>LR215995.1:0-10000000 GCA_000469805.3 Hymenolepis microstoma | reverse complement strand
GTTTGTAAACCTCATAGATGAAAGGTAATAGTGAGAAAAATGACTGTTGCAATTAACAGTAGGTGCTTTTTCAGATACACATGTGCTTAATCTATCTTGTTGATGATCAATGTAAGAAATGGTTAATAACCCAGCGAAGCATTTTTAATGTCATGTTTATTGTTTAAAACTATGTAGGATCACCTGGTAATGTAGTATAAATGGCAATTTACCTTGTAACGATTCTTTCCCAAATTAAGAATTCCATAGTCATTATGTCTTGTGAACGAGCATCGATTTGACTAGTGAATTTAAAACAATATCATTGGTTCAGTTAAGCCCATTATCCTACGTACTATGCAGAGTATACCTTTCTTCTACTTACTCATTTCTTCTCTTGTGCTCTCTTGGAGCAACTAAGATGCCTATATGCATGGAATTTCGAATAATTATATCACAGGAACAAATCTAATCAAATGTAAAACAACCAATAATGCATTTCCCCTCTTCTTTTTAATAATTAAACCTGTAACATTTTGCATACATGAAGTAGAAAAAGTTAAACTAATTAAATTTCTTAACAGATAACATGAAGAAATTACTCTTCCACCCTGTCGGATTAATTTACAATTTACTTTTAAATATTTCATTCAGATCTCTAAACTCTCCCTTCGCACTTTATTTGTCAATACTTGATGTGGTATAATCGATTAATACGGAAAATCTTAGAGTCTCCTGGTTAGGTTTAGTTTCATATATCCAGATGCCTTTTTAATTGTTGTTGCTTGACGCCATACCATCCACTGGGATACTCAAGTTGGATCATTTAGTCTGATTCCATTTAAGTTGACATAAAATCTGTCCTTCTTTATTCTACTTAATCACCTTTATCGCATTTTCCTAGGCTCTTGCTGGCTTTAGGATAATAGATTCTGATGAGAATAAATCAAAGATGTTTGTAACGAGTTATTTAGATGCTATCGAATTTGTTACGGAACTGTTCCGTTTGCAATCCGGCATAGCAAATCAATCCAGAGACATCAGAAATAGAGCCACTTAATAGAGTAGCCAATAACTCACGCATGCGTGTACTAACGAAAATGAAGCTTAATTGGTATTGGCTTAAAGGAAAAGGCATACTTAAAACATGGCTTTTATCGATGGAAAAACGAGAGAGAAGTTAAATTTTCATTTAAGGAGGAGGTATTGAAAATAATAATTTTTCTTTTAGCAGACACGTTTCTACAACAGCTGATATGGTCGTTTGATGCGAAAGAAACCGATCAACGAATTTGCTTGTATAATAAACTGTTTTATGCCATCTCATAATGGTCATCCAGGCGGTTGCCACTGTTTTTTTAATTATTTCTATTAAGTACTAAAATAAAATCGTAATCAAATTAACGTAACGGGTTTAGTTAACTATTGAGTAGGTAATTTGTTTTGCCTGCATATACAAGTAGTTCGTAACTCCGAAAGTGTAATAAACCAGATTTAACTTAAAAAAAACAAATTTAGCATCTAGATACGTGAAATTATATGACACATAAATTAGGGAAGTATGCCTAGAATGTAATTTAGCGTAAATCAATCAAAGGCAATAATGATTTGGCACACCTAAAGGTTTTTAAATTATATTGATTTAAAATGGGTTCTACTTATAGAATCGAAAACCTGAACTAGTCATCGATAAACCGTGTTTGCGTTGACTTTTACATTCATCCATAGGTCTGAATGCAGATTGATTTTCTATTGCACGTCCTAGCTTGAACAATATTCTGTTTCACAAAGTCGCTTTCGTGTAGAGTCCCCATCTTCTTATTTTGGGCTTCAATCCTCCCTTTTTCAACGTCACAGATGTGCCAATTAAAATCCACTTACTATACGTACAGACTATTGCTTTTAATAGGCCTTATACGGAGATGAAGTGGCACGATGTACGCAAATAACTTCGCATCACATGTCAGATCATAGAGTACAACACCCCCCGCGGACCCCAAAACGCCAAATTTTAAATAAGGCATAGTGTTTTTTAAAAAAGTGTACTCTGAGCAATATAAAATTAGAGCAATACTAATAATAATGTAAAGAAAGACCTCTTGCTGCGCATTAGCAGTAAGTGGAATTACAATAGCAACTTAAAGTAGTAATTCGGTGACTGTTAGGCGAAGAGAGAATGACTAAAAGACACTGACAGGGGTTGTTGATATTTCTTCTGGAGTTCGGTCCAAGGCCTCTAGGGAGTGAGTAGGGACTTCAGGAATTGTTGAAGCTCTTATAATTGTTCCGTGTTTGGTTAGTGATGTTGCCTCCGGAATATAGAGTTCTTGACCGAAGGAATCAACACCCCATTTCTCTAAAAGAGAAAAATAGCACGTTAAAATGTTAGAACAATTCTTGGTAGACAGCTAGTCTTATAAGCCCAGTGATAACAATTTATTGGAAGGCCACGACTAGCCACATATTTCAAACCATTGGTCAATAGACTCAGAAAATCATAGAAGTAGAGTCACTGAGGGTTCTAGGAGTATGCTGAACACAGGATTCAAATGTAGTAAGACCCTTTGAAGCCCTCTCTGCTTCGTTTTAGCCTATCATCTCTTCAATCGCCAATAGACTGTTCGAGCTCGACTGCTGTCTCTAAAACCAAATTATAATTTACTTCCCTCGGATTTCTTCCCATGTGAGCATATATGATAAATGCTTCGGAATTTCCAATGGTAAAAAGGTTAAACGTGATTGATGAAATTCACACACTACAGTCTAGAGCAAAATATAGTGATCATAAACACATATTAGTGCTCAACAAAGGAACAAACTACCCCAGCTCAAATAAAAAATAGATCTTATGAATGGAACGAATTTAAACTAAACCTCGTATCCACCTGGAATATTCAAAACTTAGTAAAGAGAAGAATGCAAACGAGGTTAGTTCTCTAAACGACACTCTTGATATCCAATGCATTATACTGGGGTACACGAGACCAATAATGAAATTAATTAGCTATTTTTACCGAAAAGACGTTTTTTCTTTGTCTGTAAATTCACACTGAAATACAAAATTCCCACTTCAAGGTACCTCTCAGACTCCTTCAAGGTTTAAATCCCGCTGTCCTCTACCCGGATTTGTGGTAAAGATTGCTAGCAGATGTAAGGGCATTAGGTAACGAAACAGTTTATACTTTGAAGTCGCCGACTTTAGCTTTGTTTATCTGAAAGATTAAACTAGTGCTGCACAAATTCATTACCTAATACATACCCCCCAGGCCTAATCTTGATATTTCGATAAGGTAATCAAATGTCAAAGATCAATTCGTTAAACAAACCTTAGACTTAAGATTACTTTTCATCCCGTTTTAATCTTGAAGCCATCCTTATTATTTAAATCAATTATGTTGCTCAATCCCATGAATGACCTCATTGTTAACCAGTGGTTAGTCATGTGCACTCACATGACTATTCCATGACCTCTAATTAAAGTCACTCTACAAACTGTTGAAAACGTGTTGGCGTAATACTGGGTAGACATCAGCAAAATTAAAAAAAATTATGCAGTTAAACTAACCCTGCTCTTCAATATGATCCTTTATAGCAGATATCCAATCCAACAGAGGTCCCCCATCCTCCTCCTCTCCACCCTCAATTACTGAGAAGAATGAATCGAAAGCAGCCACTTCAAGGGTTACTTCCCTTTCCATACTCTCTGCTTCCATATCACCAGTTTTCAGATTCAAATCTTGATCTCCAACACAGAGCCTGGAAGACATACGTAGAGTTGGCATCCTTCTTACTAAATTATGGGTCAGATTAGGTGAGAGCAGTGGCTTCTGAACTTCATTCATGCTCTTAGTTCGAGAAAGTGTTGGACACCCATTGTTGTTGTCGTCTTCATTTGCGCCATTTCCTTTTCTATCGGAACCTGGAAAACCATTTCCCTCTACCGTTGCTTTGACTGGAGAAGAGGTGGCGATAGGTGGAATGGCAAAACCATCCATAGATATTGAGCGCCGAAGTTTGGGCTTTGGCGGTTTTTCTTCTCTTTCGTTTTCTTTCGCGGGTTTCGATAGATTGACGAAGAGACGATCCCGTTCTTCAACAGTGAGAGATTTCAGGAAGAGAGGAAGTTCGCGAGAGACAGGTTCGTCATCCAGGAATTGGGTGGACTGAAAGAGATGATAAGGGTTGAATGAAAATACAAGGTAATGGAAGATGGCGTAGATGTACTACATGTCGTCCAGATGGCTATACAACTAGAAGTTTATAAAGCATTGCTACCTATCCGAAGCACATGGACATAGAAATAAACTCATTAAATTAAGTTGAAGTTTACGTTAGTATATATGGGGTCTCGACAACCCATGACGCCAAAAAGAATAAGCAATAGTTAGTGGGACTCAGCATTTCGAAAAGAGCTCACCAATCCATGTGCAGGGAAAAAACGTGATGGCACACAAAATACGAATGAGGCAATGGGGTGAATGGGTCATCATATTGACCTAATGAGACAATATGGTTCAATTCTCATATGAATAAGTTTGGGACAATGCGTGATTAAGTCCGTAGCAAATTTCAACCTTAAATCACCTCAAAAATAGAACAAATGGGGATTGTCCCCAGTGCAATAACGGGATTTAATATCCAAAGTCAAATCCACAAGCAACACATTCTGTTAGAGTAAACGGGATTTATTTAAGGGATTGCCTACCACCCATTTAACATATGATATGCCAATGGGATATTGATTTACTCAATTTAAGCACGGTTCTTGAAAATAAACTGGTCTAACAGATACGTTCGTTATTAATAAAAGGAATGTACGGCTTACAGTAAATAATCCGTTGAAATGTTAATCAAGATCCTGAAAAGAACTCATGACAATTCTCTGACATAATTTATAATCAAAATGCCAAAGTCTTCTACGACAGAAAAAGCATAGGATAAAATGGACAGAAAGGGAAAGAATTTGGGTGAATATTTAATGTCCAAGACATAGACCACCTCGTCTACGAGGCATGGGGGAAGAAACAGCACAGCACATCTAGTCCATTAATGTTGGCATTCTCCAGTCCATTCTAGCATAGGCATTTAAAAAGGTAAAGTACTTTTACTCCTTACATAAACGGTAAGACGAAATCGAAGGAATAAACAAAATGTACAATTGGCTCTTCCACAATCATCAAAATTTATGCGCGAATGTGAGCATGGTTCGACCTAGAACTATTGCAGATGGAATTTTAATAAAAAATGTGGGCACGGTCGGGTTTGGAGCAAAAAATATTTCCTTCGAATAGGATATGATACGAAAAACTCTATCTATTAAGCAGAAGGACAAATCAGTGAGTCTGGAAATCGAATGATTTAAGTTACGTTTGATAGGCTGAATTTACTCCACTCCATCTAATTTCACTTAAGAAATAGCCTTTGATTACAAATTGTACGTTGTACAAATACCACGGAAAATAATGACAGCTAATGGCCTCTACAAATATGGCTTACTGGATCGATTTTAACCACGATGTCCCATTTGAACTGAGGTTTTCTTGGCACACCCATTTTAGGATTTCGCAACCTCACTTCACTCAGAGAGTCATTGAGGCTGATCCCTTCGTCTTTCACTGGAGGCTGTAACACAAACCAAGACATTTAAGACAAGAAATAGGTAAAATAGTGAATTAAGATTAGGCCAAAATAGCTAACTGAATTTGCTTTGCGTTCACTTGGTTTAACGATTCTCGCGAAGAGACGTTGATTCTGTAATTCGCAGAAATATAACTTTGCCTTATCCGCCTCGGTCTCATCATTCACTGACTAAAAAAGGAGAGCAAACTTGGCTTAAATTCATTAAACATATCATGCCAAAAAAATTAGAAAGATCTATCAAACTATGAAGCAATTGGAAACGCACTCTAGGTGACACTTTTTTAATGAATATTCTCATACAATTAGCGATAGTACGTCTGGATTCAAATGAGTCCAGAGATCTGAGCACCTTTCGATACCCGTACTGGAATTCTAGATGTTTAAAAGAACTGCGAACAAAGTAGCAGAATAGAAGGTAACCCAACTATGATTTCAGCAGTTAATCCTAACACTTATGCAATACATTAGGCGAAAACAAATCCTAACTGGGAACACAGGACGCCGATTTCGGTAGAGAAATCTTTATCCTAACCGACAGTATGGAAGAGACCATCGACGCACATTTAATAAGCATAATGGGCAATTACGTCGTTTAGTTCAGACCGGTAAGAAGTGGAGGAAGACGGGTTTCTAACCAGAGGACCAGAGGGTTTTTAATAATTTATGCAAGCCTAGCTTATACAGAACTGTAAAACCACAAAGTAATGGAAATGATTTGGGAAAATACTCACGACTTTCAAGGTTCTTTACTAATAAAGAGAATGCTCTTTGATTGAGTACCACATTCATTCGATGGTCTAACCAATGCGTAGGAATGTTTTTGTTCTTTAAGTTTCAAAACTCCTTACAGAACTTACAGAAAAACTTTCTAAGTGGCCGTATACATAAGTAGCCAAAATAGCATTTTGTATAATGAATGGGTCAGAGCACCTACCCTAACCAAAAGTAATCCAGAACGCAAAGGTTTGTGTACAGAGTTCGGTTGAGCAGTCAGTGAGAAGCAAATTGGGCCAAACAATGGTAATGGGTTCTCACTAGTGGGATAAGCAGATACCGCAGAGAGGAGGGTATTGACATTGCTGGAGTACACGTTACTCGATGAAGACACAGGTGAAGAAGAGAAGAAGAGGTGAGAAAGGGAGGTATTGTGATTCTGTGCAGAGAGGAGTTCCAACTGATGTGCATTGACCTTTGATCCCAAATCAGCGATCTTGGCTGTGTAGCGGGCCACGAGGGTGAAACAACAATCGAATGCAGTGCTAGTTAAAAAGATAGCACTTTAGTGCATCATACAATCGGTGATAAATCAAGTTAATTTAAATAATTAACTAACTCAGCCTTGCCAAGCCTAGAACATTTAAGCTGCTTAAAAGCATATACGGTCATTCCACTGCCTAAGTATTTGGAGGTAAAAACGAAATTGTGTCAATGAAAAAATCGGCCATTAAGAATTGGATTTCATAGAACGAAACATGAAATTCAAATATCAGATGGAGTGCTGAATTGTAAAATAAATTAAGCAAAGCCCCTAAAACACAGACATTTTCCTTTGTTAGTAAACCTAAATCTTAATAAATGGAAGTTGGAAGTTTTTCGCATTACCGTGAGCAGTAGTAAAAAAGTGTAAGTTATTTGGACCAAAATATGAACTAACGCTGGGTTTGGAGTAGTAGTTGGAGATCATACATAAAGAATTTTCCCATTCTACTCAATTTCCAGAGCACACATTGAAACTTCCAGAACATTTTGGAAAGTAGGCTTGCAGTGGCACCGCTAAAGTATACTTCGCTTTAAAAATCTTCAAGAGAGTAGACTGATCTTATACTTTATTTGAATTACTACAAAACCCGATAGATGGAATTTGCAAGTCTTCTCTTTAATAAAAAAACAGAAAAGTAGAATCGACTTAGTCTGAATTTAATAGCCAAAGTCAATATTCCCAAAGATTAATTTAACGAACAACTTTTCATTAGGATTCATAGTGTCAGGAAGTTGAAAAGCACATTCAACACACGACAACCAGGTAGGATTTTCATAACCACTTAAAGACGAAATATTTCAAAGGAATCAAATATACAAACTCATAGCCTGATCTTAAGGTTATCCTTCTCGCAGCAATAACACAGGCGTAACGTGAACGGGCTGAAGTGGAGAATAGGACTCATGAAGACCAAAATTAACTCAATTCATCAACCGACCCTAACTCCACACACACACACACACACACACACACACACACACACATGACTTAACCCCCACTATGAGAAAATATCTCACGTACTTGCACCAAGGAACAACTTACGAGGATGAGGGAATCGGTACACGTTGGCCATTTTTTGAATCCTAAAATAGAAAAATAAGACAAGGAATTATCAATTAGCATGAGTAACAGCTCTAACTAAAATGTTTACCTATGGACTAGAATAAGGCTACTCCTGAAGGGTTGAGTCAGGGGGTTATAATTAGTTATATTTCACACTTCTCGCTGAAAAGGTCGAAACAGGTGCGAATGCCAGTTCGTAAAATGATTAAATGAAAAGAATAAGCTTTATAGTTTAAAGCAGAAAAAAAAACCTTAGAGTTAAAATTGGATGCTTATTCACACAGATAACAGATAGCTTTTCCTCTGGACCGAAATTACTACCCATTTGCCGGATATAAAACTTCATTACTCCTCCCAATTACTGTAGTATCCAGATCCCCAGCTCCTGCTCGAATGAAAAACCCCCTTGAAGTACACTAACCTAAATATAATTGACGTGTCACTGTCATTAAGTCTACCTCTTATGTCCATCCAAACTGTAGAAATTCATACGATATGATAAGGCACAATCCAGTGAATACTTATTATAACTGGGGGCTTTGGTGTTTTCCACGTGTAGCCCTTAATGCATTACACTTACAATATGCATTAGCGAGCGCATTCATACCTTTTAGCCTGATTGGTTTAAAGAATAAAAAGAACGATAAAACAAATATGTCAATCTTATTACTGTGCATAAGTTTCACTCTTTCCAATAAACGGCACAACAGACACTAATTGATATTGACAAAATTAATTAAAACGAATACGGTAAACAATAAGTTTACGTTTGGCTAATACATAAGGTGGTTATAAAAACCCTCCAAAGAATTTAAACAAATAACTTGCGCTTTTAATCGATAAGAATTAAACCAAGACGAGGGAGGGAGGAGGAGGAAGGACTTACTTTGGCGTATTCTGGAGTGAGAGTACCGAGAAAGACAGAATTACGATGAGCCAGAGAATCAGTATCTCCTCGGGATTTGCGACGTAAAAAGCTCATTGAACCCTGATCTGTGCCCTGATAGCCAAATACTTCTATGGTGCATTCAAAGTCTGGCAAAACGTTTTCACTGAAATAATAAAGGCGAGAATCAAATAGACGATACCAAATCCAGGTAAAAGCGAAAGCCGTAACAAATACAGTGAAGAAAAAGCGAGATTTATAAATACTAATATTAAAAATTTGGCTTTCAACTATATTTCCCTCTAACTTGTGGGAGGTTGTAGTGTAAAGAGATTTAGAAATTGAGCTAAAGAAAAAGGTTAATACTAACACTTTCCAGAAGGCATCCTCAAATAAGAGCCGAAATAGTGGAAACCATACACCCTTTCGTTTGTTCGGTTTTTTTCCTATTGTCATTTCTGCTCAAGCGAACTACCTAAAATGTTTCAGTAAAATAGAGATTTTGGAAAAATAATAAGAGAACACCGTTAAATAATAGTGGGACATGCGGCTGAAGAAATTGTAGATAACTGATGGGGTAGTAGCAAGTAACGGATACATCTACCATGTCAGAGGTGGTGTATTCAATGACCATTGGTAAATATAGAGTGAATGGAATAACCGACTATGTACTGGTTAATAGAGTGAAAGAAATGGAGGGGAGGAAACTTGATATTGTACCCCCAATCTAAGTATCAGAAAAGCTTTTCAAAATGGGGTTGAAAGAGAGAAAGGAGAATTTGAAGGGAATAATAATGTGGAGCCAAAACTAGAGTATTTACTAAATATACCAAAGTTTGCACAGATTCGCAATTAATCAGACTTAAGGATGACCTAAAATATGAGGCAATGATTTGCTCAAAATGAGCTGCAAATCACACAGCAGAATCAAGTTTCAAGCTAGTGCCAATGCTATAAATCACACTATTTTAATTACACGAAGTATCCTTTTACACAGTAATTCACACTAATCAGCAGATAAAAATTCATTTTAATTTCCTTGGAATTGCGCCTATGTATTTTATTAGGAGCTATTATAACAAGCATAATAGTAAGAGACGCACAATGTTACACGATAGGAGTTGTAGAAAAAGTAAACACTGCTATTGTTTATGTGAATGACAAAAACAGGGAGTTCCGGGTAGTCTGGTTTATACGTCCCACTCTAATTGTTTATTATTTCAAACACACAATTTCAGTGAAACATGTAAGAACTAGAATTGGGTACCAGTTAAGGGGCTTTGTCTTTGAAGAGCTTAAGCACCTACTACCACCACGATTAGGGTCACTTAGACTGCAAAAGGGCGACTTGAATGCATTTTGGGTAAATCCAACCAACAAGTGGCCTAAAAAATGATATCACTACGTAATGTAACGGTATGCGATTAACGTTTAGACTAAGAATTAGCAATGAGAAAATAAGCAGAAACAAAGTGAATTTACAATTCATTTAATAATGTTAACAATAATGGATAACAATAAACTTAGAAACATCGAATTGGTTAAAAAATTAATACTCACATTTCAAAATCGGAAACTCTACCATACCTCTTGATTGACGAAAGATGTAACCTGATATATGCATACTAGCACACTCCATGATTAAGTTGTAAACACTACAAACCTGCACACGGCATCTATGTATAAAATCGACTCTCTGCAAGAAATATATAGTTTCAAAACTTAACAGTTAATCATTTAACAAACTGAATAGACATGAATGGACTTAATGTCAAAGAAAAATGCTCTAAATATTACGATCAATGTACCTAATTATTTCAACACAAGCTTCATCCTGGATATCAGAAGCTCAACTTTCCAAGCATAAAGTTTGCATATATTTGAACTTACAAAGTGAGCACATCATCAAATTCCAGATCAGAAGTTCCAGGCCGGACTTCGCAGAGCAGACGAGTCTCTCTAATCTGATCACCAACACGGATAATACAGAAAGCCGAACACCATTCTCCCGTATTCTCCCCAATTGCATTTCCCATTGATGAAAGGACAGCCGAGAGAGGCCGTTGATGACGAGTGAGGGTGGAGGAGGAGTAACCACCACCAAGATTTGCTGATGTCCATTGATAATTAGGATCCAAAAGTCTATTGAGTGTCGCTGAGGCATTGGGAGTAAGTGATGTATCCTTCCAAAGAAGGGGGATACGAATGCCTAAATTGAGAAAAAAACCATAAAACTAGAACGAAAGAGGTGTATTCATCACGATAGCATAACCAACAATTAAAATTTCATTAACTAGCTAGACATAAATAGACCAAGGAAAATAAGGACCAAATACCGAAATGCGGAAAAACTTGACATGAAATAGTAAACTATACCACCTAAACAAAATAAGGACAAAGAGATTGATTCAAAATTCAAGTGAAGTAAGACTGTTACTGTTCTGACTTAGTTCTCTAATTCTATTCGATTCAACTCTTTTATACCTGTGTAAGATAGCATGATAATATTGACATATTTGCACAGCAGAACTGACCATAACAATATGAATGTAATGCTTTAAGTTCAGAACTGTTAAATTTTACAGACCAAATTAGAGTAAAATTTTTCCCAAATTATTTCGGGAAGCGTATTGAAAAGACAATGGCCAAGAATTTAATGGGGAAAAGTACAAATAATAAGAACAACGAACAAGATTGAAATAGCGAATTCCACAGATAAATACCACAATTCAGGACCGGGCTTACAAAGTAGATAGCTACTTAAATGCCTTAACTTGTCTAATTTTTAAATTTACACAATTATTGACAGTAGGCAAGATAATATAGCAGAAAAATATACCTGATAGACAAAGAGTAGCTCTGCCGATACAGAATCGTTTCTCTGAGCTATGAAGTGATGAAACACCGTGGTTATTATTTGCATCAGGAGTAATTTTAGCAGTGGCTTCGCTAGTCTTTTCGCGTTGAAGCTGTTGCATAGAGACGACGAGGCGAGCATTACTGACTAGGATAGTTTTGGCAGCATCAAGACGTTGAATTGTGTTGGCAGCCATGCCTAAAATTCGTGAGGCACCCTCACGTAATTTAAGGTTTCTATCGATATCATCCTGCAACTTCGGATTCTGAAAAGGTGTAATAATTATTAAACCAGGTTAAAAACAATAAGCAAGTCCAAATTCACAAAGTAAAGATCATTTTAAAATTATGATGTCATCAAATAGTTGAATTTAAAAGAGGAAATTGTACATGTTTTCAGTGAAGAAGAGTGGACAAATCAGAACTTTTGCATGTAAAATGATCAACTATTATGCAATTTCATTAGTAGTTTAAATAATTTTAAGGCAATATTTTAATGATATCCAGTCGAAAAAATAAAACCGCGATCGAAATTACCTTACTCATAGTACTTTGCCTGGTAAATTTTGACATATTGAAATTAGATACTAAAACGCAAATGACCCTTTGATAGAAAGTTTCCGCAGTTGGCGCCTACTTTATAGGTAGACTATTGCAGTATTATCAAAGTCGGGTTAATTAAACCTAAAATTAATCACCTTGGCAATTTTTAGATATTATGAACAAATTGTCTATTTTAATAATTTAAAATTCGATTTAACAAAATATGGCAGCTAATATTACATTAAAGTCCCCCTTAAAATTCAAAACTCGAATTTAAAATGATATGCCACTTTGTTATAACCCTAAGCTGCTTTCATTTTTTGCGTTACTTCATTGGATAAAAAGCGAAAACGTTTTGACTATGAAAACAATCATCGGAATATGTTAGAAGCTTGTAATCGATTGAGAATACCTCGTCCTTTTTCGTTAATATCGGGGCTTAAAACGCATCCTAATTATGCTGAGGTAGTTTGGAAATTAGTCCATAAAGAATGGGTCAACTGGCTGGCATAATAGAGGCTAATAATAAGTTAGGGCATTTATTTTAGTAAAATTGACTAAACATTGCCGTGTTTATAAAGTTAAAACCTTAAATCTTTTGCATTAAATAAAATCAAAGCGCGTAAAAATTAAATTGAAAATATAAACTATGTGCCAATTTTGACATATTAGTAATTTAATAACAGTATATTAAACGCATAATTCAATATTTGAGAAAGACTTTGTATCACTAAGTGCTGCGCAGATGATATAGTGAAATTATGTGATACTATTTAGAAATAGTTAAAAACGCTTTCAGTTATCTGCATATTTTATCGCAGTATTTAATTGTCCGTAATCCTCTAGTAATTATGGTCAACTGAAATTTCGACCTAAAAGCGATTTTTGACATTAGCATGCTTGTACGTGTTCCTCACGTTTCATAATCATCTGCGATGATAATCACGGAATAGATCAAAAATGGAAATATAATAATCAATTTATTCAATTTTTACCGATAATTTCATAGTTGAGTGATATAAAGGGATTCATCCAATTACAAAATATTTGGTACTGGCATGGAGAAATCTTTTATCAGTTAATATAAACTAAGCACTAGATCCTTATTGATCATCGCGATGTAACATAATAATCCTTTGAAAAGTGAAGTTTCGTGATTTTTATGTTTTATTTTGAACTTGGCCGCTGATTCCACAGCAAGGTCGAAAACTTAAATAAAATTCAATGAAAATTTAATAGAGAACGAATTTTAACAAAATTTGAATTTTGCTTCAACTCGATGAGTTACAGATAATAGCCTAATAAAGTTACTGAGAGCGAATGACTTTACTTATTTATTTTTGAAATCGGGTGGAAGATAATAAAAATGTTTTTGAATTAATAATTTAGTTGAAAGAATAGTTATCTTAAAAAGAACAGTTTGTTCTCAGGTTCAAACTACCCGTATGTACGATGTCAAATATTTACCTGCATAAATAAGAGTAGACTTTAACTGTACACAGTAATTTCCTCTTGGTTTTTAAATTGATCATTGAGTATTTTCTGAAGGATTCCCAAAACCGCGTGCATTAAACGTCTACGATAGAGCTTTCGCTCTTTTAGTAGGCATATTTGTACAAAAAATTTACGATACCAAGTAATTAATTAATTCATTAATCATATTGCTTGAAGGATTAAGATGTGTTCATAAGATATATATGTTAATTATTTAACACCTTTAATTAATATTTTTTTGCTTTCTAAGAAGCGCATTCAGAGTAACAATAAACGGGCGGATAAAGCATCAAATCAATATGTATTGGTCAGGGTGGTATAAATACACAATCATTATGCAACCTTTTCAGTTGGCACTATGATTGGTTAGCTCAGCGCTCAAATGAGCACAATTTAATGGTGATACCTGATAGGTTCTAACGTGATCTTCGCACGTTGTCTTCGGTTGCACACCCATATCAGAGAAGACAGGCATTAGCAAAGACGTCTCAACAACTTCATTCTTTTTAATATTCTCAACTCTTCTTAGTATTGATCTTATCGATCTAAAAGTGAGGAATTACTGAGAAATATTATCCCATTGTAAGTGTCCACTTTGTTCTTTCGTATTATAATTTATGAATATAATAATTTTACAAACTGCGGACATTGTCGAATGTTGCCTATTCAGCCCATGTCTTGTAAAAAGCAAAGAAATCTAAAGATGACATTGCACATTGATGTCAAAGCAGCAAATTTTCGCAAGCTTTTATCAATGGACACTGCACATTTCGTTATTCTGTTTCAAATAATTTTGTCTATTGATTGCTTGAGTCTGTTGATTACATTCGGTCACATGAAGTAAGGTTTTTAAAACAACTACAAAGTTTGTTCACGCATTCATGTTAATTAAAAATATTTGCTTTCTTAGTATCAATCAAGTACAGGGATTCTGATTTAACTTTGTGTTGAAAAGGCACCTCCTTTCATTTTTAAGTGATTGATAACCATTGAGTGGAAATCCTATTGCGTGACCACAAGTAGTCCGAGAAATATACATGAGTAATATGCTTAAAGCTAACAGCAGATGCTACTGAAACAATCAAGCAGGAGCACCAGTTAATTAAAATAGTCCAGCGGAGGAATCAAAGCCGGGTCTCATTATTCAAAAGAACTCAACAGAAAAAAACATTCCCTGGCAATTGCACAATAGCTTGTTAATGCACTTTTTACTTAGTTAATGGCACAGTTGAAAACCTATTTAAGAGTAGGGAAGTTAGACAGATGACATCCGCCATGGACGGTCTGTAAGTGTTTAGACTTTCTTAGGTGGTTTCTTAGTGATTGACTGCATTTAAATAAATTTTATTGCCTCGACATGACATGAGCTTGAAAAATCAATCACTTGACACAGAGACACTTCAAGGAATTTTACTTCATTCTGTCCCTTTTAAACCGACATAAAGAGGCAATTTAGACAACTCCAATAAGCTTATTAAATGGTACTTGGACTTTATTGATTAGTTTATGTTCATTCGACTTAAACAAAAAATGTCCTCTCCCCAAATATAATTCGCGTGTTAAAACAAAATTTATACTAATTATAATTATATTTCCTTTTCCAAGATTGGATATTTTAAAATTCGAATACTTTAAATTTTAAATGTTTTTAAATATTTTAAATAAATAGAATAAGACTTTAAGAGGCAGTATACGATATTAGAAAATGTTACCTGTTGATTTTTTGCACATGAATAATAAAAAATGAAATCAATAAGGAAAAGATGGTCCCATTTGCACCACAATGTCTTCAGTTGGATGATTGTCGCCAGTACCGATCCGAATCGAGTCACTACCAGAAAGTAAATGATGCTTTCACAACCTCCACACCAACGGTCTACACCACCAATCACAGTCCGCACTGGAACACTGGACATTCCAATTACTATCCACCGAGGTATGGGGAGTCTTGCTATCAGCCGAATCCTGGTTCCCACTATTCCTCCTACCTTTCTTCTATTAATGTACCCGAACACCGCTTCCAAATTCCTGAATTTCCGATTGCTCCTCTCAGGGAGGATTACACCCCGCCACAGCCGAACTACGGCATAAGTAGTAGTGCATTCCAGGAAATGAAGTAAGTCTCTATTTTCAGGTTTAAACTACTCACTATTTATAACTATCATTCGGAATTCAGAAATTAAATTAGCAGTCTTTGGATGGCCTCAGATTGGGGATGAAACATAAATTTAAGGCTAGTAGTCAAAGTCGAAAATTTTGGACTTCAGTTACTTCGTTGATGGAAATCGATAATTCACTTAGAAACCATACAATAAATCCATAAACCTGTATTTAACTGTAGAAGATTTTGTGTGAATTTTAGCATCTCACATTTCAATTATATGGGTAAAAATCGATAATTAACTTCACCGAGGTTAGGTTATTTCATCGATCGATAGTCACACATAGGGATGCTTAGAGTGTATAAATAGAAGCGCATGCATATAAGCAATTGTTAGAGAGCGCGCATTTAAAAACAAAGTCTGAGGTGGGCTGTTTGTTTCATTGACTTGTAAACAGTCATCATTTTTCGGATTACAGCACTGAGGCTTAACATCTGCCGAATTTTATCCATCATGGTTTGGCCTTTCTAGTAACTAAATTGCATTGGAGCAGTAATTCGTAATGAACTGAATTATTTCCTAAATACCGATCATAATGCCGAATATCAATTTCAATAGTATTAACCTTTTAACACCCTTATGACCACACGGTCCTTTTTCAAAATAAGCTCCATTGGTACTAGACTCGTAACAGAAAGCGCTATTGCCATGTTCAATACGTCTTATAGCCTTCGCTTGATACCATCAAAACTCATCACGTCGACGGCATCAGTTTGCTGTGAGACACGCGTGAGTACGTTTGGGTGAATTTTTCAAAAAGATAATTCGGGCGTTAAAGGGTTAATGCACTGAGTTGCTTTAAAATTTAGAAGAGGTATCCTATTTATGCCCTGTAGTATTCATTCTCTTATAACGCTCAAAAGAAGGTGGGCGGCTTTCTGAGATCTGGAGGATTTCTGTAGCGTTTGTATTTACCTTTAGGAAGATGTCAAGGAATATAAAGAACCACTGAGAATAATGCAATTCAACATTGCTTTCGCAGGGAAGCGAATGGGATGATTTTGTGCACCATTAGATAATCAGCGCATAAGAATACTTCATCCATAATGGTGGACAAATAGGTCCAATCAGGGTTGTGGAACACTACAGCTATTTAGAAATTTTGACTCATCAGTGGCAAGATAATGCAGAACTAGATTGGTTGGCAAAGAAGATTTAGTCATTAAAAAAGTATCTTTCACCCCTCTTTGAAGTATTTCATAGTTATTCTGCAATATCAACCTTGAAGGCAATTGCTTGGCTCTTTGTGACAATTTCAATTTGAACCTTTGTAATTTTATAAACGATGAACGCACTGGTAAAATTTTAATCAGAGTATATAAATATATTCCCAAAATCACAAAACTTTCTATAATTGACTGATTTCTTTTCTTCACTTGAATTAGTCCACTTACTTCATATGTCACTACACCTCGGTTGAAAAACTTACCGAAACTCTTTGAATTAACTAAAATCAAATACAATTAGAAGCTTTCGCACGTTTTGTGTGGAAGATGTATAATTTATACTAAATGGTGTCTTCTTTTAACGAGTTTCACTGAAACTCTATATAAAACTCTGCTTCTCGACATATTTACGGATAATAAAGTTCACCTTAAATTCAGATATAACTACTTCGGATTTCCCAATTACGGATTCGGTTGTAATCCTATCTGCCAGATGCCCCCAGCCTCCCAAGCCCTCGTGGATATGGATATTTCCACAGATAATCAGAGAAGGACCATTTCCCCAAATAGTACTCTTAGTAGCAGCGATATTGGCAGTGTTGGTTTCAACTCGGATGAACATGCTTTTATCCAACCAACACTTGAGTCTGATATCATTACAAATGGCGTGAGTTATTATATCCTCTTCGTTTAATACGAGTTTATTCTTTATTTGAGTGGTATTGTTAACAACTTTATCATTCCAAACTATTGTCCTTTAGATTGATACCGTTAACGCCGACAAGGAGCCTAGAACCGATAACACGACACAGACAAAAACTGAAAAAGACCTAGAGCGCCGTAGAAAGAACAATGAAGCTTCACGAAAGTCGAGGACCCAAAGAAGGGATCGCTTCCTTAAGGAAATAAAAGAAGTCGAATTTTTGAAGACGGAAAATGTGAGGCTTAAAGAGCTTCTAAAGGAGCTGGAATTGGCCATAAAGGAGGCTAACGATGCTTTGATTTCAAAGTTTCATTACCAAACGTCTTCTGATCAATTCCTCAATATGTAAACTTCCACCTAAAGCACCTTGTCCTCAATTAAGTGCTCTCCGTGTCCTTCCCTTTACTGACAACTGACATATGTTTGGTTTACTCCATTTTTGAACGCCTATTGATTAGTTCAAACGTAGCGTTCGCACTCTTTGCCCCTCTAATGACTGGCGCTAGAAGCAAATATTATATCACTTTTGTCGAAATATTTTATATTAACATTTTATTTTGTTGAGAAAAAATGCAGATGAGGCTTGCCAGGCTTTATTAATATGACTCATTGGGGGTATGGGCGAAATTGTTTAGGGAAAGTGCCTACCTCTCTCGATTACAAAATATCTTTCCATTAACGTCTTATAGAACATTCATTCATAATTAGATATAACTGAAATTCGGCAAAATTAGGACTAATCAGTGCAATGTCAGGTGATATTAATGCATCTTTAATTATCAACGTTGAAATCTCGCAAACTACTTCTTTCTAGTGACCCTTTGCTTGATCTAGTATAATGAGGGGTAAACAACTATGTCAACTGCCC
This sequence comes from Hymenolepis microstoma, assembly GCA_000469805.3. Taxonomy (NCBI): domain Eukaryota; kingdom Metazoa; phylum Platyhelminthes; class Cestoda; order Cyclophyllidea; family Hymenolepididae; genus Hymenolepis; species Hymenolepis microstoma. Next base: position 9,981,380 of record LR215995.1, on the reverse strand, counting down.
TAACTGCGTGGTAGAAAGACGAGGCAAACACATGATCAAATGTAATACCTGTTTAACATCGGCAGATTGAATAAACGTCCCCTATTTGCTTAAATTACGGGGAGTTTAAATATTCAAAAAATGTGCTAAGCTATCAGTTCAGGATGAATTTCAGAAATCAGCTTGTCGAGTTTACTTGCAAAAGAAAACGCGCAAACGAATGTATGGCTGTCGTGACAAAATGAACCTAGTGGTTTTCACAGTGGTGTTTTGAGTAGAAACAGAAATTGTGGCAGAACGCCAATACGCATAAAATACTAAATAAAAACGGGTAGTAAAAATGAAATTGTCCGAAGTTTGGAAAGAAGAATATAAGTTTTCATTCAGTTTGTGTAACCACTTTTTGCATTTTGGGATTAATATAAATTAATTTATTCAATTAAAGAAATGAATTGTTGTTAAATCACAATAGGAGCGTTTAGGTTAATGTTAAATTTAAAGAAAATTTGCTTCGAACTATACCATCCCAAGGTATTATTAAAAGAAATTTACATAAATTTCGAAAATTTTCGAACCAGGTATGATAAATTCAATAGAGGATATATACTCAGTTAGAAAAAAATCAATGTTTGTGGTATGCTTTCAGAAGAAATTTTTTAATGATTAAGCACCCTTTATAGAAGGAGGCTACCATTTTAGGATGTTCTTTCGGCTAATTCTATTGCAAAAAAAGAACTCTAGGTGACCAGAAATGGTAGATATTTTAGTAGGTAATGTGTTGGTAACAACAAACAATTTCGAATTTTCAGATGTAGAATGGAAAACTTCAATAAAAATGAAACACTTAGCGATATTTTCATAGCAGTGATGCAATTAGTTCAATAGAACTGAGAGTAACTGCAAAGTCATGTTAATTGCTCAATTTGAGAATAATGAGAAATGCAATATTTCAATGTTGGATCTCCTTTTGGATGAAATATTAACGACTGTCTGTGGGTGAGTGAATTTGTTTCAAGTAAGCAGAAGAATGTTCACTTTTATCATCAAATACAGCACACATAGACAAACATTTTATTAATTATATTATCAATGGTATTGCCATAGGCATTAACGGGATTTGAAAATTACTATGCTCAATTTCTTGCCTGCTAATACAACCCATATAAATTAAATAAAATTGAACTTTCTGATCTCATACACATTTCTTAGAGCCAATATTTTGAGGCTAGATAGGATGGCAGACTGAATATTCATAAGATGAAGACAACATATGGAGCGTAGCATCTATGTTCTTCTTTTAATAAACTGATGGTACCACAGCAAGGTCTACTCTCAATTCTTTTTCCCTTAGCCAAACTGATTATCACCTTCAATATGACAGCGCACAATTTGCGGTGAGTTACCCAAATTATAAAACTCTTTCCCATGGTGAATTTGTTTCCCCTAACTAGCAGTGTGATACATTAAATATTTTTATTAAAATGTTGCGCAGAAATATCTTTACTCCCGTACCTATTTGGAAATCGAAGGTGCCAGTTATTTATCCACTGTATATTATATAACGTGAATCGTTATTGTGACATCTCGATTACAATATACGACTCTTAGGGTCAAACATCCCTTTTAAGCTTTTTAAAAAAGTAGAGTTAATGAAATACTAAATTACAAATACATGCTATGAGGACTGACTTCAGCTTTATTTGTTTTAATTTATGTCAATTCCAATTAACCAACAAGCAAAAATATTTAAAATCATATTTGATTGAATGGTACCAAAAGCAACTCATTCAATTGCTAAACAAACCAATCTTTTGAAGGCAAATATTTGAGATGTTAAAGTATGGTTCTCTTAAAAAATCGTATTCTCAGCTCTTTCACTAGTTATCAGAACTAAAATGGTTATATTTTTCAATCAGCCGTATCAAAACTGTGGATAGTTGATTTTGATATAGGTACAGATCGAAACTCTCGTTCAAGACGGTGATCAGAAGAATGTCTAAAAGATGCTTGCTCCATTAGTTTTTCAAAGGATTTATTCTCAAAAAAGTGGGTAGTTGAGAAGAAATCTCAGACTCCGTTTTCACAGCTTATTAATATATAGCATTACTTAAACAACCAGACTCTTAGTTGACTTCTTAAAGTTGCATTGAATCTTTATTAAACACTAAATTTAAGTAATTATCGGGGGGGGGGGGGGGGGGGTGGGGGAAGGGGGAAGACACGAATTCAGTAAACACCATTTCGAATGGAAAATAATAAAAAATAACGTTTTTAATAATAAAAGTAAGCGAACTGGCATTTTTTTAATTTGTATCATCCAGCGCAAGAAATATGCTCCTGTAACCCAGGTAAGATGGCATGCGTCGGTAAAACAGCTTCTCATAATTATTTACAGGAGGTCACTGCCAAAATGTAGACATTTTAATCCAGAAAAGCCTTTAAAGAGCCAAATTAAGTTAAAGTGGTCAAGTTAGAGGTGAGCTGGGAGGTGGGGGTGGAGGTGTGGGCTATACTGAATATTAGAATCACCTTACCTCTGCTTCTTCTTCTTCTTCATATAATAGTCAAGAGCGACTAAACGATAGTGGCTACACAACTTAATCTAACTTCAACAGTTAATCATCACCGTGTAAGTTTTTATCAATTTCTTCAGTAGAATAATTAAACATTTTCCACGGTTGCTAAATATAGATGTAGAGGGGTATGCACTAGTAACACCTTTGATTTTGAAGGTAAAATTTTGGATTAACAATGTAATTTCATAGCTTGCCAATTAAGTTGCCGAATCTTAGGCACAGTCCTTAGTCTTTATGAGTTAAGCATATAAAAAGCATTCTGAACTAACAATGGGTTGTTTTTAATTAATCTGCCTCCCTCCCTTAATACCAAAAAGGTTAATTAACTTATATAATACTACAAACGTGGCCCAAGTGATTAAATTAGTCAAGATATTAGGTAATTTTATGAATAGAAGTTCAACATATTTCCACGGATGTACTAATACCTTATTTTTGAGTGAAAGCTTAACTTCATTTTTATGGGGAGCCAAGAGAGTTAGTCGTGAAGGACTGCTTTCAAAAGGTTTCTTAATATTGCTTACTCAACTATATGCCAATTCAGATCACTTACATACAAAATTATTTTCACGTTCTATGGTTGCACGTGGCGAAATCGCAGTTAGAGGATTTGTTTATCTATTTATTCCAATTCCCTTGAAAGTCAATTCCACATCGGCTTTCCCATCCTATCCTTCCTACTCCTCTCCCTTCTGCCATCTCTCTTATTCTCCTCAACTTTAATCGCTGTTGAGCTTTTGTTAACTCTCGACTCTGCATTCTTAGTCAGGGTGCTGTAATTTTCTATAGTTATCCATGGCAGAATCTATCAATCTCCTATTTGATTATGTTTGAAATATTCATGATTGTTTGGTATTCAATAATCAAGCCTTATTTACTACATTTGAAGTCATAAATCTGGTATCAGAGGAAGCATTTCCATGGGGATCCCCCAACCAAGTTTCGAACATTTTGCCCTTAAAACGCCCATGTTCTCTTCCACTAAAACTGCTTTCGAGCCATCAGGTACTAACTAGAACAAGACCGAAGACTAATTCAAAGCCTCGAAAAAAAGCTAGGAATATCCACAGTGTAGCTGGGCTATCATGTAATTATTGATTCCCATCTCAAAAAAATGTGAATCCCACATCAAGAAAAGTTGAAAACAATTGATAAGTGTGCGACCACCAATTGTGTGCGAATTTTTTGCAGAAAAGAGGGGATTCATTTCCTTCAACAGACATACCTATCATTGGGGGGTAAGGGGTGGGAGGGGGCGGGATAATTAAAGCTTCACATGTATGAATGTAATCTGCATTGTCGACATTCAATTTAATTCGATTTATCATAAAAAATCGTTAAAATGCAACAAAACACGTTTTCCTCTACCGAGAGGTATGGAATTAAAATCCCCAATTCCAATGAACAAATTTCCACGTCTTTCACCAAAAATAACATAATATATATCGGCAGTGCGTTTTAAAAGCATAAATACTTTTGACCATTGTCAGTTTTGCGTCGTCATGTTGCATTATTTAGCGCTCTGTAAGAGGGCACAATCAAACTATTTCCCATGGTTTCGAAACAACTGTCATGACATAATTAGTTACCTTATTTTAAAATCATAATTAAAAAGCAATGCCACTAAAGGTAGAAGAAAATACATGTTTAGCTCAACCATATTATTTTAATTTATTTGGGCCAAATTGTTCTACTGAAAGGCGCAAACATACTTTGCAATCCCCATTCACGTGATACGTGGCACAGATAAATGCTTTTTTGCGCCCTCGGCTAAACTTTGGAGTAACCTGACAAAGGTTTCCCCCTCACTGTTATTGTAGTATTTGTAAACTGTGCGTTATAAAAATGGCAACGCAGGTCATATTGTATACTACTGAAGACAACTGAAGTTGTATGCACACTTTTAAGTCGCTTTATTAGCACTTTCAAATGTGTGCTGCGTCTAACGTATCGATCTTTCATTTGCACTTTCTACAATCACCCTTTTAAAACTTTATTAGAAGGCAGTAAAGTGACAAAGTCAACAATTATTTGATTTTTTGTTAGAAATTTTAATATTTTTTTCACGTTTTCTAACCAGAATAAAGCGATTTGTTTAACTAAACACGTAAGATGGGTTGTTTTCATATATTAGTAGTAAAGCGAAAGAACCACGCAGACACTTTTACTTGATGAAGATGCTTTGTCTCCTGATGGGATAACTGCCGCCTCGCAAAGAGTCGAGACTTCCAACGTATCTTAAATCCTACCCGAAGTTACTTCTCTATATCAGCACTCACAATCAAAGAGTTGGCACTATGTTTGAGTGTTTACTGAAAAGGCAGTGTGAAACTCAGGTAGGAATGTGATTTTAAAATGTTAATTGCAAAGTGGGTGGTTCATTGCGAACGAATCAGTAAAAAAGAGGATGGGACTATGGCGGACGATCGTCTGAAGCATCGTAAAGAAATAGATAGACGCGATTAGGTAGCCAAATCGAGTGAGTCATTCAAGTTAAAATGTTAAATAAAACTTATAGTTGGTAGGGCAAAACCAAAACCAAAAAAAGGCCTAAAGCAACATCAGGAGAAAATAATTGGCAATTAAGCAGTTGACAAACAATCAGGCTCAAGATTGGTGAATTTAAAAATACGAAGCATGTTGGCCAAATTTAAATCTACCTTTCAGGATTGCTATTGAAAAATGACATGTTAATAAAAAAAGAGAGAGGAAGCAGTGATACCTGAAACAACACTAAACTCAGGTTCGAAATGACGCAACCACAAGCATGTGAGTGTTTGCCGCAACGTTAGCAAATACTACAACCTATTCGCATGGCAGTCAGGCCCAGTCGAGCTGCGCTTGAGTGATCTCTGTGAGATACCATTTCAATCGAAATGCCCTTGAAATTTAGCCAATCAAATTTAAGGCTTCTTAATTTCGAATTTGAAATTCATTGCTCAGAATATTCTTATGCATGCTAAGATAAGCCAATAGAACTTTGAGATAGTTTTGTGCTTGAAATTTAATTTTACAGTTGAATGGTCTATGACATTGTAAATGTCAGGAATATTAGCACGTGCTGATTTGCAGACAGGTGCTAAAAGTCAATTACGAGAACATAATACGCTTAAATTGAACATTTAAAATTGAAATTCTGATTTCAAGTTGGTGTATAGCAATTGGAGAATTATATAACTAGTAACACATTCAAAAAGAGAGAAGGAGAAACATCTAATTTATGATGCCTCGCATTACCCCACTTAACTTGACCATTTATTTCGATTTAAGCCTTCTAGAAAAATGTAACCGAGTTTTTCTACTGATTATAGACTAGTAATATACTGTAACTTATATTCACTTTTGATGTAATGTTACTTCAACTTCTTATTTTTGTGCAAAATCTCCTACGCATACCTACCAATATGATATTATTTCCACAGGAGTTGCTGATTTAAAATAGTCAAGGGCAAATTAACATAGAAAATAATGCTGAGTCATATATTCGAAGTTAACAATTTCATTGTCAAACGAATTGACAATGAAATAAAATAAACTAATGTTTCGTGACGTTTTTATGTTTTTTTTGAGCCGAAATATAAATATGAAAAATTCTTACCATACAAGACCATCTGTTGACAATCAGAATCGCTAATAGGTTGGAAAGCCTTACCGCATTATTTAAGACAATATTCCAATGGATTGAGAATTCTAATAAATTGGAAAGGGCTTTCACTTATCAAATTCCTGATCGCATACTTTATTCATTAACATACAAAGAAGGCGTTTTTGTTAATGACTAGTTCAGTCTTTTTCACTTAATTGAAATTGATTTCAAAGCTATTAGAATTGAAAAATTCTCACCGTCTACAATGTTCGCCTTGAATCAAAAGGGCCTGGGTGAACACGCACGTACACATACAAGCAAATGTATATATATATATATATATATACATATTGCAAGTAATATAATTTTAAAGCATTTAGTAGGAGGATAGTTTGGAAGCTTCCTCTTAAATCGATAAATATCTAAACAACCAATCACGTCATCAATTACACCGACCAATAATCTTAATGAATTTTCACCAGCCAATTATAACAAATAAAGACAATGAGCCTTTTTGTCTCAAAAAATTAAAATAGTGCATGTTCAGTAACAAATAGAATTGAAAAGGCTCAGCTAAGGCAAAATACACAATGCACTTTAGCACAGCATTGAAAAAGACTCTGCATTTAATTAATGGGCAAGAAGGGACTCCATCCACAGCTAAAATAGATGCTTTACTGAACATGTAGATTGACATACTATCACATGTGATAAAACTTCTAAGTAGCTTAAGGGTATTCGACAATTCTCATAAAAATGCTAATAAGTTCTACTTATTCACATCTTAATTGCAGTAATCCTATCGATCAAGTGCTATATTCATTGTATTGTGTGCTTGATGTTAAGGTATTTTACAACAAAAATGCCAAGCCCCAACCAGGAACAAATTTAGGCTTTTAAAAATACATTTTATATCGAATTTGCATTGAGTATTCGAGTGATAGATTAGCTTTTCTAAATAGTGGTTTATCAAAATCCGATTTATATTAGGGTTTATGATTGGTCAATTCTCCGTACTTATCTGAACTTAATACTATAATTACTGTAAAAATTAAAGCTCTTAGACTCGACATATCCTCAATAATCGCTATTACAAAGTATTCACTGTATGCCCTGTTTCCCGGAATGAGTTAATCTATCTCAACGATATAGATGAAGCGTTTGGTGAAATTATACTTACGACAAACATGATGTACAATAGAATGCATTTAACGTACCTTGAAAGAACATTAACAGCTGATCAGCTGAAAAGTTTTCTGCACTCACGACGCACCCTCAAAAGTGTTCGGGTGCGTGCAGTTTAATCGTGTTAAGATTGCGTACTCCACAAGCTCCAACAATTTATGTCAAGGGTAAATACATTCAAAATATCGTTTAAACCACTTCGTATTTGAGGGAATAATGACTCCAATGTCTAAAATGACCGAGTGATTTAGTTAACTTATATTAGGTTAGAAGAGAAACCCTTTAAATTAAATAGTGAAGAAGATATGGCTTATTTTCTTCCAGACTGAAATACAGAGTTAAATCCATGTGAATACGACAAAATGCCACAACCCAATGGATCGATAATGGAGGAATTGCTAAGAAAATTACAAAGACTTAAGGATTGTGCGAAAATTAGACTCTTGGAATTAAATAAATTTAAATTAACTAAAATTTAAGATACTTGGGAAAGAGATTATTTCGGGGCTCAGATGAAGTAAGGTTCCACAGCATCTAAGCCCATTCTATGGTTTTGTTCTTACTCCTAAATTTTGAAATGATTGATAATGACTGCGATGTTTAAAACTGCCCTACTTCACAACTGACATTTAGGGTTTTACGGCTTTAAAGTGTTGATAATATTGACCACTTTAAGTATTAAATTTCGGATTGAGCAAACTCGTACATTTTCTGCTGAGATCGTTGTTGTAGGAAGAAGTGTATAAAGGTGGCATAACTAACAGTGAAAGTGAACCTTTGAATATCTTTTCCATAATCTCACCCTGATTATGTACTAGTATACCAGGCTATCACATACTAACCAATGTTACTCATGACGTTTTGGTAATTTTTATGATTGATCACGACAGACAAAAGATTGCGACCTGCGACCACAAAGATATACTAGTGATCATCAAAAAGATAATTTTCATGATTAGTGAACGTGTTCAAGAATAAGGCCTAGAGTTAAAATTAAACAAGAATGAGACACATTATGTGAGTAATGCATTTATCTGCTTGTGAGATGTTATTATCCATCTCTTCTATTTCCATTACACTCCATTTTTGGAAGGAAAACTAAATCTTAATAACTCCAGTGTCATATTCGTTTTTGACCTAAGTAAGAAAGCCCTTTCCGGGAATTCGGAGAAATGTCTGAACTGCGTAGACTCCACTTATAAGCTAAGTACATAACAAGATCTGAGTCAGATATATTGGAGTTGAGAAAGTGGAGAATGAAGAGACTAAGGTGAATAAATAAGCACTAATAAGCACTCGATTAAGGAAAGGGGTGGGGTAGGGGGTGGGGGGAGGAAGCAGCAGGGAAAACTTCAGGGAAACACAATTGGGATTCAACTACATTGAACGCAACTAGTTATCAGTATACTACATTACTCCCCTTTAAGATGGCGATGCATTTGGTATTGAATGTGAATAAATCAAATTCGCCTTTCAGAATGCGCATATTTTTTACCCATCTAAGGGTTTCCTCTACTACGAAATTTGCAAGTCTAGGAGAAGTGGATGCTGGATCTATTGGTATATTTTTTTCTTTAACTTAAATCGTTTAATTGCGCTAACTAAAGTTAGGATAGTTCTTAGATATCGTTTTTTTGGTGCATTTCACCAACAAGACGATTCCAGATCAGCCAGCTAGCTTGAAGTGACATAAATTAGTCTTATGTTTTATTCTTTGTTCCACTTGTGTTTCGTTAAGAGTAACTGAAGTTTAGCGATTGGAAGAGCCCAAATGTGCATGTTTTGTCTTGAAACACTAAATTTGTTCTCCCGTTTGAGTGGAGGCGTAGTGCGAAGATAATTATAAGTATTTAGGGAGTACAACTTTTGCCACAATCCTATTTTCCTCCTAAATGACGTAACTCAATAATAACATGGGAGTAACGTAACGGTTGGCTTTACTCCAAAATTACGCCATTTAGCACACTTTAATAAATATGTAAATAAATATGTAAATTAGACTTTATTGGATAAAAATTGCTCATTTTATCAACGTATTCATACCAAGTGGAGGCAACTACTCTTATTGAATATGCTTCCCGACCAACGCATTGCCAAATTCCAAAAAAATCACTTATATTTATTCAAATCAAGATGCACTTTTTCTGGCTCTTCTCTGTTGTGCCATGATAGTAAGAACTAAGTAACCACCAAGGGAGATTAAATTGCTATTCTGAAAATTTTCAGACAAAAATAGGATGATATATTCTTATAAGCGCAGATGTTAGAAAAGCTCAGAGCTTAGACACAAAATTCCAATTTAGTAAGGTATTAATATATGGGGAAAATTGTGTGTTACTTTAATTGGATATAATTTAGGTTGAATTTATGTGATCCGTTAATTAGTGCAGTACAGTTCAAAACTCAACTTAAAAATTTATGTAATAAAAATTGCAGAAGTTGTCACAATAAACATTAAATGCTGGCAAAACTGCTGTAACTTTGTTTGCTTGTGGACCCATTCAAATCATTTACTTCCTGCTAATTCAGCATCTCTCCCACTCCCCGTTCAGTCAATTTTCCTTTCGTCTACTTTGCTTTGCACTTTTTTTCTAAACTGCTGGTTCTGGGAAAGACGTTGTCTTGTTCTATCATTTCCATTGTTTTTTTTCAATCTAATTTATAATGTAGGATGATAGACTGGGAAAGTTCTCCAACAGTTTAACCTCTAACTCATAGACGATAGCCTCTCCTTATTACTTTAGCAAATAAGTCGGTTTAATTACCCTGAATATGAAATAAAAAATCGGAATTTCTGCGATAGTATAATAATCAATAAATCTAAATACTTTCACCCCACCCCACTCTACATTTTTTGAATAATTCAGTCAGACGTGATCTTAGGGTTAGCTTTTGACAACTTGTAGTGTTAATGAAAAAACGGCAAAAATTTAATTAAAAGATGGAGGTGCACTGGGAAGATGACAACAGAGAATTGGTGGAAAAATCCTCTAATTTAACACCTGAGGTACCACGGCTCGGTGGTGAATTGAATTTCTTGAAAATTAACCGAAAAGGTTTCCAAACAACTGATTAACTCTTAAAGGATGTGAAAGTCGTGATTTGTTTCTTATTTCAAATCACGGACTGTCTCCATATGACTCTTTCACGAGAGATTCCACCTTTCTCGATGGTAAAGGTAGAAACGTAAGTGAAATATAGAATAAACTTATGATTTGCGAATTATTTTCTAATTGATTTCACTATTACACACATGTTTTCATCAGTAATATTGGGACTTTGAATGCCTTGCATGGAAACATCACGAATTCGCTATTTCATAGGCCTACATTGTCGAAAATTGCAAAATACCAGTGCACAGAATAGGAATCTATATTTTGACTTATTGAGGTACAATCAGGTTGATTTGTCAAATATGCTATCTAAATGTGCTTACCGAATGAATACACGGAGTGATGAATCAGCACCTATGCTTGCGATAAAGGCTGAATTGAGATAAAGTACTGTTTTACAATAGGATTTATGTTTTTGCTCTTCTGAGTAATCACGATCTCTCTTCAGGACTTTACTTCTCTGCTCAAACATGCTACACAATATGAACTAAAGGCAAAAGGGTATAATTTGAGCCAATCAATGATTGCATTTAATACCAGTTGCAGAATTGTCTATTTGGTTAATTGCAGCATAAATACAGATAATAAGTTGTGAGTTATTTATCCTATGGTATGAAATTTTGATCACATTATTAGAATTAGTAAGGGCTAAGCAAATTTCTCTCTCGAAGTAGTCACCATTTACGAAGTTTAAACACGAGTCTTACGAAGATATCAAGTGAATCAAGATAGAGCGATTATTAATTTTTAAATGGCACCCAACTGGCACTCACTTGCGAAGTCAGTGGTCACTAGTCCGAGACTTATTAGGCCATCTCCAAATGCGCAGAACGGTTGAGTTTGGCCAATAGAGTAAGTGTCAGAATTCGAGTTTTCTACCAAGGTGAGTGTTTTAGACACTTATCAAATGGACGCCAAAGTTGCTGTGACCGAGAATATAGGCGTAAACACAACTTGTATTTCTGATATTTGGAAGCATTGTTAAAGACACTTGACCAATCATGCAAAGTGGAATATCAAGGGGGGAATGTTAACAACACTTGCATAAGTGTTAATCTGTCTTACAATTACCAAAAACAGCTGCTGTACAAAATGAATGAGAATAAAAACGAAGTGAATTATTTAACATTTTCAAACAGCTTAATTGCCTAAAAAGAGGCGACACTTGTTATCTCAATGCTAATCTTCTCATCATTCTTAAGGTCTTCTTTATGGGAAAAATAGCAAAATAGAATCTTTTGTCAATCAATGAAACAAAGTGTGCCTGTTGATCTTAGGAGAATTGTGCAACATCATGATCGATAAAAGGTGGAGACAGTGGTGGTGAGTAGAATTATGTCTTCAATAATAGAGGGTGGATTTTAACAATGAATGCTAAATCTGGGATGTATGATAGGGGTAGGTAAGGTGAAATTCATTGAGACAGTGACTCAAAATCGCTCTTTATATAGGTTGGCTTCCTCAAATAGATATGCTGAGAGTAAATCAATGCTTGATTTATACTGGGGAATTTATAAACTCTTATTACCCTCCAAAAATACCCCACAAACGCATAAAACCCTCAATAACGTCTACTTTGGCTAAAATTCAGCATGTTTTAGCAAATATGCAAATTTTGTGAACTGAATTAAAAAGTTATCGTTAATTTTATTTTCATTCAATAAAACTAAGTCATTTTTATCAAAAATGGCCTTGAGAGCTTAGCGATCGAAAGTGATAGTTTAACGTACCACAAATTCTACTTCCAACATCAAATGTCACAAGCGCTTCCATCCCTTCAGAGCAGTAAGTAAAGTGTGGACTTAAATTTCCATATTCTTAAAACTTTGTTCGGCATATGTCAAATTTGTCTTGCCTTTAATTAAGGCGGTTAGAAGCTAGTCAGCCAAATCCATTTAATTACCTTAACTAAAAATTACCGAAGTACGTTATACGGATGCAGCTTTGATGTGAATATTCATAAGATTTTGGGAGGGATGGATATGTTTGTAAAGGGCATTTCTGATAGATAATAGTACTTTCTGGATTCAAAGTCTCATTAAAATCATTTGCTTTCTTAGGCAGCACGTTGTATTTTGGGAGGAAATGCATTAAAGTGCAATTTTCTGCGCGCATCAGTCCAAAAGAGATTGAGATGAGAGAAATTACTAACAAATTTATTAACACAAACCTGGACCTATTTGAAACATTTTAATCTACTCTACTCTCTGGAAAGCTGCTAAAGGACGATTTGATGAAATCTGTTAGTCCAAAGTAGAGGCAAAAGAAGCAGGATTTTTATGATCTCTTGAATCCTCTCATCTACTTTCTCTAATCCCCTTCGACGCACTTAGGAGTTTCTTTCATGAGATTAAAAATTGAACTATCTTGATTTTTGGACGTAATTTAGTTTTCCAATTTCAGTTAAGAGAAAATTTAGGACAAATCATACATTTGTATACACTCAAAATACACTTCTAAATAGACTCATCTGAAAGGTAATATGAATAAGCATTGCATAAAAAGTGGAACCCGAGTGGAATGCACTAAGTGGCTAATTATTTACATTTCTGTTTTAATATAAGTGCAATATATGTCCTCATTGGAGTGTTGGGAATTAAGGCGTGAACAGGCTCTCCTGCCCCTGCATCGAAAGCACAAAGTGCGTAATTGAAATGATTATTTGACAAAAACGTCTTATTTTCGTGAGCCCTACCTGACTTTATAACTCTTATCTTAAAGATAGCAACTTAAGAACGAATGTATATTGATGCTGGCCAATTTCTGAAGGAGCTTCATTGGATTGAAAGGGGGAAATTGAATCCCATTTGCAAATATCGGTGCAATTTTTCGATCGAAAGATTAGAGATCTAAATCTCAAATCTGCGTGAAATATTAATTTTTTCTTTGATTCGTTAGCTAAATTTTTCCAGAATTTTTTTGAATAAATACCATCGACCAGGACACTATTAGCCTTGAACAGAACACGCGGGAAAGTTGTTAATTAAAAACAAATTAAGAATATCAAGACAATTTTGTGGATTTTTATACAAATAGGCCTCGACTTATCCTCAGTAATCGCTGTGACAAAGTGTACTTGTATGCATAGGCTCCCGAAATGAGTTAATTTATCTCAATTATATAGATTAAGCAGTCAAGTAAAGAGAATGTAGCGTTTAGTAAAATTATGCTCCCGACAAACATGATGTGCAATCGAATACATTTAAAGTAACTTGAAAGAACATTAATATCTTATTAGCTGAGAAGTTCTGTGCACTCACGACCGCACCATCCAGAATGTTCGAGTGCGCATGGGATTGCACTCGTGTTCAGATTGCTCACTCCACAGTACCATTTCACCACCTCATAGCTAACAATATGAGAATGTGATTGAGGCATCCAAGTCAGAAGACTTCGAGGCAGAGCTAATGAGTTAATGTACACGCATCATTAGAAGTTAATCGCAAAGAGACCCTTGAAAGTAAAGGTCCCAATAACATGGCCGAATTCTCGAATAAGTTTGAGAATTTTTCATTTCTTGTCTCTTTTGTCATGTATTTATATGGAACTAACTTAATCGTTAAACAATTTATCGTTTTAAAAAAATGAACGCATGTTGCCTCAAGCAAATCACACCGCCTTGGTGACTTTGCTGGGGTATTTAATTTTGGAAATGAAGTAGTTTAGCCTCAAACCACTTTTCAGGTTTTATTATTTATTATAATGGGAATTATTAGAGTCATCAGTTTACAAATTTCCTTGAATTTATAAAAAACAGATAAAAAGACTCGTAGCCAATATATATGCAAGCTAATTGGTTGGTTAAAGACTTTAATATTCTTTTATTACTAACTATAATTATTACTGTAAACATGGCTCACATTAACTACCTATGTTAAGACTACAAGCATTTAAGATCAGTTTGCTTTCTCTATCATCGGAAGACCGACTATTGGGAACGAAAGCAATCCGTTGCTAAAATTCAGGGAACATTGCATGAAATATGAATTTGTGAGAGCGAACAACCCGGATCCAGAAATCAAACAAATCTTTGATGCTGTTCTAACAATGTATTGGATTCAATCTCCTTTTTTCATTTCCTGAACATCCAGTGAACCTATTTCTGTTGGCTCTCACAACTGAACATTATGAAACTTATCGCCATTACTGTGAATAATAATATTAAAGACGCTTAAATTATCAAAATTAAATTGAAGTAAGAGGAGGATTTGAAAAAAAAAGATTTCAGCAAAGAATGAGCTAGATTCGGAAGTTCACTCAATGAACACTAATTGACCTCTACTATGTCAAAAGCGCCTTCAACCTCTTTATGGCTGTTAGAGGAGAGAGGTGAAAAGAAGAAGCATGACCAACCCTCCACTAAAATTAGTTGATCAATTATATTTAAGTATTGCAGCTGGCACGAACTCGTCCAGATAACCAAGGAATTAGATCATTAAAGGAGACAATTGGAACGTCTGGATGTTAAAATATCAGTCATATTTCCAGAATTCAGTTACAGTAAGAAATCTGACTTTATTGTAGATTTCGTTCACTCCTCCTTCACGACCTTTCGAACTGTCTCCACTTCGTGCACCTATAACATGACCGAATTAGCTATTTAAAAAGGATTATAATTAAAAATGAAGCATAATTGAAAGATCCCGTTACTTTAATGTAAAAAATTGTTCTTCCTTCAACGTGAGTATCATAGTTTCTTGCGATATTGTCAAGATGTTTGAGTAAATCGATACCTTGATTTACGTCAAAAATCCTCTAATGGTTGATATTTGTGCAACAGAAAATTTGTGAAGAAATTGTGGAAGCTATAATTAGGAGTTAAAAGTTTGGTTAAAAGTGGTAACCGTGAATCTTTTGGCAAATATAACTGGGAGAAGAAAAATAAGAATTTTTCGATTGCTAGAACGAAAAAGAATGAAAACTAGATAAGAAGAAATCGTTTACGCTGTTGTTCTTCTCCCTCCTTTGAAATAGTTCCAAATAACCGTGCCTTTAATATTTCGGTTATCAAGATGGAATTCGTAATTGGCCAGGCAACTATAAATCAATTGTTCTCACAAAGCACGCTCGAAGTAAGCCGACAACCCAGCTAGCCAAATGGGAGTACACACTCCTACGCGCATATTGGACGGATATGAATTCTGAACTTCAAGAGTGTAGAATGGCCAGTGGGCTAGATCAGACATATACACAGCTTCGTGACACTCGTTCGGTATGGAAGGAATGTAATCAAAGCATGATGGCCACTTCCTTCCAACATTTGCACTACTCTTTCTTCTTGGTCCTTGTTTTAATCCCCAATCCCCCCCCCCTTCCTCCCCACCATACATCTTACGGACTTTATGCCCTTTTGGATTTAATTGCATTATCTGCATGAGGTGTCTTAATTAGCCACCTCTTTATAGCACATCTCTCACAAGAGTGAAGTGAATCTCTTCTCCTTTTTACCTTTCAAGTAAAGAAATTATAGCACTTTCTTATTAGATGAACAAAAGTCGCAAGCTTGTCAAGTCTAGCTAGTATATAATTATTTGTTCCTTTGACTACAACCACTTTTGCCTCCTCTCTCACTTGGTATTTGGGGTTATTCAATGTAGAATTGCTCTCAAGCCAAGTCTTGGTCTTCCGATATCGGGAATTCTGCTCTTCCCTCCTAGTCAAAATAGAGCATCATTAGTCCTCTTAGTGAATATCTCTAAGCCCTTCTTGATCGGGCTCAAAAAGAAATTGGCATGACTTTAAAGTGCTCGCACCTTGGTATTAAAGTTTATAAAAACTGACATATATTCTAGAGTTAAAAATCTAGTATTCATTGTTTTTTTTCACCCCCTATTACCCATTCTAACTTGCGGTGAAACAATTGAAAAAAATTTTTAGATTTTATTTTTTTATTATATTTAATGTATTAATTTTAGCACTTTTTGCACATTTAATTTATTATTCTTGCGGGATTTTATCGCACAATTTAACTTATCATGGGATAATTTGTAAAAATATTGTATCTAATAAACGAATCTTTATCTGATTTAAACAAAGACCCGTTACGAATAACTATTTTTTTCCCACTTTCCATCACAACGTGTTGAATAAATTAATAAGTTCTGAGTGCCGCTATCACGAAACATGTAAACAAGCTGAAAGTCCTGAAATTCAGACATCATAACAACTACTTATGAAAAGGTGAACTACTTCGGAGGACTGAAAATAAAACACACAAATTTCGACTGCTTCTCCATTTTCCAAACTTATTCCCTCACCGATTGGCTAATTGTTCCATACCTACCTCAAAAAGGGATCAAATTTTTGTTTATTCGCAGGCTAAATAGATATTAAAGAGTCCTTTTCTTTTCTGGAGAATTGATACCTTTAATTAGTTTCACATACTTTTACGATGAACAAACCGAATATTTGTGCAAGTTGACGCGCATGTTTGATAGACGTGTATAATTAAGACTTCTTTTGTCAGAAAAAAATTTTGGTTGATGCAGCAATAGCAATTATGGAAATTGAGGTGTGAGAAGAAAAATATTCTTCTATCAAGAAGACATTGTATTAGTTCTTTTACACGCTATATAGGAAGTTATTTATTGCATTACATTACATTATATATATATATATACCGCCTTAGATCGCCTTCATTAAAGAAAACTTTATCCACACTTCGTATCGAGTTGACCCCATTTTCAACCACCTTTAAGTTTTTCTGTATCCGATCAAACTTCATTAGCTCAAACCATTTATCGCATTTTGACCCTTATATAACCTCTCTAATTTTTGGTTTTGCTGTTAGGAATCTTGCAAGAAGATACGACCGTGCTGCTGATTCTGTAGTGAGTCTGCGCGGTCTCGAGTGCAGTGGCCTCTCAGCGGATCCTATATTAATAGTCGCAATGGAAAGCGTAGCATTAACTGCATTTTAATGACTAAATTTTGTGACATTTAACCATAAGTTGTAATAAGCGTAATTCATACCTTACCTTCTATCTTCCTGATACTGTTGAGCTTTATTCAAGACTTATTGATGTACTATCCACTTCAAGTTTCTCGATAGATTCGATTTTCAACAATTAAATATATTGTGACTCGAATGTCTGATTATGAGGATGAATTTTTCTTGAAATCAGTTACCTCTGATATCTATTCTCAACTCACAAACCAAACTGAGTCTTTAAGTTGATGGGAATGGAATTAAAAGATCAACGGATTCCTTATTTAAGCCGCACAAGCTCAAAATTTGTCATTCTTTTGATCAAATTGCATGAAATCATTGTAAATGATTTTTAAAATTTTAAATTGTCGTAAAATAATAAAGTTATTAGAAGCATGCATTTATTTATTCCCGTTTATTGTATATCTACTTAACTTAAGCAGACATAATGGTAAATGTGCATTAAAATTAATAAATGAAAATAAAATTAAAAAGAATATTTATGGATCCAGTGTTTTATTTTTATGCATTTGTCTATAGAAATGCTGTGAATATTTGAAGTTTTCGTGGTAAGAAAATGAATATTTGTTCCACAATCTGAGAAATAATTTTTTCACAAGAAATCCACTCCTTTCTCTCTAGTTAATTGCAAGTGTGTGTATGCGTGTTTAATTAAATCGCACTTTCAATAAAACTCAGGTTAAGGAATTTGTGAATCAATATTGATCTTTTCAAACCTTAAAGAATCTGCTAACTACTTCGTAAGTAATCTTACACCATAAGTAATAAATGAAATTCTAGAAGACTCCAGAAGTCCACTTTTGTTATGTAATAAATAATTATTTAAATGTTCAGAAGCTCAATTTTCTGAAATCAATCTTGGACTCCCTCAAGTAATTAGTAATGTCGTAACCACTCATTCAATCCTTCAACAGTGATCATACATTAGTCTAGAAAAAAAGCACTTTAAAATTGTCACCAATTTATTCCCACATTAGTCACATCATTTAATCATAGATATAACTTCTGTCTACTGCGTTTAGTAATATATCTTGAAGATTTCATTACCAGTTTAATATAATATTACATTTTCCTCTCGGCATCTTGTTCTTATTTTTAACCCTAAGACTTCCTATTTCCCAAACTTTTCACCTAAACGTCTGCTATACGGTATTTGGCTGAAGCTAGCACGTCCTAACCACCACCATTCCCTAATTTTATACGACAGCCAGCTTTAGCTATCAGTAGCCTTTCCAACTGTGGAAGACACGTTTAATAAGTCTCTGTAACCAGGTAACACTGTATTGGTTAAGGCCCAATTTTAATTTATTTGTATTTAAAACAAAATTTTGAATGGAAACATGGAAAATCTATCCTTTTTGATTACTGAGTGTTTTAAACATTGATTAAGGTTATGGGAAGGAGATTAATTGGACTCCCATACCTATACCAGAAAATATGTATAAAAAATTTCCTCGATCCGACATTTCCCTAAGAAGACTCACATTTCATAATGACGCTTTCTCTTAGATAAAGTCTGACTCATGAAATCTCCAATTTAAATTTGGCAGTGATTTAGTAGGCACTCTTAATTGACACGTTTCTGTTAAAAAAGGCTAATTTAAGAGTTTTAACTGGAAAGGAACTTATTTTCAATAACGAATTTCGTATTAATTCAACTCGGAATATCATTTTTTCACAGTTAAATAAATTTGGCATTATTTTTTCACTAACAGTGCCTGTTATTTTGAAATTAAAGTGGCCAATATCTGAGTCACCTTTGAGCTATTGAGATTTACTATGTTAAATTCATGCTAATTCCTATTATCCTGTAGTTCTGTTTGAATGAGAGCTTCTCTAAATTAATCAATAAACGCGAGACATATGTTCAACAAGAATCCAAAAATCAAATAAATCAATATCTATCCTCTTCTCAATCCCTCTATTGTGACTCCTCATTGGACGCCTTTGCCGTTTCTCGTTTTCAGATACTTTCGCACAATAAAAATGATAAAATTGAAGAAGTTGTAAAGGCATCAAGCGCATTTCTTTACCAAATACAACACTGAAATTACGATTGGACTACAGCGAATTGCGTCCATGTCCACAACAAAGCAGCGACGTATTCGCGACTCCTCTCTTTGCGTATATACACATATAATCCTCGCTCACTGCTCACATAATTCGTAAATTCCCAGTTCCCATTGGTCCGTCAAATGCGTACTTGGAGGTCGCACACACGCTGAGCAATACAGGAACGCACGAGAACACGAGAGAATGGTAGGAATATATGCACACGACAGCATTTAGATAGATACATACCCTATCTATCTGCCTGCTCACTTGAATCTTCTTGAAACAATTACACACAAACGAGGTTTATACCTGAACTCACGACATACCTGCTTATTCATATTCATGTGAGTCAACCCAAAATTTTGTGCGCTTCTTTCTGAATGTTGTGATAGTTTGTGTGTTTTATTCATTAGAAATTTATAATGAGGTTAAACTAAACCAACTATTTTATAAACTTGTTTAAATGCATGGGGTGTGACGAAAATTAATTACTACTGTTGCTAGTAGATGAGGAATTAAGGAACTTAATATGAAATAAATAACAGATTATATCACCTCACAATTTCGAATTCGTAACCGGCCGGTGGGCATTCCATATTTATTTAATAATTAATTAAAATCTGAAGATGCTGAAATATATTTCACAAATTGAAGTTGACTTATTTGGTGAAGAACTACGTTCATTAACGTACACTTGACAGACTAACTTTACTATCTTCGATAATATAATAAAGCCTCCATCAAAAATGGATCCTGTTTGATTATTACTCATCTCCTATTTACTTTATCATACTTAAATATTCAATATCTCCAAGGTAATTATGGAAAATGTTGATAGCACCTCATTTGAGCTACTTCCAGTCATTCTCGCACCCCCAAATGAGTAATTCACGTTACGTAACCCGTCGTATTGACAACAATAAAGGCTTAAGGAAACTGGTAGGTAAAATGTAATATTCAGTCAGGGACTTGTTTATCACCCATGGCTTAAACTAAGAAAAACACCAAATGTTGCCTCATTAAAACTAATTCCGGTAGATTCTAGCCAAGGTAATATTTATTTTCTTTTATGCACTTACTTCGTTACTAAATGAATGCAGGTATTATCTGATCCAAATCTATTAACCAAGGAGTGTTGCCTTATCTAAACCCTTCTAAAAATGACTCAAATTTTAACGAACATAGTAATGCTGATGAGGGGTTGTAGGATTTTTTGGCGCTTGATCCATGTAGACACAAATACTACATCATCATGGAATAACAAGAGGTGAGAGGAGATGGTAGAAATAACACACATTTTGCGATAAATTTTATATTTCACGTGATATTTCATCAGATGATTCTTGGTTAGAGTAATTCATAAATCATTCGAATAAGCATTCGCACGAGTAATTTGGGTACGAGTGTAATAATATTAGCAAAACTTATTTGCATATTCAGGGTGAGATCAACAATAAAATGGCAATATTCATTCAAGGAAATAAGAAACTACTTTTATTTTTTACTTTCACCAAATTTGATATTTTTGCATCAAGTTCTTAATTAATTTTTCGCAAATTTATTATATCTTTCATCCTAGTCATGTGCTAACGTAAAGGTTTCAATCACTGCGACTTCTAAGCAGGAATCACGTGTGATTTTACTCACAAAAGCCCTTAACTATATAGGAGTTAATAAGCATATCGTATCCCAATTTATGTGAAAAGGTGCCTGTAATTTCACATATTCATGTACAAAAGTCTTCTTTTTAAACCACTAGGAAATTATTTTCTTCAAGTCTAAGCGTATTTTAAAGACTGCACTTTTATAGACTTTCTCTTTTTTTGCCATACGGTTTTACTTGAGATAGAGTCTCTAATACACTGCGATTTAATTACAGCAAACAAATTTTGGATATATTAAAACTGTTTCCCTTTTTCAAAATACGGCTACTTCCTTTATATCCGTTTCTGAAAATGAAATATACATATGTATATCATAGGTATTTAATCTAATCCATTTCTTTCGATGTAAGAATACAAAATCGTAATTAATTATTGCATGTTTTCTTACTGTGTGAAAATATAAAAAAAATGTTAATTTATGCTTCGAACCTTGTTTATCCCTAACTGTCCTTCATGTCTCATTAGAAATTCATAAGGTTATACTTGGAGGAGGGAGAGGAGGGGACTTGATAAAGACAGGTGTATTTTGGGTACTTGACAGGCTATTTCCTGAAAATAATAACCCATAAAGTCTAATTAGCCTTGAATAGTTGCTGGGTTGTTTACTTCAAATTGAAATGTTTTTAAAGAAATAGTTTAAAATTAGATACCCTAAAAATATGTTTTTCGATGGTCAAAAAAAATATAAAACTTAGGAAATAGGGTTTAGAAGCTCTCTGCTGCTAATAGAAGACAAAACTATGCGAAAATAGAAATCCTTGTCAATATAGTGTAAAAATATATATGTATTATCCCCTAAAACTTCTTTGATCCGGAATTTTCATCACCCATCTATAACAAGTCACGGTAATAATGAATTTGTATTTTGTCACAAGCCCCATAGTCTCTAATTATTTGTAACTACTGGTCTCGTTACCGAGAACTCTGAACTAATAGACATGTGCGATGACGTCTGTACCATTTGAGCATCGATAGACAAATCTTCGATACAACTCTCCCCAAAATACTATACATTTCCTTGTTTTTACAAAACATGTTGCACTTACCTAAAAATCGACATTCCTAAGGATTGTTCTAGGTGATGCAAATTTTATTACAAATTATCTTTAAATTCTAAAAGACTTTAACATATCAATTATCTCTGATATTTTTTTTTTAATCTAACCATGGATTTCAAAATTCATGATTCATATCATGTTACTCCGTTCTCAACTCTTTTGTAGCTTACGCCAAACTATTACAGAACATTTAAATCAGCCAATTCAATCTTGATGTTTGTGGAAGGCGTCCATGTTGCTCATGAAATTCGAGATGGTCATCCCCTGCTTCATAATCAACAAACACGAATTTCCCCCCTCCCTGGTGGAGGTGGTGGCGGTGAATGGGATGATTCTTTGTGGTCATTAAGTTGCACGGAATCTGAAGATCAATCCTCGGAAACCAACATCTCTGTATCTGGAACTCCTCGATCACTTCCCAGTGAAGCGTAAGTCGTATCGAATTATTCTTAAAAATTGGAAGATGATTCTTTTGTGAGATTTTGAAACATCTCCAAAAGTTATTTGAATCAAATGCATAGCTCTTTGTTTATAAGGTCTCATGACTTTGGCAAAAACATAATGTTTTTCAAAATACAATTCAAATGAAGCATCAGCATTAAACATACTTTGCTTAAACAAAAGATGTTTTTCGCTCTTTTTTTTAATTTCATACCCATTACGGTGAGATTTTAGTACATTAATTATTCTTGCATCAGTGATTAGGATTTCAAGGATATTTGGCATATTGAAACGATTTTTCGCCCGCATTTATTTTTTCAAAATCTTATATCCATGGAATTGGAATTCACCTAACCCGTCTATCTCATTCACAATTTCACTTTCGACAAAAAACTTAAATGTAGGTGTATCTTAATTAATATTACTTCAAAATTAATCCTTTGAACACTGGAAAACGTTGATCACATACTTTACTAACTATTTATAAAATATGATTTTAACAAACTATCAAGGGCTTATCAGGAAAGTAAAATCAAAAAGCGCTTAGAACTCACAGTTAAACAAAAGTTGGGAGGGAAAAGTCATGTTCCAGCTGGGTTTTACACCTTTTGTTTCATTTAACAGTCTTTCTGGACTCAAGTTCAACAATATCCATCATTTCAATGAAGACCGCATTACATTACTTAGGTATTACAACAACAAAACTTAATCAATTCACCTCCGAGATGGTCGAGTTCCATGATTTTTGTCTACCTTCCTCCCCTCCCCATTTTAATTTTTATTTCCAAAACGAATATGCCGTTAAAAAAGCGTATTAAACCTATGTGGCAAATATCAGTGCCTTATGATGCAAGCTAGAATATTCACATTCAATTTTATTAGATGCCAGGAGAAGTAAGTAAGCTTACAACACTTTTGGTGGGATTTTGGTCGCAAAGAGTTCAGCACACAGTTTATATTGATAACGTAAGTAAAAGTGGTTGTATGTGCGTGGAAAATATTCGGAATTGAGCCTAAGGCCCAAAGGAGAAGAGATTTACCAATTGGAAAGACCATCGAAAGTGCGATGAATGTCACTTTGCCTTTACTACAAAGAGGGTAGATGAACCAATTCTAATCAATACAATTGGTAAAAGTTAACCACATGGGACCATTTTAAGGATGCCATATATACACGTTATTCCATCATGCTGCTCTAATTCAAAACACTCCCACGCCTTAGAATACAT
Source organism: Hymenolepis microstoma (assembly GCA_000469805.3). NCBI lineage: Eukaryota > Metazoa > Platyhelminthes > Cestoda > Cyclophyllidea > Hymenolepididae > Hymenolepis > Hymenolepis microstoma. The sequence goes on along the minus strand of LR215995.1, from coordinate 9,957,545 downwards.
TCTCAAGCCTAACGGCATAAACTAGAGCGCATACACGCACTATTTAAACAACTGTCACCATATGCCTAAATATAGAAAAATTCCCAACACACCTGAGGTTGTCTTCGAAAATTGTTATCACCGTGCACCAATATATATATGTCTATATATCTATAGCGCAAGGTGCAGAATTCTTATTGGGGAAATTTTTGTTTCATTAATGCCTGTTAATGGCAAATAATCAAGCTTTAAGTTCTAATCAGTCCCTATGTAAGAGTAAAATAATTTCCTTTTGAATTCACTAAATGGAGATCCATTTATTGCAAATAATTATTTGCGTCAAATCAGGGTATATCCTTCTGTATGTCCGTGTTTATTCTACTTTTTGTAATTAAATCACTTGCTATATACCAGGTAATGAGTCAGAAATTGCAAGTTACATTTATTTCCATTAATAAAATGAGCAGACCTCTGAAGTTAATCGGTCAGGGGATAATAGACACTTCTCCTTCTTCTTAAATTCATATTATTATGTGGAAAAGTAAATCTTGTGTTTTTTTAAACTTTTGAGACTAGTTAACTACGCCCCAGGCTACTATAACTAAATTCAATAATCAATATTACAAATCTCAAATTGCCTCGTCTACTGAAGTAATTAAGTAACACATGTTTTTCATTAATCATTAAACATCACCCAGATCTCCTTCAATGGAATCAAAGGTAGTGTTGCGGCGGCAACCGGGTCTTTCTCGTCGACATATACAAAGAGCAAAGACTCTAGGATGTTACCCACTCCCAACTTCTCCATTTGGTTCTTCATCATCACCTTATTCAACCACGAAACGCCTCACAACCTATGGTGTTCCAGCAGCATTAGGTTTAGATTGCTATGAGCTTCGACGTCGCAGTCGTAACGCCGAACTTTCTACAAAACGGAGTCCCCATGTTCCGCGAAGGGACTGCGTGGCAGACTCCACAGTTGAAATCGATTCCAATTTCAATTCTAATTCTCAACACAGACACAGACATGAGTCAGTTCGACGTATTCAGAGCCTCAATCGCTACAGTAACAGTCACTCTGACAGAGAGGCCTGTCAAATGAGTTGGGAGAACCTGAAAACAAAACCGCCACGGCCGCCCACTACTCCGCATAGCTCTAACACTGCTAGTCTTCCAAGATTAGTATCTGTTGAATCAGATGGAAGGACCCAGAGTCCAACTCATGACCCACCACAAACAGCAATGCCCACTCAAATGGTAAAATATTCTATTAAATTGATAGAATTAAGCGATAAGGCTTAACGATTTCTGAAGGATGAACTTATCCTATTATTTATTGCTCTGTCATGACCTCAACTTAAAGTAAATTAAAGAGAAATAGTATATGGGGCGTTGGTAAGAGTGAGAGGAGAATAAAGAATAGTTTTGTCATAAACTTGGTTATGGGAATGACGGTTTATTCATGCAAGAGAAGTTAGTCAATTGGAATAAATTAATAATAAACCTAATTAAGGAGAAGTGAATCACATATATAGATATGTATATGAAATAAATAAATGTTATTATGCACAAAGTCCAAAACTAGAAAAGGTCGATAAATTGCTTTGGAAGAAAATTATGAGACAAGGTCGTTAGATAGGAGTTAGATAAGTGCGAACAAAGTCGATTTCCAATTTAATTTACCATTTGGCAAAGAGGCAGCCATACTGCTGCATTATGATTAAATGTATAGTTTAATCAAAACCTCTATCTTTACAAGGACGCTGTAGCAACTCAAATGACTTCTCCAAGAAGAAGAAGAATGAAATCGCCACCAATTAAACAAAATTCTACTCCAGATACCTTGCCATCAAGTAGCTACCTGCCTCCTAAAGTGGCACCACAATTACCAGCGTCTGATCTTTGTGATGGACCAGTTCCAGTGCGTACTCAAAAAACTCGAGCCCCTCTCACTCATCAACGTAAGTCGTTTCTAAGAAGAGGCAACTGCAATAATAGTTAAGAACTAAGAGGCCTAATGAAAATTTTTCACAAAAGCTGTATCAGATATTCCATATTAGTGATTGCTTGTCTGCGGACCAATAAGTAATAGTGTATAATAGACGGCATGGCATTTCTGCGATTTATGAAATAAATCTATTTTACAAAGATAGACAGTGCAGTTATTTCTTATCTTTGCCTGTGTCTTTATTATCAGGCGGTCTGTTTACGAAATTCAATAGCATTTTTATTATTGAAAATTTGAGAAATAGTAGTAACAGGGACCACTTAATTACCATGTATCAGCCATCATTTTAAACTAGAGGCAAATAGGTTTTATTAAATTAGCAAGTTAATTAGACAGCTATATAGATATAGGAATAATATTAAAGGGTTTCGGGTCAATAGAAATAATTTAGAAGCGCATTTATTGTTCAAAACACTAAAACCAATTATTTACCTTTGAAGGTAAAGTATCAAGTCCACAGGAAGTCCAGATCCTACAAGTACCTGTGATGCCAGTTGCAATGACTGTCCAAACCTCCCCGCTGCCAGTTAGATTCATGGACGAACTCCCCGTAAGAAGTGCCCAATGTCGAAAAAAACTAACAAAAACACGAATCCCAGCTCCCCGACTCGACCAAGGGTCTACGATCACTCTCTATGAGCTCATGCAATTCAGCAACATCTCCACTTCCTACATTCCTCCTCTCTCCCCCAACGATCCACTACGCCGAAATTCCTGGGAGATTGGTGAGCTGATTCCTGGTCTAGGAATCCGAGTCTCAATTGTCAGCGTCACTTATTCATCTAACAGCAGACCTCCACAGATGCGGAATGAAATCAGTGGACTTCGCGAAATACATCATACTCCAGGAAGTGCTTTCACTCCTGTCACTAGTGGATCAATTCAGAACGCCCTTGCTGAACCCCTCCTAGTAGTTATTGACGACACTTCTGTTGCTGGAAGTATGTACTTTCAACGAGGACAAATTATTCTTGAAGTGAACGGCGTAAACTTCTTTTCTGTTCCGGTTTTAAGTAAACAGGGTCTGTTGACGAGGCTAATTGCAGCTGTTTTCAATGTCTATAACAACGGAGATGGCAGCCTATTTCTAACCCTTGCAACACCTTATCCTCATCTTGTCAGCAGGACTTCAGACGAAACTATGGAAGTTCGATTAAATGAACAATTTCTCTAAGGATGGATTTAAAACTATTATTATTATTATTGCCATTATTTTTACTTTTTCATCTAAGGTATTTTATATTTCCAAATGCAAGAAATTGCCGTCTCGATATAGAAGAAGATTGGTACTCTTTTGTATTTTATTTAACCACATTTTAATTGATAGAATTCAAATGAATTTCGAATGAGTCTTAAGAATCTGCGTTTTATTTCTACAAGTATGATTTATAATATTACCTTAAACGTGGCTTCAGATTATGCAAAAGATCTATAAGTAAGTTGTAAAACGGGCAGTGCTTAGCACAGATACGTTACAAAGATTGTGGACTGTAGCCGAAAGTATTCATTTTGAAGCTTTACGACAGGGAGGAGAAGCGGGAAGAGGACAACGTGAGGACCATGTCATTGGTGCGCGTGGCAATATATGGCTTGTAGCCGGAGTCTAGTCCTTCGTCTGCCATTAGTGTATCTATTTGTAGCTAAGGCTTACTTGAATGTCTTTTAATGACGGAGTACTCCTATTGGTTGGCAGGGCAACAAAGGTAGGCTAGTTTCGGCTTACTTCTCATCCTTGGAGGTTTGAATCTTACAAAATGAATGATCAAGGTGGAGTTCAAATTCAGTAGAATAACGCTGAAATTATGATCATATCACTGAAGTCGTGTTTCAGTTCTAAGGGTAGCTTTTTTTAAATTTATGTTTAAGGGAATGATGAAGGAGTAGGGTTTAAAATTGATTTTAAAAAGAAACAAGAATACCATCAAAGGAAAATGACTGGGAGATCATATGTAATTCAAATTCAAGGCAAATGATTATTTCATGGTTTGGCTGATTTTAATTTAAACTGCCCCATAACTTAATATATTTTAATTCAAAATCAAATATTTTAGGCAATACACGTAGTACGCTATTTTAATTAACAAAATTTCCATAAATGTTTTGAAGATAAATGGCAATATTATTCAAGCATGACCTTTCGAACAATACTTCTAGGTCAAAGGACTGTCTACTTCGGCTTGTATAAAATCAGATCTAGCTTAATTATTGCCAGTTTTAAAATATTGATTGATGCACCAATATAGCTTCACAAGATTGAAAACTCGAGCACTCCGACAAAAGGAACTATTCATGGAGGGCCACCATAGTGTCAAATTATTAAATATGTAAGAAAGTTTGCAAAAAGTGGTTATATAAAGTCTTCCTTCATATACAACCTTTGAAGTAAATTTATACATGATAAGCCACGAAAGTGGACATAGAGGCGATGATACAACAGTCAAAACCTCTGTTAAAATTAGAATGATTAAATGTGGAAAAATTAAAAAATGATTATGCAATATATAAATAATATTGCAGGTTGCAGTAATAGAATGTCTTCGGTCATAAATGATTAACAATAAAATAAAGAACAATGAAATGACCTCTATGACCTCTAATATGGCAGACGCGCACGGTGACAAATGAGTCAAATATTAAAGAGAAAGGTGAAAACAATTCAACGTATAAATATTAAGGAGTTATTATGTTCAATTGGCAGAATTTGTGCGGAAAATAAATAATATTGAGACATGTGGCAATTTTAAACATATATTAAAGGTGAAATGCTCCATTTTTAATAAATTCGTGCATGAAATAGTCGAGTTAATTTTTACGATTTTTTGGAACTGTCATTAAAAGTATACTAAATACAATTTATTATAATGTTTGAGGGAAATACTCAATAGCGACAGGCTTAAAGTTATAGGCTTTTGTTGTCACAAAATTCTTCTTACATTTTTTAAGAAACATAAGAAGGGTTGAAATTAACTCTAAGTGAATCACACGTTCTGATAAATGAGGAGAATATTGAATATCGGACATCAAACTGGTGTGCTACTTTTATCCTGTTTAAAATTATGAATGGATCACTCTGTGATTTTCATGACATTTTGAAGAATAAGCTAGATTAGTACCTTTACTGCTCATAAAAGGACGACAACTGGAACTTATGTCAAAATTAACTAGATATTTCATTTCTATTTCTTCTTTTAAAGCAATGTCACATTTTGGCAATAATCCGGGTGACACTTATTGTAAAATTAGGGATAAATTTATCCATGGGCTCACAATTCTATTATGGCGTTTTACGTAACACTAACATAAAACAAGTTAATGTGACCACCTGGCTAAGATAGTGCCTCCAATATTGAACCAAAGGAACTAAAACCGAGGCGGACTTGAGTTATATGAAGCGATAGTAGAAAAATGTGGATATTGTCGTAAGGAAAGCTGGTCACAACTCTTAAGTGAGTGCATGAGAGGCCAAAAATAAATTTCGGTTTGTGGGTTATCTATCATATGTTCGCTCTGAGCCAGACTGTTTCTGACGCATATTCTTTGCAATTAGCATATGATCAATATGAGATACATTATTTCAAAATTATAAAAAGGATCTATAGGCAGTAAATGTCAATCAAGACGATAAGTTGTAAGTGCAATGATGCAAGCACATATTGATTTACACTTATGGTGGTCACTATGCACAAACGTTGCTTTACAAGAAAAATTTAATCGGAAATAAGATATTCCTTCTTTATGGTCTGCACTTTAACACAAGTTTTGAATTTTTTATAGTAGAAGTGTAATAAGGTGTGAGAAACAATTTTAATTGAAATAATGGAAAAGATTGGTTGGTTGATATTGTACAGGAGGGCATTATTTGAGAAAGTATGAAGTTCACATTTATATCTATATATGCATATACATATACATATATGTACGTGTTTGTTTGTTTGTTTTACTTTGAAGAGTATATATCTAGTCAACGGAATAATATTTTTACTTGGTCTGATGTGAGAGCCAATGTGACATTAGGAATTGAAGTCTACGCAAAAGCAATGTAAATTTAGCAACAAAATATAATCTACGGTAAATAGCAGTCTATAGTTCATTTTAAAATTTAGAATCCCATGTAAGTATTTATGTTAGTTTACGCTACAATAATTTGGAAGTAAATTAGAGCATTTTCTAAACACATTTTAACTAATGTTTGATGAATTTATTAAAGTAAAGGTAAATTTTATAGTTAAAAAGTTTCCAAAAAGTTGGACCTAATAAAGCGAATACGCATCATCTATGAAATCCTACTATGAAAAGAGAAGATATGATTATTTAATTTATTGTCAGGTAATCTAGATGAAGTATCCCTACTTTTCACAAGAATCAAAATTACATTCAAATTTCAACTAAAATTGATATAGAGTGATTATAAATGTCAACAGTTAATCTTTAAAATGACTAAATTACGCCAAATTTTAATACACTAATTGCAATCACTTTTGTTTAGCTTTTCCAATTCAATGTACTATGAGTTGGCCTATTTCAAATTCACTATTAAGGTCATATTGCCATAAGGTGTTGTTGATTGTTAATTGGCGTTTAAGGCAGGTTCATATTCATAACTCAATATATTTCATAATATACATGATTTTAGTACTAGTTTATAAAGTTGATTCCTTAAATTTACATACTCTACTTAGATATCTCCTATTTACTAAAATGTAAAAACTTGAATCGAATATCCTATATTTTCATTTTGCAAATACACTTTAATTTAAAAATTTTTTCACTTTGCTATCAAGTTCTTCCACTATTTATTTATGACAAAGTTATTGTTGTAGGTGGCTACATTCACTTTAAACGGAGTTTTAAATTATGTTTACCATAAATTCGCAACGCATCCGTGAATTATGGAGACTCTACTTTCCTGAAGGTTTCTGGCACGAATTGAAGGCATTATCAAGACTTGCAGTCCCTATCGTATGCACTTTATTTTTTATAAACCATACTTATATAAGACTTACTATTTATCGGTTCCTTTAACCTACAGATGATAACAAGTCTAGTGGAGTATTTAACCGCTCCAATCAGTCTCTTCTTTTGTGGAAGACTTGGAAAGACTGAATTGGCTGCAGCTGGTCTGGCCATCTCCTTATTTCATACTGCTGGATTGTCTTTTATTATGGGTCTTCTTACGGCTGCCGAAACTTTATTTTCACAGGTATTATGTATAATCTAAGTATTAAAAGCGCGTTTCCACCGTTATATGCCACGCAATTGGTATTTATACAATTGATTATTTTATATTTTTGATTTTTTGCTATGCCCGCTACATCCATTTTTTCGTAGACTTATGGTGGTAAAAACAAATTTCGACTGGGTATCCAGGTTCAACGATGTAAGCCTTAGCCCTTTTTAACTTATTTTAATTTAAAATGAAATAGTAACCATTATTTTCTTACTAAATTAGCATTTGTGATAACAGCTCTTCTCTGCTTGCCATGTTGGGCCGTTCATGTTATCATTGAGCCTATACTACTAGCTACGAATCAGCCTCCATTGATAGCTAAGTAGGTTGTCATAAAGATTCCTAACGTCTATTCTCTTTTAAGGTATACTAGTCTATATATTCTTGGTTTAATGCCAGGACTATTGGTAAATTTGTATCTTATTTGTATCTCACTTCTATTTGTTTTCTCAGTTCTTCGCAATTTTTGAAATCCTTACAAAGTATATCCAGACCCAAAATAAAGTCCTTCCGCCTATGATTGCGGGGGTTTTTGGAAATGCGGTCAATGCAATTTGCCATTATGCCTTCATCTACCATTCCGATGTGAAATTCATGTAGAGTTTCTCATTCTTCACTTTATTAGTTTATTATTTGCTAATTGCGCATACTTTGCTGTTTCAGAGGTTCAGCACTTTCCCAGTCAATATGCTACTTTTGCCAAGCTGGTTTTGTCCTGATTTACATTCTCTTCTCCAAAATCTATAAGCATACATGGGATGGTGAGTTATTTTAGTTTAACCAAAGGATAAAGTTAGTTTATTTCCACTGAATTATAGTCAAACAGTTTCATCGATTTCTCAAGACCAAACCAAATATACATGCTAATTCAGGGGGGCAAAAATTGACTTCTCTTGATCCATTGCCATTACCTCTTTTCTCTCTCTCTCTATACTGATTTTCAGGATTACATGTTGAGATGTGGCACGATTGGTGTGTGTGGTTCCGCCTTGGGTTTCCTGGAGTGATAATGGTCGGTCTCGAATGGTGGGTCTGTGAAGCTGGAAGTCTCACTGCTGGTAAGTTCACATCCACGGTGTCTAATTTAACCTCAGAAGTTAAGCCGCAAGGCTTACATTAAGCTCATTCTGCGTGGATTTTGGTTGCTGAATGGCTAAAGTGAAAAATATTACGAATGCTAATTTTAAGCAGATCGATATTATCTTCCTAGTAAATTCCTCTTATCATAATAACTTGAAGTATGTAAAATAAATTTGCCCAAATTTATACCAACTAATAAATCTATAAATATGGGAACGAAGTTGGCGCAATCGCTTCACCGCTCTTATTCTTTGGTTCTCGGCCAATTTTTAACTGGTTTGTAGTAAAAAATGTACAGGAGTACAAATTTTCGTCGATTAGACCAGGCATCCTTTATAAGTTCGTACTCAAGAGCATCTTATGACTTTATTTTGTAGCGAATTAGCTAAACAACTAAGCCTAACTATTCTCAGAAACCTCTCCTAGTGGGTAAGTCTCTCGGAAGTAGCTAAGCTACCGCAAAGCTATAGAAGAAACAGACGTATACCATGGAACACGTTTATTTAATATGGCGTGCTGGTGTGCAAGCGTGCAAGCGTGATGTGTGTATATGACGTGGAACTTAGTTATTATACACACTTTATGGTATGGTGACCTCATATGACTTGAGTCATTGATTGTTCGGGTAACCGTGTACTGGAATTGACCATTGATTGATCGTATTGACATTGGTCATTGATTGGTCGAGAGGCTTCTGCATTTGTCATGCTAAGGTTGTATTCCCTCAATTTTATTACATCAGATTGTTACCAATACGTTGGACTTGAAGTATTTAAATACTTTAAAGGCAAATGCAAGCACAGTTTTGAGGGTCCTGGGTGAAAATTACGGTATATTTTGATTTCCGCGAAGGAATTTTTTTTCTACTAGGGTGAACGGGAGGGTCAACAATAATGATAGGGTGAAATTAAAGTCGGCAGATATAGGTCTGAGAGGTATAAAGTGAAATATTTGGGGGCGCGAGAAAAGGAAGTGAGAAAGAGGAAGTAAAGTGGGTTAGAAGGACCAAATCGTAGAAGTTTGAGAAATGCGAGACCAGCAGATATATGTTATAAAACAGAGAGTATCAGTTGGAGGTTTAAAAATAACAAAAAACTGTTAATAGTTAAGATACTATGTGGAATAAAACTAAGATCTTGGAGGTGAATATACAGTGGTTGCGAAATTATTAAGGGGAAACACGGCGTCAACTTAAGACTTGCGCCACCTCAAAATTGCAATATATGTGAGATGAGGTAAGCATGACAATGAGATCTTGTCGATAGGTTAGAGTTTCGTATGAAAAGTCAGATTTTGACAACCTGGTAACAATAAATCAAGTACAGCTCTTAGAAATTTAATTGTGAATTAATTCTTAACTTCAGACAATCAAATAGTATCCACGCCCATCACCCACATTTCGGTACTCTGAATAAATCATAGCTGAAAGTTAAGGTAATGTCAGTTCTTGAATGAATTTTGTTTCATTTTAAAAGGCTTGCGAGGTGAAGAAGCTTTGGCCATCCAAACCATCCTCAATAATGTTGAATCAATCGTATTTTGTACAGTAAGTAATAATGAGGGATAAATTGCTGTTAGCTTTTTTCTTGCTCATTGTTAACTTTCTAATTTTAGTTCCCAATGGGCTATGGTATCGCCGTAGCCATTCGCACTGGAAGGTTTGTGGGCGCCAATGATCCTATTCGTCCCAGGGCGACTGCCTTTGTGGGCATTATATTTTTGGGTAAATCAGCAGGTTCTGCTTAATTGTCACTATAGTGAACAAAATTTACTTATAGCTAATAGAGGCGCCTGAACTTAATTTAATGAATATAGGACACTTGGTAAGCGTAGCTGTTTGTTAAAAAAAGGACCTGATTCTTTACTAAGAACAATTGAAGTCTAATTAACTTTTAATGTAACGTTTTTAATCTTTTAGTAAAGTGAGAATTATTCAGTTGGCGCCAAACTGTTACCACTTGAATTACTGCGCTTTCATGATAATCACAGTAAATGAATTCTATTTCCACTCCTAACCAGACTCTCATACATTTAAAACTTACCTTATTTCTACCACTGGAACGGTCTTCGATTGGTTCGATTCTAGCCAATCATAATAGTAAGCAATATGAAATTTTGTGAAACTTCCTCATATCCATTGGCAAAAAGGACAATTAAATAAACGATAAAAAGTAGTCAACAACACAGCTTATGCTTGATATGTCATTCATAAATGTGAAGCATTGATAATGGATTTAAAAATAGGCTTTAATTAGACTATACTGCTTTTTAAAAGAATGGTTCATGATTCCCACTTGCTTTATTAATACATTGATTGTTCTTTTTAAATTTCGTAAAGTGGTCAACTGATTAGTATAGAGATTATTAGAACTACTAGTTTTCAAAATTTATGAAGTAACCGCATAGCGCAATCATAGACTTCAGCTTAATTGTATACAGCCCATTCACACCATGTACATAAGTGTATTTATGCAAATTTGTGTCTTTTCAACGCTAGTAAAATTGTCCGCTCTTGTTTATCTTCAGCCTGTTGTCACAGTGACGAATATTTTACTGCCTCTTATCCCTATTCAGTTGCCCGGTGAGGCATTAGGTGATTCACTTCTCCTCAGAACGAGTATTTTAAAGATTGTTTAGAATATTTAACGCTTTCGGAAAAAGCGAACACCATTTTTACACACTTTTGTACTTTGCCTTTCAATTCTAGAGTTTTAAAAATATATGCTTTTATCGCCAATGCCATACCTAAGACAACGTGTTAGGCAAATGGTTATCATCTAGAGTAGTGTCAGTAACTTTACAAGTTTAATTATTGTAAAATGCTTGAATATGTTCATAATTAGTGGATACTTAAGGCAGGACAACACGAATCTTGTTTTGTTTGAATCTGTGAGATTCGCCTTTTGTCATGCTTTCAAATGGGGAAGATTCAAGTGCTACTGTCCTAGTGTTCAAATTTCATCAATTTTACACCGAGGTTCATGGGAAGGAGGGGATGCCGCATCAATTCAATTGTATCTTTTACAACCAATCAGCTGAGACCAGCAACGATACTAATAGCACTAGTTCCACCTTTGATTTATCAAATTACACCCTTTTTAGCATTTGTGGCCAGTGTCAATAGTCTCGTCCTTATTATCTTGCGCTACTACGTCGCCAGGATCTTTACGACTGATGTGTAAGTCGGTATAACTTTTAGTTCATTTTTAATTGTCACGATTAAAAAACAATAGCTGTACTTTATATTGATTACGCAAAACACGTGGAAAAAAAGTAAGTGATTTGGATTTAAGTGGAAATGGAAGCGGCAATATTGAATTCCCTGAAAGTCGGAGAACCCAAACCATCTGATCTCCAGAAATATCAGATCATCAGCCTTCTTGCTTTAACATTTAATGAGGCCTATCCTATTGACATTTTATTTACCTAAAAAATTCGGACGGTATGATTTCGTATGTTTCCGCAATTACGTGATATTTGTCAATAATTAGTAATTAAATTTATGAACAGCTAAAATTATTGCTCAGATTTCCTTTTTTATATAAAAATATAACATTTTATCCAGCAATTCTCGGCAAAAATTTCAATTATAAGCCTAGAATTTTACATTCACCTGGTCATTTTAATAGCGAAATGAATGCTGTTTAGTGTCAATCCAGCTATCGCTGACTTTCGTAAAATTATACTAGTCTGTTTATTACATGCTAATCTATTCATTTTCAAACTTCTAAATGGAAGGATGTGGATATATATATATATATATTCGCAAAATAATTAAGAAATTATATCGAAGAAAAAGAATGGAGTGAGTGTTAAGGCTGCCACCGAATCTTGTGTGTCTTTTTTCTACTAAGAAAAGATCTACTTTTACAAAACTGATTAAGGGTTTAACTGGTGGCCCTCAGAAATACGGAATGCACAATCCGAATGCCAATAAAATAAGTAATCTCTTGCGCCAGTGAATATTCTCGAGGTCGCGAGTGCAGAGTCCTCTCGACCAATCAATAGTCATTACAGGATCAGCGTACCCAAAAACAATATTTAACAATTAAGCTTTCATCACTTTCTCATATAGGGAAGACATACCACGTAACACACGACCCCAAATGAACTTATTCTATGTCATACGTTCTTTTTCCCCTATATCGTTGAGGTAGCTTAGATAACTTCGGAAGCCTTTCCATACTGATGATGGAAAAGACGAAAATATTCAAAAAAGATACTAAAAATTCGCTTATTTTCATTGCCTCTCTACTGTTTCATCTTTTGGCTAACCTTAGACCGCTTTTCAGTCTGAGGTATTTAGTTGAACTACTTCTGCCCATTGTAGAAATATTATCAAAGGTGCCGCTTATGGTATGCCGTTTATGGTCGCTTACCTGTTCTTCGATTGCTTTGTTGTAAGTTCTTTTCGGCGTAAAATAAGTGCATAGTGATCACTCTAACCGTGTGGTTTAAGCCCATGCTCGAGTTTAAGTCAATTATCACTGTTCCACACCAGATTAGAAAATCATGAAATGACTTTTGGGTTCTTTTTGTTTTAATAGGGTGTTTGCAGTGGAATAATTCGTGGAGTTGGAATGCAGAAGTTCGGAGCCATTGTGTGTTGTGTTAGTCTTTATTTGATCGGTGGACCTCTTGCGCTCTGTCTTCTGCTCTTAACCGACCTCGTTGTAAATGGTAAAGTCTCAAATTCTCTGACTGTTTTGCTCTACGTTTTAACTATGCTTGGTTGTCAAGCGTTTTAATCTGGTGAAAGCCCTTAAATAAAAGAAAAATCAAATGAGTTCAGAGGCTTGAAGAGTTCAAAAGAGGCATAAAATGAATTCAGAAAGTCAAGAGAAGCAAAGGAGGCATTGGTTCATCTAGTATTATTATAAGGAGTACTGTTCAAACTTTTACAATTTAACCATTCGACTCTGATATTCACATGCAATATCAACTTTATGCAGAGTTTGTTGATGGGTTGGTAGGTGGTTGATGTAAACGAAAGGTTACATAACTATTGAACCTCTCTCGAACCAATTTACTGTTATACACTTCTTCATTGCTTCCCCATGAGCAATGTAAATAAACAATTTACATTATTCGATGCAAGTGGGTACGAGGATTTACTTTCTTTTTCAGCTCTCAGAGTTTTCATTTGTACACTTTGGGTTTGCTCTTCAATTTTGCTTGTTAAATCGACTCAATATGGCAACACCCGTGCGCAATTTTCTTTATAATTTGTTAGTTACATTCCTTCAGTGTTCAGGATTACGCTTTTTCATAAAAGGACATTTTTTCCTTCAGCTGGGACTACTTTTTCTCGCTATGCTTTCCACATAAATTTACCGACGAATAATATGCAACACTGTGTTGTTCATTTGGACTTAATCAACTTCTATTTATATTGCATTGTGATTTAGGCTTTTGGCTTGGTATGGCGATTGGGGTTTTCATTGAAACGTTTGTCTATACGATTCAGTGCTGTCGAATTGATTGGAAGAAAATGTGCTTAGACGTAAGGCTCTTCTTTCATTTGACTCTACTGAAAACTTGGTCTTTGTATACATTAAATTATTGCTCTCTTTTTCCCATTCCTAGGCCCAAAAACGCACCGCAATCAAATTTGTCGGACCTCATAAAGATAAAATACCAGGTAAATGCAATATAAATAACTCATTTTTTCAACTCATTTATCAATATATAAGCAAACCAAATAACTTATGGCATAAGAAAGCAGTATTCATGAGATTTAAAGACTTCGTTTAATATGGTGTGCATGGGGGTGGTTTGTTACATGCCACTATGAATTATGTACGACCATAATTTAGGAAATGACTTTTTGAACAGAGTGGTAACTGCAGACTCTCTTTCCAGTGAAAAACACATGAACTACCTTCCTCTCCATTTAAAACTATCATTGCCCTCTCTTTCCTAGTCATGCTAATCTTGTTCTCTTATCAGTGGCGGCGGAAATCCGGTCGTTTAATTTTAACTGTTGCCAATATAGAAGAACGTACTGTAGCTGTTGGCTTGGTCGAATTTGATAAAAGGGAGACGGAATTGTTGATTTGAACAGGAGTAAGGTTACACAGATACATTTTTGGGTATTGAGTCGGAGTTTAAAAGATGAAATTTCAGTAATTCGAAAGTCGGGAAGAGGGTTCTGGAGATAGAATTTTGATACTCACGATGAGGTGTGCATGGCTTAACTGATGTTGTGCGCTTATAACCGGAAGTCTTCTTTCTTTTTGTTGCTTGTGACGAAAGAGAGTTTCAAAAGCGAATCCACTGTTGGCATATGAAATTGCGGTAAATTAACTTTATAAACAATGTGCTTGGGTTGCACAGTGGCCAATGCGCTTGTCTGCTATGTTTTAGATAACTTACTGAGTAAGGTGGTTATTAAAGGAATTGGCGGAATTCAATTTTCTCACCAGTGAGGCTCAAAAATGCATCCGTCATATGCATTGTGACAACTTACTTAAATTTTCCCCATGGCGTCATGCAAACTCTGAAATCACTGAATTGATACTGATCAAGACGTATTCAGCGATCAATAATACTAGTATAAATTTCTCACCCGAAAGGCTCCGGCATGCCTTCCCTTATCGAAAAAGGTTTTCTTTGACCCTTTTCATCAATCGTCTCTATGATGCAGTTGTCAAGTTTTGTCTTTAATAGGTCAGAGGTCATCGGTAAAAATTCAGTGACATAGATAGCTAACCACACCAGTTAATTATGACTCGTTTAAGCGAAGGAAAATTATAAGCTTTTGCACGCATCGGAATTTTACTCGGTGGTTGCTAGAACTACTTTTCACTTGAAGGAGTGTCCTGTCAGGCGGTGAAATAATTCTCAGTGTCTTGTGCAACAGCGGTATGCCAGAGATCACGAATTCAGAAATTATCAGTCATACAGAAAAGAATCGTTTGCTACTAGAAAGATTGCCACTTTTAATCAGATGATTTGGAACATATTTTTGAAGGAAAAAATCTGTAAATCTAAACCTCAAAGTCTTCACATAAGCACTCGATGGAGTGGATATCGTTTTATGCAATCATAATTTACTCAAAGGAACTGGAGTCCGGCGCAAGACTAACACAAAAATTTGATGACGAGGTCGTTTCTATCCTTTTTTAGGTCTAAGGGAAGAGAACGAGATTGAAATAAGTCTCTCCGAGCCGGGGGAAGTGAGCAACGAACTACCAGAGACTGCACAGGCTCAGGAGAAGTCCTGTACCCCGATGACCCTGATCACACCTTTCACAATGATCCTAATTGTGGTCAGCCTCCTTTTGGTGGCTCTCTGCTGCCGACTTCTATTCGATTGGCCGATGATCTTTCCCAATCACTGCCTTTTGAACAATGGGACTCTCATTCCACTAATTAATCGAACTGATGCTAGCAATTACGAGTGCACTGTACTTATTCCTTAAATAGAGCTCATCTTCCTTTTCATCCATCCAATCTATCGACTATTCTCTTAATATCTAACAAAGAAGAAATCATACACTGTTACATTTTTGTAATATTTATGAAGATTAGATTTACACGAAGACATGCGTTCAGAGTATTGTGTTTCATTAATGGAATTGTCTATGTGAACGAGATTGCTCTCCCTATTTTCCAGCGTCTTTATTCAAATAAATTTGATTTCTCTCTCTCTCTCTCTATTTCGAGTCTAATATGGTCTTTGGTCTATTGGAAGAAAATGCTTCTAATAATCTCGTTGGCGATGGTAACGATTTTCAAAACCAAAATTGTCAAGGAGTTGATAGACATCTGCTGAAAAATCTAACAGCCAATATTATATTTACGAATAAAGTTAATACTGAAATATTTTGAAGTACCTTGACATTATCAATAGTTAAGCGGTTGCCCATCTCTCTTGAGCACTTCTAAAGTTTCAACTCTCTCTCAGTTTCATTATGCTAAAATCGTTTAGGCCGCTGCCTAATACCATACCTCTTTCTCAATCTACGGATAAAGAGAATTGGAGTGACAAAACCAGCCATCATAATTCAACGCCCGATAGGCATTGGATATATTGAAGATGAATTCTATAGGCATCTCAGGTGATGAATCCTGATATATGAACCTTTGAACGCGAAATACCTTGTAATTAAACGTGGTACTACTCGAACCCAACAATCAAGGGAACCAAGACCTTTAGTTCATTGATTTTGCACTCAGAAACGTTTATATCTCCTCTGAACTTACAAGTTCATTATCTTCCTCATAATGTACATTCCTGAAATTATTTTGTTTGAGGGGCTATAATAAGATAATAGAATGGAAGTAATTAGGTTTTTAGGAAGATGAAGGCAACCCAGGAACCGCGATTTATCTGAATTTGAAACTTCTCAACTAGTCTGTTAACTAGTTACTAGGACAAAATTTACCAATCGATTTAATCTAAAGGCTATTCCTAAAAATGATTCGCCTGCTTAGATAATTTGTACACAGTGCATCAGCAGAAAGCCTTGGCTAGAGGTGTTAAAGTTTTTTTTATAGGAAGCGCAGGGCTTACTCTTGGCTATTGCTCTACTCCAATTGGAGTGTACCCTTTTTATTGGTTGCCTTGCATAGGTCCCCTTCAAGTTGATAACTAACAGGTAGTTTCATTCTTGATACAAACAATTCTCGTGCATGATTCAGACGAGTTCTAGTTATCATGCTCTCTTGTTGTTGTCAAGTAAATGAGTGAAGTAGTGCTTATACTTTGAATGGAAGTGCAGTGGGCCCGATCAACTTTAACATACCTGGTAAAAAACCAAAGATTATTCCATCTTCTAATACCAGAATGCAGACTTTTTTGCCGTATCAGTAAGCGTTGCCCAGGGTGCCCCACATGGAGGTAAGTTTTTCGCGCAACCCTGAATTGGAAATATATAAATCACCATTTTTTGTTGCAGACACTTCGCATGCTTGTCTAACTAGGAGGTTTAGGCAAATTATCTCTTGGAGAAATTAGCAAAAGATAACCAAATAATCAAAGGGCAGGTTTAATTGTATGCTTGAATATAGAACGAAATTTACCACATAGTCCGAAAGGGAAACCATACTGAATCTGGAATTTTAAATTTCATCACGGTGACACCCTGCACTTTTGTAATGTAAAGCAAATTTTAACACAAATAATATGAAATCATGAATATTTATAAAGCGGAATGCTTGATTTAACATGCACACAGAAAAAAGAGTTTTACAATTTGATGGAAGTTAGTAAATGAAAAGTTGTCAACAATAAATCTAGGATAATTATTTACGTTTATTTAGGGAGAGAGTTTTTCTTCTACTATTGCGAAGAAAAATTAAGTAGACAAGATTCTTTTTCGGCTCTTGTGAAGCCTCTTCATAATATGTCCAAATTAATCAAATATTTCAAATACTCCTATTAAATAATAGGCTAAGCAGACATTAAGCACATTGATATGAAAGTTATTACATTGGAGATTGGATTAAGAAGAGGTGAGGCAAAATTATCAGCGCAGAATTTTGCTGTTGGAGGAAAGAGATACAATTTCGATTTGTGGGGACACAACTTCTGCATTTGGTTTATTAAGGTAAGTAATCCGCTATAGATTTTCTATCTTGAAACCAAATCTGACTTTTGATTGGTGCATCTAAGTTTGAGTCCTAAAATGGAGAGAGGATAAAACGCTCTGATCGATTGGAGATTAGCTCCGAAGGCTATTAAGTGACAGTTATTTTAGTTTTCATAGGCGAAGCTTTACATTCGATCGCATTTTTCAAAACTAGTTTAGATTTCAACTTGCTAAAGTAGATTGTGGTTGCTCTCAATGGTATGAGTTTAAAAGACTGGAATGCGGCTTCACGCCACTCCTAAAGATTTTTAAATTTTGTTTCAAAGTTTGCGCTGGATTGGAGCATAATGTTCAAAACCAAAATTTAGAATAATATCAAAATTGATAACTTTTATCTGCATCATCATAGTAAATGCGCCAGTGGTGACTCAGCCGTCAAGTCCAGTTCAGTGGAAAATCACCTGTACCGGTTGATTTTTCTTTACAAGATTTATTTATCAAATGGCAGGCGTTATAAAAGTTATCATTAGCCCTTTAGTTTACTTCGGGCTTCACAGAGGGGAAAAACATCAGTCTCAAAAAGTCGAGAGGGGGAACAGAAGAGTGATTTACAGTTTTGAGAGAGACAGACACAAAGGTAAAGAAAAAGGTAAGGTGAGTACTGTGGAAGTGACCGAATATGACATACAAAGAGGTCATGGCATGCCGATCATATAACGATCATATCATAACGATAATTCAAGGTATTTATGAGAATATATGAGAGGGGGGTGAGACTGGGAGACTAATTTAATTTGAAAATGAATGTTAAATCTTGTGCCGACTAAATACTCTGTAAATTCACAGATGAAAGAATGTCGAAAAAAAACAAGTCTCGAACCCTCAAATTGAGTCATGGAATTTGCATTTTCGACCGATGAACATGGCAGCTCTCGTTCGTAACTTAAGTTCTAGAAATCGAGAACGTTGATTAATCATAAATGATATTAAGCAATTTACATGATTTAAACGCAGTAGAGCTGAGGTAACTATCTCCATGGGGTAATATTAAGGAATAATTTTCTTAGAAAGAGTATATTAATAGAAAATTATTAGTTTGCACATTTCTAAAACTGCGTCCAACATTATATATGTATATATGTATACATATGTCTTTGATTAAATTTTGCAAGTCAAGAAGTCTTCGACAGAGCAGCTTGTCAGAATTTTATAAAATGTGTTAAGAATATACATTTATTATAATGAAAAAACTTATATTTATGTCTCAAATTTGCGCTATTGTCACAATATAAACACTTATCAATAATAGTCTGCATATGAAAATAATTGAACTTTGGTAATGAGATTTAAGAAAAAACTTTGAATTTTTGAACTTTTATCTACGGTAAAAAGCCACGTCTCAATCTTCAAGGGGTTAATCATTAGATTATTTAGATTTTCAAATCAAATTCTAAGTTTTCCCATTTTGATTACTCCTAGAAGTAATCTTTTTTCCTCAGTATGTATAAATAAAGATTAAGACGGGGTTGAAGAGAGGATTACATTTTTGATGTAATTGTTTTGGACTCCAATTTGTAAGGGCCCACTTGATTATATGAAAATATGGAAATAAGAGTATGCTTATCCGAGGAATTAATGAAGTTTGACCAGAATCCTACCTTGTTATGGACGATTTCAGCACTAAAAGCTTCATTATATATATAGACACAAACTATTAACTTTTAATAACAATAATCTTATATAAAATGCAGCTCAAACGTTCTCCCATATTCTATAAACGTAAATGCAGGAAATATAATCATTTTCTAAGTTTATTGTCTATATCATACAATTAATTGCTTAAATTTTTTATGGGCATAAATTGATTGATTGACATGAAATTTTACGCACCTATTTCTCACTATTTTGTCTAACTATACCAAGATCATATGCTATCTAAATCGGATCTATTTCAACCCCATTTTAAGTGAGCACACGTACATCTCACGTCTAGCATAATTTTTAAAATGAAGTCCTATTAATCGTACTTTACGCCCATTGCGCGACTAACTATTTGGGTGATATAATGGATTTAAGTAATAAATTTTAGTGCTTTTAATTTTATAGTGAATTTCATTTAAAAAGTAGGTTAGTTAAATTAGTAACTTTTGCTTAAATTACATCTTTAGAGTTACAATTTGGCTCATTTTATTTTTTATTCTAACCTGTAAAGGTTTTTAAACAGTGTTTCATTCGGAAATTTGCTATAATTATTAGCCTAACGATAAATAATAAGTCCATTCGGGAACCCTGGGAAATATGTCTCCAAAACGAGTTTTGGAGTGAATGGAAGGAGCTACTTAAACTTGCAATTCCTATCGTATCTTATATACACATATAGTTAACTTAGAATTATAGTATGATAAAATTCTTGCATTATGCAGATGTGGAAAAATTTAGCCGAATATCTTGCCGCTCCGAATAATCATGTTTTTGTGGAAAATTAGGAAAAACTGAATTGGCAGCATCGGATCTTACAGTTTATCTTTTTCATATTGTTGGATTTTTCATCGTTATAGGTTTCCTTACCGTGGCCGAAGCGCTATTTTCTACAGTAAATTCCTAAATCAACAATTCATCTATATTCGGCTTCTTAGTAGAGCCCCAAATTTTCTTTTGCGCTTAGACAATGGGTGGTGAAAACTAAAACCGACTCGGTATCCAGGTCTAGCGAGGTAATTTGAAGCTCACTTTTAGCTTTCCTGTTTTGCTATTTTTACTATTCTAGCGTTTTTTTTCATAACATTCACCTATTGTTTGCCGTGTCGGGTCATTTATGTTATAATCAAACCAATGCTGCTTGCAACTAATCAGCCACCACTGATAGCAAAGTAGGTTTTGCATTATGGGATATAATATTCCCATTCTGACTTCCTAGGTACACCAGTCAACATATTCTCAGTTTAATTCTCGAACTATTTGTAGGTCATCTTATGCTCTTTTCCTCTATCTAACACAATACGACCGACATATTTATATATTTACTGATTTGTTATCTAACGAATAGAAATCGAGTTAACTAAGGATAATTTTGAGAGTAGTTATACGCAACTTTGCAATGTCATTTATTTATTAAAATATTTTTTGAATTATTTACCTATTAAATTGCCTCATATGAAGAGAATGACATCGTTCTTTCTAAAAGATTAGAGGCTATAAATTAATGTGTTAAGAAATTATAAATTTGTACACGTATGTTATATATATAGCTGCCATAGCGTGAAATTATGTTGATGCTCTCTTTCTGAAACTATCTCTATACTTTTAGGCACGTTATATTTCACCAATCTCCCTCAGAATCCCTTGAAATGGAGATTCAGAGTCTGGGCAATGTAAATGGACATTCTTAAATGGTCTTGAATGCCTCCTGTGTTATCATTTGGCCTAACTTAATTTGAAGATATTTTAGGCATATGACTTAGATCTGGTGATAGAGAATTTCTAATGTACTGCTTATTGAAAGGAAAATTGAATTTTAATTTTGATATTTTGAACTTGTAATCAGTGTACATATTCAACCCGAGTTTCAATCAGTGTCCCTTTATATCCTGCGATACCTGAGAATTCTTCTCCTTTGGAGATTCAGTTGGATTGCAAGCATTTGAAAGATGCATCAGGTCTGATATTTTTATAGACAGGATTTTAGACATTTTATCCTACGCCCCTCTCCCTCCCACCCCCTCCCGTTTCACTTCTTTTTCAACAGAAGAAAGTATACACTCGAATTACAGCTACTCACATCGTATCAATTTCTAATCTCCAATTTGGAAAATGTGGTTTAATACTTTTATTCATACCCTAATGAAGGCTCCGCTCTTCCGCAATCAGTATGCTTCTTCCGGATGGCTTGTTATGCTCTCATTTACATTCTCGTCTCTAGAATCAACATGAATATTTGGAATGGTAAGTTATCTCAATTAGTGAGTTAAGCATCCTTCTATGTATGCAAGAGGTTTGAGCGCTTTGGCATTATTTAAGTGTTTGAAAACTAAACCTTTCAGTGTTAAACCCCCCAGAGTCTATAAAATTGGGTTTTGAATACACCTACGTTAAGAAATGTAACCTGGCGGCGTTATTTTGAAAAGCCCAAAGTCTGACAGCCAAAATTTATTAGTACAGTTGAGCGGCTGTAGCACTTCCTGTAAACCGACGAGTATTTATCTTATAACCTCTCGCATGACACATATACACACTGATTACCCCTTTACCTACATCTCTAGAAGTTGTGTTACTATTGCCCATGGAATCATCAGGACAAATGAAACAAAAAAACGGGCAGGGGAGTAATAATAACCACAAACCAATCAGGATCACACTTCTGGATATATATTCAAATTGGAAAGAGTTAAGTTCGATACGACCACACACTCAAGTTTTAAGATTTGACCCCCGGATCCATGGCATAGTTATGTTCACTAGATGCATCGCTTGCTGACTAGCTAAGTTAACTTGTGCTTCATTTTGCTACTCAATGTATCTGCATCCAACAGGGAGTAGATGGGAATTTAAAAAGTGATCATAAAACATATAAACTTTTTAATCACATTCCTTTAACTCATCAACTATCAAACTCTTGTTTGGTATTTGATTCAAATCTATGCATGAAGAGCTTTTCCCATTAGTTCGCGTGCCACTGATTTAATTGCACAACGTATTTGACAATGTTTAAACATAAAGAAAGTTGCCACTGAAATTATGTCCTTAAACATTACAAAATAAGAAGTTAAAACTAAAAAATACCATTTATTCACAAAAATACTCTCTCTCTTATATTTTTCACATTCTGAAAACTATAAATATACCAGAATCAATTGTTTTGAGTGGAAATATCTGCACATAATTTATCAATATGAGCTTAAAAAACGTTGGAAAAAAAGGAAAATAATACTTCTTACAAATGAATTAATAGGTATTTAATAAAATTACTTGAATTTCAGTTCCAAGATTTCACATTGTGATAAAACCTTTTCGTTTCATTATGACCAACTAAAATTACCAATATGTTTAATGACCCAATAGGTATCGCTGGCCTACTATTTACTCAAATTCATAGAGAGAAGACAAGACAGATCTGAGGTTCATAGGAAAATGTAATTTCGACGTCTAGATTAACTGTCCGGGCACTTGAGGGAGTATAGATCGACATTTTAATTTGACAAGGACCTCTCTACATATATTGCTCATCTTTCCAAAACACCTAGTAACCGCGGCTTTGTGATAACAAAATTTGCCAAACCAAAGCTAAATAAAGTGCTTTCACAAATGGTAAAACTCAAAGTATATAATAATTAATCCTTAAACACTATGCATCTTAATAAAATGAAAGGGAGTAAGGAATCAAAACAAGCGTTAATAGGTTCTGAAAAAGAAATGCAAAAATCCTCGAAACATAGGAGGTGGTTATAGAAATGCAATATCAGATATTGCACCTTGTACATATTAATCAATAAACAAATTACAAATGTTTTAGACCCTCTTCTATGACCGTCCGAGTGATTAAATCCTTCCCTACAATTCTTGTTTTCAAATTAAACTTCTTACTCATATCTTATTCAGTAGATGATAAAGATGTATAATTGAAATCGATCTTATGGACAAAATATTATGAACAATATAGTGCTTTCGTAAGTGTTGTACATCATATAGTCTCATTCAATATGAGTATTCTATCATAATCTCGAATATACGTTTAACCCATTCAGGAATGCATTCTTCTCCAATCATCTCGTGCAGAGGGTAGCACGTGGGACCGCTCTAACATTCCATCGAATGTATATGCTGGTCTTAACTTGATCGCTGTCCTACAAGTACAAAGTGCGTTGGAATCATCTCTATTTACTACTATTGACTTAAATTTAGTATTGTTTATGATTTGCTCAAGAATCCTATTTTCATTTATGATTGTTTGTTACGTAAAAATAATTTAAAACTTCCATACAAAGTACTTACATTCTACTTCAGCTATCAGTAGACGCACAGTTTAGAACAGTATCGAGATCACCCTAAAATTTGTGACTAAGAATTTGATTTCTGTAGACTCTAGATACGGCATCGCTAATGCACCACGCTACGAATCTATTAATCTGTATACTTTTAGTGAACCGCAGTGGCAGATAGCAAATGACTTTGTGTGATAATTGAGGGAAGCCATTTTTTATTTGGTAAAGCATACTTTAATACAAGTTTAGTGAGTAGTACTCATGACCCAAACATGAAGTACATGCCTGGCGAAGTTACCGAGACATAGTGGTGAATATATCTGATAGAACTTCGAATTTGTGCTAACGGTACTGTTGGAAATGCTTGCAGACCCCGCTTTCTAACATTTCTGCTGGGCATTTATCTAACAAAAGAGTGATATACCACTGAAATGGTTTGCCGATTTGATCTCTGTACTTCATAATTTTTATCTCAAATACATCATATCAAAAATGTGCCTGCATTATGCACATATGATTACTTTACAAATTAACGAAAGTTTAAAATGTTTACGACCTTTTAGAAACCGTATATATTTTATTCACTCAGGATTACCTTGAAGGTGTAAAACGAAGTACAGTAGGATGCGAGATAAACCAAGGGTAGGCTGGAATAAGGCCTCACACACCAATGGGAGGACTTCACCGCTCATGACAACCAATCACCCGCCACCAACAAGTAGTTGGACCAATAGTTTCAAAGCACGCCGGGAAAAGGATATATATGAGATTAGCTAACTTAAATTACCGCCGAAGTCCGAGTTAGAGACTCAGATGTTGTTCAAATTGCAAAATGTTAAAATCCTAACAGCGTAGAGAAAATGGTAGCGATGAATGGGTTCATTTAGAGCCTGGCGCTTCTGTGAAGACTAGGAGATATCGATAGCGGATAGAAGTGTGTGTGTGGGGTGCCTGTCAGAGTGGATGACAGGCGATGACCAGCTGTCCTTTGTCGAAATTCACATAAAGATTACCTTGACGAATTTTGCCCAGACACAGTAGCTTTAGTGAAATTGATTAGTGGAAGTCATAACGTCTGTGTGTAGGCAGGAAGAACATACAGCTTATAAAATGTGTAAAGATAAAATTAGATTTGAATTTACCTAATGAAAATATTTAATTGTCCAATTTAATGTTTTGATCCGCTTGAATCCACGATATTCTGTACCTTTTGGGTGGTTGCCATCTCAATATCATTATCTCCTCTGTTCATCAAGAGAAAGACAATAGGCCTTTTCAAAGGCAAGACGCGTGTATCAAAAAATTGGCGAGTTGACATCGTACTATCTAATTAATCACTCATCATCCTAATGAACTCGAATTCCACCAACGCCTTATCATCCAGACTTACTTGGTTGATGGATATGTGCTCATGACCATCAAACCCCGTAGTGCCTGGCTTGAAAAAAAAGTAAACAAGCTGACCGATGCATTTTCAGGTAATATTATATCTTAAGAGATCGACCAAATTAGCCGCTAAAATTACCCTTATATAGCATGTGATCGTCTTAAAGATTGACAGGAACTAACAGCCTTTTCCAATTTAGAGGACACTGGATTGAATTGGACAGAGGGAGTGGAATGAGAGATGAAATGAAGAGAAAGGAAGTGTCATTATAAATTGGAACAGAAGGGAAACGTGTCAGTACTGAACGAGGTTAAGCCAATCAATGTCTTTAAAGGAGGATAGTAGGGGCATTGACAGATTTCAAGGTCAACATTTGTTTATGGGTGAACGATAGAAATATCGTCCCATAAAATTTGTCATTGCATCCTGTTGGGACAAGTTTAGTGCAGTATGTATGCAGTTTTTCCTCCTAGTTAACTCTTTGAGCATTAGTAGGGAAATAACGGTAACCGTAGTAGTAATTAATCGTTCCTGCATTTCAAGAGGTGTAATTAATAAGATCATGCGAAAAGCTAGTAATTAAGTTCCGGACATCGTAGATGGACACTTGCTACAGAAGTAACAAGTCTAGAAACCTTGACGCTCCTCCCAATATCTTTTCGATCTTCTATTATCTTTAATTTGTTGAACTTTCCAAGTATCGACCAAGATATGTTGCTATGCGTTTATACTTAGCTATTTGCCAGATTCAGACCTTAGCTCTTAGGTATTTGTACATAATAATCTTCGATATCTCCTATTGAATGGAAAATTGAAGCTCTGTGCCAAATATGTATCCCTAATGGAAAATTAAAGTGATAATTTCGATTAAGTAAGCCTAATAATTAGCTTTTACAGACGCCACCAACCAATTTCAAAAATGGCGATGTCGAAATTGTCTTGAATGATGAATTTTTTCTCAAGAAGAGTATAATTTTCATTTTCAAGATAAACTGTCATTTTTGCTGTGCACTGTAGTACAGTGCGTTTGTCCTTATTTGCTGTTAAAATCTCGTAGAAGGTTATAACTAATGCCTCGTCAAGGTATGATAAAGCTCATGAATCCATTTAAACTTACGAAGTATTCAGATAATGGCCTGGTAGCTCCATTGGGAGAAAAAAGTGGACATGTAAGAAGGCTACACAGATTAGGGCACCGAAGGTAAATTGTTAAGCGGTTTGAGGAAAAAGGTATGATTCATCGTTGATCATAAGTACGGATAAGATAATACATGCTGAAACAGGTAGCTGCAATCTCTTGCTCTATCGCATTAAAAATTAGACCGTATTCCACGAGCAAGTCCTTCTAGTCAGCAATCACAACCATCCTATGTTAAGAATACTACTCGTGGCTAGGATAATGTTTATTTATCCTGCCAGTAATCTTTCTTCGAAAGATTTTAGAGCAAATATACAATTCACCAATAATGTTCAAAAAGCAAGACCGAGAATTTCCCGCATAAACCGTATCAAATTCCCTTCGATATGGCCATTCTGCTAACTCCTCTTCTACATAATGTCTGAACAAGCAGCATTAATAGTGCAGCATCCAAAATTAGCCAATCCCAACATGACTATTGTAACCAATCAGCAGTTTCGTTTTTCGCCCATCACATAACGGTGAGTGGGCAGGCCTTAGCGAAAACACGGGAAATAGTCATAATTTGACTGCCTTTGCGGATTATTACTGTATGTTCTTTCCCACTTTCAGCCCAAGGTCTTATTGCTTTTACCTTGCTTAATATTTTTGCTCAATAAAAAATTTGCCAAATTCAGCAAAATCAATTCAGTATCAACTACATGGCTACTTTAGAACCTTATTAATTGTAAAAGTTTTCACGGCTTCCTAATAGATAATTTTTGTAGTTAACTTGTATAGTTGGTGCACTGCAAATGAAAAGGTCATGATTATAAAAAATGGAATTATTTAAGATTTTGAACACTGTTTATACCAGTTCATGTTTAAAAACTGTTCGATTAGGAATTTGCCGCTTTCACATTGCAAATATTTGCAATTTACACCTGTCAGCTTATTCAGGTGACATTCTCCCAAGCACGCTTTTGAGTTTCATAGATTTTGGTTTTATTCACACAGTTGGTGTGGAAGTAGTGCAGTTCGTTAGTCTTTTCACTTTAATTTGACCGTTTTCAGTTAAAATTGCATTAATTGATCGTTCACTGTGACTGCACTGAATTAATTCATCACTCGGAGCTTAATTACCAGGAGAGATATTCAAATTTCTGTTCTCGAAGAGGGTATAAAATTATCGGCTCTATTTGTATTTACTGTTTTTCTGCGCGATGGAGGCAAAACCCAACGGTACGTTCTTGCTCCAAGTGCAATACCCTCGATTTAATCTTGTATGGTAATTATGTCTTGTTCAATTTTAGGAAGAGCATATAGTAGTGAAATCAGTCTCCAAGACAGAACTGAGAGAAAGGGATGTTGGGCTCGTTATTTCCCCTATGGATTTTGGTCAGAATGGCGACATCTTGCCGTATTAGCAGTACCCATAGTAAGTCTTACACATGTTGTAATTGATTTGTTCTTTATCTAGGACATGAGAAAGTTTGAAATCCTTGCACAGTTTAGCAATTAGTGAACTTCAGTTTTGAAATTAAATGAGTTATAGTAGAAATAGGAATTTGCTTTTAGTTTTTAACAGTTTTATTAAATTTTCCCGTCATAATTACTTGGAAAAAACGAGAGTTTACGGGTAGATGCATTAAAGAGAGTGTAATACATGACGTGAAATTGCGATTACTATCTATATAAGCTGTACATGTTTTAATAATGGGAGTTGGCGCATTTGAGCACGCGAAGTAAACGAATGTAAGTGGTAGAGTTCCAACTGTCTTACTTAATTTTTCCATTCTGGATGCATTGAACTAACTGTTTCCTCTTAAAGTGTTTAATTTGTGACATCTTTTTAACCAATTTTTGCGGCTTTCTCCATGCTTTCCTACGTGAGTTGATGTCCGCGATATTTTGGTCGTATTGACCATTCGATTTAATTGAATTATCAGTCAATCAAATTATTATACACGTGTATATGTTTTACAGCCACGAGAATAGCAGTGACGCTTTAAACTACTTTTCATTACGAGAAAACATGTGAATAAGGAAAGCACGAAATGATTCCAACAAGGAACGAAACACGAAAAGGATTTGATAATATGGTACTGAAGTCAGGACGTTACGCGAGGCATTATTTGAATTCTGGTAGCATATTCTCAGGTTACAACGGAATACCCTGATGTGTAAATTCCGGGATTTGACTCGCAGGTTTGCTGGTAAAGTTAAACTCACGATGGCCCAGAATTTGAGTAGTTTTTTTATTCAACATTTGCTTATGTCACTACAATCTACTAGTATTTAGCTACAGACAACTGTTAATATCAAGACATTTGAAACTGCGTGGCTCACCAGAGTTCGGTTAAAAAATCTTAATATCATTTTTACAATCCGACGTTTTCCAATGATCAATTTACTAATCATAATCTGCAGTAGTTGGGTACGGGGTCTTCATTCTATTTTTCGACTGGCTAATTAATTCTTGGTAGTCTTCACGAGGTGATGATAGTTAACATCCATTTTAATCAGAAGCGACTGCCTAAACATCCATTTTTTATTTTGCCTGTAATGTTAATAACATTCGTTTTGGTCCGGACAAATTGTAAATGGGTAGAAACATCAAAATCAAAATGTCAATTTTCGTTATTTTAGTTATTATGCATCTTTTTGTTGGTCATTTTAAATTAACTGTATTTTATTATTGAAATTATGTTATCATCAGTAGAACTACTTGCGAAAATCCTTATCAAAGATTTATGATTTTGAAAAGAACTCTCATGCAAGAGGGAGCAGTTTGAATTGCTTCTAATACCAGAAATCTGAATACTAGGGCATGTCTCTTACTACTGCACGGCCAGCGCACTGTGATCGCAATGGAACATGGCAATAACAGTTCCCCTCCCTCTTCCCCCGCTTGAATATCTTCAGACGTTTCAATTTTCAAGAGCATGAAATGGTACCAACACACTCAGAAAACTGTTGTTCGAATGCTAAGATGACAATGGATCAGTACAGAAATGCGTGCTCACATTGAGACAAAGACCGTTAAGAGCCATCATAAGTCAAAATTAAAAATTCTATAATTGATCTTATAGGAGGTCAAAGGATTGACTTTTCACCAAAAATTAATATTGCATATTCTTTTTTTTCACTTTCCATTTATAGATAAAGAATTAATAAGTTAGGTATTTTACTTTATTTAAAGCAAGTTAACTTCAATCTACATTTAAAGCCGAATCATCTCATAATTGTTCAACCCTTATACGTATCGTGTATAGCATCAGAGCGACTTGTAGCGGATTGCTACACAAATAAGTCTTGACTTATTCTCGGCAATTTCTATGGCGGATTCTCCTAGTTCGAAAGACTCCCGGACTTGGTCTATCGCAATGATAAAGAGGAGAAAGATATATTCCGAGTGAAGAGTTTATTGAACTTTCTTGTTATCGGCAAACATGATTATTTTTCACATACTTCTAACATAATTTGAATGAACATTAATAGCTATGTGAGCAGTCCTCTACACGCACTGCCGCACCCTCCAGAGTGTTCGGGCGCTCAGTTTAATAGTTTAGGGTTGAGCATTCCACAGACTCAATGCAGTGTACTTAACATGCCATTTTCAACTTAAATTTAACTTAATGTATGTTCCTTTCATGAAAAATTTCATTAGAAAAGTTGATGAAAGTGTTTCCATCTTAAAACAGAAATAATATCGGTATTTTCTAGTTCTTTTTAACATTACGATTTGGTCTATGAGCTGTATAATGCTCTTTTGAATGCATTCAGTGTTTGTCTGCAGAAATTAGTTGTCGATTACTATTTTTTTCTCTTTCAAAGATATGTTGCAGATGCCAGAGAGGTAATTCGGTCCTGTTGTTCTGTAGGTTAAATACACTGAAATGTGTAGGTATAATTTGTCTTAAAATTTTCTTTTCCCTTTAGATTCTGACAAATATGTGTAATTACATGATGATACCTGTGAGTATCTACTTCCTCGGTAAAATGGGCCCTACGGAGTTGGCAGCCGGTGGTCTTGCACTCTGCATCTTCCATGTTGCTGGACTTTCAATCATGGCTGGTCTCCTTACTGCTAGTGATACGCTGTTTCCCCAAGTATGTGCTCTCCCTTTTAACACTCAAACTTCATGTTTAGAGATTAAGAGTTAAGAGTTAGGAAATCGCTTCATCTGTGTTCTAGAATCATTAAACATTTTCTGCCTTTATCGATTTCAGATCTTATCTTACCTTTTCGTCATCGCAATATGTTACATCCAGATGCCATGATTTCATTCGATTTTAAGGCGATCTTCTTTTTAAATTACCTGTTAGCGCATTTCCCGGTTAGGTTTGAGTTGAGAGACCTTTGTCACGTTCATTTCGGACACTATAAAAACCATCTCAGGTCTTCTCAGACGATAGATTACTGTTGCATATCAATGTTAGTAAGGTCAAGCCACAAATGTATGAAGACGACTGTTCCCATATCTCAGCAGCACAGGATATATCCTTATTTTCGCGCCAAAGAGCTGGTATTGGAGATTGGTGGTACAAACCCATTTCTCTATAGTCCAAAGCCTTGTATGACGCTAGAAGAGGACAGACAATTAATGCCACACTTTAATAGAGCGTGTGAAATACTGGTTTCCAGCATTGTAGTGTGTGCAATACGACGTTAATTGTACAGAGTAAGTAGAACGTCAGCACACTTCCTTTAAAAAAGCGTTGTAAGCGATGATGTGCTGGTTCGTGTGTGATCAATTGTATTAGAATTTTTGGAATGCTAATTAAGCCAATATTTCATGCTAAGTGTCAAAGCCAGTATTCAAGAGCGTTGTTAAACAAAATGGTTGTGCAAACACGATATTAATCGTTAAATTTAAGTGCTAATGAGATCTTCGTATAACTAGAGTTTGCCTATAGGTATTCAGATGAAATACTGCTTAGACCAGACCAATGGAAAAACAAATGAGAATGCTGTTCCATTAATTTAGGAATCTTTCCCCTTGTCTTAACCGCTTATCACCTATAACTTCTATTTCAGACGTTCGGAGGAGCAAACAAGTTCCGTCTCGGTGTACAAGTTCAAAGAGGTATACTAAATTTATTAATCAATTCTGCATTCCAACTATTAATGGGTTAAATGAGCGATTTCCATTCTTTTTTGCTTGTGAATTTCAGCTGCTGTCATTCTTTCCTTATGTTGCCTTCCATGCTGGGCCATCTATATTATCGTTGAACCTATCCTTCTAGCGACCAAACAGCCACCTTTAGTTGCTAAGTGAGAAAACCTTATTTCACCTCACTCAAGGACGTTATTGCATTAAACATCATCTTAATCTTAATTTGCCTTTTAGATATACTGGGTTCTACCTGTTGGGACTAATGCCAGCACTCATAGTAAGTTTTACCCATGAATGATGTATAATACAATGATTATACATGACTTTATGGTTGTAATCGTTGTGCAAAAATGCGAATTTTGTCCCATGCGTTTTGAATGAGCAATTAGACACGTGAGTGAAGGTTTAATTAATAGGTAAAATCTCACGTCTACCGACTAAATACAGAATTAGTTTATTTCACTGTCTGTCGAATGTCGTTCTTTTACTCGTGAGACCAACGTTTGCTTTATGACTCATTCTATGGCCCCGTTTTAAGCCCATTAAGGCATTTAATTTAGAGCAGCATGCTTGCAAATGACGCATGGTTCCAATGCGGAGGTTACACCAGAAATTTATTTAAATATTGTAAACTTAATATAGATTGAAAAATAGGGTTCATTGGACAATTGGAAAAAACTGCGAGGATCTGTGTTTGCCTCTCCGCATCGAAAGGGTATTAAGGGGCCGCCGCCTATATGAGATTTTTGAATTCCAGCTGTACGATATCCATTTGATGATTATTCATCTTTCCAAAATTAGAGTTCTATGATCATCCCTTGATTTACTTGGGAATTCTAGTCTAATGGACAGATTAATTAGTTTGAATTGTATGTGAATTGGTCTTTTCATTTAAGTGCGTTATTTTCTCCACCTTTAAGTAAGTATAAGGCATGGTAACCGGCGTGATTTTAGCACATATTCATAAACCCTTGAGTGGGTGGATGAGTCATTCAAGGGCATCCGATTGACGTCAAATATTTAACCCTTATGAAAAATGCACTCAACCCCACTCACGCGTCTCAACAGACTGATGACGACGTGATGAGTTTTGGTGGTATCAGGCGAAGGCTATAGACGTATTGAACATGTTTCAAACGGCAATAGCGCCTTCTGTTGCGAGTCTAGTACCAATGGCGCTTATTCTGAAGGGGAGCCGTACGGTCCTAAGGTCGTTAAAGAATTAAAAAAATAAAACTACTTGATTTTTTTCCTTCAGTGTCTCAGAATTCACAAGTTTTATTTTCGAGGAAATGAACAACATTGAATAAGGTAAACATTGTGCAGTAGAAATGGGCGAGTTTATGGATTTAAGAATAGTGTCTGGAACATTGAGAAGGTTTTACCTTGGTCAAATTTCTTAAGCAAGTGCTGATTTCCTCAATAATCGTGTCAAATTGACCAAATAATTAAATTTGATGGTTAGCCATGCCATATTTTGTGAAACGGTCTATTCAAGCAGGCATGAGCAGATATTTTATACTATCTAGGACATTGTCTGATTTAGTGGAACTCTCGAAATTTCATTCAAGATTGATGCTTCAACTTCAAATAATCTTCTGAACGAAGCTATTTCTTTTTAACCAATTGATGTCCAGGTTAAAACTCACAAGTCTTTAATTATTCTTATTTCCTTTACGGTTTTAATAATTTAGCTCCAGTCTACGAAATTCCTATTATGCAGAGAAACTATAACCTTCACAATCTTGACTGGATAATGATGCGCATTTAAGTTACCAGATCCCCATTTTTAATGATCGATTTATTTGAAATTTATTTGAATTTGAACTGAAAGTAAATTTATTAAAATGCGGTGAAGGTAGTGTTTCTTCAGGGTTCTATAAATTTTATCAAAGCAATCCGGGGTAATTTAAGGGGAAAATGTCATTGATGTATGGAGAAAGGGGTGTATGCCTATTAGCTGAAAAAATGTGATACGTCGATAAGCAAATGTAAGGAAGGTAGCTTATCTATAGTCAAATCAGATTGACAGCAATTACGCAGGAAGTAGAGGACTAAGATAGCTTGGCAAACGTTTTGTGGGAATAATAGGTGCAATATCCTCAGTAGTTTGCATCATTTAACTTTTCTGCCACGCCAAGTCTACAAGCCACTGAATATCACCTTAAACCACTTTGCTTTTCCAAATATTGAAAGAAAAATTAATTGAAATGAAAAGATAGAATCTCATGGTCAAAACTGGTCGATAAATGGTGGACATCGCAGACAAGCATTTGCTGGAATCACGAATCACAGAACTTAAACTCCGTAACGTGAAATGTTCATTTAGGGAGCAAATCCAACTGTTAAAAGAAGTGGGCTCTTTGATACCTTGACACTGCTCTCTCTACTCGTTGGGTTTAGTTAGCACTACTTTAGATAATAAGATTAATCGATCGAAGATCGCGTCGCAACAGATTTCTAGTCCTTTTATTGGTTCCAGCAATTCAGGATAGCTGGAAGGTTACTGTTTGAATGCTTCAAGGTAAGAGGCGATATTGGAACCTAGTTATTCAAGAATGCACGCTGTAATTTATATATTTGTCCTCATTAGTTGGTTCCCAATTTGTATTGTAGATTCTGACGATTGATGAGATCGCAGTGAAATATGTCCAAACCCAGGTAGGTGTATTGGTAGTGTAATGTAATGAAATCTGTGTTCTTTCAAAATTGGAACGAATAAAACTGAAATTGAGTGAAAATGGGTGCAAATTTTTTTGATATCGATTGTTGCGCTTAAATCGTTATTATCCAGCAAGGCGGAAAGTTTGTACCTTTGTCCTTTTTCTTTTTAAACTGTTTTTACCTAACTGTTAAGATTGGGATTTCGACTTGTTCTTTTCTTGAATGAGTTATCTTGGAAAAATTAATAATTTTTTACTGCGGAAGAATAAAACTAGCAATTTATCCTGAATAGTGTTGGAATGAAGCCTAATTCTTAGTTGTATACGCCTTTTTATTGAGTTCTGAGATTGATAGGTACTTTGGAACGCTAAAGTGTTAAAGTAACGAGTCTTACACACTCTGGAATCTTACACGCCTCAAGTCGTTCCAGCATGACTTACCTCCTAGCCTACCGTGCTCAATCCACAATCAATCCCGACATCTTGTCTGCTTGATCACCAAACAAACTAGTTATGCTGCCCAGAGGGACAAGGAATGCTTTTGCTTCCCTCTGGATCCCGTGAATAGCTCATCAAGATCAAACCTCCAAAATGCCTTGGCCCTTGAAATCACATTGGTGCTAAATCCACTCTCGTTTACCGTCCTAAACGATTGGTATTGGTGGATGGTAAATGCAATCTAGCCGATGAAATCGGCCTTGCTGCATTTAATTTTCACTCCAAGGGAACTGTATCAAAAGTGATTGTACAAATGCACACAGGGCTAAACAGAAGGCTATACTCATTTCTCATCAGAATCCTCTTACGTGCTTTCAGCCTGGATGTCCTTGGTCCTCTATTAACCTCGATCTTGCTAGACCTATCGGGGAACTTCCTATCCTAGTGGACTCTTATTCAACATGGTATGAGATTATTCCAATTAAAGCTCTAACAATCGGCTCCATTGTTATCAGCCTTGGATAGGTATTTGCTAACGGAGCGTACAAGAAGATTTTGTGTTCATAAATGTCACGCTTTTCTCCTCTAATCGACTTGAGGACTTGTCGTAGCCAACGCAACGACATTCTGTCAAATCTTAATGGCCATGACTAGCAACTCACTGACAATGCAAAATGACAATTTATTGTCATAGAGGAGACAACGGAGTGCTTCTTAATCAAATACAAATATCCAAATTGTGATATTGAAGTTTGTATTTCTATGGCGACTTTGACCCTCCATTTTACAATGTAGACGTGAAGCTATTGACTAAACTTGGCTGAACTTCTAGTTAAAAAGCCCAAAGGGGTCTACTGAGCATGTGTAACGCTCATTGTGTGTTCAGAGTTCACTTTGTATTTATTGAAAACAGAAAACGCGCTTTATATAAGAGGGGTGATTTTGTCACAGTAGGGTGCTTAAATTCTGTTAGAAAGGTTTTACTTTCACGAAGTTTGTGAAAATAGACGCGCATGTTTAGTCCTGTTTTTTTGGCGGGCAGGATTTAAAGTAATGGTAGAATCAGAAAGGATCCCATTCGTAAATCGACCCAGATTTTGTCAGGTCATTTAATCAGGTGATTGACTGACAAGTGAATTCTTAATACACCTCCTTTATTTTGCAGAACAAGGTTTATCCACCATTAGTCGGTAGTGTTGTCGGTAATATTGTAAACTTTGGATCCCACTATCTCTTCTACCATTACACTCAGTATGGATTCGTGTAAGTTTTCCTTAACAGCAGTGCTACATTCCACGTGTAGATGTGGTACCCCTCTATTCGATTTTTTTTAATTACAGAGGATCTGCTTTGTCCCAATCAATGGCATTTTTGGCACAGCTCTTTGTCATCTTGGTATACATTCATCTTTCGAAGATTTATAAGAAAACCTGGGACGGTAAGCAGTTTCTTACCTATCTCGATCTTTCGCGGTTTATTGATATCTGAAGCTTTACTTATCTATGATAGCTATTCACGTTGAATTATGGCACGATTGGAGCACTTGGTTCAAGCTAGCAATTCCTGGAATGATGATGCTAGGTCTTGAGTGGTGGGTCTGTGAGTCGGGTAGCATTCTTGCTGGTGAGTTCAGCGTCATTGCTACTTATGATAATTTCAGTAGCTTGAAACATAACTATCCATTGTGTATTTTATAGGTATTCGTGGGGAGCAATATTTGGCTGTTCAGACTATTCTTAACAATGTTGAGTCTATGCTCTTCTGTACTGTAAGTCCACTGGCATTATAAGTTCTCTTTATAAAGACATTTGAATTTGAATGACGGACATTTTTATTTTGTAGTTTCCTCTCGGGTTTTGTGTCTCTACGTCTATTCGAATCGGCCAATTCCTCGGATCGAATAAAGCGGAAGGACCAATTACAACAGCTTTGGTTGCACTTATCACAATAGGTATAGATACTTTTCTTTAGACCCACTGCTTGGCCCTGAATCAGAAGACTGTAAAATTCATTGCGTTTTAGTGTGTCTGTGTTCGATTAATACTGTTCTGCTTCTCGTCACCAGATCCTATATTCCTCGGATATTTACGAATGATGTGTAAGTCTGATATCACTATTGACCACTTTTAAAATACATATGCCTTTGGTTGTTAACAAATAATTATATAATCCCAAATTGTACTAGCTAATGGAAATTCATAGTTCTGAAGAAGTGACTTTTTGTCCATGTGATTTGTCACTTTCATTCCTTCCTCTGTTCACAGGGTCGTATATTGCTGCCCTTGAAGAGCTTTTTTGAAAAAGATTGCATTGAATCTGATGTTAATACTAAAAGTAGGATCATGAAATGTGGCATTTCAATCATCTTTTGTCTTCAGGTAACGTAATTCCAGCTAGCAATCCCAAATTGTCCTCAACAAAATTGCATTAGTGAGAATAGAGGGAATATTTTTAAGGAAAGAAACTTTAATTAGCTATGTCCAGTTGGCAGACAACTCTGTCTGTGTTCAGAGTTGTTTCAGCAGTTTGGAAAAACAACTTCGTAAGTAAGTTGGGAAGGAAATATAAAATAAATGCAGTCAACAATTTGTGTTCTTTTTTTACCAATTGACGAAGTTAAATGTCCGAATATTTACACTCCGAAGAAGATATCACATCAGCTGGTTTTACTCAGTACTTAAGGTGAGAAGATGGGGCAATCGATTGAATAGAAGTTGCGTGCTCATTTTCGACCGGCTTAAAATTGATACCCCATCTAGGCGTACCAGTGAATATAGAAAATCGATATAGGCGAGTTCAGAGATAGTGTAGTTGAGGCTTCAGAACCAAAGAAAATCAGTAATGAGGTTACTTCTCTATACTAATCATGAAATTCCTTATTCAGCAGTATTTTCCATCTATTGTGGCTAGAAGAATTCTCTTACTGATTTTAAATTTCCAATTATTCCATTTGGTCTGTTTTAGATCAATTTTCCAGATAATAAATTTTAAGAACTTTATGGAGTTATTTGTTGTAATTTAGAATCATTTTATTAGGATTTGAAATGGAATTAATAGATGATCGAATTAAATTGCTATAATAATGGCAATTGAAAGTAACGTGTTACTCCATTAATTTAATTTTCTCTCTAATTGAAAGTAAAGGGAATTTTGACAAAGTACAACAGATTTTCTATGGCATAATTAATATTTCCGCTTTATACCCACTTTCCAAGTTTTTTTTACGGCTTTGGTGTCTGACATTGGCGTTGAGTCTGAATGAATTTTTGCTTTATCAACGAGAATATGTGTGTTCCCCATGCACAGGTCTGATATTAGGAAGATGAAAAAACTGGAGCTTTTGAAATTTGTAAAAATTTATATTGGATATATAAATATTTGAACCAATTCTGAGTGCTAAGCTTAGGTGAATTCGTTGTTTAAGCATGGTAGTAAATTAAGCGTGCACTCTTTTGTCAATGAAAGAAGGGGCTTATGAATATGGAGGTTTGCAGGGTTACCATTGATTATCACAGAAAGGGTTTTCTTAGCATAACACTCAATGCACACCACAACCTAAGGACACACGCACGGTTTAGGACAGTTGTTGGCTTTGCAGTTTACGTATTCCACCAACTTGAGCACGCACTCTTTGATGTCACAGCAGGAGGTTTCTTGTGGACATGCTGGTTTACAGGGTTCACATTTAGGCTCACACTTTGGAACCTCACAGCATTTGGGCTCACACTTTGGAACTTCACAGCATTTAGGCTCACACTTTGGAACCTCACAGCATTTGGGCTCACACTTTGGAACCTCACAGCATTTAGGCTCGCACTTTGGAGCCTCACAACATTTAGGCTTCTCTACACACGGTTTTGGGCAGTTGTCGGCTTTGCAGCTTATGTATTCCACCAACTTGAGAACGCACTCTTTGATATCACAGCAGGAGGCTTCTTGTGGACATGCTGGTTTACAGGGTTCACATTTAGGCTCACACTTTGGAACCTCACAGCATTTGGGCTCACACTTTGGAACCTCACAGCATTTAGGTTCACACTTTGGAGCCTCACAACACTTAGGCTCCTCTACACACGGTTTCGGGCAGTTGTCGGCTTTGCAGCTTATGTATTCCACCAACTTGAGAACGCACTCTTTGATATCACAGCAGGAGGCTTCTTGTGGACATGCTGGTTTACAGGGTTCACATTTAGGCTCACACTTTGGAACCTCACAGCATTTGGGCTCACACTTTGGAACCTCACAGCATTTAGGCTCGCACTTTGGAGCCTCACAACATTTAGGCTTCTCTACACACGGTTTCGGGCAGTTGTCGGCTTTGCAGCTTATGTATTCCACCAACTTGAGAACGCACTCTTTGATATCACAGCAGGAGGCTTCTTGTGGACATGCTGGTTTACAGGGTTCACATTTAGGCTCACACTTTGGAACCTCACAGCATTTGGGCTCACACTTTGGAACCTCACAGCATTTAGGCTCGCACTTTGGAGCCTCACAGCATTTAGGCTCGCACTTTGGAGCCTCACAGCATTTGGGCTCACACTTTGGAACCTCACAGCATTTAGGCTCGCACTTTGGAGCCTCACAGCATTTAGGCTCGCACTTTGGAGCCTCACAACATTTAGGCTCCTCTACACACGGTTTTGGGCAGTTGTCGGCTTTGCAGCTTATGTATTCCACCAACTTGAGAACGCACTCTTTGATATCACAGCAGGAGGCTTCTTGTGGACATGCTGGTTTACAGGGTTCACATTTAGGCTCACACTTTGGAACCTCACAGCATTTGGGCTCACACTTTGGAACCTCACAGCATTTAGGTTCACACTTTGGAGCCTCACAACACTTAGGCTCCTCTACACACGGTTTCGGGCAGTTGTCGGCTTTGCAGCTTATGTATTCCACCAACTTGAGAACGCACTCTTTGATATCACAGCAGGAGGCTTCTTGTGGACATGCTGGTTTACAGGGTTCACATTTAGGCTCACACTTTGGAACCTCACAGCATTTAGGCTCGCACTTTGGAGCCTCACAACATTTAGGCTCCTCTACACACGGTTTCGGGCAGTTGTCGGCTTTGCAGCTTATGTATTCCACCAACTTGAGAACGCACTCCTTAATATCACAGCAGTTTTCTACTGGAGATGCTTGTTTAGTGCACATTCTTTGATTGCTTTTTTTGAGTCTGTGAGACTAGTTCCTTCTTGATTCTTTTTATACTAGCCTAATTTGCACTTTTGCTTGGTTTTTTAGTCATCGGACCTCACTTGATCAAAGTCGGTCATATTAGTCCTTTCTCCAATCTTATATCATATGCGTATTTTGCTTACCTACGAAAAATCCTCTAGAATTTTAAGTGAAAACCACCTGCTTCAAATTAACTCTGCTAAGCATTCCTTTCTAATGGCATGTCATATGTTGATAATTGTTGTACTTTTAAAGAGAAGCAGCATGTTCGTAGGATAAATCGTCATGACGCTTGCGATTTAGTGGTCACTTTTGGTGATCTTGATTTGATTAGAGGAACCCCGAGGATTGGTACAGATGGAATGATAATTGTTTTTCATTACTGTGAAGAAGAGTATTTGCTTATGAGTAATTAGTAACGTTTTGCCTTGTGGAAGTTAGTATTCTGTTTTCTTGTTTTTCCATTATTCTTGAGAACACCGTTTATCCACTAGATTACTTGTTTGACTTGAAATGCTTTGCAGTTTTCAGTACGCAGTTGGCGTTGAATTGGATGAAATGTTTCTATAAGCACGAGGACTTGTGTTTTTCTTCTTTCTGGCTAGGATA
Organism: Hymenolepis microstoma; assembly: GCA_000469805.3. Lineage (NCBI taxonomy): Eukaryota > Metazoa > Platyhelminthes > Cestoda > Cyclophyllidea > Hymenolepididae > Hymenolepis > Hymenolepis microstoma. The sequence goes on along the minus strand of LR215995.1, from coordinate 9,917,219 downwards.
TCGGCTTGCAGATCGTAAATGTTATAAAATGCAGTATGTAGAACAGGGAAGAGTTGAACTTGCAAAATGTTTAATCAACCAAAGGTTGTTTATTTTATTGCGTTGCAAATCCATAGTATTCATAAAAGCCTCTTATAAATTTGGAGGGTTGGGTAATTGATCAGTGTTTTGAAGGACTGGTGCTATTTCATGGTGGTTCCAATTTCTGCGACTATACTTCAATTCCGGCATGTCACTTAATTATGCAAGGGGATTACGCTTCGCCTGAACAATGGTGTCAACACAGTGCCATATATGGGCATGAAGAATGGTCATCACACATACACACACACACACAGAGGTCGTCGTATTTTACTAGAATACTGCGATAGCCAACTCCTCTCTTCTTTCTAAAATATGACAGTGTCAAATTGGAGAAAAGTGCTATTGCCATCTTTTTTAAGTTCGTTTGTTATCCGTCGCAGTGAATGCGCTTGAAATAGACCTCTCGAATACATGGTATTTTTACAAAATGGTGAATTGTCTAATTGTTAGCTTCATTCACTGATATCACCCGAAGCATAGTGCCAGTTTGCTTATGGGTTCGAATTTTCGTGCCACAAAATTTAGTGTAGAGGGAACTATTGAAAACAACGGCTTGTTCGAATTCGGATGCATTGCCTACAAGTGCGAGCTTGATGTGGAATTGGAAACGATGCCCAGCTTAAAGTCATTGGTTCATCGCCGTATGAGGAGAAGTACGGACTCTTTATGTCTTTACTTCTTGAAAGAACGGCTTTTACACCCTCCAGTTAATTACTATCGCTGGTGCCTATTCGGTTCTGTCCAGAAACCCACCAATTGGTATTTTTTGCGATACTATTGGGTCTACAACTTTGCTCTCTCCGTTGTTTTTTTTTTGGGTCTTTATTGCAACAAAACGATTTTATACATTAAGCTTCAAAGTATTGGCTTATCTCTCGGGCCTCAGGCGAATTCGCGGCAAAAATTTGTCATCTTTCGATGTGATCCATGGGTCGATCTAATTTTTCACTTCATACGAGATTAAGTGGTAGTGAGCCAGGCCGTGTGCCATTGAGCGGGGTGATTGAGGTGAAAATGAGATGGAGTAACATCTTGGGAGTACGGCGGGTGAGTTAAGATTTTCCATTTCAACGTTTCGAGAAATTTTTTTTTTCATCACTTTGGCAACGTGAGGAGGTGTAACATTTTCATGCTGTTAAATAACCTTATCGTGTCTCTCGTTGTACTGTGGCCGTTTTTCTTTTTTCTTGATCTCGACTCAGGCGCATTAGTTGTGTTCTGTCACGCTCATCTGTGATGGTTTTAGACGGTTTCAGAAGCTCATAATAAGTTACGCCAAGCTGGTATCCCCACCAAACGCAAAGCATGACTTTTGAGTCATGGATATTCGGTCGAGGTGTTGACGTAGCAGTATGACCACTGGGCAATCCTCATGATTTTCTGCGCTTGGTTTAGGGTTACTGTAATGTTCTCAGTAATAATACGTTGGAGAAATCCCTTTCGTATTTGCCTTTCCAGGAGCTGTTCACAAGCAAACAAACGTCACTCGACAGACATCCCGTGGTTTCAACTCGTGGAGTACCCTATATCCTTCATTCATTCCTCAATCATTACCATTTGTTTCCAGCGTTTTCAAATTGCTTGCTGACTGATACCCATCCAATGATTCTGATAAGTCTTGAGTTTGATATGAGTTTTCACTAAGAATCGCTCGCCTCCAATTCTACATCTTCAACAAATTTTTCCCCTCCACCACTATGTCGGTCTTCGACGACAGCAAAACCACCACTTTTAATACGTTAGAACCATTCCCGTCGACACGTTCTCTAAATAATAGCCGTTTTACCATAAGTAATATCTGAGATAATCCGGTGAGCCTCAGCCAGTCCGCAGATTTTTCATAGAGAATTAGAACAGTAAGAGTTCGCGCAAATGACGAGAATTCGGTTTAAATTCAGACGTATTTAATTAAAAATGTTATTATTATGCAAACACAAATTAATTTATTATCAAATTGGGGTTATATTTACAAGTGTCAAAACAAAGTGTTCGACATCTGTGATTAATATATTTCAGCTACCACCAACTACTACCGCTATCTTCTGGAAAACGGCGGGAGCAAATTTGTAGACCTAATAGTTTATATTCTCACGATCTCCGTTCCCAGGGAGGCAGATAGAACGAATTGAATAGAGCTCTTCGAATTTCCTCTAGAACCTTCTGGTCGGAGATATTTGAGAACATCAAGCTGTGCCTTTCTTAGCAAAAATTGAACACCGTTAAATTGCATTAAAATCTAACTTATTAATTCTAAGTGGCCTTTCTGACACTCGGACGAACTGACGAAGTGACAAGGTCAGAGTGTAGGTGTGGTTATTTGTATCACTCACGTTAGGAAAATAGTGCTACGAGCTTTCATCTTGGCAAAGCGACTGAGGTAGGGAACACTGTAAACTTAAATAAAGAACGAAGGGGAGAGGAACGAAAATGTGTTGAGAACAAAATCAGTGTATCAAAGAAAGTATTATGTCTTTTGAGGGTAGGATTCAGATTGGATAGTATTTGCTTAGTCGCCAGTTCATCTCACTGTTTCATCTCACCCAATGTGGTGTTGATGAGAAGAACCCTAATACCCTATTTTTTGTCTATTGGGATAAGGGACTTAACAACCGTTCCACATATATAGATTGGAAATTTGTTGAATAGACGGACGTGTATCAGAAATATGTCAGTTTTGAGTCTTCTGGATCACCAGAACACAAATACCATCAGAATACAAAACAAGAAATTGACCGATTAATTATTTTATTAAACTGATAATGTGCTAGTAGTGATTTACGTGTAGTTGTTGCATATGTTGAGATAAACAGCTAGCTCAGGATTAACTTTCTAAATGAGGCGTGTAGGACAAGGTCGGGATTCGGATCCTTGGGGCAAAACCACTTGTTTGGTAGCCGGAGACTTCAGAGAAGACCTCGATGACTTTCTGATAGTCTTCCTTCGTTTTAATATCTTACCGTTGTTGCAACATACAGCTGATTGAGTTGGCTTGGTCATCTGTTTGACAGACTTCTTCGTTGGCTTGGTTATCACAGTTCCAGCCGTCTTCGATGAAGGTGCTCTACACTTACTTTGTGTCGTCGCAATTGGCTTGAAAACCAGAGGCTTAAGAACCTCTTGTGTGGGCGCAACCGTTGATCTGGTTGACTTCATTTGCCTTGCACACTTTGTAGCTCGTGATTTGTCAATAACTGACGATGCGCATGGATTAGACTGTGACTTGGATCCGGAGCATTGGTCCAACAGGTCGTCAAGAATGGGACGAAGCGTGTTGGCAATTTTGATGAGACACGGAGAGATGTCATCACAAGAAGTGACCGGATTATTGCCACACGGCTGTGAGCATGGCTTGCAATCTGGATCAGGCTTTGGCTTGGGGCAAGCACATTGCTTATAGCAAGATTTCAATGCACCAAGCATTTCAGGACTTAGTTTCTCAGTCAATAACAATAAACATTGCTTCACATCGGTGTATCCAGACGGTTTAACGGCAGTAGGACATTCGGCAGTGCTGGAATCTGGTTGAGTGGAGCAGCATGGGCTCTTCCCTACACACTTTTTAGGACGGGTAGCTAGTTTGCCATTTATATATTCCACCAACTTGAGCACGCACTCTTTAATATCAGTGCAGGAGGTGTCTTGTGGAGATGTTGGTTTACAGGGTTCACACTTCTTATAGCCGCATGGAGTCTCTTCTTCACTCGGTTTAGGACACTTTGCGAATTTACTGTTTAAGTATTCCGCCAAATTTAGCACGCACTCTTTAATATCAGTGCAGGAGGTGTCTTGTGGAGATGTTGGTTTACAGGGTTCACACTTATTATAGCCACATGGAGCCTCTTCTTCACTCGGTTTAGGACACTTTGCGAATTTACTGTTTAAGTATTCCGCCAAATTGAGCACGCACTCTTTAATATCAGTACACGAGCTGTCTTGTGAACATGTTGGTTTACTTTGTTCGCAATTATTGTAGCCACATGGGGTCTCCTCTTCACACGATTTAGGAGATGTGCCGATTTTGCTGTTTAAGTATTCCACAAACTTGAGCACGCATTCTTTAATATCACAGCTGGATGTGTCTTGTTGACATGTTGTTTTACAGGGTTCACACTTATCATAGACACATGGAGTCTCCTCTTCACACGATTTAGGAGATGTGCCGATTTTGCTGTTTAAGTATTCCACGAACTTGAGCACGCATTCTTTAATATCATAGCAGTATGTGTCTTGTGGACATGTTGGTTTACTTTGTTCACACTTATTGTAGCCGCATTGAGTCTTTTCTTCGCACGGTTTATTACAGCTGTCCTCATTGCAATTTAAGTATTCCACCAACTTTAGCATACACTCTTTAATATCAACGCAAGAGTTTTCTGGATATGTTGGTTTACATTGTGCACTATGATTATTGCAGTATGGAATTTCTTTTTCACACGATTTAGAGTAGGTTTCTTCATTGCAGTTTAAGTATTCCACCAACTTGAGCACGCATTCTTTAACATCAGTGCAGGAGATTTCTTGTGAATGTGTTGGCTTACATTGTGCACTTTGCTTATTACAACGTGGAGTCTCTACTTCACATGGTTTAGAATATGTTTCTTCATTGCTATTTAAGTATTCCACCAACTTGAGTACACACTCTTTAATATCAGTACAGAAGTTATCTTGTGGATATGTCGGTTTACAGGGTTCACACTTTTTGTAGCCGCATGGAGTATGCTCTTCACACGATTTGATGCCTTCAATGCTGTTTAAGCATTCCACCATCTTGAGCACGCACTCCATAATATCGCAACCTGTGGTGTCTTGTGGACATGTTGGTTTACATTGTGTACTTTGATTATAGCAGCATGGAGTCTCTTCACACGGTTTAGGGTGGGTGTCGTCATTGCAATCCAAGCTTTCTACCAACTTGATCACGCACTCCATAATATCACAAGCTGAGGTGTCTTGAGGACATGTTGGTTTACATTGTGCACTTTGATTATAGCTGCATGGATTATCTTCACACGGTTTAGGGAGGGTGTCTTCATTGCAGTTCAAGCTTTCCACTAACTTGATCACACTTTCCATTATATTACAGTCGGAGGTGTCTCGTGGATATGTTGGTTTACATTGCGCACTTTGATTATAGCAGCATGGATTCTCTTCACACGGTTTAAGGTAGGTGTCTTCATTGCAATTTAGGTATTCAGCCAACTTGATTAAGCACTCCTTAATATCACTGCAGGAGTTTTCTTCTGGATATATTGGCTTACATTGAGCACATTGATTATTGCAGCATGGAGTCCCCTGTTCACACGGTTTGGAGCAAGTGTCTTCATTACAGTTTAAGCTTTCCACCAATTTGATCACGCTATCCATTATATTACAGTTGGAGGTGTCTTGTGGATATGTTGGTATACATTGTGCACATTGATTTTTGCAGCATGGAGTCTCTTCTTGACGAGGTTTAGGAGAGTTGTCTGATTTGCAGTTTAAGTAATCCACCAACTTAATCACGCAATCTTTGATATCAGTGCAGGACTCTTCAGGAGGTTTTTGCTTCGTGCACATTCTTTGATTGCTTCTAAGAGTCGGTGCGGGTAGTTGCTGTATACATCTTTTTATATTAGCCTAATTTGCACTTTTAATATGTTTTTTTTCGTAATTTGGTATCACTTGAACGAAATCAGTCTTTTCAGTCATTATCAAACCTTTATATCATGTGCATATTGTTCTTACCTATAAATAAGACTATTGAATTTTAAATGAAGCTTTCACTTAAACCTCGAAAACCACCTGCTTCAAATTAACTCTGCTAAGCATTCCTTTCTAATGGCATGTCATATGTTGATAATTGTTGTACTTTTAAAGAGAAGCAGCATGTTCGTAGGATAAATCGTCATGACGCTTGCGATTTAGTGGTCACTTTTGGTGATCTTGATTTGATTAGAGGAACCCCGAGGATTGGTACAGATGGAATGATAATTGTTTTTCATTACTGTGAAGAAGAGTATTTGCTTATGAGTAATTAGTAACGTTTTGCCTTGTGGAAGTTAGTATTCTGTTTTCTTGTTTTTCCATTATTCTTGAGAACACCGTTTATCCACTAGATTACTTGTTTGACTTGAAATGCTTTGCAGTTTTCAGTACGCAGTTGGCGTTGAATTGGATGAAATGTTTCTATAAGCACGAGGACTTGTGTTTTTCTTCTTTCTGGCTAGGATATCGGCTTGCAGATCGTAAATGTTATAAAATGCAGTATGTAGAACAGGGAAGAGTTGAACTTGCAAAATGTTTAATCAACCAAAGGTTGTTTATTTTATTGCGTTGCAAATCCATAGTATTCATAAAAGCCTCTTATAAATTTGGAGGGTTGGGTAATTGATCAGTGTTTTGAAGGACTGGTGCTATTTCATGGTGGTTCCAATTTCTGCGACTATACTTCAATTCCGGCATGTCACTTAATTATGCAAGGGGATTACGCTTCGCCTGAACAATGGTGTCAACACAGTGCCATATATGGGCATGAAGAATGGTCATCACACATACACACACACACACAGAGGTCGTCGTATTTTACTAGAATACTGTGATAGCCAACTCCTCTCTTCTTTCTAAAATATGACAGTGTCAAATTGGAGAAAAGTGCTATTGCCATCTTTTTTAAGTTCGTTTGTTATCCGTCGCAGTGAATGCGCTTGAAATAGACCTCTCGAATACATGGTATTTTTACAAAATGGTGAATTGTCTAATTGTTAGCTTCATTCACTGATATCACCCGAAGCATAGTGCCAGTTTGCTTATGGGTTCGAATTTTCGTGCCACAAAATTTAGTGTAGAGGGAACTATTGAAAACAACGGCTTGTTCGAATTCGGATGCATTGCCTACAAGTGCGAGCTTGATGTGGAATTGGAAACGATGCCCAGCTTAAAGTCATTGGTTCATCGCCGTATGAGGAGAAGTACGGACTCTTTATGTCTTTACTTCTTGAAAGAACGGCTTTTACACCCTCCAGTTAATTACTATCGCTGGTGCCTATTCGGTTCTGTCCAGAAACCCACCAATTGGTATTTCTCACTATACTAGCTTATTTTCTCAATCTTGTTATAAATAACGAACACGATCGCCGTTCCCACTGAAGTAAATTGAACGAATTGGATAGAGCCCTTCGAATGTCCTCTAGAGTTTTCTGGTTGGAGATATTTGAGGGCATTGAGCTGTGCCTCTCGTAGCATAAATTGAACACCGTTAAATTGCATTAAAATCTAACTTATTAATTCTAAGTGGCCTTTCTGACACTCGGACGAACTGACGAAGTGACAAGGTCAGAGTGTAGGTGTGGTTATTTGTATCACTCACGTTAGGAAAATAGTGCTACGAGCTTTCATCTTGGCAAAGCGACTGAGGTAGGGAACACTGTAAACTTAAATAAAGAACGAAGGGGAGAGGAACGAAAATGTGTTGAGAACAAAATCAGTGTATCAAAGAAAGTATTGTGTCGTCAGTTCACTGTTTCATCTCACCCAATGTGGTGTTGATGAGAAGAACCCTAATACCTTATTTTGTCTATTGGGATAAGGGACTTAACAACCGTTCCACATATATAGATTGGAAATTTGTTGAATAGACGGACGTGTATCAGAAATATGTCAGTTTTAAGCCTTCTGGATCATCAGAACACAAATACCATCAGAATACAAAACAAGAAATTGACCGATTAAATATTTTATTCAATTGATGATGTGCGTGTAGTGATTTATAAGGAGTTGTTGAGGCATACAGCTAGCTCAGGATCAACTTTCTGAATGAGGCGCATGAGATAAGGTCGGGATTCGGGTCCTGTTGGCAGAACCACTGGTTTTGCGAATGAAGTCTTTACTGCTGGCCTCGTTGGCTTTTTGGTAGACTTCACTCGTTTGATTGGCTTGCCGTTGTTGCAACATACAGCTGATTGAGTTGGCTTGTTCATCTGTTTGGTACACTTCTTCGTTGAAGGTACTCTGCACTTAGTTTGTGCAGTTGCAACTGGCTTGAAAACCAGGGGCTTAAGAATGACTTGTGTGGGCGCAACCGTTGATCTGGTTGACTTCGTATGCCTTGCCGACTTTGTTGCTCTTGACGATGTGCATGGGTTATATTGTGATTTGGAACCGCAGCATTGACGAAGCGCGTTGGCAATTTTGAGGAGACAAGGAGAGATGTCATCACAATTTGTGGCCTGAGCACTTACACACGGCTGTGAACATGGCTTGCAAACTGGTTGAGTTGGACAGCATGATTTTTTTTCTTCACACTGTTTAGGACAGTCGGGGTATTTGCAATTTAAATAGTCCGCCAACTTGAGCAAGCAATCTTTAATATCACAGCAGGTGTCTTGTGGGCATGCTGGTTTACAGGGTTCACACGGATTCCCGCAGCATTTAGTCTCCACTTCACACGCTTTAGGGCAGGCGGCATCTTTGCATGTTAAGAAATCCACCACTTTGAGCATGCAATCTTTTATATCAGAGCTACAGGGATCTTGTGGACATTTTGGTTTACAGGGTTCACATTTAGTCTCGCAGCATTGGGGTTCCTCTTGACAAGGCTGTGGGCAGGCGGCCGCTTTACATGTTAAGAACTCTAACACCTTGAGCATGCAATCTTTTATATCCGGACTACAGGGATCTTGAGGACATGCTAGTTGACAGGGATCACACTTTGGAGTCTCACAACATTGGGGCTCCTCTTCACAGGGTTGTGGACAGGCGGCCGCCTTACATGTTAAGAACTCCACCACCTTGAGCATGCAGTCTTTTATATCCGGACTACAGGGATCTTGAGGACATGCTGGTTGACAGGGATCGCACTTTGGAGTCTCGCAACATTGAGGTTCGCACTTTGGAGCCTCACAGCATGGAGTCTCGCAACATTGGGGCTCCTCTTCACAGGGTTGTGGACAGGCGGCCGCCTTACATGTTAAGAACTCCACCACCTTGAGCATGCAGTCTTTTATATCCGGACTACAGGGATCTTGAGGACATGCTGGTTGACAGGGATCGCACTTTGGAGTCTCGCAACATTGAGGTTCGCACTTTGGAGCCTCACAGCATGGAGTCTCGCAACATTGGGGCTCCTCTTCACAGGGTTGTGGACAGGCGGCCGCTTTACATGTTAAGAACTCTAACACCTTGAGCATGCAATCTGTTATATCCGGACTACAGGGATCTTGAGGACATGCTGGTTGACAGGGATCGCACTTTGGAGTCTCGCAACATTGAGGTTCGCACTTTGGAGCCTCACAACATGGCGTCTCGCAACATTGGGGCTCCTCTTCACAGGGTTGTGGACAGGCGGCCGCTTTACATGTTAAGAACTCCACCACCTTGAGCATGCAGTCTTTTATATCCGGACTACAGGGATCTTGAGGACATGCTGGTTGACAGGGATCGCACTTTGGAGTCTCGCAACATTGAGGTTCGCACTTTGGAGTCTCGCAACATTGAGGTTCGCACTTTGGAGCCTCACAACATGGCGTCTCGCAACATTGGGGCTCCTCTTCACAGGGTTGTGGACAGGCGGCCGCTTTGCATGTTAAGAACTCCACCACCTTGAGCATGCAGTCTTTTATATCCGGACTACAGGGATCTTGAGGACATGCTGGTTGACAGGGATCGCACTTTGGAGTCTCGCAACATTGAGGTTCGCACTTTGGAGCCTCACAACATGGCGTCTCGCAACATTGGGGCTCCTCTTCACAGGGTTGTGGACAGGCGGCCGCTTTACATGTTAAGAACTCCACCACCTTGAGCATGCAGTCTTTTATATCCGGACTACAGGGATCTTGAGGACATGCTGGTTGACAGGGATCGCACTTTGGAGTCTCGCAACATTGAGGTTCGCACTTTGGAGTCTCGCAACATTGAGGTTCGCACTTTGGAGCCTCACAACATGGCGTCTCGCAACATTGGGGCTCCTCTTCACAGGGTTGTGGACAGGCGGCCGCTTTGCATGTTAAGAACTCCACCACCTTGAGCATGCAGTCTTTTATATCCGGACTACAGGGATCTTGAGGACATGCTGGTTGACAGGGATCGCACTTTGGAGTCTCGCAACATTGAGGTTCGCACTTTGGAGCCTCACAACATGGCGTCTCGCAACATTGGGGCTCCTCTTCACAGGGTTGTGGACAGGAGGCCGCCTTACATGTTAAGAACTCCACCACCTTGAGCATGCAGTCTTTTATATCCGGACTACAGGGATCTTGAGGACATGCTGGTTGACAGGGATCGCACTTTGGAGTCTCGCAACATTGAGGTTCGCACTTTGGAGCCTCACAACATGGCGTCTCGCAACATTGGGGCTCCTCTTCACAGGGTTGTGGACAGGCGGCCGCTTTACATGTTAAGAACTCTAACACCTTGAGCATGCAATCTGTTATATCCGGACTACAGGGATCTTGAGGACATGCTGGTTGACAGGGATCGCACTTTGGAGTCTCGCAACATTGAGGTTCGCACTTTGGAGCCTCACAGCATGGAGTCTCGCAACATTGGGGCTCCTCTTCACAGGGTTGTGGACAGGCGGCCGCTTTGCATGTTAAGAACTCCACCACCTTGAGCATGCAGTCTTTTATATCCGGACTACAGGGATCTTGAGGACATGCTGGTTGACAGGGGTCGCACTTTGGAGTTTCGCAACATTGTGGCTCACAGCTTGGAGTCTCGCAACATTGAGGCTCACAGCGTGGCGTCACGCAACATGGAGTCTCGCAGCATGGGGGCTCTTCTACACAGGGTTTAGGACATATGTCTTCCTTACAGTTTAAATATTCCGCCAACTTGAGCAAGCACTCCTTAATATCACAGCAGGAGGTTTCTTCTGGGCAAGCTGGTTGACAGGGTTCACATTTAGGCTCACGCTTTGGAATCTCGCAGCATTTAGGCTCGCACTTTGGAGTCTCGCAGCATGGAGGCTCCACTGCACAGGGTTTAGGACATATGTCTTCCTTACAGTTTAAATATTCCGCCAACTTGAGCAAGCACTCTTTAATATCACAGCAGGAGGTTTCTTCTGGGCAAGCTGGTTTACAGGGTTCACATTTAGGCTCGCACTTTGGAACTTCACAGCATTTAGGCTCGCACTTTGGAGCCTCGCAGCATGGAGGCTCCACTGCACAGGGTTTAGGACATATGTCTTCCTTACAGTTTAAGTATTCCGCCAACTTGATCAAGCACTCCTTAATATCACAGCAGGAGGTTTCTTCTGGGCAAGCTGGTTTACAGGGTTCACATTTAGGCTCGCACTTTGGAACTTCACAGCATTTAGGTTCACACTTTGGAGCCTCGCAGCATTTAGGCTCGCACGTTGGAGTCTCGCAGCATGGAGGCTCCACTGCACAGGGTTTAGGACATATGTCTTCCTTACAGTTTAAATATTCCGCTAACTTGAGCAGGCATTCTTTAATATCACAGCAGGAGGTTTCTTCTGGGCAAGCTGGTTGACAGGGTTCACATTTAGGCTCACACTTTGGAACCTCGCAGCATTTAGGCTCGCACTTTGGAGTCTCGCAGCATGGAGGCTCCACTGCACAGGGTTTAGGACATATGTCTTCCTTACAGTTTAAATATTCCGCTAACTTGAGCAGGCATTCTTTAATATCACAGCAGGAGGTTTCTTCTGGGCAAGCTGGTTGACAGGGTTCACATTTAGGCTCGCACTTTGGAACTTCACAGCATTTAGGCTCACACTTTGGAGCCTCGCAGCATGGAGGCTCCACTGCACAGGGTTTAGGACATATGTCTTCCTTACAGTTTAAATATTCCGCTAACTTGAGCAGGCATTCTTTAATATCACAGCAGGAGGTTTCTTCTGGGCAAGCTGGTTGACAGGGTTCACACTTAGGCTCGCACTTTGGAACTTCACAGCATTTAGGCTCACACTTTGGAGCCTCGCAGCATTTAGGCTCGCACTTTGGAGTCTCGCAGCATGGAGGCTCCACTGCACAGGGTTTAGGACATATGTCTTCCTTACAGTTTAAGTATTCCGCCAACTTGATTAAGCACTCCTTAATATCACAGCAGGAGGTTTCTTCTGGGCAAGCTGGTTTACAGGGTTCACATTTAGGCTCGCACTTTGGAGTCTCGCAGCATGGAGGCTCCACTGCACAGGGTTTCGGGCATTTGTCTTCCTTACAATTTAAGTATTCTGCCAACTTGAGCAAACACTCTTTAATATCACAGCAGGAGGTTTCTTCTGGGCAAGCTGGTTTACAGGGTTCACATTTAGGCTCGCACGTTGGAGTCTCGCAGCATGGAGGCTCCACTGCACAGGGTTTAGGACATATGTCTTCCTTACAGTTTAAATATTCCGCCAACTTGAGCAAGCACTCTTTAATATCGCAACAAGAGGTTTCTTGTGGACATGCTGGTTTACAAGGTTCACATTTAATTTCGCACTTTGGAGTCTCGCAACATGGAGGCGCCTCTACACAGGGTTTAGGACAGATGTCTTCCTTGCAGTTTAAGTATTCAGCCAACCTGATCAAGCACTCTTTTATATCACAGCAGGACTCTACTGGAGGTTTAGAGCACATTCTTTGATTGCTTCTATGAGTCGGTGCGGCTATTTCCTTCTTTATTCTTTTTATACTAGCCTAATTTGCACTTTTGCTTGGTTTTTTAGTCATCGGACCTCACTTGATCAAAGTCGGTCATATTAGTCCTTTCTCCAGTCTTATATCATATGCGTATTTTGCTTACCTACGAAAAATCCTCTAGAATTTTAAGTGAAACTTTCACTTAAACCTTGAAAACCACCTGCTTCAAGTTAACTCTGCTAAGCATTCCTTTCTAATGGCATGTCATATGTTGATAATTGTTGTACCTTTAAAGAGAAGCAGCATGTTCGTAGGATAAATCGTCATGACGCTTGCGATTTAGTGGTCACTTTTGGTGATCTTGATTTGATTAGAGGAACCCCGAGGATTGGTACAGATGGAATGATAATTGTTTTTCATTACTGTGAAGAAGAGAATTTGCTTATGAGTAATTAGTAACGTTTTGCCTTGTGGAAGTTAGTATTCTGTTTTCTTGTTTTTCCATTATTCTTGAGAACACCGTTTATCCACTAGATTACTTGTTTGACTTGAAATGCTTTGCAGTTTTCAGTACGCAGTTGGCGTTGAATTGGATGAAATGTTTCTATAAGCACGAGGACTTGTGTTTTTCTTCTTTCTGTCTGAGGTATGCTTTCTTCGGTCGTTTCAAATTTCGTCGGAAGGTGAACAAGTGTTCGGTCGTTTAATATTAATAAGAAATGACACTGATTATTTGTTGTTCAATTCTATCTTAGTACTAAATTTGGCTAGCCTGATTGGAACCATTTCTCTAAATATAATAATCGTATCCCATTAAAAATAATATTTCACTTGTTTTACTCTTATCATATTGAGCTTTTTACGGAGCAAGAATGAAAATGAAATTTGGTGTTTGAGTCCTGTTTATCTAGTAGCTTGCTTAATGGTTAAAGCCCGATCGATAGCTTGAATGCAAAATGGGGAAGTGCGCTTTTGAGATGATATTGACATGACTGGGTTGTAAACCTTAAAAATGCATCATATATGCATTTATTTAATAGATATTGTTCAGTTTGTAATTTTTTCATACTTTAGAATTTCTCTTTCGTTTTCTCAGCAATTTCTATTCAACTTCAAATTGTTAAACACTACTCATATCTCAAAAATATAGCACATTCTATTATAGATGTCTAGTTTCGCTTCTTGCTAAGACGCAAACTGGGCGTGAATTGTATAAATAAAACGAAGGCGTAGCTGTCGAGGCTTAAAAATATTTCTATCTAATAGTTTCTTCCCGTTTGCGAAACTCAAATCTAGTTGAACAAATTATTAAATTTAGTGATACGTGATGCCATCTTGCTTAAACTGTGTATTTGACATAGCATACAAATCGAGTTCACCTTCATTTCTTGCTACTACTCTATCACATCCTTGCTTTTTCACTCTTTATAAGACAAGTTTGAATGGAAGTGACGACGGATTGTCATGATTAAGAAAAAGAGGGCCAGTAAGCCCTGAACATCGTAAATTATGATTTGATATAGCCCGGGAGACTGATTATGAAATTGGACATTGGGGAATAGGAGCCATCAGTCAATTAAATATTTATTTATATCAAATGGCAGGCTTTACGATAGTTATCATTAGCCATTTAGTTGACTTCGGGCTTCACAGAGGGGAGGAACATCAAAGTCACAAAAAGTCAAGAGGGGGAACAGGAGGGTGATGCGCAGATGTAAAGGAGACAGACACAAAGGTGGGGAAAAAAAATGTAAGGTGAATACTGTGAAAGTGGTCGAATATGGCATACAGTGGGGTCATGGTAGTTTGAAGTCAACTGCCGGTTTATAGACTTTTTTGCGGTATGACTATACGTTGCCCAGGGTGCACCATGTGAAGGTAAGTCTATCGCACACCCCATGAAGTAAATATTGTAAATGGCAAATTCACGACTCAAGCTAAGTGAATCTCTTAATGCCTTGAAGTTACACTCGACATTCTGAAATTTACTGTAAACTGGATTTGGTTGCTTTGGCGTGGGTTAATTAAACAGCTTGTTCTTTCAGAGGAATTATCGAAATGGCTTCTCACTGTCTTATTTCAATCGCAGTCTTTCAATTCGTTGGTGGTGTCGTGGTAAGAGCCCATTCGCTAAATAACTCGTCTTGATGTATAATAAACCCGACTCTTCATATATGAACTTTTGAGCAAAATGATAATCATTATTTGTTTCAAATAGGGTGTCTGCTCTGGAATTATTCGAGGCGTTGGAATGCAGAGGGTCGGAGCCATTGTCTGCATTGGATGCATGTATTTAGTCGGTGGACCACTGGGTCTCTGTCTTCTCATGCTCACAGATCTCGGTGTTTCTGGTAAATTAAAAAAAAGCGATTGCCTCTAAGTTTGGTTTTAATCACCTAACCTACTGCCAAATATAGTATCTTTAATTTAGAAAGTGCTGGTAGTAATTATCAGAGTTATCTACTCATATCATCTTGAACTGGCAGATTTCCAAACGCATTACTGTAGGTCTTTTGGAAAAAGTTCAGGGCGCTATTTGAGCAGCAAATTTAGTGATTAAACTATAAATATATTTTCTTTGTGAGTGTATCACGTAAGTTTAGACAAAGTATTACTCATGTCTTTGTTAATTAAATTCATTGATTAGTGGTTAATAATTTATTAAAATTCCAAGATTCCCATTAGTAAGTAAACGAAATAACAAAAAAGTGAGAATGCAGAGTATATTGAGAGTATTGTGAAGTCCAAGTATAAACTTTATGGAACTGAAGTACATGATTATTGATTTAATACATTTAAAGTAGCGTCCACAGATTCTAGAAAATTCTAGTGGGGTGAGGGAGGGGGGGAAGCTTTCTCCGATTAGATTCGGAGAGCTTACGATAGTTCTTGTATACACAGCCTTTAAGTACCTATTCTAACTCGAACTTTGCCAAAGACCCGAGTCGGCGCTGTATTTTCCATACTTAGACAAGGAGCTTTATGGTATTCTGACTTTGTTCGTTTATTATTATTTTTAGCTAAGATCCATGGCCTATTCTTATAGCTTTTCTACAATTAGGTACTATTTAGTGCTATGAGGAAGGATTTGGATTCCTGTAAACCCTGAATTTATTTTTATCTATTTAGTTAATGTAATTAAAATATAATAGTTACAATATTTATTGAAGTCTCAGGAACGCCAAGATTTAATGGCTAACTATAAATTGACGTGTATTTTCTCTATTGTAGGCTTTTGGTGGGGTTTGTCCGTCGGAATGGGAGCAGAAGCTATAATCTATATCATCCTCATTCTACGAATCGATTGGCATAAGATGTGTGAGAAGGTGAACTTCTGTTCTAATCATTTTCATTTTTAAATTTTTAACCTGAAATATTTCTGGACTAGTGCTTTTTTGATTTTCACGCCGCTTTTAGGCTGCCCAAAGAACTGAAATCAAATTCGTGAACGAAGCCTCGAAGGAAATTGAAATCGAATTTGAACCTAAAAGTAAGCTATACTTGTTGTCACTCAGTGTATATATGTAAAATGTAATGTTACTAAACTATATCTGACAAGAGAGACCCAATCTTTGGTAGAGAAGACAGAGGTTTGAAATAGACTATATTCCTTCCAAACTCTGCTAGCTCAGTTGCTAAAATATGCGAATGTGACAGTCAGTGAGTTGGTATTTTCATTTGGAGGAAAGGGAAAGGCATAGAAACCTTGAAACCGCTGAGGCGAAATTTTTGGAGCCAAGTTCACGACGCAGGTGGCAGACAATGAAGACAATTTGACGAAATTCCCTAAGCCTGGGGGAATGCTTCAAATGCAGAGTGAAATGAAAAACTAGAAAATTTGTAAAAATCGATAGGCCAAACTGCCAAACAGCAGATAATGCATAAAGTTGACACACGCAACCATGTCCTAATTAGTAAGGTTCACATTTACATTGCGCAATTGTGGATATCATCTCTGCTGAGAGGAAGTTAATGTCAACATTTCGAAACGAAGTATCTCGATACAAGGAGCAAAACTGCGATTCCTGAAATTAAGGCATAAACTTTTGTTTTTACTGTTGCCAATTCAGTGGCTGCATAAACTAAAACTGAAACGTCTTGTTTTTTTCCATAAAACTAAAGCGGGTAAAAGTGTTGCTCGCCAAGTGTAAAAGGTCGCTTGTAAATTTAAACAAGTGTGTTGTTCTACTCCCTTCTGGGAAATGTCGTCGATAACTCACATTAAATTTTAAATAAACTTTTAATTAAGTGGAGAGTAAAAATGTAGACTGGTCCAGAAACTTGTCATTGTTGGGTAGGGTGAAAGTGAATTGAACAGACGTTTTGAAGGAAGGCCAAATAATCGCATTTTTTATAGTATGAAAGACACAGAGTATTGTGATGTTAGGTTGGCCCAATACGAAGCAAGGGGAGGGAGTCAAGTAGGGGTAACGAAGACCGTCAAGAACTGCCACCGTAAATTTGAGCCAACTCTTGAGTGGAATCCCTAGCGGCTGAAGAAGTGACAAAACAATGCCTTTATATCGTCTCTTACCCCCAACATCTACTTACTTTCGTGCGAAATTTGAGAAAGTAGAATATCTGAGATGGTCATTTGTCTGTTGAAATGGACTGAATTGGCCGTTTGAGCAATCGATAAGAGTACTCGAAACAAGACAAAATGAATGTATATGAAGTATTTTTTTTTCAAATACGACGTCAGTTCACATTTATTGATTTCAGTTGATGGAGGAGAAGGAATTTCCGAGGAAATTGAAGCAGACTTCGAAGAAGTGAAAGCCTGCAATACGAAGCTTCTTCTAACTCGAGGTACATTTGTGATTTTCTGCTTCTCCACAATCGTGGTTGCTCTCCTCTGCCGATTCTTCCTCGATTGGCAACGACATTTTCAAAGCTACTGTCACCATGTGAACGGTAGCCTCATTCCAATCGATTTCGCCAATAGGACTCAAATCGTTCCCTCCGATTGTCAACGGATTTTGCCATAAATGAAATTGTTATCATCCCCATTCTTGCTCATTGATATTGGTTCTTGGAAATCTTCTCCTCCATTCTTCGATATTTTGTTACCAAACAATAGACTGCATATTTTATCACGTTTATTCTCTCATATCTATTTTCGCACTCGTATATTTTTTCATCTCAACAAGAACGTTAAATAATCTCTGCTGTATAGGAATGTGGTTGACCCTTTATGTGTGAACCTAGTTGGGCGAACTGACGCGTAGGTCTCGTGCATATCCCTGGGAGATTGTCGGTGAATGTAATGTCCGACTATCCTGTTAGACCTGTTCAGTAAACCTCGATTCTCACTCCATTAGAGACCCTATGATGCCACATCGTAATCCACGATGATCATTGGGAAGTGTTTTTTTATGGGTCAAGAAATTGAAGGAGGTAATTTGGGTGTTAGAAGAAGTAGATGATGAGTCAATGAACTTTAGCGGGGATGGTGCATTCGCTCGAGTGGTCTTAGTCTAATCAATATGTGGGTTTCATGCTGGCCCAAACACCTAGATACCAACACATATCCCTCTCCTTCGCACCCACAGTCATTAGTTTTATTATCCTGACATTGGCAGTATAAGATCAACTTATTATTCATATGGAAGGACTTCGTTGGACACATCTGTCTTGGCAACTGTTGCCTGGCTATAGATGAAAAACAGTTAGGCCACAGCAGCAATATTAGAGTTTCTAGCATTCACAGCAGCAAAGGTGGATTAAGGTGCAAATGAGTTAAATCTTGATAGTTATGGTGGACATTTAATGATAATCAATTGGTTAATGGAGTCTGTTCGCTATGGAAATTAACTACTTACCGAAAATTTGGCAAAGTTAGAGGTCAATGAGTCAAATAGGCGACTTTAATTCCATGTTCCTTCACATGCTAAACGCAACTTTTGGTTAATAGATTATTGATTAATGTGTATATCATAGTTTCATTTATGCGATTACTTTCTAACGCTACTCTAGGCTCTAATATACTTGCTTGCAATCTGAAGAGGCATTTTGTAAGCAAAATGAATTTGAATATGTGTGCGAAGCAATATAATGGGAATTTGGCTACTTCCTGCCGGCGGTTTCATCTTCCGGTCAGCCAAATAATTCACATGGCTATTTAACCATATTTTACAGAGAGACGAAGCACAGAGCATTTGTTTCAAAGGGATTAATACTACTTAACATTAAGTATAGTTAATTATTAGTAAGGAGGGGGAGTGGGTGGGGTGATCAAAGAGTTGAAAGTACAAAAAGAGTGATTTAAATGCACACCGTGTACGAGAGCTTGACTTGCAATTAGATTGAGAGACAGTGCTCACGTCATGTGACTACGCGAGATCAATTGAATGATCATAACAGGAATCTTTTTCGCTTTACTATTCATGTTTACAATAGTTCCATCACTGCCGTGCCAACTACCAAAATACACTTTAAAATAAATTTCGTTCTATGAAATTTTTAAAGGCACTTATTCAGTTCTCCTGTCAAAAGCTTTATAGTAAACCATGAGTCAGCTGTTTACTTAATTCCCGAAGGGACCTTTCTGTACTCAGGCTTGAAACAGTGTTCTCAATTTTTCTGCGTTATTCAATCAACAATTTAAATTCGTCTGGATAGATATTATCTCCAAAAAAACATCGCGTACTGTAGAGTTACCATTTCGTTTAACATTATTTTCTCCTGAAAACGTTCATATGGTTAAATGCAAATATTCTTTTGTAAAAAACCTCATATTAGGTTTGATTATGGGAAAAGATAAGACATTGAAAATTTTTCACTTAGAATATTTTATAAAACTACACACAAATATATTGGCCAAATATTTTTTTACCTTAGAATAAATGGATAAAAATTAAAAAAGCCAGTTTGTCAATCAAAAAAATGTGAATCACCTACTATTTTCCCATTATGTCTGTCAAATAGCTGAAGAAGAAGAAGAAAAGGGTAAATTCTAATGCTTTTTGCCTTTTATCAAACATATTCCGAAGAATATCAGCACTCATCTTATTTATGAGCAAATTTGTTGTAGGTGTATTCAGTTTCAAAGATTGTGGAATTGTGGAATAGTATTCATTCGCCAACATATGAAGCCAAAATGTATTCTTTGCTTCGTATCTATTAGCTAATGACTTGAGGGAATGAATGAGACATTTAGTAAGGATGATTCAGAATAATTATCTTCTCACTTAAATCAGTAGAATACTCAGGTTGACCCAAAAAATTAACTGTAAAATTGTAAAATTAATTGTAAACGAGGCGACCATTTAGAGTTTTATTATTTAAAAGTGTCCCAAAAAATGTGTGCACACTTAAAATATTTGTAAACATAAAGTTCATTATTATTTCCTTAATTCAAACGTATAAAAAGTATTTACAAACATCATTGTTTGTTTTTTATTACATTTTACGACATTGCAAATCGTCAATAACTTGGCTGTTAATGGTTTTTTGTAGATTTAACCCCTCAACACAAGAATGACAAACAGATCTAACTTTGAAGAGAGAAAATTTATTTTCAAGCACTACTGGAAGTGTGGAAACGAGTTAGAACCTTTCGAATTAGAGATAAGTTTGAAGCTGATGTTGATAACGTTCACAAATAGCAGTCTGGAAGACCATGAATATCAACAAGCCCTATATAGGAAGAAAAAGAACTGGAAAGATTTCAGTTGAGTTCGAGAAAGTCTGTACGACAGGCTGGAAGAGAACAGCATTGTGATTGGTATTTAGAACAATTTATGAGAAATGTAGATCTTCCAAAAAATTGTGTGGTAACGAGGCCACATTCAAGTTAATTGGTTACATTAACCACTATAATTGTACATATTGGGGCCCTGAGAAACCACACGTCACTGTCAACCGTCATGTCAATTTACCTGGGATTACAGTGTGGCGTGGTTTATCATCAAGAGGATTAATTGGACCGTTCGTTTTTGATGGACCCATTTACTTGTACCTTCGGCAGCAGTCTGTCATGCCAAGAATTAGAGATAGTCTTGAAAATGGAGAATTTTTTTTCAACAAGATGGGGGACCTCCATATTACCATCGCTATGTTAGGTCTTTCCTTGAGGAGGTCTTGCCAAACAAGTGGATTGGACGAAGAGGTTTTGTTGAATATCCTCCCCGTTCACCAGACCTTACACCACCAGATTTTTTCTTATAGGGACACTTAAAAGACAAAGTCTATGCTACAAAGCCTGAAACAGTCACTGAATTAAGAGAAGTCATTGTGCATGAATGCGTCCAAATCCCAAGAAAATAATTTAATGATGTGTGCGTTGTCAGTAGTGTCTGAATCAAAAATGGACGTCAATTTGAGAACAACCAGTGAAAAACGGTAAAATTATGCTTATAAAATATTTTTACGCTTATTAACCTATAAAATTCTAATTTATCGCCAAGTTTACAATTAATTTTAGTGTATGCATTTTTTTGGAACACCAAAGATCAATTTTTGGTAACTTCCAAATTATTAGGCCCATTTAATCATCTTTTTCTGAAGGAAATAACTTTTGGAACAAAATCTAAATTCACACTTTTTCATAGCAGATGGGCAATTTGGGTCTGTTTCCTTTTCATGAATTTGCCAAGTTTAGTACTTTGTCAAAAATGATTAAATTTTGTAATAAATCACCTGGGCGTAACAGTTTTGGAGGTAATATTAAAAAAGTTATGCGCCGGATTACGAGTTGAAGTATAAATTTGCCATCACTAGGAATCGCCGGATTTTTGACAGTCGATCCGTTTTGAGCTTCAAATGTAATACGTATTTATCACCAATTGCAATGACTAAACTTCCTCCTTTCGACTCATTCAATAGGGCAATAATGATAGTGCTGCTGAAGGAATAAGAGGACCAATTACGTCGTGGAACTAAGGACTGGAATAAGGGGAGAAACGTGTTGATCTCCACGGCGGTATTTTTAGTTCGATTGGCGTTATTACAATGGGCTCAAACACCAAATGTGCCACAGTTGTAGTCATATCAAATTTGACAGTCAGCTAAGGACAAAGAGAACTGTATGTCCTCGAATCGGCTCGGCTTCTTTCTATGACAATTAGTTATATTGGGAATTCACACCAAACCACACTCAAAGAAATAAAAGCATGGTTTACCTCCTCAATTCTTGTGCACTTTTTTACATAATTAACATTTTAGGTACCTTCTGCCAACCATTTTCTGGTGCCGGTCGCACAGAGCGTGTTCTGTCTACGTAGGAAAGAGAGAATAAGTGCTCACTGATTTAATGGTTAATGATGTCTTAAGTCTCTCTAATTTAAATTTTCATCAACCCTATTAAAGGTATATAACAGGGTGTAGTTGCGTAACTCGAAACTTTCTTAATGTAGACATGGAATACAAGTCAACAGGTAGAGATTTCTTGACAGAAATAAGGTCCTATTTCAGATGTAAGGCACAATTTCTGAGGTAAAACAGATTCGAAAATCGTCCTAACTGAGAACAGTAGCTAACAACTACCACAAAATTAAATAGAATTAGGAAAGTCCTGTCTTAACTAGCTAATATATATATTAACAAATATGAGATGGGAAATAGTCATACATTTGCATCAAAATGCTTGGAATCAAATTACCATGTTATATATGGGACATTGTGGTTCTTTCAAAATTTTAACTTTTAATGATTCATAATTTTATTTAATTTTCAACAACGATTTCAACTTAATAAAGAATGGCTCTTGTATAATAGTTTTATTTGTAAAATGCACAATACTAGAGAGCATTAACAGCGTTTACGAGCTTCAGGATGACTTGCCGCCAAAGAAACAGGGCCGCTGGGGCTACTACTTTCCCTACGGATTTTGGTACGAATTTAAACATCTTCAAATGCTTGCCGTTCCACTTGTAAGTTTTTTTATTTGTTTTCAACATAAATATTATATTTCAGTTTTAAATTTAACTGTACTTTAATAATGACTTTTCATTGACGATGCTGTAATTGACATGATGACCAACTTTCATCTTTTTGAGATGCATTAAAACCAATCAAGTCTAAATCGCCAAAAATGAAATTTTCTTACTATTGGTGTTCACTCCACTCAACCAAAAGATTTCGATGAGGATTCGATTCGCCCAATGGGGAGCATAGCCTCTAATGTATTAGAAGCTAGAAGATTTTGATGTCAAAGTTGTCATGTGACTCAATTCCTGATAAGTGATCTTCATTTTCTGAAATGCTTGATGACATTTTATTCGCATAGCGCTTAGACTTGAGGTCATAGAAATATCAATCACACAAAGATATTGATTTGCGATCGCCAAGGTTTTATTTCCTAAACTTTAGCCAACAATTACCGACGAATATTTGCAAGCGTTTGTTAACTTTGAAAAGTATTCGAAAATGTATTTCCAGTTTATTAACCAAACTGGCAACAAATCAAAACTTAAAGAATAAAAATAATGTTTTGAAAATCAAGTTAATCCGAGTTATCGAAATTTTTGACATTAATAGATGTTGACAGGTATGAGTAACTACGCTATTGTACCGATCAGTGTCGCCTTCCTCGGACACCTGGGGAAATCAGAGTTGGCTGCCGGTGGTCTTGCCATTTCTATCTTCCATGTCGCTGGACTTTCAATTATCGCCGGACTTCTAACTGCCAGTGAAACGCTATTCTCACAAGTAACATACCTCATTTAAATTAGTTTGAGCACAGTTTGCATCGTAGTACGTGTCAAAGTCGGCAATAACTTGAGGAAATGAGATTATCAATGTTGTGACTCGTATGAACCCTTCCTTCTGGTTACTAGAATGTCGAAAGTATTAAACCAATAAATGTAACGACCAGACACTTCACTAATCCACTTCCCCAAATTACCAACGCAAGATTGGAGATCACAAGATAACTTGAATGTGTCCAATAGGTTTAGCACAGGAAGAAGCATGAGGTTGAGGGATCTGCTTTTATTTCTTATAGTGTGAAAGGACCTACCCAAGATAATCAATTTGTCCTAAATTCAGGGCACTGAGCAAATATCATCTCAATGGGTGGCACTTCATGCGAAGCATGTAATTTATTGATTGGTTATTGCAAACGTGAAAATTTAATTTAGAGAGAAAAAGTAGAAGAGTGAGAGGCGAAAAATATCAGATTTGAAAGTTAACTTAATGTAATTATGTGCTGACATCACTCTAACTTTAAAACTATATACAGATATGTTGCCTCGAGCAAATGCCCTATTTGTACGTTTAGGAGTGGTAATGTCCTATTTGGCTTAGCCGTGGGATTCATTCTTACTTGGAGTTTAGTATTAACGTTAAATCATGATAGGAATCACCTTGCACAGTTTAGTCTAAAAATAACGCACACGAGCAAAAGATTAAATCAACTTTTACTTAAGGGAATTCCCTACTTGGTTATTCTGAAAGTATAACACAACTGCCTTCTATTCAATGTTTCTAATAAGTTAGATTACATTACTAATGAAGCCTACAGTTTAAATAAATTATGAAAGCATAGGATTTCTAATTGATTACTAAGGTGTGTATTTTCCTTAAAGCTGGTTTCGTCTTGTTCCGTTACAACAGATATGGCACACGAAGACCAGGCGATAGCTGTTGTGTCACTGATTTCATCTCTTGAGCCGTATGATAAATATGGGTTAATTTGAAATCAATGATATAATGAGTCTTGAAGTTAGTATTTATGTCCGAGGATTCACTTGATAACTTTTAACTGTTTGCACTTCGGCCAATTTCAGACCATTGGAGGAGAGAACAAGTTTCGTTTGGGTATTCAAGTTCAAAAAGGTAATTAAGGCACTAATCTGAATATTCTCTTTAATTTTATGAACTAATAGAATATAGCACCCTTAAAAAGCCACTCGGATGTCACTTTTAAACTTGCAATTCTAATAGATTTGATGCATCAAGATAGGAATTAAATTTGAATAGTTAGGCCTTTATTTAGTTATTGCTGAGTTATTGAAAAATATTTATTGCAACAGAATGTAATGAGATGCAACATTAGTGGAGAATTGAGTTTGTGCCATTGCTTATTTAATATGAATCACTGTTTAGACATTGAATTTTCATTCGAGGTAGCCGCCAAATTGCATAATTCTACACCTCCTTGCAATCACCTTAGTGAAAAAGTAGATGAAAAGTGGAATTTGGCATTACAATTTTCTCTGTTGACAATTTTAGCTGCTGTTATTCTAACATTTTGTTGCATGCCGTGTTGGGCCATCTACATCATCAGCGAACCAATTCTACTCTCCACAAACCAGCCACCCTTGGTTGCAAAGTATGTACATTTTTCATTTCATGTTATTTGAAGTCATTTGAAGTCATTTCATTTCATTGTTTTTAACTAAGTTAAAGATTAAGAAGTGGGAATTTGATAATTGTAATGAGATTTAAGGTAGGTAGCAGGTTATCATTCCTAATGCATTTCATTTTGTTATATTTTAGCACACGTTATTTATCAGCGGGTATCGAAGTCATGATGTTGGAAATTGCAAATATTTGTGCTGGCATTATTTCGACTAAAAGCAGTATGAATAATTGAATAGGATAAAGTAGACAAATCTTAAATAAATTAATAAAAATTTGTCGTTAGTCTATTTACGCGTATGCGTATGCTGACTCCTCTCACGAGCACAATCATTCTTAACAATTAAAAACTACAAAATGTTAAAATTGTGAAATAATATCTGAACACACGAAGTTGACAAGTAATCGAATAAGGGAAGAAATGGAGAGTTAAGATAGATAATAAGATGATGTAAGTGCGGTGAGAGTTCAATTTTGCATCAAATTGCATGAATTGATCTACGAGCTTGTGAGTGTGGACATGCCCACAATACTAAGGGTGTTCGGATGAGCTGGGTGGGTGAAGAAGTGTCCAGGTGCCAATCGCATAAATTCGCAGTTTTTCTTGCTTTCCTTCTCACTGGCCAGAAATGATCACAATATTAGTGCGTACCAATGAATAGCAATCAAGAGTCCACTGCACCAAAATATAGCAGAGTGAAATTCATCAACAGTAATAATGTAAGTAATGTAATTAACAAAATCGGTACTTAATCCTCAAGATATGGAACAACAAAGTCCTCAACTTTTCTCAGAAACAACTCTAATTTATGCTAATGCATACGCCTTCTGCTTCAGGAATCATTGTGTGAGAAATTAACAAATTTCTCTATCACTTGTTAAGCATAAATTAGCACACTGCACTTTTAAAATACAAAGACATGGATGAGTATTGAGGACCTTTCCTGCTCTGCCTCCAAAGTGCCAGAACTTCGATGTCTTCAACACCACAATTTGGATGTGATTGGCGTTGAAGAAACTCACCCATTGAAAATAAGTAGTATAAAATGGAATAACATGATGCCTTAAATTGCTGACGGTTTGTTATTTTGTATTTCGTCAAAGGAATTCAAAAAGGTGGAGGTACTTATACATTTGTATTCATGGAATATATTTCTTTAAAATTACAATAGGCCAAAATAAGTTGATAATAGTTGAGAATAAGTGGATTAATTTGGACTGGAAAAGAGATATTTGAAATAAGAGTGTCAGATAAGGCCTATCATCTCCGGGGAACATAGATAATGATTGGTTTTCCACGTAACTCGGCTCCTTCGTTGGTTTCCTTTTACTGTGTCAGAAATTCACAATTAGTTCTATTTCATAGGTTCTTGCTCGAATTCTACAATGCATTAATAACCTGTCATGTTCTTTAGCACTTAAACAGCTGAACATTATCCTTGAGAGTAACTTTTCAATGATTAATAAGTCCATTGTGAACTTGACTGCATGGTATGAAAATTGAATCTAGGCTTTAAATGCTGATTATTCAGTGATAACCCTTTTTCCAACTTTTCTGATGAAATTAAAGTGATTTATTTTTTTTGTCTCTAGATACACCTCCTATTATCTACTGGGACTCATTCCTGGGTTAATCGTAATTTATTACTTTTAGAAATCAACTCACGTTCTCATTTTTCTAGTTTCTGACATTAGTTGAACTTTGCAACAGATACATTCAGTGTCAGGTAAGTTTCTTTCGATTTCCCTGATTACCGCTTGTGTTTAGAACAAAGTATATCCAACCCTCCTGGCCAGCCTTACAGCGAACGTTGTCAATGCGCTTTCCCACTATCTATTCGTGTATAAATCGGAATTTGGTTTTGTGTAAGTCTCAGAAATGATTTATTACTCATCTTAACAATTTAATATTTAAAGCATGATGTAACGTCTGTGAGCTAGATCTAACGCCGATAATTGGACATAACTTTGTTTGCTCATTGAAAATTGTAGTCCCAAATTTCAATGTAATTATTGAGTCCATTTGATCGACAAGATGATTATAGCAAATGTAATTAATACAAGTATGATTTAGACATAAAGTTGGATAGGTTAAATATTATAGGTGTACCAACTATTGAGGTGAGTAAAATATAAAGATGTAGTTCTTGAAGTTGGTGTCTCTTTGCACTTAACCTCTTCAGAATGCTTGAGTAGTTCAGTTCTTTACTTCTGAGGTTTTCCAGGGATTTCCATGAATGGTCAAGAAGTTGACTATCCAAATCTAAGTAGTCTGATGCCAAAAGGAGGTTAGCAACCGCGATTGCTCGAATCGAAATAATGAGTGGTTGTAGCACTTCAGACTTCATTTTAGCAGATTGTCTAGCTAATGATACATCCCAGACACAACCTCAAAACCAGAGAGGAAAAAACGATTGTGGCTTATATTACGACTCTGTCAACTTCACTAGGCCAAGTAGTGAAGAACGGAGTGAGAGATGAACTCGAGGTGACCTTTGAAATTAATTATGTCAAATGCTTAAATGAATGCACATGTTATATAGATGTTTGTCGTTTGAACAGAGGCTCGGCCATATCACAATCACTGGGATATCTGGCTCAAACTCTTGTCTTGATCGGGTACCTCTACTTCTCGAGACTCTATCGAAAGACATGGGATGGTAAGTGCCCTCAAATATTAGATTACAGTTGCTCTATAATGAAATTTGTAAAAATATATTTGCCATAGAAACTTGTTTAAGAAAATTCCGCAACCGATCATAGTCCCATCTATACCCGAAATTATTATAACGATATTATTTAAAACGCATTAAAAGCGAGGGCGGAAGTACTAGCTTAGAGAAACATATTCTAAAACATAAGAATAGATGGTTTTGTTAAAGGTAAGTGAAAGATAACTACACCAATCATACAAAACACCACTTCTCATCCCAACGTCGAACTGGGTAAGTACTTGCATACTAGAAGTATCTCGTGTTGTTGGATTGCTTTAAGTGTGGTTTGTCTAGTCATGCATTTGCACTTAGTCTAATGCAGAAGTCATGAGACTATGATCATCGGTGCATATCTAGTGATTTTGGTAGTGGAAGTAAACTACACAAAGTGATTCTGTTCAATGAGGGCATTTATTGAAAGTCGGCACCTCAAAAGAACATAAGGTGCAAAAGAGTAGCTCAAATCTTGTTAGCATTTCTTCTAACGCATCGGGAAAGATTTAAAAGACATTATAACGATGGACATGAGGTCCAAAGTGGTGTGCTCTATAAGTGGAATAATTTGGTTCAAAGTGACACTTTGTTTAAGCTTTCTAGATCATGAAGTAGTGAGCTCTGCAATATTATTGTGTTCTGCATTTTGAATTTGGTCGTTAAAGGTTCTATTAGTTGATATGGTTCTCAACATTTCGCTGAACAGCCATGCATGTGGAATAACAAAAGGAAGGTACTCATCCGGTAGGGCAAAATTATGAAGTGGAGAGGTTGTATAGCTTGTTGTATTCGACAGGAAGACTTTTAAGCAAAAGGGATCCACCGGTTGTTGAGAAGTAGCCGATACAAATAATGTCTTAATTGGTTTTCTGATAGGGTTTTAATTACTTAAACCATGCCTAGATTATTAAAAAACTTTCTTTTACTTATTATGATTAGTAATAAAGTGACAGTAATTGACCCAGTTGAAATAGCATTAGAATGTACTTGGAGATTTTGATTTCGTATTGTTAGCTATACTCGAAGGGAACTGCTTGTTGGTGATACAACGTGATTAGACCAATTCTTTGTTACCAGGTATTCATGTTGAGTTGTGGCATGATTGGGGTGTCTGGTTCCGCCTTGCAATTCCCGGAATGGTGATGACAGGACTTGAATGGTGGGTCTGTGAATCTGGCAGTATCTTAGCTGGTAAGTTTATTTAGTATTTTAGTTAATGGTTTGTTGACAACCTTTCTAATTACACTATCTATCTTTAACAGGACTCCGTGGAGAGAATGCATTGGCTGTGCAAACCATCCTTAATAACATAGAGTCTCTTCTTTACTGCATGGTGAGTTCACTTAGGCTTGCTACTCATTGGCGAGAACTTCATTGCGAAAGTTTAGGAAATGGTCGCCGACTCTAGTAAGAGAGAGCAAAGGTAACTTTCAAATGAAGAATAATAAAAGAAATCTGAAACTAGTCCAAAATAAATTCAGTGTGACTAAGATGAACCAGAAGTAGAAGATTGTAGAACCAGCTGTTTGAGAGACGAAAAATGATGGTAATTAATTCAAGCAGTGCTTTACTATGGTCAAATGAGTAACTTTCAATTGGTAGGTCTATTTAGGGTGAGAGAAGCTTCAATACTAAAAGTACTAACTGTCTTTACCTTTTTCAATAGTTCCCACTGGGATTACTCCTCTCCACAACAATACGAATAGGCCAATTTCTTGGAGCAAATAAATCCGATGGACCCAGATCCACATCAATAGTCGCACTGATTACAATCCGTAAGCTTTGCCAAATTTTAAAATCAGTAACACGTTCGTCATTTTTATCGCATTTTTTGAACTTGTTTTTCTAGTTGCTAACAACGTCATTATTACAATTACACTTATCTTCACTAGATCTTATATTCCTCGAATATTCACAAGAGATCCGTAAGTCTGTGCTGATCTTTGAAGGTATGCAGTTTGCCATATAGGCGTTTTATAAAGGTAGGGTAGAATGTAGAATTGTACAGCTCATTACTTATCTGAAAATTAATGGTGTTGAGAAATGCCGACACGATGCAAGACGGATTTTGGAAGAACGTATTTGGTGGTAGAAACAAGGGTGTCATTCACATACCTTTTAAGCCTACAGAATTTGTCTGCTTTCGTAGGCAGTGTTAGGACTTGGGATTAATTGGAGTTAAATGAAAATAAGAAAAGTAAATAATAGGATACCTAAATAGAAATAGCGTTAGCCGCAATGCAGATTGCTAGAATTTGATCAAATAATTTCTTCACCTTCTCATACCTTCTTATATGCTTAGCGTTCAAGAATAGATCAGCTCAGTGAGCACTTAGTTGTAATGTCTTATTCATGAAATATTGGAGCAATTGGCAATGTGATTGTGACATTCTATGGGATCCACATTTTGGCCTATTCTCTTCCGTGCTATTCTAACTGAGAGAGGGAGATTTTACATTGGCTACTCATCTGACAAAAAAAGAATGCAGGAGAGCCAACCCCCTTTCCCACATCTTGAATTCCAGTCATTCAGAGCTGACGCTGGACCACTTCAATTCCAATAGGAGAATTCTTCTTTTAAATCATTCCTTCTTCTTCCTCTTCTTCTACCTATACATGTTCCAATCAGTTCCTAGGCCTCTAATTTAGGAAAGGTCATCCTTCTCCATTTGCCTTTAGTCAAGAAAAGGGTATCTCCAAGCCCAGTTTATTTGAACTTACAAGATTAGTGGTGCATAAAAAAGCTCAATTTCCATTTTGCCATTTGGACAGAATTTAAACAGAACCAAAATCTACCTGACAAAATTCAATGGAAGATAAGAGTTTGACTGGGAAATAGGTATATTTGCAAATAAATTTTCTTGGATATAAAGTGGTGTGAAACTTGAAGACCTTGTTTTCAAAAGCTTCCATAAGATGTTGATGATAATTTTGACATCATTAGGCTAAATTTGTCTCACGTGTTAGCTTACTATACTTGGTGATTTGTAGTCAGTCTTATATTAGCAATTGAGTGGTTAACAAAACCTTCAAACAATTCTTTACAAGATCGCATTTATTTTAAACCACTAAAGTCCATAGCCTAGAGTGATTGGAGAATTGGTATAAGTCCAACGTTATGGTTTTTGAGAAGTCAGATGATAAGCAAATTAAGATATTTAGGCAGATCTAGTGTCTGGGAATCAGGAATGGTAGCTATAACCACCCGATTGAAAGTTTGAAACTTATGCAGTCTAAGAATGAAATTCCGTTAATGATCGGAAAATACTGAAGTAAGATTAATGTGAAAATGGTCAGAGTTGACCTGCATGAAAGTAAATCAGAATAGGAAAGAAGATTGTTGCAACCTTAAAATTCCACTCGAACGTTAAAGATTTCCAAGTGTGTTGAAAGAAGACATCTCCACCAAGATACATTTGTAGTTCTCCACTTTCATCCTACATGCCTACATATTTGGATGAAAGTCGCACTCTGCCACTTCCATATTGCTTCTGGAATAGAATTAATAGAACAATAAGGTCATTTCACTTGAACTTCCTGGTTTACGATCTAATTCGTGACTCCGAAGTTGACAGAGATATCCATTTAATGTTGCTCGTGGATATGTTTAAAATAGTCAGACAAGTCGAACCATTGCACGATCACTGGCCATTTCGTAATAAGTAATTCGTAAGATCATGAGATTAGCCTTGACACCATGGAAACTGAAGGACTAAAATTAATTAATTAATTGAATGAAGTTAAAGAAGATTAGAATTAATTGGACTGATGCGTGAAAACGTCCCTTGATATAAGTGAGTTATACTCATATTTCCTCATCAATTAACTTACAAAACAACTTACTATATGCTATTAATTAACTTATTTCACAGGGTAATCATTGACTCAGCGGCAAATGGGATAATAGCAATAGCCGTCTTTCTATTTGTGGATTCAATTGTGGTAAATTCCTTCCTTTTGCTCCTGTGCCTTGATTAACTAGTAAAAAGAAGTATAAAATAAATTCGTATTTATAGGCCGTGTGTTCAGGCATTATTCGTGGTGTTGGAATGCAGAAAGTTGGTGGTATTGTCTGCATTATTTGCATGTATCTGATTGGTGGACCACTTGGAATATCTCTCCTCTTGTTTACTGACCTAGGTGTTGCAGGTGAGTCTTCCTATTGACAAGCAGGTCACATAATTAAGAACAAGGAGCAACATATTATTCTCACTTCCAATTTGACATGAGGTTGCGTTTTGATGAAAAGTCGTTGCGTTGATTAGCACATTACAATATACCAGTGAAAAATGAATAGAATTACAGCTGCATTCATATTAATAAGAGATATGAAAAGAATGTTTAATAAGTTTTGTTAATACTATTAACCGTTGAAGATCAACCCAATACTTGATCACAGGGAATTAAGACGGAGCTGCCTTGACGTTTAGAATGATTTGCAGTCCCTCCATCATAGAGCACAGTATGGTCATGGAACGTGTTCTTTGGATTTCTTCACCTTGTCATAGCAGTTAATCCAACGTACAAAGTGGTAGTAACCAGGTTTTCACTGGAAGTGCTTATGAGATGATATTCTGATTGGCAATTGCAAATGGGTAGTTCATCACGGCTAGACCAATAATAACTGACTATTACAAAATTACTAATGAACCCTGGTGAATAAACAGTTTAAAATGAAATTTGTGAAGTGCAAGAAGGCATGCATAAGAACGACGTTAACACGATTTGGGCTAGAATTTAAAGAGTTTAGGTAAATTGTTTCTCTAAATATTTGTGTTTTAAACCTGTTCTGTTTCTCTTTAAGGTTTCTGGTATGGAGTGAGTGCTGGAACGGGAAGTGAAGCAATCATATACATCATTATTATCCTTCGGATTGACTGGAGCAAAATGTGCCAGAAGGTTTGTGAAAACATTCAGCAAAAGTACTGGCATTGAAATGGTTGGGATATTTATTGCACTAATTGAAAATATTTGCCTTGTAGGCCCAAAAGAGGACTGAGATAAAGTTCGTCAATAAGAGTGCAAGTCAGCAACAAATTGAAGACAAAGGTAGTTAAGTTAATTATTCCCCTTGGTGTTGTGCTGATGCTCAACATTTAAGCCAAAGGTCACTTACTGGAGCACATCCAGTGAACGTA
Source organism: Hymenolepis microstoma (assembly GCA_000469805.3). Lineage (NCBI taxonomy): Eukaryota > Metazoa > Platyhelminthes > Cestoda > Cyclophyllidea > Hymenolepididae > Hymenolepis > Hymenolepis microstoma. Next base: position 9,884,423 of record LR215995.1, on the reverse strand, counting down.
ATCATCAACCACGATGACTAAGTTCTGCGACAAATAAGAAGGCGGAACTTGAATTTCTTCTTGGTATTGGTGTGGGTAAAAGTTAGACATTGGCATTCTAAATAGACTTGGAAGTTATTATTGTAGTATAATCAGTAAGTAAATATCGTGTATTTACCAATGTTAGCTTTTCATTCATTTGCCATTTTGAAGACGAAATAGTGCATTCACTGCACTCATCACATAAGATAACATGTATGACTCCATAATTAATTTCTTAGGAAATTCATTAACTTTGGAACTGGAAATTAAAACTACAAAGCAAAAGACTTTCAGAATGCCCATTTCTGAACTCAGTCCGGTTTATCAATACTAATGCAGAGTGCCTACAATAACCTAACTTTAACCGTTGTAGCAATCAGTTTACTTGAGGTTGTTTTTCGAAACTATAGGGCTGTCAAGTGCTATGTTGCAAGTTTCAAAATCCTTTATCTAAGCTTACAAAGGACAAGGAAATATTTATCTTTGATTTTCCTTATTATAGAAGCGGCTGCAGAATCGGAGAGCAGTGATTGGGAGAAAGTGGATAGTGATTCAGAAGTGAAGGCCTGTACACCAAAAATTGTGTTTACACGGACTCTCCTAATCACATTTTGCGTTGTGTCAATCATAGTTGCTCTGGTTATGCGTTTTCACTTCGACTGGAAATCCTATTTCCAGACCTATTGCCTTCACATGAATGGAGACCTTATAGCAGTACCAACAGCCACTGCTACTGATTTCGATTTCAGTAAATGCCAAAAAATCTTGCCCTAACTTTAAGTACTCATGAACTCCGTGGTTGTATTCATCTTCTTACGTTTGCATTATCAACAGATAATTGTGCAGTGATTGATTATCGAAAAAATACGTTAAATAATAAAACTGTTTTGATTATGAATAACTCACGTCAAGATTGTAAAATATTTTGGAGAGTTGCTTTGATGCTTCTAACTTATACTAAGAAGGATATTTGTGAATATGATCAAATTAGTTTATATTTTATTATCCACGAATATTAGTGTTAGGAGAACTTAATAACAATCGGAACTTGAAATAAATAAATGATCTTGGAGCCTTCTCGTGTCCTAAAATAGACTCCACCCCCCTCTACCGATCTGTTGTTGCAAATAAACATGAATGATTTCGGGTCGTTTATTTTAAAATCGATCCAGTTTGCTCCATAAAAGAAGCACTTTATCGCCAAATTGCATTTTATAAAAACGTCTGTCACCGTTCAGTCATAAATTTCACCAAAAATGAGTTATTAAGATGCACAAACTGCCTAGACTTGGGAGCACAATAATTGTGGAAATGCAATAGTAATGATTTGGAATCAGTATTAGCAGCTTTCAATCTCTTTGGAGTAGTAATAATTGCAGTAACTATTTTTGGGACAAAAATTAAAACAAATCACCTGGAATTTGACTTCGGACGTAAGTTTATATGAGAGGATTTTGCCAGAGAGGCTTCTTCGGAGTTTAGTTTTGGCCTATCCACATAACATCTGCTGTTAAATTGCCGTTGTTTTAGTATCTAGAAACCCAAACTATTTGAAATAAATCGTAATTAAACCAGTACATACGATTAAAATTCGCTTTATTGTTTAACGAAAATGACGTGGGCAGATGTGTTCTCCATGTTTAATACAGCAGTGTCCGCTTCTTAATAAAGCGCGCAGAGTTTAAAATAAAAAAAGTGAATGAATTGGGTTCCTTCAACAATGCAGTGAAAGGAAAATCAGGGCGTTCACAATGGTAACACAGACGTAAAGCATATTCGTCATTAGCTCGACTGGTGCACTTTTATAGGTTCGTCGTGTTTTTAGTCCAATTGTTATTAGTGATCGATACAAGTGATCAGGATAACAATAGAATTAATCCGAAATTCAAAATACAATTTATTTTCTTGTAATTAAAATTAATCAACTGCGAATAATCAACACCTTAACACTCCTGAGATTTATTTTTGCGAATGGCATTTAACCGTAACAAGTGAGGCCAATTTCATTATGTACAACAGGTATAATGTGTCCATTAATTTCGCATTAATATTAGATCAATTTTGGACACATTCTTTCCATCTGATCATTGCGATTATTCGACATTTTCCTTGGTCATCATAATACATAAACAAATAAATCCAAAGGAATACAAAAATAAATTGAAAAAAACTTATTCATAGTGAAACCACTGGGGAGAGGACAGGGTATTAAAAATGGCTCCATTACATGATAACTTCCCACGACTAACTGTGGGAGCGTAGCTACCGTGATCTATTCCTATTACCCCCAGTTTCAATACATGTCTAGTAACAACAGTGTAATTATGTGCACTTAAGTGACCTTAAACTCAAATATCCAAGAATGACTCATAGAAATAATTGTAAAGCAAGTACTTCGATACATATCACTGTTCGTATTTATTTTATCTTTCGCAATTGCAATGCTAAAATAGAAATCACATATTAGTCACTCCACTTGAAATTCTGCTTTGAATGTGTGGAGTACGCAATCTTAACACGATTAAACTGCGCATCTGAATATTCTGGATGGTGTGGCCGTGCGTGCAGAGGACTTCTCAGATAGTCAGCTATTAATGTTCATTCAAGTTATATTAAATATATTCAATTACACATCTAGTTGGTCGTAAGCATAATTTCAATAAACGCTTTACTCGTCATAAGTCTGAGTCCCCTATATCTTTGCAGTAGCTAAGTTAATCCTGAGTGACTTCCCAAATTAGGAGAACTTGCCATAGAGTTTGTCGAACATGAGTCAGGGCTTATTGGTGTAGCAATAAATAAATACAAATAAATGTTTCATTATAGTGCCATATATATTTGCCAGAAACATATTAAACACTATGTATCGGTGGCAGGCCTTTTTCGGTCTAACTTATGGTAAGTGGAACTTTAGTCGTCCAATTAGCGAAATAGGCTCTGTGAGGCTAAAAATGTTATTAGAGGTGCCAAAACATCTCGACAGGATGTTAGGGGGAGACTTATGTTTCTTACTGTTGACTTAAACTGAATACGACGAGTGAGGGTGTGTAAACTTGAGTTAAACCCTTTTTAAACAATTAGGAGCCAATTTGGTCGTATACAAGTTGACCATGAAAATGGAAATGTCGATACCGTCACTGATATAAAATTTTGTCACCTATTTTACCAACAGATTGCAAAATTTGACTTCTAAAAAATGTAAGTTTGTTCAGTCAATAAATTCTTTTGAAATACTGAATATTTAATGGGTCCGATTGGTTTCTAGAATCTGTTTGTATCTTTACAGATTTGTTACACTTGTATATGTTTATATATGTTAATTTGGTGGAATATATATTTCGATGCATACCAGAGTTATATTGAAGGTATATGTCAATTCAATTATAAATTTTGGCAAACCCCACAATTCATTATTGTTGATGCCAATTTTACATTTTGCCAATTGTACCGATATCTAACTGAGTATTAGAATTGACTATGTGACCTCTTATAGCTATAATTTATTGATAATAGATATAGCTTAAAATTTTATCTTCTCTGTATACTTAATAACCCTAAAGCAAGATTTTACAGGAATATGATGGTTAAACAGCTGTATCTTAAGTATTTCAAAATATATGAACACCAGATTTTTAACTTGTCATACACATTCATAATTTGTAAAACCATTCCACGTGAGAAAGTGGTATAAAAAAGTTAAAATTAACTGAAACATGTAGCCGTTTAAGTAAGAATACTCAAAATGGTTTGCGAATGAAAAACTGTTGAACCTTTTGTATGATAGATATCTCAATAAGCATTAAGGAAAAGTAATCGTTCATTTACATTGAAACAGTTAATCAGAACAAGCACTTTTATTAATTTCATAACATAATTACAGAACCTATTCAAATTAAAGCCTTTTATGACATTAATGAGCCATGAGCCAATTTTGTTTTAATAAATTAACTTTTAGACATAGTTTATAGTACGCTTTTCGGTTGATTGTAATGAAAGCATCTCGGTTTGTGAGGAGAAAGATCTGTTAATTTGGTAACAACTTTAATTCGTCAGTCACAACGGAATTTTTGCGAAAAAGCTCAATGTCACATGATGCGCGAAGAAAAGCGAAGACGCACCCGAGACGAAGATTGTGAGCTGTTATTCTTTTTCTTTTATGGTTTAATTAAATTTCTTTCGCAATTATTTTTGGGCTTGAAGGTTTCAGTAAAGTCATATTCATTGATTTAGTCTAACTAAATGTTCTTGCATTTTTTTAATGCAATCACTTGGGGTAATTTTATTTTTGTTTTCTTTCGAAATCTTGAACTCTTATTTTGTAGCTATGGACAGGTATTTGGCTCTAAAGTATCAGCTATGTATGATTGTGTTTTATTACTTACATAATTACCTTGGTAATATGGTGTACTCTAATATAGATATACAATCTATTTGTATCCCATTTCTAATTTTAGTTCCATCCTCCAAAAGGAAGCGCGATGATTCCCCAAACGTTCATTACTCCACGCCCTCCACCACGTCTTCTACGAAATCTCGCGGACACATGCCTGTCTCTGAGCGTCAGCAATTCGCTCTTTTGAAATTGTTAGAAACCAAGAATCCATCTACAGAACGATGTTCGTGGTTTTTTTACGCCTACCATAGGTATATCCTAATCTCCCATCTAACCGCACTTACTATTATTATAGCCTCCAAACAGGCCTGGGATGGTCAAGAACATGAAACTGGTGATCCACGCTCAAACGTAATGATATCATCTCTCCCAAAACAGCAATCATCGGGCTTGAATCCGTCTCTTCCTCCTGGTGGTTCAACCCCAAACCGATACAACTGCCCTCAATCTGAATCTTCTCATCAAACTGAGCGGCCTTCGACTAGTTATTGTCACTCCCACAGTCACCATGGTCATGTAAATTCTACCTCTTCCTCTCAAAATTCCCCTGGTGTTTCTAAGAAGTCATCTCAGCAACAACAAAGCGTACCCATCTTAACCCAGCAGCATAGAGTGGTTGCGTCTCCGGAATCTTCACTTATGAGGGCTGCTAAAAAGGGGGATATTTTGACGCTTAAGCTTTTAATCAAGGAAGGATCAGATGTTAATGAACAGGATTCAAATGTTGAGTTCTTCTTTCCTTATTGTTTACGTTATTTATCTCATCAATTGGGCCTGAAAGCATTAGCATTGTAGTTTCTTTATTTTCCTTTATTATCTGTTCAATGTGGTTACAATTTAGTGCCCATAAATGTACTAACAATAATTATGCTCCGTTATAATAATATCTTCGAGATTCTTACGGAAAACATCAAAATTCTGTGTCTTGTGAGCTTGTTACTTCAATTTGTCGGCGTATAATGAGATTCAAATGCATTTCTATTAAATTTTCTGCAATATTTGTTTTTAAACACAGTCTCCTTGTTCTCTTTGACTTTTTAAGTTGTGCTCTTCGTTTTACGTAGAAAAGTTAGCAATTTCTCAGTTCTTTCCATTGAGTTATCATTCTTATGATAATCTTTAGTTTGTAGAGCAAAAATGTATTTATTTGAATAATCATGTCTTACCTACGTCTCTGTTGGGCTTTTAAATAGTGTTAAGTTCTCAATTATTCACTGAGAGTGCAGTGAAATGTTAAAATCGGCGAATTTAGTCTATTCCTTGAAGACTACGGTTACTTTATCTATTACGTGACTTTAAGTTTTGATATTAATGTCTGAGATGAGAAGTAGGAGGTTTCAGATATGAAATGATGGAAAATGCGTTACTTGGTGTAGAGAAGTTACGTAGTCAGCAGCCTTCACAGACATTTGTTTGAAACCTTCAGCATACTTTTAGCGTTCGATTCCCAGACGTAAGCGTTTTGTTTCCAAAATTTCGGCAGATGGTCCATCTTACTTTTTAAATCTAAAGCATGACTCGTTGATGCTCATTAACATGTTATTTTTAGTCTTTGTCACATAAATTATTGCTGCGCAAGTCTTGTCGGCAGTTTACCTTATATGCTGTCTGGTTCTTCCTTCTGAAATTGTGTGTGAAATTATCTTTTGGTTAATAATGCTCTATGAAATCCGCTTATTTAAACGAATGTATTGTCTACATATTTTACATTACTTTTGCAAGTGAAACTTATCCAGTTTAAATAAAACTCCCTCCCCCTCCCCTCCCCTCCATTTAATTAACTGAGGGGAGGTCAGTTGGCGAGCAATTCCTTTCAAAAATCTAATTCTTACCTATTTCTGTGATATTGCAGGCCGTACTCCCTTGCATGAAAGCAGCTGTCAGAATTACATTCACCTGGTGAGTTACCTGCTCAAACACAACGCTAATCCTAACATTCGTGCTGTTCCTCGTGGAGGAGGTAGCGGATCGGGTTCGGGTGATACACCCCTCCATGAGGCCTCTCGTGAAGGCCACGCTCGAATTATTCGAGCCCTCCTACGCTATGGAGCCGACACCAAAATTTGCAACAACAGCGGCGATCGGCCTATTGATGTCTGCAGCAATGAGACCTCTCAAATGGTTTTCAAGCAGGTGTGTGTAACCAAGTTTTATTTTGTGGTCTTTGGTGTTCTTATGAAAACCTTCACTGCTCCTGAGTAAAATGGCGATTAAGTAATATAAGACTAATAGTTGAGATACAACTTGGATTGATTCGGTATTTGATTATCGGTGTAACAGTATGGAAGCCTCATTCTTGGGTATGAACATGGGTGAAATCTAAGCAAGCATCTTATTTAGTAGTGGTCAACAAAAGAGGTTGTAGAATGGGATTTTCTCGTAAAATAGACTTCACTACACCTTATTTTCTTTCTAGATAACTCAATATTTTTGATTAAAATCGCTTGATCTCATAAGGTTACTCTGGGACAGAATTTCGATTTATCCGTGCTAGTCGAATAAACTCAATGCAATTCAATTGCAGAAAGGGTTAGAGCACAAAGCATCTATTAGGGATCAATGCGAAAGAACTCCCCCCTTACAGAAATGTTAACTAAACCATTTATCAATTTTTAAGTAAACGAAGATATAGGAAGAGCACACATTTTATTTGAATATCTATTCGTATACAAGCATAAGCTTATCGTTTCCTAAAGCACTCGAGTCCTCATGGCTAGTAGCATAGGTATGTGAACGTATCTCTTAAATGATTTCTTACCATGCTTGCACTCCAATAACTGTTCCTTGAATTCTCTAGTAGGCAGATAACTTGCCACTTTCTCGAACATTTTAACCCTATCAATCTTCATGGGAAGTTACTCCTTGATCACTCTGTAATTAACTTGCCTAACGCAGTAAATTCGGGCTTTTTTTCCAGTCTTTCAGATTTATTCACTGCACATAAGGCCGGTGACCAATAAGAATAGACTGATGTGTAAGTGACGTACGTATTATCGACCAATAGGGAACCCTAATGAGCTCACAGAACCACTTGGTATTAATAATGGCGCGTTAAAGCACATACAAAAACCAAGACGCCTCGTCGCTACCTAAACTAGTAGCGAGCTGTTTAAATAAATAAGCTCTTCCGTCTTTCAGATTAACCAATCTCGAGAGCTCCCAGGTTCGACTCCCGGTGGACCATCATCCTTTCTCTCAATAAAGAAGTCAGCTGCACCGAAGTCTTCTCCGCCTCCCTCATCGTTTGAAGGTTATCATCAAGGTCGTGGATCTTTCGAGGAGTCTGTTACTTCTAAACGCCGTACAAGTCCTGATCTCTCTGGTTCGAGTCCTGCTGCCTCTCAATCCTTCCGTAAATCCAACTCTCCACACCATCTCCATCACCATAGGCATCATTCGCCCAGTGCTGTGCGCCGAAATACCGTCTCTGGACCGGCACCTTCCGTGGATCCAACAGGAAATATCCACCAACTTCCTCGACTCTGTAAGTCTTTTTTCAAGTTCCGAACTGGTCGAGAGTAAATATTTAAGTTTGCCATATGTTTGAAATAGGGTAGGAAATGCTGAGGGCCATTCAAAATTTAATATTCCTGGAAGAGAACATTGAGAATAAACAATTTACTCTGAGTTCTTTCCATATGAGCTAGCAACATCTTTTCTCTTATCTCTTGAAGACGCATAGTTTCCTTTCGTTCGGTAATGTTTTTTTATATCTTTAATGTACAGGGTCATTTTATATCCTTCATATCCAAACCTCAATGTCAAGGGAGGTTAACTAACTCTTCCTCGGTTATGACACCTATATTCACTTACATCGTCTTAGAGCCAAAAATGGAAATGGGCAAACAGGACAAAGTTTTTTTGCCAATGAAGAAAGTAAAAATATTAAGTCAGAGCCTTTTGCCCACTATGATTGTACTAAATCCCGTTAGTGGAACTAATTAGGAGATTGAATAAGGTATGCTTAAGAGACACATCCCGAAGGATGAGGTTATATAGGTCTTTCCTAAGCGTTGAATATAGAGCACGCATATTGAACCATTTAAGGAATATCTACTTCCTTTAGATTGCTGCTGATTTATATCGTACAACATGATTGAGAAAAGGCATGGCATTGATGAGTAAAATTTATGAATCATTACACAGAAATGACTAGGTGTGTGCGGTCGTGGATGTTTATAATTAAGTTAGAAATGTTCATAAATATTTAGATCTATATAGAAAGTTGTGGTGGTGGTGGTGGTGGTGGGGGGGGGGAGGGAGTATTTGGGACTCGATCGGGTGTCAGATTTGCCCATGGTTCTTCGACTGATGATTTCAACAATCTAGCCTTGCTTAGCGTCCTATTTATTCCTTTAACTTCTCTTTAGCACATTTGTTTTTTTTCATAGGCAATATCAGAAGTTATAATAATGGCCTTCCTGCTTAAACAAAAGGCCACGGGAATTTAGAAAACCTTTCTTTATTTTGACTCATTTTTTCCTAACGACTTCCCATACCCTTCAGTTTTGCTTCTATGGCTACTGCTATGAGTAATGTTCTAACACTGTTCAAGATGAGTGAATATTTTGCTATCTAATCCCAATTAGTGAATTACTGATCATGAATCTTGACTGAAATTTAAAACTCTGAATTTACTCAGGCTTTCTTATAATATGACTAATATTGGAATTATGGCTTTAACTGCAAGAGGTCAAGAATCAAATCTCATTATATATGGCTGCAGTTGTGAGTGGGTAATCAAATGGAGTGCAATGTATTAATGATTGGAAATCAGTCTTACTCAGATCGTGGTGTTCGAGATAGATTTTTTATGATGCTTTTAGCTATCACAGCGAAACGTCCCTACCATTCATGCTGTTTATTTTACCAATTTTCTTCATCCTTCCATCCCCATAGCTACTAAGAAAGATCCCTACGCATTTGACGACGAAGAAATAGAGACATCTTTACAGTCCTCTCAGGAGGTCACAACAACCCCTAGCGCTGTAACCTCCACTACCTCTTCCCCTCTCAATTCCCATCGATTCGTCACCGGTGGAAGCAGTGGCTTTATGTCAGGTACTGTAGCTCTCCACGTGAATACTACCACCACGATTTCCGGAGAGTCCACACTTCACTCTGGTCCCTCCTCTACAGTTTCTCCCAGTGCTTCCGTTGTTGGTGCTGCGGGAGGTCCACCATTGAAACTGCGTTTCGCCATGGAGGCGGGGCATTATACCCTCATGGAGAATCAGGAAAATGCGTCTGCTATTGAAGGTGGAGAGGGTGGAAATAATTTGATTGGGGAAGCTGCGGCAAGTGACATGAATACAGCTCCTACTATCATTGATGTAACACCAGGGATTTCGGCTGAGGCGACTACAGTGTTGAAATCGGTGGAACATACTCAGGCTGTATCTGTTGCTGTTGATGGTGCTTTGAAACCAGAAACTGGAAGCGATCAGGTTAGGTTTGGGTTTTCTTTAAAGTACTATCGATGTAACTCTACGTATTAGTAAGTGCTGGGGCCAGAAAACTAATCAAACACAACAGGGAGAGTTTATCATTTAATTAAACATTCATTTCGCTTTTTTTTATTTGGTTAGAGCGTGTTATATTATTATGGGTCCTATTTTCTGCCACTGTGATCTAATTGCCCACTAATGTCTAAACTACAGTTGAATCTCTGTAGGAAAGGCGTGAGAAGATGGAAGTGTAGTTAATCCAAAACATTTTATTTGTAGTTCAGCAGTTTACACTATATGTAGGTGTTATCATTTGTGCCTGATCTTTATGTTGTCTCCGCTTGAAGATCGATTGCTTGCGGTTAGGGATTTATGTCTTCAAGTAATAATCGATCTAAGCGTGTCACAAGATGACTTTACTACAAAATATTTAAGCATTTCTCATTCATCGCGGATTCAAGTTGGGTGAGTGAGCTTAGTCTTTTGAAGCTAGCAGAGAAGCCTAGATGATGTAAAGTATGAGTAATGCCTTTCCTCCTTTAATTTTTTCTCTTTAGTTGTTAATACCTATAACACCTTGATTCCGCATTGTAGAAGGTGGCAGTCGGGAATGATGAGGTAGGAAGTGATGACGGACGTTCTCCAAAAGTACCTCCTCTCCGCATCAAACTTGGCGGCACTACACCTCCCCCTCAATCACAAACTGAAACAGAAGAGACGATGGCAAATCTAACATCATTTCCTAATAAAGGCAACGTCGGTGTGGAAAAGAGGTCTGAAGATTGCAGTAGTGCTAAGGAAGAAGATGAAGCAATTGACAATCCGATCACTCAGTCTTCCACTGCCTCAACACAGGATTCCAAACAGCCGAAGATGGAACCTGTCGATGATAGTGTTGGTGGTGAATGGAAAGATGAGAATGTTGAGCGGGAAAGTAAGAGCGGGGAGACAGGTGGAAGACAAGGAGAGGAAGGAGAAGAGGGGGAGAAGAAATCGGGAAATTCAACTCCAGCCTCCACTTCTACGCATCCAACGAGACGTGGGCAGGGATGTTGTGCAGGAAAAGCAGGAAAAGTGGCATCCACCGCGGACTCGATAACTACGATTTCGGGAAAGAGGCATGCTTCTTCGGAGTCTGGAGATAGTAAATCTAAGGACTCTAGTGATGTGAGTCTTTTTTAGTGGTTTGTGGCTAACACTTAAGGCAAATGATTTGCTTACTTATCGTGCAAATTTCTTAGTTTACCGAGTAATCCGGGATTAACTCGTTCTATCAAGTATCAAATAATAATATCTTCCTAAATAATGTATCAGGAGAAGTATGCTTATTTGATACGAGGTTTTATCGAGTATTCAATTTACACATGAGCGTTTCCCCTGACTTTGTCAAATCGCTCGAATATTTTTAATTAAATCTCTCGAACGAGTTTTCTAGGTCAGTTACTGATCACCTTTGGATGCACCTCTGTGTTTATCCACCACCGTCTTTGGTCTCAAAAAGAATCGTTTTTCGGATATCGGATTGTCAATAACCTGTCGCTGCTTAATCGTCGAGAGATCTTTACAACCACTTTGCCGTTTCTTAGTTTACTTTGAAACGAGTGCCATTCGACTGTTCTTATTTCTAATCAAGAACTCATAAATTATATCTATCTAGAACTACATATGGCAAAGCCATTATTTGTAAAGCGCAAGAATGCATTGGTTAACGTTTAGTTTATTGCTAACATTCATTTTTATTTTTTCGATAGGTTTCTTGATCTTTTTATGTCAATTTATGCGTGCTCATCGTAATATTTCTTTTAAGTAATTACATTTATACTTGGAGCTCTTTCATCACATATTCTGTGTTCAGTGTAGCCCTCAATTTGGCCATCCTATTGTTGAATTGTCTTCGGGTTTCGCACCTACACTTATTCAGGTAAACAGGGGCTTTCGCTCATTAGTGCCCAGAATATAAGCATCTCTACTTATTTGAGGAATATTTATTGTGTTCTAATTTTAGCCCGACAGCCTAGGTATAAATTAATTTTGAACTGCTAGTTCCCAGGGTCAGATAGAATTTATAAGTTTGCGGTTCACCGTTCTTGCCCTCGTTGGGTATTCACTCTGAGTGAGGCCGAAATTGATTTCGTTGGAAGTTTGACCACGGTAGATCGGATACGCCAAACTTTGCTGTGATTTCAATTTTCTCCCATTGTTTTCCCTTCACCTACACGCCTTTTTAGTTCTATTATGAATTTGAATTTTTGTGTCAATGATATTTTTCATCCTTAACCATAATTCACTCGTCCGTTTTGAGTAAATAGTTTTGGAATTCTCTTATTTGGCTTCTCCATCTGGTATTTAGGCGAATCTTTTGCTATGCTGACTTGGGGTTATAAATCGGGAAGCTTTGCGTTTTGGGGACAGTGCCATAAAAACAGATAAAGAGTATTCAGTTTCTGAAGCAAAGTGTCCAGTGTCCTCTATTGGAGTCTTGGCTATTTATGATAAGTATTTCTTGAAAGACGAACTATTAATTTAATTTTAGATTGTTTTATTATTTCAACTTTTTCACTATCTCTATCCCAGATGAAGGCAGACGAACCAACAAAAACTCGAACATTCAGAACACTTCGGTCGCATACTGCCGCTCAACGTGAGAAGGAGGAACGTGAAAAGAATTGTGAGTACATATTCTTTTTGTCTCAATGATCCACTATTATTATTATTACTTTTTCGACCTTAAACTCGAAGGTAGGTAAAGGTAACCTGTCCATCAATTTGAGTTATTTTCGTTTAAAGTCCATGTAAAATTTACAGATTTGACAAGGGAGTGTATAACGCATTTATCTGTGAAGTCGTGTGGTATAAGTTCGATATTCACTGGTGCAAGGCCAATGAATAGAACTGTACTGTTTAAGTTTGTCTGATGCTTATCTTCTACTCACGGTAAGGGTTAGAAAGTGCTGTTATATATATGTGTGTTTAGAAATTATTGGGTTTGAATAAATCGTTTTCTTTCTTTGGACACGGTTATGCTCATTTAGAGATTGATTACCATTTCTGCCTCTATAGGCACTTTCCCCATAAGTGAGTTAAGGGATGTTGATTCTACGGCTGTTTGTATTATCTATCTGCCTTTGCCTGCAAAGCAATTCAACCCGCTTTAAGAGATCTAAATGTGGTGAACATTGTTTCTAGGATGAAATTTTAATGTCATCCTCTTATCGTTGATCCCATTCTGCATTCTCTTGTTTACCCTTATTGAGATGCCTTTCCATGATTAAAATGTCACAAGTTCTTTGGCTTCATGGTAATAAATAATATGCACATTTTTAACGAAAGAATACCAGTGAATTTGAAATCACAACTAATCATATGACGTTGTGGGTATATATATCCTTCATTCCCATGGTTAAGCAAGGGGAAAATTAGTCATTTTAAGACAAGATCCCGAGTGTCGTTGACTGATCCCTTTACTTATCCATTTTTGCCATTTCAGCCGACTTAACACCACCCAAGAAACGAAAATATCGACCCCGAGGGGGTGGTGGAGGAGGAGGTAATAGCGGAGCTGAAGGAGGTTTTGGTGTTGACAACGACGCCGGCAAGTCCACCGACCACGAAGATGCTGGTGGCACAAATGAGGCCTCTTCTATGCGTTCTGGTTCTACCAATGGAGATGGTGGTACATCAACAGTGGCGGGTGGTGGAGATGACGACATTCAGAGTGCTGGTGAGGGGACATCCACTTGTGGCAATTCTGGTCGTGTCTTTGATGATCCCAACAAACCCAGTTCAGCAGGCTGGGGTGAAAATCCTTATGACAAGGCGGCTGAACTCAATCGAGGCGTAAGTTTCATTTAGTCGTACTCTATTCCGATCAAAGTGTAAATGCTCGGTTTTTTATATTTTTCTTCTAAGATGTAGCTCATAAATTTGTTCCAAATTCGGATTACACAATTGTTAGTTAGTCTTAAATGTATTAATGGAAACATCAAGGAAATCCCTTAGTGAGGCTACAAATTTCACTACTATTGACGTAATCTTCAGTGTCATTCTTCTACTTTTAAACTAAGCTTAAACCAGATATATCTAAAGTGAAATGTTCACTAGCAATAACTATTTCCAAGTTTTCTCCAAAGGGTCTGGGTTATCTTTTTTGTTTATTATATCTAACTCAACATTTTTATTCCCATTTTTAGCTTTCCGAATTAATCGGAAAGCTGGTGGAGTTGCAGCCAAAGGAACCAGCCGGTTATCAGGACTACCTTCTTGTGACAAGAGACTATCTCTTAGCTGGTTACGCACCTCAACATATCTCACGTGTAAGTTTACCGCCAAGATTTAACGCTTTTTCCGTATTTAAATGGCATTGTAATTATCGTTTGTACTCCCCTATTTAGCGTCCTTGTCCTCCTGAATTGCCTCCTCCTTTAACAGAGTTGTTTGAGGAGCAGGAAGACGAGCGTTACGCTCAGGCTCTAAAACACCAGTCAGAGAGAGAACAACTCCGACTCTGCGCTGAACAATCTGTACTGCGAGCTCAGACTCGAGCTACAATTGCCCTCGCTAATCAACCTCGCCCGCTCTCTTTCTGCTCTGTCCTGGCTCTCAAGGGCTTCACATATCTGCCGATCTTTAAAGATTTTGAACATAGGGTGGGTTTTCTATGCTTGTTTAACAATTTTTGTCCTTTGGAACATCGGGCTTTGTTGATGTGCGTCTTCTACCTATTTTAGGATGAGGAGAGTGTTAGAGATCGATTCAAGGCGAGAACTCTTATTGGGTGGCTCCAGGACATTAAAGACAACTTCCAAGCAGAGAAGGTATCGAACAAACATCCTTCTTGATTTTATTTGTTTAATTCGTTTGATCCGAAGAAGAGACTTGGAGCATTGAGCCAGACTAACTGAGGATTTAGGCAGCCATTTAAGCAGCCATTTTCCAGTTATGAAAACTACTACCACAAGGTAGAATGCGGGTAGAAGTAGTCGCTGAATACTGTTATTGAGACATGTCAAAAGGGAGTCGACAGCTCTGTGACGAGTTAATCTAACTTACGTCAAAGCGTGGAGTAAGTCTCAATATGCAGGTATTCGATAGTGGTGACAAATATATTAAAATCTTAACTGCTGAGGGATGGGCTGTGTATGCGGCTTCTAGTAGCTGGCTTCGGGATTTTTGAAGTCTTAAAAGGGAAGTGAATGTTTCACTAATTTAAGAATGTGTTCTCCCCAATGTGTTAGCGTTGAGCATTTATGTCTACCTTCATGTGATTTTCAGCTGATTCATTGTGTATATGAATAAGCTCTCATTAAGCTTTTCGAAATAGCAAAAACTAATGCCATTGTCCCAAATTGCATGTGGTTAGAGTTGCACATGCCTATAAGATTGGTTAGCGACCCCTCTCCTCTCTTTGTAGCTATAGGGAAATTAGTTTCTTAAAAGCTTAGTTATAACGTCAGTATACTATTGCTATTTTATCATTGTCCATTGCAAAGGAAACAATTACAGGAGTGATATAGGGGATTTAAGCAGTGTTAGAACGTTACTATGGTATTTCCAGGATCAAGGTCATGTTACATCTGGACTCCGAGACCGGACTATCTGTGTTATGGCCCTCTTTCATTGGTATATTGAATTTCCTGGTGGCAAGTTTTCAAATGAAAACTCAAGTCAGGCTTTTAGATCCTCGCAGGTTTCATAGCTTTCCCTAATATTGTAGCGTGGGAACTAATTCGGATCCTTCTCTGGAATTCTTCTTCATAAAAATACCTTATTTGAATCATTGACATCTATGAGGTGTCTAAAAAGTAGTCGACTATTTCACCACAGCTTTTGGTTATTATCTTGTCAAAATAACATGGATCGATAGAAAACCAAAGACTTCTTAAGGTAGCAACGATAATTGCTGGCCTACAATACCGGTCGGAAGTTTTCTGAATTGTTGTTCTTACATCGTTCCAGATTCCAAACTTTTGAAATTGGTCTTTCGAGCTACTTTTTTGCTTGAGATCCTGTGACCATATAGTTTTGAGTTGATTAGATGGAAAATTGGTTTAAGTGGTCGGCCCATCTCCTCTATTCTAACTTTTAAATTTTTCAGTTGGCTAAAACACATTAGTATTGCTAAAATTACTCATTTCATTTGAATCTTAATAAGTGATTTTTTTTAACGGTAGGAAGCTTATTTCGAATTAATCTTGTACGGCTTTTAAATCTCATTTATTTGCATGCCTTTTGTAGAAAAAGTTGCTTTGTCGACAACTGCACGAAGCGGAATCCCTGATGATGGTACAGAAACTAGACTGGGAGGTTAAACTAAAAGAGCTACATCTCTATGATTATCGGGCGAGCATTTTCGATCAAATATCCACACAGCATGTGCCTCTTATTAGTGTTCCCAGTGACTTTCCTTTATTTGTTCATGACCCAATTCAACGACCTTCTTAATCAGTTGGCTCCCCTCGCACCGCCCCCCCCGCCCACTCCCGTCCTTCTTGTATCCATCCCCCATTGTTATTCTCTAGTATTAACTCATGGTATTTAATCGTATATAATATAAATTTTTTTGTGAACCAGATTTACTTCACCCTATTGGTTGAATAAAAAGACAGAAATTTGTCTGATAGGCTTTAAGTAGGTCACCATTCTGTTACACAACTACGCAAAGTTATTCTCTTCCTACCGGATCTTTTGGTCACATATTTCTACTGTAACAAATGTCAGAAACAACACAAATAGAACTCAAAATCCAATTAACGGGGGGAACTATCGGGAAGTATTATAAATTTATCTATATAAGAAGAAAGAAGGTTAAAAAAATAACACAAAAGTCTAGAAGTCAAAATCCGCATCAAGGTTACTGAAATTCCAGTCCTCGGGAGCCAGATTCTGGAGATTCAATAGATCTACCTTGCCCGACGAAGGTTTGGATTGTTTAAGAGATAGGGGTTGCTCATCTTCAACAAATGCGAATCGAGATAACTTGCTTTTTACACGAGAACCAAACTTACTCGAAGGTTGTGAAGCAGGTGCAGAAGATGTACACGCCTTCTCTAGCTCTGACTTTCTTACGCCACTTCCAGAAGGTGAATTTCTCTTCAAAATACTGTTAAAAGAATACCTTGAATCTTTTTCAATACTCTCCGAAGCCTTTGCCTTTGGAATATTAATGGAAGTCAGTGACGGCTTAACCGACTCGAATTTCTGAAGATTATCATTATCAGGAAGAATATGAATCTTCGACAAGCTTCTAAATGAATACTCGGATTCCTTTTCATCGCAATCAAACGTCTTTGAGTAATGAATTCCAGTATTTAATTCCTGAGTGTTCTTAGGCACCTTCTTAAAGGAAAATGCTCTTGAAGATTCCATTTCAGAAGGGGTATATTTTGGTGGAAATTCAATTACACCACTATCTTTCAAAGTTTTCACCCATTTGACAGACTTTGAGAAACGGACGGGAACTGTCTGTGAAATATTGCTATGCTCAGTGTCTTTCAAATCACTAAATTTGGCAGTCTCTTCCGGTCTACGAATGGTAGAAATTAATCCGGTTTCTGAGACGCAATTCGGCGATTCATCTGGACTGAAATCCTTTGAAACTTTTATTGAACTGACAGAAGTAGAGACCTCTTCGACTGATTTACCTGAAGAGATGGTTGGTCCCGACTTATCGGGAACTTTCTGCTGCTCCTTTTCGAATGAATCAAACCCACTTGGCATAAAACTATCAATGTCAAAATCAAATGCATTTTCCGGCAGCTTGAATGTGTCCTCTTTCACGAAACTCGAAACATTTGGAATAAATATCTTCTGTTGATCTCTAGCTATTTGTGTCGATACACAAACAGGTTGGAAGTCCACCTCTTTCACGTCTGAGCCAAACCATTCCAAGTCGAGTTCCTCAGGTCGAATGTTGAGTTGATCAAAAATGGCACCTACAATATCGTCAAAGTCATTTTCAATTCCGTGTCTAGTGACAGTCTCCTCGGGGGTCACACAGTGCCCATCAACTTCCACAGCTGATGCACTACGACCAAATGTCGATTGAATGGAACAGTCCATTAACCAGATTGCCACCACTGCATCCTATGAAAGAAATGGAAAATGCAAGATGACAACAAGTAATGAACTTGATTGTACCAAGTCCGAGGTGATCTTGTTAATTAGGTGTTTGAGGTATCACGCTTCTAAAACTATTTGAAAATTAAAATACACAGTGAAAAGAATTTTAAGTCTGAACAGGTAAAATATGCAGCTC
The DNA here is from genome assembly GCA_000469805.3 of Hymenolepis microstoma. Taxonomy (NCBI): domain Eukaryota; kingdom Metazoa; phylum Platyhelminthes; class Cestoda; order Cyclophyllidea; family Hymenolepididae; genus Hymenolepis; species Hymenolepis microstoma. The sequence goes on along the minus strand of LR215995.1, from coordinate 9,866,308 downwards.
TGCAGTGGATCATATTAGGCTTTACGATTGGCAGTTTAGTCTAAAGACGCCTGAGTTATCACTAATAGAAGGTCAAACGGAGAACTAAGGAAGTCCGTTATTTAATGGAAACCTAGCTTTCAAAGAGTACCCAATAAGTGATAATCAAGCATACACAAAACCTACCCAGTTTTTATATCATGAGAACCGATTTCTGGATACTTCAAATTTGGATAAGTATTGGACAAATATGGACCAATGCCTATAGACCAACAGAATCTTATGGATAAGTGCTTGAACTCGGTTTTTGAAATCTTGACAATTACTTAATATAAAAGCCATCCGGCCTTCGAGGGTCAGTTATAAAATAGATTGTTATTCCTGCAAACTGTCTTTGGAAAATCAGTTGGGTGTCCTGAAGTGACTACATTTCTGCCTGTGGTTTACCAATACTACTTCCATAATTTAACACAACATTTAGATCCAATACAACGACAAAATAAAATAACTTGTGAATAGAAGGATAGACAATAAGTAGCATATGTAGTATAGTGGCGAACATGTGTCTCTGGGCGGGAAACAAGATGGAATTACCTCGATAACAGTCCTATCTCGAGCCATAAGACGCGCATGAGCCTGCGTCAGCCGAACAAGACTTTCTAGCAAACGCAGCGTGGTTCTTCCAGCCACAGCTTGTTCTTGCTCGGCTCCATGAACTTTCTGAAGCGTCCGACGGCGCAACTCGTAGTATCTCTGCAGTAGCAACGCCGCTCCTTTCGACAAACGGGGTTGAAATTCACCCCTCACCCAGGCAATGTAATTCCTCAACTCTTCCGCTGTCCATGCAATCCGGCCCACCGATTTAAACAGACCTCCCTCCTCCGTGTCACCTCTTTCCACTGATCGGAATCCCAAAACATGATCAGCCACAGCGGAATCCCACGCCTCGCAGCCAACCGGGTCAAACATCCTCCAAACCAGATCAAATCGAGAAAGGAGAGGTGTTGGCAGAATATCAGAGGCATCGCTAGAGTCGTCAGAAGACAATGTAGAAGCGGCAATAACAGAACAACGACAATTTAGCCGAGCCACAAGGCCAGCTTTGGCGATAGAAACAGTCTGTTGTTCCATTGCTTCGTGTACCGCAGCACGATCAGCCCCTCGCAAGCTGGTGAATTCGTCGATAGCGCAGACACCACCATCAGCAAGGACTAGAGCACCAGCTTCCAGCGCCCAACCCGAGGAATCGCGAACGGCAGCGGCTGTTAAACCAGCTGCCGTTGTGCCAGTGGCTGCGGTGAATATTGCTCGGCCGGCAAGGCGACAGGAAACGCGAAGGAGAGCTGACTTGGCAGTACTTGGTTCACCGACTAAAAGAAGGTGGAGATTACCACGAACACGGAAGTCTTTCCTTTCGTCCTTTTCTTGATTAGTGTTCTCAATGAGAGTGCGCTCGATGTCTGCAACCGAATCAATTACAAAGTGTGATGATATGAAAAGAAGGCCAGTTTTGGAATTTACTTGATATATCAGCAACTGAACAATGAAGAAAAAAATTTTATCGATCTAGTCGCACTAGTCTACTGTAAATGCTAGTTCCCTTTGAAATGTGATAAAATTGAGAGTAAACGGTTAATTAGTAAATTGAGTTAAATTAGAGTCGGAGATGAACAACGGAATTAGCAGCCAAAATATATAAGCTTTTCTATCTAAAAGTTGTTATAGAACATAACCATCACTCATTAAAAATATCCAAATGATTAGGGAAAAAAATGAACTTAAAACATATAAAAAAATAATACCGGGATTGCCACAACCGAACCCCAATCTCAAACGGACTATAATTTGAGCCGGTGTAGAAGAAGAAACACAATTGCATTAAAGAAAGTTGGTAATCTAACAAACTTTAAGCTAAAATTTACCTGATATTCTGTTCCCGTTTCCATAATTCTTAACCCGCTACGAATTAAAGTTTGCGACACAGTAAAAAATCTCTCTTTTGGTAAAAATTGATTTGATATGAATCTGAGGCCACTTACCATATTTTTCGGAGCAAGGCGGAGCCCCAACAAGGACAAGAACTAAAGACAGCTTTACAAAATACAGTCCATAAACGTCTGGACAAATATTTCGAACAATTTCATCACGAAGCCGCAATGCTAGTTTAAAATCCCCACTACTTGTGGCCTGTTTCCAGTAATTCTTGAAACGTCTGCCCAACTCTTGGGCAAAATTATCACTGCCGAGTTCTCCCTTGAATCGCATCTCAGAAAGATTTTCAATTGAATTAGCTCGAAATACTGTTTCAATTTCACAAGGGGCACCAACTCTTGGAGTACGCCATCGATGAGTGAGAATCCCGTTTAGAATAATGTCATCCCCAGGACGAACGGAGTCGACTAGGTCTGCATCAAGGCAGCAAGTCATAGATTTGGGCATACTCCCAACGGCCAGGCAACTGAGTCTTTCGTTGACTCGAATTTCTTGAAAGCAATGAAGTAAACTGGAGTTATTTTCCGAAACCACGTTAAATGATGTAGAGGGACATCTTTCGACAGTGTTTGTACAGCGTCGTGGTTGAGAGATGGAGAAATATTGACAGAAATCTGCCTCTACTGTGATGCCATGACCACATTTTGTGCAAATGAAAGATCTTTCCAACTGCACCACCTGAATAGTTCCAACACGTGTAACTGTGCACTGAAGAGCAAAGAATCTTCCAACAAAATCCGACTGAGGAATGGTCGAACGAAAAACTTCAGAAACTGGAGGCAGGGAAACAATGCGAACTAAACATCGAATGGGACTTTGAACAGTTTCAAAAAGATCCAATACGATGTTGGTTAAAGTTTTGTTAAATATCGACAGAGTATCAAGAGGAGAAGATAGCAAATGTTGAGAAAGAATGCTGTTAAATTCGCATAAACTGGAGAAATTGACAAATAATGGAAAAACGTTACTTTCACTGCTTGTCTCGTTTGATTCAAGCTGTTTCTTTATCGTATCAATGTACTCTTTTTTAACAAATTCGGAAAATAGAGAGGAAATATCGGCTTTGGATGAATGTTGTAATTTCTTCATTCAATAAAAAATTATACACGAAACCAACCTAGAAATGGCAGAACTAATTAAATTCTGTGCAAATATTAAAAGTATTCCTTTGAAAGTAGCAAAGGTAACAAATAGCAGACATACTATGTAATAACCCATCCAAATTAGCCTCTTTCCAACTACCAACCTGTTTTAGAAATCGTAAAACAAATACAAGTACATATATTTGTCATCTTTCGTTAACTTTATTGGTTAACTTAAGACGACCGTTAACCATACCATAAAGCTTGGTCTGTTTGGCATATTTAAATCTCATAAATATAATTGTTTTAGGATCGAGATTTATCTGTTATGTACATGTTATAGCAAAATTCGATATAATTTTGCTATAACGGGGTATTTTAATCTCAAAAACGGAAAGCCTCCACTAATTTTTGATTATTTAAAGACTACTCTTCATTGATAAATTATTATAAAGGATATAAAGCTTTATAGACAAAAAACTCGATCAACTATATATCTCTTATAGACGCTCATGTCGAATTCTTTGCAAAATAGACATAATTGGCATAGTTACCGCACTTTTTAAAGTCTACACAGACAATATAGAATTCTCTTTACATCATGGAAAGCATTCTTATGACTGAACCATTATCGGAGCGTTGCAGGTAAAAACTACTCAACATATCTCTTCACTTTTGTCATGGAATCGAAATTGTTTGTTTTTCTAATTTTGAATGTAATATTGCTTATAAATGAAACGTAAATATCTATAACTAACATTATGTGGATATAAATATATCAATTTCGATTTTCCACTTATAACCTGATAAGATTGACGAGGAATGCAACAAATTCCTCTACGAAGCTAAAAATTTTCTAATCTACTAATGGGAGACAATCTTCTTCCATAGTGGAACATCGTAGCTTAAAAAATACACAGTATGTATTTTTAATTGAACCGAAAATGGTTGTAAGAGTCGGGAATGAAGTGAGACGTAGGAACTTATATTATATACAACTTAAATGACCCAGTTATATGAATACATTCAGGGAGGCTGAGTCATATTAAAAGAGTGCATGAGCAAAACAATATGGTATGTTGAATTCAGTGGCTGTATTCGGTTTGCGCAGTCACTCTAATATAAAGATAAATTTTAACAAAAGTAGAGAGTTGACAAAATTTCCGATATGAAGGCAGAAAGTTATCATTTATTACATTGAATTGGATATTTTTAGGGCTGTATTATTTATTAGGTTAAGTTGTTAGAAAACTTATACCTCATTACAAAAATCTATCTCAACTTAATCCTAGAGATACTTGTTGTCCATAATAATCCATTGTAATCTAACTTCCATTTCCATGTTGAAATTTCCTTGTGCACGTGGTTGATGTTATTCCATTGTTTATTTTACCGCTTTCAGGGTGCGCGATAGACTTAATTTCACCCTGGGCAAAGTGTACTCATACGGCAAAAAGGCCTATAAACCGGTAGTTGACCTCAAACTGCCATGTCCATACCGTATGTCATATTCGACCACTTCCACAGTATTCACCTTACCTTATTCTCTATGTTTGTGTCTCTCTCTTTTACAACTGTGAATCACTCTTCTGTTCCCCCTCTCGACTTTTTGTGACTTTGATGTTCCTCCCCTCTATGAAACCCGAAGTCAACTAAAGGACTAATGATCACCACAATAAAGCCTGTCATTTGATATAAATATTACCGCTTTCATTTCAACCTATGCAAAAACGAAATTTGTCATTTTAAAATGGGCGTGTCATGATTCATATATTAGTCAAAAGCAGTAAACTACATTACAGGCGATTATGTAAAATTCTCGAATTTGCAATTACTAAGGATAAAGCCAATTTGAAGACAGTTGCACAATGTAAAACATGGTGAAACACATTAAGGATAGTTATTGTTGAAAGTAACGGTTGCCATTTGTATTTTTATAAATAAATATTTTAAAATAAATATTAGCTTTTAAGGTTATAATCAAATATAAATTAATATCAGTTTTTCCCATTTCCAAAACACTGTAAAATCACTGGCAATGCTATTGAATGATTACTAATCTTATTACAAAATTCCTCTGGATACTCTCAAAATTAGCATTATTAAAACAAAAGCGGCATTTCCAGACAGTCCTTAAGTTTGTGCAGTAATGTTGGATCAGACGAGCTCGTCACTATGAGACCACCGGCATGTACATTAATCTATTAGACGCAACAATTTCGAAAAGTTAATGCCCCTGAGACTATCATTCTAAAGACTCCATAAAGATACCTCTAAAATTCTGCAAACTTCCCTTGGGGCAACTGGAATTTCAGCTTTTCTTGATATGTGCAGGAGTATATTGTTGAAACTTTCAAAGTAAGAAAGAAACGTCATTTTCTCAGATGCTATAGTAATACTGTTAAGAATGAAAAATTAAATTCAAAGTTAAATGAAAAATTAATCGCTTCAATTAACCCTAATTATTTCGAAATATCATTTCACACGGTTTATTATCAAAATAGTAAATGCAAGTTTCCAAAACTTAGAAAATGTTCTTTTATTTTATTATAAATCTTTCAGACATTAGAGGATTTTACTCTAGCCCTCTCGCCTCAATCAAATTTAATTTCATTCACAAATTTTGTAGCCTGGAAACCATGACCATATTCCAGCTTTAGGCAATACGAGAGATTCATTTGACAACTATTTGCTTGATTCACAAAAACATTTAAGCTAACAAGCTTTATTTGGAATTCAAAAAATTTTTATTTACAAAAAGAAGAGACTTGTAAATCTATTTTAATTAAAATAAAGGCAAATAGATATAAAAATATCTCAGAGATATAGAAAAACTTCAACCTTATGTCAGGGACATAGTTAATTTGCATGTGAGTCTGTAAATAAATCGAGACCGGACTTTTAAAAGACTGAAAAGCTTTTTTTAAGTGGGAAAGTCAATAAATGAATTCTAATGCCCTCATATAAGTATTAAGGTTAACGTTCCATTCAAAAGCTCAAATTTAATAAATGCTGTCATCTCCACAGTAGCCTGTGAAATAAGCAGTGTTATCAAGACTAACCAAAGAGGTCTCTCACTGGAACGTTCTAGAAAGTCCCAACGTGCTACCGATAGAGAATCCAGCATTTGAGGGGGGGTATACTCTGGGATCTCTCAATTAGGAATTAGAAATTCTACTAGAGAGCCCTATTGGAGGTTTGTTGTACTCGCCTGCGGCTACTGATGATTCCTAAAATTTAACCGATGGGTTATTTGTGTAGAAACTACTACAAGATCCTACTAACAAATATTCCACACTAATAATACAGGTTTCCTTCCATAACGGATATCCGCTAAATTCCCTCTACTCCGCTTTCCGCAAATATGAAACATTATATAGCTATCTAAGCATCTATGATTTCAACACAGATCATTGACATAAGTTCAGGATTTAAGATGAATTTAACCAATAAGTATAAGAATAACCACATTATATGTACTAAATGGAAATAAAATTTTATTCAGTTTTCATCATCGGAATCTTTCGTGTACATTCGTGTGGCTGTGTATTCTCCTTCTTGTGATTGTGAACGCAATCTTCTAAATTCAGCCCGAGCCTAAACAAAAGTAAAATGATTATATTTATTTAATTGAAAAATTTCATGTGATTGCATCAAAGTACAGTATTTGCTAGTATTTAATAAGAGATCTGTCTTTTTTCAATAACTGTAGCTGAATTAAAAGATGAACTTGCTCTGCTTCACATATTGGGAACTTAATTCCAAAGTTGCAATTTTATATAATGCAGCTAACATAACTCACTTTCTAGTTAATTTGACATTTCTTTGGAAATCCTCTTTCAACTTTTGAAAAACGACCATCTGCTATTAATGAAATTATAATATACATATGGTCACGCTGCATTGTGACTCAATAGCTGGAAATTTGTGTTCTGGATCTAGCAAATACGAAAATGAACCTTATAAAGACAAATTAAACGCCTACAATTAGATGATTCGGAGAATGTTGAACTTTCGCAGACTCGAATCTATCGTGAACACTTCATAAATAAGCACTTGAATCAACCTGATGATCACTTGAGAAATCTAATAGTTTGGCACAAGAAGAATTCTGCTGCGTAAATTTCCATAAAATTCTAATTTAGGCTACTCCACAAAAGTAAGAAAACTTGAGATGATGAGAGAGTAGATATTACTGTAGATAATATTGTTAATTTAATTGTTAATTTCAAACACTTGTAGCAACAACGAATAACTGATATATGAAAATGTTGACAGCACAATTATTTGTGTAAATAGGGAAATTTTTTACATCAGTCGAGAAACGGGATTACTTTTCCATAAAATAACCGTGTATAATTTAGCAGGAGAAGAAGAAATTGGGCTTCCAAGCGAACTTTAATTCAAACCGAGGAATAAAACCGATAATGGAATTTGAAGAGTTTATTTTAATTTCGCATGTTGAATAGGCAAATGCATTTATTAAACTTGCTATTAGTAATAAAAATGGAATAATAACATAAATTGGAAGCGCTCAATATAAGACCAAAACCTGGAATAAGAATAGAGTGAAAAGCTCATGAATCCACTTAAAATAACTTACAAGTTCTTCCGACTTAATAACACTCGATGGGACTCCTTCGTCTTGCATTATTTCCAGTCTGTTTTTCTTGCAAATTTTCAATTGTTTTGTAGTTGAAACACTGGACGCATTTTTGTCAGAAGTATTGTCATTTCTACGCCCTTTTTGCTCCTGGCTCATGCTTTTTAAATTTAAATTTTAAATCAGCTGACTATGGTGTCCAAAAATCGATGGCTTTTTCAGCTCTTTAAAGTTGCGAATTTGCAAATACAGTGCATGCGATATTGGAAATTTTTGTAAATTGGTATTATAATCAAGTATTTTCGAATGTTAAAAAATAAAAGAAAATTAGTAACTGGCGGATTCAGCGATATAACAGTGACAATTATAAAATTTACAATTCATAAAAGCTCAAATGCAATCAGCCTTAAACATCAAATAAACAAAATGGAAAAGGTCTTAAGGGCCGCCTTCTTCAGTGTCAGCATAGCCAGGACTTTTAATTATCCACAAATGTATTTTCGAACAGAAGATGTGATTTTCTTCCTTGATCTATCATATTTGGAAGTGAATGAAGTGGATTAGTTCATGAAGAAGATCTACCAAGAAAGTCTCTCTTTCTCTACTACCAAACTTTGAAACCTCACCTCAAGGAAATTTACACATGCACAACGAATTGTGCACTAGCGAAGACTTTACGTGTTCGATTTTCCTCTGTTTTGAGTCTTGCAATAAACCGCCGATGTAAATAAATAAATAAATAAATATATATATATATATACATATATAACGGATTGTATTACTAGAATATCTCCAGGATCTTTGAGGCTATTCAAGCAGTAGATAGATAAATGTGTCAAGTTGCAAGTTAATAACCTTTTCTTCTCACTCGAATGATTTTTTTGAGATAATTAAATAATAAATGTTTCCAAGTAAGGCCTTAACGACAATGACTCGTAGTATTCCAATTTAAAAAAATACTTTATTTAAAAATCAGAACTTTCACGACTCTTCTTTGAATTGCCACCACAAGGTTTTGCACTATTCAAACAGATTAGTTGAAAATATCAGTAATATACAGACCTAAATTATCTTATAGTTGTTATTAAAACTACATATTGATAACACGAGAGGGAAAAACATTGGAATCGGGTACATTGGCTATTGCCGAAGCATCTGGAGTGAGGTATATATAATTATTCCTATCTCTCCATATTACGACTCTACACATAGGGAAGTAATTAATTACTTGTACACACATAATGCAGAAGTCTGCAAGCAATAATGCCCGTGGCTATCACTGTTGGTTCTTCTGACTGATAGACTGACTGACTGACTGACTAAACCACGACTTGATTACTCTTTGAGGAAAAGGACGTAGGCGCGTAATTGTAGGAGGGGGAGGGGTGTTTAACCATGCGCTCAATTCTGATTTGTTAGTTGCTGGGAGAAGGTGATAGTGTACGCATTTTGTCGCATTCTCTCTCTTCGCTACTTACTCCCCAATAAAGAGGAAGTCTAATTGTGAAGGGAGGGAAAATTACGCAACTAAAATAGGGGGAAAGAAGGAAGAGAGAGAGAGAGAGAGAGAGAGAGAGAGAGAGAGGGGAGGGAGAGGAAGAAATGCGTGAATTGTGGACATTGAAGGAGAGCCAATTGACATAATTGGTTGACTTAACACTTCTACACCTGCGCACATGTGTGCATATTTTCACGCGATTTACCCACTTGTGTTTGTGCGTGCGTGTAACTGCGGGGTGTGATTTTCATGTCCTCCTCACCCCCACACGCTTTTGTACCCCTCATTTTAGGTGGTCGGTGTTATTTCTTCTGTTTCTCCACCGTCATCACCATCATCTTCAACCACCCCCCGGTGAGGCACTTAATGGGAAGTTCACCGAGCTTGCACCGATTATTCACCTCCTTCACCTGATCTTCATTCTATGTTCGGCAATGAAGAAGTATACATCACTGCAAACCTACTTCTTTCTTCTCCTCTTATTATTTAGAAGTGCCCTTGCTATTACGGAGAATGCCCTGACGGCGCTTACCTTCAACCACCGTAACGGAGTGTGGATGAACAAGGGTATAGCTTACCACCGCTGTGCATCACCTCAGTTTGAAAGGCGAACATGTGCAAACTTCAGTCTTATTCATAGCCCCATAACAAAGAATCAAGTTATCCGTCCCCATTGTGCCTTCCTGTTACACAGAATTTCCTGTGCTTTGCACAAAATCAACTGTCCTCCGTATCCAGAATCCTCTCTTCAGGTAAAATTTCTTGTATTTACTTCTCCTAGTTGGAATCCATACTATTGAATTGGCATTAAAGACAAGGTTGATTAACCACATATAAATCTGTTGATGGTATTAAGTGATGAGTAGTCATCCTCTCTCGTGAAGAGGACGAATTCTGACACCAGTTGTTTTAGCCTTCATCAAATAGCCATCTACCTGACGCTCCATAATTCCGTAAAGTTGGGAACAGTGTTATTGAATGTTATTTGGGGTTCAGAATACGCCAAGAATAAATAGTAAGTAATTCAGTCCAGATATTAGTTTTTTCATAATAATAATAGTACTAATAAAATCAGCGTTCACGAAATTTGATTCTCAAGTATTATGAAATTTATTTTAATTGTAGACAAAAAATTTGACTAAAACAAACTTATTAAAATAAACTGAATCAAATTCCTCATCAACGACACGTATTCGAAATAGAAATTGATTTGATAAGCAAAGGAGAAGACAAATTTTGAATTTTCACCCCCCTCCCCTCGCTCCCAGAAAATAGCGATTTCTTTTGAGCTCTTTTAAAAACTAAGATTTTGTTTAAAAGCTTATTTTTAAACTCACCTATTTTTGTGAATCCGCTCAAATTCCTTTAATGTTTAGCGTTTTAGATATGCACAGTTTTACAATTTCTCTGCTCAAAAAAATACGTTTATGCACATTAGTCAGTCCTTAACTGTGGCAATATTTGAATAAATTGAGAGCAACATAACCGAATAGGGAATGCTGATATTGCATGGGTGTCATAATGGTCTGACTTAATTGACTCACTCCCCAGCTCCCTACCGCCTCTCACCCCCTTCCTAACCGTCTCCTGCCATGTTGGGTGCTTTTCAGTTCCTCTTAATCAGATGCTGCTCCAATAGTAAAAGCTGAAAACGTTTTTTTTCATACTTTCATGGACGAGATTATCATCTTTATCAAGATTATGGGTCGATGCCAACCCAATTCCCAAAGCAAAGTTAACCGGAAGTTGTAAGCTAGTTAAATACGAATATTTTCACTTTGCCAGTACTAGTTGCACTATACTCAGGTCCTGTCAACTAATAACTGGTAGGTTACAAATAAACTTCACGTTATCTATGGGAAATCACGTAATCAGTCTCGTAGTGGCCTGAAATATATTCCACCCCAGCCTTTATTAGTCAGTAAGTAATCGACCTGCATTTCAACTCACGGAACTCAAATTTCACAAGTCACTTGAAGGTGCCCAATGTGTGAACTCCTGGAAGTCGGAGATTAAATTTCGCCGTTTTCGCAGTTTTACGCTGCCGCGTCAGGATTTTCAAGGCGCTATGTGGCTCTCATCGTCCTGAAATTTACTCAGTCCGAGAAGTGGGGGACTACTGCCCACACAAATGGAACAGGTGCACTGTGTACCCAAATATCATGTCGCTTGGGCCTCTAATTGTGCAACCTCGTAGGGGATTGTGCACTTAACAGTCCCAAAAAGTTCCACATTTGTTTTCCATCAATCATTTGGAGCCACTGCAAAAAATGGCTTGAAGCCAATCTGAGATAATCGGAGATGTGACTCTGACGAAAAGAGCTTTGACAAAATACATATCTGCGTTTGTTCGCTATTACATAAAATTCACTAGTAATTTCAGTGATGTAATCAGTTTGTTAACTTGTCCTCTACAAATCAGAGTTGTTTGCTTTCATTGAATTCAAGAAAAGAGTCATAGGGGTATTTCACATTAAAAATGCTCAAACTGAGGAGAAGTCACTTATCTGTCGATTTGAGCAAACTTCATGTAAATACCAAATATTAAATAGTAAAGTAATGTAGAATAGCTTAATTTAATATTTTTTCCCTTGAACAGCAGATCTAACTTTAAGCTTAAAGATTTGGTGTGCCCGAAAGTAATGGATATTCATCGTTCTGGGCTACTTAACTCAAGCATTTGAGTTGAAAATTAACCCAGCAATTACATTGGGTTAGTAGCATTCCAACTTCGAGAGCAGTAAAACCCACAAAAAAAATCGGGAAGCTCGAAGGATTATTTTCTTACCTTCCCATGTAAATGCGACTAGTATGGTTGAATGTAAATGCTTCAAATCATTGAAAAGGCTGATGAAAACCTACAGCATTATGGCTTTTCTGTAACGGTTTCCCCTTCCCGGTGAATGTGATATCTCAATCACTGAATGTGAGCATGAACGCATAAACATCTGAACTGGCAGGCATGAAAGTTGATTATTTATTTCATTCAATACTGATTCATCTACTACTTTTTTGCTTAATAACTCTCAATTCCAGTTCTTCCTTCTTAGGTATAGTGGAGGGATCCTGGAGTCCTACCAGCAAGAAACTAGCATTTTGTCACCCACAAACCAGACTTAACTGGTGTTTGGTCACTCCTCTCATTGGCTGAGTGGCAATTGGGATCGAGTTCATGAAATCGAACGTCGTAAATGAATAGGTTTGCTTACAGTATCATGCAATGCATGGAAAATGAATGGGATTATATTCGTGAGCTTTTTGCAAAAATAGATATGTAGGCAAATTAGAGACCATTTAAATTATAACTACCCTAATTGCCAAGGCAATGTGATTAAACATTCCAAGTGAAAAATGATGTGCAATAATGTCACCGTTTATTATTACTTAGATTTATGTAAAAAACAGCTTAAAATCGGTGAATTTGAAATTATATTCTTCATGGAAACTTGAATTAATGAAGTTTCACAAACGTGGGTGACCCACTCGATTCACATGAGCGGAACCGAATACAAATTCTTTTACAAGAATTATAAGCGCCGGTGATGCATTGAATGAAATGCATGTTGGTGAGGCACAAGGATTACAGATTCAATGTCAAAAGGGTGAACATACAGTGAGCTGAATGGCCAAATACACCGGTCAAGTCCTTTTAACAAGTGTGTGAGACAGAATTTGAGTTGCCCACTAGGAAGACTTTAAGATACTACCTCTCTACTCAAAGTAACTGTCAGAAATCGCAATTATATAGTATTGAGGATTATATTCTCATTAGGGGCCGTATTTGTGTTGTTGACGTATTAACAACCGGCGCATCTTCCAAGAAATTGTTTGGGGGGTAGGGGAGGGGGGGAGAGATGGTCATAGAGCGCATAGTTAATGAATGAAATGCGTGTGACTAATAAGATAACACTATGCTAAATGAGACATTTCTTTGCCGGAAACGCATCCGATTGCATCGTCCCTCTATCAAAGAGTGAAGCTTTAAAACGCTCCGTCTCGTCTAGTACACTGAATTATCCAACACACTATTCAATTCCGTTTAGCGGAATGAGCGATAATGCAAAATACTCTCTCTCTCTCTCTCTCAATGCAATTCAAATGTTGTTCGCACCTCCTCTAGTGAACTTTGCGAATTCTATTCGATAGATATAGGAATTATAATGATAAAAAGACAAGGAACGCCATATTTACAAGTGCTGATTGGGTATGTCAGACACCCTTAATCTATCAGGAGGTAACAGAACCTCATTTTGGGAAGAATACTGACGTGAACATCTATGTTTACTGATGAATTACGTTTTACAGAAAATAGTTTCTGGATAAAGTCAAGTGGTTTGTCATAAAAGCCCCTTTCACGCAAACTAGAGAATGATTCTAGCCGAATATTCGCTCACTTCGGGACGGGTTGCAATAATCAAAGAGAAGCCTACACATGATTATTATCTTATATCGAAGCAATTCCAAAAATATCACTTATAATTTTTTTATTGCACTTTTCATTACAATTTTCATCTATATGTTGTTTTCATATTTTTTATATTTAATTAAAATTAGAATATATCTTTATTTTTACAATAAGATAACGTTATTTTTGATTCTATCAATTCAGCACTTTGGTCTATTCGTCTAAAGCTCACGATCCATAAAATATCAAAATAAGAACCAATTTCTTGAAATGAATATCATTATTTTTTTATTTGCACATAATTTATAAAATTAATGACGAAATTACCCTTCCTCCAGTTCCAAGTAATATCTCCATGGAGGCAACTTTTCATACGACTGGATTCTCGAATTCTAGTCACACAAAGAATGAGCTTTGAGACACTAATTCTGGCGATCGAAAGGGCAGTGTGTGGAAAATTAGGCAGTACTCACAGCTTCCTTTTAATTGCGTACTCCATTCTATAGAGTTGAATTGTTTGGAATCCTTTGCAGTTCCCTCATATGAGCATGAACCTGCAGTAACTGCGGCATGCCTCCCAATAACTCCTTTGAAATTCGGTTTCGCTGGATTCTAACCTAACTTAATTAGTTCTAAACTGCCGCAATTTTCTTATAAACCACTAAAAATACAATTTCTGACCCTAATACCTACTAGCGTTCATTTGGTCGAGTGAAAATCGATACTATTAATTTACAGCTATGTTTTTGCTCTTGTTAAATATCAAGAGAACGAAGTTGTGGATACTGATAAAAACATGGAAAAACGACTTCTGTTCTCCAATCACATGGTTCAAAATTCCTATTGTAGGATGCGAAAATAGCAGTAAAAACATCTATTTCAAGGTAATTCTCATTGTTCGCATTGCTTTCTTTCGATTTTTCAGCTCCATTGGGGCTATTTTATGATACTTTTGGAGCGATAATTTATTGAAGAACGAAATTAATACCATCGATTCTCATATCTCAAGTATAAGTTTTGAAGTATTTGATTCCTCATGCTTAACTCCCTGCTATGAACGGAAAAGTGGGTCTAAAGAATGCAATATGCAGTGTGATATGTTCCGAAGTCTGAAAATCGTAAATTCGATATAAATGATAAATTAGTATTTTAATTTTAATTTATCAGAGAATTTCGTTCTATTTTCATACACCCCAAAAATATGTTCACCCATTTGGATATGGTAGACTACTCTGACGAGCGGATACATTTGAGGAAATTAGAGATTCGGCTCGCTATTCTACTCAAGAGACAACAATAATACTTTTCTCCCTTTCAGTAGACTATTTGGGGAGCAACGCATTGAATTTTATATAAATGCTACGGATTATATTTTAATATGTGACGTTTTAACTGATCTGGTCTTTTATTAGGCTAAAAGTATCTGGAACTTGTGTAGATTACTACGTGATCCCGTCGACGGTTCATTTCTGTAAACGTTTGCACGCAATTACCAGTTTTAGATACGCTTTCTTTTACACAAAAATTATGGACAGGAAAAGTCATTCTTAGTATGAAACAGCATATTTAAGTGGAATCTTCTTTGGTTTGTTTGTTAATTTGCAGATATATGATATCCCCTGTCAAAGTTCCTGTCACGCCACAATTGACATCTGCGCCATGCAGATGATAAGATCCCAACAGCGCCATTCTTCCCGAAACTGGCAAATTCATCCCAAGAGATCCGCCTCAGTCTTCTATCCGAGTACCTCTCCAACTTATCTACGTTCGACATCCTCCCTATGGCAACCCCAACCGCCTCGCATACCTCAATCCGCAAGTCAATCAGTGTGGCCATGGCGACCCTATATTCCCTTCACTTCAACCACTTCTACTCAGAGACGAATTCCCCGGACCTCACTAGACTCTGCAGATGAAATTAGTAGCTTCTGGAATCTCCAGCATGCCGATTGCCGTCTTCTCCCTTCTGGTGGCTGTGACGACTGGGCTAGGCGACTAGTTAAGCATCATAATTATTACGATAAAGATTATACCTCTGAGATACAACGTGAGCACTTGTAATGCTTGAGCAAATTTTGCTTTCTGGCTGGCCTTTAAGTAAAAATGTCATTTTATTGTTAGAAAATCCGGCATGTCCTCAGAATTATCAGGAGTCTTGCGCGAGAATGTTTCCAAAGCGCTTCACAAAGACTGATTGGATTAAAGGAAATTTCACCGTTGGCAAGTTTCCTTCACTGTGAATTTGTTTTCGAAACTAAAAATCCATTTTCTCAAAGAAAGACATTAAATTATAAATTCTCGTTATATTTAAAATAATTTATTTTCATTAATAATTTTTCCATTCTCTGGATTTTACAAGCATATTAAATGATAAAGGCGAATTAATATATTAACAATCATGATCATCCAGGTGACGAATTATAAATCTTGAATTCTGAAACTTGAACTACCTAATAATTAAATATTATTTAAACCGAACCCCCAAAAATCGAATGAATTAAGATTTTTGGTACCTTCACAGCTCCTTTAACGACTTGGTAAACTTACTGTTAATCGATTTTAATTACTCTCCAACCATAAACAACTGTCAAATGCCATGCCATAATATAATATTTTATTTGAATAGAAGGAGAATGGGAAAAATTGGTCAATATTTTGAAATAAAATACAGTTACAACATAATTGCCTTAGATTTCCACTGGAGATAATTGAATTTGTTCGTTAATTAATGGTGTTGTTATAAGAGAGACAAAAACGATTTAATTTTACTTTAGGAGGTGTTAACAAAGAAGACCCACTGCTGCGTATTTGGCTTTAATTGGTAGACCAGTAAAGGTGAATACCAAGGAGACATTTGATCTTTTGCTATCTCGGGATTCGATAGTCGCTGAGATTTGGGTAGAGTCTTCTGCAATACCAGATATTTGTAGATTTTTGGGTGAAAAATAAGCTTACAGTAAAGAAGTATTCGAAATTCAGGGTGAAGATCAATGCCACCTAGTAGAGAGGGATTAATAAAGGCTAATTTAGGTCACTGTCAAATGTCACTTAACTGAGGATTTCACTTCACACCAAAAGGGACCAAAATTGATGATGGAAACATTAGTGTCACCAACTCATCAATTTCCCATTTCCTCTGCAAAAAGGTGTCCACGAGCACATGCCAAAGCTGTAAAACCCTCCTCCCCACCCCCTTTGATGTATATGGTCACCTTCTAGTGGAGGGATTCCCAGCCGAAATATTCGTTGTTCCGGCGGCAGCAGAAGGAGCAGCTGTTTCAAATGGAAATAGCAGAATTTCTCACACACACAAACCCACAATTTTATATTCCTTCCTTATGTGCTTTGTTTGTATTTGTGTGTGTGACTGAATGTGTGCGTTTGTTGGTTGTCCTGGTGCTTATAATCCTCTTTCTTTACAAAAACAAAATTTTCAAAGCGATCATCTACCAAATTCCTAAACGTTCTAGTGTTTCTTTCCAAGGATATATATACGTATATATGGGTATTCTTTTTATTTTATCAAGTCCAATTATTTAAAATGATCTCCTGCTTATGGGCTATTTGAATATAGACGTCAAACGGATGATATAATTATGATAAGTCCATTTTGATTTCAACATGACATATGTAGAAGAAGGAGAGGGTTATTTTGAGAAAATTCGACTTTTAATCTAATACTTCTGCATGCTTCTGTATTCAGAGTCATGCCTATTATTTCTTAGTTTCTAAGGCCTCAGTTTCGAATGTAAATTTGGGAAAATTTTACTTGGTTACGTTTATCAAGAGATTCTATTTGCCTGGTTTTACCTTGCAAATTCTTAATCTAACTTTATAAAGATCGTTGAAGATCAACTAACCGAACATTATATAAGCAAAATGAGGTGGGTTAAGTTGGCAGGATATTTGCTAAATTGAAGTAAAATTTTTATGGTCTAAATATGGCTCCAAAATGGAGTGATTACCGACTTGTCTATTTTTCATTCCAAAAAAAATTTATGAATTAATATGACTTAAATATAAAATGAAAGGAATTAGAAGGGTAAATGAGTAAGTGAATTGTTGATTCATGGAGGTTACTTATATGGCCTTGGTGGAGGAAGTGATAGGAATGTGACAGGACATAGTACTGCGAATTTATCACGCTCGGATCCGGTTCATACCACTTTTGAATGAAATATTTTAGCCCAATGTTTAAAGCACCATTATTACGTGTGAGATATTTGTTATCGTAACTTGAGTTGGCTAAAAGTTTAGCTGTGCTGCGCCTTTTCTTTCAGCTCTGATGATGCGAGTGAGTCAGACCTTTTGGTGGTTCGGGAAATTCGATCGCTTTCAACCCTTCTTCCGATTCAACGTGAAACGTACTTTAAAATCAGACATTATGGAGTACAATGATAAGATAATCCTGACAAACACCTGGCCAAGCACGTGCGTGTGTCCAGACAAGCTGGTGGTCCGTAAGAAATACCTCCTTCTGACTCACTCTAATGTTTCCCGACAAACCCTCCGAATAACCACTGAAAGTGTCTTTCTGGAAAAACCCAAAAAATACACAAGGCTAATTCTGGTAAATTTAATAATGCGTTATCAAACTTGCCCTTTTACCTTTCTTAAGAGATTACTTCTAAATGTTTTCCAAGTGAAAAATTGACAGGAAGTGAATTATTTAATAAATTTTCCAAATATACTAACGTAGATTTTTGCTAGATATATATAATTTATCTTATTTGAAAGGCCTAATATTAATAACCCCACATTATTTAATCATTTATCAACGAAATTAAAAAAATAATTAATGTTCTAAGGATATGCACTTTACAGATTGTATTTGATTATAAATGTATTCTAGTCGTTGTTAATTAAATTAAATTAAATTAAATCGTTATGATTATCCTGACGGTTTTTGGTAATGCTAGCATTCCGAAAAAACTCCAAAATTTCCAAAATCAATGGATTTTAAAATATACGGTCACTTGAGATGTAGGTCAAATCGAAAAATTAGGCCAGTGATCGATGTGTTTGTCCATCACGGTAGGATGTCATTAACTCCGATTAAATCTGGTTGGGAGAAAGTGATTTCTTACCAGAAAGGCTTCGAGATATCTAAATTGCCTAAGATTAGTAACCATTCTACTCTCGGAGATATCAAACATACCTTCATGGTATGGAAATGCACAATCTTTTCCCTTCCTTACTTGAAGTGGGATTTCCATAGCATCTAGCGTGAACGTAATTTTGGAAACATCATTTGTTTCAAAGAATACCGTGGAAACTGATCACATAATACATTCGCATAAAGTTCTAAGGAAATTTAATGTCAGGCTTCTTGCAGAGAACCACGCAGTGTGGTCTTACTCAGTTTTGTAATAAGCAAAGTTAGACCAATGGTTATTATATTTGGAGAGGTCCCAACGCTTTTACTCCGAGAGGCGACGGTAATTTTCCCACATACATTCCCAGCGCCTGTTGGTATTGTGCACTGCTATCGATATGGAAAGTTCAAATATCTAGTACAGTACATAAATGCTATAGTTTTGATTGCTGGTTCCGATTAGTTCAGAAAATGAAAAAAAACAACGCGATTCACACGACCCTTCAAATGTGGTGTTAGAAGATATGTTATTCTTAAGCAAGACAGACATGTATTAATTCAAAGGGTGATAAAACGCAATTTACCCTTTTCTACCATTGCTCACAAATGAGTTAAAGGAAACGCCAAGTCTCAAGTCTTAATTTTATAATTTGCTTCGAGACTAAATATGGGATTTTATGGAGCGTTTATTTGATGTTCAGATTATCTAGACAACTTAAATGTTTTTTTTTCTATCTCCACATTTGTTAAATTTTCACAAGATTTAACGTGTTGCGGTTCCATTCACAGAATTGAATATTATTTTACAAAAAATTTCGCTCGTTTATGTGTTCGGGGGAATTTCTAACACCTGTTATATTCCTAAAATATCGAGTTTTTTATTTTGTTAGGATTAACGCAGGTTGAAACCTCGATCATATGCATGTTTCATGAATTCCAGAAGCAAAATATTCAAGGATTTGTTTTCAAGAAATATTTTTTTCCAGTCATGTTCAGGTTGTCCATTTATATGCCCACTTTGCCCTCCTTGATCGTTGAAGTTTCCGCAGGAGTTTCAATTTTATATATAATAATGGTAGGTTATTTTAGATGGGCAAGAATACGATAGCTGCATAACGTTTCTCACCTTCTCCCATCAGACATACTTAATAGGATTGCGACAATTTTTCACAACTTTAAACTCTCTTATTATTATTATCATTATTTGTGTATTTTACTGTCATTATTTTATTACTTTTTGAAGTGCTGGTTGAACAAATGTCCCCGAAAAAGTCAGAAAGGCCGAAAACAGTCACGAAATAGTTGGAATTGGCGATGGGGGACCAGAAATCTACAATAAGCATATTTGAAGAAGACCTTGATGCATTAATTTACCTTCTCCAAATGCCCATTTTTATCCCAATGAACTCACTTTGCTAAAACTGAATAACCAGAATGAATATATACATATATATGCAAATTAATTCCTTTCTTTTTCAAATCAAAAACAAGGAATTCCATATATCATTGGAATTCTTTTATTTCTACTTGCCACAAATACATCTAATTTTGCCAAGACGCTGATTCGATTTCAATAGATGTTTTTTTATAAAGGATAAAAATTCAAACAAAATAAAAGTTTTCAATCTGGACTTATAGAGACAGTATCGCTTCTAGAATGAATTGGAAACATTAATTTGTGTTTCTCTTGGCAGAACTATTTGTAAAATAATCATCTAGCATCGTAAAACTTCAACGTAATAAACTACTGAAGAGGAATTATGGAAATGGAATTGATCAAATCAATAAATATTTTAATTAACTTATTACTCCAGACACCTAAATTGGATCTGCTTACTGACGAGCAGAATCCAGGTAGGTCTTTGAGGAATTCCTTCTAATTTGGCGAGTAATTGAAAACGTGCTTATCATCTGCAGTCCTTAGTGGAGGTCTGACGACTTTTGTTTCCGGGTGTGGGAAGGATTTCCCCTGATTACCATTAGACAGCCTGAAAGCAGATTAGTCCAAATACGTAACAGGCGTATTCTGGCATTAAGGCGGGAATCAATTTCAAGCTTTTTCGCGGTATGACTTCCCATGAATCTTTTTTATTATAGGGCGATTGAAAATTAGGTTCTTTTAAACCTCTTCAGATGTTTGAAGTTTCAAATTTGATAGGTTTTCAGTAGTGGTTTGAAGATCATCTACTCGTACCCGAATTTGGTGAACAATAGGTGCCAAAAAATTGTACTTTCAGATCGTCGCCAATACAGTTACGATCTGTCACACAAAAATTAATGTCACTAGTCTAATAATTATTTAAGAAACTGAAGGCGAGGAATTTTTAGCGTAGATGTATTTGTAAAGAAGTGCTAATTTCAAATCAACAAATGCCATACCGCACTAGTGATTTTAGATCACAACTGGGCTTTACTCATTTTTTTTCTACTAATCAATAAATCAATGTCTTATTTTGTTTTATCAAGTCCTCATTGAAGTATTGGTATTATCCCACTGAAAGCTATAGCGCCCCAAGATAATTAGTAACCTCTTTAGAAATTTACTAATCCAATTTCAATTACATGATGTAAGAAATAAGAAATCCCAATCTTCAGAACGCAGCACAAGTTAAATTCTCTATTTCAAATTAGACATCATCTTCCACTACCACAGCTTCAAAAAGATATTTCCAAATACAAAAGAAGACAAGAATAGAAAAAGGTAAGGAAAGGAAGTGTCAAAGTTAATAAGTGTCAAAAAATAGGAACAAATGAAGGAAATAGCTTATTAAATGATAAGACGCGGATGTGTCAATTTTGAGTTAAACGCCAGGAAACCTCCTCGAACCAGATAGGAATGTTTCGATGTCCTATTTCACTTCTTGAAGACGTTTGCACTGATCCAATACAAAGAAGAAGGTTGATGCCTATGGAAAATACAAAATCAACATTTATAAATAAATCATTCATAACATAACATTCATAAAAATATGCGTTTATGCGACCTTATTGGTGTGTGGGGGGAGGGGTTGGAGGAGGGAGAGTGATTATTTCCAATTAACTAAAAGGTATCTGCAAATGTTCAAGCAATAAGGTGCTTAGTCATTTGAAAATGACTCCGGTTAGAAAAAGGCTAGTGAATTCATGTCACTTCCTAATATATCTCAATACTACTATATTAGCGCGTTAAGTGATATCGGTCTCTAGAGCCGTGAAACTTGGCTGCTACAAATGGAACAGATATGATGTTACTTGGAGGAAATCAAACAATCAATTTCATAAAGACCACTTATAGGAACGAAAGCCTTAGTAATATGCAAAATGCTTTGCTGTTAAGGAAGCAAACGTAAATTGAGCTAAAATAGAAGTAATTGCCAGGGCGTAAACCGACATTGGCACAAAGTGAGATGGGAAGCATGGACTCGATATAAACTTAACCACAGTCCCGTGCTGCCTTTTATGCTCTCTTTTATGTTTCTTGGTCTCACTTTCTACTTGGCATACGCCTATAGAATTGTATCTAGTTTCATTCTGCATTGATTCACTCATAAGGAGTGCTACACTAAACACTTACTTTGACCATGCTTTCTACGGTGCCTACGAGCAAAGCGCAGATTCTGCAGCCTAACTATATGCTTCCTCTTTGTCTCATTGGCCTTGATTGGCTGCCCGTTTATATTCCCCACGCTAGTGTTTTCTGACTTAGTAACAAGAATAATAACAATTCTACTCTCCCCTCTCCCCATAGAATACTATAGTTCTCTGTCATAACCGCTTATTTCGACGAATTTAAGAGCAAAGGAAGGTATTGTGGAACTTCTCCCAATTAATTATACAACGCGCGTTTTCTTCTTATTAGTCATTTATGTTTCGCTAACCACCCACTGAGCACTACACCCACGCTGTTCATTTGTCATCTGCCTCAAAAGTACTTTCTTGAGAGAGAGAGAGATCAAGGTAATGACTAATTTTAATTCAAAATTGAAGAAGAATACCTGATCAAAGAGAAGGGTGATATTTTGTGTGCCGAAAGTCAGAGTTACTTCACCGCCGTACTCCTCACCCTCCTCGCGTGAAAGTATTTTCTAAAATAGGTAAAATTATAATTATAACTTATAAAGAATTCAATATTTTAGAGACATGAATTATTATTCTGGTAACCTCATATAAAACTTAATACTTCACGAATATGGAAATTTAATTATTAATTTTCCGTGAAAATCGACCTCCAGTATTTAATAAGACCAAAAAATAGGAAAATTCATACTGAACAAAATTAAATAGCTACTATTAGGAATGTTGGCATCCGATGCTGTATAGACGAATTACAGCTTGCTAAGTGCTGTCTATTAAGCCCCTTAAGCCGGTCAATTCCCCTTTTTACCTTCTCAATCATCAAATGCTCACCATTAAGCCACTGCCTTTTAACCATTCCAACGGTATAAATTAACTCTATTTCACACTAATGACCTTATACGACTTTACACGGTTTTCACAAACGGCAGCTCACTTTTCTTTTACTCAACTCCAACCACCGACATCCCACGTACCTCATTCATGTGTAACTTTCATTATTTTACTAAATATTTTCCCCTCTACTTACTTCGCTGATCCGCTAGTCTTATTTTTTCTACAACTGATCCTATCCTGCAGAAGCTTTGATAACCGAATTCAGCTTACCCTGACACGTTTAAGATCGGAGATTGGATAATTCATGAGGATGACACGCCTTACGGGATGAAGGAAGCAGATTGAGCTTCTACAGATGGCGACTAGGATGGGAAGCATTGGTTTTGTTACATCTCTATTGTCATAATACTTTTGGAACTTAATCGGTGTTTGGTCCTCTGGAAGACTCTTCAGGAAACCATGGAAACAGGTGGCACCGTAAAGTGGCCAGTGAGAGATTGCAGCTGTAAAAGGAAGATAGGTAATTATACGGAAAAGTGGAACTCTAGATCTATTAAAGGTTTCTTCTAATTTTCCAGAGTGTCTCAACTATGAGTAGGCAAAAGCTTGCACATTATCTATCTGTTAAAACTTACTGATGAGACTTCTGCGGGATTCTGAAGGGCTCATCTCTGGACACCTGGAAACAGCTTCCAGAAGATTTCGCGTCCAGTCCCGTTTACGAATGCCTATACCTCTTGGCATCAGATCAACCGCTTCCTCACTTAATAAAGATCAAAATAAGGTTTAGCTAATTTTGGTATGACTTAAATAAATCAAACAGGGCATAAACTAAGCATTTGTGAATTAAAATTATCGTCTTGGATCATGGACATTGTAATACAAATTTAGCATACGCGGATAGATTTGAGCCATTCGAAAAAATGAAAGACAAGTAGACAGCCATTTGAACAAGTTCACGCTAAAATCAAAATGACCTCGTATTAACAACAATCGCACTTTTAAAACGTCTAATGTGGAAAAAATTAATACATATTGTTTTTCTTCTAATTGGCCATCATCCGTGGATATCCAATATCCAGAAAGGAATTGCTCAACAACCTAAAATTGGGACAGTTTACATGAAAGTAATAACCTTTACTCCACGCATTTAACAGTTCTAAAACTCTTGAACTAACCTGATCGAAAAGAACCTTGATGTACTCCGGTGACCTCTTCTCAAGGTCAGGTTGTGTCCACCAGCATACTCTTCGGTAGAAGAGAGCTGAGTTTTCATTACCTTCATCATATGGACAAGAGTCGAAGTAGTAAGTCTTCAACTCAATCGGGATTAAGCTTATGTTAGCTATACCTATGGGAGGTAAAGCAAGCGTATTATAATACTTGCTCGATAAACTCCTAATATGACAAAAAATGATGCAAGAAGTTCTCTCTTACCATCAAGAGGTTTCGATGGGAGGCGGAAGAGAGCAAATTCGAGTCTCTCCTTTGCTGAGTTAATATTCAACTGTTCGGCTAGCATGAAGGAAACCTCGCCGATCAGGGACATTGGGGAGACATTCACGGTGATGGCACAGCGAGCTGGCAGATTTATTCGGTGCTTGCAGGTCATATCATCATTCTAGAAAATTGAACCATTTGTTTTAAATATGCGTCTCAAATACCTGTGTGCAACCTCTAACTAAGTGATATATTGCGAAAAGTGGGACTGTAATATTTTTTACTTTACTGTAATAGCTAATTGGTAAGTAAAAATGTGTCAATGGGACTTACTGATACTAAGAAACCTTACTGTTTCTATGACTATATAACCTCGACCCCATAGTCAGATGATGAAAAGAATGGTCCGACATTGGAGGATGCTTTTGACTAAAACTATTCTCCCACCTGTTTTGGGAGAAGTTTACGATTCTCATATGAAATAATGTTATTAGCGATCCGAATGGTAAAGCGCCTCGAGAAAATCGAAGGGAGTTAAAAAAATCACATTCATAAATATATTCAAGTTTCAAATCTATCTCCAGCTTGAACTCGCTGGTTTAATTATCACTTGGTCTATAAAGGTGACGACTAGAAATTTGTTTATTTATGAACATCGTTAAATTGGATCACCGATTAAAATATAAGGGAAAGCTGTGTACATGTGATTAACTACATCAATTAAACTGTAGGTCAATTTTGTTGACACTCACCAAATAAGCTTCGATTTCCACATCTGGCGGTAGAATTTGCCTTGGACCGAATTTCTCCACCTTATCCAGATTGCCTATCACTGTTGCTGCCAGAGCTAAAACAGAAAAAAGTAGTTGAAGTGAAAGGTTTAACATGTATTAATCATATCTGGTGGTATGATTAATCAATATCTATTAACAAAACTGTCTGGAAAGAAACCTGTCGGATCACTACTGGGAAGTTAAGTGAAGGTAGGTTAAAATTATAAAAAAATTGATTTTAAGAATTGATTAGCAAATTATTATATTTTTATCAATTGTAATTTTATTAATTAATTAATTTTATTACGACATATATAAGAGATAGAAGCAAAATAAATTAGAATGAAATTGGAATAGATGGATAATTTATATAAAGCAAAGGCAAAACAATAAACTGTCAAAGCTTCAAATTAAATAGTCACTGACGGCGACAAATTGAAAAAAAGATTATTTATAATATACACACAATCTCTAAATGATATTTTTAAAACAATTTTCCCTAACAATTTTTCACTAACTCTGAACTTTGTGATCGTTGAGCGTGCAGCTCTTTGCATGTTCAACAAGTTTGTGTCGAAGGTTGGGGGAGCAAGCTAGGAACATGGAGCAAATTGTATATATTGTCCATACCATCGTCAATGAATTTCTAAATAGAAATAAAAAAAACTAATGGATTGGGATGAACAGTATTATAAAGACAAGATGACAATCACTTTGGTTGACTTACGGATTTTCACTTTCATTTCTATTTGTCTGTTTCAATATTTGGCAGAAAACTTCGTCTTGGAGAACCGGATGACGTTTAGCCAACTGGATTAAGGAAGAGCAGGCAATGAAACAATAGACCTCTTAAATTCATTATTTCAGTTGTAAATAAAATTTACCTTGAGTATTCTCTGTACCAAAGCAACTGGGGTCTTTGATTGCGGGCGTTCTTGGCAGAGCTCAAGGATAGCTTGAGCAGATAAAAAGGAAAGTT
Source organism: Hymenolepis microstoma (assembly GCA_000469805.3). Classification (NCBI taxonomy): domain Eukaryota; kingdom Metazoa; phylum Platyhelminthes; class Cestoda; order Cyclophyllidea; family Hymenolepididae; genus Hymenolepis; species Hymenolepis microstoma. The sequence goes on along the minus strand of LR215995.1, from coordinate 9,840,073 downwards.
AGAAATGCCAACATATTGGCGAGGTTTGCTCAACCAGCTAAGTGGAATTTTCTAATATTTTATTGATAGGCATTATATGAATAGCGTATATTAACTGTTTCTCTAAATAATAAGAGATTAGTCCAGCACAGTAGCTAGTCACTTCTAGTATCAACTGCCCGACTTATACCTAGGAAGATGGTAGTGGGCCTTTGGAACACTGCCCATCCGGATTTGAGGACTCTTAAGTCTGTTCAGAAAATCGAATTCGAAAGTTCTTGAGTGGGGTGCTCGATAGACTTGCTCCCACGTGGTGCACCTTGGGCAACATATACTCATACGGCAAAAAAGTAGTTGACTTCAAACTACCATGAGCACTCGACCGCATGTCATATTCGAGCACTTCCACGGTACTCACCTCACCTTACCTTTTTCTCTACCCTTGTGTCTCTCTTTTACATCTGTGAATCACTCTTCTGTTTCCCTCGCCTCTGTGAAGCCCAAAGTTAACTAAAGAGCTAATGATAACTATTATAAAGCCTACCATCTGATATAAATAAAGCTCTTGAGTGGGTAGATAGCATAGTGAAGCTTCCCTAGTAAGAAACACAAATTCCACCACTACTGATATTAGTTGCAGTTAATCAGCACGCTTGGCCATTCCACTCAATGAGTGTGCACCGATTGGAGTACGTATTGTGAAATAAAGTACTATGAAGACCAGCATATTGAATGCAAATATTTTTTTCTTTCATCAAGTGAATTATAATTAGAATTTATTGATCACACAACCAACCACTTTGAAAATTGACATTCACTGGAATTGCCAATATCGAAACCAACCCCCATTTGAACTGAAATGTCTCAGGAGTTTTGAAGGACTGTTCCGTTTATATTTCCCACAAGTGTTAATTAACAACTCTTCCGTGGAGTATTGCCTCATTGCCTGAAGGCTTGCTTGAGCTGAGTGCAGACGCCGCATTTTGCCACCTGCCTGACGAAAGTCCGGCTGTGTGGGTTACTGATTAACAATTTTTGCTCACCTTTCAAACGATGCTTTGCGATTTTGGCATCACAATCATAATCACGGTACAGACGATAGACTCTCGAGATCTTTCTCCTTCAAACTAAGCTTTTTTCCCTCCCCTGGTCTCCTCTCTTTCCATAATCACCACTATCCTGCGCCATTAAGGGCCAAAGCTCAAGGAGGCACAACAGCTTTCCCTTCTTTATGGATGAAAGCGGAATATTTATCTACTCCTCTTCCTTTGAAAACCTATGTATCTCTATAATTCTTTCTTCATACGAACAGTAATAGTCATTTTCTCGAGACAAAACTGACTGAATAGCATAAGTTAAATAATTCGTCTACTCTATTCAATTTGTGTAAAAGCGTGCTCTTTATGTGCTCAAATAATAGTGACTCACATTCAAAAATCCTTGAAGCAGCTTCGACCGCATTTGGATCACTTAACTTGATCAGAGATCCATACTTCAAAGGTGTCGGTTGCCATGAGAGCTGTTTTCCGATATTTCCCCTAGACACAAGAGAAAATCAGTCATACTGAATATCAGCCATTTAAAATTGACTTTTGGTATCAATTAAAAGTAACGTACTTGTCCTTGAAGTATTCCCTTGCAAATGGAATTAGTGTTTCAAGCGCGTTACCATAATTAGAACGTACTGAAGAAATCGATCCGGAATCCGACATATAATCCACATAGTTCTTATCTCGAGGATCTCGATGACCTATAGGGTCAATATTGAGAAAAAAGCTATAATTATTTTCTTCATATACTACCATTTTATATTTTTGAAATTGTAATCATTACTCGATGTGTCAGAACTCTTCTTTTTCATCTGAAAATTTTGAAATCAAATTAAATTATTTATTTAAAATAACAACAGTCAAAGGGTAGTTAAGTTATGATAAAAAACTAACATTGTATTCATCCTTGAAAATATTGATCAATCGACTAAGATCGTCTGCCTATAATTAGAATATGAGAAATCGTTTTAAATGTCCACCTACAAGTATGGTCATTCAATTATGATCGATGGCTTACATAGATAGTGTACATGTCAATAGCTTGACCTCTGAAATCTCTTAGAACAACATAGTTTGGCTCATCAGTGATTCGGATGCCTTTTGTGTTAACCAAGTACTTCTTTCCGGCAAGTTGTCGCTGGATCATTGAACGCGCTTTAAAAGAAGCCTTGCAACTTTCGATATTACCTAATGGGATCTCCGCATAAGGCTCCAGATGACGTTCATTCTTCTTTTGAACTACTAAACGAATGGCTTTAAGTCCTACTACACACCAGTGATGGAGACGCGAGTTCTCAGATCCATTAGTGGGCTTCAAAAGTTACAAAACGTTACTTATTTAAAATCAGTAGAAGTGCGTGTTTATAACAAACTACTAACCTCGATCGCGTAGAATCTCCCGAAATAGTACGGACACTGTTTGGCGGCATCGATGACCATTCTTTTGACAGCGGTAGGCTGCAAAACGAGCTGATTGAGGGAGCTGTTTAGAAGAATATCCCCTAAATTATGATTAAATGAATGAGATCATGAACTCTGGAACTAGGAGATTGGAAAGAAATTAAGGTTAGAAACTCTACCAATAGTATTTCTCAGAGCACGGATGTCATTTGGCGTCAGACGTGGTGTGACATCTTCCAAAACGTCGCCAACTATTTGACAGAATACCAGATCCATTAGACGTTTCGGTTTTAGCTTTTCTTGCGGTGTGATAAGCTAGAGGGCGAAGAAATTTGTTAATAAATTCTCACTGTAAAACTATCCTTCATCATTGAAGGTGTTTGATTCATATTCCCTCTCTCTGACACTCTGCTTTGAATGGGCTTCACTTTTCTTGCTTGTGGACATAAGTGCTACCAAGAGCAATATAATAGCTTTCTAAGATGACCTTCCGCTAAGTATTTACTCAGCCAATTAATTAATAAAACTGTGAACTGAGTTTTTCTTGGCTCACGGGCGTGAGTATCGGTTTCTGCCTTATTGATATACAAGAGGGTATTCACGCAATTTTATATGAATGAGTAGCCTATTATCACCACCACCAACGTTACTTATTCATCTTATAAGTGAATGCGAATTGCTAATATTTGGCTCCATCAACCACTTTCATGTGACAAATTATCACACGCCCTTCAATTATTTATAAATCTTTTTACCTACTTTCGAACTGCTGTATATTAAGTGCCATTTTGAGTCTCTCCTTGTGATTCACTCCGCTTCTATTAATTTGATTTTCAAATCTCTCACAAATTTTCAAATCTCCCGCAAACAGAACTTCTCCTTTTTAACCTCCACGTTAAATTCTTAAATTTCTCTTTATTCGCCTATCTGCACCCTATTCCTACTCTATCATTTTAGCAGTGAATTTCACACGAACCCGGTAGTGTTGGTGTTTGGCACTTGGCTTTAACTCATATTTATCTGGACTAGATATTAATAGAAAGTGATATAACAAAGTGAAACTTGCCTCCTTCCGAACTCGCAGTGACCATCGAGCATGTTTGTATGTGAGATATCTCATTTCATGAGGTGGGTAACCATTGAGGGAACCGCCAGTATTGGGGAGACCAACCGGGGGGCCCGGTGGGGCGGCAGCGTCGTTCTGCATGGTGATATCCTCCCCATTGTCCATCGGCACCACACTGGCAGCTCGAGGGAGTTTTGCCGCACTTGGGCCGCTACTTCCTCCTGGAGCCTTAATGCTTCGGACCCGCCGAATGCTCATTCGGGGCTTTGGAGGATCATAGCGCTTGGCGGCCATTTTCCGCACCGCCTGTAGCCAAACTGCCTCGCGAGCCATAGCCGAATTATTATTTTGTGTTTGTTGTATTTGTGCCTGAACAAATTGGAAAGGAATACAAACATGAAAGATTACCAAACTCTCTTTTATATGGTCTACAATTGTTTTGTCAGGGAGATTGTTACTGGACTCTGCATAAGTAAGACCTTTTAAAGCCAATAATCGTCGCACTTAATCAGTATGGGTGACTCTTACTAGATTAACGCATAATAGAAAAAGACATTTGATTATAGTGAATTTCTCCCCTTTTTCCTCTCCTAGCAGTTTCTAATGTTCGCATAGAGCTGCATATGTGATCACATGACCTTCTTCTCCTCACCCGTCACCCCTCCCCCTCCCTCCCCCCCCCTCATTATTCATACGTCGAGTTGTCGTGCGATAATTAAAGTGGTAGGCTGGACAAATACGTCTTGGGCATTCGTAATACAAGTTGTATGGGGATGGATTTAAATGCTCTCCATTGTTAATGCTTTTTAAAATGGACAAATGCTAATCCTTTGGGCAGTCCCTTGGGCTGTGCAAAATAATCATGATGACTAGATACCAGAACTATTCGTTGTTATCCAAGCTAAAACTCCTAGCAGAAGGAGACCTGTGACCTTGATAATGTGAGTCAAGCCATAAGCCAATTTTTTTTACAAGAACGAAACCCTCATACTTCATTTTCGCACACTTTTGACTAATTTAATACCAGGATTTATACTAATCACAAATGACTATTGCCGATTAATCTCTGTGTGGAGTGAAAATCGTGCAACTAATTAACTGTGCTCTCCCATTAATATACGCCTAAGTTATGGGTCTATAAAATAGGCGGTATTCATGAAAAGGCAATAAAAGCTGATAGCATCTTATTAAAGGAATCACATAGGTTAAGAATAACATTTCACCTGATTACTATTCAGGAATATGCACCTTAATAAGTTGATTTTTGATATTTGTTTCAAATGAGATGATATTGCTAAATCAAATTTGAGATACCCATTTGTTCCTGTTAGATTATTGCCAGGCTCTGCACGTTAATAGTGTTGTAGGAAGTTTTGAGTTTCGCATTTGATTTTAATATTTAATAAATGTGAGTGCAATCACATGTTCATGGCAAATTCGTTCTCTAAGCTTTCATGGAACAATCGGGTCTGTAAATGGCAGAGTTGATCTGATGTACGAGAGCAGCCAATTGGAAAACTTTTACAGACACTAGCAACAAAAGATAAGCAGACCTATTTCTTTAAAATTGATCTGAGCTAAGACTATTTTGATTATTATCCATAAATTAATTATAGTTTTCTTTGTGCTGATTTGCTTACGGGTGGTTAGTGAGACTTATCAAATAAATTTAAACTTACAGAGTTATCATTAATACCGTGGATCGAGGAGGCGAGAGATCCACTCATTTTACGTGACCAAGAGCTTTCCCTACCGGAATTTCCAATCGGAGGTCTAAAAAATTCCAAACACCCAATTCAATCATCAATTGATTCACCGAGATGATAACGATTAATTTCACAGTCACTCGTTTTGTTTAAGCATAAATCATCAAAGCGAGTTGATTGTAAGATTGTTAGTCTCTCACCTTGCTTTCATTTCATCACCTGATCTTCTATTTCTTCGAGCAAGGGACGGGTAGCGCATTTGTACACTTCTACTAAAGTTTCGCCTAAATAATTAAATCCCAGCTCTTTAAAAGACAGTAAAAAGTTTCCTCCATTTGAGTATGGTATAAATTAGTTCCATCAACTTACGCAGATTTGTAAGCATCTGCATCTCGTAGCGTGCCGACGAAAGGAGGTCCAAGGGTATGTTGTGAGGGATCCATGGTTGTTCCTAGGAAGGTTTGATCCGGACTCAGACCGGAAAGTGCAAACCAATCGGAGGGCAGTTCTGTCGCACTCAACATGTCCATAACATATCGATGACCGCTAGGCTCAATAACACCCCCTTTACGATAAAGACTTATTGTCCAACCACGACCCAGTCGGGCAGTCTTGGCTCTAAAATAGAATAAGGGACTCTGATGTTAAAAGAGGCAACACTTAAAGTCTTTCAAGTTAGCTGATTTTTGGAGAACTTTATGGTCTTCTATCGATTAGCAATTTTATAAAAAGACAGCTCTTCCCATATGCTTGGCTCCCTATAAATCGCCGTGACCACAATGACTTTATGAAATTCAACCCAAGAACTTCAAAAACCAAGGTCCTTACTTCAAACTGATTGCCTGATTGGCCAGCTCATCAGCACGGGTGAAGCAAGTTGTGTGTATATTTGCAGTTGTGCCTGAAACAAATAAAAAGATTTTGAAACAGAAATCAGAATGTCGCCATGGCAAAGTTGCGAAACTTTCATCTAGCTTGAAATTGTGTAATTGTAAACAAGAAAAGTTAGACGCTAAAATGAAAATTAAGGCTTCAAATTACTTTTAATTGTCTCATCATTTGGCAGAGTTCGAAAACGCAATAAATCGCCGATCTTTCGCATTTCATTTCAACCATCTCGTTCTGTTTTAAAATGCAAAAAACATTGTTCTCACTAGAAACGGATTCTTAATAGCAAGTGAATGGCCGTAAAACGTGATAACTATATTCACATTTCAAGAAAAATTATTATTGCCTTTTAACACTGCTTTTATTCCAAGAAAAATATACTTTTCCTTAAATTTAGGATTTTTGCCGCAAGAAGGGTATTTACGAGCACACACAAATTGTACACGCTCTCTTTGCAAATTAAGAGCTTAGTAAAAGTGGAAACTATTGGATAAGCCAGTTTGAAGAAATGAACTCATCAAATGGAGAGGAGGAGGAGGAAATTTCTGCTTCTCTGGAAACAGAGCCAGCAAAACGGGGAGTAAAGGAATCGGGAGAAATTCACTTCACTTATTCTCCACAATTGACAACTTAACAGCTTTTATTTTTAAATAAAATTTGGTCAGTCCCGTCAGATTTTAGCATCATCCATTTTAGATAAAAAATCTCATTGATGCGATTTAATTTGATCTTTTAGCCATCTATTGGCTGAGAACTTCTGTAGCCCCAGCATACTGGACAAAAGAGTTGACCAGCCGAGGGTCTTCTTTAAGTTTTTGAGCAACGATTCTCTGGTGCCTACTTTTCGCACTTTCTTTTTGCTGGTAGATTATATGGGGAATGCAATTCTCTTCAGGATTCATTATGCAAATTTTGTTCTTTTCCCTCTGAATGTATCCGAAATTTATCCGAGGTTAGCCTAAGCAAATCGAGTGCAGATTTAGAGAGGTGCTCGATATCGACAAATGGGATGTCAAGTATACCCTTCATCTGATAATTTAGCTCTCGATTGCCACTGGTTGTAAGGGCTTAGTATTATTAATCGAGTGGCATTCTGAGGAACCTTTAATCCATTCCTATTTACCCTAAAATAACTACAATAATAACAATTAGTCTCTCAAAAGGGACCTATTCGACGAATGTTTCCAGTGGCTTCCATCGACAGTTCATTTAATCATTGAATCGATCTAATTTTCCCTATATTTTTATTGCATTTATTGCATGTTTTTTTGCTTAAGACGAATTAACGACTTTATAAAATTCCCTACTGTTAACATCATTTGATGCCACTGGTTATTAAACTCAATAAGTAGCCTACTCAAATAAACCTTGTTCTTACCAGTTAGACTGAGAGACTTAATACTGTACCCTAATTTTAGAATTGTGGAATAGCTAAGGAAACCTTAACAGATTTTCCCCTTCAACGAAGCCGTTTTTATTCATTTGAAAGCGCACAATGATGAGGAATGAGATTTCCCCACAGAACGTACCATCAGGGTAGGTGAGGTAAAGGGCCATATTGGTGCCTGTATAGTTTGTTCTCCACTCAAGCATAGAAGGCGGGTAGGTCCTGGGTGTTACCGGAGCCGTAACAATTCTGTCTTCGCAGAAACGAAGTGATCTTGGGGGCGCAAATTGACGTACGTGTCTGGAAAAAAAAATGTAGGATCGTTTTTCTCAGTAAGGTCTTTAAACAAATTGTTATTACTTTAGTTTATGCAGAGATTTTTATGAGTTACTCTTTGCATTCGAATTGATTTTTTTGCGTTTATTCTTATGAACTAGTTCTATTTCATTTCAAATGTTTTTTTTCAAATTTATCAACAACCCAAAACCTAGTTTAAGCAAACCCGGGAAATTTGACACAAAATAAAGTAGAGCCTGACCAGTCTGCGAATTTCTCATAATCCTCAGCTGACATGTCGAAGTTGATAAGGTGGTCTAAATAGATTTTTATTAAGAAACGTCATATAGTGACAGCGAGTAAATGTGGAAGGACACAAGGTCTACAATATATATGAAATATGAAATCAATAGACGAGATTGAAGGCATAACGATCACAAATGGGGCTAAATGGCGGCCATTTCTTCTTGTGTCTGCGCAACTTCACCACGAGTGACAGTGACCGACGACAATTTAACATTAACTAAAGGTTAATGGTCACACTAAGCTCCCTTCTAAACATCCAGATTTGCTCACTCCGAGTGAAAGAACGTGCTTCTGTTTGGTTCGGCAAGGTTGTGAATCTACGCCTAACGTGTGTGGAGCTTATATGATTGTGATAGGCATGGGTACTGTTCAAGGTCAACTTTCAGTTTGAATTTTGGTGCCTCCTCGATGATAAGTTCCAAATACTTCTTGAAATTCATTTCGTTACTCAAAATCCAGATAGATCACGTTATATGTAACGAAAAAAAGCAAAGTAGTTAGCCATCACTGGTCTTGTTTTATAGCTCTAGGTCTGGAAGGAACGTTTGAAACAAGTTGTTAGTAATAACATGAAATAATAAAGGCTGACACCTTGTTCAAAATGTGACTAGAGTGCTTTTCTCCCTATTATAACAACCCTTAGTTTAGTACTTGAGTAGCTTAAAAACTTAGAGTTTAATTCTTCTGAAAAAGAGTGTTAATGTTATCAAATTAACTCCGTTAGAGTCTAATTTGCTTAGTATTCTGAAAGATGCGGATCTCCAAAATACGGGAACACAAGTTAAATTACTGCCAATGCACATCCACTTGATTGATCATTCGCACTGGTCCAGAGCCGTCCACAGATCGGGTTACGCAGCAGAGAGAAATTAAAGCTCCCTTCCTCTATTTCAGACCTGTATTCCTCAAACAGGATGGAATGCAAGTAATAAATAAACAATGGAATAATATTGTGAATTCTAACCGAACAACAGCGGCTCTTTGCGATTTGGGTAGTCGACCGCATGTAAGACCACCGGCAATGTGCATCCACAATCTTCGATGACTGCGTCGCATTTCATCTTGCGCCGTTTTATGACTATACTCATTTCGAGATCGTTTCATTTGAACTCCTGTTCGTCCCGTCGACTTCCAACGAGTTGACTTCTGTCGAATGAGATCTTTGCGTTCGTGGCTAAATGCGATCTCCTCATCTTCTGAATCCGTCGCGATATCCAACTCGCTGTTGATTGGCCAATTTAGAGTTTGATTGAGCAATTGGAAGAGAATTTCTCGAAATAGTGTAAAGTTTGACAGGGCCTGAAATGGTTTTTTATAATTTAATAATTGTTATTATTAAGCCACTGCAATATAATCAGAGTTTTGTTCGACCTAAATATTGTACAAGTAAATAAAAAAAACTTTAAAATTATTTACATCGTTAAATTTTTCTTACCAATTGATATAGATAGCTTCCTATCAAGTATTCTTCCAATAAATCGCCCGAACTTTGGTAAATTAGTCTAGTTATCTAGGTTAGGAAAGTTAGAACAGTAAATTGATGCCAAAACTAATTCAATTCCTAATTTGAAGATTTGAACGAACCAGTTTGGAAGCTTCAATAGCCATGTCACCTTCAATTTGGGTTGGACGATTGAGAATAAGAGGTCGAATCAAAGGTGCTTGTCGTTGTCCAAGTTGGAACTAAGGATGTGAAAGACCGGTTTTTATGACCAAAAATTTCGTGAGAATACCACACCTGTGATGGGATAAAGATGATGCTGGCCAAATGAAATGCAGTGATTTAGAAAGCTGCTTCGCACAAAATTGACGAAATATGAAACGCCCGACCTTGGAATAGAGTGTCATAATAATAACTGAGTGAAATTGTTAAACACCAGAGAAGAAATGGAGATTTCAACCTAAAATCAGTACCTCACACTGAAAAAAGCTATCTTCGCTACCTTCTGTCACCAATTCTGCATACTAAAATACAAAAGAAGCAGTCTTCGTTGAATGCTAAAAAATATCATAATTCTCCCAAACGCAATAGAGATATCGTGCAACTTAGAACAAGAATTTAATGTCAAATGAACCTAATTACCTCCACTCTACTTCGTGTATTATTGACTCAAAACCATTCGTCCTACTTCCTTAAAACAATCAAGACTTCTCACTTCCTCTTTTATTAAATTCAGCAAAAATTGTACTGAGATAAAAAATCTGAAGTGAGGTCTAATTAGGGTTAGTTCGGGTAATAGCATAAACGAGTATTATATCAAGACCGCAGTTAGATGTGACTGGTTTGATACACTACACTTGAGATGATTGCAAACATCTGCGGTACGAACCGTGGGATGAACAATGAAATTCGTATCTAATAGAGATTTTCCCTTTCTTCTCGTGAGATAGTACTTTACTTGGACAAAAAACATAACTACTTAAAGCCCGTTTGAATTGAAAGACATCCCATTTTCCGTCTAATACAAATTGTTCATTTGAAAAAAACTCACCTTATCTAGATGTTTGCATGTTGCTGATCCACTGTTTGCAATAATCTGCGTTATAGCCGGGGCAGTCCAAAGATCACCTTTGAATTGGGTCCAACAACCAGGAAGATCGCTAGTCATAAGACGTTTGACCATGAATGTCTTTGAAACCTCCATTTCGGGATTAGATAAGAGCCCTATTAATTAGAAACAGTGCATAGTGCTGGTCTTGCAAATACTCAAATATTGCCAAAAAATTAGAATAGAATTGATTACCTTGACCAGACTTTTCAATTACAAACGCAAGATCCTGTGGAATTGACAAGCTGGCGATTTCCTGATCGCCAAGAGGTGCCTCGTATTCAATTTCATCCTCATTTTCCTAAAATATCATCATTAACAGTGCAAGCAGATATAAAGTGCGTCATCTACGCACAAACACACACACATAGAGCAGAGCTCCAGCTTTTATTACAAATGGTTATTAAAAAGTGAAATAGCTTATCATTTGCCAACATCTTACCTTCCACATAATCGCATCACTCATAGACATCAGCTGTAATTGTAAAATAAAAGAATAAATTAATTAAACTTGGAATCACGAAAGTTCATAATTGGGCAATTTGTTTGCTTAGTGTTGTGGGGTTAATGAGTCCAATAATACCTTGAGTTGTACAAGAATTTCTCTTTCATTAAATCGAAGGGGGTTTTTTGAGAATTATTTTATCCCATTCAAAGAAGTATTTCTCACCACCTACCTTTTGCGGAGAGGAGGCATTCAAAAGCCACCCTGGCCAGAAATTCATACGGTGTTAACCTTTATCTTTTCCATTAATGGCTAACGTGCGTTCTCTTCATAGGATGTACAGAAAATAACATCGATCACATGACCTTCAAATTGGTGAACCTCCGTACTGACTACGACCCGTGTCACAAGTCGAAAATTGAATTATATTTAACTACGGCTGAGGTTTTAATCGATAGTTCTACTATTGTAAAGCTGTTTGCAAACCACAAGTATCATACTTTAATACTATAATAAGCGCAGAATCGACAGGAGGCAATCTGAATAAGCACTTGCAGAGAGAATTACAGGATCACGAATCGAGCTAATTAGTTCTTGTAATTAAACTCGAGAACGCAAATTTCATTGCATTAACGACATTGTGACAAAATAACCGCTTTTTCGCCCTTGTAAGTTTAAGACTCATTGAATGACCTAGCTATTCCAGGTATTTGGACAGACAAAGGGAGTCAATTTGACCCAGCCCTTTTACACCTCCTTCTTTGTCTGCACCATATTTTTGTAAGAACTGAACCTTATCTCCCATTTTCGCTATTCTCAAAGACCATATTTGAGAATATGGTCCATATTATTTCCTTTAGTAAAGTCCAGCAAACTGAATAGCTACCCAATAACCCAAATGCCAAAAGCCAATAATCAATAATTGGGCGTACGAGGTCTGAACTTTGTGAACATTGCTCAGACGAGCAGAAAATGACTGATTCGATTTCACTTGTGTTTTGTTTTAATTTGTTATACCGACTAGTTGCGGCACTCCATAATAATTTTAACATTTAAATGTACAGCATTTTTTAAGTAAATGTGTAAAAATTGGGAAGATACAGATATTAATCATCAGTCAGTTCATCACATCCTTTTAATCATGCAATCGTGCAGGATATACTGAAATTTAATTACTGATTTTTTTCTACTAATATAGAAAACATCGCAATATTCGTCACACTTTTCTCACATTGTATTTATCTGCGCACATAAGTGTTGTTTCATTCGTATATTTATAGCGATGACAATTTCCATTTATAATTGCATTAGTACAGTAACAGGGTGTCGAAAATTTTAGAGTCTGATGGTCGACAATTAAATTTCACTGTACTGACTCAACTACGAACTGACGTCATCATCATCATTATATCAAAGGCAAGACAGAAGATCGGTTTTCTGGAGAGTGGTAATTGTTAGAAAGCCTAACTCATTAAACACACCGACACACCCTGAAGGTAGGCAGGCATTTTGACTATTTCAAAAGTATTCTTTTCTTGCTTAAGCACCAACAAGAGTCACCCTAATGGGTCAAGCGCGTTAGTACCTTTCGATTGTAGCAAGCTCAGCGTAAACGCTCAACATTTAAGCACAGAGTGTGTTAAATCGAAGCGAGGGCTTTCGACCAATCATACCCGAGAACGGCGTGAGTTATTTGAAAGCTTTACAAGAAACTTAAAATTACCGCTGTAGATTCACCGGATTGCAGCTAAACAAAGATGTGTCAGTGGCCACCACGATGTAACTAAACCACACATGCAAGCAATAAAACTCCATTTGACATACCGGAGCGGGGATTCTGATCTTCATCAACAAGTTCTGATTCTTCTTTCTAAAATGATGAGCCCGTAATCAATCAGATATTTATCTAAGACAGCCTTTTAGAGAATTTCAAACCCCATACCTTGCAAGATAGCCTCTGAAAACAGCTTGGATGAGTGTAGCGGCATTATTTCTCGCACGATCGAGTTGTCCAAGAGCTCTTCTACGCCAAGCCCGTTGAATGATCCGGGCGGCATGAACATGCCGACGTCGACGAACACCCTCCAACTTGTCAGCAAGTTCTTGTCGTAGAAAGCCCTTGGTTTTGCCCAGTTCAAAGTCTTTACCAAGTTTGGCGGGAGTAGTTTCTCCAAAAACTCGATGTATGTTGGCAAGCAGTGCTTGCGCTCGTTGCTTATAGTCGGGAATACTGGTCACCTGACGAAATGTTTGGCGATCCAGTAGGGAGGAATAACTGTGGATACAATAATTTATTAAATTTTATCAGTAGAATTTAACCCAACTGATCAGTTATGGTTCCCATTCAACTACTAGTTGATGGTGTGATCGTTGCATCTAGTTTCTCACACCAACAGGATCTCGAAGACTCTAAAAATTTTGCTTTTTCCAACGCTAAAGATTTGGTGAAACTAATATTACCATCGTTACTCGTTAATCACCTGACATTTACCGCGTTAATACTTGTGGAAATCGTTAAAATTCTAGTTGACTTGCCAATACTAAGTACGACGCCTATCCTTGATACTAATTAAATTGCAATCAAGACTTTAAATGTGAGTAAATTATAAAAATATTAAGTCGAAATTTCAAAATCCTATAAAGTTGTGCAGATCATAATTTATCAGAAAGTTCTACGTTAATTCGAAAAGAAAGTATTTGAAGACGAGAAAAGCTTCATAAGTTTTGCTTTCGAAAAAAAATTCACTTCAAATTTTGTATTCAGCGAATAGCAAATAATTAAAAGTAGCCTTTTGTGAATATTCTCAAGCTATTGGAGAACCAGTTGCTCGAGCGCATAGGAGGGTGTTGATCTCAGAACACACCGCGAACACCGTCAAGAACTGGCATCATTTGGTCTATATGTAATCACTGATATTTTCATTGGAATGTTAGTTTACATATTATTCCCACTTTTTAATTTTCATTTAATAGGAAATAAATCAGCCCTCCTCCACCCCTTACCTTGTTAATTTATCAAATAAACAAATCGAACGTCATGCAGTACCTAAAAGGATCGTTATCCTGCTGAAATAGTGTTTAAATGTGTCTGTCGGAGGGGGCAAACAGCGATGTGATTTATAAGTCCAAATTATGACGGGATTTTTGGGAACTCGTCAACAAAATACACACAAATTCAATAATTAAAAGTCAAGAGACTGACTTTTCGGTGTGAGTTTTGAGTGCAATTTCTAAATTCGGTGTTTACCACAAAAGGAGCAAGAGTTTAGATCAACTTGCTGATTAATGACCTTTTATCTGTTTCTATTAACTAGGATTTGGACCACAATTAACCTGAAAAGCTATATTTTGTTCAAAAGATCAATGAGGAAAAAACTGTAATAATAAAAGTGCTCACTTGTGAACAAGTTGTTCATAAGGAAGACGAACTGGGAAACCGGAGCTTCGAATACGTACTGTTTCCAAGATGCCGATGTAGCGAAGTTGTTCCATAACCATCGTATCCTCGAATGTCATTGGCTTCTTTTCTGGATTAGGTTTGATGCATCTCACAAACCACGGTCGTTTTCTACAAAGTAGTAAAAAAATGAAAATCTATTAAAAATTTAATTGAAATGACTGCTTGAAGCAGTGCTTTAGGTAATAGATAAAGCACCGTCATTATAACACTTTATTGGTAGGGAACACGGTGAAAGGATTTCCAACAAATTATTTGGTGTCTATTTTCGTAGACATTTTGTTGAGTTGGTTGCCCATCACGATTTAAGGGATATAGCTTTCAATAATACACCAATTGAAGGGGAGGAAAATGGTGCACTAGGGGATTTTCACCTTGAAACCTTGCTTTGTACATAAATTTTTGTTGTGATTGATGACCTGTTATTAAAATCTGCACAGTTCGTGACAATTTTTGGAAAAGTCGGTGCAGTTAAATCTACATTTTGAGGGTGGATGGGCGAACATTGCAAATTCATCTGAGCCTTCATAAAAGCAAAAATCGTTCAATACACCACCAGTCCAACTAAAGACACCTTCTTTTAATAGGGTGCCTCAATGCTTCATAAATAAGATTGGAGCTTCTTTAAGTTGTAAATTGGTAGAAGCTGCGACCTGTTTTACAATTTATTTTTTCTTCCAATAGCCAAGATATTAACATCATGATGTGAAATGAAATTATATTGGCACGAATGAGTTCATTAGCGTTCACTCAGTGAGAGCAGTAATAAATTGGAAACTACCATACAAGAATGTTCCTTCAATCTATTAAGTATTGTACCAAGTTCCTTGCGGTTACACTCATGGCTTTAGCCATCATAAACCAAAATTAGCCTACAACTGAACTCGACACTTTCAAATATACCTTGCAGGTTGCATTAAAACCTGAATCCAACTACATGAATCTTGTTCAATAATACTCACTGTAGTGCGCTCCTCGTGTGTTCAATACAATAGATCATTGAGCTTTTTAGTCAAATGAGAGATACAAAATCTGAAGGAAGGGTTGGCATAAAAAAATGTCACAACTAACTTCTCAAGTCAGTTTTGGAAATTGCTTTCAAAACACTCGTGTTGGGCTAAGTGGTGGTGGAAAATCCAGCCTCCCTGATGAGACCCTCTATGTAAGCCTGACTAAAAAAGTACGGATGGAACTGAATTCATATCCTTTGACATAGCGAACATGCGCGAAGACCATTGCCCCATAGACGCACATTACTGTAACAGTGAATATTAGTATTATTGTCATGACGACACATGTCACTTGATAAAGCATTTTTAACTAGTACCAGAATATTGATTATTCGTGAAATAGACTACAATCTTAAGGCCGTCGCAAATGTCAATTGAGTCCTATTCAACAAATGCATTCCATATACGCGTCAACCTTATAGGCTTTCAGTTAATAATATGTGAAAATGCATTCCTATCAAGATTTTAATTGCGTAGAATTTGAATCTTGACACCCAGCTATGGCCTCAATTTTGAAATTAACTGACTTCAATTAAATGAGATATATTATTAAAGTCTAAATTAAAGAAACCTGGTAGGAAAATATTTTTGTAGAGGCAACAAAATCTCTATGTGGGTTGCAATGCTTGTACTTACAAACTGAGAATTACACAAGTTAGCAAGATTGTCACATCTGACTCACGTTTTCATTGTTTCCATTAGAGCGAGAAGAGAGGTGTGGAAACTGTCAAGGAGAGTAGGTGATCTACCAAACCGCGAGGATATTCCAGCCTGTAATCCACGATTATTCTGTTTCGCATTTGATGGAAGGAAAACGGATGCCACTCGCTCCTGTGCACTTCCACAAAGCATGTCTAAAGCTTCTGACCTTATTCTGTCACGGTTCTTTTCAACTAGACCGTCAGTCTAAATCAGGTAGGTGGAATTAATATTATTTGTGTTGAAATTTAAGAAAAATGCATGAAAATCACTCATTTATAGATAATTTAATTACCTTTTATCATCTCTCATGCTAAGAAACGAAGTTTTATCAAAATTCTACTTCTGGCTAAACAGGCAACTTATCAACCCTATGACTACAAGCCGCAAATAAGCAATTGTGCTTTCATAAAAATTGAATCGTCGTGAGTCTGAATATTATCGACATTCCTCTTACAGTCGAAGTGACGCCCCTATAGCTGCCTAATAATATGGCGGAGCCAATGTAAACTACATCACTGGCAAGCTATACTATGAATGGATATAAAACGCAACGACTTATCATCAAATGCCTTTTTAGGCAAATTACGTCTTACCACTTCTTGAGCATGAACCTAAAATGAAATATTCAAAGGAATTTACCCGAAAGAGTCCTTAGTGTTTTATTCACGAATCGGGTGTTATAATCGAAATGACAATTCCATATCTTCTCTTAATCTTTAGTGACTAGTATTTTGGGCTTGCATAAATTTTAAACAGCTTCTTTAGGGAATTGCGTAACGTTAGTTAATAGATCAATACGTAATATTATTATCGTTTTTAATCCTCCCTCCCTCCCCTCTCCACTGAATTTCACTTTCCTAATCCTCTCAGGAAAGCGCATTTTTCTACCTGAAATTGTTGGTGCTCTACTTCCCGAAATGGATTAACTTGAATTTTTTAACCAGGAACAGGAGTCTATAGCACAATTACATTTACCATTTAGCATCTTGCTGTTGAAATAAAATTTGCTTGAAATTTACCGAATAAGCGATCGTTCCAGCAAAATGAACGATGAGGAATTCAGAAGAGCTGGAAATCTTGGGAACTCCGTAGTGAGGATTGTTTTTGTGGGCGGCATGACTCTTTTGAATGAACGATTTGTCATTTCCCTGTAAAATAAGATAAAGCGAAATTATTGATTGTGTTCAACCAACAGTGAACGCTTTTATGCCTTCTTTAGCAAAAAGGTGCCGAATCAATCGAGATGATACGACCGAGAACACGTTCTAATTCGTAAGTTCTGAGTTCTGTGAACTCACTTGGGAAGTGAATGACCTTTAAGGCATCGAAACGTTGGCAAATGTATAAATTCAAAAAATGAAAAAAATTTTCAGTCAGTTTTTGTACTGTAAATATAATTTTGACAAAAAGATGGGAAAAATTTAAGTATTTAAGTTGAGAGGAAGGTTAAATCTGACGACTTCTTTCATAAAAATGTAATAATATCTTCTGGCTGTGAGTAGTGTTTTCCATCTCTTTGTCATCAGCATCTTCAGGATACTTGAGGAGTTTATTTCTGATGAAGATTAGCTCTCTAGACAACTGAGAGACGATCGCACTGTTTTCATGAACAAGTATTTGCATTTAGTTCTAGTCTGTATGCCCCATAATCAGCCCACAACTGTTCCAACTGTAAGATCTCCATTCCTATCTGTACATCCCCAAAATCAAGGTGTTCGAAGCTCTAGCTAGATTTTCTAAAAAACGTGGTCATAGTCTCTTCCATGATTAATAACCGTTGGTATGTTGGCGCACCATGGATCCTAATAGTATTCAGCATTAGGGGGTGATAACAAATTAGATAATGAGATAACTGATTCCATCTTGAATTTTCGACTCATCCAACGAAAGTTCAGATCCTTGTATTAATATTAATCTGCTTGTCTTTGGTGCTATTTCGAGAACAGTATGCCATTAAAGGCCATGGATATTGGCGTAGCTTTAATGAAATTCACACAAATCGATGAAGCCGCCATCACTAGCGACAGTATTTTTCAAATCTGCCTTGAATCCTTGGTCCTCATGGTCCGAATATGTAAATTAAATGTACACATCAACATCGTAAATAGATTTGAAAACGAAAATAATGGAGTAACTTTTGGATATTCAGCAAATATTGAAAATCCAAGAGTTCTTTTTTAAAAGAAAGCGAAATTACCCGATGTTGTAATGTAAGAAAGAATTAAGATAAAAGTAAATAATTAGGCTTATAAAGCATACTGTTAATTCTGTATAACGCTTAGCTATGTGTGAATCTACCGACGAAATCTTGGCGCATCGCTGTGAGCTCAAGCGGTGACAATTTGGTCATTTGACTCATCGCTAATTTGATTATCGGTGTGATGAAGGCTCTGCTTTTGCAGCTTCTGCTATGCTACTGCCTCGACCCTCTATCTACTTATGTAAACGTCTTTATACCTTACTTATCGCGTGAGAATACTTAAAAGGGTGCAAATAATCACAATAACTAATTCAATATATGCCCCTGTGAAAATTCTCCCTAAAAATTTTTTCAAGTCATTAGACTCCTTGCAATTTCTATTAAAGCATCTCTTGTTAAAGCAACAGCATTCAATCTTGTGACCTAAGTAATGAAGAGGCACAAAAGCTGAATCCCGTAGAACAGGTCCTCTTAAACTTTTCCAATTTTATTATTTCTATGATTTTGTTTGCCCAAGTAATGCCTATTCCTATTAGTAAAGTGACTGCAATTGCACGTTCATATACATGCACAAATATCATGCAAATACCTTGCGAAATAACTGACTCTCAAATTAATGCCTATCAAATGTGCTATTAAATAATAATAAATACCAATAACACTTTCTTTGTTAAAATTTTGACTTCGCATTATGGATGAGGTCAAGGTAGCTTATTAGTCATAAGTTACGCTGATTCCCATCACTTAATAGGCATAGAGACCAATGTGAACTTTCGATGAGAAAAGGATTGTGAATAAAATAATGATGATTCATACTACTCACCTGACCAAGATAAGCCTCATCATTGAGAATATGGAAGATACCGTCGGGTTTTCCCGTCAACAGTTGGATAATCACTCTGTTATCGGGGAAAGCAATATAACTCCAGCTCACTCCTTCACTGGAGTATTCTGACTGTTCCAACTCGAAGACATATCGATTGAAGAAGAGTTGGAGGTTCTCATTGGCATAATTAATGCATAATTGCTCCAAGGAGTTAGATGGCAAGTTCTAATAAAAGAAGGAAGAATATATAATTTGAATAGAACCCTGAAGAAGGGGTGAAGGGATTTACTTACCTCGAAACCGTAGATATCAAGAAGGGAAATACAGGGAGCGGAATCTGAACCATCGGTCATAGGAGGTGCAAGTCGTCGATTTAATTCCTCAACCAGAAGTTCAAAGTACTTTGAGTATAGGTATTTTGCTATGGAATCACGATTCACTTTGGCCTGCATCTCATTCACTGGACTTCGAACAGCTTCATTTCGAGTTTCCTAATTAATCAATAATAGAGTCCGAAATGTTGTAACTGTTAAAATGTCTACAAATAAATCGAATTAATACTGACCATAACTTTAGTCGTGAGAACATTCGCAAGAATTTGTTTGCTAACTCCCAATTCATTGGCAATTATGTTCAATATTTCTGGATTCTTGATATAGCTAACTTCCTAAAATGAAAAGATTATATGCATTTAAAATGTTGCTTTAAAATTGGATCAACCTTCTTTTCAAAGAAATATTAAAATATTTAAAATCGAAAACGATTTTCTGTTTAATGAAATATATATAGCTACTTATTATAATAGTATAATTTTTTATTAAACTTTCTAATGGATTGAAGTTTTGTATGCGAAAGAGAAAATTATATAAAATTAATTTAATTTGAAATTACTCACATCTCGTTCTCCAAATTCGACGTTACCCAAGTGCAGAACACCAGACATTATACGCAGACAAAGATCCATGTCATCTCCAGTAAAACGTAAATTCGACCAGCAGTTCAACAGAACTTGCAGAGCTTCTGGATCAGATCTGGAGGCCACTTTACTGGCTTTACCCTAGAAATAGTGCAAAGAGATATTTTCTACTCAATGCTCACTTAAGCATTTGTAGAGCAAAATGTATTTCGGGGGTATAACTTACATATTGAAGATATGCATAATCATTAACAGAAGTAAGGTGATGCGTTTCTTTAGTTTCATTATCCAGACCAGATAAAAGCTGATAGAAAATATGGTAGTTCCTTTCACCGGCTGCTTGTTGAACCACACGAGATTTCTCGAGGAGATAATTTGTCACTCGAGCCCCTGTTATCGACGGACTACATCAAGAAAAATACATTCATGATAAAATTTTGCGGACAACAAAATACAAGTATATTAAGGCGTACCCAGCAAAGTAGACTTCAACAAATTTGCCAAATCGAGAAGAGTTGTCATTTCTTAAAGTGGTAGCATTTCCGAAGCTCTCAAGAAGGGGTGTGCTCTCAAGGACTCCTTGAGCGGCAGAGCCCCATGTAATTTGCTCACCTTCGCTAGACGCTGCCAAATGACGTAAAATTCTTTTGAATGCTTCGGTCTTTCCAGCACCTGATTCACCACTACAAAGGAGAGTTTAAACTTTGGACGTAACCATACCTTATAATCACAACTTGATCGACTTCATCGTGCAGTAAGTTTTGATACATGCCTTCTGCTATACCATAAACATGAGGGGGCATAGAAGCCATAGGCTGGTTTCTGTAAGTTGACATAACATCCAACCCATCGATAAGAAGGTCAACGTAGGGATTCACAGTTACAAGAATGTTCCCAATATAGGTCTAAGAAAATTAGGTTAACTAGTTATTTACATATATATTCTTATTATTGTAGCGGATTTTTAAATTGTCCAAAATGGTCATTTGAGATAGATTTCTCAGGTTAACCATATTATCAACGCCATCGACTTCAATTGGACCAACAACGCGAACGCGTTTCAGGTTCTTAAGATTCAGCAATTGAACCTCGCCATCAATTGTACTTCGGACAAATGTACCATCTCCTCTGACGGCAGATACTTCACCCATTAAATCTTTCATATACCCAAGATCAAAGAGGATGCGAACACCCTAAAGGTAATATATAAATCATGGTATTACCTCTCGTATTCCGGCCGCATTAAACGTCATTTTCTATAGATGAATAAACGAATTTGAGAATCTACTCGTAAATACACGACTCAGGATAAAACCGCAATCGATGAAATTAAACAAATGTAAGGTTAAATGAAAACACGTCATAGATCAATGAACATTTTGAGTTTAATAAATTTAAATAATGCAGTTTTTACATTTAGATAGTTTTTTCATTACTCATAGTCTTGATATACTGCATTAGTGTAATTCTAATGTTTTAATTAATTATTGCAAAGGAAACTATTTTTTATTTAGAAGAATTAATTAGAATTTGAAATCAAAGCTTGTTTTATACTGTCTGCTAAGAAGTTTACCACACTTAAGCCAAAAAATCATTTGTAACTCTCCATCTTTCCTCAATATTATATATAAGTCTATTTAAAGTTTCCTAATAGTTCATTCTTATATCCATTACTTAAACTAAACAATATAATAGCGTTTTTAATTTGAAGGATTGTTTAGCATTATTGGAGGATCATATGGGAAGAAATCTTCATGAAGTTCTTTTCCTTGACAATCAAATGTTGGCTGGGTTAGATGGAATTTATTCATATAGCTTCCCTTCTTTTGATATAATTCGCGAAATTCCTCAAAATCATCATCCTTGCTCTTTAATCTTTTTTTCATTTTATTTTAATAGGAATTATACCTAAAAGTTTTAGAACTATACTAAAACCGTAACGCTATCTGACTGTTCGATCAAATAAGTTCACTGCCAAAATTATAATACACCATATCAAAATCTTCAAGTTGTACAGATTTTCGCGTAATCAATACCAAATTAGCTGCTCTAAATAAAGGTAGGCCAATGAAAAGAATTTTGGTGGAACAATATCAAAAATACCTTCAATCATTAAAGTATATTTGAAAGTAACTACCATCTGGTCAGATTTTGGTTATGATTGAGAAAAGGCAGTTAGAGTCGCTTCATTCCTGAGTGTATAGTAAAATTATTTGATGTGTAATTCCTGTTTTAACTTGTTCTTAGACACTCTATTTTGGCAAACACAATACACCGAAAAAAACTTTTTTACAATTATAGGACCCAAATTGTTTTTGTTTATAAAACTCATACTGAATAATTTTTTGTAAACATATCATAGCACAATCTAAGCAAATGTACATCCCCTTCTTGAATAAGTATTTACCAAAAAAAGTTGGTGAATCATGGAATTTCAAGCGTATAATAGAAACCCTTGAATTGACTAGCTGTGTGTCTACTGGACGCTCAAAAATGGGACTGAATTGGGTATTCTCTTTGTTAGCTACCCTTAATAAGGAGCTTTTCTTTTGCAATACTTGGTACAAATGAAGTAAAATCACTAAGAACTTTTTTTACGCTGAACTGCCCTTCCTTGAAGGGTACAGTAACTGTCAAGTTAAACTCTCTCAAGAAATTACCATCAGAAAGAAATTGATCAACACCATAGTAAAACACCTCCCAAAGTCCCATTTCAAAAAATAGGGCATGTTTTCGTATTGATAGGTTAGTGTATATTATGGGGTAGTTAAAACAATAATGTGAACAATTTCGCTCAAATAGAATATGATTAAGGGAATCGCGAATTAAAAGTTCAAAAATAAATAGACTTGCAAATAGGCTTTATCCTGTAGAAGAATATTATTTTCATATATGTACAATTTCCTTATGTCAAATTAATCTCGAGAATAGGAAGTTGTCGTTCAAATTCGACTTGAATTGACACAAACGCGTGCTTTTGGTAATAACCTGTAAATTAGGACTAAAGTATACTTGCAGTCTGAAATAACGTTAAGTGAACTCTGACCACATCGATCGAACAGACGGATTAAGCCAAGTTAGTTATATCGATAGAGCAATACGGAGGTAGCCAGAGAGCTTATGTAAGGGATTTTTATTCGTTAAAAGTGAGCTATGTTTCGTCGTCGATGTCTCGCAGTGCTAATCGGCGTCCACTGAGGTATCTATTTGCAACCACACACCTGCCCCACCTGTAGATAATACAGTCGTAATCTTATTACCAGTTAATCGCTTCGTCTATTGATATTGATTAATAGGAAATTTTCGCGCACTTTCAGGAAGGAGTAAAATCTGTTAACCTAAGCGCGAAATTTGATACAGTAATTCATACACAACTATTTACCCTATGTTTGCCTACTCTCTTTGACACCAATTTATTGACAAATTGTACCCGCGTTAGCAACCTCTGTACCCGTAAGTAAATCAAGTTCAAAATCGTGTGGGGCCTTTCGAATCAACCCAAATTTCACGATTTGAATTGTCATTAAAGGATTGCACATAAATATTAAATGCTTTAATGCAAAATAAATGATGCATTAGTAACACCCACTCAATTATCACAAGAATCATACCTTATTATGAAAAAATTCAATCGCTTTGTCCCCTTAAAAAACCAAAAATTTAATCTCATTAATGTTTCTTTCTTAAAAATCAACAAAAAATAGGGTTTTCAATGGTAGTTGGCCGCCCTTTGACCCACGAAAATTAGATAAGCTCCATTAACAGATTCCTTTATTGATTATTTTCCGCTCCGTCGATAATAAATAAAAGGGTTTAACAGTACTCTGTACTACCTCGTGCACAATGCTACCAAGGATGAACAGAGGAATCACATTCTCCATTGAGCATTCTGGAAAATGAGGCATACTTTCAGAAATCTCTCGGACAATTAACAACTGAGTTTATGCAACGTAGGAATGATATTGAGTTTATTCAATGAATAGGCATGTGGCTAGTTTACGCGACGTTTGTAATAATGCTTTCTACGTCATATGCTCTGTTCAATTGATATTATTAAGGTAGATTAGCTGACTTCAGAAGAGGTTATATACAAAGGGCCTATTTGTAAGGTAACTCTACAGTGCCGATCTGAGGAGAAAAGTTGAATTAATAAGGGCGGTAGATTAGCGACTTTTTACCACCACAAATAATTCAATTAAACAAAAATAAGACAGAGTTCTAAAAGACTTTATTTAAGCTAAGTTGAGCTGGCTTTGGAAATTGAAGAAAATATCGGTTTTGATAGAAAACGCTGCTCATCAGTATAAGGTCTTCAAATGGCAGTTGGCCCCAACCTCTACGTCCACTCGATTTTTTATGCAAACAGGCAATTTTATCGAGCACGTTAGTTGTACTAGCCTTTGCACCGCAATCAGATTAAACTGTCTATGAGGAATATTCTCCCAGATTTGGCTCCAACGCAGAGTCTATGCTTCTCAATTTACCTTCACTTTTACTTAATTATTTCAAAAGTATTGCTAGCAATTCCCGCTTCCTCTCATGAGTGGGAGTAATAGAGCGCGATTTGGTTTTTTAAAATTGTATCTCTCTGTGTATGTGTATTACCTTTACACCATGAAAGTCACACCAAGAACTTATGCAACCCTTTGTTTCAGAAAAGTGGTCAATTTCACTTTATTTAAGATGTATCTTATTCAGTCTGGCAGAAATAAGTTCAAGTGCTACTTGGTTTTACTGTTAAAGTACCTTAGCCAGTCATTTTTAAGTTAAATGTGATTCTAAGTGTGGCATGACTCATTAATATTGAGAATTTTGAGGGAGTGATGTCATTTCACAAGATTGAACTCTTCTTTAATTAATTGGTGAAATGCTCCCAAACTGAAACAAATTCAAAGTACCGATACGCTTTCTAGTATTCATGAAAATCGAAGCGCATGCTCAATTAGGAGGCGTAAAACAATGACCCTCACTGAAATCTAAAATTACATTAGAGAGCTTATTTTGAGCCTTCTGAAGCTACTCCAGTTTGTGGAGAACATAGTCCGTATAAGTAAATGGGAATATCAAGGTACTATTTACAGTGGCATAAAGCTGGAAGTAAACATCTAAAAATGAGCTGGTGGCTTTAATCCGCTCTTGGCTATGCCCATGGCAAAATTCGATTTCTCGATGTTATGCCTGCAAATCCATTAAAGAGAGTTTCAGTTCAACATCCCACAGTCTTAACTTAGCTGGGAGGAGATCTGATATAGCCACTTTTCAATATATTCCTCGTCAACAAAGGAGGCTTTGGAGGAACTGCTGACAGTTGAGTGGTATCTGCTTTCATTCATATTATTTGACATTAACTCTAAGCAAGTAGTAAATTCGAGAGGGAGAGATTGTATGGTGACAAATATTTTGCCCCATAGGATTAAATCAGTTTTCTATCCGCTTTATTCTGTAATATCATTGGGTTATCTCTGCTATTATGCTCCTCTAATCACACTTAACATCAGTACTACACCATTGTCGCTTTCTTCATTTCACCTTGTGAAGGTAGAGTTGGTAGAGCCTGGCTAATTCTCCTTGTTTTCCACTGATTAATTCCAAACTGTGTCTCTGCCTTTTGGTATTTAATTAATACCGATTTTTCGTATCGATTTATTTGAGTAACAAAATCACTGCACTTCTATTCGTTGCTGTTTATGTTTAGTGTCCTGGCAGAAATATATTGAAAGTCACTAAGTTTCTGTCTCGTTTCCTAATCTTTTATCGCCAAAAGTTTGAATAGTTGATAGGGGGGAATCAAATGACCATAAAGGTACCGTTCATTTATTGGCCGAACAATGGACAAAAATTCAGATATATACGTAAGACTTGCGTCTACACATGGACACTTGCATGATCCACCGGTTCTACCAGCTAAAAAATTATACGATGAAATTTTAGGATATTAAAAATATTAATAGAAGAAATTAATACGAATCTCAACAGGATAATCAGATACGGATGGTATCTATCAACATATTAGGCAATCTTGAACAGTAAAAAACGTACTAACGGCACAGAACCAAAAACTTATTCTAATGAGTAGGCAGGATTAAGGAACCTAGGACTCAATTTGCCCTTGTGCGAAAGTAAGTAAAAAGCAACTTAGAACTACAGCTTCAAGAGCCTTGCTCGCCATACATGAACAAAGACCCATCTGTAGACATTCAAGAATTGAACTCATAATGGGATTAGCTTGCCATGAATATTTCGTCACCCTGTGTAACATGATGTAATGATGTGAATAACTGACATAATTCATTAAGCAGCTTTCATCTCCTTGTCAATAACACAGTATGCATGGCGTAGA
Source organism: Hymenolepis microstoma (assembly GCA_000469805.3). Classification (NCBI taxonomy): domain Eukaryota; kingdom Metazoa; phylum Platyhelminthes; class Cestoda; order Cyclophyllidea; family Hymenolepididae; genus Hymenolepis; species Hymenolepis microstoma. Next base: position 9,813,570 of record LR215995.1, on the reverse strand, counting down.
ATTGCCTAGAACTTGTGGAGATTCAGGTAAAAGGTGCGCAAAGATAAAATACAGGTTGGAAATTATACATCTGGACCCGAGACTTAAAAACCAGCACAGATTTGTCGAATTGTTTTTTTAAGAATGCACCCAACCGTACTCACGCGTGTCTCACAGCAGACTGATGCCACCAATGTGATGAGTTTTGGTGGTATCAGGAGAAGGCTATAGACACGTATTGAACATGTTTCAAACGGCAATAGTGCCTTCTGTTATGAGTCTTATGGAGCTTATTTTGAAAGAGGACCTAAGGGCGTGAAAGGGTTAAAATTGAAATCATTTTTCAAGATGACTTCTCAAAAATGGATTAGAATGGAAATAAAAAAATGATGGAATGAAATTAGTGCCAGAAACACGAGAATCAGCGTGATAAGAAGGGTCGCTGTGATGAAATAAAAGCAAATCCTTGGAATATTTCAAAGTTCAAACAAATTCCACCAAATTATAATTTTTTTATCAAGAAAGTCTCTTTGATGCTTATGGGGTCTAGTATCTGCCAAGTGGGCGCCAGTTTGTATTTGATTGGAAGGCTTAGAAACAAAACAGAATCGCATTACTCCAAGACACTTAATTAACTAAATTCGCCTTCATATTGCTGAGACTTGAAGATCGAAGCACTAATTATAGAATCTCAACGTATTTTGACCTGAATAATGATCAAGCTATCACGTTCGATGCTCCCACTCCCTGATAAGGAAGATGGACAAATAGGAAGTACACTGTTGGAATTAATTATCCCGAGTTAAAATGTCGGCTCCACAGTTTCGAGACTTCTTTATCGGATTCGCGTCAGAAATGACTAAAACCTTTCACCTTCGGAATTAAACTGCGTCTTCGGATAATCAGTGACTCCTTTTTAAGCACTCCCTAAAATATTGCCAAATAAAGTAGAGAGTTAGTAAACTCCGCAGCGCATGACTCTAAGATAAAATTTAAAATATGAACAACAAAAAAACAGTTTTCTTATCATCGAGAATGCAAATTCATCGAAGTTGACGGTAATATGGCAAGCGTAGACAGTATCATCACCAATCAGATCAAAGATATTTCTGTGCGTAATCTAAAAGCCTCTATTGAAAAGCATCTTGTAGATAAGGCAAGTTACTATAAATGGCATAAAGACTAACATCGGCCACAGTAATCTGTTTTAGCTAAGCACTGGGAGATTCATGTTTAGTTTACACTCTGTGTGCAAACAGGCGCATCCTATTGGCTGGCATGTATGCTATCCTAACCTCAGAAACAATGTTCTCAGTGGCTTACTTCCCTGATAATTACTGAACCAATATTCAGACCATTCCTTGATATTCCTATCCACTCCTAACTTCCACACAACTTAACTCTTTGAAAAACACGAGCTTGTTGGATGTCTTATTCCATTAATCTCTATCCAATCACGCTTTCCTTTTCGTAACATCAAATCTGGATGGGTCAGACACTGAATTTATCGGCACCCGTGATTTGAAGCCAGCCCCGTATCTCACCAAGATATTGCAGATTATTCAGACAAAACCTAAGTCCAGCACCATAATAATAATTAGTAAGCCTTGACCAGTCTCAGAAACCTCTGTGGCAGATTCTCCTTGTTGTTAAGTCTCCCATAATAAAGAAACAGACGTATACCGTGGAATACGTTTATTTAGCATGGCGTGCCGACGTGTAAGCGTGCTGTGATGTGTGTATATGACGTGGAACTTAGTCATATATACACTTTATGGTATGGTGACCTCATATGACTTCGGTCATAGATTGGTCGGGTGATCGTGTACTGGAATTGACCATTGATTGATCGTATTGACATTGGTCATTGATTGGTCGAGAGGTTTCCGCATTTGTCATACTAAAGTTGTGTTCCCACAAATTTCTCACGTTTGTCGAATAGGACTCTGATTCAAAATTATTGATAGAACTTGTTTTTAAAAATACTTGTAATGAATGAATTTTTCCATAAAAACTTAAGTGAGTAAATACTTGAAGTTTTTTTCTAAAGAATCCTTGGTATTTCGATACGAAATTAGCGATAATTTTTGTTAAGTCAGCTTTAAATCAGAAGATAAATTGAATTTTTTACAAGAGAGACAATCGGCACGAATCATATCGATTATTAATTTATTTCAAGCCTTTGAATATTTACAAAGGTATGCTAATTGTTCATAAATTATTATGCTATAATGGGTGATTTTGAGACACATGAGCTCCAATAGAGCGAAGTAACTTGAAAGAAATAATGGCTACTGTACTGTGTCTTGAACACCAATCACAAGCTCCACTAAACCCAACGAAGTTAAGCGAGTAAGACGTGGGCAATGGTCCAGCTCCAAGCCGTCGCAGCTAATATACATCATTTTAATGCAATTATGTGATCTGAAGTCCTCCCCCCCCCCACCCCCCACCTCTCCCCATCTAGTTACCCCTTTCCTTCTTATGACGAAGGCTATGGAATTACTATTTGAACTGAGACAGCAACTAACTCTAGTGGTAAAATGGTGATAATAGGGATAACAGTTGAATTAAACGCGTCAATTTCAAAGTCTCTAGTCTTGGACTCTTTAGGAGTAACATTACACCTAGTATTGACATCTTAATCAAAAAACAACTTCCAAAAGGTAGCCGAGAAATGGAAAAGGTAAAAAGACTTCAAAAATCGATTGTAAAGGGAGCTTTTGATTGTATGTGTGTACCATTAGTAGACCATCTGACTCTACTTGAGCATTAGCACCACCCGGCAAGGTCTTAGCATTAAAAAGTTCGTATTGCTTCCTCATTCACAATTCTAGGGCCATAAAAACTGCAAATGTATTACAACCTAGGTGTATTGCTATAATTACACTCGTTCAGACTCATTAGAATGGGTAGGAGGGAGAGCTTCACCAACTTACTAAAATGCACTCGATTGCATAGCTTTGGGTACGTGGGAAATAACTTGGCGTCTGTTTATTCAATAACACAGAAGTGGGATTTTTCACACCCATGAACATTGAGGAAACGGAAAACAGAAGCTGCAGTGGAGATGATACAATCTCTGTTCGAAAGCTTCTTTGAATTTTCATTTTTGCAAAGATTTAATTCAACTTCCCATCATGTATCATTTATTACATCTACTTTACACAGGCAATCATCGAGTTCATTCAAATGGTTTACATATTCGGTCTCACTGATTCGACGGCTCTTAAAAATTTCGACGAATCACAAGGTGACTGGCGGAGCCATCTTGAATACCTTCATCATAAGAGAAGAAACAACAGTTATACTTAGTCATTGAAAGGTACTCCAATATTGCCTAGTTAAATACTTCCACAAAGCAAATTACATCCCCATTTCAGTTCAAAATGTAAATGCCAAAAATGCAAAATCAACACAAAAATTTCAATTTTCATCTTTTTTGTTGGCATAAAATCTGAAAAAAAGGATCTCAGAAGTAAAAATACAGTTCAAAGGAAAGCAGAATAAGAGACATAGAGTAAGAGAAATATGGCTTATTATACAAATATATTGCCCTTTCATCTGGCTAGAACTTCTTCCATTGACCACGAAGTTGGGAGAAAATTTGAAGGCTCGCAATACGAATGGGTGAAAAGTTCGGTCTTTGCTGAAATTGTAATCAAATGTACGATGTTAATATTTGATGTAATAACAATTGCGTTCGCTTAGCGTAAATTTATTTTACTATAAGGATTTCTTATCGATCCATTTTCTAGAGCATAAGATGTCGGAATGGACCTCGGCAACCATTGACAACTTTTCAATCTAAAAATGCTCAATTCATACTCTTCCCTCTAAGTAACTTCAGCCTTTAATTATTCTATCCAAACGGAAAGTGTATAAACAAATCTGACATGATGTTAGTGATTAAATATCTCCGTTTAGTCAGCATGTTCTGTTTCCTTATTTCCGCAGGAACTTCCCACTAAGTCCTCACTTTCTTCAACTCTCTTCCCTGATAAAATCATTTGAAGTGGTGTTCATTAGGTTTGGCTCAATTTAAAAAGGTAATTAATTCTTCTCATCTTATGTTAACAATACTAATCGAATTTGTTACTCTCCTAGTAAATCAGCAAAAAAAAATCACCCATATGCTACTAGCTCACATGTCTAACACCATTGGGGAAGTTCAGAGTTATTATTAGGTTATTCTTTTAATAACAAAAAAATTTCTATTTCAAGTGCACTAACTCAACTGTCCTTAAAAAAATTATTTTAATAAAATATAAAATGAGGCAAATACTTAGGGAAATAAAAGATATGACATGAAGCTTACTTCAAATGATTATAGTTCATATTTCGATCGATTAGTTAATTTTGCTCCTTCGTCTGGGGAAAAAGTGGGATGGAGCTGGATCAAGAAAGAGAAAAAATCGATTAAATGGTGTGCAATTGAAATGCTCAATGTCAAATATGGCATATAATTGGAGTAGGACAGGGTGGGTGTGGAACAAGTGTGGAATATATTCCTTCTCTGAACTTGATCAATAATTGTGTCTGCTCTCGTAACTACTATCAATCCTAATTGATTAATGCACCGAAGGACACTAGGACCAGACAACACATTTCTAACAGTAAACAACCCTACCGGGTAAAATGATAACAGATGGCATAAAAAAAGGAGAAAAATTATCTAATTTCATACCTCAAATCTACTCGAATGTCACTCTTATTCCCTAATCTACAGCACTACTAATGTGGTTGCTTCATCTCAATCCCCTTCGAATCCACCAACCGACTCAAAGTCTGGCTATTTGAAAAATCTTCATGTGGATATTTAAAATACAAAAATTCACTCATCCGTATAAAAGGATTCATCAAGGGGTGATTCACGCAAGACACATCTCCTAATACAGAAATTCTCTCCATAATATAATTATTGCTATATTTGGTGTAATGATATGAATAATAAGCCAATAAACAAGGAAGCCAATCAATACTGGTAAGAGTTAAAAGAGAAGAACGGTTTCTGTTATACCGATCAAATTAATGGAACAATGTAATAAATAAATGGGCATTTACAAATGTATCAAATACCATAACATTAATCAATTATTAGCATTATAACAAAGCTTAAATGACAATAATTAATTAAGCTCAAATATATAACGTGATAATTCATACTTTCTAATGTACAATCCATGTTTTTTTTCAGTTAAAGAATCACTAAGTGATGACTGTGTAACGTGCATGAATGAATGCAGGTTCTATATTCATTTCGACATATCTTGAGGCGGTGTCTTCAAAATAACTATCTCTTTATCAAACCACCGAAAAAAATTGCCATAAATGTCATAATTTTCTGGCATTTTTAAACTTGTTATATAGTGTGAGATTTTTAAAATTTACTTCAAGAAAATTAAATTAAAGCGTAAAGTTCATGACCAATAAACGAAGTGCTACATTGTTTATGAGATATTTTTTCATGGTATTTCAATTACAAGGGTAATTCTAACTGAACGGGCTGTGGAAAGTACTAAATTAATGAAGCCTCTCTGACAAACTACTCCCCATGCTATTACGGAATTGCAGGAGTCCTGGATTATGGAATTAGGCAACAGTATAGCCCACAAGCCATCTTGTACTGACTTACGTTGAGCTGTTTGAGAAACGGCATTTCCTGACGTTGGAATGGTGATTGACGATGTAGATGCAGATATTTCGAAATCCATCACACCCAGTCTATTCCGATTATTTTCCTGAAATAAATTAGATTTGGCGAAATCACCGAACGGCGAGTTGTATTTCAAAAGGCTCTCCTGTGATGAGAAATCCAACGACGACTTAAGTTTCGAAAGAGAACCTTGCTCTTGTTCATTCATGTCTTTACTATCATCTTTCGACTCTTCAACTAGAATGGTTACCACCGACTCTTTTTTCTCAATTTCCTCCCCTGTTGAAGGGTTTTTTCCTTCTAAAATTGAATTGAGTTTTTTCTCGTCCTCCTCCTCTTTCAACTGCTCTGCTTTGCTTGAACCAGCCTCTACTTCCAATTTTGGCCTTTCTTTACCTTTATCGCCAATCGCATTACCATATTGTCCGTCATGCTCGAGACTATATTCATTGGATTCGCCTTCAAATAGATCCCTATTTGTGATAGCAACCCTATGTTTAGTAGCAGAGATATCAGAATGGTCGGTAGCGGAATCGCCGTGATGGCTGGGTGTGGGAGTCTTGGACCCATCATCAATTTCTGGAGTGTTTAGGAGAACTACTTGAACTCTGGGTGGAATGGGGAGTGAGTGATCAGGTTGATTCGTAGGTGTCGACGCGCTAGAAATGCCGCCACAAAATGGTGAAGTTAGATTAAGAGAGGATTTCGCTGAATCTCCGGAAAGTGAGAGGCTGAAGAGGCGTGGGGGAGGCATTAAAGATTTTATACGTGTGATTTGGCAAGCATGATTATTTGATGGGTTGGAGGAATCGGAGTTCATAGATTCAGTTGACCTAACATGGGAGTACATATTACTTTGATATTTAATAAATCATCTAAGCCAAGTAATTCAATAGGAGACTCACTTGGTGAAAGTGGGGTTTGCGAATTTAGGGGGTTTATCCGTATCAGATTTATTTTCCACATTTTCCGGACTGTAAAACGAAGCAAAGCAATCACAAGACATTTTAAGAACAGCATAATAATGGCTTAAGTGAAAATCTTGAGATCAACTTACGAAAAGAAATTGGAAGCTTCTCGAAGTCTCCTACATAATTGCATTGCACTCGCTCTGCTGTCACATTTGAAACCAATTTTCTTTTTTGCCTAGAAGTAAATATAACCAAAGAAAGTGAGCAATAAAAGTGTACCCATTTCGCTTAATTCACCAATAATAGCAAATTTGACGTTTTGACCAAATTAATTATTGTGTTTGTTTGAAAAGCAAAATATATAAACAATATTTTAAATGCAATTGCATAATTTTACTTAATTAGATATATATATTTATTTATATGTATATGTTATACGTATATATAACATTGTCTTTTGATGTATTCTTATCAATGTTTCTACTTAATCTGTTTTTAAATATTCCACTCAAACTCTCTGAGGGTTCCAGTACGTCACTCGCCGATTCGTTTAGAAATAAATGTTTTACTTCCTTAGAATTGTAAATTAATTAACAGTTGAGGCTTACATCACGTGTTTTAATGGTAATAACAACGTTTCTCCTATCGCATTCGTAACTTATCATTGACTCCCTGAAAGCAAAAAAGAAAAGAAAAAACACGGTGATAACATTTAAATAAAGGTGCGATTTCAGTTTTTCATTACATCTAATTAGAGAAGTGAGATAGTATTAGACCACTTTCTACGCGCACACACAAGTTGAACTTAAAACCAGTCTTCAAATAAGCTCATTAGATCTGCCCTAGCTAGATGGTAAAAATATACTTGAGATTGATAGTCTTCCCAATCGAAAAATAAATAAATAAATGAAAATTTACGGGTTTAAAGATTATTATACGCTTTAATAGCATTTTTCGCAAAAAACTTATAATGACCTTGAGTCATTGAGTTTAATTAACGTTGGTTGACAATAACATATAAGCAAGAATGTAGTGTGGAAACGCGATAAGAAAAATAACTTTGAAGAGGATACACAAAAAGAGACTGTGAAAAAAATGCGACTCACCAACGGAAGAAGTTAACCTGCTGGCTACTTTTGAAGACAGAAAGACCGCGGAAATTGAACCCCACTGCGATACCGTTTCCACGTTGATCCTTCAAACGAGAATTTAAGTTAGAAAACTTGTTCTGATAGGAATACTCCCTTCCCCAATTCAACTTTCTAACTTTGGTCAATTCAAGTTGTTTGAAATTAACAAAAAAGCAAGCTCTTGCTTATAAAAATGAAAACCTTTCCTCTTCTGATCTTGGAAGCAAGGGTTTAACTGAAACGCTCTTAAAAATTTCTTGTGAAAATGTTTTGAGACCGAAGCAAAAGTGAAACTACAAGATTAAAAAGCCAAATTAACTGTTCCCTCAAAAATTCGTAAACATCATTTTAAAAACAGCGTTGTCACAGTCTTACTAGTATCTTCGTTACAATCCTGTGCACAAATAGATTCATAAAAATTGACCAATTGATTCTCCGGGAATTGTTCTAAACTTGAAGCACATTAGTGTTTAAGCGATGCGTCCCTCTTATTTCATTTGCTTTCATTATATCCATGAGAAAATTATTAATTAAACAGTCTTTTTGTCATCTTCGTAGGAAAATCTCCCTTTACTTTGCGTATGTTATTTTATGAGTCAAGTCAATAGTTGATTAAAATCAATAAGGAATTTAAACAAATCTCGTTAAGTGACTTATATAAGAATGAAAAAGGAACCGTTTGATCCCTAGTTTAATAACCGCATTAAAGCCTCGATTATCAAAGCACAATAGAGCAAAGAGAGCAGTAATTTCAACTGATATGACTATTGGAAATCCCGAGTTCGAGATCAAACCACATATGCTTGTTGTTTAGATTTAATTGCACGTAGAGATACAACTTCAACATGAACAATCAATCAGGATAAATTACTTAGGAAATTTCGAATTAATGAATATGAATTTCAAAATGGCAGTTTCTCAATCCGTAGAGTATTATTCATTTTCACTCTGCTCCATGCTAAATACTGTCCGTCTCGAGAAATTCACTGTTAATTGCAATGATGTGTAGGAAAAAAACAGCTAAGTCAACTGCTAAACGTGAAAATCTCATAAACTGACTCAAAAACACAATTCTTTCCTCATCTTGAAAGTGTATGAGAAAACAGCACCTGCTTCTTCAATAGTAAACAGGAGGGGCACGTAGATTTAAAAAAAGAAAATTTTGGTCAAAAGTGCACAAAAGTAAGCTTGACCTTAGTGATTTAGGAAGGAATCATGTGTGAATCTCAAGGGTAAAGAAGAAGAGAGGAGCACTACCGCAAAGCTACATCCACATTTCATGACAATAACACTCTACTAAAGATCCTTTTGACTTTAAATTGGAAAATTTGATTAGTTTTGACTTTCTGGAGAAGAATGAAAGAAAGCCAGCTCAATTGGTAATCAAATTACTTTAAAACAGTCGAGTTAGAAAATATTGAATTCAAAAAGATAAATATAATGTGTAAATATTCTAGTACTATTCATTAATTAAGTATTCTGTGAAAACAATAAACAATTGGTAACTATTAACTTCAAATTAAAAACTAATTTAAAACACTGATTGTACTAATTTAAAAAAATGTTGCCAGCACACTTATCTCCATTTCATCATAATACACGACAACAACAAATTATAAAATCATGTCATTTAAATTTCAAATAGTTACATTAATAACTTCAAGAAGTGTAGAATGGATCCAATTTTGTATTGTTTTTTTACAATTTTCACAGTGACTACTTAGTAAATAGCGTGAGATTTCGTAAGCTCACAATTTATCGTGGGTGTCTAGCTCAGATACCATTGGCGCCAGTTAAATTGCTAATTTATTTAAACCTCAAGATTTCATATTTCACTTGCTCTGATATATTTTATCACAGAGTTACTTCATGCATGGATAATGAGCTAATACGAAAGGAAACTGTGGTTTGACATAGGATTAGATGACCTTGACATAGTAGACTACCGGAATGCTAATTAGTTTCAGGAGTCTAAATTTTTAATATATATATATCATCTGATATCTAGTAGGAAATAGGACTTACAGTAGCGAAGACTTACCTTTGCATCAAAGGGTTCGATTCCATATGTGTCCATCCTTGTCGCGACTTTCAGAAAAAAATTGAGAGCCTCTTCTTCTGAAATTTCGCTAAAAATTGTAATTTTAAGTGGTTAGAAAGATTCCTTCTATGCAAATTCATGTTATCTCGTCGGTGTATTTCTATCTGCTTTCATCTTGTTCAAACTTAGAGGTTCTTTGGATGTTAAATTTGGTATATATTCAAGGGAATTTTTCTTTAAGAATAAACAACTTTAGGTATAGGTTAATTAACCTTTACAGATTCAAATTCAATTATCAATGAAGGGTAAATTAAATGCGGATTTCTACCCCTGAAATTTCCCAGATGCTTCATTTCTATTTAGGATAGGAAATAATCGTTCCTAGATTTGAGTGTTGTAATCTCTTCAACACACTGGCATCTCTTGAGTACTTCAGACACCACGGTTATACGTCAATCAATTTTGAATTGATTCCATATGTATTAATATATTTGTTAACTGAATAAAAAACTATTCTCGTATCAAATCGGAACGATGTAGGCAGAAATAGATGAGAAAATGAAGGTAAAAGAGGAAGATAATGAATTCGTAAGACTAGTAATAAATTGTTGGATTCGCAGCCTACTGTTTAATATCCTATTTATTAATTGATTTTCATAAATTAATAAATGAAATTTTATAAATAACTAGAGGTAATTGACTGAATTTTATATAAGATGAAAGGCAAAAAGTATTGAATTTCATTTGAAAAAAATGCCAAAAAATTCCAACTAACCCAGAAATTTGGAGCTTTTACTTTACTGGTACAAAAACATTTTATGAGAAATTTTAAAGAATCCAAAGTGATTTTCACTTATTGACACTTCTTCTTGAAAGCAGAATCTTGCAGAAGTAGTTTAGAAAGATGGTAGAACTTTAAACCCACTTTGGGGTAGCTGGAAAAGAATTCGGCTCTTCTGACAACTTCCGACTCTTGTACTTTCAATAATTACATCACTTGATAAAAGGAGAACAAAGGGTGGTGGAATGATCATAGAGAAGTAGATATTTTTAATGTCCAAATTGCGAATTTAAGAAAAAAATAAATAATGCAGTGCTTAATCGAAAAATATATGAAAATGCCAAAGCAGAATAGGGAAGAATTGACGCTTTAGATAATTGCACTTTTAAACGACAAACCAATATATAGAACACTCAGTGGATGAAATACATTAAAATCAGCGCCAAAAATAGTTTTTCTAAATGTTTTTTTTACAGTACACGCTTACAAGGATAATTTGCGGACAAAGAACAAAAGACATAAGCAAATATATCATTCAATTAAAAATTATTCAACGTAATTCATTTTAGTCCTAACTGTACCACTATCGACATGAAATTAACAATATAATTTAAAATTTACTAACTAGTTTTCCTCCAAGTATTCCTTGATTTGGTTTTGCATGGAATTATCCAGCTGGTGAGGATAGACCGTCGAGCGAACCTCTACATTATCCGGGAGTTGGTCTTTGCAGATTCCTTTAAGACCATGCTCGTCTAAATTTCAGAATTCGTGTTAATAAGAATTTAAATTCAAACCTTAGGAAAAATGGAATTTAATAAAATAACATTGAACGAAATATTTTTTAATTGTTAATTATTATAGTGTTGACAAATAGAAGCAGATTTTACATTTACAATAATATCAAACGCCACCCATTTATACTACTGAATAAGATGAATACTTGACTGATTATTGATATTTTTCATTTTGGATATTCATTTTTACAGTTTTCACTCATAAAATAGAGAAAACAATCCTACATAGCACTCCGATTTATCCATTTTTCCAAGTGAGTATAAATTTTTACCTGAACACAAATGAAACTCAATTTAGGTGACAATTGATTAAATAATCTCAAACGAGCAAAGAAAAAAAATATAATGAAAAAAGAATTTCCCATGTTTTAGAGAAAATAACTCAATCAAATTTTGCCCATAATACATTTTTAGGAAGTTAATTACGAGGATATTAGCTCACATATAATCGAGTAAGAGACAAGTAAACAACGATCGCGATCTTTGCCTAATAGGCGACCAACAGCGAGATCATGTCGAAGTTGAAAGTAAAGTAGATTTCTAAATATTGCAACAGAATCAATAGGTTAAAACATAATTAAATTGTTTTAAGAAAATGATAAAAAAATGGATGACTCACAAAAAGAAGTCGGGCTTCATTTCAAGCACTGGATCAGCTGGGTAAAACTTGATTCGTACCATGATTATATTAAAGCCCTTCGCTAAGGGATAACATATATTCAAAATTATTTGCTGAAGACACGAAAAATTCGAAATAAAGATTAATATTGAAGTTAAAATCTGTTACCTGTTTTTTCTTTAGCAATTAAGCTATTCAAATCCATCCATTCCTAAATTATAATGTTGAAACATGTAATTAATGATCACATATGAAATATCTCCATTAATAAACAACTAATACTTACGGGTAATTCACCAGGTGGCTCAATTATAAGGCCTAAATATTTGGCCATCGATAATCCGCCCAGTTCTGAAGCTATACGTTCAATCAACATCTTGCAACTAATCCGATACTGAAAAAACGCAAGTTCGATTAAAATCAAAACCTATACAAATGTTCTAAAATATAACGCAAAAAAATTTTTTCAATCGTTTGCGCTCTCACAAGAATAGGAGTATTGTTTAAAATAAATCGATTCAATTAAAGAACCTCTGTATCATTTGACATATTGATTATGTGCAGAATTTTCGAATTTTGTGTTCTTGGTGAATTAAAACATTTATTTTAACTCACATCAACAAGAGCGCACATTTTTGTCCCATCGAAAAGCTGAATATCCACATCAGTCGCTTCATTAAGACGTTCATTTGACGAAAGATTAAATAAATTAAAAATGGATCCCTTTCTAATTGAGCTTCTTTTATGATCATCTGGAGCTAGGTCTACACTTAATTGCCTCGAAGATGCAGCAGCCATGATTATCTTTCAAACAGATGTATGAGTCAGGGTCATTTCAGAGACAGTAGTTAAGGCCATACAAATTGTTGCTTTAAATAATCTATCATATATAAATGTGTCATAAGATATTTTTTATTTGAAATATAAATTTAATATATAAAAATCTATATTTATGCTTGGTTTATTCTTTAAATATTTTTAATTAAGATAACGTTATTTATACTAATTCTAAGTGTGTTTCGAGTATAAGGCATTGTAGAAGCAAAACATTTAAATTATTTTTTTTAATTTTTGAGAGGAATGATATTACCATTGCTGGACTGTATTTTTCAATTAATGTATAAATGATAAAATTAGTCATTTCTATATAAATTATTTAAATAGTTTCAACATATTTTGCTTTATTTCATTTCAAATCCTGACACGACATTTTCCTTATGATGGTGTCCCCAGTGCGGTCTACCAAATGATTTTAAGAAAATTTGAATATAAAAGATTATACTGAAGATTTAATAACTCATGATTTGCACCAACTGTTATACATACGTACAATTTTAAGATGCTTTCGGTATTTAAATTCGTTGTTGTCTCCCTAGATTAGTTTATAATCCTGCTTTATTCGCGTTGGTTACTCCAAACTTCAACCCCCGTCAATGTAAAGCATGCTAAAAATAATGGATATAGGAAAAAGTGCGAGCAAAAGGAGAAAATGTCAAAGAATAGAAGGCTTATTATTGTATTTTAATTCACCACATTGAGCGCTGTCGTATAAGGGTTTAATAACTTTCCTAAGCCCAATTTCGCGGATCTACCCACTGACAACCGACTGGTATGATTACGCTTGAAATTGCTTTAATGCAAACGTATTTGAGCCCATGTGTTAGTTCACGGAATTGATTGGTCAGAAGATAAGTTCGTGATATTAGTTCTGCTGAGATCGGATATTGGATCTCACGATTGCCTCTCACTACGTCCAACGCAACAACAGTCTGTTTTACCTCACCCCAAAAATTCCAACAAGAGACAATATTTCATGGGAGACAATACACAAAGCCTTTTTATTATTAACCATGGCACTTCATTTAGAAGGTTTTTTGTTATTAAAAGCGTTTAAATCGAGAAGAAGACGACAGTTGCCAACGCTAAAGGAACGCCATTAGAGCACGTGTAAGATTGCATCCAGAGAACACTCCAAGTATCAAGAAAAAGGAAGCCAGAAGACCGGCAAGTCCAGCGCGCTCAGGAGGCGATCTCCTACAAAGGAATATGCATTAGTTTGGCTATTGGCAACCGCATTACTTCTTATATAGCATTTAAATAGTTCCCTCTGCAAAAACACTCTCCGAGAGGAATGACTTACATTGGAGCATACATCATTCCTAGGGATGAAAAGTAGCCACTTGTGAATGCAAATACAATGGATCCGAATACGTAGACATGATCATTTGTTACCCAGAGTGGCATCCAACGATCACCAACGCGACCGTCAATATGATAGTTTGAGAAAAGGAAGAAGGGAACGAAGAAGATGAAGCGCAACAAGACTGGCATCCAGAGGAAGCGTGGACCAGGCTGTGATAAATATGGAATGTGTGGAATTACCTTCATTTAACTGAATTAGGCAAGACCTACCCTCCATCAACCATCAGGTTAAAATAATAAACAAACTTTGAAGGAAAGTTCGGAATATACAACAAAAATTCAACATATTTCTAAATAGAACTCGAGAAACTAGGATTTCTAGAATTCCCTAAAGGTTAGTATTAAATAGCAAGCCACTGACCACCAAGAGAGATAGGCTTAATAACTTTCAAAACAAACCATTAGTCAATTAACTTTGAGCAGATTATTACATCTAGGAGTCAGAATCTGAAGCCGGCACTAGATCGTTTATTGTCATGATATAACGAACATCACCTAATAAGTGCAGTGAACAACCCGATATACCCCAACGTTCTTTACCTTCCGTCAGATCTTAGTAATTTTGATTGCCATAAAGATGACATCGACGAACTTAAATAAAAACCGTACACCATGACTCCGTCCATGTATGAATATACCATACTAGCTCGTTCTAGTCTGACAGCTTGGCAGCTATTCTCAACAACATCGTATCGACTTAAAGACTAAGACTTTTACTAGAATAAAAAGCATTTTGGAAACAGAAATAGTAGAGGATTTAAGGAACCACGGCGCTAAAATTATATTAATAGGCGATGGGTTAACATCATAATGAGCTAATAAAAGAGGTATTGTTTTTTTGAACTTACGAAGCGAACCCAGTTGGAAACCATACAACCAAGAAGAGCGAAGAGGTTGAAAAAGAAGAAGCAGGTTACGTCAACGAACCAGGATTCTGCGATGAAAAAGAAAAGCAATCTGCTATAGGGCAATTCATATTAGTATCTAAATGTTTATTGCTCTACCACCACATCAAATCCTTCTACTTTATATTGTGCTAAAACCAAGAACATGCCCACTTATAGTATCCATAAAATGCACTAACCAATCATCAAGTGACCTTTCCTTTTTCAACCCTAGTGCTGATCCAATTCATTGAATTTACGGTGACCTCTCCAAAAGATAAATAACTCTAGGTGGCCATCCAAGCTCCTCTATCAGTTAGCTGACCTAATTCAAGATCAGCTCCTTGTCAACAGTGTCATAAAAACCTCCAAAACACTATTCGTTCTTTTACATGGCAAAAATACGTAACTCTTCTTTCAAGCTCTACTTTATGATAAGTTGGAGTAGGTAGTTATTAAATGGCTCGTGATACTAAGCTATTCTCAAGCTGATTAGTTACCTGTTCAACTCTTCGTAGTAAAGGCGCCTAGCGATGACAAATATAACTGTAGTGACCAAATTTAATAAATTTTAGCTAGCAGTAAATCCTCTATCCTCACAAGGTAGATATCTCTAAGTCATAGCTGCCAACTAAGCTCGAAAAAAGAAAATGAATTAGCAGCACAGAAAAGTTGGCTGGAACTCTACTAACGGCATAAAAATGTAGACTCTACTAATCGATGTGATTGAACGATAAGATCCGGTTAGTAACCGGATGAGCAATAGCTACCAAACACCGAAATAATCACTTCATGTTTACCCTCCCTCTATGGACCCATCCCATCTTAACACTCATGTCTCTATCTAAAATGTCCTTAGCCTCTCAGTGAACTTACACAATTTACCTTCTAGATAATTTCAAGCCTCCCTCAGACCTCAAATAGAGGGAAATTAAAAGCATTACAGGCATGCGCGCACCAAATACGAAAATCCGATCGCGCACCTTTAATAATGTAGCTGGGATCGTTGGATCTGATAGTTGATTGAACGGAGGGGAAGAGAGCCAAAGTGCAGGCAAAGACCATCCAAACGGTAAGACACTGGAGCCAACACTCCTTGAAGGTCTCCTTATAGCGAGACCAGTATTGTCCACAACGCTGGCGTCCTTCCGACTAAAACAAAAATATTAAACTTCAGTGTGTATATTATACTTACATGCCCAAGTAGGTTGACATCTTTTTTGCAATTTAAAACCTAACTTTTCACAAATAGATTGGGTGGCTTTCACGATAAACTCCGAACTGGTTTAGGAGCATGTGGGCTTCAAATTTTCATACTATTTGTCCCAGTCCACAAGTTACAAGCTTCAAAGATTGTAAGAAACATAATGGTAGCCAAGCAAGCTTCACTTTAACTGAGCACGTATTAAAGAACGAAAAATCCACGACTGAGATGATAATGTTTTCCAACTCCTATCTTAGACACCAACCCACATCATTGGATGTGGAGCAAAGATCATGGTACCTATGACCTCTGACATGTAAATGTCTCCCTTAGCTGCGATGTCAACAATGCATAAAAGGAGTCAACAACTATGCCTATTTACAAGCTCTTGCAATTTGATTCAACGTGTTTAAAATTCGTTGATGATTATGACAAACATGAAGTATAAAGCATTTTAGCTCTATAACTTCTGTTTCTAGTAATCTTTTCAGAAGAGCTTGAGGAGAGTTCATACTTCTGTTCGGCAATCAGTAATGAAGAATTCGAATGAATTTGATTAAAGTAGAATTGCAATGATCTGAAAGCATTTCGCTTTTCAACCTAAAGCATATTTCTTTCGGGATAAGTCGCATATAGGGATTCTAGTTGTCACTGACATTCATGCATAGACCTGTGTAGAGAGCACAGACTGGTGCTCCATCCTGTGGTATAGTCCGTAAAAACCTGAAAAGATGTTTTCCCTGGTCAACGTCGATCAACTATCGGAATTGAAACTCTAAATGTAATAAAACAATGAAAACTTATTAACACCTACACCAGCAAAACAGCAGAGAGCGAAGCAGTTTCTCAGCGTGTACCAAGCAGAAACGTCTTCATCATCCCTTGCCTCGCATTGAGAATGGCTTACAACGAAATCACGAGGGGAGCAAGTGCCCACGGAACCCTCTCCAGTATTATCTTCCGCAGTCTCTAAGGCAATTTTCGTGACCAACGTGGTCGCTTCATTATTTGCGTCGATTTCTTCAACATTGTCAGAACTCTTGCGATTCAGATAGTAGCGCACGAACTCCTGGAAGGTAAATGAATATTACCTAACAGCATATCCAAAGTTAATTATGACCCTTCCTACAGTATATTGACTTGATCCATTTGTCTAACTTTCAGAAGTTAGACTATAGATTCGGCGATTATTTTTCACACCTTTAAACTAACTCCCCCTTTAACTACTTGCCATCTGGGAGCAAAGGGTTAGGAAGATTTCTAAATTTTGAACTTACTTGCCAATTTAGGGTAGGCAGCCATCTTAGCACCATCAATACTTGTTAGTTTTTACTCTTAAGGGATTTTCTTAAGTAAACAAATTTCATTGCATGCATAGAGATTTGTTAGGCGCCAAAGGTGTTCACGTGAAATAGTCCCTAGAAAAATATAATAAAACAGTAAAAGGACACCTGGACGCTAAGATTATAGAGGAAGGTATCTGCACTTTCGAATTACAACAAAATTGTGTTGGTCATTCCCCCTACCACCCCCTCTCTCCCCCCACAAGATGAGGTGCAGGAAACTTCCACCAGAAGTTCATGAACTTAATTGCCTTCTACTCTTATAAATCCAGATCAAATAAATAGAATTGGACACAATAAAAAACACTGAGAGAAGAAAAGAGAAAAATAGGAGTAAAATTAGTACTATTGTTGCAACAAAAATTATGTCACTACTAGAAATCCGAATATATGTGTGCAAACATGAAATCTATGCAGATCAAACAGAAATTTGAAACCCCAAATAGTTCAGAGTTGTATTTAAAAACGATAAGTGTGCTCCGAATTCACTTAACAATAACTTCAGGATGGAGACTACGAGAAACAATTCGAAGCCAGAGAATTCAATTGATCAAAATGTTGTGACTAAAGTTTGCTTAACTTTTTACGCCTAATGAGAATCCAATAAGCAAAAATTCAACCAGTAGGTAGACATTTCGAGAATTTAAACCACCACCGAGAGTACGCTTTCATGAAAAAATAACTAAGCAAAGACCCGTATTGCCTAAGTTTGGTTCATTAAGCGAATCTCACTTATTTAGGGCAGGAGATCAAATTTCACACTAAGGCCAATTCTTTTGTGGTTTACTCATGGCATTGTGCAACTAATTCACCTTGATTAAACACTGCTTAGAGAGTTCTGTTAACTGAAAATTTCTTTGCCAAATGCACTTTAAAACTGCGAGCTGTTAAATAGGGCAATTATCCTCTTTCAGGCATCGTGAGAAAAAAGAATACATCGAAGTCCCGAGGCTGACTCTTCTTAATTAGAAAGATCAATGAGCGCTGAACACCGTAGGCAAGTAATTGATGCCATTCAGGGGATTATTCATGAAATTTGAATTCTTGAACGTGAGTCACACGTTGTATCGACAATTAAATGAATCTCAAACTCAATTAAGGACTTTTTATTTTGTCATAAGTAATTGCAACAACAATAATGACAAGTATTACTTATTCAATTAATTAGATGGCAACAATAATAGTCGTGGAGGAAACAGGAATTGATGACACCATTACTATTTAGCGATTTTTACTTGTTTGGGATAATGTAATACTAGGAAAACACCTGTTCTGAGAGGACATTAGTTGAGAAAGCTACTAAATTTCCCATAAATGGAGTATAAAACCACCATAAAACACGAAAGAACCTGTGAGCTTCCAACTTGGCCGGAAGCGTTAAGCGCAAGCTAAATTGCAAAATAAATATTGGAATATCGAAATATTTCGAAATGCAAAGTTTTAAGCATTAAGAATGTCCTTAGTTAGATAATTGGAACCCTCTAAATTCCTAAATTTAAAATTAAACTTCTTTACAAAGAGAAGAATTTACATGGAGACACTTCTGCTGATGACAACTCGAACCAAACGCATTGTAAGAAATTTTGGGTCTTATGAAATAGTTATTTACATAAAGGGCGGTATAAAATGCTATCATCATTCAATTGGCATTTGCAAGAACCTACAAAGTGGGATTTTGTGTGAAATTTGAATCTCACTCAAGCATTCATCGGTAATTTCTTCGACCGATTACGACTCTGTGATATTGAGTCTAGATGACATCTCTTGGCAACTTGAGGCTGTTCCACCACCTTACTAACCCAAACAACTGTTCTCTATATTTCCGAGTGCAGCAATAACGCTCTTGCATATTTAAACATACGGAGAAGTCAATAGGGAGTTTCTGTCCAAACAAGTGGATGTGAAGCACTTTCAAAATGAATTGGGGGTGGGACCTAACTTCTGAGAGTGATTCGAAATGTTTATCAAATTGAACTACATGTAAAATATAATCGGGTTTTTCCAGCATTCCCTTAAGTCACAAATAACATAGTGATTACTTTAGGAGCACCAAAGAGAAGATTCCCCTCCCGATGGTTTACCCTCCCTACGAAAGCCAGTTAAGAGAAATCGCTTTGGCATCGTTAGCTAAGACACAAAAACATGTATATTCAAAGAAGGGGGTTGGTTGGCGATTTGATTTTACATGTCAGTGCACAGAAACTGGATCATACTTGAACGCGAAGGTGTTTTCGCTACTAAACTCGCCCTCAGACATTACATAATTTGTAGGGAGGGGACTGAATTGGTCTACCTTTAAGACATCATAAATTTAATAAGAACTGTCATTAGGAATAAAACTATTCCCCATATAATTGATGACCAAAGGTAACGAGTGTCATTCGGGCTGAGAGGAAAGATGGAGATAACAGAAGTTAACTCCACACTGACAAGGGTGGCAGGGCATTTAGGAGGTCATCTGAAGGAAGTTAATTCTCCATCTCGAAACCACTGAATTAAGAATTGGGCCACTATTACTCACTTTATCTCCACATATTTCAAAAAATCTGCTATCCCAATGTCAAAAAGCAAAGTCACGGTCGCCAAAAAAAAGCAAAAATATTGACATGACACACAAAATTAAAAGCCTTACAAAGGACCATCTAGTACGACTTCTGGAGAAGTAAGACGTGAATAGGCGTGTTGAAGTTTGCCGTCTATAAATATAGTATTTTGCTATATAAATTGAGGTGCGTGTCCTATTTCAGAAGTCGAATTTAATTCCAGGGAACTCAGAAAAGTACCCTTATTCGTGGGCCACAGGATAGTTCAGCAATAATAGTGAATTAGCTAAAACTTCAAATGATCATGTTTTGAAAGTATAAAATACCAATGGCTAAGAAATAAATTGATCAAACGTCATCCTAAACTCTGATTCGTAATTATTTGAGGGCACTTCCAATGGCGCTCCCCAATATAATTTCCTAGGCAGTTGTTGAGGCAACATATACTGCAAACACTTAAATTATCAAAATTTTAGTCGAGAAGCTCTATTACTTCCACGAAAGAGAGTGCAATTAGTTGAACGACGACAGTGGAAATGCTTTCACAAAACAGAAAATGAACCTTTGATTTTGCAGTTGGCATGGCTATAAAAGCACATTTATTCGCATAGGAGGGTCCGGCTTACATAGTTTTTCAATAGGAAAACAATCTATGAGCACAGTAGGCTTATGTCAGTAAGAAAGAGAAATAAATCCGGGAGTCAGTGTGCCGAGTAACCTCTCAAAGCCTAAAGCAACCAACAAAATCGACTCCTAATTCTCAGACACTAGCAACTTTAAACCTGTGAAAATCAATAAATTGTAGTATTGCAAATTTCCACAGAAAAGAAACAGTGTTAAAAGAAAATTATTATTCCATAAACACTGACAAATGTAACTGCTCAATCGGAGTTACTAATCTTATTATCAACAGCGATAATAGTCTACTCTCTCGACAACATTCGAGAGGCCCATTTTTGCACGTTTTAAGTGAACGAACTTTCAAAAGTGGGGAATTAATGGCATTGCATATACTCAAATACAAACCGAACGGTAAATATGAGAGCAACCGATTAGCAAAATGCAAAGCAACTCTATAAATAACCGAGAACGATTACTATTAACGAAAATCATTTGGCATAAAGTTGTATTGATGTCTCCTAATGCCTAAGAAGCCAAAAAGCTAAGAAACCATTTGAGCACGAATGGTGTTGAGATTTGGTAATCCAGTGATGTATTCGTCAAATCTGATAAAGTTGGAGATAATTGATAAACTCCACGAGGTTTTTCCTAAACATCAAAGAATGCATTCGAATGTAGCACACTTTGAAATCAAGCATATTATCAATAGCCGTTTGAAAAGCAATGCCCTTTCTCATACCGCCATGTGTGTGAAATTAAGCATTTGTCTAATTATAACTGTGAGTAAATAAACGATAAATTGGCTACAAGCAAAACAACAGATTTATCTGTTCAAGGGAAAATATTAGTTACATGGCCGTGCGCAAATTTTCTCTATTAATATTCCTTTTCAAGTACAGACAGGTATATGAGCAGTTGAAGTAGCCCAAATAATATCACACTCATGTCAGTTTGAAATATCACATTATAATAGTATTGTGACTTAAATGCCCTCGTCTATCCCACGTCGAGGTCGTGACCCCAAACAAAACAAGGCCTGGCAAGAGAGTTCCAAGGGATTACCACAATGTCATAGAAAATCTTTAAATATTAATAAATTCTACAAGTAAGAAACTGACTCCCAAAACGATAAATTGCGTCAGTAATAATCTTTGCAGACGTATCGGGTTCAATGGGTGGTAAATATGACAATGTGTGTTTGCGTTTATCGTTTTAATCTATTAGCAGTTTATTATACTTGAAATTCACGACAATAAATTCTTTGGTCAGCATTTGTGACATTACAATCTTGCCGCTTAATGCAAACTTTTTCATTCATTCAGTTCGTTCAACATTCGAACATTCAAGTCGACTCAGACGACTCATTCCGCCTTGGTTATCAAATACCGCTCAACTGGGTGTTTATTTGTTCGCACTTCCGAGAAACTCACATTCAAATATTTTTAAGGGTCTATTGGAATTTATTTGGACCCACAGAAAACGAACTCAAAGTACCCTCTAGATCTTCACCGCTACTAGAGTAGTTTGTCTGAAAAAGAAAGATCTAAACGGCTTTGCTCCCCGCAGCGAGAAAGCAGTGAGAGGTTTCGACTCTATAATATTTATCTATTATTCCCCAAAAGACATACCAGGCGCTGGAGGGCGATGTAGGTGAGCACGCAGACCACAACGTAAATCGTGGCGACAGCGAAGTAGCAGGTTCTCGTGATGATTATACTTCTTTCTGACTCACCCCAAACTAAAACAAGACAGAATGATTAGTATATTGCGGTATGATAAATGCGAAAAAAATTTACAATCAGTCAAATAGCTGCGACGAACATTGGACTGACATATGACTACACATCGTGGGTTTATAGCGTGTGGAAAGGTTGGTAAATAGAAAAGCTGCTAGTGGTTGTTGTTCAATTCAACTCCATTTGATCGACTTAACACGGACTATTGTGAAAAGGATATCACTCTTGGGAAAAATATCCACACTCAAATAAGCTCTTAGAGATGAAGTCCTTTTGGTCTCCTATTTCAGTTACTTGAATACTCGGTTGTGCTTTCAAGTAAAATAAGAATTGAAAATGTAATAGCCGTATTTCGGCGAATCAACAACTAAATCCAGCCACTATTATGGCCGAGTATTAATAACAATAGGAAAAAATGGAAACTATTTAATTTTCTCTACAAGATGTGTAACAATACGACTTTGTACAACTGATCTCTTATTTATTAAACCTTGAGAACACCTTCGCCAATCTCACATACCTTCTCTGAGCTAAAAGAGAGTAAAATAAAACCCTGGAAATTGCGAACAAGAACCCACCAAGGAAATCTGGAGCCGAACCGCGAAATTTATAAAGTTCACAAATCAATGCATCAACAGATACAAAGCAGTAAGACTCATGATGTCCCTCAAATTTATTATCTGCTTCTATTTGAGACTCTCTCCTCGTTTCTTGCACCCTGAACAATCATGACTTGTCGTACGTTCAGAAAGCCTTCCCGCAGTCAAAAATTTTGTTCTGATTTCAAAATTTACCACAATCCAGCTATTTAAGGTTGAATTTGCCACCCAAGCACAAATACACAGATCAATAAGGGAAAGAGAAGTGGCCAAGCATGAGCTGGAGGCATTTTCACATATACCTCCTCAATTACTTCAACTTTCCAACAAGTTCGTCCAGTCACAATGCTCCTTATGGTCATATGGGAACGTGACATGGGAAATCAATAGTCGCATTTACTACAAATGTAGCACAGGCAGTAACCATCTGTCACATGAGTCATGAAAACAGCTCATTTTTCAGCTTATCGCAGCCCCCCACGAATCTGTCCACAATCCAGGTGGCGTGTGATTGTTTAAAGGGGGAGGGGCACAAAATGACGTCAAGTTGGCGAAATTCAAGCCTGTGCGTGGATTAGACGTTTTAGACCGCGTATTTTGAGACCGTTCACTGGTAAATATTGCTAGCAAAATATTACTTACCTTCAGCAAGACCCTTTACGAGCATATTTACTGACGCGACTAGTACTCCGCAAATATTCTAGAAAGAGAAAGATAAAATGATTCAATTAATATAAGAATTATTACTGATAAATTTAAGCCCGTGTTCCTTGTACACAATTTTCGGCTACTTTAAATCGTAAGAAGGACAAGGTTCACATATTAGAATTTTATCAATATCAACATCGGGTTCGATTTAAAAAAATGCGTTAAAAGATGCTTTAATAAAGCGGCAACATCTTCCAAATAGTGGAAAGAAGTACAATTTCTGAAACCCAAATCTCCCTCCTTATTGCCAAATTACTCTCCAATTGGATATAGCCATGCATCTGCAAATGCGACACTATAATGTATGCCAACTTAGCAAATACACGCACACATTTCGATATTGCCATTATTAGCCAACTTGATTGTGGAAGCGCGTGCTTAAGCATGAGAAAAAGTGGCATCTTCCAAAAGACGTTCAAAAAATCACCCCAATTCGACCCACCATCTACCGCCAAATATTTCGAGCCAAAAGCTTAGATAAAAAGAGGCACAAGCTGAGACTGGCCTGTACTAGGAATAAGAGTACTTTAGGAGGGAAAAAATATTTTAACCATCAATTTTCATTTGTTCTTCTCCCACTAATATCATAAATTCTGAAATCAACTCTTTTGCTTGCGCATCCACCCCAGTGGGTTTTAAGCCAACAAAACGTGAACTTGTACAGTGTGGCCAATTTGAGAGAGGTCCCGTGTATCCTATTGTACTGAAAATGGTATTGAGCAATTGTGCGTGGGATCACGTGTCCAAAAGCCATTTTATATTAATTGTGTATTTTCCCCGGTGTTGCGTTGTCAATTGCTAAAAACGGCTGTGAATACAGAGCTGCAGAATGCTGTTTGAAATAGTACAAAGAGTGTTTATTGCTGAAACTGACTTCGGATGCAAATCGTTTGTAACATTAAATGAAATGTTCAGCACAAAAATATCAGCAGACAATTGCTTCTGCTAAAAGCGTTGTCCAGAAAATGATTGCTAAATTTAGACCTGCAGATTCAGTCGCTAAAGCCAAACACATAAATGTGATTACGGCCTGTCCATCGTTTTCACGAGACGTCTATCCTCCCAACTAAAAATCCAACAAACGTCATGCCCGAACATGTCGAAGTAGTTGCATATGCGAGCGTACAGGGCGTGAGGGTGATGCAAACATTACAAACCCACGGACTATGCAAAACGACAACGAAGAATTGAAAATGAATACCCGCAAAAGATTGCGGGAATTACCTCAAATGGATTGTCAAGAATTTCCAAAAAAATATGCTGAGACGTGCTCAGTTGTGTACCAAAATCCATGGCGAAAAGTTTTGTTACTTGATGTGGACTATCGAATGTTCAATTTGTTGTTATTCATAATATTCTATATTTTCGAATTTCAAATAAAAATATTGACCAAAATTCAAATTTTGTGTTAATACGAGACCTCCTTTATCTTGGACACTCAGTACAAGTCTTGTACGCTCCTAAGTTATCTATGCTTAAGAGTTCATAATTTGTAAAAGGGTATACTGCACTACATCGACAATGGTCACTATGAGCGTCTTACGAAAAAGAACCCTATTTGTTAATTAAAATTGGAGAAAAATGCGGCAAAATGGGATCCAGCAAGTGCTTAGAAAGGAAGTACGCACACGACTGAGTCAGAAATTGACATCAATTATTCAAATCGAGCGTTCATTTCGGTTGAAACTTAGCATTCGAACCATACTTCAAAAACCGAGTTAGACTATTAAAGCTAGTTACTAGTTATTTCATTTATCATTAATGGGATCGGGTCACAAAATTTTTTGAATTGTATCAGATTTCTGTTTAAATAACACTGTGTAAACATTTGACGTGTGCCAGATTTAAAAAACAATCCACACTATAGCAGATTGCCCTACTACCGTACAATTTTGTTGGTGATTCAAAAGCAGCGAAGCTGTCTGAATCATCGTACACCAGGAGTTCAAAAAACACCCTAGACTGTAGAAACTGAAACGCATAATTTCATACTTAGAAAAGCCTAAGTGACTTTTCCTTCTGTTTATACGGACACTCGTCATTGAGACACCATATGAATAAACAGTAGGATAGAAATTCTGGAGATAATATTGCAACTCAGAATCAAATAACCCACAGAACTCCCACTTCAAAAAGGTTTTAATAATAACGGTTAATATATCATGAATTTCAAGAATTTATGTTGGCTTATAGCAAATTATTTTTGCACTGCACGCACACTAGTTCATACCTTAGCTCATCTCAATTGCCAGCATGACTTTTATTGATTGTTCATCAACGGACAAAGAACGTGAAATCTGTTCATAATCGCACCTCAATAAACACTTCTTATCGAATTTTGTTGAGCTCTTTAAATCCACAGTGTCTCCACCCCATTTACCTTCTCATCTCACTTCACTACGTTTTTTCCAATACACATTGGATCAATTCAAATCTCAGTATTAAAATTGAAGTTAAGAGTGTTGTACCTAGCTCATTAGATGTGCAGGGGATAATCCGGTCAGGATAGTAAATTAGTTTAATGTCACTTTCAATTCATACATTTATGAAAATATGCTCATCTGTGGTCAGAGGTCACATAGATTCAACTAAACAAGAGAGGGATTTTGAAGCAGATATTCACATTTCCCTTAATATTGCGAAAAAAATTGGAATGAAACTCACCGATCCCATAATGACGGCATTAGAATACTTCATCGGGAGGAACGCCGCGAGACCGAACGTAAGAGTTTGATGAATTCCCACACAACCTTTGAAGAAGAAAATTTAAATTTAAACTGAAAAAAAATAACTAGCTTAAGATGGAATAATTAAAACCCACAGTTTATAAGAACGACCGAGGCTATTGTCAGACCGAAGAAGATCGCCGGCACTGGAAATAGATGAAAAATGTGATACATTAACGATAATTAACTAAAATGTATATAGAAGTTAAAAAGCATAAAATTTAATAGTGAGAATGAAGCATTCATTTTGGGATTGAGATGAAAGTGCAAGAGCGGACATATAGACGCGAACCAACGGTCATGAAGAGCGCAAATAAGTGAATCACCGGACACTGGACAACTACTTTTTCAGCAGTAATTCTCTGCATCAATTCACTGCATAAGGACTTGAAGAGATTGTTAGCGCACAGGGAATATACGCGTAGACATCTCTTAAATCCAAGGTACATAGATTTTGGTCGCTTTAGAATTAACCTCCCCAAGACTTATTCCCTATCACTAGTCTCTTGTGTTGTTAAAATCTGGTCATTTGGGTTAACTGATTGGTCAGTAGAAATTTACCATCCCATTAACTTATCATTTCCTATCAAACTGTAATTTCCATAAGAAAATATGTATTCTCAAAATAACACAAATAGTTTGGGTAATTTATAAGTAAAGATATTGAAGTTTTTTAAAAATACTAATTTGAGGTGGATCGGCTATATTTACCTCTGAAATTTATCGAAGTTGTACCAAACCCATCACCCGACAAGTTGGAGCAAGTATACCTCAAAAATTTGTTGCCAAAAATAAACCGCAAAATACTTGATTTATTAAAATGGCACCAAATACTTTTAATGTATTTACGAATGTAACGCTTCGATTCATATTTACTTAAACGGACCAGCGAGTAATAATTAAGATTTTAACTAAGAAGAAATCAACGAACCATTTGTTGTATCCACAAATACCATAATCGTTGTGAAGATTAAAATAACCAGTTCGAGCACCATTACAACCATGAAACGAAAAGTTGGATTCGAAGTACTATAAGAAAATAAATAAGTAAAATAGTGATGGCAGTTGAGCAGTTCAAAAACATAAATATTCATCAATAAATACCTTGATTTCATCTGGAAGAAGGTATTAAAAGCTGCCATTATAAGATTTGGAAACTGGGAGGCAATACCAACATATCCAAGGAAATGGACCCGATAATCCGCTTTTTCGCTTATCGTTGTATTCAGCTTGTAGTCAACAAAATACTAAAAAGAATAATCAGATCAAAATGAAAAGTTACATCTTTCGCGTTTATAAAAACGTTCCAGGGTAGCAGAAATCCGATTCCGTGAAGAATGAAAAACAGATATGCTACATTAAATCTCGAAAAGCATGTGAAAAAATAATGACCCTACCTGTCCTTTGGAGCTTTTAAACTTTCTATAGCCATCTAAAAGAAAATAGCATGTACAAGTTAATGATAATAATAGAAAATTATAAAAATCTAGTGAGAGAAATATCTTGAGCACAGCTAAAATATATATAATGATTAATAAAAGGTTTTAATATTTGATTATGAAAAATATTATCACGTGAATTACCTTTATGAATTCTTTTCTAAATTACTCGACCTTTGATATGCGAATCACTCAAGAACGTGACCAAACCGCCCGGACTTTAACATAAATATGCCTCCCCACGTTTAAGCAATCGACCTTGTAAGAGTTCTAGTAATTTTAGTGATATAAACTTTTATATTAAAAATCAAGCTAGTTTATTTTGGTTAAATTTTCAGAATTGACACTATTTTTTTAAATGAACTGTGAGCTTATTGCTTAATAAGTTATACATGTTTGAAAAAATAACGATTTTAATCATTTTTGCCTTATTTCATCCCAATAAAACACTTACTAATATCACTAATGCCAAGCTAATAGCATACTCAATTTTTTCATTTTAAATTGATGATCCACTCCTCTATCTCATTTTCAGTTTAAACATTGAAATTTAATCTTATCGAATTTACCTTAAACTCGAAAGGAATTGTTTGCTTGATTAAATTTGTCCTGTATTCTTAGAATTTCTTCATTCGCTCACATCTCAAAAACAATTTTTATTTGAAATGCCTGATCTGCATAATCCACTTTTATATAGGCCATGGTCTAATTGCAATAAATAATCCCTTCCAATAGGATTAAGGCTTCAAATTCATCTAACGACCTAAATAAGCACCCTCCAGTCCCACTTCAATGTATACTCTGTAATGAGCTACATTCAGTTGTCATGTTCCGTAGTAACCATGTTCTATGTCAAAACTAGACACTTACTACATCTGGCGTTTGCGAAAACTGTAAAAGTACCCCGCACCGATGATGCAAGTCGTGCTTCCGGCAATCTTGAGTTTCCTTTATAATGGTCCGCCCCTCAGCGTTCATTAGTACCAGCCAAATGAAAGTTTAGGTATTATTCTATCATCATCAGCCCAACTAAGTGAAGGCAAAAATGGTACTCTAAGACAAAAATTCCCAGCTTAAGTGCAGAATCTTACTCAATATAATCCCAAAATTTAGCTTGTGTTCCATAATTTATGTCACTTTAAACATACCTGGTCTTTTTCTCCTTGTTCGAAAAAATAAAGCTAGAGTATGAAAAATTCATATATTTTATAAAAAGAAAAAGTAACAAGACACAAGGCATGAAAGACTTCGGCCAATCATTCGTAGGAAAAAAAGATATGTCCAAGGTTAGAAACAAACTCAATGGGAAAGAAACAAGAACGTAACTATTTACTGCGCACAGCCATCACTTTCCGGATGAGGTAAACTCAGCAAATAAGCCCGGATACGATCCAGATGCGGACTCGTTTCACCAACAACTGTACCGGCACTTATTTCTGTCGCAAAATCCTCGCTTCTAGGGAAGCGTTGAAGTACCCTCTTCAAAACTGTCCTGTCCCCAACTGACAAACGACATTGAGTGAGCAGAAAAGGAATTAGAGAATTCGACGCATCTTTTGTTAGAATTTCCTCCAATTCCTCTCCACCTGCGTCGGCGACTCCCACAGGAATTACCCCCGCACGAATCGCTTGAACCATAGATTTGAATTCAACAGCAAATAGGGAACCGGGATAGGGTAAACAGAGCCAAGTAAGAACCGATTCGTCTGTATCGACTCCCAGTCCACTCCAGAGGTAATCACGAAATTGCGGTAGACCTAACAGTCGCGTAAGTGCACAAGACCAACCGTGAAGTAGGGAAGCGTCGACAAGTTGTACAGTATCGGGGGAGAGAATTGGACTAAACGTAAAGGTAATTAAAATTAATCTCTCCTGAATTTAGAATTACTAAATCTACAAGAATACATCCAAGACATTCACGCATTATTCAGCTGAGTAATTGTACATAGGTGTTATCGTATTACAGGAAAAGTCAAACTGAGATATACTCCGGTGACTTCAAATATCCGCATCACTGGATATTTCGACTCATATAATAGACAATGACGATTAAAGCGTATTATTCTTAGCCCTGACCTTTTAAGGTAAACAGTAAATCATCATCGGGATACTTATGAGGAGTACATCAAACTTGGAATGGTTTAAAAAACTGCTACGTATAGGGAAATAATTCCTACATATGAGTTTTCCTATTTTCTATCTTTTAAACCCCATTTATTCGAACAAATTTATTTACGATATCGATATACCTATCGATACGAAAACGTGCGGACTACTTTGACATGGTGGTTTCGGATGTTCGGTATTGTCGAATTGTATTTATAATGAAGGCAGCTTCTTACGGAATCTAAGAATCGGTCACGTTATCTTACAGAGAAGAGTTGATCATAATAGGGACAAATGTAATGAAACACCAATGTGTGTTACAAACTATGAGTTGAATAAGAGAAAATCCTATACCACGTAGAGTAAAAATGCCATACATACTACCTTTATAAAAGCGAATATGAGACTAAACTATAAACATTCCACCTACCAGCTCAAATGACTTGGTGAAGGCGTAATTCCCCATCCAGCTCCCATTCCATGCATGAAGCCATTTCCAGCATAAGCTACTAGATCAGCAACCCCGGCAAGGGGTTTGGCCACCAGACCGACTAGCCCACGACCTACACCGCCAGCAAGGGCTTC
Source organism: Hymenolepis microstoma (assembly GCA_000469805.3). Lineage (NCBI taxonomy): Eukaryota > Metazoa > Platyhelminthes > Cestoda > Cyclophyllidea > Hymenolepididae > Hymenolepis > Hymenolepis microstoma. The sequence continues at coordinate 9,782,960 of LR215995.1, read as the reverse complement.
TGCAGTACTAACAATAGAAGTTGAAGTCAGTGAGGCGTCAGTAGTATCCTTAGCATCAGGTAACATTGGTGACAGCGTCATCGAAGGAGTAGAATCCACGACGGCAAAGAGAGGATGATGTGCAATACCTGCCAAGCCACCTAACAAGCTAACACCAAATTCGGAGAGACCCAAGACTAGGCCATTACCCAGACTTGTTGGATGATGTCGCTGACGAGTCTCAGTAGTCCGTTGAATATGCTCTGTGTCCAGAGATAATTCGTGAAGATTTTGTGCCACACTTGACGCCATGCCGGTTACTGAGCTGCAAACCCCTCTGAAGAAATATGAAATCTTAAATCTAAATCATTCATTCATTTATACATAATTAAGTGGTTAAGAAATAAACTTACCCAGTTGCGTGCTTGACCAGAGACACAAGACCTCTTGTCACCCCTATTAGAGGACTCAACTGTTCTCTGGAAGCCGAATTTTCCCTGCCTGAAAAGTTTACAAGGTCTGAGAGGCCTTCAGCAAACGAAGCAACCAAACTGACGGGATTTCCTATCAATTCTAGACTTCCCAGCACAATCCCCGCTCTAATCAAAACCTGAGAGATGTAATGAGTACTGATCTGTGCTATTAGAGCGGATACTTGTAGCACAGCCTCTGAACGAGCAAATTTATTCAATCGAAATTGGGTAGTTTTGCAGGAGATGTGAACTCCTATTTTAGCTTTAAGAGCCAACTGAAGAGCGATCGAGTGTATTTGAAGATCTCGAAGGCACAGAATAGTAGGAAATCGATCATTATTGTCGATCGTTTCAGTATTCTGACTCCCTGCGCTTTTCAAGTCATCAATCCATGCAAGGAGTGTAAATAGAACGGAATCCTCCAAATAAGCTTCAATCGAGGGCAAACGGAGGTCAAATTTATCCAGTAAAAGATCACCGAAGGGTTGAATATGCCGAATCTGGCCACTGCAGGAGAAACTTCCGGTTGTATTTCCTTCATTTGCATGGGAGAGCACCGACCGAAGAAGCACTGGGAAATCGAATGTCGAGGAGGTGAGTTGTGCAAGATTGTCGATTTGAATCATTGATGAAGTGACACTAAATTCAGACACCGGTGGACAGCCATCTCTGAATAGAGAGACGTCAATACAACGAACGGATACTCGAACGAAATTTCGCAGTCTTGAATCGCCATGCTTTAATAGTGAACCAGATATGGGCGCGAAAATCAGGACCGTGTCAATGTAGATGGACATTGACAGTGGCCAACCAATTGGTAGAATAGGGTGAAGAGACGGTTTCTTTTCAGTGAAAATAACAACATTTATCGCGGATGGAATAGCTTGATCGACAACTCTCTGAATAAAGATTGTCGTGCCACTAAATATTAATGAAAGAGGTTTCTGGTCACATTCAGCCAACTTGACAGTTACTTCATCAGAATTGAAGTGGAGACTAAGGGAGGTTGACTCTATATGAATGAAATCTGAGGTTGAAGTTTCACCTGGTGTTCGCATTCCAACCAGATGATCGAGTCCAGATTGAGAAATTATCGTCAGCTTTCCACCCCTTGGGTAGACACAAGGCAATGCATTTGAGACGGGAAGTTTGTGAAAGTCATGGAAATTTATTGACGCCGCGATAGAATGGTCAGTTGAGTTTATCAGGCTGCAACCAAGAGTGGCGGAAAGTGATGTCGACATATTGTCGAGATAAAGAATCCAGATTCCACTGCGAGATTCATTAGATAGGGTTAAGAGCAGTGAATGTTCATTTGGATCTCCATCTGAAAATAAGAGAATAATTGCCAACACTCTATTTTTAATCAAAACAACTTAAACTTTCTATGTGATTTACTTAAGCCCAGGTTGTGTATGATTTAACCCAAGTGATTCATGTCCAGTTTTTGAAGGATTCCAGCAATTCAATATTTAATTATTTTAATCGGTTCAGAGTTATTGTTAGACAAAAAATTCTAGATTGGTATAATATGAAAATTTGAAAATCGCTCAAATTGTAGCATTTTCCTTAGATAGAGGAAAGGTATCCTAGAATCGGTATTGCAGGAAAATCGTGTTCCTCCACCCCATTTTTGAACAGAATTAATTCACTGAATGGGAAACAATGAGTACAGATACAATGTCTTGAAGAACGTGCAAACTATCCGTACTCAAATGGTAGTCCCAATAAGAGTTTTGGGTTGGAAAAAGCATCTCAGAGTCATTTTGAATGAGATGCTCGTATTCGGGAACGTCTCTATGAAGCAGTATTAAATATAAATAATCACTAATACAACCAACACATCATAATGTTAGGGTATAAGAAATTCATTACCTGCTTGCAAAATAACTAAACAAGAAATACGATAAAGATCAGATCTTACTTTCATCGTATCCTGCCAAAGAGATATGATAGTATCGCCTCAGTGGTCCAGTGGACTCAAACATTCGAATTCCATCAGATGAGGCGACCTCAGATAGCTGAAGCGAACGACTCCAAAAGACACCCAGGTGACTACGAAGAACTAGAAGGTGTGCGAATAAAATGCCCTTGGAATCAACTCCTTCGAATACCACATCAGGATGTGTAAAGTTCCAAAAGAGAAGAGGAAGGGGTTTCTCATCAGCTGAGGATGAGAGTGTAACAATTTCAGCATTAAGCTCATCCACGGATGCCTGAAAATAATGCATAAAATAAAAATTATTAAAACACTGGTGCAACTCTAATTCCATTATAGCAAACAAATTAATCAGAGTTCAACTCCGAGTATCCGAGAGTATTCAGTCTCTCATTTTTTTCTCTCTGGAGTGAATCCTACCCACTAAACGTAATGGGAACTACATAAAATTATCCATTTTGAGTTTCGACAGGGGAAAGTCAATCATACCCGAAGTTTTGGAAGAATTTTTTTCCAGGTAACCCGACCCTAAGAACCGGAATACCAAAATTTGTAGATGGGACAGTACTTGAGTGTTGCCAAACTCAGCACAGCATTGGCAAACCAACTGAAGACATTTCAAGAAACAAAACTCTCCCGATCCAAAATTAGATCGCCCGACAATCAACAAAACAACCAAAGGCTTTCGAAAATATAGACTAACTCACAATAGGCAGGCATTGCTGAATTGAAATGTTGGGAGCTGCAATTGGCTTGCAAAGGAGGGTCCTATTTGATCTATTTTTAAGTTGTAGTAGCGGTTCAATACTGAGAGTTACGATTTCTCCATTACCGAATCTCTTAGGAGACCGTCCAACAATGCTAAGACGCAGAGCAAGACTGCAAATAAGACCACCAAGACGAAGTGAAATGGAGGAAAGTGGCTGATCTCGAGTAAGATTCACAACAGCATCGGCTGGAGTCTGCCCTATGCTCCTTCGTCTATTCTGTTGATACTCTGTCCCACTAGCTGTCAAAATTACCACTGTTTCATCAATAGATGAATCATTTTGAGTAAAATTTTGTAGTGGAGCGAAGACAGAATTGTGAATAAGAATAGGCGGTGACCAAACTACCTCGCCTTTGTGATGAAGTCCAAGCTTTAGGAGACGCTGAAATAGATAGTAGGTATTAAATACGCACAAATCACAGAACTTAGTATAGCACGTTAATGTCTTAAATGTAGTCTGTAATCCAAAATTATGCAAGGAAATGACCCTTCGATTTAGTAAGTTTAGGCAAATAAGCTTATGTTATAAATAAGAAAGGGTAAATTGTTCATTTAATTTTTCTTGGAGTAACAAATATTCACTTTTATCCAACAAAAGGTCATATACTGAAAGAGGAAGTATATATTTCTTTACCTCACCAGTTCCAGGTATGAATGAGAGCCCATCACTCAAATCTAGCCCAGAACCATCTGGATAGTTTATATCTTCAAGATTGTCAGCAGTAAAGATCTGTAAGTTTATGCCACTATGATTTGAAAGAAGAAGCCAAGGTTGAACAAGTATATCAATTTCATTTGACGCTTTCTCCAGTGGAACTGAGAGCGGGAAATCGAAGACCTGACTCAAGTCACTAAGTAATATAATGGGAAAAAATTAATACTTGAAAATTCACTTTTAAGGAGAACAAGAAGACGTACGGATAGCGGAAATTGAATGTTGGTCGGCTACCCGGTCGAAATGATACCATAACTGATTTCGACGATTTCTGAGGAATTTCTATGTGCTCTGAGCAATTGCCTGAGGCTCGATTTACAAAATGAACGTTTGATTTAGCAGTAACTTCCAAAGTTATAGGCATAGGAAATGCATTGGTAACGGTGAACGCGGGTGTCAGAGTGATCTAAAAATAAGTCGAGATAGTCACGGATTAATACACCAAGGGAGAAGTAAGAATGGTTCGCACTTACCAATTGAATCACCTCACTTGGATTATTGACTTTGAGCAAAACAGGACTGATGTCCTCTCCAATCGGTAACTAGAACGGTTGCGAACTATTTACTACTTATTTCTAATAAGTATGTCCACAATAAATAGGATACAAAACAATAACTTTCTCAAGAAAAATACAAACATTTATACATAATTACCAGTAATATTTTCTTTTTTACTGATGCCAACTCCTTCCAAGAAATTTCTATTGCAGAGTTGGTGTTGAACGCAGATAGAGAAAAATCAAAATGATCCAATGGAACACAGATACCATGAGACGAACATGACTCAATACACTTTTTGACCACACCGGGAAGTGTTAAGTAGACATTAATTGGAAGGTTATTTTCAATATTGAAACCCGATTGGATAATAACCTATTATAAGTAAAACGGTATAAATAAATATGAAGGTATGGGTAGATCTGAAAAGAAGATACACACTTCTCCCGGTATTCCAGATGAAGGACGAGAAGGAATGAGAAGGAACAAAGAACCAAGCATTTCTTCCTTTTCTCCAGTGGACAACCACTTAATAGGGTATGAAATAGTACGGGTATTATTAATTGGTGGCCATTCAATTGATATCGGAGCACTCCAATCAGTTGATTTCTACAGGAAAAGAAATGACAGCCAATAGAGTTACAATTAACACATATTAAAGCAGGAAACCGAAAATAAGCATTAAAAGGTGAAACTTGGGCATCAAATTTAATCTTGATTCCCCTCTCTGATAGATAACCAACTATTATCGTCAACCGATTCTAATCAATCTCAATGACGGTTGTGGGTTTTGTAATGCACTATGACAAACGAATTCTCGTTTGGAAGCATGGAGACTGGACATCCTATAACCTGACTTCAGTTGCTTCCAAAATCAGAACTTTTAAATTTTGGTAATAATAATAAAATTTATATTATGGAAATCTCATTTTGCAGTAGAAGGCACTAATCGCAATTGGCCACAAATTCTAATCGGCAGAGCAGTTTTCGAGTCAATGTCAAGTAAGTATACCTGGGAGATACTACTGATGTCATAAGCGCTTCTCAAGTGCATACAAGTTAACCCTTTAACGCCCGAATTATTTTTTGAAAAGTGCACCCGACCGCACTCACGCATCCCACAGCAGACTGGTGCCGACGAAGTTTTGATGGTACGAGTCTAGTACCTATGGAGCTTACTTTGAAAGAGGAAAGTACGGTCCTAAGGGCACTATGCGATCTCTACCACTGCGGGAGTAAGAAACTCCACAGAATAGCTCCACTCAAATTCCAAAAAAACAATAATGGTCAGAATAAACTGTAATAAATGAAAACTTCTCCTCAAGTAATATTTTTTCTGTGGCGCATTGAAGGTATGCACCAGGTGAATTATATAAAATTACCTTAAATCTAAGAGATATCGTCCGATTCCCTGAATCTACTTTAGGCAGCACGATCGGTCTCCACGAAGGCTTGCATTCCCCAGCATCTAGGGCAAATCTTGTAACATCTTTTAGAGCCTCAGCAGAAGGTTCGTTGGTCTCTCCTCCAACGAAATACTGTTCTACACAAATCTGCTCATCTATTTGATTTCGAATCGTCCAACCAGTACCATCTTCATTTAACATACCTCGCAAGGCGTATACGATGGTGCTGCTACAACAGAGACAACAGGATCCCACGGATATACTGATATCACCACTAACACCGTGAACTCGTTCCACTTGACTTAACAACTGCAAATGTGCTCCGTGTGGATCAAAAATGTGAACAGCAGCCAAGTCGAGCGAAAAACCCCAAAATGGTATCAGATCTGTTTGAAAGCTAGTGGCTAAGAGGCCACGCAGATTTGATACAGTTAAACGGCCGGTTTCAAGGCAAGTCTGCTCTGTTTTCTGAAACCCAAAAAAAGAGGGGTTATTCTATATTCCAACTAACAAAAATAGAACGAAAATAAAGATGAGGGTACCTTCCACAGGGAAAAACAGAAATCATCCACTCTAAGTTGAATGGAGACTGACGTTGTGAGTTCTGGGATGTAAATAGAATCGATATAGGTGCAAGCAGCTAGTGCATAGGGCGACAAAAAGACTGATATTGGTCCTGTAAAATTTGCCCTAAAATGAGCAAAGCAAGTGAGATTAAGACATTGGTTAGAGTATTTATTAGCTGCTTCCCTAGATGCAGCAGGCACTACAACATCCAGGACCAAAGAACATTGAGTCAATAATAAAAGTACTGAATGTCAACATTTTAGTGTGACTACATACAAACATTAAATGAAAAAAGAAGGTTGAAAAGTAATTCTTATACAAGTAAGAAGCACAAGAATCCCAATACATACTTGGAAGAACATCGACCCATACAGCTGACTATTATCCTCCAAGTTGAGGCAACAATTGGAAGATTACTCATTCTAAGGTTGAGATTGGCTTTTGAGCCCCAGCAAATATCGTCATTTTCATCCGCCGAAGGTCTATAAATGAGTCTATGGCGATGAACTTCCTTAATAGTCTGCTGATGCTCCAAAATTTCAGGGAGAGAAACATCCACTGTGGAGTCTTCACGAAGTTCAAAAGTAGCATAGGTCACAAAACCCCCATATTCCCCTATCTGTTCATTCCAGTATTGCAATCGGGCTGGAAGCTAAATGGAAGAAAATAATATTGACTGCCATGAAATTCTTACTAAATAATAAGCAGATATTTAAATACATACCATGATGCCGTCGGCGTTTCCGTAGTCATTTTCATAAACTAGTGGCACAGGATTTACACTGAGCCTGGTTATCTGACGCGGTTCAGGGAATGTCCACGTCATTGTCGCACACCTCTCTTCCGCCAGTTCCTCTGGTAAAAATTGATCGAAATCGGCGAAGACAATCTCAAAAGGTAGTGGCAACCATCTAGACGTGTCTCCAAGTCCTGAAGGTCCAGTGGGAACGAAAACGGAGAAATCGTAGGCTGATTTCAGTCGAAGGTCGTCAATGAAGATTTGACGTTGAGGCAAACCTTGGGAAGGACTCTCCTTTTTATAATTATTTGAGGAACTGTATCTGCTGATGCAGTCAAAAGCTCTAGTAAGTCGTTTGATTTCTTCGCCAAGCGGAAAGATTAGTCTAGTGCCCCTAGAAATCTCCACTTGAGCAGATACGATAGGGAAATTAACAGAAGATGTATCTATGCTGGATCGTAAATTCAACCCCGTTGCCGATGGAATGCACTGAAAATGACCCAGGGAGGCTGTGATATTGGATACTCTAAGAATAGAATTAAAGCTTCGCCAATCTTTGCGACTGGTTGAAGAACCCTCGAGTTCAATACGTTCGACTGAGAATTTGGCCATATCATCATGTGCCATTAAAGCAATCTAACGGTCAAATAAAATGAGTAAGAAATCAAAAGTGAAAAATTTATTTTTCTACAATTTAATCAACTTACTGATATCAAACGAGTACTGAAAGACAATTTGGATAGAGATTTAACGACATAAGTTGGGATGCTGAAAGTGGAACGATCCACATCTTCTATTGGCTCTGTGGAGACCCAAGATGACTGGAAAGACTTAGATAGTATTGTAAGACACGTAAGCATTGGGGGTGTAAGTACGAAGGATATATTACGCTGAATACGAGCAGAAGCTTCAAACAGACCATCCTAAAAGTTTTTTTTTTGAAGTAAATAAAACATTAAAACAAAATCAATAGGACTTTAATAAACTCTCGTTAAAATCGAATTAAACTTCCAAACCCATCTCTCTTATAGCTAAGAAAAAAGCTGAAATGAAGGAATCGATGACAAATACTTGTCTTAGACAGATTGTGGACGTCTCAATACCTTACTTATAAGAAGCTAACATCTTCTACCGCTTCCCTAATGAAAATAATTAATCAGTGTGATTGGCCGCTCACACTACTGGACGGTATCCACGACACCAAATAGTTACTTGTTCGCCTAACTGCAGGGCAAAGATTATTTGTATTAAATGTGGTCGATTAAAGAAAGCCAACCTTTGAGTTTCGACGTGATAAATTAACCACAAACAATTCCTCATTTCCGAATGTGGAGAAACAAACTCCATCACTTGGATGACAATGACTCGATTCTTCAATACGTGGAAGAGGTAAACAGCTTGGGATAATCAATGTTTCACCATTCGACAGTTTCGGTAATGTTGGAATCCAAAGCACACTTCCTTGGAATTTCGAGTTGGTCTCGTCGGAGAATGTTCTCAGATAAAGCTGTCATCATAAACAAAAGCATGAGCGATTTTCAATAAGCGTACATAAATAACCTGAAAGAGAGTATCAAGCTCACTCGCAGATCATTAATTCCCGAATTCAGACCTTCTGGCGACCACGTCAAATGGGGCTGAATAACTTCCCCCATCAAGAAATCCCATTCGTTTTCAGTATTTAATCTCCGTTCCCACGCCACACATCTAATCAGGCCACAAGTAAGAAGCAATCTAGATACATGTCGGGAAGATCGCTCCGAGTTTTGCATTACTTTAGATGACCTCACCGCTGAGTTTGAAATTAATGCGCCAGACAAATTGGATAGATAGCTTTTCAGGAATGAAACAGATAGAGTTGCAATAATATCATGGCTTATATTCACTTCAAGTGCTGATCCTAACAAAAGCCGTTTCTAAAATAAACAAATAACGAATAGCTAAACCCCGGATACAATGGTAGAAGTAGGTAAAAACGAGCAAAATATCTCTACCTGACCGGAGACAAGGCTGTTATCACCAACAGGAGCAGCATAGATAGCCGTTACACTGAGAGGTCGTAATACAGGTAGGACCCAGACCGCATCTGTCCTATAAATCGCAATTAAAATTATTCATTACTGAATGTTAAGAAGAGCATGATCAAGTAAATTTCTGCTCACATGTCGCTCAGCCGAGTGGCAGCTTGATTCCATTCAAAAGCAGGATATTGCCTAGCCAGAGTTGGCTGATAATTGAAACAATGTGGACTGTCGGAGCAATTCAGTGCATTGGCAAGTTTGACAGCCCAGCATGCGAAATTATCAAAATGGAGAATGAACTGCCGGTCTTCTAGAGGTGAACCTATTGTGGTTTTGAGATTAACTATTTTAGTTGAAGCAATTCCTGGCAGTTCAGGTCGAAATGTTACAGAGTTGGTTGGGAAGGAATGAAGATGCAGGGCACCGACAGTGAGCGCAACAGTGTCGATTTGTGCTGATTCTCCAGCCTGTGGACTCATAAGCTGGAAGGGAGGAGAAAACGCAGAGCTTACTGTAAAGGGAGACCATATACACTACCGATAAGATTACGAATATGCTTCTACCTATTCAACAGAGAGTTCTTACCGCATTTCGATTATTACTGCCATCAGTACAGCAGGAAATTATTAGTTAGAAATGATATATAAATAAACTATATTCTGGTGGTGAATCTTGACATCTTTTAGCAGCATGTCGCATTGTTTTTCGCCAATTCCATAAGATTTGAGGCCTTGCCATTATCCTCCTTCTATTATATAGCCAATCTTGATCTATGGGAATAAATAGGATGCTCTACATCTAATATGACATTATCGTTTGATTAAACCGGGAAGACCTCCTACTCCTACAATTATGAAAGATTTATCGTAAGGAGTCTGTAACTAATGTCTCATATAAAGCAATGAGCAGTGGCAAGAAAGTAATCTTTTAAAGTAATATATTTATCAAACGTTGGTTAAAACCATGATATGTCCATTGATTCATACCAGCTTCTTCGTTTAGCCAATGACTCGCTTCTCAGCCTTAAAGGTGTTTACTGGTTTCACCGAGCCATTTAGATCCTAGTTTAATTTTTTTTTGCAAATTATTCTGGCAACAAGGCCGCTACTTCCCGTTCTCTCTCTTTGTAACCCGCCATATCTCCCTTCCTAACTTGAAGTGGGATAATAAAAAAAAGCATGATGATATCTCAGAATCTTAAGTTCTCTTCAACGAACACACACGTTCAAGAGATGTTAACAAGAGACCTAGTTAAGAAAATCATGGATATCATCCAAATGTATTTCAAATGATAGCCCAGTCTTCTCCTATAATTGATCTGAAAATTCACTAGTCAATCGTGGTACATATGAAGTTCCAAAATTGCTGATTAGTAAGTCGTTAGATACCTTATCATTATATCTCAAAAGGTCCACCAGCACAGGTGGACTCGATCAGTGTAAAATTAGAGACAAGCTTAGTACACAATTGCAGTAAAAATGACGGCCTTGATGGCAAAAATGGCATTAGAAAATAACTCACTCCGGGAGAAGGCAAGAAAATACGCATTCCATCCATCGCGGCGAAAACCAGTGGCATGCAATGTCCAGGCAGAGGATCCTTAACCACCGCTAGTGGTGTCTTGGTACTATATTCAGACGTGACCTTATCCGGGTCGCTGTATGCCTCAAACGCATCCTTAACATGAGCCACAAGCTGAGGGCATAACATTACATCCATCGGCTTCAGTCGGACATAAATACAATTAATAAACGGCGGACTGAAGTCTCCATTCTCCATAAATTTTTCTCCCAGTAGAAACTGTTCACTCTCGCTATCCAACCAACGAGTGAATCTCTTTCCAGCAAACACTTTCCGCACTACTCCAGCCGGACATCGAATCAATGAGAGCTTGAATACTGATACTGGCTCGTAGAGTCTGGATGGTGTAAGATCGAGTTCATTGTCACTATCGACTTCCTGGGGAGATTTCGGTTTGGGGCGGCCTGGTCCGACCCTGGATTCCTCGGAGTAATCACTTCCTGGGCAGGGAGTGACATTTTGAAATGGTCTAAGATGGCAGTTCTCAGATGACAGTAGAGGATAGCATCTATTTCGAGTTCGTAAGAGAAGACAAATCCTTTCAAGCTGAGTTCGAAAGTGTATAAAGGAAGTGGAGTGCGATATCGAAGTTGACACTGAGAACCCTTCAATCACCCATTGAATTGCAGAGCTCCTATCATCGTTCAAACACAGCTGACCGGTGATTGAAGGGAAAGTTAATTTAAGACTTCCACGAACTGGAATTAGGGAATTTTCATTTGCCAAAAGTTTAAGAGAACTAATCCGATGAGATGTACTTCTTGATCCCGACAGAGAATGGAGGGAAGACGTGGTTACATGAGAAGGCATAGAAGAAGATTCAAAAGCTTCACTTCCACAAGGCATCACTTCCAGTGGTGTAGAGATATTCGAATAATTAAGAATAGTACTCTCTTTCCTTTCCGTTCGAAAAGATATTAAATCCTTTGTAACACGTATCTATAAAGAGCAAAAGAGGTGGGTTATTGGGCGATTAAAAACTTTAAAATGATCCAGTTCCTTACGTTGGTGGTAAGCACTTCAATTTCTGACTGGATATCAGAGGTAATTTTCAAGAACTGTACGACATCTTTTAAATTGGGCGAAAATTCGGAATCTGTATTTTTAGCAGAGATAATTTTGATAATCAACCCCCAATCGATTGAGATTGGATCCGCATCCGGTTTAGGTAGGGAAATAGTGAAAGCGAGAGTAGATTCAACTTTCCATATTTGAAAAAGAAGTGATGGTGACATTCCGATAGAAATCTCCATCCCAGAAGCCTTGAAATCCCATTTTGGCCGATTAGGGTCCAGAATTTCAGAAGTCTCGGGCTCAGAATTACTCAGTATTCTACGCATACGTTTTTTTTCCTCCTCCCTTTGTTTAGCCTCCAATTCAAAACTGTACAGCCGAATTCCAGGAAATTCATTTATTGGAGGTGCTGAAGGGGGGCACGGTTGATATTGAGATCGCTCTAGAGAATGAGTACTCGGCCCAGTGACCTCAATTCGAGGAAGTGAAATCTGAATAACTTTAGCACGATTTGAGAGGCTGAGAGAAGCGAACCAAGCGTTGGAGTCATCGATCGAATAATGGTCATTTATTGGACAGAGGTAGACGGTAAAACCCGCTATTGATATCTGGAATATCAGGTAAAAAATGTTGCGGTGAAACCGAAATTGTACATATAAATTCAATACATACTTTTTTCAATCTCAGTTTATTTAATGTAACCTAACTAAATAGGCGCTGCAAAACAAAAAAACGGAAAATTACTCAACTGATCCGGAAGATTAACAAAGAGGGCAAGCAGAAACACTGCCCTTTCTCCAGAATTCACTTCCTCTTAGTGCCCACTTCATAATTAAATACTCTACAATAGCAAAAACCCAATTTTCGTCACACCTATCTCATGATTACTTTCTAAGAAGCCGATTCAGTGAGTTCCACGGTGAACGCAAAGCAAACCAAAGCTTTATTAACTGGTTTGAAAAATGTGAGGGTATTTACTGAAACAAAAATGTTCATTTTGTGCCTGGCTGCCTTTTTGTTTTCGAATTCACCTAAAAGTTGGAACTGTACAACGGGAAATAATCGATAATTTTCAGTGAAACGGAATGAATTCACTAATTGACTAGTCAAATGTACAAGTCTATGTATTTTCTTAATAAATAAAGCGTCGTGTGAGTATTCTGCCTTCTTGCTACGCAATATAAGCGAATATAGTCTAGGTTTAATTGAAGTATTAGTGATAAGTAAAGACTAGAGAGATGGTATCATTTAAAATACCTCCAACTTGCAACAGGTAAACCATTTGTAATTGGCAATAATCCATTCAGAAAACGATGAATTGTTGCGTTTCACAACCATATCAGACTTGGTAACCAAGACACAAGTAGATTCGCTGGATCTATTCTGACTTGGAACTGATAGTTTGATCGACTTTGCACTACGTGAAGATCTCTTCTGAAGATCCAGCTTTTGAACTGATATACAACCTACAAAGGTTTTCAAACATGGTAGAAAGCGAACAAACTTCTTACTCTGGACGTCAGTTCGAAATTCCTCAGTAGTCAAATCTTCAAACGCATTCCAGGATTTCTGCAACTTCATTGTAACATTTTTGAACCATTCAATCAGTGTTGAAGTTAGAACAAATTTCAACGAATTCGCTTTCATAAATATTAAAGCAGGGTCTATCAAAGTGTTAAGTCAAATGAAAGCGAACATGACTTACATTGAATATCTTCAAATCCAGAAACGATCTTCTTTACAATATTAATTGACAGAAACTGACTAGGATCGACAGGAGATCTATCAAAAATGGGACAAATTGTCCCAGTCAATGAGTTGACAAGATTTCCTGTGAATTTAGATGTCTCTAGAGTTACATTTACAACACTCTTATTCTTCCCTGATTGAGAATAGAAAGACACTAATCCTTCGATATCCAAATTGAGGAAAGTAGACTGTTCTTCGAAGGAGGATTTGAAGAAACCTGCAAGTCCATTTTCACTGAGTGGAGTAGAAAAACCTTCGCTTTCTGAGTAGGTCCCATTGTGAAGATAACATGATAGGTCAGTCAGAATAGCCCGACAATTTGAGCTGAGAAAGATTACATAAGCTGAGAGGCCACACACCAAGAATGCATTCAAGTTCAAACTCATTTTTGGGTGAATTTCCACAGAGCACTCTCTAATCACTATGTCATTAACTAGATGTTTAGGCCACGATTCTGCAAAAATGAGCTTCCGTTGAGCTAGAGTGATAGAAAATGGTGACAGAATTGGCGTTGTCTGCTTTCCCAAAGTTATTCTTAAGTTTGAAATCCGAACTAACTGACGAGTATAGCAAGCATTGAGAAGATCAATTTGCAAGGGCACGGTAATTGGATTCCCCTCCTCAAAATCGAAGAAGACACCATTCTTGCTCGATTCCGCCCCTTCAATATCAGAGTTCTGAACATGAATCCCAAAACAGGCAGAAATTTGATCACGTCTGCCCCACGATTTGCTTTCAAGAAGATCACGTCTAACTAGATCCTTTCGAAATGAAGTATTCACATCAGAGATGACACCGGGTGATGGATATAAGTGAGTCATTGTGAAGATGAGCTGATCACGATCCAAAGGCGTGGAATCCAATGCTTCAATTTTGTCAACCTCAATCTTAAGGGAGTTAAAAAGGTCAGCTGATCGATCATGAGTTGGAGGAAAGACTTCAACACAGAGAGAGAGAATTTGGGCTCGGTTGATGCTAATTGGAGTGAATTGTTTGAGACGAACCATCCTCTCCTGAAGTACCCAACTATCCACGGGTTCTTGTGGCGGTAAAACTAAAAATGGAATTTAGAAAAATTAAGATTGGATATAGGACGCATAAAAAACTGTGTGTCCATAAAATAGTGAACATGTACAAAATCAATGTTCATCGATGAAGGGTCAAAGGGAGTTTCCCATAAAGTCAACAGCAGGATACCTTCCATCTACCCAGGTATGATGTGATGGAATGCTTCATCTAATGGCCTTAAAAAGTTTATATGCAAATAATTAGACATAATCTGGAGTGCGCACCTTCGACAAAATCACAAAGGACACGAAATTATGGTATCTTATTTCCATCTGTTTCTCACACCTCAGTTATCCTCGCCCAGTACTTCGAAGGCACCGTTAGCCAATAAGATTCATCGCTTTGTAAAGAGGTATCTATGCCTTGATAGGAAATTCTCTAGAGCAACTTTGACCTACCAATGATCAACTACACGCTCATCCCATCTTAGGCTTCGCTCTGCTCCAACTATGACTAAACAGTGCGTAATTATGGCCCCTTATTGACAGTAAATTAACAGAAACCACATCGTCATTAAATATAAATACGAAGGAACTTATAGCTGCGTGGGTACTGAAATAAAGTCAAACAAAATTGAGTGATAAAAAGCTATAACAAACCATCCAGAGCATCCCAATTGGCACATGGCTTGTAGTGTTTCGATCCATCAGCTAGAATTTGAAGGAAATGTTGTATTCGATGAGAAAATGGTAGCGTAAAGTTGACCTTCACAGTATCCAATAGAAACCTCCCAAATGAATACTGCACAGAATCAGTGATTAGGTTTTCATAGGTCTCTAACGTAGTAAAAAATAATTAAAAAACCACTCCTAATATTATGAAAAGCTTTGAAGATCATAACTTACCATCAATAACCTCATTTTCAGTTTCATTACAGGAAACTATATCAAACCACATTCCCAGGGGGAGTCGATTCTGCGGATAATTAGATCCATATCTTGAAAGATAATCCTCCCGATAAAAGGGGGGTAAAATATACGAATTTGTCAGGATGGGTTGGGAGCTGTCAATTTCATTGCGAGCATCAAATTCTTGCTCGAAGCCGGGAAGTAGTGAATTTAATTCACTACTTTCAAATAGTCCACAGAATGTCCGTAGTAGTTTTTCCGAATCCTTTTTTTCATCAAATTCATTCATTTTTGGTTTGACTTCCAATAGATAGGGAGACTAAATTGAGGCAAACACGGCAACGTTGAAAAAGTTAAGTATTTTACAATCGAATTTATTGTATTCCTTTCTGTTGCAAAAATACTAATGCAAATGAGCAATTGAATGCAACAAGGATTGATAAAGCCCATTCTTAATCGACGAGCAGTAAACACAACGGAAAGCACTGTCTCTGCTTATTTCGCAGTTAAAGTATGATACTGTGCGTTTTATTGATTTTCATTGTTTAAAATGTACTTCAAGTTACTATTATTAGGTATTTTATTAATGCCCTTATTACTTACTCTCTTATTAGGCCAAATTGATTTATTTATTAGTGATCAACCACCAAGTTTGTCATACTCAACATTTGACAGTTATTATTGAACCAATGTGCCTTCTAGCCCCTATTGGTTAAGCCATGCCTCGACTACTCAATCATTTATTATGACTTCATTTGACTTACTCTGATTTATGCGGTCTTAGCTGTCCACTGAATTAAATTGTAAAATGAGAAGCTAACACGGCTTTAGATCCGTTCCACTATTACTAAATAATATCACCTCAAATATTACTCAGTAAGGAAGTAAAGAAAGGGAATAGATACGCGATTTGCTATAGTCTTAAAAATAGAAGTTAATATATCAGGGTAATAAAAGCTGCGGGTGAAACGTCTTTATTATTTCAAAGAACTGTCATATGACGAGTAACAGTGACTACTACTTTAGGATATTCTAAAAAATAGCTTTCTATATCACACTTTACAAAATTCATGATTTCTCTTCTACTAAAAGAGAGACTCGATTTCTTCTCCAAAGTTTTAATTCTAAATAAACCCTTATGTTGACCTATATTCCACATAATTGACCACACTGAATTTTGTAATTGATAACAAACAACTAAGCATGATTACTCGTAATGGAAAACCGATCAGAGATATCGATAAAACTAGCTTACTGAGTTCATCGACACATTCGTTCTACCACACGGACACATCTCACCAGCTGGACTTATTCTTATGGCTCCAAATGCACATTGGACACTTGTAAAATTTCCAGCGTCTTGGACGCATTGAAATGCAAGGTTCTATAAAAAACAATCCAAATTAACTTATACAACTCCATTTAAGGTCGCTAACCTCTACAGTAAGCGAAAGCATGTCTTGCATTGGCTCATTACGCCGCAGATTCTTCGCTGATATAGATGGTGAAGGAAAAGATGGTGATCGATTCGATCTATGCACAGTCTAGAAAGATATTGACTAATAAATAAGTGGCCTACCTTTATATTAATTTTAATCTCCTTCATAAGAGCTCCCAATATAAGAACGGGCATTAAATGGTGGTGTTTTCTCAATCGAAAGAGTTGAGCACGCCTACATTTAGCGGTTTCACTGCTTGGAGAAAGGGCATCCTCATATAGAAGTTTAATGTACTCCGCTCGTGCCTTAAACGCATTAAGACCATCTAGATATTCTAGAGTCGATTCATCCAGATCATAATCTGTGATTTCCTCATCAGAAGGGTTGGAAGAGAATGATGGAATTGAGGGAACAAAAGACCAAGCCCACTGGGACCAGGATTGACTTTGAGTTGGCTCTGTGTCAATACTCTCATCTACAACATTCGTCTTTTTGACATCGCTCTTCTGCCTTCCCAACACCTGGCTATCGGATAGGGCATCCCAATTGAGAATTTTGTTTGATAATGCGAGTAAAATTTCCAGTAATCTACCAATGAGTGGTATTTGAACAGGATAGAGGTTAATTTCAATTAATTTGGGATTATAGAGATTAGCCACACAAATAGATGCTAGACCACTGCTATTTTGTGTAAAAACTGTCTGCAGACGAATATCGAAACTGTAGCGATAGATAACTGCATCCTGATAGGCACTGACCCGACCATTAGCATCGCAGCGGTCAATACATAGGGTGATATCCGTGAGTTTTAGAAGACGATGCAAGCAGTAATTACCAATTGAGGGATTTTCTATCCCTCGTTCCCAGTTATAGAGTGATGGAAAACAATCAAGTGAGCGGATGTTCAAAGAAATAACAGCATCATCTTCTTCAAACTTCACAATTAGGTCGTTGACCACCACCTCAATGTTGGACCAAATACGAGAGAGGTAGGATTGAAGATAGCTCGGTGGAGGGGGCGTATCGGGTAAAGAGTTTAGAGCATCTGTGGAAGGCATAGAGGTAGCCTCTGATTTCGGTCGACGTGACTCCCCAGGTTGCTTGAATGCTAGAATACATTCAACAGTATTTAGTGTAATCACGATGCTTGAAGAGCCCAATCTTGTCCAAGGAACTTGTATTCTGAGTTCGTGAATGTAGCCAGACTTAAAACCAATAGGCAGGGGCATCAAATCTTCGAATATATCGTACTGAAGCTCAACATAATTGAGTACAGCGTCTCCACCCCAGAGAGACAGTTGGAATTGATCATCACGGAGCTTTACATACTTACCTATGTAACGCATCAACAAAGGACTTAAGAAGGTTTCGATGCTGAATAGCTTCTGCATTGATTACACCTATAACGATATAACATAATTTAAGCAAAATTACACCTTTATTATGAACATTGTACAATAAAAATGAGTTAGAAACAACACATAAAAGTAGATGAAATGCAAATGAAAGATGAATAAAAAAATTAATTCCAATAGTGCATGAAATTTGCCTTAAAAATGGATTAAAAGCGAACAAAATTTTAAAAGACCTACAATGTTGGCTGTTACCTATTTTTACAGAGTTCTTTAAACGTAAAAACGGTTTTTGATAAATCGCGATGTAACACCAGCAATGCACACCATTTACGATTGGATGGTCAAAAACTTTTGTACAACGCGGTATTTGTACTAATGAGAAAAACACTAATATCTCAAGGCTATTGAATAAAAAAGAAATAAGAATAAAATCTTTAGCAGAACACAATAAAACCTGTATGAGTTCATGGAGTAAAAAATATAACTGGCGGAATTATAATTTTCTGCATGGAATTAATTCGATCAAATGTGGAATTTAACAATATTAGATTAAAATAGGCTACGCTAATGTATGAACTTTCATGAACTATTTTTTTGTGTATCTTATATTGATTTTTTTTGGGGTTTATTTGGGCTTTGAATCTTTCAAGTACTTTTACTTGCTGAAGTTTATTGCAAGTAAAATGATGTCCTTTAATAAACAATTCCACCTTTTCAGAGTTTTGGTAAATCGTACTTAATATCACAAGTAAAATTGATATCTCAATTAGCGATATGGGGTAAAATGAGGATTGTGATGGCCACAGCATAATCGTTTAGTGTACCGCTTATGCAACCTGATGTCAAGTAAAAGATTCATTCATTCTCTCAGACCTCTCCTATTTCCCAAAAATCTACTTTGTTCTCTTGGAGGTGCCGTCAAGGGAAAAGCCACGATCCATTTCCTTGCTCGTTTCAAGGTTGACTTTTATCTCTCCTGTTCTGATGTACATAATGACGAACCCAAGCTCCAGTTTTTCAAGCGGCCGTAAACTTTACTCGCTTTTTGCAACAAGGGTTGAATTTTTAATTACCACATCTTTATTCCCTTAAATTATAAACCCATTAAGGCTTTTGATCCTGAAATATTGTCCGAATAGTAGGTTACCGGCTTTATGAACGTATGCAAGCACAATAGAATACCGTCGCCTCTGTACTGCGCGATTATATGATGTTAAGCAGCTGTATGCATTTATCTCATTCGGCGAGTGGTTAAAGAAGCATTATTCCCCTACTGTACTCACTCGTAGTCAGCTTCTGTCACCTCAATCTCACTCGGAGTTTCAAGAGATCGCTCTCTCCCCATTACATGATCACTATTACCTCATCTTAAAAAAACTTACAAATCCTCCTCTCTTTATCTGTAAGTCTCCCTTCTTGCCTGCATGTTTTCCCCTCGCAACAAGCGAAATGATGACGACACACCCGGCTCCAAAATTTGGTGGTTTGAGGTGTACCCCTTCCCCGATGGTTTGCACCTGCCCCAAATTGATCCTACAATCTCCAAAAATCGGATTCTGCATTATATCTACAGTCTAATATTCCCTTTCCATTCGTCCTTATTAAGCACTCGAAACGGCCACAAAGGGAGGGGAGAGCACTTTAGGATCTCAAGGCCTACCTAACTAGAAATGTTGTTTGAATGTCAGATTCAAAATTAGGACAGCTGTGTTAGAGTAAATACGATGGTGTCAAACTAACTATGATGAAGCTTATAGGTAAATGAAGCTGACTCATAATTTTAAATTGACTGATTCATCGGTCCAAAGTATCCAATGGTAGAATGCTAAATAACAAGCATAATTATTGTCTTTCGAATCCGGATACATCACTTTATGTCATTCATCTGCAGAACAGATTTGGTTATGGGTCCTTAAGGAGTTAGAGAATTGACTCAGAATCTTCATACATGAGCTCTTCTTACTAATGACAGAAAGCACGAGCCATGGCTTGTAAATGCAACGAAGGAGAGTCTTGAAATTGTTTCGTCGTCTCTGCAGTATTTGAATTAAATGATCTCGCGCCAGGGACAGGAGTGACGCATCTTTGAATACAAACGCCAGTCGACACAGCATTATTTCTAACATGAAATGAAAAATATATTTTATCAATAACACAAAATCTGTTTCCATTTACAAATTATTTAAAAGGTACTCACTTGCTAAATGTCTACAGTGTTTAAACGAGGTCAAAAACTTTTGACGCTCAGGACATGACCATACGTAGGTTAACAAAATATGTCCGAATTGTAAACCGATACGTCGAGCATTCTCTTCAGCCAACGAAGAATTTGACGTGAAATCTGCTTGCTTGACCACCAATTTAATAAGCAATGAGGTCTGAAGAGAAGATTTAATCCGGAAGAGACATTGCTTCCATGGCAACGGATAGCCACCGAAGCGCTCAAAAATTAGTTTATCTATCAATTGAAAATGTCCAATATAGTGAAGCTAAATATTTGGTTCATGCATAAACATACTGCAGAATAACTGCAATTTGTTCAAATAGAAAATTGCACTTTTAAAACTGGAACTAAATTAAAAGCACAGCACACAGTGACATACAAAAAACTCAAGTATATTAAGAGAGCTTACTTACCCTTATTTACTTTAGGCATAAGAAGATCAAGCCGAGGGGTTATTTCCAGTCCTAACCATTCGACAAACTCAGGACCCACTAAGAGAGAGTAAAAGAAGATTTTAATCCTATTAATCCTAATTAAAAATAGAGCTGAGCCAAACAAAAAGAGTAGATTTATTTATCCATAAACGCGGTTTTTAAAAAACGGGAATAGCCAAAAAGTTTGTTTCAATCTGACTAAAGCAGTTGCAGAATTTGAGTTCCCTACAAGCGAAGCTGTGGAGTGTACAACGCTGCCAAGGTTGAACACTCAAACACTGTGGAAGGGAGGACCATGAGTACAGACTTCTCAGCCAACCAACAATCAGTTGTTGATGCATTATAATCGTGGAACTAAATGTATTTTAATAAGTAACCTTTGTGTTAATGACCCATAAGCTATAAATAACGTGATTCGTTCCATAAGGCCCTGACTCCTCAATATCGCTGAGATAGCTTAGTTAATTTTATACTAAGGGATTTTGCCAGAGAACATAGTTGAGGTTTAGCCAGGGCTCATTCATGTAGTGCTATCCCCGCTGCAGGGTGAGTATTGTAATGCGCTTTTCTATAAATGGGCTTGGAAATTAGCAGTAAGCAATTAAACGAGCAACACTTTTAAATTCAACCAAAGTGGACTCTTACCGCCATCAGTAATGATACTCTCCTTTGAAACATTTGATTTGAGGCCAAAACCATTTAGATCTAAACAGTAGGAACAGTATGGAAGCCACCTTACTATTAATGAGACCACTCCTGATATCTAGTAATCTCTCCTTCGAAGTCGCTACAAGTAGGTAATCGTCATGAAAACGTAAGATTGCAGCCTCGGGAGCTTTTGCGCCTGGTGGAGTCCGCTTTTCTGCATCCCATAAGTAGCCTTTGAGTGAACTTTTGCGATCGACAAAAGCTAGGAAGAGGTTCGATAAATCGGTAGAAACACACGAACCCTGTGGAATGCCCTTGGTTTGTTGGTAGCAACGTTCACCAAGCTGGAAATTTGAAACAAACAGAAAAATATCGATTCATTTACTGAAACACATTAGATCGGCTGTTGATAATACATGGACAATCCAACATTTTAAATTTATTTAACATACTAACAGTTCCCATACCCGGATAATGTAGTTATTAAGGAAATAGGAGAGTTCGGAGATGATATGTTCCCTTGAAATCAACAACCTTGTGAATTGCTCTGCCTAAAATTAAAAAATGACGGTCGCATCATATCTTGTAAGATATGAGATGGCAGTGTAGATTCTGGAGGATTATGAAAAGAACGACACTGATAATGGAAGTGATGTAAATGATGGTTCCAATTATTTCAAATATGTACAGGAATAGAACTAGTAGAGAACATAAAATCTGCGAAAAAAGTCGGGACGTGAGGGGTGGAGGCTTACATGACACAGGCACAAGGCAAACATGTAATTGGAGGAAGTGGGTTGGATAGAAATAGAATGACATAGTGAACCAGGCCGGGGAGAGGGGGAGTTAAGTTAGGATCGATTCATAATTTTTTAATGAAATTAGGGATTAAGAGACAAATCAGTTACTAAGATGACTTTGAATCTGCTTCTTGATGCTACCACAACTTGATCCTATCATACTCTCAAAAACCTCAACTACAATCCCCTGGTTAGTGGCCTGTCTATACCATCCTTCTTGTCCTACCCCAAAAGTCTTCGTTAATGCGTAGATATTGCAGTTGAGCGGGTACTATGAACGAATTCTGCATTTACTGATGTGTGACTAATCGACTTAAGCAGATTTCTACCAAGAAGTGAGGTAGTGAAGATTCGAGTGCTTTGTATCTATTTGAAAGCAATTTGTAACATGTTTCATAATCCAAATCACTTCCACTTGATTAGAAAATTTTCCTTTGGCCTACATCTGCTTTGTACCAACGACTAACCACCAACATAGGTTAGCAAGACATGCAGATTCACATTAGAGTATTTTGCCAATTGGATTGGTCTGCATCTAGTTTAATTTTCGAGAGAGGCGTTTAGCCAAGGCATACTATAATTAACAGACAGACTTTTCATTACCTTGGATACAGCTTCTTTGAATGCTTCCAACAAAAGCTTGTGATCGATGTTGTTGAAACAATCAGCAATGTCAATACGCCCGAGAAAAAATCTACAAATTGAGTACAAAATAAGGACGTCTAGTCACGAATTAGTAGAGAAAAGAGTCGAAATTTGAATGGTAAAATAAGTAATTAGTTACTATTTTGCATAATAGAAAGGAACGCATACGTTTGGTTGGTTGGGAAAAGAGACCGGAAATTGCTGAGGGCTTTAAATGACAAACTGACATCCGGCAATGAGGGTCGAAAAGTGAAGGGAGCCTAAAATGACAATTTAGTAAGAGAAGGTTTGTTTAAAAGGGGAAAAACAAACATAGTCCGGATTTGAATGTCGCCCCAGTATGACAAATTTTAAAACTGGCTGAGAATTTAGTAACCCCCATATTTGCCAATTCGGAGTGCGCGATAGACTTACTTTCGCGTGATGCACCCTGGGCAACGTATACTCATACGGCGAAAAAGTCTTTAAACCGACAGTTAACTTCGAACTACCATGAGCACTCGACTGTATGTCATATTTGACCACTTCCACAATACTCACCTTACCTTTGTGTCTGTCTCTTTTACATCCGTGAATCACTCTTCTGTTCCCCCTCGCGAATTTTTGAGACTTTGATGTTCCTCTTCTCTGTGAAGCCGGAAGCCAACTAAAGAGCTAATGATAGCTATCATAAAGCCCGCCATTTGAAATAAATAAATATTTTCCAATTCACTCCCTCCACTTCTCCGTGGTTTATCAATATCAAAACCCATACTAAAAGAACAAAGCTCATTGCTAAGTGCGTACTTCGGAAGGAGGCGTGCTGCATACCTTTCTAGGTCAATGTCGACCAGTGAACTTAAAAACCCACTAGTCCACAAGGAACACCTAACATTTTCATAGCCAAGTTAAAGACCAGCCTAAATGTTTACCTGATCATGCAAAAAGTAGAAAAATTCCACCAAACCACCAGCCCGTTTGAAGCGAGTCTTAAAGGCTGTGGGAATTGATATCAGCCTCAACTTGCCACTAGGCTTGAGAATAAGATGACTTCGACAGACGGGTAGGGAGAGTTCTTTAATTAATCTCGCTGGATATTCTTTCAAAATACCCTGAGAAACGAACTCTAATGGATGTAAAGCAAATAAAAGCCCTTATACACGATATAAATTAAGGCACATCTCCATGTTAATACAAACTGACCATCTTTCTGCACTGTTTGAATTTCTTTCCACCTTTCAATACTATAATACCGTATTGCTCCGTTTCTCTTGTGACAGTAAACACATCGAAATACGGATCGCAAGAGAGCTGGGACAAGATGAGTAAATATAAATACCACAAGTAGGTAGTAATAAACACGCAGACATCCTGATCCTTGCAGCACTTGAGGTACCTAAAAAGTGCCCTGCAAAGAGGACAATTTTACCACTTACTTTAAAACGGCGACACAAGGAACCAATCGATATATGTCCATCAATCGGCATACTGATGAAGTGCCTCAAATGTGTTAGAACGCAACTGTTATGGAAAAATAATACAAATTTCGGATAAATTTACGACTTTGTATAAAAGGATATATAATTTGAAGGCATTAATATTGCTCTTTTCGAGAAAGCAATTTGGCGGTAGACATCGTCTAATATGACAGAGAAGAAATACATAAACACTACCATGGTCAGCAGATCCTTGACCATTCCGAAATGTAGCAACCCGATCAATATAACGCCTCCATTTTGGTGATAATGTGATGATTTGATTGAGCGATTCACCAATCACCGGTTCATCCAACAATTCAGACAGTTTAAAGCGTGTTGGTTGCAGGATTTTTCGAAAGACTGCCTTCACATCCGATTTAGTCAGGGGCATATTACGTCTATTGAGAAGATTACCCTGGTCATAACTATTACGTAGAGTTCCGGGAATCGATTTCAACATGATCAGAAATCCCCAAAATTGAAGTGAAAAATTTGCCGCAAGTATATTCACAACTCTATGGCCCGTTTCGGCAAACGTGTCACCACAATCTCTACGGCTATTGGTCAATTGTTCTTTCATATAATTGGTTTGTGATCGAGCCCACTGGGAGCGAAAATCGAGGGGTGTCTCGTTATGACTCACTGAGGTCGAAATTTCACTCAGGTGTGGCTAATCGCCTTGCGCACTTTTACCTAAAATGAATAATAACTAGGCTTTTAATTACTTACCTGGCGAAATTTATTTAGGCATAGATTGATAAAAAAATTGCAATTCGTTCACACAAAATCATTATTGTACTACGCGTTCATAAATGCCAAAGTAAGCTAATCGAATGAGATCAAGTGATTAAGTCAGGCTTAAAATCACCTACCACGAATCGAATGTTTTTCTTTTATAATATTACCTAGTAGGTCGTGGCAGATCTAAGATCTATTTTAATTCGCATTTATTTCTCATCGGTTTGTCAATGTTCGGTGGGTCGAATAATTCCATAAGCATGTTGATTGCGTCAAAGAAAGTTAAATATCCTGAGGGAGGTGAAAATGTAGACCAGTAAACCCCATTAAACATGTTAGTACCGGGGAAGGTTATTACCTCCTGACATCAATGCACTTTGCACCACCCCTTCCCCCTCCGGCTCAAAAATGTTCATTTATCAAGTGCTTTCAACTATCAATTTCCATTCTTCACTGTCATGAGATGACTAATAAAACACGTCTGCGCTATTCACACCATGGGAGTTTTCGATAGCTCTGAGCAGACACTTAACTTTCCCTAGTCTTACTAGCAGTTGCGTCATTAGCTTCCGCCTGCTCTCAATACTTGGCATATTGTTTAAGGACCAATCGCTAGCCATAGTCTGCTCCCTACAATCTGTTGGTCTTTAACCAGCACAATTCAAGAGATGAACTGGGATGGGGGAGAGTTGTTGTCTGTAAAGGACTTGTCTCTGTCTCAGAGTAGGGTAAATATTATGTTGCTAATTGCCACCGGTATATTCGATTAGTCATCCACATCATTAGATGAGCACAGATTAGCTCGAACTCGTGACCTCAGGGTCAATCTACATTCACTGTCATTTCAGGATTGAAACTCACTTTGAATTTAATGTGGCCACCCAGATAAGATTTTGATTCAAATCCACGACCCGTTAAAGGATTAGGGGCATATGTAGATTGAAAAATTTTCTTGCGAATCAATGTATTGTTAAATGGAATGTATGCACTATTAGCTGTTAAATAAAATGGAATATTTTGCCATTGTGGATATTTGATGATCATGCACACGGGGGGGAGGGACACTCAGTGAAATGTAGAATGACTCTTTATTTAAACGCTATTATTTGGTCCAAGGAGAGCCATCAAATTTGTGTGATTGTGGAAGAGATTCGGTTAGCATGAGGGAGAAGCCAATGCGATATTCTAGCGCGGATGTTGAAATTCATGGGATAGAGATATAGAAAAAGAGAATGAAAACTTTCGAATATTTCAGAAATTATTCGAGCTATTCCAAAAAACCTTGACAAATTTCCAGAAATTGTTCAAGGTTGAAACTATTCTTGGGTTATAATTTATTCTATAGTATAACTTCTCTTAAGCAAAAGAAGTTAAATTTCACTTAGATAAAGTTCGCTGAATATTAGACGTCGAATGTTTTTCTAATAAGCACTGCAACATTTTAATGTTAGACATCTTTAGTGCCTTTGCATATTTTGATTATCTAAACAAATTTATATCCCGTTATAAAAAAGCTTTATTTTACATTATTTATTTATTTGTGTTCACAAACAATCTAAAAACTTATCTTCATTGCAAATATTCGCAACAGTTTTTCTGTTTTAATAGGCTAATAGAAAGGTTGTTCAGACCTCCATTACGCTTGTTGCTCTTACCTTTCTGTGTCGGTTCGCTTAGGTTATGCCAAGGCCTTCCAATAATCACCGAAGAAATCGTAATCAATCCATTGCCAAAGCGGAAATGTACGTAGGAGCTTCCTATCGACTCCCACCAAAGGCTTCTACTATTCCGCCACCTCCTCCTGAATGGATCTTCACAAATGAAGTCAGGAAATCTGCAATGGATGATTCAGCTGTGATTTGGTCTTTAAGGGAGTATATCAAATAACTGTGTTAATTTCTTTTGTATTGTACAATATTTGTGTATATTTTTAATGTTTATAATTTTTCACCTGTAGGTATTGTACATAAATGTATATATTGGCCCTATGGCCTCCTAGAGATTGTCTTTTGTTTGAGATCCTGGTTATCATATCTTACCAGCACTGATGGATTGTGTACATTTACTCTTTTTATTTGTATAAGCTTTCCATTTTGTTAGGAATACTATTTTAGATTTATCATACTGTCGCCCTTGGCGTGTTGCCCGTTCTTTGCACATTGCTGCCTAGGTGACCTGACTGATTCATCTTGCTTATATGAAATGGCTTAAGTTTAGTTATGGGAATGGTACTTGACTGACCTCGATTATGTTTGCTTGAAGCTAAGTTGTCAAACCGGTTTAAACGGTCCCAGTAGTTTTTTCCTAATTGCTTTAAAATCCTCATTTCTTATCTTCCATGTCAAGCCAATAATTTTCGTCGCTTCGTTGGTCGTCGCCTTTTGCGCTATTACCTTATTCCTTCAACTGCTCACTCAGGTTTTTGTCTAACTAGGATGTTTGGGGGTGCGTTTTGTGCCAGTGTTCTTTTGAAAAACATTTTTTCTTCGTAACTGGAGTGGTATCATTGGGGTTTCATACGCTCATTATTCTAAAATTTACCCTACATGACTCCGCCTTTTGTATTTTGTGAGGGCTAGGCTTTGCTTTACTGGTGTCTGTTAAGCTAACAGAACGGGTGGATGACCCCGACCAAATTCTTAGTAATTTGATCGGTCATCCACCTGGGTACGTTTGTTAATCAGTGTGTGGGGTTTGCAGCTCAGCAAAATAGTTCGAATTCTGCCAAATGCGATTATTTTAGAGCATAATAAACAAATCGGGCGTTAAAGGCTTAAGAGGGGAGACTGCGTGCTAACTCTCACTGGCGGATCAATTACAGCAAACGCAAATACTATCTGCCAACTGGCGAACTCTCTCATTCAGTAGACAAAATCTATCCAAAAAAGAATGATTGTGAAGTTATCCAAATTTCCAAATCGAAGAAAGCGTCACAATAAGAAATGGAATTGGCCTGTGCATTCAGAAGCTCAAGTGAATTTAAGCCCCCCTGTATTCTCGATTTCGAATTCTTCGCACTCTCCCTAAATACGTGTTTGGATGTTCCCCCGGGATTATTAACTGTACATTGTTTTCTTGCTTTACTATGGAAAATAAAATACGCACAATTCCACTACATTTAGGTGTGCTTAGCAATGTACATAAATAGTCCGAGTTTCTAATTTGCCGTTAAAACTTATCAGAACCAAGTGAAGTTCTTTTCGCCTTCTCGACTGTTGAGAAAAATGGCTTGAAGTGGCAAGACCGATCAGGATTAGAAGTTAGTCAATAAACGATGAGGATCGTGGACAAACAATTTCCGTAATCCAAGGAACTGATCATGTGATTTGAGTTTTCCAAAGCGCGATAAAATTTTTGTAAATATTGTTTAAGCCGATTCCAAAAATGAAATAAATGAGGTCACTCTGACGTTTGCTCTCGGTCTCTTGATAAAACTCTTCTCAATATCATTTGCTGGACTTTCTATTAATCACTGCCAGCTGCTTCCCATAATTAACACTTTCATTTTTATTACTGTGGGTAATAATGGATTCAAGAAAAGGCGAAATTTGAACCTAAACGTTGGAGATTTTATTCTCTGTGAAGGCATTTATCAATTCACATCCAGTAATACGACCCTGACCTCACTAACTCTCACGTGACATACTGGGAGTGAATTGGCATTAACATCACAATAGAAGCATATTCATGTCGAGGGTATTTTAAAGATCAAATGAGGAATGTTCTCTTAATCGGAAATTTCTAAAGGTCTGCGAGAAATGATTCAATATATTAAAAGTTCTGTAAGAAATTGTTTCAAGCAGATGAGGATGGATGCTTTATTTGTGAGTTAAATAATGTGTATCATGCTCTAAGCAGGGAATTGAATAAAGGGGTAATAGATGGAACAAATGTAAGAATTGCACAAGGATGCACTTGTTCAAACTATTACACAACAGAACGCGCATACGAAGAAGGTATTTGTTTTATCAGATATATATACAAGTGAAAAAAACAAATAAAATCGATATTAACGCAGTTGAATGATAAGGCATTTAGATACATGAATGTATGCGGTAAATCGATGGAGAATTTACAATCTAATTTGCGCGATAATTGAAACGAACTTGATTGAATTTTGTCATATGTGAATAGATCAGCGACTCATCCGCTTGTAGTTAGGCCGGAGTTAAAATTTAGGAATTTATTACTATGATTTAGGTGATTCAATTTACCATAGAATATAAGGGTAGAACTAATCTGTTTAAGACGACTTCGGTTACGTCGTCCTTACGTTTGTAAGGAACAGACGAAATGAGGCACGATTAAGGAAGTTGACTGATTTCGAGTTCTTTGTTTACTGAAAGTTGAGGCAAGAGTATGACTCTGGGCAGGTTTATAGATCAGGGCGCGCAAGCACTAAAATAATTAAAGAATTAAATTCATATAACACGTGTATAACCTGCGTTTTCGTGCAAGTTATGTGAAAATGATGCTATATTTAGTCATGCGTATAAGACGATCGCAATGGCTCTATTAATTTACTATGAAACTGACTTTGGTTTGAAAACCCGAATGAATTCTGGTACCTATGGCTAAAATAAAGAAAAAAAAAAACAATTTTTGAACAATTCAAATAATGTAGGACTCTTGATATAAATACACTCGTGCTTTTTTGAGCCGCTCTCCCCACCCAAAGTTCGCTAGTTAAGTTGCTGTCTTTGTATCTGACTCATTTCATTTATCAAAATCTGACAACTGGCATACCCCAGAATAACCAAAGTGCAATATATAGCGGTTACTGTATTTTAAATTGAAGGTTGTAATAATTATTTTATTTTTGGAATATTTGCCGTTATCACCGGTAATTAAACCCGTTCCTCTATTTCACAAATTTTACTAAATGACAGGTAATTTTAATGGCATGTTGTACCGAAACTGGCCTTCGCCTCAGTCCACAAACCCCTATTGGTGTTGCTGTGACTGTGGCTTCATTTAAAATATGAGAAAATGGAACATTTGGAAACTTTTACAGTGATTATTCATCAAAATTGGTAATTACTCACTACGTAATATCCAGCACAAAATGTAATTTAGCTCAGTTCATGTGTATATATTTCAGCGATAAAATGCGCTTTAGAGGTTGTAAATACATTTAGAATCTCAATTTGAGTACGTGCAGTCTGTTCATTTTAGTTGGCCAAAACAAACCGAGCTATTTGTCCTTACTAATGCTATTGATCTGATACGTTTTATGAAACAATTAATTCACTGATATACGATTTGGATTAGGGAATTGGATTAATGAATGGTCACTGGAGTGTTTTACGATAA
This sequence comes from Hymenolepis microstoma, assembly GCA_000469805.3. NCBI lineage: Eukaryota > Metazoa > Platyhelminthes > Cestoda > Cyclophyllidea > Hymenolepididae > Hymenolepis > Hymenolepis microstoma. Next base: position 9,752,541 of record LR215995.1, on the reverse strand, counting down.
TAAACAACATAGAAATGTACCCACATAATAGAACACGTGAATAAGATTACACCGTGTATTGCAGTAAAAGGTGAAAAAACCCAGTTTCGGTCGGTAGAGGATCAATGCGAATCACGGTAACACACACATTTAGTGAAAAAGTATCCAGGCACTCAAACAAATTACAAAACTCGTTCGTATATTGGCATCATTAAAAAATTCAGAAGAATTTGCTCACTGATGCTCCCAAACTCCAAAAAATGGTAACGCGCATTTAACTGAGTTAAAGTTTGGCTTAGAATGATTAAAAGTAACTTCATGTCTTTGTGAAATTCATGGAGCATGTTAAGAGTGTTATGGAGGCTTTTATCTATTTTGTTTCCTATATAAAGCCTGAGCGGTTTAATCTGTGGAATGCACAGTGATGTCAAGATTGGGCCAAGAGAAATGTGGACATTCTTGAACACTCTAGAAAGCGTGGGGATGCGTTCAGAAACCTCTCAACCAATCAGCAATCGAGTCTGCAAAGTGGAATAGCATTTATAGTTTTCCCAACGTATTCAATAAACGCTTTTCCTCAATACTTTGAACATAGTCTGGCTAATTTCGAGAGCAACTTTATCCTAGTGGATTTTGCCTGTGTGGATCGTTAGGGTTTAATCAAGGCTTTTTTGTGTGGTATCCACTACAAATCTGTCACATTAATTTATAAATGAAAAAAAGCTAGAGAAATTTTAAGAATTATGCCAATTCAGTTCTCAATCCGGTGTAATCCGACAAACTCGCGAACTATTAATTGATATTCAACATAAAACACGACAGGTGATTTAGAGCTCGTAGAATAATTGAAGTAAATTTAAGAGAATAATCTATTATGAGAATGCATTAATAATAAATTAAAATTGTTTTTTTTTATATTAGGTGATTAAAGAGCAACTTCCCAATTTTAGGTGCCAAAAATGAAAAGAACACAAAAAGAAAGTATTGAGAACATGTTAAAATTCAAGCAAAACAGCAGTGACCCGCAATTTCTGTAATCGCTCGTAACTACATTACAGAACATGTGGTCTTAAGTCTCTCGAGACTTCTTTAGGTGGCTTCTGCATATATTTGAGCATGTCTTTTTGTAACCATCAATCACCACTTTTGCTCTAAAAGAAATGGTTACCAAACGTCAGTGCATGCTAAAAACTGAGCATACTCTAGAGAATTTTAACGCCAAGAGATCTTATAAAATGGCACTTTGGTTAACTAGCTGATTGAAATGAATGATAAGTAAGTGCGTAATTAGCAAATAATATAAAATGACAAAATTCCTGATCTCATGCACTGGCGTAAAAGCCAAAAATCGATAAATCAATTCTCGAGATCCGAATCATGAGAATTATGTTCAGATGAAAGGAACTTATTCGCTCTAATCTCCTTACGAGTTCATTAATTGCAATGAAAAATGTCTACCATTTTTAGTTGTGAGAGGTAACTGAACTTGATTAGTGGAAATTGCAATGAAACTGGTAATGGAGATGCATCAAAAAGGCATTGATGACCATCTCAAAAAGTCTAACATGAACTCTAGTTTGAATTTGGGCTGTAAAATATTAATTAGATCTGGAGCTCACGTTCCAAACTGCAAATGTAACAATTCGTCTTTTGAATTGCAACAAGTACTTGTATACGATGCTCAGTGCTCATAAAAAACTCCAATTTCTCATACGTTAAAGTTCCGCCCACTTTGTTTACCCCAACTTTTGTCATGGAAACTCAAATTAAACATTTTCAATTGACGAAAATAGAATAATTAAAACAAAATATATGAAATGTAACTTTTTTGGTTTAAGGAAATATGACTTCAAAAAGCATATGTGATTGTGATAGATATAGTTACTGCGATAGTAGAGTTATTTAATAAAACCCTTGAATGCAAATGGGATCTGAAGGGGCTAAGTAAAACGAATTTAAATTCGATCTAACTTGGTGCCATGTCTATCAAAGTGGATTGATACAGAGTTAAAATATGGGAGGGGAATGGTGTTGGGGGACTCATAGAAGCAGTCATTGATGCGAGTGGTGCTGAGAACGAAGCCATTATCTCTCACCGCTTTAGTGACACTCTCAAAAATTGGGCTATCATTCCTTAGGTGTTCAAATGTCTCACTGTCTGTCCTGTTTACTATCCTTCAGGCTCGACACATCACTTTCTTTTGAAATTTAAGATTGCTTCAGAACTGTTGCAATATAAGGATACCTGATTTCTGTGGATTTGATCCAGTCGACGACTTGCAATTGCACCACCCATATAAGTGCTGATCGATTGGAGTTAGGTTCTCTTTAAATAGACAATAGCCTTCAAAAACACAGTTAACAGAGATTCCGGGTAGCATTATAGTTTAGACAGTTGCTTAGACATTTAAATTTCTGGTTTTCTCAATTTGCCAACGTGTGGTCCATCTAACCATGTTACCTGGATGGTTCCATTATGATATAGTTATTTCATGCCAAATGGATAAGTATCCAACAGCCGAAGGCCATATCTGCGTTTCTCATATTATGTGGGTGGGTAATTAAGGATGGGTAGGCTCAAACGTCAGCCTTAACAGAACAAAGGTGCACGTCACTCCTCACAGATGGACGGCAGGGATAGAATCTGATACTAGTCTGGCGATGTTCTCATCTCTGTACACCAATAGCCTGACGAAATAAGCCACAAGTATGTTAGAAGTAGGCTCCGCGACCTTGCCGACTAATATGAGAGAAATGGCCGCCTGCTCTCAGCATTTAAAACCATTCTGATTCCTGATCCTTGTTTCCATCTCTTAGACTTATGCCATTTCATATTCAGTCACATTATCTATACAGTGCGTTCTTTAACAGAGGTCTATATTGACTATCATATCTACGAAGACAACTCGTATTTCACTATAAGGCTTTTATTTATTTAACAGGGTGTCTTGGGCTAATTGCATACTGTTTTACACTGTCTTCGCGAATGCGCCAATTGTAGGCTTAGTGATAACTAGTGGTAGTAGCAGAGCTAGGTCTTCTAGTTATACTGCAAAGTGAAAGAGTTTTATTTTACAAAACAAATAGAATTTTAAAAGTACGTATTATAACAACCAAAGTGAATGTCACTTGAAAAATTATTTCCATATAAACATACCTGTAATAAAAAATCATAGGACGTTAGAAATTTTGTTGGCCAGCAAGGTGGTGACGGTAAAGTATCTCGGTGTTGTTCATATCCTATAGTTCCTCTTTCAGTAACCGTTTCGATAGCAAAGAGAGGGAAGAAGAAAAATAGACTGATTATTCATTCGCTTAACCAATAGAATACGAATGCATTTGCTTAAGGAAGCCTACCCTACGACTTACATATCAAATTTTGCAGAAATTTTCTTAGCTAGAAATAAGTCAAAGTCGAAAATGGATAAAAGATATCCACCAGGCTAGATAGAGCATAAATATCACAAGTGGAACTCCCGAACGAATTCAATTTGAAGACGACTTGAAATTCGAGAACAGGTTCCTCGAATATGTTCACTTCCATTCAAATTATTCGGAGTGAGATAATAACCCATCTTTTTAACATCGCATTACTTCTAAACACGTATCGATTGCCCGGGCGTTTGTATATTTGCAAGAAGTCGGATATGTTGAGGTAATTAAATTTTACTGTCATTAATACGATCCATGAAGTGCTGATCCGATGGCTTGAATTTATTAATTTTCGATACATGGGCTGGATAGAAGCCGATGATAGCTATTCAATTGAGGTATTTGAAAGGACATTCAGTCTACTGTGTTAATGACGAGTTAAAACTTCAAAATATGTTCCTCACAAATTGCTTATACCTTTATTCCGATCTCGCCCGTATTTAATCTTCATCAAAAATGTGAAATCTTAGCAAACCATAATTTACGACTGCTCTAATCTCTTAAATCATTACATTTTTATTTGTTTTTGTTATGATTCATGTGGTTATTAGATAGCACTAAGGTACTATGGACTCCGACGATTAATTCAATTTCCTCTTCACGCTATTAACGCTGACCATCAAAACGCAAAAACGATTTTGTCAGAACAACAAATTCGATTGTCGAGACGACTGACAGAAGAAGAGCAATTTTTTGGGGATTAAGCTTCCAATTATTTAAGAGGGACAGTTATATTGTTGATTTGGTCATGCATAAAAATGAACGAAAAAAAGCACAAAGTCAACGCTACTTAAATAATAATAATAGGAAGACGTTTTAAGAGGCAAAAGGAAGCACTCAAAATTGCATGAAGATTTAGTAGCCTTTTTAACTTTACGTAAGCCTAGCCGTGGACAAAAAGTGGAAAGCAGATAAGCATTTCAAACTGCTCTCCGAAAAAAAAGAATTAAGTTGTCTTACAAGCAGTTCAAACTTAATACAACAAAAAAAAGGAAAATGAAAAAAGTAATGAAATACAAACAAAAAGGCACAAATTCATCGAGATAATAAGAATAACCGGTAAAATTAATTAACTGGTCGGCAAGCTGTAAACAACACGCGGAAGACGTCACCACGGAATATAAGGACCAAATCTAGAAAATAGTAATTTAGAACAAAGGTCCTTCCAGCAAGTAATTTAAAGGTTTCAAAATTCACATAATCAAAATCTATTTTATCTCGGAGTGAAACCCCTCCTACCTTAGCTAATTATATAATAAACTAACCGCAATGAAATTCATAAAGTTTTATTTTCGAATAAAACCCTTTATGCACAAAAGAGAACCATACTTATGTATACAAGAAAAAAGGTGAGTAGAGAGCAAAAGAAGAACATTGTACAGAGTTCATTCCTTACATTTAGTGAAAGTAGAGAGGATTAAAAGTAATCCAATGAGACTGGGGCTGATTCTTAGCTTCTTCACTCGTAGTAAAGAGTGATTTGAAAACATCGGAAGCATTTGGATCATCCTGAACTGAACTGTGCTTGGAAGATCCCGGTATTATCTTTTTACTATCCAACTCAATGCTCTTTGAGTCAGATATTTTTTTGCCTTTATTATCACCATCATCTTTCTTGACTCGTTTATGATCAAATGAAGTCGAAGAGATACTATCAGTAGATCTTTTTTCACCAACTTTTACTGGTTTCTATAAAAAAGAGCATAATTTGATAAAAGGAATACATAGGAAAACTGAAAATCAAAACAACCTACCATACCACATTCTGTATCAGGTTCTGTCTTCACTTCAACTTTTTTATGATTCTTCTTACTCTTCCTTATTGTTTCTTTATAATTCCTCAATCGCTCTTGGGCAATGCGAATATCTTCATCCGTTTCTGGATTAAGTAAAATAACGCTTTCGGGTAGAAGGGGTTGACCACATCTTAGGCAGGAAGAATCCTTGACATTATCAAATGCTCGCTTTGAAACAACGCATCCACACTCCCAAGAGAATACGAAAGGATAGGAACCATTCATTTCTTGACCCAAAATAGGACAGCAGAAAGACTCGGCCGAATCTTCAATTATACCGGAAGAGAGTTCATGACTAGTCTGCTCTTTTGGAATAGGTGTTAGTTTCAAGTCGCGGACATCCCTAAGTTTTTTAATGTGATCAGCTACGCTGCTTGTGTATTTGGTGGGATCAAGAAACTTTTCAATTATTGCTTCCTTATTGTAAAGTCGACCAAGCTGACAGGACACAATTGGTTGACGAAGAGGTTGCTGACTCAGTGCGCAATGCTTCCACTTTGCAGCATCTGCAGCGACCTTACCCACCTTCTCCTTCTGCTTTTTTTCGCGTACAAGCTCGACACGACGAGGAATACTACCACCATCGCCTCCCATTTCAGTGCGTGACCGGAAAAACACCTATTTGTAAAGTTTGGACATTTGAAACAGATTTAAACAAATTATGAATAATAGATATTTTACTACTTTTAACACTATTTGTATAATTTTCATTTTTTAAATTTAAAAAGTAAATTAATAAGTAAATGTATTTTAATTTTGTTTAGCGAGTGATCTATTATTTAATTCTTTTCAAGTGATCAACAGAAATTCAATTTTACTTTACGTTTTATAAGCCTTTAATATTTTTTGTTATACATGACTAAGTTAGTTTACGTGACCTAAAGATTATAAGGTTGTGCAACGATTGGATTCGTAAACCCATTTTCACTTTCAACTTCCTGGACATGTGATTCATTTGTCAAATGATGGCATTTTCAGACGAAAAATGTAATCCTAGCTCAACAATGACCACTCAGATTAGCAAAGAAGCAATTCAACGTGTACATGAACAAATATTTGGTAAACCCTATTAACTGAATCTGGTATTTTTAAGGCAATCCATTTATCTTAAGTAACAGATCTCAGTCCGGTTGTCTTTCTTTTCAAGTTCACACTCCTCGACTGCGTTTCCCTTGTCCAGATTTTTCCATTCACCATCGGACACCTTATGCTGTTAGTTTAGACAGAGCTAGCTATAAACATTATCAAGAACTTTATACCGAAAATAACCAACGCAATGTAAGTTATCTTTGTTTTAATAAGTAATATTTAATAATCTTGCATATTTTCTAACTTATGCTTATTTTAGCATACTCTACTCGCAAAATGTCCGACTGATTTTTCTCTTGGTATACTTCCCGGAGATATTATCGTCTCTATCAATGATGTTGATATAAAACAGCTTTCCTCCGAGAAAGTTAAAGAAAAATTTACATCTGATGGGCCAAACGAGCTAAAGTTAATTCTGATTCCATCTGAAGGGTGCTTAGAACTATCAACACGCTCAATTTATTTAGATGATCAACATCTTGGTTCTTTACAAGATTTTCTCACTATAAACAATTCTAACTCAAGTCATATCTGTCTTAGAAGCTATATTAAAGAAAATGGATGTTTGAAAGGAGTCAGTGCTTCTATGAAAAAGGTTTTTTGGTCGAATTTTTTTTATATCGCTAACTTCATTTGTAGATGTATGTTAATATACTGAAAGACATTGCCTCTCATTCTAACGGATTGTGCTCAGTTGGTGATATTGTCTTAATAACGCATCGAGATGGATATTCCAATGGAGCTCTTGTTGAGCTTCTACCCGAAGACGAATATCAAGTTAAACTTGTTCCGGGAGAGCAAATTCTTACAGTTAATTCGGATGATATAAATAGAGTAAGTGATAACATAATGAAAGTTTTAATAAGGTTCAAAATTTTTCCATATTCTATAATATGGTTTTTTTCCTATACAGTTTTTGTAACCATTTTACAGCTGAACATGTCTTACAATTTAAGTAGGTCTTCTACGATAAATAAAAACTAATGAATTAATCATTTTCATTTTTTAGTTCCATCTGTCCTACCAATAAATGAACCGAAAAGTTTCAATTCTCAAGAAATATTATGAATAAATTTTTAATTTAGTTGATGTATGCTTTATATCTGAATAGTATAATCAAATAATTATAAATAAATACAGAGTGAACAATTATATATAAATTAGTCAGGAATACACTTTACATAGAGTTTAAAAAAATTTTACATTTTCTGATGACCAAGATTTGTTCCGTATAATTTTTCACGCATTATCCGAATTTGGAGATTAAAGTTATTACTTATGCAATTTAATATTATACCGGAATATTAAAAGTTTGGCTCCAGTAGTTCTAATTTAAAACACGTTTTCTTAATTGGAACAATCATTCAGGCGGAAATGATATAGTTTTTTGTTCTTATAGGCAAATCCTAAAGAGTTGGAGGGTGTCGAGGATTTAATTCTTCTTCCCCACTTGAACGAAGTGTCAATTGTCTATAATCTCCACTCGAGGTTTCTCAATTCCTTGCCATATACTTACGTCGCCGATTTTGCCTTAATTGCCTTCAATCCTCTGAGGAATCTCGACATTTACAATGAATCTGTACGACATATTTTATATACATTAAAAGTGATAATTTTTATAAATTTGTATTTTTCTACTGCCTAAGGCTTCGTCAAAAGTTGGCAACTTTTTATTATGAAATTGCCTCCAAATAAAGGCAACAGGAAAGCATGTCTAAATTGTCACGAAACTGAAAAAAGTATATGATGCGTTGATAGTAAAGTCTGGAGATATATTGTCTTGCTTTTTTTGAATTCTGTCCATATTCTCATGAAGTTTTGTTATTTCTTATTTATTCAGATATTGTGTTTAGACTAAGTCCCTTCTCCAGGGGCCGGTCGTTTTAACTCTGTAGTTGATAATTTCGTTTAGTTGAGTGAAATTAGATGAAACTTTCAGCAATTTTCAACATATTACAGCTCATTGAATGGTATTAAATATGAAGTTTTGTATAAATTCAAGCATATAGGCAATCTTCTTTTTTAGTTTTGGAGTGTACTAAAATAGAAAATTTTCCTAATATTTTTTAGAATACTGAATTGACAAGTATTTATAATACACAGAGGACAGGTTTACATCATATTTAAAATTGGGAATTGAAATCTCGACTGCAACATAAAGCGCTCCTTTCGAGTGAAAACGTAGGTACCTTCACATTCTCTCTAGTAAATTGCACTATAATTAGTCAAGCGAAATACTTTCCAAAGTGACTGTATTTACTGCATTATCTAAGAATTTAAGGATATTTTGCTCTCTTTTACATTTGGTAAAAAGTATAATGAATGTCACAGTATTGCTCATTTTAAAAGACACCATATATACACAACTATATAAGATTTTAATCAAATTTTAAGAATTTTTGTTGCATATTGGGACCACTGACATCATAAACCAAGGTTTTTTTTGGAAAAATTATTATAAGTTCTATAGAAGGATTCAATTTTTATTAACTCGAAAATTTATTTGGGTAAGTAAACAAAAATCTGAAAATGTGAATATGGCCAGCGAACTAAAATATTCATATACTCCGTTGGCAACGGCATACATCAAGCCCATAAACTTTCAGATTGTAAAATGGAATATCTGTAGAAAAGTTGTTAGTTAATAAGGCGAAATAAAAAACGAGATAAATTCAATTGTATCCCGACATTTTCGCGTATATCTGTCGAAATTAATCAGTCTGTTAGGCTCTAGTTTTGAAAAAAAAACAAGAAAGTGTATAGTAGATTAATTTTCTTTTCACTGTTTTATAATAGATTGACAAATGTCTCTGAGTGCATATGCATCCCTCTAGATCAAATCGTAACCTTCCATTTGGGATTCCGGTATTTGTTTTCTATATAGGTAAAAGGTTTAGTGATTTGCTTTCCAAAATTGCGGGCGATTTTCGGTGGTCTTTTAAAGGTCATGGCCTCAAACCTCACTTTTCTGAACGCATTATGACTGCTATTTCATCCGAGATAGAAGCGTAATGCAATTGAAGGGAAAGCCTCTGATATTTGTTCTAAAGTTATTTCGAAATAAAATATAAGTCTAAAATTCGAGTGTTTTTTGGCCTTTTACTGCCACCAAACACCATTCCCCCTCGTTTTAAACTGGATGATTTTAAAATGTAAAACGTCCCACAGATTGATAAACAAAAAAAAACCTTAGAACTGCCTATATCTGGTCTCAAATTTCTCCTTAACATAAATTCAAAACATGATTATGCGGTCCTCTAAGCTTCCTTCAATTTAGAAGTCCTTATAAAACATTTTTCGAAGACCATTATTACAACAATCTATTTAATAATGTTTATTTAAAGTGTATTGTTTTATTTTCTCAAACCAAACACCATATTAGAAATCAAATGAATTGAAAAAATTTTTATGCTTAATGTTCTTTGAACTATTTGATAATGTCTACTATGAATTCGTAATGTTAGAAAAGAAGCTTAAAGATGTGTGCTTCACGAAACAAGTACGAAAAACTTTGAATGTTTGACATTTAATATGGAGTTAAGATGTTTTCATCACTCAAACGCTTTTGGAAATGCTAATTTTAACAGGATGAAGTAGTCGAAATAAATTGCTTTTCAAAAACCGCCAAGAGAATTTAATTTGTTGCCTTCTCATATTTTTTGTTCAAAATGAAACTGACCGAAAACTGCAAAATGTGCATTGAAAAAAAAATCAGTTCGTCTCAATTCGTAATCTACAAAATAAAAGCCACTATTTTACCTGTACTTCTGTATTTTTTTGCTTTTTTCTTATGATGGATTCTCTTTATTGTTATTCTGTGCGTTTTTATGATGTAAGTTTTCGATTTTTATAAAATTGAAGATAAAGCACCTATTCTTCAATTGCCGAGATCGATTGGATATGCCTCCGCACATTTACTCAGTTGCGCAGACAATTATTGCTCGAATAGAGGCAGAATTTCTTGTACGTAAGGAGCGATCATCCACTTCTGGAATTAATGGCAATTCATCTCATGTTGGGCGAGATCGTGTTTCCACTGCTTCAATGTCCGCAGTCAAAATCCCTACTCAAGCCGTCTGTCTGCTGGGGCGCTCAGGTTCTGGAAAGTCGATGAATGCGGAATATCTAATTGAGTATCTTCTCACACCACAGTCTACTCAGTCTTCCAACTCTTCCTCCCAATGTATCAATGAACCAAATCTTACGGGTGCGTAATGAAAATTTGCTTTCAAAGAATGTTTAAAATTTACATTACATATAAAACAAAATTAGTCTTTACAGGTAGTAAAAGATAAAACGCATTTATTAATGACAGTAAATTATGATACTATTAAGTAGCCAGAGTGACGTGACCCTCTTTACTTAAATGTAAATTTATTTTTCTCGGATTAAAATTATTATGGTTTGTAAGTAAATCGACCTTTTCTCACGCAAAAAAAACATTTTCTGAGTTAACGTTTAAGTTACAGCACCAAATATTTGATGACTAAATTATGAATTTAGAAATAGTTTAGCTTATAATCCCTTCTTTCGCTCTGAATATTCGTCTACTCAGACAAGCAAGTAGAAACCTTAATTTTTTGCCAAAAGAATAAACAGCGCTATAATTATCTACACTGCAAAAGAATTTGTCATGGATAAGACGAGCTCTCATTCAGAAATAATTATCCCACTTGCAATCAAATGGAAAATTTACCCTTATATTAAGTTAATGCATTTAAAATCAATACTTTTTCGCATGCACTAAATTAAAACAAACAGATGGAATTGAAGTCCAGTTTTCGTAAAGCCGACTAAATTTGCTACCTTTTAATTCAGACTGGGGTAGATATATGGCAGTATTAAACAGCCATTCCTCTAATTGTATAGTTAACTTTGAATGAACCCATTTTTTTTCATTGAAGCCCGAAAAATGCGAGCAGTAATGTGCCTATTAGATGCCTTTACCTGTTCACGGACTCTGCTCAATTCCAATGCGAGTAGATGCCTTCGTCTCTTCACAATTGAATTCATGATAGAGAGAGAGATGAGCATTCCTCGAATCTCCGCCTCTGGGTTGTATGTTGACATTCTCCTGCTTGATAAGTTCCGTGTCACCCGGCGACCGCAGGGTGAACCTACATTCCACGTCTTCTACTACTTTTTGGCCGGCCTCGAGAAAGATGTTCGGTGAGTCATTTCAAAGAAAAGAGGGAAAAGAAAAAAGAAGACTTATTTCTGGACAGCAGTCCCTAACCATTCGTAACCTCGTCAAGAAGTTTTGTCTCTCTTAAAGTCCGTATTTGTTACGGCTAGAAAGCTTATTGTTTCATAATAATTCATCATCACACATTAACGGATTAATTGACCTGCCGATCCTTCTCATTTCAATAATAAGGAAAGTCAGTAAATTGATGAGTCAACAAAGTGATAAATAATCTACACTTATCAATGGTTTGACATTATCTTCTTCAGGTATATAAAATTGATGTGTTTAACCGAGATAAGCCTACTTGATGAGTAGATTAATAATAAAGTAGAAGATTAGTAAATACTAGCTTTTGTAAACTGAAAACGTGAAATACTCCAACGAATTTATAAATATATTATGCAAAAGTTGATATTGGCCAGTGTTATACAATGACGTAGTTTTTCGATCAAGATTATATGCTCTCCTTGCCTGCTTGGATACGTCTGTACAAAATGTAGATATGTCGATATTTGCATCGTCTTTATCGGTTTAAACTATTCACCAATTCTACCTCCTCACTTTTCCACTTTCTTTTTAAAAAATTGCAAAAAAATGTAGAAAGAGCGATGCTGGTAAATTCGTACGATTCACTCGAATATGCTGTTAACTAGGTGAATCTTGGTTTTCTGTAAGCCCATTCTATTCTAAACCGCCCGTTCAAAATATGCCAGCTTGGAAGAATAAGGGTCAAATTCAGGCCTAAACACAATAGATTACCTGTTTACTAAGGACTGACCTCCTGTTAAGTAGCTTTGAGCGATTTTAATGGTAGATCTGGTGAAAAATATGGCGCCAAAAATGATCACTGATAAACCTAATTCTAATTAAAAGTTTTATAAATAATTTTATTCGAATCTAAAAGTACCAAAATTTGCTTAAGAGAACTGATTGACACTTTGCAATCAGAAAAGCGGAAACAGAAATTACTCTGATAAAGTAATTATCTTCTTGTGAATACTATCATCACTATCAATGTCTCCCTAGCACAATCGTGTAATTTATAGGCTATGAGAATTACCACTTTCTTAAGAACATGCTATTTTCTGCTCTCAACTGACGTGAAATCGGGGAATCACGTTCTTTTTCCAAATTTACCTAACACTTGTTGGAGCGTTCAAAGTTTTGCAAATGTTCATAAGCGAGTCTAAGATGGAAGTGGATAACCTCGTCTCCGTCCCTAGGGAATTGCAGCAAGACTGCTTTTGTTTGAAAGAAATCATTTGTTTTCTGCTTCTTAGAAAGTGAGAATAGTGTTTTGGTGCGGCCCCTGGTTAAAATTTCTACTAGTTAAAATTGCGCATTCTGTATTTTCACTTTTAGAAGAGAATACATGCTGGAGGATCTGATCTCCCCCAATCTCTTTATGACGCCGCTACAAAGGGTAAGAATTCCGTACCCAATAAATAATGAATGACTGCCTTTTTATTTCTATTCTACTGTAAAAAAGTATTCTGTTTTGCTATAGAATAACACCGAGAAATGAGTGAATAAGTGCTATCAAGGTCAAAGCTTATACTAATTGACTGCACTGTAAAAGCAAGTAGTCGCTTTTAAAAAAGGTGTATAAATGACGCAAAATAAAATTTGATCCGCAAATGAAATTATGGTACAAATTGTGCGCCAATTTTAGTACAAACGGAGGGGGAGGGGGGAAGTGGGGGTGGGAGAATAATTGAAAAAGTGATATTTGTATTTAATGCATCTTACTTTTTGTTGAAATAAGCAGCATGATTTCGCAGAATTAACTAGAATTTCTGTTCTAATTTCGAACTTTAATTAGTGAAAAAAAGGTTGCAAGGATTTAATTTTAAAGTGGTCGAACCGTATTTGACCCATTTAAGTGAAACTCCGCAATAAAATCCCCATGCACTCTTGTTGAATTACGCGATAACCACACGGTGGCGTCTGCACTTCTACGCCTGCTTCTACAGTTTTAACATGCACTTTAATGTAAGGAACTTTTGCTGAACGCCAGAAAACGCAAAGGGGCTATTAGATGAGGTGGCAACGAAATCCTCCTTTACCCTCATTGCCATACCCCATGTACCGTAGAATTGCAGATGTGCGTGTTCGCCCATATCGGGGGGATGATTCAGTCTCCCCATTTCTATTACAAAAGTAGAAACGAACAGTCCTCCACCCCTCCCACTCCCTCCCAACCTCCGACACCTCTCCGTCAATATGTACGTGCAATGCCGGTAGCTCGTAGTTACTGGTGAATTTTAAAGAGGCCAAATATTTCACAAAATGGCAAAGTTCATAAACGCGGCTAATTTTAAACAGGAGATTACAGTTTCTACGATTGAATTGCTTAAGTGAATCCAATTTTCTATTGGTGCTAATTTGAAATTGATTTTTCCATCAATTGAATTATTCGAGTATCAACATTATTCATTTTTTAAGTAAAGTAAATAAATAAATGACAATTGAAATGAGACTCGGAGGAGAAACTACGTATTTTGGGTTTGACAGAGTTTGTTATTGATTATTATTGACTGTGAAGATGAAAGCAAAAGTCTTTTAAATCTCAAAGTAAAAATAAAGTGTTTATAAAAGGAAACAGCATTTTGAAAGAGATGTCTACAATAAAAAACAAGTTCCTCTTTTAAATTCCAAAGTTCTTCTCAGATCCCGTGTATCGTGTTTTAGCACTGAAGCCGAGTTATTTTGGAATTGACATGAATAAAGGTTACCCTCCTACGGCAATTTTCCCATTACTCAATTTATAAATCAGTTTAAATTTCGTTGATGAGAAAAGAAATAAAATTTTCGGAACTGCTCAAATCCAAATGACTTTATTGTGACGCCAGTCCTTTCCACATAGGCAGAGAGCTTTTAATTGGCAAAATTTAGATTTTTTTGCTTCAGTTAAATTTAGTCCAAAATCTAGACTAATTTCGTTTGCTCTTATTAGCTCAGTCATTAGCTATCTTTTACTGAACTAGGCTTATGAAAAGGGTTTAATGGGCTACTTCTGGGACTCTAATTATTCTAACTAGAGTATTCTAATTCATTACCAAGTATATAATGGCTGAATCCACTTTCTTCTTTGAATAATTTCAAACTGAAAGGAAATTTATTTCAATAATTGATTTATCTATCCAGGCAAACTTTCAAAGGTGTTGGCATTTCCCTTTCTACTAGGACCTGATTAGTCTGTTAATATTACCTCTTATTCTTCAGCTCCAATTTTACCGCATAACGTGGAAAGGATTGAATCCACTAAAGAATTCCACCAAGGGGGTCAGCTGTTTTGACGATATTTCTTTTTCCATGTTTTATTTTTTGATTGAATGAAACCTAAATGGATACTTCATCCACTCGATTTCGAAATTACACACACTCACACATTTTCACTACTGTTTCCTCCACAATTTTTAACAAAATGGTACTGTGATTAATAGCCATAAGGTTTTACAGTATTCAACGACTTTGGCCTCTTTTGCGAGATAATACACGCCCCGGTTAATGTGGACTCACCCATTTTTTAAGTTTTCAGAAATTAATGCAAAATTTTGAAACTTCCAGTTAAATATGAGTTGGTTACTGATTTGTTATCATATTAAAATTCAAAATCATCACTCATTCTTATATCTTGCACTTTGAAAATATTAAATAAAGAATATTTAAATGAATAAGAAAAATAAATAAAAAAACATGAAGAAAGATAGATAAACGTGTTTATCAATATTTTTTGTTTTCTGGTATATAGAAAATAAAAAATAGCCTCTCTGTAGAGCACTGTTTGAAATTTAATGCAAGATGGTACACATTCACACATACATGCGTGAAGCGGCTAAGATGATCTAAACCGTCCAGTTTCATAAGGAAGAAAGATACTTCGCTCAAAATACTTTCAAAACCAGATTTTATTACCAGGCTTGAGTATGGAGAGGCGAAAAGCACACGGGGTCTCCCATCGGAATTATTTTAGTCATTTATCAAATGAAGAGCACATCGCTGTTTATCTCGAACATACTTTCGATTCAGAGAGAGAGAGAGAGAGAGAGAGAGGGAGCGTGTGGTATATTTATACTGGCACAGTTTCCATGTTGAAACTCGAATACTAACTTGGAAATGTATATCCTTTTATGATGTTGCACTTTCAATAATTTTTAAGTAGACAAAGGCCACTAAAATAC
The DNA here is from genome assembly GCA_000469805.3 of Hymenolepis microstoma. Classification (NCBI taxonomy): domain Eukaryota; kingdom Metazoa; phylum Platyhelminthes; class Cestoda; order Cyclophyllidea; family Hymenolepididae; genus Hymenolepis; species Hymenolepis microstoma. The sequence continues at coordinate 9,736,873 of LR215995.1, read as the reverse complement.
GAACATCAAATTTTTGGGGAGAAAATATTCTTTTTAAAGGCCTTAGGGTAGACGGAGGTCAACACCACACTTTTCAGAAATCCCAAAATTTTATTTTATGTCAAGAAATTCAAATATTTGCAGTTTAGGGCAATTCCTGCATTATTTTAGCCAACTTGAAACTCAGATTCCCATTCAATTGTTAAGGATAAAAGTGTTTTACTTAGCCGTTTCACACTTCACTTAACGAAAATTCATACATTCATATGAGTTAATGCGCTTTCAACGCTAATAAAGAACGGTGAAATTATGTCTTGGAACCCCTTCGATGAGAAACTCCCATTCGGCAGTTGCTCTCCAGAGATAATCAAACTGATCGGTAATGAAAATCACAGATGTACCATACTTCAGCAGTTAGTCGGATCTATTCTTACTCTCTTTGCAAATGCCGATCATTTTAGCATCTATTTACGATCAAGATTTAGGGATTCTGCTCTGCCAGCAGATAAAACAGAATTTCAGTAAGCGGTTATCTAGTGATGGTTCAAGTACAGATCGTTAGCTACTACACCCAAGAATTTTCGGTTTTTGGTTCATCTAGTAAAATGATTCCATTTTTTGAAAGTTCTAAATGTTTAATGTAGACCAACGTAACGTTTTGCCAAATTTAGAAGCATCGAAAAATTTATTTCGTTTCGAATCAGACTTAGAATTGCGAGTAGAACTATTCGAAATGGATTGCAATATTTTCTGGGTTCTTCGGTTGTTTTTTAAACTTTTCTAACAAATATATAGTCATCATAATCAAGTCCACCTACTTCTATCCACTTTATAGGCTACACAGGATTTAAAGCAAGAGATAAAATTTCTTTTTTTCGCAGATAGCATAAACTTCCTTTATTATGAGCTTAAAATCGTTTTGAAGAGCATTGGACATTCCCCCCACTCATAAAACATATTCATCGAGTACTATTCCACGATGACAGTTGCTAGCTACCTGAGTTGTTGCTTTTAAATCAAGATGCGTTGTTCTATAGACACTTCAACAAGAAAACCCATGTTGTATTTCCAATAGTCCATCGTTTATATTATAAATCAAGCCATTCACAGACCACAGGTTCTTCGGAAGTCTGCAGCGTCTTTTTTTACTCCATTTTTTCATTCTAAACACTGAATACTTCGTCATCCAACCAGGATCGAGTGAATGGGGATTCTACCCAGCCAACATTTTCATTGGTATCGGTACTGGTATTCATGCTTTGCTATGCGGTCAATTCCTTCATTCCATTTTTATCTGGTTATGCAACTTTCTCTCAGTCTGGCTTCAGTCCTGAGATTTGATGTAATCGTTCTCGGATTGGTCGTATGTAGGCAACTGGGACTCTTCTTGGATAGTATAATGTATGGCATTTTTTTATTAATTTCTTTTTGGAAAAAAAGAATTGACAACAGACGCATTCCTTTTTGACTTCGCGGTCTTCACCGAGTCTGTAAAGAGGGTTACTACTTTCACGTGATTTATGTGAAAATACAGACCAAGCGGGCAGTTGAATTTTCCATTACTGGTGGTATCAACACACTTACACCTCATATCTCTCAATAAAACAGTCAGCTGTTCATAAAATAAACCTTTCTCTTAAAATTTGGAAGATCAATCTGTTGGCGCCTAACAGAGAGTGATATCCAAGAGCATATTACCAACATTAGTTGTACCTGTAGCTTGCTTGCTTGAAATAGGCTTGAATTCTTGAGATTGAAATCGGAATCATTGATGAGAAATGCGACGTCACAGGATGGTGTTGAGTGGCTTTTACTTTCCAGAATAAAAAAAAAACAGTAAATTTGGGCATTACCCTAGTTTTGGATAATTCAGCAGTTTCGGTTTCGGGCGGATGATATGTAATAGATAAGAGTTCAATTTGCTTTCACAATACCTGGCGTTTCGAACTTTTGAAATTGGACCATTTAAACTTCAACTAAACCGTTTGATTTCAGAATCAGTTGGTGTGATTTTCAATTGAATGCCTTCGTGCTTACTATTTAAAGGTATTTTAGTTAATTTTTAAGGTGATCGATTAGCAAGTTTAATTCGTGGATCTTTCAGAGAGTAAAAGCACGAAAAACGATTTTTTCTGGGTGAAATGGCGTTAAATTGTTTGCTAAAATAAAGCTTGCTTAGAGTTCTAATAAAACAGAAGCGAACTGCTACGTCTCTGATGAAATTCTAAAATTCTACGCCATTTCTTGGGAAATAATTAAACTAATTATTTGATGTCGTAGAATCATGCTCAGTTAACAAAGAATATAGGTAATTTATCTTCCATTATTAGATCATAATATGAGGGATTTAGCAATATCCAAATCCCATCAATTAGATTTAAATCGGTTTAAGTGAATTCGGTTCCTATTAATTACCTGCAGTATAATTGGTTTTATAAAGTTTCTTGCATATTGTTTCTTGAAAATGAAATAAATTCAAACTTATTATATTGATAAACTTGGTTCTGCTAAAAGCTTGCTTATTAAGCCATAAAATTCGAGCAATCTATTTAAAATTTATTTTGTCACATTTGTCGTTCTCTATTGTGTATATTTTATATTTGATTGCATTTTTCAAAATGGTATCTTTTATTTGCTGCTTTTTATATTTATAAATTTCAATTTATGGACGAACTTGATTAATGCAATCTTTAAAAGGCTATTATTTTGGTGAGATGAATGACAAAAGGTAGAGAAATGCAGTTGCAGAAGAGGAGGAAATGGTAATTTCAAAATGAAAACATCCAAATATTTTTTAAGTCCCTGATATCAGGAATTTTTTAAAATTGGTGGATCAATTTTGTGGATTTTATGTATTAGATAGTAAAAAAAAGTAAATTTTTACGTCCAAAGTGTCTAAAAATGCTCTCATTTGCTCGTTGCATGCTTGAGAAATCGAAAATATTGACAATTTATTATTTTAATGTGTTGCTAGTACTATGAATTTATTGTCGTGGAAACTTTTATTGTCGCCAGAAAAAACGATATCACGCTATTTTGCATTAATATAATGAGCAGCTGGAAGATCAAGCCTTGGCGCGTTCTCGATGGCAAGCGGTTCACGAGGCAGCTCGAGTTCTTGGTGAAACCTTTGAAGATGCTTTCATTCATGGAGTTTGCCGACTTCTAGCTGCCATCTACCATTTGGGTTGTGCTGGAGCAATACCGCCACAAACGTCACCTTCTCCTGTCACAAACTTAACTCCTGTCTCAAATTCACCTGTCACGCCACGAATATTCATAAACCGTGACGCCGCAGAACGGGCTGCTAGACTTCTTGGATGTCCCTCTGTGGAACATCTAGCCAATGAGGTATTCAGTACAACAGGCATCGATGATGCGGACTGTGCTAGCTCACAGCCCCCTAGTAATCTGGAACTTCTCGGCGGATTTGTGGCGAACTTATATGCGATTGCCACCAATACATTGAGAGATCTTATAAACATGTAAGTAATAAAGCAATATTTAGAATGCGATGAAGAATGTGGTCTATGTGAAATGTAAAATTAATTTTAATTAATTGGCAAACGAATGAAAGAAACCGCCATATGGTTATTGTTAACAAAAATTACGAATAAGCCTTTTAAAGACCACGAGAATTTAAAATTTTGCTAAAACTCAATCTATTTACCTTCTCGATTTTAGAACTTAAACGTACACATCTCATCATGGACTATGTCCCCACGCATAGTACCCATAACTTATTAGCCTTAAAATTGATTGGTGAGAAATAATACGAATAAAGCCACTCTAAATTCGAACTTCAGCAAGTTATTCCATGCTCTGTTTATTATTGTTTTGTTTTTTTTTGAAATTCGTGTCCTCGAATCAAACAGTCTCTGAAAGAATGAATTTTTCGTGGCAAACTTTAACTGGTTCAGAGGTTGACAGGCCCTGATTTATAGTCTGCGGAGGACTAATGGAGATGGTAATTTGCAGAGGACTTTCAAATAGCCAAACTTTTCAAAAAATGCAAGGTTTCAATAGATTTTTTATTAATGCATCAGTCAAATAAATGAATATATAGCATAACATATAATAAAATATAATTAGTAAATATATAACGCATATTTTAAAATCAAAGTCACGATTATTGATTATAATTGGTTATAAGGTGATACTATTGAGATTCGATTTGCATGTAAACATTCACTCTCAACAACTCAAACCATTTGGGCCTCTTTTGTAGACCTTGTTGTTGCGAACTTTGCACGAAAATCTCAGTATGTATTCCTTTAAGGCATCATCCTTATCCACGACTCAATCGACCGGTTTTAACATGACATTGCAAGTCAATAACTTGGCATTTTCAAGATTAATGTAGCACTAATTCCATTATTGAATCCAAGTTTGAAGCCTGACCATATTGGGTCTCCCACCGACACTTATGACCTTGCCCAAATGGAATAACCCATTCTTAATGAGAAGAGCAAAAGCTGAAAGATAGAGAGAAATGAGGGGAAAATATGTTGGTGTGGGGTATGGAATGTACCAGAAAGGAAGTGCCAGTATTAGAAGGGGGCAACCCAAGTCCCAAGGAACAGCTGAAATGCAAATCGATAAGACCATTGATAGGTTTTGCGTCTTTTTCCTTGATTCACAACTGACAGGTAGGACAGAGGCATGAATCAGTACAAACGTTAAATCAGAAAGCGCAGGCACTACCAAATCCTTAAGGAGATGTGCTTTGTATTATCCGTTACAGACATAGTAAAATGGAGATCTCGATTTTTCAGCAAGATAATATCATCAGATATTTTTAATTTATTTTAAGCAAATACTTCATGAATTCGGGTTTGTAGATGCAATACTTGAGCTTGTCAGAGCTCACCCGATTTTTCTCTAGCTGAACCACATTACTTCCTATTGGTCCAATATCAACTGTTTTAAAAGATTATTTTGCAAATGGGAACACTTTTTTTTATAATTTAAAATAAAAAAACTTATCGTAAAAGTAAAGGAGAATTTGATCTTTTACTTTGGCCATGCCTGTTGCATCGCTTTAATATCATTAAATTTTTCTTTAAATATCAAGAGTCGTTTGCTTCAAACTCGATGAAAATGTTGGAATTAAAAGTACTTTCATTAAATTTTAAATCATCTTTTATCAATTGCCATGCAAATTCAAATATGACATTTAATTTCATTTGACATTTAAGTGTAAAATGATTGATTCTTTTGTCGTCTGAAAACATTTTGATAATTAATTAAGTTTTCTGGTTAGCAAAACTAAAGGGAGGATTCTTCGTCAATGAAATTGCGTTTAATTATAGACAATGTTTTTGGGTGTCGAAGTTGCAGTCAACTTAGCTTTGAGATTTGTGAATTAAAAAAATTTTTCATGATAGGGAATTGTAGTGGGTTGTTACACAAATAAGCCTCGAATTATCCTCAGTTATCTCTAATGGCAATATCCCCTAATATGGAAAGGCTCTCAACGATGTAGGCGAAACAGACGTACGGCGTGGAACACGTTTATTTGGGCTGTGTATAACTGATAAGTTGACCTGCCGGAAATATTGATAGGTAACTGGCTGAGAGGTCACCGCATGGGATTTTTTGGTTCAGTCAGGCTAGCAGGATCAGTCCACAGGATCAAGAATCTGATGATCTGTTTATGCGAAACTTTCATGCAAACTTTTTTATGAATTCATATATGGTGCAAATAAAACTTGTTCAAAAAATAGAAATCTTTGCCGTTCTATTCTCATATAAGATTAGGGAACGATTGCTTCCTTTTTTATTAAAAATCTTCATGAAGAGGAGAATTTTCAGATTTTTCTTATTAAACTACTTCAAATTTTAGGCAAAAAATGGCAAGAATTGGCAAAATTGGCTTAAAATAACAAATTTACGGAAAAATTCATTAATTTCTTTTAAAGCAATCAAATATTAAGAAAGTCAATCAGTTATAAGTTTGCGTTATTTTATATCCTCACAAATCACGAAAATTATGGTAAGTTTGTTGTGCTTACGTTCATCCAATTAATTTTGACATTGCTGTTCTTTGATTGGAAAATATTTGGTTAGCTTCATTAAATATTTTAGCTTTATTAATTGATTTTTTATTGAAGTGTAGTGCCAAAAGCAGAATTTCACAAGAAAAATTCATTGTAATATATTTATTTTACTAAAAATATTTAAAAGAATTTTCTTAAATGAGCTGTTAAGAGTTTCGAAGTGTTTTCGGAGATCGTATTCAATACTTTTGAAAAAATTTTACTTTGGGAATCTGATACTTAAACTATTCTCCAAAATTTTGTGAAATGAGATCATTGAAATAGCTTTTATTTTATTTTAATAAAAAGCTAAATTGTGCTAATTTGGGACATACATTTGAATATATTTGCCTTTTTCTCATGTCCCAACTGAAATTGAATGAAGAATTTTACGCTAATTTTTAATTTAATTTGAATTTCTAATAATTCATAACACGCTTTATTTGATTTTTACCCAAAAGAGCCTTGAATCCAGTATCCGGCGGAATGCTTCGGTCGAATTCGGAAGTTGAGCTTCGAGAAAGGACAGCACGAGTGGTTGTTGTCGATCCTCCTGGATTGCAGACACCCGAAGCTGGTGGTCGAATGTCTGGCGGAAGTTTTGAAGACCTTCTTTACAATTATACCAATGAGTGCCTTCTGCAACTTTATCGTGACTGCCAGTCACTTAACGTAAGTGACTGCAATTTTGAATAACCTTTAGGTCGATTTATCACTTCGTTTAATGAACAGAGTGATTCTAATTACTGGATTAAAAATCCATCATTGCGATTTTAAAATTGGTGTCTTCTTTCAAAAACCTTAAAACAATTTATTAAATTTGGCGAAATAAGATCTGCTACTACTGCTATACTTCTTTTATCTTCTTTGAATAGTGAATGACTATTGGTCTGTTTACTGATTTAAGTTATTGGATTTCAATAGTTGGCAAAGGAGTCTTTCAACAGTTTTCATAAATTTCGATTATAAAAAGTAGAAATTAATAGGTTCCAGATGTCTTCCTATTTACTTGGTTTATATAACTAGCTATCTGGGTTATTCGCTCATCTTTTTTAAATGAAATATATCAAATATTCGATATTTATGTTTTCCGAATGACCAGGTATTGTAATATGATTTGTTTAATGTCTACTTCTGCGATTTTGCAGGCTGGCGTATGCTGGATGTTCGGGAAAAATTCAAACATTTCATCAGGAAAATGGAATACGACATCTAATAGGTTAAAAATATATTTAGTAGGCCAGGAAATTACACTGTTGTTAAAGATTTTTACTTAAATTGAATGACATGGGCGTCTATTATGGCCTCCATCCAGTCCCATTCCCGGGGCAAGCTTATTTCGCACTTCTCAGGGACGGGTCTCAATACCCGTTTTCAGTCTGTCCACTAATTGGCTGGCTTCTACAGTACCGACACTGCGATTAGCGCCCATTTCGCAATATCATCCAATACATGAATAATAGTTCATCAGGTTAAGCTTTTTAGGAATGGCGGTATTCGAAATTTAAGTATTGGGACTAATGCGGTCGTAAAAATTAACTAAGTCGTGACAAGGGTCGAATCTTGCTGCCATGCACATGCCTTATTGGTGGCTGTCCTCGTTCGTAAATCAGGGCTTAACTGCTACAGTGGTCAGCAATTCCAGGTAGGCGACTGAATTCAGCTTAAGTCCCTCCTTACCAATATGCAGAGGGAGTCATCACGTCACACCACTTTGGGGGGCGGATGAAGACACATATCCGCAAACTGTAACAGTTTGGGTAAATTTAGTCTGCATGAATCAAGAATTGTCCCATGGACGCTATGCAAGTCATGCCATCTGTTATTCTGTGTGTAGTGCTTTTGGCCTTGACATATTTTTTTACCATAGGAAAAGAACGCGGTTGTATGTACTTCCAAGGGATATCTCACTTTGCTCAGAAGTTTCTTCGCTTTTGTCAGACTGTTTTCGAGAACCTTTTAGTAGCGAAAGTCGTCCACGAAAATCTGCTGTGTGAGTGCCATCAGATCAGATCATCTGTTATGGTGCATCCTCCTACTCACCGTAGTCACCATTACAATTTTCAAGTTCATGTCAAATTGTTTTCAAGGCATAGATGGAGCATTAAACAGTGAGCCGAATCTCCGTATGCAAGTCATTATCTTCGTTGATTCAGGTGGGCTCCAGTCCCTCATATGAGTCCCTCCAGTGAAGAAGGATTTGAATTTGTAAAGAAAGTGCATTGTGCGTGGAAACATTGACACGTCTGGGAAAAACAAATACTATATGTAGTTGAAATATCTAATTCTGAAATTATATACGATAAAGTAACTAAGAATGCTCCAATATTGCTAATCACTTCCATCACACTGACTCAAAAGATGTGAGGAGTTATGACGAACAAAGAAGCTAACGTATGGCATTTTCACGGTCACAGAAATTATGTTCGGATTCACCTGATTTAAAGGAATAAGGCGTGCATTCCGAACTAATAAAGTTATTAAAAATTGGATTTTGACGACACTCCAATTTTTAGAATGAAAAGCCGGTATTTATTACCAGTTTGTGATATTTTCCTTTTGAGTCGTGAATGTTTGAGAGAACAATATTGCACAGAGGTGAAAGTAGCCTTTTCCTAGTCCATTTTAAACACCTTTGTTAGAGTAAGCGGAATGCACAATGTGGTCTCATCATCAGTAGAGGGTGCTAATGTACCTCATTATTCAAAAATACTTCGAAAGTTCAGTCAAGTCACCTTGTGGTGGGCTTATGTTAGCATGTCATCATTAAAATTAAAAGCCAAGACGCGTTAACTAAATAGCAATGCACGATTTGCATTAGTTAACGGTAATATTAATTTTGATCTATGCAAAGTAGGTGAAATGCAATTCACTTGTTCTTTCTGATAATACTTTGCAAAAACCACTCGGATATAAGAGAATTTGTCTAAGGAAATCGTTTATTCCTATTTCGTTATTTCAAATAAATACTAGTTCCGGGGCGGGGGGGGGGGGTTTAGTTGTACTGACATGGCAAGATTTTGAGGAACCTGCATCAAAATGAAATATCGCCTGTTTCGCGGTACATAATTTGGCTGCTGAAAACCTTTTCCTTGCACTGATTGATGGAGGCTGGCAGGCGTATTTAGTGACATCCTCATTAACATTATTTGGAGGTGATATCAGAAATACGATGAGGATACGAGGCAAATAGACTCGAATATTTGCCGAAAGAAAACAAAATGGAGGAATTTCTGCGTAGTTCCGGTTGAGTAAAGAGTCTTTTCGACCTCAAAGAAAACTTAATTTTGAGACCGCTTGATTGGTAGCTATCTCACAAAGCAGGAGGGTGTAAAGCATTCAAATTTATTCGGTCTCAGAAGAAAGCATAGATCTTAATTGCTTGTTTGCACACCAAAGCATACCTTTTTTAGTCCCATTATTTTCTTTATTACTTTCTTTACTTCATTTACTAATTATGTAAATTTTGTACTCTTTACTTCTATGTGATTTATTATGCTCGGATCTCTTAACCTCCAAAAGGTTGTTGGTTTTTTACCGACCTTATATTCTATGTCTTAAGAAGAGTAGCTTAGAGGTTTATTTCTAATTTGTCGGAAATGAGGATAGCGGCGCTCTATTTTTATTCTTCATCTGGTGGGAGCAATTATAAACATTAATCATATCTTGACCTTTAATACCTTGCACCTTTTTTCTAAAATTTATAGGATGAAAGTGGGAATATTCGTTGTGAGAATCCTGATTTTGTTGACTTCCTTGATAATCCGCCGGAAAGTCCAGTAAGTGTGCGCTTATTGTTTACTCTTTGTTTTAATTTTGTAAAAAATCCCTATTGGCAGATTAACAAGATAATTGCAGTTAACTGAAAGACTACATCAAGAGAGAAAATGCTAGAAATTGTTTTATTGATTAACAAAATTGTTTAATAATGATTGTCTAGCTCTATACAAAACAAATTAATCTGCTTTCTAAATCTTTACTTTTCCCCATTAAATATATGCTCCTTTCGTCTGAGTTAATTCAATTTAATCATACAAAGAATACAAGATCAAATTATTGCTTTCCATCGTGGTGTTAATTTTCTCCAAAAGTTTCAGTTGATTATGATGCAATTTGGCGTTTACATCATTACCTAAATCATGTAGTACAACACAATTTCCTAAATTAAACCGGATATTCTCAGCAACATAACTAGGCATTCAGTTCGATATTTTATTAACTTTTATTATTTTAATTGGTCAAATAAGGTAAGGTAATTGGCGTCTTGAAAACGTGTATTCGAAAAAAATCAAAACCTCGGAAATGGAAAATCATTCTTGAGGAATGAAAAATAGTGCCTTTAAACCCAAAACTACAAGAATTCCGTCCTAGTTAATTAAACTTAAGCATCCCTAATAATTCAAGACTGGATGATTTTTTCCAGGAGAACTGAACTCAACCCTGTTTCAAGAGGTTGGATGGTTCTTTAAGCTGAATTCGGCTGTGATAAAGCAAAAATCCCAAATTTATTATAGCATTATTGGACACATAAAATTTATAAATGAAAGGAATTTTTTGAAAATCAATAATTATTGCAATGGGTATAGAGCAAGTACTTTAATTTATTCTGATTACTTAATAACAGTTTCAGAATAGTTTTAATTCCAAATTCCTTTGCATAATCGAGAATCTCATGGCTATGGTAGGACTATTGATTAATGCTGTAAGCAAAAGAGGTAATTACATTTGAATAAAAATTGAAATTGGAATATGGGTGATTCATCCATTAGGACAAGTGCTTGCAGTTCATCACCTAATACAAAACACATATTTTTTACTTAAAAAATGATTGACGAGCAGTGAAGTCAGTACTTATGAAAATTGAGGATGTAAATAAATGTAATATAAAAGAATCTGTTGAATTTTAATTACAAATATTGAGTAAGTAGTTATTTTCGATTTTCTGGTTATATAATTTTAACAGACGTACTATGTATTAACAGATACAATGTGAAGTGTCTTGAGGCTTGCAAATGAAATATCACTTATTTGAAAATTAAATCTTAATAGTTTAAATCAAGTTCATTAAATACCATTTTTTGCTGTTGGCAATACAAAATTGCTTTGATATTTTCCCGTCGCCAAATCGCATCTAAAAATACCCAAACTAGCAAAGTGGTAAGAGAGAGAGATGAAATGGGAACGAGAGGTATTGTCGTTAAGTGCACTAAAATTTTACTTCTGGAAATTCTGGGTTGTCTTCGTTTCTCATAAGGGGTGCGATTCACATAGTAAAACACAAATTTTAACTGCTCAATTTTATGCAATTTTAAAAGGCATTTAAAGCAGTAAAAGAATTTAGTTTTTTTTAATTAGTGAAGAACATTGGCTACTAACAATCAATACTCTGAGTGCGCTTTAAAAATGTAATTTTATGAAAAACGACTCAACTTTATCGCGTTTAATTAAACTTGTAGCGGATTAGCTACCTAAATAAGTCTGACTGTACTCAGAAACCTCAGTGGCAGAGTTCTCCTAGTTCGTAGGATCCCCAGAATTAGATAAGCTATTGCCAATCTAAGAAGAGACAGAGGTATTTAGAGAACGCGTTTATTCTAGACATGCATGACGTGGAGTGTAATTTACTATTAGATTCGGTTATACACTTAGTTAAATTCCAGTAAATTGCTGAAATTATCTCACCAGAAAGCTAATATATCAGATTTGTTTTAAAGAGCTCAAATTTGTTGAGTTAAAAATGAAATTGCATCGTAGGTGACGTCTTCGAATTTTTAATGTAATATTATTGTAATTATCCAGGTTACAATATTAAAAGTTGATAGTTAAGCGAAGTGCATTGTTGAACACCGTACAGACATCGATGGTCATAGATACAGGCACGTTTTCTGAGTTATTAGAAGGCTGAGTAGAGTAAAAATCGATAATCAATAATTTAATACTGTGCCATGCGTATTTATTGATCCGAGAGGGCGTAATACAATGATTGCCCTCGGTTTGTGCAGGCATTCAAGGTTGAAATATTATTTTGCATAAGAAACAGTCGCTTAGAAAACATTTAGGGAGTAATCTATAGCTCCTTTTCAGCCTTTAATGCAATCTGAGTTTGGCTAGTGTAGTAGGGTCCATCTGAGTACCCACAAGTTGATGGCATCTTTCCACAAAATAGTTGTCCTCACAACGTCGCGTTTCCTGCATCAGTCGTCCTTCCCTCTCTCGAAACTGCGATTCCCCATTCCGATCCGTTAGCGCTACCTTTTCCCAGTCCGATGAGGATTCCTCGGTGACATGGACGGTGGACAAGAATGTGAGCGCTGAATCTGCTGCTGAAGCTGGTCTTCTCTGGCTTCTTGACTACGCCTGTTGCACTGGGGACATGAAAACTTTCCTTCGACTCATTGCCCATAAATATGTCAATCACAAGACTTCTCATGTCTGGAGAGGTGAGAGCGATTGATTGATTAATTGCGCTGCCTTTTCAAGTGTGTTCTTATTACCTGATTGTGTGGTTGCGTGACGGAGAAAACTAGTAGACGTGAATTTGATGTAATTTGATAAGTCAAAACAAAATAAATTTTAATTCAAGCGGAATGCAGTGCTTGACAATTTAGAAAGTGTATCAGATTTTTAATGAAGTTGGAGGATTTTGATTACAACAGGTTTTTAAAAAGATTTAGGTTGAAAACACGTCTACAAATATGGCACTTCATAAATTGAAGTTGTGGCTAAGTATCCTATATTCCTCCCTCCTGTCTTCTATAAATCTTCATTGCTACAACAAAGCAGAAAGTCTAGATTGGGTGGAGGGGGCTGTTAATTGCACGGGTGGAATACAGGTGATTAAGGTGACAAGCAGTTTTTTTATAATTCATTTCGATTCAAAGGGACAACAGATGAACAAGCTCAGGACACCACTGATCAAGAAAAGTGATCACTTTGCCGGTGAAGTGATTTAATCACTCGAGTTAAGAAAAAACCACCTGTGTTTCTATGATGGTTCTTGAAAAAAGCTTGAAGGCATAAAGTCGAATTTAACACTCAAAATCCCACCGTAGACTTGTAGTAACAGGTCAAATATGTTTTTAATCGTGTTCTAGAGATAATTAGTGAGGGCCAGGCAAGAAAGTAGCAATTTTTTGGAAAATTTAATAAATTGCACACTAATTATCGATTTATTTTTCTCAAAAACTGAGCAGCTAGAAGGAGATTAACATATGCTTTATCGCTTTTCATATTGAGTTATCGCGAATGTGCCAAATAGGAATTAAAGGTGTCTGGATTTTATAATGTGAAAGGAGTTTTCTTACTTCCTACCATATCTGCTAAATTAAATTGATCACTCAGATAAGGATCGTTTTCATTTAATGGTTGTTTATGTGTCAACACTAATCTTAGGAAAAATAATTTAACTCAAGATAACTAGTTAAGTACCCTATTTCTGTACCGTAGAAGCACTTTAAGCTGTGGTGATTTATCGCAGAAGTCGTTATTTATCGCGTTAGATCTAGAGAAACGACTTCCATGAATATGGCATGCATTACAGCTATATCCACACAATAGTATAGTTAGTACTTAATGATGTATAAAATAGGAATTGATACTCTATTCGACAACATTATTAACCTCTATAGAGTAATGTAATGGTTTTGTACATATATACGCCACTTTTAACGCAAATAAATCAGAATAACTCACGAAAAAGCAAGTGGTGAATTTTAACCACGGGATGGTATATGATCACGATAAATGGCAACATATTCTTATATCTACAACAGAAGGCGGGAATCATGGACTTGTTACCTTCCTAATAAGTGATTTAATTTACTTGCTTAAATAATTTTTATTGATTGTATATTTGCTGCATTTCCAAATTTTTAATCTATTCAATTATAATTTATTTCAAAACAATACATGCATATATACATATATATATATATATATATATATATTGAGGTGTTGTTTCTGAGACCTTGAATTAGCAAAATTTGTGTACCTGTGTGGAAATAAATCTTGTCTCTTTTAAATAGCATGTTATAAAATCAAGAATTCTTGTTACCTTTTTCTTAAAAAAATGAAAGACTTTAGATGCAGTGTGTTGTAACTCGAGCTTCAGATTTTGGGCGCCCCTCTAATTCCTTAGCCTGTTTCGCGCTAATCGACACCACACGGAGAAAACTTCACATTTTGCTGCCTCGAGGGATGGTTGGGTTTATTCTGCGCCTTGAAATTTTCATTTCAGATGTAGAATGAGAGACTATAAACAGCTGCGCGTATTCTAGAGAGACGGGGAGAGAGAGAGAGTTAAGTTTTTTAATTATGGATGATTCAAATTGAATTGAATCCGTTTTCGTATTGCCGTCTCCTGGACTGCCTTATTTGCAAACTATGCAAGGAAGAACCAAATAGTACATTGAGGAATTGATTTTACTTAATTAATTAAATCAGTAGCTTTGTTAAGGTGTGTATTTGCGTTAGTAGATTTATCTTCTTTAATTTAACGCTTTATTAAACGCCGTGGCATCGAGGAAACGAAGATATAAGCGAACTATTGTCTGATCATTGTTATTAATAATTATTATTTTTTTTTTAATAATGTAATTTGCAAAAATAAATCGATAGGAGAACGCAGATAAGAGAAAGGTTAATTAATTTAATCATGATTTGGGATTTGATCTATAGATTGTAGAAATAATCTAATTTCGTAAGCCTTGAAATAATAGGTGACAGAATGTAAAAAGAATATTTTAGACTTTCGTTAGATTTAAATCGAAGTTACAGATCTGCCAGAAAAAAAGCTCACGAATTTTTTATTTTTTTGTGTTAAAGTTCATCTTTTATCGCTTTCAAAGTCTTTGGTTAGGTTAAAATGGATAATTGAAATGAATAAATACTTTCACGTAAGCGGCTCTAATGTGATTTTAATCGAACCAAACTATTAAGGTGATAGTGTGATGACTTAAGGTGATAGAATTCGAAATTGTTAATATACATAAAGTTTCGCTTGCAGTCATTTAGCATAGGAAAGGGATTATATTAATAATCATACCATTGAAGTTAACGTATATCGTTATGATAGGGCCACTTGACTTGATTTCTGAATTTGATTGAATCGTTAGGTTAATTGGTCATTTAGTGTTAATATTTCACTAAAGGAATCCTGTCAGTGTAAACGTTCTATCAAGGTATCTATCAATTGGCAAATATTGGAAGAAATGTAACAGCAGTTGACGCCAAAATTCACTAAATTGTCTATTAAAGTTGATCTTACCTAGATATTTGACTTTTAAATGAAAGTGAAATGGCAAAAAACGCATATAATGGAGTTGAATAAAAAGATTTAACTCTAAATGGTGATGGCCGCACGACAAGCCACTCATCACCCTATTTGATGCCAATTCACCGTTTACCTAACATTTCGCAAATGTCATAATACTTGCTTCTCCCTAACAAGGAATCTAAACTTCCTCTAAGCAAAATGGTGCTTGCGCTTGGATCCACTGAATCATTGTAATTCGATCTACATTTACGACATGATTTACATTTTGTTTAGATTCCAGACTACTCCGACGTCTGCATCGATCTGGCGCATTCTCCTTAAACCACTGGAATGCAACCGCTGTTGTACAGTATCATCCGTCGACGTGGATTTCCAGTTGTCACTACTCCAACAGTCCCCGATCAACTATCGACCTTCTTCAGAGGTCAAAATTGTAAGTTCTTTGTGCTTATATCATTAAACCACTGTGATACCACTACGCGCCAACTGAGATAATGCTATGGTTGCAGTTATTCAAACCTCGTTGATTAATTGAGAAGAAGGCTATATCTTGCAAGATACCACATCGTAATTAATTAATTACATACGTTAGGATGTAGTGTCTATTTTTTTTGGCGAAATTATATTCCAATGCTCGAGAGTAGAAAAACCAATAGTTGACAAAACTATGAACGAGAGCCAAAGACGTCGATTAGTGTTCACTTACACCCAAAACATTCAATTAAGCTTCATATTTGTTCAAATCACAGTTTTTGTTTTTTGCTAGTGTATATTTGCAATCACACGTGAGTTGCTGGGACGCGGTACACTTAATGACTTAATGACTAACATTACTTATGATTGCTAATTGTTGTTAGTTGTGCTGTTAGGCAACAAGGGAGGGGCAGTGCAACTTGATGAATACAGAAAAAGCTGCAAATGAGACATCGTGTGGCATTCCAAGCATTAGCAAAACACGTGTCTACACGTGTTGCAGACAAATGCAAAGACGCAGGCATGGAAAAAAAGACACACGATATTTTCAGTGCTTATTCCAAAGTGTGAAGGAATGCATCTGCGAAATTTATATACATACATTGTTCACGCATTCATTGCAAAAGTTGCAAATTTGAAGGGCTTATTAATTTATATCCAATGGCAGGCTTTGGGATAGTTATCATTAGTCCTTCAGTTGACTTGGGGCTTCACAGAGGGGAGGAACGTCAAAGTCACAAAAATTAGAGAGAGGGAACAGAAGAGTGATTCACAGTTGTGAAAGAGACAAACACAAAGGTAGAGAAAAAGGTAAGGTGAGGTGTGAAAGTGATCGAATATGACACACAGTCGGGTGGGTCATGGTAGTTTAAAGTCAACTGCCGATTAATAGACATTTTTGCCCTATGAGTGCACCACGTGGAGGTAAATCTATTGCGCACTCCGAAGGACCTATTAATAATCATGAGAATATAAACTCACCCCAAATTATAGATCTATGTTTTATATCCGAACAGAATCACATTTAATCGATATTCCTTGCAAGTGGTTGCAATTGTGTCAATATCAGGATCACTTCAATTTCCGATTCCATTTCATTTAATTAAGATGGCCCACTTTTATTTTGAGGTAACTTCTTGTTAATTGAAAAGTGAAATTTTGACTCGAATTAAGCGCTAAAATGAATTAAATTTATTAATCTTAATAATTTTTAACCATTTAGGTAGTAACGATGCTTTAATCTTTAAATTTATCTTATTTAATTCCCAAAAATCAGCAAAACTCCGTGTCTCAAAGACACATCCAATAGAACACCGATGGTAGAAACATTTCCCTCAGATCTCTTAAGCTAATTTTGGGAAAAAATTGAGTATTTCTCGTTTGCCTTATTGCAGCCCTTGCTGTAAAAGGCACTAGCAAGTTCCAATCCTGATGAAAGGGCAGAAGACGTATTCCTGCTTGACTCAGTAGATGCTTTGTTTCAAGCTTTCAGTTCACATGAGCGAAATCCATAAACTGAATTATCGGTTATTAGGTTTCTGAGCCCACGAGTGTTTAACCAAGATCACCATCACTGACCAGGCAGTCGGTCATCTACCACTTATCCTACGCTTTATATAATGAAGATTGTATTATGTGTTTTCTTGTAATCTGAAATAGAGGACATTTCCTTCCTTTTGACCAATGAGTGGTTGTATCTTTATAGGTATTTTGATCAGGCCATATAAAAATTTCATCTGAGATGCAAATTCTTCCTACATACTCCACATTCTAAGCAATTTGATGCAGTTCATTACTTCCAAATCCCTAAAGGGATTTCCTTAAAGGATGGGATGGAGTTATGCTCCTTCGATGTTTAATTCGGGGTTCAGAGAATTTGAAGACAAATTTTGAATTACTTTCCGAGTTCAGAATTAATTAGTTTTCCACGAGATATTTTGGATCATTCTTTAAGTACCTTATCCATTATGTGGCATAATCTAAAAGTACATATGACAAGTCTGAAGAACTGTTTGAAAAGGCTTATTCTCTAATATTATCGTGAACATTTCAGACCGCTGTTAAGAAAAATTGGGAATTCAATGGATGAAGGAGCTTCTGCGTCAACTCTCAGTGTGTCCTCTTCAACCGGTCTCGTTGAAGCCTTCATTCTTGACACAGTGAGTACTTAATTGAAAATTTTAAGTATATATATACATATGTATAAATATTGAGCGAGTTTGAAACCTCTTGTTAGTTATATCGTTAAATTGAAATAGCTTGAGTGAGCTCTTGTTGGCGCTGGTATATTCAATTCGTTATTAAGCTCATTCGCCTGTCGATATCCCTATTATTCAGAAAATTTCTATTGGTGTGTTAAGTCTTTCAACAATTTTGACCAATATTAGAGTTCTCGTGTTTATTGAACTGGTATAACGTTAAAACTGAGAATTCTAAAACTTTTTTGTCTCGACCACAAACCGAAATTTCAGTCCAAAGGAGGAAAAACCCACTCTCCTATTGTTGCACGAACTTTCCCCGCTATTTTGTAACTCATATTAGCAAGAATTTTCAATATTTCAATAATACAGGAAGGAAAATATTAATTTGTGCTATATTCGTCTGAGGAAAATATTTTATAGTTTTCCTTAAAAATATGTTTTTTCCCTTTGCACCAATTTAATTTGTATCTACTGACTTAACAACTCGTATTTCTGAAGTCAAGAGTTAGAAGTGGAATTTTTCTTATCTAACGGAAAATGACTCCAGGACGATAGTCGTTTTAGCATTGAAACTAATTTGGTCTTTTAACGAATTTTTCATTGGTTTAAGTTCAAATTTTGGAAGTGGTGTTCCAACTTACTATACAGGTCTACTATATTGCTTTTGATCTACACCAAGAATGGTTCATGCTTAGTTACGCTTCGAGATTAAGTTTTACTTAAATAGTTTAAGTAGAGTGAATTTAGAGAATTTTGCGCCCAAATTTTTGGGTCCAATCGCTCTTAGAGAACACTTTCTGAACAGATTTCTGAGAGGTTGTAAATGTCAATTAAACAGATTGTAAATGAAGTAACACATCAAGTAAAAAGGGCCTACTTATTCATATTTTTCATACACTTTGTAGAAATATGTGGTGGATCTACTGCGAACGTGTTGCATTAGTGACAATAGGGCTGACTGCGGAATACGAGGTGATATACAATGGGTACACTGTCTCCTGCCAGTCGCTAGTGCGGGCCTCTGGCAGGTAGCACCCCCTACTCTCCCAACCACCACAGAATTCGGTTGCTTTTGTGTTCAGAAGCCTCATGCTCGCTTCTGTGTAGCCCTCGTTCGAGCCCAGGTGCATGCCATTTCTCTGGCAACTGATCTCATCTACCTCAAGTCGGCTTTCACTCAACATCTCATGGAATCAATTAATCCCACGGCAAATGAATCCATTGAGGTATGGGAACTTAGATTGTTAAATGTTGACTAAAAGCATGTGTGAATACCATGCCATAAGCAGGTTAGGATTTGAAAAATCATTGAAGCGTTCCGCTTTCTAGTGGAAGTCTTCGCATTGTTTCCCTAATCTTGTTGGAGGTTTCATTTGCACAATTCTATTTATTTCCTATAATGAATTGCATGAATTCATACGCACCAGAATACGAACTATTGCATTCTGGTGAGTCTTGTTTATTAGGTCGAAATTTCTAGTGCTAATGCTTGACCTTACGTTACAACGTAGGGCCTTAAACAATATTTGTTGCGCATTGGGAAGCATACACTTTAAATTGAAGATGGCAGTGTCATAACTAGATTACCTCCCGGTATACTGTGTGAATTAAAACTTATAAGAGGTCAATCATGTTTAGTTCTCTTTGTCTTACCTGGCTTTTGTCATGTTGATCTGACTCTGAGGTCCTAAATACTACATCAACTTAGTTTGACCGGAGAAAATTATACAAGAGAGGCCATCGCTCTTTCGAAAATCAAATTACCGCACATTAATCTCAACCACAATTCGATCGCGAGAATTTGACAAATATGATCTGCTGTGTAATTGACGAAGCAACCTTACGCACTCATCCCAATTCCCTTGGATATCTTCATCCCAACCTTCTGTATAAGAATAATGCGATCCGTTATACGTATGACTCATTTAGACCACAATTTTAGATGATAAGTTGCATAGTGGACGCTCTTCCCTTCCATTTCTAATGAAATTATCCACATCATAATTATGTCTTCTTCCTATCTTGTGTTATAGTGGTAAGTGTCAACAAAGAGAAATGGTCTTAAGAAAAAGATCAAAACGGAGATCATAGTGATGCTGCGAGGAAGGCCAGGGAACTTTCAGTTTGA
This sequence comes from Hymenolepis microstoma, assembly GCA_000469805.3. NCBI lineage: Eukaryota > Metazoa > Platyhelminthes > Cestoda > Cyclophyllidea > Hymenolepididae > Hymenolepis > Hymenolepis microstoma. The sequence goes on along the minus strand of LR215995.1, from coordinate 9,716,779 downwards.
GCCACAAATCAAGAGAGTAATTTCTTTGCATAATCAAATACTCTTGAAGGAAACTCAACTGAATAATCATATTTAACTCTGTTGTCAATCTCAGTCACCACAGAGATGCTATCATCAAGCAAGTCACGGCGAAGAACTCCCCAGTTATCGCTAGCATTCAATAACAATCTAATCACTTCAACTCCATGAACTAATTGAACGTTAATCCGAGCATATGAAAGAGCAAATCTTCATAGCTCTTCGGTGGCCCTTTTCCGAATATCGGTATTGTCTTGGATGGGCGACATCTAACATTTCCATTCCGAAGAAAGGGACCGAAAGGTCGATTTGCCTTATCATTCATTCCCACCAGATCAGTGCATTCTGCATATCATTGGATTGGATAACCAGCAGTGACCTCATGTCACTCGTCTCTACATTCAAATGTAACGTACAATCACCTATCAGGTCATATTTTTATTCATAAGGTTCCTCCACTAAAATAATATTAATTATCCTCCCGTTAAAAGTCTCGGATGTAGTAGTACTCGGAAGATTCAGCAGTCCTCCTAAACTGTATTGAAAATCAACAATTTTTTAAAAAATGGCCTACCTCCTATTGGATCCCCACTTCTTTTCTAGTGATGCGGCACCCATTACTAAATAGAATGTAGATTAGATCACCTCTTTCATAATTTTCGTAGATTGTTAGTTCGCCTCCCCACTCAATTTCGGAAGACTTAGTAACTGTGACGGAAGCTGCCGATCGAAGTACTAAAGATACCAAGACTCCGGCTGAGGTGTCCACTGTTTTGTCACAGGAGAAGTCAAATGCGCTCAACGGTACTTCAAGAACCAGTTCGGAATTCGACGCAAATATGCATTCTGATGCTACTGTTAATAACACTACCAATGGTAAGTAAATTTATTAATTGATTTTAAATCTTCGTATCATTCCCCCCTATAACTGCTTTATCATTACTACAGCAAGTCCGATACTGTTATCGATTTCATCATTATGTTGCGTTTTAAGATGAGAAATTGTTAAATAGGCTAATAAGGGATAAATGGAAGGTGAACGAATAGAGCATACAATGGGAGTATTAAAAGATCCATACTCTTATCTATCTTTTTTGCAATTAGTTTTTGCTTAGTCACAAACGGGATACATTAAATGTTCTAGAGTTCATCGTTCTAGAGACGTTTGGCCTAATATTTAATTGCTACCGTTGACGATACAACATCAGTACTCTTTCCTAATAATCCGGATTGCAGTTGAATCAATTCTGTTCATTGATCAGAGTTTCATGCTTTTGAGCTGAATTCATCGTCTAACATTCGCTGTTGTATATTTATAATAATGATATTATATTTCTGGCTACCATGTCCCAGATCTGCTGCCTTAATAAAATGACGAAGAAAAGGCCTTTGTTGAGTTCAGTCCCTTTATTTGGGGCTGGGCGAGTCGCTAGAAACAAGGTGATCACTGGTTATGTAATTTCATCTCAGTACCCACTACGATAGGTTAAGTTATATTCCAAATAAAGTTTCTTGGTGTGACTAACATAACATTTTAAGTTCCTATTAAAAGTACAAGCTAGGCGAGGGAGAGATTCTTTGGACATTGAAAGCTAAAATCGAGGGTCTAGCCAACGCTTTCTTTTCGATTTGAAGTTCAACCAATTATTCTGTGGTGAACAAACTCCACTGATACTGTTTCAATGTGATACTAACTAACAGACGCATTTAACTTCCTGATTTCAAATTCTGCATAAATCTGGACAGGTCTTTAAGTAGCTTTGAATAGAGGTATAGTAAAAATTCATGTTTTCGTAAAATATTTCCAGAGTTTTAGCAAATATATTGTCGTCTATAACGCACTGAATGAATACGCTGATGTTTTGGAGGGTGGTAATGTAAGTGGATCATAAGGCAATGATTACATGGTATTGAATTAATCGTCGTTATCAGCTAATTCCAAATCTCTGAGTATAACTTTTACAAATTTAGTCAATTGAATTCAATGGCTTTGTAATATATTTACTGAGCACTTCCCTTCATTCCCCATATCTTTTTTTCAAGACTAATGGTTATGAAAAGTTTACTGGCATTTAGCAGCCACTGACAGTAGACTGACCTGCAGCAAGTTAACTTGATTTGGTGAGCTATGAGTTATTTGAAGCAGTAGATGTCTGAGGTATAGAGACTTTCTATACCAGCCTTGCTGTTAGTTGACCAGAGTCTAAATTTTTTGAGGGGTTTATCACTAACCAATCATTATTTACATTGCTCATGATCTGAACACTGACTATCTTACTATCGAGGAGTTCGTGTTGGATACAAAAGAACAATTAATATCCAATGGAAATTAACTTATCAATTTATTGTTAATCACTCATAAAATTTGCGTGCTCGGTAAGGTGTGTTGAAGTATTCTGTCGCTGCTGTACGAAATTCTTATCAATCCCATGTTGTCATTTGAATTCGGGGGATTGTAACTGGAGCTTGGCAATCCAAACGAATAAATTGTTGCATAATATAATCCTTTGTTATTAGGCCTAAAAACAGCGCCATGCTTGCTCGTCTTTTAACTTATAGAATCTGCCGATACGTACAATTTTGTTTTCAATCATACCAGCAATACTTTCCCATGGGAACAACTCTTGACTTTGGCACCAGTCGATCGTGCACTAATAAAACAACTCCGCTTCCAGGTACAGAATTTTCTCCATTTATTTCTTACACTATTTTTTTGTTTATCTTAAATGGATTTTCTTATTTCCTCCAATAACAATGCCAACTCAATTAAATTATGGAAATGTGGTGACATGCACATTCACGACATTTTTTTCTCAGTTCTTCACCTTCGTCTTGTTTTTAGCTGGAGGAAATGGAGGAATCTAAAGAGCTTCTACTTCGTAAACAAAGAACCCTCACTACTGATTTAGAAGAATGCCAACAGCAGCTGAATCAGGAACAAAGGGAACGACGAGTTGTAGGTTTTATTATTACATCAATAGTAAATTAGCATTTTATTGATACTATATTTGATTGATCGATTTTCAAATCAAATTCCCAAATCGTATATTATTAATTATTTCCAACAAAAGTAAGACGGTTCTGTGTGAGAGAAGATATCTTACTTAATATTTATGCTGAAGATTTTTTATTCCATATTCGTTTGGGTTAGAATAGGAAAATGTCAAACTGTCAAATTTTCCCTTTTTTTAAAGTGGTAGCAAAGTGGAATATAATCGTTTTTATCGTGTAAATGAGGATTTTTCATGAGGTTGAATTGTCATTAGCTTCTCTTTGAGATATTCAAGAAGTTGATTCCAGTTAGAGTCTTACCTTGAGGTGATTGGAAGATATTTTTATGTTTATTTTTTCACCTGAGAAGCTAAGTAAAGTAAGTCTCTTCCACACTCCTGCAATAGTAACAGTGTATTTCAGCCACTAAAATTGATCTCCTAACTTAAGATAACAGTTATAAAGGATTCCGACTCAAAGAGGGAGAGGAGGATTGACCAGAACGTCACTTACTTCAAGGTACCTTATTAACTTACTGGAGAATGTACGCATGAATAAAAGTCGCCCCTTTATTATAGATATTTAAAGATCAAGACACCGATTTATCGATGACCAAATAATTGTCAACTTGCCAGAGGCTGCGTGTGCACGAACATTGATGGGGATGATGAGCAAATCGCACTTTTTTATACGAAGACCAAACATGTAGGCCCCAAGCCTGATAGGGAGTACACGTCAATGGGACAAATAGGTACACTGAAGTGAGAGCTCAGTGTTGTTATTGGCTAGATCGGGAGATAATGTCATCGATTGCTATCAATCATGGTAGTGTTATGTAGTCGTGGGCTAAATGGCTCCTTCTTCCATCTTCCACACATAGACTTGAAGTCCTTTCATCTGTACTCGTCTAATTTAAATGATGCGACTTAATAAAAATCTATTCGGATCATGTTACCTAAAGGCATAAACACCGTGGCTTTGGGCTTTATTTTGTCGGCTTCATATTGGCATTCAACATTTTGCACCTATTTTTACGAATCATTACTTATTTGGTTTATATCATAGGAAATTGCCCGTTTCAATTCGCAAAAACTCAAAGATAGAATTGCAGAACTTTTGGTCATTCATTATGAGAATTGCATTTAATGCTTCTTATGCAATTAACTCAATGTCTACCATGAATTCTCATGGCCATTCCCTTTATTAAGTTTATTCAAATTATTGAGCTCAATCTGTGTGTAGCCTCGAGCAAATTCGCCTATATACACTTAATAGTGTGTATGATAACTATGTGGGCACAGTCACGTGATTTCTTCTCGTTTAAACTGTTTTCCTTATCTCATTGCAGGGCGCATTGATAAATAAATAGATATTGAATTTGATTCTTCGTTATCAAGCGTTAAAATGTTAAACTTAAGATATAATGACTCCTATTGAGTGATTCCTCTCCTTAAACAGATTCCATTTAGCGTCCCTTTGATGCTAATATGATATGATTACTCTTTTCCACGTTCGTTAGTAGAATATTTTCTACCGAAGTTGAGCATTTGAACTTACCCCACAGCACTTTCTTGCTATTTTATTTCACTGCGTTTGGTAAAAAGTTCTTTAAAATATGCTATTAGCCAAAAGTCAAAATTTAAAGTAGTTTTAAGCTGTTTGAACCATGGCTTTTGTATTTCTTTTCTAAATTTATTTGTCCATAACAATTCCGCACTTCAGTAAACAGAACTTCTTGAAACAGAGAATAGTCAGTAGGAATGAATGGTAGACAGTTAATGGGGCGATAAAAGGGACTGTTCCGTAGGCTTGCATAGTCAACTAAATTTTGGTTAATGTGCACCAGTATGCACTTTGCGATTACACCTTGACATTGCCAATGGTCTATTGCGATAAATAAATAGTTAACATGCTTAATTGTGTTTAAACGCAGTAAAAAGTAATTTTAAGAATATTTTAAGGCTGAATTGCGATGTCAGACAGCCCAACGCGAGAACACTGATCTTCAATGCCGAGTTGAGGAGTTGGAAGAAGAGTTGGAGGAAAATAGTCGACGTCAACGTCGTGCTGCTATTTCGAACACCTCAGCATCATCTCCAAGTATCAACTCTTACGCTAATGAATTATACCAGCTCATCGACGAACGAAATTCTATGCGTGAGGAGATCGCCAACTTACAGGAGCGTTTGACAACAGCCAACGCTGAGAAAGCTGGGGTATGTTTCACCTATGTCTGTAACATGCTACCTATGTGCAGCAGTATGTAGCTGACCATCCTACGTTTTAACTCTAGGCTGCAGACATGGAACTTGTCTACCTTAAGGCCAAGGTTAATGAACTAGAAGGTCGTCTGGAACTAGAGACCTCGACAAAACAGCGACTTCAATCAACAGTTGAGCGCCTCAAATCCCAGATCGATCAAATGGCTTCTGAACGAGAGCGCCTCCTAACCGCAGTTCAGTACGAACGTGAAAAGGGTCGTCAGCTGTCACGAAATCTTCGTGAGGCTGTGGAAGAAAAGGAACGAGCAGATAGACGTCTGGAGGAGCATAAACGTTCGGGGAGCACCTCAAATGACGCTGTCTCTGTCTGTGTTCAGGAACAGCTTCGGCTTCAGCAGGAACTCTCTCATCTCCTGCTTCGATGCAAAGAAGAGGAGTTAAAGTCTGTAATGCGACGATCCCGACAAATAAATGATGCAAGCGATTATGGCGACAGTGACAATTATAATGAGGATATGGACTCCGAAACCGAGCTCGAAGATGTGTATACAAGTGAAACAAATGAAGGTGATGGGTATAAGATGAAAATTCCGTTAAATGGATCAGTTGGCAGAAGTGAGAAGGCTATGGAAACCAACAATTAAGGATACGATGGACGAAAGAAAGCCTTTTTCTTCCGTTTACTAATTCTTCCGTCCACGCTTGTTCAACCACAGTTTAACTATAGTGCTTTACACTCATGAAATATCGTGTGATCTATTACCTTGGCTTTTGATAGAATACTAATATTTTGAAACTCTATTCCTTAAAAAATTTATTCGATCATCATTAGGTATTATTGGGGATACTCCGAGTAAGTGTGATTATAATCCAGAGTAGTAATTTTTAATAAGGAGAGTGGAAGAAACAAATGCACGATAAGGAAGGCAGAGTGGATAATAAGAAGTCAGAGATTTTTTTGCTTTCTTTGGGAGCATTGAATATGAAACGTTGAAAAAATTAGTTGTTGAAATATTTTTAAGCGCAGATGTAAGAAATTTTCTATACGTTGTAGCGTGCGAAATCCTTACATGATAAAACTCCGCACCCGAACATTCTGAACGGTGTGGCCTTGCGTGCAGGGCACTGCTCAGATATTTGACTATTAGTGTTCACTCAAATTATGCTAGATGTATGTGATAACTGACCACATTTTCTGATATCATAATTTTCAATAAACGCTTCACTGGCAACGCGTCTTCCTCTATGTCATTGCGATAGTTCAAGTCCGGGAGCTCTCCAACTAGGAGAATCCGCAATAGAGATTTCTGTGTATAGTCAAGACGTATTAGTGTAGCAATCCGATAAAAAGTTGATGCATCATCTTCTTATTACAAGGGAGTATAAATTGGATTGAAAATATATGAGCCATTAGTTTATAATTATTACTTATGGTTTATCATTTTATAATTATTTTGGCAGACAATTGTTAACGCTTTTATTACATTTACATATTCTTTTGTACACCAATGTGTTCAAATTCATTTCCTCTTCTAATAACCAAATTGTCATTTGGTAATTAAACCTGGTAAATGGACCCTAATTTAAATACTTTCATTTATTGCCTATTGGAAAACAATAATTATGAATGGTATAATAATTATTCAAGAATAAGCTCTTTTTACAGAATATGCATTTTATATCCGGAGAGAAAACTGAATTATTGAAAAAATTAGCCTAGTTATATTTTTTATTTTGATATCTTTAATCAAAAATAAAATTTAATATGTCATACACTATTAGATTTAATGAAAAAAATGAAAAATGTCGTCTTGGAAGGACAATTTAATAATAAAGAAAATTTGGCCTACCTCATGCTAATAATAAAAATAGAATTTCATCGTTTTTCTGAAGGCTTATACAAAAATTATTTTGAATTCTTGGATCTTTTAGCAAAAATGAATTTTTTCTTACTTATCATTTTATCCCTTGACATTGTTTGTACGTATGAATAACTCCTATTTTATTTGCCCGGGCTGCACGCTCTTGCTCTAGATTCACTTTCGGTATAATCGTCCGCTTTTATGCCATTCCATTAACAATAAGTGAGATTTCACCTGTCGAATGGCTAACTATAATATAAGCCTTATGAGTTTGGATGGAGATATGGATGAATTTGGCAATTTGAGTAAGATTATAACTATTTATCGATTATTTTTAGTGATGTCCGAATCGAGATTTCCACTTCGACTTACAGATGAAGAGTACGACAAAGTCAAGGTAATTAAATGGATATTTTGACAGTATCTCTTTATATTGTAGGCTAAAATTACTTCTGATCTACGAATTGGCAGTTCCTTTCAAATTGGCGAAAAAATGTCTTTCGAATCGGCCTTTGAGGCCACTAAAGGTCTTAAACCGCATTTTGAATCTGATAGATATGTAAATTACACTCGAATTGGTAAAGCACCACTAATAAAACCAACAAATTTGCTATTCTCAAGAGAGTATGGTCTGTTTCGTTCATCGGCTCATCACTACGGGTTATACGATATTTGTCCCCAGGATTATTGCTCTACTTCAAGAGCTGACCATTGGTATCGAAGGTGGCCTCCAAAGCAGGACTTTAAAAATCATTTGCTAGGCAATCCTTGGGCTGTAGCATCTCTTGGATTAGCTGGTGTATATGAAGTAGGTTATCCGTCTTTGAATGCTCTTGTTTTTTAACGTTTGTCTTTGATTATATGGACTAATTTGGATAACTTTAGTATCATTATGGTTGTGTCAACGCAATAACCTTCAACTCTTCAGGACAACTTATTGCTTCTGGTTCTGATGATCGATATGTTGCAATAATGGATACTTTTACTGGTGATTTGATATCCCGTTACAAAACAGGGCATTCGCGTAATGTCTTTCAGGTACGTTTACCTAAGGAAATCTTGCTTTATTTATCTACTTATTCTAATACTAGGTTAGTTTATTTACGCATATGATCTTGTAAGGTCGGTAATATTTTTGTCAGTAAAAACTTAGCATTTTAGTAAAATATATAAATTTCTCTATTTCCAGCACCATAACAATTATTTCCCTTAAGTAATAACGTTCAGTGGTTGAGTTTTTTAAACTGACCCCTGCAGTATTTAACGATGTTCTTTTTAAGGTCGTGATTGTCTTTTCAATTTCAAATCTTTTAAATTTTTGGTTGGGTTTCTTTTCTTGGTTTTCTTTTTTAATCCTGTTAGATCTGAAGTGATAACAGAGTAGTAATATCTGGGATAACACAACAAATCATTAGTAATCAAGGAGCATTCATATTTGAGGTCAGTTCATCTCAACTGGTGCGAAACAACAATGCGAAAGAGTAATTATGGAGTACGCCAAACAATTCGTGTTTCATGATCTACTTTACGTTCATAGCAGTGTTTGGTGTTTAGTTCTAGTCTTTTTAATTTGATCGAACTTGTATCTTATCGTCCTTAGCAAGCTTTTGAAATTACTGTCCTTAAATAATCTGTTTTGTTGCAAATTGTTATCATTATTCATGCTTAGAAAGAGGGGCTTTACAATCCATAGGTTGTATGGAAGGCAGAAAATAAAATTATGGAGACTCGAGAGTGAGAGGAAGCGATCATTTTGTCGTCATGACCACAAGTATTTAAAGCAGGGTACATTCTAAATTAATATATTTCGGTATGTTGGCTTTCTTATCGGTGTTTTCCGTGTGCGTGCCTTTGTTTGGTCTGGCGAATTTTTGAATATACTTCTAAATCCTCCGTTTTAAAATACTTGGAGAATTACAATTGTTAATTATATGGGGCCCATTTATCTCACTTTATTTCACCTTTTCTTTATCTCTTGGCTGAGTATTAGTTACTGGAATTTCCTCTTCTACTATCAGTTGAACGAAAAAATTTTTCAACTTACGTTTATATTTCTATTCAATGGGTTCTATTTGTTGTTTGTTGTAAATTTAAGCTAGTCCATCTTCAAACAACCGCATTTTCAGTCTTGGGAGTTGTTGAACTTTCATAAAAGCTATAACATCAAATGTGCAGCAGTATCATTTATGTATAATACAAGTCAACAGTCACAAACTTAATTACCGGCCCCACTGACTGATTTCACTCAAAAACCGGTGATGGAATACGATTTTCTCATAAGCTGAATTCTGGGTATGTAATCTATGCTGTACCCAAGACTTAATGGGCTTATAAGTTTTAGATGGGAGTAAAATGAGTGCAACCACAATATGTCTTGGACTTTCCACCATTACGGGCGCACAGAAGCAAGAACAGCACACAAATACATTGAGTTATTGAAATAGCTGGGGCAGATATTGGATTGCATCCTCTTTTAATTATTGCACGAATAAGTCAATTCTATTCAATACGGTAATTCATCTTTCATTCAGGTCAAATTTTTACCTGGCTCAAATGACTTGAAGTTGGTAAGTTCTGCACTTGATGGCGATGTTCGCCTGGCGGAATTACGTCCAGACGGTGGATTGGCTCGTTCACCCCATCTTCTGGTCAGTCACCAGCAGGCATGTCACACCATCCTCTTCCTTCCTGACCAACCTTCTGTCCTCTTAACTGCTGGAGAAGATGGCATTGTATACTCTATCGATCTCCGCTCCAATGAACACCAACCGTAAGTTACCTTCTTGAATTGTGTTATCAATTAGTGAGCGGGACCCTGTTCAACGTATTATTTTATTGAATAAATTAAGCCACTAACATCAGTACGGAGTTGAACTGGAAATCTACCCATATTTATTGGATTTAAAGTGTATGAGTGTCATTTTACACTTCTGTAAATTCAGAGGTCACGGATCGATTCCCATTGGTGCACATTTCATTATAGGAAGTACCGATCAGGGAATGTGATTTTCTCATCATTAGGCTACTAAAAGTAAAACCTTAAATAGTTAAACCCCATTTTCCATGCCCATCGTGTACCCAACAAAGTTGTTGTTGTTTATTTAGTAGGATTAGTATGTTGGGTCTTGAATTTCCGATCAGAATCAATAAAATCAACTCATCGCTTATTGGTATGGCAAAATACAGCTATACTGTTAGTGTTATGCCTTTCGCAGTCATAATTGTTTCAAAACGAGTTCGTGCGAATTCAACTTCTAACTTATGCACCATAAGGGTGTTCTGTGTTGGAAACATGGTACAGTCAATTGCATCCTATCTCTATTGACCCAAACGTCGGTGAGTCATTTATGATATATGATCCGAAGTCCGCTTTGAGACATGTTAGCAACACTTAACTTGGGCGATGGTGGTGTCTGTCATCTCTCGTGTTGATCAGAGTTAATGAGGGTGGTTGGCTATCCACGTCACCGAAAGTGGGCTGGGAAAAGTCTCAGAAGTGCTAAGCTGGAATTGTGACTATGTCACAGAGTGAAGCTAATGTTCTAGTGTCAGATAAGCTTTTGATTTACGGCTTACAGATCAGTAAATAAACCATTCTTCAAAGGCAAAAGTTTATGTTAATGGAATTATGGTAATTGCTACATCTAAAAACTGGGTCACTTCTACTTTTATTGCCAGTGAAGTCGAAAGTTTTCTTATTTTTTCTCAGCTTTTATAAAAGGTCAGATTTGATGTTATCATTTGTGGAATCATGTCATAAGGACATAGATTTGCCAAATGTTGTATCGGGAGAACGATGGTAATATGGAAAATCCCTAAATGACATTTGAACTGGCGCCGTTCGCTTTGTCGTTTTCTCTTACAAGGGTATAGATCTCGAATGCAGCCCTTTCCGTTACCTGTGGGAACGTATTGCACCTCAACTAAAAGCTGGGGAATAGCAGCATGTCCACTTACTTAAAGTCAGCAGATCGTCTTATAAGGAGTAGGGAATTTAAAAGAAAAAGAGGCCGTTTTAAAGCAGGAACAAGCAATTGTTGATGAAGATATGGTAAGGGAGAGGAAGAAAAGGCGGAAACTAATCCGAGATGACTAGTCTGGTAAATAGATTTGTTTTGACTGAATATCTAAACTTTTTATAAACTTGGCTTTGGATTCGCTTCGATTGTGATTGGCCAAATGTATTGAAGTAATAATTTGATTATCAGTTGATGACAACGTGTCAATCAGCCAATGACAATTGATTTTATCATGACGTGATAGTGACGTGCGTTGGGGTGAAATCGATATTATGCTTTCTGTGCAAAACAAAGCAAAGATTGTGTATTCCTAGAAAATTAAAATGATACGACCTTTATATATATATATATATATTAAAGGAAAGACGACTGTTTGCGAAAAAATAGCTTATGACCACTTAATGGTGGGTAAGGCTTAATAGAATCTGTTTAACGGTCCTGTTCGCCATACACTTCTCAAGTTGCTGATGGCTTAACTTAAAAGTCAAATAATCAGATCATATGAATAGTTGATTGCTTTATTTTTATTTTAGGATACTAAGTTTACCATTGATGCCTTTCTATTCGATCGCAACAAACCCAGCCAAACCTGCAGAATTTTGTGTTGGCGGAAAATACGATCCTTATGTTAAGTTAGTATCCTCATATTATATATTAATTGAATTTTACTGTTTGAATAATGGTCATTTATTACCTATTTCCTCCTCACATTAGAGTGTTCGATCGTCGCAAAATCCCTTCAGCTGATGCTCCTATCGATGGTTACCTCTTTAGGTTTGCTCCTCGTCATTTAATCGGGTCTCAAAACAATGGTATAAGCAATGCTGCTCCTGCTGCTGCACAACTGACCCCTCCTCTTTCTAATAATGCCGAAGAATATCCTGCTATCGAATCGATTTTAACTGAAAGGGGAGAGGAGGATAGTGATGATGATGATGAAGAAGATAACGAGAGTTTGAGATCCTTCATTCGGGCCCGCTTTAGTAGCCAGATCTTAAATCTGTTAAATATGCATTCAAACACCACGTCGGTAGCCTCATCGTCACGGACTCGCGCACCTTCTGCCCCTCCTGAAAATGGTACGGGCAGTAGGTCTCCCCCAGGTCGACTTGTCAGGAGATTCGATCCTCTGGGCGACTTCACGCTATCCAAATTTTGTGTCACTTCAGCAGTGTACAGTGCAAATGGCGATGGTTGGTTATTTAATATCGTATGGTCTACACGTGGTTAGTGTATATATTTTATGGACTCTATTGTTTTTAGCCATTCTTGCTTCACTTAATGATGAAGACATTTACCTCTTTGATTCGCAAGATGACAAGCTCCCTCCACTTCATGTCTATCGTGGTCATCGAAACAGCGATACGGGTATGTTTATTGATTGGCCAACTTCATAGAATCCTGACTTTATTCATTTACATTGCTTCCCACTTGCGTATTTGTCGAAATGAACGTCAGAAGATGACAGAATTTATGCTCATTAGTACACAGCAGGTGATGTGAATGGGCGACCAAACTGCTTAATTCTGATGATCGAAAGAGGATATTTTTCAGATCTATACTCCGATATCCCAGCAAAAGAAGGAAGTAAACTGCAGGTTCAACTTGAACTATTTTTTTCAATTTCTAATAAACCATATAGAAGTTAGTCAATATTTCAATAATAATAATAATAAAACATTTAGTAAAATATTCACTTCATTGAGGAAAATTATTCATTAATTATTAATGATTATATTTACACTTCAACAGGAATCTCTCCAGACAAAGACTTGGCGTGGGTCTTAGCTTCTTGTTATCTATCTTTTCACCCCTACCCTGTTTAGGAAACGTGTTCTAACTAGATCTTTTCTAAAGTGCACCATATAGACATGGAAAAGCATTAAGTCCATAAATGCACGCAAGACGGAAATAAGGATCAAAGGGAAAATTGATTACATATGATGAGAAGGAATGATTATCTTATATAAAAATGACTATATTTATGACCCGATTTATCCAGCCCCTATTTCGGCTTCTCCATTAGTCCACTCTTCTTGCTTCCAATTTGCTTGCCAGGCTACTGATCAAATTCGAATGGCCTTCGTGACCCTCTATATCCTTGAATGGGAAGTTTACCATTTGGTAAAATAACTTACCTTTCCTTGAACTTCAAGTATTTTTGGGTTTATAGACACCCTATTTGCACATCTAAATGCCATCATCAATCATCTTTGGCAGAGGAATATTTTTGGCTAATCTAAGCAATATTTAATGTGTGTGTGTGTGTGGAATACGAAACTAATAACTTCTTGAATATGCAGGTCTGCCATTACCCCCTATTTACAATATGAGGCTCTGTTCTATTATTGTATGTTGTATTTTTCTCCCAATTTCCAGTAAAACGTGTCAATTTCTACGGTCCAAATTCGGAGTATATTGTGAGTGGAAGTGACGACGGCTTCATCTACATTTGGGATCGTCATTCGGAGGGTGTGGTTCAATGGCTATGTGGAGATCTCACTTTTGCCGTTAATGCTATTGAACCTCACCCCTACCTCCCCATGATGATTACCTGTGGCTGTGATAACAATGTCAAGGTTAGTTGCAAATTGGCTGTTTGCTGGCCAATAAATAATCTAGCATTTGTGACCTAATCTCTTAAAGTCTTGCATTTTGCGGTAGACGAATGCGTTTTCATGAGGCTGCTGTATAAGAAGGCAGTAAAATCTTCTAAGTCGCATTCCTCTTCATTTCTATCAATTTTACCAAAAACAAGGTAGTAAGCAGCGAATGTAGCACTGATGATCCTGTTTGAATAGCACAAATGCTGAGTTTGTCTTATAGATAGCCGTCTAAATTTGATTTGGATTGTGGAAGAAGTGGAACCAATAGTCTTCCTAAAGACTGAAGCCTTTTCCAAAATCATGAGAACAAAAGTTTATGTGGGCCATTATGCATTGAGGGGATGCAGAGGCTAAAGAGAGGGAAGTGGGATAGAGGAGAGAATGGATCGTGGAATTGGGAGTTGGAAGGGAAGGGAAGGAAAGACTATGCAGGATCCCTAAATTATTCAAACCCGGTTTTGTAGTAAAGAGGACGAATGGAAGAATGATAAAAGAGTTGACTGATTTTAAATCGTTTGCAAATTGATGAGAAAGTCAATAAGTTAATAAGCGAATAGTTCTAAAGGTCACTAGAGGATTATGAGGATTTTCCAACTACTCACTCGTCCAGTTTTGTATATGCCTCTTCTATGCTGTAGTATTGGCAGAGACGTAGTTCGGCTGATATGATATATCCTCCCGCTAGATATCGATAGTCTACGGTTCACTCTGATTCGGGGAATGAGGGAGAGAAGGCAAGACGGATGCGCAATTGCTCCAAAGTCATATATGATGACTGTTGCAATGAATAATAGGGTGATTCGCCTAGATTAATTGTCCAGATACTCGATCTAGCGTACACTCACATATTAATTTCACAGAACCCAACTCTTGTCCATTACTACTATTTCTTCATCTTTGAGCTGATTGCTTCTTATTAAAACCTAACTATCATTTCCTTGTTTCAATAGCTCTGGGCACCGATGGAACGTTGTCGGGATCTTAGTCATCCAGGAACCTGGTTGAAGACCATAAAGAACAAAGACTCCAGTCGACCTCCTCTATTTGACTCACATGGAATGATCCAATCAATGCTACTTTTAAGGAAATCGGAGCTCTCTAAACGTCTTTTCGGGGAGGACGAAGATTTTCGGGTTGCAAATGAGGAGGATGAGGGGGAAATAGTCGGTGGACAGAGTGAGAATCGAGGTTTCGCTGATTGCACTATCAATAGCAGCAGTAGCAAGGTACTGCCTTCTACAAGCCATTCACGAAAAAGGAATTCCCCCTACGTTAAAGAGACCGATTCATCATCATCATCCAAGGTCATCAAGCGGGAAGACGATGCAATGTCTGCTTCTTCAGAGCCTGTTGACCGGCCATCGACCGAAAAGCTGTCTATAACTAGGGCTCCTCAACACCAATTGCCCTTCAACTACAAGGATTTAATCCTTGTGCGACTGAAGTTTAATTACCTTTATTACTTTGGTCATTTTCCACTACGATTGTTTTTATTATCTTTTTGGCTTTTTAGCGAGTTGCCATGAATTGGGGAAAGCGACTCCGAGACTCCACTACCATGATGTTCACCCTCGATCTTCCTGACATCTTTGTATGTTTGTTAAGAAGATGTAATGCACGTTATACCAGTAAGACTAGTGGCCTTAATTTTAGTGGAAGTAGGAGGATTTAGTTCGCGTGGTTCTGGATTTTCCATTTGTTTACTACTCAGCTTAAGAAACATGTTCTGTTGACTTACTAACTGGGCTTTATATTTAGTAAACATTCATGAAAATGAACTAAGCAGTTTCAATCCATTCAGCAGATTTTAGCTTTGAGAGTTGGAATAACTTCTCTTATTACTGCTCCTCCGATAATCCGAGTAATCACTCGGTTAATCGATGCTACTGATGTTGTCGGTAGTAGTTGTTCCATTTCTTTGTACTGCTATTACCTTTTCATTTTAGCGTCCGCTTTTGAACCTAAGCTATCCTGACTCAGACGATGATGACGATGACGACCTGGAATTCGAACAATTTATGAGACCAGTACAATCCCACTCTCAATCGGAAAACAGCGGCACTGCTGAGAGTGCATCAACTTTTCCTTCCTCTTCAAGGTCAAATTCAGATTCCTCCCACATCCTTGATGATGACGACGATTCTTCGGAAGAGACGTCAGGTTCTCGTCCTCCTACTCCCTTTCCAACCTGAATGTTCATAGTTTACAGAGAGTACTCTGTTAAAGTGTGTGTTGTGTAGTAACTTGTGTATGCTCAAAAAAGGATTTTTTATACAAAAATTCCCCCTCTTAAGGGGGACAATAGAGATTATTACTCGCATTTGTGCAAATGTGTGGGGTTGGTTGGTAGCGTTGTTAACTGTAAAAGCAGAGGAATTATCCTTGGAGAAATCGACCACTGTGGTAATTAGTTAACTCTAGAGAGAGTAGTTGAAACGATCGTTTTTAGCATAGTCAGCTAAACCCTCCATAATGCTAGGATAAGAGCTGAAGATCAAACATTTAAGGCAGAACATAAGTCAAACTTAAAACGAGAGTTGGGTGCTCTTCGCCCAGTCCGAAGAAGTGATGATTCATCAGTGTGTAAATGTTCAGCTGAAGTAAGAAAATGAGAGCGCACTAGCTTTGAATGGAGGGGCATGCCGGTCCATCCGAGTCAAATAACTTCTCCACTGTCATGAATATGTGAAGGGAATCACTTACCTCAAACGGAGGTCTCGGCGAGCAAGCAGACCACGAATTCATTCAACCACCAATATAATAAAAAATAAGTTTTTCCAAATGTCAGTGGGAATAAGGATAAGTGATGTGTGTATGGAATAGATAAATTAAGATGCCTGTGGTAGACAGTAGGGAATGCCTAAGAACGAAATTATAGGGGATAGATATTCTGCATCACAGAGTTGAAGGTTCTCTGTCTTCATGGGTGTTCCAATTACCACAAACATAATTATTGTACATAAGAACAGTTTACCAGTACTACGTACTCTTCGAACTCGCAATGATTAATTGCAATTTCATAACTTATTACATAACTTGTCCGTAATTAATGCCCCTATCCACACACGGAAGAGTTTCATTAAAAAACTTGAGGCTGTTACATACCTCATAATGGGATTGTTCTCTCTTTCCATCCATGGAATTCAGGAGGATTCTCAACACTGGAAGTTACTTTTTTCTCAAAGGTACGATCATGGGTGTGGAGGCATCTCAACCAAACACCACTTAATAGTCTCTGCTTTGTTTGACCAATCTTACATTTTTTAATGCAGAAGCTTCGTAGCCCGGACTCAAACACATTAAAGGACAATATTATTACTATACACCCGGTTTAATCTATGGTTGTTGTGGTAGCCAAGCGAATTTCGGGAGTAATTTCATACTAGGGATCTTAACATGGATGCTACTAAGGATTAGTCAAGACTTACTTGTGTAGCATCACCTATGAAGTAGGGCACTTTGAAACTTGTACGCATATGGAAAGCGGTGCAGGATTCTATTAACCTCATCTTCCCAAGCGTAAACTTACTCACAATTTCCAATTAAGTTAAGTTTTAAAATAATTCGAGAAATCGAAAATGATAGAAGTCAGGCTCTATTTTATTGCAAATAAATGGACACTACTTCGCACCTTCAATGGCTCAACACAAAGCTCGATAATTTAAGTATTACATAAAGCTCAACTTGCCTTTAGTAAGTGCTCTCAGCCCCCATATTATAGAGGACTAGAATAGTTGTACCTGCTGTCAGAGAAACGAGTCTATTTGATGGTCTTATTGAACTTCTGTTGAAATACTTTGGCCATCATTATAAGTCAATCGGAAATTAGCATAAAATGTCCATTCATAAAACTGCTTAATTAAGTAACATCTAATCCCTCGCAAGTACAATGTTACATTTCAAATATATCAATAAATAAACATAAATTCGATTAGCTTGTGTACTTATTTGGAGTGCAACGTCTCCATATATTCGATAAACATTAAGTATTGAAAACTCACTTATTTCACATAGAAGACACAGAGTTATGTGTTTTGGAATTCGAAATAATTAATATTGAAAGTTGTATCACTTATTGATAAATAAAAAATGCACACATTATTTACACCACAAATGGTTTAAAGTGATATTAACATTGACCTTCATCCCATCGACGTTAAATATAATTACTCTACACTGGGGGGGTTAGGAAGTTTTCGCGAATATGGAGTTTAGTTTTGACACTGACAGTGTTTTTCTTCCAAAGGATCGTTACACGTTAAATACGGAAAATCGACTGCTCACTCAACTTGCGCATTCTTTAACTTTAGCAAATGACGACCATGACAGTATCGAATATTCCATACCAACTAAGGTTCGGAAGATGTCAATTGGTGAACAAGAGTTTAATTTTCATGAACTTCTGCAAAGTGTTTGCCATATGTCATCTCCTTTGGAAGATATTACTTTGAAAGGTTCCAGTGACGAATCGAAGTATGAATTCAACATTTCGGAAGGCAAAAATACGTCAATCGGAGAAACCAAGGCAACGAAAGTGAGAATCTAGATATTATTAACCTCGCCAAAATTATATTTTTTCTTTAGCTTGACTTGATATGTTATTTAATGGCATCATTAAATTTGGAACGCCAAGTTTCAAAACCCACTTCTCTGGAAACTCTTTTTACAATGCTCCAGTACCTCGAAAAGACTGATCCCGAGTTCATTTTGAAGGTATGCAACTATAGATTAAAATTTATTTTAGTGTGCGACTTATTGTCGAAGAGTTTTGAATATTCGATTCACGGCCAATTTCTTGTTGGCCTACTCCGCAATGTCACCTAAATGCCGGCCATATTTGTCAAAGTATTTCTCTGCTGCTGTTAATCTTCCTTCAGATTGGATGAAAGTGGCTGAAGTGTATATAGTAAGTTGCCGAATTTGACTAATTGTTTGCTTTTGTAAAGATTCTGTCCAAATCTGATATGATGCGCTTACCGAGTGCATTGAGAAATGCAATGGTGGAGAAATTTCAGGAATTTGATCAGTACCAACTTGGTTTGTTTGCGTATATGAGATTAATTACCATTGTGTAGCCAAATACAACAAAGCAGTTACTGTGGAAAGAAGAGGAAGAGGGGATGTGAAGCTGTCGTTAAAGAAAATGATAAGAAATTTGCATATTTCCAAACCGGTAGATAGTGTTATGTGTCTGCTTGGAAAGACGTATCCCCTCACTGCATCGGAATTCTCTGAAAGTGGTCTTCCCGGGGAGTGGGACCCAGATATGGCTGGAGTTCGGATGCGCCTGCCTACCCCGTACACTTGGGAAACAGAACTCTCAAGCACTCCAAAGGAGAGACATGTTTGGGCTTGGCAGGATCTTATCCGTACGACAAGGAATTATCTTTGATATAATGTCTATTTATTGGGATTTTGTATTTTGAACACATTTTTTGTTTATTTATTTAGATTCAGGACAGCTTCCCTATATGGCCATGTTGCGTAATCTTCGTAATCTCCTGATAGCGGATATAGATGATGAACATATTGCAAAAGTGGTGGAAATGCTTACAACGGAAGTAGGTTATTATGTTAAGTTAACAAGTGTATGTTGTGAATAGTCTTAACGATAATCTATTAGGAGTATTTTGAGTTTAGTCGTTCAGCTGATGGCTCTGTGGGTAATCCTGACGTATTCCGTTTACCGAAAAGTTAGTAAATGTGCACCAGAGATATGAGTTCAGTATGAAGCTATGCAACTTTCTGTTTTAACGCGTAGCAAAGTAGTTGTAGTGCTTGGTGAAGCCCTTTGGTTTGATTTACTCTGTGCTTGTTCAGGTCTCAGCATGCAAGAGCGATGGAATGGGTGCGTGGGTGAGAGTTGGGGGTGGGGGTGGGGGTGGGGGTGGGGGCGGGATCGGGGGTAGGGGGGAGGGGGGAAGTCAAGAGAGATTTGAGAGAGAGGTTAAAATACTCTGGTAATTCAGCAAAACCAGACATTTACTGACTGGAGTCTGAGATTATTGATATATTTGGTACTGGGTTGGTTGCACTATGGATTGGTCGGAGAAGATTCAATCAGTCAGTGTACATGGCAGAATATGAGTTGTCTGAGAACAGACCAATTGATGAAAGTCGGTTGGCCTCGTCGTGTCCGAGAAGTGGCGAAGTGATGTCAATAATCGCAATTCTGTATTTGGTTTTCCAAAATGAATGTAATTTAGTTCAGCTGTTGAGATTTGCTCTGTCAATTTCTCCCAACCCAACTGGTACCTGTAATTAGCCTAGTATGCTCTTATATGTCAACTCTGTGAAACTAGCAACTTTCTGGCTATTAGTTGTTGAGTTAGTTTCAGTTCATATGGTACTCAGCATCACTTTCGTATTGATTTTTTTTCATTTCTCACTAGAACGATTTCATCATCGACTTTTGCTATAAAATCTGATGTAGCTCCATTTAAGTCGCTGAGTGATTGAAATGTGTTTTTTCTTTCTCAAAGTTAGGCTTATTACATTTTTATTGAATACTTGTTTTTGCTTCCTATTAATGTAGAAGGCTGTGGCAAACTCAAAGCAATTTCCGTCAGCTTTCATGACTGCGTATCTGAGGCTGGCTATGATTAACGAAGAAACTGAGCACTCCAAGCCCAAGACAGGTGAGTGAGGAATCGTTGGCCTTTTTTTGCATTTTCTTCAAAGCATTTTCGCCCGTAATGCACTTTTAAATCTTGCTAGGTGGCAGACAAAAAGTATCGAAAGCTCGAAAGGCTTCCAAAATCAGGTAGAGTATATTGATTTAGTTGTCAATTAGATTGGAAAAAAATGGAATTTCAACTCCAAATTTCTTTAAAATTGCAGATTTGATTTGTTGAAACGTACAAGGCTTATGGAGGCATTAGAGAGAGCATTCGATCTATCTATTCGACTCAATTTGCCAACAATTTCTGGTTCTACTCTCATTATAGTAAACTCTGGTTCCGATGATAATCTTCAAACTATAGGGTCTAGTGTAAGTGAGATTGTTGTTATTTGCAGAGTGTGTATTTTACAATCCAAAACCACAAGATTTGCAATAGTAGATAGATCATTCAGAAGAAGAGTTTGTACGAGTCCAAATTGATTTGAATGATTGAATATTGGCTCCTTTATCTATTTCAGTCCTTCTCGAAGGATTATTTGTTGGCATTCATGTGCATGATGGCTTGTGAAGACTATGACGCCTACTTCATTAAGGAGCTTGAAAGTAGCGAGTACTTTATGGCAAAGCGAAGTAAGGCTCTTATGCCGGGTGAAGGACGTATTCTGCAAAGCGTTATGGACATTACTGTAAGTTCTTTTCATTTAGAAGCTCAGACATAGTTTCTGTTCAGTAGAATGTGTGCTGTTATGCCTGCTACTTTCAGGAAGGTTCTTTTCAAGACACTCACATTGAATTCGATGTTAATGGCGTAAATATCCTTCTCATTCATGGCGCTTAAAATAACCTTGGCTGTTGTAAGACTCAAAGCAGGCGTAAATTAGACGCCGCAGGTTCTAGGTTATTGTTGAGTGTAAGGAGGAGTGATCGTTTTGATGGTCTCAGTGCATTATCCAGTGCATTGCGAAAGTATTTAGCCATTACAGCTCGATTACTCCCAAAGACTTCCTTCGCGTCTTGTTAAATTTACTTTGCCCCGACTTGGTGTCAGCTCTCCTTCGATTTCTCTTTGGCACATAATGGCCCAAGCTGTAGTGACGTTGCAGCCACAAAGTAGGAGGAAGACGGTGTAAATAAAGATGTGTGTATTGGACGGAGCAGGTGGAAGGCGTTGGGTTCGTAACATCTAGACTAAAGGAATCGGTGAGCAGAAGAGAGCAAAGCCCCCTGTATGCACGAATAGGTTGAAGGGGCAGAGGAAGACAAGGCTATATGTGGAGAAAGCTGAAAACATCGATACAACACAATTAGGGCTAAAGTTAAACATTTGTAAAGTGATGGTCTTCTGATTCGGACCCTAACATAATGCCTCATTCTTTCAGAATAGCATCCGCTCGAATCTCTTACAAGCTGACACCGTAAGTTGCGCAAGACTGTTTCTCGTTATTAATTATTATGCCGAAAGTAAAATAATAGAAATTTTTGCTTAGGTGTTTAAACGAGATTGGATAATTAAGGAAATTTTAATGACCAGGAAGAAGGTAGGTGGTATATCTTTAGTAAGCATTTGTTATACAGTACACATCAATGGTTGTCATTGGGCACGACTCCAATATTGGCGAAGGACTACGAGATTTGATCACTCGTCGTATCGGGCCGATTAACTGTGTTGCTGTGTAAGTCTATTCGAAATGTTCACAAGTACATTATTATTACTATTATTATTTGCTTCGGAATTGGCATAGTTTGCTTTGTTTTGCTTTTTCCTTCAGTGGGTACAGGGAAAAAACACAGGGTTGGTTGAATATACCTACTCCAAGCGAATCCGTAATCGAAGTCCTGGCACATTTG
This sequence comes from Hymenolepis microstoma, assembly GCA_000469805.3. Classification (NCBI taxonomy): domain Eukaryota; kingdom Metazoa; phylum Platyhelminthes; class Cestoda; order Cyclophyllidea; family Hymenolepididae; genus Hymenolepis; species Hymenolepis microstoma. Next base: position 9,694,591 of record LR215995.1, on the reverse strand, counting down.
GGCAATGGCTCCTTGGTGCAACAAGTTGACACGATTGATCGTCAATTGGACCTCTCACTGAAGCCCTCCAGAGGTCTTTTGTCATCTGGCGTTGTACCAAAGAATGTGGCGACCTCACAAGTTGACGCATTGTCGGGGGGAAGTGGTGGAAGTGTGACGGCAGTTCAAGTATTCGTATCATCCACCTTCCAGGATATGTATGGTGAGAGAGATCTCATCTCGGGGTTAGTTTTCCCTGCTCTGCGCAAGAAGTTGTCCAAATTGGACTACCCCGTTCTGCTCAACGAAATTGATCTTCGTTGGGGAGTGCCTGTGGAATTCTCGCGGACTGGCGAGTGTCTACGTGTGTGCCTAGAGAAGGTTGTCACGTCGGACTACCTCATCCTTCTCATAGGCGAAAGGTTTGTTGCTACTCTGCTCTGAGTCTGCCATTAAATAAGTGTCTCTATTCATTATTTCTTGCGTTGCCGTTCAGGTATGGCTGGTGTCCGAGCGAGGAAGTGATTAGAAATCTTCCACCGAAGCTTCTTAATCAGGTGCTGAAGATCTACAAGAAGGGTATGTCAGTGACTGAGATGGAAGCTCGGCTCTTCTTTGGAATGAGGCCACAAAATCGGAAGAATCTGATGTGTTTCCTTCGTGATCCTAACAGTTTGAAGTAAGTCACTAACTGTAAACCTCAAATTGACATCTCCAATTGGGCGTGCTCAACAGTAGACTTGCACTTTTTAGTGACGTGCCGTTACATCTTCGGGATGTTTTCATGCAATCTAGTGGGCATGAGAGCCAAAAGTTGGAGGAATTCAAGGATTTTCTCAAGGAAAATGGGCTTGTTCAGTTGAATGCGTAAATTTTAACGCCGAATTCTCCCCACTATTACTACTTCGTGGTCATAGTGTAATGGGGTTTCTTGTCTGCATTTTAGTTATCCTGCATCATTCACCGGTGTAGTTAGCTCCATGCCGATGATGGGAAATCTGACAGTCCTTGGCGAAACTATCTTCAAATGTCTCTTTACTGCGATAGGAAAACAAGTTCACTTGAATAGTTCAAAAGTGGTGAGTGTGTGTCTTATTTCGCTTTATTGCTTGTATAGGCACTGACCCATGAATTTGCTCGGCCTTGGCCATCCATGGTGGCGACTGAATTAACCGAGAGTAGGTGTGTTTGTAGAGTTCATGGAAAGAGATGGAGGGAATTGTAATGACTGAAGAACGAATGTGCTGCTTAGGGATTATGAGTGGAGACGGGAGGAATAAGCAATTTAACTGATGAGTTAAGCAATAAAACATTGTTTTCCAATTTCCACTAGTGATAACTGCGAAACTCCACATTTACCATATGCTAATCTACCTCGGAATTTGAGATCATTAATAAAAAAAACCATCTAGACCTCGGATTCGATATGTGTTCTTTATGTCAACTTGCCTTTTGTGCCATTAGCACCAGTTGACAAGTGGGAGTGAGAAGAGTGGTCCAGCAATACCGGTGGGATATCTTGAGGCCATTGGAGCCTCAGTGGTGCCCAGACAACTTCGAGAAGTTTTGCGCGCTCTCTTGGTTGATTTGCCAACATTGGGTGCCCAAGTGAAGTTGTCGCGTTCAGAGAGTGAACGAGGTCGCAAACGTCCATATAACAGCTCCTCGAAGAAGGCAGCTCGTGAGTTGACCTTTTGTGAAATGTAAAGCTTCATATTCCAAGTTGTTTGTAAAGGTGTGTGTTATTTTACTTAGCTATGGATGGTACCGTACTTTGTATATCTGGAGCCTATGGCAGTGGCAAGACGACTCTGGTTTCAGCTCTAGCTGTAGCACTCTCCACTCCGAATTGGACTCCTGAGTTGGAGTCTCCTGGTACTTCTTCGGGCTTTGAAGTGTCTGAATCCTATCGAAAGGACCTTCTGGTGTATATTCACCTCACACTGGGCGCCTACTCCTCCACCACCATGCATTCAGGCTTGGCTCTCTGTGCAATCCCTCAAATGACCCAATTGAACCAGTTGCTTCAAGCCTGGAATGCTCGAATTGTGTCAGAGTTAAGACTCCTTTCTTGCGAGGATAGGAGTGCAGTTGAAACTAAGTTGGATGCACTGGAAGATGACTATTCTCGTGGATGCGACCTTGGGTATGTGTTTTTTCGAATCTCCCTAATGTTTGAACCTCTATTCAAGTGCGAATGAGTTGAATTTTCTCCTCAAAATGCAGAAAAAGCATTGACGTATTCGGCGAACTTGTGGAGATGATCGGGATCTACACGAGGAATAATTACGTCTTTATTGTGGATTCAATTGATCACCTTGTGCCCGGAAATCTCTCGTGGATACCAGCGGTTATTCCTCATGTGAGTTTCGTTAGGCATGAGAGTAATTTGCATTGGAATTTAATCCGTAATCGTGTCTTTTATGTTTGCAGAATGTGCGTTTCGTAGTGACCTTGAACGGTACTTCGAAAGCAGCGAGAACTCTGCAGCTCCGATCTGATTGCCTGAGCCTGACGATGGGTGAATTGTCGAGGAATGAGAGAGCAGCAGCTGTGAGATGCTACTTTGCCCAGTATGGCAAAGTTCTCTCTGAAAGTGGATTCGGTAATCAGGTGAGTGACTGCAATTATTTCCTTGCTTCGAGTTTCGATCTCTACCCCTCGCTTCAAGCAGTGCAAATTCAACTTGTTCTATTCGTCTGCACAAGTGGACAATGTATCATCAGCTGAGGCCACGAATAGAGTGTGGATTATATGGGAGTTTAATTGGTTAATGTGAAAAACGCGTTTAGATCATGGTGAACTAGTGTATGAGTAAATCTTCTGTCTTTGAGAGAAGAGCGTTTGTTTGTTGCTGGTGTAACGGTACGCAGGCACTTGCAGGATCTATGCTCCTCGTTGGAACATAGTAATGCATAGGCCATCTCAGTTGCACAAGACGGAAGGCAAAAGGCATTAAAGTTGAAATGATCGACGAAGGCGGGTGAAATAGATATCTGTATCACCTCAAACCAGTGAGTGCACTAGCCACCGTGATAGTTATAGGTAATGGGTGAAAAACTAATCCAACGTTAACAAAACATTCTGAGTCATATAAACAATTGATAATTTGGATTGAGGAGGAGGTGTTGGTTGGCGTTGTTAGTAGAATTCCACTTTGGTGTCTAAAGGTGAAGGCATAGAAATTACACGGCAACGAAATATTAAAAAAAAATCCATTTGTGGTGGGAAGAGACTGATTTTGGGTGAAGAAACGTTTGCATTTTACTCCAACATTTTATCATCTGATTAAGTTGGCCACTCGACCACATGAGTGACTAGACTTGTTCATTTAATGTGATTCCTGTCCTTATGGTAACCGAAACGGATTGCAGTCGCTTCACTTTTACTTCTGCAAATATCATTGAAAGTAATATGTAGGCGTTGTATTTCAGCTGTCGAAAGTGATCGGAAAACGAGATTCAAATCTCCCTCTGTACCTGCGAATGGCTTGTGATGAACTTCGTCTCTACTCAACCTTCGATACTGTAAGTCCTTTACCCCTAATATGCAATCTCATTTATAGATTTTGTGAGGTTATAAGTGGGTGAGGATTATTTTAAGGGGGGTCTAGAGGGCTTGGTGATGATTAGAGTGGAAGAGAGGAAGTTGCCAAGCTTTGGGAATTTACTTTCGGGATTTGGGGATTGCAGTTTATTTGGGGAGGAGCAGCAAAGAGCATGAGTTTAGGTTGTAGCTAATTGGCATAGTAGAGCTAAAACGCAAGCAGCATTGCATAATGTTGGAGAAGCACTGAAAGGCTCACACGCCGAGAAATGAATCGTAGCTAGAGTGGATGAGGAAATTGAGTTGAATTTGTAGATGAGTTGAGATCTCAGTTAAACATAGGTTGGAGATAAAAATAAAAACTAAAGTATCCTCAGCGTGTGGCATTTTTGTTAAAGCGCATTTGTGTTCATGTTCTCTTTGCAGTTGGACAGTGACTTGAAGAGCCTGCCAGACAGACTGTCTGACTTAGTTGCCCACATTGTGGCCCGAGCGTCAGTAGCGTGTGGAGAGAATCTGGTGAAAACAGCTCTGGCTTGTATTCTCTGTTCTCGACATGCTCCTTTTCCGGCTCAGTTGCAGCGTATGCTCAACCTCTGGCTCTTTGTTGCTTGTGAAGGGGTTGACCCATGCGCTGTAGCCTTCTTTAACACTGAAGAAGAGGAAGAAATTCCAGTGGACGATGGCTCTGTGGAGCATCCAGCCCTATCAACCATGGCTCTGAATGTCCTCCTGGCCCAGTTGCAACCCCTTCTGGTTGGGTTTGAATGCATTGATAAGAGTACTCGGGGTCTTGGTGATTCAGATGATCCCGCTGCGGAGCCTGAGATAGATGCGTCGGAGTTGAATTTCTTCGTGGCGAACGGGTTGCGATTATGCAGTGTAGAGGTGGCTAATATTATCCGACGTTTGTGCTTTGAATCTACGGCATCTTTTAATCGTTTATCCGCATCTCGACGACTTGGATACATGAAGAGTAATAGGAGTAGTATGAGGGGCAGCGAGGACTCTAAGCCTCCTAGGCTAGATTCGACACCTTCTGAACTACAGACATACCGCTTGCTGCTCTGTGAGAACTTTGATAATTTTAGAGACAAGGTCTACTATGCGGTGAGTTGCCAAACCCCTCCACCCTTCCCCTCTCACCTTCCCCTCTCACCTTCCCCTCTCACCTTCCCCTCTCACCTTCCCCTCTCACCTTCCCCTCTCACATTTCCCTCTCACCCTCCTCCTCTCCCTTTGACAATTAGTAGTTCGTTCGGATAAGCATAAGGCTAGTATAGCAGACATAAATGCCAAAGGTGTTATTTCCTCAAGGGGGAATGTTGAATGAAATACTTTTCTCACAAGAATATATTTTTTATCCGCCTTGATACAGTTTCACGCGAAGAAACTCGGAATAGTCTTGTCCGCGTTGAGCAGCATCAGCTACGTTCAGCAGAAAGCTATGAACAATGACATTGATGGTCTGATTGAAGAGTATGTCGGTTTCGGTAAGCATCTGTGTAATGTGTCTCCTTTGGAATCAACTGCTCCTAGTATTGACAAACTCCCTGTTTTGAAATAGACACTTCAGATCCTGCAACAACTAGAGCGTGGTTGGAGATTGTTGAGAAGGAGAAGTCAATGTTTTCAATATTGAGGGACTTTGTGTTCAAGTCTGGTCATGGAGTACTGAGAAAGTGAGTTGTGCCAACGGAGGATGTGGAGAATATTTTAGTGCATGTATCTACTAACGGGTGGTTTGATGACTCTTGTAGGTATCCGCACTTAACTGGCCAGCTGCTCCTGATCAGTCTGCCAGACTACTGCCAGGACTCAATGAAAGCGCAATTGGAGAGAATAGTGGGAGCAAACACGAAAATGGCTGTTTCACCCTACACTGCCCTTAGCTCAAATAAACTGCATGGAATGGAGATGGTGTGGAGACCGGGAGCTCTAACGTCTGCCTCTTGTGTGGCCAGTGACGGAGTTCGATTTATTGCCTGTGGAGACAACAATGGGAGCATAATTCTTCTGGATATGTCTTCTGGCAAGGTGCTAAACACTCTGTACGGACATAGTGGTCGCGTGACTGCTGTCACCTTTATCAGACCGGAAAACAGGAGAGTGGTTGCACGCTGTTCCTTGTTATATTCAGTGTCTGTTGATGGCTCGGCATGTCTGTGGAAACTAATCCCATCGGGAGATGATGGAAAAGGTCTTCTTGGTGTTCGATTGGCTCGCATCACCGGCCAACACAGCCGTGCCATCACAGCTTGTGAGTGGGATGTTCAACGAATGCATTTATTTACAGCTGGATTGGACGGTTACGTGCGTTTCTTCACCATTCATCAGTCTCTTTCTGGAGACGTAGATGGTGATAGCGATTCAGCATCAGGCTTGGATCTCGAATCATTCCAGAGGTCGAGTCGATACTTTTCCACTGACAAGCAGCCAATTAACACTATGGTTCTTGTGAGGGACAAGGTGGTGGTGGGTTGTTGGAATGGTACTGTTTGGATGTTCGATACAAAATCCGCACCACAGTCTAAAGGCGTGCGTTAACCTTGAGCATTCTTTTTCAGCTGATATCAATTGTTCGCTTAATTTGTACTGACGAATCTTTTTTAGACGAGTCGAGTCCTCCTACTAGGATCAGTGTACGGAAATTTCGAGTCAGGAAGACGAGATGTGAATTATTACAATGAATTGGCGGGTGTTCGTGGACGGCATGCAGCCATTATTTCGCTGGCCTACTCTGGACCAGAGTGGGATGTGCTAGCGTGTGCCGATTACATCGGAGAGGTCACACTTCTCAACGCCAGTACATTGCAGTGCATCATTCGACTTGATAGAGACCATCAGCAAATTCAGCGCCACGTCTCGAGTAGATTGTGTTTCATTAAACAGAGTGAGACTGGTGACTGTTTGTTGGCCCAGACTGGGTCTTCAGAATCGCTAGTGGGATCGATAGCTCTTTGGAATGTGAGCCAATCACAAAAAGATGGTTCGTTGGCAATTAATCTCCTTCTTACTGATTTTCGTAGTTGTTTAATCTAAGAACTCGTCAACTTTATAGACCTTGGCTTTGAAGCACAATTGATGCCTCCTTCAGTGTGCTGCGTTGCCAAAGATTTGTCATCACAAATGTTAGTCATTGGGGATGAATGGGGAGGAATCGGTTACATATTGGACTTCTCAACAGAACGCATTCGTAGTCTTTATGCTTCTACCGACAAGATCCGAGTTCAAGCCCTCGATTGTGTTTCCCCTCGGATTCGTCTTCTTTCGCTCTGATTGGCTGGGGTGGCGCCTATGGCAATGTTATAGTAAGTGGCAAACTTGTACTGGTGAGCATAAAGTTGTTCTAGTGCTATGCCGCTTATAAAACGCACTACAGAACGACTGATCTTCATAGTGACTAAGGGGGTAGGATAGTCCGCACCTCCGATTAATTGATAGAATCATGGTGGCGAGGTTGAATTCGAGTGTCTTTTACTGCTTTTGTAGTTTGTGTCAATTTCGATGAATTGGTCGCGTCTTCAAGGCTCGGGGAAGAATGCAGTGTTGGGGAAGCCCTATCACCTGTTGTCACATTCCTCCGGTCAAAAGGCGTTGTCTGCAGAGAGTTCTGGAGGCACACTTTCCTTGAGTATCTCTTCCAAAGGGGGATTTAGCGTTAGTGGCGGTGGAGACGGTGTGTGTTGCTTCTACAAACTGGACTGGAAGAAACTGGGTACACGCGGTTGTGATGAGGAGAGTATTGAAGAGGTGGGCAGAACGGCCATCCACACTGCCGGCGTCTCTGCTCTCACATCGGTGGACAATTTTGCCGTCTCTGGTGGCAAAGATGGGGTTAGTTGATTATACTCCGTAATGCCGAGCATATCCAGGCTATTTTATGCATGTGTGATTTTAATGCCACAAGACAGTTTAATGTGTCCGATGATTGCAAAGGAGTCATAAATAGCCCTCACTTCCTAATATTGCCTATCAACAAATCATATTTCTTTCGTTACATGAGATCGGTTAATTAAACTCCCCTCCTTGCTCGTGCTAACCATGTTAGATAAGTGTGCATACTTATGACCGTTTATTGGTGAGGGTAGTAGTATATGGTATACACATTGAGGCAGACATGCTTAAGGGCAACAGGGAGTGGATGGTTTTGAGAAATTGGGGGGGAGGTGTGAGTTGTAGTATCATGCTTAGTGATCGTGCCTAGCGTATTGAACAGTTCGTGTATTACTTTTATTGCTACGTATAGGACTTGAGCAGAAAGTGGCATGTCTGCAAATCTCTTGTCATTGCACCCTCTTGGGTCACAACAGTTGGCCACACTTGGTTAATATACTATTTGTGATTTCTAATGTTGTATGCAGCATATGTATATTGTTGAGTTGCTTAAGTTGATTTAGTGTTATGAAGTGGTAGAAATGTTTGGTCTCTTAATATTTTTCGTATCGTTCGCGCATCCACATGAGCTGCATATTCTTCCCTTTTTATTTCAAAATAGCTTCTAGTTTTGTATCAATTCGACGATAAATCGCAACACCGACCTGTGCGTGTGGTCGACTCCATTCCACAGGCTCATATGGACTGGATTACTTGTCTCGCGATGTGCAAACAGACTTCTGGACGTCATGTCATTGTGTCGGGTGGAAACGACCATGCACTGGGTGTCTGGCGAATTGAGGACCTTCCAGAAGGCTCATCCCCATCACTTTCTCCAATGTGGTTCGGAACTGAGCATCCGCATCCATTGGTTGCTCTTTCTCTCGAAGTAGGTTACTGAGGATTATGGGTAAACTTGTTTCATGGCTGACTTATGAGAGAAAGTATCTACTCTTCCTTAGGAATCTATCCTTATGTCCACTTCAACCGATGGAACAACAGTAATTTGGGACATAACTGAGTCGAGTGTTGAAAATAAAAGGAAATTTATTCTTCCAGAGGCTAGACAGGGTGGAAAATTGAGAGTGATGCAAGCTAATTTCTGCTTATTTGATATGGGGTATGAAAATATGGATTCTGAAGAGTCAGGTTCGTCAGAATTGGCTTAAACTTAATAATCACAAATAGTGTGTAGTCAAGATAATCGTTTTTCTCATCATTTAGATGAATTGTGTTTGGATTCACTCTTTGGTCACGAATCAGAGTCTGAAACGGCTGTGCTACCATTGGGAGAGGGGATTGTTACTGTTAATGAGAAAGAGATGGAATCCTACAAATACGGAACCTTTACTGTTGGCTTCATGCTACCCGATGGCTCTGTCAGTCTGAAGACGAGCTACATCTTCCAACCGAAAGTCAATGTGGCCTTTGCCGGTCATACGAATGTCCTTGACGGCAGCACTATTCACCTTTGTCCTGGAGTCGAAAGCGAAGGCAAAAGTGTTCTTATTTCTGCGAGCACTTCTAATGATCGTGTGGGTGAGATTTGCTTATGGAGGTTGAGTACAGACAATTGTATTTCCGGTAAGTGATATTGGTGAGCAGCTTAACTTTGATATCGACGCACACTGGGTTAATTTTGGAGATTGCATTATTTTGTCATAGGTGGGTTGAAGGAGCCGGAAGCTGGGGCCGTTACAGCGATTGCAGCGTGCGGAAAGTATATTTTAGTCGGCTGCGACGACGGTCAACTTTCAGTGTATCGCATTGAAGATGGTTGTCGAGTAGAATTCTACGGACCTCGTTATACTCGGGCCATAGATGATCTGCTGATTGTAGTCGAAGAAACTGGTGCAATGCATGGAGTAGTTTTGGAAGATGGCTGCATTCATGAAATTGAATTAAAAGAAAATCCGGCCTCCCATATAAGCACTACTTTTTGGCTGTATGTATTCACCTAACTAGTCTTGTGTGTGTGACTTTTCATTTATAACTGTGTATAGGTTAGTGGCAACCCATCTAGACTCGAGCATGTTGGAGGACTCAAACAGGATTCTGGCTGTGGGGTGGATGAAATGGTCCAATAAGGATCAGAAGGAAGAGAATATAGCAGTCGGAGTACCAGAGGGTCGTGTTTCATTTGATCTTAGATTCAGACTGCACAGAAGTTGATGTGATTGGCAATTCACTACTTTGTGTCTGAAATTCTGGATTTCATGATTTGTGGCCTAGATTACTAAGCAAATTCATGTTCACGGTACTCAGTGCTTATTGGTAGACTGAGTAATTTAGTTTCCAGTCCTAATTTTCCAATAGACAGGAAAGCATGACAACACTGTTTTGGATCATTTTAGCCTAATAGAACTTATTATGGTCACTAACTTTGGACTCCAATTAAAAGTGGTGTAATTCAATAAGACCACTTAAATTTTTTGAACCTTGAATTCGGATTTATTGTTTTTTTTACTAATAGCTCAACTGTTAAACATAATTTCCAAATTTTAGCAACGAAAGTCTTGGTCTATCCGAGACGGATACTTTTGTCTATTCGGTTTCGTATGATCGAGAAACTGCGAAGTTGTTATGCGGAACTTCTGGTGGAAATCTGCGCATTGGTTGGTTTGAAGGCGATTCTGGGAATGGTGGAAGTGATATTGTTCCTGATAAAGATGTTGCCGCTTCGTCAACGAGCGTCAATCGCCCTCCTCAGATACTGACTAGTGTGAAGAAGTTCAGGTGAGTTGTGTCCGAGTATTAGACCTTTCTCTTGCAAAGACTTTTGGTTGAATGGCCGCTTCCCTTTCTTAAGGCTTGACCAACACAGCCCATGCTATTTGGGCCTCGTAAACGGAGAGCTTCGATTCTATGATAGAAATGGAAAGGTGAATTTGCAGTTGTATATTGGATGACATTTTGTTATTTAATATCTCTCATGCTGTACTTATCTCTCTATGTATCCAAAGGAGATAGAGAAAAGCGACCAACTGGCGAATTTTTCGTCAAAGGATGACTTGCAGGTGATTACGTACCGTAAAAGAGAGTGAGTGACCTATGACCGTGCGAATTATTGTCATTAGTATGAATTTACTGGAAGGTGTTCTGGCGCAATTTTAGCTACCTTCTGATTTCTGGAACTGTGGATGCTCACTATTCAGCCATCCTCCTTTACAATGACAAACTTGTGTGCCTGGGAGAGTATAAAGTGAGTGTGGTATCATTAAAGCATAATTGAACTTTGCCAGTTTTCATTGTCCTCTGGCACTCTCATCAGGTGATTTCCTAACTTTGATTTTATTTCACCTGCACCCGTTATATTCGCCCCTTGAGCTAAATCATACCAGACTGACTGTGCTCCCACCAAATATCCCGATTCATAGTGGTATTGAACTCTGGAAGCCCCTGGTATTAAATATGCATTCTATTCCATTAGTTCTTCCAGCAGCCATCCCTTCCCCTTATGAACACATCGTTTTGCAAGATTGATGCTTAGTCAGCATTGTGTTCGTTTATGGTTCAGTTAGGGACATAAATGAACGTTTTTCTAACGTAAATTGTATTTCCTCTAACTCGACTTAATACTGTTGCAGCTTCGTGGCGGCGAAAAAATAACAGCCTTTAATATGAGCTTCGTCGATCACAAGGAAATAGGACCGGAATGTTGCCTACTCTTGCTTGCAGGATCGGATGGAATTTTGCGTTACTTGAAGTGGAATCCCGAGAATGAGGAGAATGGAGTGAGTACTTTACCCTATTTTGGGGGAGAGGGACGAAATCAAATAGCAGTATTTTAATCCCTCTACTTCTATTTTCAGCTGGAACTTATTGGATGCCTGCCAGTTGGAAGAGTTATGACAAAGATATGTCCTATGACGGCTTCCAGTTTTGCATTAGGCTATGCGAACGGAGACCTCGGAATGTACAGATTCATATGAAGTGTTGATACGACTTGTATCCAGTGACTAAAACTTGTTCTACTAACACAGTTGTTGGTGAATTTACTAATACTTTACTTTCTTCAATATATTTTTCGCCAATTATCAACTTTTTGTGAAATAATGGGAAGACGTATTCATTTTACTATGTTTGTTATATAGTTTGGGTGTTTGGTGAATTGGGTTCGCAGCATTAGATTAATTGCAGTTTGCGCTAGGTTAATTTGTATTGACTATCAATTGAGAGTCCAACTGATTTTCGGAAGACCGTTGTTTCTGTGCTATTGTCAGTTTTCGAATAACAAAATTCTAGGCGGTTAAAATATTAGTTCAATCAATCAATATTTAGTAAAATAATATGTGGAGAGTTAACTTTACCGTTGACTGTTTCGTCAATGATTTACGACCTAGGTGATTGACAGTACAGATTGATTTGCAAAGGAAAGGCTACTTTGGGATATGCTATTGAAATCCGTAGATTCGCCATGATCGAGGTAGCGATTTTTCGGATTTTCACTTCACAATGTCAATCGTTCGACATACGTTGCGTATTATTTATATTTTTCATTCTCTCTTCAATACTGTTTGTAATTTAATGTGCCTCAGTTAAGGTAGAAAGTTTTGTCAAGTAACTATGTGAATGTGAAGAGATCGACAGGTTACTGGAAACAACATTTAGGTATCTGGGAGTTTTGTTTCATTCGATTTTTTGCATTCGGGTTGCACACTTTTGTTGACTGGGGAGCTCGCGTTTCGAATTGCAAGATTCGTCTTTTGGATTGCAGCAAAAGCTCGTCGATCATATCCAGTGCTTATTGACCGTTATTTCATCAAGACGACTCGGTCTTGCCACTCCAGTTCATTTTTGACCCGCCTTTTAAGGAAGCAATATGGCTTTACATGAATGTCAACTGCCTATACTTTAACGCATCAATGATAAAATAGCTAACATTTAGGTTGTCGCATTTCTATTAGCTGTAACGTGTGGGTTAATCGAATTTACCGATTGTCATATTTGTTGGAAGGTTCTTCCACTGCCAATGGGGTGGTGATTAATTGTAGAAACTCATGCTCCAAGTGATGTGAAGATATTTGAGTTCGGTGACGAAATCCTGAACAATCTAAGAATTTTGCGGGTGAATGCTTATTTATGAATAATTGCAAAGAAGACTACGCCTTTCAATTGTTGCTAATACTCTAGTTTTAATATTCATATCGATAATGAAAATACTTGGTATTCGCAATGGAGGTTTACTACTCAACCACTCTCTAATGACATGTTTACAAAACAGAACTGCACGAGTTTCACCTAAGTTCCTCCTCAGACAAACACAGATTCAGAGAGCAGGAGAGAGGAGGAGAGAGCAGGAGAGAGAGAGAGAACGGAAGTAGGTTGCCAAAATTTGTACATTCAAATGACATTGTGTTTCTTAACTTTTCACTTCCACATCCCTAGTGACAGTGGTTTTCGTAAGCTATTCTGAATGTATGTAAATTTGCAAGGGACTGTTAGGTGAATTGTATTTAATTGAAATCGAAAAATAATAAGAAGATAGAGAATGGAATAGAAATAAGGTGTCAGATTCTGATTCAACGACAAAAAGTTAGATATTCAAGTAAAGTGTGTTAGCTTGGTTATTTGCTCTGTTTGTGGAAATGGGATATAGAATTATCGTTGTCAGGTTATCTTTACATAGTTGCACTTTTTCCACTGTTTAATAGCAGATAGTTGGTTGATTTTTATTATCTTACTCTTTTCCTTCCGCCTCCCTTGCAAGAAAACCCAAATAGAGGTCATCAGAATTTGAGCTAGGACAAGTATAATTGTATGGACCGTAGATCCAGTTATCTCATAACAATAGTTCAATATCTCTGCATCTGAGAGTGGCACCATCATCATTTACATCACCACCATCACATTCCTGTTGCCAGGAGAATTCAAACTGGGGTGGAAGCAACTTAAGTTCTGCAGTGAGCTTCGGTGCCATGGTAATAACGTCCAAATTTAGTGCTCTTCCATTGATGAATGCAACTTTGAAAGCCATCCCAATTATCATTTTTAGTTGGCTATAGCTGGCGAAACCAAGAAATCACAAATTGGACAAATTTGAAGACTATGTGGTAGCACCTCTCTCATCTTCATATCTGATAGGGGTTTAGTAAGAAGAGGTTTTATTGCAAATTAGTGAATTAATATCTAATCAATATATTTAATTTGCCTAGTAAGCATGCTGCAGTTATTTAATTGAAATGTGCAAATAATTGGCTGCAGCACAATCATTTCAATGGGCGTCTTTATTAAATAAATACCACTCACTCTCACATGGCTCAAGATGGCGCAATGAACATTATTTTGTCAGTCGGACCAAACACACGATTTCATCATCTTGAGATATATTGAGAACGAAAAATTTAAATGTTTTACAAACTCGTTTGTGTGGCTCACAATGAGAAATGCAAAAACGTGCAAAATGTAATTTACCGAAGATTTTAGTGAAAACAGATTGGTAAGCGTTATACTCGGGGACCTGATTTCTTAAAGGAAGGAGGGAAGGAAGGAATACTCAATCATCTGCTGCCAGCATGTAGATGGTACAGTAACAATTAAGCATACTGGTGAAAGGCTGCATATGGGACTAACCTCCGACTGCACGCTGTTTTCTCACTTGTGTCAGTGTTCAATTACTCACAGGTTCCACCTACCCTTCGAACTCGCAATGATTAATTGTAATTTCATAACTTATTACATAACTTGTCCGTAATTAATGCCCCTATCCACACACGGAAGAGTTTCATTAAAAAACTTGAGGCTGTTACATACCTCATAATGGGATTGTTCTCTCTTTCCATCCATGGAATTCAGGAGGATTCTCAACACTGGAAGTTACTTTTTTCTCAAAGGTACGATCATGAGTGTGGAGGCATCTCAACCAAACACCACTTAATAGTCTCTGCTTTGTTTGACCAATCTCACATTTTTTAATGCAGAAGCTTCGTAGCCCGGACTCAAACACATTAAAGGACAATATTATTACTATACACCCGGTTTAATCTATGGTTGTTGTGGTAGCCAAGCGAATTTCGGGAGTAATTTCATACTAGGGATCTTAACATGGATGCTACTAAGGATTAGTCAAGACTTACTTGTGTAGCATCACCTATGAAGTAGGGCACTTTGAAACTTGTACGCATATGGAAAGCGGTGCAGGATTCTATTAACCTCATCTTCCCAAGCGTAAACTTACTCACAATTTCCAATTAAGTTAAGTTTTAAAATAATTCGAGAAATCGAAAATGATAGAAGTCAGGCTCTATTTTATTGCAAATAAATGGACACTACTTCGCACCTTCAATGGCTCAACACAAAGCTCGATAATTTAAGTATTACATAAAGCTCAACTTGCCTTTAGTAAGTGCTCTCAGCCCCCATATTATAGAGGACTAGAATAGTTGTACCTGCTGTCAGAGAAACGAGTCTATTTGATGGTCTTATTGAACTTCTGTTGAAATACTTTGGCCATCATTATAAGTCAATCGGAAATTAGCATAAAATGTCCATTCATAAAACTGCTTAATTAAGTAACATCTAATCCCTCGCAAGTACAATGTTACATTTCAAATATATCAATAAATAAACATAAATTCGATTAGCTTGTGTACTTATTTGGAGTGCAACGTCTCCATATATTCGATAAACATTAAGTATTGAAAACTCACTTATTTCACATAGAAGACACAGAGTTATGTGTTTTGGAATTCGAAATAATTAATATTGAAAGTTGTATCACTTATTGATAAATAAAAAATGCACACATTATTTACACCACAAATGGTTTAAAGTGATATTAACATTGACCTTCATCCCATCGACGTTAAATATAATTACTCTACACTGGGGGGGTTAGGAAGTTTTCGCGAATATGGAGTTTAGTTTTGACACTGACAGTGTTTTTCTTCCAAAGGATCGTTACACGTTAAATACGGAAAATCGACTGCTCACTCAACTTGCGCATTCTTTAACTTTAGCAAATGACGACCATGACAGTATCGAATATTCCATACCAACTAAGGTTCGGAAGATGTCAATTGGTGAACAAGAGTTTAATTTTCATGAACTTCTGCAAAGTGTTTGCCATATGTCATCTCCTTTGGAAGATATTACTTTGAAAGGTTCCAGTGACGAATCGAAGTATGAATTCAACATTTCGGAAGGCAAAAATACGTCAATCGGAGAAACCAAGGCAACGAAAGTGAGAATCTAGATATTATTAACCTCGCCAAAATTATATTTTTTCTTTAGCTTGACTTGATATGTTATTTAATGGCATCATTAAATTTGGAACGCCAAGTTTCAAAACCCACTTCTCTGGAAACTCTTTTTACAATGCTCCAGTACCTCGAAAAGACTGATCCCGAGTTCATTTTGAAGGTATGCAACTATAGATTAAAATTTATTTTAGTGTGCGACTTATTGTCGAAGAGTTTTGAATATTCGATTCACGGCCAATTTCTTGTTGGCCTACTCCGCAATGTCACCTAGATGCCGGCCATATTTGTCAAAGTATTTCTCTGCTGCTGTTAATCTTCCTTCAGATTGGATGAAAGTGGCTGAAGTGTATATAGTAAGTTGCCGAATTTGACTAATTGTTTGCTTTTGTAAAGATTCTGTCCAAATCTGATATGATGCGCTTACCGAGTGCATTGAGAAATGCAATGGTGGAGAAATTTCAGGAATTTGATCAGTACCAACTTGGTTTGTTTGCGTATATGAGATTAATTACCATTGTGTAGCCAAATACAACAAAGCAGTTACTGTGGAAAGAAGAGGAAGAGGGGATGTGAAGCTGTCGTTAAAGAAAATGATAAGAAATTTGCATATTTCCAAACCGGTAGATAGTGTTATGTGTCTGCTTGGAAAGACGTATCCCCTCACTGCATCGGAATTCTCTGAAAGTGGTCTTCCCGGGGAGTGGGACCCAGATATGGCTGGAGTTCGGATGCGCCTGCCTACCCCGTACACTTGGGAAACAGAACTCTCAAGCACTCCAAAGGAGAGACATGTTTGGGCTTGGCAGGATCTTATCCGTACGACAAGGAATTATCTTTGATATAATGTCTATTTATTGGGATTTTGTATTTTGAACACATTTTTTGTTTATTTATTTAGATTCAGGACAGCTTCCCTATATGGCCATGTTGCGTAATCTTCGTAATCTCCTGATAGCGGATATAGATGATGAACATATTGCAAAAGTGGTGGAAATGCTTACAACGGAAGTAGGTTATTATGTTAAGTTAACAAGTGTATGTTGTGAATAGTCTTAACGATAATCTATTAGGAGTATTTTGAGTTTAGTCGTTCAGCTGATGGCTCTGTGGGTAATCCTGACGTATTCCGTTTACCGAAAAGTTAGTAAATGTGCACCAGAGATATGAGTTCAGTATGAAGCTATGCAACTTTCTGTTTTAACGCGTAGCAAAGTAGTTGTAGTGCTTGGTGAAGCCCTTTGGTTTGATTTACTCTGTGCTTGTTCAGGTTTCAGCATGCAAGAGCGATGGAATGGGTGCGTGGGTGAGAGTTGGGGGTGGGGGTGGGGGTGGGGGTGGGGGCGGGATCGGGGGTAGGGGGGAGGGGGGAAGTCAAGAGAGATTTGAGAGAGAGGTTAAAATACTCTGGTAATTCAGCAAAACCAGACATTTACTGACTGGAGTCTGAGATTATTGATATATTTGGTACTGGGTTGGTTGCACTATGGATTGGCCGGAGAAGATTCAATCAGTCAGTGTACATGGCAGAATATGAGTTGTCTGAGAACAGACCAATTGATGAAAGTCGGTTGGCCTCGTCGTGTCCGAGAAGTGGCGAAGTGATGTCAATAATCGCAATTCTGTATTTGGTTTTCCAAACTGAATGTAATTTAGTTCAGCTGTTGAGATTTGCTCTGTCAATTTTTCCCAACCCAACTGGTACCTGTAATTAGCCTAGTATGCTCTTATATGTCAACTCTGTGAAACTAGCAACTTTCTGGCTATTAGTTGTTGAGTTAGTTTCAGTTCATATGGTACTCAGCATCACTTTCGTATTGATTTTTTTTCATTTCTCACTAGAACGATTTCATCATCGACTTTTGCTATAAAATCTGATGTAGCTCCATTTAAGTCGCTGAGTGATTGAAATGTGTTTTTTCTTTCTCAAAGTTAGGCTTATTACATTTTTATTGAATACTTGTTTTTGCTTCCTATTAATGTAGAAGGCTGTGGCAAACTCAAAGCAATTTCCATCAGCTTTCATGACTGCGTATCTGAGGCTGGCTATGATTAACGAAGAAACTGAGCACTCCAAGCCCAAGACAGGTGAGTGAGGAATCGTTGGCCTTTTTTTGCATTTTCTTCAAAGCATTTTCGCCCGTAATGCACTTTTAAATCTTGCTAGGTGGCAGACAAAAAGTATCGAAAGCTCGAAAGGCTTCCAAAATCAGGTAGAGTATATTGATTTAGTTGTCAATTAGATTGGAAAAAAATGGAATTTCAACTCCAAATTTCTTTAAAATTGCAGATTTGATTTGTTGAAACGTACAAGGCTTATGGAGGCATTAGAGAGAGCATTCGATCTATCTATTCGACTCAATTTGCCAACAATTTCTGGTTCTACTCTCATTATAGTAAACTCTGGTTCCGATGATAATCTTCAAACTATAGGGTCTAGTGTAAGTGAGATTGTTGTTATTTGCAGAGTGTGTATTTTACAATCCAAAACCACAAGATTTGCAATAGTAGATAGATCATTCAGAAGAAGAGTTTGTACGAGTCCAAATTGATTTGAATGATTGAATATTGGCTCCTTTATCTATTTCAGTCCTTCTCGAAGGATTATTTGTTGGCATTCATGTGCATGATGGCTTGTGAAGACTATGACGCCTACTTCATTAAGGAGCTTGAAAGTAGCGAGTACTTTATGGCAAAGCGAAGTAAGGCTCTTATGCCGGGTGAAGGACGTATTCTGCAAAGCGTTATGGACATTACTGTAAGTTCTTTTCATTTAGAAGCTCAGACATAGTTTCTGTTCAGTAGAATGTGTGCTGTTATGCCTGCTACTTTCAGGAAGGTTCTTTTCAAGACACTCACATTGAATTCGATGTTAATGGCGTAAATATCCTTCTCATTCATGGCGCTTAAAATAACCTTGGGTGTTGTAAGACTCAAAGCAGGCGTAAATTAGACGCCGCAGGTTCTAGGTTATTGTTGAGTGTAAGGAGGAGTGATCGTTTTGATGGTCCCAGTGCATTATCCAGTGCATTGCGAAAGTATTTAGCCATTACAGCTCGATTACTCCCAAAGACTTCCTTCGCGTCTTGTTAAATTTACTTTGCCCCGACTTGGTGTCAGCTCTCCTTCGATTTCTCTTTGGCACATAATGGCCCAAGCTGTAGTGACGTTGCAGCCACAAAGTAGGAGGAAGACGGTGTAAATAAAGATGTGTGTATTGGACGGAGCAGGTGGAAGGCGTTGGGTTCGTAACATCTAGACTAAAGGAATCGGTGAGCAGAAGAGAGCAAAGCCCCCTGTATGCACGAATAGGTTGAAGGGGCAGAGGAAGACAAGGCTATATGTGGAGAAAGCTGAAAACATCGATACAACACAATTAGGGCTAAAGTTAAACATTTGTAAAGTGATGGTCTTCTGATTCGGACCCTAACATAATGCCTCATTCTTTCAGAATAGCATCCGCTCGAATCTCTTACAAGCTGACACCGTAAGTTGCGCAAGACTGTTTCTCGTTATTAATTATTATGCCGAAAGTAAAATAATAGAAATTTTTGCTTAGGTGTTTAAACGAGATTGGATAATTAAGGAAATTTTAATGACCAGGAAGAAGGTAGGTGGTATATCTTTAGTAAGCATTTGTTATACAGTACACATCAATGGTTGTCATTGGGCACGACTCCAATATTGGCGAAGGACTACGAGATTTGATCACTCGTCGTATCGGGCCGATTAACTGTGTTGCTGTGTAAGTCTATTCGAAATGTTCACAAGTACATTATTATTACTATTATTATTTGCTTCGGAATTGGCATAGTTTGCTTTGTTTTGCTTTTTCCTTCAGTGGGTACAGGGAAAAAACACAGGGTTGGTTGAATATACCTACTCCAAGCGAATCCGTAATCGAAGTCCTGGCACATTTGGGCAATGGCTCCTTGGTGCAACAAGTTGACACGATTGATCGTCAATTGGACCTCTCACTGAAGCCCTCCAGAGGTCTTTTGTCATCTGGCGTTGTACCAAAGAATGTGGCGACCTCACAAGTTGACGCATTGTCGGGGGGAAGTGGTGGAAGTGTGACGGCAGTTCAAGTATTCGTATCATCCACCTTCCAGGATATGTATGGTGAGAGAGATCTCATCTCGGGGTTAGTTTTCCCTGCTCTGCGCAAGAAGTTGTCCAAATTGGACTACCCCGTTTTGCTCAACGAAATTGATCTTCGTTGGGGAGTGCCTGTGGAATTCTCGCGGACTGGCGAGTGTCTACGTGTGTGCCTAGAGAAGGTTGTCACGTCGGACTACCTCATCCTTCTCATAGGCGAAAGGTTTGTTGCTACTCTGCTCTGAGTCTGCCATTAAATAAGTGTCTCTATTCATTATTTCTTGCGTTGCCGTTCAGGTATGGCTGGTGTCCGAGCGAGGAAGTGATTAGAAATCTTCCACCGAAGCTTCTTAATCAGGTGCTGAAGATCTACAAGAAGGGTATGTCAGTGACTGAGATGGAAGCTCGGCTCTTCTTTGGAATGAGGCCACAAAATCGGAAGAATCTGATGTGTTTCCTTCGTGATCCTAACAGTTTGAAGTAAGTCACTAACTGTAAACCTCAAATTGACATCTCCAATTGGGCGTGCTCAACAGTAGACTTGCACTTTTTAGTGACGTGCCGTTACATCTTCGGGATGTTTTCATGCAATCTAGTGGGCATGAGAGCCAAAAGTTGGAGGAATTCAAGGATTTTCTCAAGGAAAATGGGCTTGTTCAGTTGAATGCGTAAATTTTAACGCCGAATTCTCCCCACTATTACTACTTCGTGGTCATAGTGTAATGGGGTTTCTTGTCTGCATTTTAGTTATCCTGCATCATTCACCGGTGTAGTTAGCTCCATGCCGATGATGGGAAATCTGACAGTCCTTGGCGAAACTATCTTCAAATGTCTCTTTACTGCGATAGGAAAACAAGTTCACTTGAATAGTTCAAAAGTGGTGAGTGTGTGTCTTATTTCGCTTTATTGCTTGTATAGGCACTGACCCATGAATTTGCTCGGCCTTGGCCATCCATGGTGGCGACTGAATTAACCGAGAGTAGGTGTGTTTGTAGAGTTCATGGAAAGAGATGGAGGGAATTGTAATGACTGAAGAACGAATGTGCTGCTTAGGGATTATGAGTGGAGACGGGAGGAATAAGCAATTTAACTGATGAGTTAAGCAATAAAACATTGTTTTCCAATTTCCACTAGTGATAACTGCGAAACTCCACATTTACCATATGCTAATCTACCTCGGAATTTGAGATCATTAATAAAAAAAACCATCTAGACCTCGGATTCGATATGTGTTCTTTATGTCAACTTGCCTTTTGTGCCATTAGCACCAGTTGACAAGTGGGAGTGAGAAGAGTGGTCCAGCAATACCGGTGGGATATCTTGAGGCCATTGGAGCCTCAGTGGTGCCCAGACAACTTCGAGAAGTTTTGCGCGCTCTCTTGGTTGATTTGCCAACATTGGGTGCCCAAGTGAAGTTGTCGCGTTCAGAGAGTGAACGAGGTCGCAAACGTCCATATAACAGCTCCTCGAAGAAGGCAGCTCGTGAGTTGACCTTTTGTGAAATGTAAAGCTTCATATTCCAAGTTGTTTGTAAAGGTGTGTGTTATTTTACTTAGCTATGGATGGTACCGTACTTTGTATATCTGGAGCCTATGGCAGTGGCAAGACGACTCTGGTTTCAGCTCTAGCTGTAGCACTCTCCACTCCGAATTGGACTCCTGAGTTGGAGTCTCCTGGTACTTCTTCGGGCTTTGAAGTGTCTGAATCCTATCGAAAGGACCTTCTGGTGTATATTCACCTCACACTGGGCGCCTACTCCTCCACCACCATGCATTCAGGCTTGGCTCTCTGTGCAATCCCTCAAATGACCCAATTGAACCAGTTGCTTCAAGCCTGGAATGCTCGAATTGTGTCAGAGTTAAGACTCCTTTCTTGCGAGGATAGGAGTGCAGTTGAAACTAAGTTGGATGCACTGGAAGATGACTATTCTCGTGGATGCGACCTTGGGTATGTGTTTTTTCGAATCTCCCTAATGTTTGAACCTCTATTCAAGTGCGAATGAGTTGAATTTTCTCCTCAAAATGCAGAAAAAGCATTGACGTATTCGGCGAACTTGTGGAGATGATCGGGATCTACACGAGGAATAATTACGTCTTTATTGTGGATTCAATTGATCACCTTGTGCCCGGAAATCTCTCGTGGATACCAGCGGTTATTCCTCATGTGAGTTTCGTTAGGCATGAGAGTAATTTGCATTGGAATTTAATCCGTAATCGTGTCTTTTATGTTTGCAGAATGTGCGTTTCGTAGTGACCTTGAACGGTACTTCGAAAGCAGCGAGAACTCTGCAGCTCCGATCTGATTGCCTGAGCCTGACGATGGGTGAACTGTCGAGGAATGAGAGAGCAGCAGCTGTGAGATGCTACTTTGCCCAGTATGGCAAAGTTCTCTCTGAAAGTGGATTCGGTAATCAGGTGAGTGACTGCAATTATTTCCTTGCTTCGAGTTTCGATCTCTACCCCTCGCTTCAAGCAGTGCAAATTCAACTTGTTCTATTCGTCTGCACAAGTGGACAATGTATCATCAGCTGAGGCCACGAATAGAGTGTGGATTATATGGGAGTTTAATTGGTTAATGTGAAAAACGCGTTTAGATCATGGTGAACTAGTGTATGAGTAAATCTTCTGTCTTTGAGAGAAGAGCGTTTGTTTGTTGCTGGTGTAACGGTACGCAGGCACTTGCAGGATCTATGCTCCTCGTTGGAACATAGTAATGCATAGGCCATCTCAGTTGCACAAGACGGAAGGCAAAAGGCATTAAAGTTGAAATGATCGACGAAGGCGGGTGAAATAGATATCTGTATCACCTCAAACCAGTGAGTGCACTAGCCACCGTGATAGTTATAGGTAATGGGTGAAAAACTAATCCAACGTTAACAAAACATTCTGAGTCATATAAACAATTGATAATTTGGATTGAGGAGGAGGTGTTGGTTGGCGTTGTTAGTAGAATTCCACTTTGGTGTCTAAAGGTGAAGGCATAGAAATTACACGGCAACGAAATATTAAAAAAAAATCCATTTGTGGTGGGAAGAGACTGATTTTGGGTGAAGAAACGTTTGCATTTTACTCCAACATTTTATCATCTGATTAAGTTGGCCACTCGACCACATGAGTGACTAGACTTGTTCATTTAATGTGATTCCTGTCCTTATGGTAACCGAAACGGATTGCAGTCGCTTCACTTTTACTTCTGCAAATATCATTGAAAGTAATATGTAGGCGTTGTATTTCAGCTGTCGAAAGTGATCGGAAAACGAGATTCAAATCTCCCTCTGTACCTGCGAATGGCTTGTGATGAACTTCGTCTCTACTCAACCTTCGATACTGTAAGTCCTTTACCCCTAATATGCAATCTCATTTATAGATTTTGTGAGGTTATAAGTGGGTGAGGATTATTTTAAGGGGGGTCTAGAGGGCTTGGTGATGATTAGAGTGGAAGAGAGGAAGTTGCCAAGCTTTGGGAATTTACTTTCGGGATTTGGGGATTGCAGTTTATTTGGGGAGGAGCAGCAAAGAGCATGAGTTTAGGTTGTAGCTAATTGGCATAGTAGAGCTAAAACGCAAGCAGCATTGCATAATGTTGGAGAAGCACTGAAAGGCTCACACGCCGAGAAATGAATCGTAGCTAGAGTGGATGAGGAAATTGAGTTGAATTTGTAGATGAGTTGAGATCTCAGTTAAACATAGGTTGGAGATAAAAATAAAAACTAAAGTATCCTCAGCGTGTGGCATTTTTGTTAAAGCGCATTTGTGTTCATGTTCTCTTTGCAGTTGGACAGTGACTTGAAGAGCCTGCCAGACAGACTGTCTGACTTAGTTGCCCACATTGTGGCCCGAGCGTCAGTAGCGTGTGGAGAGAATCTGGTGAAAACAGCTCTGGCTTGTATTCTCTGTTCTCGACATGCTCCTTTTCCGGCTCAGTTGCAGCGTATGCTCAACCTCTGGCTCTTTGTTGCTTGTGAAGGGGTTGACCCATGCGCTGTAGCCTTCTTTAACACTGAAGAAGAGGAAGAAATTCCAGTGGACGATGGCTCTGTGGAGCATCCAGCCCTATCAACCATGGCTCTGAATGTCCTCCTGGCCCAGTTGCAACCCCTTCTGGTTGGGTTTGAATGCATTGATAAGAGTACTCGGGGTCTTGGTGATTCAGATGATCCCGCTGCGGAGCCTGAGATAGATGCGTCGGAGTTGAATTTCTTCGTGGCGAACGGGTTGCGATTATGCAGTGTAGAGGTGGCTAATATTATCCGACGTTTGTGCTTTGAATCTACGGCATCTTTTAATCGTTTATCCGCATCTCGACGACTTGGATACATGAAGAGTAATAGGAGTAGTATGAGGGGCAGCGAGGACTCTAAGCCTCCTAGGCTAGATTCGACACCTTCTGAACTACAGACATACCGCTTGCTGCTCTGTGAGAACTTTGATAATTTTAGAGACAAGGTCTACTATGCGGTGAGTTGCCAAACCCCTCCACCCTTCCCCTCTCACCTTCCCCTCTCACCTTCCCCTCTCACCTTCCCCTCTCACCTTCCCCTCTCACCTTCCCCTCTCACCTTCCCCTCTCACATTTCCCTCTCACCCTCCTCCTCTCCCTTTGACAATTAGTAGTTCGTTCGGATAAGCATAAGGCTAGTATAGCAGACATAAATGCCAAAGGTGTTATTTCCTCAAGGGGGAATGTTGAATGAAATACTTTTCTCACAAGAATATATTTTTTATCCGCCTTGATACAGTTTCACGCGAAGAAACTCGGAATAGTCTTGTCCGCGTTGAGCAGCATCAGCTACGTTCAGCAGAAAGCTATGAACAATGACATTGATGGTCTGATTGAAGAGTATGTCGGTTTCGGTAAGCATCTGTGTAATGTGTCTCCTTTGGAATCAACTGCTCCTAGTATTGACAAACTCCCTGTTTTGAAATAGACACTTCAGATCCTGCAACAACTAGAGCGTGGTTGGAGATTGTTGAGAAGGAGAAGTCAATGTTTTCAATATTGAGGGACTTTGTGTTCAAGTCTGGTCATGGAGTACTGAGAAAGTGAGTTGTGCCAACGGAGGATGTGGAGAATATTTTAGTGCATGTATCTACTAACGGGTGGTTTGATGACTCTTGTAGGTATCCGCACTTAACTGGCCAGCTGCTCCTGATCAGTCTGCCAGACTACTGCCAGGACTCAATGAAAGCGCAATTGGAGAGAATAGTGGGAGCAAACACGAAAATGGCTGTTTCACCCTACACTGCCCTTAGCTCAAATAAACTGCATGGAATGGAGATGGTGTGGAGACCGGGAGCTCTAACGTCTGCCTCTTGTGTGGCCAGTGACGGAGTTCGATTTATTGCCTGTGGAGACAACAATGGGAGCATAATTCTTCTGGATATGTCTTCTGGCAAGGTGCTAAACACTCTGTACGGACATAGTGGTCGCGTGACTGCTGTCACCTTTATCAGACCGGAAAACAGGAGAGTGGTTGCACGCTGTTCCTTGTTATATTCAGTGTCTGTTGATGGCTCGGCATGTCTGTGGAAACTAATCCCATCGGGAGATGATGGAAAAGGTCTTCTTGGTGTTCGATTGGCTCGCATCACCGGCCAACACAGCCGTGCCATCACAGCTTGTGAGTGGGATGTTCAACGAATGCATTTATTTACAGCTGGATTGGACGGTTACGTGCGTTTCTTCACCATTCATCAGTCTCTTTCTGGAGACGTAGATGGTGATAGCGATTCAGCATCAGGCTTGGATCTCGAATCATTCCAGAGGTCGAGTCGATACTTTTCCACTGACAAGCAGCCAATTAACACTATGGTTCTTGTGAGGGACAAGGTGGTGGTGGGTTGTTGGAATGGTACTGTTTGGATGTTCGATACAAAATCCGCACCACAGTCTAAAGGCGTGCGTTAACCTTGAGCATTCTTTTTCAGCTGATATCAATTGTTCGCTTAATTTGTACTGACGAATCTTTTTTAGACGAGTCGAGTCCTCCTACTAGGATCAGTGTACGGAAATTTCGAGTCAGGAAGACGAGATGTGAATTATTACAATGAATTGGCGGGTGTTCGTGGACGGCATGCAGCCATTATTTCGCTGGCCTACTCTGGACCAGAGTGGGATGTGCTAGCGTGTGCCGATTACATCGGAGAGGTCACACTTCTCAACGCCAGTACATTGCAGTGCATCATTCGACTTGATAGAGACCATCAGCAAATTCAGCGCCACGTCTCGAGTAGATTGTGTTTCATTAAACAGAGTGAGACTGGTGACTGTTTGTTGGCCCAGACTGGGTCTTCAGAATCGCTAGTGGGATCGATAGCTCTTTGGAATGTGAGCCAATCACAAAAAGATGGTTCGTTGGCAATTAATCTCCTTCTTACTGATTTTCGTAGTTGTTTAATCTAAGAACTCGTCAACTTTATAGACCTTGGCTTTGAAGCACAATTGATGCCTCCTTCAGTGTGCTGCGTTGCCAAAGATTTGTCATCACAAATGTTAGTCATTGGGGATGAATGGGGAGGAATCAGTTACTTAATGCGCTGCTCAGGAAGTTGCATTCGTAGTCTTTATGCCTCTACCGACAAGATCCGAGTTCAAGCCCTCGATTGTGTTTTCCCCTCGGATTCGTCTTCTTTCGCTCTGATTGGCTGGGGTGGCGCCTATGGCAATGTTATAGTAAGTGGCAAACTTGTACTGGTGAGCATAAAGTTGTTCTAGTGCTATGCCGCTTATAAAACGCACTACAGAACGACTGATCTTCATAGTGACTAAGGGGGTAGGATAGTCCGCACCTCCGATTAATTGATAGAATCATGGTGGCGAGGTTGAATTCGAGTGTCTTTTACTGCTTTTGTAGTTTGTGTCAATTTCGATGAATTGGTCGCGTCTTCAAGGCTCGGGGAAGAATGCAGTGTTGGGGAAGCCCTATCACCTGTTGTCACATTCCTCCGGTCAAAAGGCGTTGTCTGCAGAGAGTTCTGGAGGCACACTTTCCTTGAGTATCTCTTCCAAAGGGGGATTTAGCGTTAGTGGCGGTGGAGACGGTGTGTGTTGCTTCTACAAACTGGACTGGAAGAAACTGGGTACACGCGGTTGTGATGAGGAGAGTATTGAAGAGGTGGGCAGAACGGCCATCCACACTGCCGGCGTCTCTGCTCTCACATCGGTGGACAATTTTGCCGTCTCTGGTGGCAAAGATGGGGTTAGTTGATTATACTCCGTAATGCCGAGCATATCCAGGCTATTTTATGCATGTGTGATTTTAATGCCACAAGACAGTTTAATGTGTCCGATGATTGCAAAGGAGTCATAAATAGCCCTCACTTCCTAATATTGCCTATCAACAAATCATATTTCTTTCGTTACATGAGATCGGTTAATTAAACTCCCCTCCTTGCTCGTGCTAACCATGTTAGATAAGTGTGCATACTTATGACCGTTTATTGGTGAGGGTAGTAGTATATGGTATACACATTGAGGCAGACATGCTTAAGGGCAACAGGGAGTGGATGGTTTTGAGAAATTGGGGGGGAGGTGTGAGTTGTAGTATCATGCTTAGTGATCGTGCCTAGCGTATTAAACAGTTCGTGTATTACTTTTATTGCTACGTATAGGACTTGAGCAGAAAGTGGCATGTCTGCAAATCTCTTGTCATTGCACCCTCTTGGGTCACAACAGTTGGCCACACTTGGTTAATATACTATTTGTGATTTCTAATGTTGTATGCAGCATATGTATATTGTTGAGTTGCTTAAGTTGATTTAGTGTTATGAAGTGGTAGAAATGTTTGGTCTCTTAATATTTTTCGTATCGTTCGCGCATCCACATGAGCTGCATATTCTTCCCTTTTTATTTCAAAATAGCTTCTAGTTTTGTATCAATTCGACGATAAATCGCAACACCGACCTGTGCGTGTGGTCGACTCCATTCCACAGGCTCATATGGACTGGATTACTTGTCTCGCGATGTGCAAACAGACTTCTGGACGTCATGTCATTGTGTCGGGTGGAAACGACCATGCACTGGGTGTCTGGCGAATTGAGGACCTTCCAGAAGGCTCATCCCCATCACTTTCTCCAATGTGGTTCGGAACTGAGCATCCGCATCCATTGGTTGCTCTTTCTCTCGAAGTAGGTTACTGAGGATTATGGGTAAACTTGTTTCATGGCTGACTTATGAGAGAAAGTATCTACTCTTCCTTAGGAATCTATCCTTATGTCCACTTCAACCGATGGAACAACAGTAATTTGGGACATAACTGAGTCGAGTGTTGAAAATAAAAGGAAATTTATTCTTCCAGAGGCTAGACAGGGTGGAAAACTGATAGTGATGCAAGTTGATTCATCCTCATTTGATATGGGGTATGAATATATGGATTCTGAAGAGTCAGGTTCGTCAGAATTGGCTTAAACTTAATAATCACAAATAGTGTGTAGTCAAGATAATCGTTTTTCTCATCATTTAGATGAATTGTGTTTGGATTCACTCTTTGGTCACGAATCAGAGTCTGAAACGGCTGTGCTACCATTGGGAGAGGGGATTGTTACTGTTAATGAGAAAGAGATGGAATCCTACAAATACGGAACCTTTACTGTTGGCTTCATGCTACCCGATGGCTCTTTCAGTCTGAAGACGAGCTACATCTTCCAACCGAAAGTCAATGTGGCCTTTGCCGGTCATACGAATGTCCTTGACGGCAGCACTATTCACCTTTGTCCTGGAGTCGAAAGCGAAGGCAAAAGTGTTCTTATTTCTGCGAGCACTTCTAATGATCGTGTGGGTGAGATTTGCTTATGGAGGTTGAGTACAGACAATTGTATTTCCGGTAAGTGATATTGATGAGCAGCTTAACTTTGATATCGACGCACACTGGGTTAATTTTGGAGATTGCATTATTTTGTCATAGGTGGGTTGAAGGAGCCGGAAGCTGGGGCCGTTACAGCGATTGCAGCGTGCGGAAAGTATATTTTAGTCGGCTGCGACGACGGTCAACTTTCAGTGTATCGCATTGAAGATGGTTGTCGAGTAGAATTCTACGGACCTCGTTATACTCGGGCCATAGATGATCTGCTGATTGTAGTCGAAGAAACTGGTGCAATGCATGGAGTAGTGTTGGAAGATGGCTGCATTCATGAAATTGAATTAAAAGAAAATCCGGCCTCCCATATAAGCACTACTTTTTGGCTGTATGTATTCACCTAACTAGTCTTGTGTGTGTGACTTTTCATTTATAACTGTGTATAGGTTAGTGGCAACCCATCTAGACTCGAGCATGTTGGAGGACTCAAACAGGATTCTGGCTGTGGGGTGGATGAAATGGTCCAATAAGGATCAGAAGGAAGAGAATATAGCAGTCGGAGTACCAGAGGGTCGTGTTTCATTTGATCTTAGATTCAGACTGCACAGAAGTTGATGTGATTGGCAATTCACTACTTTGTGTCTGAAATTCTGGATTTCATGATTTGTGGCCTAGATTACTAAGCAAATTCATGTTCACGGTACTCAGTGCTTATTGGTAGACTGAGTAATTTAGTTTCCAGTCCTAATTTTCCAATAGACAGGAAAGCATGACAACACTGTTTTGGATCATTTTAGCCTAATAGAACTTATTATGGTCACTAACTTTGGACTCCAATTAAAAGTGGTGTAATTCAATAAGACCACTTAAATTTTTTGAACCTTGAATTCGGATTTATTTTTTTTTTTACTAATAGCTCAACTGTTAAACATAATTTCCAAATTTTAGCAACGAAAGTCTTGGTCTATCCGGGACGGATACTTTTGTCTATTCGGTTTCGTATGATCGAGAAACTGCGAAGTTGTTATGCGGAACTTCTGGTGGAAATCTGCGCATTGGTTGGTTTGAAGGCGATTCTGGGAATGGTGGAAGTGATATTGTTCCTGATAAAGATGTTGCCGCTTCGTCAACGAGCGTCAATCGCCCTCCTCAGATACTGACTAGTGTGAAGAAGTTCAGGTGAGTTGTGTCCGAGTATTAGACCTTTCTCTTGCAAAGACTTTTGGTTGAATGGCCGCTTCCCTTTCTTAAGGCTTGACCAACACAGCCCATGCTATTTGGGCCTCGTAAACGGAGAGCTTCGATTCTATGATAGAAATGGAAAGGTGAATTTGCAGTTGTATATTGGATGACATTTTGTTATTTAATATCTCTCATGCTGTACTTATCTCTCTATGTATCCAAAGGAGATAGAGAAAAGCGACCAACTGGCGAATTTTTCGTCAAAGGATGACTTGCAGGTGATTACGTACCGTAAAAGAGAGTGAGTGACCTATGACCGTGCGAATTATTGTCATTAGTATGAATTTACTGGAAGGTGTTCTGGCGCAATTTTAGCTACCTTCTGATTTCTGGAACTGTGGATGCTCACTATTCAGCCATCCTCCTTTACAATGACAAACTTGTGTGCCTGGGAGAGTATAAAGTGAGTGTGGTATCATTAAAGCATAATTGAACTTTGCCAGTTTTCATTGTCCTCTGGCACTCTCATCAGGTGATTTCCTAACTTTGATTTTATTTCACCTGCACCCGTTATATTCGCCCCTTGAGCTAAATCATACCAGACTGACTGTGCTCCCACCAAATATCCCGATTCATAGTGGTATTGAACTCTGGAAGCCCCTGGTATTAAATATGCATTCTATTCCATTAGTTCTTCCAGCAGCCATCCCTTCCCCTTATGAACACATCGTTTTGCAAGATTGATGCTTAGTCAGCATTGTGTTCGTTTATGGTTCAGTTAGGGACATAAATGAACGTTTTTCTAACGTAAATTGTATTTCCTCTAACTCGACTTAATACTGTTGCAGCTTCGTGGCGGCGAAAAAATAACAGCCTTTAATATGAGCTTCGTCGATCACAAGGAAATAGGACCGGAATGTTGCCTACTCTTGCTTGCAGGATCGGATGGAATTTTGCGTTACTTGAAGTGGAATCCCGAGAATGAGGAGAATGGAGTGAGTACTTTACCCTATTTTGGGGGAGAGGGACGAAATCAAATAGCAGTATTTTAATCCCTCTACTTCTATTTTCAGCTGGAACTTATTGGATGCCTGCCAGTTGGAAGAGTTATGACAAAGATATGTCCTATGACGGCTTCCAGTTTTGCATTAGGCTATGCGAACGGAGACCTCGGAATGTACAGATTCATATGAAGTGTTGATACGACTTGTATCCAGTGACTAAAACTTGTTCTACTAACACAGTTGTTGGTGAATTTACTAATACTTTACTTTCTTCAATATATTTTTCGCCAATTATCAACTTTTTGTGAAATAATGGGAAGACGTATTCATTTTACTATGTTTTTTATATAGTTTGGGTGTTTGGTGAATTGGGTTCGCAGCATTAGATTAATTGCAGTTTGCGCTTGGTCAATTTGTATTGACTATCAATTGAGAGTCCAACTGATTTTCGGAAGACCGTTGTTTCTGTGCTATTGTCAGTTTTCGAATAACAAAATTCTAGGCGGTTAAAATATTAGTTCAATCAATCAATATTTAGTAAAATAATATGTGGAGAGTTAACTTTACCGTTGACTGTTTCGTCAATGATTTACGACCTAGGTGATTGACAGTACAGATTGATTTGCAAAGGAAAGGCTACTTTGGGATATGCTATTGAAATCCGTAGATTCGCCATGATCGAGGTAGCGATTTTTCGGATTTTCACTTCACAATGTCAATCGTTCGACATACGTTGCGTATTATTTATATTTTTCATTCTCTCTTCAATACTGTTTGTAATTTAATGTGCCTCAGTTAAGGTAGAAAGTTTTGTCAAGTAACTATGTGAATGTGAAGAGATCGACAGGTTACTGGAAACAACATTTAGGTATCTGGGAGTTTTGTTTCATTCGATTTTTTGCATTCGGGTTGCACACTTTTGTTGACTGGGGAGCTCGCGTTTCGAATTGCAAGATTCGTCTTTTGGATTGCAGCAAAAGCTCGTTGATCATATCCAGTGCTTATTGACCGTTATTTCATCAAGACGACTCGGTCTTGCCACTCCAGTTCATTTTTGACCCGCCTTTTAAGGAAGCAATATGGCTTTACATGAATGTCAACTGCCTATACTTTAACGCATCAATGATAAAATAGCTAACATTTAGGTTGTCGCATTTCTATTAGCTGTAACGTGTGGGTTAATCGAATTTACCGATTTTCATATTTGTTGGAAGGTTCTTCCACTGCCAATGGGGTGGTGATTAATTGTAGAAACTCATGCTCCAAGTGATGTGAAGATATTTGAGTTCGGTGACGAAATCCTGAACAATCTAAGAATTTTGCGGGTGAATGCTTATTTATGAATAATTGCAAAGAAGACTACGCCTTTCAATTGTTGCTAATACTCTAGTTTTAATATTCATATCGATAATGAAAATACTTGGTATTCGCAATGGAGGTTTACTACTCAACCACTCTCTAATGACATGTTTACAAAACAGAACTGCACGAGTTTCACCTAAGTTCCTCCTCAGACAAACACAGATTCAGAGAGCAGGAGAGAGGAGGAGAGAGCAGGAGAGAGAGAGAGAACGGAAGTAGGTTGCCAAAATTTGTACATTCAAATGACATTGTGTTTCTTAACTTTTCACTTCCACATCCCTAGTGACAGTGGTTTTCGTAAGCTATTCTGAATGTATGTAAATTTGCAAGGGACTGTTAGGTGAATTGTATTTAATTGAAATCGAAAAATAATAAGAAGATAGAGAATGGAATAGAAATAAGGTGTCAGATTCTGATTCAACGACAAAAAGTTAGATATTCAAGTAAAGTGTGTTAGCTTGGTTATTTGCTCTGTTTGTGGAAATGGGATATAGAATTATCGTTGTCAGGTTATCTTTACATAGTTGCACTTTTTCCACTGTTTAATAGCAGATAGTTGGTTGATTTTTATTATCTTACTCTTTTCCTTCCGCCTCCCTTGCAAGAAAACCCAAATAGAGGTCATCAGAATTTGAGCTAGGACAAGTATAATTGTATGGACCGTAGATCCAGTTATCTCATAACAATAGTTCAATATCTCTGCATCTGAGAGTGGCACCATCATCATTTACATCACCACCATCACATTCCTGTTGCCAGGAGAATTCAAACTGGGGTAGAAGCAACTTAAGTTCTGCAGTGAGCTTCGGTGCCATGGTAATAACGTCCAAATTTAGTGCTCTTCCATTGATGAATGCAACTTTGAAAGCCATCCCAATTATCATTTTTAGTTGGCTATAGCTGGCGAAACCAAGAAATCACAAATTGGACAAATTTGAAGACTATGTGGTAGCACCTCTCTCATCTTCATATCTGATAGGGGTTTAGTAAGAAGAGGTTTTATTGCAAATTAGTGAATTAATATCTAATCAATATATTTAATTTGCCTAGTAAGCATGCTGCAGTTATTTAATTGAAATGTGCAAATAATTGGCTGCAGCACAATCATTTCAATGGGCGTCTTTATTAAATAAATACCACTCACTCTCACATGGCTCAAGATGGCGCAATGAACATTATTTTGTCAGTCGGACCAAACACACGATTTCATCATCTTGAGATATATTGAGAACGAAAAATTTAAATGTTTTACAAACTCGTTTGTGTGGCTCACAATGAGAAATGCAAAAACGTGCAAAATGTAATTTACCGAAGATTTTAGTGAAAACAGATTGGTAAGCGTTATACTCGGGGACCTGATTTCTTAAAGGAAGGAGGGAAGGAAGGAATACTCAATCATCTGCTGCCAGCATGTAGATGGTACAGTAACAATTAAGCATACTGGTGAAAGGCTGCATATGGGACTAACCTCCGACTGCACGCTGTTTTCTCACTTGTGTCAGTGTTCAATTACTCACAGGTTCCACCTACCCTTCGAACTCGCAATGATTAATTGTAATTTCATAACTTATTACATAACTTGTCCGTAATTAATGCCCCTATCCACACACGGAAGAGTTTCATTAAAAAACTTGAGGCTGTTACATACCTCATAATGGGATTGTTCTCTCTTTCCATCCATGGAATTCAGGAGGATTCTCAACACTGGAAGTTACTTTTTTCTCAAAGGTACGATCATGGGTGTGGAGGCATCTCAACCAAACACCACTTAATAGTCTCTGCTTTGTTTGACCAATCTCACATTTTTTAATGCAGAAGCTTCGTAGCCCGGACTCAAACACATTAAAGGACAATATTATTACTATACACCCGGTTTAATCTATGGTTGTTGTGGTAGCCAAGCGAATTTCGGGAGTAATTTCATACTAGGGATCTTAACATGGATGCTACTAAGGATTAGTCAAGACTTACTTGTGTAGCATCACCTATGAAGTAGGGCACTTTGAAACTTGTACGCATATGGAAAGCGGTGCAGGATTCTATTAACCTCATCTTCCCAAGCGTAAACTTACTCACAATTTCCAATTAAGTTAAGTTTTAAAATAATTCGAGAAATCGAAAATGATAGAAGTCAGGCTCTATTTTATTGCAAATAAATGGACACTACTTCGCACCTTCAATGGCTCAACACAAAGCTCGATAATTTAAGTATTACATAAAGCTCAACTTGCCTTTAGTAAGTGCTCTCAGCCCCCATATTATAGAGGACTAGAATAGTTGTACCTGCTGTCAGAGAAACGAGTCTATTTGATGGTCTTATTGAACTTCTGTTGAAATACTTTGGCCATCATTATAAGTCAATCGGAAATTAGCATAAAATGTCCATTCATAAAACTGCTTAATTAAGTAACATCTAATCCCTCGCAAGTACAATGTTACATTTCAAATATATCAATAAATAAACATAAATTCGATTAGCTTGTGTACTTATTTGGAGTGCAACGTCTCCATATATTCGATAAACATTAAGTATTGAAAACTCACTTATTTCACATAGAAGACACAGAGTTATGTGTTTTGGAATTCGAAATAATTAATATTGAAAGTTGTATCACTTATTGATAAATAAAAAATGCACACATTATTTACACCACAAATGGTTTAAAGTGATATTAACATTGACCTTCATCCCATCGACGTTAAATATAATTACTCTACACTGGGGGGGTTAGGAAGTTTTCGCGAATATGGAGTTTAGTTTTGACACTGACAGTGTTTTTCTTCCAAAGGATCGTTACACGTTAAATACGGAAAATCGACTGCTCACTCAACTTGCGCATTCTTTAACTTTAGCAAATGACGACCATGACAGTATCGAATATTCCATACCAACTAAGGTTCGGAAGATGTCAATTGGTGAACAAGAGTTTAATTTTCATGAACTTCTGCAAAGTGTTTGCCATATGTCATCTCCTTTGGAAGATATTACTTTGAAAGGTTCCAGTGACGAATCGAAGTATGAATTCAACATTTCGGAAGGCAAAAATACGTCAATCGGAGAAACCAAGGCAACGAAAGTGAGAATCTAGATATTATTAACCTCGCCAAAATTATATTTTTTCTTTAGCTTGACTTGATATGTTATTTAATGGCATCATTAAATTTGGAACGCCAAGTTTCAAAACCCACTTCTCTGGAAACTCTTTTTACAATGCTCCAGTACCTCGAAAAGACTGATCCCGAGTTCATTTTGAAGGTATGCAACTATAGATTAAAATTTATTTTAGTGTGCGACTTATTGTCGAAGAGTTTTGAATATTCGATTCACGGCCAATTTCTTGTTGGCCTACTCCGCAATGTCACCTAGATGCCGGCCATATTTGTCAAAGTATTTCTCTGCTGCTGTTAATCTTCCTTCAGATTGGATGAAAGTGGCTGAAGTGTATATAGTAAGTTGCCGAATTTGACTAATTGTTTGCTTTTGTAAAGATTCTGTCCAAATCTGATATGATGCGCTTACCGAGTGCATTGAGAAATGCAATGGTGGAGAAATTTCAGGAATTTGATCAGTACCAACTTGGTTTGTTTGCGTATATGAGATTAATTACCATTGTGTAGCCAAATACAACAAAGCAGTTACTGTGGAAAGAAGAGGAAGAGGGGATGTGAAGCTGTCGTTAAAGAAAATGATAAGAAATTTGCATATTTCCAAACCGGTAGATAGTGTTATGTGTCTGCTTGGAAAGACGTATCCCCTCACTGCATCGGAATTCTCTGAAAGTGGTCTTCCCGGGGAGTGGGACCCAGATATGGCTGGAGTTCGGATGCGCCTGCCTACCCCGTACACTTGGGAAACAGAACTCTCAAGCACTCCAAAGGAGAGACATGTTTGGGCTTGGCAGGATCTTATCCGTACGACAAGGAATTATCTTTGATATAATGTCTATTTATTGGGATTTTGTATTTTGAACACATTTTTTGTTTATTTATTTAGATTCAGGACAGCTTCCCTATATGGCCATGTTGCGTAATCTTCGTAATCTCCTGATAGCGGATATAGATGATGAACATATTGCAAAAGTGGTGGAAATGCTTACAACGGAAGTAGGTTATTATGTTAAGTTAACAAGTGTATGTTGTGAATAGTCTTAACGATAATCTATTAGGAGTATTTTGAGTTTAGTCGTTCAGCTGATGGCTCTGTGGGTAATCCTGACGTATTCCGTTTACCGAAAAGTTAGTAAATGTGCACCAGAGATATGAGTTCAGTATGAAGCTATGCAACTTTCTGTTTTAACGCGTAGCAAAGTAGTTGTAGTGCTTGGTGAAGCCCTTTGGTTTGATTTACTCTGTGCTTGTTCAGGTTTCAGCATGCAAGAGCGATGGAATGGGTGCGTGGGTGAGAGTTGGGGGTGGGGGTGGGGGCGGGATCGGGGGTAGGGGGGAGGGGGGAAGTCAAGAGAGATTTGAGAGAGAGGTTAAAATACTCTGGTAATTCAGCAAAACCAGACATTTACTGACTGGAGTCTGAGATTATTGATATATTTGGTACTGGGTTGGTTGCACTATGGATTGGTCGGAGAAGATTCAATCAGTCAGTGTACATGGCAGAATATGAGTTGTCTGAGAACAGACCAATTGATGAAAGTCGGTTGGCCTCGTCGTGTCCGAGAAGTGGCGAAGTGATGTCAATAATCGCAATTCTGTATTTGGTTTTCCAAACTGAATGTAATTTAGTTCAGCTGTTGAGATTTGCTCTGTCAATTTCTCCCAACCCAACTGGTACCTGTAAATAGCCTAGTATGCTCTTATATGTCAACTCTGTGAAACTAGCAACTTTCTGGCTATTAGTTGTTGAGTTAGTTTCAGTTCATATGGTACTCAGCATCACTTTCGTACTGATTTTTTTTTCATTTCTCACTAGAACGATTTCATCATCGACTTTTGCTATAAAATCTGATGTAGCTCCATTTAAGTCGCTGAGTGATTGAAATGTGTTTTTTCTTTCTCAAAGTTAGGCTTATTACATTTTTATTGAATACTTGTTTTTGCTTCCTATTAATGTAGAAGGCTGTGGCAAACTCAAAGCAATTTCCATCAGCTTTCATGACTGCGTATCTGAGGCTGGCTATGATTAACGAAGAAACTGAGCACTCCAAGCCCAAGACAGGTGAGTGAGGAATCGTTGGCCTTTTTTTGCATTTTCTTCAAAGCATTTTCGCCCGTAATGCACTTTTAAATCTTGCTAGGTGGCAGACAAAAAGTATCGAAAGCTCGAAAGGCTTCCAAAATCAGGTAGAGTATATTGATTTAGTTGTCAATTAGATTGGAAAAAAATGGAATTTCAACTCCAAATTTCTTTAAAATTGCAGATTTGATTTGTTGAAACGTACAAGGCTTATGGAGGCATTAGAGAGAGCATTCGATCTATCTATTCGACTCAATTTGCCAACAATTTCTGGTTCTACTCTCATTATAGTAAACTCTGGTTCCGATGATAATCTTCAAACTATAGGGTCTAGTGTAAGTGAGATTGTTGTTATTTGCAGAGTGTGTGTTTTACAATCCAAAACCACAAGATTTGCAATAGTAGGTAGATCATTCAGAAGAAGAGTTTGTACGAGTCCAAATTGATTTGAATGATTGAATATTGGCTCCTTTATCTATTTCAGTCCTTCTCGAAGGATTATTTGTTGGCATTCATGTGCATGATGGCTTGTGAAGACTATGACGCCTACTTCATTAAGGAGCTTGAAAGTAGCGAGTACTTTATGGCAAAGCGAAGTAAGGCTCTTATGCCGGGTGAAGGACGTATTCTGCAAAGCGTTATGGACATTACTGTAAGTTCTTTTCATTTAGAAGCTCAGACATAGTTTCTGTTCAGTAGAATGTGTGCTGTTATGCCTGCTACTTTCAGGAAGGTTCTTTTCAAGACACTCACATTGAATTCGATGTTAATGGCGTAAATATCCTTCTCATTCATGGCGCTTAAAATAACCTTGGGTGTTGTAAGACTCAAAGCAGGCGTAAATTAGACGCCGCAGGTTCTAGGTTATTGTTGAGTGTAAGGAGGAGTGATCGTTTTGATGGTCCCAGTGCATTATCCAGTGCATTGCGAAAGTATTTAGCCATTACAGCTCGATTACTCCCAAAGACTTCCTTCGCGTCTTGTTAAATTTACTTTGCCCCGACTTGGTGTCAGCTCTCCTTCGATTTCTCTTTGGCACATAATGGCCCAAGCTGTAGTGACGTTGCAGCCACAAAGTAGGAGGAAGACGGTGTAAATAAAGATGTGTGTATTGGACGGAGCAGGTGGAAGGCGTTGGGTTCGTAACATCTAGACTAAAGGAATCGGTGAGCAGAAGAGAGCAAAGCCCCCTGTATGCACGAATAGGTTGAAGGGGCAGAGGAAGACAAGGCTATATGTGGAGAAAACTGAAAACATCGATACAACACAATTAGGGCTAAAGTTAAACATTTGTAAAGTGATGGTCTTCTGATTCGGACCCTAACATAATGCCTCATTCTTTCAGAATAGCATCCGCTCGAATCTCTTACAAGCTGACACCGTAAGTTGCGCAAGACTGTTTCTCGTTATTAATTATTATGCCGAAAGTAAAATAATAGAAATTTTTGCTTAGGTGTTTAAACGAGATTGGATAATTAAGGAAATTTTAATGACCAGGAAGAAGGTAGGTGGTATATCTTTAGTAAGCATTTGTTATACAGTACACATCAATGGTTGTCATTGGGCACGACTCCAATATTGGCGAAGGACTACGAGATTTGATCACTCGTCGTATCGGGCCGATTAACTGTGTTGCTGTGTAAGTCTATTCGAAATGTTCACAAGTACATTATTATTACTATTATTATTTGCTTCGGAATTGGCATAGTTTGCTTTGTTTTGCTTTTTCCTTCAGTGGGTACAGGGAAAAAACACAGGGTTGGTTGAATATACCTACTCCAAGCGAATCCGTAATCGAAGTCCTGGCACATTTGGGCAATGGCTCCTTGGTGCAACAAGTTGACACGATTGATCGTCAATTGGACCTCTCACTGAAGCCCTCCAGAGGTCTTTTGTCATCTGGCGTTGTACCAAAGAATGTGGCGACCTCACAAGTTGACGCATTGTCGGGGGGAAGTGGTGGAAGTGTGACGGCAGTTCAAGTATTCGTATCATCCACCTTCCAGGATATGTATGGTGAGAGAGATCTCATCTCGGGGTTAGTTTTCCCTGCTCTGCGCAAGAAGTTGTCCAAATTGGACTACCCCGTTTTGCTCAACGAAATTGATCTTCGTTGGGGAGTGCCTGTGGAATTCTCGCGGACTGGCGAGTGTCTACGTGTGTGCCTAGAGAAGGTTGTCACGTCGGACTACCTCATCCTTCTCATAGGCGAAAGGTTTGTTGCTACTCTGCTCTGAGTCTGCCATTAAATAAGTGTCTCTATTCATTATTTCTTGCGTTGCCGTTCAGGTATGGCTGGTGTCCGAGCGAGGAAGTGATTAGAAATCTTCCACCGAAGCTTCTTAATCAGGTGCTGAAGATCTACAAGAAGGGTATGTCAGTGACTGAGATGGAAGCTCGGCTCTTCTTTGGAATGAGGCCACAAAATCGGAAGAATCTGATGTGTTTCCTTCGTGATCCTAACAGTTTGAAGTAAGTCACTAACTGTAAACCTCAAATTGACATCTCCAATTGGGCGTGCTCAACAGTAGACTTGCACTTTTTAGTGACGTGCCGTTACATCTTCGGGATGTTTTCATGCAATCTAGTGGGCATGAGAGCCAAAAGTTGGAGGAATTCAAGGATTTTCTCAAGGAAAATGGGCTTGTTCAGTTGAATGCGTAAATTTTAACGCCGAATTCTCCCCACTATTACTACTTCGTGGTCATAGTGTAATGGGGTTTCTTGTCTGCATTTTAGTTATCCTGCATCATTCACCGGTGTAGTTAGCTCCATGCCGATGATGGGAAATCTGACAGTCCTTGGCGAAACTATCTTCAAATGTCTCTTTACTGCGATAGGAAAACAAGTTCACTTGAATAGTTCAAAAGTGGTGAGTGTGTGTCTTATTTCGCTTTATTGCTTGTATAGGCACTGACCCATGAATTTGCTCGGCCTTGGCCATCCATGGTGGCGACTGAATTAACCGAGAGTAGGTGTGTTTGTAGAGTTCATGGAAAGAGATGGAGGGAATTGTAATGACTGAAGAACGAATGTGCTGCTTAGGGATTATGAGTGGAGACGGGAGGAATAAGCAATTTAACTGATGAGTTAAGCAATAAAACATTGTTTTCCAATTTCCACTAGTGATAACTGCGAAACTCCACATTTACCATATGCTAATCTACCTCGGAATTTGAGATCATTAATAAAAAAAACCATCTAGACCTCGGATTCGATATGTGTTCTTTATGTCAACTTGCCTTTTGTGCCATTAGCACCAGTTGACAAGTGGGAGTGAGAAGAGTGGTCCAGCAATACCGGTGGGATATCTTGAGGCCATTGGAGCCTCAGTGGTGCCCAGACAACTTCGAGAAGTTTTGCGCGCTCTCTTGGTTGATTTGCCAACATTGGGTGCCCAAGTGAAGTTGTCGCGTTCAGAGAGTGAACGAGGTCGCAAACGTCCATATAACAGCTCCTCGAAGAAGGCAGCTCGTGAGTTGACCTTTTGTGAAATGTAAAGCTTCATAT
The DNA here is from genome assembly GCA_000469805.3 of Hymenolepis microstoma. NCBI lineage: Eukaryota > Metazoa > Platyhelminthes > Cestoda > Cyclophyllidea > Hymenolepididae > Hymenolepis > Hymenolepis microstoma. The sequence continues at coordinate 9,653,854 of LR215995.1, read as the reverse complement.
TCCAAGTTGTTTGTAAAGGTGTGTGTTATTTTACTTAGCTATGGATGGTACCGTACTTTGTATATCTGGAGCCTATGGCAGTGGCAAGACGACTCTGGTTTCAGCTCTAGCTGTAGCACTCTCCACTCCGAATTGGACTCCTGAGTTGGAGTCTCCTGGTACTTCTTCGGGCTTTGAAGTGTCTGAATCCTATCGAAAGGACCTTCTGGTGTATATTCACCTCACACTGGGCGCCTACTCCTCCACCACCATGCATTCAGGCTTGGCTCTCTGTGCAATCCCTCAAATGACCCAATTGAACCAGTTGCTTCAAGCCTGGAATGCTCGAATTGTGTCAGAGTTAAGACTCCTTTCTTGCGAGGATAGGAGTGCAGTTGAAACTAAGTTGGATGCACTGGAAGATGACTATTCTCGTGGATGCGACCTTGGGTATGTGTTTTTTCGAATCTCCCTAATGTTTGAACCTCTATTCAAGTGCGAATGAGTTGAATTTTCTCCTCAAAATGCAGAAAAAGCATTGACGTATTCGGCGAACTTGTGGAGATGATCGGGATCTACACGAGGAATAATTACGTCTTTATTGTGGATTCAATTGATCACCTTGTGCCCGGAAATCTCTCGTGGATACCAGCGGTTATTCCTCATGTGAGTTTCGTTAGGCATGAGAGTAATTTGCATTGGAATTTAATCCGTAATCGTGTCTTTTATGTTTGCAGAATGTGCGTTTCGTAGTGACCTTGAACGGTACTTCGAAAGCAGCGAGAACTCTGCAGCTCCGATCTGATTGCCTGAGCCTGACGATGGGTGAATTGTCGAGGAATGAGAGAGCAGCAGCTGTGAGATGCTACTTTGCCCAGTATGGCAAAGTTCTCTCTGAAAGTGGATTCGGTAATCAGGTGAGTGACTGCAATTATTTCCTTGCTTCGAGTTTCGATCTCTACCCCTCGCTTCAAGCAGTGCAAATTCAACTTGTTCTATTCGTCTGCACAAGTGGACAATGTATCATCAGCTGAGGCCACGAATAGAGTGTGGATTATATGGGAGTTTAATTGGTTAATGTGAAAAACGCGTTTAGATCATGGTGAACTAGTGTATGAGTAAATCTTCTGTCTTTGAGAGAAGAGCGTTTGTTTGTTGCTGGTGTAACGGTACGCAGGCACTTGCAGGATCTATGCTCCTCGTTGGAACATAGTAATGCATAGGCCATCTCAGTTGCACAAGACGGAAGGCAAAAGGCATTAAAGTTGAAATGATCGACGAAGGCGGGTGAAATAGATATCTGTATCACCTCAAACCAGTGAGTGCACTAGCCACCGTGATAGTTATAGGTAATGGGTGAAAAACTAATCCAACGTTAACAAAACATTCTGAGTCATATAAACAATTGATAATTTGGATTGAGGAGGAGGTGTTGGTTGGCGTTGTTAGTAGAATTCCACTTTGGTGTCTAAAGGTGAAGGCATAGAAATTACACGGCAACGAAATATTAAAAAAAAATCCATTTGTGGTGGGAAGAGACTGATTTTGGGTGAAGAAACGTTTGCATTTTACTCCAACATTTTATCATCTGATTAAGTTGGCCACTCGACCACATGAGTGACTAGACTTGTTCATTTAATGTGATTCCTGTCCTTATGGTAACCGAAACGGATTGCAGTCGCTTCACTTTTACTTCTGCAAATATCATTGAAAGTAATATGTAGGCGTTGTATTTCAGCTGTCGAAAGTGATCGGAAAACGAGATTCAAATCTCCCTCTGTACCTGCGAATGGCTTGTGATGAACTTCGTCTCTACTCAACCTTCGATACTGTAAGTCCTTTACCCCTAATATGCAATCTCATTTATAGATTTTGTGAGGTTATAAGTGGGTGAGGATTATTTTAAGGGGGGTCTAGAGGGCTTAGTGATGATTAGAGTGGAAGAGAGGAAGTTGCCAAGCTTTGGGAATTTACTTTCGGGATTTGGGGATTGCAGTTTATTTGGGGAGGAGCAGCAAAGAGCATGAGTTTAGGTTGTAGCTAATTGACATAGTAGAGCTAAAACGCAAGCAGCATTGCATAATGTTGGAGAAGCACTGAAAGGCTCACACGCCGAGAAATGAATCGTAGCTAGAGTGGATGAGGAAATTGAGTTGAATTTGTAGATGAGTTGAGATCTCAGTTAAACATAGGTTGGAGATAAAAATAAAAACTAAAGTATCCTCAGCGTGTGGCATTTTTGTTAAAGCGCATTTGTGTTCATGTTCTCTTTGCAGTTGGACAGTGACTTGAAGAGCCTGCCAGACAGACTGTCTGACTTAGTTGCCCACATTGTGGCCCGAGCGTCAGTAGCGTGTGGAGAGAATCTGGTGAAAACAGCTCTGGCTTGTATTCTCTGTTCTCGACATGCTCCTTTTCCGGCTCAGTTGCAGCGTATGCTCAACCTCTGGCTCTTTGTTGCTTGTGAAGGGGTTGACCCATGCGCTGTAGCCTTCTTTAACACTGAAGAAGAGGAAGAAATTCCAGTGGACGATGGCTCTGTGGAGCATCCAGCCCTATCAACCATGGCTCTGAATGTCCTCCTGGCCCAGTTGCAACCCCTTCTGGTTGGGTTTGAATGCATTGATAAGAGTACTCGGGGTCTTGGTGATTCAGATGATCCCGCTGCGGAGCCTGAGATAGATGCGTCGGAGTTGAATTTCTTCGTGGCGAACGGGTTGCGATTATGCAGTGTAGAGGTGGCTAATATTATCCGACGTTTGTGCTTTGAATCTACGGCATCTTTTAATCGTTTATCCGCATCTCGACGACTTGGATACATGAAGAGTAATAGGAGTAGTATGAGGGGCAGCGAGGACTCTAAGCCTCCTAGGCTAGATTCGACACCTTCTGAACTACAGACATACCGCTTGCTGCTCTGTGAGAACTTTGATAATTTTAGAGACAAGGTCTACTATGCGGTGAGTTGCCAAACCCCTCCACCCTTCCCCTCTCACCTTCCCCTCTCACCTTCCCCTCTCACATTTCCCTCTCACCCTCCTCCTCTCCCTTTGACAATTAGTAGTTCGTTCGGATAAGCATAAGGCTAGTATAGCAGACATAAATGCCAAAGGTGTTATTTCCTCAAGGGGGAATGTTGAATGAAATACTTTTCTCACAAGAATATATTTTTTATCCGCCTTGATACAGTTTCACGCGAAGAAACTCGGAATAGTCTTGTCCGCGTTGAGCAGTATCAGCTACGTTCAGCAGAAAGCTATGAACAATGACATTGATGGTCTGATTGAAGAGTATGTCGGTTTCGGTAAGCGTCTGTGTAATGTGTCTCCTTTGGAATCAACTGCTCCTAGTATTGACAAACTCCCTGTTTTGAAATAGACACTTCAGATCCTGCAACAACTAGAGCGTGGTTGGAGATTGTTGAGAAGGAGAAGTCAATGTTTTCAATATTGAGGGACTTTGTGTTCAAGTCTGGTCATGGAGTACTGAGAAAGTGAGTTGTGCCAACGGAGGATGTGGAGAATATTTTAGTGCATGTATCTACTAACGGGTGGTTTGATGACTCTTGTAGGTATCCGCACTTAACTGGCCAGCTGCTCCTGATCAGTCTGCCAGACTACTGCCAGGACTCAATGAAAGCGCAATTGGAGAGAATAGTGGGAGCAAACACGAAAATGGCTGTTTCACCCTACACTGCCCTTAGCTCAAATAAACTGCATGGAATGGAGATGGTGTGGAGACCGGGAGCTCTAACGTCTGCCTCTTGTGTGGCCAGTGACGGAGTTCGATTTATTGCCTGTGGAGACAACAATGGGAGCATAATTCTTCTGGATATGTCTTCTGGCAAGGTGCTAAACACTCTGTACGGACATAGTGGTCGCGTGACTGCTGTCACCTTTATCAGACCGGAAAACAGGAGAGTGGTTGCACGCTGTTCCTTGTTATATTCAGTGTCTGTTGATGGCTCGGCATGTCTGTGGAAACTAATCCCATCGGGAGATGATGGAAAAGGTCTTCTTGGTGTTCGATTGGCTCGCATCACCGGCCAACACAGCCGTGCCATCACAGCTTGTGAGTGGGATGTTCAACGAATGCATTTATTTACAGCTGGATTGGACGGTTACGTGCGTTTCTTCACCATTCATCAGTCTCTTTCTGGAGACGTAGATGGTGATAGCGATTCAGCATCAGGCTTGGATCTCGAATCATTCCAGAGGTCGAGTCGATACTTTTCCACTGACAAGCAGCCAATTAACACTATGGTTCTTGTGAGGGACAAGGTGGTGGTGGGTTGTTGGAATGGTACTGTTTGGATGTTCGATACAAAATCCGCACCACAGTCTAAAGGCGTGCGTTAACCTTGAGCATTCTTTTTCAGCTGATATCAATTGTTCGCTTAATTTGTACTGACGAATCTTTTTTAGACGAGTCGAGTCCTCCTACTAGGATCAGTGTACGGAAATTTCGAGTCAGGAAGACGAGATGTGAATTATTACAATGAATTGGCGGGTGTTCGTGGACGGCATGCAGCCATTATTTCGCTGGCCTACTCTGGACCAGAGTGGGATGTGCTAGCGTGTGCCGATTACATCGGAGAGGTCACACTTCTCAACGCCAGTACATTGCAGTGCATCATTCGACTTGATAGAGACCATCAGCAAATTCCGCGCCACGTCTCGAGTAGATTGTGTTTCATTAAACAGAGTGAGACTGGTGACTGTTTGTTGGCCCAGACTGGGTCTTCAGAATCGCTAGTGGGATCGATAGCTCTTTGGAATGTGAGCCAATCACAAAAAGATGGTTCGTTGGCAATTAATCTCCTTCTTACTGATTTTCGTAGTTGTTTAATCTAAGAACTCGTCAACTTTATAGACCTTGGCTTTGAAGCACAATTGATGCCTCCTTCAGTGTGCTGCGTTGCCAAAGATTTGTCATCACAAATGTTAGTCATTGGGGATGAATGGGGAGGAATCGGTTACATATTGGACTTCTCAACAGAACGCATTCGTAGTCTTTATGCTTCTACCGACAAGATCCGAGTTCAAGCCCTCGATTGTGTTTTCCCCTCGGATTCGTCTTCTTTCGCTCTGATTGGCTGGGGTGGCGCCTATGGCAATGTTATAGTAAGTGGCAAACTTGTACTGGTGAGCATAAAGTTGTTCTAGTGCTATGCCGCTTATAAAACGCACTACAGAACGACTGATCTTCATAGTGACTAAGGGGGTAGGATAGTCCGCACCTCCGATTAATTGATAGAATCATGGTGGCGAGGTTGAATTCGAGTGTCTTTTACTGCTTTTGTAGTTTGTGTCAATTTCGATGAATTGGTCGCGTCTTCAAGGCTCGGGGAAGAATGCAGTGTTGGGGAAGCCCTATCACCTGTTGTCACATTCCTCCGGTCAAAAGGCGTTGTCTGCAGAGAGTTCTGGAGGCACACTTTCCTTGAGTATCTCTTCCAAAGGGGGATTTAGCGTTAGTGGCGGTGGAGACGGTGTGTGTTGCTTCTACAAACTGGACTGGAAGAAACTGGGTACACGCGGTTGTGATGAGGAGAGTATTGAAGAGGTGGGCAGAACGGCCATCCACACTGCCGGCGTCTCTGCTCTCACATCGGTGGACAATTTTGCCGTCTCTGGTGGCAAAGATGGGGTTAGTTGATTATACTCCGTAATGCCGAGCATATCCAGGCTATTTTATGCATGTGTGATTTTAATGCCACAAGACAGTTTAATGTGTCCGATGATTGCAAAGGAGTCATAAATAGCCCTCACTTCCTAATATTGCCTATCAACAAATCATATTTCTTTCGTTACATGAGATCGGTTAATTAAACTCCCCTCCTTGCTCGTGCTAACCATGTTAGATAAGTGTGCATACTTATGACCGTTTATTGGTGAGGGTAGTAGTATATGGTATACACATTGAGGCAGACATGCTTAAGGGCAACAGGGAGTGGATGGTTTTGAGAAATTGGGGGGGAGGTGTGAGTTGTAGTATCATGCTTAGTGATCGTGCCTAGCGTATTGAACAGTTCGTGTATTACTTTTATTGCTACGTATAGGACTTGAGCAGAAAGTGGCATGTCTGCAAATCTCTTGTCATTGCACCCTCTTGGGTCACAACAGTTGGCCACACTTGGTTAATATACTATTTGTGATTTCTAATGTTGTATGCAGCATATGTATATTGTTGAGTTGCTTAAGTTGATTTAGTGTTATGAAGTGGTAGAAATGTTTGGTCTCTTAATATTTTTCGTATCGTTCGCGCATCCACATGAGCTGCATATTCTTCCCTTTTTATTTCAAAATAGCTTCTAGTTTTGTATCAATTCGACGATAAATCGCAACACCGACCTGTGCGTGTGGTCGACTCCATTCCACAGGCTCATATGGACTGGATTACTTGTCTCGCGATGTGCAAACAGACTTCTGGACGTCATGTCATTGTGTCGGGTGGAAACGACCATGCACTGGGTGTCTGGCGAATTGAGGACCTTCCAGAAGGCTCATCCCCATCACTTTCTCCAATGTGGTTCGGAACTGAGCATCCGCATCCATTGGTTGCTCTTTCTCTCGAAGTAGGTTACTGAGGATTATGGGTAAACTTGTTTCATGGCTGACTTATGAGAGAAAGTATCTACTCTTCCTTAGGAATCTATCCTTATGTCCACTTCAACCGATGGAACAACAGTAATTTGGGACATAACTGAGTCGAGTGTTGAAAATAAAAGGAAATTTATTCTTCCAGAGGCTAGACAGGGTGGAAAACTGATAGTGATGCAAGTTGATTCATCCTCATTTGATATGGGGTATGAATATATGGATTCTGAAGAGTCAGGTTCGTCAGAATTGGCTTAAACTTAATAATCACAAATAGTGTGTAGTCAAGATAATCGTTTTTCTCATCATTTAGATGAATTGTGTTTGGATTCACTCTTTGGTCACGAATCAGAGTCTGAAACGGCTGTGCTACCATTGGGAGAGGGGATTGTTACTGTTAATGAGAAAGAGATGGAATCCTACAAATACGGAACCTTTACTGTTGGCTTCATGCTACCCGATGGCTCTTTCAGTCTGAAGACGAGCTACATCTTCCAACCGAAAGTCAATGTGGCCTTTGCCGGTCATACGAATGTCCTTGACGGCAGCACTATTCACCTTTGTCCTGGAGTCGAAAGCGAAGGCAAAAGTGTTCTTATTTCTGCGAGCACTTCTAATGATCGTGTGGGTGAGATTTGCTTATGGAGGTTGAGTACAGACAATTGTATTTCCGGTAAGTGATATTGATGAGCAGCTTAACTTTGATATCGACGCACACTGGGTTAATTTTGGAGATTGCATTATTTTGTCATAGGTGGGTTGAAGGAGCCGGAAGCTGGGGCCGTTACAGCGATTGCAGCGTGCGGAAAGTATATTTTAGTCGGCTGCGACGACGGTCAACTTTCAGTGTATCGCATTGAAGATGGTTGTCGAGTAGAATTCTACGGACCTCGTTATACTCGGGCCATAGATGATCTGCTGATTGTAGTCGAAGAAACTGGTGCAATGCATGGAGTAGTGTTGGAAGATGGCTGCATTCATGAAATTGAATTAAAAGAAAATCCGGCCTCCCATATAAGCACTACTTTTTGGCTGTATGTATTCACCTAACTAGTCTTGTGTGTGTGACTTTTCATTTATAACTGTGTATAGGTTAGTGGCAACCCATCTAGACTCGAGCATGTTGGAGGACTCAAACAGGATTCTGGCTGTGGGGTGGATGAAATGGTCCAATAAGGATCAGAAGGAAGAGAATATAGCAGTCGGAGTACCAGAGGGTCGTGTTTCATTTGATCTTAGATTCAGACTGCACAGAAGTTGATGTGATTGGCAATTCACTACTTTGTGTCTGAAATTCTGGATTTCATGATTTGTGGCCTAGATTACTAAGCAAATTCATGTTCACGGTACTCAGTGCTTATTGGTAGACTGAGTAATTTAGTTTCCAGTCCTAATTTTCCAATAGACAGGAAAGCATGACAACACTGTTTTGGATCATTTTAGCCTAATAGAACTTATTATGGTCACTAACTTTGGACTCCAATTAAAAGTGGTGTAATTCAATAAGACCACTTAAATTTTTTGAACCTTGAATTCGGATTTATTTTTTTTTTTACTAATAGCTCAACTGTTAAACATAATTTCCAAATTTTAGCAACGAAAGTCTTGGTCTATCCGGGACGGATACTTTTGTCTATTCGGTTTCGTATGATCGAGAAACTGCGAAGTTGTTATGCGGAACTTCTGGTGGAAATCTGCGCATTGGTTGGTTTGAAGGCGATTCTGGGAATGGTGGAAGTGATATTGTTCCTGACAAAGATGTTGCCGCTTCGTCAACGAGCGTCAATTGCCCTCCTCAGATACTGACTAGTGTGAAGAAGTTCAGGTGAGTTGTGTCCGAGTATTAGACCTTTCTCTTGCAAAGACTTTTGGTTGAATGGCCGCTTCCCTTTATTAAGGCTTGACCAACACAGCCCATGTTATTTGGGCCTCGTAAACGGAGAGCTTCGATTCTATGATAGAAATGGGAAGGTGAATTTGCAGTTGTATATTGGATGACATTTTGTTATTTAATATCTCTCATGCTGTACTTATCTCTCTATGTATCCAAAGGAGATAGAGAAAAGCGACCAACTGGCGAATTTTTCGTCAAAGGATGACTTGCAGGTGATTACGTACCGTAAAAGAGAGTGAGTGACCTATGACCGTGCGAATTATTGTCATTAGTATGAATTTACTGGAAGGTGTTCTGGCGCAATTTTAGCTACCTTCTGATTTCTGGAACTGTGGATGCTCACTATTCAGCCATCCTCCTTTACAATGACAAACTTGTGTGCCTGGGAGAGTATAAAGTGAGTGTGGTATCATTAAAGCATAATTGAACTTTGCCAGTTTTCATTGTCCTCTGGCACTCTCATCAGGTGATTTCCTAACTTTGATTTTATTTCACCTGCACCCGTTATATTCGCCCCTTGAGCTAAATCATACCAGACTGACTGTGCTCCCACCAAATATCCCGATTCATAGTGGTATTGAACTCTGGAAGCCCCTGGTATTAAATATGCATTCTATTCCATTAGTTCTTCCAGCAGCCATCCCTTCCCCTTATGAACACATCGTTTTGCAAGATTGATGCTTAGTCAGCATTGTGTTCGTTTATGGTTCAGTTAGGGACATAAATGAACGTTTTTCTAACGTAAATTGTATTTCCTCTAACTCGACTTAATACTGTTGCAGCTTCGTGGCGGCGAAAAAATAACAGCCTTTAATATGAGCTTCGTCGATCACAAGGAAATAGGACCGGAATGTTGCCTACTCTTGCTTGCAGGATCGGATGGAATTTTGCGTTACTTGAAGTGGAATCCCGAGAATGAGGAGAATGGAGTGAGTACTTTACCCTATTTTGGGGGAGAGGGACGAAATCAAATAGCAGTATTTTAATCCCTCTACTTCTATTTTCAGCTGGAACTTATTGGATGCCTGCCAGTTGGAAGAGTTATGACAAAGATATGTCCTATGACGGCTTCCAGTTTTGCATTAGGCTATGCGAACGGAGACCTCGGAATGTACAGATTCATATGAAGTGTTGATACGACTTGTATCCAGTGACTAAAACTTGTTCTACTAACACAGTTGTTGGTGAATTTACTAATACTTTACTTTCTTCAATATATTTTTCGCCAATTATCAACTTTTTGTGAAATAATGGGAAGACGTATTCATTTTACTATGTTTGTTATATAGTTTGGGTGTTTGGTGAATTGGGTTCGCAGCATTAGATTAATTGCAGTTTGCGCTAGGTTAATTTGTATTGACTATCAATTGAGAGTCCAACTGATTTTCGGAAGACCGTTGTTTCTGTGCTATTGTCAGTTTTCGAATAACAAAATTCTAGGCGGTTAAAATATTAGTTCAATCAATCAATATTTAGTAAAATAATATGTGGAGAGTTAACTTTACCGTTGACTGTTTCGTCAATGATTTACGACCTAGGTGATTGACAGTACAGATTGATTTGCAAAGGAAAGGCTACTTTGGGATATGCTATTGAAATCCGTAGATTCGCCATGATCGAGGTAGCGATTTTTCGGATTTTCACTTCACAATGTCAATCGTTCGACATACGTTGCGTATTATTTATATTTTTCATTCTCTCTTCAATACTGTTTGTAATTTAATGTGCCTCAGTTAAGGTAGAAAGTTTTGTCAAGTAACTATGTGAATGTGAAGAGATCGACAGGTTACTGGAAACAACATTTAGGTATCTGGGAGTTTTGTTTCATTCGATTTTTTGCATTCGGGTTGCACACTTTTGTTGACTGGGGAGCTCGCGTTTCGAATTGCAAGATTCGTCTTTTGGATTGCAGCAAAAGCTCGTTGATCATATCCAGTGCTTATTAACCGTTATTTCATCAAGACGACTCGGTCTTGCCACTCCAGTTCATTTTTGACCCGCCTTTTAAGGAAGCAATATGGCTTTACATGAATGTCAACTGCCTATACTTTAACGCATCAATGATAAAATAGCTAACATTTAGGTTGTCGCATTTCTATTAGCTGTAACGTGTGGGTTAATCGAATTTACCGATTTTCATATTTGTTGGAAGGTTCTTCCACTGCCAATGGGGTGGTGATTAATTGTAGAAACTCATGCTCCAAGTGATGTGAAGATATTTGAGTTCGGTGACGAAATCCTGAACAATCTAAGAATTTTGCGGGTGAATGCTTATTTATGAATAATTGCAAAGAAGACTACGCCTTTCAATTGTTGCTAATACTCTAGTTTTAATATTCATATCGATAATGAAAATACTTGGTATTCGCAATGGAGGTTTACTACTCAACCACTCTCTAATGACATGTTTACAAAACAGAACTGCACGAGTTTCACCTAAGTTCCTCCTCAGACAAACACAGATTCAGAGAGCAGGAGAGAGCAGGAGAGAGAGAGAGAACGGAAGTAGGTTGCCAAAATTTGTACATTCAAATGACATTGTGTTTCTTAACTTTTCACTTCCACATCCCTAGTGACAGTGGTTTTCGTAAGCTATTCTGAATGTATGTAAATTTGCAAGGGACTGTTAGGTGAATTGTATTTAATTGAAATCGAAAAATAATAAGAAGATAGAGAATGGAATAGAAATAAGGTGTCAGATTCTGATTCAACGACAAAAAGTTAGATATTCAAGTAAAGTGTGTTAGCTTGGTTATTTGCTCTGTTTGTGGAAATGGGATATAGAATTATCGTTGTCAGGTTATCTTTACATAGTTGCACTTTTTCCACTGTTTAATAGCAGATAGTTGGTTGATTTTTATTATCTTACTCTTTTCCTTCCGCCTCCCTTGCAAGAAAACCCAAATAGAGGTCATCAGAATTTGAGCTAGGACAAGTATAATTGTATGGACCGTAGATCCAGTTATCTCATAACAATAGTTCAATATCTCTGCATCTGAGAGTGGCACCATCATCATTTACATCACCACCATCACATTCCTGTTGCCAGGAGAATTCAAACTGGGGTGGAAGCAACTTAAGTTCTGCAGTGAGCTTCGGTGCCATGGTAATAACGTCCAAATTTAGTGCTCTTCCATTGATGAATGCAACTTTGAAAGCCATCCCAATTATCATTTTTAGTTGGCTATAGCTGGCGAAACCAAGAAATCACAAATTGGACAAATTTGAAGACTATGTGGTAGCACCTCTCTCATCTTCATATCTGATAGGGGTTTAGTAAGAAGAGGTTTTATTGCAAATTAGTGAATTAATATCTAATCAATATATTTAATTTGCCTAGTAAACATGCTGCAGTTATTTAATTGAAATGTGCAAATAATTGGCTGCAGCACAATCATTTCAATGGGCGTCTTTATTAAATAAATACCACTCACTCTCACATGGCTCAAGATGGCGCAATGAAAATTATTTTGTCAGTGGGACCAAACACACGATTTCATCATCTTGAGATATAATGAGAACGAAAAATTTAAATGTTTTACAAACTCGTTTGTGTGGCTCAAAATGAGGAATGAAAAAATGTGTAAAATGTAATTCACCACAGATTTTAGTGAAAACAGATTAGTAAGCGTTATATATATATATATATTTCTGTTGTTTTTGAGATAGTTGCACTGCTTTTGTCAATGAATAATAAAGTGCGGTTTCAAATATTTTTCTATCGTATTCAGTCGTCTTATTAATCGGCTCCTATTCACTTGTTTACAAGCAGAAGGAGACTTCCAAATAGAATTCGCGCGTACTTAACTTTTTAACTTAAATGGAGTCCTTTTGAAAAAAGGACAATATCAAGGAAAGTGATTGTCCACTTGCAAGACTTTTTGTAGGAAGATTTATCCCTTTATAACCCAAGAAAAATAACTACTCCACCATTGAAGTGCTATTCCACTTTGTGAATTACAGTGTAAGTGTACTACTCACATTACGTCCTATTGTGATCTACACCTCAATGGAGCAATTGCACCAAAATCTCCCATTTGATTTAGTCTCTGTCCTTCAATATCTTCCAGTGGATATCTCGTTTTTATTTTTCCGAATGCCAAACCGTCTTACAGATAATTAAACAATTTATCTTGTAGCGGATACTACACAAGTAAGCCTTGGCTAAAAGCCAGCAATATTTTCTGGCAAAATTCAAAGCATAACGTTGCCACGAGATTAGCTACGCTGCCACGTTGGTAACTAGGAGACCGGGTGTGTGTAATGAATAGTGCTCATTACAGTGCATGTGACACTGGCAAAGAAGCTTAATCATTGAAATACAATAGTTGCTACACACGTTACAGTGACTATTGATTGTTGATTAGCTGAGAGGTCTCTACACTCACGACAGCACCTTCCACTCTGTTTAAGTGCGCACGAGATTTCTCTCTTCAGCCTTGGTAGCGTTTAGCATTCCTTAACCTAACAACAGGAGCACTGTCTTTTCCTGTTTCAACTTGTGAATAGTACTAATTTTGGTGCTGGTAACTAGACTTTTTTCTTTTGAATACTACCTAAATCGCTATAGGTAGTTAACTTTGATGTATCTTTTTGGCATTACCGAAGTCAGTTTAAAAGAAATAAGCGGTAGGATAAAGTAGAATTTCTCACTAAAAGAGATAGACGACTACTTTTCCTCTGCATAAGATTTAGCTTTCAATATGTCGCTCAGTTTTCCTTGTCTGATCGCCACAGACTTATGTAAATGTCAAAGTCTCATGATTCTGCCGCAATATTTTGCATCTTCAGGATGTTTGAGAGTTAACTTTGTTATGTAGATCAACATATTTTTTCTTTGCATTTGTAACGATCCGGACATAAAATTCTGTAATGAGTAGCCAAAATGATCGCATTCGAACAAATCTACCAATAGTTTGGCACTTTCCTAAAAGTTTGAACTCCAAGAAGTTACAAGAGAAGGCAACTTTTCATCCATTCACCATATAAATTTCTTGTTCTACAACGTATGGTGCAGAAAGCTCAAGTAAATATAATGTGTGAAAAATTACGTTAAACAGGGAATCGAGTGTAACTAGTAAAGTTCTGGTGCGATTTTGATTTCAATATGTTATGTAAATCTTCCAGAATGAATAATCTAATTTTAGTTTGTGGGACACTTCATCGCGTGAGTGGACAGCGTGACTTGAAGGTGCGGCCGTTCAACTTCGCGTACGGATTGAGTGTGAGGACACACAGTCAATGGCCAATCAAAAGCCTCCGCTCATTTTAACTTAATCCGCCATGTTGAATGACTAAGCTTACTCGCTTGTCACACTCCACGCCATGCATGTCTAGAGTAAACGCGTTCTCTGGATACCTCTGTCTCTTCTTAGCTTTGCAACTAGCTTAGCTAATTCTGGGGGTCTTACGGAATAGGAGAAACTGCCACTGAGGTTTCTGAGTACAGTCAGTCTTAGTTAGGTAGCTAATTCCGCTACAAGTTCAACGCAGACTCTTGAATAGAGTAAGATTAGGGAATTATTGTATTGACAGTGATGAGAGTAAGCTTAAAACCTCGAACCACATTTGATAAAAATCTCTTCTTATTTATTTATGACAATAAAATCTATTCAATGAATTGAAGTATATAAAGCATGAGCTGCTGAGAGGCGTTTATTTAGAGTAATTTACTCATGCTTTCTGCATGTGGCCTTTATGCTTTCTTTTATAAGTATGACTTAATTGCAAAAATTCGGATAAAAGGTCGTCCACTTATGCGACTGCCTCCAGATGCACTAATTCTATTTGTTGTGTATTTATTTTGTGTTTACTGAGTCACTTCATTTCAAGCTATTATCAAAGTGGTGCTTTTAGGTGCATGTATAATTTAGAGAACCGAATTATATTTAGAGGTATATATGTTTGTTTGGCATGTTTGATCAATAGATCGAAGACTAAAGAGCACATATTTTTGTAGTTGTGAATGTTGGATGTATGAAAATTTTTATAGTTTGATTAAATTCCTTTGACTGGACTAAAACTAACAAATGTAGCAATAGAATAAATTTGAATGCATTTGAGTGTGGTTGTCTTAAATATGCTATATCCCTTATCAAGAAATTCAATTAATCCTTCAGCTATTATAAGTTCGGATATTGATTGAAATATTACTGTGCCGAATCGATATGGACTCGTATAGCACCAGCAATAAAAAAATCTTTTAAACGACCAACATATATGGCAAACTTACTAATCGAATAAGTTAGATATCTTCTCAAAATTAGAAACATTTACAGTTTTATAATGAATTGTTAAGTTTACGGCTGAACAACTTGGGCTGATAATCGATTAGTTATTTTTTTTATAGTATTTTGATCAACTTGTTGGAGCATGTCAAAGAATTTGTACTCACGTAAATTTATAGCACTGTTTGGAGTGCGAAATCGCGTATGAAAAATATTTTGAGTTCATAATGTGTGAAATTATAACATTACATATGAAGGATTTAGGAGAGGCTTTGATAGTAAGAAAATTCCTATTATGAAAACATTTTACACCACTATGTAGATCCGAAAACATCAACATAGGGACAAGAAAAATCGCCATGAGAAAAGATAACATAAACTCCCAAATATTGAGTTATATAGGGAGATTTCTCAAAAGATGTGGGAAGATAATGAAGAGTTGCAAATAATCTGAGTCATTTAATTCTTTCTTTTCATGGGTATATTTGAAATAAAATAAAGAACCCTTTGAAATAGCCAATAGAAATGCAAAGGAAATTTTATGGATCACTGAATAGGGCAATTCTGTTTGCCTTTATTCTTTATGAAATAACTCAATAGCTAACCTCAATTTTGTCATTACAACATTAAGTCATAGCTTCAGTGGAAACTAATTTACTTATTAGCATTTACAGGATAATAGAGCACATTTTAATAATAATTTCCGATAGAATTTAGTTCTAAAATACCTTTCTAAAATCAGTCTCTTGTCAACCTATTAGTTCGTTTCACAATTGTATGGTTGTTTAAATGATAAATTACGGGTTTATTAAATACATTAAATCTAATCTACATTTAGATGCTGCAACTGTTTTATTAGACGAAGACTAGCGCGCACGTCAACTTCTCCTTAATCTATTGGACGTCCAATTTGGTTGCAATGTCGGGTTTATCATCCCCCGCATCGTCTCCTTTTTCGGATTTAGACAAGGAAAAAAGTATGCTCAGTACATTTTAACTATATTTTTCTGCTAGATCGGTCAGACAGATCCCACGGTTCCGGTATTCCCCAGCCCCAAATAAACCAGCACGATATATTCGGCAGTGATACTGGTAAATCTGTTTGTAATAATTTTATCCTTCAGAGAGTGAAAACTCTGATGGCGATTCTCTACATCCCTCGCCTCAGCATCAGTCAACACATTTACCATCGGATGAAGTTTCAAATGCTTCTTCCAGCGTATTTTACATTGCTGTTTTGTAATTATCACTTTTTTAGGGAATACCAGTTAAGAAGTCTGCACCTGCGTCTATAAGTGCACGTGATATTCTAGGATCGGATTCTGATGAAGATCAGAATGAAATGCCCAAGCGAATTCCTAGAGCGTCACCCACAGACGATTCTAGTGATGAATCTATGCTAGGTTCCTCTAAACGCCCTGTTGAAACCTATGGGGAACAAAGGCAAACGAATTCTGAAGAGGATGAGGGCAGGAATATTATTTGTAATCAGACCACTGAAGACGCAGAGACTGATAATGATGATTATCGTATTGCTGCTGATTTTCCTCCCATTCGCGTTGACCTTGGCAGGTATGACAAACTTACTCTGAGGTTCTACGGTTTTAAATTTTAATATTTTATTTGTTTTTTGCCTTTTCCTTAAGTCAACCTTTTATTTATCGTGATTTTCGCTTTCAGGGAATAATAGAAGAGTTAGATAATGCACTCAATCCAATTTTACATAGAATTTTTCTCTGCTTCAGATTTTTATTATCAAGTTATAAGAGTTAATGAGTTCAACTTTTATCTCACTGGCCCTTGAATTCCACTTCTCTGCCAAAGATGAATATTGTAAAATATTTCCTAGAGTCTTTGTATATGTCTGTGTAATCCGGATTGCCTCTGTGATACTGCTGCTTCAGCGCGGAAGTTATACAATAACCGAATTTGATTAAACTCTGTTGTATGAATAGGGAAAATATGTTACTTAGGCGATGGTTCTAAGGTATATCGATTTGGACCAACTTCTTTGCAGTTTGATCAAGTTATATTTCCAACCAATAATGTGGAACTTAGTAATCAGTAAGGCAGCTTACAGGAATGGACCCTACAAACTTTGCTCGGGTGCACAAATCGGTTTCTTGATGATCATATACCTAGAGTATTCTGCTATGTAGTTGTCCTTGTGTTGAATATCGATCCGCTTGCAACTGGGGGGAGGTGGGGGGGGGGGGGGGGGGGGGGGGTTTACACATTCAAATAACTGGTCGTGATCTTTGTATGCCTGATTAAGTTTTTGAAGTGGATTTGCTCTTCTTGATGGCGCTTATTTTTTTTTTGCTATTTAGTAGGGAAATGTAAAAACAAACACCCATCTGTCTACCGCATTCAACTACTTCCCTCACTTTTAAGCATGGACTTAGGATACTTTTTTATTTTTAAATGTAAATGCGAGTCGAAGCTTTCAGTTAGTTGATCTTATTTCATAAAGATTTTTGTTCGCTAATAATCAATACCAAACCTCAACCCAAAGTAAAGGTGGCTTACAATTTTGGCGCACTTTAATGCTCTTTCCAGTCATAGGAACGCAAATCTATCTTATTCTTTCATCTTTTACACACCTTTCTCAGGGATATGTATTTGTTGAAAATGCCCAATTTCCTGTCTGTTGAAACTCGGCCCTTTGATCCTGCCTACTACGAGGGTGAAATGGATGAGGATGAAGTGCTAGATGAAGAAGGTCGTACTCGACTTAAACTCAAGGTTGAAAACACTATACGATGGCGTACAGTCAAAAATGAGAAGGGAGAGACGGAGGTCGAATCCAATGCTCGCATGGTCAAGTGGTCTGATGGATCCTTCTCACTTCACTTGGGAGATGAAATTATCGATGTGCATAAGATTGATATCACCTCAGATTACAACCACCTCTTCATTCGGGAGGACAGGGGTCTGCAGTGCCAAGCAATCTTTAAGAATAAACTCACCTTCCGGTCGGTCTACTTCTCAACAAAGTCTGTCTCTTGACCGTGCTTTGACAGTTTTTTATGATTATTTTAGACCACATTCAACCGACTCATTCACTCATCGTAAGATGACTCTCTCGTTAGCTGACAAGTCTAGCAAAACTCAAAAGGTTGGTTAGTATTGTCATAATTCGTGTTTTCGTGCTGCTTGACACTGCATTTTTAAAATTTTAACGGAATAATTGTGTCGGCATGTCCTTTGTAGTAAAATTCGGTGTCACAGTATGTCCAATATTGAGGAAGTTATTCGCACAGGAGTGGCGCTTTAACCACGTCTTTTCCAGGATCCTAGACTTCTATTGATGATTGGACTCATGCTACTGTTGGAATCAGTTGTTAGCAGCGTTACTTTGTTTTAGTTTCTATTTTTGGCAGATTAATGGGTTGAGTGATTTTGCATAAAAACGACTTAATTAGCATGTGGTTCGAAAAATAATCATGAGAAGCATAGAGGGAGTAATTCTTTAACCTCCTCTAATCGTTCATAATTTTGATCTACCACCGCTTACAGGTGAAGATCCTCACTCTCGTTGGTGCCAACCCGGAAGTTGAACGAGCAGAACAGATTCGCAAGGAGGAGGAGAGTCTGAAACGAGCCATTCGTCAGGAAAGCATGCAGAGACGTCAACGCGAGCGTCAAATGGCTGCCGCATCGGCTCGTCACAGGCGAAATGTATTTGATAGTCCCATGGACAGTGATGAGGATGCTGGTGTCTCGTTGAATGCCATCAAACGCAATGCTAAGGCTGGTCTGCTGGCATCCACGTCTCGCAATAGGGGTAAGTCGGTCTTTGTCTCACAAAGGTATTTTGGAAGTATTTATTTTGACATGGATTAGCTTACTAACGCCACCATTGACTGTAGTATAGTCAGGAAACGCACCAGTAAAACAATAGATTCATTAAAGATTCAAGATTCTAGCTACTCTGTCTGTCGATGTGGTGACAGCAGGTGATACGTTGCTATCTATACCAATCTCTTGAATTGTACATTGTTGCTAATGGGCTTGATTTCTTATACATATTGTCAATTCAGATTGATTCCTGCTGACCATCTATAAAGTAGTTTAGGCTCTCACTTTTTATCATGCGGTTTTTAAAAATTTCAATTTCAATCTTTTATATAGGATGAGAAAATAGGGATCTTGTCCGTTACAGTCTCATCGGAAATTCAAATGTGATTGTGCATTTTCATTCTCATGGTTATTGGTAGTTGGTTGATTTAGTTGAACTTGGAATTTTCTCAAAGAAGAGAATATATAGGGTCACATGTGCACTGGTGACGCAGTATTCAACGTGCGCGTCTGCCAAGAGATGTGGCTCCAGGAAATCTTTCCCCCCACTCAATTCAAATTCTGTGGACATTTCTAATTGGTTGTGGAAGCTAAATTGTTTGGAGAGGATTTTTTTCGTTTGCAGTATTCAGAAAGCGTAATAATTTATAAGAAAGTACTGTATCGACATCTTCATTGCTTAAGAACTTAGTCGTCAGCTGCTAGAATTTTAAGTCTTTCAGTGTGCAGAAGTCAATATTAACTAAAATGATTTCCAAATATATACATAGTAATCATCAGCTTATGGATCTATCTCCAATTTTAATCCCCATTTCATTTTTTCCTGAAGTATCATCACCCTACTCGGATGAGGACTCGGGTAGCGATGTAAGTCTTATTACTCGTAAAAATTGATCTTGATATTTTTTATTAAACCGCTTACAAATTTAATTTCTTTCCAGCTATCTGATACTCGGCGTCGCAAAAAGGCCAGAATTAGCGATGAGGATGACTCAGACTGATGAAGGACAGAGATACCTCTCCATTTTTAAATTTGTATATACCTTATGTCGCAAATTCAAATGTGATTTCGCATACTGTGACTGTTCGTTTAGGTCGTTGGGCAATTCTGTATTTTCAAAACCATTTGCTAAGAAATGAACTTCTGTAAGCAGTTAAATGGGTGGATGATTAGAACGGATGGCAGCATGGCAAGTGAATGTCAATATAAGATGAGGACAACTTACTAAACTAACGAATTCAGTTAACGCAAGGCGGAAATGAGACAGTAAATAAGGGAGGCATAGAAAAGTGGCAGAGATTTTGTGGGTTGACGAAGTGGCTCTCCGAGGAGTACCATAACTCATAACAACGATAAATTGTGGATGAACTGTGCACACAACAGCATGTGGATGGCAGTAAAGTGACGGTGAACTGATAACCTTTTCCCGTTTTAAGGAACTTATTACGGTTTGAGAGAACGCCTATTCACTTACGCGCTTGATGGAAACTCAGCCGCTCGGCAGTCACGTAACAGCTTTTGCCAATCGACAGTTCTCCAAATATGCAAGTAAAGCCAACTTTTTTAATTCAGTTACTTTCAAATCTCCTAATTATTTCCAAGCCTAATTAGTAAAATATCCCCATCTTAAGTTGGGAAACTCGACGTCTGTCAGTCCCCCCATTAGCCAGATTTAACTACTGTGGTTAGCCATGCTGCTCAGTGGGTGTGCACCAACGCTCTTTGAACCCGTGCAGGCAAATACATAAAATATTCTCCCATTACCAGATGAATTGCGAAATGACAGTGGGAACGTGAGTCATCTCTTGTAAGCTAGAGTTTTGTATTACTATCACATAGGCGTCTTTAATTTGACGGAACATTAGTATAGTCAAAGGCAAAGGGATTACAATCACAACTTGAGCGAAATCGTTGACTTCGGTACCGCGGTCTCCAAATTTCAATCTGGCCTTATTCTATCAGTAAATATCACATATCTGATGAAGTAATTTGATTTAATGAACTAGCCGAATATTCCAAATGACACGGTTTATATGATAAAATTACGGTAAAAAGGTTTGTATTTCATACAAATAATAGATGAGTATGAATAGCCATTTACTTTTTAAGTTCGTTCAAAGAAGCAGTCAAATCATCTTCAGTAAGGAAGTCTCGTCTAGCAAGTTGGGCCCTGAGTTTAGCCATCTCCAAGAGATTTTCCAAATCAGCACCACTCATCTGATTCGTGCGTGGGTCGGCAGCAATGCGTTGAAATACCTCAAGGCCACCATCGACCAAGGGATCCGTAGCTCCACGAGTACATGCGGAGAGCACCTCAACACGTTCCTGAGGAGTAGCTGGAGGCGAGATAAGGATATGAAGCCCCAGTCGACCTGGACGGAGAATCGCCTCATCTATCATGTCTTTCCTATTTGTTGCTCCCACGACAAACACTCTCGATTGACGATGCTTGTCAATTCCGTCCAATTCCACTAATAACTGATTCACCACACTCACACGACTACCTGATGAGGACTCATCCCCATCTCTTCGAGGACAAATGGCGTCGATCTCGTCAAAGAAGATCAAACAGGGTTGACAAGCGCGTCCCCTCTCAAATATCTCGCGAATTCGTCTCTCACTTTCACCCTGAAACTTATTCAGAATCTCAGGACCCTTTACAGAAAGAAAATTCAGCCCTGCGGTGTTTGAAAGAGCCTTAGCAATCAGTGTTTTACCACATCCAGGTGGTCCTTCCAAGAGGACTCCACCGGCTCGTCTACGCAAAGCTTGAGCTCGTTCCCAATCGTCAATAAGTAGCTAAAATGTGAGGGAATAATTATAGGTGAGGCGAAAAAATAATTAACTCACCATAAATTGATTATGAAGTTGTCTTTTCGTTTCGTTGAGACCTCCAACATCACTCCAGGTTACGTCAGGGATAGTGACGAATTCGGCAGTGCTCTTGACAGCAGGAACCACCTTTAATAATGAAGCTTCCAGGAGCTTCGGTGTAACAATCTTTAGTGAAGAAAAAATAAAAATACATTGATTGACCACTTCTTAATATAAAATGTTTAAAAACAACCGAGCGAAGAGGATGCGTAACAACACCACATGAGCAACCAACGAAAAAAATTAGACCCACCTGCTGATCTTCTTCAGATTTGCCTTCTGCACGCAACTCCATTCGAATGGCGCGGATAAGTCGAAGAAGATCGCCAGCCTCGTATCCAGGAGTTCGATGAGCAACTTCTTGAAGTGTGAGACCTTCTGTGAGCCGAAGAAGACCAATTTGTTTACCTTCACTCACAGCTCCCTGCTCAGAGAGATACCGAGATAAGAGACTCATTCGACACGACTCCTCCATCATTCCAAATGTAAATCGATCTCTAAAGAGTTCCGACACATCTTGAGGAAGACTAGCTATGAGTCTCCGTGTCTCTCCAACAATTACCACACCAGAACCAACACTTTCTACACAAGTTATATGTCAAGCAAAAAGCGAAGTATCCTACCTGGAAGGAGTTCATTTTTCAACAAACAAACAACTCGAAAGGCAGCAGTGGGACCAGATGTTTTCTCTAAATTTTCGATACAATCTATATGCAGAACACACGGCGAATTTTTCTTTAGAATATCATCTCGAAAATGATATTAAGTGAACAAACCTTAGCTTGAGCAAAGACCTCGCGCCAGGACCGGGCAGTAGGTGAGATAACTCCAACAGTTGCTAGCATATAACTGGCTCCAAGAGACTAAATAGAAAACAAAATAAGAACGTAAATGTTGAAAGTTACGCCAGCAATTGATTTGATAAGTTTAGTTTTTCCACAGAATGGAGGACCGTTCACCAAAATTGATGGCCAAACTTCTGGCAAATCGGTTATGTTAAGATGATACTTGAAGCACAATTTTATCTGATTCTAAAGAAATAATGTGAAAAAAATAAAATATATCAAACTAACTAATAAATTAGAAGAAACCGTACTAACGATGTCTTCAATTCGGTTTTCTGGTACACTGCAGGGTATATCATTTGCTATAAATTTTTAAATATGAAAACAGCTCACGACAAACTTGAATGTGAAATCAATTTTTTTCTTTTAGAATCTGGTGTATTAATTTCTTCCTCTGCGTGATCGCTCTCTGCACGTTTTCGTTTAACTTCAATTGAAGTAGAGGAAGAATTTGCTTTCATCATAGCTTTCGCATTTGCAAATCTCAATGCTGGTCACAGTAAAAGAAATCTCTTTGAGTTTACCTTTAAGTGCGTCGTTTTGCCACTTTTTAATATTTTCTTTCGAGCAGGAGGAGCTTTTGTTGAGCAAAATAAAATTTTCAAAAGCTTCTGCAGATGTGGGGTTACTTGCTGTTTTCACGAACTAATAAAGTCAAGTCTCTATAAAGTAACCGTACCGATTCTGCCAAAGGAATCAAGAACTTGCGCTGAATATGAGGAGGATTGTAACCGCTATACATACCACCTGACCTACTTGTAATTAAATGTACCTCGTTAAAGAAGTGTGAAAAATCAAAAATCACCGTCGGACATCACAAATAATGGGATTGTATGTTAAAAATTCTTTCCAGAGTTTTGAAAATTTGTGTAGTCATAATATTTAAGGATCTCTGTGGGGATCAGAATTTTGTTTAATAATGTACAATTTTTTAACCGCATCTTTCTTAATACTTTGATCAAATAATCTGCAGGAACTAATGATACCGCTTATATTTTTCAATTAATTTAATAGAATCCACTAAGTAATTGCATAACTATGGGTGCCATTGCATTACGTGATAGCGACACAGTTTGTTCAGCAGTCTAACTAACTAGAATTATAATGCAGTGATATCTATAAGCAAACGACAGAGGAAAAATGTAGTATTAAACTGATATGCTTTACCATAATTTACAATATATTTTACTCTAATATTACTTATTATATATTTCATACCATATTATTTATTTTAAATGTTAGGTAGAAGTTTAAAACTTTAGTCTTTCATTTAATGACACCAATAGGTCATTATTGATTCTTAATTAAAAGCAATAAAAAGTTTCTGGGGCCGAGTTTACCTGAATAGCATTTGATACACGGATTTCTGGAAACAGAATTATTCCCATTATATTGAACTTCCTCGACAAATTTCCAAAGCAATCTCTTTAGTATTATCATGGAAATGCTTTCATTCATATCTGAAAAGAAAATTACTGTTCTCAAGTATTACACTTTGTGTTTAAATCGGTATCTCTGACTATGTGGTTTTTTCTCAGATATTCGTTCCATATCTAAAAAATAGGAATTTGAGTGTGTCAAATATGCTCCTTCTTGGACTGTGTGTTTGAAATAATGATATAGATACTAATGTAAAACTGCTTAAAGTTTGTATCTACTTATCAGACTGGTCGTCAACTATTTCATACTTTTGTGAAAATTTCAGTTATCATCATGAAATGTTGATCTCAGGACACATCACACCCTTTATTTAATTAAACTTGACTTCGAAGTAAATCGTCTGTTTTATCGTTAGTCGCAGATTTTTAAATCTTCGACAAATCTTCGTTAAAGCATCTTATAGAAGACATGCTATTTTTATTCCATCAGGCTAACAGACGCTCGGAGTCATAAGAATACAAACACCAGTGACAAGGATGACTAGACTAAAGGACGGAGATATCTCACTTATTGGTCCATTTTCATCGCTGAGATGTCACAAATTCATACCATTGGCTGTTTGTCGTTTCCACATCGAATTGGTTATTCAAAGAAAAATTAGAAAATTTTTAACTTTAAGACCTTTTAAGTCCTCTTTAACGTAACTAGTTTAAGTACAACTCTGTCAAGTCGGATTGATTCCCATCTATGAATTTCCAGCGATATGAAAGGCCTCTCGAACCACTTAATTCTTATCATAATGAGGGAGGGTAAAATTTACATTTCTCATCAAAGGAATAACTTTTAGATACCCGGGTCAAGTCTTAGTCCTCTATACATTTAGACTGCCTGTTTGCAAAAAACGTTGACGTAAGGAAATTTCGCTGTTCTCATAGCGTGAATAAATGCATTGTACAAAAGTAACACATAATAGCATAAGAACAAATAAAACCAATAGGATAAACTGATTATGGCCTACGTTTCTGTGGAAATTATACTAAGCAATGGCATCCAACGGTCAATTATTAATAAATGCGAAGAGAAATTGAGCAATTTCCGCTATGTCCACTTTACATTTACATTTAGTTGTAAAATTCGTTTCACCGGAAGCATAGCTGTCAATATATCACACCACTAATCCCGATATCATAAGTTTCAGGCCACAAGATCTACTGTTGTAAGTGAGCTGACCAATTGTAATGGGTAAGATTTATCATGAGTGTAAACAAATGGGAGCTTTCAATTGAGGTTTTATAGCGTTATCCAAGGGATATGTTTGAAATCACCTTCCATGACTGTTAATAATAATAGTAATACTATTAATAATATATGTTTTATCAACACGAGTGATCATTCATTTCAAAGGTAAGGAACTGGATTTCAGATTCGACGCAGTAAATGTTTGCTTTCGACTCAGGATGGACTGCAACCTATTTATATTTAGCAAATATGATCAAAGTAGCGCTAAATTATGTTAAAGAAACTACTTTATACTGGCTGAGTTATCCTCATTAAAGCCTGAAATCTAATGATCATAAAAGCTATCAGGAGGCAGCAACACCTCTCAAATCAGAGTTGAGATATATCAGTGGCGTATTAGATAACGAAGAGAACTGGTTTCAGGCATAAAAACCATTCGAGACAGTGGTATTGTGTGTACAAAACAAATAAAGTACGCTTATAGGAGCACTCAGTTTTCATTTCCTTGATTCCATTTCTGTGATTTTTTAGGCTGAACAGCAGAAATAATGCCGTAGCTACAGGGTCTTTTAAGCCTTATCAGTCAAAAGTCTATTAGTGTGATTTTGGAACCAGTAAGTGGTACGTGTCAAGCTAATATGAATATCTGTATAAGAACACACAACCCCAACCCACTCCACTGCTTAAATTTTCTCGAATAAAATGATATTAACTTATTGTTTACGCAATACCTTGGCAACCAAAACACCATAATCCCCCCTGATACCACTCCAAGTTAGAATGAAAGGAATTAAATCGAATTCAAAGCGGAGTATTGCCTGATTGTTCGTTTATACTATTCTTCTCTCACATGTTCTTGAAAAGTAAATCAACAAAACCGATGAATGCTTTTTTACGTTCAATACTTCTTGAGTGCCGTGATCAGAACTAACTTTTCCAAATTTGAACTGACCTACTGAGTGAAACCATTTCCCTACTTGTATTTTCTCGGCGGATGCCCTTTTAATAAGTTTTAAATCACCCTAGTGATTTCGAGTGGTATTAGGTTAAGGAATTACTGACCTCTGAAATGTGTTAATGTTTTCCCTCGTTAAAGTTTGGTTTAAAAAACCACAAGGGAGATAATTAGTTCAGTTTCAAAGGCTTTACTTTCCCCTAATACGGAGTGCTGGATAGACTTACCTCCACGTGGTTCACCCTGGGCAACGTATACTCATACGGCATAAAGACTATAAACCGGCAGTTGACTTCAAACTACCATGACCCCACTGTATGTCATATTCGACCACTTCCACAGCAATCACCTCACCTTACCATTTTCTCTACCGTTGTCTGTCTCTTTTACATCTGTGAATCACTCTTCTGTTCCTCCCCCCTCTCGACTTTTTGTGACTTTGATGCTTCACCCCTCCTCTCAGTGAAGCCCGAAGTCAACCAAAGGTCTAATGCTAACTATCATAGAGCCTGCCACATAAACTTTCCCCTAATACTGCAATTCGTAAAATAAGTTCTACACGAAGATCCAAAATTTTATATCAGTTTAAAGAATGAAATTTCTTAAAAATGAAAAAGGCAACACAGTAATGAACAATATTTTTGTCTTTGCACTAATTTTAGAGGTTCCATATTTCAAAATTATTTCACCAAAATAGGTAATCATTAAGCCTTTACATAGTGTTATGTTCATATATCACATTTTCGATTAAAAAATGAAACAATTTCGAGGAGTGAATAATTAGATCATCGATTTTTTAAATGGTTTATGTGCCGACATAGTATTAAAATAAGGCGTCTTCTCGACATCATATTATCGTGTAGTTATAGTGCTTGTAATGGGTAGGCACTTTCTTTTCAGGAAATCTTATTTTTAAAGCAAATGCGCCAAATTCCTTGCTATTATATACAATCAAAGATGAGACTGCGGAATCTCTACGAAGAACTATTATTTCTGCCATCGATAAATATAATTATTGCTCAAATGTACAGAATTTGGCAATGTTGACAAAGTTTTCAGCTGCTGATCGTGCACTAATACAATTTATTGTAACTAAATCGTATGTTATATTCCAAGATAATTAAACTAAAAGCCTTCATCAAACAATTTATGAGGATTTGAAATACTTCCTTTAACATATATGCTATTTTTATTAATGATTGATTTTTTATAAACTAATGAATTTTTGAAGGCAATGATCCTTAGGTATTTCAACTATTCATTTTTCGTTTTATAAAGATTGTTATTAATCTAGGAGCTTGCCTGAATGGGAGAATACGTCCAGTTTACCCGGGACTAGCTTCGAAAGAAATTCATTTCTTATTCCATCAAAAAACTGTCGAAATATTATCAGGACATTTCTTCAAATAAACCCACTGCTGATTAAAGAGTTGGAAATCCTAGCAACTAGTTGTGAAAGTGTCTCTGATCTCGGTAAATTAATTTAAAATGAAGACAACAATCAATAACTAGGCATAGTTTCATAATAATGTATTATTTAAAGTTAATACAAAGGATATGGTGTCAAAAGACCTATTGTTAAACGTTATTGAGCCCTTGTAATATTTACGAGCGGGTTTATTCGTTTGCCTTCTTTTAATATTAAAGTCTGTTCATATCGTCAAAGCTCATCTACTTATGTTCACCTAAGGTTTACGCGAGGAAAGACAAAAATGCATGACTGGTAGATTAATGGGCGCGATTCCACAGATTCCCCTTGCTCCTATCACATTTCATGAAGAACAGTTGAATTTCAAACTTCCAGTGAGAGAGGAACAAAGCCACCTTATTACTCTTATCAATGAAAATCAGATTGTGGTTATAACTGGCCATCAAGGCAGCGGGAAATCTACTCAAATACCTCAAGTAAAGTCCCACAGTTATTTCTTCTAAAAGATTTAAATGCATTCATGTACTCTTCTGTATGAGTTATACTGCTGTGAATTTGCAAAACATTCGGAAAGTTGACTTTCTTGCATATTATTTCAAATGACAAATAGGTGGCAGGCTTGAAACTAGTGTGACAACAATTAAACATGCTTGATTAATTGACCGTCAACTAGTGAGAATTACTGTGATGAAATAAGGTATCATCTCAGTATCATCCTGGTATCTTAACTGTTGGAAGACAAAGTGCCCTGAAGCTATTTAAATTAAGTCGAGTTGCATTATTCAAATGTCTGGATTTTGCACAGTAAATTCTTTGCCTTCTCTGAAAACTTGTGTTTGTCTCCCCTGTGTTTAATGCGATATGATCTAGTAAAAACGATTACTTTTGTTGCCTTTCATGCGTAGTTTGCAATACACTCCAGAACTTATAGGATGAATAACGAAATTCGAACGTTTGAAATCTAGGAAGTAAAGCAATGAATTCTAAGAATTGGTAAACTTATAATTAAAATGAAATAGAGGTTTTTTGACAGCCTGACTATTCGATTTCCTTTACTACATTAAGAGGTTTCTTTTTTTCAAATCCCCCAAAGTCTTAGAATTGTTCTTTTCTTAACATGAGAAATTGCGATAACACCAACTAAAAACTATTTATCGATGAGAGTATGCTTTGTAGCTAAAAAAGAATGATGTTACCTTAACTCTTTCCCAACGATGAAAGATTTAAAGTAGACTTATCGATAAACACGATGTGAATTGTCTCTTATTCTCTGAATTTTATGATTTAGAGTTCTTATGGAGACATTTTTATCACACTAAGACCATACTCTTCAAATCTAAAGCTTTTCCTGGTCTATTAGATATCTTATGTAATGATTTTGTCACATTAAAACCAACATCTTTGCAAATACCTTTCTATGTCTTTTAATCATCTTTATTATTGGTAGATAATACTAGAAGATCATTACGCTCGATCACAACGCTGCCGAATAATCTGCACTCAACCACGCCGTCTGTTAGCTCACGCCAATGCAGATCGTGTGGCCTATGAAAGGGGTGAAACTGTTGGCCAATCAGTAGGCTATCAAATTCGACTGGAGTCCAAGTAATATACTCATTTTCTTAATTTTCATCGACTTTATTTACCGTGTGATAAAAAAATCGGTTACTTTAAGTATACCTCTTTTGGCTGATTTTAGACTTAATTTACTATCGTTTACTTAAATCAATATTTAACTCCGTCAACGCTACTTCCTTTTTTCATGCCGTCTGTAACAATATGACTATCTTTCAGACCACGTTACATTATCAGTTTTAATAACATATATTTTTGTCTTTATTGCTATTATGCATTTATTTTTAGAGCTTCACCTAAAACGGTTCTCACGTTTTGTACCTATGGTGTTTTACTACGGACAATATTTGCAGATCCAAGTCTCCTTAATGCCGTCACGCATATCATTGTCGATGAACTCGATGAGACAGATCTATTTACAAGGAAACTCACTGATAATGGAAGAGAAATTCAGTTGCCAATGAGTATTGACACCAACAAGCATACTTGCAACCTCCTATTAGGCATTTTGCAAAGAATTCTCCCACAGTATTCTCATCTCAAACTTATATTGGTGGTGAACCTAAATGCCGATTCGGTCGTTTCATCTAGTGTTCCTTTTAGTTCCACTTCACCAAATCATGAAGTAAGATTTCTGACCTTTTCTGGATTGCCTGTTTAATTAAGCTAATCATTGTTTATATTTTGATGAAATGAATAGACATATAATTTTTTTGTTATATAAGAGAGAACAGATTTCAGATCTTAGGTTTTGATTTTACTAGATCTCTAGTGAAAATGGCAATTGCTCGCACCTAAAAGAGCCAATTCTTCAAACCGTGTTGCCTATGTTTCCCGAGGAATCTTCTAATTTCCCATGCCATGCAGAAAAATTTCTTATCACTCCGCAATACCGGAGTGCTGTGGTTTATTCGTGTATGTTTGTGGATTTTTTAATTAATCAACACTCTTTAAAACATGTTAATTTATTTTATAGAATCCTGACCTATTACTTAACATGCTTGTTAAACCTTTGCTTCTTGAATAAAGAAGTTTTTATTCAATAGCATTAAGTCTTCTATTAACCAATATTTTCTTGAAAATAGAAATTGTACATTTGTTAACTAATACATGGTTAAATTTAACTTCTCTTTACTTATGATATTCGTAAGCTTGCTTAGAATTTGAATTGCTTGATGCGAATGTTTTTCGTCTTCCTCAAATAATCATTAATAATGGTATTTTTTATCTCAGTGAAGACGGAACAAAAGTCGCAGGAGGTTTACTTTCTAGAGGATATACTACAGTGGTTGGATTTCTATACACCGGGAATGGAGTCATTGAAGCAAGTCATCCAAAAAGGTAGGTGAGGCAAATTTAATCCTAAGTAATGCCACTTTAGGAGATAGACAAATTTCAACTAGGTATTCATTATAAAACTAATGAACTTCCTAAGTCTAATAGGAAATAACAACTTTTAATGAATGCTTAGACAAGGTGTTTAGTTTGTATTAATGTGTATTGGGAAGAGAAAGATTAATATGGGGAAGTCTTGGAAGGAAAGAGAAATGCGTCGGTACTGGGTACAGACAACCTTGATTGTGGTTAAACAAACGAAGTAAATTAGGTATAAGGTGCTGACTAATTTTACCTTGTGTGAGTCATTATGCGATTTTAAGATGAACAGCCGATCAGAAATCATCAACTGCCATTTAGGTATAAACACAAAAGGGAAACAGAGCAGATCCATAGGTCAAGGGTGCGAAGGTACTACAGAGATTTTAATAGTTTCCTTATCTTTTCATCAGATTCTAAGTGGGTTCAGAAAATGTACTATTGGCTGACTGGCACACACTTACCTCGACATGATATGCAAGACGATTCGGTATCTGAGAATAATGATCAGACGGTAAGTAAAATCATGTTGCCCCAATAAGGTTAATTTAATTTATTTTAAAGGAGTACAGGGATATCTTGAATTCTTCCAACTTTCGAAACATTGATAAACTTATTTGGGCATTATGGGAGAACCTAGTTCTTCGAAGTATTTGCATCTGCAGTAACCAGGTAAAGTGGATTTCATTATGTTTGATTTATCATTTTCATATCAAAATTGTAAGCATTCTTTTCATTATGCCTAGCAGGATACAATTGTGCAAACGAATATACAACCGCTTATCTCAGATTTACTCCAATCGATCTCTGTAGAGTGGATCCCCGTTGACTATAGGCATTCAGAGACAGGTGAGTGGAACTGCTGTTTGACCAGTATTCATTTACAACCAATTTAAACTTACGCTTTTTTTCCTCTCGATCCTCTGTTTTTTTTGCTATCTTCATTAAAAGATACCTTTGTCCTTACAATCAGAGCTAATTATTTTTTTCGCCTTTCCAAATAGTTCATCTGGTGTTTAGATGACAGACCTCCTTACTGTCTTTTAAGCATTTAAAGGTCCCTTTGAAATTGGTCAAAAATAAGTCATTTGGAGCTTAATCATTTATTCTTATTAGTTACTTTCCCCGGAATCTTCTTCTGAGATTTGAATAACTCTATCAAATATTGCAGTTTTAAGCATACTGAAAATTGAGGTCAGATTAGATTAATAAAAGCATTTGTTTTAAATTGGTAATTTATATAGGCTGTCTTATTTGTCTCCCTTTACAAAATAAATGTAATAAAGCCAATATTAGGGTTTGCTATTTAATTAAATTAATTAAAATTCTCCCAATTTGGGGTTGTTTTATTTTTCCACTTCAATAGGGATAACGCCTTTAATGCTCTTCTCTGCCGCCGGTCAGCATGAAGTGGTGGAGCGGTTGTTAAATATGGGAGCAGATGTATTTAAACGCATACCTCTGCCACTCTCTGCCTTGCCTCCGAGTCTTGTGACTCTCGGTATTGATCAAGCTGCACCGACATATAACACTCCTAATCACATTTCCGTGATCGGCACAAACGCTTATGACCTCGCTCGTCTCTATGGCCATGCCCATGTGGCCGAAATTCTCAAATTACATATGTGAGTATTTACTAACCATTGGAAGTTGAATTGAGAGACTGGCATCTCTATGCAGACCTTATTTTTGCATTTAGCCAAAAATCAACCAACTATGAGTGGCTTAATAGTAATATATGCAATTACTTACTGCATAACACAGATAAGCCTTATCCCACCCATACGTCTTTTCAGTCAATTAAATCAAATACAAAATGGAACTGACAGCCTCTTTCAAACGTTTCTAGGGGAGGGGAAGGAGATGCAAATTTCTTTGAAAATATTCACCTTTTGTTATCTCCTTGGGTGCATAATGATCTTTTATAACCGACTTGGGTACGGGTTATTATTTATGGCATTAAGGTGGCAATTAATGTCACGTGTAATTTATACCAAAAGGGCAGTAGAAATTTTGCGCTTATTCCATTTTATATTGATTTATAAGATTCCTTGAAAAAAATCTTCTCCTTAATATGCTGAATTAGTCTATGAGACACTCCAAGTTCTTATTTTTACTTTGGTCCCTTACATATAAAAAAAAACTAGATTAGTGGTTATTAAGTAGGAAAACGTAAATAAATCCCCGTGTGATTGTTTTTAAAGGCAGGAGTCAGAAAACAAGAATATTTTCAATTTAATTCTTTTTAAGATTCGCCAGTAGAATTGGGAATTTTGTTCTAGATAACAAGCTCTTTTATTTTCTACTTGTTTGAATTTGTTTTAAGTGTATTTGAATGCGTCCTCTTACTAGGATTGCCTTTTCAACTGAGCATCGAGTGGTTAGCTATATGGCTATATTTGAGCCGAATCCAATGTAATCAAGTAGTCGGAGGACAAAAGTTTAAGACGAGAGGAAAGTTTAACTTAAGTATGAATAATTAAATGAATAAAAGTCTTTTTATATAAGTGGCTATTGAAGGTTAATCCACTACCCATTCGATGACAGTTCCTTTCATTCGTCATGTCAAGACTCACTATCAAGATAACGAAAATAGAATGTGAAATCAAATTATTAACGGGTACCTGTAGAACTTACATCGTTTATCTCCAAAGGAGAACTTTTTTATGCGGTTGCAGGATTTCAACCCAAAATGTTGAATATTTTTCGAATTTTACAGCTTATTGCTGGAACCCCATTTTTGTTACTAAAGAAAGGACATTTATGGCCATATATCAATTTCTAAAGAAACAAATTAAACGAATTCATTAATCGATAAATTTCATGAATGTAATTATTCAATTTTGACTAGTATCAAATGTCTCATCTATGCACTTACTGACATACAATTCAGGCCTCCATTATTTGCCAGAAATTTTATAAACGTTTTAGTATAAAGTAATCAATACATTTGCTCTTCTAGGGCTGCACGTTCGATCGATAATCCAGTGGACGATTGGGAAAGTAACTTGCTTCGATTCGGTTGCTGGTTCGCCAACCCAATACTCCAGACTCCAAGTCTCCTGCATTCATCTCGAAATTCAGAACTTGCACAAAGCTATAAAATCTGGGGAAATTTTGATCAGAATGAAGCGAATAATCATCGGCTTTATCAAGTTGCGCGAAATCTGTCTGGATCTGAATCTGCTATTGATTTTGACCTTCTTATTCAAGTGATTCTAAAAATTGATTCAACGCTCCCTCCTGGTCAGTCGGATTTAACATTAATTCTACCTCTTATAGGTGGAATACTCGTTTTCATGCCTTCCTATGAAGCAATAATTACTCTAAAGGAATTACTTACTACCTCAACTAGAGATTCCTTAAGGTATTGGTGGATATTTGTTCTTCATGCTCGTATGCTTGTGGCAGACTTAAAACAAATATATTTACAACCACCTCCCGGCATTCGTAAAATAGTAAATTCTCCTTTTTGCTATGACCTTTTCACGACTATTTTAGATTATATCAACGGATATAGCCGAACATAACATTTCGATTAGTGACATTGCTTATGTAATTGATACGGGACTAACCATAAAGGTACACTACCTCAAAAGTTAACCCTTTTAGAGAGGAAAAGATTCTAAAACTGGTATTTTGGTTAACCAAAGTAGATGGATAAGATACAATAGTGCAATTCAACGGCAGTATATGTAAATTGTTTGAACTAGACTTATCCCCATCTGTAGGGCACAAAGCAGTGAAAAACCGAAGTGCTTTCATTTATTCAGCAAACTCCGAATGGCTTCTCTAGAAAATGTGGAGAGTCCTTATCATCAAACGTATTGTTTTTCTATGGAGGTTTGTCAAGTCTTCCTCTGAACTGTATTTTGAAATCCTTTAATATTTGTGTATACCGCCAGGAAGTTTACCTTCAGGCCAAATTGCTGTGTGCACCTGGAGAAAATCTGGGAACTTTCTTTTTATCTCTGCCTCGTGTACCTGATCCTCGTGGGCTGGAGTGGTGCATTAGATACCTACATGTAAAAAAGTAGTTCAAATATCTAGTCTTCATGCCCACCGTTAACTAACCCTACTGCCTTATTAGACTATTGATGCGCTGGACGACAGTGACAACTTAACAGAATTTGGATCTCATATGTGCGATCTACCATTGCCTCCTCGATACTCGAAAATGGTGCTTATTAGCATTGTGTTGAAATGTGTCGATCCAGTTCTTACAATTGCTTGCATTTTGGCAAGTGAGAATCCATGTAAGTATTTGGTCGGTTGAGTATGATTTTATAATTGACCCTCAAATTCAAGCACATTGGATGTAAATGTAGGTAAATTAGGTGTTAGAGATGATCAGTTAAGCTTCGGTTACTGAGAATACACATCGGTGCTAAGGCCAATTCAGTTGGCATATTCACTTTATGAAAATTATCTCGAAAGTTTTCCGCGGCCTTTTATTGAGTAAACCCAGCTGTATGACTCGTTTTTTTTCATTTCTTGACATTCCCCTTCTATTTATTGAACTTTAATCTGCTGAATGGTGACACTTCCGTTTTCCCTGTTTTGAGGATGGCGATTTATCTGTCTCTTTTTTCTCTAAATTAAATAGTTTGCTATTGCTTTTGCCTTCTTTTTTCCTCTTTGGTGTTGAAATCTAGATGGAAAATAGTGTGACTATATTTCTCGGTTCTACATTGGTGAGTTCTGAAGTATTGTTCTCAAACAGCATCTTCATGACAGCAGATTGAAACCGGGTAGTTTAATCATTAAAGATATTACAGTGGATTATTCAATGTTTTTTAGTTATCTTTCCAAATTCCGCCAAGGAGCGCAAAGAAGCTCAAATGGTGCGCAAGAAGTTCTCTGCTGATTCCTTAAGTGACCATATGGTGTTGCTACGAGCTTTTCAAGTAAGTTTTTAATTAAAACATATAAATTATTTTAAGTATTATTCATTTTTCCATTGTGCAATTATAGTTTTGGCAAAAGGCTAGATTCGAGGGATGGGAACAAAGTTTTTGCAAAAAGAATTACATCTCTGCTGCTGCATTCGATATTGTAACAACAGTGAGGTCAGTCTGGTTTATATTATTCTAAGATCAAAGCATTAAGATTGCTAATATACCCCGCTATATATATACAGGACTCAATTACTGGGTCAGTTAAGAGCATCAGGATTTGTGAAGGCAAGAGGAAGTGGAGATATTCGTGACCTTAATACCAATTCGGAAAATTGGGCTGCTGTCAAAGCTGCTTTAGTAGCTGGCATGTATGACAATTTGGCGAGGGTTGATTCGGAATCGGGTAATCTTATCATTGCCAATTCGTCAACTGTGGTACCTCGGGAAAACCATAATAGACCACCCTCTATTGTAAATTACTTTTTTTTCTTTGGTCCTCTCTTAAATTTGATATATCCTTAATTGAGTGTAAAATACCACATTATTACAGGTTAGACCAAGTCCACTTTCAGTGTTGTCAATGAATCTAAGCGATAGCTCTTCGGTGAACCTTAGACAACTTCCTTCTAACTGGCTACTCTATGACGAAATGATTTGGCAATGTCCAATGAGCAATACGAAAGCCAAAAAATGTAAAAATGCAGGAATTGAAGAAATGAGACTAGTAAACTGTGTCACTGTTGTCTCTCCATTAACAACTGCTCTGCTAGCTGGACCTGTGCGCACTCCCGTTATCTGCATGCCCATTGAAGGTATTGAATTGATCACGAATTTGCAGTTACTAATCTATGAGTATCTATTATTCTTAATACTGACGCGGGTAAGTGAGATAGGAAAGATAATCTGGAGCAAAGCTAAATTATATTTAAACTGTTTAACACGAGGAAAGTAAAGTTAACAATTTGTAGCGGATTAAGTAAAACGAACGGAGGCTTTTGATTGGCCATTGACTGTGTGTCTCGCACTCAATTCGTACGCCAAGTTGAATGGCCGCACCTACAAGTCACGCTGTGCGCTCATGCGATGACGTGTCCTACAAATTTATTGCTAGTTATTCATAAAATTGCTATATTTACTTTATTTGGTAAATTGCAGGTCGGTAATTTGAGTCTTATTGCTGAGAAATGACATCTTCAGTCACTCCTAAACTAAGATTAGTGCCAACAGATAGCCAAGTTGAAAATCATTGAGAATTATGTCAACCTGTTCAGTGAATTCTAATAACTGATAAGAGCTATTTTATCCTTCCTTTCTTTAAATATTAGAGGTTCATGCTTCTTCAAGATGATATTTTAGTATCTTTGTATAAATATCATAGTTCTCAAGGGTTACTTATGATATCATAGGGAGTACTTGAATATATCAACTTAACTTTTACTTCAGAGTTAGAAAAGAATACTTTATTCCTTGTACCTGGAAATTAGCATTTCATGCTCTCTCCTAGGCTCTGAATTCCATCACCAGAACTACGAATTACTCAAGAGCAAAGTCTCAAACCAAAACCAACCTCTTACAATGGCTGATATCGACCAAATTTTAAGGAATTTCAGCTCCGAAGTTCCACGTCTTGAAACTCTGAACGTGTATCATCCTGAAGAAAATAAAATGAAGATTCAGGATTCCCCCAAGGTTGACCAGAAGCGCACTGTGATATTGCGACTAGATGGATCTACTGGCATACTCTCCTACGAATGTGAGTTAGAAGTGGCTCGTTTGATTTGCGATCTCAGGCAAAAATGGAATTCTCTGCTCCTCCGACGACTTAGGAATCCTTCAAAACCGCTTCAGCAACAAGATGAGGTAAAATTGTTACTAAAATAAGTAAGATAATTATATGGTCTGTGTCAAAAAGGGTAGGAAAAAATTTTGTTCAGCGATCTATGATTTGTTTGAATATCTTTCCTTTTTATGATTTTCGCAGATTCAATAATTGGATAATTTCCACTTCGACTGTTTGTCCATCATTATTGGAATTTGTTCGCATTGCCCCCCCACACACACACACAGTTTTTTTCTAAGCATTCATTTTTTCAATGAAATTAGGATCAGTAGCATGAAAATTCTCGGTAGGGCTCTATGCTCAAAACTTTAGTGCTCATTTATTTTACTCATTTCATTATACTTGGCCATTCCCCGACTGATTATTCATTACTCTAGAAGTGTTCAACCTTGGTATTCGCAAAAAAACGGCATATTCAAGTCAACAAATGCAAAAAAATTTTTCTTAGTGGCTTTCCTCACACCATAAACTAGATATAATCTTTGTTTAGTATCTGCGATATATTCTCTAATGCGACAAACCATTGATACTTATCATTTTCCAACCGTGTCAAGACAGTTAGTACTAGAGCACCATCTTTGTCTTTAAAATTGCTGATTCATTTAATTTTAGGCATTGTTATCGACTGTCATAGCAGTTTTGACATCAGAGGAGCAAGCATTGGGACTTCGTCAGCCATCAGGAGTTGGAGCACGTCCCCGTCCAATGGCAACAGAGCTATGCAATCAGAACGACCCTGGAACTACTGATGTCACTTTACCTGATACGGCCAATCCTATTTCATTACCTTCATCTACTAGCGGGAAAATAATGCATTTCGATTCTGAGTTCAATGACTCTTATTTAGGACCAGATTTACATATCCCGTATAATTTCAAACAGCAATCAACTCATCCTACAATGAATGTCATCGAGAGCAATTTGACGAATCCATTTATAGATGGGTGTGGTGACACGATTGACTCGAGCAATAATCAGGCAGGCCTAGATATTATTTACGAAAGTTTGCAGCCCAAATTATGGAGTGATAATCTAGCTAATAATTTTACACAGGTAATTCAATCTTGAGCACACTACAAACTTCAGCTCCTCATTTAAGAGTAGCAAAATTTCATATGAGAATCAATGTGAGAACTGTTTTCTATTGGTGGAAAAGCGAAAGGACTTTATGTTCTTTAGTCGTGAGGAATTAGTAATAATGTACATCAAGAGAACAAAAGTATGAACTAAAGATTGGACTTCTGGCTAACGGCTTTTAATCTAAGAGAATAAAATTTGTTTTGGCAAGGTTTAGTGATCCAGAGTCAAATTTATTTCATGGTACCTCCAACAAACAAGTTTGCTTAAAAACGTTTCCTTTTTCATTACAAATTTTGACCCAAATACTTTGGCCATTTTTAGTTTTACTCAAGGCCACCCCATTTCATTTAGTACATTCACGTTACAGCCCCACCATAGGAGCGCTTTAAAACCAGAGATCACGGATGATCGGATAGCTGCATCGATTAAGTTTGGCTAGCAGAATTCGAACATCTCACCAGGGGGCTCAATGATGCCACTCCTGACCCAAGATAAACGTTGGTAAACGCCTTCCTACGTACGTTTGGGAAGTGTTATTATTTGGGAGGCTAGATGATTAGTCCCTGAGAGATTTTTCATCTCTCACACACCTTAATTTGTTAGTCTCAGTCGATATCGGTTACATTATCTTATCACCTAATCTACTAGGACACTACATTAAGCCGACAGATTGGCATTTTCAATGCAAAATAAATGCCGGAACATTTCAAAACCTCTCGACAGGATTAAATAGAAATTCGCATTTTTAGCCCACTGCTAATAATACACAGTTTCAACCAAACTTAAGACGTTTTTCTTTCATACAGCTGAAACTTGGGGACACATTTCTAAAACAGGAATATCAAACATGTTTGAACACATCCCAAATGGCGAATGCTGCAAATGAAGATGCAGAAAGATTAAAATTCCTGACTTTTAATATCGACAACAACAACAACTTTCGTTCCACAAACCCCACTTTTTTGTTTGAATCATTGCAACCTCTTTAACCAAGCTTTTACTTATCGCATCCCATGTTTCGACTTCATTAAGACAGCTGTTATAAATATGCGTCGACTTATGCGTTAGCAAAATATTAAATCATTGATTTTAATTTCCATTTATGAAAGTGTTAAATGGGATATTTAATGAATAGATCGTAATGAGCAAATTGGACTACGTGTGGAATGAAAGTACGTTGTTAAACGATTACTAAATATACGGGAGGAATCAATTAGCTATAAATACACACAAAAG
Organism: Hymenolepis microstoma; assembly: GCA_000469805.3. Lineage (NCBI taxonomy): Eukaryota > Metazoa > Platyhelminthes > Cestoda > Cyclophyllidea > Hymenolepididae > Hymenolepis > Hymenolepis microstoma. Next base: position 9,614,628 of record LR215995.1, on the reverse strand, counting down.
AGAAGACACCATTACTGTTCGCCGAAGTGAAAAAAAGCTCCACCAAGCATCACAGATACACCAGCTAATGCGACCGCAGAAATGGCAATTTTGTAGTTCGACCACTGGAACAGCAAAAAAAGGATGACAAGCGGTTAATTAAGCATACTAAGCAAATATTAAAGATCGATTGTCGCATAGAGGAAACTTACAAGTGTCTTAAGCCGACCTGCGAAACTTGACACTTTTTGTTCATTTTTTGGACAAATATTGTGTTTTTTGAAGTACCTAGAAAGTGCCCCAGATTGACGACTCCTTTCTTTCTTCCATGCCTCTCGGGCTTCATTTCTAGATCTCTTAAGTATTTCAGAAGTGGGATGATAACGAAGACCCTCCTCATACGTCTCTCTGGCCTCAATAAATTCTCCCAATGCTTCTAGTGCCTAAAAGGTATTAATATACTATAAACCACGTCAAGAGCAAAATCCCAACTTTTATAGTAGGCCACTAATAAGTTGAGTTGTCAATATAACTCAATTATACATTAATGTCACTAAGTTACAGTTAATTCAGTTTCAGAGAGAATACGAAGTACTAGAAGTCGGAGGCATTCAGTGATAAGTGATATATAGCTGCTTTAATATATTGTGATCGCCTGGAAAATGAACCAACTAAGTACTGGTGGATCAGGATGATCGACCGGGTAACAAGCCAATCCATAAATGACCACGACAAGGATGGGATCGAAGCGAAAAAGGATTGCACTTCTTATGCAGTTCCATTTCCCATAAAAAATATCGTTCCTTATTCAAAGCTACGTTGCACTTAACACAGACTATAGCATTTAACCAATGAACGTAAAAGAGTTTGTCACATCAATTCGCAAGGAATTAAAGATGGAGTAATTTGTTGACTCATGTAAGGACTCAAGCAAACGACAGAAGCATAGTTGGTTTCATTCTCAAAAAAGGCCAATTCAGCATTATACACAATCTCAGCTAAACAAGTAAATTCCCAATCAACCCCTTTCAATAGGTGAGGATTCGAATTGGATTTTATCGGTGAAAACTCTGACTAATAGAACTAGTCTAGATTAACTAAAAGCGACATAACAATTTATGAAGGCTGAATGGGAGTAAAATTAAACAGATCAATCCCAATATTTAAGTGACACATTGTCCATGGAGGAACATTCTCTGTTTAAATTATGCTTTGTGATTGTTTAGGTGAGGTAAAAACATGAAGACAAGAATTTAAATAATTTTAGGCCAAGGAAAGAAAGAAATACTTACTTGGCCTTTTCGATAAAGGGCTTTGATGTTTGTTGGATCTAGACGAAGGACTTCATTACAAGATCCGACAGTCGCTGTGTATGCCAACAACTTTAAAAGACAGAGAGCATCTATAATGTTACGACTGAAATAAATACACAATAATCAAAATATACTTAGAAACTTACTTTTAATTGAGATGCAGCCATATTATTCTTCAGTATTATCTCCAAATCCCTAAGTTGTGCATCAGTAGGAATGGGTTTCTCAGGAATCTCTTCATTGAAATTTTCCTCAGAAGAAGGTTCTGACACCGGTAATTTTGATTTCTTCAGCAAAATTTCTAGCGCTGTGGAGTAGCAGAATAAGGCATGCTGATAATCGTCACGTCTAAATTGGGAAACGAAATCAGAAGAGCAAAGTAGTAGGATTTTAATGAATAGCAAGTTAGAATCAACCTACCGGAAATAGAAATTACCGCGCTCTCGTTTTCGGTTTGAAATTTCGAAACGCTTCGTTATGGGCATCTTTTCATAGCAAGGGGGATCGTTGCAGGCAATAAGAGATATACGATAGGTTAATTTAGCATTAGGTGGAATATTAGGTGGGCTAAAACAAAAAACATGCTAACAAAATCTTACCAATTAAGCACATGGTAAACAGAAATACTTACTTGCCCTTAGAACCATAAGCAAAACGAGCATCGGTGACGAGCTCAAAGTCCTCCATTAGCTCAACAAATGGAAGGGCAAGGTCAATAGCTGTCGGAAAAAAATGAAGATTAAACTTGCCACCTACCGTGTGTGCAATCACCATCACCAATAACGATATTCAGATTATCTAATTCTTCAACGAGCGTGCCATCCTCCAAATAACACTTGTAATTTATCACCACTGAATCACCATGTGATGGACGACTTCCCTGACCCAGACCCTTATTAATTGTCTGAAGCAAATTAAAATATTGATAATAGAATAGTAACAGTCTATCAATCACAAGCGCATCCGTCGCTAACCTTTATCAACACAGTGCCATTTCCTAAGATATCCACATATTCACTAACTTTTAATTCATTCGTATTTGATGCGGAATTACATGTGTTAGATTCGCCCGGCAGGATACCAGAAAACATTTTGGGGGAAATTAAAGGCCAAACTTGTGCAGATAAAAAGCACAAGCATATGTAAATTGCAGTTTTTATTTTTCCAATTTCCAAAAGTGAAAGCAATTAAAAAATAAATTCCATTGTTTATTTTTTAGTATATAATAAAAATTCTGAAAATAACCAGTATACTGAAACAGAAGACGCTGCGAAATCACTTCATTTTCGTTAATCCTTTTATGTCTTCCATTATAATGATTATAGCAGGAATCTGTTTGTACTACCCCAAGTTTTATTAAGCAGCCCAATCAGTTCTATTAAAAATAATATCAAGATTAACCCTTCCAAATTTTCAAAACCCTAAGGTAAAGATTAGGTGTATAATTAAGATCAAATCTATTGATACGAAATCAAAGGATTTGATCGAATAAAATTGGAATGTTTCAAAACTTTCAAAATTTTACGCAAATTGGTTTTAAACACGATGTGTTTCTCGCTTGGTGTGTTCTGACATTAATATAACTGCAAGCTCATCGATGAACATGAATTTGCCCCAAATGATGTGGCCAACTTGAGGACCAATAAATGCCTCATAAAGCAAATTAATATTATATCTTTTCTAATATCAGTCGTGCGCTGCATTTTTAAGCAAAAATATATACCATCGCTCTTTCGAATTAACGAGCTAGTAGTTACCAAACCTCAAGATGAGTCGTTAAACGTCGTCTTTACATGTACCAGACTTCGGTTTACACAAGTCATTTCCGTAGAATCGTATAATAGTCGTGTCATGAGAATAAATTTGAGTTTTTTTAACAGTATAACCGCATCAGCCTAGATTTAAAAAAGGTGAACTTAACTTCGTCAAATTAACCAATCCCGCTGCGTGCAGGGTAAAACAAATCTTAACAATTAGTAGAGAATATAGTGCAATATATTATTGTAGACTACGTGTAAGTACAAATGTCTTATTGATAATTCAGGAAGAATATTCTAGTATCAAGGAAAAGAGAGAAAAAATAAAAAATATCACTGCAGCATGTCTTCTTATTTTCCTTTTAAATCATGATAAACCTCCATAAATAAATTAAGTAACCAATTCCACAAATAATTATCTCAATTTTCTGATAATCATTATGGAACTAAACAAACAATAATTTTTACCATCTATCATAATTTTGAACATTAAATCATCTGTCGCTTACCAGTTTTGTTGCCGGAAATTTGATGTTGACCTTGGCGTTTTGAAGTCACATTATGACATCTTGCAATCTTCGAAAAAAGTCGCATATTTCTAAAACCCCTTCAAAATCCCTGACTATCGAGGAGATAGAACGTATTGTCTATGCTGCAAATGAGGTTCCTTGCAGTGACTTACTAAAGAGTAATTCTAATTCAACTGTATTAATTGATTCCTGCTGCCTTGTTTTTGCTGTTAAGTGCCTTCATTCTCATGATTTATCTTCAGACGAAAAATCAAAGGTCTTCAGTCTTTTAGAAAATAATATGAAGGTACTGTTATAAGCCTGTGATTACAGTTACTTTTCCTCTGAATGAACTTTAATCTTATTTCCACATTTTAGCATTTATACTTAAAATCTTCATGGGGTTGGAATGGTGAATCAAAATTAACTGAGTTGTTTTCTCCGCAATCTCGTTTTTTACTTTGTTATCCCACCCAGTTAAAGCAAACTTGTGCTATCGGTCGGCATGAAAGTCCACTATCGTTAAATCCAAGCGATAAAGATCCTTGTGCTTTTGTTCACTTCCGATTTGAAGTTGATGCACGGCGTCCGGTACTCTACTGCTACGAAATCCAAGTTCTAGACAGGATTCGGGGTATGGGATTAGGACAAAACTTACTTCAAATTATGTACAAAATTGCTGAAGTCAACAAATTGACTCGAATTATCTTGACTGTATTTAAATTCAATTCATCCGCCTACGTATTCTTCGGTAGGAATGGATTCAAGATCGATAGCACCGATCTCTCAAAGGAAGGAAAATTTGTAGATTACTCCATAATGTCCAGGCGTCCATAATTTATTCCACCGTCTATTTGTACATGCATATATATTTTACTCTCTATATTATTTAAAATAATCCCGCTAAAGTTTCTTACTCTTCAAGTTAGAATAGAAATTTTATAATTTAGTATTACATGATTGTTATTCTTTACTTAACCCATTGCTTCTAGTTCTAGTAAATCGGGTTTATGCGGTGCAAAATGAGGCTGTAATGAGGAATCTATATTACAGTTTCCTTATCAGGTTTTTTTGGTTGAATGTAATCCGGGTGCATCGTTTATCAGGAATTATGTTAAGGTGCTTCCATAGCTCAACAAGATGGGTGACGGCAGTATTATGCTGAGAAACGAGGCAGTCGCCCCTCAAATATCATCGGGGCATGTTGCTAAGTGGAAAGTAGGAAATTTTGCCTGATAATTAACGTATGTGAAAAATTGCAAGATCAATTTGTGGGTATTTTAGTAAATTTTAATACGTGTAATAACTTGGGCACAATTACCAAAATTTGATGGTTGGTGGTGAGATACAAGTTACGCCACCCATGTTGCTTGAGGGCTGCCTTGAAGTCACTCCGATTAATTAATAAACAAGTTATGCCCGTATATAAAATGCTTTTTTCCCTAGACGTTAGGTATGTCTTGTCGTAAATGCTTCAGTGTGATGGCATTTGTGTGGATAACTCTGTGTAAATGCTCTTGTACTTGGCCGAATAGCTTGTCGAGTTTCCATCATTACCCCATCCCTAGTTATTAATTAACATCAGTTGTCTATAGCATTTGAATAAATTTGAATTGAGTTTGAGAATTAGTAATTTTGTATACTTTCTGCATTGAAAATTTATCATCACATTATAAAATGAAATGTGGTTAACATTAGGGTATCTAGTATGCGACGATTAGATAAGACGGGTCCATTTTCACTTAACAAGAAATTTGATGTAGGGGTACATAAATAGATGAGACCATATCGAATAGCTGAGTAATCAATCTCAATTCCTAGAATCTACACCTGACAATAAGATGAACGTGAGTCAAGAGAATGGCAATCAGAGTTTATTGAGTAATAACCAGAACCCTAGTAACTCAGAGATCAGTGAAGGTATAGCTACAAGTATTTTTATTCATGTGCGAAAGTCTGCACTTTGAAATAAAATAGAGGCTGCCTGGGGGCATAAAGAGGCTTTTTTGACTTTGATATGTCTTGACTTATGTCGACTAGGTGTGAAAGAATCGTCGTTAGGATATCAAAACACCGTTCTCTTAAGTTTATAGATGAGAAAATGTGTGATACACAAATCGCGGTTTAGGATGAGAAGGCCGATAATAACGAATCGAAAAAGACATTAGTGAAAATAAGTCAATTTCATAACGGTAAATTCGAAAATCTGTAACTACTAAATATAAATCTTCTCTCTTTCTATTGGATATAACTTCGTAAATATATTATAAAAATAACCTACGCTCTGGTCCTGCGGCAGAAGAACTGGGCAAAAACGAACCAGTCTAAAATACCTTTTCCACATCCAAATCGGTTGACGGTAAATTTACATGAGTGCCTAATTTGTTAATCGATAACCTGAACAATACCTGGTAGTGTAACCAGTAAGAGTAACTGTGAGTTCTTTAAGCGAGAAGCCCTCAGTTAATGAAAATTTGCCGTCTGCCAACTCAATCTACTATTTTTGATGTATCAACTAAGAAGCTTAGCAATATTGTGGTGAGAGTGTGATTAAGTTAAACGCTATATTGTACTCATTTGTAATTTGTTGACTCATGAATAGGGTATGGCAAATCTTCGTTTCCGGAGTTAGAGCATTAGAAATGATGCAAACAGGATAGTGAACATATAAAGATATTAAATTATAAATGTCTAGTGCTATTAATTCAGATGCAGTAAAACCCATATAGCTGCTGGTTTTTATTATAATTAATAGTGGTGTTTTCGAGGAATGCAGGGAATTAGGATTAGCAGATAGGCACCTGAGTTTTGGTTACTAGTTTTACTTAGTCCATAGCTTATAACTTTTTAACCTTAATGCGACGACAAACAGGAAAGTAAACATAGTTTAACGTAGACTTGTACCGAGAGATCAATACAAGTATGACAGAGAATCGGTGATATTTAAGAACCGCTCAAATAGTTCAAAATTCCGTTGGGATCTTCGGCAGTTGGTCACAATAGTATAAACGTCTGCCAAAAAGAGAAGATTTAGTAAGAAATGGTTAATATTTTTCCTTTAATAATAAAACAGAAATACTTCTGCGTCTTTATATAACTTAAAGTTGAAAGATTAATTAGAAATAATTAATTTGAAAATGAAACTGAATTTTAAATATTATTTAAAGCATAAAATTGCTATTCTTTTATAATATTAAACTAATGTTCAAAATTTTGGCGTTCCTGTTTTTTAATCCAACTTAAACAACCTTGACGCATTCAAAAATACCCTCTTTTGCACGTTGTGTGGTCATGGATTTGGTGGCAAAGAATCTCAGTGACGAAGCACTGGATCTGGTAGTTGGTGATAACAGTGTTCGTAAAAGTAAAAAACTATTATTCCATCCCAATGTTGTCCTTTCATTTGTTGGAAAATTGGCCTTGCCTAAAAGTACAATTCATGCAAAACTCCCGCGTAGGCCTTCAGACGTGGACGTTTGTTTGATTGTAAAGGACTTGAAGAAGGCTGATTATAATGCCAGTAACGATCTGTGGAAGCGAAAATGGAAAGCCGATTCCGTGAATACGTCAACAAGCCTTACCGTTACATTCCTCCCAATTAGTGAATTGAAGCTGTGTTATCAATCTTTTGAATCCAAAAGAAAGCTTGCATCTACGTTTGATATTTTCCTTGCAGACAGGCGTATCGTTCACCATCTCCCAACAAATTTGGGAAAGGCTTTCTATGGAAAATCTCGTGATAAGATTCCGATTCCTGTCACTATTGACGGAAATCTTGTTAAAGCTGTCGAAGAGGCTCTTAACTCATGCCTAGTTACTATTAGCGGCAAAGGTACCACAGAATCTGTTGTCATTGGCAATACAAGTTTGCCAATCGAGGATATAAGGGAAAACACTCTTTCAGTGGTAGGTTTGAGCTCTGTATATTGTTACTATTTTTCCTTATTTTTGCGCTATTTACTCTTTATTTTGTTTATTTGTGCTGATTACCGATGTCACGAGTAAGCTTCCAGGCGGCTTGAAAACAATTAGATCCATTTACTTGCGTGGAAATGGTCCTAGTGTTCCAATTTATTATGACAACACTGATGCAAACACAGAAGAATCAAAGGCCAACCTTAAAGTTATCAAGTCACAGACTTCCTCTACCTCCAATCTCCAAAGTCCTATTACTGAAACCATACTCGAGGCCGCCAAATTCCTTCCCATTAGTGATTCAGAGCTGAAATCGATATTGAGGGAAACTGGACGGAGCAAGGTCAAAAGAATCATTAAGAGGACTACTAAGAAGTCACAGAAGAAAAAGGTCCTTGGTAAAAAGTCAAAAAAATAAATGTGCACTCTTACTCTTTTGTCTGTTACATCTCGTTTGTACATGTATTTTTTGTGTATTAAAATGATTCATATGAGTGTGTAGATTTTCTTTGCTATTTTAATTTTTCAAGGTTATTTGTTTCTACTTTTCAGTAGTTATGACATTTAAGGGCTTCGGATTTCCCTGGTTTGTCTAAACGAATAAAAAGCTTATATAGGTAGCGTGCTGTTAAATATTTTCTTGGAATTTAGTTAGGAATCCTTTGGTCATAGTTTCATGTATCCATTTATTAAGTTTTTAATTTTTGATAAACGTCATCGTGGTTCAGGTGATTTTCGGCTATTTAGGTTAGTTTGTTAGGTTAGTTTCTTTTGGAGGATTGTTGGTTGGTTTTAATTGAAAGGTTGAAGTGCAGCTCTTTGCTGTTCGAATTACTTGCTCGGATCGTTGGTGTTAAGTAAGGTAACAGATGGAAAGTTTGATTCTTTTATTGCTTTAAAATACGACCTTTCGCGTTAGCAAACTCCTTTTAAAACGATCTAGGGGGTGGGGACTCGCTCTTGCGATGGTGAAGTAAAGTGTGAAACGTTAGGTCTGATTTATCCTCGAGTGATTGATCACAGTTAAAAGTTAGTGAAATTTGCTCATTTAAAAGTAAAACGGCCAGTTATCTTTTTGCGTAGGGATCACTGTTCGCACTCCGCTCGCCATTAGTTTATGAGAATGTTGACGGTGTCATTGGTAGAGATGAGTAGCGTGTCAAATAGGTCAGAGTAAAAAGTGTAAAGTGATAAGAGTGAACAATCGGCATGAAAATAAAATTAAGTCTACAATTGCACGCTTTCTGTGATATTTAAAGGATGCAAATCCCCTAATACAGCTTAACTGACCTGTTAGTGATAATAAATTCAAATCAATAAGAGCAAATTTGGAGTGTCAAGTCAAAGTGCCTTATTTAATGCCTATCGTCTAACTGTTTAATTCGTAGATCGAAGACTCATACAGATGAACTAATATGAGAATCCTTGAACGTTTCGGTGCTGAAGCCACAAATGTAGAAAAAAGCAAAAGGAGGAAAGCTCTCTTCATGGATTTTCGAAGTCTACCACAATAAAGGAGATACTTAGACTCTGTCTAAATTGTTTTTTTGCATTGAACAAACAAAGACAATTGCTCCGTATTTTACTACAATAAGGTTTGGATTTAAATTTAAAATAAGATCAGCGAATGATAGTATTTAATTCTTAATTGATTGTAATTAGCATCAGATATTGTACCATGTCCCCTGCATCTAAATGTCATCAAAATTATTATATTCCTACCTTCGTATAGTTGGCAAACGTTCTAGTCAGGCGGTCTTGTTTGATCTATTTACTTTTTAGTACAGTTATTAAATGATGGGAACTAATTACCATAGCACAACGTCAGTTAACAATCACCACATGCATTAAAGTGATGCAAATTAAATAATTTAAATAGTTTAAGCAAAGTTTCATCCCTTAAATAAAAAGCTGGAAAATATAATTGAATAATTAGATTATTATAAATTTCTAATGCGGCAGCGCGAGTATTGGTTGCTTGTCATATGGCCTTTGAGATGAACCTGGATTTGAAATTATTATGAACGCAATATAGGGCATAACTTTTTAATTATTTCGTCTATCGAATTGAATTTCTTGCACAATTATTACATATTTCCGTCATCATGACAGTGCCAGAATTCGTTTCAAATGTATTTTTCCACCATGGTTTATATTGCTCAACGAAGCCTCTGCAACCACTTATCACCGTTATTTGTATATTTTTAATATTTTGGTAGTATTTTCTTGAATAAATTCGTATTTTTCAGCTTCCCGCTTCAAAAAATCACTATTACTCGGGATGTTCCATTTGAAGCTGTTCCGATCCCAGAGTCCAAATTTCGATCTGTTCTATCGACACCCAGTTTTCAGGTACCTTTTTCCATGTCACGCTTTATTATTCATTGTAGCGTATTTCAAATGATGATTATAATTTTATCTTTGTCGCTCAAATAATTTTTCGATCAGCCATTTCTCGTGAACACCTCGACGTCAACTATTTTGATGGTTTGCGTTCAAATTTAAATGCTAGTTTCCGTATCCGTGAAATTATTAAATCAACCACATTTTCCGCTGACGGTAAAACAGAACAAACATTTGATTCCATTTGTATGCGGGTAGGTTCTTAGCTGATTAACCGTCTTTAATTATACTTAGATGAAAGATCTCTTAAACGCAGCGAATTCTCAAGCTTCTCCTCCATCCAAAACCCAAGGTCCAACCTCACGGATTTTAAGCCTTCCAACACCGAAGTTGCCGGTTGAGGATTGTGCTATTATCTCACCCAGTATAATCTGGAGTAATGAACATAGTTTATTCCTTCAAGATGATATTGATCTTTCGGAACGGCTTAATTATAACGATGTTCAGGAACTTATTGACGTCCTATTTGGACTCCCTCGTAGACATATTGGCACGTCACAAGTGAAGTTCCGTAATCTACCCGTGGTTAATGCTTTTGCTACCACCATTGTACTTAGGGATTTCTATCCTGAGTAAGTGTTGTTATACGTTTTAAATCTTATTTTGGATTCACAATATTATTATTACTTTCGCCTGTTCATGAAATTACTTTGAAAGGTCCCTATTAATTTTCAACATTGCCGTTGAAATGCATCTTCGTTACTTAGACATCGAGATTTTTTCCCACAACCTGGTTTTATTCCCACTCATTTTATAAGGGTGAAAAAGTTCTCTGTTATTTTAAAATTTCCATTAATTCCCAGGTCGTTTTAGTTGTTTCTAAATTTGTAAGATATATTGTAAAATTTTATACCTCCTAATTTATGTAAAAGTCTATTATTTTATTTGTCTTACATTTTCTTGGAACTATTTATATTCGGTAATTCGAATTTATCTTCAAAGCTGATCTTTCTTTCCTTAATTATTATCTTATTAACTCTACAACGCTGGATCTTTATCTCAACTCAAACACAACTTTAGATTAACTTCACCTCTATGAAATAAAGTGCTTTACCAGTCGAGAAGCTGAAATTATCTGCTGAGACAAAGTCTGTAAAAATATTTAATTAAAGTTGAATCCTGAAAATGCACTACCAGAATGATTGAAATATCATTGCATAATGAGTTTGATCTTATTCTCGAAAGCATTGCGCGACTTAGTCACTATCTGAGATAAATGAAATCACTGCTTACTTTATAGATTCTTTTATATCGTAGTATACTCTCAGCGTACACTTTGGAAGTTCTTCTGAAAAATTGAAATCTGACTTACGTTGATTTCTCACTAAAATTTCGAATCATTGATCTTTTGATTTTAGTCACAAACCGAAGTGGTGCTGTCTGATATATAGAGTTAGAAAGACGTCGTATTTAATGATAGTTTGGGGAATTCATTTTACCGCCTTTATAAATGCTCAATTGCCTTTTATAAAGCTACGCACTTCTCAGGTCTCTGGGGTAAGGAGGGAGATTTTTTGGATTAGCATAATATAAACAAAGTTATGTAGAGTTAGGTATGCGGTGCATGATTGACTTCCCGATTAGCCAATAATTGCGGTGGGGATCTAATATATTCAGGTGTGAGCATTCGAATCCAATAATCGTTAATCCAGTGCGCTGAAAGACATTTGATTCGCTTTTACGATGGAATTCACTGAGCGAAATGAACTTATTTGATGCTCTTTTGAATATACCCATGGTTTGTCATATCCCACCATCGGCTAATTTGATCCATCGTCCTGTTATGAGTAGCATGTAATTTGATTGATTTTTCATCTGATTTAATATCCAGTGCAATTTATCTTTGCATATTCTTGTTTAAATTAGTACCCATTGTTGAGGATTAGATGGGCCAAATAATGCAATTACCAGCATTGAGTGAAGTAGTGCCACATTTGAATAAAATCGTCTATCTTTTTCCATAGTTCATCATCAATATCCTGAGACTAGCCACTCGCATTTTCTTGTTTGTAAAACATGTACAATTGATTTCAAATCTTCAATCAGGAAAAGCAATTTAATTATTTCCAATTAAAGATTAATCGGTCGAAATGAACGAGAAGTAGCAGTGAAACCGTTCTTCTTCTTCTTCTTCTTCTTCACATTTTTACTTACCTTAAGATTAAAATCACCTCATAGTCTTGTTGCTGCATGTCTTTCAGGTACATCCACAACCTACGAGAACGCCTTATGGAGGCATTTTCCGAGTCGCGTTTTGTGGAACAGACCGACAATCAGGGCTACTTCTCTTTTTCTCCCTCGTTTTCTTCTTTGTCCTCAGGTGTACCAGAGGAAGATGTGGAAAGTGATTCTCCAGATCACAATGTTTTTGTGGTGCATTACCGGGGACACAATCTCTACATGCAATATGCCCCTCTTGTTGCTGTCTACACCTGTCTTGTTCTCTACATCTGCTTCTCTGTTAGTAAGTGTCCTAGTGTTCAACATGCTAGAATAACAAAATGCGAATTCCTCACAAGGCACTCCTGGATGCTACACTTCTATATTTGAATCAAACTTTCTTTCAATGGGCTTGACGTGTAGTAATGGAATCGAATTGCATGGGTTTAGATGATACCCCATATCACAGTGTATACAGAAGCAGATTAGATTAACAGGCTGGAGATAATTAAATTTTGACCAATAGGAAATCGATATAATTGCGGGTGCAACAGTATTTCACTTCACCTTATCCAGGCGCAGAAGTGAATAAAAAAAATTCGATTAAGAATTAACTTAGCAACAGTAACCTCTTGAAAGAACCCTCGTGGATTGCATTCTGAAGTGGCCGTCGTAGCTTCTAACCTGCCTTGATTGTCTTTGATCAACTATAGGTAAAATCAACATGGTCAAATCAAAGTTTGGATTGGCAGTGAGTGCTTGCTTTACAATGTTAGCCTCCTTTGTCATGACTCTCAGTGCCTGCGTCACCTGTGGATTGATGTCGCCTGCTCTTCGTGGGAGGTGAGTTAGAATTTCATTTTGGTGCCGATTGGGTTGTGACTGGCTGAAAGTTAACCGATACCTTAGCGACAGCATGCAGAAACAAGATCTGTAGCATTCTATCATATCTTCGTACTCTTCTAATTGTCCAATGGTGATTTATTTATTGGTTGTTAATCGACGAACAATGGATGCGAAGCCATTTAACTCCTTTTAACATACCTTAAATCGTTATCCTGATCACAACCTGAGGCAATCGCTCCAATTACCCATTCCTATCTCATTTCCTCTACTTTTGTTCAATGCACTCATCGTGCGGCTCAACCCTATCTTCAGATTTTGAAAGACTATTTTATCCTGTTAGCTTTAGCTTTTGCCAGAGCTAGATAAAATTAGACTTACCGATCGGAATTAGTGCTATTTTAGACCCATTGGTGGGCACCTAGTGACTGCGGTAGTTGTTGATTATTTGTGTTTCTTATTTTGCAGAGAGTTCTTCCCCTATCTCGTGGTTCTCATTGGTTTTGAGAAACTACTTTCTGTTACTAAAGCCGTCGTCAATACGCCAATTGACATTCCAGTGAAGTATCGTATTGCTCAGGGTAAGTCAGAATGCAAATTCGCCTTAGATTTCATTTATAACAGTGTCATATATGACATTTTTCTTTTTTTTTAATCAAGGTCTAGCCAAAGAAGGCTGGCCTATGACTAAGAATCTAATGTTTGCTTTCGTGGGAACCGCATTTGGCTTCCTTACCTTCAATTCCGGAATTCAAGAATTCTGTCTCATTGCTATCGTCAGCTATACCACAGATTTCTTCCTACAAATGTTCTTCTTTGTACCCGTTCTTGCGATCGATATTCGTCGCATGGAGGTGAGTTTTACCTTTTTGTCAGCGTAATGAAACTCAGGAAATAATTCCGGCATTCCAATTCATGTCATTCCTTCTCATTGTTGTCTTAACCTTCTAAGAGTATATATTGTAAGAAATAACCCGTGGTATTTTTATACGTCAATTAATGGAGTTGGCTAATAGACAAATTAAAGCTGCCATTGTAATATTGCTGGTTGTCCGTTGGGGTATATTAGCTGGAAGAAGCCAGAAGACATGCAACCCAGTTAATTGCTTCCTTGTTTAAAAAGTCCTGGAAATATACGGGGTGTTCGGGATAAGTTTAACAGTTTCATCAGGAAAAGGAAAGAGTTGTTGTTACCTACAAAGTTTAATAGATTTTAAATATACCTTATAAACAAGTAAATTGCATCATTGTTAAAGAGTCTTAATCAGAATAACTGCAGCCATTAGTACCTATTACTGCTTCAATCCGGCCTCACCAGCCGATCCGGAACCTGGAGCATGCTAATTTTATGCTTTCCCTGGAAAGGGTACCAGACTGCCTCTCAATTCTGTCCATTAACCGTTTGACTTCCGTCGTACTGGCTGCCTTCGTTATCCAGGGCTTAATTACAGTGGTTAGCAATTCCATGCATCAGAATCCAACCTAAACTTGTCTTTCAAATGCGGAAGGAGGCATCATATCACTCTCAAGGTGGAAAGACTTCATCCAATAAAGAGGTAGATGGTTCGATTCAAGATGAACTTATTCAAATAAATTTCCACACTGATTTAGCTGCTATTGGGCGCTTAAGATCGTTAGTTTTCTTCTTCCTACCTTATTAGTTCATAGAAAGTAGATTTAAACGACTCCCAAAGCGTAAGCAGTCTCTTCATTTGGCATTTTAGAATGAATGTATTGAAGAGCTTTCGATAAGGCTTATTTCATTTTCTCGTGTAGCTTGCTGATCTCCAGAACTTCGCAATCCTATCAGCGATGCCAATGACAACCACTGATTCGGATAGACTACAGCCCAGCGGTTTCGTCGCAAACAATAACACTTCTGGTGGAATTACACCGCATCGTTCTCGTGAAATCGTGGTGTCTCAACAGTCAGAGTGTCCTCGACGCTCCATGTCACCAACCCTTCAAAACTCGTCGAATTCTCTTGGCCACCGTCGCGTTCGTTCCGGTAGGTTTATGGGCGCAGAATATGTGCATTGTTTGGCCTCCTATTTGAGTGTTCTTTCTCGTTTATAGATGCAACATCCGCACCTTTTACTATTTCTGACAAGAGGAGTCGTAATGTGGGTCCACAAAGGCGACTTCGATGCAGCCGGCGATTCCTGCAATATGCTGGAATTGTAAGTTCCTCTGTGGTTTGCTTGTTTTATCTTTAAGTTTTTACACATACATGAATTTGCTAAAGGAGTGAACTTATGAGCAGGAAGGGTCAATATGTCTAACAACTCAGGTAACTCGTTCGATAATCATTGGTTCACATCCGGTGAATGACATAAGGTGCACAACCAATGGGCGAAATAGAAAAGCAACAGGTATTAGGGTTGACTACTGTAGTGAAGCGAGACATTTTTAGCTTCTACCCAGGGGACAATAACCCCTTTTCCCGAAGTGGATGTTTAAAAAGCTTTTCTGAAATGCGCTTGGGAATTAACTATATTGATTAATACAGGTCAGGAGTAAGATAGTTGAGTGCCAGTTTTTCCTTATTGTGGCCTCTTCTCGAGATGAGTGTTTGGAAACGATGTCCTGTAACGCAGAAGTCCGCTACTCTTTAGTGGGAAAAT
Organism: Hymenolepis microstoma; assembly: GCA_000469805.3. NCBI lineage: Eukaryota > Metazoa > Platyhelminthes > Cestoda > Cyclophyllidea > Hymenolepididae > Hymenolepis > Hymenolepis microstoma. The sequence goes on along the minus strand of LR215995.1, from coordinate 9,599,125 downwards.
ATGACTGATTATATGTCTTAAGGTATCTAAAGAATATTTGGGTGACTAGTAAACCAATAGGCATTCATATGGGAAAACCACTATCGAATAACTTTTTTCATGAAGAAATTCTTTTTCAATTCTGATCATTTTCTGGGGATGAGTATTTATTGCAGTAAGTTTTTTTTCAAAATATCACTTCCTCGTTTTCGCTAAATTTGAAGGCAACGGTCTTTGCATTTTAAATCCTTTAATTTTATTGGACTTTTGTAGAAGGTGCAGTCTTTGGAACTGTATTCGGCCCTTGAGATTTCTGTTACTTATCTATTCTGTTTGAGAATTGAGTAATGGTTTTGCTTGTTTATTTCAGACGGTGATCGTACTTGCCTTCTTACTCTTCGAAACTATCGGCAACCATCAACAGTCTGCAGATCTCACCACCACTTCCAATTACCAAGATGACTCATCAAAAACCCCTCCTGACTCCCCTTCCAATGGTACTAAAGGTAGTGCCTCTTCCAACGAAAGAGACGAATACGTCCTCCACCGTCAAATATTCGGTCTACGAGTCATCAATCGGCATGGATTTGAACTGCGATGGGATGCCGACAGCCTCTGGCGACACATGGCTTTCTCAGCCTGGCCGGCAATTGCCGATCGGTATAACTTCAGTCTGGCTGGGTGGCGTTTGGTTGTCTTCGAACCCATTCACGTGGTGCAGTTGTTCTCTCCTGAATCAGCTGTTCAAGCGGGACCTCTGGTTGTTGATGAGGAAGAGCTCCAGACTGCGGGAGGGGAAGGGAAATGCCAAGCTGATGGGACTACAACTTCCAGAGAGTAATGAGATCTTTGATTCTTTATTGTCACGGCTTAGTTTTTTATTGTTTATATTAAGAACTGTTTATTGCATATCTACGTAGCCTAATCCTTTTTATAGGTTGAAAGGTCAACAGTCGAATAGGTGGGTCATCTTTTAGGATGGTTTGTAGTGTTAATCTCAACAGACCATTTTCATTTTATATTCATTTTCGAAAAGTCTACGATGCATTTTTTCGTTCATAATTGATTAGAGCTGTTATGAAAGATACGAATTGCGTAGATAACTATGTCTTATGGAAAAAGGTTTCTGATATTTTATTTTGCAAGTTTGATATAGTTGTGTAATCAAATCACGTTCCTTTACTTTTTGTCAACCACCATGAACTGACAAGGATGGATATTGATTAGCATTTAATCATTTTAAATTTTTGTTATCATTCTATGTTTAATTGCTATAGTTTTATACTACGGTTGCCTAATCTGGCTGCACTAATGGAGGATATCGGTTGGAATTATTATGTTGTATTGTGTGCGCCGATGGCACAGCGATCAAAATGCACGTCTGCCAAGTTGCAAGCTTATCGAGGCTTATTGATACATGCTTTCTGCTCTAAAAATTTTTCTTTGAGTACTGAATGTAGTCTCAGAATGGACGTTGATATTGCCAATACTTTTTTTCTCTTTTGAAGGCTAGCGCTACAGTAGCTTCCTTTTATGAAAATTCGAACGACCCCGAGACTGTCGAAGTCAACGGAGCAAGATAGGAGTCCAGTTTAAGGTCTTACTGCAGAGTAGTAGGCTAGCATTTTCTTAACTAAGCTCTTTTGTGCAGTTGATCTCTGTTTACGAAATTTGAGGAGCTCTCTCCACTGTGCTATGATTTATCTCCTTGTCCGAATGCAGTATTTTGTGTTATCCAGGGGACCATATACGTTTACTTGTATTGGGCTGATAGATTATCAATTATTGAATCAGAAAACGATAGCCGTATTTGGATATTGGGATGCGGCAATTCATTAAAGTGCTTAATTGTGTCATTGCTACCACTTTGTGTATTCGTTAGGGTGGCTTTTTGATAGATTTTAAAGACCTTTCACGTAAACAATATCGGTAATGGTTAATTTCTTCCCTTTCAGTGAGTTCTCCGGGACCACACAATCAGTCAATTGTGAGGACGGTGAGTTCGACGGAGACCGCACATGGTGGTCCCACGTGTTGACCTTCGGCCATAAGGAGGCTCTCGCTGCACTGGGACTGCCCTGGGGCGATTTTCTGGTATCCTGGACGGCCCGCCTGTGGGACACTGCCAAAATGGCCGGTGTCTCTTTCCTTGGCGGTGGATTCTTCCTCACAATCACTCTCATCGGCATGATACTAGTGCATCAACATTTTTCCAAGTACCTGTTTGTTTTATTTGTTGTGAATATTTAATCCACGTCGCTAAACTAATCAACTGTTCAGTCCCTAGGTTATGACATTGAAAACGAGATTTAATGATTGCAGCTGAGAAATCTGGCGACTTGATCCTTATTTGAAAGCAATTAGGTTTTGTGACGTTTTTTGTTGGTAAAAATCGCCACGGCGGCTTCATCCACTCGATTGTTGAAGGTAGTTACTATTTTAAGCTTTTGGAGTAGTGCTCAATTCTGCCAGTAAATCAACTTTATGAGTTCGACAATATTAGGATAGATGTCCCATCACAGAACCAACTACGTCGTAAATTTAAGAAAAAGGATTGAATCTTTCCCAAATCGTAATACTAAGAATTAAGTAGCATTTATCAAATTATATGGCAGAATTAAAGCCGATTTATTTCGGATGAGTGAAATAAGGCTCTAGTCTATTAGTACGTGAACTCCTCTAATAGGCTTGGTAAATTTTCTTACTTTGCATTACCAATTAGTAGCTCTTGATTTAACGGATCTTCCACTCAATTACATGTCATTATTTGGCTATTTATATCCTAGTTCATTACCTATTCCTTCCACTTATCTTGATACTTTCATTGCCTTTCAGATCCAACCCTGGTGCCTGTCGTGAACCAATGGCTCGAGTACGCCAATACTCCATTCCACTAATCAATCGGCCTCACAATATTCAGGAATGGGTTATTGCCTACAGTGATCGGGAACTTTACTACAACACAACTGCAAACTTAAGCATCGGACTCAACACTCACCAGACACGCCGAGGTAATCTCAGAGGTCCAGGAGATATCCAGACCCTCATTGCGGTAACTGTTTCAGGATACTTCGGAGGTTCTAATCTCATGCGTTGTATTAGGATATGGACGGCTGACGGTGCTTCTCCAGTTGGTACTATCGATAGGTGAGTTCCATTATTAAGTCTTCCCTTGGATTAGTAGATAGTTTATAAGAGAAACTAAATGTAAGTTATGCCTCCATTAATGCAAGAAAACCAGGTTTCTTCGGATATTAGTAAAAATTATGGAATCATCGAGATGCCACCTTTACTTCCACATGACCAAAAATAAAATATGAAGAGAGGTTTTTCCTAGATTTTACCCTGGATGCTTTGAAGTTCGGGCAGCGGCTTCAACCTATCGGAATCTAGAGCGTCGCTTCAGTCCCATTTGGTCGATGAAGATACATCCTCCAACTGGTTGTATTGTAGCGGGATGTGCTAATGGAACTATTGAGGTAAATCCTGACCATTCCCCTTATTCATCTTCGCTCTTTAAATTAAAGCAAGTGTTGGATGTGATGATGATGATGATGAAAGCATATGTGTTGCAATTACTACCTACACTGCGCATTTGCAGGTTGTGGACAAACATTCTGGTGACATCACTTTCCCAAACAAATCAGTATTATTAAAAGAGTTACTTATTTTAAGGAAAGATAAAATGCCATTTATTCAGCACTTTTAAATTTTCCGAGTGGAAATTCTACATGCTCAGCAATTGTCAGCTCCATTGGTCGATAAATTGTTAAATATCTTATGATATGCAGCTTTTCCAGCTGGCTAATATGCTGTTTTGCGTCAAATGTATTTAAGAAATATGTCACCGCTTTTATAACTGCAATAGAAATGATGTGCCTGGGCCTAATCTCTACATGATGACCCCATGTTATAGATCAGTAAATTATATTTTCTTACAATATGAATGTTAAAAACTCTTATATATATAGGCATATTGTAACCCAGTCGATTAGAGATTTTTCAAACGCTAAAGTATGAGGAGGAGGTAAATAATGCGTCAAACGGAAATCCGTACCCGCACCAATTATAACGCAAGGTTGTATGGTGATTTACAATACCTTATTTATATAACACTCAGTTGCCACATTGCAAAGGCAAAACTTCTCAGATCACAGGCAGAAGAAGGGAGATGACCTATAACGTAATCAGCTTTCTTGTTAAGGAAATAAATTTATTTGGCAAGTGGTTGGTCACTTTTTTTGACCATTTATTGTAACATACATAATTAGTGTTCTAGCTCATGAAGAATGAAGCCTACTGGTTTTGCTTGAGCGCACTGAATTTTTCTCCAGGTCCTTCTATGACTTTTAAGTTGACCTTTATAAAGTTCATGCAGTGATTTTACCATTAAGTAAATGGAATTACTAGTAGAGAATTGGATTATTTTTAAATTATCTGCAGTCTGGCTATCCAATTATTGCATCAATACTGCCTTCAGTGGTTGCCTTACATATCCTGTTGCGAGTGTAGAAATCTGGTAATCAGTAATCCAGTTTACGATTATGGAATGTTTATTAGCTTCTTTCTACACCGAAAATATTCGATCAGTCTCACCAACACACTGTAATTTTTATCTAATGTAATTATCTATTTCCAGTAGCCCGATTGCCTCCTAACTATTTCTGCCCGTTTTAGATTTGGGACTTGGATACTCTTAAATTGCGTCAGTTGATCGATTTGACTTTGCCTAATGCCTTCTACGATGCCGGAGGAGCACCGATCGATAACGGAAACGAGCCAGTTCGAGTCGGTGGTGTCACTGTCATTGAGCCCTCTCTAGAAAACCAGTGGGTTTTTTTTGCACTCTTACTTCTACTACTATATTCTCATGTGGTCAAAAAGCATCAGATCATCAAAATGAACGGGAAATATTTATAAGACCCATGTTACCTGTCAATTTTGTTGAGTTGATATTTGTCTTGGACAAACTGTTACTAGTTCATCTTTGTTACTTGTTTCTTGACTTGCTATATTTTGCCAATTTATTTTGGTCGGAGTCTAGTTTGAAAGTTGTTAGGCGCGCGTGTAAGAGTGGTGGACCAAATTTGTCATATTGGTTCACGCCCTCTTTTGGTAAGTTGTCAAAATGTACTAGCTAAAGTATCCTGTCCACTTCCCTAGCCCATTAAGCAAAATGTTAACAATACTTGAGGCATCATATCCTGTACCCATTCATGTTAAGAGCCTTTATTTTAACATGCCTTCTATTTCTCCTATGGATGATTATTTCGGTTGACCATTTACATCATTGGATATGCACCGTCGACCATTGGTTTTGTGACCCGTGACTTATCATACATTCACATCACAGGTCATATTGTTTTTCTCATAACACCAATCTTTTTCTCAATGTTAGCTATATCTTCTACTTCGGCACAAGCAACGGTTTTGTGGGCTGCGCCAAATGGGACTTACCCATGAGGATCTGCAGACCCTCAAGATTGGACACCACGGCAGGTACCCCAGACCCATTCCCTCCTGTACAGCCCCGACCCCAGTGGGATGTTCATGCAAAGTGGGCTGCTCACCCGAGTAAACATGCCATCTCTCTGATTTCACTCCAACGTGTCTTTCCCGGGTATGTTATCAGAATGCCTATAACGTGTGTTTTAAGATTCACGCGAAAAGTATGTGGCTGTAGGAAGTGTGATCTAAGCAAGCCCTGGCTAAGGAACGTTGTATAGATATAGTGCAGGCCAATGTGAAGGGTCCTAAAGTTCTATAAAATGTACGAGAGAGTATTTGTGGTGAGAGGAAAAAGTCATCTTCCTAGCCAGCATGATGATCAAAATCCTCTAAAGGGCATGAAGATGAATATAACTGCTACCTCTGTTCAATGGTCACTATTCTCTCTGTGTGTCTTGCTAGGCATATTTCTAATCCCTCGCTATCTGCATGCTTGGTGACCTGCCAGATATTGAGCCAATAATAATGCAAACAAGTTAGGCTCAATGAGAAATGGTGAGAGCACAAATTCCTCATGAATTTTTTCTTTTAACAGAAGCGGGAATTTGATTATTTCTATTATGCCTATTTTCCTAATCTTAATACAAGTCTCGTCCTTGCGGCCTTGAACTCTTTAGGTATCTGGTATATGGTTGTGATTTTGCGTCATTAAGTACATTTTCCCATTTTTATCTTCTCTAACTTAATCCAAAAGACTAAAATACGTCTTATTGGCCCTCTTAGGTGAGCCACTATTTTTTACTGATTAATAAAATTTTTTAGTCTAAGTGCATAATGTACTAATTAAAACAGCTTAGAAGGAGCCGATAAATTTAACGACAGAGGAAGTTTTTCATACTTGAGTAGCTGATTCTCAAATGGATTTATCCAGTGACCAGACACTGTTTTATTTTCTTAGCGCTCTTATCTTGTATTGGTCACTTGAAGTCATCATTTTCAGTGATAGTTTTATCAACAGAGTCTAACATTTTGTGACAGAGGGTTGGTTAAGTTTTCTCAGGTTACACTATTCTTCCTGTCAATACACGTGATTGCGCATCAAAAATCTTTTTGGTTGGGCAAAATTTGAGGTATTTCGATATCTACTTCATCTTAAGAGATTATGGTAAAGTTGTTAAACAACTGTTCATTATGTTATAAACTTACGGTAAAGTGAATCTGATGTGCTCAATTAGTAATTGTCAATTGATAATTATTAGATCTAAAACTTTGTTCCTGCCGTTTTCCAAAAGATGGCGGTAGTAGTTGAAATATATTAATCACAGATGTGGAACACTTTGTGAATGTAACCTTACTTTGACATAACTTCATTTTTGGTTGCATAATAAGAAGATTTTTCATTAACTAAGTCCGAATTTAAACCGAATTCTCGTCATTTGCAGGTAGTATTGCTTTTTTATTTCAATATGTAAAAATCTGCAGACTGGCTGAGGCTCACCGGATTATCTCAGTTAGTTATGGTAAAAGATTGAGTGGTGATTTTGCTGTCGAAGACCGGCATAGTGGGGGAGGGGAAAAAGTTGTTGAGCGATTCTTAGGGAAGACTCGTGTCAAACTGAAGAAGAATCATCTGAATCATTGGGTGGGTATCAGTGAGCAAGCAATTTCAAAACGTTTGAAACAGTTGGGAATGATTGAGAAAGAAGGATATTGGAAACCTCACGAGTTATCTTACGAGTTGAAACCGAGAGGGGATATCGAGCGACGTTTGTTCGCTTGTGAAAAGGTGCTGGAAAGGCAAGCGCGAAAGGGATTTCTCCATTGTATTGATTCTGGGGACGACTCCTGTCAAAATTGGGTACATTACAATAACCGCAAGCAAGCGCAGAGAATCATGGGGAATGCGCCCGGTGGTCATACTACTACGTCAACACCTCGGCCGACGAATATTCATGACTCAAAAGTCATGCCTTGCGTTTGGTGGAGGGACCAGCTTGACGTAATTTATTATGAGCTTCCGAAACTGTTCTGTAACGTTAACCATCACAGATGAGTGTTATAGAACGCAATTAATGCGTCTGGTCCGTGCTCAAGAAAAAGGAAAAGTGGCCACAGTACAACGAGAGACACGATAAGGTTATTTTGCAACATGATAATGCTAGACCTCACGAGATGGGCTCAATGTCACTCGGCCTGGCTCACCAACACTTCAGCTCGTATGAAGAAGTGAAAAATTGGATCGAATCATTGATCTTATCGAAAAATTTTTCGCCTCAAGATTCACCTGCTGTCCGAGAGATGGGCTGAAGTGGTGGCTAACTATGGACAATACTTTGAAACTTAATGTATGCGATCGTTTTGTTGTAATAAAGCCTCAACTTAAAGGAAAAACGGCGGGAGCAAAGTTGTAGACCTAATAGTTTTACAATATGGCAAAAATTTTCGAGATCATCCGTCAGTTAATGGAAGTTGACTGAGATGTAGCGTAAGAGTTGGCATATTTCGTTGTAGATTTCTCGGCTCTATTCTAAAATAATTGTTGATCTAAACTTGCTAAGCTATCACCAAACCTCCATGAAATCAGGATGGAATTGAAACAAAAACTGTTATGAATTATGGTGATTTAAAGAAACATAGGAGACATCTGTCTAGTAGCTGTCTCGATTCTGAGGTGTATGAGTAGAAGTCTGGGAAAATTTTCTTTTCTACCGTTGAAAGGGATCAAAAGCGTATTTTCAAAGAATAATGTTAATTTTCTCATATATGTCATTTCGAATTTGATAACACCAAGTCTCCCTAACCCTAATCTTGGCGGTATTTTTTATTCTTTTGTGTGTTCACTGCGGTTACACAATTTACCTTAGCATTTTGAAGGACGAAGATCCTTATCTGCCTCACAGATGTTATACTTAGTCTTATTGAGCTAAGGTACGTTTTAAAACGGTTGACTTCTCTGTTTGAAAACAACGCGACGGTCGTGAGTTGATATTACCGAAATGAAGTATTTAAATCCAATAATCGGTAAATCAGTGGATCAGCGATGAATCGTGAACTTTAAACATAAAGATGCATATTTTAATGGCGCTTGCAACCATTTCAAGTTGCTCACTTCTTCTCTATAACTAGTCAATCTCTTCCTGTCTGCTTCTGTTGGCACAATTTTGGGTAAGCTCGGCAGAGCAGTTTATTTCACACTGGGTTTGCAAAGGGAGAGTATTTATCTTCAAATATTGATTGGAACGGAGGCGCTTAGCCTCAATGTAAACCTAGAATTACGCTGCCTTTTTTAGTTCCCTTCGGATTCGTCCAATGCCACACAGTGCCTCCTTGGATATGCGATCTCATATGCGCAGCAGTTATTTCAACAGTGGATTCAATCAACGGAATGATCTTGCCATCGTCTCTGGTGCTCTGGGTGGCACACTCGCCCTTATTCAACCCCAGCGTCTCCGCTTTCAGCGCTTTCAATGGGATTCGAGTGATATCAATTGTGCGGACTTCCTACAGGTACTGGTTTAAAAATGTTGCTATCTCCTTGTCTTATATATTAGTTAAAGAGGGCCAATTTTTAGCCATTCAGACGTCGCTACTATTCAATATGGAATGGCTTGTCCTTTAGCCTTGATACTAGTAATTGGTGGGATTTTTGTCAGCAGTCTGACTATTTACCTGATTTCATGCAGATTTTATCTGAATTCTTTAAAACATCAGTTTAAATTACCTTATCGATGAACCAATATGCAATCCTACAAAGTAAATAATGCCGCACTCTGCATTCCTTATGCAAGCTAGTTATATCCTTACATCTTATCCGCGCAGGAAGTTTCATTCTAATATGTAGTGCTGTTTTGGGGATATTACACAGTGCCCGTAATCTATTAAGAGAATATCACAGTGTAGGAATGAATCAAGGACCTTTCGTAGGCCAATAAAGATTATTGTTATTCAAATCAACGATTTTCTTTGCTTATTTTTGTTACAGTTGCGAAAATCCTTGTTCCAGCAACAACTACAGTTACGCAGCTATGAGAGCTAAATTTGAATGTGGTGTTGATTGACAATTAGGGTTCTCCATCTGGAAATACGCATCAATCTGGCAGATACCGATATTCTTGGTTATTATTTGTGCTTATAGTGCGTTTATCTAGCAGATTAAATAACTGTGATGTGCTATTTCCCCGTTTGTTCGTTTTAGTCAACTGTGGTGTTTGGACAGAGTTCAGGTCGCGTACGGATGTTGAGTCTAGCTGCAGCTGTCCCACTAACTTCGGCCGATCTCCGTGTTGAAGTCTCCGATCTATGTACAATTGATTCTTCAGGTGGAGAGTTCATAACGGGATCTACCAAAGCGGACGAAAATGACAACCAGAAAGGCCACCTCTCATGGATCCGCATCTTCAGAACCTCTACACCCTCCTCTACGGAAATATTTAGGATGGTCACCTACTGTCGTGCTGGAGCTGTGTCTGTGTGGAGTATTAATTCCACTGGAGAATGTCATCTGCTTCGAAAGTTCGCTGCTGTAAGTTTGATCACCAAAAGTTGATCTTTGTTTTTACAGCACTCTGTACTATGTTTTCCACAGAAAATCTTGTTACTACAAAAATGCTTTTCTAAATTTATATGAAAATTGAAGCATTAGGTATTTCCTTTGCCAAATCATCCGCACATTCTCCAATTCTTCAAATTGATGAATTTCCCTATGACCTCGTTGCAAATCCAAATTGCATTAATTGGCATGTAATGCGTGGGGGAGGGGGGGGGGGGGGATTTTTTTCATTTCTCCCAGAACTACTTTGTTTCTTACTTCGACTGGAATATTTAATGAAAAGTCTTCTGATCATCGAATGTGCTTTAGTTGTCTCTCTTTCTTTTAGTAATGAACACGATGAAACTCGATGACCTGTGCTAACTGCATCAATATTATTTCGAACTTTGAGATTTTTTACTAAAATTCGAGGGAATGCTTAATAACTAGTGGTTGTAAAGTAAGCATTGCTTAAACACTAGTAGTGAGTCGGTGTCTGCGTGAAAGGCCTATTTAAATGCGTTCAGCTCAATCGGGCCGTGGGTTTTGACCTACAATTAACTTTCTTATACATTTTCTTAATCTGAGCCACTTTTAATTCACTGGCTTAAATATGATCGCACATATCTAGAATAATATAAGATCCCACGTGTTGGCCCTGATTCTATATCACCTGGGACAGGTCGTGTGTGTGTGTGTTAAAGTACAACGGATTTCTGATATTAATACTTAACTCACCACTTGTCTTTTCAGAATCTCTCGTCCTTCGCCGTTCCAGCCCCAGTCATTTGCGTGGACGATCGCATTATGTTCGGCGATGGGGTATGTACAAATAGCATAATACGGATATGTTGTTATTTTTTAATACCTAATGTGAAAACGTAATTGCGTTAAAAAGTGGCATTCTTTGTGCGTTATTTTTGAGCTACAAAGCCGTGTTTAGTTCTAATCAAAGAGGAAATGAGCCGTTCCGTTGCCTGCGCTCAATATTTTCCTTCGAGCATTTTGGTTTGGAGTATTTTTGCTTGATTTTTCCATGCGCGCGTAAATATCGAGGTGTGAGCCAAGGCCAATGCCTCTGTAAGTTTGAATGCGTTCTATTAAGGCCTATCTAGTTTCACAATTTTGAAATCAAACACCAGGGATTCACAATATTGCTAATCATCAGCCTACACACAATGCTTCAATCCCTATAAATGTCTCCTTTTTTCCTACTTCTCCTTTAGGAATGAGGTAATTTTTCCCTGAAGCAACGTAGTTGAAATCTGTATTGTGATTTTTATCTATTTCCCACTGTGCCTGATTTTTTTCTAGGGCTATCTTCGTATCATTAACCCCAGAACGGCCAAATATGAACAATCAGCTCAATTAACACCCCCAGTGTTAGCGGCAACAGCTGATCCTGAGCACAATCACCATCAAAAACGTGCAGTTCGACAGAATTCAGAGGAGTGGATACGCGGTCTGGGTCCCCTGGGTATCTCTTCTAGTCGTGATGGCAATGAACAACTTATCTGTGGCCTCCAAGACAACGGGCGCAACATTTTTATTATCCCCAAATCAAGTATTTTCAGATAATCCCATCAAATCTCCTTTCCCTCCTTTCTCCCACACGTTTTATTGAGCTCTGGCGTCTCCTCTCTATCTCTTCCCTAGTCTATTTTCCCTTTTATGCGTGTGTATATATGGGGTCTCTTTTCGTATTTTTGCATACATACAACAATTTGTTTATAATTGATTTGATGAATTCAAAAGCTTCTGGGTGTTTTGGTGTTGGCTATTGAAAGCATGGGTTTGTTTTATTTCAGATGGCAGTTCATTACCTCTACATTCTTTCTACAATATTTGAACAACTTAATAATATGCGTTCAGTTTTGGAAATATAATATTAGATATACAAGTAACGAGCGCTTGTGGGATCCGCCCTCGTCTCAATATAATTGGTGGGAAACGCTTCCTTTAGCTATTTGTGAAAAATAGTTCTTTTACGATTTTCATCTGTTTAAAACTATGCAAAGTGCTGTAATAACAAAAAGCAATATGTACTTAAATCATTATAGGGCAAGCTTCATCCAGTTTTCTTTGTTCCCAGCTATTATTCTCAGTCATGCCGAGTTTTATCGAATTTCACGAAAATTCTTTTTGTGTGGACTTTGATTCTCCAGTGCGCGGTTACTGCTGTGTGTACTTGGGGTTGAAGTCTCGTTGCTGGTGTGTTAGTGATTAACCGGGTGGCGAGATTACCCATGTTGTAAATAAGCGGGATACACGGCGGTTTTGCTAATCTACGTTGGTCGTCACGCCCCTCATTTAGCCGTCCTGATTATATTTGTCCACTTATTGCCATATCACATTTTCTTTAATAACGAGCACTTCCACTTCAATCCGAACAGTATACGGAATAGTTTAGTTCAGATTACATAGATTAAGCCATTTAAATATTCATCATCATTCCAACAACTATTCAGCGATATATTGTCACCTTGACAAATGACTAGAACCTTCATTGACTTGGGCATTGAGAGGCTATCCTGATGCGATGTGACAAGAAACTCTCTACTTTATTGCACCTCATTTTGACTGGACTTAATTAATGTCTTTGGCTAAACGCGTCACTAAGTATTCACTGATGAGCATAGGCCACATAGTCTGAAACCTAACACATGTATGTTGAAAAAAAGACCATGGTGATCTATAGTACAAATAAAAAAGCAAATTTTAAATCCCTCCCCTAACATACATCACATGCCAAATCTACTTTGGCTGTGAATTTGACCTTTAACAATAAAAGACTATTATCTAAGGTGTCAATTCAAAAAATTTATTTAATGCCATCAGTGTGTGTAAACTTGAAAGGAATTCCCAAAATGAGAACTTTGACGCCGTTTACTGGAGTATGATTTTTATATGAGGGCGCAAAGTGATGGTGCCATTTTCCTGATTAATTTTGTGGCGTTGTTTTGGAGGTGAAAACATGTCTGTTCAAGAGAGACCAACTATGTCCCACATACTCCGATCTGAATCAGACCTGACTAGTCATCGACTATACAACCTTGTATGCCCTCTTGTAAGAAGAAACTTGTATTTGGGCAAATAGTGGGGCCATATAAATTCGCATGAAACTTAAGTAAATGCAAGCGGCTGAATCTAGAAACCACGCGGTTATTCTATCAATAGTCTTACAGACAGCAAAAGACAATTGAGTGGTTTCTGAAATGTCTTTCGAATTGGCTCATATAATCTTATTTCCTTGCCACCTCCTGGGACCCTTCGGTAAGAATTAAAGCTTATTTGACTGACAACAATACCAGCTCAGCATTAAGCCCCGTTCCTACACCTTCGATCTTATAGAGAACCAAACCTGCTTTATACTTATATCACAAACGTTTGATGTAGGTTAGTTTGCTGTCCATTGCAGCAGTCTTCACCAGTTGTGACCAGACTTAACAACAAGCATAATTGAAACTTAAGGCGATTAAAAGATCTAATTTTTTTCCATTTATGGCTCTCAAATCTGCACTTTTTAAAAGGCTCTTAAAAATTCCCCTTCGTCAACAAAAGTCATTGATAGACTGCTTGCGCATTCGAAACCCGGGAAGCACGGAGTAGTGTTCGAAATGTCCTACTGAGAAGCGAGAACAGAATCGAAACTGTGCTTACCAAATTGTATACAAGAAAAATTTTCAGTGCAGTAAAACTTTCTGCGATTGTGGAAGTTGGAAGTGTTGTGTAAGAAATATTGGCTATGACATAGAAGTGCTTGGCTAGAAGCGTGGTGACATCTTGAAAGTAGAATCCTTCTTCATACTCCTACCAAGCACACCTGTCCACCTTTTCTTTGCATGGAAAATCTACTTCCAGAGTTTATCCGACTAAACTTTGTGCGATTGTTGACTATAACAATGGAGAATGTCCGTGAAATCACAAACCGTAAATATGATTGCTAGGAAAAGTTTGCCTTAAGAAAGCAGACATGAGGAAACGGTTACCAAGAGGGAGCTGAGGCTTAGATGATGCATAGATTTCCTGACCCCAACCCCAACCCCGCCCCCCCCCCTCCCCCCAAATAATAATAATAATAATCACAAATTTTCTTCTGATCAGCAGTTCTTAATTCTATTTGCTAACTCCCCTCTGCCACTACCTCAAATAAGTAATTTTGAAGTTCCAACATCTGTATGTTTAATAGGCGGACAATTATTAAATTAAGAAATCGTTACATCGTGCAAACGCATATGACAGGCACTCCGAATTGGCTATTTGTCTCTTACTCGCACTGCTTAATTTTATGGTGCTTTTCTATCAATTGACTCAAATATTTAGGTCAGTTCGTCAAAATTATTTATTAAACCGTGAAATATGACCATTGTATCTGTGGAGAATTATGCACATGTCTGTTTTTAGAAGAATTTCCAGTTCAGCCGGCAGTGTAGGCTGGATACAAGTTCATAATTAACGACCATATGTTATATTAATTACTTGGCCTGAAGAACTTGAACATATTTTGTAGTGACGCCAATTCTCGACTGAAATTCAAAAAAAAATTCTTGATTTTCTACCTTTGTCCGCTTCTCTGGATGTATTTACAATTATCGCAGGTGCATTCGTGCTAGTGTCGATTTCATCCTATTTAAAAATTTCCGATGTCTCTATTTTAACCATTAGTAGACAACCCAATCAGTTTATATCAAAGAAATGCTTCGTGACTCCAGCGATGGTGTCGGAGCCCAACCAAATTTTTAAACTTGATTCACTCGAGTTTCTTCTACAACCACGAATGGGGTAAAACTTGAAAACATTTATTTAACATAATTTTACCCATTCGCCTTCCTCGAATTTGATACGAATGGAGTTTGGCGGTCAAGAAGGCCAAAATCACCTCACTAAATAGAAATAAGAGTTTCAGAACTGAAATCTCTTATTAGTGAAAGCCACGTATTCCCTGTTTAATAACGGTCGTAGATATCACCATTTAAAAACGGACTTGAAGAAAGGAGTTCGAGGCTAAAAAATTTTCAGTCGCCTCGATCTCTGATCACTAGCATGAATGGGATAATCTTCAAGTTTTCACTTCTAATTGTCACCCTTTACATTTTTGTGCATATCTGCAATGTCAACGCCTTACTTGATTTCTGTTTACAAAATTACATGCATAAAGATATTTAGGCTACTTTATCTCCACTATTTTAAAACCGCAAGATGTTGGCTGTCAAGTAAGATAATTTTTTTTCTCATCAAAAAGTGGGATAAAACAATAACTGGTGTGGCAGGAACGGTCACCATGTTTGCAGCTCGGAAAATCGGTGACGAGCATTCGTCATACTCCAGGGACGAATTATGAGATCTGAATTCTTGAATATGAATTTTCCTGTTAGTCAGTATTTTACATCTAAGATAGAAAAAAATCAGTTTGGCAAGGCTCTTTAATGCTTTGAAATTCCCGTCAGCATGTTTCTGATCTCCTCACCTTTCGTATTTATTGAACCTTTGTGTAAACTTATTTCGGTTGCTTCATGCAGCTAAAAGTTGCAGTTTTTAATGAGTTGTGTAAATACATATCAGCAACTGACTTAGTACAAGACCGCACGAGGTGATAGCAGTCGGTAGATGGGAATCCTAATGTGGACGCGACAGGTAGTATTCAAAGTAATTACCATCATCGTTAATCAGATGCTTCTTATACAATTACAAATATTCTTAGCCCATCACATACGGAATGTAAATTCGCACTCTGTTAATTAAAAGAAGGAGGTGGTCGAATTTCTCGTTTTTATTATAATTAGTCTTATATACTTTCCAAAACGTCGGTTATGGGCGATCACCGGTTTAGAGCTTCCATTTTACACAAAGGCTACTTCACCACCTTTTACTAACTATAACACTTATATACCACGTGTTGTACGGACAAATCAGCTATCATCAGCCACTAATTCGTTGCTAATCTGTTAAGTTCTTCTAAAATTAATAATTTAATAAAAGAAAAATTTTATAATTCTCTTTGTTCAAATTTGTTTAAATGAGCTAAGTTGCAGTGTTTTTAATCTGTGCAATTTTGGAGTGAAACCTACCCCTAAGTTATTTACTTGTTTTTATCGCTTTCTGGAATTTGGAACTATTTCTCAATGATTTTAAGATTCTAACTACTTGCTTCCGAATAAATTTGAGAAAGTCTCAATGTGTCTAAAGAATTGTCTAACGTTTCCTTGTTGTCATTTGCCAGCATATGCCTCAATTCACCCCACAACTCTAATATTGCTAATAAAAGTATCTAACATGAATTATTTGCTTCGTGATACACCCTTATATTACCGAAAATTAGAGAGTATTTTTTCAAATAACTGTCGAAACTTTCAGAAGAAACTGTCTTGTCAAAGCTAGCGCAGTATTTAAAGTAATGAAAGAAATAAAGTAAAGACCATGGGTGCTCGTAAGAAGCGCTGGTCAGAATGACAATGCACATAATTTAAACTAGGAACTACCCTTTGTCTGTTTGCCAAAACTGTTTGTGACAGCCGCCTTTTTGAACTTTGTGAAATATACTCTTTCAATATTTTTTTGACTTTGGGGTACAATGGGAATACTAATTTGGCAGTTTGAGTCAGCTACAACCACCTTTCCCTATTTAAGAAAACGCTGATAACTGTTAGATTTTAACCATTTAAAGAAACTACAAATTGAGAAGACAAAGTAAATCACATGCGCCATATATTTGAAAGTTATTATTCAACTTTCTCTTCTGTTTCTTTCAGTCTTGGTGGTTGAATGCGGTAATCAGAGAAGGAAGAAAAGAACTTTGCAGCAAAGTGCAACGTGTCTTCTGGCTTCTCCAGTAGAAGCATTTGCAAAAAGTCCTTAATTAAATCAATCAGTTCTGGGTAATTTCGGAGGTAGAGGTGATATTGACTTTTTAATTCCTCCTAAAGTGATAAAAATAAGAATCTGAGTTCTTCTAAACTAAAAAATTTCAGTTTATATCAACCTTAATAATCCCAATTTAAATATTATAAACTCTGTGAGATAATGAAGATTGGAGCAGTGTCACTATCCAATCTTTCAAAATGTGTACAAGTTGAGACGTGCACATGCCTTTACGGCCAAACAATGCTGGATTCGTCTGTGAAACACGTGACATTTGAAATGTAGACGGGGCAAATCTCGGTTCATAGCATTAAGTACAGTCACCCCATTCGCACTGAAATCCTAATTAACTCATAAAGTGTCCAGAAGGGGTAAAGTGAAGAAAGAGACAACAATGACACTTCGAGTACTCATATATCTCTCATATTTAATCTACTTCTGCTTTCGATAAATGTTAACTTTGAAGCGATAAATTTTCCTGACCAGATCGAAGTATCTGTATTATTATTAACTGACATTCCTTAGATAGTATGGATTAAAACCTGAGCATTAATAAATGGACCCGCATGATCCTGTCTTATCCAACAGTATTCACATTTATTATCTGTTCAAGTCCAGCCCACTTTCCAAAAATGTAAAGGAAATATCACCAAATCCTTAAAGATTGAGGATTTTATGGATGTGAATCGAGCAGTTTAAAAAAAAATCTCTTTGTCATTTGTTTGACAGTAAGCGCCAGTCAGCGTTTATATCTTAACAAATTAGAAGGCCACGAGATCAAGTTCTGTCTGTGTACATCCAATAGTGCGAACTACCAGTAGAGCTGATACTTTTTTGGTCATTCGGTGGGTGGTAGACCGCAACTCTCCCAGTTACTTCATAACTTGTTATAACGAGCACTAAAATTGTATTTATACCAACTACAACATAAGGATTTGTGTATTATTGGATGGCAAATATTCGCTATAGGATTGGATTAGTCCAAATGTCTTCCAATTCTTCTTTTTGGAATTAAAAACACCATTAAGGAAGACTTCGGTTGCAACTCCTAGACTACTTGATGAAATGAGCCCTAGCTGCAAAGAATTAGCTTTCAAGCATCTCGTGAAAACCGTCAGAGTTGAAAAATAATACATTTTCGATACCTTTCATGGTCTCAAAAGCCTCTCAAACGGGTCAAAAATTCCAGAACTCAGTAATCGCACTTGAATATCCTAATTTTAGGCTCTAATCGATTTGATGGTAGACGGTAACCAAGCCATCAAGTACATTTTGACAAATATAAAATTTGAGTAAGTAATAACTAATCGTTATTCTAATTTGCCTAAAAATGGTTCATTTTTTCAAAGTAAAAGATAATCAACAATTCTTTTTAGTGATTTTAATAAATATTACTGGGTGCGTGATAGACCTACCTCCACGTGGTGCACCCTGGACAGCGTATACCCATACTGCAAAAAAGTCTACAAACCGGAAGTTGACTTCTGACTTCAAACTATGTCATATTCGACCACTTCTGCAGTACTCACCTTACCTTGCCTTTTTTCTCTCTCTGTGTCTGTCTCTCTCTTACATCTGTGAATCACTCTTCTGTTCCCACCCCCCTTCTTGACTTTTGGTGACTTTGATGTTCCTCCCCTCTGTGAAGCCCGAAGTCAACTAAAGGGCTAATGATGACTATCATAAAGCCTGCCATTTGATATAAATATCATTGGAAATACCAACTGTTTATAAATTAACAGTCCCTGCTAAATTTGTAGAATAGTAAATCCATTTTCTTCTAAAGTTTCACTGTAGTAGAGAGACAAGGTCTTATATTTCCAGATTACAAATTTCTACCTTCAAAACGTGGACATACAAGTAAAATTTAATAAAATTTCTCTAATTCTTATTTAATATTTCAATGCTTTAATGCCAATTGAAACTATTTTTTCGACCTTCATTGAATAAACTGGATGATGACTGTGTTTCCGTAGAATGTAGGGGGTCAAAAGCTTCTGATAGGTGTTTAAATGCTACAATTGCAAACATCTAGTACTGAATTATGATCGCCTTGTTGATTGCTGATCTTAATCTCGATTTCGATTTAACAGAAGTCAGAATAGGTTCACTTCAATAAAATATGTTGATAAAAGAGTGCGCACCCACCAAAACATACTGCGTGAATGTGAATAGAAAGAGTTAAGATGTGCAATTTTGGATTACATTCACTTTTAAAGGCCCTCGTTTTTAATAACTGCATTTCTTCTTATCTGTTGAAGGGAAAGAAAGAAGTCAGCATCGTGATATAAGACGTGCATTAGTGAATTAACAGCCAGAAACTATTCTACGGACTCGAGAACTCTCTATATCTGGTACACAGGTACTTACAGGACAAGTCAACACACTGGGTGGTTGAGCTTTGTTACCTATCACAGGTTGGTACTGATAATGTGCATTACTTTGAGGGGGTATGCGTGAATCCACCTCAAATGGATACCCTAGAACGATAAATTTAACCACACCGAGGTACACAGAAGATGGCGCGATTCGGTGGCGCCATTTCCATACTATGCTCTGCCGTTTTAATGACTTTTGGATGTATCTATTGGCAGTGATTAAGTCAAATATAAATCGAAAGCAAATTTACTTAAGGAACTAATATTGTAAGGCAGAATATTCTTGCTAGTTAAGATAAATGTACTTAGTCAAATATAAGATTGCACCACCGATCTCAGCTATCAATGCATAATATATCAACAGAATCGATACAGATTTAATGATATCTGGCTTTTGTACCACCTGATTATATCTACCTCCAAGTTGGAGTTGCCAAGTTTCAGTTGGAGGAGATTGAAAGCAGGTCAATAAATAAATAAAATATAACTCAACTATTGTGAATTGAGGATTTATTTAGTTCCGAAGATCTCTCTACCATAACCAATTATCATTCGAGGACACCACCAATCTAAAAGCAGTACAAATTCTTCAAATGTTTAAATGGAGTAAAGTCACACCATTTGTCGTCTCAAATCACCTGACTTAATACAATAATGTACAGTGACTATCTGCATAAATGGCATAATAAAAACCTATGATTTTTGTATTTAACGGAGTACAAAAATTTTCCTAAACCCATTAAATAAAATCTTAACAACTTGAAGTATCCAGAAAGCGCTTTCATGAATAACTTCCCCAAATTACCTCCGACCTAGCAACTTCTACATATGAGTTCCTGCACCGTCGATATGCGAAGAGCAGTTCTGAACACCGGCTTTGAGTTGATAAGAGAAAATAGCCTCGAAGTTGAAATTATCATTGGTGGTTATTGGATTGCTGTATCTGATATGGATGAATAAGATTGATCAGACAACGGATCAATCAAGGAGTAACTTTTGATCTCATTATGCCCTGACCCATTATGGTTGTGACAGTGACATGACAATGTCATGGAATCAATAGTGTATTGCAGATGTATGGCAAAGTTTAGTATCACCTCCATTCAATTTACATTGCAACCACTGAAATTTAATTTTGTAGTGCCCTATAAGTGGTCTTCCAATCGATACTTTGCAACATTTGAGTAGTTCCTAAGTAACTTAAAACGTGAAATCTAACGCTTATCGTATTAAAAGTTTACTTTTAGTAAAATCATGTCTTGAGGTCGGATGATCAAATAAGATTAATCAAAGTTCTTCAATTTTCCATCTGACGGTAATTTATATTATATATGTATATCATATATAATTTTATTAAGGCAAATTAAAACGAGAGATTAAAATAAAACCGCGTTTAAAAGACCAAAAGCAAAGGGGAGGTAATATGAAAATCTTAAACACCAATACCATTACTAAGACTTAAAACACCTCTAATTAAGCCTAAGCTGAAGTGACCACTCACTTTAATTCTGTCAAAGTGAAATCCTAGTGAGCGATACGCTTTCGACCAATGGGGTTTACAGAGAAGTTTAAATGACTATTTTCTGCAAAAATACTAAGTCACACCCATATTACTAGATTCCGATTGGTCAGATAAGCACGCAAGAATTTAATTTTCACAGCGGTTAGGTAAGTTTGAACCAACAGATGAAACGTGTACATGTTCTTTATTTTTCCTCAAAATTAGAACTTAACTGTTGTTAAAATGTTTATGCTATTTGGTGATAATGAATGAGAGTTGACTCCTAATTCCCTAAGTTGACAATGATACAAAAATATATAATTTCATATAGGCCCAAAAATTTCAAATAAATTAACAATATTTGGTCAGAAATAACCTTGAAATTACAGTGATCTGAAAGTTACAAATCAAAATTGAATATCACAAAAACAAAAGGGTAACCCATCTTAGTTAATAAAATCTAAATCAAAATTATCATTCTAAACTATCCTAAAGTGATGGACTTTTGCGGCCTCACGAATTAAGTACACGAGATAAACATGTGTGCATGTATCTGTATCAAATTCTCCTAAAAATGCCTTCTGCTCAATTTAACGATCGTGTCATCCTGAACTGTATAATTTACGAAAAACTGGACTTTGCCATCATTGATATTGCATCAATATCTTGTATTCTGGTAGTTGTCAATCATAGAAAGTAAGGAACATGGGTGAATTGGCCTATTTCAAGAGTGTAAGGCTGTTACGCTACTGATCTCTTAGCATTGTATCAACGGAGCAGAATTTCTTCCAAAGGCAGCAAATAATAAGTTGGAAGTCTGGTTGTAAATATGAATAGAAGTCTGACATCTATCTGTGTGCTAACATTTTAACCAAAATTTTGATATGCTTATGTATATAATCATATCTATGATCACGAGTTTGGATCTATTCAGGATATAACACTACCTTGCGTTCAGTATACTTCGAAAAAAGAATACAGTTCTCCATCCAATTGAAATCATCCTCAACAATACTCGGTGTTGACAGGTACTGTTCTACAAAGTTGATTTAATGGCAAATTTAGATTACCTTTCTTTGGGGGACTTGGGAATTCAAATGCTTTAAACACAATCGGTAGACCAACTTCGACAATTGATAAAAGTTGCCTTAAAATGAAACGATTTTGTTGGACTGATCGGACTGAGATTTTAAGCATGGTTGAATAGGAAAAAAACTTACCCATGATTTGTGAAGTATATGTACATCGTCTTTGTATGATTTCCCAAGGCTGTTTCCAATACTTGTTTCGTTGTTTTTGTTGTCTGAACTTTGGAACCATCCTCGGTATTTTCTTCATTTAGCAGCTCCTATACGATAAATAATATAAAATTACTATTTGACCCAATAAAACGTGCAAATCAAAGGCTGTTTTAATTAACACCCAATTGACACCAAGAAGTGTGCCTGATTGGTCAAGCCAACTTACGAATGAAAATTTGCATAATGTCCCTTCAGAATCTAGCGTGTGAGCTGTGAGGGCGTTTTCGACTTCATTAATAACATAAATGCGCTTCATAATGAGGAGGGCACCATTGGAAATAAACCTAAAATATAACAACTGAGTTATACTCTAAGTTTTGATGAAAATATTCAATATAAATCAGTAAATCAACACACCGTTCAATGCCATTTAAAGAATACCGCTGTGTAGACTGTGTTGAAGCAGAATTCACAAATTCCTCAATTTCGACTGTTAAACTGTTTGACTCTACTCTGCTTTTGATGATTCGTTTAGTAGATCGATCTTTAGTCTAGAAAGAGAAGTGACTCAATTTTCCTAGTATTCTACTTTTTAAATTTTGTTTATTAATATTTTAACTAATACCTCACATTAAGACATCGAATTATTTAGCTAGTATAACAGTAGTAAAAAATCTAAATGAAAAATATGATTATTTGGCAATTATGAATTTTTGTAGTCTTTTAATGAATGTTTCGCAGTTAGATTTCTTGAAATAAGTATGATGAACATTAATGACAAAGATAAATTTTCAGTTGGACTTTGTTAAATAAAGATTAGAGCCACCATCGTGTTCTTATCATAAAAAAACCATTACAACTGCACTCCAGCGATTCACATCTTCTTGAGACGGACTGATTAAACAGGCTCAGGTAGTAGTCCACCACTGACTATTACCTCGAATACTTTTATGAGTCAGTGGAGCAACTATTAATACCAGAATTCATCTGATCGAAGCCTATTGGTGCTCATATAGTGATGTGGTGATAAATCAACCTGATTAACCCTGGTCAACTAGAAAGGTAGCGAAATGTGGGCTTCTTGTTGGAGATTTCCATGGTTATCTTCTCTTAAATACTTGTGAATTAAACACGCAGCCTAAATTTATTAATCAATATCCCCAATTATGTGAAAACATGATAAAACTGAACACGAATAGTGTAATTTTACATATGAATTGAATAAATTTCACAGCAATATTTGTACCGCTGTATGCGACATAGCATACTTTTAAGATACTGTAGATCCGATCAGTAATGCTTCTTCATATTATCATAAATAAAAACAGGGCTTTTCTAGAGTTTTCTTTTCTTAAACAGCAACCCTATTTGCCGTAAAAAGAAACAATCGATGACTTGCCTTGGACACTTGAATATCATATATTAGGTCACTTTTACTTATTTCAATTAAATGAAATCCATTTTAAATACTTCGACTTCCTTACCTAGCAGCCGGAGTCATCTAATATCCTACGGAAGAATTCCAGGATTCTCTATAAAAAAGTACAGGACCGCTAATCTATAAAAATATTTAACCCCTGTTGAAATTGCTTGCAATAAACTATGCATAAAACGCGACCTTAGTTTTT
The DNA here is from genome assembly GCA_000469805.3 of Hymenolepis microstoma. Lineage (NCBI taxonomy): Eukaryota > Metazoa > Platyhelminthes > Cestoda > Cyclophyllidea > Hymenolepididae > Hymenolepis > Hymenolepis microstoma. The sequence goes on along the minus strand of LR215995.1, from coordinate 9,575,564 downwards.
ACTTAATTTAAGTTAGGTAGCTAATCAGCTACAGTGTTTACTTATTTAGTATCGTCAAATTTTTAATTAAATTCATTAGTAATTGTCGATGAAGCAGATTTATTTTCAAAACAACCAATATACAGTTGTTTTTAAATGAAGTAACAAATAAGATACTCTTTAACAGCTATTTTGTAGGTATATAAAATCTTATAAATGGGAAATACTAACCTTCTCAACATATTCAGAAGTCTCGTTGAGTACGTTCAAATAAAAATCCAGTTCCGATGAGAGAGAAGTGTGATATTTTGTATCTGCAACCAAATATTCGGCTTCTGACCTTACACAAATAGTATTATGATTGGTACTGGTGCTGAAATGGCACTGAATAAATTTGATTATATCTAAGCTACACCTACTTACTTCGTAAAACCCGACATCAACCTCATCATCAGAGATGGCTCGGAGAGACTCTTCAAAGTTGGCTCGTTTAACAATTATTGTATCTTATAAATGTTTCTTTTTATTAAATACTTACTGTCTTCCTTATTAAAATCAAATTCCAACATCTATAACGATTTGAAAAAAGGCAGTCTAATTAAACCTGTTGGCAAAAGATTTGGAGGGTGAACAAGTGGAAAATAAACTCTTGAATGAAATATGAAAAAAAGTAAATGTCACAAATTAATTCCTTCATAAAAGCTTATAATGTACTGTATAGTTTTAAGAAAATTACAGAACCTACTTTCTTAAAATGTCTTTAAAGAATTCGATACTTAAATCACGCTTATTACATTTAAATTGGGGTTAGTTAAGTTGCTCTTGGAAATGACCTTAGAGGGAACATTCTCGCTAACTTAAAGGCAGTATAGATTGATAATTAAAAAAATTAATTTCCTTACTTCCTTAACTGACTTCATACTTAACTATGTTTTAAAAAATGATTTATTATTTGCGTAAACGCGCAATTTATTAATGTCTAACTACCACCAATCAGTTCTTTTGAGGCCGACAAATGTCAAATTATGCCTGACATATTTTTGCCCCAACCAAGTAAAGATGCAGATAATACCTTATTGGAGTGAATCTCAAATTTATTCCTTCTATGATACCTCCCCCTCCCCCGCCCCCACGTAACCAGTAGCACAAGTTAAGCACCATATTTACTAAGCCATAAACAAAGGATACATTAGGAGAATTTTAGAAATATAAATATTTACACTTTACATCGAACGATGGAACGGGATTAAAAGTTAGAGGAGTATTGCCTAAGGTGGCAACTGAGATCTGACCCAAGACAACAGTCGGCTGTCAGGTGAATATGTATTATCTAGTAGAGTACCGGAGCTTAAAGAATGTCTCGCCAAAACTGAACGACTCAAACGAACAGTCGAAGCCCGAGGAGGAGTAAACCAATTAGGAACAGTCCGTGATAGATCTAAAACAAAAGATTCAGTGAAGCTTTTGCTAGCAGGCACATTCAGTTCATACCTAGCCATTTACTTACCAGAAGTTTGTCGTGAAGCTATTACGGGGATTTTCTCTGTCTCAGTTGCTGATTCCGTAAGGCGACCTAAATAAAAATATGCAAATACAACAGCAACGCACGCATTTTATCAGAAAAAACTATGCGCAATTTCTTGCGCACACATGCACAATACGCGTATTTTAAATATAAGGAACATACTATACTAACTGAAAAGATATCAATAATTCGGTTGGTCTATTAAGTTGTGGTCATATTACAGTGAGGATGACTTTAGATTGTCTATTCCTCCGAGATACCTAATGTGCAAACACTAAACATCCCATTTCGGTTTGCCTCCCATAAAATCTTCATGCTCTCTCAGTGCAAGAACAAACGTCACAGTCTGTCACTTCCAACCTTTTTAATTTAACTTTAAACAGCCAAATGTGGATCCCAACTGAATCAACCCGACCTCACTGTTGCCGTGACAATAATCGAAACCCCTAAAGCAACGCCGACTGTAACTAGGCGCTGTTAACACGATCCCAATTAACAAACAATCAACGATCTGATCCGACCAAAATGTCCACAACCAACTTCTGACAAAACTTCACTTCATTTCCTACACCACTCCCCACGCATTTACTGTTACACAACTACTTCAGGCTGTCTGTTTTTTTGTCGGTGCTAATCCTTTTTTTCAAGTTGTCAATTCTCCCTTCTGACAACTCTGGGGTAAATGATTATCCATTCAATGAACTCCCTACAAATTAACACCCAATTAGCACACCTAATATTACTAATCGCTGCCTTCCAAGAGGTTTAGGAGGCATCAGAGTAGCAACTTAAACTTATATAACTTCCCATGATGTAATACAAGCGATCTAGGGCTCTGAAGGATGATGTCGACTAACACCCAGGTATATCACTATCGAATAACATTCTATTCAAATACAACTGAATACACACATGTGTGATTTGATAACACAAGTTTTGGCAGTAAATATTGCCCAAGACTCACCACTATCCGAAAAAGATGGAAGTGAAAGACACCTCTCCATTCGTTGGTAATTTGTTTTTAGAAGTTCAAATGGAGCCACGGTCACTAAATTGCACTTCTTCTGCCCGTTCTCAACATTAAATTCTGAAAATAGAAAGAAGTTCAGACACTTTCAGAATAAGATTAACGTAATGGTTTGGATTCGCAGTTTTCTACAATCTCTATTGAAAGAGTAGATCCCTTCTTTGGTTGAATTGGAAGAAAGGCAATAACAGAGAATCAAAGTTAATCCAAACTGAGCACGAATGGAAGCAAGGACAGTGTCGAAATACTAGACAACGAAAATAAGAACACGTTAATCTAATGCTGATTAATCTCTTTCTAGCGGTTGCTATTGCTGGCCAAAGACACCAATTAGAATGCGGAAATTAATTTAGCAATTCGTCAATTTACCTAAACTTGTACACCTCTATCACACCTACCATATCTGGTCTCATAACTGTCAAGTATTGGATACACAGATGGAGTAAAATTAATGCCTATAGTTAAAAAAAAAACATGATTTTAACTTCTAAAAAAGAAGCCAAACGCTTTAACGATTTTTTCCAAATGATACGCCAATAACCGATTGCATAGTTGTCGACGTATAGGCCTTCCGAGTGGGAAGTCACGAGATGCAAATCTAGTTTTCATAAGAGTGGCCCATGGAAAACTTCCTCTCGATGACCAATAGCACCAGGTAACCATAGTCAGTCAATAAATGTGCCATTAGAATTCGAGTTTCTTACAAGAGAAACTGCTGCACAGAAAATCTTCAGATGTTGTGAGAAATACACTTAATGGATTTGAAAAGATTCTTCCCATTAAATCATTGAATGTGTATGTTTGGATTCAAAAATCATACGCCTCAGTCGGCCGTAACGTTAGAGGCGGCTAGAAATGCGTACAAAATGTTGTTGACTAAACACAATGATGCACTTGTGGAGGAAAATAGCTCTAAAGCGCACCTAAGGAGACTGATGCAAGTTATTGTTCATATCCTAGTTGAAAACAAGGAGAATAAGAAAGACGAATTAGACCTCTACCAGTGGGAAATCGATCAGAGTACACACGCATCTGTTGCTAATGTAAATAAATCAATGAAATAAGTCAAAAAATTGTGCGTCATTTTACGAAAACGCATCAATCGAGAACTCGCACCAACATTTTGAATTTCCCATTTGGCAAATAATTACTAATATGCACAAACTGCACGAAATCACAACACAGATAAAGCTAAGTTTCCCTTATGTGGAAAGGAAGTACATGCATTGACTGAGATCTGAAGCACTCGAGAATCGGCATACAAACTGAGGTAAAAAATAAGGCAATGAATGCTGTTTTTTGAGGAAACGAAAAGAGAGGAGAAAGTGAAAAATTTGTTAGAACTAACTTTTTCGAGAGGGGGAAACAGAATGACGCCTCACATGAGCCTGATAGTTGCGTTCAAAAACCTCAAAGGGAATAACTCGGCATGGAGAAAGAGACTGGTTTCCTCTGTGCTGGGGCAGATTCGGAAAATTTTCATCTAGAAGAAATAAAAGAACAAAGCCAGTTAAAATCTTACACAAGAGAAATGCACACAATTAGTGCAACGAAAAAATAATTAGTTGAGATATTTCACGTAGAATAAAAAATTCAGCTCAAGACAAGAGAAAAATCGGTGATAAGAAGCACCTGCTCCATCTGTATGATATAAATTGCATGTCTGCCAATAAAATTGCAAAAAATTCCATTGAAATCTAATGTTTACGTAGTCGTTCCCAGATGGCGTAACTCCAACCACAATGAGCAATGCTGCTAATTAAAGAGATGAATGAATACGCATTCGTAGCCATAAAACCAAGGATAAAGATAAATAAATTATTTGCATGATACTTCGAAATGTAGTCACAAAACCAGTTGTTACAAAAAGGAGAAATAAGGGGGCAAAATTAAAAAAAAACAAATTCTCAGGCTCAGATGGGAACTGTTTCAACAACTTAATCGGCAGTAGGAAATTAGGGGCTAAAAGAAAATTCAGTACTTGGTATTGGAAATCTAAGTGGCTATACGTTTAGGGCATCGGAGTCAAAAAATGGAAAACATAATGCCCTAAGAAGCAAGCCCATCTTCCAAAAGACCTAACCAATATTCTTCATATCAAAACAAGACAATATAAGAGAATAGGACTAAATATGAAATGATAACGAAGGGAAATTGATTAGTTGAAAAGACATTAAAAACATATGATTCTAAGTTGTTGAAAACGAATCGCCACGTACAGGTTAACCATGACAACCAACATATAGAATCGATAAATTATAAATACGAAAAGTGATAAGAGAAGAAATTTAGAAAAGAAATAACTTACTTGAGTTTTTAGAAATTATATTTCTTTTATGCCTAATTTGAATATCATAATCATGATCAGGGGCTCGTCTCGCTCTTCTACTATCTACAATTACAAATATTGAATAAAGAGAAAATCAAGATATTTACCGAAATTAGGTGAGCTAGGAGATCTTTTTCTTTTAACAAGGTGATTAGAATGTTTGCGTTGTTCATTTGGTGGGTCCACGTTTTTGTCGAAAAAAAATTTGGGAGTTAATGAATCCATCAAACAATTTTGCACAGATTGTGAACTTTTGGAATCATTAATCAATGGACAGTTATCAATATAGTAATCCAATTCTTCACCTTCCGAGTCATCAATGTCCATTGCTGCATACTAAACACTTAATAAAATTTCAAAATAAGTGATACCTTATCAATTACAGCAGGCATCGACGGGGTAAACATTCGAGAATCCATATAACAAAATGCAAATCTGAAAAAAGTTAAAAGGGAAAAGTGAATCAGTTGCAAGAATTATAACATGTCTAAAAATCCTCACATCAAAAGGATCAAGAAACTAACAAAATAAATGAAACTCCAGCTGTTCATAAGGAGCGCACTTAGCACAGGCTTGTGTATGTAGTTTAAAGTAAATTAATTAAATTTTAATGATTAAACTTTGATTAAAATAATTTTCGGAAGATTAAAATTAGTCTAATTGAAAAAACTATTTTTATATTAATTATTTTCCAGATGTGTGAGTTTATTCAATTCTAAAATATTTGTCTACGTTTAAAATAATTTATAGGAATTTGAATTTTTCCTTAGTATATTCAGTTCATTTTTTGTATTCTTTAAACCCGTTTAATTGCATCTAAAGGTTACATGACCCTTTTACGGACTTTGCTTATGGGACCTTGTTTAGCACCACTACAGAGACCACAGCATTTTTCTTACAGGTATTCAATTCTACGTATATGTTCCGAATTTTGAATAATAATAAACAACGTAGTTGGCCCTTCTACTTATATTAATTTTATCATACATTTGACAGCAACCTGCAAAGCTCCCTTGCTTGCTTTCCCCTTCATATGGTCTCACACACACCCATCAGGCTAACCAATGTGCACGTTGTTAGGAACGTTAATATCTCTGGAGTTGATTCTGTCTTTTCCCATTTGTACTGCTGCTACTTGTTCGTTTTCCTTGAAATCACGAATGTCAACGTGATGAGTTTTTGTGGTATCATGCGAAGACTATAGACACGAATTGAACGTGTTCCAAACGGCAATAGTGCCATCTGTTACGAGTCTAGTACCAGTGGAGTTTATTTTGAAAGAGGGTGTTGAAGGGTTAAACATATCGACGCAACGTGAGCTTCTTTGAATAAAATCAGTTGATGTGTATGGTGCCCGCTTAATCAGGGACACATTACATCCATGGGAAAAAACATTCTCCGTTTGAGATAAAATGGATTAACAAACAAGGCTTTGTTAGTTTTGTGACCCGTCCGTATCTGGAGTCAAAAGGGAAGTTGTAATTTGGAAATTGGTAGTAGACAACTCTCTTTGAAAGTTTATTTAGACAGTCCATGAATGCTAGGTTACGATGACTATAGCATCATCAAGTCGGGGCGGTCAGCTATCATCATGGACAATCTGAGCATGTGCTGTTCCCAATCAGGGCCCAAATGCAAATTGAGAGAGCCGCAATCTCGATAAACTACACTTTATTGCATCCTATCATGTTATTTCTATGTAAATATGCTAGAACTAACACAAGGATTTAGCTGTGCAAAACCTGATTGATATAAATCGGCTATTTCACAGGCTGGTATTTACTTCATTCTGATGCCGCTTTTAACAGTGATCACAAAATGTAACCGATTAGGTAAAAACAGATGACGTAAAAGAGTTGATTATCATTCATCGAATTAAGTGAAGAATACCAAACAACCTTCTATAAGTCCATTGTCGATCTTATTACAATTTTATTTTGTAAGCCAAGAATACAAAGTTTTTCATCGAGTCGAAACTTTAAGAAAGTATGACAAAAGATTTTAAACTGTTTATTAAAACCGAAACACATACACAAAACATGTCCAAAGTGACGCCTCGGATATATTCATTTTCTTCGGCTCTTTAGCTAAATTAGAAAAGCCTGGAATTAGACTCAAAGTGTAACCTGTGAGTAAGAGCGCATAAAATAGACAAGGGGCTCACAATTCTATCAAAAGTAGCATCAAAAAGTCCCGATGACGCCTCCTGGATAGGATTCACCGGAGCAACTGGTCCTCGAACACTATCATCGCCTGGAGAAGCCTTGCGCTTTAAACGATGCTGTGGAAATGACGGCATCATCTCTGGTTCACAAGCTGTATCGAGAGAAACCAGTAGACAGAATATTTTACATCAGTTTATTGGGTTATAATAGGATTTTTATGAAAAAATTAATGTGAATGCAGCATCATTCTAAGAATAGAAATAAGATGTAAGCTACCACCCAGTGATCGAAAAGTAACTGCAAGAAACTGGAGATGTACAACTTTAAATTTAAACATGGGGTTACCACTCCTTTATCCTATAGTGACGTATAAAGTATAGGAATATAAGGTAATAACGGATGGAAGATGAAATAAAATAGATATTCCGAAATAGGACGCATTAAAGTACTAGTAATAAAAAATCAATGGCATTTGTTATCGATTGCACTTAAACACTTGTACTTAGTTTACTGATTAGTTTTGATCACTCCGTCAATTATACGAAACTTTTATCATATTGTTTCATGCAAAACGTGATTGTTAGCACCAGCATAATTTGCTGCTTTATTCATTTTCTGTTTTTATTACAGTGGAAAACATATTTTGAGTACGAGGCATTTGATTAAATGAAGATTCGAGCAATCAATAATTAGTATGAAGTTGGAATCAAGGAAAGGCACCCATAACGAAGATAAACTACATTGCAAAATGATGGAATAATATCAAGTGCGTGTAATTAAAACACCTAATAACTAAGATGAGCAGGGGAATTATCAACAGAGCAATCTGAATATTAAGGAGAAACTGACGATAAATGAAGTTTAAGTTCACTGCTTATATGCACATTAACCGTAATTCATATTTGATAGTCGTCGTAATTTCCTTCAGTTATGGTAATGAGCTGATGGCTGGATTGTTACGGCCACATATACCTAACTCAAATCCTAGTTCCTATTTTTGGGGAGAAGGAAAATATCTTTCAACAATAAACGACATTACTATGGATTTAAGGTCTAATAGCAACAATTAAAAAACTAATAACTCATGAAATTTAGTAATAATCAAAACAAGAGTAATTAGAGATTATTATAAAAATTCTGATTAGCCGAGGAAGGATAGGATGTCTGTTTTTCCTTAGTTATTTTAAATACACGATAAAGGAAGAAAGCTATGCCCTTTCGACATACAACATTGAATTAATGTTTAAGTTTGGAGCCGAATGATTGGGTTAAATACACTCGAATTCTTAGAGTTAGCTTATCTAAAAAACCTGGCGTAAGCTTACGAAGAGGATGTTCTCTAAAGTATGAGCTTTGACAGCACTCCCTAGCTCGAGCACGCTTGGTAGGGTCGTACATAAACAGGAAGTTTAGAAGACGGAAACCAGCATCTGACAACCAAGGGAAAGTTTGACGAAGATTATTGTACCTAAAGAGAAAAAATGGTCAAGTAATATCAAACATCACTTTATTAAAGCAAAATATTTGGACGTAAACATACGGTTGGACCTTCAGATTTATTTTCTTCAGCACGGGTAGATCAGCCATACCCTAGTAAAATCAATGAGTATAAATGAAAATAACTAACTTACGGGCCAGATACGCTCATTAGGGGTTCCCAATAGAGAGATAATCAACTCTAACTGATTGATTTCATTTTTACCTGGGAAGAGAGGCTTGTGAAGAAGAAGTTCTCCCATTATACAACCAGCAGACCTATTTAAGCATATCACTAAACATCAAAATAGGAAATCTTACCAAATGTCAATCGCTTTAGTTTGCATCTTGTCTCCAAGCAAAACTTCAGGAGCACGATACCAAAGAGTGACAACTTTCGGTGTCATTGGATGTTGGGAATTAGAGGGCCGAGCAAGACCGAAATCGGCTAAGATAAATAAGTAAAATGTGAACTAAATGAGACTTACCAATTTTAATTAAGCCCTTATCAGTCATGAGGAGGTTCGAAACCTTTAGATCACGGTGAATAATGAAATTTTCATGGAGGTATCGCAAACCCTTAAATACTTGCAGCATGATGCCTTTAACTTGAGCTTCCGTGAAGGAATTCGGCATGTTGTCTAGCAAACTTGCCAAATCCTGTTCACAGTACTCCATTGAAAGAAATATACTAAACAAATCAGAAGAGCAAAGGTAATATACAGCAATGTCAGCCTTGATTTAAATCCAGAATCTCAACTGATACATTCAAATCTACCAACTTATAAGGAGATTAAAAAACTATACCTATCAAGACTGCGTCCAACAACAACCTCCTTCAACTGAACGACATTAGGATGTTTGATACTCAAAAGTAGAGTGATTTCTCGGAGGCTACTAATCGGAATGCCTAATATTGGTTTGTAATTTAAAACGGTATAAACTAACCATCGCGTTCATTCTCCATTCGAACTTTCTTCAAAGCAACAATTTCACCCGTGACAGAATCTCTTGCTCTATCTTTTAAAGTTTTGAAAATTATACAAACTTACAGACAATTCCATACGTGCCTTCTCCAATTCTATTAAGTTTTTCGAAATCCGAAACACTCCTACATCTCCCTTCCTATACGAGTTATTATTGAAATAGAGCTAAATTACTCTGAACTGCGATGGGATCTTAAATGGAATTAATTTCTTTACACCAAATAGCTTCAGTTCATCGACAGTAGAATCCATCATTTGTTCGGTTTAGTCAAGGGGTGTAAATTATTGAGGCCACAGTGGACTCAAACAAATAAAACAGAATAGTGCGAAATGGAACAGCTAAAAATAAAAGCATTTTCTTTATTTATAATTCCAATCTTACTAAATTTTAAGCTTTTTAAATTAAATCCTTTTCTTTTGATGTAATTTGTGCTATACGATCAGTTTCGTCAGTTTGAATCTGATCAAAAATTCATTAGATTTAATTATTTACTCGAATTTCCAGATATGTCTTCCGCATTTAAAGATTGTACTTTCTCATAGAAACATCTGTCATTTTTTACCCTTGGTAATTATTTCATTCAACTTCGGACTCCAGTCCTATTATAGAGAACCTTAACTGATTTATTAATAAAAACGGTTATTTAAGCCATATAATTCAGCTATTTTCAGTTTATATTTCCTAGAAGAATATTTTGGGTTTTTTTGTGAACTAACTCTAATTGAAACATTCAGTCTATATTAATAAAAAACTGACTAAAGCCAATTAATGTTATTTGAGGAATCTAAATAATTATCTTTATTGAAATAAGGTTAGTTAAAATCCTGCCCAATTATAACTAAATTTGCGATACTTTACTTCAGTATTCTATTCTGTTCGTCAGCATTCAAGCATGTTGACAGATTACAATATAAAGAGGTAACTAGTTCGGCTAATGAGCATGTTGCTTTCACGTTAAAACTAAGCTCTGCATTTATTAGAAACTATTGAACTTTAAGTTAATTAAATTAATTATTTAAGTCAACGGCGATAAAATAACAAAAGAACAAAATTTTCGTGCTTAGTAAAACTAGTTATGTGGGTAAAAATAGCTAAAGTAATCTATCTTCGGAGAAATAGCACCACTGTACTGCTGACATGTATCAATCAATAAATAACATTCATATAGCAACACGCTTAGTTCCTAATTGCGAATTGGAGTGCCAAATATAAGGTGGATGTCTAATGAGGAAATAGATCGTCTACGTATGATTTTTGATAAATGGATAATTGAACGTAAGGGTCACACTGATGCGAAATTGGTACGTCATTCTATTCATATATAGTTCTAATATTTTGATCGTTTTCTTTCTTAGAATGTTCTACAATCAGAAGGCAAACAATTAGTATGTTATAGTGATCTTTCATATTTCATAGCTTTTCATTTAGAATTTTTATGTGTTCATAAAAAATCTTCCCATTGTTTCCCTTCTGTTACGAGTCTAGTACCAATGAGCTTATTTTGAAGGAGGACCGTAAGGTCCTAAAAGCGTTTAAGGTTTAATGAAAGAAATTTGAAAATGGGGGCATATTCTAACATTCTACTGAAATTTAAAAAGTAGGATATTTCAGTATTCTTGTAATACCGCAAGTACGACCGAAAAACCTGCTACGCCTTTGTTTTTTGAACGCCAATATAGAAACAGTAATGTAATTTCTAAAAATTTGATTCTATGCTGCGGCTTAGAAAAAACATTAAGATGAATTAAACCGAAAAAACGTATAGAATCCTCATAGTCACACTATTCAACTACAACAATAAGCGATCATACTTAGAAACTAATGAAGCGTTACTACGCCATAATTTTGAGCTACAAAGAGAAATTCAAACTAGATCCTACCCTAAAGCAAAACTAATATCTACGCAATAAAACAGGAAGTACAAGGAAAATGTAACACTCTTGAGTGTTCTGAACGTGGCAAAATCGCAAAGGGAGGCTATTCACCATGGCCTAATTAAGACAAGAATGTTGTTGTGGCTTAGTCCAGTAAATATTGATCGAGATATGCCACGTAAGTGTTCTGCATAGTTATAAAAAGATTCAATGAAAACGTATACATGGTGTTTAGACTAAACATATCCAGTTGCATATCCAGTTCCAACAAAATAAGTTCACTTACAGTAAACTAGTGATAAGCAATCCGAGTTGCATTGGTGTATGATAAAAAACTTTTTATTGAGTTCTAAAGATTATTTCAAATGGAAGTTTTTCAATTTTTTCGAGCACATGAAACGCAATTGGAAAGCAATCAAATAGTGTTCATTTGTGGGGGAACACAACACTAACATGGTTGAACCAAAAAATTATATGCTCACTAGAACATTCCCGTAATCATCAAATGCGACTGTGATGCTAATCGCACTAGGAAGCAAATGAGGTCAAGAGTACTGAGACCTCTCAGAGCAGTATCAGCGTACCAAAAACCGTACAATGACTAAGCACCGTGCCAGATACAATCCAAATAAGCGTGTTCCACGCCATGCGTCTATTTGCCTCTATATCGTTGAGAGAGCCCAGCTAACTTCAGAAGTCTTTCCATACTAGAGAAAGTTGCCACTAGATAAAACTGCAGATAAGTCAAGGCTTATAAGTGTTGCAATCCCCTATCGGATTTGAATAAATTGATGGAAATAGAAAAAAACAAGACGTATTTCTTAACACTTTAATCGATACTGATTTTTTCGCCCATTGTAAGTGTGATAGGGGTAATTAAATACTCCTAACGCCCAATAATAGCATTTTGTATATGGAAAAGTAGTTATCTTCGGTTTTGTTACATTTATGAAACAGATTTTTGATCATTTTCAGATTATTTTAAACTTGTAAACCGTGAAATAAGCAAATTTCATCTCAATAACGCAGTTGTCGAAATGCGATTCTGAAAATACAGGTGTCACGAGATCGGCGTTCACAGTTGTACAACTGTCACGGTTAATTCTGGTCAAGAAAAGGGATAGCAATTGGCAAATTTTTCTTTAAGCGCCCCTCCAATTGACTAATTTGAGCACCGCTAGTACTTTTAGAAAGGGGCTTAGGAATATGGGCGTACATTCATTGGAACATGTGATTTAATGTAACTGACCAAAAACGAATTACCAGTTTCCTCGAAAATGCAAATTAGTGCTTTTGTAATGGTGCCACAGTAGTCAACAGGTATGTCGGTTGGCATATCAATCAAAGCTATCAAATTAATGAACATCAGTGGGCATCCTAGTATATGGATGGCTAACCGTAGTAATTAATTATAGTCAGCAATTGTGGTTGTGAGATGTGACTTTCTCATGAGGGCGGTCGTGGGGCTTGAAAAATGATTGTGCACTCTTTATGTCATTTCTTTGTCTCATTTAGTACCAAATTTTGCATGCTAAAAGGTTTGTTACAGTCGCCTTATTTCTTCTTCTCTATACATTTGAAATTATTCACTTATATTCACTCTCCTAAGGCACTACTGCTATGAAGGCTATGTTCAAAATAAGTAAATTACCACTAACAATTTCTCACCCCATTAATGGCATAATAGCGATAAATGTCTCAGACATTTCAAGCGAATTTCCCTAAAACATGAAAGAACACAGGTTGGTCTCGTAGAAATGGGAATAGAAGTGCTGAGAAAGATGAATGGAAATACTAATAGGAAAAGGAAACAGGTGTAAGCTCTATCAACTATCAAGAAATGCTACTAAAGGAAAGCAAGACTTGAAACGAACCCAATGAAATCTGTCACCAAAGAAGGCGTGGCTTAAAAAGGGAGTCAAGGTAAAACAATCTCAAGTGATTGGTAATATTTTTTAATGCGACATTTCCACTGTATTTTACAATTTCTCGCCGTATTTAATTAAAAATAACACTTATTCCTTGAATTGCTTATATGAGCTAACAAAAAGTATATTCAACTGTGAATAGTTCGAGCTGAACTATTTATGACAACGAGACGACTTTTTCCCTCTTCTTAACCGAAATATCGTCTTGCTGTTAGTAAGAATATATTAATAACATTACAAAAAATGTCATAAATTGTCCTTAAAAAACTCAAGGACTCAAAAGTTGCAGACATTTTTGGAGTTGGTTAGGAAAATTCAGGAGAGTTTATTTGCAATGTTAGAGACTCAAATCAGACCAAATCTTTTTTTTCCATTCTTCCCATGTTTCATTTTTCTAAAATTTGACCCATTTAATTAATTACAGTTAATGATGGGGTAGACTTACTCACCCTAGAAACTCATTCAGGTAATGAATAAATAAGTTTAATCAACTGCATGTCTTTAAGGTTAAACTTGCGTATCGTTATGTTTCCATGCCCGGGCAACAGAGGACACTGTCTTTCCACATTCGCCACTACTTTCCCTTGTTTGGATTTGCCTTATTAGCCTTTGCCTTTGTATCATAGCTTAAAAGTCAGATTATGTAAGTATCCTTATGTATTAAATAATGAATTAGCAACCATTTTGTCTTTCATATGCACTAGCCTTAGTTTTGGCTGAAATTAAAAATTCGTAGATGAATGTTCGAGCTTTACACTTGATTGAAAATATATGGGATCAAAAACAGGAGTAATATTTGGCCTGAAAATTCTTGTTTTCCTGAACAGTCCATAAACCAGAACCAGTTTAAGTACTTTCCTGCTATCTTTGCAATAAATGTAAACAACAGTCGTATCACTGTGTACAGTTACTTCGATAACTTCTTATAAATTTGTTGTGGGTCTCTACTTTTGCCCTTTAAATTCTATTCTCTGGATGAGGATTGGCGGAAGAATAACTAAAGGTGATTCGTTTTTTACCTGTCTGAAGTTAATATTAGTAACCATTTATTCTTCATTCGCTTTGAATTTTAGCTAAATATGCTTCGAAAAAGTTTCAGCCTTTTTAACCTTCTCTTATTGGAGAAATTAGGTAATAAGTTATCAGTGGGTGGTTTAGTTGATATGCTTACTTAATATATACAGGATTCGTTTTGATTCGTTTTTTGCTTAAGTTCGCCTTCCGTTCAAAAATGGCTGATCCCAATATTTTAGAAATCAAAATTGAGATGGATACGGGAACACTACTACCATACTACCTCGGTGCCTGACTTCCCACTTTCTTATTTATTATACCAACCTCGTTCAATTAAACCATAACCTTACTTTTAGTTAACATAAGCCCTCTGAATCATTTTGAGCCAAATTCTGTGATTTTTAATGAAGGAGCACATGAGTGATAGTTTAGATATCAAGGAGACTAAAGAAGACCAGTTGAACTATCGTCCTTCCAACTTCTTTCATTCCTCGGCATGTAACATGGTGAAGAAAGGAGATACTATTGGTTGGAGAGCTTCATTCCGTTTTTTGGATTACCAAAGAGAGAAGAATGAGGAGAGTGAGAAACTTGTTTAAATGAGTGGCAATATACCGATAGGGTCGGCGTATATTTAGAGAAGGAATTTGTATATAGTCGTTAGTAATCCGATACGGGTGATGTATATGACTGCAAAGTGGGAGGGGTGTAATAAAGCATGTGACCGCGGTGAGTGATCGCAGGGCGTCAGAGGCCATATATTAATTTTTTGCTATTGATGCAAAATTAAATTTCAATTGCTTCAATAGTAAATTGGTAATTTACCATTACAAATATCATAAATTTAAAGAGAAGGACTTTCTACGAGAAATGCATTTTGGAAAGCTGCTTTTCTCAAGACTGATTGACCAAAAATTTACCGATTCTGTTCTGAGAAACATCAGAAAAATCTATTTGTTGTTAACAATTTGGTTTGGTTTCTTTAAAATGTTTAACTAATCCGTCTGCCTCCTTCGAAATTGAATATACAAATGTCGGTGACTGTAAACGAGACCCCAATTAAACTATGTGGTTTGAACAAAACACTTGGCGACACATTAAAATTGTCCTTTTCATCACGTAAACACATGACCGATGCAGTCTGATCACATTTGGTCGGTGAAGATAGAAGTAAACATTACATTTATCATAGAATGATTGCTAAATGCGAAAGTGATCAGATAATTGTGGCAGAGAATAGAAATATTCTCCTCAATGCAAAAAGGTAACTTCAAGATTTTGAGAAAAAATACGTTCAAATCACTTATGCACCCTTTACATTTCCTTTTTAATAGTCTTCGGTACCTTTAAATGTAGATCTTAGAAAATAAGTGTACCTTAACACACTTTTCATCATAATGATATATTTTTGTTAATTTTTTGAGTAAAGTAACTAAAAGGAACTTACAAATGGAAATTTTTAGTATTAAAATTTAATATTGGGAACAGGAACAAATTTCGCAAAAATTAATGAAGACAAAACAAATATGTAAATTACTAGCCCCACTGTAAAGTATTGCAATTTTAATATCGAATAAAAATTCAACTTTCTGTACAAAAAAGTTGACTGGAGAGAAAATAAACCTGAGTTTTCGCGAAAGAAACAAATTATTCATACAAGTTAGTGAAGCTATTGGTCTTTTACCCTATTCTTTGTCAAGATTGTGCCGTTTCTTAATGTCATTCGATTAGAAGATAACTATTTCCAGAGGATTGCAAAAATTTCCAATATAACTCATTAATCTCAATAGTCTCTTTCTGATAAAAAGCTGCTGTTCATGTGGTTTTTCACTTCAGTCTCCTTTAGAAATCGTTCTTCTCTTAGCTTAGATTCCATGTACCTGAAAAGACAATAACAGGGTGGCGCAAGATCTGGTGAACATGGAGGATGTGATTCAACCTCCAACTTTAATGCCTCAGCTATTTTGGAAGTTATTCACACTTTATGGTATCAGGTATTATCATATTGAAGAGTTATCTACTTTCTATTAAAGAAAAGGGGACTTTTAACTTTTAATTTAGTCTTCTTTATTGTTAAAAACCATAAATTTCGTCTGAAACTGTTTCGATGGTTTTAGGAATTCGCCATGGATTATTCCACGTACATCATGTTTAATAAGTAGAAGTTGTTTCCGAAGGATCAATCTTGACTTGGCTTAGTCGATTGAATTGGTGTTTGATTTGGAGGCAATCATTGTACTTTCTCACTGATGTTTCTTTGTTGACAAAGCATGTGCTTGTTAGTTCATCTTTGTTATACTGGGGCGCCCAGATTCGCCTCCTATTCAATTTATCCACACGCCTCAACTATAATTACTTTTTTTCTTATGTCCTTTCAATTTACTGAAATTGATTGAACAGAAGGAAAGTAACTTGATTCACCGTGTGGGTAAATAAGTTGAAATTAATGGAATTGCTCAGAAAACCAATTAAATTTAAGTAGTGAAAAGGTAATTCCCAAGACCTAGGTAATCTTTTTTTACCATAATTACATCCTTTGATATAATTTATCAAATATTCAGAAGCCAAATCCAACGCTTTCGTATTTGCAAAAATAGAGAAGAAGAGCACCAAGTCGAAAAAGCACACCTGTTAGTTCCAATTTGTATTTCCAAAATTTTATGCATAATAATCAATTGCGACAAGTACTCTGAGTTTATTGTAATAATTGGTGCTGTATTCGGTTATTATTATTATGACAAAAATTCTTTATAAAAATACCTCTTCAAGGTCATCTATGCATTAACCCAAAAGAGATTAGAGCTGGTATATCAGCCTTTCCGGCTCAAGTTTTGGGCATTTTATAGGCATTTGCTTATTCTAACAAGATCCGCTTATTTTTGTTTGCTTCTATGAAAGCATTCGGCTTGCAGAAACTTGCTATAACTGAGATATACGTTTTAAGACGAATTTGAATAGGGTGGGTTTAAGAAAAGCCAAATGAATATCCACCTTTGCTCTTGAAAACTAGCTCTCCAATATTCATCCATATGCCTGAAAGGTAAACTCAATCAAAAAGGCGCCAAAATGATCAAAAAATGGCTTTGTGGGGATAAAGATGCCCTAAGCCGAAGCTATGTCCAAATCTCCGACTCTGGACAGGTACTCCAGTTTACCCTTCTTCTTTCCTCAGTCAACTTAGTATTGACAGCAATGTTCCATGGCTCATTCAATGCGTTCAAATCCTCAAGGGCTAAACACGTGGTTGTCTTTGGTTATGACGCTAAATACGTTAAGATAAATGGTAATTCTTTAATTAATTTATACCTTACAAGCGTTCTAGGATTTAACGACAGCACGTATTAAAGCCACTAAATGTCCGACTAATAAATACAGTAGCATATGCGTAAATTTCCTACGTGATAGTCAAATGTGCGGAGCATGTAAGTATGAAAAATAATTTCACCATTTGAGGTTCTTGGGATTCTCCAATATGTTAAATTTCCATTCTCTGCTAAAATTAAGTTAGCAGTTTAAAATAGTTAATGATAATTGGCATTATCAATAATTCTGATTAATAAAAATGGTAAATAATAGCATAATCCCAATCTCTGTTATTTTTCATAAGACATAATGAAAGCCGAAGCCAAAAGATATTTAATCAGATAGTCGATAGAAGGATATCCAAAAATGATATCTTAAATAGGTCTAATTTTATGGCCAAATTTCTGAGAATGTCGGTTACTTGCAGAAGAAATACCAGGCGCAGTTTCTACTGCAGCACTCAGAATCTCTAAAGCAGAAGTGGGAAGATGGAAGACAAGGTTGGCAGGTTCCATCGCCAGGTCCTGCCAAAACACAGTAGAGATCTTTGCAACAGCGGTTGAAGACTGTCCTGTCGCACTGTTCACCTAACCTTTTACAATTTTCTCCTAAAACTAATCGTAAAAAGAGAAAATTAATTACAAGAAAAATTAAAATCCTAGAACGTGCCAACAATATATTTTACATTTTAAAGTGAAAAGATGGACAAGAATAATTGAATCAGTGTACTTAAAAATTTTGAAAGAAAAAAATGGATCAAAAACATAGATAAAACTCAAGTGACTGAGCATTGACAGTATTCATAATGTTCTTTGCATTAAGCTAACCTATAATGGCCATGGAGAGAACACAAACGAAGAGTATTAGTAGGGAACGCATGTTAGCTAGTTAACCGGGAAATTTCGAAGCTGTTTATGTGCAGGAGGTTTATATCCGTTTGTTTGAAGTGCGCAAATTTGTCATGCATAACAAATGTTAATCGTTAAGGGCTTGGAAGTTAATTTATGGACAGGGAAGGCGTATCCCTTGAACACAATCACATAAACAAGTATCGAAAACAATCAGGTTGGCATATTTTTCTAGGTCAGTCTTCTCCATAAATGCCGAAACTAGTGAGAATTTTTTTTAGTCTACTCTCTCACTTTGATATCAGCAAAGGTGGTAGAAAAGTGGAATTTGACGATTTTAATTTAGTACTCAGGAAGAGGGGGTTGCGAATGAGGTTTTATGCTCTTAGATATTTGTAGAGTCCTGTTAAATCGCAACTCTCCCTTAAAATATGTACTATTTTCTAGATCGGTCTATACGACTCGGTGGGTGTTGATACTAAGAAGCAAATGTATACCGTGGAACACGTTTATTTAGTATGGCGTGCTGGCGTACAGGTGTACTGTGTGTATGTACGACGTGGAACGTAGTCATTATAGACACTTTATGTTATGATGACCTCATATAACTTGGGTCATTGATTGGTCGGGTAATCGTGTACTGGAATTGACCATTGATTGATAGTATTAGCATTGGTCATTGATTGGTCGAGAGGATTCTGCATTTGTCATGCTATAGTTGTGTTCCCACAAGCGCTTATATTTGAGCGAAATAGAAAAGTGTGCTTTTAATTGGAAGTACTTGTAAATCGGCTTGGAGACAAAGGAAGGCATGACAATAGGAGATGAAAACCAGTAAGAGTATGAAAGCTTCAAGGGACGCAACGATTCTATGGAGCGACCTTCTCGCCTTATCGGCCAGCAGCATGAGGTTTAGCACTAAGTACCTTTCAATTCCTAAATTTAACTTAATCTACGACGACTATGTTGTCCCATGTATTCGTCAATTGAAAGGCAAAGTTACTAATTTGTTCAGGTTAAATGCCTTGGCAACAGAATGGTTGGTTCTCTGAAAACAATTTTTTAGAGATAAATAACTTTCTGTCCAACTTATAATTTAACCTTGCTACAGCCGATGCACTTTTAATTATGAACTACATCTCAGTACTACTTAAATACCGACATATTGTTCTAAGCTTAATTAAAATTTAACCTAGTTACAAAAAAGTTCTAGAAAAAGCATTTCGTATTTTAAACAGCATTTATCAAGTTCATGTAAAGGGGAAGACGAGAATTAACTTAATTACCATTGAAAATGCAAAATTCAATGATTTTAGACCATTGCCATTTGAAAGATAACGCCCACAGCTACAATTACAAAAAAACACAAGAAAAGAGGAAAATTTCATATATTTATTGTGATGTCTCAAATTTAGGACGCTGAAGTAATTGGGACAGGAATTTTTCTTCAAAGTACACCACATTCATGAGTTAGAGAGATTTATATAAACGTCTACTCACATTATTTCAGTAATTGTATTTTAAAATCATTATCTCCCATTTGCCACTAGTAGACACGAGATGACAAACATATGAAAAGCATCGATTATTTTTATCCATAATTGCGTAAAATACAAAAGCTATTTGTTTAAACAGTAGGTGTACGTGTGTGACTCGTAAATTCTACTGATTTCACATTCAATCTGTTTTTTATGCAGCGGAATCAATTTTCAGTTATCTCATCAAAGCCCAGTCGACGTTGACAATCGTATTAAGATATATAATGATTAAGAGCCCATAAAGGTTTAAAATGTAACAGTAGCAATGTGAATTTCGTTTCATTTTTATGAAGCTGAAATTTTATTTATTGATTTCATAAGAATATCAAAAAAATTATATTCTGCAAATGCAATTAGAAACTAATTAATTAAGTAGTTGTATTTTAGCAACTTACTTTCAACGCGTTCGCGAGATGTGGGGTTTTTGTTTTCATTTCCGAAAGTTTAACAAACAGCGTTAAGTGGATTAACTTAGAGTGTTAATTTCAAAGTCAATAGTTATTATAGCTTGCTGTTAAACATTAATTTGTGAAGAAGTAAAACCAAGTAGTCATACAAAAATATAAATTAAAATTATCAAAACTAAAATAAATTTAATGCAAATCTTCATTTAAAGATTTATTTAAGCTGATTTTGTAATATTTAGAAGTGACTTTGAGAAAGTTTCATCACTGTGTTTTAACTTGTACTAGATCACTCCGCTTTTATAAAATCACGCTCCACTTTCCGTTTAGTTAACTACTAGCGTATTAGCTATTTGATTTAATTAAATAAAAACAAATGGACAAGAATTCTGATGAGAAAATTCGTGCTAAATACAGTGTCAAACGATTCACTTACACTCAACGTGATTTTGATGATGAATTTCAAATAAAACCAAAATCAACATTAAATTTTTCCAAAATCAAAAATACCATAATGAAAGCCAAACTAAGTACTTTTGGGTTCGCCTTATTTCCCGTCTTTCCTTCATTGATGTCATATTATACTCTTCGTTTGTTTGCCATGGACATCATTGCAGGTGTTACAATGGCATTCTTCCATCTCCCTCAAGGTAAATACGGATTCAAGCTTAATTTTCTTCTGCTGTTAGGTATGGCTTATGGTGCACTTGCTGGTCTTCGTCCTGTTAACGGTTTATACACATCTTTTTTTCCTGTTCTTGTTTATTTCTTCTTTTGTACTTCGAGACACAATTCTTTAGGTTTGTTTTTAGACTTTTCGCACGTATTTACTTGTCATAATCATGCGAACTAATTATATTATTTGATTTTGAAGGAACATTTTCTCTGGCTTCTCTCCTCTTTTCTGAGCCTATTAATCGTGTCACTAATGAATATTTCTTGCCAATGAATCCAAGCAATTCTACCGGCATGTCAGACGAAGAGTATCAATTTCGACTGAAAATATCACTGACTCTTGCCTTATGCGTTGGATTATTACAGGTAGTTCAATATTTTTCAAGTCTCAGACTTTCCTACTTTTTTCTGTTTCATTGCAGATTGTTATGGCTTTGGTTCAAGTTGGTTTCCTAGCTACCTACCTCTCTGGTCCCCTGATTAGCGGCTTCATGTGTGCCTCAGCCTTTCATGTACTCTCAAGCCAATTCAATTTACTCTTTGGTATTAATATGCCGAAAGTCTATGGACCTGGAAACTTCTTCATCGTAAGACATGACTACACTTACCTGCTTGCATTCTTCACTTTGTCTATTTATCGTATATATATATATTTGCCCTTCTTAGAAATTTTACAACCTTTGCGCTCATGTCAAAGAGACTAACGTTGCAACTGTTATCATCTGTATAGTCTGCATTGTGGTCCTTCACATCTTCCGGCTGTATATTAATCCTTACTTCCGTAAGAAATTCAAATTCCCTGTTCCTGTTGAGTTCTTAATTGTAAGTTCGCTGTTTCTTATATGCTTTAACATCTTGAAATATTTAAAATTTTTCCGTTTGGTTAATTATGAGCAAGTGCATGATTTGTTCAAAACGTGTACATGCGAAAGTCAGTCATAAGTTCGTTTAGTATTTGATTAAAGGTTTCATGAAAGATTGTCAGGTTCTTGTTTATTTTCTATACTGTTTTTTTTTAATTTGACCTTTTGAGCTGACGCATAACTTCAAAGTGAACCTTGAACTTTTCAATTGAAATTTGGAAATCATTTTGTATATTTTATCTGCCGCTGTTAGCTTGGATTCGAATTTCCCTAATTGCTAGCAAAAAAGTCACTATTTTGGTCGGGTCAATAAAGCTTGGTTAGAGCTTTTTGAGGAGTCCTGATCTGAGAGTCACACCTATTGATCTATTTCTTACGTCATGTTTATACTGATTCCTCTATTCATTTGTAATATCGTCTCTTTGTTCTCTAAAATAGTATAATGTCAATCGGTCAATTTGTTTATAGGCAAGTCGAACAGGTAATCAGTATCCTAGTTACTGTGATGAAACAAATTTACTTTTGACGCTCTATCTGATTTTTATGTAAGGTAGTACATATGCATATATAAATACCAATGCATGCTCGTATCTATTACTATAATAGAAACAAGTATCAGAGTAGTCAGAATGAGTATATCTGTAAATAGGTTAGCAAGTTTTAATTTTTCAATAACATTTCACGTCAAACAGATAGTCGTTATTATAAGAATCAGTGTGAATGCTTATCCCTAATGATTTTGGTTCGAGTCTCCTTCCATGCTTTCACTTCACAGTGTTTCACAATGTTACCTCTAATTAGACGCACTCAAAAAATGTTTTGCCAAATAACTGATAAATGTTTGTTAATATAAATTTTTTTTCGAATTTTGTAAGGTCGTTGCAAGTACAATCACCTCATACTTCGTAAATTTCCACGAGCGCTGGGGTGTCGCTGTCGTTGGTCCTATCCCCAGTGGGTAAGTTTCTTTATCCTCTTCTTCATACTTCTTGGTCGATTTTAATGGTCCTTGCTTGGGTTTTACAAGCACTCCTCTTTAACATGTTATTAGTTAATAGGCGGAGTGAGGGTGGGAAAGGCCGGGGGTGGGGGGTGGAAGGGGAGGGGGGGGGGGATTTTAACCCACTATCTAACATGATTTAGTTGTTGCACCACTAATGCATAATGTTGTCGGCATCTTAGTGCGGATGTAGTCATTAAATTAATTGCTCACTCCTACAATTACTTATCTTGCTAAAAATTAGTTCGCGTCAACTTCCTTACTTCGGGAACATTTTGTTATTTTTTCACTAATCTTCCGTTATTAGTATTATTATTATTAAGGACTTGCCCAGGGGGGCATGAAATTCCAATGATCAAAGATACTGACTAACTTCAGTTACGTCTCCTAAATTCCTAGCAAACCATATGAATAAATACGTGACTATTCCATTCTAGATCTTTAAGTTCAAATAGCTGCACCGTTCGGTTTCAAACTGATATAAAATTTGTTCACGTTCATCAATTCCCCCAACTATAGTTGAATGTAATATGATGTTCTATTTTTTCCCAATATTTGGTCAAAAAATTTTCCTGCTATTCTTGGAACAATTGTTCATTTATTTTTATAGTACTTGTCCATTTTTACTACGTCAATGTCTTCAGTTTGTTATAATGAACCAAGATGAGACACGTTTTGCACTGTTTGTCAGCTTGTATGGATCGAACCTTCTAATAGGCAAAACTCTTTCCCTGGGTTGAGTCTTTTAAAGCATTTCTAATGTTTGCTATTTCCTATTCTGTCACTAGCATATTACCTGGGAAATATAATTTTCACTGCCCTTGAAATAGTTTAATCAGTTAAAACTATTATCTAATGAAATGTAATCCATACTCCTAATAGAACCTAATTCTGGTACTTGTTGTTTTATGATCTGGTCAATTTATTGTTCCATCAAGCGAATCCTTAGGCATGTACTCTATAACAATGGGGTCAGCTTCAAGCTCATGAATTAGGTAAATTATTAAAAAGGCAGAACTTATCACCAGCTTTTATTGATCGATGAACTTTGGGTTAGCACACACATATATATATATATAATGGCAGGCTTTATTATAGTTATCATTAGACCTCTAGTTGCATTCGGGCTTCACAGGGAGGAAGAACATCAAAGTCATAAAAATTCAAGAGGGGGAACTGAAGGGTGCTTCACAGATGCAAAAGAGACAGACACAAAGGTAGAGAAAAAGGTAAGGTGAGGTGAGTACTGTGAAAGTGGTCGAATATGACATACAGTCGGGTGGTCATGGTAGTTTGAAGTCAACTGTCGGTTTATAGACTTTCTTACCATTTGAGTATACGTTTACCCTGGGTGCGCCACGTGGAGGTAAGTCTATCGTGCACCCCATTAGCATATTTAATAACTTTTAGAGATAGTTTACAAGTGTCTAAAGATAATTTGGAGAAAAGGCAGGATGCCTCGGTTCATAAGATTCTTGGTTTTACCTCCAAAGAACATGTGCTATTGATTTGACCGAAGGTTCCATTGAAATTGGCATTCTGGTATGCGGCATTTCTTGCGCATGGCTTAAAGCAAATAGAGATTTGCTAGTGGAAGTCCTTATTGATCGTTAAACCTGTGGTACGGTTATTACTCAGATGACGCCAAATGCTGCTTTCTTGGAAAGATCGTGAATCTGAACACCATCATTTCACGTACAATTTTTGAAATTTATCACGTTACGCCATTATTATACATAGCAAAGCCAAAAATGTGTGAAATTTATGCACGGGTGGAAGGTGAGTGGAAATTGATGGGAATTCATGAAAGAAATAAGAACATCAGGAAAATCCGCTTCATTTAGATTCTGTATTCATTAGATTAGCCACATAGTTCACGCTTTCAAGATTTTTAAGAATTTCCATTTTTCAGGGTATGTCATCCTTAGGTCCCTTGAATGCATTCATACCAGCGGTATTCTAAATGTGTTTGCCAATAGAGTATGTCTATTGATAAATCAATCTCGAATTCTCCTTTTATTTAGTCTTCCAGCCCCGGTTCTTCCCACCTTCTCATACTTCTCTCAACTCATTCCTGACATTTTTGTCGTTGCGGTCATCACCTTTGCCATCAATGCGGGTCTTGTGAAGAATTACGCTGCAGAATTCGGTTACGATGTTTTGGATAATCAAGTAGGCTAAAACTATGGCGCTTATCCTTATTCCTTAACCAATCTTAAACGGACTTGATGATATGGCTCCTTTTGAAGTCAACTGTTGTACTGATTGAGGAAAATTTTGTGTCTTTCCTCGTTTTTCGACGCATTTATCTGAATTTTTACTTTATTTGGTATTGATCATTGTCCATTCAACATCAGTGGTCTTCATGGGGTTATCGGAATTAAAATATTTTTTCCTTTTCAGTCCTGTGAAAAGTAAGGTTAACGGGTCATGGGTGCCAGTTAAGCTAACTGCAATCATATTGCATTTCTCTTTTACTCAGCCTCTTTGTATGGCTGGGGTGGGAGAATGTGTACCTTTCTATGGAGCATGATTAGGAGGATAGGATATGGGTGTCTCCCTCAATGCGCTTTAGAATTTAACATTGATTTTGATTCTTTCATTCCACTATGTTTTACGCCTTTTCTAGGGCAGTAAATGTACCTTAAGGTAGCGTAACAGAGATAATCTGACCTCTGCCTCCATAGGTAGAAAGGGGTCAATAAGGGATCATTATCAGATTGTTTACACTATAAAATGAAGTGTGGTCTCTATATTTCTATGGTGGGGGATGGAGTGGAGAGAGATTTTCGATTTCCATTAAAGAGAGACACCATATGACAAATCTATAGGATAGTAAAGTAAATCATATTCCGAAATGTACTTGATAGTCAACAAACTCAATAATCCTATCTTTATATGCATGAATATTTTCATCAGGTTTGAGGTGCGTAAATGGCTAAACTCATTCCTTCAGTATCCATCCACGTGACCTGCCGAAATATAGGGAAAACAGAAATTAACTACATTTGATAGTGGATTAAGGAAGTTTTATCCAAAAATCTCATTTTTAATTTCAAACTAAAAAAAATGCCAAATAATCCATGCATTTTATGCGCACAACTTGCTTTACCTACTCCACTCCTCCTCTCTCTTCCCCCCACCCCTAAAAAGTAACACCGAACTGATATCTTCTAAATTGCCATTTCTCGGGAAAACCTCGAAAGCCATATGCAGATCGCCTTTTTCATAGCTTTGGGATTAAAGGTTGGACATTAGCATGTGTCGAAAACTCATTCGATCTCCTAACCTGTGCATAAATTGATGCTTTATTGCCATCATCATAATTATCATACTGCATCATTTTTCAGGAACTTTTGGCCATGGGAATTAGTAATACCGTTGGTGCCCTCTTCAAGTGCCACACAGCTTGCGGTGCCTTGGGTCGTACCGCTGTCGTTGTCACTGTTGGAATGGCCTCCCAGGTTTGAACTTATTGAACATTAAGTAGTTTTTACTAAATTTTCTTCCGCTTTTTTTCCTCTTCTAGATAGCATCTCTCATTTCCTGCATAATATTCGTTCTCATACTCTACTTTATTGCTCCATACTTGGAATCTCTCCCCCGGGTAAGATTATCTGATTAATAACAAATTAGGCCTCGAAATTACATCGTTATTATTATTTTTAGCCAGCGCAAGTATAGATTGGGTGTTTGCTTCGCTATTTCTCTTAATTCTTTAAAGGAGGGATTCACGCTTTTTTTATCGATTTACTTCGAACTGATATTCCATATTAATATCATAAATTGGCCTTCACTGTTCTCCTCTCCTGGCCATTATCTGGAGGTCCATGCTCCTGAAAGGAGCAGTGTTTAGAACTAGTTTTAAGGCTTCAGTGCACTAGTAGTGTAGTTGTCTCGTTGATTAGATGATAATGACCCGAAATTCCCTCCACCCCTCCCCCCTCCACTCCACTTAGAACCTCAAGAAATTCGCATCGTATTTTCAATGCGATCTTTTTTCTTAACAAAGTTTAAAGTCTACGCAATCTTTAAATTAATTGAATATTGCTAAAGTAGGCGTTTGAGCAAATTACACCAATCAAAAATGAAGAATTCAGTTAATTAAAACCCTCAATACTGTATCGTGTTTGCTTCGTTATCTGGACTTGGGTATTGAGGTAAATAGATAACTTCAGTATCATCAATGCTTCTTAATTAACAGGACTGGAAAAAGACAAAAGATGAACGAAGAACTCAGAGGTCCTGTGACTTAATTAAGATATACTAAATGCCTATGCCATTAGTATTAAGGGTATGCATTATGGAGAGAAATGATAGTGTTAACTTTTTCCTATAACTACTATTTTTGCTTTCTTTTTCTATTTTTCCCTCTATAGGCTGTTCTCGGCTGCATTGTCTGCGTTGCTCTTCAAAGTACCTTCACGAAAGTCCTAGATGTCAAGCAACTCTGGAAGGTCTCGAAAATCGATGCTGTACGTTAGTCAATAAAGGAAACCCGAGTGAATGGTTTTCCTTTCATTGAAACACTAGTTGTTTAGTCGTTTTGGAGGAATATGTGGTAACTTTTGAATATTTAGAAGTCGTCTTCTTAAAAAGTGTAGAATATAGCATGGATGTACAATTTTTTCACTTTGAATATGAGGTTCTACTCTGTTGTATTGCCAATCGGTTGTCTTTTTTTTCATCTGAGCGCCCTTTTACAAACTGGGCGTTTTGAGTTAGGCGCGTTTTAATTGGATGGACATTCTTCTTAATTGAATTCCGCTACCCTCTACCATATTTCAACTTATTGGGCAATTTTGGTTTGTAAATTTTTGTTAAATCCACGGAAAAATCACAAATTTACGCCTCTCTGATGTTGCAATTTTATTTTATTTCCGTCGCAGTTGGGGGCATTCTGTTGATTTCTTCAAGTATGGCTTTATTTCGAGAAGCAAATTTGGCGAGTATTGTTATAAATAAAAAGCGTCGTTTATTATCACTGTGAAAATCTCAAATAAGGTTTGAAGGAGAGAAGTGTTAAATCAAAATTGTTATTTTAATTCAGGTTCACCAGGTTGTTTAGTTTTTACTTGTTTGACACAGTCCTCCGGCACCTTGTTTCCTGAGTGAAGCCATCTATGCAAACTCAAGTAAATGAATCGAATAACTGGAGCGGTTAGTTGGTACGAGATTAGTTGCTTCGAGAGAGCAGAGCAGAATTGTAAAATTATGAATGAAATAATCTGATGGGGTCTTCTATTCCCATGGCTAAATAAGAATACAGATACACACGATTATTCTCAACCCAGGCTCAAATTAATTTTTAGTCATTAGGACAGCCTTTAAGTGCAGCTCGTTGTGTATCACTCAATTGACAAAGGAGGGAGGGGGAATTAGGTCATTCTTTGTCCTTCCCAGCTGTGAATGAATAGTAAAATAATGATGTACTGAAGGCAATGGAGTTGAGGTGTATTTATAAAATCTTTACCTTCAACTACGGGCGTAGGTTGATATCCAAATGTGGATTTTCGAGAACAGCGATTTTACCCTTTTTCTTTTGCTTCTTTTTAAAAAAAATACTAATATTCTACTCGAACTCTCATTTTTAGGGGCAATTATGACCTAGCTCCCACATCAAATTTATATTTTATTCGGAAGGCCAGTAAATTAGTGTCACTTTCATGATCTTACTTCATTTTCACTCAGAGAGCCATCTGTTTGAGCATACCTCAAAGCAATCGAGTGGAGATTTTCTCTAACGCTAAAGGAGGGCAAGTGAGTGATGATTGAAACGAAAATTTGTGTACCCTCATTTGAACGTACCAATCCGATCGTAAGGTTGGTGATTTACAATACCTTATTTGTGAAGTCAAAACTCCTCAGATCACAGGCAGAAGAAGGGAGATGACCTTCAACGTAATCAGCTTTTTTGCTTTCTTTGTTTTTCTTTTATTACATACGTGGCAAGTGATTGGTCAAGTTTTTGACCATTTATTGTAACATACATAATTGGGGTTCTAGTGCACAAAGAATGAAGCCTACTGGTCTTGCTTGACCACACAGAATTTTTTCTCCAGGTCCTTCTATGACTTTTAAGTTGACCTTTATAAAGTTCATGCAGTGATTTTACCATTAAGTAAATGGAATTACTAGTAGAGAATTGGATTATTTTTAAATTATCTGCAGTCTGACTATCCAATTATTGCATCAATACTGCCTTCAGTGGTTGCCTTACATACCCAGTTGCGAGTGTAGAAATCTGGTAATCAGTAATCCAGTTTACGATTATGGAATGTTTATCAGCTTCTTTCTTTCTACACCGAAAATATTCGATCAGTCTCACCAGCACACTAATTTTTATCTAATGTAATTATCTATTTCCAATAGCCCGATTGTCTCCTAACTGTTTCTGCCCGTTTTAGATTTGGGACTTGGATACTCTTAAATTGCGTCAGTTTTATTCACAATTTGTACTTAAGTTTCCTTCGATATAACTATTTCAACTTTTACACCCCAGTTCCTTCCATCGATCTGAGCATGTGATTCTGCAATGATCCTTCACCATAGTCTTTGCAGTCGAGCAACTGTTTTCGAAGGTCCACAATTTTTCAATGACTTTGTGCGTTCTTGAATATTTAAAAATCTAAAGAACGTTTCAGTTACCCCAAGGTGCTTGAAATATCCCGCCTTCACCTCCTTCTTGTTTCAATTAATAATAGCATACATAAGTATGCATAGAATAGTAATATAAACCACTAGTGAGACACTATCTTCTCCCTTCAAAGAAGAAACTAACTTCTAGGTGTGAAATAGTACAATCAAGTCAGCATACTTCATTAAGTTGTGTACAACTTTCATCTTTTCATTCAATATCAATTTTAATGCAATTAATAAATTTTTAAGGTGTAGGTATTTAAATTTTGTACCTTTGCAAGTATCGATCAATCAAATGTCACTTTCAAAAACTTACATCGCGTCATGGTCGTCATTTGTCGGAAATTGATAGAGGATTGGTTTGATGTTATTTCATTTTAACTTCTCTTTCTACTCAATTCAAATATTAACAATACCGCTCCGTATTGAATTTGGAAGTATTGTCAATTTGCAAGAAGCTTTCGTAATTAACATTTGATAGAAATATAGGCATTTCTAATAAATTTACCTACGTGGCTCTCATTTTCTCATTATTATCCAATGCTACCCTTTAAATGTAGCACATATATTCACCATTTCAACTACCGTTTCCTTTTTAGTCAATCTGGTTGGTGTCTTTTGTCACTACTCTTGGAATTGACATAATCTACGGGGTTGCCATCGGTTTTGTCTACTCTATCTTAACAGTCGTCTCAAGAAGTCAATACGGCGGTCGATTCCTCCTTGGAGAAGCCAAAAGCACTGACCTCTATTCCGAGATCAAATGCTTCGAAGAGGTGAGTCTTCCCATTTACAGTAAGTATTATTTCACTGATTCTACCTATCCCCAGTTATTGGAGGCTTATATTCCACTATAGTTAGAAATAAATCATCGAATTTTTCTCATTTAATTTCTATAATTTTAATGAGGTTTTAAGGCAACTTATCTTTCTAGTTCTGTGTTTTCCTTTCTTCTTCTATGCCTCCAAATGAAATAGGCTCTTTTATTCTACATATTGGTAATAGCATCAGTAAAGGATTGGCAACCAGGAAACCCAAAGCACTCCTCATAACCTTGTGGTAATTCGTTAAATCAGTACAAATTCTGAACATTCAAATTCTCGGGTACACTGGTTAACAAGCTCTAGTTTTCGCTCTTAGTAACCCTCTGGAATTCAGGATAAAATTATTAACTTGGATTTGGGGCTATGATTTTGCAAACTCTGTTATTCATTAATGATCCGATAATGTTATTTTTAGTTCTAACGGAGTGGATCAATTTTCATATTCTCTGTGCGTTTGGATAACTTTTCCAAAAAAAACAATTGGTGTATTTCCGCCTCTTTCATTCATTTTATAGTTGCATGAACTAGATGGCATCAAGATTATCCGCTACGACGGTCCTGTCTACTTTGCAAACATCGAAGCCTTCCGCAAAAGTGTCCATCGCCTTTCTGGTGTCGATCCTGTGAAAATCAGACGTCATCAGAACAAAGGCAAAGTCTTCTCCAATGTCTTTAGAGCTCGCTGTGAAAAGGAACTTGAGATCTCCACGAAAGAAAATGATTTGAAACGGTCTGATAATGAGGAGGATGTGGAAAATGCCACCAAGTGTCGAAAATTTGTAGGTCTTCGGTTGTAATAATAATAATAATATCTATATCCGTTAAATGATCAAAAAAGTTGAAAACTCCATTGCAAGTATTGACAACACGACCTTGGCAGGTAGTATTGAGCCACCTGTGATGGCTTAGTGAACCAAGTTGAACGCTGAGCCAACAGGGTGCTTTTCAGCACCCTGATAGAGAATTCCACATTCTTTCATTCCTTTTGTGATAAGTATTACTCGTTTTCTTTTGCATATATTTGTATCTACCGGTTTTGATGGAAGTGTCTCCCGAAGTGACTGTGATGATGCCCCCTTTCAATACGAATAACCTTCTTAAAGACCAACAGGACACAGTAGCCTTTCACGAAATGAGAAGATTGAGAGTTGGGTTAGACTACAGCTCACCGGTTAAACATGGATGAAGGAGAGAATTATAAAGAAAAATTTAGGAAGAGAGAAGATGGAGAAGTTGAAGAGCGCGTTAGACCCGAAGATACACTGAAGTGTTGGTTGGTTTTGCGTTCGTTGTCTGTTTGACTCTCA
This sequence comes from Hymenolepis microstoma, assembly GCA_000469805.3. Taxonomy (NCBI): domain Eukaryota; kingdom Metazoa; phylum Platyhelminthes; class Cestoda; order Cyclophyllidea; family Hymenolepididae; genus Hymenolepis; species Hymenolepis microstoma. The sequence goes on along the minus strand of LR215995.1, from coordinate 9,543,859 downwards.
ACCAATACAAGTCGTGATCTAACCTATGAATCAACATGAGTACATTGAAATTCACCCTGAATTATATTGACCTTTAGACACTTATATTGACATAGTTGTCAGGTCTAAGGCCCCGGCTTAACGGGGGTGTGCTTGTTTATCAAACAGATGATTATTTACTGATTACTTAAAGTGCAGTCAAGTTGTCGCTTCTCATGAAGATGTTATAAACGAATTGTCTCCAAAGTGCACATTAATCCAAAAACGCAATATAAACACGTTGGTGCCCTGAAAGTAAACTATACTCCAACAAGTGCTCAAGGTGACGACCCTGCAATTTGGCATATTCCAAATCTTTTGCTTATTTCTTGGATAAAGATTATTCATTCCTATCCAGCAGGTCTAAAATCAGTTTATTGGCTATTGATATTGCATTAATTAGTATTTAGGCTATCCACCGAGGTTACACGATGGTTGTCATTATTCACATTCAGAAAGATGCCCAGATTTTGATCGATGGAAAATTGTCAGTTGTTTGATTGGCCATTATTTGCAGCGAGAGTGAAATCCCATTCTCAACCAAAGGAAGTGGATACTCAGTAATCGATGTGCAAGTAGATGAAACCTTGTGGGCGTATCTAAGACATTCGGTTCGGCTTCCTTACGCAATTATTTTATTACCCATTGGTTTAAGAATTTCTCAAACCACTCATGTATCTTAGTTGTGATTTGCTTTTTGTATCTTTATAACTATATATATATATATATATATATATATATTTATATTTATATAATTAAATATAAATGCCCTCACTTTCCAGTTTAAAATTTAGGTTATAATTGATTCGGGTTAAGCCTTGCTCCCGTGAGGATGCAACATGCATGGTGCATTCGTTGAAAGAATCTCCCCGATGATCTCGTGAGATTTTGTTGTTTTTACACTTGTCTAACTGAATGGAATTGAAATAGCAAATGTTTTGTGATCTTGGATTTCCAAAAATCAACTTCTGTGATCTGCGCTTCTCTGGACGTTAAGGTGAAACTTAGATACCCTGGAAAATTGCATTGGGTACAACTACATATCTGGGAAACCACAATTCAAAATACATTGTCACGTTTCCAATTGATGGGTCGATTTGCACCCTGAACCATTTACATCCATAGTGTTAAAATGTTGCCCAAATCAAAATTCTTTAAAAAAAATACTTTGAATATTTTAACTGATTCTTGAGGATCACTATTTTTGGTCTTAGGTACTACTATGACGAGTATTTTGTCCTTTCTACTTAAATTTAGTATTGAAGAGACGTTCGAATTCGTGCATATATATATATAAAGATTCAGGAGTGAGTAGATGTTAGAACGGTGAGAATAATCCAAGTAGTTTATCTTCCTAACAAGTGTATGAATTCAGTCTTTAAAACGCAAAGTTTGAGTTTCTTTTCGGCTGGTATTTTGGTGTCCTTTTGATAAACCTTTAATCATGTCCAGTTTGGGGTTAAGAGTTTAATGCTGTAGACACCCCAGTGGGGAAAGGCAAATTAGAGGTCGGACGATATTTAATGATATACAAATTCCTTGACAATGGAAGAGTGTATATGTGGTTGAGGTTGTCAGTTGAAAATTCCATTAATTATCAACTCGAATTAGTAAAATTAGTAATGATAAATTTTCTCACTGGTACATTGTAACCTAAACTTACCACCATTCATTTTTTCCGTACAATCACGTGAACGAATACTTTCGTCATGCTCTCATTGTCTCATTTGACAAACGCCCCTCCATGCATTTTATTTTCAAAAGGTCCAGAGTTCATTATCTTGTCCATCTAACTCCTTTTTTACCTTATCCACCATCATTGATCCTGAAAAATACACATTATGTAATAGCCCCTTGTATCTCTACATCACCACAACCTTATCTTCCATATACTTCCACATTGATTGCCTTCTATGTAAAACTTGAAGTCAACACTTGGCACTTGGAGAAAACTGCACCTTCATTTTGCCATTGATTAGTAAAAGAAACTCTAGGTGCGTGGCAAACCAGTATTTCCCATAGCTATCAAGCCGATGCTTAGATTCGTGGCTCCACTGATGTCGTAGAGGTCAAAACCTGTGGTTTCTAATGCAGAAATCACAATACCTGTCAGCACACATGCAATAATGCTGACTAAAATCGAAAAAGCAAGGAGTGGAGGAATTAGTATTTCTCAACAAGAAGGGCCAAAGAAGCTTCATTTCTCTGGTGAGTACTAATGAAGCTGCGGACTTATCTAGTATTAGCATCAGAAGGAAACTACCTATGGGCTTAATAGCATGGCAAATTTAAAAGATTTGTTAGTGGGAGCCGAATTCACGCATACTTGAGGCGAATCAAATTTGTTGTTATCTTATAAGCTAAAGAGTTTTGTGAAAACTCGAAGTTGTTGTCATTTGTCAATCTCCTGAAAAGTGCAAATTTAGTTAACCCCGAATGTACTAGATATTTTCTTTCCGCAGAATTCAGCTGACACAGACTGGGAGGAGGATCCAATGAAAACTCCCAAAATGCCCATTCGTTACATAATTCTCGATGCTTCTGGCTGGATGTTCACCGACACTGTTGGTCTGCGAGGTATCAAAGACGTAAGACCATTGAAAATTTAAAAACAACTTTGATTTTCGTCTTTGCCAATGACGTAATTTAACCCTTTAATGCCCTTAGGACCGTACGGTCCTCTTTCAAAATAAGCTCCATTGGTACTATACTCTTAACAGAAGGCGCTATTGTCGTTTGGAACATGCTCAATACGTCTATAGCCTTCGCCTGATACCATCAAAATTCATCAAGTCGGCACGCGTGAATGCGGTTGGATGCATTTTGCAAAAAATAAATCGGGCGTTAAAGGATTAAATAATGATATCCACAGTCAATATCCTAGGAATAGGAAAAAGAACTATACCTATTTCAGTCCCAAATGGACTTAATTTCACTGTATTTCAAGTATTGGTCCGTTTTGCGCTCTTCATACGATTTATTGCAATTGGGGCATTTGAAGATTGTTTAATGTAAAAATTGCACTACTTTAAAGAACAAAGCTTTGCATTCGTAAATAATTTTCGCAATTCAGTTCTATAATTTTTGAAAATTCAAATAAATTTTGTCGCCAGGTGTGAATTAAATCACTTTTCATTTATAGACTTACTTCAAATCGGAAATTGTTATGAACTCTGGGATGCAATTAACCAATCTCCGTTAAAGTCCATTGTGTAAATGCATTAATTTCATAAAATCCGATTGGTAACCGATTCGGTCGGCTTCATATGTAGATGAAGAAAGAAATTTCGGTCGTAGCAACAGCCGTGTATTTGCTCTCAGTTGGCAAAGACGGGTTTGCTAATCGGAAATAAATGGTGGACAATTTTGTCCCAATGTTTAATAGCTATTTTTTCTCTGTTATTTACAAATACGTTTATAGTTTTTTTATGATTTAGGACTATTTTTCATTATAGAAGGCAAAACGAACCCTGCAAAATGAAACGCCCCATTTTCGTCATTAGAAGTATTTGCCTGCTTTGATTCCGTCTATTTGTCAAAATGGAGGCACAAAACAAACCATTTAGTTAAAGCAGCGTATAGGTTTTTAAATAAAAATTAACAGGAGGAGAAAAATAGAATGCAATTAGGAGATTTCAGTGTTGAATGCGAACATTTTTTAAAAGATCGAGTTTGAATTGGCGCTTACCTATCTTTGTGTCTTTCATACCTTAAGATGACCTTGAGTGATTTATTAACACAGTTATTTCCTTCGCACGTTGATAAGCTTTATCAGGTGAAAATTGTTTCTAACTTTTGGCCATTTTTGAGGAACTAAAAGCTGAGTAGTTTTTCTCTCCAAATTAGGCGAAGTGTCGTTGTACATTGTGAATTATTTACTGAAAAACTATTATCATGCTAGGCCTCCTCATTGTAGCAGAGTTTGTTGATCCTAATGAGAATTGAGAACACAGGTCATTCATTTCATGGAGTATCGAATGTTGATGACTTTGAACGTTAATTTAGTCTATTGATCTAAAGAGGCACTAAAATATGGGAAGTATCTACCTAGAATGCAGAAGTAGTATTCAGGATTCCCTAAAATCAGTGGAAAGAATTATTCAAGTTTATACTATAAATGATACATTGTTACAATTTTTTTCTGGAAGAAAAAGATCGATTGTATAACTGCGTCACTGATCAATTGTTTTTTGGAGCATTGTACTAAGTTTGTTGTGATCTTGTGAACTACTGTTAACTGCACTGTTTATCGATCCATCTCTAACTTCGGTATGCCTCTCTATTTTACGCAAACAAGCCACAAAACGTGGGTTTTCTTTATCCGAATTCTGTACAACTATTCATTCCTTAGTTTTTCCTGATTCTTAAAACTCTTCACAGCTGTGAATTATTGAGCTAGCGTAGCCAAATATCTATACTCCACGTTCTTGCTTCGCACTTCCTAATAAATTACACTTGATACCCAGTCATTAGCGACTTTACAATTAGTTAGACTGAATTAGTGGATTATGGATTATCTCTGTGTGTGTGTTCCATTATTATAGAGCATTTTAGAAACCTGAATCTTCTAAGACAACAAATGCCGTTTGAACACCTATTTAGTTGATTTTTCTACTCAATCTCTCCTGTAGATGGTCAAGAACTTCACTGAATTAGAGATAACAATCTATGTCACCTGCTTACGACATCGTCTTCATGAAATGTTTGCCGCTTCCGGAGTCTTTGCAGTTCTCCCCGAGGAAAACTTCTTCTTGTCAATTCACGACGCTGTTCTTGTTGCCAAGAGAAAACTTCATTCGGAATCTCAAGACGAAAACTACGATCAAGCAGCAGGCACTTCAACTGGGTCGGCAGACGATAAACCTAGTAAGTTGTACCCGCTTTCACGAAAGGAAGTGGTGGGGCGGAGCCGAAAAAAGGACGTTCCACCAATGGAGTAAGATCATTCAGGATGCCGACCTCAATAGCACAGCAGTCTTATCGGTGTTGTGCTGTTGTGCTCTGTTTCACAACTAGGAAAATATATCAATCTCCAACGCTTTCCCGTTACCATTTGTTGATTATTTTCTTACGGCAACTTCTTTCATCTTTATTATATTTATAAATACAGAATGATATTAATTTAACACGCCACGATGTTTCCGCTATGTTTGTAGACGTATTTAGGTTTTAAAACTGATAAAGCACTTTGCAACATTTATATGCAGTAAAGTAGCTAAGGCAATGTAAAAAAAAAAATTTAACAAAAATCCATCTTGAGCTTTCTGTATGATCAGACACAAGTAAAAGATGCCCGAGAAAAAGAGAAAAGTTCCCATAGACGGTCGGCGTAATCAACTCGTCTCAAATGCCGGGGCGATGTGAAGACACTGGCGAAGAGATCATCATTGAACCACCGATTTTTCGAAAACTGGTAGAATTCCTTGCCCAGTGAATGGCTGAAACAAAACCTATCCAAAAATTGGATACAGTATCATAGGTTTCCAGGAAATAATTAGATACACTATGGAAGTAAGGAGATAATATAATGTTGATTTCAGCATCCAAATGCAGTAGTTCTTCGACTGTCAACAAAACCCTGAAACTCTGCCTGCTTAAGTCACTAATATCATCGCTTGTGTTTAGATGCCTTCCATAATTAAAAGTGGTTTCTTACTTTGTCATTGGTAATAATCTTTCATTACTGAAAGACATGTAAACCCAGATTTGGTGAAAGCAGAAAATAGACATCAGGAAATCGAGAAGAGCTATTTTATTTAAAAATTGACTTCTTTGGGTTGCCTACATGCCATTTAAAAGTTATATCGCGGTCTAGCTCAGTGTACGCTTTCAGTTACTACTCCTGGAACAATTACTGTTTCTACAATTACGGCACCTCCATTGCTTCGGGCTACAAGTTTAACAGGCAAGCTAATACTCTAAATTACTTTATCGATTTCCATGATTAAAGTTCATTCAAGGTGAACTCTAACTAAAAGAAATGAATTAAAGTGCCATGATATTAACTCTTTAAGTAAATCAACAGGGCAGCAAGGAGTGAATCTCGCGGACATAAGGTCCCTCAGAAATCAAAGAATCAAGTAACTAAATGCGGGCCTTTGGGACGTTTTGCAATTATAAAGTGAATTATACCGTTTCGAGGTGCAAATATGCTCATGAATAAAAATTTGATATGTTCCTTGACGAGATTAATGCTATATTTTATGCTTATTTTCAAGCTTTTATTAAACTTACTACTCTCCGCTATACAGCGTTTGGGTCGAATTTAAGAGGAAGAAGTTTGTGTTAATAGGGAATAGAAGTTGTTCCTTCCTTCTTATTGCTTCTGTGGATCATAAAATGGTCCTTATGTGATCAGATAGCACCTCCATTAACCCAGAATCCAAATAACCAATGACCTCCATTTGAACCCCTCCCCCATTTTCTTCCCAATTGGCATATTTTGACTTTTCCAATAGCACAGCCGTTCTGAAACAAGTATAGGGAAGATGAATAGTTTAACACATAGCATTTATTTCTTAAAGCTTTGAGAAGAGAGGGTTTGCACAATTTTGCAATATTCATGCTGTACATCTTCTCGCCTCTACTGTTTGGAGAACTAACTGAGATTTGTTGAAGTGGTCGGTCTTGAAACTGGGAATAACATCAATTTAAAGCTTAGAAGTTCCCATACGGATGTGGCGCAAACTTACCACGCTATCGGCATTCACAACTCCACCACAACCGAGAAGTTTAGATTATGATTCGAACGGTTGGCTGTTAACCTGGTGATTTTTTAGATTTATCATAACACCACAACCTAACCTCTTAAAGTCAGTAAAATCAGACGTACGCCTTCTTCTGCAATCAAACAGACTGGAGTAATTTGGGTTTAAGAAGTTCCAAACAAACACCGAGATGTGCTATTAAGAACCAACATCTATTACATTTTTCTCCATTTCCATTAATGGAAATGCCAAGGATCGAAGCTCTAAGGACAGAGGAATCTCAGCCAAAGCTAAACCAAGGTAAATTATTTTTTCAAGACTGAAATTGTCTTTATCACTCCTCTCTGACAAAATAACCTTAAAAAGGCTGTACTCATAATTTCACAAACTAATCCGAGTGATTGTACCATTTAACCATTCAAATATTTCCTACTTTTATGAGAGCCAACAGGCGTCCAAGTTCCCATGGGCACTATAAAGGAGCTCACAAGCTACTTGGGACCCGTGTTTGTCTCTTTCCTCCCCTCCATCCATGTTCAGACAATTACATGCCTTTTTCCTAATAGCCTCCTAGTTTACTCAGGCAACGGGCAGTATGTTTAAGTAAGCGGGAGACAAATCGATCTATTCTTTTAAGATAGAGGGAGCTTGGGATAGAAAAGCACCTTTGTCGAGAGAGTGAGTAATGTACCAATGGCACAGAAACGAAGGGGTGGGCTAAAATGGAGAACGAAATGCTCACCGATAATTCACTGCGCGACAGATGGCAATTACGCGTTTCTCACAATTTCACCAAGTATATTCGATTAGACTTCTTGACAGAAATCTTTACTGTACCATTCCGATTTTCTATCAGTCTCAACTAGTGCAGTTGGCCATCCGCACCACATATAAAAGATCGGTCTTGTGACCTTTAGAGCGACAGGCAACCTCTGAGCCTCCTGGTCTGCTTGGTTTTTTATGACCACGCATTGCAGCATCTTCTCAATTAAGTGGCAATTGGGTTAAATAAACAATTGTTTTCTTTTTTTGCAATTAATAGGTTTTCAGAGCTTCTCTACTGCAAACCTTGTTAGAAAAAGACCAATGCTGATTTTGAATCTAAATATTATAACACTAATTAGCGCGTCAAAGAAGGCTGCGCGATGGCAGGTTGTTGCAGAGTCTAACTGAACTACAACCCCCTTCTATCTTCTTCCAATCTTGACTAAACAGATCGTTGTTGGACCGGTCCCCACTACCGAGTTTCCCTTTACATGCTAGACGACCCTAACACTTTTAAAAAATGACGAAATCATAATCTATAACTGCTCTGACCATATTCCCGTCAAAATATGAGATGTCTAGCAAAACTTAATGCATACTGGAGTTGGCAAAGAATAGTTGGAAATCCAATGATCTTTCAATCCAATCGTATATTTGAAGCGCTCTTTTGCATTCTGTCGAGACTCTAATTCATCATTTTTGCAATTACGTTAACTCTAACAGAAAAATATGTCAATAAGATCAAGAAAATACCGTCGATTCTTTTAGTGTAAGTAGCTAAAACTGAGATGGCTGTGATCTAAGGCCCATCAGGAAGTGACATAATTGGGCACAATAAAAGTGCTCATATCATCCAAAAATGCAAATTAAGAAGTGCAGATTCTGAGCTGTTAATTAAATTACAAGGAAAGTACCTGACGATAAGGAATGTCTATCAGTTCTTGAATATGAGTGACTATGTGCTTCCTGTTGAACTTGATGCTCTCCTTTTATTCCTCCAGAAGTTTTATTTAATATTCAAATAAATAAAACCAATAAGTGAGGATTTTCTGTGAGAATTGGAAATGCTGCTCCGTAGGCAATTCCTACCTCGTTAGCAATTTCCTCAATGGTAATTCGTCCACATTGTTCCACCAGGTTCTGCACAAGAGAGACTTCCACTTCTTGCTGCGGTGGGCCTTCCTCCTCGTGGGTCGTCATCAAGTTGCACTCTGCCCCCTTAAAGAGTTTTATCAAATCATAACTAACTTGCCCCCATAAAAACCTGTTGTAGAACTTTTATGATCTGAACAGGTTTCTGGTTTATTTTAGTCAAAACTTTAACGACTGCATGACTAGCGCCATTGAAAAAAAAACATTGTTTTTTCACGTGCCAGGAGATGAAAATATTTGGATATTGGAAATCATATAAACAAAAATCAAAATCGGTATTTTAAAAGGAGGTGAAGAAAGCAGAATCCATAAAGGTGGAAGGCAATGTCAAAAATCACAAGAATGTTTTTTCTACTTCGGTTATGTTGATCGGAGTGCTGTGGAAAAATTGATTAGGCAGGGTCACGACAAATTTCTATCTTACAAGCAAAACTCGGATATTTATTGCGACCTAAATGGTTTTCTGGCTGACATAGGGTACCACAGTTCATCCAACTTTAACTCTGTCATTCATTTTTCTTTATTTGGAATATTAAATAAATCCATGCAAATACTTTTACGAAATAAGCTTCAAGTATTTCCATCGAAACTGTGAGTTCTATCAAGTGATTAACAAGCTTTGTTAATGGTTTAAGTCATTCAAAATGTTTCTCAAGGCCACAAATTTGACTCAATAAATGAGCGCTTTACCGTGGCGCTTCCTCCTCGGATGATTGAGAGGCCACTCCAATTACAGTCTTTATACTGAATTATCTCGAATGCAAATGAAGTCGCAATGCGTCCTTTCCATTTAACACTTGTGTTTACTGAGAATTTTCATTTGCATTAAGAATGTTTTTTTCTACAACTTTAATTTATTCCCCTCGTTGAAATTTAATTTTTGGCCACACATTTTTGAAATATTGGCTTACTTAGCGTTCAGGAAAATCGAACTTGCGAAGGTAAATTTGTATTGCTCTCCAAGAATCGATTTCTTACCGGACTAAAAGCACTTCAAATTTATGCGCATTTAGCTCTAAGAGACACTTTGACAATGAGAGGATTATTAAAATCTCCTATTTCGGAAGAGAAATTGCAAGAAAATCAGAAATTACGAGTTCAACATCATCGGCGCACATCCAATTGGTCAAATGAACCACTACGGTGATTAAACCCGATTTGGAAAAGGATAGTTGAATTCGAGTTTCTCATCACATGGGCTCCGGCATAATTGTGGGAAAGAAATTTTCCCAACTTACTAAAAGAAAGTAAGCCTTCTTTTTGCTCAATTCGGGAACATATCAACGTTTGTCCATTTCATTTATTTGCATACTTTTTTGGCTACCTATGAAAAGTTGTCGATTCTCTGTTATTAAATTACCATCGTAATGTACCAACACATATAGCTACAAAATTATAATGTGGATTCTAAGTGGTTAATTTCCTAGCATGACATTCTACCGAAAACAATGCGCAATAAATTGACTGTACCTGATGGGTTCATTTTGTGGTACGCGATTAGTTTCTTAATGTCAATGAATGTGAAAATTAGATTTGGAGGATAAATATTGGCAATTTCATTAGAAAGGACTGCAATCAGAAAAGAAGTAACCAAATGCGTATTGTAAAAGATTTAACTCTGTCAAGTTTTCGTACGACAGGTGGCGACATTTCTTGCTGACTAAAATGTTCACATCAATAAGTTGCTCACTATAAGTGTGAGACAGCTGAAGTTCTATTCCGGAGTCACCTGACTACTAACCCCCCAAAGTTAGCAGTCAAGAGAGGATAAAGTGTGTATCCCAGCCGAAGTAACAATGTGGTACTGTCATCTTGAGAAGTTTGCTCGTAGATTTGAGAAAAAAACCTATTTCGCGAATGAGACCACATGAGGATCCTACTATTTCAGAAACTTCTGAAGCAGAATACGGCAGTGAATAAAAAATAGTTTATCCTATTTTCAGCTAAATGTGTGAAGAGTCATCCTTAGTTTTAATTGAAAACTTACCTTATCCAGTTTTCCTTCAATAAACATCACCTCACTCGCGTGCCATTCTCTTCTCTGGCATTTCTCTATGCGCGCTTTCTTCAGCCGACTTATCAAGGCGGCAGCATATTTTAAAACTCCATTATCTGATAGCAAAGCCTAAATACCAGTCTCAAGCATCTACAACGATGGTCCTCTTTTAAGATCAGCCATCTCATTATCGACAAGAAACAGCATTATGAGTTTAACCGTGGCAAAGCAATATCGGTGAAGCAATCGACCCCTAATGGCCCGAAATTTCGCTCTACTTATATATGTAAGTAAGCATAGTCCACATTAGTCCAGTGATCACCCTCAAACTAGCAACAATTCTAGTGCATTTTAAAATTATTCAATTAAAATCGGACTGAAGAGGAGAAAGATGTAAGAAATGCAAGGGGAGGGAGCATAAGTTGTTCGAAACCTCACTGAAAATCGATCAAACTTACACGGAGCAAATAATAAGTATCAGCAGGAGAGAAAACAGAGGAAAAAGGGGAGCAGAAAAGAGTCAGAGACAGGAAGTTCAGAGATCGGCTTTTCCAGTGGGTGAGAGATAAATAACCATACGCTGCCGACTCTTTTATACACAGTAAATTAAATTCATTAAAAGAACTAAAGAAAAGAGAGGGCTAGATACAGTGTAAGGAAGAGGGGACATCTATTCAACAGGTGAAGCAGCTTCCGTCAAAGTTGGAGGTGGAGAGATGGATGCAAGAACGGAGCGTCGACGGGAGTGATGATGATGGTGTTTAGCTACTCCTCCTCCTTCAAGGGAGAAAACAGATCGAGGTGCAAGAAGTCCAGCACAGCAACCAGAGGGTAGAGGTGTATCGATTGCAGAAACAGGAGTCGGAATGACACCTGGAGAAGGCGATTTCGACGTGACTTGAGTAAGGGCCTCTAAGTTTTCAGAATCATCCAAAGCAATACGCTTTCGGGAGGGTGAGGAAATAGAGGAAGAAGAATCTGACGAAGAAGATTCGTCCTCACCACTACTTGGCACTACAGAGACGTCTTCTTTTAAAACCTCTCCGATTTCTTCAATCTTCATTTCCTTCTTCTCCTCCTCTTTCACAATCTCTCCCTGGTTTTCCTTTTCTGCTTGCCAACTAAGCCATTCGTGTTGACGGCATTGGGATGCAGTAAGCCGAGCGCTAAAGTATGAAAACGCATATATGAGAACCATTGAGAGCTATAAAATAGCAACTAGAGCCTATTCCAGACTGTCGAATTAAAAAAAAAAACAGGTAATAGAAATACAGTGAACAAAATTACAAACCGGTACTCAAATACAATAATTAGTATTTTGAGGGAATGCCGATGCGGTAAGTGTCTACTTATTATATTTAAGTAGAAATGTCTTACCGAGGATTGCGCTGGATTAGTGCACGAATGAAGGCAAGAGCTGATGGAGAGACGGAGTTGAATAAATCAGGAGGATAATCAATCTTCATTTGGGTGATATTACTTAATGTAAGGGCCTTGCTCTCAGCCAAAAACGGGGATTTACCGGTCAGAAGGAAGTATGCGAGTACTCCAACACTCCTAAAAGGAAATGGGGGGCAGGATTATCCACTCATAAGAGTGCAAGAAATCATCGATAGGTTTATCTCAATTTTAAAGACAAGAAACATTCATATAGAGTAACGGAAACCTATTCACCAATAATAATCATATCTTGGCATCTCTCTAACCAATAGAAGAGGAGGACTAAAGCGAAAAGAGAGCTACTCTTAATTCTAACCGTATTTATTAAAAAGGTCGTATTTTTTATTTCAAACTAGATATGTAGTGAGAAGGCGAAAAATAACAAGGTTTATTGCACTTTTTCAGCAAAATGGAATTATAACAATACACTGAGGGAAAAGAAGTGTGCAGTTCAAATGCCACAATGATTGCGCTAGAGAAGGTAAAACAGCATACGAAACGGGCTTTCGAAATTTTAAAAATCGTGGCTATTTTTACCACTATCAAATATATGAAAAGTGCAAAACACGCTCTATTCTACTTGCTTTGCGAATTTGCGAAGGGTTGATAATTACACTATTAGGAAACCTTTGACAGCTGATCTTCCCCCCTTCCTCCAAAAAAAGCTATTAGACAGCAGGGGGAGATTATTTTAAAACAAAGAAGGCACATGAATTTAGTTTATTTGCTCATTTTTTACAACATGCATAAATTAAAGTATGCAAAATTCAATAAAAGTACAATTCACAATGTCACACTAATGTCCCGCCGTAGAAGTATGCAATTAAAAAAATAGGCTTCGAAGTCTCACCGAATGACCGGAATAAAGCGCAAACTATTTAATAAACTTCTCCAACAGGTGATCTCTATTTGAGGGCTGGATACGACACTAGCCTTCTGCTCACTTCTCCTCCCCTCCCCCCATTTAATCGTCTAATTTGACTACTTAGCTGCTCCAAATGTGGGAATGTCCCCTCATAACCAACACGTTCAATTTCTTTTGCGTTGGTGCAAATAAATGAGGGTGGAACCGCCATAGAGATGCAAATGAATTGCGAATTAGTGAATCGGATTGGTTGGTGGCGCCATTCCCAATTTTAGAGTTCTCTCCCAAAGCGACTGATACTTAAGAAAATCGAAACAGGGAAAAAATGTCAATAAAAAATGATGTAACGAAATAGATGCTGTCATTCACTAAGATCGAATGTAAATGGTTGGCCCCACACTGGAAAATCGTCATAATTTGTAGACAAGCTGAGAACTGCAAAAAAATGACCAGTTGCCAATGTGGCTTATCTTAGAAGGAATCAGTTCCTGGGTTTGCTATAAGAGATTCAGGCTGAATAATATGGGAGAAGGGATGGAAAGAGGGAGCAGGGAAACAAAAGTTGAGTAAAAAACCTCTACATTACTTGAGGATACACCCCCTACCACCAAACATGAATGTTTTAGGTTGAGAAGTTTATCCACTAATAGACCATGACCGTAATTAATTAGCCACCAAATTGGTTCATTTTTTAATGGTTTTTAATCAGTCTTAGCTTATAAACGGCATATTCATTAGCAAAAATCTCAAATCCATGAGGTAATCAATAAAACCATTTGACAGAATAAGTAAAGAATAAAGAATGAATAAAGAGTTGTACTGGTGTCCTCGACCTTATCACCTCCTTTTTTTAATCACAGTTTGGCCTGTTCTTAATTAACATATTTTCGTTTGCATTGAATATGCTGATATCACGCATTTTAAAAACAGCACTAAAGTATTATTCATTGTTTAAATTTTGTATTATGTATACATGTTCCGCCATAATTTGCAAATCTTTCCAACTGCTCCCACTTTTTGAGCCCCTTTCCGCTAAAGCATTTTAGATTAAAATTCACCGCAGTTCATACAATCCGCGATTTCTTATTGGTGTCCCTACTACATCTAAATCCAAGGTATAGAGACTGTAGATCAGAATGACGCCCTAAAGTGGGATGAGAAGAGGTGCCTTTGTGCATACGCAGTGTGGGGTCGGTGGTGAAAAGCACGTATCCATACGCAGCCCACCCAACAACGAACACGCGAAGAACATAGTGTAAAAAGAGGCAAGCTATGAGGCGAAAAGCTCCCCCTCCAATGGAGATAGTGGGACGCACCCTCGGCCAAATACCTTCAAGTTGCCGGTATGGTGAGTCAGTTGGCTTATACTCGAACCTTAAAATTCAACCACGGAGTACTCAAGGAGGTCACTACCGTAGCGCCACTTAACTGAATGAATGAATTTTCAGTACCAAAAGTGCACTGCTTAATAGCGTTTAGCCTTTTAACGCCCGATTTATTTTTTGCAAAATGTATCCAACCGCACTCACGCGTGTCGACGTGATGAGTTTTGGGGGTATCAGGCGAAAGCTATAGACTTATTCAGCATGTTACAAACGACAATAGCGCCTTCTGTTAAGAGTATAGTACCAATGGAGCTTATTTTGAAAGAGGACCGTACGGTCCTAAGGGCGTTAAAGGATTAAGTGAGGCCTTAGAAAGTACTTAAATAATGCAATGACCAGGTTATAATATTTTCGGAGACAGAGCCTGATTCTATCGCATTCTTGTACTAGCAATAGCTCTTAGAAAGATTATTCACTGTGGTGAAGTAATTAATGTGCTTGTTTAGGGAGTCAAAGATCAAGTGTGCCGATTAAGCCTTGCTAATAAGGGAGATGGCAGATTTTAAGGCTTATCTCGATGATGCTACCCACTTACGAGAATTATGCATTGGAAAGTGCTTTGCTAAAAGATCATGAGAGCTAGTATGTTTACTAGGCATGAATGACATACAGTAGGATCTATTTCCCCTGCAACTATTGGGCTACTACATAAGAAAATACGTCACCTTGTTCACCAGCACAAATAAAGCGAATGCGAGTTATGAGTGGTGTATCAGTTATGTAGAAAGAAGGAATTCGCACATCACGAGCGTACGCGCACTGACAGTTCGAGATACAAGTGTCCAAAAAAGCAGGTCCCTGTGGATATGAGTGTGATTAATATGCAATGGACACGTAATCATGGTCCAGGACCTCCACCTATTAGGGGGACTATTTGACTGATACATTGGCCCTTTTGCGAGCCAATGCATATACATTATACATAGCGCACCACCGACCGAACTCCAACAACTAGATCACCTAGTTCGGTTTATCTTACACGAAAAAGGTATCTCGACTTCAGGAAGGTAATCAAACTTTGATAAGACGAAAATAGCAACCAGTGTTTGACTCCCAAGTGAGAGAAGTAAACCAAGAGACGAGCACCACAATATGAACCACTTAGAGATCGTATTTTGTAAAACGAGTTAAACTGGAAACCTAGTGAGATCTTAATACTACCGGCTAAAATCTGAATAACAAATAACATTAGCGGAAAGCAGCTAGAGTACAGTTCGACTTTGGCTTATTAAATTTAAAGACATCTTTTAACTACTAATGGATTCCATTCATCCCGTTCAAATATGGCGTTCAGAAGATGTGCCCAAGAATAATTAATCTCAAATAGCCAATTAATTCATTCTCATGAATATTAGTTAATAAGTCGGAATGCCTTTACAGTCAACTCCTGGTTATTCTATTTTTATAAATGAGTTGACGCATCTCAATAATGTGAGAAAAATCGAGATTTCGTAGCCGGCGACATGTGAGATATTAACAAAACAATATATGGCGAATTTTACTGCAATTTACCATAGTGAATTCTGCAAATCTGGCATCAAATTCAGGCGGGCTCATTCATTAAAGATTGTTCCAGGATCTCGTTTTAAACCGCAGGCGATTGTGATTAACTGTCAACCTTAGCCCAGCTGCGAAACTGGGTCATTCCCCCAGAATTTCACCCCGACACAGACGAGGCAACTGGCGCTAATAACGTCAGTGTGACCCCTCCCCCCTCGTTGGCTGCCATATTTATCACTTTCACATGGCCCCTTCAGTCCAGACGTTTAAACGCAAAGGACCAAAATCTTAAGGGCGTGAAAAGAGAAGAGGTTATTTTAATGACGAGACGTCTTGAGGTCACATTTTGATGACAGTATGTCCAGTACGGTTCTTTATGAATAAGTGTTGGAGCCGAGTTACGTAAATGCGACCGAACTAGAAATCCAGCTAGCTTGTACCAACCTGTAATTGTAGTTCCCCCAAACGTGTTCGAGAATTGAAGTGTCTTATTCGCCTCTCCTATCAGACGAAGATTAAATAACAGATTGAAAATTTGTAATAAATATGCCCCTTTAGCATTTTTCTTGGTATATTAACGTCTTCGAAATTAACAACAAGCAGATGGTGATGAGCCCAAAAATGCATTGGAATGGCACCATTAGCATCTAAACGTACACTTTTTGCGCATCCCTGACCATAAATCAAACTCCACCTTATGTGTTGCCTGACCTTCGTCTTCTGCTACCATACTTGAATTGCTGCACTACATGGCGATGTGTAACATTCTTGGGCCCCTTTGCAAAGTGAACTTCGAATGGCATAATTATTTATTAAAATAACAGCAAAATAGAGTTATTTTGCAGTATTTATAAAATGGAAGTAAATATAGACGTCTGACATCAAGACACATTAAGTTATACCTTTGGAATGATTCTGGCATACACAACCCCCCACCACCCACCACACCACCCAACTCCGACTCTTTACAAGGTAGGTTTAAACTTCCGAACAGAAAAAACAGCGCTCTATGGCCTTTTCGCCAAGACTGACTTAGCCGGTAAGTCATGTCATTCAGGAGTATGGAGTCCGGATTCACTAACTTTCAATAGATGCTTGTTGATAACTGTTCTTTTTATTGATGCAAATTGTTTTCCAATCCAATGAACTGAAGAGGAGTTAAGAGCCGTCCTCCAGTTTGAGGCTAAGCACTGTTATTTTTGTAAATAGTACATTTTCTTTGTTAATACCAGAATCAATCAATCAATATTTTTTTTCTTTCAAAAAATTAGAAAGGGTCTTTGAGATGCGTTATTTAAAAGAGACAAATAAAAGACTTGAGTAAGCGCATTTGATTTCCACTAAGTTTAAGCGACTTCTTTTCTATGAACAGGTCATTTTCTTGTGATCAGCTGCGCTTATTACAAGTGGAACCTCGTTATTGGTTCAGGTGACACAAATGTCATTTGAAGTACCAGATAAATTAATTTATGATTAATACCATTATTAGAAGTACTACCATTATTAGAAGTACTTCTGTCGCACTTTTAACTACCAAAATCCATGTATTCAAAAAATGCATAAAAGCAAAGAAGATTTGAATTGATTAGAAGGTAACAGCTCAAGACCATGCATGAAAACTAGTTCCCGAAGCACCTTCGTCTTTAGAAAGTGAGATTGTTAGAGTCCACTTAATTAGCAGTTAAAAGTCCTGAACTCCACCGCACATTCAAGGATACCCTCTCAAGCTCACTAGATGTTCTTCAACAATCACAACATTAAGTGTCAATGCAAAAATTACGCATACGAAATAATAAGCCGAAACCGATCATGTTCAGCACAACTTCAACAAAAGAATTCCAATAAATTAGAAGAGACTTCTTCTAACTCCATGAAAAAAATATCCAATGTGAAGCGGCCTCTGACAACTCCTCAGCATTGTATCTTAAATTACAATAAATTACTCAACTAATTGATCTTATTAAAAGCAGAAATTAAAAAAAAACATAGAAACTGACCACGAGGTGGAAGCTATAACCTCAAATAGAGGCCGGTAAACTCAATAGGCAAAGAAAGTAGTTTCGACAAACAATTACAACTTCACTCAAACATAAAAGCAGGACGACCTATTGACAAAATATCACATGAGATAAACTGTCCGACGCTGCATTTCCATAAGGGTCGATGATTCAGCAAGGTGGCAAAGAGTAAGGAGATTAAGACACAAACTGCAAAAAGCCAGCAAGAATGTCTAATTGGCGACAGCCGCTTCTTAGTCGGTAGAACAGTAAGCTGCCAATGACTACTATAACCCAATGTCCCAAATAAAATACAGTGATTAAAGAAGCTTGGCCAGCAAAACCCTGCAACGGCCAATTAGATTAGAATTTATCAGAAATAACCGGCTAATCCCTGAATTATATCAACCGATCATCAAACTCCAGTTAAATGGAGGTAATCTAATCTATAAAGTTGTGTGTTAATTCATGGGAATTGAACATCATGACATCATAAAGAACGCTTTACTCCTTACGAAAACATGTCCGCATTCTTGTTTCCATAATTCAACCAAAGTAAGACTCTTAACATTCTAGCTTCAATACCTGTTTTACCTGTTTCCATAACATTAGTAGGAAGCCTAATCGACTATCTGCGTTACACTCGGGAGAACCTCACCAATTTTCATGTCTCCTGCACTGGATTACCGAATTGATTGGATTTCAACGAACACACCTTGATGTGTGTAAGACCACCTTTGGAAAAGCTGTCACTGTAACTTCGGGCTAACCAGGTCACCCAACCATTTATCACACTTTCAAGCCCATTTTAGGTAGCAATTTAATTTTACGCTAATATAACGGTCGTTTAAGCAACAAGTCCTCAGTTACGCCTGAGTAACTGTAGGTCTGACAAAGGGCAACTGTGAAGATGCAAGACACACATCGAGCTCGTTTGGCAGTTCCCTTATTAAATTTTTTTCACTGGCATAAGCAACAATATTGCCAAGACTAAAGGCCTCACCCCAAACTAGATATCTAAAATAAGTGATTGAAACAAAAAAAAAACGTGTTAAAACAGCAATGTCCCACTATTTCTTGATTTACTCTAACAAACCTACGAATAGTAATATCCGTATTCGAGCTAAGCATAAGCGAACACCAGCCTCGATCAACTAACAGCTCTATAACTTTAGAGGTAGGAGTGGGGCCAACACCCCATCTTTTACAATTGGCAAACTCGAGTGTACCCTTTATTCTGCAGTCGGACGAATACGAGTTGGATTAAGTAGTGCGAGATTAAGAAAGCTCAAATTAAAAAAATCAACAATTACTACTTCCAAAATTCTCAAGAAATTAAATATTAAGTACAATGGGCACCTCCCCTCTTAGTAAGTAGTATATTGAAAGCTACGTCCATTACGTCTATATCTGTGCCTTGGAAACGACCTTTTTCCCAATGGACCAGTAATAACAGCAAATTTAAGTTAGATCAATGATTACACCTAGTAGTGTGTCCAAAATTTGAAAACAGGAGCAAAACAACACCCTCGCAAATGAAAGGGTTGAGTGGCCTTCTGCATTTAAATTACTATTTGAGGAAAATTGGGAGGAAAAAAGAACTGCAAGCAAAGAAAATCACCTTTACTGAGACATAAAAAATAAATCCAAAGGAACATTTTTTTCAGTCAAGACTTGAAAGAGAAAGATTTATCTTAGGGAAAATGAAAAGTGCCATTGCCGTTGAATCATTCTTGAACACAATTCAGTTAATGTTGCAAATTAAGCCCTTTAAGATCTTAGACTTTTAAAGATCTGGATAGTCTATTGAATTTCCCCCTCTAAAGAATCCAAAGATCATTGTTGTCCCTTCAAACGGTAATTGACAAACTATCAACTATTCATCGAAAATTGTTAGTAGGCAAGAACCTATAAAATGACAAAGAATAGGGATATTACGTTAAAAAGCATTTAACAAGCCTCGGTTATAAGAGGAGAATGATATAGAGAGAAAGGATAACAGACCACTCACTCAAAACATTGGTATAATGAATTTAACCCAAACAACGGTCTAATTTTTATCGACTTAAATCCACGTTAGTGGTGATCGGCTAATGCGCTAATCTAATGAAATCGTCCACTAGGTGGGCAAGAGCCTATGACTAATTGTCAGGAAATAAGACGAGAGGCATATCAAACTTACTCTCTCTGAGCGCGCACATATACACACACATTTAGATGACACTTCAGATAAACTCCACTCTCCGACCCAAAACTCTCAAAAACCCTGATTGACTCAGCTCAGAATGAGTAAGCAAATGAAAATGAACTACGAAGTAGGACACTACAAGCACATTCGAATTGTTTTATGAGTAATTACGTTTATACGCTCAAATGCCTGCATAAATTGAATGCCATCAATATAATTCCCTCCGCGCTGCGTCCGAAGTAAAATCTTACAACACATCGACTATTGATTAGTACTCGCCTCTGACAAATATGGCTCTTTTATGCCCGCTGCACAGATGTTAGTTTCCCACCCTCAAGGTTCTACCAATGTGATGAAATAAACTTTGGTCTGTCTTTTACAAGATAAGCACACTTATTAGACCAGAAGCAATGAATTTGAATGAAAGAAAGCGAAGTTGAAAAATAATATATATATGTAAAAAGACACCAAATTGAGAGATGTCCTGAATTGCAGTAAATGAGATAAGTCTCTCTCTCTCTCTCTCTCCAAGAATGGAGACAGCCAAATACGAAGATGGAACGGCTCTCTTTTCATGCTCAAAATGTGTTTGTGTGAGTTACGAAGAAAAATTTCATGCAAAAAGGTACCGAAATTGAGAGATATAAAATAGATTAGAAAAGCATTTACCACATGTCCGTGGCGAAGGAGACCGGGTCATAGCTTATCACTTCGGGAGCTAAAAGAGATTAAAAGAGAGAGGATGAGATTAATAATTCACTCTTTAACTAATAAAGATACTTTATTTTGGCATCTTGTTGTGTTGAAGATAAAAAAGGCCTAACGACGAGAGTAGAAAGATGGTATTTGAAATGAAACGCAGTAAAAAGCGTATAGCAAATAAAAACTAAGTGATCATAAATAAACCCCGTACCAAGACTTCCATACGTATGTTTACATATTTGAGAACATCAACATATTATGAAGTTTAGAAAAGAATTGTTCAGTTGATGAATCAATAAAAGAGATTGATACAATAACCAACAAGAAGAGTCCAGCAAAAATCGAGAACACGTGTTCTATGAAGAAGTTGAGAGGGATTTAAGAGAAAACACAACGGGTTATATGAATCAAACTTCAAGTAAAACTTCACTTAATGCGTGTTTGCATTCCGCTATTTTTTGGAGAAACAAAAAAGTCACCAAATATCGAAAAATTATAAGACCAATTTTAATATGTGCATAGTGGTGGGGTGGTGTGTTTGGGGATAAATTTTCCAGATGTGTTAAAAGATGTTCACGTACATTATGCTACTATTCAACACTTAAGCACGCTCCCGCTCATGGTGACTGGAATTCATTTGAATCATGGAAGAGAGTTAGTTGAATGAAAATATGACGATTGTGGTGTCATTGTTTAACATTGTGAAAAAAAACTGGCATGAATTTGAGAAGTGCAATGGGGACAGTGAGGATGCTATGGCAAAATGAAGTAAAATAACGGACAAACGGATTTGTACGAGGAAGTGCCGAAGCACCCTGGTATCACAAATTGGGCTTTATCGACACAGCTAATTAAATGTTTCAGTTTCTATCATGAAGCTTGCACCCAATGAAAACCACCACAACTATAGGATATTCAAGATAGAAAGGATCCCATGTGATTACAGAAAATTGATTTAATATATTTTTTTTATTTAAAAGTAGTAAAAAGAGAATATTAAGTGACTTCGCACAAGCACTCAATGTCACTTTCAATATACTCGAGGATACTGGACCTCATACCTTGGCCACGCTGCACAAGCTTATACAAGCGTCGCAGTGATCGACTGCTTAAAAAGGTCCGTAAAAGCCATTCTCCAAAGGAGAAGAAACTTTTGAGTAAGGTGAAGCATCCTCCCGAAGCACAAACATCTTAATTCTTTTCAAATGAGAAGTTTCATCAAGATCAAAGGCGCAACACAGTTTAAATGACATTTCTCGAGTCAAGCAGACCCAATTTCCCCAAACTGTCCTAAAAGGTCATTTCTAAAGAAGTGATTATGTTGAATTCAGACACCTATGTGGAATCACTGACCACTGCAGTTAAGCCATCAACAGTGAGAGCAGCCCATAATAGATCATATGTATGACGTCAACGGGATCCGGCCAAATAGCTAAGCCCCCCTCCCTCCACCCAGATCTAAATTGGATGGGTAATACGTAATTTATTGGGTGCCTTCAAAAAAAAACACCAATCACATTGGCATTGCTACAAAAAACCCAGTTATTTGGCATAAATGAAGCAGTTTTTGAGACACTTGCTGGAGAAAGTGTAGTATCCAGCTTGCTCCAAATTCCGAGGTGTGAGCTTGAGTCGCTTAAGGCCGCAATCGCTAGATGCCCGTCGAAAAAGGGGGAAACGTATTTTCGTAACCGCGTAACAGCACACACTTGCGAATTGGTTAAGCAAATATTTTGCGCTCTCTCTACAATTATTCCAGGGGTCCAACTTATTTTCGACCAACTTTCAGGAGGTTCTCCTTAAATAGGTGCAAATATGAACTAAAATAGCAAAGAATCTAAGGCGATAATGTCACAGATGGAAAAATGCATGGAATTTCTCACACACATCAATGGAAACAAGAAAGATCCGATATTGCAGTAGAAATCAGACGGGTAAGTAAAATTTATTGTGTACGCATACAAAGGGTAGACATCAAATCATAACAAGTCGTGTATGGAAACGATAAGCACATTGGTGAAGAGAGATACAAACGCGTACACATATTTAACATACACTAAAGGGAATCTATGAGTGCGTGCAAGAGATGAGACAGACAAAGCTAATAGCACACCACTTTAAGTGTGGGAAAACTATTCGCAGAAGATATCTGGTAAAAGATAGCCAACACGTCGCAAAATTGATGCGCACTGGTGCACAACCGGCGAACCAACAGTACAGTGAGTTTTCCTATAAAAAGGGCTAAATATAATGCTATTTTTCTGACCAATAAGATATTCGGGAAACGTACGTCTGCAAAGTCAAAGGACACTGAAATAAATGCTCGTTAATGAACATCGATTGAAGCGGATTGAAGCACTGATTAAATCTGGACAACAAAAGGGAAGATGGCGTCTGAGCTTCTCGTAAGAGCCTCAACGGAGTACATTCCCTTTATCAAACCCAAGTGCTGTCAAAACTTAACGACTTCTATACATGCAGAATTCATTTCGAAAAACACGTCATTCAATTGAAAAATTTATCAGGGAGACTGAGAGAAAAGGGATCGTGACAAAGAAAAGAATAACTCCCCCTCCTCCCTCTGTGACAGTTCTCATTTATGGAACCATCCTTTCTTGCCGTTTAATAAATTGTGTTAAAAAACATAGTTATAACAGGAGTTGTCATTTAAAAAAGATAAGAGCGTAAGCAGCGCAAAGGTCTGATTATTTAATGATGGGGAAGGAGGAAGTGACTAATCAGACTTGATGTGTGTACCTCATTAATAAATGGAAGACAGCAGCTTTAGTGAATGGGCATACCTATGACGTCGAAATATGCCGTGGTAATTCTCGCATACTTTAAAAGCGAGTGTGGTTCCTTTGAATAAATGAGAGCGCTCTTATCTTGAAAGGTTAATTGCATATTATTATTGCCTATTGGCATGGAATGCCCTGGGAACGCTCTGCTCCCTGTGGAATGCGGAAAAATTGTCCATGGAACGCACACAGCATGTATGGAAGATGCTATTATAAATGCATGCCTCGATTTTGAAGTTGCAACTTCTTATCAGCCTTGAGAATAACCATCTATTTGATTCTCCTCCATTAGTCTTAAGACTCGTGTTAATTCAAACAACATTGTGGGAAATTACGTTTTCATAAATGAATGCTTGTCTAAATTGAGTCCCATCAATATAATTTCCGCCTCTGCGTCCAAGACAATTTTACAGCATATCGATTATTGATTTTCAATCGTCCTGCCTTGTCATAAAAAAAGCTAAATGTCCGTCAACTCTCGAATTTTGGCGAAGTGGCTGTGGATCCAAAAAAAGCCTGCAGATACTGGTGACTTGAATCCCTGCCAAGTATGAACTAGACGTACATTTAGTAAAGGCTAAATCCTATTTTATGGAGAGAGGAAGGCGTGAGGATTATTTGAATGTGTACGAGATGCACACACACACACACACACCCCACCGATTATTCAGGAGGAGTGAGAAACGGGCAATTTGCAGTGAAAATATTGAAGCACTTAGAGGAAATGGGAACTTCAATCAAAGGCCCGGATTTAAAAGAAGCGTAGCGAATAAAAAAAACAATGCTGTAAATTTACTGACTTTTAAGGAGGTGAATGGTGCAAGAGGATAAATGCCCTGAAATTTAAAACTGAGACGAAAGGGCAATTTCAAGCTCAATAGAAACCATGGAACTGTTATTGCCATTTCAAAGAAGTTAATAAAAAAGTAAAAAGAAAGAAAGTTTCATTGAAATCATGTAAAATTATGCTAGTTAAACTTTGATTAATACACAACCATTCAAATAGGCATTTAGTAAAGCAATGGTATCTAAAGGTGCGGCTAACAATTCCAATTGTAATTGCGTAACATAGAGGCATAAGACTTCCATTGGTTGATTCTTCTTTATTATTTTACACATACTGAAGGTCATATATCGACAAATGCAATTTAAATCAAATATTTGGTGTCTGATTGGACACTTGTTTTTTCGCTAAGAGAGGGATGGCAAGCTATATTAAAGCGGTCATCTCCCATCACTAATTAGCCTGATATTGGAAGCTTAAAAGCCAATGACAAGGGAGGGGAGGGGGGGGAGAGGGTAAAGGTGAACTTTTAGGCAATAAAACTATGTGGCTTCGAAGCGGTGGGCACAGACACATGCACGTGCAGGTGTATCTCGTAGTTAATGACGTGCTGTGACACCTAACTTCCCACCTTCCCTTGATCCCTAACACCTTGTTAGTAGAAATATAGTACGTTTAATAGTCAAAAAGTACACGACGAGGTCTGTGTGGCAAATTTTGTGGGTGCAAACTCCAAGGTCATTGAACACAGGGTGGGGAGAGGGGGGGGGGAAGGCGGAGTCAGGTCAAAAAGGAAATAGTGAGGGAAGGGGATTTGGACTTTAAGATTAGGAAGAAAATTACCAGTGCGAGGAAATATATTAAATTTCATAGAACTGTATGGTTGTATAGAGATTGCAACTGTATCTTACTAATACAGATAGGGAGAATGTAGACAAATATGTCAGAGTACGGGTTTGGCGTCTGTTAGACCACAACGTTCAAAACAAGGATGATCGAAGGCGGGATTCTTCATCATAGACGCAAAGATGTCATCTCTCAATTCTCAAGTTGGATGCTGGTAAAAAGTCTCCTTTCATGGATGTGAAAATTGTGAAAAACGAACCTATTTTACCTTCTAATCTACTGTTGTCTTAACTCGTTTGACAATTTAAACAAATTTATAATATATAAATTACTCCCCAATCGATTTTGTACATTACGTAATATCAATGCTGGCCTTTTACTATTTATACTGCGAGTGTTATCGATTCTTTCTAACATACAAATAATCGCTCATTCAAAATCTCAGACTTTTGATCTGGGGAAGACTGCTGTTGTAGTGTATTCGTAGAATAGCATTCAGTTTTAAGGTAGCAGAGCCTATATACTCAAGAGCATTGAACCAAGAAGCCAAATAATCAAGATTACAAAATAGATTTCCAAGATAAATTCTCTCCATGGAATATACATGCATTTTTTATAGTTTTTAAATTCGGTTTGAGTAGATAATTTTTGTCGGGTTGCGATTTCACGTCTCAACTATGAGTAATCATAAGTCTTGAAATGACAAAAAAAGGCTGTGATTTAAAAGATTCTCAATATAAATGTTCGTGAAAAAAAAACTCGCATGCTTAGCATTAAGCACGTGTACTTTACACTTTGAGGCGAGATTCGCAGCGGTAGCGCTTGCGATCGGAATGAGCATGAAAAGTGACCTAACTGGTGACTGAATTAAAATTTCGGCTAAAAGGTCAAGTTACCACCACCACCACCTTAAGTTGAACACAAATTTAAGAAGAGGATGTGAGAAATAAATCAAAATTACGTAAACGCTTGGCGGTAGAATTCATTTCAATATTCACATACTTCGTACTTACCGGTTTACTTGAATTTAACCCCGTATATTTAAAAAGTCTATTAGGAAAAGTGATAGCAATGTTTAATCCAGGTAAAAAAAGAAGTATTCGGAGGCCACTTTAAGGAGAAAGTTACATCCCTCCCTCACTCTTGTTGACCGAAACTAACCTGTGTAGTTGGTCAACAACATCACATGATATACACCGATGAGCATCTATCTCGCAATACTTGATGTGACAAGTTTACCACTACGACATCGACGCACTTACAGGTCTCCAGACGTTAAAATATTCCAGTAAGCGTCAAAAATATGGTCAGAAATTGTCACGCTACGTGCAATTCGAATTACAATTGAAAAGCGTACGACATCAATTCTTCCACAGTATAGGGACAAGAAATTTAAGGCGACGGAAAGCAGAGACACTTCCACTTTACATAGGTGTTTATTTTGGTGGTTAGAGTGGGTGACCTCAAGGAAGGGGCCAAGGAAACCCCAATAAAATACCATCACAACTCACACGTAGTGTAATGTCAACATGTAAAATGGAAATTTACTGCCCTGACACCCACTAATGAATTTGCACTTTAAAGCAGGTTTTAATTACTTTAAACAACACCCCGTACTTAATAGTACCATTTTCCAATTTATGTGTTTTTTGGGAATAAGCACTCTGTCTAATATTTAGACCTTAAGACTTCTTTATGAGCTTAAGATACTATTCGAGGTTATATAAAAAACACCACTGTTGTTCCATTTCACTATATGCACTCGTTACTTGCTATTTAAATGAGGTGGGGTCTAATGCATTCAAAATGGAGAACACAAGGTATGGAGATTGAAATAATTATAACAAGTCGAGTAAAGGAAATCGTTTTTTTTTGTAATTTATCCATAATCGATTAGTGGGAAAGTTCCACCTATTTGTACTCCACAAAACTCTACTCACATGAACACAAGTACTTAAAAGTAGCCATCTGCAATCACAAGCCTTCATTAAACTGCAATTATTCTAATATAGCCATCAGCTTTCCACAAGAAAAATAATATCCAAAACGATCCCCTACGGAATGGAAGATCACGCATGTCGAAGAATACAAACAAAGCGTCGATGGCGTTATTATCAACGGACGCGCAGGTCATGAGATCAATACTAATTAGTGCATAAACAGCAATGCAGCTGACCAAACGACAATGGCTAAGGATAGACAATAATACGAATTGTGGAAGGCGTTATTGTTTCAATTTATCGACTATTCCCCTGCCAAGCAACATTAGCACATTGAGCAATCGTAGTGGGCAAACAAACATAATCTAAGGCGCCATTAAAGGAGCAGACTAGACAAGGGAATATCAGAGATCGAAAAGTTCATACAATTTATTATCTCCATTATCCAATTATTTCCCTATGCCATCAGCAGTCTAGTACCCACTCTCCTGCGTGTCTATGTCTGCCATTAGTAGCACTTAACTCCGGTTCCATTTTGGTGGGTCATTTGACTACTAAATGCCGCGTTAGGCTGTGTAGGAATGTGATTGTTTTCCCATAGCATGCCACCGAAATGCGAAGTGTTCAGCTAGACTGGATTCCAGAGCAGGAACATTCCATTGTATTAAATGCAATTTGCAGTTTAATGCCATTCATAGTTCAGCAACGTCGCCTTTTGAGAGTATTTAGGCAGCGAAAAAACCCAAAATGTACCACTGTGTATCGGAAGAGTAGTGGTCAGAGGTCACGAAATCTATGCTCATCGACTCACACTCAGTGATGGTGATAGGAGTTACGTGTTGTTTACGTTTACCTCGTATTTTTTATCTTAATTTAAGAATATAAGAAACGACAGCGTTCTGAAAAAATACAATATCTATATGTAAAGAAGTAAATTTTGACAAGAGCTAATATTCCGCGATTACATACTCTAAAAGGTACAATTTACCTTAACACGACCAAAAATACATCGTTTAAAATTATCGATGCACGAATTGGAGACGTGTAAATGGTTAATAAATTTATTTCCATGCCTAAAACACCCACCAGAGTCGTCGATTCCCCATTCTCAAACTATGAAATCAAAATTCGCAAAATTTTCAGAGGAACATCACCACTTGTATGTGAATTTTGGCCAGAGAGAAATCAATAATTTCCCCTATCGACGAGACCATCAACAAAGACTCCAAGTGATCTTTAGTGGTCAACACATTGAAACTCATATTCAATGTCACTTTTTGGAACAATGTATATTTAATGCTAAAGGTCCCCGGACTGGGCGACTTTATAAGCACAAACATTTAAAACCATTTACCCACTTAACCAACCCAAAACAATGCGTACAGACGGATAATTATACTACAACTGGCTACTTTGAAGAATTAATAAATGGTTAAATACTCTTCAAAATACTTTAAACTTAAAAGAAGAAGGAATTAGATAAATTCGGTATTTAAATTTGGCGAAAAATGCTAACCAAAGAGAAAACGCCTTAATAAAAAATGGATAAATTGGATTGTACTATAGTTAATACTAATATCACATCAATTGGCAACTGAAGTAAGCCAATTACAAATAATAGCTTTCTGCTTTGCAAATTAATTAATTAAAATACCGTAAACATCTAATTGGTAGGAAGTCCGCTTTATTACTTTAAAGTAGCCGAAATGAATTAAAATTATCCGAATTTTTAACAGTAAATGAGCATAAATTCTATTTGAATAAGATATTTTTAATAGTGTTTTTACCAAACAGTCCTGAATGTCGAAATTTACTGCGTAAATCGAACTTCAAGAGGAGTTAAAGGGCTATTCAAATTATTTTACGTAGAAGAGAATGCCTACGGTTTGGATCACCGATTAGTTAGTCATTCAACTTGCGAAAAGCGAGGGTAATGTGATTTACCGCCGGAAAGTTCGAACATTGTGGTTAAGAATTATAAAGAAAAATAAAGGCCTTCTATCAAAATATTAGATTCGAATATTCGCGAATTTTCTTTTATGGCATCCAATGCTAAACCCTAGTTCCTCATTAAGCTTTTCTGCATTTCAAGAACTTTAAGAGTAGGGAGGCATCAATGACCATTCGTGTCCAGGTAAAATCTTAGCTATTCAAGATCAAAATAATTAAATTCCATTTCCTTCTCACTTACACAGCTATGCAACGACTTGTCCAAAATGCATTCTTGATCAAACTGATTTAATGATAATTACTTCGATAATAAAAAGAATTTCATTTATTTATAAATGCATTTTTTAAACGACTGACCTAAAGCCGGTTCAATAGATAATGCCGGAGATACGCTAAAAAATTAAACAAATACCCAAACTAACGACTCCAGATTGTTTGCACGATCGAGAGCAACGAATGCAATAGAAATGGGTTGTGACTACAATGAATCATCCAAATATTCATTCGTAGCAATAGCTAGAACCAGAGAGGCGACTAAACATAGGCGAGTCGACTGGCCAAATTGGACGGCGATGGGGTAGGCGTCACGCACTACAA
Source organism: Hymenolepis microstoma (assembly GCA_000469805.3). Classification (NCBI taxonomy): domain Eukaryota; kingdom Metazoa; phylum Platyhelminthes; class Cestoda; order Cyclophyllidea; family Hymenolepididae; genus Hymenolepis; species Hymenolepis microstoma. Next base: position 9,514,229 of record LR215995.1, on the reverse strand, counting down.
CGCCTCGATAAGGTGCCGCGCGCGATCTCTCTCTAACAGACATGCAGTTTTTTCGACTGGTGTGTGAATTTATTGCAAAATATGCCAAGAATTTTTTGATTAAATGATAATTTTTATAATCACGCAATGTTCTTGAGCGGATGATTTTCCAATAAACAGGCAACACAGTGCATAAAAAATCCTTTCATGATTGGTTGGGCGTCAAAAATATTGTCGCAGAAGTTGTATCTAACTCATTTCGAGATATAGTTAATTTCATAATATTCTAAACAATAATCGATTAACCACAGAAAATCTCAGCTTAATACCTCAGAATTTTGTAAAATCAATCCGGAGGTATTCAGTCAGGTGTAATTCAACCTAATCTTGATATACGAAAGGACAGAAGTATTTAGAGTTTAGGGGAGAATTGTACATTGTACTCTGATAATTATCTATAAGGAGATAACCATATCGCCATTCCTCCCCAATGCTACAAGTTGCCAGTACTCAACGTTAATAAACTAGAAGCGCAGAAATGTCAACGATAGTTGACAATCAAGCGTATCAAAGTTCAGATTCGTCATTTGGAGGGAGTAAAAAATAGCCCTATATATAACAGGTAAATCAATGAGAGAGATCATGCTAGAGAATGCAATAGTTGTATATGACAAGGAATTCTAAAACAAGTATGCAATAAATGATAGGAAATTAATCATTAAAGAAGAAGTGTAGCTTAATTTAATAACTTGGAGCTCAATACGTAGTTAAAACTTGATTGATTTTGAGATTACCGACAAACTTATGAAAAAGATCGCATTTCTTAAAGTAATGCGTTAAATTAGCGGTAAATATTTACTCTTCAAGGTAGATCCATAATTTAAGTTAAATCATATGCAAACCTGTCACTCAGATTTGCTCAACCAAGATTATGAAAAGGAAGAATAAGTATGAAGAACTTCAAACTAAACGAGAAGTTGCCTTGGTAACTCTGGAGGTCAGATGAAGTAGGGTTCTCCTCAATCTCTGACTCCCTCGCTCCTACTACCTACTCTACCAATTTTCCATTACAATGTGAAAATAGTCCTTCCAAAAATCACCTGCATTTATCGAAACAAAAAAACATGTATATACCGTAAAATGCTGCTTTTGTTGAACATTTCTGATTTTCTGCTTTGTGAGCGATGAGTAGCTTTTGCCCATCTGGTTCCAACTGCTTACTGCGGGTCTAAAATTTGACCGAATCAATATCACTCTCCTCCCTCCCTAGTCTTGAATGTTTACGGGAAAGAAGTGATGGAACGCCTAGCTCAAATGAAGTAGGATTCTCCTGATTCCCTGATAATCACTTTACTACCAACTCCAGTCTCCTTAAAATACTAGCATTCTCCTCCCCTTCCTATAATTTTCATTTTTTTGGACCTTTAGAATAAGATATAAAAATAGTGGAGCAAGAATGCCAAAATGATTATGACAATACAATTAGAAGATGCAAAGCGAAATGTGCCGAAGATGCTATAAGCAGACAGAACAAAGAAACGAGGTGTATACTTAGGGAATTTATTAATAATAAGCAAGGAAAAAAAAGAAGAGAATTTCCAAATTCCAAACCCGGTGCTTCCTTTCACTCATCCAAAAAAAAAAACATTTTTAAGATGGATTTACATTAGGTAGAAGGCTAATTTGCAAGAGTAGAAACAAAATTGAAATTGGCAGATTGGATTATTAAGAGGTTAAATGACAATCGTATTACATTTTAGTAATTGAAATTAGGATTCCCATTAAATATTTAAGCAGACTAGAACTCAAGGATAAATTTTCAAAAACAGAGACGATGTCAAATTTACAAGAATTGCCACCTATGCGTCAAATCTAATAGAAAATTTAGGAAATTGGAAGTGGTCCGACCGGCTAATCTATTAAAGCCGAAAAATTACGAAACTACGCAACTAGAGTTAAACCGAAATGGTTAGTTTCAATAACACAAAATTCTTTCAATTCCACATCCCATTGGTGAATGTTGCAGTGAAAGTTGTGCACGTTTTCCGATACCACATTTCAATCAGATGGGAATAAACAAACCCGGAAAGACCCGAGGTTATTCTCCTAATTGGGTGGAGATGAGTTTGAAGATCCCCCTCTATATGAATCGTCGACTCCTAAAAGTGACTCTCAAGGTCTAGCCTGACATAATTTAAGCAAAACTCTAAGTCTTCATCAAAGTAGAACTACATTAAACACACAGATATAGAGCACCAAATACATCATAGAGCTCTCACCCGGTTGAGGAACATTAGGCATTTCATTAAAGAAATTTAAAACAACTAACTGAATTATAAACCAATCTTGAGTGTAGCCGCAATGTAAGATGGAGATTATTCTCATCCTATTATGCCTCGAGTTTACCACAATAGCCGACTCCCGATGACCCAATAGCAGGATACTTACATGAACATAAACTAATAACTAAGCCTATTCTTGAAAAAGACAACTGAACAGCTATTTCTATTATATTCCGAGGCAGTATTAACAGTTAACGAGATTGAATATCAACAATGGTTGAAGTGAAGACATCTTGTGTTCGTAATCCTTCATATACATCCATGCGCATAGCGTACTCGTTATCTGTAAAGAACGAAGTGATCTAACTCCTACGATGGTTCATCAATATTCTTCCTTTAAATGGATCGCTAAAATGAAGGTAATTACAAGATATGACACTTTCCATGACATTTTTCCAGTGTAGGAAAGTACTGCAGATTAATAGGGGAAAGCAGAACATTTCCCATTGAAATGTAGAAAATACTTGTTCTCCAGTGCTTCCAATGTCTGTTTTCTAGGGAGGAATTTCTCCACCGAATTCCAAAATGAATCACAAGAATATTATACACCATTTGTAACTTTGTGCATACCTTTTGGTTTAAATGGAGCATGCGTCACAACAAAAAATGTATGCAAGAGAAGGGGAAGAGGGAATTAGTAGAGGGTTTTAGGTTAATCTGTGACAATATCGCATATGCAAAAAATGTTAATCAAGGCTGATATAAATGGTGTGCAAAGTTTCGGAGCTCAAGTAGGTGAAATATTTGATGAAAAGGCATGGATTTGCACCATAAATTTGTCCATCTTCTGGAAGAAAAGACGCTATAGCTGGAGAATGTCTAAACTATTGACTTTCAAATATAAATCTCAGTAAACACTTTTATGAAATTTCAAATGCCCATGTGTTTAACTAGATAGTACAGCAATTGAAATTCCCAATCGGTAAAGAATTTAAACTGTAATATTAAATGTCGCGAATAATTAATATTTGGTACACATGATCAAAAAGCACGAAATTCAATTAACTGAAATAATTAATAATAGCATCAGTAACTCAGCAGTTACTAGTTTAAATAGCATTGGTTTGAAACCTTCTGTTATTCATCCAGTAAGTGAAAAGATACAAGCCATAGTGACGAAATGAAATATCGGAAACTATCTTCGAAAACTACTCTCAGTAAAACATAAAATTAACAAATATAATTCCTCCCAGCTTTCAATCCTCTGAAACAGGAAATAGAATTTTCATCAATCAGAGGGGAGAATGAATTTCTCATATAAGGAGGTTTTGGTAAGTTTACTAACTCTCCCAAACGAGTCCGGCTTAAATGGGGTTTTAAGATCTATTCTACGTTAACGAGATGTAGGCAGTAGGAGAAACAAAGTAAATGAATGAGAACTAACCGGTATAGTCAGGAGTTCCTGCGAGTTCCTTATGGGGTTTGGTTGAGCTGAGGTAGGAAGCAAGACCAAAGTCTGTGATGAAAACGTCTGAAGAAGGATATGGTTCACGAAGTAGGATATTCTCGGCCTATAAAATGGACTGAGCAGTAGAGATATATGGTACGCAAGTCAAAAAATTTAAAACGAATGACGGTTTTCTTTTTTTCGATTCGAGAAATGGAAGCGAATAGTTGTTAATAAAAGCACGTATAACTTCGCCGAAAAATTGAAGCACTTTTAGATGACATAATCGGCCAAAAAATCAATGTTTCCAAAAGCCTTATATAAAACATGAATATTACTACATAATTATCAACTGTGAGCCCCCTCCCCCTAAGATTAAAGACACGAAATTTCGTTACGAAATTGAACCTGACTATCAATATAGACAACAAACAACTGTTCATCTATGGAATGCCCTACTCGATTAAATATGAAAATTAATTATCGAAAAGATCATTTTTAATGGGAAGCGTGAAATAAATTTGGATAAATTGAAGCTATGGGGATGTTTTAACAACTCGACAGTGAATCTTAATAACGAAATTGATATTTATAACAAAATTTGTCGAATAATCGCGGAGTTAAATCCTTAGCGTTGATAAAAGCTTACCCTTTTATTTCACTACATGGCCCAATGATGTGTGGAAACAAAAATAAGCCAACAGAACTCAATCGTGAAGGCGCAAATAGATCCCGGCTACGACAACAACTCCAGATTCGCATAATGTAAGTTGAGGATGTATTTAAAAATATACCTGGAGACCACTGCTTTCTGATAGTGAATTGAACGTGATTAACAGTTTCCAAGTAATCATAATAATTCAAGTACATATTCCGACTCAAAATACTGTAGTTGCTGGGTGATAATAAAAACTTCTTCATCACTATGTCGAGTTAAATGATCCCATTTAAAAACTCTACCATATATAGAGTGATGAGAAAAGTGGAAATCACTAGTTAATGCGAATCACTAGAATGATGATTGAGCAGAGACTCGAGAAAAATTCAAAATGAGTATAGGAAACTACATTTATGGGTACTAGCTCAGAAATATGTAATTTACTTGGAGACATGAGGTTAAGGACTATCGATTTAATAATTCGAGTTTAAGCTAAGTTAAAAAAAAATTAACTAGTAAAATCCCACTAATCAGAATGCAAAACAATAATAAATATTTACAGCAGGCAGGAACACAGCCTGAGGTCAATATTGACCATTGGAATTCATGTCGAATGACACATTATCGATCAGAAAAGAGCTTGGAGATATTGAAAAGGCTTTTAATAAATGAAACCGACAATCAGCACTATTCTAAATATCAATTTAAGCGAAGGTGCTAGAGAATATTCACGTTGATGGATTTATTAAATGAATAAGAAATAAAATGAATTAGTTAGAGAGGCATTATGGTAAAGATTGAGGTTGAGACCTAGAAACTCTTCCTGCAAAAAGTATTTATTTTTAAAAGAACAAGAGAGGGTTTAAGCTTTTTGACAACAGAAAACAATCTTAAAGAGTGAGAAGATTTATCGCCCAACATATGCATAAACACACAAATACCCCAAGAGTGACCAAAAGGAAAATGCGAAAGAGCAGAGATAAAATTCTGGCCGAAAGACAAAATGACGACTTATTTGCACAATAAAGATCAGTAAGAAGCTAATGTAGACAAAGTAAAAAGGTACGCAGATAGAATTTTAATGAATCTAATATTTGATAATTATCAGCCTCATCAGTATATGACAAAAAAGAACGTTGCACGATAAACTATGTTAGGCAAAGATAGAAAATGAATGTTTCTCAGTCAGATACACTACTTCATTTCGAAATGCATATTAGGAAAGCGCACCCTTTCTGTTCATAGTCGAAAATAACATGAGTTATTAACTAGGATGGAAAATCTCAACTACAAATATGTTTACTTTACGAAATGAACATTATCCATATACTTTCTTCGTTAATTAGGATGCGATTATCAGTGTCATGTATTAACTTAATAAAAATATTAATAAAAATAATCTGCTCCAGCAGATAAATTCACCAATTGAAGTGAAGACGAAATAGGAGCCACTAACCATATTCTAAATCAAATCGCAAACGAGAAAATGAGCTCATTGACAACATGACTGAGTACAATGAGAATGAACTAGTAAATAGTGTAAGAATATGCTCAAAAATTTTCAATCGAATTAAGATCACACAAAAAATCAACCAAAAGTCCAAAGAACAAAACGAAACCGGTGAATACACAATGACTATAAATTCCTAGAATGGACTCTCAACTATAGGAATTTAGAAATTGACCACTACATACCCATTAGATGATAAACAATTAAGGGAGATTTGAATAAATCAATAAGCAAAAAAGGAATATAACAATCATACAAATAGGATAAAGAAAACACACCTTGATATCGAGGTGAACGATATTTGCCTGATCGTGCATAAAAGCCAGGGCATCGGTAACTCGATAAAGTACGGAGGAAATATAAGATTCCGGGATACGAGGTTGAGGTGCGGATTGGATATCACCGACAGGCAAAAGAGAACGACTAAAAATTTCCGAATAAACGAGGTCGTACAAGGAACCACCATGAGCACTGAAAGTAAATTAAATACAATAAGCATGGGCATATTTATAAAAAGATAAAGCTTAGTAAATTCTTACAATTCCATTACTATGGCAACTTGGGTACCATCCTCATGGACAGAATATAACAGTGGAGCAACAGTCCTAGGGACATTTTCATTGTTTGTAGGAGGCCGAAGTCTTTTAATTAAATTAATTTCATTCCGAATTTTCTCAATAGTATCCCGACCACCGCGGAATCTGCGAATGATCTTGACTGCAAGTGACTTGTCATAGGGAAACTCATTAATGAATTCAAAATTTGATGCAAACTGCCCATTAGAGAGATTTGCTGGCACACTATTTTTTCTTTCATGAAGGGTATTGACACATTTAGGTTTTATTCGGAAAACTTTTCCGGCTCCACCTCTACAAAATAATTGATGAAAAAGACACTAGATACCGTCCAACTGAATCTCCATCGAGGTCGTAAAAGTGTCTCCATGATTCATTTAATGCTGCCTCAGAATTGCAACGCTTAGGGCGCGAAGAAAAATCATACCAATTTCCCCCGACTGGCATCATACGATGAGCTTTTTGAGTCAAAATTGCCGCAACTGTACGACCTTCGTGATTTTCCAATACAAATTTTAAAGTTGGACTAATAAAACAAAATTTACAAAACTAAATATTGTTATATTTGTTTTATAATCTTATATTTACTGAAAACGAAATGCTGTCCATAGTACTTCAATACATTAGTTTATTTACATTTTTATTTTCTTTTAATTAGCTAGAAACATTCAAAGTTCAGCTGGTTTCAAGATTTTCGTGTTAGCTCCTTCTACTATTATGTCATGACCAGATCGGACAAAATCTTTAGGCAGATAAATTAGCTCATCTATGCACAAATCAAAATCGGCTCCAATTTGATCAATTTATCAAGAGAATTGATCTTACTTTTCTCAACGAAATATTAACCGTAATATCCCCCTTGTACACACACATGGTTTTTATATAATGTTAATGATGAAGGAAACTGCAATGTATAGGGTTCATTTTTCGCAAAACACTTGCATTTCTTTAACATCAAGTAGCCTTAACTAACATTACTAGACCAATGAAAGATTATGAAATAAAGATGTAACAAGCATCAAGCATAGACATATCAATCATTTCCATATTGGTAGCCAACATATTACACGATTACAGGAATTCATTTATCAGGATAATCCTATTTTAAATAATACAACCTCTTCAATGGAACATGATCCAGTGTACTCTCTCCCTCTAAATCTGAATCACCAACAAAATATTAGCAGTACATTGTGAAAACTTAAATCTTAGCAGTCAATCAATAGCCTCACTTCACCTCAAATATGTCAGCTGAGGTAAACTCGGCAAACTGCTAATTTGTTAATTGAAATTTGGAAAAACATTAATAAAAAAGAAATCGAATTCTTTATAAAGATTTAAACATTATTTATCTTTTTCTGTCCAAGAAAAAACCTAAGCTATCGCTCTCAGGTGTATTTGTTGCGATAGTAATCAGACTAAAACAGAAATAATTGAAAATGGTTCTTGCCCATATTGTAAAAATAACTTATGATCTATGTGGAGCTTAATTAAGTGAATTTTACTTTAATCACATTCGTAAAACTAGTATTTCATTAGTATAACAAGACTGTTTTTATAATAATATCTACGCGTTTGTTTTATCCTTTGTCACCAAGCGGTGAATTCAAAGTCGCCAATTGAAAAGCTATTTCTGATAAAGTTCAGGGAGTGGGTGTTTTTTCTCGTTTTTCTTATTAATCCTTATCTGTGAAATTTGTTGTAGCCATTTTTATACATCTTTTTTCAGTCATTAACTATTATATTTACTCATTAATAGTTATGTATAAATTTTGGTCTTTTTAGCTTATGCCTGTAATGTTCATGGTGTATGAATAAATGAATTTCTTGCATAATTACTCCATTTGCCGCTATTTATTTTAATTGAATTTGGTTCTTCTTTTGTTTCTACGTTTTATGATAAGTTTACTTTTCTTTTTATAGTTGATTAATTGAAGTTTCCTATGCAGTCAAGAGGCAGTGGAAACGTGGGCGATTGTCCACTGGTTTCTTCTCAGGGTTCATCCGCCACCACTTCCATCCCAACAAATCAATCAACTCTTCCCATTCGAGTGCCTCAGCCTTCAGACTTTAAATTCGGCAAGGAAATTGGCACTGGTTCTTTCTCTTCTGTATATGTAGCCAAGGAGATCTCTTCTCATCGTGAATTTGCCATCAAAGTGGTGATTAAGAAGCAAGTGTCTGGTAATAAGCCTGTTAAGCTCGCGGTCTTTATGGAACGTGAAGTCCTTCGTCGAACTAACTATCCCCTTATCATCCATCTGATTTACACCTTTCAGGATGCTTCCCGTCTATATTATGTCCTACAATATGCTCAACGCGGAAATCTTTTGGATTATCTTCACAAATTCACGTCTTTCAATAAAGAGGGTACCCAATTTTATGCAGCTGAATTGGTTCTTGCTCTTCGTTACCTCCATTCCCTGTCTATTGTTCATCGAGATGTCAAACCTGAGAATATCCTCTTAACCGCCGATATGCATATAAAATTGGCCGATTTCGGTTCTGCTATAATCCTTAATGATCCCTCTGTTGAAGCACCCAGTTTTACCGGCACACCAGAATATGTCAGTCCCGAAATGATTCAATTATATGCTCCCATCTCCTTTTCTTCTTCATCCTCCTCAGATGAATCAGATGGGCATAATGATGCTGATGATAATGATACAAAGGTTTCATCCACGGTATCTTTTAATCTTTACTACCTAATGGATTACTGGGCCCTCGCTATAGTTGTCTACCAAATGCTTGCTGGTGATCTTCCCTTTAGAAGTGACAAGTATGGTCATCATTTTGATGTATTTGGTAAAATCCGCTGTTGCAATTATGTATTCCCTGATGGATTTGATCCAGAGGCCAAGGATTTAGTTCAAAAACTTTTGGTTACAAACCCTGTAAAGCGCCTAGGTAGTCCTGATAGTGGCGGACCGGATGCTCTAACAGCTCACTCCTTCTTTCGCGGTATTGACTGGGAGCATCTTATCGAAAGTGAAACCCCTACTCTGACGCCCAACCTTGAGCCCCTTGAGCATAATGATTGGGATCGACTTCCCACTGGGTTTGATGCAAGTCAAAAATACTTTTTCTCACAGGAGCTAGCTCTTGCTACTAATCAAATTAGTGAACTACAACGCGAGGAACTGTTACTTAAGCAATCCACCAAAAATATATTCCATCCTTTTGTAAATGGCCGGTTGATTGTAAAGCAGGGAGTTCTGTACAAACGACGAGGTCTATTCGCTCGAAAGAGGGTATTCCTTCTCACAGAGGGTCCGCATCTTTTTTATGTAGATCCGGACGCTATGGTGCGGAAAGGTGAAGTTCCCTGGAGCAATTTTCTTCGAGTTGAACGCAAAAACGATAAAATTTTCTCAATCCATGTTCCGAATAGAATATACTACCTTGAGGATCCCACCGGGCATTCACAAGATTGGATCAATAAGCTGCGTCAGATCAAATCCCTCTACTTCTCCGACCCTATTGATCGATGACAGGTCTATAATGGCCTCTCACCGACCCTCTAGTTTACTCCTCTCTTTCTCTTGCAAATTGACCTCGAATGCTAGTTTGTTAACCTGCTGATGCTAAAACAGACTGTCCCCCTCCCCTCCCCCCCTCTCACTTTCCTGCAAAATTTTTATTTTGCTCTCTCACAGACCCAGAAGAAATGTCCACTTCTCTCTCCCCTAGATGGATGTTTTTGTGAGATAAAAAAGAATAAAGCCTTACAACCTCACTCAATCAGATTTCTGTTTCAGGACTTCATCTGATTGATGGATGCGTGTATGGGTTAGTTGCGCGCAGTATTTACATGACCAGTCAGCAATTGGTTTGATTTTCACGCGTGCTTTTTTTGTGCGTAATTTATGCTTTTCATAACTCCCCTCTCAATCCCTATTTGTGGGTTTCTTTTTTGTTTTCGCAGGTAATCTACGCTCCTGTAATGGTATAGAGCTTGTCTGTGTGCCTATCCGATTGTGTTTGCTCTACTCGCGTACGAATATACAATCATAATAATAATGACTGCAATTAGTGCTGCCTCAGTTCATCTACCTCAAAACGATACTCTACCCACTTTTCCTAGTCACTATACGACAATGCCTCCTGGTTATCCCAATGCCTCCTTAACTTCTCTCAATTCAACCACATTCAGGATTTTAGATATTATAGTGGGTGTTGTAATGGGCATCACTATAGAGCAAGATGCTGGTTTCGTGAAAGACCGTTTCTATGCTGGCTCCCGTCTCCTACAGCCCATTAGTAACTGGTCGGGTATCCCAGTTGATATGATCAACTTTGTCTTTGCATCATTTATTAGCCTTCCCCTCGCCTTGTTCATGAGGTTTGCTCTACCGCCTTCCCGTGTACGTCCAATCTTCCGAGCCTTGGCGGAAATTTTACTTGGGGTTGGAGTTGTAATTTTCTGCTTTGGTATGCAACTCCGAGTTCTCCTTTTACAATCATCTGTGGCCTATATCATGCTCTTGCTGTGTCGAAGAGATCGTGTAGTCACACCCATAGCGGTGACAGTTTGGTCACTACTCTATCTCATGCTTATACATCAATGCCGACTTTATTATGACTATGAGGGCTATACGCTTGACATATCTGGAGCGGTGATGCTTCAAACTCAACGTCTATCTAGTTTGGCATTCAATCTCTACGATGGAGCGAGGATAGCAAAAGCTGCCACCGCGGCTAATGGTGCTTGTAAGACTTCAAATGAAGAAGACGACATCCTGGACGGCCAGGATGATGCTACTAGGGCCATTGTTGAGGACACTGATCCGAAAATTGTCCCTTCGAGTCGGGATTGTGCTGTGTCAAAGATGCCTGGACCCATAGAATTCGCTGCATACTGCTTGTATTTCCATGGGGTGTGTATCGGACCTTTTGTCTTCTTTAAGGATTACCGCAATTACCTTCATGGATATGAGAATAAACGCTTGCCGTCGATCCCATATCGACGCATGTTCTATCTCACTATGCAACTAATGGCTTATGGTCTGACTTATGCAATCCTGTTTAATCGAATTCCTGTCAGCTTTATCAACCATGGGGCTTTCCAAGTAAGTTAAAATTTGCTATACATTATCTTCATGGCCTTTACAAGTACCCCCTCCCACTCTAGCCTATTGATAATTAAAGGGGTAACTCAACTGGTTAAACCACCACTAGAGTTTTTCGTTTTAAGGTAGCTACAAAGACGGTTTGTTGCATTTCTATTAATCCCCCTTTATGAACTTATTTCCCACTTTGAGTGCTTTGTGTATACGTTGTCATGATTTCATATTTCAGAAGGAAGATTGGACAATTAATGAAATCAATCAATTTAAAGTATTCTCTTTTTTTCATTTTTTTTAGTTAATCTCAAGTATATCCCATACCAGGGCTTCGTGCATTTAGATAGTAAGGCATGTGTGAGAAGTTGTTTGAGCCTCCTAGATACAGCCACTTTTTAGTTCAATTGCCTGCAGAGCTAACTATCTTTGGAGTTCATTGTTGCTCCTCGATTAAATGTTTGTCTTTGCTCTTCTTTGTGAATGTAGTCAAATTTAAATATGATTGAAGTTAATTTTAGGTCTCCTCATGTTATTTCTTTCGCCTTTGCTAGAATTTTTAGTAACTGAAAACTAAATCATTCAGTGTCATTGTCTGGGAATAATCTAACAATTCTTATTCTCTTTAATGATTTCATTTGCTGATAAGTTACCTGCCACACTCTTATAGAACTGCTCTTTTTAGTTATTTTATCTTAAACGCTCTAATTTCAGGCTTTATAAACTTATTTGTTGACAGAATTACTTAATTTCTTGTTCTCTTTCATTTCTAGGCTTTTTTAAGGTGTCTGAAGCTATAAGAGGTTTAGAAGGGGATATGCTCTGGATGGACCCCGAAATTCCTTTTCTTCCTCTAAAGTCATTTGAATAGGTATAATGCTGACATTTTACTCTTATTTGTTGATTAAGATGTATTTTTCAATCAATTGTCTTCACATGAACACGTATATATGTATATAGGTAGTTGTCATTGAATATTGGGCACAGAATGGGAAGATGGGCAATGAGGGAGGTAATGGATGCTCGCGTCACGCGTAAACATAAAGAGGGCAGTGTATGCGCTTCTAATGTTAGCCACCTAAAGGTTCCAAAAATATTTGCGCCACCCCCACAATCGCGCATCATTCATGCACGTGTATGCGTTTATATCTAAATGCGCGCGCGCGTATGTGTGTTTGTTACAGCGAAGCAATGAGGTCGCATTATTTTGCTCCTATAGCTCCAAGTTAAGTTGGGTAAGCAAGTAGTAATGGATGCCCCCATGTAATGGTTTAACGTAAGCAACACTCAAGATGAGTAAAAAATCGCTCTTCCCTATTATAAAAAGTCAAACCTTTAATATTTTTATTAGGAGGCTAGATTCTATGAGTAATAATGCGTCCGCAGTTTCGTAAACCATTCAGTCCTGCGTTACAGTACGCCTGCAGCCTTGGTGTGAATTGACCTCTCTTGGTTGTCTTTACATCGTTATTATTTCGTACTTATGTAATGCTCCTTCACCATCTTTGCGCTCGAACAACCGGTTTTCTAACTTGTTGCTTTATGGAATATGTAAACATCTAGAAATTACTTTTCTGGCTAGTAAAGGTGTTTCAAAATGCAAATTTCCCACACGGAAGGTTCCATGAATCTCTCCTTTAAATCAAATGTGTTGAAACCATGCTTCTTAACTACTATTTTGACATCTAGAAGCCCTAAGGTCAATTTTCTGTTTTCAAAGGTGTTGTGATTCTGCACAAATCTTGAGTGCTATTTCGCCAAATTTATGCCTATGACTTACCCGTTTTAATGGCTTTTCTTACATTTAACTAGAAGCATGCAAATTCATAAAATGGTTCTTTCTTTATATCTCAATAGGGCGGCAAGTCCATTACCTAGTATATTCTTGTTTATGTCCAAGATTCCGCTTCCCATCCCCTCCTCCACGTTTTCCCTGTAATTCCTTGCTTTTGGTGGCGTTGTTGATAGTGGCTGGTATATTCTGTCTAAAGTTACTCTCACACTGTCTAAGGTTAAATGAAACTGCTAATGTTGCCCAAAGTAGCATTTATTTAGTGTTTACTTTTAAACTTCATTTCAAAGTAGTCAAATGTGTTGATATGTTCCAGTTTTTTGTCCAAAGTGCAAAAACTTCCATATAAATCGGGACTTTGAGGAAAATCCGTTAAAATGTTAAACGGTTCCTTTGTGAGCTGCAAACAATCCTTTTCGGGAATAGTCATAAGCCAGCGAATGAAACAGTCATCCGCATTGGAGGGGACTTAATCAGAACAAGTTTCTTAAATGCTTTTTTTGATGTTCACTTCTGCTGTATCAAATTCGACTTTTATGGCAAGTTGTGATTACTTTTGTTTAGATGATTATATGATAACATCTAGCCTCATTCACTTGGTATTTTCTTCTTTGGTCAGGCCTCCCTTTAGCAGATTGTTAAAGTATTACTCATTGTGCACTAAGCAAAGATTCTGCCATAGATTAGAATATTCAAAAGAAGTCATTTTTATGACACGCTCATCCTCTTAACTAAGGAGATAGTTTAAACAGCGCTATTGAACTCAAACTAATGCCAGTAAAAGTGTTTTCCTACAAACTATAACTCACTAGAACTTAGAATGGGAAACCGTTTATATATTGCATACGCGGCTGTCCTAGTTCTAGACATCGGCAAAATAGCTTTTTTATTAATTATTCAACGTCGCAGGGCTATGCAGATGACTAGAACAGTCCTAGAGCCACCAATGCAGTCGAACGCAAATGTATATGAAAGCGTTCTAACGTAGTCGCACTAACACAAGCCGCCATATCCGATTAAAAATGCATTTGGAAGGCATCATTTTGCTTTGTGAATTTTTAATGTGTAAGCCGACTCACTTCGCGATCTCGGTGTTTCATATGGAGCAATTATTTTCCCTTTTATTTGATTATGCTTTCGAGTACCGGCTGTCAAAAGTGATGACACTGATGTGATTAATTTTAATCAATGCTCAGAGCTCTTAGACGCGAAGCATTTCGTAAGGTTCGTTGGCGAAGAGCTGAGGGCAGTCCAGGTTCGTTAAGGAAAGATGCAACTTTTCCAATAGTCTAGAGTCCCTCTGATGTGAAATTCGCTTTCTAGTACTCCCCTCTTGACCAATATTAATTAACGCAGTTAGCTCTGCAGTTCACTGAACATGCATTAATAAGCAACTAACTCGTGACCTCCAAATTCACAGGACTGCGCATTAACGGTTAGAATTACAATAGTAATAAGCCCATTTATGTAAAGATTGTATTCTGGATGCAGGTCGAGCTTTCATGCAAAGAGAGAGAGAGAGTTTCGAGGCCTTATAATTATTCTTTCTCCGCTCTGACCTTCTTTTCCAACTTTCCTTTAATACTTCATCCCGAAGGCTGTATTCTTACCAATACTTTCTCTTTATTTGGATGAACAGGGATAATTTTGTCAAAAAAAAAATAATTTTATGAAAATGCACATCCACCAATGGAAGGAAAGACAAAAAGAGTGGCTGCATGTCTTCTATCCGACAAGCTAACACGACAAATCAGATTTCTAATAGTAGTCAATGCTGCTCCTTAAATGGTAATAAGAATGCAGTATTATTCTGGTTTCCAACCTATTCATTATTGGAGTGTCAAGCTGAGAGTTTTAAGGTTTCCCTTTCAGAATCTAGTCCTTGTAGAATGCTTTCAATAATGATAGTAAAGTTGTTTTTTATTCCTTCAAATTGGCTCTAAGGTTTATTTCTTTGCGCTTTTCGTCAATTTTGTCAACTAGTAATTCTGGTTCTGCCAAGACAACAAATGGTTTTGGTACCATAACAACGCAAGGGCACACTACATTAGATGAGTGACAGGGACACAGCTAGGTAGGAATTGCTGCTAAATGTGTATACTTGAACAGTACATCATTATAAAATTGAGAATTAATAGTCCAGTATGCAGGCGAGGAAGCATATGAATTTTGTTAAGATACACTGCAAGTACATGGCTTGGCTACTTATCAGAATGTTATCCTAGAATTTCTTACTTTCATCATCTAGAAACAGGTTGCGTTTTGCCAGTTGAGAAATTGTGCATTCTTTTCTCTAGCGTAGCTTGTGATAGTGCTGTGCACTTTTATCATATTGAGGTAAAAGTACTGCTTGTTTTCTGGGGTTCATAAATCTTTTTTTTTTATTTTTAAAACAGGGGATTTCTTTTTTTTTTATCTCTCTATCATGGGGCATCTTTTCATTTTAACTTTTCTTCCAATTAGAGTACATTCATATTTTAAATACAGCTCCGTTAATCCTTACATTCTATCCTGCCATTTCTAGAATAACAATTAAATAATCCATCTTCTTGATGTCCTGTTATTTAATTCGTTCCACTCCTCCTCCCTTCCCCCCCCCCCCACTCGTTGTTTTTAAGGGAAGAAGCAATCGTCACTGTCTTAGGTGGTGATACACCATCAAATAAAGCTCAAATTACGATGCCATTTTGATCTACTTAAGCACCCGCTTCTTTTCTACTCGAACTTTCTATTACTTGCAACGCCTAATTGTCAGTAGTTCTTATTGAAATAACGCATTGTATGCAATATACTATCTAAATTTGGCCATTGAGATTACAGCATAAATTTAGTCTTTGTCCTTTACCGATCCACATTTGAACAGTAAACTTTACTAAAGTGTTTAGATTTTAAGGACTCTCTTTCTCTAAATGTTTGCCTTCGGTTATTGCGAAAATCCAATTCTTTTTAGGATTCATTTTTTATTGTAATTCGTAAATTATGGGATGATTTAAAATATGTTACTTGGGTCTCGTTATTAGCTTTGAATTAATTATTCCATCGCACTGAGGAATGGAATAGATAAGTGGTCATGCTAACGTGCATTAACAAAATAAAACGGGACTTTCCCCGTGCAAGTGATTGGAGTCAACTAGAAGTCGTCGAATTACCTACCTACTCTTTCGATTTACAAATATTTGGGTGCTACTGGGTTTTCATCGCTACTGCATTATAGGTTAGTCAGAGATTTACTTAATCCCATATTTACTATGCTGTCTAAGCAGATTTACTTTCATGATAGAGCGCCGTAGTTTTAGTTACTAATCTTCTGCCTTCTTCCTGATAGGCCTTTCACGTGTCAATACCTGCGGCCTCCTATATATGCATGTTAAACTATCAGCCACATGCCAATAAAGAAACCATTTCAATGCGCTTTTATTTGTCCTCTTATAGCACAGACTTCTTATCTATTTTTTTTTATTTGGTCACTATTATCCATTTTTGAACTTGATAGATGGCAATCAATTCGTTATATGACGTTGTCTATCTTCTAAGCATACTGTTTTTTGTTATTGAAGTAAGAGAGACAGTGTGTGGAAAAGAAAAGAGAGTATCATAACTTTGACTGTAGGAAAAATGTTTTCATTCACGTCTATTATTTCTACATTCGCGTGAACCTACCCTAATATTTCCTTATTGACTTCTTATATCTCAGAGTGATATTTTGAGTTTTAAAAGTTTATTGGGAGTTCTTTAACTATAATGGCTAATGTGTGTTTGCGTAGTATAAAACTGAGCTTTTTTCTTTGTAATTATTTGAAGTTTATCAGAGATTGAACTGATTGTGACCCCAAATGTAATTCCAGTGTGTTTGATAACACGAAGAACGTATTGAACGAGACAACAAGTTGGGGGGAGATAGCGGGGTCAGGGGAAATGAATCGAAACGAGGGGAACACTCAGGAATGTTTTAATGAAGCGTAACACACACACACAGACAGACAGGCATATTAGCCATGCATGGGCAAGCCTGAAAAAAAAATAAGTAGCATCATATTATTGAGTCAGCATTAAATAATGGACGTTAATTCACTTCTTCTTCGTTTATTTTTCATCTTAATTCGATTATTAATTTAATCCAATTTCTAATTTTTTCTTACTTATTTAAGTCGTTTATCGTATTCACTATTCGCTGGTTTTTTTAATATTTTTACCCTCCTATGCATTTTCTAATTAGTTTTGGTAATGCATTCTTTTTGTTGACTCAAATTTTGCATATTGCTTCTTGCCTTTCTTACGGCAATGAATTCCGTAAGTTTAGAAAGGAGTATCGCTTTCTCCGCCCTAAAGTCTATCTTTTGTTTCGTGGGAAGATAAATGATACAGAGATGCGACAGTGCGCTTGTTTCTGTGCTGCACTGAAAATGGATATAAGACGCAAATGTAGAAAATCTGTTTTAGTTTGGAGATGCAAAATTCCTTAAATTGGAAGATTTCCTTCATTGGAACCATTGTACTTCATTGTAACAAGCTGTAAAGTTTAAAATTATTTCATTAAATATTGTATCAGAAATATTAGGTGTATTGGTGTAAAGGAGTAAGCAGTTTGAAGATTCCACCATTGCAAGTAACGATTTGTACATCTTGATCTGAGGTACTTAATGGCTTGCTTAAGGAAACTGTTGAAAAGACAGTTGCACTACATACTGCTTTCACTACAATTAAAATGTATCTTTTTGTTTATTTTTTGTAATCACATATCTCACTTGATAGAAACAAAATGTTTACATCTCAGTCTACCTTGAGCAGTAGGTAGCTAGTCTAGCTATATCGATAGAAAAAGGTTTTCGAGCGCAAAACTTGCCCATCCTATATCTTTT
The DNA here is from genome assembly GCA_000469805.3 of Hymenolepis microstoma. Taxonomy (NCBI): domain Eukaryota; kingdom Metazoa; phylum Platyhelminthes; class Cestoda; order Cyclophyllidea; family Hymenolepididae; genus Hymenolepis; species Hymenolepis microstoma. The sequence continues at coordinate 9,496,067 of LR215995.1, read as the reverse complement.
CTACCTCTTCATGTTTTGTAAATGGTAAAAATATCTCCTCTAATTACAATGTCTGAAAAGTTAACAGCTCTGAGGCACGTATTGACACTAGCAAAAGTCAAGTTTATGTAGTTGGTTAGGTTGAGCTGGAAGAATTCTAGGTAATATTGAGGCAAATGAAGATTTGATTTCTTTTCAGGGGGTTATATGCTCTATCGATCACATACTAATGTAGCCTATTTGTGTGCTTTGATAAATTGAGTGGCAAAAGGGCTTCCGTTTTTATTGTGTCAATTTTGCCGCGGCGTCTTAGTCACCCATCTTCATATAATAGTCATGTGAATTTCGCCTACTTTACTCATCCGTTTATGGTCATTTAATCGAAAGTAGTGGGCTGATTTTTTTACTTGGTGTAAGAGATTTCGAGTTAAACACTATATTACCGTATCAATATATAATATATGTAATATAATGCCATATGAGAAATAAATGAAAAATCGATACCAGCACACCTGGATTTGCCTCAAAATACCACATATCACACGAATTCGTGAAATTAGTTTGATCTGCCTTTCAACTTGGAAGAAATGTGCGGATAAATGTTCAGAATTTCGTCCCTCCCATACAATGCATTTAATCTAGATTTTGTCTTAGGCAAATAATTTTTATCAAATGTGTGTATGCTTGATTGACCTTTAGATTGATCACTCACTGATAGACCCTATGACCTCAGAAAAATAGCCTGTCTCTCTTAGCAGTTGATCGTCAGAATCAACCTCAATTAATCAAATAAATCGGAAAACAACAGTGTAGAATTTAAAGGTCTTGAATTTTGTGCACCAAAATCTGCGCGGTAGGGTTTGTGACGTTTGTTATCGTCTTTACTCTTTTATTCCATTTGGAGTTTATTCGAAGATCACTTTGGAGGATAAAATGCAGAGAATATTCCAAGGATGTGGATGGTTTTCTTGAATTTAGTTTTCTTATTCACGTCCATTTTACTATATTTTAGCAGCTGAGATCGGTTATCAGAAAGTTCAATGAATGATAGAGATAAGGAGATCAAAAGTATGCTCATGTACAAGCGAATGTATCCAAGATGCTTACTTCATTTGAGTTCTGGATTCGGATTGTGAAGAGCCAACCACATTTGGTTGTTCTAGCATCTCACTCCTTTCACTCCCATATGGTCAGCTTCATTATACAACCTCTGTCTCATTCTACGTTCGTTTAGCATAGACAAAGCATTATTGTTTGTCCTCTACCTTTGGGAGAGGCATTTGGTTGTTTATTTATTCGGCTTGTTTTACACTACTTGCCTGACAAAGTAATGCACATAAATAGGGAGTGTTAATTTAGAAAGATAAGTTAAATGGTGTCCGGTTCTGAGATGATCCCATACATTTTACGAAAAATCTTGTCGCGAATTGTGAGCTGCCTTTGTGAAGAAGTGGATGCTTGACTATAGTGTGTTTATTACATGTATATAAGTACCATTCGCTTTCATTTCTACTATAGCCTCGGTTCATAATAATCATTCATGGGTCTCTTTTCTTCAGTAATGGCTATATTATTTTCACCTAGCAGAATAATTCAGAAGGAACATCAGAAAGCCTACGTTTGTGCACTAGACATGAAATGTGATTAAAGCTTGCAAAGGTCAATCACCCTCTAATTTATATTAGTTTCAATGGATGGTGTTCATTGGATCTCTTAGATGAGACATGAGTGCTTTAAATTGAAAAATTCAGCGTGGTATGTCGACAACCGACCTCACAAGGAGACGGGTGACAGTTGGTTTATTTAGTGAAAAGACCATTTTGGAAGAAAGTGGGGTGATTTGTACTACATGTGTGAAGCTTAGCGTAAACACATGCTGCAAATGTACACGTATCAACCTACGCAAATTCGCACAAACAAATTCACTTGTTCGTTGGGACATGTTCAGGGGTTTTGGCACAAGGGAATGGTGATCTGTATTGGTGTAATAGGAATTAGTATCTGCGATACCCTCATCCAAGGAAGCGCTTTCCAACACACGCGCACATTTTAAAGTAGAGGAGTAGTATCAAGGAATTCTCCTTTCCTAGAATTTCACATTTTAATTTCTCTTTTATTAGACAGATTTAATCAGTGCGGTTAATAATTCTAGCCGCTGGATCTTAGTTATAAAGAACTAAAAGGTGGGAAAGGAACTCAACGGTTGGAAAAGTCCAGTCGCTAACATAGTTCAGGCAATTTGGACATTCAGTCGTAATTCTAAGTTTCTCGATCCATTCAATTAGGCGTGTCACCATCATGTGTTTGAACCTCCGTCTCCGGATTAGGTAGATATGTTGCTGAGACATTTGAATTCTGTTAGCTAAGAAATAACTTCGTTATTTTGCTATTGTGTATTATTTTTCTCCTTAGCAGAAAAAAAAACATCGCTATAGGCCGTACACTTCTACTGGGAATAGTTTAGTCTCGAAAGTTGTTCTTCAGTTAATGATTGAGTGCTTGTTTTACTAGAAGGACTGTTCTTTTAGGGTAAGTCCCTTTATTTAATGCGTAGGAACTTTAGCTAATATGATTTAGCTATACTCCTTAGTTTCATAGACGCACAAAATCGTAAGGTTACTCTTGCACTTCTATTTTACCCTTAATTCGACTTTGACCACGGCGAACATGACCTATCCGTCCAACTGCCTGTGGTAGTTAAGTATTTGCTGAAAATCCACTAATCTGTTGCCTTTTCCAATCTTTGCAACCTTCAATTCTACGAGGTAGGAGGGAGGCAGTAAAGATTAGAGCATGTGCATACGAATTGAACAGAGAGAAGATGGAATTGAGCCTAATCAGAATCAATTAGAGAAGATCAATAAATAGCCTACGGTCCGAGAAATGAGTCATACGAGGCTGTGTGCAGTGTATAATTAGGCTAAATCGCTTACAGATCTAAGTATACATTTGACAATGCGTTTCGACTGCAAACACCCACTTTTGTCAGGTGTGTAATATCGAATACTCGTGCTATTTCACTTATTATGCTGCCTTGTGGGGTTAAAATTCAATCAATGTAGACTACTTTTTTATTTGTAATAATTAGCGGTAATATTTAGCCGCATATTAAAGGGCAATGTCTACTCTACCTTGCCACCTCCTTTGTTATATTACTCATTCGAGTTGGTCGTTTTCTTTGAAAAGATGGCAAGCACTCTTAGCCATAACAACAGTGTTTCTAAAGGCTGCATTGAATATTTACCATTTGGTTTTGTTGCCTTTGCGGTTAATTTCTATCCCATTCTGTCCACCTTTTACCACGTCTTTCTCTTTTTTTTCTCTCGCAAATAGTTTTGGCGTTCTTTTGTCGTCCTTACGGCTAAGAGTAATTATCTTTTCAAGGAAATATTCTTCTTGGTGGTCCTGAGTCTACTAGGCTTCCTTCACCTTAGTAATACTGTGGTATGTTTAGTGCTTTTCGGTGCATACACATTTATCGAAAAAACCGACCTTGCTGGTTAATAAGACGATTGCATTGATGAGACTCTCGAATACTATTTCCCTTCACAAGGCTGGTATTTGAACCAACTTGATACTCTATATTAAAAATATAATAATGCTTCCCTGTTTCGTGTGCTTGCAATCGGGTTTGATTTTATATTGAATTTTCATATCTATAACATCTATCTCGTTGCTTAATTCATCATATCAACTTGGCGTATCGCACAGCTAAGCATTGGTAATGAGTACTAATTCGTCCAAATTATGATCTACTGGTCTTAAATACCTTTAAATTGATCACTAAGGACTGAAGGCTTTTACTACAAGAATCATTTTACTGTTCATGTATTAACGTTGTTTCTTGACTGTTTACAAAGCTATTATGCACTATACAAGGAAGGTCGAAGCTTAAGGATCTTAACTATGAGGGAGGGAATAGCGGTTAGGTCTAAGGATTTTAGAACATCCTCATGTTTACTTCTCAGCACTTAAAAGTAATTTTATTATAGTGTTGTCTCCTAAGGTCGGGGAGTGTATTGAATTCTCCTCTCCTCTAAAACCGAACTTAACCCGAGAAATTTTTCAACAAGCTATTAGTCTGATTTCTATGGATTTGTAGGCGCTCTTGATATTTTGGCATTTACTAAACCTTGCGAGGTCTAGTTCTGGTCGCCTTGATTATCTGGAAAATTTTCTAGTTAACTCAAACTTCATTTTCATCACAAATATGGTCTGTTTTTTAAAGGTCTCATTAAGACTTTGTTTGTTAAGTAAGACTTCCTTTAGTCCATTCAATCTTATCCCTTATTTGATCACCACTACTTGTTTGTTTAACAGTAGCAAATTTATATCCAGAAATGATAGCTTAGCAGTTAGAGAAAATGGGTCTACTAATTAACCACAGACCAGTTTTATGCAGTAGATTTTATTCAATGTGTCAATTATTGTCAAGTTTGTATTTCTGCAATTTTAGGAACTCTCAATATTCGGTCAGTGCAGTTACATGTTTGCGGCATTTTTCGTGGCTCGTTTGAAGTACTACTTCGGTTGGTGCTTAGCTGAAATGTTGGGAATCTGTGCGGGCAACGGTTACGCGGGAATCGATCCTAAGACTCACTCGACTCTCTGGTTGAATGTTCACAACTTTGATTTCTTCCAAGTGGAAACCGCACCCAATTTGAAATTACTTATTGACGCTTGGAACATTGGAACCGTCCGTTGGCTTCGTGAAGTTGTCTACCTTCGAGCTCCCTTGAAGTTCCGGACAGTGTTTGTGTTTCTGGTCTCAGCCTTTTGGCATGGACTCTACCCTGGTTACTACCTCATGTTTCTCTCCTTCGCTCTCTTTACTCATACTTCTCGTGCTTGGAGAAGGAATTTCCGTCCCTTGGTCTTAGCTGCCGACTCCGCGACTGTTCAATGCATCTATGATGTCTTCACCCTCGTTGTCACCCACTTTGTCATGGAGTATGCTCAAGCGCCCTTCCATCTACTCAGTTTCTTCCCTTCTATTAAAGTGTGGTTGAAGTTCTACTTCGTTCCACATATTCTGGGCGTCTTAGTGATTATTTGTATTGCACCACTTGTGCGGTGCGGTAAGAGAATGGCCGCAAAAAGACCCCAGAAAAGTTCTTCAAATGGCCGATCAAGAGTTGTTAGCTCGGAGAGTGAAAGGGTCCAACCATTGGTGGCTAATCATGAATCCAGTGATTAAAAAAACACTTGTTTTATCTGCTTGTTTTGTGAGTGTGTGTCTTTTTCTCCTCCCCCCTTCTCCCTATGCATGTTTGTCGATGTTGTTTCAATGCTACTAATGTTATTATCGACTCCCGCTCATCCTCCTGGATAAATTTTATTTCTTCTGACACCTCTTCCTAATGTGTATATATTTAAAACATGGACTGAAGAGGTTTCACTCTATTTGCTTGCACGGATTGTCGTCGACGGAAATAGATTTTTCGCATAAACACCTCTTCCTTATGTGAAAAAGGGTTGGGTCAGTAATTTGGAGTGCAATCGGTATAGTATAATGAAGTGTGTGTGGTTATTAAATTAATGCTAATCAGGCTGACTTATAGCTATTAGCTACTCCTTTTATCGATTTTTCCAAATGTGATGACCAAAAGTTAAGTTGGGCAAAATTGTATTGGACAGGGCTGTGGAATGAGACGGGAAGAAAATGAAGAATAGTGAGAGGAATTTGGAATTGGAAATGTAGGTGGTGATGTGGGGATGTTATTGCTGTCTGCGCAGTTAAAGAGTGCCTGTCGAGGTACAACTCCTGTTTATTGACGAACGGCTGATAAAAACACATATCGATTGTCAATTGGAACCCTTAGGGGTTTGAGTCACTATATATGCAAATTGCAAGCCATGCAGAGTATAATAGAACATCACATAGAATCGTACTGGCCGCGACGAAATACCTTTTTATGTAAAGTTATTTTAAGAATAAGGGTCTTTTATTGTAATATAGCGTAATCACAGATGATTTGGAAGCTTCACAATAAAATTTGACTCTTGAAAGCAAACCACCCATTTCATAAATATTATGCAATATGAATCCAAGAATCATATGAAAAAAGACTCTTACAGGCTCCGCATATTGTTAATCCATTCCACTTCATAATTTGTTGGACTTTCTGTCAACTGCTTTCAGTTGCATTACTGTGGACAATACAAATAACAGTTATTGGTGATTCAAATTAATGTGCAGTATTCCAGAACTTTATGCCTGACATCGCTATCCAATTCGAGAGCAGCGCTTTTGCTATGACCTAATACTGAGACTTACTAGTGACATTTACTTCATTTATTCAATAAGATTCTCAACCTCTGAAGACATTAAAAAATGGAACGCAGACACCGATGTCGACATTCATAAGCACTCTCCAACTCCGTTGCTGTCTCTTCCCTAGCTTGGACCAACTATGATAGACTTAAGTACCTATCATCGGTGTACAACCTCCAACCCCCTTAACGTATCCTTATCAAAATACAAAGTTGTTTCTGAAATGAGGCTCCATCTTATTTGTCAGAACACAGCGAATCCGTCGAAGAGGGCAAATATTTCACTTGCAAAACTCCTGATCACGATCCGTTTAGCCATTAATTAAAACTTTTGTACGTCACTTTTAACCTCGACACTAAGGCTGTGAACCGCAGCTAAGTATTCAGATCACTTAAATCCGTTTTCTTCCCCACTTATTTTGGCTTAAAACCTTTTGCATGTACTGTTTAGTCGTTGAAAGGGTACTTTCTTTCAAAATGACACTTTCTTTTCGGTAAATCTCTGTTGTACAACCGCAATCCTCTCCAATCCCCACCTTCCACTTCCTCTGACAGAAGTTGAATAAAAGTTAGTTAATCAAGTTGTTTTAATTTGAAACATCCTGGATGTAAATCTTTAATTAATTACCACATCCATCAAAGGAATGATGGGTTCGTTTGTCAAAGACAAAAAGAAGTGCTCGAAATTTATTTTTTCCCCTTTTAGGTATTGGAAATTAAAATTATAATACGGTCATCTTATCACTTTCTTTGTGAAAGTTTGTCCATTTAGTGGGTCTACACTTTATATTACAGTGCATAGTGAGAGAGTCCCAGGACTCGGGTGATCTCAATGTTGCTGAATGAAGAGTAAATTAGAGAAGGTCAAGTATAAATTGAAATTAGATAGCGCTACGGTTTTATGCTGTTTTTCTTCAATACTAGTTCGCATTTCATGAGATTTTTTCCTTCGTGTCGATGAGGAAATTCGGACTCCCAGATCTAGATGAAAAACCATTACACTCTTTTTTAATAGTCAAGAGAGTGAGGTTGTACGAACCCTTGTACTTACCCAAAAAAATATTCGTCTCAAGTACCATTCATTCATCGAGCCGTATTCTGGCATTTTTTCGCAGGAGATGTTTGCATAGAAAAATTCTGGAATTGACATAGTCAAGTATATTGTTAATCAATGTGAGCTGTTCCTTATCTAATTGTTTAGAAATTTTTATTTACCATTGGTCTCATGACTGAGACTTCTCGATATCTGTATTATTTTTGTGAAAAAAAAAGCAATTTTTACTTACTTACATATAAGTAGCAATTTCTAATTGAAAAGATTCTTATTGTCATAAGCGTTTTGTCTCAAATTGGGTCATTTTTTGGCATTTACAAATTTTCAAGAATTTTAACAACTTAAAATCGTTTTTTTTAATTATATAAACCATACCATTTAGTTATACATTTAATTTTTACTTGCACTAATAGATGTCAATATTGATCCGCTCTGTGTGACTATAAACTCAATTAAGGATAAAAATTGAAATAGACCATTCAGTAGATTAACTAATCTTCTTTTAAGTTATGCGAACTGATGTCTTAACAACTTTTAGTATTTAGAAACTGCTATTACTACAGAGCCAATAAGGCATGAATATTAGGAGCAAACGATTTTAATATTTATTTGCATATTGTTCATTTTTATAAAACATTAGATAGTTATAGTAAATAACGGCGTGATTATGGCTTGGAAACAATAATAACACGTATTCAATTACGAATACTCAAGAAAACTGCTTAGAATGGCGCAATTTCATTCATTTATAATGGTTGAAGTTAGATACACATAGCTCATGGCACATATCCATTTCTTCATGCACTTGCTCAAGGGTATTCATAACAGCTTCTTTCTTTCTAAAACATTTATAACTATTCTGATCTAACGCATTCAAAGTTTAGATAATCTCACAAGGGTTTAGAATAGGTTTAGCTTCCCGCAGGGTAAATGAAATGCGATAGTAATGCGTCAGAATGCATCTGCAATCTTATTGGACAGCTCAGGAGTGTTCCAGAACATTCTCGAAGCGACCTGAATAATCGCTCTGATTTAACATCCGCGCGTTGCTCGTGTTGTGATGCCTGGTTATTTAGGAAGCACTTATAGTAGTAACTAAATTTATCATAAATAAAACGCCCTATTATGTTATAGAATCTGTAAGAACCACACGGAATCAATGAGCTGCATGTTTTAAATATTGCTTTGACCTGTTAAACCAGATAATGGATAAATATTTTGTGTAGTTGAGCTAATAATTTTATATTCTAGAATATTCTAGGTCACTTTACCATAAATTTCAGTCCTCGAACTTGTTCTGACCTGAAACTTTGATGTTAAACAAGAATTTATGTAAATAAATAACTTGATTTCTGTGCTCATTTAATTTAATTTCGCTCTCCCTTTTTAATAGTCGTCTTTTAACCAAATTTAGCAAGCCTAATTGGTGTAGTCAAAAGTGGTTTTAAGCTATATGTTTAGCATTCAGCAAAATCCGTAATCCATTCAAATAATAAATGATTCCTCGGAAAAAGTTGGTAAGTGACCTGCTAATTATGTTCCACCTACGAATAAACCAGCCTTCTATTGCGAAATCTTGCCTATTTCGAAATCTTAGGACTCGAATTGTTATAAGAGTACTGTTATAATTGAAGTGCAGTCATAATAGAGTACTCCTGATAGAAGTTGCTTATGGTGCTGAATCGATTATTAAAATTTGCTTCCGTCTTGATAATGATAATTGTAAATCGAACCACATTATATAATCATGCGTAAGTCCGATTGTAGACAAAGACTTCAATATTTTCATCAAAACCACCCTGACAAAGGTCGCCTTCAAAAAATAAGTCTATACCTGTTTCATAAAAGGGTCACAGATACAGAATAAACGGCCTAACCTTCGTTCCAGGTAAAAAGATCAACCATGATGTGGAGCCTGGGTGACAACATAAAACCAAATGGCAGTCTAATACAGCATTTTCTAGAAATTTCGATAAAAGTACTCTTTCAGTAACCATTAAAAGCAATTCTAACGTGTCAACCGTGTCAGTTTAAGTGTGGACGAACGGGAACTTTAGACTTAAAATCACTATAATATACAATACAAATAATAAAATAAATTTGAAACTCCTATCCAAGTAAATTTACATCATTTAATAGGTTCAAGGATGAATTTAGCCACTAGTTGCATAAACGAGATTTAACAAGCTTGATCACGGTTCTGAATAAAAATACGATCGATTTTCTGTAATGAAGTTAAAAATATCGACCGCAAATCAAGCTAATTCAGCAAATGCGAGCGTGTTTTGAAGGACTTAATGGGTGGAAATGTAGGGAAATCAAAGAAATTTACTTTTTATCTCATTGAAACTAGGCTTGTCGTTAAAACGGAACTTAGAAATGTACAAATAAGATCTTGAGTTAGGGGAAAGTAAGAAATGATGCGATGAATGGTGCAGGGCGAAAACAGCGGGTTAACACGCGAGCGTTGCGCTAAACGAACATTCTAGAAGCATAGGGTGAATCACTCCATGCGTTCAATTTCGTTAAATTTCCACAGCAAAGTTAATTTAAACGGGTGAAAGCCAAGGAAAGCAGGAGGGTAAGATCATGTCTGCATATTCTATGTGAAGAGACTACAAATAGCATAGGACCAAGACTGAAGATTTAAATCGAAAGGGCTAAAGTGACCGTTCGCCAAACAGAAGAGATACCAATATTGGAATATAATATTTTTAAGACGATTAATGTGAAAACATAAAAAAAGCGAGATTCAATCCTAATCTTGATTTCTAGAAGTCACTTTTGAAACAGAAATAAACAATAACCTTGATTTAAAAAACATGTCTAAAACATTAATGCACATTAGATGTGCATTAATCTTTGCATCTTATGCGGTTAGAACGATTTGCATAAAATCTAAATTCTAAATTATTAGATCGAAAATATTTAATTAACTAGGATTTAATCTACATCTCGGCACGCCGTAACTTCTACGAAAACGTGCAAAACTAGCAGCATATCTGAGCCAATCAAAAGACTATAGAAGGGCAGAGACTATTCTACTGAGAAATGATTGGTCAATTTGGTCTGATTCTAGAAAATTCTAAAAATTTATCTATAAATACTTTGCGAGTGGCACGCCATTCACATATCTAGCTTCTGTTGCTCTGCGTGGTTGTTCTCAATATGACTGAAAAAGCTGATAACGCACCCTCTGCTCCTGAGGGCGTGGAGACCTTCGCCTTTCAAGCTGAGATCGCTCAGTTGATGAGTTTGATCATCAATACATTCTATTCCAACAAGGAAATCTTTTTGAGAGAATTGGTTTCTAATGGCTCTGACGCTCTAGATAAAATTCGATACAAAAGTCTTACTGATCCTCATGTTCTCGATTCTGAGCCGGAGCTGTGTATCAAGATTATCCCAAACAAAGCTGAGAATACACTCACTGTTATTGATACCGGCATTGGCATGACTAAGGCTGACTTGGTGAACAATCTCGGTACAATTGCTCATTCGGGAACCAAGGCTTTCATGGAGGCTCTGAACGCTGGGGCTGATATCTCCATGATTGGACAATTTGGGGTGGGCTTCTACTCTGCTTACCTGGTTGCCGACAAGGTGCAAGTAATCTCAAAGAACAACGACGACGAGCAATACTTGTGGGAGTCGTCTGCTGGTGGCTCCTTCACTATTCGGCCACATAACGAGAAGATGGGTCGAGGTACCAAGGTAATTCTTCACATTAAGGAAGACCAATCTGAGTATCTTGAAGAGCGCCGTTTGAAGGAAGTCGTAAAGAAGCATTCTCAGTTCATCGGCTATCCGATTAAACTCTATGTAGAGAAAGAGAGGACTAAAGAGGTTCCTGATGAAGATGCAGGAGAGGAAGAGGCTAAGGATGAAGGTGAAAAGAGGGAGGACAGCGAAAAGCCCGAGGTTGAGGACTTGGATGAAGACGACACTGAAGATGAAGCTGAGGATGGAGAGAAAGGAGAAAAGAAGAAGAAAAAGAAGACCAAGACAATTACGGAGAAGTACATTGATGAAGAAGAGTTGAATAAGACTAAGCCTATATGGGCCCGAAATGCCGAGGATATCAGCAAGGAGGAATATGGAGAATTCTACAAATCTTTGAGCAATGATTGGGAGGATCATCTTGCAGTTAAGCATTTCTCTATTGAGGGACAGCTCGAGTTTCGTGCTCTTCTTTTTGTTCCCAGGCGAGCTCCGTTTGATCTGTTCGAAAACAGAAAGAAGCGCAATAGTATTAAGCTATATGTTCGTCGTGTGTTTATCATGGATAACTGCGAAGACCTCATCCCTGAGTATCTTAACTTCATTCGTGGTGTTGTTGACTCTGAAGATTTGCCTCTCAACATATCTCGTGAGATGCTGCAGCAGAATAAGATACTCAAAGTTATTCGTAAAAACCTCGTTAAGAAGTGCATTGAGCTCTTCGAAGAGTTGGCGGAGGATCCCGAGACATACAAGAAGTTCTACGAGCAATTTTCCAAGAATATTAAGCTTGGTATTCACGAGGACAGCACCAATCGTAAGAAGCTCTCTGATCTCCTTCGCTACTATTCCACTTTAAGCGGCGATGAAATGACTAGTCTTAAGGACTACGTTTCTAGAATGAAGGAAAACCAGAAGGATATCTACTATATCACTGGCGAGAGCAAAGGATCCCTGGTTGATTCGAGCTTTGTGGAGGTGCTTAAGAAGCGTGGTTTGGAGGTTCTCTACATGTGTGACCCTATTGATGAGTATGCCGTTACTCAGTTGCGGGAGTATGATGGAAAGAAATTGATTTGTGTCACTAAAGAGGGTCTTGAGCTTCCTGAGGACGAGGAAGAGAAGAAGAGGTTTGAAGAAGTTAAGGCTGCTTTTGAGCCAACTTGCAAAAAGATCAAGGACATTCTTGGTAACAAGGTTGAGAAGGTCAGTGTTTCCAATAAATTGGTTAGCTCTCCTTGCTGCATTGTTACTTCTACCTTTGGCTGGTCAGCCAACATGGAGCGTATCATGAAGGCTCAGGCCCTACGTGACTCAAGTACCATGGGTTACATGTCTGCTAAGAAGCACTTGGAGATCAACCCCGACCACAAAGTCATGATTCGCCTCAAGGAGATGTTGTCTGCCGATGGTGAACCGAACAAGATCTGCAAGGATCTTATCAATATGCTCTTTAGCACTGCTCTTCTTACTTCTGGTTTTACTTTGGAGGACCCCAAGGCTCATGCCAACAAGATTCATGAGTTAATCAGCATGTGCCTTGAAATTCCTGAGGATGAAACAATGAGGGATGTTGCCGAAGATAAGGCTGCTAGTGAAGGTACCGCCGCTCCAGTTGAAGCCGGTGATGATGGAAATGCTATGGAAGAAGTTGATTAAGTGAACCTGCGTTCTATTATGTGTTGTCTGCGTATGTTTGTGCGTGTGTATATGTATAAATACAAAGTTGAAGTGTTTCCTTTGTGTTCTTTCTTCTAAGTTGGGGGTTCATTGTGTGGGTGGGTGGTTGTTTTGGCTAGCGGCGTATTTCCCTGGACGCCTTTTTTTTACATGGTTTTAGTTGGGGTATGTTAAGTTAGCGACTTGCTTGGCTTCTGTGGTAGGCTGTAGAGTGCTTTTATTCGTCTCGTGAATGCAGGAAAGTGCACCTAAAAGATCTGGGATTTCGCCTCGTTTGCTCGTTTGGGTAATTTAGGAAGGAAGTTAAGCTGGTTTAGCTCTTTCAAGTCTTGCTTTGTACGTGACCTCAAAGTCGGCGCATTACTTGGTGATTAGTCATTATTGGGCGTGCTTATAACCGATTCTTGCCTTCATTGTGAGGTCCAAATCTTTACGGATAATAGAGGATGATCCTACTTTTCATGACAAAGTCTAGGTTAAAATTGAAACTACCGGTATTATAACAGTTTCTCATAAACTAAACAACTTTGGGAAGTTTTTTATTTACTGGTTACGGTTGGTATTGACCACCAATTCAAACCTGTGCTAACTACTCTGAAGTTACTATCTTTGCTGTTTAAAATGTACCCTTTACTTAAATGTAACAGGGTGAGAAGTTGGAGAACAGTTATTGATCTGATTTTTGACTATTTGACCTAATCCATATATGCTACTGCGGTATTCGAGCTATCGATATTGGAGATTTTAGTAAGATTGACTTCCCAAACGTCGTCAAGTACACCAAATTTGTTTGTCTAATTGTCAAGTTGTAATTAACAGAAGATATGTGACAGTACAAGTGCCTCGAATAACCCTTTAACGGCCTTAGGACCGAACGGTCCTCTTTCAAAATAAGCTCCATTGGTACTATACTAGTAACAGAAGGCGCTATTGCAGTTTGGAACATGCTCAATACGTCTATAGACTTCGCCTGATACCAACAAAACACCACGTTGGTGGCACCAGTCGGCTGTGAGACACGCGTGAGTGCATTTTTCAAAAAAATTATTTGAGCCGTGGCAGAATGATTAAGTCTAATCAGAATAAGGATTTGAAAGAACCTTCCTTCCAGTAGCGCATGCTTGTTGAGGCAGAGGTCGAAGAGCAAATTGAAAAGCGCATACCTAGTAACAAGAAACAGAGGTGGTAGTTGGGTTATGGAATATATTTCTTTTACTCAGGCAAACTTTCTAAAAGTTGTATTAGCAACTTGAGCCACCCATTCTACTTGCTCTCCTCTTGAATGGGGTTAGTAATTTTAAGGCAAATGGTTTTAAGATATTGGGTGACAATTATAAACAGGGGGCAACATAGTTTGGGTTGATTACTCCGAACACCTGCAAGGTATTGTAATATTCTAGAATTTTCTAGCATTTTATTACAAATTTTATGATATTGAAAAAGCCTTTCATTCAGCCTCACGTGCCAAAAGTAGGGTAACATTCAATCATAATAAAATTTTATGCATTAAGCACAATGATTTATTGTTGCCCTGATATTAACCCACATGAAATCCGTATTGAAATGTACCGATCTCAAGGTACGCAAAGAAGGTGCAAGTTACAAATCCAACTAGACTGGAAATTAAGTTAAAATGAAGGAGGCTTCTATTTTCCAGCAATGTTGATGTTCCTATCAAAAGTTAGTTACATTGGCCTTCCCTTATATTTAAGTATTTCCCGTCACTAAAAGTTCTTTTGCATCGCTTTGAAAAATAAATAAACCAAGCAAGTGTGAAAATATTTTTTAATTCTTTGGGTCATGTATTTAAAGCCACAAAATCATAAAAGTTAGAACTGCATTATTGGACGATTTTTTGATACAAAATCAAAACAGTTTCGTCTGAAAAGCCTGAGTTTCTAGAATTCATGTTCTCGAATATTCTGGATAATATTCTTGGAATATTCACAAATCGTTGCCCATAGGAATATATGAGTTACGAAGCGCATACCATCCCTGTAAAAATCAGCGGACTGCCATCTTTTCAAAATCACAACGGTAGTGGTTGAATGCGGCTAGGACGTATCGACGAGAAAGTAGCGTCAGAAATGTGAAACACAAATGGATGAGGTGTACCAAAAAGAGATGATTAGAGTACGATTAAAAATTGATATGCGGATTTGCCGTAGGCATCAGGGATGATAACTTGATTGCACGTACTGGCCTCAGATGCCTCCATACAATAGTAATCTCACAAAGCCTCATTCGAGGTGGAGAGGGTATATAAATCAATAGGTCTTTTGAGAAATTTCTGTTTTTGATATATGCTTTAAAGTTACGAAGATTGCCGAGTTTGAAAGATTTATCATCGAACTGGTGCCCATAAAGGCTTGTTGATAAATTTCACCACTTCCTCTCTATTCCCTCCCTTAATTTACGTAGAAATTGTTAATTTTTTTCTTTATAAATTGACAATAATCCGCTTTCATTTGATTTTTCGGTTTTAACAGTTGGATTTAGTAGAGATTGAACCAGGTTTTAAATTCTTCGTGTTAGTTGAGGAATTGTTTATTAATCATAATTCGATCATAATCAGAAAGGAGGTTTTTGCATTGGCTTTCTTCGTTAATTATGAAAAGTGATGCATGATTTTACTTGATAAGTGTTGTAAAATTGTGAAAATAGTTTGTTATACATGAAAAATGTCATTGTCTGGTGAATCGAAGTGGCTCAGTGCATTCAGTTCTCCGTTATTTATGTTTAATTATTTCAACAAATTATAAATTCAGCATTACGCGACGGTTTGGAGTATTTACCATATTGTAAATTCACATTGTCCTGATTTTCGGGAAATAGGATAGGCCATTGTAAAATCATTTACTGAGAGTTAACACTACATATGTTCTTGAGGTCAGTATGAAAAAACTTGGAGTTACTCAAACCCAGGTGTGATGCTCATAATGCCATACCTGAATAAAGCTACCCTGAGGTCACCCATATTCATATTGAGTTCACTCGAGATTAGTCCGGATTTAAAACATACAAAAAAGTAATTTTTCATACGTGAGACCTGATTTGAATTTAACATCTTTTCGTAGCTAAATATTTCTATATCCTCAAAATATGGTGATAAGAACTAAAGACCCGTAAAAAGGACTTCTAGATGAGTGGAAGCGAAGGCTAGAATTTTTGGATGGTTTAAAGTTAAGCAAGAAGCTAGCCCCTTTTCTTTCTTTTAGTGAAATTTCCTTATCTGGTCGATAGGTTACTTTATTTTATTCACGCTAAATTAGAATGTTGATTTTCTAAACTGCGCCATACCCACACATTTGTCCTGATTTTATGCAGGTAACTAATTCACACTTGCGCGTATTTGCATATGCGGCACATTCTAGAATACTTTTCGAGAATGATTAATCGTCTAGCGTGCAGGCATGTGGTACGCCAAATTGGCACGCCGATTTAAAAGCTGTTCTAATAGGAGGTGAAAAAAAGTCAAATGGGATTAATGCAACACACATTTTCCTCACTGAGAAAATGCATTGTGATACCATTATACGCCTACTGAGAATAGAGTTACAAATCTCAGGAATACTTCCTTTCTATAAGAGAGTGAATAATCTCTTAGCTACAAAGATGACATTGTTTCTGCCAGTTGGCATGCGCTACGTTAGATTATTCTAGAAGGCCTTCGGTTAAATAATTAAAACCACTTTGTGTAATCATGCCATAGGCCGATGTCAACCTGTTAAGTAAAAAATAATAACTTAAATAACGAATAAATTACACCGACTAATAAAAAAGAACTAGGATTATTTATGTTATTAAGAATGAGTAGAAGTTTCTGGAATACTACGTGATGGAAATAATTAGAACAAGTTCCCTCATTTTTACCCTTAAATTAGGACAAATGTAATGCAAATATGAAAATAACGAAATTGTTTGCAAAATACGTAAGAAATACAGTTGAACAACTTAGGGCCGAAAGCAAGTTAAATGCACCTAGACTCGAAAGCGAATTCAAAGAATTGTTTTGAATTAAGTAATTACAGAGAAAAGTATTAGACGCGGAAAACAATTTATTTACACAAACGCATGCTCATCAAGCAAAGTGACGAGAAAGATTGCACATTAGAAACAATGAGTGACTATCGAGTTATCAAAGGAAAAAAGGGTTCGTAATTCCGAGGTACCAAACCAATCGGTTGATGACCAAATTAGCCCTTATAAATAAGGCAAGGAAACATCAATAATTATTAATGAGGTAATGCAAGCATGAGGAAAAAAGAGAATGTTATAATAATTGAGAAAACCCAAGTAAGTATAAAAAAAGGAAGAAAAATAATAAGTCATACAGCACTGAGGGGAAAAGAGGTCAAAACCTATCTGGAATAACCAACAGATCAAAATTATCAGTTAGTTCTTTAAAAAAACTACCACTCTAAGGCGTCGAAAAAAAATGGTCTACGAAGAAGAAAATGTGATAACAAGAAGAGAGTCCAATGATTGAGATTATGAGAAGGGTGAAAAAAATATTACGGAGAATAACAAATCTCCGATTGGAGGGTAATATTATAGCCAAATAGTGTATATGCAAAAAAAATGAAATTAATAGAATCTCGATTATTTGCCTTAGCAAACGAAAGCAGAGGCAGCCAATATGAAAAGGGCAATTAAGTTCGAAACGTGCAGATGTGTTAGACTTAATAAGCCAATGAAATTTTAATACAACGATTTGCTAACTTACTATTGGTTAGAATAATCTAGAGTCCCATACGCAACAACGAAATATTCTAGAAACGCGCTCGAAAACTATATAAGCTATAGAAACACAATCGCCGCACTCGTTCGTTGTTTCTGGACAAAGTGTTCTTTGAAATGTCTACGGGAGTCGCTGTTGGTATTGATCTTGGTACTACTTTCTCTTGTGTTGGTGTATTTCAACACGGGAAAGTCGAAATTATAGCTAATGACCAGGGCAATCGCACTACCCCTAGTTATGTTGGCTTCACAGACACCGAGCGGTTGATCGGTGATGCTGCCAAGAACCAAGTGGCTATGAACCCTACCAACACCGTGTTCGATGCCAAGCGTCTCATTGGTCGTCGATTCGATGATAGCGTTGTGCAGGGGGATATGAAGCATTGGCCTTTCCATGTGGTCAATGTTGGAGGCAAACCGAAGATCGAGGTTGAGTACAAGGGAGAGAAGAAGTCCTTCTATGCAGAAGAGATCTCCTCCATGGTGTTGCTGAAGATGAAGGAGACAGCTGAGGCTTACCTTGGCAAGACTGTGCAAAATGCTGTCATTACTGTGCCAGCCTACTTCAATGACAGCCAGCGTCAGGCCACAAAGGATGCTGGTGCTATATCGGGTATGAATGTTCTCCGAATAATTAATGAGCCCACTGCGGCTGCCATCGCGTACGGATTGGACAAGAAGGTGGGCTCTGAACGCAACGTGTTGATCTTCGATTTGGGTGGTGGCACTTTCGATGTCTCCATTCTCTCCATTGAGGACGGCATCTTCGAGGTGAAGTCAACTGCCGGCGACACACACTTGGGTGGTGAGGACTTCGACTCTCGAATGGTGAACCACTTTGTGGAGGAGTTCAAGCGCAAATATAAGAAGGACTTGACAACCAACAAGAGAGCCATTCGTCGATTGAGAACCGCATGTGAGAGAGCAAAGAGAACACTGAGTTCCAGTGCCCAGGCAAATATAGAGATCGACTCGTTGATGGACGGTGTTGACTTCTACACATCCATAACTCGTGCTCGATTCGAGGAGTTGTGTGCTGATCTCTTCCGTAGCACATTGGAGCCAGTGGAGAAGGCGCTTCGTGATGCGAAGTTGGACAAGAGCTCGGTGCACGATGTGGTGTTGGTTGGTGGATCGACTCGTATTCCGAAGGTGCAGAAGTTGTTGCAGGACTTCTTCAACGGTCGTGAGTTGAACAAGTCCATCAATCCGGACGAGGCTGTGGCCTACGGTGCAGCTGTGCAGGCGGCCATTTTGTCAGGTGACAAGTCGGAGGCAGTACAGGATCTGCTTCTCCTGGATGTAGCACCATTGTCACTTGGTCTGGAGACTGCTGGTGGTGTGATGACGGCTCTCATCAAACGCAATACAACCATCCCAACCAAGCAGACACAAACCTTCACCACGTACTCAGACAACCAGCCTGGTGTGTTGATTCAGGTGTACGAAGGTGAGCGTGCGATGACTCGTGACAACAACCTGTTGGGCAAGTTTGAGTTGTCTGGCATCCCACCGGCTCCTCGTGGAGTGCCTCAGATTGAGGTGACCTTCGACATAGACGCCAACGGTATCTTGAATGTGTCGGCGGTGGACAAGTCGACAGGCAAGCAGAACAAGATCACGATAACCAACGACAAGGGTCGTTTGTCGAAGGAGGAGATAGAGAGAATGGTGAATGATGCGGAGAAGTTCAGACAGGAGGATGAGAAGCAGCGTGATCGCGTGGCAGCGAAGAATGGGTTGGAGAGCTATGCGTTCTCGATGAAGTCGACAGTGGAGGATGAGAAGGTGAAGGAGAAGATTGGGGAGAGTGATAGAAAGATGGTGGTGGAGAAGTGTGAGGAGGTGTTGAAGTGGTTGGATTCGAATCAGACGGCAGAGAAAGATGAGTTCGAGCACAAGCAGAAGGAGTTGGAGAGTGTGTGCAACCCAATTATCACTAAAATGTATCAGGAGGCAGGTGGTGCTGGTGGAATGCCTGGTATGCCTGGTGGTGTTCCTGGTGGCATGGGTGGTGATGCTGGCTCCGGCAACCGCGGTCCAACTATCGAGGAAGTGGATTAAACTGTTGTATTTATTTCATTTGTTGTAGATGTATTTTCAACTTTTATTGTCTGCAGTATTAAACTTGTGTATATCCCAAATTGTCTTTTTGCCTTATGTGTGTTTGTGCATTGTTAGTTAGTAATTGGGTTGCGTCGAGTTTATTTCCTTTGGGTGAACTCTGTTCATTTCGTTAATTGGGTATTGGATTTCTATTTAAACGTTGGTTCTGTTTGACTTAGTGTCATAGTGTCAAAAGCCACCCTTGCAGATGGAGGTCCGTAGTTTTGGTGTAGATGCCTCTAATCTACGCAGTGTTCTAATTGATTCATCGAGGGGCGGCTGTGAGATTGTTTTAGTTGAGCTGGTGAGGGGTGCTGCTTTTTCATTATCGGAAATATGCGGCTGTAATTCACTAACAAATCAAGAGAAAGCCTGCGTCTGTGTTGAGGTATTGCTATTATCGTTTAACATGTCTTAGATTCTAACGAGTGAAAGTGAGAGCACCTTGACCGTAGCTGACAATGGTTCAGGGATGTCTAGAGATGACTTGGAGGGAATTTTTGGGCAAGAAACATTACAGACCTTCAGGTTCGGACTGGGTTTTTACTCTGTTTTCAAGTTTGCGGGTAAGGTGGAAGTACTTTCAAGAAAGGGCGATGAACAGCATATTTTGGTGACATCGACTGGCAGTGTTTATAGAATTGAATCTTATGCAGGTGAAATGGATCGCGGTACCAAAGTAATTCTACATTTAAAGAAGGAATATCGAATGTTTCTCCATCCTACTGTAATTGAAGAAATCATAAAAAGAAATTTCAAGCTTATTGGTTTTCCTATAAAATTGCTTGTCGATGGACAAGCTGAAAAGTTACTTGTTGGTGGGCTGACGTTTTGGACACAAAATTTGGAGAAGGTCAGCAACGAAGACTACGTCAGTCTCTACAGCTACCTGAGTGGTAATGATGATGAGCCAATTTCGACTAAGCCCTTTACGTATTCCGGAGGAATTTCAATGCATGGCGTGTTATTCCTGTCCAAAAATCGAACTAAAGATAAAGACCAGGTTGGCATTAAAGTTTATCTGAATCGTACCTGTTTATCGGATGGTTTTGAATCAAGCATCAGCGAGTATCTTCCATACCTCTACGGCATTATTAATATTGGTGGTGATTCAATAACTCTAGATGATGAAAACTACCTTCCTAGTAAGTTTGCAAACGAGAAGAATGCTTACCTGTTGGAGGTATTTTTGGAGTGGTTTGAAGAGCTATTACAGGATCCAAAAGTCTGCAGTACGATATGTGATATGTTAAAGCCATTTATTCAATGGATATATTTCCACGATAGGCGTTTTATTAGTCTTTTGCGCTATTACTCTTCAAAGAGTGGAAATGGGGTGACTTCACTTGATGAATACATTTCTCGGATGAAAAAGAACCAGAAGGAAATTTATCTTGTCGGCGGCGAAAGCATAGAAATGATGAGGGAGTCAGCTATCTGTGAAAAGCTTCTTCAAAGTGATGTTGAGGTGCTATATACTACTGATCCAAGTGACAATGATTTATTCAGTGGCCATAATGAATATAAAGGCTTTAAATTAGTGGGAGTCGCCGCTCTTTCTACTGACATTTATCTTAGTAAGGAAGATGAAGTGGAACATGCCAAAGCATGCAATGAGTATGCATCAACTTGCTCTATCTTAAATAGATATTTACCCAATACCGATATATTTACGAGAGTTTCTAGAAGGCTAGTTAGTACGCCTTGCTGTGCTATCGTTGACAGTGTTAGGACATTTTCTTCATCCCACTCTCGCCGCTATAATACCTACGATTTAGATGGTGTAGTTTTCGAGATCAATCCAAATCACGAAACAATAATTCGCCTCAAAGAGTTGTGTACAGATGAAAACGTGAAACCAAATGTGTATGCACCAGCAATACAAATGCTCTTTGAAACTGCTTTAATTGATGGCAGTTATACGCTATCTGATCCTATCAATTACTCAAACTTGGTATATGATGTAATTCGGTCATCTCTGAATATACCTACACCCACTGTGCCAACTCTTGCTGGAGACAAGGGTGGTGAATCGTTTTAGAGCTTACTTGTTGCCTACTTGATTTAGTAAGTAAATACCTTAGCTTCCAACTCCGAAGTTCTTTTATCTTTCGCTGTCCTACCTTGTCCAGCTTTCGAAACTTTTAATGAATGCTAATTGTTAGAATATTTGATGAATACCTATCGGCTATATTTTTAGCTGAGCGATAAATTAACAGCGAAAAACCGATGAATTAATTTCTAAGATCGCGTAATTAATGCTGATGGATTAATAATCTGAACTTAATTAGCCAGAACTTGTGATAATTTGTCTGAGTTGCAGACTAAAACAGAATTGTGATTTAAATTAGGAAAGAGCAATTTAAAAATGCTACATTCCTAAATAAAGATAGATTAATTGAAATTCGCTTCATTCTGGATTCGCTCTTTCCTATTAACATTTCAATATATTTTTGTTTTGTCAGTAATTTTTACGTGCTCTTGGCGTCACGATTGTTAAAGGTCAAACTCTAAGAATTATGAGTAACCGATTATAATACACTCAACATGCAGAGATAATTGAGTAGAGTAAACAGATCTTATGACGAAAATAGCAGATCATGAATATATCACTAGGGCACTTGAATAATTTAAATACTCCATTTTCAGGCACATTTGTGCAAAAAGAGATGGAGTTCATTCGTTCCTGTCGGTTTACTTAAGCATTTAAAGGCTCATACGACAGAACAGGGGGACACGTTTGAAATGAACTAAATCACCAGTTTGTTGGAAGAACGTTAAGAAATCTTGAAACGTGCATACTTAATGCAAGGATTACAATTTTTGCAAGCAGTAAATACCTAAATTCGTTTGTGTGCAAGGGCAATAAATGATGAGAAGAGAGAGGGAACGAAAAGTCATGGAGAGGTGATCCGGCGTTTCAAAGAGTCCTATTTCATTTAATATTTAAATTCGAGTTGTTTGATATTTACCTAGTGGGCAACTCAAATTTCATGATTCACCTCCTGGATTGGAGAAAGTTATTTCATATGATGTCAAATGCTCCCAATCGAGTGTCAGTCTCGACTCCTCGAACCATCGTTTCTTAAAAAGATCAAGGGGACAAAACGATTTCATAAGGTTTACAAAAGGTCGCTTCTGCTATTAGTTCTATTTCCGAAAGGTTTCCACATATTTAGATTTAAAGGTTGCAGACAGACTTAAGAAATATCCAAAATTAGCAAATAATGCTTACTCAAGAGCAGAAAATTAAAAGCCCGGACTGATAAATTTGAAATTCCCTTTTCTTCTGAACAAAATAAAGACCTTTATGGGGTGTGAGATAGACCTATCTCCATGTGGTGCACCTTGGGCAATGTATACTCATACCGCAAAAATGGCCATAAACCGGTAGTTGACTTCAATCTACCATAACCCCACTGTATGCCATATTCGACCACTTCCATAGTACTCACCTTACGTTTTTCTCTACCCTTGTGTCCGCTACTTTCACAACTGTGATATACTCTTCTGTTCCCCCTCTCCACCTTTTGTGATTGGTGTTCCTCCCCTTCCCTCTGTGAGGCCCGAAGTCAACAAAAGGACTCATAGTAACCATCATAAAGCCTGCCATTGGATATAAATAAATAAATGAAGGCCTTTATTAAATGCCTTGTACAACCCGTAAAAAACAAATAGTATATTCACAAAATATTCATTTCTACTTCCTCATTCTGTTGCCCCTACTAGATATTAATGAGCTAAAGTAAATCGCATTTATTTGCCCGTTTGCTTAATAAAAGAGACGACCGCTAGAGGGGTGCATGTTTTTTGCGTGATTTTTAATAATGGGAGGCGAAAGATAACATGAGAGATTTCGATCTTGAAAGAAAAAAAATCACTTTGGCTCAGTTGGTATTAGCGTTTCTTTGTCCTTAAACACTGTATCCAATGGGATTTCGAGACAGGTAGCGTTGTCTACTTGTGCCTTTAGGGGCGAAGTTACAGACTTATTAGTTGGTAAAAGCATTTTCTCAAAGCTTGCGGAAATTATCTAACGAGCTTACACAAATTGATCACGAGAAAATCGGTTATCTCCCGTAGGAAAAACACCTAGAAAAGGCAGAGTAATAAAATTAGAACACATTTAGATAGCATTCACGCCTCCCATGGGTTTGTAGCGGATTGAGCTACCTAACTAAACCTGACTGTACTCAGAAACCTCAGTGGCCGATTTTCCTATTTGGTAAGACTCCCAGAACTGGATAAGCTACTGCAAGGCTTTACAAGAAACAGACTTGTCCAGGGTACATGTTTATTCTAGACATGCATGGCGTGGAGTGCAACAAGGGAGGAAGCTTAGTCATTCAACATGGCGGATTAAGTAAAACGAGAGGATGCTTTTGATTGATCATTGGCTGTGTGTCCTCGCACTCAATCCGTACGCGAAGTTGAACGGTTGCACCTTTAGGTCACGCTGTGCGCTCATGCGATGACGTGTCCCACAGGTTCTCATTTTATTATTATATTCGCTTCGGCTTTTTCCAATCTTCATATCAATTAACATTACCTTACTGAAATGGCATAATCGACCATCGTAATTAATCACTTAGCCACTGAGATAGATCTTAAACAGTATACTATAAACTGTATATCAGTAAAGTACAAGCGTACAACATAAATCCAGAAATTTAACTGAATTGAGATTCCTTAGATATCTTGACTTTAATTTCTGCTCACAGGCACAATCCTCCTCTTCTTTCTATAATGAACTATTCGGGTATTTTCACATAAATATAATTTTTTTTTGTTTTGATCTAGGGTAATGAGTGATTGAAACTGGTTCATTACGATTAGACAAGCAAATATTTGATTGAATCGTGAAGTTTATGTAACCTTATCCTTCTCGGATTCATGTAAGCATCAAATACGAATGAAACAAACAAAAATGCAAAATGGGATACCTTCATCAAAGTTATATGCTTCATAATCGCCAACAATGATGCTTATCTGTCTGCAAGGAAGTTTTTTAAGGATTTACAGAGAGAACTTAGTTTCAAAGTTACGCTAAAATTCAAGAATATGACTTTTTAACTGTTAGAGAATAGTTAGATCGTTTAATAACTAATTAAATATTAAATGTGGTATAATGAACAAAAATGTTAAGATAAAGCCTCTCGCAACCTTTTCAAAACCAAAGTTAAAATTGGTTTCAACTACACTTTATCTTTGTCGAAGGAAGCTACTAAGTATGATGACATACTATTCAACACTTCAGATTCAAATGTGTTCCCTTCTCTCATTCACAATTTACGTTCGGACACTTGACCTGCATTTCATTGAGTACCTTTCAATTAATAAACCCATCTACCTCTTCAGACAGCTGGAGTACCGTCGAGCCACACAAATGAGAAATTTGCATTCCAACATTCTTACTGAAAACATTTAAAAAAATGCAACTAAATCTAGCCACGTCATTGGATGTTTAGTGATGAGCATCGATCTCGTAAACTCTGGATTAAAAGACGCGCTAATTGACCATTCATCTTTACCATCGTCAATAATCTAATTTAAAATTAGAGGATAGAAAATGAACACACAATTTTACACAATTATATGAATAAACCAGGAACGGAAATTTATCTTTCAGTATCCATTATTTCGAATTAATTCAATTAACCAAAAAGCTGTAATTTTTTATTGTAACCATACCTTGTGGCAGAGAAATTTGATGTGAAAACAGCTGGTTTCTAAATTTAGGAGGACTGAGCAGCAACGCAGATAAACACGGCTCAAGTCCACAGGCCTATTGTTTGTATGCGGATGAGTAAGTTAGATCCATGGGCTTACTCACTCTAATAGTGTGCTGGACGAAATTCTAATCGTTGATCTTCGAATGTCACTGTTATAAAGTGATCTTGAAGGTTAACTCTTTTATGGTTTTCCAAAAATTAATTGGAGAATAAATCGTCACCTTAGACAGTTTTTATGCTTAATTAGTGGTACTTCCAAAGCTTTTCTATACTGAACGCTGTAGTCGGATTTTAACTTACATGGTAAAATCTTAAATGTAGGATATCGATAATCGACTTTTTACTCACTTCTAACGCGTGACTTGGCTATTTTTTTGGACACACTCAGTGCAAGTGCTCAAGTCTCCCCCCCCCATACCTCGGCCTCATTTTCTTCTGATTTCTCTTCCTTGACCTCCTAAACTTCATCGTTCTCTCTGCTTCTCGAATTTCAAATGTTGGTTATTACTGCATTCTTATTTTCTCCAGAATGTATATTGCTGATTCTGAAATACGGTTTTCGGTTGTTAGGAGCTAAGGCATTAATCCTACTCTAGTCTAAACAGCTACCTTAGCCTCTGTCTCACAGTCGTTACCTTTTTAAATAGACTTGGAATTTTTATCTTTCTTGAAACAGTTACATACTCTCTGTAGGTCTGAGTCTACTAGAGTCACAAAGATATCATAGTAGCGATGATTGAGTTTCAATCTTGCTCTTAACAATCTTAAACTTCGAGGCTACGTCTATACCTGTTGAGCAATTGAAACAGGCTTACCATTAGAACAAATTGAATAAGCAATTTTCGTCAATTAAGCTACTGATTGCTTTCTTCTAGCAGAATAGCAACAACTCACTTTCTTGAACTATTCGATTAAATACATTAACTATTGATCAATAATCAATTTTCTGGTAAAATACCACCCTCAGTCAGAGGTTATATTGTTTTATGCAAATTGATAGTCTGGGGTAGCCTTAGCAAATAAAATACTAATTTCTACAGAAAGAGGGGTAGTAAGGCGATATCTATAAAGTAATAGGAAAAATATCTAATAGTAATGTATCTTGAGGTAATTATTATTACAGGGTGTAATTGAACGAGCTTTAAAAGACATATAAGTTATAAGCTGTAGATTATTATAACAAACCATTGACAGCTATCATAATAAGATTACTGGATCTTAACAACAATCACTTCTTTTTACTGTTAGTGATTGCCTTCACAAACTCCATCGCTGTCCACCATACTTTAAAATATCGATCATACAAGTCAGCCTTCAAATTAACCAAGGCAAACTCAACCCTTACAAAATACTTTTGGTTAATGATAAGTCAAAGTTTGATGAAGAGCTCAACCCGGAAATCAAGCAGCCGAGAAGCCACCAACCATTGTCTATATTTACCGTTTGTTAACTCTAATTATATACACCCTACATAGGCCTTTCTGATGCAATTTGGAAGCCATCAAACTCACAAGACCGCGGCCTACCAGTTCATATTCTGTTCAAGTTATCAAACTGTTTATTACTATTTTTGCTGACCCAACTTTGTGCTCAAAAATATTTCTCTTTATACTAAGCTAACTTAAATAAAATATGTTAGAATTGAAACAGGAAACTCATGAAAATATCCTGGACATCACAAGTGTTTCAAAATTGACAATTTATCATGTAACAGGTATTTTTAAGTTTTCAGGTAAATTGATAAATTAAATTAGTGAATTATAATCTGTTTCAGTACATGAGCCTAAACCGGTGAATACTTAATCATTTAAATAAATTTGCCTAATTTTCTAGAGCTTTTAAGATATTTCAAAATCAATTCTGGTATCATTCAGTATCTCTTGTAAAATCAATAATAGTTGAAATGGTAACGATAGAGCAGATAATTAGACAAGTTCTTTTACGAAGTTGTTAGCAGTGCTATAAATGTGTGAAGAACCCAAGGTCTATAGTACAAATTAATACTAGAACGGTGGTAAAAACTATTAACTTAAAAAACTCCTGTTGGTTAGAGCAAGCTTTTTAAAGAAAGTACAAGCTTTCATATGATTCCTCCAAAACCAGAGATTCCTCCTCTAGTACAAAATAAAAAAGCAATAAGCTTCATAAAATGTTCTTATAAATATTGACTTAAAAGTAAAGCATTAAGTCAAAACTTTAGGAAGAAGTGAAATCAAATCGGTGTAAGTTAATCCCAGAGTTTCGCGGGTTTCACAAATCGATACACCTTGGAACTGTGCTTTGTGTCCTATTCTAATTCTTGATACTCTTCAGCAATAAATAGGCCTATCATAGCTACACTGTAGTGGACTCAAATCTGCTCAAATCTCCTGTTCCCACTCTGTTAGGAGGAATAACCTTTAAGAGGGTTGTCTAAATCCATTATTATTGTCACGACGTCTATAACTTGCTTTATTGAATCCATGTGAGGCAAATAAAGTTCTGATACCTAGGAATTTATCAAAATTTAACACTTTTCCCAATCAGCATCTCACAATATTTTATTTTTCTGCAGATATTTACAATTTTCATTAAGCATATACACGTTAGTTACAATTTTACTGAAACGGGAAAGACGTCTGGGGTGAAGTGAAGCCGATTTAAGCCAAATTAAATCATATATTCCCTCCTAGATTTATCGAGATTCCTAAGGTAGGCAGGTTAAATTGGGCCAGGTGCATATTGGACAGCTGGCAGTGAATGAAATAAGAGATCTGAAAGGGGTGGGTGGATTAACTAAAGGGATAGAGGAAGGTATCAGTAGAACGAAATAAGAACCGATAAAGTGATTGGCAGATTTCGCGTCCTTTATTGTGCAATTGGTGGTTAAGAAAGATGAAAGAGTCAATACAATGCACAGGTGCTACAAAATGATCGACTTTTTTCATTCTCACTAGGGCAAATCTTTTTATTGGCATAATGCGAATCAATAATATTCACTTCCACTTGAAGACATTTCGTCGATTATTTAAATTGTTAAGTATATATTTTGCCTTTGTCTCCTGGATCATATTCGTTCAGCACAAATTGTATTTTATTACTTTCCTTTTTCTAATTAACCTCAATTATTTCCACTTTAAAATTAAATTCACGTGAGAAGATCATAGATGCGTGCTTTCCTTCAACAGTGCGCCTGGGGCGCTGTGGTCAAAGTACACGTCTGCAATGGTCTTCAACGCACACCCAGTGGTGTTTGTGACCAACTCCCTGGTTAATTCTGACAAATAAAAGATGTGAGAGAAGGCGACTTTCTTTAGGAGTGACTTCTGGATACTCAAGTCAAGTACTAGGAAAAGTTTTCCTAGTGGGCCTTGAAATTTCTTTCCAGTGAAGGAAAGCCTTTTAACGCGCACGCTTGTTGAGTCAGACGATCGTAGGTGAACTTCCAGTAATTTAATTGGCCAACCGCAGTGGTTAGTTTTGGTCAAGTATTGTCGACGCATTTACTAATATATTTATGGAGTCATTTTGCTTCAGCAAACTTGGTAAATACAAGATACCTACCTTGCCTTTAAGGACTTTGAAACTTTCTGTATAAATCGATACTTCATCTTAAATTCTATAAAAAGATAAATGGGCAAGCTACAGATGGTGTTTGATTTGTGATGAAAATTTATTACTTCAGTTCGTTCTCTTACATAATTTACAGAATCGCGCTCCTAATACAAGACCAGTTTAGCTATTTGTCTGATTTTACAACAATTATTACAACCTTTCCCAATAATCTAATTTCTCTCCAATGTCATGTTTAGTTATACCATTACATAATACCATTGGGACAAGCTGCTATGTAGCAATAAAGTTAAACTTTTGGTTCATGGAGGTTCAGAATTTTATTTGTGCCCTGCTCAGTTGTAATGAATATCTCAACTATATTTGCTCATTCAAGGAATCTTGAAAGTATATCTGTCTTTAAATATAGACCATTATTACTTTGCTACTTGTGATGTTTAATCCCATCTTTCCTAACGGCTAGACTTAATGATCCCGGAAATTTAGAACTAGGAGTCGTCTTTTATGGCAGTATTTAAGGAAGATCACAAATGCACCTAAACAGCCAAGTTTAAATTAATGTGCTCAACGCCACTCAAAGTCTTTGAACTAGAGGGTTCTAAGTTGGTAACCATCTGTGATATTTTTTCTTCGAACGATCAAGATATCAGAATAATATTAATTTAAAAAATTTTAACGTAGTAAAGTCCACTAGATTCCATACAAGGTGACTAATGATATTGGACAGATTTTAATAAATCTATTTATTTAAAGATCGTAAAGAATAAATTCGTCAATTAAATGTATCGTTTTTAAATTCATTACATTGAAGAGAGAGCTCTATGGAACATTATCTTTACCCTTTCTGTATTGTGTCTTTCCATCCCAGCTCTTTATAATATTTTCCCTTCGTTTCGTTGAACTGCCCTGAATAATTGTATTTAAACATACTTCCGGAGTCCTAAAATCAATAATTTTGATTGTATAAATAATGCTTTTGCACGCTTGTTGTATTAGACTTTAAGACTGTCGAAAATTTGATAAAACTGGTTGAAGATTACGGGATTAGTAAAGCATTTTACTCCTGAGGGAACATTTAAGTACTTAGGAATAAGAGAGCCAACTTAAAGAACTATACTAATAATAATTAATATTCCGAAATGATTATCAAAGTAAGCCATCATTCATGTCGATTTTAACGTTAAACAGATAGGGAACCCTCACACGCTAACTTGCTTTCCATATCTTTTTGATTTCCTCCTTAAATTCATATGGCTTTATTTTCTTTTCCATGATTTCAATTGTTTACCCACAAGTAATTGCTTAACACCGGTGGCGTAGCTCATGTTGTAAGGACCACAACTTTAGCATAACAAATGCAGAGGCCTCTCGACCAATCAACGGTCAAAAACCCAGTATGCGGTTACCTGATCAATCAATGGCCAATGCCAGTACACGATTATCCGACTAATCAAGGGCAAAAGTCAATATGAGGTTACCATGCCAGGCAGTGTATATAAGGATTAAGTTCCTCGTCACTGTATACGTGCTACGTTTTACAAACGACACTCGATACCCTGCGCGCCAGCACGATATGCTAAATAAACTTGCTCCTTGTGATGCATCTGCTTCTTCTATGGCTTTGCGTCAGCGTAACTAGGTCTGGGAGTCTTTCCAAACATATGATAATCAAGGCTTATTAGTGTAGCAATCAGCTACAACATCAAAGAAATCGGAGACCGATAGATAGAGTCCCCAAAAGTGCTTGGAGTATAAATCATAGTTGATTTACTGTGAACACATTTTCTAATTAAAGATAAACTCACTTACCTTGAGTTGAAGGACGCACAAATTTTACAGATCTCTAAGAGCACATATCCGAATTTCCACTCGCTTTTTCACTATGAGTAAAAATACAGCACCTTATTTTTGCTTAGGCTTGAAGTCAGTTTATTTTTTGCAATCAGATGATCACTAATTCAATCTAATTTAAAAAATTGATTTTTTCCAATTTGCTGCATTATTTGACCTGAGAAATGTCTGATGTGGGTTGCTCTGTTGAGGTCGGCTCCAATGAATTTCAGGGAAGAAATTCACAAATAATTGATACTACACTTAATTACTTGTATCCATCTGAATCTGTTTTTATTAGAGAACTTATATGCAATGCTTTTGATGCTCTGGAAAAAATACGTTATTTGAGTCGCACTGATCCGACCTTAATTGCTGATGGTGATGAAAAACTAGGCGTTAAGGTGAGTAAGGTTACTCTTATCCTCTCCTTACGGTTGAAAGTCGTGCTTTCGAAGTGCATAAAAGTTCAGTTCACTCGGAAGAAGAGGCACGACTGTTGATCAAAAAGCTGCCTTTGTGTCAAGAAAATAAATTAGCTTACAATTAATAGGACATGTGGAAAATGATTGCAGTTGTAATGACTACTGTGATAGACTTATATATATGGACACAAACGTAAAAATCTAATAATCAATAACGCGATTCACGATGTATGAGGCTTATAAGTTTAACAGAAGTGCACCGAAAATGTTCATTTCAATTTCCTAACATGCCAAATTTTGTTTCAGATCCTCCTTATTATAATTAGTCTGTTTAGCCAGTGCTCCCATCTTGGCTAAAAATTCAACTTTCCATATAGTATTTACAAATGGAAGGTGTGAAATTTGACGATTTCAGTTTAAAATCACTTTAGTAATTCGTAAATTCGTTCACGGCTAAGGATATTTCAGAGCGTTTAGTTTTTAGGAATTTTGATTAGGATTTACATTTGCCTGCATTTTGAATTTTTTTGTTAACAGAAGGGAATGTTCACCAAGAATTTACTCTCATCTTTATGACAAGGCGCAATTCGTGGCCTGTGAAAATTAACTTAGCTCAGCTCACACTTATAATACCTATAATTTTTTTTTTCTATTAATAGATGATTACGAATTTCCCTGAGAAGACACTTACCATAATTGACAATGGTATTGGTATGACAAAGAAACATGTTGTCGAATATATTGGTGTTGTGGCACGCTCGGGCACAAAAGAATTTAAGGAACAATTGCCATTGGATTCAGATATCTCCCTTTTTGGTGAATCAGGAACGGGATTCTACACAGCTTTCAAGGCTGCCGATAAGATCCAAATTATCACCAAACATAAAGATGATTTAGCTTACGTATTTGAGTGTACCGATCTAAATTTGTACACCATTCATCCTTATAATGGAGAAGAAGAAATATCTCGCGGAACTAGAGTAATTCTACACTTGAATGCTGGCAACAGAAATCTACTGGCCCCTTTTATGCTTGCCGAGTTGATAGATTCTCATTTCTTCCATGCTGACTATCCTATTATAATTGAAACTAAGTGGAATGAAGAAGACGATAATATGATCCAACCTCTTAAACACATGACAAATCATGTATGGAGCAATGATTTCGATGTATTAACGGAGGGCGAGATTAACAAATTATATGAAGAAATTTCATTTAATAAAAATTCTCACATTTTCGTCAAGCACATCAAATACCATGAGGCCTCAATATCCTTCGAAGCCCTAATATATGTTCCTAAAAAGGATCCCCATTTCTGCACTTGGAATACTGGGGAGTATAATGTGCACTTTATCTGGAAAGGTCTCAAATTACCTAAACGCAAGGAGTGTCTGCTTCCCACATACATGGATTTTGTCTCGGTGATTGTCAATGTGGATACTAAGCTTTTAAATGCCAATCGCACTGATCTTCAGGGTCATTTAAGACAAGAGATCGGTCAAGTCCTGGTTGAAAACGTGTTGAATGCGTTCAGCGAAATAGCAGAGGATCCTGAGATGTTCGATCTATTCCATAACCAATATTATAAGAATATTGAATATGGAGTTTTAAGCGATTCTGATAACTGTCAGAAACTGCTAGCGTTAATGGGCTTTTACACATTAAAGAACAAGGAAAAGGCCATTCGGATGTGTGATTATGTAGAAAAAATGAAACCGGATCAAAAGGAAATTTATTACTTAATTGAAGGCGACGAGAAGCCAACTTCCAACTCTCCATTTCTTGAACACTTAAGGAAGCGTGACTATGATGCAATTTTGATTCAAGGTGAGACCAGGCAGAGGATCATAGGAATGGTAATATCTTATGAAGATATGGAACTTGTCGATGTTAGCAAGATGACCCGAGAACCTGAGAATAACCTTAATGAAGATTATTCTAAAATATTGGACGAATATAGATTTATGTTAGAAAAGATAAAGGAATTGCTAGGTGATAAGATTGTGGATTTAAAAATCTCTCAAGTGCCCCTAGATGTGCCTTGCTGTATTTCCACCGTCGAAGAAGTCGAAGTGAATAAAATTTTAATAATCAACCACAAGGATCCAATAATAAACTACTTGAAAGAGTCAATTCGTAAGATGGAAAATTCGGACATCCTCTGGAAAAATATTGCAACCTTGCTCTATTCCACAGCCGTGATTCGTTCTGGGAATATCTTGGAAAACTGTCGTGACCTTCCAAAACTCATGTTCAGATTTGTGAATAAGTATCTAGAAGATGTAAAATTGACGAGTGTTAGTGACGCTGAAAGTAAAGATGAGCTGAATTATGAAATTGATTCAAGCCCCATGAATAGATTGGCGTAGAACTTAACCTTGCTTTAATTAATAAAATTTAAAAAAATGTATGACACCTTTTCGGGTAATTAGCTCATTTATGATGACCAATCAGAACTTTCTATTCGATTCACTGAGAAAATGCAGTGGGGGTGGGTGAATAGGTGATTGATATAAACCTTATGGGATAAGTATGAAATTAATACAATTTACAAACACAAGGACCGCGAGACTGCTGGACTAGGTATGCAGAAAAATGAGGTCATTTTAAGGATATATTCTAGACTGTTCTAGAAGTACTCGATGTTAGTGGAAATGGAAAGCCAGTATTTACCAGTGGCAATGGCTAAATCGCTTGAAGTTTTAATTTAAAAAATATGGTTCACATTTTCATAGATAAAAAGTAAACTTTTGCGGCTAATGATACAAATTTTGAGATGTAAACACAAGGCGGGTTCATCTGGTTATCGCTTAAAAGTAGTTTATGTCATACGAGAGTCGAAGTAAGAAAACCGCAAAACAAGAAACTACCCTCTGAGAAATTAGAACACTAACGATGATTAGCGATGTCGAATAATTTAGCCATGGATAAGCTATTTCAATTGAAGGGTTTGTTCGAATGACTTTCGAATATTAAAATCCTTACAAACGCAGTTAATGTTAAAAATAGTAAGATAAATACCAAAACAGTTTTAACAAGAAAAAGCCAGTGAAAGATCATCTTAAATGCTATTGATGGAATAAAAATAAAAACAAGTTAACGAGTCGTAAAATAATAGGAGTAAAAAGCGAAGGAGGAAGTAAAGTGCGTGTGTAGTATCGAAATAGCCAATCGAAAACGTCGCACTTAAACAGACATCACGTATAGGTTAGAATTTTCTGGAAATAGTAACGCTTGCAGGTAAATTTCTAGAAAAGCAGATTGAATAAATATAAGGACACGCACGACGCTGCGCCGCTTCACTTGCGTCCTACCGCGCCGTCATTGAAATGTCCTCGGGACCTGCTGTCGGTATTGATCTTGGTACCACTTTTTCTTGTGTCGGTATATTCCAACACGGAAAAGTCGAAATTATAGCTAATGACCAGGGCAATCGCACTACCCCTAGTTATGTTGGCTTCACAGACACCGAGCGGTTGATCGGTGATGCTGCCAAGAACCAAGTGGCTATGAACCCTACCAACACCGTGTTCGATGCCAAGCGTCTCATTGGTCGTCGATTCGATGATAGCGTTGTGCAGGGGGATATGAAGCATTGGCCTTTCCATGTGGTCAATGTTGGAGGCAAACCGAAGATCGAGGTTGAGTACAAGGGAGAGAAGAAGACCTTCTATGCAGAAGAGATCTCCTCCATGGTGTTGCTGAAGATGAAGGAGACAGCTGAGGCTTACCTTGGCAAGACTGTGGAAAATGCTGTCATTACTGTACCAGCCTACTTCAATGACAGCCAGCGTCAGGCCACAAAGGATGCTGGTGCTATATCGGGTATGAATGTTCTCCGAATAATTAATGAGCCCACTGCGGCTGCCATCGCGTACGGATTGGACAAGAAGGTGGGCTCTGAACGCAACGTGTTGATCTTCGATTTGGGTGGTGGCACTTTCGATGTCTCCATTCTCTCCATTGAGGACGGCATCTTCGAGGTGAAGTCAACTGCCGGCGACACGCACTTGGGTGGTGAGGACTTCGACTCTCGAATGGTGAACCACTTTGTGGAGGAGTTCAAGCGCAAATATAAGAAGGACTTGACAACCAACAAGAGAGCCATTCGTCGATTGAGAACCGCATGTGAGAGAGCAAAGAGAACACTGAGTTCCAGTGCCCAGGCAAATATAGAGATCGACTCGTTGATGGACGGTGTTGACTTCTACACATCCATAACTCGTGCTCGATTCGAGGAGTTGTGTGCTGATCTCTTCCGTAGCACATTGGAGCCAGTGGAGAAGGCGCTTCGTGATGCGAAGTTGGACAAGAGCTCGGTGCACGATGTGGTGTTGGTTGGTGGATCGACTCGTATTCCGAAGGTGCAGAAGTTGTTGCAGGACTTCTTCAACGGTCGTGAGTTGAACAAGTCCATCAATCCGGACGAGGCTGTGGCCTACGGTGCAGCTGTGCAGGCGGCCATTTTGTCAGGTGACAAGTCGGAGGCAGTACAGGATCTGCTTCTCCTGGATGTAGCACCATTGTCACTTGGTCTGGAGACTGCTGGTGGTGTGATGACGGCTCTCATCAAACGCAATACAACCATCCCAACCAAGCAGACACAAACCTTCACCACGTACTCAGACAACCAGCCTGGTGTGTTGATTCAGGTGTACGAGGGTGAGCGTGCGATGACTCGTGACAACAACCTGTTGGGCAAGTTTGAGTTGTCTGGCATCCCACCGGCTCCTCGTGGAGTGCCTCAGATTGAGGTGACCTTCGACATAGACGCCAACGGTATCTTGAATGTGTCGGCGGTGGACAAGTCGACAGGCAAGCAGAACAAGATCACGATAACCAACGACAAGGGTCGTTTGTCGAAGGAGGAGATAGAGAGAATGGTGAATGATGCGGAGAAGTTCAGACAGGAGGATGAGAAGCAGCGTGATCGCGTGGCAGCGAAGAATGGGTTGGAGAGCTATGCGTTCTCGATGAAGTCGACAGTGGAGGATGAGAAGGTGAAGGAGAAGATTGGGGAGAGTGATAGAAAGATCGTGGTGGAGAAGTGTAAGGAGGTGTTGAAGTGGTTGGATTCGAATCAGACGGCAGAGAAAGATGAGTTCGAGCACAAGCAGAAGGAGTTGGAGAGTGTGTGCAACCCAATTATCACTAAGATGTATCAGGAGGCAGGTGGTGCTGGTGGAATGCCTGGTATGCCCGGCGGCGTGCCTAGTGGCGACAGCCATCGCGCCGGTGGCGGTCCCACCATTGAAGAAGTTGATTAGATATACATGCATTCCCAGTTACTTCAACGAACCATTTTCGTAATAATATTTATGTAATTATAATCCTGATTTGGTTTTTATTCTTGGTGTTGTTGATGGTATACTTTTGCCGGTGTGATTTTTTATGTGCCGATCTGGCTTCATTTTTTTACGCAGAATCTCT
The DNA here is from genome assembly GCA_000469805.3 of Hymenolepis microstoma. Classification (NCBI taxonomy): domain Eukaryota; kingdom Metazoa; phylum Platyhelminthes; class Cestoda; order Cyclophyllidea; family Hymenolepididae; genus Hymenolepis; species Hymenolepis microstoma. The sequence goes on along the minus strand of LR215995.1, from coordinate 9,459,546 downwards.
TTGGAATGTTGGAAGTTTTCTTTTGCATTGTTCCTCTTTCTCCTTTGTTATTAGCCGAATGCTTCTATTCCCATATGGTGGGTTTTTTTATTTAATTGATTGGTTTTATGACGTTCGTACGGCAATACATCTTACGTGCAGTTTTTTAACCTCTGTCCAACTATTTTGGTGGACGAAATATATATGAGGGGCGTGTTGGTTGTCAAGACTACCCTTATCTGTGGGGTGAGGTATTTGTTTTGTCGTGGTTCCTTTTAACTTTGAAGTTCTTGTGTAAGTTATTCATCTAGCCAAATATTTGTCCCGCTGATATTATTTCCTGATCTAGTTCTCTTTTTCCGTGGGAATCTTCATTTTTTGGGTGTATCTTCTGGCAGTTTGTAAGGTATAAAAGTTTATCCTCTATTATATCAGAAGGTATATTTCTGCATGGGAGTGGTCATGCAGTTCATTTTGTGGCTTATTTAAAGATTACTGAGCACCTGCGTATGAAACCAGATAACTGACCCAGATTGGACTTAAACATTTGAGTTAGTATTTAGCAACGTGGTATAAGTTCGTGCCTGGGATTAACTGCCTTACGTAAACAATATCAACGAAACAGAACGTATAGGGTGAATAGCGTCTGTAACAGCTTATGACCTCTGACACGAGGCTTAGTCGTCAAAATACAATTAGGACCACATAATGCTGTGGTAGCTATCGATCGTTGATCGACTGAAATGTCTCTGCACTCGCGACTTCATTGCTACGCGATCATTAACACGACAGCACCTTCTGGACTGTTCGAGTATGTATGGGATATCTTTTTTCAGCCCCGATACTCCCTTGATATTGCTGAGTAGACTTAGTTAATCTAGAGGAACAGTTCTATACTTGGGAATTTTGCCAGAGAGGATTGTTGTGGCTTGGTCAAGATCTTTTCGTGCAGTATTCGCTGGAAGTTTAAAATTATCTTTGTTATCACTATCACATATGTTTTCTGAGCTCACGTTGTGATATTGGGAAGCTAGTCTTAGCAAACAGAAAAACAGCTATTTGAAATGTAGTTTTCATAACTTTGCTCAGTTACACACATTTTAAAGCCACAACTATCCAGACTCAAGGAGGGGGAATGAAAGACATTTAGCCCAAACAAAGATTCTTTATTGAAAGAGTTGGCATATTTATATAGTATTGGTTATTTGATAATGAGTTGTTTTTCGGTTGCCCAATATTGATGAGCGATGGATTCTTCACTGATAGTCTTAGATATCCAAGTCTAAGTGTGGGGTTCAGAACTTAAGGAGTGAACTTAGTATGCTCGATCGAACGCACCGGGAATACTCGATAAAAACAAGAAATAGGGTCACGAATGCACTTACGTTTGTGAATTTCAGATGAATTTGATCATGTGAATCAATTTCGGTTTTTTGAGTGTTTAAATCTTCCAAACCGAAGTTTACGAATTACACTTTATACGCACTGAATTATCCACTGCTGGGGTTCCACGCTCAGTTTGGAAATGAACTACCTCACTGTTTGGAGTCATTTACTAATACGAAAGCCAATCATTTCTATGATCCAACGCCGTTTATAAGCAAGTGAAATTCCTCGACTAAAAGGTCTGCACATGGCGGTCATTTGAAGTAGCAGCAGAAGACGATAAGTACCAATTATTCTAATGTAGCTTCACATTACTCTCGGTGTTAATTTTTATCATCTCTCATTTCCTTATCTGTACTTCTCTAACGGAGGTGGAATAAAACATGTTTCAAAATGTTATCCTCTTTGTCAAGGGTGGACTTTGGAAAATCTTTTCATCAACAAAATTGGAGTAGGGTAGTGTGCTTTTAAGTTTGTCCAGTTGTACGCTCAGCCTCCCTTCAATTAGATATTATCTTCGAATTTTTTATGAATTTTAATTCTATTCCCCCCTCCCCCTCCCCCCAAATGTTATTAAAAATCGGAAGACATACAACGCATTCGATTTTCTTGATTCGATCTGAAAGAATAATTAAATAAGAACATCACAAGATCTGATTAATAAAAGTCCTAATTTCCAGATTCGTTAATTTTTATATCAAATGGCAGGCTCTATGATAGTTATCATTAGCCCTTTAGTTGACTTCGGGCTTCACAGCGAGAAGGGGAGGAATTCTCAAAGTCACAGAAGTCGAGGGGGGGGGGGTGGAAACAGAAGAATGTTTCACAGATGTAAGACAGGGACAGACACAAAGGTTGAGAAAAAGCTGAGATGAGTACAGTGGAAGTGGTGGAATATGACATACAGTAGTCGGGTTATGGTAGTTTGAAGTCAGCTGTCGGTTTATAGACATTTTTGCCTTATGAGTATACGTTGCCCAGGGTGCACCACCTGGAGGTAAGTCTATCGCACATCCCATTTCCAGATTCATTCAACGCATTATTTTGCGTTTTATTTGAATGCATCTACTTGTTCAGAACCAAACAGATGAATTAACCTGTTAAAATGCTTCTATCAATTGACTGTTCAAATTAAATTGAAAAAGGTTAATTTAAGTTGCCGGATTATTTTTTCATTAGTATATTTTGCTGTTAGTGTATGGTTTCGGTGATTTTTCAATGAAAAATGTGGCCGAATACTGAAATATGTTAGAGCTGTTTCATCATCCATTTCGTTAACTCTGCGAATCATATGAGCAGAATATGACCTTAGAGGGTATGCATTTGGGGGTGCACTATGAGTTCATAGAAGTCGAGGCTTTACGTAGCATTTATGATCAGTTATAGGTCAAGCTATTTTAAATACTCTGACTCTCAGGGTTAACAGACGGTGCAGCAAGAAGACGGCCAAACTACCGTTGGTGAATTTTAAACCTATTCTAAGATCGAAAGGGCCATCGAATAAAAGAACTCGAGCAAAGATAACTGAAAAGTTATTGAGTGCCAAAGTTCTTATAGAAAATGTTCATCTGGGAAACCTTGCTACACAGCTACAAAGACAAAGATTAAATCCATGGCAAAATCTTCTCATAGAAAATGAGATGTTAGAAAAGTTGATATTGAAACCTACCTTATCAAGAGTAAGTACCCCAAATTCGGCAAATACGAAGAGTCGGCTAAGGCAGTTTTAAGTGGGAAGGAAGGCCAAAATTCAATTAACCCTATAATCAAATATATTCCTCGCATTATGGCAACTGACGAATCGATCACCAATAAGTCGAGAGTGATATGCCGGTTGAAATAAGGATAGCTCCGAAATCACATGAACATTTATCACCCAAATTTCTCTTGCACAGAACAATATGATGGAAAATAAAAGTGTGAAGCCTTTCAAGTCGTAACAGCACCTAATTGGATAATCCTGGAACTCAAATGAAACAGGGTTCTCCTGAATCCCTGACTCTCACTTCTACTATCTACTCTACCTTATTTATGAACATACACCTCCCGTATTGTTTGGATCTTTTGCTCTGATCGGATTTTTTTAGTTTTGTCATAGCAACTAAGTGAATGGAGTAATTGATAACATCACTATTAAAAACAGGAATTCGATCCAAGAAACATAATGTACATTAATCGTATCTTTTAGTTGTAGGAAACCGAGTAAATGTTTCATTAATTGTTATAATTTAATACTAAATTTGCATCTAGTTTATTAGACGAACAAGCAAATAACAGCCAAGACCTGAGTAATTGCATAGAACTACCTAATTAAAACATTTCTGAGCTTTAGGAGAAAGGGTAATGAATATGCGTTGTTGGGTTCAGATACTCGGATCAATTAATTACCCAGTACCTTCTCTATGTGCGTCTACGAAAAGAATAAAAGTGTGGTCCAATGTTATCCGAGCATTGCATCTATATTTGTCTTCTGACCCGGAAGTAAATGTAATATTTCCAACATTCACACAAAAACAGCAAATTGGTGACCAAGTGATTTCAAGATGTATTAACTTAGTGTATCTCCCACTTCCGTTTCGTTATATTTTTAAATATACACAAGTAATGATGGTACATATCCTATTGAAATTATTCTCTATTCCACCCTAATGGGTTGAAATAGTGACACTATTTAAGACTTTTGTTTAGTCAAACCCCCCCAACTTCTTACCTTTTAAATTTAAATAAACGGTAATCCAATGATAATTAATTTGGCATAATTGAGTCTCAAGCCACTTACATCGGTGGAATGCCAATTATAACAAGGCTTAAAAGAGAATACTTTAACCTCAAAAGCTTGAGAATTTAAAGGAAATAGCAATGAAAACTGACGATTTTGAGGTTATTTTCAATAATTTAAATTTTACCTTTATAGCAAAACAGTTATTCTGGAGGGATAAAATACTTCGACACGAGCATAGTGTACCAGGTATGAAATTATTGTGATTCGCTCGAGGGGATACAGATTATTTGGTTGGACAGTAGGGAATGCGGGTTAATTAATTTGAAAAATCCAACAAAATGATTGCATTAATAGTTATGATTAATCATTAAACTCTTAAGAGTTAGAGGATGTGATTTGCGGTGCAACCAAACACACTGCTGACTAGAAGATTAAGGATGACGGAATAGAGGTGGTTCATGGAATAGGGTAATACTTATTTCAAGGATTCGCACCTGAGATCACTATAAAGAGATTAAGGTCGTTTATCAATGCTGACCGAACAGTGTGAAGACAACTTGACATTAACTGGAGAAATGCAGTGGTGAAGTGGAATTTACCTTGGTTAAAGAAAAGCAATATAACAGACGATATTATCTGATTTCGATGACACAGAAGATTTCGTCAAGAATCTGTTGTAGAGAGGTGTTGGTACATCCTGGCATAGAAATTCTGGCTTTGTCAACACACTTCATTGAAGTTTAAGCCCCACAATGGATTTTATAAGAAAATAACAAACTTCGTTACTACAACCTCACACAGACATTACAGATCTCAATTTCCGGCAGAAAATGGAGACGAAAATCGAATTACGAAGCCAATGAAACTTGTGTGCAAAATGCAACAACGCGAAGAGGCAAAACAACACGGACATTTACAGATGTCTTGCCCCGCACATAGTCCAATGGACACTCATTCGAATCAAAGAAACTCGATTTCTACCAGCCCACATTGCTATAGGAATCGGAAAGGGCAAATTGCAAACAGTATTAAGTGAAATTAAATTTGAGAGGGAGGATTGGAACATGATACATTAGTTAGGAGTGCTCTGTTATGAGTTTTCAAGAATTATCCAAATCCAGCCAATTCCAGAAAACTCCGGGAAATTCAGGATTTTCGAGAATTTACCAATTCTACTAACACAGTTTAAGTAGAAATGCGTGTGTTGAACACCATCGACAACGAAGAGAGTATACTATTAGTCGACACAAACAATGAAACGGGCATTAGTACAAGACTGCGAAGTAAGAATGGAGGTTAAGGGACTAGAGAAGGAAAGGAAAGGAGGGAAGGTAGGAAGGAAGAAAGGAAACACGCTGGTCACTGAAGCGTGTAGGTGGACACAAGCTCACATCTATAAAACCCCAAAAATAGAACACGAATTTTCCTATGGTGTCAAGTGAAAATACAATTGAGAACAATTATTGACCTCTTTCTCTTGACGAAATTGCTATTTTGCCTCATGTTGTTATGAAAATGAGTGGTGAGGAGGGTGGTGAGGAGAGGAAATCGGTCAAAGTCGAACGAATGCCAATCATATTCCCACCATGTCTGCTGTCGGATAGGAAGAGTGCATTCTCATCGACATTCTCTTTGAATGAGTGGAACAGACCTAGTCTAATTATACATGGAGGGAATTGGTAATGAGCGAAATTGTCAACCGCATTGATTAACTTGACAGAAGGAGACTCCATGATGAAATTCTCTTCACAACATATAAATGATGAGTGAAGTTGTAATAAATTTGCCTTCGATCTATTATGCATAAATATGACTTGAGTTAACGTCTCGTATTCATAGGCTTATTTTAAAGAAACGACTTCTATCATCAAGATTTCAATAAAAAAGCTGAGACGAGAGTCTCATTTTAGGAAAAGTACTTATTTTAAAACTACTGATCGTCAGTTGACATCAGTACTTCAGAAACTATAGGCAACTTGACTTAATATCCTCCAACTATAGAGACACTAATATAGAATCAGCCTTTGCGAAACTCGATTGGGAGCAAAATTGAGTGAAATGGTTCACAATGGTTCCATCGTATAGCTGTTGACCACTAACGAGTCCTATTATGAACAAAGGTCAAAGAAAAATCAAGGTTGTATAACACATTAGCAGATTAAATCAACTGGCGATCAAGCTCCAAATATTGGAGACTTAAGCTCACTCAAAACATAGAGGATCGATAAATGAAAATCGCTTTGGGTAGGTTCAGGTACTATTTGAATTTGCAAGATTCTTTACGTATTAGTGAAATCGATAAAGGCAGCAATTAGTATTTGCTCTAATTGTTCAACTTTGGAAGGAAAGTTAAATATAATGATTTACTTCATGAAAAAATTGGATTTTTGTGAGATGGAGTTGAGATTAGTAGCTATTTGCTATATAATTTATGAGGATACTTTAGAATTTGATGGGGCTACGGAAGAGATCAGCACACAACGTCTCGAATCGAGCACGAGAAATGGATGTGTAGAAGTCAACACCTTCTATTAACGAGTCTGCCTCAAGGAGGAAGTTTTAATAATTCCACTAGCCATTTCATTAATGTGCGGACCTTACCAAGGTAGCATGTTGGGTTTTAGCATTTGCCAAGGGTCAGAAAGTCTTCATAAGCCCACAGTAGCTCACTCTTATGAAGCCAAGCACACCACAACATGAGTACAGACTTTAGAGTGGTTTATGTAATGATTAATGTTCTTCCTTGTTTAGGGATTGCATTGTATTACTCTTCATAGTACTTCCTAAGTTCTACAATAAGTGCATACTTTGGCGTCACCTGAGAAGAAGACGTTCGGACGAATTTTTTAGAGGAGCCACTCAACCGCACAGTACTAAAACCATGGTATACTTCGGTGAGCTACATAGTCATATGAATTAAAACAACAATATTTCTTTTGAAATTTCATCCTCAAATCCAACAGGTTTCTGCAACAGCTTCGCACAGTATACTTCTGCCTTCAATTGAATTTGAATCTATTTCAATTGACTGCAGTTATGAGGGTGAAACATCAGATTTGTGAGATCCACCAAAGCAATGCAAATAATCTATGAAATTGGTGATAACTGAAAGGGTGCAGTTTGGCAACAATGGAAACGGCATTCGTACGAGATTGTGAAGTAAGAATGGAGGTTAAGAGACCACATTTGCGTAATCTGGTTAAGGCACATTTACTTGACATTATCATTCTCGCTTAAGTTGAATAATTAGTGCGTCTTTTTATAAAATCAGCATGCATAATGCAATCTCAACAGGACATGCAACTGCAGGGCTCAAAATTTGAGGAAAGAGCAGAGATCTTTGCTGTTTCTCACAATTCAGGTTCCCGAAAAGTCATTCTTGAAGTTATTGCCAAATATCTCATTTATGTGGAGTTCTAACCACTCCTGCCTTTCAAATCTCTGATGTTTATCGAAGATTTTATGACCTTTCAACAGCTCTCATCAACTTTACAATACCATCTTGTTAATAGTAAAAGTCACGAGTGGTTGCATAGATTTAAGCAACCAGAAGCCTTGGTTTGAACCTAGTGTTAGATTGAGTGAATAGTCCCTCTGTAAACATATCTAAGCGTGTTCAACGCGTCAGCAGTTTGAAGATGTAATACGACTTTAGAACAATCAACTCAAAAGGAAGTTAGAAGTGTGAGTAAGTTGCATTGTACAATATGGCAACCTTTAGTTGTGCCTGACCTAGTTGTTCTGTCAGGTCGTCGTCAAAGTGAAAATGAAATCAGGCATGATTATTAAACAATTTGCTCTGGTTCATGCCTTCACCCCATGACTACCGAAAATGGCGCCTATTCACAAAACTGTCTACGTGAAGTAATACGAATTACGCTATACTGCACGTAGTTCGAGATGTACTGAAATACGTCATCGGTGAAAGCAACGTGAACTTGCGTTTTCATTTTCCTCTGAGTGGGATATCGGATTTTAAATCATAAAAGTCCCGTTAACATGAGTTTAGTTTCCGAGGGACCAATAGATGGCGCGTTACAATGAAACTAAGTCCAAGTATTTAACTTTCTATCTCGCTGTCCTATCGTATGTCGATGTCTCGCATACAGTTTTGCCATTTCAACCATCCACTTCTTCCTCGCCTCTCATCCTTTCCGTGCAGTCATCCAATACACTCGATCCGCGTCGAATCTACTTCTTCCGGTTCTGGTAAAGGTTATTGCTAAATGTTGGCTTCACCTCAGACATTCACTGGTCGACCGAAAGCAAGCGTCATGCCAATGTGATGCGATGAGAGAATTAGGTCAAGCAAAACAAAAGGTCACCACCGTGAGCTTGAGGCTAAGTATTGGAGAACAATAAAATGTTTGAGAAGGTCCAGAGAAGTTATGTACCTTTTTCAAGACCCCGAAATCATTCAAGTCCCATAGTATTCTGAATAATTAGGCCAATCCACGACAACGAAATTCCTTCCGTAATAAACTGCTGGGTATAACTCAATACTACGATGTCTCAACTAACGAGTTCTGTAGCAATATCACGATAAGAAGAAGTTTCAACTGAGTCTAGGATGATAAATAGTAGCTAGTGTATTCCATTTTTTAACATATTCATCCGAATGAAATTTGTATTTTCTATAAGCCATCACTGCGAGAGGTGGAAAAAATGTGCATTGATAAGACATCCACAAACGAGATTTCATAAGAGAAGACCCGAAGCCGTGGGAGAATAAAAAGGCGCGATAGTGGAGATGTGAATAACGGATTGGATGTGTGCATCAGAGGGGAAAAGTATAAGCAGACGAGGTGAGAAGAAAAGGGATAAGAGCTTTAATCAATGATTTAAGATTTTATGGCGGAAGGTGTCCAAGAACTAGCACAGGAATAATTCCCAATGGTGAGACGCCTCTAGAACTGGTCGTAGCGGTTCTAGAAAATGACATTTACATTAGTTTGTCAAGTCGGCAAGCGCCACTGTCGCAGATGCGGATATCATCGGGGGTGTCTGTCTGTTAGACAAATGGTGTCTAGAAAGAGAAATGTAGTCGTGTTACTAGTGGACTGATTGGAAATAGAGCAAGTCGTTTTGTTCATTCCAGATAGACTCAGTAAGTAGCGAAGGCTAATTGCAAACATTACTCAGTGAAAATTTTGGACAAAATTGATTTCAATAGGAAGGTGAAAGTGGGAGAGAGGAGTGGAACATGTTAGAGGAGTTATGCGTGCCTAGTTAAGAGTTTTCAAGAATTATCCAAATCCATCCAATTCTAGAAAATTCCGGAGAATTCGGGAATTCAAGCCATTTTAATCACCCCATTTCAAGCTCTTGGGAACAGCTTATAGTGGTCTGGAGGTAGCCAGTTCTTGTGCGAGACATTGATATAGCCAAGATAGTGGATCCACGAGAAGTCACACAAGAGAGAGAGAGAGAGAGAGAGATTGGATTCCATTTATCACATTAGTACCTCGATCGGCTATGTGAACACGCCGTTGAGACTAACTGGCCACAAGTCAATCGACTGCGAACCCAAATACCTGCTTTAAGTCAAGTGTTAAATATGTCATCCCTGAATAATCAAAGTCAGTCAACAAAAATATTTTACTGGAAAGGCAAATTCGGGAGTGATGAGGTAAAATTGTATCTCAAACTTTAAAAAAATTGGAACTTTGTACTGGAAATAAGAAGAGACTAGAAACAATTTCTAGAATTCACAAGAAAGGAATATTACAGGGCGAGCGAGGCTCGCGTGACTGCAGCTCAGCACGACTGAGCTAGCCAATCAGCATCAAGTAACTGTCACACTGATTGGTTGGCGAATAGAATGCACAAATGTATACACACATATATATATATATATATAGGAAGTCGGATAGCTTCGATTATCATACTTCATTGAAAGAAATTGCAATAGATATGTCAAAGGCACCAGCTATTGGTATTGACTTGGGAACGACCTTCTCTTGTGTTGGTGTGTTCCAACATGGCAAGGTGGAAATTATAGCTAATGACCAGGGCAATCGCACTACCCCCAGTTATGTTGGCTTCACAGACACCGAGCGGTTGATCGGTGATGCTGCCAAGAACCAAGTGGCTATGAACCCTACCAACACCGTGTTCGATGCCAAGCGTCTCATTGGTCGTCGATTCGATGATAGCGTTGTGCAGGGGGATATGAAGCATTGGCCTTTCCATGTGGTCAATGTTGGAGGCAAACCGAAGATCGAGGTTGAGTACAAGGGAGAGAAGAAGTCCTTCTTTGCAGAAGAGATCTCCTCCATGGTGTTGCTGAAGATGAAGGAGACAGCTGAGGCTTACCTTGGCAAGACTGTGAAAGATGCTGTCATTACTGTGCCAGCCTACTTCAATGACAGCCAGCGTCAGGCCACAAAGGATGCTGGAGTGATTTCTGGCTTGAACGTTCTTCGAATCATCAACGAGCCCACTGCGGCTGCCATCGCGTACGGATTGGACAAGAAGGTGGGCTCTGAACGCAACGTGTTGATCTTCGATTTGGGTGGTGGCACTTTCGATGTCTCCATTCTCTCCATTGAGGACGGCGTCTTCGAGGTGAAGTCAACTGCTGGTGACACACACTTGGGTGGTGAGGACTTCGACTCTCGAATGGTGAACCACTTTGTGGAGGAGTTCAAGCGCAAATATAAGAAGGACTTGACAACCAACAAGAGAGCCATTCGTCGATTGAGAACCGCATGTGAGAGAGCAAAGAGAACACTGAGTTCCAGTGCCCAAGCAAATATAGAGGTCGACTCGTTGATGGACGGTGTTGACTTCTACACATCCATAACTCGTGCTCGATTCGAGGAGTTGTGTGCTGATCTCTTCCGTAGCACATTGGAGCCAGTGGAGAAGGCGCTTCATGATGCGAAGTTGGACAAGAGCTCGGTGCACGATGTGGTGTTGGTTGGTGGATCGACTCGTATTCCGAAGGTGCAGAAGTTGTTGCAGGACTTCTTCAACGGTCGTGAGTTGAACAAGTCCATCAATCCGGACGAGGCTGTGGCCTACGGCGCAGCTGTGCAGGCGGCCATTTTGTCAGGTGACAAGTCGGAGGCAGTACAGGATCTGCTTCTCCTGGATGTAGCACCATTGTCTCTTGGTCTGGAGACTGCTGGTGGTGTGATGACGGCTCTCATCAAACGCAATACAACCATCCCAACCAAGCAGACACAAACCTTCACCACGTACTCAGACAACCAGCCTGGTGTGTTGATTCAGGTGTACGAAGGTGAGCGTACGATGACTCGTGACAACAACCTGTTGGGCAAGTTCGAGTTGTCTGGCATCCCACCGGCTCCTCGTGGAGTGCCTCAGATTGAGGTGACCTTCGACATAGACGCCAACGGTATCTTGAATGTGTCGGCGGTGGACAAGTCGACAGGCAAGCAGAACAAGATCACGATAACCAACGACAAGGGTCGTTTGTCGAAGGAGGAGATAGAGAGAATGGTGAATGACGCGGAGAAGTTCAGACAGGAGGATGAGAAGCAGCGTGATCGCGTGGCAGCGAAGAATGGGTTGGAGAGCTATGCGTTCTCGATGAAGTCGACAGTGGAGGATGAGAAGGTGAAGGAGAAGATTGGGGAGAGTGATAGAAAGAGGATGGTGGAGAAGTGTGAGGAGGTGTTGAAGTGGTTGGATTCGAATCAGATGGCCGAGAAAGATGAGTTCGAGCACAAGCAGAAGGAGTTGGAGAGTGTGTGCAGTCCCATCATCACTAAGATGTACCAAGGGGCAGGTGGTGCTGGTGGAATGCCAGGTGGTGCCGCCAGTGGTCCGAACATTGAGGAGGTGGACTGAATTGTCTAACCCTCTTTCCCATCCCATCTGTATTTACTCCTCTATCGATTTTCTATTTAATATTTATTTACATATACAATACTGTATACTGAATTTTCGTCTTATTTATCTTTACCAGGGGTAGCACATTGAATGCGTTTACTTTGTGGGGCGCATTTGGGATTGTCCACATTTTGATTAGTGCCTCAATGATAGCACATTTCTCTTGTGATTTCTACTACTTCGAGTGGGGGCTATTCGTCTCCACTTTTCGTGTTATATTGAACCCTTGTGTGGTGGGTGCATTTAAATGAAAGCTCTGTAGCTAAAGCGGACTTGAGGGTGGTCATTAGTGGAGGGATATGGAGAGATAGGAGAAACGAGAATAGGAAAGAACAGTGTTTGAATGAGTGAGATATTGAGAGGGCTAAAGATATAGTTGGTGGATGGGCGACGCAGGAGGGGATCTGTGGCGAAACTTGCAATGTGTTGGTGGGATTTGAAAATAAGAGTAGAAGTGTAGTGTTTTTGGCTGTGAACTCGATGAAATGCAACAACCGTTTTGGGTCATTTATTGTGTCATTAAATTTCGGACAAGAGTGTGAAATCGGAGTGGAAAGATGAATTGCAATTATGTGAGTGTTTAAACTTGCAACTTCCTTGAGATTCCAATGTTTATGGAAGTGAGCGAAAGAGATTAGATTGAACAAAGAATTGGATGTGTCCAATCTCTATCTTCATTTACATGGGGAGGTATTGAGCTTCAGCTCATAGAGATGTGCCAAGTCTGCTCACGTGAGGACAGGCATTATCAATTCTCTCCATGTATAATTAGACTAGGTCTGTTCCACTCATTCAAAGAGAATGTCGATGAGAATGCACTCTTCCTATCCGACAGCAGACATGGTGGGAATATGATTGGCATTCGTTCGACTTTGACCGATTTCCTCTCTTCACCACCCTCCTCACCACCCTCCTCACCACTCATTTTCATAACAACATGAGGCAAAATAGCAATTTCGTCAAGAGAAAGAGGTCAATAATTGTTCTCAATTGTATTTTCACTTGACACCATAGGAAAATTCGTGTTCTATTTTTGGGGTTTTATAGATGTGAGCTTGTGTCCACCTACACGCTTCAGTGACCAGCGTGTTTCCTTTCTTCCTTCCTACCTTCCCTCCTTCCCTCCTTTCCTTTCCTTCTCTGGTCTCTTAACCTCCATTCTTGCTTCACAATCTCGTACGAATGCCGTTTTCATTGTTTGTGCCGACTAATAGTATACGCATTTCTACTTAAACTGTGTTAGTAGAATTGGTAAATTCTCGAAAATCGCGAATTTCCCGGAATGTTCTGCAATTGGTTGGATTTGGATAAACTGTTCTTTCATGACAAAATATGAGTATATTTAGAAACAACTGTTCAAGCATATACGTTCAACTCCGCATAAACGAAAATAGATGTATTGTGTGGGGAAAGATATGAGTACAATTCGACATCAACTGATGACACAAACAGAAGCACTCAAAATGAATATGCAAAGTGTGAAGGCAACAACGAGTCCCCTATGCTGTCTTTAATCGTCGTGTTGGATGGAAGTAGTGAGACGATGATCCGAAATCCGAAACGACAAATAAATCTCAATTACTTTCGTCCCATCACATATGTGCACGTGTCTAGACGAAAATAGAGGGGTTTCCATCAGTAATTTAATTCCATTCTAGTGATATTAAATTAATAAAATTGTGAAATTGAAATTGCATAAATTAGACAAACTGAAGAGATACATTTAGTTGCACAGTCAAAATGCATTCACAAAAGGTGCCATTAGCAATTTAAGGAAAGCTGTCATTTTATTACATTTTCTGTGAATATTAGAATTACATGGAAACACTATCCTATAAATTTAATAAGCTCCAGTCAAAAGAATAAGAAGGAATACGACCGGAATAAACTTGCTTATATATATTGATATTTCAACTCTGTAATACATAATGATATAATAGTGAAGTATCGGTTCTAATAGATCGGTTAATAGAATTGAGTAGAAATTAGGACTGTCCACTTTTCGAGCAGCCACACTCATTCGAAACTCCATTGGATGGTTCCAATAAGAACTGAATAGAACAAAGTCCAAGCTCTGGTGACTGATTAAAATGTCCCATTAACAATGATAAATGTATCTCAAAGTGAATAACTCACCTGCTAGCACGGATCCAATGACGCAACCTATATTGTAGTGGTTAAAGAAAATCATCATGTTCTTACACGAAATCAACCGACGATTGGGTAACTTCGAGAAATACCTATGTAAATTAGGATTAATGGGTTAAAATAAATGAAGTGCACATCAAAGCCGTGAAGCTGTCAAATGACAAACCTGGAGAAACCAACGACTTAATTGAAATCACATTTCCTTAAACCAGGGGCTCTTGAAGGTGCTTTACGATAAATCAATTAAATTCAGTTGCAGACTTACCACTGCTTGTTGTTGCAACTTCTGCTACAACTAAAAAGCCATAATTATCAGTGAATGATATTGCTTATTAATGAAGGAATTTTTGTTTTACCGGGCCCTTTTTCTACTCCGAAGAGTGTGTAAAAGCGTACTTTGGCAATCCACCAGAGGCTCTTTTCAGCTGAATCGTCTTCATTTGTGATTTAGAGAATATTTATACAATCACGTATGCATTATGATTGTTAGCATTGAAAAAATTACTTCACAGTATAAAAAATAGTTAACAAGTTGATTTTGGAAAATGTCCAAAGCATATATGAGGTGATAATGTTGAGCAAAAAAATTATATCCATAAGTTTTCAGAAAATATCAAGATAAGACAAAATAAAATGCAATCACGTGATTCATTGAGCTCTTCATTGAAGAGTGAAGTCAAATCTTAGAACGCATCTTTTACAAAGCACTGACATGTTGAGAGAATGCACCCTGTTCTCATAACAACAGTTTCGAAATTTGCTCTAAGGTTATTGCATGGAAAACTACATGTACATTGAATTCATAATCTCTCGCTACCGGTGTCTCTAAAGAGTCAAAATTGTCACGCACTTGTCATTATTTGTTTAGAAAGTCGTTTTGCCTACGTCAGTACAATTTTAACTTAACATTCATTTGCCACGAATTATATTGAAATACAATTTTAGCTCATCACTCTCGAATTTACCTTTCCAGTGAAATATCTGTGTTCGCTGACTTTGATTATTCAAGGATGACATATTTAACACTTGACTTAAAGCAGGTATTTGGGTTCGCAATCGATTGACTTGTGGCCAGTTAGTCTCAACGGCGTGTTCACATAGCCGATCGAGGTACTAATGTGATAAATGGAATCCAATCTCTCTCTCCCTCTCTCTCTCTCTCTCTCTCTCTCTTGTGTGACTTCTCGTGGATCCACTATCTTGGCTATATCAATGTCTCGCACAAGAACTGGCTACCTCCAGACCACTATAAGCTGTTCCCAAGAGCTTGAAATGGGGTGATTAAAATGGCTTGAATTCCCGAATTCTCCGGAATTTTCTAGAATTGGATGGATTTGGATAATTCTTGAAAACTCTTAACTAGGCACGCATAACTCCTCTAACATGTTCCACTCCTCTCTCCCACTTTCACCTTCCTATTGAAATCAATTTTGTCCAAAATTTTCACTGAGTAATGTTTGCAATTAGCCTTCGCTACTTACTGAGTCTATCTGGAATGAACAAAACGACTTGCTCTATTTCCAATTAGTCCACGAGAAACACGACTACAATTCTCATACTATTTACCATTTCCCTAACATATTGTTTAATTTTCTAGACACTCTCGATTAAATCCGGGACTGCAACAGTCAATTTTGCCCACTTGACCAGCTAATGTAAATGTCATTTTCCGGAACTGCTGCGACTAGCTAAAGTGTCGTCTCAACGTAAAGGGTGAACTCATTAGGAAGTTATGTCCTGTATCTCTTCAATAGTATTTGGAAATGTAAACTCTTAGCTGAGGATTTTTTGCATGTTTATTCCTCTTAATTTAGTGATTAATTTTGCACTCACCACCGAATCCTAGGTCCGCTGTTCGCTCCCAGGCGAACAGAGAACACTCTACCTGTCAATTCCTTTACTTCCTCTGACCTCTTTCAAACTGCTTTGTGTTCACTATCTGCTCTTCTATCTCTTAATTTCCATCTTTCTCTCCCTTTACTGGAAAGGCAAATTCGGGAGTGATGAGGTAAAATTGTATCTCAAACTTTAAAAAAATTGGAACTTTGTACTGGAAATAAGAAGAGACTAGAAACAATTTCTAGAATTCACAAGAAAGGAATATTACAGGGCGAGCGAGGCTCGCGTGACTGCAGCTCAGCACGACTGAGCTAGCCAATCAGCATCAAGTAACTGTCACACTGATTGGTTGGCGAATAGAATGCACAAATGTATACACACATATATATATATAGGAAGTCGGATAGCTTCGATTATCATACTTCATTGAAAGAAATTGCAATAGATATGTCAAAGGCACCAGCTATTGGTATTGACTTGGGAACGACCTTCTCTTGTGTTGGTGTGTTCCAACATGGCAAGGTGGAAATTATAGCTAATGACCAGGGCAATCGCACTACCCCCAGTTATGTTGGCTTCACAGACACCGAGCGGTTGATCGGTGATGCTGCCAAGAACCAAGTGGCTATGAACCCTACCAACACCGTGTTCGATGCCAAGCGTCTCATTGGTCGTCGATTCGATGATAGCGTTGTGCAGGGGGATATGAAGCATTGGCCTTTCCATGTGGTCAATGTTGGAGGCAAACCGAAGATCGAGGTTGAGTACAAGGGAGAGAAGAAGTCCTTCTTTGCAGAAGAGATCTCCTCCATGGTGTTGCTGAAGATGAAGGAGACAGCTGAGGCTTACCTTGGCAAGACTGTGAAAGATGCTGTCATTACTGTGCCAGCCTACTTCAATGACAGCCAGCGTCAGGCCACAAAGGATGCTGGAGTGATTTCTGGCTTGAACGTTCTTCGAATCATCAACGAGCCCACTGCGGCTGCCATCGCGTACGGATTGGACAAGAAGGTGGGCTCTGAACGCAACGTGTTGATCTTCGATTTGGGTGGTGGCACTTTCGATGTCTCCGTTCTCTCCATTGAGGACGGCGTCTTCGAGGTGAAGTCAACTGCTGGTGACACACACTTGGGTGGTGAGGACTTCGACTCTCGAATGGTGAACCACTTTGTGGAGGAGTTCAAGCGCAAATATAAGAAGGACTTGACAACCAACAAGAGAGCCATTCGTCGATTGAGAACCGCATGTGAGAGAGCAAAGAGAACACTGAGTTCCAGTGCCCAAGCAAATATAGAGGTCGACTCGTTGATGGACGGTGTTGACTTCTACACATCCATAACTCGTGCTCGATTCGAGGAGTTGTGTGCTGATCTCTTCCGTAGCACATTGGAGCCAGTGGAGAAGGCGCTTCGTGATGCGAAGTTGGACAAGAGCTCGGTGCACGATGTGGTGTTGGTTGGTGGATCGACTCGTATTCCGAAGGTGCAGAAGTTGTTGCAGGACTTCTTCAACGGTCGTGAGTTGAACAAGTCCATCAATCCGGACGAGGCTGTGGCCTACGGCGCAGCTGTGCAGGCGGCCATTTTGTCAGGTGACAAGTCGGAGGCAGTACAGGATCTGCTTCTCCTGGATGTAGCACCATTGTCTCTTGGTCTGGAGACTGCTGGTGGTGTGATGACGGCTCTCATCAAACGCAATACAACCATCCCAACCAAGCAGACACAAACCTTCACCACGTACTCAGACAACCAGCCTGGTGTGTTGATTCAGGTGTACGAAGGTGAGCGTACGATGACTCGTGACAACAACCTGTTGGGCAAGTTCGAGTTGTCTGGCATCCCACCGGCTCCTCGTGGAGTGCCTCAGATTGAGGTGACCTTCGACATAGACGCCAACGGTATCTTGAATGTGTCGGCGGTGGACAAGTCGACAGGCAAGCAGAACAAGATCACGATAACCAACGACAAGGGTCGTTTGTCGAAGGAGGAGATAGAGAGAATGGTGAATGACGCGGAGAAGTTCAGACAGGAGGATGAGAAGCAGCGTGATCGCGTGGCAGCGAAGAATGGGTTGGAGAGCTATGCGTTCTCGATGAAGTCGACAGTGGAGGATGAGAAGGTGAAGGAGAAGATTGGGGAGAGTGATAGAAAGAGGATGGTGGAGAAGTGTGAGGAGGTGTTGAAGTGGTTGGATTCGAATCAGATGGCCGAGAAAGATGAGTTCGAGCACAAGCAGAAGGAGTTGGAGAGTGTGTGCAGTCCCATCATCACTAAGATGTACCAAGGGGCAGGTGGTGCTGGTGGAATGCCAGGTGGTGCCGCCAGTGGTCCGAACATTGAGGAGGTGGACTGAATTGTCTAACCCTCTTTCCCATCCCATCTGTATTTACTCCTCTATCGATTTTCTATTTAATATTTATTTACATATACAATACTGTATACTGAATTTTCGTCTTATTTATCTTTACCAGGGGTAGCACATTGAATGCGTTTACTTTGTGGGGCGCATTTGGGATTGTCCACATTTTGATTAGTGCCTCAATGATAGCACATTTCTCTTGTGATTTCTACTACTTCGAGTGGGGGCTATTCGTCTCCACTTTTCGTGTTATATTGAACCCTTGTGTGGTGGGTGCATTTAAATGAAAGCTCTGTAGCTAAAGCGGACTTGAGGGTGGTCATTAGTGGAGGGATATGGAGAGATAGGAGAAACGAGAATAGGAAAGAACAGTGTTTGAATGAGTGAGATATTGAGAGGGCTAAAGATATAGTTGGTGGATGGGCGACGCAGGAGGGGATCTGTGGCGAAACTTGCAATGTGTTGGTGGGATTTGAAAATAAGAGTAGAAGTGTAGTGTTTTTGGCTGTGAACTCGATGAAATGCAACAACCGTTTTGGGTCATTTATTGTGTCATTAAATTTCGGACAAGAGTGTGAAATCGGAGTGGAAAGATGAATTGCAATTATGTGAGTGTTTAAACTTGCAACTTCCTTGAGATTCCAATGTTTATGGAAGTGAGCGAAAGAGATTAGATTGAACAAAGAATTGGATGTGTCCAATCTCTATCTTCATTTACATGGGGAGGTATTGAGCTTCAGCTCATAGAGATGTGCCAAGTCTGCTCACGTGAGGACAGGCATTATCAATTCTCTCCATGTATAATTAGACTAGGTCTGTTCCACTCATTCAAAGAGAATGTCGATGAGAATGCACTCTTCCTATCCGACAGCAGACATGGTGGGAATATGATTGGCATTCGTTCGACTTTGACCGATTTCCTCTCCTCACCACCCTCCTCACCACCCTCCTCACCACTCATTTTCATAACAACATGAGGCAAAATAGCAATTTCGTCAAGAGAAAGAGGTCAATAGTTGTTCTCAATTGTATTTTCACTTGACACCATAGGAAAATTCGTGTTCTATTTTTGGGGTTTTATAGATGTGAGCTTGTGTCCACCTACACGCTTCAGTGACCAGCGTGTTTCCTTTCCTCCTTCCTACCTTCCCTCCTTCCCTCCTTTCCTTTCCTTCTCTGGTCACTTAACCTCCATTCTTACTTCACAATCTCGTACGAATGCCGTTTTCATTGTTTGTGCCGACTAATAGTATACGCATTTCTACTTAAACTGTGTTAGTAGAATTGGTAAATTCTCGAAAATCGCGAATTTCCCGGAATGTTCTGCAATTGGTTGGATTTGGATAAACTGTTCTTTCATGACAAAATATGAGTATATTTAGAAACAACTGTTCAAGCATATACGTTCAACTCCGCATAAACGAAAATAGATGTATTGTGTGGGGAAAGATATGAGTACAATTCGACATCAACTGATGACACAAACAGAAGCACTCAAAATGAATATGCAAAGTGTGAAGGCAACAACGAGTCCCCTATGCTGTCTTTAATCGTCGTGTTGGATGGAAGTAGTGAGACGATGATCCGAAATCCGAAACGACAAATAAATCTCAATTACTTTCGTCCCATCACATATGTGCACGTGTCTAGACGAAAATAGAGGGCTTTCCATCAGTAATTTAATTCCATTCTAGTGATATTAAATTAATAAAATTGTGAAATTGAAATTGCATAAATTAGACAAACTGAAGAGATACATTTAGTTGCACAGTCAAAATGCATTCACAAAAGGTGCCATTAGCAATTTAAGGAAAGCTGTCATTTTATTACATTTTCTGTGAATATTAGAATTACATGGAAACACTATCCTATAAATTTAATAAGCTCCAGTCAAAAGAATAAGAAGGAATACGACCGGAATAAACTTGCTTATATATATTGATATTTCAACTCTGTAATACATAATGATATAATAGTGAAGTATCGGTTCTAATAGATCGGTTAATAGAATTGAGTAGAAATTAGGACTGTCCACTTTTCGAGCAGCCACACTCATTCGAAACTCCATTGGATGGTTCCAATAAGAACTGAATAGAACAAAGTCCAAGCTCTGGTGACTGATTAAAATGTCCCATTAACAATGATAAATGTATCTCAAAGTGAATAACTCACCTGCTAGCACGGATCCAATGACGCAACCTATATTGTAGTGGTTAAAGAAAATCATCATGTTCTTACACGAAATCAACCGACGATTGGGTAACTTCGAGAAATACCTATGTAAATTAGGATTAATGGGTTAAAATAAATGAAGTGCACATCAAAGCCGTGAAGCTGTCAAATGACAAACCTGGAGAAACCAACGACTTAATTGAAATCACATTTCCTTAAACCAGGGGCTCTTGAAGGTGCTTTACGATAAATCAATTAAATTCAGTTGCAGACTTACCACTGCTTGTTGTTGCAACTTCTGCTACAACTAAAAAGCCATAATTATCAGTGAATGATATTGCTTATTAATGAAGGAATTTTTGTTTTACCGGGCCCTTTTTCTACTCCGAAGAGTGTGTAAAAGCGTACTTTGGCAATCCACCAGAGGCTCTTTTCAGCTGAATCGTCTTCATTTGTGATTTAGAGAATATTTATACAATCACGTATGCATTATGATTGTTAGCATTGAAAAAATTACTTCACAGTATAAAAAATAGTTAACAAGTTGATTTTGGAAAATGTCCAAAGCATATATGAGGTGATAATGTTGAGCAAAAAAATTATATCCATAAGTTTTCAGAAAATATCAAGATAAGACAAAATAAAATGCAATCACGTGATTCATTGAGCTCTTCATTGAAGAGTGAAGTCAAATCTTAGAACGCATCTTTTACAAAGCACTGACATGTTGAGAGAATGCACCCTGTTCTCATAACAACAGTTTCGAAATTTGCTCTAAGGTTATTGCATGGAAAACTACATGTACATTGAATTCATAATCTCTCACTACCGGTGTCTCTAAAGAGTCAAAATTGTCACGCACTTGTCATTATTTGTTTAGAAAGTCGTTTTGCCTACGTCAGTACAATTTTAACTTAACATTCATTTGCCACGAATTATATTGAAATACAATTTTAGCTCATCACTCTCGAATTTACCTTTCCAGTGAAATATCTGTGTTCGCTGACTTTGATTATTCAAGGATGACATATTTAACACTTGACTTAAAGCAGGTATTTGGGTTCGCAGTCGATTGACTTGTGGCCAGTTAGTCTCAACGGCGTGTTCACATAGCCGATCGAGGTACTAATGTGATAAATGGAATCCAATCTCTCTCTCCCTCTCTCTCTCTCTCTCTCTCTCTCTCTCTTGTGTGACTTCTCGTGGATCCACTATCTTGGCTATATCAATGTCTCGCACAAGAACTGGCTACCTCCAGACCACTATAAGCTGTTCCCAAGAGCTTGAAATGGGGTGATTAAAATGGCTTGAATTCCCGAATTCTCCGGAATTTTCTAGAATTGGATGGATTTGGATAATTCTTGAAAACTCTTAACTAGGCACGCATAACTCCTCTAACATGTTCCACTCCTCTCTCCCACTTTCACCTTCCTATTGAAATCAATTTTGTCCAAAATTTTCACTGAGTAATGTTTGCAATTAGCCTTCGCTACTTACTGAGTCTATCTGGAATGAACAAAACGACTTGCTCTATTTCCAATTAGTCCACGAGAAACACGACTACAATTCTCATACTATTTACCATTTCCCTAACATATTGTTTAATTTTCTAGACACTCTCGATTAAATCCGGGACTGCAACAGTCAATTTTGCCCACTTGACCAGCTAATGTAAATGTCATTTTCCGGAACTGCTGCGACTAGCTAAAGTGTCGTCTCAACGTAAAGGGTGAACTCATTAGGAAGTTATGTCCTGTATCTCTTCAATAGTATTTGGAAATGTAAACTCTTAGCTGAGGATTTTTTGCATGTTTATTCCTCTTAATTTAGTGATTAATTTTGCACTCACCACCGAATCCTAGGTCCGCTGTTCGCTCCCAGGCGAACAGAGAACACTCTACCTGTCAATTCCTTTACTTCCTCTGACCTCTTTCAAACTGCTTTGTGTTCACTATCTGCTCTTCTATCTCTTAATTTCCATCTTTCTCTCCCTTTACTGGAAAGGCAAATTCGGGAGTGATGAGGTAAAATTGTATCTCAAACTTTAAAAAAATTGGAACTTTGTACTGGAAATAAGAAGAGACTAGAAACAATTTCTAGAATTCACAAGAAAGGAATATTACAGGGCGAGCGAGGCTCGCGTGACTGCAGCTCAGCACGACTGAGCTAGCCAATCAGCATCAAGTAACTGTCACACTGATTGGTTGGCGAATAGAATGCACAAATGTATACACACATATATATATATAGGAAGTCGGATAGCTTCGATTATCATACTTCATTGAAAGAAATTGCAATAGATATGTCAAAGGCACCAGCTATTGGTATTGACTTGGGAACGACCTTCTCTTGTGTTGGTGTGTTCCAACATGGCAAGGTGGAAATTATAGCTAATGACCAGGGCAATCGCACTACCCCCAGTTATGTTGGCTTCACAGACACCGAGCGGTTGATCGGTGATGCTGCCAAGAACCAAGTGGCTATGAACCCTACCAACACCGTGTTCGATGCCAAGCGTCTCATTGGTCGTCGATTCGATGATAGCGTTGTGCAGGGGGATATGAAGCATTGGCCTTTCCATGTGGTCAATGTTGGAGGCAAACCGAAGATCGAGGTTGAGTACAAGGGAGAGAAGAAGTCCTTCTTTGCAGAAGAGATCTCCTCCATGGTGTTGCTGAAGATGAAGGAGACAGCTGAGGCTTACCTTGGCAAGACTGTGAAAGATGCTGTCATTACTGTGCCAGCCTACTTCAATGACAGCCAGCGTCAGGCCACAAAGGATGCTGGAGTGATTTCTGGCTTGAACGTTCTTCGAATCATCAACGAGCCCACTGCGGCTGCCATCGCGTACGGATTGGACAAGAAGGTGGGCTCTGAACGCAACGTGTTGATCTTCGATTTGGGTGGTGGCACTTTCGATGTCTCCGTTCTCTCCATTGAGGACGGCGTCTTCGAGGTGAAGTCAACTGCTGGCGACACACACTTGGGTGGTGAGGACTTCGACTCTCGAATGGTGAACCACTTTGTGGAGGAGTTCAAGCGCAAATATAAGAAGGACTTGACAACCAACAAGAGAGCCATTCGTCGATTGAGAACCGCATGTGAGAGAGCAAAGAGAACACTGAGTTCCAGTGCCCAAGCAAATATAGAGGTCGACTCGTTGATGGACGGTGTTGACTTCTACACATCCATAACTCGTGCTCGATTCGAGGAGTTGTGTGCTGATCTCTTCCGTAGCACATTGGAGCCAGTGGAGAAGGCGCTTCGTGATGCGAAGTTGGACAAGAGCTCGGTGCACGATGTGGTGTTGGTTGGTGGATCGACTCGTATTCCGAAGGTGCAGAAGTTGTTGCAGGACTTCTTCAACGGTCGTGAGTTGAACAAGTCCATCAATCCGGACGAGGCTGTGGCCTACGGTGCAGCTGTGCAGGCGGCCATTTTGTCAGGTGACAAGTCGGAGGCAGTACAGGATCTGCTTCTCCTGGATGTAGCACCATTGTCTCTTGGTCTGGAGACTGCTGGTGGTGTGATGACGGCTCTCATCAAACGCAATACAACCATCCCAACCAAGCAGACACAAACCTTCACCACGTACTCAGACAACCAGCCTGGTGTGTTGATTCAGGTGTACGAAGGTGAGCGTACGATGACTCGTGACAACAACCTGTTGGGCAAGTTCGAGTTGTCTGGCATCCCACCGGCTCCTCGTGGAGTGCCTCAGATTGAGGTGACCTTCGACATAGACGCCAACGGTATCTTGAATGTGTCGGCGGTGGACAAGTCGACAGGCAAGCAGAACAAGATCACGATAACCAACGACAAGGGTCGTTTGTCGAAGGAGGAGATAGAGAGAATGGTGAATGACGCGGAGAAGTTCAGACAGGAGGATGAGAAGCAGCGTGATCGCGTGGCAGCGAAGAATGGGTTGGAGAGCTATGCGTTCTCGATGAAGTCGACAGTGGAGGATGAGAAGGTGAAGGAGAAGATTGGGGAGAGTGATAGAAAGAGGATGGTGGAGAAGTGTGAGGAGGTGTTGAAGTGGTTGGATTCGAATCAGATGGCCGAGAAAGATGAGTTCGAGCACAAGCAGAAGGAGTTGGAGAGTGTGTGCAGTCCCATCATCACTAAGATGTACCAAGGGGCAGGTGGTGCTGGTGGAATGCCAGGTGGTGCCGCCAGTGGTCCGAACATTGAGGAGGTGGACTGAATTGTCTAACCCTCTTTCCCATCCCATCTGTATTTACTCCTTTATCGATTTTCTATTTAATATTTATTTACATATACAATACTGTATACTGAATTTTCGTCTTATTTATCTTTACCAGGGGTAGCACATTGAATGCGTTTACTTTGTGGGGCGCATTTGGGATTGTCCACATTTTGATTAGTGCCTCAATGATAGCACATTTCTCTTGTGATTTCTACTACTTCGAGTGGGGGCTATTCGTCTCCACTTTTCGTGTTATATTGAACCCTTGTGTGGTGGGTGCATTTAAATGAAAGCTCTGTAGCTAAAGCGGACTTGAGGGTGGTCATTAGTGGAGGGATATGGAGAGATAGGAGAAACGAGAATAGGAAAGAACAGTGTTTGAATGAGTGAGATATTGAGAGGACTAAAGATATAGTTGGTGGATGGGCGACGCAGGAGGGGATCTGTGGCGAAACTTGCAATGTGTTGGTGGGATTTGAAAATAAGAGTAGAAGTGTAGTGTTTTTGGCTGTGAACTCGATGAAATGCAACAACCGTTTTGGGTCATTTATTGTGTCATTAAATTTCGGACAAGAGTGTGAAATCGGAGTGGAAAGATGAATTGCAATTATGTGAGTGTTTAAACTTGCAACTTCCTTGAGATTCCAATGTTTATGGAAGTGAGCGAAAGAGATTAGATTGAACAAAGAATTGGATGTGTCCAATCTCTATCTTCATTTACATGGGGAGGTATTGAGCTTCAGCTCATAGAGATGTGCCAAGTCTGCTCACGTGAGGACAGGCATTATCAATTCTCTCCATGTATAATTAGACTAGGTCTGTTCCACTCATTCAAAGAGAATGTCGATGAGAATGCACTCTTCCTATCCGACAGCAGACATGGTGGGAATATGATTGGCATTCGTTCGACTTTGACCGATTTCCTCTCCTCACCACCCTCCTCACCACCCTCCTCACCACTCATTTTCATAACAACATGAGGCAAAATAGCAATTTCGTCAAGAGAAAGAGGTCAATAGTTGTTCTCAATTGTATTTTCACTTGACACCATAGGAAAATTCGTGTTCTATTTTTGGGGTTTTATAGATGTGAGCTTGTGTCCACCTACACGCTTCAGTGACCAGCGTGTTTCCTTTCCTCCTTCCTACCTTCCCTCCTTCCCTCCTTTCCTTTCCTTCTCTGGTCACTTAACCTCCATTCTTACTTCACAATCTCGTACGAATGCCGTTTTCATTGTTTGTGCCGACTAATAGTATACGCATTTCTACTTAAACTGTGTTAGTAGAATTGGTAAATTCTCGAAAATCGCGAATTTCCCGGAATGTTCTGCAATTGGTTGGATTTGGATAAACTGTTCTTTCATGACAAAATATGAGTATATTTAGAAACAACTGTTCAAGCATATACGTTCAACTCCGCATAAACGAAAATAGATGTATTGTGTGGGGAAAGATATGAGTACAATTCGACATCAACTGATGACACAAACAGAAGCACTCAAAATGAATATGCAAAGTGTGAAGGCAACAACGAGTCCCCTATGCTGTCTTTAATCGTCGTGTTGGATGGAAGTAGTGAGACGATGATCCGAAATCCGAAACGGCAAATAAATCTCAATTACTTTCGTCCCATCACATATGTGCACGTGTCTAGACGAAAATAGAGGGCTTTCCATCAGTAATTTAATTCCATTCTAGTGATATTAAATTAATAAAATTGTGAAATTGAAATTGCATAAATTAGACAAACTGAAGAGATACATTTAGTTGCACAGTCAAAATGCATTCACAAAAGGTGCCATTAGCAATTTAAGGAAAGCTGTCATTTTATTACATTTTCTGTGAATATTAGAATTACATGGAAACACTATCCTATAAATTTAATAAGCTCCAGTCAAAAGAATAAGAAGGAATACGACCGGAATAAACTTGCTTATATATATTGATATTTCAACTCTGTAATACATAATGATATAATAGTGAAGTATCGGTTCTAATAGATCGGTTAATAGAATTGAGTAGAAATTAGGACTGTCCACTTTTCGAGCAGCCACACTCATTCGAAACTCCATTGGATGGTTCCAATAAGAACTGAATAGAACAAAGTCCAAGCTCTGGTGACTGATTAAAATGTCCCATTAACAATGATAAATGTATCTCAAAGTGAATAACTCACCTGCTAGCACGGATCCAATGACGCAACCTATATTGTAGTGGTTAAAGAAAATCATCATGTTCTTACACGAAATCAACCGACGATTGGGTAACTTCGAGAAATACCTATGTAAATTAGGATTAATGGGTTAAAATAAATGAAGTGCACATCAAAGCCGTGAAGCTGTCAAATGACAAACCTGGAGAAACCAACGACTTAATTGAAATCACATTTCCTTAAACCAGGGGCTCTTGAAGGTGCTTTACGATAAATCAATTAAATTCAGTTGCAGACTTACCACTGCTTGTTGTTGCAACTTCTGCTACAACTAAAAAGCCATAATTATCAATGAATGATATTGCTTATTAATGAAGGAATTTTTGTTTTACCGGGCCCTTTTTCTACTCCGAAGAGTGTGTAAAAGCGTACTTTGGCAATCCACCAGAGGCTCTTTTCAGCTGAATCGTCTTCATTTGTGATTTAGAGAATATTTATACAATCACGTATGCATTATGATTGTTAGCATTGAAAAAAATTACTTCACAGTATAAAAAATAGTTAACAAGTTGATTTTGGAAAATGTCCAAAGCATATATGAGGTGATAATGTTGAGCAAAAAAATTATATCCATAAGTTTTCAGAAAATATCAAGATAAGACAAAATAAAATGCAATCACGTGATTCATTGAGCTCTTCATTGAAGAGTGAAGTCAAATCTTAGAACGCATCTTTTACAAAGCACTGACATGTTGAGAGAATGCACCCTGTTCTCATAACAACAGTTTCGAAATTTGCTCTAAGGTTATTGCATGGAAAACTACATGTACATTGAATTCATAATCTCTCGCTACCGGTGTCTCTAAAGAGTCAAAATTGTCACGCACTTGTCATTATTTGTTTAGAAAGTCGTTTTGCCTACGTCAGTACAATTTTAACTTAACATTCATTTGCCACGAATTATATTGAAATACAATTTTAGCTCATCACTCTCGAATTTACCTTTCCAGTGAAATATCTGTGTTCGCTGACTTTGATTATTCAAGGATGACATATTTAACACTTGACTTAAAGCAGGTATTTGGGTTCGCAGTCGATTGACTTGTGGCCAGTTAGTCTCAACGGCGTGTTCACATAGCCGATCGAGGTACTAATGTGATAAATGGAATCCAATCTCTCTCTCCCTCTCTCTCTCTCTCTCTCTCTCTCTCTTGTGTGACTTCTCGTGGATCCACTATCTTGGCTATATCAATGTCTCGCACAAGAACTGGCTACCTCCAGACCACTATAAGCTGTTCCCAAGAGCTTGAAATGGGGTGATTAAAATGGCTTGAATTCCCGAATTCTCCGGAATTTTCTAGAATTGGATGGATTTGGATAATTCTTGAAAACTCTTAACTAGGCACGCATAACTCCTCTAACATGTTCCACTCCTCTCTCCCACTTTCACCTTCCTATTGAAATCAATTTTGTCCAAAATTTTCACTGAGTAATGTTTGCAATTAGCCTTCGCTACTTACTGAGTCTATCTGGAATGAACAAAACGACTTGCTCTATTTCCAATTAGTCCACGAGAAACACGACTACAATTCTCATACTATTTACCATTTCCCTAACATATTGTTTAATTTTCTAGACACTCTCGATTAAATCCGGGACTGCAACAGTCAATTTTGCCCACTTGACCAGCTAATGTAAATGTCATTTTCCGGAACTGCTGCGACTAGCTAAAGTGTCGTCTCAACGTAAAGGGTGAACTCATTAGGAAGTTATGTCCTGTATCTCTTCAATAGTATTTGGAAATGTAAACTCTTAGCTGAGGATTTTTTGCATGTTTATTCCTCTTAATTTAGTGATTAATTTTGCACTCACCACCGAATCCTAGGTCCGCTGTTCGCTCCCAGGCGAACAGAGAACACTCTACCTGTCAATTCCTTTACTTCCTCTGACCTCTTTCAAACTGCTTTGTGTTCACTATCTGCTCTTCTATCTCTTAATTTCCATCTTTCTCTCCCTTTACTGGAAAGGCAAATTCGGGAGTGATGAGGTAAAATTGTATCTCAAACTTTAAAAAAATTGGAACTTTGTACTGGAAATAAGAAGAGACTAGAAACAATTTCTAGAATTCACAAGAAAGGAATATTACAGGGCGAGCGAGGCTCGCGTGACTGCAGCTCAGCACGACTGAGCTAGCCAATCAGCATCAAGTAACTGTCACACTGATTGGTTGGCGAATAGAATGCACAAATGTATACACACATATATATATATAGGAAGTCGGATAGCTTCGATTATCATACTTCATTGAAAGAAATTGCAATAGATATGTCAAAGGCACCAGCTATTGGTATTGACTTGGGAACGACCTTCTCTTGTGTTGGTGTGTTCCAACATGGCAAGGTGGAAATTATAGCTAATGACCAGGGCAATCGCACTACCCCCAGTTATGTTGGCTTCACAGACACCGAGCGGTTGATCGGTGATGCTGCCAAGAACCAAGTGGCTATGAACCCTACCAACACCGTGTTCGATGCCAAGCGTCTCATTGGTCGTCGATTCGATGATAGCGTTGTGCAGGGGGATATGAAGCATTGGCCTTTCCATGTGGTCAATGTTGGAGGCAAACCGAAGATCGAGGTTGAGTACAAGGGAGAGAAGAAGTCCTTCTTTGCAGAAGAGATCTCCTCCATGGTGTTGCTGAAGATGAAGGAGACAGCTGAGGCTTACCTTGGCAAGACTGTGAAAGATGCTGTCATTACTGTGCCAGCCTACTTCAATGACAGCCAGCGTCAGGCCACAAAGGATGCTGGAGTGATTTCTGGCTTGAACGTTCTTCGAATCATCAACGAGCCCACTGCGGCTGCCATCGCGTACGGATTGGACAAGAAGGTGGGCTCTGAACGCAACGTGTTGATCTTCGATTTGGGTGGTGGCACTTTCGATGTCTCCATTCTCTCCATTGAGGACGGCGTCTTCGAGGTGAAGTCAACTGCTGGCGACACACACTTGGGTGGTGAGGACTTCGACTCTCGAATGGTGAACCACTTTGTGGAGGAGTTCAAGCGCAAATATAAGAAGGACTTGACAACCAACAAGAGAGCCATTCGTCGATTGAGAACCGCATGTGAGAGAGCAAAGAGAACACTGAGTTCCAGTGCCCAAGCAAATATAGAGGTCGACTCGTTGATGGACGGTGTTGACTTCTACACATCCATAACTCGTGCTCGATTCGAGGAGTTGTGTGCTGATCTCTTCCGTAGCACATTGGAGCCAGTGGAGAAGGCGCTTCGTGATGCGAAGTTGGACAAGAGCTCGGTGCACGATGTGGTGTTGGTTGGTGGATCGACTCGTATTCCGAAGGTGCAGAAGTTGTTGCAGGACTTCTTCAACGGTCGTGAGTTGAACAAGTCCATCAATCCGGACGAGGCTGTGGCCTACGGTGCAGCTGTGCAGGCGGCCATTTTGTCAGGTGACAAGTCGGAGGCAGTACAGGATCTGCTTCTCCTGGATGTAGCACCATTGTCTCTTGGTCTGGAGACTGCTGGTGGTGTGATGACGGCTCTCATCAAACGCAATACAACCATCCCAACCAAGCAGACACAAACCTTCACCACGTACTCAGACAACCAGCCTGGTGTGTTGATTCAGGTGTACGAAGGTGAGCGTACGATGACTCGTGACAACAACCTGTTGGGCAAGTTCGAGTTGTCTGGCATCCCACCGGCTCCTCGTGGAGTGCCTCAGATTGAGGTGACCTTCGACATAGACGCCAACGGTATCTTGAATGTGTCGGCGGTGGACAAGTCGACAGGCAAGCAGAACAAGATCACGATAACCAACGACAAGGGTCGTTTGTCGAAGGAGGAGATAGAGAGAATGGTGAATGACGCGGAGAAGTTCAGACAGGAGGATGAGAAGCAGCGTGATCGCGTGGCAGCGAAGAATGGGTTGGAGAGCTATGCGTTCTCGATGAAGTCGACAGTGGAGGATGAGAAGGTGAAGGAGAAGATTGGGGAGAGTGATAGAAAGAGGATGGTGGAGAAGTGTGAGGAGGTGTTGAAGTGGTTGGATTCGAATCAGATGGCCGAGAAAGATGAGTTCGAGCACAAGCAGAAGGAGTTGGAGAGTGTGTGCAGTCCCATCATCACTAAGATGTACCAAGGGGCAGGTGGTGCTGGTGGAATGCCAGGTGGTGCCGCCAGTGGTCCGAACATTGAGGAGGTGGACTGAATTGTCTAACCCTCTTTCCCATCCCATCTGTATTTACTCCTTTATCGATTTTCTATTTAATATTTATTTACATATACAATACTGTATACTGAATTTTCGTCTTATTTATCTTTACCAGGGGTAGCACATTGAATGCGTTTACTTTGTGGGGCGCATTTGGGATTGTCCACATTTTGATTAGTGCCTCAATGATAGCACATTTCTCTTGTGATTTCTACTACTTCGAGTGGGGGCTATTCGTCTCCACTTTTCGTGTTATATTGAACCCTTGTGTGGTGGGTGCATTTAAATGAAAGCTCTGTAGCTAAAGCGGACTTGAGGGTGGTCATTAGTGGAGGGATATGGAGAGATAGGAGAAACGAGAATAGGAAAGAACAGTGTTTGAATGAGTGAGATATTGAGAGGGCTAAAGATATAGTTGGTGGATGGGCGACGCAGGAGGGGATCTGTGGCGAAACTTGCAATGTGTTGGTGGGATTTGAAAATAAGAGTAGAAGTGTAGTGTTTTTGGCTGTGAACTCGATGAAATGCAACAACCGTTTTGGGTCATTTATTGTGTCATTAAATTTCGGACAAGAGTGTGAAATCGGAGTGGAAAGATGAATTGCAATTATGTGAGTGTTTAAACTTGCAACTTCCTTGAGATTCCAATGTTTATGGAAGTGAGCGAAAGAGATTAGATTGAACAAAGAATTGGATGTGTCCAATCTCTATCTTCATTTACATGGGGAGGTATTGAGCTTCAGCTCATAGAGATGTGCCAAGTCTGCTCACGTGAGGACAGGCATTATCAATTCTCTCCATGTATAATTAGACTAGGTCTGTTCCACTCATTCAAAGAGAATGTCGATGAGAATGCACTCTTCCTATCCGACAGCAGACATGGTGGGAATATGATTGGCATTCGTTCGACTTTGACCGATTTCCTCTCCTCACCACCCTCCTCACCACTCATTTTCATAACAACATGAGGCAAAGTAGCAATTTCGTCAAGAGAAAGAGGTCAATAGTTGTTCTCAATTGTATTTTCACTTGACACCATAGGAAAATTCGTGTTCTATTTTTGGGGTTTTATAGATGTGAGCTTGTGTCCACCTACACGCTTCAGTGACCAGCGTGTTTCCTTTCCTCCTTCCTACCTTCCCTCCTTCCCTCCTTTCCTTTCCTTCTCTGGTCACTTAACCTCCATTCTTACTTCACAATCTCGTACGAATGCCGTTTTCATTGTTTGTGCCGACTAATAGTATACGCATTTCTACTTAAACTGTGTTAGTAGAATTGGTAAATTCTCGAAAATCGCGAATTTCCCGGAATGTTCTGCAATTGGTTGGATTTGGATAAACTGTTCTTTCATGACAAAATATGAGTATATTTAGAAACAACTGTTCAAGCATATACGTTCAACTCCGCATAAACGAAAATAGATGTATTGTGTGGGGAAAGATATGAGTACAATTCGACATCAACTGATGACACAAACAGAAGCACTCAAAATGAATATGCAAAGTGTGAAGGCAACAACGAGTCCCCTATGCTGTCTTTAATCGTCGTGTTGGATGGAAGTAGTGAGACGATGATCCGAAATCCGAAACGACAAATAAATCTCAATTACTTTCGTCCCATCACATATGTGCACGTGTCTAGACGAAAATAGAGGGCTTTCCATCAGTAATTTAATTCCATTCTAGTGATATTAAATTAATAAAATTGTGAAATTGAAATTGCATAAATTAGACAAACTGAAGAGATACATTTAGTTGCACAGTCAAAATGCATTCACAAAAGGTGCCATTAGCAATTTAAGGAAAGCTGTCATTTTATTACATTTTCTGTGAATATTAGAATTACATGGAAACACTATCCTATAAATTTAATAAGCTCCAGTCAAAAGAATAAGAAGGAATACGACCGGAATAAACTTGCTTATATATATTGATATTTCAACTCTGTAATACATAATGATATAATAGTGAAGTATCGGTTCTAATAGATCGGTTAATAGAATTGAGTAGAAATTAGGACTGTCCACTTTTCGAGCAGCCACACTCATTCGAAACTCCATTGGATGGTTCCAATAAGAACTGAATAGAACAAAGTCCAAGCTCTGGTGACTGATTAAAATGTCCCATTAACAATGATAAATGTATCTCAAAGTGAATAACTCACCTGCTAGCACGGATCCAATGACGCAACCTATATTGTAGTGGTTAAAGAAAATCATCATGTTCTTACACGAAATCAACCGACGATTGGGTAACTTCGAGAAATACCTATGTAAATTAGGATTAATGGGTTAAAATAAATGAAGTGCACATCAAAGCCGTGAAGCTGTCAAATGACAAACCTGGAGAAACCAACGACTTAATTGAAATCACATTTCCTTAAACCAGGGGCTCTTGAAGGTGCTTTACGATAAATCAATTAAATTCAGTTGCAGACTTACCACTGCTTGTTGTTGCAACTTCTGCTACAACTAAAAAGCCATAATTATCAATGAATGATATTGCTTATTAATGAAGGAATTTTTGTTTTACCGGGCCCTTTTTCTACTCCGAAGAGTGTGTAAAAGCGTACTTTGGCAATCCACCAGAGGCTCTTTTCAGCTGAATCGTCTTCATTTGTGATTTAGAGAATATTTATACAATCACGTATGCATTATGATTGTTAGCATTGAAAAAAATTACTTCACAGTATAAAAAATAGTTAACAAGTTGATTTTGGAAAATGTCCAAAGCATATATGAGGTGATAATGTTGAGCAAAAAAATTATATCCATAAGTTTTCAGAAAATATCAAGATAAGACAAAATAAAATGCAATCACGTGATTCATTGAGCTCTTCATTGAAGAGTGAAGTCAAATCTTAGAACGCATCTTTTACAAAGCACTGACATGTTGAGAGAATGCACCCTGTTCTCATAACAACAGTTTCGAAATTTGCTCTAAGGTTATTGCATGGAAAACTACATGTACATTGAATTCATAATCTCTCACTACCGGTGTCTCTAAAGAGTCAAAATTGTCACGCACTTGTCATTATTTGTTTAGAAAGTCGTTTTGCCTACGTCAGTACAATTTTAACTTAACATTCATTTGCCACGAATTATATTGAAATACAATTTTAGCTCATCACTCTCGAATTTACCTTTCCAGTGAAATATCTGTGTTCGCTGACTTTGATTATTCAAGGATGACATATTTAACACTTGACTTAAAGCAGGTATTTGGGTTCGCAGTCGATTGACTTGTGGCCAGTTAGTCTCAACGGCGTGTTCACATAGCCGATCGAGGTACTAATGTGATAAATGGAATCCAATCTCTCTCTCCCTCTCTCTCTCTCTCTCTCTCTCTTGTGTGACTTCTCGTGGATCCACTATCTTGGCTATATCAATGTCTCGCACAAGTACTTGCTATCTCCAGAGCACTATAATCTGTTTCCGAGAAACTTTTAATGGGGTATCTATAGTGGATTGATATCTTCCTTTAAATTCTAATATCATTGACTCAAATTGGACATGTTTCTTTTTAACTTTGTATCCATCCCAATTTTATACAGCTCTGAGCATGGTCAAATAACCTTTGCTATAATTTCGTACGCCTTTGCGAGTTTTGAATAGTGCCTTTGGTCCTCTTGGGTATTATGAACTCCTGTTTTTACTCTTTTATTGAGCATTAATGGTTTCTTTTGTGTTAGAATATTGTAGGCTTGTATAATTAGGAGAAGTTGGGAATGAAATTGTGTGACCAGTAATCCATATAATAATTAATAAATTGGTCATCAACGGATGAGCTCTACAGACATGAGCGTAGAGAGCAGATCACGTGATGAGGGTTTTGATGCTGAAGAATGTGGTGCAATGAACTGGCTTTTTCACGAAATTTGGTTGGTCAACAAGTGGCCTGGTGACTGGTGTACTAACGCAACTTGGACTCCTTGATAGTATCCACAGAATCTTGGACGCTGCTTGGCTCTTTCACTGTGTCTGGCAACCATACGGGTTTGATCTTAATGGAGACGACAATATATCAAGCTAATCTGCTTGACTGGCGAGGTCGCAAACATAGACAGTTCTGGCCCATCAAGGCGACCCTCCAATCCATACATGCCACTAAGAGACCATCAAAGTCACCAGAGATTCAACGTGGTTGTCTGCATTTTTAAACCCAACCCTCCAATTATGCTAAACACCACTGCGTATTTTCTGTGAAATCAGCCATAATTGCCTCACTTGACCACTTTCGTCTCTACTTCTGGCAGAGTTTAACAAAATGATCGAAGACTGCAATAATGGTTGCTGAGTGGGAACTACAAAGCCGAGTTAGTCTCTGAATTTCCTTCCTTTTAATACACAGTGTCCTTTTTCATTTACCTGACATTTCTCTTTTGATCTTATCGTAATAATAGGAATATTAATGCTAATATCACAGTGCCATCAGTTTCTCTTCATATTCCATTTCAACTTACATTGATAGATTTGAAATTTCGAACTTGTGATGCATGAACTACGAGTTGTGTAAAACCTCCTACTTGGCGGATGTTTGCAGACGTAATTGTTTTCATAGGAGGATACATACCATGCAGTCTGATCGATCGGTCAGAAAATGATTAGTTAATGTTCCTACTGGATCTGGTAAGAGTAATGAAAGAGAGAATGTTTTCATATGGCTGATTTGCAATCAGTGCAATTAGTGTCTGTCACCTTCAGAGTGCATTTCAGCAAAAAATTCTATGGAACAGTTTCAGTGGCCTTCGGTTTTCACAAATCAGTGTTAGCATTCATTTGCGCTAATCGAAATTGGCTAATTTGATACTCGTCGAAGTGCATTTAACACAACAGAGTTAAAAATTGCGAATTCGTTTGATCCACTTAAAGGACGCATAGATGTCAAGCCTCAATTTTTACTTGTAGCCACTGCGATCACCAAGAGACTTCACTTAGTCTCCGAAAGGTGAATGGCCAGTTTTACTTCTCGA
Source organism: Hymenolepis microstoma (assembly GCA_000469805.3). Taxonomy (NCBI): domain Eukaryota; kingdom Metazoa; phylum Platyhelminthes; class Cestoda; order Cyclophyllidea; family Hymenolepididae; genus Hymenolepis; species Hymenolepis microstoma. The sequence continues at coordinate 9,423,517 of LR215995.1, read as the reverse complement.
GAAGGTCTCATAATGAGGTAATAGAGGCAATTTTGCCCTCTCTCGACATTCATTTGAAATGGTATCGAGTGAACATTGACTCTGGGAAGTAGTTAATCTTTCAGAAGCGAAGTTGCCAAACTGCACCCTTTCAGTTATCACCAATTTCATTGACTATTTGCATTGCTTTGGTGGATCTCGCAAATCTGATGTTTCACCTTCATAACTGCAGTCAATTGAAATAAATTCAAATGTAATTGTAGGCAGAAGTATACTGTGCGAAGCTGTTGCAGAAACCTGTTGGATTTGAGGATGAAATTTCAAAAGAAATATTGTTGTTTTAATTCATATGACTATGTAGTTCACCGAAGTATACCATGGTTTTAGTATTGTGCGGTTGAGTGGCTCTTCTAAAAAATTCGTCCGAATGCCTTCTTCTCAGGTGACGCCAAAGCATGCACTTATTGTAGAACTTAGGAAGTACTATGAAGAGTAATACAATGCAATCCCTAAACAAGGAAGAACATTAATCATTACATAAACCACTCTAAAGTCTGTACTCATGTTGTGGTGTGCTTGGCTTCATAAGAGTGAGCTACTGTGGGCTTATGAAGACTTTCTGACCCTTGGCAAATGCTAAAACCCAACATGCTACCTTGGTAAGGTCCGCACATTAATGAAATGGCTAGTGGAATTATTAAAACTTCCTCCTTGAGGCAGACTCGTTAATAGAAGGTGTTGACTTCTACACATCCATTTCTCGTGCTCGATTCGAGACGTTGTGTGCTGATCTCTTCCGTAGCCCCATCAAATTCTAAAGTATCCTCATAAATTATATAGCAAATAGCTACTAATCTCAACTCCATCTCACAAAAATCCAATTTTTTCATGAAGTAAATCATTATATTTAACTTTCCTTCCAAAGTTGAACAATTAGAGCAAATACTAATTGCTGCCTTTATCGATTTCACTAATACGTAAAGAATCTTGCAAATTCAAATAGTACCTGAACCTACCCAAAGCGATTTTCATTTATCGATCCTCTATGTTTTGAGTGAGCTTAAGTCTCCAATATTTGGAGCTTGATCGCCAGTTGATTTAATCTGCTAATGTGTTATACAACCTTGATTTTTCTTTGACCTTTGTTCATAATAGGACTCGTTAGTGGTCAACAGCTATACGATGGAACCATTGTGAACCATTTCACTCAATTTTGCTCCCAATCGAGTTTCGCAAAGGCTGATTCTATATTAGTGTCTCTATAGTTGGAGGATATTAAGTCAAGTTGCCTATAGTTTCTGAAGTACTGATGTCAACTGACGATCAGTAGTTTTAAAATAAGTACTTTTCCTAAAATGAGACTCTCGTCTCAGCTTTTTTATTGAAATCTTGATGATAGAAGTCGTTTCTTTAAAATAAGCCTATGAATACGAGACGTTAACTCAAGTCATATTTATGCATAATAGATCGAAGGCAAATTTATTACAACTTCACTCATCATTTATATGTTGTGAAGAGAATTTCATCATGGAGTCTCCTTCTGTCAAGTTAATCAATGCGGTTGACAATTTCGCTCATTACCAATTCCCTCCATGTATAATTAGACTAGGTCTGTTCCACTCATTCAAAGAGAATGTCGATGAGAATGCACTCTTCCTATCCGACAGCAGACATGGTGGGAATATGATTGGCATTCGTTCGACTTTGACCGATTTCCTCTCCTCACCACCCTCCTCACCACTCATTTTCATAACAACATGAGGCAAAATAGCAATTTCGTCAAGAGAAAGAGGTCAATAGTTGTTCTCAATTGTATTTTCACTTGACACCATAGGAAAATTCGTGTTCTATTTTTGGGGTTTTATAGATGTGAGCTTGTGTCCACCTACACGCTTCAGTGACCAGCGTGTTTCCTTTCCTCCTTCCTACCTTCCCTCCTTCCCTCCTTTCCTTTCCTTCTCTGGTCTCTTAGCCTCCATTCTTACTTCACAATCTCGTACGAATGCCGTTTTCATTGTTTGTGCCGACTAATAGTATACGCATTTCTACTTAAACTGTGTTAGTAGAATTGGTAAATTCTCGAAAATCCTGAATTTCCCGGAGTGTTCTGGAATTGGCTGGATTTGGATAATTCTTGAAAACTCATAACAGAGCACTCCTAACTAATGTATCATGTTCCAATCCTCCCTCTCAAATTTAATTTCACTTAATACTGTTTGCAATTTGCCCTTTCCGATTCCTATAGCAATGTGGGCTGGTAGAAATCGAGTTTCTTTGATTCGAATGAGTGTCCATTGGACTATGTGCGGGGCAAGACATCTGTAAATGTCCGTGTTGTTTTGCCTCTTCGCGTTGTTGCATTTTGCACACAAGTTTCATTGGCTTCGTAATTCGATTTTCGTCTCCATTTTCTGCCGGAAATTGAGATCTGTAATGCCTGTGTGAGGTTGTAGTAACTAAGTTTGTTATTGCGTATAAAACCCATTTTGGGGCTTAAACTTCAATGAAGTGTGTTGACAAAGCCAGAATTTCTATGCCAGGATGTACCAACACCTCTCTACAACAGATTCTTGACGAAATCTTCTGTGTCATCGAAATCAGATAATATCGTCTGTTATATTGCTTTTCTTTAACCAAGGTAAATTCCACTTCACCACTGCATTTCTCCAGTTAATGTCAAGTTGTCTTCACACTGTTCGGTCAGCATTGATAAACGACCTTAATCTCTTTATAGTGATCTCAGGTGCGAATCATTGAAATAAGTTTTACCCTCTTCCATGAACCACCTCTATTCCGTCATCCCTAATCTTCTATTCAGTGTGTTTGGTTGCACCGCAAATCACATCCTCTAACTCTTCAGAGTTTGATGATTAATCAAAACGACTAATGCAATCATTTTGTTGGATTTTTCAAATTAATTAACACGCGTTCTAAATTCCTCGTATTCAGTAATCCCTACTGTCCATAATTTGTAATTTATATAATATCTTAAATGGAAGTCTTCCAATTAATCTCCATGTCCTTGATTGAAGGTGACACTACGAACGTAATTACACTGCTTGGCTTTGACGTCACCCATTTTACACAAATTAAACAATTTCCCTTGGCTCTAGGCCCTTTTAAATTTAAAAACATTAAAGAAAATTTTGCTGAGCTTGCGGTAATTGGAATTCTTAGTATATCTAATTATCAACTAAATAGTCAACGGCATAAACACCGACAATCCATTAACCTAACTATCGTACCTAACTTGTTAGAAGTTTTTTCGAAATTAACTTCCATTTCTCCACAGAATCACCGTCATTTTAGTAATTCTAGCTTATTGGAAAAATACTCCAAATTTCATAATGAGCGCATATAATTCACCTTGAGTAAGGACATAATCTCATCTCATTTCTGCTATGTTAATTCTCAAAGCTGCTAGTTTTCTTTTTAGTTCATTTGCCTTCTCTATCCCTAGGAGAAATGCTTTGAAGTTGGAGAACCAATCGAACTTTAATAAAATCCTGTGAGTAGACGCTGTACATCGTAGATAACCATGGTGCATGGAAAGAATCATGAAATCAGAGTTTTTTGACCGTGAGCTGCTCATTTAGTTGGCACTGGGCAACTCAAATCCGTAAGTCAAATGAAGTAGCACTCTAATCGTTTCTCCCTTCCTTAATCACTTATTTAACCTTCTGTTAACTAGTTTACGTTACTTCCTATAATTGAAAATTCTACTTTAATATTTAAATTGTATATTAATATATTATTTGTAATTTATCGCTTGCAATGCCATTTTCCGTCTTTGGATTAGTGAGATCTCATCTCTGAAGTATGACCAACATTTGTAATTTGTTATCACTGAAGATAATCATTACTAAATGTCCATTTTCTTATGACCTTCAATGCAACCAAATTGAAATACGTCAAAATACTAGTGGGCAGAGGTAATGGTAATCAAGACTGGGATCAGGAGAAGCAGAGTCTGTAAGTTGGATCGTGTAAAAGGTGTATCAGTTTTAAAGTTTAGAAAGTTTAGTAAGCAGTAACAGGCTTAGATAAAACAATGTTTACTCAGGAGCCACATGTGTGGTTTAAGTGCACTTTTTGAAGTGAAACAGTTGAGAACACATTATTGTTCAGTAGGGAACAGTAGGAAATTAAGTACTCAATGTGGTGTATCACCGCCTTGGAGACGAGATAAAGCGGATGAAAACAGAGAAGCATAGTTTTAATTGGTCCCTATAAATAATAAAAATCTCGCAAGTTTATACAGTTAATCTAAATTTGGGAGTGACACCATTCCCACCCCCCAATTGTTTTTTTTTCTGTAGACGAATTTTAAATGAATAAAGAAAATTTGAAAGATTGAAAACTTTCACCTTTGACAATCAAGTTCTAGCCTTTCAGGACAGCTAAGCTCCAACCCATCATTGTCTAAACCTCCAGGGAATTGCTTTTTAAGGATAAAGAGAACTTTGGCTCGTGCAAATCTTGGCTTGGCGACGGAAGTCCTCTAATTTCCATAACTTTTCCACTCAGTCAATGTTATAAAGGTAGTCATAAGACGAATATCCAAAAAGCCGTACTTTAGGTGACCCATCTTTTCTGTTTAATTGTCAAACAGGCAAAATAATTAATTGATGTAATCTAAAAGCAAACAAAGTTATGATAAATTCGACGATTCATAAAAGAACAGCGAATGTCAGCGGTACTGCCAATAAATGAATCATTCTCAGTTCCATAAAAACTAATGGCCACTAATAATTTCAAATTCTAAGGGTCTAAATGAGCAAAGCCCTTCAAAGTATATCAGCATACCTTTCTCAACAGCAGTTCCAATCCATATTCATTGGAAGCACAATTAATCCGAATTCCGCTGGCAAAGAAATAGAAATTTACAATGGAATTTTAAATTAGCCTATGGGTGAACATTGCAAACTTAATGGTTAACATGGGTCAACATTAGAGATTATCAAAGTGAGCAAAAACATATTCACAAAAGATATGGCCTTTGAGCATACAGGTGACTTATAGATTTCAAATAAACAAAAATTACTCAGATCAGCTGAAAGAACTGCACTTAAAGTGAAAAGGACAAAATGTGTGATTATAAAACATTTCTTGATAAAAGTTTAAAACGGCAGGTTCTAAGTGGTGGTTACTAATTAGTGATTTTGATGACTTTAAGTGCCCACAAAAATTGTGATTTGTATTCGAAAATCTTCACATGACTAACTTTCTTTAAACAGTAATCATAAAAAGATATTTCCGAAAATTTCACTTTAGTATTGGAATTGATGTCGAAAGGGTTCGCTGTTGGTATCGATTTGGGAACGACCTTCTCTTGTGTTGGTGTGTTCCAACATGGCAAGGTGGAAATTATAGCTAATGACCAGGGCAATCGCACTACCCCCAGTTATGTTGGCTTCACAGACACCGAGCGGTTGATCGGTGATGCTGCCAAGAACCAAGTGGCTATGAACCCTACCAACACCGTGTTCGATGCCAAGCGTCTCATTGGTCGTCGATTCGATGATAGCGTTGTGCAGGGGGATATGAAGCATTGGCCTTTCCATGTGGTCAATGTTGGAGGCAAACCGAAGATCGAGGTTGAGTACAAGGGAGAGAAGAAGTCCTTCTTTGCAGAAGAGATCTCCTCCATGGTGTTGCTGAAGATGAAGGAGACAGCTGAGGCTTACCTTGGCAAGACTGTGAAAGATGCTGTCATTACTGTGCCAGCCTACTTCAATGACAGCCAGCGTCAGGCCACAAAGGATGCTGGAGTGATTTCTGGCTTGAACGTTCTTCGAATCATCAACGAGCCCACTGCGGCTGCCATCGCGTACGGATTGGACAAGAAGGTGGGCTCTGAACGCAACGTGTTGATCTTCGATTTGGGTGGTGGCACTTTCGATGTCTCCGTTCTCTCCATTGAGGACGGCGTCTTCGAGGTGAAGTCAACTGCTGGCGACACACACTTGGGTGGTGAGGACTTCGACTCTCGAATGGTGAACCACTTTGTGGAGGAGTTCAAGCGCAAATATAAGAAGGACTTGACAACCAACAAGAGAGCCATTCGTCGATTGAGAACCGCATGTGAGAGAGCAAAGAGAACACTGAGTTCCAGTGCCCAAGCAAATATAGAGGTCGACTCGTTGATGGACGGTGTTGACTTCTACACATCCATAACTCGTGCTCGATTCGAGGAGTTGTGTGCTGATCTCTTCCGTAGCACATTGGAGCCAGTGGAGAAGGCGCTTCGTGATGCGAAGTTGGACAAGAGCTCGGTGCACGATGTGGTGTTGGTTGGTGGATCGACTCGTATTCCGAAGGTGCAGAAGTTGTTGCAGGACTTCTTCAACGGTCGTGAGTTGAACAAGTCCATCAATCCGGACGAGGCTGTGGCCTACGGTGCAGCTGTGCAGGCAGCCATTTTGTCAGGTGACAAGTCGGAGGCAGTACAGGATCTGCTTCTCCTGGATGTAGCACCATTGTCTCTTGGTCTGGAGACTGCTGGTGGTGTGATGACGGCTCTCATCAAACGCAATACAACCATCCCAACCAAGCAGACACAAACCTTCACCACGTACTCAGACAACCAGCCTGGTGTGTTGATTCAGGTGTACGAAGGTGAACGTGCGATGACTCGTGACAACAACCTGTTGGGCAAGTTCGAGTTGTCTGGTATCCCACCGGCTCCTCGTGGAGTGCCTCAGATTGAAGTGACCTTTGACATAGATGCCAACGGTATCTTGAATGTGTCGGCGGTGGACAAGTCGACAGGCAAGCAGAACAAGATCACGATAACCAACGACAAGGGTCGTTTGTCGAAGGAGGAGATAGAGAGAATGGTGAATGACGCGGAGAAGTTCAGACAGGAGGATGAGAAGCAGCGTGATCGCGTGGCAGCGAAGAATGGGTTGGAGAGCTATGCGTTCTCGATGAAGTCGACAGTGGAGGATGAGAAGGTGAAGGAGAAGATTGGGGAGAGTGATAGAAAGAGGATGGTGGAGAAGTGTGAGGAGGTGTTGAAGTGGTTGGATTCGAATCAGATGGCCGAGAAAGATGAGTTCGAGCACAAGCAGAAGGAGTTGGAGAGTGTGTGCAATCCCATCATCACTAAAATGTATCAGGAGGCGGGTGGTGCTGATGGAATACCTGGAGGTATGCCGAGTGGAAGTCCTGATGAAATTCGACGTGGATTCGCTCCAGGAGGCATGCCTGGTACCAATTCTAATTCTGCTAACCTAGGCCCTACTATTGAAGAAGTTGATTAATTTCTGTTTTGATTGCTGCTTCGCTATTACCTTTCATTATTATATTTTAATATACCACAACCTTTCCGCGATATTCTTTTCAATGCGTCTGAATCATACCTGTTGCAATAATGTTGGACTAAATTTCTTACAGAAGGGGTACCCATAATAGTTGAAAATGATTTCTTTACTTACTTGTTGCATGTAGAATTTATTACTGTGAGTGCCAGTTTTGACTGAAATGTCTGTGACTTTTACTATTTTTATTAATCCTGTAAACTAGTTCATAATATGGCGTCTCTTGCTCATCTACACACTTCCTTTCCTGCCTGAAATTGATTGCTTCATGGTTTTCCGTGGTGTTATATTGCTTTATGGACGAGGTCTTTCCTAAAAGCACTTAATGGCGAAATTCCCTTTAATCTGAAGCTTTTATTGACCGATATTGCGAACTTTCACTTCAAATTGTGCAATTCGGCTTTGTCTACTAATATGAACCAAAAGCCTTTGAAGTTGCCATCAGTAAACTGTGGTTGCGTTGAAGTGTGAATTATAGAATTAGACTAAGCAACGATATGCGAATCGCGTCAAGGAGCAAATGAGGTCACGAGTTCAGAGACTTCTCGACCAATTAATGATCATAGTCAATAAAAGGTCATTGCACTCAAATAGTATTTAATGATTAATCCACACGTTAACTCCCCAAACCGGGTACACGCATGCACAACCCCAACGCACAGTGCGTCGTATGCCTGTTTCCTCTATATCTTTGAGACAGGGTAGCCAATTGCGGGAGACATTTCAGAGTGGGAGATCTTGTCATAGAGGTAAAAATTGCTGGCATAAGTCAAGGCTCATTCGTGAAGCAATCTGCTATAGAATCTTAGAAAATAACAGAAAAGTTGTGCAGTTTCTATGAGTGTGATGTTTAGACTTAATCCGATCTGCACTTTTACAATATTACCCGATCTCACTTGTAATATCCCCTTAGAGCGCCTAACCTCCCACCCCGCATGGATGTTGTTACCTTAAGCGATTAGTGACTCTTAGCTGATATAACAGTCATCTATGTTTGATTGCATTTGTGTGAGTCTGAATACTTTAAATGGTAACTAATTTCCCACATAGCAGACGTCTCATTGACTCTCGACCTCCTATTAAAATTAGATTAACGCACACTTCTAAAGCTCAAGTTTCATAATGAGGGAGAGGAGGGGAGGAAGTACGAAAAGTAACGCGTATGTAAATCCGGAGAGGGATCAAAAATGGGTCGAAAGCATTGGAGACGTATCTAATTGAACTGTGAATTGTCCTTTTCTCCTGAATTGCATTATTTCCCACATACTATCGATTTCGTCATTTGGCGTAATTCTAAGACAAAGCGGCTCTTAACTTCAGAAGGTCATGTTAAATTTGTGAACATTATTGGTTGTAAATATCAATAGAATATGCTTTCAATCGACCTTGTGTAGCACAAACAATGAGTGCGACAATGGCAACAAATATTTAAAAGGTGCTCAATTCCTGTCCATGCTTTCCTTCTCAGTCAGACCGATTTTAAGTGAATAATATTAGAAAAATTGGGGTGTGCGACAGACTTATTCCCCCTCCCGTAGTGCAACCTGGGCAACGTATACTCATACGGCAAAAAAGTCCATAAACTGGCAGTTGACTTCTGACTTCAAACTACCATGACCCCACTGTATGTCATATTCGACCACTTCCACAGTACTCACTTCACCTTACCTTTTTCTCTACCTTTGTGTCTGCCTCTTTTACATCTGTTAATCACTCTTATGCTCCCCTCCCCCTCCCCCCTCTTGACTCTTTGTAACTTTGATATTCCTCCTCTCAGTGAAGCCCGAAGTCAACTAAAGGGCTAATGATAACCATCATAAAGCCTACCATTTGATATAAATGTTAGGAAAAGTGCAAGGGAGTGCAAATATTTGCTCTTGAAAACCCACTTCTACCACTATTCCAGCCGCCCTCCTTCCCTCACACCTCTCGTTCCCCCCCCCCCCCCCCTCCTCCACCTCTTCTCTCTGTGACGCTCACGAAATCTTACTGAAAGGGAGGTGAGAGGCATTGGAGCTACCTGGGAATTCATGATTCCCTCCATCTCGGTAAATGTGGTGTGAGTAGCTATGTATTCTATGACGAAATTATACTTCTAATAGTAGTGCCTTTATTTTCCTTGGACTGGCTTAATGGACGATCCTATTGGGCGTAAAAAGTTAAGCATGGAGAAATCATTTTTACTAAAGTTTGCGTGGTTCTGAGTTTTGGAGTAGACATGCTTGTATTTTAAAACTATTTTTCTTTTTTAATTTTCACATTACAAAAAGGATTTATCTTAGCAAGTCGTTCCTTTCTGATTTCCCACCATCCTATCACTAGTATTAATAAGGGATATTATTCGTAAAGGAAAAAGTGAACTTTATTTGAGGTCATGGATCAAGGTAAAATGCGAGCAGTCCTAGGGACGTTAGCAGTTTAGAAATCTATGTAGATGATAACCAAAACGAAGGTTAGGATATCGAGACTAATAGGTAAGCATACGAATAATTATTGGAAATTAGCTAAATCTCAAGAGTTTATTCCATTAGTATAGCCTGACCCATGCCAAGCAATGCAAAATCTTATAACAGCTCAAAGAGGAGGGGTACAAAGAATATCTTGCAAGGAATTTTACTTCACTTGAAATTTGAAGGACTATTAATTTGTTACTTCACCTGGCTTCCTAAACAAACTCTCATTCATTGTGCTCAGGGCTAATTGACCGATCGATTAATTTTGATGGTATGTCCCACCACCTTAATTCATTGTTCCATTTCAAGGACCGGGTCCAATCAACTTGCTTGATCCTAACACATCAGAGCTTACCAGAATTCAAAAAATATTAAGACCATCGTTAACCTCCACTTTCGTTTTTGTTTAAGATGCAACGGAAAGGAATTCTTCTAATTATAGGTGAAAATAAATGTACAATCTTCTTTGGAGGCCACCAAATATATGAACGACAATTCGAAGAATTGAAGAATTTAAACTATCAGGTCCATCAATAAATGAAATACGCTGTAGATCAATGAAAAAATCCAGGATATCGAACATTGATTTCTCTAAAAATGGTGTTACTACTCACAATCAGACAAATAAGACTCTCCGAGCCTATACGCATGCAGTTATAAAAGAATCAGTTCATTGTCTTAAATAATCATCGGAAAGAAGCTCAACGAAATCAGAATTATCAAAAATAGTGTGGATTATTCACGACCAAGAGATTGAATGCGATTGTAACAGAGTGGATCGATTGCCTACCTTTCATGCTTAACTCAACACAAAACAAATCGGTGGAAGGAGACCACCAAATTCAGAAAGGGGAGATGTAAGGAAGTTGTCTACCTAATATTTCGATGGACTTGAACAAGACTTCCAAGTTTATTGTTTATTGAATCTTCATGCGATTATCAAGAAAGAAAGACCCATCGTTGCAACCATTAACTAATTAGACAACCAATCAGTAATCAAATATCTATTTCATTTAAGTAACATTATCTATATAATAGAAAACTGTTGTTTGAGTTACAAGTCTCCTCCTAAGGTCTGAGTGGTTGTAGTTTTATATAAGACCAGTTAGTCAGTTCCTTATTTAATATTGGAAGTTGTTATCTTCTCCTTCTCGACATGTCTGATTGAGCTGGAGAGTTACCAACTAGTGGTTTTGAAAATCGTGGTCGGAATTTGACCCTTCTTATGAAGTTTAATTTGAAAGTCCACGAGGATTCGACGTTCTCATCTTTTCTGATTATAAAATTCATTTCCTAATTTTAAATACATTTTTACCGTCTTTTAAATCATCAATGATATAAAAATTGTAATTATAAAATTTAACTATGAAGTAGATAGTGGTTTTCACCTCGTTCTCTTAAAATCAGTCAGTTTCGAGTGAAAACATTTTCCCACTATAAGACGTATTTGATTTGGAAATCTGAAAATCTCCACAATTGTAAACTGGAAATGTAGCAGAATCACATCTAAAGCTGAACGAGAATCACGCAGAACACTCTCAAGTGTATTTGAAAGTCTCTATTAGCAAGGAAGCTCGACCAATCTCATATTCAGAGGCCGAAATCTTCCAATTTTGCATTTTCATCCCTGCTCTAAGTTTCATGTTGAGAGATATAAGTCTTAAATACGATATTTTGATCGAACAAACTATATTCGATTGAGTTAACCATTATGAGGACACAGACGACACTATCTCAAATTAACATCACACTCTCTGTGATTTCAATCCTTCATCACACGGCTAATTAATATGTCCAAAATTAAGATCATCTTGAAAGCCAACAAAGCTTCGTAGACTTGCTCACTCTGGATAGGCTAGGTTAATTCTTTGAAACAGAAAAATGACACACACACACAATTATCGACGTGATGTGCGCCTAATTCGGTCAGCATGGAAATCTACTTGATGTGGTATTCATCGCTGATATTGGTAGAAGCCTGAGATTTTACTTATTAGAATAATGGGAATAACCAAATGGATCTTCAAAATTGTCAATATTTACGGAGATCACCAATATTTAACCGGGCATCGAATAATAATAGCACAATTGTGTAAATTGAAAGAATTCAAAAGTCTTTATTAATCATCTAGGAGGTTCCATAGGACGTTAAAAGCTACCATTCCCAGACGCTCTGAAAACTGAAAAGAAAGATTTTAAATTTCAAATTCCCTTTATTTCCAAAGTTTGAGACTTCATTCATCCTCTTTTTCAACTGATATGACGAGTATCATGTCCATGCTAAAACCACTAACAGACCTGTCTGCTTCTCTTAATCATGAAAGATAGGCGAATTTTCAATGATAATTTTAAGTATGTAAACCCTCCTGAAATAGCAACATCTCCTGCGTGGTTAAAGAAATGGCGAGATTATTATTGCAATTGTAGTAATTTCCGCCCATTTATCTATTTTCGATATGGGGTACACTTTCAAACACCTCAAGGTTGTCAGCGTTATACCAACACTTCTATTATCATTTGAAATCATCAAAAACGAGCACTTCGTAGAGGCAAATCCAAAGTTAAGCCTTATAAGTAAATAAAAGCCGTCGACCTTGCTGTGGTAAAGGTTGAGTGAATTTCCGCTTACGATCTGTCTTCAAGTTGCCATATCTGGTCATCTTCTTGGAATTACCTAATCTTCCACAAGTGCTTTAATATCTTATGATCAATGCATAAATCATGCCTTAAACTTTAGAAATGAGACATTAATACGACAGTAGAACCTTCTAGAAAAGGTCAACTAAAGTGAAAGCAACAAAACTAGTGGCATGGCAAACAAAACGGCATGGGTGATAAGAACGCTTTAAAGTGCGGTGGTATATCCCATAAATGTTGACCAATAGCTTCAAAGAAAAGTGATAAACCCTAGTATTCTATTGGATGAGAACATTCCAGGTTAATGCCGGATAATGTATATGAGCATTATGCGTATTTAAGATTCCGAAAGAAAACTCGCGTGCACTTGAATAATTACTTGATTTGGATTGTAGTTTGCTGCTTAATTATGGCTAGTGCTCCAGCTGTTGGTATCGACTTGGGAACGACCTTCTCATGCGTTGGTGTGTTTCAACATGGCAAGGTTGAAATAATTGCTAATGATCAAGGCAATCGCACAACTCCAAGTTATGTCGCCTTCACAGACACCGAGCGTTTGATTGGCGATGCTGCCAAGAACCAAGTAGCCATGAACCCAACGAACACCGTGTTCGATGCCAAACGTCTTATTGGTCGCAAGTATGCGGAAGCGACTGTACAAGCTGATATGAAGCATTGGCCTTTCCATGTGGCCGATTTTGGAGGCAAACCGAAGATAGAGGTTGTGTACAAGGGAGAGAAGAAGTCCTTCTTTCCTGAAGAGATCTCCTCCATGGTGTTGCTGAAGATGAAGGAGACAGCTGAGGCTTACCTTGGCAAGACTGTGGAAAATGCTGTCATTACTGTACCAGCCTACTTCAATGACAGCCAGCGTCAGGCCACAAAGGATGCTGGTGCTATATCGGGTATGAATGTTCTCCGAATAATTAATGAGCCCACTGCGGCTGCCATCGCGTACGGATTGGACAAGAAGGTGGGCTCTGAACGCAACGTGTTGATCTTCGATTTGGGTGGTGGCACTTTCGATGTCTCTGTTCTCTCCATTGAGGACGGCATCTTCGAGGTGAAGTCAACTGCTGGCGACACGCACTTGGGTGGTGAGGACTTCGATAATCGTATGGTTGATCATTTTGTTAACGAATTCAAGCGCAAGCATAAGGAAGACTTAAGGTCAAACAAACGAGCTATTCGTCGATTAAGAACTGCGTGCGAGAGAGCAAAGAGAACCCTCAGTTCAAGCTCTCAGGCAAATATTGAGATTGATTCGTTGTTGAATGGAATTGATTTCTACACCACCATTACTCGGGCTCGATTCGAGGAACTTTGTGGTGATCTATTCAGAAGCACTCTTGAACCAGTTGAGAAGGCTCTACGTGATGCTAAGATGGACAAAAGCTCAGTTCATGAAATTGTATTAGTTGGAGGTTCAACTCGTATTCCGAAGGTGCAAAAATTACTCCAAGATTTCTTTAATGGTCGCGAGTTGAACAAGTCCATCAATCCGGACGAGGCTGTGGCCTACGGTGCAGCTGTGCAGGCAGCCATTTTGTCAGGTGACAAGTCGGAGGCAGTACAGGATCTGCTTCTCCTGGATGTAACACCATTGTCTCTCGGTCTGGAGACTGCTGGTGGTGTGATGACGGCTCTCATCAAACGCAATACAACCATCCCAACCAAGCAGACACAAACCTTCACCACGTACTCAGACAACCAGCCTGGTGTGTTGATTCAGGTGTACGAAGGTGAACGTGCGATGACTCGTGACAACAACCTGTTGGGCAAGTTCGAGTTGTCTGGTATCCCACCGGCTCCTCGTGGAGTGCCTCAGATTGAAGTGACCTTCGACATAGATGCCAACGGTATCTTGAATGTGTCGGCGGTGGACAAGTCGACAGGCAAGCAGAACAAGATCACGATAACCAACGACAAGGGTCGTTTGTCGAAGGAGGAGATAGAGAGAATGGTGAATGAGGCTGAAGAGTATAAGCAAGAGGATGAGAAGCAGCGCGATCGTGTGGCAGCGAAGAATGCTTTGGAAAGCTATGCTTTCACTATGCAATCCACTGTTGAAGATGAGAAGGTGAAGGAGAAGATTCCGGATGATGATCGAAAGAAAATTATTGATAAATGCAAGGAAACAGTCCAATGGTTGGATACTAATCAAACGGCTGAGAAGGAGACGTATGAGCATAAGCAAAAGGAGCTTGAAGACCTCTGCAATCCTATCATCACTAAAATGTATCAAGAAGCTAGCAATGCAGGCGGAAGACCCAGAGATGTTCCTAATGCTACTACCGGCGCTCCAGCTGGTCCAACTATTGAGGAAGTTGATTAATTCCACTTGCTGAATGTTTAATAAATTTATTGTCCGTTTATTTGGTTTTACTTAGTGAATTGGTAATTTTAAGGCGATCCGGATGTGTTACTGGTATGAGTGTGTTTGTGTTGTCATTAATTTCATTAGTTGATTTGAATTAATTTATTATTTGATATAGTCCGAGTTAATTGCTATTGGGACGGTTCACTGACGATATTTGCTAGGATCTTAACTGAAGTCTATAAGTGATTTATTCGGCGTGTCTGTTGATTCTTCGTTCTTGGGCAGTTTGGCAAGTCGTCTATTTAGTTGTTTAAAATTTTGCTCTGATCTGGCACTTTGTCAGTTACTATTTCATTGTAAAGGAGGCTTCTGATATGCGTTAGTAAAAAGGTCTTATAATTGATAAGTTTATTACCTCAGGAGCGGTACTTTCCACTGCCGAGTATTATCCGTCACTGGGTTTTGGCTCCATGAATCTTAACCCTAATTATCGACGACCTAGAGGTGTATAGATGTAGAAAAGATTCATCGATTAGTTAAAACTTGATGGATCGAGTCTGAATTTTGTCGGCTGGAGTATATCGACTCCCTTTTCGGCTCAGAGTGGTGATATTTTCGCGTTTTGATTAATCGTGTCGATTTTACTTTGTTAAAAATTTCTCTTGAAAGAATCAAGAGATGTGAGGTTTAACATGTCCAGAGTGGAGTTGACATTCTGATAGGTAGCAGTTTAACCATGCTTGTCTTTTTAATTTTAAGCGATAGGAAATAGGACTTAGTCGAAGACTTGCTTCTCACCATAACTAATAATTTCGTATCAACAGGTTACGAATTCATACAAAATGTCATGAGATAATGAAACCTTTTCATACTTGAATCCTCATTTCCAAGATCGCAGTGTTATACCATTAAGGTGAGGGTGGGAACTGAAGAGTCGAGTCTACTGGAGGTCAAAAGTGGGCATTCCCAACGGATGAACGAGATTAATAAAACTGTGCGAATGTAATTCCATCAGCGAGTTTTGAATTTTCGTACATTCTGTTCTGTTATGTTCACCGTGTTGCTATTGGCTACTTAACTAGTTAAATATGCCCGTTTATCCGGTCTTAGGAAGGTCGAGGATAATTCGTCATTTGAGCCCCAGGCCTTTAGTCGTTCATTCTGAGGTACTTCATTTAGGGTGCAAATCTATGCGCGTTCTAGAATGTGCAACCTGCTATCTGCCAACATAACTTTATTTATAAATTGTAAGGTGACCAGTTTTTGAAATATTGTATTAAAGGAACAAGTATGACTCTTGCTTTTCGCATTCTACTACAGTGAAGAAATTGTGGTCTGTGGAACCTGGAAACTGCCTACTATGCATTTGAGCATTCTTTTCTAGCCTTTAATTGCACTTTCTCTTTTACCTCTAAAGGTCCTTTTAAAGGACGCACTTTCACTCTAATTTGTAGAGCAGATTAAAATTTGGAACGCTCAAATATTTGGAGGCTTTAGGAATGTAGAAAAAGACCTGCAGTGCCAATTGCTTCTCTACTAGTTTGCATCAGAAGGAAGATGTTCATGTTAACAACCGTCAGAGCGTAGTTAGTACACCATTCGCTTTGCTAGATGATCTTACCCTAAGTCTCCAAGGGAAGATGCATGAAGAAACATGAATTTCTAACTTCTATTTCAGGATGTGACCTTTGTTTCTGTTCCTTTGCACAGAAAATTTTACCACTTTTCACTGTTCTCTACATGAACAGTTGGTTTTCTTCCCAAAATTTGTTTGTTGGAACAGGCTTTGCTTGAGTATAATAGCGTAGGGCGGGCATTCCTATTTAACCACTGCTTATATTAAGTACTTTTCAGGAAAAATTTAAATCAATTTTCATTTTTCACGTCCTAACCATACCTCTTCATGATAACTGCGTATTTTAAAAATCTGGAGCACTATTCTATATTTAAATATTATATATTATATTCTTTCACTTAATTGGTTTTTATAAGTATAGATATTGGAGATTTGAGTGAAATAAAACACCTTATGATACCAGTTTTATTCCCTCACTTATTCATGAGTTTAAGAACTGACTTCTGCCATGGGGAAAAAAACGCGTGTATATATATGTATATATCGAAACCTCAATATATTGTTGGTCATACAACCATGTTGAAAGTCTTTGCAGTTTTTGGTTCGAAGTTTTGCAAAAAGAGTCGAAAACTCTTAATCAATTCTTGATGCTCACAATTAGAATTCCGTGGAGGTTTCAAGTTAGATTCTGATTCCGATTGAAATTGTTCTGATTGATTGAAAGATTTGTCGATTTCCGAGTCCAGTTTGTTCAGGGAGGGATGGAGGCATCTAACCATATCTTCATGGTTGAAATCAGCCGAAGACTTGAGAAGAGGGGGAGATGGGTTATTTGGCCTCATTATTTTCTGTTCGATTTCCCCAGCCTTGTTTAGCCCTTCTTCAAATTTAACTAATAAGAGCTGACAAATTTTAAGCAAATTCTTGCTGCTATTGGCACTAAGGCCTGACATTCGCAATGGTTCCGAAATGGAGTCTAATTTGTTTTTGTAATTTCCGAAGGATCGAGCCATTTCTGGGTCAAATTTCTCCAGATGTGACTGAAAGCTGTTAAGTAAATCTTTCTGATTGGAGCAAGGTAGAACATCTAGTTTTGTATCTTGTTCAGGTTGAGCCTTCACTTCTGTCGTTGGATTCACTATGAGTTTTGATGTCGATGATAATTGCGGTCTAGGTATCGACTTCTGAATTCCACTAGATGTGTATTCATGACTTTTCTCAATGCATTTGACGAAGTTAGGGCTACATTTCATTAGAAGTTGTTGGAGAGACTTCATACGATCCGTGCTTGTTAATTCTGGTTTAACATCTGACTTCATTTCAGGTTTTGGTAAAGTTTTGGAGTTGCACAAAATAGTTTGCTCTGACTTAGCAACTGAATTTGAAGCAGGAACAGGATATGACCCATTTTCTTGCTTTCTTTCCAGGCTTCGACCTCGTTCGCATTTCAGTTCAGAAGTAAGTGTAGAAGCTGACTTTGAATCAGAGTCCCTAACTTTGTTCTTTTCCAACTGTTGCATCACTCGTTGGAAGGGCTTCATATCATCTTGCATTTTTTCAGCAATGAAGGCTTTCATTTTTGATTGCATGCCAAGATCTAAATCTTTCCATCGAATTGTAGAACGCCCTGGCCTGGGCTGGGTTTCCAATTGTTCTGATCTTGCATCCGGCTTAAAATCGGACTTTGATATATACCCACCTTTCTGTTGTCCACTGGGGCATGAATTAGAAGCAAGCTGGTTCGCAGACTCAGATATAAATTGCACATTTGTATTAGATTCCGCATTTGATGTCTTCATTCTGAGGTTATTTGTAATCTCAGTCTTCTTTCCATGAGAATTTCTTGGCCTAAATACATCATCCGAAGCGTTGGCCACATTGGCCTCAGGTGTTTCCACTTGTGGATTTTGCTCTGAGGGTGACATTGGAAGGGTGGTGGGTGACGTCGATGCCTTCGTAATCGCTGTAGTAGGTGTTGCATGGGCTTCCTCTTCCTGTTTACTTGACTTTTCCGGTGGTGTAGCCCTAAACTCAGGTTTCCTTACAGTAATTGAATTCAGTTTTGTTTCAGACTTTGTAGCAGGATATTTCTTGGTTGTAAAGTCACATTTTGAATTTACTGCTGGATTTACTAAAGCGGGTTTGGCCACAATCTCTGAAACTATGGTAGATCTTGTTCGGGGGTCTGACATATGAAGTCTAGGCTGGCCCGACACTACTTTTGAACATGAATTCAATTTCTCTTCTAATGTTTGCGTCCGGTTTGATTCAGATTCAGTAGATTTGGGTCTATCCTCTTTTACTGTTGCAAGATTGTTTCCAGGTTTATCTCCAGTGTTTGTAATGGGCATTGATTTCAGAACTAGTTGTGATTTCAGTGTCGCTATTATCGATTTCAACTCGTCAGGTATGGGCAAATACTCTGGAGTTGGTGAAGGTTCAATTTCATTTATCGTTTCATTGTGTGACTCTGTCACGAAAGGTTTCGCAGTTGTCTCTATTTTTGTGGCAGGTATGGTCTTAAGACTTAAGTTGGCTTCCGAACTTTGTATTGTTTCTTTAGATGATGGTGATGAATTCTCCTCCGGTTTCTCCTGTTTAGGTGCTTGTGTTAATCTTGATTCCTTCTCAGTTACCTGATTCGAATGAGACTCAAGTTTCTGTATCAGGTCCAAATGCTCTTCAGCAGTAAGTGCTTCACATGTTTTAAAACGGCTAGATATTTCTGGATTCACCTGCTGTAAGAAACAATGGAAATATTCCATCAATTTCTTATTATCAATACCTGGAACTTCTGAAAGATTAATATTTGAATTGCTTGGTATTTCCTGAATTAGTTCCGACTTTTGTTCGTCCCCTAACTCCTTTGAAGTTAAAAAGCCATCTTCAGGGACTGATTCTTGAACACTCTTCGACTTTAATTCCTCCAGAATTGTGGGCTTCTCTTCAGGTTCTTCCACTGATTCACTTTCCGATTTTGACTTTGAATCTTTTAAGTTAGGATCAAGTTTCTCGGCCTTATGGTTCATTACCCGCGTGTCTTCAAGGTTACCTTTAGGTTCTAAATTTTTGATGATTTTTGATTTTGTCTCCAACTCTGCAACAGGCTTCGTTGAAGATTTAGGCCCTGTTTTTGGGGTATTGATCCTCTTTGATGGAGATCTGATGGGAATTCTGGATTGAGTAGTAAATTTATTAGGGAGAGGGTGAGGTTTTCGAACTGGTGGCCATTCGTTTCCACTCATCTTCTCACAATATTCATAATGTTGTGCCAACTCCGGATCCAACTGCCTTGTCAACTCAATTAGGCTTTGAGTTAGCTGGTGTTGAGATTTCGGGAGCTTACTGCCTTTCTTTGTTTCATTTCGCATTGCACAACGATGACAAGGTTGATTAATTGAGGGAGAGTCGATCTGTAACTTCCACAATGTTATACAAGTTAAGCTTATATATCTGCTTGGGCATGTTTATCTCATGATCGGTGTCGTGAGCACTTTTCATATCTTATTCTCATTTTTTTTCTTGTGCCATTTTTCTCGTGTCAATGTGGATCTTATGAGACTTGAGATGGATAACATTTGCGAAAAGTGCATCAGATCTCATTCTCACATCTAAAGCCATATTCATTTACTCTTGGTCTCAACTCAAATAAAATGTTTGAGTGATCTTTAAAACTGAACTTATGATAAATTCAAAAAAAATGTGATCTTAGTAATGCCAAAGCAGCAGTCTAGTTGGGAACATTGAACGATCATTCAATCGGAAGGCCATGTTAACTCGTAACTCTGAGCTGTCTCAATTGGCAGAGGGGAAATTTTTTCATCGCTAGCTCATCTGACGAAAAACGAGCACAAAGCAATCAACTATACTTGAAGTACTTGGCTAGTACCAACTTTTCACTCAATTTTCTTAATTAACAGACATGTAAACAAAAGTGAGAAGACGTCTATCTCAGTTACACTTAATCCTTAAATTATTAAAGTTTTTCCATGCATCTTGTGAGGTGACTTGCCTTGCACTTTATTTTTGTTTATCGACAAAACTTATGTGTTGGCTCATTTTACCTGAAAAAACAGGTTTCAGTTCTTTCATTTTAGGTGAAAGTAACATCTTGAGGACAAGCTTACCTATTTCTCACACTTTACTTGCTCTCCAGTACATACATTTACAATCAATTTATCTCAAATATAATTCAAATTAGTAGTTCATTGAATTCTATCTAAGTTATATATTCAACAAAATGAACGTGTTATTTTTGAACAAAATGCTGCTTTTTACACAATGGAATCTAAAAAGGGAGATCATTCCGAACTGAATTAGAATTACCTATCCAATCACTAGTTAGTCTTGCAATCCTCTGGCGGTGCCACTGGTCTCAAAACATTGCAATTCTGTTAGGTCGTGCTTTGGTATGTTAAAACTTCAAGTTGGTAAATACCATAAGAAGCAAGTTGAAGTGACCAGAACTGACTGGTCAAATAATAATAATAATGGTGCATAGCAGGTGACAAATATGGAAATGGGAATTTTGGAACGTGAACTACCCAAATTCCAAAAAATATGAAATTAATAGAACCTTGTTAACTAAATATCGCACCTGTCATCTCTTTGAACCCTTCTCATTCTTTCTGTTGACTGAATTCAATTCCTTCCAACAGTCAAAATAGTATTCGTTCAATTTAATCATTTGCTTATTAACTTGGCTTTTTGCCTCCTCAATTCTCTTACCCCTTTAAGGCCTTTAGGACCGTTCGGTCCTCATTCAAAATGAGCTCCATTAGTACTAGACTCGCAAAAGAAGGTGCTATTGCCGTTCGAAGCATGTTCAATACGTGTCTATAGACTTCGCCTGATACCAACAAAACTCATCACGTCCGCTGTGAGACACGCGTGAGTGCGGTTGAGTGCATTTTTCAAAAAATAATTCGGGCGTTAAAGGGTTAAACTAACCTATTTTCGGGTGATTGTCTTCGTCACATTCAAACTAATGCGAACATGTCTCTGAAATGCACACTTGTGAAAATATAGGTGATAAAAAATTTTTTCCACATAAAAATTAATTATCACCCGAACAGTAAACCCTCAGGTACTCAATTAGGGCAAATTGTAGAGATAAACCGTTCAGTAACTGTTTTACGGGAAGCTCTACATCTCCTGCCCAAATTGCATCCTTGATACGTTATGCTAATTTAAGACATTTAATAAACTCTTCCCATCTAAGTGCTCTTTTACCTACCTCTAGAGCTATTTAAACATTCACCTGTCCACCAGTCCCGCATTCTTCTCATGTGATTCCTACTTTTTACGTTAAGTCCTATTTACCACAATTCCGCGTGGTGTATAATTTACTGTGTGCTGAAGGGTCATGTCCTAGACAGGCCCTGTATCTCTTAAGCTGCTTCTCTTTTCACATGACTATTTTCAATGTTTAGCTGCATTCAGTGCTTGTCTAGCAGAAATTGATTTGAAAACTAGAATATTTCATTTTACTAAAAGTCGTCAAAAGTTACCCGTTTGGAGTCATGAAATATCAATCATTCCTATAAAACGCCTAGGAGGAGGGGGCGGTGTTCTAGTTAATCTTTAAAAGTTCCTTTCAACTACTCTAATCACTTCTTCTCGTAAAAAGCAAAATTTGCATGGAACAACTATGTAGGTGGAAAAAAGAAAACCTTATTAATTTCTGCCAACTAACAGCTCTGAAGCTCGAAAGACGGGAGCGACTCCACTGCCCAATCATTAAGAACTTGGTCAATTCATCCACGTGCATTTGTAGCTAAGTACCACCCGAATATTCCTTAAAATCTCCAAGAAATCAGTCTTTAACGGCAGTGAAGAACCCAAACTGTAACTGAAGATATATAGGAATATTCATTTTAAGATTGAAATCACATAATTACTTCTCTCATCCTCTTCATGCCTCCTGTTCAAATTGTACCTTGAATATAAGCATTGGTTAAAAGCAGCTAGAGAAATTTCGTTTTATTCCCGTTAACATTAGAACAATAACATGGAAATATGGGAAAAATCTGGACAGAATGGTAGATCTGATGTTTGCGTCCTGTCTAGTAGACTGTTTAAAAATGAGATATTTTGACATTTACAGGGTATTGGTCTAAAAGTTTAACTTCAAATGACTCTGAAGGGAAGGTGAAGCTTGTTATTTTCTAGCCTCTTACTATTAGAAACCGATTACTATATCCTTCGCAATAATTCATTTATCCAATAATTCCAACTTTTGGATTCAAATTTGTTGAGGAATTTTGTCATATGTCACACTTAAATGGTTGCATTTGAAAATACCATTAAAATGATACGAAATTGTGAGATGACTTATCATGGTCTGCTGGAAAGTCATTTTCTTATCTCATGAAGCAATGCGTCATCGGATACATCAAGCATTCACGCTATACCTTCCAAATTCAAGGTCATATCTTGTTCTACTTATTAGACGTCAAGTCTCATCACTGAATGGCAAGGAGCGCGTTGTCCATAAGTGAGTCAGTATGTCGGTGAAGCATTGATGAATCGTAGATTTTTTTTTCACGAAATTGCGAACCTATTTGGAAAGGCAACAAAAACTTAAATGGAGAGACGAATCCCTTTCCAACTTTACGCACTTGTTTACAACGAGATAGGGAATGCCGAGAAACAATGACTCAATGCTTTATTGAAATAGAAAAGAGAAGCCACTTTGCAGAGAGGATTGATATAATGAAAATGAATTGACGGATGTGTCATAAGCATATAAGTGTTCAAAATTCCACGAAAATTAAATGGGGAAAGTGATAAGCGGCGACGGTTTTAATTTCGAGGGCTGAATTAAATAGTTACTGTGCGAATAGGCTTCAACCAGTACCACTTCAGCGAGATTTGAGAAAATATTGATTAATACAAATATGGAAGTTGAGTTAGTAAAATATGAAATATGTTCTTGTTCGTTCGCCATCTCAGAGGTCATTCTGGTCGGTATGTGAGTTGAATCCGTGCTTCTCGATATCGGTATTTTTAGAAGTTGAAAATATACTTCTGAAATTGTCCTACCTTTATAAATTATTTGACACTTTAAACGAGTGACTTTAAATGCAGAGTGGGTGATAGAAATACTTAACCAAATCACATAAATGAATTTATTATGCTATCATGCTATTTTAACTACTATGACAAAAATGCAACAGGATGATTCCTAATACAAAACTTAATCAATATATTTTTGGTTAACAAATCGATAGGATATAGCTCGACCTAAGACAAACAGTTAAGTCCGAAATATCCGAAGATCAGTTATACTTAATGGGATGTGTGTTCCTTATCCGAACAGATTATTTTAATTATGAAAAGTGATTTAAAAGGGGAATGTAATTTTAGATGGCAACTAGTAGTTTGCCTGGAAGTTAAACCGCCTTATAAGTTTAAAAAGAACATACTAGTCAGAATCGGCGATTTTCGATCCATGATAATATTAATTTGTAATCCACGTACATTTATCTTGCTTATCGATTCAATTATATTTAGTATGATCAACTTAACAAATCCGCGCAATTCCCCTAAGAATACTCTGGAAATGTTACCTATTCGTCTTATATAATGTGCAAGCTTATTATTTACAAACAAGACTGCTATAGGAATTAGTAGTTTTGAAAATGTGACTAAAGTAGATCCTTTAATAATAGATTCGAATCGCATATGGAATAAAATGTATGTGCCAAGGAAGGAACTAACAAGAACTTGCGCATTGTTTTACACAGGGCCTTCTATCACGAACGGTAGTGCTTTATGAATAAAAGGAGCGGAAATGAAAATACATTCAAGAAGGGCCAGAATTTGCCAATGTATTGATCTTATCGTAACAGAGACGTTTCCGCTAACTTACAAATGGGAAAGGAATTTTGATACAAACCTGTTTCTACTCACTAATTTTCAGTAGCAATAGCAAGTTAAGGTTACATTTGTGCAATAATTGCATATTGCTTTATATTTATCTTCCACTTCTTATGTTTACACATTAATAGGGACATAATGAAGGCTCTTAGAAATTCCCTAGTTATAGGCTCATTAAGGTACCCAGTAGGCTCATACTATGCAAGCGAAGCATACTTTCCCTCAAATTATGCTCCTAAAGTGTGCACTATTGTTACTATAAACAGCAGTACAAAAATTTTAAACTTCTAATTGAGGAAAGCAACTGTAGGTCTGACAAATGATAAAGGAGAGAAGATTCAACTGTTGAAGTTGAGACATACATCTCTTTCTGAAATTCGAATTTCACTCTCTGCCTCTGGAGAATCAGTGCTTATGGACCTGTATTAATGACTTCAGAAGGGCCGATCTTGCAGCAGCACTTCATTTTCCCGATGATTTAGAGCAGGCAAATGACTTTATAAGTTAGTTCGCAGCCTACAAGCCTAATTCATCAGATCTTCCTAAGCTACGTTCATCAAAGCAATCGATTTAATTCATTTACGTTAAATAACTTCACAAAAAAGAGGTAAAATAACTAGTTCTATAAATCTTTTAATCTTAGTTCTGATCTATAACAGCGATATTGAAGATCAAATTATTAATCGCTCGCCCATCAAGACAGATACCCGAACAAGAAGGTTAAATACTGGAACACAATAATGTTAATTATTGATTATCTTTAGATTACGAGTAACAAACTATACAGAAAAGCAAATACAAATTACCGATGTCTAAGAATAAAAGCCAAGGAAATGTACACCAGTTCTATCGTCTTTTCCTTTTGACAGGAATCATCGGTTCTCGCTCAACCTCTTCAACTGGAATTTTCGATATCATCTCAAAAATTTCATCAGACATCAACTCCTTAGCCGTCAGTTCACAATCAGAATCCACCCAAATCCTTCTCAAAGCCAGTAAAACCGGTCCCAATTCCTTCCCTTTGACGGCTCTCTCTGATGTGACTGTGACTCCCGATAAAGGGAACTTGGGAGCCTCCCAAGAAAGCCAGCATTCAAGCTCTTTCTTCTGACAAAGGTAACGAATTGCTTCGGGGAAGACTGGTTTCAATACCCCTTGATGCGTTGAAAGGAGGTATTCTCGACGAAGGTACTCAATAACGTCCTTCTCTCGTAGAAAATCTCGCCATCTCACGAGAAATTCAATAACGTTAAATTCTACAGTAGATAGTTTAACACGTTCATTGAAGGTTTTCAACTAAAAATGAGAAAACAGATGTAATGGACAAAAAAAAACGAAATTTAACAAACTTAATTAACGCCAGATTTCACTCAATGAGCATAGAATATGAATGTTAACTTTAAGTTCCAAACCTACTGGAGAACAATGTTTTGAATTTGAGAAATACAGCCGAAGCTCCCTGAATGGAGAAAACCAAAGGAATAGAAATCTTACTGCTTAACATTCTCAAACAATGTGCCACGAACAATCTGATCTGTTCTCCAACGCATTGAGACACAAAATAATTGACTTAAATGTCGTCAAGTATATCCAGTACGACTATCCAAACAATTTTGAGACAATATCTACGTGATCTAATCAAGAAGTGTTATTTCATGAATACCACACGTTTAAGCTAGCTTAGGCGGTGTAATAAATACTAGAATGTAATATTCATTGCAAAGGAATTCGAACAAATGAGAAACGACAAAAAGAAAGCCCAAGATTGCGAGACGTACTTCTTCCAAAGAGTGTAGCACCGAGGCCACGCAGGTTGCGGCGCTAGGACCTCTGCTGAGAATTCCACTCTGGTAGAGTTTATCCATTTCAACAAAGTTGGGTTTACTCGGAAGCCCACAAGATGTGATAACACCGGTCTCAGACATGTGTCGAATAAGAGACGGGGCAGAAGGATGAAGGAATATCATCTTCAATTCCATCCAGACACGTTCGCCAGCTACCATCGCCAAGCCTTTGCTGTTGTCCCTTATAGCCTGAAAACGTGAAAAGAAAATTTAGTTCCTACAGGTTGTTACTAATTGTAACCACATTTATGTTATCTGAAGCTACGTATATATGAAGCCTTAGTTATGCAGCTTTGAAGCAAAAAGTGGCACCTAAGCACCTTGTGGAAACATTAATGGGGAAAAGTAATTAAATCAGAATATAAATAAAGATAGTTTCGATGAAAAGAATCTTTTAAATAAGTTTGACAAGTAAGGGTAAAACTAGGGGCTACAAATAAAAACTTTATAGGATCACTAGAAGTGTTGACAACACTTAAGTAGAGAGGGTATCATGGGGCCCCTTTAATGAAAAAAGCACTCATCGCCCTTTTTATTAATCAGTGCGATTAGTCAACAAGCCATTGGATATCCGCAAAGGGTAAAAAAAGCTCACGAACACCGATTTTTCGGCAAACCCATACAAATCTAAACTAATATTAACTCCTAAAGTTTGGTAATCACTAAAATAATTAAATAACGAATGATACAAATCCCGACTTAGAGAGACACTCCCATCCAAAGTTGAGACAATCAAATACTTTATGATAATAATAGTCAAGGTTCCTCAACGAACACATGACCCTATAAAACAACTCAATATCATAAAGCAAATTGCACACCCACCACCTCCCTAATTAAACTTACTAGTGTATAGTACATACTTTCAATCCCACAACCCATGTTTTGAAGGTGTATGTTGTGCTAGAATAAAACGAAGTCTTGAAGAGCAACATCCCACATAATGAGTAAAAATACTATATTTAAACATGGATACAATAAAAGTAGATCTGGCAAACACTACCATGCCAACAGGCGAAGGATTAGCTGATAAACATAAATTAAGAGTAATGAAGTCGAAATTCATATTCCAAACCTAGCCACTGTATCTTAAAATTATCTCAAAGCAAAAAGAGGAGTTGGAGATTTAAAGTTTTCTTACCTTAAGAGTTGTTTCATCATGTTCGTCAGGATCCTTGGCAAGGCGTGCAAAGAATCGGAAATAGCGAAGAATTCGAAGATAGTCTTCTTGGATACGAGCCGAGGGCTCACCAACAAAACGAATACGCCGATGAACAAGATCATCATAGCCATTGAAGTAATCGTAGAGTTTACCCTGAACAACAACGTTTGAGACGCTATTAGAAGGATCTTCCTTAAAATAGACACCGATAAACATTGAATTAACAGTGAGATCGCGTCGACTTGCATCTAACTGCCAGTCAGTTGTGAAAGAAACCTCAGCATGACGGCCATCTGTTTTAGTATCAATTCTAAGAGTCGTGATTTCGTAATTAATTTTATCATTAACGCGAACTGTAACAGTTCCATGGGCCTCTCCATTGCGATTCAGCATTCTGATTTCTTCCTTGGTGAACATTGTGACCATTTGAGATGGAGTTGCAGTTGTGGCCATATCAACATCCTTAGGTTCTTTCTTCATAAGTATATCTCGAACTGCTCCACCGGCTACTCGAACGTCATAACCATATTTGAGAAAGAGCTTATTAATGAAAATGAATTCTGGTTCACGAAAAGCGTCAACACGAGAGATATCAATGGACATGTCATGGCCAAGAGAGATAAGATCGGATGAAGCCGAGGACATCAATTTCAAAAATACTGAATTCAAATTAGAAACTTTATCTACCAAAAAAACTGTTTTAGGCGTACAAGCACAAATTCGGCCAAATTTTGCAAAACAAGACAACATACACACACGTGTCGAAAAAGCAAGCGTCCTACAATCAAAATTAGCCTTGAACGTAGAATGACGCAAGATTAATTAAATAAAGGCATCACCCCTTAACATTAGATTAATTTTACAAATTAAAATGAAAATATCTCTACGATATCTGCCAATGCAGAATCTATACCAAACTGACCCGATTATTTGTCTAGATAACTTAATGCTACTTATTGTAAAAAGCTGCTAGGCTAATATAATTGTAATCAATGGTTATCAAAATTAATTAATTTATAAATATCTCGAGGTTAAATCTGATGTAATTAAGTAAATATTAAAGGTAATAAATTAAAGGATAAATTTCACTATGAATTTCGTCCATAAAATTCTTCTAAAAATATGTAGCCAAAGTGGATACAACCCCCTAATGTGAAAATGAGGTGCATTATAAATGTCACATCATGGCATCTTATTTCCAAATCATGACCGTTTTGTAGCAGTATGCTCCAATTAGTATGTGCTCTGAGCAGTTTTTTTACCAAATGGATATTTGATATTGATCTAAACTCCTCTTCACAACCACACTAAGTCTAAACACTATTTCATGTATAAATAAATTCTTATTTATTTCAAATATCCAGTCTCTTAGGAAAATGGATTAAGTTTTCCTTGAACAAGACTATTTTTTCTCCGCTCTTACGGTGGGAACAACATAGCTTTGATCATTTCGTTAAAACTAAAATATAAACAAAGCACGTTAATAATATAATTCAATCACTTGTATTAAAATTTATGTTGAGACTTCGAAGACACTAATGTTTTGAAAAAAATGTAATGCTATTCACCGCAATTGCCAATCTGTTCCAAGCTTTAATTTCTAAAGTAAACCCTACGGCAGTACTAAATTTTATTAAATTATCACTCATTGACTACGCTGCAATTGACGTTGGGACTTTTCATAGTCATGAATATTTGTAGCGGACTTCTTCGATAGGCTTTTATTCCTTCAAAATCGACTAATGATATATTGGCCACTTTGCAAACTTTTATGCAAATACGAACTGATTTAAAGCTGATATTACTACCTAATGGCTTATTTAGTCAAAACCTTTTCTTATATTTAGACGAGTAAATGTAAACCCGGAATCACTCTAATCTAATAACAAATAGCTTACTGTTTTTATTTACTCGTTACTTCGTTATAATTCAGTCATGAATGGTCACCGAAGTCTCCGTATAACAATCGGTACTGATGTAGATATCTATGCGCAAATAAAAAATCTAGAGTATCTGTGGATATCGCCGCCGGAATTTCAATATTTCTTGAGTTAGAAATCCGTCTCTTAATGCTTCTACAGTTACGTAAATATTACAATATTAAAATGACATTATACATTTATAAAATGAAGACAAAATAATATATTAAAAAAACTTTTAATACAATAATCTAATATATGCCAATTTTTCGTAAGGTGCTATAGTTCAACTATATTGCGATCGTTTAAGTTATTCACAGACCTCAGTTGTTTTTCAAGTTACTTGTTACTGTATCAATTTGACCAATTAGGTAAATGTCGCTGTGCTAGTGCTATTTTCAGATTATTAAACTCGAATAGTCGGTGTGTAATATATTATTGTTTCGTAGCTTTTATTCAAAGATATATTGACATTTACCACTATTTTGGTTCGTTATTTACTGCCATATGTATTCTTTCGTGTTCAATTGCTATTTATTCCTTTTTAAGAAGTAGATACTAGTTATGCCTGATAGTCATAGCTGCTATATTTTTAGCCGTTTAAGTTAATTCATCTATTTTGTGCAATTTATTTTTTTGCCTAATGCATGTAATTGTATTACCTTATATTATTACTTATTTTCATATTCTTCTCTAGAAATGCCCTTTTAGAATATGACTTCTGAAGATACATCTGTGTGGAATAGCTTTATTCAGTCTCTCGATGTTGATCCAGACAAGGCTAAAAACATCGAGCAATTGCCAGAAAGTCAAAAACGACAGCTTATCGAGTCCTATGTACTTTCCCTCTCTTTTATTATTTCCACCTTCTTTTTAGACAATCAAAACATCTAAACACTCAGCTTTTCACTATGTAACCCTAATCAAAGGCCTTCGTAGTCACCGGGGCTCACTTAGCAAAGTAAGAATTCATTTGTGAAACTTTGAATTCTCCAATTATAGTCTCGAAAAGGCAATCTGCAAACCGCACGCGAGGTCCTTAATGCTACTGAAATCTCTCTTCGCACGAATAATGTTTCGTATGTCTATCTATGCTTTTATTTACTCAAATTCTAGATGGGTTTATGAGTTTCTCGACAAGGGAGGTCTTCAAGCTCTTCAGGAGTATATGTCGAAGACGGTTCAAAATATGCTCAGGTATTTTTTGCGTACTATATCCATTGTTTTTTGTCCTTTGAATTTACCTACTTTTAATCTCACTGTCTTGTCCGCTTTGTTCATCATTTATGCCTTCTCATTAAAAAGTGACCTCCAAAAATTCTCCGGAAAATTATCATCCCCTGTTCTGTAAGTGACTCTCCTATGCATGTATTTCAGCTCTATCTACTTCTTGCAAGTAATTTGAGTTTCTAAACCGCAAGCTGGTTTTGCGCATTCTCCCCAGATTTGACTTATCAAAAAGTCGATGTATTTGTTCGTCTAATTGGTAAACTTGTTTTCCCTTTTAGCAGCTCCGCTCTTCCTCCAAGTATTTGTCGACGGAGAAACTGTCTTCATAGTACACCCAATTTAGGTGATGATCAACTATCTATGGAGTGCTTGATGGAATACTCAGACAGGGCTAGCACCGGATCTCGTAGTCTCTTTTGCCATCGTGGTGGAACTGGTAGTTCTAACAAGAAATCTAGCTCTAGAAGTGCGAGTGTTAACAAGTGTCGGCATTCTTCGAATAAGGATAACGCTTCAGTTACAACAAATTGTGAAAGTATACACCTTGGTGTTAAATGTTATCGAGCTTTACTTAACAATCAGGTGAGATTTTTTGCTAAAAGCCTATCGTCTCAATGATCTGGAAAAATTTAGATTTTATTTTGAACGGATTTTCTCGTTTCACTTTCAGCGTGGATGTACTATGATCTTCGAACAACCTGAGAGTATTAATACCATTGCGCTGTGTCTGCTACATCCTAGTTTTCAGTAGGTGTATTTATTGGTTATTTTTATCGTCCACGGCTCATTTTTAAACATATTCGTTTTATTTTGAATGTACAGATTTGATATTCTTATCATGTCTTTTTAGTACCGCCGCTCAGGTAGTTGACCAACCCACATTTGTTATCCTCATAGATTATAATTGAGATTGTTTAATGTTTGTTAGGGTGTATTTGTAATACTAGCAGAACAACGGGCATATACGTTTAAACTTTCCATCCAATTTTTTCCTAAACAAACTTCCAACCGAACGTACGGCTTTCAAGAATCGTACCTAAAGTAGAATCTAATTTTCTACTTCGAATCCCTTAAATCTAATTCTTCTCTATTTCCCAAAATATATAGTACCTTTTTTCTGTGTATTTCTGATAGGGAACTTTGCTTGTTAAAATTGCTTCGTCACGACCTATCGTATTGCATGGCTTTTAAGCATTAAATGAAATTCTGTATTTTCTAGTGAACATATTCAACATTTTCGGAATCATTGATTAAAGGACATTTTTCTCATATTGGCAACCAGAGATTCGTTACTGAAGGCTAACATTAGGGAGTACGTCTATACTTTAATTGGTTCCGGGTGATCAAGATATCTCGCTATTATTGTGACTTTGTTTCTCTTCATTTTTCTGACACTGCTTTCATGGTATAATCTAGCAAAACTAAGAATTTATTTAAAATAGTGGCACTTATTAAATGATGCAATAAAATTAACCTCAGTTTATTTATCAAACGATTAAAACCTGCGTACATTCGTATTTAACTGAACGTTGTCACTCATGTCTTCATTATGAAGGTTAGCTGTTAAAGAGTACTTATCGTAATTTGAATAATCAATAGTACATAGAGTTGATGACAGATGGCTGTGAATTTTGACTAGACATGGGCCTGCTTTTCCAGCCATCAGGTATTAGCCATTCTCTTCTGCACAGGCCTCCTACTAGTGCTTCTTAGAGTTGCTCACGTTCCAGAATTCTACCACATTAGATCGGAGAAGGAGTTTTTTTGGCCTCCTTCATCTCCTCTGTCCACTTTTCTGGTACAGCATTTGGACCCGCAGTGCGCACACCACCGGCTACTGGTGATTGCACAAACACATGTTAACTTTTTTTCTCTGTGTGATTCATCGCTCGGCCTTTTCTCTTTCTCTCGCAGCCGTTCGCTCAAATGCTGCGTGAAACTGTCTGTGCATGGTTGACACATTCATTTGACAGCTGTGTGTAGACGGGGTTGACTTATGATTACTGCTGTGAGACAATCCTGACCCATGAAACATGTATCTTGTCAAGGTAGTATTCATGGGGATACGCAGATTCAGTGCAAATTATTGATACATAATCAATTATTGACATTGTCGCTTTTATGGACTTAGAGAAAGAAGCAACATTACTTAATTACTTACATTACTTAATAACACTTGGGCCTGTGTAATTGGCATTTAGCCAACTCTTCATGTGAGAGTTTATTCGTCTGTTTATTTGTAAATCGGGCAGTATTAATATTTGAGCAAATGAATGCTTAGTTTAAGGTTATAATTTTGGAAGTTTGGTGAGGGCAGTCTTTGGCTTGCTAAATATATGTCGGCAAATATTTAAATAAAAGGAGGGACAAGTAGCTGATTTTCTAAATCAAAACAAAATACATTTTTTATTCTGCTTAAATAATAGGGAAAAATAACTAGTTTGCCTGATTTTGAGTATCGTACTTACGCGTATTTGGTATGATTCCCTTCTTTGTTGTTAAATGGCTATTGTTTGATAGTGATATCTGAAGAACGCTTAAAATTATTTAGCAGCCGAGTTATAGGTGAATGGTTCCTTTCGTATACAATAAATGGCTTATGAGGTTGTCTAGACCGATTTGACGAATTTCGATCCCCGTCCATTCCTTCATGGGGAAATGGTTATGGGTTGTTTACCTTTCTCGTTGACGGACTGAGTCATTTAAATGCCTTGGATCTTCAGACCGTAGAATGTATATAAATGTGATTATTTCTGGACTTTGTGCATATACCTGATTATCGTTGGCGTTCAAGCCTACATCTCTTAGTGGTTTTGGGAAAAGAATTGTTCGCTATTCTAAGAGCCGGATTGGCTTATAGCAATATATTGACTTGGTGTCTCAGGACTGCTCATATGTTTGCTCCTTACCACTCTCAGCTGATTTGTAACTGCATATCTTCCCTATTTCTTATTTTACGCTTATGTCCCGTGTTTTCCCCTCTTATTACTGCTATGCAAAACCTATTTGCAAACCTCCAGTTATTGGACTAGTAGCATAGAGTGGAGGAGATTTTACTAATTAGCTATTCACAGATAGTGTTGCTAAATTAGAGCTAATTACGTATTATCTGGCTTCCTTTAACGAATTTATTTAGTCTAGTTTAAATTTATTGCCTTTGAAAAAGTCGTCCTTAGCTATATGGTTTTGAGACAGAATTGTTACCTTAAGTTAACTGAAATGCTAATTTTTGTATGTATTTATACAGAGCTTATTTTTTTCTCTTTTTCCTTTCGTTTTAGAACCAAGACACTCGTGCTGGAGTTGCTGGCAGCAGTTTGTCTGATTGTTGGTGGTCATGAACGAGTGATTGCTGCATTCGATGAGGTTTGTCGTGAGTTGGGCGAGAGTCGACGATTTGAGACCCTTGTGTTCTTCTTCCGCAGTCACGAACGCCTTCCATCTGACGATTATTCCATTGACTTTATGGTATCCCTTTCAATAAGCAATTTTTTTCTACCCTATTTGTGGTTTCAGCGTACAATGCATTGCTTCTAATTGGTTCCCACCAGTTCAAATTTCCATGTTAACTAGATTTTGACCTACTCAATATTACGAAATGTCGTTGTTGTAAGGGCCATTGATATCTGTCAGTATTGCTTGTTTAAACCAACCGTTATTTTTTTAGTCTGATTTATATTTAGAATGGAGAATGGAAGTTGGCTAACCAGCAATGCTAGTAGGGAGGCAGAGGGGAGGCGTTTTCTTCTGCATAACTTCAAAAATGAACAAGTAGAAAATAAAATTCGCTGTTCAGAATAAAATTTAGATCCTGTTATTAAAGCCGCCTAAGTGGGCTTTACTAGGCTACACTTTTGCAAGGAGTAATTGTCCACATAAATCAACTCGTGCACAAATAGTGAATTCTTTAATTGATAATCATTAAAAAACGGCCCGATAAATGACCTACTCAATATAGTGCTGCTCATCTCTACTTATTACCCGATTTCAATAGCCTGGACTATCTTTTTAATTTAGCAACTTTGGTATTTAATTTCGCCCCAGCTATTCCTCATTCTATACTTTCGATCTTTGTCGATCTACACTATGTCAGTACGATAGAGAGTAGAGAGGACTAGTTACTGACAATCAGTTTATTGGAGGAGAGAGAGAGAGAGTTTAAGAGTTGATTTAGCCAGGATTCAATAATATGTTCAAAACCGTAGGTGCGTCCTAGTTGGTGTATCACAACGAATACAATGGAAGGGAATCCGGGGTCAAGATAAATGTGACAGTAAGGAGTTCTTGGCTGCATGTGAGAGGGGGACCGAGAGAGAGAGAGAATATTTCTATCTTAGAAAATTTGCTTTTTTCAGCCAATACGGCACATATTGATTTCCATTCCTCGTGTTTTTTTTCCTGTAGGTTTCCTGTATGCAGTTCATCAACATTGTGGTTCATTCAACTGAGGATATCGCCTTTCGTGTCTTTCTTCAGCAGGAATTCACAAACCTTCGACTGGATGATTACCTTCAGGTTAGTATCTTGCATGACAATAGTTATCCCTTCTTGTTTGCGTTTTTGTTACTGAATAGTGCTATATGGAGGTGCTGTTAGAACCCTTGAGAGGCCACTGGATAGAAGTGTGTTAAGAAGAGGGCAAAAAGAGCTTAGGGTCCAAAGAAACCTGGCTGGCTAATTTTTTTTACTTGAGGTATTTTCAAGTATCATTGCCATTTAACCC
Source organism: Hymenolepis microstoma (assembly GCA_000469805.3). Lineage (NCBI taxonomy): Eukaryota > Metazoa > Platyhelminthes > Cestoda > Cyclophyllidea > Hymenolepididae > Hymenolepis > Hymenolepis microstoma. The sequence goes on along the minus strand of LR215995.1, from coordinate 9,388,471 downwards.
CTAGAGGGTTAGGGCATATTCTAGTCAGTTGTAGTTATATAGGGACATAAATATCCCTTGTGAATCAATCGGCCAATTTGACGTTACAAAGTTCAAGCACATAAAAATAGGCCCTTTATCTCTGACCAGAGCGCTCAAAATAGCTGAGAATCAATCAATGACTGAAATTGAATTCTAGCTAAGGTGTTCGTTCTACAGTATGATAAGTCCTCTCTCTTATGCGTGATTTCTTTATCGTATGTGATCTTTTCAATAGCAGTTTGAAATCCGGTATTGGATTCGGGTAAATCATTGGGGATGTTATTGTTGGTCAGGCCGATTTGCTGATTCTGAATTAGTTAATCATAATTAACTCTTATATGTTGATGTTATCAATGCAGGACTGCAGAGAGAGTTAATTTTAGGGTATACTTTCGGTAATTACAGTTCCATTTTCTGTGGTCATTTCCTTATGATAGAACATCTCTGACATTTCAGATCTTGTTGCTACGTGCTCAATTTTTAGACGACAACTAATTAAGTGGGTGAGACCAATAATCAGATGACATTAAGCTCCATTTGTTCTTTTCATTCTCTTACCCTCTTTTTCTTTCAATCATTTGAATCATCTCATATACTTGGAAATTTGCGTTCTAGAAATGTTAGTTATAGGTAATAATAGCGTATTCTTTTTTCTATCTACCTAACTAACATATTTACATTCTGTTGTTAATTGAGTTTTCGTTGTATATGTTGTTCTTAAAATAGGTTAATATTAGAGTTCACGCACCCCTTTCATCATATGACTATTTCAAGTTGAGTCAGTCATATTCAGTTTCAACATGACATGGTCTGACTTTCTTGCCTCAACTCTCATGAGAAAAAATTGAATTTAAAGTTCAGCAATTTCTAACACCCACATATTCCCTTTCTTCGTTCAACTCATATATCATTGAGGCATGCAATATCCAATATGGTTACAGTTTGAGCTGAACGATGTCTAAGAATGAAATCGTCTGTAGAAGGCGTTTTCATATTGTTGATATTGAAGGTAAAAATGCTATCGTATCTATGGCAGTGTAATTGATCTGAGTAGAACTAGATTTTGGTAATAAAGAAATGATTCATAATCAAATAAAATACAAACTTATGAACGCGAATAATGGATGAGGGAGGGAAGCAAATGTATGCCAGAGGTCCCACTCATCTTGTTGTGTGTAGTTGGCTACTTATTAGGGTTCTTCGATGGTATCATCGAGTTCTCGAGACAGTTGGGGGGAGGGGAGGGGGGAGGGAAAGTACTTGCGAGAAGAGCACAGCATGATTGAGTGATTACTAAAACCATTTTGATTGGCTGGTGAGATCTTAAGTACTTATTTCTCTGGTCCGAATACCTATTTAGCTGTCAAGACCAATTGGAAATAACCAACGGAAAATGTCCCTCCGGAGGAAAAAAAACACTACGATTTTATGTCTTGTTTGTCGATACCCCATCAAACTTTAAGTCCAACTCTTTTTTTACCACATTCAACTCAACTTAAAGGCTGCTCTTTGTGGGTTTCAATCGGTAACACTGCGGTTTCTCTGAACACTTTGTCCCTAATCCACACTCAATATTTCTTAGATTTTTGTATCTAAAGCTAAATAAAATCAAGAAGAGCCCTTTCTCTCTTCGCCGCTAGTCAAATTCCGAAATCTATTACCTGTGTTTAGCAATTCTACCTCCAACAGCTAGTGTGCTAATTTTCTCAATCTAGAGGATCTCCAGTCGTGTGGGCGAGCGCCTAGGACGGCAAGTAGAAGCCTACCTGGATAACCACGTGGATGTGACCACTCTCCTAGAGGATTCGCAAGCGAAAGACGCCTTGCAAGCGGAAGTGGAAGCTCTTGATTCTGATCTCCTGGCCGTTCAGGGTCAGTTGGCCACTACACAAGCCGAATATGCCTCTCGAACTGCTGCATTTGAAGAGAAGGTCAAGAATCTTCAGGCACAAATTTCTGAACAGGAGGTGAGAGCAAATGTTAGAAGGAATATTAGCATCTAAGAATCAGACTTTTATTCCTAACTATTCTACATACTATATTTTACCAGTGTTTTCTATGGGACAATCAAATAATTATAAGGCAATTGGAATCAACATGGTTTATTAGTAACTGAGTATTTGAGATGAAAGAAAAGAGATCAGCATGCGTGGACGGGTTTGTAAATGCTGATGGATACCTAGAGTGGGGTTATGCCCTTCAAGTTGGGGTATAAGCTAGTTTAGTCAGAGGATTGCAGATAGTCGACCGGTCAGGTCACTGACTCAGTCGTTGGTGGAGATCGGGTTACTTGATGGTCCAGGAGAGTCCAAGATATCTAATCTAGTGGAAGGTCGGGAATACGAGTGAAATTCATCATGAAATATATGTGTAAAAGAATGAGGCCTGATTAGGTGACAACAGATGTTGCTAGGTTGGGAATAACAGATAGGGGCTATAGAGGAGCAGGCCACGGATGACAATGCTGACTTGCAAATGTATATTACTGCGATATGATATCTTGATGTGTTGGTTGGCCAGAAAGATAGACAGGTCATTCAAATTTCCCACCGATTTCTGTGATTAATTACGTTTAGGTAGATTACTATCAGGACATGACGTCATCGACTAAGCTGTCTAATCTGAGAGAGCCCAGAGTTAACCTTTTCTTTCTACTGGTTAGGAAGACAGCTCAATTAGGGTTTAGGGTTGATTACCTAACGTTTAAAGTTTGTTAGGCTATCGATGATGGAATGCTCCGTCATGATTCAAATTGTAGTCAATAGATCGGCAATTTAAGAGATACATTTTGAATATTAATTAGGGAGATAACATAGTAGCTTACATGGACGATAATTACACTTTTTTACTTCATTATCACACTTCAGGCCCAACTATTAGACAATAAAGAAGAACTACAGAATCTGCGCTCACGTTTGGTCGATCAGAACTCCACTGCTTCGTCAGTGGAGAAGAAGCTGCAACAGCAAATCACTGAACTTCAGGAGGCCCTAAAGGCAGAGCGAAATCGTCCAAAAGTAATTTCACCACCACCACCGCCACCGTCTGCTCTTCCACATACCCCAGCTCCTCCATCTACAACATCCTCTGTACCATCTGCTCCCCCACCGCCGCCGCCACCACCTCCTGGATCTCTTGAAAGTGGAATTCCAGCGCCCCCACCACCTCCCATGTTCGGTGGAGGTGGTGCCCCCGGATTTGGATTGGCTCCGGCTGGCTCACAAGGTTAGTGTTCTTTACTTTCTTAATATTGTTCGATCGAAAGTTCATCCAAGTGTCGAGTCAGGGATAAGATAAATGTCCAACTTCTCATTGATGGTAATAAACTTCTCAAGACTGTTATAAATGCTAAGAACAATTGATTAGAGTAGAGAGAATGTGTTGCAGAGTCAAGACTATTCACTAACAATGAACATCAAGAGTTCTAAGACCAGAATTTCTTCGAGTGGGCAAAAATTGTATCGAGAGAACATAGGTCAGTGGGAGGGATAAGAACGTGAACGAAAAGCATGGCATGAGAAACGAGCGTTTGGACCGTGCATCTTAACATTGAATTTCGATCGATCACATAGACAAAAAGCTGAGTTATCGCGGGGTAGAGGGAAGTAAAAATCTATTTTTAGTATCGAGTACCAACTGGTTTGTCAAATGAGGGGTAAAATGCAGCGATCACACACAATTAGGGTGAGCAAATGATCTCAATTACTACATAGTTTTCTAAATGTTTTTTGGGAATCATTAGGGAGTGTTTTTTTGCGACAGATCTTGTGACAAGTTCATTCTCTTATCCCTCTTCTTCGTTAGACATAAGCGTTGTGGTTGGTCATTCACCTCAGTGGATTTATGTTGATAGGCACTGATTTCGTGCTCAGACGGAGTTGAAGAGTAATAATACCTGGAGTCTCTATGTGAAGCAGATTAATGTTGGTTGAACTTGAAGATGGGTACTTAGGAATGCCGACGATTTTCCATAGAGGATGTGGATGATTTCTGATCTTCACAACCGAATATTATGATTATATCAAATGGCAGGCTTTATGGTGGTTATCACTAGCCCTTTAGTTGACTTCGGGCTTCACAGAGGGGAGAAACGCCAAAATCACAAAAAGTCAAGAAGGGGGGGGGGAAGAGAAGAGTGATTCACAGATGTAAAAGAGGCAGACACAAAGGTAGAGAAAATGGTAAGGTGAAGTGAGTGCTGTGAAAGTGATCGAATATGACATACAGTGGGGTTATGGTAGTTTGAAGTCAACTGCCGATTTGTAGACTTTTTTTGCCATATGAGTGTACGTTGCTCAGAGTGCACCACGTCGAGATAAGTCTATCGCGCACCCCACTGCTGAATGTAAATGTTACAGTTGCTTAATAGGGATGGAATTGAAATGTGAAGATTTCTTTCTTGAATGATAAAGAAACCTCTTGAGTTCAATTTAAAATTTATCTCTCTTTGTTTTAACATGCTATTGGTGCATGAAAACTTTATTTATATTGGACAATAGTTTCCACTGGAAATTGAGGATAATTGCTCAGCTTTTCTTGAATAAAGTTCTGATTCCCCCTTGTGATTCCTGCTAGCCTATTTCATGACCCATTTCTAAGTTATGTGATCCCAGAAGAAATCTAAAATCTATAACTGCATAAGCTTAAGAAATGATTGTTTACATTACTCCCAATTTCATTTCAGGTGAACATTTAGTTGGTATGAGCTAATATTAACAGCTTTTAATTATTTTAATTTATCAGAGCAGGGTGAGCTCTGCTCACACACGTTGAAGACAAATTATTATTCCAATTACCTCTTTTACCGAAAATAAGACATAGTGGTATTCTCTGTAAATGTTGCAAATCTACAAGTTTGCAAATACATTGTCTATTAATCCGCCAAAAATATGTATGCACGAGATTTCTTTGGATTTGTCACCGGTCAAAGTACATACGTGGGCATTTGTCAACCACGGTACAAGATCTATATTGGTAAGAGGTCATGTCACCATATATACCATCTAAGCTGTCATTGCGGTACAATATTCTTTGTTTCACACCTAGGTACCTCGCACATTTGTTCCATTTCTCTTTATCGAGAAGGTAAATTTTCGTGTATAGAGATTAAGATAATCCAGTTTTTACTAGAAATGAAGTTCGCGAGCTATGCGCACTTAAAAATAGTCGATTCGGTATCCCTGTTTTGCATTACATTTTCATTAAGTGTTACTTTGCCATCGATGGTTTAGCCATCTTTGCAAGCCGTAAGGTCAGTAGCAGTAGTCGTGTTTGGTTTTACGTCATCACTGCCGACAGGTCAGGAAATATTTTTCTTTTGATATAATACTGGTTTATGGCGAGGTGGCCTAGTTCCTTAGTTCATATTCCTAGGTGTTCTGTCTAAGTGTATTTCTAGTTTGTTAATCTACTAGTTCTTGCGTTCTTTACAATTTGCCCAGGATGTGATTCATTCCAATGATAGTGCTTATTTCATTTATTTTGATGGTTAAAACTTTTTTATCTTGCTAGTACCTTTACTAGGTGATCTTCAATTTACGGTACCTTGGAATTTCAATTCCGACCGTTGCCTAACGTTGTCTGTTGACATTTTTTCCGTACCCGTTTGCTATCATGTTGTTTCTATAAATAGAGCTGGAAGGCGGCATTGTGTAGAATGCGTAGAATGTATCCGCGCTTTTAGCACATTACTTTCTTATTCTCTTTGTTAGTATTTAAATTTTCCCATACTTAAATGAAGGCTGTATTAACGAGATAATAAAAGGATTATTTATTTATACTCACGAAACAATTAATGGAAAATAGCAAAACCTCAATCTCAAATAGCTTAAGCGACAAGTCCTCCTCTCTTCCTTCCAGTACATAATTCTGGAGTCTTTAAAGGAATTTGGCGATCATGACAAGTATTCTCAGCCAGTTAGTCTTAGGGGCTGTATTTATGCCAAAATGTGTGTAAGCAGGTTACTTGTTCTCTGCTATATCATGAAATCTCACATGAGCAGTAAATTCCATATCTCAGTTAGTGGATTGAACTGTCTTGCAGTATTTAAAGCTTGATTTTATCCTTCGGTTTTATGCGTCATTTTATGCTTTTCTATCGAAATATTAATGAAATTTTTATATCGAAAGCATCTTTTGTTGTGTGTTATATATCATTTCTCAATTAAATTTCATGGATGTTATTAACCACGCATTAATTCGTTCTTTAATGATCATAATTGTAATTAAATGAGCTAATATTGGCATAATGAGTTATTTGTTTTTTTTTTCTAAAAAATGGGCATTTTGGGTTCACGATGTAGCACTTTTAAATCATGTTTGAAATGGGATATATGATTGCACTTTTACAAAAGTTCGTCACGGAGTATCTGTTAGAGCATTTCTTGATCAATACAACTGGCTATTTCGAGCGACAAAAATTAATGATGGTCGTGTTAAACAATAATTTCTTTTCTGTTAAATAAATTTACACGTTTACCTTTTAATTCTGGGTTTACTTTTCCCTATTACTGACAATAGCCAACTTCAGCTGAAACTGTTTCTCCCAGGTATGTCAAATCGTATTGACTTATTCCGCATACATCCCACCAAATGCATCTGAGATGTTTATGAAGGGTCAACTGAATCATTGGTCCGTAGTTAGAATGGCTTTTGCATCACTAGTAGAGAATAGCCCTGGTTATCCGAACAGTTGTATAAATTTGTTCACATTCGATGTTAAAGAGGGTAAATGAGATTAAGGTCCAGTAATGAATGAGTTTTCCCACCATTTTACCTTTAATTACCAAGACTGCTTTTGTATACTTGCTCAATTGGGTGGGAGGAATATGTGAGTTATGGATGTGCCTTCTGTGTAAGTAATGTTAGCAACTTGTGTACTCTAACTACTAGTCACTACCTTGTCTTTTTCCCGAACTTATTGATTCTGCAAAAGTTTCCGCGCAGAGAGGTGACAGACAATCCAAGCCCACATACTAACTTAACCATGTCAATTTTAATTATTTGATGAGGTTATCCATAGATATTAAAAAGGCACTTTGTATAGCCATGGCGATATTTTAGGAGCCCCTCGAAGCCGGGTATAGATATGCCTCAATGTGAAATTATTACTTTTTTCCTGAAGATTAACGGCATACGACATTCTTTCCCGAACCTGAATTTACTAAGGGAAGAGGTGCGATAGGAATTACAATTTAGATGACCGGAGGGTGTCAATACATTCATGCTTTGAAAATGGGTTCCCTTTAAAGATTCCAAAATTGATGCCCACTGTTTAGGCCCTTTAATCGTCTGATGAATAACAAAAATATCATCGTCTGACAGCTAGGACAGGGTGGAGATATGAGTTGGTAGATTACAGAACACTTTCGAAAATGTAAAAGCGAATTCGGGGATACTTAAATCTCACGTTCTTACTTATTACTAAATTTGTTTTCACCTTCATATTTCTAACCCTTTCATCTTTTTTTTTTTCCAAATTTCATTGGCCATACTTCGTACGACATTTCTAAGGGCTTCATTTTTGCATCTGTTTGCCATTAAACAAACTCCGCCATTATCCCTGATAGCATATTAAGTTATTCTGGAAAGGAAAGCTTCCCCTTATGCAGTACAGATTTTATGCGTAAGTTGTTTAGAAAACAGTCTTTTGCCTATTTTCTGTCCATCATAAAATAATCCCACATAAGGAGCCCCTTCTGCTCTAATTTGGTTTAATTTTTACATTAAATAACATGCGTAGGACTCATTTTGGGTGAACGTGATAGGAGGAGGAGGAGGAGGAGAGGGCCTTATTAGTATTAACCACCACTCGGTTGCAAAAAGTGGGTAAAGAAGACGTTTGTCTGGGTTTTCATTATAGAACCGTATCCTTGAGTTCTGCATGTTATTAGCTCTTGCTAGTTTTGCATTGATATGTGCATGTTCTACTTATTTGTCCCTTCGCAATCTTGACACCTGAATTAATGATTTTCTAACTTTAATGTAAGCCGGTTACTTGGCTCCACATGACTTATAATTCTATTAAATTTCTGAACACTATTTTTAAGTAACGGAAATATATAACTTGAGCAAAATGATTCTTCCTGTGTTTTCGTGGCAATTGGGAATCTAATTAAGGCGGTTACTGTCAGTAAAATTCTCATTTATAGCCAGCTGCCTAAAATACATCTTATTGCCCCCAAAATGCCTGTTATCCTGAGTCAAGTAGCAGAATTGAATTGGATAATAATTTATGCTGTGACAATCATTGGGTTTATTCCAATAAAACCGCCCTCGTAACTTGAATTTATTTGGCAAATTGACCATAGTTCTGTTCTACGCAATTTTTTTCGCGGTTTTGTGTCGTGGGTGTCCTTTGCTATGGTAACCGCACTCTTCAAACACGTATATTTTTGTTTGTGGGTCACATTCAGAACCAATTCTTTATGTTTTTTCACGCATGAGCGAGTGATCGTGATGCGAGATGTGATGTTAAGATCTAAATGATGTTTCACATCTCCTTAAAATCAGCATTAAGTAGTATATCCGAATTGTTTGTTTTCCTTGCAGCTGTACCTATTCGACAACCCTATCAAACGCGCTACAAGCTGCCATTGATGAATTGGAGTGTTCTTCGTAGTCAACAACTCCGCAATACTATCTTCGTTGGTATGAACGATGAAAAGGTTATTGAATCGCTGGATATGGATCGTTTTGAAGAACTCTTTCGTCTCTCCTCGAATTCTATTCTTTCAAAATCATCTAATGAGGTCAAGTCGGTCAGCGGTAATGGAGAAAATGCTCCCGATTCTACAACTGTGATAGATGGTGATTCTCGAAATTCCGTAACTTCTAAGAAGGCCATGAAGAAACGACTTATGGATGCTAGTCGTCTTAGGTGAGTCGATTATTTGTATTTGTTATATGTTCTCTTTATTCGGGTAGAGAGGATATCTCAGAATTTTTTTTGCTAACTGAAAATTCACACTTCCAAGTGCTAATGTGTGTGTGATTTTGGCGATTCCAATTACTGAATGCGCATAGATTTAGTTTCCGACTTGACGGACGTTGACTTCCTAAATCCATTGCATAAGTAAATGGAAATTGTCATCGGCCCATTCCTCCGAGAATCTTACATCCAATCACCCTTGTTGTGTTGACCAAGCTGTGTTTAGCCATCCACAACGATGGATAGGCATTGATAGGCACTGATAGTACAAGTTCACTTGGATCCTTTTTGCTACCAGTCCTCTCTGATAAACTCAAACGGTTAATTAATTTACTAATCAGTCTAATTCATTACACCTTACATATGTGCTAATGCTAGATAAAATAAATCTTCTATATAATAACGCCATCCATCCTACTGAATGTATTTGTTATCTAATGCGAAGTTATTATGCCACTGATATAACAGTACACAACCATCACCATCACCATCACCACCACCACCACCACCACCGTAATCGTAAGTCTCAGAAGGAGGAGAGAGACGATTTGTAGCTCGAACAACTTCCCTAGCTGTTATGCAAGAAACTATACACTTTGTATTTATCCTTGTTAGCCAGTTTTATTGATACGAATATGAAAGAGCAAGCATTGGCAAGCCTAATGCTCAAGGAACGGATTTTGTTAACAGATTCTCGTGAATCCCGTTTTATTGCTCCTCACTACTATCTGTAAATTATTGCTGAATTACTCTTAATTCATTCTCAATTTAAGCTTAATGTCGTTACTCAATGAATCAAATAGTAAAAGCGATTTCGTGAAAAAGACAGATTCTCTAATGGTTTCTCTATTTGGATGAAATTGATGTAAAATTTCGAAAATGCATCAGTTCTGGTCTGATTTGATCAATGTGTCACGTTGCCTTCAGTGGTAGTAAACATTTTGACGGACCTGATTAAGTTTATTCCATAACATCAAAGGCAGTAAATAGCATTACTCAATTTCTTTTGCATTTTGCTTTGGGCAGAAGCGCAAGAAACGAGAAAATGCCTTTCACAGATGACAATCTTTTGTATTTCAAATGACAATTGATAAAATTTATCTGGAAACCATTTAAAGTCATATAAAAGTCTTCCATTGCGAGACCGCTTTTTAGAATGTATGTATGGATCTCTATAGTGCATTTTACCTTTCTTGCATTCGTTCGCATAAACATTTTGCCTTCGATTGTTTATTTCGTTCACAGAGACTTCATCTTAGAAATACTAGATCGGTGAATTGGTATTTGTTGCCTGGCGAAATTCGGTATGCGGAGTGCCTAGATTTGATAACTCGATAACAGGGTATTAGTGAATCTTTCGTTGAGGTGTATCAAACCATGAGATCTGAAGTTCAGATGAAAAACCTTGGATTTCATTGCATTTGAAGAAGTTACAGAACCGAATTGCGAACATTGGGAAAGTGGAATTGGTGGAGTTTTAAGAAGACAGTATTTGCTGTCGTGTGCGAGTTGTCTTACCCAAAAGAGGTCTCCAGAAGTTGAATGCCATCGCAGGTCTTGCATCACCTGGGTTTCTCGCAGTCTTTCTCTTGAAATAGGGAGAAAGTTGTTAGGGTACACCAAAGTGTAGTTAAGTAATGCACAGTTTTCTCAAGGAAGTTGGTGAGATGTGTGAGTTGGGATGTGAAGATGGTGCTTAAAAGCGGATGTTGAAGGTAATAGGTAGCATTGAGTTGGATTTAAATACTGTGGTTTTTTAATCAAGTGAATTGAAGTGATCGGACTTCTTATCTCTGCTCATCGACATCGTCCATCATGAATGTCGTCTTGGTTTGGGTTGGAAAATGAGTGAGAGGAGAGATGATAGTTCTTGTGTGGAAAGTAGTGGAAATGAGGTGGTTAGTGGTGGCATATCTCGTGTGATACCTTAGAATGTGTATTGGTAGGAGAAAAGAGGATTCGGTCATGGGTTCCTAGATGGAGAGAGGAATTATGGAATGATTGGTCACTTGGTGAGCCGGTGACTGCAATCGAGATGGAATTGCGTTAGGATTGCGCGTGTGTGGAAGGCCGAAAAGTTATGATCCATGGTGTGGGTTATGAAGCCTCGGAATTTCTTTCCCGAGTTCTGAAACTACTCAATTTGGTGTAGCTGTGCCACACTTAGTTGATATTCGCTTGGAACCGAAGTGGAAGAGCGATAAGAGTAGGGAGGGAGGTGTTTGCAGTGCATTGGTGATAACTCATGTTGAAGTGGTATCAGATTGGAGGTCAAATGGAGGAGGTGGGGTTGCAGTGATTTTTCTCCATCTCGTTATTATCCATTCTGGGGTTTTGAACTTCGATATTTATTTACAGGTACTATTGTATTTGATGGTAGAAAAATGAGGTTGTGCATGTAATCAGTGCTTTCCTCCATTGTCTCCCTCCATCGACCAACCACCATGTCCATCTTGGAATAAATTAAAATTGACCCATGTTGCTTAGTGTTAGAGACAAAATTGGTGTTCCTTTCATGTGAATAGGTCCTCGATGTGATAGAACAAAGTGGATTGTGATGTTGCTTACCAATTTCTTAGTTGTAGTTGGCATTTGAGAAGAATTGTGCATGAGACCACTATTCTGATTTTCTTGCAGTGCTAAGCGAGAAGTGGTGTGTAATTAACTTTGAATGAAGAGAGTCGATCGAAGTGAAGAGGAAATGTTTGCTTGAATGTGACCTTGAGAAGTGAATGGTGGAGATGAAATGGGGAAGTGAAGTGGAGATGAAGAAGGAGTTATAATAAGGTGTGGGAGGAGGTAGCTCTATTCAATCATGTTGAAGTTGTGATCCACTAATATTTTTGTTGTTGTGTAATTCGCAACCTCGAAACGGTATTGATGCAAAGGACTTATTGGTTTTTGCAAGCTAAATATAGAAGAAATATTTGAAATGTGATTGTGTATAAAGCAGGGTTATAATTACCAACTGTAAAGAGTGCGAACCAAGACTGAATGACAGCTTTATTGATTGGCTTGCCATTTTGAACTCCAGTGAGAACATTTAAAGATGTGGTGTTTTCAAAAAAGAAGGCAATGGTGATTTTGATAGAAGGTATACTTAAATATTGGGATTACATAATAGAAGTACAACATATTAATAGACCAAATGATTAATTCAGTCAACTACTGATGTATAGGCGAAGATTAGTGCGGAATCGTTGGAAGTGCTGAGGCGACCAGGGAGGTGTGGATAATTTAGCTGGTCTAGTTTCATGAAGTAGGAATAGAATTTTGATGCTGTGGACTTAACCGCTGGGTTTGTGTGAAGATTATTTTCATTTGGATCAAGATCGTCGGAGAGTCCTTGTGGTTTTCGACAGCTTGGGCATTGCTGGTCTAATAGGCTTGCCGAGTTTGGAATATAGAGCTGAGCGAGTTGGCCTGATTCTCATTATCCTACTTTGCCAGGTCTTGGGAATAAGTGGTAATCCTGGAACTACTGGTTTGAAAGACCTAGTATTCCTTATGGTATTTGCAAACCTGACAGTCTTGGGTACAAGGGGTCTCAAAACTCGCGGTGTTTTATATAGATTGGTTCGTTGTGCTAAAAGTTTGGCCGGCGTAACTCCTCTGATTGGTTTGACTGTAAAGGCAGATGATATGCCAGGAGAAAGGCGTCCAATAGCCGCAGGAGACGAAGCTCGTCGTAACACAGATGGTTGAGCCTGTGGCGGGCATGGGCAGGTTTGTTCCGTTCCGTCGTCAAGTTGGTCACGCAGTGCGTTGGCAATTGTGAGAAGACACTGATTGGCTTCCTCAATAGGAACGTCATCACAAATGGGCTGAGGGCATATCTGAGAGCATGGCTGTGGGCATGGCTGTGGACATGGCTGTGGGCATGGCTGAGGGCATGGTTGTGGGCATGGCATCGGTTGTGGAGAATTACATTGCTGACTACAATTTTCCAAGGCACAGAACAATTCAGGATTCAATTTCTCAGAAAGAAGCCTCAGGCATTGTTTCACGCTGGTGCATCCTGTTGATTCATTGGGATCAGGGGTGCCGGGGAGTTCTGGTGGTGATCCGCAGCCGCAGTTATCATCTGGATCGGATTCAAAGCATGGTGCGAGTTCGGGGTATACGATTAGTAACAAGTTGATCAAGGATTCTCTGAGTATATTGTAGGTCTCATCCGTTAAGCCTGGTATTGTGGTTGGAAGAAGATCGCCGGGACATGAACTTTCAGCAGTACATGTCTCAATTAACATCGCCAAATCAGGACACAAATTTTGGACTAAGTTTAGGATGCATTCGCGTAAATCGGAGCCTGAGTTAGGCTCATCGGGATCAGGATCGGGTTCTGAAGGATTCCCAGGGTCTGAAGTGTCCTCATCACATGATCCGAGATATTTTTCGAGAACGCAATTAAAGTTCTGTGCCAGCTTGAGTAAACTCATTTTTATTTCGCTTTCACCATTTTCCGAACAGTCTGGTTCAGTGGGTGTATCTGGACATGGTTTGGTTTGATTATCATTGCATGGAGTTTTGGCAGCACATGTCTTAATGCACTCTGCTAACTCAGGACTCAACTTTTGCAATAACTTTGTGATGCAATCGAGATCGGAGGAAGAGGCAGAACCGTCGGGATTAGGATCGGGTTTTTTGGAATCATCTGGTCCTGTATTTCCATCATCACATGGCTTTTTACGGTCTTGGAGAATGGAATTGAAGTTTTGAACCAACTCGAGTAGTGACAATTTAATTTTACAGTCGATATTTGCCGAGCAATCTGGCTGAGTGGGTTTATCTGGACAAGGCTTGGTTTGACCATCAGTTGATGAGTTTTTGTCTCCACTCGTCCCCATGCCTGCTGCTAACTCAGGGCACAACTTTTGTGCCAATTTTATGATGCAATCGCGATATTCAGAGCACGAGGTGGTGTCGTCGGGATCAAAGTCGCATTCTGTGGAATCCTCAGGGTCTGTGGGTTCATCGGGATCTGTGGGTTCATCGGGGTCTGTGGGATCCTCTGGGTCTATGGAGTCCTCATCACATAGCCTTGTAGGGTCTAGGAGAATGGAATTGAAGTTTTGTACCAACTCGAGTAGGGACAATTTAATTTCATTGTCGATATCTTCTGAGCAGCCTGGTTGAGTCTGTGAATCTTCACTAGGTTTGATTTGATTATCGTTGCATGGAGTTTTGTCAACACTCGTTCCCATGCATGCTGCTAACTCAGGGCAGAACTTTTGGACTAACTTTTTAATGCAATTACGAGAACTAGTGTTGTTCGAATTTTGGTCAGGTTCTGTGGGATTCTCAGGGTCTGGAGACTTCTCATCGCATGACACAAGGCATTTTTCTAGAATGGAATTGAAGTTCTGAGCCAACTTGAGTAAATGCATTCTCATTTCACATTCGATATCTTCCGAGCAGTCTGGTTGAGTTTGTGAATCTGGACAAGACTTGGTTTGATCATCGGGGCATGAAATTTTATCAGCACATGTCTTCACGCACTCTGCTAACTCAGGATTTAACTTTTGTACTAACTTTATGATACAATCGCGATATTCGGAGCCAGAGGTAGTACCGTCAGAATCATTATCGGGTTCTGTGGGATCCTCTGGGCATTGTGCCTCCTCAGTACATGTCTCCATGTTGTTTACGATAATGGAAATTAAGTTTTCTGCCATGTCGAGCAAACACTCTTTTACATCGGTGCTGGACTCAACTGGGTTTGTTTGCTTTGTACGCATCATTTTTTCGTCTTCGATCGCCTAGGTAAATCACTGTATTCTCACATTTTCCAATCTTTTATACTGACTTTAATTGTACTCTTGATCGGTTGCTGTCTGCTGATATCACTTGATTCTTATCACTTTGATTTTTTTTCATTTTTCTAAAGTTGGTGTCATCTGTGTTTTTCTCATCCTGCTCATGTTCTTCATTAAATTTGTGGTCGCATTACCAGATGACATGGTACATGGTGTATTTTAACGACATACTCAACGATATGTTGGCATTAGTTTAATAATATTATTCACTTCTTTTTTAATGTTAATAATAAATTGCCAAAGCTGTCTGAGTTAGAAGTTGATTGTCCAGTAGAGGTTGTGTATTTGAACTGAGGTGAGACCAAGTTGCACAATTAGTTGAGTGATAGTAAAAAGGATTTAGCTAAATGAGCATAAGAGTGAATAAATTAACTGAGAGTTAGGTTCTCGAAAGTGTAATGTGGAGGTAATGCAGAAAGGTGAATGACCCTTAGACTGTGTGTAGTTGAGTGATGACATAGATATATATGTATATGCCAAATCTTTCAGCAGATGTTATTCTACTTATTGTGACCTTAGGTGGAAAATCAGGTGAGTGATGTTTTCTGCAGCGAATAAAGGAACCTCGAGCATTTGATTTTGTCTGACTATTTACTTGGGACTCAAAAACCGACCCTGTCGTCTGTGTCGACTGGGTGAATTTTGTAGTCATCGAATGTGCCACTATTTTACACCTCTCTTCCTTCTGTCCTCTAGTTGAGTAAACGGATGTTACTGGTCGCATGTATGAGAATGAAACTAAGGTAGGCATCCGACCAACTTTCTTGCTTTGATCTTGGGATTGCCTATGGTTTGATAAGGATGTGATGCAGTATTTAGTCTTGTTCAGACAGTTGTGATATCTTGGTCTGTATGCTAATTGTGAATTTTCTCCCATTTTCTGAGACTGGTGTCATGAGCCTCGCACTGCAATGTGAGTGAACATTTAGTTAGCTAGTTAGTTAGTTATTTCTGCTGTTTTCCCTATCTACTTGCTATCCTGTGGTAGTTGAGTTCGTGGAGTTGTGAGGGATGAGATTTAATGTAGGTTTCTCACCCTCGCCTGAAGTTTAATTCTCTCTAGTCATGGTGTGACGTGAGAGATAGCGGTAGATAGTGGTGAACAAACAATGGAATATCTTCGTAATGCGGTGGTCCTGATGTATTTGTTGACATCTGTTCGTATTGTAGTACAGTTTGCTTGAAATGGTTTCGCTGAGGCTTATTTATTTTCAATTTTCAATTTATTTTCCTTAATATATATATATATATATGTCTATATGTCTATATATTTCAAGAAACGCAATTAAAAGGTATTTATTTTCGCAAAATATACTTATGTTATAGGTCAATATTCGATTGGTAGATATCTAAACCACTGCAATAACTCAATTTGCACTCTCTTTTAGATGTATGGGCATCCTTCTGCGCTATCTAGAATCCGAGAAATTTACTCTCACGAAGCTTTGGGAAAGTATCACGAACTTGAATGTTAGCTTGGATGTTGCCGACCGTATCTTGCATCAACTACCAACCCAAGAGGAGGCCAGAATGTATCTTAACTACGAGTTCACTGAAGGCCAACCTGTTGATCAGTTGACTGATGAAGACCGTCTTCTCCTCAATCTCTGCAAAGTCAATCGTCTGGGCCCGAAATTGGAGGTGATTGTGTTTATGAACACTCTCGACTCCACTCTTGCGTCCCTGCTTCCTGTAAGTTGGGTTTGCTATAGAATTATTTTGCTATAGTGTGTCGCTATAAATTGATTGTTTTGAATGAATAATGAATCCCTTCACCACATAGCTCTGTTTATAGCTAGAAACCTCCTTTTTCGACTTTCATTCTGCCTCATGGTCCCATTTCTGGTTTCTAATTAGATTACAACCTCCTCCTCCTGTTCTTTTCGAATTAATTTTATCTGTCACCGACTTCGTTTCCATTGTATTTGTTGTTTTAGCTGAGTCTTTATAGTTGCGAAAGCATGTAGCTTGAAGTGTATCTCGTAAATACTGTGGTTAATTAATTTTAAGCTCAGATAATTGGTGACGAAATATCCCTTTATCAGATACACCTTTGGACTTTTGCCAATTTTTCCATTCGCATTTATTGACTTGTCCTCTGAGTCAATCGATGTTGCCTCCGATCTCTGATTGGCAAACTTAAGCGATGACATCATTCCACTTTCCCATCATAGTCAACATAAGAAGACCTTTTTTATAGCACATCAATGAAGGTGAGTGGTGAAGGTGATTAAGAATGGAAGGTGGAAATATGGATAAAAATAAAACTTGCAAAGGGTGAGAGAAGGTGTTATCTCACTAGTATGACCACAGTCCTGCAGCCCGAATGAGTTGATAAGCTGATTACATGCTCTGTCATAGCCAAGAGACACGATCTTCTCATTGGTACACTGCGCTCATATGCAAGCGAGTGCGGCGTCCACATGCATCAACCACGCTCACAAATTTACAGAAGATTGGTTCTTACATCAGTGGGTAATTTGAATGATCTCTCTCTGTCTAATCAAATACAGATCCAGTCACATTGTACTATATACATGTAGACCATCACTAAATATCATTAGGGCCCATCTCCTACCGTAAGGGTAAAGTTGACGGTTTTACTATGGGATCCATTTGAAACTCGCATTTTAAATGTCTACTTGCGAGCTTTTATTGGAACTTGGTACTTCGGGAGAAGGTTCGGTGTTGGTGAAGTGCTTAGCTGTCCCGTAATTTATATTTTAAAAGTTGGGCCGAGGGAGGATAAACTCCTAACCTTTATATTCTAAACTGACTTTCTAATTGAGAATGATGAAATGAAGAACTTCAAATAAGTTATTATTTCCATTACGTTAGCTTCTCAAGACTTCTGAATAAATTAAAGGGCTATTTTGTCTTGTTTTATTTGAATCATTTTCACTTGATTTTGTTAAATTGCTTTCAAATTGTATCATTTGCTCGAGTATAGTATCACAGAGAAGAGAGTAAACTACCAGGTATTTGGGCACGCCATTCTTTGCTATAATCTATTTTGCGTTCTCTGAGCAGTCATTTGTCTCTCTTCACTTGCATTCCTCTATCCGATCACGTCTTTTGACATTATTATTTACCCCTAAGACGCTTAGTCAAATATTGCGTGATCCCCATCCGTAACCGTCACTAATTGCTTATTAATGTCGACTTCGTATCTCACGAAACCACGGGTACCATTTAGTGGTGGTATTCGTAGAACATTTTCAAAATACAAGCCAAGTTATGCGACAAATTATCTTAAGCTGCTGTTTAGTATATAAACAGTAGGGTATAAACAGTGTGGTTGGCAGAACGTTGCATTGTAACTATGAATGGCCATTTGCAGTTTGGTCTGAAGAATTAAACAGCTGTATACTGGATTGAAAGGTCAACTCTGTTCGTATTTGTGACCTATCAAGATCAAGTCAAAAATGGGAGCATATATTCTATAAGCCTCAAGCTATATAATTATCATTGGTAGGATAGTCGCTCCTCTTACCATCTATTCTACTTGCTTCTTGATCCCCTATTGCCCCTTTCACATTTCTTGCCTTAATTAAATTCAAATTTGACCACACTTATTAACGGTTAAATAACAGCGGCAGAGTGCCTCCCTCCCTCACATTGATAAGACTACTTGGAGGATAGTGATGGTTCGTCTGGAGATATTGCATAGTCGCTGTGTCCATAAGCTGTGCTTTGAAAAGCCAGACCAAAATTCAAATAGCCCTTTAATCCAATCACCACCCCCTTCCTCCCCAAACAGGGAGTTTATACGTTACTTGACCGTAAACTCACTTGGAGTTGAACTTAGGAACTACACATTGATGGTCGTATAGTTTTAGCATGTTCCCACTTTTCTCAATTTTGGCCTAAAGTGCATCCAACATATAAGTGTGTGCACATGGCTTGGTTCCTGTTTTATCTCACCTTGCAGCGTGTGTGGGTGTGTGTGTGTGTACTTATTTAGAAGAGTTCTATGTCTTCTAGCCGTCGCAGGTTTCCCATTGAATCAATTCACATAACATATCGCTTACTAAAATTCCATTATTCATGGTGAATTGAATTGCAGACAAGTGGTAGAAAGTTGGACAGAAGCTTGTTTGAAGGTCGAAGTGGACTTAATTATATTTATTGCATTCCCATTATTATGGGAATTGTTGAAAAGATTCAAGTCACTGTTTGTTATTCTCTCTTGTAGTTGAGTAACGACGAAATTCCTCTCTTGAAAGCGTCTATTATGGTTCTAATTTCGTTTATTTTGCTGTTTATCTACGTTCTACTATTGAAAATGTCTATTGTTATCTTAGCCTCAACAATGTGGTTTTGTTTCGATAGCTGCTCCAATTTAGTGACTCTATGAACATCCACACTTCATCAAAACAATAACTCCTGCAATCTTGAGCAGTTCTGAGACTTAGTTTCCGATAAGTGCCTTGCCTACATTTAATTGAATCATTTTAATGGTGGATTATTGAATTACATTACTTTTATTATTTCTTGTGATGTTTATACTTACCCCCCACTCTTTGCCATTCTATTTTACAAAGAAGCACTTCTGTCTAATTTGCTTGTTTATCTTAACGAAAACACGCATACAATCAAAACATACGCACATGTTCGCCCGACCAATTGTATTCGCTATTGAACCAACCGTATTTTCCTGCCTTATTTACTGCATGACTTAATAGTTTCAATAGGCATCCGGGGATTATAAGTTGCAATTTGTAATAGCTGTGTTATTGGTAATGCAAAAGGAAGTACAATTTGTGAAGACAAGAATGATAAGCTTGACGGAGTTAGAGGGCTGAAGAGATGGAGATGTTAAAGTTAGGGCATACTACGAGGCTTACTTTAAGTATACTCGAGTTACATCATATATATATCTGCAGCGTTGAGTGCTTGATGACTGAAGCCATCTTATGGTGCTCATTCAGAGGTGGAGTGAAAGAAAACTAGATATGATTTTCCGTTCATTTTATATGGGTAAAACGAGTCGGACCCACATTGATTGGTTTTCCATTTTACTTTATTGATGTCATTATCTCTCAACTGAAGACATACAGTGTACTCAAAGATTCATTTAGTAATGTGTCTTTATTCTCTTCGATTATGTCATAAAAGCGGGTTCGTGGCAATAAGGTTATTGATTGGGGAAAAGGATTGAGAGATTTGATCCATGAGGTTGGGAAACTTGATGTCTCGTTTACTCAACTTAGAAAAATGTGGTGTTAATTTTTGAGCCACTTGCTCAAAAGTCTCCTTACACGACACTCGTTTGGTATTTAATGCAAACATTGTTGATGACATTTAAATTATTATTGAAATAACCTTCTTTTTTGCAGAAAATCTCGGCAGTCAATTTGGCATCCTTCAATTTGAAGAAGAGCGAGAAGTTCAAACGCCTGTTGGAGTTGATTCTGGCCTTCGGAAACTACATGAATAGTTGTCGTCGTGGTGTAGCTTATGGATTCCGGTTGCAGAGTCTCGAAATTGTAAGTCGACATCCGTTTTATAGAATGTTTTAATTCGTTCAGTGACGGAGAATTATTGGTTGCGTTTTCATAGCAGTTTTACCCTTTAGCTTCAGAGTCATCAATTGGCCAATTTCATTTGTTTTATGACACTAGGGTTGTGGAGTAAGGGAACAATAGTGGAAAGTGACGCAGTAATACTCTTTCTCACCAAGAAAATCGCGAATTCTTTTGTCATTTGATCGGAAATTCCCTTGATCTGTATATCATTGAAATGAACTTCATACGAGTTTGATGGGTTAGTAAGTACTCAAACGTACTTTATAGTTAGTGATTTTTCACCATCCTCCAGTGAATAATCTCTCGTAATCTCATTCGTTCCAAAGTTTTCTATTAATCTACTCTTTGATTGTTGCGTCATCATTAAATAGGTACTGTAGCCTGTGTTTTTGACGCTAACGGTTTTGTTTACTTGCGATTGTTAACCAATGTTACTTGTGGTCCTTTAAGGGGACCAAGTGCAGGGTTCTATTGTCCTCGCAGCTCTGATAGACGGCCAGTGTAGGCTTGTCGATATGATCAGTTCGGTTGATTGTGATTCAGATAATCACCAAGCTGTTTGAAACACTAACTCAGGCACTGGAAACAGTTAGACATGAACTCCTGAAAACGCAAGCCTCTTAAATAAATACACAATAATCGAGTAATAAACGTCCTTGTGCTTATATTTCTGTCAAATCGTATTCAACTTTGCTAGTGGTCCGTTTTACACTTCCGTGCTCCGTGTAACTGGTGAATCATTAGCAGTCTAGATACTTCTTGTTGGTCCTAATTAATTGATTAATTAGCCGTAATCACTTAGTGTGCCTTGATTGACGATGGTTTTTTCCCAAGTCTTCACATTATCACAACTTCTAGTATCATAAAAGCCAACCGTACCATTCACCATCAGCTAAATAATGTTAGACTACTTGAATTACTGATTTTTAGAAGTGAGATTTTGTAACTTCTCTAGCAGTAGTTGAAGGCAGTCTCCTTGTCTCTGTCCTTCTCTCTCTCCTTTTGTTTCGACAGTTAGTAAACGAGAAAATGGACCTTGGACAAAGCCGACACAAGGCAACCTGGATAGTTGCATTCAGCTCTGCTTGATGGGTACTGGGAACTTGCTTGGGTATTTAAATAAGATCTATGATGATCTTAGTTAAAGGTAAGAGCAACAACTGGGAAATTCTGGATGAAAACGAAAAGAAAACACCTTTTTACTAGATCATACTTCCCTTATTTCTGCTAGTCGCATTTGATTGACTATGCAAACAGAGTATGCTTGAGATTTTGCCCGATCAGTGTGTCTGAAGAGGAATATATTTTTGCGAGCACGTAGTCTTGGAAAGTAGGGGTTGCGGTCTCCAATGTCACTTCTGTGAGCATTTTCTCTGATCGATATTTTTAAGAGAGCATTGTGATTGTAGCTCCCATTTTAACAGTTGCTCTGCTTATTGGCAGTCATGCGTTTTGTTTTCCGCCAGAAGAAAATATGAACCGCAGCTGTTGCTATTTTAATATCCAAACTTTTGTTGATAAAGCTAATATGCCTGAGGGATCTAAGCCGCCTCTTCGTTCATTTCAGTCGCGTTACGATGGAATGCCTCTACGTTGGTGTAGACCTGTGTTGGCCACAACATTGTGATTAAATTAGCCAAATGGAAGGCATTTGCCACTAGTGCATCGTCTACTATGAAGATATTCGAAAGCCTTGAGATTTTGCATTCCCAATCTTATTCTCCACCTCTTTTGTCGCATGAAATTAGTTCCTAGTAGTCTACAGTAAACGTCACTACACTACACCACACCACACCACACCACACCACCCTGTCCTTCCCCTACTTTCCATCCCTCTGACTCATCGTTTATAGATGTCCACCCACTGACCGAGTGAATCTCAGCTGATTCATGCACTAACTAAGCATTCTGTCTCGTGTTTGCCAAACTCTACATAACATATGCCTTTCTTGTTGCCTCTTCAGCTACTCGATACAAAGACGCCAGACAAACAGACAACCCTTCTGCATTTCCTTGTGGAGACCGTTGAAGAAAAGTTCCCGGATTTGGTCAACTTCTACGATGAGTTGGATGGTATTACTGCTGCCTCAAGAGGTGAGTTCATTGACAGGGAAGAATAACGTGCAGACTGTAAGAGCTTAAGGCTGTCAGTGGTTGTATCTTGAGAATGGTAATGTGATGTGGACAATTTCATGAGGTTGGTTCTCATGTTGGTGAACGAGACTAGTAGATGTTAGTTAGTAGTAGTGGAAGTTATTTGTAACGCCATACAATTCATACATTAATGGTATGAGATTAGGTGCATAGTCTGGGTAAAGCATTTTAGGGCCTGAAGAGGAGTGTGTCCAAACTTCATTCTGCCTAGCTTATTACGATCTGTAACACATAGGGAGGTGGTGAGAAGGAGAGATCTTCATGTGGACGTTTTCTTGAAAAGGATGAGAAACTACAGAAATGGGAGATGAGTTGGAGTTAGATTGGGAATGTAGAATGGTTCGGAGGAAAAGAGTAAGGAGTTTATAGTTACCGTGAAGAGATAAATAGTGTGTGGAAGGGCAAATTGAGAAGTTAACATGAGGTCACAAGTGGTAAACCATTAACTAACTAACTGGTTAAACTTGAACCAATATATTGAGCATTTATTAGGAGTTGAGCACATGGGATTGGGGGAGGGGTGGGGGGCAATTTGAGTTGTATTGAATACTCGGTGTTGGGTGCATATTACGTTTAAACGTTTCTTCTCTGTTGTTCGTCAAAAGCAAAATTTCGGAAGAATATATATGATGAATTGGGGTGGTATTGTCGATGGTGGTATTTTAGATCGTTTAAAAGACTTGCAGTATTAATGCATAAATCGCTTTAGTATCATAATTGGAGTTTCCTACATGTGCCGAAGAATAAGAAGGCATGTACTCCTAGTGATATCTTGGTGAAAATGTCAAAAGTGATGACGTTTATAATTACGGCGTGTTGAGGAAGAAGTTAAGACCAGAAAGTAGTTGAGACCAAGGGTGGAAGATCCCTGTTAGCGGGATGAGAATAAAGGTGAAGGTATTACTTTCAGCCGGATTGTTGAGTATAGCCTGTACTTTGAATACTGGCTTTGAGTACTATGTGTTTTTGTCCTAAATGTCACTCCATCAACTGGACAATAGGCGAAGTACATACCAGAGGAATAGATAGGTGTTCCGTCATTTATCTCCCATAAGCAATTACTAATAGGGGAGTGGGGGAGGGGGTCAAAGTTTAGGGTCACAGTAAGCAGTTGGATCCAGTTGGTGCCTTCATAAGTGTCGGAAAGAAAGTGTAGAAGTTGTCCGTTGTTCAACAAAGCGGAAATTCGAAAATGTGTAATAGGAACAGAGTTGGACTTGTGGTGATCGATCTACCAGTGTTTCCAAATCTCACTTTCATTGTCAAAGCGTAGGTGACGCCGAGAATTCACACACAGTATCACTTTTGCATACATATCTAAGTTGTGGTTGGTGCTCATTAGTGCGAGGACGAAAGTTACATTTATTCTCGCCGAACACCTGTTTATTAGAGTAATTGGTCTCTCTGAGGCGGTCTGCACTTAAGTGGGTAAATGAACTCCTACTATGTAGCGAATAACTCCTACCCAGTTATTATAAATCTGGTTATATGGAGAGCATCGTTGGGATATCATTTTAAAGTACTGTAGGTCGATCAGAATTTAGATGCTTTTTCAAATTCTACAGTGCCAATGGAGGCTCTGACTTCTGACGTTCAAGCAGTTGTCTCTGCACTGGCTGAAGCTGATAAGGAACTGATTGCCACAGGGCCTGACGCTCCACAACGTCTTGTCAACTTTATCCGGGAACAGTCACCTCGTGTCACCGACCTTCAAACCAAGGCTGAGACAGCTCGTAATATTTTCTCTCAAACTACCGAATGGTTCGGCGAAGCTTTGAATAAACCTTCTCCTGAGACATTCTTCACTTGTGTTGTCAAGTTCATTCAGCAGTTCAAGGTAGGAGTTCGTCTCTATGAACTAAAATGAGTTGTGATTTATTATTTGCTTTTTTTTTAACAAAACATTCCGTATTTATGTGTATACCCTTATCACGTTTCTCATCTAAGAGTGAAACGACTAGTAAAGATTAAATAGAAAAAAATGGAGCAGCAACATTATATATTTTGGATTGATGCTAGATAAATTTTAAAACGGATTGATTTTATCGATTATTTTTAGAAAGTACAAGCAGAATTGGAGAAACGACGACTTGCCGAGCAGACGATGGCTATACGCAAGCAATCAGGAACCTACCTCCACAATGGAAAAGGGTCTTCCTATGGTGTTCCTGGTACTAATGTCAATGCAACACCATCACGACAACGCAACTCCAAGGATGTGAGTCTCAATTTTCTACTTCACTAATGATTTTTCAAATTATTAATATAATTTCCACTTATAAAAAGTCAACAGAAATTGTGATATTGATAGGTTCTTCGCTAGCGGCTATCGAAGTTACTGAGTTTGTTCATTTCTAATTCCTCAGCAAATGCATCTCGACGTCCTAAAGTTAATTTATGTGCACAAAGCTCTTGCATTGACGTTTTTGTTTTCTAACCTGAATACTTAAAGATCGGCATTCAGGTGATTTTCTGCTGGTCTCTTAAGTTGATTTGTTAGTAGTATCAAATTGTGAGGGTTTAGATGGATATAGCGGTGGAAATCAAGTAAATCGCCACCGAATTTCAAATGCGAAAGCGAATTTATTCGGTAGTAAAGGGCGATTTGAATGTAGCTATACTTTCCTAAAATTTATTGTGAGGGGTATTGTGGACTTTAGTTTTGTGGAGGTGTGTAATCTCTCGTGCTAATGTAAGTTAGCTTGCAACCTACGTTGGTGTCAATGTAGTTAGAAGTAAATGAAAATTTATTATCCTTCCTTATCGTGTCGATCATACGCCCCGTGATTATTGACATGTTTTTGTAATTAATGAATTTATATATCCTCATTTACCAGGAAGACGATCCATCGGACTTACAGGTTGGTTGTTTTGGCTGTTCTTTTCAATCCTTTTTCCCTACACCCCTCATACAGGGGTTGGTGTTTACTTCACCCAAAAACGGTGATCTAAAATTTGGTTCTGATTGCTAAATTAATGGTTATTGATTCGCTGAAATAATTGCTTAATCAATTTTCCTCAATCCTTATTTTGCGTGTGTGCTTACCCCTAACTTTAATTTCGCAGTATTAAAAGTTTACTTAAATCATAGAAGTAGAGGGTTGGTATTCATCTTTTGTCTTACTTTCTTTAGAGAGCTTTGGCTCAGGAGGCCCGGCTAGCAAAACGCCGCATACAAAACCGAACGCGCCAAATCAACGGAGATGGTATGATGGATGAAATCTTAGCAGGTAAGTGATTCACTCGTCCTGCATTTATCTGGCAGGGTGTTTTGAATGGTTTGTTTTTAGTAAATAATGAACTATACTTAGTTTACATAAGTAGAACTTCACTTTCTCATAATTAATTTAGGAATTGAAACTCCAAAGCTGTTTGTAAGATTCTTAATTTGCGACAGTGGGGTTTTGAATTGCAACGCGAAGTGATTAACATTTAATGCGCTCCACTAACTCACAATCGTTTTTTCTATTTTTCTCTTCTATTTTGTATGACCTGAACAACAATTGCGACTGGGTTTGTTTGTTGTCTCCCCCTCCCTCTCTCCCTCCCCTTTGTTGGTGTTCATTTAGAGATACAAATTTCCTGCTAGATGTTTTAGTTAACTAGACGGTCTTGGGCTCATTTCCTCGTTTCCGTTAATAATTCGATTCCCTACAAATACTAATATTTCCTTTCTCATTATTGTAGAGTTTATTTTGCTCCCATTTCTCGATAATCTTAAAAATAAATGGTCTCGGTTTTTCGATGACACGTGTTATTAGTGGAAGTGAAGTGGGGCTCTGTTAGACGGCAATAAATCTGTATTGTGATATTGAGGAGGAGGCGGTAGTATCAAGATAGAATTAGAGACAAAGGTACCACTTTAGGTCGGTAGACGATGTGTAAGTTAAGAGAGAACCGATGCAAAATCTGGAAAGTAATTCTGTACTTTAAGTCAAATATTTAAAGCGAAACTAACTTCATCTTTAATTTATTCTAATGAATGCAAGCATTGGTATCTTTTTATTTGCTTCCAAAGAATGAGATTAGTGCTGTGCCAGGCCATTTTTATTATGCCATATTTTAGGCAGTTTGGTGGTAATTGACTGTTTTGTTTGATTAAACGAAGATTGTTTTCATATTTCACTTCCGTTTCTTGAGAGATTAACTTTTCCCTTTAAAGTCTTGTAAGTCAACTCCCAATGGCATTAACCTTTAACGCCCTTAGGACCGTACAGTCCTCCATTTAAGTAAGCTCCGCTGGTACTAGACTCGTAACAGAAGGCGCTATTGGCGTTTGGAACATGTTCAATACGTGTCTATAGCCTTAGCCTGATACCACGAATACTCACCACGTCGGCAGCATCAGTTTGCTATGAAACACGAGTGAGTGTGGTTGGGTGCATTTTTAAAAAAATAATTCGGGCGTTAAAGGGTTAGTGAAGTTTTTATGATGGGAAAAATAGAATTAGTTAATGTTTCTATAAAAATAGCACTCTCTTATTTGTATGTATAGCTATAAATATCACAGTTGTCAAATAGAGAGCGAGGTGATATATTGCAATTTCCTCCTTGAAAAAGTGGGTATGTATATTGTGTTCGGGTTGCAATTTGCACTACTTTGGGGTAGGTGCTTTGAGGATCCTTGAAAGTTGAGTTCTGTTGAAGACTACTTTCTCAGACAACAATGGTTCAATTGGATTTGCCCTATAATGTAAGATTTAAATTTTTTTTGTAGTTTTATAGCTATAAATAAGCTCTAATTCATTAGACACCAGAAGGAAATTTGAATGTGAATTTGCATGGGATTTAAAATGGGTGGCTATATCACCATCTTATTTATTTCTGCATCGCGCGGTTGGTTAGTTTGAACAAGGTTTCATTCATTGAGTTGTTGGTGTTTAGACCTAAGACCTTGACTCATTTCTGTCCTAATTTTTGGTCTAACTATTTATGGCCTTGACAAAAGCGTTAATTGTTCTTATAGGAAGTGTTCTCCCATATAAGTGAAATGTGTGTTAGTTCTCATAGATCTGCGTGGTTGGTTTCGGGAATGAAGCAACTTAACATCAGACTTAACGCGTTTTGAGCTCTTGTTTTGTTTTGACAAATAGTGGAAATGTCTAGTAAATTATATTATGGTCTTTTTTTGTTCTACAGCCCTTGGGTCGAAGCCCCTCCAAGCGGAAGTCCATCCACGAAGAAGTCACTTTAACAACACAAACTCCAGTAACAATAGCTCTACCGACTACTTACCATGAGATATTTTAGTATACCCTCGCCCAGACCTTTGCGTTGACAATCCTTTACCACCTTGACAACTGAAAATTGTTTGCGTTTGTCACCCCGGTTTGAAATCCCTCTATTCCCTAATTTTACTCTAATTTGATACCATGTTTCGAATTATTGGATATACAATTACTTTGCTCCATTCCTCTTCTGCTTGTATTATTTCCCCATTCTTTTCCCATAATTTTTTTAGCTTGCATTCGGAACCCTTTTCTCCTCATAATTCCCATTTCCTTTAGAAAACAAATGATTTATTTGAATAGGTCGAAGTAAATATACATTTGGTTTTGCAGATTAATGCAATGCGTTGTTAGCATGTTCTGCATTTAATTGGGTTTCTTACCGACTGACTTGGAGCTCAATGCTCTTTCTATATGCATTATATGCTTACGCGACAGGGATGGTGCAAATAGTGAGCGTGAAGTTGCTATAATTCTTGATAAGGAGGAGGAAGGGAAGGAGCAATCTTTACTCCGCGAAAGCATATGCAAATAAGTTGGAGCAAAATCGTCTAATGGGGTAATTAGGTAAGAGGGGATCGATTGGAGTACTGATCCAAGTCATTTAATTAGAGTTATCATCAGATTTGCATGTTCCAAATTGCTGGTTCTAGAGTGGGTAAATAACCGTTTTGTTTATAGCTTATCAATCGATTGATGTGATCGCGTGATTTTCCGAAACACTGGCAGGTAACCCTCTTTTATAATATTAAAGTGATATTGATACGAGGCTCGTGCCACCCACCAGCGTTGTCATTTTGTCTCATTATCCGGTCGTGGATGCGCGTTAGAACATGGAGCCGTTGATTCACTTCAAAAAGCAAAGGTGTGCAAAATCGAAATCAAAATTTAGACCCTTTAGCTGACTTTTATTCAAGTCTTTCCTCTAAATTGGGTTTTATTAATATCCACGATTTGAGATACTTATCAAGTGTGTTTTTCTTTTGCCTTGGCAAGAGCAAACTATAAAAACCAACTTTGTTGACCAAATCTCATTTTCGCTCCTTAAGGCAGAGGAGAGAAACTGAGGTTTTTTACTCCATGTTTCTTCGACATAAATGACTTTCACACTTGGCGCGTTTTTCCCCATTCACTCTGCTATTTATGGGCAAGTAATCGTAGAATGCATGGGATAGCGGGTAGAGACCTTTAGAAATTTCTTCCGCTCTGAACTGTTGTCTCCTAATCTGGTCACACAAAGGCATGTTCAAATAAAAGGAAAGAAGACGAGATTACGCCAGTGTCTCCTGGATTATTTTCCATTTATTCTCGCCATAAATTAATATCGACCAAAACCAGCTTTCTCACTTGATACGTGATTTGACTCATAACTGTGCCTAATATTGATTTTTTATTTGAGCAGCATCTGAAATTTGTTATCTCATTAGGAGTCAGATTGCTCACATAATTGTGAGTGGCTAACGGCTCACTTTCGAGCCTATGTATGGATCTCTATAGTGGACTTTACCTTTCCTTCATTCGTTCGCATAAAAATTTCACCTTCGATTGTTTATTTCGTTCACAGAGACTCCATCTTAGGAATACTATATAAGTGAAGTGGTATTTGTTACCTGGCGAAATTTGATAGGTGGAGTGCCTAGATTTGATAACTCGATAAAGGGGTATTAGCGAATCTTTCGTAGAGGTGTATCAAACCATGTGCTCTGAAGTTCAGATGAAAAACCTTGGAAATGTCTAAATTCGAAGTGATAGCTGATTTCACTGCATTTGATGAAGTTGCAGAACCGAATTGCGAACATTGGGAAAGTGGAATTGGTGGAGTTTTAAGAAGACAGTATTTGCTGTCGTGTGCGAGTTGTCTTACCTAAAAGAGGTCTCCAGAAGTTGAATGCCATCGCAGGTCTTGCATCACCTGGGTTTCTCGCAGTCTTTCTCTTGAAATAGGGAGAAAGTTGTTAGGGTACACCAAAGTGTAGTTAAGTAATGCACAGTTTTCTCAAGGAAGTTGGTGAGATGTGTGAGTTGGGATGTGAAGATGGTGCTTAAAAGCGGATGTTGAAGGTAATAGGTAGCATTGAGTTGGATTTAAATACTGTGGTTTTTTAATCAAGTGAATTGAAGTGATCGGACTTCTTATCTCTGCTCATCGACATCGTCCATCATGAATGTCGTCTTGGTTTGGGTTGGAAAATGAGTGAGAGGAGAGATGATAGTTCTTGTGTGGAAAGTAGTGGAAATGAGGTGGTTAGTGGTGGCATATCTCGTGTGATACCTTAGAATGTGTATTGGTAGGAGAAAAGAGGATTCGGTCATGGGTTCCTAGATGGAGAGAGGAATTATGGAATGATTGGTCACTTGGTGAGCCGGTGACTGCAATCGAGATGGAATTGCGTTAGGATTGCGCGTGTGTGGAAGGCCGAAAAGTTATGATCCATGGTGTGGGTTATGAAGCCTCGGAATTTCTTTCCCGAGTTCTGAAACTACTCAATTTGGTGTAGCTGTGCCACACTTAGTTGATATTCGCTTGGAACCGAAGTGGAAGAGCGATAAGAGTAGGGAGGGAGGTGTTTGCAGTGCATTGGTGATAACTCATGTTGAAGTGGTATCAGATTGGAGGTCAAATGGAGGAGGTGGGGTTGCAGTGATTTTTCTCCATCTCGTTATTATCCATTCTGGGGTTTTGAACTTCGATATTTATTTACAGGTACTATTGTATTTGATGGTAGAAAAATGAGGTTGTGCATGTAATCAGTGCTTTCCTCCATTGTCTCCCTCCATCGACCAACCACCATGTCCATCTTGGAATAAATTAAAATTGACCCATGTTGCTTAGTGTTAGAGACAAAATTGGTGTTCCTTTCATGTGAATAGGTCCTCGATGTGATAGAACAAAGTGGATTGTGATGTTGCTTACCAATTTCTTAGTTGTAGTTGGCATTTGAGAAGAATTGTGCATGAGACCACTATTCTGATTTTCTTGCAGTGCTAAGCGAGAAGTGGTGTGTAATTAACTTTGAATGAAGAGAGTCGATCGAAGTGAAGAGGAAATGTTTGCTTGAATGTGACCTTGAGAAGTGAATGGTGGAGATGAAATGGGGAAGTGAAGTGGAGATGAAGAAGGAGTTATAGTAAGGTGTGGGAGGAGGTAGCTCTATTCAATCATGTTGAAGTTGTGATCCACTAATATTTTTGTTGTTGTGTAATTCGCAACCTCGAAACGGTATTGATGCAAAGGACTTATTGGTTTTTGCAAGCTAAATATAGAAGAAATATTTGAAATGTGATTGTGTATAAAGCAGGGTTATAATTACCAACTGTAAAGAGTGCGAACCAAGACTGAATGACAGCTTTATTGATTGACTTGCCATTTTGAACTCCAGTGAGAACATTTAAAGATGTGGTGTTTTCAAAAAAGAAGACAATCGTAGTTTTGATAGAGGATATACTTAAAGAATGGGAGTACATAAAGGTAGTACGGGCGAGAAATAGACCAAATGACTAATTCAGTCAACTACTAATGTATAGGCGACGATTAGTGCGGAATTGCTGGAAGTGTTGAGGTGACCAGGGAGGTGTGGAAAAATTAGCTGGTCGAATTTCATGAAGTGGGGATGGAATTTTGATACTGTAAACATAACCGCTGGCTTTGTGAGGGAAGATGTTTTCATTTTATCACTATCTTCTGAGAGTCTTTGTGGTGTTCAACAGCATGAATTTTCGTCTGTATCTGATTCAAAGCAAGGGTTGAGTTCTGGGTATAGTATCAGTATCATATTGAGCAAGGACTCTATGAGTACACAGTAGGCCTCATCTGTTAAGTTTGGTATAGTGAGAGGTTGTGGACAAGAATTGATTTGATCGTAGTGGCATGGGATTTCTGCATCATTTGTCGCCATTAACTCTGCTATCTCAGGACTCAACTTTTGCGCTAACTTTATGATGCAATCGCAAAAATCCGGATCAGGATCTGTGTTATCTCCTGGACATTGAGTCTCCTTAGTACATTTCTGCAGGTGGTCCATGAGAAGGGTGATCAATGTTTCTGCCAACTTGTGTAAGGACATTCTTATTTCACATTCAATATTTTCCGGACACTCTGGGTTAGTGAGTGGATGTGGGCAAGGGTCGAATTGATCATCGTGGCATGGACTTTTATCTGCACATGTCCCCATACACACTCCTAACTCAGGACTCATCTTTTGTGCTAACTTTACTATGCAATCGCGATATTCGGAGTAACAGGTAGTACAGTCGTGATTAGGATCGGATTTATTGGGATTTCTTGAGCATGGAGTCTCCTCTGCACATGATTCAAGGTATTTTTCGAGAAAAGAATTAAAGCTCTGTGCCAACTTTAGTAAGTATATTATTATAACACATACAATATTTTCCAAGCAGTCAGGTTTGGGAGGTGAATGTGGACATAAATCAACTTTATCGTTGGTGCATTGAATTTTCTCAGCACAAGTCTCCATGCTCACTGGTAACCCAGGACTCAAATTTCGTGCTAACTTTATGATACAATCACAGAAATCGGGATCAGGATCTGTGTTATTTCCTGGGCATTGAATCTCCTCAGTACATGTCTGCAGGTGGTCCATGAGAAGGGTGATCAATGTTTCTGCCAACTTGTGTAAGGACATTCTTATTTCACATTCAATATTTTCCGGACACTCTGGGTTAGTGAGTGGATGTGGGCAAGGGTCGAATTGATCATCGTGGCATGGACTTTTATCTGCACATGTCCCCATACACACTCCTAACTCAGGACTCATCTTTTGTGCTAACTTTACTATGCAATCGCGATATTCGGAGTAACAGGTAGTACAGTCGTGATTAGGATCGGATTTATTGGGATTTCTTGAGCATGGAGTCTCCTCTGCACATGATTCAAGGTATTTTTCCAGAATAGCATTAAAATTCCGTCCCAACTTTAGTAGGTATATTATTATTTCCAAGTCGATATTTTCCATGCAGTCAGATTTTGAGTATGAATGTGGACAAGGATTGGCTTGATCACCGGGGCATTGAATATTGTCAGCACATGTCCCCATGCACGCTGCTAACGCCGGAATTAAGTTTTGTGCTAAATTTATGATGCAATCGCAGGAATCGATATCGGGATCGGGACCTTCGTTATCCCCTGGACATTGAGTCTCCTCAGTACATGTCTGCAGGTGGTCCATGAGAAGGGTGATCAATGTTTCTGCCAACTTGTGTAAGGACATTCTTATTTCACATTCAATATTTTCCGGACACTCTGGGTTAGTGAGTGGATGTGGGCAAGGGTCGAATTGATCATCGTGGCATGGACTTTTATCTGCACATGTCCCCATACACACTCCTAACTCAGGACTCATCTTTTGTGCTAACTTTACTATGCAATCGCGATATTCGGAGTAACAGGTAGTACAGTCGTGATTAGGATCGGATTTATTGGGATTTCTTGAGCATGGAGTCTCCTCTGCACATGATTTAAGATGCTTTTCGAGAATGGAATTAAAGCTCTTTGCCAGCTTGAGTAAGTATATTTTCATTTCAGATTTGATATTTTCCGAGCAATCTGCTTTAGTGTATGGATGTAGACAAGGATCGATTCGATCATCGGGGCATTGAATTTTCTCAGCACATGTCTCCATGCACACTGGTAACTCAGGACTTAACTTTTGTGCTAACTTTATGATGCAATCGCGATATTCGGAGCAGCAGGTAGGATCGTCGTGGTCAAAATCCGGTTTCGTGGGATCACATGGGCATTGAGTCTCCTCTGTACATGTCTCCAGGTGTTCTAGGAGAATGGAAATTAAGTTATCTGCCAACTCTTGCAAGTACGCTTTCATAATGACGCTCGACTCTACTGGATCTGTTGGTTTTGTGCACATCATTTTTTCCTCGTCTTCTATTGCCTCGATAAATCTTTGGCCCCTTTCATTTTCTAATCTTTTATACTAACATTAATTGTACTCTTGATCGGTTGCTGTCTGCTGATATCACTTGATTCTTATCACTTTGATTTTTTTTCATTTTTCTAAAGTTGGTGTCATCTGTGTTTTGCTCATCCTGCTCATGTTCTTCATTAAATTTGTGGTCGCATTACCAGATGACATGGTACATGGTGTATTTTAACGACATACTCAACGATATGTTGGCATTAGTTTAATAATATTATTCACTTCTTTTTTAATGTTAATAATAAATTGCCAAAGCTGTCTGAGTTAGAAGTTGATTGTCCAGTAGAGGTTGTGTATTTGAACTGAGGTGAGACCAAGTTGCACAATTAGTTGAGTGATAGTAAAAAGGATTTAGCTGAATGAGCATAAGAGTGAATAAATTAACTGAGAGTTAGGTTCTCGAAAGTGTAATGTGGAGGTAATGCAGAAAGGTGAATGACCCTTAGACTGTGTGTAGTTGAGTGATGACATAGATATATATGTATATACCAAATCTTTCAGCAGATGTTATTCTACTTATTGTGACCTTAGGTGGAAAATCAGGTGAGTGATGTTTTCTGCAGCGAATAAAGGAACCTCGAGCATTTGATTTTGTCTGACTATTTACTTGGGACTCAAAAACCGACCCTGTCGTCTGTGTCGACTGGGTGAATTTTGTAGTCATCGAATGTGCCACTATTTTACACCTCTCTTCCTTCTGTCCTCTAGTTGAGTAAACGGATGTTACTGGTCACATGTATGAGAATGAAACTAAGGTAGGCATCCAACCAACTTTCTTGCTTTGACCTTATTTAGTATGTGCGCATGTGGCTATAAACAGTGTGGTTGCAATGTAACTATGCAATCTGGGTCATTTGCAGTTCGGTCTGAAGAATTAAACAGCTGTATACTGGATTGAAAGGTCAACTCTGTTCGTATTTGTGACCTATCAAGATCAAGTCAAAAATGGGAGCATGTATTCTATAAGCCTCAAGCTTATAATTATCATTGGTAGGATAGTCGCTCCTCTTACCATCTATTCTACTTGCTTCTTGATCCCCTATTGCCCCTTTCACATTTCTTGCCTTAATTAAATTCAAATTTGACCACACTTATTAACGGTTAAATAACAGCGGCAGAGTGCCTCCCTCCCTCACATTGATAAGACTACTTGGAGGATAGTGATGGTTCGTCTGGAGATATTGCATAGTCGCTGTGTCCATAAGCTGTGCTTTGAAAAGCCAGACCAAAATTCAAATAGCCCTTTAATCCAATCACCACCCCCTTCCTCCCCAAACAGGGAGTTTATACGTTACTTGACCGTAAACTCACTTGGAGTTGAACTTAGGAACTACACATTGATGGTCGTATAGTTTTAGCATGTTCCCACTTTTCTCAATTTTGGCCTAAAGTGCATCCAACATATAAGTGTGTGCACATGGCTTGGTTCCTGTTTTATCTCACCTTGCAGCGTGTGTGGGTGTGTGTGTGTGTACTTATTTAGAAGAGTTCTATGTCTTCTAGCCGTCGCAGGTTTCCCATTGAATCAATTCACATAACATATCGCTTACTAAAATTCCATTATTCATGGTGAATTGAATTGCAGACAAGTGGTAGAAAGTTGGACAGAAGCTTGTTTGAAGGTCGAAGTGGACTTAATTATATTTATTGCATTCCCATTATTATGGGAATTGTTGAAAAGATTCAAGTCACTGTTTGTTATTCTCTCTTGTAGTTGAGTAACGACGAAATTCCTCTCTTGAAAGCGTCTATTATGGTTCTAATTTCGTTTATTTTGCTGTTTATCTACGTTCTACTATTGAAAATGTCTATTGTTATCTTAGCCTCAACAATGTGGTTTTGTTTCGATAGCTGCTCCAATTTAGTGACTCTATGAACATCCACACTTCATCAAAACAATAACTCCTGCAATCTTGAGCAGTTCTGAGACTTAGTTTCCGATAAGTGCCTTGCCTACATTTAATTGAATCATTTTAATGGTGGATTATTGAATTACATTACTTTTATTATTTCTTGTGATGTTTATACTTACCCCCCACTCTTTGCCATTCTATTTTACAAAGAAGCACTTCTGTCTAATTTGCTTGTTTATCTTAACGAAAACACGCATACAATCAAAACATACGCACATGTTCGCCCGACCAATTGTATTCGCTATTGAACCAACCGTATTTTCCTGCCTTATTTACTGCATGACTTAATAGTTTCAATAGGCATCCGGGGATTATAAGTTGCAATTTGTAATAGCTGTGTTATTGGTAATGCAAAAGGAAGTACAATTTGTGAAGACAAGAATGATAAGCTTGACGGAGTTAGAGGGCTGAAGAGATGGAGATGTTAAAGTTAGGGCATACTACGAGGCTTACTTTAAGTATACTCGAGTTACATCATATATATATCTGCAGCGTTGAGTGCTTGATGACTGAAGCCATCTTATGGTGCTCATTCAGAGGTGGAGTGAAAGAAAACTAGATATGATTTTCCGTTCATTTTATATGGGTAAAACGAGTCGGACCCACATTGATTGGTTTTCCATTTTACTTTATTGATGTCATTATCTCTCAACTGAAGACATACAGTGTACTCAAAGATTCATTTAGTAATGTGTCTTTATTCTCTTCGATTATGTCATAAAAGCGGGTTCGTGGCAATAAGGTTATTGATTGGGGAAAAGGATTGAGAGATTTGATCCATGAGGTTGGGAAACTTGATGTCTCGTTTACTCAACTTAGAAAAATGTGGTGTTAATTTTTGAGCCACTTGCTCAAAAGTCTCCTTACACGACACTCGTTTGGTATTTAATGCAAACATTGTTGATGACATTTAAATTATTATTGAAATAACCTTCTTTTTTGCAGAAAATCTCGGCAGTCAATTTGGCATCCTTCAATTTGAAGAAGAGCGAGAAGTTCAAACGCCTGTTGGAGTTGATTCTGGCCTTCGGAAACTACATGAATAGTTGTCGTCGTGGTGTAGCTTATGGATTCCGGTTGCAGAGTCTCGAAATTGTAAGTCGACATCCGTTTTATAGAATGTTTTAATTCGTTCAGTGACGGAGAATTATTGGTTGCGTTTTCATAGCAGTTTTACCCTTTAGCTTCAGAGTCATCAATTGGCCAATTTCATTTGTTTTATGACACTAGGGTTGTGGAGTAAGGGAACAATAGTGGAAAGTGACGCAGTAATACTCTTTCTCACCAAGAAAATCGCGAATTCTTTTGTCATTTGATCGGAAATTCCCTTGATCTGTATATCATTGAAATGAACTTCATACGAGTTTGATGGGTTAGTAAGTACTCAAACGTACTTTATAGTTAGTGATTTTTCACCATCCTCCAGTGAATAATCTCTCGTAATCTCATTCGTTCCAAAGTTTTCTATTAATCTACTCTTTGATTGTTGCGTCATCATTAAATAGGTACTGTAGCCTGTGTTTTTGACGCTAACGGTTTTGTTTACTTGCGATTGTTAACCAATGTTACTTGTGGTCCTTTAAGGGGACCAAGTGCAGGGTTCTATTGTCCTCGCAGCTCTGATAGACGGCCAGTGTAGGCTTGTCGATATGATCAGTTCGGTTGATTGTGATTCAGATAATCACCAAGCTGTTTGAAACACTAACTCAGGCACTGGAAACAGTTAGACATGAACTCCTGAAAACGCAAGCCTCTTAAATAAATACACAATAATCGAGTAATAAACGTCCTTGTGCTTATATTTCTGTCAAATCGTATTCAACTTTGCTAGTGGTCCGTTTTACACTTCCGTGCTCCGTGTAACTGGTGAATCATTAGCAGTCTAGATACTTCTTGTTGGTCCTAATTAATTGATTAATTAGCCGTAATCACTTAGTGTGCCTTGATTGACGATGGTTTTTTCCCAAGTCTTCACATTATCACAACTTCTAGTATCATAAAAGCCAACCGTACCATTCACCATCAGCTAAATAATGTTAGACTACTTGAATTACTGATTTTTAGAAGTGAGATTTTGTAACTTCTCTAGCAGTAGTTGAAGGCAGTCTCCTTGTCTCTGTCCTTCTCTCTCTCCTTTTGTTTCGACAGTTAGTAAACGAGAAAATGGACCTTGGACAAAGCCGACACAAGGCAACCTGGATAGTTGCATTCAGCTCTGCTTGATGGGTACTGGGAACTTGCTTGGGTATTTAAATAAGATCTATGATGATCTTAGTTAAAGGTAAGAGCAACAACTGGGAAATTCTGGATGAAAACGAAAAGAAAACACCTTTTTACTAGATCATACTTCCCTTATTTCTGCTAGTCGCATTTGATTGACTATGCAAACAGAGTATGCTTGAGATTTTGCCCGATCAGTGTGTCTGAAGAGGAATATATTTTTGCGAGCACGTAGTCTTGGAAAGTAGGGGTTGCGGTCTCCAATGTCACTTCTGTGAGCATTTTCTCTGATCGATATTTTTAAGAGAGCATTGTGATTGTAGCTCCCATTTTAACAGTTGCTCTGCTTATTGGCAGTCATGCGTTTTGTTTTCCGCCAGAAGAAAATATGAACCGCAGCTGTTGCTATTTTAATATCCAAACTTTTGTTGATAAAGCTAATATGCCTGAGGGATCTAAGCCGCCTCTTCGTTCATTTCAGTCGCGTTACGATGGAATGCCTCTACGTTGGTGTAGACCTGTGTTGGCCACAACATTGTGATTAAATTAGCCAAATGGAAGGCATTTGCCACTAGTGCATCGTCTACTATGAAGATATTCGAAAGCCTTGAGATTTTGCATTCCCAATCTTATTCTCCACCTCTTTTGTCGCATGAAATTAGTTCCTAGTAGTCTACAGTAAACGTCACTACACTACACCACACCACACCACACCACACCACCCTGTCCTTCCCCTACTTTCCATCCCTCTGACTCATCGTTTATAGATGTCCACCCACTGACCGAGTGAATCTCAGCTGATTCATGCACTAACTAAGCATTCTGTCTCGTGTTTGCCAAACTCTACATAACATATGCCTTTCTTGTTGCCTCTTCAGCTACTCGATACAAAGACGCCAGACAAACAGACAACCCTTCTGCATTTCCTTGTGGAGACCGTTGAAGAAAAGTTCCCGGATTTGGTCAACTTCTACGATGAGTTGGATGGTATTACTGCTGCCTCAAGAGGTGAGTTCATTGACAGGGAAGAATAACGTGCAGACTGTAAGAGCTTAAGGCTGTCAGTGGTTGTATCTTGAGAATGGTAATGTGATGTGGACAATTTCATGAGGTTGGTTCTCATGTTGGTGAACGAGACTAGTAGATGTTAGTTAGTAGTAGTGGAAGTTATTTGTAACGCCATACAATTCATACATTAATGGTATGAGATTAGGTGCATAGTCTGGGTAAAGCATTTTAGGGCCTGAAGAGGAGTGTGTCCAAACTTCATTCTGCCTAGCTTATTACGATCTGTAACACATAGGGAGGTGGTGAGAAGGAGAGATCTTCATGTGGACGTTTTCTTGAAAAGGATGAGAAACTACAGAAATGGGAGATGAGTTGGAGTTAGATTGGGAATGTAGAATGGTTCGGAGGAAAAGAGTAAGGAGTTTATAGTTACCGTGAAGAGATAAATAGTGTGTGGAAGGGCAAATTGAGAAGTTAACATGAGGTCACAAGTGGTAAACCATTAACTAACTAACTGGTTAAACTTGAACCAATATATTGAGCATTTATTAGGAGTTGAGCACATGGGATTGGGGGAGGGGTGGGGGGCAATTTGAGTTGTATTGAATACTCGGTGTTGGGTGCATATTACGTTTAAACGTTTCTTCTCTGTTGTTCGTCAAAAGCAAAATTTCGGAAGAATATATATGATGAATTGGGGTGGTATTGTCGATGGTGGTATTTTAGATCGTTTAAAAGACTTGCAGTATTAATGCATAAATCGCTTTAGTATCATAATTGGAGTTTCCTACATGTGCCGAAGAATAAGAAGGCATGTACTCCTAGTGATATCTTGGTGAAAATGTCAAAAGTGATGACGTTTATAATTACGGCGTGTTGAGGAAGAAGTTAAGACCAGAAAGTAGTTGAGACCAAGGGTGGAAGATCCCTGTTAGCGGGATGAGAATAAAGGTGAAGGTATTACTTTCAGCCGGATTGTTGAGTATAGCCTGTACTTTGAATACTGGCTTTGAGTACTATGTGTTTTTGTCCTAAATGTCACTCCATCAACTGGACAATAGGCGAAGTACATACCAGAGGAATAGATAGGT
This sequence comes from Hymenolepis microstoma, assembly GCA_000469805.3. NCBI lineage: Eukaryota > Metazoa > Platyhelminthes > Cestoda > Cyclophyllidea > Hymenolepididae > Hymenolepis > Hymenolepis microstoma. Next base: position 9,348,612 of record LR215995.1, on the reverse strand, counting down.
GTTCCGTCATTTATCTCCCATAAGCAATTACTAATAGGGGAGTGGGGGAGGGGGTCAAAGTTTAGGGTCACAGTAAGCAGTTGGATCCAGTTGGTGCCTTCATAAGTGTCGGAAAGAAAGTGTAGAAGTTGTCCGTTGTTCAACAAAGCGGAAATTCGAAAATGTGTAATAGGAACAGAGTTGGACTTGTGGTGATCGATCTACCAGTGTTTCCAAATCTCACTTTCATTGTCAAAGCGTAGGTGACGCCGAGAATTCACACACAGTATCACTTTTGCATACATATCTAAGTTGTGGTTGGTGCTCATTAGTACGAGGACGAAAGCTTTTCGGTGGATTCATCATTCAAGTGTTATCTTTTATTCTCACCAAACACCTGTTTATTAGAGTAATTGGTCTCTCTGAGGTGGTCTGCACTTAAGTAGGCAATCGATCCCTTATTACGAAGGGCATAAATTCCACCTAGATTTTAATAAGACAGTATTTGCTGTCGTGTGCGAGTTGTCTTACCTAAAAGAGGTCTCCAGAAGTTGAATGCCATCGCAGGTCTTGCATCACCTGGGTTTCTCGCAGTCTTTCTCTTGAAATAGGGAGAAAGTTGTTAGGGTACACCAAAGTGTAGTTAAGTAATGCACAGTTTTCTCAAGGAAGTTGGTGAGATGTGTGAGTTGGGATGTGAAGATGGTGCTTAAAAGCGGATGTTGAAGGTAATAGGTAGCATTGAGTTGGATTTAAATACTGTGGTTTTTTAATCAAGTGAATTGAAGTGATCGGACTTCTTATCTCTGCTCATCGACATCGTCCATCATGAATGTCGTCTTGGTTTGGGTTGGAAAATGAGTGAGAGGAGAGATGATAGTTCTTGTGTGGAAAGTAGTGGAAATGAGGTGGTTAGTGGTGGCATATCTCGTGTGATACCTTAGAATGTGTATTGGTAGGAGAAAAGAGGATTCGGTCATGGGTTCCTAGATGGAGAGAGGAATTATGGAATGATTGGTCACTTGGTGAGCCGGTGACTGCAATCGAGATGGAATTGCGTTAGGATTGCGCGTGTGTGGAAGGCCGAAAAGTTATGATCCATGGTGTGGGTTATGAAGCCTCGGAATTTCTTTCCCGAGTTCTGAAACTACTCAATTTGGTGTAGCTGTGCCACACTTAGTTGATATTCGCTTGGAACCGAAGTGGAAGAGCGATAAGAGTAGGGAGGGAGGTGTTTGCAGTGCATTGGTGATAACTCATGTTGAAGTGGTATCAGATTGGAGGTCAAATGGAGGAGGTGGGGTTGCAGTGATTTTTCTCCATCTCGTTATTATCCATTCTGGGGTTTTGAACTTCGATATTTATTTACAGGTACTATTGTATTTGATGGTAGAAAAATGAGGTTGTGCATGTAATCAGTGCTTTCCTCCATTGTCTCCCTCCATCGACCAACCACCATGTCCATCTTGGAATAAATTAAAATTGACCCATGTTGCTTAGTGTTAGAGACAAAATTGGTGTTCCTTTCATGTGAATAGGTCCTCGATGTGATAGAACAAAGTGGATTGTGATGTTGCTTACCAATTTCTTAGTTGTAGTTGGCATTTGAGAAGAATTGTGCATGAGACCACTATTCTGATTTTCTTGCAGTGCTAAGCGAGAAGTGGTGTGTAATTAACTTTGAATGAAGAGAGTCGATCGAAGTGAAGAGGAAATGTTTGCTTGAATGTGACCTTGAGAAGTGAATGGTGGAGATGAAATGGGGAAGTGAAGTGGAGATGAAGAAGGAGTTATAGTAAGGTGTGGGAGGAGGTAGCTCTATTCAATCATGTTGAAGTTGTGATCCACTAATATTTTTGTTGTTGTGTAATTCGCAACCTCGAAACGGTATTGATGCAAAGGACTTATTGGTTTTTGCAAGCTAAATATAGAAGAAATATTTGAAATGTGATTGTGTATAAAGCAGGGTTATAATTACCAACTGTAAAGAGTGCGAACCAAGACTGAATGACAGCTTTATTGATTGACTTGCCATTTTGAACTCCAGTGAGAACATTTAAAGATGTGGTGTTTTCAAAAAAGAAGACAATCGTAGTTTTGATAGAGGATATACTTAAAGAATGGGAGTACATAAAGGTAGTACGGGCGAGAAATAGACCAAATGACTAATTCAGTCAACTACTAATGTATAGGCGACGATTAGTGCGGAATTGCTGGAAGTGTTGAGGTGACCAGGGAGGTGTGGAAAAATTAGCTGGTCGAATTTCATGAAGTGGGGATGGAATTTTGATACTGTAAACATAACCGCTGGCTTTTTGAGTGTAGGTATTTCTTAAGTTTTCGTTATCTTGCCGTGTTTGGGACTTGGAACTGTTTGATTTATCTTGGTCGTCGGTTTGACAGACTTCCTCAGTGACTTTTTTGACCTATTTGTGAGTCCCATATACTTAGTTTGCCAGGTCTTAGGAATAAGTGGTAGTGGCGGAGGTAATGTTTTGGATGACCTAGTTGGCTTTGAAGTGTTCGCAAACTTGACTCGCGGTTTCTTACTTAGGTTGGTTCGTTGGTCTAAAAGTTTGGTGGGCATTATTGCTCCGATTGCCTTGGCAGTAAAGGCAGATTTTATGGCAGGAGAAAGGCGTCTTATAGCCGCAGGAGACAAAGCTCTTCGTAATGCAGATGGTTGAGCCTGTGGCGGGCATGGGCAGGTTTGTTCCGTTCCGTCGTCAAGTTGGTCACGCAGTGCGTTGGCAATTGTGAGAAGACACTGATTGGCTTCCTCAATAGGAACGTCATCACAAATGGGCTGAGGGCATATCTGAGAGCATGGCTGTGGGCATGGCTGTGGACATGGCTGTGGGCATGGCTGAGGGCATGGTTGTGGGCATGGCATCGGTTGTGGAGAATTACATTGCTGACTACAATTTTCCAAGGCACAGAACAATTCAGGATTCAATTTCTCAGAAAGAAGCCTCAGGCATTGTTTCACACTGGTGCATCCTGTTGATTCATTGGGATCAGGGGTGCCGGGGAGTTCTGGTGGTGATCCGCAGCCGCAGTTATCATCTGGATCGGATTCAAAGCATGGTGCGAGTTCGGGGTATACGATTAGTAACAAGTTGATCAAGGATTCTCTGAGTATATTGTAGGTCTCATCCGTTAAGCCTGGTATAGTGGGTTTATTTTGACAAGGATCGATTTGATCGCCGGGGCATTGAATTTCCTCAGCACATGCCTCCATGCGCATAGACAAATCAGGACACAAATTTTGTACTAAGTTTAAGATGGTTTCACGAAAATCAGAGCCTGAGCTAGGCTCATCGGGATCAGGATCGGGTTCTGAAGGATCCTCTGGGTCTTGGATCTCCTCATCACTTGATCCAAGGTATTTTTCCAGTATGGAATTAAAGTTCTGTGCCAGCTTGAGTAAACTCATTTTTATTTCGCTTTCACCACTTTCCGGACAGTCTGGTTCAGTGGGTGTATCTGGACATGGTTTGGTTTGATTATCATTGCATGGAGTTTTGGCAGCACATGTCTTAATGCACTCTGCTAACTCAGGACTCAACTTTTGCAATAACTTTGTGATGCAATCGAGATCGGAGGAAGAGGCAGAACCGTCGGGATTAGGATCGGGTTTTTTGGAATCATCTGGTCCTGTATTTCCATCATCACATGGCTTTTTACGGTCTTGGAGAATGGAATTGAAGTTTTGAACCAACTCGAGTAGTGACAATTTAATTTTACAGTCGATATTTGCCGAGCAATCTGGCTGAGTGGGTTTATCTGGACAAGGCTTGGTTTGACCATCGGTTGATGAGTTTTTGTCTCCACTCGTCCCCATGCCTGCTGCTAACTCAGGGCACAACTTTTGTGCCAATTTTATGATGCAATCGCGATATTCAGAGCACGAGGTGGTGTCGTCGGGATCTAGGTCGCAATCTGTGGGATCCTCAGGGTCTGTGGTCTCCTCATCACATGGCTTTTGGCGATCTAGGAGAATGGAATTGAAGTTTTGTACCAACTCGAGTAGGGACAATTTAATTTCACAGTCGATGCTTTCCGAGCAGTCTGGTTGAGCGGGTTTATTTGGACATGGCTTGGTTTGACCGTCGGGTGATGGAGTTTTGCCAGCACTCGTCCCTATGCATGCCGCTAACTCAGGACACAACTTCTGGACTAACTTTTTGATGCAATTCCGGTAATCGGGGCAAGAGTTAGTATCTTCGGGATCAAGATCACTTTCTGTGGGATCCTCAGGGTCTGTAGCCTCTTCATCGCATGGGTTTTTGTTGCCTTGGAGAATGGAATTGAAGTTTTGAACCAACTCGAGTAGTGACAATTTTATTTCACAGTCGATATTTTCCGAGCAGTCTGGTTGAGTGGGCTTACCTGGACAAGGCTTGGTTTGACTATCGGTTGATGGGTTTTTGTCCTCACTCGTCCCCATGCATGCTGTTAACTCCGGACACAACTTCTGGATAAACTTTTTGATGCAATTCCGGTAATCGGGGCAAGAATTAGAGCCATCAGGATTAGGACTGGGTTTATTTTGATCTCCTGGGCATGGAGTCTCCTCTTTACACGATTCAAGGTATTTTTCTAGAATGGAATTGAAGTTCTGTGCTAATTTGAGTATGGACATTCTTATTTCACATTCGATATTTTCCGAGCAGTCTGGTTGAGTCTGTGAATCTGGACAGAGCTTGGTTTGATCATCGGGGCATGAAATCTTGTCAGCACATGTCTTCACGCACTCTGCTAACTCAGGATTTAACTTTTGTACTAACTTTATGATGCAATCGTTATAGTCAGGGCATGAAGTAGTGTCGTCGAGATCAGAATCCGGTTCTGTGGGCTCCCCTGGGCATTGAGTCTCCTCATAACATGTCTCTAGGTCGTCCACGAAAATGGAAATTAAGTTTTCTGCCAAGTCGAGCAAGCACTCTTTTACATCGGTGCTAGACTCAACTGGATCTGTTTGCTTGGTGCGCATCATTTTTCTTCGTTTTTGAACGCCTAGACAAATCGCTGTATTCTCACGCTTTCCTTCCTTTTATACTGACTTTGATTGCACTCTTGATCGGTTGCTGTCTGCTGATATCACTTGATTCTTATCACTTTGATTTTTTTTCATTTTTCTAAAGTTGGTGTCACCTGTGTTTTTCTCATCCTGCTCATGTTCTTCATTAAATTTGTGGTCGCATTACCAGATGACATGGTACATGGTGTATTTTAACGACATACTCAACGATATGTTGGCATTAGTTTAATAATATTATTCACTTCTTTTTTAATGTTAATAATAAATTGCCAAAGCTGTCTGAGTTAGAAGTTGATTGTCCAGTAGAGGTTGTGTATTTGAACTGAGGTGAGACCAAGTTGCACAATTAGTTGAGTGATAGTAAAAAGGATTTAGCTGAATGAGCATAAGAGTGAATAAATTAACTGAGAGTTAGGTTCTCGAAAGTGTAATGTGGAGGTAATGCAGAAAGGTGAATGACCCTTAGACTGTGTGTAGTTGAGTGATGACATAGATATATATGTATATACCAAATCTTTCAGCAGATGTTATTCTACTTATTGTGACCTTAGGTGGAAAATCAGGTGAGTGATGTTTTCTGCAGCGAATAAAGGAACCTCGAGCATTTGATTTTGTCTGACTATTTACTTGGGACTCAAAAACCGACCCTGTCGTCTGTGTCGACTGGGTGAATTTTGTAGTCATCGAATGTGCCACTATTTTACACCTCTCTTCCTTCTGTCCTCTAGTTGAGTAAACGGATGTTACTGGTCGCATGTATGAGAATGAAACTAAGGTAGGCATCCGACCAACTTTCTTGCTTTGATCTTGGGATTGCCTATGGTTTGATAAGGATGTGATGCAGTATTTAGTCTTGTTCAGACAGTTGTGATATCTTGTTCTGTATGCTAATTGTGAATTTTCTCCCATTTTCTGAGACTGGTGTCATGAGCCTCGCACTGCAATGTGAGTGAACATTTAGTTAGCTAGTTAGTTAGTTATTTCTGCTGTTTTCCCTATCTACTTGCTATCCTGTGGTAGTTGAGTTCGTGGAGTTGTGAGGGATGAGATTTAATGTAGGTTTCTCGCCCTCGCCTGAAGTTTAATTCTCTCTAGTCATGGTGTGACGTGAGAGATAGCGGTAGATAGTGGTGAACAAACAATGGAATATCTTCGTAATGCGGTGGTCCTGATGTATTTGTTGACATCTGTTCGTATTTTAGTACAGTTTGTTTGAAATAATTTCGCTGAGACTAATTTATTGTCATTGATGGAGTCTTGATTTTTCTCATTATGCGGGGTCTCTACATATTTCAATAAAGTAGTATATAATCGTTTCACCTCTTTCGCAAATTTTTCTAACTACCTTCTTTCAATACTTTCGCATCCTGAAAACTGCGTTCAAACTTGCAAACAGAGTCTCTTTTGAATGCTCAACTAAAAAATCGACCCATTTCATTTCACGCCTTTTCTTTTTCATCCTAAACATTTTCCTAAATTTATGTTGTGTTCTAATTAACTTTGCGTAATATTGATGCATTTGCTGAGACACACCTGCATTTTATTATCGCATTAGCTGCAGGATTTCTCACATAATTGTGCATGACTAATTCCGTTAATTCTATTGATTACCTCACTGTAGCATTTCGCCCGTTGTCAAATCTATCGCAAATATGCGGGTTGAGTTAATAGTGCTTATCATATTGCCTTTCGTATCAAGCAAATTTGAAAACGAGAATATTTGGAATTCCTCTTTTATTGAGGCCGTTCCTTGTGAAGCTAATCCAATTGTTGGTGGATGGTGCGAATGGAGTGAATGGGGACGTTGTGATTTCTCAACTTGCACTCGTAAAAGAGTACGCACTTGTGCTTGTCCCAGCCCCGAAAATTTGACCGGGGGTCTCTGCCCTACTGACCTTCCACAAGATGATATTCGCGTTTCTGATGTAACTTTTGGGTTTTTGTAACTCTTATTTATGCAGTCCATTACAACTCATTCGCGCTTTGTTAGAATGACTGAAAAAGGCAAATGCAAGATTCCCTTTTTTTACAATAATCGGTACTATGATGATTGTGCTGAAATGTAAGTGCACTACTGATAATTTGACTAATTCGAGTCATTTAAGTGATGGGGAGGAAAAATGTCCAGTTGGAGCTGAGGCTAAGTTGGAAGTTTGTTTGCCGGAAAAAGGTGATTTGGAAGAAAGAGATATTGGGGCTTGTGGTGGCTGGAAACTAGCCCAAGGTTGGGCTCAAGTAAGTACTTTAACAATTGATAAAATAACCGATTTAATAAAATTTTCCAAATGAGTTGAACAGACCTCCGTTCTAAATCATATTAAAAAGTTGTCATATATATATATATATATATATATCATCTTGTTCTTCAAATGTCTGATCGTTTCGGTTTTTTTCGACTCGTAGTTACCTGGAAGAGAAAGATATCATGCCTCGTGATTGGATTTGCTTCAGAGATTAGACTACTAATGGAAGCCCTGAGCTGGATAATTATCCATCAGAGAGCCACTAATCTTTAAGTCAGAAGGGAGTTGGAGACCATATCTGAATACACCTTGTTCTTAAATACAAGAATGATATGGTGTACAAGATTTCAATTGGAAGGTTACATGTCAAGGTCATGTCCTATTTCTTAGGCTTTATAGAATGGCAAAAGGGAAATTATAAGTCGATACGAGATACAATTTCTAATATTAGACAATACTATATAAAATTTAATTTCTTCCTTCATTTATCAACCAGTTATACGTCAATATAGATTTAAATTATGATTGAGGTTAATGACCTAGTTAGATAACTATCCCAAACGTGAGGAACTTGCAGTCTTAGTACTGAATTTGAACTCCGCTGATCGATAATTTAGTGCACAAGAGTCGAAGCCTGCAAATTTTTTCAGATATGCCGGAAAAATCTATTCGACTTCTCATCAAATTTCGTATAATCTAATTCTCGAATACTGCAGGGCCCTTTACTAATCAAACAAGGTTGGCAATTTCGCTCACTGATCGAGCACTAATGGTTGAACCAATGACCCTCGATCTTGCTGACGAACATATTAATCTCCACACCGTCAACGCATTGGGAGATTCTAGTATTTTCTATTCCTTACTTGGCTATAATTTGTCCACAAAATCACAATATCATGAAATCACTGTACATTGTTAGAAATTAAGCAAGACTAATTAAATAACGCTCCATTAAGGAGTCTTGAATTATACTATCTTTTCCATCAGACCAAAGTACCGGAAAAGTACATATTGGAGATACGAGCCATATCTGAGCTGGGAAAACAATGTTACAATCCAAAAATCTATACACTTGGTGCCGGCATGCTTAATCCCTGCGTTGAAAGATACTATTTCTCTAAATCTGGTCAACGAAATACCTACTCGAAGTAAGAAGCGCTGCCTACATAACATCAGTGGTTGCTTTAACTTATTTCCTAACGTCCCCTTCTTTCTGCAGTTTAAATAATATGGCCTTCAATTTGGAAAACTGCAAATTTGCATGTGCCATTGATCCCGAGTGTCAGGCCATTGAATTCTCCGAAGGTTATTTCTGCAAACTCTTCTTGAAATTCAATAGTGATAACCTGAAACGTGAAATTGGTACGCTTCTGCTCGCAAAACCGCCTAATTGCATATTCTATCTCAACAAGAAACAGGAAGCAAAATATCCTTTTCGGATGGCAGTCAAGGATATACATTCACTTTTTAATAAAGTATAATTGACTGATATTTGATAGCACGTTTCACTACACAGTTTTCCAAACTGTTTTAAATTTTATCTTTTAATGTAATAATTTCTATGTGTTATACCAGTCAGAATAACAGAACCTGAGCTTTGGGTTCGCCAGTTTTGAGGAAAGAGAATGAAATTGAGATTTTCCGCTGCCTATAATGACTGTAGATTGGGGAACCCTTAAAGTAATGTTATTCTAGTTTTGGTTATTTATTTAGGTCTTTCTAAGTAGAAAGGTTTTCCTCCAAATGTTATAAAAAGACCTATTTCAATGTTGGAACTGTAAATGACATGATTATCTAGACCCTTAAAGGGATATCATTTCCCATCTTATTGCTGATATCCCTTATGTGAGGAGACAGAGCTTAACCTGGCCACGGAAATAGTTTGTGCATTGATTACAGAAAGTACATTAGTCGAAATTACGAAACGTTCTAATAGTTACTTTACGTTAAATCATTCGTTCGATTCTCAACAGTATACTATTTTCCGAGTCCCCTGTCCCTTTGAATAGTGCATATTTTAGTCTTAGGACATCCTTCGAGTATAGCGAAATAGGAAAATAGAGCTTTATTCATGGTGGGGGGGGGGGGGGGGGAGGAGAGGGGGGGGGAAGGAGTGGATAAAAGAATTAGGTTGTACATTTTTCTTACTTAAACCACGTCAATCTGACGTGTCAAATATTTTAAAGGTAAGCCTTTATGATTTGGCTTCCGAGCGTCTGGGCGACTTCGTTAACGTTATTCAAAGCCTTTTGACCAGTTGATATAATTAAGTTGTTAGTCCTGTCAGTTTGATTCATTTGGCAGCTCTAATCTAAAAATGTATTACACATTTGTCTTTTCCATGAAATAGTGGGTCTTGGTCAGTTGCAGCTATGGCGACTGCAATTAACTTCCCTTAAGACTACTGTTTTGCATCTCTACCAAGCCAGACAGGTCTAGAAAGAGAGAAAAATCGAGACATAAGAATAGATTCAGGCAGAATTCGAAATAGGCATAAGCGAGACATTGCATAGATATGCATCGTGTTGTAAGTAGTTTGGGAAGAAGAGGAGCGTATTAGATAAAAGGCGTACAATATTATATTATTATTACAATATTATGGGTCATTGGGTAAAGACGAAGAGAGGGAGCAAGAGGGCCATTGGCAGTTCATTGGCATCGGTGGTGTCATGAAAGAAGTAGTAGTTGAATATGGGAAAATATTTTATTAAATCTTTCCCTCGGAAAAACAGAGTTTTTATTATTTTTCTTTATAAACTTTTCTCATTTTTATATTATTGCCTTGTTTGTATATTTTGTTGTGGATGGCTACAAGAATAAGCCTTGACTTATCCTCCTCAGTAATCTCTATGGCAAAAGGCGCTAGCATGGACTGGCTCCCGAAATTAGCTAAGCTGCCTCAACGATATAGAGGAAACAAAAGTATGTCGTGGAATGCGTTTATTTGGTTTGTGTGTCACTGACACGGAAATTATTTATTAAGTACAGTTTCGGCTATGCTGACCATGCGTGACTGTTAATGGTTGATTGGCTGAGTGGTTTCTGCTCTCAGATCTGCCCGTTCCAGGATGTTCTAGCGCGCATGAGATCCTTTGGTTTAGCCAAGTTAGCGCTGTGCTCTCCACAATTTCAAGGTTATAATTAAAGTTCGTTTTGCTCCTAACTGACTGTGTGTTCCTCCTTTACTTTTCTGTCTTATTTGGGACTGGGATATCAGGCTTACGGATTGTAAAATGTTGGTTCTTAGAAGATGATTGGGTCTTTATTCGTGCTTATAAGAAGGTATGAACGTGATTGGGTGGTATAAGTCCTAAGCGGATTGGAAGTAGGATTGTAACCTTACTGAACCAAAGTTAATCAGACAAGCCTGCACGGATAGCAACAATTGGGAAAGCCAACGTGAGAGCTGGGTGTGACAATTGGCTTAATCTGATATGATAGCTATCGGTCACCATCGCTTCTGGGGTGCAAGAAACCGCCTGCTCTCACCACGTGTAGTTGCTATGCTTCTTGATACTGTTTTTTTTATCTTTCATACCTATCCTGAACATTAAGCTCTCTCATATTTACTTCCCTTATCCATATGATGCGCAATAATAAAGATCTATTTAGACCATTCTTTCTGCAGCAAAGATGAGCCAACTGGCGCCTATTCCAGGAATGCTATAAATGACAGGAACCATCTTCGCGACTCCACTTCATAAATGGGATTTTTATTTCCTCAACTGTTTTACAACTCCTTGGTCTCACTTGATCTCGTTTTCTTCCATATAGACACTTTTGCTGCAATCCTATCAAAATATCTTAACTCGGATCAATTTTGACCAGGAGGGTTGTGTGCTAAATGATTTAGATTATTTATAAATGGATTCAGGTAGTTTCAACATTTTTTATATTTGAAGTATTACAAAGGTTAGATAGAGTAACTGGAATCGGATCCACTAATGCCTTAACGAGTGGGAATATTCGAAGAGCACGGTATCGACAAAAAAATTGAATTACACACGGGAATTTATTGTAAAGACGTGGAAAACACAAGAATATCAGAAAGTGCTATCCAAGGGTAGTGGTGCAAGCGAGCGAAAAATAGTCTTAATGAATTAAAAATTAAATAAAGTAATAATAAAATCATCACATGTCTAAAGTAAGACCAGAATGCACAAACATACCATTTGAAGGCACTTGAATCAGGATACTCAAGAAATAGTGCTATATATAGTTACAAAACTGCTATTTATAATTAATATGGTAGACGATTTTCATGGGAATGCAGCGCTTTCATAGATGAGAAACAGAGAGAGGTCTGCGACTTTGTCTGTGCTCATAACGCAATCACGAGTCAGATGTCGTCAACGATTTTGCTCACAAGAGGTAGAAATTCGATTACCTGTTTACTGTCACAAACACCTGTAGGATAGTCAAAATTATCAATCGAATCCGAACCAACATTGACAAATTCCACAGACAACCCTGGATTATTCCCGTGGCTTTACTCGATCAACCTCGGAGAGGGTAATTTTGAATACGTCATTCAAAGAAAGTTTGGAATAGGGTAAATTTTCACTACGAGGAAGGGAACGAGTCTAATACAAATTGAACTGGGAGAGAGAGAATCCAAAAGTATCAAGTAATTAAGTCAGATCATCGAGCATCATGTTTTGTTTGAGGTGTTAAAAACTTGTTTATCTTGCTCGGAACAACTTCATTTCTTCTTTGATAACTCTATAAGCCGTTGAATATGGTGTAGAATCATAATGCCTTGTCAATCATTCGAGAAAAATAATGAACTGAAACGACAAGATCGATTCTTCTTGACTAACAAATACAATCAATTAGTTGGCATTGAAAGAAGTATAAAGATACTTGTCGCCACTCAGGGATGAATAGCGCCGTTTGAAGTTTGGAATGTGAGCCTCACTTCTGCTAAATACTTTACAACCCGAGTGCAAATTCGAATGAAGTAAGATTCCAGGGTAACTTGACACCAATCAGTGTGTTTTTAATCCCTTCCACCTGCAAGTTAAGCAACTTTATTTGCTGACCAAAATGAAACGATTTTTTTCTTTTGTATTACTTTGGGTCGTAATAAACAAATAATAATATATGAAAAGAAGTAACAGGCTAGAAAAATATACTCCTGCAATCGATATTATTGTCTATAGCAAAGCAAAAATCCTGTTTTTGATTTTGGAAAGCACTGTCACAGAAAGAAGCGATGAAAGGTAAGAATTTTTGAGACAAATCGTGAATCCAAGCTCTGGCAAATTGTCTACAATTTAAATTAAATTAGTTACTATCAGCGCGTCACACTGAAATGCCGAGTGACAAATTATCATATGCTTTCGTAACCACCCACATTTCACATGGGTTTTGAAACAGCCATCTACAGGGCAAGGAAGTTTATTAACTTGTCAAGTGTTTGCACTCCGATGATGGTATGTACGCCAGTGTCTTCTCATCTCACCTGCGTTTGCGAAGACACAAATTCCGCAACCAAATGACATTCACATCGAGTCTCCTAAACTTATTCAGTGGATTTTCATACAACCCGGATGGTAAATTAGTAAATTAAGCACTTTTGCTCTACTATAACCTCTCTGACTTCTCTCCCATCTTTACCCACTGTTGTCATTTAATACACTAGTACCTACTACGGAGGATCGAGCCACATTTGAAGAGATTTTGAGCACAAATCGTAACCCAATATTAATCAAAGACGAGCCATCTGAGAGAAACAAGCAACAGTTAATGTTACAATCACATACATATATTCATACTTCGAGAAAAAAAGAAACCACATATGACGAACTGAATAAAATGGTAAACACCGACAAAAAAATGCACACAAGACCGCTCCCCTAGTCTGCATCGCTGCCACTCTCACTGTCCACCTTAACGACCTTCTTCGGAGGACGTCCACGACGTCTGGGCGTGGTAGAAGATGGAGCAGGTACAGTGGGTGCTGGAACAGGGGAACTGCGACGTCTAAGACCTGTGGTACTTCGTCTGGGCCGCTTTGACGATGTGGGTGGAGATGGTGATCTTTCTTCGGGTGGGGGAGCACAAGTAGGACATTCCCAATTGCCCTCTGGAATACTCCGAAGACCCACACATTGGGCGTGATAACCACGGTCGCAACGATCACAAAACATCATCTGATCCTCTTCCCCGGTATCTTCGCACTCCACGCATTGTTTGCACTCCATGCAAGACCAAGCATACCTTTAGTAAAAATATAAATATTGCTACTGATAATAACTAAGTAGAATTAGGTCGGACGAGTAACAGGAGAGGAAGATTTTACACCAAGCCTTCATAAGGGGGAAATTTTTGCCAGATTCAGCATGAATTGGTGAACGTGATGTAGTTACACGCGGCTTCACTATTATTTATTTAAATGAAGCGCTACCAAAGATATTGAAGGCAAACTTACAAAACATTTTGCAAAAAAGGCTAGAAAGGTAAACCCATTTAAAAAGATGATGAAACTATGAAAAGTATGAGGAAAGTGGACTAGGATATGGAGAGATTTAATACTACTAATATAATGTTTGCTTCATGGCAAGAACCTACTTGAGAAAACTCTAGGTACAAAGGTACAAACAAAATGAAAATATCGTAATTAATTAAATGTGAAGCCTGAAGTACTAACAATATTAGCACAACAGTTTCATCAAAAGTGTGGGAAGAAGTTTCAACACCTATCCATGACTGCAGAAATTAGACAAAACAATGTTAGTGAGCTCTATTTCACCATAAATATCTTACCTGATATCTGAGTAATTAAAAGTAACAATGCAATGCAATCAATCGAACGGTCTACAAGCTATGCACATTCAGAAAATGAAGTGAATCGCAAAAACAAACAGGACGAATACTGCAACTTGGATCCAAAATTTAGTACATACTTCAAACCTACCATACCCTTACTCACTCTATTTTAATGTTCTACTTGATCAAGAGCTTTCTGAAGGTTAATGATATTTTATTTTCCTTGCCAAATATACTCAAAGTGACCACTTACGTCCTAACAGTGTCAATCATGTGCTCGGGGAGATCCAGACAACGAGCATGACCCTGTCTTGTGCATTGGGAGCAACGAAGGGGGTCAGCTGCAGGTTTTCCACACACAGTGCAGGGAGGACCCTTTTCTTCAGTTTGATCGACTTTGGTTGGAGTACTAACGACTTCCACATCACTTTTTGAGTCACCGACTTTCGACGCCGAATTCTCCGGGGTAGTTGGAGCTGCAAAATCTTGTTTTGAGCTAAATTAACGTAATTAAAACACATGCTTTTAAATGTCGATAAGTTTGACCAACTTTAAGTATTAGGGAAGCAATGCTACCATATAGAGGTGGCACCAAAGAGCTCCTCTGGTAAGGAACTATTTCAACTACGTAGAGATGAAGCTTAAAAATAAATCTAGAGAACTGATCTCAACAAATTAAGACCAAGATGGAACAACGATTGAAAAAGCTTACGATTGGCGTTGGAGCAAAATTAACTTGAAACAAAGGGTAAAATACTTCGGGGGATGAGTAGCAAAAAGCATTGAAATTCCATCTAACGAAAACAGACAATATTAACTCTATTGACTATTGACACAACTTTCGTATGTGAAAAAAACGATATATATATATATGTGCGTATAAAGACAGAATCCAGACAACCAATAAAGCGAAACAAGTAAAAAAGCTTGGCGATTCTAGAATTCAGATAAACTTCAAGATCTTCCTGATTCTAAAAGGATTTCTCACCATGTACCAATTGACCTTAAAATCAGACTTTTCTTACCGTCTCAACAAACTTGGACATTTAAAACGATAAAACGCAATTTTGCTGTGCTGTAGTAATCTATGATCGATACATATTTTCAAATCTGCATACAACCGAATGTAATTGGCATAAACATACTCACCTATTGGCAGCTTGATTAATCACCTGATTGGGGACAATTGGATTAGAAGAATCATTTAAAGCTTGAGGTCTGGGGGCACCAGAGAGATTCCCATAACGAAGATTTACAGGAAGCGGAGGAGGAGGTCGAAACTGTCGTTTGCATTGTAGATGAGGTGGCTGTGTATAAAGTGCTTTGGATAGAGGGAGATAGTTTAATTCAACTTGCGAGTAATCTACGTAGTGTTCGGTGAATTGTCCTGGAATTACAGCAATAGGGTATGATCCATTTTTAATTGCTGGGGGATCCAAAAGTCGATAGGGCCACTGCGGAACATGGATTTGCATAGTCTGCAGATCCCAATAGCATCTACGTTCTTTATGACGTTCGGATATCAATTGTTTATTGAAATCGGAAGCAGATTCCAGTGCTCGTTTTCGAGCTAACTCAGCTCGAGCCTCACCTCTGCCGACCCTAGCTGCCTCATATTGACGCTTTTGGTGGTCAGCAAGACGCTGAAACCGCCTTTGACGAAAAAGGTCACTGACTACCACATGGATGTCAGGAAAATCATTCTGAAGAAGCGTCATTACTTCATCACTGACCAGGGCCGTCAGACCTAACTCTGCTCTACCAGGAGGAACTAAACCAGCTTCTTGTAGCCAGTTTCGCTCATAGGCATCACAGATTCGACGCTGCAAATCAGGATAACGGCGTTTGAAGGACTTAACCTAAATAAGTTATACAAGTGCGCAAAATCCAACAAACCTTAAGATAATCAGCCAGTATTTCCTGAATAACATAGTAAGTTGGACCGTTTTTAGAATCTGGTAAAACACCTTCAGGCCACACGTACTCAAAAAGTTGTTCAAGCTTAATTTCTTCAGAGACATCAGCGAAAGCACTGACACGAGAAAGCATAGTTTCAGGCTTAATGCGTGAATCGCGACGATGGCTTGACAAGCTGTGGGAACCAAGAGAAGTCCCCTATTAAAGCGTACCAAATAAAAGTGACAATAAACATACTGGAAGGGAGAGTTCCGAGTCCATATCGTTTTTTCGACTGGACGGAGTCAATGGAAGTCCGTCAAGACTATCGTCCAAGCTGAAAACAGTTTCCTCATCAAGAAGGTCCTTAGGAGGTGCATGACTTCCTTCTAATACGGGTTTAGTCATTATATTTTTAGTAATTCGCAAAGCTCAATCAGCATTAAGCAACAAAGGCAGTTTCCTATTGGCTACTGTGGATACTTGGATTTAGCGCTTTTCAATGTCATATTTAAAATTAGTTTGGAAAATAATATGCAAACTCGACTTTATCTTATAAAACAAAAAATTTTGTAATTAGTAACTTTTAGGTAGATATAAATTTGATGAAACTTTAATCAAGTTATTTTTTCTCATCCGCGTTCGTTTTAATCAGCCTGTAATTTGAATAAAGCAAACACTTTTAAGGTCCCACATTTTTGGTACGTTTGACATTTAGCATCCCTAACTAGTCGTTCTCAGTTAAAAAATTCATTTTAAACTGCCACTTAGGCGTTTCCGAACTGATTCGGTCGTGGAAATTTAAAAGATGCCAAAATGTCATTCTCAAGACCAGAGAGTTTTCATAGAAAAAATACCAAAGAAAAAAGAGTTTCATTTTTGCTAATTCAATAAGCATGTCCCTTGACTTATATATCTGGTGTTTTGCATAATTAAATAACATTGATCTGTAGCTAATTTCAATCCACCAAACTTACAAGGTGGTAATGTAAGTGGGAATAATTAGGTGATATTCTTCCTTGAAGAAAGAACTACTATCCATAATATGCCTTTCATCGCATTATTATTGAAAAAATTATTATTATTAAATTTAAATTGGTTTCCGCGAATTAATATTATTTTCATAATACCGTTCATAGTACGAGTTGAACAATAACTCTATTTTTCACTACAAACGTACGAATTTGTAACAGTCTTCTTTCTAACTGGAGTATCGGCTTGTGGATCGAAAATATCCATGACGAACTCAAATTTTACCACAACATTGAATGACTAATTACAATATTGATTGCCCAATGTTTGCTCAAACTGGCCATACAGTCACACCCAATCTGGTTGACTGCCTAAAAGTATGCAATGACGCTTCCCAAATTATTGTCGAACCAATTACTAATTATGTAATTGATCCAATAGTTGATCCAACTGCCCCTCACTGATATTCTTGATTCTTTGGTTGTAATTGCACTGAAATTAAATACACAACTGGCTAGTTGGGTGATAAACTGCGTGGTGGAAACTTCATTATCTGGTAATCAAACCATCTCTCAGTGTTTGACGGTACTGTCGAAAGTACTACCAAGTGGGTTATCACAAACCAATTTTTGACTCCATAATGGAGCTCACAGTTGATCCTGTTACTGATTCAGCTGTTGGTACCATGACTCTATCATTCACTGTGTCGGTCGTTGTTCTTTTTGATGCTGTTGTTGTTGCTGCTGTTGTTGTTGATTCAGTCACTGAGACTGTTATCAAAGGTAAGTCCAATTCGCCTCTCGAGAGGAATTATTGCGGAGATGCTGGAATTAGTCTGTGTGCCAAATCGGAGTTACTTGGTTCTGAATTAGTCAGACACTGTGTCCTGGGTTAAAGGCGCTTTTATTTATAATAGCCAAACGGATTCTAATACTGATTGGGTTGCTCATTCAACTACTGACCCAACCGCTGACCCAGTCATCAATTTCCTTACCGATCCCATTAATACCCCCAAATCCTATAAGCCGAAGATTCGATACTTTCTAAAAATTGCCTATGGCCTTAACTCCAAGTGAGGTGGTTGTCTTGATGAAATAAATATCTGTGATGCGCAAGTGTTACCGGCTTTTATCCCTTCTGAGCCATAATCCAGATCAATTCTTCAGCCAATAAAGCCACCGAAGCCTGAACCGTCTACAAAACCGGCCGTGAAACAATCTACCTCTGTGGTTTGTCCGTGCCCACAGGCAAATCATTTAAGCCTATAATTCCTGTGATTTCCATATCTGCAATCAACCAACAAAAATAATGGCCAATTGTGCTTGCTGTATTGCCGAAACCAAAAATGGAGTCTGAGACCCTAAAAGCTAAGCCTGCTGTTTAGGTGCTTAACGAACATGCATTAAATTCGACTGTGAATCCTCAGGATGTGTAGAAAGTGAGAAGGTGTTAGAGAGAGGAAAAGATAGAGAGAGAAGGCACAGTGTTTGAGAGAGCAATTTTCCATTCAGAATGTGCAGTGGAAACTTTGAATCTAGACTAATACCTTCAAACCACCCTAATCAGCACTCTCAGAGACACGTTCGCACAGAGAGAAATAGGCTTAGTGCAGTACAGATAGCCACAGTTTTTGGTACTTAACTTCGTGTGAAATGTTGCGACATGCTAGGTTGGACCTATGGACAAAGTGGTGTTATGGTTTGGGTGGCATCAGTGAATGACGTTTACCAATTGGAGGATTCAGCATAAATGGGAAACATGCAGCATTGAAAAGGTTTATTTCAAGTGCATTTATTTCGATGGACAGGATTTAAAGGCAACTAGAACCAATTGACATGTTTAGTTGACATAAGTCGGAAAGGAGATGGGAGTCGGCTATCGCAGTGTTTTGGTAAAATAAGTGACCTATGCGAGTGATGACCCATCCTCCATGCCGATACTTACACTATGCTGACCTCATTGTTTGGATGTGGGGCCTCCCATTGTGTGGAAGCACTGCGACATGATGCGAGCCTGTAATAACATTGCTCACTTCCCTAACTCTTCAAAATTTGTAAGAGGTAACTTCAAGTTCTTTAGAGATAGGATAGGTTGGCATTTACTTCGTCCAATAAGCTCTATTTTAGTCATGAAGAAGGGAAACACAAATTCTCGTTGTTTTAATGAAGACTCATTCAAATTCAACGCGAACCATGTACAATAGAGTGCAAATCATATTCACACACACAAACAAATTTGGTGTTAAACGTTGTAGATAATGGTGGGAGGCAAACAAGAATTAGAATATTAGCGTCATCAAGGGAAGATATTTACTATGTGTTCATGATTGTACCATCAAATTCAGTATGCTTGGTTCCGTTACCAAGTTTACCATCGATTTTATGATAAACAGTAGACCAGATGTTAATGATCACTACTTTCACATGTTCTCCCATTGCTCCCCCCTCCCTCCTCTTCCATAGAACTTGTCAATTCCTAATCTCCCTCTTCGTGGCTTTCGCTTCGACTGCCTCAAGCAGAAGACTGCTTCCCATTAGAGAGATCGCTATTGTCTATGTTCCGGACAAATCTCACATTTGATTTATTTTCTGACTTATTGACTATTGGTGCTTCCTCTTTCACAGTCATCTTTCTGCTCATTATTGTATCACATTCGTGGAGATTCTTCTCCAGATTTTACATCCTCTTCATATTCTCCTTCTTAGACTAGACCACTAGTTCCGTCTCCCGAGTGACTATTGGTTCAGATTTCTGAGTGATTTTTATTCATCTCGTACCTCGTCTCTTCACATCAGTGTTTGCCACATACGACACTAGCATGGACGAAATCGTTCCAAGTATACATCATTGCAAAGCCAGCATTTAATTGGAATTTTACAGAGAGTGGAAACACTCAGAGGCACAGTTTCACTAGAAATTCGTTACATTCAACTCAGCCTTGTGTTCTCTAAAGTGATTTCATCACTTGCTTCAAGCATTATGAGCATTCGACAATAAACAAATAGATAGCAATCACGAGATGCTCGAAGACCACTAAATAGTTTTGGCACAATTAACGTGCATTTCGCCAGCTATTAGTGCCATTAGTAAAGTTTATTCAGTCTAAATCATGCCATTTGGTAAGACAAAAAACGACAAAGAGCTGGGACAGTTTCGTGGAATATAAGATTGCAAATAGTCCTGGAACAAATGAAACCTCTGAGCTTTGCATTTTTCAGCAATTTAATTTTCGCCATCATTTGGAGCTCTATCCAATTGGTCTTGGGGTTCTTCGATCGTCCTCTTATGAAAATGTTGCCGTTTTTGAATAAGGATACTCGTTCAAGTAGTTTTCAACTTTAGTCGCATTGTGAAGTTGTTTTTCTCTCAGGGTATATTCCAGGAACTGGAGAAAGGGATGATTGGATGGCGCAAGGTCTGGCAAATATTGGGGATGTGTCAGAATCTCTCAATTTAATTAACAAATATTTTGAGTTGTCATTTTTGCTCTATGGAGTCGGGTATTGTCATGCTGAAAGGTGTCCCTTTTTCTGCCAAATAAGCCTGGACGTTTATCGTCTTACGTTCTGGTTTAGTTGATAAAAGGAAATTCTACTATGTCTGTTTCAACCGATTCGAGCTATTTTGAATGAATTAATATGCGTACATCCCACTAAATGTTCTGCACAGTTGACTATGGAACGTGAGTCGCTGCGATAATTCCTCCATAGTTGGCAGGCTGGTCTGATTCATCTAGGACTTCCAAAATGTTATCGTCAAAATTAAAGAGTCGTTCTGATTTGGGTTCATCACTTAAATCCTTATTGTCCCATTTTAATTTTTGGACCAAAATTGGCATCGGCACACTGTAAGCACTTAACAATAAATTTCAGCAATGACTATAGTAGCCTCTCAGGTAATCAAGTCCTGCTGGATGAAAAGCACCCTGCAACGTCTGTCTGACGTGTTCTCTGTCTGCTTCGAGGTTGGCCACTTTAACCCATGACAGTAAAATTATATATATTGAGCCAAATTACTGCTGAACAACTTGTTCACTAAGAAGAAACGTAAAGAGGCACTTCTTCACCGTTTCGGGATACAATCTGAACGCAAAAATCTCCTTTTATGATGCTCTAATATAAATTTAGGTTTAATATGCCAGTTTTATGGTAATTGCAGAATTCAGGTTGGTATGTCTCAATTAAATTTATTTCAACTTAGCTGCACAAAACGCAAGTTTTTCCGCGACTTCGGGATTGATTTCATAAGCCAGATTGAGTAGACACTGTCTCAACGAAGGCTCTCCACAGTGCGTGGATTTATTCACTACTGGAGTCGGTGATATCCTGGAGGTCTTCGTCCGGAGTTTGGATTTCTCAGTTGAGTTAGGTTGACATCTGGAAGTTACTCTCGGATTTGGAACAGAATGACTCTTAACATTTGAAATTGTCGTTTGCTTGGATGCTTGCTCGGACATCGGCGGTTTACGTTGGAGCTTGTTAGGGAGGTATTGATTTCCTAGAGTGTGTATCAAATCTTTTGGATTCCTTTAAATTTCAGCTGTATGAGTGAGGACAGTCCTGTTTCTTCGCTAGCATGACTCTGGTATAATCCATTTATACAGGCAGTGAAAGTACTAAAGTGCTGTCACGCTTATTATTTCTACATCACTTTGCTGCATTCTTGTGCCTTGACGCATGACATTAATGCTATCACGCCTTAACTGCAAACGTTATCTCTTCATCAGGTTATTCTTGAAAGCTCCAAAAACGGTATGCTTGAAAGCACAAACTTCCAGTGGAATAAAGTAAGGATGGGTGGAAGGTAGACAAGAAGTAGAGATAAAAGACAGTAGCCTTAAATTTACTTTCCCTAATTCCTACTGGGGACTTTTTATTGCGTTTGCTTGTTTCGTAATAAATACTATTGTATGATACGATCAAACTCTCCGTTATGTTGCATGAACCGTAATAAAAAGTCCCCAGTAGGAATTAGGGAAAGTAAATTTAAGGCTACTGTCTTTTATCTCTACTTCTTGTCTACCTTCCACCCATCCTTACTTTATTCCACTGGAAGTTTGTGCTTTCAAGCATACCGTTTTTGGAGCTTTCAAGAATAACCTGATGAAGAGATAACGTTTGCAGTTAAGGCGTGATAGCATTAATGTCATGCGTCAAGGCACAAGAATGCAGCAAAGTGATGTAGAAATAATAAGCGTGACAGCACTTTAGTACTTTCACTGCCTGTATAAATGGATTATACCAGAGTCATGCTAGCGAAGAAACAGGACTGTCCTCACTCATACAGCTGAAATTTAAAGGAATCCAAAAGATTTGATACACACTCTAGGAAATCAATACCTCCCTAACAAGCTCCAACGTAAACCGCCGATGTCCGAGCAAGCATCCAAGCAAACGACAATTTCAAATGTTAAGAGTCATTCTGTTCCAAATCCGAGAGTAACTTCCAGATGTCAACCTAACTCAACTGAGAAATCCAAACTCCGGACGAAGACCTCCAGGATATCACCGACTCCAGTAGTGAATAAATCCACGCACTGTGGAGAGCCTTCGTTGAGACAGTGTCTACTCAATCTGGCTTATGAAATCAATCCCGAAGTCGCGGAAAAACTTGCGTTTTGTGCAGCTAAGTTGAAATAAATTTAATTGAGACATACCAACCTGAATTCTGCAATTACCATAAAACTGGCATATTAAACCTAAATTTATATTAGAGCATCATAAAAGGAGATTTTTGCGTTCAGATTGTATCCCGAAACGGTGAAGAAGTGCCTCTTTACGTTTCTTCTTAGTGAACAAGTTGTTCAGCAGTAATTTGGCTCAATATATATAATTTTACTGTCATGGGTTAAAGTGGCCAACCTCGAAGCAGACAGAGAACACGTCAGACAGACGTTGCAGGGTGCTTTTCATCCAGCAGGACTTGATTACCTGAGAGGCTACTATAGTCATTGCTGAAATTTATTGTTAAGTGCTTACAGTGTGCCGATGCCAATTTTGGTCCAAAAATTAAAATGGGACAATAAGGATTTAAGTGATGAACCCAAATCAGAACGACTCTTTAATTTTGACGATAACATTTTGGAAGTCCTAGATGAATCAGACCAGCCTGCCAACTATGGAGGAATTATCGCAGCGACTCACGTTCCATAGTCAACTGTGCAGAACATTTAGTGGGATGTACGCATATTAATTCATTCAAAATAGCTCGAATCGGTTGAAACAGACATAGTAGAATTTCCTTTTATCAACTAAACCAGAACGTAAGACGATAAACGTCCAGGCTTATTTGGCAGAAAAAGGGACACCTTTCAGCATGACAATACCCGACTCCATAGAGCAAAAATGACAACTCAAAATATTTGTTAATTAAATTGAGAGATTCTGACACATCCCCAATATTTGCCAGACCTTGCGCCATCCAATCATCCCTTTCTCCAGTTCCTGGAATATACCCTGAGAGAAAAACAACTTCACAATGCGACTAAAGTTGAAAACTACTTGAACGAGTATCCTTATTCAAAAACGGCAACATTTTCATAAGAGGACGATCGAAGAACCCCAAGACCAATTGGATAGAGCTCCAAATGATGGCGAAAATTAAATTGCATACTTTCATATACAAAATTTCAACAATAAATAACACTTGAATGCTGTTTTACAGTGAGTGAATCCCCATTGAACATCAGAACATGTCGTTCTGTGGTCAAAACTCACCAATTTCGGTGAGAAAAAAGACATTTAAAACATTTTCTAATTCAATCGGGTTGGTAGTGAGGGCGAAATTCCACAATGGGAGCGGACCTAACTTTAGCATCTAACATCTGAAATTTTACGAACTTCCTGCCCACCACATTTAGTCAGTTTGTGTTAAAAACTGTTTTAAAAATCATGTTTTAGGGTTCTTTTAGTAGCCCTTTTTGGAAGTGGGTACGTTTAGATAACTTTTGCCATATAACTGTTCAATTTTTTACCTGATTGCTCCTGAAGGTTCAGGATGTTAGTCTCCTGTTAGTCTTTCCACCGACATTTTATTAACAACACCATTTAAACTCTCAAAATAGTGCTTTCAAATTCATAACTGGGTAGCGACACACATGCACTCACTTAAAACTTTTCATTAATTTAAGTTTATATTAAATAGCATGAGCAACTGCTAGAATTTAATTGTTATTACTGCAGGGAATATAAGGAATAATTAACACAAATTTGGGAATATTACAGTCGGTAAGCTGTAAATCTAATTCTGACTTATTAATATGCGTTGAATTACATGCCTAAGTGAATGATTTCAACGTAAATCGATGAACGAAAAAGAATTCCACTAATTATATCATCTGGAGGCTGCGATGATAAGTCGACCTAGATTTAACAGGAAGTAGGAACAATTATAATATAATTATAATCTTTACACCAATTAGGAAACCAAATAAAACGTGGGCATTGCCACGACCATATCTATTGCCGTCACACAATTGAGGTGATCATTCCGGATAAGGAGAGCATAGGAGGCACTGTGTATCCGATAGGGACGCATAAGCATGGATGAAGCCACAGTAAACACATTAATTCCTAGATCAGACCTCATTTTGTATAGTACACTTGGCAAAATCAACTTGCCTCTCTTTGCTTTGAGGTGACACAATTTTGTTGGCATGGTTGACCAACCACTCAATTTAATCAACAAGCTTTGAACATTCTTAAAAGGAGCTTCTATCAAATCTTCAGGAGCATATTTTGATATTTTTAATAATGTAATATTAGGATATAACTGAGTGGCCATAACCAGTTGGATATCAGGTGAGTTTGATGAATTCAAAAGTTAAGTGAAGTTATTCTCTGGTCCTACTCGACCACATAACCTTTGAAACCAATTAGAAATTTTACATTTCTAGCATTAAAATGTTCTTACAGTTATTAACATTGGATTTTGCTTCCTGGTAGCAATAACAGACGGAAAAATGCAACTACATTTCTTCAGGAACAAGGTTCTTCTGTGCTCACTTTACTTTGATTGAAGAGGAATCCGACAATTTCAAAACTATAAGTATGCAACTGCTCATTTCTGCCTCAACTCATATTTGCCCTTAACCAAATCTGTAGCGGATGCTGCACACAAGCCTTGACTAAAATTTAACAATCTCTATAACAAAATCCTCTCAACGATATCGAGGAAACAGAGCATATGGCTTGAATGGCTTTTATTCTGATTGTGTAATACTAACACAGAGCTTAGCCCATTAAAACGCAATTTTTCTTTATGCTGACCACGCAGCGACTATTAATTGTTGAGTTATGAGAGGTCACTGCACTGCGCACTTGCTTCCACGTGCAATCAGTAGCATGTCACACCTTCGAGACTGTTCGAGTGAGCTGAGATTTCTTTGTTTAGCTTTGTTAGCTGTGTGCACTCCACAGATTGCATTCAGATTAGTAATGATAAAACTTATTTAATTTTTGTTTATTCATGATGGATACTTTGTGATTAAACTGAAGATTATAAACAAAATTTTTAGCTACCACCCTATTTCTGCGTTAATTTTATTTTAGTAGAAATAAGAGTTTAGACTATATAAAGATATACAATATTTTCGAGAAGATTCGCTTAGAAACCTATTCTTTAAAAATGATAGTCAGATTCCATTAAGTTATCGCAGTTGGTTTTAGCGAAATTGATTTCCTTGAAGGAGGATTTAGTAAAAAGAGGGCTAAAATTAAAAAAATATTTCACTTCAGCCAAATGTGCTTAATTTTTCAAAATTATTTAATTGATTTATGCGAATAGCTCAGATAACTCTTCTAATTTTATGATATAATGAATTCTACTTTACTAACTTATATATTATCAAAATTATATTATGCTTAAAATTTATTACGGCAACAACGGTAAGGCTCATCTCCTTACCCAATGACTTAATTTACTTTATCATTATTAGGTAACTAATAAATGATTGGCTGTCAGGTTGACCAATAATGGTAGAGAGGGGCTTTTCGCTGGTCATATGTATATGCAGCTGTAGGGATAGAAACCCGATAATAGGTGATTGAAGCTTGTGAGTTTCTCTCGAGCCTTCTGAAAATATTCAATTAAACTTCTGATCAATTCCATTATAACTTCAATTGTGAATTTCATCTAATAATGGAATTTAATATCTGATAATCTAAAGATCTAATTCAAGGGCTCGAAACCTAGTTACAAATGTGGTTTATTCTACAAAAGACGGATAAGCGAATGGATTTCATAGCTCAGATGAAGTTTAATCAGTTATTTTTACCCTTCCTAACCGATATTTAATTTGAACTATTTAGGATTGCTCTATTTAAGATGTCTCATTGTGAATAAATGTTATACGTTCGTTGCCTGATTCATATAAATATTAACATTGGTATTACAAAATATAAAACCATCATTAAAGTCACGATCTAACACTAAGACAAATTAGCATGAGAAAGTGAGCATAGGATAAATGGAATATACTGAATATGATGAAATTACGTGAACATGAAAAACGCTTATGAGAACCTAGTCAGGCTATTTGCAATATAAGTATGCTTTGATTGTTCTAATGTTTATAAAGTCAGTTTCTGATAAAAAAACAGCCTATATATGAACGATTTATTATTGTCGCTGCTCAGCGTATTAACCAGGAATGGCTGATAGGTGTCTGAAGTTTCTGTAAGAAGAGAAATAACAGCAATCAGAAAAGATAGCATAAAGATCGAATGGTCAGCCTTATTCAAGTGCGAGTCTGCAAGAAGTCGCTTTCACATCTCTGTATTTCGTACAAGAAACCAATCCAGATTTGGCCAAAATTATCCAAAAACAGAGAATATTAGAAGGATAGAAGAAATCGCTTTCAGATAGCTCACCCCATCGAAAATCTGATATACCTACTAGTTTCTAGCATTTTGAAAGAAACTAACTCAAATCTAGCCGATTACTAGGGTCGTCATGATGCAAATTAAATTCTCAAAAATAGTGACTAACCAGATTTGAAGTCCGAAACAGGCACTCCTCTGGTACTTAGTGAAAGCCCTTCTGAAATCTCCATCAGGGTTGAGAATGAAAACTCGTTAATGGAAAATGAAAACTAAACAATACCGGTATTGGATCTTGCTAATAAACCTGAACTTTCAATAGTGCTTATCAAAGGACCAGATTAACATTTCATAATAGAGGTTATTCCTTCCAATGAACCATTGCTGGAACTCAGAAGATGTCAAATTAATTTTGCATTTAGACTGGTTGGTGGTCACCTTCTTCAGCCCATGATATCAAAAGGAATACAAGTGTGAAAATAAAAGGGTGCAAACCTTCCTATATCGAGATACAAAGTCCTTTATTAGAATCTTTCGAACTAATGCGAATAATTGTTTTATTAGTAACATTCTAGCGATCTTCAGGTTAGATTTTAATTTCATATGAGTAACGAATAGTCTTAATAATGTTTTAAGACTGACTGGTGGAGCATTAAGAAAGAAGTCTGATTCAGCCGGGATTAAGGTTTTATTAGAACATATCAGCAATTTTAAATATCCATATCGGTGGCAAGTTAGTCATAGGTAGTGAACCAATGGTTCCTGAAAGCTACTGATAGTTGAAGTACAGATAGCTTTTACATATGTATGCAACTTATATGCCTTGAGAAGGCGTTTAGAAACTCACTCATATTCAGACTACTTGAAGTCATTAGGTGAGGTCATTAAAACGTTATTGCGTAGTCAAGCCAATTCGTAGCTATTAACAACAAAAGCGTTACGGTACAAATAGGCTAAGTTGAATCTTAAAGCAAGATTAAGAGAAATAAGTTGTGACAGGTCCTTCCAACTGACTCACCAATTGACCTCTGCAGTCCAATGCTTTATAGGTTGGCCTGATTTAGGGTGAAAAATTGCAAGGAAAATAGAAAAAAGAGAAGAAAATATTAGTGAGATTTTTCTAAAATTAAAAATAACGTTTTGTATTGAAACAATTTTACTGGTGATTTTATTGCAAATTTTAATCTAAATGGCAGTTGGAATTAAATTCGTTTTCAAAAAAGTGGGAAAAAATAAATAAAGTAAGCATTCAGTTGGTACTTCCCACTGAAGTAGCTAAGTTACTGTGAAGTCAAGAAAGAAACGAAGTGGGAAAAACACGTTTATTCGCCGTGACAATATGGCGTGTTGTGCAACAAGGGAGGAAGCTTAGTCATTCAACATGGCGGATTAAGTAGAACGAGCGGAGGCTTTTGATTGGCCACTGGCTATGTGGCCTCGCATTCAACCCGTACGCGAAGTTGAACGACCGCACCTTCAAATCACGCTGTGCGCTCATGCGATGACGTGATTAACAGTGATTAACAGAAATCGGATTGTAGGAAAGTGAAATAGGAGATAATGCATGTGTAACCAATAGCTCATTAGAGTCCTCTCAATATCTATAATTTGAAAATTGTAGAATTGTCAAATTGAATGGTTTCTTTGTGTATGGGATAAAACAAAAAACAATCATTGATTTAGTTTTCCTTTGAAAGAACTTCAGCGTCATCTATCTGGCATTGCCTACTTTTATGGCGTTCAGACGCCACTTTATATACCTATGAAGATGGCCCTACTAATAAGAAAATTAATTTAATTATAGAGAATTGGAAATTAGATTAGTGATTAGTAGGCCAGTTGCCCAATCCTGGTAACGTTGGAGTCTTCAAACGTGGATAATCCAGTACACAAAATATGAAGTCTGTGAGGTTCTTTGGAGTGCAGTGAAAGCATTCGAATGAGATCTCTAACGCCCACATTTATCGATTAGTAAATTGTTTTTTAACTTTCTTCTACCAGCATATGGATCTTAATTTAAATCTAACTGATTCAGCCTTTTACCGTTATATTTACCTACCCGTTATCCAACGTTAGGACGTAAAAATTTTACTAAATGCCAATTTTCCAGTTTGATATTCATTTTATTCTCTTTCAAAAATTTTCCGAATTTTCGCAAAGAGAAATCTTGTTGCAGTTTTGGAGGACCTTTGATATTCTATCCAATGCACTGGCGAATTTGTTGGGAGAAAAGCATTTTATTGGTTCTCTAGACGGGCAAAGAACGTGAGTAGTCCTTTCAACTTTGGATTCTCAAAATTGACCCCTTAATCGTAACCTCGTTCCTACTCGCTCTGGGTTAACGCATATTTCCTTTGAATACTCAAATCTTTTTCCCACGCCTCTTTAACCTCATGTTCTCCTCATGTCCAATATCCACATGACCCAAGTCAGTTCCTGCTAACAATTGGAAATATCATCACCTTCGTGAGGGAAGATCTGTCTTTTCCTGTTGGCTCGTGAAAAGCTTTACTGATGACCTTGATTGTAATTTTATGTTATCCTCTGGATACCGATCTCCCCACGAACCCTTCAATGGGAAGTGTTACTAATAATCCTCAATATTCATTAGCCGCAATCCAATCGTCTTCTTCAATTTAATCAAATGAAATTGAAGTGATTTATGCTACAGAATAAAAATCAGGGAAAAACGATTAAATAAATTGATCTCTAAAAGATATCAGAACTAAAAATTCTGAATAGTTCAAAATTTTGGCTATGATTACTAATCCCTAATCGAGCTTGCCTATTTGCAAGGGGTAAAATGAAACGGAGAGGAAAATTCAAACGTATTGCCAGAAATGCAACTCATCTGAATTTGAGGGCCAAAGGTCCGAAAAAGGAATTGAAGTGTAATTTCAGTTGTCGCTTTCGGGATTCAGAGACTTAAAATCCAAGATTAGGGACATCGGTCGATCAGAATTTTTAAAATTAAAATGCTAACTGTATTGGCTCCTCTCTCCCCTCCCTCTCTCCGTCTCCGTTTCATAACGTAATGGACTACCTTCCTAACCATAGTATTTAAAAGCTTTCTAATGGCTGAAGTAACACTGGAATTGACAATAAAAAAAGCGCAAAGTGTTAAAGCCATAGAAAATTTACTAAAAAAGTTTTATAAAAGTATACATAAGGTGTGCATAAGATTGCTCATTCTCTTGGTCTCTTGAGTGCATTAAGAATATTTGAAGGTCCTTCTCGATGGGCGAGATTAAGGGCATCTGCTGAAACTTCAGCACCTACACAATAAAAATAAATAGTTAAACTTCATTTTAAAGTTTCAGGGGTATGCAGCGTAATTATATTAAACGTTAATTATGCATTTACCGATTGGGACAACAAATAACTTACCATGGGAAACTAAAACATCCACGATATCTTCGAGGCCTAGAGTGATTGCCAATACTAATGGAGTTTTGCCATTTCTGTCCTTAGAATTGACATTTGCTCCGTTTTGAATAAAAAACTTCACTAATTCAGCATCTTTAGCGAAAACAGCACTAAAAATGACAGGATCTTCTTCCTCTGTGGAGTTGTTGACGTTTGCTCCCATACTAATCAAAAAGGTCAAAATTGCTGTATCCTTTTTCAATGCGGCCTGCTGTAAAGCCACCTGGAGTTCTTTCACTTTATCAATGCCAGGAACATCGGTTTGGTAGATCAGCCTTGCTGTTTCCAGGTCATTCTATATACAAAGAGTAAAACTGTTGCGCTTGCCTACCCGTGTAATAGCGAGAAGAAACTCGGATTCTTCATGTTCATTCAAACCCCTTATTAAGAAGGGATCACGCTCAAGTAAGAATGCAGTAATATGACGATGCCCCTTCAAAATGGCCAACATAAGAGGAGTGTATTTATTGGCGTTTAAAACGTCTAAAAGACTTCCCTTATCGATCAGAAACTGCAAGCATTGCAAAGATCCACCATATGCAGCCCAGTGGATTGCCATATTCTCTTCACGATCTGTTAGATCAATAAATGCTCTGTGTTCGATTAGCTTTCTGACAACTTCAATGTGTCCCTTTTCTGCAGCGATCATGAGTACAGTCCTCTTGGTTACCTGATCTCGAACGTTTGGTGAAGCCTAAAATGCGGGAAGGGATTGGTAACCCAATTTCAACTGTTAGCTTACACGCATTCGCAAAAGTTGGTTGACGCCTCTAATATCATTGTGCTGAACTGCTTCAACGAGACTGGGACAATATTCGTAACCTGGCATTTTGATGTATGCTGGAGAAAAAAAAAGATTGAAAAATTCAAGTCATAATGAAAAAAAAATTCTCTCATCACAGACTCATTCATCAGAAATCGGAATGATCTTACTACCTGAGCACTTGGTGGAAAAGTGAGTAGGCGAATATGTTAGAGCGTTAAAATTGATTCAAGTGATTGATATTACGAGATGCATATCATTAATTTGAATTTGATAGTGAGTTCAAATCGTTTTAGCATTGATCACATCGATGAAACTCATTCTACTTAGTTTAAATGAGTAAGTTTTTGCGAAAATTAAATAATTACATTTCTCTATCATAACTATATATTTATTTATATCAAATGGCAGGCTTTAAGATAGTTATAATTAGCCCCTTAGTTGACTTCGTGCTTCACAGAGGGGACGAACATCAGAGTCACAGAAAGTCGAGAGGGGGAACAGAAGAGTGATTCACAGATGTAAAAGAGACAGACACAATGGTGGAGAAAAAAGGTGAGGTGAGTACTGTGGAAGTGGTCGAATATGACATACAGTCAAG
The DNA here is from genome assembly GCA_000469805.3 of Hymenolepis microstoma. NCBI lineage: Eukaryota > Metazoa > Platyhelminthes > Cestoda > Cyclophyllidea > Hymenolepididae > Hymenolepis > Hymenolepis microstoma. The sequence continues at coordinate 9,317,099 of LR215995.1, read as the reverse complement.
TGGGTCATGGTAGTTTGAAGTCAACTGCCAATTTATGCACTTTTTTACCGTATGATTATACGTTGCCGAGGGTGCACCACGTGGAGGTAAGTCTATCGCGCACTCCTCATAACTATAAATGCGTTCTGCAAATTGTTCTTCAAGCGACGACCAACATAAAAAATGCCAAAAATTGCCCAAAGTGAAATAAAAGGGTATTGATAAGATGTAGGCCAAATAAATAACCCTGTCAAAGAAGTAAATCACTTTCTAAACTAGTACAAAGGGCAATGCTCTGTCTTGCTCCATAAACGTAGTTTAAGGAAATGTGGTAACCCCAAACAAGCCTTATTAATTCCTGACACTTAATGATATTGCTTGCATGAGAAAAAATAGTATTAATTTAATTTCATTCGGGCAAAGGCATGGAAAAATTCGTGATTACTTAAAGATGTGCCCCTACTGGTGACTTAGACGAATGATAATACTTTATTTACAATTAGTAAGTGTTGGGGTGATAATAAGCACTAAAAGATTTCCCCAAAATCGCACAGGAGTTTAAATTATTATCTATTTTAGAAATATTTCACGATTTAGTACTTGGATGGTGCATTAAAAGGAGTGATGGATTAGATTTCACGTTAGTCGATAATTCTGCCACTCAGTTTCCATTCTTATCTTATTCCCTCCACACTGGCATTATTCTCGCGGTTACCCTCGGGCTGAAACTTCCCGTTTTGATACGCGTTGTGGCAATATAATGTGGCTCCTAAAATCCTCGCCCTCTACTCAATAAGGTATTGAACAAAATGGATTTGGTCTGAATTGTGTTTTATACAAATATATTCACTAAAAATGATAAAAGTCCTTTTTATTAGAGTGCCGATAGAGTCGGGTCAATGTGTGTGTCTGATAAATCAGAGATTAGGAGATCGATTTTCTCAGAAGCAGACGGCCAAATGAGCAGCTAATTACGGTCAACAGGAGGGAAAGTAGATCGGCAATTTACCAGTGGAGAGGTTTCACAATAACATTTCTCTATTCAGCTCAGGTGTTTCAGGGATTTTATTAAAAGTTTTGTACTAATGACTTTAAAAATAGCAAGTTTTCCTCTTTTATGCAATAAATAAGAAAGGTCGAAACCATAAAAATTGTTTCTTCGATAAACTTCCTTCGTTACTATAATTATGATATAATTGAAGTGCTTTGAATTTCGATATTTTTGTAATGTTAAGCGCTGAAAAGTTGCTCTACGGTTAAGAATAAGGTGATTTAATTTTGGTAGAAAGACACTCTATTATTGCAAATTAGCTATGGTACGTTCAAAGTATTGAGAGCACATCCTGCGTACGAACTACCACCACCACGCTTGGTCATTAAATAGGATCATTGCGGATATATGTTGAGTTAACTCGATTGATGATTGGTTTGCGAGATTTCCTTTGATCGGCTTTGGTAGTGTTGTGTACTTCGCTAATAATATACTAGTAAGTATTGAAATGAAGCTGATCAAGATTGTTCCTCGAATGTGGAAACGTGTATACGCTTTCAAAAAGGGGACAACTACGCTTTCCATATCCTTTCTCAATAACAGTTCGGCATACAATAAATTCAACTCTTGGTGAAACGTTTTGACTTGATTTTTGTGCTGAAAACCAACATGACAAGAAGCACTGCAAGCGGAATATCAGTATTTCTGCTTGACTTGAACCTTTAAATAAGATGCACTTTATATAAAATATTCAACTTTTAGTGACGAATGGCAGTTTTCTGAATTATTTTAGCGTCGTTGATGGAAACGTGATGCGTTTACTTGATCTTAAGTATTCTAAGATCAGTAATCCGAATATGAATTACTGAAAATTGAAATTCAAGTCATAATTCGACGAATTTGGATAACGCATTTTGAGATAACATATGTTGCATTTTTATAGACAATATCCATTTTGAAATAAATCGTGGAACAATTTGTTATCAAAATGTTACATGTGACTTCAGGTATTTGTGATAGTACACACTGTGTTGTCACAGTTTTAGTAGGCTCGTGTTTTCCGCAAAAGTACAAATTCTTGCAGGCTGCTGAAGCAAATCTGAAGTATAAAGAACCAAATCTTCCAAAATGGGTTGACTAAGTCCTTATCCATACCCACCACATTGCTATTCCTTGTGTAGCAAATACGTCGACTGAAACGGGACTACTTTTTGGAATTTCTTCATCAACAGCCTGGACAGACAACCTTTCTGAAATAGGTAGACATTGGATAGAGTGTTTCTTAATATTATTTGAAGGCAAAATGAGATAAAGCAATTAAAACTATTGCTTCTTAGTATTGAAAGCCTATGTGTGGGAAATGAGGCTTAAAGTTGTTTACTAACTAGAGGATTCAACTCGAAAGGTTTCTTTTTTTGAATATTAGCAAGGAAATATCAAATAATTATTGCTTCCTTTTACTTAAAATTTAAAGAAATATTAGAGCTCAGTCTTAGTTACCTCTAATGGACTCCATTATGCTTAGATCATGTTCACCGCTTAAGATCACATTATTTAACCCAAGTGGGCTTAATAAATCAATAGGGTCACAGTTGCTTGACAATGTATACCAAAATCGGCCAAATTGTAACAAAAATTGGTTCTTTGAACGCAGAGGAGTAGCCGAAATATGCCTCAACAACTTATTTCATCCTTATCTTTTAATACGTTATAGGACTTAGGAAAGGGTTTTCTCCATGATCAATTATTTATTTATTTGTTTATAACAAGTGTACACTTATTATTTGATAGAGACCTAGGAAAGGAAATAGACTTTAATAGCTTTAATAGGAAAAAGCAATACCTATTCTCTTTCTATGAACAGGTATGAAAGTGACTATAAAGAGCAAGATCAAATTTGCTGTCCAATTTGAAGGGACAAATTCGACACCCTGAACTTGGTATTTGACGCTTTACCATTGATTTTGATTATGTTGGTCAGTAGATTTAGTTACCTGTTGGTTTGAAGGTTGTGGTTCTGAATTGATCGGATTCATACCACCTTCTAATGTCTTGTCGGTAACTGAGGCTTATAGGTCGATGAAACGAATGATTCGTAATCACTTTTAATGCACGAGATTTTGATCTCTGCTAAATCGATTCAATCGGTATTTTAGGCCTTAAACAGATCAAATCAGGAATTGTAATTTTATGTTTATTGTTCTTGACTTTATAAAAAGAAGTCGCAGAACTCGATATTATAGTTGATTTGTCAGCTTTCGACGTTGATCTGCGATAAACTCTGCTCTCGAACTCTACATCTTGCCCGTTTGTTGGGTGTTGTAAAATTGGACGTCCCACGAAATGATCATACTCACATTGGGTGTTAGACAACAGCGTCGTGGTTTGACTACTAGTAGCCTCCTCTTTATTCACCTTTTTGATACGTGGACTTTGACTGAGGCATTAGACTAGTCGGTTGGAGTATTCAGTTCATTTATATGCAGGACACTCCCTCTCAGATGTTTACCACCATTCTTTTCCATTCTTTGTTCATAAATGGTCGGAGGAGGGAGGGGAGGAATTAGGACAGAGCCATAAACGAGTGGTGCGCAAGCGTAGGTATGAATTCGTACGTGCAGCGCTGGTGTACTCTTATATTCACTCTTATGTTTGGTTAATTAAATAATATTTAGTTTTAAGACCTACACGCAGATAAACCAATTAAGAAGACTGAAGACAAAAGTTTCTCCGATGTTTCTTTTCTTGCATGGCATAGGGTAATTTTTACAAACAGTTGAAGGAATAAGCATTATTTCCAACAATACTAGGAAGAAAAAATAAGGGGATGTTAAGGGCAAATAACTTATAAATTCACCTTGACATTTAGACACCTTGCACATCCTGATTCACTGGTCTACATGGTCTATCAGTGCATTTCAGACTTCCGAATATTCTGGACCTCAGCACTAAATATTCGGAAAAAAAATCGTATCCGACGCTTGGCTGGAGCAGACTAGCGTCAGGGAACCTGCCGAATGCACTAGTTAATTCATTTTTTGGCTAAACTTAATCAGTGCGGTAACCCATTCCACTCATTGAGTGTGGTACCATTGGCTGTACCATTGTGATGTAGTTTTAATATGAACAAAACTGTATATTAAAAAGACAATCTTGAGTTTTGAATGAAATCCCTTGAATCAATATTCACGTTCTTACATCCAGCTTCTACATTTCATGCTCTACCAATCAATTGTCGAGTTCTCGAAAATTTACATGTCTCTGGATCTTAATATAAGTACAATAAATCATTATTTTTTCTCTATTCTTCTTAACATATCACAGCCTACAAAGTTATGGCAGCCTGATTTTTAAACGTTGGAAAGAGCTTTTAGTAGGGTACAATGAAAGTTACCACCCGCAAGATTCGGATCTCTAACAGGTTAAGATGACTCAAATTTCTTGCAAGTTATAATTTAGGGTATTTCTTACTGCTGGCGTATGTTTGATAATTTTTTGTCATTGAAAATTGTTTCGACTTCAACAAAATTATTTGTTTATAATTTTAGAATCTATAATGCATAATAAATACATTTACATTTGATCAGCTTAACTGACTCCAAATAATGGGGCATTTGATTCCTATCTTCATTATTGAATTCTCCTGCCAGTCCAATAAACGAACAAATCCCAAACTAAAATTAAATGTCGCAGAGAATCTTTTATTGTGTGCTTAATGCACGCTTCTTAATTTGATATAGTCTAGAAACCACAGAATCCGAATCGGACGTTATTGTTGTGCGTCGAGTAGAATGTCCGAACCTCTGTAGCGTTGGTCTTGTTGTTACAATGGTGTTCTGTGCATAGAGGGATGACTCTCCTTTCGGTTCACTTAGAAGCTGCTCTCCTGCTGTCTTTGCAACCGATCGCGATTTCCGCGAGGGTATAGCCACCATCCTTAGTGACCTATTGCTAGTTTTAATAATTTGTTTGACTTCCGGGGAGTCTTCAATATACTCATAAAGATCAGGTTGAAGTGCTCTCACAAGTCTTAGGAAACATTTGCTATACTTGGGTTGGTGCGAAGCCTCTGGTTTATCTTCCACCGTCTCAAGTTGAATATTAGATTTCATTTCATCAACATTTCCAATATTTGGTGTAGATTCTTTCACTGTGGTAGAAACTTCATCTGATTCATCAACTACAAAGGCGTATTGAGACTCAGTTGGCTCAACAATTTTCTCAGTATAGCATGTTGACTCAGTATCTTCCATGCTATCACCAGTGGATTCTATAGTGGGTAAGTCCATCCAACGCATTTTATACATGTTAGCCGGTACTGGCTTTTTACAATCATCATATTCAATAAATGCACTGCTATCAGTAAAAGGATATAGGGTTTCTGTCGCTTCAGTGGTATTAGTTGGAACGTTCTTTTCAGCGGTTGTAGTTCCGTTCATATCAAGTGGGGAAATAGAACCAGAATATGTGCTCAGGTATTCTTGGTGAGATGAGTCGGTCGCATTCAAGTATTCATGCACTTGCCTCGACCTAGTGTACGGCAGGTTCACTGTAGCGTTGTTACTGTAAACCTCAGTATCTGATCCATCGGAATATCTGTGGGGTTCCATATTTGAACAGCTTTCCAATTGTTCAGAAATATCAGAAACGTCCGTGAAACCGTAAATTTCCTTAGACTCCACAATTTCGGTCAACTGAGGCAAATATTGTTTATAAGAAATGGGTGAATGATTCAGGGCAGGAATCGGTTCACAATATCCTGTGAAGCCAATTTCCACATTCGAAGAATGTGTGGCAAATTCTCTTAATTCAGTGGGTTTGAGCTCGACTCCGATCATGATAAGGTCAAATTTTACAGAATTCCAGTTGTATTGGTTTCGTTGACTTGTTTGTGGTAAGGCTTATTTAAAAATATGACCACATGCTAGCCTAGCTGACATCCTTTTATAGTAGGAGCTTGAACTGCTATTAACAGAGTCAGTTCACTTTCTCGTGTTATAATGGCTGATTAAGACAAAAACGTGTTAATTTGCAAAATGTTACTAGTAGATCGTGATCGAATAGAAGGCATGATGCACAGCACCTGTGGACTACGCAAATATATTTTAATAGAGCAATTATGGAATTTTTTACGTAAATTGCACAAATTTTTTAATAAACAGTGACTTTAAGCCATGGTAAGGAAATTTTAAAATGTTTTTTTTCTGTTCTTCATGTATATAGAATGCGTTGGTATCTTTGGAAATACCAAAACCCGATCCTAAATCAAAAATAAAAGTAAAGCCAGTTTCAAAACCAGTGACTCCATCGAAATCTACATCAGAATAAGTTTTAAAGACAGAATCGATACTCAAGTCAAAACCGCCTATTGAATCAGTCCCTGAATGAAAGTCTGTGTTCAAGTCATCATCAGAACCTGTTCATCAATATATTGGTTACTCAAAGTCCGCATCATATACCGAACTTGTAACGCAGTAAGTGTCGGCACCCAAATTTGAAGCAAGATCAACGTCTGTGCCACATCCAAATTAGAGTGGACACCAGAGGTTGGTGAAGAGATGGAAAAGCATCCGATGCTATCTGATGCCCAACCACAAGTACAGATTTCAAATCCCCAAGTGGTGTCTACACCAAAGACAAAACAGTTTTTCAATAGAGCCTGAATTCGAATCTACGATGCGAAATCTGCTGTTACGACATCAGAACCTCTAAAGCCAGTAAATACTCCAATTCACAAACCAACTGGTCTTCTCACTTCAGACGTGATGTTAGAAGTGGAGACGAAGTCAGTAGAAGAGCCATGAGAGCTTGACAAGCCACAAGCCAAATCGGAGCAAATTTACGAATCTACTCCCCAAACAATTTTAATGTGACTTCTAAAGTCCACAATGAAGTCCAACCCGATGGAAACTTTCACTCCTGACTCCGAACTCAGTGCAGCATCATCGTAGTCTTCCAAATCAACTAAAAGGCCAAAACATCGAAAAAGCCGATGTTGAAGTGATACCTAAACGAGTGTCAAAAGCAAAGGAGAATCAAATTTCCTAGAATAGCTCGAGATCAAAGCACTATCCGAAGCAAGAGAAACGCAGTGCATGGTCTTGGAAAAGGACCCTCATGGATATATGAAAGTAGCAAAGCCATTGCAAACTGAAATTCTTGTACCATCTTCTAGTTCAGCCTCAGCTGCAAGGACGTCTGCAAAACTGCTACAAGAGCAGCAACTAAACTAGCTCTATCTGAGAGAGCGGTTACAATAATGGCTACAAATTATGCTCTAGCCGCAGCTCAACTTAATAAACCATCTCCATCCTCATTCCCCAAGTCTGCTCATACTCCCTCTTATCCTCCACTCACTAATATTTAGAATCGTCAACAAATTCTCATTTCTATTGCTATTGTTGACCATGATTAGCAATTGTCACACTCTCTTTATTCACTCTAGTTTCTTAAAATCCCACCCATCCAAACACCCCCACTTCCCTCCACTCATTATTATTAGAGGCGGACAAACGGGCTACCTTTCTTCTCTAAACAGTTCACCGAAACCTTTATCGAGTGGCAGAATAAAGCTCGATAAGCAGGTGTTCGGTTACCAAAGCACAGCTTGAAGACCGAAAGGTAAATCGTGTCGGACTTCTAATGGTGGTGGCTTCGCATGTAGCTCGATATGCCCTACTGAAGTACACAAGGGCTGCAAACCACTGTGGTGGAGATTCTCCATTTTTAATATCTTTAGCAGTTTGCATGATCAAGTTGGAGCTCACAGAGCAGATTTTGTTCAAAGTAAGATATGATTTCTCGTTGACCACCAACTGAGGACTAGTGCTATTTTCTTTCTAATGCCAACTCACATACTCTACTGCCATTTTAATCCACCTTTTAATTGCGTATTCTTTTAAATGCCCACATCTTTTCATACATTCGAATGCTGACTTCTTTGAGTCCACCACTTTAAGCCAAGTTAATTTGGATGCATTTTGCACCTAGTCGAATGACCACATACAACAATTACACCAGGACATTGAGCTTTCATTCGCCGAGGTCCACATGATACTCGAAATTATCTCAACACAGAGTACAAGGAAGTAGCCTCAGATTTACAGTTCGGGTTCTATTTGAGCAAATTTTGTTACGTGAATACTAAATGAATCTCGTTTTATTTGATACTTTGAATGGAATCCTTCGCAGTTGAAATTTTATTTCACTTTTGATAAAATCACTTTGAGATCTCTGTCTTCTATCCCCAGTCCTATAATACACCTGAACCATTGGAAACATCGGCTCCCACAAGATGCGAATCGTCTCGGCATCCAAAGCCTTTCACTTATTTTATGCAAGAATTTCAACCTCCGACTAGTAGGAGTTTGTTGCATCTCTGAGTCAATTAGTGTACCTCTGCACTAAAACAAAAATCGTATAGTATTTCTGGGATAGGATTGATTTCTACGTGAATGAATTAAGGCTCCTTAATTGAGTTCTATGTAAATATGCAGAAGTAGATAAGATGGGGTGATCAAGGAGAAATAAGTTATCTTTGACAATTTACAAATATCAAGAACGTTCTCTAAGACATTCGGCTAATTCTGGGTCAAAAGTTTGAATGAGTTTCGACAGATAAGGTTTGAGGTGAGGCTTTGCTGCGCAAACGCCATTTTTGGGCAATCCAGATAGCTGGGGAGGAAGTGCTGAAATCGGAGGAGGTTGTGATGACTTGGGCACTTTGAAATTGATTTGTTCAAGAAGATCGGCTAAATCAGGACGAAGCAAACGGGCAAGATTAAGAAGACAGTAGCTGACTTCATCGCAGCTATAACCTGGCTCAGGTGGACTAAGAAACCATGGATCGATTTTCGCATTGGGAAATTGATCTGTTAGGAGTTGCGATTCGGACTCATCTACAGAAATACTCTGCTCTCCAGAACATGTCGTTTTCTCTAAGCACGCTTGGAGATATTTGACCAGATCGGGATCAACTAGTTCAAGCAGCTTAATCAAGTACTTCCGAGCATCTGTGCATGATGGCGGTACCACTTCTATTTCAATGTCACTTACTTCCATTTCGAAGTTACCTCTTGCTCACAATATATTTCCACTTTTATACCAATTTGGAGGTACTTTTAATGTAGTTCATACCCCTGGAGCTCACTACCTCTAAGATCATTGCAGTTGATGTAAGTCTACTTAGGTTGATTTTCATGTGATTAAAGTGTGATTTCACTCAACAAACTTTCCTCAACATTGCCAAATTATATTGTTACTTTTCCAAATGTGAATTAAATCTGTGCATTCTGGCTACTGTGAGGCATACACAATTCCCCTCAGATGTTTAACCACTAAACCATATTGAATTGTTCGCTACTGGGGTCAATACTTTCAACTCAGTCAAGTAAATGTGCATTTATAACAATGTTGCATCTTGTCTTGTATTTAGCTCCCAGATGAAGACTCAGCAAGGAAAGTATCCCCTAACGCCTCTTTCTCTCACCAAATCGACTCTGGAGCTAAACTTGGTGGATGCTGTTCAGTCAATTTACCGTAAATTCACCGGTTCCTCTGAACAATGTGACAAATTGTAAACTTCGAAAGAGGTATTTTGTGTAAAGCTGAACTTCATCATGTTTCCTTTGGGTATCTCGAATGTTCATTCTAAAGAAGTGAGCTTTGTAGTTGAGAATTCCTACACTGATGAGCCTAAAATACCAAGAGAGAACCGAATGGAGCAAAACGAAGTTAGAAATTGACTTATTAATGGAGATACCATATGCGCAAATCACACCCATGGCTGAATCTAAAGTATTAATAGCAGCAGCAACAAGACACACACACGCAAACACGCAAAGACGGAGCAGTAGCAGAATGAGGTTTTAGTGAAATTCTGGGGATTAAACGATAAAATGAAACAAATCCAACTTCTTCTGGGTTCTAAATACCTCCCAAAGTCTGTATCCTCACATTTCATTTGCCTTGAATTCGTGTCATCGTAGTCGTTTTCAGCATACATATTCCCCGTGATTTAATACGATTCATTTGATGTTGCAGACATCTCACTAAACCTGTCATCAGCATGCAAGCAGGATAGTAGATGAACTTTCGTTGTGCTACAATTGTCAGACATGTCGCAGGCAAACATAGTGCATAAATGATGCACATCTATAGATACGATCTTCACTTTGTCATACTCCTAGCATCTTCCCACTTGAGGTGTATCCTCCTATATCATTTTATCTCCATTAACTACTCTGACTCCACTTCATCTCTCAACCTCAACTTGTCTGCTCCCCCATTGGTTGAGTTGAAGTTGCTGTGTTTTGGACCTTTTGATGAGTGTTCAGGTCATGTGCTCAATTCTTTTGGGGTTGCATACATTTATTCTCTCATCGGGAAGACTTTCGATTGTGGTGGAGCAAGTTCTTGTCCCTACCATTTGAGCAACTTCCCATTATCTACACAAACTTCATGCTACACACCATCTTCCTTCTTCCATCCGACAGATAATGAGTGTTCTACCTCAATCCCATCTTTCCTAGACGACAGCACCTCTACCTATGACATAGTTTCCCACGACTTTGACGTGCTCATCCTGCTTGAATGAAGCGAACTGAGCTGAACGTCATCATTTGAAAATGAAAGAGAAAATTGATATTTTCAGACAATTGGAGACTGCACACTTGTTGAAGACACTTGGGTTCTTTTCTACGATTATTCCGTAGATCAGTCTTTTCAACTTCACTATTATGTTGACTAGAGAACGCTTCTTAGTTCTCATGTGGCCTCCTGAGGATATTCAATCACTGTATCTTCCAATATATAGGACTCAGATATCTGTAGTAGTATGGCAATAATTCACACAGTCTCAGTCAATTGTATCTTTTGTTTTTATTATTGATTTATATACCTTTCAATATTTACTTTAAGGTTAAATAATAAATCTTGAGCTGATGGAAATTTAAATAAAAGTATTTTGCGCTCAATAATTTAATAAAGTATTAATATATTTGAAGTATTTTTCGAAACAATTAATGACTTATGTGATAAAAGTGGGATTTTTTTGTCATTGACTTTATCCGATTTCCTTCACTTTCAGTCCGAGCATCGTTGAGTTATAGCCAACTTTCGTATTAACACGTACACCATTTTTCATCAAGATCTATCTACTCACTAGCGTCTGAATCATGCTCACTTGATTCTTCCCAAATATCTCCTGTTGCTATTGGAGAAGAGCATTGGTTCGAAGGTTATAGACGATGAAGCAATGTTTGGAGAGACTTCCATTTGTTTATTATGCACAATTTTTAATTGCTCATTTGCCCTCTTTCATGAAATCTGCGTCTCTGAAGGCAGGAGTGCAGATGTGTGGGTAGTTTAAATCATCAAGCACGTTGGTACTGAGGAAGTGAAAGTGGTCCTAAGTCAGCAACCTCATCGGCCATTGAGATAATATGTACACAGGGTCGACAAACGAGAGGCACCCAATATGATATATAAATATGTTCAATCTCACTGACCCTTAGCGGAGATATTAGTAGATATAGTGACAACATGATTGCCTCCAATAACTTCTGCAGTATTTCTGATTCTCTTCCTTCTCACCAGTTCTTACCATTTCACATGAACTTGACTTACCATTAAGAAATATACTAGGACACAAGCACTTGGCAACAGCGAATAGGAACGACTGTCTGTAAATAGGAAATAACAGTTGAAATAAATTTAGATTTATAATTATCGCCCTATGTGCATTAGCAAGCTCAGCTCTTATATCAGGCCATCGACGATGATAGCAATTACACTACTTAATATTAAAAGATCGATTGATTTATATGAATATTATTATTACCAGACATCAAAAACTCTAAGCTCTAAGTTAGGAAATAATAATAAGAAGATTAGAACTGTGAAAGTGGACCTTCAAGAAACCAGAGTGAATAAAGAGGGTGTGGCAATTGCTAATCATGGTCAACATATCACTGTAGACGGGCACCGGAGTTTGGATTTAAATACCGAGCAATAGAAATGAGAAGTTGTTGAAGATTCTGAATAGGATCGAGTGGAGAATAAGGCAGAGTACGAGCAGACTTGGGGAATGAGGATGAAGATGGTTTAGTACGTTGAGCTGTAGCTGAAGCAGGCTTTCTAGCAAGCCTTGTAGCTGCCCGTCTAGCTATGGCTGGTTTCGTTACTGGTCCTGTAGCAGTTCTTGTAGATGTTCTCGCAGCTGGGGCTGGTCTTGTAGCTGTCCGTCTTGATATGGCTGGCTTTGTTGCCGGTCTTGTAAATTTCCTTGCAGTTGTCGCCGGTCTAGGAGCTGGTCTAGGAGCTTGTCTTCGAGCAGGTCTTGCAGCAGTTCTTGTAGATGCCCTTGCTCCTGTTCCTTTTCCTGAAACTGCTCGTCTAGCATTTTTTGGGGCTGCTCTTGCAGGTGTTGCCAGTCTTGAAACGGATCGTGATTTTGGTCTTGAAACTGATCGCGAAGCTCTCCTTGCCACTGTTCCCAATCTAGAAACAGGTCGAGATTTAGGTCGTGCAACGGATCTTGATGCTTTCCTTGCACCTGTTGCTTTTCTTGAAACTGCTCGTCTAGCAGTTCTTGAAGCTGACCTTGCAGGTGTTGCCAGTCTGGAAACAGATCGTGATTTTGGTCTTGGAACTGATCGTGAAGCTTTCCTTGCCACTGTTCGCAATTTTGAAAGTGATCGGGATTTAGGCCTCGAGACGGATCGAGAAGCTCGTCTTGCTGCTGTTGCCAATCTTGAAATCGCTCGTCCAGCATTTCTTGAGGCTGCCCGTGCAATTGTTGCCAGTCTTGAAAGAGATTGAGATTTAGGTCTTGAAACGGATCGTGAAGCTCTCTTCGCCACTGTACCCAATCTTGAAAGTGATCGAGATTTAGGTCGTGCAACGGATCTTGATGCTTTTCTTGCACCTGTTGCTTTTCTTGAAACTGCTCGTCTAGCAGTTCTTGAAGCTGACCTTGCAGGTGTTGCCAGTCTGGAAACAGATCGTGATTTTGGTCTTGGAACGGCTCTTGAAGCTCTCTTTGCCACTGTTCCCAATCTTGAAAGTGATCGGGATTTAGGTCTTGAAAGGGATCGTGAAGCTCTCCTTGCCACTGTTCCCAATCTTGAAAGTGATCGGGATTTAGGTCTTGAAAGGGGTCGTGAAGCTCTCCTTGCCACTGTTCCCAATCTTGAAAGTGATCGGGATTTAGGTCTTGAAAGGGATCGTGAAGCTCTCTTTGCCACTCTTCCCAATCTTGAAAGTGATCGAGATTTAGGTCTTGAAAGGGATCGTGAAGCTCTCCTTGCCACTGTTCCCAATCTTGAAAGTGATCGGGATTTAGGTCTTGAAAGGGATCGTGAAGCTCTCCTTGCCACTGTTCCCAATCTTGAAAGTGATCGAGATTTAGGTCTTGCAACGGATCTTGAAGCTCTCCTTGCACCTGTTGCTTTTCTTGAAACTGCTCGTCTAGCAGTTCTTGAAGCTGACCTTGCAGGTGCTGCCAGTCTGGAAACAGATCGTGATTTTGGTCTTGGAACTGATCGTGAAGCTTTCCTTGCCAATGTTCGCAATTTTGAAAGTGATCGGGATTTAGGCCTCGAGACGGATCTAGAAGCTCGTCTTGCTGCTGTTGCCAATCTTGAAATCGCTTGTTCAGCATTTCTTGAGGCTGCCCGTGCAATTGTTGCCAGTCTTGAAAGAGATTGAGATTTAGGTCTTGAAACGGATCGTGAAGCTCTCTTCGCCACTGTACCCAATCTTGAAAGTGATCGAGATTTAGGTCGTGCAACGGACCTTGAAGCTCTCCTTGAAAGAGATCGTGACGCAGATCTCGCAGTTGATCTTGTAGCTGAAGCTGGTCTTGATTTAGACCTCGTAGCTGATCTTGAAGCAGATCTCTTGGCTGCCTTGACAGTTTGTGCTCTATTATATTTATTATCTAAGCCTCGCTTTTCCATTTGTCTTTTGGCTTTCGGTCTTACTGTTATTTTTCCTTATTGCTCAATCTCTTTTTAACATAGAATGATATCGCCTGCCTTTTATACTTTTCTGAATTTGTACTTCTCTGGAGCACAAATAACGTGTTTTCATGTTTTACATTTAAAAACATGATATTTGTGTACTTTTTTACAATCTCTTTAATAAAGTGCAGTCTTATTTCAAATTATTGGATTGTAGATATATTTAATGTCGTTGATAATCCTGACACATCACATTTACATCAAATGATGAGCGTGAGAATATTCCTTTGTAACAAATGACCCAGTTAGTGCCATGTTAAGAAAATAAGTAAGATGCTGACAACTGTTGTACCTAAGCAATCACTTGTAGGCATTCTCGGTCTCTCTGTGTGTTCCATGCCTACTGTCTCACGCCTTTGCCCCAACTTTCGATAGCCCATCAATGAACACAACACTCTTAATAGGTCAACCCACTTATCGTATCGCCTTTCGTCTCTTCTCCACATCCCAGATTACCATCACTCAGTGCGATCAACCTCATCGTCCCTCCCAACGCCTCCATCCGCTCCCTATTCCCTTACTTCTATCATTCTTTTTCAACCTTCGAATACGCACATTTAAATATTTGATCTAAGTCAGGAACCGTTTCACAGTATTCAAAGAATGTGTGGCAAATTCTCTTAATTCAGTGGGTTTGAGCTCGACTCCGATCATGATAAGGTCAATTTTTACAGAATTCCAGTTGTATTGGTTTCGTTGACTTGTTTGTGGTAAGGCTTATTTAAAAATATGACCACATGCTAGCCTAGCTGACATCCTTTTACAGAAAGAGCCTGAACGGCAATTAACAGAGTCAGCGGCTTCAATGCAATGGCAAGAAAACTGGGAACTTGCTAGCATTTGAACTCAGGGTGCTGCACATATTGGGAAGTATTAACGATTTCATTTCTAAAGTTAAGGCTGCGCTGATTCTGAATCTCAAATGGATCAACTCATTACTTTAAAGTGGAATTGCTTCCACCATCCAACCATTTGAATATGTTCATCTCAAAGGAAAATAACCATTCTATTCCAAAATGACTACATTTCAACACAACTTCATGTCACTCTACTTCCAATCCCCAGAATCTTGAGGTGTGAAAAGGTTATAGCACACTTGAAGGCTCCAAGCGCAACTGTTGAGATGTAAATTTTTTCAAGTCTAGACTCTTCAAATTATGCTCTTCTCCCTCATTAAAGGCCAAACATGAAGCTAGCTATGCTACTGCATTAATTGTTGCAACTGAACTGCATGGATTTGAAGCATAGACTGGGTATTTTCAATACATAGACCACAAGAAGTATATTCCACTGGTCTATATTGTTGATCCGAAGCCAAATTCTCTAATATGTAGCATATATTTTCATCTTAAACCATTTCACATCATATACTTATGGGCTAAAGTTGACATCGAATTATTTGAACTAATTCTAATTAAAATATCGAGAGTGGTAAGTTGGTAAGTTAAGTATTTAGTCATAGGGAGGTTTCACATCAAAAGGAACATCGAAATGAAAGTGAAATTGAATGACAATTGTATATTGAAGAAGGGTTTTGACAAGCCAAAATTTGAAAGCTTTCATAAGCTGTTCAATATGCTTAATAAGTAAAGGTGATTCTGATGGAGAAAGTTGGCTTATTTAAAGGAATAGTGCGCTGCATCAAAGAGGATCGAATGGATTGAAATCTCATTAACTTGAACAGTTCTATTAGTAGGGCAAAACAGCAAGAAGACCCCAGCACACGTGTTCTATGATTAGGCGGAAAATTGGTTGTGTCGAGAATTGTAAAATTTAACGATTCCACCTCCATCACAACGAAACTCTGACCAAAATCAACGTCCAAGTCAACACCACTTGACAGATACGTTGGGAGACCAACACCTCAGTACCAATCAGTACCGGTGTTATTCAAATCTGAAAGGGTGCTTGTTGACGCTCACGAAACCGAACTAAGGCCTGCATCTAAAAAAAGCAGTCGACATCTTCAGTTCACAACACACCACTCAATCACCAGTGCTCACGGCGACTGGAAAATCAATACCAGGGTCTAGATGTGTATCAAAGCTATGATCTGGAAAGAAACCATCGGTGGTGTCTTTGGAAATACCAAAACCCGATCCTAAATCAAAAATAAAAGTAAAGCCAGTTTCAAAACCAGTGACTCCATCGAAATCTACATCAGAATAAGTTTTAAAGACAGAATCGATACTCAAGTCAAAACCGCCTATTGAATCAGTCCCTGAATGAAAGTCTGTGTTCAAGTCATCATCAGAACCTGTTCATCAATATATTGGTTACTCAAAGTCCGCATCATATACCGAACTTGTAACGCAGTAAGTGTCGGCACCCAAATTTGAAGCAAGATCAACGTCTGTGCCACATCCAAATTAGAGTGGACACCAGAGGTTGGTGAAGAGATGGAAAAGCATCCGATGCTATCTGATGCCCAACCACAAGTACAGATTTCAAATCCCCAAGTGGTGTCTACACCAAAGACAAAACAGTTTTTCAATAGAGCCTGAATTCGAATCTACGATGCGAAATCTGCTGTTACGACATCAGAACCTCTAAAGCCAGTAAATACTCCAATTCACAAACCAACTGGTCTTCTCACTTCAGACGTGATGTTAGAAGTGGAGACGAAGTCAGTAGAAGAGCCATGAGAGCTTGACAAGCCACAAGCCAAATCGGAGCAAATTTACGAATCTACTCCCCAAACAATTTTAATGTGACTTCTAAAGTCCACAATGAAGTCCAACCCGATGGAAACTTTCACTCCTGACTCCGACTCAGAGTAGAATCATCGCAGCCTTCTAAGGCTCCGAAGCAAGGGAAACAGAGCCAAATAGACATATGAATGTGGCAAAGCCATGGTCACCAATACTGGTGTGTGAACTCAAAAAGGCCAGAAAACGTCTTCTCTTGATGGAAGACACCTCTCCAAATAGTAATGCTTATATATACAACGACTTAGAGGTGTGCATACCAAGGGCCAATCTACTAAAATGGGGAATTTTCTGCAGTTGAATTCAGAACTTTTGACTCGAATATCCCCCTTGCACAAAATGGTAGTAAATTAATTGGCCAGCGGTAGTTAGTTTGTCATAATGTATGGGTGCTATAAAAAAGTGGATATTAAGTGAATGCGTGGACTGGTTACAAATTGCAAAAAAGAGCAGATTTAGTGGAGGAAACCATAGGAGGAAGGAACGTGTAATTGTGAGGGCAGTGAGAAGAAGCATGCAGTACAAGCCAGGAGTCTTACTTTATGTCATTTCTGAAAGTATCGTCATGTTCACAGTCACATGAGGAGCATAAGTTATTTTGTAGTGCGCGTCAGCAATGAGCGATAACATTTTGAGAAGTGGGGAAGAGACGAAAGGCGATACGATAAGTGGGTTGACCTATTTAGAGTGTTGTGTTCATTCACGAGCAATTGACAGTGAGGGCGATGGTGTGAGATGGTAGGCATGGAATACAAAGGGAGATCGAGAATGCCAACAAGTGAATTGCTAGCCTTTCTTCACCCCGTGACGCAGTATTTCGTCAATCATAATAGTCTCTCACTTTTAAAACAGATTGATGAAAGCAAGTGGTCATCTGGTTTCTACGATGTCAGATCTACTGTACGAACCTCCCAGGATAAGAGCAAATATAATTAAGTGAGTTCGTCTTCACACTAGAATGTGTTCAAAATGCTGAAGAGTGCCATTTGTTATTAAATATTTCTACCCTCGAACACAGCTGAGTTACCTGGGTAGTTGGTACGCGCTGACTTAAAGACTCTCTACTCAAAATTGCAGCTCTCACACCTGCATTCCCTCTAACTCCCAAGCTTCCATCGCCATTGTTATGCTATCTGTTGTGCTTGAAATTCTTGCCATTCTTGTTTGGAACCCTACTCGTCTTTCATTAGCCGGCACGAGATTCAACTGAAGGGAATACCCCAAAGGACAATGCGATACCATAAATAATTTGGTTTATGTAAGAAGAGTAGTATTCAAGGCGAAAATTCTCCACATTACACAGTCCAATTCCTCTCACGGTAAATAAAGCAGTGCATCATACATGCCCTGTCCAAATCGTATTTTGTCAAACTACTTTGTAACCCAATGAACATAATAATGACTAGCTTTTTCTTTACTCCTAGCCTGACCAAGATCCTTCTCCTGTCGAATAAATACATATTAGCAGTAGTTATTGTCGCCTAATCAAGTCACTAAATCTATTAAAATGTACAAATGCGATGCAGAATTTCAAGCTGTTGGATGATGAAGGATTGATGTAAATGAGCTTCCTTAACTCAAATGAAATGACCACTGTAAGTTGCGACATTTAAGAGCTACGATGTCTTTCAATGGTTATCTTTTTGCGTTGTGGAAGCTGCTTAAATACCAGCTGGACATAATTTCCTGAAGGCTTATCAAGAAGGCTTATTCGTTTGAATGCTGGCTTGTGGGACATTTTACTATCGACCCAAAACTGTCATGGCTTTTGCGACTAATCTGCCTAATCTCACTAATCATCACGACAAATAAAAATGGGTGCCAATGACTTCTTAATTCCCCTAATACTGAATGCTCATTTTCAAACACTTCTGGTGAATCTGTGAGGTTAGAAGCTACTATTTTGATCCCCATCGTTGCAAACTAAGTGATCGGAACGGCCACACACACTAGCCAAGTCTACATAGTAAGGACTGTGGTAGAGTTAAAATTTCTTGCGAGAGATGCTCCAAGGCGCTATGTCTGTGCTTGAGATGATTTGTGGAACAAGCCTTCAGAAATAACCTTGTTAGTCTGGCTAGTCTCCACCTATCTAATTCTGATTGAATGTTACGAGAGTAAGTGAAGTTCAGAAAGCTCTGAGGTCACTATTCACTACTCAACCCCATAGTTATACCACCTGTCACTCATTAACATTCATCTCCAGTTCCAAATTCTACATATGACTTGATTTTTATGGTTGTAGAACAATGGGAACGAATGCTTTATTCCTCAGTTATTTTCATTATGCTTTATTAAGTTTGCCATACTATTCACCACGGTGAAACGGGATGAATACCTAGCAGCAATTAGAAGAATTACTCAGAAAGATGTGAGTTAAAGACCATTCTAAAGCTTAATAAACATTTGCGAGCCACAGCCACCAGTAAAGAATCGAACGTTGAAGTGGGCAATTCGGGCGTGTATATTCGTCTTCCTAACTGTGAATTGCTTTTACTTCTATCAACACTCGGATTTGCACTCTGTAAAATTTACGTGTTTTAAATATTAAATTGAATCGCTAATTTAAAAAAAACTTATTGTTTGTTTACAAATCGCAAAGGTTGCATCAAAAAATTCTTTAAAATGCTCACGGTTTTAAGAGTACACGTGGGCAGAAGTGCACAAGTATCATGTCTAAAATGGAGCAGATAAAAGCGCGATAGCCATTATGGGCAGGAGTGGAGTTTCAGAAGAGTATAAAAGGAAGACGATTTCATTGAAAAATATTTGAGCAATAAAAAGGACAGCAGCACGAGGAAAAACTAATATAGTTATGAATGATCAAGAGAATATAAGTGTTGTCCTAGACAAATTGCTTCAAAATCTAGATCTGAAAATTGTAGAATATTTGAAATCAAACACAGAACCTGAACATGAACCTCACCAAGCTCCAGGAATTGGATATCTTACAGCTCTAGCTATTAATCCATCGAAAAGACCGACTTCGAAGACTGTTCAAACTCAAAGTATTAAGCCAGGTACAATGACTACTTCGAAGCCACCTCCATCTCCTGCTGTGAAGCCATCTAAAATTCCAGCACCGGTTCCAGCATTGAAGACGGCTTTAGTTTCTAAACCAACAACGGGATCTGCTGTAAAGCCAGTTCCAGTTCCAATGGTTAACCCACTTCTTAAGCCAGCTATAAAAACATCTGCAAATAAAGATTCCACTACTATGGCAACTAAAGTTACAAAGTCAGTTTCATTTGCACATCCAAAAACCCCTCTTACTCTGCCTGGTCCTCCTCCAGAACTAGTTCATGAACTTGAACAATGCCTTATTACCATTGCCCAGTATATAAATCCAAACCTCGGTGACTGTCTACAGACGTGCGTTGATCAAAATTATGAAATATAATACGGCCCAGTTTATCAAAGCGCCACTCACAGCTTCCATCAACTTCCTCTTTCTTATCATTAGATTTTTACTTTCTGATAATAATAATTTCGATAAAAATCAATTGATCTTTTAATATTAAATAGTTTAATAGAAATCATTGTCGATGGTATGACATAAGAGCCAATTTTGCTAGTGCACATAGGGAGATTGCTATGTACCTAGAAGTATTGCAACTGTTATTTCAAACTTACGAGCAGTCGTTCTTTTTCACTATTTCCAAATGCTTGGGTTCTATATTAATTTGTATTAATATATTTCCGAATAGCAAGTTCATGTGAAAGAAAATGATTCACCAAGGAAGAGATTTGCACTCTTTCAATGACAGAAAGTTGGCTGAGACCGTGTGAGTTATTGTAATATTATTTCGGATATCAGAGATATAGCTGTTTGACTAACTCCAGGAAACCGCAAGACAACTGAGAAGCGTGTTTTGCCTGTGGTTTAAATTAGATTTATTTGATTACCTTCTTGCAGGGTATGGTCTTCTTTTCAAATTTCAAGCAATCTCCACGTTAGTTATCGTAACCATGGTTCTTGAACTGAGACAATCGCTTCAAGTCTTCGAATAAACTCAGATCAAGGTGTGCTCATAAGAATCTGCTCAATCACTGGGTTCCATTTGCTCGTTTTCTTTGGTTTGCACGGATGTTTTTCGCCTGAGAATTGATTTATCATTGAGAAGCTGAAGATGAGGGTTTTGTTATAAGTTTGCTCTATGATTTCATGGTCACCATCCTCTGAAAGGTTGAAAAGATATCTACCTATGATCTTCTGTCTGTTTGAATTTCAGCCTGTCCATGTGTGTGAGAGAGTGTTTAGGTGTGTGGTACTCGAAGGATAGACGTGTGAGGTTATTAAGTTACATTTTATCTGATTGCTTACTGCTGTTCATCACTCTAATATATATTCAATGAAATCAGTTACACTTGAATTTATCACGTTTAATACTATCAGATCATCAATGCATACTTTCACTTGATTCCACGGGAACACATAACTTTCATTGTGCACTTTAAGAAATGTGCCAAACAGTGATAACCAATATCTCCATTTTATATCTTTAAATTATACAAATTTTCAATATTAACAGCGAAATCCACACCCACCCACACATCCTCACTTCCCTCCACTCATTATTATTAGAGGCGGACAAACGGGCTACCTTTCTTCTCTAAACAGTTCACCGAAACCTTTATCGAGTGGCAGAATAAAGCTCGATAAGCAGGTGTTCGGTTACCAAAGCACAGCTTGAAGACCGAAAGGTAAATCGTGTCGGACTTCTAATGGTGGTGGCTTCGCATGTAGCTCGATATGCCCTACTGAAGTACACAAGGGCTGCAAACCACTGTGGTGGAGATTCTCCATTTTTAATATCTTTAGCAGTTTGCATGATCAAGTTGGAGCTCACAGAGCAGATTTTGTTCAAAGTAAGATATGATTTCTCGTTGACCACCAACTGAGGACTAGTGCTATTTTCTTTCTAA
Organism: Hymenolepis microstoma; assembly: GCA_000469805.3. Lineage (NCBI taxonomy): Eukaryota > Metazoa > Platyhelminthes > Cestoda > Cyclophyllidea > Hymenolepididae > Hymenolepis > Hymenolepis microstoma. The sequence continues at coordinate 9,295,473 of LR215995.1, read as the reverse complement.
TGCCAACTCACATACTCTACTGCCATTTTAATCCACCTTTTAATTGCGTATTCTTTTAAATGCCCACATCTTTTCATACATTCGAATGCTGACTTCTTTGAGTCCACCACTTTAAGCCAAGTTAATTTGGATGCATTTTGCACCTAGTCGAATGACCACATACAACAATTACACCAGGACATTGAGCTTTCATTCGCCGAGGTCCACATGATACTCGAAATTATCTCAACACAGAGTACAAGGAAGTAGCCTCAGATTTACAGTTCGGGTTCTATTTGAGCAAATTTTGTTACGTGAATACTAAATGAATCTCGTTTTATTTGATACTTTGAATGGAATCCTTCGCAGTTGAAATTTTATTTCACTTTTGATAAAATCACTTTGAGATCTCTGTCTTCTATCCCCAGTCCTATAATACACCTGAACCATTGGAAACATCGGCTCCCACAAGATGCGAATCGTCTCGGCATCCAAAGCCTTTCACTTATTTTATGCAAGAATTTCAACCTCCGACTAGTAGGAGTTTGTTGCATCTCTGAGTCAATTAGTGTACCTCTGCACTAAAACAAAAATCGTATAGTATTTCTGGGATAGGATTGATTTCTACGTGAATGAATTAAGGCTCCTTAATTGAGTTCTATGTAAATATGCAGAAGTAGATAAGATGGGGTGATCAAGGAGAAATAAGTTATCTTTGACAATTTACAAATATCAAGAACGTTCTCTAAGACATTCGGCTAATTCTGGGTCAAAAGTTTGAATGAGTTTCGACAGATAAGGTTTGAGGTGAGGCTTTGCTGCGCAAACGCCATTTTTGGGCAATCCAGATAGCTGGGGAGGAAGTGCTGAAATCGGAGGAGGTTGTGATGACTTGGGCACTTTGAAATTGATTTGTTCAAGAAGATCGGCTAAATCAGGACGAAGCAAACGGGCAAGATTAAGAAGACAGTAGCTGACTTCATCGCAGCTATAACCTGGCTCAGGTGGACTAAGAAACCATGGATCGATTTTCGCATTGGGAAATTGATCTGTTAGGAGTTGCGATTCGGACTCATCTACAGAAATACTCTGCTCTCCAGAACATGTCGTTTTCTCTAAGCACGCTTGGAGATATTTGACCAGATCGGGATCAACTAGTTCAAGCAGCTTAATCAAGTACTTCCGAGCATCTGTGCATGATGGCGGTACCACTTCTATTTCAATGTCACTTACTTCCATTTCGAAGTTACCTCTTGCTCACAATATATTTCCACTTTTATACCAATTTGGAGGTACTTTTAATGTAGTTCATACCCCTGGAGCTCACTACCTCTAAGATCATTGCAGTTGATGTAAGTCTACTTAGGTTGATTTTCATGTGATTAAAGTGTGATTTCACTCAACAAACTTTCCTCAACATTGCCAAATTATATTGTTATTGTTATGAAAGAGAAAATTGATATTTTCAGACAATTGGAGACTGCACACTTGTTGAAGACACTTGGGTTCTTTTCTACGATTATTCCGTAGATCAGTCTTTTCAACTTCACTATTATGTTGACTAGAGAACGCTTCTTAGTTCTCATGTGGCCTCCTGAGGATATTCAATCACTGTATCTTCCAATATATAGGACTCAGATATCTGTAGTAGTATGGCAATAATTCACACAGTCTCAGTCAATTGTATCTTTTGTTTTTATTATTGATTTATATACCTTTCAATATTTACTTTAAGGTTAAATAATAAATCTTGAGCTGATGGAAATTTAAATAAAAGTATTTTGCGCTCAATAATTTAATAAAGTATTAATATATTTGAAGTATTTTTCGAAACAATTAATGACTTATGTGATAAAAGTGGGATTTTTTTGTCATTGACTTTATCCAATTTCCCTCACTGCCAGTCAAAGTATCTTTGAGTGTTGTTGGAGGTAGGTGTGATGAAGTAAGCAAGTTTTAATGTTTATTTTACTTATATAAATCTGTAAAACTTTGATTGAGGCACTATCAATCACGTGTTGATTTATTTATACTTTAGCTAAATTCGTGGGGTTTAGGGTTATCTAGCGGCATGAACCTTTTAAAACTGTTAATCTGATGCATTGAGAATACAGAAATAATAACTCTCTCTCTTCTCGTTTGTCCTTTCCCACGACCCCATTTTATGTCTCTTCTAATTTGCCAGAGTTTTATTTCTTGCAATGGTAGTCTTTCGGCAATATTATTACACCTTAAGTCCATGTAGAATTAAAATTGGAATTGGATTTACAATTTTTCCTCAAAAAATGGAGGCATTTGATCTAGTAGTTAAAACGATTTCATCGTGCGTTTCATCTTGGTTAAAACGAATAGTATTGATGGGAGTAACTCCAAATGTGAACGACTTTCAAAGATGTCTAATTTCAAGACTCAAATCTATAAACACCACTTTCTCTCTCCTCTACTGAACGCCACACCTCTCCTGTCAAAACCTATTTGGATGCAATTCTTTTTTCATTGAAATAATTAAATATCTACGCATACAAAGTACTTTATATCTACTTACTAAGTTAAATATTCGGAATAATTCATTCTTTTCATCGGCCATTGGGCAAAAATGAATCTTAGATCATCATTTAGTAAATAGGAATTAGTAGGCGGATCCTATAATTAGAAAATTTTGGACAAATTCTTAACCTATTGAATAAACGATCAGGATTTAGGCCGAGATTTCTCTTAATGGAGGAGCTGAAGGACGAGTCTATGACAATCACGTTTAAATAAGAGTAAGTTGGAAGTGAAGCAGTGACCATATCAAAATAATCTTCCAGTTAAAAAAGGCCATCGCTGGAGCAAATAAATGACTAAGTTGCTAGGACAATAGAAATATCTTTTTCTGGGAACACTTGCTTGCAATTGCAATCTATCAGTTTAGGTCTGCAATTACTTGCATGTCTACGGAATGTGTAAACAGAGTATACTTTGAAGTCGGTTTTAATAGTTTTTGCAAATACCTACCCACATATCCCTCTCACTAATGGGCACTTAAATATGAAAATTTTGGTAACATTATTATTAATAGTACAATTTCTCGGCGTTAAAAGGCTGGTATTAAAAGTGACTTTGAGAGCTCTAACTGCCGTTTTGTAGACCTTCAAAGTATCTCATTACAAATTTATTACCTTACGGGACGATTTTCAAGGTGAATTGTTATAAATTCGCAGCTCATAATTAACCGATTGTTAAATAATTGATTTAAACAGACGAAACTTTACACTCTGAGGTACATAGCTGATTAGTTATCGATTTATTTAATTAACTAACAATAAAATTGACAGATTTGAAGTTAAATTATTGCATTTAGATTAAAATATTTGTTAGGCTAATTAAGAATTTTAATTGTCTTTTCGCTTAGATTTGCACCTTTGGAAATTATCATATTTGTTCGATTCAGCCAATAAGTTAAATTTGATCTATCTAATGAAGGGATTAAGAACAGTTTTCAAATTTCGAGTCAATGCCACTTCAAAGCATCACAATCGATCCATATTTTTGCTAGATGAAGCTGAAATTCATACAATTTAGACTTTGTTATTGTATTGACTCGGAAACAAGGAATTAAATTTTTGAAGATTACTTACAAATCTATATTTGTCAAAGTGTTATACTTCAAGCCTAAACTCTTCTAAAATCCCTTTGTTCTTTGCGAATACCTTAAGCGTATCTCTGCCCAAATTAACCGAGCTTTGGAAATTGTATTCAAAAGAGCCCAAATAAATTAAAAAGAAGGATACCGCTATTTTCCTTATGCCTCTTTGACTGATTTATATTGGTCAGTTTTATTTTGCCAACATGATGCCCCTCAAGCTTCGATAACGCGTTAGAAATCTCTCCTTGAACCAGATTCTCGAGTATCTTTAAATTAATAGCCTCAGAAGCTCTCCGGTTCATGGTCTACGGTGAAATTACACATGAAGATCATCGATAAACTGATTAGAAGGAGGATTTGAATGTCACTCCAACTCGCATGTGTAAAAGTATGAGTGGAGAAACGCATACGTTTTGTGTGTTGTCAACATAAGGAATTCGTTCTTTCTACACAAATTTGTCACTGGAGCAGTGAAGTGAAGAGTTTACAAGTACATTAGTGAGAGGAAACAATGGTTGACTCAAATCAAACGTCTATTCTATAGCCTAAGCCAAGCCAGAATGGACTCTTCAGAAATTTCTCTTCCCATTTGTTGGAATGTACGTGGAATAATTCATTTGCAGATAGCTTAAATGTAGCGAAATAGTCTAATTTTGCTCTTGTCAACAATTTAAGAGAGTAAACCAGAATTCAGTGATTAATGTGCAAGAAGTCATTCTTCAAAATGGCCTTGCCCGACCCCAACAAAGCACTATATTTTAATTCACTCTTTTGAATCTGATGGCTTAAAAGAATTTTCAGGTAAGAATATTGAACGGAATTTCAATAGAGTCTAAAGTCAAAATCCCCTTCGTCGAAATTAGGTAGTCCTCTTTCCCCCAAAGTATCTTCACACATCATGACCCTTTAAGAGTGCGATCCTGTTCAGACAAGCGTTACGATTCTTGTTATTAGCAATTATTAATGGAAGGTCATCTCTACTAACATTTCGATAAGGCATGCTTATAGTTTTGTATGTAATAGAGAAAATTCCAGTGCTTAGCTTTGAAAAGGTTGCGGATGACGGCTTTTGTGCATCCAATCTGCATTTCTTTGGGGAACAGGAATTTATGTATATCTGCTTTCTTAAATTGTATCAATATAATTTAACACAAAGTCTTAATAATTCCAAATCACTGAACCTATTGCCTTATTCCGGAAGTATGAACACTACAAAGCATTAACTACTCTTGCAACGTACGGATTAATTGGGCGTTATGAGTAATTTATTATCACTACACCCGATGAGTGATTATTTTACATTTGAAGTTTACAAAGCATTTTTACATTATATATTGATTATTAGTAGAGAAAACATTAATTACAATGCAGAAACTTATGCATACTCTGATGAAAGGTGGTGATCATTTATAAAAGAATAATTTTCTCTGCACCTATAGGTGGAATGGTTCCATCTTTGCAGATGCTAACACAACATGTAGAAATCAAATAGGCTAACACCAGTGGCAACTATACAAACCCAGCTAACATAAAACATCGGTGAAATATGGATTATAAAAGAATATTTTATTGGGTAGAGAGACAGATGGAGTAAATGACCAAAAGTGATTTATTTGTTACTTATAGCTCAATAATAGGGAAGAACCAATGAAATGCCTGTAGATCGAGGTGTAAGTCATTCATAGAATTTCATGGAGTAAGTGGAAAATGAGGTAAATGAAGACTTGAAGTCGAATTACATAAAAACTATTGGAAATCGAATAAATATTTTTTGATGCTTTATTCTATTTCAAACTTTCAAAACAATCTGATTAATATATATTTTCTGTAGATTTATTTAAAATGAACAGGAGTTATTACACTTCATCGTGATGTTTTACTTATCATCGAACGTGGGAAAAAAATCACACCTGCCTTTCAAATACGACCAATATTACATTCAGGAGTATAAGAAAAAGGCCACATGAGAAGCATCGAAATCAACACGTTTGCCCATTGAAAAGGATCTTTTTTACAGTTTAGAAGGAGAATTAGGATTAATTGAGCGTATAATAAATGGCAGGACGTTACAGCAAAACCTCTGATCGATTCTATATGCATTGTGTTGCATTCAATTTCTGGCCTGCAGTTGTTGATACACACACACACACAAATATATATATATATATATATATGTATATATTATTTGAGTAAGTAATGATCCTATGACAATGGTCGGAATTAAGGTAGTTAAATAATGCAGAGAGGGAAATGAATGAAACCCGGAATAATTGTGGAAGTGAATAATGTTGCCTGAGGTGTTTGAAGTATCAATTTGCTAATCGCCTGCCAGATGACCTACAAAGATAAAATACGTCAAGTAAAATTTTTATTGATAAAGGACTTGATGTGGCGTTTCATCGAAGCAAAAGCAATAGGCCAATGACTCTTCCAAAGTTGAACGTAAATTAAAAGCTCCATTATTTTTAAGAAGAGTTTAAAATTCTGTTCATTTTTAGTTGAGATACACCGAAAATGACTTATCGAGTTTAGCAGTATTTAACTGACCACAGATGTTAAAATTTCATGGACTAAAACCAAGTCAATTTAATTCATGTAAGCTAAAATTAAATAGCTCGAAAGATTTGTAAGATTAAATATGGTACCACTTGCTGTTTGAATGAAACAAAGAGTCCACCTTCCAAATTAACTTTGGTAAAATTATGAGGAAGCAAAATACCCAAAAACTGAAGATACCAAACAGTAACACAAATGCGTCCTCCTCCACTCAATAAATTTCTATTTCGTCATATATTTTAATTCCAAAAAAGGCGGGATTTTTCATTGTGATACGTGTTATTCTGAAAAGAAACAATTATTCCTATACATGCTTAAAGTCAAATGCTCATTATAAGTTGAAGTGCAATCAGAAGTAAAGCATCATATCATACGTACTTACGCAATATTTCACTGCTAATTCTTCAAATTTTGCGAATTTCAAACATCACGAGTTTCTGATTGAAATTTTGTCCATGGTGTCTAGAGTTGGTCAATCAATTTCACTTTATCGGCTTCAGCTAATACTATCTTAAAGTTGAGAAGGAAACAAAAATGACCATTAATTCTTTCATTTTGATACTTGGAACAAAACACACGCGTTTTAGATAGTAATCATCTATAGAAATAAGCTATCACTATGGATAAAATTGGGAAAAATTTTGATTGGGTTATTACCGCCCTCCACATAGTTATCAGTTTAAACTAGTGTTTTTTCCCCTCAAAACATACCAATCAAAATGCTACAATCAAGACAATCGCTTTACCTCTCTTATCTTTGCCTTTGATTCTTAAAAGCAGAGACAGATATGAGTAAAAAATGCTCAACTCAATTTAACAATTAAACTACTTATTTATTCATATTTAGTAACACAATTGCTCATGGCGTTAATACAATTCAAAATTGCATGTTGGAAATAATGTTAACAGTTCCCAATCAATATTAAAATTTTATGACGCATCACTGCTGTTCCTGGTATCATTGTTTCAGAAACTGGTATAGAGTTACCTTCATGAGTTAATGCCCACTAAAATCATAATTTAATGAAAATTGTCTAAATTAAGTGACGGTCGGGTCAATTGGATCAACCTGTCTTATCTAATTCATTATATTAGGTCTACAACTTTGCTCCCGCCGATTTCCAAAAGACGGTGGTAGTAGTCGGTAGTAGTTGAAATATATTAAACACAGATGTCGAACACTTTGTTTAGACATTTTTAAATATAACCCTACTTTGATATAACTTAATTTGTGTTTGTACAATAATGCAATTTTAGTTGAATATGTCCGAATTTAAACCGAATTCTCGTCATTTGCGGGAAGTATTGCTATTTTATTTCACTAGGAAAAAATCTGCAGCGGTTAAGGCTCACCAGTTATGATAAAAGGGCTGTTAGTGAGAGAACGTGTAGGGAATGAACGTTTTAAGAGTAGTGATTTGCTGTCGAAGGCCGGCTAGTAGTGGAGGGGAAAAAGTTGTTGAAGATGCAGAATAGGAGGCGAGCGAGTCATAGTGAAGACTCGTGTCAAACTCAAGAAGAATTATCAGAATCATTGGGTGGGTATTTGTGAGCATGTAAGTCAGTCAAAACGCCTGAAACAGTTGGGAATGATTGAGAAAGAAGGATATTGGGTACCCCAGGAGTTGAAACCAAGAGATGTCTCTCGAACGACGTTTGTTTGCTTGTGAACAGCTGCTTGAAAGGCAAACACGAAAGGGATTTCTCCATCGTATTGTTACTGGGGACGAAAAATAAGTACATTACAATAACCCTAATCCTAATCCAAGAGCAGAAAATTATGGGGATTGCCCGGTAGTCATACTGCTGCGTCAATACCTCAGCCGAATATCTATGGCTCAAAAGTCATGCTTTGCGTTTGTTGGAGGTATCAGCTTGGCGTAATTTATATTGAGCTTTTGAAACCGTCTGAGAACATCACAGGTGAGCGTTATAGAACGCAAATGATGCGCCTGAGTCGTGCTCAAGAAAAAATGAAATGTGAAATTCTACCTCACCCGCCGCTGCTCCGTCACATTTTTACCTCACTCACCCTGTCCAATGGCACACGGCCTGGCTCACCAGCACTTGAGCTCGTATGAAGAAGTGAAAAATTGGATCGACTCATGTATCTTATCGAAAGATGAACATTCTTTCGCCGCGGGATTCGCCCGCTGCCCGAGAGATGGGCCAAAGTGGTATCCAACGATGGACAGTAACTTGAAACTTAATGTATGTGATCGTTTTGTTGAAATAAAGCCTTAAATTAAAAAAACGGTGGGAGCAAAGTTGTAGACATAATATGATGCAATCTCCATAAAGTCAGCAAGAATTAGATGGACGAGGTGAAATTCAAAATACAAATTGTAATGATGAGAGAAGGTGAAATAAAGTATTCGAGATATCAATAACAAAGTACTTACATTAAAAACATTACCATGCTAATCATTTTTTAATCATGTATAAGATATAATACTATATAACTTCTCACCCCCTCTCCCTTCTCTCCCCGCCTCCATGATTTCCAATACAGTCCTAATTAGTTTTCCAGGTAAGTTTTGCCCAACTGCACTGATCTTCATTTAGTTTCATGGCGCCATATTTCACAATCCAGCCCACCTATTCGATGCAATGCGAAGGTCAATAAACTGTAATTGACCAAATTTCAGGAATTGATGTTTTCAAAATTTCCACCTGCATTCAAATATATATATTTATCTTTGTATATATTTATATCAAAAGTGCACACTATTTGTAACTAAGGTAAGAGGCAATTTGTTAAATCTAATTAACCTCTGTAAGAGCACACCCTCTTTTAAGTTGTTTTAATCCCAGGGCGAAAACGCTACATTAATGAAAAAAATGACTTCAATAATTGATCATAGAGAAGAGAATACTTAATTGCTTAATCCAAATTGAGAGCACTGATGAATTGACAATTATCTCTTCAATTTGTCCTCTCAAGGCTAACCAGCCAATTGTATAAACATGAACACCTCCGCATTTTCCATATCGATAAGCACTCGCTGGCAAAGAGACTACTACCCAAACAGAAAGAGGGGGTTTTAAAAGTATTTTAGCACCAATTTTTATTAATTATTCAGCACAGAATGGGGGCAGATTGCAAAGATTAGTAGTTATCAAATCTAGCCGATTTTTTTATTTAAACATGCGAAACAGGCGTTTGATTTATCTTTATACTATCTGTAGCATTTTAAAATTTACTAAAATTTAAAACGAAAAATTCCGGGAAAATCCCTACTGAAATCACAATTAATGCTGTATTAAATGAATATCGGTTAGTCATCTAGAGTGAAGTATTGTAGCACAACTTTTTCATCAAATCAATGATTTAAAAAAAGAAACGTTTGGAGTTAACCTCTTTCGGAATCCTTAAAATGCTGAAAACAAATTTAACTACCATCAAGCTGTTGTTTCAGAATTCAATGAAGAACATTTCTATTGGTTGATTTCAACTTCAACTATCGGAGGTAGAGAATTTCAAGGTCGATGATTAGTTTAAAGAAATTAATTTCGAGTTACTATAATGTTTGTATTTGTTAATAGGTTTTATTTTCAAGTTAAATTATGCTACTTTTGAACACATTATCTGTGTCTCCAAGTCATGCTGGTGACAATATGGTTTAAAAACTGTTCAAAGTTTTCTTCAAATTCATCCTTTGATTGTTTGCTCAATTTATTTGTATGCAGCCAGCATATATCGCCTTAGACAGTCGGTACGGTATTTGAGCACTGCAACATCATCAAGTTGTGGTCTTGAGTGTATATGCTAATTCACACAAGTTCCTGTTTTTTTATTTCAAACTAATAAAGAAGAGATTGAAATTCACAAAGTCTCCACTCGCCTTCTTCTTCCTATTTATTGGATTTGTTCGAAGAGATTTGTGCCAAAGCTAAATCTATTTTTGTTTGAACAGCATTTCATTTAATAATGCCTCATTTGAACACTAGAGATTCGTGCTAATTTACTCTCTCATTTGATTTGCTAGATCCTTTACCTTCTTCTCAAGAGTGCTTGTCGTTTACCTATTGACTCATAACACCACTCAAACATCGGACAGTTTCGGTCATTACTGCAATACTCAGTTTCATGCGTGTATATTACGGATTGTAATCGGGTCAAATTCTTTCACACCCTCCCATTTCTTACATGCTATTAAGCTATGTGATGGCTTATACCTCAGGTTTATCAATCTCTTACAACGTTAAGAATAGATCCCAGGCGATCAACTCCAATTATCCTGATGTATTTCACTGTATCACTACCCAAAATTTTTACTCTCTGAGCAGACGCTGCCCCCCCCCCTAACTTAATTTTCATCTTGTCCTCATGTCCTCATTATTTTGTACAATTAAAATTTGGATTCCACTCAACCACCGAACTTTAGGAGGCAGATAAGACTTTCCTCAATTTTGTGGGCGTGTTTATCGAAATATAATTGATTTACATTAGTTGCTTTCTCCTTCATCAACCGCCTTCCTATACCAGATTGAATTTATTGTGCTTTTAACTAACAGAGAGATTGTTTTGCGAAATGCTTTTAGTCATGATAGGTAACATTTTAATCAAATTTTGTCTGATTGCAAAATCACGTCTTCTATTTTGTATCAATTACTGCAAACATTCAGTCGGCAATTGATAGTCATTAAAGGACATTTTTGTGCGAAATTTTTGAAATTTAATTATATCAGCTGAGAAACAAGATGTGCTGAGCTGGTTTTTATGGTGAAATACTGTATTAAAATTTGTCATTTCTTATCAGAAGTTTAAAAAGTCATGCGTTGCTTTATACTGTTCTAAATCAGTGTATATAAACGATGGCTATATCACTTGATTAGAATATATATATATATATATATATATTGCATAATTAAATCTTGGCGATTTTCTGTTTTCTGATAAAACTAGACAATTTTCTTCACGGTGCCAATGATAGTTTATTATGTCCAATTTTGTGAAGAGAGATGTAACAAAGAGTATAATTTAAGGTGCCGCCATTTTAAGGTAAATAAATATAATTTTGTCGCGCATGTGATGAAATATCATTTTAAACAAAATACGAATTGGATTTAGACTCGCATTATTTAATAACCTATTCTACTTGTACGCTGTTTAAATTTAATGAAACTACCTTCATATCGGTAATAACATCAATGGGGAAGCAATTTGGACTGAAAAGGCAGAGATTGAACACCCTGTGCTGTCATTGTACTTATGTCCCATTTTTCATTCGGCGTTCAGAAAAATTCGGAAGGTAATTTGACCAATGACTTTCAAATACTATGAAATAAATCAAATAATTTATTTGAAAGCTTAAGTAAAGACTTAGTAATTTGGGCATTTTAAATTACATGCTTCTGTGTTAAAGGCTGGTAACTAAAAATAATTGAATGAACTACAAAAGTGCCATTAAAACAGAGTTAGCTTACTTTGGTATTCCAATGGGAAGACAAATAATAAACCATACTTTAGGATACTCAGAGTTCCCCTCTCTCCCTCCCTCAGCCAGTTCAAAGTTCCTGATTCGATCTGAGAAATCATGATTAAATTTGTACGATGACCAATATATCAGAGGAGGGTAGTTAATACTAGTCTTAATGTCTCCAATTAATGCAGGTTACTGAATGTTTAGCAAACCTCGTCTGGCGTCAAATAGCAAACTCTGCTTTATCAGGATAATGTAAACAAACAGCTCTCTGCTAGTCAAAAATTCGAGGATTGTGTTGATTTGACTTAATTTACAAATCCTGTGGAAAAAAAACTAAATTAAGATTTCGGAATATGACCCAGTGAACTACCTAAGTTATAATGGCATTTAAATTTGAATTCATTACTATGATTTAAATAACACTAAGTGTCATTTCTTGGCAAGAACTAATAATAATCAACCAGACTTTCATAGCAAATTTCAAGCTCCCTAGTGCATCTATAAGCAGGATCTTTCATTTATAGTTTTAGACCTGTAATTTTTACATTTACTCTCCGCAAGTCCATGGCCTATTAGTTGAAATGACTTATAGCGACTTCGCTGAAGCTTCTTCTATGACCAGAGCCTCTTTTGTTCTTTGTGGATTGCCAGGACACTGCAGTATTTAATTTGGATTTTTAAATTAGTTACCAAGGCAACAGAAAGAAATGTGCATTGAATATGGGAATTTATTCTCAGATATTTCTTTATCATGCCTTAATTCATTTAATAACAGTTGGAAGTTCACTTCTCCATTTCCAACGCTGAACCACTTAGCTCGCGCCAAAATATGCACGATATTGAATGCTGACAAAGCCGTCTGATCTGCCTTAACATAACTGTACTGTCTACATATTAATCCTTTCTTATAAATCATCTATTTTTCAACGATTGTACATTCATAAAGCAAATTCAAAACCTTTATTCTTGGACTTTGTTAGTAAATGTCACTATTTAAATGCATTTTGTCACTGTATTAAGATTCAACATCAAATTCTCGGTTTTTCTAAACATGACTTGACGGGACTTAGATGGACTTACGTAGTATGGGATGCAATTGGGTCGATTTCGAGATGAGACAGTGAAATATCTCATTAACAATTGGTTAATTTTACATGAATAATTGAGACGTGATTTCAACTTACTTGAATAAAAAATTTCCCCGAATTTATTTATACTTATATTTATGACTGAGCTTATGTTTTGAAGGTTGTGATAACATATTGATCGTATGCGTCTCAAGATTAGTGAGAGTCATCGTTCATTCTATTTCCGACAAGAATCACACACACACGCACACTGATTCGATAGGCATCGCTCTTACCGCTTTATTACCTTTGTGTGGTTAGATTTTTAACCATTATTCTATATTATTAAGCCCTTCCTTCCATGTCATAAGCCATAAGTCAATTTAAGTAATAAGCAGTTATATTAGTTAATTAAAATTAGTAAAATAGAGAGAGAAAGAGAGAGAGAGAGAGAGAAAATAAAATATACTGTAATCACACACTCGAGCATATTTGCATACGAATGACGACGATCTACGTCTGTTTATGATGTCCACTCAACGTTTGCGGTTTTGTACACCCGGTAGTAGGGGGGAGGCGACATCCTGACTTCGTGAGAAGCCTATTTTGTTGAGGTTCCTGAACATCGCCCGCCTAGAACTCGCATTCGATTCAGCAGCCGCCGGCGGTTGCTGTGAAGACGAAGTAGATGCCTGTATTTGGTGAACCGGAGGAACTTGAACGGGTGTCTGGGTCGTCGGTTGGGGTTGGGGTTGAAGAGGTGGCGGTGGGGGAGGAGACCAGTTACGAGAAGTGAGAGCAGTCTGAAACGACTGCATACGACGAAATTGCTTCCTTTTCGCAGCCAAGTCAGGATTTATAGGGGGCGGAGGTGGTTGTGCTTGGGAGGAATTTAAACAGGACGGAGATGCCTTGGCGAAGAGTTTTGGTTCATCTATTCCATAGATCCAGTAAACCTTCCTACTCATACTACTTATCACTTGACTGGAGACCTCAAATGCCCGTAGAAGTTCATTTAACCATTGTTCTACAACTATTTTATCCTAAAAGGCAAAGAAATGTCTCCTAAATTACTTTTTTAGTACAATAATGTTCAGTAGTCAACTTTTCCGTGGCCAGAAATTTGGCTTTGATGTGGGTTCTATAGTTTGCGTAGATACATAAGGGCTGTGGTTTTGGCTATGAATATTGTGTTCTTTAAAATTAAATAATGCAGGCTAGTGAGGATTTCAATGTTCACTAAATCTGAAATGAATACTTATTGATATCATAAATAAAACCTATTCTTAGAATGTTGACTTCGCCGTAAACATACTCTCATTTTGTCCACTAATTGGTTCACTCCTCGTGCCGCCGACACATCCAAGTTGACAACAGGTTAATTTGCGAAACATAACCAATATAGCAATCAATAAATCTCCAAACGTATTGTCTTTTTTTATTTTAAAATAATTAAAAATTATGCAGTGTGTTTACGCCTCATATTTTCAGCGACTTTTGGGTATTCAATGAATTTACTTTAAAACAGGGTTATTAAAATGGATTTGTAACATTCATCACAAATTGGACTTCGCGTAATGCGCTTTTAGACGGTTTGACAATAGCAAAAAGTAACAAATTTTTTTCCAACTTCCGCTTAAAAATCGTCTGAAGTATATAAAAACATCACAAGAAACAAAATTTAATTTAAATTTGCCAAAATGATTTGACTTATTAACAATACTGAATTTTAATATAATATAGTGAATAATGGCCAACGAGTCTTTGATAAAAATTGGATCCAAGGTTTCTTATCAGCGAACTCATTAAGGCTAATTTGCCAGGTTAGAAACCTAGGGTATATCTAATGAGTAAAGAGGAAACATCTTTTGATGCATTTCACTTAACGGGCCCTTAAGAGTGGCTTATTTACTCACACGAGGATACAAGAATAGCAAGGTGACACTCGGCTAATCGAGTTATTCAAAAGCTCTATTAGGATCGCTCACTGAGACTGATCCTGAAAGTTGAACCAAGGAACACTGGGGTATAATCCTAAACAGTCCAGTGGGCTAAACAGTCGATCACCGATGAACTAATGCACAACCTACTCATCTTCTTCCAACCTATATTTTCTAATAAAATGCCTACTGTTCTTTGAATTGCCACTTTTCAGTAATTAAAAAATGTAGGATTATTGATTTATCAAAGAATAAGCAGTATTCTTTTATATTCAATGGAAGTAATGCGAACATAATCAATGAAATGGGCCTAACTTCATATAATCATGTTTAAATTAAATCAAATCAAATGAGTCGATTTTGTTCGATTGGCGAATTAATTTTAGCGTAGAGAAAATTATTAACACTTCCAGTTCATAAGTAGAATAATGCATCATATTTAGAGAATAAAGCTGATTTCTTTAAAAAAAAACTTTTCTTTTGTCTTTGGCAATTTTGACTGAAATCATTTTTATGATATCCCAAATAAGTGGAATCATTTGTTTTGAATTATTCCCTTAAACAATCGAAGTATTCGAAATCTTACCACTATTTTCTCTTACAACTATTTCTCATAGTTTGATTAAGTGCTATCAAATTTTAATAAACCACCATTTTAACTCGAAGCAGTTCAATGACCTTTTAAGGACTGTTGTGTACAAAATATCCAGCGCTATTTAACTGTTATTGAGGCCAAATCTAACAATATGACATAACTCAATTTAAAGTAGCATCTACAGATAGACCAGCTATTAGCGAAAATATCGAGGATTGGCCATGAACCTTTTTGTCTTGATGATGCGGAACTTAATTGCATACGCAAGTGGCAAATGCCTTTTGGATTTCCACTTTAGAAAATGTGAGACTCGTAAATTGCAAAGATTCTATTTTCAACTTCCGATTGAGCTTGGTCACTTATATTACTCCATCATTGTGTTTATATGTGCGCTTAAAACTTACTTCTAATGCAAGGAAATCTATCATTCTCGCCAAAACGGATAGAAAATGAAGCTACTATATATATATATATATATATTAATGTACCTGTGAAGTAAGGAAGATCTTTGATTGGCTTTTGAGAACAATGATAATGGCACCATCATACTTGTTCACGCGCTGAAGGGTTGGATAGATAGAGGCGATATCCAACATTGATATAAACTGCAAATAAGATAACAATGTATAATAACCCTAAGCGAAAATAATAGCTCAAGTATTATGGAATAGGCAGTGTTGGATGGATGTCTAGGTTGTGTTATTACGCATTAATTATTGAAATCATTATGTCGCATCGGTTTTATGCCGGAAGAAGCACTAAAGAAAAGTGTTGAAGAAAGATGATGAATAGCACTGATTTTGAATTAAGAAACGCAGATGGACACATGATGCCACTTTGGTACTCAACTAGTCCATCATAATAGACAATTTTGGGTGTACTATTTCGGGTACTAATGCAACTTTTACCAGTACAAAGTACTACGAACAACGACACGGTGAACATTTTCTTACCAGCAAGTGTTGGGAGTGTTCACTACAAATTTCGGTTCATAAACCTCCACGTACCATGTGTTTTGGGAAACTTTTTCAAATTTATTTGGAGTGATTTCCGCACTCGTATTGCTAATTTTCATTTTCAACAATCTATTGTTATTTTGCGCAGTCCGTGGTTATAATGTTTGGATTACCATCATTTTGTGCGTAATTGATTCAGCACGTTCTGACATGGTATTCGTTTGACATTTAGATTGGTGGATAGGCGCTTGATTGATTTTCGTTGACTTCTTAGCAGTCTCGCAAATGCGTTGAACATTTGCCGGCGAACCATTTGTACGTACACGGTTACTTTCGGTGTTAGCGACTGTGAACCGCAGCACAAAATCTAGCAGAAGCAATATCTGCGAGTATTTTGTGGAAACGGCAGTCTGCAGACTATATTCACGATCCTTATTAACAGGTGAAAACCCAATGCTGAGCACGACACAGATGGACATCACGTGACCCAGCACAAGTACTCAATACCGCTTTCAGTATGATTTAGCACACAGACTTTGTTTTCCATCGTTATACTCTAATGTAACAAACTCTATCTGTCAAGCCCTTAGTTATACCAACATTAGTAGAACTCATACAAAACGAAGACTATAACGTACTTCAGCACCCTTTAGCGGGATTCCATGCTGATTTTTGTTGTAAATCTCAAGTCGATTAGGAAACAAACGAGCATGTTTCTTTTGCCACGTATGTAGAAAGGGTCCGCCAAGTCTAAGCACCTCACTTTCCACTAAGCAATCTGATGGACCACAGCCGAATACCCTCGGATCAATCCACCACTCAAGCAGAAGTTCGGCTGGCCAACTTGGAATATCTTCATGATCGAGGGATTTATTTGTTGTAGAACTGGTTGGTGGTGGTGACAGGCTTGAAGAAGGAAATGAGGGTGGTTGGACTATCGTTTTAGACATTGTCAGTGACTGTGGAGGGTTTGCAGCCACTTCACCTTCAGGTTGATTTGGAAGTGTTTGGCTTAGCTGATTCAATCGTTGCTGTAATTTAGCCCTACGTTTGCTCTCAATCTGATCAAAATCTTCATTCACTGCATCAAATATAGTGGTGGTCATTTCGTGTTCCCAACGGTCGGCTATCACCACGTCAAAATCCTTGTAGGCCTGTTGATTTTCAGTTGTCAGCTATATTTAATCAAAAATCGAATTATACTAGTGAAGAAATGACAATGGATTTTGCATAATAGCAGATTATGTAAGGAGGGGATTGTAAATCAATCAGCAAAGCACGAGGTTCCTTCACTTTTAAGTATGTGCGTATAAAAGACGACCCCTTAAATTTAAACTGCATATTTTTTAAATTAAGAATTCAAATTATCTGTACAATATATTACTTTAATTACTGTTACAATATTATAGCCACAAATCCCAGAAGTCGACAGTGGTAGGAAATTGGCTTAATGGAACGCTTTAATTCAAAATAGTGCAAGGCAAGTACTTTGCAATTCGGCGCATTCTAACGCATATGAGAATTGTGCACGTAACAATAAGTTGCTGATTTAATTGTTCCTGGATAAAAGTATTCATTTTATTAAACAGTTTTATAATAAAGCAATTAATGAAAACAAATTTAGTGACTTTATTTCTATAGTATTTATGCACAAAAGCCCGAAAAAAAACAATTCATTGTGGAGTGTTGGATAGCGTGCCGTGTAGTTTTATCATCTCACTGGATGGACAAAGAAACATTGAAAATGGCAAGACCACTCATTCGGTTCACCAATACGATCAGTAAGCAGTAAACATCAAACAAAAGCTTTAGCTGCCATTAAAGAGGCCAAATTCGGAAACCTAGGAGGCGAACATTCTACATCTCAGATGCCAAAATGACAACAAATTTAGTAAGTGATTTTTATGCCCTCATGTCACTCTCGGCATCTTTTTGACCCCTCCTTTTTATAATTTCTGTAACTTACCATTAACCGATTTCACTTCCATCCTATAATTTAAACCCGCCAAGACTACTCTCTTACTTGCAGCAATTAAAGTATACTTCTTAATTTTCCAAATCTATCAAACGATTCAAGTGATGTATTTATTTATTTATTAAAAAAAGCAACCAATGCAATTTTGACCTTCGCTCTACCAAAGTCAAATAATTTCAGGTTCTTCAAACCAAGATTACCATTGGTTATGACCCAAAGCCAAAAATGCTAAAATAGTCCAAAGGTACTCAGTTCTACCTCCACGAAATCTCATATTTTTAATTCAAATCATTGCTTTTTAACTTCCGTTAAAATTGGTCTAAGTATAATATATGTTTAAATTAGCTTAGAACATTCATTGAAATTGTAGAATACTCGATATGTGGAAGTGGGAATTAAAATCGGTTCACATGTGTTAGTTCATTCAGCAACTTTTCTGCTGCATTTAACTAATTTTAAATTTCATTTAAAAGAAATTCTTTCGGTGCAATGAAGTTATAATCATCTAAAATCAATGCAGAATATTCAAGCTTTAAACACGGGCCATCGTCTTAACAGCCTTGAAATTGCAAAGTACTTAAGAGGAGAAGGAGATAGGAGTGAACTGGGGTTTGCAACGTGAGCACGTCAAAAAGTCTACTTCCTTCGAATTTTGGAATCGTTGAGTTGTACGCTATTTGCGCAAAAGAGCGGTTCACCTAACTATTTTACAGGCGTTCATGAGTCGGATTGTGTAAAAAAATTGAAAAATATATCAGAACCCAAAATTACTTCCCATACTTTTAAAATTATCAAATGAAGGAAAATAGCCTTTTAAAAGGCTACGAGGACAAATGAACCTTGATGCCTTAGAGCTCTTTTTTTATTAAAATGAAAAGATATATAAAATTTTAAATTACATATCTTATCTTTGTATCTTATCATTGTATCTTAAGAGGTACTGTTAATCAGAAAAATATAGTCATCACAATTTGAATAAAAGCATGTGTGCAATGTCCCAAAAAGCTTTGATGATATACACATATATTAGTCGACATAAACTAATAATTTTCATACCAAGTAGTGTAATCGTTAAGTTTAAGACAATAAGTAAGCAAGCGAGAAGCTCCAGTCTACCTATTGGTTTGGGAACAAAACTATTTGCTCTAAATAAAAGTGAATTGCACTTTTCTGCATTGCTTAATAATTCAAATGCACAGAAATTGATGCTTCCAACTCAATATCATTAGCTGTAGTTTTGCTTGTAATACTAAACTCTCAACGTCAACTAAGCGGCGGATTTACAATTACAATGAAAAGTCATATCCTTCTGTTCAAATGATTTCGCATAATTTTGATAATCACTTTTATACTACCTTGGTTTTGTTTTCTTTTTAAATGAAATTATGCATAGCTCTACTTACGTTTCATTACGACGTATTCTAAACTTCCTTTTTATACTTACCTGAATACCTTGTATATCCACCTCATCAAAAGCGCCGATTTCAAAAGCGTCTGCTGCATTGACCTCGCCTTGAGGTGGAATAAGGGGTGGATCAAGACGTTGTCGTTTTGCCAACTCCCAGTCAATATTCGTAAGAAAGGAATGTGTCATAAGTTCGTCTGCCCTATAATGAAAAATACTTTTGCAAAGAGTGAGGAAACCACTTCCATGTTGAATGATCCATAAGGGAGGAATAACGAGGTTTTATTTTTTTCGCATGTCGCTAAAACAACCAAAGAGTTCAACTCAAAAAATAGCCATTTTCACTTATAAGCAAATTCGTTATAGACTGAGAATTTTCACTTTAAACGTCAGGAGAAACCAAAATGGCGTGTGTTAATTACATAAAATGGTTTCGTACTTATTAAGATTGTCTATTCCTACGCTAGCCATTCATGGATATAAGTGGTTTGATCAAAAGTGCATAACTCTAGCCCACTTAATGTTATTTTGAAATCACTTCACTCACATTATCTTGCTAATGTCATAGCTATCAGAAAAAAAATTTCCCATTTTAGTGACTTACTTACTTTCAGATCACAACGAAAATTTGGTTATTCTAGAAAAATGGAGAGTGTTGAGGATTACAAAATTAGATACCAAAGCCTTGAGAAATGCCAAAAAACATCGAAAGGGCAAAAATAAGTGTATTTGTCCTTTAATTTAATTACGTTGTCCATTGTGAAATTTATTATCATTACTCCATTTTCACCTTGTGTCATATCACCTCCTTTTAATACTGCTCTCTGCGTTTATGCGTTTTTCGAAGAACCATACCACAGAAATTATTTATTTGCCTGGGGTGCGGGATAGACTTACATCCATGTGGACAACGTATACTCATACGGCAAAAAAGTCTATAAACTGGCAATTGACTTCTGACATTAAACTACCATGATCCGACTGTATGTCATGTTTGACCACTTCCACAGCAATCACCTCACCTTACCTTTTTCTCTACTTTTGTGCCTGTCTCTCTATTACATCTGAGGATCACTTCTCTATTCTCACTTCCCCTCTCGACTTTTTGTGACGTTGATGTTCCTCCCCTCTCTGTGAAGCCCGAAGTCAACTAAAGGGCTAATGGTAACCACCATAAAGCCTGCCATTTGATATTAATAAATATATTTTTTGCCTTGAGTAATAATGGCAAAAGTAGAGGCAGAGACTTTTAAGTTCCTTTAAATTAACACGGACCATTGAGTCAAATCGGAGTTTTTTCCCCTCCGAAAGTTGAGAGCATTGATGGGGTACTAAAGTTTGATCTTGAGGATGGGGCATATTTTTAATTTATTATTGAATACGAACTTCTGTGAAAAATCGCTCCTCTGGTCTCACTGTTTGTCCAGTTCTAAAACTGAGAGCTCACTTGTCATTCTGTTTCATGATGAAGACCAGAGTCAGTCAAAGGCTTACTTGATTAGAATGGAGTTTTGCTACACTTGTCATTCAGAGAAAACAATATTTAAATAAAGAAGCTAACAGTCAACTTTATGCATATTCATTTCTGTGCTGTTAAAATGTGTAAAGCGTATAATCTTTAAGACACGGTCTCTAATTTCATCTACTTTAAAGGTAAGAGCAAAATGCAGACTCCATGGGAGTGTTGCAAATGCTTCGATTGCAGTGCTACCTAAATATTGGAATATCACTGAAAACTACGAAATTAAGAAAGAAATAATAAAATAATTGAAATATATATATATGTTAAAGTCGTAAAGTCGAATAGTATCAAAAATAGATTTGAAGCGGATTGCTATACTAGCAAGCCTTGACTATACTCAGTAATCTAGATGGCAGATTCTCTAAGTTTGGAACGGTTTCCAAGACGTATGTCGTGGAATACGTTTATTTGAGTGATCCTATGTATTAGACACCAGTGTGCGTAGTGTTGTGGGGTTCGTTGTTCTGACTGAAAAGAGCTTAGTATATACACTTTTGATTATTGATTGATTGAGAGGTCTCTGCACCCGTGACCTCATAGTGTGATTGTAATGACGCATGTTTTGTTCCAATGTCCTCATAATTTGAACTTGCATGCGCTTCAGGCATTCTGACGTCGTGCTCTCACAGATTTCATCTAATCAACCGAGAAATGGTACTGGATCTTCAGCATTGCGTAGATAAACGCAAGTCTTACATTGAAATTACTTAATACCATAATAATTAAATGAAATATTTTCAAAAATTTATAGGATTTGTTAACAATGGAATCGATTTTTTATATTTATGCAGGAGCGGGAATAAATGTCTCGACAAAAAATTATCATAATTTTAAAGCATGACGTTATGGTTTGCAGTTTAAATGAGAAGTGACATACGTTTACGAATGAGGTTAAGTCTTAGTTTAGAGTTTTGACTTTTTCGTACTAATAGCTAGTGCATTTGCTCAGCGAATATGAGAGCCCGGTGCATATATGAGCAGAACAGATTACTTCACTCACCCATTACCTTGACATCCCAATCGAACTTCAATTTTAGTCTGTAGAAGTCCAATCAAAAATGCTTTTGTTGAATCTCCAAACGAATCGGGAATTTGAAGAACCTGTGGGAGAATTCAAGTGGTTTTAAATTGTACAAGAATCAATTTTAATAAATTCAGTTTTAATAAAGATAAATGAAATTATCACATGTTTTAAGTAAATCATATTCCTAATCCAAAAGAAACTAATTTTTAAATTGCTTCGCATTTAGGGGATAAATTTTTAACTTCCATTTATCACAAAAAGTAATTGAAAGGCCCTGATTTTTCTCTTTTCTAATTACGACAGTATATATTTTTCATTCTAACCATATCCTGCCATTAGATCGTTACATCAAAAACTAATTTATACTGTCAAATATGACAATGTTATACCTTTAGCAGCCAACTTGGTTTGCCTTAAGGTTTAATCTCATTTGTGAAATTTCAAATGAAGTCAATGGAAAGATAGCCCTAAATGGCATTAGAGTTGACAATTTCGTCACTTTATTGATTTTAAACATTCTTATTGGTGCTTAAAAATGTGATTTTGACAATTACTCTATGAAGTCTTTGTAATGCTGGACTTATCAACATAGAGAAAACTTGAATGGAAATTAGCCTGCATTATAACTAACAATAATTAATTGGAAGTCATTGAGAGCGAATGCAATTTTTGAAGAATAAATGAAAACCTTGTAAATCAATCAAATTGAAATAAGTTGAACCTATAGCCAAGTAGGCCAAAAACACAGTGGTTGGAAGTGAATATTAAATTTGGGTAATCACTTAGTAATAGAATAGTGGAAATGATGGCAGACCCCTTCCATAGAAAAGCAAAATCCGAAGTAATAGATGAATATATCGAAAAGAAGATATAGCATCTAAAAAAAGTGAATGGAATTTGATATTTATAACAACTAAAAACTATTGGATATAAGACCCTAGTTCAATACAGCAATTATTGTTGGTAGGAACGTCAAAGTTAGTTTCATTTTGTTCCAATTCTGCCTCTTAGTGAATGATGCTATTCTAACATTTAAGAAAATACCTGAGATTGCGTTGCATAATATTTCGGCAATTATTTACATAAATAGTTTTTTACAATTATCATATGTTCTTTAAAGATTGTATTATTTTAATTTTACATGATTAGCGATATGGTAGAACCTCCGGGGAAATCATTTGAACTGGTCATCCATTTTTAACTTTCAAAAGCGTACTGAAGTACAAATAAATCTGACCACCCCATTTAAATTTTCTCAATTCAGATAAATTACAATTTTGACTGAAATTTGGATTCATCGCCAATATTATATATATATATATATATAATGCTTCAGCCTAAAATTGTTTTAACAATCTCACAATAATACACAGATGGTTGCCCCAGCTTTGATTATGCTTAAAGTCCCTTATTATGAACAATAGGCCACTTGTTTACAAAGTGAAAAATTATTTGGACAAAACTACGATTGAGGCAATATAACAAAAGAGGTTACATTTAGTCGATTCAAGTATTAAACATCTATTTTAACAATACCAGTCTATTATAATAACCGAGCTTATTCCAACGCCTCAATTATTTTCCGGTGGTAGATTTTAATTTTAAAATCTTAAAACATATACTGTAAGACCAAATTTTATGTGAGGCGAGAAATTCGAGTTAGCTATTAATCAATTAATTATTAATTATAAATTGAATTTTATGCTGTAAAATGAAAATTAAAGAAGGCATTTTCTTATTTATCATGTGGAGGACATAAGATAAACACAATGAAACTGAGCAATCTCATGAGCACTAGAACATTCTGGAGGGTGCGATCGTGCAGGTAGAGGACTTCTCAACTAATTATTTATTAATTTTCATTCAAGTTGCGCTAAACGAATTCAATCATTATTATTATTAATGCGAATCATTTTTTACCGTTAACATAGGTTCAATGAACATTATGATTCCCATACGTCTATTTTCTCTACAGCTTTGCAGTAGCTCAACTAATCCCGGAGAGTGAGGGGGGAAGGAGAGGAGCTCACCATATTAGGGGATTTAGTCAAAGAGATTAATGAAGGTAATTCATGTCTTATACACGTAACAATCCGATCAATAGTAAACTTATCAATTCTATGAAAATTTTAAAACGTCTTTTTCTAAGTAAAAAAGCACTCAAATCAATCAAAACTAAATTTTTTTGCGGTAGGATAAGCACAAAATGTTAATTAGCGCTATTATATTTTTCCTATTTTTTTAATTAGAATTAAACGTCGCCTACCTTCTGTCCCCCAAGAGAAGCCTCACAGAATCTTCTCTTGCTTGTATGGTGCCTGAAAGGGGATGATCCAACTAGAAGTTTGTAGACGGTGCAGCCAAGAGAGTACCAATCAGCAGAGAAGGCGTAAGGCATGCCTTTTTGAAGTACCTCAGGGGCCATATAACCTTGTGTGCCCACTGCGGCTGTTGGCCACCCTTCAGAGACATCACAAGCTAATCCAAGATCGCTTATTCGGATGTGACCGCACTCATCCAGTAAAATGTTCGCTGGCTACAAATAAAAGAAAGCAGATATTAGAAGATATATAATATGGTATGGCTAATTTTACATAATTAGGCGCCACATATGCTAAGTTGAGCTCAATTGAACTTGGTTTATGGATATTCCATAAAGAAGAAACCAATGGCCAAAATAAATTTGCGCTTGAAATGAAGTTGTCACTTTTTATACTTTGTTCAGATGAATAATAACTTACAAAGTAAATCATTATTATGCTTGAAGAGAGGTTGGACTATTAATTCAGCCTCTACGTTCAATTGAATGCTACTTAAGTTTTCAGACGTAAAGTCACAGAGAGATCGGAATCGTAATTTAAAATTTGGGCGTTCAACACTGGTACATTTTAAGCTCAGTCTCAAACAAAACACTTGAGCAGTAGAAGCTAAAAAAGGACGGATTCCAAATCAAACACTCAGTTCTTAATGCTAACAAAACTTTCAGTATGAAAATAAAGCACGAATAGTTCGAATTGCTTTTTAAATGCTTCGAATAAGAATAGGCATTTTCATACTTTTAAGTAATCATTTTGAATCAAAACATTTTAATTATACCTTAGAACACGTTTCCTTACTCTTAATCCAAGAAGTTGTTTTGGAAAAAATACAATTTGCCTAAGTATCACCGCTATCAGAGTAAGAATAGTCCCAACTATATTTTAGTTGAAATTACTCATTTTGCCAAAATCAGTTCCGCAAGGTATAAGGTGTGCCACTTATGATATTTAAGGAACGAGATATTGTAAAAAGATAGATCATATCTCACATATCAGGAAAGTCATACAAAACAATGCATACCATCGGAATTCTCCAAATAACTTCATATCTGATTATTAAAAAATATGAGAAAGTGTATTCCGCTGATTTATTACTGTGATAGATATGCTTACCTCGAAGTTTCTAGACCATCAGTGGATCCATAAATTTTCCCTTGGATAAAAATACTCTTACGATTGTAAATGTGAATTTTACTGCAAACCATAATAATATTTATTTAAATAGTAATCACCATAAAAGGACAGAAATTTAACATCCAGTGTGTTGCAACAAAATCACATTCCCAAAATTGAATTTTAGCATCCAAACGATCAGTAGTGGCTAAAAGTGGTCGACCGCGTACAATTTCATATGTCTTTTGACACTTTTGGTTGTTTGATATTTATTCAATCTAAGGAATTAAATATTATCTATTCTGAGTTATCAAATGTTTCTGGGTACTCTACGTAATATAATCGGTTTGCCGGAATGGAATCCACCGTTACCATGTCTGATTCCTCTAATTTCCATCGATTTTTATAATTTAAGTAACAAACTTATTTGATTTTCTTAAATCTTTTTCAAATATAGATGTTTGCTGCATTTTATGCCATGATATTTTAAATGAAAATTAGTTCTGATAATTGCAAAAATGTTTACCAAACACAACTCCATAAAATTTTTGTCTCGTCTGTGGGGACACAACTTTGGCATGACCAATGCAGAATCAATGACCAATACCAATGCGATCAATCAATGGTCAATTCCAGTACACGATTTTCCGACCAATCAATGATCCAAGTTATATGAGGTCATCGTATCATAAAGTGTATATAATGACTAAGTTCCACGTCATACATGACACTCCACGCCATGCATGTCTAGAATAAACGCGTTCTCAGGATAATTCTGTCTCTTCTTAGCTTTGCAACTAGCTTAGCTAATTCTGGGGGGTTTCTAAGCACAGTCAGGCTTAGTTAGGTAGCTAATCCGCTACAAATTGGTGACCCTGACGTGATCCAAGCCTGACTTCATCTGCTCAGTAGAAGAACAACCCCTCGCTACACTGCGATCCCCTTCCGATCACACGACTCATTTGGTGATCCCTCTTACTTCTTGATCAACAGCTACTTCGTCAGCTTTACACAGCACGCCATACTTAATAAACGTATCCACGGTATACGTCTATTTCTTCTATTCTGGGAGACTTACCAACTAGGAGAATTTATCACTGAGGTTTCTGAGCTAATCCGCTACACATCAAACTTGGATAAAGTCTAACTCCCAAACCACCAATTATTATGTTACAGTTTTACTCCAGACAATAATTACAGTTTTTACGCACTGGCTTTGAGCTATATTTTCTAAGAAAAGCAAATCGCTTTTTAATTAAACACTGACCAAGTCTGTAAAAGGAATAATGTGATAATGTGAAATTAAATTCCAATTCGGTCTGTTTACAGCCTCGATGTTTACCTAGAGTGGAAAAAAAGGTAATGTTAGGATATTTAAGTAGCTTAAAAATTCCACACCAATGAAGGTATAAAATAATTGTACATGATTGGAAAACTCAAGTTAATTTTTTAAAGTTATAACTCTAAAATATTCTAAATGCCATTTCAGATTCAATAAAATTAAGCAGGTATATATCTTATGAGATATAAAACTAAAAAACCGTTTAAATCACAAACGTCACAAATATTCATAATGAATGAATATTAATGAATTTAATATTCTCTTTTCGTAATTATAATATATTTGATTTCACATTCAGTTTTATTTATTTGTCAAATTTAGAGCAGGCTTTGGTTAAAAAATATTTAAATGTATTTGAGATTTTGTTTACAATACCAATCGAGCGATTTTTATTTTTGAAATCATGAAAGGTTTGGAGCACAAAATTTTGTATTTCACAAGGATGGACATCACTAGTCTCAAAAGGTATTAAAAACGAATAAAATAATCATTATAATGCGTTCTTTCTTATTATGAAACGTTAATCAAAAAGGGAAAATTTCCATCTATAAATGGTAAATAAACTATACTACTAGTGTTATTTCCACAATTATTAAATAATCCAGCTTTTAACTAGTTTCAAAATTAACGAAATATTTCTGAATACCTTTATTTCATTCTATCCTTGTACATTTTAATACATTTGACTGATTTTTGAAATTATTAATACGGCCTTAACGCAGCTTTGGCTTCCTTATTTACCAAAATAAATGTATTGTTTTTAAATTTCTTTAAGGAAAATAAAATATTAGGCGAATTAAAAAGGTTGACAAAATCATTAAATCGACGTGACATCGTGAATGGCACGGATGGAATTGGCGTTTTCATTGCTTACACTTCAAAACCTGTCATACAGGACAAAATTTATAATTTTGATAGATTTTAGAAGTAGTCCATTCTCCTGTTCCTCAAGTCCCAACGATGTTATACAGATGCAAAAAGAGAAGCAACCAATATGCAACAGAATAGTAAACATCCAAAATGACGGTCGAATTCACATTCATTTTAAAAGGCAAAAAACGGACGTTTATCTAAAGATTTTTGGATTGAACTGATCATCTGGGGCAATCATCTCAATCTTCACCGTCAATCAACCCAAATACAACATTTATTGTTACTTAGGCATTATTTCAAATACATTTGACTATGTAAATCCCTTTTGAGGCATTCTTAAGTTATTAAATACTACGAGAACTTAGCATAAAATAGTATAACTAATTTGCCTTTAAATACATGTTGCCTTCCTGTCTTGTTGAACTATGATTGGCCAGTCCTAAGACGTAATATGAGCTATAAACGTTGATCCATTGCAAGATTAGCCATCGATAGTCTTACGTTAGACGAATGCCTCAGCATATAATTCCAGATTAGCGACTTTTTCCTATAGTTGGGAAAGCGTTTGAGGAAAAAGTGATGTAAATATTTTTAAAAAGTAAATTAACAAAATGCAATGGCTGAAACTAGGTGCATTGTCTAAATATATGCAAAAATTTTCATTTTTTATATTTGTATTTTCTTATTATACTTTAATATGATTAGCGGAAACATTTTATTGGGGATCTCAGGTCGCGAAAAATTAGGCACCGTTGACCAGCCACTTCCATCCTATTAAACGACGCTTTAACCTTTCACACAGCTTACGATTTTTTAAAGAAGTATAATTCAGGTTCTGTTTTCCATGAAGTAGTCAACAAACTATGTTTTTGGACTTCCTATTTCGACCAACACAACAATTAACCACAGACTTCAACTCATGTGATTTCAGTCATCACATGTTTATGGATATTCATAACTCCAGTCGTGCAATTAGCTGATAGTGGTAGCAATAGCTAGATGTCTGGAGAGGAATCATTGTTTATTGCTTTCGTGAAATTTGAATGAGATAAAATGCTTATTGTGCTAGAGTAAGTTGTGAGGAGAATGGGAGGGATCAGGACGAAACGACAAGTTAAAAAGTGTCAATTAATTATTTTTTGAAATATTAACTGTTTGCATCAAGTAATTTTTAATATTATAGCAAAATTACAAAGCTATTCTTTAAAATGTTTGGAAATAAGAGTTTTGTCGTTGAAACCAATTTCTCAGTTTTACTTCTCGCGTGAACCCACTTTGGAGCGTCCCACATATTGCGCTTCTATGGTTTGGCTAGTATTTCATTAAGCTCATTTCAATC
Source organism: Hymenolepis microstoma (assembly GCA_000469805.3). NCBI lineage: Eukaryota > Metazoa > Platyhelminthes > Cestoda > Cyclophyllidea > Hymenolepididae > Hymenolepis > Hymenolepis microstoma. The sequence continues at coordinate 9,266,412 of LR215995.1, read as the reverse complement.
ACTAGTTTAATATTTTTTAAGATTTCTTTTGATATTAATGAAAGAAACTTAATCTTTTTATTTGCAGTTAAATTTTTACCTTTCCAGAACCACGTGATACAGGTTTTCATGCCAGCTTTGAATTGTGCTCTTTTCATAGCATATACTCAGTGATCAAGGTGATTTAAAATTAAGGAATAACCCGTAAAATTTATTGGCTACTAAGGCTTGTGAACGGAGAAATTAATTTCATATATTGAAATTACCCACACTTCTGGACGAATGCACTGAATTTCATGAAATTCTGAAGAAATCAGGGAAAACGTACTTTGTGATGAATGAACTCTGTGTTATAAGTGAGCTTGAGTTTAAAAGCAATAAAATCCAAATTTCGTCATTGCAACCTCTTCAGAGCTCTTGTCAAGAAATTGTGCTTTCTCATGAAAAAAAACTTAGAAATGAACAGATATACTTTCTTCATTTAAACACACACACATAGTTATTTGTGTTTAATTCACGGAAAGGTAGTCATAATTTGGATCGTTTGAACATATCGAAAGGCAATAATTCCTAACAACCAATACATAAATACAAGGAACAGAGAGCGACTGAAAGGAGATCTATCCGAACGGCAAACAATGCTTAAATATTGTGAATTTAATTAAATCTCTGTATGCAAGAGTAAAAACAAATTTGAGCACTTGGAAAGTGCCTAGTGAACAGCTCTCTCTATGACAGTGGTGACACAGTGAACCAATTGAGCTAATTTATGTCTCTAATATGTGACATATTAGGTGATTTATTTATTGTTTCCTAATTTAGGTTTTTGCATTTAACTAATAACAATTTGGCCCTAAAGAACAGCAATTTTTAATGAATAATTCCTCTTTCACTTAATTGCGATTCAAATAATAAAGCGACTCTTTTTCTCAGAGTTTCTTGCTAACCCAGTTTCTAAGGAAGTTGAGCTAATTAGCTAATACGATTCGAGACGTAACTTTTGTCAGTATGTAAATTTACAATGTCTAGACCACTTATCTACGCAATAACTAGCCAAATGCAAAATGTTTAGATGAAGTCGTGTTTAATAGTGTATTCATATGTTGATAGAAGTCTCCGTTTTAGCACTGAAATTTAATGCAAAAGTTCACCATCACCACTTTTCACATTGCTACAAAGGAATTTAACAGTTTAAGTATGCCAAGCGTTTGAAATGAATTAACAGAAAATCCAGCAAATTGTGAATAGGTTTGTATCACAAAAATGCGCAGGTAACGTTAACCCATCCAAGACTGTCCATTTGATGTGTGGACATGAATTAAAAACATTCAATGCTCAGTTCACGTTCAATAAGTTCGAATTCACATTCCATTCCTTAGACTGCATTAAATACCTGTTCATGTTGTCTAGTGCTTATTAACCGGTTTTCAATCATGATAGTCTGTCCACCTGCTTGGATTCACTCATGTCTTCAAATAGCTGTGAAGGCCAACTAAGACATTCTAAGACATTCTTCGGCTTACCGTCTTTATAAGGCAAAGTGGAGGCAGCAAAAGAACCGTCTAACGTGGTGGAGCTTCGTAAACTGAGCTTGGTGAAGCTGAACAACATGAAGTAAAAACTTGAAAAATAGTCGCATCTTTAAAGAAAGCGCGCCTTAAAAATATGAAAAATGGTCATATGACATAATTGATAAAATCAGATTTTGCAGCTTACTTGGTTTAATTTGGCGTATATAGCTCACCACCTTGTTCCCTAATCATTCAGAGGTGAAAATTTTATTTTAACACCAAATTAATCTTCTCACTAAGCAGAGTTAATTGTCCCCTTAAATGACTGAAACCATCATTTCGACATATGATTAATTATAATTTCTACTCCTCGTTAAAATGCTTAAAAAAGTATACAGAGATGCATTTTTCTGCTAAAGTGCATTGGATCAAACTCAACTGCATTAACGAATGTTAAGGGAACTAATTGGCTTGTAATTGCAGAACAATTGAACTTGATAGGCCACGCTAGGAGCTTAGTGATATCTTCTCCCATCACATTACTAATTATGTAAATAGCAAAATATAGGACAATTTTATATTCCCAGCTCATATAACAGTAAACAGAAAATATCTGTACTAGTTATAATCGCACTTACTCATGAACTCAATTAAATATTTTTGAATTCCATATTTATTGAAGTTTGTTCTTTTATTTAAGCTAATTTAGATAAAATAATACGAATATCTAGTCAAAGACTTCTTTAGAACATTAATCAGGAATGCTATTTAGGAAAAAATTACCCAGTAAGTAAAATTCCTTGGATAATTGATTATTTTTTGGAGATTCAGGTAGGAAAGTCGACCTCGAAAACCGCCTGGATTTGTTGCTCTTTTGATGAAGAGGTCTTATTTGGGAAGTGAGAATGGTGTCTATTCTGATAACAAACTATTTTAATTAACCAATTTTTATGAAAAGCCATAGGTCTTAAACTAAAAAAGTCATTTTTATCATTCTCACAAGAAAAGCCCAAATTAAAAACGGATTTCGAAATTGCGTGATACTTTATAATTAAGCAAAAATTTTGCTTACACAGAATGGAACAAAATTTACCTGTGAAAAAGTTCTTGCAACAACGTTTTATTCACTTAAAATAAAAAAAATGCATAAACTTAAAATTTTTAAACGGACTAAAAATAAACATCTCCTAAAATACCCTTTTCATTCGTGTGGAAATAGCATGCAGAGGTCATTATTTGCCTCTAAAAATAGTTTATAATGTTGCTGCTCTGTACCCTCCAAAACGTTATGTAGTGTAAATTTTTGGTATTTTAGTACGCAGAGCTCATGTCATGGACGAGTAAACAGAAGGTGAAAATCAAACATGAGTTAGCCAAAGATTTGCCGACAACAAAACTATTGAGGTGTGCATTGAAATAATCCTGGCCATTCCTCCCAACTGTAACGTAATAAATGAGATGTCAACAGAAATTTGATTTGGTATTTCTAACACATAATGCCAAATTTGAAATGAGGATAGTATCAAAAATACAAAGTTGCAAACCACTTAATTGAATACGATTGATTTAACTATTAATCACTTCCGAATGCAATAATAAGTAGTACTTCGAATATAGAATCAGCATTTCTATGTGATAAAGTGATCAGAATTGATAGATATAGCAAATTTATTCCCTTCTCTTGAATATTACCAAAGTTATTGAGATGACCTAGTGTCTCTATCAGTAGATCTTCAATTTTTCCAACTCTGACTCTAAAGTCACTCGGCGTCCTGACCAAAACCAAAGTATATATATATATATATATATGCATATATATATTGAAAAATAATTGTTAAAATTCAATAAAAGGTATGTAATAATTAAGGTTGATTAAATTATCAACAGCACGAGGTTGAGTATTGTCTTTATAATTAAATGGCTGTATGCATTCTATTTCAATATGTATTAAATTGTTTGCTATTCTTTCAATGGTTCCACGTTGGGAGTTATAATTTTTATCACAATCTGCTTTAATGTAAATAGGCAGCATTTTGATAATTTGAGCACTACGAATTTTATATATTTAAAATAATTGCAAATATTGGATATGATCGTACACAGTACCTGCAAATAGAAAATGAACCTTTTAATAATTGACTAGCAAAAAGTGATCAGCTGAGGATGCCAAACTGTAGATGCATATTTGTAGGAGAAAAAAGATGTCAGCGATTATCCACAAGTCTCTAACTGAGCCTTATCAGCAGGAAACATCAGCTGCGACTCTATTGTTAAATTGGCATTCCTTCCTTATTCATGAGAATGAAGCATTTTCCACTGCTATATGCAACAGTTCAGTTGCTTCACTACTTAGTCCCCTTGGGGATTTTAAAGTCAGAAAAACAGAATTTGCATAACCAAAATGCAAAATGCATACCTTTAAGTCACGATAGACGATATTTCTTTCGTGCATATGCTGGAGACCCAGAATTATTTCCGCTGCGTAGAATTTACCCTCATCTTCCCTGAAAGTTCCGCGTTGACTCAGGTGGTAGTTCAGGTCACCGCCATTCATGAGGTCAAGAATGAAACAGAGTTTTTCGGGAGTTTGGAAGGCATAGGTCATGCAGACAATGAATGGTGATGCATCCTGTCAATAGAAAATGAAATTTGATCCTGCTATTTGTTATAACTATATTACCGCATGATGAATGAGAAATTCCCTAATCGCGTTTAATGACTCATATATTTTTTTACCTCCTTATTTATAACTTTCGTAGGACACCATTTTTCTTAAAACCCTGTAACTAACTGAAATTCGTAAGCTTTTCTCCCGCATCGTCATGATATTAGTAAAAATAACAATGGTAGCGAGAATAAGTAACGAAACCTTTAATCTAAAAATCTGATGTGAAGTGACTAGCTAGCTGAATGTTTTAATTCGACAACCCATGGTCAAAGACCATGGTTAAGAAGGTGAGAATTTCTGAAATATTTTGTCCATAATGCAAATTTTCTTCGTTATCTAAGATGGGATTTGCCTTAAACATTTTGAATTAATGCTTTACAATTTTTTTGGAGGTTTCGCGCAAATGCAATAAAGAATCGATATTTTTTATTACCAAAACTATGGATTTATACTTACCTAAAAATGATTCTTCAATTATTTATACATTAATGGAAGTGAGCGTTTAAAACCATTAGAGCCCAATTACGTTAAAGTCATATTTAATGGCAAGTATTAAGTGAATGGCCACTTCAATAAATGATAAATTAGATTTAAAAAGCCCAATAAAATCACATCAAACGAAATAATTATGAACTTGAAATGTTCCAAATATGGGCATTTTAAATTTATCAAACCACATAAGTCACAAAATGATATGGCAATCTTCGGTTATTTACGATGGACGAAAATTATCCAGGTAGTTTTCTGTATAGTAGTAGGCATTTCTAAATCATTATATTTACCCTTCAATTAACTTGCTCTAAAATAAGCGCAAGAATTCATTCCTGAAAAATTAAGAAAATATATTTAAAATAATAAGTTTTTTAGTTTAAAATATAAAACCGCCTTAAATCCTTTAAACTTAGACAATAAAATGTACCTTTTCTTCCGCTTCTTGAAAAAAAACTAATTGAATTATGTGAAGATGAACTTATTCAGGTCACACTGAAACAAGTCACGCAAGTACCAAAGTTGTGGGATTAAACTCCAAAAGAGAATGAACAAGGGAAGAAAACTAATTTTTAGATATTGTCGTATAAAAACAGCTTTTCAAAAATAATCATTTGTTCAAAATACTGCTAAGACTTCTGAATGTCTTTTTTAATTAAATTTTGTATAACCAAATACGCACTTGAAATAATCGATCACCAAGTATCACATATTACGAATTTGATCTAATTTATGCATTTGCCATTGAATTAAATAAAAACCTATAGTGATATGGAAAACTCTGTGGTTTTAGAAGTTAAGTGCATTGCGGTCTAAAAGAAAAAAATAAATGAGACCCCGATAGGTATTCATTTCTTAATACCTTATTTATAAGAATTTTCAGCAAACTAGTCCTAATTATAAAAAATTTAGCAATACTATGGAAAATTACATTTCTAACGCTTTCAGCTGACAAATTTTAGAGAATAATAAGTATGGTAGAGCATGCATTTTATTCAGAAAGATTGACAGTACAAGGGAAATTTATCCAATTATTGATTTTCAGTAACCGAAAAGCATCAATGACAACACGTAACTACCCTCTTTATTGATTTAAAATCTTTTGAAAGAACGAAATAGCATGCGAACAACTTTTGTCTTTTCTATAAAAATTACCAAATATTTATTTCAAAATTTATAAAGCGTGAAATCATAGATTGGCTCTGGATATGAACTGTGCTACAATGAACTTGCAGCATCTTACATTATCCAAGAGAAAATTTTCATGCTTTGCTGAAAATAAACATTTCAAAAATGTCCACTTTTACAAGATCGAAAAGGTACTGCACATAGCTCTACTATTAAAGTATTTTGAAGCTTTGACTATTATTTCATAATTGAACGCTCTTGAGTACATTGTGAAGACTTAAACTGATATGATATGGGCTGGATTAAATCAGTAAAAATTTGAATAATCTCACCAATTAGAGTTTACAATATGCTTGAGTCGCTAAACGTGGTGATTATAATAGGATCTATGTATCTATAAACAAAAGGACTTTCAAATATAATTGGTAACGATGCGAAATCGTACATATTACAAACAAATGTTTGAGTTCTGTTCGTGTCCAAGTATGAGAAAAGGAAACAACTCTTAGTGTTCTTTCATTAGTAGACAGGTTGTCTGGCATTATTTGGGAGTAATAAATTTCAATTTTCATGTTAAGGGCTAAAATTTAGAACCTCGGAGGAGACAGAACACATCAGACATACGTTGCAAGCTGCTTTTATTTGACTAGGGTTCGAATGCCCGCAAAGACACTAAAGCTTTTGCTAAAATTTATGGTCAAGCACTTAAAATCCGCCGATGTCAATTTTGCTTTAAAACAATGGAATTTAAATGATTTGCCAAAGTCAGGAAGACCCACAGATTTTGATGTTAACGTAATAAAATGTTGGTTGAATCAGATCATTAGTTAATTAGGAAAATAGTATCGTAGGACCACTCATGTTTATTGTAAACTGTGTAATTACTTTTTAAACATAAAGTAGATTGATTAGATTGGGTATCCGGTGCCACCACATCAACTCTTCAAATATAATAAAGATGCTGGAGATACACCTCCATCTCCTTGCTGCCAAGGCAAAATAACTGTCCTTTTTCACACTGAATAATTACGGAGGATGAGAGATGAATGGTTTATCATAAGTTTAGTGAGAAAAACAGTTGCTCGTTTCCTAATCGAAACCCAGATTCGTTCCTTGAGGCATGACTGACTCTTCGCAAACATCACCGGATTTGGTGCGATAGGCGTGAAATAACCCACTAAGAAATGTTAAAATCAAACAAAATCATTTCAGCAGAAAGCTATTATCGTCAACAATTTGGAAGACTAAATTAGGAATTAAAAGGTAAGCGCCCAACGTCATCCAACTGAAAGAAGACCATTTTTGGCCCAAAAATTTTAGAAATTAAATAGGGAGTCAATGTCGCATGCTTCATATTCACCAGACCTCTCCCATCCGCTTATCACCTTTTCATTTATCATATTTCATACGCTATGAGAAAAACAATTCTGAAAGGCAAGCGAAGTGGATGACAACTCGGAGAAGTATTTTAATTGAAATAAAAAATAAACAGTTTTTAATAAAAGGAACAAAAAAAGATTTTAAATGAATTGCAAATAATGTAACAAATTATATTATATAGTACCACATTAATCGCTTAAAAATAAGTGCGATGTCAGTCCTGTTAAAAAATGCTCGATTTCTTTTTGGTGCTCCCACATTCCATGCAACTCTAGTGCTAATCTCTGATTCTTTAAAAGTTACATCATAATATATGTTCATTTAAATTATAGCATAAAAGCACAAAATGTATTAATGAACAGCAACTGATATTCAGGAAAGAAGTACTCCTTTCTTTAGTTACATCAATAACTCAGACTCAAGCGTTGAAAAGGCAGTGTGTAGATGGTTACTAATTAATCCAAGACAATTTAAAATCGCAAGTTAAACGGACCCACTTTTATTAGACAATTTACAACCGAATTTCACTTATTTACTCGTATTTGCGATCAGCTTTTCATGCAAAAATTTAAACCATTTCAATGAAAGGTTTTACTTTAATTTTTGGCACAAATAACTTTAAATGAACAATAGCACAGGTTAAACTAAATGAAATGCTTTTAAGAATGGTAAAGCAGGGCATTTTTTCATTGGTTTACTTCTCACAAAATTAGATTTGTAATGCTTTATTACGCGTCAAGAGCGTTTCCTTAATGTTTCATGATTGACAGTCCCTGCTGAGCAAAAATAGATATGGTTGATTCTCAATGTAACAATCAAAAAGTGGCTGGCACGGAAAATAAATAAGAATTTTATAGGAAGGAGAGTTATCCATCAAAATACATTAACATCTGAGCAGTCATAGACAAATCATATAGCTCTGTTCATTCATTACATAAAATATTCTTCTTCATTCAAAAAGTTGTACATATTGTTAGCAGGATGAAGAAATAATGTGTATTTGCTTATTTGGGAGTCCATTTATTCTAATTTTGATTTCCCGCAAGAGGTATTGAGCCGATTTATAGTATTCCATGCAGTTGCTTTGTCCCACCCGCAAACGGCCTCACACACTGAAGTGCTCTATGCCACTATTATTTTCTAGTTTTAAGCAGTACACGTTTTACACGTTTTATCTAATAATGTTAACTTTATAAGCTAAACTATAAAGCTATTAACTACTTTAGTCGGTTCGTGTTTAGTCACTTTTCCTATTTAAGTGTATTAACTGTATGAAAATAAAGATGTTTGATATGTTCTTTCCATCAAAAAAAGGTCGGTCATATACCCTCAGTCGCCTTTCCTTCCATGCTGCAGAACCTGTCAATTGTTTAACATTTTGTTAGATTAAAATGCTAATTTATTTCCATAATAAAGGATTCTAAACGTTTTTTTACTGCTATAGGCAATAACAAGGTCTTCGTGGAATACGTAACTCCAGATAATTTTAATTCAATTAAATTATCAAAATACACTTTGGCTGAAACTTGTATTCATTAAGGTTCACCATTCATTTTAGAGATTATTAATTAATTTAAGAGACGGCTATCGAGGACAGTGGTTCTCATAGCAAGGTGGGAGTTGACAATTTCAAAATGTTTTGAGGAAAAAATCTCGTTTTTTTCTGAACGAAAGATAATACTAAGGGGATCCATTTATTTTATGACCCAACCACGTACAAACTGTGAACGATCCGACCTTCAAAGATGTGTTAGTTTCGAGCGCACTTTCTGATTGCCTTGTAAATTAAATGAAGTTTGTTTTAGTGTTAGACAAAAAAAATTTAACTGATATTAAACAATTACTTTCTCTTTTATTGAGAAGTGCTGAAATTTTATATTTTCTCCATAGTTTATTTATCAGAAAATATTTTTTAATTTTACCTTTTTGTTTACAATAAATTAGTTACGAGATTTGCATTAATTAATTAAAATTAAGTAATGTTTTTATATAGAAGTAACTAGAGTAACTTAAATCTCTATTTATTTCATATAGAAAAAAATAGAAAATTGGAATTGTAATTAAAGGTGACAACTGTAAAAATGTGTTTGTCTTAATTAAATTTGAGAAAAATGTGTCATTCTTCATTATTAAGTAAGTGCAATAATTGAATTTCTGGAAGCACTCACCTCATCTCTTGACTATTTTATTACTTATAATGCAAGTATTTGTGTGTGCAGTTATTACATAGCGAAGTGTTTTGCACAGGTTTGGTTAACAAATATTTGGGCAATTTTTGTCGACGGGTTAAAAACTCGCTCCAGTTTCGACCTAATGGTATATTTTGAGTACTTTACAATTAAGAGTCCTTCGTTTCATCTAGCGCGTGAAATTGCCAAGTAATATTTTTTATTCACTATTTCAAGCCAATTCTAAATATGAGATAAGGGAAGATTTCCCATCATTTCACCTTTAATTAGAAACGTAGCTCAATGCTGGGAAAGTGATTTGAATGAAATGAAATATCACTTACACTACAAGTCACACTAAATAGGATATAAGGATAGTGGATCAAGATGAGACCGCCATAAGGGTTATCTAATTTAGTTTAATAATGCATGTATCACCTTAAAAAGTCGTTTATTAATCGTATCCTTATCCACAATGTCAACTTTAATTGTTATGGTGAGATTTACAATTTTTCCCATAATTTCAAATAAAAGATAAATTTATAAAAAATATACATTTAAACAGTTGAAACACGAAATTAGAGGGAGGAAGGGATGGCATTTTTCAAATAAACGAAATGGAACGGACACAAAAATGTGATAACTTGTGAATAGCAAAGAGTGGACACTTATCTTGAAAAACAGCAAAAATAGCATTGATTCCCATTCGACTTAACAAGCAATAACACAAAGTATGAAAATGCTCCTTCATCAAGTTCAAAAAGTAAATCAGTTTATTCTTAACACCCTAGAGTCCTTCTTATAAAATTTTAAAATTGTGTTTTATATTGACTATCTGTGAGGCCCATTTTTTACCTGATCGTTTTGTTTGTGCTTGAAGAAACATCTTCATTTATTCAATCTCCAACCATAAGTAACTTTCTGTCAGTAATGTGAACCGTTCATTAGAATAGGCTAACAGAAATTTTTCGATCATAAGTTGAATTAAGTTTGCTGACGAATGAAGCCAATGTTAAAACGGTGGAGTTGGTACCATCATGTAAACTGCGAAACGTGTTTAACCACAGTTGCATACTTTTGGTATCTGTCTTTACGAAATAGAACGGATTATTGAACGTTTTTGTTTTCAAAAACATACAACGACGTTCCCCTTTTATTTTTTATAATTATATTTTTTACCAGATCGGTCTCCTTATTAGGCCTCAAAGCTTCAAAACGTCTAAGTACCAAGGGCGAAGGATTGCAAGCAAAATTCTTTGCCTTCCAAAGCTTACATTTACCATATTTTTGCATTCTATTAAATGTCTGTACTTAACATTATAGTTGACATGAGCATATACTGCCTGTCTTTTCTTGCTGAAATGGCAATATAAAGACAGTAAAGCACTTTACTCTACTAGTGTTGGAAGCTCAAATTAAATCAGACAACTTGTACTAGTGACTTCAGTCTAACCTTTTCATCGTGTCACTGTTTATTCTCCCACTGTAACAAAGCTACTGTGATGCTTTAAGGAGGTTTATAGCAATGCATAAATGACTCTTACTCCCCACTGATGATGCTGATGGTGGTTGAAATATAGATGTCAGAGCTATATCGTCCTTCCATAAAACGTAAGTCACGCCCATAGGAGAGTTTGGAGATAACATCTCTAAGGGTAAAATTTATATGCTTACATAAAGTGAATCTAAGAATTGCCCGATTTCAGGATTGGGTTTAAATCCAACTTTAAAGGGGGTAATTGCTCAACTTACGCAACTCAGTAAGCTTGTCGTTCAATCTTTAATGCCTCTAAATTGATTTATGGCTCTTCATGATTTATACACATTTGCTTATATTGTCTTGAGATTATTCATTTCACCAAATGTCAATTCTGATAAAACTAATGGACAAGCTACTTCCACTGCATTATAATAGGCATATTGTATTCGCAAAAGTACTTAAAAGAGAAATAGAACTTATTTTTGGTAAAGAGGGAATTGGATGATATGTAGGAGTCGAGCATCATACGAAAACAGCTTCGTGACTTGGAGGATCATGAAGTTAATCAGTAATCCAAAGAACCAACGGTGAAATTAAACTTTCCAAAGGTAAAACAATGAATTTTCTGTGCATTTAACACTCTCCAAACTAAATTAGACAGACTATTACAATGTTTTTTTTTCTTTATCATAAGAGAAAATTGCCACTTAGAATAAAATAAAATAAACCACAAAACTCGGTTCAAGCCCCCAAATCGTATTCGTTTTATGTACATTCACGATTAATTCAATTTGAGTAATATAAAAAACGCTAATATCTCTACTTCGTATAATGGTTCGTGATATAATCAAACAAGACTCATTTTATCATTTCATCACTTATAAAGACTAAAATATTAGAACTTTAGTAATATTTTTATAGGTTTACAGACGTGTTCTAACTAACTAACATTATATAGGAAAATGTGTCTATTTTGTGATATTTGGTCGTTTTTTTCCATGGAAGCTTCAAGTATTCTCCCACACTACAACTAACCAAAGGACGCACAGCTTTACTCGTTCAGGTAATTGATGACAGCGGAAATAAGTGATAGTTGGAATCCACGTGGATTATGGAAGAAAATAGCTTTCATCATGAGGATTCATTCAGGAAATTATAGCACCTGCTCAATTCTTTCTCAACACTGGGAAAACGAATAATCAGGCGTGAAGTGGAGATTTGCAATGGTGCCTTCGAGGCTGTTGTAGCAAGAAGAAAACAACATGACTTGACTTGTAAGGTAGATGTCTTCAAAATTCTGCTTTATAATCTGGGCTTCATCGATATAGCTAATTAGCTTTTCAAAAATTACTATGAGCCTTGTATCCATGTGAAGACTTTCTAGACTACTACTCTTACAATCGCCAAAAAATATCATCTTCTTTCTGAAAATGGCCGTGAAATCGTTTGACCAAGGCAAAGAAATTAAACTATTATATGAAAAAAATATATGAATATCCTTTTTTTATTGAATAATGCATTCAAAACAAATTTCAACACTCGAAATGTCGTTATAAATATTTATAAAAATGTGTTTAACAAATATTTCTCCAATATCATTTGGTTCGAATGCAATTTAATAAAATTATCACAAAATAGTATTAGATTATTATTATTATTCCAGGAAAATTATATGCGCTGTCTTTAAATTTGATAAAGGAGATTTTAAAATTAAAATGAAAATCCATTGATGCCATATGTATTCCGAAAAGGAATTTTACATCTGACTGTCATTGGCCAAAACAGGTTTTGCTTATAATTTTGGATGTGCGTTTAAAATTTTTCAGTAAGTTGTTCTCTTCAGTTTTTTAGAAAAACTAAAATGGTACATTTGTTTAATAAAAGCTGCCAGTCGTAATGACTGTAGTAGTCATGTTAAGAACTCATGAATGCCTTTGAGCATACTGTTTTCATAAAATTTCAATGCAGCCTAGGCTATTGTAAAGCTATTTATTTTCACTTAAAAGCGGCAACATCTCTAATTTGGTAGGGCTTAGAGATGTACCCTTTAAATCACGTGATCTTAGAAAGACCAGCAAGATGCAGAAATACTCCTCAAAGTCATAGGATCGGGGACTGAACTAAACGGGGGTGCTAGCTGTTTGGAACGTCAAAAGTACGCTTCTAATGTGACAGTTAGGTTAAACAGAGCTTATGAATGTTTACCACGTCCTCTAGACGTTGGAACATACATCCTAATGTTACCTTATTAGCGTTCTTTATCCTTCAGAAGATATTTGCAGAAAGTGTTGTTCAAATGTTTAAGGATTCATCTTAAAGCGTAAATGGATTGTCTCTATCATTTTCCCCAGGTCCACTAATCAGGACTGGTTATTAACTAAAATATGCCTTCGTTAGCATTTAATTTGACAGAATGGTTGAGATATCAAAATAAACCTTTAGAAAGATTGTAATTTTAAAAACATGGGAACTTTATATTATGTCACCAGTCTTAAAGATTAAATGCTTGTCAATAGAATTAAAGAACGTTTAATCAATAAATGTGTTATTCATACTAAATGCTTTTTTTCAAACAAACCAGATATAAAGGGTTTATTAAAACAAAAAATCCACTATTTCGATTTGTTATAAAAGTCCAAAACACTACATCAGACTACAGTCACCTCTTGATCTTTCCCATCCACTTACCCCTGAACTGACTCGGGAAAGAATTTCTCGTTCATTAAGAGCCATTGATTCTCCAGATTTTAGTTTAATGCGTTTCTTGTCCAAGCACTTCATGGCGTACCTTAATTAAAATAAAATAATAATTACTATAATTGCCAGTAAATAAATTTGAAACGAATATGCACCCTATCACCGAATAAATCACGGTAGATCAAAAGTAAAATATCGAGCAACAGTGAAAGCCATTGTTGGGAATAAAGTTGGATCAACTTTTTCTTTGTTTTAGGACAGTGCTATTTTCGACGAGAAATGCAATAAGCCTATTAGCCTTTGGTTTTATTTCGCCTGCAATTAACTTTATGTTCATGAGGCGCTCTCTGATCAACTCTGATAACGTCCTAATTTGTTTCGCTCTTACGCAAGTTACCTAAGTGAGCACTTAAGATGGCAATGAATAATTCGCTAACTTTAAGCTCAACCTCGACGAATTTTTTTTTTGCTTAATTTTAATAATGCAAGTTAATGTGTAGATTTTTTCTTCGCATGCGTGATATCGCGCGTCCTGCTATTTCATTTAGTGATAATTTCATGAAGACTATTTATGCGAACATTTCGGTTTAAATTATATGAACTAAAATAATAACAATTGCTTTAAAGTGCCTGTGTTTTAATGCAGTAACTTAAAGTCGTAGTTCCAATAAGCTGAGTTTCCGGGAAGTATGTTCCAAATTTATTTAAAATCGATTACTTTTCTTTTAAATTGCAAAATCAAAACTCTAAATAGCATAAAGCCAAGTTCTTGTGACATAAGTTGTCACTTTTGGTCAATTTTTGCATTAAATTGAAAGCAAAAATGCGAATAAAATTACAACTGGAATGTGAATCAATTTACCAAACCCATGGCGACACGTCATACATTTCGAGTAAATATCAAGGAATTGCAAACAAACAATAAAGTCCCATACTCGACTCTCACGAAAATTGCGCATTTAAGATCCCAAAGTGAATTGATCTTAAAATTTAATCAACGAAAGGATATATTTTTAATATGAAATGAATGCAATAAAATTGAGTAATAAAATTCGTCGAAGGATCTGCATTTTTAAAATGAAAAAGATGAGTTAAACCGTCTCCATTCCAAATTCCAATTGCAAAGTACGAGTTTTTTAAATCGAATTAATTTTACCAACTCAAGAATATTTTACAATTAATATAAAATGCTGCTAAGATAAATAAAATTTAAGTGATCTTAAAAGAATTTGGAGGAATGTCACGATAATGTACTGCAACTCTCCTTGCAATGTTCAAATCTGTAACTTATTTTGCCACCTATTCAATGTTTAAAAAAATATTTTTTTAAATTTCTCCTTAAAATTATAATTTACTGAATTGCAGTCTTATTTGTTGAGGCAAATTTTATGTGACAAATAGGAAATTTCAAATGTAGGTCACCAACGACAATGCATTAAATTTTAAAATATCGTTCAGCAACCAAAAATTTCTGCACACATTAAAGCTCATACTTAAGTTAAACATTTTACGCTTTTTTTACTAAAATATTAGCAAGAAAAGAATTTAATACGAAATAAATTATGCGCATTTTGTATAGATAAATTATTCATTTTCGAAATATTTATTTTGTTCACCAAAATCAAATAGAATACTTTAAGTGAACTTTGTGCTCTCCGGTGCATGGGGATGCTATCGCAGTTGTTTCAGTTCACTCCTGCAAATAATTTTGCTTAAATGCTATCTGAACTGGTGACATTCCAACATTCTTCTGACTTTCATTTTTCCTCACCTCTTCCTCCAACTTCTATTTCATAGCTGCATTTTTGTTATGTCTTCAAAGCGTTGGCGTTAATTGAACTCCTCAAAAATGGAGATCTTAGATCAGCGCAATTACTGACATTTTAACATTAACGGAGTATAAAACCTCAGGAAGTTACGCTTATATATCCTTCAAAACAAATCCACGTTTGAAGAGTTTGGATGAATGACCCTTTAATTTAAATGATAGGATCCAAAAACAACCGAGAGTAAGTCTCAAATTAGAAATTTAAAGATGGTTTTTGAATTTTATTACTGGCGTACGAAATGAAAATAATCTCGGATTTATAAAGTGTATGAGGTTTCAAATAATGACCTAGATTTTAGGATCAATCTGTTTTCATTCCAAAAATCTGCACTTCCCGGAGTTAAAAAAAATAGCAAAATGAATTACCTTCACGTGGATTTATAATATTTAGGAAATATTTTACTTTATAAATTTTACAACTTCCTTTTACCATGAAGGATGATTCGAATTATTAAAAAGCCAACTTTTTAAACACAACTTTAGTATTAAGGACTCTGATGCCTTTTTTAAAATTAGGCAAATAATGAACTGAAATTACAATGAATGTACAACTATTTAAGAGGGATAATTCATCAAAAAATGAAAATAGGGGGGAGGGGGGGTGGGAAGGACATGTCCAAACATACATTAAACAGAAACTGCTCACTTAAATCTGATGGGAAAGCGATAAAACTGAACATTATAACACTTCCCAGTTTAAAAGAGCCTGCGCATTTATGGTAAATAGAACTCCTAATGTCTTGACTTTATGACTTCATCACTCATAACTTCCACCCTCCCTCCCCCATCCATCTCAAATTCAGTCCGACTTGTTTATTATTACTCTTTTCCAAGTACGCCGTGAGCAATTCTAAAAGCTCTGTTAGGAATCGGATTTGGTGTCTGTTTTAAAATTAAGAAGTTAACGCTCAAATACTCATTGTATTTTAATAAAATTTGCAGGCTGACTCGAAATTGTATAAAAAAAAAACTGTTTGCAAATATGGAAAAGAAGCATATTTCTTTCCATTATTGCTACGCTATTTAAAGTGCGCAACTTGCACTTTCTCGGGGGAGGAGGAGGAGGAGGAGGAAATGATTTCGAAAGGACAGTTTATTATTAGTCTTGACCTTTTTCTCCGATCTCCAGGATGCTAAAATGACAACCATTGATTGAAAAAAATATGCAATTCGGCAACAAAATAAGTCGAGCATTGGACATCTCTTGCAAACGAGGTAAAAAGGCACATTTAAAATTGCTTTTCCCTAGTGCTATATATATATATATATATTTTTATTGAAAATTTAATTTTATTTAAAAAATTGGCAAATAAATATAATGAGAATGAAGAACATAGAATAACCAAATGCTTTACTTTTTTACCCAAGTTTGGAAATTTTTTTAAGTCCGCATTTCAACGTAATTCGTGTCCTTTCACAGTGTCTGTTTCAGTCTTAACTGTTATTTTCTGTAAACATCTTTTGCAAATTTTTAACTGATATTCATTTTTTTCTGATTTAAGCTAAAATGGAGGATAAGTTAGAGCCAGATGTGAACTTTCAAACCACCTCAAAATGAAAGTCAATTATTTTAAGCGTTATTCCGTTATTGTTGATGCGTAGAACAAGCCTTTGGGCGTTAAGTCGACCACCCGTTAAGTTAAACAAAAGTGACGGTGTTTAACAACGATTAACTCCCAGTTTGTTTCAGCACTGAATACATCTTCGAATTCCTTCACCAATTTTCATTTCATTGTTTTCTGGTTTTAGTACTTCTGAAAAGGGCAAAAAACTGTGCAAAAACGAATGTTTCAAACTTACCCTAACTGAAAATTGGTCTAAAATCGAATTTATTCAATTTGCGATCATTTTTTACCCGCTAACTTTGTTTAAATTAACAAAACAAATATTTAATTTCACTATCATTTTATATGCGATTTTTATTCAAATGGACTCACTTTGGCAAACAAATTCAAAATTTGCTGTTATATTTATCTACTTTTGTCCGTGATAATGTTAGCAATAAAAATGAGAATGCTGCCTGACGAAACAGCATATCACTACACGACAGGAAATGAATGAAAAATTACAAATGGGAATTACAGTGGCCAAACCACTAGTGCAATTTCAATCGCAAAAAAAATGAAAAATCTGAGACATTTCCAACACTCCGCAAAGCAAGTATTCATCAGAAAAAATTATGCGGTTTGGGATGGGGAGAGGAGGGAAGGAGGGATGGGAGGTAAATTCAGACGTGAAACGAACATCAATAGAAATTGAAGTGCGTATTTGAATTGTGAGTAATTGAAAGGACTTTCAAGGTGCTGGAATTCTTAAAAATGTTCATACAATCACCACAAATTCAGAGAGGACATGTGAAGTGTAGCGTAAAAGTTATGAAAGTTTGCTTTCTTCTTCCCTTCCCTTAGTCTAAACCCTATCTGAATCGTTTTAAATGGTATGGCGCAAATGGTATTTCTTAATTTTGCTCACAGAAGAAAAATATGTTAATTCACAAGAGTTTACAGAAATATACTTCTTAAGACCATTATCACTGATGTATAAACGCATATGAAATGGAAAACATATGATTCAATGTGGATCGGTAACGAATTAAAAAAGGGAAAATTGATTTTTGCGTCGGAAGGAACTATTTATGTGAGTCATTAGTTAAATGTGCGTAGATACTGAGGATAAGTAAGATTTAGATTATTTTGCATTCATTTAATCTCAACTTATATTATTATTACCTGCAGTAATGTAAAAAATCTATTTTTATCCAACAAATGAGAAGGTGAAGAGGACCAAAAAGAAACAAGAAGCAGCCTGGAGACTTTGACTAGGGTTCTACAATTTTTACTAACTGAGCTATTCAGATTCCGAAATTGAAACTTCACTACTCTTCCCTTGAATTTAAACAAATGATTTTCAGTCATGTACTGTACGTATTGATTGATATCATTTAAGCGAAAAGGGGTCGATTTGCAGATTTAATTCATTTTTCCTCCTTAACTGGTTGAGAAGACAAATTAGCATATAAGATGTTTCACAGTTTACAGCCTTAGCCGATCAAAGATGGAATAAAATCATAAAAATGGCCTTTCGAATATTTGAAAAATTTTAGGTGAACTCTGTCACCAAAAACAAATTGGACAACTCAATATTTCCTCAACCCAAATACTTCACGTGATTCACTGATCTAGGACTCTCTTCAAATCTTTCCGAACTAATCGAATATTATACTTGGCGCTGTCATAAATAGTTACAAACTTTTTTTTACCTATTCAAGGAAATATTTCACAATTCCACATAAAACCAACACCTAACGCTTCTATGGGCTACAATTTTTTAAGTTCTTGGTAAGATTTGAAAATTTCAACAATAAATACATATATTTAATTTTAAAACGATTTTATACATAAATGTGGCAATTTTATCAAGCTTATACATTTAATATCTGAAAACCGTGCATTTTCAATCATAACCTAAACAAAATGAGTCAATGTTTAGTAGTTAGAAATAGTTTCTTGACAAATAAACTTTGCACATCTTGTGATATTCTAATCAAAGCTAATTTACTTTCAAAATATTTCATTATTTCAATAGATACTATTTTAATGCATTGAATCTTAGGATAAAATTAATCCCACAAATTTCATTCTAAATTGGATTTCAAGTTAATGGCTTTGTAATCACACTAATAATAACAGAGTAGACTATTTATTAAACTCCCATTAACACTTAAAAATATTAATTCATAATTCATTACTCAACTGTTCGATTATTGCTTCGGGACTTATTTATGTTATAACGCCGACAAAATTTTACTTGCCTTGAGAGAGAGAGAGAGAGTTTTTTCCTTAATTGAGCATTCTGTTTTAAACTGTCTATTCCAAATCTCTGACCAAGAGCTGCGTGATAGATTTGCCCATGTTTCGCTGTATTGGCTTTTGCCCATGAAATAATATGATCCTTGACAAAGAAATAACATATGCAAATTTTGTGTGACCCTTAAAATTTGATGGCCCGATAACGATGGTGTGAATTCATCTTCAATCATAACCAAATACATACATAGCTGCTTTAATTGATTTGCGTTCCCTATTTGTCAGTTATTGCGCATGAGACATTGATTTATTCTTTTTTTAATTAAGTAATTAATAATTCTTAAACCCTTGAACATATTTTTACTTTCCTTGCTTACCTAACATCTCTATTATGAGACTTACTCCCCTTGGGTAATAACGCCTTCATTACATTGCTTGCATATCTGATTCCATATCTGCCTAAAATATTCAAAAACTTCTCTGTCAAGTCTTGTGATAGCAAAAACTCAAGAGACCACTATCTTTGTGACTTTTCTCTATCCTACACTGTAATTTTCGTGTCAAAAAAATTCGCTTCACCTTCTAATAGGTTGAAAGCCTACTCTGAACGAATAATGATGATGAGGGAAATAGAATAGATTATGCTAGAGGTTAATTGCCATTTCTCTGATTATAATAATTTGCAGATATTTCGAATGTTCACTATGCACAACATCAATACTAAGGCATTTGAAACGTAAACGTTTATTAAAACATGGCCTTGAAGGCCGTATGAATAGGGGGAGGGGAGGGGGGGCAGTAACCATCAGATACGCTATTTATTTTATGCAAAAAAAAGATGAGGTTCTATTTTCATTCTATACAACAGATAACACGATATAATTGGTTAGTGAGACAGATTAAACTCATGATGGTTTCTTCGTCACCGAATTTTCTCATTATTAGTCGTTATTATTAAGGTTCATTTGAATGAAATTACCCGCTGAACTCTGGTGTGACTGAAATATCTCTGTCATTTGGTTGGCTTTCTCGTTTTAATCAATTTGTCAGGCAATTTCGTAAATCTATGGCATATAATACAAGATTAAAATTTGTGATTTAATTGCAGAAAATTTAAATTTCAAAACATTGCCATGCAACGTAGTAAATTATAAAGTAAACCGTCTGTCAGCAGAATCAGTTGTCGTCATTTTTCGCCCGCTTATCTCTACCGTCTCTTCCGCTTTTCCACATATTTAAATTGCTCAATTTTAAAAATTGCAGTTTTTATTTAAAATAATTTTTTGTGACAGGGTTGGAAATTCGCGTTTATATCCAAGTAAATGCTTGAACATTAGTATATTTAAAAATGACAAATTTATATGCGACAAAAAGATCAAACTTGAAAAAAGAATAAACTATTTCTGGATTCACTGCAAAAAAAATCGTGGAAAAAATGAGTTTGGAGAGATTTAAATAGTTCAAAGTGAATTTTAGCTATTACGGACACGCCGTGACTCTATAATTCGGTCAATTATGATTAGTAATATTAATTACAGTTTTTGTCAGCCAGCCAATATAATATTTCAGTTGGCTGTGGACTGTGTCCGAAATCGAGGTTTATCGGAAAAATTGTCCATTTTTACATAAGCCAAATCGGCATTCCAAAGCCCAACAAACATTCACTTGAAGAGGTTTTCAATGAATGCATACAAATATTTCAAGTATTGCCAAACAAACTTTCCGAATTCTAGCAAACCACACGAACTTCGGTTTATCAAGGGTTGTAACTATTCTTGTGGAAAAAAAATTCAGTGGGAAAAGCAGGGGACTCTGTGTCTATTTTTGCTAAATCAGATAGAACCGTGTAGTCGAATAACCAATTACCTCTTTTGCTCTAAGACTGGAGAGTCGTAAAATTTTATTTGTCTTGCCATCAGACGATTAATGACTGGCTCGTAATATTTCAATTATTAAAACAAAACACATCAATATTTTGTTGAAATTTTTCCTGAGTTAAATCAAGTTAGCGCTTCAATTTTGAAAACGTATTAAATTTTGCCATTTTTTTACATTCTTGCTAAGTCGAAAAAAATCACTATCCTCACGTATTTATTGGTCAGTCGTACAGATCACTAAGCGGGTTACTGAAGACAAAACGCTAAGGATGTTAATCTAATAAAAAAATTTGAATTAAATCCTCTAATTTTACATGAAAGTAAGAAAATTAGTGATTGGAGCTTGCCGGAATGGCTGCTAATTGGTTGGAAGCTGGGTTATCAGATCTAGCTTGAATGGTTTCCTGTAATAATCGATTATTCTTTCCCACTGCCACACGTGATCCTTTCCTAGACCAATACTGAAATGTTACACTGTTTCTCAACCTTATTAAACGCCTTCTCACAGTAAGAATTGACAAATTTTCTGGTCTTTCTCACATAATTTTAAAACATATAAATTTGTGATAGAAATAGTCGTCTTTCCTCCGCTATAGTACTAAATTATTTCAAACGCAAATAATACTAATTACTTTACAAGCAAAAATTCAAGGTTAAATTTACAGATTAAAATAACGGCAATTAGATAGCCTTTTGGCCTACTTTCAATTTAGTGTTAAATTGATGATATGCGAGTTAATTTCGATCAAATATTCTATAAATTTAAACCGTCCACTATTTATTAAAGCAATAAGTTCCTATCCCAACAATGATAAAAGTTTGAAATTTTGTGTCAACTCCAATTAGTTTGAATTTTGTAGATGTAATACACTTCATGAATTAATTTCTCTTCATTTTAAAACTAATTTATTTTCTGCATGTTAAAAATCACCACCACACTAAAGTGGGGAGGAGGTGAAATACGAGTTTCATTTCACCTTCGTTAATTTAGTAAAAACAAATTGAAAGCAGCAAAAATAAAAAGATCTTGTGAAAAAGAAACAGAAAATTAAATAAATGCTTTTATTATGAGAAAATAGGTTTGTTAATTAATTAAGAAAATCGAATTGTGATCTTAGAGCCACCGAGTTAAATGCAATTTAAAATAAGACAAAACATGACTTTAAAGATAGCCAATTGTCTGTTCAAACACAATTTGCCTCTTCGGTTTTGTCTTCGCGTGATTCAAATACAGTTGAGGAAAAAGTATAAAATCTCCCGAAACGATAGAATAATGGAAATGAATGCCATAGTGAAAGCTACTATTTCCTTGTTCTTAAATATTATGGTTTTGAAGGCAAAGGAGCATCGCAGAGATGCATTTTATCAAAGGAAGTATAAGAGAATTAAACGTGTCAGGAGTTGAGAAATGAGACTTCGTAATGATCCCATCGATAAATTATTGGAAAACTATACTTCGCTTCGTTTTAAAGTTGACTATAACAAATATTGAGCACATTCATTTAATAAAATCCTTGGACGATAACTGTTATCAATATTATCTTAATTAAAGTAGGGAGTTTTTGCTGCTGAGATGTGTGAAATTCTCTCTAACTATGTATACTCTGAACAATTTATTTAAAACCACTCCATTTTATCTAATAGTTAGTGGAAGTGCAAATGTAATTCGGCAAATTGACTAAGATAACGACAAAAAAATAACCATTTTGAATTAAATTGATACAATTAAATCGGGAGAATGGAGCAATATAACAAAGATGGAGGATAAAACAGAGGTATACTAAGTGTGCTGCTTCAATAGGGTTTTGGATTAATGAGCTAGCTCACTATTGGCTGAAAACTGATCCAATCCTCCAAAGTTCGAGATCTTGTTCCTAAGCGCCTTAGTAACTTCATATCGACGAATTTTGAAAACGATTGATCAGCTGTATAATTTGTGCTTTAAAATGTATGAAAGCGTAACGTGGGAATGAAAGGATTTAGTGAAAATCCAATGTTAATTTCTACCTTGTATTAGCTGAAATTAAAAAGTTGATTATTTCTGTGAAACACTGATGTATTTTCATATAAAAATAACTAAGTGAAAAAGAGGTATTCTGGTGACAACAGCATTAATTCAAGGTATGTGCATTTTCAAGCGATGTTGATTTAAAGATGCAAGTAATAAATTTATTTCAGACTCATAATCATAAGTCGGATTTCTTTCTCAATTGCTTAATTGATACATTCGAAAATTGATGCAGTTTAATGCTCTTCGAATATATGTATGGTCATGGTAGTTTGAAGTCAACTGCCGGTTTGTAGACTTTTTTGCCGTACGAGTATATGATGGCCAGGGTGTGCAACGTGGAGGTAAGTCTGTTGCTCCTCGAATATTAGAAACAATAAATTTTGGTTTATTATACTAGCATTGTTTTAAATTTAATTAGTTTTTGAAAAAAAAATGGTGGAATATTCTTCAGAATATGTGGATTTAGTTAGGTCAAGAAAATTCGTGTTTAATGAATAATAAGTCAAACACTTTAACAGAGTAAGCATAACATTGCATTGGAAAACATTTTAAATCCTCCTACTTAACCACCTTCTCTGCAGCACAGTTATTTTCTTATAACTCGTTTGAAAATTCGTGAATTATAAGTGAATTAAAGATTAAACTTATTAACTTCTATTGAGTGCCTCAGCAAATATTATTAAAATGTTATTTGCCGTACAAATTTTTATTATTTTTATTTCATTCACCAATTCATTACTTCAGTTAGCCATCCTTTTAATATAATTATAACAAATAAAATATAATTCTACAAACTTTGTTTTTTTGCTAAATGTAAGTAAATGAAGGTGAAAAAATAGGCGAAAACTGGGTCTGTTTAGAGAATGGCGAAAGAGAGCAGCACAGTGCGAGAGATGACGAAGAAGATGTAAGCAATTGTAATGAAACGCTGGAGGGTCCGATATGAAGATTGCAAGCTTAAAACAACACTCAAGTTACTTTTGATGCATAAAAAGTGTTTTCGGTCTGTAACGTTGGTTACCTCCTCCCTCGTCCAATAAATACAACTGTGTCTAAAATGTGACGGGAAGGCAGGCATCCTTAAAATGCGTACTACTGCGTACCTTTCCCTTAAAATTGAAAGCCTTCAAAAATTGCCAAATAGCGTTGGCAACAGGATAAAAAGACTTTTGAAGAGTTACACATTTTGCTCTACTGCGTGTTATTAAATTAATCATGCCTTCGGCAGCAGAAATTAATAACCCACAGCACTGTAGACAACTTGCATAAATTTTAATGAACAGGCTCTTCTGCCACTACCATTGGAAAAGTTAATAAATAGGATCCGGATATTGGAGGGGTGGGGGCAAGTCTTGAAAAATGATCACTCTGGAATATTCTATGATGCATTTGCAGATATGAGCAATGAATTAGGAGCTTGAATGAGAAATCATGAATTTGGAATTTTAAGACGTTAGGTCATAATGTATACAAATCAAGAGAAATGCAGGATTCTTAACGAAGATAGAATGTCAATAATGTCAGACTATTTAAAATCCCAGCTGCTATTCACCCTGCCTCCACTGTTTCTTGCTTATACATTGAAGTAAACTAGTTTGAATGAGAAAGGTTCATTTTATTGTCTTCCACTACTATATAACTATCTATTGTGAAGTTGCTCCCAAAAACAGGAAGCAGTAAAGCAGTCCAATATGAGTATAAGAAGAGAATGGAAGAGACAAAGGTATTTTTAGTCCAATCTTGAAAATAGTCTGAGGAAATCTAATTTTTAACGACACTATGTGACCCATTGTTGATTTAATGTTGGTCAGTTAAGTCATTTAAGTGTTCGATCGATCACTTTAGACACAAGTAATGTATTATTATTACCTTTATTCAATTTTTTTCAGTCTTATGCGTTACTGATGCGCCAGCTCTACAAGTAAACTTAAACAAGCCCTTTTAAAGTGAATTCCTTCTCAACTGCTTACTGCTTTTCAGTCATTCAGCTATAATAAAAGTGTTATTTAAGGATAGATAATAAAACTCTGTTGGTCATAAAAGCTTCCATGTGGTTCAGCTCCCATCATGGCTACGAGAGGAGTGTAAACATTATAAAATATCCCAACGGAAGGAAGTTCAACACATTTTTCAAATTAACTCGCTTCCCACCTCTCGAATCCAATGACCCTTTTGCCCTTTCAATAATTCGTTTATAAACTTAATTTGAAGCTAAAGGAAGTGAATTTTAGCACTAAGTATGTTTTCCTTTAACGTTTTGTGTAAAATCAATTGATGCCATTAATAACTCGATATGGCCAAGAAATAACCTAAATTTACACTTCACCAATGATATGAAAAATGCTAGTTTTCCGATCAGTAAATTTTGAGATGTTTTACTCTCAGAATGCGCGCTTCAGATTATTTGGGCCATAAGCTTTCATTTCCATTTACAGCATACTTTATAATTAAAACATCTTTGCTGGGCCAAAACTAATGCACGCCATAACAATTACGTTTCGTCAGGTATAAATGAAGTCTCTTTAATGTCTCCAACCGTCGCTAAGTAAAATTTGACATTAAATAGTAACGATAATGATGGCGCAGATGTTTCATAAGGGCGTAAAAGGGGAAAATGCAGAAAAAGAACGCTATGGTTATTGGCTAGCATTTGAGTATTTTATAAAACATACCCATTTTGAAATTTGCGCCTTGAGCTTTGGATCAAATTATTAAAATAATAAATATTTGACATTCAATTTTAAGGGAAAAAACGACATTTTAGAGGTCATGGGTTCAAGACCATAGATGTAAATCTGTTGTTAATAATAGTAAATTTTATTAATACGGATCAAAAAAATGAATAAAATGGTGTATTGCAGCTCTAACAGTTTGCTTTTAAAAGCAATTTTTCAAGCAACTTTAAAGCATATAATTATCCTAATAAATAACACGACATAAACAAAGGATAAATAACTGACAGAATTTAGAAGTATGCTTCACTAAATATTTGGTCAGTATATGGTTACCAATAAAAATTATTATTTTAAATTTGCATATACAGCGCTTGTCTTATTTATGCTTCCACATGCCTTCACAAACTATTAAAAATATTTGTACAACTAAAGAATTTTACCCTGGTAAGGGTAAATTTAAAAAGAATGTAATTAAAATGTTCCGAATACTACTTAAATTTAAGTACTCACATTTTGCCAGAGTCGAGTTTTCGGCAGCCATAGACTTCACCAAAACCACCCCGACCAATAATTCTGTGCACACTGAAATCTGCCATGGCTAGCTTTAGGGAGGAAATAAAGAATTAAGGGGGGAAGGCTTAAATGAATAATTTATTAAAATATAAATTACGGTAGTATTCAATCGTACATCCATCCATTGAAGGTAGCGGGTAAAATGTTTACTAAAAATAAAACATAAACATAACATAAAAGAAATTAGGAATTTACCTTTTCAAGAATGATTCATAGAAAATATCTTTGATGTTCATCTTCAGAGTTTCAAGATAATTCTAAAATTTTTGGCAATATAACGGAAAAAAATAGAATTACTGAAAAAAGTTGTCGTGAAACGGAATTTTGTTTTATTTCTTCGTTTAATCTGTTTTGTACACTTCGAATATATTCCGGAGGAAAGCGCTACGAAATTTTACGTGAATAACGTGATATTTACGCATTTTTTAGAAAGTAATTCTTTCATAATATAAGTGTCATAAATGCGCTTGGCTTCTTTTACTCTTTCAGGTCCGGAATCAATAAGTTCAAAGTCTTTTATGGCTTCATAAAATTCAATAATTTGAACGTCAGGCGAATCTTGGGATTTGCAGAATTTTATAAAAAAGATGAAACCTTTGGAAAACATAATGGAATGCATTAGACATACCTAAACGTTCCTGAAAAATATTTTCGAACGATATTTTTCCTTTACGTTTGAGATAGGTCACCATAACGCTGCGAATACTATTTAAAATAAACGTTCGAACGCCTGAATACCTGGAGTCAGGAATCATATTTTTCTTTGGAGCTTTTGTGGCTACTGTTTTACTTTTTTCCATTGCCATTAAATAGCTCACATCAGCTAGCACAGCTTCGAGATCAGACATTTTATTTGGTAA
Source organism: Hymenolepis microstoma (assembly GCA_000469805.3). Taxonomy (NCBI): domain Eukaryota; kingdom Metazoa; phylum Platyhelminthes; class Cestoda; order Cyclophyllidea; family Hymenolepididae; genus Hymenolepis; species Hymenolepis microstoma. The sequence goes on along the minus strand of LR215995.1, from coordinate 9,239,282 downwards.
TTGATTTAATACATATCGATTACTACATTTTATGCATCATTGCTGTCAAAATTAACCTTTCACTAAAGTGTCAAAAAATTGTAAGAACGCCAATCTGAAAGTCTCAACTTGCTATTGGTTAAAGTAAACTAATGCGATAATTGGTAGACCGAAGGTTGAAAGCAAGATAAACAAACTCTTATTTAAAAACATGGTGTTGATAAAAGTAAATTATTGAACCAAGAAAAAGTCAATTTCATAAAATACTTGAAAATAAAAACCATACTATATTTAAACCAGACATTATTACCTTTAATTATAAATTAATTTTAAACCTAATTAAATATTATAGTCTTCAAGTATTTACCTATTTTGTTTTAATAAAAAAGTGGTAGTTTTATTACGCATAAGCTTTAATTGTAGTACAGACGGACCGCACTTTGTAAAACCGGCTTGGGCATGTGAGTGTTTCGTTTCGCCTATTTTTCGATAATTTTATTATGAACATATCACCCCTATTTCAGTTTTTTTATATTTTAGTTGAAATGGATTCTCCTTTTATTCAATATGTTAAGAAGGTGTTTGACTCCTGGACTGCCCTTCGCATCGCCGACCAGCAATCTACTGCAGGACGAAATACCAAGGCACATATTCAAGCTCTTATTCCCTACATAAATCAGAATTTGAAGAAGCAAACTGATCAATTTGAAGTAGCTGGATGGTTGGAGGACTACTTCTCTGAGAACCTAAATTTAGAATTGGAAGATAATAGCCAAGATACTGTCGCCAAGCTCATAGTTGAAGCCTATGCTCTTCATCAGGCCGGAAAGAATGAAGAAATCCTAGAGATGATCCAAAAAATCCCCCCTGGTTGCGATCTCTCCCAATGTCAATCTCAAGAAGTCAACTGCGAAGTTGACGATGACGATATTTCAGAAGAAGACGATGATACGGCAGATGAAGACGATATTTCTGATGATTATTAACAAATGGCAACTAATCCCCATCTTCCCTCACCCTATCTATCCTTGTAGATTATCCTCCCCATGGAAGAAAACAGCTGTGTGGTAGTTGATTATTTGACAGATCTACATATATACAAATGCGCGAGTTTTGTTCTAGGAGGTGCATTTTTCTACTTTTTCCTCGGTTCTGAGATAGTCTTCAAGTGTTGGGTTTGGGAGAATATCATCTACAGAAATATATGGGCCGCTCAAAGGAAGGCATGGACGGTTGTCTTGAATTCCAAAGAGATTTCTAAGTGCCTGCAAAGCTGCTTCCTTTTCTGCCACATCAATTGTTTCTCCTGGAGCTATGAAGAGTTAGAATGGTATGAGTATTCCAATTTAGGAACGATTAAGGAAATTATGATGATTTTTCTAATGAACCTACCTTCGCCTATCAGTTGGCGGTCGCTGTAGATACCAACCTGATAGCATGCCAGAAGGGTGTTCATACTGCTTTGCCTTTGTAATCTCGGCTCAGGTGGGCCTTGTTTATAGAAACGCAAAACACCCGATAGAAGTCTGAATGGCTCGTCTTGAAGAGGGAATGGAAAGTCGCTGCAGAATTCCAAAGTTAGAAGGCGCGTCAATATAAAGTCTCGGACAAAAAGGTCTGCAGCCTTCTAAAAAGAGAAGGGAAGTGGGTGGCCAGTTAAGCATGATTAATTTGAGGTTAAAGTTACATGTGCAGAGAATTCTGGGTCTGAAGTATTAGTTAGGCCTTTTTTCTACCTGTACGGGCCTTGGTTGGCAGGTAAACAACTTTCAAACACATTTAGATGGACGCTATTGACGTTTATCTCGAGTGGAGGGATAGCCTCGTAGACATTCCATGATGACCCACATTCCGCCGTCCAATGAAAATTAAAACAGCCGGTGGGATCAGACACAAAGTCCGCCAGAAGTGCGTCTGTGAGTGTCGAATCCACGACCTCTAACTTGGTAAATAGACGTGTCTAATTCTGTATTTCACCCTTATTCCACTGTTAAACCAGACTTTATTATATCCCGTTTAGTTTTAATAGTCACTAAAATACTTCTGTTGAAACAAAGTACGTAGCTAGCCATCGCGTTAACTTTGACGCAGCCGTCTTTCAAATTAAGAATTTTTCAATTATATTTGCGATTTTTATATGTAATTTACCAAAATTTGCGACAGTTTTTCAACATTAACAAATGCATCCGATACAATTTTATCAACATAGACTTAGTACCGGTGTAGGTTTTTAGGCTTAATGATTAACTAGACTGGTTAAAGCTCGATAATAAAACGAATGAAAATATCCAAGCACCCTATAAGAGATAACAGGGAACTGCCTCTTCACCGAAAACTAGAGTTTGACTAGACTTTTTTTACATTCAGAGGGCACCTTCGAACAAGCATTTCTGATCAGTAGAAACATAAGTTACTGATATGCGATTCATATTGATCGAATTTGTTTGAAGAATATCGACCACACCAAATGCAATTAATAAATATTCAAAAGCACAAAAATCTAACTCAATGGGAAAGTTAAATGGCAAAACCTGTAAAACAATACCTGATTATGTGCAATGGCTCCGATAACAGCTAGAAATGACGTCGCAATAGTACTATTAGGTGGAGGCTGATTAATGACAGGTAGAAGAGGTGAATCATCAAACCGTTTCTCCTCTAAGGAGTATTGGAGGACATCCGTAATTCCAAGATGAGAACCCACGTGCGATAACTCCTCGTCAGAAAGGAGGCGATCACGAATACAGGAAATCCATTCTTCGGGAATACGTGGATAAAATTTGCGCAAAAATCCCCTAATGTATCGATCGGATACTGCTCTGCCTGTTAATATGAATTAGATCGTGAAGAACTTTAATATGCATGGAATACCTTTCTCAGCCAACGTCGTATTATCCCGCAATTGATCGCTCATATCTTTTGAATTCGTATAAGACGCAAATGACTTGTCAATGAAACACAAATAAAGAACATTTGTATCAATATTTTCTCCTATCCTGTTCTTAAATGCTAGAATTTCTGAGTCGTAATTCCAGGGTTTCCAAACTGAACGTGGCCGATAGGGTTCCGGGCCTTGCACAAGACGTCGTTCATAGAGATCTCGAAGATATGGTCTGACATATCTCGCAACACGTACAGACCTGGATACTATTTGATTTAGTTGTTTTATATCACGACTTACAAGTCAAAACTGGATTAGCGCCTCTTAGAAAATCGAGCATCTCGAAAATAGGCTAGGGGCTCATGATATGGCCTTGACATTTATTCCATGCTGGTATGTAAATTTTCGTTCACTTGCTAATTATTTAAAATACAGGCATTGAAAGTTACAATACTTTTCCCTTTTATCGCTCTTCTGCACAGATCAAGGATTCGCTTAAAGTGAATGAAGTTCAGTATTTCTTTATTTCAGCAAACATCTGCTGGGTGTTTTAAAATGCACTCCTAGGAACTGCTCCCAGATTACGATTAGTTTAGGCTTTACGGTATTCAGTCACAGTTGAATGCAACACTTAAATTGAAAAAGAAACACCCTTTTATGGGTGACAAATTAAGATGAAATTAATCTCGAAGTAATTAATCAATAAAGATAATAATTGATAAAATATTAAGATCAAGAGTAAAGTTCAAAAAATGATTCAATTACAAGCTCAATCTCTTTCTAGGAATTGAAGTTGATATATATTCTTTGAATCGAATTCATTTAGTCATCTTAAAGTCCTTTCAGAGATGTTAGGTTCCGAAAAAGATTATTTGGATAAGAAGTAGAATCAAGTTAATGATAATTAAATTAAGTAAAGATGATGACAATGTGATGACTTATTATATATCCTTATCACTATATATATTAATTTGACCGATCCTAAATAAGCATTAAAATTAATGATCCAATATTTCTTATATGCTGCAAGTACGCTCTAGCTTCTGGATAAAGCTGATAGATCATCTTATTTAATTTTAATATTATGCTTGTAAATGTAAAGCATCGATATCAAATTCTATCATGATATAAAACTGTGATTTGGTAGCTATACACTTCCCTCTATTTTCTGCCTCATTATATAAAAATAACTCGTAAATTAAACTGAACAGAGTTTTAAAACAAACGATTGTCCTATATATTTATATCTGCAAAATAAATACTAAGCGGATAGAATACTCGAAATGAACTCAAAAATAATGTGCAAAACCAATTTCTCGAAAAATAGGGAATAAAAATTAAATTTTTGAGAGTGGAACTTAAACTAATTTATTACCGCACGTTTTGTGGATGCGAAACCATTTGCGAAATTCGAATTTTGCTTTGAGCTTGGTGTGTTTAAAAACTCTACCTGCACTGGTTAAGGATTTTACATCGGAATAATCACTCATATTACTTTAAAGCATAAAGTTAAATGATATAACAATTTAAAGATTTTTAATGAACTCAGGTAACTACCCATCTGTCCAACTTTTATACAATATATTCTCAAGCGAATTAGTTCCTTTGTCTACAGCTAACCAAGAGTTGAATAGTGTGTGCTAATTTATGTGACGTACCTTTTATGCTGAATGAAGTCAAGTTCTAGTTCTTTGAATTTTACAACTTAATAATTTTGTAATTTTTCATAGATTTCCTCTCATGTGACTAATTCCTTTGAATAGTTTTAATCAGTGCTATTAATTTACTCTTTCATTGGGTGCAAAATAAATCCACATTATCTTTTAGCATTGCGACAAAAAAAAACAAAATATTCAAATTTTCTGCCGCATTGCTAAGAAAGGCTTAATTTTATCAAGTTAACTTCTCTAATTTTTTTCATTCAATAAAAATTGGATTTCTGAATTAACCACTATCATTTCAGCAACCAGTTTGTGCGTGCATGAATGCCATGCATACTGGCTCTACATTAATCGACTAGATAGAATAAGTCTAGTAACTTGCATCGCTTGATCAATGGGAAAGTGGGAATGAATCTAATCCTGATTTATTGACAAATAAAAAAGGTTTATGGAGGAAAAATTTCCTCTTTAGATGTTTGCCGTGTCTTGCCATGATGCTGAATAAATTTTATTTATTCCATGTGGATACTGTGGCCGAAATCCTATCACCAGTCAAATAATTCTTATTGCCTGGTGTTAATAGACTTCTCCTATCTATTGCAGTATGATTGAAACGTTTGAATTTGAAGTGTTGACATTAATAAAAAAAAATCCGCTAATTCAGGTAGTCACGGTAGGAAGGAGAATGAGTGCGATAATCCAAACATATGCATGCATTATTTTCTTTATCTCTTTTTAAAAACATTTTCAGTTTATCTGCACGAGTAGTGCAGAACAAGGTGTAGTATCTTCCAAATATTTATTTGTGACTAGCATTCGCATTGCTGTGCCGAAAACAATGGCAAGCCTTAGCGTAGATAAATCATCAATCGTTAGGCGTTTGTCCTTTGAGCCATTAAAAAATCCAACAATAATTGGTTAAACAATCATAAAATTGAAAACAATTTTGTCAATAAACTATACCTTTAACCAAGCGCAATTTGAGTCTGGTTCAATTGAAAAAAGGCATGACATTGACTCGTTTATTGTTGCGTATCACTCTTCTCTGTGTTGTATCGTGACCGGCTCTAAGATTTTCTAAGAAATTCTTCTAGTTATAAACACAACAAGGTAATGTTGTAATACAAAACGACCCGAACCACTATATCTTGTCTAGGGGATCATTTGCAACCGCAATGCAGATGAATCCGTTTAAATACACGATCACTAAATAAGCAGAAATTAAGAAGTGAAAATAATCAGTCCTACATATAAGATTAATTTTGCAAAGAAATATTTTCTTTTATCCAGCAGGTTCTTATTAATGAAGTAAACCTATCAAAATTTCTAGAGAATTGGTTATAAATTACATGAATACACACTTCATAGTTATAGAGGATATTTGTTCCAATATACTTAAGTAACGTATTTATTTGGATTATTTACACCGTTAGTGATAATTGAAAGCAAACAGGGTTGATTTTATTTTTCTTTGCCAGTCCGATATCAATAAACATCCTCGTTCCATTATACTCAAATCCAATCAGATGATTATAAAATATTCTGTTCCAATGAAAATTAACTCCGAAATACGAAAGCAGTCTGAGTCAATCCTTGAACATTTTAGGACGTTACATTTGAGAAGCACGGTTCAAAGTTTGACTTCTTGAGAGCTAAAGTAGTATGTTCAATCATCTACCTGGTGAAAATTAAAATTAGTTTGAACACAGCGACATATAAGGTAGTATTTTCAATTAAGATTACGTAAGAAATCAATGAGTTTCTTTCCGGTATCCTACAAAGAAGGAAAAATCTCCCCGAAAATAATAATGACAATCCATTTTAATAAACTTATGCAATGAAGTTGAGAAGTAAATATTAAGAATGCTAATTATTAAACAATAAATTGATGGTGAAGAGAAAAGTGTAGTATACGTTATGACTAAGAATCCTTCGAAATCAGTTATTTGTTTAGAAGTACATACCATGGGATTTTGAAAGCAAACGCACCGGTCTAAGTGCACAGATGAAAAAATTTTGCTTAAGTTCTCCTGATGGAGACATATATTGTTTAACTTGTTATAGTTTATTCTGTTATCATTTGAAAAGATTTTCGAGAACAGCATCTTGCGTTTAGTTTATTTTATCAATTTAATTATTCAATACGGACGCGGTTGATTAAAAATTTTCTTATTTAGACTCAAAACAAAAAATGAAATGTTTATTTAAGACCGCACACTTGCTTTGTAGACTAATTTTGAACCAAAGTCACTAATGTCGAGGAACTGCATATTTTATGAAAAAATAATATCATAAATAAAATAACCCTTATGTCGTTGCATAAAGAGAATTGCACGGAATTTTATTTAACGATTGTTTACCTCAATACTTATATGCAAACACGCGATGCTTGCTTGGCCAATAAATGCTAGTCCGCGTCCGTCGAAGGCCTGCTTCTGTAAGTCTCTTCTTTATTTCAATAAGTTTCTGTTTTTCGTCTTATTTTTATCAAAGACATTCCAGATTTTGTATAATAATGTTTTATTATAATATATTCCAATAATAACTATATCAATGAAACTTAGTATGCGCTGTCATCGATTTCACAATAATAATTTTGTACCACAAATTAAATAAGAAAAGTCTCTGTGTAAGCTTCTATTTCACTTCATCAATTACTATTCAAATATGTGGCTTCCAATCAAATGCTCGCAAAATCCTATGAATAAAGTAAATATATATGCTTCTCCAAGTCGATCTTACTTTCTTTTCGTTTGTCTAAACTCACTTTCCCTGTTTTGAAAAATAACTAATTCGAGTTATTTAAGAGCGATCAATTTATCATGATTTATTTCACGGCCGTTTTTTCTACATGTTTGTCGATCATATTTTTGGTGTCCGTTGAATAGTCTCCTAACCAGTTACATCCTATTCATTAGTCATAGGTAGTCATTAATAATAATTGATATCTGAGTGTCAAACTTTTGAGCTGGTCTTGGTCATCTTATCTCGGGTTAGACTCGGTGTCATGGGGAAGAGGGATGGTATCAGCTGTTGTGCTCACATGTCTAAACTATCTTCATTCTATTATACGATTGTTTTGCTTTTGTGTTTTCAAGTCAGATATCACAAGATGAAAATATTTGGTTCACAATTACACTGACTAATCTCGACCAATTTGGGTATTAGTATGCGAGTTCTTCAGTTAGTGAGGCTCCATTATTTAAGTTATTACAGGTTGTACTCATATTTGAAGCAATAGGCGTCACTTAATAGCAAAAGTGAGATAGTTTTTGTTTTATATCCTCTGTTGTTTTACGATGGAGTAAAACAGATGGTGGTTTATGAATAAAAAGACAAGCAATTTTCTCATGCAACCGTTTCGGATTCCGTTATGTTTTAAATTCTATTTCACTTTCACTGCTTTTTACTATTTATATAGGCTTAATCCTTTCCTCAAATCGGTAAGGTGTTCTCTGGTCATGCCAATGGTTAGAGTTCCCTGTTTTGTATTCCGATGCAACGTTTTGGTCCACTTTTTGTTTTGATATTTGTAATTGTCCTAAATGGAAGAACTTTCCTGTCTTCGACCCTTTTTATTAGTTGTTTTCCATTGCGTGAATATTGTCCAGATGAATCTATATGGCACTAGTTTAAAGCTTTTCGTTGAATAGCATTTGTTCATAGAGAGACTGCCAGCATTTACGAATCTTTAGAAGTTCTTTTTCGAATAAGCGTTTTACAGTATTTAGGTAATGCTCTGGATTTAAAACTCACTTTCTGTGTTTCCTTTTTCTTTTGAAAAAATATTCATTCTAGTCGCTAGATATACATCGGTATCTAACTCCGAATTTCCGATTCTGTAGATGAACAGAGTATCGAGAAATATGTTATAAATGATATTCACTAAGTGAATACAACTTTCGGAGATCGATTAACTTAAGATTTGTAGCCCTTCATCTCTGCAATTCTAAGACTGAATTGTTGACTAGCGTGTAAGATTATTTTGCCTCTTGTGGGAAAAAAGAATTGAAATGGCAGTATCTGCGATCCTGATCGAAGATTGATCAGTAAGTATTTGGCTTCTCAGTCAAAAATTTGGTCAAATTGATGGGACGAATCATGAGATATGAATTTTGGAACGCAAACTACTCGTTTATTATTTATTGCATATCCTGAATCCAAAAGCCAAACGAGGTAAAACTCCTTGATGCGCCGTTCTCAGCGTTTTTTCATCCTTCCCTCTTTTTTACCACTTGGACTTTCTGTTAACTGTTTTCAGTCCTTTTCCACAATTAAAATTATGAATACTCCGTTTTACAGTGGTTAATAGCTATAACGTCTATTTTAAAATGCACCATATCTGTAAACTTTTTTGTGATACATATGGTCAGGACTTTGTGTCTAATGCCGGCGGCTTGCGATTAGACGAGAAATTTGTCATTGTACCATTAAATAAGTTCAGTTCAGTCGAGGTTAATCGCAATATACAAGTCGGGGTTCATCACTCTTGTTTATCTTACCGAAGGTAGTGATTGGCCAACCGCAATATTTTGTCATTTGCGTTACATGAACGCGAGTATGCCATTCAAGCATGCTCTTTTTTCCTCTTGAAAGAACTGTTAAAATATTATGATCAACGTGCTCATCCGGCGGTGTGATGACTAACCGCTTTGGTTGGTGTGATATTTGGCAGCTTGTCCCAAGCGATGCATATTTTTACTTTCCTGAATTCTCTCTAATTTAAGTTTGCAAGCAAGTTAGAATTTCATGTTTTGGTACACTTCCTGTTTAGGGTGTTGTACGATCTCTAGGGTTCGAGAATAAAAAATGATAAAAAAACGAACTTTGTTTATGCTACTGGAATATACAAACGGGTCGACGATAGAAGATGTGAATTTTAATAGAAATAAGAAAAATATTACTTAAGGTGGAAATATTATTCCCACATTAATATAATATTTCCGCCTCAGTAATTTTATTATTTATGATCACCACAAAATCTTAAACCCATTCTGTCCCTTCGATCTACAACGAGTACTATCATTTTATAACTAGACGCCTGTTATTTATCTGTCCATTGGAATAAAGTATTTCTAACATTCATATTGCAGAATGTAGTGAAGTAAACTGTGTATTGAGGACGTCGGATTCTTTGTCACTGCTCTTTTGGCCACTTTTGGTTTGGCAACTATTTTTAGGCAGGCTATACCTTCCTTTGGTATAAAATCGGGGCATTCTGATGGCTTATTGGGCCTGGCATGCAACTGATTACTCATCCTAGCGTTAGGCTCACATAGGTTGAGAGGTGATCACCGCTATTTTATTTCTTGTCATAGCTTACAAATTTGATGTCTATGAGATTGGCAAATACTATTTAATCAGTCAGAAAAACAATAGTGCCTTCCCTCCACTGAAGTTGAATTCGCAAAACACAGAGGTGCAGCGGTCAGCATACAGATCGGAGGTCAAAAGGTGGATGCTATCGGTGATGTACATCCAGCAATGTGGATGACCAACCGCACTGGTGACTAGAATGTTGTCTTTCTTCGGTTTGTCTAGTCCTAACACTATTGGCACTTTCCTTAATGGGCTCAAGTGCTGTAATTGATAGGATATCACGTTAATCTGCTTTTAATTAGTGGTGTATCCGCATGACTCGTGCTTCTCTTTTTGGTTAAACCAATTACTTGTTCTGATTTTCAATACATCAACAAAATTATAATGATTAATTATTCATTCATTTATTATTTCAAATTTATTGATGATTTTATTTAGTACGCTTTGAGTTCGACGATGTTGGTCTTAGTAATTAGCCGAATGGAAGTGTCTCTAATACGAGTTTTCAGTGTTTTATCAGAATCACTTATCACAGCAATCAGAATATACATCCTGAACTGGCTCTTTCGTCTTCATTTATGTCTGTTAAGAATTCTTTTCTTCAGTTAATTCTTATTCTTTATTGGCATCATGGCTTTCTCCCATAAATGGTTTGTATCTTTATTTTGCATCCAAAATTCACACATTCGGTGGTTCACGGGTCACCTTTTATCGCAGTTTTTTCGTCTTATTTTGGTTATAAACCTCGGTTTTTTATCAATGGGTAACATACGCTTAATTTAAAACCGTTTTAGCCATTTCTGAAGTCCATTATACTCTAGAACTTTATATCTCTACCGTAGCTCGGTTTTTTTATTTTGCTTGTACCTGACATTTCTTCAATTTTCAGCTTTGTTCAGTGATATTTTTGTTGTCTTGTCTACTGGTTCTATTTAAGTAGCAACCACATGTGCATATTAGTAAAAAATTCACTTATCGATCGTTATTCAATTACTCTCATTTTTCTTTCACTATCACTTTCGTATAATATTGGATTTAATCTCTAATTTTGTTTTCTCAAATGCGTATATGGAATAGGCCTTTTTTTAATATTGATTCTGTGTGGATTGATCTATTATCGTTTCACTGTTTAAAATCAACAGTCTCATTTCATCTCTACCTTTTAACTCCTCTCTCCACTTCGTTGAGTTTGATCAAATTTGTCTTTGTTCGCTTTAGCCATTGTAAGGGTTATTATTTTGTTTGAGATTTGCTTTTTATCTTTGCTAATCTATCTTCTGAGAAAGCGTCTCTGGTGGGGAGTTTTTGATCTTTTGTCCATGCGAATTTCTAATTTGCAAGGCTACTAATAAATATATCGTTTGTTAGTAAGCATCGTCAACAATGTTTAACTTGTTGGCTTTTTAACTCATTTAATGCTCCTAATTTAGGCTAGTTTTAACTTCTACTGAATCTATTTAAGTAGCAATTTTTACATGTGTGTGCCACCAAATCACCTTTCATTATTTATTAGTTGTTTGTTCCCACAGCTCCCACATTAGTAGCAATGTTGCTTAAGCTCCATAATTAGCCCAGCCATATATATGCAATTTTTTACCAGGAAGTCGGTATTCTCCAGAATTTCCCACTTCTACCGAATTCAACTGTACCGTACATTTGTAACTTAATGTAGCTTTGTCTTTGTGGTAACTGAACAACATCAGTAACTAGAGGTCAGGCCAGTAGAATCGCATTGACAGTCACACCCATATTTAGATTGACTATTTCATTATTGCCTCAGTATTATAAATATGTCAAAAAGGAGGGTACAAGTCACTTCCCACAGTGATGTCCACTTAAGTTAAGCGGCATTTGTCCGGTAGGTTACAAAGTCCACTAGTAAATCTGAGTGTGGTAATAACATAAGTGAGACGAATGCTTACTATGTTTGAACATGTCTAAGAGTTAGAAAAGACTGCGCGCTTGAGAAAAACGTCTTGCGAGCTTTTGCTCGAGACGGCAATATGCTTGATGCCTATTGTCATCTATTGACCCGTGTCGCTGATGTTTTTGGTCGGCATTGAGGTAATAAGTGAATTAGACAGTCCGATGGTGTTAGTAATAGTATGAATGAGACTAATCGACAAGTTTTTCATCAAGTGTTTTGATCATGGACTTATCATGGGGTCCTAATTCATATCTTGAATTACTCTTTGTTATTTTCTCTTAAGTTGATTAGCTTAGGTCTTTTGGAATACTCAAAGTTCTTCAAACTGACTTGTGGTCGGACAACGGGCCAATCTATAAATAAATTCGTTCTTTTAGTGACGTTGAAGTAACAGTTCATTTTTTGTCAGAATTTGTGTAGTCAACCTGTTGTCAACTGCTATACCTGACAACATCTTGTTGATCCCCTCCCTCTCCCCCCTTATCTCTTGATGCGCTTTACTGGTGTCTGATTTCATTTGCTTTCCGCGATGAATTATTGTATCTTTTGCCTTGCTGTGGGTCATAGTAATACTTGCTGTACTCGACAAGGTATTTATTTGTCTTCTTCATACATTGATCATTTGTTCAATTAAGGTGCGCTTATATTGGCGGTTCTTGTTCACCCAACTTCTACATCCATTGGCGGATTTCTTATCTACAGTCTAAATAGGGTATAACTTTAATCAGGTCAAAAGGGCCTTTTTTGTGTGCTGGCTCATTTCTAACTGATATATTTTTTTTATATGTATACTTGGGAAGTCTCTTACTGACTTTTCCCAGTAGCTTACGTTGTTGTTTGCGCCATTTTAATGAGTTGAACATTCTTTGCGGACTCTTGAGGTTGGACGATTTTTATGATTTTACTTATAATTATACTGTTGTGCGTTTCCAAGTCGTTTTATTATCCATTCTTTGCTTACTGGTTAGTTGAAGTAGGTGCATACTAATAGCTTTGATATCAAGTAAATAATAGACCCGTTTAAGCTGTCTAGATTGAGCAACTTGCGTTGCCTCTCTCTATGTTGTTCTGTTTTAATCGGTTAGCTATTCCTTACTCTTGATTTGAATTGATGGGTCTCGAGCTTATGATGCCTAAATTTACGCATTATTACATTAATGCAACGCTGCCCGTGACCATCTTATCAACATTATCACTTCTTTTATCCCTTCAATTGACTTCACTTTTACTGAAAGGTAAGCTTCCTTTCAAGGCTATTCAAGAAAAAAACCGGTTAATTCCATCGTCATCCTCATCATCAGAAGCAATTTTTTATTCAGGAGAATGTCTACAAGTCCTTTTTGTTGTTACGTGTTTATGCTATGTACGTTCTTAATCGATTTTACGCAATGATTTGTGTCTGTATCCGTTACTGTTGAAATCAGTTTGTCGATTTATGAGTTGGTCATTCTCATTGACTTCCATACATTTTCGCCACTGATTAACTGAAGAATGCAAAATTACTTTCATTCTGAGCATTCCATTTTTTGGGAGTTTTGAATTTGTCATAGTTTATATTTTTACTTAAATTAATAATTGCTTCACTCTATTTGCTCCATACATTAATTTACGTCCTGTGTTGTGTTTAATGTAAACCACTCAGTGATTATAGATTGAGAAGTTGATAATTCCTCTTTTGATACCTCCAGTTTGATTATTAGCTACTAGCAATTCTGTTTCAGATACATACTATTCTCGTTCTTTTTTGCATCAAGGCGGATATTCGAATACTGCTGTTAACGCATTATCATTAACACATGCCATGAAAGAGCAACAGAATCTGAGTTTCTTAATTGATGAAACTTCTGCATTTTTTTCTTCTGGTTATGAGTGTTAGGACAAATGGTCTCCGAACGCGCTTGAAATCAAGAAAATTAGCGTCTCATCATAGGCAGAGATTGCAAACATGTAGATTGACATGGTTCAAAAGGCAGTATATAAAGGTGATTTCGTGTTCCTGCTTGCAGTAACTATCGATCCGCCTAGGTTTGAAATGAAACTTTTATTCTTTTAAATACATCAATTCTTTCTCCATCCAAAACAGTAAGAGAGGTAATCAGTGAGCCCGAGTTTATTCATCCTAAAGAGAATCTTCTTGGATTAAATTAACCTGAATTGTGACAAACCAGGGGACTAACCATATTAATTGAAAGGAGAGAGGTTAAGATTATAGAATCATACAAAGGAAAAGCTCCTTGGGACGAAGTCGAGTTTTACTACTGGCTGAATTTCTTCTCTATCACTAATTATAGGACGCAATTTTCCGGTTATTGGTCAGGGGTTCGATAGTCATCCATAATCACCCAATGATATAAATTATCAACTATGATTTTGGATACTAAGTTTATTTTGCACTTACTAAGATCCTTTCCCCTGGCCTAGATGATCGTTGGAAAAGCTTATAAGCCTTAAAGTTGCATCTTGAGGTGATATTTTGACTTAGATTTGAAGTTTTCCATTTGTGTTCAACATCGATTGACCTAAAGCTATGATGAAGGGTTGTCATTCCCTTCTTAGTACCCTCCCTGTTAATCTAATGGATTTTGTCAAAATCATTTGAAGTGAACTTATTCATTATTCGTGAAGTGAGTATTGTACATGGATTTTTATGCGATTGACTATGAATTATTCGTGAGCGTGCGTGCGTACGTACGCGTATCAAATTCGGTCGACTTTGTGCATTCCGATGATGCTAAGAAAACCCACATTCGTACTCTAGATCGTTCATATGTGTACAAGTACACTTTTGTGCTCATATATCTATAACTGATATCCACGAGATTTTACTTTCTACTAAATATGGATTTATGATGGTTTTTTGCAAACAAGGGCCAAAAGGTCTATAAGAGTGAGAAGATTAGAGAGGAGCGAGAATTAAAAGGTACAAACATGAGTCGAAGCAGTCGTTTTCCGTCTCTAGCGGTATGGTATCGTGGTTAAATATATCTGTGGCCATAGCTTCTCGTTGATTATTGTATGTTTATGTTGTTGCTAGCTTAGCTTACCTCTAATTCCTTGATTACAGCGTGCCTGATCTGCATTATTTTTCTTAAACCTTCTATATGTATTGCGGCACTATCAATGATTGTTTCTCTAGAACTATAGTACTCAACCTAATTACTCATTCGCATCGGAACCATTTAAAGATAATTCAGTTTTTTATATTACTTTTTTGTTCTAAACAATTTACCTAGTATATATCATGCAAAATATGCTATTTTGACCAATTTGGAGTTGAGAAGAGGTCATTCTCTTTTAATTACCTCTTCTGTCATCCACGTTAATTTGTACTTAATTAGCCAAAAAATAGCTTTCACAGTAATAGTAAGTGTCAAAAACGCTCTTCTGCGTGCACAGTGACTTTTTTCTTTTCGAACTTATGAATTCTCTATCTGTAGATGCCTTCTTTATCCTTCCCTATTTTTATTATTCACCGTCACTTCTATCCAGTTTTTTGAGTAATTTGTGTGTAGAAGTGTTACCTTAGTAAGTTTGTTCCCTATCTTTGTGACTCCTACGTCATAGACACCCTCATTTTTGTGATCTCATTAATTGTTTAATCGAGTTTATTTAATCGGATATCTTTTACTAATGGAGGTAGTAGGTTGCGGAGGGTAGGATTTCGAGACTAGAATATTTCCCTATTTGGTGTTCTTCGACCATTCTCTTCCTTGTCATCATAATTGCTACTGATATTGATTGTTTAACTTACATATACACACAAGATGAAAGCGAACTAAGTTCGTATGATCTTGATTTGTCGTTGGGGTGTCTGAATGAACGCTGTTATATCTCTGTTTGTATTCCTAGTTTCCTTAGCTGATAATTCGTCTTACCTATTATCTAAATTGAGAACTTTAAGGGACACTATGGTTTGCTTTATAAAGTACTTAATCTAAAATAGAACAGTGGTGTGTCGATTCGTATATATATCTTTGTTCTCCTTTAATGCAATTTTTCACACCACCTCTGCCTTCTTTCTATTCTGTTTGTGGTGAATTTCGTAGAAATCCAAAGGGTCTGTAGCTTAGTAAATTCCATCATCCTATATCGGTGGCTTTTAATTCGTGGATATTTTTAGTAAATTAGACCGAGTTCTTTGATAATATTTCGATTAGCAAATTTGTTTGTTTTGATAGCAACCGACTTGATTTATTTCTATTCACTCATCAACGTATGAATCTTTCGGTTGCCCTAGTTGCTTAATTGCACCAAAGTGCTAAAGTTGGTTAGAAGTTTATTTGCTCGAAGTTCCTTGCTTTAATCAGGCTTGTCTTTGATAATTTCATTAATATAAATGTGGTTTGGAGCCTTTTTAAAGAGTGGGTGTTTTATTACTTTCCTCGAACAGGGTACCTGTTGCGCCTGTTGACTTCTGCAATTAAGTGATGTATCACACGCTCATGTTTGGCATAAGACTCCAAAACCCAGATCAACAGAACCGAACATGTTGCGCTGCACTGACAGCCTTGACTTCCAGTCTACGCGTCATTGTCGTTAGGGGATTTCTGCAATCACACTGTACTTTTCTCATCAATTAGTGATGGACTTTTTCTACCTGAAACGATGAGGATTATAAGAGATCTACTCAATTATAACTGAAGGGAGATTCTTTTTAGTATATTGTTATCAACAATTTAAAATGGTTTCAATCCAATTCTCGTTCAGGGTTTCTTCTTGGCTATTTTGAAGTTGTATTTATCGGACTTGAATACAATTGCGTGTTCACCAGCGCATCCCAAATCCAATAATGCATATATCAAATTTTGCGCTGGTGGCCTTGAGTTAATATTGCTAAAATTCTATGGCAAAGCAAAAGAACTATTTTGTTTATAGAAAGATCGTCTGAACACAAGGAACTCTATGAATGGGGGATCAAGACTAAGTGTGGAACCAAATACAGGTACCAAAATGATAGTACTTCAGATCGCCTGCAGTTTGCTTAATGTTTGCATTTTCTTTTGAGCTATGACCTAGTACTTCAAAGTTCAAAATTTCAATATCTGTTCCTTGGTTTTCTGAGTAACATTTCGTAGCTAAGAATGGATTGAGCACCAAATTGAACTCAAATCATTTTCTCTATTGATTCAAAGAGATGCCAGTTGACAGTAGCTTAGGCATTGTCTATCGTATAGATATGCATCCACTTGCCCAAATATTATAGTGTTTGCTATCTTCATAAATAATCGGACATTAAATTTAGTCAAGTGGCCGTCAATATCGTTGATTCATTTACCATTCAACTTTTTTGAATCATTGCCTCATTTTTGTCTGATCCACTCATATGGAAAATACATTTGTAAATCCTGTGAAATTTTCTGCGTTTTGGTACATACACTGTGTGCTCACTCGGCCACCACCACAGGGTGTGCGCAGATACATATCGGTATATGTTTGTGTGATTTTCGGATCTCGGACAGTACACGTACTCACATACATGATCGATTTGGTGTCTTGTTGTTATAGCGAACGTATTTCCTCCGGAAGCTACCTGTTTTCTTGGCTATGTGTCCTTCTTGAGAGTGTATTTTGTGATCGTAGCAAAACTATTTCAGAGGTTCCAATGCATAGCATATTCTAGAAAGTTGTAGTTTATTCTGTTTTGTCTCTGTCCATAAACTTGTACCACCTCAGATTATTTGCATGTACTACCATTGTTAATACTCATGACAAAGAAATGAGCTTTACACTTTAATAGTTATTTCACACCTCGTTCCTGTTGAGTGGACTATTTGTCTTCGGGGTGGGTTTATATCTTCAAGATGTTCACAACTTATTGATGGAATTCTGTAAATCCAGTAATTGAAATATTTTGCACTGGTTGTCAGGAGAGTGATGGTAAAATAAGATTTTCTCATCTAAGATGAGTTTAGAAAGTAGACTTAGCTTATCATCAATAGATAAAATGTCTTCTCTTTTATTTCCAATGTCCGTTTGAGTTTGATAATTTTCCGAGGCTCTATGTTCCGAGAATTTCGAGTATCATACTGAGTTTGATCTTCAAAATCGTCAATAAACATGAGATATCTTTTGTGTTCAGGCATTCTCGGGTCCTTTGGTATCGATTTGTTGATCTGGTATTTTTATTTGTTGTCATTTTACGAGTCAAATTTGCCCCTTTTTTGATTCTCTATCCGTATAACAGCTCTCGTGGTTGTGAACCAAACCGTGTCTACTTATCCTGCTCTTGGATAAAATTACCGGTTATTATGAGATATCATTAATCAGTGGTCTATTCAATGATGTTGCTTTTCAACAATTGACTTTTATTATTAATGCAGTGGCATTTAGCAAACACATTTTGCAGACTGAAAAAATCATGAAACTTTATCTAGTATCTCCTTATGTGTCTCCTTTTCGGCATTTACAAGGTGCTTCTACTGAAATTTTCCAGTCTGCAAAACCACTAAGTCCTCATCTTGCTTGGAGAACGAGTATATTGGAACCTCCGTTAAGAAGCTCACATTTGTCCGCCCTGCACTTGGAATTATTGTTTGAGCCATTAACCGAATGAAGGCTGACTTATTAGGCGAACTTTAGTACTAATTTTGCTGGCGTTGTGCACTTTAAAGTCATAAGTCTGCTCGGATGTATACTTATTTGTCCTATCTTCTTTCTTGGATGTACTAGTCCCACCCCCCTCTCTCTCTCGATTTAGATCAACTTTTTTTGGTCGCAACCATCCCAAACTCCACTATTTGGACATATTTTCGGATATTTTTCTGTATGGGGAACTGTCTGTTATTACTATTTAGCTTAAGTATTCACGCTCGGCAACCCTTTTTACTGTTGAATATAAAAAAAACATTCGTGCTCATTTTCATTTTGGATTTAAATTAGATTGTGATATATCTAACTTTCCATATAACTTTTGTATTTTTGTATTTTACAAATCAATTATTACGAGTCGGGTGGCAGAATAAATTGAATAGCCGAAATTTACCAACTTTTGGAGATTGTATGGTGGCATCACTTCGTCGGTCTTTAAAAGAACATAAGCTAATATTTGTTGTTAGTATAACTCGTCTGAAGAGTGTAAGTGTCTGGCTCTCTGCTATTTTTTCTGAACTAATTCGACCAATATCAAGCTCAGCTATCTGCACTACATCCAAATATGTAGAAAATTATTCCAACACGAACCCAATTGTTATAAGAGTCAGGACCGAATAATCTGGCTGACTTGAATCCAAATGCACACAATTGCACGAATATAAATTGCATTCGATTTTTTATCACTCTATTCCGTATTCTTATTTGTCTCAATTCCCTTTATTGTCATATTTATGGTTAACCGGGTGGCCAAGTACTTATTTATATCAATTGGCAGGCTTTATGATAGTTATCATTAATTCTTTAGTTGACTTCGGGCTTCACAGAGGGGAGGAATGCCAAAATGCCAAAAGGGGGAGGGGGGGGGGAGACAGACACAACGGTAGAGAAAAAGATAAGATGAGTACTAGGGAGTGATCGAATATGACATACAGTCGGGTGATGGTAGTTTGAAGTCAGAAATCAACTGCCAGTTTATGGACTTTTTTGCCGTATGAGTATACGTTGATCAGGGTCCACCACATGGAGGTAAGTCTATCGCGCACCTCGAGTAGCTAAGTATAAACAGCTATATCCGATTTAGAAATGTGAGGGTTAATCGTCTCCTAATCTAATGGTCTTCTCCTCTCATTTTCGGTGTGTTTTAGTCCCCATAGGCACAATATCCCCTATGATAGATAGGTAAGTAGCTATGTGTAGTAACATCAATGTCACTTAGAGTCATCATTTATAAAAACAAATAATTTCTATATATGTGTTACAATATACACATTTTAAGATCTTCGTTTATTAAAATAAGACAAGTTGATGCGATTTTTTCTTAAAGCAAATCTTGGTCCAAGTTGTAAATGTTAACCAGAATCTCCATACTTCTTAATTAAACTTTAACCTAGGAGTTCCAACTGGGACTTGCACGTGCTTTGACTTTTAGAGAATGTTTTGGCATCTAGAAATGTTTGTTCGAGTTTCGTTGTAATGCTATTTCCTCTTGTCTAATCTTTTAGATCGATTTTATTCTCTTAGGATAAGAAAGAACGTATAGTTCCAGGTCTCACCACTTTATTGTGAATTGATTTTCTCTATTGGAATCAACCAGTTTTGTCGTTTTCCCCAAGTACACCGCTATTGTGTCAGCTACTAGGTCAAATCCGGTTAAATCGTGCATTCAAATTCTATTTTTTTCACCTCTTCGTTTAAGCTGCTGGCGCTGTTGTAATTGAATTATCTCAGTTTTTGACCCCCTACCCATTTGTTGTTACCATAAGTGTCCATCAAATGTATGTACAGTCAGGTAGAAAAAGTAAATACTTCTAAATTTGTGCATACATAGTCGGCCAAGAGTAATTTAGTTGTTGAGGCGCTAGGGGTTATGGGGGTGGTTTAACTCCGTCTTCTGCTTCTTAAACTGCATTCACACATGCACACACACAGAGAGAGAAAGAGAGCTTGTACACACGACGTAATATCTCTGCAATTAGTCACCTGCAACTCCACCCATTTCACGTAGACGTTCGTTTGTGCACACTGGATGTGATGTGAGCGACAACGTCATCCAAGAGACCAGGCGAGAGAGGCCATCGCGAGACTAGAATGAACGCGCGAGTGGTTGCCGTTCATTCAGTGAGAGCGAGATCTTGTTTGAGCACGTCTACTCACCATTATCGTCGCATCATCTACTTGCACACATAAGTGAACATGAGAGAGTACGGATCGTGCAAGTGTGTGTGATTGTAGTTATTTGGCTACTGTTACTCCTACTACCGTGTTGCTGCAATACGTCAAGCATGGAGCCGTTGGTAGTCAGACAGCGTCAGACATTGTTACTGTCGGCTGTTCTAGAAATTGAAAATCCATTAGGTCCGATTTTAAAGTATGTATTGGGTTTAAAGACTGGACAGAATACAATAAAAATTTCTCTTTGACTGAGGGTGTTGTTGCTCGGTATATCTTTGTTCCTCGGACATATCCGTCGACGATTAGAGCTTTTTATCGTTTTGTACTTTATAGCTTTGTGTCGCAAACTAGTATAAATATGTATTGGAGTGCTAAAGCAAAGTTGGCAAAATAACTATCTCAAATTCTTATCTTTAAGACCATTAATACCTACCTTTCCTTAAACCTTCAAATCTATTTTTAAGTGCTAGATGATAAGAATGATAAATGCTTTTTAGAATTGGAGATTATTCTCTAGTAAACCGTAAAATTGTCGAGGGTTTACTATTATGACTTGGAATCAGCTAAAGGGACGTAATTTACAAGGCATTTCAATGGTTGACCTTCTGACCTTATACCCTTTATCTTAATACTTGTAAGAATATGTTTCGGTATTAACAGCAATTTGTTATTCGACCGCATAAATTAAGGTGTTTGTATGGTTTTTCGTTCCATTATATATAGAGTCTAAATGATATGTTTTAATTCCAATATCTCAAGTTCATATGAAGAAGTGTTCAAGGCATTTGATTTGGATGGAGGAAAGATATCATGAACTTGCTCTTGTGAGAAACTCGTTCTACAAAGTTTCGCGCTGACTGGAGTCAACCAGGATTGTTGGTCACCGAGATCAGTGGCCATATGTCTATCTTTTCAAATGGCAGTAATGATCTCGCAGCCAAAATGCTCGCTTACCAAGCTAGAGAACGCGAAAATAGTTACTAGATAGTGGTATAACCTACTGCGCCCGTGCGGTTTCTCATTAAAGGGGCTTCAGAAACCTACTTTATAGTAGATAAGTGTTAAAATAGGCCTCACATAATCTTTTCTGTTACATACAGCATTTACCACTCCTAACTTTTCAAAATTGCATAATTCATTCTAATCTGTTCTCTTTCCTTATTGTAGAAATGTCTCAAATTCTCCCGGAGTTATCAGTAAGTGCGCAAATGGGTCATTTTAGCCTCCCCTTTCTATATTGATTATCGAGTTGGACATAGACTCCATTCTCTTTCCCACAAACTATATTCGGACGGTCAATTTCATTTTTTTAAGTAGGTTAGAGGGGAGGACATGGAGTCTTTTTTCTGTATCGCCTCCATCGTATGAGAAAATCGATAATCTTGTCCTCTTTACCTTTGTGTATGCGGACGTTTAAATTCCATGCTAATATAAAGAAATTTTATGGTTGTCGAAAATTTGCCATTTGACTTTTTAAGCGGACACTATTAAAATTATATTGGCCTCACGTTTGCTTCTTTATTACCTTAACAATTTTATTTCAGTTTAATTGATGAAAATGACCCCAAATGTGTGTGATTTTAAGTGAATTGTCCGTGTACTCAGCTTAATTAATTTCAAATTTGTCTGATGTTATCTGAATGAATGAAATATTTCCACTGTTATTTGAATATGGGTTTAGGACAGTGGGTTTACAACCTTTAATAATTCCTATATTAAAACATGAATTCAGTTGCGAGTGTGTTTTGAAAGTATTCTACTGTATTGTCAGTTTTTAGGAGAATAAAAATCCCATACCAGAACCTTACAAAGTTTAAAAGATTGGTTGGTAATGCTAATGAGTCGTGTGTTGGCATAACTTTACCGTACCAGAACTCACCAGAGTTCGCCTGTTCTGCTGTGTCTCAAGAACTAATACGGTTCTCCTAACTGGTGTCCAACTGTAAGTCTACTATCTTCTCTTACTGTTGAGAATTATATCACATTGATATAAGGCTTGATTTGATTTGTTTGCGAACATTTCATTGTCTTGCAAAGTAAATAGTTTGCGTTCCATTTCCTTTTATACTTTATGAACTGGTTAAGGAAGTATTTTCATACCGACGTAATAGGTTAATCTTTGAAGAGTGCTAGTTTACATAGCAAGATTATTAAACAATAAGCGTTTTCTATTTTCTCTTCAATTCGATAATTTATAATTTCATTCGGCTCAATGGACAACTATTGAATGGTTAATTAAACTTGATATAAATGGGTGAAATGTACTTTGGTGTTTTGAATTTATGTATATGATGTATAAGAGTCAAGAAAGTATCCAAATATAGCACACTACCAATCAAATTTTACCTCAAAAGGTGCGTGCTACTCAAATATCTGACGTCCATTAAACTCAGCCGGCAACCAATCACACACAGTGTGTTTTGTTGCTTTGCTCTTATTGGTTCGTTGCTACTCGCACTCATATAAAAATAGGGTCGCGCCCTTCTCGTGAGCATTCGTGATCAGTGTTCGTACGTGTGAACACTCTCAACTATAGAAGTGAACCTGACTCACATATGTAATAAAATCATCATGGTTAACATTGATCCAAACGCCTCATCTAACGGTGGCATGAACTCGTCCTCGTCCATCGATATAACTTCAAGTAATATAACAGATCCCTCATCTACAGTGGTATCCATGGCTTCCACAAATATTTCAGCCGATATATCCCTTCCACTAAGTCTCTCGTCTTCAAATTCCACCTCAGCTACCACTAGTAGTAGTACCGATGTGGTTGTCAAGAATGAATCCTTTCCAAATACTCCTACAAATAACCCTGTATTAACGTCGACTCCTGTAACGACTACAACAGCAACCCGATCTCCGCCCTTGAAAAGACCTCGACACAAACCAGGTGAACGAAAGGAGCTTCTTGAAAGAGCTGTGCGTGATGTGAAAATGGAGAATATTTCAATGCGCAAAGCGGCGTCGCGGTACAACTTGGCGAAGTCTTCTCTATGTGATTATGTCCGCAAGAACCATATTGTACTTCCAAATAATCGATGTCGACCAAATGCTACTGCGTCAGCAGCTGCAGCAGCAGCAACAGCGAGTACAAATTCCGCCAATCATCAAAATCATCTAGGAGGGGGTTCTTTGCTTTCTGGAATGCAACAACAGTCTTTAAATCATGCAGGTGGGGAAGGGTTGTTCAACCTCTCTGTAGAGTCGATGAGAAATAACCACCCTACCACGGCGAAACTCGAAAGCCCCTGGAGCAATGTTTCTGGTCTTCCAACTCAAGTGCCTATGCAGAATTGGAGCTCTTTTCCTCTGACCTCTTTCAAGACTTTGGGTGGTTTGGCGCATATTTCGTCGGCTTCATCGCCAAAACAACAACAAAACGAAGTAAGTGTCTCTTACTCTTAACTTTTTCTTTACGATACTCTCTTGATTTATGGAACATTTTAATTGTAATTGCAGTTATCCAATAGTGATCCACATTCTCCACTTGAAGACAGCTTCAACGGAAACACGGCTGTGAATACCTCATCTTCTACATCCTTTATTTGCACCCCACTTACTTCAGAAACGGTGGAAGGACAGTCCATCACTACAACAGCGCCTTTCTTCAATTCCGCACCAGCTACAGCAGCTCAACTTCTTAATTCTACTAGTGTTGATGCTGCGCGTTCCCTAGCAACAATTTATGCCGCCTCAACTCAACAGCAGAACAACTCCAATGGTAACAACCCCAATTCCCAACTTACTCCCAATCTACTACCTACTGTAACCCAATCAACGCCAACTCTTCCTAATGCCGCAGCTGCCGCTGCTTCTGTACCATTAGTCTTTCCCAACCCTGATACGAGCGTATTAAATGACTCCCTTCAGCGTATTCTCCTTGCTGCCCGTGGACAACCGAATTTCGGGGATCTATTCCTCCCACCACCTTCGCCCTCACCTATGGTCAATTGTTTCTCTTCGATCCCCGCAGAAATGAGGAATAAACTCAACCTCCCGAACATCCTCAACTCACTCATTTCCGCTAATGCTGCTAATGCAAACTCCTCGACGAATGCTCCTGCTATTAGTAATGCTAGTAGTAGTGCTGCTGCTGTTGTCATTGATAATGCCATTGCTGTAAGCACACCCCTCGGCTAACACACTTTGTCCGAATCGATAGTAAGAGAGAGAGAGAGGGAGAATGGTTGGGGTTATATAGTGGTTATTTCCTTTTCGTGAATTGTTAACTGGTGTTTGTATCTTTTCTTCTCTTTTGTACAGCGTATGCCGCATTCACAAAAAGTTGCCAATGATCTCATTCGCTTCATCAATATGTCACCAACGCCCTTCCATGGTGAGCCTTTTATTTATCAATTTGCGTAGTATAGCAGAAGCAGGCAGAAATATTTTCTTCCTTGATATTGATTTTCATTGTGGGCAGCAGGTAGCAGCTGCTTTTAAGCGTGTGCTCACTACTCAGCGCATAGTGAACAGGGTGCAAGAGTACCATAGTTTATAATAGCCCGGTTCTTCTTCATCTCACTAACAGTGGTACACCTTAGCGTCAACCCAGATGCTTTCTCCAAAGAAAATTATTTCTAATCCATTGTTCCTCTAAGCTGTACGAACTCAAGAACGGCAAGATAGAAATTAGGCAGAGAAATACTTGTAATTAGTGCCAAGGTGGGAGAGTAAAGCTAGATAATGAAAAGAAGTTGATAAGTTGCTTTAAGATCGTGAGATTAGGAGACAGGAAATGGGACAATAACTCTTTAGTGAGAACAGTGTGAACTTGTCAGGGTGAAGCTCGTTTAGTAGGGACTAGGAGATAGCTTAAAGACAGATGACGAAGGTGGGAGGAAAACTGAGTTAAAATCGATAATGGAATTTAGATAGGGGTTAAAGTCACTGCACTACTGTACTGTTGCACTTCATGGTGTGTGTGCGTGTGTGTGTGACTTTACAGCTGAGTGCACATACGTGCTCTGCCTCCTGGCCGCATGCGCATGTGTATGTACAATTTCACACGTAGGCACAAAACATATGTGCAAACATACACGCAGAGGGCAAGGCGATGGATCACGTTTTGAATGAGCGAGAGTTGCCAATGTGAGAGCCAGCATCTCTCCCTATTATGTATGTGTACAGTGCTGAGTGCTACTCAGCCACTGTGCCTGCACCTGAGCGCACGTTTTTTTGACTGTTAATTAACGAAATTAACTGTGAGTGTGAATGGACGCATGGTGTGTTTTGTGGTGTCCGTGTGTAGCTTTTGGTATTTTCTCTGCATACCCATTAGAATAAATTATGCACGAACGCGCATGATGCGTCTTAAAGTGCCACTCGGCTTAAATCCGATCTACTTTTGCTGCTTTGGTCAGGTTTAGAAACCGATTCATTTATTATCACTATCAATGATGATCTTCTTGGTTCTAGTAGCCCGGAGAATCGGATTGCTTGTAGCTAACTTAGGGTCAACTTTCATTTTATTACGAAAGTCTTCCTTTTCTTCTTTCTGTAATGTTAGCTATTGCAAAGAATGGGGTAAAAATTCAGGATTCGTAAGCTCGTGGAGTATTGACTGTTGATAAGCTCCTTGGTTTCTTATTCAACGTTTCTGTTCACCTGTATTGGCAGTGTAGACCATTTCGGTTATAATGCGCCTAAATTATACTGTTGGTGGTTAAAATTGCTTGTTGGTTTTGTATGCTCATTGTCCTCGTTATCGTATGTTAAGTTGGTACCATTCGTGCTTTAATGTACCAGTTTAATTTGAAAACGATCACCTTATTTGGCTAGGAGTGTTTTTCCCATAAACGTGATCTCGTTCGATCTGGTCCATTCGAGATTTTCTCTCGTAAGGCTATTCATGTGACAAGTGATTTTTAAAGGTTGTTTTAGTCCTAGTTAGGACATTTGCTGTCTCGTGTTATGAAATCATAAATAAGTTCTGTCCTTGGATATTTAGTTATTTGAGTCGAGAATTTGCTCACTTTGTATAGAAAGAGATGGCAGGTGTTTTCTTGTTTAGACCATCTTTTCACAGTTCTTCCCTCTTTCCAAAGTTATTTGTGTCTGTAAAATTTATCCATTCTCTAACGATCGTCGGATTCCTTATGTATTAGTGATTATTCGATTTAATTTGCTTTGTCGTAATTTAATTGGTAATTGAAGTAGTTCAGTTATCGATTTGGTTCTTTAAAGCCTTAAATCACCAGTTAGACAAAGATATATTCTTTTTAGTGCTACAATTATTGCGAAAATTTTATTATACCCCATGCGAAACTCTTTACCTCAAGCAGTGACTCATTTTCTAGATGATCATCAAAGTTCATTTGGAGATCGAAAAAGATTTCACGAGTTATAGCTTGCTTTGTCAATGATTACGTATTTTGAGAACATGTTCTAATTTACCTGCAAACGGATGAAAGTATATATCTCCAATTGCGCGTCAATGCAAAGTTTCCAGAAGGATTACTAATTCTGTCATTTTCAGAAACCATCATATAAGTTACCATAGAGCGAGCACTCGAAAACTCGTCATCTCAGTTTGGAAACATTTTCTAAAGTGCATTCACTTGACCTAGGGTTAATTTTTTCCTGGTTTTTGGCAAGACAGTAGTCAAACTATGGATGTATGGCTTTAAGATTTTTAAATAAGAGGATGGAACGCACTTCTCCGTACTTCACTTATTTATCATTCCGACTTGTCGTCGTACCTTACGAGTGCTGGTCTATACCATCTATTGCCACCATCCTTACTGCCTCCCTCTTCTGTTTTTATACAGACTCCAAGTGTGGGTTTGGTGAGCTACCTGTCTAGTAGAGAAGTGATTGATTTCCTATGTGCAATCATGGAAACACCAGGTTTAAGTTTCTGAATTCTACTCATGGCATTAGATACTTTGTCACGACACCTGTAAAAGTTTCCTTTACTAAATCATTAACCGTAAAACCTGGGATGATTGCTTGTGCATTCATCCTCATGCCGCCAGATTGCCAGTCGCATTGTAACCCAAAATTCCAAAATGGGCTGTTTTGAGGTCTGTTTCCTCTAACCAAAGATAAAATTCTAGAACATGCTCTGTGTTCTAATTTTAAAGCAGCTTACAATTCGGAATGTCATTACAAAAATGATAAGTGACACATCAACTTCGTCGTATTATGGCCATCATAGCACGTTCAATCCATTTGTTTGTCGTGACATTCCAGCTAGGAATATACCATTTTATCATTGAGATGCCTTCTAACGTTTATTCGGTATTCATCTGCTTATTTCTTAAGGTCATATTGTTTGTGCACATTCTTGTTCTTGCCTCTTTCTCAAGGTCAAATTGTGGTGCACCACAAAACATGTAGTATGATGTTTGCATTTACTTTTGAAGTATGGATATTTTTAGTCTTTCACTTGCTCTCTAACTCTCTCTCTACTTGTAGTGGTTCATTCGTCAGCAGAGATGTTGAAGAAGGCTGGTTTTTGTCAATTGTCTGAGCGGGACTTGTGGAATCTCCAACCGAATGACTGCGTCTTTGTTACCAAGAATCAATCTACCCTTTTCGCCGTGGCTGTTGGTGGAGCCTACAGGCCAGGCGAAGGCTTCAGTATAATTGGAGCTCATACAGACAGTCCTTGTCTGCGTCTCAAGCCCATCTCTAAACGCGTCAAGGAAGGCTTTGTCCAGTTGGGTGTTCAAACCTATGGCGGTGGTCTCTGGTACACGTGGTTCGATCGGGAACTCAAACTCGCCGGTCGAGTTATTGTGAGAAATTCAAGCTCTGGTGCCCTTGAAGAGCATCTTATGCATATTAATCGCCCCCTGGCTTGTATCCCGTCACTAGCAATCCACTTGAACCGCAGTGCTAACAACGCTTTTTCTCCTGATCCGGAAACCCACCTAGCTCCCATCATCTCTACTACCGTTATGGAACAGGTGAGCTAAAGACTCGATCAATGATCTTGCTGTTTGGGGAAAGCAGGATATAGCTATGCGTCTATTTTCTTTCTAGTTAAATGGTGGTGAGGATGACGAAAATTCAATCGGAGGTCACCCTGCTGGCTTGATGCGTTTAATTGCGACGGAGTTACAGTGCGCTACAGCTGATATAGTTGACTTGGAACTGTATCTGATTGACACTCAACCAGCTTGTGTTGGTGGACTTCATGGCGAATTTATCCATGCACCTCGTTTGGATAACCAATTTGGTGCCTTTACGTCACTGAGCGCATTGATTAATTCACTACCAAGCTTGAAGGATGACTCTAATATTCGAGTGGTCTGCCTTTATGATAATGAGGAGATTGGCTCAAGGAGTTATCAGGGTGCTGCATCTGTCCTTACGGAGCATTTTCTGCGTAGAATCATTCAATCTCTTGCGAGTGGAGCTGCGGTTGAGACAGTTGATAATAGTGGTGGTGGTTCTAACGCTATGGACACTGCTACTTCTAGTCCTACAGCAGAAGGATGTCTTTTTGAGCGATCACTTGCCCGTTCCTTCTTCTTGTCTGCTGATCAGGCGCACGCTGTCCATCCTTCGTGGCCAGAAAAACATGAACCTGCCCACAAACCTGCCTTTCATCAGGGTCTGGTTTTAAAGCACAATGTTGCACAGAGCTATGCAACCAATGGCCAAACTTCAGCTATCGTAAAAGAAATCGCAAAACGTTCTAATGTACCACTTCAGGTAAGAAGAAAGTACAACACTGTGCCTGTCTTTACTTGTCCATGCTGGCTCTTTCTCTATCTGGCCAATAGTGTACTTTGTAAGGTCAAACATCTTTTTAAACATATGTTTCTTTTTTTCGTTTTAGGAGTTTGTTGTACGTCAGGATGCTCCATGCGGTAGTACCATTGGACCAATCGTAGCCACACACCTTGGTGTCATGACTGCGGATGTCGGGGGTGCTCAATTGGCAATGCATTCGTGTAGGGAGATAACTTGTACTTCTAGTGTTGGCTATGCAGTCGCTTTATTCACGGGATTCTTTGACCAGTTGACTAACATTATGACAAGTTTTGTCCATGCTAAGTAAACTAGGTTCTTATCGCATTCATTCGATAACTTGTGTTTGCCCGCATGCCACTACCACTACGCTCCTCCTCTCCATCACTACTTTTATGCTCTATTATTAATACCCTATTAATCGGTGTTCCCATTTTTCATCCTATGTTCTTGTATTATCCATGCTTTGATACAACTATTTTGTAGGTTAATAAAAAAGGATTGCGAAGGAACTCTTTCAAGTTGTATCGGTATTAAGTGAAGGTTGCAAATGATTATCTTAATCAGAATATATTTATATATATCAACTTAGCAACAAGGGCTGGAGAATTGGTTGATGTGTCTTCCGTCTGTTATTTATTAAGTTTTTGTTCATCTTGGTCTAATGTGTGAAAATGGTATGGCTCAGTACTTAATCGTTGCTATTAGCAGCTTAAGGGTAGATGAATGGTATCCTAGACTCGCTCTGAGAAACTCTCACTTCGACCACTTGCTAACTCAGTGAAGCATGCTGTCCACGTTACATGACATCGGATTTGCCGGACATGCGAGCACAGCTCTCACATCGATTGTATTGTAGCTATGTGAGTGGTAACAAACTCGTTAGTATTGATTTGCAATACCTCAATTTAGAGTTCACATTTGAATGTAAGCATACGCTCTTTACTACTTAATTAGGAAAGCGCTTTAGCTTGAAGTCCTCAAGCACCACAATTTAGGAGGATCCTAGGACTAAATACCAATTAATTCATACTTGCAAAATACTCTCTTCTCCCTTTCTAATTGTAGTACTAACACTTGTTCAATTCGTATTTCTGGTTTAAAATTTGGTCTAATTGACGAATTAATAGACCTAGTGTTTGGTTAACTATCTGTAGCTGAACAGCCGAATAAGCATTACACTCTCGTGCGTGCTTTTTTTGTGGTCAGAGCGCAGAAATTGTGGTTATAAATTAGCACAGAACTACCTCTCTCCTCACTGTACTAGAAAATGAAAGCTAGGTATCCCATTGTTCAGGTCACATCATATTTACATTTTTTAAATGAATGGATTTATTACTTCTCCAGTAATTGTGAGAATAATCGTTATCACAAAGAGGGTACGCAATTGCTTGGCTGGATATTTTATGGCCTTTCCTGGAATAATATAACCCTCTCTCCCTCGTTGACTAAGTACTTTTCTACGCAAAACTAGAATCATGGTATGAGTCGTTTCAGCCCACGCCCTACTTAAAGCTGAGCTGATAATTTTATTCAGTAAAATATAGAATGTGATTGAAAGCAGACTTGAACAGAATTTGTCCCTTGTGAACTGGGCCATCGATTATTAGTTCACACACATACATGAACGCAGTCTCATTTATTGTTCATTTATTTGCTAATCATCATGAAACATCAGAGGTTAGCTACAGGTCATCTGCATCGTTCATTTCAGTTAATGTCTAGAAGTATTGTAATAGCAGTCTAGCCTACATCTGTTACAATGCAGTATTAGTCCAGTCTGTATTAAAGCTTACTTTATTCAGTTCACGTCTAATTAAGAGAAGTAGAAAACAAAGAGCAGAAAGGACTTCGTACCTGTCAAATATATCATTGAAAACATCGAAATCATTAATCAAGCCCAGAACCGTAAGTCGGATTAAGTCAATATTCTCTTTGATTTGCTGCGGGTTTCGTATTAAGTGAATACCCACAATGCACAAACTGTGTTCAGTATTTCTGCAAATATCAACAGAAGTTCTTTGTGCTGTCAACATGCCGTTTTTTGCAACCCTTTCTCCTTTTGCGAACAAATTAATTACTGCTAGAGTTCTAGAGTATCAAATTTTGCAATAAATTTTCTCAAATACCCACTACTTCGACGCAGTTCAAAACCTAGAATTCTAGAATTTTATTCTTGAAAACAGTTAGGGCTTCCTTTAGGGGGTAATTGGGAAATACCCGTTAATTGTTACTAAACGTCAATCTGTTGGTCCGTCGGGGCGAAGTTAAAAGTTATAGATTTAGGAAGCGTCACTAATTCCTTCTTATTCACATTCCACGACTTTCAAATTCTACGAAAAATTTAGGCTGCTTCTATTCCTATTTCTGATCAGGCTGTCTTTCCTCCAGTTTCCACCACTTTTTATAGCAAGCACAAGTGGGGGACAAGGGTTGGACAGGGCGGGATAAGTGTACTGTATGAAGCTCTTGAAGCGAAAGTGTTGCTACTTTCGAAGCGAAGTCAGTATTTTGATTTTCAGTGAGGTTTAATATGCTTCTTGAGGTACAATGACCAGTTTGATGTATGGCATATGGACAGTGTGGACACAGTGGAAGTTCCTTAAGCCATTGCAACTTAGTCACATGCACCAAGGGATCACGGTAACACAAATACTTCATTTGCATATAAGTCTTTCCTCCGAGCTTTGAAGCCGCTCCAAATTCAACAGGAGTATGTGGCCCAGAGTATTCAAGAAGTTATCAACCAAATCGAATGCATCAGGACAAAAATTTACCCTGAGCAGAAGTCCCTGCAGGAGTTCCAATATTTTTGGATTGCAATGAGCGAAGGAATGATTCAACAATTCATTTACTATATTTTCAGTCTTAAAAAAGCCTCGTAAGGTGGACGTTTTGGAATTTAACAGACTCTCACCAAAATTATGTGTTGGAAAACAATCCTTTGCTCACCCAGTATTCTAAAATATCACATTTCTTTTCTTCAGACATTGCGCTTTCGAGGCTTAGAAAGTGAAGTCGAATTTAGTGCTTGTCAATCAAGATGGAATGCAATAATTAGATAAAAATTCGCTCAGTTTGTCTTTTATGCTCCTTCTAAAATCATGGTTTTTATTTCGAAAGAACCCTCTTATTCTAACAGCGCAGGGTATTCAAACGAACGCCAAGCAAATCCTGCCACTTGTCTCATAAACCCTAACCGATTCAATTCCACAAGATAAGAAATTTAAGATGTTTACTCCGATTGCTTCCATGATTTCAAACGAGTATAAATTTGATCTCTACGTGAATATGAAGTCACTGAATTGCTCAATTTTCCCCATTGCTAATCTCAATCGGTTGTGCGCGATAGACTTACCTCCATGTGGTGGACCCTGATCAACGTATACTCATACGGCAAAAAAGTCCATAAACTGGCAGTTGATTTCTGACTTCAAACTACCATCACCCGACTGTATGTCATATTCGATCACTCCCTAGTACTCATCTTATCTTTTTCTCTACCGTTGTGTCTGTCTCCCCCCCCCCTCCCCCTTTTGGCATTTTGTGACATTGATGTTCCTCCCCTCTGTGAAGCCCGAAGTCAACTAAAGAATTAATGATAACTATCATAAAGCCTGCCAATTGATTTAAATAATTTCAATCTGAGGGTTCTATGGTGGTCATCTTTTCCATTTGATTTAACGTCAGCACCGACAACAGTACAAACTAGCTTTGATTGGCGTCAGCCATTGCTAAATCCGCTCACCCTACAATTAGGCACATCTTAAAGTACCTTTGTTCTTGTGTAACCACTTGAACACTTTGTAATCTTAATCGTCTTTAGACATCAACCAAACCCCGGGAGTTATATTTTGACAAGTTATTGTGAGCACAAAAGCGACTGAAATAAATGGCGAGTATCTTTGACGCACTCACAATCTTAACTGCACCAAAAAATTCTGGATCAAATCTACTTTTCAATTAGTCAGATGAAGCGAAATTAGATTAATTCCAATTTATCAGCTGTTTATTTCCATGATACATTAAGACAAATCATTCATTTTGTGAAAAATCGACAAATTCCGATTGCTAAAATTAGATACCAAAGCAAGCAATTTTTTAAGGAATAGAAAAGTGAAGTTTGGCTAATTTTTCGAAGTTTCCGAATGAAAATGAAGTAGTGTGGTTTTGGAAGCATCGGAATTACTCAGTGTGAAAAAGATCGCTAAAAAATAGCATAACCTTTGATGAAAAAACGGTTTCCAAATTAGACTCAATGGAGTTGAGAAGATGCATATTTTCTTGTACTAATAAAAGTGGCATCTCATACGGAAGAATTTCTGTCACGGCTAATTGCAACAACGTGACCGTTTGACCGGTATTATAGCTACTACTACTATTATGGTACCTGTCCAACATTTCAGAGTTCACCGACTTCACACAATAAACTTTGCAGTGTGTAGGTGTGAGCAGTTTTTATTTTCATAATTTCAGGCCAGTAGGGCTTTTTTTCTGGCATTGGATACGGTCTACTGAATTCTACTTAATCTGCACTTAATTCTGACAAGTTTTTGGAGCTATCGCCTTGGAGCGACACTGGTGAGCTTGTTTTTGAGCCCATAAATGGCAGAAATCAACACACCCAGCCTCCTTTAGCTGTCTGCATTAATTTCTCGAGGAGACGATTAAGTGGCAAAGCAGCATTTAAGTCAGTACTATGTAGGTCCAAATGTAAATGCTTTTTTTTAAATAAATACATGCGTTAAATTACAAATAACACTTAAATCGACATTGTATGAATATGAGATTCTTCGGGAAGTCAGGCCTATCAAAAATCTAAGTTTGTACAAATTAGTGCGATGACAACGAAAATGGGCTTATTTAATTGGTCTGTGGCACGTTAACTTATAAAAAGAATATTAGTTATGACAACGTGAGGTAAATTATAAGGTGCACGCAAAAGTATTGTGACAGGAAGCGGGCTGAGCATGCAGCCTAGCGAAGCTGGCACGACTGTGTGTACCTGAAATATCGACCTGTTTTTGAACGCCTCATCGCAATAATCGGATTAAGTACGTATGTGCGCACAGGCTAATTGACGGCTACTTGCTTTTGCACATGCGGCAAATGTGCACGCCCGCTAATTTAACCTATGAGGACGGGCGTTAGGCGGAGAGCGCGTGCACCCGTACGCCCGGGCGCGTCGGGTGAATGACAGAATATGCTGCAGATCCTACATACATCACATGCTCACATTCCACCAACCAGCCACGCACGCACTCACTCCATCTTCTGCTCATTTTGCTTCGATCCGTGAACAATAACTATAACCAGCTAATCGACACCATATTAAAACTTAGAATCAGCAGTATCATCATCACTGTTTCTGAGCTTGTGTGAGCAAGTTTTTGAGCGGTTGAGAAAATTATGTAGCTCTCGATAAAAGTCGTAAATAACTGCACAAGACCATATAATTGCATAATCAAATCAGAACCAGCAGTAGTCTCGTATTAACTTCAAATTTAATCTAAGAATTCCTAATTTAATCTGGTGGCTTAAATTGAAATTATGGTTAAAACAAGCAGCTTTCAATTATTTACACAGAAGCAGCAACGCGTATTGAATGAAAATTGTTGCAAATTAATAAATATATCGTGCATTAAGCACTACACCAATACACAAACATTATCTATGCAAGATTAGATAAAAATTACAGCTAACTTATTATATTTTAAGTAATTAATCTTGCGAAACCATTATACTTTTTTAATTGATAGTTATTTATGCATTTAGGTAGGTTTTGAAAACTGTGACCAATAAAGGAGTTGATTAATCGACTGGCAAATTAATAAGTGATGGAGCATTGGCAGAAGTTATGTTAATTATTTCATTATCCGAGTTGGTCTCATTCATTCTAGTCCACTTAGTCATTATTAAATTACGAACGCATTTATTTTGTTCATCTTAGAGAAGAGATGAGATTTGGCATAACCAGAGTGAACTTTTCTTTAACTAATCAATTATACGCATACAATTTTCAAGGTGATGGGCTCAAGCACTCTTAAGAAAAAACTCAGAGGGGGGGGGGGTGAGGGAACTGCGCCTGCACAAAATTTGGCATAATTTCTGCACCCCCTTACCTCCTTTAACTCATCGACCCATTTTCGTACAGGCAATCTCACAAGCACAGTTCGCTTATAATAATGTAATTATAGTTATGACACGGTCGCACGCGCATAGGGGGCCTGAGCCTGATTTATTGGCTAACGGGTGTGCGCTTTGCATGTAGGCACGAGGCGTTAGCCAATGTCTTATTGCAGGCGCCTTCAAGTAAGTTGGACCGAGCCACACAGCCGCACTCTATTGGGACGCGTTTTACCTAAGATTATGTGCGTCTGTGTAACTAAAATCTTTTAGGCGTGAGCATGATACATGACCAGGAGAGCGAAAGATGGAACGAAAAAATTACTTTGCAAGCTTGAGCATGCACACAGCGCTAAGAGCTCACATCAACAGCTCATGATAATTGACAGCACAGGGTTACCGCCCTGTGACCAAAATTATTACACAATTTTGTGATGAGATAGCGGAGTAAGCGGGCTATAAGTCATAGTTTATGTGCCTGTGCACGAGTGGATAGTGAAATGCTTGAGAAACAGATGCCCGAAATTTCTGCGTGTTAGATAAAGCGCTCCGGGGTTTCTTAAATACAAAATTTTATCAAAAGTGGGTGTCAATGATTCATATGGTAGACAACTGTTCAAAAGCATATAAGTGGGTTTCAACTAAAAGTCCTTTGATGCACTTAATAATTTTCTTTATAAATCAGAAACTACATAACTATCTAAAATACTTTTAATTAGCTTATTACTTTTTTGATAATTTTATTCTGAATAAATAAATAAATGAATGAGACCCCTTCCTTCCTTACTAATTCATCTAAATCAATGCATACACATTATTTATATATGGAAATTAAAAATGGTTGTCATCCGATTTTTTATGACCACACCACTTACAATGTATGTTTGGCCTTCAGGCCCCCCCCCCCCCTCCCCTCTTCCCACAGATCTTAATCCAATGAACTACTATGTATTTATTAGGCGCCGTCTAGAGACACTAATCGCCGTGCTAGTATTAAAAATGACAACCAGTCGATGGACAGAATTACAGGATTTTTGAGACCCTTCCTAGGGATAGCTCCCAACTCACTATATTTCTGATTCGAGGATAAGGTCAGAAGCCGGCTTAAGAATGTAGCAGACTCTAATGTCAGTTATTTTAAGTAAAACTCTTTGACAATGTGGGGGGAGGGGGTAGCTAACTTTTCCACTAAATTTATTTTATATTTATTAAATCTTGTTGTTACCAGCCTCCTTTTTCTTCACCTTGATGAGACCATCAATTCCATCCCTAACGCACTGGAGGACGGCAAATCGGGCAACTTCGGTTGAAGCTTCATTCAGTCAATTTTTAAGAGTTTATGGCCGGTCCTATGCTTCCAAGTCAAATGGGTGGGTATTGAAAATGAAAAAATTTGCCCCCTTTCTCCTTTTCCTGCTCTCGCATTCACCACTCAAATAAAATTAATCTGTTTGTAAAATAGAGGTTTCACCCTCAGATTCAGGGTTACGAGGACATTTCGCTCACTGGGCCCTCATCGACGGACTTTAAACCGCGATCATTAATTCCATGCATTAACATACTTCTTCATTCACATAAAAAACGATCGAACCAATTTACTACACCCTTTATAGTCGATAACAAATTTTGACAATTTCTGCGGAGAATATTGCAATTTCATTTTTTCATTCTAATTAATTAAATATACTCGGCTGTGCAATTTATCCCCATCATTGCTGAGTCCAAATATAATGCATTCGCGGCCGTTGTGACTTGACTGATTTCAAGTTAAATGGAAAAATTAACGAAGGCTTCATCAAGTCTCATTCCAAAAATCTCAACCATTATGGGGGGGGGGTCAGCATAAGCATCATTTTAATTCACCTGTCATGTCATTTGTCTATTTTTTCAAAGATGGGTGTTTCGTCATCTGTATTGCGCAGAAACTTCCATTCATGAGTGCTGTGTGATTGATTAGCACTACTCAGTAGTGCTGAGTGTATGATTTGCTACGGTCCCATAGTCTAATTGCCCCCCTCCCATGATAGCACGTTCTCTTTTTGAAATCATGTCGGCGGTCCATTCAAATCCATTTTCGCAAAGGATTTGCATCGTCTTTTTTTAATAGACAGCTTTAGAAGAGCACAAGTTCGGAATTTTACCTTCTTTCTTTCTCTAGGTAAGATAAAGTAAGTTTTTAAAAATTAATCTTAGGAAATCGAGTTCCTATTAGGCATCACTGGACAACTGAGAAGTAAGAATAGGAGAGAATGGAGGATTTATATTGGAACAAGTATTATTTTCCCTCTGTTAATGTGGGGACTGAAAAACACTTTCAATCCCACATAAGGGACGAGCTGTCAGGTATGATGAGCACCTGAGCACTGACAACCATGGTAGATAATTCAAACACAATCTGTGGAACTTGATTATTCCGAGACAAAGCATTAACACACATATGTGAGCTTTGTTCCGTCGGTTATTACTATTATTATGGGAATTTGTGCATATAATTTAAATAAGTGAGATACGTGGATGGACTTCTAAAAAGTGCATTCAAAGATAAAAAAGGACACAACTGGGACAATTGTTTTAGGAGCCCTAAGGTCTCGATGCTATTTACTTTCCGCTAAGTACAAGGGCAACTATTGTTGGAATCATTTATCGACACTCCGTCCGTAATACCTACAACCTCTTTTTGTGAGTAGATGGTGCACTATTAAAGCGCAATAGTGATTGAAAAAAGGCCAATTGGAGGTTGATTAAAAGAAATTGTCGAACTATCAGTACAATGTAAAGCTTGAAAACCACTTGTTCGGCAGCCAATAGTCAGATTAATTCGAAGACCTCCAAGATCTGTCACTCAGAGCTCAAAGTCACTGACTCGTTAATGGACTTTGGTGAGGTCTAATTTACTGCAAGACAAGACTAGTCAAACAAAAATCACAATTTTTTTCAAGCCTTTGTCCCCAATTTTTTGAAGTGGTAATTTGTTATGGTTGTTAAGATTTTGGCGGCTGATCATTTCTGCATTTTTGAGGCCGATATTTTCAAACAAGTATTAAAGATTATTTACAAACAATGATATTAATAATAACCAACCCAATAAAAGTAATTTGAAAAGGCGTAGAAAGAACATGTTTTTAGGTGCTTTTAATTGGAGGAAGGCGGGGGGGGGGGGGGGGGTTGGGAGGTAGGCCAATTTGCAGGCCTTCCGAGTGGGAAACCGATTTTAATAGTGATATTGAACATATCAAGGCAAATATACTGCAGAATCCGTGCTATAATCGATTATTATATGGGAAAACTCGGCCTTTTTGATGGGACGTACTGATCATCAGGGTATTTTGTCGCTGTTAAATAATTGCACGTGTCTACTTGCTCAAGTTAAACTGTTTGGACTAACGTTGGACCGACTGTCAATTCGTTACTTCTAAGATGAAGCCAATAAACCGCCGCTATTGTTATTCTAACAAAAGCTCATCTCCTAATGGTGGATGATGTCACTATTTTGAAAATGTTACTTAGAAGAGACCTGATGTTTTTAATATTAAATGGCTTCTTCAAGTGAAACAGCTAATTTATCGTTTGCGTCAAGAAATGCCGCTTGTTGCCTCCAACCATTCACCCATCATATAATCCCCCAATGGTTTCGCGACAAAAACAGTATTAGAATGGTGGTGTTTCTCAGTGCTTTAATAGTCATAAAATTATTCGCATAAAATTATACTACTGAAATTCGAGGCCATTAACTAGGATATTCTAACGTAATCTCCTCAATAAGAATCTGATCACGAGGTTTTCTTAATTCCATTAAATTTGGAATATATCGGGTTATTACATTTGAGTTCAATGAAACTAGTTGTGTATTTTACTCAGCCAAACCCTTTTTAGTCCAAAACTCATTATCTGGAATTAAACTACAATACCTAAGAGGTGAAAGGTCTCAACATTCCAAGGTTAAGTAGAATAAAGTAGAAAAACTTAAGGCAAAATATATACCGCGCTATATTAATTTACTCTCAATGTACACACAGAAATTTTGCAATGTTGAGGTCTTATTCTGAAAATTGTTATGCTATTTCGATTAAATCATCAATGAATGAAAGATCGGATGAAATAGTGGATACAATGTTTAACTTAAGTCACTTAATTTAACTGAGCCACAGATTTTACGAGTAATTATTTTGAAATTTTCCAAGGTCGGTATTTGCACCTATTGAACTGAATTGGAAATCCAAGTGAAGATTAAGGTATAACAGTAAGAATACATTTCGTTTAGTTTCCCAAATCGTAGCGTTAAAATAGATGTGTTCCTGGGAAAATATATGCACAATGTTGGCCCACTTATAATATTTTCGAGATCATGTATTTTATAACTTTTCGATTTAAAAGTTCTATATACAAGACCAGAATAATTTCGTCCTGGACATTTATATTTCTGCTTTCTTTGATAAGGCTTCCAAATTTTCCTACTATGAAGCAGTCCGACCTTAATGCTTAGTTTAAAATGGAGACTCTCCTGCGACCTCAGCCTCTCTGAAATGACTCAAATACAAGACATTCGACGCCGCCCACTGTTCAAGTACCTGCGGTCACCTGACCCAACTAGATTAACTCCAACCCTAAAGTGAATATACCTCATCATTTCACTGCATTCGTTCTCGCATTCATCAATTTCCATCTCTCAACTCATTGAATTTTCACTTTGTACTCAATTAAGTTTCCAACCAGCTACCCTCTCTCCTCCCCCTTTTTTATTCCTGCTGGAATTCAGATTAGATAGAGAGATTAATAAAATAATCGCGGACGTTCAGCAGTTGTATCATTCCCGAGGTTATAAGAAGGAGATTTTAAAGATTAATGTATAATGGAAGCATTTACAAATGTCTGCTTGATTATCAAGACCATTTAGTAAAAACCATGTCATTGGAAATTCTTACTAATTATATGCATTGACAAATGCTGTACATAACGGTCGAAATTGCACTAAATAGAGATTTTAAAGTGCACAACTTGTTGATTTTGAGCCTTTAAAGTGGAATTGTTTCTTTAGAAATCGGGTAGTAATAGGTGTCGATTCATTCAAAAAAGTGTCGTGGTTTCAGATACTTAATCTGTCAGACCCACCCAATTCTTACACAGAAACCTTAAGTGACTGGAAATTGGCACTTTCGTAAACAAGTAGTTTGTAAATCATTCCTAGTACATTTGACAGCGCAATTCTGCAATAGTCAAATTTATACGATTTGATTTAGTCATCACTTCCTTCTACTTGGCTACAGAATGGTGAATTATCCATCTTCGCTCGTTATAAACTGTCCTGGACCCCCCCCCCTCTCCCTCTCCCTCCCCCCCTCCCTGGAGAGGCTCCCAATGGGAGGTTTGTGACAGTTGTGCCAAGAGGGTCGTTATCTCCTGCTCCCTCCTTCCCACATCAATAAGAAGTGCCTTAATGGTGATATATTCAGACCAAGATTCCCACAATACTAGTGAACTAAATGCAAAACAAAGCGATGGGGAAAACATGGGAACATGTTGTATAAGAAGGAACCAAAAAGCAATAATAAATTTTTGTAAATGATGTTAAACATACATACATACGAATAGAAATGAAACTCATTAAGTGGTTTTATCGCAGCAATCACATTAACAGAGAATCTGCAAAATTACTGCAAAGTGATTTTATGAATTAATTTTTCATTATTTGACGTCTATATTGAACCTCGCTTTTTTGCAGTGTTCAGGGCTATTTGTTTAAGGCGAGAAAATAGAAATAAAAAGACATTCTAGAACCCTTGGCTTCGCGTTTTGTAATGACACTTCTTGACATTTTTAAATCAAGTTGAGCATGTATTCCTGTGATGATTAATCATCTTCTTTGCACACAAACAACTGGTTCCATAATTTCACTGAGCCTAGATAACTTGGGCAAAGTAAGATCTGTGGATCATCATTACTTGGTGTTGATTCCCGTTAATCTGAATCTGAACAAATGACTGCTCTACTAACAGTAAATACAAACCGTGCGCGGAAATAAAGTATCAGTGAAATCTACGTGTGCATGAATAATAAATTTTATTTTGAATAATTCGGATTAATTAGACGATTTTCACAACTTCTTTCTTCTATTTTCATTTGGAAGAAGCCAAATTGAAAAAATGCCTACACATACATGCATATGGGAGATCGCGGATTTTATAAACGGAGGCTTGAGTTTGCTTTGCGTTCAGACACAGTGAAAGAAAAAACCCCCGAATTTTTCTTAGCAAACAGATTGTGAAACACAATATCTTGTGAGCAATAAATTGCATTTGAGCGCAAAATACGCCATTCCAGAGCAGAAAGATAACACATCAGACACGTTGCACGCTGCTTTTCCCTCATCAGAGTTTAAATGTCTGCAAGGTCACTAAAGCCATTGGTGAAATTTATGGTCAAGAACTTAGAGTAAGGTGATGTCAGTTTTGGTTTTAAAAACCATAGAATTTAAATAATGACCGCAAAAAAGTTAGTTGAAGATGTATCAAAATTGCTGATTAAATCAGGTCCTCTCTTAAGTAAGGCA
Source organism: Hymenolepis microstoma (assembly GCA_000469805.3). Classification (NCBI taxonomy): domain Eukaryota; kingdom Metazoa; phylum Platyhelminthes; class Cestoda; order Cyclophyllidea; family Hymenolepididae; genus Hymenolepis; species Hymenolepis microstoma. The sequence continues at coordinate 9,197,370 of LR215995.1, read as the reverse complement.
GAATTATAGCAGAAACTCTCGTGTCCATGGATAGGATTTTGGGTGCCCCATCAACTCTCCATGTATACTATGCATTTCTTTGTTGAAGAGACAAGGAGTTTATAGTTTTCTGCACCAAATTGTAACTGGGACTGATAAGTAGATCGTTCATGACAACGTTAGGAAAAATGATTGTCTTCCCAAATCAAACTCCATTTCCAGAAGTTGACTTGATTTCCGGGGTTGACTTCATTTATGTATTTGGTGAGAGGTACGTATAGTAATTCTCTACAAATAGCTAGAATCTGGCGAAACAGCTTTGTTTTTGTCAACAATTGAGGAGACTAAAATAGAAATTAAAAAAAGAAGAACGCCCACGTTTAGTTAACAGAAAAGGGGAGATAGTTCTTCAATTTGACAATGCCCAACTCCACAATGCGAGAATGACCTCGCAAAAATTGAGTAATTAATTTGAGAGGTTCAAATTCACCAGATCTTTTCAGGTGCATGGAACGTACTTCAAGAGAGAAACGAAAAACACCTGGAAGATTTCTTTTTCATTCAGGAACAGTAAACTTTTTCTTAAAGGGGATCGAAAATCTTCATGGTCAGTGGGAAGGCGATAACAAATTGTGTCCCAAAATTAACTCAAAAATAAATGCTATTTTTAAAGTGCTCCATTCCTTACTGGTTTTTCTGCTATTTACATAAAGCTTTCCTAATTTCACTAATCACATCAGATGTTACCATAACTTTGTCTGTCAATTACGTTTTACTTTACTTATAACTTAGTAGTAAGCACATCCCCGCTAACTAAACCCTTCTTAGTAATTCGTGGATTTCTTAATGTCAAGAAATTAGTAAGAATTGCGGAATCTTCAATACAAATAACTTAAAGTCATCATCTAAGAACCATGTCTCAATTTATCGCTAGTTTGTTTAAATAGCATTTTTAAATATCGATCCACATAGACCTCTTGCTTCCACGTTAGTTGAAAATTTTTGCTTAGTAAATAGTGTAAAGGAAATTACGCAGCCACTTTCCAGAAGTCCAAGAAATTCTATAAACAGATCTGCTATTACAAAACTGAACTGCTAATGAAGATATTGAAGGTCCCAGAGATGTACACACTTATGGTATCATGAACCTTTATTCTCCAGCCACTCACATTCCAACCAAGCCAAGTTCTAATTATAAGCATATTTTTAATAGCCTCAATGAGTCCGCTCTCTTATGGAAAATAAGCCAGTCCCATCTTCGCTCTCTGAAGTCCGAGCAGCCGTAGTGTATCTGTTAATAATGAGATTGACTATTCATCACAACATGTTTAAATACAAATTTATCAAAGCCAATCCATCTTGATTATAAATGAAAGTAGACAAATATATAGCATCTAATGATTACTCATATAACAATATTATTAGAAAAAGAAACGAAGATATGGGAACTCGAACTGTTCCGTCTTATGCGGGCTTAAGAGCATTTAGGTGTGCATTTATTCCGGAAAGGTATTATCACGATTGACTTTATAAAAGTATCAGAAGCTGGTATCAACTTACTGTTTCTGGCTTTTAAAAGCGAATTTTATTAAGAAGTTGCTGACCAATCCTTCCACTAAGTCAAATACCCTAATTATAACTCTTGGGACCAGATCTTAAAATCTGAATTTTAGTCCATATCTCTACGAAATTTTTCGCATTAAAAGATAGGACTGTATTGCCTGTTTATAAAACCCCTCCACCAGCTCCTTGTTAAAGTTGTTCACGCTTCCTCATAGTTAGGTGCTTTCCGCGAATAATAAGGTACTCTTTTGCTTTGTCACAATCAACACTAATGTTAAGATTTAAAATCCATACTTAATGCATATATCTGCTAGCCATTAATTCGTGAGATATAAATTGTATGAAAGCTAGAAATATCTTATTTAATGAATTATGCTTGAAATAATTGAATAGAATATCAGCTATTAGGATCAATAAGATATCAGTTGAGAATTCAAGCGATCAGGTTTAGAACAGACAAATTCAAATGAATACAGTGCAATTTTTGTAGTAAATTGAAATTGAAATATGCAACCGGTTCAAATTATAAGAAATTGCAAAATATAATTAAGTAAAGTAGAAATTAGCTCTATGAGCACTTAACTCATTAGTTAAGGCAAAAACTAACAAAGACAGGGGAGATTTCTCTATATAGCGAAAATTATGCACCAATTAGATAAGTGAAACAAAAAAATCACGACTTGACGAAACTACACAATCATGGTTAAAATAAAAAACTATTTACTATGTGGAGATTATTGTTGAGCTCTCTTAGAATGGTCTTGTAAAAGCATGGACTCTTGTAGAGTGGTAACACTGTTTCAACATATAAAAGGCAAGAGACGTTAGAAAAAATTAGTGCTTCATAAAAAGAACGGTTTACGATAGCAGTTGGCCAAATAACGTATAATTATTAAGGCAAAGAATGACTGTATGAAAGACGAAGTGAAAAGCGATATCAGCACGTTAAGCTAATGACGATGACGGTTAAAGAAGATATAAATATTTAAATACGACTAAAGTCGTTAAGTAATAAGGTTAGTGGGAATAAAACGGGGTTACTATAAACCTACCCTTTTCAAGTGAATGCCCTTTACGTCGCTTATCTACTGTAACTAGTAATTTCAAAATGCGCTTTGACGCATAATTATTGGCTAGCAAAGCTTGTTGTAAAGTACATGGTTTTCACGATTTCATTTATTTTCATATAAATAAATTCCGGAAAGCGTTTAAATAGAGGATTCCATTTAAACCATAGAATTACACGTATACATGCAAGTGATAGCCCCAAGCCCATTAATAAGGTTTATCATATTCATATTTTTAACCAAAAGATCACATTCCGTAATCCAGCTCTCTACCAGTCCTAAACAGATTAGTTAGTCAATAAATATTGAAAGCATGTTCACTAGTCCATGGCTACGTCAGAGAAGCAATAAAAACCACCTTAAAATGTTTTTTTTTAAAATATTTGAATCACTCTGATTTTGCACGACTCACAATTTAAGAAAATATTTCAAAAATTGCTCTCACAATTAGTAATAATCTAAATGTAATCATTCACGTAAAATGGACATACGTCCTTAACATTAAGTAAGGATAAGAGGCATATTTACTGCGAAAACTATCACCAAAAGAACCTAAAAATAGTTTAGCTTACCCAATAAACAATTTCAAAACCATAACCTATATTAAAACAGATGTGCCTTGAGCTGTAGAGGTTCATCCAAACACCAATTTCAATTGCAAATATTTTATTCGAATAGAATATATCATTTAAAACGCAATATTGATTAGAATACAATACATTTATAAAAGCAAAAAATAGTATAAAATGAAAATGGTTGTTGATTATTAAATCTATATTCAATCCGCAATTACTTTAAAATTGAAGGCCAGTAAGCGGATATATTTTAACTACGTAAATAAAAAACCGTTAAGTCAAATGTGAAAGGATTATGAAGATAGAAGCAGCGGAGATGGTGCATATATTTTTACTGAAGACATTGAAATATGTGAGAGAAAAATTAATATGCTTAAATTCCGAATTTTCAATTATTTCAATCGGAAATGTGTGGAAAATTCAGGCAAAATCATACAGGATTGAAGAAAAATTTTATTAAAAATGTTGTCAAAGTTAAGGAAAAGCTACGATGAAAAAAATCAATAAAGTTTTATGTTTTAAGACATTCCCTGAACGTACCAAAGCTGTTTCTGTTCAAGGTCGGTTAATTACCCTAGTTACGAGGATGAAAGACTACGAGACACCCAAAGTGGATAGGAATTAGACATCGATTTATCTTCCGGAGAAACCACATGCAGCAAATCCAATATATTTGTTACTATTTAAAAGTAACAAAAACGACGAACATAACATTTTTTCATTAAATGTCAAATTTTGTGCAAAGATGTTGATAAAATCGAATATACAATTATGAACATTCAAATAGAATACTTTACTTTATTAAAACACCCACATCTAGAGTAAAAGCACGGAGAGTGAGTCGGGTAAAACAAAGAAATGAAAATGAAAGCTCATGGAACAGCGAAATGGTCAATACTGACAAGCGATTTATTCCAAATTTAATCTAAATTATCCGTATTATATATTAAAATTAATAAATACTGATTTCGAATTCCCTAATAATGAAAAGTAAGACATGGCTGCTTAAACAAATTAAAGCGCTTGCTCAATGTTTTGAAAGGACTTGCGAGTATTGTGGATGAAGAGACTAACTTAATCATCTGCGATATCAGAGGTCATGAGTTCGAGATTGATAAATGTATAAATAAATATATACATATATCTGTGCATACCGAGTGAGAGGAATGATCAACCTCATCAAATAAGTTCTTTTAATAAAGGGAGTTAATCTGAGTTCGGATATTCTTCACGTAAAATGCCACTTATGTAGAATATGGACCTTATGAAAACATATTTGTGAATTTTGGGAGTTACCTGAGCTTATAACGACCTAACTATAAAAAAGAGAGCAAAAAAACTTCAAGCTTCAGATATTTGTAGCTTCCATTTATTCTTCGGAAAACTTAACATAATCTGAATTTAATGAACATCATTTAATATGAATAAAGTAATTTTATGTGAGTTGGCAGATTGAAAATACTTAAAAACCATTGCTCAATTATCAAGAAAATTTAAGGTATAATTTTTTTAGTTCAAGACGGTAAAAATTACTTGTTGATTTCAACTAGCTCGACCTTGAAGCTATAGCATTGATTTGATTGCCCGTTTAATTCATTATGCCTGGAAAATATTGGTTGGCAGAAAGTGAAAAGATCAGGGCCTTTGAAAGCATTTATAAACTGGAAACGGAAATAGGTCGGCGATGGTATCAACCAATGTATGGAAGATAATGATGTTGACGTGGAATTGTTTGACGTTTAAATTAGATCATTCGAAATTATATTCAAAGTGCTAAATTTTACAGTCTAAAGTATTAAGGATGCACGAAATCTTAATGATCTAAGATTTAACCATCATGTCTTATAATTTTCAGTGGGTCAGCATCTTTTACCTTCCATTGCAAAGATGTAACAAACCACGGTTGGGCTATGAAATCGGTTCAAAAGAAGGTTTGTTTTTAAGGATAAATAACACTAGTTTAAGGAAAAAGGTGAAGTAAAAACGGTCAAACTTGGACATTTGTTGTGTTTGGATCATGGGAATATCGTTCGTCTAAAAGAAGTCTTTGAAATAGAATCGTATATTTACATGGTCTCTGAATTTATTGAGGGAAAACAATTATTTCAATAGTAAGTTAAGCTAATTATTAGAACATATATATTTCACTAGCTTTAATAATTTTGATAAAGTAATTTTACAACTTTAACTAACTTGTAATTATGATTATTAAGCACTATGAATTGCAGATAAAGAAAAAGTCATAAATCAAGCATTTTAGTTTTGCAGGTCTGAGCGAATTATCGGAAATTTTGATGTCAAATACGATAAAACAGATTAATTGTGGTCTTTTGTACCTTCACAATTTGAAAATTGCCCATAGAAATTTAAAAGTAAGCCAGTCATGACTTTTTGTTATCTTAACTCATACATTATTTTACTTTCCAGCCTAATAATATAATAGTACAGCAGTTTGGAAATGCGATTATTATGAAAATCTGTAAGTAAATAATTCCACTTAAACAATTTGAGTAAAATATGATTGTGTATTTGTCATTTTGCTGCAGCCGATTCGGCCTACTCTACAGTAGTTGGAATGGATATGGAAGTGGAATTAGTTAATGGATGTATCACTTACACAGCGCCGGAAATTTTTCTAACTCATAAGCACGGAATCCCTGTCGATATGTGGGCACTTGGAGTTATACTATTTATCTTGTAAGCAGACTATTGACTATTCATCTAATGACAATCTACCATGCTGCCATCCAAAATTACCCAGAAAGTTCCATCATGTTTGTTAACCGCTTATAATTCTGAAACATTCTGATTATTGAAATTATCAAAATATGTATTAATTCAAAATAATAGTAATAGGTTAAGGCTATGGGACTCAATTTTTATGAGATGGAGCCAATGAACAACAGTTGACAACGCTCAGCAACCTATATTCCCGATTAAAAACGCTAAGATCGGTGGAAGGATAAAAGAACATTGAATGGGAGGTCAATGAGTGATGGATGTGTGTAAAAAAATGCTCATGAGGTTTTGTAAGTTTGGGTGTTCTTTAAATAAACAGGATGGGGAGTATTGCTGACACGACAAATGAAACAGTTGAGAGCGTGAGTCATAAAGTTACAGATGTAGGAACGCAGAGATTTTAATTCATTGTTGGATCTGTCAAACATGCTAGATAAGAGAAAATTAATTACAATGTTTGGCAGAGCTAGTGGAACTTAGGGCATGAAGGAACACACGGCATCATGGCGAGAATGTCAAAACAAAACCAAGATAAAGAATGTTAAACTAATCAAAGGTAAACGAAATCATGGAATTAATAACAATGAATGAGCAACAAGAATAATCTAGAATTGGTTTTATAATAAATTCAAGAGTTTCAAATGTCTCAGCTCCATCTCCTAAAAGTTGAAATTAAATTAATTTAAACTTGCTTTGATAGGGTGTCAGGAAAGGAGCCTTTCGCAAGAAGTAAACTACAGGACTCCATCCGAGCCATTCTAAATGAGGATTTCACTTTCGATGGACCAGAATGGGAGGGAATTAGCTTCCTTTGTAAAGATCTGATTCGACGTCTACTTAGCGTCGATCCAGTTCTACGAATGACAGCTGTTCAGACCGCAAAACACAAGTGGATTATCGGCGAGGAGACGCCAAAGCACATTTTGCCGGAAATTCCCTATCGATTGGAATATTTCAATACTCAATGTAATGAACAGGTATGTTAAATAACTGAATGCAACGTATGTATTTATAACTCAGATTTATTAAGAAAACAGTTGAGTGTCCAGCAGTGGTTAAGCTTGTTGTTTATATTTTATTGATGGTTACACAGACTTTAAAATTAATAATATGATTACCTACTGTACATTATTTTCATATTAAAAATAACACAGTGATTAAGAATTTTTATTTTCGAATTTTATCAGCCATTTAAACTTAAGTGACCTTTGTTTATATTCACGTGTTAGCGCGTAATTTATAATTCCTTGGCAAAAGTTTGTTGGGAGAAATTCATCCTTTATTTAGTAACGTGGCAAATTCTATCATTTTTTAACTGTAAGGTAGGTGTCAGTAATAAAATATTAGATATAACGTATTTCATATATTCTACCCTAAATGAGTAAATTTAATTTATTATGAAACTTTTGGCAAATTACATTCCTCCTTAAAGATGACGTATTTAAACTTTTGAACGGTAACAAACAGTTTCCGGTTAAACTAATACACCTACGTGTAGACTCATTTCCTTTATGCTATGACATCCATGAATCAAGCAGTATTCTGGCTAGAGTAAGTTCCATTGCTTTTGTTTCGACCTGTTATAGTAATAATCAACTGGTTTGTAGCGGAGTAGCCACCATATTAAGCCTCGACTGTGCTCAGAAATCTCTGGTAGATCTTCCTACTCAGAAAGGCTATCGCGGTGATGGCGAGAAGGAAGGCGTGTTGCAAGCGAGGCTTTTATTACAAATTACCACAAATTATGAAATTGAGAAACATAATTAATTATCAAATATTTATAGCATATTTCGAGTAAACGTTAATACCAACATATCTGAGCTGTGTTCTGCAGGTACGGATTGTATACGCCACATAGCTCCCCCTCTAGAGCGTTTTCTATTAGAATACGCTCGATAATTGTACATAATCGGCGAGTTGAATGGGAAAAGTAATCCATCGGCCACGACGTGTGCACTAGTCTGTGGATCGAGATGGTACGGGTGCGGGCCCTACCGGGTTCGAAGTGTCTTCGGGAATGAGTTTTCGCGGTGGGGGCAAGGGAAGGGATACCGTGTCTTTAGAGGGTTGATTTGCAGAGCTAGATGTGTTTTAACGGTGATCATCGGAGGAGGCTCCAGATGTGCCGGTTTTAACCTGTCAATACTTACTGAGTCCTTGGTGCCATTGCGGTCCAGTATGAAATATTTTGGTTTGCGTTTGAGGACTTTGTAAGGCCCGTCGTACGGTGTTTGTAGTGGTTTCTTTACTGTATCCACTCGAACAGAAACGAAGGAGCAAGTAGATAAGTCTTTATGAATATATGTGGGTTTGTCATTCGAACGGGTGGATTTTAGAAGAACAGACCTGAAATGTTCTTTTAATCGCGCGGAATATGATGCTGGGTCTATGGGGGCTTGATCTTGGGAGCTGGAAATCGTTTCTCCAGGAAGCCTTAACGTTGTGCCTGGTACAAGTTCTGCCGGACAGCAACCAAGGTCTTTCTTCATCGTACTTCTAATTGGGAGAAGAATGATGAGAGGAAGCAGGGATGACTGCTGATTTAAGCTGTCGGTAGAAACGTTCGACGAGACTGTTGGCTTCTGAGTGGAACAGACGTGTGTTGAGCCTAATAGTTGATTTAGTTCCCGGAACAGTTCCCATGTTGGTCGTGATGACGGAAGGAACACCGAAAATGGATATCCATGATTCTATCAAGGCTTTTGCCACCGACGAAGAGGAGGTGTCGCTTAAGGGAACGGCGATTGGCCAGCGTGTAAAACGGTCGATGCAGGTTAGGATGTACGAGAAGGAGTTTGATGGCGGGAGGGGACCGAAAATATCAAAGTGGATATACCGATAGCGGGCTTCAGGGAGAGGGAAACAAGTGAGTGGACTTCGTGTATGCTTGTGGACCTTGCTGGCTTGACGAGGTAGGCAATTTTTGGTCCACTTACGAACGTCCTGTCGAATGTTCTTTCAGACAAAACGATCAGTGATCAAATTTGTTGTAGTGCGAACGCTTGGATGCGACAAACCATGGAAGTGGTCGAATATCTTCCAGCGAAACGTTTGCAGAACGAAAGGTCTCGGGCTGCCGGGTGAAACGTCGGAAAGGATCTCAGTGTTAGAGTCCGGTAGTGCTAAGCATTCAAAATGTAAGGAGGGGTTGGAAGCAGTTTCCGTGAAATTGGGATCTGACCTTTGTTCAAACGCCAGGACTTGGGGATCAAGGGAGAGTACGATGATTTGATTTAACTCCATTCGGGACATTGAATCAGCAACCACATTGCTAACGTCGCCGATGTGGCGTATGTCATCATTGAAATGTAAGATGAAGTATAGATGTCGGATTTCCCACATAGAATGATGGTCTGCGGTTGCTCGTATAGCATAAATCAGAGGTTTGTGATCGATAAAAATGGTGAAATGTCGTCCTTCCAAAATATGTCGGAATTGCTTGACTGCTAATAAATAGCTAGCAGTTCCCTGCCGAACGTGCTATATCGTGTTTCTTGTTTCAATTTTTTGTAAGACTTCTCCGACTGCCACTTTGGATGCGTCAGTATTGAAAACAAAGCGCGTTCCATTAGAGGTGTCGAGATGGTTTAACGTGGTTGCCTTTGAAAGCTGCTGCTTCACTGAAGAAAATGCTGATTCGGCCTCTGGTGTCATCTGGAAATGCTTCGGATTCTTCTTAAGCAAATCTGTGAGAGGCTGGAGAACTTGGGTACAATTCGGGATGAATCTTCCGTAATAGTTTACGACGCCTAGAAATCGACGAAGACTTTTCGCCGATTGAGGAGGGGGGTAATATATGATGGACTGCGTCTTTTCAGGGAGAGGTGTGATTCCTCGACCGTTGATGCGATGGCCCAGGAAGTCGATTTTTGAATGGCCGAATTTGCATGTTTCAGGGTTGGCCGTGATTCCGTATTGTTGGAGACGTGCAATCACCTGTCGTAGATGTTGTTTGTGCTCTTCCGGGTTGAAGTTTGCGATGAGCACTTCATCAATATATGTAAAAACGAAATCTAACCTACGAAAAACTTGGTCCATGAATCGCTGGAAGGATTGGGCCGCATTGCGTAGGTCGAAAGGCATGCGCAAGTATTCGAACAAGCCGAATGGTGTGATAACAGCGGTCTTTGCGATATCTTCTGAGGTTATTGGAATTTGATGGTAGGCTTGAACAAGGTCGATCTTGGAGAATAGGGTTTTGCTGTGCAGTTGCAGCGAAAAGTCGTGAATATGTGGTATAGGACATCGGTCTAGGACGGTCATTTGATTGAGTGCCCTATAGTCTCTAAATGGCCTCCAGTCGCCGTTTTCCTTCTCAACCATGTGTAATGGAGAAGCCCATGGATTGTTTGAAGGTCGAACGATGCTATTAACGTTTGCTGAAAATATACTATATATCTGATCTGCGTTCTGCACTTACGGATAGCGTACGCCACAGGTTGAAGTGAAATGTTTTTCTTTTAATAAAACAGTTGTCTATGATAAATGAAGTACAGTTTGCTCTTCAAACAATGCAACTAAAAGATACACAGATATTGTTCAGATAGGAAAAATCTTAACCAAGCAAATGCTACGCAGTTTTGAATTCACTGTCCCAGGTCATGGTGTTTCATATAAAGCACAACAACTACTCCCCTTTTCATAGTAACCTACATCTATAATAGTATGCAATAGGATATAAAACCGTAATTTTGGTGTGTAAATTTAAAAAAAACGATGCTTACGAATTACATATTTATATATTGCGGAGAAAATTAAAGAGTAGCGGTGGGAATCGCCTTTTGCTGTTAAAGCGATGAGTACTGCCCCGTAAAGAAATTAATCGACGAGATTATTCCCAAAAATAATTACTTAGCTAGTGTTAATACTCCACGTACATGGGTTTATTCCCTTCACCATTATAGTCGTAGAAAGGTGATGAAAGTTACAATTGAATGTGACAGTTGATAAATTGAAATCCATCCATGCCTATTTTATGGTGTGAAAGGAAATTGTCAAGTGAACGCTAATTGATCGTAAATAATGATAAGACGGGCAAGTATTAAAGTAAGAAATAGTAGCAAGACCTGTAGTGTAAAATGTAATTTTTTTAACTAGTATGAAAACCACTTCGATTTTAATTAAAATAGGTAGAATATTTCTTATCTGAAAGGAATGTGATTAATTAATAAGAAAGTAGCAGAGTTGTTATCCATCCCATTAAAATCATCATACTTAAAATTAAAAATCTCGTAGACTTTAAGTGAAGCCAACAGTTTGCATACATCTTATTCCACCTGGTTGAAATTAAATGCGACAAACATTATGAAATTATAGCAATCGTGATTTTCTGTAGCTTTGGAGTAATTATTTCTAAATTTATTTTGGAAAATTGTTATTGAAAAAAAAAACGTTTTAATGATAGCGATTTTCAAATACACTCATATGTTCAATAAATGATACCTTTATTTATCGACGAATGAATTTCCGAGCTCAATTTTGACCATAATTATATCATTTCATTTAATCAGGTTATGCTTGGACGGTAATTTTTCCAAGTAGATGGTATTAGAAAATCATTTTCATATTAAAATTAATCAATAAAATTAGTATAAATTAGATCACTGTTACAAAGTTAAGAAATATTAAATGAATGATTGGTGTCATTTGTACAATCAAATATGGTGGAATTATTGAGATTTAAATTGAATTGAATTAAGTTGATATAACCTTCTTTTAGGCAGAATATTGGAGATCGAAAACATACATAGGTCCGGACACTAGACAGGATGAGCCTCTCGTGGAAACATTCAAGTGCATATGCCTTAAAAAATGCGAAAATGAGTCGGGTGATGGATTGTACAAGCCATGTTTCAATTCAATTTGTGATTATTAAAACAATAAAGTTAAAACCTGTTTGAGAGTTTTCTTTGAATCGGGTTCTTGAATAAAGGTGTTGGCGATCTGGATCATTCTGAATGTAATCTGAAGTGGACAACAAATGGTAGTTTTAAGCATTTCATTGAACGCATACTCTGTAGTTATGACATAGTATGATAGGCAGTGGTTTTGGAGTCTATTTGAGTTCACCACGAGTTAATTCTAGTTAGCCCTACCATGATACAATTAAGTTGGCTCATATCACACCTCAAGTATCTGAAATGATTAACCAAACATCCAATCTAATCAAGCTATCAATATGCCCTGTACTTTGTGTAACAGAATTGATTAGGAAATATGGCGAAAATTGAAAATGAAACATTTTAATAGGAAGTGGTTAACTCTAACCAGGTAATAAAAAGGTCCTAAGGTGAGTTCCAATTTAATATTTGCAAGACTTGTATAATTTTCTAACCCACCTATCTTCTTCATTTACTACTTACCAAACTCAAACGCCTCCTCTGGAAGCAAAAAAGAACATTTTTTCATTGTTGTGGGTAATAACTAAATGACAGCCACACATTACGAGCAGAGATCCGCCAGATATAGCCACTAGATAGCCAAACAGATAGTGAAGGTATCTAACGATTGGTAGGTCCGCAATTGACTTTATGAGAGAAACAGGCGACATATTTCCTGCCAAAAAAACTCATTCTACTGTTTGAACTTTCGGATCGGTAAATTGTATTTATTTAAATATATAATGCAAGAAAAATTCAGTGCAATGAATAGTATGCTGGTTTTTTAAAAAAAAATACGAACGAAAGATACAATCCCGACAAATTGACAGAAACAAAAATCTTAAAAGAGTAAAGGGCCCATGGCTTCGTCTGTTCATTATTTATTTCTCCGGGGCTAAGAAGAGAAAGAAGAAAGCTAAATGATGTCTAATAAAATGCTATTTAAAATATAGACTATGTGTAGTAGCAGCGTTGTATTATAATCCTCTGATGTAAAATAAATTTATGATGATTGGTGAAAGTAGGCGTTAATGAAACACAAGTGAATGCCATTCTTCCCTCCTAGGAAACTGATGCCCAGTGAAAGTGTAATCCAAATCTGAAAAGATATTGTAATTGAAAATGATCTCAGGCTTCCTGGAGCTTTGAATAACAAAGAAACAGTAATCTTGACTTGAGATTTGAGATTGGACTGGTTTTCCCTTCCCCTGCAACTTCAAAGTTCACAGTTGTTAATTTCATTTTCTAAATCACGTTTATTTATTGTTTAATTCTGTTAATTAACTAACTTAATTATGACGGAGCGAATGATCATCTACCTTTTCCGTTAACTTATTAATATTGGAGCCAGTTGAATAAGAAAGAATTCTTTCAAGTATTTAAAGGGCTGTATTTGTTTGAGCATTTCAAAAAATGAAATAATAAGGTTATTCTATTCCTTTCTATCCGCTCTACTGCTTAAAATTGAAAACCGGCGCTTGGTTCTAATCCATCCTGATCTAACTTTATAATTAAATATGAAAATTTATCCAGGCGGAAGTCATATTGTTGTGCCATTATGCAAAAGTCATTCTTAAGGTCAGAATAATATCACTATCGGTACTCACTTTGATGTAAAAGAAATTTATAAATTATAACTGGTGGAAGCAACTAAAATCACTGAACAAAAATTCGATAAGTTGATAGGTGATCAATAAGGTGCTGAAACCAATATCAAAGGTGTCAGTGAGGCCTTCTTCAATTGGTTTTAGGATTCGGGTTGCACAGTATTTGCTTTCAAGGGAAGTTCACATTCCCAAGTTCAACTTTCGAGATCTGTCCCCCAGGATTACAGTAAATGCTCGTCTCCTATGTCCAGTGCTTAATGGTCGATTTTTAAATCAATAAGAGTCGATAAATTCATTCCTTCTTCCACTGGTTATTTTCAGCGGATTAGAGCTTTGAAACCACTACGATGGTAAAGGAAATATTTTTAAATTTTAAATTAAACTAAACAAGCCTGTTTATTCAAATTATTGGAGTATACTACGAAGAGATGGCTTCAGAAGGATAAAACATTAGACCAATTATCATTTTTAAGCAAAACGTGTATTAATTAGTAAAGGTGAGTTCTGGGTAAATAAACAGGACACTCTGGAATACTTATTATTACTATTGCATATCCACATTTCTTCATTGCGAGCTTTACTCAAGTACGGCCACTGACTTTACTTAATCCCTTAACGCCCTTAGGATCGTACGGTCCTTCTTCAAAATGTGCTCCATTGGTACTAGACTCGTAGCAGAAGGCGCTATCACCATTTGAAACAGTTAAATACGTGTCTAGAGCCTTCACCTGATATCACCAAAACTCATCTCGTCGGCGGCATTATTCTGCTGTGAGACTCGCGTAAGAGCAGTTTAGCGCATTTTTCAAAAAATAAATCGGGTTAAATACGCGTAGTAGTTCGGTTTTGACAGAAAATGAAAGAATTTTGAACATCAAATGTAGAGTTGATAAGCAATATAAGGTTTAAAATTAATTGCCTCAAGGCATTTCAGAGGAATACAGCAACAAGCCCCTCTCTCAGTGATAAGATTAAACTACTTTCTAGGGCAAACTTCTAAATCCTTTCTAATAAGAGTTGAAGACTAAATGTTATGGTAAACGATTTGGTGACATATAGATCACAGTGACTGTAATATCGGAGGTCAGAGCGTTAGGTCCTCATCAGCTCGGGCTCACTGAATGGTTAAGACAGGCTATCTAGGGATATTACAATTCGAGTCTCTCACAAGGGAGGCTCAATGAAGTCGATCTTTACCCTAAATGGGCTTGGTAAGTAGTAATTATTTTAACTTCAAAAATTCAAGCAAGGAAATGGTTTTCAAAATACACCTTGGACATAGGGGTAGCATTTAGAGGACTCAAATCCTTCTATCCACTTTTTTAAGCTTGTTTAGGCAGGAGGGGTACAATTCTGGTAGTTGACTGGGCGTTACTGGGCGTCAGACCCATGACCTCTGACTAAGCAGACTTTCACCCTGATCACTGAGCTACCGGTGTCCATATGGTGCATTTTTCAGAACTCGTTGGAAGTTAAATTTTCGAAAGGAATTGAAATTGTTTAATATACTGAACTGACTTGAACCTTCCATACGAAACCGATTGACTGAGAATATTATATTTTCGCGTTGGTCTGATATCATCCACTAAACTATGGGTCTTTGTTCTCTCTGATTGAATAAAAAATAAGGGATTGCACTCCAGTGCTATTGAGGCAAATATCCAGACAAGCAAAATTAAAGGGTACCGGTTTGATCAGAGTGACACATATTAGTGTAGTTCATTAAGTTAAATGACTCATGATAAGAATTACTTCTATACTACTTCACTCCAAAACGATTTAATTTAATTTAAATATATTACATTTATAAGTTTGTTCGCGATTAGTTTCAAAAATATAGATTACTTTTAACCACTTTAGCTTGTTTTTGATAATGAGTGACAAGATTTAGAAGTCGACGTTTGTTTTATTTTCAAACGAGCCTACCTCTACACGTTCGATGCAATTCAATGCGTCCTGGTAGGGTTTGTAGCTTAGCCTACTTCCAAACCCCTAGTAACAACGTGCTAAGTGACTTACAACAGAAAGATTACCGACCCCTTGATTAGCAGACATGCATTTTAACCACTGGACCGCTTTTTTTGTAGTTGAAATCACGAGTACGACTTCACCTTTGCCAGGTCTCTGCAATCATGCATCCTAGGATCCCTCTAATTGGGACTTGAGTCTTGCCACTCCTCCCTTGAATAACCAATACTAACAGAGATACCGAGAGGGTTTATGAATATGTTTCGGAAATAGCAGCGCACACTCAAACGCATTTTAACAAAATTCACAAAAATTTTCTATGCATGATTGACTTCCCCTGCTGCCAAAAGCATCCCCTTTGGCTAGCCAGTATTGGCATAAACTTATGAAAGACGGAAGACAAAAACGGAAAATTAACGAGTTTAATAAGTTCAAATCTTTCATAGTATGAATGTTTGATGAATTTAGACACACAAGATGAATTGATAGCAACAATAAAATGCACAAAAGCAAAAGAAATATCTTGCACACTTTACAATGCACAATAGGATGACACCTTGATTACTGAAGCCAGAATGAAGAGAGGCCGACTATCCAGATGTCAGGAAGGAGATATACATAAAGTCCGTTCATTGCGGATGATGCTCAGTGACTACGAATAATGACCAAGTTAGAATCCACATTTACAAGAAAGAAGACGAGAGAAAGGCGAACTTAATAATAATTAGTACTCAGGGAAGAGGGGATATACAATTTAAGAAGGGAACAAGAGGAGGAGTATTATTAATAGAGGGGTATAACACCAACACCGACCCCTCCTTCATGGGCAATAAGTGGTGTAGCGGGAACCCATTGCCAATCGGCGAAAGACTCATCGGACACGTGAGCTTCTCCTATTGAAGTGGACGAGCTGGCAGCATGAGGTGGGGGTGGGGGAGGAGGAAGTGATGAAATATGAGGTTGAGAAGGAGAGGGAAGAGGAACGGGTGATGACGTATCTCGACCCAAATCACCAGCACTGCCAGCTGTTGATTGGAAAGTGAGGGATTCAATCAGACTCTCTGTGGAGTCGAGACCCTATTGAAAGGAGTGATAGAAAAGAATGTGCCAATAAGAACGCTGATTTCCAATAATCAGAAGCGTATTTCAAGGGTCAATATACTGAAGCCGGTTAACGGCAAAATTTCCTCGATTTTATACTTAAATTCACAAAATATGACTGATATCTAGATAAAAACTAAACTGCCAAATCGTGATATCAACTCAATGACAAGTATAGCTTAAACGTATAATCTATAGCAAATTAAAAAAATTTCAATTTTAATCGAAATAAAATAAAATTCAAGGCGTTTAAAAAGATTAGCCTATGGAGTGTTAAGTGGGGAATATCTAAAAGGTAAGAATAAGTATTTTTGAGAATTTCCAACTAATCTGTCAACATCGGTAAGTGAAGGACAGTTCTTTACAGCAAGCACATCTCAGATATTAGCTTCCAATTTGAGCCATACAGCCCCAAGTTGATCCATGCGCTGGCAGGTGCCTCTCCGTTGGCTCTGTTGGTCCCCTTCCAAATTCACATTAGCAGTGTGTCAGGTGGCTTGTCAGCAAAATATGACAACTTTCACTATCACCCGGCTAAATCTCTAAAGATTCAATACACGCATTATAGGTCCCTAGTGAATAGATCAATCTACAAGTTAGATCCTTTTTCTCCTGCTTGCACGTTCGTTGCCACGACTTCCGTTGTTAAGGCACTGTTAAGGCTCACCTTTTTACCCAATTTGTGTACTTTATTGGGCATTTCCCTCCTCCTTCTGCTGATAAAAATGAATGGTGATTCACGTTGTTCTTGGTGTTTATGATTTGCCATTGAAGTTAAAATCGCAAAAGTTGACCTTAACTGCATTTAGGTTCAAATTGAATATTTGTCCCGTAAGTGAAACCTACTTCTAGCGCGGCTTGATGTTAGCAAGAAAGAGGAATATTGACATTAACTGCAAAAACACAGTCTTATATGTCGAATGTAGTTACTTTTTACTAGACGTGAAAATATTGCCAACAAACATTCCCTCCTTGTCTGTCAATCTTGATCTCTCGGCCACTTTTGGACTTCAAATCCTCGTGAAAGTGAGAGAGAGAGAGAGAACGATAATAAACTAATAGCGATATAATTAGACCAAGTTCTAAGCCAGCTTTTAAACGATTTACAAAGCAGATATTAAACGTTGAAAAAATTGAAAAGGGTACAAGGAAGACAACAGCCAAAGTGACTAGACCACCTCCCACACTCTGCAGTTAAGGCTCATTGATTGGTATACTGTAACATCCAGACAGCCAGATTCTATGCGTAGATAGACCACTCCATTCGGTCATTTTAAATGCATTTCTATTTATCCCATAAAGACGTCTGTCTATCCACAAATGCGTTAAGCCATATAAATTTTGGTCCTCTCAGACTGAATGCAAACAGAATGAACTCCTATTTCTTCCCAAATGAATGAAACCTAAATCGCTTGAGAATTTCCAATAGGAGACCTAAAATACTCACTTTCTTTATTCGTAGACAAAACAAAGTCATTCTCAATCCGTTTCCTCACTGTACGAATGGGATTGAGTCAAAGCAAAACCCCATAAAACTCAGAATGAAAAGCATTTCAGTTATATTCTCTCCTTACCTCAGTAGTAACTGTCGGCAAATCTATGGATCCTTCATCACTATGGGTGACCATCTGAGAGCTGCTAGAAGGCTGGTTAGCATTCGATGCATTCTGACTGACGGTGCTAACCAATTCCGTTTGATGAAAAGACATTCCACCACCAGCCAATCGAGGAGCTAGAAGACTCCTTGGTCCCTCTTCCAACCACTCCTCCAGGTCTTCATTATCCCTAGACTTGCAGTGTCGTAGCGCCCGACGTCCACGCAAACTCCTGCTCCTTCCACGTTGACGACGTTGATGAGGTAAGACGTTGGAAGGGAGATGGTTATCGTTACGATGAATATCCATGATGACTGATGGAAGAGTTCGTGAGGTGGATGGAACTTGTAGTGGTTGTTCCTCTGCAGCGAAGTCTTCATCCACTTCCTCCTCAACCATTACTACAGAAACACGACCATCGTCGTCTCCGTCGTCTGTCAGACGAAGGTGGTGATGTCGTCGTCGATTATGCGTGGATGAAGTCTCACAACGCTGGAAACATTCGACAGAACTTAAATTCTGTTCGCCATCAAATCCACCTAGAAAAAAAGGGCTACCATATAACTGTTTTTACCCAAACAATTTGGGTAAGCATTGCTTAATGAAACTTGCCAAATTAAACGTTTTTTTTTGCTATCTTGATAAAATTAGTTAAGCTGCTTAATAGCAAGAAAGATCATCTAATACAATTCCTTAAGCTTATAAAACCTAACTAATTACAGGCACATTTTTACAATAATAGAAATAAAAGAAATTTCTGTTATTTACTTCCCACCTCTATACGTTTGGAATTTTCAATGATTGTTCACGCATATTTAAAGGACAAAGCACAAACATTGTCTAAATTTTTAGAATTATTTGAAAGCGAAGCATATTATCCAATGGAAATGATTATATGATTCCACTACGAAGTTTATCCAAAACCACTGGGATGGGTGGCTCCAGATTAAGGATAAGGTAAACACGCGGACCAGATGGGAGCAAGTCGAACACCAAGTGTTTATAATTATAGGCACAACAATTATTAAATTAACGTATCTAAGACACCGTCTTTCAAGAACCATATCTCGCCCAGTTTCAGTACACATTTCCCGTGTGAGAAAAATTGAAAAGGATGAAAAAGCAGAGAAGATTCTGATTCATCTCGAAACAAACAGCTAATCTTGTCCCGAATCGAGATTTGCTGTCCAATTTGTTAATGAATTAGAAAAATGAAAGTTTATGTGAGGAAAAAATATGTTCGAATGCATTTCAATGGCATGTTAACACCCCATCTAGTGAACTCTATGTGTGTTATGTCACGAAAGTCTAATGACTACGTCTTCTTTAGTCTTTTCACAAGGTAGACTGTGTTCAAAAACACCAATAAATACGGATTTTTTTGATCAACAAGATATTACGTGCATCTCGTTTACCTCTTTTGAAGACACCTACTTAGATATGGATGGGGTGAGAACGTGAGGAAAATAATAACTGCCTGCAGAGACTTTAGATCTGATCACTGCTTACACTCGATGGAATAAAGAGTGAATGCACCTCCATTTCAGGTGACATCAAATGAAATGACATCCCGGGATAAATCAGGAGAAGATAAGGTATTTCAATTTGAGTGGATTGCAATAAATATAAAAATAATAATCCAGACCTACAAACCCGTTAAATTAAACGTTTCCAAACATTCATTCAGGATAGAGGGGTGGTATTTTGGTGAGTAAATCTGAGAAACTTACACCCACTTACTTCTCTCTTGGTGTGCATCAACCAGCACAATTGATCATGTCAGTCGGGAAGGCATGCGCCCGGGAGTATCGACCTCGTGACCCCTTTGCCAATAAAAACACCAATCCGCTAAAACAGATATTTCTATGGGCAACTCAATCATTTGACTTCACTTCACCTGTGAATTTGCATACATTTGATGCTAACAATTGTAATCTGGCCAAAAGTTCATCATTCATACTGTCCTTATTTTTTTTCCCGAGTCCTGATTGAATAACATCCTACATAGAGACTTCATAATTGATATCTTATTATATTTTTTTTGGAAGAAGGAGGGGGAGGGGAGTGTCCAAGGAGAAGATCTAATCATATTTTGTAAAATAAAATGAGTTACTCGAATAGAATATAAGCAATTAAACGAACCCATGTTTGTTAGGATCACTTCGTAGTCAGAATTTAAGAGCCTTCTGGTTTAAACATAGTCAACCACAGTTTCACAAGTAAATTGCACTCCATTTATAACTATCATCTCCTCCTCCTCCTCCTCTATATTTATCTGTGAATCATTCATCTAGTGCTTGTTGTTGTTTCATTTTTCCCCAATGACAAATTTTATAAGAGGGAGGAGGGGAGGGGGAAGGGAGGGAAGAGGAGGTGTCAAATTTTTCCTTTACATCCGAAAATGCTGGGTGTCTCATCTAGTCGAAAAACTCCCCTAACTTTATTTATAAGCATAAAAGTAGACAGTGAAGAGAAAAAAAGGTAAAATAATCGTCTGTTTATTTATGAGGCCTGTACACTCCAAGGCAGCATAATTTATTGGGAAAACGTGGCAAATTTTACTCCACTGGATCTGAGCATCTTTATGCCGTTCACTATCCAGTGAAAGAATGCTTTTATTTTCGCTCCATGTTTCGTTGTAACTGAGAAATTGGCATTATTAAATTAACAATCTCACCTGCCAGCCAATCACAGTATGGAAGCAAGATTAAAATGGGAGAACAGTGGCCACCAGATAGAAAATGAGATCCTCATTAAGAATTCATGTTGCAGAAGAGGAAAGTGGCCGTCGTTTCCTATCGTCTTTGCACACTTTTATTCTAGATTGCCCCGCCCATAGAGGTACACAATCAAGTTTTATGCAAAAGTGAGAAGCTATGATTACGGGAGCATTGCATTGTAAATCCACTTTTAGGATTGTGCTGAAAAGTCCAGGGAAAAGTGCATTTGAACGCATCCGAACAACTCGTAGTAATGCGAAATGGGTATCAATTTCCTCTCGACGTTTACATAGATGGCCGCTTTATCGTTAATTCGCATTTACGCCAACTACGGCAGACTGAAAATAAATTATATCTGGGCTTTCCGCAAATCGAATATGAACTGACCATACTGATAAATCCAGTTAGCATTCCTAAAGTTTAATGCACTACTAGAAGCGTTTTGTTCTCTACAATTTGAAAGCCAATCCCATCCTAATGTTTACGCAGAGTTAGAATAAACATTCCTTTGGCCATTTCTATTGGTTAGACATTTCGAGAAAAGCACTTCCACGATAAACTGGGCAATTATTAGTTGATAAGCGCTTCATTCACAGCAATGCAATTTGCCAATAAAAGGCATGGGCAAAACTTGTTTCATTAATTGAAGGCAAGTTATTTTCGCATAATTCTAATATATTCAATCGCACATTGCAAGAAATTGAAATGAAATTAGGAATTTGGGGGGAGGGAGGAGGGGGAGGGGAATTGACCGGAAAAGAAGAAAAAAGGGGCCAAAAACGCCAAAAGCCAAAGCTACGAATATCCTGCGTTTTTAAACAACTGCGGCAAACGATAGTTGAAGTGAAATATTTTCTGAGAAGGAATTTCACTAGCCCCCCAATAAAATGGCAACCTTGCAGAGAAGTTTCCTGGCAGTAATAACCTGGTCATAGGGTTCCGATTGCATACCGTTTCAAGTTTCAACACAGAGGAAGTAGATAAGTATTTCATAGTCTCTTAAGAAAATTGGAAAAAAGGTAACATCAAATGGCAGGTGTAACCATGAGATGAAAATTCTTGAGACGAATATCCAAAACTATTTTCATTAGGCATTCTTAACTTATAAAGAAAAACTCTAACCCTTTAACGCCATTAGGACCCTACGGCCCTCTTTCACAATAACCTCCATTGGTACTATACTAGTAGCAGAAGGCGCTATCGCCTTTTTAAACATGTTCAATACGTCTATAGCCTTCGCCTGATACCACCAAAACTCATCACGTCGGCGGCATCAGTCTGCTGTGAGACACGCGTGAGTTCAGCTGGGTGCATTTTTCAAAAAAATAATTCGGGCGTTAAATGATTAATACACAAATATCTTCCGATTAGTTCTATTGACCTTTAAGTAACAAGCTATTAAATTTATGCAATGGATACAAATCTCGCTCTCCACGCAAACATTAGAGCCACTTCTAAATCGGAAAAAATGGGACCATGATTTAAAGGGAATACAAAACTTACCGATAGCATATAGTCGTCCGCCGGATGTAGCCAAAGCAACACGTGACCTCGGGGTGGCTAAGGAGGCGACCTCTGTCCATTGACCTAGGCCCGGCTCTCCGTTGATGGATACCAGTGCAGATGCAGTTGGGTCGTACATCTAAAAATAAAGAAGCAAAGGTGCATTGCAAGAAGCATAGAAGTCAATAAGCAAACATCAACCACAAATACAGTTGTCAAAGTGTCTTCATTTTTTCAAGGTAAGAAAATGACATGAAAAAGGAGACATCATCAGTGGCGTTCCCATAAAAAATATAAGCAAAATTATTCCATACTAGATTAGTTTCAGTTCTCCAAATGGTAGTAATATTCTACTAGACGCGATTTTTCGGAGATAGAAAATTCTTTAAACCTGGCTGAGCAAATCATATAATTTGGACATGCCTTTCTCGATCAACTTGGTACTAAAACGATAGTAATAAACCACCTACCATTGAAATTGTGACGCAAAACTGATTATACCCTATTTAAAGTTAAATGCAACCCTGACCAGGAGAGACAAAGTTAAGCACCAACCTCCACGGATCTGAGGAAATGACATCCATTATAACCACCAGCAGCGAAGATTCTACCCCGAAGTACAGCAACTCCATGTCGACAACGACTATGCAGCATAGGAGCTACTTGTCGCCAAACGCGACGAATACCAGGCGTAAAAGGAGATGCGCTAGGATTTGAGGAGGCACTAGGAGGTATGTGGTGGCCCCGGCGATGATAACATTCCACAGAAGCAAAGATTGGCAATCCATTGTGTCCGCCAATTGCAAAGATTCGACCATCTTCCAAAGCCACTACACCACCAGCTGAACGGCACTCTGTCATACTGGGTATCACTTGCCATCTAAATAAAGAAAAACATAATTTATGGCGACTGCAGAAAGGCGTGGAAAAACTCTTTCGCCTGTAATCTCGAAATCTCTCGTTCTCTAACTGCAAATGATACAGTAAGCTAATTTCTTAACGTCTGGACTAGTCTCTCTTCCCATTGATACATACTTGCAAAAAAAGAAGCCATTTCAAAATTAGGTAAGTTGATTTCTAAAAACTGTGTATCTTATATTATGCCAAATAACCGCTTCGCAGAGGCAGAACTGTCAACGCTTTAGTCCTCAAGTTACGTTACCTTCACCTTCAAATTATGAAAAACTGCACTTCTAAAAGCAGTATTAATTTTATCCAAGATAGTCGCCCTCAAATGTCTTATGACAAGAAGGAATTAAGAGCAAGAGGCATCAATCACAAATCCAACTCGAAATGTAGGTTTCTGTACAGACATTTCTTTCTTTCAAGACCCAAGTAAATGCTATCCAATTGACGTCTTTAATACAAACATCAACTGGTTAATGACTTTTAGTTAAGTAAAATAAATAAGCTGGAACCGACATGTGTCTAACTGCACAATTTTAGCAATATGAACCAGTGTTAAAAAAAATATTCCACGAAGATATCAAATGCAACCATCACAACCAGTCCTGTCGGCTGGCAATTCCGACAAGTCCATCTTCCATTTCCTCCATTTATAATCTTGTTTCGGGTTCTAATGATGCCTCCTAAATCCAGAGCTCATCTACCACGCAGCTCTACTGTACCGTTCAATAGTTAAGAGTTCGGACTTGATGCCACCACACAACCTTACAAACTTGTGCAATTTAGATGAAGACCAACAAACGCAGCAACTGGAATGATTGCGCATCCAATCTTTCCATGTCGTTAACTTGCCAATCCCACTTTTCCCCAAAGTCAAAAGATTGGGAAATGACCCAATACATCTAATTAGGCAAGGCACAAAAAGAGGCTGTTTTAATCCTTTAACGCCCGAATTATTTTTTAAAAAACCCACCCAACAGCAGTCACGCGTGTCTCATAGCAAACTGAGGCCGACATGATGAATTTTAGTGGTATCAGATGAAGGCTATGGACATTTTGAACATGTTTCAAACGGCAATGGCGCCTCCTGGGGCATATTTGGAAAGAGGTCCGTACGGTTCTAAGGGCGTTCAAGGGTTAAGGGTCTGATTCACACAGTTTTACAAGACTCATAAATCCAGAGAGGTTTCTAGGACATGCTCTGCGTCCTAGATTTAAAACAGGACACAAGTCTTAGCGATTAGAGATACCGACACAAGTACGATGGGTGACGCATGCGATTCAAACACCTAAATCCGAAATGATAGCAGTAAATGGGATCAAACACTGCTCGATCTTAAAGGAAACTTATTTCCTGATTCTAAATCTTCGAAAGTTTAATGTGCCTTTCCTTCTTTTGATTAAAGCTCTTGGTGATAATTTTAATTGGGGAGATTCAATAAGATAAACGCCTAGTAATAGCAGTTTCTTAGTTTTATAGTCATGTAACCTAGTAATTGAGTATAAACACGTTTGGGAATCAAGGCACAGAAAGTTTATAGTCTCACTTCCTTAGTCAGGATCATCGATAGACAAAATAGCAGTTTGCAACTAGATTACTTGAGTCTTATCATGCATTATAATATAGAAAGCACATGCGTTGTCAAGACAACAATAAGTTTACATCTCTGGAGTTTTTTTGGTTCAAATTTGTTGTTTTTACGAATACACTTGAGTGCTTGTTTACTTGATACCTCTTCAATCCAATTACAATAGCTATAAAAAACGAACCGATTTTGTTCAGGATTATAAACTTCACAAGTGCGGAGAGAGGAAACACCATCATAACCTCCACAAACATAGATCCTTCCATTAAGCACAGAAGCTCCTAGAGCGCTTCGACGATAATTCATTGAGGCAACACGTTCCCAAACTCCCGTTTTGGGATCGAATTTCTCCACGGTGTTGAGACGAGTGTAGCCATCCAATCCACCAATAGCATAGAGACAACCTTGAGGTGAAAAAAAACAAAATAAAATTGAAGGAAACAGCATACACAAAGAGAAATGAAATTAAGATAAGAGCAAGATCATTAAGCACTTCCACTAAGATAGGTTTTTAGTAGAATCATTCACGAAAGGCGAGCCTCAAAAACGTATTTATTATTATCAGCGTAGAATCCAGTTATAAATCTCACAAATATACGTTCTAACGTAATGATACCACTTAAATATATCATCAGTTGATCTACCTTTAAGCGCGACAACAGCATACCGACTTCTTTCCGATGACATGCTTTCTACAACTTCCCATCGATCTACAAGAGGGTTATATGCTTCCACAAAGCTTTGTAACTCTCCCCCTTGTCCTGCAGTCACCTCAACAGAAGACCCATTAGCGACATTAGAGGATACTGCTTGGGCTGTAGAGTTGGCATTAGCGACTCCTCCTCCTACGACATAGATCACTCCAATCACCTCCTGTCCACGTCTAGGTCGACAGACAAACGAACACTTTGAGGTAGTGACAGAGTCTGGCAAGAGGAGCAAATCACGAGCTTCATCTAGAAGATCTCGGCATGCCATATCGGCTCGAATGTGCGGATTCTTGGAAACTACATCACGAATGAATTGAGCGGAAAGAAGTGGTAGGCGAACACGGGAGAGCAGGTCAGGGAGAAATTTGAGACGTGAGGAAGTGGACTGATTCGACTTTTCAGAGAGGGATAAGGCCATCCGGGATGAAGAGGGCGTGGTGAATTGAAGAGACTGGAGTGAACGACTTAGTTCTGGACTCTCTGATGTTTTGGAAGGAGATGCGTGCTCACACCATCCAATAATTGAATAAAAGACGCGTTCTTCACTACTCACCTAAAGTAATAAAATAATTAAACTGTTTTACAAGATCAGAACAATTCAGTTAAGATAAGAGAGAAGAATTGCAATGCAGGTAAATAGTCATGCGTAAAATTTATCAAGCACTTTAGGAGAAATGTTACTTACACTTGACTTGGTTAGCGGAAAGATTTCCGTCAACACAGGACACTCAAATCCTACTTTACCCTTCTGTAAACCTGAATCAGCCAAAATGACTGATCACCCACATCACTGGACGTGTACCCGTAGACATAAGTTTCGCGATCCTTAGCTTAGAAGGCAAGCACACTGACCACTGTGACACCAACACTGACTTTTCTCAACACCTGTTACTCTGCTTCAATTAATTTGACCAAAAAAATATAGTTATCAATAATTTGACTCGCTATGGGTTGCACGCGATCTCTATAATTGGTCCCAGATAAAGGAGAAAATAGAACTACTCAAATTCTATTTTGTATTTAGCAAAACAGCTATATAAGCTAACATAAACCCACACTTTGTTTTCGAGGAACTGATTTTTCCAAAATCAGATACATTTCAGCAACCATAAAATAACTTTATAGAAAAAAGACGTTTTGCCGTAAATTCAAGTAATGATGAATTTGCTACTCACTTGTAGGTCATCACTTTCAAGAATTCTGCAAAACTCTGGACCAGATAGAGCTCCGTAGAATGCTGGGGAGGTGGCAAGGTGTTCAAAGTTCTCATGAATGATACGATCACAAGCGCCAACAAGACCTGAGCAGAGAAAACTCGACGCAAAACTTCGAACCTGGAGGAGGTTTTCGAGGGTCAATCTAAGAAGAATAAAATAAAAACTCAATAAAGAACTCGCTATTTGTCAAAGATATAAACGATTATGGAGGGAAAAAATTACAACCAATTAAAGTATTTAAAATGTAATATTAAATAGAACACAAATTGAGAGTAAAATTAAAACTTGCGATCATCGAAATATGCTTAATCAATAAAATACGAACCTATCTTCAATATACCGACAACAATAGTGCCGAACACTATCAATGTGAAGAAAACTGGCACCAATGAGTGTGGCTTGAACATTCCCTGGAGTAATTTGAATTTCACCCGTATACGCAAATGTAATAAATGCTTCCAATACACTAAAATATTGAAAATTGAAGATAACTCATTCCTACGCTGGATCAATACCCTGAATAGTGATTTCACGTTTTGTTGCTTCACACATTCCACTCAAAAACATGGCATCGAAAAATGGAATTGTGGCAGCCAGAACGATTTTGTGGGCTGAAAACTTTTGCTGGTCAGCCTAAAGCAAATGAAAAAGGACAAATGACTAACTATTAATGTCACATCGCACAATTTCCCTTTACGGCGTATCTGCTCGAAATTCGAGAAGGAATTTCGAATAAGATTTTGATCCTTGAAACGAACATTTGAACCAATTGAATCCTAAATTTGATAAAATTATATGTATCAGTATACCTGTCTAGTTAAGCTTATCATCGCAAAACCAACGCCCTTGAGACAAAACAGGTCACTTAAATCACGCGGCTGGCAAAGGAGGAGCTCTATTTTACCTTGAAAAGTTTAAATCTTTATATATTTAACAAAAGGTAAGTATGATGGAATCTTGAAATAATCATCCTTTGAATTTTCTTCAGCTAAAATAACCGCAAAAATTTAAGGAAAACACCTATAGTTTAAAATGTACAGTACTATTTTGACCTCAATTTTGTTGTGAAACAAAAGCAGAAACTAGTTTAAGTATTGAAAAAAGTGCATTAAAACTATAATTGTATTGTAGATTGATACTGCTCTAAGTGACGATCTTAGTGGGTTCTTAATAATGTCAGCAAAATTAATCGTGAAATGCTATGGTCGAGGCAAATATTTTTGAAGTGGGTTTATTTTCGACTTAATGAAATTCGTAGATAATCTCGTGTTTCCATTTAGATCAGTAGGATTATTAATTAGAATCTCATTCATTTGATTTTCATTTTGTTGAATGAAAGTAATTTTTCAAAAACCCATTATTGATCGAAACGTCTCTAAAATATAGATCTGGATAAAAAATGAAGTTATGGAAAATTTTATTGAAACCAAAATTATAACTCTCTTTCGCTTATTAAGGTGAATCAACCCAGAGTCATTATAGCGTAGGTCAACGCGTACCCATGGTTCCGCTTACATCTTTTATTTGATGTTAAATATTTTATTTTAGCATCTAATAACTCGTGAGCGACTTTCAAATGGTATTTTAAAATGAAGTTCTTTCCATGTTCATATTTAAAAGCAGAACTTTCTGATATTAAATTATTAGAAATACCAAAATTCGAGGATAAATTGTAAGAAGTTCTATAAAATATATTATGCATTACAAGTAATCCCAACTATTTAACTATTTTAAATAAATAAAACTTATCAAGTGCAATAATCTGTTCGATTTTTATGTTTTTGATCCTAAAATGGCAACTAAAAAATTAAATGCACTCATTTCAAGTAGGGGCTTGGTATATTTCATTCACTCTGTATTATTCCCTGCTGTCAATATCCTTTAAGTTAATTTGAAATTATTTCGATTTTATTGAAAATTGAACTCAAAAATATTATTCACCATGGATGAAAGCAAAACCTAGAGTAACAGATTTACGTATAATTTCTTAAATGTTAGGGGACCAAGCCGAAATTGAACAAATCTGTGCCCAAACCACCACCTACCAAAGTCGCCGAAGGAAGTAAAAAACCCAAGGGGAAGAAGAGCAAATCCAAAAGGAAGGTCTTTGAAAAAGGACCAGAAAGGCCACCTGCCGATATTCTAGATCCCGCAGCAATGAAAAATCTCCACCTGATTGCTCACAATGCGCCAGAAGCTCTTGCTTATCGTGGTTTCAATTGGGCTGGGAGTAAAAACAAGAAAGGGAGGAAAAACAAATAATTTTTTTGCAATTATTTTTCTCTGTAGCGCTATTTTCAATTAATTTGCATGCATTTTAGTTTCATCGATATATCCTTATTTGTGAACTCATTAAACATAAATGAAACCTCATTAGAGTATTTGGATTTTACGTACATTGTTCATCTACTGTTAAATTGCGTAAGAAAATATCCACAATTCAGTATGCAAATTCTCTATTTCACTTGGTTCGATGCTAGACCTACCAATTATACCATGGTATATTTATAGACGTTATATTTCAGATCTCTGAATCGATTAAGAAACTGAATGAGTACACATGTGAGTCACGTTTAGTAAAATGGCACATACGCAATGAGACTTGACGAGACTCCATGAAATGTTTCGTAGAAAATGCGTCAAACAACACTACTATCTAATTACAGAGAATCCATAGTCTTGTTACGAAAATGGGTTATCCACAGGGGAGCATTGATCTCGTAATCTACAACTTGACATACTCCTGATATTATAAATTTTAGAAGACGTAAGAGAAACTTATACATTTTTGCAGTTGTGTCAAATTTTGCATAATTTGTGGAATGGGTCATTCTTTTGGCTGGATTGCTAGAGTTGAGTCGCGCTGCATAAACCAGATACTAACCTTTGTGTCTCAGATATTTAAAGTCATCACTGTTTCTCAATAACTATTTATAAACAGCATGATGAACTTTAATCACAATCAAATAGTGGTTTTTAATTTGAAGTTCGCGGTTTGACTAGTAGTACGAAAACAACTATGCAATCGTTATTAGTCTTCCTTCAAGACCAAAAGATTTAATATTTGGATATTAAGGCGTTTAAATGAAAGCTATAGTGAAAGCAAATTGTAATGATTTATTAATGCTTAATGCACCGATATATATCACATTTCACCGTGTGCAATTCGTTTAAGTAACTAAAACATGAAGATAGGAAGCTTTCACTAACCTCTATAGCAAAATACCCCAGTATGGGAAGGCTCCCAGAATTAGTTAATCTATCTCAACGACACAGAGTAAAGCGCTTATTGAAATTATGCTCACTTGAATGAATATTTATGGCTGATTGGCTGAGAAGGCCTCCACCCCCCAGAATGATCGAGTGTGCATGATACAGCTTAGTTTAATCATCTTCGATTTATGCACTCCACAGATCTAAGTCATCGAGAGTGAGAAGTTTATCAACTGCGAGTGATAATGAATGCAAATACATGAATCAATGGTCGTGATGATGCTTTCAGTCTATTTGAGCACTATCAGTTTACTATCAAATTTGATGGAACATTTACCGGAAAGAACAATTATATAATAGCAGATTATCTCGGAACTGTTGCTACCAATCTTTTATGAAACTCTACAGATAAACTTTTTGTGGTAAGAGAGAAATGAGGAGAAGACCTGTAACTCTTAAGATGATTGATTTACTAAGTAAACGTGCTTAATTGATTGGATTTTGATATATATTAATCGAGAGAAACACGGAGTTGGATGAATAATAGACTGTGGGACACGGCGGGCAACTGTGCATATGGTTTGAGTACGATGAACACAGCCAATCAAGGGCCTACGCTTGTTTCATCGAATCCGCCATTTTGATTGAGACTAAGCTTCCCGTATCTCATAGCACACTATACTGAGACGGCGAATAAACGTGTTCCTCACATCACGTCTGTTTCTTAACTTGGCAGTGGCTTAGCTATTTCCAGGGGGATGTAACAACTAGAAGAGATAGTGTTGGAGGTTTCTGAGTACAGCCATGCTTAGTTAGGTAGCTGATCCGCTAAAAGACTATCCTTAAAATATTCAAAGCAACGGCCATGTAATATAGCACATTTTAGTAAATATAGAATATTTGTAAATAATTGTCACCAAAGGTGTCAATTCAACTTTTTCCGCTATGAATTAGAGATATCGCCCTAGTAAAGATAACGACCTTCCTATAAAGGTGATAGGAATGAGAATGAAAAGCGTCAGGAAAAGGCAAGGTGTGAAGCGGACAACTTGAAGTGAACTGAAAAAGGCGAAACACGCCCGAACTTAGTGATTTGAATCCGGAGGGTGACAATGCATTGGCGCATTCCGTGCTCTTTGTTAATTAATGAGCAAAGAAATGGATCAGTATATGGACACTATGAAAAAAATATAAATTCATCACTCGCGATTTCTAATAGATGTTTAAACTCGAGTTCAGCCAAATGAAATCTGTCTAGGCATTTAAATGGCACTTTACTTGACAATCAATCAATAAGTTAGTGTGCTGTAAAGAGGTGAATCGAGGTAGCATAACCAATCAGCCATATTTCATTAAGCTCCAAGTACAGTATACCTAACCACACTCAACGATCTGGGAGTCAGATTGCAAAAAACGTGTCCATCACAAATTGAACTCTTCTAATGGGAATATGAGTCACGCAATGTTGTCAAATTCCAACTAGGGAAGACTCGTAATGTCCCAATTAGGTAACCCACCGTTTAAAGCTCTCCTAGCATTCCCATGGGCAAAATATAACAACAATTATCTTCATAATTATTGAATGAAAATAATTTATTTGTAAATTTCAGTGTATTTAATTACAAAGGCTAACGAACAAACTTGCCACAGTATCAAATTAATTAAGTTAGCTGTGGTGACTGCTTAATTGCAGCCCAAACATATTAAAAAATACTCCGCAAAAACGAAAAGCCAAGTATTAACTTGAATAGAAGGTTCTTTGGGCGTGCTCCAAAGAGAAACTTGCTTTCCCCGTTATCACCTTTGATAACCGGAAGAGGTTGAACATCCGAAACGCTGTAAGCGCAAAGATGACCTCATTGTACCTGACTTAGCATACGAGCGCCCCGTGCCTAAATACAGTAAAAAGCATCCAAAGGCCTTTGCGAGTGTAAAATAACTTCATATTATCATTCCGCTGATCAGCATCTTTATTTGTTCTAACTATCTGTTAATATAGGTAGTAACCTTTATTCTACCAGTTCACTAATATTCATAAGTCGCAGGCTACAAGCAAAGCTTAAATTCATTAGAAACAGCAACAAGTGAGAGATCATTAAATACGTACAGAACAGCATAAGCTATTTTTACGCATTTTAATCATCATCTTCTTCATTATCACTTTTACCCGGACCAGGACTAACCGATTCATCCACTTTGAATCCGAAGATTTGAGCAATTCTCTTCTGAGTTACTCCATTTCCCTTCATATAGCCAATCTTCTCTGCTAAAGTTCCGCCAACTTCAAAGAACCCATTACGAAATCTCCTTTCCTTAATTGCTTCTCTATCCTTTACTTGAATGCGTTTCCACGTCAATACACGGATACGCTTCCAGTACTCCTCCAACTTGTATTCCGGTCCTTCAACAGCTACAATTCCGGGTTTTCCGGGAAGACAACATCCAGTGAGGCCCAATTCTCTAGCCCAATCGACAATAACTTTTCTTTTTTTGGGATTTCGAATATGATGGGAGAAGATCCAATAGCAGAAATCAGTGTCGGAAGTTTGGGAAGTGGTCTTAGACGATTCGCCAAGCGAAGCGACTGGGTCTTCTTGAGAATCACATGCAGGCTGAACATTTTTAAAGGCATCACGGCCGAGGTAGGGATCCCAGTTATCCTCCTCCAGAGTAGAACGAAGCCAATCAACAAGGGAACAGATGATGGGCTCATGAGAGCCACATGTTTCGTTCAACCACTCATTGAGGGCTGCGCTCAAGGCTTTTTCATTAATAATACAAGTGGATTGGGAAACACGCAAAAGAACTGAGGGGCGTATGCGAGGATAACCACGAGGTAGGCAGACTGTTAATATCACGGTAACTGACAGCTGGAAGAGAGTTGATTAATTTACGATAATTGCTACTTGATATAATTCTTACAAGAATATAACCAAAACAGAATAAACGAACAGTTCGGTGTTTCAACTTAAAGTGGTACTTTTAAATGTTAATATAGATACAAAAAACGCAATCAAACAAGGCAACTAAGGTTATAGTAAATGCCATAAACAAATTCAAGAGAAATAAAATACTACAACAGGAATACAAAATTATCTGAGGAATCAAACTTGAAAGCCTTTCAAGATAACGATTACGGATTCGATCCTTATCGATGCACATTTATTGAATAAAACGGTCAAATGCATTGATCAAAAGTGATTAGCTAATTAATAAAAGATTGGAGTTTTCCATGTAAGGGGCATCAGAACAAGCAAAAGACTGTTCTCAAAATGATAAAAAAACGTGAAAATAGAGAGGACCAAAAGTAACTGCATCTTAATAATAAACACCAAAACAAAATCATAATAACGTTTAAACCAACGACATGCAATACTCTTACTTCTGTAAACGCAAGCTTCATCGTCAAGTGGATATCCCTGTCTTCTATTTGGCCGTCCTGTGAAGCCAAGAGATCAAGTTCGTCGATAAACAATGGGTCATCGAAAACAAGCTCCTCAGGTGTAAAAACGGAGCGAATAAGGCTAATTTCATTATACTTGTCAGTAACTGACGACATCTGACTAGATAATATGTATAATTATGAAGATTAAAATCTAGTTACTAAGTTCCATCGTTATAAAAAGACAGCAGTTTATTTAAGTGTTTACTAAATAAGGCAAATGTACATAGGTGACACAAAGTACTATAAGTGAAATCTGAGATTTTGGACCGGAATATCACATATTTCATTAATTACAAACGACCTCCGCTTCCTTCTCCTCCTCGGTTTGCGGCAGGAAATCTTCGGGATCGTATATAACTCGGATAATCAAGGAACAACTGGGACATTTAGCGATGTCTTCACCTATCTGCAATTCCTCTTTAGAAATTTCGAAACGATCACC
This sequence comes from Hymenolepis microstoma, assembly GCA_000469805.3. Taxonomy (NCBI): domain Eukaryota; kingdom Metazoa; phylum Platyhelminthes; class Cestoda; order Cyclophyllidea; family Hymenolepididae; genus Hymenolepis; species Hymenolepis microstoma. The sequence continues at coordinate 9,163,555 of LR215995.1, read as the reverse complement.
ACAAGGGCAGGGATAATAGTACATTTCCTCATCTTCGTCATAGTCCATGTCCTCGATTTCAACTTCATCGTGAAATATTGCCATTACCAAATGGTGAACAAACAGCTGAAAATTATCGACATTAGAAATAAAAATGCTGGAATAAAATGCTTGTTATGAGCAAAAACATTTATTGTGATTACCAAATCACACCCCAACAATCACAGATGCGCCTTACCAGAAGATGGAATATTCACTTGAGCGCGCTAGACGAATATCCAAAACTATCTTTTTGCAAAGTAAAGTTTGTCATCATAATTAATCGCACTTTCGGGAGATAATTACAGTTTAAGAATTTTCTTGGCTCCTGCAACAAAAATATTATCTCCATTAAATTTATTTATTACAAAATACTATTGATAATTTTTGATTGAATTAAAGATGTTAGAAAGTTATTTAATTGGCAAGTTTCTTTCAAATAATAAAAAATAAAATTTGATGTGAATTTTGGCTCACTAAAAAATGGTCACAGGCATAATTATAACGAAAGTAAAGTCGTGTAGTGAACATTATGCCTACTTAGATTTGGAGTGACTAAAAAACTATCATAAAACCTAATAATTCGTGTAATGCCAGCATTTACACCGAAGTAAAAAAGTAGATATTCAGATCAATTTTTCGAATAATTGCAAGAAATCCAGTTGAAAAAATTACATATACATACACCACTGGTAAATAAAATCGGTGACAATTTTTGTTGATCTTTAAAATAAACTAGTCAAAATTATGAACCAGCCATGCTCTAAATTGTCGTTATCTCACTCAGCAGAATAGAATGTTTAATATGCAATATACTACACAGCAGTATATATATATATATTTGCCGAAATTTGAAAAACAAATTTATGGTATATAAATTTTGATTATTTTTTGTAAAATTTAAACCAATGCCATCGATGCACAAGCTTATTATCTCATATTATACCACTAACATTTGGTATTTGTTATAGGAACTCATAATGTCTCGGGTTCAATAAAGGTAGTCAATAATGTGCAAAAATGTAAATTAAAAAAGATGATCTCTCTTTTTACTAAATGATTAGACCTTTCACTTATTGTTGGGGAATATATTGATAAGGGCCTGTAAGAATATATAAGTTGCTTAGTAAATTCAGTTCCTTGTAATTTTCCGTGAATATTAAAAAATACTCGTTTATCATAGAAATTGGATTGAGTTATGCAAGACTTCTTACAAAGACACTTATAAATGATAGCTACTTTTGTGATTAAAGAAAGATGTGAAATTTCATTTTAATGCGAAAAATTTTTCTATCTATTCCGTGAGTTAATTGGCTCCAGAATCCTTTGTAGGTCGAATACTCCAACCAATCAACGCAAGATATGACCATGTGTTTTAATCCCCCATGATAGTTGCAGTTCGTACTATTCGACAGCTTGGTCTTGTTGGTGCTAGACTGATATCAGCTTGTGAGTTTTATTTTATCATTTAATTGACAGTTAAAAATTTAGAATTGCCAAGAGTCTAACGCTATTAGTATTATATACACAATTTAGAGTAGCCATCTTTTCAAAATAATTCTAGCTACAACGAACTTGATGGGTTCGCGAAAGCTAACAGGATTTTTCGATCCGAGGGAATTCGAACTTAGGGAGGACTTCCGTCTTACAAAGTTTTCCCTCTTAAAAGGATGAGGTTGCAAGTTGCCGCAAGCTGAGCTCGTATCTTTGCTTGCGAAAATGTCGGGATGTCAAAATTCCCCGGCAACTCCCTCTTCTACTACTTCCCTCCTCTGTAAGTCTTTTTGTAAATATAATAAACTTTTGTTTTCCATAATTTTTTAACGATGTCATTCTAATGTCCTTGTGTGCTTCAAAAGTTTTTTTATGAAATTTTTTTACCAACCTTGGTCTTTTTACGGAAATTGTACCACTAGGCTAATTTGGTTGGCAAAATGTTTTCTTCTTAGGCTGCAAATCCATGGCATTTGATGAGTCGGTTTGTGTATAATGTGTACCATTCTGATTTAATTAGGTTCCTAATTGAACAGGAAGAATTAATAGACTACCCGATTTCTTTGTACTTTCTTACAACTCTGAGTTATAATAAATTCTATATGCAATTCTTTAGTTTAAAAATAGCTTCCGTTTATTCATTTGTTAATTAATTATTATCTATATTCTCTAAAAAGAAAACAAAACGTAAGATGGTGGGATAATAGTTGAAGCGTCATTCAACTTATTTTTTGTAGTCTTCTAGTTTGACAAAAAAATTTATTTCTAGTCTTAAATTTAGGAAATAGAGTTTTTCCTTAAATCACTTAAGTATGTAAAGCATTCCAAAAGTACGGCTATAATTTCAGCTAACTCGAATAGACATTAAATTTCTCGCACGTCTTCTAGCTTTGTAAACACTCCTGTAAGTCGTAGATGCGCTACTCGTGAACTACGGCAAAGTACTAGGAAGTGGAGTAGTGAGGAAAAAGGTAATATCTAAGTCGTATTTTGGAGTGTAATTAATATCATATAAAGGTAGTACTTGAAAGGAGCACTTCAAAATTACGCTACTTGAAGATGTTATTTAACATCACGTTAAATGGACCAATCGAAAGGCAATAGAACACTTTAAGCACTACATATTTAATTTAATTTATTTATTTGTGTACATTAGAATAAGCCAAAAATTCCATTGAGAATCTGTTAAATTAAAAATCGAAGGGAGGATATATTTTTTAAATAAAGCGACACGAATATTAATGGTACTATTTTTATTTTGGGTGCAGCAATTACTCACTGTTCTTGTAGGGAAGACTTTCTTATTCTATTTTTACGTGAATACAGATCGCTATATCTCAATATCCTTCATATTGAAGTCACTCTTCATTAAATATATTTCGGCTGCTTGAAAATACTCCTATCCTCTCTTACTTCCTTTTCTATTTTTTTTCTCAGCTACCGAACTTGACTGTTGTGTAATCCCCGTACGTAATAACTTGAAGCTCATTCAAACAACCGATTTCTTCTATGCTAATATTGATGATCCCTACACTATGGTATGTTCTTTTAATGCTACTTTAATTCTATTTACTTCAATCCATTTGGAAAGAAAAGAATTATGGCACTTACGTGATTGGAACAGCGGCTGGCATACCTTGCAATTTAATATTAATTGGGTCAAGGGTGAACACTTCGTTTAAACGGGCTTGAAAATTCGTCTTAGAGTTTAGCCACCTGCGGGTTTATTTTTCCTACCATTATTCACAATTAAGCTCCATTCTGTGAACTCGTATAAGCTTTAAATACTAGTTAAGCTTAACCCGTTAGTACTTCTTGGAGAAAAGCACTTTTATCTTTGTCGGGAATTAAGTTCTTCTCAAGGTTACTTTCAAATCATCATTTATTGCATCTGCCGTACATCTAACTCTTCTATCAAATTGAAATTTTGCTTTTACTTAGTACCAACTTTTAGATTAAATCAACTTCATCATTCATATCTTCATTAATTGAGTCTCATTTAAGCGACTCATCTGGTTAGTCATGTTTTCCTATCAATAAGTATTTATGCAGTGATTCATACGATTGATTTATTTTACTTTAATCTAGAAATGATTTTCTTTTTACTTATTATCTTTGTTATTTGTTCACAATATTGTCACTTTTTATCTTGTGCCTTGCTTGGTTTCCGAGCCCATGTCCGGTATTTTCTAAAAATCGGTTGCACGCAAGGCTTAAAGACACAATCAAAGGATTAAGCAGAATGCGTAATGAATGTGTGGGTTAAAACGTGTCGTTGAATGTCTTTCGGTAATCGGTATGATATTCGAAGCATTACCAGGCAGCATTATGTGGATGATGGTTTAATCTTCAAGGTTGCACTGGCACTATACCTGATCAAAGGCTAATACTGGAATATACCGCTGGAAATTTGTGTATTCAGCGCGAATTCTACTTTACTAACGTTGAAATATAACAATTGAGTCACTGAAGTGATTTATCAGTTCAAAAATAGAACTGTGGTCAGAGGCTGGGTCATAAATGTGTGACTTAAAGAACACACAGACACCTCAAATCATACTTCTCTTTGTTCGAATTACTACTTGACGACAAACTAAGGAGGTACAATAACCCGACTCCTCATTATACGGTTTTTGCTCTGCTCCGCAATTTCGCGTTCTCACACAATTTTGACGGTGTATTCAGCACTCCTACTTTCTAGATTCACTTCTCTGCAATCATCCAGCTGAACTCTTAGTTTTCTGATTTTGGGAAAGGCTATTCTAGCTCTATACCTAATTCGGTTGGACTCTTTAAGTAACCGCCTTAAACCATTTGGGCGTTTTTATTATCTCAGTGAGAACTCAACTGATCGCTATGCTCGCTTAGTTCAGACATGGGCCTCTAAGATGAAGGATGAGATTAATGTTAGGAATAATTTGAATAATCTGGGACGAAGAATTCGGCCAAGTAACTTTATCTTTAGTAAGATATTTTGTATAAAATCAAAACTAAAATTAATAGCTTCAAAACGAATCAAAGTCTTAGAACTCAATACAAACACGTAAATAGCGTAAAGGAAATCTATTCCAAAATGATCCAAGACAACGATCCTACAATTTAACAAATTTCAACAAACATGCCAACTTTAAGATTGTTAATATTGTTTTCTTGGTTAAAAATTATTCATTTTTATCTGCCATCGATCGAATAATGAAAATTGAATTTTGTGGCACTAACTACTCATTTAGTTCGACCCGAATTCTAAGAACTCTAATTAAATATAACTTTGATACCTTGACGTTTCTGCGTAATCTGTCAACCGATTTCAGTTGCCTCACATAATTAAAAGTTTCCCTTTTTTTGCTGTATGACAGTGGGTAACAATGGTGATTAAAGTTAAGTATTCTGAAGTCTGTTGTTTGCGTAGTTGTAAACGGATGAGGATCAATCAACACGAAAACGACTCCATTTGGGGTTTTTGATGATAGTTGTTAAGCTAAGCACTCCACACGAGAAATCAACTTCTGCTTGGTGCCCATGAATGATTCAGGCTATGGTCCATCCTCTCAGTACTGTAGAGTCTATTCTGATATGAGTTGTCTCGTATAAAGATAGATTTACTACGCCTTGTTAGGAGTGGGCATAAACTAAGTAGATTTATAAACCTCCCTAAACCAGTCACACCCCATTTAGAATGACATCTTTAGGATAATTTGTAGCTTTTTTTCGAGTTCAAATGTGTCAGCTCAAACTGCAGGGATTTTTAAAAAATCCTTCCAGTAAGCAATGCCATTTTTATCTCACGGTGTAACATTGGTTCGAGCCCTTTAAAAGCAGCCGAGCTCAAGGAAGTGTAATACGGTCCAATATGGGTTTAAGGATGGTGGGAAATATAAGTAGGACATTAAAATATTTATTTATGTGATAGTTATCATTAGCCCTTTAGTTGACATCGGGCTTCACAGAGGGGAGAAACATCAAAATCACAAAAAGTCGAGAGGGGGAACAGAAGAGTGATTCACAGATGTAAAAGAGACAGACACAAAGGTGCTGTGGAAGTGGTTGAATGTGAAATACAGTCGAGTGCTCATGGTAGTTTGAAGTGAACTGTCGGTTTATGCTTTTTTGCTGTATGAGTATACGTTGCCCAGGGTGCACCATGTGGAGGTAAGTCTATCGCGCACTCCAAATTGTTTCAATAATAATCTTGAATTTCATGGGACTATGGCGATTGGAATGAAGGAGTTTCGATAAAAGCACTTTCTTACATCAAAGTAGAAGTACTTTGTGTGTGTGTGTGTGTGTGTGTGGTTAAATAGAGCGTCTCTTGGATAAATGCCGATCTTATTTTAGGAAAAATAGTGGTGTTCGTTGAAATTAATTTTATGCAGATCACAACCGTCTCTTTCTCTTAAGCAAATATTATTGTGTCATTTGACGAATTGCATTCAAGTTCTTGCGCAGTTCTTGTGTTCTTTGGGGCCTGAATCTACAGCTAATGAAATCGCGTTGACTTGGGCAGATTCGATTTCACTTTTTCTACTGTTTTAAGTTTGCCTTTACAAGGGTAAAAGGAGTTTGGTATGTTACAATGCTTCTTTTAAGCTCAGAACTTATCTAACTAGACAAAAAGACTTCGTCCTCACATTCTGGCAGTCTAGGAGTAGAATAGAAAATGGAAGATGTGGTTGAACGTCAGGATAAAATGTTAAGATAAAAGAGATGGAAGTCATGAAGGATTATAGTACACGAAGAGCTAGTTGAAATAACTATGGACTCCAGAATGTCACTTTGCTTTTACTGATATATGCTCAAAAGTGGGTTTTATGGAAATCGTAGTCTAATTAATTATTGAATGGGGCACATCATACCTCTAAGTAAAGTAATATGAGAGGAAATAATGGTTAACTGATGTATGAAAGATAAAAATAAGGATCAAGGAACTTCTAGTATATTATGGGTGAGAGGAAGCGGTCAGCATGACCATGATCCACCACCTCAGTGAGCAACCTGTTCTAACAAGTGGTCATATTGACTGCGTGCATGCGTTTGTACTTGCCTCTCGGGTGTCCACTTTTACCTCTGAAGAAGTTGGTATTGTTTTATTAAGCCAATAGCAAATTCTTCTTTTAAAGCCATCCGAGCAGTTTTTGACTTTCTTTTTCTCTATTTTTTTTGAAGTTTACAAACTGAATTTTTAACAATTGGGTAAACAATTCATGTTCCTTCAGTTCTTTTGGTTCGCGCTCGTGGAATTCTAGCAAGTGAACATTGCTGACATGTCCTAATTTTATTCCTCTCCCTATTTTAATTGCAGGGTTGGATAACGTGCTGCAACGTGCTTAGTGATCTCTACGCGATGGGTGTCTCAGATTGTGACAATATGCTACTTCTTATCGGCATTCCTACAAGTATGGAACCGGAGGAACGCACCACGATCACCTCTCTTATGATGCAAGGTTTCCAGGTATCGCTCAACTTTCTTTTTTCTCTCATTTCTTATTTCGCATTTGAGATACATAACAAGGCCATGTTCTCCTTTTCTAGTTATAGTTTAGGGTCAACGCTATAAGACTATTGAATGACCTTTCTTCTTCCCGAAGAGTCAGTGATATTCAGAGTCTAAGCAGATAGCTTTCCTTTTGGGCAAATCCTTTAAGTGCTGTGGTTTAACTGTAAAATGTGGCTACTTCTTGTTGGGCTTTGGTGTAAGAATTTCAGTATTTTTATCTGGTAGCAGGCCAAATCACTAAACAACGTACATTTATCGAAACCTTCTTTCCAATTTTTTTTCTCGGCAAAACTTCTCTTTGCACATAAGTTGTTTGTAGAAGACTACAGGCTTATTTAAATTTTAAAGCAGTTTGTAGGAGACTTTTCGAGGGTGCGGTGGTTCTTGATCTTACTTGGAGTCTTCGTTCTTATGATGTATTTTATGATTGTGCCTCACTGATGAATGTGTTTAATTCTAAAGTCATTAGCATATGTGGCCTATTAATACATGCAAAGTAGTAATGAGACAGAAAACTGATACCGTTGCAGGGCGGTTTTATTGAATCACGACGGCGACTGGCAGTAAGGTAAGAAATGGAGTCAGAATTTGCTGGTGTGAAGTTAATGAATCAGTTGTGTTACGATTTCATGATCCGTTTCATGAGTCTAAGTGACCAAAAGGGGTTTGGATAGTTGTGGGTTGTAGATAATCTAGTTGGATCAAATTGACTTTGTGCCTGACATTGATATGTCAAACTGATTCAGCAAGTTGACAGCAATGCGGTGTACAATTTTGGAATCACTTAAGGTGTGTATGATCATTTATTGGCCCATTCTCATCATGTGCCTCAAGTTCATTGCCGTCGTGATTGAAATTTATCAAATGTTTCATTCTTACTGTCTATTTCTTTTAATAATTGACTTGATATTTCTGATTTTAACGGTGGTACGGGGGACAGATAACTTTTGCTTTATTCCCCCACTAGGAATGTGCTTTGAAGGCTGGAACAAGTGTTCGAGGTGGCCAAACGACGTACAATCCCTGGGTTCTAATTGGTGGAGCAGCTACTGCTGTTGTGCCTGACTCCGAATATATTATGTAAGTTCTACTGAATTATACTTAGTGGAATGCAATTTCATATTGTTACGGAACTTGATAAAATTTTAATGTTCGTCATCTGTATGTACTTTGATGTACAATTATGGTGCGTGAAACCACCAATTTCACCAAGAAAAGCTGCTTAACAGAGGTGAGTTGAAGCTTATGCTGAACAGTTGAAGATGCTTAACTAACAAGGCCGATTCATGGCTTACTAGATCAATTCCTATCGCTACACATTCAGTTACGCACTGATTAATTCTGGCCGATTAGAGAGATAGTTAAATGTGTGTTTCTCATAGAGCGGCTCCAGAGTACCTTCCCTTTGCTTACGTCAAGTACTTTGCTTATTTTAAGTAGGCTTGAAATTTTTGAAGTAGCGCTATCTAATAAGTAAAACTACTTAGGGTAAGGGATATTTCCCTTCAAAAACAATGATCATCCTTACGGTTGTCAAGAAATAGTAGCCTTTCTCAATTAGGATGTCAAGTATTTAGTATTGAGCAAGAAATATATTGAACTGAGGTAGGGAATTGAGGAGACGACGGGAGATGAGCTGGAAATAAAAAAAATAGGAAGGGTATGGAGTAGACATCAACTCGGGGTGGGTGGAAACAGGGTTCGAGTATAAAGGTATCAGAGGTTGTATGATTTAAATAACTAACTGATAAGGAATACCTTTTTGGTATGGCAAGTTAGTTAAACAGCTGTGGATCTAGAATCATGAAGAGAACAGTGACTTCTGTCATTGTAATGGTCTGCCATCGTTGACGATATTGTTAGCTTAGTCTCCTTCCAATTCTCTGGTAATAGCTTGCTCAGTGATTTAAAGTAACCAGGGTGAAGTAGACTTCTTCGTGTCTTTTGATGATCTGAGTGAGTGTGTGAGTGTCTAAGTCGATATGTGTTCATCATTTCGGAATGCCATGATGCCTTCATTGAATTTGGGAACGTCTTCTTAGAAATCGCTTTTACCTACGCCTCATCCAACTTTTACGATTTACAGTGCAATTAAGATCGATAGAAGGCGGCGAAAGTTGCCAAACACTTGTCTGCTCAAGTGAATTAAGAACGTTTTGTTAGTTTGTTTTGATCAAAACAAAAAGATTTTTCGAATGAAGAATGGGACATCGCTCTTGAATAGTTTATTTTACTACTAACCTTTTTGGTATAGGGACATGTTTTCTCTGAAACTTTGTCATGTCTTTGATCTATCTGCTAATCCTCTTTACTAGTAATAAATAAATCGGAATATTTCAATGTAAAACAAAATTTACAATTACAGTTTTATTTTTTAAGGGTATAAACTACAAAGCGTCAGTGGTACAACGATAAAACCACATGCCTGCTGTGTCAGGGTTCGTATATTTGAAGGTCATGGATTCCAGTTCAGTGTAATCCATCGTTCTGGTTGAATAGGGGGCCTATGTACAACCTATTTGACCAATGTATGAGTTTACCTGGTGATTCATTCATTAGGCAGAGAAATACTTTTGATCTTGTTCTTGAAAGATTTTCTTTTTATTGCGTTTTTATAAATAATTCCGATTCTTCTTATCTAGACACGATTAATCACCTGTTATTTGTTCAAGCTTGTTTCTATGATCTTGTTTGGGAAGTCAATTTACTTATGGTTATTTAATTAACATGTGATTTTATTCTGTAATTTAGGCCAACCCAATCCGAGCCGGGTGATGTACTGGTGTTAACTAAGCCTTTGGGCACTCAGTTGGCAGTGACAGCCTACAATTGGATGAAGGATCAAAGCGACATCTGGAAAGAGAAATGTATTCCTTTAATCACCGAGGAGAAGGCGGCGAGTTTGTATAACGCAGCAACACTTTCCATGGCTCGGCTTAATCGAAACGCTGCGAAGTTAATGCACATTCACGGTGCTCGGGCTTGTACAGATGTGACTGGCTTCGGGGCTCTGGGTCATGCTCGTAACCTAGCTGCTGTTCAGACAGCTGAGGTAACCTTCGAGATCGATCGATTACCTTGCCTTGAGGGGGCTTACCAACTGTCCAAAGCGCTTGCGGCTCGACACCACCTCGACACTGCACTAACTCCTGAAACATCGGGTCAGTTATTGTTACAATTCTACTTATTTCAAATATGTAGTCATAAAATTAGAAAATCGATTTTGATACAGGTGGACTTTTGATTGCAATGCCAGAAGAGAAAGCTGTGAAGTATATGAAGGATCTTTATGAGTTGGATGGCAATCAGTCGTGGATAGTTGGACGAGTAATTTCTGCTCCTACTCCTGCAGACGCTCGAACCGCACGTCTTTCGACCAACCTGGAGATCATTGAGGTTCCACACGACTCTGTTGTTTAGAAATGAGCTTCTTTTTTGTACTCCCTTCTTGCTCCTTCTCCCAGAACACTTCGTCTTCCCCTCTCCTTTAAAATCAATAGGATTCAGTGATTGAATCTGACACAATATCTTGTAACTGACCAATGAAACTTGTGCAGTAAAGTTGATCTCATTAGATCAATCTGCATTTAGTTGATGTTTCAGACGAGAAATTGTCGAATTTTTATTACTGCATCTGAATGATTATCTTCCCTCCTCCTTCCCCCTTCCCTCCCACATATCTACTAGCTATTGTACTTAGTATTAAATTTTGACGAAAATAAATGTGGACTAATTTCAACCAGCCTTGGAGTTAATGAAGCTTTGGTGGCGAAGGGACTAATTGTATTAATAGGAGAACTATTGCACAAATATATTATGTATAATCCTGTCCCTTCCAGTGCCTATGAAGTGGTTATGTACATGACGAATTTCCACTAATTTGGATAAAAACGGAGTAAGTAAATACGCAAGACACCAAACTATTCAATAAGAGATAGAACATGAATGAAATCGAGTGGAGGTGGGTAGTGGTTTCAGAGTGTCATGAATCCTGTTTTCCTTGAATTCCATTGGCACTGAGTTGTTCAATTTCTCTCGTGGAATGAAGGTCACTGTGCAACTTTCCAAGGTTTTTGCAAGATGCTTTGACATCTAACTATTTTAATGGGTTCATATGAAATACGAAGTTGATTTAATTGATTGGGTTGTCATGCCGTTGCTATTCTTTCACATCCATGTGCAGGCTGGTGAAACCACTAACATTATTTATAATATTGCTGAGATTACTTAGATCCACTCAAGATTACAGCTAATAATGGTAATAGTATTAATCCTGCACTTGTTACTGAAGTGATACCAAACTTCACCATTTTCAATTGTGAGAATCAGATGAAATCAGCTAATCAGTGATAAAAGTGAATGCGGACTTTCAGGGTGTCAAAGAACCTCACGCCTAAATGACTATGTCCTTTCAACTCGAGAGAATCTTGCAAGTCTCACTATCCCATACACTAGTTCTGGTAATTATTCTTTAATCAGACAGTCATTCATCTACCCCATTTTCAATTCTACACAATTTAGTTATTTTTCACTCTGTTTGAGCAAAAGGTCCATTCTCTTTCCTCATTCTTGAATCCGACTAGTCACAGCCGAATACAGAAGTAACTAGTGTGTTAAGAATTCGACTTCTACTTTCTCTTGGAACAGTAATTATCGGATAGGTACCTCATGTTAAAAAATTTAATTACATAGTTCGTATCACGTATTTGATATTGTTATCCACTGATTAGTGACGGCTTTTGATCAAGAATGGTCGGTCTTGTCACCTCAGTTCGTTTCTTTTTTCAATGGCTGAGAGGGAGAAGTGAACTTGTATGGTATTCAGCAGCTTAAAGTCTACAAATAGTATGGGCGAGGTAACTAAAGATTTTAAGTTGGCAGACCACCGTAGGCTGTATTCACTCTAGATGAATTAAAACCGAGCGCTTGGTAAAGGTGAAGACGACTACGGATCGTATTGTTTTAATGATTAGAATGCTGACAGGATTTACGCATTGAGGAATGATTCCAAAAGTAGAAAAAATATCTCTGAAGCATTTTCATCATTACAATATTGATTGCTTCAATTTTCACAGTTAATGCATTGTGTTATTGCTTTTTTAGCAAATAAATCACTTTATGTGAGTCGAATCTTGTTACTATATAGTTGATATTTACAAGGTCCTTTATGTATGGCGGATATTACGATAATTGGTCCTTGTCAGGCTCTTATAACTATCTGAGAAGCCAAACTAGCCTCAAACAAATATAACAGTATTCCATAGTGTAAATGCCCTTCAAGGGTCAAATTGGGCCACACCCAAGGTGTTAAATGACAGAAGGCGAAGTGAGAGACACAGTTGATTCAATGGTTAGAAATCGCGTACACGAGGCCACGCGTAATTTTGGTTGATAACCAAAAGTTCCTTCGGGATTGACTTGGTGAGCATGAATATTAACCGCTTGAGAGGCACTTTCTAGAATATTCTTGTGTGAGGGAGATCTTATTGCATAGCTCTGTACAGTTCACATATGCATCCAAACATTTACAATAGATGCATGAAAATAAGTCACACCATTACCTCGAAGGGGGAAATTTGGTCTTTATCTCTTCCATTCTAAAATGGATGGTTACGTCATAAAGATGTGTTTTGGCAATAAATTGGTAGGAAAATGTTGACTGGCTGATCGATTACTCTCCTACTTCAACTTTAACCTACCTCGTTAGTACCATTTGAAATGGGCGATATTTTATAAACGTGTTTGATTAAATCCCTTTCAAAATTTGCTCAAGTGTAAGTATAATAGCATTTTGCCTTACGTAATTGCTTCAATTTTGACTCTATTAAGATTAATGAATTCGATGAAATTTATTTTGCCATTATTCTGTTTCAGATAATAAGATCCGGCGAATCTGCAATAATACGTTTTTGACTTCCTCTATGCATTCACTTTAAGAATTTTTTTTCTAAATTTAAGGCCATCAAATTTTTTCATTTCTTTTAATTAAATTTTATATGTTCCTCCATTGCCTTTAACTTTTCATGGTCATTTGATTTTTTCCTTTACATCTTACATCAATTTTTTATATATTTATTCCGAAAGCTATGTTGCAAAGTCTTAGTATAGTCAGTTCTATAGCATCGATCTATTCCTGAGATTTTCTTATATTCCCAGATGGAATCAGTTCCTTTAAGTTATTTTATTCAATAAACCGATTTAGAACAGCTAAAACTGCTCCAATTGTCACTTTGTTCGGAAGCTATTCTCTATTTTGAGCACTAAAAACCTTCTAAACACTGCCAGAGGGCTAGAAAGACTGTTTATCAGACCAGTGATCTGTAATGAGCCTACTTTAGCGAATTCCTCAGGGGCAAATTGCGACCTAACTTTTAGGAAGGAGTCTTTACTATCGGTCTGGTAGGAAAATTTTTTTCTAGACTTCTTCCAAGTCATTATATACCGATCAAGGAACTTATGGAAACTAATCAAAGCGCTAAGAAAGGATTATATTATGATTAGTTAAAAAACGAAAAAAATAGGCACTTCAACCCAATGAATTTGGCGTAGAGCCTACAATTTTCCATTTGTAACCAAACAATTGCAGAAGGGAATGGAATCCTTTAGCATTATGATAGAGACTACCTTTCCACAAGGACTTTTTGTGACCAAGTTTCCAATCATACCAAAACAAATGTAAATAGTCATCTAAGTTGAATAGCAGAGAAATACTTATCTTAAATTTCATTTACTGAATCACTCTGACGTTTTCTCCGAAAAATCATAATCTCAAAGATATGCACCCCCCTCATCAAACTATTGCCATGCAGAGGAGATTTATACCATGATATTTTGGCTTAGACATTGTTATAGCCTATGTCAGCAGTACCTAATTAAAAATGACCATTCTATAGGCAAGCAGAAAAGTGTGCCAAGCTGATGGTGAAAAATGAACATACTTGTTTGTTAGCTCTGCAATTTTCAGGATTACGTAAAGTAATTGAAATCACGTAAACTATGCTGTTTCAAGGTCTTTGAACCAACAAATTGATTAAAGTGGCAGGATCAACTATTATGATTAACCAGTCTGGGCAATCGCTGGTAACCACGAATTAAAATTGCCAGTAAACCTGATGGAGAGGGGGAGGGGTTGTTGCAAATTATGAAATTAGAATATTGAAACTGGAAGTAGTTCATTATTTGATTATCCTATAACCGGATCCGCCTATTTTTTCCTTATTGAACTTTGTTCACCAGATTTCAGTTGATACCTCCCCCGCAATGTAAGAGACTAGTGACATTTGTGGTATCTAATATCGTTTCTACCTTGCAAAATGTTGCTCATTTACTTTAAATTTATCTGATAGCTAGCTAAGAAAACGAAGGCGACACTTCTCAGGTTTGCAAATAAATTGCATATACTCCAAATGGACACAGAAGTTTCGCACCCGACTGATTTTGGTTTGTGAAATAAGGAATCAAAATCCTGGCGGAATATAACGAGTCAATCTGGAACCTATTTCATCCTTCTTGTCAATTATTATCACTATTTCCTAATTGCGCAATTAATATTTGCAATCCCGACGATTGCTATTTAAAAAAGTTCCTGGTAATTCGAAGTTAAACACTTAGTTCTTAGCATAAATGGAATCTTGTTTTATTTTTACCACTTATTAAACTCAGCTTGAAACCAGAGAAACGGCATGTTAACGCGTTAATGGGAGGAACATACAGAATACCAGGAACTGACTCCATACAAAGTAGATTTACTTCCGACGTATTAATTTATTCCAATACGGCCACCCCACTCCTAGAATATGTATATAATTTAAGTGAAAAACGTAGAGTATCGGAATAAATGTTAGCTTCATAAATATACTCTAGTCCACCCCTTGGCAACTTAAAAATCCTGGTTAGTTATTTATTATTTCCAGTAATTTGATAAATCACTGTCTGCTGAAACAGTTTTCAAAAGCTCAATACCCGCTTGAAATAAGTATCATTAACTTTTAGGCTATTCTATAAATAGGTTATTCATAAATATAAGTAAAAGTGGTAGGAGAAAGGTTTTTAACATACTTTAAGGTGATGAGAGATAGTTGTTAAGACTCCAAAACAACTTCCATAGAGGTATCAACGAATATCTCAAATATTTAGGAAAGTGTTTCTCAGAAATATATTGAAGTCTACATAGCACAAACATGGTGGTGGGGGGAAATTTTATTCCTATCATCGTCGAATTTCATGCGTAACCTTTAGCACGTTCCACTCATTCAAACGATCAGAGAGTGTGATTCATTAACAAAGGGAAAATGAATTAAGGTAGGGATTCATGGCGCTTTCCTCTTCACGTAATCTAGTCACAATTTAATAACAATCGACTACAGTGACAGGTGAATAAATATTACGTTATGTTTGGTAAATTTTTTAAGTCGAATTGGAGATAAAGAATAAAGGAAATTGTGACTTTTATTTCCACCAAAAAAATAATCCTGTTTAAACAGCCATGCGTTTATGCACCGCCACATAGCACCATATTATACAGAGACTCCATCTCTCTCAATTTCTTTGAGCCTACTCTCTCTCTCTCTCTCTCTCTCTCTCTTGTTGACGTAGTGTTAACTGGTGGAAGAGAGGAGGTTTGGCCAGAAGAACATCTCCGGAGGGGAGATAGATCAAATCCTAGACCTGATAGACTTAACTTTTAAGCGTCTTTCTATGGGAAGACTAGCTTTCATTATTATAGCCTACAACTTTGGAGTCTGTAAAGTGTAAGATTTAGTGAAATCTGCGCGCAAATCATCCATTAATGAACAAGAGAAAGGTAGAGCTAATCTCAAGAGTGTATTTTCACTATTGGGCCTACATGTATTCCCTCCAGAATTAGTTTAACTAGTTCTGGGAATCTTTTCAAACATAGGAGAATCTGCCGTAGAGATTATTAAGTTTAGTCAAGGCTTATTAGTGTAGCAATCCGCTACATTTAGAATAATAGTGAAAAAATGAACTAATTCGCTTTTATTCCTGATAAAATAAATCTGACTTTGGGATAACTTTAGTGTGATTATGTCAGCATTTATAGGTAGATATAATAAGCTCTTGGAATTTCGAGTTAAAGAGTTAACATAAAAAATAACAATATTAAATGCGGTCTCCTACAGCATTTATGCTCCGTATTATCTAATTAATCCATACTGATCGCGCAATAGAATGATGAATGCAAAATGGTATAATTTAATTTAGTTTTAAATATTTATTGTTTTAAACACAGCATAGTACTACATCATTGGTTCACGAATTATCTTTCTCCAGAAGAAAGTAAAAGTTCCCTTATCGAAATATTACTACTTAGCGGTAAAATAAGACAAGTACGAAAATCTTGCTTAGCTTAGTACTATTTTATTTACTTGGAAAGGAACAAATTACCTACGGAACGCATTTATTAAGACTTTAAAGATTATATACGATCAAATGCTTTCAGAAATATTTAATTATAATTTATTAATATTAGCGCATTGGTAAATACATTTAAATTGGTAACTCATTTATTATGAGAAATACACTCTTTAAATACTCTAATAGTTAGGTCGAAGATAATTACGTGAATATTTAAAATCTAGAATTGTTTTATAATTTTCATATTCCCTTGACTATAGCTTTATACTATTATCAGATTAATTCCTTATTGTTCACAAGATTAGATATTTTAACAATATATCCCTTTTTGATGCTTTCGTAGGTCGATATTCGTTTTCCATCGAGAAGAGTTAATGAGTCCCCTAACATTCAGCCTTATTATCAGGCTAATACCTGTAATATATTGTAAGTTTTCAGGCTGTATTTGAAGATAAATTATTTTATTCTTTAAGTGTTTTTAATATTTGATAATTGTTATGCAATTTTGTCCAAGTTATATATTAAAATTTTTAACTTCAAATGTTTAAGCTTTATCATATTGTAATATTTGTATATTTTCGCACTTCTGTGTATTTACTTAAGTTTTCATTTTTCCTTTTCAGATTTCAATTTTTCTGAATCCCTTGATGTGAAATCGTAAGTTAATATGAAATTTATTATTGTAATTCATACAGTCATAATTTTATTTTTAGAGGTTACTATGAATGAGTAAGTAACTGTGCTCTCTAAAATAAATAAACTTTTTATAGTCAAATTATCTTTAAGACAAATCAAATAACGTCCATACTATTTTTCTAGATTGAGCCATTCACTAAATAAATTAATTCATGTAAGCTGAAATAATCTAGTGGCTCTAACGCCCTTATTACTTTAATATCTGATACCTTTACAAGTGCGTCATTTATTTAATAGTTTGTGATGGCCAAATCTGCGGCACTGCAGCTCCGCTTTTGTAAGCATAAACAAAAGTACAAGGTGGCCAGTTTGTCATTTTAATCTCTTAATTGTTGAGACAATTTGCGGTTTTTCTGTCATTCTAGCCATTACATCAAGCTTAGAATGCCAACTTTATTCCTAGAATGAAGCAGAGTTTATCAATGATGTCTTACTTTCACTACAAGCCCCATCATTTGATTTTCTATCGTTTGAGTTAATACCATTAAATGTACTTAACTACAAAATTTTAAACTCGGCGAAGCAAAAGGCTCTGTCTATGCTGGCCGTTGAAATGTATTTGCATTCACGAGGTCACAATATGCTTTAGTACGTGGAGAAAATTGAGATCAAAATGCCGTTTTTAATTATGTACAGTATTTTTTCGACGTCTGACTCATCTCTTCATCAATGTTCAAGCCTTATGAGGCTCAAACTTCCTTGATTGGAACCAATGTTTTCTAGCATTCTTCAGTCATTATTCATTTTAATTAATAATTGATAAAACAATGTTTAGTTGTTATTAGGACGAAGATTGAGAAGAGGAGAGTACCAAAGGCCTTTATTATTGCTTGGTAGAGTATTGCTTTCAACAGCTTTTGATACAGTTAGTAGTTATAGGCTAGACAATACCTCAAAATAGGGCTGGTCATTGCTCGAAAGTAACAGAAGTTTTGAAGTGGTAGATGGATTCATTGAAACAAAGAACAAAGTTGTGAAATTGTAGCAGGTTATTATTGATTGACTCAGATGTCAAATTGTAGGTAAGAAGGCCTGTAGTTTGGTTTGTGGTCTGCGATATCAATAAGCCGTTAATGGTCAGTCACCGCATGCTATATTAACATTAATCCAAAAGTTGTAGAATACTAGGCGTCACTTAGTAGTATACACGCAATTGAGTAAATTCTTCAGTAGAATTCATGTTCTATATTTGGAAGCTTAATACTATAAGAAACTCTCTCTCTTAGGCGTAATTTATTGAGGAAAATTATATGGGAAATAGGAGGTAGAAGGAAAGGACAATGTTCATAAGAGCTGACGACGAAATATTAAAGAGTACAAGAATGAGAATGATACAGCATTATTACCGCTCTAAGTGCTTCTCCCTCTGGAAGCAAGGGATGGTGATTGAGTACAACTCAGATTACATCATCCACTTGGCCGTTGGGTGGGTGTGCTGGCTGGTGTTTCCTTATTGACTAGCTGAGCCTTCTTCCAAACACTCAGTATCAATATTGCTCTGTCGTTTACATAAACCTAATTTCTACGATTTTGTATATACTTCTTCATGAAGCTATGAGCTTATGATTTCTGAACTACAAACGTGACGCGACTTTAAAGTCAATTTATATTTTAAGATCTATTGATGCGTTGCTTGTGTATTGATTTTCATGATATTTTTCATTATACTACAAAATAAAATTGGATTTATAACAATAAAGCTTTTAAGAAGGAATTTCTTAAGTGTACATGGCAGGATAACTGAATGTAACGACGATGGATCTCGTTGGATCTCTAAGACATGGAACTTGGATTTTCAAATGAACAGGTTATATAACTTGTCGAATTATTAGACTATATCGAAAACACTTTTCTAACTTATGAATTTTTATAACAAATTGATTTAAACGCATTTTTGTAATGAGGACAGAGAAAAGAATACTAAGACATCCAACATAGCGACTAAATTATGGAAAGCTATCCAAGACTTCTTTAGATCTTGCGTTATTAAATTGTACATGAGTTTCAAAAAATATAAATCTGCAATGGTTTCCGAATTTTTTAAAATCTTTTATATTGAAGTTTTTTTACAACATTTATGCATATCTAACTCTTTAAATTGTGTGTTAATCTCACGATTTTATGCTCACTTTGTAGAAATTTACTATTGAAAGACGATGAAGGTATCGTTTTTTGCATAAATGAAAACCTCTTTTATTTTCTGCTATAAATCAAAATTGAATTCCAGTTTTGGATTTTTTTAATAGAGGAAGGTGGATTAAGGGTTATTTGCAATGGTTCAGATCGATTTACGGTTACTTGGCCAAATCCACCTGAAGTTCAATATGGTTATTATACAGTGGAGGTTGAAGAAGCACTTCAAACCAAAGGGACTTATAAACCCATCGAATTAGAATTTATTGGATTGCTACCTTTTACCAATTACACCATCAGTGTTTACGACTACTACGATATACATCACGAACATTATTTGGGCCGTGCTTTCGCCCACACCCTTCCAGAAGGTAAAATTTCGGTGTAGTCACATTTACCTACTTTTAATTCTACAGTGACAGCCTCTGTATGCATTACACATCATCGTATATAACAAAATACACTGACATCTTTTCCGCAATGAATCGCTGTAAGAGATTTGTTTAGAGATGCCATGAAAGTGTAAATTGATTAAGTGCCTTCTTCTCCTAACTCAAAATTTTACGGCCCCATTCCAAAACCGCTTAAAAATTGAAAGAGCAAAATACATGACTGGCCTTGAAAAAGTGGAAAAAGCGGTTTGTTTACAGACCCATGCTTATATCGGAGTACTAAAATAGCCTTCCGGGCTGGAGATCGGTCAGTGGGTGTTGTAGAATATAAATTGAACGAGAATGTTTGCCGTGTATGTTATAAATGATTTTAAGAAAGCTATGTGGTTAACAGGCGAACAAACGGACGGATAGTCAGTATTCACAAAAAAGAATAATTACATTAATTTTGAAGCAAGAAGATTTTGCATTTACCAAATGTGCAACAGAGGCACAGAGATAGATGTGGTGATCTTGTCAATCTGAGTTGAAAATCAATAATACACACGCACCTGTTGACGTGGATGACCAACGGCTTGGAGGTAAGTAGAAGAACGCTGCAAGTTGCCTTCCATTATCTCATGCCAGGTTTACAAGACGCTTATTTAAGCAGGCTTTTGAAGATAATAGCATAAAAAAGACATTCTATTAAACAAATTTTCCTCGTTTTATTTAGTTCCAAATCCACCTGACTTCGTCAATTCCACTTCAAGCAGTATAGTAGTTAAATTAAAAATAAAGCAGAATGAAAACCCGGAAGATTATTACTATTCCTTGAAAAAACAAAGATGTGACTTTGATTCTGGAAAGGTGAAAGAGGTGCTCTTCGTTCAGTGCTACCAATCAAATGGAGAATGTAAATTAAGGAATCTCTTGCCCTATACTCCCTACATACTCACTCTACGCAAGTGTTCAACTAAAGAGCCCAGGCTATGCAGTCATGAATCAAATGCCACGGGGATTTTCTTTACTCTTCCAAACCGTTAGTCGTCAGCTTATTTTATCTTTTCAATAATAATTGAATTTTGACTACGCAAACGGCTGAATCTGCAAGTTTGATTTGGAATAATTAACGAACAAATTTTAAGCTTATTTACTTATTCAACCCTACAATAAAGGCGAAAGGGTCTTGGATTTTAGGCTAAAATTGGCCAATTTCACTTCCTCTTGATCCGTTAAAATGGATCTTTGAAATGTGCGCACTCTCCCTATAAGCAGTTTAATGGGCATGAACTTATGCTTAAATGGATTAAAAGATACGACTTCATTACCTAGCCATAGTCTGGTATATATTACAGAAAAAATGCATATCTGCACTAAAATATCCGTATACTAGTTGTGTTTTTATTTTAAAAACTCACCATGAGCAATTTAAATTGGTCGAAATCTTTACCAACCTGTGACACCTATTTGACGCATACCAATGTTTATTTTTGGGCGCATGAAAGCCCAACAGGACATATGAAAGCAACATGACACTCTCAAATAAAGCTTTTTTTTATCTAAATTTTATTTATTTGGGCTCTAATTATTTCTTTATAATCTGATAGCACACAACCAGTAGTTTTGGAAGCTACATATATAGTAAGCACATAGATAATTGCTTTGAGAGAATGAAAAATGATTGATCCAGAAAACTTCGCCAAAATTATCGATCATTTTGGGCTGTTAATATTCTGATCCGAATTTGTATTTTCCATCAATTAAGCTAGATTGCTGGACTTTATGAAGGAAGCCTTCATTCTAAGCTTACTTGTTTTTGTCGTGGCTAAATTAGACAATATGCCCATTTAATTCAAACGAATTTAAGATCGAATTTAATATGCCTGTTATTAAACTCAGTGATCTTATGTAGGTAATTTTAAGCATCACATACAAATCAGAAAAATTTGGCACTTCAGGCCTTGCACTTTATTTGAAAAGAGTTGTATTAATTTCAAATTACTACATTTTAGCGCCGAAATTGACAGTTCTAAAGGCGCGAACTGCCGAAAAAATAGACATTGCCTTTTCTTCGACCACAGTTCAGAAAAATAGTTCATACATTGGGAGAATATTTCGCAAAGATGACCCTCCAGCGAGTTGGAAAGAAGTTAGTTGCGAGAGCAGTGAAAGGAGATGTGTATTTACAAATCTTTGGCCAAATTCAGCCTACCTCATTGGCATTCGAGTCTGCTTGTATAATTACCATAGAGAGGTCTGCAGTGAATATTCCCCATCTGTAACATTGTATACTAAACCCGACAGTAAGTTAATTCTTAAATTTTAGACTTCCATAACTACTCTTTCCAATAGATATGAAACAGTGTTTTTTTCCCACTATTTGCTTTTATGGGAAGAGATTAAATAGAAGTCGAGAATTGAGTATAGAATTAAATTCGTCTTGTTTTTTAATTTGATTAAGTTACGTGTTTCTTAACCAAATGTTTTAAATTATAAACGTCAGTATTTGTTACTTCAATTTCTGAGTAGACTGCACTTTCTCCTGCGTTCAGAATTGATAAATTAAAGTTTTTTTGTCAAACCAGGTCAACACATCTTTCATTCAAAGGCTCTTCATTGCAGAGTGAAGGTGTTAGCTTATATTAATGAAAAAAATGTGGACTTGTCTACATGGGAAGGGAAGTGAACCAGTCACATTCGGGCACGTTTCAAAGCAAAGTAACTGGAAAATTAAAACAATTTCAAATACACAATATTTTATTAACAAGTTTTATACTTGTAGTAGTATCTACATCACTGGCAATAACTTAATCTTGGAAGTGAGGCACAAAATACAGTAAATAAATAAATATAATGAAAACAACAGATGAAGAGTTTGACAATATTTGACCTTTGAATGCATTTAGTCATCAAAGTTCTCCTAAAGGATTGCTTGATGCATAATGTTTTAACGGGCAAAAAATACGTTTGAAATTAGATACAATGAGTAAACCCTTTTTGAAGGATTCATCAAGGACACGGGCCAGACGATAGGATGTATGGCTTTTAAGTCCCAATACCTCGAAGAAACAGTTATGCAACACCTTATGACCACCTTTTCTAGTTCATGACTTTTCATTCACCTTCAAATTGCAATAAATGACATACTCACTGGAAGCATGGTCAATAATCTCTCTTTAAACACTCTTTTTTATCCGACAGGGTGCTTAACCTAACAGAAATTCACAGTATTCAGGTAGTATTCAGTGCTGGTCTTTAGAAAAGTATTTCAATACATGTTTCTATAATATGCAATCGTATTCACTTCTACTCACTTCCCAATCTAGGTGGTAGTGATGTAAGGTCATCACTGGGATGACTGACTTTCTTTAATCACTTCGTTAAATTATATCTTTTTAATCTTAAAAGTAAAAATATCTGTTACTTTATTTTTGATCATATAGACACAAATTTATCAAAAGTCTAGCAGTAAAATTTTGGCGATTTACCACCAACAGTGAGGATTAAAGAATATCGATTGAATTTATATTCATTGCAAAATTCGAGATGAAAAGAATGAAGATTAATATAAATTATTTGAGATCTTTAAAGTAAGCGCATTTTTTATCTTTGATTTTCAGAACCAATTAATATTACTGTATCGGAAAGTTCAGAAAGCAGTTTTTTGCTTAATTGGCAGCCTCCAAAACGAAACTCGGAAGTGATAACGAAGTATAAAATTCGATTGAACTCTCATTCACCCATTTACATCTCTGGTGCAACTGTGAAAGTACCGATAAACCGACTACATCCGACAACCATGTATCGAGTCAAAATATCGGCTTGCTCCAGACAAAATGACTGTGGATTGTGGGAGGAGGCAATT
Organism: Hymenolepis microstoma; assembly: GCA_000469805.3. Taxonomy (NCBI): domain Eukaryota; kingdom Metazoa; phylum Platyhelminthes; class Cestoda; order Cyclophyllidea; family Hymenolepididae; genus Hymenolepis; species Hymenolepis microstoma. Next base: position 9,140,106 of record LR215995.1, on the reverse strand, counting down.
GCGTGGACGGCTCCAAGAAGTACGTCTAAAACCGACTTCTTTTATATTTAATATAAGTGCTCTAAAGACAGCGGAGTCTTACTGATATTTTAGAAAATGTCATTGTGGCGGAGGCTGAGGTAACCTGGCTGTTAATTACTAATTGATCCAAATTAAGGATTTAAGTAAGTGCGTACAAAAATGTTGCAATCCCATGTCGGTTCTATTAAGATCATGGAAAGTAATAGCTTTTTCTCAATTTATGAAAAAAATTTGCATTGAGGCAACAAGTCCAACTATCATAATTAAAAAGAAAACGAGTGAATAGAGTGGGTAAGAACTTTCTCCATAACCTAAGAATCAGATCCTGCATTTTAAATTTCGTAACGAGGAATTATAACTACATAAATATTGCTGTCTGTGTTCAAATAAGACTTGTTACTACTTTTGGCCCGCCAGTATAGCAACTTTACGACTAAGACAAATTAGACTGGATATTTCCTCGTAGAAACCATTTTTTCTCAATTGAGAAGAGTAAGAGTTTCGTGAAATCATGTGTTTATTGGGCATTTAGGAACGAGTGAGAGTGGAAAGGCGCGAGGGGAAAGAAGGAGCATATGAGAGAAAAGAAAGAAAACGGTTAAAGACAAGAGAAGTGAAGCCACTAGGGCTCCTGGTAGATGTTGGATCCTTTGTTCATTGATGACAAAATAATACAACAAGAGTTCGTGCAGAGATGTGTGACACTATCAACAAAATTTTCATACTCTCCACATTACCATTTATTGAATTTACTGTTCACCCATTAACGTTATCTACTCATAATTAAAAATTCCAAAAAAATATGCCTTGAGGTGATATATATCAAAAATGCCTCCGTGGCCAATAGGTGGTGTCCCAAAATAAAGACTGGCTGTTTGAAGTCTTTAGATTGCCCCCTGAGCTTGTCCCTACTACGCATTTTCAGATGGGGATTTACTCGACGTGAGTTTTATTAAGCATTTGAGGCCGATTTGTTAAATTGTATCCTTATAGCAAACACCTGTGCAAAAGTTTGTTGTATGGTATTCATTTCATCAACTGATAAAATATCGCATAATTCATAAAACAATTCTATGCTTGGTTCTTCGTTCAAATTATTTAATTATTTAATTAAATTAATTATTTATTCAAAAACTATTTAATTATTTATTTTGGCATCTTAACGACGTTGTCCTCTAGTGGTCTCCGCGATAAATTTGATGCCATTCATTGGCTTTAAGAAGATAAAGTGGAATCCTAAGATTTATTTAAACTTCTGATTAACTATTCACGTGACAAAAAACACCATTAAGGGGCAATTCGTGAAAGACTCTGAAAGGAGACATTAAAGTACAACGCCTTCTTGATGTTTCTATTACTGGCTACAATGATTTTTAATTACTTTTAAATCATGGACAACCCTTTTTTCTGTTTTTTTTTTAAATTCAATGTAGAACCGAGGGAACTGCGTTTGATGACTCTTAAAAATGGAACTCTAAAGTGTGAATGGAATAAACACAAGAAGAATGACAAAATAGATTTTTACGAAATGGACCTTCAGGAAGTTAATAATTCACTTCAAAGTGAAAGTCATATTCTCACGAAAGAAAGCCAATTCTTTGAATTTAAAAGGTCCAAATCCCATATGGAATACATGGTGAAGTTGCGCGCCTGTTTTTATTACGAAAATTCAATGAAATTCCTATGCAGTTTAGCGTCCACCGCCCAAGCCATCACATTACCCAGTAAGTCACATAACCCAGAAGTTTGTGTAATATTTTTAATCTTATCAGGATCAAGACTACTCCCACTTTAGAGACTGTCAAATACACCGTTTTTGAAAGAACGCCTTCTTCTATCGCCTTTCAACTCAGTGATCAAATTGATGAATGGCACTTCAATTATACGCTTCAGATTGTCAATAGATCATCAAAAGTAACCTTTAATTCTCAGACAAGAATTTTTAATGTTACTTCACTACCCGCCAACAGTAAAATAACAGCATCTTTAGTGACATGTTGCAGGCACAATCTTTGCAGTTCACCATTCGATAAGACCACTTTCACGAAACCCGCAGGTAAATACCATTTATTTTCAATTTAATGACACAACAGTGATAGAAAATGTTCAAAATCGACACAATTATATTGAAATTTTGTAATTTTTTTAGCTCCTCTGAACTTATTAATTGTAAACGCAACAGATCAGACATTGTTAGTCTCATGGGAACGTCCAGAAAACAATGAAGAATCCACCTATAACTATAGAGTAATTGCAAACGACGGAAGAGGTCATGTACATGGATGTGTACCTTCTAATCTAAATTCATCGCGTATTAATTGCCTAGTCAGAAATCTATCTCCTTGTCAACATTACAGCATTTCTGTCAAGACTTGTGCCCGTGACTATGACTGTGGACCAGCAACCACTACCCAAGTATTTACATTGCCTGAAGGTATTCTGTGTGGTTTAGAATATTGAAACGCCTGATTTCAATCTTACAAAACACGATTACACTTATAGCTATAAAGGAACTTCGTATTAATCAAATATCTTCTACAAGGGTCAATTTAATTTGGAAGCCACAAGACTTGAAAGCCTGTGCGTTAGCGAACATTACAGTTATAATTCAGGAGCGGAGTACACTTAACTTTTCTGGACGCTGTTTTGTACCGACATCTGATATTATAGCGAACCAATGCACTACTGGAAACCTGAAACCCAACACTGAATATAAGGCATTTGCCATTGCTTGCTCTAAAAAAACCTTCAACTGCGCTGCCAGGAGTGAGGATGTTGAGTTTACAACTCTTCCAGATGGTGAGTTGTGAAATTTTGCCCATGGCGAATGTAAATCCAACGTTTAAACATTGCTTTTCGTTTAGCGCCACAGTGTTTCCAAGCCATGATAATAACGTCCCAATCTGCAGAATTTAGGTGGAATAGAAGCTCAGGGCGTCAAGATGGTATAGATGGCTATCTAGTGCGCATTTATGAAACATCAACGGGTGGTGAACTCAACCACAAATTACCCATCTCCAATTGCTCAATTCCAGCAATTAATGATATCTACTCTTGTAATCTTGGCAACCTTAAACCTTCTACAAATTATTCCGCCACTGTCGCGGCATTCAAATTTTCGTCGAATATCGCAAAAACGTTTGGCGATGAATCAGAGGAAATTTTTTTTACAACAGGTAAGCAGTTGGCTTTTACTTCATTGAAAATTTATTGATATAAGTGAATATGTGTCCATAGGGGTAATGAGAAGTCCTCCATATGAGGATATACGAAATGCTGAAATAAGTTAACATTATTTGAAGTATACTAGGGCAGAGTTAAAACATCAAAGAGAGATATTGGAACTCAGATATTAGCAAATAATTCACTGTGATGCACCTAGAAAAGGGTCAATTTCAACAATTGGAGAATCGTGATGGAGGTGTTCAAATTTGTGCTGGCCGGTTAAATTAACCCGTTTTAAGAAAGGCACTTTGATTAAAAGTCTACCTTGACACTTATCAAAAAATAAGCCCCGTGTTGAAGTAAAACTGATTTTTGTTTTTTGTATAGTAATGACAACTAATAAGGCTCCTTTTGACATTGAAATTTTTGTCCAAACGTCAACACGTGGGTGTCACACATTTGTTGAGACTTTTAACATAGTATGCAGCGTAAATAAAGACTACGTGTTCATACATAATCAAATCTATGCACAACAAGTGAAGTAAAACTCTTATTTTAACGAAAATAGGATACACCTGAAAACAGTGACCCAAAATTAGACTTGTCGCGAAGGGAATCTTTGCTGAAAATGCGATACAGATTAAATTCAATCAGTTAATTATAACATTCCTTTAACCAGAAACCCACTCGATTAATATTCGTTGCGATATTAATTAACTTTGAATTATTTTTTTACTTAAATTAGATCCACCATTTCCAATTACTGCTGTCGTTCTCAGTCTTTTGGCTCTATTTTTGATTATTTTGATCGTTTTCGCGGTCATGTTTCGTCAGCGTATCCACAGGATCACCTGTGGCAACGATCATAAGCAAGATGAATTTGACATTTCTAAATCGTGAGTTATACTGTGATTGATTGAACTGAGGAGCTAACGGAAATGAAAAGTATTATATTTACAAAGGAGATTCCAGTATTTTTCAATTGTCATAATGGTCTCTCTGCTAATAATCGTCATTAGTGGAATGTTTTGCGAAATCTTGTTTCAAGTTTAGCTTTCAATTACTAAAAGTGAAAAAAACTCTAATTCGAATTCTTCTGATTATTACAGAAGGTGTTCATTCTAATGGACCAAGATTTCAAGATTAAGTAACAGGATAGCTCCACATTTATAATTAAAAAGTCATTAAATAGTATAACTTGGTGAGGTTTTATTTTTAATACCAATGCCCACAAGATGGTACAATTTCGTGCCCTAGATATCGTAAAAGTATTAGAAAAAAAATAGGGAAATTACTGAATAGACGACCTAGTTGAACTAAAGAATTATGGAACGACAGATAAAAAGGTTTTGTCATTTAGGTGAGAGGACATCCAATTGGGGTCGCTGGTGCCTAGAGCGAACAATTAGGAGAATTGGATTTAGTTAAGGTACAACATTATGAAGGTAACCAGGAAGAGAACACGAATAAGGAGACTTTTATTACACAGTGGGTCATTTCAGGTCTAAACAAGATGGATACACAATTCTTGCACTGCGGTTCTAACTAGAATTTATACACTGCATAACTGCATAACCCGTTTTAATTTCAGAGATTGGTGGAAGATGGAAGTGATTCCCAAGTAAGCACCTTTAACTCATAAGAAAATCACTTAGATATCTATATATTTTATGCTATATATGTTTACAATTTTACTATTTTTCAGAGATTCCATTTCAATTGAATATTTCAAGCCCTTGAGTCTAAATTACCTACTTCAAATGTAAATGCTTGCAAGTTAATATTTGAAATAAGATATTGAAATAGTGTCATTAATTTTACTTTTTCAAATTTAAAAATAGTCCATCACCTGTACCCCTTGAAAAATTCAATACCTGTGTGACGTCTTTAATTGCCAACAAACAGTTTGTTCCTCATTTCATGGTGCATAATTAAAATTTTTTATTTCCAAAAAATATAATATTAAGTATGCGTATTGTTTAATCAACTGCCTTTGCATTGACTGAAGATTCATTTTTGCAAATTAAAGTTTTTGAAGCAATTGTCCCTGAATGGCATGCAAAAGGAATTCAGATTAACAAAGGAAGTTGGAGCGATATGTAAAGAGCGAAATCGTTACGTCGATATGCTTCCATGTGAGTTATGAAACTTTTGTTTTCTTTTTGAAATTTTTGTCTGGGTAAATAATTTTGCTTTTATCCCATAGATGACCAATCTCTTGTTCTCTTGGGGCGTCCTTGGCCGTTTGTTTTGGACTACCCTGAATCCACAATAACGGTAAATTAAAGGTTACTTTTTACTCAATTTTGGATAATTGTTAAAAAATGACCACCTATTAAATCATTATGTGCTACAAATTTAAACCTTCCAAATATTTAAAAGTATTCTAGATCATTCCCATGTTTTGAAGATGCTTGAAAGTTAGAATTCAGTTATTAATATTTGATCTGGAAATTAAAAAAATGTAAAAGCATTTCCATACTAGGAATAACTAAGGGATGTCAAGGGGACCTGTTGAATTGAAATAAGGAATAAGTTCAGGGTCGAGTTTTGAAAATACTATTTTGTTTATATTTTGCTAAATGGGTATTATTTACAACCACGCTTTCTAGGTGAATAAGTTTCTTCAGTGAGTTTTTGTCACAAAATCCTAATTTCATTGACTGGTTGATTCATTAAGTTGCCAATTACCATGGCTTCATTTTGCATATATAGAACGGCTTAGATTAGATAGATATGATTAATAAAACCAAGATGTTTTCATTGAATACGCAATTCGCAATCCATCTGATCCAGAATAAACAAGCCTTCTCAAGGTCGGTCATTAATTTCATCCCTCCCATTAATGATCAATTTTCATTCAATCAAATCATTGCACTTCTGTCGCATTTACTCTAAGCGATATCTAGTGGCAGAAACTGGACTTCAGCGAGTTATAACAGTGTAGAAATGTTTAACTTTGCAAAATATAAAAATGATCTTGATTATCGCCCTATCCAACAAAGCGTTCGTTTACTTTGCAGGTAACAGATGCATTGAATGGTTATATAAACGCTTCTTATGTTCGATCACCCGAATATGGAAGTAAAGGTGAGGCTCTACCCTGCGGTTCCCTGGAAGTACCAGAATTCATCGCCACTCAGGGTCCTTTAGAAAACACTACCTTCGATTTTCTCAATATGATCTACGAACAACGCTCAAAATTAATAATCATGCTATGTGGGTGAGTATAAGAGCGAATAAAAAATTGAATGAAAACTAAATTATTATAAGAAATTTGGTGATCATGATGCATTCCTCATTCAGATTTGCTAAGTAAATAGATGAAATTCATTATTAATAAGTGGGCAGAGGTCGATAAGGACTATTTAAAGTTTAAAGACTTTCGAGAGCATCAATAATAGAGCTTTTTATTTAATCAGGTCTTAATGGAGAAACAACTTTACTATCGACCTAATTATTCGTGTAAAATGGTTAGGCAGCTTCTATTTTATACAAGCATGGATTGAAATAGTTATTGAACATTTGATTAAAAGTAACTTGGATGAATTTAGAAATGTGTTACTAAACCAGTCAGTAAAACACTAAGACCGAGGGGAGGGGGAGAGAGGGGTTGTTAAGGGGAGGGGTTCGTCTCTTACTCAGTGATCAACGCGCTCATATGACAAATTCGATCTCTAGAAATCGAGACACCGTTGCACATCCCAATTGTTAATTTTAGTTAATTTAGGACGAGTTTGCACTTATCAAACAGTAGCCTCTTCATAAAGTAGTCAGATTTTGTCATCACTTCCGTTAATCGTCCTTAATGTTTACTTATTACAATGCACTTGCCATAGAATCGACATTTTGAAGTATATCCTGTTAAAAAGGTCAAAATTGATGAAGAAACGTTGATTGGTAGGGTCCAAAACTAACGAAGCTCAATTGAAAGGCATGCCTGTTTACTAGTTTTATTCTTGACATTTTGTATTTATCATCCCAGGTCTCTATTATCCATAGACCTACCACGGATTCTTAAAATATCAGGAAAAATTTAACGGTTTAATTCTGTTTCATAGTTCATACTAAGTTTAGCCGAACTTGATAGCATCACAATAGTAAACGAACCACATTCTTAAACAATGACTTATGCCAATGTTGTGCTTACCCTCCGAAATAGAAAAATTTTCAAATCTTTGTCCAATGTAGTTACCATTTATCGGTGAATAGGTACTTTAGGTGTGGGCGTCTGATAAATAAATTTAAAAACATTTTAGGATGATTTTAGGTACATTTTATTGATTTCCGAAACCCATTTACATGCTCCTCATAAAGCTTGGTGGCGGATTCTTCACAAATAGGCCTTGACGAGACCCCAAAAATCTCTTTGGCAAATTGCCCAGGTATGAAATTGCTTTCGAAAGTAGTTAAACTACCTCAACAATAAAGAGGAGACAGAACATGTGACGTGGAATGCGTTTACTCTGGTTTTGGTCCTGCTACAGGGCTTAGTCATTAAAATGCAATGAAGGGTTTGTTAAAAAATGTAGCGACTATTGATTTGTTGTTGACTGAGAGGTCTCTGCCCTCAAGACCGCACTTACTACCTACGTGACAAGTACCACATCCGCACTTTCGGGCTGTCTGATTGCGCACGAGATTTCTTTTTTCGGCCACAGCGACATTGTGCACTCCGCAGCTTCTAGTTGGGCTGAAGGACAAAATAAGGTCCACCTATTCCCTTTATCTACAGAACCACATTTGAAGGGAATTTGCACAAGATCAGCAAAGGAGAGATGGTATAACTGATTTACTAAGATAGCTAACAGGTTAAGTTGTCCAATTTAAAAAATAAAAGAATTGGAAAAGTATAAATGACTAAGCGGAGAATCCGGTCGATTGTCGTGATTTGTTTGATTTTGATAATAGTAAGTCATTTCGAAGGTCAGCATTTAGGCTAGAATTTCTTACTGAAACTTGAAATGGAAAAATATGCAATATTTTGAATCCAAATCCATCGATCTTATACCCTGCCAAACACCTCTGATATACAATAAGCTGCTTTCCAAACAAATTTTAATGTCTACTCAGATTGGATCACTTCGATTTAGAGAAAAAAGTAATGCTTTGTCTTCGTGTTTTAACAAAAATATGCTCTAGACCATGTTTGCAATTGAACTCCACTTGAAATTCATTTCTTCATTATCTCTACACTTCCTGGAAGACATTTCTGAGTGGATAAGATTTTATTACCATAGGAAATCCAATCCTTTAAAACTCTTTTATTCATGGCATTTCCCTAATGATGTCAAGACGGAATATGTTTCTTCAATATATCTGAATATGAACATGCTCGACTGCTTATAGGAGTATAGTGTTATTGAGTGATTGACATCGGAGCGTTTGGCTTTTTCAGTGTTGGCCGATTGGTAGACAGAATTAAGGGCAGAGAATGTCACTTTGAAACTTAAGCACACTGAAGCCTACAACTCCAGAACCAATTTCTGCTTCACCAACCCCCCCCCCCCCCCTCCCATCCCAATTCCATATCTTAAGGAATTGAAATGCCATTTTTTGTTGCTTATAGTAATCTAGAAGTCAAAGCTATCTCCGATTTAGCAATTGTGGAATATTTCGATTTATAGATTTTAAAATATAATATTCGAATTAATATACACAGGATAATTTAACGTAAAATTAAATTAGTCGGAGTTAATGAGTGAATTGGCTAGCTGATTTGATGGTCCTTCAATATCAAATTAATGGAATGAATGTTGCAGAAGAAAAACGGTTGAATATGCAAGGAAAATAAATAGATATTTGATGGAATATGCTCGAAGGGAATAGCAATTGAAATTAAAAGAAAAAGAACATATCTTCATGTTATCCATACCTAGTTGAAAGCAGAGTAAATTCTCAATCCTTTACCAGGTTTCGAAGGATATTGGAAGAAATTCTAAATGAAATTTCAAGATTTTAAATCAAATCAAACTACATATGACTACTACTACTATTTGATTTAAGTAGCATATGCAGTTTGTAAACACTAAAATTCGCACTTGTATATTTTGTAGACTGAAGGAAAACGGAAAGGAGAAATGCCATGAATATTGGGATGACGAGTGTGAAATAACCGTTACTATGGATAATAGAAGTATTACGGTCAATGTCCTTGAAGTGGAATCCCTTGGATGTGATCTAGTTCGACGCACTCTCCAGATTCAATCATTGGATAGGGATAAGGTAAGCATATTAGACTAATGTCTTGACTCTGCAGCAATACCATCATGTCGATTTTAAAAATTGAACCTCCCAAATGGAAAAAATATCTGAAATTACGAATGGTTGCAAATTTTGGATCAGTTTGAAGTCTTATTTTTATGAACTCTGAGTGGTTTCTGCTTAACCTGTTCGTCATATGCCTATTCATCAATGAAATTGCTATAACATAAGAGATTTTTTTCAGAATCTCCGGGTTTGCGAACTAATATATTTGGGTGTATTCTATTTCAGATGGAGACACTTTCAAAATTTGAATTTATTACCATTTACATTTGAGTTTTCCTACTATCCTTTTCTGGTATTGTTTGACTTGGAATCGGTGAAACTTACTTGAAGTATTTATAAATCGGCTTTGCATAGATTTATTTACAAATGCAGTAATAATTGTGCAATTCGGACAAATGGGCACAAAGACTTAATCTATTCAGTTCGGGATAGGTACATTTTTGCTACTCAAATCTGAGAAAAGCATGTGCAGTTATTTCTCCATAGCCCCTTCAAGAAACACATTTTGCCCCAATTGTCAAAATTATGACTCACACTCGGAAACGGAGGTCTTTGGTGCTCATTGTACCTGAGAAACTGATAACACAGCGCATTGCAGGAACAGAAATTGGGTTTATTATTATAAAACCATGAGTTTTTAGCGGTAAAAAATTGTGCAATGGTTAGGTGCAGACAATTGAATTCAATTGACCTTCCTGCAACTGTTATGCTCCATCATCTGTCTCTTTCATCTCTTGGAAAATTTCTGTTGACAGCTGTCTTTCTCTCTTTCCCTCTTTGTGCGTGTCCTCTTGTCATAATGAAGGCTGTTACAAATTGAAAAGTTAGCCTGCGAAATGGATAAAAGCAAAAATTACCAACTGATACGTTTCCAAAGCGGTCTAAGTTAATTAAATTTCACCTAAGATAGCAAAGAAGTTCCCGAGTTTGCTTTGATTAATGTCAGGGAGAAAGAGTCATATAGGTTAATAAGTAATTACGTTTTGCTTTTAGCCATGGACGGTGGTACATTACCAGTTCCCCCAATGGCCGGACTATGCAGCTCCGGACATGGGATCATTTTACAATTTGATTGAATGTCACATAAAATTCATGGATGAAAATCCAATTGATCGTGATGTTGGTCCACCGATTGTTCATTGCAGGTAGGTTACATTTTAATGGTTTCTACTGCTTTTTCTTACTGTAAAATATAATTTTCAAAGCATTAAGCCGTCAAAGTAACTTCTATTATGCCTAATAACCCCATCTCGGAGACTCTAAATTGCCAGCCCCTTGAACCAAAAGTTGGAAGGTGAGTGAGGAAATGATTGGCTCAGTAAAGTGAGGAATTGAATTTTCCGGTTTTATTTTTTCACATTTAGCTCAGTAATCAGTAAAGTTCAAACTAGTGAGGCAGTATTGGCATAAAGGAGGTCGAGAACGAAACTGATAATCTCGTACTGACTCGTAAAAAAGGCTAATTGACAAAAAAGTTGAAAATTTAATGAAAAATTGATTTAAAATTTAATTGATTGATGGGAAAATTTAAATTGGATCGGTATAATGAAATAGAAGCTATTCAAGTGTTGAATTCACTACAAGTACCCACATATAATGAAATTGGAGATGAAATGGAAACAATTAAATAAGCTTAATTAACGCATGAATTGTAACTTATGAGAATGTATTATCGCGGATAGTGACAAATCGAAAAATTGATGAAACACCTGCAGTGTTGTTAATACTTTAACTAGGAAATTTCTCCGCTGTTCTAACTTGGTTCTCTATGCAACTTTTGTGTTTAAAGCGCTGGTGTTGGCAGGACCGGAACGTTCATCGCTGCCTGTTATCTTCTTGGAAGACTTAGAGTGGATCCAAGTACGGTAGACGTTTGCGGTACCGTTCTCTCCATTCGTAGATGGCGGCCGAATCTAGTCCAAGTTTGGGTGGGTTTTCATCACCCCCAACCTTTCCAATTTCCTTATTCTTCATGCTCGCGTAATGAGAATAATAACTGAAAAGAGATACCTTAAGGGTCTAATATTAGTATCACTGATGAGTGAATGAATTGTGGATTGCAGTAAAATTAGAACTTTAACTGCTAAAGTCAACAGTTAATGATCCTTTTGTTTAATAAAATTGATAATATCTTTTAATTTTAACTGAGATTTAAAGCTTTACATCCTCTCGTCCAACTCATATTTGAAACACGCAAATCTATGTTGATCAAAAGGACTTCATATAGTATCAGCTTATCAAAAATACAAATTTTTTCTTTGGGTGCCTTCAGTATCAGCTTCTATAAAAATTTTTATCCTGAAAATATTTTTATTATTTTAACTGTGATCTTGTCATTTTATTTTCAGGTTCAATTAAAGTTTCTCTACGAGTTTGTACAGTATTGCATTGAACGTGATCGTATACATTTCCCATCTACCTCAAATAGATTTAAAATTGGTTAGGAAAATTTTGAAATAAACTTAACTAAGTAATATTATTACAATTTTAATTTTTACACCAAATTTCTTTTAACTTAGAACCTGCGTATGAAAATTTGACTGATTACAGTGGTAAGTTTGTGAAACGAGATGAAACCGGTTAAACTTATTTTAAAAGAAACGTGATTATATCTCGCAACCTTTCAGAACCTTCAAGAACAAATTCTACATCAACGGAAACTGAGGAAACGAGGGGTAAAATCAAATTTCTGAGTACCATTTTCGATCAACATCGAATTTGAAGGAGAATATTAATTATTGACCTGATTTGTTTTCTTTGTATATTTGAATGAACTTTTAGACATATGACTATTCGCTGCTCTTCGAACTTCAAATAAGGTAGATTGACACTTAATGGAGGAACGAGTCATTGAATAGGAGTTGGAAATCGTGAGAAGTAGGAAGTCGCATCGAGGCACCAGAAGATTTAATTTTTGGTGCGGAATCGTTTGCGCTTTACTTCATAGATATAATATGCTAAATCATATTTCATTATCCCAACTTCGGGATTCGATTTCTGTTCCCTTAGTCAGTTTACTTTTCATGCAACCAATACTTCTCGACCATTTGGTTTAGTCAATAACTCAGATGCATTTTCTACATCCAATACCTAAACTGCAGATGGAATAATCAGAACTGAAATTATTTAGATATATAAGATCTCACTCAGTTCACTCAATTTTAATTCTATTTTCAATTTACTTGATTATTAAGAATCTTCTAAAATTTTCCAACTGGAAGTGCATGACATCCAGCCTGCATTGAGAGATGTGCTATTTTGAGACTTGGATTGGAGGTTTATGATCTTCAAACGATCAGTCAAGCGGATTCTTTGTTTCACCTTTCTTGATTATGTGTAATTGGACCTTTTAGGAAGTATGGTGATAGGGAAAAGTTGTACCGAATTAAAAAAATTATCAATGCGACAACAAACTTCAGAATTGCTCTATTAGCCCTGCAATAAGAAAGTGGGATATGGATGGTGTTTGTCAGGTAAAATAAAAGGTGGTTGGTAGCAAAGTAATTTAATAGGTCTATAGGAAATTCAGCAATCGTGGAAACCACACTATTGTCAGAGAGTTTTACCCAAACGCTAGTAGCAATTGCAGCCTCAAACCAGCCCTGGCCAAGTGACCTCTATCAAACTAATTTTGTATTTCCCTCAGAAGATTCTCGAAATTACTTTAATTCTGTCTATTAATTGGTTGTCTTTAGCAGTACTGCCACGGCGATAAGTGGTTCTCACGACAGCGCCCAATACACACATACCATTCCATCGGTTAAGATCTGGGAACTTGTGAGGCCAAACACACATTAGTCCCGAATACATACAGACGATTATCCAGGGCTCGAATACTGCAATGATCAACAATCACAGTTAGGAATCTGAATTAGGCCTAGGTCACATGCTGACGGAGGCCACATATCACACTCAGAGAAGGGAACACACCCGAAAACTGTGTCAGTCCGAACCAAACCATCTTTTATTTTACGTGCTGTGGTCTTGAACCTGACTAAAGCTTTTATCATCGGGAAAAGATGATAGTTTGTCCTTCGGCACATTTTTTAACTTTGTTCAGAAGTTTCCTCGCCTTAGTCCAACAATTTTGGAGGGCCATTTTGTGTGAGAACTTGATCTCTGCAATCTTTGCATGATTAGCAGCAGCAGAGGTCCTCATTGAATGCAAGCTTCATAGTGGAGGCTGAATCATTCCATTAACAAAGCTCAGACGCCTTTTCTCATCAGCATATGTTCATCAAGCAAATCTACTGCGTAAGAGCAATCAGATCGTCTGTTATGGAGTTTTTTTCTACCCACGGCTGCCTTTTATTCGCCATTGCAATTCTCCAATTCATGCCGCATTTTTTTCGCAGTGTGTTGATGTAGCATCGAGCAACACCATAATCTCACTATTTTAGTGGCTAGTGTGAATTATCTTGATATAAGTTTTTCACTTCAGTGATTCAGATGTATTCCAGTCATCATCTGTTCCCATAGATATCACGTATATGAATGAGGAGGGGTTTAAACTTGGTCAATATTTTTATATTCATGTATGCTGGATCCATGGTTCGAACGAGATTAGAAATCCGTCTTGCTATTTCGGTCTATTTGCAGGTTAGGCCAGTTAATGTGATTTTTTTGATTCAAAAATATGTTGTGTTGTGATCAATATATGCCATTTAATAACATTCTGCACTCAAAATCCATGAAAGAAAAAATTGGCTTAACTGATTAGACAGACCAGTATAATTAAATCACCTGTCAACGTGCACCCCTACCATTAAATCGTGGCCACTAACTTGGGCGGTATGTGCGTTGACCTCTGAGTAGGCTAATTGTCCTTGAATTTAAAATACAGAGAGCATTAAGGGTACCAATAACAAATCGTAAATTTCAAAAACGGAGGTTTGAGTTCATTTTTTGTTCAGTCACGGTGAAGAAAATGATTTCAAGTCCTGATTTAATCAGGTAATCGCTTAATTGTAAAAAAATTGATGCAGAAACTCGGATGTCTACGGTCAGTTATGTAATTACACTTGAGGCACATCGGTGGACGAATAGAATGATAACTTGAATGCCATTGCACCAATCCTCCAGTTTAATTATGGTGAATGGAGAAACGCGAATCAATTTGGTTGTTTGGGCCAAAGTGTTATGGAGGTGGAGAAGCGGTTCATTTACGACAAAGTGGGTGAGGAAAATAAAGGTCGTCCATCTCCTATGTCAAGTCTGGATTTACCATTCAGAAGCTTCTTTCATGAGTTTGGTGGGATGTAAGTGGAATAATTCATTACGAATGACTAAAATCGAACGAAACAGTTACAGTCTAAATTTATTGTTGCCAACAATTGGGAATAATGAACCATAAATCAAGAGGTAAATATAAAAGTTGATTTAACTGAATGGTGATAATTGTGCAAAATGACAGTGACTGGCCCATACTGCACAAAGGATGAATGATCTTCCAATAAACTGAGGAATTGACATCAGAGGTTCTTCCACATCCTTCATATTCGCTAGACCTCACCCGGACCGATTATCATCTTTTTAAAAGCATGGGGCATACTTTGGGTAAGAGACAATGTCGAAATTCGAGAGAAGTCGAAACGTAATTGAACGAGTGTTTTACTTAAAGAATTGTCATTTTTTCAAAAATGTGATCGAAAGCAGCAAGAGCAATTTGAAAGGATTGAATTGGCGGCAAAAATTATATTATATGGTGTCATGTATCACTTCAAAATAACTGCTACTTTCCGGATACGCGATTTCTTATTGTTATTGAATTTGCGTAAGTGAATTTCTCACCGAGACGTGATGTTATCCTCATGTTTGCCAAGTACATATACTTTCATGAGTTGTTTCTGCTTTAAATTTATGCTTATTATATAATATTTTGCGGTGATCATTATTGATTAATATTCGCCAAGCCTGTCATAAATTAATATTAGTATTATATATACATATATATAATAAATTAGAATAGGGAATCAAGTAAAGATGCTGCCGTATTTATAATACGGCATTATTATATTTAAATGCACTTTATGATTACTAATAAAAACAACTTTAATGTATGGCGGTACCAACATACCACGCGGTAGTATCAGAGATATGAATTGGATTGGAGCGGAATGAGAAAATCGGAGAATTTTGTGCTGAAACCTGTTCAAAACAAATTTTGACACAAGTCTCATAACTCTGGGAATGGGATTTGCTTCGTTCAGTTAAATCTCGGCTCTAAGAGGCGTCTTTGTGAAGCAGACAAATATTGGATGACAAGGTTTGTATTTGTCTGCATTTTCATAGTTCCGCATTTCACAAACCCTTTAACATTCAAACTAAAGTTGAAGACTCACCCCTATTTGCGAAGTTTAAACGATTGGGTGGTGATATCACTCCCAACTTTGAATTTGAAGACCTGTAGGTATTGTGTAGTCTGCGATTTGCAGCTAAAGCATTAGGCATTATAGGGGCCAACATAGCAGAATGCAACCAGTCAGAAGTAAAAGTCTATGGTTTCATTTCATCACACCTACCCTGAATGAAAATATGTGTTCAAGTATAAACGTACCATTCCCTTGAACTCTATGATAATAATTGTTCACAACACTAATGAGCTGGCTTAGCTTATTTGCAAAATCATTTAATGATACATATTATTGAGCCTAAGTTCCACGTGCCCAAAGCAAAAATTCATATGAATTATTGATTTGCAGTCGCGATATGTTGTTAGGACTCAACTTGTCTGCTTTACGCCTTTAGAGTTGACAATCAGGTCCCGCTCGTGTTATTTCAATTCTTCTCCCAAATTCGCTCTGTTCTCTTGTAGTTTAATTTCGAAGTATCTGTTGTCTCAGTAAAACCAAAGACTTTTGATGTCGGATAAATCTTTTCCCTCTTGCGGCTAATAAGAGGATCTTTTGTAATGTGTTGCGATTTACCCAAGACTAGCCAAAATAAAACTGTAGGTGTAGACACTACCGTTTAGAATTCTTTATCAATGAAAGTTATATCTGCCCGGCAAAACCTCACTCCCTTCGCTACACTGATTTCTCCATCTACCATTCATACCTGACTTCAATATGCCAATATCATTTCTGCGCCAACTTCAACTTGTCCACTGAACCAAACTTCGCTCACTAATTCTTACGCCGTGCTAGTTGAAAGCATTTAAGCGATAACGGAAAGTTGTCGGAGGAGGACATTAGAATTCTACCCACAAATATTGTCGAAAAGGGACATGTAGAACTGTACTGAGGTGCTTCAGCATATTTTGCATTGATGTTGCGAGAAAGCTAAGCTAGTGTCTACGCTCTCGGAGAGCCCATGCATGTGATAAACAAAACATCGGATTTGGGTGGTAAGAAGTCTCCTTAGTTCTAGTACCTTAAAAGTCAATGTGAGTCACCATAAAGAAAGACTGAACGCTTGTACAAAGTCTTGGCTAAGGTCAATCCAAACGACAAAGAAGCCAAGGATCGACACATCTTACGAAAGTATAAAATCGATTCCCTTTATGAAAACGCCACTAATCACTTTAAAGAAATTCGTATAAGCTAGTAATATGGAAATATTGGTGGAAGAGAAAGGAATGCCTTCTATCGACGTGACCAATGCTCTTTAGGCCAATAAGCAATGGGAACCTCAAAGGCCCAATTGTCAGAAGAGCACATTTTCTTCGAGTTGGGTAGAAGTCAAATTCCCAAACCACAATTATAGCTTTGTTTGCATTTTTCCGAATAAATGCAATACATACACTCTCCTAAATAAAAAGCTATAACATATTTTTTTGCCATTGGATATGCAGAAGGATAGATTGTTGCTAATCTACAGCAATAAATTATTGATCGAGAGCTTTAGAAGTACAAAATAAAAGACAAGTATTTGCATGAAAGACAATAAAGGCTTTTCTCCTTTATTCCATCTTCAATTGGTCTCTTAAAATCAGGGTCAGTCCACATAATTGCATGAATGATCAGGAGGAATCCGCCATGATATAAAAGGAAGGTGGGAAAAATTTAAGTGATCGAAAAAGCATTAAAATTGCACAGCTTTAGAAGGGGAGGTCAAAATCAGATCACACGGTCGACAGAGGGGCAAATCCGGTTTGGAATTCGGTCCAGATTTTACAAAGACGTAGCAAATTGAACACACCAGCTGACCACAACGCGAACAAAGAATCTAAGGGAAAGACGAGTCGAGATATTGCTGAACAGATTTTATAATTATCACTCTCCTAATATCTTTTCAATAAGCACTTACACAGGGTGTACGAGTTGCTAGGAGAACATCACAACTGTGACAGGTATCCAATGTACCGGGTATAAGCCTAACTGCTGGTTGTGTGTATACTCGGAGCATATCTTGCTTGATTGAAAACCGAGTCAAAGAGCCTGAAACGGGAAAAAATGTTAAAGGCGTAATTTAGAGTACTACTTATTCTTCAAGTAAAAAAAAACTTACCTCGACTATTAGAGTTACATTTATTCACTTCCACGTTAGCAAGCCACTTAAGGATATCATTTTTCACAGAAGAGTACGTGTGTTTCTAAAATAAGCAAACAATTATGACAATTATATAGCTCTATTGATGTAATTCAGTAGAACATGTGGAGTAAGAAAAACCATTAATTATAGCTTGAATAATGGCGTAACATTTGCCTCAACCAAATTAAGCTAGTGGTCGATAATGCCGTTCAGAGTGTAGATCAGGGGGTCTCGAACAAAGCGTTGGAGTAAAATTTCTACAAACTCTTTCCCAAGCAAATAAAGAAATTACGGTTCAAAACTCCTTTTGAGTACAAGAGCATTATGTAAGAGCTTCTTTTTTGAGAATTACGAAGCCTATCAAACCTTTTATTAGCCAGACCTCATCTACACAGTTGGCCGTTTCACTCCGTGATTGTAAAATCTGAAATGCTCTCCAGACATCACGAAGTATCCCGTATGAAGTTGCAATCGCTTCAAGTTTCAGCATGAAAATATGTTAAACCCTTATTTGGAAAGGTGACTGATAAAAAAGAATTAACTTACCTCAGCACTACGTATCAGCCTATTCAATTCATCATCATACTTGCCAAACAGTTTCCCGACTTCACGAATTCGCTTCCGTAGATGGTTAGCATGAATATCAAGAGCTAGAGTCTGAGTTCTCAAGTTCTTGAGGGCCTCTTGCATTCGTTGAGTGGTGTGTGGAATTCGCCATTCATACTGTAGAAAGAGATCCTTCCATATACTACAGGAAGGAAAAAAGTTTATTATAAATATCTGTCTCAATCGGTGAAGTTTGATTGGTCATGATCTCCAATCTCCACGTTTTATTCTCGTTTAAAAGCATAGAGAGGAATGATGTGGATTAAGAATGGTAGAATTTGAAATGCCTGAAAATGACGATTTCCTTTTAACTCTAATGTTTGCTAACCAAACTGTTCCCAACGCCCTAGCGGTTTAAAATTCGAAAACGCTTCATTCGTTAGTGATGATAATTGCACTAGATATTGATGCGTGCTCATCGCAATGTCCATAGACCAGTTCCAACTTTTCCGAGTATGGAAGAAGGCATACACTCGGCATCGAGCAAGTTAAAAAAATTAGGCGCAAATACAAATAATTTGGAATTACAGTGCCGTCGACTGACACAAGCTCCGATTTGCAGCTGGAACTATTCAGCCTACAGAGCCCTAGCAATGAAAAATCGTTAGCCATCTCATCTCTGAAAATTAAGGCATCAAGCTCCTGAATATCATGTAAGATCATCTTGCCACCTCGACCTTTGGAGTAGACAATGGGGTGAAGAGGTGAGATCAACAGTCATGATTAAACAACCGATCAATAAATCGGGAATTTCGTGGTCAAGAATTTGCTACTCCCAAGGGGACTATTAGTGAAAATTTAACTTTGAATGAAAAACAAATTAAATTATAAAAATTGAGACGCTAAACTCAGCATCCCTCTGTAAATAGTCAAAATGTCTGTTAAAAAAATTTTAATTACTCCCAACAATAAAAATTGCTAAATTTATCGTTTTAATGAGGACAATGATAATAATAGTAAATGATGGTAAATAGTAATATATACTCAATGGTTAGTCGTGCCATCTTGCCGCCAAATATATGCATAAAGCTAAATATTTTTCAACACAACACCGTTGCTCGTAGCCAGGCAAAATAAAATCTTTATTCAAGAAGAAATAAAAAAAAGGATGGGAAATAGGATGGAGAAGTGGGAACAAATCAAACAAATCTCAGATGTTAAAAAGTACAATACTTCATGAATTCATTTGACACGTTTCACTCTCAAGGTCTAAGTGAAAGTTCAAGATCATAATGCCTGTCATATAAATACTGCATTTGCTTGTGGTTGTGCTAAT
Source organism: Hymenolepis microstoma (assembly GCA_000469805.3). Lineage (NCBI taxonomy): Eukaryota > Metazoa > Platyhelminthes > Cestoda > Cyclophyllidea > Hymenolepididae > Hymenolepis > Hymenolepis microstoma. The sequence goes on along the minus strand of LR215995.1, from coordinate 9,120,296 downwards.
AAGTTGAGCATTTACCAACAGTTTATACCCGAGTTTAATAATGCTTTCTGGTTACTCAACGCAAAATGGTCAAGCTTCAGAGTAAAATAAAGTTACCTGTAGAGATGAGGTGAGGTAACAAATGCGGGTAAAAGGGAAATAATGTGTGGAGGTCGATCAGAGGTCATTTCAGAGGCCTTTCTATATTCCTCTGAAGGTTGATAGAGTGGATTGAGATAGAGACTGCGCCGATTTGCAAAGTACGTCCAGGAGCTCGGGGTTCGATTTGCAAGACTTAAAAAGGGAACAAACAACGGATAAGGTTATTTTCTAGTCTTTATAAAGGCATTCCACTATTACGGCTTTGCGAGGAGTGCTTAGGAATCATTATTTAAAACATAGACAAACATGTGAGATTATAGAATGAGTAACCAACAGAAGATCACATACTGATAAGTAGTTTTGAGTTAGTATATGGGCGATACAAGAGCGAACACCAAACCTATGGTTCAAACTGCGCAAGAAATATAAACACTTCCACGAATGTGGATGAAAGTTAATACCCTCATTTAATTTGTACTAGATTTATCGAAATAATAACAGAGAGATAGGTATAATTGCGGGGATTAGTATGCATTATTAGGCAATCGAAGATGACAAAAGTGCAAGAAACTATTTTCAAAATTGAGCTGGGTCATGCCGTAAGAGTAAAATCTGAATACTTTTTCTTCCCCATTAAAAGACACTAGAGCCACCGGTTCGCTTTCCGGAACAATAATACAATTTAGCTGTTCTATTCTGTTTGATACTTCTGATGCATAATAAGCAGGCTGATCACTTACTCGGATATTACGCGTTCCTTCTCAGAGCACCCAACAAAAGTTCCAAACACTCCGGACTGTGAGTGATCATGCAGAGCAGCAAGGAAACGTGTATTAAACTCAAAGGTAGTTGGTAAAAATTCCACAAGATGACGCGTACAGTCAAGAAATTGCGTGAAAACTGGCGCAATCTCCCTCGGGTCTACCGAGCGTGTCTGACCACAACGGGAGCCGAATTTATGACCAAAATGGAGCCAGTCCTTCTCTACTAAAGCTTGGAATCCCTCAAACGTGCGATAGTAGGGATCAATAAAGAGTTGGGCGAGAGAACACACCTGAGCGGTACGATCCCATCCGTCGGAACAGTGGACAAGGAAGGAGTAACCATACCCTTCATCATCATCAGCCATTAAACGCGAGGACACAAAGTAAGATGCCTCCGTGATAGTGCGGAGAATTCGAAGCCAGCTGGACTTGTCTACTGCTTGGTTCAACTCCAACATTGTGGCCTTAGGCATATGGTAGGCAGAAAGCATCTTCTCAAGAGAAGCACGCACAACATGAATGTTGGGAATCTCCACAAATCTAAAGATGATATCCTCATAGACATTCTCGTCCTCATAACCCTTGCCTTGAGCTCGATTAGTGAGAGCATTAAGTCGTGGCCGAGTATCCACAACGTAGAGGTTGGGAGGCATACGAGAGATGAGAGGCAAAGAACCTTTTGTTGCAACGGCTGCCTCCGACATTCCAGCAAAACGAATTTTTCTCAATAGTTCCTGATCATCCTTGCTCTTACCTGTCAGACCAGATAGGGGTTGACTCGACCGACAGATTACTGACTATTTCGAAGAGAAAAATGGAAAATTGAGGAAATATACTAGTAATATAGACTACTTACTCGGCCATTGGGATGAATCCAAGTTAAAATTGGAAAACGACGACGAGAACGGAAATTGGCACTACCAAGAATCGTTTCCAAATCAGCAGACTTTGGCACGAACATCACACTGGGGTACGTGTCACAATGCTACCAAAAAAAAGAAAAATAATTAACAAGTGGTTTCGCTATTCACGTCTTATCTAGTACCAGTAACACACTAACTATAGCTATTACAGTAATATAGTCTCAACCACACTCAACTTTGTGTATTTCCTCACATTTATTCCCGTTGGTTTCTGCTTGTCTTCTTTCTTCCCAAAACTAACAATTATTCTGCAAATAAAATCGTTTAAATAGATGTTCAGGGAAGTACGTAGTGTAGGTAAGGCGAATGAATATTAAAATGCATAAAGTCTAGAAGATGCATAAAAGAGGTAAATAAGCTGTGAAAAAAGAACAAATAATAGAAATGGTGAAGGCACGTGATAATTTACTCAATGTCCACCTAGTTCAACCATGAACAAAGGTGACCGACGACTATGTAGTCTGACCTAGCCAATGACCATATTAGTTCGACTTCCTCATTGTTCCGCTCTGACTCACTGAATCGGCGAGGTTGCGGGTCAATATCTATCAAACTTGAGGCTAACAATTTTTTCAAATGAAATTAATTTTCATTCACTCAATCGAAAGGGTTCTTCGATTTGAGTGCCTTCCCTTAGCACGAAGCTCACTATGGTAATCTGGCGTTACTTCCATTTATTGTGCTGTCGTTTACTAAAGGCGTTGTTTAAAGTTAAAAATTTCTCAATGAGATATTTGAATATGAACTACGTAGCGATGAATGGCTATAGTAACCAATAAAAGAGGATCCCTTAGAATACGCCTGTTATTTAAATGATCTTTCATATTAAGTACGTGTGAATACCTGTACAGGTCAGGCTTGGCCTGATCTGACCCGACCCCAATGGCCATGCGACATTATGAAACCTTACAACAAGCCAATAAGGGTGTAATTCAAGTTTTTACTAATAAAATGAGATCGTGGTTGAGTCTTTATCAGAATAACAATTTTACATGATACTTTACCTATGCCAGTCAGTATTAACAGCTTCCAAATTTTAATAAAGAACATACCTCGTAGAATTTATTGCTGAATTCTACCCAAGAGGTATTCGGTAGACCCATTCGAGCGAAATCTGTGGACAAATTAAAACGATTCCAACCCTCATCAGGCTTGTTTGGGTGATCAGAGGGCCAATGTTTGAAACACGGAAGAGCTTCTACACTGTCTAAATATGACAAAAAAGATAATGGGGTTAAACTACAGCATTTAAATGAACCACAATAAAACAGAAAAGATGAATTTTTGACCCGTGTAGAATGTTGTGTAAAAAACACATGCCAATATATTCATCATTAAATATCTTAAAAGTTTATGAAAATAAAAATTGAGTGTATTGTAGAATCTAGCCAAAATTCGAAAAAAAAACGAAGAAATCCAAAAACTTACAGACTTGACGAAATCGTTCAAGTTCATCACAGAACTCCAAACATTTATTGTTTTGACGGAAAATAAAGCAAGAAACACGAAAATTTTTACTCTTAATCGTCAAGGGAGTTCCAAATACCGCCAAATTATGTCTTTCTACTGCCGCGAGTAGACTAATTTCCAACTAAAACGAATAAATTATCGAGATAAAATATTTCTATGGTGCATATTAAACTAAAAAAGCCAATAAAATTAACTACCCTAAATTCGTATTTACTAGTACGGTCAATGAAGAGAACGTTAACACTGTTCACTTTTAGAACTCCATCTATCCAGGCATATCCATTAAAGCGGTCAACGAATACGACATCGTGCTAAAATTAGAAAGAGGACATGCATGAATATTTCATTTACGCATATATTTTTTGTCAACCAAGGAGAAACCGTATAAATTGAAGTAAAAGAAAATTTCCACCACGGTGAATATCAAAGAAGCATTCAAAGAAATCTTGATTGGACATAAGACATTATTTTAATAGTGTAAGTTTAGAGACAAAAGATTAGTAAAAGATAAAAAGAACTAGACTCACAAAAGTCTTAGCACTCATTCAAGGTCTCGATTGAGGTAGATACATTACGAGGGAACAAGGCCATAGCAAACGGTTGAGATTGGAAAAGTTTCAAAACACATATTTATTGATTTATAATAACCCTTCAAAAACGATTTGTGTAAAAATAATAGTTATTTAATTAAAATTTCATATTTGCCAATGCTATAAATTTGAACCCAAAATGGTAAGCAGCATATTTCATTTACATCAAAATAATTGTCAGCAATAAGTACTCAGTTCAATATTCCTTCGTTTATACCAAATTAATTTGCCTTTTAAAATTTATGAGATATATGGTTATAGGAATTTCCACCTATCAGGTTTAATTTCATCTCAGCGTCGCATAATAGAATATTAATTTCAAAAATATTGGCTCTCTTGTATTTCGTACCTCGGTACATTATATAACTCCAATTTTTATAGATATTCTTGTATCTTTATATGAGTTCGTCAGATATATTAATTAGCTTCGTTCAGTTGTGACAATTCAAATTTCATTGTAGATAAAAGCTGTGAATATCTTTAACAATTTGTTTTAATAACTATTAAAAATATTAATTAGTTAGTTCTTAATATTCGAGGTGTATGTCTCGACAGAGTGTTGCATTCTGTACATAAGTGTAATTATAGAAGTATATTCCCAAATAAAACAAGATAATTCGTTAATATCTATGCAAATTTCATTACTATCTGTTTACATATAACGTCAGTATTCAAATAAACAAAATCCTTCCTTTTTTCAGCAAGTAAAGGACGGGTTGGTTATAACAAGTAAATTATCAGGATTGCAATCCAAAGGGAGAAAAGACTGTTGAAGTCTTATATGTAAGAAAAGAATAGTCGCAGCGTAACAGCATGGGGAAGCACACGAATGCCCAAGTGTGTTTTATTCTTCGCCCCAGTATGCTGATCGTATTCTGCTTTAAAACATTTGAACACAAAGAATTATATTAATTTACAGCCAGTTTCAAAATACATAAAAGTATTTAATTTGACTAAGGTTTAAATATCGCCGGATTTTCGTACAAACGCTCGGAAGTTAGTTAACTTCCCTCAGTCTTGAGCTCCTATGGGTGTCCATCGTATTTTCGAAATCGTATTTTCGTATTTAATTCTTTATTGATTCTTTACAGCTTTCCACTCGAAATTGGAGCATTCATGCTTGCCTAAACGTCTATTAATTGAGCTACTTTTTAGCCAGCCTGTACAATTTAAGCATTTATAATTATTTTTTTCCATTTTATTTGGACAAACATTTATTCTCAAAATGCATGACTTGAAGCGCTGGTAACGAAGACTAGTTTAGGCTTGTGAGTTAGATATTTCCGTTGAAGTTGATAAGCGATGGTGGGAGAGTTGGTTACAGTAATTCGGTTACTGTTTGGTCTATTGGCGATTTCAAGGACATGTGAGAACTATTATCTTACAACTGTTTGTCGGAATTGAGCTCAATGTAGAGTTGATATCACTCTTTGCTAATTTCGACGAATTTATCAGAAATTATGTGTGAAGAGCGAGTGAATCAGTTGTGCTCTTTTTGCGTGCGAGTTATCACTCGCAAAATTACTTTTCGAGCCAAATAAAACGCCTTTTTGCCTTTTAGATTGATCAAATCATAAATCAACATATAATCACATCTCAAAGGACTATTGATGCTGTTATTGCCAATGATTACAAAGCTGTTCGTTTGTATCTTCAAGAAAAGGATATTTCTAAATGCGTTGTTAAATGTCCCATAACTGCTCTTCACTATGCAGCTGGGTTAGGTCGTTTATATTGCCTTTTTCTGATGTTAGACAGTGGTGCTGACATGTTAGTGAAGGACGAATTTGATCGGACCCCTCTAGATTACGCTGCGTACTTCGGGCATGAGAAAATACTTAACCACATGCTCAAACGGTATCAAAGTTTGCAAACAGACCCACTTAATCAGGCGCTTTCATACGCTGCCTATATGGTAAGTAAATGTTTAGCCTACTGTGCATATTTGACTCATTTGTAGGGTCATGTTAATTTGGTCAAGCTAATCTTAGAGAAAGTCGAGCAATTGAATCCCAACATTCGTTGGACTAATAAAGGGATAGCGGAAGTCATTTTAGCCGGAAGGGTTGATGATATGAAGCATCTGATTAAAAAGGCGAATCCCCAATGCATAGAAGTTTCCAAGGAGCATCAATCACTTGTCAAATTAGATGGAATACGACCTTTCGTAGCTCTTGCTGTTGCCAATAGAGATGAAAAAATGTTAGCGGAACTTCTGAAACTGGTCAATTTTAAAGCTAAGAAATCTCAAACTACCGACGAGATATTTGCCTTATCACTTGGTCTGCACCCGTCTCGTGTAAATGTTACTCTTTCTCTTTGACAGCAATACCTTCATCTGAAGATAAACTTTTATTCTGTCAAATTGAGGTAGAGTTATTCGAATATAATGCCTGAATAGACTTATTTAATCGCTTTTTTAATTTTTTGGTGTTCCGATTAGGTCTATTGCAATGGTTAACGCACAGTGTGCCAAGTTAGAATTCGAACGATCAAAGCATTTTGATGTATTTCTGTTCACTCATTCAGGTCAAACCGATTTATTAATTTGGCATCATCGAGTGTTCTGTATTAGTGGAGATCTGATTACTAAATTCCCAATTTTATATACGTAGTGGAGTTACAGATGTCGAACTGACTAATAACGTCATATTGACACACGGTAGGAAAGAGCTGAGACAAGAGAAACAAACATGAATTATTTGTGAAGAAATTATTTAAAGAATACAGGCGAAACCTTAATTAAAGAAAGTTGTAATTAGCCTGATGATCAGAGTTGAGTTTTACCTTTTGAATGGCTCAAGACTACCATACCTTTTCCTATTATATTTGCATTGGAAATCCATCACGATTAGGATATAAATTAACTAGTTAGGAAGATGTGGTTACTAAATGACGGAAATCAATTCCATTTCATGAAATTTGAGGTTCACAAATGGCCTGGATAAACATCAAATCGAATTGTTTGCAAAATTGTTTCGTGTTCACAATCAGTTCCATCATTCGCGGTTGTGTACCAGAGATGTTAGGATTCAGTCGCATGTTAAGATTGTGAATACCTTCGATGGCCAGGTCAGATATTTTTTTTGAATTTATTTAAGTTGCATTAAGTTCTGATTTAGGCCGAAATTAGCTTAAGATTACATTTTAACAGGGGGACTCGAATAGGGTCACTATATATTAGCCAGACTTAATCTGCGTGTGGGTGCACTGATAGGAAGGCCCGGCGAGGGGAGGGATATGACTATTTACCAGTGAGAGAGAAAATAATTTTTCTTTTTGAAAGTGAATGATACCTCAAGACCCGCAATGTTACTTTGTACCGCCCTGTTCTTTATATGTTCATTGCGATATCTGTTTGCCTTTAAGAAGATTGGAACATGAATAGGCTCCTATTTGAAGCCTAGGTCTAATGACATCAAATTTAATATCTCGATTTTCGACGTCGAATTAATCAGCGGAATTGTTGCAGCAAATTATAAAATGGATTTGCACTAATTATGCCAATGTAATAGGTCTACAACTTTGCTCCCGTCATGTTTCTTTTAACTTGAGGCTTTATTACAACAAAACGATTACATACATTAAGTTTCACAACCACTTTGGCCCATCTCTCAGGCAGCAGGCGAATCCCGCGGCGAAACAATTTTTCATCTTTCGATAAGATCCATGAGTCGATGAGTCCAATTTTTCACTTCTTCATAGGAGCGGAAGTGCTGGTCAGCCAGGCCGGGTGCTATTGAGCGAGGTGAGTGAGGTGAAAATGAGACGGAGCAACATCTGGAGAGTACGGCGGGTGAGGTAGAACTTTCCATTACAACCTTTCGGGATATTTTTCACCACTTTGGTCCATCTCGTGAGGTCTAGCATTATCATGTTGTAAAATAACCACCTTATCGTGTCTCTCGTTGTACTGTGGCCGTTTTTCTTTTTCTTGAGCACGGCTCAGGTGGCGCATCAATTGCGTTCCATAACGCTCACCTGTGATGGTTTCAGACGGTTCAAAAGGCTCATAATAAATTACACCAAGCTGGTCTCCCCTCCCCCTCCCCCTACCAAACGCAAAGCATGACTTTTGAGCCATGGATATTCGGCTGAGGCGTTGACATAGTAGTTTGACAGGGTCCATTTAATCCCCATGATTTTCTGCGCGCTTGGGGTTATTGTAATGTACCCATTTTTCGTCCCGAGTACCAATACGATGGATGGAGAAATCTCTTTCGCGTTTGCCTTTCCAGCAGCTGTTCACAAACAAACAAATGTCGTTCGAGAGACATCTCTTGGTTTCAACTCCTGGGGTACCCAATATCTTTCTTTCTCAATCATTCCCAACTGTTTCAGGCATTTTGACTGACTTACATGCTCACTGATACCCACCCAATAATTATGATAATTCTTCTTGCGTTTGACACGAGTCTTCACTAAGAATTGCTCGCATCCAATTCTGCATCTTCAACAACTTTTCCCCTCCACCACTAGCCGGTCTTCGACAGCAAAATCACCACTCGCCACTTTAAACGTTGGAACCATTCCGGCTGACACGTTCTCTTACTAATAGCCATTTCGCCATAAGTAATATCTGAGATAATCCGATGAACTTCAGCCTCAGCCGCATATTTTTTCATATTGAAATAAAAAAGCAATACTCCTCTCAAATGACGAGAATTCGGTTTCAATTTGGACATATTTAATTGAAACTTTTATTATTATGCAAACACAATTTAAGTTACATCAAAGTAGGGTTATATTTACAAATGTCAAAACAGTGTTCGACATCTGTGATTGGTATATTTCAACTACTACCGCCATCTTTTGGAAAACGGCGAGAGCAAAGTTGTAGACCTAATACTACCACAATAGAATATTATGATTATATCAAATGGCAGGCTCTGATAGTTATCATTAGACCTTTAGTTGACTTCGGGCTTCACAGAGGGAAAGAACATCAAAGTCACAAAAGTCGAAAGGGGGGACAGAAGAGTGATGCACAGATATAAAAGAGACAGACACAAAGGTGGATAAAAAGATAAGGTGAGTACTGTGGAAGTGGTCGAATATGACATAATGTGGGGTCATGGTAGTTTGAAGTGAACTGCCGGTTTGTAGGCTTTTTGTCGTATGAGTATACGTTGCCCAGGGTGCACCACGTGGATGTAAGTCTATCGCACATCCCGGCTTAGAACAATATCGTAAAAGTTAAATTGAACTCTATCCAATAGCAATCCCACGTGAAGATCAACAGTACCTTTTAAATTTAAAAGTGCGTTGAAAAGGGACAATTCGAATAATGATACTATCTTTTGTTATGATTGGTCCATAGGTTGTGGCAGTTTTTTCTGTCCTATAGAGTTCTGTGTGACTCATTCACGAGTCTTTACGCTATTTATCGTTGTTTGGCTCATTAACATTATTATGTTTAAGATATCATAATGGGATAGCAGATGGGATAGGGATGGAAATTTCATAGCTATAGTCAAACGCTTCTATTATTGATATGAAGAATGTAGATCAGTGTGTACAGAACTAATGAACAAACATATATTGAACTACTGAACCCATACTACTGAAGAATTGAAAGTGGCCTACGATTTCGACCATCTGCAAGAGGACCATCCAGGATATTATAGGCGTAAAGCGAACAACCCTTCAATTCCGTGCTTAACTATATATAAACGAAAATTTTTCAAGACGTTTACCTTACCTCACTCTTACTGATATAGACTTCCAAGCCTTTTTTAATACATCTCGCCTTGACTATAAGATGTTCTAAGCATTTTTCTTTAAACTACACTTCCCATACCATCAATAAACTGGCGTTGTAGAACTTCGTTAGTATTGTCATTAGAAGTTCCGAAACCTATCGGAGAAACGCCACTCGATATGCATACCTCCAGAAACTTGTATTTATTGTTAACACAGGTCAACTAGTCGACAGTGCCTCTAAGGCTCAAAAAACGCTATCGCTGTCTGTTAAGCCTCTATTTCATTTGGCTGATAATCTTGAACTTACTTGGTAGCCACCATCTAGCCAGGCTGACTAACATTTTAGAGCAAAAATCAAACTCACTGTCACTTCTTTTTTATTTACGCAATGGAATTGAAGTGTTCCATTACACCCGTCTTCAAAATCAGCGTAAACCTGAGTGTTAATTACAGTGACCTATTACTATGGACACTCTTGTCAGCAACAGAAAGCGCTAGTTCCTCTTCGCAACACTTTCCATCATCTTCTGTCGATCGGAATTTAATTGGCCATTCCCACTACTGAACGGGTATTGAATTGTGACTTAGGAGATGCCCATTTCTTCATTGAATTAAGGAGATACGTAGTGAAAGAGGCAACTTATGAATTTAGGTGCCTTTTTACAAAAGCTGAGAAGACTCACGATTCTACCCACTCCTGAACACCTGCTGGTCTCCTTTGATATTAAGTGTAACTATTACACCCTAATGGGAATCCAGTTTTATACACACTTTCTGCCAATACCGTTGCTTCATTTCTGCGAATTATCTAATTCGATACATCCTCCATGCTATTATGTTCTCTGAAATATCATTTCTTTAATTGACCACAGTGTTAATTTCCATATAACTACTATTAACTATTAGATACTTTAATACACAGCACCTACCAGTAGTAAAGTGGAGTTGCGAAAGGAACGCTGCTACGAATGCGCCATAAATTATATAATCAAGATAAACTACTCAATCCCACAAGGATCGTTTGTAATTCTAAATATAAGAGTGAGAGGGGATCATACTTGTGACGACAGAAAGAGAAAGGTAGAAAATTTGTACACAATGCAAGGGGGTAGTGTATAAAAAGCAAGTCATTCATGAGAAGACACTGAATCATTCCAAATCCATCTTAGATGCGCCATCAGTAGAAGGTTCTTCCGACGTTACATTTTCAATCAGTAGAAATTCTTGGGAAGGGGATGATGGCAGCTCCACAAGCGCAATTTCTTCCTCTCCTTCGTCCTCCCTAAGACATGGCCTCTTAGGACAAGGCTGAGAGGACAAAGAAGTATCTTGATTGGTGCTGTCTAGTGCAGTTTCTTCCTCCTCTAATTTCTCGCTCTCTTCCACATTACAATCTGATGGTAAAGACTCGGCATCTTCAGATATGAAAAACATCTCCTTCCCACTGACACCCACAAAAAGTCCACGACGTGGATGACAAGCGACTTGAAGGAATCGCTTCTTGAAGTCCACTTCTTGAAGACCTGGGAGAAGAGACCTCGCTGACATACCATTAACTTTACGACGATGCGAGTGACGATGGTGCTGAATACCATTCGCTATATTGTCCATGCATTGTTTATCATCTTCCTCTTCTTCTACAAATTCAAAATCGTCTTCTTCGTCATCATCAGAATTTGGGTCGCCATCGTCCTCCTCATCGTCCTGAGCTTGTTGCTCGATTTCATCAGACGTCCTTCGAATTGGAAGGAGAGTCTGTTTGCGCCTCTTAGAGCCGACAGCAACAGGCGAATCAGTGGAGGGTTTGTTCTCTGCTTTCATTGCAGAAGAAACCGACGAAGTGGAATTATTGAGAGTCTCAAGTGATGAGGCATTGGCCAGGCAGAGGCTTTTAAGGTGAAAACGTTTGGCAACGTCGGAATCAAGGGGAATGAAGCATTTAGGGTGGAGACGATGAGAACGAAGAAGAGGCCTGCCAGGGGTTAGGGAGAGAAAGGGCACATTAACATTATCAGGCGGGATAATCGGTTCGGAAGGACGAACCTCGGGATCGCCTAAGTCATAGGTCCAGTCAGAGCCTTGTTGACGATCGACAATGCGCATTACGTTCCCGTAAGAACCGGTGAATAGGTACCTATTGAAGTAAGAAAAAAAGATAGAGCGCGCGCGATGGCCAAGGAAAAATCAAGTTGTTGATTTTTTTACCATACCAAACCAAGAGAACTCAAAGGAATTACAGTTACTAAGACTTAAGGTCATATTTGAGATTGAATTGATTACCTTTCTCACTATGATATGTAAAATTCAATTTTTTTTTAACTCTCTAACTCTGTGCTGCACCACCATTTCTCCTGACTAGTTTATTTCTATTCATTTGACTGTATCATCATTTGAATTTCGGTTTTAGCACTTTTTGTCAGGATATCTTAACAACCAACTGAAACGTGGACGTTAACTTGAACTTGACTCAAAGTCGCTTTGTGATTGATAAACTCATTTAGTTATTTAGTCTTTGTTCTGCATGTCGTTCCAGTAGTAAAATAATGATTTAAAATAATAAAAGGGTAAAAACGCATACCAAATCTTGTAGAAATCTTGTAAAAAGATACATTGGTATTAATTTTATTAGTAGAGAAGATTTAAAATCCCAGACTTACCGGTCATCATGCGACCAAGAACAAAGGAATTTATCAAATATGGCATCTGATTCATATAGGTTGACCAATTGTGTCTTCAATGGGTCATGCACGGAGTAAACTTCACACGGTCGATCACCTTTTCGCATATCCCAGACTGCAACAGCAATAAAACGTTATGAGGTCAACAGAGGGAGTTGGTTAGCTTAAAATGACATTTTAGCTGTTTTAACTATTCTACTACAAAAATAAGAGTAACAGTAATAATTTCAGAGACCGTTTAGCAAGGCCCTTCTAGCGTTCATGTTACGTAATGACATCGTAGGCCCTTCCTGATGAGAAGATAAATCATGGTACCTACTATATTAACCAGACCTAAACAGTGCAATCAGTCATTGCGCTCACTTGGTGTGTGCCGACGAGAATCGAACCCATGACCTCCGATATGAGAAAAGTGAAAAATAGCCAATGCGCCACTAACGTATACATTTGCTAAGCCTTTAGTCGACTCACGATAAACAAGTAGCTAAAATGACACAGACATTACATTGACTAAATATGGGTTGAATCAACTTCAGACATTAAATAGGTGTTCAACGAGAATGAAAGTTAAATGTGGATGATCAATGGTACTCATAACTCTCTTCTTCGAACACAAGTCACAATTGAAAAAATAAGTATGTGGAACCACAAAGCATTTTTGCAAATGAAATGGATTGATCAAAACAACCTATTTCCCATAATCCATAGAGAGCTCCTCTATTCTTCCTTGTTCAGACACTTGCCATACAACATAAAAATTTAAAATGAAGTAAAAAGATCATCAAGAGTACCTTTCAAATTAAGGTAATCCCTTGCAAGCACACAGTTTCTTGAGTGATCGAAATGGAAGTCCGAGAGACTTGAAATTATGTCACAAAAGAATCCTCGATAACCAGACAAAGAAGGATCATTTAGACCTATAAAATAAATAAATGATTTCATTCAACAAATTATTTCGTAAGCAAGGCACTCGACTCTATTTGTAGCATTATTGTTATTATAATTCAAGACAATAAATTTTGTACCACATGTCACAAGAAAACATCTTAATATGAGGAAATTTTGCTAAAAGGAATTAAAGGAGTCGAGTATAAAGCACAAAGAGGATATAGTAAGTGACTTATACCAGTAATATGTTGAGATGACAAGACTAAAAAAAATAATATTTCAACTAATCAAGGACAATCTCAACTATGAAACGGAAAGTCAATTAAGGAAATTCAAACATCAATAAACTAATCAATGGTTCATGAAGACGGCTCATTGCTTTTATAATTCAGACAGAAGGTCTAGATGCCTCGCTCCATTTCTAAACGTACCTCCCCTGATTTGACTCACTTAAAGTTCCAATTACTCAGGTTTTTTCGCATGAATAAAACTTGACAAAATTGTAGGCTACTGAATTCATGTGCCTCCATGGCAATGGATAACAACGTCCACATTAGGCGTGTAAAACTACGATATCGATACTCATTGCCGCGGAACAAATGAACAAAAAATCAACGTAGTGACTTCAGAGTAGCTCCAACTAGCCTATAAAGATGATGCTAGTGAAAATCGTCTTGACTATTACCATTAACAAAAATATAAATGTTTCACATAATTTACTAGGTAAAATATAAAATTACTGGGAGTTGCAAGTGGCAATCACAAGATAAATAACGATAAAGCTATATATATATATAATAAAACAGCTTACAGAGGGCAGGCTCATCACAGACAGCTTTGACACGTGTATCACAAAGGCGAACAATTCCACGACTGGTTGAATAACCGAGGATATTACAGAGTTCTGGATGGAATCGAGTACATGTTATGACTTCATTCAAGTCTTCCATGTTTTCCGGCTTTATATCAACATATTCTACAAAACAGCAAAATCATCAGCATTTATGTAAGTAAGAAATTTTCCAAGGTAAATCTGTAAAGGGACAAACGGAGTGATTGTTCATTGTGATTAATATGCCATAAATTGATGCGAAGATCATCAGCAGAGAGAAAAGTTTCTTGGTCAGAACTAAGGGAGAGAGAGTTGATATGGTAGGTGTGAGCATTGTGGTAGATTTTTCTGGACCGAACTTCGATTGTAAGGTTTTTTCGCTTTTTGTAGCGAGGAATTCGAAGTGATTTTAAGGAAGCCACACTTTTAAGGGACGAATCAACACCATCGTTGTTTTCAGAGGTTGGCGAAGGATCGCTATGGCTTGATGATCCAGATAACGGGCATTCGTCGTCGCAACTTTGATTATTCCTCTGAGTCTGGCGAAAATTGAAATTGTATGCGGTTGGTGATTGTTCCGACATACGCCATAATTTTATAACCTTGTCTATAAGACGATTTATCAACACGAATATCTAATTATATATACCATTAGTAGTGAGTAACTGAAGTGAATTATTGCAAATAGGAAGCCACATGATTGCGTTTATCTTTTCCTCGATTTCGAGTGACTTTAAGTAGTCGAACTCAGATTCGTGACTCGTGAAAGCACAAAACATCCCGTAGAACGGTTCCTAAAATTGTTTGTTTTGAATAAGAACTTTTTACTTGTTACCTCTCCAGATCCATTAAAGACATACACGCGACCGGCTTTATCACCAGCAGCCAGATAGTCTCCGGATTCGTCGAATTCAACGCAAGTAATTGCATTATCTAACACTGTGATTAATCCACTAAATATAGATACCTTCTTTGGAATTACAGAAATCACCATTTTTTATTTCATTTATACGTAATTTGAAAGGTTCTAAAATGGCTATTCAATGTCAAGAAATTTAATCCACCTGAAGAACTGCAAGCAGCCATGTTCGTTGATTATATCAATCCACCAAACACCGGTGCGAGACGAACAAAGTAAAACTTTGGTTTTGACGCTTTCAACATAAACGCTTAAAACAATAAATACAAAAATGCATAATTGGGTCCTTTCTAAATTATTATCAGCTTGTTATTAAGCAATTTTTTAGTAAAATTGATAACTTTTATTTGATCATTTATTAATATATGATAAACATAGCTCATAAATTTTCAAAATTAATATATTACAGTGTAATTGTATAAGCTTGACAGACAAAACGTAAGATGCTCAAGACTGATATTTGACAAAACTAATGTTATATACCCGGCTAAAGTGGAATTACATTACGAATATAACGTGTCCCTTTTAATCAGTTAATTATAACTTGGTATAATGCATGAAGCTATGGTTTAAGTAGCTAACAAGCTACCCCCTAATTTTGGGGTATTTTATTCACCTGTCACCCTAAAATCACTTCAAGTTAATTATAAGTGCTAAAAAATTGATTCTTTTATCTCAGTAGTCAACTTCTCATACTTCAATTATACTATCAACGAAGCAAATTGACTTATTAAGAAAACTATAGTTAATGCTTTTGAGAAAAGCTGCGTTTGTACTTAAGATTATTTAACCTTCGTGATCAGAGTCTGAAAGAAACCGATAATGTAAACTTTAACAAATTATATTTCAACTTTTCCTTATCCCACTGTTACCATTTTGTACAGAACTTAATCTTGACGAAAAATCAAATGACAGATATTTGGAAATTTACTTCATTTTAATACAGTTTCGTAGTTACTTATCGTGTACTTACAAAATTAGTGTTTCATTTGTTTTTCACGCTTCTTTTTCTGGAATACAATTTTGCAATAAATGTTTTTAATATCCAACATTCATTCATTGCTAAACTTATCCAGACACTTTCTCTATTTATTGTATTGTATTTTAAAATTCATTACCAAATTAGTTTCCAATAATGTAGTGAACTGGAATTGTTCAAGTGGTATATTTTTATAAGCTGTTGTTTAGTTGTTCGAAATAGGTATTTAACGATAAGAAGTTTATACAAGCGAAGACATTTTGACATAAATTATATTCTTCTTGAATTTTACCGTTTTTATTTTTGAAGATATGGCCGCAATTGTTGAAATTTATATTTGGATGTACGCATTTTGTGAAAGATGTTGTGAAGTTATTTTGCTCTTTTTCATCCTTCAACTCAAGTGATATCTTGTTAGAATTTTTAAATAATAATTACTCCTAATTGTTATGATTTATACGCAAATTCTCGACTTATTATGATTCGGGATTATCAGTATGTGATATTCACACTTAATTGGAATCCTAAAAAAAGATCGCGGGATAGATTATGTTGTGCAGAAATTACCGCAAGATCGAGTAATTGGGAAGATGTACTTGTAACCGTGTGCTGCATACTGCTCAATGTCATAATCGGATAAAGTTATTGAATAACTTTTTTTGCATTTTAGGTAATTTTTAAGATGTTTTGCAATAAAATTTTACATTTGCCAATTATTTTGAGGACACGCACATCACACATATCTGTTTAAATTGTATAAAACTGTAAATTGTCATACGAAATCTTCGTTAAAATTTAATGTTTATTTCTTCAAAGTATATTATGTACAATATACATTTGTGATATTTGAGGACCACAATTCTAAATTTGTTTCACATAATTTTTTTTTCAATTTAATTTAGTCTTTACCATTATGCTGAGACCAGCAACACTGGTATATAAGTGCAAATTCCTTTTTCTTAGCTTATATCTCGAAAAGAAAAGTAACGTCTTTTTGTTATGGGGTTATTTTACATTTGTATCTTTTCTAAAAATCAATTTAAACATGGTTATTGATAGTAACTCGTATGTAAACATTACTTTTTTAATCTAACCTATCTAAAAAAGCATTACCGGTTTAGGCTATAAACATTATTTCATTAGGACTAAATTACAAAATAAATAAGATTATAATTTAAACATTGAATCAATGGAAATATATGAATTTGCCTTTTTAAATTTTGTTTTGGAAGTCAAAAAATGTAAAGTGATGTTGATGTTATAAATTGTGAAAATCTTCAAGGCATAAGTTAGCAATCCCATTAACGTAATTAAAAAATTCATTAAATAAATAGTTGCAATTATTAATTCAAAAGTTATTTTCCTTTGGATGTCCATTTTGTTAGGTAATTTGTATCCTTTAAATTACTTTATGACTGCCCTTGTCGCTTATTACCTTTGTTCTTACTAGTCATTTAGTGATTTATCATAATCGCGCTTGGGACGGTTTTGTCTTTACACGTCGCTAGAGTACGTCGGTTTATTTAAAATCGGTATGTATGTGGTTCAATTACTTCAATGGCTTTTGGTGTTCTTCCTCCTTTTAAACCAAATTTCTGTGTGATTTAAGTATTGCTTAACTGAACTGCTCGTTTTTACTTTTGCATGACTTAAATTTAACCTGTTATCCTAAACACGTTTTCATTTGTGTATTAATTAGTGTTAATATTAATTAAAGAGACACCTTTTTAATACTTATCATGTGTAATTTTCACTCTAATATTTAATTCTGTTATTCGCTTTACATTGTTTCTGTTACCAACTTTAATACATTTTATTCCTATACAAATCTTTCACCTATTCTTTATATAATATCTGTTTAATTTCTGCCAAAATAATCAAAAATTAATTTTTCTTTAAAATTAGAGTCAATGTTGGCCTTCACAATCCTTTTGATATGGGTTTTTTGTTTTCTCTTTGTAACTGCGCTTTTGGTACGTCGCCACTTGTTACGCAAACAGTTGGCTGAAAAACACAAGTTCTTTCGATCCCCAACAATTCTTGCCTTCTTCCATCCTTATTGCAATTCTGGTGGAGGTGGCGAACGTGTTCTTTGGACGGGCATAAATTGTCTTCTTCGCACATATCCCTCCCTTCTCATCTTTATCTACACTAATGACACAACTTGCTTTGATTCACCCAATCGTGTCTTTCAAAAAATCCGTGATACATTCGACATATCTATTGGAGATACCGAACGTGTTACCTTTGTACGACTTCGCAGTGAACCTCTCTTGCGTGCAAATCTCTATTCGGTTCTCACTCTAGCCGGTCAGGCTTTTGGTTCCATTGTAGCTGCTTTGGAGTGCCTTATTCGACTCCCACCAGACTTCTACATTGATACCACAGGTATTATTCTACTTTTTACTAACAAAAGCAGTTAACATATGATGTGGATAAGCAATTTTGATTAAATACCACCCCTATTGGACACTGTATAGTATTTATTTATAACAAGAAGGACTTGCACAAGTTGCCCCGCGAATGATATCTTTATACAAAAGAGTACGTATAGATGATGATGCAAGGTCGGGCAGCTTTCAATTTCACTATCAGTCATGGAACCGATATTGCTCTTAATTTGTTTGATTCGAATTTATGCAAGGTTAATGATGTAGTGCACTCCTTATTATGCGCGCAAAAATGTGGATGTGAATGTCCATTAACTGAGAAATATATTTTCTGCAAATTCAAGCAACTTTGGTCATAATTCTAAGTCGTTTATAGTTCTCGAATTATTGAACATTTGAGCACCTACGTACAGCAATCAAGAGGTAAGTATAAAAGTTGATTTAACTGAATGGTGATAATTGGGCAAAATGACAGTGACCGGCCCATACTGCACAAAGGATGAATGGTCTTCCAATAAATTGAGGAATTGACATCAGAGGTTCTTCCACATCCTATCACCTTTTTAAAAGCATAGGGCATATTTTGGGTAAGAGACAATGTCGAAATTCGAGAGAAGTCGAGGCGTAATTGAACGAGTGTTTTACTTAAAGAATTGTCATTTTATCAAAAATGTGATCGAAAATAACAAGAGCAGTTTGAAAGGATTGAAGTGGTGGCGGAAATTATATTTTATCGTGCCATATACACCATTTAAAAGTAAATAACATTTTAATGCTGCTTTCCGGATGTGCGATTTCTTATTGCTACCCATAATATGTAAAATCTCGAGCTAGCCGATTTTTTACTTTCTCCCTGAAACGTCTCAAAAACTGTTCCAATTCTGTCCATTAACTGCCTATCTTTTGTAGTTTTTGTTCTTGTTCGAAATTGCCTAGCTCGAGTGTTAGTCTAGTAAATGTCTGCCTTTAATGCTTCGGTGTGCTTATGATTTTAGGTTTCTCTTTCACAATTCCGCTCTTTTCATGGCTTATTGGAGCGCGTTGTGGAGCCTATATTCACTTCCCCACCATCTCAACAGATATGATTAATAGAGTTATCCAGCATAGCAGAGCCACAAGCTACAATAACTCGTCACGAATCCGAAGTAGCCAATTTCTGACAACTCTTAAAACATTTTATTACATTATCTTCAAGTGGATTTATGGGTGGACTGGAAGTTCTGTGAATTGCCATGCTGTGGCGGTGAATTCAACGTGGACTAGGAGGCATATTGAATCGCTGTTTGGCAGTCGACCTTTCCTCCTCTATCCACCATGCCCGTGTTTGGTGAATGGAACAAGTGGAAGAGAGAAACGAAAACCTTGGATCATGTCGATTGGACAATTTAGACCAGAGAAGAACCATTTGGTGAGTCATGTATATTTGCCGCATTGCTTAACATGTTATGATTCTTCTACGCTGTGATGAGTCTAGAATTACTAGTTACTCACTGCTATATATGTGCGGGTTGGATATCGCTTGGTTAAAGGTGATTAAAGCTCGTCGAGGTGGTTAAGCCTAACTTGCAGTTACTCTCAGAAGGTTTATTAGTTCACTTTATGAACATTATGGAAACAAATGATCCTCATATTTGTTCCTGATGTCTATCAAGCTGTCAGCAGTGTCCGTGTATTGATAAGAATGATGTAACACTTAGAAATAAACGGGACCTCGAGGTTTTTGGTAAGGTCGCGATTTTGTTTTGTTAATGTGATGCACATATTCCACGTAGGGTGGACCACTGGTGGAAGCCGCATTGTTTGCTTAATGTTGTCATCGATTGCTATCGCTCATGATGGATCTAGGCGGACGTTGAGTACATCATCGCCTATTCTTACCATTATTATTCTTTGTGTTTCTCATTCCCTATTTCCATCTTTTTTTCAGCCTATAGATTTTATGCTCTTTTCTAATCAACTTTAGAGGCCTGGGTGGTAATGCAAACTTTCAGTCATGTTTTACATAATGCTGTGAAATATAATGTAGACTTTCCACTCTGGAAAACTTTAAATCTATCTTCGCGAACTCAACTAGAAGAAAAAAGACTCGTCGTTTACAGTCAGATTCTCTTTTGATAAAAAGGAATGCTGGAATCCATGTCGATCTGTGAATAATAGGATTGACTGACTATCTGGTTAAATAGTGGAATCTTAAATCATTTGCACTACATAAAATTCGCTAATAAAAATTAGCCCATTGGCGTTAAGTTGCCATCCTCAATCTCCCGAATGCTAGATGACGGGAGAGTATTTTACTTCTTCCTATAGGATTAAAACCGAATAGAGCTCCTTTGAGTGGTTGGTTTTGCAAAGTTTTTTTTGCAAATCGAAGCCGTGTTTTTTGCTTTTGTTGATTCATATGGTGACAATGGCGACTGATCTACTTAGCACTTTTCTATGATTAACTTTTATTTCTTGTAGTGGAAACTCGCAAAACCAGCTCTTGAGGATTATTAATTTGTACCCATTATCATTTGTATCTGATTTCTCCCGCAATGGAGATAGGGTAGTTTTGTACTCAGTGACTACAATTATTAAAATCTACATTAAGTAATTGCATTTTTTGCTTTTATTTTCCATCGGTAAAGTAAATTAGTTATCTATCCTAATTTTCCTTTAATTCGTGATAAAATCTCTAATAGTCTCGTATCACTATCAATAATTCTGACATTTATGTTCTGAGTCAAGAGTCTTAATTAAGTTTGCTTTTCTTGATTGCTTTGCTCCCATAATTCATATACTCTTCATATCATCCAATTTTGTGATTGAGCGAAAATAATGATAAGGTTATATTAGGGTTTCTAATAAGAAATCACGCATTTTACAAAAGGTGGTTTGAGTTCTTCATGTTTTCAGACACGGTGAAGGAAACCACGCGAGGTTCTTTTTCTTAATGAATAAATTGTTCAGCTTTATTCATTATCATGAAAAAATGCTTATGGAAAAATCACATCATTCTCCAACCAGCGCACACACCCGAAAACGGTTTTAGTTTGGAGTGTTCTTTGGACTGTTTGCAAGCCAAGCCTTCTCTTATTCCTCATGCTGTATTTGCGATCGGCACAAAAGTTTTTCTCACTATAATTGAGCGCGATTGTTCCTCATTAGCGTGTTTCATTTGGCCCAGGAGTATCTTTTCCTTTGTCCACTTAGATTAGTTTCGAGATTTGCTCCATGGGATCTCAAGTTTTACTTCCCACCTATTTCCGGTTGAAATATATACTCTCTGTATTTTTGGGAGACTGTCAACGTAAAGGATGATATTTTGCTGTCTCAGTCTTTTATAAAAGTTATAGTTATCTGAAACGCGACACTGTCGGGAATAGTATATATGCATACTGCCTTCTTTCACGACCATTCAAGCACAACTGGCAGCCTCGAAACTCACCGTTTTCACTATGATAGCCTTGAGGTGTGACTTTAAGTAAATAGACAGAACTTCACATTGTTGACTGCCTATATTTGGAGTTTCAAAACCACAATTGTAATTGCAATGTTCGTCAATTTGCTTTTATAAATTATCTGTCCACTTGTTATTTTCTTTGCAGCTTCAATTGAAATCCTTCGAATTGTTCCTCAAAAAGGTCCATGGCGATCGAAGTCCCTTTTGCCTTATCTTAATTGGAGGTTGCCGTGACAGCACGGATTATCTCCGAGTGGATCGTCTACGGGAGGCTGCGAAACGTCTGGGTCTGTCTGATCAACAAGTCATCTTCGAGGTTAATGCGTCTTCGGAGACTGTAAAGAAATACCTCTCTGAGGCTACTATTAACCTGCATACCATGACTGATGAACACTTTGGAATTGGTGAGAATGAACGTTTATTGCTTAAGTATTAAAGCAAGGACCTGAAAGTTTTCAATTCGTCAATATGGAGCCTCTTTGAGCCAAAAATAAATGATCGAAACCCTCACTAAAAGTTGAGATTAGCTCTACTTCAGTTAATCAAGCTACTTTAAGAGTTAGACTCAATCAGTATGTTACAAAATGAATGATTTTCTTAATGGCCATGTGCAGATTAAATAACTGGAAATGATTGTGAATATAAAGGGGGAAAAATAGGAATTGAGAACCGGAAGAAAAAACGAAAAGCGTCAGTACTAAACGAGTGCAATTTCGGTTGATACGGAGAGCCTATTAAGTTGCGATGGTGGAATTTTGTCTGTTGATGCATAGTTGTTAAATAAACATCAACGGATAATTAGATAATTACATGCGGACTATAAGTTATCGTCAGCAATTGAACTGAATTGTTCATATGGGGCACGATTTTTAGACTACATATCCGATTGGCTCGTGGTTTTGAGGTCGGTGGTTTTGTTGTACACCTAGTGATGTCAAACACCGGCTACGCCGTTTAATACTGATTGGCTTCTTATAAGAGCTAGTTCGCGGTTCCTTCTCTTCACCCAGATTAATGCTGTCAGAACTTTCCTTATTGCGCCTAAATATCTTTTTAACTTACATGACCTTGTGGAACGTATCACTTTAACTGACAGTGCTTAATTGTGGATTTTCTTTGACTCTTTTCTTGGATTATGCCTCATATGAATATTTCTACTTAAATATGTTTCAGTAGGGCTCATTTTCCACTTTTCTTTGCAGGTATCGTTGAAGGAATGGCAGCTGGGTTAGTGACTGTTGCAAACAGATCCGGCGGACCACTAATGGATATAATTGGTCCAGCATTGGCAGAGCCTCATATCAATCCTTCGACAGTTAAACCCACTCCTGTGGGTTACTTGGCTTCAAACGAAGCTGAGTATGCGGATATCCTTCATTACGTCCTTGCAGAAGCTACTCCCAGTCAATTGGATCCCTTGAGAAATGCTGCAAAAAAACGTGCTCAGTCCCTATTCTCAGAAGCAGCGTTTTTTAAAGGATGGCTACAATTTGTGAACAAGTTAACTGTCTAATTGTGGTGGGTAGTGACTATGTGCTGTCTTTTTCTCCTTATTTTCGTGATTGTAGACTTAATAGTGCCACTTTTTCCAATTAAAAGTTACTGTGCATAAATTTTCTCAGCGTTGACTGCTAAAGTATTTCCTCCCAACATTTAAATGTTGCGTTTTTTATTATATAAATCATTTTCGCTGATATCTTACTGTTCAGAAATCGACTTCTAAGGACTGGGTTATCCATCTAGTCTTTTTCTCTCAGTTTTACTAAATCTATTATCACCGGATAGAAGGGACACAGTGATGGTGAGAATTGAGGCATGGGATTACTGGGGAGACTGTTGTGCCTAGTTAGTAGGACAAGCTGTGAAATGAATTATGAAAAAATGAAAATTGGATTAAATTATCTAGGAGTTAAGATTATAGTTAAATGTAGAAGAGATAGGTCACTGTCGTTTCTGCTACCCCAACAATATGGTGACCCTGTGAACATTCGCCATCTCTGATCAACATGGTGTGACCTTGTCGGAACTCGTAACTGCTTGATCTACGATGGCCAATGATTTCAGTATATTCCAGGGGCTTTCCTTTTTCTTGAGCCACAGCTTTGGTTCTCGAAAAACCGTTCGCGACATCTTACGATGCACTCAGCTTTATTACCTTGGAGTACATGGTGGAGCCAGATTTCGAATATAGAAAATGGCTAATGAAAAGAGACGCTGAAGGATCGTGGAAACAAGGTATTACGTAGCTGGATTTTCCTCTATGGAACAATGGTGATTCATCTCCCACAGCAACCAACCTCCAAACAGAATTTAATGCAAAGAAGTTCCGACTAGTCAATTGAGATCTCTCCAACGAACTCCCTTTTATCTCTGGTGATTTCGATTCTGAATGATGGGACAAGCGGCACTGCCTACTCGAGCAAGCATCACAAGGGACGAACCATATGAAATAGGAATTCACTGAAACTTGAAGTGCTAAGTGGAATGCACTGTCTACTTTGGGCGTACGGTTTATCCTACACCTCTCTGTGTCCTCATTTGTATGGGAGCTGTGGGTTAAATCAGATAATTCTTCGAAGGCACATTTCCTTGTTTTTTTTTTAATAAATTGACAGGCGTATTTCTTTACAGTCTTCCAACTTTGGGTGTTTTATAACTGGATATTAAGTGGTCTTTCGGATTTGAGTTAAACCGTCTCAGGATTACAGTTAAGACTGTTTAACTTCTAGGTAGTGGTTGGAAACGCAAATTGTGTATCATAGTATTTTACACCAACCTTGTAACGTAAATAAATTATTTTTAATCACCATTTCAACAAAAGCGTTGTTTGGCGATTATTTTTGGGAGAGATGCAAAAGCGCAGATTCTTATTTGTAATTTTTTTTTGGAGGGGGGAGGGAGGGGGGGGGGGGGCTCAGGAACTTCGTCAGGAGACAATAAACTGTTTGTCTAATCAAAACTAAATATCCTGTATTTCAACGGTGTTTTGTATTGTGGAACACGTCATCGCCTGAACGCACAGCGTGGCCTGAAGGTGTGGACGTTCAATTTCGCCTACGGATTGAGTGCAGAGAGCACATAGCCAATAGGCAATCAAAAGCTCTCGTTCGTTTTACTTAATCCGCCATGTTGAATGACTAGCTTTCTTCCTGTTCACACTCCACACCATGCATGTCTAGAATAAGCGCGTCTCTGTGATACGTCTGTTCCTTCTGGGAGTCTTACCAAATGGTTTCTGAGTATTCAGGTAGCTAATCCGCTACAATATCGAATTGACGCATTTGAATAAGTGTCATAGTAGTTGTCTACTAAATGGCGAAAGCTTGCTTTTGCATTTAAACTGAAGGTAGGAGGGTGGCAGAAAGGAGATGCAATCACCTGGTGTTAAGGTACAAACGGAAGTCCTCTCTACATTTTCTCTTATACTTAAATTCGGTTCTGCTGGAAATGTATATATTTTCTTCTCAGATAGTGTGCCTGTGGCACATGTATTATTATTTGAGAAAAGAGACCCTTCGGATGTATCACAATCCTCAATTGGGGGCTTATCTTGCGAGGGATTTCAAAGAAACTTTGAAGTACTGTTCTCGATTCATAATTCCTGAAGCTTGCTCCCAAAATGGTATAATGTTCATTGACTATTTTCCAACTAATACGCCCAATAAATTAGGGAATAAAGTTCGCTTCTGCTGCTTTAATTGAAAATATAGAGCTCTCGCACAAATACAAATGACTAGATGCATCTGAGTTACGGCCTTACTTTGAAATCATTATCACGAACCGGTGCTCTTCGCGATGGGTAAAGCTCTAGACTAAAAATCATCTAATGATTTGCATATGCGTAATTTTCGAGTCGCCTTTGTATTTTTAGCATATTTTCCTACACTTTGAAGATGGCAGTAGGTAGAGCGAAAAGTTTGGGCCAATGAATCTACAGTTATCACGTCTGAAATGACGAGGGCTTCACAGACACGACGGGTCTTTTAGGTCATCGTTCAAGGTTAGAATGGATTGTAAATACCTGGAATTTGTCACAGGTTGAAGCGTAAAATTTTTGCTCTACAGTGGTGGTATGTTAGACTATTCATAACGGTATTTTCTCATTTGCATAACTAACAATGCCCAAAACAAAGCCTTAGAACCACCAAATTTAGGGAACTCTTTACATATTGACGTAGTGTACCGTCTTATTGTATGCACTATTAATCGATTAAAGAGTCAATTAATTGCCAACATCCGATGGTAAGCTCCATCGAATATACTTGGTGCCTGCAGAGAATCCGGACAATATTATCTTCATTGCTTCATTTTGGATTACATTTCAACTGTTTTGTATGTGGAAACAAGTGTTTCCAATGCCAAAGAACAAAAGAAGACTCTGGGTTGCACTGGAAATCCAATTACACCACATCTCTGCACCAATCTTGCTTCATTTTTGGGGGGAGATCAACTGTCATTCACGGATTGATACTATTTCCGACAAATCATATTCTGGCACATCAAATAATCGGTTACAATTTCTGGACAACCATTAGCGGAACAAACTCAATCCGAGGTCTTAAAAAGAATCGCTTTTTTTCATACATAACTGTCTGGTTGCCATACTGGTCTCCTTCTCCCGCTCTCTAGAGTCTGAGTAAGTGTAACCTACACATTACAGCATCCTAGACCCATGTCACAACACTTAGTTAATAATTAATTGCAAAAGCGCGAAATAACGTGCAGGTAAAAAACATTCCTCTAAAGGTCGTCAGAGCAATTTTTTTGATCCAAACACCTTCAAATTTCTTCCACTCTAAGTACGAGGTAAATTAACCCCAATTTATTTATTGAAAATCGCAAATTCTATCATGAAATTCAAGTCGTCTTCGTTTGAATTTAGTGCAGATCCCACTAAATTTTGAAGTCGAGAGGAAGCAGAACCACAACGTTTAGACCAGACGTTGATCTCCCAGACTAGGGCTATCATCACATTGAAACTGATGATAGGAGAGAACATTTTGGGAGAATACTAATGACTTTGCCAGATCGTAGATATTTTCGCATTAATTAATTTGTGCCAACTTCTTAAATCCAAGGGGAATCTAAACATCCATGAAAGGGATACGCCCTGTTCTGCTCAATTACATTTGATATAGGCATAAAAAGATAAATTACTATAATTAAATGAGGTGTTAACTTACAAATGACTCCTTGTGTTAAATTCCCTATAAGGCTGTCCACCCAATTCGGGAGGAAGTACTGTACTACTGAGCCCTACTTTTATTAAACCAAAGGCCACCGTAAATGAATTGTGTAAGTCGTACCTACTCGAGTCTCAATTGCCTTCGTAATAGAATTGATAGGGAAAAATTATCTTTCTCCAAACTTCGATGCATCGATGGGCTGGTGGAAACATGGTGGGCATTACAATTTCTATGGCAGACTTTTCAAATAAATCTCGAGTTTCAGAGAGGAGATAGTCACAGTAGGCATTATGAAATTGTAGCTAGATTTGGGATCATAAGACTTTAGCGTAGCACCTTAAAAAGTGGCAGGATGTGTGTTAAATAGCGCTTTAATGTTATGGCCATTAGGGAGTATAACAATAACAATGGCATACTGTCTATACGGAGTTAAGTTGAAAAAACTCAGACCACACTCAAAATACATACGTCTATCAGATTTCTAATTTTGTTAGAATAAAATCCATTGAAGCAAATCTATGATCAACTGAATTGGACAGCTTTCAATAGTTGACCTTCGGTGTCAATCTGTTGCGACATTCAAACACTGGCATTATGGACTCGAAGTCCAAATCACAAATCCATTTATTGTATTTCTACAAGAAAGTAAACTGTCACAATAGACTAAGGCGTGTTCTCCATTTGTTCTTTTTCATTGTTTCCGTTTCGTAACACTTGCCTTGGCAAGCATTTTCTCAGTGTCGGAGTAGGACGACCTGTAAACGATGAAGTACCCCAGATAGGCAGCATTATCTAGTTTATTCACCAAGTCGATTGACCAGTAGTAAACGATGTGATCGAGAAGATACGTGTTCTCCTTGGGTTCTTTAGGTGTTTGGTACGCAGTTTCATAACATTACATCTTACATGGGACAAGTGAAGCTACCTTTTGTTCAAACTGACGGTTTATCAATTTACCACTTCACGCTGTAAATTAACTCATTGTAGCAAGCATCGTCTTCTACATAACCAATACCAACTTTACTAATTCAACTACTTGAAGCTGGTGCTAACACATTCCATATTCACATAATTTAAGCCATCCCACTAGATTCAAAGAAAGCCACACATGGTATCTCTGGAGTTAATGCAGTATCGATTCGTTTCACTATATGAAAATGAAGTCCTCCCCGTAAGGTGAAGATGTAGTTCAAAATATAAACAAACTATGTTTAGTTAAGGATGCGTTCAGCCATCACTCAATAGATAACTGAACCAAACTCCTATGACTTTTCCAGAGGGCGATTACATGCAGGAGGGATTCAAACCGTACTTTACTTAAGGCAACATGGAAAGTAGATAAGTTGCAAATAGCAGAACAAAGAGTCCTCTCAAATGCCATGAAGTAAGAGGTAAGAGAGAAAGTGAGGGGGGAGGGAAGAGCTTTACTATATACCATAGAACATGCAGACCATTTTTTTCAGAAGACCGTCAGGAGAGCAAAAACTGCATAAACGAGAGCGCAAGGATAGCCAACTAGAAGACGCTGTTTCTGCATGTTCAATGCGCGAACAAAGAGCTTGGACGATGACGCTGCACTCCATAGAACGATACATGCAGTTAGTAGAACGCCTAGAGGCGATCTGCTTGAAGAAATGAAAAAAAAAATCGCATTAAATTATAGACTACATCTACTTCTCACCCGCAGGCAATATTGAAGCCATGTATTTTACAAGTTTAACACTAAGGTTTAAATTTTTCAATGATTAAACGAAAAAAGAAAACGAATTGAAGTGAGAAGACCAACCATCTTAGTTAGGCAACTTTTCAATAAGCAAGAGTTTGATCAGTGCTTCATGTGAAGATACGAAATTTGAATTTTGGAACGTGAACCATTCATTAGATATGTATTTCGTACAACCCGAGTACAAACAAACGATGGAACAATACTCTTAGATGACCTTACTCTCGTCATTTTTCGATCCACTTTTCTAACCATTAATTGCCAAAATTTTTCTGTGTTTTAAATAACTGAACTTTAAAGAAAAAAAAGAGACATGAACACCTATGGAAAGCATGATATGAACCAATACTCCTTTATTGAAAATTGATTCAGCGCCACATGCTATTTACTTCAATGAGAAGGAACTAATAAGCCATTCTTGTCAAAAAGAACCACAGTCAAAGTAATTGTATATTTGGTTATACATTTAGACGGAAAGCCCTTAGTAAATGCATGTTTTCGTTAAAAAATAACCATGTTAAGGCAAATAGAAGGTATGTAAATTAACGTTTGAAAATAAAACGCAGCAACCAGTAGCAGTCTGGCGAACATATGAAATGACTGATGACTATGGGTCAACTGATGTAATGGTTAGGTTCCCCAGTGCACCTAAATGTGCCTCATTGATCCACACCCATAGTCTACTCTCGCATTGGTGACGCGTTCGTCTCCTTCCCTTTCGACTTCTCTTCCCAATCCATCCTTTCTCGCTACTCTACGTTCGCTTAAGAAACCCGTAGTTAAGCACAGCTCTCGTGGACCTTTGATTTTGGGAAAAAGGTTGTCTGATATCAGCTTGGTTGCTTAAGGCAAACTTGGTAGGGCCTTTAAAAAGCTTCAGTGCCGGGATATAGTACTATTTTAAAAAAATTCCACAGATATTATTGTAGCAGCTATGATTTCTCATCGTATTTTTTACACTCCTCTTTACTCTGCGAGCCTGCGAGTTTAAAGGTTATAAAAGTAGGAGAGAGTTGTTATATCTTTCTAAATTTACCAAAATGACTCCCAATAAAGACAATAAGGCCACACACTTAACGATACTCCCTGGAATCTTGGGAAACGATCACCAACATCGTTGAACATTGTTCCGTTCACTTCTCCCTATTTGCTACTTTATAAATCAATTAAATGGAGAGAGACTGAGATTCGACTGAAATTTCCCAGTTAATAAACCCAATAAACACCAAATTCGACGAAAATGGAAAGCTATGTAAAAACCTACAGGTTTTTAGTGTGAGATAAACAATTTTTAAACTATAAAGAGGATATGAAAAGGGATAAAATTGACGTCTTATCTCAGAGGGAAAACTCTCTTTTGGTTGGAAAAGCGCTATACGAGCACAGTTGCTTGAAAGCATAACCATTCTATCATTAGTAAGTAGAGAAGAAAAATTGTAAAAAAACAACGAATATACGTAAACAGAAACGACCTCATGAAGATCTTCACAGAATTGGCTTAACACACTTGAACGTTCTTAAAATGCTTTATGGTAAAAAATATATGGATAGAATGAAATAGATCGGTCGGTCTGAAATGTATGACATATTATCTGAGTGAAAATACGTCTTGCAAAGTGCCACTACTCAAAGTGGATAATAAGAAAATGAAAAACTACTCGGGGTACTCTAATATCTTTACTTAATTTTTACTCAAATTCTCCCTCCGTTAACTGCCTTCTACTTAAATGCTTTGCCAAGAGTTTTACGCTGAGACTTAACCACCGTTTTCATGCCCACCAATGCTATATGCAAATATAACTGGTTAAGATGGCAATTAATCAAGTTAGAGCTGGGATATAGAGCAATTAGGCTGATAGGAAACCGCAGAGTCTCTGCTTTGTCACGGAATGACAAATTCTCGGACGTTATTTCAAAGTCGACCATCAACCTCATCAATGTATGGGCACAAATCGCCTCCGACAGCAACATAAACTGTTGTCAGGCCTGCAGGTGTTTTAATCTATGACATAAATAAGAACAACCTTTAGTAATCATGTATATATTATTTTGGATTGAATATATCCCTGTCCTACCTCCAACTCCGCATCTGATTCAACGGCTATCTAAAAATATCTAGCAGACACGTCGATGCCTAAAACGGAAGCTAGACTTAATAGCATTACAACAAAGTAGGAGAAGCCTACTTGTGGGCAACAAACTTAAACTCACTTGAGGGAAAACACAATGCCGATAGTTGAGAGAACACACATGGGGAGCATACAGTACCCAAGCACTGAAACCACACAGGTTGGCGCAACACCCTCAGGAGCCATCAAGGAGAGGAGAGTGTAAATACCCAGACAACCCAAAAGACCTATTCCATAGATGTAGTTGAAATGCACCTTGCCTGCCTAAAAGGGATAGAAACGAGAGAATGTCCTGTCCGCTAGTCAATATCTTGGTGCAGAAATTACTCACTTGTAGGTTAAAAAGCGTATATTTGAATATCACGAACGGGATGGTATTAATTAGGTTAATTGACTTTTTAGTGGACTAATATTAATCTTTATGGTCCAAATATAACTGAATGTGTCTTCTTGAAAGTGCATATTTTCATACAAACAAAACACCACATTTCGATATTAAATATGAGAAATTGTAATGAATAATTAAAATGAGAGAGAGGAGAATTTGATATAGAAGGAAGAGGATTCAAAATCTTCGTTCTGAAATAGATTATTATTTATCTTCAATAGCGAGTGGTCACCATTTATTCAGCAGAAGTATAATCATTAAGACACTCGTTGAAAATTGTCTTGGATGTGGGTTTTCATCAACAAAATAGTACATTCAATGAAGCCCAGGTACACGAATTCTGTATGCTCTAACTCTAATGGCCTCAGTAAACCCATTGCATATGTATTCACGACTGTAGCTGAACAGAACATACCAATATGGTTTTATGAATCTGAAATAACATTCGATACTTCGGTAACACACGTAAATGTAATATGTTAAAATACTGGAGGGGGAAAGGGTTACAGTACCTCTTCCACCTTCATATTGAAAAAGTTAAGATAGTAAAAGCTAAGATTTGTACTTTTGGAACATTTACTCCGAATAGTAGTTTTAGAGGGTAATAGTTATCCTAAACTATTCAACTACAAATATTCACTCAGTATTGAGAAGAAAATTTGGATTATAGCTTACCAAGTGGATTTAATAGCAATTTGAAATGCAAGTTCATTCAAAAAGAACTTGAAACAAATCAACTAGCGTAATGAGATTTAATTCAAAGAGGTGATATGAACAAAATTAAAATCATCTTGCTAAGCATCGATGAAATTTAGGTGAAAAAATATCGGTATCTGTAAATGTAAAAAAACACTAACCAAAAGGAGAGTTCCGCCGAAAATTAGACAAAATACCAGAGGACCAGCAAGATCAGTGTCTTCGAGCACTTCCTGAGGGCTTTCTCGCATAGGGTTCAGTACACTTAATGTCTAAAATAAAAAAAACACTACACAAAATGTAACATTCATAACCACGTATATCTTTACCAATCATTGGACAAGCACTCATTCTCCATAAGCAAATCAGAAAACCATGACAAAGTAACCAATAGGAAATGAGTTGAAATAGAGGGAAATAAAACGTTTTGAGAGTTTGACTTAATCTCAAAAAAATGTTCAAAATATTGGTTATCTCAGCAATTTTCTGGCAGAAAATCTCCACTCTCAGATGCCCACCCCCGCCAACCTCGGGATTGTATGCATGTCGAAATCGTAGTCTCAATGAAGTCCCTTTGCCGATCGGTGCACCGATTAAAAACCGTCTAGCTATAACAGCCCTAGATATCTCAAATAACTTTATTCAGATCCTCCATCAAGACGCACTGCGCCCCTATCCAGCTCTCACTTGCCTTCGTGTGGAGAGAAATCGTCTTTGGAAGATCACTGATCTTGCTTTTCAAGCTGTTCAAAATCTCCAACGTCTTCTACTAAGATCAAATAGTCTACTTATCCAACCAGGCAGTCTTTCACCCAAAGCTTTACTTCAATTGAAACACCTGAAAGAACTCGACTTGTCCGAAAACCCCCTCGGGCAGTTACCTGTGGGCTTCTTCCCACCTAGCCTCGTTGAACTCCGTATTGAACGTACCCTACCAGGCTTAATATTTCAACCAGGATCCATGGGAGCAATAACCGAGTTAGAGAATCTCAGTCTTGCAAGTAACTCCTTTGAAAGTCTTCCATCGTACCTTGACGCAGAAATACGTTCATTGAAAAACTTAAAGAAGTTAAATTTGGAAGGAAATAAATGGAATTGTGATTGTCACCTAACCTGGCTTGCTCGATTAGGACGGGAGTCTAATATCACTGCAACTTGCTACAAGCCCAAGGAGTTAAATCAACAATGTATTGCAACCCTGCCTCTAACAGAGTTTCAGTGTGCTCCGATAGCACTAAATAAAAAGTCCATTGGAAACGGAATAACTAATGTGGAAGCAGGATCAACTGTCACAATGGTATGCCACTTCTACTCGGAACCCCGGGGAAAAATTCGATGGTTACGAGATAATGAGGGAATTTCGGAAGTCATCAAACAAGGTGTGGAGGAAAGAGTGATAGAAGACTACTTAACAGAGACCAATCTGACCTTAAAAGAAACGCGTGAAGGGCTGGAGGATGGCATCTACAAATGTGAGGCTAAAAATGCTAGAGGAAGGGATGAAATTGTCTTTAGATTACGAGTGGGATATCAAGAGAAAGAACAAGAGCAAGGACTGCGAGGATATGGACTTGCTCTAACCAGTGCATTAGCTGTGATTGGAGGTGCACTATTAATCACTTTGATCCTACTTGGTGTTTTGCTTCATTGTTCTAAGAATGAACGAACAACGGACAGAGAGGCGCCCAGGAGAATTATAATGAAAGAGGAAAAGAATAGTAAGATTATATCCCATTATCTTTATTCGAATAATAATCAAATGACTGGAGGAGTAAGGTTCGACAGCATTCATATCTGAACCGAGGGAAGGTATAATAGACTATGCTGTTGGTCAGTGTCAAGAGAAATCCAACCACTCCAACTTAGTAGATCTTTCAGATAAGCAAATACTGGAAGCAAACGTAGTATAAGGATAAAAAATAGGCATTTTTTGATGGCGAATCATCATTTCACTTAAAATCATAAGGAAGTGGGATGAAATTGCCAGGAATAGAACCGATTTACCGTTTTATCAACAGAGCTGAGAAAGAAACATCCAGAGTACTATAGACCGGATTCGCCAAACCTTTCCAAAAATTATCCGCCAGTCCAAGCATTTTACTATATTCTATCTGTATAAATAAAAAAAACTTTTTAGCTTAACCGTATTTCAGTAGTGCAAGTCTGGCCTATACTCATTAATGAATACCCAGCACCGTAGGTGATGATAGAGAGTCATTTCCACATCAGACAGTCCTAGAAGTCTCAATAAAAGTCTTTCCTTAATGGTTAAATTTTTAAACCGATTTATATCGATCAAATTACTTAATCCACTTTCTTAGCCTCTTTAGGTGTTGCATTCACTCAAGGACTTCAACTTGATGCACCAGGTACAGAAGAGATGACACAATTTTCAGGAGTAGTACACTATCAACCTATTTCACCGATAGCAAACTGGTTTTGCACAGAAGAAATGAATGAAATTGAGCAGTTTTAAAAGAGCCATCGCATTCTCAACTCTGCTTTCCCTACAGTTCCTCGAAAATTTAAAAAAATTATATTTTCTGTGCCTTTGTTGTAAGTACAGTACAAAAAAGGGTTTGATAGAGAAATGCTTACAGAACTGGTCCTGAATTAATTGAAAGTGAGAAGGAAATCAATTCCATTAGACTGCGGTGATTATTTATTTGATTAAATGGATTTATACAATAAATGGCAGACATGAACAAATTAAAAGAAAGCGGAGAGAGGAGGGGGGGGGGGGGGGGGGGGTGGGGGGATGGAAGGAGGGTAGGGGAATCTTATTTAAAGAGAAAATGATATGTTTCTACTAATTTTAAATCTAAAAGTGAAAATTGCATGGAATAAGGTTGCTTTTGTTATTAAAACAAATGAGAAAGAAATTAATTAAGTTGCACGTTCAGGTGAGATTAATCATTTAAGATCAAAAGAACCAGAAAGTAGCTATAACACCGAAATCTATCTAATATGAAATGATGAAATAGTGTTCGCGGTGAATATTCAGTTCTCAGGAAATAATACTTTTTGATGGGCTAGTGATAAACTCAACCTTAAGGAAATATTGCTATGCTTAAAAAGGCGAAATAATGCCCGTCCCTATCAGCGTTGAAATGATATCTGCATAGAACTTAGTTTAACCAAGAGCCCGCGCTTATTCCTCTATCGAACCTCAGTACTCCAAAGATGTCTAATCTCCACTTGTTGTCTTAACTATTTACACCTCTGTGAATAAGTATAACTGGACACTGCCACAGCAAACACAACCGCATAGGAACTATATAAAAATCTCCTATCTGAAGATCTCTCCAATCTACCACAATCTCGTTTCTTCTCTACGAAATTTCTGCTAATAAATCTACTGACTGCAGTTGCCTTCTCTCTAATCAGCTGTTACAAGTAAAATGGGTAGACAATAGGAGAGAATAGCCCGCAAAATAAGTAAGAGCCTTTTAATAAGAGTAACATCGCATTTTTATATAACCAATGTTAAGGGAGAAATTTGAGATTTTCACAGTACACAAAAATAGCTAAGAAAAAATAATCAAAAAATGCGAACAATCAACAGAATTAAATTCGTTGCTTTATTTGAGAGAAAGTTAGTAATAAGTAGAAATCAATAACAAGAATGAGGATATGTGGATAAAGATAGTTTGAGTTAACCATTAAGCATCGATCCTAAAGATTTAATCAAAAGTCACAAATAATCTCAGCAAAATTAAAAACAATACAATTCCAATTTAAAAAGAAAGTATAAGAGGTCAAACTTCCTTTAGATACTTCTGATACACATTTGAGTATCTGCATTTGATACGGCATTAATGTCCAAGGAGCAAAAAAGTTAACTAAACGAAACCAATATAAAACATAAAAAGATAGAAATTGAGACAATCCAAGATGTTCGTGTCGAGTAAATTAGGCATCCCTAGGGACAAGTATAACAACGTTACCCCTGGGCTATTTTCACTTAAATGATCATAAGAAAGAGGTTCAGCAGATTGAAGTAACCTCGCCAGTACGAATCCAAAGTAGCACAACAAGAGAATAAAGTGAACTATTAACAGAGCTCATTGTTTAGGAAAATGTCTATTAATACATCATGCCATTAAATAGGCGTTCTTTTCTCCTGATGTTACGTCCTTTAGAATCTGAAACACTTATATCCCGCTTTTCATGAGATTTTACTTGGATCACACCTTTTAAGGACCACCTGACTTAGTTTAGACGGAACAAACAAATCTACGTCCAATTAATTGAGAAAATTCATCTGCTAAGGAACATACAAAAAGTAAAAAAATAAGGGCGAAATCCTCCTCAGAAAAACTACTGATGTGTAATCAGTAATGTAAAATAATGAAAAGAGAAACATCGAACTTACCTTCTGAATGATGTGACTGAAATTCACTCCAAGTTCTAGGGGAAAGAATAATACGGAAATGCTTGTTGGGAGTAAAATATTAAGAGGAAATTTTAAAATGATAAGCACCTTCTAAAAGTGGAGGCTCATCTTCAAAATTAAATTGACCGTTCAGAGCTCCATCTATAGGAGCTGGTTGAAAATAAGGATTCTGCGCTTTCGGCTCCGCAGATTCCCCGTAATTAAAGTGCGAAAACTGACTTGAAGGGAAATAAATTGTTACAAGTTTGAAGAATAATACATACGAAAATATACCGTTTCAAGCAATTCACTTACACGTTGGTGGGTTCAAAATAGCCAGGGTTATAGTTATGATGCTCAGGTTGATAATAATTATGAGAAATCATTGTTAAATTTGAGTGGAAAAAGATCAAGCTGAATTTAATAAATGGAAGGCACCGATAGAGTTATCTCGGTATCTATTGGTTAATACAGATGGGTAAAAGTATGCGACAACGTGTCCAGAATATTAAAATGATGTGAGACAGTTTATGATAATTACAGATTCATCAATTTATTAATAATTATATTTATTATTAATTATCAATTTTATTGCGATGTTTGGTAATAAAACAATTATATATATAATTCATATTTTTCTTAGCATCTGGATAAAAATTAGAATCTTATATCTGCATTTCTGGCATTTGAATCACAAAATGAAAGATATAAAAATATTTTTCGACCGCCAATGTCACATTTTGTAATATTAATGCTTAACAGTGACCAATTTCTTAAATTTCGTACGGGTATCACTAACCTGCTAAATTAAAG
This sequence comes from Hymenolepis microstoma, assembly GCA_000469805.3. Classification (NCBI taxonomy): domain Eukaryota; kingdom Metazoa; phylum Platyhelminthes; class Cestoda; order Cyclophyllidea; family Hymenolepididae; genus Hymenolepis; species Hymenolepis microstoma. The sequence continues at coordinate 9,083,327 of LR215995.1, read as the reverse complement.
TCGTTATACAATAACCATACTTTGTGCAATTTTTTAAACATCAATTAAGAACTCGTGGGAGTAATGTATATTACTTCCCGCAAAATATTCTACGCTGCGTTATTTCGGTGATGATACAAAATAAGTGAATTTCGCTAGCTTCTAATTTTTATAAAAGTGCATTGAAATATCTCAATATTATCCTTCTAGATTTGTCCGTTTTATTAAAAAATGTAAGACTCAATATAAATTGAACACTAACAGTTCATTTTCTTCGGAAAAAATTAATAAATTAACAGTCAAAGTGAAAATTGGGCATAGCTAACCGTATTTTGCCATGTAATGGTTTCATAAAAAAATTCTTTTTACCTTATTGGCTGTCTTCAAGTAGTATGGATTATTTTTTCTAAAAAAATATGCTGAAATATGACTAAAACCCACTGGATGGAAACGCCAGTTTTTAAAGCAGTTTTAATGTCACTCGAAATTTTCCTAAATTTTTATAAAACGAAAATGGGGAGTGGCGAGCAAAAGAATGTCTTGGTATTTTGAATAACATACTGCAATCATTTTGGTCGGTCCCTTGGAAGGAAATATTTCCTAAATTCATTCAGAAAAAAAAATTTTATTGTATAAATTATGGATATATTGTAATCAATTTTAACATAATATAAGAGAGTCTAAGATTAAGCTTATTTTTGTCAATTTTCAAGCTGTTAAGCTTCTCTTCAATACTACATGCATTTTGCTAATTTTAAAAGTGTATGTAAACGATTTTTAACAAAAAAGTGTGTACCGGAGCCATCTAGAATGAATAATATAAATTTAGTCAATCATGTCGTCAAACTATCACGAACGTGACCGTGAAGCTATCCCTTTTATTAAAAAATAAACTATATCTTAAGTTTGCAGCAATCTAACAAGTCAAAAGTCACAGTATTAATTTTGTAAATCAACACAATTTTAAAGTATCATTAGCAGTAAATTACTATATAATCCTATTTCTCAAACCAGAATGATGTTCATGCTATGGTAGAGACATAAGTGGCACCTGTAGTGGATTAGCTACCTAACTAAGCTCATATATTACATATATATTACAGAACCGGCATAGCTAAAACAAATACTCATGCTTATAAATGGTCTTTTGCAGTGTAGAAATAAAATGCTACTGGGCAATTTTTTGGAAAACTAGTTATTATTTCTTCTTCACTGTACCGAATTTTGAACTACTTTCAGAATCCAAGGAAAGTTTATCTGATACATTTTGCACACGCTATGATTTTTATCGGAGTACTTATTTCCTAATGATAAGTCAAATTAGGGACAATCTAACTAAATAAAAGAATATTGGACTTTAATAGAAACTGATTGCCAGTTATTCTCTATTTCTGCCAGTTGGCTCCAAGTCCGTCTATGGGCGATGTGCAATCCAAAAATAAAGCACAGCAAATGTCAATTGATTTGAAAACTTGCAGTATATTAGAGCAATCATTTCTCACCTTTTAGTCGAAAACAAGACTTATTAAATGATCATAAGATTTATTCAAAATATAATTTAATGGATTCGAAGCAGGAGTCATAAAGTTCAATGAATTCATTAAAAGAGAAGAAAATTCATATTCACTGATAACCCAGTCAAGTTTTAAATAAGGAAGAATATTCGTTTTCAAAGGGAAGTTAAATGCTTCCGACAGCCTCATAAAAATAATTCGCATTGTATTTTGACAGGACTAAGTCGAATTTTGTGTTCCCAAATGAAATAAACTTGCTTGTGATTTGAATAAGGTTATAAATTTATTCAAATTTTTACCGAATTGTTTAACAGTGAATAATTTCCCGTGTCAAATAAAGATTGTAATGAATCTTGGCTCTAACGTAAAGATTAGAAGGGAGCCAGATGTATTTTAAATCAATACCCGAAATACTTCAATATCCAATTTCCAAATCTTTATGTTCATCTTGGTCATCACTATTGATCACATAATCTAAGTTAGCCTTTGAACAACGCAACTTTTCCAATTGCTGAATTTGACAACTTTAGTAACATATATAACGATTTCTTTTAAAAGAAGTCGACCAGAAAATACCTAAAATAAAATTTGGATTTTTGCTGAATTTTATTAAATTATATATTTAATAACATTACAAAATGTATATAAAAGGTATTAGACTATTTAACAAATTCTCAAAATTGAAATTACTGATTGTTTTTAAATACGCAACCAATTGACCTCAAGATTGCATCCACATTTCTACAATCGCTTTAATAGATCGGGTTTGGCTTTTTTCTTTGCACGGGGTATATTTGCCTTCACTTAGCTTCTCTCATCTCTTTTTCAACTTATCGCCTGTGGTGCTAAATTGTGCTGTATGTTTTAAGTACGTACAGCTTTTACTTATTGGTGTCTATTTCGCTAATTTCTGCTTTGGTTAAATTTGTGCACATTATGCATTTATAGTAATTTCATACTGTTACTAATTTGGTTAAAGCTATTGCTTATAATGAAAAACTTCAATTTCATATTTGACTATTTATTTTCAATGTTTAGTATTTTCCTGTACTTATTCTTCGTTTATTATAAAATACGGCTTATCAGTTGTCATGAGAGAAGTTGAAGATGCCACAGACAATGTATCCCCGTGGACAAATTTATCAAATGACTCAAACTATCAGACACTTGATAGTAGAATGTCCTCACTGAATGCTGGAAAAGAACGTGTAATATTTGTCAATCAACTGAACCACACAAAATTTTGTAATAATTCAATTAGGTATGATCAATATTTGGATTATTTAACATCTTCATTAGTACTGGGAAGTATTCCGTTGTTTCATTTATCTTCAAATTCCTATTTGAACAGTTCCGGAAATATGCCAATATCTTCTTTCTAGTTGTCGCCCTTTTCCAAGTGAGCGTTTTAAAGCCGAATCTTAAGAGTTAATTTTAGCAAATACCAGGCGTGTCCCCGACTGGTCGTTTTACAACTGTAGTTCCTCTCACATTCATCTTCTGTGTCTCTGCTATCAAAGAAATTATTGAAGATTACGTACGTTGCACTTTTCACTACTCCCTCAACTGGTACCCATCCATTTAGGCACGACATAGAGCTGACAAGGCCACGAATAACTCTAAGACTCATGGTACGTGTATTATTAAGGGATCTTTATCAATTTATGACAATATAGTGTTACGACATGGTATTTGGGAAACAATACTTTGGAAGGATGTACAAGTTGGGGATATTGTGAAGTTGGTCAGCAATTCTGCCATTCCCGCTGATTTGGTAATCTTAGCAACAGGAGAACCCATGTCTATGTGCTACATTGAAACGTCCAATTTGGATGGTGAAACTACGCTTAAACTTCGACAGGTGCGTTTCTCGTCTGTTTTATCTCAATTTATTGATCGAAGTCTTATTTCTTGATTTAATCGAATAAGGTTTTCTTTCTTAATCCAGTAGATATTCTCTTTAATTTTTTATCGTGTCTTCACTTCTTTTCCGTTTATTCCACTTTTGTAAGAACAACCGTTGATACTGTTTATTGTTGAGTGTAGCGGATTAGCTACCTAACTAAGCCTGACTGTACTCAGAAACCTCAGTGGCAGATTCTCTTTGTTCGTAAGACCCCCAGAATTAGCTAAGCTGTTGCAAAGCTAGGAAGATCAAGCAAGGCGGATTAAGTAGGACCAGCAGAGGCTTTTGATTGGCCACTGGCTATGTGTTCTCGCACTCAATCCGTACGCGAAGTTGAACGGCCGCACCTTCAAGTTACGCTGTGCGCTCATGCGATGAAATGTCCCACAATACTCCCCCTCTAGAGCGTTTGTAGAAAGCTAAAATGTAGAGAAAACGCTCGAAAATTAATTAAGGTACATAATTAGTTAGGCGGGAGGGGAAACTGTTCGACCACGAATGCAAACCGGGTTCGAGTAGAGGTGGGACAGCAATTGGAACTAAACGGTTCGAAGAATAGTAGGTTGTAGTGGCTGGGAGGAAGGTGGTACAGTCTCTTTAGACGGTTGGGCAATAGAGCGAGAGAGCTGTGTTCCGACGAATGGCGCAGGTTTAGAAGAAGGCTCCAGATATGCCCTTTTTAACCTGTCCAATGTGTTTCCATACGAAACGGTCGGTGATCGTAGCATGGCTGCTTGGGTGCGACAGTCCATGGGAGTGGTCGAAAATCTTCTGGCGGTGTGCTTGCGAGACGAAAAGTCGCCATGAAGCGTCGCCATGAATCCGAGTGTTGGAGTCCTGTGTGGGTAGAAGGGAACGACACCGTAGGGGCTAAAAGAGGGAGCGACATCGTAGGGTTGAAAATAGGGAATGACATCGTATGGGTAGGAAAAGGGAGCGGCACCTCGAGCATACACTCCGAGATCTGTTTCCGGATACATTCTGTGGGAGTAGAAGTGGACGAAAGGAGAGTCGGCTAAATTGTGATTGACCGAGAAGAATGAGGATCACCAAATGAGTCGTGCGATCGAAAGGAAATCGCAGTGCCCTGAGAGTTTGTTCCTCTGTTGAGTGGATAGAGTCAGGCTTGAATCACGTCAGGTTCACCAATCTGTAGCGGAATTAGCTACCTAACTAAGGCCGACTAAACTCAGAAACCCCTAGCACAGATTATCCTAGTTAGTGTGTCCCACCGAAGTGGCTAGGCTACTGTAAAGTCAAGAAGCGGACGTGAGGTGAGGGACACGTCTTTTCGCCGAGTCAATATGGCGCTTTATGAGTTACAGGAAGCTTGGTCATAATCAACATGGCGAATGACTAAAACAAGCGGAAGCGTCTGATTAGCTATGCGTTCACTGCACCCGATTCGTACGCGCAGTTGCACGACGCACCTTGACGACCGCGTGCGCTGACGTGCCCCAAACACAGCAACAACATTCTCAAAATGAGATTTAAGACAATTCATTTCAGTTTAGAATTTCTTTTCTTTAGGTTCTAAATTCATTGAAGTACGTACAGCTAACCATTTTTTTTAAGACCACACTTTTCGAGTATGCATAACTAAATTTTATGCAAACATAACTCGAATCATATCTTTTTTTTATTAAATTGTTCTATTTTTCTGCTTTTTTTTTCAAGGGTCTAACAGTTACATCTGGACTTATTACGACCGAATTACTCCGAAAAACTCGTATTCGAATTGAATGTGAACAACCAACCCGAACACTTGATGAGTTTGTTGGAACGCTCTATGATGAAAATAATAGGTAAGTTTTAGCTCTTCCACACTATCTGTTTCACTACCCATTTTCTTTTGAAAACGGCTTGGTTGCACTTTTTTTGCACTTTAAGAGGTTATCCACTGGATATTAATCAAATATTACTACGCGGCGCTACGGTGAAAAACACAAACTGGGTTTTCGGTACGTTGGTTTTGGAAGATGTCCACTTCAAAACGATTGTCATCTTATTCACCGTTCCATTTTATTTTTTTCTAGGTGCTGTTGTTTATACTGGAAAAGAGTCAAAAGTCATGCTCAATTCAACTACTGCACCTCTGAAACGCTCTTCCGTTGATAAACAGACTAACTACTATGTGAGCTTTGAATTGCAAATATGTAATATAGCCATTTAATACTGCAGTTCTGGCTAATAAGTTCATAAATCGCGGGATAATTAGCATGTTTCAAGGTAAGGTAGGGTTATTTGTGATACCATTACCCGTAGTCTTAAATGTTTTGGTCACTGATGTCAATAGATACTGGCTGTCGTTTATGCATTACTTAGTTAACGTCTTTGAGTTTGGTCACCTTTTCTGGGTGCGCTGGTAATTCAACCATTTAAAGTCTGGGTGTCGAAAAGTGTTGCTGATAGAATGTATGATGGCTTTAGCCCATTCTGAAAATACTCTGATCAACCTCTCAACTCAATCTTATGTTTGACTGACTAACTATTTGAAGGATAATTTAGAAATGAACTTTGAATTGACTAATACGGCCCGGATAATCAGTTGTCATTTTCCTTTTTTAACGATCCGTGGAATAGTTTCTAGTGTTCGGACTGAAAAATTTGTTTCTAATGTGGTGATATAAAACCAATTTACATCATATGTTAAAATCTTGATATAAAATTTACTACGTCAATGTTAAATGAAATGTCAATGAAGACATGGTATTTGACTTTTGGAGATAAACGGTAAATTACCCCTGGTTGCTAAATCGTGGTTTTCGAAATCGTTCGAGCATTTTAAATGGCTAAAATGACATCTAGCTAAGCTTCGACAGTGGTTATATTCAAAAATATATTTATGTATATCTGATTTACAGCGTGTATATTCAAGTATCGTGGTGTTAAAAGTGGACAATTTTTACATTTGGACGTTTCGTGAATACTCATTTTTTTAATATTTCGACTAGATACTGGTACTGTTCGGTCTGCTGGCCTTTCTCACAATTTTCATGGTCTTTGCAAATATAATTTGGACGAAAGTCACTGGAGAAACTATGTGGTACCTCGGTGGAGTTGGTAAGTTCTCTTTCATTGCACCAATATCATGATATTTGTAACTTTGCGGAAAAATAGTGGATTCTGTATTCAGTTAAAGCTCCGATTCTTAAGTTGCAAGTTAATGTGTGCTAAGCGTGTAGAACATCGAGCATTTTGTAGTTTTGGACTTTGGTTCGGGCTTTGTTAAGAGATTTCCTCCTCGAGCTGTAATTGCGTTTAGTTCTTGGTCTCAAAATACTTGCCAGTGTCTCACACTCAAATAAAATTTGCTTCTAAGAGCAGTTGTAATTACGGAATTAAATTTTTGCGATTGAAGATTCGTTTTCACGTGTCTTCGTTATCGGTTCTAGTGCAGTGCAATAGCTAATATGCTCGTCTCTGAAGCCAGAGGTCACTGGTTTGATGCCAACCGCGTCACACTCAGTGAATGAAATGGCCCAACTTGTTGATATTTAGAGTACGCCACCATTAATTATCATAGAAAATATTCAAGTTACTTATTTGCAACTGTGAATTGACAGGTAAAACTTTTCTTTTGGTATTTTAATAGAGCTGTTGATTTTAGTAATTCACGACTTAGGAGCTCTGACTAATGGCGTTTTCAAAACGACTTCATATATCATTTCCACATTGAGGTGAAAGTGGCTTTAATTTGGTCGTTAGGCCGGGTTAATATATGCTCTTGTGTAGATTCTTACTCCTCCACTGTGGCCTTTTCTCGCGAAAAAAAGTCGCTGATGTCTAGAATTTATCTCCCTTCACTACCTCGGACCTCTGTTTTGTTTACAAAGTATCCTTTTTGCTTAAACTACTAGCTTTACTAATTCAAATTTTCCATATCTTTCTCCTTCTCTGCAGAAAGTCGTATGAGTTAGAAGTAGTATAGCTCACTATTTATATTTAATCCAAAAATAAAAACTATTCGTATCACAGACAGGATGTGGACAAGGAGTACATGGCTTTCGAAGCATTCTTTATTAGTGGAAGAATAAAGATAAATTTGGTTAATTTCTCTCGTGAAACCAATATTGCTTCATAGCTATTTCTGTGCCTAGGGCCTAATTGTCTTTAAAAATATTTATTCCTAACATTTTGCCTGAGTTCAGTTGGAACTCTATGCAGAAGAGCGTGTATATAGTGTATGGGGCAACTTTTGGTTTTAATTCATATTTTCTTATCCTCCCTATTTTCAATCAATTTCAAAATCATCTGCTAACAAAAGAAATCGCTCATCTGAATTGACCAAACCTAAACGATTTGGTGGTGATGTCTATCTCATTTTTAGAGTTAGACAGCTGATGTTGTTTTTATCACTGGGCTAAGGTAGTTTAGCCGAAATTAAAATTGCAGGAATTCCTTAAAACTCACTCAAGATTAACCCAAAAGTGCTGTTAATAGCAAGTTTTTTTTTTTAACTTTGGTAGGCGACCTTTCTAAGCTGCAGCTTTTAACAGTCTCCATTTTCCTTTCTCTGGATTATAATAAAACAATGTATTATCAGTCAGAAGGCGTTATGCTATGAGAATTACTCACCTAATCTCTCCTTCAATGAATGACACCTATAACTCACCTATAACAAGTTATATGCATCGTATGACCAATATTTGATGTTAGTAAGTATAGGTGAAAGTCTCACTCTGTTCTACATAATGAAGAGGCGTTTTAACATTACACTTAGTCAACGTTTTTAGTAATTGCCAGCCCCGCGGAAAATTAAAATTGGCAAACTCCTACTTAGCTGGCTAATGTGGAAAATTGGGTGGCAATAAAATGAGGTGATTAAACATCACGCTCTCCATGATGGATAGCAAATTTAAGATTTCTTCATAGTTTCACCCGATTGAAACAAAAATACTGAGGGCAATGGAGTTAAATGTGATATTCCATTTAAAATCTAATTTATAATTGTATATGCCCGAGCAATATATCGCTTCGTTCCTCTCAATTTATATTTTTTTATTTCCTGTTATTTTATCATATTATAGGTTCTATTATTTTTTTTCTCCTATTTTATGCGAGCTGTAAGTTTTGATTGCTCAAAGTGCTCTGGTGGTGCTGCGGGCATTAGGTACACTTCTGCCATATTTGGAGGTCAGCGCTTCGTTACCTTTTTGTGCTTTTTTCGTATCTAGAACGTTTAATCGCATTAATGCGACGGTTTATACTTCATAGTCACACTAAGTAGTCGTCCCCATAACACAATTATCCCCGTCAGTAAGTCTATCCAGGGAAGTGGTCCAATCCTAGGCTACATATCCTCTTACTGAGAACTCAAGGATGAATCGGACGCAATAATCTTTCCTAAATGAGTTAAATTGCATTACGCGTATGGTGAATAAGAGAACGAGAGTAGATGGGGAGAATTTGAAATTTGAGGGGTGGATGAAAGGTTGCGGTATGCCAAGTGGAATTGGCATGGTTTTCACTCTTTATTCGAATAATTAACGGCTATCACCAAATTGTTAATCTAGAACTTTAGAATTGGTTATTAATTTTAGGGGAGTCAAATAATCCGCAATATTTGAAATAAACATATTAGAGTCGTCTTTAGTAAATCTAAGTGCCATTATTATTTATTATTTATTTTTCTCTTTTTTTTCTCTACGTAGAGTTGACCTGGATGAGTGCGTTTTATATGTGTATCACGGCATTCATAATCTTCCATACCATCATTCCAATCAGTCTTCAAGTCACTCTTGAAGTTGTCCGATTCGTTCAAGCGCTTTTCATTAACTGGGTGAGTGTTGCAATTCCTATATCGAAAATACCTATTGACGAAATTGAAATAACCTTTGTGGATGTTCTGCGAGCTGGTAAGATGCTGTTTTTTTTGCCGTGGAGTAGGGTGAATATGTAAGTCTCAGAATTCCAAAAACAAACAGTGAATAAGGTAACTAATCATCCTAGTGTATAATGATCGCTAGGGTTTTGCTAATGAGAAAGTTCTCAGATATATGTAGCCAACCACTGATTAATTATTTTATAATACAGACTTGCTATACTCTCCGTTCTAGAATATCTTCCCCTCCCCCTACCCAAATGCCAAGTCTTATGAGCATCAATAACGGCTTTGGGAAATTTTCGTCTCAGTTAAGTAGAAAGCTAATCAATGTCAACAAATTAATTATTTTCATTTATTGTTTGAATAGTTATGGGTAAATCGTGAAAAGTGAATTTACGTCGTATTAATAAATTAGGTAAAAAGGGAACTAGGAGTCCTGTTGGATATCGTGCTCTAATACTCAGACCTAACAGTTATCACCTTAATTATTATCATGGTCTGAGCAGTATCTGTTTCTGAAATAACTTCATCACCGAAAATAAGTCCCGGACGGATGGGAATAACCTCGTATACTTTATTGGTTCTTCGACTTTCATTTCTCCCTCTAGGACTTGGACATGTACGATGCAAAGACGGACACGCCAGCGATGGCGCGAACTTCAAATCTCAACGAGGACCTGGGTCAAGTATGTGACTCCTGCTAATCCTCTTTTCTATGAAAACTAAAAATTTATTATATTTTCGCTTTTCGTGTTCTTTCAGGTTAAGTACATCTTCTCCGATAAGACTGGAACTCTTACTAAGAATGTCATGGAATTTAAAATGTGTTCGATTGGACGAGAAGCCTATGGGTGAGTAGACTGTCTGTGATTATATAAATTGCTGTTTTTGAGCTTTTAATTCTTTTGTGTACACGGCGAGGTGTTCATTATTGATTTTATTGGTGAATTATTTAGAGGTCTGTAAACGCATCCCAATTTCTCCTTCTAAAGCTTTATTCAACACTGATCTTGGGTAGGGAAATAACTTTACAGAACCTTTTTGTTAAAAATCTTGTAGTGTGGCCTTTCGTTATTAGCGACTGACCATTCCCCTCACTTTTGTATACGGCGATGAGCATCAAAGCCGTGACTTATTGCTTGACAGATGAGCACGGTGACCAATAACTCACGATTAAGATCAAAATTCATCCCATTTTGCCATTATTAATGGCAAAGGCGGACTGTTGGATTGCTTCTGTTTTTAATAGAGTAATTGGTTTTATATACTGAAATCTGTGTTGATGGCTACATATTTATTGTTTTTCACTTGTACTCGATAGTTAAAAAACAATTTCCACTCCTGCCAAGTGACCTTACGTTAAGTCAAGATGATCTTTTTGACCTTTGGACTTAGGCGTAGTATGATCATGTTTCATTTTAGCGCTTTTCTAACCCGCCTTCAAAAAGGCAGTTAAGTGCATTCTTTGCCATAAATTTTTCCTTATATTGTTATTTAAAACTCCCGTATTTCCTCAAAAACTAAAGTTTCTGTTATGAGAAAGCGTCTTCATTCAGCAACTGTAAAGCATACCAACGTGGGCTAAGCAAATAATAAATTTGGGTTATCAATAAAAGGCGAACAAAATTTGATCCAGGTTTACAGCTTTGTACTCTCTAATGTTCGAGCATGGACATTTGTCTCCAAAGCTTATTGTACTCTGCCTCATTTTCCTTTTATTATATTACTTTTTAAAATAAGCAAATTCTAGAACTCATGCATCTGGATCTTGTATGGGCTTAGCTTTTCTCTGAACTCTCTAATTCCCCTTTTATTTCATTTATCAGTTTCACATGACAAATTTGTCCTAATTTTTCACCACAAATCAAGGGTACGATTTGCATTTAATGAGAAATGATAATAATGTGAAATTTGTAGATCCTATTCCTGATTCTAGCGATTTCTGCATATAGCACAAGTGGTTTGTGACACCGCTTTATTCATAAAGCCATACCGCCTTGAGCGTTTGAAGTACTCTGTTTAGTTAATCTTCATCCATCTGGATGCTACAAGTAATTGTTTTCAAGTTCGAAAGTTTGTATTTCTCTGCATGTTTGTAATCCGCGTTTTACAATTCAGTTTACACGCACCAAGTGGACAATAGATTGGGTAGCGGTTTTTCTTCCGTATTTGGATCTTGAAGACTATTAGATGAAAGTACAAATTTTAGACGGTGACTCCATTTTAATATGTGTTTATGCGTATTATTAACTATTATTTTACGAATGCCTAGTTTCATCCCGAAAACTGTCTCTCTATTGCACTTTCTATTACTTCAGTACTACTCATCACGCGAATAGAGCCATGATTCATCCTTATAAGACCACGTCTTTGTGTTTATTGTTAAATATTATCCCGAATCAGAAATAGATTGTTTGCTTGGTTTGCTTTTCATCTTTCCTGAAAGAAAGAACATCCGTATAGGCATATGTGATTAGAGCTTATAACCCCTGATTGAACACATACATTCTTATTTATGCCTGAGCAAACTATCATTTAATGCGATTTTAATTTCTATTGTTTGGCACACGTTTCACTAAGATCCTTAGCTTCCTTAGTTATTAATGAGTTTCTAACTTAGATTACACCACTTGTTATTTCAATTGAACAAATTTAATTAAAGTAGGTTATTCGCCACCCTTTGGAGTTTTAATGCGGATTATAACGAATTATAAATATATTTCGATCAAATTTAGCATGCAAACGTAATGCTTTGTAATGCAATTATTTCTGGTATTACTCACTTTATACATTAATAGTGTTTTTTTTCTGATTTGTGACTTCTGGCCCCTTCGATGTCTATTGACCAGTTAGTCGAAATAAACGCGGCCATTACTTAGATATACTGGGTTTTGCGAAGCAATTTTTGTGTCCAAGGTGATTGATTTTGTCCAACTTTATAAGAATCTTACTGTCCACATACTCTCTTTTCCCCCTTCTTCCTCATTAAAGTGTCAATCAAGTAGTAATGCTCCAAGATGACTTGTTTAAATATTTTGATTGCTTTTTGTTTAAATATAAATTTCTAGTATTGTTTGCTTATATAGGAATTCTTGACTCGATTATATTACAAATTTTTTAATGCAACTATTTTGCCAGTTGTTGTATGACTGACTAAAATAACACTGAATCTAGATACAGTACAGTTACTTCATAAGTTTGACCAAGAAAATTTGCCCAGTTGAAGTATTGATCTTCCTGGTATTGACAGCCTGTTCCAAATCAGTGGACTAAGGGTTGACTGGAGTTAAAGAGGTATATTGAACCACCTTAATTAACGAAAAAAGACAGGCCAGCGAGTAAGTGAAAATCTATATAGCCCTTACGCAAAAAGAGCGAAGAATTAGAGTGGGGTAGGTTTGGCGGTCTCATCAGGAAATAGGAGAAAAAGTAGCTGCCAATTGGAAATTTAATGAATTTATCATTGGCTACCCTTGCTCCTTTTCCAGAGCTTACCTACTACAGTGGTGAGCAACTCCACATAGACAGCTTAATTCGGCCTAACTCCTTCTTAGAGCAAGTATTGAAAAAAGCATCACATCGTCATGACACAACAGTGGAAATTTAGACTGCTTCACTCGAGAAGTGTCCTTCGGAGTGTATGCAAATCACCCCATCTGCTATTCTGAGTCCTGTACTTTCAATCTAGCCACAGCTTTTTCTCTTCGATAGAGAAGCAGATAGTTTGGGCTTCAGCAGGATATTTCACTGTTTTCAGAAGTTTATTCACCTTTGCTGATGATCTCTGAAACACTTTCATAAGCAGTAGTGGTGAAGGACTCCATTGCTTGCAAGCTTCATGATAGAGGCCGAAACACTCAATTAACTGTGCCAACATAGCCCGAATTCCGATTCCATGATTCTCCAATTCTTCTTTCTGCTTTGCGAGAACAATCACATCAGATCAGATCAGTTCAGCTCAGTTCGTATGTCGTGTTTCTTTCCTCAGACCACAGCAGCCCTTGTAGTGTCTCCATTACAATTATTCAGTTCACACTGGATTGTTTTCACCTTGTTGAGTGAGCATTGAGCAGCCGTCGCCACAATCTCCTCATTTTGGTGGCCGGATTTCCTCTTCCATGATCCAGGCGGATTCCCGGTTATCAAACACTCTCGTTGTCATCGCGTATACAAATGACGTGTGTTTAAACATCATTGTCACATCTGGGACAAAGCCAAATGTTATTCTGTAGCATTTATCATGAATAACCTCTATTTCTGTTGGCTGAATACACTTTATTCCATTTAGCCACTTGTTTGACTATATATTATTTGATCAGCATGATACAAACTTACGTAGATTAGATGTTTATAGTTCTGAGTCCATCTTGTTTTTGCTTATATTAACTACTTTATTTTGTTATTGTCATTGACTACGCAAGAACAACTTACAGCGCGCAAAATTCACTCTTGAAATAGTAATAAAATGAATAAAACGAGGTTTCTAGAAGTTGCTTATAATGAGATCAAAATGTGTATGAATTAATTTGTCACCTTTCTAATATGCGCGGTGCTAATTGATCTAATTCTCAGCTTTTAGAATTTGATGAGTGGGTTGACGTTCGCGACAGTTGATTACTGATGGATGGGTTTAATTACATTTTTGTTAATTGTAATTCCTTACTGATGAAACTAAAAAACAAGTCACCATAAGTGTTCGTAATTGGCTTGTTCGCTCAAAGTGAACTCTAATGTCGTCAATTCGACTTTTAGTCTATAATTATGCTGAGACAATTTCCGCCCCTGGCATTAAATTAACTTAACTAGCAAATTTGCATGGTAATATTCAGCTTCGTTTTCTTGCTGTAAAAGGGAGATTCGAAGTAGGGTCGTTCGTTAATTATTTAGTTCTTTATTTGCATTACTACCTGGGATTATGGCTTATTTAATTCACGTATCTTGATTGCTGAATTCTTTAACAATGGGATTTTTAGCGCGTACAAGTGGGCTTTTGCGTTTAAATCAATAGCCTAAATTTAATTTGACCTTTAAAGTTTAATTTGATCATTCCTTGCTGCTTGCCAAATAGCTATGATTAAAAGAACAGAACACGTCTTCATGATTTTTTTGCTATCACTGTAGTCACGCCATACATAATTTGGCTATCAGCCTGTCAGTTTATGCAAATATCGTGTTAATTTTTGTACTCTAGAATTCATAAGTTAACATATTTATTCAATTCTCGGTACTTCACATCCCGTACGTCATTAGTAAACACCATTATTAATTTGGGTTTATCAATTGAAAATGTATTTACAAGACTTAATTCTGCTAAAGTGTCCGATGTGTTATTTTTAGCTGGTTTTTCATGGTTTTTTATATCTAAGTTTATTTGTGTTCTGAATGCACCAGTTGTCCATTTTTCTTAGTTGACGTGTAGTTCACAGCATCATGGCCAAATGCTTCAAAGTTTAATTCACACAATTCGATCACCGTGGACTTGAGCGAGTTCAATGCGCTTGCAGTAAATCCATTTTGCTTGAGAAAAGCATTGCTTTGCAGAATGATGCTAAGTTGGATATAATATAAATAGTTCTTGTCAGTCAAGTTCCATGGTGCTTCTCCACTAATGAAAATGAAGGTTAGAAAACGCTTCCTTAAATGGTCTTGGGATTATTTACTATATCTACAGCTGCGTAATCGCCAACGCATATTTAAAAAAATTTACTTCACTATTTGAGTACCATGATTAAACGAATTTTGTCATTAAGAGGTTGGACAAGAATTGGATATGAATGAATAAATATTTTGAGAAAAGCGAGGGGGAGGGATCTGAACGAATTTCGTTGTTAGCAAGTCAGATGAATGACTGTGAATAAGAAGTTTATTTTCGTCTATTCTTAATTTCAATTTGATTCCGTTTAATCATTTTTTTTGGCCTTTTATAGACTTGAGGATCAAGAGGCGACGGCCATTCAAGATTGGCGACTACTCACCAAATTGGCTGAAAGTGATCGGGATGTGGACTGGTTTTTCACCATCCTTGCTGTCTGTCATACTGTCATACCCGAATACGTAGACGTGGACATTGATCACGATGATATCCGCTACCAAGCTACCTCACCAGGTTATTTGAAATTCATTACCATAATGTTTTTGTTAGACACTTCCATTGAATTCCATCTCAGATTTGGTAACATGTATCGTCACTTTGTGTTAATTTATCCTTAAATTTATGCATCATTGGTCGAATACCTCCCTCCTCTAAGTTCTATTAAGAGGTTGAGTACAATTAATCGTGTGTCGGTGATGTAATAATCAAAATTTTTGTAAAACCATACGTCTCGAGTTTGATTCCCAGTTAATAGTTGATATTTTAATCTGTCCCCTTAAAAAGTTTTTTTTACGTCTTACCAAATTGAATTTTTACTCTAATTTTGCGCAGGTACACACAAGCACGTTTTTGGTGATACCTATGTGGTAATTTTGTAACATAAACACGAGGGTAATTAGAAGCGTCGTTGCAAAACGGAAGTTTAGTTTTGTGTATTTCGAAATGTTCGGTCAGTCAGTGCTCACAAATCACATTATTTCTGCCCTTCGTGTGATTTTCCCGAGATCTCTTGCTCTCTTTTACATATTTGAGGCAAAGAAGTTTAATATTCTGGCTTGTCGAGGAAAGAGTATCACTTTCTATCTGGATCTCTTTCCTCTGAGACTGTTTATGAGGGACAATTTTGTCGTATTGTGTTCTTTGACTTATTTGCTTCATTGTGGATTAGAAGTTGGGCGTGTGGATGTTTTTTTCGGTTGGGAACATACCACACAATCGTCATAGAGCACAATAAACACTTTCTCCATCCCATCAACTTAATTTCACCCCAAAAGTGGAAGTCGGAAGTGAAATTAAACGATCACTTCTTGTATATACAAATAGGACTGCTATTTGGAGGATTTCTGTTTCAAATAGTTCCAACCCTTTAACGCCCGAATTATTATTTGAAAGAATGCTCTCAACCGCATTCAGGCGTGTCCCGCAGCAGACTGATGCCAACGACGTGATGAGTTACGACGTCTGCTACGAGTCTAGTACTAATTTAGCTTATTTTGAAAGAGGACCGTATGGCTCTAAGGGCGTTAAGGGGTTATAAAAGGAGGATGGAAGATTTCCTTAATCCCACTCTGTCCTAAATTTAGCTGTGTGGGTTTTAGATTATCTACAATTTGGATCTCTCTGCCAGTGTCAAAATTGTTCGAAAAATTGGCGGAGTAATGCTGGATTAACAGCTTTATTTTTGTCTCCCCCCCCTCCCCTCCCTAATTTTTATATACGTTAATTTAAATCTTCATTAAGCTTTGTGGTGTATGGTATCACAGTTCTCGTTGGTCGCTTGTATCCACTACTAGTCCGATACAATTTCCCTCTCTCTTTACAGATGAACGGGCCTTAGTGATGGCTGCAAAATTCCTGGGTTACGTATTCTGCGAACGGGAACCCGACTCTGTTACTATTCGTGTGGTAAATTAACTTTGCAAGTGGCACCTGAAACACCGGTGCTTAATGCTTACATCTTTCGTCTAATCCCATATTAATCCATTTGTCTTTTTACAGAAAGGTAAGAAGCACCAATTCAAACTTCTGAATGTCATTGAATTCACCAGTGACAGGAAAAGAATGAGTGTCATTGTCGAGGATGAAGAAGGCAAGCTTTTCCTCATGGTCAAAGGCGCTGTAAGTGCCCCCAATATACCTGCCTTCTTACCGTTAAGCAGAGTGAATATAATTTGAAGCTTGCTGATTTTTAACTCCAAAATAATGATTGTTCGTGAAGCTCATTCCTATTGGTAAGGTGTTTTAGACTTTAGATATTTGGTGGCGGTTTGATTTAAAGTCGTATTGATTTCAGGTTTGATTTCATATGCTTTGTATGAAGTGTGAGCTATATGAGTATTCATTAATAAGTATATATGAGGCAAGTTACTATGAAAAGACAGAGATATATGTACGTGTACGGAAAAGGAGATTTTCCAAAAAAAACATTGAAAAGTACGAGACTGCAGTCATACTACAATAACCACTAATCTCCATCATCGCGGGACTTGAAATTGTGCCTATGTCGATGTGCTAATTTTCCATTGGCCACTATTTTGCTCTAGATGGCGAAATTTGTAAATCGCTCTAATTGATTCATCTTTCTACACACTAAATGCATAATGTGGACTATTTGTAATAGCGCACCCAAATTCTTACTAATTGGTTTGGAAAACTCATTTTCTTATTGCTTAGTTTATCATCCCAATAATCGTTATTCTTACTCACGGTACTATTTTAATTATGTGAAGCAACTGAAATCGAAATGAAAAAGAAAAGTAGGTCAAAAAAATAAGCTGAGGGTAATGGATCAAAAAGTCGTATATGTCACTTAATTCTTGAACTTGGGTTTCACACTGTTTTGCACTAAATATTTAGTTCACGTTCCAAAATTCCAATTTCACGCTTCTCCCCTGAATTACGCTTAGGCCTTGCCAACGTTGCTTCGGCCTTATTGACCTGTACTATTCAATCAAGACATGCGCTTTTTCGCTCTTTGATTTCTTTCTTTATTTCTTTGCGCATGTGTGTGTGTGTTCAGATGCCTGAGAAAATAACATTTTCTTGCATAATATGATTCATCGGCTAACAATTTTCACTGAGGTGAAAAGAGAGGTACAAAATTTTCTCTAATTTCTAACTTTAATTTAATTTACCTGTCCTTTTGACATGCTATTTTTTACACTAGTCGCCACCCCGTACGTGCCGCTTTTAACTAAGATGGTCCACTTATGCATGAAAGCAAAGTCAACTGTTGTCAAGGTAGCCTGCAACTTATTTAAAGTACTTTGGATGTTGAAGCCTTTATGAATTGTGCATTTTTTTCTCTAACCCCTACATACTCTTACACTCAGGAGTGGATTGGCACTTAACCAACAAAAAGTAAATTCATTGAGTCCTTCGAATGAATATTGTTTATTCCAAAGTTCACTATGCTCGTCACAGGGAAACACGCGATATCCATCATCTCTAAGGTGTCCTGAAATTAGTTATTTACTTTTCTTCATTTGAGAAAACTAGTGGTGACCAAACATGTGATTACGTGAATAACTCTTTCACATTTATTGGTGACATGTACTCTATTTGCTTATTTCATACTTATCTTTATGTCCTTACTTCTAGGGTTATTTACACTATTTCAATTATATTTTTGAGTAGAATATTAGAAAGACCATGGGAAAATTTCTATAAATTAGTTGTACGTGTTGTATTGGAAGTTCTACCTACCCCTGCATGTATCACATCTTCGTTGGCATTTTTTGCCTTTATAGTCTAAAAATTCCTCAAATGATTTTGTTACCCTACAGGACCATACATACAACCGCGCTCTAAAATCTTTCATAGTTTCTTGTTTTACATAGTGTTAATTAAAAGCTCTATTCACATCTCATGCTTCAACATGCCTCTGCTAAACTAGAGGTCACATCCAGTGAAGCAGTTAGACAACCTCGCTGGCTAATTCTGGTGAAAATATTATTAAGGTTAGGTGTGCATCAGTGATCAGATGAAGAGTTCATTGGAAATAAACTGAATTTAAAAATAGAGTATTGTTGTTACCGCCATCATCTCCTAGCTGTCATATTGCTTTACAAAAGTTGGGATTCCTTTAAAAACGCCTTTACATACTGATCGATGGAACAAACTTAAACATCGCTTACTATACTTATTTATGTTTGCGCATATCACTTTTGTCAATTTTTTAGCCATTTTCATATATATATATGTATATATAGTAAGTGACTGCTTTCAAATTTGGGCAGTCCAGACGTAAATTGTTATTACAATATTTTATCACCTGTCACACATTGCTTCCCTAGAACTTATGTATTCGTTGTGTAATACCTTACGTTAATGGAAGTAATCGTGCTGGTTTTGAATTTGTTTTCAAGTCTATTAGTTATAATTATTGAGTGATACTATGCAACTGATATTGATTTTCATCTTATCCGCTGTCATTTTGTCTAATTATACTCCCCTTCCATTGCCTCCTGCTTATTATCTTTACAAACAGATTTCATTTCCGGAAACGATTGTTTGTGCGTCAAATATGACTATTTTCCTGCAATGCTGATGAAATATCCCTTATTTCTCGCGCAAGTTCGCCACGCACTCACGAAATTTTAGATTTTTATGTCGAGGTCGATTTTGCAAAGATTGGAATGGGGAGGGGGATACCTGCTGTGTTTTTCGTAATCAGTCAATTATTACATCTCCTAATTAACTGTTACACCAAAGAGTTATTTGCGAATGTTGTTCACGTACGTGCGCTTTAATTTCACTTTGGATCCTACCCACTCTATTCTACGCAGTTGGAATTGCGTTATAAGCATAGTTTCGGATTTCGATTATTTATTTAATGATAAACGAAATATCTGGATAGTATTCATTGGTTCGAGAGTAGACTTTCAATTTTGACCCTGATGTGACGACGGTGACTACGTTAATAGCCTTCTGATGTAATATGGTTCATTGTATGCGCATTTGTCACGTTTTTTAAATCTCAGTTGGATTTATTTTCTATTCAGTCCGATGTTCTTTTGTCCTGAAGTGCTTGCTGACACCATTATCAAAATATTTCTTTTCTGTCCATTCTTCTCCTTTCTTCGTGCTCAAACTATAAGCTCTATACTACAGTAATTATATTGGAAAAAACTTTGAATATTTATGCTGCATTGTACATACAGCTTCACCTTTCTTTTTTGAGTACACAATTGGGGTTCTATTTCTCTTTTCTTTCTCCCACCATTTCCCTCATATCTATGAAGTTTTCTCTGCTTTGTCTCTTTCGCCTTAACGTCACTTGAAGAGTTGGAATTTCAGAGTGATAGATTTGTTTACTACCTATGTTTAGTCAATTAATTAAATTGCCTATTGGCAATAAAGCAAAGAGGAGGTCGTGCAGGTAGATAAAACGCTTTTTTTGCTTCGCCTTATTTGTCCACTATCTTTTATTCAAATTGTAGGATACAGCGATCTACGAAAGACTAGGGAAAGATACGCGTTTCAAAGAGGAAACATTAAATCATATGGATGAATTTGCGAAAATTGGTGAGTCATGGATCTTGAAAGTACTGGACATCTTATCCATTTTTGCCTTCGCCTTAGTGAATGTTGATATCGTTAAGAGGTTGTAAATGAATGAGGGTTTTAATTTATCGATAAACCTCAGTCGTCGTTGGCAAAAATGAAGCCTTTCGAAATTGAGATGTAACGCTTTATCCGATTATCTTGTCGTGAAGTTGTTCAATCATCATGTTTAAATTCCCACCGGCTGAATTTATGCCTTGGAAATCTAATTAAAGCATAAAATTCTATGACCGATCACTCTTTGTACTCACGGGTAATGGAGAACCTAGTTGATTTTCATTAATCTAAAGGCCATATTTTATGTTGAGATTTTCATTTTCTCCGGTAGATAGCAACAAAGTGGTTTGAGTTCATGATATCTACTATACTGGCTAGGCTCTGGGAAGAAGAGAATGAGTCACAATTTACGCTTTGTACTGCGAGTCATCAACAATATTAAGCTTCATAGAACAAAATCTGCTATAGCTAAGTCTTCGATCCGCAGCCACAAAATTACCACCCCAATATACCAAATTTTCCCTTCCTTGAACAGGATTCTCTTTCAATAGATCTGTGCGACAAATAGATTATTAACAGACATGATTTTCTAGGTCATACACAGTGAGTTAATTTAAAACAAGATGCAAAGACTTAACATCTAAATTGTGATGATTGATTTATTTGAGGTGATCAATCAATCAATCAGTTTGTGTTGTTCATATATAGGTTTCGATATTTTTATTTGTTTAGGTCTTCGAACCCTTTGTATAGCCTTCCGTCGTTTGGATCGGGCCTATTATGAGAGCTGGGCTAAAAGGTACTACGAACGCAGTATTGCTGTGACCAACCGTGCTGAGCTTGTGAATGAAGTTTACGAAGAAATTGAACAGGTACGTCTCCTTTTTTTGTCCTTTATACCACTCTTCTTTCTGTGCTGTTGTGTCAAGTATCACTCTTGCGCACCTTCGAAGGTAAGAATTTATAAGTATGAGTTTTGTCAACACTTGGCTAGGGTAGTTTAAAGATGCCAACACTCCTTTTATTGACTTAAATTAACCTACGCAGTTAGTCGCCTATATCCCTATAGGTGTGTTGATTGTATTCTAGAGTTGGTTTATGCTAAAATTGTTTTCAAAATTGGCTAAGTTAGTGTGCTGATTAGGTTCAATGTTTAAGGGAGGTAAAGAAAAGCTTGAAGGTGAAATTGTCAATAATAAATGTGGGTAATTAGGTACTCTAAGCACATGTAACATAAATTCTGACGAATGGGTTTACGCCATTAACTGCGCTTTCCCACACTGAGGTAGGAGTAGGCTGGTATCCATATTTCGTAACCGAAGTATTTCTGTTTTCCTATTCATCTCTACTCTCAAATGGAAAACTAATTTCAAGACATATACTAACGTCTCATTTCTCATTCTAGAACCTTGAACTTATTGGAGCAACTGCAATCGAGGATAAATTGCAGGATGATGTCCCTCAAACAATTGCCAATATGCTCGATGCAGGTATCTTAGTTTGGGTACTTACAGGAGACAAACAGGAAACTGCCGTCAACATTGGTTAGTCTTTTTTAGTGTGTTCCAAATTCCTTTCATGCATTTCATTTGGATGAACAAAGTTCAATTAACATTCAAATTATGACTTGGACAAGGAAAATACGCAATTTTAAATATAATCTTTACCAGAGAGTGGGACGGGGGGGAATTGAAAATATGACGATTTCTCTGAACTTCAAGTAGTTCCTTGGACTTTCATGGTACTTGAGGATTGGATTGTTTAGAGTTAGTTTGTTTTATGGTGATTCCGAGACATCCTCACATAGAGTTTCTGATTTCATGACCGCATTTTGTCCTCCACTTCCACTTTCGCTATCACATATTTCATAAATCAGTTCTAATTTGTTTCATAGCAGAGGACTATGCACATTCCAAATCATTTAAGTTTAGCGATTAGGTATTACGAACCATTTGACTTATTAATAGGCTGAAAAATATTAATCTTGACCGTTCTTGACTTTATTAGTGTCACTTTCTTAAGACTAACTCCATTCACATATTTATCTCGGTTTAATGATCTCATTGCGGGGTGTATCCAGTAGTTGGACTAAAAACTTAATTTGGTTTTCTTTTCGGAGTTCTCTTATATGTGCTTTCACTTAGATCCAGCTATCGGTGTTGTTGATTTCCTAACACAAAATACTATCTGTTACATCTTATAGATATTATATAATCTTCATACTGAAATTATTTTTGGCACAATTATTAATCATTATGTCCTCAGAATTAAATATTTGAGCTGTTTTCTTCATAATCTGAACATACTTTTTCGCATTACTTCCAGGTTTATCCTGTCGGCTGATAAGTCCAAATCAGACCCAAATGGTGATCAATGCCACTTACATGGATGGAGTTAAAGATCAGCTTGATGAGTGCATTAAGCAGCGGATAGAGGAGGGTATTGAAGGTCGAGAAGTTGCTCTCATCGTTACGGGCAAGGTGAGTAACCTAAATTGTACTTTCAACTTGGGATTCAGTAAAGACTTACATTACTGTTATCATCATTATTGGCTCTGCCAGTGTTAAAAAAATTTCATAAATTTTGATCAAAGATAAGGATCTGAATAAATTGCTTAGCAAGCAAGCCTTGTGACAAGGAGAGAGTAAGTAAAAATCAGGAATGCACGTTGAGGTGTAGTTTACTTTGTAGCACCTTAATGTTCAAACATCAGGACTTGTCTTTCAGGTTCGTGAGCGAGAGATTTACTCCTAAATCTACTTCGATTTTTGACCATTGAATTTGGTTCCGTACTTTTTTATTACGCCACCTTGATTATTTCTGTGTCTTTTTGCAGCCAAGAGCAGTGGGTGAGACTATGGCAACTACTTTGTCACACTACTGTTTTCTGTTTGTGATTTGGATTCCAGCAAAATTGGCGATCCTGGCACGAATTCACTATATGCAAATTGACCGCTACTAGAAGAAAAAAGTGTTTAATTTCACTCCAAATAGATGGACACGATTTACTTTAGGCAATATGTGATTGCTTAGCCTGTTTTTACCAGAATCGCTATTTTTTGTGTTTACATATGTGTAGCTGTTTGTGTTAATGATTGCGTTCGAAAATTGTGATTGATTTTTATTTTCCCTATATTAATAGTAAATCGGTCTTGGTCTTTAGTCCGAATTGTTGGTTATTCGATTTAGACCGCTATTCTAATTTTACTCTATTTTAGCATTTTTAACTGATTTATAGTCATGCTTTAAAGAAACTGTTTGGTTTGGACTTTTCTCTGATGACCCAGGGTGTGCCCTAAGCGAAGGAATGATATCCATTAGTACACTATAAATAATCGTGAGCTATGAATTCATCCTTTCACTTTTTTTTGGTAAAAAACTGTTACAATTTTCAATATTATAATTAGCAATCGATTTGGCCAATGCAGTAGGGATGTGTGAAGTCTATATTGTGAAACCGATGTATTAGTGGACTGTTGACTGATATCAGAATTTTTAATTTGATTAGTGCTATTAGGCAGTTAATGAGGTATCTTTTTTTGTTAATAGGCCCTGGAAATGCTTCTTACAGCGGAATGTCAGAAAGATTTTTTCGATTTGGCGCAAGCTTGTTCTTCGGTTGTTTGCTGTCGGTATGTTGGTGTTTTTTCTTAAACTTTTCCTTTCATCGTTGATTTTATAAACACTAGTCTTTATCCGGCTTTCAACTAATTATATCTTTAAATGCTTGCACTTAAAAATTTCACTGGTTCTATTCTCATTGAGTTACCGTTTACAACCTCTCTTCGGATTCGAGTTCTAATTTAATTGAACTCTTTTCATATTTCATTTTCAAACTATTTTATTTTTCTGAGCTGTCTTTGCACTTTCGCAATTTTATCAACAAATTAACTACTGTGTCTTTAATATCTATTTTTTATGTTACAGAGTGAGCCCATGGCAAAAGGCTGAGGTGGTTCGTTTAGTTCGAACTTTCACAAATGATATCACTCTCGCAATTGGCGACGGAGCCAACGATGTTGGAATGATTCAGGTACGTCCCATTCTCCCATTATAATGTAATTGAAAACGTCTAGCAGTAGTTAGCTTGTTTAAAACTTCGAGGGTCACCAATGTGAGTTATATAAGGGGAGAAGGAAGTGGAATTTAACGATTAATTTAATTAGCTAGAATGTCAGAAGGGGTTGAATAGCGTTCTTAATTTGGTATCCGCTGAATGATGCATTTTTCATGAATGCTCATCGTTTTCAACATACCAGGAATAACTGCACAATAAAGTGAGCAAATCTACTTCAAGCGGCTTACAGAACCGAGACGTTAGGCTTAGAATTGCACACAAAGCCCCCAAAGACTCCGGAGGGAACACGTCTTGACTGGAGCTCCTTTTAGTAGACAAGCGAGACACGCTTGAAGGTAGGAGCAAGTGAATCTATGTCTTCAAAAGGTGTTCATCATGTGATTCAACACTGAGAGCATATCTAATATAAGTACAAAGTTTTCAATTATTCTGCAGTTGTTGTTACTGTGATTTCAGGTTACAAAAACTAAGGTCATTCCATTCTCTTAATTTTTCCCATTGTAAGGATTATGATATGGGATGTTTAAGTTATTTTTTTTGGCAATGATTTCTATGTTTATTTGTACATTCTTGCATCAAATAATGAACTTAAACACTAGAGGTGGCTTTTAATTATACATGATGATAATGTGTAGCGGATTGCTACAAGAATTATCCATGACTTATTCTCCGTTATATCTATGGTAAAATATACCAATATGGATAGACTCCCAGAATTAGTTAAACGAAGCATACGTATAGTGAGTATGGTGTTTATCGAAATTACATCCGCTCAGAACAAGCATTATTAGTAATTGAATACAGTTGACATAAATTGAATGAAAATTAGTAGCTGATTAGCCGAGAAGTCCTCTATACGCACGACGCACCTCCAGAATTTTCGAGTGAGCACTTTAATCGTGTTAAGAATGCGTACATTACAAATGCAATACTGCATATATGTTTTTGCCTACCTATTGAGATGAACACCTTAAAGCCTAGTTGGCACTGCGTCTGGCCAACTCACATATTTATAATCCAAATCATTCAGTGTTATTAACTGGATCTGGTTGATAAATGAGGACTTTTGCTAATAACATCAGTGAATTTAAGTACGTCTATGACAGGTCACTTGAAATAAGACTTAGAAGGAATCACGTTGGTTACGAAAAATACTTGCTATTTGAGTTGTGCAATGCAAATCACTGCCTCTTAAATGTTTTGCTTTTAATATAACCAATGGGTTTCCCAAATGATGGCTATTGGGCTTAACTGTTTAAATCAATGTCCCGTTTTATTACCTATTGTGAATGGAATGTCACATTTTTTCCCTTAAATTAATTAATTCGAATGTCCTTTCAACGCCTGAATTATTTTTGAAAAATACACCCGAACCGCACTCTCGCATGTCTCACAGAAGGCTGATGTCAACGTGATAAGCTTTGGTTGGATCAGCCGAAGGCTATAGAACGTATTGAACATGCTTCAAAGAGGACCATACGGTCCTAAGAGCGTTAAAGGGTTAAAGCACGTGTTCATACCGTAAAATTTGAGAGTTTATTACAAATAACCTTTACTTGACTCCTTGAGGCAAATAAAGTTACCATAATGCATCCGTCTAGTTTGATATAGACTTTTGTGAAGTTTTTTCATCCCCCTTTTCTTTGTAAGGTTTTATTCTTTGTTGAAGCAAATTGAAAAGACACACTGCATAATTTATTTTATCATGACATTATTTGGAATATTACGAGTTCCTTAATGTTTGCTAAATTTAAATTTAATTCGAAAATGACTCGTCTAGCTGACACAAGTGTTATTTAGCGCAGATGGAGATTTACATTTTTTTATGCATGGGGTTTACTCACGAAGTCATTAATTTTCCTTCCTTCCAACAGGCTGCTCACATCGGCATTGGTATCCACGGTGTTGAAGGTCGTCAGGCAGCCTGTTCTTCCGATTACGCCATAGCGCAATTCAAATTCCTAAACAAGCTCATTCTTGTCCACGGCGCGTGGTCTTTTAATCGCATAACCAAGGTTATTCTCTACTCATTCTACAAAAATGTCTGCCTCTATGTCATTCAATTTTGGTTCGGCATGGTCTCTGGTTTCTCAGGACAAATCATCTTCGATCGATGGAGTATGGCACTCTACAACGTAGTAAGTAAACTGATCTCGTTGCTTTTGATGCGCAAAGCTTCCATACGCGTTTACATATGCAGAATACCCTCTGGGTTGACCTCTCTTGATTTGTTTTACGGCATTCATATTAACTTGGAGAAGTTGGCCTTGGTCATTCTTTTCAATGCCATTAATTAGTCATTCTAGTCATTCACTGATGAAGCTAGCATCTGTATCCTTCTGTGTCGGGCATTTGAATAACAAAAGGATTTACATTTTTTCCTCGTGTTTGTAGAACGAGGTAGTAAAATTTAACGTATCCTAAGCAAGCTAAGATAATCAACTGAATGCTTTTATATACCAGTTCAATTTAACTCCTCTCCCCTCCACTAGGCATTCAGCGCAGCCCCTCCAATGGCCCTCGGACTTTTTGAGCGCAACATGAGCGCAAGAAACTGTCTTCAACTGCCTGTTCTCTATAAAGAAAGCCAAAGAAGTAATGCCTTCGATAAAGTGGTGAGCACCTCTTGTAAAATCACCCATTAACGGTGATTATTATAGACGTACCAACAGTGTCTCATCAATCTCCTCCCATTTTCAGCGTTTTTAACTGCTATGGGTTTGCTCTTTTCTAAATTTATGTTAACATTTTGATAAGGCCAATATTGTTAATATTTCTCTCTCTGTTAGACATTTGATATTTGAAACTTCCTTTTCGATGATAACTTTCATTTATAGTCGTTCTTTTTTCACTATCCTATTGCAATGACCCTGTTTATTTTCACACGTTAAACAACTATTTTAAGAAGAAGTTAGGTTCACATCTGGTCCTGTTGGGTTTCAAAGGACCTTTGATTTATATTCGTTTGTATTTCTTCATTATACTTTTCTTTTTCTCAAATCAAGGTTTTTTTTCAATTCAATTCTAGACTTTCCTTAGTTGGCTAGCCAATGGCATATTCCATTCTGCAATTGTCTTTTGGATTCCTCTTTGCGCATTTCATCACGGTAAGAGATAAGTACTTTTATTTCTTTTCTCACCTCAATATTCAAAATCCCATTTTTTGACTTGTCAGAGCATCTGAAAATAGGCAAAAATACCATATATCTCCTACCGAGAAATGTGGGGTAATTGAGTAGACGTTGGGATAAATGTATTTGTTTTTTCGTCTTATGAACTCGGTCATTCATATCTCCAATTTTTCGGCGCGTGAACGCATTTCACCGCATCATATTTTAACTGTTAAATATTCATATGTGGTTGCTAACATACTCTCAATTTATTTCACTTTTGTATGGTGACTGGTTGACTAAATCTAGTGAATGATGGGACATATTGTGATAGTCTTGTCTCACCTAACAAGTACGATAGGCATCTGATATTTTTTGCACTAAGAGGGCCAATTTGAGTTCATTCATACTGAACTGGTTAGTTGGCCATGAAAGTCAAAGTTGATGAAAGTCAAATATACGCAACTGCGCTACTCCTACCTATAAAATCACGTTGGAGGCAACATAGGTACGGTTATAAGCTGTGAAAGGTTTCAAACTACGTCGATTGAACACCAAATTGTGGGTGGGTTAATTACAAACAGTGCAATCATAAAAAGTTGTTACGTAGTAGTGTGCAGTTTGGATATTGTTATTCTTCGCCAGAATTGCATAAATATGACATACAGCGAAACTCTGTTTTTATTTGAAAAATCGATTAATTTATAGAGTTACTTTTACTTGGTTCCTAACCGTTTAGATTTTTACATTTTAATGCTATGAGTGGGTTTTTAAAAGAACCATCAAAACCCTTTAGAAAATTTTTATCGCAGATTGGTTTTTTTAAATACAGTTGGTGACAATTGCCCTGGTCTTCATTTACGAAGATGTGATTTCTCTTATGCTCTCATTGTTGCATATATTTCTCACTCTAAGTACCCTTAGTGGCAGAAGATTGTATGAGTTGAAGGAATGGGTGATTACATCACTCCTGTCTTCATTTTAGTCATGTTTAGCTGGCGTAACCAAGGGAAAGTGTTTTTCGGAATACATTTGGAAATAGCAAGAGGCATCTAAGTGTCATCTAAGTATCACTTTCTACCATCCCTTTATTATTAATTGATACTTCCACTTATCAGGCGTGCTTTGGATCAGTGAAGAATCGTGAATTGGTTAAGAGCTATGCCACCAGTAGTTAGTCCAGATGTCGCCCTGTTTGTGAGTGGATGGGAGGAACAGGAGGAGGAGGAGAAGGGGGGTGTTTTGGACTCGTGTCTTATCTATTATTGAGTAATTCCCTTCCAAGCAGTCAGAATGAGTGAAATATTTCTTACACTTTCCACTTTTATTTCATTTAGATGTTGTTTATGGAAACGGGCAAATCGCTAGTCATTTGGTTTTGGGCAACACTGTATATACGGTAAACCAGATTTTGCATTCATTTTAATTTTTATCTTGAAGTAACTAAGTATTCACTAATTTTTTGTGTTTGCTTCAGTGTGTGGTACTGACTGTATGCTTGAAGGCTGGTCTCGAACATACTGCTTGGACGCTGTTTTCCCATTTCGCCATTTGGGGTAGTATCGTGCTCTGGTTCCTCTTCCTCATTGTATACTCTCACCTCTATCCCACTTTCCCAATCGGGCCTGAGATGGTCGCAATGGTAATTACTGTTTTCCTGCTAGTCCCTCTGTTTTGTTTCATTAAATTCACCATTTTTTTTCTCTAATCCCATTCCCCATTTCCTCACCATCTACTGATTTATTTGTTTAGTTTTCTTTCTGTAAATCTGCCCTCTTCATTTAATTTCATCCCGAAATGGCCATTTCCCATTTGGCGTGGGTAATTTTATTTCTTTCTTGCATTTTTTTAGGATACAGCTTGTTTCCGAAGCGCTGTCTTCTGGCTCCTACTAATTGTCGTGCCTGTAATTGCTCTCACTCGCGATTTCGTCTGGAAAGTGTAAGCTAGTCAAAATTATTTTTGGTTGATTTCTTTGGATTGCTAAATATTTATATTCATAGTGGAGTGAAGATAGTTTAGAGACGCTTGGGGATTTTCTAATAGAATGTTGTTTTAATTCCTATGTTTACTTCTTCAAGGTCTAGGAAGTGGACAGAGATGTGGCGTGAATACTTAGGAATAGAAAAGAAATGTCTGTGTTGTAGCTAATAAGTGAAATGTGTGGTTAGGAGGATGAGTTTGTAAGGAAGTAGATAGTCGAGAGATGCGTCGAATAAGTTCGTGTTTTGATATCTGGGGCTTACCGATTTATTAACTTATTACTCAACAAAATTAGGAAAAGTAATATTACGAAGTGCATGTACTTCAAAGTGCAAACTGAATTAAACTCAATCTCCTTTTTTGGTTCATTTGATCGTCCCTTTTTCTTTGTAAATTACAACCTAGCTATCAATTGGAATACCTATTTCAGTAAAATGCTAATTTTTTTTCACGGAATACTTAATTTTATTCTTCCAAAGAATTCTCATTGCTAAAATGAACTATTCAAAAAGTATTCGTTTGATGCTAGCTAAATCTCACGATTTTAGCTTATTTTCCCCTTAAAATTACGAAAAAATGTTTCTCCTCTGCTCTGCGTAACGATATGTTGCTTATCTATTGAAGAAACCCTATTTATGGTGTAATATAATGGTTGGATAATTAGCTAAACCTGTAGAAGGCTAAGAAGCTATCAAAATCACGAGGGCAGAGAAAGTCTAAAGGTTAGTGGACAACCTGATCGCTCAAAATTGTTGCCTCGCTCTCCTGAACTGGGCAGTGAGACTTTCGAGTGAGTAGAGTTAATGGGCACTGGGGGAAATCAGAGTTAATAAAGTTCCCCAACCATTGGTTTCATAGCAGCGTGCGTCGTATTCACATTTCACGTATTGCCGCACTTGGATGCAGGCAGTGTTTCATGTGATGTTTTAGTCATTCAGTCGCAATACTAAAGTGATTTTACCGTGATGAGGAGCGTGGGTAGCGTGATCTAAATAATAGTTTTTTTAACAAATCTTAATGTCTATTAGTATCGCTAGTAATCTCACTAAACAAGATCTGTGAAGACAAGGACTTAAAATCCAAATAGCAGGTTACATCCTAGTGTCCTGTGAAATGAAAAGTGTGGCTTGATAGAAGTGTAGAGCTCAGGAATACTGATATTGACAAACAACTTGGAGGTCGAGTGCCAACTCACGCTCAAAGTGAAGTGAAGCCGGTATGTTTGCAAGCGAATTAAGACGATATTCAACAGGACAAATCTCGGTGTATTTACTTTCGCTATAGTCGTAAATCCACGTTTCATTTAATTTCTATTTTTTTTTTGCAAAATTTCAGACTTCGACGAACCTACTCACTGACGATGCGTGAACGGGTGATGATCTGTGAACAAAACGGTGTTGAACCCGACCAATTTTTACAACCATACGAACCTCCCAAGTATGTTAGCGTCCTATTAATAAATAAGTAAATAAATAATAAATAAATATCTAGAAAAGCGTAGTGGCAGCATCTGTATGCAATTTTCCGGTGAAAAGACCTGAATTAAACTTCCACACCTATTTATACAATTTAGTGAAAGGATCTTGGCGCTAGAATTTATCAGTTAGGCATTCATATATGTCTATTTCCCAATTTAAATAGCGGGTTTGATATCAGTGGTTTCTCTTCTATGGAATTGCTTTATTCATCTAACGAACGCTAAATCAAGTGCTCTGGTTCGTACTAATTTTCCTATTGTAAGGAGTTACAAGGTGTTCAGGATGAATTTTACGCTCCAATATTTGGTTTTTTATCTAGATGTGTTAAACGGGTTCACGCATATTATACAACCTCTAAAGTTTTTAATAATTCTTCATCCTTATACGCGATGACAACGAGAGTGTTTGATAACCGGGAATCCGCCTGGATCATGGAAGAGGAAATCCGGCCACCAAAATGAGGATATTGTGGCGACGGCTGCTCAATGCTCACTCAACAAGGTGAAAACAATCCAGTGTGAACTGAATAATTGTAATGGAGACACTACAAGGGCTGCTGTGGTCTGAGGAAACACAACATACGAACTGAGCTGAACTGATCTGATCTGATGTGATTGTTCTCGCAAAGCAGAAAGAAGAATTGGAGAATCATGGAATCGGAATTCGGGCTATGTTGGCACAGTTAATTGAGTGTTTCGGCCTCTATCATGAAGCTTGCAAGCAATGGAGTCCTTCACCACTACTGCTTATGAAAGTGTTTCAGAGATCATCAGCAAAGGTGAATAAACTTCTGAAAACAGTGAAATATCCTGCTGAAGCCCAAACTATCTGCTTCTCTATCGAAGAGAAAAAGCTGTGGCTAGATTGAAAGTACAGGACTCAGAATAGCAGATGGGGTGATTTGCATACACTCCGAAGGACACTTCTCGAGTGAAGCAGTCTAAATTTCCACTGTTGTGTCATGACGATGTGATGCTTTTTTCAATACTTGCTCTAAGAAGGAGTTAGGCCGAATTAAGCTGTCTATGTGGAGTTGCTCACCACTGTAGTAGGTAAGCTCTGGAAAAGGAGCAAGGGTAGCCAATGATAAATTCATTAAATTTCCAATTGGCAGCTACTTTTTCTCCTATTTCCTGATGAGACCGCCAAACCTACCCCACTCTAATTCTTCGCTCTTTTTGCGTAAGGGCTATATAGATTTTCACTTACTCGCTTCGTCAGTAGTACAAAAGTCAAGAAATTAATTTACGCGATTAAAGGAGTTTATGGAATCCTTCTCAAGGAAGTCTAAAATTAGCTTGCACACGGTTGCGTCACCGTAAACCTTTAGATGCATGATGGTTTTTTGCGATTTGTTTTTTGCCCGAGTTATCCGTGCAAATGTAACATCTTATACTTTCAATTGAAATATCACTGAACAATTCCAATCAATATTCTGCAAAAAATGAGCAGAAAGAAGAGGGACGGATTGGAACGTCGTCCTGAATTAGTTTCTAAGAGTCGTTGAATCGTAACCAGTTTCGAAGTGAATGCTCTCGGGGAGTCAGAGAATGCAGATCACTTTAATTTATAAAATGCGATTGTTTTGATCTATTGTTGACTTCTTAAAAGAAAGCCTCCGACAAGGAGATGGAAAAGGAAATGTTCTCCGGAGAAGGTGATGCATCCTTGCTGAGGAAGCTGAAATTGTGTCGGCTAATCCCTGGGTGGCTTGTCATCCACGACTTGATTGTAAATGTGAGATGTAAGTACTAATGGGAAGGTCAACAAGACCGAAGCTACGTCGTTTAGACAAGTATATTCCGGAAATGGGAGTACGTCTTGAAGAATGAATGCGAAACTAACAGAATGACTTCAAATGAATTGGAAAAGGCTGTTCCATGGGGAAGAGGGAGGTATTAAGGTGTAAGTGCAATTGTGAATAACTTTCAGTCTCTTTCGCTTGAGGAAAGTAATGATTTATTCAATACTACCTTCCAGTTATTATTGAAATTGCAATTAAATCTTATATTGCTTGTGCAAACTCAACAAGAATTGCATTCTACTGCATTAAAAGTTCTAATCGAACAGCGCAGAAAGCTTTCACTATAACAAAGAAGCTGTTTTTCTTTTTTGCCGGGTATCTGCTTTCCAATTATATAAGTGGTCTTTTTTATTGAATTTGATTTTAATTGTTATTACTAGTAGTTTGCCCAGTTGCAATTACTCTGGCTAAATCACCAATCCTGTTCAGGCCTAGAAAAGGTGGTTGATTTATGTCCAAATTCATTTATATATCAATCATGGCTGAGGAAAAAGCTGAATAAATTTAGTCATCTGTTTCGGTTAAACATCTAAGAAGAAAGCGGATGTTCAGATGTACTTCTGTATCTTTGAGAACTGGTGGGGAATCATGGTAACCATGCTTTTATTTTTGCCGTTTTATTAGGACAAACTTCCTCTCCTCGTCACCACCATCAATATATTCGTCTTGTAAATTCGAATGAATGATTGCATTGCCATTGTGCTTACATTTGTATCCCCCTTGTCTGCTGGATAAAGAAGTTTCCAACTTGGCCGATTACCTTTTAGTTTACAGTGGCAGATGCGTCAGCACCGACTCATCTCGCTTTCATTTACAAATAGTTGATGACATTGACGGTCCACACATTTGATTTCCCTTTGATCTACGCCTTTCAAAGCTCTGAATAGCACTGTGGCTTTGGAAGTGATTAAATACCATGATGTCACATAACTATCTCTCTCCCCACTCTGTAGTATGAATATGTAATGGAGTAATTTTTGACCTTTTTCAATCCTCATCCGGATTGCTTTTGAGATTATGTCCAAGATTAAAGCGCCCTTCACCTACTATTGAATAACAACACAATCTCTACTTTTACGGTGTTTTGTTTATTAACTTTCACTTTTACTCGTGCATGTTTAGAAAGACATGCTCTTGTTTTCCAATCAATAGATTGTACTAAATTATACTTTTTCTTGGTGATACATTGTTTCTTAAAGATACCCTAAGATTGCGTAATCAAAGATCTTTGTTTTTCTTGCATAAATCTTAATTGGGATATTTATTTAAAATGTGTTAGAAATATGCTTGTGCTAGTGTCTTAAATAGCTTTTTTGATTGTTATAGGGATGCACTTCCACTCCTTTCTAGGTAATTTTAATTTCCTTAAATTTTTTGCGCTGGTTTCTTAGGCACAACATAACGTTTTCATTAAAGGAGACCTAAATAGTGTTAATAAAATCTCGTCTATTGAAATATCTCAAAAAACTCATTTACGGCTCCTACTTAGCGCCTGCGATTATATTCCCCTCACTTGCAGCGAACGCTATGAAATTTCTAAGTAAGATACGTTTGTCGTACTGACCACATCTCTTTGTTGTCTGTATATCACTACTGTACCATACTTTCTTCGTAGTTATCCATATTGCTCTGTTGTCCTGATATCACCTAATTTAACTTTTAAGTACTACTCTTTACAAATACTCAGAGGTTGTTGTCTGGCCATTGTTGATGCATTAGAATTTTTCACATTTATATGAAGGTGGAGGATGAGAGTGCTTTCAAAACTAGTTCCACTTTTGCTAGTCCTATGACTCTTCTTTGGTAAGAAATGGAGATTCAGAATACTTCCATATAGGGGATACTTGAGAGGACTTGTACCGTAAATGTAAGTCAACAGCTTTAAAAGCTCTAAACTGAGTTTAGGACGTACCTTGAGTCCCAGTAACTAGAGATCGCTGAAAAGACCACAAATGGCTGTTGCTTCTATTTTGCCGTCTAGAGCATGATGCGTCCAATTCAAATTCATTTTAGTGTTATCTTTTACCAATTACCTATTCATCTGGATTAAATCTATAGTAATGTAGCACTTTGATGTTATTTGTCATTTAATTTCCTTTTTATCTGATAGCTAGCAATATTAATTTTAAGTTATATAAATGTTGGTGCTGGAGTGAGCAGTAATCTTCACTAAAATTGTTTTCCGATGATATGTGGAAAATACGCCTAAATTGTGGCTGAATAAGGTATTAGTTCAGCTCCTAATGCTGAAAAGATTTGTCCACATTGCTATAATCTATGGAAAATGACTTAACATGCACCTTTATACATACCTCCAAACGTGTTCAGAAAGTTAATAGACTTAATGCAAATAAATATTACCGCAGTCTTACCCTGAGATTGGCATTTATTGACTAACTAGTGAATTAGAATACATCTCTTTATTGAAATTGTACCTACCTACTCGGGTTCTTTACTGTTTTCTTCACCGTAACCTATGGACTCTAATCGTATTCTCAATGGTTTTCAATGGAATAATGCTGTGCGACACTGCACTTATTTGCATACTCTCTTTTATTGTGTAAGTGCTCTTAGCTTTCTGTATTTTGCCTCGAGAGAACACGTTTTTATTAGGTGTCAATTTCAAGGGCTTAGGCAGGCAAACAGAATAAAAGTGACAACAGGTATGGTAAATTCATATCCAAATCTGCCTATCTCAAGTAAGCGTTATCCCCTTGCCCAGACACTGCAGCCTTATATATGGCAGTCTTGAGAAGAATATTTTTTGACAATTTATGACATTGTTCTTTAGGAAACAAACTCTTTTGCTGAAATTGATAGCATTCGTAGAGTCCCAGTGACACTCAGCCAACTATGATTAGGGTTTTTTACTACAAGGTCAAAGTGAGGCATTCTTCCGTTTTATTAGACTTACAATCGTTGGTTATTTTCTGTTGTCATAAAATTAGTCTAGTATTGTTAAAGGATTGGCTTTTGCGTAGCTTTTTCAACCGGTGTATTTGTTCTTTTAAGTTTAAAATAATTTCACAAAGTTACATTTTGGCCTGGAAGGAGTAGAAATATTGCCTCAGTTATTGAATGTTACAGTCAGATTTTATATAGTGTTTTCTCTTGGGGTTGGTCATGCTATTCCATTAAAAATAAATCACGTAGTTGAATAATCTATTCTTTTAGTAAAATCTGGGTTTAAATAGCTTTTTTTATTCGTCCATCTCGTTTACACTAATGACAAACCTGTGGTTACTACATCCATTCAATACGTCCTCTTAAGTCTTCTGATCCGATCATTTTGTTTTCACTCTCTCACTGTTGTTTCAATAATATTTTGCACAAAAACCCCGTGTTTCTGCCTGTGACATTTTATTGTCTTAAATGTCCCCCCATTGCCCGCCCATTCACCAGTTTGTTGCTCATAACTCGCCTTACCAATATCACATTGCACAATATTGAGAAAAAAAACATTGCTATCTTGTATTAATTTTTCCTTTTGTTTGACTCGGTATTTTGTAGAAATCGCGGTATGCGGATATTCCGTCATCAGCCCTTCGTGCCCGTTGCTACAGAGGAAGTGTCCACCATCGGACTACCGGCGGACCGTAAGTCACCTCTTTCGGTTTTTGTATTAACCCTTTATTGTTCAATTTATTCGTGGTACTTGACACATTTTTTTCCCTATTTCACATGAGCTAGCCTTGTTGTCCGCATGTCGAGAAATACCTTTGAGGTACTGTAAAATAGGCACATCTTGACTAGATTGAGGAAGAGTGTATTTTTTGATGTTGTTCTAACATTTAACTATAGAAGCTAGTAGATTTTGGACGTAAATAAGTTGCAGTTGGTAGAATGAAATACATATATCCTTTCGATTTTTGTTTAAATGTGATTAAAGTTCGAGTTCACCAGTGTCCTATATTTTCAGCGGAAAGATCACTTTGTGGTCAAATCAAGGACTTTAGTGGTGTTCGATTTCAATGAAAGATTGCATCTAATACCCAATACCTATTTCTGTTAAATCATTGGATAAATTACATAAGCAGAACAGCTCAAGGACGCCAATTCAACTTAGGGGCTAAATGAATTGAGACTTCATTTGTGTTTATAACTCCATGGAGAGTACTTTCTGGGATTGCGAAAGTTTTAGATCACGAGGTTGAGAATTTTTGTGATTAACGTCTTTTTACCTTAAGGGAATTTCAATAGTGAAGTTTTTTAACATATTTCGATACTTAATTGACGATTATGTTATCTGAACACGCGTTAGCTAATTTAATTCATGATCAGCGCGACATTGTTCACTGAAATGGGGTACGTTCCATTTATTACTTCTCTGCTTTCACTTGTCCTCAAACCTCCGTTCTATTGAAAGTGAGTTATCATTTTGGGGGTACAAATATCAACTATTCGCTTGATTGAACACTATACGTAGCACTTCCCCTATTCTCCATTTAATTGATTAATTGAGTAAGTAACTCTCCATCTATTAAATTGGGAATCACCTATCCAGAAATTAGATATAAGGAAAATTTTGCAATGTACCTGAGCTGGTATACAAAGTGATGTAAAATTAATGCCTCAGGAAGAGATCGGCAGATGGTTGAGTGTACAATTATTGTCCCGATTTGTTGGTACACTATGAAGTTAGGGTCGCAGCTGTTCGACAGCTGCAAGGATTATTTTTGATCATTTCTATTCTCACTATTGCTCCATTGTAAAAAAATTCATATTTTTTAACATTGGGAAGCAATTGACATCGAATAACAGTGTTCAAGGAGGGCACCTAAAGGATACAACTAGCGAAATTCAGCGCTCGCATTGTACAGTGGGCAATTTTCGTTCTATAATTCAAATTTCACGATTCGTCTCGTGATTGGAACAAGCGCTTGTCGACCATATGCAGTCTTATTCAAGGAGATTTTTTTAATCAAGAAGGGTTAGTCTAGCCACTTCAGTTACTCTTTTCTTATAGAAGTTGAGAAGGCAGGTTTACTGCTTTGGTTTTCGCCATCTTGCAATTTTGGCATAGCGGAGACAAAGTAGCTGGATATTTTAAGTTGGCGGAATTCCTTAAGCTGAATGATGGCTTAAAACAGAAGTACACTTGTGCAAATTTAATGCGAGGACCACCAAGAATTTTCATGCGAAATTCAAAGTCAAAGATTCCATAGTAAATTCGATTGGCTTGAGAAACTTCAATTAGTTACTTGGCACACGTTAAATTTCAAATGTCATACATTGTTTTACTCCATGTTACTTCGTATGCAAAATTCAATAGATCTTGAAAATATTTACTTCTGTGTAGTGACTTTGCATGATTAGCTCCTCAAGAGAGTTGGATTTTGCGGTTTTGCTAGATGAGAGGAACGAAGATTCCACTGCTTTGGAAAGTACAGTTTTTTTTCTACGTTTCTATTTAGAATGCCAGTGCCAACACTTTGAAATTGGGCAATTTTAAGTGTCCTTGTCTGATTTAAATGCACCGATCGTTGTGTGCCAATGCGCTTAAAATTCCTTATATCTTGCCATATATTTAGAATTTTGATTTCAGCTTTTGCTTCCTCC
Source organism: Hymenolepis microstoma (assembly GCA_000469805.3). Lineage (NCBI taxonomy): Eukaryota > Metazoa > Platyhelminthes > Cestoda > Cyclophyllidea > Hymenolepididae > Hymenolepis > Hymenolepis microstoma. Next base: position 9,044,934 of record LR215995.1, on the reverse strand, counting down.
TGTTTTTAATTTTTCAAAGTAGTTAGCGTAATCTTAGGCAGTTTCAATCTCAAAACACAGTTACCTCATAACGAATAGTTTAGCGGAAATTATATGAGTTAAAGAGGCGTTAGAAAAATATCGACTTCAACAATATATCCGATTCGCTGAATGAACTTTCACTTAAGTCGAGTCATCATTTGATCACCACAAAGTCAAATCGAGGTCCAACCCAAGTTATTAACACATTTTAAACAAATATTTGCATTTTTGTGTGCATGCGTTTTCTCTTAAACGTCTAATCGCTGGGGAGTGGTTGTTAAAACTTTGCTATTGATTATTCAAGGAACTTCTAAAGTTTCAAAAAGATCCAATCGTGGTCATAATATTCTGACATCAGGAAACAGTTTGTCACAAGGAAGGAGTCAAATATTTGTCCATCACTCTTCAGTCGAAAGCTCTATACGCGGTTCAGGTAATGCGTTTTGCTCACTTTTCTTCCCAGGTACTACTTGTGGTCGCTTTTTTCCTGTTTGCTAAAACTGTTATTGTGGTTTTGTTGCGGCTGTTTCAAAGAGTCTAATTTTTTTTGGTATTTTGATTAGAGTGTAATGTATTGAAATATGTATGGTTATATTGTAGAGGAGGATGGTTATTCATCAAGTGCTTCAGGTTCAGAACTTCTTGTTTGCTCTTTTTCGGCCAATTGCTGAGTCCATAATAATAATTATTATTATTTCACTTTCTTCTGTTTCATGGTTTCGTTTGGTATATTTTCCTTCTATTTCCTATTTTCTCAATAAATAAAGTTTTCAATACTATTATAGGTGGAGCTTCATCACGTGTTCCAGGTATCTGATTTTGAAGTGTGTATAGTTGCATACATATTTGCTAGCAACTTGTAGAAACATCATATATCGAAGACAATTTCTCCACAAATGCTGCCCTTATTTACCTTTTCACTAAAATCAATACTTGCGTTTTTCATTTATATAACAGATGGGAATTCATCAAGTTCTTCCTCAGGTATATTCACTATGTTTTCCTCATATTGATTTAGAGGGAGATGAACTTAAAGTTTTAATGGTTCAATTTTGCTGTTTGGCTATCAGTTCGAGTTACATAACTTTAGCACTTTAGCTGGCACTGAATAAACGCCCTCTTTGTTCCTCTCCTGAGATTTGACCAGGACTAATAATGGTGAATTTCAAATTTACAGACGAAGAATCATCAGCAGAAACAAGTACAGTGCTTCCAATGAGGCATCTTAGTTAGTTTTTTACCTTTCTTTACTACAATACGCTTTCGGGTGATTAGGGTACTTTATTTCAAGTTCCTTGTTCAGTTAATTATTTCGTCTTTAAATGATAATTCATTGTTAATTCACTCTTTTTGTTTAAAGTGTTTTTTAATGTGTTTCCTTAGGTCCATTTTCAGATGATTCAGGTATTGTACTTTAATGAAACGTTATACTCTCCTTTTGATAAGATGTGATTCTACTTTATAACTTTGAGTAAAATTCCAGATGAGATTTCTTCAACTACGCCAGGTAATGCTTTCATTCGAATACTTGCAATCATACGTGCGTTTAAACTGTAGACTCTTGTAAAAGCATATTCAAATTTGTTTTATTGAAATGTGGACACTTCTCTCAATCTTCGAGTAGAAACATATTGAAGGAAGTGTTGAGAATAGAATTGTAATAAGAAAATGCTTAAAGCTTTTTCTCAATTTCAACCCATTGAATATTGTTGGATAACGATGACTATTGTAAAGCAGCGTTCTGAACATTTTGTGAACTGAAGTTGTCCGTAGAACGCTAGGTTGTATTCGGTTAGCATTCTTTTTTGCTCCTCATGGCTTCAAGACGGCTCATCAGCAGCCAAGCATGCCCCATATATTAATACAATCTAAACGTAAGCTATTATGCTTTCTTGACACAATCGTCGTTGGAGTTAAGATCTTCCACCTTGCCTGTAGACTCTTGCATTATAATAGAGGCAACGTAGCTTTAAAAAATAGTTTGTAATTCTCATTTTTTACAATATTTTTTAAACATTTCATGCAGACAACAGCTTATCAATCGAATCAGGTATTAGGTTTTTGAATTTCCCCAAAGGGTTACGAAAGTTTAAACTCCTTATCTTGGGCTGAGTCGTTTATGTGTTTAGGGTTCCTGTTTTAATTCGTTTTACGATTTATTCTTTTTCTTGTCGAACACTTACTTCTATTGGATTTTTCGCTTTGGTCTTTCTTTCTTTTTATTTTTTTTTACAAAAAATTGGACCTATTTTCATTGAATTTAACAGATTTAACCTCATCAAATGAAAGCTTGTTTAGCGATTCGGGTACTTTTTTTCAAGATATTTGTTCAATTGATTTTTTTTTCGTTTTAATGTGATTAATTTCGTTGAAATTCGGGACAAAATACTTTAATCATAGTAATTTGAGAGGCCTATTTTCGTAGATGAAGATGATCTCTATTGATAAAGGTATCTAGGAAGATGATCTTTCAAATTTTTTCTTCTGCTATTTTATTACTTTCTTGTATTATCATCGGCTAAGTCCTCTATTTTTATTTCTAGGAATTGAGAGGAGGTATTGGTTGTTATTCTTTGGTTTGACTTACGATACTTGCTATTTTCCAGTTACTGCTTTTCTTCTGTTTAAGTTTGTGTGTGGAGCGGTACATAGCAACCGCACCATGTATTAATTAAAAACTATCACGGGAATGTACTCAACCTTCGTATAATCATTGCTACTAATAATAATCTAGTAGAACGTTGTTTTATTTTATTTTTTAGGTGGATTCGCATTCAGTCAGGTGGAGCATGGTCGTTTAACGCAGACGGAAATTGTACGAGCTTATCATTCAAAGGAAGCCAAACCATCCGGCTACTAGACAACATTCAATTACCAACGGGTGACAACATTTTTGACCCCACTTTATTCTTGATTGCTATCTTTCTTTCTTATCGGGTTAATTGTATATATATGGCATATATATATGTTAATTATGTTATGTTTTGTTAATAATTTACAATTTACGTATCGCTTCTTATTTATTTGCGCTCGAATTTTCTGTGGAGTGATATATTTGTAATAATAAGATCGCAGGAGATATTCCTTGTATAGCGTTATTTATAAATGTAGAGGGAGGCAGAGAGATTTAAGCAATTACGAAGAGATAAGGATCGCCTGGTGGGATTTTCTGGAGACTGTTTCATCTTCGAGACTCAAGTTAAAAATGTTTAGACTGGGCGTGATCGGTCCTTTATGCGAAAATTATTTAAATGATGATCTCACTGGAAGTGAATTATGTCTATTGGAGTGGGGACAGGGAGATCTTAAATACAACGCAGGCAAACATATAAGGTCATTAGATCTCTGTTGAAAAACAGACAGCGAACTGTGACGTTAAGAAATAGGTGTGGATACATTCTGGACACTATACTAAATCTAAGGGCAGAGTCACTAGTTAATGAAGTTTGGGATCAGTAGACTGCAGGAGCTATACAAAACGGGAGAATATTAATGGTTGTGCTTAAGATAATAGCTATGAAATAGTGCATGAACCGAAAGTGATTTTTTCATCGGTGTGTCTTAATTTGGTTTGGGTTTCGGTTGACGCACTTCTGGTTAGACAAATCAACTAGTAAACATTAAAAATTGTGCTTGAAACTCCCACTCGGATACATTCATGTTTTGGAATTGCGTTCTTGTCAATTCGCCAGTAAGTTTGTGGAATTCGTTAAGGTTACCACTTTCGACATTGCAAGTGATCATAGTAAAACTGGAGTTTAATAGCGGGTCCTTTTAGGCAGGGCAGAGATACTTATTAAAGGGATAGTGCTTGGTTTGTTGGTTAATCTGTAACTATTCTGACTGCTGGCGGGATCAAAACACGCTACGATTTGGTTTATCGTAGCGTCTCTCACACTAATAACTTAGGTAATTCAGTACGTAGGCACTGTTATACTCATGTAGATTTTCATGGCCTTTTGGTAAATAGTATCATATCGACAGGACATAGTTGAAGAAAGTCTTTATTTCGTTCATTATTGTAAGGTCTGCAATTTACGTCTTCGAGTCCATTCTTGAAGGAATACTGTTAATACGTTAGTTAATCTACTTCACATTAATTTCTTGAGTGGGTTTTCCTTGCCTTTTTATCTATTCACATTTGCAAGAGGCATATTATTGACACTTTGATATGGGATACCATGTACATCAAAAGATCGAAGATTTTTGCTGCTCAAATGAAATATTATTAGTTGTGATTGAATATTGGAATTCAAAATGTTGCTCATGATGTCTCATGACACACATTAACGGCTCAAGAAGGCAGAGCTCACAATTAATACCTATAATGATTTTCGTCTACTCCTTCGTTTTCTCTTCTCCAATTCCTGAAAGTACATATGGAAAATAGCTTTAGTCGAGTATTTTGCGCGTCTTATTGTATTAAATTCGTATTCATTTTGTCGGCACCATTTGAGGAAAGCCTCGCGGTCTTTCATTGCCATAATTGGAAATAGGGCATCGGGATCAGCTATTTCATGACTTGATTGATCTTCTTTGAGTGTATAAACTTGAAATGTCTCACCCGATACTTCAATTTCTTTTCTTAATCTTGACCAAAATTTTTTAGTGAATTCATCTTCGTTCAGAGGAGCTCCACTTGGACGGCTTGATCTTCTAAGTCTCTATTTGGAAAAATACTTGGAGATTTAAAATTGTACTAAGGTAAAATGTACGCTGTGAAAAAATTAAATCTGAGAAGGGTATAGTTACAAATTCTGAATCAAAAGGATGAAAAACCACAAACTCTCTCTCTAACCAAATTTGTTTATACCCGAAACTGTATGAATAGTACCTTTAATATCGATTTAGTATTAAACAACAACTTGGCATTCACCAACATAGAACGGGGAAAATAAGTAAAGTAATTTGTGTTTTATCCCACTATAAGCTTCAAAAAATCTAGGCAAGAAGTAACCGTTTGGTGTAATTGGATAATGTCAAAGAGGACATACCATAGTAATGCCAGAACCGCTACCCCTTGAGAAAATCGCCTTTCTCTTACTAACATGTGCTATATTCTGTTGGCCTATGATTTACCGGTAGGCTATTTAAATACATATTATTAGGGGGGGAATATCTAACTCATATTCCTCACTTGGATGGAATAGCGCTTTTTAGTAACTATATCCACCTCAACTAAGTTGGGATTTGTAGTAAATAACAAAATAATAACCTATTAAATTCAAACTGTTTGGGGTAGGTGATCCTGTCATGCAACCTGATTGAAGAGGGAAGTGGATAAATGGCAATGCAACGTGGAACTCCATATGTGATAAGTTAATCGATAGGGAAGCTAAGTTAATTATTTAGGTTTAGGATTTTAATGGCCGTGTTCTTCAGAATGAAGAAAGTCGTAACTCTTTATTTTTATATTACTGAAAATGTAATAACTAGTTCAGCTAATATTGGTCTTTTTTAATTTGATGCATCTGACAAGATTCGGTCCATGAATTTTAGGTTTTTGCGACCGTGGTGTTACTTTCTTCAAGAAGGTGCTTTGAAAATACTCGCTTAAATTATGCACTGCACATGAGGTTGACTTCGAGATATTTTCTCAACCCCTCCCCATCCCATAATAGCACAATTAATTTTAATGAACTGATTATTTAACGTTTTAAAATACTTTAAATACGGTTGGATCATCAGACATTCCATCTCCCAATCCCAAAAAAATTGACTTTCTTGTTATATCGCCATAAAGGCGAAATAAAGCAGGTACATAAGCCATTCAGAATAGTGGCACCCCTCAGATTGGAAAGTCAAATATAAATGACCTAGTGAGCTACGTAGATAAGGCACCGTACAGCCATCTTTGAGACATTGGTCAAGACCTGCAGCTCTGTTTTTACCTTTTTGGTATATCAACCTGCATATACAAACTACTCTACTGTATTAGTTACTTAAATTACCACAGGAATGGCGTTAAGATGATTACCTGCATAATTTGCTCCACTATACATGGCCAGTGGTCACCTTTGAAGTACGGCAGACAATTTGGAGGCATGTTACAAAATCTCGTCACATATTCCTGGAGGGTATAATTTTTTATAACGATGCCACGTTCAATAGCTCGGTTTACCATAAGTTGGTACCATCGCACCAGTCTTGCTGTATCAGGCATTTGTTGGCTGGGGGGATGACTATTAAAAATGTACTCAATAGTCTCATCTGGAGGACTAGCCCACAAGTGGACGGCTTTGAAATCCAACATTTTGACATATTCCATGTAAGCGCATAGAATTTCATGATAGACACTGGTTCGCAAGTTTTTGGGTTCAAAATAAGGAACGCTGTCCAAATAGGAGAGGTAGACTCGATCGCGATTCGGTTCTGCTGAGTCTTTTCCATATTCTTGAACATAGAATCCGAAAAAACACACATAGTTATTATCGGGACATTTTTGAAAAGCAAAGATACCCTTCTCGCGATAGATAAAATTCCCCGCGTTTTCATGCATCTGCAGATTTCTCAGCTGGTTGAGTTCGTACTTTGAGGTAGAGTCGGAGAGAATTCGAATAATCACTTCACCGCATTTCGCATTATTATTTCTCAAGAATGTGTTCACCTTGCACTCAATAAATTGACTCAGCTCACATTTTGGCCACTTTATACTGTCGTAGAAATTTGGCGCATTGCTAATTTTCAACCTTTGTATACAAGGGGGGCAGATAAAATCATATTTTTCAAATTCCTTCACATGCAATGCGCAGTATTTATGCCACTCCTTAAAGCATCGGGAGCATTTAATACGCTCTTCCTCCTTTTCACAGTTATTTTCCAACATTTTAAAACTTTTCTTATTCGATCTTAGCCCTCTATAGCATTCGGCGCATAGATTAAAACCTGCCGCCCTATTTCCATTGAATTATACATAATATGTTAATTGAAACACCTTGGCTCTTTAACAAATAGGAGAATTCTTACTGAGATGAAGATATTCCCTCACGGTGATTGGATTTAAAGTCCTTATAACAACGAGATTCTAAGGTGTAGACTTTCTCTCTAGGTGCATATTAATAAGTGGATAATAATATATGAACTAACTTACTCACAAGAATGCTCATAGTAAGTTTCCCACGGATATATGGGACAATAAAAAGCGCACTTGCAGTAAAATATTGGAATTGATTTGTAACACTGACCACAGCAAAATCCGCATCTTTGCATAAATTGATCGATGTATGTTTTAAACAGTTCATGCACCTAAAAAGGCGACCATTAATCAAACTTACCTTACCGTTGCATATAAGCCATTCGATTTTTGCTGAAAAACATTATGAAATTCTCTTACTAAGTCCCAAAGTTTATTGCTGCAACCAGCTGAAATGGGAGTGAGAGGACATTTCACTATGGCTTCAAATAATGTTAATATTTCTGCACGGTAAGTTCTCAATGGATTTATTCCTCTCTCCATTCTATTAAATATTTGAATCATAGCCACGTATAATGACAATAAAATAAATTGAAAATTGTCCGCAACTTCTGCTCTCGCCTTTGTCATATGATCTGAGTCTGCTTCATTTCCTCCAGGCCTCGTATTTCTTATGGTTTCTTGTAGTGAGTTCAACGAGGCATACAATTCATCGAGCAATTCAAACCAACGCGCAAACGACGAAATATCCGTAATATGAGTTTGAGTTCTTTCACCTACCAATGGAGTTTCCGCAATTTGTGTAAGTGGAGCACTCGTTAGAGCTTGCTCTGTACCTACTGAAGGGTCTAGATTTAAAGTCGTCCGATTTTCACGATCTCTAGGAGACCCTGAAGTAATTTCATTTTGTTGTGGAGGTGCTGGTGCTAGCCATTCTCCAAGCGGAACCATGGGTGTACTCTCAGGTGGTCGTAGTGGTTTAATAACAGCGTCACTTAATCTTATACCTGCAGTCGCCAAAATATCAGATCTCAATGAAGAGTCCAAAACCTGTGACTCTTGATTGGTCTCTGGAGGTATAACGTTTCCAGTTAGGCAACCCTGACTACTTTGAGGGCCTTCTGGAGCAGTTCCAGTTTCTTGTGGAACATTTGAAACATCATTCCTTTCAACACGGGGCTCTTCATGCTGAGTATGATCAGAGTCAGAAGAAATGACTATCACCTCAAAATCATTTGTAGATTCATTCCTTTCAGAGTCAGAAGAAAGAACTATAATCTCTGGGGTATTTATAGTTTGTCTAGGAGTAGAAGAAATGATTTTCGCCCCTGTTCTTCTTCTAAAATTATATCGCCTAGGGGTAGGAGTTCCAACAGCTTCATTTGTGCCTTCCATAGCTGAATGGCTTTGCTCTGGTTCTGGATGTTGTGGAGTTTCTTCCGCATCGATATCGGCTGGAATACGTCTAGAAGATCTACGTCGAAGAGCTGAAGATGATCCTGTCACTCGTCTTCGTTTGGATGCATTGGCGACTTCTGATGTATCATTTTCATATCTGCGCTTCCGCATGGCTTATATTTCCAGTGAAATTCAGATCACGTGAAGGCGACAATCGAAGTAGATCGATCTTATTAAGGCCGTAGTTTTTCTTTCGGTATAATTTTAATGAAAACAAGCCTTGACAATACATATGAGGTAGAAATACTTTCTTATTTATTTTTTCTAACTATGTCTACAACAAAACCATAGAACATAAAAAACAATTGAAATCTCTTTTTCGAAATCACCTATGAAGTAATCGAAATAAATATTCCTTCCTGACTATTAAAATTATATACTTTTATCTATTCCATTTAATATTACTTGCTAATCATTTAAAATTACGAATAAAATTTATTAATATGAACTATTAAATTGCCAATGACCTTTCTCTTAATTTGGCAAAGTGTTCGAATGTTGGTATATTAGCTCTTCACCAAGGTCTGAAATTCGGTAGCTGTTACGGAAGGCAAGTCTCTGTAATGTCGAAAGCAGATCTTTGATTGCTCAGCAAACAGTGCACTGCTCAATAATTCGGTAAATGCTTGAGAAGGTTGAGGGCATAATGGTAGCAAAGTTGACCAAAGCAATCTCATGGGTGCATGCATATTCTAGGAAATGCAGATATCCAAACAGGAATCTCTCATTTAATCGGCGACCGAGATTCTGCAACATAGCATGCTTACTTGCGAGTGCATCCATAATTATTCCTCAATAGCAAAATACTTAGCGACTTAAGAATAACGGACTTCGATAATTTACATGGAGAGAGTAAGATAAGTTAGAAAATGTGTTATTTGATGAAGCTTCTGATAGTGTCTTCATAATGCTTCAAAAGAAGTATTTAAGTTATTTCCATTCTATTCACACAAACTGTCTTTGGGATCTAATCTTTCCACAACTGTCTTGGGTTGGTGTCTTACTACTAATCAAAGCTTTCCTATATTAATTTGCGTTCTTGATGTCAAATGTCTCGGAGGTAGAATCACGTCGGCGGAGTGGTCAATCAAAGTGATTGTGTGTGGCTAACATAGATGTTGGCATATATCGGGTCTCTTCAAGAATGCTCCATTGTATCACTTTTTCAAAAAGGTGAGCGCTGGAAAAGGATTCTATAAATGGCCTGTGAAAAAAAGGAAAAACAGGTTCTCGTTGTTATAGTGAGAGCTTTCTGCACTGTTCGATTAGAACTTTTAATGCAGTAGAACGCAATTCTTGTTGAATTTGCACAAGCAATATAAGATTTAATTGCAATTTCAATAATAACTGGAAGGTAGTATTGAATAAATCATTACTTTCCTCAAGCGAAAGAGACTGAAAGTTATTCACAATTGCACTTACACCTTAATACCTCCCTCTTCCCCATGGAACAGCCTTTTCCAATTCATTTGAAGTCATTCTGTTAGTTTCGCATTCATTCTTCAAGACGTACTCCCATTTCCGGAATATACTTGTCTAAACGACGTAGCTTCGGTCTTGTTGACCTTCCCATTAGTACTTACATCTCACATTTACAATCAAGTCGTGGATGACAAGCCACCCAGGGATTAGCCGACACAATTTCAGCTTCCTCAGCAAGGATGCATCACCTTCTCCGGAGAACATTTCCTTTTCCATCTCCTTGTCGGAGGCTTTCTTTTAAGAAGTCAACAATAGATCAAAACAATCGCATTTTATAAATTAAAGTGATCTGCATTCTCTGACTTCCCGAGAGCATTCACTTCGAAACTGGTTACGATTCAACGACTCTTAGAAACTAATTCAGGACGATGTTTCAATCCATCTCTCTTCTTTCTGCTCGTTTTTTTGCAAAATATTGATTGGAGTTCGTCTGTCAACTTTCATCTTTGCTCATATTCGCCTTCTATCGTGATAAAGTTCTGTCACTTACCTTACCATTAGTTTAATTTTCTGTTTGATGCTCTTCTTTCTGAATTCTCGTTTGAGTGTCACATTGTTACCCCAAATACCAACATGCCGTTTGAGGTTTAAGATAAGGAGGAACAATTTGAAACACAGTTTCAAAGGAAAGTTGATTTGCATAATTGCGTTCAACAATGTTCTATAGATTCATACATCTGTCAAACATTATGCTCAACTATATGTACTCTTTGCTAAGATATTCATGCATAACGTTATCTCCGGCATCCAGGTTTCTGAGAATTAGAAAAAATGCATCTACTCGACGAAGGATCTCCAAAACGACTCAAAAGTAATTAAAATTAAAAATTTTGCTTCGAAATATGGTCTATCCGTCCTGATTATTTTTATTTCGAGAAAAAAACCAATTAAAGCACTTCCAAAGTGCAGAGGACTTTTCACCAAAAACTCTGAAAGAATCAAGATAGCTTCGTCGAAAGCGGGATTTAAAATAGCCCTACGATGGATGAAACCCCTGAGATTCTCATTTTCAGTCATTTTCAAATTCCGAAGAATCCTTCAAGCGACATCGATAAGGTCGTTTAGGAAAACATGCTTACCCTTTACAAACCAGTTGGCAAAATTTTGCCGTAATTCAGAGTTTCCAAATTCATAAATTTAGAAATGCGTTCTTGCATTATCATGAAATTTTCCTTCCGTCTCCTGGGAAAAGGTGCATTCGACTTCATGATGAGTCTAAACATTTTTTCATCAACTTTTAAGATCTACAAGCCGATAACCAAGTAAGGAAGAATTGAAAAAAATGAGTCCATTTTTCAACTTGTAGCGTATACCACACAAATAAGCTTAAAAATAACCTCAGCAACACTAGTTCAAAATCCTTCCTAAAATTTGTTATTCCGAGTCGGCAGGGGAGAGAACACTAACCACACGTTTATTCATTAAACACAACCAAGATTAGGCTACGTCGCACAAACTTGATCGCTGGTTAACTGAGAGAATTTTGCATGTAAGTTTGCATTTTTCAGAATGCTCAAACGTAGAGGAGATGTCTTTGAACGGCCTTGATGAATGTTATTTACATTAACACCGGTGGGGAAACACAAAATAAAGTTTTGAGTTCGTAAAAGGGAAATATTGAACAAATATTCACAATTATGTAATCACCTTGACACTTCCAGAGAATTTTAGAGTCAAAGCGTTTTCTTGGACATTCCTTAAGAAACAACTTCGTTATAACCATAGCTTAAAGAAGCCTCCGTTTTTCTCCCAAGGGCAGCTTGTGGAACAAGGGATCTGAAATACTTTATACATTTTCACGACGCTTATGATGTCCATTCTTTATCCATAAACAAATTCGTATCACCTTATTTCACCTTTATGAAGCTATTTTATCATTCCAATATACTTTGATGCAACTTTTAACATAAAAATTACCCACACTGGTTTAGCAATATTTGAAGTATCAATACAATTCGCCCATTGTTTTCTACTCTTTGATTTGTTTTCATAGTACATACTTCATAAACCAATGCTTCGCTTGACTTCTTTATTCACGCGACTTGTACCAGACTTTTACCTTCACTTTCGAAACTATTATGATGAAGTTCTTGGAGTTTTAATGGACTAGACCTTAGCAATTAGCCTCCTCTTGCTGATGGAAACACGATAAATCAAGGCTTATAGCTGTCGCATCAATTATCTACCTTGGAATTACTAATTCCCAAAGGTTTTCCCAAAGGCATCCATTATACTTGTTAATACTTGAGCGATATCGCTCTTGTCAGCATGGCGGTTATTTGGGACAAAAGCTATTACCAATCCAGCGACAGTTTGATCTCCAGGCCCCAATGAAAGATACAGTGGTTTAAATAGACCTTTATTAGGGATCATAAAGTCTATGGAATTGGAAACAAGGCTAAAGAAGTATTAATTTTATAAATAATGGATCAGACTGATATTTGCTTCCCCATTTCAATTCCTCCAGCATAGACGATATTGATTGATTGGTAAGTAGCCTGATATGGCCTGAGTTTCAGCAGGGTTACGAGCCCTTTTCCTGCAGCTTTGGATCTTCTGTAACAATACGATGACAATTGCAGTTAATAAAGTACCTTGGAGTAAATGTGGTAAAGTCTTAACTCTTTGGGTTTGAGTTAACAGCAGACTACAATATCTATGTGCTCAATTTCCAGCTCCACTGAATCCGGGTGTCTCGAATACTAACGTACTGCACTAATATGGACGCACTTAGGACTAAAATGTGGTTTTCTCACACCTAGAACCTGAGTACCATGGAACATTTGCTACCGATCTATCATTCACTCCAATCATTCAGTTATGTGTGTGCATTCTACAGCAGAAGTTGTTTTAAGAAAAATCTATAACACTATCAATTAAATTCCACGTAAATTTTTTGCATGCACTCTATTTATTCAAAGTGTGTACAGCAATCTCTTGTTATAAACTGTTTACTTCACATTCACATAAGGAACTAAACTCGGTTACATTAATTTCACCTCAAATGGCAACACACAAACAGCTACGAAGGGACAACATCGAAAGGGAGGGCTGAAGCTTCATTTATTGAGTCTGGTGGGCTTCAGAGTTACACGTCAACTCCAGTATTGTCTACGGATTCATTTCCTGAGACAACTCTGCTTCCTGTATTTGATGATAATTTCACGAGTGAATCTTGCCTTAGAGGGGAGTCCACAGTGAAACTGCGAAACAAAATTCTACCTCCTTTTCCTCTCCCCTGAACCGCCCTTCGAATCATGCGAATACCAGCTTGAGAAGTTGAGGTTGTGGAAGTCACTCCACGTGGTATTGGGATGCTTATACTTGCATGTAATACATGTCTGCCGGATGAAGCAGCTACTCGGAAGTTTGAACGACGGATGGCCGTGAGAAGTGAACTCATTGATCCATCAACTGATTGGTTCTGTGCGGAAATGGAGAGTTTGTACTGTCTATAGAATGCTGGTTAACTGAACAACACGTACTCAGGCAAAGATGAGGCTACATGCAGAATTTGGAAAAGTGGGAGGAGAAATGTTTCGAATAATAAATAAATCTAAGGACTCACAATACAATGTTAAGTTATTTGATTTGAATTTTCACGAAACAATTTGTAGAATTACTTTTGGGACCAAGCTAAGTTTGATTGAAAGCTACTCCTTTACAATAGCAATGATTTTCTTAAATACGGAAGAAATTTCGAATTCAGAGGCCAAAAATCACATTTAATGGGTTTATTTAACGAAAACAATAAAAGGGAAAGCGGAAATAGAAAGACTCAGGGGAATATAGAAAGCGAATTATAAGCGTCTACGCAGGCGAGACGCAAACCAAATTGTGGCAAAGAGGTGGAATTACGATTTGCTTAGAGAAGTCGTATCATCTTTAAAAAAGTCTATTTTGAATCAACTTTTAATGAGTCGGGAATAATTAACCGTTTGTAGGGACGTTAACTAGCCCTTCAGACTACTTATTAATAGCCAAAATCGTTATACACACCATCAATAACGAACTCTCAGGGGGAATCAAGTTGTTGTTTGATACAATACACCTACTTTTCACACTTTAAGTCTCTAGTATTCACCACTACAACAAAGTATTTTAATCTCCTCCCTCCTTTCATAGCTAATAATGCACTTCATTTCCCGATTTTCAACCCCAGTTCTCTGATACCTCGCATGAAAGCAATAAAGAAACTAGATAGGTGGTCGTCTTCATAATCTCGCACTCTCCCTCTCTGAATTCAGTCTTAACTTGCAACAGCTGCTGACCACTTAGATCAATAGAGCAACATCTCTTCTTCTCATAATCCATGATCCCGCGTCCAACTGAATAGCAACGACTTTGTTTAGATATTAGATATTCTCCTGATACCTGACATAGGCTCTGCTTAATTTACTTTTCATGTGATTCTCCTACTATCTTGCCTCCCGCATCGGTACAACACCTTCCTAGCTTAACAATACGATGGCGCTATTACTGAAGTATTTTAAATAGTATTTTCTCTATAGGTTTATGATTAAAAAAGGTGGAACACATCTAAGCTAGCTCTTTCGGATTTTACAAAAAAGAAAGAAGGTGATTAGTAGAAATTATCACCATTTGTGGTTAAGTATAATGGACTCACAAGTACTTAAAGTGCTGAAAGTAATCCAACTCCTACAAATCTATCTTTTTACTCGTAAGTCACTAATGCTCAGAAATGGTATCCTAAAATTCAATGTTTCACCGTAACGGCGAATAAACAACAAGCAAAAGAGCTGCACTCAAGGGAATTGGACTCGTCATTATCACCGACAAAAGAGTTATAAAAAATGAAGAAAATAATATCATTTATCCAGCCATTATGTTAGTACCATAATATTGATCTGGCACACAAACTAGAAGATGAGTTTATTGAAATACCATAATCTTGTTTGATTTCAGTGTTTTTTGCCTAATTCAGTTTGAATTCAATTTGGAAAATCAAATTTTATTTAGAAAGGAATAGTGACAGTTTTTCTTACCGGAATGGACTTCTTTAAGCATAACTGTAAATTATTAGGACCCTGATTTTGGGAAAAAATATTTCCCATGCTCATTAGAAGAAATTTTTGCAGCATTTAAAGATACCTTGGAGGATCTTCCCAGAACCAAGTCGATTGGTTTTCACACCTTTGGATATTCACCACAAGGACATCGCAGACGACATAAAAAGTAACGACCACTAACAGTCTACAGCATGCTGACACACAAGACCCACTCTAAGACATCTAAACTCACCAGTAGTAGCTAGTAGGGGAGAAAAAAAAAACAGAAACGAAGACAGGTTATTGAAATAAACATACGTATGCAATGTATACACAGTAACACATATTAATTGATCAATAAAAGGTGGGCGGTAAGCAAATCATTAATGATAATTCTAACAATCAAACACCTCAACGTTAATGCATCTGTAATCTCGTTTAATCTGTCGAGGAGTGGATAAGGGAGAGGAGGGAGACGTGGGGATATTTTTTACTAAGTTTATGAGCTTCGCTAGTTTGTGTGTTTAGGTGTCTTTGAGACTATCACGACTGAACCGGTCAGTGGAATGATGCTGACGCAATCGCTGCCGACGATTTTCATGACCATTATGGGGATGAAGGTGATGATAGGCGCCAATTCCATCCGGTTGGCTCACATGCCTCCGGAGTTGAAGTGAGTGACGTGTCAAGTTCGCATTGGAGGTATTGAAGCCGACACTGGAAATACGTCGTATTGTAAAATCCCGTACAGACTCTCGAACCTCACTATGTCGATCCAGTTGCATGGTACTAAAATTCTTTACGAAGAAATGAATAATATTAACGCAAGATTAGGCTCTTACCAAAATGCATTCAATGCCCAGACCTGATCCCTTATCAATCTACTGCACGCAATCTCCTGAACTTTAAGTATCGAAAGTGACTGTAATTAATTTAGTCGATATTGCATTTCAGAAATAGCTAAATAAACTTCATCCCCAGACTTTATCTTTGAAGACCTCCCTCCCCAAGCACTTTGTTGCTGAGAGTTTTGGAGTGAGCTAAGCTAGCAAACACACCAGCCGGTAGGGAGGCTCTCGTCAATAGATAGACAAACTTTAGCGTACACGGATCAGCGAGAGGCGAAGAACTGCGATTTTGTCAAGTAACAATTCCATCCTGCTGAAGACTAACGCAACCGTTGTAGTAAGATGGTTGCATTTTCTCACTCTTATGCTCGTTGATTCATCCTTAGGCCTTTTATATTTTAGAACTTTATACTCTGCTGTTCTATCTTTCCATTTCTATTATATATTCCCCAAAAGGCAGGCTAGTTCGTCTATCCAATCATAGTTGCTAGTAGTCAGTCTTTGCTTCTTCTTGGCCGAACAGGATCGTCTATGTCCATTTAACATCAGCGAATCCCCTTTAAAACACTTAAAACGCCGTCATCGAAAGCAGCACACATCTTAGCATCCTCATTTCTTAATAAGTACCTCCCACCGCTCATAAGTTAATGATTCCATGACAGGTAGCCTGTGGTCATTCATTAATTCCTTATTGACGATGCTTCAACAATTTCATTAAGTAATATATTTCTGTCGTGTAATCCTTCGTTTTCTGAGGTAGCGTATAGAGCCCATTAGAATCGAGATCTTAGTTAATTAATACAGGAAAATTCCAGAGGCTTCCACTTTTACCCTTTATGTACATAAGAAGGGTTTGTCAAATTAATAGTCCTTCTTCGAAAGCATCAATGTTCTGGACACTGAAGCCCAATACTTAGACGTCAATTAATAAGCATGCAATGGTAGAAATGGCCAACTAAAGCTTGTCGATGGGATTATGTTCGAATTCGTTTTCTAAACTACGAAATATTAGATTTGGTATCGATTTTAACTCGGTACTCTTAAAAAGATACTATTGTAATGAGTATTCTGAAATTGTTTAAAAATCGCTTGACAATAGCTCAGGATTCGTTAAATACTTTTATATCTTAGTATTGGTTTGGAGACACGTAGTCATCATCAATTTACAAGGAATGACTTTGCAAATATATCACTCCATTTCAATATGTTAATAAATATACCTGTGTTTGAAGTCGGGAAAGCCCGCGAATCCAGAGTACCTGTCCTTGGCGGAGTTCTCTTGGTTCTTCCTCTTCCTCGCTGTCACTGACATCATCGTCAATGTCAGAGTCGGTAGTTACCACGGCTTCATTTGTTTCAGCATACTTCATTGGAGCAGATAGTTCTATAGAGGTCTCAGCTGCATTTGGTTTCAGACCCTCAATAGAATTGGCATCCAAACTTGGCGACTTAGGGTGATAAGAATCAGCAGTGGGAAGACCTTCCTCCAAATCAACTGGAGACAGCGGTGAAGCACTAGCCATATCTTCGCATACAACAACGGAAGCTGCCACGTTGGTTCGCCTTTTTCGGCGTTGTCGACTTCGTTTGGTCCAGAAGCAGATGGTTGAGAGTTTGGGTACGATCCAAGAAGGCACGGAAATTAGTACCTAAAATTATAGACAAATATTCGGACAAATAACATCAAGGCAAACCTGGAGTAGAGGTCAGTTTCAACAGCTTTGATTGAAATACAACGACTTAGACAGTTACCATCTGATGTACACTGGATATGTGCATTAAGTTCTTGTTACTATCTTTCTGTGGGGTCAGCAAATCTCTTTGCGAAAATAATTGTTGAAATTAAACTTTTGATACTCCTTGAAATAGGGTGTAGTCCGTATTTTACCAACCTTGTAAGGCTTCTAAATTGTTGAATTTTTGGTATGTTAATTGCATTTCAATTGTGGTGTTTTTTTCAGTTCCCAAGGATCGTAGATGTCTGCCACAGTAATTGCATTTTCAAGTTTGAGTGCCCTGGACCTAATTGCAAACACTTGCTGTTTTCAATCGAAAACTCTAAACCACTTTTTTAACTATTAATATTAATGTGATTGCACAGCTCTTAAATTGTTCGAATCGTATTCGAGTTTATAATCCTGATGCCTCTAGAGTCAATATGCAGCTAATACCGTGAAGGCTTATGTCTTACGCTAATAAATTCAAATTTATAGCATTAGAATTAAAGAGAAAATAATTATATTTTAATGATAAAATGAGAAAATGGAAGTACTTCCAGGATATCTTTTTTTAGTATATCTGCTTGCATCTAATCCTAATGATATACTAATGCAATAAATGGATACGGCACTTGATATAACTCAACCAGTTAATATGTGGTCATGAACTTAATGATTTGAGATCTCAAACGTAGTACGAATGTCCAATGTCTGACTTAATACTAAATAATTCCTGATTACCTTCCTAAAAATATGTTTAGCTTATCATGAAATGGAAAAAAAAATAAAAGTCAATAGCATGAAGATAATTTACATGTCAAGAATTGTTGTAGGTGGATTTTTAACGTTTATATTCGAGTATTAAGCACTTGAGTCAAAAAGTTCATTCTATAATGTAGAATAATAAACAATGGCAAATGAATGAGTCTCTAATGTTCAAAATGCCTTCGGGTGTATCGTCTTCTTGAGCGTGGCATTGAATCAACTGGAAAATAAGTTGAGTACGTCGTGGATGTGAACCCATCCAACAACTGAAGGATCAAATAATAAACATTGAGCTTTACGCGATTGAGAAAATTGGCGACTCAGTGCTTCCAAAGCTCGAGGAAGGCACGAAAAATAGTAGCAAATCGTGCTTATAATCGATACATTTGTCATGTCTAGGATGAAAATACGTATTTTCCATAGATACTGGGTTCGACTGTACACAGCCATTTGGCACACTCGTACTCTACTGATATATATTAGAATAAAAAATCATATGAGTTTGACTGAAGCCTAAAACCCGATAATGTTTCTTAATTGCATATCATCGATATTTGCACAGCTAGTACGGTAACTATGTAAATTTTCGTGAAATGTAACAAGCAGTACACATATTCAACTTGTGTATGAGAAGACCTTCTTTTCAAAAATTTGTATTGAGTACAAAACACTCACACCTAAGTTAGCGTATATTTGCATTCAGCGAGAAAACTTGGCCCAGAAAATACGTTCTTTCAGGAGACAATGTAGTCATCAATTACCCGCGTGTAGGGAAATGAAATTCGTTGGAAAATGAGGATTATCGAAGGTTTGAGTTAATTAATCGTACAACAAGAGAAAATTAAAAAGCAATTTTATTAACTTAATGAACAATTAATGAATAAATATTTTTAAGATTTAATTGTGTTTAAATCTGCATATTTTTAGTGGATTTTTAGAAAAGTAACAGCATGAGTATAACTTTCGGAAGGTAATTTATAAATAAGTGCAAATAGCATCCTATTGGGGATTCGATTTAACATTACTCTAGCTCATAATTTTGTTTTAAAAATTCATTTGGAGTTTCTGATTTAATTAAGAAGTTAATAAAAAAACAAGTTCATTACAAAAGCTGTTTATTAAGATGTCTTGTATAAGTTCTTTACATATTTCAAAATAGTGGGACAAGTTCAGATCTGACGTTTGACATTTACATAAGAAAATAGTAACGCAAATGTCAAGAACATAAAGAATCTTGACTATTTAAATAGCAAAATTACGAATTGGTAACATTTTCAGGTATTTATAATTCAGAGACCTAAATATTTCGCCTATTATTTTTCATAAAATTCAACTTACAAGGTTGTGATAAATTCAAGTTTCCATGAATTACATAACATAGGCGCTTAAAGTTGGCACATATTCTCTTAGTTAATATAAAGTTACGAATTTAAAAGTGCATTTTATTTATTTACCTTTACTGGCTCTTTCATCGAAGTCGTGCACGATGGCAGTTAAATTGTCAAGAGTCATTAGCTATTCATTTGCCACTCTCAATTACCTGTGTGATATATATAAGTCTGCTTACCATTCTTATAAGAAGAGATAACTAAATTCAAATTACTTTGGCCAATCGCTTAGCTTATTCAAGTCGTTACAAAAATGCCGGTCGTGTACGCACTTAAAAATCCAAAGATGATATGAACGCGCTTTAACTTCATTACATCACGCGTGACTCTGGGCATTAAAAGTAAATAGAGCCTGAAATTTGAATAGGTAAGAAGCTTTAAGCCCAGAATTCATACTCTAGTTCTGGTCCATGTTCCACGTCTCCCTTGGTTGATGTGCATACTAAAAGCCTACTCAAGCCATCCAAAATGGTAAAGTGAAATAGAAATTAACTATTCGCCTTTTAGAGGTCACTCTCTACGTTGCAATACTACACTAACCATACATAGGACTTCATCCTTCGTATAATAAAATGAATATAAAACCAAAAAAATAACATACTTTAATCAAATCAGTGATAAAAATATTGAAGTAATAATTGCTTACCTGCCCCCATATAAGTGTCCCAAGGCCAAAGAAAATGCACCACATCCATTGTTCAACATCCAGAGGCGTTGTGCTCAATGCGACACCACCGAATTGGACGATGATAACCTAATTTGCATATATATTTATTTATATATTTATAATTATAAATTCACAAAATCTCACAAAATTAAAGCCTTTTGTTCAAAAATAGCATTTGTACACAAGGGGTTGCATTAACTATAGTGAGTCATGGTATGTCAAACATATCGCAGGAAATTTCATTTGCTTTAGAAATGCGAAGAAATGAAACAGCATGGTCAACTGAGGAAAAAGATCAATCGGTCAGTGAACACAGCCTTATATGTGTACGTTGTAGATAAATTTTAGATTCTTCTTTTTTTGGAAATATCAAGAGCTCAATAATTCAAATTTTGGGCAAACTTTGACTGGTAATGGAAAAACTTCACTACGAGCTTATTTTTACCCCTTGAGCTGTTGTGTACATAATTTCATACGTTATTCTCCTCATATAAAATCCGTTCGATAATTAAAAATTTGGGAAACATGTGCCCCACTATGCGCAGTTTCAATAACATAATCGAGCAGTATGTATAGACAAATATTACCCCCTTCTAAGAGGATTGACTTGCCTCTTGGGCGAAGCATAATTAAGCTAATAGCGTAAAATAGCTTTTTCTTCAAATAAAACAAGAAACACTGATAAATACTGCATTTCGTATTCCTGTTGGCAACAAATTAATCGATTCCGCTTTAAAGCTGTAATGCACTAGCAATCATCGCATTCCACCCTAAAGTCTTATTACTCATTTGCGATTAGCTTAATGGCAAAATGTAACGAGGACATCAAATGCCCTCGGTGGACTCACACCAAATATGGCTCTTTTGTGTACTTGATTCTCTTGTTGAATTAGCTGCTGTAACTCAGAAATATAAGATGAAAATGCAAACTATGTCTGTTCAAAGCAATGCATTTGGTATGCATGTAGTATAGTATGGAATAATTTTAAAGAAAGTACCTGTTTTACAAATAGACCAATTTAATTGTTATTTTTTGTGCTCCTCTAAGATTTTAATGGAAGAACACAAAGAGAATGCGATTGAAATACGCGTAAGTATTATGAAAATCCGATGGGGATTCTTTTATAGAAATTATTTTTGCATAGCAGTTGTAGGCGGTCTTTGCGTTTTTCTGAGCATATTCATCTGCATCATTTTTCTACCAGAACAACTGACTTCAGGACTTCATAGCATACCAGCAAGTTAGCGCTTACGGAAATTTGCATGAATAATATAGTTAACGGATATAATAAAGCTTTTCTGTGCATTAGTCACGAGGTGGTTAACGCGCATGTCTGCGAATTCAAAGGTCACGGGTTTGTTCTCTATTGGCACACACGCTGTGAACGGAATGATCGCTAGCACAGTTTAAGTATAGCTACTAAAATGGCACTGAAACAAATGCTGCTTCTCATCTAGGAGGGGGAGAGGTGGGGAGTTGTGGCCATGACGCTATACCCCTACCCAAGTTGAACGTTGGGAAACTCTATTCTAGATGCCCTTGGAACTTATTACTAGTAATGTAAATTTTCCTTAATATGTGAAACACAAACAAAATGCCTACCCTAATTAATGGATTCATTGAACATGAACACATAACGTGTTTTTTTTTCTAACGAAATAACGCTGCGATAGAGCATAGCATAGTAACATAACAGATTTGGATTATGTTACATTGCTTGAACCAAAGCAATGATGAAAAGTTTGTGGAAAAGCTCTACGTTTTAGTACATTTATTTAAAACTAAATATTCGACTATGCTAACCACTAAGCAATATTTTGATGCAAACAAAAGCATAGTATCCAAAACAAAGTATTCTTTAAGATAATGCGGAGTTTTGACTAATTAGTTGGATTTTCAATTGAAAAGGATGAATTTATCTTTCAGTTTAATTCTTCTTGCAAAAAAGTAATTCCAAACGATTATCACTGCTTTGAAAATTAATTAAATGTAATTTTCCAAAGTTTAAATTAAGGCTAATCTAATTTTGTATTGCTAACTAATTTGAAAGCAGTTCAAATTAAGACGAATAGCATAGTAAGAAGGAAAATTTCGTACAACCTTAGAAAATATTTCAACCTTCACTCAGTTGATATTTAACAAAAGGTATATTATCGAAATTTTCACAGTGGTCGTTTAACTTGAAAGCAGAAAAGACTGTGGAAATTGGAACAAATGATTAGGATGTTGGGAAAAAACAGGAGAGGTGGGAACTTCAGAGTGGCTTGCAAACGCGTGTAAGAAAAGGCCACGGCAGGGCAGATTCGTACATTTCCAACAGGTAATTAATTAATTAGTGACGTATAAAAGATCAGCATTGCCTTAATGATAAGTATACAGTTCTTTAATAGATTTTATGTTTGGAGAAACATGAATTGAGTTGGTAACTAATGAAGGTGAATTAAAGAATATTCCATGGCAATTTTTAGTCTCTGAACAGTAATAAGACGTAAATTAATCCAAATATACATGTAAAACTGTTTCACTAGATCAACTGATTAACGAAACCTGAAACAAATTGTCATTATGACTTTGAAAAAAATGAAATAATGAGATCTGAGTATAAATACTCTGTTATTAGAGTCTTTATGAGATAGAGGACAGCTCGATGTCTCCATAATTAATAAAACCATACTATTTACAACTCATTCCAAATTGTCCAAGAAGACTTGTGACAGTATTTAGCATTTGGCCTTCCTACTCGTTAAAGACTGTCATTTGCTTTCAGTCTCGGGAGAATCATTAGCTCGAAGAGGACAGATGAAGCTTAATTTGGCGTAACCCAGTGCAGTAATTTTACTCAGAATTAAATCTATTCCATACTTCTTTTCAATCTTCCAATAATTTCCGTTCAATTTCGCATACTCATTTGCTATTCCACGATCAAAATGCGCTATTTCATAGGTGATAATTAGAAGGGAACTGTATTGCCACCTTATACCTTATAAAGGTACGTTAAATGGGTTTCTATCATTCAAACTGACAAGTCGAGCGGAATTTTTAATTAAATTCTAAGTTTGTGTCATAAAACTTAGTCCCTTAAGAAGACTGCATTTTATGGAAAGGAACACGGTGTTGCTAAGTTTAACTACCCTGAACTTGACTTCTAACAGTTTGATATCTGTCGGAAGTAGGTCAATTTAAACAACCGTAAGCATTAAATCAAGCATTTAAGCAGTTAACGCAGGCTAGTGCAATTTTAAAGTGTATTGCAGCAAAAGCTAATGTATCTCAGGTTTAAAATGGTAAATAAGGCCCAATTTCGTATTGGAAAGAACTTTTCAACACTCATTTTAGGCAGAACGGTGGTATTTCTGAAGAGAAACTCGAATTAATCAGTACGATTAGCCGTTCTCCTCACTGGTTGCTCTTCAGTAAGAAGTGAAACTGCCTTCACAGGGAGCACATAAACCGCAATACTACATGGGCACCATCTTCTTTAATACTAAATGCGTTCACAGATGAATCACAAAATACGTATTCCGTCCCTTATATATTTTTGAGGGTGCTTCATCTGAATTGCATATGACAAATATTCCTTAGGTATCTAACTCGCTCTTGTAGTAGGCTTAATAAAATTATCATCAATAATATTCCAAATCGCCAGATCAGAATTCTTATTGAAACTACTGGCTTATTTATAGCGTAAATAATGTGAGGACTGCATAATGAATAGTTTTTAATATTTGAAACGCAATACCTACCTGACCAGCAAAGGTCGCCAACCAAATGCCAGAGAAAAGTAAATTTTTCTCAACACCCGTGAAGGCGTTTCGCTGTCCGTGAATTTTACGCGCATTCAATTCATTGAAAAGAGTCATCATTACGAAGGTGTTAAAGATTGCAGTAAAGTGATGTGTCGGACCATTTACTCCAACCTCAGCAAGATCTTGAGCTCTGTCGACGTGGATTATGTACTCGCCTGAAAAAAAACAGAAAATTAAGTTTAACATTATATCATTTTCGGATTATTTTTTACCACTACTGCCATTTTATTCATCTGCAATAAGTATTATTCTAGCCGATTCTCAGTTTGAACTATCGGATAACAATTAATTGATTGCTCGTAAAAAAATCGTAGGACACAAAACAGTCAAATTTACTCAGTATATCGAAATTAGGCCTGCTTACCACAACCTAGCCTGATAGTGCATGTTCTTTTGTAATCGTTCTTTTTATTTCTCTCTTCTCCCTCCTTTCTAATTGGTGTCAAATAAACTTTAGGCCTTCCTGTTACGGTCTAACGGCAAGTATTCCCGCTTTTAAGGAAAAAATCCCAATGTTCAGTTATAAAACACGACAGCATATACATTGTCTGTGCCACAAAATAAGGCTATCGTGAAAGTTTTTCTTTCGACTGTTAGCATCAACCGACTTCAGCTTTCATCCAAACGCACCTCTACTTCGACTTTTGATTTACGATCCCAAACCATCACAGCTAGAAAGCAGACTATATAATATTACAGCTCGTAATCTTATCGAAATAAAAAATTCCGATATATATGTGTATCAAGGCAGTTAATAATTCTGCAAATATGCATTACTTTTAAGAAAATGTTGTCCCCAATACCTCAAAAGAAAACCAATCATGTTTTAAGTTTACTTTTGAATTTTATTAATTATTTAGCTTAAAGTGAACTTCACACCGCTCATATATACCTCTCAACAAATAATTTGCCTAAATACTTTGTCAGGTTAGTTTTATGATATAAAAATGAAATTTCAACCACATTTTTAAATTGTGTGGGAGTTATGAAATTTGATACTATGATAATTATTGCAATCCTATAATGATGTTAATTTAACTTCGCAGCAAAAATTTTTACTTTTTGAGGTGGCCAGAAAGAAGTAGCTAAGGAAGAGTCGTATACGCGAATTTGTGTTCATCAAATATTAATTTCACAACTAAGACAAAAATTACCGATGCCTGGAAACAAGTCAGAAGGAAAGGAGGTAATAATTTGGAACAATTTTAAAATGTTCGTAAAATTTTACGAATTGATTTTAAAATTATAATAATGATATGAAAGCGAGTTTTCGGAATTTCTATCAATATAATTCTTGCCGGGTGCATCCAAAATAGAGCATTCCAGCATTCCTTTTCGGTAGCACATAATGACATCATGGAGTCTCGTCGGTAAGAATCTCGAGTTCTGTCTCCACCCATATTAGTTTGAATTAACCCATGCAATTGACCATTCCACACACTTGGTGAGAACCGATAGAAATCATCCCTGTCAACTAAGTAAATTACCACTTAATAACGCAAGTGTACCATAAATGAAATAACCGGACGGAAATAAGTAAAATGCCACATCTTAGAATCTATTTCTGCTGATATATATGAAAGTAAATACTCAGCCTGGACAGACATGCTTGAATACCCTTCGAAGCACAGCAGTATTACGTTAGCAAAATGAGTGGCATTAATGCAGCTTTGTCAATTCCGGATTTACGCTTTCTCGTGCTTTCTGTGGAAATTGATAGGTAACGGTGGATATTTTAACAAATATCAGGTCGCAAGCAGAAATGACCGTTGAGGGAAGTGGGAATAAAAGTGAAAAGTTACTGGATAAAAAGTGAATTGTTTTTTTTATTCAAAAATTTGCCTACTAATATATTAATTCTTATTCAAAGAATAACATTTTCGTTAATCTGGGTTAAAGTAAGTCGTTGTTGAGTTGCAAAAATTGGATTAAAGCCCAAAATTGCGCTAATCTCAGGATTTCGTTAAGTTCTTTCGGTTGGAGCCAATTGGAAGGCCAATTCAGTTACATCAAAATTTCTCTAGAGGTGCTAACGCAATACCAACATGGACAAAAACAATGGATGTCTAGTTAGTAATGAGAAAAATAATATTGTAAAAATGAATTCTCAAATATTTTTATATCGAATTTTTTAAAAAAAGGCTAAAGTCTAACGTGCTCATATATTATGAATGAAGAGAAGTTCTTATTGGTAAAATATTTGCTTTAATAATTAAAACGTGAAAGTAAACAAGGTAAGATGAACAAACCAATGGAAAGTTGGACATTTGGGAAAACCGTGTCCGGATTTTATGGCAGCGTCTACTCATGCAATCACGAAGGGTCACTATCTCTTGTTGTGAGTAATGAAAGACACTAGTTTCCTTACCAGACTATTAGGTTCTGCTCCATTTGTTCTGTTCTTAACTCAGTTTTCTTTATAATGAAGTTATAATTTATCTATTCATTGTAAGACATACTTTTGGAAAAGCATTTGAAGCAATATGATGTGACGAGTAATAATAAGTAACAACCAAAATATCTTGGAAAACCCTGGAGTGGTTTAGGGTGTATACTAAAACTGATAGTAATCTCCTAGAAAGTTAATAACATTGATTGGAAAAAAAGTGAATAGGAGATTAAATATGGATTTTGAGAAATTCATCCCTATTTGACTAAATAAAGTAGTTGGATGGTAATTATGATGGCGTTTGTTCGTACACGAAATGTTTCACCTAAGTTAATTGCATACATCGGAAGCGAATGGTGGCAGTTAAGTCGTTCTTCACTGTTAGGGCGCCCTCAAAATGTATAAACTGTTTCCTATCAGATAAATCTTTTCCATTACTGAAGGGAAAGTGATGAAACCCTATGCTCGAAATCGAAATCGATTGCTATTTTATTGGACTGTCTCCATCTACCAAAGAGAGGCACTTAAATACACTTAATTTTGACTTTCCAGCCG
Organism: Hymenolepis microstoma; assembly: GCA_000469805.3. Taxonomy (NCBI): domain Eukaryota; kingdom Metazoa; phylum Platyhelminthes; class Cestoda; order Cyclophyllidea; family Hymenolepididae; genus Hymenolepis; species Hymenolepis microstoma. Next base: position 9,017,914 of record LR215995.1, on the reverse strand, counting down.
AGTTTAATAACCCGATCGTTTATTGTAGCAATGAATTTCTCTCTCATTTGCTCTTTAAAATAATTCCTATGTGCTTCTAAAATAAAACTATCGTTGAAAAATCAGGGAGAACAGGTATGGCAAGTGCTAAGACGTCACTTTATTTCGCTTCTATTTACTTTTCATTCAAGTTGAATTTTTTCGAAGCAGAATACATCGATATTTTGTTTAGCATCCCCTCCTCTTCCCTCCTCTCCCCTCCCCTCCCAGTCCTACTTCTCCTATTTCAAGAATGTATTGGCCTCTTGAAGACTCAAGTGCAAAAGGGGGTGAGATCTAATTAATGCCAACTATTCCAATGATCTTTATTTAAGTCCCCCTTTCTCAATACTTTTTGGCTATCAGAAGAGCAGAGAATTCGAAATGGTGTGAGTAAATGTTTGTTCAATAGTGATTTAAACAAAAGGGGCATTAATTCACCCATTAAGTAAAGGGATATTTCGACTTCAGAATACTAGAAAATGAAATAATGAGTCATTTTTAATAAGCAAACCTAACTCAACCAATCAAATGAAGTAAAGCTAAATCAATACACTGACTTTGCCCTTTGGCCCTACAGTCAATAATGAGTATTCCAATTCCCATACTTCATGCTATTTATTTTTGTTTGATATATTTTGACTGATATAAAATCAATCATGTAAATAATTTTGGAATAGCGTATTTTTAAAACAAATATTTTTTTGCATCCAGAGTTAAATGAATGCACATTATTATTTCGAAATAGCTTATTTGACTGCTAAGGCGTTCCATCTTTTCCTTAAACAAAACCATTCCTATCGAACTGGAAATGTTACATTTTCTGAAATTATTAAGTCAAAGTGAACAGATTTTAATAGAACGTCAATTTATTTTCACAAAAATTTCTCTGTTGAGTTTGTTTAAAGTATTTCTACTAAACATGTCTCCTAGCTCAATTTGAAAGAAAATTAAATCAGATTGTTTGTAGAACCGTAAATAAAAAAAATGGTATAAATTATTTAAATTTCTCTAAAATAGTCAAAGCTAAGGTTGGCAAAAAGGAACAGCATTATTATTTGACCGCTGAATATCAAATGCAATTTGAAGTAAAGGCATTTTTATCCTTTCGCGAAGGTCGAAGTAGGAAAGTTTGATGATAATCAACTCTAGACGAAATTACAAAAAACTTGGTTCTTTTGCCACTTGACATACATTTGATCAGATTAATAAACTATTATCTAATTACAAATTCATAACTTTAAAACTTGAATCTAATTATAATTAGCAATTCTTAGGAATTCATGGTGTGCTCCAACAAAACACGTGGGTCTTACACATCTCAAGCCATCATAACTGTTATCTTAATAATTTATCGATTACTGATCATGAAACAGCATATTGCTCAATTGCGCTATGGAATAACCATTTGTTATACCTAAACGGTATATAACTGCTATTTCGGCGAGCGGACTCCGTTGACAAGCCACTCTGACTCTAACGCTTTCATTTTGCTTCATCTAAAACGCCCACTGTTTCCTTAGAATTCAATTAACTGCACCTTAACGGACTCAAAAACTACATCTTCAAGCATTGGAGCACTTTTATCAGGAAATGCCAACAAAGAAGCAGGTCCTGACCAACGTTGTCATCCATTAAGTCAACTTGGCTCAACTACATCTGTTTGTACTCTTAAAAGGATTTCACATAAACCTAGTTAATGTGGCTGACTATCCCAATAAATTTGATCAAACAAACTGCTGTCTCCATTTATTTCTGTCTCTTTATCACAAATCTTGGTGTCAACTTTACTTCCCATACTCTCTTCTCTTTATTTTATAACTTTTTCCCGTAAAAATATATTCTGCCATGTCTTTAGGTTGGGTTCACTGAACGTAAAGCAGGTAAAGAATGCTACACCACCATTGACTTAATTTTAATTGCAAATCCGTTAGAAAAATTTGCCATTTTGCCTGATATTTGGTTTTTTATCACTCTGATGGCAGAAACTTACATTTATTTCGTGAAAATAAACATCACTTTGATTTAAAATTTTTACAACCATTAACTGTACTGAAGTTTTTATACTTCATTTGAAAGGCTTGTTCAACATTTTATAAATTGATTCATGTTAAAAGAAAAGCAACTTGTCCAGCGATATTATTGTTACAATCGATTCCAACATGCTATTTGCAGATCATCTTTACCCAGACTATAAAAATTCAGGTAGAGAATATCAACAATTCGTCATAAAATCACATTTACTTACCTGCCCAGAGGAGCGTGAAGATCACGACAATTTGGTAAAGAGCCTGCCCAATAATAAATTTCATCATAGTTCGACTGATGAGAGGTTTGGTGCGTCCGTAAGGAGCCCTTTCCAGGAGTTCCTCAGAAGGTAGATCTGTTGCGAGAGCCAAAGATGCAAGAGTGTCCATAATCAAATTCACCCAGAGCATTTGAACAGCCTTCAAAGGGCTATCCTAAAATGTATCAATGTGGAAGGTAATTATGAATTCTGGATAATTCTTAGTTTCATTATTGTTCACCCACAGATAACTTGGTATCAAAGCTGTTAAATTACTAGTTCCAGCATCGGTTTACATTTTATAATGTAAGAAATATTTAAGTTTTAATAAAAACCAATTACCAGCGTTGGCTTGCTATATCAATAAATATTTATTGAAAAAATAATGCTTCACATTTTGTTAAGAACATCAAAGTCCATATATAGAGAAGCTTATTCTTAATGCGCTCATAAACTTGAAATGGACATTTATTAGTCTATGTAGACGAGAATTTCAATAGTCATCTACCAGAATTTCTTCAGTTCTGACATTTAGATTTGTTTAGTGTGATTCACATTTGATTTTACTATGCAATCAAAACACTTCCTGACATTGACACATCAAATCAATGTCTAGAGCTGCTAGAATTGATTTGTAGCAACTAACCCAATCAAAAATATCCTATTAGAACAGGAATTTTAAGTGATACATCAAAACCCAATTGTTTTGCAGAAGGGAAAATGCCCACAGAATCACTAAATTCCTGTAATTAACGAACCAGAAACACCTCGAAGAAGCTAGGACAACGTCTAGCAGATGATAAAACAAACAACAACGACGAACACTGGAAAATACTACCACGAGGACTGATAAGAGTAGGAGAAAAGGATAAATGGGGGAGCTGAGAGGAAAGCGTATGTCTGCGTGTGTGTGTGCGAATGGAACTACAAAGTCCGTTTATGGGTCACTTGACCAAGGACACGAATGTGATGTGCGTGTACACAGCATTCCTTTAAAGTAAATGGGAGAGTTAGTGAAAAAGTCAATCGATATGTGGTGGTCATCAAATAAGAGATGGTAATTTGAGTCATAGGGTCCTAGATTCTCAAATCAACGTATTTTCATGAAGGTTACTTTTCCTAAACGTGTAAACTCATCCTTTAGACCACTTATCTCAAAATAGCAATTAAGTCAGTCATTATAAATGATGTTTGACAACGTTTACTTCTTGTTCTATTTGGTTAATAAGCAGTTACTTAAGCTTTCAAAAAGTAACACACCTTGACTTTTAATGCACGGTAAGTCAAATTTCAAATAAATATGAGATTTATGCCTAAAAAATTACAAATGGGCTTTTTTCCTAACAAAATTATGAACCGAAAATAAGTACGGTACTCCTGCTTTACGGAAGTTTTGAATCCTCGATAAATTGACACCGAAAATCAGATTTCTTACAAGTGCTCTCTAATCGTGACTTCTAAGCAGTTTTATATTAAGGAGCTTTGTTGTCTTCGCCTCAATGTAACGTTTCTAAATACTTATTTACAGAACTAGCAAATTAAAAATGAGAAAATTCAAAACATTTTCTTTTTCTTTGGTTCTATAAATAATTCATTACTACCATTTACTTAATATTTTTGTTAAATCGAAGCGTTTTATGAAGTTAACAGAAAAAAATCGCTGTGCCGAATGCGGAGTACGTTTTGACACGCACCCAGAGATGGCCGTCACTAACCAAAATGAGATTTTGCTACCTGGGCTTGGAGAAAACCGTATCCTGCGCCTTGTGGAGACACAACTTTAGCATGACAAATGCAGAATCAATGACCAATACCAATACGATCAATCAATGGTCAATTCCAGTACACGATTACTCGACCAATCAATGACCCAAGTTATATGAGGTAATCATACCACAGTGTTTATAATGACTAAGTTCCACGTCATACACATACATAACACAGTACGCCATACTAAATAAACGTGTTCCGCGGTATACGTCTGTTTCTTCTATTCCGGGAGACTTACCAACTAGGAAAATCTGCCTTAGGGGTTTCTGAGAATAGTCAAGGCTTATTAAGGTAGCTAAACCGCCACAGCCTTTACCATCTTTATTTCCAGTTAGAAAATGGTATGTCAAACAATATTTAAAGTATTAATTCAACATATTTATTAGTATTAGGGCATGCAATAACGCGGCTTAATGAAATGGTAACTGAAAAAACAGTATTAATTTACGCAAAACTTGGTATGAAGAAATAAGTCTTTTACGTTTTAAGAATAATTTGAATTAGTGATTTGACTTAAATCCCGAATGCGATAAATTACAGTAAGTTTGTACATTTTAAACGGGAAAATTTTGAAAAATAACAATAATTAATGTTTTGGTAACCTTTTTAACTTACTGTAATGATACAGGCTCCTACAAACGCGACAATTACAGCCACAACATTGACAGTCAGTTGAAATTGAAGAAATTTCGCAATAGAATCGTAGACATTTCTGCCCCACATGACAGCTTTGACAATACTACTAAAATTGTCATCAGTGAGTATGATATCAGATGCCTCCTTGGCTACATCTGTTCCTGCCAAACCCATGGCGAAACCAACATCGGCTCGTTTCAACGCTGGTCCATCGTTAGTACCATCGCCAGTTACCGCTACGACCTCGCGATTTGGTCGAAGGTGACTACAAATAATTCCATTCACTAGAATGTATTTATCCTGAGGCGTGGATCGAGCGAGAACGCGTAGACGGGGCCATACCTATAAATACGTTCAATGAAAATATTAAATCTTTTAAATAGTTGGGTAATATATAAATATTGCATGGCTTAGGCTAGTTTGGAAATATGTATTGAAAATATTTGAGAGAAATTGAAATTTTTTTAAGGCTTCTTAAAAAACAGGAGTCATTATATGTACTTATCGTTAGACGCTAATTCGCCGTAAAGCAAACTTCCTTCTGGACATACTTTGCATCCAAGTAAATGGGTCACATTTACTATATACATATATATATTTTTTTTTTCATTTCATTTATTTACCTGAAAAATTTCAATATGCAAAAAGTATTCTTGGTACTTAACGACCGGATAAGAAGGCCAAAAACAGATTGTTGAAAGTTAAAAAATCCTTTTAAGGATACTACGCGCAGCCCACCTAAATGGTGTTCCTAATGGATGTTATTTAGAGATTATTCAGCATAAGCTACAAAAAGAACGTCAAGATTTCGTATTCATTATGGTTATTGGTGTACTTGGAAGCTTGTAAAGCAGACTATGGAGAATTTTGGTATAAAAGTGAACGAAACATATCTGTGTCAAGGCTGCAAAGAACTCCCGTTTAAAATTCGATTCCTCAACTTTTATTTTGGAATCCCAGCCTGTTTTAGAGAGGGAGGAAGAGAATATTTTCATGCACATCAACTTTCAAATAAACCATTGTGTTAGGCGTATTTTATACGTTTTCGAGCTTCTTTTCAAACGATAATAAATAAGTGAATTTTTCGATTTTTAAGGCAGGAATTTACACTTCAATTCCTTTTTGTAAATTGAAATCATGGAAGACATTCCAATCAGCGCAAGAAAATGATTCATAATCGTTAAACGGTATGCATAATTATCCTAGAAACATTCTAGCGAATATAGAACTCCTTTATGTCAATACTCTTCTGATTTTTCCTTATTTCTTATTACTATGGACACAGCATGGTTTCGTTTTCACTAGCAAGATGATCTTAGCCAAATGTGTTTATCAGAAACAAACAAAAGAGAACTTGTTAGGTACATGCATAACGCAACAAATATTTTCCCTCCAAAATAAACAGTCCAGTAGTCAGTGAGTCCAAATAGAATAAAAATAATAAATTGTCACTTTATCAGTTCGAGAAGTTTGGCTTCTTCAAATCTTGAGACAAATAGGCATAGACTGTTGTTCATTTGAATACTTTTGTTCCGTGAAATAGTGCTATTCAGAGAACCTAATTCAGCATTTATAATACAGTTGAAAGCTTCTTGTTCAAAATCAAAAATATCTTCCTGGGGATAACATTGGTTAGTTAACTATGGGGAGATTTTCAATGTCAGAATAATCTTACCTCCGAATGACCTGGTGGTTTCAATATATTGGAAACCCGATCTGATTAAATTTATTTTACTACTTCTGGTAATTCTTTTCTAAGTAATAATAATAAGGGGCGACCCTGACCCCGCATGCGTAGACGAAAAGCACTCTTCTGTGAAGCTTTTTCATGAGAATACGTTGATTTGAGACTTTAGGACCCTATGACTCGAATTTCAATCGCTTGTGTGAAGACTACCATATCGATTGACTTTTTTCACTAGCTCTTCCATTTCATTTAAAGGTACACTGTGTACACGCACATCTCATTCGTGTCTTTGCTCAAGTAACTCTTAATCGGCCTTTGTTATTCCATTCATACGCTTACTCACTCAATCACACACGCAGACATACGCTTGTAAAAAAGATCTCCAAACACTTCCCTCTCAGCTCCTCCCTTTTTTCTTTTCTTCTACCCTCTCGTGTCCTCATGGTGGTATATTCAAGTGTTCGTTGGTGCACATAACTCTTGGTGCTTTAGTTATTAGAACTGTTGTTTTTGATGTTGTCAGTTGCCAAACGTCATTTTAGCTGCTTCGTCAGTCGATTCACGTTATTGGAACTATTTACTCTGTCTTTCGTTCAGATGCTTTTTATGGTGATAAAGATTGTGCGTTATTAACATGGACTGTTAGTAACTTTTCCTTTTATTGATAGTATATAAATGGAATTTTAAAATACAAAACACTGTTAAATATTCTTTCTATTAAAATATGCGACGTACTGGTGAATTTTACTAGAACTGATTATATTTATTAAGATTGGCTATTAAAGAATACTTAAAATAAAGCCTACGTTATAATAATGCATTATCATGAACTTTTTTGTTCGAATTTATTTTAATATTCCTTATTTTCGAAATGTTTCATCTTTTAAAAATCTAGTTGTCTTCAGTAGATTGAATGAATCTTAGTAGATGGCTAGCTGAGAAGTCCTCTGCACTCACCCCGCACTATCCAGAATGTTCGGGTGCGCGTAGTTTAATTGTGTTGGGATTGAGTACTACACATCAGTAATATTACTGAGGACTTGTAGTTCCCTTTCTTTAATTTATATTTTGAAGTAGGGGAACACCCTAGATACTACGATAATATTACTATTACGGTAAATTAAGTAACATTTAGTTTGCCGTTAAAAACTTTCTGTGATGGTAACATAAAATAAATAATTAAGGTAGTTTCATATTTTTTTTTAAAAATAAATATTTTAATAAAAAATTTAGAATAGCTAAAAATGTTTTGTAAATACGGAAAGAATAGTTGAATTTAGCAAGGGTTAAGGAAGCGCTCAAGTCACAGTACACTTTGATGACGAAGTTTCCATTGCACTAATTAGTAGTACAGAATGGGGTTGGAAAGTATTCCCCAACCCCATTCTCATTTTCAATCTCTTAGGTGAGGAGGTTTTTTCAAACATAACCTTAGGCATTTAAGTACTTTTAAAAACTTTGATTTTAAAGGTCAAATATTAGACAAAATCAGAAAAAAATATTTCTAAATATGTGGTAATATAAAACCGGGCAACGAAATCTTTCCCCTTGAGCTAAAAATATAATAGACACCGCTCCAGAAATTATGATATTTCAGGACTGATAAGTTTGTTTATAAAAAAACAGGTAACTGTTTCATTGGCAAAAGAAAAAATTCGGAATTTTATAATTCATGAGGAGTAAATAAAGTAGTTAGTCGATGAATGAAACTGTTTCATGGCGGAGTGAGTTCAGGAGGTTGGAGTTACAATCACTGACCTTTGGTGGCTTTTAGAGGCACATAGCCTCAGAAAGTTTCGTAACATTGTTCGATAATCAGTCATTTTTCCTCAATTTCAACAACAAAACTGCATTTAATCAAATTTCATTATAAGTTCAATAGAATTTGATTTCGTTAGCAGATATCCTAATCACAAAGTATACTCTTTGTGAGTTGGGGGATCAATGAATTGAATAATTGCTGTCATGCATGTTTGAATTGATTGAATTGCCAGTGCACTTCTAAAAGTCCAAGCGAACTACCGTCTCTAAGATTATTAAAGAAAAATCACACTGCTCCGATCCTGCTTGTAACATACTGTCATTAGTCAAATAAAAGTCGTTAACAAAATTGAATTTCCTTTCATATTCACAATCTTATTTTTCTATTTTCCTAGTTGGTTGTTTTTTAAATCCGTTAATAACCTCCCTTTTAAACAGGCATCCATTGCCAAATTTTAAAAATAATAAAATAAACTACTGTTCCAGCACATTCTCATAAGTTAAGACACAACAAACTCCTGTATACAGTTCACTGACTAAATTCTTATTATAGCAGGCATGGATGAAATTGATTGACACGGGATATTGTCAAAGCATGCTCCATTCATCTTGGCACTTTAATCTATGATGAATATATCCAACCAAGTTTAATGTGAATAAAGTGCCACGTTGGTCATACTGGTATTTACCTCGACTAAGCAGATTACGATTGAGAAGGGATTGATAGAGCGCAAGATTAGAAAATCACAATACTTCAAGAGACCCCACTCCTCTCCCTCTCCCCAATATTAAGCTGCACGCCGTAAAACTTTGGATGTTTCAGCGTCCAACCCATGACCTTGTTGTACCAAAAGTCTAAGGTGGGAAAGTATCTGAATACGTCTTCAACCGACAAGTGAACAAAGAGGACGCCCATGGGCATACACTGTCCAAATACAACACAAGTAGTAATAAAATACAAAATTTACACCAATTCGAGTGACCACCGAATCTACAATTAGTGAAGTATCAAGGTCTAACTTAATGGATATTAAAAATAATGTGAATGGTATGATATGTCTATGACCTCGGATTAACTAAAGGCGCTTTTATTAAAATCATTTATTGCGTTTTAAATGTCATTGTTCATAGCTTTTATGCGCCGGTGATAAAATATCAGCTTAAATATTAAGACGTTCACCTACTGAAACTTTATTAATGAAGATTAGGATGGTGTTAATATTTTTAGTGATGATTTCAATTGACATAAGTTAAGGTGGAAGCTCAAAATGAAAATGTCAACAGAAATGAAAACACTCATTAAATGACTAGTAAGCGTTCACTGAAAATCAGAGACTTTGACATTTCGGGGAAGGTGGAGATGTACAGAATGGGAGTAATTGCAGCACATCCCATGACTCTCACACCCTACCGACAGGTTCGTGATTTTTCACCAATCAAATAGATTAACTGTCAATGTCATTCGTCCGCAATATTTACTGCAAAAAATGCCCAAATTTGTTGACCTTTGTGACAGTAGAACGTGCAGTTTAAGTAAACCATTTATCAACATTAATGGCTTCAAAAAATGGAAAGAAGCAATAATAGAATTGCAATTACAAGTTATGTTCGAATCTGCCTGTAATAGTTCTGCGTCATTTTAACTGATCTCAGGGTGGTCCTGGGATTAAAATTTATGCACATGCAAATAAGAGAATGCTTCATAAATAAACTGTCAGGAGGTTATGCTGAAAATGTAACGCCCAGGGCAGTTTGTCTTCCATTTGGCCACGTTTTTTCCCTTTGTACAATCAGAGATAAAAATGGCACAACTTATTTGAAAAGGTTATATTAATATCGAAATTTTTAAGTAGACTCAAGGTAACGGAAGCTCTCATTTCACAATCTGACACTTAAAATACTTGGCGTTGAGCACAAATGGAGCTGGCATTCAATTGTTTACTCCCGCTACTTAAAATTGTATCAATCACACGTCTTTTCTGACTATTTGTGGACAGTTCCTAAAATTAAAGACTAATTTTATCTATAATATGCTAGGCAGATCGTGTGTCGGGTCGATTGGAACATATATGTCCGAGTTTCGCGTCCTTGGGCATGATAATTTTGAACGATTATTCATCTTCTTATAACATTCAAGAAGAAATTAAAGGCAGTCTAATTATTTGACTCAGACATTCTATGTAGAGATAGAAAAAAGGAATATAACCAAAGTAATATTTCCTTTTACGGATACTCATAACTGATTTCCAATCGATGACTAGTGCAGAAATTGATTAAAACCCACTTTACCCCTTGGACTGGCAATCGCAGGCCTTTCAGAGCTGACAGGTTGGATAACTCATAAGCATTGATCGCATATTCAAATTTGAATATAACAAAAACGAATCGATTTTTAATTAACTCTATCCACCTTTCATATTTCCAGTTTCACTCAGAAAATAATATCACCTGTTTAATGCGATAAGGGTGATTGAGACATAAAAGGTCTCTATAAGCATTTAAAGTAGTTTAATGGGGACATTATTCCAGAGGATTATATTCTGAAGATACTAATTCAAATAAAAAATAAAGAAGTGTACTAAAACATCATCTTCGCTAATTAAAAATTTTAGAATTTTTTAAAATAAAGAATAGTTAGAAGGTTTACGTAGATCTATACTTGTGGGGGAGATATGTCACCTTATTTGATAGACTTCTAAATCAAATATTCGAAGTTTTTGACTACTTGTTAAAGAACTGAAGTAAATGTACCTTGTAACAAGTGAAATGACGTATGAAATGATACTTACAGTGCTAATTGAAGGTGTCATTGTTTCAGTACTATTTCGATTCCCATAGTTTGAGTTCACTATTTAAGGGGTTTCTGGAAAGGGAGTCTGAAATACAGCAGCACTCCTCAAGCCATTTTGCTATTAATAACAATAATCGACACTGTGTTGTACGATGTAATTAGATTGCTAGAAAGTGCTCAACAAGGAGGAGACACAGTGATTTTTAAAGAAAACCGAAATACTGCTTTTAACGATCACCATAAGGAGAATTAAACCACTATTTCCCACTGAAATGGCCAAAGCTTCTTCTTCTCTTAGTTCAATTCGAACTGTACAAAGTATGCAAAATTGCACAGTTCTTCACATGAACATCATATGGGTTATTCGTGATTTAAATAAAAATGAGAAGAAAAAAAGCGTATTCAAATGTTATTTTCGTCATTGAAACATATTTGAAATTAACCATTTAAATATTCTCGCTTTGACAAATGAGAGCAGAAATTGGGGCACATTAATCCCTATTCTAACTGGACAAAGTAGCTAGTGAGATCTGAGTAGAAAATACTTAGTTCTATCTCAAGGAGTTTGATAAAACATATTCACTGGGCATCCAAGTACATTATACAGTTGTCTAATAAGACGCAGACCTACCTACCTACCTACCTACCTACCTACCTACCTACCTACCTACCAGATAGGTGCTTTTGTTAACACAACAAAATTGGATGCATGGCACACAAATATTAATGCGTGGAAGGTATTCAGCATAAACGTGGATGCTTCACCGAGAAAAGATAAAGTGGTTTACAAGTACGAAATTCATTCATCCACCTCATTCTCAACATTAACTGGCTGCCCTTTGTAGTACTCACATGGTGATTAGCATCTCTATCTACAACGCTTACTTCATGAATATTAATTGATTGGGTTAAAATGTTGGGACTTGGCTGGTTCAAAAGCCAAAAATTGAGATTGTTGAGGGCGCGGAAATTGATTGTCAACCATTTTCATCGTTACCTTATATGTTTCAGGGGGCCAAATCATGTTGTTACCATACATATAACAGGTTATTGGCTTCAATCGTTCGTTTTCCAAGTCTTAGTTCTTACAGTAGTCAGCATTTCCACACAAACATCTCAAGTCAACCTATGCCCCTCATGAAACAAATGTGAATTGAGGTTTCTCATCACATTATCCTAGACGTTGGAGGAGAATGCACATCCTGAAACCATCACATTTTTGGCAATTTGAGTCTTCATGACTCGAGCAGCGTCATTTTGGCTTCTAATCTCATTTCAAGCCATCCCTTACTCTAAGTATGGTGCTATTCATCTTGGCAACAACCTTTCACATCGATAAAGAATCAAATTGTATGTGATTCAGCAGGAGGTTTTCCTTTGCTCAGACACGTCTTCGTCCTTGTCACACCATTTTCGAGAGTCTTTGTGTGAAAATTGATCTATGCAATTTGCGCATTAGTAGCAGTGAAGAGGGTTTACATTGAGTGCAACTTTCAAAGAGAAGACTGAAACTACCATTTAACTGTGGTGATGAATTCCGAACTCCGATGCTAGAGTGTTCCAATACTTCTTTTGCAGCAGGTTGTCGTGGAACTTTACTGCACGAACACAACGAGATTAGATTGTCTACTGAGTTACTTTCGTCTAGCCACAACGGCCTCGCAGTCTGCATTCAAATGCTTCAGTTCAAAGTGAATTGTTTGTTTTCATTGTGTTGAGGGTACATTGCGCAGCAACCATAATCCCCCCATTTGGTTGGTCAATACAGATCATCATGACACCAATTATTCTCTGCCAAGATTCCAGTTGAATCCAGTCACCACCCATTATCGTTGTCATCACGCATAAGAATGAAGAGGAAGTATAGTGTGCGTAAACACTTTTAACACCTCTTTGATAAGCGACGAATTACTATTCTGCAAAATGCACTCCAAAGACATCTTGAAACTCTGTTAGTATTAAATTATGACACCAACGACCTCAGATTTAGTGCATTTGAACAATTATATAGTTATATAACCAATCTTTATTAAAATTAATAAATATGCAACATCTATAGCTTAGTCTATTTTGCTTAAATATTTTCCATTTTGTCCAACACTTCTTGTTCATATTTTTCCATCATACCAGCTGAATTTTGTTTCTGACTGAAATATTTTGCGAGGTTTGCTGGAATGATCGGAATAAGACTTTCTTGACTGTTGGATTTTGCTTCTAATTTTACTTTATTTCCACGTCAAAATCATTCAATATGATAGTCTTAGGAACCATTTCCCCTTTTGAAAATCCTTGTCATCAGCACACCTGAAGATACCTTGAGTTCATGGCCATTCACTCGATAATGGAGCTGTAGTCTCAATCCAAGGAATAGGTTCCCTGTGTATGGGAGCTTAACCTGAGGGTGATCCGTTAAGTTTAAAAAAAATTATCTTGGTCATCGCTAATCTCTGAGACCAAGATATCTCATCTCCAAATTGGCACTCAATCCTGTGGTGATCTCAATTTCCCCTCCGAGTCATCTTGAATCTCCAGTTAATCTATTTTAGTTAGACTGATAATTATTCTATAGAGCGTACCACGCTGCCAAGGCTGACTAAAGAAATTACCTGCGCGATAAAATATTCTGGAAAATGAGGTCGTGCGTATAGCACTATTTCAACCGATTGGCAGTCAGTATTGTGTAAACTAATTTAAAATTTGTAGTATTTAATGACTAAGAATGTTGGAGCTTTTAATCACACGTACTTGACGTTTATTTACTTGTACGTTTCCCTCGCTTCTCCGCCCTCTCTCTTACTTATTCGATTCCCCATAGCGGTTTATTAAATACACGCTGGTCTGCACAAATCATTGTGTCGCACTTTTGGAACTGCTGTCTGCTATTTTAGTTGGCAGCTTTAGTTTTGGCCTCTGCAATCTGCTTCTAATTCATTAGTTAACGCAAACTGATGATCCTCTTTTCTGTTGCATCTACGGCCACCTACTAGCATTTAGAAAGTCGTTGGTCAGCTGCTTGGAATTTCTTGTCTTTTGTAGGGAAGTATGCTAACATTCTATCAATAGATTACGTTCAGGTAATACTTCGATGACTGTTCTAGTATTCTTATAATATAGGTCACTTGAGAGGTGAATAAATGGCAACGAAATCTGTTATCAGGAGCCACAAATTAACCGCGGAAAGGATATCCCATCGTGTATTAAGTTGGAGTTGGTCGTCCTTTTGGTCCGATTTTGGCCAACCTGTTTGAACATATTTTATCGATTTCTTAGTTATCGAATCTTTAGCATTTGCATTTGGATTTTAGTAGAAAGTTTGCATACATCAACAATATTAGGTGTTGTGTTTCGTCTTCCGTGGTCAGATTACAAAGGATGATTCATTGTTAGGGTATTTAGGGTTGCAGATAAGACATAAAAGACAAATGACTAGTTTGTATCTTATAGATGCGAAAGGCGATCAGCTCTATCCAAAAAAGAACGCAACAATGATCGTTTTTCGGCTCCGAGGAGGTAATCCTATTCTTGAATACGCTGCTAAAGTGCGAAGACACATTCTTGAAGTCCGGTATCATGATATCTATCATTTGTTAAAATAAAGCATTTGCCATTTCGGTACATAAGGGAAATCTGGTAAATGGGTATAGACCACAGTGCGACTATGATGCAACGTCGATTTGCCAATAAGCCTCTGCTTTTAATGCCATTCATTATCTTAACGATATCATCAGGAACTACTAATGGGAAGAGATTAGACTCCATTACGGCATTTAGACAGAAAGTATAGTCTGCACACGAACCGATGATTCCATTTGCTTTCTAAAATGCTGCAGTAAACCTGGGCCATCTTGAATAAGAACTATTGTTAGGACGCCACATAGTTCAAAATGTTCAAGGGAGGGAATGGCTGAGCACTTAGTATTTGATTTAACGTTGACTTAGCATGCCTACGTGGACCATGTCCCTCTTGGAACACCTTAAGAAAACGAGAAATTACTTCATTTTATCTAAAGGAAGTTTATGAACGAAGATTGAACTCAGATGGATGAAAGTGATAAGTTAAAATGTTCGGTTGAGATTCCCACTTCTTTGAGTTAAGTCTTATTTTATTCAATTTTTTCGATTTGACTTAAGAACATATAATAGATCAAACATATATCAGATGTGTGCGCCAATATTCAATAAGCTATCAGGTCATGAATAAAAAAGTTAATCGGCTATAGAAATTACTTGAGCACAAGCAGCCAAAAGATTAAAAAACACATTTGATGGTCATGTCAAAGGTCTGCGTTCTACTCAGGCCTTAAAATCTTTAAGTCTAATGGTAAAGTTATACTAACGTCTATGTTAAGATGCTTTTCAATAATTTCAAGAGTGAAGTTCAGAAAATTCCTCCAGCCTACTTAACACAGTTCATTGTATTAGCCCTTTCAATTAAAAGGATCTGAAGCAAGGGTGACTCAAAGTTCGGCGCTGTTCTAATTTGTATTGGCTGCTCATCGGTAATTATGGAAAGAAGTGAACAGTCAAGTCCGAATAGCACTTTCTGAATGCTTTCTAGTTTGGACTTCTATTTCTAATCCTTCACCTTTTCTTCTCCCATTCTTCTATGTTTGAAAGGAATTTACTTCTGTTTCAACTGATTTCTTGGTCTTCTATGTCTGGAAAAGTCTCATTCAGCCCCTAGGCTGTTAGGAAGCCATTATATCCAGCGGAATTAGGTTTCATGGCTTTGGTGACGGGTTTATCACTACTTTTCACATTTCATCAGTAGCCAATAGGTTATGATTAGAACGTTTCGTATAAATTGTATGCACCGAAATTACGCATAACGTTGATACAGTTTAGACAAATGAAAGTAGACACCGATTAATAATACTCTCAATTCTCGACTGGATGGAAATCGAGCATGAAAAAGTAATTTATTTAAATTTGCTCTTTCACTCACTATAATTCGAAAAATCAATCTTAATTTTTATTTATGAAGTTATTCCCATGATAATCCGATGTGTTACAGGTAAGTGTAATTTGAAACCTGTAAAATAGTTTCGCATTAAGAATAATGTTCAAATATCATCAACTTTAATTAGAGAAAAAAGGTCACATTTTTGCCCGCCAAATTTTAACCAATCTCAGCGTCATAGAATTGAAAATGTGTGTTTTTGATATCTTTCTTTGAAGAGACTGCAGAACAATGAAGTTAAAATTTGAGCAAACAGCAAAGTATAACTCATAATATACGATATAAACTGAAGCCGACCTATTTACAAATTAAAATGGAAGCTAATTTATAACAGCTCGAAATCTGAGTAAGTTATTAAACAAACAGAAACAACTGTTAATCGTGAAACACGAAAAAAGTCATTGACATTCATGTTATCTTTTCCATACACAGTATAAAATGCCCCACTGCGAAAAAATGACAGAGTTAAGAGATAAAGCAAAGCACAATAAACATGGCATTAAGAACTGAGTATGATGAAAATTATGCATCAAAACGCCTAAGAAGCATTTAAATGCGTTATTTTTTGATAAGGTCATAAAACAAAAATAATTCATCCAAGTTAAGGCTCATTTCTGACAAGTGACCATCCCAATAGGACCTTAAAATCAAAATATTTGCGACTGATGAGCAAATTAATATGTAGTGCGCGGGTTGGCTCGAGTACATGGAGATTTAGCCCATACAATTACCCCTTTTCATCCGGACAGTCATTAATTATACTCTCCCATAGGTATTCTTCTTGGAAAGTGGATCAAGTGACTTTGAAGTTACTGTACTTCTGCCTTGCTCACCCACTGAATCTGAGTGAACTGTTGTCTATCGATATCTAGTGGATAGATGTATGACAGGAGCCTATCTACATCTCTACCAGAGTCATACTTTACAAATATGGGAAACTGAGTTGTTGCAAAAGGGCCATACGTCTGTAAAGACCTTTAGAAATATGCGTTTTCCTATTTTCGATTGATGGCCTCAACGAATTTCTCACCACACAGCAAACGATGCAAAACCAATCAACTCTTTCATCATACTTTCATTCATCCTCTTTACCATCAAACTAAGTCTGCTTATTCTTTCCATCCATTCAAAATCTCACCTGTACTTCCTACTAGTTATCTCATTCTCGCCTTCCTCACTCTATCCTCTGCATTCCCTCAATGCATAATAGTTCACAGAAACTCTTGTTCTTATGATTTGGTGAAAGACTAGAGTAAGCAATGCAGAAGCTTCAAGAAACTTTCATAATTTTGTTTTATGTTAATGGCAAACTATTAACTTCTTACACTGTTTAGGCATTATCAACACACTTTAATTCACTAATAGACTTTTAACTATAAGATGCAAAACTCAATTTTTGTACTTTGTCATCGAATATCCACTCACATAAACTGTAACTCAGAGATTATATTTTGACAAAATATATTTATCAGCAGTTTGTTAAAGATGTGGTTTAACGAAGGAGATTTCTGGCGCACCTAATTAAATACCTGTCAAGGTTCAAATAATAGACAGATAAAATTTCCAATCGACGCACCTTATCGAAGTTCTCTTGAGAGACATGGCCTGTGACTGGATGCCTAATTCGTCGATTGAACTCTCGACCATCCATGACTACCCCATCATTATGTTCATTCGATTCAGTTAAAATTCCGCACTTTGTGGCGATAGAACGCGCCGTCTCCACATTGTCACCTGTCACCATCCGAACGGTGATGCCAGCTTGCTGGCAACGGGCAATGGCTAGAGGTACTTCGGGTCGGACAGGATCTTCTATTCCAACCACACAAAGAAGCGTAAGGTCCTTCAACCACAGATCCTGGTTGTCAAAGTTAAGAGCTCTGCCTCGAGCTAAAAGAAACCAAATGAATAGCAATATTACATATAGGGCGTTAGGAGAGCATTTTGCAAAAGAGTAATTCGTCGCTTATCAAAGAGGTGTTGAAAGTGTTTACGCACACTATACTTCCTCTTCATTCTTATGTGTGATGACAACGATAATGGGTGGTGACTGGATTCAACTGGAATCTTGGCAGAGAATAATTGGTGTCATGATGATCTGTATTGACCAACCAAATGGGGGGATTATGGTTGCTGCGCAATGTACCCTCAACACAATGAAAACAAACAATTCACTTTGAACTGAAGCATTTGAATGCAGACTGCGAGGCCGTTGTGGCTAGACGAAAGTAACTCAGTAGACAATCTAATCTCGTTGTGTTCGTGCAGTAAAGTTCCACGACAACCTGCTGCAAAAGAAGTATTGGAACACTCTAGCATCGGAGTTCGGAATTCATCACCACAGTTAAATGGTAGTTTCAGTCTTCTCTTTGAAAGTTGCACTCAATGTAAACCCTCTTCACTGCTACTAATGCGCAAATTGCATAGATCAATTTTCACACAAAGACTCTCGAAAATGGTGTGACAAGGACGAAGACGTGTCTGAGCAAAGGAAAACCTCCTGCTGAATCACATACAATTTGATTCTTTATCGATGTGAAAGGTTGTTGCCAAGATGAATAGCACCATACTTAGAGTAAGGGATGGCTTGAAATGAGATTAGAAGCCAAAATGACGCTGCTCGAGTCATGAAGACTCAAATTGCCAAAAATGTGATGGTTTCAGGATGTGCATTCTCCTCCAACGTCTAGGATAATGTGATGAGAAACCTCAATTCACATTTGTTTCATGAGGGGCATAGGTTGACTTGAGATGTTTGTGTGGAAATGCTGACTACTGTAAGAACTAAGACTTGGAAAACGAACGATTGAAGCCAATAACCTGTTATATGTATGGTAACAACATGATTTGGCCCCCTGAAACATATAAGGTAACGATGAAAATGGTTGACAATCAATTTCCGCGCCCTCAACAATCTCAATTTTTGGCTTTTGAACCAGCCAAGTCCCAACATTTTAACCCAATCAATTAATATTCATGAAGTAAGCGTTGTAGATAGAGATGCTAATCACCATGTGAGTACTACAAAGGGCAGCCAGTTAATGTTGAGAATGAGGTGGATGAATGAATTTCGTACTTGTAAACCACTTTATCTTTTCTCGGTGAAGCATCCACGTTTATGCTGAATACCTTCCACGCATTAATATTTGTGTGCCATGCATCCAATTTTGTTGTGTTAACAAAAGCACCTATCTGGTAGGTAGGTAGGTAGGTAGGTAGGTAGGTAGGTAGGTAGGTAGGTAGGTCTGCGTCTTATTAGACAACTGTATAATGTACTTGGATGCCCAGTGAATATGTTTTATCAAACTCCTTGAGATAGAACTAAGTATTTTCTACTCAGATCTCACTAGCTACTTTGTCCAGTTAGAATAGGGATTAATGTGCCCCAATTTCTGCTCTCATTTGTCAAAGCGAGAATATTTAAATGGTTAATTTCAAATATGTTTCAATGACGAAAATAACATTTGAATACGCTTTTTTTCTTCTCATTTTTATTTAAATCACGAATAACCCATATGATGTTCATGTGAAGAACTGTGCAATTTTGCATACTTTGTACAGTTCGAATTGAACTAAGAGAAGAAGAAGCTTTGGCCATTTCAGTGGGAAATAGTGGTTTAATTCTCCTTATGGTGATCGTTAAAAGCAGTATTTCGGTTTTCTTTAAAAATCACTGTGTCTCCTCCTTGTTGAGCACTTTCTAGCAATCTAATTACATCGTACAACACAGTGTCGATTATTGTTATTAATAGCAAAATGGCTTGAGGAGTGCTGCTGTATTTCAGACTCCCTTTCCAGAAACCCCTTAAATAGTGAACTCAAACTATGGGAATCGAAATAGTACTGAAACAATGACACCTTCAATTAGCACTGTAAGTATCATTTCATACGTCATTTCACTTGTTACAAGGTACATTTACTTCAGTTCTTTAACAAGTAGTACTGTGTACAAAAACATTCTGTTATTTGGATGCACATAATTTCTGCTTATTTTTACTCTGCTGAAAAGTTTGGATTTCACTTTCCAGACCACAAAAGGAACAAATTCGGATATTGTTCGGATGGAAAAACGTGTATGTCTTTTATTCTTTCTATGATCTGTTTCTTCTTTAAGCAATCTACTGGGTCAATATTAATAACTCCTTCTATGGTCGGCACTTGTTTATTTATTCACTGGCCTTGTAAATACCTATTTGACTTGGCAGAATGTTTAATAAAACATCAATAATCAGTGTAGAGGACTTAATTACAATATGTATTGAATTGGAAGGAAAATAGGTCCTTTTTTATATGATTCTGAGCAAGACTAGAATTTGACTGATAGAAAACCTATGGAAAACCCTCAGAGTTGCAAATTTATTACTTTGTCTTGAGAATCTCAATTCCAACATGCTAATCAGCAACCTTTTGAGCATGCCGCTTTTGATAACTTGACAGTTATTTGGAATATAAGCTGTTGCTGTCTGTTTTTCAATCAACAACAATGTGAAATTGGTCTGTAAGCATATTTTAATCCATGCTTTAATTTAAAACAACATCTCAGAGTAGATTTCTTTTCAGATCTGAGTGAATTTTCGTCTGTCAATATCTAATATTTGATAAAAAGATAGATGCCTACTTTAGGTAACATTGCTACAATCTCTGAGATACGATAACTTCGCAGGAATGGTAAAACCACCATCTAAATATACTAAACTTACAGACAAGTTCTGATCATCACGAAATTTGCGCGACAGGACTTTGAAAAATTAGAGCTTGAAGCATTAAAGTATGCTCAGTAAGTAAAAGAACAATCGGCTGAATAAAGAACTTAAAAGAAGTAGCGCTTTCTTAAAGCTCCGAGATCATGATTTATCATCTACCATTTACGAGAAATTCCACTATCCCCTCTGTTTTGTTTTGTATTGTCTGTCATTGAACGGGCGAATTGGTGCGAAGGTTATTAAGAAGGAAATTCTTGTGATCAATTATTATAAAATCATCCTCTGCCCCCCACCCACGACCTCTCACCAAAAGTAAGTGTCCTTTACACCATCCTATATTCTTGTAATATTTTCTGAATGTTCGAAAGACTCATACATTCCGTTATATTATTTATAACACATGAGAACTCAACGCATTCATGGCGATTGGTGGTCAATACCAAGCGCATGAATCAAGGATTTTTTGTGTAACTTTAGCTATAAAGCATTAAAAATATGAGTGCGGCTTCCCATTCCTCTTACAGTGTCTTTAAATAAAAGCTTTTTGTATAAAACATGTGCTTAATATCTGGTAATCGACCGGAAAATAGTCCCTAAAAGTGCTGCTTAAGGGAATTACTTACCACTTGTCTGCGCAACCCAAATCGATAGGAAGGAGTGGCTAGCCCACATTAACTATGTCACTGAACACGATTTATGTTTAGCTAACATATGTTGGTCTCAAGACCTACGGCATATAACACAAGTATTCCCTCTCAAACACGCAAAGATTTTCGCATTGATTAATTAGGTATTTTCGTGGCTTTGCAAAGTGCGGGAGAACATAACAGTGAAGTAATTGTTTTTTAACTGTTTTCGACTTTATGACTAGATTTGAAGGGTTTATAAATTTCTGCCTGTGGTCCCAAAAGTCACAAATATCCCTTCCAGAAGTCAGTTTTACTATCGTATTTTATTATTATGCATAAGTGAATCAGGTGTACTTGCCGGTTATTAATTCGCGATAGGCAATGCCTATTGTTCGAAGACCCTTTCGAGCCATCGGCTCCACTGAAGAAGCTATTGTTGCAGCATGTTTTTCTTCATCAAATGGAGTGATTTTTCCGTCGGTAGTCACTTGGTGGGAACACCTAAAATGAGCTGGTTTCAAGTAAGGGTGCACGAAATATAGAATGCATTAATTAAATAAATATTAAGAATAGCATTATGAAAACTAGCTACTTATTCAAAACTGAATTTAAGCTGATTAATCTAGTATTTATTTAGTTCATTCTAGAATCCCTTTCAGTGTAAACTTTTATAATTCTTTACCTCCTTGAAAGAATGCCCACTATGTTAGGACCCATTTAATAACAAGGTCACACTTCAATTGATGGAATTGCAGAAACAATGGCCGGATTTAAGGCTGATCGAATGAAAAACTAAAATGAGATAGTGTTGTCTAAAAGCACTGAGTTTATTAGTTGGGGCCATTCTTGCCCCAATGGTTCGGGTAGTTGCACATCGTGAGTAATTGAAAACGCCTAGAAGGTAAAGCAAAAAACCTATATCATATATCTTTATAGAGTTCTTTTTAGATCAATAAATAAGTTAAGCTAAATGCTAACAATGAATAAACAGTTATTTGACATTACTCATTTGCTATCTCTCATTCGCTTCCAAGTTATGTACCGAATTCAGTAAATTCAGGTTAAAATAGTCAAGTATTTGGGATAGGCAAACATTCCGCCTACAAATATCTCATTTGCCAAACCACACAAAACACCTCTGCAAATAAGTGAACTCTGATTTCTGCCATCACCTACTATGACATCACATTCCTTAAATGTAACAATCTGAACTCAGAGCAGATTGCGGGTTTTAAACTCACTTAGAAATAACCATTTCAGCTGCGCCTTTGGTCAGCATCAGGAGTTTCATTGTCGCACTTTTAGTAGAGGCGGAGTTCACATCATGGAGATCATCATCCGGGGCATGAATGATTGTGGACATGGATTTCCGGGTAGAGGAGAAGGTGTAGACTTTTACAAAGTCACATTCGGGATAGCGATTGCGAACATCATCATAGGTTCGACCGAAATGATTGAGAAAACCTAATAGGGCGCATTCGGTCTTGTTACCGATCTGGATTGGCATATCACCAGCACTTTTTGGGGACTGAAATTAATGATAGAACTAGGTTGAAAAGTTAGTTACAGAAAAAAGATTTAAATAGACTTTATTAACTAATTAAGTAAAATTAATTAAGTTAATTATATTGCTCACACTAGGTTTTACGAATTTGTACAAAGACATCATCGTTAAGTTATAATCATGTTAGCCTATATTGTCCCTCTAGTGTCCCCACTTTTATGAGATTGGGTCCACTGCCACAAAGTACAGCGCATACTACTGAAAGCGCCGTCATTCTTTTGAAACTTGGCCAATGTGGTGCGGATGAAAGTTAGTTTTCATAACGGTGACTCCGGGCTATCTTCTGTGGTAATATTTTATTCACTTTCGTAACGGATTTTGTGCATTTTCCCATATTTGCTCAATTAAGAGCTCATCGCATTAGAAATAAAGAATATAGCTTTCAACGCTGACAGTTGATAAAGTGAATATTTCGTTAAATCTATCCAATGGGAAATCGATACTATTTGGCTAATATTAACCTCGGCAGTTGACTATCATACGAAAAATATTCACCTTTTTCGCCATATCATAGGTGAATATAAAAGTCTGAATAAAAATTATTTTCTTGTGGCAAATATAAGAAAATTGTTCATGCAATCAATTTCTATGATCCAATGGAAAAGCCTTGTAGTAGTTCATCGCATATTGTACCCATATTCATGATTCTCTAAGAACTTAACTCAATAAGTTAGGAACGAATTTTCCATAAAAGCGGTTTAATTAAATTAATCTACTGAGGTCCATCAAGATTTATCAATTTATTTTTTGGCCTTTACATAAACACAATTTATTGGAGTTCTACACTACACTACACTACAAAGAGGCACTTAAATTTACAACCTTAAAAGTAGCTCGTTTTTAGCAGATAATCATATATGTCCAACTACAAACGTTTCTAAATTTTGGTTTTAAGTATCATCAAATCTGTGATTGGAAGCAAACGTAATGAAAATTGATAAAATAAAGCTATTTCAGAAAACTTTTACCATACGAGTGTGAGTCAAAGAGTTCTCAGACAAATGTCATAACATTAAATAGAACAACGATTTACCGGTTTTTACAAGTTCAAACACGTCGTTAGACCTTCCTTAACAACGCAAGACTGTCCGATCATCCAATGTAAGGTCAGGATCAAGATAGGTTGCCCTCTAAATAGCTAGCAATTTTCAACCCCCCAAATAGCAAATTTTGAGATCATAGAAGCTTTACAACAGGTTTATAGTGACTTTGCTCCATGTTTAGTAGTCATTTATGATTGGATTAAAGGCTTTAAAGAGAGAAGAGTTCAACTTGATGACGACACATACCAGGGGAGAAGACTCACCACAAAGAGAAATCAAGAAAACATCTGTTTCGTGCGGAACCTAGTGGAGCAAGGTCGAAGAGTTACCATTGAGAAAATTGCCTATGAAGCAGGGATCGCACAGGAACAGCCTTTTCACTTCTCATTAGTAATCTTGACCTGAGTAAGCTCTCGATGGGCACGGTAGGATAAGAGTCGCAGGAACATCAACTGCTCCAAAGAGCTGACTTTCTTTGACAACTTTGTCAAAGATGGAAGCAAGTGATGATAGTTTCTAAGCTCTGTATTACCGGAGATGAAAATTGGATCAACCAATTTGATCCGGAAAACAAATTTCAATCAAAAGAGTGACAGCCAAAGGTACATCTGGTACTGACAAGTTCAAAGCTGAAAAGTGCGTTAAGAAGGTCATGTCCACTATTTTTTGGGATTCAAAAGGAGTGATGTTGATAGACTTTCTAGAAGGACAGAAACAGTCACCTCAAGTTATTATGGAGGCGTTTGGAAGAAGTTTAAGGCATCTCTCGCATAAGAAAACGGTGCGGAAAACTGCAGGTCAAATTTTGTTTCAGCATGACACTGTCTGTGCACATTCTTCAAGACCTGTCAGGACCCTGATGTTCGAATTTCGATGGGTAACACTTCCACGTCCTCCCTATTGTCCACAACTAGATCCTTCAGTTGAAGTGATTAAGTTTAGTTTCCCAAACATTTTTATTTTTATAATGTGTAATTGCATTTTTTGTTATCCAATGCATTCTCTTAGTGCATAGTTTTCAAAATAATGACTAATACTGTCATTATCAAAATTTACTTATTTAGGAAAAGTCAGTTGGTGGTTTAGAACAGCCACTACCGAACAGTCAGTTGAGGTGCTTAAATAATGCGCCACCCAAATTAAAATTTTTAGGCTGTATTATTTTCATATCTGTCGAAAAAAATAAAACAAATTATATCTATGCAACAATATTGCATAAATATATAGCCGAACGGGTGGATTTTATAATTGCGTTGAACTAACACGGTCAGCAAAAATCTGAATTCATTTAACCTGATAGTTTGCGTGTTTTCTTTCCGTTTATCTGGTGAACTCATCTCCTAAATATTAATTTTTGCATGCCTAAGGCAGAAAATGGTTTGCTAAATCATCAAATCGAGAAATTTGGGGAAAAAATTGAGAAATAACTATAGCTTTATAAATACAAATCCTATAGTTCAACATTCAGAACCAATTAAGCTATATCTGGATGCAAGTGTAGAGGGATTTAGTCAGTCTTTTGATTTCAGAAGGGCGAAAATTCTAGAAAGCTGTCATTTGGTACGTTTCTAACGTAAACCTTCTTATTAGGAATCAAAGATTTCGATTCCAATGAGTATGGTTTGGAAAGTGTTAACTAAATGTAATAAAATCAGACTTCTTTCCCTTACAAGCAACAGCCTTAATTATTAAGCCGTTACAAAGCTTTGATACCAATAATTCCAAATGAATTTCCTTTGCGCAGTGATCATCGTTTACCCCAGTCATGTCAAATATCTCCACTCATATGTTGTCGTTGCTACACATACAGTGATGTGTATGGCTCCCAAATACCTCCGCTAAAACTACTTCAACTGCCGAGAACCCTTTCCGTGACGAACCTGCAATCTTAATTTGTTAAAAAAAAGCAAACTTATGAATAAGCCGTAAGATGAAAATCGAATCAGACTCACACTCTACGCTGAAATTTCCCCACTAAACCAAAGAGATTTGCCCAAGCAAGTGCACCATCAGCTTTATTGCTTTCGTCAACCAAATGATTGTATGACATTTGAAAATGACTTCTCTTTGCTCCAAAGCCAAGTCAGTCGGGAAATTGGAATAGTTTGTGAAAAATAATCCATCCCAACCGCACTTTCATTATTTCCTAGCTAAGATAAATGAATCTAAAAATCTAAATCAATGCTGTTGCTTCAGAAAAAAAACACGTAAATACGATTTAATCATTCGAAGAAATGGGACATACCAGATAAATTATTTAGTAAATGTCAGTAAATATTCTCTAGTCATTGTTCTACTTTCTAATAAAAGGAGTTGAAGCAACGCATCTCTTGATCCTTCTAACATCTAATTGCATGAAGATGGTCAGGAAAAATGTGGCATCGAAGAATGCAAATTCCAACTGAAATGTCATCATCGAAAACGATAAACTGATTGATTGAATCTATTTTGTGGAATTAACTATTTCCAAATTAAAGTGAGATATCATTAAATAAGGTAACATTTTACATGACATAAAACATCGATGAGTTAAAGAAATTTCTTTTTTTAGAAAGTCATAAAATACAATTTCAATGAACTTGCTAATTTAATGGTGAGGGAGTGAATAGAGATATGGATAGAATCGTTAGAAGATTCAATAATGAGTATGTCAGTTTGAAAGTCACTAATGTGAATTACAAACTTTACCCAAGTATGATATGTAACCATAGTTATTAACGTGATGAGTAAACCTGAATGAGACCGATCAAACTGTAAAATCACTGAAATAATTGCGTTGGGTTTCTCACCCAAGGCTGGTCTTTTTTCACGACTTCATAATCAATTCATTTAGCAATATGCGACTCAATTACTCGTGTTTTCCTTCTTTTGCTATTGCGGTCGCTCGGTGTTGACTGTGAACTCACAGTAGCTTCCCTCCATTTCTCCATATTAAGACCAGACAAATCTCTCAAACAACATCTCAGATGATTACGTGCAGCCATACTTTCATAAGAATAACACCATTTATTGATCTTTGTGTATTATTCTACAAACCATTGCATTCCAGGCAAAATTCAGATACAGAATTGGATTTAATCTCTTGTTTCTAAGCCGTATTTCATAAGAATACTATCTAAGCAGATATCCTTGATAATTCTATAGTGCTTAAAATGGCAGTAATGAAAACCACTAGAGCATTTGCTAATTTTTAATAGCAATAATGGTAACGATATGTAACTGGAATTAAAGTCCGTTAATTTTTGACGCATTATAAAATGATCTAGAAAGTTAAAATATCTCGAACATATCAGGACGATCGACTTCAGAACATGTAGCTATTAGAGTTCACCTTTAATGAACTCTGCTCTGTGACCCTGTTTGCTACTTGAGATCAGGTAAGATTACGCTGTTTTTTTAACTTCAGTAGACGACTGACTAAATATGAATTTTCTGAAGGTGAAGCAGCGAACTAGTGACCTGTGCATTAGTTAGATAATCTGAAACCCGAATTTGAAAATCACATGGAGCAACACTTTTGACAGACGATTTTACATTCCTCCTCCTAACCTCTGAATGAAATTGACTTACTTGAACTAAGATTTCGTTCACTTTCTCAGAGTGAAAATTGCAAAATCCTTTTTGTTCCGATAATTATATTTGACAATTATGTAGCTCCTTCCAAAGAGCAATTGATGTAATTGCCATGGTACTTCAGTTTAACTCAATTGTACATGGGTTAGGCCCAACGCGGATTAATACAATGAAGACATCAGTTGCTGCACCATTTTTGATGAATCACGCTGCCCATATTCCATGAACTGATTGTCATATTAGATTCCCTATTTTACCAGCTGATAAGAGCTAAGTTGACTGTATTTAATGTGAAGAATCAGTTTTTCTGTCGTGTAAAATCTAGAGATTGAGGTGAGGGTAATAAATTTACTCATGGATATTACCCCTGTTAATGAAATCAATTTGACCATCGGCATATAAAATAATAACAACAAGCGGAGACAAAGACTAACTTGTGAACAAGGAAAGATGAGTATAACTTTAGGTGGTGAACACTAACCATTCATGGACGCCTTACAGATGACGACACATGAGACGAAGTGTTCTCCGAGAAAGGATATCCTCTTGATGTAGTCCACCTATTCGTTTCATTCCTTATACTTCTATGTACTCGCAGTTAATAAAAAACACCGAGTGATCAAACCCTTAGATGGTCTCTTTGATGTTAAATCCTAGTTCGAGACTAAGCAGGTAATAGAAGACAGTAATTAACCCGATATTTGGTCCAGAAGCTAAATTAAGAAATTCAGCGACCTGATTGAAAAGCCGTGTCTGATAAGGGACGGTAGTGGTAGTTTTTTATGATAGTTTATTTAAGCTCTATGATGTTCAAACCTATGGTGAAGGGTCACGAAAAAGCGAATATGCGACAAATCCTAGGACTCACAATGACTATCAAGCAATGCTTTAAGAAATTGTATAAATATGCTTTTATGATATCTGATTTTTAAGTAATAGTTTTATTCTGTAGGTCTTTTAAATATTCAATAATGTATTTTGAAAATGAAAATGACTGCCAGAGATTCATTATACTTAATTGGGGTTTAATCATGAAATCTACCACTGTTGCCGCGCTGCCTTCTTCGTGTCGCAAATGGTAACCTAGCTGACTTTAAATACCATTTCAAAAATCAATATGGGAAACTACAGTATTTCAATACGTAGTATATTACGCGTCATATTTTCGACAGTTTGAATGGAATCTCTGTGGGGGGGGGTGGGTGGGGAGGGGGAGGGCTAAGTGTGTAAGTCATAAAGTCATTCCACTTGTAACCATTCAAATTAAATCGCCAACTATATATTTACATTTAAACAAAAGGTAGAAATTCAAATCTTCACTCTACTGCTCCTATTTCAATCATCTTGAGAAAGCGTGAATTTTGTGACAACTTCAATTTCCCGCATATTTAATGAGCACTATGTGTTTTCAATCGGCCAATATTAATAATTAGGGTCTGTCTGTTGGCTCATTGAATGCGCAAAAAGAATCATTAAACTAAATATATGACCTCCAATTCTAAAGCCATAAAATTATGTCTCGTTACTAAGATACCTAATAATAATAATAAGAAGAAGAAGAAGAAGAAGAAGAAGAAAAACGAGCTGTTGAACATTACTCAACATCATAATCGATAGTGCGACTCTGGTTTTGAAGAAGAGGAGCATCGACGAAACGATGAAGTTGTCAGTTTAATATCACTGCTGTGTCCGGTCAAAAACCATTTATTTAGAAGCACATTTAATATTAATGAAAACAAGTGAATGAGTGTTTAAAATTTGATGTTGAATGATTGTCTGACATTCGGTGGCACTGAACTGTTGACTCAGCACACTCCTTTATTCCCATAAAACTTTACTGACCGGAATTTCTAAGGGAAGAATGTCTACGTAGTGCTTACGCATTTCAGCATTTCGTATTAATGCTTTCCCATGTAAATAAGTCTAGGTAATCTTAAACTAATTTAAGTCAACCGAAAAATTGCCATCAATGAGCTCCAAATTCTATTTATACTCAGATTCACAGACAGCTTATGCAGAGAAGATAGACACCACCAGGCAACTTTTCGGTTTGTTCACGTTCAGATGAAGTATTTTTCAACTGTTTCTAATGACATTCGGACTTGCATGTGGAATACACGATTAGGAAAAGAACATTTTAATCGGTCCTTTGGGGTTCAGTCTTTCAATTTCTAATTTATCTCAAGATAGACACGCTTATTTCACATTTATGAGCAAGCTGTTTTCAGCGAAGAACCTTCTAAGCCCACATATTTTCATTTTATTCCTTTTCTCATACTTCATTTTTTATCTCCTTTTTAACCTCTTCCCTGTTTACAGGCTAATAATTATTTTAAGCATAGGTGATGAACCAAATATGGGCTTCAGTATTTTAAGAAATACAGCGTTATAACTCGAGTCAATATTTGCTTAGTCAGAATATCTATTGATTCTAAACTTAACCTTCTCGACTTCGTCAACCAATTTCTGGACGGCTTAATTCCCTTCGGCAATTACATTGCATGAAATGACCTACCTGAACTACCATCTGGATATGTCGCCCCCTCCCCCCCTCTCCCCCTCTTCCCCTCCTCCCCCTCCCCATGAAGCGAAACATTGAGAGATGGACGCGTTATAACAAAAAGTCAGCATAAGATGGCCTTAAATTCCACAATTTTGAAGCAATCAATTAATTAAAACAAATAAACAACCGATAGACTAATTAAACAGCCTTTTCGAAAATGGAATCACCAACTCACCTGGAGTCTGGAAGTATAGGAAGAGTTGATAGCAATAGCAAGCTCCAATTTCTGCATAACACTGTCACTAAGAAGCCTTGCAGGATTGGATTTCTTCAAAATTTCCAGCTCTTCAAGTGCTATAACTCGATCGGTGAAGTGGGCTTCGACGACTGTCATACGATTTGTTGTCAGAGTTCCCGTCTTATCAGAACAGATTGCTGTTGCGTTACCCATGGTCTCACATGCATCCAAGTGTCGGACCAGGTTATTGTCCTAGTAAATATAAAAAGGCCCTATTACCATAAAAATCAGGATGATGACAAGTAGTACTATATATATATAATCGAATGTGGAAAATTCCTCAAGGGCAAACTTCGGCTTACTAGTTAATGACAACGTTTTACTCTGAAAAATATAAATACACATTACCTAGAAGACAGCTGTTGAGATGAGGCAATTGATATTTTTGTTAGAACACGCAATAAAGAGTATGAATATGCAATCGAGACAGCCGCTCTGAACAACTTGTCTAATAATTTACATTGTGAGATAAATCTTAGAAAGGAAGAATCAGTTCAAAAAACCACCCCGTTTTACTTAAAACTTTGCCCCAAAATTGGAAATAACTCTGCGTAGAAACAAACGTGTTAAAGTCTATTAATAAGCAGCGTCATATAAATGCATAATTTCGTGAACAAAAAATGAGCATTCGAGTTGTTCACTAAAATGAACCACGTAGTTCATTATGATCTAAAAATACGTATTTATATCGGGTAAAAATGGACCTACTAATTTGGGAACAGCAAACCTTATTTAACTTTCCGAATGAAGCTATTTTGATACTAGTAGCATTAAACGACACTTATCAATTACATTGCCGAAATAAATACGGTTTATGTTCACAGTAGTCGGACGCTGGAATGAATGTTAAATCGAACATAAATTGATTAAAAAATAAATGTAATCGTCATTTCGTCATACTCTGAGTAAGTCAACAGAAAAGCTCAAATCACACGGTTTGAGGCTAGACTGTAAATACATGTGTCAAACAATAAATTTAAATATTGTTACGTCATTTCATTGTTCGATGATATCTTAATCAATATCGTCCCTTTCGTTTTGTTTTTGTATCTATGGGCAACAAAATACTGATTGATATTTGATTAATTAAAAGAATTAACGTGGTATGTCGCACCCGTTAGTTTGAATAATTGGGCAACAACACTCGAACACCACGAGATTTCTGGGATCAAATCAAGAAGATGGATGGTTGGAACATTTCGGCATTAGCAAATGAAAAATACGTCTTAGAGAAAAGTTTTGACTTATTATTTTCAGAATTCACATAAAGTAAGACCCTTAAAGGCCTCACCCTAACTCGTGCTCAAATGTTACTCTGTGATTAGAATATTTAACGGTTGTCTTTTGCCTCATTTTCATGAGATCGACTGATATCAAAGAAGATATCATTGGATGATTCAAAGGATTACCCGAAAATATTATCATTTGCTCTACGTCCACTAATTAAGATAGAATAAACTCAGCCTTTTGTAATGAGTTCACTATTCAATAAGTCGATATTTGCTTCCATTGTGAGCTGGCGCTATTATTTGCTTAATACTCTGATTTCTAAATTTTGCATAGGCCCCAAGTTCACTTAAGTTAAATTAAGATAATATACCATCTTTATGAAATTTGAATTCAAGGACTGAATAACTACATTGTTATATGATAATAGAGCTCGAGTAACAAAGTGTGGGCATGAAAAGTGGCCAAACTTAACAAAAACCTGCAAATATTTGAACAAGACGTTTTTTTATTTCAGTGACTGACCACCTTCAGTTAAATTTAGGAATGCATTTTTAACAAAGCGCAATCAGCGCTCTATCCACTGATTTGTACAATGATAATCAGGACGCATTGGCCTGTTGCATGCTTAGCCTTGCTTCTCGAGATGCTATGTTATTCTCTTGAATGAAGCTCTATTGTCTTATCTCAGAATACAATGATTATGCTAACTCTTGTCTATAAACCAATCAAATAGGTGCAGAATTTCATTGCAAGAATTTGATACATAAACGCTTACAGTTCTATTGAACATACCTCGACTAATAATGTTATGTTGTTCTAACTTTATGTGATTTCCTTAAAGTTTACTTATTAGACAATAAATGGAGATAAAGGAGTCTCCTTCCACAGCGTACCTCGATTTGGCACTATTGTCACAACTTTGCTACTAACCACTCCGCCTTGACGCTTGTGTCTTGCCTTTTTTATTCAATTCTCTAATTTCCATTATTTCTTTTCATTTATTAATGGAAAGGTCTGTTTTTATCTTTCAGGACGATTATTAGTTCCGTTAGATAGACATCTCTCTACGTTTGACCTAATCGATCTCCTAACCAGTCATACTGAAGGTATTTGTATTTTTTTAAGCTTCAAGATACGCATTAATTACTTTAACAGTTGACGATATTAATCATGCTTCAGCAAGCAACATGGGATCATTTAAATCAATCTCCATCTGTAGTGGAATCGGAATCTTCAATAAAATTTTGAACCAACTTTATTTTAAATCACGTTCTCAAACGAAGCTTGATCTAACATGCAATAATGTGAGCTGAAGCTCGACAATTTCTATTGTAAGTACGCTTCTCCTATTTGACCTCTGGTATCACAAAAGTTGCCTGAAATTTATCCCCCCGCTCCTCTTTTAACCTAGAATTTTCATTATTCACCTCTAAGTAAGTCCCAAGACCACTTGTGAATTAATGCTTCAATGGTTATGTGGAATGCATCATAAAGCATTCCAGGGGAAAAAAAACTCGAACTACGAAACCAATTTTCTAGTTAGTCTTAGCCGGTGCGTTTCGCTATTCCGCTCATTTAGTACGTTCCGATGGTTTTCGAGCTCTTGACTTTTGACTTCGGAGACGAATGATCTAATTGCTGCGCCACTAGCACATGCATTCTTGTATGCTTGCAGGTAAAAGCAACCCTACTGAACAATTGGACTTTGAACCATATGTAGTTTTGAATTGTGGTGTCAATGCGTTGTAAATAAGTGGACCTACCTGCAAAATTATTGCACAAATAAAGAGAGGGCGTTAGATCCACCGAATTAATAGAGAAGCCTTGGCTGATCTTACTGCCGGTCAAGATAACGCTGCCTAATGCTATCGGTATCCGCTGACGTGTCAGAAACAAACAATGCAAATGTACTCTTTTGTATATTTACTGTCGAGGTTACAAAACGGTTTGTGGTGAACGTTTTAGTGATTGTAGAGATAGAATTAATCATTAGCAAAAGTAATTTTTCCACATGACATTAATCCAAAATACCACGCAGTTCTTGCCTTCGCTGAAAGTGAACAACACAACGTTTTAGGCTGCGTCACTTCTGGATGCTATTTTAGGAATAGAAAACCGTGGTTTTGAAAAACTGTTAGATTCTGGTAATTCGAAATCAGTAATAAACAGTATCCAGAGCGGACAATCGTTTCAAATTCCTATACAAAATACGTGTTTTAAATTAATTTGTGTTATTTCAATAGCTAACATGACAAATTGGGACGCTATAAGTAAATGTTCAGAACAGAAAAATTGATTCCCTGTCGCCTTGCGTTAAAAAACGTTTCGAAATTAGTTCAGCCTACTTTTCTCCCAATCGCTTTTATCAAAAATATTTGAAGTTTATTTCACCCATATAAATAAAAATCGTTCTAGGCTATTCTGCTTTAAAGGCCATTTCGTCTTTAACTTAGCGCGTTCAAAGTAACTAATTCTTGGACACTGGTACTAGTAATTGAATGAAATGACAAATACTGGTAATTTTGATAATTCATAAGGCTTTTATTTTAATCCGATTGCAGAAGATCAAACATATAGAAAATATTGCATATAAATTATTTCCAGTAAAGCAAACAGCTTTATTCTCTTCTCGGTTGTGGGAAAACAGCAACAGCTGAGCAAACTGGGCAGAACATTTTTTTGGGGGATAATTTATGCCTAACGAATGGTAAACTAAGATATGGGTCTGAATTAAGTGAATGTACAACGCAATTACACTTGAACACATGTTGGCTTTGAAGAAAACTCCTGCGACGGAATAAAAATTGCGACTTCTCATTTTAAGCACTGTTTGCACACTTAAATCATAGATGCATCTATGTAGTCACGAATTTTAAAGTGCAAGAAGAGATACTGTATCGATATATTTATTGATCTCCTTTGTTTTCAGATAGTGATTGTGTTTAAGAAAAATGAACTTGTCACAAAGTCGTATCCTATGCATGTGACTTTATCAAAATCCAATCACTTGAAAAATTAATTTGAGGTAATATAATCGGCCCATATTTTTATACATCAAGCAATTCGGATGGTTGATAACATTGTACCATTCTGCTCGAGGCATAAGAATAAAAGCTTCTCAGCGGCGTGATTGAAGGTTACTTTACCTCTAAGTTACACGTGTTACTGTACTGTGGATAAATCGCTTCTCATAGACAGTCTTCCCGTTCAACTGATACATAGATATGTAGAGGCCATTCAGGTTGATTTCGCTCTTGAACTCAGGAAGTTTAGAAAGTGCCTTCGTGTTATAAGCATATTTTCATTAGTCATCGTCTATGGCGTAAGCCATAGCTATTTTTACCTCTCACTGCTCATTTGATTACACATTAGATAGGCTTAAAGGTAAATTTATATTCAGATTATAGGTGCAAGGTATAGAAAAGTAAAGCATTTATACCCATGAGGTATTGATCCTCACTTATTCTCAAGTGCCTTTTGTTACGTAGTTGCACCGGGTGCATATTTAAAGGACCAATTCAATTGTAATTACATCCTTATTTGTTTGACTACTTAGGAATGCTTATGACTGGTAAGTGGTAGTTTTAGTTTGTAGATCAAACATTGATGCATATGCTGTCTTAAAAGGCTGCGGAAGGGTTGACTGGTTCAAGTAAACTCAACGATTTCAACAATGTACCGATATATTTTTCATGCTTATTGGCCTCTATCACTAAATCCTAGAGCCATTAGGCTATCAGCCTTAAATTCTAACATAAATCGATTAAGGACTACTATTTAAAAAATGCTGAATCCTCAAACATAAAGAATCAATACCGGCGATGTGAACATGATAGGAGCCCTCACTTACATTTAGATAAGTCAAAAAAAGGGGAGAATGGAGATGGCAACGTTGATGGTAAGTAATCTTGACATCAGTTTATTTCCAGATTCAAAGCTTAATCAAATTAAAGATGTATCCAACGTCCTCTACCTTCAATTGAGGTGCACTAACTCCAATGTGTGGGCAGGTGTACTCATTAATTAGTACCACAGAGAAGCAAAGCAATAAAATGCAGTAGTAATGGTAGAAAAAGGCAAAAATACATCTTCAATCAATCAATCTTATTGAAGAAGGCATAGGGAGAAATTAAAAAATAAACACTAAGGTAATAGTAAGGAATGTTAAATAGAGCATGTGTGGGAAGATTTTACAAATGTTTTTTCACTAGCATATAAGCTCAGAGCGCTTAGAATGTTATCAACATCGAGGTCAGTATGGATCGCTATTATTCAAAAAGTCGAGCCAAAGTTTTAAATGGGCCGTGTTGTCAAGCCCCTGCGTGGGAATTATGAGTCAAGTCGGATCATTTTAAGGTCTATTATAACCTTTTTTTATCATTTTGTGTCAACGCTATTGACTGTTGGGGCTGGGATGAGATAATTCTGCACACCACTCCAAAAGCAGTAAAGTGGTTACCAAATTTGGCATTTTATAAAATTTTTTGAACTATTTTCTGTTTGCTTAAAAAAGTTACTTTTTGGCTATTTAACATAGGAGAAAGTATCACCGAAATTTCTTATTTATGGGTTCTTTCCTCTTTGATTGGCCACCAATGTGCAACCAAGCTCATATAACAAAATTTCCAGGCTAAATGATACGCTCATTCTAATCTTTACGCTTCAAAAAGTCAAATTAACATAAGAAAGGTTAAAATAAAACTCATCGCATACCTTCATCATTTTCTTGACGGAGTAGGCTAAAGAGAGTGTAACTGCCAATGGAAGACCCTCAGGCACCGCAACAACTAGAATAGTGACACCAATGATGAAGAAATGTATAAGCTGCCTCAAATGCCTTCCGGATTCCCAAGTCTCCCTCTTTTGTCCGAATTCAACGACACAGAACTTGATGATCAATATTAACACCGTTGCAGAGGCCAGGACAGTACCTGAACAGGTTATCTTATAAATGAATGAGTTATATTTACCTATATAACCTATTTGAATAGCTAATTTGGTCAACTTTAGTTGTAGAACGGACATTTCTTTAGTTCGAAGTTTGGGCTTGTTTTCTTTAGCCTTGGTAATCTCGACTGGTGCAACGCTGCTTTCATTAAATTCTGTAAGAAGGTAATTAAGGTGAAATTGTGTATTTACCTTTTAAATCGTCCTCTGAGCTTTTCTCGGCGATAGTTTCAAGCTTATCTAAAAGACAAAGGATGAACAAAGCAATTGGTGAATACACAAACTTCTATAATCCCGTCTAGACGCTAATGTCTCCAAACACAGGAAGAGACGTAATATTTGCCTTTCTACGTATAAAAAGACAGCAACTAGACTATTTGGAGTTAAGGAAAGACCCCATACCATTTTTTGATAACTGCGCCTCCTCAAAATAGCTTTGTAACCCTCATTTAGCCTCTCTCCCTAGATGGAGGTTTAGAAATTATATCAACTTGTTCTTCATGATAATGGTTAATTCAGTATACGGAGGCCGTCAACACATGTGACACCGGTTGCTCTTTTGAGATACTCATAAAATATAAATTTAGCCACATAATTGCGAATTCAGATTAAAGGATTTTCAGTATGGAATTGCATTCAGTTCTTAAAAGAAAATTGGATTTCCCCTAATTTACCTGGGATATGTCATTCACATGGAGGGTGGGGAGGAGGGGAGGAGGAGGGGGTGGAGGGGGTGGAGTTGCTTTGAACTCATATATGTTCTGAGTGAAACGAAACGATTCTATACAAATAAGAACGAGTAATTTATATATGTCGAAAGACTGCTAAACAATTCTGCGGACAAATGACGATTGTTTTATGAGAACGAACCCTTATATTTTTCAAATTTCTCTTACTAAGTGCAAATTGAGAATTTTGGCAAATAAAGTTTAAAAAATGCGATAGAAATAAATAACTAATAAAGTTTTCAAAAATAGAAAAATTTGTAAAAGAAATAAACATTCTCACTAATTTTTTTCCCAATTTTATTCATCTTTTCTTATTCTGCAGCTAAAAATGGGAGATGGAGGGAGGGAAAGAACCGTATCTGGGTTTTAAAAAACAACAACTTGAAATGAGGAGTTGACATCGGCGGCAGCGGCCTCTTACCGTTGGGACTGCCAAGAGAATTAAGATGAACAGCTGTTTCGGGAAGGTCGTCATGCATATTGTTGAGGAGGGAGTAGATTATTCCAGCCTGCGAGTTCCTTCCTACCGCAATAACCAACATCCGTCCCGATCCCTCCATGACATGGGTTCCTAAAAAATAACAAAATTAGAACTATAAAGTTTCTCACAAAAATCCACACATTCTGACCAACTGAAGAGAGTCAAGTTTATTTTGAGTAAATAGTCTCTGTTGGCGGCAATAAAATCTTCAAGGCGCTAGATGGCGATTTCGAACAATTATTAAAGTTGAGATCAAGAGGAAGAGTACAATAATTGCAGATTAATTGTTCTCAACATTATATTAAGTCTACAACTTTGGCAGGGTGTCTTTTTCTGTAACGTTTCAAAATATAACATTCTATCTATTAGGACAATTGATGACAGATAAAATGTTGAAACACTGACTGGCAGTTTCACTAAAACATTTCATAATTTAGACACAATATCAAAGATTTTTTACTCCATAACTACGAAATAGGCAGATTGTGAGCTGCAAACATTGACTTCAAAGTATGAAGACCGGCAAATTGCAGTCAAGAAGGTTTTCTGGATTCATTAAACGAAACTGTTCGGATTATCAATAATACACTGTTTAGTGTAAAGGAATACTCCTATAGTCTACAACGGACTTGACAGTCATGCTTTCAGAACAAGTCATTTCATGACGTCAACACTTCATTGCGCAATGCAATTTAATGAGTGCTTTCGAAGTTACCCATAAGCAAAATAAAACATCTAGACTATTTATAATTATGATTTATCATTATTGCCTGTGACCTTAGAAGCATATAGCAGGCGCAAAATTGTAAGCTAGAGTCAATTAGGTACCACTTTTGCCTAGCCGATGTGCCAATCTAAGGATTATAAATGAAATTGTACTTCCTAACATAACTCATCTACTTGCCCATAAGACGGCTCTTAATTGGTCAAGTAATTCCAGCATGTAGTTACATGCATCTTTGTTTAACGCGGTACTCATTCTTAGGGGTAAATAAAAGTAAATGAATGCTGACATTATGCCATTCTCACTTCGTTTTCATCAGTAATTGAGGAAAGTGTTCATATTAGGCGGTGAAAATTACGGGCTAATTAATGTAGGCCAAAACTACTTAGTGCATTTGCGTAATAGATTAGACAACACTACTTCAAATTAGGAGCATCACTGAACAACAAAAAGGAACCACAAGAAGAAAAATTGTATCAGCAGAAATACTTCAGGGTACACCTTGGGCAATTGTTCATGAACTCAAATAAGGAAACTTTCCGAGTTAAAATAAGCTGCAAGAACGGTCATTTATATTGATTACATGAGCAATCAGTCTATTCAACCAATTCATCAATATGTTCTGACCACCTGTGACGTGAATTCATCAAATACTCGGATTTGGAACTTGAGATATTAAATTATGATGTAGTTAAATAAAACAAAAAACATACAATCTGATAATTTCAAAGTCCAAATGAGGGAAAATCATTTCGAAATCTTTGCTTCATTTCCTCCTTCTAGTCGTCTTTCACCGTTCACGATATAG
The DNA here is from genome assembly GCA_000469805.3 of Hymenolepis microstoma. Taxonomy (NCBI): domain Eukaryota; kingdom Metazoa; phylum Platyhelminthes; class Cestoda; order Cyclophyllidea; family Hymenolepididae; genus Hymenolepis; species Hymenolepis microstoma. The sequence continues at coordinate 8,978,773 of LR215995.1, read as the reverse complement.
TGGAATGTGTTACCTTTCCTCAGTCATAGTTGCCTTATAGTGATAAATAGTGCAAAAGCCCTTCTTGATAGATATTAATAGAAAACATAAATCAATTATTAGGTAAAAAGGTTAAGTTAATTGCAGAAAACACTTCAAATAGAAAGTACTGTAAATGGGGGTATTTCTTATATATTTGTTGAGATTAGCGATAAAATATAATGCACATTAATATGCGCCATTGGAATTATGCAATCAGGAAGAGTGAATGATTACTTAAATTTTATTAAACACCTTCCGAAATAACACCCAGCTGCTTAGACTCTGTGATATACAAGATTGTGCAATTAATACGAATAGGTGATTGAAAAGTCTTAGTGCAGGGAGATTTGATGATACTTCATTTTTCCATTTTAAATTTCCATTTGAATGCATGTTTACATCATGCCAGCTAATCAAATTTATTTATTGAATTCTCTAAAAGCACGCAAATGAGGGAGAACTAACATCAATTAAGTCTCACCTCTTTGAACTGACATTTTATAAAGACGTTTCTTTATATTTAAATAATTACGTCAAGTATTGGGAATGAAGCCATGTTACTCTTCATTTTGTAAAGCAGTAAAATCCTTGCCCCTAAACAAAAACGTGTAATGCTTAGCATCTCCAATGCAACTCCTTTACCAGACGTTTCATAAATGTGGGGAGAATTGAGATTGTTTATTTAGCTGCATAAATGTAATTCATTATTAGCAAAACTTTGAAATTAAATTTAAATGGGTGAAAATTTGTCTTATTGTGATGCACACTACACAAAAGAGTAAATTTAAGGCTTCGTTCAGACCTATTCAATGATTTTAATTGAGAATTCGCTCGATGCAGGATGACAGTTTGGATTTTATTCAATCACCTATGAGGGCTATCCATTTGAATGCACGAGAATTTGATCTTTCTGGATGGGATGGTTTGCACGTAATTAGAGCATGCAGCAATTTTCATATCATTCAAATTGACCGTTAACAAAATGAAATTGAGAAGTGTAATAAATAAGTTGCTTTATAGTATCAGTGACCTTGAACGAACACAATTTACGGAACTCCTATGCACAAGAATTTTATGCTATCTCCACTCTGGCATATTACAAGTGTAAAGTGCTAAACATCGTCACGATTAATTTGTCCCTTCAACCATTCAACAAAAGCACGAAAGGGAATAGAAATTTCTTTGAAAAATGGCTAACTAGCAATGAACAACATGGATAGATATTTGTTGAAATCCATGGAAGGAATAAAAAAATTTTAATTTTGGAACAAGACATACGCTTTTAATAGATATTGTACAACCCAAACCGAACCATCGATTGAATCGATTCAATCCAACTGAACAACCTATTAACTGGTTTTGGTTGATTCCCCCAATTAAAATTGGTCATATTTTGGTATTTCTGTAGTTTATTATGGAAGTAATACTTTCGTATTTTCAGTGCTAAAATAAAGTTTACCACAGCTTTCTTTTATAGGAATAATTATAATGCCATCAATAATCAAGCTCGGCAGGTAATCGGCCTATGAGCCTCAGCAGTCGATAAAACATTTGAATTTCTAGAATTGGAGTTGCATATGGCAACGCATATTGTAATTCAAATCCTAAAAGGAAGATTTTATGCAGAAACTGTGTACTGGTGATTAAGCTTAATTAAATGAAAGAGGAAAGAGCTTTTCAAAAAACGCGAAATACATTTTGAAAACAAATGAACTAGCCGAAATGAAGGCCACTCTTTAATACCTAATACGAGCAGACAATTTAATAATGGAGAGATTTATGATGTAATATTGGCAGGTTTCATAGGATTCGAAGACCATAAAATAATTTCAGGCAAATTTCAAATACAATTGTTTAATATAAAAATACAGAAATAACTGAAAGTGATAAAGACTTGGCATAAGCAAAAACGGCCAAAATTACCACCACACTTATGGCCAAGTCACTTCCAAAGCAAATTTTCATTTCGTTCAGTGGATCGTGTTGTGTTTTGCGGAATTCGATGAGGATAAGAACGTAGCATACCTTTAATGGGCATATTCAGCAGACTAGTATTTGGTGGGCTTCATGGGTAAGTGTTTAGTTTCCAAATATGAATCACCCAATATGAACACTGCCACGAGGCAGCATTCGAAAAAAATGCCTTTTGGTTTGCCAGGGCAGTTGCAAGCCCGCAGAAAGATTTATTACGGTGTAGAAAGCAATTCAAATCTAGATATTTAAGAAATGATAACCGATATTCGGTTGATTAGGGGGAAAATGAGTTTCAGAGAAAGATCAATTGGCATGGAAAGACTCGTTTTTACTATATTTATTCGTTTTATTACCAACCTACTAATGACGAGATTAAGTGGCTCATTTTGATTCTTACCCAAATATCTGTAACTATATAATCGTCATTACCAATTTAAGTGCTGACCAGTTATTTGCATTAATCAATATACCCATAATTATTTAAAATTTCTGATTAAGTCTTCGTGATCTTGTCATGACTACAGAAAAAAGTGAGCATGCAGTTGAATGAGTGTTTAAAGTGCAACCTCCCCTCTCCCTCTCCCCCTCCTCCCATCTGTATTCATATCAGTGAATAAAGATTGTCTTTTTCTGGTGGGTAATCATGACTCGTTTTATTCCAAGTGATTAGTGCCTTTCCGAATGAGTGCGTGGTTTTATCACAGATCTCTATTAATTGAGTGCTATTTAGAGAACGTGTACTTCTTCCCTATTGTACTGGAACGGAATGGGTCCATTAAAAGTCACGCAGAGGGACGCCACGTGTATCATTATTAAAACTGGGGCCTATAAAGGACAAGCAATATTTTACACTCCACCTAAGGTTAAATTAAGGGTCACTGAGGTTTTAAAACCTTTTGGTGTTGCTTAAATTCATAGTCCTTCATAAATAATACTTCAACAGAAAGGCCGCGATTCTTAACTTCCTTTTGTGCGGGTCAGAGTTCAGTATTTGCCAATAAATATTTACGGCTAATCAAGGAATTTTCGGATCAATAAATGCTAAAAAAATTTATATATTTCTCAAGAATCTGATTAAAGATTAACGGTATAATATTTGTCCATTTCATCTATTTTGCCATCCTTATCATTCCCACCGTTTGTAGAAACGATGACGATGATAGCGTAAGTACTGTATTCAACCAAACTAAGTTAACTTTGAATGAACTCTGATGAACATCTGTATATTATAAAATCTGTTACTAGTTCCACAAGCAAGTCCTTGGTTAAAACGGGATCGAGACATGTCAAGATGGTAGGATCAATCAGGACATATTATTATGAGCATATGCTGTGACCCAATAATCCTAATTCTATTCTAATAGGAATATGAACATCACAATGCTTCCGAAATTCTAAAGAAGACTCATGGTGGCTTTACTTAATAATCTGCTTCCATTTGTTCCCTTTCTCTATTATTAAAATACTCTTCCCCAAGTTTTCGCACTACCGCGAAAAATAATTAAAATTATTTTTGGGATTCATTCACCAGAAAGAAGTGTTGGATCCAGAGTGGTGCTTTTCTTGACGTGATCGGATTCTCCAGTGAGAGAGCTCTCGTCGATTTTTAGGTCTGTCGACTGAAGGACAACTCCGTCGGCTGGCAAAAGATCACCTAAAATGAAAGACAGTAGTTAACATAGTAACTGAGATGGCAAATTCCAGTATCTTGCAAGTAGCCAGATTGCGTTCATACAGTTTTTATCGAACATTGTAAAGGAAAGTAATTACAAATTGAGCAGAGTTTTAATCAGTGTCAAAAATGACTTCTCTTAGTAATTGTGACCACTGAATATGCATAAGTAAAAAGCTAATAGGACTTTCTTACGAAAAGATGCCAAGTTAACACTTAAGTTTCTAACTGTCACTTTGGAATGAAATTTGTTCCAACTAGTGAAAACCAATTCAAATATTTTTGGCTCCCCTGAACAGAGTACATCTCTCAGGAATTGATTAGAGATTATGTGGTTTTTATGACCCTGCTTATAATAGCCGTTTCGACTCCACTGCAACTATTGTTTAATTGATAAGCCAATGATTTTCTTTTAATGAAGATTTTATATAATCAAGTAAATGGAAATATTTTTAATGAGTCTAAACAATTGTAATTATTAAAAAAAACACAGTGGGCGGCACACATTTTTACCATTGTTATCATATATTTATATGGCAAAGTAACATTTCATTAATTATTTAACATTTACTTCCATTAATAATTGTTTTAAATAGGCCTTTCAAACCCTGGTGTGAATTGCGAGTAGCATTTGATTTAATTTTTAACCTGAGCAATATCTAAGCCTTCCGTGTAGAATTCAAATAATTCGAGTCTTCTAGGAGCTTTATTGTTTAAATGAATTCAGATTAGACTTAAAAGGGATAGAGAACGTGCAGGAAATCCGCTGATCTTATGGTTTCCGTGGCTACATTATCAAGGGGAGGGGAGGCGATGGGGGAGGGTTCAGAGGTTATTTAGAATTTTATGCATTTAATTAACCCAACAATTCCTTATTTTTTAACTAGAATTTCGTAATCTAAAATCGTTTTCAATTTAAACTCTAAGATATTTTTGCCAAAAGGAAATTTATGAAAAAAATGTTTGTAGAAGAAAAGTTAAAGTGAACTAAAAATAGATCAGAATTAAAGAGCTGTGCTACGTGTTGACACAAAGCTATGCTCTGCAAGATTATATATCTGACTTCTAGAGGCAATTAAACGGCCACAACCCAGAAATTCATCTACTTATTCCATTTCAGGATTTTATGACCCTCTTTATTTAATGTAACAAAGCATTTTTTCAGCTACGTATGGACTGCTAAATTAAGTTGACATGGGTTAAGATTCAAAGAGTCGTTTTATGACGATAAATTAAAATCTTTAAACCTGCAGAACCAAAATAATGATTATTTCTAAAGCATCTTAAATTGAGTAATTTAGAAATGATTACCAATCGGAGTCAGAACCAATTTCTTTACAGTTAACGCCTCTCCTAAATTGCAGCTATATCATCTTTTTTTCGTTATTATTATAAATAAATGCTCAATTAATCTTCAATAGTTTTCCTGCCACGAGTGTCTATTTTCGTACTATTTTTTTTTACAGAACAGGTTACAATTCGTCCAAGAGTTGACGCCTACATTGGAAGCCAAAGTCCGATACCCTAAGTGTCATTATACTATAATATTCTTTGAGAGGGGTCAACTAATTAGATGACCAAAGTCCACGCGACTTGCCACTTTAACCACTTCTAAAATCGCATATTACTTTGTTTGTGCTAATCAAATAGAAATCGTCTTGCGCAATAAATGAAACATCTATGATCGAAAAAATATGCTATAATTGTTTTAATTTGGAATCAAGAAATCCTTCCATTTTCGGTCCATGCGTACTATCTCATAGAATTTAATGAAAGGGGGATAGGCTAGTACCTAAGGGAAAGTTAAAGCTGTCTCAGGAATAAATTTTCATGCTTCAATCCTCTACTTCATTGCTTTTTGATAGAGATGGAAGAAGTTAGTCATGTAATTCACGTACACCTCCATCATCGACCATTCATCCCATCTTCCACTCAATAGTCCATGATTTTGATTGGATGAAATCAAGACGATCGCCTGCTTTAAGATCATATGAGTTCACGATGGCATTCAACTTCACTACATGTTTAAGCAAATTCATAATGGGTCTTGACTGTTTACTTAGCATAATGTTTGCCTAAATGCACACATGCAAATTGATATGCTGTCATATACATATTTTCATTAAGTGATTTTTGAATGGAAGTATTTTGAATAAAATTTCTGGCTGGTGAAACTTATCCCCATTTATGGGCCTTCATATTATCTTTAAGAAAAGGATTGAAGCAAGGAAAAATTCAGTCCTGAGGTCGGTCATCGAGGAGTCATCTAATCAACCTTGTAAAAAGTGTCCAGTTAGCGTTCATTAGTAGTAGAAATAAAAAAAAAAGAATTTTTCGTTCACTTTCCAAGAAGGTTATAATGGAATATCCTCCAATGACTATTTATATAAATAAAATGTCATCGGTATTCCATAAGCCAGGTGTTTGATGTTAGCGCACACTTAGTTCTGACATTCATGATTTATTTACAGTCAGTGTGTTTTTGGAAATGATCTAGGTGGGAAACTCTCAGCTTGCAACAGTTCCACCACAAGTGAATTTTTTCACTTTGAAAAGTAGGACTTTCTAACTAGTTAATTTACCTGTTGACTTCCAAACCTAATGACTCAAGGAGTAATAACTTAGGGGGGATCTAATGGTGAAAGTTCAAGGAAAGAACATTGTCCTTTATGTAAGTCAATATTAATGATCATAAATAGCTATAAAAATATAATCTCTCATCAAAATCAGAAGTTTCGCTGTGTTTGAATTGTGAAGAATAAAGAGTCCTTCATTACAAGTTAGCTCCATTGGTAAATATCATCTTGCCATCAGTGCATAAGCCTGTCCAAAATCAGGCTTAAAACCAGTTAACGAATCTTATTAATTTGATCAAATCTATATTTATGCATAAGCTAAAACTGTTGTTAGTTAACTCATATTTTTACTAATTGTGTTAGTTATACTAATTTTACTAGAATTAAATTGCTGCAAAAGTTAAGTGGACCAGCTATTTACCGTAATTGTAGCTGGAAGTCACGTGGATACTCTTGTAGATATTCGCAAGGAAGAAGGAAATATCATGATTTTGAAGAGTTGTAAAACATTTCATCAGTAGTTGGGTTTAAACACTACACTAAAGCGACCTTTTAGCAGCAAAAATTTTCCGTAAATTGATATCACATAAACTAAACAAAAAAGGAACGTTTTATCAAAATGTATTTTGAACCTCTATACCAAATTGACATGCTTTAAACGTTAACATGGTGTTCTAGGGGGTTTATTATTGCTCAACTTGAATTTTTCGTAGCAATTATTAAATTTATTTGCGTTATTTACTTAGTATTTGAATTGTATTTATGGAGTTTTAAGACATGTGACAGCATTTCAAATGCTTGGACAGAAGTCGTAGATGATTTCTGTGAAGTTCTCTTCGATAAACGTAAAATTTGTCAATTATATTAAAATTTAAGAAGTAGCCTATTGTCTCACCATATTTCACAAGACATATGTCTCCAACAACGATATCAGCAATCGATATATCCTGGATGCGACCACTTCGAAGGACTGTGAACTTCTGCTCAGCTTCAATTCGACTCTGAAGGCCTCGAAACTGCTTCTCCTTCTGCCAGTCATTGACTGCTACCACCAAGACTACTACGACAACAGCAACCAGAATCGCAACACCTTCAATCCATCCCGTCTCATTCTCTGAAGGTTCGCCATGTGTGCGAGAAGGATTAACTAGAATAAAAACGAAGACCTAGTAATTTCAGCCCTCTTATTTTAAGGCGATCCGCAACACAAGTTCTGTTCGCATTCCTCACGCAAGGTTATAAAATGGAGAAATTAAATCGAAACTTGTAATTAATTCAGAAATGTTATACTTCCGATTTTAGAGATGCGTCCCTTTGGTTTATTTTATAAATTTACCTTATCTGTTATCGTTCCATATGAGAAATAGATAAATTTTAACGACTTTCTCCACTTTAATAACAATATCAATATCTTTCATTTTTTATTCCTTAAAACAAACAAGTGGCAAGAAATAGAAATCCATACAGTTTAATTCACTTTTTGAGAAAACTACAAGAATCGTTTCAAGGCCTCCCAATAAAGATAAAGTACTGTTCTATACCGCCTTATAAATGGTATTTGCTTTTTTTTACTTGTCCTCTATGTTTGCAAGAAAAAAATGAATTTGGTTCACAATTTCGTCTTTTTCTTCATGTAGCGCTTTAAAGCTAGTTATGAATACGGAAAGCACCGTATTTAACAATGTTAAATTTTTTGAAATCACGCACTTTTAATCTCTATTATTAAAATGTTACAAATTCTGAAAAATATATCCATCTTTATTTGCCAATCATCTTCTCTTTAGTGCACCTTTGGCGCAGTCCTTAATACTACCTTTGTCCTACATACAAAGCTGTCCATCAAGTAAGTTTTTCGAAATTTATTATTACGTATATGGCATATGACTTGTTTAGCTCCTAACTGACAATTCCCAAACTTATTATATTTTCTTCAATTTATTTAAATTTAGACTAAGTAGATTGGATTTCGTTTTCGCTCCATTGACGTGCAATAGTTAATCATTTTCCCCCAACTAAAACAGGACAACTCTCTTCCGTCTAAGTTATATTGTAAAATTATTGATTTTTCGTCCGCATGGGAAATAGTGGCAGGACGAGGTAGAAAAGAATACGTGAAATTCATCTAGTCACTAAGGTGCTGGAAAATCTCAAAGAAACAGGACAAAATTTTCGGTGAGAACAGCAGAACGGTGCGTATAAAATTTATATCTTAATGGATTTTAAAATTAAAAGAAACTTTGAAGTGTTTTAAAGGGCCGTTGAAAAGTAAACAAAATTTTGAAATGATTTCCTCTTTCCAATAACTGTTTGTTCTTAAAAGAGTGTTGAAACAGACACACAGCTTGCCTTAAAGTTCAAAAGCTAAATTATTCACGAGCACTCGCTAGTTTCAAATAAAATCGCTTGGGGCCTGTAATAAACGGATACAAACTTCGAAATCAAATAATTGGTCATGAAATTTCGTAGCGAGTTAATAATTCAGTTCTTTTTTACCGTTTAAAAGCCAAAAGATCGTATACGAAGTGCTTTATTAATTCATCGACACGTCTGTGTTTGTTTAATAAGAATTAAGTGTAATTCAAAGTTGATAAATCTAATATAAGTAAAGTCTCGGAAACAGCATCAATAAAATGACCATTACTTGCATTGTGGCTTATTAAATCAACGTATTTCATCAGTCGGTGCCCGTGGTTAATCTAACAATTATCAAATTAATTAATAAATCTCTGTGATTGTCCGTTACTTTTAATCATTATCATCTGATAAAATCCCAAATAAAAACATCTCATGCTCAAATTTACCTTAGCAGAGTCAAAAAAGCCAGCAGTCGCAGGGATTCAGTGAAGAGCACTTCTCAATACGGAGTTTGATAAAAGAATTCAGATCAAATTCATTCCTTCCAATAAAGTCAGTATCTATTGACCTTCCTCAGGGAAAGTGATAAATTCGTCATTTAATTCTGTGACCTTACTAATGAAATTTTATTACCCCTAAAAGTTAATTTGACGGAGTGAAAGCTTCTTTATGATGGCGTAGTTTTCTAAATTAATCCACCGTGGTGCTTTTCCGACCATGCCGTCAGTTGCACCAATCTAATGCCATTAAAATAGCTTTAAAAGCCTCATGCTTGTAGTCAGATTAAGCTCAATCAACGTAGAATGGACTATGATTTAATTAAATCAATAACCCTTGAATACCATAGACATAAACTTACGGACCAAATAGGGCAAATGATCTTTTAAATCTTTCGAATAAGGTAATGTGACTCACCTTCATAATGGGGTCTGTTTAGTTAATTTCGAGCATTTCATTGACCATAGAAATTTTACATCTTATTAGTTTAATTATAATTGACATGACCGTAAATGATTCTTGATTGAGCAATGATATGATTTAAATAAATCTGTCACTCTTAATCACCTACTCATGACCTAAATAAGGTAAAACTGAATCAAGGTTGTACAAAGAACTATTCCGCTAAATTAGCTTGTAAACAGACTTTGAATACTACGAACAAGAGCATCTAGTTTTAGTTAAGTAAATAATAATTTTTAGAAAATGTGATGACCTCACAACTGTCAAAACTCCAATGAAACGCCACACTTAACTTCATGACTTCTATAATACCCTTTTAGATCATAACCTGTCAAAATATATTTGTATATATTTAAATTATCCTATTCACTCCGTCAGATGTCAGTGAAGCAACTTCACTTAGTATTGGAAAAGAGGACATTATAGATAAATAAAGTACCAAAGACGCGAAACATGTCATTTATTTGATATTGATGAAGGAATCGAGAAATTGTAAGATAAGGCTAAAGTATGAATCACAAATAACAAGAATTTCTCATTTCCCCAAAATGTAAGACAATACAGCTATGTATTCACTTATCTAAATTATGTAATGAAGTACTTAATCTTTCCTATAGGCCCATGTAATACGTATCCATTATACTCTGTTTTCTGAGAAATTCACTAGGTCAGTACAAAATGAAATGATCTATTCAGAGTTCAATTAATTATCCAATTATGGTCAATTGATCATAATTTTAAAAGTCACAGGTAAAATTTCAATCATGGTAAATAGAAAAAAATAAAATAATAAAATAAAAACGTAAAATGGGCCGCAGTATATAGTGATCTTAAAGTAGATACGCCTAAAATGAAAGAATTTCCGAATAGTTCTTTAATAAAAACTAAAATAAATAATATCTCAATCAAAAACATGAAAACTAATACAAAACCTAATGCAAAAGATAGAAATGCAATAATGTTAAACTCAACTCAAGGCAAATTACATTTCATATATAAAGAAAGGCCTAGGGAGATAATTGCGGCACCGATAAGAACAAGAAGGGTTTTGTCTTGCAGAGCTTCCCAGATAAGTCGGAATATAGATTTTGGAGGTTTCTGAGGTATAACATTAGGTCCGTAAAGTTCTCGCTGTTTGAGTACATCTGTGTCATTTAAGCCTAAAAATAGAACAATACTTTTATTGATCGATAAATGTATTAAGATTTGTAAATAAAACACTATAAAGAAAGTATACTGGGTAAATATGGACAATTAATAACTCTCACCCTTATCTAGAGAACTGGAAAGAGCTTTCGATAAACCGGCATATCCATTAAATTCTCTATGGATAAATTTAACAACTTCTTTGCCCCTCAGTTCCATCAGAAATTGTAGTGTCTGGGGAGTACATTGCATTTCTTGCGTTGTTGATGCCATCGTAAAAAAAATATCTAAAGTGCAAAAGCTGTGACTGTTAAATTCTTTTTTGGATTTAGTTTACAAAATGACTAACAATCTTGTAAAATTTGATAAGCGACGTTAGCAAAGTTAAATAGTGCAACTTAGTTTCAAAAATGTATATCAGCAAATAAAATAATCATTATAATCACATAAAAATGTTTTTACGCAATTAAAATTCTCCGTTTATTCCCTGTTCATTTGCGTATATTGAAAGGATAAGATCGCGAACTTCCAAAACGTACTTAATATTTCTCTTAACTACTTTGATAGATTTTAACAAGCTTAACCTTAAAAGTTGTCTATGACATTTTGAAATATTTTTGCACATAATAAAATCTATTGGGGTTATAATATTTTTTCATTTTTAAATCTTATATTTTATAATTTTATCACGAATTTGCAAATATCATTCCATGTTATCATCAAATGTCTAAAATTATTTAGGCTTAAGTTAATGTCTATTATTTTGGAAGTTAAATTTTTAATTTATATTTCACATATGTTATGTGAAAACTTTTTCTGTTTTGCCCAAACTTTTTCGTAATGTAGGGTGAGATAAATTGGTTAATTTGCGAAATCTTCATCACAAATTCATGCAATTTTATTTAAAATAAATAAAATGGAACTATCTCTTTAATAGTTTTTTAGGGAAGGGCAGCAGATCCCGAACACTTTGTTTTGACATTTGTAATTATGACCCTACTTTGATATAACTTAATTTGTATTTGCATAATAATAAAACTTTCAATTAAATATGCCCGAATTGAAACCGAATTCTCGCCATTTGCGCGGAGTATTGCTTTTTTATTTCAATATGAAAAAATCTGCGGCTGAGGCTGAAGTTCATCGGATTATCTCAGATATTACTTATGGCGAAACGGTTATTAGTAAGAGAACGCGTCGGCGGGAATGGTTCCAACGTTTAAAGTGGCTAGTAGTGATTTCGCTGTCGAAGACCGGCTAGTGGTGGAGGGGGAAAGTTGTTGAAGATGCAGAATTGGAGGCGAGCGATTCTTAGTGAAGACTCGTGTCAAACTCAAGAAGAATTATCATAATTATTGGGTGGGTATCAGTAAGCATGTAAGTCAGTCAAAACGCCTGAAACAGTTGGGAATGATTGAGAAAGAAAGATATTGGGTACCCCAGGAGTTGAAACCAAGAGATGTCTCTCGAACGACATTTGTTTGTTTGTGAACAGCTGCTGGAAAGGCAAATGCGAAAGGGATTTCTCCATCCATCGTATTGGTACTGGGGACGAAAAATGGGTACATTATAATAACCCCAAGCGCGCAGAAAATCATGGGGATTAAATGGACCCTGTCAAACTACTATGTCAACGCCTCAGCCGAATATCCATGGCTCAAAAGTCATGCTTTGCGTTTGGTGGGGGGACTAGCTTGGCGTAATTTATTATGAGGTTCTGAAACCGTCTGAAACCATCACAGGTGAGCATTATAGAACGCAAATGATGCGCCATGCTTTCAAATAAAAACGGCCACAGTACAACGAGAGATGACACGATAAGATTATTTTACAGCATGATAATGCTAGACCTTACGAGATGGGCCAAAGTGGTGAAAAATATATCGAAACGTTGAAATGGGAAGTTCTACCTCACCCGCCGTACTCTCCCGATGTTGCTCCGTCTTATTTTCACCTCACTCACCTCGCTCAATGGCACCCAGCCTGGCTGACCAGCACTTCAGCTCCTACGAAGAAGTGAAAAATTTATCGACTCGTGGATCTTATCGAAAGATGAAAAATTGTTTTGCGACGGGATTCGCCTGCTGCCTGAGAGATTAGCCAAAGTGGTAGCAAACGATGGACAATACTTTGAAACTTAATGTATGTAATCAAATTAAAAGAAAAAACCGGCGGAAGCAAAGTTTTAGATCTAATACGTATTTCATCTTAACCCCACTTTCACTGGTTCCTTCATTCGACAAATCTCTAATTACAAACTGTACAAAACGAAGCCCTCGAACGTATACCTGAAAGGCGCTTTTTTGTTCTACCGCTCTTGAAATTATCAAAAAAGTGTTAGTTTGCTTAGTCTTGAAGACTTTGAAATAATAAAGTAAATGTTGTATAAAGTGAAGTGAAATATAAAAATGTATACATTTTTGGCTTTCATTAGTTTTGAGCACTGCCACTAATATCATCAAGGAAATAAGGTGACTGACAGATGAAATATTAGTCCCAGTGCATCTTTTGTTAGATTAGGTAAAGTTGCAGTCTGAATTTAATACATTTTGTTGAACCGCACAATAGGCCAACCAATCGGCTCATAATAGCTATTTTGGTGTACTTGGCACAAGATTATGCGCCCGAAATGATAACTTGACTTTGTCAGTCGCCTGCTTCGACTGAAATGGAATATAGAAGTGATATTAACATGAATTTTGTTATCTTGATAGACTTTTTATTTAAGGTTAATTAGAGGGACTCCACGTCACAATAGGAGGAGATCATTTTGACTAAACAGATATTGAGATCACAATACAGGGAAATATTTAGCAGGTCTTAGATCATATGTAGATAGATATTGGAATAGGTGGAATTTAGAATCAAATACATTTTAGTCGAATTCACAGTCTCCAGGATCGGCAATTTTACCAACGAAAATGGATTCAAATAATTTTTGACCATATTCTCTAAAATTCAAAATCCCACAACAATAAGTATTAAGCAAAATAAAGGTACTCCGAAGTTGGTGGCATGTGTAACTCGCACTCCGCCTGAATTAAACAGTCAGTTCACATGGTAATTTAAGTCACTAGATGTGCACCGATAATCAATGGTTTCTCGAGCTCTGACTGCTTAGGTATGGATGTAAATCGGTGAACCGCCCCGAAGAACAATGATACATATTGATGGAGCACCATTTTTAAATTTTTGACAATAGTCAATCTAGAACCACATTTGGAACTTCAAACTCTCCGAGTGTAGCATCCAAACTCTCAACTGATTCATTTGATTCATTCTTTGTACTCCAACATCTGAAAGCTCGTTCACTTCTCTTGTCCTTTCTCATATAAAATGAACATTGTATTTAACCTTATTGTCGCTTACCTAATGGCACGGTTCTAACTCTCGTTATTCCAATTTCCGCTCTCTCATTCAGTCTTTCTAGATTTCACCACTGCTATACTATAGATCTTGGTCTACTTCCCCAGATCTTTGTGTTCTGCCCTTTTCAGAATCGTGATTACCCGTCCTCAGTTATTATTCATTAATCCAACTCCTCGCGCTTCTAAATTTCAGCATACTTGAACCGAGAGTGGACCTCTTTGTGAATTTACTTATCAGATATGTCAACTTTTAACATTATTATAATTAAATAAATAATTATTAGAGTCCAATTTACCATACTTATTTCAGACATCAGATTAGGCTTACCATTTACAACAGCTGCCAGCATGTTTACGTACTTTCAAAGACTTTAATACAATGAGATTGCCTTTATATCACTAATGTTGTCAATCAATTGTTTACCATCCACAACGTGTCTCCCGCCTTTGAGGTTGTGTGAAGGAAGCTGATATTTGGTGTGGGTGAAGTGAAAAATAAAATGAAAATTCTCTATAATTTCCGCATTTACGAAGAGAAGGCCAAAATAATTAGAGAGACCATACACTTAAGAAATCACATTGAGTAATCGTAACTACAAAGAGGTTTCTTTCTGTTAGAAGTATAAGTTGAAGTCCAGACTCTGACCATACTCGTCACGGACTTTAATCTAAATGGGTCACAAATCGCTTCACTTATAATCGGCAAGAAAATTCTTATTATAAGATCTATTATAACGCATATTTAATGGCTAATACCAATCAGCTTACAAAAAGGTAAATATTTAAATCTGACCATATACGCACATGTGGTATCAGCTCTGAGTCACTTCGTTTTCATTTTCACTCACTTGATAAATCATATCTACTAGAAATTTGGCAGGTTATATTAACTTGACGCTCTATCTCAAGAACAAAATATCAGAATAATGTTTGTTTTGTTTGGCAAAAAATATATATAATGTATATATGTAAATTCAGGCAACCTCTCAGTGTTAATCTCTTTCATTGGATTCTGTTTCCTCTCATCACAAGTCTGAGTAACATAACGAACAACAGTCAGTTGACCCTTAATCTGCAATAGATTTGTCCACTTTTCTTTATCCACATACTCTTAAAAGATACCGTTTTAGCTCACCTTAACTAACACGGCTTATCTCAATCACGCTCTCTACTTTCTTGCATTTTGGTGGAAATTGTCTAAACTTGTCGGTTATTAAGTACCACCTCAGTACGTATTAGTGCTTCACTGTTTGAACCTATTGGGGGTGAATTTTATTCAAAATATGCTATGGTTATGCCAAGATGTTGGCCTAAATCTTTGTATTCCTTAATTGCATACGAAATCTGGCTACGGATTCAAACGTATTAGACGGATTAGACGTTGGATTTAACAAATTGCATTTGCTTTGCAAGCAAGTTGTCACTAAGGGATTTTATGCATCTTGGTGATCTTTCAGCCTAACACAAAGATACGACACTCTGTGAGCCTTTCATGCTGTCTAAATTCACCTATAAGATAGGTTTATTAGGCACTTATTCAGACCAAGCCTACAAAAGTTTTCTTTCTTGTGATAAGACCAGTCGAATTGGCATAATTATATTCAGATTTGGAAGCAATCATTCCATAAAATCGAGTTACGTTACGTTAAGGTTAGCTTGCATCAAGTCCAGAATGGTGGTCTTTCGACTTGTCCTCAATAAAAGATCTACTAGAGACGGCGTTTACTTGGTAAAATTTGGCTGCTTATTTAATAAATCTTGCCATTAATTAAACTTTTCCAACCCAAAATTGCCCTTATACCCCCATATAAGCTGAGAAGAATATAATTGTGTATATTGTTTTAAGGGGTATATTTTCAGTTGCTAATTTTAAATTATTGTAAAATACAAGCAATAATTTATTAAAATAATAGAATAAAAGCAAAGATTAAATTTGTTAAATACTTAATTCTCCCTCTTTTCTGCGCATACAGCTATTTCTGAGTGTGATTTCAGAGTCTCAAAAATCTCCTTTATGCACGATTTACTTTCCGAGGAGTTTTCATCTCCTTCCAAACACTGCAATAAGTTGATAACAGGAGTTAATAAATTCGACAACAAAAATCGCTCTATCATATCTTTTTAAAAAAACAATCTAAGTGTGGCCGATTATGATAATACTAATACTACAAATCAAAGAGATCAAAATCGAAACAGCCGATTCGAGTACGCCTACCTCTAAAATCCAAGTAAATAAGTCCATCCCACCACAGGTGATAACGTTTTCGCACGCCTCGTGTCTATTAGTGATAAGCCTTCTGACAGTGCCAAGAATGTTCACATTTTTTGCCGGTATTTCCCAAAAGCTGTGGAGATATGAAAATATGTCGTCACCCCGCTCTTGCAGCCAATTGAGCACGCCTTCCTTAGGTAGGTAAATTTCGGCAACGCTCTTAACTAAACTCTGCATATACAGAGGGTCTGCCCTGATTTCATCCAATTCCTCCTCAGACATCTAAAAAATAGTGGAAATGTCGGTTTAATTGAAATTATTCACTCGATCGCTCGCTCTCTTTTATTTTACCGCCAACCACCAGCTCACCGAAATTTGAATTCGCAAACACTCTCAAATAAAAATATGATCTATGGCAAATGTACTAAATAGGTTAATGTCGCAGGCACCTATTTTAGGCTGCCAGAAATCACCAAATCTGATTACTCCCTAAAATGTTTAGGTAAATATTTTGTCAAAATACAATGTACCATCGAACAATCTTCAAAATAACGTGAATATTTCACAAAAGTCCGCAAGTAGTAAATTTTGGCAAAATTCTTGAAAAGTCAAGACTAATTTTTAACTAATTACAACGAGGAGGAATTAGGAAATTGGGCAAAGTGTCTATTGAGTATTATTTAAATGCTTGTGTGAACCACTCCCAGCATCAGAGAAACTAATCAACGCTGGATCTCCATTTAAAGTATATGTGCGAGGAACAACTTACCCTTTGAAGTATATCTATGAGTTGAGTCAATGCCAACGCTCTAGTATTTGGAGTATACACATGTGTGATTACTTTAAATAGGGCTTTACACCATCTCATACAATCAATAGGCTATAACAGAAAATTAATTAATTAAATTTATGAAAATGAAATTGGCATTAAAATAAATAAAAATGAGTATTTCTGACTTACTACTCTTTCAAGGTTAATGACTCTTTTTAAAAAGTTAAGGGCACAGCTCACGTCATAAAACGTGTGATCCTCATCCGACACAAATTCGTCTTCTCCATAAATAGAAATAGTATCATAATCGCTCTCATCGTATTCATTATAAATAGTTTCATTTTCACTGTCTTCATAATCATTAGGTTCATCACTTTCATTTTCACTAAAACCTTCACTACCACATTCAGTTTCACTATTTTTCCCAATTTTACTATTGGCATTGTCATTTTCTTTTACTCTGTTGCTAGAGCACAACACTGCTTCCTCAATCATCGTGAGTGCATAATGTACCAACCTCTGGAGGGATTCAGTTGGAATGGCATTTAACTGATCTCCTTGCGTCATTACCCATGTAACGTAGATTCCTATCGAATACATATTATCTGTCCTTTCATAAGTGTTATTCAAAAAATTCGCAAGGAACTGGAGTGAATGGTAAAAGGTGTGTACATTGAGAAACATTCGATATGTTAAGGAAAAAAAATATGGCGTGTTCAACATAGTGACACAGTCATGCTACAGTTGAACCTTACCTCGAAAAAACTGTGAGAAAAGTGTACGCCATTACATATTGCATCTTCAATGCTCAAAAATAAATAATTGATAAATCTGCTTAGGTCCTCGTAGTACTTAAAACTTTCCATCATTCTGTCTTCGCTTATTCCACCGCATATCTAAAGATGCTTGTCCGAGTTTAGCAAAAATTTTATAATAAAATTTTAATATTGACTTTCCCTTACCATGATATTTGGATATCTAATTGAGAGTTCGTCGATTGCCCTATTTCCTGGAAGCGATTCATTTAAGCCGATAAGAAAACCGAGAAATCGCAAATTAGCTTTATTCTTTATCAATGTTCTGTAATATAATGAAAAGCATTTCAAGAACTCCAGTGATTACCTCATGATCTCTGTTAAAGGAACTTGAAACAATAGACCGAAACAACTCATAATTACTCCAAGCCATGACTTGGCATAAAAGTGAGATTTAACAAACCATTTATTATATTACAAGATTTAGCATATTTACGAAACTTACTTGATATCTTCTGTTTTTAATCCGAATGGATTGCTGCTCATTTCCAAGTAGTGCAGATGTGGGAGAATTCCTGGTTCTATAAATCGGTCAACTTCAGGAAGGCGCGATTTCTTTAAATAATGTAGGAAGGATACATCAAGGAATCGCAGTTCTTTCAGTTCCAAAATTGTCGAGAGCATCTGCTTAACGAATCGTTTACATTTTAAATCAAGATTATATAGGCTAAGTCCTCTGAGACTACTCTTCAATTCCAACAAACAACTGATATCCGTGACATTAGTTCCGGATATTTCAAGAAATTGCAGTCGCCGAAGCGGTGTTAACAATAGACGAAGATCGTAAGAATCCAATTCTATTTTGCTTATTTTAAGGTAGATTAAATTTTGAAGTTGACTCAAGACTTCAATTGTCTCTAACTTGGTATTTTCCTCTAAAGACATCCTTTCTAGCTTGAGTGTGTGAAGACTATTAATGGTTTCTTTGCTAAAACAGTTTGTGATATCTTTCAAACTGACACCGCTCACATTAACAGCAGTTATATTGTATAAGGTAAAATCTCGAAAGGCTAAAATTGAGATCGGATTCACTTCTGCATCAAGGAGAACTAGCGAGTGTAAATTAACATATTGTCTTGAAAAGAGAGTTAAATGTTCACTTTTCAATATATAACACTCCCCAAGTTCTCTAAGAATTAAAAAGGCTATTTTTGGGGGAAGTTGGCAATCAGGATGGAGAAAACTCCAATCAAGCTTTAGCTCCGTGCAATTGGGACGTTTCGTGACCAAAGAAGAAACATGGTTCACAATAGCCAGGACGCACATGTTTATCAAAGAAGGAACTTTCACTCTTTCTGATTTTAAAAGAAATTAAAATGTTTGAGTTGTTGGAAAATGTTGAAAACAAAAAAGAAACGGAAAATTCAATCAAGAGCTTTTATGATTGATTAAATTACACATAGAGAAATACCTACCGTCCATTTTGTTATTACTGACCATTTATTGGCGCAGATGTGTTCAGCAGTATATTGTTTCTCGAAAGTATGATTAAAATGATGAACACAGTGCTTACTAGTCAATAGCTAGAATATGATTAACACGAATTAGGTATCACATTCTAATTGATTCTATAAACGACCAAAAATTAACTCTGATGAACTGCTGTCGATATGACTTGAATTCGAAGTGTGGTAATCGCTTTTAATATGGTATTCTTAATTCTAGAATTATCAACTAGTCTACGTTAGATTAATGTTTCTATTTTTACTCTACTTAATATCATCAGGAGAAATAATGATATCACCTTGAGTGATCACAGTTGATAGAGCTTTGTTAACTCACAATTTTTGAATATTTAATCTTGGCGATATTAAACTGAATTTCCGCTCAACAAGAATGGAGCAATCCGAGTCCGAAAATCAAATGAAGTAAGACTACTTAGCAATTACAAATGGTAAAAGTAGCCTTTTACTTAAACGCTGTTTGAAATTTTACTTTTCTACGAATTCTTTGTTGCTAATAGGGAGCACTAATGAATAAGTTAACCTTTAAAAATGTTTAACAGTTTTTATCAGAATTCTTATCCCTGGGAGATAATGAGTAATTGGACGGAAGTAGCAACTATCACATGACCCATTATTCGACGGTCTGTGCTTTTTCTAGCAGCAATAACTTGAATTATGGTCATATAATTGTCTTTTCAATCATATTTCAATATTTATAATCCCCTATATCTCGAATACACTGCTTTCTAGATGGCGTATTCAAGTTTGAGACCCAAATATTAGCACCAGGCTAAAACAAGCTTTGCATTGTAGAAAAGAGGGCATTTATTGGCCATAAAACAAGTACTGTTCATTGAAACAAGTGTAAAATAGTTGGCTTGTGTTAGTGACCTGCCTTGGTACGCTGAGACTCGGCCTGCGAAAGCCGTATTCTTAGTACTTCAATTCTTAACTTAATTTTGTTCAGTTAATGGATCTATGCTCTAAATAATATCTATATTTCCATCGGGTAGTTAGATTTAAAGAGTCGGTCGAGTTTCTGCTGCGCTCTAGTATGCATAAGAATAATCATTTTTCCAAAATAGATATATGATCAACACCGATATGCAAGTAAATAACGTGACCAGCTCCCTTTTGGTGTATTAAACTGTTTCAAATCAATTTTCGCCTAAGAGTTTCGGCCTATACAGTTGACGAACATCTGTGTAGTGCGTCATTATAGGAACGTGTTAATAACTCGACTTGTACAGGAGGGAGAGAGAGAGTGCCCAATTTATTCCTTTGCAAAACATGCTTCGCTCCTGGGAAGTGGAACTGACTAACTCTACCTGGTGAAATTGGCAAAACGCGTGGCTGAGTATGCACCGACGAGTATCGATTGGATAACCTGCGACCAGACAGAAACATTCTTTTTCAAATTTTAATTATATTGAAAAGTACCATGTACTCGTCTTCTCAAGAGATACTTTCGAACCGTTTTCCTTTCATAAAAGAAACTATGAAACACAACGCTTCAAATACGCAGGCGGGCCAGCCACACAATCAATCGTCGTTTTCCTGACGCATTCGAATCTCTTATCAAGTCTAAGGAGCATTGATGCACTTGAGTCATTATTTGTACTCTAAAGTTTAAAGTTATGATCTCTTCGTTTGTCCCACCTACCTAATTGATTCCTACAGACCGTCTTTTGCATTTCCTCACATGCACTCGCACTTGCTGGGTACTTACTGGCATAGTTCGCTTCCACTGCTCCTTCCCTCCCTTTGTCCAATCCTGGTTGTGATTCTACAATGTACTAATCCGCGCACAGTTCTTGGTTTCCTGGTAGTATGAGGATCTGTAGCGTGCAAATTGTTGTTGCTAGTCCCATGCCTACCCCAAGTTCCACTGAAGTGGTGACCGCAGGTTTGTTACTCCTATGATTAAATCATATATAGCCATTATTATTGCATAATTATTAACCGCAGAATCCAAAAGGTATTACAACCAAAAGCAGTTAGCAAATTGTCCAATAAAGTATGAAGGTGGGGAAATCGAAAGTATACTCACGTTAATGCTTACTTTATATAGTTTTTAATTTCGGGTTTTTAAATAACCACCAAATGAGTGGTTCACTTTCCTAAATTTAAACTGTATGATTCGTTGACTAGAAGGCGGTAAATGCTTTGTAATGATATTCTTTGCCTTTGGGCCATTTTTTAAAACCTTATGTCAGTATTATCGCGTTATTTGATTTTTTTAATTCCAATGATTGATAAGGCAAAGTGACTCTGTAATATACTTAGCATCTTAGAACCTCAATACAGAGGGAATAGGATGACTAAAAAATTTCCTACTTTGTTGAAAAGTAAGAACGACTTTAACGACTATTTCTTACCTTAGTAGGATAAAGATGAGTGCCAGTTGCCTTAACTACAATTGAAATGAAAAAAAGACGTCCTTTCAGCATAGAGTATTATTAACCGTGTTAAACAAAGAGCATATTGAACTGTTTGCTAATAATGACGAAAGGTGACAGCAATAGTAAAAGTGTAGCGTTGCTTCACAAATAAGCCTCGACTAAATCTTATCACTCTCTATGGCAAGATCCCTTTTTATGAAATTTCTCCCGAAGTTGGCCAGGCTACTTCAACAAGAGGGAGCAGAACGTATGGCCAAGTAGGTAAAATACAACTAAGAGTACGCTGACAATGAGGTGACTATTGATAGCTGGTTGGTTGAGAGGCCTCTGCACTCACGACCTCACTTGCTCTCTAATCAATCAACAACACGTCCGCACCTTTGAGGCTATTAGAGCGCGCATGAAATTTCTTTGTTCAGACAGAGTGTCATTGCGCACGCCACCGGACTGCTCGCATAATCGGCCGTAAGAAATCATACAAATAAATCTTGGTGAGTGTTTGAGTCCAGGTTCAAAGACTCTGTGTTCAGAGGTAGATATTCTGTTTAGCCTTTCTTTCATCCTCTTGTCGTCATTATTTTAGAGTTAGGAATGTAAGGAAATATCTCAAAAAAGAAATTGTGTGGCTTCAGCCTGTAGCGAATTAGTGTGCTAATAAGCCTTAGTTTATTCTCAGTAATCCCTATGCCGTGATCTCATAGTTAGGAAAGGCTCCTGAAGTTAGCTAAGCTATCTTAACGATTTGGGGGGAGCAGACGTACGGTGTGGAACATGTTTATTTGGGCTGTGTCTGTCACCGAGCCTAGTTATTAAAATACAATGAAGGGTTTGTTAAACTATTGACTATTGATTGACGGCTGGCTAAGAGGTGTGCGCTCACCACCGCGCTTGCTCCTTATTTGACAAGTAGCACAGCCGCACCTTCGAGTGCGCATGACATTTCTTCGTTCAGACATAGTAGCGTTGTGCACTCCACAAGTTCTCCAAAGAAACTAACAACTAATTTAATCTGGAATATTTCATTTATCTTGGTGTTAATGAAGTAACTAACTCCCGAAGTAAGCGTAGAATGAGGTGAAAGGATATCTTGTTCAAAACGCAAAATGTTGCAGTTTCCTATGTTGTAGATTTCTTTTACTTAACAGTGTTATAAAATTCTGTAGTATTTAAATCATAAACTTAAGCTCATGCACAGCACTTTAGGTTTGTTCTTAAATTTATATCTATCATGAACTGAAATTCATGGTCGCTCTTTCGTTATTGGAAAGAAGTCGACCTGAAATATGAACTGTAGATCTGTTTTCGAATGAAGATTCTTCCGTTGATATTTATTGGTTTACTTTAGTATTTTCCTAATCCAGTATGCACTTTGAAAAGTAAAAATGAATTTTTTCTATAAATTCCTATCTTACAAATGTTAAATTTTGGTAAAAATCACAGGACTTTGGTTAATTTGGAATTGGATTTACAGCGTAATCTTGCTTGCAGCTATTAATTAAAATAAATACTTGACACAGTAATATTCGTATTTCTCGTTTAGTATCTGAAAGATTTAAATTTTAAACTTTGAGAAAAATAACCTATAAAATCAAGGCGAAGATGTGAATACTATCACAACACTTACAGGGAAATAATAGTTAATGTTTATTTTTAATTTGCCAATATTTGTTGATTATACAGTTATTTTCTACATAACCTTGGGTCTGTGTTAAATCGGGCTGTGCGCAACACCAATACAAGCATTATGTTCATTCGGTTGACAATAGTGCACACTTTGTGTTCGAATTCCCAATAAAATTTAGAAATAAAGCTTTAGAGCTTTAAATACTGCAATTGCCAAATAAAGAAGAAAGATGTTTCTCTTGTAATTTACACATTTCTTTCTGAATATCTCTTAGATATGTAAGAAGTACTTTCCTATTGAAGAATATTTTTTCAAGGCAGTTGGGAATGACTCTCACGAATGAAGATTTGAAATCTATTGTTTCCCACGCAGTCATATATTTCACGATCTTTTCCTAATTTGTTTGATGTCAGTAGAAAGTTAATGGCTGAAATTAAGTGAATAATTTGAATTCTTAATTAATATAATTATATTACATAAATTAATATTATTTCAAATCCCATAATTGCAGTCTTCAATCAGCTATGTCTATGTTCTCCCAATGAAATCACATTAAACATTACCACACTTAAATACTAAGATTTGCCAAACCGTTTCTTCCTATATTGTAACGTCATTGGTGTTGCATGATTAAAATCCAAAGCACTTAAATTTGAATTTAAAGCTATCTGAGATACTGTTTATATCAATAGCTATGTTGAGGGTTTTGTTGAGCATTTTAGCTTTTAAATGGGTTAACTTACCCGCTTACGATTTGACGTAAAGGAAACCGAGATAAACGGATGACAGAGGTCAACATGAATGTGAGGGAAAGTGAATGAGGAAATGACTCTCAATATATACATTTCAGAGCAGTTTAATTGGACACTGTTTGCGTGTAAAGAGTGAAAGTTTCCTCAGATCATTTTACTTGAGTTTCAATGCCACAGCTTTAATATTAATTGAATTAGTGCAAAAGTTTAATAAATCTATGGTTATAATAACGAAGAAAGAGGACAAAATTAAAATTGGTTTACTTAACTTTGTTTAAATACATATTAACTAAAAGCTCAAAAACTATAGAAGAAATTTGATAAGTGATTCAAGTGCAGGTATGGTTTAAGAAATGGTCGTATGTAGAACGAGTTATTGCAAATATGATCATTACTCATTTCTCGGAATCACCCGGTTTAATATGTTTAAGTATATCCAGAAGAATAGCTTGATAAGTTAGTGCGGGGCAAGTGGGTATGTCCATTGACAACTTAATACTCGTGATTTCGAAAAATAATTACTTTAGGCGCAAATGTGTAGAGGAATTTGAGATTAGTTAAGAATGAGAATAATTTGGTTTGAGTTCTAATGAAAATCCATGTCGTCCAATTTGCAAATGATATAGAAAAATTAGAGACTAATTCAATTTCGAAAGAGGTGAAACTTATTCATATTTATAGTGATCAACAATAGTTTTATTCAAAGGATATGAACCATGATTTAGCTAATAATAATTGAAAACGTCTTCCAGGTCATATTCACGCTGAACTACTGACAAGAGAAATTACGGAAAATGCATTGTTCATTTTTTTAATTTTAAAATCCAATTAATAACACTATAGAATAAATATTGAAAATTATTAAATTTAATTCTAGATGCAATTATAGCTGTTTATACTTTTATTTGATAATTTGTAATTTTCTTTATTTGATTCACAGTGAATAATATTCGACTGCTGTGGTAAATTCAATTGCTTCTTTCTAGTCTTGTGGTCAGTCATGAGCAACTCTCAAGGAGTAACGTCTTACAGTAAAATGCTCGATATTCAGTGTACGAAATGGGTTGATTCTGTTTTGGAAAGTGTGAAATCCAACATTGAGCACATTCTTCAAATTTGGAGCAGCATTGGTTTCGATGAAAAACGAATCGAAAAACGTATTCATATTTTGAAGAATGAACTGGATACCCACTTGCGGTCATTGATATCTGAAGAAGAAAAGAAGGTCGCAGCTCTTCATATAGACGTGGAAAAGTTGGAGGTTTGTTGTAATTTTCTTTCATTTTCCTGTAGACTCAGGTTGTAAACCTAAGTGGCGATTTGGGCATTAAAGTTGAGCCAACTGACTCTGGTCTCTCCTTACTTGATCGGCAAAAACTTTTGTCTGAAACCCGGAAGAAACTTTCTGAAACAATTTCTAGTCGAATGGATCGCTTTAAAGCCTTGTCATTAGAAAATCAACACATATGCGCAAAACTGGGCGAATCTCCTAAGAAATTCTCATTTGAAACAATTCCCTCTCCAGAACTCTTAGAGTCTATGGACGATGAAATAAATGATTTACTCCTAAGGTTATCTCACAAGGATGATTCCAAAAGTGATAGTTCTAACTCCAGGAAGGAAGCTAACCATCCCGTAAGTTTGGTTTGTGTCATTGTATGTTAGTCGTAGTTTGAACTTTTGGGATTAGAAGAAGGTGGCTATCTCTCCGGTTTTATTGCAATCATCTTGTTTTAGGAATGCGAATCTGCGCGCGGAGATTCCTTGATAACGTCCGTTATAGCCGCTCTGGCTGAATTACACGAACTTTATAATGATTGCCTGGTTGATTCTTCGATTCGCGATAATTTTCCACTGGATTGTCCTCCTGACTCGATCAGTACCACTTACTTAGAGAAAATTAATCTTGAAATTGCTCGCTGGAAGGAATATCGTGCCAAATTTGCTGACGCAATTTCTTCCTACAACTCTTGGTGTGCATCTTTCGCCAGACTCAATGAAATTGAGGTAAGTTTTTTTGTTTTGTTTGCTATGAAAGCAGTTGGTGTTTTTGTCATTACTAATAGCATAAATAATTTAGCGTTAATCCCAACTCTTATTAGGAAAGTGGCGGAGTTTTGTATTCATTTTAAAGTTTTTCATGTTTTTTGGTTTGTTTTTGAAAAAGTCTTACGATATTTTATTAATTGTTTTGGTTCATCGCTTTTCTATTCTCGTAGTGATTAGCAGGTGTACTTGTCGATATGTCTTGGAAAGCGTCCATATGGTCTGACTTATTTTATTACTCTACTCACTTTCTGTTTATTTGTTGAGGTCATTAGTATTTTGTTAAGGTCAATTATGAATTTATCGAATTTATCACGTGATTATGACTTTATTGTTATTATGTGATGTAATAAGATCTCAGGTACGTTAATAAATAATAGTAAGCGATCCCTTTTTCATTTTTTTTCGGGTTATACATTACTTGCTTAAAACACGGATTTAATGATTCGTCCCTCCGATTAGTAAGGATGGCCTTTCTTACCAAATTAATTGTATTTTTTGAATTCACTCTTCAAAAAGGGCTGTTTATTTGGTTCGTAAACACAAAAGCTGTGTTATTTATTTTATAAATAAGTGCTCACTCGACCGGTATCATCACAATGATCTTGTGTTTACTTCAACTCGCACTTAACTGTGAACTTACCTATAATTAGTATTAATGTTTTAGTATTAAATCCTATTAGGTTGGGGCTGTATGCATTCTCCTCATGGATGTCTTTTAAAATAGCGCGTGTCTATTGTAGTTAATAAGTAGAGAATATGATCACAACTCTTCTTTGCAAGATCTTATTTCCAATTGTGGATATTTATTAGGACCTGATTAACCAAGGTAAGGGATCTGAGAGACTGGAGAAAGAAGCTACCTCTCTGCGTGAAAAGATCCTTCCAGATCTCGAAAAATTACTCGCGTTAGCCTCTCGAAAAAGCCGTAAATTTAAAATATACGGTCAGCCTCCAACTACCTATGTTCAATTGGTTCGTAGATCCCAAACACACTTCTCTAAGGCAAGTAGACACTTAATTTTTACCTATTATTTCAATTTTAGTATATAACTCCTTCGTTTTAATCCAATTAGCCATCAGGATCACCCGTTCAACCGATTGTCTCAAATACTACTACCAAGAGACCCGACGTAAGTCTAGATACCAATTAGCTGCCAATAAAAGGTACTTTCTTTTGCCTGCTCCCTTATATGCTGATGCGTTCCCTAGATGGAGAAGGGGGAAAATTCTTCATTGGAAAAGCCTCGCAGCATACCACTACCCACATGGAGCCTTAAAAAGGCGACCTTAAAGTCCAATAGGTTAAGATCGGATCCAATCGATGCTCCGTGCCCTGTATCATTAATACAATCTGAACCTATTACGCCTAAGGTAAAATATCGATCTCTCAGATTTGTATTGGTGTTTTTAATTTCAGTAATTATTTGTCTCATTTGGTTTATTTTGGAGTATAGTTTGAAAGTCATATATCACAAGTCAGGTATAATTTCAATGACGGAAGGAAGAGCGTGCGGCTCTAGCTGTGTACTAGTGGTCGTTCAATTGCTTTTGTTCCGTTAGAGCAGTAGTTCAAGTAATTTTCTATTACAGATAGGACAATATAGAACTAATTGGCACTGTGTTTTAGGGTACGAAAGATAGAGCAAAACCAGTAAGGCCTGAAGGGTTGAGAGAAATTGGCAGTGGTCACTACCGAGTAAATTACCATGGAATTGTGATTCAGTATATCATATCTAAGTTTCTTACTAGCTTACTCCGTATTGCTTGTTTCCAACGTGCTCAGTGGGTTAAAATTTTATTTGAGTTAAATAGAAGGACGCTATGACTCCATTGTCATTGATGCTATGAAGGGAGGTGTGATATTGCAAAATTTCAATCCAGTTCTTGCATTCAAACTCCTCTTTTTCTTGTGCCCTTTTCTTTAAAAATGATGTTGTTATTAGGGTCGTATTTCACTAACGGAATTGAATATGCTTTTGGGTTACGTATACCAGTCGTTTAGGTGTGCAGGTAACAGAAAAAACTGCAAATTTTTATCATTTTGGAGCTTGAATATCGCCAAAAAATAGTTTTTTTGTTAAACACTAATAATTTATTCCTTCACTTTTTGGCACATTGTTATTGGAAAGCTTCTTGTACGCAAATCTCCAATTGGCAGTATTAACACTGCGTTACGATAACTTCTAGTCTAATATTCTCAAAATCTCTTTACAGACCTCTATACCAAAATTAACTAAAACCATAGTTGACCCGAAAGTTCTGTCCCTATGGAAAAGAAATAAGGGCGACGGCTCATCAACCGCTAGCCAGCATGTCGAATCTTCTGCTTCTTTAAAAAATGAAACGACGCCTATTCCTTCCAAGAATCAGCCTTCACTTTCAAAAATGGTGTGCTGTGGTGTATTTTAAATACAATTTAGACTCATTATTTCGCATTATTGACTAACACATTTGATTTGATAGTTTGGAAAGACAAAGGTAACCTCTTCTTCAGCAGAACGGTCACGCACTGCAAATAAATGTACAATACAAAGGAGGATTTCGAAATCATTCGAACAATTCAAAGTACCCCAGCGTAGGAAATCATATGGACTATTGGCCACAAATAGTCAGGTGGGTGCACTTACCCTCTTTCTTGTTGCCCTAAGTGTTTATGGTTTTAGCCTTATTTATGCCATTAAAATTTATTTAGAGCAGAAGAGAATAAAATCTGAAGGTTTTGAAGTTCACTTTCTTTTCTTTTAATTATTAATTTACTAAGCCCATTCAAATGCTCTTAATGGCAAAAGATAGCATGTATTCAAAATTGACAGGGTTTCCAATTGAATTGATCGTGACCTACATGGCTGACATTTAGTATGAGCCAAGGTTTTCGATTAATCCACGATAACATTTCACGCACTTTCTTACATTTGGCATTTGTTTTAATTTGCAATATGGGCTTTCTTTTGTTTTGGTTTGTTAGAAATCGTCTGAACAGAGTATTTTGGATCTGTGGTATAAGAAAAAGGATACTCCAAGCGCCAGTCGATGCGGATCTCCTAGTTCTGTGAAGAGTGAAATGGCGCCTACTACTAATGAACGACCACTTACAAGAATGGTATACTTGTCTTCTATTTATCTGGTATTTTTATTCTCATGGTCTTAGATTATAATTTGGAATTTCGTTTATTAGTTTGGAATGGACAAAAGTACTGCTTCTTCGGTAGACCGACTTCAAAATGGAATCAGATCCGCAATACAAAGGAGGGTTTCGAAATCCTCCGAAAAATTCAAAGTACCTAGCCCGAGGAAATCGAGTTCCACCTCTTCCATGAGCAGTCAGGTATGTTTGATAATAATAACTACGATTTTCCTAAATCTTTACATTTTAAGTTGTATTAACTTTGATCCAAATGTTATGACAAAGATAGCATTTGACGTTTATTAAGAGTGTGAGGATGTGAGGGGTTGTATAGCTATCAATGTTAAATTGACCAGGAGACGTAAAGCAAATAGCAAATAGTCGGAGTGATTGATTCTAAAACGTCTGCAGGCAGTTCATCTTTGTGGGCACTTGTTTTTGGATTGCTTGTATTGACACTCAAGATCAAACATGTTTGTGTTTATTTACATTTCTGTTAACTCGCTTTTTGCAAACAGTTACCTACTCTTAGTGGTAGAAGATATGCCGCTCAATGGATTGCGTTTATTTTAGCCTAAAATATGCACGTTCTTTTGTTTTGTTTTGTTAGAAATCGTTTGAACAGAATATTTTGGATCTGTGGTATAAGAAAAAGGATACCCCAAGCGCCAGTCAATGCGGATCTCCTACTTCTGCGAGGAGTGAAATTGCGTTAACAGCTTCACGACCAAAAAAGGCAGGTGGATTTTTGTGCATTAATGGCTACCAATTTGTTCCCTCCAAATTTACTCACAGTTTGAGAGCGCTAATATTTTTTCTTTGATGATTGATCTATTTCAGCAAAGATCATGCTGTTATGTAGCACTTTATTATTTATTTTTGTTTTCACTGTTGCGCTTCCATCGACGAGTAAGACTTCGAAACCCAAAGTAGCTTTCTTCCATTTATGCATTACTTGTTATGTGTAGTAGGCATAGGTAAGCGATAAGAAGCGGTTAGCTTTTTCAAATCACATCACTATTTGGTCTATTTCTCCGTTTAGTGTGCTTAGTTGATATCAGTTATTTACCATTTCCATTCTTATGGGATAGGTGCACAACATTTGGTTTTTTACAAGAATTATCTGTTCTGTTTTCTTACTCTGAGTCGGTGATATGACGACAGTTAGATGTCAGGAGTTCATTACTAATCGACGCGTTGACCAAAATCTGCTTAAGAATTGAATAGATGCAGGAGTTTCATATGTAAGATTTTCTTGAATGTCAGTAATCTCTTGAAGTAGCTTGGAACAACTAGAATAACATATCCGAGAGATATTAAATTACCGTTTTCATCCCTGCAACATTCCCAGATGTCGGAAGGTCTAATTCTTTTAAGGTTTTTACGCTGATTGTGTGATCTATTAGCGTTGGGATTGGAGATATTTGAGTTCTCTTCTTATGGATTTTAAGATATCAATCCGCTAATTTGGTGTTAAATAATCAATCTTAGGAGGCTAAAGCTAAAGGTCCGTTGCGGAAATTTCGGCCACAGTTAACCCCAGAAGCTGCTCGAATACTAAGTGTAAGGGGCGAAATTTCCCTTGTTGATCTCCTCCTGCCCTCTGATAACAAGGAAAACGACAAAAATTTAATTCCACAGCCTGCTTCTGGGAAGAAAATGAATACACCTTCGTCTTTTGTCCACTCTTCCCTTTCAAACCATACCTCTAAAAACGGTCCAGTTAGTTGTATGAAAAATGGAAATGTGAGTTTTTCTAGTCTCCCCCGGTGACTTACTGTTTATGAGCAAGATTAAACATTTTTTCTTATTTGTATCAAAATAGGTAAAGCCGACGAAGACAGCAGCATTGGGTCGGGCACCACGTCCTACTCCTACAAAATTGTCCTCCCGTCGACCTATTAGCCGGAATCCAAATATTCCAGATATCCTCAAGCGCTTGGATGAGGCAACTGGTCCTGTCCCCGTGATGGAATTGCTAAACTGTAGCTCCTCCAAAATGAATCCCTAATCGAAACCGCAATAAACAGTACAGACATTTTGCATTGCGTATTGTATATATTATTTGAGACTTTGACACTATGATTTATAGTAGACCAGTATACCTAATAAATTCACTTGGAATTAATTACTATTTTCAATTCTGTTTTCGAATTATAGTTTGGAGAGGATAAATGATAAGTACTCGCTATCACCACCTAAAATAATGTTTACTCATATGTTTTAGTAACATTTATTATAATTATAAAATTAATAGAGCTGATGTCTGAGCTCTTGTGTATTACGCTCGATACGATTACGATAGAATGGAAACAAGTTGAGGCACTTTACTAGAATGAAATCAAGCCTCTCGAGAAAGCGAGTGCTGCAACACTTCCCTATAAAGTGCATTCCATTTCGGGAACTGCTATCAGACGTCATAAAAATGTCCAGTTAAACTACAAGACAGACTTGCATCTAGTTCAGGAAATATTTTCACCAGCTAATCATTGTGCCGAAAAATCCACCATGGCAGATGGCTGACAGTTCACAAAGAAAATATTTCATATTCTTAATATTGTAATCAATAAACTTAGGCATCCCAGCCATCTTCCAATTGTTTTAACTATGAATGTCAGTTGCTTAAATAAAAGTCAGATGCCCAAAACAAGGAAATTCTACTAGTACAGTTTGTAGCAACATTCTCAGGAGGCATGCTTGATATCGACGTTTCACCAAGACGGCCAGACAGCAAATATATCAAGCACTTTATTTACCACATGCTTAGGTCAATATCCGCTAAATTGAATAATATAGTACTACTCTGCGGATGAATTAATTAAAATAGATTATTTATTTGTAAAGCATTACTTCATGAAAAAATACTAAAATGGATTTTCTTCAACCGCCATCATTTGTCACCCGCAGTCGGGAATTGATAGAAAAGTTTGTGAAGAGCCCAATGGCACCAAAATGGAATATATAAAAGACCAAAAATTGAATCCAACTGATTCCAAATATTTACGATTCACTTTTCCTGGTTCCTCATTCTCCTTAAATACAGTGGTCTTGGAACTAGCACAAGACGTGGAAGAACGTAGGCTCTTCGTGAAATAGACTTCTCGATAGAGTACATTCGGGAGTAAATTAAAACTCCAGCTGATGGAAGACAACGACCACAAAGTAAACAATGTTGACGCCTGCTTCCAGAATGAGGTCCCAAAAGTATTTGAACAATGGGAGAACCCTTGAGCCCAATTATATACGTGGACCGCGATCTACATTTTAGCCACTCGAAGAGGTTATAAAATTAAACTAGAATAGTGAGAAACAAGTCAGACTCCATCGCCCAACCTTTTCCCACTTGAAATCAAATGTATAATATAGATAATCTTGAGAATCATGAGACAACTACACCGTTAACGTCTAAGATTTGAAGTTAACAAGCAGCGAAGATCCGTGCTTGAGGGCTCTCGACCACATGTACCGAATGCTCACTGAATCCGAGAAAATATTTTTTGCGTGAAAAATCGTAATAAATTCGAAATACTTCGTTCGTCATACACGGCCGCTTCTTGGCAGCTTTATTAGAAAAGAAGAGTTTGCCAATCTTAATATTTTAAATAAAAGTAAATGGAATAATAAACTAAGAACTATGGCACCATCCAAGCTTCAGACTCGTGTAATTTAATATGTCCATCTTCCGATTCCAATTAAACTCAAATACAAGTAAAAGCCCCATACCCCCATACCAAAAGCACATTCAATATAAATGATAAGCGAAAATTGTTCAATCTATTGAAACAGAGTTATGAGGTAATTAAAAGTGAATCACTCAACAGTGAGGAACGAAATCAGGTTCCATAATTTTCTGCATGCGTCACTAACAGCAAACCGAATGTATATTCGACATCAATAACATTTTGAATCAGTGTTTTCTTTAGTGAAGCAGGAGCTTTCAAAGGTGACTACGTTAAACCATCTTGATACTTCTAGCGGGACACGCAGTGTTCTGAAGACCGACGCATTCAAAGTGGCAGTCAGAGCAGTCCTGCAACAGATGGTTAGGGATAAAACGCAGTCCCTCTCATTTTTCTCGAAAAAGACCACAGCCACGGAGACGCGTTACGGCACATTTGGTAGGGAACTGCTCGCCATCTATTTAGCAGTCAAACATTTCCGTCATATATTGGAGGGACGCCAATTCACGATTTTCACCGACCAAAAACCACTAATTTATGCCTTTCGGGCCATGGCAGATCATCATTCTCCCGGGAAACCCGACATTTGGATTTCATCGCACAATTCACATATTGGTGGGGCTAGCAACGTGGCTGCCGATGCAATATCTCATATGAAATTGAACCAAATCGTCGTGTCCTTTCTTGATCCGCAGTCCTGGCATCCGAACAAAGGTCGGACCCAGATTTCACCGAAATCGGTTCCGACCCCTCGTTACGTTTAGAATGTTTACCCCTACCGGACTCTAACTCTTAGATCCATTGCGGCATTTCAACCGGCAAGCCGAGACCATTCGTCCCGCAAGCATATCGCCGGAGGATTTTCGACCATTTCCATGGTTTGTCGCATTCGCTCTACAACGAATTTGATAATTTCACTTACCTAAAATTAATTGAGCATAACTAATTAAATAATGTAAAATAGAATAAAAATTGGAAAATAGAAAAAAACATACAGTTAATTTGAATGAAGATGCTATGCAAATCAGAACACTAGTTGATGCAAAAAGACTATTCATAATCTGAAACGTATGGCAAAAATCCAAATTCTCCAGTTTTGTAAAATGAAACAACTCTAAAAATTATTCATTAATTAAAACCAATCACCATACCTGGATTGAAATTGCCGTGAAATTAAGCCATTGCTGGTTTTTATTGATTAGTAGTTCATGAGAGTGATCAACAACGACGAGACCGTCATTATTACATAGTACAGCAAGCTCGAGGGGAAGCAAGACTTAAACTATATCTTTGTAAATATTTTAACTTGAAATACGTACAAGATGGATTAAAATGAAACCGTACAAGTCATTAAATAAATGCAAATTACTTAGAAATGATTGTGTGTTACTCGACAATGCAAAAGGCACGAACAATCCAAGGTCGAATTCAACCCAGAATTTCATTCAGAGAGAGGGGGAGAATAAAATCGAGCATCGTCAAAAAACAATTTAATTATTTGAAGATTTAATTTTATCCATAATAAATAAACTTATTGTATTATATTATCTTTCAATTTTTAAATTAAGCTTATTTTAATTTTTATCTTCCGCGCAAATTTGGTCGGAAATCTTGTATAACCAAAACACGTTGTTAGAATTACTGATTTTAAATCTAAACTTATATTACGGTGTAACAATTGGAACTATTCGACTAACGATATTTTCTTATTCTGGACCATTTTCATTATCTAAATAATTATAACGAGGTTTACATTTTTACGCCTTCAGATACGTAAATTGAAATAACTTAGTGCGAAATCAGACACCCTGGATTTTATCTAACTAATTATTAATTAAATTTTTTTGCTGTGTATTAATGCAATATCTGGACTTTGGTATTAAACAAGGATTTATTCCCTTTTAAGGATGGGCCTCAAATTCCCCTTTATTGAAGTTCAAACTTTGCCAACTTGCCCTAATTCTTTCTTAGCGTGTCCTATTCTTCATTAATTCCGATACCTTAAAAATTAGGTATTTAATAAAAGCTTTATCAAACATTGCCAATATTTGGAAAAATTTGAGCTGCAGGAAATGCGTTTTGACATTAGACTGCCAATTATGAATCAATTAGATCACGTTGGAGTGCCATTTTGTCTCACCTACGAAAATAGCATTTGCTGATGTTACAATTTCATATTTAGTTTATATTTTCATAGTTTTTAGAAAATCTAAAATGAGTTAAGCTTATTTACAGATGAGATTATAAGATTTTCCTCTCTAATTAATTTGTTGTTTCGCATGAATTAAATCAATTTGTTGAACATCTAATCCAGTTTCTATGCCTGACTTTGTACTAAATAAAAATTATGATAATGTTTTCTTCAAATCTGTGATTGAAAATAGCTTTCGTTTAGAGAAATAACAGTATCGAAAGCATTAATATAAAGCGGGGAAAATTGATCAATCGTCCATTCTTTCAGGATAAATATAAATCATTTTCGTCAATGTGAAGCTTAAAAAAGAGGAGAGTGCTTGTTTTATTGCAGCGAAATTGCAACTGTCTGATCTGTTAGACTGGATAAACTGTGTGATTGGCAATCAGCTAACAGACGTCGTATTGTGCCATCAAGGAAGTAGGGTAAAATAGGCAGTAAAATTATACGCGTCTGGAGTTAGTTCAATTGTTTGCTTTTTATTGACACGACAGGTTGAATATTTAAAATGTGCTGAAGACTGAGATTTGATTACTAATCTCATAATTTAATCTATTACGCTTCTTAGCACAAGGGGCTATATGAAGTTAGTAATTTATTTGCACTTTCAGTAAGGAGAATGTTGATTTGAGCTATCTAACTTTATGCTTTTTATCCAATATATTGATTATTTCGGCGTTTTCAATCTTTGTGAATTGTTTGCAACATAGAAGACTGAATCAAATTTTTTTAAATGCTCTCTATTAGACCTATTTCATTTAAAATTAAAACCGAACAAAATAAAGAGCCACTAGATTTCAAATTGTGAATCGAAATGAAAATCAGACAGTGTTATATGAAACGTGCAATTTATAGTTTCACGTCTCCCAGAGGTGAATCATTACGACTCAAGTAGACAGCGTGATTTGATGCAATCAACAGGTACAAAATCGTCGTGTGAGCACCGTTTCATCGTCGAATCTTGTTAACTGACATACACCAGTTCATCTTAAGAGCAGTTGATAAATCTGGAATCGCCATCGCGGTTACTTCAAAGCGCTTTTCCCGTGCAAAGTGTTTACCTATTCAGCCCAGTTAACAGAACTCTCATTGCCGTAGAGCCATACACGCACCTCCAATAACGATGTCATTAATGAAAATTAATGTCCTCAACTCCCATCTCTCTCGGAGTTCACAGTTGTGGATTTTATTCCTTTCACTCTTCGTTTGGGGAATAAATACGACTAATGGGGTGTAGAATCTGAGAAAAGGGAGTCGCGTTGAAGAATTATTGTAAACAGTCAATGAAAGTGAAAACTTGCTAAAATGGTGACTAACTAGTGAAAAACCCGAAGTTACGGCTTTTTAACCAAGAAGAACGTTGAAATCAATTAGTTCTTTTTTTCTTTAAAGGAAAAAATATCTCCATTCTTGAGCATAACTGCCAAGAAACAAATAGGTTTAGTAGACAATTTTCAAAGTGCATTCGCATTTAAAATACAACTTCCCAATTATGTTTTATAATGATTATCGCTCTGGGTTGTTGAAGCCGATCCGTATTGCCAAGATCACGTCCTTTCACACTTTAAACACCTAACTGCTAGAGGAAGACAAGATCTGTTGCACCTTTTAGGTGTTTTTATATTGAATGCAAATCTTGAACTGCAATTTCTTTAATGAGTCTACTTGAATAATTCGTATCAAAGACACAATTTAGGCAGGAGGTGTGTGGTATTCTAAAGAGTATTTAATGATCAATTTTAAGCACAAATTAATATTCATACATATGAAGCTTTTATGATTCCGGTGAACGTCATTTCCCTGGAAATTATGGCGAGATGTATTTGGAAGTTGACATACATGGCAACCAGATGAAAACGGCGGTCAATTAAAACTTTAACGAGAAAAGTTTATAACTCTGTTTATAACTTCTTAAGCTTCTAAGTTACAAATAAACTTAAATTGCTCTGATTGCGGGAGAAACTGTTCCCTAAATTGACTAGGTTTAGAAAATTTGGTGGGAGTGTTAAACTCATTCACTCATTTAGAAACGTTTTCCTATAATGGGTTAAAAATAGATTAGATTTACCTTTAGCGGAACTACAATCACTAGTTACTGACAGTAGTTCATTGATGAGCTAAAAACACCTTTTTACAATCTAATGCTCTATCCGACTTCCACATCTACTCGACTTTAATATTCCGATAGCAAGTTTCTACAAGTCAGCTCAAATCTTCATCCCCTTCTGCCCAACTTCTACAGCCAGAATCTCTTGCTAAGTCCTACCCATAACAAAACTGTTGCTATCACTAATCAGCACCATTTACTGAACCTCTCTACATGTCCCCACTATTCCTACTAAAGATTTTGCCATCTATATAACATTTATACATCAAAATCGATAAACATAACCTTAAACCTACTAAAATTAGTCTGCCTTATCCAGTAACAGGATTCCAAAAAAGTATTTCAGTGAATGTGAAATACTCGAAACAAAGTAGGTTATTTTTTTTGTCCAAAGCACATTTATTTCATATTCTAGCATTTTAGAAATGTTTTGCTTCAAAATCACTTGAATTATTTTAGTGGGAACTTTAGCCAATCAAAATTGCTTGTATTTTTTTTTAATATTTAGCATTCAATGCTTCGTTTCATCAGTAAACCTCCGAGACCAATTTCTTTTAACTAATCCAACATGAGGGGTCGATTATTTAAACACTAATTTAGAAAGAGAATAATACCTTTTAAATTGTAAATTCGATTAAGATTGTGTTAGATAAAGTGAAAAATTTGTATTCAATAGAAGGTTAGCTTATATTTAAATTTCGCTTTGTCCTAAAATTTACTTATTTGTTAGAATGTGCTTAATTGAAAGCTCTTTGTCACGCTTAATTTCGGAGAAAGACCTGTCTTTAAGAAAACAATGTATTATTCTTAAGTTCTGATCTTCGTAGGCAATTTTGGGAGGCTAATTAGACTATGATCTCATGGCTATCCCATCTTCAAACACAACTAATCCATGATAGAAATGTAATTGACATGTTTGAACATAGTCATTACCGCAAATTTACAGAATTACCGAAGCATGAAAACTTTACGAGGTAAATATTTTGGCCCCAGGTATTAGTTTTATCTCAATAAGATGACAAAACGTAAATTGTTCTGATTGAGAAGCAAAATTAGCTTCCACTTTCGATTTAATATAGGGAGAAAGGCTGGACAGCAGATTTCAATTGTTGGAGTGTGAATTATTTTCCCAAATTTGATTAGAATTGTTTTATTGAACCCTTGTTTCTTTCACTTTCACATTCGTTTCTCTCTTTTTCTTAATCAAAATCTTCTCATATCCATAAAAAATTCGAATACCAATCTTTCCTATCGAAAGAAGAGGTAAATGAAAGTCAGACAGAGACTCGATTCTCATGAGTGTTATAATAAGTTAATCGTTTTCACCTCCTAGGAGAGGAAAATGGTGAGTGAATTTTTTTTCTTCTTCACCGACAGGACCGCATTTTTACCCTTTACTGACAATCCTCCCCCCTCATTCTCTTTTACACCTCCTGCTTCTACGTCGCCTTTTTCCTGTTTTCACTAATTTTTCTTCTTGGGCTGACTGGTGGTTGTTCCCTGCTCGTGTTCCTTTTTGACTGCCATAAAAAGTACACACACACACACACACTCCGTGGATGCTGTTGAATGGACTGAAAGCACGAGGGAAAAAGATGAGATGAGGCATGAACACAGCTTGTAAACGAGATTGGAGGTGGGTGTTTTTATGCCAAAAAATTCACTGACTATTTAAATTCATTCTTTGCATTATTTGCTGATTCACTTGCAAGGCGAGATTTGCCGAGTTATAAAACATCTTTTAATTTTGATTTCGTGCAAAGGTATTCATCCTAACACCAAGGGGTCTGTTTTAATGAAATCATGGAAAAATGTTAAAATAACTGCCAAGGTTAGGGCGTTGAATTTGAAACTTCCACCTTTTCATTCTTATTAATGCAAGTACCAAAATTCTACTTCAGATATATCCATTCAGATGCACACCTTCTGGTGTCTCACCGGGAAAAATTTCTCTTTCTTATAAATAAAAAAGCTACTATACATTCAACCATTTTTTGAGTAATTAGGCAAATATAGTGCGATTTGCACCATTTAATTTTTAATATAAATCGATGAAGGCGTTTCTAATATATATATTTAACAGTTTTCAGACCAACTGAATAGCATGGAAGAGGTCGAATTATGTCCAGATTTACTCATAACCCACTATACATATTATTCAAAATTAGGCCCTTTCCACTAATTGGTAAAGTATTACCAATATAATGTTTTCCGAATCAGCACAATTATGCAAAAATTAGGTGATATCTCTAGCGTGAATGATAAAATAGGTTTATTTGTTATATTAATTCTTTGTAGAAATGGGAACCACCTTTAGCGTCTTCCTTAATAACCGTGCTAAACGATGGAAAAGAACTGCTCTAAGCTGTGGGAAGAGACAAATTTTGAAGACAAATTAACGCTATCGCATTTAATCAATTGTCAATTTGTTCTAAACGTCGATAACACTGCTCAATCAGATAACCAGGGGTCAAATCTTGCATTTGGAACATTTTGTGGTGGTAGGTAATAATTGAGTTATAAAGACAACGATCACACGAATTCAAAAACCCAATTAATATCCTTGTCTTTGCACATCCCTACACTTACACTTCAATATTCTTTGACTCCTTCCTCTGTTCGATAATTGTTATTTTGGCTTTACTGTGACCAATTACGATATTTTAATTTAAAATTTATTTTCCATGCTCTGTTTCATCCCCATTCCATAGTGACGGCGCCTGTACCAGAAAAAGTCTATTATGAAACACCTCGACACTGCTGCGAGGCTCTTAAGGTGACATTTTTATAAATATCGGTAAAATTTCTAATCTCTCCCACCTCTGATGCCGCAAATCATTATTTTTACGAGTTTTATTTGGAAATGGCGGTAGAATTTTAATATTATGGAATGCTTAAAATATTTTAGGAAAATTTAAACAAAATAATAGAGCTTTAGTGTTTGGGGAGAATACTAAGTCTAGATTGTAATGGAGGTTAACGGAATCTCTCTAATCTCTCCAAAATACGGAAACGCTTGTAAACTAATTAACCCATGAGTAGAAATTTTAACAGAAATTTCATTTTCATAAAATGTTTGCAATTATTATAATTAATGCTAGATTACTCGTCATTTGCCTTTAACTTTTTCTATTTCGCATAACCAATTACTTTTTTGCTGAAACGCAATCATTTTAAATATCCATTTTAAAGTGGAGCACTTCCGGTTGACTTAATTTTTTTAAATGGCTTTAACACTATTAGCCAAACAAATAAATGAAATATTATTTATTTCAGAATTTTAGCATAGTTATGCAATATTTTCCAACGCTGCCGGAATTTGGAAGAGTTAGGCAGAAGGATATACATATATTACCTACATTATATATATATATATATATATATAGCATTTTAAAGTCACTGTGATTTTATTATCAATTTGCTTACACCTTTACTGCATTGAATTTACACTGGCACGGGGTTAAATAAAGATTACTCACCTTTGAGGAAACATAGGAAATATGAAATAAGCCAATTTTAAGTTGCTACAATTTATTATGTTGGTATTTAAAATTTGCCCTTCATGTTGCAGGAGCATAGTGGCGAAATATTTGCAAGCAGTACACTTCGTTGTTCTAGTGCTACTTCAGGGAGCGTAATTTTTGCGGCAACCCAAGTTGCCATTTCACTTTTCAAATACATTACTTTAAGAAGAATTCGAGTCGCGAAATGGCAGTTTAGCTAAGTAATATTTTATTACTTAATAAAGGTCTATTATTTTACTTAGAATTAAGATACTATAGAAATAATAAGTTGGAGATTTTGTGATGGAAAGTACCTATGAATGAGACTTTTGTGAACCCACTTTCACCTCTTCCGTTTACTGGACAGTTAGATAGATTCAATGTCCAAGCTTACAACGATTGGTGAGAGATAAAAACAATATCCAAAAGGCATATTAAAATTTAAGATTTAAATTGTATTCATTAATTTTGGCGCATCCACTGCAGAACTGACTTTGGATAAGTCGCCATAGTACTTGAATTGCCATAGGGCAGAAGATGATTGCCGCTTAAACTTTCTGGAACGTTATGACTAGGTGGCAACATCCTACAAAGCGAAATTAATATTCCCAAACAATTAAAATAATGACTCTCATTTGGGTCTCTCCCCAATTATAAATAAGCTCAAGGTATCAAAAGCCCATTTCTTCAGTTCCTTCCGGCACCAACAAAATTTATGAATGTGAGAGAATGTCAGTGTATAGGCACAATAACTCCAAATCACTTCCTCTGAAAGAAATTTTCATTTTCAGTTGTTTTTTTTGCTGATGAAGGAGCAATGTGGGGTTGGGGGGGGGGGGGGGAAGGGTGGGAGGATAGTACTCAATGACTGAATAGTCGCCAATGTTGATGTTTCAAACGAAAGTTGTGAGTCAACCACCACAGCCAACATAGGGGCATCGGGCAACTGAAAATCACTCTCTGAGTAATACGGGCGTGCCGATAATGTCCGTTGGTCTGTTGATGGGGTGAGTGGTATTAAAGTCATGGAAGTCGAAGGAGCAGGTACAATGGTGGGCACACGCGTACTCAAATATTTGAAACACTTTTTGCATGCCCGAATTTAGGCTCACTATGAATGATATGAACAATAGACGGCTTCTGTATAAAATTGACTGGCCCAATGAATTCACCTTTTAAAATATGCAGACATGCATGACCAAGAACCCCATTAAAATAGGCAGATGGAATTAACCACCATATAAAAGTACTTGCTTTCTTTAAGTGGTTTTTATTTTTGTGCGGGTAATGACTCCATGTTGAATTCCGCACCATTTACGCGATTTTGCTGAAAAAATGGGAATATTGAAGGGAATAAATAAGACTGCATACTTTAAACGTTACTATACTTTATGCGAAATTTATGAACAAGTGTTCATCGAGAAATTGGAATTGTGAACAATATTCTCTAAGCTTAATATTGCTAATCAAAGGCCTTTGATTCTAAGTAATTCTACAGCAGATCGTTGTAGCAAACTGAGCAAAAAAATGTATAAATCTTTAAACATAATTATTTTCTCTCATGCTGCCTCGCCAGATCTGAATCTTCCTTGAATCCTAATTATGGTTATCAAAAGTAAGCATTGAAGCTAGCAATTCCCGTGAGTGCCTCATTTCTCACATAAGAATTTTAACTGGAATTTGGTTGGGTCATAACTGCAGTCATTTCTCATTTACCAAAATGTTTCAAAATAGAAATGAATTTGATTCCTCAAATGATTTCCTGTTCAGCATTAGCCTGCAGCACAGAGTTGGGAAAACACCTTGGTAGTATAAGAAGATTGTTTCCTCAAAATAAACTCCATCTAGTTGCTTAATGGCCAATTTTGTAAAATAAATTCTCTTACTTTACTTTTAACTGGTAACACAGTAATCACAATCTACTTTGATAAAACAAAGCTTTTTCAGCTGCTGGCACGTTAAATAGGTGATCAAATTAGTATTTGCAGTTTATTTCGAAAAATATTAAAGACCAGCATACTAATATTCCTCCTTTTATCTAAGGTGGTTGCACCTTGTAGCATTCAGATAAAAGAGAGTATTGTTGTAGTTAAGGTAGAAATATTATTGGAGAGGAGTATTGAGATTAAATCCTTGTTATTTGAAAGAAAATTATTTATGCTCGCATTGAATCTGACATTAAAGTTAGGGATGAAATTCTGCCTTGTAATTTTTTCCAAGTCTATTTTTTATACTCAAAGCAATTCTAACAGTAGTAGTGGAAGGCAAAATGACAGTTGCACCTGAAAAACGGTGGTCACTTTCAATCCATTTCATCGTTTTACTTCAAATTCCACTGAGGTGTGGCCTTAACCTTAGTTTTAAGAGTGGTTATTTAGTGATAGCGCTGAATTTGTGTCTTCATGCAATTAACTTGCATTTTCTGAAACCCTCACCAAAATTGTTTCAGACCATTTGAATTTAATAGAAAGAGTGTTCTTATGAAGTGCTCTTATTTGAGAATTTTAAGACTTGAAGCAGAGTATAATAGCTGTCATTTCAGCTGGTTTTTTTTAAAAAAAAGCATGAGCTAATGAATATCATATAAGACCACTTCGCCTTGGAAAGAAGAGGGGTTCAATTGACGAGGTCAAATAGGCCAACAAGAAAGGGACAATTGGGCAAACATTTACCACCATCCAGGAGAATGGATTGTTAAATAATCCTTTAGCAAGACTTTTCGGTTCGTTAGACGTTTTCTATTAAGGCCTTCTTGACTTAAA
This sequence comes from Hymenolepis microstoma, assembly GCA_000469805.3. Taxonomy (NCBI): domain Eukaryota; kingdom Metazoa; phylum Platyhelminthes; class Cestoda; order Cyclophyllidea; family Hymenolepididae; genus Hymenolepis; species Hymenolepis microstoma. Next base: position 8,935,260 of record LR215995.1, on the reverse strand, counting down.
AAATATTAAAATGTCTTCGTCGATTCAAACGCAAAATAAACTAGTAGGATTATAGTTAGAAACAAAGACATTTGTGTCTCTTGTCTTTTTCTCTGTTAGCTAATAATAATAAAGGAGCATTCGTGCAAGATAAGTATATAAAAAGCATTCGTTGTTTATGCAGTGCATTTTAGAGATTTAATCAGCCGTTACCAAATAGCTTTCAAGTTTAAAACAAACACGGTGGTGGCTAATTCTCTTACTATTACAAAATTAAGATTAAAATTGCGAATTTGAAAGTGATTCCATTTGCGTGCTTGAGTCCTTAAAGAAAATGGGCAAGTAACTAGCTACGCAAAATTTCAAGGAGGCACAAGAATTGGAGCTGATTTGACCAATCCGGTTTGATTCGTAAAATAGGTAAGTAGCTGTTGCTTCCAACAAATTTCAATTAGAGAAGCCGCGGCTTGGTGTTGTGAGGCACAAAGGTAGTGCCATTAATTAAAAGTAAGCTGATATTAATTTTACCATTAACAACACAAATAAATTAATGCAATTTTAGAAATAAATGTGAAGTTTTTTAGAGATGTGTAGTAAATGTTACCGATTTAATAATATTGTATTTGGTTAAATTCAAAGTACTGTATTCACAAGAATCAACTTATCAGTACTTTTAATTAAAAAATATCCTTTTAAATTTGTTAATGAACATGCAAGAAGTTTGAAAAGGGTGGAAAAGATTGTTTATCCACAAAGGATCTAAAATTTGGAGTGGAAATCTTCTCTCTATAGGCCTAATTAATCCTGACTTTGCCATGAAGCCTTCCCAATTATTTCGTAACTTTAAATTTGGATCTATTTAAGAAAATTAAAGATTCTAATTACACTATGACTTGATGATGGTAAATGTGTAGAATCATTTAAATATTTAATTATAGCACCTAATAGAATTCATGAAGAAACCCAAAAGAAAATCTTGAAATTCCAGATTTCTAAGATCCATTCAAGGAGTACTTCATTTTAAATATTAGGCGAATAACGAAAAGAACTCTTCTGATATTCAGATTTCAATCCAACATCCATTCGAGGGTTTAACCACTCACTTTTATTTTCAACTGCTTTTGCATGAGTAAATGTATTTATTTGTAATCTTAATAAGTTGGATCTTAATATAAGCCACAGACGCTTTGAATTCAAAGTTGTCATGAGTAAACTTTGGTGGGATTTTATTTGCTTTAGCATCAGACACTAACATCATATCCTATGCGCTCATTTACCATAAATTCTCAATGCTGAGTGAACCTAAGACAACGCTAATTCGGGTTACTTTGTTTAGTTTTCACTAGCCAAGCTGATAGTTCTTCACCTCTTTGGGTCTTTTTAACTTCCAGTCATCCAGCAGACATTGAGTCGACCTCCCAGCGTCTAGCTACAAAATGTACCGAAAGAGCTGTTTTCAATGCAGATGTGTCGTATTTATCGCTTCCATCTAAAAGAGGGAGGACCTAGAGTGAGCAGCAAAAGGGTTGAATTATTCACAGCAGATGAATGCGCACTCCTAGGCCTACGTCATATACGTTTATAGAGTGAGGGAGGGAGATGGGGGGGAGGGAATGGGAGGGTGATGATAAAATCAAAGGGGAACATCCCGAAAGTCGATTTTTCCACAGTGCGTGCATATGGGAACGAGTCGGTGAGTGGTTTGGGAGAGCTTTACTCATCGCGGTTTACTTTTCACGCAATGGATACTGTGTGTGATTTTTTTCCGAAAGAAAAAACACTTTGCAATTGCCGATGCGCAGTCTGCTAGCGTTACAACTGTGAAAGGCTTTTGGTGATTAGTAGAGCGGAAATTGTTACAGCAATAGCATACGCTGCAACATTCATTTTGTGGTTCTATAGTAAATTCTATTTTGAAAACTTTGCAGGAACCGCTATTTATCAGATGCGATAATTCAATGAGTGAGGTTGAAAAGAAAGTTTGCTCAGAGTTTTACAGATAACGCTATTATTAACAGATCCATCAGTCAGAAAGATCTACGGTCCACTCTCCTACAGATATTAAGAAAAACCGAACTTTTTAAATTCTAATTCAAAGCAACTGTGATTAACACTAATAAATAATCCACATAACGTAAATAGGGGTCGTAATTTATTAAAAAATATTGTAAAATATTAAAAATGTATGCCTAAATATTGCTACGAAATCGGTCAATTAGTTCTCACCACATGTTAGTTACAATTATTCTTTAGACGCACTAACATATTAAAGAGAGTTTCTGCGAAATTTCTTCCAATGAAAGTCTCTTTTCGTTTTGGTCCATCGTTACTCTGGTAATCGGAGTCTTCTTGACTCTCCTACATATTGAGAGATTTGGAGCGAAACATTTGAAATAATAAAGAACTCCTTTCATTTTAATTTTTCCCATTTAATGTAGATAAAGCTAATTTTGTTTTGACAACTTTAGCACAATATGAGCATGAACTTTCAAAAAATAGCGGTGTGCTTACCTATCATAGTTGAATAAGCCTGACAATAGCTTGCAAAATTACCTTTAATTAACATTATTGTACTGATTAGACGATTCGTCGCTAAGGTAATGCGAAGCTGTCAAGGGACACGTTAGCAAAGTTTAATTGCAGGCTTTAATAAGGTTTTTCCACATAGTTAAATCAAATCTTTAATGAAAGAGTAAATATTTAATTCCATATTTAAATATATTTACGTACATATCAAGTAACCTTCATTTGATTTTAGGAATTGAAATGTCTAAAACTTAAAAAATAACTGCCTCTTAATGACCGAAATTCGATTTTCCTAAATTGTTTCTCGAATGGCACCAAACGCTTGTCAACAAAATTCAGTACCACTAGATCCGCATTTTCATCAACAGAGGGTAGTCGAGATGAGCCTGTGTTTACTTAGAGTGATTCATAAGCAGTCAAATATTCTTTTTTGCTTCAAGTGGACTTGTGAATAGGGAAGATTTGTCCATTAGATTATAATTTGACCCAACTCGCCGGAATCCACTCTGAAAAAAATATGATGTTAGGGTGATATACACTTTAGCTTTTAGCTTAAATCAAAAGATTTCAAACACAGTTGACACCTTTTTACTAAGGGTAATGGTATTTCATTTTAATTTCAGGCGAAAAAAATTCACCGAACGAACTTGCCCTTCCGCATCAAAGTGAAAGGGCTATAAGTGCAAATAAGTAAATTCGCACTAATTCCTTTGGCCTTCAGTGTACCGAGCAAAATGGATAATTTAAACCTCAAAGGTCAACTGGTGAAAGTTTGTGTACTATTATAAATGGAAGGGCTGTCACAGAGTCCAAATTCTTTAATCTGTTGCATTTCAAAAAGTACCAGATTAGACAAATTTATGACAATGCCTTTGGAAATATCACAACTACTTGAATTGGTTAATTTACCAGTGTGCAAAATTTTAAAAAAGCAGTATTTCAAATTAGTTTCTTGAGTTACAATATTCCGAATCCGTTTTGTTTTATGCCAACTAAACCTCTAGCATTAAAGTAAATTTAAGTGTTTGACAGAGTGGCAGAGATAGAGGAGGTGATATGCACGACACCACATTTTTTAAATAGAATTTCCTCGCCATTACTCATGTGAAACCTCAACGCAAACTTAAATGCACCACATCCAATAACTCATTGAAAAAAGTTTCCTTTTGGTTAATATCTGTTGTGAACGCGAAAGGGTAATTTGTCATGCCAGGGAAGAATAACTTTCAATAAATCAGAAACTGTTGTGTCACGCAAGGTACCCCTCTTTCTTTTGAAATACTTTCATTTACCTTTTGTACTTTTGCTCATAAATGCTACTTTTGGGCAACGGAAGTATACATTCCAATGCATTTTAAATTAATATTAATGCGAGGTTGCTTTTGAGGAATTCCGTGAATTAATATTTTTCATTTTAAAAACAGCAATTACTGATGTTTGAATGTCCCAGAAGGAAGTCCTTCTGAAAACGCTACACCGATTCAAATGGGAATATTTGTACAGCCAATATGTGCTGCAAAGCATAGAATAGTTTACAAAGTCAAATTTAATGAAATGTAAGATTTTTGGTTTCAGTCAGACTTTACGCAAAAAAATTCCGGCAACAATGCATTAAATGAGACCAGCGTCTAAAAAGAGTTCGAAAAAAGAGCCTCAAATAGTAAATTTTCGAAATATTTGCCATCTGTTTTAGAAAATTGCTGAAGATGTCCCTTATAAACCTTATTTAAAAGATATTTCGGCTATCTACTTCATTAATTTATAATGACTTTCCTAACTGCAACAGAAAAAACAAAGCTTCGATATTACCTTACTTTGATAGGTTGGAGAGTCAAAACAGCAATAAAAAATCATTTCCAGCCATACTGATATAACTAAGGTTATTTGGGGATTTAATAAATTTTTGAAGGCAAAAGTGATCGCCTCAAAAATCCACTATCTGTTAAAAAGGCTAATTTAAGTTGAAGTAATTTTGAATGATTTTGGCACTGTCACTACACTGTCACAATTTTTATAACAAATACATACTGTGCAAATAAATAAACTTTTATAAGTTGAACGGAAAATTAAAATAATTTGAATCTGTTACTCAGCATGTTATGAAGCAAAGTTAAATAACGTCGTGTTTGAGCTAGTCTTTTGAAGTTATCCGAGTGTGGTTCAAATAAAGTGCACGTTGGAAATGGGCAAATATGAAAATAAATTTTGCTTCCCATAATCCTCATAAACCTGAATTAACTGCAAAAGTTCATGGAAGATGTTATCACTTCTCTATTGCGCCCTCATTCACTTGCTTCATCTTTGTATATTTTCATTAAAAAGACGAACATTCGGGCGTTTCCGATGTATACAAAAGACACTTTGTGCAGTTTTTCACCTTTGCTTTCCCTGTCTAGCTGTCAGCGGTTTCTCACCAGGTGAAAAAGTAGTTCTAAGGGGAAGTTGTTTCCTTTTCAACTGAGTGTCGCAGGGAAATACCCCTATGAATGTCTGCAGTTTGGTGACGAGAAAAATTTTGAACACAAAATAGAACTTAACTTTCAAACTATTTAAAATTATCTCTAAGAAAGGTTAGTGTTATGAAATATTGGAAGTCGCTCAGAAAGAGGTTTATTTAGGTTACGTCAAACTACTTACAAGGTAAACGTAAGTGATTTGGAAGAAATCCTAAAATAACTACAAGATGTTATCATTTTCTCCGCCTGAAATGAAAATATTATAACATCTTTCCGTGCGAGAAAAGATTAGATACCGCAAGGTAGCTTTTTAAGTATGTGAGAAAGAGGCAAATTTGTGGTGTTGCGATATGAACGAATTATAGGGAAATTAACAGAAAAACGGAACATTAATATCACTAATTGTGACCAGATTTTGTGTACAAATTTATTCAATCTCGAGAATTGAACATCATGAAAAGCGTAGCATATTTTTCCACTGATAATTATGGAGAAATACATAGTGCACTTTGCCATTTGGTTTAATACAAGAGTACTTTAAACGTAAAATTAGCTGTTTTTTTAAAAAGCGCGCCAATGAAATTAAACAAACATCAGTATATTCTGCGTTTAATAGTAGAAATAAATTACAGATTTTATTTTCACGGAAATGAATAATGGTATAATTTAGAAGTTCAGGGTATTAATAAACAAATTCTTGAAACTTTAGAATTAAGGTGAGACACGAGTAAATAAGACTTTATACTAAATAATTCTTTCAAACGAAACCAATAAAATAAACTGTACTTAATTTGTGTAATCGATTTCCAATTCATTATTTATAATCAGATATCAAAATTTAATTATTTATCGGATTGACAGCGGAAACGCCAATTCTTTTTTGTTTATGCTATCTGTCATTGCTGCCAATTCGCCAATTTTGCAAACGTTTATACAAGCTCTCCAGTATTTAGGCCACAGTTTATATGACGAAGTGAAATGCTAGGTCTGAAATGATAGGTCCGAAAGCGTGTCAACTCTGATTTATATCTTAAAATAAGTGATAAAAATCCTATCTTAGTACAAAAAGTATATTTGAAGTTTGGCAGTTACACCATTTATTTCGAAATCTCTGTTCACAGACAAACCTCATCTAGTTTCCTCAAAGGCCACGTATCATTGTCTTAGTGTGATTAGTAAATGAATGTCCATTTGTTACTTTAGCCAATTTAAGACCAAATGTAAAGGAAGAAGAAAATGCAATTTAGCGTTCTGTGAAACATTTATTTTCCATGCTGAATAAATGATCTTTAGAGCTTACAATTTTTTATCATAGGAAGTTCATTAATTTTGAGTAAGTATGCAAATGAATTACATATACAGTTTACGGAAGGAGTCAAGAATATGAAGGTAAGAGTGGGACCTCGAGTGCGTTCTGGAAACTCGCGGTTATCTATAATTTCAAATAGCACTCCGTACAATTTCCAGATATCCAAATTACTCATTTGAATTCAAAGTACGTGATGAGAAATTTCCGTAATTGTACACGCCAAATTGATTTGTTTGCATCTTTCAGTAGCAAAGTTTAGATGAACGGAACGAGACTTTCCTTTGCTGCTTTGCTATTCGAATTTCCGTCAAATAAAATGCCAATTCAATACTTAGTATGAAAAGTCGGTATGGATTAAAAATTTATGGCAGAATTCATTTAAAAATTAAAAATTTTATTTAAAATTTTGAGGTTGTAGTGTTTTTGAATAGGAATGAATGATTGGCTTTTTAAACGATTCAATGATATTAAGTTAGCTAAGTTATAAATTAGGTTTCTATTGGATGTTATGTGCCTCGATAGGCAAACTTGCTACCTGCATTCATTAATGCTAAATAATGTATAATTATTTCGAATTTAATAAAGTTGGTAAACACACAAACTGATGAATGCAACTTTAAGCCTGTAAATACACTTACATGCAATCAACTTGTCATCTCACAACTTAATTCCTAACATTTGAATTAATTGATGCGCATATCCAAGATATCTAATTCAAAGAGCAAGTCTGCTTGAAGTATCCAAATCAAATCAATCTTTTGGAAATTAAATAATTCAGAGGTCAATGTTGAAAAATGTGTAAAATCGAATTAAATGATATTTTACCATATATGTGAGGTATTAAAATTGGAAATGGAAATTTTTATAAGTACTTTGATTGAAACTATTAATTTAGCATCAATTTCATATCCCACTCAGATATACTCATTCATTGCTATTCGCAATTTACAATTTCAATTGCCTTACATTTTCACTGGCATTGAGTTTGTACAATTGAGGACAGTCTTCTAAAGCTCTAGTTTGATTAAAGCATGGTGTATTATAAATAAAAATCGCTGTTATAAATATTTGTAATTGGCCTTGAAGTAACCCTTCTACATATTTAAATGTGATTCCAGTAATATTACAAGGAATATTCAATTAAATGTGCGGCTTGTTTATACTTGCTGGTTGACAACGCCTATCAGATATAAGCTTAGGAGACACATATCAGCATTCGAGTAAGTCAATTTTCATTATTCAATTTATCTGAATCCGCTTTGACGTGGATTTGGTTTTTGCGTGCATGTCAATTAAACTTGATGAATGCTCCCTATTGAATATGCACTTTGTACCATATAACTTCATAAAATAGTAAGATTTTTCTCCGAAAGTTTCTCCGAGTTTGATATGAAGACGCTTTTCAGATCAGTTTTAGTTAACATTTCCTTCTCTTGATTGTTTTTGATTGCAGCTACCTAAATGAGTACTAGCTGCGTGATTATCAATAGACAAGTATTGTAAATAACCTCCTGAATGAATTGTCATTTTTAATCTTCAATGTTAGCATAGAACTTTTACAAATGTGCCGTATTTAGCGAAATGTTCATCGAATAACACAAATCCATTGAATTGCAAAACTGTGCTGCGGAAGCCCGAACGACTTTTCGAAACAAAAAAACATTATTGGTAAATTCCCTTTCTTGGGTAAATAGCTTAAGTGGATACCGCTGAATGAATACGATTTTAGATTGCAATGGCACTTGCGTGGTAAGCACCAATATAAAACGCTTTGCGTGTTGGTAATATAATGCCCCTTGCGATTGCAAAATGATAAGTGCTCAATTATTACTGCGGTAGTTTTTTCCAGATACGCTAGTCAACCTGAGGATATATAATGGTATATTCATACGCTTTATCGGCTGATCATAAAACCCCAGCTGCGTTTGCCTAGCTTCTCAATTTTTACGGCTCAATAGTTGTTTCATTTTACAGCTTTGTTCATTTACGCGTCGCTTGTTTTAAAATAAAAGTGTTGTGAATGAAGAAGGTGGTAGGGTGAACATTATAACAGCGAACCGCAAATAAAACTATCGGCGTGGACTATTCCAACGTTATAGGCCATACAATATTTCATTTATATCGAATGGCGAAATTTTGAATGTGAAAATTCTTTATTCATCAATGTCTCAGTTGAAAAAAAACAAGATTTTCATGATTCTCTTTTTTAGATATAAAAAAGGGAGAACAGAACTTGCTGTTTGGAATTTAACATATTGAATTTATTTTGCTTTCCCTCATTCTAATATTATAAAAATTAAAATAGGTACCACGCAATGTCATATTCAATTAACATTTCTGCTTACTTCATATAATGATGAGATTTAAGTGACAATGTGAAATGCTATTTGCTTTATTTTTAGCCAAGTAAATTTACCTATTCTCTCGATTCAGACTAATGGGCATTGTCAGTTAAACAAAGGTACGCTTTTGTTGACAGAATTTCATCTTTTTTTTAAAAAACTGATTAAACGTGAAGGTCATTCATATTGCTTTAATCATATTAATCATACACTTCACTGCAAGCTTGTTTAATACTAGCAACGACAATTACGAGAGGGTCAGTGATTTAGATGGAATACGAATGAAATAATACTTATTTTTTCAAATTTAGGTCAAAATGTAACGTAACATAATCGACTGTTTAAACAACATTAGCAAAAATCACAATTCATGCCCATTTTTCGGAAGCAAAATTGGTATTCTTATGCACTTTCTTAATTGTGTATTGCACTATTCGAAGAAGCCAAATAGGGAAGAATGTTGCTGTTGCTTTTCCTATTAATTGTTATGCGCAAATTTGGTATTTGAATACGGAGTCATCGCGAAAACGCTAAAATTAATTTTCACTTATTTCTTCAGGTAAAAGTTAGTTACCACGAAATTGAACAGAGTTACAAGAAGCTCAAGTAACGAGAAAATTGCTCAAATGTCAAAGTGTTTTACTCAACGCAAACGTTGTTAGCGTCCAATACAGCCTCAATCCGATTCTGCCTCTTAAACAACCACTCCCAAAACCTGGAGCAAGTTCGTTTTACACTTTCCCTGGAAAATATCTCGAAAATTTGCTCCAAACCTGTTTATCAACTGGTTGGTGTTAGCGTCTTCTCTGCACTGCGTAATGCATACTAATTCATCACGGTAAGATCTGGGGGGAGGAGAGCACGGAGGCCATACATTGAGACTGGCGCAGTCAAAAAAATGACAAAATGATATTTTTCAATTTTCAACGAGGTGTGGCTGAAGGCCGAATTATACTGTCGCCAAACATATGGTCTATTATTGACTATCTGTGTTCTTTCTTCACGATTAAGCTACTACGTAGTCATCTGATGTCTAACTAAGCCCGGTTTAAACAAATGTTGAGGTAGAAATCGCATCACCTTCGTAGGAGAAGGACACGTATGTTTATTCTATAGAATTTGAAATAAATGAAAAAAAAACCACATGCATTTAGCATCAGAGAATATAAAAAATTATATTATTATTTACTAAATATTATAGCATTTTTAGAAAGCAATCTGTTAAGAAATTCATAAGATACCATTATTTTTTCTACCTTATTCAATTATAACAGAAGAAACAATGCACTATAAATTCCATGAAATTTATCCAATTCAAAACCACATCAAGAATCTTATAATCTGTTGAAATAGTCTTCTTGAGCGCAAAAAAACCAATCGATAAGATACCACCACTATATTCCAAATTTGGTTATTTTAATTAAGTAATGAAAAGTTGATTGTTGATATTAGCCAGGAATTTTTAACTAAACAAGATCTTGTATTTAATCGGTTTTACTAAATTTATGTGTCCAAGGCTTTCATTGTTGACGGCAATAAATTATAGATTTAACAGTTCTATGTGGAACAAACCCTACTCAACCAATTATACGCTGGTGAATCCCCCCCCCCCCCTCCTCTCCCCACAGTATCCTCAAATACGTATTTTTATAGCGTAAAATTTTACTTCATTTGCCATTTCTATTTTTTGGCGTATTCAAGAGCCATTTAAATAAAAAAGTCGAAAAAGAGCATTATTAAAAAGGTTGAACTAGCTTCTATTACTCCTCACCAAATACACTTTCATTCATTTTCCCCACTTATCGAACTTTCAACTTCACAGACAATTAAAGTCAAAAGATTAAGATTAAAAAGTCAAAATTTCATAAAAATGATTTATTTATTTTACTTTTTGAAGAAAACTGGCGTAGTTACTTCTTTTAATTAACTCCGCCCCTCTCTTTAACCACTTCCACACAAAAAAATGTAACGCTCGAGCGTATGTGAGAGAGTGGAATATTCGCTAAGTTAGTTCATCCATTCGTTTTATTGTTCTCATTATCACGCGTAAATCATCCTTGGAGAACACTCTGATTCATCGCATTTCGGCTCCACTTACCATGGATTTAATTTACGTTCAAAGTCTTTCTATGCCCAGTTGAAAATGTACTTCAGTAATATTTTAACTGCACTTTAATTTGAAACCAAAGTATGGAATAGTGTTGAATGCAGGGAGTTGTTGAGTGATCGTTTTCTTTTTCAATTAGCGGTGTATAAGCTTGCAGGCACAAATTACAGTAATGCACCTTATCACTTTAAGCTACCAAAGCGACCTATATTTCAAATAAATTTTTCGTTTGCAATTGCATCGTTAATGTCGGTTAGTTCATGATTTCACAATCGCAAAAATACAACCTTAATAAATAAAGTAGACAAACTTTTGCAAAATTCTATGAAATTGGAAAAGAAAAATGTGAAAGAATAATAAAACATTAATAATGACCTTCCCGGGTATATTTCGTGGTAAGTTATCTATTCCATCTGGCAAAATATTTCTCAGAACAAATTGATTAGACAGCGTATTCTCCAAATATGCCGATTAACAATATATTTAGATATATAGGTATATATTAATGATCAACTGGTATTTGGCTCTTTGTCCATCCATAAAAATCATGACTTGATGTGCTTCTTTTCAACATATTTTTGAATAAGAGCACATTCATCTCGCATGGATTTCTTTAATACGATGTAAACATATCTCTAATCTGCAGAAAAGTGTACATCAAGAGGCAATTTAAGTTGGAAAAAGAAAGTTTCTCAATACTTTTCCGTATTAATTTTAAATAAAATCAATTCTATGCAAATTTTTAGGCCTTTAAATGTTAATTTCAAAGAATTTCTTACATGGATTTGCAAAAATCGTCGCATGGCATAATCCGTATAAAACAAATTTGATTATATTGCGAATCAATAAAAAAACATCAAATCAGATCAGGAAATGGAAATGCTAAATTGAAGGATTAACAAGGACTTTTGGAATCTGTTATTTTTCGATTATTTATACGTCATCGAAATAATCTCCAAGTATATGCTTTATCCGCAAAGAATATAATTATAGATAAATGTCATCAAAAAGAAATATTTACTTTACCATAAAGGTGACACAATTTTAATAAATTTTAAAATCCAAGTAAAGTTTATTTTAGTCCGCTATATCAAAACGAACATTTTGAAAGATTGTTCGTGAGGGCAAATGGATGAATTCAGCAACAAACTTGTCCCCAGCTTAAGATTTCTAATAATTCACTTTACACTTATCATATTCTTCTGGTTATATTTATAGAAATCCACTTTGCCCTGTACTTGTTAACATACTAGCAGTGACAGCATTTGTGCATTTAACGTTTCCAAAGTCACGAACTATGCTCGACCACTTGTCATCCGATCTTCCCATTCGGGTCCTAAAGCCTTAACCGTTGCCTAGGAAAATTCAGTTCCTAACTACATTGGCATAAACATTCTGCTTTGAAGTGACTGTATTTGAATAAAAAAGAACTACCTCTTGACAATGTCCAAATTCATATTTGTAGCCAGGATGACAAATTAATATTACTTTAAAGAACTTTTTGGTACATTCTCAAACCTGATTGAGTCCAGAAATTGGTAATATTTGAGAGGGTTATAACAGGATCAATATATGCTTTTTTAAATAGTAGTTTATAACTCAGATTTTTTATTTCCTTTGCCATAATAAATATACGAACAGGTCCAATACATTTTACCGTCTCCTTTCTGTCATTCGCTAATAAAAGATGTGGCAGAATTAGTGTCATCCCAGTTTGATGGAAGATTTAATTAGCATCTTCTGAGCCAGCGTCAACTCAGCCACAACTTTTACCTTTGGGTTATATGCAGTTTTCCAAATTTCGTTGAAGGTCATTTTATTCTAAACGTTAAGCGTACTCGGAAATATCGCCTATTTAAGCTCGACTGAAGTAAATCTGGTTTGCGAATAATTATATGCTAAGAAAAAGTAAGTTTTAAGTTTATTGAAAATCACACTGCTTATTCATTTCTGAAGTAATAGACAATTCGAAACAACAGTACCGACTATTATAATTAAACAACCCGAAATCGTGAGTAAGAATTGAATCAGTTATCCATGGGTCAAGTTTTGTTCTTTGAATTTTGAAACCTGAAGAAGTGAATTACCCATGAACTGAATATTCCATGGCCCGAATCCAAAAATCATTTTTATTGCCATCATATTAATGTTACGGTTTTGTTTGATTTAATGTAAAGAAATTTGAATCGTGTCAATATGGGGAGTTTTAGTTGAAAAGAATAGTGCGTATAAATCAATAATAAGTACATCCGAGTTCCATTAAAATTTTAATTATGGCATATTCTAGCATAGAAGCCTCCCTTTAATCAATTAGCCCATTTTTCCTTGACCCAATAACTTTTGACAGTGGAAAGAAAACAATACGGATATCAGGTTGGGGATAAAATCGTACTAACTTTTCAGGTATTAAGTAGCCAATGAGCTCTTTCCCGAATTTTCTATGCTTTGCATGTGCTCATCGTGTTGGGATATGTTAAGATCAATTGTACCATTTCAGTAACACAATAAAGTTCCTTTTTACACCTCTTTAAAAGTAACTGATTAATTTTTAATCAAGGATCATCTGGAGGATTATACACTTTCTTATTTTGGACTATGCTAATATTAAAATAACAATTAAATTACCTCCGTATCTTTGATTTATCATGCAATCAAAAAGTCATATATAGAACATTGTACCCTAAGATTCTCGTGGAAATAGAGGATATATCAATTAACTTGGAAATGCCAAGATTGGTGAATAATTTAATTAATTATTTTGTCAAAATAACTGGCCCATTTCATCTACCATTCGATTTGAATCTAATATCGCTGATTAAAAGTTGTTGACAAAATTTAGTAGAAAAAAAATTCCAGGAGTTCTATTTATTCTTGTTCATATTTAAATTGTTATTTTTTTAGTCATGTACGAAAATTATTGTCGATTTAAAAAGTTAAATATATTATCAGATATGTCAATAGACTGGTAAGTCTCTGGAGATGAATGTTCTTCCTGGATTCTCGGCTATTTCTGCTTAAATTATGACACTAAATTGTGTTCCTTCAAAGGTATTTTTGCTTGAACATAATAGTAATGGGAAAAGTATATATATACATATATAAGATTAGGTTGACAGAGGTATTACAGATAGTTTGCTTTCCTATTCTTACATGATATTTGGAGTGGCACTCCATCAATTTAGGTAAAATCCATCTTCAATAGAACTTGTGTCCATTCTCCATGACACACATGATCGTTAATTTGCACCTCAAGTGATCAGAAGCTACTTCCTTAATAAAAAGTGGCCTTCGTAAGATCATCAAGGAGAAGCCCCAAACTTCACCCAATTAGTTTCCTTATCAAAATTTTACGAGTTCGATTTCCCTTTCCATGGAATATCAAGTGCTTATCTGATTTAAAAGAGCAGATCTCATATATTAACGAAATGTGCACAACTTCTGCCCTGAGTTTCAAGGGAAAATTTAACTCTGTCGAAAATTTTTCTTGACTTTATGCCATCTACTCCTTTCATATATCAAAGTGGTGATATAAATATTGTCAAAAATGTCAAGAATTCTCGACTTAAATTTCAAGAAATGTGACTCCTAAGAGAGAGATATTTTCATATTCGAGTATGAAACGAAGTAAATAATTTATTTACCATCGAGAGCTTTCCAAATCATCAAAGAAAAACGCTTAAAATTGACTTTTCTCTGCACTTAAATTCTTTTTGTAATTTATGAAGTGGTTTAGGGCAGATGAACGGTAGATTAAACGCCGTGTTATCTTATTTAATGGTGCTTATATCTTTGTTGCGAACACTCTCCTTCTCATAAAAAATGGCGTGACGATGTACGCCCAAGTTTTATCCTCAAATCTAACTAATCATGCGTACAAGTCAAACCAGATGTTTAATATAGGACATCTGTAGTCATCACGATCACCTGGTACTATATTTACAAAGAAATCTAACCCTCATTTTAACAGTTCCACTACTCAGTACATCATTAATCATATTTTGAAAATTGTAAACTCTGATTGGATGACTCGGTGAGTGCCCAAACGGCCATCTATTTTGACGCAAGCATGAAAACTGTTTGTCTTCGGATGAGTCAGTAATTTTCTACCCTCTCTTACCGTTCTCTTGAAAAGTATTTTGAGCTGGATTAAATTTTCTCGCGAGAATGCATTCGGATGCGGTTATATGAGTTCTAATAATAAATTGAAACTAACGATATCACAAATTTGACAATTTAGCATTCTGGAACTCATAGCAACACTCGTTACTCAATTTTAACGACATAATGGTATTCTTGATAAAATGTTGACAGAAACTATTGTGATTATGATAGAGGCCAAATACAAATATATTTACTCATTTTATACCTAAATACAAAAAATCACTGTGATCACCCAGTGTGTAAAATAAATTTAAAATGCTATTTTTAAATTATCTCAATCTACAGTGGAAGGGGTAAATTTGTTACATCCTAACGGATACTTTGAACAAAAAACAGTATGGGTGATATTTCCTTAGATTAAACGAGCCACATTCAGTTAGCATAAATTAGATTTGCTTGGAAAATTCAAGAACTCTTTACAAAATGGCAGATGCGTTTTTAACGAAAAGGTATAAAATATTAGGGAAGGGCATGAGTTTTGTCGTTGGTTTTCAGAAAATTGGGTCACAATAAAGAGACTACATATAGACTTACTTATCAGCTATGAATGTGCATGTGTGATGAATTATAACTCTTGTCATCTTAGTAATTCATGAATTAATTATATGCTGCCAATGTTAAAGTGCAAACGCTAAAGTCATACATGAAATTCGTGTTTTGCTATGTAAACTTGAATAAAATTAATGTAAAGCACCAATTGCTGTTGCAAAATTATACACAAATAGAGAGCGGAAACGGGCAAATTTCAGACTGCATCTGGCAATGAGCACTAGGTGAGCAAAACTGGGCATAGTTATCGCAGGTAAATTTGTTTTGCGGAAATATTTGAACCATAAGCCAAAATAAACATGCATTTCCAAAAATTATGAATACCTTAGCATGTCAGACGTTTACTCTATTTGATTTTGAAGTGAAGTAAATTAATTAGTGTTTAACAGGGTCAGGCATCAAATGCATCTTTTTCTTCAGTTACAGGAAATTCCTTTCCATAATTTGCTCTAGTAACATGTCGAACCTCAAGAGTTCAAGATGACAAAGAAGAATTAGAAGAACATTCACTAATGACAAAGAGAGACCTAACACACCTGTCATCATATCATTCGTGGTTAGAGTAAAACCGTTATCATCGACTTTATTAAACCAAATTTCTAATCACTATCGCTTTTATTTTAAGTTGGCTTTAAATTCTGTCCAGGTAAATTTCCAGAGTCAATAGTTAATTATTTTTTTTTCACTACAGCTATTAGTGCTCCTTATGGATAAATATATACATATATGCATTTATATTTTTGTCATTATAAACAATTCTGCTGCCTGTTTTTCCCCTCTGGCACGAAAACACATCATGGCCCATTTTGACTTATTTACTAAGAGCTAAAGCAAGCACTTTAGCAGAGCGCAAAAAAAAAACGCAATCAAAAGATGCTCTTTTCCCTAAATGGAGTCTGCCTTTCTGCTCAATGATTAGTTATCCATTGCGAACGGCTCATTAATTTGACCGCCTATTAAGGAGAGATGCTATCAAGGGCGTCAAAATTTTAGAACTTGTATTAATTTAACACAACAAAAAATTTTTTATTTTAGTGATTGCAATATCAGGCAAGTGTGAAATATACTAGACATGCCTTGATAAAATTGTTTGTTTGCCTTAAAATTCTAATCGGGTTGTTTGAATATTCTCAATTCGATTTTATTGATTGGTAGTCGTACAATGCTACTGTTCGTACACTTGACTTCTGTGTAAAGCAAATCGCTCATGAATTTCTTTACTCTGTGTTTAGTTGAATTTCATTCAATTATAGATAAAAAAGCAAAATATCTGGTGATGTAGATCCATTATTGAAATCAAAATGGCTTGAGCAGACGTTATTGGAGATGTAATTTATTGATGATTGAAGGTCCTGTAATAGAGGAATTGATGAAATTTCATTTCCCTAATTTAATTGTCGATGTAAGTGCGTACTATTATTTAAGTAAACAAGCTTTAATAACTGCAATCGAATAATGAAAGTTGTTGTTTTGTATAGCAACTTAAATATTTTCATTGTGGTTAGTGTAAAGTATACCGTGAATATAAATATCTTAGGTACTTTATGGTAGAGCAAATGTACTCTTCACAGCGCTATGGATTTTTGATTTCAAAAAAGCCTTATTAACAACTTATTCGCTAATGTGAGAGATGATAATTTGCTATAATATTTACCTTTCTTCTTGACTGGCCAGTTTTTTTGTGAGCAAATCGATTAGTAAGAAATCATAACAATGTCATAAAAATTGGCGTGTCAAATAACGTCTAATTAGATGTGATGAGTTGGCAATGGTCACCAGTCTTCCAACAAACTTCTTGAAAATTATTACCAGTTGTAGATAAAGTTCAATAGTTATAATATGTGAAATGGTCAGGTACACAGCTTAGCTTCGTGATCAAAAAGTTAAATTTCTGCTCGTTTAATTTCGATAGCGTGTTAGTAAATTCATCTAGACAGAAACCTATTTAATTTATGCATCAGATAATTTTATTAAAAGTTAATAGCGCTATGGCTAACGAGTAGTAATAATATTTAAGCCCGCTGTAGATAAGAAAAATGTATCCTCTTTGTGCATTCATGACTGTTTTCTTTTGGCTGAAAATGCCCAGCAATTAGCATTCATTCACTCCATTCTCCATCCAGTGCATTGGCAGCGATTTAACCCTATGAGGTCATGTTGAGACATGTGCAAGGAGTACTTTCAAACCTACTAAGGCTGTTTGTAATCAGCGTAACTAAACATGGACAATATACGCGCGGTTCGCTGCTTATGCGCATGTCTGAGAGTGCTAAATCAGTGAAATTTGCCTCTTTGAAGCTATCAGAAGTCTATGTTTCGACTTCAACCACCATATTTTGCATGGTCATTAAGATATTGTTAAATGGTTCTCAGGCAAATGCTCGGCAATGGCAAGCCAGTTGCATGTGTCGTTATGATTATAAAATTGAAATAAATATGTACACAGCCACAAATGATCAGATTGTCGGATTACATTACCTCTATTTTAAGACGAATTTACAATGAATTATTCGACAAACTGCGCTCAGTATACCTGGCCAATCACATTGCAGCAAATTTTCGCAAAGGACTTTTTTCTAATGGCTACCATTCGATTTATCAACATCAATGCGCAGCCATTCGAATTCAGTAATAGATTCTTTTTCAATATAAATGTTATCGACATTCCTCTGGCGCAAAGATTAACGAAAGCTATCCACACTCATTTTCAATTGTTTTGGGTTAAATTAAATAACAAGAACGGTTGAAATGCTCATGCAGTTTATTCTCCTCCGCATACAGGATGCTTTTTAAATAGCATTTGTTTAAAGAATACCATATGTCATTCTAAGTGGTAAAGTGATCACACAAAAAAATGGATCAAATCTCCTTACTCTATTCGTGTAATTTTTCCATAACTGCAGATTAGCATTAGTCGGTCCGATTAGAAAAAGTATGATGTCTAAATAACCAATAAACTACATTATTATTAATTTATCTGAAAGATTGGCGTAACTTCCATTTAAAATTATTCTGTTCAATAACTAACTCAGTGAACATATGTTGAATATCAGAACTCGGTTGAACGAGTTCATTATTCAAGACTTGGCAACAAAGACTGTGGGCGAAGTTACATGACATGATGTATGATCGTGAAACAGTAGCACATAGGCACATTCAGTTACAATTAAAATGAAAATGAGATAATCGAATGAACGGTAATTATGACTTATGTATGTGGATCAGGATCAAATTATCAAAATTTGGGCACTGAGGTGCTTGTTCGAAGCAAATTTAATCAGTGGAAGCTATGCAAGAGGCAATGGAATTTAGCGAACCTTCACCATATTGAGACCAAGAACGAGTGTGATGCAAAATGAGGGCAGTATTGTGATTGCCATTTATCAACTGTAATATTGTGAAGAAGAATGAGTAAAAATGGGCATCTTCTCGTCACTTTCAATGATTTTAACTGCCAATTTAATAGCAAAAATGGATGATTCTAGAGATGTGAATATAAGAAGCTGCAATAATCAGTTGCAATACGCCTATTAATTTGAAATTCGTAAAACTCTATGACGTCACACACATTTGCTGGGCATTTTCTTCACAAACTTTTCTTTCTTATTTCTCCGGCTTGGACTTTGACTGTTTCAGTGATGCCAAATTCATAAAAGAATTTTTCCGTTACGCCTGCCTTCTCTCACTTTTCATTTCACAGAGTCGATTTGAAAGTAAAATATTCACAAGGGAAGTCACGTCCTGGTGAAGTGTAGTTTGCAATTCCTTACTTGAGTTCCATGTCAATAACACCGTTTGAAATTTGGATTAATGAAACAAACGTTTACAATACAGCAGGAATTAATCAACCAGTCCACTCTTTGTAGATTTCTTTGGCTGCAAAGTTGAAGGAGAACACCAACAGGACTGAACACGTATTATTATAAGAAAAAGATTTAAATTGAGGTCTTTGGCGAACACATGCATGAAAATTCACTTTAAGCGATTGATTTATTCAATATCGAGATGTAAACGTTCATTATATTCGTGCACTTGCATGCTTTATCCCTGCGTGTGGCCGTTATTTACCTCAGTAGCAATTAGAGAAACGCTCCACCTTGCTTCTAATTACACTTCAATTCATTGAGGTTGGATGGACTTCCAGATGGTGACTAAAGGTTATAAATGTGGAGTAATTAGGATCCGGAAGTTCATGCTTGAAAATTTTTCCTTCCCTAGACGTTTCAACTTTTGCCGCTGTAATTTAAATGAAATATTATCCCAATGCGTGCAATCATTTTTTGTCTAGACTTGATTCTCCCCCCAATTCCTCAGTATGTTCGGTGAATGATACTGGCTAATGATTAGCAAATAATCTTCAATTTTGGGAATCATCTCTACAAAGAACTTAAAGATGATAGGAAGACTACTATACCATTGACTGGTTCATTTGATGCATAGAGACAGAGAGTATTTTATGACTTCTTTAAGAATGGTCCCTTTGCACTCACTTCCATTATAATTGCCTGCATTATGTTCTAATAGAAAGTTCCCCTAACCAAGAATATGGACGTTTTAACATCTCTTGCGAGTCAGGCGATCATTACGGACATTTGCACTAACAGAACAGAAAGTGAATGCTGAACAACCCTCAAAACCCCAAAAATTAGGATTTTCTAATTCTCTGCTTTAGTATAAAATTGTGCTTACTTTATCGTTGCACCTTAACTCAACATAAATTTAAAAAATGACAATTGGAATCATAGGGTAGAAAACTAATGTTCGTAAAGAAGAGGATAGAGTGGAATAAATTTGCAGAATCCAAATATCTCACCACAATTGAGATTGAATTGCAATCTTAAGCCCTTTATTCGATTAACTCTTCTCCTCGTCACATTCCGAAATAGTAATTTTAAGTTTGAACGTAAGTAAAGCTCAATTAGGAATAAGGAAGGAATCGGGAAGCGAGTATTATTGATTTTCGGACTTCTCATTGAACTGTTCACTGCCTCAAGTTCAGAAATTGAAGTTTATACTTCAACAAATGCATTAATGATCAAATTCGTAGAAATGCGATGAAGTGTTTTAATCATGATGGTTGGTTTAGCCACATTAAATCACTTTTTATTTGGCAAAACGCAGCACAATCTTGCTTGACCTGAAGCGTTTTGGGTGAGCCTACGTGGAACGTAAGTTCTGATTTAACGGTTTTACTTAATAAATCTCCACTTTCAGCGACAAAACTGAATACAGGGGGTGGACAATACATAGGTGAGAAATGAGCATCTCCTTCCGTGAAATTATCTTGTTTACCGGGGATAAATTCATCGGCTCAGATTCAGCAAACAAAGATAATGATCTACTGGACATAATTTTCATCCAGGTATTAAGTGAATCATCCCACCATTTGACTAAAAATTGTGAGAAATCATTTATTTCAGTCAGCCTTTTAATCCTTTCGTCAGTATTGCATAACTTCGAAGTGAAATTAGGTGAATAATGATTTATTAAAGGGCCCTACTATTTTTAAGCACAAATTTTCAAAATTTAGGCTAAATGAAAACATTGAGGTATTTCGCTTTGCTTGAAAGTGTCAAAAAGCTTAAAATTCCGGATAAGTGACCTTTTAATAAAATTCTCGTAATTATTTGTGATCAAATGTATTTTACTTATCTACATAGCATACATACTTAAGACACGATTTCCAATGAAATATTCATAAAATGAAGAAAAAGTGAAGCATGAATATTTCCACCTTTGAATCGGTGATTTGTTTTATAAATTTTTAGGAATGATTGGTAACACTTTATCTTTTAACTCCGTTCCTTAGGAGATAGGCTTTGATTGTTTTCGGGAGCTGATTTTGTTTTGCATCACTTTTCTTGAAAGCATGTTTTCGGCCACGTAGATATAATTCAAAACTACCTCAACTACATTTGATATCAAAACGTGTCATACATTCGGCGTTGAACAGTTTTCACAATGAAGCATTTGCTCAAACTCTCATCTGTGAATGCACAAAGACAAGGTTGTTGGCGGAACTCTGTGCTAATATGTCCATGTTATACTTGGTTCAGTCCCTAATGTCTTCAGTTTTCCATATTAAGCAGACCAAGTGGAAAACGATTTCGAGTAAAAGCATTATACACCATGTTTCAACTATTAATCATGATCAATAAATTAGTGCGTTTGACGTCACTTTAAAAAAACGCTAATCGTTTGTTAGCTGAGAAGGCCTTTTCAAGCATTTCCGCACTTTCCAGATACTTGATAGTTCTGAGGGACTCCGCTTTCAGAGTACACATTGTTGTCTCTTCATACCTCTTAAAAATATAATAAAAATGAAGCTTGAAAATGCACCATTAATAATCTCTTCTTTCCTTGTCACCATTATTTTATTGGCTTAAAGTTGGCATTCTTCCTTACAGTTTTGGAATAGTGCGTCGTAAATCTTCCGGTGCATGTTCAAGTAATTTTACTTTTCTACATTCATCCGAATTCGGACAGACCTCTAGATTTCCCTTAATCTATTCTGCAGGAACTAACACCAAGTAAGGTGGGCGAGGATAATTTACGACTTCTTTGTTGCCGACTCCACACATATGCAAGGGTGTCCACACGGTGTTAAAAAAGTGAACCTTGAGAGTAATGCCAGTTGCTTATGGGCCGGTCGGTGATAGAGCCCGAAGTTTCGACTTCCATTTGTGTTAAGTTATTTAAAGGACCACTTCAGCGTCGTATACGAGTGTTGATGTTGAAAGGGGGAAATGAGACACCTAGATTTTGACATTGAGCATAATACAAGCAAGGGAAAATTTACTTGAAGAATTTGACTAAATTACTATCATGACCTTGGCAAAATACATACCGCCTATCAGTGTGCACAAAATATGGTGTAGCCTGATCATTTAGAAAATAGTATATTGGCCTTAAACGCATTTTATGGGAATTAATGCTTGGTTCCACTGTTTGTGTGAAGAAACTTTTGTTTTCAATAATCCCCATAGTATGAGATAGCTAATCCCATTGCATTGGCATTTAAGACGTAGAGAAAATGAAGCATTCGAAGTTATTTATCCGACGATTTCAGCTTCAGATATCGTGATGATAATCTTATGAAATAGCACTGATCTATTAACAAATATGACCATCTGTTTCTTACGAATGAACTGGGCCAATTGGTGCATGGTAAGTCGTTAAAGCAAAGAATTGTATTACAAGGGATTCCATGACGATATTGAACGAAATTAATTAAAATAATAGTTATTTTAAGGGGAGAGATAGCTAGTAAATTATTAAATTTATAAATAGCGAATTGACAAAATTAAATGCAAACAGTTGAATGGTCCAGTACTTCCACACCGAAGATATTACGTCCAAAAATGAATCACAGTTTATAGTTTTACACAAAATATACTTCTTCCTCCATTATCCGAAGTTCGCTTTTTCCCTCGAAATGATAACCTTTACTGGATGCATAGGGGGGGGGGGGGGGGGGGGGCCGAAGTGAATACAACTTCAGACTGACTAAAGAAAAATGAATTCGAAAATTGATATTTATTGCACGCAGCAAAACTAAACAAAATTAATTTTTTGCTTGTCCAAATAATTCAGTTGTCATAAAACGCAGTCAGTGCATTTTGAAACCACAATTGGCCAATTGAAATACTTCTCCTTGCATGACTCATATCTTAGCAAGGTGAATATCTCTAACTTTCATTTCTATAAACCAGGGCAAACAGAGCCATTTTAGTAAACATTTCCCATGACAGGTATAACCTCAAAAATTGGAGAATTCTAATGTTTTCTATGTGGAAATCCCGTCTTGGTGCCTAAGTATCTCAGGAAATGTGTTTCTCATGCATCAAATGACTCACTTCATCCTACTGCTTTTAAAGATAAAGCCAGTTAGAATACTCGCGACTTTTTCGAAATATTTATTTCGCAGGCAAGCGGGCAGCTGTTCCAGACTTGATTTATGCAAGTGGCTACACCCGAGCGTAGCGCCTGTGCTGCTCCTAGTGCTATCGCCATGATATATACTACCAATAAGAACCAGCGACATTCTCATAGCGTGTTCATTCTTGTGTTGGAGGTGAACTTGTGCCTGTGGCGTGGATTAACACGTTTCATCTCAAAACAATGGTCATTTATCTAACGTCATAAAGAGAAAGGTATGCGCCGACGCCTTTTATTCGAAATTTGCGGAGCTTTAGTTGCTCTTCTGGCTTTGCACAGTTCGTGTGTAATGAAGCCTCTCTTTAAGACAACTTTTATTGAAACGAGAATATTTTGTCTCTTAACGATTATGGCTACTTCTCTTTTTATTTTTGACCGCAATGTGTATATATCAAGTGTAGATAAATACGCTAGAAATTCCTTTAAGTTCATGATTTCTCATATGGGCTAAACTGAACAGTAGCCTCTGTTCCTTAGAAAATTTTATCAGTGCTTATTGTGGCTATTTTTTAACAATTAAGTACCATTTAGCATTAGCAGAGAATGCAATTATTGTGCATTGAAAGGTCATGAAAATTAGGTTCTATAGAAAAAACTGTTCCCCAAATAAAATATAGTTTCTATTGGCATAATGGAAAGAAAATGCCAACCTTAAGTGAGGAAAACTCTGCCTTTCTTCAGTAAGATTATTAATGGCTTTTATACACCTCCCAACCTAAAGTAGTTTTATTAAGGCCTAAGCGAGTCGTTTTTTTTGATAAAATGGTAAAAAAATAAAATAAAGAAGAGTTCTTGGAAAAGTGTTAAAATCCATGAATGTACAAGTACTGACTTTTGGCATTTCGTTAATTTAAAAACTGTAGAAAAATTTTTTAATGTATGTATGTATGCAGATCTGATAGCGGTCGCTTCAATTTACTTATCTTGTAGCCAATATAATTTAATTAACTTAATTTCAGCGCGAAATGGATGTAAAACTCCCAACATTTTTTAACACCCTAGTTATCACCTGTCGTCTTTCTAGAACTTCACATTTTTTCATACCACACATTTTCTTCACTTTATTGCAGTAAGAATGGATTAAGGAGAATTCCAATTATTGAACCTGGAATTTATCCTTTCAAATGCTCAAAGTAGGCGTGGATTTCAGAAATCGAGGACAGCTTATGCAAAAAAGTTGCTTCGACAGTTCGGGTGCTAGAAATCGGACACTTTGTTTGGGCTTCAAAGTAATATTTTCGCTCAAGGAATGCTAAATGTGCACGAGAAGACACATTACTGACCAACACTGCATATTATCTTGTATAATTAACATTCTTTTTTTCACCTTTACCACATAATTAATTCCAAAATGAAATATTGCGTGGTCAAATTTGCATTTTGCGTTTCTGAATGAGTTGCAATTATCTGAAAAATTTGATTAATCTCATCTAACGAAAGTACAAAGTATTTTTCTGACATATACAAAGTATGAGAAAGGATCAATTGATTTTAAGGAAAAAAAATATTAATCCAAAAAAAATAGTTCAAGGGTTTTCCAATATATTGATTATAATTAACACGATAAAAAGAGGGTGTCTAAAAGTCTTTGATACCTCATTTTTATATGGATCTATTTATGACAAGCATTTTCATCAAAAAAAATGTGAAGTACGAAGCGTATTTTGGATAATTTGTCTCGTCATTTTATTTCTCAGTGAGAGATGTATTTCGTGGCAAAGTTAGGTTCACATAACTTTCCTTTTTCAAATCCGTTATCTAAATTATTGTAGGGTAACTGGGGTAACTTAGCTCATTCTGGCGAGCACACGAATCAGTAAATTGCAACTTATATGGTAGATTATGATCTTACCAAATGCTTTATGGCTTATCGATTTGATCGGAGGCTCATTTTGAATGATTTCTTACATGTACATGACTCCTAAAGGAGACAAAACCTAACACCTCGTCTCATCATATTTTATCGAGCCTTTATTCATACTTCCACTTTCCTGGATCTTTCTCCCTCTTTTTCTTCTGAGGGTTGTTCGGTACGCCTCTGCTCGTTCTTGTATTGAGGTAAGATTATTAACCAATTGAGACCAATGTATTTTGATCCGCTCAACTCATAGTTAGATTGTAACAAAAACCTTGCATGGGCATTACCTCATCTCTACCGATAGGCTAACAGTGGTAGATGAATATTGAAAATAATTTGGCTTCAATAATGGAATTATTTAAACGTATCAGGAACCCAATCTTAAGTGACTATGGATGTAGTTGGTTTGAATTTCAAAGCCCTGGGAGCTGCATTATTTTATTAAGGCGGCTGCACCTAGGGAAAATTTAACACATTAAGAGGTTGTAGTCAATTTAACCACACCTATGCATCATACCTATGGTTTGATTAATGTAACCAATGTCTCCGGACCTGAAATAAACTGAATCAGGAGGCGTTAGATTTTTAATTAAAAAAATCAGCTTGTTGCCATTGTAGACTTCATGCTCAATCCACATTATTGAAGAGATTAAACTGTTCAAAGTTTAGAGACACTTGAGACATTAAGTGAAGCCGTTTATAGGGGCTAATTCAAGGAAAGGTAAAACGACAGTTCCTTCTGAATGATGTCTTAAATGGAAAAATACAAACTTGATTAGAAGTGAGATAGTCAGAAGCAGCCGATATCCTAAAAATCGCAAAATCTCAAAATTGCTTTTACATATGTCCACAAAGTGTCGGACTTCGCAACAGAACATTAAAAATTTCATCCAAAATTATAGGGTGTTCGATTTGTGTTTTACGGATTTTTTCCTTCCGGATGTCTTAACTGTGTTCACACTCAATACACTTCCTTGAAGGCGTAAATCATTTATGTTCGTGATGACAATGTGAATAGATGGTGACTGGAATTTATCTGACTCATGAAAGAGAATAACTTGTATCATGATGATTCACAATGGCTTTCAAAAAACAGGAGGGGTTGTGGTTGCTGCTCCATGTTTCTTCAACATCGTAAAAAGAAACACCCATGAAGTGGAGAATTACAATTGAGACCGTAAGGTTAGTGTGACTAGAAAAAGGCAGCATAACAATTGAATTGATTGCGTTTACATAATAAATTTCCTTGACAATCTACAATAGAAAAGTGCTGGAGCACCCTGTTGGACTTTGTTGCCACAGTTGGCTGGATTTTTCCGTCTCTTCAGTGTAACTTCCTCTCAGTGGAAACCTTCCCTAATATGAGCTCATGAGGTCACCTTCTTACAGAAATGGGTCTCGAAAATAGTTTGTCAAAGGAGGAGAAAGTTATGAGAAAAGTGAAATATCCTTCTGAAACACAAGCAATCTGGTCTTTTTCAAATGGGAGAATTTTGTCAAGAGTAAAACCAGAACACACAGAATAAGTGAAACTGACTTATATACATTTCAATAAACCCACCTCGAATGATAAAATCTAAATTTTAACAAACTGTCGTGATATTTGAATGCGCCTCCTCCTCCGTTGAGGCAGATGTGATGCATCTCAGCATTTTTTAAACAGTGGCTTAGGCAAAATTAGGGTGTCTATGAGGAATTACTGCCCAATGTAATGGTTAGGCTCCGGTTTCCAAACTCGTACAGCCAATAGCAACCTGTAGTTATGGCGACATAATCTAGTGGTGTTTCAGAGAAAATTCCACTTACATTTGAACTAGGTTGAAACAAAGAACTTTCAAAAATATTTAAATTTGGGGTGATAAAGTACAATGGGAATAAATTATATTATATAATTTGAGACTGACCTCAAGGAATTTAGGGACCCTTTGATGAAAATGAAATGGAATTTTTGGAAATTTCCTCACTGCCTGAAATTTTAATGACACTATTTAAAAAAATACCCCGTTGTAATACAAGGATAATTAACACATTTTAAATCGGAAGTCCTCGAAATAAAGAAATCCAAATTCATTTAAATTTACGTCCAAAATTGTGAAATTTGGCAACATAGTAAAAGAGTAAGAGCGCCTTAAATCACCACATATCATCATTTTACTCTCAATTAAAAAAATATATTTTGATTGTCCATCAAAATCAGAGGTCAACAAATAATTACCAACGCGGAGTAAATTTGACCACACTTCTCCTCACTTGAACTTCCTTTTCTCCTTATTAAGTAAAAATCGTGGTGGTATTTCAGTGATTCAATGTCTTTTAACTAGACGATCGCTTAATGAATGCAATAAATTGGAGCAATTTGCCCTTATTTGCATTCCATTACTGAACTGAGCCCACAGCGTTTTGAGCTCCCATGAAATTGTTCTCCATTTCCTTCCAGTAATTTAAAGTACCTTTGTGGGGTTTAGGAGGGAAACAAACGCTCTCTCTATCTTTGGCCTTAGAATTAATTAAGATAAATGTGATGATATTGTCTGAAAAATTTATTGCAATCATCAATTTAAGTCATAAAATCTTTCAAAATTCCGAAACGAAACATTTTGTAAAAGGGAACGTTTCTGGAATCTTCAAAATTTTCTTCAGTTTGAAATTCCAGGTTATGATAGCTTATTTTATCCAGGGTGCATCGAATTCAACAATAAAATTGATATGTAAATTACATTTTTTCCTCGCTTTGAATACATAGGAAATTGGAAATGTTTTTTTCCCCAACTTTTAAAGCAGCTGACGCCGTTATGCAAAAATGAATACAATGTTGTTGATAGTCAATTTTTTCCACTCTGGTAGTTGGGCAATTTTTACCAACTGTTTTTATAATGTTGGAAGAATAGATTGATGTAATTATATTTAACGGATATTGATGAAGTTCCTTATTCATTATATGACACGGACTGACAATGTATGAAATGTGTAAGTTACAAAAAAGGTTCCCAACAGAAGTAGACAGCAATAACCTTGAAATATTTATTTGAATTGAATTAATCAAATGCTCTTTAAAATTTGCCTCATTTTTTGGCAGGCATATTGAAAATATCTCCAAGACTGAAGTTCGTGGATATTGTAAAAGGATTTGACATTTCTGTTTGCATTATAGCACCACAATTTTTATTTCTAAATGATCTATCCACATGTTGGGGAAGCGCTCGTAATCAATGAAACGTAATATATCATTGCTGAGGCAATGAACCAATTTTTAGACATTTTGCCACCAAGTTGCCTGACAGGCATCAAATATTGGATTAGTCAAAGGCACGAATCCATAAGGAGAACATCGGTCTCCTTTAAATAAGTTGTTGTTTCACATTCATTGTCATTTAGAATACCGCAAGTTAATTTTTATGAAATTTAAAGGAGTAATTGGGGTTCCAATCATTAAAATTTACTGATACTGATCATTAAAAAGGTGTCAATTTCAATGCCTTCATAACTCAAATTTTACTCGAGATAAAAGGTACGTTTACTTGATTGGTATTAAAACATGATAATCAACTTTGCGGTTAAAATTACTCGCCGGATTTGGTTCTATTTCAATAAAAAATTATCACTATCGCCAGATAGAGTATATAGTCCTTGAACTACTCAACTGAGCCTCTCATTCATCTCAAGAACGAATGATCATGTGGGTCTAAATGTACTCCTCCCTTTACCATAGTATAAGATGTCATAATTTTCCTAAATTTGGGTCATACTCAACTACAAACCTGTAAATATGTTTTGTATGGTTTATTAAAATGGTATGAAGACAGAAATTCAGAACACCTATTTTTAAGTCAGCGCTCTTCAAAGTCGTGTGCAACCAACGTCTACTATTTTATTCTAAATCCTGAATAGCATCGCAAATTAAAACGATATCATCCATAAAGTAAAAGTATATAAGATCATCAGTTGGAAAAGCGTTATTTATATTTTGATTAGACGACGTGAATTTCCACATCGTTTTGGGAATTCAGATTTAGTTTGCCAAAATAGCTAGTAGCTGTTTGGTTAACGGAAAGTATTTTCATGCTTACTTTCTAATTTTTTTTTCTTTGTACAAAAATTGCCAATATCAGTAAGTAACACTGGCATTGGAAAGAAGCCGCGCGGAAACTACAAGGTCTATCAATAAACAACATTTCTAATTGTTTTAAAAACAGTTTTTACGGCTTTTATGATTTACGACAAGGTGTTGCTTTTTCTATGCTACCAAAACATGGGTTTCTGGTGCCGCTTAGTAAGAATGGAATTTCCTAGCATTTACAGTTACAAAAAACGTTGGTAGGAAGTAATGTATTTGTCGGTTTCTATCTGCGTCCATAGCCAATCGTTAGAACAGCGAAGTGAAATTCTTTTTTTACGCTTTGGAAAGAATGATTTCTCTTGTAAAACTGGTATTGGAAAGGTGGTACGTTATTTTCTATCTATCTAAAACTCAGCATCCCACTACTTATCTTTCATTTTAGTAGTTAACTTTGTGATACAAATCAAACCAAATATGGAATATATAAAAAAGACAAGTAAGAGTGTTATAAACTGGCACGAAACTTTTTATTTAGCAGAATTAAATATGAAGATTCACTCTCATTGAACTTCAATGACTTCTCCACTTTCAACCACCTATTCATAAAAGTAAGAATATGCGTATTACTCCAACTTGTTTGACTAAACCCCTTCAATAAAATCAATATCTAAGTGGTTCAGAGCTTCACAGATAAAATCCATTCGGAAAATAGAACTTTAATTTATCATAATAATACGTGTTGATCAACGTGAAGCTTCCGCGTTTTATTCCTTATTCAACTACTTGTCCTAAACTTCAAAAGTTATTTATACATTGCCACAGTTGAGAAGATTTATAATGACCTCTTCAATGTGATTGTACTTTTCTTCAGAAGTAGATAGTAGTTTCGTTTAAGAATTATGCGATTAAAACTTTGTAAGGAACAGCGTAGAGTGCCCAAAATTGTCGGTGAAAATTTTAATTTTTATTCGATCACTTCGAACTAAAACAAAATTTCCCTATTTCAGCTTTTTTTTTAATTTGAAATAGAAGATTAGTAATTTTGTGCCTCAAATCAAGAAACATATTTGAACCTGAATGGCGCGTAAGTGTGGAGATGGTAACTTCAAAGGAAATTTTGTAACACCTCCGGATCTTGACAGGCTGTAGCTCTGCCCTCGTTTCTTTCGTGAGATTAAAAGACTTAAATGTCTTAACTCTTGCTTAAATTGCGTGCTTTAATTAAACTTCAAATTCGAGCTAACGGGGTTTTAATTAATGTGAGGTTTGCAGGTTCTTTAACTGTTAAACTTAATGTAAATAATGTATTAATAATGTACTCCGACCTATTTAAATTCTAATGGTAAAACAAACTGAAGATTGAATATAATTTATTTTTTAATGGCTGAGATAAAAGTTGAGAACTTTTACTGTTAAATGGTATTAATGCTTACATCTATGTATGTTTCGCTATGTTAATTCGTATTTCGTTCCGAGGTGCAATGAAATAGAATTAACCCGCAAAGGTGGTTTTATATAAGGACTCTTTTAAACTGACAAATATGTTAAACGGATCCGGCGTCGCTTTCTACAGCCCACTCCGAAGAGGTAGGTTGTGTTTTAGTCCAAAATGACCTCCAGAAGGAGACCAAGTATGTGTGAAAGCCCCTGATATGCTTTTTGATAACTCAATTAGTAAACGGAGTATAAAAGGTGTACTTTAAAAGAATAGGGTTAGTTACTGCAAATATTTGATGCATGCGTTCAAGCAGGAAAAGAGTACATTCACGAAGACGTTTAAAGTTTTGAAACTTATCTTCACCAAACTAGTTTGGACTGGTTTGTTTGTAGGCAGAGGGAGCCATTAAGTTAAATATAGATAGAAACGTGTTCATTAACATGTGATTTAAATAATTTATCACTAGGACAATTATTTCACTAATATAAGGGCATTTATTACCCATGAAAATGAAGAGGAACTGAAATGAGCATTATTTAGATAACAGCTAAAAGGATACACCCCTAAACAAACACAATGGATAATGAATATACATGTCTTTGTCTTCTTTCGTATTTTGTTAGATTAAATTTGCGTATCCGAATTTCAAGATTATAAGATTTGCGTATAACACAACCTTATCTCTTTTGAACTAAACAATCTCATGAGCCCTCGAACATTCTGGAACGTGCGGACGTGCTGCTGGTCGGGTTAGGGAGCAAGCGAGGTCACCGTGTAGAGACCTCTCAACCAATCATCCATCAATAGTCACTGCAGGATCAGCTTGCCAAAACCGTATTTAATGACTAAGCTCTCTGAAAGTGACATCATAATCATAAACGCATTCCGTGTCATACGTTCAATGTCCTCGATACTACTGAATTTTGCCATATAGATTGCTAAGGCTTTGATCAAGGCTCATTCGTGTATCTGCACGCTACAGTTTCTCCTCAATTCGGCAAATAAGAAATATGCCATAAGTAAAGAAGACTTATCCCATTTTAAGAATTAATGATTATTTCTATTAATTGGAACGTTGCCCATTTATTTTTCGCGAAAACTCATAAGATTAATTTGGAAAATCATTAATATCTTAATTTTGCATTGGGAATATCCCTTACTCTGCTTGAAAATAGTTCACAACTTCATTTAAAATATCTGATTTTTTAAATTAATACTGTCGTCTACTTCTACAAAGTAGATTTATTTACAAGGGAAAATTTTGACATTCCGTGTTGGATTTCTCAGTCCTCAACAATATTTAAATCTCACCTAACTGCCACTTTATGCACAGCTTTCTCTTACTTTATAAAAGAACTATTTTCCATTCTGATCCAAATGGTTGCCTTTTTGTTCAAATAAAATCTATAGTTTCAATGATCATAACTGATTTTTATTACCAATCCTCCATTTTCGATTCGCCTTCGAAATTTAAAATGTTATTAGTATCACAACCATTTTAGTATAGTTTCGCCTAAAGAGCACTATTAGAACTAAAAAAAATTAGACTAGTTAATTAAATTATCTAAATCTCTGTTTCAAAGTAGCAAAATTGTTTACTAAAACAAGACTTGATTTGTACTTGAATAATGTTCGTTTATTAAACTTACTTGGAATGCAAATAGGCTCTATGAATAGATGCAACGATCTTAGAAACTGATAAGTTATTCCCATTATAATTTTCAAACCTATATAATTGAACTAAAATATTAAAATTCTACCAATATGTTATTCTATGAACTCAACTAGATCATGCAATAATATCTGTTTATTTCTTAATTTTTCGTTACACATAACAAACTGCTTTTTATGGTCTTAGAGCATGTTTTTAATAGCCTTGTCTAATTAGCTGGTAAATGTTAGAGCCAAATTGTTGAAACTATCAGTGTATCACGAAGCACGGCTTTCAGTGGAGAATTTATCTAACTCATTCGTTTTCTTAGATGCGGTTTCAAGAAGGTTTTAAGTTTCCTCCACTTATTTCAAAAATAGAAAACTTAAGTGAATATTGCAATTCTGATTTGAATTTCCCATGTTAGTTCATATTGGTCAAATTAGTTCACTGAGCTGTTTATAACACGAGTTAAAGTGCCAAACCTATAACTTCGAAAACGTTGATATTCTTTTTAATATTTAAAGTTAAGCGATATTAACTGTAGCCACTAGTGTGATACATTGCCTTGCTTCAAAAAATTTTCCGATGAGGAGAGTCGCAATTCCGACAATGCTAAATTGAGGAGCTGAAGTTTACATTCATTTATACAATCATTCTAACTTCGTAAATTTTGGAAAAATATCATTTCATATGATTGGAAAATAGTTTTATTGCCGTGTCATCAACCTTATTGCGTTTATTATATTATCACTGACCTAATTAATAAAATGTTGGCCCATGACAAACATATATAACTTGCTTCTTTAAAGTGCTCCGATTTACTATTCCAATTTGTCCTATGATTCACAGTATTCCAACAATCAATATGCTTACCTTCAGCTAATGAAGTGATTCTTAACTTTTCTCAATACCAACTACCCGAGATTTTGAGCTTAGGAACGATACTCTTTTACTTCTTCAGTGGGACATTTAAAGTAAATGCATATACATGCTTAGTTTCTGTTAACAAGGCCGCAACTTTGGAAATACTAAAGATCTCCGATTTTCCACTGATACAACGGATGGGTTCCTTTAGGCTTTGATTTAATGACATCAAGAGATGTAATTTTCCTCTTCGTTTCGTGTTGCAAGTTGATATGGAATATTCATAGGAATTGTGATGATTTCTCAAACCTATGCCCAACCAAGTATGCAAGGACCTTTCTGCAATAATTGAAATTACTAAATAGTAGTCCTCCAGAGTCCTATTTTTCTCTCCTTTTAATAAAAAAACGTTATTTGCTATTTTCTTTCGTATTTCCTTCAGTTAAAAATGCATTTATAGTTCTATCACCATCTGCTTCCAGAATTTTTAAATTTGCCTTACTCGGGTTCCAGCAGAACTTAATTTGCATGTACATAATGCCAAGGAAGATGATAGTTTTGCCCTCTTTCAGAAGAAAATTCACTCAAGATTAAATTAACCACATTTCAAATGTGGTTAATTTGACGTCAAATTCAATTTATGTTTGGTGGTTTCACTTTCTGCATGAAAAATAATCACCTCCAACCGAGGTGTGTATTTTTATACTCATTATTTCTTAACGGAGCATTTACAAGCATTCATATCGTTTCTTTTGACTAAGTAGTGACCACGTCTAGTATTTGAAAACTATTAAGCAACCTTAGGTCATTTTAGGCATTTTATAACTCCCCTTGATCGACACGCCATTCTCAAATATTTGTAAGTTTAAATATGGAATATATACGTATAATGTTTGTAAAGTCGCCTCTCCCAATGCCAGATTGGAAAATATTTTTTTGAGTTGAGTGGGATCAATAGCAAGATGTCGCAAATTGATTGTAGTCTTTCTCTTAGGAATTTGTCTGTTCGCTTTTATTCATAATCCTAGTCTGCAATTACTAATCCAGCCTATCTTACTTTCTTATCAAAATGAATAAATATGTCAAGTCATCATATGCCGTTACGAGGACGTGATTTAAAAAGTCACACATGTTGCTTTTAATTAACAATTCTTTGCGAAAAATACAAATTTCACGAAATTCGAACTTTCCATTATTGGGATATTATTAGTCTCCTCTGTTAGATTAGATTATCAGATTATGACAAAGTTAATTTTCAAACTCAAGTTCATTTAGATTTGTAGCCTCGGTCTGTAATTAGGCTCGTTCATTATTTAAAATGAAATTTAAAAAAAAAATATTTATTTTGAGCTGTGCTATGGGGCAAGTACAGTCGTACTTGAATAAAAATAGAATTAAAAAACGTCCTTAAGCACAATATATCGTGATAATTATTGCATCTACGAATCCGATTGACAAAAGGTGGATATGATGGTAACTCAAACTGAACGCAAACTCCTGGGAGAATAAGGGACGAATCAATGATTTAGGCTTCAAATATGGTGAGCCTCGTGATATACTGGCATTATTACCAAATTACTCTTGCTGTTTTCTAAGTGAATTTTCCGTTATTTCCCTGTAATAATAAAAAACAAACAGTGTGTTAGTTTTTATCTTTCACAAATTAAGAAGGCGTTTGGAGACATGCCGATTTCTGTAGATGAAACTTCCTGACAAGATGTTCCACTCATACATGAGTCTTCTGTAATTATTGCCCTTTTGGACATAATAGTTCTCAATGAAGATATTTCTAGAGCACTGCTTGTCCACTTTGTTGACAATAAAAGTGTTATCTTATCACAAAAGTAATTGCGAACAACTTCTGGTAAAAGATTTCTAAGGGAACCATAAATGCAATTGGGCACTGTTGATGACTGATAATGAATACAAAATATTCTATCTGACGCTTTCCTCGAAACGTTCAGAAAATCGGGTATGTCAAAAATTACTATTAATTAGATTGCATCTTTCTTCAATTTGCCAATTCAATTTAATTTCCACCACTAGAAGTTAAATGAGTGACTCCTAAGTGCTATTAAAAGAGCTTAGACTCAAATTCTTAAAAAAGGCATAAGCCTTTTAAATAATTGACAGCTAAGCCGCCAAGTGTCATTATAATGATTGACCCTTGGATAGACTAAACAATTTACTTGCCGACTATGTGAGTGAAGCCAAATTGTACAATCACCTTTCGTAGTTTGTGACTCAGAGGGGAAGCTATAAAGTCCCGCCTCTGATACGTCTGTTTATTTGGGTAAACAGATTTGTCACAGATTCTTAAAACCTCTGCCTGTCTTTCAGCAAGTGAATCGGTCCGGTTATGAAGGTTCTGAGCGAATGTTATTTGTTCCTTTTGAATAAAGTCTAATGGAAAGCTTTAGTAAATTGTTTAAGGAGCTGTCAAAAGTGCATTAGCCCTGAATTTGAGATGCTAATATAACTATGGCTATCAACTTACTCAGCCGAAAACTTCATAACCATTTAAAGGTATTAGTGTGGTTCAACATAATTGGTTCATCGATCGTCTTACCTAGGCGGTCGAATTCATGAATATTAATTCAGAATAGCAGCCTCAGAGGCTTTGCATGGAAAATAAGGTTCACTTGTCGTCGTTCTAATAACCGTAACCTGAATTGGGATGATGCAAATCAACATATTAATCATTGCAATTGCTACTGCAATTATCATACTAAAACTCTATATTTTCCACTCAATGTTATCGAAATTGAAAGATTGGGCCATTTACTCATTCGAATCAATCCTCTGCTCATGAAAATATGAAGATGTCTTGTTTAAATTTCTCCACAGTTCATTCTGCCCCATTTCCAAGCAAACAATGAATACATTTAATAATAAATATAGAGTTGGAAAGGAATGCACTAGTTTAAACAATATTCCTTCAACTTGAGGTCATTTACGCTAATAAAGACTGGATTAAATAGACTGATAATGTACATAGCAATCTGTCAAAATGACGATTTATGTATAAAAAGTATTTATTTTGGATATTTTACAAAAGAATACACACTTCCATTTTTCAGTATCAGTAATCGGTGAACACGCTTCTGTGCATTCAGCCGAGATCATTCAGCTCTAATGAACTCAGAAAGTGGAAATGACTTGAAGTGGCAAGACGGGTGACTGTGAACAAGAATATGACCATTGATTCAGAGCACGATCTGTAGAATTAGAATTTGTAAGCTTGGAGCAGTGAATTAATATTCTACAATCCAAATCCGAAAAAAACTATTTCATTTGCTCCAATACAATGAAATATTGTAACAATTTTCCCCATTGTTATAGATTGTATTAAATAATGGAATATGTCTGAAATAAAACGTCTGAATAATTAATAATAGTGAATAATTTTTCAGTGCAAGATATTTCTAAAATTGGCGGTGACCGAAATCGTAAATAGAAATTATTCGAAATTTTGCTTACCAATTTGATCAGACATTAGCAGACAGCATAGTAATTCTTTTTAGAGTCATCGTCTACTTAAAATAGCTTTTACATTAGAAACGAAGTTACATTTCTTTCCTTCTATCATATATTATCATTTCTGAGGCCTGCTTCTGATGTCTATTCATACGCTATCCCTAGAACCAAATTCGATCGATTAATAAAAGCGTCAATCACAAATGGATTACTATATTTTCGATTATTGACACCAGTAATTTTGTCAATTAATTTCCAACTGCCAGTTGAAAATTCCAAGAATTTCAAGTCTGTACAAGATGCAAACTGCCTAAAATATATAAAATGTCGATTTTGTCATAATCTTTGCAAAGAATGATTTTAATTAAATATTATTCAAGTGGTCACAGCCATATACATTGCTATTTTTAAGGTTTTTTCGAAATTCTTGTCTTCGACAGCCGTTTGAATAATTTTTTTTGCGTTTTCTGTCAATTTGCATTGCCCAGTCACCGCGTGCTCACCGCCCAGCCAACGTAACTTCTACAAGTGGAGAGTTTTATTTGAAAATTTAAAATGGAAATTGGTCAAAGTGTAGCAATTTTTCAAATGTCACACTCTTTTTAGTTTCCATCAACCAAACCATGAACTGGAGGATCCTTTAAGTTGAATCTTTTGCAGTAACTCAAATTGAACTGACATTTTCAGTAATTTTATTTTCAAATTTCGATTCAAAGTAAAATAGAACGATCACTCTGGCTGATGTTATTAATGACTACTTATTATTGAATATGAATGCGATTTTTATCATTTCATATAGACTTTGAACTCTATAATCTTGCAATTATTTGATTCCATGCTGAATGAGAATAGTGGGCCACTTTCCAGTGAGTATTCTGACTTAATGCATAAAATGAATTAAACGCTAGTACAAAGCGTATAAAAGGAGTAGGTTTTTTATAAATAAAACCTTATTGCTTTTCTTGCAGACATGCTTTTGTTTGTCGTTTGAAAGGCAGTAAGATGGTAGTAAATGAGATTTAATTAAATTAAATTGGTAAGTAATGTGATTTAAAAAAAATTTCATGTATTGACAACACTTATATTAACCGTTTCCATGATATATTGAGAACTAGTAGTTGTTGGCGCTAAGATATTAGAAATACTTCCTATTGCTGATCTGAACATCCAGTTCAAATACGAAGAAATTGCACTTATCATAAAATTTCCTATAGCATTAAGAAGTCCTAAGGAAGTAAGTTAGTATCATGAGAATGAAATGCGCAATAGCAAGGACTTTGTTTGACAAAAACTCTGGAAAAATATTAAAGAATACGTCGGTTAGACAGACACACAATTAAGATAAATATACAATAGTGGAAAAAATAGCTGGAAATGAACAAACCGAATGTTGTATCTGAACTCATTGTTCTTCATCTAATGATGGATCATTTAGTAAAAGCTCTTCGAAGTATTGAACAGAAAACCGAGGTAAGACTGATTAAACTTCTGAAAGTATTTCTCAGTTAATCACACATCCTGGGGGGGGGGGGGGGGGAAAGACGATCGACAAGTTGAAATCTTTCGGAGTAAGGCACGTTGCTAAGGCGATGTAATTCAATTAAGAAATAGCCTTATGACTCGTTTAATTCGGTAATAATTTTTCATATTTTCTTGGAAAGCCTAAGGAAATTAAAAACAAGTGGAGTATATTTTTCGTGAGGAGAGGTAAATTCCCGTCGTAAATATGAACGTGAAAACAATGAAGTCTGGAAGGAATTGATGCTACTTTCAGCCAGATTGCTAACTTCTTCTCCTTGAGTTTATACTTTAGCTGACTCGCACTTAAGAATATCCAAGTCACTTTCTAATGCCATGAATATCGCCACTTCAAATCTGCGACTATGAGAAGGTGGTCAGGATTAATAAAGGGATCCTAATCAGAAAGAATTAATTCAGATAATGTTAAGGCGATCGTACTTCGTAGATTTTCCTCAATTTTGCTTGGGTTACCAAACATCGTGCTTGAATTTATCACTTTAAACACAAATTTCCATTAAAATACATCTTTTGCTAAGGGCGTTTTTGGCGTTAACATTTTACAGAATCGGCTTAATGAGTAGTTTATCAAGTTGCAAGAATGTGTTGGAGATTTCCACTGAAAGTATTTTAAATGACTGTTGGATGGCCTTTCACAGTTTGCTGAC
The DNA here is from genome assembly GCA_000469805.3 of Hymenolepis microstoma. Lineage (NCBI taxonomy): Eukaryota > Metazoa > Platyhelminthes > Cestoda > Cyclophyllidea > Hymenolepididae > Hymenolepis > Hymenolepis microstoma. Next base: position 8,896,359 of record LR215995.1, on the reverse strand, counting down.
TGTTCTTATTAGCGGCTACGTGCGGTGTTCGTGGTTAAACTTAATGATGCATGTAAGAGGAAGAGGTAGAACAAGAAAGAATCTAATGATCAAAATGTGAAATATTGTTGCTGTGCATTGAAAGAAAGGGAAGTATAATCATTTTCCAAGAACTTTTTAGCTCTACAGCTGACCTTAGATCCCGAATCTCTTGATTTTTTTTTAAAATAGACGCTTCAAAGACGTTTTTTATATTTATCGCCATAAATGAACCATCATATAAAGATAAAGTAGTTTAACAAACGCAGGTTATTATATGGTATTATTTTTAAATGCTCATATAACTAGAAGTAGGCCATCTAAAGTTATCGGAGTGAATTTTATCTGTAGAGTAGGCCTTGCACCCTTCTCTGCTAAGCGAGCAAAGTGTTTTCTAATCGCATTTATTTTGGGACCTATGTTAAAATGCACGTCGCCACTATATACATTCTCTATTTGTTTTCCACACACGAACTTTGTTCAGCGGCAGTGAAATATTCCGCTATTTCGATTTCCGGAGGAAATCCTGAGTGACAAAAAATCAAAGCCATTTTTCGTCAACATTTTTAGCATAGTATGTGAGATGTGTTATGTAGAATTTTATATTTAACAAATTTATGGTTCCACAAGACATGTTTGTCAGAAAAAAATGACCTTCAGGAATGATTTAACTTGCATTTCCTTTTGTCAGTAATTCCACCTTTTTTCTGTGTAATATTATATTTCTCATGTTTGTGAATTAAATCCGCCATTTTAACACTAACTGTGAAATATCATCGCATTTGCTCATTTAATTCGAGGTCTCCATCAATATACTTCCATTTTTTCGTTATAATTTTAAAAACTCAAGAAATTGTTAGTAGAGAGTTAACGTCTAAATAGTTTGGTAAAGGATGAGGCGAGCGCTAAACGGTGTATGTAATGAAGCCTGGTTGTTAATAGTCCTACTTTACTTGAAGAACTATCCACTTTCTCCTAAGGTGTAAGATTCACTTTGCAACGCCAAAATTTTCCAAGGCGGAAGGGTGATGTCGAATTACTAACGAGGCCCTTCATTTAGGGTACATTAGTTTAATTAGAATTAGAAAATAATGTCTCCTAAAGTAAATAATTTATTCCAATATTATTTTAAAATTTAATCCTCTTGTCCCTCCTTTCTGACATTCGCTTCCACTTGACTCTAACAAATTTACCGCCACCTCTTGCCATTTAATTAAATATTCGCTAATTACTACCAAAAGTGCATGCCATTTCGTGCGAAAATAAGTTACTGCTAATGAAGTGGCGGTCAAGAGAGATCGTCACATTCGATGAATGTGAATCGAAATTTGAACTTCAATTTCTGATATAAGGTGAAGACTGTTCACCGGATATCTTTTGCTGAATAAAATTTTAAGTTAAAAGTAATATTACGCAGAAAATTATTTGTGATATCTTTAACAACTGTATTTTCAGTTATTTTAAAGAAATATAATTGTAGAGCATCATTATTTGGCCATAACTGTGAAAAATAATTTTCGCCTGAGATCGCTTTGAAACAGAACATCACTGATTTATTGTTAGCCAATTTCTTTCTTTCCATTTGGCTTATTCTTATACCAGATCAGATGTTTCCAATATTCGAAGAAACTGAGACCTGAAGGGGACAGATACGAAACCATAGACATCACGCCAAGTAATTTACTCCATGACCAAGTCATCCTCATTAAGTGGCCCGCTATTTTAACAGGCATGGCACTACTATTTTCATTGAAATTGGTTTTTGTTTGCTAATAATGCATCAAAGTGCGCATTGAACTTTCTTTTATTTGTGAGAAACACACTTGAAGTAATTGAATATTATTAGCCTTCAAGTGAAGGAGTATAGACGTCTTTATGGAAAAGAAAAATCTGAATTGTGTCCTTTATAATTCTTTCCATTAGACAGAACAGAAACAGCTGGCCGTCTAGAGCAAGGTTTTAACATCAGTTCGCCTTAAAACCATTTTTTGCGCAAACCATCAAATTTTCATGAAGCTGAAGGACACTAGGCAAATTAAAATTGGTGTTTTAATTGAACTTGGAATATTATTCGATCTTTAATGTATACCTGAACCAGCTTATCAACTGAATGAAACATAGCTTTATTCCCATGTTCGTTCAATATCACCGATCCATTATACGTGTTTTCTTCAGGGATATATATTCAGAAAATTCTAAAGAGAAAATGGATCCGGGCTCTTTTATCTCCGAGTTCATCCCAATAGCTTGAGATCCTAAACTGAAAGAAAAATGTATCTCCATTAATCTCCATTTTTCTTTATCATTCCTTCTCTCTCCCTCAAGGAAGAGGCAAATAACGCCTACATTTAAGAACTTATTGTAGGCCTGCGTATATGTGAGTGGGGCCGAAAGCACAGAATACAAGTTCTCCCAGAGTTGGTTGTACCTACTAATGAAAGTCATAAAAGCCTTTGGTGACTCAAAGCGGCTAATACCATGAGGAGTTGTGAAGTGCGTGTTCTCTTTCACCGCTCCTTTGATGCTTTCGGCAGAGTGAAATTGACACCTTAACAATTAGGCTTTTTGTGGAACTTCCGCTTCTATGCCTAGAGTCTGAATGTTGTATTTCCGTTTTTAAACTAAATGAAGAGCAGATATTTGGCGAGATGTTGCCAGTGGAGCTGGTATTTTTGATTCCATTTAAAATAGTTCCGGCCTCATATTTGTCTACTCTTTATTAATAAACTTTTCCCTGTAATTTTCAACTGACTATCTTCCATGTATCTGTATAGGAATACAAATCCATTACCAAAGATTACGAATTTTTTAAAGAATGAAGAGATTGATAGAGGTGTCAATAACACTTATCTTCAAATAGAATGGCAAAAAAGCGTAGAATAAATCACAGTCAACAATTAATCCATAAATCAAATTAGCATAACCTCTTCTTCTTTCAGTATTATTTGATTGATAGCAACGAATAACCGGCAAAGGATGATATGTAAAAGCAATACATTGCCTTTTTGAAAGCGTTTGCTAGCGTCTTTGAGATGTGAGTCAGAACCACATTTTTTGTGTCTTCTCCGCATAGTATCAGATTGACGGGAGATAACATTGGATCGGATTGTACAAGCATAGCTTTCGGTTCTATTATCACATGTTCACTGAATTTCCGATTTCCTATCCTGGTTACCTTGGAGGAAGTACTTCGACTCTCCTCCTTGTCAGTATTAACCGGTGGGGCTGGTGATTAGAGTGCAAACGCATATATTGAAACAGTGCACCATAAAACAATCGATATTCCGGCTTATCACTATGTAATCAATTCTGTTTCGGTTAAATAAGCATCAAATTTCCAATTGAAAACTATGGTTCATAAAAGAGATCCTATTATTGGAGCGTTAGAGTAATTGAAAAATAAAATTAGAAAGTAAATAATGAGCATTGCACTTTATTAATTGAATTGAATTTATTAATTAATTGATTGATTTGAAACTCTCACTTAGACATTAACTGATTCAGAAATGAATGAATTTAATGCCACTGAAAAGAAACGTTGCCTTGTGTAATAATTTTAATTAGGCTGAAAAATTCTAAATTCTTGGTGAGTTATTGTAGACTTTCAAAGATTAGCTTTCCACTCCAACCTTCCCCCCCCTCCCCCAAAGAGTTCAATATTTCAATGAGTAGACGTCGCATTTTACCCACTGAAATCGTAATACCCTAGTGAAGTGTTGATATTCAACATTTTAAACAGATTTGAATACTCATCTCACTGTCATTGGCTCACTCTATTATCTATTTTCATAGAGTGGTAAAGAGACTACTTTAATAACCACATAGTACCGTAGTCATGATTCAGCAAAAAAGTGATCTTTGCACTTTAACTTTCATTATTTCCAAAGCCGAAGGGAGCAATACAACCATGTTAGGCACAAACTGTAATCTTCGGGATTGCGATTTTATTCCACGCTGGGAGGGCAGGTGGAAGGCGAAATGACGGGAAGATGCGGTCGAGCAATGTCTCTATAGTTAGGCATGTTTACCTACTCCTGGCAGGGGGGAATCAAAATTCGAAGACGAAACGTCAATAAGATGAAAATCAAGGGAAGCCGTTTGGACGAAAAGGAGTTCGGCATAAGACTTGATGAGCAGATTGTCTGAATATTCCTACTATCATTCAAGGGCAGAGAATTAGGACATTTTTGTTTCAAATTTAGGCTTAGAGAATGTAAAATTTAATGCTGATGGAGAGTACAGCATTCACACTTAAAGCGTATAAAAATTAAAAATAATCCCACCTTCTAGGGAACTTTTTGACTATAAATTAGCAGGAATGCACTTTAAAGGAAGCTAAATTCGAGAAAATACAAATTGATAGTTAGAAAAATTCGTATTATAGTTTAATCTTTTTCGCCATGTGAAGTCAAATTCGATTTATCCAATAATCTATAATTTAGAACAATACTCCTCATGTATAGGCATTTTAAATTCAAAATACAGTAAAGGTAGGAACAATTTGATAGATTGAACGAATTCCTCAAGTGGAGGAAGAAATCTCCAATTCGATTTATTTGCAAGTGATTTATTTTTAAAATTTTAATTTGTCAAATTACCACAATACCTATTTCGAAAATTTTTAACTAAGCCATATTAGTTCCCATTAAATATGCTTCAATGGGAAAAGTTAGTTATCACTCTTGTTTGAAAATGCTCAGTTACTTAATTTGATCACGTGAAGCATCTAACATTGAAAGCAGCAAGGCAGTTTGGAGACCTAATGGAAAAGAGGAAGGGAAAATTCATGGTATTTAAATGACGCCACCTTTCATAGAGATTTGAATTTTTAGAATTTCCGTTTGCGTTTAAAGGATTAAGATTACTGCAGCAACTCCATCATCAATCTGTACATTTCAGGAGAATATCTAAACTCAAAAGCAAATGTGATTTTAATATCCGTAGTGTTTAAAAATATATCGATCCGATGCTTGAATTTTCATTATTTTCACATATATCTTTTGGTAATCAGAGTGTTACAATTTGATATTACTTAGGAGGTCAATCAGTATAGGCCAGATTAATGACATCATATAAAAATGTCCACTCGATGTTTGAAAGGAAATTCTATGATCAAAGGATTTCGTAATACTATCCTATCCTGATGCTTTCCTCCACTGCTGTGTCTTATAATTTGAATCTCCTTCTTGGAAATTTATTTCACATGGATGGAATTACAGATACACTAGATTGCACTTCTCTTCATCTTAGCTCACGTGGACTTGCATTAATTCAAGTTAAAAGTTGAAATCGAGAACTTATTAACTTAGGTGCTCACCCCTGGATTTTGATTAAGTTATTAAAGTCATTTATTCTGTTTATGCCAGCATTTCTACGATTTTAAAAGAAGTTTTTCGTATAGTTATATGACACTGCCTCTGGATGAGCCATAATTGCTCAATACTTTTTACAGCAAAAAAGCTTTCTTACTGATTTACTCGGTTATATAATCTAGTTTGTTTTTCTTTTCATATTATTTTAAAATTTTACTGTAAAATCACGCATTTATTTCACTTATCAAATGAGATTTTATGAATCGCCAACTTTAAAGGTAATCACATGGAGTTATCTTTAGGTCTGCTAATGTGTAAAAGCTTTAATTTTGTAATATCAGTGGGCATTTTTCAACTTAATAAATGCTCGGTTTATCCAGTATTAGCACACTACTTCGAGTATCCCTCAACTGCAAGTGCTAATTTTTCCTGAATCCGAACTTTGATCATTGGAGGTGTCAAAGAGTGGAACATTCGGGTTTCGTATTATGCTCCTTTTTAAGTGGCAATTTCACCTTCCAACAGGCATAAAAATATATTTACTAGTATTTAAGTGCACCCATAGCGTTGTTAACCCATGAGGAGTTTGCTTCTTCTAGAAGATATACTAACCTTTAGATACTGGACTAAGATTGGACACCTATCACGCCAGGCAACATCGAGCTACCAAGAGTCTTAGTATAGTACAGATCACCTAGTAGTTGAAGTAAAGTACAAGTCAAGTCGGCTAACAACGTCAAACTATACAACAAATCAACTGAAAATCTTATCTTGAAACCTTGTGATGTTAGTTAAAGTCAGAGTAAGATCTATTTGATGGAATTCCATTCAGTTTTAATGGAAATGTACAGCTTTCGCTAAAACGTGCTATTTTGCTTGGTGAGAAATTTTAAATGTCTACTTAATTTAGTCCATTTTTCGCTCACACAACCACAACTTTGCCAAAGCCAGTGAATGCTAAGTTGAGACCTGAACGTAACCGGCATTGCTGAATTTAATTCTGCGTGTGCTCTAAAACGAAATTCATTTATTTAAAATATCGTGTATATGAGGAGGAAAACGTTTTGGCTGAAACTATTGTTGCTGTTTGTAAACTGTATTGTATTTCGACTAGATATAGAAAGCCATTTCAGTTATTTTGTTATGATATTTTGCCTTGTTAAAACTGTTTTTCTCAATTACCAGCATGGCAGAAGTTTTTGAAATCTTCGGTATTCTATTTCTATGCGAATGAGATGTTGAAGGTTACAGAAATGTGAAATTTATGCGGTGCAATATATGTCCATGCACTCTCAAGATGTGTCGGTCACATATCTGTCAAAATATGAAATAGGAGTTCTTTAAAAGATCGAATTTTCTTATTCATTACTTCACCTCCCACTAAAGACCTTTTTGTTTAAGGTTTATTCTAAATAATACACAAGTTTTATATCCTCTGTAACGACTATGCTTAATTAGAAAGAATTCAACCATAGTTTTGTAGCTTCTCATTTGCACTTTGTTAAAGTTAAAACTACTTCGACTCGAAGAAGAAGAAAGTGAAAACTCATAGCCTAAACGACCTCGTTCATCAGTAAAATTATTTTGCTTATAAGTGAAATAGGCGTAAATGATTGGCTGGCTTGTTAGCCAATAACTGTAGCTGTATTACATGTCCATGTGAGAACGTAGAAATCCAATAATCGATAATTCAGGTTAGGGGTGTGCGGTAGACTTATCTCCACGTGGAGCAGCCTGAGCAACGTATACTCATACGGCAAAAAGTTTATAATCCGGCAGTTGACTTCAAACTACCATGACCTCATCGTATGTCATATTCGACCGATTCCACAGTACTCACCTTAACTTTTTCTCTACTCCTGTGTCTGTCTCTTTTATATCTGTAAATCACTCTTCTGTTTCTCTCCCCCTCTTCTCGACTTTTGTGGCCTTGATGTTTCTCCCCTCTGCCATTTGATAGAAATAAATAATTCAAGTCATAAGATACTAAAATTTTGATACTTCATCGAGTCAAACGACAATATTTGATTAGACTGCCTAACACCCAGAAACAGAGCAAGCTGGAAGAATGACCCGCGTTGCCTAGCTGCTTTCCAGAAATGTTAATTCCTATCTCTTTTTATTATCCTCACCCAAGGAGATAACTTAATCTGGACAACACGGAACACTATTTTCGAGCACAACGTATTTTGCTGCAATAATAATAAATGAAAAGATTAATTAATAGGCCACTCTTAATGACAGTAGAATAGGCCAGAGTACTATCTTAATGGTGTTTCAAAGGTAGCTCATCCAGAAGTTCGACACCAAGAACTCGGCTATCCCAATGACAATGTAAAAAGCATACTTCTTAAATATTTGTGCGTGATGAGCTTCAAAATGGTTTAGCAACAGCTGATTGTAAAAAGTGAGGCAAGGGTGTAAAGTAGATGGAAATCATAAAGCCGGAGTCTAGTAGGAGTTCAACTCACTGGATTTCTGGGTTCATCAGGTTATTCTGTTTTACTTTACTGCTCATTATGCCCTTTTAAGTTCTGGGGGATATTGATCATGGATTTGGGCTGCGTGGCTGACATTATTGTTTTGTAATTGCCGAGGAACAGCCGGTTGTTTTATGGAATAACAGATTTAGTATAAATTCAAAATTTCTTTTTTTTTCACATATTCACTAGGCAGGACTCAAATGTTTTACGACATCAACTGAAAACAGAAAGTAGAGCGTTAAATCTTTGCAAGGAAATTCTATCCAACCCGTATTTGTGAAGTTACTGCTTTTTAGCGCTTAGCTTGCCTTGTACAAATGTCGCGTTTAAGGAAATTAGAAGTTCTCAGGCTCAGTATGAAAGGCGGTCCACTTTTCAATCCTGCCCTTAAGCCGGAAAGGTATTTCACTTACAACTACCCAACCGTTTTGCCGATGGAGAGATAGTTCTATGCACTTTTATTTTCAGCGAAACCAAATAAAATTTTATTACTCGAGCTGGAGTTGCCTGCAACTGCGTTAGTCAGACTGTAAGATCTCCTGAAAAGTCTAAGAATGCAAGCATTTAACTAATACTTGCTTGTTACTCGGTTGCAAATACAAGATGTCTATTTTTATCTACCACCCATGCATAGCTTATTTCAACCAAGGCAAACTTATGTCCTCCTTTCCAGTTTTATTAATATTTTCCAAATATCTATCGTTATTGACTCTCCTTAGCCCCCCCTCCCCTCACCCTACCCCTCCCCCCACTAAGGTAGTATAATAATTATAAATGCTAAAAGTTAGTTTATAAATTGCGGTAGAGCACGCCACATTTACAAAGTATTGCTGCGAAAATCTGTAGTGGATGCACGCACGTAGACTTATACTAGCGTTTGTACTGGCTGCTGATTGGCTATTACTCTCAACCAATCACGAAGACCCTCTCAGAGCCTTCAGCACGTGTCTACCAATTGCAAGTATGCTCCAAACTCAATTGCATTTTAACTAACCTAGACCACTTCCAAACGATATTCACTTTCGATAGAGAAAGGATCCCTTCCCTTATCGGATGTTTTGATATCCTCTTAGCAACAATCATTACTATTGTGGTTACCATGATAATTGGATATATCTGCAACTTCTAGGTTCAACGATATTCACGGTGAGTATCTGACCCATTTAACTGACTAGATTTTTATGGAGGCCTGAAAGCTCTGTTTTTTTTTATTAAATAAGATTTTACGCGAATTTCTTTGCGAATTGGAATTAGTGGTCTATTTCATGTTAATTTTTGAATACGTTAGCAGTCTGAACTGTGATTTGAACGGATTGCACCTGTCCTTATAAACTCCTAGTTGTTCTAGTGGTGAATTAACGCTCTTGGATTTTAATATCACCGTTGATTGCGTTATTTACCCAATGTTAGCGTAAAAGTGTAAGCAGATCAAAGTTCTCTTTTAAGGAACGCGTATTGTGGCACTAAACTTCGGAGTATTATATTAACGTCTTGTAACTTGGAAAAGTAATCATCGAATTTGAGCCATTGTCACCTTTTTAAGGTGCTAGATTTCACCTTAGGTCTAATCTGAACTAATGCACTTTTTACTGACCCTTCTTGCAACAGGTTTTCATGCCAGCTTTTAAACAAGATTTTGAGTTGTTTGCTATGTTAGCGTTTTTTGGCGATTAGGAGACAAGCGGCAGTAAAAAAGTGACTAGTGTGTCAGTCTTTTACTACCTTCTCTCTCTTCCCTTTTTACTGCACTAGTTACTTAAACTCACTAATTGAGGAAGTTTTAAAATTGGTGGGCAAGACAGAGTTGTAAGCAGTATGGAAAGTGGCATGACTAAGACTCTTCTTCTTTTGGGTATTTGAATTGTGGGCTGGTTGTATGTATGTAAAGCCATTGACGAATAAAATATGCCCCTCCTTTCAACAGCAGCTGTTGGCCATTCGTCTTGTCTGGCACACAGACTGCCTCGAACACACACGTGTAGACAAGGAAAAGGCAGTAGTAGTGGGGAAGTTTCTCTAATTTCCCCTCAAAATGCTAATGACCCCTTCCCCCACTCCTTCCACTCTCTCTCTCTCTCTCTCTCTCTATATGCACCAACTGACGAGCAGTGCTAACAGTTGGATATCAGGCGCTAGCCACGGTTGAAATAAAGCCGTACCTATATATGTATTTATTTCCTCCCCAGGGTGGGAGGAAGTTGGGAGGGGATAGACCACAGTTGCAAATCAAAGTGGCATTTACACGATGTTCTCCGTCTACTCCCCTCCCCCCAGGTTGAAGTAGGTTCAGGAAGCCGGCATGCATTTCTATGTATAAGCGCGAACGGTTATTAGTTTGTAGAACATAGAAACTCCATGGATGTGCACAAATATCTGAGAGTTCCCTATGGTCATCGGTTTCGACATATCCTCGCTTTATCTCTCTGACTGCTCAGTCATCTAGAGCAGTTCAACGTTCCCACACTTACCAGTATGTGGCTATACTGGCGTGGGATACACGTAAACTGCTCACGCTGTCTGGTCTACAACAGTAAATAATTTATGTGGTTTGTCGGACTGAATGTACGTGTAATTCGACTAAGAGTGAGGTAGAAAACACTTCAACCCAACGATCCCGAGTTAATAATGGCCAGTGGCAATGAATTCCCACTGCAAAAGTCGAAAGAACAGGGTAGTTAGAAGGGGCTATAAAAAGGGTGGTGTTAAGCGACTGGGTGAGAGCGTGCTGTACAACGCTTTGAATTCTCAAATCTTGAAATGTTGGCACGCTATACGTACATACATCCACTCACTAGGGGCGTGAAAATAGGTGTGTATGTAATCACAGGGCTATTATTTCTTGCGTGCTGCAGAAATCATTTGTAACCATCTCTCATACAAGTATTTAAATGACTAAAAATGTTGCACTAACTCTCACCCTTTCAGTTAGATTGGAACTTTGTTCATTATTGGTTCTAAGAGCTATGAGAATTCGATGACCTCTTGCATACCAGGTGTTTTGTCACATTTTTTGCGTGATATCCAAATGTACCAAAGCTCATATTTCTCGCTTGGTTGTTGGCCGCACTTCTTTTCGTACCAAATTTGCGGACACTGGGTTCAGCTTTGCGAAGGGATTAGAATCTGTGTCGACGCCCAATTTAATCATTTACAAGTTTACAAATTGGTATCCAATTCAGACTAGTTTTACCAGTTATGTTCCCGTATAGCTCGGTTTTGTTAGCCTAAACAGCCACAGTTGGTCATGACGCATCATGAGGTCAATTAGTATGGGTGGTTGATCTGAGGTCACCTCAGGATAACTCCATTCATTTTCTTAAACCTCCTCATGGTCGCGGACCCTGAATATGCGTATGAATTTTTGGCAATCAATAAATAATTCCGCCTACCAGCGCGCTTGGATTAATAATAGGGCTTAACTACTGCATGGATAAATATTTTTAACTCCTAATTTCATTTTCAACGTGAATTATTTAAACTGCTTTTCGGCTTCTTAAATAATGCTTTTACTTCCTAATCTCATTTATCATTCACTCTGATATTTCTTGTGCTATAACCCGTGCAAATTACTCTCGTCTAGAATATTTATAGGCAGCACTAATGTTAATTTTGCTCTAAATCTGAATAGTTTTATAGGAAAGCAAATTATTTGGGCAATCATTCATGAAACTGACACCTTTATTCGATTAGATGCCAGTGATGTTTGTAGACTTTTAGGGAATTTCTAACCCTGTTTTAAACAAAATATAGGGAAAAGTAGCAGGCAATGTTTTGTTGCTTTTCAAGAATTGCAAACTTGATGGCTTTCTAAACTGCACAGTCTGTAAAATATGAAGGCCTTGTATCATTTTTTGTATTGGGCCATCAGAAAAAAATATAACTTTTAAATTTTGCAGCTTCATGTAAACTGTCACTATCACTACTACCATTCACTGTAGGAAGTAAAACAGCATCTCAAGGTCATCTAGTGTACTGCAATTCCACTCTCCCTTTTATTTCTTCACTCTAAAGTTTGAATTCTGTTTTTTACTCCCTCTCTCTCCCCCGTCTGTCTTTCGTTCGTTCGATATAAGCTGCTAATGGGACCAATTAACAGTTCCATTTATCACACAAACGAATTAGGATAGAAATGTGATTATATCTTAGTCAACCCTCTGTGCCATTAGTCGCAATGGATAGAAATTAATTAGATTAGTGCTACTTGCACTTCTAGTCACACAGTGATTGGGGAGGTCTAATTACTAGCTCCCTCTACGTTCAGGGTCGTCAGCTTTAGCTCGAACACACTCGCCTTTCCGACCCTGGGGCATTCGTTAGGACGTAAAAGTGCCCTCTTTTCAATCCATGCATATGTAGGCTTTATAAGGGCATAGCGAGAGGTCAACAGGTCCGTTCTTGGGCCATATACCAAAAGAAGAATTACCCTATCACGCCTATATATATATCCTGTGGCACAGAAATATCTCTTTACAAGATACAAAATTTCTTGTGGATATCAAACTCTCCACTTCGTCCAATTGGGGATAGACCGCGTCCAAAATATGCTAATTATGCACCATAATGTACTTGTCAAATCAATTTTTATGCATGAGGGCGTAAGATTAAAAATTCTTCGACAAAAACTACCCAGCATGCGCCTGCCGGCTTAGGAGCTTCTATCATCTTACTAACCAGTGGTTAAAGACCATGAATAGATGAATTATCACTCATAAGGAGCATATATCCCAGTTTTTCTGTATGTGTGCGGCCGTTTAATTTGCAAGGTGGAGGGGGTGTTTATGGTAAAAAATTTTCCTTTGGGGCATGCACGTGCGGCGGTACTACCTCCATGAGAACACGAACTGCCATCCCCTTCCCCTTCATCACATCCGTGTGAATGCGATGAACAATGAAAAAGCGGTTGGTTAATACCGTCTTTATCCCATAGTATTAAGAGCCTATTGCTCATACATGTGGAAAAAAAACAACCCTACTCTTTATGAAACAATGGCTTAACTGCGTTGGAGAAAAGTCATTGTGGATTTTTGGTGAATCACTTGCGTGAATTACAAATGCGTTCCTCTGTGTAACCTAGAAAATGACCATGCTTAAACTCGAATTCTACACTGATTTTAACAAATATTGTGAAAATTGTGCTGAATGCAATGCTAATTTCGTTAGAATTTGAATAGTCTGGGTGCCCATCATTCTTTCTGGTGCTTTGTACAGCCAATAATGCAATTAAGCTTAACATGAAATTTAATAAGTATGTGCCACTATTTTGGCAGCCAAATTTTACATGATATAATAGTAAGTCTGATCAGCGTACAGTAGATGTAAGCACAGTCGAATAGGGGAAGCAATTAACGGAATGGGTACTATTTGCGGAGTATTAGGTTGGGGAGTGGACTAGACTGAATGAATCATGGTTGTCAAATCCAGGACTGTTCCAGCCACGCCGCCACCAACTCAGTGGTCGGTGATTTCGTGAGTGTTTGGGTAGCATGCCGCAATTTAAACGAGTCTACACGCGACCCTTTTCCTCCATAGGGTTAATTGCATTCTATGGTGTTCTCTCCACAACTTAGCGGACTGCAAAATAGGGAAAGAGTGCGTGAGCGTGGGTATGAAATAGAGAGAGAGAGAAATTGGGAGGAAAGTAGTCACCTCCTTTCACCCAACCTACTCCTACTGTCTTCTTTCTGCTTGCTTTGCAGGATTTATATTCCGGGCTGGTTAAAAATTAATTACTAGCGTAGATCTCCAGGTTTTGTTTTGCCCCTTGTATTCCACTTCCTATCCTTTGTTTAAATCGATTTCACAGTCAGACCATTACCCCGTAACTGGGTTAACTGAGCATATCATTAAGATTCCTGTGTCAGAACTTGGAAGCTGACATTTGCGAGTAGTAAAAAATTCACACAATTCACCATCTACCCTCTCGAGGGGTCAGACACATCAGTACTAAAATGTCGCAACGCCTCGTTAATGTGTGTCTCTATTAATCATGTCCGAAAAAAACTGAAATGCACTGATGGCCTTTTGAGACTTCATTGATGACCGTGCAATTTTGATCTACCTACGTTTATTGCTCATCTGTCTTTCATTTAGATGCTTAATTTCCATTGGCATAAGGTAACTGCCAATGTGATTCAAATTTATAATCCAATAGCGATTTCAGTAAAATTAATTAAAGTAATTATTGTTATTTAGAGAATATAATTACCGAATGGAGTAATTGTTCAATAATGTTCCAGTTAGTTCTAATCACTTATAACAGGACAATTTTAGATTTTGCTCATACTAGGCTTTAGGTCAAGCATTTACATAACTTAATGCTCTCCTCAATAGAAAATGTATGCCAATCCTTATGATGGATTATAATCTGCATATTCAGGTACAAAATTAGCGTTGGCGCGGAGCTTTCATTTTGTTCTGTAATAATACGACAGCTTGTGTGTCTAAATGCGTTCATTAGAGTTCATGATTAGTGATTAGAAATTGATCATTGTTTTACATGATATATAACAAGTACTCGCTTTGAATGAATTGGCTTAAGCGTTGCTTTTAAGTTTTTGTGTGTATTTATTTTTTTTTTATTTTGTTTATATTACAGATAAGCAAATAAACAATTGATTTAAACCCGCATCTCAAGCACATAATGAACCCAATGACGATGAGTCACATCGTGATAACTGCATTAATTGCCCTCTTATTCTCCCTTTCCCACGGTCAGTATACTGAACCTCGTCTTTGTGATGGTCTTTGCTATTGTTCTCGAGAGGAACAAGTAGTGGATTGTGGCCGTCAGGATAAAATTATGGGTGTTCCCACGAATCTTCCTCCGGGTACTCTGAAACTTATGATTCAGGGTGGAATGTTCCCTGAGCCGGGTTATCTCAGTGCTAAGAATCTCACAGGTCTAGAACATCTTGTTAGTCTTCGGATTATTAACTCCCAACTTCGTGCAGTGGAATCTCGAACCTTCTTTGGGATGACTAATCTCCGTGATCTCGATCTTTCCCTAAATCTCCTCTACCGCATTGAGTCCCGTACTTTCTACGGCCTCAACTTGCAGACACTTTACTTGCAACAACAGCGGTACCAACCCGACCTCTACACTCTCTTTGGATCCCCAGCTGATCCTGAACCGCTGGACATTTCAACTGAGGCATTCTATGGCCTTTCTGCAACCAGTATTGATTTACGAAAAAACTTCATCTCTAACATAAGCTATTCTCTATTTTCTCAAGTCAGAGGTCTTGAAAAGTTAGTTCTATCTGACAACAAAATTCGTCAACTGGATTCCAGATTTGCAGAATATTTTGACAACCCCAACCATCTGCTTGATCTGACTGAAAACCCCCTTGATTGCTCGTGCAAATTAGCTTGGCTGGTAAATCGTGCCAAAGACTGGGGAGTACAGGCGTCTACTCTTACTTGCATCAGTGGACCTGGTTCTCGAGTTGAGCTCAAAAAACTCACTACAGATCATCTATGCATGGGTTCAAAAATTCAGTCCATTGGTGTTGATATATCTCCAGCTGGAAATGCAGCAACTCTAAGTTGTACAGCTGTCACATTCAGCCGTTTGGAATCAGCTAATCAAAATTTGGAAGGATATCGATATAATGCGGCGGAATCCTATGTTAATCATCCTGTGGTTAGACAGCGTCCTCCTCCTGTTGCCTGGAAGTATGTGGAATCAGGACAGCTTCGAAAAATCGCTGAAATGCCCTCAGACCATCCTCCGTCATTTGAACAAGAAAGCACATCTACCACACTCCCTCTTAATGTCTCTCTCTCTCAGACCGGTCGCAAATTTTCCTGTATTACATGGGATGATAAACAAAATCAACAAGAGATTCTTGTTACTCTTCGGGGTTGCGCGCTTCCACCTTTAATTGAACCTAAAGACAGTGTTAAAGATTCTTCCACCGGTTCACTCGAAGAGGGATTATCTCAGCAAGAAGGTAAACTGAAAGAGGGTGCTTCTGGACCAGGTTCTGTCGGCAATATGCCTTATCCTCAATCTGGCTTCCTATTCCAAAAGCAGTATACATTACTGGAGATGATTGGTGCTGTAATCGGAACGTTCTTGGTTACCTTGGTAGTGCTACTAGCAGGCTCGCGGTGTATGATGATGTTGAAGCGAAGGGCGATTTCTAACCACCATGCGAAAGAGATTGGCGGTCGAAACACAACCTATGATGCTGCTTCCAAGCATTCTGACGCTATTGGTGGAATGGGAACTACAATCTCAAGAGCTCCAGTGGCTAGTAATAGTAATAATGGGGGATTTAATTCAATGGCATGTGAGGGTTTGGGTGCTGCCTATCCTCCATATAATCATTATCTTGCTTCCTCCTCTGGTGTGACATACCCTATCCATGGTCCTTCTGCTGCCTCTAGGATTACAAGCCCCACTAATGGCCAACTATTGCCTATGTCTGCTGCTACTCCCCTTCTGTCATCCAATTTGACAATGGCTGGTCTACAAGGCATGCAGCCAATCGCTCAATGGCCTCTACCTCCTGGCTCTGCGTATTCAGGTAGTCATGAATACGACATCCCCAGAGGAATGGAATTATCTCAGGTGGCTTCCGATCAAGCCACCATACAACGAGAACACCAACAACAAGTGCAAGCTCTATCCCAGCAGCAACAGCAAGCTAAACTAAATCTCACTGTCGATGCCTTCGGAGGTGACAGCGCCGATTGATGTTGAATCTATCTATCGAGTATTTGTCTTCACCAAGTCTTTCCAAAAATACACACCCGACCATTAATGTGTTTTTTTTTCTCTCTTGGCTCTCTTTCATTATCTTTCCGTCTGCTTCTTGCCGTTATGCAGCTCTACAATTATCTTAGTAGTAGTTTGAATCTGCTGTGTACAGTTCTTCTCCACTGCCTCTACTATATACAAATGAGTTCTCTATGCAATCTCCCCCGCCCTCCTCCTCCTCCTCCCTCTCATATACAAATCCCCAAAACTCAATAAGGTGCCTCAGCTTCCTCCATTTCCCGCTAAAACACTATCTATTAATCCCTTTCAGTCTACCATCTATATAAAGTAACAGCAACACATTTCCCTTTGCCATCTCCCTGTCTCCTCCTCGAAATGAGTATAAATGAATGCAAGAGAGGTGGAGATGGTGAAATCCATAGTATGTATGCGCGCCTATGTAGCTGAGACTGAATTCTCTTATTCTCATTTTCTTATACCAGCTTGGGAAGTAAATCCTGCATCACTTTTATGCCTATCTTCTGCTTCTTAACTTTATTTGTGGGGCGAATTAGTTGGAACAGTGATAACCAAAAAGCATCTTGGGAAAGCGACTATTTCCATTCTTGCGTGAGAAAATTAAAGGTTATAATCGTGTATCAAAGTGTCAAGCCCTCCTAGTGACCGTGATTGACAACGCTTCACCTCATTAACCCTCACTCGTCATTCGGTGAATTATAGATGCGAGAAATTGGAGACTTAGTGGGGACGAAACTACCATTCATTAGGGAGATTATATGAGCTCAAAATATTAGCAAATTTTTTTGGGTTGCGTGATGCATCTGATAAGGCGTTTTAGTTTGGGTAGGGTGGGAAGGAAAGGGAATGGAGGGTGGTGGATCAATCAAACAAAGCTTCATAAACTAAGCTCGGGGTCGAGCTGTAGCAGCCGATTCAGTGAAATGATGCAGTCTATCTTACTTATATTACCACCACTGATATCTATCGCTTTCTGCACGAAATTGAACATTGCTTGCATCGGAGTGATAATTCTGCAATATATGCATTAATGGTAAACAATTAGCTATAAGCTGCCTATAATATCGTGAGACTATTCGAAAAAAAATTGAGGAAGGGGGGGGGGGGAGGGAGGGAGGGAGCAAATCTCGCTTTTTTTAATTGTCATGAATAAGGAAGCTTATTTTACTTCTAAAATGATTATAATAATTCAGGAAGTTAATCAATTGAGAGGTGTAATTTAGACTAGTTTAAAATTAACATTTTGGGTTGGGGATTAATTTAAAAATAATAATAAATATTTTTCACCCTTGAATTTTACTTGGGATACAACGCTTCTAGAGTAAGCTGTGAGATGGTTTAAGCAAATACTAAATGCTCCATTTGGGTAGACACCTCATTTATATTATAAGTGATTGAGCGGAAAATCGATTAGTGCGATGGCTACTGTCCGCTGTTTGATAAATCGTTCCTGTAGTTGAAGTTGTAAAAACTGCCTCTCTAAAAGCAAAGTGAGCCATTAGCTTAGAACGCCGTTGATAAGTAAAAGTCTCGAGATATTTTTCAATTATCTTGTAAGCTGCAGTGCGTAATGCACCTTTGTTGAGAATTCCATAGAAGAGATCAGTATGAATATTTTTACAGTTTTCTTATGTAATATCTAAAATGTCAGCAACTTTCTCTGGTATGCAGATTCTCATACCGACAAGTCAAAGCGCTAATTGAGTTAAAATGTATTAAACTCCCCATATTTTGTTGAAAGAGGTAAGGCTGGTATTTTTCTTGGCAAACCTCGCACTGAACTTTTAACCAAAGTTTAAAAAAATTTAAAACCATTTTATAGCTATTTTATTTTTTCTTACGAAATCAGTATAGTCCACTAACACTTCTCATGGTCAATTTTTATCTAGTTGATTATAAAATTTGAGTAAGTAGTTCCACTGGGTTAAATAAACGGGCCAATAAAATTTACTAATACCAAAGAAAGTCTCATACGATGAAGCTATCATTTACCCTATCTGAGTGTAAGCTAGAGGTATGGAAATCAACCAACTTCACACAACACGTTCATCTTATCGAAAAGATTCTAGGTATTACTTTATTGACCAATATAAAGCGTAATCGTCCATTACAGTATAAATGTATTCATAGGTGTTTATATCTCCATTTTTTGCGTGGGGCCCACACATAGAGGTATATATATTTACCCTCAAATAATGCATTAATCATGCACAGTTTAACTTTCATAGTTGTACAAATGACGTCCGATCTGGCAGTACACAATATGGTAGTTTTAGCTTTGATCATTCAAGTCGGCTTGGCTAGCCACGGTTTAAATAGATTCTGGTTTGACCACCCACATATATAGGTATGAAATACCTATGTTGTTAAATAAGGCCTGAGGTCTTAGTAAACTAGGCAAAATTCCTATTCAAAAGACGGAGTTCCATATATAAGTAGAAACTTGATAAAAAGCCATGAATAGCTTAACCAGTACAATTTACTTTAACATCGTAGATTGATGGACGATTGCTTTAACACTGCAGACGTTCACGTTAATTACATTTTTTAATGGGCAAAAAAAAATCAAATAAGCTCAACTTCTTTGATTATATTTTTTTGGGTATTTCTTTGTTCAGAACTGATAGTTGTAAAACGTTATGTCAGTAGGCTGTCAAGGTCAATCTATTTCTAAGAGTACTGAGCACATAAAATATCACAGTGGAATTTAGAAACTAGGCTCTAGAGTTTTAAATTTGACATGTTAAACCTCTACGTAGTAACCTACGTCAACCTCACTCTTAAAAAAAACTTTAACAGCCCCATTACTATCCATTAACTGCAAGTGTTCTTTTTATGATTTAAAATAAATATTTTGAGTTATATTAATGCTGGTGTAAGTGTATTTAAATTCGAAGGTAATAAAATTAACACCCTTCGATACGTATGCCACCCACTATGGATCTATATTGAGAAGAGGCAACAATAATTTTAATACATGGACATCACTCAGTCAACCTGAATTTTCAATTTAATTAGGACTTTCCGCTCATTGCTGACGCACAATGAAAGATGCCAACTGCGAACTTCATTTGGAGATTTTTGCGCGTATCTAAAGAGTTATAAAAACAAATATTTATGCCATGTCTCTGATAATTAGATTTGAAATTTATAAACAAAAACGATAATGAGATTATGTGTCCTATTGGATAGGGAAAGTTCATGAAATCGTGGCACAAAACTGACACTACTACGAAAATTTAGCAATAGTAAAAAATAGTTCTAAGTTATTTTCAATGACCAATTTGTACTTTTTGAATCAATCAATTAAAATTTTACTACTAATTAATCGACAAAATATTATCTTTTTAACGTTCATTTCATAAAGTGCCTTACCTCCATTATAGATTCAAGGTTTAATGCCCAGTGTGCTGTTTGGATAATTGATTCGAATTGTGATGAATCTGGGGAGTCCGACATTTCAACCACGATTTGTCCTTATAAGACGTCAGGAAAAGGGAATATGTATTAGTAATCTATTAAACAGTACCTAATAAATTTTTGAGCTAAACGTAATTCAAATGAAGCCAGGTTTTTCAATGACCAACTTTATTTCTCAGTTATGATCTATCCACATTTCAGCAATTATATTTCCAAGGGTAGTAATATGAATAAACAGGAAGGTTGCAAATTTGCTTCCAACAACTTCCTTCAATGAAATCTATTCTGTAGAGAACGTCAAAGATTAGTACTTTTTTTTCAAATTTTGGAATTGAAGTTGTAATTTCGTCTTGTAACACGGTTTGGAAGGGAGGCAAAGTGTCATGATAAAGCTGAAAATCACAATTTCAAATCAGCTTATCAAATCTTGTCTCGAAAATCAAATTTGCAGTTTTTTTACTGAATTAAAAATTTGCTTCTCATCTAATTTTAGCAATGCGTTAAAGCAACTTTGTTAAAAGGGACCGTAACGCCGAAAAAGCACCTACCAAAAACAAATGATTTCCGGTGGAAATTATTTTAGATTTGCCAATAGAAAATTGAACTTCATTAAACAAACTTTGTCAACAAGTTCGCAAAACTGACATTTTAAATTGGGTTCAAGAAAGTGTGGATAAATGCAAAGTTTTTGTGATAAATCTTTCAGAATAATAATTCGTTGCTATTTCCGAACGCGCTAGGAGTACTCAGACATACTTCTTTAAAAGTTGAAACCCTTTATGTGCGTGATGAAAACGAGAATAGATTTTGACTGGAACTCTCCTAACTCATGGAAGAGAATAACTTATATCGTTATGACTCACGTCGCACTTCAAAAAATGAGAAGATTATGGCTGTTACTCAATACTTCTTCAAAACCGCGAAAAGAAACACCCATGAAGTGAAGAATTGTAGTCGAGAAAATGAGGTTAGTATGACTATAAGAAAGCAGCTTTCGACAATCTGCTGCAGAAAAAGAGCAGTGGAGTATCCTGACACTGTAATTCGTGCTTTGTTGCCTCAGCTAATTAAATGTTCCAGCCAATAACATTAAGCTATCATTCAATAAAGATCTACACTACCACTATTCATACGGGCGTCTCAGATATCACTTTGCAGAAAAGTACCTCAGTGATCGTCTGACAGACTGAAGCATTCTGCTAAAGCACACTTAGTCGGGTTACTTTGTGATGCGAAAACTTTTGACAAGATGAAAGACACACCAGAATAAGAATTTGTCTATCACGAGGGGTACTTCTTTAGTTATGCTGACTAAATTTCAACAAAATCTCATGGTTTCCAGATATCTGTCCTCCTCCGTTGAAGGAGTTGTGATGCTTTTCTCAGAGTTTTTTAAACAGAGGCTTTGGTTAAATTCAGGCGTCTGCGAAGAATTGCTGTCCAATGTAGTGGTCAGGCCCTGGCTGACGAACGCGTATAGCAAATATAACCTATGAGTATGGCGGCAGCAGGATTTGGTCTCTTGCCACTCATAGGATCTTGAAAAATGAATAAGACTACACCGGTCCCTACGTATGTTCGAACCTAACTCACCAGATCTTAGTCCGATGGGCTAGGGGGCATTGAATGCTGCAGAGAAAGCCATTATTTGCCATGCTAGTACTGGGAAAGCTAACCAGTCAAAAAAAAAGAATTAGAACACAAGTTCCTTTACACTCTTCCCAGAGAAAGCGTAGAGCGAGCTTGCTCTAGGTCAGGTGTGACGGAGTATGGGGAAGGGGCAGAGCTGATTGAGGCTGTAATTGACAGTACTAGCAGTTTTTTTGAGTAAAACGCTTTCAAAATAGTGCAATTCCTTCATAAATGGAATTGCTTTTAAATGTATTCAATTTTGTAATTAGAAACCCACTTTTTCTTACTCCTTATGAGACTATTAAATTTATTTCGAATGCTCTGCACAAGCCTTATAGTATTAACGCGAGTGGGAATATTTTCACTCTTTTAATATTCAGTCTCTTGAAAAATTTTCGAAATTGCTCGAAGGAAAACGAGAATTTTGTAGCTGCATTTAGTGCAAAGGCAGGCAGGCAAAAAAAGGCATT
The DNA here is from genome assembly GCA_000469805.3 of Hymenolepis microstoma. Classification (NCBI taxonomy): domain Eukaryota; kingdom Metazoa; phylum Platyhelminthes; class Cestoda; order Cyclophyllidea; family Hymenolepididae; genus Hymenolepis; species Hymenolepis microstoma. Next base: position 8,874,281 of record LR215995.1, on the reverse strand, counting down.
GAGTACATTTTGCACGGGTTGAAAATTTGAGCTAGACAAAATGGTGTTTGCAAATTTTGCAGAACGTAAACAGCACTTTGGAAATCTGAGACATTAATCATTCTCTTTCGACAATTGCTAATTTTCCTCCCTTGTTCTAAATTCTTTCCCATCACCCCGTTGTCTGGCTAGAATACCCAGACGGCGTTTAGTTAACAGTCCTTATGTTTCCATTAATAAGCTGATGGGGAACTACACTTTACCCATTTCTTAATTGATGAGTAAAAGCCCTGATAAAGACCGCTGTAATTTTCAAGCACATGTCGCACATTTAACAATTTGCAGTTTAAGCGGTTGCCTCATAATCTACAATGCAACTAAATGTAAACTATGAGTTGCGCAGATGTACGAATCCAAGGCCAACTCTGTCCCAAATTTGGGATTGGCTAACGCAGCAAGTATTAACATAAACTTTAAGGGTTAACGGTCATGAACTACTATTAAAAGCGTGCAGCGATCTTGCTGATTAATTTCTATGTGATTAAAAATTACGTTTCATTTCGATCTTTTTTTCAAATTCAAGAAGGAAAGCATGCCATATGTCTGGATAGTCAGCACTCTCTGGAAGATTCCAGTATCGTATATTCAGCAAGATAGATTTCTAGTAATATTTGCAGAAATCAAGAAGACTTCTCACAATAAAATGGGATATCTCCCAATTTAAGTATTTCGTCTATTTTTTGGAGATGTCTTAAACAGGGATTCTTACTAGAGAAAAAACTAGATAGTTCAGATCATTCACAATCCTGGGGATTTCATGCAATTTTTTGGTAACCATTTACTAGCCTGTGAGAGGCTTTTCCCTGAAATTTGCCAGTGTGGAGCTTGTGAAGGCATGATGTCCCAAATTCCGGTTTAAAATTAAAAAGAATTTATGCGAGTTCCAGTCAATGAAGAAAGTCTTTTTATGAAATCGTATGAATATGAAAATGAACTCTGAGTTCTTCTCACTTTGATAAGAATCATCTTTACGATAGCCGGTTAAAAAGAGGATAATTTAAAGAATTCGTTTATGACAATAATTAAACATCAATACAGAAGCTTTCACATTTGTATTTATTGGATGGAATAGATAAATAAATTCAGCAAGTCTGACATAAGAACGTCATTTCTAGACCTCAGGTACTTATTTATTGAAATTTATCCTCGATAGCTATTAAGGATGGAATATGGGGGGGGGGGGGGGGGGGAGGAAGAGGGTGGTGACGAGTAGGTCTTGAATTGAACGTAAGCACAATTTCGAGAGCCATTTCACTAAAATCTTTCTGACTTAAAATCAATTGCATTCTTCCACTTCTTACAAGTTAGCTTTACTTTGATAAGTACAAATTCTAACTCCTAACCATTATAGAACCATGGGAACTAAATAGGGAGCATCATCCAAACAGCTAGACTTATGTCTCATTATGGTTGCTTTTGAAGCAATTATTGTACCAACAGCATCAGTTTTTGCGACAATTTGCTTCCTAAAGCTTAATGATTTAGTAAGTGTTGAGATAATAGCAACCACTTACAGAACCTATTAAAGGGTGATAGTTTAAGTGGAAAAACATTATCATCAGAATTCAATCAATTTCATCCATCAAATTCAGTTGAATAGAAGGATATGGGGCAATCAATACTGCATTTTTGATAGATAATGCAAAGGCGTTCATGATTATAGTAAATGCAGAAGTATTTGTCTCAACTGGCTCTTAGGCTAATTCAATCTCGAGTTTAGTTACAACTTAATCAGAAGACTGTATTAACAGAGGTTCCTATAAATCCCAGTAATTACGAATAGGAATTCACATCTACTGGCCCTCATGACCATGTAATTATGAATTCTTTCGATTGATTTTTTTCGAGAAATTGGATGTATATGATTATGTATTATTGATTATTTGGTCTAGACTGAAGTTTCACTTAAGAAATGGCAAATAAACTCTGTTCAAATGAAATCAGCAATATTAGCATATGTGATAAATGGAACTTAGAAAGTTTTACTTTCTAAAACTAAATTTTCTCAATAATATGAGATTTACAGCTATAAAATATCGTTATAATAATTTATATTTTATGCTCCGGATATATTGCAAGTTAAAGGCACAAGTGTTTTCAAAATACTAGTATGAATATAATAGGTAAGGGAAATTTCAATTTAAAAGAAAATAATACCTTTACTTAAATTCGCCATCTTCAAACAGCCAAACATTTGTTAATGCAAATTACATAACCTTCCAAAAGCAGATGGAAGAAATGCACCTCGCAATAGCGCGGAGTAGAATTTTATTTCAGAAAAGTCGTGCATTTTAATTACGATCGTGTGCTTTTCCGCTTTCTACCGCTGCAAAAGCTAAGGCAATGCGAAATAAAATATTGGTTAGTGAGGAGGAGGATTTGCTGTGAGGAAGCGGAGAGTTTGGGGCGAAAGGAAATGACAGAAGGAGATTGAAAGAACAGCGTAGAACGGTAAAAAGGAGTTTGCTGCACCTGGCAAATACGGAAGGATTGGAATCGACTTTTTTCTGCTAAGTGAAAATTTTAGTTTGGTGAGAGTTGCATTGATCAAATGCTGCTCTACACTATGGCTATCCAATTTATCACATTTTGCGTGTGTTCTTATTTCGCTGGCTTAGAGGCTCTTTTTTATCACGTACTTCCACACTTCTTTTAGAGGTGCATTTTTTTCACTACTCTCCCGGCACAGCTGTCGTTGGGGTGACAGCACGGGTTGTCAAAAGTTCCTGCGAAAAATATGGTGACATCCAAACTTTCCTTCCATTGACAGTTTCGATAAAAACTAAAGACATAGTTATGGTCAGGAGAAGAATTGGAAAATGAAGTTAAATTATTTGCGTAACATTTAAATGCTGGATCAGAACTAAGTTTGTTTAAATTTTATTGAATTATATTTTAAAAACGCGGGAGGGATAATCATAGCCTTAGATGTTTTAGTAACCCTATTTAGAAATTGTCTTAGTCTTTTATTGCCCGAAATTCCACGATGTGATAGAAAAAAATAATAATTCAAAATGCTCTTTTACAATCTCATTTAAGTTGAGACGTTGAATCTCGATGTAAGTGTAGCGGATTGGTACACGAATAAGCTTTGGATTACTCTTAGTAATTTCTATGGCAAGGTCACTTAGTATGGAGTGGATCCCGGAATTAGCTAGGCCCTCGCAATGATAAAGAGGAAACAGACTATGGCGTCAAATACGTTTGTTTGGGCTGTGTGTAGGTGACACGTGTGGAAGGTGACAAGGGGCTTAATCATTAAATACTATTTGGGTATGATGATACGGTAATGTCTATTGATTATTGATTGGTTGAGTAGCCTCTGCTCTCGTAACCTCATTTGCTCATTAACGCAATCACAGATACGCTTTTCAGAATGTTCGTGTGCGCATAACGTCGCTTAGTCTAATTGTATACTACACTGACCCTCTGTTCAAGCGTTTGACACGAGTGCAGTAGTATACAGTTTACAAATATACAAAGTTGGCTGAACGAATCTTAAATTCAAATTCAAATGAATTTACTACCTGTCATTCTACAAAGCTACATCCTCTCCTAAATTCCCCAAATTAATAGATACTTCTGTTAAATACGTCTTCATGGTGAAATTTGCTTGGTTATAAAGTGGTCGAAAGTGAGACCGACAAAATTTAACTTTACCAACAATTCAGTGTGCTTCAAACTATTTCACTTCTTCTAATTACTACCGTAGCCGTCCAAAAAACTTTTAAGGAGTCTTTAGAGTTTGTAATTTTTTATAATTAGACTCATCTATCGTATTTACTCTACCAATTATTACTTATGAAGTTAATGAAGTTACTCAAAATATACGAATATAAGCCAAGAGGAAGAGTGTTAATTATTGGGACTTATCAAAGGATGGTGACTACGAGGAAGCGTGAAGATTATAGACAATGTTCTTTGATGTATTATTTGGATTCAGAAACCATACTATGACTCCATTTTTTAACTCGCGGAGGCGTAAGCTTAGGCGACATGTGGAAGTGGGTGCACTATGGTGCATATCTCTATACTATTTCGCTAAACAGGAGCTTAGAAAAGTACTGTCCTCGCCGTATAGTTATGCCATTATAAAAAAAATCAATTTCATTACGGAGCAATTTATATCTGCAGCTTGTAAAGTGAAACATGAAATCGATAGTTCGTAAAAACATGAGATCAATTTCAAACGAAAAACCCTAGAATGAACGAAATATGGGCCACTTGTCAGTCATTCATTTGCTTAACCACTGTGGACAATGACAGTTCTCATTGCTTTGAATGATTAAAAGGGCAAATAATGCATTGGAATGTCAATAATTGCTAGTGTTCCCTTGGCACCATGCATTCTAAAAACGGCGTAAACACATTGAAGTCGTTTTTACATCTCGAGATGATAGTCAATAAGGGGACAGAAAATGCTCTAATTTTAATATATGATATACAATTTCTTCGTTTTCTTTCTCTTCTGTATGTTGAGGTTTGCTACCAGTCCTTATAAGTAATCGAAAATCCATTTCTCAGTGAGGAGGAAAACTCCTCGCGAAAGTTGATATAATTTAAAGGAGAAAGGATAGAGTAAATAGTTCGGTCACAGCTTCTGTCTTTTCAAATAATAATTTCGTGAATTAATAAACAAGAATTTTTGGATTCGGAAATTCAAGAGTCAAACAACTTCCAATTTAAAATCTCGATTCTTTAGTCAAAAGAATGTCTGACCTAAGTGGTTTTTCAATGCTTGAATAGCAGACAGAAGACAAAAGAAAACCGAGGCGTGTTATTCCAGTGTGGATCTCTTAAAAGTCAAACACAGTTACCCGAGCTGAATCAACAGGACAAGTTTAAAAGGTCAATCTAGCACTCTAGAAGTTCGAGTAATTGGCATGAATCTTCAATAATTCAGTTTCCATAAATGAAAAATCGCTCCATCAAACTTAAATGATAATCATCTGCTAATCCAGCCATTGGGTGGAAACTCCTTCTCTCATAATTACAGCCATATTAAAGAGAATTTTTGGGCTTATTACTCTACATATCTCCATTTGGTATAAACAGTACAACGGAATCACATGACTGTCGCTGACCAAAATGCGTCCTTTTCCCTGCTAAATGAGGTGCGGATTCAGCTATAGCTTTGAATTACACCGATAATGTAAATTGGGTGTGCATTGCAATACACGCAAGTAGTATCAATTAACAAAACTTGTGTCACGTTATTTAAATTGTTCACAGTGATTTGAATTATGGTATTACTTTTTGAGAAAAGTGATATTTATAGCAGCTCATAACTTGGCTAATGACATTAGCAAACCAGTTAATGTGAGTGAATTTAATGAATTTTTTCTTGCTATAGCCTATATATTCTAATGAATTCAAGATGCCAAAGGTCTTGGTGCAATTCTGGTGGCTTTGAAATATCCAGTAGGGCAATTTGTAGAATTGCAGTATTTCGAAGCTCTCAGTGTTTCTAGGTGAACTCATGTCAGCGATATCCAATGCAATACAGATTTTAATCTTAGAGAATTTGAACGGTAGAAGAGTGAGTGGGGAGAATAGGTCTAGTTGAGCAAAGAAGGAAAGGAATGTGTATCAAAAGTCAGTTTGTGTAAATTCTAGGATCTTCAGCTTATCTATAAATTGCCTAACAGGAACGGACGCTGCTTCGCAGCTTAGAGTTCCACAGTTCAGCTATTTGCGTATAAACTCTAATTTGAATGATTCATTAATTTTTAGCGATTATTAAAATTTTAACAATAAGTCTCTCACCTGTGGTAGTCCAAGAGCATCCACCAGATGTTCGAAAAAAATGTACTTGCTTTTATCAAACTTTTCGTGAAAAAAACATCCAATTAACCATAAATTGCCTTTCTGGGCTAGGAAATGGGTGAAATTTGAGGATTTTAATATCTGACCTATTGTTGCAATGCCCTTAATTTCTAATATCCTCTTCCTATGAATATCAGTCCTGGTGGAAAAACACCCACGAGGAGGACAATGTACGTAAAAATGTAGTTGAATACTCACCAGGTCCTTTGATTAATCCAGAGACAGCAAGGCGGTGCATGTTGAATTCTAGAGTATTAGTAAGCGCAAATGCACTTAGGAATATTTCGGACACGATTACATGGTAGTCCCTAATTTATGCCGACAATAACAGAACATTAAAAATAAGGAAAGAGAGAGACATAGAGAGGAGTAACACATCAAAGGGTTCAGTGGTTTGTGAGGCTATAATAGCGTTAGTCATCAAAACTACGCCCATTGTTGCTGGACTATGCGAAGAAGAAGTACCCATTGAATTGCTCACCACCGTATTTTATACTGTTTTATGCTTAACCCGCATAAAATAAAGGAAATTTTTAATGAGAAAAGTAGCGAGAGACATGAATAGCCTAGAGATTAATTCAATAAACGAAAATGAATTACGTGAATAAACAGTCAGGGCAACTTGCTTTAAAGTCTATTCGATTCTTGCTATTCTTTACAACTTATGTCGAAAGAATATCCCAGACCTACCCTTTGAAGGTAAAGGCATTGAAGCAAGTCTGCGAGCTGCATTTCGACACGTGGCGTTTTAATTACTTTTATCTTCTTTAACCATACGGGACATTAGCATTGGACTCCTCTGTTGACTGTTGCCCTTAAGGAACAGTATAATAATGGCGTCGATTTTGCCAAACTATTTGTATCCTCTTCTGCAAAATTTGCATACAGTCATAGGCTTCACACCTTGCTTTTGTACAAGGTTGTGATTTACAATTTGGGAGAGGGTAATCGACGTTATTAGTTATTTCATTCACGAAAATCTAGTCAAAGTGGAGAATTCAGAGGAGACTTGACAGATTGGCCTTAATCGTAACTTAGTGGAAGTTTTCACTCTCCCTATTCTCCGTACCTGGTAGACAGAAAGAAATCTCAACGTAATACAATGGTGAAGTCTTTTCAAGGCAGCGCCTAGGTGAATTACTCCGTATTAAAATTTCGTCACATGGTTTACTAGTTTGATTCAACAAAATTATATTTTCCCTAAGCACTTAATCCTTCATTGGTCATAAGAAAGACTTGGTCATCATTTACTGCCAATCAAATTAATACCCATAGAATTTATCCGAAAGGAGTTTTTTTTAACATTGTACAAGTTTAATGAATTCATCAAAATGAAGGGAACGATTTGACTACAACATAAAGTGTGCAGTGGAAATAAAATTACCTTAAAACATCTACTACAAAATTAACTAACTTCCCTAAGACTCACCTGATTGTCACTTTAAATGCATGGTTTTGGCTCAGATTTTGTGAGGCTCTCATTGTTAAAATTTCAATCATTATTTACGAATTTCAAAAAAAAAAGATAAAAACTTGTATGACTTGGAATCTTTAATACTGCTGCAGTAATACCACACTGAGATTCGCTGAACGAACTCCCCGTCACTTTAGTTCCACCTGAAGTATTGTTTCAATATATAGAAGAATTGATTTTAGTTCTAGCTTTGAAGTTACCTTGCTCTTCACATCTTGCTAAAAATTCCCCAAAAGTGGAGTGAAATTGCATCCTTTTATGAGTTTTGTGATGTTTCACGCCCTTGTAAACTCACCGCAATATCCATATACTGCTTATAGGACAAAGCGTATCGTTTTGTTAAACCCATTTTTTGAATAGTATCACCGCTACTTGAATCAAAAGCATAACCATATAGCCACCTAGTTGGAGGTTTAACATTTTTGGAACGCATCCTCAATATACAATATTGTTCATCATTTAATTAGATTTTACTGAACTGCACCTTTACATTAGAATCCGATTAATATTTGATTTTAAACACAAGTTTATTACAAAAATTCTGACCCTAATATCGAGATTTAGTTTGAAATGAATGTTTTAGATATTCAGTGCTTATGCGATAGTTAATATATTTGAACCTTCCAGATTCACCTTTCCTGTCATTTGTGATTAAAACCTTTTGTCAATGGGGTTTTTTGTTATCTTAAATCGCAGAGAAGCAAAATATGTATGGAATATGCTCTGCTAATGTATGACTATTGAATATCATCGACATAACTGTCATGTCAAAGCAGGAACGCCTATGGTGAAAAATGTTGTCATACTCTTTAACAGTTGTCAAACATAAACCAAAATTAGGGCATCGCCTATAATAAAGTCCTACTCAGTATCGACATACTAAATAGATTTAAACTCACTTCATGTAAGTCATAATTGAATGGAAATCACCATTTCAGCATGAGGTTTGAGTCTGAATATTTTTTTACTTTCCTAGCTTGAATCGAAGTCTTTTTTTCACTTCTGAGATTGTGGAACGTTTGAAAGAGCATGATTTCCCCAGAAAATATTGCATGAAGTTAGTTATAAGTTTTTTAATTTGTTTCTCAACCAGCATGTGGTCAATAGGGCTAAAACCGGATGGCTATTAATACGATATTTGTAGCAGGGTATTGAAAAAGTACACTATCAAAGTGACTTCTAGCGAGAGTGTTTAAAGTGATATGGCGTCTGGGAAAACACAAGTTACTTTTCTTCGCGAGTACCGCTCCAGTATTCATACATTTGTTGATTCTCGTAATTTTCATTAGTTCAGCAGTCACTAACTAAAGACGATAAATTCAATGCGTATTAGGAAAAATTCCTCAACCCACAATCAAATGCAAGGAGGCATCAAAATATAGGGCAAAAAACTTTTGTTTGCATTTCGTCAAAACGTAAACGTATAAGTCGGCTGAAGAAATACCGTCCAGGAAATGGCATTTTGTTTTGATTGGCTGCTGCAAATAGGTTGATTTTTCCCCCAAATTCTCAGCGTATTTTTCATTCCTGTCTCACTAGAAGTTTCAAGAAGTAAGCAAAACGTTCTTGCCATATCGTAGCGGAATTGCTGCCAGGAGCACATTATAATAGCATCTCTTTTAACGCAAACTATAATTGAGCAATAGAGACTTATCACCATTGTAGATAATTGTATTTATGATCTGCTTTATGATAGCTTACTAACAATTGTAGGTGAAAATAAATGCATTTTTAACCTACTCCACACCTTTAAATCTTAGTTCGTTCGCCTAAACTTCAGAGGCTGATAATCCATAAATCAGAATTTTCACCTGAACCGAGACTAGGCGTCTCGAGTTGTAAAACTACTCATAAGGTAGCGCTATTTAAAGCCGATCAGGTGAAATAAAATTATTTATTAATTAAGACACTGAAAATGCTAAAAATTTTTCGTCCTTTGAACAAGCACGAACATGGTTTTAATGCGAGTGAATTGAGGAGAATCTGCCCTATGAAATTAGCGCATCTATGTAAACTATCGTTAGAGCAATGTACCGGCGCTTATCTTAAGTGAAACTTGAAGAGAGAAAAAGATTGTTTCAAATTTAAAAAAAGACGAAGATGAGTTTCTGGCTGTGAACAATTTAGCCAACCCGAAATATAATCGAATTATACTTGATTAATTGCGATTTAAAATGTACTAACCTTTTCTATAAAATCAAGGTCACTTTAGTTTTCTAATAATTATATTTCCAGTTAGCGGCATTATGATTCGCTAACCATGGGCAAATGCAGACAAGAGTATTAATAACATTTCCTGGATAAATTAATGCATGATTGTCATTATTATCGATAGTTTTTATCAAAAGGCCAATTGTTAAATACGGGGAAGCAATTGCAATTATATAATAGACAAGCCAATAAATTATAACGTATAGGGGAATAGAAAGATGCTGAAAGTTACGTTGAGATACCAGAAGTTTTCATTCACTAAATATTCGAATATACCAAAAAAAATCTAAATCTAATGATTTATCAATTTGAGTGCGGCCTGTCTATATTGCTCAGCAATTTTACCGTTTTTAGTAGGTCAAGCCTCTATATTTCGGTTTTTAACCCAATGTTTGGCAGGACAAAATGACCCCCATATAATATTCAAATAGCTTGCAATTTCAACACGGTAGAGGTGATAAAGTTGAATAATCAAGAATTGCTGAGTGAAATTTGTCCAATTTTCTTCAAATACTTTAAATAAGTGGCTAATTTAAGCCACAAAATCCATCTCTATACCAACTTGATGAATGGGACGTTTTCAGAATTTCAAGGAAGGAGCTTAACTGATTATCTAAAGTTAGCAAAGATCTTGAAATTTGCTGATTTACAAATGTAATATCTATGTAACACAGGAATTAAGTAAAAAATATTCATCTTCTATTTTGATACAATACCTCAAGATATTTCGGAGTCAGAAGAAAAGCTTGGTGCATATCTGAACTGTTAAAAAAGTATTTTGTCTCAAATGAAGGAAATATGCGCAACTCATCTCCACTGAATGCACCAAAATAAATTGTTCTTGCGCATCCTATCGCTTCCAATGGCTTTTTTCATTTACTACTGCCGACAAGGCGAATGTTTCCAGAACTGCGAAAAAGATGGCCAATCTCGTTGTCTGAAGATCATAATTATGATCTATAGCCTTTCCGCAGTTTCATGACGAGGTTGACTGGGATTTTAACGCCTTTATTGTGAGCTATCAACTCACTTGCGCTGGATCCTGACTAGGAGCTAATTTTCAATTTATTATTATCAATAGGAGGACAAATAATGACACAGAAGTAAAATATGTCTTATTGGTGATTACCTTTTGTCATACTCAAACAAATTTTTATTGATTTTGATTCAAATCAACAAGTGTTGGTAAGTTACACAATATATGTGTACTATTAAGAGGGTGGGGAGTCTTGCAGTGGAATTGAATTCCTCTTACCCCTTTCTCTGGTATTATATGATTCGACAATTAACTGAACAATATTCAAATAATCAATCTTTTCCCACGTATTTAGATTTACGTATGCATTAGATTGATTTTCACCAAAAAGACAGCACATTTGCATAGGCATTTGTCTTTGGTAATAGTTTTTAATCTCATAAATGAACTCTGTTTTCCAACACTATTACAAGAGTATATGCTTAGAAGCCTATACGGTATACTATTTCTGTCATGTAACCCAAAACTAACTAGTTCAGATTAATATATCAAGTGGCAATTCACCAATCAGCTTTCGGCCCCTAACCATAAAGATGACTGATTTACATGTTGCATTCAAAGGAAATGCTAAGTTAGTATTTCATATCAGCTATGATCAGTATAGTGGCGATGTGGGGGAAATGTTATTGAAATGCCATGTTGAACTATTTGAAACAAAAAAAAATGCTAAAAATAGCATTTAGACATCACGAACTTGAATTCACAAAGGAATTTAAAAGATAAATTTGGAATGGCGAAGCTTAAGATGCGAACTATAAATATGAGACTTTCAAAGTCAAGTGCGTTAAACAGACTTTTCCGCATTTTGATGTTTTCGCAAGATTAAATTTATTAAATTATTTAGTAACGTACGAACTGGGAAAAGCGACCGCAATTCTAATTTCTTCTTCACATGCTTCCAAAAGAAAGATTTTTAAATTAATAAGACTTATGGACGTACGAGTAGTAGACAGCAGTTCAGGAGCCGTAAATGAAGCAACATAAATAGGATTTTTTCGATAATCTGCTTTTATTTGCACCTTACACTTGTGAATTACTCATTCCTACCACGATTAAACTGCGCACCTGGACATTCTGGGAGTGCGGTCGTACGTGCAGAGGAATTCTCAGCTAGTCGTCTATTAAAATTCATTCAAGTTATATTAAATATATTCCATTAATAATCATGTTTGCTGTGGTCATAGTTTCATAATTTGACAATTTCAATAAAAAGCTATACTTTCTATACGTCTGCTTTTTCTATCCATGGAGGGAGTTTAACTAATTCAGGGAGCCTACCCGTACTAGGATATCTTGCCTTAGAGATTACTGAGGATAATTCAAGTCTTATTTGTGATCAAATTGATAATCCGTAATTGCTAACCATGAATCACGTGTTAATAACTTTGCTGGTTTTGAAATGGGAATATATTTATTTAAATTGTTGCCTGTTGCTTGGGATTAGATGTATGCTACAATCCATTTGGACAATTAGCTTGAGCTAGCCAAACTTTTAAGCAATTCCTGTTTTACCGGTTTCGGTTTGTATCGCATGTCAGCGCGAGTAATGGAATTCTTAATTTTGACAATCACCTACAGGTGTATATTTAGACAAACAAGGCGTAAAGTGAAACTCATGCGTATATAGTGTTAATCAATCATGGCGCGCATACAACCAGTTTGCAGCTTTTGGCGCCAAAAAACGATTGTTTATATCATGCGAACGATAGTGTGCGCATGAGGTCCGCTCTCTCTCTCTCTCACACACACTTTCTCACTGGCCGAGTAGAACAAACTGCATCATTCAACTTCACCTTCTCCTTCTTTTCGAGCCTTATTTTCCTCCTAGCTTTCGTGCTTTTTTATGACTTTTCTCCTGATTCATCGAAAAATTGACGGTTTTACAAGAGCTAAAATAGTTTGAACACCTGTTTCGCCCTTTAAATAAACTTAAAATGGGGGTAAGTAAGACCGAGCTATTACTTAGAAGTGCATTGCAAAATAAACGTTTTCTGAAAAATATATATGCTTTTAAGGCAATTTTGTACATTTTAACCACAAATATATTTACTTCTATGACTTGCTCTAAGGTTATTATCACATATTTGGAATATTTCATAAAAAATAAACAAATTATTTGACCAATCGAGTCGAGATGAGAGTTTTGAAGTATCGCATCAAGTACCGTGTGAATGCCTCACGACGCCAAATGATAAATTATTGGTGTCTATCTCCAGTTATTGAAAATCTTGAAGTTTAAATAGCCACGCGTCTGACATATTCACACATCTATGTGAGAAACTATGAAAACGCAATATACCGTAGAATTCCCTTTTACTTGAATCTCAGCTTTTAGCTATTCTCAAAATTCATTCAAGTATAAGACAAGTAAAGGGTGTTTGTGTGGATGTGATGATTGTTTATTTCTCTTGGCTTAAGTGAAAAAGGAGTCTACTTTAGTGAAAACTTTTTTTTACGAATCCCTCTAAACAGTCAATCTATTTTCACAAATGATGGAATAACTGTAGGCAACGGAACATCATCTCTTTACTTTGAAAGCAATTGGATAGATCTAATAGATCAGATGATACTCATAATAATGTGTATTTGAGCATTAAATCGCCAACTAAAAGTGACATAAAGTAATCAATAGCATTACAAAAACTAAGTCAAGACATTGTTTCTTGGGTTGCTGAGTTCAATTCAAAATGGGCAGCTAATTGAGAACTTCTCTAGTGTACTTGTTTTGCTCATTTCGTGATGCATTATGTTAGACCACACACAATAATCAGAGTCCATCTGTCAAGTTGACAGAAAATCCTGATGGCCTTTTCATTTGTACGATTTATTTATTTCTTGGCAAGCACAGAATTCGACTACAAAAGGGAAAAATTAAATATGTCCATTAACCCATCTACTCTTTGTCTTCTAATCATGAGTTATAACACAACAGTGGTCTATTCACTATGGATATGTAATTGAATCTCGAATGCTTCAATTTACTATTCAAGGTCATCAACTGAAGCAATTCATGCGACATGTGGAGGGGACTCATGGGATTCATATGGTGTTCGTGATGGATAATTCAAGTTTCTAGATTCGTCACCAGAAAAACTGAGAATATTCAGCCCCCCTCTCTCCTCCCCCCCCCCCCTCCATCACCCACCACATACAGACCGATTTTTGTAATTATTATGACCGTTCTTGTTACTAAAATTAATCGTTTTCAAAAGTCTAGAGATCAGATAATAAGCATTATCTTGCTAGAGCAGAGCAATACGATTCCGAAATATCAAATTAAATTAGGCTTTTTGAAGACTCTACTTTGCTCACTTGCTTTTTTATTTTTTTTTTTATTTTGCTGTGAATTTAATTTTGCCTTCTATGGGTTTGCATATAATAAATTTTCCAATAAAATGTCAATCTGAGTATTCCTATGAGTTAATGTCAATTTTAAGTAGATTTTGCGAAGTTATACTCCTTGAAGTAAGGTTCGTTCCTCAATGATAAATTGTCTTCATCAGTGAAACGATTCGACTACTTCAATTCCTGTGTATTTTCCCTATTGTTAATGAAGTGGATGATAATATATGAAACATTTACACCTTAAAAATTAACTGCAGCAAAAATTTGTAATCTAATAAGCTTGATAATTTTAGAGATGAAGAAGAAACTGTTGCTTATGTGAGGCGGGATAGTTTTAATATTAAAAATTGAGATTTTTATGCTGATTATAAGCAAAATTGCCAAATCTTAAAAATGATATTTTGACTCTATGGTGGAGTATAAATCCCGAATTCGAGATAAATTTCGATTAGATCAAGTCCTTCGCCCCCCCTCCCCCTTCCCCCACCCCCTTCTCCCCCACCCCCTTCTCCCCCACCCCCTTCTCCCCCCCCCCACCCCACCCCAAGGCATAACACATTTGTCCTAACGACGTTACGTCAAAAGAGAATGTTGGCAAATGAAGAAAAGTTGATGAGTTGACTTTGCCAATTAGCAGGCGTCAGTGTAATTGACTTGGATGATTCATTCCAAAATCCCCAATTAAGCTCGACCTAGCTGGTTTTTAAATCGTATTCATGATCATTAACAAGACAAACTCAGATAAGTAGTAAAAAATTGAACACGATTCAGTCCCATAGCTGTTAACAAACAATGGACGCTTGTTGCATTCCGTGACGGAGCAGATGGGAGGCTTAAAGTGCGGAAATTAATGGTAACTTGAGTCCTAGCTCTTACGTGAACGGTATTAAGACGCCACAATTTTAGAACATACAAATTTTCGGAGTCGGAATTATTGTCAAACAATCGATCCGAGACCACACTCATTGCAAAAGATCCGTTTTGAAATAGTGTAAAAATTGTTCCAAGCTGATTGGTAAATCACTCATCACCATTTTGTACCTTTAAAAGTAAAGCGACTACTGACCTAAGTTCCGCATAGCAGTATAATGCGAGAGAATTTATTTAAATATATTATTAACTTTCAAGCACAATACAATAAAAGTCAATTTGCTTCCTCCGTTATTTCCCTCGAAATAGGAACGCACACTTGGCCATCAATAAGTAATGAGGAATTCATTTCTGAAGGATATCTTTTATTAGTCAGGCTCAGTTAGGGAAATGAAAAGATGTTTTTTTTGAAACGAAGCACAAACCGTGTTGCAGAAAAAGCAGGAAAAACGTGGAACGAATTTGCTTACAATTTGGCATTTTAGGCGGATGGTAGCAGTGAATTGTGTGCGATAAAAGCGTTGAATTACTCGAGAGCGGCGAAATGGTAATATTCATGACTGGTAAAGAGAAGACTGATTGAAATTATATACCATAATACTATTAGTGATATCAACAGCACTATTTTTCTAAGGAATTAGGTTGCTTGAGTCCTTTTAAAGCGAGGAGGAACGTCTAAACGCTATGGTGATACTGTGGAGAATAAATCATTCAAATTGATAAGATGATCGTTTCTAACTACAACACAATCCTAATATTTTGATCACCTAATTGGGCGAATTTCACAACAATATTCAAAATTATGCGAAAGAAGAAAAGTAGCTTTTCAAACCAATAAAAGCAATTGCTATCAACACTTGACATGGGTATAGGGAAGATATCCTGAAGCTGAATTCATGAGGCTAGCAACTTACTACCACACCAGGCACTGATGACCAGAATTAGACGGTGTCCTTGGTCTTCTCATAGGTTTTTGTAATATTAAACTCCTGCACTAATTGATAGCTTTAAATGGATCCATTATAAGTGCATAGCAAAAGAAATACTCTGCTCTTTATTCTTTGCCTTACTAGATTAAGCTAGGATTAAGTGCAGTTGAATAAATGTAGGTAAAAGCGATTTGAAAAAATTGAATTTGCTCCAGACCGGATATCAATTATAATTTTACAAAAAAAGGCAAAAAAAGTTTGACTGCCTCAAGAAATGTTACCCCGGATGCAAAACTGCCTTTCACGTGAAATTTAATCAACTCGTTTTTTTGCGCACTCGTGAAATCTGTGAAAAAGTTAGGCGCAGATTTCGTTTGAACAAAATAAGTTGAAATATTTCAACATTTTACCACTTCCGTCAAAACGCAGAAATGGCAGTAACTTCCAGTGGAGTGGACGAGATGCTAGCTTATTGAAAGGCCATAGATAATTTAAATTACACTGAATTCAATGACATTATCGGATGAAATATAAATGAATCTTCAAAAATTAAATTCTCTTTTCAATCAAGGCTAACGCTAGATTAGATTGGTTACACTTTAATTTGAACTGAACTCAACTTGGTATTAGCTTTTACTAATAATAGTGAATTAATCTTTTGTAATTTACTGCTACATATTCTCAGCTTGTCTTTACCAACTTTTGCAGATACATCAGGTTCCTTGGTTATCTCGATTATTTCAAGTGCCTTCATTAAAGAATTCTTTGAATGACCTTCAAAGAGATTTTACACTTTATAATTGGTTGATGTTTTTAAATTTGCCCTTTGTAGTGACAGCCATAATTGTGTGAAATAAGAAGGTTTTTAACAAATACATTCTTTTTCAATGATTTTATTATTTTTTGAATATAACATTGCATTTGCATTTCCAAAATTTAGCACTTCTTGGATTCTCAAAACGCAGTCCATTTCGATCGAGTTCTTTCGGTTACACTTTTATACATCAAAGAAGAATGCGTTAAGGATAGCATGGCAAGTCAAGCCTCCCAAACACGATGAGCACCATCCAATAGTTCTCCAGCATGAACATTACTTACATCAAATGAAAAAATTGGCAATAAAATTAATTAATTATGTTATTAATATCAAGATCGTTTCCTATCTCCCCAAATTTTATTGGTTTACAAGGGCTCCTTTGATAATGCCAATAACACCATCCACATGGTTGGTATTTATCATTAACCCATATTTTCAAAATTATCATGCACATACACATAGAGTACCTTTTATCAAGGCTCTGCTCTAGCAAAACATGATAAGAATGGAATAATTCAATATTCCAAGTCAATTAAGACGAGGATTATTGGTCACATTTGATATCTGAACCTCGAGGCAATACCCATTTTCATTATGATTGGAGGTTAAGTATTTTTTTCCATATGTATTTTCCATTCAGTCAATTGATTTATTTGGCAAAACTGTGATGCAATAAACAGACCACGTTCATTTAGTTTATGGTTAAACGAAGTCACTTGGCATGCTCTTTAGATGGTTTAAGCACCCTTTTGTTTATGAGAATTTTATTCGAAATTGCTTAGACCTTTCATCGACATTTAGAGCGAGAGGTTGTTCGAGTAATTTGAATTATAGATCAGTATGATTCAGTAGAAGAATTATAATTTTTAGGCCTTTTTCTTAAATTAAAATGCATTTGAAAAAATTAGAGGTTTGAGCTACTGATACCTGTTTATCGGATTTCCGTTTAGCTTTACTGGTTAGTTTGTTAGTTGATGAGTGGTCAGTTTACATTTTTTTCTTGAGAATATGGGTATTGTCTAATCATAATGCTTTTTACTCTTTTGTCAACATTACAGCATTTTAATTCAATTTCAATTATATAACAGCATTGCAATTAAAATAACGGCAGCACATTTCAGAAGGAAATGAAATGACGGGCGAAATTAGTCTGAATAAGATTCTTCCTTCCTTCATGAATTGAGTTTCCTAATTTCTAATACGGTTATAATTCACTTTATATTATCGAAAATAGTTGATTCCAGGACTTCCGGATGAATTTTTGTCCGAGAATTCGAACTGAACTTGATACAGCTGTACCTTCTTACATCCCTGTGCAGGTAATCGTGACTTGCGCACGCATTTTAAACACTCCATAGTTAACCAGAACTCACTCAAGATAAACTCCAATAACAGATCAAATAATCATTAGGAGTACAAAGAGTGATATCCAGTGAGAAATCGATAGCTTTTAGATATACATAATTTCAAACAAATTTGTGACACGAATCATTGGTCATGTAAAAGTATTTCTTATAAGCCCACTTACCAAATTAAATTTAACTTAATGAATGCTGCAGTAGTATCCAGTTTGCTGTACCTTTGGGCGCAGTTCAAGTTGTAAATCTAAGGTTTTTTCCAAATGTTGATCTTAAAACCGAGAAAATTTGCTTAGTTATGCAGGCTTATGTTATAACACTTTAATAATCAGGAGACAGCAACATTTAATAAATCAATGGCTTATGAAATGTGTATTATGTTCACTAGTTTACAGAACTTCCTCAAAATGCAACTACTTAAGGGTAATGCAAAAGGTTTTCATTTACAAGCAATTGGTCAGCCATTAAATTCGACAAGAGAATAACTATTAAGGAGAGGGGGAAAATTAGTAAATGGCAGTTAAAGATGAGCGGAATCCGACAGTGCTCTTGGCATTAAAAAGAGGATATATAACCGGATCAGGGTATTCAGACGGCATCGAAAACGGTAAAGGTGTGTGTGTGTGTGTGCGTGTGTGTAAGATTCCTATCAGTGTCATAAAAGGGCCTTGAAAAGTCAAGCTTTATGACAGGCGAAAGTCGCGAAAGAGTGCTGCAAAAAGCCGTTACAACCGATCCGAGTTTTTTTTTAAATAGTGCAATTTTTCACTTGTGTTAAACTTTTGTAAGTGATTTTTACCCATGTCAACGCAAAATCTTGTGTTAGTTATATTCATGGAACGACCGCTGTGTCTGCAAAAGGTTAAAATTATCCAGTAGGACAAGAAACAGAATGGGGGTGGGAGAGGTAGTTGAATGAACATCACTCGGTATTAATCTCAAAACCCCAATTTTTTATAAATCATGAAATCATTGATTTGTACTCTTCCTGAGTGTTTACTCACTGCTCAATATCTGCTTCTTAAAAAGGTCTTTTTTTTCAAGTTCTACCCTTGCATTTTGGGAGTAATTTCATGTTCACGTAGATTTTATTGAGCGATTGGTAGTTTGTTGTATGATGAGTTGGGGTTGGGTATAAAATGGATTTAAGATATCAAGAGCCTTCACGTATTTTGAACTTTAAGCTATCCAATTTACCATAAAGGTAAGCTAATGTGCGTTACTAGTTGAGTAAATAAAATGCATATTCATGCAGAGCACATTCAGATCTTACTATTAAAGGTTTACTGAAAGCAGCATAGCCTACTATACAAGAGATAAAATGTTGCGTGGTTTTATAGGTGGACCTAAAAGTGATCTGGAAATCGACCTGAGTGTCTGTTGAATTGCAGGTATGGCCAATAATAATTACACAGGAACATTTAGGCATGCCAATTATGCCTTAAATAATTTATTTTTATGAATAATGTCATCCGATTAGCATATCTCAAAGGTGAACTTGAAATTGGTTTATGCAACCATGATAGACGTATAAGAAAATAGATTGACCCATTTTTAATTCACGTGAACTACAACCTGGAATTTCATATACCACTATGCGTGCAATGTTTCATCACCATTGTTTTGCTTGAACACTTTAATCTCCGAACTCTGTGAATTTGATAATTTTGGGAAAGGAGATAGAAGTACATTTTTGAGAAATCGTCATTGCCTTCGGGAGATGCAATTAAGGAAATAAAGCTAATGAGAAGCATTGAGCAATGGTAAATACATCCCTCCTAATCTCATCTGCCTCCTACCGGGATGTAAAACGAATTGAATAGAGTGGCATGGAGGTCTTGAATTGAATTAACATAATATTAAAAAAAAATGAGAACCAAATGATGAAATTTGAACACTGCTATATCGCAATGTAAATTCGCCTTTTTCTTCATGCCACAATGAGTTTGTGTACTACTTTCTTAAGCAGATGCCTTTTTGCATGTTCACAGCTAGAAGAAGACTATTTTTCTGTCCTATGGGCTATAATAATGCAAGCCTCCTATATGCACAATAAATACAATTTATCTTTATGCGAAGTTTCAAAAGCGATTTGTGCCCACAAGATGGGCTAAAATTAATAGGCTTGTCTATTTCTAATTATTACAATCTATCCACAATGAAGATAAAGCGCCCTTTCTTCTTCTGCAACTCAAATATATTTAAATAGGATATATCTGTAATTCCTTATTTCCTTTTAGAATACAGCTGAATACTTTGGTATAATTGATATCTGGTATTGATTATTGATTGATAGAAACGAGGAAATTACATTAACTTCCATAATACGTCTCTCAGAGCTTCACTTGTCAAATTATGTCTAGATTGTATGAGTTTAGCATATATTCATCAAATTAGAATAAAAGCCATTTGAGTATTTAAAATCTCAAATCACAATCCACACTTATTTTTGTAGTTATTTTCTAAGCAACTCATGTTTAAAAATGAAGAAATCTTTATAGGACTTAAAGTAGTCAAAGCCATTTCTAACAAAGTTGTCATTGGCAATAACTGACTCGTCAGAAATGACTTTTTTAACTCCGCCAGCTGTTGCTCCGGAGATAAACACTCTCGTGCAATTAGGCCATCGGAAGGGAAGAGGAATTTTGCATAAGCATGAAATTGAGTGTTATTCAAGTGAATAGGCAAGGAAGTGCCTTTTGCTACTATTAATAATTTTTGCTGGAGCAAGAAAAATGTATTTCCCTTCATTAAGTGCAGTACTGTCCATTAATTGAATAAGGTAATCGAATTGGAAAGGAAATCAACTGATGTTTATTGACTGATGGTTACCCATATTACACTTACCACCAATATTACCCAATAGTAGAAGACTAAAATCATTATTCATCACATGTGTCACAAAAGTAGGCAAGAAAGGCTGATCCTAGGCCATGAACAAATGGAGTGCAAAGTCGAGGGGTCAAAATGTAAAACAATTAATTATATTGGATTCTGATTTCAGTCATATGGCTGTTAGCAGTTAAATTATTTGGTACTTCCAAGGGTTGTGAAATTCAAATAGGGAAAGTTGACCCTCCCCCTTCCCCCACAGATTCTTAGATGGGTTCATGTTTAATGTATTTGACATTTATGAATTACTTTGTTGGAGAGACCGATTGCCAATCTCGGTTCATTTAACAGACACAAAACATTATACAGAAATTTATTTGTATGAAGGGACCAATTTTTTTATTCTAACATAGCCGGCTTCATTGCATATGGTTTGTAAGAATGCAATAGTTGGAAATAATTAAATTGACTTAGAATAAATTAAATCTGAGGCTCAAATTGAATTATATACCATATAACTTCATATGGAAATTTGCGCCTACTTGATTATGAGCTTACTCTGTAAGAAGCGAAGGAAATGACTTAAAACTAACAATGAATGATTTTCATAGGGTTAATGTGATCAGCAAATTGATCGATTAGTATTCCAATTACAGGTGCAATTTAGATATTTATTTATATCAAATGGCAGGCTTTATGATAGTTATCATCAGCCCTTTAGTTGATTTCGGGCTTCACAGAGGGTAGGAACATCAAAGTCACAAAAAGTCGATAGAGAGAACGGAAGAGAAGAAAAGAGTGATTTGCAGATGTAGAAGGGACAGACACAAAGGTGGAGAAAAAGGCAAGGTAAGGTGAGTACTGTGGAAGTGGTCGAATATGACATACAGTGGGGTCATGGTAGTTTGAAGTGAACTGCCGGTTTGTAGACTTTTTTGCCGTATGAGTATACGTTGCCCAGGGTGCACCACGTGGAGATAAATCTATCGCACACCTTACAATTTAGATATAAGGAATTAAAGCTTTGTTTATTACAATTACCGAATAGAGAAGAAGTTAGATATTAAGATGGCTTTCTTGAAAATCAATGTATCTCGTCTTTCTCCTTTGCAACTGCAGAATACCTGAGGAGACGGTTTATATTGGAATTTGATTTTGAAACTAATAGTAGCACTATTAGGTTAATTTCATGAAGGATATTTGAATTCCTTTGTAGTTTCAGCTCCATTTTGTATAGTATGGCAAACGGAAATTGACATCCGTCTTGCCTTCAGCTTCGAACAAAGTTTAGACGGAATAAGTTCAGATTCGCAACTTGTAAACCAGTCAAAGTACTCCAATAAGCCGTGATCTTTATGCTGTGCCCACTCAAAAGGATCTCTGCAATAATCCATTGCATATTTTTCATATGCTGGATGAAATCAATAACTATAAATCTATACTCTAATTGAGTTTTGTGAAATTTTATGCTAAGAAATCGCTTTTAAATCTAAATCTCCTATTTCGATTTCCTTCCCAGGTACTCATCTTAGTATCGCTACGATTAGCTTGAAACAAAGTCTCATTTAATCTCTTTCTTTAAATCAGTGGTGTGAGAATCGAAAAAAAACTGGTCATCACTGGAACTAATCACTGTGTTGTTAACGCGAACCGCTTCATGAGCACAAGCATTAATAATTCAGCCCGAAATAAAATGGTATATACTTGTCTTTTGAACTCAATGGTGTGTGGAGAGCGTCATGGATTTTGTGGGTTGCAGGCAGCAACTTGAACCAGACTTCTTTGCATAAAGTGTCAGTTAAGATTTGCGGTTTTCCATTCTTAATGAAACATATTTCAGTTCAAAATAGATAACTACAAGTATAATCGAACAGATTGTTTTACACGATTTTTATAACGAATACGTCTTGAGTCATTGTGTCAGCTTAAATTAGTAAATGACTTAATATCTGTCTACCATCTTTAGCCACATCATTTTGCCTACATTTCAATTTCTAAATAACGATTTTTTTTCAATGCCTTAATTCGCTATTTCATGACATTATAAAGATGTGCTAAATACTGCCATAAGTTTTACCTTTACAGCCGCAAGCAAAATTTGAGTGTTTTCTCTCAATTATTACTCCAATCAAAATGATGAAGGTGTATTAAGGTTCCCTCTTTGTGTTCAGCTACTCGGCAGGTTTTAGCCACGACTCCTTGCAGAATTGAGTGGACTTCCGCTCAAAAGTTTCCCTAATTTTTTGCTTTAAAATTTCTAATCAGAAACTTAACAGCCTATCATGACAAGCTTTTATCTGATTGGAAATTTCTATAAATATGTAATTTTAAGTTCTTGGTTGCCGTAACCAATGGGATGGCATTATAATGGGAAACCCATTTCACAATTGTCCTACCATTTTGTCACATTCACACAGTTTTCAGTTTTATTCACTCTAACCACTTTAAGGTTAAAAGGCAACTCTCTCCTTATGATAGATACTTGGTTTAATTCGGGAATGTGAATATTAAATTATCGAGATTTTACTTATGGATTATTATTATTATTACATCAGATGGCAGGCTTTATAACAGCCCATTAGTTGACTTCTGGCCTCTCAGTATCTCTGGGTTTCTCTCGTTGTCTGTAGGGCTGGACACCGTACCAGACAAGACTTCTCCATTTCCTCCTGAAGGTCACATAGGGGCATGCTGGTTGGACATATACTCTTATTATGTGAAGATGTTTCGCCAAGCAATCGTGTTCGGTACACAGTCTGAATTCTGCAACAGTTTCAAATCTAGGCCAGTCGGCTATGTTGGAAAGTACCGCTGTCCACTGCTTCTCCTTTGTTCGGGCTTTAAGTTCGTTGCTTCTTAGTGTCTTGAATTCTCTCCCGATTAAGGTCTTCATTGTGTCGAAATATATTGGCCGTTCTATAGCTTGCAAAATTGTGGTCCTCTTCTTGACAAGTGTGTCAGCGCGCTCACTGCCTATAATGTCACAGTGTCCAGGGATCCATTGAAGAACTATTGTTTGGTTTTTTTCTTTGAGTGGCTGATACAGTTTTTTGCATTCGTGGATCTCAGCTGTTTTGGATGGTTCCCTGTTTCCAATTGACTATATTGCTGACTGCGAGTCCGAAAGAATTACTGCGTTGATGAATTTAGTATGCCGTCAGCACAGTTGGCCTAAGGCTATCTTAATTGCCTCTATTTCACCTTCGAATGCCGATATATTTTGTTCCTCTGTTGCGATGAAAGTGAATAGTTCAGAGTAAACCCCTGCATCAATGTTTGCTTGGTTTTCTACGTATGACCCGTCAATGAAGACCCGGAGCCATTGATCTGCAGGATAGTTTATATTAATACTTCTAAGTTATAAGTTTAACACTTTCGATAGATTGGCAAAGCTCTGTGAGGAAGTGGTCTGCAGTTTCACTGGTCTAGACGGCATATGAGACCTTATATATAAAACGAAATGTAGTCTCTAAGGTATGATGTCTGCTGTTAAATCCGATGATAGTGATTCTAAATGTTAAAGTCATCCTAGTAACCGAGGTGCTGATAATAAAGTTCACTTGTCAAATTACCACCGATTATTTCGATTTCATCACTTCACCTCGTAAGGTCAAATGTCAATTTGCGATAGAACAGGTTAAGTAGATCAATGGGAGCGGTTATTTCTCAATCTTGTAGATAACAGGATTCTGGTTAAAAAGTTATAAAAATTAGAATACTCAGCTATATAGACTTTACGAAATACACGTCGTTCTCATCTTCTCTCTACATCTAACAATGGCGTCGATTTACTTTTCACATATGGACAAATTTAATGCAAAATTGCTATTCGAATGCTTTGTTTTTTGAAGCGCATATATTTTGCCATTTTACAAATCGCTTTTGACATGCTGAATTTAACAAAAATTGTGAGTTATACGAAAGTACAAGCTTTCATCTGGCTTTCATCATCAAAATCTTTGCTACTACTAAAGCTCAAAGTCCCACGGACATCTCTACAAAACACAGAATAGCCAAATAGACCCTAACTGAACCATGTAGAAAGATGGTAAGCTTTCTTTGTTTAATCTACTAAGTAAGAATATAGTGGGAAATGATATTGGATGATTTTGGTCTTCCGATATGTTTTATTTGGCTTCGGCAGAGAATAATGATGCTTCCAGTTTCTGAGATTTTTGAAAGAATTTCTGTCGGTTCAAGACTGGCTTTGGCAATAGGTGTTGATTCTGAGGAATGTAGTCCTTCAGCAGAAAGCCAGTTCAAATTTCTCTGTTGTTAGAAGAGCGTATACATCCAATTTGATAGAATGCCAAAGACTGAATATGAGCTTCGTTTTCAGCCACAAGCTTAAAGACCTGATAGTGCATATATGATGGGCTTCGTTCTTTCCATAAATCTGCCTAACTTAACTTAGCACATACCTCTCCAGGTTTTGGAAGCCGTTTTATCTCAGTGAGCAAATTATATTGGTTTATGGACTAATTTTCCAAATTGAGATACTATAATGGCTGTTCTAGTAATACCCAAATGCAGCATATCCTTTAACTAAAAGGTCTGTTCTCTAAAAAATTATCCAGGCATTTTCATTATGAAAATTTATACATCGTGCTTGAATAAGAAGAGTTCACCATTTTTCATTTAAAAAAAAATTATCACACTTGATGAAAGTGTTGGTTTTAAAAGGGTTATTTTTCTCTCCATTAATTCAAGTGAGTATGACCGTTCTTTGTTTTGAGGTGCTGGTGAAACCGGTAAAGGAGCTTCAAAGCTACGCGCTAATGTCAGCTATTTTATGCTTCCTTTCAATGAACTTTGAACATCCGTTAATGGGTCTTTGGTCACAAAAATTTATGGAGAGTACGCATTATCATCTCACACAGCGGCGCCAATAACTCATTTCTAACGCAATGAAAAAGCTATTTACTTTTAATGGCCCACAATGCGGTTGTGTTTGCAATTTAAAAAAATGGATACCATAAAACAACTGTCTCGCGTCTTTTAAGCAGCAGTATTCGCTTTTTATATTTGTTCCTACTTTTGTGAGAGAAACGGAGGATATGGAGCGAGTACATGCCCGAGGAGAAACCTATACCAGGCAATATATATCTTACTTCTTGTATCCCTAATCAGGAAGTGAGATGACCCAGTGCGTATTGTTTTAGTATTGTGAGTCATTCAGAGGCTTAGAGAAGGGGGTCGGGAGGGGAGGGGTGGGCAAATGGGCTTGACTATCAATGTTTTTGTAGTCACGCAAACTTCTCAAATACAATTAAGCATTATTAATGTATTGGTATTCACATTTCAGATGGATTTTCCGCCCCTCATGTCTGACCCGTCAATGTTTCTCTCCTTTAGCTTAGATGACTAGTTTTATTCTCGCGTGTGGGTAAAATGAATAACTGTGTTTTTGACAAAGTTTCAGGTAGGCGCTTGCATGTCATGACAGTTGAAAGAGTATTAGCTGATATATTGCATCTTAATGGACTTATTCTTTGCCATTTGTTAAACACTTTTGCATTTGCATAGACTAGATATAGAATGCTTCTAACAAACCCTGTGAAAAGTGCTATTAACATCCCAAAACGCCATGAAAATTGAAAGTAGGGATTGTTCGATTGACTATTTGGTAACACCCGTCTATTTAATTCAAAAAGGCCTTCGGTGCGGGAGGGGGGTTAATATTGCAAAACTTCAAATGCAATCATAACCAAATTAAGTTATTTCTAACACAAAACGCATTTCTTGGAGTCATTCGACGTGAGCGCTCTGCTGTATTAATACTTAAAGTTTCTTCAAGTCCTGCGAGTAATTTTATTAGCGTACTTTACTGATTTAGTCGACATACAACTCGGTGTATTGGAGGAGGAAATTGCATGGCAATATATGATGAGGTTTATTCAATGGATTATATTATGTGAAGATTGGCAGTCTGAAAAGAATCAACTTTGCCTTGCAAGAACTATTTTTTTCTCTTGTTGCATGCTTCACAGCCCCAACGAACCATGAAGCCCAAACTCTGTTCGTCGAATGTTGGAACTTGGTTTTTAGTAGCTTAATTAGTTTAATTTGACATTCCATTTGGTATTAATCTTTTAACGCCCTCAGGACCGCAGGGTCTTCTTTCAAAATAAGCTCCACTGGTACTAGACTCGTAACAGAAGGCGTATTGAAACATGTTCAATACGTCCCTAGCCTCTTCGCCTGTTACCACAAAAAACTCATCATGTCAGCGGCATCAGTCTGCTGTGAGACACGCGTGAGTGCGGTTGGGTGCATTTTTCAAAAAAATAATTCGGTCGTTAAAGGGTTAAGCACCAATCTTTGTCAACTGCGAACGGTAAACCAAGCCCAATTTTCTACAAACCAAGTACTTATTGCCACACATTGCTATGCTAACATGTTTGAGCAATTATTGCAAGTAGTTCTTTAAATGTTGCATTTGCGAACCGATTTATTGTTGTGATTCTTCACCTTGAAACATGATTTTAACTACAACATTTAGCATTACTAGTGTTTTGACGTGAATTTTTAAGACTTTTCTCAAAAATCTACTTGGCGGCACAAAAACGACTTACCAATAT
The DNA here is from genome assembly GCA_000469805.3 of Hymenolepis microstoma. Taxonomy (NCBI): domain Eukaryota; kingdom Metazoa; phylum Platyhelminthes; class Cestoda; order Cyclophyllidea; family Hymenolepididae; genus Hymenolepis; species Hymenolepis microstoma. The sequence goes on along the minus strand of LR215995.1, from coordinate 8,846,963 downwards.
AGTTTTCTGAGTGTCAACAATGCTCGCCCCTTGGTAATCGTACTGTAGCGATTGTTTGGTTAAAAAACGGTAGTTTTATTCAAAGTTTGTCATACTGAATACGTATCACTTGATATAAAATCCTTTTTGATTTAATATCTACACGGAAATTTCGTTCATATTGGGAATTTGGCAAACACAATAGCTCAGTGCCTACAGGTCACTTTGTCTCGATTTCCAAATGCCATATGACAAGTACCTTTAACTGTGGCCAATTCGAGATTTGAGCTGCATGTAGTCAAGGTGTAAATCTGAGTTCGAATAATTATCAGACAAATTCCTTTAACAAAATTGATATTTTTATACATTTCTCTACCATTATTATCAAAAATAACGCGCATCTCATGCGGTGTTGATATAAACTGCTGAGAATGGCGTTGTGCTATTAGTTGTATGAGGTCGTAGGATCTAGCCACTGGGATTCCTAAGTTAACCAAAACAATGGATAGAGTAAGTTAGAAATTTTAAGCAATCTCATGCATTTAGAAGCATGGAATTTTAATGTGCAAAATGGGCACCATTCTTCACTTTTAATATCGAACACACCAACAGCTACATATTAATTTATAGCTTGGAAAAGGTAATAAGAAATAAATTATGCAGATAGCTCCACCCCCCACCCCCCACCCCATCCCCAACCCCCGTTCTCATTGGCACATCGTATCAAGATAGTTAAAAAATCGCACCAACAGGTAGTGAAGCTTGGTATTTACAATCTTTGCATGAATTTTCCTGATACTTTTCTACAAGGGGCGAGGGAGGACGGTAAGACAAAACGTAAATTAGGAAGTGGAAGGGTATTTGGATGCATTACTTTCTCGATGACCTTTCAACACCAGATATGATTAATGTAGTGTTTGTGTTGGTTGGGATTCTTCCCAACTTTCTTCTGCCTAAGCACCTAGCCATTGTAGATGATCTACACCCATTAATGTTACAAAAACCCTCTCAGGCCAGCTTTCCTCAAAGGAGAGGGGTACATTATTTTCAAATTCAATGAAAAACTTTTAAAATAGGAATAAAATGAAAAAATAAACCACTACTTTATCTCTTTTTGAAGTGACCTGATAAAGAATGTTGAAAGTAAAATATAACCGGATAATTAATGCCGTTTTAAAGGCATCTCAATGTTACTCAGCTTAATGTTCTCAATGTTTATCGCAAATGTTCATTTTGGTTCTAAGAAACTCTACCAGTGTTTAATTATAGATTTACACTAGGAAAGGTAATAGAAGTTTCATCCGAATGTCAATGCTTATCAGTCAAAAAAGTCTTACTGTATGGTCTAAATTTAGGCGGAATATCGAATTTGCTGTTTTCAAGAGCGAAGGATGGATGCCGCTAATTGCCTGGCATATAATGAATAAATGATTGACTCGGCTTTCCCGATACAAAACCCGGGACTGACAGAACTAAAGAGCGTTTAGATTTGCACTTTAATATAAGAAATACCGAATCATGGCCTATTCGTATTGTTTGTCGTCCCTAGATCAGCATTCCTGGCTCTACTAATGAGAATGAAAATAGCTCCATTTTAAGTAGCAAGGAAAATTTGCCATGTGAAAATTATGGCTCTGAAAGCAGCTATTTCAAAATATAGGCTTATTTCCTGAAAAATCGTTCATTTGTCTGGCTTTTTGCCTGACGCCAGTCTTAAGTCTGTCTTAAGTGGCTCTAAATATCTATCAGTGACTAGAGTGGATATTTCGCGAGGAATGTGACCTCAAATTTAGCAGCATAAATTTGAGAAAACTACACTTCACCTGGCTAATAAGGTCATCCTGACCTAAATACTGGATGTCTGGACAAATAGCAGTGGTTAGTTTTGAAGTAATAGAATGAAAGTGTTAAATTGATATTAAGAATTGGTCCTGTTAAAACCCGCTTCTAAAATCCATTTGTTTGTTCTCATTCCAGTATGAATCTTCTCAGCTTTATTCCAATTATCGACTTTGTAGCTACGATGACTAGTTAGGCACCATCACCTATAAGTTCAAATAAATTGAAATCGATTTGCGTAGAACTAGATCAACATATTAGAGAAGAATACAAATTGTAACTCGTAAAAATTAATAATTCCATTGCCTTCAAATAAGTTATAAATAAAGTATAATAAATATAAATTGCCCTCAATTCATTTTCTCCCTCAAGGACCAAGAAATCTGTATGGACTTCCATGATTTAGAGCTGAGCTTATTGACTACTTTTCAGTCATATTGATAGTTAGATTTTTTCCCAAACTTCCGAGTTTGATATTATATGCGCTGGCCGTATTTTATTGATTTTGTATTTCTACCTGTTTGAAATGCTAATTCATTATATACAGTAAATTGATATTTTGATATTTTCTCTTCTTGACTTTGGAGTCAAGTTTTTAATCAAGTTCTTCTTTTCCAAGTTCGTATTATTTTCATGATTTCACAAAGTATTGGGAAAGTGTGATGATGTTCCTCTCTTCGTTACTTCCGTGTTAGCGAAAGCGACAAGTCGAAACGCATCCTTTCCGCCTTGACATTATTTTCGGACATTCACAGCATAGATTCCAAAAATACAAATATGTTAATTAAGGCATTTCTATGTCAGACGTCTTACCTTTTTCTAGTTTCATACGTCTGCAATCTAGAAATTCCAAATACTTGACCAAAGCCGAGCTAGTCACTTTTCCGAATGACCGCAACGAGCTAATTCTATCGAAAATGTCATTTCTCGTCAGAATAGCGACAATATTTTAAGCTTGTTTGGAATATGTTCACACTTTCGTATCATTATTGTGACTTTGGTTAACCTAATTCCTATTTGTAGGCGCTCATTTGACTAAACGAAATTAGGATTACCGAGTTCTAATTCGGCCTTATATAGAAGGATGGTATTTGCTTTAAAATCAACTGGGTTGGACTTCAAGAGACTCAGTTATTCTCCTGATGTCCGTCATAGATTTTTATTCACGCAAATATCTTCTTAAAGGAATGAGGAAGAAATAGGAAAAGTAGATCTCAGATGATGCAACAATTCACATTTCGGATTCGGCAATACTTCAGAAAGATAATGACAATCCCCCTAAAAGGCTTCAGATTTCTGCAAATTGATGTAGTGCCAAGTGGGGTGCGCGATAGACGTGGTACACCTGGGGAACGTATACTTATACGGCAAAAGAAGTCTACAAACCGTCAGTTGATTGTTTGCCATATTCGACCACTTCCATAGTACTCACCTTACCTTACCTTACCTTTTTCTCTACCTTTGTGAAGCCCAAGGTCACCTCAAGGATTAATGATAACTATCATAAAGCCTGCCATTCGATATAAACAAATGTTGTGACATGTTTTGTATTTGGATGTACAAATGAACCAATTTCGACTATTTCAATCCTTTTGCGTTAAAGGAAATGTTTAATAGCTATTGAAGGTACTTAGAGCAATGCGTCATGTTGAATTAATGATATATAGAAAAGGAGGATACATTATATCTCTGTTTCAATTTTAAACCAATTTTAAATCAATGATTTTTGAATCCTTAGACTGCTGCAATTGGTAATCTACCCACATTTCGGCAATCACATTCCCTTTCAATTAGTTTCACTGACCGCTAAAGCAGGGCATTACTTAATTCAAATGTCTCTACTTGCAACGAATTCCTATTGACTCATCATGATCTCTTAAAGCCAGTTCATTCCTCCCTCCCCCCCCCCCACCCCTCCCTTCCTATCTTTTGCTTACATTTCAATGCCACTCACAATCTTAATATATGGCTCCATCATTCGTGATGGCTGAATCATATCGTTTACACATTTTTTGTAAGCTAACTCCGATTTTAAATGTCATATGCCAGTTTCGTGATATGAAGCGCTTTTTTAAATGCAAAATGTACCGACGTGCGTCATTTAGACATTTGAATATAAATTGATAGTGAAAAGGGGGCGGGAGGCGCTCCTAATGACTTCTTGTCAGCGGAGGAGATTTGGAGAATTGTTAATGAATATGGTGATTTATTTTGGAAAATATTTGCTGCTCTCCATCACAGCTTTGAAACTGGCCAGGTTCCACTTGAAACGTAGCTGAAGTTCACTAAACTTGCCCTTCTGAAGGAAAAACCCCCTAAGTATCTTTTTTAATTGAGTTTTCAGCCATTCTTATGTTGCAATAATCACATCAAACTTGTAAAAACATTAGACAATATCTAGGAATGGAATAATGCTCTTTCCAATTGCAGTTATGACTTGACCTTATCAGTTTAGCTAATTATACTAGCCTCCATATGAAGATGCACATTAAGGAAAGAATCCATCAATGTGGCAAAGTGTCTGAACTTTCAGTATCACCCAGCCACATATGGCTATTAGTAGTGATATGCACTTTGAGATGGAGCAAATAATCCTTCAAATCAATTAGCTTTTAGGCATAAACAAGTCCAGGATCTCTGAGATTTGAAATTCTAAGAAAGTAATATCCACGAGACAAAGCTAACAGCAAAATTGCAGCTAGCCTTGCCGCACTTTCTGGAGCACAACTTAGGACTCCCGTCTGCCAATTTACTGCTCTGCGTTCAATACACTTTTTCATTTGGCCATGGTTAGTAATGGTTCAAATATTACTCTAAGTTATTGAATGAGTACGTATTTTTTTCAATTTTACATTTTACTGCATGATTATAATGCATTCCTTAAGGGATTCCATTAGTCAGTTCAGAACTTTCCAATTGGGCATTATTTTTAATCTTATTTTAAATATTATTCTCACACAAACTTTCTTCTTGCTAATATTTTGACATTTTGATGTCGATTGGATCATATTTTTGTTCGTTCATAGAAAATTAGCATGTCTAGTACTTGTCTGGTTGAAAGATTTTCGTTAGCCGTTTAAGAATTCTTCTAAAATAAGTTCTTTATTTGACACAAAATTAAAATCCCGCTCCGTAAAAAATATCAAATTTTCCTATTTAACCTATATTAATGGAACTTCGTGGAGGAATTTTGCACCAATCTTGTCAGATTTCGTAGTTCTTAGGCCCGACTACTTCAGATGCTTACAGTCATACTTTATGTTTCAAGAAATCAGTGCCTCCAACATGCTCAATCGTAAAGGTTGTCGCCCTATAACGAAAGGAAGCTATTGTTTTAAACCAGCAAGATTAATACTTATTTCAAAATGTGATTTAGAAATTGGAAGACGTATTGGAGGCTCAATTAGTAAAACTTTTCATTTTAGTAAAATAAACTCGAGAAAACTAATACGCTAGGTAGGTAAGTACTCAGATAATTTATCCACTTCAAATTTTCAAGGTGGTGTAAAATGAGGCAAATTAGGTTCCAAAATTTACTATTCGTCATTGAAAATTAGACTCTTGCTTCTTGCTATGATCAGAGAACTGCTAAATTAGAGATAATTCACCTTGTGGTATAGCATACTTTTCTCCTAATTATATATCAGTAGAATTGCATTCGAATGTACATAAGTAAATAAGCATCAAAAATATATTGAGACTTGTGACCTTAGAGTTCTAATAATCGCCGTTCTTGGATGGAATACTACACAAAACTGGTTCGAAGGTAGGAAGGCACAGAAATAGTGATAAATTTTGGTTCACCTAATCCTGAACTTATTAGAGCTGAACCATTCTAAAATATGGCTTTTGGAGGTGTTTACAGTAGTATCGTTTTTTTTACTGAATAGCAACTTGACAACTTGATCAAGAGAGCAAATTGTTAAATTTATCAAAAGTCACCTAAAGAACCCGTAAAAACTTGTGACATAGCCTAGCAGTTAGTACTGTCTCCGTTGTGAATAGAAAAGACCTATTCCAGAGAAAAGAAAATACGCAAAACGTCTGTTGATCCACAAGAGCCAAAGCATAGCACTTAATTTTAGAACCTATCATGGTCATTTAACTAAAAGGCCTAACTTTACAGGCCAAATGACTTAATTGCTAGTAAGAGGTAAGTTCAGATCACCTTTTTGTTGTCACATTTAGGAATGTTCAGCACTCCCAGACGTTGTAAAGTGAGTGTTGTTGATTACGTAGTTTGTTCATTATGCATAGACAGCATCTCTCAGGTTTATATGGGCACGCAATGGATGTTGGACCCAAATGCATGACTCACCAATGCTGCAATGTTACAAAATTTAAACGAATTTCAAGCATTTGTACTGGTTGATATGGTCTTGGTAAAATCATCAACGAGCTGGGGTAGTGAAATGCCTTGTTTGTACATTATATGTGATTGAATTTGTGAAAAATGTCTTTTACCATTACACGTCAAAACACATTCAATCAAACCACGAAAGAAATTAAGTGATGTGGACGGATAATCCAGAATACAATTGTTTTTCCGGTTAACGTTGGAGCTTAATAGACTCGCTTGTTAACCATCGAATCGCCTTCATAATTTTGTCAAAAGCCAAGTATAAAACCTAAATTGACAACAGATATACATTCCTGTTTCTCAAGGTTCCACTAATTCCTTTGATAATGCAACTTTAGGGGTTGAAAAAAATCAATTTATTATCTTCCTTAGACCAACAAGATATGACAGTCTGTCAAGTGAGAGGATCAAGAGTTTAGTTGGAAAAAAATGAGAGAGAGGTGGATGTGCTTTCAAATAGCATGGAATAGCTGGTGACCGCATACGGATTGAAGAATACGTGTGGAGCCTTGGTATTCATGAGTTCATCTTTATCGGTCATCTGGACGGTCTAGACGTAGCCAAGTGCGCTGCTGTCCATGAACATTTTATATTAAAAGTGGAGGCAATTTTAGTGGAGAGATATTTACTAAGTTGAGAATTTGTAACTCCCCGAAATTTCTTCATGTTCTCTATTTTAATATAATTTGTGCTTTTCAGGTATTTTACTCTCATATGCAATGTCTTTTGTCCTTTACTGCATTCCCTTTTGTTATTAATTTTAAAAGTGGAGTTAGTGAAATTTAACACGATAATTAATTTTACTGAGAAATTTAGTCGAACTGGCAATAAAGCTTTGAAATCAGAGGCAAACATGAGTTGGAAATGTTTTAGGAAAAAAACGACTTGAGATGATTTCGTTAAGACAGGTAAAACACTGACAAAATTGGTAGAACCCAACAAAGACCACGAGCGTAATCTTCTAATGAAGACTGAAAAATTTTCGATGGTTTCTGCTAATTCCCAATAATTATTTGCAGTCAATAGGTTATGAATTTTCAGTAATACCTTTCGAATTTGAAATCTTTCCTTGGAATATTCATCGTAATTTGCAATTCTTTGGCTTGTATTCTATTAGTACAGGTCAACTACTTTATTCATTCTACTGCAACAATCGTCGTTGCACATAATAGTCGTGCATTAGACGTGTACATAGTATTCTACCTTCCTATAACAATATTAACAGTGACCAAAATTGGATTATTTTACCCCTTCAAATTTGGTAAATTATTGTGTATCTACCTTCCGAAATACCCTACGACTTAGTACAGTAATGGATATATATACATATATAACCACAATTTATTCAAAATAAATTCAATCGTGTCCAACTTGTAATTAAGCTCCTCTCGGCACCGAGACACGATTTTGTATCTGGAGTAAAACAACACACGCACACACACAAGTTCGGTCCGAATGAGGAGGTGGAGGGAGGGCGGAGCGAAACCCAGCAATGCACAGAAAGTAGCACAAGGCCACCATGAAGGCGGTGAATGTTGAGCGGAGCCTTACACAGCTGTTGCGATGCATTTTCCGCAGTGGGAGGCCAATTTCGCTTCTCTTTGATCACCTGGTTCAATTAATAATACTACCTCGACTTAAATAGTCTTATCGCTATCAGAAATAGGAGTTCATTTTTGTGTGAATTTTCCCTCTTACCTCATTTTCGAGTATGGTAACTTATGCTACTACTTATCTTGTATAAATAATAGGTTATATTTTTAAAAAAATTGGAATACGGTTGCAGGAAATGGCAAAACAGATCTCGTTGTCATGGAAACAAATTTTTCGTCTGATGCAATTTTGCTTTTATGCGCACCACAATGAGGCTCTATTTATTGTCCTTAAGTTAACATCCTTGTGATTTATTTTGCATTTAGCTAGCCTGATATATTGAAATCTCATTTTCACATGATTATCTTGCAAATAAATTATAAGATGACATACTGTCAAATCCTAACAGGTCGAATTCCTGAAATAACGTCTTAGTGGTTCGAGGAAGAGCACTTTGACAATTAGGTTGTATGATTTTTACAAAATAGCTAAACCTCGTAATTAAGGTGATTTTCATCTCATCATCAAAGTGCAGTTAAGAACCGTCCTAAAACGGATCAGCACTAATTATATTACTAACTTTAATTGAGCGCATGGCTAGTATATTACAGAACCAAAGAGTCAGGTTAGTTTAATTACCTTATATGGATTAAAATAAATGTGGAAATAATACCTGCTCTTAGAATTTTTAATCACCTCCCTTAATAATTGATCGCACTTTCGGTAAATCGATTTCAGTTGCATTTAACGATTAAAAAATGACCATTTTGTACTTAAATGTGAATAAAATAACTAAAAAGTAGTACCTCTTATCAAAGAGAATCGACATTTATCTCTTCAATTCAAACGGTCAGATTGCACGAGGCCACAACTTATCTATAGACTAAAGTGGATAAGCGTACTTCTTTTAAAGCTTGCGTGGATGCGGTAAATTTTAATGGCCTTGAACTAATTTCGTTGGAAATTCCATTAGTGGTCTAATAATTGGTGCGCTTGATAGAGAACAAGGTTTCGCCACCTACCATTAAGTAATAATGTGATGTCCTAAATTGAGCTTCCCAGTCAGAATACCCCAAGAGCATAATTTTTCATTCGAGAGTTAGGATTAAAAGTGAAAAATTATCAATGATTCAATTTTAGCATTATGGAACTCAACAAATCAATAATGTACACTTTTGTCTGATTCAAATAAATGCGCAATTATGAATCAGCAATTGTGGGGGAGGGAGGGAGAGGGTGCGGGCAAAGCCTCGTTTACGAAGAGCAGTAACTAAATCAGGCGACTTCTAAATACAGTCAAGAAGATCCCAAAGACATAAGAAGATTGGTTCCATTACTATTTCTTAATACATTGGATGAAAAATAAAACTTTCTATCATATTGAAAGCTATTCACTCCTCTCTTAAAAGTAACGTCACCTTTGATGTGACCTCCTTCTGATATGTTCGATTTAATTATTTTACCAAAAATTCATAAAACTGCAGTTCAAACGAAATTCTCTTTATGTGATAAACGAGAGAATAAGTTTTAGAACAATCGAAAATTTGTTTTAATTTTATTTATAAGTTGGTTTAAAATTATTTTTAATATTCATCTGAAATTGAAAACAGAAGCATTAAATTGTCCCAAATCACTGTAGTAACATATTAACAAAAAAAAACACTTTCTCAATATTTTGGGCTAATATGACATGACCTAATGGATCAAAAGATATTCATTTCTTCATTTTCTTATCCTCTTTTCCAGCTGTTAAATGAATATCAGATTATTTTTAATATCTAATCAAGATATTAAGATAATAAGTACTCGAATAGAAGGAAGTCAAATTTGATTTGTATAAAAACACGAAAAATAAAAGATTTGTAAATATCCAAACATCTTTAGATTCAAATCATTACTTAATGCCCAGGATACTAATCTTAAAACAGTTGACCAAACAAAATTCCTGTTTTGAATTTCAGGAAAAAAATATTTAAAATAATTTCAAATCAATGTGTGTGTGTGTGTGTGTGTGTGTCATATTCCACCAGATTTTGACTTGTGTTACTTTTGTTGGAAAGGTTGATAGATGATGGCTTCTTTGAAAATTCATATTTAGCGCTGAATTTGCCTTTCTAAGTACGAAATGAAGAAAAAAAATAGTTCTTCCTATACTACTAGTCCAATCACTTTTTGAACATTTTATGAACCACACATTAATCTATCAAAATCATGGAGTTTCTTATAGGAAGATAGGAGCTCCCATTTTTCCGGGTGGAAATTTGCACGATTTTATTTTCGCAAATACCTGAAATGCACGTAGATAATAAATATTTGAAATAACTTTCCTTGAGGTATAAGATTAAAAAATAACATATCATGAATTCTACGAAAAAAGAGTTCCAATTACCTCAATCTTTCCCAGACAAGGAACGAATAATGTATCATTTATATTACCCGAGCCATTTGTCAACATTTTCTAATGATGAAACAGAAAAAAATTTCAAATCATCACTGATTTATAGTTTCAAAATTTTAGTCTAGAATTGAAATGCATATTTATACTAAAATTCACTCGCTTTATATTCCTGGTTTTTAGAAAGGCGGTACTGAAATTTGCCCAAAATTTCTACTCATTCCAATGTTTTGCTTGCGCATTTTCTTTTGCCACTTTATGTTTATTCCAGATTTCCTTACAGTACATTTACATAGATTAACTCTCCAAAATTTGTTATATCGGAATGAAATTTTGTTTGTTAAGACATCATTCTCCATTGCGCCTTTACGACATGATAATTGATTTTGTTTTAAAATTCTTATGGCAGAGGATTTTTCATTATGATATTCTTAAGTGAATCCTAAAACACGAAATGTTGGTTGATTAAAAGGCAACTTGGTATAAACCAATTAAGAAAATTAAATGCCGTGTAAAATGAAACTACCGGCTGAGACACCAAAGGTGGGTTAGAGGAGTTTAGTGAGTTATTGAGGAGCAGCTATCATTAACCACCCGTTAAAATAATTAAATTTGAGGAGAATGGGGTTAATGGATTTGACATGATATTTGCTGAAAATACAAACTAATCTGTCAAGATGAGTAGATTTCAAATGTTATCGGGAATTATTACGCCAGCGTTTAAAATTTTCTCATTTTAACCTTCACTGTGTGATTCGTGGATTTACAAATGATTGGTATATTGGTATATTTCTGTCCCCTTAGAAGCAAAGGCACTTTTGTGGAGTACGCCATCCTAACGCAATTAAACTGCACACCCGAACATTCTGTAGGTTGTGGCTGTGCGTGCAAAGGACTTCTCGGCTAATCAGCGTGTAATGCTCATTCAAGTTACATTCAATGTATTCGAATACGAATCGTATATATTATTTCACTGAACGTTACATTCATCTTACGTCTGTTTCCTCTCTATCGTTGAGGTAGCTTAACTAATTCCAGGAGCCTTTCCAAACCAGAGTATTTTGCTATAAAGATTACTGATGAGTAGTCAAAGCTTATTCGGATAGCATATTTGAGCAGGAGAGCCCGTTACATGGATAGAATAAGGAAAGGCAAGCAAGAAGTTGTGCACACCCGACATCTAACTGATAAGATTAAATAACTAAAGGGTTTCTAATAACTAAGCTATGACTTTAAACAAGTTATAAGACTGCAGATTGATTACTCTACAGCATTGGCCCAAAAGTTGTAGAGTAAAACTCTCGAATTATAAATATTGACGCATAATTAAGAAGAGGATTTATGAACTCAAAGGAAATTTTCGACATCACATTCAGCCTCAGGGTAGAAGTTTATCCACGTCCAGAACCCTGCTCGTATGTGGCCACAACGCGAAAGCATTCACAAGTTTCTGAGAATTACAAGGTGAATGCATTTTGACATTGACTAGTGGCTGCACCATAAAAACAGCCTACAGTGTATATATTTTTTCAGGTTGGGGATGGTGGGTGAGGGAATCTTGCTTTTCAAAGTGTAAGCCGATATCCTACATACAGTTGGTGTAATGATGGGAACAAAATTGCCTTAAAAATATACAGCAGTGTTCGCGTTCGCACCAACTTATGTGGAAAATGTCGACACAAATCATCACTGCGTGCGTACTTCGTATATGCTCTGAATTTCCCACCTCTACCAACAACGTTTGAAAGGATACACACCTGGGTGCATGCCACTGATGACAAGCCAGTATCAAAAATATTTCTGACAAAATAGAGACTAGAGATTGACATTTATACCAACCGGCTCATGATTTAACATTCTGATCCAATAAGTATACGCCAATGCATTTCGCTATTAACATATAAATTTGTACTCTTGGTCATTACATTACATTTCCATAAATTATTTATTAAATATCTTACCTATATAATCCTTTCAGTAACTGATCTCAATGACTCAATCAATGAAAAAGATTGTAGCTTTTTTAACTTGGGAAAACAGAAAAATCCAACATAGGATAATGGTAATAATCACAAAGTTGGTAAAGATATAGTCGGGGTTACTAACGGGTCTAATTTTGGGATTCGAAATAAACGTTTTTTATCTTGATGGATATTTTGATGCTTAAAGTGCAGATATTCTAAGTTGATATTCTTCTTAAAATACTAAAACAGTTTCAGAATACACCATTCTAACACTATTAAACTGAACTATCTCATGCGCACTCGAACATTCTGTGGGTGAGGTCGTGCGTTCAGAGGACTTCTCAGCTAATCAGCTATTAACATTCATTCACATTGCGTTGATTGTAATCAATTACTAATCAAGTTTACCATAAGTATAGTTTCAATGAGCTCAATACTCGCTATACATCCGTTTTCTCTCTATCGTTGAGGTAGCTTAACTAATTCCACTAGCCTTTCCATACTTGGGTATTTTGCTATAGAGATTACTGGAGATTAGTCAAGGATTAGTAGCGTGGCAATCCGCTCCACAATTCTTGTCCAAATGTCAAGCGAATTTTAAAGTGTCCTGTCTTACCATATTTTAGGTTCAAGGAAACCATGTGTTCTTACTTGGCCTTAATCCAGAAAACACAATACAGTTTCACCCATGGTGTACACTAGCAATACAAATATCCACTCGCTAATCTTGTTTGAATTCCTTCTAGAACAATTCTCACTGGGCATTTCTCTGAGGAATATCTGAGTGAATAAAGTCATGTCCACCGGTATTTGTATTGACCTTCTCTTTTATAATCTCGTATTTGGTGAGAACTCACACAATTGGGAAATTTATCAATTTATCGCCTATATCGTAAATGGACACTCTCACGAGCGTTTGCTCTGAGATGCACACTAATAATTTTTAGAGCGCTTCAAATCCTATCTTCGAAAGGCCTGTGACTGAAATAATAGAGAAGCCGCATATTCCGATCTCAACTGAAAAATTTTAAAGATTAAGAATCCTAAATCGCCTCAGATAATGTGGAGATAATGAGAGTAAATTAGGAGAATGGTAACCCTAGTGATGAGAAATTTACTGTGCGTTTCCAAGATAAAAACTTGGCAAACTAAATGTATACAAAGGAGTTTTCACACAAAACTATCTGCAAATATATGGCTTTTCCAAGATTTTTTGACTCGACAAAATACCCTGCTGTATATATATACTAGCTTCGAGAAATAAAAACTGTTGAATCATCCCAAATGCTAATTTTGGATGAATTTTAATCTATATTTTCTCTCTCACTCTCTCTCTCTCCCCGGTTGACTGAAAAGTGAAACTTTAACAAATTCATACTAGTATTATTTGAGTGGATAGATATTTAGCAATTTAAATATTTATATTCTATTATTTTAAATAGTGATTGAAGAAAATGTTAATGAGATGTGACTGTTGGTTCATTTCATTTTATTATTTCATCTTGCTAACAACAACAAATCCTACGTCTCGCCTCATAACCTACTATCTAACATGTAATTTTGTTAAATTAAATTACTCTTACGCAGATTTGTTTTGTTGATTTAATTGTGAGTTTCATTGCAATGAATGTCATATAGGAAAAACAGCATGTGTGCGTAGGTGAAGCATTGTGGTTACCGTGCGCGTCTATCACATCGGAGATATTGGCTTCAATTTCCATCATTTCACATACGGTGAGTGGAGCGGTCAAGCGCATCGATTAACCCTGACTAATATAGAGGGGGGGGGGGGGTTTTATGTTGGCAATCTCTACTCAAGTTGAAAGCTGGAACACGCGTTTCTAAATGAACTCGTGGATTATATAGTTATTAGTTTTAATAAGTTCTTCTTACAAATATTAATAAAGGATATTAATTATCAAAACCACTCCCGTCTGACCGCTCTTGGACGTATAAAGATAAATTGACTCGTAGTGGAGGAAACGTAGCTTGACCTTCTCTACAAATCAGTGTTTGTTTCCAAAATCTAAAACACTCCCTCCTTACCTGCATCTTATACCGTCACTGATTTTAGACACTTAGCTGACCTCAGTCTAGATCACGTATTTATTGGTATTCTTTAGTGAAATATCTTCTTCTCCAGCAGTCCATTTCTCAAGTTAATTCAAAAGATACTGCGATTGGATCTGCTAAAGGTTTCCCTTTTCAAATTTTTTCATGCTTTGAATTTTACAACTGGCTAAACATCTGCCCCGACTAAAAATAAAGTATATACGAAGATGAGTCACATAGCTCTCAGACAAAATCCATAATTTATTTGTTTAACAAGTGATTACACTCATCTTTCCCTCGTCGGCCCCATTGTTGTCTATACAGTTTTGTAACGTATATTTCCACTTGTAAATTCACTCATTGGGGAATTTTGAGGGCTGTCGTTGGCGCCATGAGATTACATCCCTTTTCGCTTTATCTAAAGAAGTAAATCGGGTGCCTTTAAGGAGTTCTTTCAGTTTTGAAAACATTAAATGTCTGAAGGAGCTAGGTCTGAACTACATGGATGATGTGGAAATGTCACCCGTCAAAATTCGCGTAACAGGGCCCTGACAGGTCTTGTAGAATATGCAAAGACAAAGTCATGATGAAACAAAATTTGACTGTACAGTTTTCTGCACCATTTTTTTCAAGGAATGTATTTAACTTCTTCAAAACGTCTTAATAATGACTTGAAGTGATCGTTTCTGTCCTTCTAGAAGGACTATCGATACATATCACTCCTTTTGAATCCCAAAAATAGTGGTCAGGACCTTCTTAGCGCATCTTTCAGCATTGAACATGCCAGTTCCAGATTTTCTTTTGGATGCCACACTTTTGACTGAAGTTTGGTTTCAGCTTCAATTTGGTAGATTCAGGTCGCATCTCCGGCGGCACAGAGCTCAACAAGTTACCCTCCTTCGCTCCCATCTTTGCCAAAGTTGCTAAAGAAGGTCTAGCTTTTTGGATCAGTTACTGTTCCTGCAACGCTTTTGGAACCCATCGTGACTACTAATAGTTTGCCCAAGCCAAGATTTTCAGTGAGAGTTGAAAAAGCTGATCCGTGTGCAACTCTTACTTTATTGGCAATTACCTCAATGGTAACTCCTCGGTCTTGTTCCACTAGGTTCTACACAAGAGAGACGTTTTCTTAATTTCTTCCTGTGGTGAGTCTCTCTCCACCTGGATCGTCATCAAGTCGTACTCTTTCCACTCTAAAGCTTTTAATCCAATCATAAATGACCGCTCTACGTGACGCAGAGTCCCCATAAATATGTTGTAAAGCTTCTATGATCTGAACAGGTTTCCCATTTAGTTGAGCTAAATATGTTATGTTAACTCTGATTTCAAAATTTATCATTTGAAGGGTTGAAAATGTTAGCTATTTTGAGATGCAACCTGTCCTGATCTTAACCTTACATGGAATGATTGGACAGGAAGGTCTAAAAATACAATTGAACTTGTAAATCCTTTTTCAATTTAACGTTATCGCATTTGACTCACCCCCATATTCATCAAAAGCCACGTTATTCTACTGCCTGTTCCCATATCCATGTCGCCTATCAGATGAATGCTAATTGAAAATTTATTTGATTCTGGGAGGTAGAATACGTTCCGAGGAAGCAGACCAAATCTTATTACTTTCGTGAACTTCGAATAGAATATTAGTAAGCAAAATTATTAGGTCAGTCATTGTTTTGCAAAACAACAAGTAAATAACTTTGATTTAAATTGAACAAATCGCAAATAATTTTATGGCTTAGACACATTAGGTTATCAAATTTTAAGCCGTACTGGGATAATCAGGATTTAATAATCCATTTCTACAGTTATAAATGATCAAATACAGAATAATACCCATTCTCATCAGTTTCCCGCAGTCAATCATTTTTATTCGGCAAAGAATTCCAGTCCGAATTGTAAAAAGGTATATTCTATTCCATGTTTTTAAGAAGAATACTTTAGCGCACCAATTAACAGTAATAATGGACAATGAGATTGTAGAATTGTAACCTTGTCAAAATTTTTATCAACTCCAAGCCCAAGATATCCCAAAATTAAAACAGAATTTTGTGATTTGTAATTTTTTCCTATATATTTGTTCATTACTTATTTAAAATTTGACAAAATTGGAAAATTCAACCTGCAGAATGCTAATTTCATTGCGTCGTGTTAATTCAAACATAAAGGGAGCAGATAAACTGAATAACAGACAATGAAAAATCTTGTCATATTAAAATAAAACGTGAATTTCCGCATAAATATCTTACAATGTGCATAATTATTTCTGCCACGACCATTCTTACATAACGTCATTTGCACGGTGACTATAATGAATTATCTTGAGTTGATTCAATGCACTTGTACGATTAAAAAACTAATGTTTAAATAGTTCTAAAAATTCAAAAATAGTTAAAGGAATAATAGAGGATTATATATAGTGGATAAAAGAATAAATTAATAGGAGATGTTGGTCAAAACATTGAACACAAAAGACAATAGTAAAAAATAATATTATAGAATGCTTTGATTATTTTTTATTTTATAATAATATTAAATTGCTTTTTACTTTAAACTATTAACTTATTTGTGCCCTTGAATATTTGCTGACGCTAACACAATTGAAATTAGGGATGAATAAGGTCTTAGTAGAAGAAATTCCACAGGACTCAGAATTAACTCAAAAATGTAGAAAAGTCGAGCGTGATAAGAAAAGAATGATGGACCGCATGAGGTTTTTATTCTATAAATATAAGTAATTGCTCATTGGGGTTCCTATAAAGCTATTTTAGAAAAGAAATGCTTTTATTAGAAGCTGAAAATGAAGATTTAAAACTTCAGCTTTCAATTATAAACTGCGTCAATAGTTGTAAGCAGGACGAAAAATCGACTGATGAGCTTAGAAAACTGGTTTTGTTTTATGACCAATTGCAACGAAAAATTAAGTATGAAAGACAAAAACAAATTGAATTAGATTGTGAAGTTCGAAATTTTTCTACAAGAATGTCTTTAGATTTATAACTATAATGAACAGATTGTAGAACTTCTTAAGTCTGGAGCAGTTGCAGACGATGAACGTTTTGAGTGTTGTGTTAAATTCAAAGAAATAACAGAAAATAAAATCCTATTGGTACGCCAGTTATTTACCATATATTTTAGAGTAACAACAAATTGGGCTCCTTATTTGCTTCAATAAGCAAAATTCGGTCTGAAGTAGACCATATGTATATGGAGAGACGTCAGTTTATAAATGATTTGAAGAAGCTTCAAAACGATCTCGAAGAAATATCTCAAAGGAAAAATATTGCCATTAAAAAGTCAATTAAAGCCTATGATGAGAGGTATATGAACTTACTGATTAGGTTTGAATTCAAAGAGAGAAACTTCAAAAGAAGATCCTTGCAATTTCAGCCAAAGGTGCCAAAGAGAGGGATTCGTTCGATGCAGAAGTGAAAGAACGCCAAAGAAGTAACAATTATATTAACCGATTAAATGACTTCATGAAAATAAAATCAAAGTGTCGTTACAGAAAGCCAGTCTTGCCATCAAAAGGTAAAAACTTATTTCTCTTTTTGTTATGCAAAATTAGGAGAAGATCCAGCGCTAAAATATGAAACGGAACTTAATCGAATTGAGATATATGAAGGAGTTTTCGATAAGCTTTTTCTGATTCTGAATGTCAAGGAAGTTTCACAAATAATTGCAAAGTTCAAGACCAACGAAGGAGAAATTCACAGATCCGTTGAGTATATCAATAATAATAATGTCGATCGCTCTCGACTTAAAAAAGAAATCGACATGCATGAGGAGCAGAAATTTCAAGCGCTATCACATATGAAAACTAATGACGATAAATTCCGTCAGCAAATCTTAAAGCTAGATGCATGTTTAATTTAACCGTCTACTTATTTTATTTCAGTAAAATTAAATTTTGATGTGCTCATTTTAGGAGGAATACTCTCAAGCAAGTTCAGGAAAATCGGCACTTTCAAAAACTGTGCGCTCAACAAAAAGAATAGTTGAACTTGTGCTTGCAGGGATTAAGCAGTTGGCTTTATTGGTTCACTGTGTGATTGATCCAGAAGAGGATACGGATTCTTTAGTGCCTTTCAGTGTTGAAAGAGTTATGGTAGCCATTGAAGATCGAATTGGCTATCTTCATAGCGTGTACAAATCCCGAGTAAAACTTAAACTTAGGACATATTAATATTATTTTAGAAATCTGTGCTGTCGGTTGAAAGACATACAATGGTAGATTCTGCACGAGATCCTGAAAGTCTAACTGATTCCGCTATCAGTGAAGGTGGAACACTAACCAGATCAACGGACGATTTACCATCGGTTGGGTAAGCCACTTAAAACATTTCCTCTCAAGCTTAAGCGGAAAATTTTGTCACCTCAGCATAATGTTACATATTGGTGTCAATGTGCGCAACTCAGTGGAACCAAATGAGGTCGGTTTTTCCACTCGCATGAGAACTTGTATATTTATTTAAGGTGTACTCTTCGAATTAATTTACTACGTGTAACGTTCTTCTGTCGCTTTTCTGACATTCAATTTGTCTCGAAAAATGGTCAGGAAGAAGAAGAAGAAGGAGGGGGAGGGATGGGGGAAGGTATTTTCTACTCAAAAAGGAGGGAAACCTTTTTCGCCCCTCTACTCTCTGCGCCTGGCATAAACTACACACGACATTGAGTTTCTTTTACTGCCTCACTACTTCGAGGAAAAAGTTTATTTTGCAAATTTAAATTAATAATTTATCTGGTTAGGAGAGCAGTAAAACACGCAGTTAGCTCAATTTCCTGCAAGGGAATTCACATATGCATAATTTAGAACATTAATAAATTTTATGATCTAAAATAAAACTGCAATTTATTCTAAAATAACCTATACTTATTTGAGAGTAAATGATTGCCATCTTTTTACCTAATTCGTGGAGTAGCTACTTATTCCTTTGCTAATATTTGCATCTTAACTTGGCAAAACATCAAAAGAAATGGCACTATCATATATTTCCTTTTTTTTAGAGAAACTTTTGATGATATCTCTGTGACTTCAGGAAATAAATCACATCCAATAGATGATGCCTATCTAAGAAAAACAATAATTTGAAACTGACTTCATTTTGTCCTTAAAAAACACTGAATTAAATTTTGTTTTGAAATACATAACTTATTAAAGTTATTATTGCATTTTCATTTCCTTTAAATGGTTGTGCACCTTCATTAACATACTGAAAATAATAGAGAGGACTACACTTCAATTGCCCCACTTAAGGACATCAATAAATTTATTAAAGTGTATTCATTCTAATTTTAATTGCATTATATTCAAGGACAGTTAACTGATAAATAACGCCTCCACGAGTGTTGATGGTATCTGATTGGCCACTTGCGATTTAGGAATGGTGCATTAACCAATCAGTGATTTTTAAAGTAATAAAAAACTGTTTCGCGTACGTTTCACTGCTAATGTATTTTGGTCTTAATATTTATAGCCAAATTAAAACTCTGCACACAAAAGTTGGTGCAATTATTCAAATGAAGATAGCATCTATTCCCCTTAAAGCAAAAAAACTGTTTAATTAATTTACATGGTTAATCACTTTTTCAAAGCTAATTCGCCCAATTTTTTAAATAGACTCTTTAATAAGTTAAGGTTTGTCGCTAAGTATTTTAATTCCTCTTCATTTCAACTCCTCTTATCTGTTGAGTTGATTTAGCAAAAAGTTACAAAAATAGTTAGTAACTACTTAATTTGACGTATGTTAAGCTTGTTGATTTGAATTTTGGTGGTGGGAAGTTTGCTAAAGTGTATCACACATATTTCTGTATAAATCAAAGAAAAAAATTCTTCTTGAAATTAACTTAAAGTAACATTAATCGTACTGATTAAGCTGATGGAAACCGGAAGGTAACTTAGAAATTAGTTAAATATTGGCTTATTTTATGCTCGTATATTTAAAGATAGTATAAAGAAATCGAATATGACAATAGGAAGAAGAGCTTCCATATTCTATTATACTAAAGATGGCCCTTTATGTATTTTGACAATTCTTTCCAGCTCAGGATTGTAATATCTGATTCCAGATGCTATAATTATCAAAAATACTTTCTCAGCGTTTTGTTAAACAGACTTAAACTTGGAAGAACTATACGCCTCTAAGGGCAAATAAATTTGATTTGACTATTTGAAAACAGAAACAATATCATTCGGTCAGTAAGTTCCAAACATCGGGAACTTAAAAACGCACTAAAAAACGGAGAAATTAAATCCTGTAATTTTAGCTTTGAAACGATTGGACATACCTCATTTTTTGCACTATAGGTAAAAAGCTAATAACTTAATGAATTTCTAATACTTAAATAATAAGATTCTGTTGATGTTTCGAATTTACTCTCTACTCTTACAATACCGAAGCCCTTGATCCCCTGTTAGGTTTGGTGTAAATATACTTAATTATCAGGTAAGATCGTATGCTTATTTAAATTTATGTTCACTTTTAATTACTATTTAAGTGCCACCAAAACAATGTTATTTAGCTCAGGTCAGGAGCAAACTTAACTAAAAACAAAGAGGTACTTGTGTATTGCTATAAATGTGTAAAAATTTTCAGTTGCTATACCACGTATAAAGGTAGTGGTGGTGCTTGCAAACGCATAAAACATCACCGAACTCGAGGTGTATTTCAACTTCAGATGGGATTCAGTCGCATTGAGTTGAGAGAGAGAGAACGATCTTCAAGAAGAGCAGCACCACAAAGCCCTCTCTCATTAACTTTAACTAGGCAAACATAGGAGGTCTTAGCCATCTTCTTTCTGACTTAGACGAATTGAAATTTTTGGGTAAGAACAGATCTCTATAAATTATATTCAGCTTTTTACACTTACCTACGTCTCGAAGATAAAGAATCTTTGATTTTAGGACATGGTTAGCGCAAATTCGGAAATAAATTAAAGATATATATATATGTGTGCTATGTTTTAGGAATCAGATACAGATTGACATAACTAAGTACAAGCATTGCTATTCATTTCTCAAAAATTGCTATTTGAAATTGTCTGGAGTGTCAAATTAAGTCGTGATAAGAAACCGAGAACGATGCAAAGAAATGCTCCATCAAAATTCGAATCGGTGTATCATTCTTGGGCCTGAGTATCAAAATATTGCATATTTTATCAATTTTATCCAGGGTAGTTTTCCCCAAAGACGAAAGCAATCGTCGCAAAATAATTAGTGTTTTGTCAGTCTAGATCCATCGATGCGGAGTCTCCCATTTCGTTCCGACATGTCAAGTCCGAGATGTGTGTTTAACTGAACAGCTCTTAGAAATCACATTTTACCGGAAATGAAAAATGAATTCTTTGACATTGAATCAATGAGATAATTTCCAATTTCTTAACTTGGTTAGATGATGTGAGTTTATTTTTAATAATTTGATAATCCGATAATATAGCATTGTGAGAGGGCAACTAAAATCGATTAACAGTGAGTAAAATACATGTTAAAGGTCAGGAGGTTTAAAAGATGTTGACAGGAAAATCGAGATTTCAGAGGATCTTCCATCAATCCATTTTGGGTTGATTTTTATTCACTTAACGGCTAGTTTGGACTCCCGAATTTGGATTTATCATCCATCTCTTGGATTACTGAAGTATGGTCGGTCATGCCCCTTTGAGTCACTGCTTTACTCCTACATATTCTTGGCATAGCAGAATTGACGGAGCCAACTGTTCCGACTCGACAATGTTAACTCATGCTCAGTTCACAAAATTTGCCACAGCTGTGTATCTTAGATTATGTAATCTAATTTTGTTTACCTATGGCAACTTTCTGCAATTCAAAATTATGTGGTTTCAGGTATTAATTTTTTCTGCTTCAAAATCAAATTGGAGAACATTTGAAAAAGTACCTATAAATCCAAACTTTACGATCAATTCTTAATTATATCAAATTTCTCCAAGATTGGAGAATTTAGAACCATCAATCACAACTAATCTATTGGAGATTATTCAGTTTCATTCCTTACACACGAAATGTAAGTTATATTTAAGGAGATAGACAAGAATATGTTCCAAATTAAATTGAAAATCTCAACCTAGGATATTTGAGACCTGTTGCTTTCATAATAAATTTCAGATAATCGTTAAAACATGGTCTTTTCTCAGTTGTATATGTTCCAGACAGGGTAGTTTTCGTAATCACCTGACGCAAGAAATAATGCGCTGAGGAGTCTATTGAAATGCAACTGTATCATCGAAAGAAAGATGAGCATACAAATGGAACTCATTTCTATAAATTTCTATTCTGTGTTTAGGACGGTATTTATGCATTACGGAGATGATCTTGTTAAATTTAAAAAAATGCCCTCTTCCCAACCCTTCGTGGGCACATGTGTAACGAATAAATGAATAACTAAAAGATCACCTTTCGTTTACCTACTATTCTAACTCGATGGTACTAGTCAACTTGATTTTGTCGCACCTGGATCTTCATGGTGGAGGTAATGCCCCATGACCATTGCAAACATATCTTATTGGCAACTTGAAAATCACTTCTATTATGAGTTATAAAACATGTTTGGCTATCAACAATTTAAGTTTGTACTCTTTTCCCATTCCAGAAAGGAGGAGAGGAGATTTTTATGCTGCCAACTTGGAAAAGAGACCTCAAGCAAGAATGCAGCTTGACTTGAATTTGTCTTCCGTCCAAGTGAATAAACACATTGCATTCATGTTAAATTAAGTACGTCGCATTGTCGAATGTACAAGCCCTTTTGAAGCAGGTAGAATATTAGCTAAAATAATTGCAGTTAAAGCTCCCATTACGTAAATGACGTTAATATTTCCCTGTGGAGTCCTTTTAGTTGCTAATAGTACCTTCCACTGTTGCCATTTTTTTATTTACACATCGTTAGCCACTAACATCAGGTGTTCTGCAATAAAATTTACTAAATTTTCAATTTCCTCTCCAACATTGGAAATTTGTTACTTAATTTGTTTATAGGTAAAATATTTCGAGATGCCCTTAAAAAAGCAATTCTTACTAACATTAAAATAAAATCGCTGACTGGAAACTAATTCAGCACGCATTGTGGTAGAGCTTCAAAATATTAAAATATCAAATTACTGTTCGAATTGCTTGATAATAATTGATTATCAATAAAATGATAGATCGAAACCCTTCATACAGAGCTAAAGAGGATTCTGAGATGTCTTTTTTAGCTTCTTAATAATTCTTTTAAGGGATTGCGCGATAGACTTACCTCCACGTGGTGCATCCTGGGCAACGCATATTCATACGGCAGAAAAGTCTATAATCCGGCAGTTGACTTCAAACTACAATGACCTGACTATATGTCATATTCGATCACTTCCATATCACTCATCTTACCTTTATCTCTACCCTTGTGTCTTGCTCTTTTACATATGTGAATCACTCTTCTGTTCCCTCTCTCGAGTTTTTGTGACTTTGATGTTCCTCCCCTCCGTGAAGCCCGAAGTCAACTAAGGGGCTCATGATAACTATTATAAGGCCTGTCATTTGATATAATAATAATAATTCTTATAAACGCAAGGCCGCTCTATAAGCACAGAATAGAATAGAATTAGGCACCACTGAATATTTTTCAAAGGATATGATCTTCAAAGAGAAACAGCTTCTTCCATAATATGGGAAAACTAAAGTTCCTGATGGATAATAATTTTGTTTTACAAATTTCATTTTGGGCCTTTTAGCAAACGATCTAATTAAAGTTTGTAGCATTGGATCACATTTCGTCTTTTACTACTGATACTCACATAAACCAAGTGTGAAATTAAATGTAAACATCTCTCAAATCTGTCATTCAATGTCCACAATTTGCACTCTGGTCCTAAGGAGTTTGTCATATTGCTTCTTCTTCTTCTTCTCTAACCACAACTAGTTAGAAGATATTTGCTGAATATTTTTTAAGCTCAAAATTTAGTTAAAACAATGTTTGCTGCACATTTCCTCGTTTATTTCTCTGTTTATAGCAAACATTTGAATGACCTCGGGCGGTGTCGGATGGTACCTTAAATAGTAAACAATTTCTAATGAGACGGTATTGTTAATATCAAAGTGCGTCGTTGCTTTACAAATTTTAATTTTGGAAATTACCTTTATTTATTGGATATTTTAAACTTACGGTTTGGTTAATACTTTGGTATTTGGTCAATTTCTCTCCTTGGATCCTATCAATTCGAAAGCCACAATGGGTAATAGTGACCAAATTGAAGCTTGTCTAGTATCAGTATTGTTTTTTTATAATATTCCAACGCATATTGACTTTCATCCGCCTTTCCTTGAGTTCCCTCTTGGTCTATTTCGATTGCCGAGCTCACGCATACTCACTTTCTCACCTTCAAATTGCTAACTATCTGGTAAGTGATACCCTGGTTCTCCCTCTTAATACAAGTTTCCTGCCAATATGCATTATCTCTCTTCGTGTAGCAGTGTTTTAAACAGGTGGATAATAAGCTAACAATGTAACTCTATTCTAAAACCGATGATTTTGAAGCAGTAGCAATTCTCGTTTCAATTCTATAGTGTTGAATTTTAAAAACGTTTGATTCTCTCCTCTTTACCATTTGTTCGTTATTCTGCCAACCGATTGATCACTACCACAAAAAGATCAAAATTTCTAGCACTTCTATTGGTGTTTAAAAAAAAACAAATATTATCAGCAAATGACTTACTTGGAAAATAAATATGAACTGGTATCTTGGTAGTTAGTTGACTCGCCTTCTAAATCGAATTTGATGAGATCACCGCTTACCCATGTGCATCTGTGGAACCATTAAATTTAGCACATCGATTGGAAGTGGGTATTAAAGTAATGAAAAAGTGTGATTTAGTCATCAAAAGTACCGTTTTTATACGGTACAACACACCCTAGGTTTGAAGTTGGTGGAAAAGGAGTCAAAGGTAAAATTTTGGCTAGAGCGCCGGGATACCATGGAGTTCTAACGGTGTGCCAACCTAGATTGAAGCCAACAGGTGGGTCTGCTAAAAAAGCAGACAATGTGGAGATGCTTGCCAATTAGAGAAAGTCGCATTAGTTTGAAGAGGGGCGTATAATCAATCGATAACCATAATATTAACGGCCTTGGAAGTGTGTTCATATTGATTAGCAGGAGATGTGTAAGATATTTTTAATCAAGAAAGTTGTTTTCTTCAAGATTTAGCTTTTCTGTATCTAAACGTTTGCATTTTTCCCTATTTTTTCATTTTTAAATCCTTCCTGTCAAGTATTCACTCGTTGTGCTAAACAGATTTGACAAGCAGTCAAAACTTCTTGGCATTTCAAGATCATTGATAATTTTGCAGCTGATGATGAATATATAAATATACTTATTTATGTATTTTAAATCATCAAAAATTTTTTAAGTTTTTAAATTTATGTAGAGATAAAAAATAGAGTCCCTTTTTCATAAAAAATATTATAAATAACGACGGAGGGAGGGATTTTATGTATTTATTTTAAAAGAAGACAGTGAAGCCAAAGCCGAACGTCCCTTTCAGATTTTATCAACGAGTAAAATTCTATTTGATTCATAGTAGATATATGAGTCAAGTTTATTTATAATTTTATAAAAATTACAGTTTATAAATAATTTTCAGTGCTCTATTTATGCTATGGTCCCCGCTATAGCTTTATTCAACAATTGGTTACTATTAGCGAAGTTGAATAATTGAAAAACAAGATTAATCGAAACAAAAGATAGTCTCTGAGTTAATTGGCTAAAGCATTATATAAACTCTACAGTTTAGCCTAAAAGCTATATATTTCATATATAAATTCATTTTTTATATCGGCATATACTTAAATAAATCGTATGAAGACTAGCAAATCCAAATTTTTTTCCTAGTTAGATAATAGAACTAGAATGGTACCAAGAAGGTCAAGAACTCTAAAAGTTGATGTCTAGGCAGGAACTAACAAGATTCAATTATGAAAAGTGAAATAACACAAAAGCCTAATAATTTAAAAATGAATGGGCAGAGTAAGCACTATTACACCGATTGGAGTCACTGGTCAATTAAAAACCAACAGAAAAGTGCCTTGAATATGAATATATCGCAAGGACTGCCTGAAGAACAGCATGCATGTTGGAATGGCGTAACGGTAAATACAGCTTTATTCTCAGAACAGTCATTACCGGAGGAGGGTTCAGAGTACTAAATGCTTCAATTTGTCTCTATGACGTCCTGGTTGGTTAAAAATTTGAGGAGGAAGCTTAACAATGGCATTATTCATCCTATTCTAAATGACTACAAATACAAGGGTAAGCCAAAGAGTTTTTAGACAAATGCGACAACGTTAGATAGAACAAAGATTTACAAGTTTTTTACAAGTTCAAACATGTTTTTAGAGCTCCCTTAATAACGCACAACTGTCTAATCATTAAATGTAAGGTGAGGATCAAGACAGGTTGTATCTCAAAATAGCTAGCATTTTCAAATAACAAATTTTGAGATTGGAGATAACATAACATTTTTAGCTCAACTAAATGGGAAACCTGTTCAGATCATAGAAACTTTACAACAGATTTATGGGGACTCTGCGCCACGTAGAGCAGTCAGTTATGGTTGGATTAAAAGCTTTAGAGTGGAAAGAGTACGACTTGATGACGATCCAGGAGGAGGGAGACCCACCACAGGGAGAAATCAAGAAAACATCTCTCTTGTGTAGAACCTAGTGGAACAAGATCGAGGAGTTACCATTGAGGTAATTGCTAATGAAGTAAGAAACGCACGTGGATCAGCCTTTTCAACTCTCACCGATAATTTTGGCTTGAGCAAGTCCTCAGTGGTCACGATGGGTTCCAAAAGTGTTGCAGGAACAGCAACTGATCCAAAAAGCTAAACCTTCTTTAGCAACTCTGGCAAAGATGGAAGCAAATGAGAATAGTTTAAAAGCGCTGTATTAGTAGAGGTGAAGCCTGGATCTACCAATTGGATCCAAAAAACAAACTTCAATTAAAATAATGGCATCCAAAGGAAAATCTGGGACTGACAAGTTCAAAGCTGAAAGGTGCGTTAAGAAGTTCATGGCCACTATTTTATGTTTTAAAAGGAGTGATACATATTGATAGATTTCAGGAAGTACAGAAACGATCACTCCAAGTTATTATTAAGGCGTTTTGAAGAAGTTGGAGACATTCCTCGCCTAAAAACGGTGCAGGAAACTGCACAGTCA
This sequence comes from Hymenolepis microstoma, assembly GCA_000469805.3. NCBI lineage: Eukaryota > Metazoa > Platyhelminthes > Cestoda > Cyclophyllidea > Hymenolepididae > Hymenolepis > Hymenolepis microstoma. The sequence continues at coordinate 8,819,579 of LR215995.1, read as the reverse complement.
AATTTTGTTTCATCATGACAATGTCTGTGCACATTCTTCAAGATCTGTTAGCGGATGCAATTTGTCTGAAAACTTTTTGACTCAACCTCGTAATGACAGATAAGTGGGCACCTATGGAATCTATTCCCCAAGTCTCTACTAATTAAATTAATGCCCCTTTGGGTTAAATATATCAAATGGAAAACATGCAAATAGGGATGTAAAACAGGCATTCATGTTATTCATTAAATGATAAAGGACAATTTTAACTTTTGTAAACTGTCAAATAATTAATTTATTTTTCAACTTCAGTGGAGCTAAAAATTTTAAAAAATTCAGCGAAATTTCAATAATTTTTTTCCTTTTATGGAAATATAACTAACTTTTTCATACTTCTAAAAGGCGTATTCCCCATTCAGTAAGTAAGACGGGAAACCATAGCCATTGTTGTAAAAAAAATACTCTTTCATCATAAATAGTACCCAAAACTGACACGTATTTTTTGCAGAAGTAGAAATCAAAGATATGTTGATTTGAAAATTACTCATTTATACTTATCAACTTTTACATTTATTCCAACACTCGTAACTAGGCCACTTGGTTTAAGATGAGATTTAAATGCATGTTTTGCACTTAGGATGACCAGCTCATAGTCTTTGATGAGTTGTGAGAATTTATATTCCACGTTCACATTAGGACTTCGGTTAGTTACAAATACTAGTGATAAGTGGGGTTCTAAGAGTATATAAACGTCTGGGTGAATTGTATAATCAAAAGGATACTTGGAAAAGAGACCTATGATACTTAACTTCTTCTCATAGGTGTCTGTAGATTAATAGTGATAGTGGGCAAAATACTAATTGGACATACGAATTCATACCTTGACAACGAGAAGGCGATTTGATCTACGAGGTTTATACTCAGCGCGAAAATAAGCTTGTTTTTGTGGCTTTAAAACTTCCTTTTAAATGGCTTATACTGAATCTGACGTGAACATTTAAGAAAATAGTGTTTGTTGTCTATCGCATTCGAAGGACTCTAATCCCATCGATGGTGCAAATATTCACATACAATTAGCACTTCACAATTTTTCCAGAATCCTCCTATATGGAAACAGAGGTATAATAATTCTGTTACTAACTTGGTCCTTTTGGTGGAAATTTTCTCCATTTTCGGGACAAACTTCTATGCATGCTTATCTACCCAGAACTCTACATTGTTCTTTGTCCAATGGTGGTAGAACACTTACTGAGACCAAATAGTAGGCCTCATTTATTCCAATGATTCTTTTCAAAAAGCGATGAAAAAGGCACTGCTAATCTCTCCCACAAAACATACATTTTTTTCATATTTTCGATACAATTAAAACCTACTTGGGCCGATCTTCTGAAAACAGGTTTATTTTACCTATATTTTGGGGCAAGATGATTCATCATTGATAAAAATCATCGGTTTTTAGGCAGCAAAGAATTTAAGGTGTGTTGAAGGATTGTAAGAAAATATAGACAAAACGAGCCAATTTTGATAAAATTTACCAGGACAATCTTTCATTTGCCTTATCGTGTTTAAATTAAATATTTCAAAATTACTACAAAATCAAGTGGAACATTGTTCAAAAACTCTTCACTTGCCAGTAATAGATTAAAAAATGAAAATGTTTGGTTACTTTGTCAACTCTCAAGTCGAGAATCCTCGGACTTTGGAATCTGGGTGCATGAAATCACTCTTTGACAGGCCCCAACTTCTCAAGGCCATAACGAAGGGTTTTCGTAATATTACTATGAATAGAGCGAAATTCTCCACCAGCTGACTTCAATAGAAACTTACATCCCAACTTTTCCCTTGTTGGTGGGATAAAACTATTGAAGTTGGCCAACTACAATCATTGATCACTTCACCATCAGCACTCAAACGCACAAAACTTTTCAATTATTGCTGTCATTAAACCAAGTGAAATATCATTACTAATCCTCTTAGGACACAAGTGAATTTAGAATTGTAATAACAGTCAGCAAATTCTGTCACAATTAATAACATCAAAAAGTCAAGAAATTGAAGGCAGGTAAAGAAAAACGGTCCATTGATGATTGTCACAAATGGTAAAATTTGTTGCAAAAATAACTTATTTACCGGTTTAGAAGAGATCCATCTTACTTCCTATGTTCCTATTGAACCCCTTCTAGGAGTACAATTAAAGGTAAGCCTTGCGATTTGATTAAAGCTTTAACTAATTTTTATAAAGGATAGGAAGTGTTCCAACTTCCAAAATTGTACCATCCTATATAATGAGCAAATGTATCTTCAATGCTTGTAAGCATGAGAGATTTATTTTAATTTGAAAACGCAAAACCGAATAATTGATCTTTATTAGGGGATATATTGCGTATGCAGCTTAAATTCTCTTAAAGCCTTGGATTTAGTATATAAGATTATTCTCAAAAAGCGAAAGTCCAAATAAACAAATTCAGTTAATTTCAACTAAAATTTTGTTATCTTTACAACGAAATCGGACACAATTATGGCCTTAGGATGAACCTCTAATAAAAAATGTTAATATAGGTGTGATAGGAGACACAAACTTCTATTATTAACCACACTGAGACAAAGCCATGGGGATTTTCACTTGTAAAAAGTGACTAAAAACTGCTAACAGTACATCAAATCGAGGATAAAGGACAGAAATTTAAAAGTTATCAGTGTTACTGAATTCGATTTTGGGTTGCGAATTATAAAGCATGCATTAAATTAGAAGTACCGAGTAAACTACTGGCTAAGACGAGGACACATTGATGGTGGTTTTGCTTCTTAATTCCACAAATCTACTATTATGGGAAAGTCGCCTACGCACGTGTCTGGTTAAAAGTGAGACATTGCTTTTTTAGAGCAGACTGGAAACAATAACCTCAAAAGTGGGGATTGCTATTAATACCTATCTCGACATGACTGTGAATACGAAGACGCATTAGCTATAAGCATTTTATTCCTAGTTCAATTTGCGAGACTGTTACAACTGCGTGGTGATTTCATTTCATGGTTAGTGGAAGAAAATTCGGGGATTTCTATAAATATTCACAGTGCTCTTTCATACGAGCTGCTATACACCCCTACCTTTTGCAATTATTTCTAATTTTGATAGTCAAATGTAATAGAATTTCAATAATCTCTTTTCATTTTCCATTACAAATTCAATTTGTAAAGGGTTGCTCAGAATTGTAGCGGATACTAAAACACTAGGTTTTGACTAAGCCTAAGCTCTGAGCTTCCTTCCTCTGAGCATCCTCTCGCGGACTTGCTCCCAGAGTCAGCTAAACGACCTCAATAATGTCGTGGAAGCCGTGCGTATACCGAATATTGAGTTTGCTTCCAATTATTCTCACGGCAAACATGATTACTAAACAAAATTAAGTGAACGCCAATTCTGTAAATATTAATCGCAGATCAACTGAGAAAGTCACTCACGATCGTACCTTTCAGGGTGCTCGAGCGCGCAATAGATGCCTTAATCAGCCATGGTTGCGTTTTGTTCTCCACAAAACCTTGTGGGAAATAGCTCATCGGAAAAGATTCATTTTGTCAATCTAAGGAAAAGCTACAAAAATATGTTTAAATGCATTAATTTTTCAACTAATGAGCATATTTTTACCAAATAGTCGTTTTTACGTTTATTTTCAAAAATAATAATTTGTAGAGTGCACATTTTGCCTTTTTTACTCTTTTTATTTTATTTCACAACGGGATTTTTAGCAGAAAGCACTATTTTTCTTAGTTTTTTTCTAGCAATGCAAAGATATATAGCAAAGCTAAAACTACCAATTGCTTTACTGTGCCAATTCTTTGATAGTGAACGTAATATAGTGTGGAGATCGATCATTGTGCTCCACTCTACGTCCTTTGAAGTCTGGATCGGTTTTAAACTTCAGTTATTGTTACCAATAGCAATGCAATGCATTATCGGCACATTTACTGGTCAATCAACTGCATAAACACCATGGTTCATCAAATCGTTTAAGAGGTGCTGCTTTTTATAAATTATCACATAATCTTAATAAAACGCAATATCAATGCTCATTACCTTTGTTTGTCACAATTTGAATCTGTTTTATTACAGCATATGAAATCATCTATTCAATTCCTTTAAATTGCCCAATTTGAGATTGAAATCAATCAATATTCTCGGAAATGACCTGTTAATTCGAGCAAAAGGCATATTCTTTGGAATTCTGAATGCTTATCCTCCCTATTGGATATCTAGAAACCGGAGATCTACCATTCCACATCATTTTCGCTCTTTTACAATTCAAATTGGAGATCTCTTTAATATGTGCAATTTTAATAAAATGAAAAGTTAGTTTAGAAACGGTAAAATATAGACTCTAAACAGTATTATCTGAACTAACAGACAGGAGAAGGTTAACTGTTTCTCGCCACCCTGACCTTTTACTTGTATCTAGGTGGCTTTAAAATGTTAGTCAGATATCAGGCCTTGAGATATCTGAACGCTTTTCGTTTGAAAGGAGACTAGCTTTGGAGGTGTTTGAGTGAAAATTATTGCAGATCACAGTCTTAAAGAGTGGAATTTTACATTTGCTTTCTTTTATATTTGCAGTCACTCCTTCTATAAACAAGAGATTGACAAAGTTACAAGGATTGAGTTTTTCACTTTTTTTCATCTTTTAATTATAGAGTGTTTGATCGTTGATCGCTCCTCTTCATTTGTAATACTCTCATTTTCTCCATCTAACTCTGATTTTTCGTTCTCTCAGCGTAAATGTCCTCATCACTTAAGTATATTTTATGCATTTTCCGAAAAAATATACCTTCTGGTTGATAATGCTATCTTTTCAACTATTTAATATTCAAAGTTGCCCTTAAATTAACTCCTATTTCCTTTACCCTAGAGAACCAACTTAAATGCATTTAGGATTCTGTGGAAATGTGAACAAGACGAATTCCTCCACTGCTATATTACGCACACTTGTCTGCTGTACATGACTAATCTTCCAGTATCATATCAAATGAAATTAAATATTGATGAATCACTTTGTGTGATGGTAACTCGTAGATAATCACGATTTCATCAATCCATTTTTGGTACATATTTAACTTGCCACACGTATTGTAGTTTCTCAAATTTAAAATTTATTTGCAAAAATTTAAGCCAGGTAAAAACCTAGCGATGACAATTTAAAAGTTGAAATGCGTATTAAAATTGACGCTTTTTCAACCAAATTCGCAGTTTATTAAAGAAGTGTAGAGGTTGGTGAGTGTTTTGTTAAGTATGTTTGATCGAAATGTTTATTAACTACTCGCGACTTCAATCCGAATTATAGCCATAGTATTTCCCTGTAGTGTTCATGTCAAAATCAATTACTTCTAATCTTTTATGACTAGGCAGGAGTCGATCCCATATCAATCTTGAAATCTTTTTGTGGCTTGCGATGCTTTAATTAATCAAATATGATAAAATATTTGTCTGAAAGATTTTATGAGCAAAAAAAGAGCCCGCCGCAAATTAATTCTAAAAAGAAACTTGCAAATTCGTATTTATGAAGTTCATTAACTGATGAAACGAAGTGTTTGAAGTTAAGCGTATGATGTTGAATTTTGGAACTCATGAGTTAGCGAATTTTGCATTGGTAGTAAAATATTAAAGTATTAAAATCTGTAAAACTTCAGTTTTCTTTATTTTATCTCAAGACGTAAGATGAGTTCATGAACTCTTTTCATAGTAAAATGGTTAGTCATACCAATTCCTTTCACCTGTATTTCCTTAAAGTTATTAGTACCTTGGTGGAATGAGGCACTGCAAAGACGGCAACATGAATCATTTCAAACGTACCAGATCAGAGGATTCATGAGTTTATAAAATAGTTAATTTATGGTAGATACATCACGAGTATATGTGATCTGTCTTTTCGATGTTTTTGTGATAAAAGAATCCGACATGACTCAGCAGGGACAAGAAATATTTTGTCTTTCTATCATTCGGACATCAGTCATCGATGAAAAATTGGAAGAATACCATATTGAGATTTACGTATTTAGTCTAGACGTGGTTGATTGTTTTAAACAAAACAGTGCGGAATTGTTATTCATTGCAAGCACCTAGTTAGATAGATAAGGAGAGTAGGAAGCAGAGGTGGAATTAAAGTCAGATAGCGTCAAGGAAACATCACTTACTTCAAATGTGGGACTCTATTGGATGCCGCTATGTTTCTTACCAGACTGAAGAGTATCTTAAAAATGTGAAAAATTTAAATTCTAGTATGCATCCCAAAAGATTTTTGGTGGATATGAAGCTATCACTTCAATTTGACGGACGCTATGAGATTTCCTTTTTACTATCATTTTTATTAATATGTAATATGTAATAGGTCTATAATGTTCTCGAAATCCGGATTTCATAATTCTTCCACTTTTGCTGCTCTTCGGTAATTTTTTCGTAGTATTTCATTTAGAAATGTATGGAGAAACAGCGTGTAGCACATGTTTTCAATGTTCATAGGAGAAGTTGATATACACTAGAAGGGATAAGACTTATTTAAATCGGACTACTAATGACTTTATTTATGCTCTATTTATACTATTATAATCGAGTTGTTTTGCCCAAAGGAGACCGAACCAATCATTGGTAGAAATGGACCCCCAATGTCCATTATGGTAGAATAGGATTGGTCCATACGACGGGCCAATCGATGAACGCTCTAGGTTTACTTCGTCACTCAGTGGCCTGATATAGTAATTATGTATGCGGACATAAAGTTGACCCAGTATTGATATCACACTTCCTACTCATACTAATGCCTTCCTATCAAAACCTATAGCGGTTGCTGTAAAATTCCTCTCTTGGTCGTCATTATCTTCATATGACGTTCATATGATTGCTGACCATTCGAAGAAATTGGACAAGGTTTCATTGCAATTTGAAGAACATTATTACCTTTGTGCATTTTTGACTCAATTCCAACCAATATTAGTATTAATATCTCGAAAGATTGGACCACCCGTTATCTGAAATCAATTTGAACTATGATGTTAAAAGAAAAGTTAAATATTGGTGGAGTACGAAATTCTTGCAATAAACTATTGTTAAAATCTTGCAAATCTCTAATTTGCTCTGATTTTAATACTGCACAGTAATTTGAAACCATGCGGATGTCTTGATTATTTTATTTTATTCTGTCGATAGTAGGACATTTGATTATATTTCAGCATTTGCTCATTCTCTAATGACATCTGCGAACAGTTGTTAACTACCTTCCTTAAAACGGTAATTCAAATTTAGATTCATGGAGGAAAACGATTTAATAGTCTATCGATTTCGTATGATGGACATTTTCAGTTAATGAAAGTGTTGCTTAAACTTTAGCAATCTGAATGAACCTATTTATAGCATACGCCGTTTTCAGTAATCAGGAAATAAATAGCACTATGATAGAATGGTCGCCAGAATAAAATTAATTTAGCTAATGGTTGTAATCTGTTACCTAATATATCCAGAAAAAAAATTTCAAATAGCTTGTATTATAGGATAAAACAATGGCCTATGTTAGAAGTTTTCCATTGGACAACTCGTTTGTTGACCTGATTAATCCTGCCCAGTTAACCCTTTCAAAACAAAGAATGTTGAAGCAAGGTTAATTTTAAGACACAAGTCAAAGGAAAAGGGAAATTTTACACAGATTAAGTAGAACTAACTTATTTGTAATGTTTCATTTTAAAATACTCTTACCCCTATAAAAAGTTAACCAACAGTCAGAATCTTGCGTAAGTAGTTTTCGTTTAGAATTCAGGGTAAGGTAAATAAAAAAGAGCACACTAGCTGAAATATTCCTAAGAAACAGTGTAATCTATTACAATCCTCAAGTAAGAATGAGAATGGGCAGCAATGTCAAAATTATGAGTAGAATTAATCCATGACCGAACTAATGTTCAAATATCACTAGTAATTTAATTAGATTAATCACCATGTATTGACACTGATTGTGAACAAGAATTTTACCGTAGTTGAGGTTAAACAGTTATTAAATTATTCCCCAGGCATATTCCTCTGCGAGTGAGGAAAACTTTCCCTGTCCTCTACACAACTGGCGGTAGCTGGAAACCGATCAATCCGTGTAAAGATGACATTTCTAATGCAGAGAACACGAAGCTTTTGCACTCAACAAGGTGAAAATGATTAAATAGTAAAATAATAAAGTATTACCCCATGGCCATTGTTAAATATCTTTCTATTCAAAATCAAGCTATTCCAATGGGAAACTCGTATTAGGCTTGTATAATAGTATCCATCTCGTAACTTCCGATCTGACAGAGGTATTATCCGTAAAGATTATATTCACAGTCGTATAATTGCACGTCAAGCAAGATAGAGGCTACGAGGCTTTATAACGCTTGGCCAAAAGCAAAGGTTAATTCTGGTCCATGAATCAGAGTGCCGTTGAGCAAGCTTCTCTTGAAAACCGCTCCAGGATTTTTTCCTCCATTCAAGTCAAGTGATGCAAACACTTCTTGTGGTGAGTTTGAGAGTTTGCTGGCAAAATAATTGACTACTAGCTTCTAATTCGATGAATAAAGGCATCCCTTATTCTACTGCTTTAACTGGATTCCTTCTTCAGCCATCAATGAGATTTTATTGATGCTTTTATAGCCCAATATATTTCAGCAATAAATACAACATACCTCAAAGTGGAATTAAACGCGTAACGGAAATAGTCGTAAAGTAATTTTTCATCTATTTGTTTGTAGGGAGAAGTAAAGACCCGACATAGTTAAGGCAGAAGATTGATATTTCTTGCGTTTGCATTAACTTCTTAGCAAGCTGCCTCCTTAATGCTACACATTTATCTCTTTTCCGAATGTCAGACACACAACTTTCTCCCGTAAAAGTCTTCTATTTGGTATTTGCCCTCATGAGATTTTGACACATTTATATATACGTATCAATATATATATATATGCTATTTCGCCATAAATTTTCTGATTTATGATGTGAGTTAATTTTAGTAATGATATTCTGATGCTAAACTTGAAAAGGATACTGACTTTCATTCTGATTTCATCTAAAATAAATCCACTATTTTATCACTTTTTTTAGTAATCTAAAAAACCAGACGATAGTTTTAAAAATACGTTTTCAATTTAAAGAAAATTGCACAGATTATCCATGTGGTAAAACATCGATTCTGAGGTGCATCAAAAATAGGAAATTCTGAAGTCCATTGCAGGTTGCAATAGCCTGTTTCTGAAACACAATGCCATAATTTTGACAGAAAAAAACGAAATGGTACTCTCTCCTCCCCTCCCCAAACTATTTTATTTTTATCATTGGTAGACCAAGAATGGTCGCCAGAATTCATCTACCTGGGAGTCGAAGTCGCTTTTTAAAGTAAGAATAAGCCAATAAGCATGAAATAGGTCATTCTAATAACAGTTTCGCAAACATACAGATCAATCGGTACAGGTGTAAATTGAGATGAAAATTGAAAGAAAGGCAATTGACAAAAGTCTTTTAATTTTTATTTTTTGCTTTACTGGAAAGGCACATTTTATACAATATAAAAACAATAAGGCATATTGTCGTTAATTGGTGAGTAATTGACTTCGTTTTCTTGCATTTCACTTTCTACATCTATTCAGTTTTAGAAGTAGCCAAGTTAGAACCTTGTCGTGTTCATTTATCACTTGCATTGTTATTCATATTTATAGAGTCTATTTAAAATTTATTCAAAATGAAAAAGGTAATGCTTTTTCCACTAGCACTCATCGTTCGTTCCTTTTCAAAAAAGGGTAAATGAAAACATTGGTAGTCTGCGTTAGCAGCACTTTTAATGACTGCAAAATAGAATCATTTATTCCGAAATTTTAATGAAGCGGTAATGGCAACTTGGGTTTTTTTTTCAAATGCATTTTCTTCACAATATGAATGTTGCATCCCAATTTGAAATTTGCTATTTTATACTTAAGTTTATATAATTCTGCATTAATTTTAACGGTAACAGTTTAAAATCACACAATTTCAAGCTCATATAAGTGGCTGTATAATTTAAATATGCAAATGAATTAATTGGGATATGGGCGGGGGTGAAAGTGGAGGATAGGAAAGTAATTCATAACCTGACATTTTAACTTTAAAAGGGATTTTAACTTCACGATATCTTAAAGGCTCACTATTTGTAAACAAGCGCTTGGCCCTACGGAAAATGAATAAATTACGTAAACATAAGGTTTTATGAACTCTTTCAAATAACCTTGATTAAATTCTATTAAAAGGATTTCTTTTTAAATGATTATCAAACAAATTTTCACCACAAAAGCCTTAAATATTGGAATTAAAGGCGAAATGATTGGGAAAATATCCTAAAAATTTTATTTTTTAATTAGAAATGACAAGTGAAACATGTACACTTTTCTCTTTAAAATGAATCTTCACTTTCTTGACCCACCTTTTGTGATACTATGAAAATTCTTTTTCACGTGGACTATTAGCTATTTTTAAACACAACTGTCGGCCTTACCAATTCAGGTCATTGTTTTCGTCCACAGGTCCGAGAACACAGAATGATCCTAAGCTGCTTAACTGATCCAGTCAGGATAGACCCGATGACTTCAATAAAATTGAACTGGAACTAGTCTCATATTAAGCTTTTAATTTGTGCATTATTCAGTTGAATCGTCCATTATCCAGCCATTGCTTTTTAATAAAAAAAAGCAGTTTAATGTCTAAAAATATCTGTAATTTTTTTAAAATAATATTTGAAATGTGAGACAGGGTGAGTGAGTACGAGATAATCTGCCGTTTTAATTTCACCTAGCTCCTTCGTTGTACGCAAATTAAAATTCAGCGCATTCCTTTGCTTCGTTTGTTACAATGGGCTTGTGAGCGACTGAGATAATATTCGAGCACAAAAATGGAAAGGTCTTTAAAAAGAGCAGAGTCATTTCAATGGATTACTCTAAATTTAAATTAATGCTCACTTTCTCTCTTCCCCTCCCACCTCTATGTGTGTGCGTGTGTGTACTCACTTATTTGCGCCTTAATGTCAATATTTCGTGAAAATACTTTGTTACTTCATTTAACAAAAATGTGTATTAATTTTGTTTAAAACTTATTTCTGTATTTGCAATTTGAATAAAAATTGAGCAGTGAGTATAAATACGACAATATAGTGTCATTGATATTACTTATTAACCTATTCACAAAATAAAATTGCAAATGTGTAATGCTTAAAATTTGTCATTCAGCGCGAGTTTATTACGATAAAATGGAGGAATATTGTAAACCAGTTAAGCCAATATTAGAAAGTGTTTTCCCGACTTATACACATCATCATCCCTATGCATACTACATTATACTCCATGACTAGATGCAGGAAGCGTACCTAAATAACGCATAAAGTAGAACTCTTTCCTAACTTTATTCTCAATAAACTTTCTATTTCTTCTCATCTTCATCGCTTTTCAGAGTAATTACGCTTTCTTGATTTAACTGACTTTAGAAATATTCTACCCTGCAGTGTGTTGTAATAAAATTTTCTGTCAAAGATAGCATTGGAGCAGACATATTGCTTACTGTACGATATGGAGGAGGAAGCAAAAACAGCAGATTTCAAGACTTCACTCTTAAAACCCAAAAATGACTTATTCCATACAATTGGTGTCCCTTTATTGCAAAACCCATTGTGAACTCATATATTTGAAAGAGCGCTATTGAATTGGAAGTCCACAGTAATTGGCTAACAATAGCATCTGATGTCAGCTTTTAAGAAGAAAGGAGTTATTTCCCTTATTTATTCACAAACATACTTTCTGCATTTCAATTAATAATAGTACTACAATATAAGAGGACTTCGTCAAATTTAAGATACTCCAGTCGTTGGAGTTCTAAAGTAAGTGACTGTACTACATTTCTTTCTCAATTTCAAAAGTGTTTCATCTTCAAAAATTCAACAACTGCTACTAATCACCTCAGACATCGAGATTACATACCTAGCAAACTGTTGGCCTGGTCTTTAGTAGTAGCTTCCTAACATTTTTAGTCTGATACAGTATACCACAATGTGATCTAACAGAGACACGATCTATTTGAGAATGCTGAGTCTTTGCACTCACTTTTCAAAGAGTTATATATACATAATTGATTAATTGTGTACCACCATAATTGCTCTATAAGTTGTGAGGCTGAATACGACTAGTTCATCAGCACTAGAAGTTAAATTGGTAGCAGAAAATGCGGATTAATGAAATCACAATAGCTCATTGAATGCACAAGTATAACAGCATTCAGAAAGTTCTGATCCACCCACCATCTATGGATTCCGCAATGTTATCCCAATTTGTGTGCACTTATAAAGTTAAAAAGAACTGTATTGTTTTGCACCTTTCCCTTCACACTATATATAGACTCACGCCACCAAAAATTTCATTTGAATACATTTGCATACTTTCATCAATTTTACCTCTCTTCCAATCTTGACGCACCTACAAACTTATCGAACGGGTCAATAATAAAAGAATTGGCTGATAAAATTGCAATTTAAGCCGTCAAAAACTGATTTTAAACAAGGTTTTTACTGTACCTAAAAAAACAACACCTTATTGTTCTGTATTGTGATAGATGATTGGCGGCGGTACAGTGGCTGTGTCGGTGGCACTAATATTAAAAGGAAATAGAATATGGCTTTTGATAATGGCAGTTTGGGAGGATGTTGGTTTTAAATTCAGTACATGCCGGAGATGCTAACATGAGCTATGTTGCATGCAACTGGTAAGACAAATTTCCCTTATACACGTCTGACCTTTTCCCTTATCGTTCTAGAGGAACTTGTCAGATTTTTTCCCGTGTTTTTGAACCAATGTATATCATGACACTCAGATAATTTCACCAAGGGTGTCGCTTCCAAATTGGAAGCACTTATAAACTATAACTTTAGAACAGACGGTGATACAATTTTCAAAATGCCTGTCTTCTAAATAGTCATGACATAGACTCAGAGTAGTGCTTATCAAATTATATGAATTACTTCAAGGTTGCATGGTTCTTTTAACAAGGATTCCAATATAACTAACTTCTTTTCACATCGAGTTTTAACATAGAATGAATGAAAGAACTAGGCTTTCAACATCGCATAATTCTGAATTGGTTCCATTGATATTGACAGTTAATCTTAGTATATATTAACTAACCACTTTCTTGTAATGAATTTTGGTAGATGTACGTTCTATGGTGCTATTTAAATTGGTGCATGAAATGGACCATCAAGAGGATACAATGTGCGTCAATCCTCCTGGATGAAATTTAACGACATTGTCAGCCAAAGCGATTTTAAGTACAAAGAAGCACCAATTTATTTAACCTCATAAACGTTAATTTGAGCGCTCATATAGTTAGATAAATGCGAGTAATTTTGATCAGCCGCTTTTCCTTAAAATATATTTTATCTCAATTAGATTTATAATTCCCATGAAAAGGAAATCAATAAGATTAGTCGAACTCGCATTGTCTTTTAAGTATCTAAGATAAAAACGTTTTGGGCGTCTAATGTTGCATTGTTGTCCGCGCTATTGAATTTATCATTCTATTCATAAAAGAGCCGATACAATGATCAAATAAGGAATGATTTAATTAATTGCAGCGTTATCTACACCTAATTCCTTTAAACAAGTTGTTCATTTTAATAACTTTGGCCTAGATAACTGCCCAGATTGGAATTGTAAACCTTTCTCAAGTAGAAGGTGTACATACTACTTATTTTAACTATGCGCCATAAATTTCAATTGAAGCCCTTTCTTATGAAGTCACTGTTATTCTATTTGTGGTTAAATAAGTACTTTGCGCAGGTCTAATATTAAGGGAGGAAAATTGATAAAAACTCATGTCGGAACTCTGCGTTCAAAAGTAGGCTCTTATTTAATCCGTCTTAAGCTAAAAGGAGGAGTGAGACGGACTAAATGATTAATTGAATCTATTTGGACCGGGAAGGAAATACAACTTCTGTGTCAGTGGACAAGAAACGATACTTCACAATTAACTTTGTGTGAATAGACAGTTATGTGCTTAGTTATGGAAATTCATCTGCAGTATGATTTAGAGGTGCAAATCAAATCATTTGAACATCGTTTGGCAGGTATTTGTGATTGATAGACTTGTGCAAGCGCTTGCAGTTGCCTAGAAATTGTGCAATTTTTGCTTCCATCGATCATGTGGTTAAACAATTAGCAAAGTGAACATTCAGAGCTTATATGGGACAAAATCAATTTGACAGGTAGGCACATATCTTTCGTGGTATCTTCAACTTAAAGGAAGGGTAACCAGGTCAAAGGTGTTTCCATTTGTTTTCAAACCACTATTTGTATTATCTTAGCCCCGCTTATCGTTTTATTTATTTGTATAGACTGGAAATAGGCTGCCATCTTTTTTGTCAGTAATGGGTTGGAGAGGCGGAGTAAAATTGAGTTCCATCTTTTCTAGAATTGAACTTGACGAGCTCGAAGGAAGCACTTTTAACACATTTTCAATGCCTGGGAATTTAGCCTAGTTATTACAATTTAATCTACTATATGCAATGCAATTTGCTCTTTAATATTGAGTACACCTTTGTAGTGCTCTTGGGCAAATGGGCAAATAGTGGACTCCCTTAACTTGGTCAAATTCGCCAAATGTAAAATGTGTCATTTACTCTAATGAACAGCTGAGGAATTTAATTTACATTTTTGTAACGAGGTAAATCCACTGAAAATGTACTATTTTGTTACATCCGGCTAAATGGCAGTTTCAGGATCACCTCTCTTATCAAACAAGCACACGAGGCTTATTTTTCTACGTCAAGCATTCATCTAAATTTCGGTCTCGTGAAATATTAACTTTTCAATATTTAAACCAACTTTCATTTATGCATTTGTTTCCGTTTCTCATGTTGAGATTCGACTTCAAATCCTCTAAAATTAGCCATATTGTTCATCACATGATGCATGAAGTGGAGAGGGAGGAGGGGAGGAGTTTTGTATTTGAATTATTCCATTCCCCAGCACTTTAGTATGATTTATATGGTCCTGGAAAAAAGACGGATTAATTAAATTCACTTATATATGAAACATTCATCGAGATTTTAATTCATTATTTAATTAGATAACAATTGTTGCTACCATGCAAGCAAATATGGAAATTACTGTCAATTCGATTTTTCACCAACCTTTGTTTCGTTGATGTCTTCGTGTCCACACCTTTATCTCGAAACTGGAACAATGTTACTTGGGGTCCTGTCTCCTATCCACTGAAAAGCCACCACTATGCCTATGCGAACTTGCTGACACCACACAGATATTTCGCTCGAACTAATCACCTTTAATCAAACAGTTTTATCCACCTGAGTCGATCAAATAATAAATTAAATCCAATACTTGATTTAGTCAAATATTTATCGCTCTACTTTACTACTTCAGGTATTCTCATTAAATATTTTTGAATTTTACTGATTGATCTCCAGAATAACTAAAATTTTTCCCCATTAATATTAGAATGTAGTATTAATAAAATGCTGTATTCTCTTAATTAAACCCGTCAAACCTGAACTTAGCGGTCCGTGAGAGAAATTACAATTGCACCTGAAATATTGAATACGTTTACACTTGTGGCTGAAGTGTGAATTATAATACGACGTGCATCAATTTTTAAACAACGCAGATTTCCCGACTCTACTTTTATTTCAGTCGCTTCGTTCCCCTCCAAACCCGAGAGGGTAATTTCATAGTCCAATTCAACGATTAATCAAGTTGATGACTCTGTAGTTTGAGTAATGACCTTTTTTCTAAGAGAGAACGAGTCATTTACCTTTCCAGTTGGGGACAAAAAATATGTAGAGATTCAAAATAAAAACATACTTTTTGTCTCCTCAAAAAATTGTCTAATTTATTGATTCTTCCCCTTGGGAGAATGTGAGTTTTGCTTCTTTTGCACACGCCTCTGTGCAATTCTTTTAACGTAGGGCATTGCCTTTTTCATCATGACTAATTTGGAGGGTGGGCGAGGTAATACGGCCAAATATCTTCACCTGCTTGCGATTAATCCCATCTTTGCAGAGTCCTGAAAATAGTTTAAAGTCTGCAACCTCACCCCCCTCCCTCCCTTCCCATCACTGACCCTGGATGTCCATTCGTGTCTTATCTCGTTCCTTAAATGTGCATTTACCTACCTCCGAGCAGCAACTACAGCAATTCGGTAGACGTGTAGTGTCTAGCGGACATTGAGTCAGTCTATTTCTCTCTATTCTTCCGTTCTCTGTTCTAACTGACGCTTATCATTTGCAGCTAGATAAATTAGTGTCAGCTGAATTAGTTAACATTCAGTCCAGTTTCTTTGAGTCAGCTGTCGGATTTTGAGTTGCGTGTGAGACAAGCAAATAGGCAGATGGTGTATAAGTAACTGATTGGACACAGAAACGGGTCCTCGATAGAAAGTTGAATGAATAATCTTATTGACTGACCATATTACTGCCAGAACGAAATTACGGTAACTAGTTATTTATGGAACTATAGCACGCTAGAGTTTTAAGCTTAAGGATGTCTGATTAGAACCATGGAACTTGTGATTTACTCAACCAAGAGTGGAGAAAATATTCCAGATTCCTGTTAATGTAAGCAGTTTTCGAACTGTGGGAAAAGTCTCTAAGATGAAAGAAAACGCTGAATTTTTAATTTTGAAAAGACTGCGGAAGGCATTCCAGTATCTTATGATAGACTCCCTAAACGTTCCATTAGTCAGTTTTTAAAACGTTGATGGTGAGAATGAGAGTTTTACTGTCGTTTCTCCCACTTTGGGCCAAGTTTCCAACTTCAGTTTTGGACACTTTCAATTGTGGTTCTTTTATTGAAATGTTTTTCAATCAATTTTATTTCTATACGCACAACCGCCTCGTTTCAGCCGCATTAAATTTACGAAAAAAAAACAAGTAATTTGCTTGACTTTTGAGTTTAAAATAAGAAAAATAGCATTTTTTAATTTTATTGCGTATAGTGTATATTAGAACGAGTGTTTATTTCATTTACGTAGTTTTGGACGCGAAACAGATTTAATTATTTCAAAAGTGTTTACTTCCACATAGATCTTCTCAAATGTATGTCTTATTCCAACACGTTTTGTTTGAATGGCGATGAAAATAGGCATTGTGATTACAAATCTCAACATATATTACATCGAATTTCGCTAATCTTCATCGTTGAATTCAGTTTGCCTACAGTCTAATTAGTAGGCACCCTACTGTCTCTAATCCTCAAATGCTCCAAAATTCAATTTCGCGCTTATGTTTCTAGATTTCTGATTGGAATCACATGTGTAATGTCCAGACCAGATCAACTGCTTGCTTACTTAGTGAGTACACCTCATTGTACTTGTTTCTTCGAAGGACTAAGGTACCAACCGATACTACGTAGCCAACTAACTTCTCCGAGGGAAGTTCATTTCGACATTTTATAGTTATTCTATAAATCACTCTATAAAATATGAATTTAATCGATTAAATTAATTTAAAATTTAAAGTGAACAAATAAAAAATAATGAAACTGAATTATTACATTTCAAAAAATGTTTTATTCAAATTTGGTAAAGCGCAGATTAGCCGTAAAAAGAAAGCTTTACCATTTCATTACATATTTAGGATGTTAGAGATCATTCTAGATTAGTTACTAGGTGCCGACTTCAATGAAGCTGTATCCGCCCTTCACCAATCATTACATCGTATCAACCAAAAACCCTCCCCCCCCCCGCCTCCTACCCTCCCCCCACCCCACACCAATTTGCTCTATCTCTAGAATCTTCAGTCAATAAGCTATTCTTGTTCAATGAACTGAAAGTGGTAACTTTGAATATCGTTCTCAGCAAAATTTTAGATGTGTTCATAATTAGTGTTGCAAAAATGCACCTTTTAAGGTTAATTTAAGGAGTAAGTCCAGTCTTTAACAGACGGTCCCTCTTAAACATTTGATAGTCTTTGAAGTAGCTGATTAATAGCTATTCGATTCGTCATATCGAAGAGCTCGGCATTTAGGGATGTTGCCATCAATCATTTAATTGTCTGGGCTGAAGTCCATTGTCGTTAGGCTGTTCTAAATCAATGGAGCGGAAGTCGTCTTATCTCTATAATGTACTGAATTGTCTGTTTAGTTTGAAACTATGTTAAAAGATGATGCGATATATTAGAAGCGATAGAAAAGATATTTTCAGGGTTTAACTAATGACTATCTTCACTTTTCACCTGTGGTGCACGCTGATCAATGTCCATCAGCGTATGCCCAGTGGCGTGGATGGGTAACCATATTGATTAATTTCGGTCAACAGGGGGGATAGTTGAATTTGAGTTTCTCGAAAGGGCGGCTACACTATATATCTACTACTGCAGTTCTAGGCGCCTATCACTGTCCATGATTAACTGGGAAAATTTACCTTTATTTCAAGGGAGTAAAAGTGTTAAGTCCACAGTTTGGTTATTTTCATAGAGTGGGCAGCTTATTTGATTAAACTGAGGTAAATATCAAAGCATATCAATAGCAATAAAGGCTGTTGGCATTGCATTTAGAGTTTTGAATAACTTAATTCTCGGATTAGCTGCTTTCAGAGGATTAATAATTGGATGACCATTTAATCAACTTAGACAACCACAATGTTTCAAGTTAGACCTCCTCCTATGATTCCTTGGATATATTTATTTTAAATTAAAATCACTCTCCTGACTCTATTTGAACATTTTTCCCAAAGTTTAAGTTTTTCTGATTTATTTGCAATAGCTCTCGGTAATATACCATATTTTACTTTTTAATTCACTTTGATATTTGATTATTTCATTCCATAGAGCAATATAGTTGTGCACTTTTGTTCCACCCCAAAGCAAAATAAAATTGAATTTTCATAAATTTGATTGATGGGAATGTCAAATCTAAAACTTTGGGTAAAAATTCTCATAATTTCGAAAGTATTTGTTTTTGGTTCGAAAAGTTTTATGCAAGTAAATTTTATGTTAGGTCATCTAATTTTAATACCAATGAACCACTAATTTCTTAGTATTGTGATGTGCATAACGCTACCTCATAAACCATGGAACATTCTGGAATGTATGGAAAATCCTCTCGGCCAAATGATAATCACATTTATGCAACTTTGAATGATATTGCTTGTATTTAAGAGCTAATCATGCTGGCGGTTTATCAGAATTTACAATAAATGTTTCTCACGTCGTACACTGGTGAGGTTTGGTTTTAATGGTTCACATTTGGGTTCTAAATAATTGCCAGCATAGATATGCTGCTTATAGCCATTACGGTGGTCTATTGAACAAACATTTTGTTAATTCAATAGATGACACAGATATTTTGGATTCAGAATTAGTTACCAAAGGTTTACTACATCACAGGATATTTAATAATTAAGTTATTTAATAAACAGCTTCAACTAACTACAAATTACCAGTGGGTTACAAGATTTCAAAGTTTCCTTCCAAGTATATTATTCCGTGTTATACGTTGGAAAGGCAGACTTATTACCGGTAATTCAAATATAAAATATGTAATAATAAGAAATGTTTAATTGCTCCATATTAATTTTTTGAAAAATATATTATTGATTTCATACTCTTGATTGATACTGTCTACCTGGTTGCGCAATAGCTTAATGGCATGATCATTCGCGAAATCAAATTAGTCACTAAACAATTACTAAATAGTGGAAATAGAATGTCATCTTTAAGCCTAGGAGTGATATCTTGATATTTTAATAAATGATATTGTGTGGTGAACTATACTCAGCGTGAGAAAATTGACAGTCTACTGCTTTCATAGGAAAAATAAGGCAAGGCTCTTGGTGCTCAGGCCTCGTCACCTACTTCTACTTGAATTTGGGATTAAACCAATATGCTTGCATAATGCCTTATTCATACTCTACTTTACACTGAAATTATATATAATCATAGCAGATCTCTGTTAGTAACGAAGGTTAAACCACTCTCACATTTGTGAAGAAAAAGTCTGGGGATTAAAGTTAGGAAAATGCAAATCAACATTCACACGATCACCTCTACATGCAGACTAGCTGCTTGAATCTCAGCTGTTTCTAATCTCCTTCTTTTTCACTATCTCCTGTCATCGAGGTTAGTATCCTTTAATACGGTGACTACTATACACTTATCCTTTATATTGATTAATTTCCTGTTTAGTTTCTGAAATCACAAATGCGAGTATTTGTGGACTTTCTTTTTGATTGCCATAGGCTATTTTATCATGCTGGATAATTCAGCAGATGCTTATAAATAGTTAATGATGTATCATTTCCCACTCATAAAACGCCCCCGTTTCTGAGTTTTGAATGAGAATCTCTTAGCTTTTATAGCTATTTCAGATTTTCCTCGCTGGAACAACCTCCCTGATCTGTACTATAATATTAAAATCAATATAGCCCGGTATATCATTGAGCATATGACTCTAATAGACTTTTTCTTGCAATATTATTGGCATAATAGCCATATATAACACACTATATTGATTTCCAACTAATTCCTTTTTGATGAAAAATATACTAAAGGCATGCATATTTTTTTTCTAATCAAGGAATTGAGAAAAAGTTTTTTTACAAAAGCCAATCAGAAGACAATTATGTTGTACCCTGTCAGAAGTTTGTAAACGAAATTTTCTCCCTGAGATATCTTACCGACAAAAATCTCACTCGGAACTTTTTTCAGATCGGGAATGTTTTTACTGCATTTATGGAAAATTGTTCAAGAAATGGCCTTTTTTTCATAACAATCATGGGTGACATAGTCGACCTCGTATTAATTCCACATATGTCCAGATCTGCTATAAAATAAGCAAATTAACTGAAGCATGCACTTTAGAGATCATGATATTGATAGTGGCACCAGAAAGCCTTCCAGAAGTGATCCATCTAGTCAGTACTTAGGCCATTAATCACGTGATTAATTCTCATTGCCACACGTCCGGTGATGTGAGTGGCCAAATCCAAACGGATTGGCGGAATCTGAAAGAGCATCTCAATATGCAAAAGAAGGAAGAGGTCCAATATATAATGAAACGAAGAAGGAATAGTGAGCAATAATTAATGAACGTAAAGTTTTATTTAAATTTTAGAATCACTGACTTGTCTCCATCCTTTTAATAATTGTGGTTCACTCTCCAGCACCCAAACATTTAAGTTTAATAAATTGAATTCTGGGTTTAAAAGGAAGACTATGTCTAAAGCTTTTGAAGCTTGTTAGCCGATTGCTTTAACGCCACCTCCATCGTTCTACAACCAAGAACACGTGGTTGGGACTATCAGTGATTGTATTGCATGGAACTTTTGATCCCATTATCATCCCACTATAATAAGCTAATAAATTAGTTAGATGCCTTCATTTCCATTACATTAAATGCAAACAAAATATCCGCGATCAAAACGGCGGAGAGGATTGCGATTATATTTCAACATCTGGTCATCACAGCACATCATCATCATTATACGGTGCTGATCTGAGGAAAATTTTCATTCTGATCTTTCATCCGTCTTATCACTTCAAATTGGATGTCAATCAACATTAGTATTTGCCAGGTCATTGCACCTTAAAGTTGAAATTTATTTTCAAAATGATCAAAGAGATTGCATCTCAAGGGTCTTCTGTGAGAAATAGATAATTAGAATGCCAGTTTATAGGTGCGCAAACTGTATAAATAAATTAGATCTGGGAAGTGGATGCCTATCTTTCTGACATCCTCGGCTTAATTTCGAGATGAGACTGAAATATAAGTATATACCAGCTTTAATAAAATGATATCATTCTACATATTTATTCAGGGGCAGAAAGTTTAAAAAAATAATGACTGTATTGCAAATTCCCTGTCTTGAGTATGATGGTAGGAGAATCGGTGTCATTAAAAGTCCCGAGTTGAATTAAAAATGGAAAAATGTTGATACACTGAGACATCAATAAATTTCTAGCAGTTAAGTACGCTAATCGACACCCTGTATCTAACCTAAATATAAGAGTAACCAAGCCAACGACGAGAATCTCGCATTCACTTAAGGCTCTTTCTCTTTATCTGACCTATGAAAACTCAACAATGTAGCTGTCTTATTTCTGTTGGATGAAGATCATGTGAGCTCAGTGAGGATCATTTTGCCCCCTCAAGCATTAGAATAAAGAATTGCATAAAGTGGCAAAACCGACCATCATCATCATTAAAAATCCGTCAATAAACATTAAATTCAGTTCATGCGAAAAATAATGAAATTTTAATTTTCTAACTTGAATTACATTTTTAGTAAATCCAGAATTCCAATAAAATCATACTCTTTGGCACCATAGTATTGCTCTTTTGATCTCTATGATCCCCACCCTATTTGCTAATCGGAATTTCTTTTCAACCATTTCAATTGCATTTTGCCATTGAACATTTTATTTTTAACCCCAATTACTATGGATAATAGTAAAAATAATAGTTTAAGCAAACTACATACAGTCACTTTAATGAACAAAATTCGTTGTCAGCAACGCTGCTCCAGATAGACTGGTTTTTCATATTTTGAATTTGAAATAGACTAACAATTGTCACGCAAATTCGAATTTTTTTCTAGGTCTAGATAACTATTTGACCTTCCACAATATGTAAGCACTTGCACACATGCCGATTAGCATAGCTTTATTTTAAAACCTTCTTTGACATTTTGACACCCTAAACCTAGTACAGGTGCACTGAAAAAACATGTTAATAAGTCATTTTCTAGGCCAACGTCAGTGTCCCAAGTTAAAATTTTACAGATGTCACCTGACTTATTTGCCAGAATTTGCGTAGTCTTCTTGCCTATCAATTGTCGTTTTATACATTCTTTATAGTTCACCATTATGGTCGAACGGATATAATTCTTACCTTGGGAAAGCCCCAGGAAGGGCAAAGTAGTTCAACAAGAAATAAAAGAAAGTTTATTGAGTAAATTTGAAAAATTAAGACTTAATTCATATGGCTTCTAAATTCATCTTTCTTTTGCTTCCTTTTCAGTTAGTTGCACGACCTTACATTACGTCACAATACACGTATTTCCACGATTCGGGATTTGATTTCATTACTTCTTGACTGATCTCATGACAGCAATATTCGGATTCTATCAATTTGAAATACAGAATATCGAGCAACCAGCTCTGATGTATCAACCGGTTAGCCTTATCTCGCAAGCATGAGAGGTTGATTGAAACTAAAGTCCACCATTTTTTCCAGTTTGAGTCTTTAAAAATATTCCATCAAAACGAAATTTCATGCACTTCTTTCATAAAAAATATTAATAGGCCCCAGCTTCAAAGGAGTACTTGATAAAAAATGGTGTTCTTAAGAGCATGTAACTGATTCAGCTGATTTTGGTCATCCCATTGTCATCGTGCCAAATGGTATTGATTGGCAGTTAAATTGAGCAATGCGTACCATTCTGCCCGAAATCCAAATAATTTGGTGAAATTCGTTCTTGGCTTCTAAGATGCTAAACTCCATATGGCTACCCTTTTGGCATTAAGAACTCAACTAATTAAAATTATTAAAATTGGAGATCTTGCATGGAATATCACAATAAATTCCCTCAGGGCTTTTATTTCAGCAAATTTTCTATGGTGTTATCTTCCTTTTAACTTCAAATGATACTTACATCAGGCAATTAACCTTGAACCTTTTCATTCACCGCCGTGATAAAATGGAGTATTCTGTCACCTAATTTGAGGCATTTTAAATATGATGAGAATAAGGCTTTTAATGGAGCAATAATGTCCTGAATTGTCTCCTATCGACACCCTTTTTGGGGTGCACAAGTTATGCTTCTGTAGTTGTGTTAATTAATTATTTGAATATTAACTGATAAATAACTTGGACTTACACAAGTGATATTCTGATAAAGATAAGCTATCTTCGACATTTTCGATGGGCAAGAAAGTAATTTAATGACTCAACATGATTAGGAATAACAGATAACCATTGTAGAAAAATCAACGGATCTTCAAGGTATGCACAATACACATACAAACACACACACAGAATTAGTTGATGGATGGCGAGCATGATAGATGAGCAGACCGGTTCTTACCATCCCCCCCCCTCTCCCTACCCCACCCCATTAACTTCATTTCTTTGCTATTCCTCAAATTTTCCAAATTTGTGAGTGTCCGATTTCAAATTCAATTTTACTCCTGGATATCGTCTTGCGTATTTGTATGCCTCAGTAACGAATATTCGTCACTATAGGGGAGTGCTTGTCATTTTTTCTGCAGAACATTTGGCATAAATTAAAAAATAGGTTTAAACTGGGTAAAGTTTTAAAGTTGTGTTAAATAATTTGACTCAAGCCCTCAGATTCGTCTGCCACTAAAAATACTCATTGTCCGACATTCCTGAAGTTAAATACTGGCAGGATTGGCATGAATCTACTTCGAGAATGTCAGTTTAAATATTGGTACTAGGACCCACTGACATGATAGGACTTTATCAAAAGATTTGGATAATGGAGAAGAAAGTTAATTTATGGGTGCGACAAATGTTCTACTCATTTGGGCTAACCTCATTCTAATTGCAAATTCCTATAGACTCCGCATCACCGACTACCTCATCGTCGATAGTTTTTTTCACGGATTGCTATGATTCCGATTTCTGTCTCGATGCGCCTTCAAATGCTTTTTCCTTTCATGGAATAAATACGTAAGATTGACATGGACAGGCCCAATATTTACAATATGCAAATTTGTCTTGAATCTTCTATTGCGTCAACAGTACTCTTTCCCCCTACGGAGATAATTCAGTATCTTAAGAAAATTCGAATTCAGAGAGCTCCTCAAATATGTAACACCTCAAAATACTAAAGACTGCTTTTTATTAGATATACATATGTGGGGAATGGGAAAATGGACGAGTTGGCAGATTGCACTGACCGAGTTTAAATGATGGTTAAGATTTCTGAAGCAACTATTAAAAACTGTCGGGCGTAAAGGAGATGCGCTAATAAAAAACCTATCGGCGAAAATTTTTGTATGTTGGTGTATTAAATATTAATAGTAGACAAATAATGTAATCTGTCAGATGGGACAATAGAATATGACATATTGGAATTTCAAGAAAAAGTGTCCATGATCCAAAGCTCTGACCATATTATCAACTTTATATGACCCTTTAAATTACCGTATTCAAATATTTTCTCATGATTAGTACTTGAATCTTTTTCACTTTGACAAGGGTCATATTAACTATGTCTCTTATAGTCTTGAGTCGTGGTAATTTTTATATTAATTCAGTAAATTCAATTTACAAACCTCCAATTGGTTGAGTTGATTTGTATCATTCCAATGGTGAGGCATTGAAAATCGACCTCCCAATACTTCAAATTGACTGTGCTGTTTAGTGTACCTCCTCATAGCTTGTTAAGACTGTTGCTAATGAATCTTCAGTAAGATTGTTTTAATTTTTTGACTACTGGAAGAAAAAAATGCACTGAAGGAGCATGACTGACCACCAGGATTGAAAACCCATCAAAATAGGCGTCTCCTACTGTAATATGGGGAATGAATCATGAACTTCGAATTTTAGAGCGTAAGTTGTACATTCGGTAAATATTGTACAATCTGAGTCCAACATTAAGTTGTGCCTTGACCTTCTCTCTCCGTCTCTCTGATAATTTGTTAAACTACCGGTTTGTCAATTTCAGTTGCTTTCCCAGTTAAAATTTGAGGAATTTGTTTAAATAGCTGTCAGAATTATTGATATTAGCATCATATAATAACATTATATCCTCTCTATCCTATTTATTTTTTGCCTCACTTCAATTATTCAAAAGTTGTATTGATGAAATAATTGTTCTCTCTAAATAACTTTGAAACCTCTTTATAACTTGAACTCCTAAAGGGAACAACTCATCCAAGAATAATAACCTCCTACGTTCAAATATATATGTATATATCTTTATATTTATACATAACAAAATAATTACTCGCTTTTGTGAATTATTCATAAAAGGGAAGAGGGAGAAGGTAAATAAGCCTCTTTTAATTTACACAATAGGTTGATTTTGAATGGCCTTGAAATATTTAGTTGATTCCTTTACCTTGACATTTTTCAATTCGAGATTTCAGTTTGAACTATAATGAAGACATGCAAAAACAACGTTTTCTAAGAGCTGCGTTCCTTCTCTAATTATTTCGTGCTTATAAAAAGGTTAGTGGAAGGAAATGTCTCGACAACATTCATAGTTGTTCAGAATTTGGCACACAGAAGAAAGAGAGTGAACATGTTTATACTTGTCAATAAAAGAATCTATTGATCTTAATCGTAAGATAATATCTGAGCCTGTTTTTGGTATGAAAGTACGATAAAGAGTCGAATGAAGAGTATGCAATGAAGTTGAGATGTCAAGACTTTTTTACTTTCATTTAACGATTATAATTCTATTTTTACTATCTAAATACGCCCAATGTCGACTTTAATTATTTGTTCTATCCTTCACATGGATTTAATGTCGACGTTATTGGGAGCTTTTTGGACTATGATACAAGTGGGTGATTCCTTCCTACTTTCTAACAGTAAAGAGTAGCGGAGATTGTTAAAATAGCAGTTCCTTCAAGGAGATGAATTTTCAAGTTAGTATGTCTCTCCTGATACTTGAAAGGTTAGAGAATTTCGATCCCTTGCTCCAGATTGCAACCCAGTAATGAATATTAATTCTTAATTAATCCCATAAAGTTAACAATAGTCATTCCTTTGTTAGATTTAAATAAATTTGGCCGATTTTATCAACAAATGTATATGATCATTTTATAAAGGTTGGTTTAATCCATGTAAGTTTATATTTTACCTGCAAATCAAATCAAATGATATATTTCATTATAAGAACATATAATTATAATAAGTTTAATGTTTACTAAAGCTCACTGAGATTTTGTTTTTTAAAAAAAAGGATAGGTAATTGACATAACACAGTATATAATAATTAATTTTAATTTTAACGTTTTACTGTAAAATTTGTAGTTTACTTATTTGAATTAATTCAGTAAAAATAGGATAGGAGTAATGGTGCTTTATTTCCGTTTGCACAAAGTGCATAAATTTTAATGAAAAATAACCGATAATAAATGTTTTCCAAAGGAATTTAATTTTGGAGACTGGCTTTTGGTTTGGCATAAAAAATGGTTTAATGTAGCGCTTTTGTTATCTCTTAAAGTACACTATCTGGTTATTTGTCGGCCACAAATAAGCGAATCAATTCAAATAAATGAAAAGTGGTTTGTTTAATTAAGCGCAATAAATCGCACCTCATTTTAAGCTTATCCACTGCAGTTTACTTAAGTCAGTATCTTAAATAAATAAAAATAAATAAAAGGCAGCTTCCAGCCTCAATTAAAGATGAGAATTTTCCTTGAAATTTCAAAAAATGCCCTTGTTCTGGACTATTCAATCCTATTAATTGAGATTGGGAATCCCCATTCCTCCATTTCTTGATTGATTATGACTGAATTCAGTCTATTTACTGAAAGATCTTTCTGGAAGAAATATAATCAACCAATTCTGAAGAAAACTCAGGATAATCTCTGAAATAGGCTCAAAGCTACAAAGAAATAATCAAAATTTGTACTAGGATTTGAAATGAGCATTAAAAAAGTCTTTTAAGACATAAAAATCTTTAACTTAAAATAAATAATAAATAAATAAAATAATTTTTGAATTTAATGAGCAAAGGTACTATGCTATTGGCAGATGGAGTGAGTTCGGTCATGTTTAGGCAATAATCATGCTAGAAAGGCTTCGTTTAGCAGAATAATTGTTTGTTTACCAATATTTTAAGAAGCAAAAAAGCAAATGCATAACTTTTAATCACAAAACCGATTCCAATAGCTTGCACTAGCATTTTTTAATATTTGATATTTATATGGTCTGTTTTATTCAAATAATGATTGTTTGTGGCACTTTATAGTGACAATTAAATTTAATTTCCTCATCTGTAATTCATCACTATGTTAATTTTATATAGTTTACGGATTTAATTGTTCAAACGGGGTGACTCATTAAGCGTTTCGAGTTTCTAGAATCAAAGTTCATCGTTGTAGCTATTAAAAAGACCATTCTTATCAACATTTTTGAAGGGATTGAATCAGCATTCATATGAAAAATCTGCTGCTAGAAGCTGTATTATAGAAATAAATTTGATTTTTCGTGGTTTAATACCAGTCTAAAATAGAACATTTTGTGGTTTTGTGAAGAACAAAAAGAGGCGCATAGTCAGGAATGGAGAATGATATGACAACTGTCAGACTTTTCCTAGTTGAACGATAATATTTTAATTTATTCAAGGAGGTACTGAATTAATAAAACGGAACCACTTTTATTCTCTCTAACTGGGTTGTTTCTGGAATATTTCGCACAACAGAGATGTTTAAGATTAGGAAGTACAGAGTAAGTACGTTTGAATGCAATTATTCTTGTCCGTGCCTTGATAGGAAGGAAAGTCCCATATTTTGGCCATCGTGAAAGGAATTCGGGTACTGAATATTTCAGATAAATTTCGGTGACATATATCATTATGCTCACTAGTAGAAATATATACATCAGTAGCTGTGCATTTTAATAGATATTACTAGACAAAAGTAGTAGGATTAAACAGTATTATTATCCAAAGCAATAGAAAAATGTTTCCCATTTTTGTGTGCGGGAAGTAGGCGTAATCGGTTAACAATAAGTTCAACAATTGATGAAAGAAAGGGAACTAAAGTGCTGGTGAAAGTGATATCTGGGTAATGAATAATCTTCCTCCAGTTTGTATTTTGAACTTGGCTTGTGAAACGGTTGTTGAAGAGGTAGTTTGTGCTCTAAATTCCTCCTCTACCATGTCTAGCGTCTAGTGGTCAGTTTTTTATTTATAGATCACTGGACATGCCAATTCAGTCCATTTTTCTTCTAGTGCTTGAGAAAATAAAATCTTCTTGTATGATATTCGGAAATTGGCACACGTGTGCGATTTTGTCTTCTAAAATAACAGTTAAGTGAAATCTAAGATAAGCCAACTTGATTCACTCCAATCCATTTAAGTTAATCATGAAGTTACTTCTTTTCTCAAGAAACTTCCTGGTAAACGCTCTTCTGACTTATTTGGGTAGATGGCGAAATGATTGAGATGCACGTCTTCGAAATCAAAGGTTATCGTCTACTGTTGCAAAGCCAATCAGCCGAACTGCCTAAAACTGGCTAAAGTGGATGTTGAAAAGCGGTTTAGAAACCATCTCTAGGGTGAATTCATTTCCTAATACCTTGAGTCAAATCTGGGATGAGATGCTGTTTAGCGTTAGTAAATCTGTGTTTATGTTGTAGTCGGAGCATCTTATTTCACAAATTTCCTAGAGGATTGTAATAACATTACTTGACGCAAACTTCAAAGGTAGAGAGACAGCAGACACCTTTCACACACGTTCACATCCGTGCACGCATCTATACTTGCACACCGATTTTGTTCCAATTACCGAACGCATGATGTAACAATATTTAAGCCTATATAGACAATATATATGATACACCTAAATGGACTTAGCTGCCCTACTGACTCATTTCTCTGCTGCCGACATTTGTTCAAATTGAAATATGATCAGCTCTGCTACTGCTACTACTACTACTACTACTACTACTGGATGTTTGGCAGACTTGACAGTCACACTTAAAGTAGCAGTATTTTCGACTTAATCATAATTCAGTATATCTTACCAATGGTTTACATGCAATAAAAATGGTTGAAAGACACAGCGCAGTGCCAATAAGTATACACGAAGTGAATGATATGCTAATTAGGTTTAATGGAAATGGGGATAAACACGCGAGTATAACACCATTGAAACAGATTTTATATGCGCTAGCTTCATCAGTAGCGGGGGTATATGTGAATAAGGTGATGTTATATCCCATAATTGCTCCCATGAAATTCACCCAGGGCACTTTATCAGATGGCAGTGAAAAATCAACGTGAAGGTCACTTTCAGGTCATAATCAAAATGAATTTGGGATTTTAAAAATAGAAGAGGACAAGGGGGGGGGCGGTGGATCTCCAACTTCAGGATTTCCACATCAAGTAATAAAATTTGTGGTAAAATTACTTGCTAATTAAAAAGAGAAATATGATATCCCTCAAAAAAAGTATAGACCGATGCTCGCTGTTTGGCATTAAATACCAATCAATATCTAACTATTCGCACAACCAAATCTGCATAAATCAGGGCGAAACAGATTATCAATCGCGTCATAATTAATAGAACTCATGAGTGAATGAGAACCGAATTTCAATGAAAGGCTTTCCTCCTAAAATGATTTGTAATTAATCCTGATACAATCACTGGGAAGTGAACTTTCTTGTAGTCCTGATTTGATAGTTTTTTTTGGTGAAATCTTACTTCCTGATTTATTACACTTACAATGCTGGAGGAATCTTGTCAATAGTGGGTCATTATTGGCAGCGCTATGATTGTGCAAAGCTAAACCAAGTAAGAGATATTAATGGTTGATTTAAATTCAATAGCTTCCAGCAAAACATCATGAACTCCACGGATAAAACAATTTACTTAATCCATGTCATAATTAGGTTATTTAAGAGGATTAGGTTTCATCATACATCATTCCCTGGATAGAGGGGTGCTTGTGATCTAAACCTTTGGCACATCAAATGTGTAGTGCGAAAGTATTTTAAGGAAAAGGAGTTGTATCTAAATTTGAAACGTATTAAATATGTGTTGATTCATTCAGCTCCTATCCACCCAACAATCCTTATCGCCAATATCAAAGTGTGAAACGGTAAAGGAGAAAACTAAAAACGGCTAATTTAATTTAATCTTCGCGAAGTTCAAATCACAACCTGCACAAATTATTTAAAATGAGATCGACTCCAAAGGGTTCATTTATTTATCTTCTTTGGCATTCAAATGAATTCGAAATAGCTTGCTGAAAATCAATGAACTATACGTCAGAGTAATTAAAAACTAATTGTAGTTTCAATTGTCGAAAGCAATTGGAATCGATTTACGATAGGACTATTACATAATAAGGAGAACATGCAAAGATAAATTCAAAAAAATATTATATTTCATTTGATTTTCGAATTCGATTTGTGTATTATTTAGTAAATGCGTGTTTCACGTTGATTGGTTGTTTTTCCTTGATGGTCGATCATGCTACTTCAATCCATTGCCTTTCCTTAATTGGTTAGTAAAGCGAAATGACCTTATATAACATTCAATGACATTGATATAATATCAAAATTGTCTAAATAAACAGCCTACTTATAAAAAGATTGTCATTAAGTGCAATTATTCAACCCATTGTATTCAATCCACTTGGAAAAGCTCCACTTGTAACACATGTTTCAGAGAAATCTTTATTCACCAAAAAAAACTGCTCTTGAAAGCAATAATCTCCTTATGCAACCCACTTTGTTGATGTGAAGATTAAAGAACTTTTTATTAATCTAATTAAACAAGTATTTAAATCCGTGAAATTTGTAATCTTCAAAATAGTATTTTATGCTGCACCTTTGTACGGCAAAAATGAAACGCATTTTGAGCCAATAGACACTTTAGACACTTAATTGCGCCAAAGAAGAAATTATTACAATCCGTTCATATTAAAAGGAAATAACTGCGAATACCATCACTTTGTTATAGAAACTAATTTATGTTTGGTAAAGTTTGTAGTTGTCAACCAAAGTTTCCTATTCGCATTTTAAACACAAAAATTACCATTTTTAGTCTTGAGAAGCAACTGGCATCAAGTGGCGGAAATTTCAACAACTGATAAATCCGAGGTATTCAAAAAGGCACGGGGAGCATCGTAAAAGTACCTAAGAGCTCTCCATTAATAGATTCTTGGGCTTAGGTTGTGCAATATTCAATAAATGGACACTTCATGTTTCAAAAATCAGATTTCATGAATCGTCCTATGAATTGAAACAAAACAGAATAGATCCACCTTAATGGTTCATTCCACTTTATTATCCTCAAATACTTTGTAAGTATAATGATCGTATATCCCCAATCAACTGAATCCTTATTAAACTCATTATCAAGAGAAGTAATAAGATCCACCACTTATTGAATTTGTTTAATTATGGGGTATCAGATAAACAAACCATAGAGTCTAAGTATCCATGACTCGCTGAAAAGTATTTCATACCATTGTCAACTAAAAGTTATTCAAAATGTAAATGTGACCACTTTGTAAGGAATTAGGATTAACCGATGCTTAATATGCCACCATATAGCCTCCCAGAGCAATTTAAAGAGGAGGTACCAATTTGGAATCCTGCAGCCGGGTCTGGTTAAAAAGTTCCATTTAACCAGCCCTCCTGTTGACCGGAATGAATCAGTACGATTGGTCATTTCTACGATGGGATGTGAGCCGATAAGCATTTACATCGAGACACCTGGACGACTCACACACTGAATATATCATTTTAAGCACCTGTTAATTATCGATATAATTAGCATAATAAACTATTGGTATACGATAAATATTTTTTAACGATGGAATATTTCAAATAATCCAAAAAGTATGGCTATATTTCCATGATGTTAAATACAATGCGGAAGCTAATAATATCTTCTTCTTTAAATCAACTGAACATCTTGCTCTTTAGGCAATTCTACATAAATCCTAATAAAATGGAGTGGAGCAGATTTAAGTGGTCATAACATAGTTGAGTTCAATTTTTTATTGAGTAATATCCGA
Source organism: Hymenolepis microstoma (assembly GCA_000469805.3). Classification (NCBI taxonomy): domain Eukaryota; kingdom Metazoa; phylum Platyhelminthes; class Cestoda; order Cyclophyllidea; family Hymenolepididae; genus Hymenolepis; species Hymenolepis microstoma. The sequence goes on along the minus strand of LR215995.1, from coordinate 8,786,852 downwards.
TAACGCAGCAGATGGATACTGTTGAGGTCACCTAAGGTAAAAATTTAGAAAGTTTTATGAGGTCGATCTAAGGTCATAGTAGATTTAAATCAACATATGATATAAGTTTAAGTACTCAAACGGTGAAAGGACCTACTTGGAAAATTATCATATTGTGTTTACTCATGAAGGCATCCTTCTTTGGAATTTACTCTATGCAACCCGCAGGTTTCGAGATTGCCCGATGTACATTCTCTATGTGATCCTTGTTAGACGATAAAACCTTATTATGAACATAACTGTTCAGGCCGCAAGATAATAAATACTGGTGCAATTTAGCTGAAAATATCTGGCGAACATCTGAGGTCAGACTAATCAATAAAACACAAATAGGTACCAATGTATTAAGCAAACTTTCAAGTTCCTTGATGAACTTTGTTAGATTAAATATGCCTATTTCCGGTATCAGCTGACTGCTCTTTGATCATATACCTGGAGGGCACGACAAATCTTTAAGGTAAATCAACTGCTCAATTAGCTCTAAGCATCATGAACACAAAATCACACAGCCTCTTGGGTTTAAAACCTGGAGATTTGATGTTGGAAAGTAGTTCATAACTTCTAGTCTGCGGATCATAGCTTACAGCAGCCTAAAGTCCTACTGAAATGAAGATGGAAGAGTGACATCCACCCATTATTTAAGCACGTGCGATTTCAGCTATTTGATTTCTCTTAACTTAAAAAAATCTAGGTATTTTTTGACACCCTCGACTATGTGGATATTCACGTCTCCACCATCCAATAAGAATGCTTACTACTCAAATGACAATTTTCATTCCTCTCAAAATATTAAACAGAGTATGACAAATAAACGATCACATTTCCAGCAAATGTTTACCAACCAAGTGTAAGTAATCTACTTAACAGTGGTATAGGAGTACAGATTCCTTCCAAAGAGAATGTTGAAGAAGACTAATTTTGGCCAAATCTCCAAAATGTTCATTATAAAGCCAACACCCACCTTTTAGTGCGAAGTGTAAAGTAAACGAACATCAAATTCCTTTTGGAAAAGAATAAGGTGGTATTGGCTTGATTTAAAATAAAATTGTTATTAGCATGTGACAGATATAAGTCAGGCGTGAGAATGACAATAGGACTTAATTAATAACAATTCCACTCTAATGCATATTAACACGACTTTTAGCAGCATAAATTACTGAGCACTATTTCACACTGTAAATCCGACCTAGTAACATATCTCCTATTAGCATATTCGCATGTTATATGTAAATTGAGAGAATGCCTGTTAAGAGTTTTTTTTTAACGTTGCCTAAAGAGTTGGTTAAGGATCGATATGGTTCAAATCCTAATGGAATACGATAAAAGGACATTATTTGTGCCTAAGAGTACACGGAGACTTCGTTTCTGTTGCTACCCCCATCCCCCACTCCCCTTCTCTCAAGACCAGTACAAACATATTTTATGCGGAATGAAACAGGATTTAAATCGCGTTCTTTAATGAAAAGACAAATACCATATAAGTTCATCATAAAACTAAGTATCTGATATCTACTCTTAAATTGATTAACTACTCATAATTTTATCCAACCGTTAAACTCGTACCGAAAAATGGAGTAGAAAAGTGCTCAATAAAAACCGATACTGTACAGTAGTTTTTGAACAAAAAAAATAAGCCAAAATGTTTTGTAAATACGTTTTACTGAACTACTATAAAATAATAGCGATGAACTTTCATAAGATGAAGAACGCCATTCTCACTGATCTAACAGCTTGCCTACTTGTTAACCAAAATAATTTATTCAAATCCCACCATAGGGATAAACAAACGGTCACTAACACAGAAAGCACCCTACAAAATGTGTACCCGTATGGCCTTAGAACAAGTTGGGGCTGCTTTGATTGTGCTTTTACAATAATATACATTCCACTGATTGGCCCGACATGCGCCTAATCACACAGAGAAGAGACAGGTGGCCACATGCACTCACCGATGTTTGCTTTGTACTGCACTCTGTTCCAAACCTATCAGACGCCAAAATATTAAAAAAAACAATGTGTGGCTTGCTACATCTGTGAAAAAATAGAAACGACTAATTCATTTAATTTAATGAACGACATGATTATTAATCGATAAAAGCAAGCAAGGTGCTTATGCTAAGGCACTTTGAGGTAGTGATTGGCGTCCTTTTTCGTAGGCGTAAGTCAAAGTTTGCAAATGTGGGGGTGTTAGTTATATTAAAGTTATAGTGTGTGAGGTAAAAACAGACCAGAGGTACAGACATACATATATCCATATACAGACACACGCACACATTGAACGATAGTTAACATTTTGTCGTTAACTAGTGCGACAGCTCCGTGGGAGAGGGTGGAAATAGATAAATGTGTATGGGTGAGAGGGAACCAACTGGAGGCACTCATAAAGAGATACACACGCACGAACGCATCACTTACCCACCGCCCTCTCTCAAGGTTTGTCTGCGGCGTGTCTTCGATTTTCCATCCTTTGAGGGGTTTTAGAGATTAGGCGGGGGGAGACCGGGGAGGCGGTTGTTAAAACGAGATGTTATGCGCTGCGCTAAGGACACATACCACGCACACACTTACACACGTACGCACTCATGCGCTAGCGCTAAGCCGAGGTTTCTTAGCATTAATGCTAAGAAACCTGAGTAGGGTTGATTTGCTTGAAAATGAAAATATCACTCCTTGTATGTCATTCGCCTGCGTCATTGCGAACGTTATAGCCTCGTCGACAGTACTCTTTTCGTATGTTCTTTACTTGAAATCTTTGGCGCTTTTTGAAGTTCGTTTTGAAATGAAATATTTTTAATTGGACTTTTGAAACTTTATCTGCAATAGATGCCACGTGATTAAGCATTATTTATTATTTTGCAGCGATGGCAGGTGCTCGTCCAGAAGGTCCTCATTATACACGACCCTTAGTGGCCCTTCTTGATGGGAGGGACTGCACAGTGGAGATGCCCTTACTAAAGGATGTAGCAACGGTTGCATTTTGCGATGCTTCGGGGACGGCTGAAATTCATGAAAAGGTGCTGAATGAAGCTTTTGGAGCCTTGATGTGGCACTCTATTTCTCTTAATCGTGAGGATTTGCAGAAGTTCAAGAATCTCAAGATTATTGTACGAATCGGAAGGTATGCTTTTCTCTTTTATCTAATCTTTTGTCTAGTGGTTGTGATAATATTGACATTAAAACTGCTGGGGAACTGGGAATCGCAGTTTGTAATGTTCCTGGCTTCGGTGTTGAGGAAGCTGCTGACACTACAATGTCCCATATTTTGAACCTTTATCGGCGCACTCCTTGGCTCGCTGATATGGTTCGCAGCGGGAAACGCATTAATGGGCCTGAGCATTTAAAAGACGCTGCTGCCGGAACTGCTCGTATTCGTGGTGATACTTTGGGCATTGTTGGCCTTGGTAAATGGCAGCTATAGCCGTTTTCATGTATTTATGCTCATATTTGTGCTTATTATTCATTTTGTCACACTAGGGTAGCGCACATTATTGTAGCAGCACGTCATTCCTTACCATCTCCAGTGCAGTCTAATTAAAGACTTGTTTGTGCACGTTTTGACTTTCTTTATTTTTAAAGGCCGAATTGGTGCTGCCGTTGCACTTCGTGCGATAGCATTCGGATTCCGAGTTGCCTTCTTCGATCCCTATCTCTGCGATGGTATTGAGAAGTCCCTTGGCATTGTTCGCGTTTACAATCTCCAGGATCTTCTTTATCAGAGTGATTGCGTTTCTCTTCACTGCACTCTGCACGATCAAAATCGTGGAATGATCAATGGTGATACTATTAAAATGATGCGGAAAGGTAAGTCTTAACCCTGAAAATTGTAATTTTTTAATGCCCCTTTTGTGTAGGAGCTTTCTTGGTCAACACATCTCGTGCTGGTTTGATTGATGAAGTCGCCTTAGCCAATGCGCTCAAGTCAGGTGTTATTCGAGCAGCTGCATTAGACGTCATGGATTCAGATCTCCTAACAGGTTTTTACTGACCTCTTTAGAATATATCACATGCGTCAAGATATTATACATCAAGTTTTATTACTCAAACTTTAAGGTCCTCTGAAGGATGCACCCAACCTTATTGTGACCCCACATATGGCATACTACAGCGAGAGCAGTGTAAGAGAAATGCGTGAGGCTGCAGCCAATGAAATTCGACGAGCGCTTATCCACAGGGGTCATGCGGGACTGCGTAATTGTGTCAACAAGGAGTACTTGCAGGGTGCACAATCGAATCCGTATAGCGGTTTAAATAGCCATGGTAATAACCCCCTAGCTCTTGCTAATGCTGCTGCTCTGAACAATCACGCTGCAATGGCTGCAGTACTCTCGATGCCCCCTTTTGCAGGAACTGCTGGAGCCGGCTCCATGGGGCTCACTTTGCCTCCAGGACTCCTTGCAAATAATTTTGCATCAGCTGGTGGCCTGGGTGGACCTTCTAACAGCAATGGGGCATTGCCTGGTCCTCATGGACCAGGAGGTCCTAGTGGCCCTGGAGGTCTTTTGGGAAGCAGTGCACCATCTTCCATTCCGGGTCTTCTTCCACCACCTCCGGGAGGTGGTGGTAATCCTCCACAGTTTTCTCAAAGTGGCCTCCCAGGTCCCTATGGTCCATTCCTTACCCCCAATTTCTCTGCTGGTCTTTCTGCTTTGGCTAGCCAACAACAGCAGTCGTCGCAAAATCCAAGCCGGCAACAAAGTCAATCGTCTCAGCAGCAGAGTCAGTCCTCACACCAACAGAATCAGCAAAGTATGGCAGCCACTACTGTTCAACAGATACAGCAGACTCTGGCTTCTCAACAGACGTCTAGTCAGAGTGTTCCCATTATGTCTAAGCCGACATCTACTAGCCCTGTACCACCTAGTGGAAGTGGAAATGGTACACCTAGTGGTGCTCCAGGATCAAACACTCCAGCTAATCCTAGTGGAGACACAGCAAAGTCCACTGGATCACCTAACTCCGGAATGGATGTGATGCAACCGCATGGGTGAGTTTTTATCTACTTACATCTGTGATGGTGGTGCGTTGTTCATCTTCATTTTCATGATGCTCAATTAGGGCCAAATTTAGCCATCCGCGTTCTCGAACGCCGATGTTTAGACATTGTGAGTGCTAGTTTAAAGGCATGTAGTGTTTTGGTTCTTTGTTAAGTTGATGTTTTTTTGCTATTTTGTCATTGCTGTTTTTAAATTTTGACCCCCTTTGTCAATCACTTAACTACTTAATTTTTTTCCAATTTATTGCAGAAATTCCAGTTTTTCGTCCTTCGCTTCGGGAGTTGGAAAAGCGAAGAACAACGACTCTCCATGAAGATAATGCACACTGAGTGTTTTACTAATCTATTTGGCATTTCTTCACATCCTTTCTGCTTTTCCCAAGCCCTCTAATAATATTTGTCTATTTTTTTGTAAAGTCTAAGTAGAGGCTAGGTGTAGAAACTAGTACGTCTCTGTGTACGTCTGTTTATCATCCCTTTTGTGTGTGGCTCTATCTTTGGTTAACGCTTGTCTCTGTCCCCACAACATTTCCATTTCGTTTAAAAAACCTTGATGCATTTTTGCTCTTGTGTACATAGATTTTCCCATATACCAACACTTTCTTTCCACCACCTTAAAACTCTTGCATACGCATCCATGCTTTCCCATTTGAATCTCATTCACTTTTATACTGAATAAATACGTGTTTAATGAACTTTTTTATTTTTCTATCTGAATGTCTAGAAGGAATTAGGTCATGACCTCTTGGCTTTCCAAATAACCGTCGAATTATTCTAAATCTGAAATACATAAACCAGGCTATAAAATTTGCTCTTATTTTATGGCTGTTATGCAACTTACTTACATTAAAGATTGTCTCATTTTAACAGACTTATTTACTAGGACAACTCTCTGAAGTCTTGTAAACATTGGGTAGGGTTTAATTATGAAAAGAAAATGAATTTTTATATACGCAAGGTTTGCGAGTTAACGCGCAATTTATTAAGGTGAAATTACGATGTTAGTACATTGATTATTCCTCCGATCAGTATTAATTGAGGCATGAAATGTACTAACGATATTTGATTAATTGATTGGATTATTGATTTCTCGCCTAACTTGCAAATTAGCTGTTTTTCTCCATGCAATTAGTTTAGACTTAATTACGTAGCGCTTTAGCGCGCTTGAAATGCTTTAAAATAAGCTGATTGAACATGATATGGTCGCGTTTGTTACAGTGTAATTAGTATGGTTTAATTTGAGATTACTGTTTTAATTCTTCAAGTAGTTAAATCGTCTATATGGGTAATTAAGCTCATTATGCAAAATCGTGAACTAGATAGTCCGTAATAGAAACAGTTATGTCCGAAGATGTTTTTATTTAATATAAATATGCTCTTTGATACATCTTGTTTTGTCATTCTAGCCAAATTTCCCCGTTGTCAACAAAGGCAATTGTACTAGAATAGGGTCACTATCAAAGCTTAATGAAATTACCCTAGAATCGGTGGAAGATGAATCTTTGATAACAATAGTAATTCGACATCTTATCGGTAATAGGTTTCATGAAAGGCTAGATTTCATTTATGAAGTCCGAGGTTACTTTTAAATACATTGTCTTATTCTATCGATACTAGGTATTTAAGGAGTGCTCCCAAACTTTAGCCGGGCAAACATGAATACATATTACCAATAGCGATTCTTAGCATGATGAGATAGTAATTCAACTTGTAAACGCTTCTTAAGAACGTACTGAACTGGCGCTTAGAATCGATGCTAAGTTGGAAATAGAGGTGGATAACAAATCCGCAGATACTCAATTTTTGCATTAATTCAGACATACGAAAATTAGCATGTGAGTAATTAACTGGAGTCATAAAATCCAAACTTTGCCATGGAAATATATAAATTAAAATTCCCAATATGGTTGCAACTTGATCGAATTTAATCCTGATGGCTTAATTTGCATTGTGCTATGACTTATGTCTAAATGAAATCCATGTCACTCTGACAGTTTATTTATGGCTAATAGGGGACAGTGGTCACTACAGTTACCAGCCAAGTTAGAGGTCACGAAATCGTCTCTCTTCATTGAAGTGACCAATCACCCTGGCTAATTCTGATCGAAAAAGGGTCTTCGAATGCGAATTTCTTATTAGAACAGCTTTGCTGAAGTGTTGTTAACACCACCACTGTGAATCTTTTGTAGTTAGGATGAGAGTACTGTAAAGTGAGGCTGGAATATTTCAGGATAGACCTTTTGTACATCCCATTTTTCTTAACAGTGAGCTGAATGTTTTGAATTCTCTGTTGAATTAGTGCATTTATAAATTGTCTTTACCCTATCAGAAAAATAAAATGAGATGTGCTCCCCATGATCTCCTGCTTGTAGTTGACCCTCCCGCGAATAAGTATTAAATTTCACTCGAGACAGTTACCGTTACCGAAAGTGAAGCATTTAGAATATTAGCCAATCATGATCTTATAACTTCAATTTCCCGATTATTATAAGATTAACTAAACACTAATTCAAATACGTGTGTATTTGCCAGCCAACTTCATGTTAGAACTAGTGATGGGGGTGGCCAACTTGACTAGTTAATACTGGCTTATATGATGGACATGAAATACAGATCTCTCATAAGAATAACTCCAGGTTATTGTACCCCAGTCCAAGTTAAGCATAGCTAACATCTTCCTTAAATCGCATGGATGATTTTTAGCACTTGCTTTGACTGCCATAGGCGATACATTAGGTAAATTGGATGCTATCCAGTAAAGGCTTATTAAACACTGATAATGCATTAAAGAGCCCCAGAGTTGACTCATCTATTTTCAGTCGATAAGAGCTAATTTTCGAACGCTTCTTATCAGTTGCTGAAAGGAGTAACATTTCGGTCTAAAATTTTTTTTCATTTCCCTTTTCTTAATGATTTTCCAATGTGGCTCGTAGACCAACTCATGTCTTGGTCTTATGATTCTGGAAAGACTGGTGTATCCTCTTAGTCCTCAAGACGCTTTAAGGAGGACGCTTTTAAGCCTCTTAAGTTGACGCCGGAATTAGCCTGACTTTGGACTCAATAAGTGAAATTAAGGTCTGTTACACGCGCTCCTTAAATGAAGAAATTTCATTATTCTATGTTTATAGCACGTTTCAAGAATGGAGAAAAGATGATGGAGATACCAGGAATTGAACACGGCATTTCGTAGGTAAAACAATGAAATTCAGTGGCAGAAGGGACTCTAAACCTTGTTATTTCATACAAGATAGATATTTAAAATACTCTCTCTAGAAAATATTTTAAGACTTTCTTCACTTAGTATGGTTTGAGATTATCGAAAGTTCGATTTTCTTAGGGATGTATTAAAATACTGCTGTTATAAGATAACTACAAAGTACAAAGTACAGAGGTATCTACACCTGAACAATTTCTTTAGGGTGAGTAAAGTCGTACTTTTCGCGCTTTTCAGATCATTCACTATCTTTGAGTAAGGTTGCATTACTATGAAGAGTTTTAGCCAACAAACAGTGATTTGCTTGCAGTTATGGCGATACCTGATCGATTTTACTTACTGGTTTGCATGACCATACAGGTTTAACCATAAGCCCAACATGGTTGAGCACAGGTTAGGAAGATCTGCAGACTATCATATAAAATTGTTGGAATAAAAATGGATCGATTAGTACTGGACATCTTAGACAAGTGTCTTGCTGTAATCCAGCTCTCTCAAAAATTGAATTTTGGGTTTCGTGTGTTACCTACCTGGCAAATATTGTTCTATTCGAGTGTAAAAGTTGAATGAAGTTGGGTTTTTGAAGAATTGACGTTGCTTTCAGATTCTATTTGATCACCCTCCTTGACCATTTCTGGGATTTTTGTCAATCCAACTTTATTTACTCCACAAAATAGGTACCACTTAAATATCTAACATTAGAAAAGTTCGTCTTGACTGACCTCTGTTTAAAGCATTTTAGTTCTTACAATTCTGTTTCGTCTTAGCTATTAATAAACTAATTAAGAATTATTTAAATTGGAAAAAAGAAAAGAAAAACGCAAAAGATATTAGTGTATGGAACAGTGGACCCAAATTTAAATTTCGACAAGACCTATTTGTTTTCCTTACTTCACCAGCTAATTTCCGTTGACCTCTTCTATTTGACTCAAGCATTCGACTTGTTTCCTCTTCTAATAAGAAAGGAGTTTTTGCTTTGTCGTGTGTATGAGTGAATTAAACTCCTCAAAAATGCAGATGAACTGAGAGGACTTGAAGTTAGCACCATTAATAATACAATATTAAAGTACTATAGTGATAAACCAAAATTCCTTCAAGAGTCTTTTTTTTCGAAAATGAATTAGGCTTTTGGTTTTCTACACTTACCTTACTTAAAAAGTAAAGGTTACACATTTTGAGGATGTATCTAAATACTGCTCTTTAGGAAAAGTACTAACTTAGAGCACAAATTAGTCGTAACAATAGCTACAATGCACGACTCTTTTTTTACAAATAGAGTACACCTGTACTTGTCGCACTCTTGTAGATTTTACTCCCTTAGTTAAAATGTACTTTGGCTGGGATTTTTCTTCCATTTAAAGGTCGAATCATAGCCATGTTGCAGTAGCGAGTCTTAGTTACCAAACCACAGTTTTTTTTCTATTAACTCTTGATTGGTTGTACTTATTCGTCAACATGCCTTACACAAATGAAATTATATGCGAGCTCTAATCCTATCTGGGGAGGTGAAATAGCAAATGGAAGAATCAGCAAGGTCAGAAAAGGAGTACATAATGAAGTCGGGATGTCAAGAGGAATACTTTGAATTGGAGAAGTTGTGGATTTTTAATTTTCCCTTAATGGTCATAATTCACTTTGTAATAGCAAATTTTATATATCTCAACTTATTAATTAATCACTAGTTGTCTTTCTAGATGAACTCATACCCAGGATATTGGAAGCCGATTGATCGGTTAATTCAATTGAATGATGGGTCCTGTTGTATATTCATATAGTCATTAATCGATAGATGGGATCAACGAAAGCTTATCAAACAGCAAAACTCAACTCTAATGACAAACCATGCATTTTGAGTCTGGTACGATTAACACAATTCATGAAGGTGGTTAGCCTCTATTTTGATAGAGTAGTTGCCAGAGCAGCCACATTATAAGTGTGTGAATTAAACTAATGCTCGCACTGATTTGTTTGGCTGTGCAGTTCTTTATTAGTAGAGGGTTCATTGAATTTTGGACACCTTTATCTTGAATGAGCCTGACCTGTCCTTCTGTTTTCTATTAGAGGTGCTATACACTTATTTTGTCATACTTTTGCTCTAAAACTGAAGTACTTACGTATCAACCCACATGCATAAATATTTGAGAATCAAAAATGTATCTGCCGACAGAATTAGCATTTCAGATGGCAAAGGCAACCACTTTAATGCTATCTTGAAGTGAAATGTTGACATCACGAAGTAGAGTAAAATGCGGGGACTTATATGAACATCACACAGATCTTATCTTGTTTTCCAACTGGGTCAAATCAATAATGGTAATAATTTCATAATTACATTTCTGCTCTTATCAGCAGCTATTCACTGCTTTTTTATAATAAATTTTAATTGTAATAACACAATTTGTAATTCACATTTGCCATACTTTTTAAGCATTCAGATACTGAGCTTTTGTTCTTTGAATACATTGCACATATACTTAATTTCTCAGCATTGGCATGAGATGGGTTTAAAATGTGTTAAGTGGTGATTCTTTAGCAGGACACTTAACTTTTAAAGTTGGACCTTTTGTGATAGAAATTTTGGGTTTAAGAATGCAATAATAACACAATATTTGGGCCCTCCTAAGACCACATTTTCTTATTTCCACTCATCTTATTGGTGCTTCATGACTAAATCTCAGTTGGGAATACTTTACATGCGTGGCTCAGCAGAGCATAGAACTTTTCCTTTTCAATCGGCCGTTATCGAGGTATAGGGAATTAATCGATACAGAATATCAATTATTTAATTAGCAAACTTCAATCTTTGGCTAATGAGCAACCGAAAGTAGAGAGAACCTGCGTCTGGTAAATATCCAATAGAATGCATCACACTGCAAACTAAAACTTCATATTGGACAAAGTCACAAAATTTTCCCAACTTTTACCTACGTTAATCACCGAATTGGAATGTTAATACCACCAGTATCTAGCATTGAAGTCAGACAAACGTACCTCTTTTAGCTTTATCAAGTTCTAGATATAAACATGTGAGAAATCGGCAGATAGTGAGAACACACCTAAAAGAGCAAAAGGGAACGGGTGGTCGTAGGGGTAAGGGTGGGGGACGAATGTAGCTGACACAAAACCATTTGTTCTGTCACAAGACATGTCCTGAAACTGGATGATATCGTACATTCTGCATATAACGGCTTTCGCACTGTGCTTTCCCATGGTTACCTCGGTTACCATTAATGAATAACCAATTTGTAGCTTTAGAAGGGCGCTTAAAGGCATCAATTTATATCAACTGAATATCCGCAGGATGTAGCAACTAATAGTTAGAAAAAGAAATAAACATTAAACACATAGTTCGATATGTTCCCCATTTGTGTTAGCGCTTTATAATATTTGTTTAGAGTAGAGGAGTGAGATCATGAAGTCCCCGTGGAGATAAAATCAAATTCTGTCATTCACTTGTTAGGCAGATTTAATCAATTTCATATCTCTTTAAAAATGGGTCCCAAGCGTTAGAGAATCCAGACCTACGTTGAGTGTGGAGACAGATGCAGATGTAAAGGTAATGATAAGTGGCTTCAAGAAAGAGAACCCAACCAACTAACCAGGGCAGAAATTTTCAGTTAGCAGGCCCGCAACAAAGAAAATTAATTTTTGACCAGGCTAACAATCTGATTTAAGAAAAATCGAGTTACCATTCGGCTTTTATGAAACTTGTAGAAGGGTCGGTTAAGAGCATCGAGCACGTCTAGTTTCTAATTGCAAAGTTTCCAAGCTGTAGATGAGCTAAATGAAACAAACCAACGACAGAAAAATACAATATACAATATCGGCTGCTTGAAAAAATCCGAACTTTGTTTTATAACTAATTGCCATTCATTTTCCTCTGGTGTATCTAACGTGAAAGATTATGTTATACTTCTTAAGGTCACAATCCCTTCCTCAATAGGAAATTGTGCTTTCCTGCGTGTTTAGATGCTTCGATACGATTATAATTATATATCATAATTTCACTTGAACGAAAATGATGCAAAAGCGCTCTGTGTCAATGAAATTCAATCATGTCTCATAGAATTGGACTAACTTCCTCCTGTGTCTACTTATTTACCCTTGTATTGCTCTTTAAGCTAGTAGCTAGACTAATGATTCTATCCACCATTAAGGGTACAATTAAATATATATTATGCGCAGTTAAAGTGACTGATTGGTGTGAGGCTGAATATTAATTGCACCACATCCTACATTAAAAAAAAGTGTTAAGACAAAGAACCAGAGTCAAGAAGAGCAAGAGAGGCGAGATTTATACTAATTATCCTGCCAAATGAAGGGAATTAATTGCGATTTAAAGGTGACTAATCGCGTGAAGAGAGCAATGCGGATGTGAATTGATAATTGAGGAAATGTCAAATTGGACGAAGGTTGTGATTTAAGTGCTGATAATTAAATTTCTTATTCGCTTGACAAATGGGACAGGCCTCTGATGGCATAAATTAGGCAAAAAAAAAACTATTTCTTTTATTTGTCAACGCGTTAACTGAGTGCTCGATGGATGACCTACTGAAAGATGAAATAAGTAGTTCGATTCAAAACTTATGGCACTTCTTATTATCGAATGTTTTTAGTGAGTTTTCGTGATGCTGCCTCCGTTAGTCAGCTGAGATATCAGAAACTTCATTTTTTTCTAGTGTAAACTTAAAACTAGGACCTAGGTAGTCAAGTCACAAGTGTTAGGAGAGGAATTGATAAATTTGAAATTTTGAAAAACGAAACTAGGTAAAAATTAGAACCACTAAATCAAAGAAACATAAAACCATTTACCTTTTCGAACAGCAGCAACCATTTTCACAAAGGTCCTGAAGAGGATCGTAAATATGAGGGCGAAAGTGTAAGATCAGAAGGTCATATGAGAGTGACATAGCTCGAGACGCCATGGAAAACGCGCTTTGCTCATGCGAAGCCATCTGGCCATATAGGAAGGTAACTAATGCACGAGATAGGAAATAAGATCAGGACACCAAGAAATTGGTTCCCTTGCATTTATTTGTCCTCGTATTCGACCCAGTGAATCGTATTCCAACCTTCCAAAATTTATTATTCGGTACTTAAATTTCTTGAGCGTGTTTATGTCTGGGAATTTCGTAGATCATTTACCATTTAGTTGAAGTGAGAAATTTACTATATCATCTCAATAGATTCATCCCATCTAACATCCCAAGAGCAATTTACTTGTGCTAACTATATTACTTTAGTATTGTAGCGCTTAGTAGGGTTCAATTTGTATCCCCATTTTACCAGACACACCCAGAACCCCATTTATTAGGAAAGCCCTTTCTTTAAGCCAAACAGAAAGGGAAATTCGATTTGCTCATAAAGAGGTCACATCATTCGCCTGTCAGTGTAATTTACTATCGAGTGTGCAGCAGAAGCATTTGTTAAATATCAAACGAAAACATCCCAATCGTAGATAAAACAGAGGAACGCACACATTCCAAATTTACTGCAACCCAAGGTGTGCCTCCCTTGCTAATGATAAAAGGACTTGCCTAGAAGGTGGTAAAGTTGGTGAATATAATGTCCTATCAAGAAGGAAAGCATGGAGTTTCATAATAGGTGTCATGAAAACGTATATAAATAGAATTGCCGTACACTACTCCTGGTGGCTTATAATCACAAAGTAAGACTCAACTTCTGGAAGGACGCTGAAAGACACTGAAGATGAGGTTTTACCTATATCAAGGTCATAGAAATAGAAGACGAGTTCTCTTCTTGTGGGAAGTTGTATCTACGCATTGTTGAAGCTGGAAAGAAATTAAAGCACAAGAAAAGAAATGAAAAAAAGAATTTTATGATCTAATTGGGGCTTTACTTTTAAAGTCGACCCTTAATAGCCGCATAGGGAAAGTAACATATCCCATAAATATTCTGGCATCTTCTATTATTGGAAAAGGGTGGTATCACCTATCTTTACATCATACCTCTATCTTTAATTACACAATTTAATTGTTTGGCAAATCACGAACTGCTCGAATTTGAATCATGAAAAGATGTTGTATAAAGAGTCTTATATACTTTTTTGAGATCGGAAGCATTGAGCTACCAATTTCCCATAAAGGGAAGACTTTGCTTACTGTTGTTTAATATTTGATATTTGATTCATGGGTGGGATCACATCCTCAACAACCACAACTAATTGATCTAGTGATTTAATTCTGCGATTGACCATGCCAACCCTACTTATTGGTGTCTATTTACAGCTAATAGCAGGTAGGCGTGACCGGCACTGATATAATTAACACGAGGTATATTGGTACTATTCATTCAAGGTAATATATATGCACAACAATGGCAACGCACAATCTTGCAAGTACTTGAAGTGATGAAACCTAAGTAGTATGAAATATCTAAATAATTTTTCTTTAATTTAACACTGATGATTGTTGTAGATTTTTAAAGTTTGGCTTCGAGAAAGTGGGTTTCTAGTGGCTCCGTTTCTTTCAATTTGAATTGGCGATCAAACCATAGGGTATATGCTGTGATAGAAGTTTTGGTTCCTAAGAGAAAATGCAATGAATATTTTTTTAGTGACAAATGGTAAGGGCAATTTTAAAAATGAATTAGTTGATAGATAAACGAAGGATGGTACTACAATTACAGCTATTTTGAAGGAAATTAAATCTTGGGAGCAGTCTAGAAAGAGTGTACTATTTCACATTGAACATTAATATTTTTAGAACATTAAGTTCAATAAGGATTTCTATGCCAATAACAGTAAACGGCGAAGTTCTGCATTACTATATTGGTAACAAACAATACAATACTTTATCATTTTATCGTGGGATTGGTCTTCACATTTTCACATCAATTGTTTCTCTTTCAGTGATATCATATTAAACCCAATATATAGACCATTCTTCCCTTTCAAAGTGAAGCTAAAAAGCACTCCAATTTGATGATCCGTAAAACTCGGTTAACTGTATTCCATTGAGGAAAGGAATGTTCAAATTTGTTTAAGTAAGAAGATGAAGGGAATTATGTGTCATTTGTTGAATTCTTCAAAGATTAGTAAAGAGTCACTCTAATATACTACGTAAATTGCGGAATTTTGACCCAGCTAGCAGTCCTACGATTCCCTTTAATAACCCAACTTGCTTTAAATGTTAAAATTATTGTGACTAGTAAACCAAACGACGGTAGCTGATAAGACTAAGTAGGGGATACAGTATTTCAAGGACATAGTGGCCTAAAATACCTTAAACGTGTCGCCCTACAAAGGCGTATAATAATCATCTTCAAATTGTTAATTTAAAATATTCTTAAACAGGTACCACCTCTCCTGTAATAATATAGCTTTTAGTACCTTGGTCTGGTATGCCGTCTTGGCAAAAGTGGAGGGGGTTCAACGAAGTTGGCTATTACGTAAATTATTTGCAAACCCTTCTCTTTTAGTTTAGTGATACTCTTTGCTTCGGATGTATACCGTAAATTGTGGATTTTGTCAAAATGAAAATCGTGATTAATTTTCCTTAATAATGCAATGACCTCTCTAGATTGACTATCCCAACTAATAAATTACCAAAAAAAATGAAGATGCGTTTGAGAAATTGAATTATGAGTGCAGCAAAAATTGATTAACTTCTTTGAATACAGAGAGGGTTATTTAAGCTTTCTTATCTATTATGTCTGTTGTTACTCGTCCTAACCCTTTCCAGATGAAATGTGTCTATTTTACTATTTCCAAATTTCCATCAGTAACTCAAAAATCAGGTGGTGTATTTTTGAGACATCAGGATTCTATTGATCAGGGTGTCAGGGTTCACATTTTTTGGACCATTCATAATAAACACAGTGTTTTCAAGGCCGGTTTTACACAATGTTTCGTTTTATGGCAAGAAACCGCTCAATGATTTGTTTCAACAGTTAATCAGATTCCATTTTGAAATTTTCCGACAAAAATAGGCATTTAAAACATAGAGGTAAATATTTTTTTGAAAAGTATTAATTCATGGGTCGCCATAAAGGAATTCTTCACTTGATCAGCGGTTCATCTAAAATTTCAACTAATTTGCAAATTCAATACCTAAAAAAGGTAAAATTATTTTTTAGAAATTGAAATCACAAAACAGTTAAATTACTACTGCGGGTCATATGACAGTTAAAAGACTGTTTACAAGTAATTATTTTGGTGCTTAAAAACTCGTAAATTCACAAAGCTTATTTTCAAATTCAAATTAACTAAATTCAAGTAGAAGTTATAATTTAATCTCTGCATTTTATTACCTATCTAAAATACACATTTTGTTAATTTCTGTAATTTCTTGAAGCAGATTGACTAATTTGTTCTTGCCAGTCCGACAAGTTGAAGAACAGTTCTTGATTAAAATTTTTTCGAGAATATTAATAATTTTTCAATGTCTAGCACTCTTTAATCTTATAAGTACTTTAAAAGTCGTGACTTTACAATATCCCAATTTCAGAAGCCTACTGACCTGATTTGATATTTCGAAACATATGTACAAAATGATGTTTTAAATCCACTAAAAACAAACTTTTCGTTTGAACTCGCATAAAGGACAGGTCAAATAAGGACATTTGCATATAGTCTTGGCATAGTTATCAATATCTAGCTCTTTAATTAGATTATAATGGGGAAATTTCAAATAACTGCTCATGGCTGTTAAAAAGTACGATCTTCGAGGTCACTTAAACGATCAATTGAATCAGCGTTTTGATTGAGTTCACTTGTCAGTAAGTTCTGAATATAAACCCATCACAGAAAGCCTTGTGAATGAGTTTTTAAATTAGGTCCACTAAAAGGTGAACGATGAATTTGAGTTTCAAGTGACGTGAGATATTTCTCACATGTACATAGTGCACTGCGTTCAATCGATACTTAATCCAATATTTCGGCGATTCTAACGTTTCAAATTAATAAAATTTACACAAAGGAAGGCATTTTTCAAAGCTCATGTTATCCTACGGTTGGAATCATTGAACTTCTCTGGTGAGCAGCTCACAATCTGCTAACTTACGCACAGTCGAAATTTGGCCGGCCATTTAGCCTCGGGTAATACCTATACTCCAGTGTGACTTTTATTATTTCTGGCACATATAGCAAGCAAACATAGTTATTCTACCTAACTTCTTCAACTCCAATTCATATTTAAGTGCCAGCTGAAGTTCGATTTTAAAAAAACTCAAAATAATTTAATCTCCGAGAAAAAGGTTTGTATATAAAACTGTTTATTTGAACCCATTTCTCAGTAAATTAATTCCCATTTCTAATCGGAGTCTCATTGATCCCATGGTAATATTTTCCAAATAGACACTCCCGTAATGGCCATTTTGATTCAAATTGGTAAACAGACATCAACATACATAAACAACATCAACATCAACATAAATAAATAATAAATAAATAAAACTGCTTAAGAAACAACAACTACAAGTAATGGCTTGAATACAGAGTGTAGCGGATTAGCTACCTTAATAAGCCTTGACTGTTCTCAGAAACCTCAGTGACAAATTCTCCTAGTTGGTAAGTCTCCCAGAATAGAAGAAATAGACGTATACCGTTGATACGTTCATTTGGTTTGGCGTGCTATATCTGTGTGCATGACGTGGAACTTAGTCAGCATAATCACTTTATGATATGATGACCTCAAATAACTTGGATCATTGATTGGTCGGGTAATCGTGTACTGGAATTGACCATTGATTGATCGTATTGGTATTGGTCATTGATTCTGCAAAGTTGTGTCCCCACAAGAGAAACAAATTTTGAGTTTTGTTTTGAAAGTTCGAACGTACTGACTCTACCTTTTGAACTACCTATTATTTATTTCCGCATTTTAATATAAATACAATTTATCTTAATGTATAATCGTATAAATTTTGCATATTTCAACATTTACACACATTTCTTACGCAAATTTTAAGAACATATTAATCTCAGCAATTAGTAATTCTAGGTAAAAGATAAATTAATTTGTATTGGCAAGGAAATGTCTATTGAAGTAACTCCATTTTGTAAACAAGTCATGCAGTTTGCATGGTGAACTTTGTAAGTCTAATTATTACAATCTTTCAAAAGGTGCCAACATCAAGATAATAAAAACCGCACCTGTTCTTTCCGAATAAATTACCACCAATTGCTTGCAATCGATTTTAAAGTACCCATATGTGCACAGGCATTTTGCATATGGCGTTCTGAAGCATAATTCAATTTTAGACTATTAAAAGAGTTTCATCATATTCGACAATATTAGTGTTCTCTTCAACGATTCTCTATGAAAAGTTACCTTAGAGTGCAATTGCCTGTTCATTTACAAACAAGATGTTTCAGAATGTCTTAATATTAGAAATATTGAAAAGAATTATAAAATTGAAAAAATTAGAAAAATTGACCGTTCTACAGGGGAGCTTAATCCAAATCCAGCGATCGAATGATAAATACTGGATTGTGAAACATTAGAGTACCAAAAGTGATTTAAAGATTTAAGACAAAAGTATACTAATGAACGTTTAGTATTCACCCTCAATGTGTGTTTTAAGCGCTATCCCATTTTGATATCTTCCAGCAGACCTTCTAATTATTGCCGTGGGAAATAATAATCAATTAGTCATCCATTAGAATATCTAACTTCATGAGCCAAACGGTGCGTCAGAAATTAAATTAGCAAACGTGCGAAGAGTCAGTGAAGATTAATCTCTCTCGCTCTCATTTTCTTGAGAGCTAGCATAAACAACTGACTTTTCAGACAGTCTTAATGAATGGGCACTCGGATCATGTTTGAAAATGGTAAATTAAAGTAAATCTCATCTTCTGGCTCTCTCTTCTCCTCTCCTCCTCCCCCCCCCGAAACATAATTTCTTACCTTGAACTAAACAGACATTTTAATACTCTTTCACACTGTTAAAGAAATCCGTGCCTTTACAATTAATTTAATCACTAATTAGAAAATTATGGCCTAGTTTGCACAAAAAAATTAAATAGATTTTACTAAGGAAGCCAACAACTAAAGAATCAGAATTCGTGAAAAAGTGCTCCTAGAACATAATTGCCCTTTTAATTATAATAAATCATGAATACATAAAAAATTTCAACTAATAAGAAATTAGAAGCTGGTATTTATGAAAATACATTGTTGATTATTTAAGCTTCAAAAAAATGAACACATAAATATATACACATATAGCAATCTCTTAACCTAATTCCAAGCCTTATTAGATTAGAGCGGATTGCATCTATTCAAAAATTACTTTTGCGCTTCTCCGTATTTATTGCCTCAACAATATCATTCTCCTAATATTGCAGCACGGCCTTAAACTACCCTTTTTTTAGAACCGATGCACTGAAAAGATTCTACACTTGAAATCAGTCCTTATCGATAGATACCATCATAACTTCCATCTTCATATCCACTGTTCCGCGTTGAAGGCATTCCATTGAAAAGTAACTACTGGCTCAAAAATATGTAAAGTCAGATCAGTGGGGAGGAAAAGGTTGTTCGTTAACACAAAATGAACTTAATCACTTCGCTCTTAGCACAAGATTTCTTCTTTGTCAGTGACTTTAATATGTTCACAACCTTGTCAAAACAACTAATTACTATTTTAGTTGCATAATTAATTTCGATTATTAATTAAGCATTCTGGGGAAGAATAGTTTTGCAGTCCCACAACTATCATATTGGTGGATATCTGAATGAAAAATTAAAAAGTCATTATAATTGAATTAAATTCTTTAACTATCAAGCTGATCAATTTGTATTTACCAAATGACTACATCATATTGCACCAAAGACTTATGGGTTGTACTTTGTTTAGTATGTCAAAGTCATGAAGATTTATGCATTTAGAAATGTTATTACTAAATTTCAAAATTCGTCAATTTATTCAAAAATATACAATGAATTTATTCTAAGCATATCGAAATGGCTATTTTGAAGTACATTTGGTTTAAAATGAAAATATTTTGCAAAGGCAAAATAATTGCCACTATTTAAATTCCATTTTTAAAGCACTTAACTTTTCAATTAAATGCTTTAAATTAAAAAAACAAGAAAAAGATTTGAAATTCACCAAAGAGTGACTGGTTGGAAACTGCACACATAAATTTTTAATCAAATCTAATTTTTGTGCTTATTATTTTCAACCAAATTCATTATTTTATTTCGCATGCCAGAGCAATAAAATCTTCCCATAAAACACCTCCATTGTTCAAATAATAAATTTTCAAAATTTTAAATCAAAATATGGCGTTTAAAAATATTTAAATTAAAAAATAATTTTCCACATTATGCGGACCAGTAAAATAACAATTTTACATCTAATTACCAGTTTCAAATTAATTTATACTTATTTCTAATTGCCTCGAATAAACAAAATAAGTAGTTAGGCAGAGATAACTAAGTTCTGATTTTTCAATAAACTTTTAGGAAATGAAAAATTTAAATTTAAAAGAATAGAAAGTGCTTTAAACGAACGAGAAAAGAGGCTAAAATTTCATCGGTTTACGAAGCCATCAAGACTTTTTAACGTTAAAAAGCAATAGAAAATGGGTACTTTTGCCTTTCTACCCTGCCTAAAGAAATCCATAATATATTG
Source organism: Hymenolepis microstoma (assembly GCA_000469805.3). Classification (NCBI taxonomy): domain Eukaryota; kingdom Metazoa; phylum Platyhelminthes; class Cestoda; order Cyclophyllidea; family Hymenolepididae; genus Hymenolepis; species Hymenolepis microstoma. Next base: position 8,766,006 of record LR215995.1, on the reverse strand, counting down.
TCCAAACCTCTTTTTAGATTTTCGTTAGATTGTTAAGTATATATTGTGTTCTTTAAATAGAATTTTGTGAACAATGTTACATCTACAAATTATGCCAAAAATATTCCACATAATTCACCCGATAGGTGTAGTTTAAACCTCATTATTAATGTTATCACTCCCAGTGGCGCAGAAACCTCATGTTGTAATGAAAAATAAATTTGGAAGATAGTAAAGGGTATAATATTTTATTCTACTTTAAATAAGAAAAGGAAAAATTGATTTCAAAGCTTAAGTATCACAGGTGAGTATAAATCCTTCGAATTTCGGATATGTCCGTTTGTTTGCATACAACACTACGCCGAAACATTCCAAATTTCAATTTTCAACCCTTCTTGATGGTTTTAGGTTATTGACTGACGGATTAATTTAAGTTGCTGATGAGCAGTTGAAATTTATCTCTTCTGTTACCAGAGCGGCGAACAAATGCTATTAACATTTTTCAAGGTGGTGCTACAACATTCCCATTTGTTTAAAACAAGGATGCTTCATTTTTATTCAACTGGATTGAAATTTTCTTTAACTTTGCAGAAGAATTTTTATATTGTGGATGAAATCTTACTATTTAAAAGAGCAGTACTCATATGGAGGCATTTTTGATAGAAATAGGCAATACTTTGTGTGCAATAAAATTTTGTTGGAGAAGATTAAGTAATTAAAGTAACAGAAGTTCATTTCTTATTTACACATTATAGCCTAGACAAAAAGGGCAGTATTTGCAAACAAGTGAGTGAACATCAAAAAGTAATTTTACTTAATCTCGAGGAAAGAAAATCACGAAAGGAATATACTATTCTAAAAATAAAATGCGCTTCTCTATTAACTAGATTGAATCATGAAATGACTGGAATAAAATTCTGTGCGTCTGTTTTGACCAATAGAAGACGCAAACAATTTCTTTCCATTTCTAGACTAAGTAGATTGTGTTTGATCAAAATTGTACTGGGTACCTTTTTCTCAATATGTCTAAACTTAATGTTTCTCCACATGCAACATGTTATATTTATTATCGATATGTACTACAAAAAGAAAATGCAACTCTCAATCCGCAAACAAATCAGAGCAATTAAAAAAGTGTGAAAATAAAAGAGTTAGACATGAAGGGATATCATTAGCCGTGCTTCTTCAAATTTTGGATTCGTTAGGCAAGAAATTCGTAACTTTAATCACAATGCAATTAATTATGTTAATACTGTCTTATAGTATCGATAACTGCATGTCCTGATTATCTTAATTTTATTATGGCATTTAAGATAAAGACTGTTAGTTGATCAAGTCGATATCACAGCTGAGAGGATGTAAAATTTCGTTATCACGATAACTTCTCACACTTATAATCAAATTACGTATGACAATTCATAAACGAGTTAAGGATCAATCATATATTCAATAATAATGAAATGAAAATATAAATTGGTATTAATTTTGTCAGAGAAAAATATTTGATAGTCTATCAAATTACATTTCTTCTCCCACATATTTGCTTTTAAGTTGCGCCCTCCTCACGGGATCTCGAAGTCATTCGTTGGTTCCGTAAGCATTTTGGACGCCTGTTCCTTTTTCAAAGAAGTAGTTAGGTGGCTGATGCATATTCAGTCTGCCTCTTCCCGCTAGCTTACCAACATGTCTTAGATTACCAGCCGTCCAGAACGCCAATGGAATCACTTTCAATCTCCTGTTATTGCCTTTTCGGTGGACCAGCCATTTTCAGTTCTCTTGGTTCAGGGCGTTCGCTTCGTAGGTCTGGAATAGAATACTTTCAGCTCATTTAAAACACGTTTGTGGAGATTCATTCACATATCCGTTTCATATCCTTCTTTGGGATAACCACTGCTTCTTTCTCTTGACTGACTTTTGCCAAAAAACATTTGAATGACGTACTTCTTTCTGAATTCCTACTTCATTCTGCATATAGTTTACTTATATCCTCGCATGTTACACAAATCGAACATATAACATTTACAAAAACAAATCACTACAAAGCAAATATTTTGCTTGAGTCTTACGGATATTGTGCACATTTTGAGGTGCAGTTGCACTAGAAATTCGATTGACATAATTATGTTTGCAATACTTCTGTTGATTCATGCCATTGTCCAATTTGATGTTCAATTTTCTGATTTCACTGGCCATATCTTCTAACGTGATTTTACTATTCGATTCTAACATTCAAGAATTCGCTAATGTACATCGATTTGACAAAGTTCTTGAAGATTAGATAATACCGGGCATCACAGATTTTAAAAACAGAATCGATATGGCAAGAATAAATATTCTAGTCCTCATTGTGCTCACTGGTAAAAAAGGAATTAAGGTATTTTCAAAGTTTAAAGACTTTCACCAAATACGTCCTAGAGTTGGGTTAATTTAGTTTGAACGTAGGCTTCCAAATAGTTCAACAATTAATAAAACTTTTGGACTTTTTATTCTTAGCTGTTCTCAACTTCCGAAGCAGCTGTCTTATTTTTCATCATCTGAGATAATAGGGAGGTTGAGTCTGAAACTATTGACATTCCTATCAAACAAGATCCTATTAAAATGCATTAATTAGTAGAACCAAAAAATGAATAGAAGATTTTGGCAAAGAAATATGTAATGGTTTAGCTTACTCCTTCAGAAATTTGGAATAATATTCATGCGAAGCATGGTAAGAATGTCTTGTGGTCTCTCAATCATCGTTCCTAGAGGTCCTGATGTCCCTTTAGAAGCAATTCATTTCACTTCTGGTTTTTCTTCAGAGAACATTTGAATGCATTATATTTATCAAAAATACACATTTTGGGTTCTTTTAGGTCTTCCACATAACAACCCCAAATTAATGAAAAAAGCGGTGGATAGAGTTTAAGATGCCATGAAAAGTTATTCACTGGTTCCTGAAAACTTGCGCATAATTAAATGTCATTTTTACTATAAAAAGGGGATAACACTTTTACAGTGATAAGGAAAAAATATTTAATAATTTACATACTTTAATCTTCTTCTTGACAAGGTGAAATAAGTTCCATTTTCTTGAGGAATATAACCAACTTCGAATAAATGAATGAAAAACTTATGGGATGTACGTATAAATTTGACAGTCTCATTATGAAAAAGGAAAGTTTGGTGATAATTTCAAAATTGAATAGATCCAAAAATACTTCAAATTACGAGGAAATCATAATTTTATGAAAGAGTTGTACTTAAATTAACCTCTATCAGCGTCTATTACCGCAAAAATTCGTCTTGGGCTGATATGAGAATTTGAGACCATTCCAGGATGTTAAAAACTGCCTTCATTTTGTCATTTAATTGGCTGAATTCTTTATCTTTTTTCCTAAAGATTTCCTGAACTTTTTGTCTGAAAAGTTGATCTCTGCTTAGCTTGTTTGTAGGGGCATTAGAAAAGCACTTCATTGATTGCGAACTACATGGTAAAGGCTGAGAAATTCAAAGGTCCTTTAACAATGTCAGGGCTTTCTGATTCTTCTCTGCAGCGGATTTTCGAGGAAATCTTCTTTGCTATGGCAGTTAACTTAGATCAGCTCTTATGTTGTTTAATTCTAGTCACATCAGTCTTGCAATCCTCATTTCCACACTATTCAGGATGCACCGTTCAGCGACCATATTATACTTGTTTCGATGGCTTCCACAGTTCACCACGATAAAGGTTATTCATTTCTATGAGCCAGGTAGATTCCACTCAAAATTCACTCTTGTTTTCATCGCGTATGTGAATAAATAGGAGTTTAAACTCTTAAGGACTGCAAAGTGTGAGTGAACACCATTGACACATTATTCTGTCAGATTTACCCCAGACAATGAATGTAAATCACTTATTAAATCCTAGTCGAAGTTACCTTTGTAAACAAAGAATAACTTAACTATTAAGAAGAGTTTTTACTTTGAATTACATTCTATTGCAAATTTATTTATTTATTTACGTCAAAAATTCTGCTATTTTAATGTCCTCTTTTAGCCTACATATTTCACCTTAGCTAACATTTCTTTTGTACCCTGAAAAAATTTTAAGCTTTATTTGTAGGTTTAGTAATGCCTGTTTTAACCAAGCGCCAAACACACAAAAAACAGCCATAAAAAACCCCTCTTTGTAGCTGGAGTCATCGGAGGAATTTTTTGACATAAATTTGGCCAAAACTGAATTATTCCTCGCTCCACCGACCGAGCATGATTAAAGTTAATCTGTTTGAAGAATTGTGTTAGCTTACCGAATAATAAATTGTCTGGATTTATCTGAATGTCATGATATGTACTCTATAGGAAACGTTATTTAGGTGTTTTGTTTTCCTAAACTCTTGAAATTAAAAATTCAATATTATTATATGACACAGACAATCACTTAATTTTATAAATTAATTAAATACCATAGTGCATTTAAGGAGTAACTTCATTTAACACTGACCATTTTTTAAGTCAATTTTTAAAAATCTTGACAGCAATTCAGATGTTTATTAAACATCAAGCATGAAAAATATTATTGTGGGAAGTTTTTCTTCACCACTTTCTATGAAAAATCTTTACTTTCAGCAGTTAATTAGAAACGATCAAATACAGATACGCATGTTCTTAGCAATAAAACTCCTAGATGACAAAGAGATCCTCATACTACCAAAATAACTGATGAAAATACTAAATAGATTTGAAATAATTCCTGTTTATATCATTTGAGCTCCTCTTTCATTTTTTAATGGGTGAGAATGATAATAGTTTAGAGCTTTACACTTCTATTTTTATAACTCAATTAATCGCTACTATGGCACCTCTCAAATATGGGTTAAATTTCATTCAAATTGATAATAAACCCCAAAGTTAAAAATAATCAACCAAACTGATTTCTTTTACACAAAAGCAGAAGAGCAATGTTGAAGGAGGCGGAAGTTAAAAGTTATTGCCATTAAAACGAGTACCGGTTATTTAGAAAGGTGTAATCTCAGTTATAGATAACGACATAATATCGTAATTTGAACACGAATACATGGGCTTTTACATCATAATGGCTAATTATTCTTAATTATTTCGAAATTCAATACCATGAGAGATTAGAGGGCACATGGAAGTCTTTGGCTAATTCAAGCGCTTATGGGTTATCTGGCAGTCTTTCCAATTATAGATGATGTGTACGTTATCGCCATGGTGCTTTGGGCATTTCTACAATATCCAGAAACATCTATACAATAACTGCTTGTCGGTTTGCAGGTGTTGTCCTTAAAAGATTATTTTAATCTTACCTATTATAGTAGAATGGGAAGAGGACGTCTGTAGAAAACAATCCATTTGTTACCACCGATATCGTCTGATCAGTCCGGAGTTAAATTTATTCAAAGACTTCGTATTTTGCTAACTTCGCAACTTATATTTATTCTGAGGTATTTTACGGTCATCATATTTGTGCACGTGTGTATGAAATAAAACATCCACTTTTTCGATTTATGAATAAATAAACTGTGTGGCTTCCCAAATAACTTGGATGATGACTCATGTACTCAAAATGGATGAAATGACTAATACTTTGGGTACAACAAAGTTTGGAATAACTGTCCAATAAAGACAATTTTTCTTCTCAAAAAAACGAACTTAGGGGGACGAAAAGTGAGAGGAAGAAAATGATAATTTCAAAATGTTATGCCGAATATAAATCAAGAAGAATTAGCTTTAGATTATTTATTTTACGAATTTTGGATGCATTTCTCTTGTTCGAATGGGAGCAAGGAAGGTAAACATGATGATTTAATTAAAACAGATGATTCGAAGAGGTGTTCGCTTGTTAGGATAAATATGATAAGTTTTTCAGCTTGAAATTCTGGGCAGAAAAGGTTTATCTATTAGATTTTTAAAGATTTAGGCGAATCGAGATTGTACTGGTTTATCGGACCTTATGTGTTAATATAGTATTTCTATGTGTATTTACTTAATAATTTTAACTTAATTTTCATTTCTCTACAACCTTCAGACAACTTCTCCTTTTTAAAGTTAAAGCTTTGCTTCATGATTGAATTCGAATATTCCAGTAAGAAGAGTAATTAAGATGTTTTGAAGTGGGAGGTAGACATCAGGGTGTATATCATCTAGTTTGAACAAACGTCTAAAAAGTGCTTTCAGTGTCCCCTTCGCAGGTATTGTCGTTAGTAGAGTGCAAATCTGTGAAGTACGAACAAGAATAGCGAAGAATGAAAATTTCCCATAAAAGCGGTTCTATAATACCTTCTCTTTGCGGTGCATTTGCGTTATTTCTTAGAACTTAGAACTTGTTCCTCTTGCAATTAAATCCTGAGATTAGGCGTATTTGTGTTCCTTATTATCCTATTACTCTGAATGGTGATATTACCAATAATTGCACCAAACAACTTCAATTGCTAATATCAATCGAAAGAGGATAATAGTGCGCGTTTTCCCTTAATAAAACCTTGAAATAAGCAAATTTCCATTCTCAAGATTTTTCATTCAATTTTGACCAACTATATTTGCTCAACATTACTTATATATTAAGTAGAAATTTACTGGAGTTTTTCGACACCCTTCATATTTAAGATTGCACTAGTCATGTGTAAAATGTCATCAGTACTTTGAAAAACGCGTAATTTAAGTTGTTTTACCCAACTTAAATTCTTTTCACTAGTACTTCAGTACTTTTCACTTAACCCAATTACCTAAATACCTTCAATTAAAATTTAATTTTGTGAGAAAATGCATTAAAAGTCACTAGGGCATTAGGGGAAAAAATACACTGAGTCCTTTGAAATTAGTTCAAATAATAGGCCAATTATCTAAAATTAACTTTTTTTAAACTTATCATGCCGCAGAAAATGAAAAAGAAAAATTTAATTGTGGTTTCGATCCAATTGGTTAAAGATGTGTGCTGGTTTGCCTAGCCAATTAACGGGGCATCTTCACACCACGGTAGAATGCATCATTTATTATTGTAATGATTACTCATTGCTGCACAAAATATGTTGCAATTACAAATATAGGAAGGAATCTAGGTACGCGCGAGGGTAAAACAAATTAAAAAATCAATGGGAAGGAAGAATAGAGCAGTAATATTTAAAACGAAATCCAATTTCCACACACTATTCGACTATGATAAAGTTGACTAATTTGAAGCCTTTCTCATGCCTACTTTGGAATTCTTTCCCAAGCAGACTGCAGTCATAGCAGTTCACTCCATTTGCACAAAGCACAAATGGCCGCATATTGATTATTGATTTCCAGTCATCGCTGCCTATGTTGTCTAAGCATGCCCATTTCTACATGCTCCGAGAGCACATCTGGTTCTCACGAGCAATTATGCCTATCTTTTATGCCTACATAAATCTTTGACTTTTCTACTAACCAAGGCTGCTACCAGCTTGGATAATTTTAGAAAATTTAATTCAATATGGGCTCAAATGATAGTGAATTCATGCTTAAAAATGAAATCAGAAAGACCCAACAAAGAACTGTCAAAGCCTATTTAAAAAAACTGATGCGGCGAAACGTAATGCGTTAAGCTATTGAGTGCTAAGAAATATTCAGTTGAAAAGTACATCTTTAAAAATTGACTGAATGCACTACTTGCGTCTGCCATTTCTAAGAAACTAATCACATGTACAGTTTTATCTGTGCACTGCTTTTGATGATTTTTCATGATAAATAATTACGAGTTCTGGCAGTACAGTTTTTCCTTTGAAATTTTAAAAAATGTTTTAAAAGACGCATAATCACCCAAGTATAACAGTTTGCTATTGTCTTTCGATCCAACATGTCATTCGCCTCAAGTCATCGGTAATTGACTTCAATGATTATAATTTCAAAAGTAACAAGCATACCATGTTAGTTTAATTTAGGCAAATTGTGAGAAACTATCTCAAATAAATAAATTTAGCAGTTAATGACAGCGTAGAAAAGATTAGGGAAAGATATACTTGAAATCTGATGAAGATAGTTTTGGAAGGACGTGGGTGAACAAATGATTATTCATCTAGGGGAACTTCCATTAAACAGTTAGTTGCCCCTCAAAAAACTTGTAAAAGTCAGCACTAAGTGAAAGAAGCGAATTAAAATCCCTTTTCGGCTAAGTGGACTTTCCCAGTTGGTAGATTATCTTTATCGGTGTTATTTATTAAACTCAATTTGTACAAGACGTTTCTCGTGTATAGTCATGAAAGCACATTCTATTATAAGTAGGTCATTGTCTGTTTGGCGTATCAGTTGATTCCTGTCTTTACACTGCTAATTAATGCACACGTGACACGATGTGGAGGTCTGGTAATGGCAGAATGCTTTCTCAGGGACTTTTGATGCAAACTATTTAAACAGCACATTTTGTTAACTGTACTATGTTACAATAGAATTCCACTAAACTAAAACAATGGGGGGAGGGGGCTTTTTAGAATAGGCTCCATTTAACGTAACTCAAACAGAAGGATAAAATATAGACTTAAAAAGTTCACTATCAACCTCTCACTAATTCCTGCTTGAAATGTGAAATGATAGTCTTTAGATGAAGGAGGATACTTTCTCTTTATGGAGAAGTTCAATTTAGAAATTGTATTATCTCTGGCAGCAACAATAGAGGTAACCCAGCTTCTGAATTTGCTACTTTTCCGTAGTTTTATTGGAACTGCCCACTACTCAACATAGAGTACAGAGGCTGCTTCACCATTACTCCCTCATTGCTTAACCATGTAGTTACAGTCCCGTGGTTAAAGTTATGAATTATTGCCTTGGTAATGGACAAGGATAGCCGATTTCGCTGATTATCTAAACACCTAGAAAAGTGAGCATGACCAAGTTCTATTCGCTATAGATATTTTCTGTTAATGAATATATTGCTAAAACGCTGTCAGATTGGAACTTGAAAAACCCTCTAATTTGTGCAGTTGTGAACTTCGAAACACATGCAGAGAAAATAAAAAGGCAAACTTTCGCACCCTCAAAAATTTATTTGCGAAAATTGGCGGGTATTTTATGAAGACCAAGCACGTGTTTAAGAAACCGTGGTAACCATTAACAGTAGACGCCAACATGACCTAACTTAATGACTGATGGTTTGACCCTACCCCCACCATCCCGTCCAGCCTTGTTCTTGGTTCTTCAGCAACTCTAGCGATTGAAAGTTCTTTTTGCTGTTAACCAATTTACTTTGCGCTTAAATAAAATAATCATATTTTTTGTTAAGTTTTAAAAATTTTAATAATTACTTTCTAATTTTAAAGGAGTAAATATACTTTGTTATTGCTGTTTTCCAAGCAAATTTCACCACTTATAAAAAAAGTTAATCAAAGTTCAAAAGAGAGCTTATTTTCCCTCTTGTGTCGAATTAACTAATTAAAAATTAAAGTTGAACCTAGATTAATTTACAAAATGGAATTCAATTTAAAAAAAATTGGGGAAAAGGCGAGAGAGAAGGGGGAGGGGAAAGGAAGTAGCAAAATGGCAACGCATAATCAACTATCACATTTTATGGAGGAAAATAATTATTCAGTTATTTAATTTTCCAACTGGACAGTAATAGCCACACATAAGAACAATTGTAAGACATTGGTGAGGCATGAGTAAACCTAACTGCATTTTAATTTATTTCACTTTACTAGCCAGTTTCACCTACGTTAACCAATAATGCGCTCCGATGAAGGAATGGCTGAAGTGCCTGTCTTTTGCAGTCAGCGGACACGGGTTCGAAGCCTTACAGGGAGCACTTAATGGGCAAAATTTCGAACTGACTGACATGAAGGCTCCAGAATTCGAGTTTCTCCTGAAAAAGTCTTCGTAATGCCGGTTGGGACTTGTTTAATAGTTATTTACTTTCTCAAGAAGATTCTCAACTGGGAGGTCTAATTTAATTCAATTATATTTGCCTGACTTTATCAATTTAATACACTTTAACTACTATATAGATCCTGAGTTCAGTCACGTAAAAAAGCATAACTGAATTTGAAAGTGGCAAGATGAAATGCGCGAAATAAAATAAACTATACTGAGTAGATGTTGAAGAAGTAATAGGAAAAGCTGTGCTTCAATAAAAACATTCAAGCCTCCACAAAATGACGATTTTTTAAGTGTACAAATGGAAAAATTTTACATTTAAACCCAAGCCTCTATTCTCGAAATCCATAGCCTGTTACAAAGTTTATCTAACTGCCCTAAAAGCCAATCTCCAACCGAATAATTCCACTACTTTCTAAGAATTCAGGTTTGCATGACAAAGAGACCTTATAAAAAGCAGGGAAACTGAAAAGATGCGGGTTTGAAGATAAAAATTCTATAAATAGCCCCTCTCCCCTCTTCAATAAAGGTTATAATAAATCCTATGTACCCATTGTCCAAATCGTATCTTTAATAAAATTTTTGGATCAAAATTACCAAAAATTGATAGAAGACAATAAGCGTTATCAATCCAAAAAGGTAAGCATTTAGCAGTTGTGAGTAATTAAATCCATCAAGTCAAAATTTGTCTGTGACTGAAGAAGTTTCTGTTTACATACAATATAACAGATCGCGATCGAAACAAATCACTTTTTGGTTCGTCATCCTTGGAAATGGAAAAGTATACTTAAATCTGCTTCATTATTACCTATTGGTAATTCAGATAATATGAAATTAGTAATTACAATGGAAAGTACAAATAGAAGCGGAAGTCCTTTTAATTTTTCTACCTTCCCATGTTCTATTCTTAGGCAAATAAGTTTATTTAGCCAGTACTAGAAAAATCAATTGACAAAGTGGTTATTTAGGTCTTTGATGCAAAGACACTACGCCATAACTCAGCTGAGAATAATTTGACAGAGCGAAGATGTTTAGTTTCATCCATTCCGCAACTTAGTTAATTTCATCAAAAGGGGATATTGAAGACACAAGAGGTAGCAGCAATATAAGTGCATGGAAAGCGTACCGGAATGGTAAAAGATTTCAAATATGAAACAGAAGAACAGCAAGCAGTTTTGTGGATTTTGATCACGAAATAGAAGCGTTATAGGGACAGAAAATGAACCTAATAAGTTAGGAAAAATTTGAAGGTATTGAGCAGACATTAGCAATGAGGTTGGAATACTAAAGGTCAAACATTTTAAATTCTCGAAGCCTTATCCGGTTGACATTTACCGAGGAAGTCAACTTTACAACTTAATGATCTAACGCTCAAATTCAATTAACGATCAGATTCAAGACTGAAATTATGCCCTTCATCTAGATACTGTTCAGCGGTTGGTTTAATTCCACCAAAATTAATTTACAACCTGTTTCAAGTGAATTTAGGTTAATGAGAAAAACAATGACTTTTACAATTATCTTCCTTACGTTTTGCACTGGATTAGAAAAATTTAAATCTATTTGAATAACGTACAAGTTTAGTCAAGATGGTTATTAAATTTATACAAAAGATGAAATAGGTATTTGTACTGATTTATGCAAATGCGATCAATTTGAAGTTGAGCCGTTTAAAATATTAATAAATGTGACTTTTTGGCTGCAAAATTTGAAAAATCGCCTTAAACAGTGCGTGCTTTTGAATTGAAAGCATGTAATTCCTTGAAAAGCATTTTATTATGGTGTAAATTCATATAAACGTAACGAGTGTTCTTTTTCTAAAGGCGCCAATAATAATTCACAAAGTTTATTAATAACATTAAGTCTGCATTCCGAAGTCTACTAAAGAACTTTGTGCGTTCGCATGGGAAAATTTCTAGAGACAGTCAATTTATCACACCACCCGAATTGAATACAAATCTAGTGTTTTATGAGACCAGTATTTTTGAACTTCACATAAACATCAGCTTTATAAAATATATAAATTAGTGGAAGAAGATAGTGCACACTACATCTATTGCGGGATATCAGACAAAAAAACCGGGATTTTGTCGGCAAAATGGAAGGAGGAAAGAGAAAAGATACAGTCCCATGACCTTTGGGTCTAACTTGAATAATGAACAGCCTTAAACCCCCGCAGTATAAAATCTCAATAGTTATTGAAATAATTGCACAGCCGCCACCACGAAAAACCTTGAAGTAGTCTACCATTATGATTATCTCCCCGTCAGTATTAATTTCTAATTTATGAAGGCTATTTTGAAAAAAACTAATCAGATGCTCTGTTTTTTGATTTTATGTCAATTGTGATATCACCACCTGTATGCATTTTAGTACTTTCAAACGATTTTAATTTACAGAGCCAAGGAAAGGAAGCAAATAAATTAATCAGTTAATAATAAAAATTAAATGTAATGTATTTTTCTCTCAAACACAATGAGAACACTTTAAGCCAGACTAACGTAATTTTATTAATGAGTAGGAGGTCGTTTAACATATTCACTGCCCAATTTTCCCGTGCGTGACCCCTGGGTATTTGAATTAGTTCGAATTCACAATATTCAAAGACTGCATATCGGTTAATAAAATAGAATGATCGGTCGTGGCAGTTCATTTCATTTACACCTTGCTCCAGCCTGTACTCTTTATACGAGATTGTTATTCATTTCGAAAGTAACACAGTTTACTGTTTTTACACAATAATTAACACCTAGATTAATACACACCCAAAAGCCAACCAATAATTACAAACACTCATATAATAGACATTTTGCAATAAAGCGCAGGGAGATAGCTATTTAAATGCCCTAAAATAATTGGTCACTTTTCTTATAGGTAATACAGTTAGTCTAAATAGTCTAAAGCATGATTACTAATTCCTCCCAGAAAAAATCGTGTTTTAGATGTACGCTTTATTGCTGTACATTATCGGTCATAATCAGCACTGATTAGTCAGCACAAATTCCTTTTTTCCTAATTCATATCCAATTAAATTTAATTATCAATGTAAATTTCCTGCTTCCACCTCAGTGGATACACTTGACTACAGGAAATGGCATTTTTAATTGACCTTTTTTGGCGATTTAACAAATCACAACTTTTCCACAGCAATTAGAAATATTGCAAAAAATAGTAAAAGAGCAGTAGGCAGTATGGCTTAAATCTAATCGCTTAATCAATTAAATTCTTATAGAAACATGAACAAATATCAAATTATAAGACTTTTAAAGGAAATTAGTTTTATGAATATTAATTCTCAGAAGGTAATAACCACTCAGGGATTCGTTAAAATATATTAGGGCCTATTTATTGCAGGACTTTTGTTACATTAATCAGCATACGCACGTTAGAAGCATAAATCTTTATATTACTGCCTTATAAATTTTACGTTCGCTCAGATAATTCCCGCAATTCTTATAATAGTGAGAAATAAGCAATTTGATGAAACTTAAAGAAAAGATTTCATCTTGAATGCAATTCGCTAGGTTCTACCTTTTTAAACTGCGTAAGCTCATATGTTACTGCTAGTATGTTCGCTTTTAGAATCCACATGTGAACGCTATGAATGACAGTTTATGACAACTAACACTTCTGAAACGCCCCCACTCAATCTGCCAGGAGGATATGCTTCTTGTTGGATTATATTAAAAACATTAAGATGCAGTGGAAGTACACGTTTCAAGAAAGCAAATTTAGCTTTTCTAAGCGCAGATATTTAGCCTGCGAGTACGTTAGGCTTGAATCTTCGCTATCTAGTAAAAATTCGAATCCATCATAAAATCAGATAAGAAATTTAAATACATTTTAATATTTATCTATGTAAATAAGTCAGTTAAACACCAACATTTATAATACACATCTGTTTCCCTTCGTGTTGCTTAATCATTGTTATATATGTGATTCAAAAGGTGAGATTTTAAAGAGCTTATTTAATTATTTTAAACTTTCTAGTTGTTAAATAAAAAATTAATAAATGTTTTATATTTTTACCGTTTAATATTACAATCAAATTATCTTGCCTTCATTCTAAGAGAGGAGGAAGAAGACATATTAATATCGAAAAGAGAAGTAATTAAGATTGACTAGTGGCATTTTGGTGACATCTAAAATATTATCTTTAGGAAAAAAATAATTGACAAAATCTTAAAAGAAGACTAAATATTTATTTCAGTTGGGACATATTTTATTCAGCGAATAGAATGGTAGGCTGTTTGGAGCATTTTTTATGAGTGAAAGAAGCAGAGAGAATTTTCCAAGTTATGTGCAAACGAATTTTAAGCCTTTAAATAATGCATCTTCTAAAATCTACACAGAATCCATTTGAAATATTAATGGATGCTTTAAGGCAGCAAAGTTTAAGTGCGTTTAAGGTGAAATAGAACTGATTTAAAATATATTATCTCCAGAGCTTAACAACTGAATTTAATTTAAAGTTATATTTTTAAATGATATTTACGCCAAACGGGATTTAATAGTCTGGCATTCGTTCAAATTATAGCCTATTTGTAGACAGAGTTGAAGCAAAAGCAATTACCCTAGATGTTTAAAATCTTTTTCTTATGGTGTTTAATTAAAATTTTACAGTTGAATTTATTAGTTATAAGATTAATTATTATGCTTAATGGATAGAAGTGAAGCGATTTTTTAAATGAGCCCACCGCTTTCCATATTATATGACGCTAAGTCGTTAGGGGAGATCTTATATTACAATATGACTACTTGAATCTGACCACAAATGTATCTGCAAGTCTTAATTAGCTCTACTAATTCTAAAGCCCATTTTTTAACGCTTGTCTCGATTTAAGGATGACTATACTGAATCAGTCTACTGAGAAGTCGGAACTCAGTCATCTCTAGTAACCAAACTAAATCAGGGATGGAGCTCTGGGTTTGTAAACGAGCAGTTTATATAAAGATAATCATTCAAAAGTATTAATAATCTTAACTAAGGCTAAATCTAAAATAGAAAATAAACTGAAGGTAAGAGAGTGCCGTGGAAAAATAATTTGAGTTGCAAAATTGAAATGTCTTAAAATGGACAAAGCGTTTCCAAAGGAGGCAATGCAAAGTGAGCATGTGAGATGACTTAACAAAATCTCAATATATTGATCGTTGAACTTTTAGAATGCCCAAGATGGCGTCAAGTTGTTAGTATGCTTTCATTCTCTCATGGAGTTTTCAAATACTATATTGTAAATTCTCGATCCATTTTGCACAAAAGTAGCTAATTCTTCATTAAATAATCTGCAAAGTTAAGTTTTGTCTATCTTGGATTAGTCAAATAAATATCGTATTAACTGCATAATAAAATGGGGGATCATTCTGACATCTCGACCTTTAGAAAGGGAAAAATGAACTGAAGTGATACAACCGAAAATCACACTTAACTAGCCTTCAATAAGAAGAACTCGCCTAATGAGCTAAGAAAGAGGATTAACCCTTTGTTAAATATTATGCAACACGAGTATGAAATTACGATGAAGTTAAGCTATTTTCAACATTATCGTTACCATCAGCAGAATTTTTGGAAATTACTAATAACATATTTAAATTTCTTCCAGCAATGTGAAAGATTAAACCCGGAGGGGGGGGGGAGGTGATTTATAATAATTTGATATTGGAAATCGATTTTAGAGTTTCTAACAAATGTAACTAGTAGTAATATCATGTAAAATTCATTTGGTATTGCGTTTAGATTAGTTTGACCACAAAATAATGACGGAAATAAAAAAATTGCCTATCTATAAGCATTGTTTGGGATTCAAAAGTGTTAAAGCAAATGAAAGCTTCTTTCAGTTTTGAGAAATTAGTATTACCAATTGTGCATCAGGACGATATTATCGTTAAAACTGAGATTAAAAAGTCATCAAAAATGACACAGAAAAAGCGAAATACACATTTTTTATGAATTTGGCAGACAGGTATCCTCAATTTACTGATCAATCATTAAAGACACAATCTATCAAGAGAATTGACTTCTTTGTACACTTCATCAAGGGTTACTTAATGGGTTATTTATGACAGAATTTTAATTATCTTTTTCACGGTGACAAATCTTATGCAATGGGCTATGTGGTATAAAATATAAATAAGTCGCTTTACACTCTTTTCAATAAACTGCCACTATAATGTGGGTCATAAATAGACAGTCTTAGTCAGCTCCAGTTAGAGCCGTCTTATTCATTCTGACATAACATTAATAACGGAAGCTCAAAAGACCGTCTTTTTGGGATTAATATCGCATCAATGTGCTTAATTATTAAAGTGCTTAAGTGGCTGCAGAGAAAACCTATCTGAAAATTTTATTCCAAATCGAAAAAGTACGGCGTCAAGCGTGAAGAACAAAGACAGAGATAGTCAGCTGTGAGAGAAGGTTCAATTACTAAGCTTTCGGTATGCATAAAGGACATCTTCCATGTAATTTATACACTCGATTATACTAAGTTCAACACACAATAAAGTACAAATAAAAAATAAATGTCTTAAAAATGATTATCATAAGAAACTCTGAGTGTTTAATAAAGTACAGGGGATAGAAAAAGGACAAAAAGATAGGATATCTGAAAGAATGGTCAGAAGAAGTTGCATATTTTGTTGTTGCGCTTCCAGCCACTCTCAATCATCTACTTGGAAAAGCGAAGTGAGGCATCAGTACCGATCGGTCTGGGAGTCACAGTTTAATTTAAATTCCGGTAACCTGTATCTATTGTTACACCACTCAATATAACGTAGAAACGTTGATTTGCAATTAATTTTGCAATTTTGAATGTCATACGTTTAAGAATATTTGGCTCAATTATATACAATTTTGTATAGGTGTAATAAGCACTCGAGTTTGTTTACCGGGGATTTCAGTATATAAGCTTCATAAAAGAGAAAATGCTTAATTATTGTTCAAAGTAAGTAAAAAGATCGACACTAGCCTTACTTTCTACTTTGTAAGGACAATTTTAACCTTTGGGGAATAAGCTATCAGAGATTTTGAGTGAGAATTAAACCCACATTACTTTGTCTCATATAGTACATAGAGCCCTGTTCGAACAGACAATTTCGACTTTTGAGTTCCTTTTTCACAAGTCTCATAAAAAGAATTTTATGCAACTAACAAAAGCATTAATATATTCTGTATGAAATAAAGCCTATAAGCAGGTATAATATTTTTAACGAAGTGATATATACCCGGCAAGATGACAGGACGTTAATAAAAAGCCAAAATGTTGGCAAAAGGTCAGAAAAGAGAAGTAAAAAGAAATAGTTTAAAAAGGCACTATTTTACAATTTCTTTTCAGGAAAACAAATTCGCTACCTTAAGTTTTAAATTCTCTGAGAGTGGAGATAAATCAAATTTGTGTAGTTTGGGATTTGTCCTTAAATTTCTTTACTATTAATTTTAAATGAAAACCTACGTACTTAATCTTTATTAATTATATAAGTCTACCTTCGACTTTACCATCCAAAAGATTGAATTAACAATTTTTCTAAAGTTGGTTTTTCAACCAAAACTACAATGTGCAATGAAAAAGTGATATATATATATGCACGTAAAGTACACGATGGGTAAAGTAAGAAAAGCTTTAGACTAGACTACGATTGGATCGTGTCGAAAAGCATAGCATTTCAATTTGCATGTCTGGATATACTACTGTGTTTATATTTAAAAATTTTGTAATTTCTTTTGCATTTCTAATTTTTAAATAAAGATGATTGATTTTTTAATAAAGCATAAAAAGCCAATATCGAGTTGTAACTAAAACCTGCTCCACATCAATAAATTTGAGGTTGGCATTTTCAGAAGTGTATATTTTAAAACGCATTAGAATGTGATAGAACCGAAAAATCCAACCCCTCATTGTCAAAAATTTTCCTCAAAGGTATAGCATTAAAGGATTACCGCAGTATTCAACTCGAATCATAAAAAATAATGTTCATTTTTTGATTGAAGGATTTATTAGCTTTCTTAAGCTAAAAAAGTTTACTTTGCGACTAAGACAACTTTAACGTGAATAAAAGGTGATATGTGGTGAAAATCATTCAAATTAGTATCGTTTATTTAAACACAATTCCAGAGAGACCTCTCTTACCACAATGAAGGCGATTTTTCTTTTTTCTTTTTTAATTCGTGGATTCTGTATTCAACACATTGAATATCCTCTTTTTATTGCAATAGGTTGCTTAAATAGACCCTGGAAAAATGATTTAATTTAGTTTAGACAATTTTAGATGGTATTTTTGAGCAAGTTGTATTTTCATCATAGTCGTGTTCAAGAGACGTACCGTCATGCAGTATGCTTTTACTGTAATAACAGATGAGTCACTAATTCACAATTATCAATTTTGCTAAGAGATGTAGGAAACATGTTTGTATAATTAAATGAAATTGAATTATATTATAATTTAATAATAAAATTTAACTACATTAATTAATCGAATAATAATAGGTTAACTACTTAAACATTCAGCTTGATAATCACGAAAGTCCAGCAGTCAACTAATAATTAGTATGATTGGATTTGTCTTTCAGAAAGCTGGCATATGATGGGTGTGTTCCTAGTGATGGATTTGGCCAGGATATCATATGCATGTGGGTTGAGGCTTGAATGACAAATATCGATCCAGGTATTGAGTAGGATTCCTTGAAAAAAATGATGATCAATTTGAACAAGTTTGAAGAACTCATTTTAATAAATAAGCAGAGTAATCTTAATTTACCATTCTGCGGAATTTACCGAAACTAGAGGCCATGATTGTCAGTTTCTCAGCTATTAAATTTGTCAAAGTGTCATATTGAGAAACGATCCCTCCGAGCTTATTTTCCTGACTGTTCGCTAAATTACAAATTTGACTGGTATGAAATAAATCGGAAAACGCAAATAAAATAAAAGAGAAATAAAGATAAAATACATAAATTTAGAGCATGATTAGGAAGTGGGAATGTAAATTTTGTGGGTTATAAGTTTAGACAAAGAATTCCATTTTAAGTGTATGGTAATAAATTTCCCACACTTATGAAATTCTTACGTTGCTACAATCTTTAAATTAATGAAAAGAAAAAAAGTCATATTCAATACAGTCTTCAACGCAGAAAGGATTTATGCAAATAGGTCGTTTAAAATTTAGAATTTAATTAGAATAATTAAGAGTGAATTAACGAAAGCATTTTGGAAACCTTGTTCACTTTACCGCTTAGTAGCAGTGAAGTAAATTTTAACAAGACGTCTTCTCTTTAAAGCGCATTTTGAAGGCTATTTAATTTCGCTTTCTTAAAATAGATATCTGCAGTATCATTGATTAGGATAATGAGATGTAGTTATTGCAATTAGCTTTTAGGAAGTAATGTAAACTTTTCCAAAATCGGTTCTACACATTAATGAGTTGTAGCTCAATGAGATAATTTGGGGCATCTACACAAAATTAACACAGGTAAGAAAGCTACTTCGAATGCTTTTTTTGACATCCATATGATTTCCATAGGCAACTATTTCACTAACCATTTGAAATTAAAAGTAATACTTTGTTAAAGTATAGAAAAGTTCATGATTCTTATTCGCCTATCATGATTAATGAGCAGAAGTTGGTATATAGTAAATCTATATCAAATAAATGAGCCTACTGCCGCCGTACATATGGCCTGTTATTAGCAGACCCTGGTATGTTATCTAGGGCTTAACCTCGATAGTGGTCAGAAATTCGGAATTCAACCTAATCTCCTAAGCCTTTCTTGAAGTAAATGCAGAGGGAGGCATCACACCACCCTCGCAACGGAGGAGCACGCATCTAAAACCATGACGGTTTGGTGAAATTTAGTCCCCGTGACTCGATGAGTGTCCTTTGGTTGGACTGCTATTGCCAAGTTCTGAATGCTGTACTTTTCGTCTTGGCAAATATTTTACATCGAAGTAGAATCAGAATGTTTGTGTTTTACCAAGATGTCTCACTTTGTTGAGAAGTTTCTTTGCCTTTGTCAGTGTATGCTAAGTTTTCCTGTTCGCAGTGTTTCGGGGGCACAGTTCAGCGACCATGATCTAATTAGTTTGATTATTGCTACAACGCATTATGTTACAATTTTTCTCCTTCAAAATTCCGGCTAGTGTGCGTGAACGACTTCAGTACATCTGCAAGAAATAGATGAACATTAAACTATCAACTTTATCCCGAACATGCAGCAATGGTAATTTTTCTTGATATAACAGTCATCAACGAAAGTACCAAGATATTGACAGGCGATGAAATTCAAAATCACTCGTTTGAGTAAATGCATAAATTTACTCAATATAAATAGGTAATATTGACCTTTCGGGCAAAAGTAAATAAATTTACATTATATTTTCCCATTGATGTAAACCTACTTGGTTTTTCTTAATCTAAACCTTCACTTTTCAAGTTTGGTTCATATCCCATAATTTACTCGATTATAATATTTAATTATGACACAAGAAATACAAAAATAACTGCCATTGAAACAAGTCCTCTAAATACTTAGTAATGATTGGACAGTAATTATAAATAGATTCCACCCCATTTTTGAATTACTACAGTTAATTAACTTAAAAGATATTTAATTCTGTCCATACTCAGACGGATATTATATATATATATACATACATTATACATTACATTTCTTTTTATATAACTGACTGCTATATTAAGATCTCGCAACATTAGATAATCAACTAAAAAACTGCCTTTTTAAAATAAATAAGTTTTCCGAAAATTCCAGAAAAATTTCCATCTTGTGATTAATTTGATAACCCATTTGGGGCTATCGTAAATGCTTCTTGATTAGGCAGGGTACCTTTTATTACCAATAAATTATGATTCAAAGGAAGAAAAGTATGCAAAGTAAGACCAATGACATAAGTTACGGTAAAGCATTGCGAGAAGAATTTTAAAGACTGTTGAAGTTTTAATGTAATTTTTGTATTTAATGCGGGTGCGATGAAATAAACATAACAAGAAGGGGGTGGGAGGTAAGGCAAAAATCCGTTTTATCCTCCTCACTCTGTTTGCTCACTTAGATTTGGAATTTTCATAATGACTGACAGTGACAAGTGCATTGTTTCTGTAAAATAGTAGCATGCATTTAACCATTGAGAGGTGAAACTGTTCAGATTAATAGGCGCTAAAATGTTAAACTAATTCTAGTACGTTGAAAATTCATGTTAATGGGTAAGCGTTAATTCCACTCGTTTAGATCATATTGGAAAGACCTCTAAATTTATTTTAATAATTTCTCTTTTCTGCAATATTATAATTAAAATTTCAATAGGATCTTCATAAAAGTACCTTCAAATTTCTAACTTTTTCGGCTACAAACAGACTAATCTCACTTAAATCTACTTTTTCATTTTGCTACAAGCTATAACTATGCAATTGGCCTATTGATACCCCTTTCATTAAACAGTGGAGAGGTATGATATTTGATTTCTCTCAATTTCGCATATATTTCATATAATAGGTGTTTCAACTGTAGGCCATTTTCCCGCTCACATACATACGAAATTGACTGTTTAGGCAGGTAATTTCATTTCACATTGTTTCTCCTATGCGATGCAATAGTTTGGGAATTACTGATTGTTATCCAAAGAAATAATTGCTTATTTTCGATTTGATTATAGCCTCATGAAATTAATCGTACCTCACATTATTCAGCAAAAGTATTTCCACAGTTCGATTTATATCATTTGTATTTAAATAAATTAAATGGGGTTCTAGGGAAGAAGTGCGAAAGTTGAAGGACGTTAAAGTGTATATTACAAAAAGTAATTATTTGACATTATTATCAAGTTTTACGGGATTTGTATTACAATTTTTATCTATGACATTTGTAATAAATATTCTACAATTGTTGATTACTGGAGATGTAACTTGAATACGAGGTATAACATGGCAGTCCAAGTACCGAGCACAAGTAGCAGAAGAAGAAGAAGCCTGGACGTCGACAGTGCGCTACTTTTTTTGCCTATTGAATGCATTTGGTTGTCCACATTCTCATAAAGTAGTCAAATTTTCCTTTGAATAGTAATATTTTCTGAGTTTCTGTTTGAGTTAAAGTGAACGGTAGTAGAAGATTGCTGACCAACTGAGATAATAGAATAGTCAAGCCAAAATGATTCATTCGTATCTCCCTACATTCATAAGTATACGGATGGATTTAATTTCCACTTAACACTACGACAAACGCATTTACCACTTGCTTGAAGCTTGTTTGTGCTTCCGAAATATTTTGATTGACTTATAATGACATAAAGTTGCATATGACGCATTAACAACAATATTAACAACCTCATTGGTTGCATAAGAGAGAACCAATTAAGGTTATTTTTAAGTCTAATATCGAGGTTTTTTCGAGTTTTAGTTTCGATTATCTTTGTTTATTTATTTTACTTTATGCGTAAATTTAACTGATATGTAAAATTGGAAATTAATCACCGCATATTAACTATAAAATTATTTATTTTAGAATTGCAAAATACAAATACACAAATTCAATAGTTGCTCACGTAAATTCTCTTGTTATTCAACCTAAAAATTATATTGAAAAGTATTGAAAAGCAAGTGAATGTGCGTATTCAGAAATTTCAAAAATGAAATCCTTTATTCACAAATACGTGGTGTTACTGATTGCTGATGTAAATAAAGTGCACACTTCTATCTATAGGGATCGAGAGTTAGAAGAAAATCATAAGGCATGCAACACGTACTTGACAGCATGTAATTATCACCATTTATTGCATGACATGCATATTTCCAAAGAGGAGTTAAGAAAGCAGAATTTAAAGTCGTGAATTCATAAAAAACATCCGACGTAACTTGGGCTTTAAATACGTAAGATCATTAGCCTTTTGAACTACTTGTTCATATTCCAGTGGCTCGAAGTTCAAATTTTCGAATTTAGTCCCTAGTTTTCTGAATATTTGACGGATTGGTTTTCTGTTTCTCACATCCATATAAACCCAATAGCACTATCTAATAGCTTTTCACATAATAATACCGCTAAATTTGAAATACACCAATTGCACGATTTTCTCTCATCATGCATTATTTTACATCACCATTCGATAGAAGATTAAATTGACATCTTTTAAATTTTTAAAAATAATCTAGCGTGGGAAATATGAGGGAAAAGCGATAGTAGGTGTATTTGAAAATGAAATTTTGCAAAATAATGAGATAGGAGGAAATTTTTTTCTGATAAACAAAAGTATAAAAAACTAGTAAAAAGAAGTGAGCAGAATTCTGATCGTCTTTTTTAATAAATGGAGTACTATCATTGCTTAATGACAAATCACTCATAGTTGACATAATATTTAAGAACGAAGTACTTAAAATCTTATAAGATTATAAGTATTTGGAAAATAAGTCGAAGTTTATTTAATTAGGCATAAGTTCGGACACTTTGAATTCAAGTAAAACTGCGCACGCCCGATCGTAATTTATATTAATTCGCATCAACAATTTAAGAAGCTAAACGTTATTTTCAATAATAACGCCAAGAAAGTTTAAATAAACATTGATTTTAACAAAAAATTGTCCCCCCCTTCAAGTTATGTCTGCATTATAACTTCGTCGGGTTCGCGTAAAGTCAGTTGTTGATTCGGTATGAAAACCTATCGCCTTTTAGGAGGTTTTCCACTATATTTTCGAAGAGCAACCGCAAAGAATATCACGAGAATAACTTTCAGTCTTCCTATCGTTAGTTTCCTGGCCATTTTGGTTCGATTAAAAGTCAGTAGTTTGCTTCGCATGTCCGCTAAAGAACACTGTGTTTACAATAAATGTCCTCTCCCTGTATTCTCGATAAAATTCCCTTTTGTTTCGGAATTTGATTCGTTAATTACCTGAAAAAGTTCATGATGCTATATTTTCCCCATATTTTTTGCCCACTTTTTGTAATATGTTCGCGAAAATTCCTTGGCGGATTTCCATTGTGTGTTATATCCTTCCTTGAAACTGACTACTGACTTCTTCAATCTGCTGGCAATTGATTCAATCCACTGATTGATGTTCTTCTTTCTGAATTTTGCTTTCGTTTGATGCCTTTTCCTTCCTTTGTTCTCGCTTGTCACATAAATTGTAATAATTAAATTTGTACACACAAAGTGCAAATCCCAACAAATCCACCTTTGCTAGGAGGGAAAATATCCCTAGATACTGTTTTAAGAGAAATTCCTTCATTTATTTCATTCGTAGCACTCGTTTCATCGGATTTCTGGTGATTTAAGCCACTGTAAAACTTGATGTCAAACTTCGTAAACAATATTATCTAATACAATGTTATAAATTGTTGTGACCATTCTGAAGATTTGACAACGGACATAGGTTTGATGAATTATCCGAAGACCACTCAAAGTAGTGAAAATTTGAAATGATTTTTCGTAAAGACAGGAATGCCACAGTTTTCATCAAAATCTTAGGCGGAAGAAAGGCAACGGAAACTTTTTTCCATCTCGGGAGAATTTCCATTATACAACTAGTAAAAACCTGGGACCATTTTCTCAATTATAAAGCTGTTTTAGGAAGGACGGCACATTTGTAGCTTTCATTTTGACAGATCTTAACCTTCGTAACAACAGCCTCTCAGTGTCACAAGCAAGATCATTTTGGGAAAAAATCGCTCAATTTTCTAACCAGTAAGCAAATACTTGATCACCTTTGGAACCTAAGCAAAAGTTGGTAACTTGCAATGTTCAATATTTTGAATTTTCATGTTCATAAATTAAAAAAGCAAACCGTTCTAGTGACATGGTAAGAAACTCTTGTTAATTCTTTAGCAATAACTCATAATGATCTTGCAATTTCTTAAGGAATGTTCATCCTTCATGCCAATAATTTCGAATACATTAAGAATCAATGAAATTCTACCTATATATCTGCCATGTGGATCTATCATCGTCAAAGTTTTCGATGTAAAATATAAAACTGGCGACATTGAAATCTTTTTAAGATCGAGCTCAAGTAATATACATTATATAATGGTAATTCCTACTAGTTTGCAAAAATAATTTAAAGTTAGGAGTTGTTTCAATAATATTGTGGGGAAATTAACAAAATTAGTATTAATTCCATAGTTAATAATTCACGCAACTATATTTCTTCTTGACAATTCAAAAACTACCCAAATGCATAATACGATGCAAATCAAATGTCATGCGAGTTCGATTAAAGATGACAGTTTCCTCAAGTAAATAAAAGGTAGATAACCTTGACACTTAATTTTTTTTTAATTTGAGAAAAAAACATGTAATTACGAAATGAAATCGCAATTATGCACTTCCTGTATAAACAATTTCACTTTTTGATTTTGAATCCTTCAAAAAGAATTATAATAGTTGAAAATTTAAGCTGATAATTAATTCAAGGTATAAAAGTGGGTAAACCTTAGACTATGCAGAAGAAAATACTACTTTTACGATGAAAGAAATAGATATCACCAATTCCAAAAAATCTAATTCAGTCTCTTGATTCTGATGCTAAAAGGGCACTTAAGATTACCGGTGTCAACAAATGCGGTCGTAAGAAGCATTCTTATTAAGAAATGGCGTACGAAATATGTTACTGGATTCAATCATGAAAAGGCATCCTTTTAAGGCGAACAGCCAAGTAAAGCTATAAAGGACAAAGGATGAATTTGTATGGAAATATAGAATACATAAAAAATTCAGACTTCTCGTAGTAGTGTGATAGTAAAAAACGAACGCAAGAGCATGGGAGAAATTTGGGTATTGGGGTGATTGGATAAACAACCAAGAGAGATTAAATTTTGATAAGAGCATTTTTTGTAGAAAAGATAATAAAATGTAACCAGGTAGGAGTGAGGGGGAGGGACGAGAAAAAGACGAAAAACTGCCCACTACCCCCTTACCCCCTCTCCCCTTCGCCCTCCTACCCAGCCCTCCCACCTCCTCATTCCCATTTCCCAATGGTATTGATAAGACGGAGATTAAAATTAATCTCATTCTTTTTCTTTTCACTGCTGTTACAATTATTTTACTGTGATAAATGGCATTAAAAAATGAGAATTAAGTTTAGACGCAAAAAACATTAATTTCAAACTTTCGTGATACACAGTTCTTAAACCAAGGGGAAAGGTAAGACAGCCAACAATTGATATAATCTTTGGAGAATGAAAAATTCGTCATGGAAAACAAATGGAAGAATTTTTCTTCAAAAATATCAAAAGTTAGACCAATAAATTAAGATATAACTAACGGTAATTGGAGAAATACAATTTGGAACAATTTAAGATCTGCATATATTTGAGACTATGGAATTACTATTTCCTTAGTGAAATTTAATTTAGTTTTATCATTTTTCATTAAAATCCTTAATCTTTAATTTCATGGTACTTATATTTACAAACATAGGGCAACCTGTCTTATAGAGACAGTTTCAATAACTTAAACTGAATACAAAACGCAATTTGAAGTACCGAAATAAATGAGTGAAATATTTGTTCTTCAATTTGATTGGTCGCCAGTCTTGTTTAATTCACATAATTCGCTGCCAACTTTTTAGTTATTCATCTGCCATGTAACACTATTTAGTATCTTGATTGGTTATTATATTTAGACACGCAATTGGTTGGCAGCGTTTTAACACAACTTCTGGCTGTGTAAAACTGAACAAGTAAAAGTGTAATTGATCCACAAAAAAGTTTTTTTTTTTTACATTTCACTCCCTATATCTTTAAGGAATCCACATTAATGTTTTGACTGGTTCAACTTGTGGTCAAATCCATCATTCATAATGTGATCAAGCAAATGAAACTTACTTGATCTGAATAATGAGAAATCAATAAAAACTGGAATACAGAAGAAAATTTTATCTAAGGATGAGCTTACAGTAGAACCGAGAAAATATACAAAATTACATTTAATATATTGCATAAAAGTGTCTTGCGCAAGTGAAAAGTAAAAGAGCTTCGAATCTGAAAGGGCTAATGAATAAGACCAACAAGATATACTTCTGAATATGACAAAAAAATATTTTACCATCTTATTTGTCTCCAAAGTAATTAAAATTTCTCAAACATTCAATAGCACCAGGGTATAAATCAGACTTTAACAATTTACTCAAAGTTCTGCAGAGCACGGCTCCGTAATTTAATACATTTTAAGTGTACATTTTGCGGAAAGTTAACATTAAGCTCTTAATTTAATTTTTTTTGAAGAAAAATTTGTGATCATTACTCATAATAATACATATATATACATACATATATATATATATATATTTGAAAATTAACGGAAAGTTTAATAAATACTAAAGGAGAAATCAAGAAAATACTGGGAAAACCGTCAAGGAATTAAAGCGTCTTTGTTTCATATTTGGGTTTGTGTTTTACAGAACTCGCAGATCGCAGTTCAAATTTCAAGAGTAGTCCTTGACATTTCAGAAGAAACTTTTCTAGGTTGACTAGAGCTTATTAGCCATTTATATTTAATCAAGAGGAGTAGGCCATGCTGGTCTATTTTCCTTTGAGTCTAAAGTCGAGAATTAAGGTTTTATTCCAGGCAATAGTCGGCAATAGCATAACAGACGTGACATTGCTAAAACATTTACTTTAGCGGAACTGTTCACTCAAAGCTAACTTTTAAAATAATTAATTTTCATCTAATACCTCACAGAAAGAGTTGATGGTTCACGATTTCGGATCCTGATCTTACTTTGAGCCTTTTACGAAATGAGATTAAAGGTAGAGCCGGTAATTACGTTGGGTCTCCAAAGTTTCGAGATTTCAAGGCGGAGGGCGGTCACATGTGCCAAATTGATTTCCATTAGATTTAGTTTCGTTTGATTAAATAACATCGTACCAAGAGTGGAAATGCTTGTGATAGCATACTTAGTTTAGATTACAACATCGGCATTGGGTAGAAAATTGTTATACAATGAGGAAGCGTTGCCTTCTTTGTGAACTGTCCTGTCTTTGTCTGATAAGAACTTCCGAAGGACCTAAATAACAGTGGTCCAGGATTCTTTTTCCATGCTCTCCCTCCTTTCCGGCACGGAAATTTGCATTTCCATGTTTTCAAAAAATTGTTCATCCAGGTCTTGGTACGCAAATTGAGAGGGCGAAGGGGAGATAGAATAAGGTAAAAAAATCAGAACGAGTTGAAGAAAACTGGGTGAACATTCTGGATACGAACATAATTGGCGAATACCTAGTGGAGGCTGGTGACAACAGAACTTTTAGCGTTAGACCTAAAGTGCACAACAGAGACCAAGATGGGAACAAGAAATAGTAGTCTGAGAGGGCGTAAGGGAAACCTGGAGAGAATTTAGTGGTGATTTATAATTAAGTTGGTTTGAATTTAATGCAACCATATTTGATATTGTTCCATTTGAGCAAGAAAGAAGTAAATAATCCACAAATGTCAATCGCTCAAGGCGAAACCCATCTCGAATTTGGTTGAACTGGTGGAAAACCCTTTAAGACTTGACCTTGGTGGACGATTTAGGAGTTTTGGAGAAGGGTGCTGAAGTAAATTTGTTGATTTTCCTGGTGATAAGGCAATCGCTAAATCCGAACTGGCTGTTGCTTAGGCAGAGTAGACAAGATGGTATTCCATAGAGTGCATGAAATTCGTTATTTTTTCACATTCTTGGACTGACTGAAGCAACTTTAAATCACCATTGGCAGTCAAAAGATGAGTGCCAGTGGAAATTCCCTTGGCAGAAACAGATATAACCAGAGATAGAGAAAAATATTTTAGAAGAATTTAGGGAAACATTGATCCCAATTATTGTAGGAAGATAAGTTATCTTTGTAGACGCTCTCAAACATTTTCCTAGGAATAAAGTCAGTCACTTTAATCTGAGAGCTGCAAAAACGCTTGCTCACAGTCGATTGCGGCACTACTCTTGTATTGAGACTGAACAGCGCAATGTCCAAATCTTTTCTAAACTCTCATTAGAGAAAATTGTGATCCTTTTATTTGACAAACAATCGAACAAATACCATTTATTAATCCGTAATATAAATACTGTATTAATTTCAAACGAAATCATAGTTTACTGCGAGCTCTACCTATTTTAATCATTGATTAAGTTGCAGTCGCAGATAGCTTTTTGATAAAAAACTCAAGAACCGAGTTTTTTTTGCCGCTCTATATAATATTAATTAATGTCATTAATTAAACAAACCAATTACTAAAAGAACAGAAAGGCTGTTTGGATTACATTATTTTCAAAAATAAATATTTTAAATAGTTACATTTTTAACATAATTTCACTCTAAATCATGAGGATTCAAATGAAAATCATAAGCATGATTGAAAGGAAACATTTTGAAATTTCGTTAGAGAACTATGGTTCTGCCACTTGGTATTGCTGGTACTCACTAATAAGATCAAGAACATTTGATTCTGTGCTTTTGAACTCTTCCTCTTCCATTCCTTCACCCGTATACCAGTGAAGATACGCTTTTCTGCTATACATTGCTGCGAAGGGTCTTTGAATTCGATCAAAAACTTCATTCAGAGCTGTAGTATTTCCCATGAATGTTGCAGACATTTTCATGCCTCGTGGTGGGATGTCACACATAGCTGTCTGACAATTGTTCGGTATCCATTCGACAAAGTTCTGTGAATTCTTATCCTGTGTACTCATCATCATTTCCTCGACTTCGGCTGGACTTAATCTTCCACGGAAAACTGCTGCACAAGTTAGATATCGTCCATGAATAGGATTGCACGCAGCCATGAGGAGCTTGGCATCGAACATTTGCTGAACTAGTTCTGGAACAGTTAAGGATTTGTAAGCTCGGTTATCTCGGCTTGCCAATGGAACAAATGATGGAGCCACAAAGTGTATTCGCGGAAATGGGACCAAGTTAACTGTAAGTTTACGAAGATCAGAGTTCAGTTGACCAGGAAATCGGAAGCATGTTGTGATTCCACCGATGGCGCATGAAATTAGGTAGTTCAGATCACCAAAGGTACTGTTTATTTTGAGTACATTGCTGCATATGTTATAAAGAGCTTCGTTGTCAAGAACTACAGTGAGATCACTATTTTCTATGAGGTAGTCAAGAGTAAATATACTGTTGTACGGTTCCACTACCACGTCCGAGACCTATATATATTTGAAATATAAAGGAAATTACATAATTTAGCTATTTCTCTGTCGAATTTGAGTAGAATAACAAAAGTGGTACATTTTTTCATCGAAAACTACCTTATAAATTCGAATTAACTATCCAAAACATTTGAGAATCCTTAAAATAAGGAAATACTTCAACTTGCAGCATATTTTCAACTGGAAAAAGTGAAAAATAATAAGTTAACCATGTTTTGCTGCCAGAATTGTTACGGCAAATTTGTTACAATGTCACTCAGATGACACTTAGTCGCAAAAATAGAAGCAATTAAACATAATAGTTAAAAAATCATGCAAAGTAAATTCACCTTAGGTGATGGGAAAACTGTAAAGTTATTAAAAATCCTATCAGGCCATTCTTCGCGAAGTCGATCCATAACTGCAGTAGTCATTCCTGATCCACAACCTCCACCAATGGAATGAATAATCTGAAATCCTTGAAGTTGATCACAACCCTCAGCTTCCTTGCGAATGATATCCAGCGCGGAATCCAGTAGTTCTAGACCATCAGTGTAACGGCCTTTGGCCCAGTTATTACTCGATCCGGATCGACCAAAAACGAAGTTCGCTGGACGGAAGAGCTGACCGTAAGGCGTGCTTCGTACTGCGTCTTTTGAACTCGGATCAAGGTCCATCAGAACGCATCTGGGAACAAACCGTCCTCCTAAATTAATTATTTCATTTAAAATGGTTAAATAAACTACACTGAGTTTTAACTTATTCAATGAGTATCAACTATTAAGGCAAATGAAAAAAAAACAAAGTCACGGACTTCAACCTATATTAACTTGAATGCATTGAATTTGACATTTGATCACAATTAAAAGGAAATCTCACCAACTGCTTCAGTGAAATAGACATTCATGCGCTCAAGTTGAAGATCGGATTCTCCACGGAAAACACCATTTGGATTAACACCATGCTCATCAGCTATTATTTCCCAGAACTGGAAAAAATAAAAGATCGTGTTTTAGGGTTAGTCGAGAAGCATGCTGAGATAGTGTGGTAATATTCTTAAAACTGATAATATCGTAAATTGTCTTGAATCTTTGTAATGCAAAAATTTGAGGGGAAATTAAAAAGATTACAATGAGATAAAGGAACATTTAAACTTTGTTCCAATAAACTGTCGCTACTGAAGGAGAGAATGTAATATACATTTTAAGTATTACTAGCTCCATAGTTTACAGAAAAATATCAGCATACCTTAACTCCTGTGTGATTTCCACATTGACCTACAAGTAGCACGACCAATTCTCTCATTTTAGTAACTAAAATCCGAAATAAATTGAATAAAACCGAAAGGGATATAGCGTTGATCGTCAGACCAAAGTATAAATCAAATGGGCAATCGATCCACTCTGTTCACGTGCCCCGAATAGCTTTTATCCCTACAACGTGGACAATTTCGAAAACCGAACACATTTTTAATCTTCAGTCATTTTTTTTTGGCTATGACAATCAAATAAGCAATCATTTGACAATAAGCAGATATTTTCTATAGTCTGTAATTCCACGCGCGATTTAAAATTAGAACAAATAGATGAACTTAGGAAATTGGATTTCTTTCGGAGTCATTACTAGTGTCCGTTCTCTATAACGGATGCTAAACACTCTTAAATAATGAATGAACTCAAAGTCTCACTCTGTCCTTGAATGGTGCTTATCGCAATAGCTGGTGTGTACGCATACGTTTATTGATTTCCTATTTCACCTACTTCGCGACCTTATGTTCTATAAAATTTCAATCTCCTTCTACATTTATCTTTTCATGCTCCATGGAATTTTAATTCTGATTCTTAATTTCGACTTACATCTAGTTAGAACCATCCCAAAAACAGATATGCGTTTAAATAAAACTGTTGCTACTTATGTCAAAATCAGTACTATATAAAAAATATCATTTATCTTTGCGCTTGCCATTCAGCAGCTTGTAGCCTTCAGGTATGAAGCTTATCTGAACAATAATAAATCAAGTATGTTCATTCATATATACTTATAAAATAAAAGTTAGCTCGTTTGATTTAAAATATTGCATTTCAAAAAAACAATTATAGCTCCATCAGGATTTAAAGGGCAAGTGCCCTATAACGTCGTTTCGGAGGAATATATGTATATATAGTAAGAGCACAAACTAAATTTCAGGGAAGAAAGATTGAATTTTTCCTATACACCAGTGGAAGTTAAGAAGATTTGGAAGATGAAGAAGAAGAAAAAAAATAAAGCATAATAGATATGTACATAAACTATAAAGGAATGAAGTAGTAGAAGGTGAAAGGCTGCAGATCTATTTGCTTCGTCGAAGAGTTGAAGGTGCCGAGCCAGAGGTGGTTCCAATTATACCCGATCCAGAGTCATCGTTCCCTCGGGCTTCTGACTTGAGTCGAACAAACTCTCGAGCAACTTCATCAGAGGGTCGTTGAGAAAGAATCCGTAGAATGGTCCAACCTGATTCATCTAGCTGCAAACGACGACCCAAGGCACACCAGCATGCACAGGCCCCACTAGTTCCCAGACCCAGTGTATCAGTACTTGCTGTCAAATCTCTTAACTGAAGAACCGTCAAACCGATTAATCGATCTGCTCGGCCGAAACAGTAGTCCTTAGCACACATATGAAGTTCGTAGGATTCGGGCTCTGAACCCGCTCCTAGCATACTGAAATTTGAAAAAAAAGCAAAATAGCTATAATTTCACTCCCAAGTACCACAAAGGTGGCTCAAAGTAATAAGCCAACTCACAATGTAACTGTCTCATTGAAAGTCGGAGACCAGACGCCGGTTTTAGATTTAGTAGCAAATTTGCGCTTCTTGTCAGCTAGTAGGGGTCCAACAATGTACACTTCAACGAATGGTCTAAAGGTTCCATTGGTTACCCATTTGAGATTGCTTGCCGATAGAACTATGAGAATTAAGATTAAGATGCATAAGCTTTACGGATCAAATAAACATAGCCGGATTAATTAGATCGCGCAGCTTACTTGAAACTGTGACTTTGTGCTCCCCATGAGATGGATGTCGGAAGAGATCCACTTGAATGGAGAGCTCGCCGACACTGTCTTCAACGGCCGGTTTGTCTAAAGCATAAAAATAGGTTGGTTAGCAATAATTGAACATAAACTTAGCTCATTCTAAGTAAAGAGGCTCCAACAATAGAGGTGAGAATGGCGCTGTCATTCAACGCTTAATGGAGAAGCAGAAGTAAGATAACATAAGGGAATACAAGGAAGTTTAATGACCTTCAAGGCCTCAACCAAGCTGAAGGTTTACATTTCTTAAACATACCAAGGCCTAACGGTTTTAATCATAAGAGGCACCAATCGCAAGCTGAGATTTGTGAAATTTCAATCAACCTATCTTCAGTAAAAGTTTCAATGAAATCTGTGTATTCACTGATACAAAATTTTGATCAAAGGAACTCAATGAAACAAACTCCCATTAATAAGCAAAAATTATCACATGATTTATTTAAATAGAATCCACAAATGCAAATTCAACTGCGTTGGGAAAAAAATCGATCTTCTCTAACGACTACCTTTCAAATAATCTATCGTTAGACAAGCGTTTCAATTAGTAGGTGATCGATTTGCATCCTCCAGCTACAGACTTAAAGCGTGTGGTGGTTGAAATCCAGCTCAGAGTTACTGTAGTTACAGCATCCATAAATGCTCTACTATGTTAAGATGGGTATTCAAGGTAGCAATACTTTGGATACAGAGGTAATAGAACTCTGATTAAGTACATTTGAAGCTTGTAAGTTTATATGGTTGACGGGATAAGATTTTAGTTAGTCATCTGAAGCTGTCACGAGTTATGCAACGCTTTATAAGCATTTTTAATAGCTTATTTGCTAACACTCTCTACTAGCCAGGATAATGGGTTGATCTCAGAAAAACAAAATTTGTAATCAAGTCTTACCTTGCGACTTCTGCGTGTTAACGAAATTCTTGATCAGTGTATCTGTTGACTGTGTGTACAGCGAGAGAGCGTGTTGAAGGGAGAGGAATTCCGGTGACTTCTCCAGATAACTGTTCTTCAGGCCGCTACCACCTGCATGGAAGTAAGATTTGATGGCATCCAAGGCAATACCCATGATTTGACAATGTCGCTGATTCAAGTTCTTTAGAGTCATATTGGTAGTCTCTTTTGACATCTCCTGTAAAGCAGAGTTTAAATAAGTAGGTACGAAAAAATATAGAAAACGCTATATTTATTTGCTGTCAATCCCCAAATTGAATCAAGCGGCTACTCAGACTTCTAATCCACCAATCATAGCGAGCTATATTCGTTAACTTGAGGTCACATAAAGCGTTAGGCCATTAGTTGAAATATCATTTTCATGGAACTATCAAATAGAGACGTGAGCAATTATTATTGGCATAAAGTCCTTTTTTGGTGACCTTATGATTAATTAGCCCTTTAAGTTCTGGGCCAGTTTACTGACTTCACAGTTTTGACACTATCTGAAATGTAACAGAGGTTCTGCGGTAAAATACTAAAGCAACTTTCATCGTGCCAATCTAATAAGCGGTTGGTTTAAAAAAATGATCAGCTATTAGTTCAATCCTGATTGCTAAACCGAAAAATCTCCAAATCTCACTCACCTCTCCTATTAGAACATTTTTTACTGAAGGGAAAAAATTATTAAAGCTCACTTAAATGGACAAAGATCCTAACTAGAATAAAGTATTTGAGGATCAAATAATCAATCAATAAATATGTATTCTCTGTAATAGTCTCCATATATATTCGTGGTTAAGCCATTCAGTGGGGTTTATATCACGTTATATCTTGCAGAATAGGCTAATGATAACTATTATAAAGCCTGCCATTTAATCTAATAATAATAATCTCTTGCAGGAGCATACACGAATGCATACTGAAAGCGAATGCTATTAACGGGTGAAATTTCAAAAATTAACGGCTCATGAATAAAATTATTGAATATAGTACACTGATCCTCCAATTACATTTGTCTAAGAACCAACCTGAAGAAGTTTATTGTTTGGTAACTGGCTACTGACATTACTCAGTAGCGTCTGAGAAACACTTGTCAGTTTTGCCGTAGCGTTTGATGGAATTGAGAGGTTGAGGAAGAGAGCACTGGGATCAGATACAGGTGGAAGAACGACCTGTTTCTCAAACGTGTACATCGTGATCTTCCAGAGCTCTTTTAGAATTCTTTTCAACACTGTCTTCTCGCATACATCAGCATAGATGGATAGGGAGGATTCGAAGTGATCCATCAGTGGTCGTAAGATAAGATCAGCTTCAGATTCAATATTAGCCTTAGAGTTGGGTGAAACCTAGAGCAAAAAATTTCTATTTATATACTTCATCTCAACAGTTAGAAACTCGCGGTTAAATCAACAGTTTACCTGATGCAGTAGCTTATTAACCTCCATAACCTTGTTCACAACCGGTGGTTTTAGAGCAACCGAATACTTCTCTGCCATCACATCGATAGCATCATTGAGCATTTGTTGAAGGTCGTGCATTACCATTTTGGTATCTTCCTTTAGACTTTGATCACCTCCCATAGATTCGTAAACTTTCTCCAATTGAACACGACATTGTTGGATGTTGTTCATTAGAATGCAGGCGGTTTCTTGAGATTCCACCCAATGACAAAAATCGGCTTTAACCACTTCCGCATAGGTGAGAAGAACCTTTCCAACTGTCTGTTAAAAGAGCGGAAAGCATTTTCAGTCAAATAGTTATGCTTCAAACTAGCATAAATAAACTATTGTTCCCAAATTAAGCATTTGAAGCTTTTCTGAGCCATTCAATTCATTCCATTTGTTCCTTTTTCTCCGATAATTTCACCTTTGAATTAGTTTTTTCGTTTAACAGGATAAATCGTGTGGGCTGCCACTCTTGGCCCATCCCAACTACCCGCTCAGTTGGAAATGTGGAAAACCTTATCTTATGAACTCGTATAATTCCAAATGAACGCTTTATTTTTGGGGCAAAAGTAATTAGAGATGATTTGCGAAATTCATGATTACGAAAACTATTTAAGTAAAAATACGCATATATTTTGAAAAGGAAGACATTAGACACAACCTTCCACATGAAACTCTTATAGCCAGGCTTCAATTGAGTTTAACATACCGTGAAGACCTGAAATACACGAATATATTGACCACTGCTAAACCACAATGCAAATATTTGCCTTAAAGACAATTTTTTTAAATCTGAACATTGATACACAAGCTAACGAGTATGATTGACAAATAGAGTTTAATGACAGTGGGCATTTGTTGTGAGTTCCAATCACATAATCAATGATCCAATTCCATTAAAGAGATTATCCCCTAAATCGTGTGCGTTACATTGGCTAGAAGAAGAAACCGATCGTTTACGGACTTGTACCTTAGTCTTACCCAGACGCACCATTCAAAAGAACAGATTTCAACAGATGTGCTCTTTAAGAGCTTGACAAGGGAAAGTTTTGTCTGCAGTCTGACAGAGAACGCTCTTAACTGCATTGAGACCCAAGTGTTCTTTTCCAAGTAGTCCGACTCCTACTTTTAATACCTTTTGAAATCAAACTTCAATATAAAGCAGGTCCGAGAGAATGCTTATTTGAATAAGACCAGCCTTTTTTGTTTGACATCCCAACCCACAGCAGGATTTAGTCATTCAAGGACCACATTTGAGATTTTCATCTAACATTCAGGAAGAGCCTTATTTTGCATCCAGACAAGGGAGCTCAGCAAAATTAAAGTGAAATAAATAAGTTGGTTGAGATTATATATGTCACCCGAGAGTACTATTCAGTGCTGGTTTTTAAAATGTGTCAGTTGATAAGACATTAAAGTGAATGGTGGTTACTATGGTCCAGTAACGGATAAAATAAAATCTCACCCTGAAAGTGAGATGTAGCGGTAGTAGTGAAAATAGCATTCTCCACTTAGACAGACAAATAAAGCATATCCGTGATTTAACGGTCAGTATACACAACTGTCATGTCAAAATCATTATCATCGATAGGCATTCACTGACTGGAATGACCATTCTTACAAAATGGTTCAGGTTTTGATTTATTTTGATTTCCCAATTGGGATATTGGAAAATGCTTTCATCTAATTGTGCGCCGCTGACTCAGTGGTCAACGTTCACATATGCTAATTCAGAAATGACATCTATTGGTCATCTATTTACAATGATATGGGTGATCAACAGCCCTGATTCATTTAAAAAAAAAACTAGAACGACTTAAAAAAGCCACCCCCCCTTTTGAACCAAGATATCATCAGCATTCCTTTATAAGTTTTTGGGGTGTCACTCATTGAGTTGACTTTTGTTTTACTAAATACAAAGGGAAAGGCAAGCAGATATTTCTACCTCTTGTACTAGTTCTTTGGAAAGCTTCGTATTGAAATTATTAAATCCCGAAGTGATTGCCAGATAGGGATACAAGGCATCCTTGAATTTTAATGGATTGCTACGCAAGTAATTTTTCTGGCGTATTAGTCGCAAGCCCAATTCATTCTTTCTGTCCTCGCCCTCATATCTAAATGGATTTTCTTTGTTTTACATTTTTATCTCTGCCCAATCACTTAAAATAGTCTGAATGAATTGGGATTTTCAATCTTCCAGTTTAATTTAAAAGAATATTTACATCCCTGTTTTTAATTCTAAGGATTGACTAACGTTAAAATAAGATACCATCATGGACTCCTTTTGTAACAGTATCTTTATGAGAATCAATAAGAACCTATTCAATAGAGCACCAAACATCGGAATTTATGACTATTTGACAATTAGTATCCGAATGCAGTAATCAAACAGGAAGAAGTTGGCTCAAAGCTATCAAGAAATTAATCAACTCGAAAGAAAACAATTTTTCATGAATAGATAAAGGAAGGCAATTGTAAACTTAGTCAATCAGACTAGATTCAGCGATGGCGTTAATTTGGTAAATATTTGCAATTTCAATAACAAATATACAGCGTTAATTAACAAGAGTGAGATATCATTATTTGTAGTTTCGTCTTCGTTAGAATATGATGACAACTGTGTGTGTGGGAGTTTCATCAAGAAAGCCATCCCACCTTCTTTCATATATGAAAGTACAAGTTTATTAAAGGTCCGTGGGAAAAAAATTATCCCAAAGTTACACCATTTGAGTCACTGGTAGCTAAGAAAAGTCCTGCCGGGCTACTATTCTTCAAGGCCCTTGCAGTCTCTTTTCCATAAATAATTTAGAATAGAGACAGAGATTAGTGCGTGAAAAATTCTAAAAGGACCATTATCCTGTGGCTACTGTGTGGACAGAAAGTCTAGTTACAGAAAGCAAATGATATAGGTGTTTGAGCATACCACAGGGTTATTACAAAGGCAAAGAATCTCATCGACTATTATAGTCTAATTTCCATTAGAGTTTATCCAAATGTTCATATCTATTTTTGACTAATTGAAAAATGTCCTTTATTACAGCAAGAGATCAACTCGATAAAGCGAATCATATATATACGAGAGTGAGTCAAAGTTCTCAGACAAACTCCGTAATTTATTTACTTAATAAATGATAACATTCATTCTCTGCATAGATTCCATTGTTGTCTACACAATTTTTTAATCTATATTTGTACCTGTAGATTCCTTTATGGTGGAGTTTTGAGGATATCTCTAGTTCCATGAAACTACATGTTTTTTGCTTCATCTAAAGAAGTAAATCGAGAGTCTTTACGCCGTTTTTTCAGTTTCGGAAACAAAGTGAGCCCGAGAGAAATAGATGCGTACTATAAGGAGGAAGTGGAAGTGTTTCCCATCGGAATTCGTGTAACTGAGTCCTGACAGGTCTTGGAGAATGTGCAGAGGCATTTTCATGCTGAAAAAAAATTTGACTGTGCAGTTCCCTGCACCATTTTTTGGCGAGAGATGTCTTCAACTTCTTAAAAATGTCTTCATAATAACTTCATAATAACCGTTTTCTGTTCTTCTAGAAAGTCTATCAATACGTATCACACTTTTCGAATCCCGAAAAATAGTGGTCACGACCTTCTTAATACATCTATCAGCTCTGAAATTGAAAGTCCCAGATGTTCCCTCTGGATACCACTCTTTGGATTAAAGTTCGTTTTCTGGATCAAGCTGGTAGATCCAGGTTGCATCTCTAGTAATAAAGCGCTTAAAAATTATCTTCATTTGTCTCCACTTTTGACAAATTTGCCGAAGAAAGTTCAGCTCCTTGGATCATTTGTTGTTCTTTCAACACTTTTGGAACCCATCGTGACTGCCGAGATCTTGTTCAAGGGAGAATTGCAAATGCCGATTCGTGCGCAATTTCTACTTCGTTGACGATTTCTTCAATGGTAACTCGTTCGTCTTGTTTCACTACTTTATGCACAAGGGAGATGTTTTATTGATTTCTCTCTGTGGTGGGTCTCTCTCCTTAAGGGGGTCGTCAGGAAGTTACGCTCTTCTCTCTTTAAAGCCTTTAATCCAATCATAAATGACTGCTCTATTTGGCTCAGAGTTCCCAAAAGTCCGATGTAAAGCTTCTATGATCTGGCCAGGTTTCCAATTTAGTTGAGTTAAAAATTTTATGGTACCTCTGATTTCAAAATTTTTCATTCAGAGGGTTGAAGATTGCTAGCTATTTTAAGATGCAACTTGTCTTGATCCTGACCTTGCATAGAAAGATTGGACAGTTTTATGTAATTAAGGAAGGGTTAACGACGTGTTTGGACTTGTAAAAACTTGTAAATCTTTCCTTTTTTTAAAGTTATGGCATTTGCCTGCAAACTTCTTGACTCACCCTTACACTTTTAGATAAGATTTCAAAATCATCCACTCTACTGAAGGTGGGAGACAGTATGAGCTAATACAGACACCAAGTATTAAATTTAAAAGAAATATGATATTAAGCAGGGAAAAACGCTTTCGATGAAATGTGTAAAAATGCATTCGGAATTTATTTAACGTAACATGCTAGATATTCCTCATGTTCTATTACACTGTTCTTCACATACATATGCTGACAATTAAAACTGGCAGTAACAGTATAATGGTGCTCAATTATTGTTTCATAAGTTCCTTTTATTTCAATTTTAATTATATGTTATATTAAACCACAGATTTAGGCAAAATGATGATAGAGAGCTTCAGGGAAACACGAGAAAACTTAAACAAATCATATTCTCTCAAATCCGAAGCCCTAAGCTATGATTTCACTGTTTCAATTCACATCTGGTCACCCATTTTGGGACTGAATGGATGTACTTTGAATTGTTCAAAATTTCCTCGTCAGATAAGATGTGCGTGCAAAGAAAGCGAACCGCCTTCCTTTTTGCGCCGCTGGATTTGTACTTATACATAATTAGTTTTAATTCACGACAGTCCAAGGTGAATATTTTCATGAAATGAACTTCAGAATTGAATGATATAAAACAAAGCAGGAGAGAAAAATCTTTATTATAAAGTTTTTTAGAGCTCCTTCTCTTCAATCTACTAGAATATATGAATTACGCATACTTTTCCCCAATTCGTATAATTGAAGTGAAATTATAAATGTATGAACATAGTACAATTATGTTACCTGTGAGAAGCGGTTTAGAAATCGATCGTTGACTACTGGATCCGGACACTCTAGTTTCTTCATTATGTCGAAACACTGATTCAGCTGAGTGAATACATCCACCACGGAGTTTGAGAAGAGCGCCTGGCCACTGGAGCGATGAAATCCATCCTTTTTATCACGTTGGTAGGCATTTCGTAAGAAATCCATTGAAATCTCGTCGTTTTCATTCAGCCATTGCATTACAAATGGCTCAAACCAACTAAAAATGAAGAAGGAAACACATAATTTGTTATCTTTTGAATAAAATAAAAACTTTGATGGTATCTAATGCTTATTTGCACATTTACTTCGTATCAAGACAGTTTATTGCAGCAAAGCCTCATATTCGCTCAGGCTTTAATCCTTCTCATAATAATTATGTTTGTGCACGCAAGGGATATAAGCATTAAAAAATAAACATTAATAAATTTTCAAATAATTATAAAACATGTTGGATTAAGTAAAATTTAGATTCCGATTTTAAGGCAATAAACAATGGGAAAGAGAACGATCTCACACGGAAAGTTTGCACCAA
Source organism: Hymenolepis microstoma (assembly GCA_000469805.3). Taxonomy (NCBI): domain Eukaryota; kingdom Metazoa; phylum Platyhelminthes; class Cestoda; order Cyclophyllidea; family Hymenolepididae; genus Hymenolepis; species Hymenolepis microstoma. The sequence continues at coordinate 8,724,987 of LR215995.1, read as the reverse complement.
TACTCTGTGGAAAATGGACGTAAGAAAATGTTTATTGGTGGTTTTTTACCTCGAATGAAACTATCAGATCTGAGTATACGCATTATGACTAGTTTGTTAGAAGTGGAACTCGAGGATATATTCTTATATTTTGTAAATTATCAGAAGTTTAAGTGAATTGCTTTAGAAGAATAGAAAGATACCTAATTAATCTCCCTTAGACACGCCATATTTGGGAATATACAATTGACCACTCGAGAAGCCAATGTGGTGCCTGGAGTGTTTTAATGCCATTCTCCAGGAAGTGACCTTGCAGCATGCATTTATTCTTTTTTTGCTTTTAATGAAAGTTGCGAAAACAGGGAGAGCTAGTAAAGAAATAACTATTTTTTGCTTATTAAATGAGATTCCCTTGGTAACATTTGCTGATACTATTTTCTGATTATAAATCATATGAAATATTTTTTTTTTACGATTCTGGTAACTCAAAGTGTCGTGAATAATCCGGTTACTGGTGATTCAAAATAACAAAATAAAATAGTCCTGACAGGATTATTTTTATAAAGGGTTTAGGAATGGTGCTGAAGTACTTTGATGTGGGATCAATTGATTGATTGATTGGCCTCAATACACACTTTTAACTCACTATTGGAGACAGATTAGTAGGCGATATGGATAAAGCACAAATGATACTGAAAAAGAATGTTAGTTTCGAAGGTTCTTACACACAACCACATGAGGCTACAATGCAAATAGGAACAAAATTTACCCAAATCTTCTGATTAATATCTATCAAGTAAGCAGATCAAAATGTTCAAGCGCTAAACGTTAAGCGAATTAACTAAACTCTTGATTGGATTATTTTATAAATATAAATCAAGTTAGTTAATTCACCTGGGATAGCCTGGGACAACGTCTTTGAGTTCTGGAACCTCCGAGATGTGAGTGTTGTAGAACCACTTGACTTTGAAGCAGAGGTTCATGTAATCGGAGGTTTTGCAGTAACGATTGGACGCGTTGGCATGCTGCTCTAAAGCTGGTGGTAAATCGTCAGATAGCCGAGTCCACATGCAGTAGGCACTGATTAGACCCATGTTTGCTTCTTGAGGGAATCTATCGGGACAAAAGGGAGTTGATAATGGTTTTAGAAATTCGACTAGGAATAAAGCACTTTTCCTCTATCGATGTCGACACGCAAATAAGTTCTCATTAAACAACCTCTTTCGAAACTGGTGATTAGTAAAATATTTATGTAGAAGAGAAAGAAAATTGCATTTCAACTCTGACAATATTTGCTCATTTAAGTTACACAAAAGTCCTGCATTGTTAAAATAGTGATGTCGACCATCTTTGGAGTAATAAATTAAAATAATTTAAGATTTCTGTTGGCGGATTTGTTCCCCACTTCAGAAAAATAGATACCACTCAATTTCATAATAAATTAATTCGAATATGCGTTTAAAATATAAGCACTTCTTGGGGAGAAATAAACAATTTCAATAGGCTGAAAGCGACAATTTTATTGCTCAAACCAACACCTCCCATTATTGGAGTGCTTTTTATGCATAGAATGGCGATATCTGCTGCTAAATCCATCTTAGCATCATCAAGCTGTTTTTCTGGCAACTAACAAATAGATAACAAAAATTTTTTATGAAGGAGGCCTCTTATAACAGCTTGACTTTTTTCAGTCATTGTAATCAACTCGTCCCCCCCCCCCCCTAGAAGTAATTGGGGAGGGAGGGAGAAGGCGAACTTTTCTTGCATCTCAGTGATAAAAATAGGAGCAGTTTTACCCTGTTTTAAATTAAATTATTAGCAAGTACAAGTGTATTTCATTTTGGTGTTGAGATGCTGCTAGAGTAATCCTTGCAATCATCTCTGGAAGGGATTGGAATTGAAAATACCTCATTTAAAAATTCCTCCAATAAATCATCCCGTTCTTATTTCTGTTGGGACTAAAATATCATCTCCTGAAACCAGTCATGAAATTAAAGTATTTTTTACAAGGAAACGGATTGCCTTTGCGTTCCACTCAATTTACACAAAAAATATAGAATATTCTATTCACAAAAATAGAATGCCAATATTATCCAAAATCGTTTTGAATTCAGATAATTTTAATAACTATATTGCTTTTTAAACGAATCCTAACGCCGACTAAACCATTCATGTAGACTTTAAAACACCTAGCATGGCAATACCGACTTGATGTCATAAGATTATTTCAAAATTGGACGGGATGAAAAGGTGGTGCATCAAAAAGGATTTGATGAATGGTTACATTACAACCTCGAAAATTCTAACTTAAATAATTACTTTGCAGTTTAGTGCGTTTATTAGCTAGGTATGCAAAAGTCAATAGATAGACTAAATAAAATACTTTGACTTCGTGAAGTTTATTACTGATGGGAGTGGTTTCTAATAAATTTAAATAAAGCCACTGAGTCCATGCTTTGTTTTGGGATAAACAATTTACATACCATAGGTATTGATCATATTGCCTTTTTTAGCAATGACATGATGATAGCTAGTCTGAACAGAACTGTTTTCAGTTCAGTGGTGGACTGACCTACAACCATCATTTACAAGACAATAATATTTTGATGCCGATGTTCTTGAATTCCAAAGACAAAGCCCTCTTCGATGGAGCTCGACAACGACATTTCTCAGGGGAACTCAATGAGCTAACTCTCAGCATGACACGGCTCTGCGAGAGTGTAATTCTAAAAGTATTTTTCACGCAGAATTCAAGGCAGAACCTTCATTTTGTCTTGATTTGTGAAATTGAACAATGGCCCTCGTCCATCAAGTCTGATTCAGTGATAGTTACTATTAGCTCTTGCGGTGACAGTCAGGTCCAAAAGCTCTAGATCGCTAAAATCACACCCATTTATTTCAGAACTAGAAAGCCAACCTTTTACGAAATATAACGTATATTCAGCATAATTTATGAGCCTTTCTCCCGGTATTTGTGGTTTTAAATAGAATGTTAGCTTATTTAATACCTTAACGCCTATCTGGTAAGAGATTTCAGTTAAGAAATTCATGAGAAACCATGAATTTATCAAAAGAGGAATTCGTTGAATTAATTTTAAGAGAAAAAGAAATGCTACAGTAGCTGAAATGTCGTATTCTTCACTCTAAGTAGCTACAGTAAGTCTGGAACCATGAAAGCAAAGTTAAGGTAAGCTTTTGTTTAGCGTCATTCATATTTTATCATTACAAAGAACCAATTGTTATATTAAATAGGTAAATCGTTTTTATCATGGGGTGAAGACCTCCTTAAGATATCAGAACGTTTATATATAACCTATGACCAATAAGGTCCCTGCTAAACCACTTCCCCTTAATTAATTAAAAATATATAACTATTTAAATTTTGTAAAATTATTGGCTATTCATTTAACCACTGGCACAGCACAGAAGAAACTTAATTTTTAGACGCAAACATGCGAGAAAAAGATGATTTTATGAGTTGATTTTAGTTAGAATCGAATATATTTGATAAATTAAAAGCGTCAAATAATTGTTTAGCAGGATAATAATGGGTAGCCGACACGCTCAGTTGATGAAAGCTAAATAACCGTAAAATGGATATTAATTGAAAAGAGTTCTCATTTTTTGCCTACACTGCATGTTTAACTCTACCTAAATTTCTTTATAATTCCAAAAATCCAGAGTGCAAAGAAATATCTATAGTTTTATCCAAACCAACCATTTAATGGAATCAATAATTTAATTTTGGTGGTATTTTGGTTGCTTACACATCTGCCTCTGTAACGCATACCACTTAAATCAATTAATGCCCAGCCTTTCACAAGCATTAACATTCATCGTTGCTATTTATATAATCTTTATGAGGTCTTTGCAGCAATAAATAACAATAAACACATATTGGCTCATTGGTACGAGAGTTCGGAAGTGGTCAGACTCTGTGGCCCATAGGAGAACTACTCTCCGTCTGAAGACCAGCAGACGCTGTTAATTTACAATGAACTGAAATTTTCCCATGGTTGAAAACTGGAATTATGATCACGACAACTTACTGATTGATAACAGCTGCATAAGTAGTTTTATCTTCCTCAATCACCGAGACAAGAAGAGCGATTAATCGATGCCAGAAGTCGAGAGATTTCAGAGAGGGACCAGCCTCATCTGTTGAAACTTTTTCCTGAAAATAGGAGTACAGTAGAACAATAGTGATTTCCTAATTTTTGTAAGAATCGTCCTTAGCCCTATCTCCCACCCTCCTATTTCATGATTTAACTTAAAAAATGAAAGTTGTTTATCCACAACCCAAACTAAGAGATCGATTGAAATATTAATATTACACGGTATTCTGGCTGCTACAAGCTCCCTTCCAACTTACAGAATGTCAATATTACGCAAGACGAAAGCCAATTTCTAACTTTTTCTTCCACATTCTTGAATGAACCCAGCAGGAGATTACTGAAGGTCATGCTCATTAAATTAAGGATGATCTTTTTTGGGCAGCTCTCTACTCACCTGACCTTTTACTCTGTCATTGACTTTGGACATCAAAATTTGGTCTCTTAATGTAGCTTCCAAAAGACATTAGCCATCATTAGACCTAATAAAAACAACATTTTCAGTCCTTCAAATGAATTCTAACTTTTAGGATCCATTCTGCGGATGTCCCCAGCATCTAATTAGTATTAATATTTTGTAGACATCCCAGTTCACAAAAAATTTCCAGAGTCTTTGCAGTGACATTTACGTTCTTTTTTGAAGTCGAATCCAAGTTTTACAAAAGTTATTACTTAACTGTTGTTTTAATACAAACATCAGATTTTATTTTATGATTTTTATTAAAGCCAAGACACCTTCTTTAAACGAATCACTGGCAAAGCATGATAGAGTTACAGGTTTGGCCAATTAATTAAGATTTGCTCAAGATTTATCATAACTAAGGGCAGTTCATTCCCCTTCAGATGAAAGCAAATTAACCTGAAGCTCAGATAAAGTACGTCAAAATTCAGAAAAAATGAAGAAAAGCCAAACGAAATATTTAGAATAGAATTATTTTAAATGCTAATCCCATTTTTTCAATCTGAAGTTTTAACTGGCCTGGCGTTGACATCACAATGAAATGTCGCTTACCTGGAACTGACGTGAGTAAAGGTCGTTGCAGTTGTCGTAAAGAAATTGGTACGTTGTTTGCATACAGGCTTGAGCACACTCCTTAACAACTTGGCTTGCTCGTGGGGGACTTGTGAGTTCTTGGACCTTTGATGAAAATAAGACACTCACATTTTCGTAAGTGGAGACAGATAATGAGCAATACAAGGAAATAGGCAGGAATTTGCTGAAGCATTGCTACATTATAATCCAAATTTGATGAAGAACTAAAGGGGGACTTAAACTGTGCAGGTTTCATGGAGAAGGGAATTGTCAATGGAGAGAGGCTATGGCGTTAAACACCACCAATTATTGAATTTGAAATTATTAGTAAATGGAAACAGTTCTGAAATGCTTAGAGATATTAACACACCTCATAAGCAATCGACGATGAAATTGGGCAGAAAAATTCTATATTAAAATAAATTTAGCTAAAATAAACAAAACAAGTGATTCTTGAAGCACTATTTGGCTTCGCTTTCATTAATTGAAAAGTCAGAGATGTTAAATGTCGTAAGAGAGGCGAATGGATGATTTTCAGACACTAAACCTTGAGAAAGTTAGATAGTGGCACAGCTTATGTACGTTACGAAAAGTGCTCATTACTTGGTAAATTCAAAATTCTAGTGAAATAATAATCTTCTGTCACCCTGACCTACATCCCCACGTTCCCTCCCCCTGCATAAACAATTTCCTCCCTGCCAATTTTCAAATTATCTTATGATTTCGAGATTCTTCTTTGTTTTGTCAAAAGTTAAAAAATAATAATAATACAATACGTTATTTTTCATAATCTCCTCTCTCAAATGAAGGTATATTTTATTTTTGATAACGTTACCTTCATTCGGAAGAATGTAATACTGGTGAGTAGATCGACTGTAGATTTTAGATCTTGCAGTTTGTCTTGTTGAGAGGCTGGGAAACAGTTCTGTAAAAAGAATATACTATGATTAAGAAGAAGGAGGATACATTTTGCTACTTCTATTAGGCATCAGATAAGCAACATGCGTATCCCAAATTTAAGAAGAACTCACTCTATACATTGAGAGACTAATGCGAAGGGAATTGTGAAGTTGGTCGAGTAATTTTACAAATTTTTCTTTCTGAAATGAATAAAATGTTATATACGGATATTCTGTCATATACTGGAAAGCTCCATTGCAACATTCCTGCAATGGTAAGCAAAGCTTGAATTTTTAATCACTCCGCTTCTAGAAAAAATCGATCCAACTATTTATGTTTGTTCCCCACTAGTTGAGGTTGCAAAAATTTCCTCCATAATGGACGAAAAGATCTATCTTGAAAGCAAAGTGCTCACTGGTAGATCTCCTTGAGTACAAGCGTTACACAGCAAAAAACCAGCGGTTATAAATCAATCTTTTTTGATAACAGTCGTTAACAAAATTCATAATTTTATAGCAAAAGGGTCATATATTTGATTCGTACCAATGTAGAAATTAAATTAACGAAATACTATCCAATCGTGCAAAGGCCATTACGTTTGCAATTACGCACGAGTAAATCTGATTGGCCAATCCATAACTAATATCAAACAACATGCGCATAAACCACTGGGATAAAGCCGGTTAATAGACCCGATCAACTGTCATGTAATTAATTTCAGTTTACTCTATATGAAACGTTTAGTTGGAACCCATTCTTCGTTTGTGTTTGTCTTATTAACAGAAGTAATTTAAACGATTCAGTCTGCAACCTTGACTACTACAAACTTGGACACCATTAAACATTCAGTACTTGAAAATATGCTTGTAAACATACTCCAAAGTTGCTGGCACTGAATCGTTCGGAAGCAGTCTGATTACTGGAAGCGGAAGTGTGTGCATAGAAAGCATTGATATTGGCTAACAAACAAGACATGGTTGCTGGAACTCCTGTACACATGAACTTGGTCGTCAGGCAAGAAAAATGTCTAAAAAACAAAAGGGAAAATGAGGTTAAACGCTATAGTTTCAGCGTTCAAACATATAAAAACGAGAGATTAGATTTTGAAATTAGTTCTTATTTAATTTTTGCTGAATTAAAGCACTCAAGGAGAATAAGTTTGTAAGCACAGACCTTCAAAAGAAGATATGGCAGACTTCATTCATGTGTTAGTGTTTTAGAAGGTATTGTTTGAAATCTGGAAATCTGTAGCAGTGAAATACTTCCAGTATAAAGACTGGTTAGATCATTCCATATTGTAACGGTTTAATATCGGATGCTGGGTAAACAAAGTATTAGGTGTGCGCCAGGGACGCAACGGTTAGTGTAGAGCTACAGGTCACGAGGGATGATAACTTAAGCATACTTTCACATTCTATATATAAAGAAACACTATTAATCTCCCGAAAAAATGCGTAAAGATATTGAAGAAGGGCTCACTGGCAGAAATATTATATAAAATAGTTTCATAAAATCAGTTCATTATAGTGATTTGTAAGCATTTGATTCATTAAAAATTAACAAACACATGCAAACGAATACCAGAAATAAATAACTTTTTTTGCAGTTTTTAACCTTGTTTTGCGAAATGGTCTCTAAGTCCAAAAGTACCAGAGATCAATTTTAATTCAGAGGGAGATAGAGTTAAACAGTTTCATGCTTTCCAAATTAGAGAATCGGTGAGATTTCCCTATAACTACCAAAATCAATTTTAATGGAGTACTCATATGCATTTTAAAGGCGCTGCCGAAATAGTAAATGGCCTAGTTAGCTCAGTACTCTAGCCGAGAAAAAAATTAATGTATCTAAATCATGCCTTTCATCTCGGGGGTGCTGTTAGAAGTTACTTGCAAGATACTTAACGATTGTCGATTAACCATTATTAGAATGGGCAGTATTCAATGAAATTTGGATTTTACTCCGATTCTTAACCCACGTTCAGTGCCACTACTTAGTATTTGCGTATTAGTTTGATATTAAAGTTATATTATCCATGATTCCGTATTCATATTAATTATTGCTTAAAATGCTGCAAATTTCTTTGAAACAAAATGAAAATCCATTGTGTCATCAATTAATAAACGTTTATTTAATATACCATTAATATAATTATCTTAACCGTCTTTTGGGTTTGATGCATGCGCAAACTGGTTACTTAGCTAAAAATTTCCTTTCCTAAATAACATTTAAAAGTGATACCTACAGTTTAAAAACGCCTTTTTCATAATTTAGACATATGAATTAGACCATATTTGAATATCACAGCGACTTGACTCCCATTGAATGAGAGTATAATTATTGGCCCGATGAAGTTAGATCAATTATTCATTTTGATCCATAATTGGACCACATTAATTGAATTTTTGAATAATTAATCTAATGAAACAAAAATAACCCTCTAAACTTGTGAAAATTACAAACACTAATGAATAAAATTTCGTCGAATCAGCCATTGTATTTACTTTATTCTGATAGGCTTTTTGTAGACAATTATACTGGACTTCCTTCTGACTAACTAACCATTGAAAATATTGTTAAAATGTTTGCACCATGTTACGGACAGCAACAAAATTAAAATTTGTTGAAGTTAAAGAAATTTTGGATAATAAAACTGCTTTCCCAAATACAATTAAGAGAAAATTAAATAAGTTTTTTTATGGCCATGAACTTACGTCATTGCCTGGAACATTGACTCAATTCCATATCGAATCGCGAATTCCGTGATGATTTCATGAGCTGGCGAATCGAAGTACACTTTCCAACTGTCGTCCTAAAATTTAAATTAAGAACGTATGATTCAATGCATTGAACGTTCTTAAGTGATAAGATGTGGCAACTCCCTACAATTTGTCTAACATCGTTTACTGCAAGGCAGATGAGAAAAAAATTAAAGAGTGATTAAAGAACAGATCGGTGGACGAAGCTGGGTTTGTACAAAGAACGACACAGTTTTCTGAGAAACCTAACCGCTCAATCACAGAAACACAGGCTAAACCCTGTGTGAAAGTCTAAAGGAAATGGGAATAAAATAGCGAATCTATTATTAAGCGTCCAATTACAAAGGCTGGACAAATCCAAAGCCTCCCTCAGAAGAAAATCTCTTGTTCGGCGATGAAAGGCGGCGCGGTTATGAAACCTTACCACAAAGTGAAATCTATTCCATAATTGCTGGAACATTAAGGACAAATAAAAGGTGATAGATAAAGAAATAGTTTGTGCAGACGCTCGATATCGTCGGCTCTTTGACAAAGCATGAGGTGAGAAGACACTGGCGAAGAGTCCATAGCCAGACATTGCATAAATTGATAGAGTTTCTTTTCCACTCGAAGGTTATTACATGAGCTATGCGAAGAGGAGCGGGGCCATAAAATATCTTGAAAGCGTGAAACCCGGAATTTCAATGCAGCCACGATAAGTATTAAGTTAGAACAAAAGAAAAATTACATTCTGACAACCTGAAAATTCGGGAATGCAGCTACAGCATGACTCGAGTCTCGACTTTCTCTAACATCCTTATAAAAGTGCTTAATTCACTTCTATCAACTCTTTTAATCAGATACTCTTCATGGTAAAAGGTGAAATTTTTTGGCGAGCCACGGAAAATAATATCAACACATGACTTGGGAAATATTAAAAATTGGAATATTTAAACTAACGTAGTTAATATTGATTCGAATTATTTAACACAAAATCAAGACTTGAATAGGCCAAGTAATTAATTAACGTCTTCTTTTATATTACATGTAATTTTTTTGCCGAGATATGTCATAGCTTGAAGGATATTGGCGAAGTTAGTACCTACGTTATAATGGACAGGTAGCTGTTAGCGTCTTAAGAGAAGTCGATAAAATTTTGCAAACAAAGATGGAAAGAGAACATTGGCATAGATTTTTTCAAATAATTTGGGCGAAATTGCCACCAAGAAGATCAGAGCGATATAGAGAATATTGTAAGACGAATTACGCTGAGCAAGCAAAGTGAAGTTGCATGCAAAGTTAGTAGTTGATTTGCAAGATAAGGTGGGAAGGCAACTTTGATGGATAAAAAACAGGCGGATCTCAACTTCTAAAATATAAGACTATAGGAAAAAAGTATGTTGATAAGCATACGTTTGTGATAAATTTCTAACAATAAAGTATACATCATTTTTTAAAATCCTTTAGTGAATTTAACAAAAATGAGAGGAGAGTGGTGGCGGGGAGGAGATGCAGAGCTTTCCATGCGACTGCTATTGCTGAGAGGAGACGGAAGTAAATTGAGTGAGTTTCACTCTTGAAGCCAGGGGTCCTGCATAGCTGGAGTCCAAATTTTTATGAATCTAACGCTCGAAAACAGTTGAATAGACTGGAGTGTAGTTGTGAAAGCGATTTTGAGAAAATGATGTTGGGTACATGTTTCCAAGAGGTTTTCTTTTTCGTAACCTCGCATCTTACAAAACAATTACAAAAGCGAAAGAATGCCCGCACGCAGAACTGATCTAGTCAAAATTAATTAGTTATAATTTCGAAGTAGGCATTAACCAACGGGCTAAAATTTGCACGAGAGGCAATTTCACAAAGCCACTAAAGACGCATTAACGGCAATTTTGAGAGTCACGAACCCTTCTGCGTTATAAGTTGAACTGCGTATAGATTTTAGGATTCCTAGAATGAATTTGAATAGTACTTGACTGTCAATCACCGATATTAGATTTATGCCCTCAAAATAACAGAGGCAAAGAAATAAAAGCTGGGGTGTAAATGAATACTAACGCTTACACCGTTGGCTTCGGGAATTTTTACTTCGGGTTCTCCGTTCTTCTTATTTGTTTCACAGAGATAGTAGAAGATGTTCTATATAAAGCAGTAAAATAACATTATTGACAGATTAATAATCATATTGTAAATATATAGTTCGTTAAGGACCATGACGCACAATACAATTACCTGTATATGAAACGTTACGAGCAGATAATAGTTAAAACGCCAGACATCTAATTATATTCGAAGATAAAATGAGGATAATTCTAGGAGATCGACCAAGTACTTTAAGCCATTGATCCCTTAAACTAATGCCTCATTATAGTTTGAGCCTAAGTGCACTTTTAGATGCATCATTGTCGAAGTAAAGTAAAAATAAATATTATTTCAAGCATACAAAGAAAATAAATTACCATTTTTAAGACCGTTTTTCAAGGATCTATGTAAAAACAAACTAGAAGAGGTGATTTTAAAACATTCCTAAGTGTTCTAACTGGTTCAGCATTGAGACGTGGTGTTAATCGAATAATCAAAAGATGTCATAGGCTTGAATTGAAATACGAGATTATTATTTGTAGATAGAGGGCAGGCTGACATAGCCCATGGTTATGATATATTTTCTTCGTCTTGGGTCGAGTGGTTATCGCAGTTGATTCCCAAGTCATCCATCAGTGCTACCAAGATGTGGATGCAGCTCATGACAACTTGACCGTTATCCTGGAGAAAATTTTAATCGATTTAGCAGTGGGTCGCCTTACAACAGTCAATAGCACGAAGAGGACTATTATTTTTGAATTATTAAAATGTCTCAGAGTAGTGACTGCTTTCTTATTCGCACTGGATCTGGATCAGCTGTAGTCTGGTCAGGATAATTAGCACCTATGCCTTAGCAACCGCATCAGGCTTTAGGATTACACAATTTCTAACATAATCTTACATTGAGTCAATAAAATTATTCAACCCAGCACTTTGGGAGAACAGAATACGCAAAACGCATCGACGAGATTTTCTACGAAATTTAGTTTTAATAAATGTGAAACAACACGTTATCACTTCAAATTAATTCTGGGATATTGATCATGTTTTCCCATAGACTGTGGTACAAATAGCTATTTCCCAAGACAGAATTCCGCGAGGTATCAAAACGCGTCCAATATCTCGTTTCATTTAATCAACAAATCGTTTATTTTGATTTCACGATTCCATCACGCAGAGGCAAAGAAATTAATAGTCCCATTTTCGAAGACGAAACAAATGGCAGAAAAGGTTGAATGGCTGATTATTTAGTTCACAGAATTGTTATAATTGAATTTAAAATCCCATTTATTTCGTTTCGCTTTTAAAAGTGCAATGCAAATGCGCAAAATTGGAAAATGCAAATTTGAGGAAGTCTGCCATTCCAAATTAAAAGATTTTGGTGGGAAGAAATTTTAATTCTGGGTTCAATGGAAGGATCTTTACAAAGTGCAAAACCTGTCGGATACAGAAATTTGAGCTGATGATTCTGTTAGAAAATTCTGCTAATTAAGTTTTGGAGGCTGACGATTTAATGGTCCAAATGATGTCGACTAATTTAAATTTTGAGAAATATTTGTAAATAAAGGCTCACGAAATTAATTTGATGAATTTTGAAGAAAATGAAATTGATACAGACTTAACACATCAGTGAATTTCGTAATTATAAACAGCGGAAATCTCAGCTGCAGTTTATCTAGTTCAATTGAATGAGGTAAATTTTTTTAAAATTCAATATCTGGTTTTCGATTTTCGAATCACGAGCAACGACAAAGGAATTAATTCAATATGTGAGTACATTTTTTGTTAATTTTTCTTACACTAACATTACTATGACACCATCTCCCCTTGGCACTCCATGAGCTCAGATAAACTGCAACATCCAATAGTATTATGGCATTATAAAAGATAAATCAAACATATTTTTTACCTCATGCAGGCAAGTGTACTGAACATAGTACGGTGCGACTTTCTCTTCACCTTTGATTTCCACGGAGATGTGCAAACGAATGGCACCCGAAACTGCGCTCTTATCCGTTCGTTTCTCTGCAGAGCAAAAGAAATAAGACAAAAGTGGGCCAACCCAGGCATAGCAACTTGAATGAGTAAATAAGTAATTACATCGTACGTATTATTTTCGACGTACATCCAACTTGGCAACCAATGGCATAAATGCAACATGAATTGTGAATGAGAAAGCGCAAGGGTCGTCAGTTTGGGTAAAAGACACAATCAATAAACTACTAGACAGAAAATTGAGTGGACGAGTAGGAGAGGACAATAACTGTCATTTTACCTCAGTGGATAACATAGACTAAGTGAATGCGAATCATCATATCGACAGACAGACTGGCTGAACAACTAGCAAACTTGGCACCAGTCCTGCTGATAAGAAAAATTTTACCTTAATTAATCATGCATCTGTTTTCAAATTAAAATAACCTGTACCAAATAAATAGGCTATTGCAATTATTCAATAAAAAATGTTGATACTAATTACTAATGCACGTAGTTAATGGAATTCACGCTGTGCTAGTAATGTAGAGATTTGTGCATAGATGAGACGGTGCATGATCGCCTGATAAATGCTTATCGGTACGCATCCAGTAACGTAGATGACAAGCACTACTGGTTCATCCTAGTAAATATAAGTGATGATGAATGAGATACTGTTAGACACTTTGTTTTTGTTCTAATCAAGTATTTTTCTAGGCTTTGAAGGTTAATAGAATGACTTTTCTATGTGTGATTATGTACTCTTATCTGTTTTCATGACAAAGGCTTTAGTGACTAACCCTTGGATTACGGTTGCAAGCTGGATAGGCTTAAAGAACTAAATTTTTCTTCAGACGAAAGAAAAGACACCAATTTAAGGCTTGAGAATCCTTCGGTGAACTCTAGTGAGTAATATTGTTTTAAAATAATAATTGCTAATCTCTATCCGACGAGGTCTAGATCATAACACGAGAGAGGTAATTGAAGTTGCCTGATAAACCACGGAATCGAAACTTGCCCCTGCAGCAATCCCACCCAAGAATCTTGGAGTAAGTTAACGAAATTATAGAAAAAGGTTCATCACTGAGTACATCTATGTTCTTTGATAACTCAGACAACTCAATGTTTCCATATATTATGTAAAGTCAAAATTCTGAACTTCTAACACTCTCCTCTGATTTACGGCCTAGTTGACTCGGCTTTAATTACCCTCAATTCAAATGTATTTTACCGATCCAAGCTTGTGCGAGTTGCAAAAAAAGCATGGTCATTAAGTACAGTTGAAAATTCTCTTAACAAAATAATAACTTATGACTGTCATTTGATCGCCAGGAGCATAATAGGTCACCAAATAAAAGTGTGAGCAACTAGTCACGCTGCTCAAACTTTACTCACGTTTTGTATATTATAGATTTCAATTGAAATTGCTTTAGAAATAAAAATTGATTCGATCATAATTATCTTCCCCTCTACCATGGAAAAAGACTCTATGCACCCCTCAAATTAACTTAACAAAAATCTTAAATTTAAACTTTGTGTAGTACTGTTTTTCCATCATTTCTAATCAAGTTTTTTGCACGCACCCTTGGAAAAAATTAAAAGACGGATATATTTGTTATTTTGAAATGACTTAGATTCGCTTTACTTCTTGTATTGGGAAGGAATGAGTTAGACCTAGCGCTCACTGAGTTCATTTTAAACAGATTCATTTCATTGTCACCGATTCACCGATTCTCTAGGAATAGTTCAGCTTTCAGTGCACTCTCATCAAAAATTTCTACTGAGCAAGGGTAAACATGTTCATAATTTGATCAATTTATGAAATGGTGTACAGACCACTATAATGGAACTCTTCTCCTTCCATACATTTGAAACATTCATAAGTTGAAATTTTAAATAAACCGTCATGTATCCATTTTCAAAATTATAAGCTATTCATTCAGTTTTTCACAACTAAACTATCTCTTGGGATCCTCCATGATTCTAAAAATTTCCTATGAAATGTTCTTTGTGTACTTTCATGAAAGAGCATTAGTTTAACCTTGGTTAGGATTTCAGAACAAGGCATTCTGAGTTTACAAAATCAATGGAAGTGGTGTTTAGAAACGAAATTCACTACAATGGTTAATACCAAGCACAGACAACAGATAGACAGGACAACAGATGTAGCACAACAAGCGGTTTCGCACCAAGATTATACCACACGTCCATTTCACCGGACAGAGTTCGGACATCGATTATAGTCTGTCCAAGGAAATCATCCGATTCGGAAGTCAGTTTTGATCGTAGCTTGGATCTAAGATCGTTATCTTCATCCCTGCAAAATTAGTTTCGTAAGCTTCACTAAAATATCTATTTTTTACGAAATCTCTTAAAATAATGCATAGTAGTGGCATATTTTTGTATTCATCTAAATAACTTTAAATAATTAAAACCACTTTTATCATAAAGTCGCGTCACTACTCAGTAATAACTAAAATAGGTTCAAATCATTACAATCAAGGCGGTTTCAAGAAAAGTTAACAAGTTTTTAATAAATTAAAATTATAAGACAAATTTCAATTATTAATTGGATCAACACCAACACCCAAATAGAGCATCTTTTATCTGTCGCTTATTAACAAAGTGGACAGAATCAAGGGTACAATAGTGGACAGTTTCTAGGGGAACCATTAAGGCAAACATATGAATAATTTACAAAAATCAGACTCAAGCCTTAACGAATGTGTCCATTTTTCAACCTTCAATCATTAATTTTATTGGTTCATATATTATTTGGCATTTCTAAGGGGCTTTTGATAAAAATCATAAATTTGACAAGCTTACTTCAAACAAAAGTAAAATTAAACACCATTTAATCCATAAAGATAATAAATTTCAAAATATAATTTAATCACATGTTCTAGTTTACTTATATTTTCTAAAAGTAGCATTTTACTTCGATTAATGAAACCGATTATTCAAACCATACACACCATTTTATAAGAAAATACTGAAATCAAAGTATTTAACTTAGAGGCTTAGTTGTAAATCAAGAAATTAAATTAGTTAAAGAGATCATCTTTTGAAACGAATAGTTTAAAAATGAATTTATAATATTAGATGAACAGAGCTGCCTTATGTGCCCATTCATATTTGTAATTAAGCAAAACTACTAAAAGCACAGAGCACAAAAATAACTTACCAAACACGAATTTTGATTCGATCTGTTCCATTGTGGCATTCGCTAGAACCAAATAAGAAATAATAATTTAAAACATGTATTCCAATAAACGAGGTAGCTTTATTTCTATAATGTTAAATACAAGTAGAACTTCTCATTCCAAACTGGATTAAGTTCCTGAGGCACGGTTTTCGTTCGCTTTTTAACTTTCCCAACTTGAACAGTGACGTAGGGATCGCTTGTGCCCGTTTTGTCTTTTCCTATTAAGCCTTGAGCACATTTCACTGAAAAGGGAAGATGAAGAATTAAGAAACAGTTGATCAAGAAAGGCGAATAGAGGATTTGCTAAAAGCGGATTTTGGTCCCTGCCTCTTGTGCCTCAAAGGAATAGAAATAAAGGACCGATTTTCAAGGTCAATACGGAGTGAGAAAATAAAATGCACATATCAGATGCCTTCTTCATCGTAATGCGCAAGATAGCTTGGAATAGACTTCAATATCCAGTGAACAAAAAAGAACTAAACGGAAAAGCGACGCCATGATCTAAACTAGTAGTTGCCATTTATAGTTTAATTCGAAATCATTTTTTTTTCCGCTGCTACATCTATTTGCACAGACGAAAATGTGAGATATAGAGGTAGTGAAAAAGAAAATCCTACCACCATAAGGTGCTTTTGTCCGTTTTTTGCGGAATAAATTGTATTATCTAGCAACCCAGAATCATGCTTAGCAAGACTAACTATGGGTATCAGTCTTAAACTGACACTTTTTGAACTTTTAAAGTTATTTTCGGAGGATAGTCGATTCTCGGATGTAGATTCACATCTGCCTTATTTGGAAAAATTTGGATAATATCAAAATATTTAGTGAAAATAAGATAAAGGTCGTTTTCAACAATGTGTTCAAATCTCACAGCTTCAGGATTTTCAAAGACTAATTTCATTACTCATTCAAAGCTTAGAATTTCAATTTAAATATTTTTAAATAATTTAACTAAGATAAAAACAAACCGACCTCAGAAAAAATTGATTCCTTCCCAACAACATGAAGGGAAGAATTTTTGAAGTCCATTAGCCATAGAGACGTGTGTAATTTAAATACACATTTAAATTTAATATTATCACATACATATTCGGATTTATATCACCTTTCTTATCTTTTTGTTCGGAATTCAATACAATTTGTTTAATTAATTTTGGAACAAATTTCTTTTCTTTCTTTTGCAAAAACTAAGGATAAATGAAATGCATTAAACAAAAATTAATGAAATTACCAGCAATTACATATTTATCTATAGTATTAGAGTTGAGGAATCGAAGAAGAATAGGAGAAAAGTGATATTGAACCAAATGAAAGTGAGCATTGTCTTACCGGTAATGGCAATTTTTGCTGACCATTGACTAGTTCCATCAAGAATGTTCTTCTGGGCCTGTTGGAGATTTTGCTTGTGGGTGTCGGTAACTTTAAAAACTTTTCCGACCAAGTCAAAGAGCTCTGGTTTGGTACGAATTCGCTGACGCATCAGAGAGGACATGGCCTGCTTGATACTCTGAGTTCGATCCTCTGCTCCGTGCTTCACAGACTTTTCAGCGGCTCCTAAAGGAATGAAAAAAGATATATTGATTTGCTTTCAGAGATCATCAGGTATCGACCAGAATGAAAGCAAATTAATTTCCAACCATAGAAGGAATAAATGTATTGGAATTGCATAACAATCCTCATAATTTTATCAAATAGTAATTTATATGCATGGCAAATATGAATTCTTTCAATTTCCTAGAGTAATTTGAAGTTAGGATAATGAATCCAAAATTCCACCTCAGAAAAGTGAAATCAAAATTGTATTTATTTGCTTCCAATACTTGACAATATCAGATTAGTAACTTAGCTACCTATAAAGAAATAACCTTATGAAAGATCAATATACTATTTAAAATTTGCATTATACTACTTTTGCGATTTCCTAAGCAGAGTTTCACAATGCGATCTGATTAAAAAATTCAATTGCATTACTTGTTAAGTGTTCTAATCGATGTCTCTGGTTCTCAGACCTAAAACATCACTGAATAGAAAAAAAGTTATGCTAATACCTGTTCTAAATGAGTTTGGAGATAAACACCGAAGCCATAATTGCTCCTATAAGCATTATTTACCTCAATTTACACATTTTTGCAACTTTCAATTCTCTTAGGAGAGTGATTAAACACCTCCTCGTCATTTGAAAATCTTCATTCAATTAATTTATTATTAAGCGCAAGAAAATAACTCATGTTGATAAATCAAGCTATTAAATACGTTTCTTTTTCCAAAAGTACAATCACTTTTCCAACGGCTCTGCTTGCCGTATCAGGTTTCGAAATCATGCAATACTACAGTAATTATGATTATCTAGGTAGTACGTAAATCCAATAAAGAGAAGTGATATAAATATGAGGAGTAGGAAGGTAATCTGATTCCACTCCTGTGAGAAACTGGCAGCGTTTACGAGCCCTTTGTTAAGCTAAAGCAATCAATGTGGCTCACCATCCACATCATCGAGTATGTAACAATGAGCCACAGGTGTGTATATCTACCACTGCGCCACCAGCTCTATTCGTACATCCTTATCTTTTAGAAATTTCTGTGTTTGTTCAATTACAACTAATACTATCAAGAAATTATGGCTGTTGGTTGAGCGGTGAGTAGTGCAATTATAATCAAATTTTATGGTTTTCACTCCCATCTTAATATCGATTTAATTAATTTGACTCGTATTACATGTTGCAAATATTTTATCCAATTAGAAGACCAAATTCGCGTTAGTTATAGTCTTGAAATGAGAGTAAAACTCGAATTCTATTAATGAAATTTGAGTTTTCCAGGAAAGGTAAACAAATTACTAGAAAAATAAGGTAGTAGGATAATTTGAAAGATAGAGGTTACCAATCAGAGACGATAAGGGTCAATCACGCTTAAGTAATAAGCCTTGATAGATCGATATCGCGATCATAGACAATAAAAAGAGATGCACCAAACGTGAGACATAGCTCATTCTGCCACACTATACATCTCAAATATTATACATGATCAGAATGTGAAAATAAATTGCTTTAATTTGTCACAGTGGGACCAAAACTAACTAAATGCTAGCTTTAGTTTTGCGTTTACTTCCATAGGTCTAATATATTAGCTGAGTCAAATAATGATTTACCTTTAATTTGTTTGGTAAAATAAAATCTTAGCATCGCAAACATTTATTCTCGGCGTATTTGTTTCCAAATGCCCCATTATTAACCTTGTTAACTCACAAAATATTGGCTATCATTCCTCTCTCCTTCTCTCTGTCTCTCTGAGCTCTTTCGTCCTTTGTAGGTCAGTGTCATATTCATCGTCTTCTGTCTTCTTCTACACACTCAGAGCATGTTGATTTTTATAAATTCTCAAATAGTTACTAACATGCTAATACGCATAATAGTTATTATAATTATATAATAATAATAACTAAAATCAAAAATTTACAAATTATGCAATAGCTTCTGAGGAGTTGGAGAAGCTTTATGTCAAGAGCATGGTATAAGGGAGCTTTTTATTTGACTTTTATCCCTTCTCTTGATTACTACCGAAGGGGGAGGGACGTAACAAAAATAGAATGTCCATATGTCATCAAAACTTCTAATTTTGTGGTGGGTTTCATGCAAACGTCTTCAATCCACCCACGAATAAGAGGCAAAGTAACTTTAATTAGAGGCTTTGCCAATTGAAATAACTAGTAACTTTTTTCCTGAGTTCGAAGCAGTGAGAGAAAAAGCTGAGAGAGACTTGATGCCTTGTATCGAGTTATTAACATACAATTGGGAGGGAGGAAGGAGAGGGAGAGTGATTTCTATAAAAATAAGACACGTGTCTTTAACTTTACTTAATAAAAAACGAATAGCGTCGTTTATTCGAATGCTAATTGTATGCTAACTAATATAATAATGGTATTCTAAAAGCACCATCAAATGCCATTTAACATAGCATTTGAAATGTCAGATGTAATTTTTATTTATATTTATATTTTCATATAAATAAATAATAATAAATTCAACAAAACTACCTTAAGTATAATTATGAATTTAGGACAAATTTTTCAAAAATGTAAATTAAATAATTCCTTCAAAAGCGGATTAAGCACTTACTTTGAAGGCAATCAGCATTTAGCAATTCACGGCACTTTTCATGACATTTGACTCCACATTCTGTGCAGCGTAGACCCTGTCGAGCCAAGCCCCATAGCATGCCTTCACATTCATAGCAGTAAGTTGGACTAGATGCGCTCCAAACTTGGAAATTGTGCGGTGTATCACTGGAGATTGGATAAAGCAGAGCCTGAAGGGTCTTCATGTATACGTGTTGTTTCTTAATTCACAATAAAGCAAGAAGTTATTATTATTTTTTTTGCAAACTCGTGAAGCCTTATATAAAATATCCAAATGGCTTATTTTTTCTTAAAACTATTTATAAAAAAAATGGTGTCTGAGATGCGCAATAAAAGTTCGTGAATTAAGAACATTCAAAGGAGAATGAAATCGCATTGCTTAATTGATTGAACAGCTTGTATTTTACCAATTCCCTTCACTCTTAATAGAAGGAAGTTCATTTAGTTATGCAGGTCATCAAATAATGACAAAATTTGTCTTGAACACATAATTTTTGACTTAAATAAACCAAAGACTGATCACCAGGCCACTCAATGTTCTATTTGAATGAAGAAGCGCATATGATCCTATTAGTAAATCAATATTAGAAAAAGTTGGTACCTCAGAACCGCATATTCTTGGTATTGTGGGCGCGCAAGGTGAGAAGCGTGCTAATGTATCATTATTCCGTCTGAATGGTATTAATTCCATAGTAATTTATACACCAAAAAGGGCTAAGCCTAGTATGCAGGGCTAAAAATCTTTCATTTAAAATGGATTTGGATAAGGTAAACTGAAGAATAGTTAAAAGCAATTTATCAAAGCAATCAATAACTCCAAAAACCACTTTTTCATAACTACTGTGCTCATAAATAGTAGAGAGGACAGAATCTTCAAGAGACACTCGCATGAGAACGGTATGCTTAAAGAAGTTCTCCTTTTCTTACATTTAAAACTGGTAAATCGAGGTTGAAAACGATTTACCATTGATGCGCTTCATTTAACACCCAAGAAATGACTCTTAACCATTAAAAAAATTAAATTAAACTTTATCCCCCAATAAATTCTTTTACCACAAATTAGACCTAAATCAATTCCTATAAGAAACTACAAAGGTTGTCCAATGGATAAATTATTAAGGCATGGATCATCAAGATACCTAGTATGTTAAGTCCTGAAGTAACCAGTAATCTGACTCTAAAACCCTTGAACTGACAATATTGTTATTATTATTATATCAACTGACAGGCTTTATAATAGTTATCATTAGCACATTAGTTGACTTCTGGCTTTCCAGCATCCCTGGATTTCTGTCGCTGTCTGTAGGGCTGGACACCGTATCAGATGGGTCTTCTCCATTTACTCCTGAAGGTCACATAGAGGACATGTTGGTTGGGCATATACTCCTGTTCTGTGGAGATGTTTTGCCAGGCAATCGTTTCCAGTACTCAGTCTAAATTCTGCAACAGCTTCCATCTTTGGCCAGTCCGCTATGTTGGAAAGTGCCGCTATCCACTACTTCTCCTTTGTTCGGGCCTTAAGTTCGCTGCTTCTTAGGGTCATGAATTCTCTCCTGATGAAGGTCTTAAAAAAGATATAGGCCGGTCTATAGCTTGCAAAATTGTGGTCCCCTTCTTAGCAAGTGTGTCAGCGCACTCACTGCCTTTAATGTCACAGTGTTTAGGGATACACTGAAGAACTATTGTCTTGTTTTATTTTCTTTGAGTAGCTGATCCAGTTTTGGGTGGTTCAGAGTAAACTCCTACGCCAACGTTTGCTTGATTTCCTACGTATGAACCGTCAGTGAAGACCTGGTTTTGGGGTAAAGAGAGGCTTTCTGGTTTGTCAGTTATTGATAATCTTTTCTTCAGTTCTATTGCTTTCTGTATTAGGCCAACTTGTGTTTCTAGGTGCTTTGGTCTATTTTCGTAGCTGGGAATGGGCAGTAGTTTCTCTTACAGAGTCAAGACCTTCTCTTCAACAGATGAACGTATTGTACTGTTCCCTGTGACCAGGAGCATTGCATCAATTAGTCGAAGTGCCTGGTTGTGCGTCTTCTTGAGTGGTTTGAGAATTGCCTCAGTGGCTGCAAAGATTGTGTCGCAGCAATACAGCATTATTGGTTGAACAAACCTTTTGTAAGTGGTGTTTAGGGTTGAACGTGCATTGCCCATAGGCTACCAACAAGGCGCTTCAGTACCATCAATTTATTGGAGGCTCGTTCTGCTATTTTGGCAATGTAGTTTTTTTCATGCTTATTTTGTGTCAAACGTCATTTCGAGATAAATGGACTCGTTGGTCTGTTCTAGAGGAGTATCCTTGTATATTAAGTACGGATTTATGCTGTGGTGGGCCAAAGCAAATGTCTGGTATGCAGTTTTCGATGTGTTGATAACCATGTCATTGTTGTCACACCAGTTAGCTAAAAGTTTGAGTGCATAATTTAGGGCAATTTCCGTCCTGAGCGTTCTTCTTGAGGGTGGAATACCACAGAACAAGATCATCTGCATAATGTAAGCACTTGACTCTCGTAATTGTTTGTACTAGTACAACTATGTCATTGATAAAGACGTTGAAAAGAGAGCAGCTTGTAACAGCTCCCTGTGGTACGTCTGTTTGTGAAAGGCTCGATTTTGACAGATTGCTTAAATATCTGACTTTGCATGTTCTCTGTCCAATGAATGCTTTTATCCAGTTTACCATGTTAGGTTTTATAGCAATCTTCGCCAATTTTAGAATTAAGTTCTCTTTCCAAACTAGATCATGTGCTGATTTGAAATCGATGAATACAGCTGTAAGAGTATTCCTTGCATCAAGAGCATCTTTGAAAGGTGGCGACTTGCTGTTTTGTCAATCTTTGTAGCCTAAAACCCGCTTGCCCTTTTCCAAGAATGTTGATGGTTTCAATGAACCACGAGGCGTGTCAACCATTCTTTCCATAAGTTTAGCTTGTGAGGGAGATAGGCCTATAGTTGTCAAAGTTGCTGGGGTCTTTGCCCTTTTTAGTATTGTAATCACTATGGCAACTTCCCATTGGGTAGGTACGAGACTGGTCTCTCATATTTTGTTGAATAGTGTCAGCAGAATTTCCTTGGCTTTTGGCCCCATTTTAATTAGAAATTCCGAGTGAATACTTTCTTCACCAGGAGACTTTTCCCATTTTAGCTGTTTTATCACAGCATTAAGTTCGTGAGAACTGAATGGTTCAGTAAGTACCTTATGTGGTATTGCTATTTCTTCCCCAATTTCACTAAAATTTGTTAATTGTTTTCTGATAGCTCTTGAAGAGTTTCTGAAAAATGGGTTTTTCTTTAGTTTGTTGAAATAGAACCTCGCGAAGGAGTTAGCTATTTCGGAGTCGGTGGTAAGCAGGTTATTGTTCAAGCATATTGGTTCATTCTTGGGCTTTTTCTTGTTGCTTAGGAAGTTGTTCAGGAATTTGAATGTGCGTTTGCCATCATTTTGGTAGTTAATATTTGAAATGAAGCTGTTGAAAGTAGTCCATTTGGCTCGTAAGACAGCCGACTGTCGTCTCCAGGCTTGTACGTCTTCCGTTTTTCTAGTCTATTCAGCAATGCTGTGAAGGAAATCCCTTTTTTTTCAGTTTCTCAAGGTTTTTAGACCAACACACTCTACAGTGTTTAACCTTGCTACGGGGAATAGTTTTCTTTGCACATTTGATTATGATATTAATGATGTAGTTGCATAATTTATCTGAATAGTAGTTTTATTTGGAAGGACTCGCGTTTATTTCGGTTTCCAAAAGGTTTGTAAATTGAGACCAATCTGGCTTCTTGAATTTTCACAATACCTTAGTTGGCATTTTGAGTGCCACGGATTTGGAGTTGATGGTAATACTAGCAATCACTGGTTTGTGACCAGATCCAGGATCATCGATTATTTGGCGTTTTGTGAGGTCTTTGATGTCGCCTGTAATTAGGAGCAAGTTAGGAGTTGTTCTGGTTCCACTGTAGTGAAGGTGTGTCGCAGGATCCTCATCGCTGTAAATAAGTTCTAGAGGGCTGCTGTTAAGTATGCCTTCGATTTCCTTCCCAACAGTGCTTCTGTTCTTATAGATTCATCTGGTGGAATGGGCGTTGAAGTCTCCAAGTACTGTAGTTTTGTGTAAGATGTTAAGAAGATCGGAGTTGGGTCTATTCTGGGGTGGATTTTAGACCGCGTACAGATTGAAGTGGTTTTGACTTTTCCATATATTTAATCTGATTATTTCACCTATATCCTGCACTGAGTCCATACTCTTGATTATTTCGCAATGTGATGTGAGGCCTTCTTTTACTCTAGTCAATATTTCACTTGCCACTTGCCGGTCTTTAGGTGGCAGATGTAAGGTGTAACCTGGAAATTGATACTATGTGAGAGTGTCAACCGTAAGGTTGGATTCCATGATTGTGAATGCCTATGTTATAGGTATCCAAAGTTTTCTGGATTAGAATCTTCTTGTCTTGCTACATCTCTCCAGTATTCCACTGAAGGATCTGCGGAAGTTGTGGTTCGCCCTGACAAAGACGATTTCTCCTGTTGGAGTTTCGTTTCAGGCTGGTCATAGTAGTTTGAAGTCAACTGCCAATTTATAGGCTTTTTTGCCATATGAATATACGTTCCCCATTGTGCATCACGTGGAAGTAAGTCTATTGTATGCCCCGAACTGACATTATAATTAATTTAATGCAATATTGAAATGCAGCAGGCCTACTTTAGATTCCTGTGCATTACTGCTCTAAATTCAAAATCGCCCATTCTGTAGATCCTCTAGAAAGAAATTCATTTATTAGCAAATGAACTAAACTGCATTTTACTTTCTTTTTATTTGAATCGGTCTTTAATCGAGTGATTCGCTTTCTATTTCTATTCTACTTAACACCGTGGAATTCTTTGAACATCAAAAACGACATCGATTTCCTACTCTGCACATTCAGTAAAGTGGATAGCAGAGATGATAAAATGGGAATTAAACGTAGTTTCCCAGAGACTCCTTTCCTATGCGTTACCAATTCCCAATAATTTCATCTTTTGTAAAAATTTTACAAATCAATGATTATCACCTCAATTTCAGAATATTGTGCGTTTGATGTAGAATCAAAATAAAAAACGAAGCTCGTTGTCTTGGGTATTTACTTTTGTTGAATAATTTCAATGCATATTGGCGCCAATTTATCGACATGATAACCAAAGATTAATCGACTTAGTAAGATTAACTTTTAATTGCAAAAATGGTTTTAATCTGATTTATTTTTTGAAACTTAAAAGTCACTGACCAATTCTTCATCATTGATCGATTGCCGTGTGATAAGATTGGCACTTGCGGTACCCATATTTCTCTTCTGCACTGCCATGGTCTAGAAAATAGAATAAAATTAATTTGATCATATAAATGTTAGAGGTAAGTAATTAGCCTTTAGAATTGAAATAAATTAAAGAATTAATTAAGAAAATCAATAGTATACTTAGAGTAAATGATTCAATAAATTTGCATAGAGATATTACTTTATTCAGATAAACTAAGAAAAATGTGTTCAACTCACTTGAATAACCTGAAAATTAAAACAAAATATTCTTGATTAATCAAATCTGCATTCCATAATTTCTTCAAATAAATGATCGTAAAATACATAGCATTACGAAATTTAAATTTAAATATTTCATTCAGTAATACTATTATTTATTTAATAAATCAGATTCTACGTATTTCGACTTCATTTTGAATCTATTTCAGCATTCGTTTAAATTTGGTTGATGATTTTAACAAAATCGGATCAAGTTGAATTTAAAAAATGGCAAAGCCGAAAGGCTTAAACGAATGATTTGGAAAATGGAAAATAAATATTTCAAACTAAAAGTTTATAATTAAACTTTCTACAAAATAGTATTTTGAACTCAAAAAGGTGAAGTATTTGAGTTGGAAAACCTTATGACTAACTACTAACCGATTCGCATTTTGTGAACGAACCTAAACCATTATCAATATAGTTTTGTGAATAAAAAAAAGCAAAATTGTTTTAATCATCGATAGATGGAATAAGAACCTCTTTGCTTCCTCCTCCAAACCAGTGAAAGAATCCCTTTTAATAAGATCCTTAAGAATAGTGATAGTACACCAGTTCATCAACAATTTGTCAACAAACATAGCTACATCATGGGCGGAAAAAGAGTTAATCAATCTCTAATCTGCATGTGTTCAACATGTCGGATAACGCTAGCTCGAAACCACATTTTTTGTAAATGATTATTCCATCAACCTTCACAAGACACAGTGCGATGTGCGATTAAATGCCTATTTTCTCCCTAGCTCACTCAAAAATACAGGTAAGAGGAGCGTTGCAGAGAATGGTACCTGAGTACAGAAATTATTGTGAATTCTGATTGTAATATTATCACTTCATACAATTTCATTAGTCAAAAATTATTCAAAATCTGAACAAAAAAATCACTTACTAAGTCACTGACAAGAGAGAACGGTTTCTTCTTCAACTTAAAATCCGGCATGCTGTTAATATTGTAAAATGAGAAGTGGTTGTCTCCATTTCTTTTCCTAAAATAAAATGACAACGTTTGGCAAAGATTTCATGAGGCTGATAATCCAGTGCTTTTTTTCCATATTTATTACTTTCGAGAAAGGGTGCGGAACTTTGTTGCTAATTCGCGTATCCATTTGTTCCCTGTTTTCTCACTATGTTTCATTAGCTTTTATCATTAATGTATATTTCATTACTGCAATCTACATACTCTAAACCATTGGGGTAGAGAAGATCAATGAAGTATTAATAAACTTTCTTGATTCAAATCTTTGGTAACTCTGAAAGCACTGTAAATAAACAAACAACAGTTAAAGCGTTTAGGTACTTACTTTGGAAGAACTCCAGACTAAAAATGAAAAAAAAATAAAAGCGCTTGAAGAAAGAAGTAAAAACAGGATGATAATACTGTCGCAAAAACACAAAGAAGATCTATTCAATTCATGGAATTCAAGGTCAATGGTAAATGAAATTTCTCCACAGGTTCTAACTGATTGACATTGGCACCGTTAAATGGATTATAATAGTACGTTTATTCGAATTATCTACTTTTTACCACTAAGAGACAATCATTAATTCTATTCGAATTCAGATATTAATTTATAAAGTACTAAAATAATTAATAAAAATGTAAAAAATACTTGACTAATTACCTTAGTAAGTTGTCTACAAACATGATCAAATGCATCAAACCAACGCTTTCTAGCTAGTGGATGCTTGGCGTCAATTGCAATGCCTGACGTCGGTTTCAGAGACTCCAGTCTGGTTTGTAGTAGAGAGCTTCTATGAGTAGTATCTCCGTCGTGATTTTGCCGCTTCTGATCTGCATTCTCATTGACCAGATTCTCGAGTTTCTCACATCGTTCGTCTTCTGGAGGAGGCACCATCCGCATTGCCTCATTGGAGATCAAAGAATCATGCTTGTGACGGCGCAGGCGCTTTTTATGGTTTTCTTTGTTATTGTAGTATTCGTAGCTGCTACAAAATATTTGACATTTACGCCTAATTTTTACTGCTAAAAAAAGTTCAATCGATGCTAAGAAATGCTGCACTTCAATGTACCGAGTTTATTGCTCTCAATATTTACCTATTTTCTTTCTCTAGAGAACATTCTGAAAAAATTCTGGCTCTACATCATCAACATTCTAGATTTACATGAATTGCTCTAGGTCACCTAGTGTGCTTAATTGGTCCTATTTTAACCAATTATTTCCAATTTCAAAATCAGAATTTGATTTTCAGGCATTTGAGTAGGTTCCTAACTTCATTATTCTTAGATTACTGACCTCTTAATTAAATTGTTGGAGTACGAAGAAGGCGTTATTCTATCATTTAATAAACCAGAAGCTCATTTTATAGCTTAATAAATTATACAAAACTTTCTAAAATATAAATATGATAATATTACTTTATAATTTTTTATGAAAAATAGATTCGAGATCATATAATAATTCTAAATTTAAATTTTATTAAGTCATTGTACACTAATAAAAATGTCATTTTTACAATAATTTTAATCAAACTTTACTCTAAAATAGTAAGAATGCCAATTAAATTAAAATTTTCACATTTTCTCTTCATTCAATTACAGTGAAAAAAAATTAATATACCTTTAACATTATAGTTAATATTCTAACTTAAATTAGCAAAAGGATGCTGAATGAGTAATACAAGGCTAAATTAAAAAAGTAAATATAAGCCGTGTGAAAATGGGAGTGTGTTCCATGATCATTTTGCTCTATTTGTCAACACCTGAGACTTCGCGTAGAGTCAAGCAGGTACTATGGTGAGGTTAAAATACTACTTAAAAGAGCAAAGGAAATGTGAAGATATAACAAAAATGAGATCACTAATTAAATATTTAATTTATAGGTTAATAATGCGGTATATGCAAATTGGGTGATATCTTATTATGGTAGGGAGGAGATAAGAAAAGGTTAGATTTTCCAAGACACTGGGGAAAATTTTGGGCAATATACCAACAAATAGTAATATAAGCTCAGTAATTAGATAAAAGCACCAATTTTTGTTAAATTGTGAAACAAATTGTACAATTAAATATTCCTCTTACTATTAAGATTAATTTAATAAATTCCAGTCGAACAAATTAATGTGATATAATACCAAGCGAAAACTTTCCTACTTATCTAAAATAACACATTTTTTTCTTATTAGACAGTCGGATAGACTAATTGCGACATTTTTTTACCCTAATTAGGTGAGATGTATATTTCAGTCCTTTAGGCAAAAGTGCACACGCAATCGTCGAAAGCAGAAAATATGTCAATGACAAATTACATTGAAAGCTGCGCATTTTGCAATTGTAAAAATGAAAATCTAACGCCATTCAAACGGTTGGTAAGTAGTGCAAATCCAGAATGGTACAAATTATTTCAGACGCTAAAAGCAATTGTGTATTCACGCAAGGGAGAAACCATGGAGTGGGTTTTATATTCTACAAATTGCACTCAATGACGTCGCAAATTCAAAGCTAAAACCAAGCTAAAGTTAGTTTCACATATATATATATATTCAAACTTTCCACCGGTCAGAAATGGTGCTGTTTCCATTTGGGTCCAATTTTGAGCCAAAACACTAGAAGTAAGCAAGTTAAACCAGCCTAATCTAATGTTGCTAGACTATCACATATTCAACTTTCTTAGATAAACCTTACGGAATTTTAACACAGACAAACTCTGGTTGTGGTTATATAGCTATTGAAAGAGGGTATTAGGTCCGAGAAACTAATCGCAGCAAAAGTTAAAAAGCGTTAGCAAAATTCACTACAAAACAAAATGCATCCTCCTACTTGTCGGTCTCCATTCAAATTTCATCATCTGAAATTTTACAGGCCGAGGAAACTTGGGTTTGCTAATCTTTGTCATAAGAAGAAACTCTAATAGAAGATTTCTTCTTTAGGATTGCACAGTGGACTTTAAAAACAGAAGCGCCAGTTCAATGTTCACCAAAGCACATACATAGATGTTAAAGATGGACAACACTTAAAGCATTGATAAAACTTAACTAGTTGGCTTAATGAGTTAAAAGATGCAACTTTCAACTTCGCAAATACTACTCAATGAAAGATTTCAAAGTACATAAGGTTAGTGCTTATGGTAAGGAAAAAAATTTGCTCAATTCTTCAAAAGTGAGTAACTGAAAAGCAAACTTACCTCGATTCCTCATTAGATCCAATTTCGTCTTCATCCCATTCACTTTGTTCTTCTTCATCCTCATTAGCCTCGAAGGACCGATTTTGGTGCGATCGCCGATTTTGATTTACATGGTGGGAATATTCATTGTTATCGTGATCGCCTTCTTCTACTTCCTCGTCAGAGTAGCCGCTCTGGAAGTCATCTTCACCTTCTGAAAGCTCTTGGAGCTTTTGGTGTCCTAAACCGGGCAAAATTTTGTCAAACGGGGTAATTTTGTGATTGACCGCTAGTCTCTCATCTCGTTGCATGAGAGAAGGGTATATTAAAATCTTAACATAAGGGAAATGGACTTAAGCATTATTATTTATGGACACACTTCTAGGTTTTGTTATCAGTGCATATACGAACAAATAAATCATAATTTTAACTTAACAAATGCAGATTGAAAGCTTACTAAATCTCTGTAACGATTCGTTCGAAATTCTCTACTTTAGTACGCAATTAGAAATATTATTTAAATTCTACACCATTCAGCTTGTAATACCAAATTTTCTAAATGAAGTATATTATAAAACACAATTACTACAGTCTTGAAAATTAGAAAAACAGCCCAGATAAACGAATTTTGGTTGGTACTCCTTCGTCATTATGGCTTTCATAAGAGATTCGCGAGAGCATTACGATAAGTATGACCCATTAACCCCTACACAATTTACAAATCGATAGTGGCGTGACCAAGTTTTCCACTCAGTTCCGATCAGCCAAAAGCAAACTCATCAAAACGGATTAGCTTATATCCAAAACTCTGATGTTTCATTGCAAACACACATTTTTTCCCTTTAAAGTCTGAAATTGTAAGCAAAAACAAATGAACAAACGTACTTCTCCGAACGTGCGCCGTAATTTCGTCTTCCTCTTCTTCATCCAGCGTAGACTCTCCATTCCTTTCTTCATTCTGATGTGGCAAATCATTCTTGTACTGATCACTATAGTCTTCTTCATCTTCATAGTAAGACTGACCATTAACCATTGGATCGTGAATGCCTGTAACCGCTGCCATTAGCATTCCATCTCTTGCTCGAATAGCTTCCCTTTCTTCTCTATTGCTGGATCTCAACCATGCTTCTTCGTCATTGATTTCGTTCTCTGTCATTCCACCATTTCTACCTCTTCCTTTATGTGATTGAGGTTTGATCCATCGATCCCTGTCGTCGTCCTCCTCTTCATCGTCTTCAAATGAACCTGCATGATCGTAAATCGGATTCTCCTCCATAGAAGATGATTGACCCCAAGCCCTACGTTTTGCCTTTCTTCCATCTTCATCAACAAATTCCGAGATGAGTTCGTTATTCCCCTTCAGTTCATCTGGTGCTGGAGGAGTTAATTCAGGCAAGTTTGACTCTGAATGATATAAACCACGCTGACCTGAGTGATCTTTGGTTGAGAACTGTCGTTGAAGTTGTGACTGTTGGGTCTTCTCATCAACCACAATCATTGCTTGTGCCTCTGACACTACTTGTTTGGCAGCTTCCGCCACCACGTTAACCTGTTTCATTAGGCCTGAAGCAGCATTTTGTGCCTTTGAAAAGAAGGATCCAAACATATTCCCAGGTTTGGGAAGAGATTGAATATTAAGAGCGGGCATAGAGCCGGTAAATGAGATATGATTTTGATTCGCTTTTTTCTGTTGATGCTGATAGGATTGAGTATAGTAATCAGACAGATTGCTTTCAACCAAACCGGCACGAATTCGTAGCCGGCGAAGTTGTTCCTCTTGAGATATTGGAGGCTCTCTCTCTACCGCCTCAACGATGTTATTCAACGAGGTACTGTCGAAAAGTTGTGAAACGGAAACAGAGAACTTTGAGTACTCACGGAGAGAGGCTTCATAGTCTCGTTCTTTGATTGTAGTTTCTATACTTTGAGATCGAGATGGTCGCAGAACCTTTAAGATGGCTTCTTCTCCTTGAGGCGTGGAATTGTGGTTAGACACTATATTAGTTGAATTCTGAAAAATAAGATCGACATTAGCAACTTACCTTAGTTAGAAAGTTATCTATTTATCACATCTGATTCTCAGTCACCATCTATCAGTTGCCGTTTACGTCTGAGTAATAGGCCATACTAATCAATAATTGGATGGTGAAAACAGCCTTATTAATGTTCAAATAAACACTGCCAAATACCAAGATTCCGACTTGGTTATCTGTGATAAACTCAAATATCCCTCGCAAAACGACAGCAAATGCATGGAATGATGCTCTTAATCTATCCAACTGGATGAAATGTGCTTTAAAAATGTGCTTTATTCTGTAAATGGGTCGTCTATATAAATAAAATAAATACGATGGGAGAATTGGCCTTAATATAAGTGGTAGGTTAGGGACAAGAAAATCATTGACACTTTCCCAGATAGGACCTTACAGTTCATTTTGGAATCTTTTTTCCCGATCTTTGTGGGGGTAGATAATTTTCTTTTATTTATGTTTCAATGTCCTCCTACGCTATCATTTTTGTCTACCTCAATACTTTTGCCTAACTCGAATTCTCATGACTGCTACATACTACTGATTGTGCATCTTCTGATTAAATAATCCCAAATGGCAGCATTGAATTTTCATTATTAAAACAATATATAGTTAGCATTTTGTTGACTTTACTACCCTTTAAGAGTAAAAGCTATTAAATATTAATAAATCCTCGCCAAAGACACTCGGTAAGTGCGTTGATGAACTATAACGTCCAAAAGGACGTATACAATTTTCCATTTAAATTGATTAAAGCTAATTTTCGTCAGAGGTTACTACAATGCAGAATGACGTTTAACTTAACTCCTGCTAAAATCAGTCTGCTAGTTAAAAGTAATTAATTAAAGTATTTATTAATAAATCTAGCATCACATGCATGTAAAAAGCGTAAAATTTTAGAGTTGAGGTCAAGGTGAAGACAAAATGTTGATCACTTTTTCATTGAGGCAGTCGGCAGTCATTTGAACCGGTCACATCCAATCACCTCTCATACTCCATTTTCCCCATGAAATTTAAATGTTCTTTCTTATCTAAGATTTGCGAATTTGCAAAAAAAGCAAATTAAAGATCATATATTCCACAAAGATCCTAGCGATGAAATTGATTAAATAAATTAATGATTTTAAGGAAATAATCGAAATTATTAAATCGGAGGAACATTTCTATCCTATCGACAGTATTTAACTCAACTAATATATATCTCTGATATTACGGAGTGAAAAATACAAGTCATGCAAAAAATTATCATTAATTCAATGCGATTCCTGCATTCTCTCTTAAAAATACTCCCAATTGAAAGAACTTTACAGAATTAAAATCAAATGTAAATTCATTACAATGTAGAGATAATGGCCCAAATTTATAATGACGCTTTACTATGATTTATCTAAAACAGGGACTGAAAAGAAGCCTGGCAAAAATGAAATCTTTAAACAATGTCCTGAGGGAGTATACGTTCAACAAATGCATTTGTTCCAATCACAAGATAAGACCTACGGCGAACGACAAGTCAAAAGTAGCCTGCAAATTTTCTAAAAGTTGTTTCTGCAGTCAAGATTATTAATTAAATTTTCACAATGCAGTTGGCTTCAGATCTCCAGGCAATAAATTGGATTGAGACGTCAATACCATTCTGAATCGTACAATTAAGAGCGATACTCTACTTTCAAAGGATAATATGCTCCATATCGGAGGAAACCAAAGAGACCCAAACCAAATAAGCGAAGATGCATTCCAATCCAAAGTGAGTAATGAACAAGAGAAAATGACAAACAACGTAGACCTCTTTTTCTACCTTCTCATCCACATAAATTGGTCACAAAACTATGCAGCCGTTTGTTCACCATCGGTAATGCTGATATAATAAATAAACGTACCTTTTTTTACGACGATCACCAATATATTTCCAGATTACTTCAAAACAGGCATGTACACAACTCCAGTTGCTAGTACGAACTGTCCCAATTAAGCAATATTCACTTCGATTTATGACTCAGGTCTTTCTTTTCATGATCAAAATTTGCTTTACATGTATTAAAAAATCTTATTTTTATTATCTTTTCCTTATAATGCTGTGATTTTGGTCTGCCAAATGTCAGCTATTCAAAGTTAACTCACCAGGCCGCTATCATGGGCGGTGGGATAAGCTAGATCGACTTCCTGTCCAAAACCGACAGCTGATTTTGTTGAAAAGCTCCGTCTAAGTTGGGCTGCTCTCGAAGAATCAAAAGCTGTGGAATTGGAAGTTGATTGAGTGTTATCCTTGAAGAGAGATTTCAGACCAGAAGACAAAGTATTGGTTGTAGATTTGAGCTGAGCTGAAATAGTGTCAGTAAGAGACTTAGGCGTTGGTTGAGATCCTGGAGCTAAAAGAAAACATAATCGTTTCAGAAATCAGTCTTTCTCGAAAGTATGAAGACATCTTAACTTGGTGCCCACCTTGGGAAGGACCCATGGTAGTTTGTTGAATAGCTGTTTTCTCTTTCACCAGCATTTCGTATATTTATTCATGACATTAATCTCCTGTTTGTTGAACGCTATAGGGCGAATCTGACATAAATTCTGTCTCTCTATTAGATTACCGACATCTTCATACATTTCTCTCCAGTAATCAATATTCTGCATTTATCTTTATTTAGTTTCCATCTTTAGATACTGATAATCGTAAAGCCTGAGACGGTAATCACCCACCAAATTGGATATTATGAGTTATAGTTCTCAATTTAGTTCAGCTCACAGATTCTGCCATGCAATCACTCGAATATATTCAATTACTACATGTTCACTCAACCCATCCCACTCCATAGGATGTTGAGTTAACCAGTATGAGGTCAATAAACCCAGCACAAAACTCTATAATTTAAAGTTGCCATTTATGATTCAATCATCGTTTTGTCACCTTATTGCCACTTAGTTTACAATTTAATTGTTGTTGACTTATTGCCAATAACATAGGTTCAATGAATTTATGTTCACACAGGGCCAACAGGTTGATTCATTTTTGTTCTCTGCCCCAAGCATCATATAGTAATTACTCCGGTATGCAATGAATGTAAGACTGCTTTCAATCCATTTACTCTTTTGAGTCTTTATCAACCTCAATTCTTCTCATTATTAGCACCAATGCTACCTTTGGTCTTTGTTCTGATCTTGATCTCCCAAATTTGTGATAAATGGTTGTTTGCATGTAATTTATGGAAATATTATTTGCAGGTGGATTCGTCTTAGAATGAAAGAGTCCCATCCACTCAGTCTCTATCCAGTTATGCTGATTTGATTTAACTTTAATTGGCGTCTCTTATTTATTCATTAGGAAATTCTGTCATTTCGAATGAAGCAGCAATAGATAAAGAAGTAGGACTCGTGTCAATTTTTGATAGAATTTATGAGATGGTGAGAAATTCATTAGATTAATTGGTCTGTGCAAGCGAAACAGTGGGGTTCCTATCGGTGTGTCTGAATGTCCCGGTCTATAAACAATCTAAATTGTGTACCAATTAGCTATACAATTTTATGAGACATAATCATTTACCTATAGCGAATTCCGACTTTCTTCATTGAGTAAAATACAAATTTCGAATGCAACATTCATTTGAATAAACGATAGAATTCGCAAAAAATGATTCGGATTCCGAGGGATCTACATCGGACAAAAAATCTGTGCAGTCATCACTTTTCCCAAGTCACTGAAAGAAATAGGGCTAAAGAAGACCCAAATGTGTCCACAAAGGCGAGCAAAGCCTTCGAAGAGTTTGGGTAGAAGGGTGGATGTTTGAGCGCTGAGATTAATCGATAAGCCATTTAAAGGAACATCACGACTACGTCGAATGAACGTGTAAGGGAACGCTTAAGGCCTAGGATTCTTTGAATTGTATTTATTACCAGTGGCCCACAAATTCACCTTGAAACCTATGATTTATTGGAGGGAGCAGTGTGTGAATCAGTCCTAAAACTGGTTCCTAACTCAAATATTTTCAGTGGTCATCTATAATAACGATAAATCAGCACTATTTGCCCATTTTTTTTACTGAGCCTACAACTATGAGACCTTATGTTAGGAAAGCAGGACAGTGAATGAACTGTGAATGGCATTGACAATCTTCCCCACCCCCATTATTGATACGCATTAATAAATAAATAAATCAATTTCTGTTACTCTACTTTAACGACTAAACATATAAAGAAGCTTCACGTTACACTAACTCAAAGGAAGGCTACATAGCATCTAACTGAATTACCAATCAAAATAATTAAATAATCTCTAGTAGAGTTTAATATTTATTCTTTATCGATTACGAGAGTGCAGAAATTTGGAAATTAACTGGCCTTTATACGAAGTTGGGTACAATTTAACGCTTAAACATTCCCTTCGACATCGGAAGTCATTTTACATGACCTTTCAAGTGAGTCACGACCTCTCAATCTTTATTGTCATTTCAGTGTAAAATAAAATTCTAGATACAATCAAAATAGGCATTTATTAGATTTGTGTGTTAGAACGCGGAGTATGCTTATCTGACTTTGAGCACATTTTATGTTTCACTTTCTACCTCAGGAGTGGGCATACTGAAAGGGAGCATACTCAGGAAGCGCGGTTGATTTATAGCAAGTCGAGGCAGAGGAATAAAAATTCAATCTTAACTGGATTGTTATAATTCACTTTTCGCCTCAAACTAGAATATTAGCAGTTCCCATGGATTTTGCCCCTAGTATTGTACTATCTTTTGTAACAATTATCAACAATTATTTTTATCTATTGTACACTATAATCACGATATAACGTGAATGTAAACATTAACGTCTCAAATCAACATTCCGCACAAGAAATTTCAGGCTAATGTTTTAGACTGTTTTATTTGTCCAATATGCAAATATGTCTCTTTGTTAAAACCACCAACAATTGATATTCAAATCTCAAAGACGTGTAAAGAATATGTAAATATGTCAAACCATGGGAACCCGACCACGCTAGATTTAGGCATATTCCCCCATAAGTCGATTGCTCTTTCCAAAGGCTAAAATGTTACAAAGCAGTCTCGAAGCAGTATGACAAGTGATGGGTTTAATCACAAGCTGGAAATTTAATTAAAAGGAGTGGGGAATTGGAGGGTTAGGTGGTATTCAAAGTGATAAAGTCGACTGTTTTGCGCACATCTGATGAGAGACTAATAAAAAACATCTCCCACTTTCGTCGAATTTACTTATCCTCCGCAAGAATTTTATTGACCATCAGCGTATTTTTTTTGGAACTACCATAGAATATTAATTAAATTGAGTTGATTATTAGGAAAGTTAAAAAAAGCTACGAGTTTCACTACTCTTTGTTTAACTAATATTCCTTATAGTTCGAGCTAGGAATAGGAATTCACTCCTGCTAAATCCGATTATTAGCAATATACAGCCCAAAATAAAACAGCGATAACAGTTTTCTAATGAGGAGCTATTGTACAGTTTGAGGACCTTTTAAGGTCTGTGCAATTTTGGTAATCCTTCAGTTTGCATAATATATGCACAGACTCGATTTTACTCCACAGTCTATTTTTTTGAATCACTTAAATTTGAACTACGTTTTGCTTAATCGGTACAACCAAAAGCACCGCTCAGTTGTGCGAACATCTGTTAATCTACCTAAAAATATACATTTGCACAATAATTGAATCCAGTCACAACGAAAATCCTTCTTATATGATAGTTAAAAGTGGAAACTAGGGAAAACCTCTCAGATCAGACCCATAATTTTTCTTATAAGCCGGGAGAACTAATATATTCGTGAGGCAATGAATGGAGTAGCCCTTCACACCGGCGAGAAAGCGCTATTTTAATGCGCTATGGCGTCGGAATTGCAGCGAACGTATGGAAAGCGAAAACTTAGCTAATATCAGTGAATGGTACCAAAATCAACTCACTCTAACTAAATGAAATAACGAGAAATTTGTAATAATAGTGAGCAAAGTACATCGCATTATTAAAATAGGCTATGAATTCACCTGAAGTGAACCAGAATTAATATCAAGTGGATATAATGGGATATCCCAAGAAATGACTGTATCTAGATGGTATTACCAATAAAAGGACAGGATATTTTGAACTCACTAGCACTTCTACACTCAGAAATTCAGGCATAAGGCACAGAAATTGGAAGATAGAGACAAGAAGCAGTTTACCTGAAGCAAGGCTTTTACAACTTTCTGCTTTTATGCACTATTTCCAATCGGTCTTATATCCCGATGGTTTCGTATATTTTTTTCGCAGAATTTGAATTATACCAGATGAGTAAATTTAGTAGTTCTTTTTTCACTGCTGTTATGAAAAGGGACAGTGAGTTCACTTAAATTAGAAATTAATTATTGCGTGATATTTATTACCTTGATTTATGATCAATGAGTAAGTATTCCGAATTCAAGGCGGTTTAATGTATAGGATTCAACGGAAGTTTATTAATTGCATGCTGTAATCTCTTGATCGACTTTAGGCAAAGAAGGTTGAAGATACCATGCAGAAATTTCCATAATAGTTCTTTCTCAATCTTAATAACTGTCGAGTAATGGTAAAGAAGCATTTACCTTCAGTAGCTAGTTGCTGAGAGTTAACAACAACCGCAGGTTTGGCCAAGTATTGAACATTTAACGCCTCATCTTTCACAGCAACAGGCTCTGGTGGCTGCTTATTTTCCACCAGTTCCCTCACCACATCTGGTGGCCGTTTTTCTGTCTCCAGTTGTCGAAGAATTACAGTGGGTGAGAGAGGAATTAGACGGGCTCCATCAATTGGCACTTGGAGGTGATGTTGATGTGATAACGGTGGCTGCTTAGTCACAACTGGAGGAGTCGAGGTGGGAGAAGGTGTTGGTGAAAGTCGTGGACCACCTCCTTGAAGAGGTGAGTGCGGTGGGGGTGTTAGTGAAGGTTCTGGACTGTCTAGAAGGTTTTGAAGTAGACGAGAGGGAGTGTCAGCAGGTGGTGGTGTTGTGGTAGCATTTCGGAGATCTACCGGATGCGCTCCAGGTGGAAGCTGGTCTGCGACAGCAGCCTCTGCGGATGCCCGGAGGTTCTCGGAACTCAACTGACCATTTCTATAATTCAAGAGTAATTTTGAATTAAGAATCTCTAAGACTAGTTTAGCTTGAGATTTATGTCAACCGGCTGGGTTCCGCTCAATACGTTACTTCAAGAAGTACAACAGTAGGAGTGAACTTTGGTGAAAATCAAACTCCAAGAAGGACAGTAAATAAATAGCCTTAATCTAATTGATAGGCGAGAATTATGATTCGAAACTTACCACTCTCTGTATGTTTATATGGCAATTTAGTTATTCATATCTGCTATTCAAGTTCCCAGTATAAAGATCCCGATTTGACCTGTTCGATGAATCTTAAGAAGATATTCGTTAGAACATCTTCTCATTCAACTAATTCATTCTCAGTTACATATTATAATAAAGCTTTAGTAAAAAACCCAGTGAAGCCACAATATTCAACCTACTTCTTCCATTGTAGTTATGCTTAAGGCTCAAGCAATCGTATTATCTGCCTTGAGAATTCAGCGTAAAGCGTAAAGGATTATTATTATATACAAAATAGCAAATACTTTTTTTCGATACACAAAACATAAATATCGTCCAGCTTCTTAACCTATTTGTCGCGATCGCATGAACATCAATTCGATCCAAAAGGAAATGCATGAAGAATACCTGCTTGGTTACAGCCTAAAAATTTTAATGAGTCAGTATTTCATTGCAGTTTATTCATCTGTGAGTAAATCATAATTTCGTGAAAATAATTTGACGACTGAATATGAAATAATATCGAGAAACGATTGATAAATTAAGTTATTATGATATGATTTGGCATTCTATACACCATTTCATCGTTTCACAATAAACATTATAACTATTTAGCTTTTGCTTTAATTTTCAGAATACAACGGAGGATTTTATGTCGTCCAAGCGCGTGACTGCATAATAAAACTGTTTGCGTTTTTTTCCAGATCGTGACCCGAGAGTATACGAATGCCAACACACCTAGTCGCTATCAAGTTCTCAAATATTTGTGGAAACAATTAGGTGGTTGATAAGTCATTTTAACTCAAAAATTTGTAAACTGTAATATTAGGTATAAGATTTTGGACGTAGTTAAATCTCAGATCAGGCCACGCCGAGTGATTGTTACCTGTCAGTAATTGAAGAAAATGAACTAGGATGGCATGCCGACCAATTTTCAATATCTTTAAGCCCACTTGTTTAAGTACTCTTAAGGGAATACCCTAGATAATTAATAGTGAAATCTACAGTTTTTTTTCAAATTCCGTTTATTATTTTCGTGGAAAAATAAAAAAACACATTTAAAGCATACCTCATTTTCACAACAATTTGTATTTGGAGAGGGGAAACCGCAAAGCCGACCCTTCTTCCCGCCAACAGATAAGCTATCACTCTCCCCCCCCCCTCCACTCCCCACATTTTATGCCAGTCAAGGAGGAGAAGAATAAGATATATCTATTTTTAGATTAATTGAGTATATTTATCAATTCGCAAAATGAATGGCTTAAGTATTACTGTCTACTTTTATATGAAAGAAGATAATATATAAACTGTTCACATTGGAAGTGATAAATTTATCTAAATGTCATGAAAATCACTCAGTTTATTAAAATAATCAAAATCTCTAAACAACTTGAATGTGGGTTCATGAAAGTGTATGGCATAACACAGAGAAAAAAATCCTTTAAGTGAAAATTGAAGAAAATAATGAATAAGGAATTCAAGTGATAGAAACCTCTTGGTGCTTAAATTCTTACCTCCGTCACCCGACCCCCACCCTCCTCACAAATTAAACCAAACTCAAGTACAGACACTTGCCCACAATCGTTTTCCATTATTTATAATAAAATTATTTGCCCCACTATGAATATAAAAATATGAGTTTTTGCAATTCAAGCAAAATTTAATTTAGTTTGAAAATTATTTGTGATCGAATTGTCGACAGGTGATACTATTTCAGGAAGCGATATTTATACACCCAGGAAACCGATTTTACGAGTGTGAGTTCGCTTTTCAATCTCACTTCAAAGGCCGAGCATGCGCCTTTGATGATAAATTTACAAATTACACAAGTAACGTTTTCACGAAATTCGAATTTACCAAAATTACTTAAATCGGTTAGATGATAATTCTCATCTAATAATATTTCGCAAAATATATTACTGATGGACGGGGAGCAAGAACATTAATGTAAGATCTAGATAAATAATCGGCATTTCCTGAACTAAAGCTATCGTTTAACGTAATTCAAATCTCTCAACTTTAGGTCTTTCTCCTATTTTCAGAGCTACATTGTTTGCAAAACATCAAAAGAACTGGTCATTCACCTCTTAATGACAGTGGTGAAAATGTGATCATAAACTCACAATGCTTTTCATTGATGGAAGGGAGCACTTCCCGTGGAGCGAACTCCAAGAGTGTGAGTGAATGGAGGACGATGCACAATAGGGGATTAAAGTAGATTTAAGTGATGAGAGTGCATTGTTTTTTTGTGTAATTAAACCGATGCGTGTGGGCGTTAAAATTAGCTCGAAAAGGAAATTGAGCCGCTCGGAAGTGTAAAGAACAATAAATACAGTGTTTTATCTCTGTAGTGAGTTGTGATAGGTTCTGAGAGATAGACAGCTCTGTTTAATTTAAGTTTTACTATTAAATTTCTGTTTAAGTATTTTCAATTTATCACTGCTATTGTTCGTACCGTATATCCAGCTATAAAGCAGGTGTTGATATTAGTCAAATCAGGACCTACTAA
Source organism: Hymenolepis microstoma (assembly GCA_000469805.3). Taxonomy (NCBI): domain Eukaryota; kingdom Metazoa; phylum Platyhelminthes; class Cestoda; order Cyclophyllidea; family Hymenolepididae; genus Hymenolepis; species Hymenolepis microstoma. The sequence goes on along the minus strand of LR215995.1, from coordinate 8,683,350 downwards.
AATCAACAAAATTGTAAGAAAATCAATGTGAGTGGTAGAAATTCGAAAGATAGTTTTCTGCTAGCTAATAGAATTACTACGCATTATATCAGTTGAATGAGCAGGTAGCTAGATTTGGGTTTCTTTAAATTGGCGAAAAGGAAAGAGGAGTTTCGGACTTTCTCATATACATTGCTCAGCCCAGATTAAAAAGTATGTGATATTATGTATTCTTCCCTCTATTTGCAAACAATGCCTATACGGTCTACGCACCAAAAGCACTTCCTCATTTATCCGTCCCAATAGGATCAGTCGAACGCATTACCGATTGCTATGGGGTATTTTAAGTAGGAATTTAGGTTTTACGATTTCCCATCTCATTTCCTAGAATCGAAGTATCAGAGTTAGTTAGAACCAACGTTAAAAACCCTAAATTTATCTTGTGATTATGAGTATAAGACTTAGATTTAAGTTAAGGTAGTTGGAAAGATTCCAACTTGAACTATCTGTGATCACGCGTTTCAGTAAAAATTAGGAGAACAAAGGACTAATTGCAATCGGTTTGATGTAATTATTATCTCTAAGCAATTTTAAGCATTTTCTTTTTCAGGATTGGAATACTGATGATATAATTTCAGCTGGAGAAAGTTCTCCATCGCCTTGAATGATGTCACAAGTAACACAGCGACGAAAATTATTACCAATGCATAAACTTACAAAACATTCATATCATATGCGTCCTCGCTTTTTCGACGAACACAGGGAGAACTTGAGCGACTATAAAAAAAAGTCAATTGAGTAAATTTGAATTTTTGAGTATGCGATATTAAAATGCCAAATATTCGCTTTGAGATTTAAACTTCTTGACGAAGAGGGGCCTTAAAAATCTAGTCTATCACTATTTTACGAGCATTAGCATCAACATCTTGTCGAAGTAGAATATGAAATGACAGACAGATCTTTCGTAAGATATATTAGTTAAATACTGATCCTCGCACTGATTTCCATTCAGGGATTTTTGCATTGCCACGTTGTTTAGAAGAAAATTCTTTTACGTAACCTTTATAGCAGTAATTTCATCAAAATGCACACTTAGGAGCGGTACATTCCTTGTTATAAATGCTAGCCAATTAGGAGGATTTTTGCACAGAATGCTCGTCACTTGCTGAAAAATTTCAACAAGGATTTAGAACACTGCTAACTTACAAATTATCTGACTTTTCTAGCTTTTGTAACCTCTGTGCAATCATAATAATCCCCAGCGGAGCATCGTATATTGTAGGTTATTGCTGTTTATTAAAATGAAGTCGGGGAAACGAATCCACATGATCACAAGATTTTGGCATGAATGATACCGGTCAAGTGTTTTCGCCAAAGTAGAGCTTAATGTAAAGTAACTACAACTGCCTAATGACTGCAGTTTTGGTAGATTAACGCTTTTTTACTAATAATAAGGGACTTTCAAAATGAAAAATTTTTAAAAAAATATGTTTAATAGTTTGGCAGCCAAAAAAACACAAGCTAATACTTTTTTAATTAATAACTGGGAAAAACTGAATATGGCTGTGGAAACCAACTTTAGCACGCCAAATGCAGAAGCCTCCCGACCAATCAATGACCCCAATTATATGAGGTCATCATACCATAAAGCGTATATAATGACTAAGTTCCAAGTCATATACACAGACATTAGACACAGCACGCTAGCGCGCCAACGTACATATCAAGCTTGCATACAGCACGCCATACCAAATAAGCGCATTCACGGTATACGTCTGTTTCTTCTATTCTGGGAGACTTATCAATTAGGAGAATCTGCCATAGGGGTTTCTGAGGGCAGTCAAGCCTTATTAAGGTAGCTATTCGGCTACATATCTATTAAGCAGTTAGAAAAGTGAGTTTGCATAATGGAGATGTCAAATATTTAGTTCTTCCTAATTAACTAAGAAGCTAAGCTAACAATATATAAGGTATTATTTTTCACTTTTTTTCAGTGTCGTCTCCCTAAATTACGATTTCATACTGTTAGGCGTGTTTTAGGAAAATAAGTAACTGTTAGATACAAATATCTGACAAATACTCACCTTAAGGCAAGCGATGGTTTTTGAGCACTGGGACTCGACGCATCAAGGTGGAAACTAGCTCCAATTGGACTGAACCGCCGACTGTGGTCAAAGCTGAGATATGGTGCAAAATGAAGGAAAAAACAGAATAGATTGCTCAAACAAGGAGTTATTGTGGTGATGTATTGCAGGGATGAGCTGCTTGGAACGACTATCTACAAACTGTATAAAACTCACCTAATTATTTTTGTATCAACCTCGTAGTCTGAATTACAGGAGCACCACTGTCCGACTTGATCCCGGAAACTGGTAAAATAAAGTGATAATATGGTTAATTACATTGGCCAATGATACATTTAAGGATTGAATGCAATGACTTATATAATTTTGCCCATATCAGGCCAAATAAATGTTGAGGAAACGCTTTTTCCATAGAAGTTTATAAAGGATAATTCAGGAGATAATGTAAGTAGTAGGAAACTAAACAATAAAGTTCAACTAATTGGAAACCATTAATCATACTTGAGCATCGTGGAAATAACAAGATATTGAAATGTGATTAGTTTGGTATTTAAGCTCATTTATTTTCAAAATCGATAAGTAAAGTATCAGTCAAAATTACGAAGTTGGCGGTCAATATTATGGTTCACAGTTATTCTAATGAAAATTTTTCTCCTTTTTTTCTCTCCTTCCCCCCTCCCATCCCCCTCCCCTACCCTGAACTATTATGAACAAGTATTCATATCTCATTCCCGAATTTAGACAAACACTAATTTGATGATCACACGCGCACAATCCCTCATTCCTTTTGTAACCATTAATGTAAATCAGATAATTTGTGCGAGTTTTAGCGTTTCTGTGGTTTTTCTAAATAGGGTTCACATCTGGAGTGGAGTCATGTTCCACTGTTTTATTTATAAGTTTTCAAAATTTTAAACCAAGTGATTACAAATTTCTAAGGTGCACTGGGGTAAGTAAATGATTTCGTTGTCACCACAAATATTAGACTTTTGCAAGCATTAATAGAGCAGAGCTTACCTACTCACTTTAAATGTCAAATACCACTTTGGCAGCAAGACATATGGCACAAGCAAAACTTTCCGCAAAGTTTATGGCAAATTTTTATTACAAAGGGTGAGCCGGGAGGGAGGTTTGAACGAGGGAAATTACCCCTAAATTCACTTTATGGTAGGGTTTTCAAACATCTATTTTGAGTAGAAGAGTAGCGTAACAGAGCGTCTCTCTGGAGAAAAACCTAAATTCTGCTCATTGATGAACATACAACCCATGGCATATGAATTCCCACTTGGGAGGAGTTAACTACCGCGTCGTCTTGACAAGAACTATTAATAATGGTCTTTTCACAAAATATTTCATTCATCATTGAAATTGCACCTAAAAATAGTAAAAATGCGCTACATTCCTTGTTAAAATCATTTTAAAGCAAATGGGTGTGGAGAAACAAAGCAGGAAAAAGTGAGTCTCGAAAACACTGAAATGGGAAAAAATGGTGCACTAGAATAAAAGCGTGACAATCAACAATATTAATACTATATTCTCAATGAAGTGACAAGAAGTTACTTTGACCTATCAAAATCTTCGCTTTGTTACACTTTTTACTTTGCTCTCCATAACTGGTGTCATATCATAAATTAGATACCACAATATCGATACCCACTTTTGCAAATCCAATGATACTGATGATCATCGAGACATGAAACATCTTTTCTACTGCCCACAAAGGATTTCACAAATAATTTTAGAATGGGCTCATGTGTGCTTAAATTTTGAAATTTAAAGATTTACATGACAGAACTGTAATATATTATGAGATAAAGGTGCAAATATCAAATATATTACACAAATGAAATACCTCCAGACAGATATGAATCATATACATCATAATGGAAACACAAAACCACATATATATGTTCCAAAAATAAGTTAAATAAAAATTAATCTATCTCACAATAGAATCATTAGTTAGTATCTCAAATGAAGCTCAAAATGCATCCTAAATTAGTGTTATCCTTCTTTTAGAGGCACATCGAAGTAATTTTTAAATAGTAAACCGTTAGGTTAGGTATCACCACACCTAGCCATATATCAGAAAGTAACGGCAAACATAATTTACCAAGAGCCAAAAACACATTGCGCAATAAATGGAAGCACAACTAATATTCAGAAATTTGAATGGCTTCTAATGCTCTTGAAATGAGAGTCATTTTACATTAGCTAAGTAGAGGTAAGATTGAGAAACCCGAAAAATTTATTAAGACCACTCCAATATATAGAGATGGGAGTAACATAATTTCTTTAGTTAAAGAATGTTGAATGGGAATTTCTAAACGAGTTGAATAATTCCTTCCTCAAATAACCTAATTCTATGTAATATCCTTTTTTTAACCCTTTAAATTCCGAATTATTTTTTGAAAAAATGCACACAAGCGCACTCACGCATGTCTCACAACAGAGTGATGAGTTTCGCTGGTATCAAGTGAAGGCTATAGACACGTATTGAACATATCTCAAACGTCAAGCCCCATCTACCTTTTAAATACCCTCCGATCTTTCTTCGGACTCTGTGACGTAAATATTTAGAAAATATCCTTGTTTGTAGGATTACAAGTTGTTGGTACTCCCATCAGCTACTTAGTTTGTGGATGTTCAGATAAATAGGACCTAACATTATATATATATATATATATATATACCTTATTTGAAAATGTGCCTTAATGTGTCTAGAGCAATCCTAGTCGTTTCAGTATGAAGAAATAAAGAAATGAGGACCGCAGAGGACCTTTATAGATTATTTTGCTAGTCAATATCATACTAGTTTTGGAAATAAATAGGTTGACACTCCGAACGTCATTTGTTCCAGAGAAGCGGGTGACTTGATAAATTTGAACACATGGGACGATTCAGATGATATCAAATGGTTAAGTCATTCGTGTAAAATAATAATTTGCTAACAATGATATCGAGATACTTGGATTTTAGAAATTGTCACTACTTAACCAAGCCTTTTCTACCTCCCTAATTTTCGAAATTCTCTCCCATAATTGAAATTTTGCATAATATGACACTGTGTTAACAGGTAACACGTGCCTTTGAGAACTTCAAACATTTTATGCAGCCCTAAATGTGCCATACCAACGACAATTTAATAATGAAATGAGTCCTTACTCGAAGACTTTACGACTCTCGTAGGGCGAGAAGGCACTGCCAGACAGGGCTCGATTCTGGGTGTGGCCCCTTCCGCCATTACGCGAACTGCTTCGTTGATGGTTTGGAGATCCGCCTGTCCAGAGATTTGTAAAGGAGGGAGGCGAGCTGTAGCCTACATTCGACCGACGGGATCGTCTTGCAATGGGGATTTCCTGAATTGAACCACCTGCTCGCGGTTTCCAGCGATCACTCTGGGCGCGGTAATCTTGTCGACTGTAATGGAGATGATGATAAAGACAAAGCTGTGCAATCACCATTTAGAACACACATGGCATACAATTTTTTAAACTACTTTACAAACTCTCTACTAAATGATCGGCATTCAGTCATTTATCATCCACTATCTGAACTTTTTAGATAAGTGGTTATCTTACACTGAAGCGAATCAAGTGTTGCGCTGGGATCGTTCATGATTTGATATTCTTTTTGTGTTCACAGAAAAAGACACTCCTTCAACAAGTGAATGCTAAATAACCTCCAAAGAAACGGCTGCACGTTTAGAAGAAAATAGGCAAAATTTGTTTCAGTAAATGATTTTATTTTCATATACTTTTGATTTTCCCAAACTGTTTACAGACATTTGGTATTTAATAGAAAACTAGACTGACGCACGGTAAAAAGATTGGTAATATTGATCTGAAAATCAGCAGGTGTATAAAAGGCCGAAGTACAGAGACAGTAAAAGAAATCTCTTAACACTACGGCTTAGACCCACCATAAGAACATAGGTGCCTGATTATAGATTTTGAACTAGGCCAAGATACAACAAGCCATATAACTTATTAAATAGGTAAAGTCGAAGTTAATTCGTACTTATGAGCTTATTTTATAACATGCTAGTTTGACAAAGAACTAACATGCCACAAAGATATTTGTTTTCCACCAAAATGGAGATGTTTGACTAGTCTTTGAATGGATGTATTTGATTACTTTGAGAGAGAACGATTCTCAAATAAACAGGATAATCATTTTAAGCAGTCCAATACAAAATCATTCATTATAATATGTGCATTCTTTAATGGAAATAAATCTCGTTTAAGTGCCTCTGTCATTGGTCACAACTATGCGATTTAGAAATAAAATGCTTACAATTTTTGGCAAAATTTAAGTAAGTGAGGGTAGAATGATGGAAAGTAGGATGCTTAAAAATTCTGCCTTAAACTCTACCGGTCAAAAGCCGCCACTGCACACCGCCAGAGAAGAAGAAAATGATGAAAAAGGTTCAATTGGTCAAGAAGTAGGCCTTACCTACCAACAGAGCATTTTACTCCTGCAATATTAAAATGCGGAATTGTTTTACTTGTAAAATGGAAGATTGTAATTAGAATTTACTCGCTTCAACTTAAACAATTAGATTTATTAAGCTCTACTAAGTTAAAAATTGGTTATTTCACCTCTGTTATGCTAAAAGCAAGTAAGATCATGTAAGATCATTGTGTTTTCCCTATCCTAAAAGAAAAATGAACTGATTCGACAGAGACCGACAACCAGAATCAGACGAAAGATTAACAAGCCCTAGGTACTGGGATAAAAAAAGCGTAATAATCCCGATAACACTTAAATTGGAAACTGGGAGCAAGAACCACCTAATTGATAAATAGTGTTCCAAATTTGAAACTTCGATGCCTCTTTGTTAACGAGAGCACAGATGTATTTCCTCAATGAAAAGTGGTGAACTTTTTTAAGCCATGATAGGTGTTAAATCAATGTGATTCGAATTGTAAGTGGCAATATACGTAAATACGATAATTTCTAAATCCGCATTTCGGAGCACCTTGGAGAGTTCACTGAAATAAAGGCGCCTAGGATACAATTCTAAATGTAAATGAGGAATGGCAAAGTCATTTATGAATTTTTATACTAGAAAGTTTAAGCCCTAATATTTTTTAATAATTAAAATACCGTATTGTAGGTAAAGTTTATGGATTATTAAACAAAAAGTTTTGGAAGATGTTCCAGGCAAAATTTTAAATGAAATTTCAAGAGTAGCGTGGTATCTTTTTGGAGGCAGTTATAAGATGCAAGCAATTTACCCGTTTCGTAAAATAATTAATTGACATATTTCGAGAAATTCACCATACATATTGTAAAATTTTCACTGCCATAAATTTGAAAAGGGCATTAATGAAATTAAAATTCAATTTATTTTACTAATTCAATTTTAAATTTGAAAATAGTAAAATAATATGCCTTTGTAACAATAAAAGGATCTGTCAGTTCTCTGTAATTATTAAACTTCGTTTTCAAACTTCCTTAATAACAATATTTCTATGTTTAATTTAGAAATGGCTTTGATCTAAAGTGTGCTGACCCCAATAGACGGTATCAGAGCAGAGAACTTTCATTGAGTTATTACTCTCTCATTGATACTTAAGATTAACCTTACCCTCTTAAGTAGTTTCGGTTTGTAGGCAAACGCGGACTCTACTAGGCTACTTATCGATGGCTACAAGTGGGAATAAATATTTTTTCCATTCTTTCTACGTTTTTTTCGCAATCTTTCCTCGTGTTCGCAACAAATACGCATTCCACTCTTCTGTTATTTTTGCTTTTCCTGGCACTACTCTTCATAAGACAAGTGGGTTATACTACCCGTTTCAGATTGCACATATACCTTTAAATAAAAACCTTTAAAATGTACAAACTCTGCATCTAAGCCGAGTGGGTGTACTCGAAGTGAGACAGGGTATATATTGGTTTATTATGAATGAGAAATTTCGTTGAACTTGTGGGTTATAATGAAAGTCATATTTAATTAGAGAAGTCTTTTGAAATAAAATTTTACGGTCAAACGATGGTATTTTTCATAAAAGTATGCAATATCACTTACATATCACCACCCATAATCCTGCGATTGTACATGGTTAACGCACGATCTGGCAGGTATCGGGTAGTTTCTGAATCGGTCGTTTGATAATCTGTTGACATTATAGAGCAGTGATGATGGTGATTTTGCTTTGAGACTGGATATAAATGACCGGTAGGACCTTGAAGAGTACAAGAACTATCCAATGGCCATTCATCAGTCGACTGATCATCTGTAAAGTAGCGATTGTCGTTGATGTAGTTCAAGTTATCGTAAAAGTGATCGGCGGCCTCCCCACGTCGGTCCCAACTATAACAGAACGTAGGTTAGATTTTCATAATTATGTCGTATAGTCCCAATGTAAAACTTGCATCGAGGTAGAATATATCTGAACATGAAGAATAGTAACATTGTGCGTTGTGCAAATTAGAGCAATAAAATGTCACCGTGTAGTGAAATAAAAGTACGACAGTGAGTGTGGTTGGGTTGAGTCTGGACAACTCAAGCAAACTAGTATAATGTAGTTTCACGCAAGGGCAGCTCCTGTTTGCTCAATCTCCAGCCATATTGAGTGTTGTGGGCACATCACAGTAGATTTGGGCTTTTTATTAAAATTACAAACTCATTAAGTCACTCGCAATTTATTAATGTGGGTGTGATTTACCGGGTTATATTCATATTTTATCTCTAAACTTTTGAGAGAATTCGTGTCGAAGCGATTCAGAGCTAATTGCTTAGATAATAAATCCTGACTTCTTCGTAGCTTTTACTTCTATTGACCTCAATTTGCTTAAAATATCACTTGTGCGTTTACGTCAGGATAAGGCCTTAGTGGAGTCTGAAATAATCTATTTCGCCTATGGACAGAGTTTGGATAATTTTGACATAAAAAATTATTTAAATTTAGACTTCAGTCAATGGGAAAAAGAGGGAGAAATCAAAAAGTCATGAAGTGAAATAAATTTTTTCCGGAGTGGCCATAAGAGGCGCAATTTTTTCGCCTCACATATAAAAAGTATATCATCTCATGAGGTTTGTTTCGCATTCTATACACGTTTGACACGGTGATGACATTTTGCGAATTTCGAGTCGAAGATGGGCTAAAAAGGTCAATAACTGACGGTCAAGTGTACCTTTACAGCTGAACACTGCCGCTGATTTATAATTTTAAACTAGATCAACAGAAATAAATTTTGCATTACATTACTGTTACGTCAAAGCGTTAACTCAGTGTAGTACCACTTCGCTGTTTCCCTTGATCAGACGCTTTCACACGAATACAATTTGTAAAAGCGTAAAGGCTATGTCTTGGACAATAACGGTAACGATTCAATATCAGCTTGTCAATCTCATAGCCCTGAAGGCTACTTTAAGTGAGTTGTAATTCCCAGGCCAAGTTAAATCAACATTTACGCCGATCTTCATGGACGTTGAGTGACATTAGAGAGCTTCACTGGTGAGAAGCGCGATTTCTGCCACCCAAGTCTACAGACCATTCTAAATCAGTGCGATTAGTCATTCTACCCACTAGGTAGGCAGCAAATTTAGCAGAACTTGTGTCTTTTTAATGCTTTTTGTTCAAACCAATAGACCCATCAGTGGGTTAGCTAATTGAAATTAAGAATTTAGGAAAAATCCTTCTTTAGAAGTGTCCGAGGAGGTAGTATTAAAATTTCTGAGTAATTTAAAGTAGAAAATATTTCGCATGATTTTCAGTAAGTATTACTTCACTTTTAGCACATTTAAACAGTTAATTAAAAGTAAAGATAGTACTCAATAGAAACAAAGAACAAACCATTGAGGAATTGTAACTAAACGAAATTTTCATCTTTTCTCAAGCTTAAGTGATTGTATTTTTTATATTTTGATACTTATTAAGGAATATTTGTAATACATCATCGTTGCTATTTTTAGCTTTCAGTTGTTCTCACCTTGACCACCGTTTTGCTGAGTCCAAAGTTCGTGTGGCCGGGGGCATTCCCGTATCAGACCTAGAAAAGCAAATATATTTCATTTATTTTCTCATCGGTAAAGGTCAAGTTCATAGAATTGAAAGTTGATTAATTATATTAATCGAAGTACTATTTTTACTAAATAATACTCTGTCATCAAACATCATCAACACTTATTTTTAGTCGTCAATGGCACCTGTGCTATTGCAAATTTTCAATCATAGCTCTGCATCCTCCCAATTTATCATGTGTAAATGTTATGCATTGTTCATTTGATGAAAGATAAATGAAATGCCGGTCAACTCCAATTGGCGATCATTAATTTACTCTGGCCATTTCAATAGTGTTCATAGTCACTCAGTGCTGACGCTTGCTCATCATTCTTCTTATTTCTCTCCTTACGCCTTCATATTTATTTCTCACGTTCATTTACAGTATTTTTTTCAAAAATACAATTTCCCAAACCGTGCATTTGATTTTCGAAATTTCAAAATCCAGACATTTATTTTGGAGATTAGTTTTTTTGATGAGAGTATATCAGGCCCAGTTAAATTTGGTTTATAAATCCGCTTTTCAGGAGAAATTAATCTTCAAATGAAAAGATAATTTCTTGCGTAAAGGCCCGTTGTTAATTGAGAAAAGCAAAAGCAAGGACTTTTATTCCAAAAAATTAATGAATATAGTAAAAAATGAGCTTACAAATATTGTTTTAAATTTTTTCGAAATAAATTGCTAAATTTGACGAATTCACTTAACTATAATTGAAAAATGATTGCGCTTTGCTTACTGCGATCAGCTGTTATCCATACGAAATAAAAGGTTAACCCTGGCTGTGATTGGTAGGTACAAACGATTGCACTGCCTTTCTTTAAGTAGTTTCTGAGTATTACCATATCAGGAATAATGATATGCATAAATTGTTTTCTTAAGTTTAACAAAGCGCCATACCGACGCAAATTTATCGGTAAATTAAACAAATGTGTACTTAATTGAGGAAGTTACTACAACTTAAATAATGGTATCATTTTCTATTTTATATTCATTTACAGCACATGCTTTTGGGTCATTTTTCAACTGATGGGCAGTACGAATTCCATACCCGGCTGAATTATATCATTATTACGATCTAATAATTAGTTCAAATTTGGCTATGCAACAATAAATCAGACTAGTTTAGAATTGTAAACAATTCTAAAAATAGGCCAATGTTAGACTGGTTAATTAGAGTAAATTATTTCGAAAAACGCATACAACAAGGAACTACCCTCATTTAAACATTATGTGTTTCATTTACCAGCAGTTATTGAATAAATCATTACTAACATTTACAAATGTACAGTTTAAGTGATCAAAAGTCTGCCATGTTATTAAAATTATTCTATGCTCACAAGCTTTGGAAAATAAGAAACTCACATTGCCAGACCAGCCAATTATCACCGAATAACATGAATTAGAATTGGGGCGTAACAAAATGGAACATTCAAATTTCGGGGTGTAAACTATTCATTAAATAATTAAAGTGAGTGCTGATTATAAAAATCTACCAAAGTTAGCTTCAACACCCAATAACTGTTCGATCCCCTTTAAGTTATTATCCACTGTACTTACTTCCCACGAAAAACGTTAACATTTTTTGTTGCGCTGTGGGTTATGGTGTTACAACCCCATTGATTTGATTAACAGTGACAAGGGTGTCAAGGTTAGAAATCAGGTGAGTTAAAAGCTATTGCCTTGTGTTCAGTTAACATCATAACTGGTCTACCAATTTTCACACTATTTAGAGAAGTGATGGCAATGACAGTGTCGGTCATCTACACAAAGTGAACACTTATTCTTGCCATAATACTCTATTCACTACCACAAACCTTCATTTAATCATCTTGGGATATTTAAGCATTATTAGAGATACGATGTATTTGAAATTTTCTCTTTCTTACGACCTCGCTCGACTTCTTACCCTTGATTCAGTCCACGACACTTACCAGCATCCATAATCTCCCAAGGGAAGTTGGAGGTGATTAGAGGGTAATCGATGTGGTCTCTTCTCCTCGATATCGAAAGACATCGGCTGATGCCACTCGCATTCATATTCCTCGTCATAGGCGGGACCTTCATACCAATTATAACCATCCACAATGGGTTGTCGACGATCCTGCCAACAGCAGAATGTATCGCATGGGTCATCCTGATAAAAAACATCAGGATCAGAGAACATTCGTGAGTGGAGAGGGGAGACATTTGAAGGTGGAGGTCGCAGAATTTGGTAAGATCCACCAAGATTTCTATTGGCCGGACTATTTCGTTGCCACCTCAGTGGAACTAGCAAAGACAAAGAAGTAAATACAGGCTGCTTTTTTCCGAATTATGTGACTATTTCAGCGAAGTTAGAAGCAAAGTGTTTAATACCAAAATTTAATTTTACGTTATGTCAATTTCTCTTATTACTTCAAATAATTTTTTACTGTTAGAATGCTTTCTGTACTTCTAAGCTTATTTAAAAAATCGGTGTGATAATTAAATGGGGTCAAATTTAAATTCAGAAGTGAACCTATATATATAAAGCTAGTTTTTGCCATCAGATTGAGGAAATAATTTCAAAGGTTTTGCTGTTCTTAAAAACGACACTTTCGTCGTACCCTCCACTACCATTGCAATAGGGCTTGATGAGCTCTACTGTAGCAGGAGAGGTATTTCAATAAAAGCAGAATAGGTGAAAAGAAATTTTGGAAGCGCACACATTTTAAACAAAAAATTATCTCATTTACGGAAATAAGATTGCAAATATGCCTATTGAGATGCACGAAACTAGTGACGACTTCCGTTTTAACAATACACAGAATTGTAATTTAATTCTTAATAAGTATGATTAGAACGTTAATATTTATTATGAGATGATATTGTTATCCATTTATAGCTTTCATTTTCATTAAAGGGCGAAAGAAAATAAATCAGTTCAATTTACTTAGTCTGACTTTTTCCTATAAACCCAACAACAATGGTTAAAGCGATTAATGCATAAAATCCTACCAACCAATTCACTATTTATTACTCTGGCAAAATGGTATCGATTTTCACAAATTTAGAAAGATCTGGCCTTCAGATGGAATAAGTTATGCGCATTTATTTTGAATTTGATATGATATTTAACACGCACTACCATACATAATTATGTCCCTAGGCAAGTCAAGAAAATACGATTTATTCATTAGAATGGGTCTGAACAGTTGAATAGTCTGGTTGTAGAGAATCAAGCCGAGGGGTAAAATGAATTTATATACCACTAGTATTCAGAATAATATTGAATGCTCCCTTTTACCTTTAATGAGGTATAGTTCCGTAAATCATGCATCAATTCTTCAACTCCAATATTTAATTATTTACTCTTAAGCGAGCACATCTCTGAAATATTCAGCATAGTGTTAGTATCACTCATCAATTTCTCTTTAATTCTGACACGCTTTTTAACAAAGAATTATTGTTTCCGAATGACTAATAAAACCAAAGAGATGTCAGCAAAAAAAGATCTTCAATATCTAATTGACATCAGTTCCATCCACTTCGATTTTGCCATTAAATGCTTTGCATTTATTGAAGATTGTCGGTTTTGCATTCCATTTTGAATTAATCAATACTTCAATCGCAACAGTCTGGTAAGGTAATTGTTGAACCTATTTCTTTCCTGTCTGCTCTAGGACTTGTAAAAATACGCTTGTAGTTTTATTCCTGCTTATAAATACCACCTCTCAACAGTTTTGTGAAACAATTGATATCACGAACTTTAAAAGCAAATTGTGATTTCTAAACAGGAAACAAAATAAGTTAATTTGAATCTTAATTTAATCACCTTTGACCATTAGAGGTGATAATAAAACTCGATGTGTGAATTAGTCTTAACTATCAAGCGATAGGGTGGAAGTTAGAAACATGACCTAAAATGAACATCATGATAGACGAAATGGGTCAGCTTCGGTCAGAAAATATTTAATTAAAATTATTATTATCTCTGCCATAAGGCTTCGAGGAGGGAAAACACTACGTGAATTCATGATAGAAAACTCATCACTACAAGTCTGAGATCCCAAAATCGATGCTACTGGAGGCTGACGGAATTGGCTTATCTGATCAATAGGAGGTTACCGAAACACTTTTCTCACAGAAAAAATTCAAGAAAAATATTTTGATAAATAGAAAGACATTAACAACTTACAAAAGAAAAAGATGCTTTGTGAAAATAATACCACAATTATTCCTCACATGGATAATTGCAAAGTCCCATAAAGAAGGCGTTTTTCAAAGTTCATCTTGAATAGAGTGTGGCATCAAGGAGTCTCTCTGATGAGAGGCTCAAATTTCGACGCCTATTACATTAGACTGACCTATTCAATACGATTGAATATACCTACTACCGAGTGTGTGCAGATGGAAATTGAACCCCTAATCTCTAACATGCCAGATTTCTACGTTGATCAATGTCACTGATCCACATTTCCTACAGTTTCTAAATGAAATATTTTCAAGGATTAACAAAAATCTTAACTTTTGAGAAATAAATTTTTAACTTGCAGTATTCATTACCTCTGGGTCGTTACATTAAGTCGAAAGAGGATTAAGTCACACGATAACATTAATTCGTTTAAAGCGAATAATTTTTTGTCACATGATGATGATTAAAATAAATTCAAAATTGATTAAAGAAAATTAAAATCACCAAAAGTAATCAGTTCATAGAATACATGGGTTTTACTTTATACAAAAAATGTGTTCACTGTAAAGAAAGAAATTAAAAACTAAAATATTATAAATTTGAGCCTGCAGAAAACGCCTGAGATTATAGCAAGAAAATGCGAAAATAAGAGCCACTGTATATCATAGGAAAGCGTGAAATACTTTTCCTTAAGAAAACAAATTGATCTAGTTAAATTTAATAATTAAAAACATTGGACACCAATATAAGACAAATATTTGCACTAACTTCGTGAAAAAAATTGTATACGAAATGGCACGAAATTAATCGAATAATACGCATGGAAGAATTAGAATGTAGGGGAACCCGCTTTGATATACGGCTTTAAGTCGCAGGCGTGATTAAGTGGGGTTGAAGAAGGGAAAGGCCTCAAATAGAAACTATCACGCAAATAGGACGTAAATATGGTTGGTAGTCAGGCCTAAATGTTATGTTGTACGGTTATTTGGCTTGACTTCGAAAATAGTTTGATAGTGTTAAAAGGCTGCTTGGAAAATAAGTAATAATATTAAAATTTTATTCCCAAAGTACCTCCGTAGCACATATTTCTTTATTTTTAAAAAAAGAATATGAAGTCGAATATGGGTAGAAAATCAATACAAAAGATATCAGGACTACAACACTGCGCCCGCCGATTTTGTTAATTTGAGGCTTTATTACAACAAAACGATTACATACATTAAGTTTCAAACTATTCTCCATCGTTAGCTACCACTTTGGCCTATTTCTCGGGCAGCAGGCGAATCTCACGGCGAACACATTTTTCATCTTCCGATAAGATCCATGAGTCGATGAGTCCGATTTTTCACTTCTTATTATGAGCTCAAGTGCTGGTCAGCCAGGCCGTGTGACAGTGAGCGAAACAGGTGAAAATAAGACTGAGCAACATCTGGAGAGTACGATGATGGGTGAGGTAAAATTCCCATTTCAACGTTTCGAGATATTTTGCCCTCACCACTTTGAATGCGTGAGGAGATCTAGTATTGTCATGCTGTGAAATAACCTTATCGTGTCACGCATTGTACTGTGGCCGCTTTTCCTTCAAATTACGGCTCAGGTGCATCAATTGCGTTCTCTACCACTCACCTGTGATGATTTTAGACGATTTCAGAAATAGGTGAATAATAAATTACGACAAGCTGGTCCCACCAAACGCAAAGCATGACTTTAGAGCCATGGATATTCGGCCGAGGTGTTGACATAGCAGTATGACCACCGGGCAATCCCTATGATTTTCTGCGCTTGGGTCTATTGTAATGTACCTATTTTGTGCCCCAGTAACAATAAGATGGGAAATCCCTTTCGTGTTTGCCTTTCCAGCAGCTGTTCACAAGTAAACAAACGTCGTTCCACATCTCCGCATGGTTTCAACTAGTGGGGTACCAATATCCTTCTTTCTCAGTCATTTCCAAGTGTTTCAGGCGTTTTGGAATTGCTTGCCCACTGATACCCATCCAATGATTTTGATAATTCTTCTTGAGTTTGGCACGAGTCTTCACTAAGAATCGCTCGCCTCCAATTCTGCATCTTCAATAACTTTTTCCCCTCAACCACTATGCCGGTCTTCGACAGCAACATCACCACTCACCACTTTAAACGTTGGAACCTTTCCTGCCGACACGTTCTGTTACCATAAGTATTTGAGATAATCCGGTGAGCCTCAGCCAGTCCGCAGACTTTTTCATATTGAAATAAAAAGCAATACTTCCCGCAAGCAACAAGAATTCGGTTTAAACTCAGACATATTTTATAAATATTGTATTATTATGCAAACACAAATGAAGTTATATCAAAGTAGGGTTATATTTGCAAATTTCTAAACAAAGCGTTCGACACCTATGGTTAATATATTTCAACAACTACCGTCATCTTCTGGAAAACAGCGGGAGCAAAGTTGTAGGCCTAGTAAAATAGGATGTTCCATAGTTGGGACAGAATAAAGGTCATTATCGGCCCCTTGGGAAACCAGGGATGAATCAATGTATAAATAAAGGTTATACTAATATTTGTTGAAGTCCCTACTTCGTACATAACTTTGATTAAATGACTTACAAGGTAAATATTAGCAATTATTGTATTTATGAGTTTAGCAGCTCCTTTGCAAAAATATGAATCAATCTGAATTGGCAGACATTAAATTTTTCTCAGCGTATTGACTCAAAAAGCATTCCAATGGTATTCATATTTTGAAATCCATAACAGGCTTGAATTCAGTAAAGTAAGAACTCCTCTTATCCACCTTGGAAGGTGACCACAATATATGAATTGGAGTGAGAGAAGGTATTCTCGCATTCTACCACCTTTATTCTTAAATTAAATTGAATGCGCCTAGATGAATACTAACTTGGTGGCCCCTGGCTTGTCAGACACAGGAGCAAATAAAAACGAGACTCATTTCCAATACATGTCTATTTAAAAGTTGATCGAATTAAGAAAAGTGCAATTCATGAAAGACTATGTATCTTAGTCTAAATATATTCGCGTTAAGTAAGGTTTAAGGACTTAGAAAATGTCAAACAAGCAAAACGTGGCCTTTCGTTAAAATAAAAAAAAAACTGGGCAGGATGGATTAAAAGCATTGTCGTTTATGTTGCTTTGAAAATTATTATTCAAACAATACAAATAATAGTAAAATTTTCTATTTTCTGTGCACATTTAAAATTGAAGTTAAGTCCGTTTTTTTAAAATAACCAACATATGTACATTAATTAATGATTTAAAATAATCAATATTGTAAATAAGTGACGAAATTGATACTTACATTGCCGCCTACTAGTAGACGAAGCTTGTGGAATGTCCCGTTGGAATGAAATATCTCCGGGATTTTGGTAATAGGTCAAGGGTTCACGGTCAATCACGCCATTACTGGATCTATGATCCTCAATTAGAGGCGTCCATGAAGCCTTTTGAACCACCTCGCCATTCCTGTATTCCCTATTTCTTCGACAACCTGCACTGGCTTCTCCATTAGGGAGGTGATAATAGTGTGTTCTTCGACTCCGCCTGTCTCCACGACAATGCGAGATATCTAGACGGTTAGTAGCAAAAGTGCAACGAGTTATTAAGCTGAAGGGCGTTCCATTCTCTTCGAAAATAAAAACCCTATAGATTGACATTCAAATCGCGCTTGAAAAATCAATTTCTGATTTATAAAATGTTAGTATTTTGAGCTAGCAGGCTCATTGCTACCAAGTTGGTAGAATTAGGTTAATCTAGCAATTATTTGAAAAGTATTTCCCAGCCCACAGACCAACCTGGGAATACAGTGGATCACTGAAGGCCTAGGACTCTGAATATCCTCGACCACAACTCCATGCTCCATTAGGGAGAACTAGTCATTGTGACAAGATGGTTGCTTCCTCAAACTCTTGAACTCTTATTCATGTTTCTCGTTCCACTCTTCTCTCTTCCTCCCCCTTATAGCATGATAAGCAGTCCTATTCAGTCGCAAAATGCTCTATAATAATAAATACCTGTTCGTATAGCTTTAATTACATTTCATCGCTTGCTCATTCCCAGTATACAAACCCGACCCACACCCCCGTCTCCCTCGCCCTCTGTCGATGATTTCAATCTTTTATTAACCCTTACACTGATTTTCGAATGAGCCTTTTCCGTAGTGATTACTTAAAGTGTCAATTTCAATATACAATAAATATTCCTGTTTGAATCAAAGCGGTTGCATTAAAACGACTATTCAAGTCTATTCAACCCAGATTAGTACCGGCACTTTCCCAGTTGAGCTCTAGCAGTGTAAAACATCAAAGGTCCAAATCACTGCTTATAAATACCATGCACTCTGAAGTTCCAACAATATAAGTAGAATAATCACCATCGAATCGTTAAATTCGTGCAGGTTCAAATCCACTATCAAGCAAATTGGTACTGACAGGTGAAATATGCGACGCTGAGAAGGCCAAATGACAACTGACATTCAATATAATTTATTTCCATTTAAATTAACCTTTCTTGAGGATAATGAGCTAAAAATCATTCTTTCCTTCAATCTTAGAATACGGTAGAATTCTATGCTAGTTATGTCCATATTCTAAGCACCTGACATCGAACTCAACTCCACGGCAGTTTTAAAATAAAAAATTCCTAGCATGAGTAAAACACAACTTGATAAATCAAATTTTAGAAAAATTTTAAATCATTTAAATATTTCCTTTGGCTTGCACTTTTCCTACTAAATGTACCAAATACGCTTGATGAAGTAATGAATAGAAACTTTAATCAGCCATCTCATATTAAAATAATATGAAATCAATAATTAGCACATATGGTGTCAAAATAAATTCAAATAATTATTTTCATCTCTACTTCACTAGTGGTTAAAGCGTTTAAATTTTTACATAGATTTAAAAAAGATAAAAGCAAAGGCTTTACTATTGCTAATCACAACTGAAATTGAATTTTAATTCACTGGAACCAATTTTAATCGATTTCGTATTAATTGGTCTAAAGAATTTGTGAAAATTTCAGACTAAAGTGCATTATGGAGACAGTAAGTAAAATTAAGATAGAAAAAATTTTCGACCTCAATCTAAAGTTCGTAATCCCCTGTAAATCTCTCTGATCGTTCCTGTTTAACGATGCGTGCTTTTATAGACATAAATTAGAGTAAAGAAGATGAGGCAGGGATTAGGGATACCAAAAATTCACTAAACCACAATTTGCAATACATTCTACTCATGTTTTCCCCGATAAAACTCCCATAGATGTAGTTAATGAACAAGAATTGCAAAGTTGTTAGCAAGCAATCCCCATTTAAAAATTTAACAAAAGAAAAGAAATCAATCAAAACTTGCGCATACCATTCCGCTGTGGCGGACACGAGGCTCCATTGGCCTAAAAAGCAAATTGCAGTTGGTTTATACGTTTAATAAACACTAATAACATTTAAAGCCGGAGTCTGAAAAATCCATTCAGAATAAATAAACACAGGTGTACAAGAAGAGCGTTGATGTAATGCATTCTGTGGTACATGCAAATAACTAAGATAAAAAGATCAAAAATCTCATTTTGACCAACGAAAGGAGTTAAGAATTTTTAAATTAAGCCAAATTACCCTAATCAATGATTCGAATTATTTGAACACGTTAGTTGCATCTAAGGCTTACTATATGCTAGTTCTTAATTTGAAAAAAGAAGTAACAATTGCAGATATTGAAATATTCGAAATATTTGGAGCAATAATCATTTTCTTATTATCAACTTTGTGGCACGAGTCGATTCTTCGATTTTTGACAAATCCATCTTGTTGCCTTTATTTCGCTAGCCGACTAAATTTAAATGATTTGAGAAAGTTTTAAATCTTCTTGAAAATCGTTATCTATTGCACTACTTATCATATAACTATCAAATATAATTTTCAGCTGAGTGGAAATCTTTCACGCATCTCCAGCCTCTCAGTAAACAATGGATCAATTGTAAGCTACATACACGTATTGGTTGCCAATGCCTCAATCTGTAAATTTCACTTTTACCTCTCCTTAATCGATGCCAGTCTAAAAGTCCTCCAACTACCTTGCAAAAATCTTTTGGCCAAATAAGCAACATAAGCTGTGAATCAACATGGACTGACTTCCATGGAACTAAATTTGTGCTCTCCTATATAGTATCTATAAAGCCATTAAAAGATTATTGGATTCATAATAATAGTAATAATTTCTATTCTCAAAATTGTATGACTCCAATATATTAGTTCATTTTTCCTGAGGGCGTCAGTTGAACCGGCGTATTCCATCGCGTCACGAAACGCTGGCGCGATTTATGGGTTGAGTCTACTCTGACTTCAATAACTATTGAAAAACTTTTTAGTCTTGCTTTCTAGCTACTAATTATACTTAATACGCATTTCAAGGCAATTTCAGGTTTGAATTTGAGAATTCAAATCATTTAATTATATCTTGGTGACATGTTTCGTTTGGTGGAAAAATGAGGCGCAATTCAGTATGTAAGACTATAATTTTGAATTAGCTGAACATGACGGAAATTCTAAAAACTTGTCCCTCACAAAACGCAATTAGCAATTAACATTTTCAGTGCTTATGAAAAAAATGAGTATAACTGATGGGAATATAGACGCCATCCAGGCAATCGAAGAAGTTTCCTCACCTGAAGACGTTTTTGTGCAAAATTAGCAGACTTCACCTAATATTTTTTTTCCAAATTGAGATGAAGGGAGAAAACGATCAAACTGTCATTTTAAGGTTATGAAGGGTAAGTGACTAAATGAAGGAGCTTTTTTCATTTGAAATTACCGTATAAAATGGGAATTAGAAACTGGAGAAAGATCTGCTCCGGGAGCAAAATTTATTTAATAATTTCGTTGACTTAAGGCTTACTATAAAGGCAGATTTTGAGACCTTAAAGTGTCCAGAGGTCAGTAGCTATTATTATCTGATATTGTATTGCTCCGATTCTTGATCTAAATGACTCAATTTCTTCTACTACTACGTTAAACTTTATGTCAACCATAATTATTCCCTCTGTAATAATTTATTGATCTCTTACTGTTGAAATTTAACCCTGCCATTACGCCTGCAGTTCTACTCCTTCCTCTACGGATCTGACATTTCTGCTATATAATGGTTTGAATGAAAAATTTAAAACTTATTTGACAATGTTTAAGTGACAATTGTGCTAAACATATTTTAAAATGTTAACAGAACAGCGCATCTTGCCTCAATACATGCGAAAAATTATATATAAATTGTGAAAGTTTGCAAGCACATCTTCATAAGAAGGACGTAATGGCTGTAGTAAAATGTAAAGTTTATAAACCGGAAGTGATAAATCAAAGCCTGCGCAAAACAGAGTAGGTAGATTTATTCTTGCAATCCACTAAGATGATATTTCATGACTTTAGTGAGCGCAAACATCAGTAAAAGTATTTCTAAAAGGTACATATAAGAAAAGGACCAAATCATGTATCAACCGAACCAAGCTGTGTAGACCTTAATAATTTATCAATCACTCAATGAAAAAATGTTTTTAATGCTTATTTCTGGGAAGGTTAGAAGAATGGATTTTGAAAATGATTTAACCTCCTCTACATAAGCCATATTGAGTAAGGCCTGAAGCCATTGTAGTTCGAGAATAATTTAATATAATGTAGAAAATTAGATAAAGGAAAATTCGAAACGATTCAGTCAGTACTCAGGTTGTTTTGTACAGTGGTGACATTCTCTATGACAAGTATTCCATAAATTGCAAGCCTAATTATGAAAGTCAATGGATTAAATTCGTCAAGTTACATCTAAAATCACCTCCTTTGAATTTTTCCTCCATTTTCTTCGAAGATATTTAACTCTCCATGCAATCAGTTTCCCCTATTCTCCGCATGCACTAATCTCAGAACAGTGGCATAATTGACTTTCCTGTACTCTGGTACTTGAATTATTTGCACCACGTTCTTCATCCTTTTTTTTGTCTCCTAATGATCAAGTTTGTAGGCACTTGGAGACACGATAATTTAGTAATTCCCTCTATCCTGCGTTAGCAATTCCCATATTCAACTCCCGCGGTTTAAATTATTGGCAATTTGTTTGTGAAAATTAAATCGTACAAATTCATAATAATAGCATGTGGACTTAGTCGGTTCACGCATAGTTGTGACCTAATTTCAGGGGACGGAATTAAGCTTTAAATGACATTTAAACACATTCGCCGATGGCGTATTATAAAAATTTTCCATTCAAATTTTAGATGGAATAAATTAAATTTAAAGTCTATTATCGTAATATGCATTGGTTAAGGGGACACATGATGGAAATATGATACAATTGAAACCTTGAAAAGTCACTGGTGGTTCATATACAGTTACGCCTAAATTTAAGTGGAATAGGTTAAGTTTTAAGCATTATCTAAATAAATCAAAGAACAAAAAAGTCGTCTAAAATTCCAATTAATTGAAAAATGATTGTTATTTATTACTTTGTCTATTTATTCAAAGAGGAAAGTGAAAATAGAAGATTGCGATGTTGAGGTCTTAAGAGTGGCTTTCTATGGACTTTGAAAAATTTCTCTTTTGGGAACGTTCTGTTTGAAAATATGTCAATATTTTATATTTATGCCCTTAAGACTCAAACTACACATTTGTCATGCCTGGACACATTTATCGATTCCCTTTTTATATGTGTCCTCCTTCTGCACTCATACTTCCACACGTGTCCATGTCCAAGTGACTCCTATAAACCGTCTTTGGGTTTTCACAAACTTACCTCTAGTGTGCCAGTACACTGTCCTCTCACCTTCCCTCTCTCATCTCTCTTACCAGTCAATTCCTCATCATGGTCTGTTCAATCCGTTTCGGTCTATGTGACCCTATGTTCTTAGTAAATAGTCTTAGCTCCTTGTCCAAACAAATTCATAAACTAAAATTACTTCTAATCACTTTTAGAGATCACAGATAGAAACACGACTGTCACCTATGCACTCGCACAATCCCTTCTCAACTTCTCTCTACATCACCTCCTCTTACACGCTTGAAGCCTCGACACTCAAAAATGCTTATGATCTAATTTTAGGACTGTTGATTTCCGTTGCTATTTGCAACCATGGTCTTGGGTTCATCGATTTTGTTCTGGGCAATCAATTTTTTTGAGATTTCGTAACTAATTCATTGGCTACCTCGGTTCCCGTTTCTCCAGTTTTTACTAATCAGATGTTTTCATATAGCTGAATTATGAATTGGCTTCTCTTTACCTCGAATATGTCCATGGCTTCGATTAGAGGCACTCAATGACGACTTTCATGTAATTTAATGTGCGTTCGTTTTGTGAGTATATCCTCGAGTTGTAGCATAACTTAGCACAACAGCTACCATTCCTGCCTTAGCAAAAGAAAGCATATGTTAGCAAGTAGCTGAGCTTAGAAGGTAAGGTGTTGGATCATTTTTTTGTCAAATTTATTTGAACAGCTTCATTTAGATAACGTTTTGCTCCATTGACATACAAAAAATTCGCAATTGAGACGTAACTTTTGTAGATACTATTTTTAGCACCCTCCTTAGAGAGCAAGATTTTACGATGATCGTGACGCTGCCTGCATCAGATTAATTCTCAAATAGTCAAGCAAGACTCCAGTGTGAGTTTGTAAACTTGTAAATTTTTAGATAAAAAACTTAACACCACCTTGACTGAAAAAACAGGTGCTCTTGGCTATTGCTAGAGGTTGCTCATCGAGAGCAAAAGCAGGAAATCTAAGCAGCCTACCAACATATATATTTCAATTAACTAAAATTACTAAACAATATACTGACTAGAGAGGCAAATGCATAGCCTCTGGAGGTGGGGACTAACTTTAGAAAAGGTGGGAGGACTTGGCCCATGGGAATTAGGACGATTACTCCTTCCCTTCTCATTTAAAAATGCACATTATTCTTTGTTCAATGATTTCCTAATGACCTCGCATTAAACAAAATGTCAACCCAAAGTATGAAATTCTGAGATGCGTCTATCCTTGTCTTTGATATAATTTAGAACTGATCAATAACGCGAAATATTACGTGGGGACAAATCATAAACTTTGACCTCTAGAAAAGCAGAACTTAATGCAGTAAACTGTAATCTTTGGAATCTATCACTAAAATAAAGATATATGCTCTAACTTCATTCTAAACTCATATTCAATCATCTGGTTCAAATTTCCTCATCTGAATAAAAATTTTAACACCTGCTGCTTTCACAAGAGAAATTAAAAAATAGCAACCTTCGACCTTCCCAAAAATTTAAAAATAAACAGTATATATAATAAATACATATCTCATCGTACGTTCCATATCAAATATTAGTACTTTTGTTTATTTTGAAAAATCAAGAAAATCAATTATATATGTATATTTGGAAGTAGTTCGAGTAATAGAGATGACAATAATAACAGCATTGAATAGATGTGAAATATGTCCATTTGAAGTATCACCTCCTCCTCCACCACCTCCACCCGAGAGTTTCTCGAAAATGCCTTTTTAACTTTTAATTTAAATCGAGTTGATGGGACATATTGTTAACTTTATTGTGATTTGCTTGAACTACTTTCAAGTTTCTCAGCTAGAGAATACTGACGAGCGGTTTGCATTCCCCTCTTTCGCAACGACTCTGTGCCTGCATATAAAGTCCACCACCAAGTCAGCCACAAGACTGGCAGTGTAGATGCGCGCTTCTCTCTCAATTCCTTTAACTTGTTCGGTCCTTACTGGATTCTATTTAATAAATTCTGTCTTACTTTCCATTCTTTTTACTGGATTACGGAAAAACTGCTGTTAGTGATAAACGTATTATGATCAACACCCAATCTATCCAATTTCCAAAAATTTCCCAATCTATCTTCAGGACCTTATCTTGTCAAGAGATGAACTCAGTTTGCCTTCTGTCACTTAATTAATATTCAGTTCCAACGTTTAGAAATTTCCATTTCATACTCCATCAACTGGCGTGTGCCAATATTTAATATTGAACGTCCTTGCATTAGAACGCCAAGCTGACTATCATTACTGAACCTTGTCGGCGGGTAAAATCCTAAGTCATTCCTTCTTTGACTTTCTCTTGCAAATCAGCAGTTAAGGCCATACATTAGCGAGTTCGAAATTGGTTCTATCCCTGATCATAATTAGTACCCAGAATAGAAGTCATCAAAATCCACTAACAGGCTAGATTCCTCTAGAGTGGCGAGTTTTACATTGCTATACTTTAGTATGCATATCCAGCGAAGGTAGTCACATAGCTTTTATATAACTGTCTAGCCAAATAGCCAATTAATACACCTTCTTAATATTTAAAAGAACTTTGTCAAAGTCGCAGAACTTCCATACTTCTTTAAAATGAAGGCGCTTAGAAATATCGCAGCAACAGTGGCCATATATCACCTCAAAGCAGAGCATTCCGTTATATTTAATCTTAAAATTTAATCTTCAAGATTAAAGAGATGGCAATCATTGTTTAAACTTATGCTCTTTAGTAAATTCCTTTCTTCAGGATCGCTTCTACCGCCATATTTTTAGCCCCTTTCTCCAAAACACTTTGCCGCATTTATATTAGTTTACTCTAAATTGGGCACACCCTCTTCGATTTAAACCCTAATTGCCGATGATAAAACAGCACGACATGGCTTACACTGGGAATTAATAAAAATACCTAGAGCACTGTGTATTTTTAGAGAGGAAATGAAATGTAAACTTGGTTAATTTTGAGTGGAAAATAGGGATTATTTTGGCAAGGGTAAAAATGCTCGCATTACTTCCTGACGTATTTAGGACAGACCTGGGAAAATGCAGAAACTGGGGTAGGGCGGAGTAGAAGTGATTTAAGAGAAGGAAAAATGAGATTTTCAGGTGAGAAAATTTTTATTTTTATCATAAAATCGTCCTGTTATATGCTAAAAGCAGCAGAAATTAATAACTTATAAAATTGTAAGCATTCTGCTTTTTAGATAGGGGAGATCAACAGTACTTCAATCTAATTCGGAAAAGTTCCTTCATTTAGGACACAGTATATTACCTCTTTTCTATACGCCCTAATAAGATGGACGTATTCAGCAATTAATAACCTACCACGTTCATGTGTGGAATCTCATCGTTGAGGTATTATTTGCTAAGTAGTTAGACAATCTTTCACCAATCTACCAGAGTTACATATGTGATCTTGATTTCTAAAAAAGCGCATTATATTTGATTTGCAAGACTTCGGCCCTCCTACCCTATCGTACTGAGCTCAAATCGCGCAGTTAGTAAATATTGCACAACCAAATTCGGAGCATCTAGCATAAGGGTAAGTCATTCCTTGTGGGGGAGGGAAGGAGGATTTTGAAAACCACCCAACAAAATCGCGTCCATAAAGTAGGACTTCAACAATCTCGCTTTTAAAATGTAACCCAACAATTACAGAAATGGCGTGTCTGTTTTTTTTCTAATACTTGTGCATGTAGCGATTTGATAAAACAAATCCAACAATCTGAATTCTACATTAAGATGTTTTTAAAAATGAGCTATTGAATCAATTAAGAGAAATAATATCACAAATATGGTAAATAGGACTGAGTTTAGAGTTAATACAATCTCTAGCTCTGCTTAAAAGCGTCTGATTCAAAAAATCCGAGAATAACGATTACATAGAATGCATGCGTCAAATAAAAGTATCCCGTTTTAGATCAAACGAGGCTGATATTAAGAGCAGCAACCAAAGTTTGAATAATATTTTGATCAAGTGTGGCTTTAAAATCACTTCGTAAGACGGAAGATTGCTTAGATTGCTTTAACTTACAGAAATGAAAGGAAAAATCAAAGTGTCTTAAATCGACTGCGTTTCAAAAAGACTAATGGGTAGGAAGTGTTGGAGTAGGATCGATGCTATTTTTAGACTCTTCTTTATAGCAAATCGCAAAGTTGTATTTTTTACAGAACTAGTAAAATTTTACTAGTTCATTATAATTTTTTAAATTAAACTTCTCAACACTACTCAGATTATATTCAATGATAATGAAAAGAATCGTATCCAAAGAAGAATTCATTTAAAAAAATGTGACAATTTTTGGTTAGCTAAACTTTTATTCCGACAAATCTACTCGTTAGAAATGCATCAACGAGTTTTAAGGCTATTTTACCAATTTATCAATTAAATAGAGCAAATAATGAAAACGCTAAACGGGGTTTTTGCATTAATAAATCTAGATAGAAAAAAAATTTCGACAACTCTAACAATTTGAGTATCTTAGATTTTAGTTTGAAGATGTAAGATATCAATAAAATTGTTGTTTTATTTTTTGACAAAAGGCGAATTTCAATCGGTTTACTAAGTAAAAGGTAGTTGAATGTAAACCTCGATTCTTAAAAAGCGATATCTGCTGTAATTGGTGATCCAATTGATTTTAAAATCAACCTATGATCCACCTGAATGTCCTTAACTACCCTAATCGAAGGAAGTATTACAAGTAAATAGGCCTAAGTCCTTGTGAAATTTCTATTTCTCAATGCTGAAGTCTTCCAATTTTACCTTTTCGCGCTACCGTTATCTTTGTGGAAACTCTATATTATCATGTTCAAGTAGGATTTTAGAAAAAAAATTGATGGCTTTCAAATATATTGAACGATAAAAGACAACAAATATAACTTGCAGTCATGAAAATCGATAGTTAGCGCAGTTAAGGCTAAGAGTGCAGATTTTTACTTTCCGGCCTGGTATATTAGCCTCATCTTCCTTATGTAATCATAACATTGACAACCTCATAGCTTTCCGTCCAACTCAAATCTTTATAAAAACCACTAACCAATCAATTTTTATCAAACTGTCTAAGCAATGAAAATATCAATTCGAAACCTAAAAGTATAAAACCCAGTTACAACTGGCCGTCAAATCAAAATTTCCTTTGACGCTTTATAAAAGCTCTATTGAAATTCGAGTGGGAGCTTTATTCACATCCCGATTAAGTCTATCCAAATTAATCAAGAAGATTCAATTAAAATGTATCCGGTTTTAAATCAAAGCCATTGAATTTTACGCCTCTTTTCGAATAAAATGCAATCGTGTTCAAAGAAAAAGTGCACAATTTTGACTCAACCCTTTCTGTCGGCTATTCAGCGTGGACCTCAATTGCAAATGGGTAAGGTGTAAATAAAAATGCATTAATTAGCAAAGTCTATTTCGATGGGGAGGACAAAATGACTACGACAGTTTTCCAAATCCACATTCTCTTTATCGGAATTTAGGTTATAGTAAATCCATGTGTAGTGGAAATCGTGCCAATTACAAAATGTCAGTTTTTGCTTATTGAGACACCAATTTTTTGAAAGCTCTCAGATCGGTTAGAGCTGCCTTTAGAAGAAGAATGCTTGAAAGTGGTTCTGCTTTCATTTTATAAATAAACGTTACTATTTTTCTGGATTTCACATCAAATAGTAAAATAAGGGTCTAATTCATTCAAAAGGGTACCAAAGTGCAAAACGAGAATCGTCCAATTTTGATGAGTTGGGTGTTGAACATCTTCTACTTTCACTGACACAAAACTATTTCGCCGATTTATAAAAAAAGCTTTAATAGAGGTGAGGAAAATTTTTTTAAGATTAAATTTAATAAAACTGCTAGTATTTTTATATTTCAAAGTAGTTACAAAGAAAATAACTTGAAGTTTATATAATTTCAAATTTGTTTAATCCATTAGTTATGTGTCAAAATAAGCATTTAAAACTCTAGAGAGGTGTTTTATCAATTACCACTAAGAGAAATAGCATATCAGCAGATAAGTAACTATAATTTGCATTTAAAAAGACAATCAGCGTTTGATTATTTATTCTTGCTAAGAGACTGTTTGGAGATGCTGATATATAGCGATTGCGAAACCAGTCTCTACTTCAGAAACTGAAGATGGGAGAACTATGAGCTAGAATCGAAGGAGTGACCTTTCGTACGTTTAGAAGTAGTATGAAGAAGTAAACAGACAAATAATCTAAAGCAAATCAGAATTAGGGTAAGCACAATTTTCACCCAATCCTCTCCTGCTTCGCACTTCACTCAGATATCTTTACCACTCCAAGTTCTTCCTAAACACCTTCTATGAAAAAAAATATTTAGGTTCTATCGGTTTTAGCTATTGATAATAATAGCAAATAACTTCTAAATGTGGATCTAATGTATCCATAACTACCCAGACAAAATTAAGGGGAGGGGGAGGGGGGCGGTGCGAAGATGGACAAATGGGGAAATGCAAAAAAAACAGACGGAGAGATCAAAACCGGAATAACTCAGAAATTCAACATAACTTAAAAGTCCATAAATTATAACATATTTACATAAAACGATACGTTTTTAAGACATGTTATATTTTTCTATTTCACAACAAATATTGCAAAACTGACTGAACTTTTATTTCGCCGAACAAAGAGCGTTATATCGCATTCGCAATTTTCAGACAAAAGAGAAAAGTTTATTTTAATAGCAAAATCATCACGTCGTACACAGAAATTCGTTGAAATTTAAAAAAAAGATATTAAAATTACAAACAATTATCAAAAAATGAATTAAATTGAAAAGAAACTGCTCACATTAAAGTCCGTATATCCATCTAATTGCTCACGCTCGTAGGAGTTCTCTATTCGGAATGGGTCTGAAAAATCTGCATTTTAAAGAAAACGCGGCATCAGTTCAAGAATTATCCTTTACAATATAATTTTAATAAAATGGCGCTTAAATACCTTTGTCAAGTGCTAGCCAAACATCTAGAAAGAGGAAGTTTTTAGTTGGTCCCTGAGTTCCGACGATCTTTCCATTTCGCAGCTTCACCTCTGCACCCAGAGCCACCCAAGAAGGATGTCGAGACTTTAAAAAAATGCTTCATGAGATATAAATTTCTACATCCATTTCACTCATATTTTATCAACCAAAATAAGACTGGTTTGCCAGATGCCCGAATATTATAAAACAAAAAAAGCACATAACTATCTTCGCAAAACATCTTTCGGGGCAAATCTTGCCCCAAAGATCTCCAAAACTAATCCCAATATCAACTCAACTCAACTTAAATGTGCCAATCTAAGACATAATAATAATAATAATAATTGCACTTAAATGTAATCTTTAGATTTGATATAGAAATATACGATTTTTTTCAACTCTTCCTATAGCAACTTTCTATCTCACTGACATATCCAAATAAATTTATAACACCTAAAGAAGCTGCTTAGCTAAATAAATCAACGATTTTGTTAACAAAAATCAAATATATCAAATACGACATTTAAGTGTTTAATAAATAATAAGATATTCAATAACGCTTACAATGGAAGGACTTTGTCGAACTTTCTTAATTGGAACATAGTAGGCTCCAATAGTTCGACGACGCAGAAATCCTTTTAACTGGACTTCCAATAAGATGCCACCTTTTAAACTGTCAAGTTCGCTAAAAGAAAAGAAAAGTAACTTTACCCCATTACGGATCTGATTCAAAAAAGAAATAAAAGATGATTAATAAAAAGCAAAAATTAAAAAAATCTATTTCTTACTAGGAAAATTCTTCGTTCCAGATGGGATTGCTTCCTCTGAGAGTCCGAGTGAATGATTTAGCCCCATTTATGTCTAGCGCGACGATAACTGAGACTGGACTATTAAAACCCTGGAGTCTAGCTTCTTTGACTGTGATAATGAAGTGGTAAAACTTATAAATAGGCGCTTTATATATCATAAACTCTAAAAACCACATTAATGTTGTGACAAAACAAAATAAGCTATGAATGCAGTGATATTACTCCAATCTTCGAATGTGTTACTAAATTCAATAATTTTCTACAATATGAACGTAATATTCATGCAGCCATTTTGTAAAAATTTGCAACGATTAACATTAGGGCTTTAAATGGTTTTTACCTTCAATACACAAAATTGGCATCTTTATATGAAAAATGCAACATATTCTTTAGTGTTATATGCTGCAGATCAAAGTCAGCTCGATAAAGGGCGTTTCTGGACAATTATAGTGATACGAACAAACAAAATTGAAGGTTATTTGACTTTGTGGTAAAAATCTAAGTAAAAAATTTTAACTCGAAGAAAGATATTTATTTTTGTACAAATTCGTAAAAGTTTACCGAATTCTATTTAAAATGTAATTATACAATATTGCATATTTATTTATTAACACGTTTGCTTTAGTATAAACTTAAAAAAGGTTTCTGAACTGGCTCAATTCTCATATTAATTGTGCCATAAAAATTCCTTAATCTTATTTCGTTTTTGAAAGCAACTTAACTTATATAATGATATAACCTGGTTCCATTTAGTTTAACATATTTATGCTGTTGAAATACCCATTTTAAAATTAACTAGAATACCTTCAAATTTGACACATTCGATTTAGCTATATTTTAATATAATCACAAATTTAAGTGACAGAGTAAATTATCAATACAATTAAAGGGCGCAATTAATTTTACTTATACATTCAAATACATATTTTGATATGTGCCTACTTCATTTAAATGTCGAACGAGTCTACCTGTTATCTTAATTCAAAATACATTTTTAGCATATGTCTTTTTTATTCTCATCAATAACTGCAACTTTCTCTCGGCTGATTTCATTTTATTTTTTTCATTTCATTTGTTCCATACTATTTGGAAATTATTGGCATCTGTTTCTAATATTTGCTCTGGAGATCAACAATGAAAATGATGTTAGTAATTCATTTGTTTAACTTGATATAAATTATGTTTGTGCTTAAGACACTGTTGGATATGGTTAAAGTATAGCCAAACCAACGTAATGAAGGGTTATTGATTAGTTATTAGTTCTCATGTGTTCTCATTTCCAGTTTTTAGGGTATTAATGATAGCTTGCGTCAAAGGAATCCTATTTGAAAAATTTATTCAATGTTGCTCGATTTAATACCATTTTCACTTTCTCACCAAATAATTTTTATCCGTTCAGATATAAATCTACTGTTTTCTTTAAATAACTCTCTTTTGCTATTCTTACGCACAAGTATGTGTTGATGAAAATGGTCTATCTTCTGCGGGACACGTCATCGCATGAGCGCACAGCGTGACTTGAAGGTGAGGCCGTTCAACTTCGCATACGGATTGAGGACGAGGACACACAGCCAGTGGCCAATCAGAAGCCTCCGTTCGTTTTACTTAATCCGCCATGTTGAATGACTAAGCTCCCTCCCTTGTCACACTCCACGCCATGCATGTCTAGAATAAACGCGTGTCCTGGATACCTCTGTCTCTTCTTAGCTTGGCAACTAGCTTAGCTGATTCTGGGGGTCTTACGGACTAGGAGAAATTGCCACTGAGGTTTCTGAGTACAGTCAGACTTAGTTAGGTAGCTAATTCCGCTACACTTCAAATCTCTCCACTGAAATGGACCTTTTACAATTCACCTTTATCCTCTGATTCTCAAATTGTTGTATGTAAAAGTCACTTCTTAAAATTAATTGACAATATTTTGGTACCTAAATGAAGTTATCTAGCCATTTCGTATTCCAGGTTCATCTATTCCTAGGTTCGCAACGACAATATGTAGTTAATGAAAAATTATGTTTCCTATCTTGAGTCGAAATTATTTATGTATCCCAAACTGCGATTATTTCGAATAACCTAGAGCCTGAGATATTTGATTGCATTCTACTTTTTTGGAGCTTAGCTTTGAATGTGATCGAGTGAGATTTTCAATGTATGTCTTGGCCTTTTTTTTATATCTAATTGGTCTACCCGCTTCTGTAGTGACTGGTGAAGTTGACAGACAAAATTAATTTTCATTCTGCAGTTGCAGTTTTAACAGGCCTCTTTTAATTCCAGTACATCATCTTTGTTTGCCAAGCGCAAATATTGGGTGTGGACGCCACTACTAATTTAATGGTTGAGAGATGTCATAAATATTGGATTTATTAGATTGTTTTTATATGTCATCTGTCATCAGCCAGTTTGTACGTCTATCTGCTTATCCGTGTGCACATTAAGCATATTCTAACATGGCCTATTTATTAAAATGCCGCCAGTTGTTTCTCTTTATGACCTTTATCCGTTTAGTTACATTATGCCATCATTCACCTCTCACATAAATAGTGAGGATTAGATAGTCTCATACTTTTATGAATGTGTGTGTCAGTGGCAATACTATTCCGCGGGACTGCTTTCATTGCATATGCAGGGACTGAAATTGTCACTAAGCGCCTAACGGCCTGGAAAGGTACATCACTCAAGTGATGCAAGTATGCGCATAGAAACCCATATAATATTCAATGGGGGCATGTAGACATCGATTATATGAGGTAATTAACGTTGCCCAAAGAGGCCTTTGCATACAGAACTAATAGTTGCATCCGTAAATTGATGTATCATGTTCCAGAGGATAGAATTATTTGACTTATTCCTTCTATTTGTCTCTGAACTGCATCACTCAATATGCAGAGTAGTTCACGCATACAGTTTTAATTAATTATACCTTCTTCTAGCTGCCCCCTTTGTACGTCCACCGGCTCTCTCATACTCGAAATAGTTTTTGTCTAACATTTATCAGTGCCGTAGAAATCAAAATTTATTTGAATTTTGTATGCACGGATGCGCGTATGAGTGTCAATGCAATATGTTTCCCAGTATTTTGTCTCCTCTCTAATACACGGTGGAAGATGTGAAAATAGTATTCAGAATTCCACTTTTTGACAAAAAATTTTAAATTTCTTGTTGCAAACTTGTTATTATTGGGATTTGCCGATAGAGAATTCATAAATATACTAATTGCAATCACTCTAACACTTAATATAAATTCTATGACATGTATAAAAGTTGTCTTCATATGATCCGTCTTTTTAAACTGAAATACCGATGGATAAATGACACTTTTTGGTCGGGTTAGTGTGAGACTTCAAAAAAGAGACGGCTACCTACCAAAAGACCGGGGCAAGAATAGAATGTGTGACCTCAACGTCTTTTACGGTATTCACCTAAAATGGGATTTTTAGCACACTCACCTACAATTTTCCCATATTTCTTAGGACCTCACGTAGATTTTGAGAAATTTATCTGAGTTAAAATTCATCTCAAGATGGAACAGTTTTATGCTTCCATAATTACGAACTCAATTAATTGCACTGCTTATAAATTAGAACACGCTCAACCCTAAATTCAGAAGACAAATAAAAGAACAGAAGAGACTTTTTTTGAAACATGTTATTTTTACCTATATAACAGAAAAGAGTTTGATATTTACAGGAACGTCATTTCCCCCACTCCCTCCACCCTCCACTCTGGAAATGGTCGTGATAATGATCTTGAAAATGTTCTGAGTTAAATATGAAATGGGGAAGGAATAGTTTCATATCTGTTCATAGAACATAAACGCGAAACCGCCATAATTATGGGACTCTAATTTGGTTTCTGGTAAAGTGAAATTGATGCCATATGGATGGACGCATTTCATACTACTTAGACTCCACTTAGTAGACAAAGTTGCTAACTACATTCGTATGATTGGCATGAGCAATCAACATTGCAAATCTCCCATGTGCTATTTTAATTATTTGAACACCATGTCTTCCAATGGAGCATCCAGTTGTCTATAAAATTTTTATTTCTTTAAAGGATCTTGAGACCCACCTTTAAATTAGAGTAGAAATCCAGTTGAAAGACGGCTAACGTAAAATATACCCTTCTGCATTAAAGCGAATCTGTGTCGAAGTGCGTCACAGGGTCATTCATTTTATACTAAAGGAATTGATAATGAAAGCGTTCATTTATCTTATTGCATTAGCTTTTCTATAATTGATATATTTATAAGCTTCATTGAAACCAAGTACATATATTGCTACTTACAAAACATGCACAAAGATTTATGAAACAAATCATTGCAGATGCGATCAAACGTGTTGAATTGCTGGTTTTCTTTTATTTATTGTAAAAATGCCGAGTGTGACTTCATCGTGTTTTCAATCTTCCTGATTAATTTAATTAACTCCATCTGAAGACAATTGATATAGCCTTTTGAAGTAGAAACTTCATTAAACTTACCTTAACTCAATTGGTTAGTGAACTGATTTTGTCTTTTGAACCAATTCAACCATCTTAAGAAGTGAATA
The DNA here is from genome assembly GCA_000469805.3 of Hymenolepis microstoma. NCBI lineage: Eukaryota > Metazoa > Platyhelminthes > Cestoda > Cyclophyllidea > Hymenolepididae > Hymenolepis > Hymenolepis microstoma. Next base: position 8,648,016 of record LR215995.1, on the reverse strand, counting down.
AACTCGTGAGACTTAAATGATCTTATTTGTTATATTATTTGTTAACGATCAATGTTTGGAAATTTTAAAAAGGTATGTAGCCGGTGTTGCAAAAATCGGCTATCAATAAACCTCAACGATCTTCTTAGCCAAAATTCACTTGGCATTAAAATGGATCAAAATTAACAAAGTTACCTCAGCAGTAGCGATGAATTAGAGTATATCTTGTGAAGAGATTATGGACCACTCTTAAAATACTATAAGGTTTTATTACTCACTACCGCACTTCCTCACTATGTGGTATATCGTGCCAACAGAACTTGCCAGACTGTTCAAAAGCGAATGAACTTCCTTTGTTCAGCCTTTCTAGTATTGTGCACTCTGCAAGTTCCAATTCGTCCACTATTCTGCAGTTCGAATCTTCAAAGAAGTTTCTCTACTTGGTTTACAATAAGAAGTTTAGATCATCTAAAGTATTTTTTTTTTTTGGATTAAAACATTGCGGGACACGTCATCTCATGATCGCACAGCGTGGCTTAAAGGTGCGGCCGTTCAACTTCGCGTACGGATTGAGGGCAGAGAGGATACAGTCAAGAGCCAATAGAATGCCTCTCGCTTGTTTTACTTAGTCCGCCATGTTGAAGACTAAGCTTCCTTCCCTTATACGCTCCACGCCATGCATGTCTAGAATAAAAGTGTTTCTGTAATGCGTCTGTTTCTTCCGGGGGTCTTATCAACTATGAGAATCTGCCATAGAGGTTTCTGAGTACAGCCAGGATTAGTTAGGTAGCTAATCCGCCACAATGTTCCTTCATATTCAAAAATTTCAATTTAATTCAATAGCGTGCTTAGGTTTCATGTTTTTTTTGTTGAAAATTTAATTTGATAATGGTTGTATAAATTAATTAAATTAAATTAATAATTTAATCAGTTTGGAATTTCAAAATAGAGCAGATTTTATCTTGCTTCTGAGACAACTTTCAAATTTTTATTTAAAATGCACTTGTAAATTGTTTTAAAATAGTCAACAGTTGCTATAAAGTGAGTCTCATCCACCTACCAATTATCCCAATTGACTCAAATTTATTTCCATTAAATTAACTTGTGTTTTTAGATAATCCAAGTGCCTGTACAGTGCTTCTTTTATTCAAGCATTCGGATCACCTATCCAAAAGTGTTTGCATAATGTGTATGTCCATTGAACCTTGCAAAACAATTCCCTACTTTGATTTCCTAGGAAATTTATTAGATTCTGCAATAAGATTAACATACTCAATGATAAATATGCGGAACAAGGTGATTTATGGTTTATATAATGCTGCTATTAACCAAAATAATTAAATAAAGTATTAATAAAAGTGCGATAAACCACCCTTAAAATATAGCAGGTATGTGGAATATAAGGATCACTGTCTAATTATCAGAAATTCAATTTCAATTGATTCATTTCCGAGTCTACGTAGACTTATCTATGAGTAACCAATTCGGCGATTTTAGATGTCACTCTCCGATGAAAAATTTGATTATATCCATAGATTCACGTTATACCTTATTCACTGTGCTTCTGCTTCAAAACCAATGTGCGATCCTTTAACGATTGGTGGATGCGTTGGAAGTAAGGTAAGGAAATAATCTGAATACCTTCCTCAATCTAGAGGGATGGTCAATGAGAAAATGATCCGTTCAGGTTAGTTAAATTATTGTAGAGCTAAAGAAAAAATTTAACGAAGAGCTCACAGCAAGGCAGAATGCAGGTCTGTTTCACGAATGAAAGTAAACGCAATTAATTTTTTCAATTTTTTTTCATTTTGGAATTAAAGGCGAGGTTTACTGAACATTAATTCATTAAAACATTATAAATATATTGCATTTGTGATTATTTCAAGTGTTGGTAACGGGACGTGATCGTTGTGAAATATATTGTATTAAAAATTATGCGTATCAAGCAGACAGAAACTACTAATCTGAAACTTCAAAGAAAATGGAACGTTTAACTTCCGAATCAAGTACCAGGAAAACCTTTTGGCCTATTAAAGTTTAAAACATCATCAAATGTAGGAGCTAAACTTTATTTGGTGAAAGTCGGTGTGACAAAATGTATTTATTTATATAAGTGATACTCTCAAAAATAACTTTCTTCCATTTTAGCGTTCCATCTGATATAATTAAATGTGAAGTCGGTTCTCTTATGTCACTTAACTTTATCCAAATTTCTGTTTGTGGACCAAATATGGTTCTCACATGTTAGCAGCAAGCCTTTGGAATAGAAGGTAAACTTTAAGTTAAAATGTAAAATATATATCGCCCCAGTTTCGGTAAGAACGAATTGAGAAAACGTTCAGTCGTATTAATTTTGCGCTTTAAGGGCCATGGAAGCTTACTTTTCTTCTAAAAATCCTCTCTTTCAAAATGGTCTGATAGCAGTTCCTCTTCTACGTCAAACTCTTCATCAAAATCAGAGGATTCTATCTTGTTATATGATAAATTTATGAGAGTTAACAGTTTAAAACACTGTATAAGTATAGTTTCCTGCGAGTAATTAGCCAGTGTGATGTGGGATAGAACTGGTTCACTTTCTCTTCCAATGAATTGCGTATCAGTATACTTACAAAGAGTTAAAAGTTAGTTTTCCACAAAGTTGCATTTAAAGATTATCGAAGCATGAGACGCATGCCGGAATTCTCATTTAGCTACGCTGGTAAAGTAGTATTAATTTACCAACTCAAAGTGATATTTGAAATAATCCGCTGAGGTATTTAGGTTTTAGAGTAAAAATTGTTGATAATTTTACTCAAGGTTAATGAACTGGTTTGACAAATATTAGCTCTGTAGAAACGCATGAAATTGACTTGAATAGTTGAAACATCAAATTTTAGTCAAGGTGTATCAGAGTGATTGGTGCTCAGTAGTAAGTGTAATTTGGCTTTGTAATATTCGAAAGTTCAAAATGATAAATTGAATTTCATATCAAAGTGAAATTTAACAGACAGTTCGAATATTACAAGAAATGTTTGTTTTAAGAGAGGGTTAGATATGATTTTTGATAGCCATATCAGGAAGAATTAATAAATTAGAAAAACGCAAGTATTCCTCCACATCTCTTTAAACTTAATGATTCGAATATTTACACCTTGGATGTAATATTTAACAATACTTGTCAAAATTTGAAATAGTGAATTAATGAGAGGAACTCAGCAATTTAACAGCTTTCACTGTTTCAAGATGCAAATTGAATTAGCTTATTATAATGCACTAAATTAGAGTGTGGTTGCCTCGGTGTTATTTCGAGAAGACTTCATTTTTCTTGCGTCTTGTCTCGTTGCCCAATGGAGAGGTGCTTGGAGCCCAGTATTGAGGTAACTTGTGGTGTAACCAGTCTGAGTGTAACAACAGCATTTCACTATGGAACTCGAGACTGAACGTCTCTTCCTCTACTTTTTCTACAAGATTCTCACTCACTCCAAGAAAAAATGCATAACATTTGCCAGACAACGGCTCAATATCTGATTAGCAGGAATCACTTTCGTCTTATCCTGGACGGACCACATCACTATCATCAATTACAACATATCACCAGCTGATGCTAGATCGCCATTCCACTTGACAAATGCAATACTCTGACTTGCGCTTACAATTCACCAATGATATTCAATACACCGGTGGCGGTATTGATGTTCCTTCATAATATCTCTTTCTCCTTCACCTTCTCTCTCGCTTTGTTCTTTCCACGTATACCCTCTTCAATTTATGTGGATCAGGCACTGGGTCAGTTCTTTCAACACATGTAACACTATGATGTCAGCTTCTTCAATTCCGCTACCCCTTAACAGACTCACGAGAACACATTGTCACTCCGGTTTTGCCCCATTCGTGGGTTAAAGACAGTAAGAGTGAAAAATTTGCATTTGGCAGAATATAAGTCCAAACATGCGCCATTATGTAAAATGAGTTAATGTGATATTAATGATGCTGATAATTTCCTGCATTACATTCAAGAATTCTGAATGGATTTCCTTCTGTTACTGAAGCACAAAATTAGTAATGAATGTCAAAATTACAAAATTCATTGTAATTATAAATGGAAGAAAAACGTTCATCTAAAAGTTTTGATTGCACTTAAATTTTGTTGAAATGTCGTAAAGTTAACTGGCACCCATCCATCTATTTCACTAAAGAATCAGGTGTTATGCAAGGCAACAAATGACAAAATGCTACTGATTATTAATAAGTACAACGTATAGGAATGTTACGAGTTTCTCAATGCTGAATAAAAGTGAAGTAAAAATATCAGATTTGTTTCACTTCACTCCCCACCTCTTTCTATCACTCGTTCTGTGCAATCTCATCGAGTAAACCCATTTGCCTTTTTCTTTCAATGCTCTAGTCCAACATTTACCCCCATCAACTTGCACCTGACTTCGCAATCCTCCTGCCGATTTAGAGTATGCATGGAAGTAGTTTGTAAGTCAATGAGAAATAATGTGGGCCTGCATTGACATTCGAACTGCCGTAAAACTTGTGAGTCACTATATGACAATTTTGGAAGAGCACATATTTGACTCGTTATGTGGCGGTTGTAGATTACTTACTTTTGTCCCTTAAAATTTTATGAGAATCAAGCTGAGCCATTAAATTTTTTAACCTTACTTCGCCATTTATCAAATATTGACAACTTTAAGAATGCAACCAGGTTTCTGCCAATGCAATTTGTGTTTATCATCACTCAATTAGCTGCTCAACTTCACGACCTCTTTGAAATTATGAAGTGGTTGTATCTTGAGCCAAGATGTGATAACATGTCGTGTCGCAAAATGTACAGCAGTAACTTTGTGACTAGACTGATTTGTGCACAGCGTTTATCGGCCACCCACAGAGTACGATATCTAGCTATATATATTTATATAGTTTGATTCTTTCTGGTCTCGTAGTATGAGTATATGCATGATCAATTCAGTAATGATCTACTCTCATGTAGTGAGTGAATTTGATTAATTTCAAGGTCAAGTTCATCAATTGTGGTATTAAGTTGGAGATAAGAAAAGATTCACTACTGGCCCACTAGCATATATGTTATTTCAGGTGTTATGGGTCAGGTGTTATGAAAGCTACCAGATGATTCTACGCTACTGATTATTGATAAGTAGAATGAGTGAGCGTTATGAGTTTCTCAATGGGCTGTAAAATGCTGAAAAAAGGCAAAGTAGAAATATCAGGTTTGTATCACTCCACTTCATAACTCTTTCCTGACCTTCTTGACCAGAGGAGTCATCAAGAAAATGTGTTACTCCTAATACCGTAAGAGTGCTTTTTGTATTGATCAAAATTGACTCAAGTAACTGCTTTCAGGCTGCTTTGAGTTAAGTGACTATCCCAGTGCTTATAGGATTTTCACCCTCACACATTAGTATCGGCGCAGTGTCAGCTTGTTCAATAGACCATTTGCAACATGTGGAGCATGAATTTTTCGAGCTGTGAATAAATGAAGCAACAAATCTCGATTAACCAAAATTTATTTACTTATAATTTCACCAAATTATTTTTATTATGCTGTACCTACGCAATGTCTTATACACACACAAAGAAGCCATATTTACCTTGAATTCAGTGATTATGTTCAAAGTTATTCATTAATCACTGAATAAAATTGACACGAAATTAAAAATTAAAATCTAAGGGGAACACAATATTTTAAAAGATGCCAGTCTCGTCTACCTATTTAGAGTTGCAAATATCAGATCTACGAATTTGGTCTTGCCGTTGTCCAAAAGATGGCGATAGTAATCAGTGGTAGTTGATGTCGAACACTTTGTTTTGACATTTGTAAATATAACCCTTATTTAGTATAACTTTATTTGTGTTTGAATAATAATGCAATTTTCAATTAAATATTTCTGAGTTTAAACCGGATTCTCGTTGTTTTTATTTCAATATGAAAAAGTCTGCGGACTGGCCAAGGCTCACCGGATTAGCTCAAATACTTATGGTAACAGAACTTGCCGGCAGGAAAGGTTCCAACGTTTAAAGTGGTGAGTGGTGATGTTGCTGTCGAAGACCGGCATAGTGGTGGAGGGGAAAAAGTTATTGAAGATGCAGAATTGGAGGCGAGCTATTCTTAGTGAAGACTCGTGCCAAACTCAAGAAGAATTATCAGAATCACTGGATGGGTATCAGTGGGCAAGCAATTTCTAAACGCCTGAAAAACTTGGGAATGACTGAGAAAGAAGGATATTGGGAGCCCCACTAGTTGAAACCATGTGGAGATGTGGAACGACGTTTGGTCGCTTGTGAACACCTGCTGGAAAGGCAAACGCGAAAGGGATTTCTCATATTATTGTTACTGGGGCACAAAACGGGTACATTACAATAGACCCAAGCGCAGAAAATCATAGGGATTGCCCGGTGGTCATACTGCTATGTCAACACCTCGGCCGAATATCCATGGCTCTAAAGTCATGCTTTGCGTTTGGTGGGACCAGCTTGTCGTAATTTATTATTCACCTATTTCTGAAATCGTCTAAAATCATCACAGGTGAGTGGTAGAGAACGCAATTGATGCACCTGAGCCGTAATTTGAAGGAAAAGCGGCCACAGTACAATGCGTGACACGATAAGGTTATTTCACAGCATGACAATACTAGATCTCCTCACGCATTCAAAGTGGTGAGGGCAAAATATCTCGAAACGTTGAAATGGGAAATTTTACCTCACCCATCATCGTACTCTCCAGATGTTGCTCAGTCTTATTTTCACCTGTTTCGCTCACTGTCACACGGCCTGGCTGACCAGCACTTGAGCTCATAATAAGAAGTGAAAAATCGGACTCATCGACTCATGGATCTTATCGGAAGATGAAAAATGTGTTCGCCGTGAGATTCGCCTGCCGCCCGAGAAATGGATCAAAGTAGTAGCTAACGATGGAGAATACTTTGAAACTTAATGTATGTAATCGTTTTGTTGTAATAAAGCCTCAAATTAAAAAGCGGCTGGAGCAAAGTTGTAGACCTAATAGTTACCTTTTATTTGGCGCGGCATTACCAACCTCGAATTTAAATTTAATGATCACTGAGCTATCAATATTGGTAACATAATCCCACGCATGAACATTGGAGTGAATTATTAAAACTAAGACTTTATAACCTATTTGTTGTATCACTTTATTGTTTCTCACATCCAGATGCATTTCCATTTTTAAATCATCATATCCATATGAAATATATACATATTATTTGTCACTGAAATATCGGAATTATTAGAAAAGACTATTCAGAAAATTTTCCCAAATTCTAAGAACGCACACAACACTGCCAAGAGTGAACGAAGTATTCCGAAGGGCATTCGAGTATTCTGCTAGTGATCTCGTAAGGAATAAGTGCACTGACCCTTCAGATTACCAAAAATCAGTAGTTGGTTCAAGGTCAGCATTAAAATAGTTCTTGAGCATAATTGAAGAATAAATAATTAATAATTGGTTAATCCCTTTAACTGCCTCTTTTAATATAACACGCAAGTTTATTGATTTCAAATACCTTACTTGGTGTAAATAGCAAGATTTGTCTAAATATTCATAATGCAATTGCATTATTGGTTAGTTTTGAGAGATTATTTCTTGTTTGGATTCTTATATTTTAAATGAAGTAGTCTTGTCATTGGAGCAAATGCATAAGTGAAATTGATCAGTGCTTGAAATACCATTTTCGCATTTAGGTATAGTTCTCTGTAATTTTCCAATAAATGCTTTACACAAATCAGTCAAGTCATAAAGTTACTGCTGTACATTGTGCGTCTCTACTTGTTATCGCATCTTGGTTCACAGAAAAGCTACTTCCTAATCACAAAGAGGTCGTGAAGTTGAGAGGCTTACTGAGTGAGAGTAATTACACGTGCTCAATACAATTTTTTGTATATAAGTTGTTAGCATTGGCAAAAAGTTTGTAGCACTCTAAAAGTAAATAAACGGGATAAGATAAGCCAGTCAATGGATCAGCTTTATTTCTATGAAATGTCAAAGAACTGAAGTAAGTGGTCTGTAAACGACATACGTTGAATCACATATGTGCTGATCCAGAATTGACAAATAGTGACTAACAAATTTAAGGAAAGTTCGACGATCATTGTTGGTCTCCTTTATTTCACATAAACTCACAAACTACTTCATCCATGCTATGAATCGTGCTTGGAAAGGTGTAATGGCAGAAAGATGGCAGAGTCTTGTAGCAACATCACAAGAAAGCCCTCTGATTCCACATTGGTCTATCTTTTGCTGCACTAATAGTGAAAACAGAGCATAATCAGATGTTGTAAAGTGGTGCAAGTTGATGCGGTGAAAGTAGAGCATTGGAAAAAGGAAGAAAAAGAAGAATGACTCAATGTGATGAGAATGAACAGAACGAGGGAGAGAAAGAAATGGGGAGGGGAGTGATACAAATCTGATACTTTATTTTTATTCAAAATTTTACAGCCCATTGGAGAAGTGATAATACTCTCGCTCATTCCACTTATTAATAATTATTAATATAATTTGTTTATCCGACGTCTTGCATAACATCTGATCCACATCTATTGAAATAACACATATGAGAAGTTGTTGGTTGGGTGACGGTTCACTTAACTGAATTTCATATGAGTCAAGTACTTACTTTAAGCTAAGAAAAAAAGTGAATACAAAGAGTTAAATCAACGATTTACTCGCATTTACAAACGCAACGAATTTGAAAATTTGGAAATGTATAAAATATTTTGTGTTTTAATTAAAGAAAAAAAGAAATCTGGAGTATAATTATGTGGAGTATCACCATCATTAATATCCCACACACTAATTTAATTTAATGGCAGATATTAGCACAGGAGTAGCAACGTGTAATCATAATTTTGTTAAGGTGTAATGGAATTGAAGCAAAAAAAGTCGTAGTGATACGCCAATTAAAAGAACGGACTCAGTGTCTGGCACACATGAGTTAATGTGAAAATATAGCTCTAGTAAATCGGACTTCGTAGTTTAGCAAACACTTTTCACAAAATTCGCTCTGCATGATAAATGACCTTGTTTATGAAATCCAATTTTAAAAATACGACTTTAAATGATGGCAGAAAGAATTCGATGACAAGATATGACATGGGTATAAGTGAAAAGAATCTAAAGGAAATAGTTTGAGGTTTGGATGGGTCTTTTCAAAATTATGGCCAATTATTCAATCGTAAAGCAAATATAATGTGCAGTTATGTTTACATGACCTCTGCATTAATTTTCACTTAAAATTGATTGAAGAAGTATTAACGTTTGATTAATTTCAACAAGTGAACAACAATTTGCCACATGAATGTGGTTCCGTTTATTAATCGCATGAAAGTCTTGCATTATTCGACACGAAACAATGCCATTGCTTAATGAGAATAGTGTTGTTCAGATTTGCCAATTTCTGTAGAATGTGGAAATTAGACATAAGAGATTCGAAATCGTCGAAAGTCGTCAATTTTATAACGCATCTAGAAGAAGAAGGGCTACTTTTGTGGATGGTAAACATATAAGTGCATGTACGCGTACTTAAAAATGGAATGATGATGACTGACTTATCAGGCTACAGTTGTGCGTTTAGATGTCTTGACATGAAAGCTGCTTCTCTTTCTCCAGCTAACTGGCTGTAACAGGAGCATCATTGATAAAATTGGCGCTTTATTGAAATATCAAGGGCTATGATGCTTCATTTCTTGGATAAAATTATTTAAACATGAACTTTTGCCGTTCTTAACACATGTATTATTTCTTTTTCTCGAGAAATAGAATATAACCAGCAAGAGAGTTCTTCGGGTTTCAAAGTTCTAAGAGGAGTTGAGTGATTAATAGTGCAAACGGAACCATGGAAAGGAGGTTTGTACAATGAAACAGATAAAGTTTAGTAAATTAAAAGGCACTCTATGAGTTAGCCATAATTAAATAATTTATTGGGTCAAATCTAGTGGAATAAAGAGTCAATCGAAGTTCTCTGGACTTGCGGAGTATACTGGTAGCATTCAGACCTGAAATTGAATAGTAAGAACTTTGCTTGACTTCAAAAAATTACAAAAGAAGTGCACTTCCAATTATCCAATTTTATCTTCTTTACCTGGGCTTGCCCACAAAATATTGGATTTTGATGAGAATTGGCCCAAGTATAGATTTTCAACAAAAACTTGTGTACACAATTTGAGTTGAGACGTTTTAAAGATTTTTTCCATTTTTGAATTTCATTGATGCCATATTAACTTCATTAGGGATGTGTAGCTCGCGTCGAAACATCTTTCACGTTGTCAAGGACATGTTGGCTATTTTAAAGCCAACCTTGCTTTTGTCAATCTGTTGGACAAGCTGTGCATCCGTTTCGTAAATTCGAAATTTGACCAAAGATGTGCTTACCAGACAGCCGAGATATACTTCGGAGGCACTTCTTTAATCTAAGCAATTCATCACTGGGACATTCGAGTGAGCTCTTTTACCGGACTTTCATCCTCCTCAGGTCATTAGTCTGTTTCCTCTGTGTCAAAAAGTAGAAGACATTTGAGGCAAAGAATGAGGGCAAGAGTAGTAGAGAATTCTAGGCGAATGCTGAAGAAAATTTAGGCTTCCTGCCATATCTCATTAGTAATAGTGCTGATTGCAGCGAATCTTAAGTCCTCGTCGTGAATTAGAATAAGTCACTCTTGCAGTAAGGTTGAATCCAACATTACATCCAAAGTAAGTGCAGCAGATTCGTGCATTATTGAAAGTGGAAAGGAATGCCCTAATCATAGTAAACTTCGACACTAGTTCCGTGATACTCACTAATCAATGCGAACAGAGTTTCTTGACCTCAATTAAGTGCTGGAAGTTCTAAATGCTGCGATACCGTCAAAGCATCCTTCGAGAACCATGATGTGTTCTCAAGTGATCAACTCAGTTAGCAGGATAAGGTGCTTAAGGGATTTGTGAAATAGTGTTACTGATGTTAATTTTGAAGTTCACTGAGTGCAATATTGCCAGATTATGCTGTTTTGACAATGTATCTAGGAAGTGAGAAGTGAGATGTGTGTTGACTGCATGCAGTTTGAAATATGCTGCATTTCATCGTACAAGGTGATTCGCAGATCGGATCAATGATAGCTTGAATCCATCTTCTCATCCAAAAAAGAGTGAAGGGTGAAGTAATCTCAAACCTTACCCTTACATTTTAACCACTTCATTTGTTCTATGCCAAAAGTAGAACAAATATTGAGTGAGCTATTGTCACTCTCTACTTTATTCGCCTTTCTATGCGCCAATCTGCAATTGTCCCATAGGTGTGCACACATGCTCGTTAAAGTGTGTTCCCTATTTGATGGCTTTGTTCATTTTTCGTAGATGCCTATATGTACGTAGGCATATATTTTTGCATATATGCCGATATGTGCAAGAGAAAAATCCGTCACCAATGCGTTGCTTTTAAGCAATAGAACATATTTTTCAACCATCGAAAGTTTTGCCAAATGAGTTCATTTTGAATTGTTATGAGAATTTCGAGGTCAGAAGTCGACACTGCTTAAACGTAGTGAGGAAAGTTATGCACGTTTTGCTAACACTTTTATCTAAGCATTTACTCAAGTGTTTTTTCCTGAGGAAAGTCAGATTGGAATAGCCATTACCCATTTTAGGTAAATAGATGTTGTAATATGTTTTGGCATAAATGTACACCGAATACTAGGCAATCAAGCTAATTTAAGTTTATTGAGGAAATGAATAAAGAAATGGATTTGCTTTATTCATGGTAACTATGTAGTATGTGAGTGGAGTGAGCAACGTTAGAAAAGAGGATCAAATTTGATAAAATGAAAAAGAAAGGTGGAAGCAGGACAAAGGACTCCTCCTTTTACCGGATGTGAGTTGGACACTTTATTTCCACATAAGGCAATTTAATGTCATTTAAATTTATTTAAAAATTGCTTCTTTTATTTTCTGCCTTTTAAATGAGCTATTGAAGACTGAAATGTGTACTTCATGGAAAATCCGCTGAGAGACTGCAACAGCAACTAAAAGAAGCGAAATCTCAATCTTCATTGAATTCATGATGAAGAAAGTGGCAAACAATTGGAAATAGTACTGAAGATGGAATAGCTTGCTAGAGAAGAGAGATGCAATTGTGGGACCTATGGTGGAGAATAAAATAATATGAAGGGCAAAATCTCCTTAACTGAAGTCGGTCAGATAGTTGCCATATCCAAAGCACAGCACACCTAAAAATCAAGTAAACTGAGTCACGTGTGGCTTGAGCATTAGTTCCCACAAAATGACTACAGAAATTGAATATATTTCACTCGATTCCGACATGCGTTAATTGTTGAATGACGTAGTCCAGAAGGCCTACGCATTATTTACTAAATTGAAGTAAAAGAGATAACGTCCTATGAAGTCTTGAAGGCGTGATTGCACTATAATTGCTATTTTCTCATAGAGAATTGAGTTAAAATGAAAATCGTTCCACCTAAAATATTATAATTACTATACTTTAAATCACAGTATTGATATTTTCAATTTTGATCCACACAACTTGCACCGGTTTCACCATGCAATTAGTTGATTAATGGAGATGGGAACGAGCAGCAATTGAGTTTGCTCATGTTTATCGACGTATTTCATGTCATTGTTAAAGTATTGCACATTCGATATAGCTCGACAGAGTATGCAATTAGGAGATATTCAAAATGCCACTTCGTATACTCAAATTAAGTGTTTTAAAGTGGCGTGACAGACATTTTCAGACTGTGTTTTCTTTACAATTTAGTATTATTATCTTTTTTCCACATTTTGCGCGTTCCCTGTAAGTGATGGAGTTAGCTCGAGATGGAGGATGGTATTGAAACGGGAAATCAATTGAAAGTGCAAATTGATTATCGCAGAGTAGTTGGAGAACGCATTAAGAACTTCAATGTTATGCACACCAAACTCACATTTTGGAATAATGTCAGTGCTAAATAAAGTATTGATTCACAGAAACATTATAAATGAATGATTTGATCATTTTATGTGGTTTCTTTTAAAATGCATAGAGTAAAGTAAACACATGCAATTTCTTTATTAATTTTGACAAGATATGACAGTAATTTTAGAAAGGTTTTGATAATGAAGTTAAATATTTGAGTTTTGGATGGGATATTGTCACGAATATAGCATTTTTAAAAGAACAAATGTATAAATTTAGTCGGTGTGCTTCAAATGATGGCAAAATATTTGATGACAAGATATGACATGGGTATAAGTAAAAAGAATCTGGAGGAAATTATTTGTGGTTTGGATTTGTCACTGTCACAAGTATGGACAATTATTCAATCGTAAAGCAAATATAATATGCAGTTATGTTTACATGACCTCTGCATTAATTTTCACTTAAAATTGATTGAAGAAGTATTAACGTTTGATTAATTTCAACAAGTGAACAACAATTTGCCACATGAATGTGGTTCCGTTTATTAATCGCATGAAAGTCTTGCATTATTCGACACGAAACAATGCCACTGCTTAATGAGGATAGTGTTGTTCAGATTTGCCAATTTCTGAAGAATGTGGAAATTAGACATAAGAGATTCGAAATCGTCGAAAGTCGTCAACTTTGTAACGCATCTAGAAGAAGAAGGGCTACTTTTGTGGATGGTAAACATATAAGTGCATGTACGCGTACTTAAAAATGGAATGATGATGACTGACTTATCAGGCTACAGTTGTGCGTTTAGATGCCTTGACATGAAAGCTGCTTCTCTTTCTCCAGCTAACTGGCTGTCGCGGGACAATCATAAATTAATTGACTCTTTATTACTTAAAGTAAGGACCACTTGTCTTCACGAAATGTAATTTATTGTCATTTAAATTTGTTTAACAATTGAATTCTAAAATTTCTCTTTTTGAAGTGGATTAATGAAGAATGAAATGTGTAAATCGTATCCAGCTTTGGTATATTCATTGAAAAATCCAATGGGTGATTCCAACAGCAACTAAATGAATTAAAATAAATCTTCAGTGAATTGGTGAAAACAAGAGTCACGACCAACTGCAAATTTATTCTTAAAATGAATGAACTTGCTTGAGAGAATATAAGCGATCGCGCAACCTGTTGGGGGGTAGAAAATACAATGATGATCAACATTGCATTAAATAAAATCGATCCAATTTTTTGATGTTGATGAAATTAAGTATATTAAATTAATAATAATTCCGAATTGGAAGACTTTAAACTAGACTAGCGAACTCGTTGAAAGTCTACTAAGTAATTACTTAACGCAAAATATATCAATCTGTATTAAAGTTAACCAACAAATCAAACTGTTTTAAACTGAGCTGAAATCTGTCCTTTCACATTCAGACTTACCCTTGCTTGTTGTTGTCACTTGCTCATACCCTGGAAGATTGCAAAGTTTTAGATTTACAACACGATACTTCGGTATGAGTAACATTGGCTAACGAAAGCAGTGTTCTAACGATTTCTTATTTCCAGAAATATATTACATTTAAACATAAAAGAAATATCTCATTTAGATTCGAAATCCAGTTGAAAGTCTACTAAGTAATTACTTAACCCAAAATATGCCATTCTGTGTCAAAGTCAACCAACAAATCAAATTGTTTAAATTGAGCTGAAATCTGTCCTTCCACATTCAGACTTACCCTTGCTTGTTGTTGTCACTTGCTCATACTCTGGAAGATTGCAAAGTTTTAGATTTACAACATGGTTCTTCAGTATGGGTAGCAATGGTTAATAAAAACAGTGTTCTAATGATGTCTTATTTCAAGAAAAATGTCACATTTATTTAGAATCAAAATTGTGGATTGCCTTCATGTTTATTAACAATAACATTGCACCAAACCAAAGATAACCTACTTTTGCACTCCGTTATATCAGGTGACACACCTAAACAAAGCGCGTATTTTTGAGAATGACAAACCAAAATGAATATATGTACACATATCCAAAAAAGAGACATACCGCCTCTCTCCCAAAAGACACTAATTCCTACATATTCACCTCTTATGAATTCAAAATGTGTGCTGGGTTCCATTGCTTCTCGCTTATATTCGAATGAGCTATCCAGCTGATCCTTTTCGGTGTTTTTTGTAAAGTTCTCTTAAAATAAAAATATAAAAATCAACGAAATACAATATGACTCACTGCAATAATTTTGAGAAAATCGTGGATCAACAATCCCTTCATACCAAGAGCATGCTGGCCTTTCGTTCCTCTGCATATTCAACTTAAATAGAATGAAGTATTGCAATTATAAACACATAGTTAAAGCGGGTTATTTCTAGCATGATTTGATCAATCAGTTGAACTGTTCAAGAATTACACTATTATAACGAATAATTATAATATAATCAAAATAAATCACAGTACAACATTATAAATTAAATTGGTAACAAGTTCATTAATTTCCCACTCTTTTCTTGTAGTGAAAAGTTATGAATAAATCAAAATCACGACTTAAAGTGACAAAATTCGAATGAAATTATTTTCATTTTAATGAAAATAAACGCACCGAGAAGGTAGAGTTCACTCCTTTGATGGCAAATTTAATGTGAACAGAACTCATCCCTTTCGCAAACCTAACAAACGGAAACGACACTTCGGGGATAATCTCCCCTACAAATAACCAAACAGGTAATGAAAAAAATATTCACAATTTAAAACTTAAATTAAAATATTGTAGAAATTGGTCACTAGCCCACTGCACTTCTGCATATCTAACCTGGTTCAACAGGTTTAAATTGACATTTCGGGACAACTTTGGCGATACAATCGAATTTGTCCCCAAAGACACGCAGGTCTTTGTATCGTGTAACGTCATTTATTGTTATATTCAAGTGGTCTATGTGGGAAAGGGGAAGATATAATGAAACAAGTTCAAAGGAAACCATTACCAGAATGTTTACTACATGGTTCACCGATCAATTTGTCATCGATATAACAGCCGTTATTTTTTATGCTAGCATATCCTCTCTCCTCGTTCACTACGGCAAATAAAGCCTGAAAATGAAAACCAATTAGATGCTAATTGCACTGAATTTCTACATACGCTCCTTTCGTCCCCATCGAATATTAGAGGGTCTGATTTCCCAAATGGTGTTGCCACGATTCTTGAACAAGTTGAATAAGGCAAACTTAAGTCCTCCTTTCCAAAAGAAGCACTTAACTGCAGCAAGGTGAAAACGAATAGAATGGTGATCATTGGCTCCTATGTGGGATTCAACATTTGCCACGGTTTTATACATTTCAAGCACCAATTAATTTGTATCTGTGCACTTGGATAAAATGTAAGTATTTGCTGCTTCCAAAATAAGTATATGACTGGCGCAAAAATGCAAGGCCACAAAATCTGTGATACATCGACAGCCTCAGCCAACAGAATGAAGTGAGATCTTTAGTAAAACAGAATGACATGAGAATTTTTGTAGGGTATTTCCTATCAACAGTCCTAAACACACAATTAATATCATTTGATAGGATTAGTAAACGATTTAAATATCACATTCGAATTTCTGCCTACCTTCCTCAAACATTAATATTCGTACACCATCTGAAAGTGCTCAAAAGGAAACGGCTCCATTAAGTGTTGAAACAGTTGATCGATTTGAATGATATGTGGATGAATAATTACTATTTGTACTAACCTCGTAATATGCATCATGATTCATAAAATGATTGATCACGTTACTATAAGCAACAAATGATATTGATCTTTCAGAGTGGTGGAGAATTTAGTTAAATTGACGTAAAAATGTGTTTTAGGCTAGAAAATGCCACGAATTCACAATTTTTTGTCAATGTCGATTTCATTTCAGTTCCCAAATGAGACAGTGAGTTGAGTTCTTTATTGCTTGTCTATGTAATAGTAAATTTCAATCTCTGAGCCCCAGCGTAACACACCAGCTGCTACAAAAATCTTCAAAGTATTTTGTGTATAAAAATTTAAAGGAAACGTTAAGAGAAATAAGTAGAGTGCGTTTGTAAACAATACTTGCCAATCAGATGTAAAATATTAAGACGCATTTGATGTTGTCTTAACCATTAATAGGGCCATGGGGTTTTCTAGCACTTTTATTAGATGTTGAATGTGTCATTTATTTAAAGCTTCAGTTTCGTGGTTTGCTTTCTGCCTGATTAATGTGCAGAATTATTAATACAAAATACTTCACAAATATACCGTCTCCTAACCAATACTTGAAGTATGTAATTGCATTTACAAATATATTTTAATCAATGATTTTATTAATGAATCAATGTGCACTAAATATCGCCCTCGATTCCGTAGTGAAATTAATCTACCAATTTTACCTACATTAACCTCCATTTTCAACCCAGAGCTGCACTCTACTTTGCTGTGAACAGTTCGAAAATGAGTGAAAGCCTCACTAGATTGTGCGCACATGAGCTAAGGAAACCCAAGTCACAGAGGTTCAAAATTTTAGTCACTAGTTTCTCACATGCGTTAATAAGTTGAATGACTTATTCTAGAAAGCCTACGCATTCTTTACTAAAATGAAGCAAGTGAAATAACGCTCTATGAAGTCGTGAGGACGCGATTGCACAATAATCGCAATTTTCTCATAGAGAATTGAATTAAAATGAAAATATCTTGACCCACGACACACAAATTTATGCACTTCAATTCACAGTATTGAGCTTTTCAGTTTTACTACATACGAATTGCACCGGTTTCGCCATGCAATTAGCTGATTAAAGGAGGTGGAAACGAACAGCAATTGGTTTGTAGCGGATTGGTTATCTAACTAAGCCGGCTTGTACTCAGGAATCTCAGTGGCAATTTCTCCTAGTTAGTACTCCCCACTGAAGTAGCTAAGCTACTGTAAAGTCAAGAAACAGACGTAGTGGGAGGAACACGTTCATTCGCGGTGACATTATGGCGTGTTGTGCAACAAGGGAGGAAGCTTAGTCATTCAACATGGCGGATTAAGTATAACGAGGGGAGGCTTTTGATTGATCATTGACTGTGTGTCCTCGCACTCAATCCGTATGCCAAGTTGAACGGAAGCACCTTTAGGTCACGCTGTGTGCTCATGTGATGACGTGTCCCACAATACTCCCTCTCTAGAGCGTGTGTAGGAAGCTAAAAGGTAGAGAAAACGCTCCAAAATTAATTAAGATACATAATGAAATTATGAAATGAGAAGTGAGAAGTGTGTTGACTGCATGCAGTTTGAAATATGCTGCATTTCATCGTACAAGGTGATTTGCAGATCGGATCAATGATAGCTTGAATCCATCTTCTCATCCAAAAAAGAGTGAAGGGTGAAGTAATCTCAAACCTTACCCTTACATTTTAACCACTTCATTTGTTCTATGCCAAAAGTAGAACAAATATTGAGTGAGCTATTGTCACTCTCTACTTTATTCGCCTTTCTATGCGCCAATCTGCAATTGTCCCATAGGTGTGCACACATGCTCGTTAAAGTGTGTTCCCTATTTGATGGCTTTGTTCATTTTTCGTAGATGCCTATATGTACGTAGGCATATATTTTTGCATATATGCCGATATGTGCAAGAGAAAAATCCGTCACCAATGCGTTGCTTTTAAGCAATAGAACATATTTTTCAACCATCGAAAGTTTTGCCAAATGAGTTCTTTTTGAATTGTTATGAGCATTTCGAGGTCAGAAGTCCACACGGTTAAACGTATTGAGGAAAGTTATGCACGTTTTGCTAACACTTTTATCTAAGCATTTGCTCAAGTGTTTTTTCCTGAGGAAAGTCAGATTGGAATAGCCATTACCCATTTTAGGTAAATAGATGTTGTAATATGTTTTGGCATAAATGCACACCGAATACTAGGCATTCAAGCCAATTTAAGTTTATTGAGGAAATGAATAAAGAAATGGATTTGCTTTATTCATGGTAACTATGTAGTATGTGAGTGGAGTGAGCAACGTTAGAAAAGAGGATCAAATTTGATAAAATGAAAAAGAAAGGTGGAAGCAGGACAAAGGACTCCTCCTTTTACCGGATGTGAGTTGGACACTTTATTTCCACATAAGGCAATTTATTGTCATTTAAATTTATTTAAAAATTGCTTCTTTTATTTTCTGCCTTTTAAATGAGCTATTGAAGACTGAAATGTGTACTTCATGGAAAATCCGCTGAGAGACTGCAACAGCAACTAAAAGAAGCGAAATCTCAATCTTCATTGAATTCATGATGAAGAAAGTGGCAAACAATTGGAAATAGTACTGAAGATGGAATAGCTTGCTAGAGAAGAGAGATGCAATTGTGGGACCTATGGTGGAGAATAAAATAATATGAAGGGCAAAATCTCCTTAACTGAAGTCGGTCAGATAGTTGCCATATCCAAAGCACAGCACACCTAAAAATCAAGTAAACTGAGTCACGTGTGGCTTGAGCATTAGTTCCCACAAAATGACTACAGAAATTGAATATATTTCACTCGATTCCGACATGCGTTAATTGTTGAATGACGTAGTCCAGAAGGCCTACGCATTATTTACTAAATTGAAGTAAAAGAGATAACGTCCTATGAAGTCTTGAAGGCGTGATTGCACTATAATTGCTATTTTCTCATAGAGAATTGAGTTAAAATGAAAATCGTTCCACCTAAAATATTATAATTACTATACTATAAATCACAGCTTCGATATTTTCAATTTTGATCCACACAACTTGCACCGGTTTCACCATGCAATTAGTTGATTAATGGAGATGGGAACGAGCAGCAATTGAGTTTGCTCATGTTTATCGACGTATTTCATGTCATTGTTAAAGTATTGCACATTCGATATAGCTCGACAGAGTATGCAATTAGGAGATATTCAAAATGCCACTTCGTATACTCAAATTAAGTGTTTTAAAGTGGCGTGACAGACATTTTCAGACTGCGTTTTCTTTACAATTTAGTATTTTTATCTTTTTTCCCACATTTTGCGCGTTCCCTGCAAGTGATGGAGTTAGCTCGAGATGGAGGATGGTATTGAAATGGCAAATCAATTGAAAGTGCAGATTGATTATCGCAGAGTAGTTGGAGAACGCATTAAGAACTTCAAATTTATGCATAACAAATTCACTTTTTGGAATAATGTCAGTGCTAAATAAAGTATTGATTCACAGAAACATTATAAATGAATGATTTGATCATTTTATGCGGTTTCTTTTAAAATGCATAGAGTAAGGTAACGCATACAGTTTCTTTATTAATTTTGAGAAGTATGACAGCAATTTGATACACGTGATCTCTCAAAAGGACTTCGAGATCTTGCTGGTGGCTCGTTATTTTCCACCAGAACATTCTCTATCGTCGACTAAGAGATATAACAGCGGAAGAGGAAAACGGCATAATCGCCTGTGGCGAACCAACAAAATCTGTCTAAATCAGTCACTTAACATTGAAACGCTAAACATCACTTTCTCCTGTGAAGACTCGCAAGGAACGGCATTTCCCGATCCATGCCAGTGCGTTACTGGCTTCCAAGCATTGCAACTTTACCAACATAGCATAACACAATCTCCAGTACTGCAGAGATCGTTCCTCATCAAATTGTAAACATTTCTACGAACTCCATTTTCGTCTGCTAAACTGCAAATCATCAAACATAAAAGTAAACGTTAAATGATAATGCACTTATGAAGTTGTTGCGATGTGTGCATGCCCAATCAAAACCGTTAGGACTGCATCTTTACATAATTTTGACGATAATATTCACAGAATGTATTCTTTAATAATATTGACTGTTTGTTAGAATCGATACATTTTGGTTGAGCAAATCGCCTAGTCAATAATATGCATTAATAATATTTAACACATTCTACTTAA
This sequence comes from Hymenolepis microstoma, assembly GCA_000469805.3. Classification (NCBI taxonomy): domain Eukaryota; kingdom Metazoa; phylum Platyhelminthes; class Cestoda; order Cyclophyllidea; family Hymenolepididae; genus Hymenolepis; species Hymenolepis microstoma. Next base: position 8,627,226 of record LR215995.1, on the reverse strand, counting down.
TTTCAACAAAGTAAATTGTTCGATTCGAGCTAAATTAGAGAGTATGACTTGTAGGGCATTTAAAAGCAAAGCAAACTTCAATATTCTTCTCCAATCCACTTTTTCTATTTTTTTCATTTAATAAGCAGATTGATAATTGCCATATCTAAAGTACACTGCGCCCTTAAAATTAATAAAATTGAGTCTCGTAGACTTGAGCATTAGTTACAACAAAATGATCACAGAACTCGGTTATATTTCACTCGATTTCGAGATACGTTAATAGTTGAATGACGTATTCTAGAATGCCTAGGCATTATTTACTAAAATGAAGTAAAAGCGATAACGTGCTATGAAGTCTTGAGCGTGTGATTGCACAATAATTACAATTCTCTCATAGACATCAAATGTTGTTATACGTATCTCCCTTCTATTTGTTCAGGTAAACGCCGAGATTTGAAAATGACTGAATCTCTCGAGCTTAATTGCAAACAATCCTCAATACCGATTAATTGAAGGAATGAATTCGCAACCTAATACACGAGAACTCTCAAAAGAACTTTGGGATCTTGCTGGTTACTCCAGCTCTCTATGCATGGAGATATTCATTACCTTCTACCAGACGATTCTCCTAAGCCGACAAAGAGACGCTAAAGCGCAAAGGCAAAACGGTAAATCCTCCGGTGGAAAACTAATAAAATCTGTCTAAATCTGTCACCCAACAAAGAAACCCTAAACACTATCTTCTACTGTGGAGACTCGCAAGACGACAGCATGTCCTGATCCATGCCAATCCGTTACTGGCTTCCAAGCATTGCAACTTTGCCAACATGTACATAACACAAACTCCAGTACTACAGAGATCGCTCCGCATCAACTTGTTAACATTTCTACAAGCTCCGTTGTCGTCTAATAAACTGTAAACCGTCAAATATAAAAAGTAACCGTCTAGATAAATAAAAACGGTACTCGAGAGGAAACTCAGCACTTCCAAAGTACTTGCAATCATTAATTAGTCAAATTCCAGCTTATAGTCGGCACCGAATGATGAAACAACGAAAGCATGAAAATCACAATTCGAAAATCAAGCAGCCAAACTGCCATCAACTAATGTAAGCTATTTACTGTGAACAGTAATTTAATACACTTCACTTTGACCTTCTTTGGTGAGAGCTGTAATTCCTTCAATTCTCGCATTCCAGTCTTTACCTTCAATTTTTGTTAACCTTACCGACCCAAACTCTCTTACACTCGTCACGGTTGAAGAGTTTCTTTCGCCTTCCTTCTAAATGATTATGTAAATTGACTAATTTTTGAGCGTTTTCTTTACCCCTTAGGTGTCTATAAACACAGTAGAGGGGGATATTATGGAAAACATAGCTCTAGCAAGACAAAATCAGAGAACTCTCTACCAGTCAACAATCAAGGGCAGTACGGTGTTATCCGATCAATCAACGGTCAAAGTCATTACATAGTTGCCATGTTTTTTTAAGTGAATATTATGAATAAGTTCCCCGTCTGTACTTCACCGTTGCCAAATAAACGCATTCTATGTCAAACGTCTGTTTCCGTTATAGCTTTTCGGCATCTTAGCTAATTCTGAGAGAATTTCAAAAAATAGATGAATCTGCCATGGACATTACAGATGATAGTTCAGGTTTGTTAGTGTAACAATTCGTAAAACAATATTCCATTTTGGGCATTGTGTCATTGCTCTTAATATTTAGATGATTGCCCATATGGGAAAAAATGATGTTCAACATTAAGTGTTTATTAAAATATACCCTCTTGGTAGGAATAAGATCTGTTGCTTTCGTCATTTTTCATCCCGAATTTTCACATGTCTATTTTACTTCATTCGTGTGTCACAATTGCCTTCATATACTCACTTGCTATGTGTGAATTGCATTAATGCGACATTAGTAATAAATATATGTCGATTGCAAGAAATGATTGCATTTCATAAAATGTGAACAGGTTTAAAGTAATGGACAAAAGGAGATAAACGGAACTGTGACAAATGTTGAAGCAGGCTAACGAACAAATGATTATCATTCTATTCGCATCCCAAATTGAAAACAGGCTGATACTGATATTCTAACTGTACTTTCTTGATGCTTCAATTGTATGAGAAACATGCATACAATTAGATGATTAAAGTGCCTTAATTAATCAAACAGAAACAAAATGAAGTCAACTGAGCCAAATGAAATTTGAATGAGCCTCAGTATATGTCCCTCCACTTTTCAGTCTACGTGTTACCTATCATCAACAATTTCTGTTTATTTCGTTCTAATTAGCGAGTAGTGCAGAGGTTCTGGGGAGGCTCATGTATATTTCAAACTTAGATGGCACTTGAATTAATAAAATTTGCAGTTATTGCTCTTTGTTAGTATTTTAAATGCAATCAGGATAAACAGAAGGCTCAAATGAGGGAAACATATCGAGTCAGCTCTAAAGAGACATAATCTTTCTTAAGTTGGCTACCACTTTCCTCTATTTTCGGTCAATTCAAGATAAGCAAATGCATGCGCTAGGATGTAGACTAAATCAGGTTGCAAGTAGCGAAATGTGATGAGAGCCAAATTGTAAAACGATAAGCAAAGTGAATGCTTAGCAAATCGTGCTAGGTAGCTAATTCGCTACAAGTCTCGTCTGCTTCCTACAAAATTATCACATATATATATTATAGGCCAGCAGATCCAGTCACGGGTTTACAGGTATTTGTGGATTTACTCATTGCTTGATTCATAACATTATAATCGCTATGCTTTAAATCACATAATTGATATTTCCAGTTTTATTGCACACAAATTGCACTGGCTATACCATGCAATTAGCTGTTTAATGAAGGTGGAAACAAAAAGCTGTAGAATTTGCCCATGTTAGTCGACTTTATGCGATTCAGTGTCAGGGTATTTTGCATGTGTGAAATTACACGTCATGGTATGCAATTTAGAGATAATCTACGTGCCAACTAAAATACTCAAACTAAATATAATCCAATGGAGGGGGAAAAACGATTACTGAATTTGTGTTTCTTGCAATTTATTATTATTATTATTATTATTATTATTATTATTATTCCTGATATTGTTCAAATTTCTATGAATTTTCCGAAGTGGTGGAGTTATGGCGAGATCAAGGGTCGTAATTAAATGGCAAGTCAATTTTGGATGAGGATATCACATCAGGATTAGGAAATTACTTCAGATTTACCAATACCTCACAAGCCTAGACTATATTCAGCAATCTCTATGGCAGATTCTCCGATATTTGGGAGGGCTTTCAGAATTGGCAAAGCTGTCGCAAAGCTATAGAGGAAACAGATATTTGACGTGAAATGCGTTTATTTGGATAGTCCTTTGCAGACAAAGAACCTCGTCATAATATACACTTTCAGACATGATAATCACGTATTGGCCTTGGCCATTGATTGATCGTGGGGCCTTTGCTATTGCCATGCAAATTTTTGCTCTCCAAAGGCTAACGAATATGATAAATTATTACTTTGATGCTTTAAATTCATCCAACCAAAAACGACACTCCTGAAAGTTGCACTTTGAATTTCTCGTGAGGAAAAAATCGGACATAGTTTGCCTCAATAAGAAGATAACAAGAGTCGCATAGCTCAGGATAAGTGAGCGCAATTGGCGAAATTGTAGCCGTGCAATGGTTGTGAGTAACAAATATGACAAGAGACAAATTGTAAGATTAGGGTAATTGCGAGTGTCTACTAGTATAAAATGGAGTTGAATGGAAGGAGAAAGATATGTTTCGATCTCTCAGGAATAGAGTATTCATGCGACAAACACTTAGTTGGAGGTAAATAGATCTTGAAATGCTAGAACTAAATGCCAACTCATTTGGTAAGTCGGACTTAAACTTGTTCATCTTAATATCTGCGTAAACGGTGATTTTACGATTCACATATTGGATGTTTAGTTCTGTTGTAATTCAAGGAATAAACGCTTTATTTACTTTCGACTGAAATTTAGAGTTCAAGTCATGTTCTGATTCATTGGATGCGAGTAAATCGATTCTGATAAAATCTTTCAATTTCGTGGTACTTTACATTCGAAAACGCAAGTTAGTTGCCTATTCTGATCAATAATTTTCACCTCATTTGCTTTTTAAGCAATTATTATCAAATTCATTGTGCTCACAATTAGTTTTACGAAACATTTAATTGTTTACTCAGAATGTGTTAATAGCTCATGGAAATAATTATCGAGTAAAACCGGTATCTGTGTTCATGTTAACACAGAGTTATAAGGATTAAAACGTCTTCTAAATTTTATATCTAAATAGGGCGCTGTTCCTTTAAGAATGACTTAAAAGCTATATTTGTGGCAAAGTCCGATCCAAAACCCAAATATTTACCCTACCTTATACATTTCAAAATTGTCAATTTATTCATTTGTAATATTTTCGTGAACCAATATTTTACTTAGCACTGACATTATTTGGTGTGCATAAATTTATAGTCGTAATTCGTTCTCCAACCTCTCTGGGATAATGAATCTGCCCTGTATATTGATTTGTCATTTCAATACTATCCTCCATCTTGAGCTAACCCCATCACTTGCAGAGAACGCCCAAAAAGTGGGAATAAGAATAATAATACTAAATTGCAAAGAATAAAATTACTGTAAATGTATGCCATGTCATTTAATCACATCTACTTTGAGTATTTGAAGTGACATTTAGAATATCTATAAATTATATACTATGGCGGGCAATATCACCTATGCAATAATTCGACAATGCCATAAAAATCGTCGACAAACATGAGCAAAATCAATTGCTGTTCGTTTCCACCTCCTTCAATCAACTAATTGCATTGTGAATCCGGTAAGTGGATCACTTGAGAACACATCATGGTTCTCGAAGGATAATTTGACAGTATCAAAACATTTGGAATTTGCAGTATTTATGTGTAGTCAAACCACGCTTAGTTCGCATTGATTAATGCAGATCATGATACTATTTTCGAAATTTTATGAGATAAGGGCATCTTTCTGTGCTTTGTTTTATGCACGAATTTGCTGCACTCTTTTATTTCACTGAAGCAAATAAAATATTTTAATATAAACATGCGAAATCAATGTAAATTAAAACTTGCCCAAAGTAAGTGTGAATCTTAAGAATTCCACTGGAAGTGAGTAATTGTAAAATATTGCGTCGTCTGTTGAAATTGAGGCTCGAATGTGAAATATATTAGCAAACTCATGGTTTGTTTCACAGTTGACTTCATTAAAATTCCTTAGTTAGAATGTGGTTGAAACGCTTTTCGCAATCAGCAGTGCAATAACAGCTTGCATTACGTCAACTAATGCTTAATTCTACTACTCTCAAGAGAATTCTTTCAAAAGTTTTGCCTATTCATGCTTAAGGAGACGCCAAGATAAATTCATTTTACTCTCCATATAGGAATGCAGTTGTCTCCTCCTCTCATCTCTCCTCCAACCAATAGCAGTTAATGTGGAGATTGCTTCTAGAACATCGAGTTTTATTTCTATCAACGTATGATGTGTACGCCTGTGAAGGTGGAGTCGTCGAATATGAGCAAATAAATAGGCACAATAAAAACAGAACTAAGACTGTTGGCATTTTACAAATTTTGGAACATTATTTAGTCAAATGCAAGGAAACTTATTCTGACATCTCGATTCATTTTAGGAATAAGCGAGTTTTGATCTGTGCGGAATGGTTGAGAGAGGAATCGGAGAACACGTAATTTGTTAAAGATGGTATACACAGTGAATGATGGATCTGTTTTTATCAGTATTGAAAACTGACTATATATTTTCAGCTATTGGAATGAGGTAAATTTATCTTAATATTTTATATCTGATTGATGTGTAATATTTTCAAACGCACTCCTAACTTATTGCTGTTAACGTTGCACTAATCTTCGATCATGTAATCGCGATCATGTAACCTACACCTTTTATCAAACTTAATGCACCTTGTGTGAATCAACGAAACTCAGATCATTCCTCGAAAACTTATTCGAGAAAAACCTCATCCTAATCCCTAAAGTTACTCGATAGATCAATTGACAAAACACATCTTTTCATCAAGCTTTCCTCCATGTTGCGTGAATCTATAAATTCTTGCAAAAGTAGGCACAATTAACTTTTTAAATTTCCTTAATATTTTACATCTGATTGGCATGGAATATTTTCAAACACACTCTTTACTTATTTCTTTCAACCTTTCCCAAAACTACGATCATGCAAACTACTTTGAAGATTTTTCTAGCAGCTGGTGCGTTACGCTGGAGTTCAGAGATTGAAGATTACTATTACATCGACAAGCTGTAAAGAGCTCAACCCACAGTCTCATCTGGGAACTGGAATGAAATCGTAATTGACAAAAAGACATTGTGTATTTTCTAGTGCGAAGCATATTTCTCGTCAATTCGACTAAATTCTCCACCACTCTGAAAGATCCATGTCATTTACTACTTATGAAAACGCGATCAATGATTCCGTGAATCATGATGCGTTTTAGAAGGCTAGAACAATGATTAATACTTCATCCACGATATCATTCGAATCGATCCAAGGATTCAACACTTAGTGAAGTCTTTTTCATTTGCGCACTTCAAGATGACATACGAATATTAATATTTGAGGAAGTAATTAGTTAGTCAATTTTGACATTTCAATTTGTTTGCTAATCCAATTCACATGTCATTGTGTTGACTGATGTTGTTGATGTATTGCACATTTTGTGGGCCTTGCCTTATTGCGTTAATCATAAACTCATGTTAGTTGCAACAAATGCTCACATTTTTGCCAAGCGTACAGATACAAATTAACTGGAACTTGAGATGTATAAAACTGTGGCAAATGTTGAATCCCACATAGGAGCCAATGATTACCATTCTATTCGTTTTCATCTTGCTGCAGCTAGCTGTTTCTCTTGAAAAAGAGGACTTAAGTTTGCCTTATTCAACTTGTTCAAGAATCGTGGTAACACCATTTGGGAGATCAGAACCTCTAATATTTGATGCGAACGCAAGGCGTATATGTAGAATTTCAATGCAATAAGCATCTAATTGGTTTTCTATTTCGTGCCTTATATGCCCTAGAGAATCGTTCATATTTAAACTTGAACTATAAATATTTGCGCATATTCACAATCACAACGTGAAACGTCTTCCCTTGATGTAAATGAATGCGTAAGTTCTTTTATGATTTTAATTAGCCATAAAATCTTCTCCATTTACTTTGGCCAGTTGCATTTGAATTGGAAATTGTTCGAGGAATCGAGAAATTGTTGAAAGAATTGTGTCTTTAAATCTGGTTAGAGATTACATACCAGAGTCCAAGTTACTCTAATTTTGTGCTTAAATGGTGTCTATTGTTAGCCTTGCTTGTCGGTGATTTTTGGTAAAGTTATGTAGTCATCATTTGTTTTGTTTTATTTGCAATTGCTATCTTTCTTTAGAAGCGTTCAATTAATTCAGTGGTTCCTCTATATCACCATTTAACCGGCTAATCTGTTATTTTCAATTATAATACTTCAATTTGAATTTGTGATTGGTGACTGCGAGTAGAATAGGTTAGAGCATATCGATTTGTCAAATGCAATAAGAATATTACTGTCATACACTTAATGAAAATTCGTTTTTAGTCATTTAAACTCGATTTGATAAAAACAAACATTGCGTTGCATTCAAGTCTTTGATCTCAACTCTATGTAATCCATAGTTTACACTTGCATAACATTCTTAATATTTGTGGTGAATACAATGATATTCTCAGAGTGGAAAGCTTGAGGGAGGGTACAAGTGAGCACAATTAAAAGTGATTTGAAGAAAAACTGGCAAAAATTTACTATTAAGTTCAGAAATTGTGATGACTAAAATGAAAGAGTTGAATCGTAATTAAAAATGCTTAAATTTGTTAATTTTTAGGGAGTTAGTCGTTAACGACAACAGGCACTGGTAAGTCAATGAAGGAAGTGACAGATGTCATCGCATATTAAGGCTCATTTAGTTGTGCTAGTTGCGTTGATTGCTGTGTGTGATGAATGTTAAGCTAACTAATTTATCAGCAGTCATTTGGTCTTCTTACAAATGCGATTCGAAATTTTTCAGTTTGAGATGGTTAACTCAATATGTGGATTTGGTGAAGAGCCCCTATTGTCCAAATACGCATTTCGTTCTTTATGAAATTGTTGTATCATATTTCTTAGTTTGCCATTCAATTGCATCTATCAATGAAATTAAAATTTTAACTAACTGACAGCACTAGCAACAAAATTTCTCTCATTGAATTGAACTTTATGCAAACGGATTTATAATTTTGTAGAAGTAAATAGGAAGCAAGGAAGAGGAATAAGAATGAAGGATTATAAATCTGCAAATTTTTACTATTTCAATGTTTAAGTACTGTCTGAATGCTTGAATTAAATGAGAATCATGCACCCACTTGGTATTTTAAATTGCAGTAGTCTATCTCAAATGGAAAGAAAGTGCAGTCATTTGAGGCAAGTAGAAGTTGAATGAGCCTCATTGTATATCAACTGAGTGAATAGCAAAGATTCCCTGTTCGACCAAAGTAGAAATGGGCTTAAAGAAAGTGAAGTTGTTGTGAAACGTGCACGAATTTGTCTGGCAAAGATGTATACATCAATTCGCAGTATTTATTCTGTTGCTTGGAGACAGAACTAAAGACTATCGTTTGTCTCCTAAAGTGGAAAAAATTGTTGACGAAATTGCAGTAGCAAAATATTTCTTTTACAGTGAGTTACCAATAGAAAGAATGGTTGTATTGTAATCAATTTTCAGTCAGTGATTTAAAAGAGAATTTACTTTGTAATGAACAATAAAGTAGACATTTAATGCCATTCTAAACGGTCAAAAATGATTGATTTATCCTTAGTCAAATATTCATAGAATCGTCACTTTTGTTGGCGGTCAATATAATCATTATTCTGAAAGATTCATAGTCACATCTCACAAATTTCCAATGCCACTCAACCGATCGACTCCCCAAATACTTTCTTAAGCAAACTTATAATTAACTTGCTTAACTGCAATTAACAATGCAGTCCTTATGCATTTACAGCTTCATTTACGTAGACCAACTCGAAAGAATTTTGAAATAAAGGTTAACGTTTACCTGTCCATTGGGATGGATTTTCATTGTATTCAATTCTCATGGCAAATATTGTTCCAGCCAATTACAATTTCCATTATACTTTTAAGCTTCAATTTTACTTAAATGTATTATTTTCCTAAGTCGAATCTCAACATAGAAATTTTTAATGCATTTACTAATATAGGCAAACTTTTGTGACATGTCTTTCTTAGTAGCTAAAATTTGAAGATTGGAGCACTCCCATCCTTCGTATGATGTTCCACTTAATAAATGATACTCATTTATTATTCTTGAGAACATTCAATATTATTCTACTTGAAAAATAATATTTTTAATGAATAAGACATTTTAACAGTGTCTTGGGTTCGAAAATATTGTACAAGCAAAAGCTATCAGACACATTGTTCTTGTTGTAAAAACACATTAATATGCATATGCATATACATATATATGCTTAAATAAGAAAAATGAACAAAACTATCAATTTTCGAATATATTCTACCATACATTTGCACTATTCTATGGAAAAATTGTACACTGACTCAGGAAAAATTCGATTAGTTTGAGGATAAATGGAAGGTCACTCAATAATTCCATCTAGGAAACATTACGAAGTAGATGGCTGACGTTCTTTCCTTTTCAGTCATTTAAAGGCTTTTGGGAACAAAAGTAGTCCGCAATTGGAAAGAAACTATCCAATTACAAGTTAGAACACTAAGACTGTCAAAAGTCTGAGTCATAACAAACTGTCACTATTTGTGAAACTAATTTCTAATGTTTTTACTCAAATAAATTTCCATGAATCCTTCGGCATTATCTGCGTACCATTGACAGCTTCAAAGTTGAATGGAAATTTATGTGTATTAAAATAGAGAAAAGAATCAAAGGAGAAAACATAATTCACAATAACGTATTAATGAAGTGAATGACTGTTAACATTTCATCACCATCCTTCATATAAGCGACTTCTTGTTTGGAAGGTAAATAGGTCTTGGCATGTTACATCTGACTGACAATTCATTTGCTAAGTCGTTATTTTGCGCGTTTTTTTAGTGTCGGCTTAATTCGGGATCATGCAACCTCCTTTAAAGACATCAGTATCAGCTAGTGAGTTATCCATTGGCTCAACGAGTGCAAGCTTCTAGCTCCAAGTTGGGAGTAAATCAATTATGACACAAACTTGCAAATTTATAGCATTTTCCAGACAGAGAGAGAGAGAGAGAGAGGGGGAGAGAGACGTGGAAGTGAAATTATTTTGCAAATGTTTCATGTAGCGAATAATGAAACACACTTACGTGCTAATGATTACCATTCCACCCCTTTCGGTCATTTTTTAGGTCTACAAATTTGCTGTCTTAGTTTTCCAAAAAATGGCGGTTGTAGTGGGTAGTATTTGAAATATATTAATCACAGATGTCAAACACACTGTTTTGTCACTTGTAAATATAACTCTACTTTGATATAACTTAGTTTGCGTTTGCATAATAATACAATTTTTAAGTAAACATGTCCGTATCTGAACCGAATTCTCGTGATTTGCGGGAAGTGTAGGTTTTTCATTTCAATACACGAAAATCTGCGGACTGGCTGAAACTCATCGGGTTATCTCAGACACTTATGGTAAAATGGCTGTTAGTGACAGAACGTGTCGGCGGGAATGGTGAGTGGTGATTTTGCTGTCGTTGAATACCGGATTAGTGGTGGAGGGGAAAAAGTTGTTGAAGTTGCAGAATTGGAGGCGAGCGATTCTTAGTGAAGTCTCGTGTCAAACTCAAGAAGAGTTATCAGAATCATTGGGTGGGTATCAGTGAACAAACAATTTCAATACGCCTGAAACACTTGGAAATAATTGAGAAAGAAGGATATTATGTACCCAAGGAGTTGAAACCAAGAGGAGATGTGGAGCGACGCTTGTTTTCTTGTGAACAGCTGCTGGAAAGGCAAACTCGAAAGGAATCTCTCCACCCATCGTATTGTTACCAGAGTTCATAAAATGGGTACATTAAAATAACTCTAACGCTAATCCAAGCGCAAAAATCATGAGCATTGTCCGGTGGTCATACTGCAACACCGGTCAACACCTCGGCCGAATATCCATGGCTCAAGGGTCATGCTTTGCGTTTGGTGGGGGGAGGGACTAGCTTGGCGTAATTTATTATGAGCTTCTGAAACAATCACAGGTAAGCGTTATAGAACGCCATTGATACGCCTGAGATGTGCTCACGATAAAAGAAAAACGCCCAAGTACTGCGAGTGACACGAGAGAGATAGGCTATGTTACAGCATGATAATGCTAGACCTCGTGTTGTCAGGTTGGTGGTGAAAAAATATCTCGAAACCTTGGAATGGAAAATTTTGCCCCACCCGCCATACTCTCTAGATATTGCTCTGTCTGATTTTCATCTCACTCACCTCGCTCAATGGCACGCGGTCTGGCTGACCGGCACTTGAGTTCGCATGAAGAAGTGCAAAATTGGACTCATCGACCCATGGATCTTATCGAAAGATGGACATTTTTCGCCTTGGGATTCCTCTACTGCCTGAAAGATTGGCCAGGGTGGTAGCTAACGATGGATAATACTTTGAAACTTAATGAATGTAATCGTTTTGTTGGAATAAAGCTTCAAATTAGAAAAAAACGGCGTTAGCGAAGTTGTAGACCTAATACTTTTATTCAATGAGTTGCTATAAAATGGATCTCATCCACCTTCGAATTGGCTCAATTGACTCAAATTTATTTTCACTCAATCAACGTGTTTAATTAGATAATCCAAGTGCCTATACCGTGCCGCTTTTATTCAAACATTCAGCCAATACTCTCAGTCATAATGTTGACATAATGAATATATCTTTGAACACTGCAAAACAATTCTCTACTTTGATTTCATGGGAAATTTATTAGATTGTACAATAAGATCAATATACACTTATGCTAAGTATGCAAAACATGGTGATTTATGATTTGTATAATGTTGTCATTAACAAAATAATTAAATAGGGTAGTAATAAAAGTGTGATAAAGCATCTCCAAAATAGGGCAGATATATGTTATGCTGCACAAATATCTCCTCTCATTACCATCACCTGAGTGGTGATTACGCCGAATCGTGAAACATGGTATTTACAGTATTTCTCTGTGTCATTTGCTTTTGAATATTATTTTGTGCTCTCTATATGCCACATTGCACATGTTTGCTAAAAAGTCTTTCACACTATTTCATTCCTCTGTCACAATTGCCCTTATTACATCTCAGTCTTTGTCAAATAACTTATAAACAAATCGAAGAAGTGAAGTTTAATGAGACAACGATTGGTGAATGCGTTGGAAGTAAGGTAAGGAAATAATTTGAATACCTCCCTCAATCTAGAGGAATGGTCGAAGAGAAAATGATTCATATACAATTCAAAGCACATCAGCCAAAATTTGAATCAGGTGAAATTATTACACCACGGAAAACATTGCGTAAAGGAAGGCTAGGTCAATTTTGTTTCCAGTTGTACACTTTTCAGGGATTTTTAACTCGTTTTAAGTATATGACTGGCGCAAAAATGCAAGGCCACAAAATCTGTGATACATCGACAGCCTCAGCCAACAGAATGAAGTGAGATCTTTAGTAAAACAGAATGACATAAGAATTTTGTAGGGCAATTTCTATCAACAGTCCTAAACACACAATTAATATCATTTGATAGGATTAGTAAACAATTCAAATGTCAAAATCGAGTTTCTGCCTTCCTTCCTCAAACATTAATACTCGTATACCATCTGGAAGTGCTCAAAAGGAAACGGCTTCATTAAGTGTTGAAACAGTTGATCGATTTGAATGATATGTGGATGAATAATTACTATTTGTACTAACCTCGTAATATGCATCATGATTCATAAAATGATTGATCACGTTACTATAAGCAACAAATAATATTGATCCTTCGGAGTGGTGGAGAATTTAGTTAAATTGACGTAAAAATGTGTTTTAGGCTAGAAAATGCCACGAATTCACAATTTTTTGTCAATGTCGATTTCATTTCAGTCCCCAAATGAGACTGTGAGTTGAGTTCTTTATTGCTTATCTATGTAATAGTAAATTTCAATCTCTGAGCCCCAGCGTAACACACCAACTGCTACAAAAATCTTCAAAGTAGTTTGTGTATAAAAATTTAAAGGAAACGTTAAGAGAAATAATTAGAGTGCGTTTGAAAACATTACTTGCCAATCAGATGTAAAATATTAAGACGCATTTGATGTTGTCTTAACCATTAATAGGGCCATGGGGTTTTCTAGCACTTTTATTAGATGTTGAATGTGTCATTTATTTAAAGCTTCAGTTTAGTGGTTTGCTTTCTGCCTGATTAATGTGCAGAATTATTAATACAAAATACTTCACAAATATACCGTCTCCTAACCAACACTTGAAGTATGTAATTGCATTTACAAATATATTTTAATCAATGATTTTATTAATGAATCAATGTGCACTAAATCTCGCCCTCGATTCCGTAGTGAAATTAATCTACCAATTTTACCTACATTAACCTCCATTTTCAACACAGAGCTGCACTCTACTTTGCTGTGAACAGTTCGAAAATGAGTGAAAGCCTCACTAGATTGTGCGCACATGAGCTAAGGAAACCCAAGTCACAGAGGTTCAAAATTTTAGTCACTAGTTTCTCACATGCGTTAATAAGTTGAATGACTTATTCTAGAAAGCCTACGCATTCTTTACTAAAATGAAGCAAGTGAAATAACGCTCTATGAAGTCGTGAGGACGCGATTGCACAATAATCGCAATTTTCTCATAGAGAATTGAATTAAAATGAAAATATCTTGACCCACGACACACAAATTTATGCACTTCAATTCACAGTATTGAGCTTTTCAGTTTTAATACAAACAAATTGCACCGGTTTCGCCATGCAATTAGCTGATTAAAGGAGGTGGAAACGAACAGCAATTGGTTTGTAGCGGATTAGTTATCTAACTAAGCCTGCTTGTACTCAGGAATCTCAGTGGCAATTTCTCCTAGTTAGTACTCCCCACTGAAGTAGCTAAGCTACTGTAAAGTCAAGAAACAGACGTAGTGAGAGAAACACGTTCATTCGCGGTGACATTATGGCGTGTTGTGCAACAAGGGAGGAAGCTTAGTCATTCAATATGGCGGGTTAAGTTAAACGAGGGGAGGCTTTTGATTGGCCATTGACTGTGTGTCCTCGCACACAACCGTATGCCAAGTTGAACGACCGCACCTTCAAGCCACGCTGTGTGCTCATGCGATGACGTGTCCCACAATACTCCCACTCTAGAGCGTTTGTAGGAAGCTAAAAGGTAGAGAAAACGCTCCAAAATTAATTGAGATACATGTTTAGTTAGGCGGGAGGTGAAACTGTACGTCCACGAATGTGAACCGGGTTCGAGTAGAGGTGGGATAGGAATTGGAACTAAATGGTCCGAAGAAGCGTAGGTTGTAGGGGCTAGGAGGAAGGTTGTACAGTGTCTTGAGACGGTTGGGGAATAGGGCAAGAGAGCTGTGTTCCGACGAATGGCGCAGGTTTAGAAGAAGGCTCCAGATATGTTCGTTTAAACCTGCAAAATGTGTTTCCATACGAAACGGTCGGTGATTGTAGTATGGATGCTAGGGTACGACAGTCCGTGGGAGTAGTCGAAAATCATCAAGCAGTATGCTTGCAGGACGAAAAATCTCGGATTGCAGGTCGAAACGTCCAAACGGGTCCTGCGGAGGTAAAAGTGAATGACACTGGAAGTGTTCAAAGGGAACTACATCGAAAAGACGAAAATAGGGAATGACATCGTAAGGATAAGAAAAGGAAGTGAAACCCGCGCATTCACGCCGAGATTTGTTTCCGGATACATTCTGTGGGAGTAGGAGTGGACGAAAAGATAGAGTCGACGAAATGGTGATTGACCGAGAAAGATGAGGATCACCAAACGAGTCGTGCGATCGGAAGGAAAATGGCAGTGCCGTAGGAGGTTGCTCTGTAGCTGAGTAAATAGAGTCAGGCTTGACTCACAACAGAGTCATCAATCTGTATCGTCTTAGCTAACTCACTAAGCCCGACTGTACTCAGAAAATTCAGTGGCAGATTTCTTCCATGTTTGCGATGTATTTCAGTCATTGTTAAAGTATTGCACATTCGATATTGCTCGAATAGTATGCAATTAGGAGATATTCAAAATGCCACTTCGTATACTCAAATTAAATGTCTTAAAGTGGCGTGACAGACATTTTCAGACTGTGTTTTCTTTACAATTTAGTATTATTATATTTTTTCCACATTTTGCGCGTTCCCTGCAAGTGATGGAGTTAGCTCGAGATGGAGGATGGTATTGAAACGGGAAATCAATTGAAAGTGCAAATTGATTATCGCAGAGTAGTTGGAGAACGCATTAAGAACTTCAATGTTATGCACACCAAACTCACATTTTGGAATAATGTCAGTGCTAAATAAAGTATTGATTCACAGAAACATTATAAATGAATGATTTGATCATTTTATGCGGTTTCTTTTAAAATGCATAGAGTAAAGTAAACACATGCAATTTCTTTATTAATTTTGACAAGATATGACAGTAATTTTAGAAAGGTTTTGATAATGAAGTTAAATATTTGAGTTTTGGATGGGATATTGTCACGAATATAGCATTTTTAAAAGATCAAATGTATAAATGTATTTGATGTGCTTTTAATGGTGGCAAAATATTCGATGACAAGATATGACATGGGTATAAGTGAAAAGAATCTAATGGAAATAGTTTGAGGTTTGGATGGGTCTTTTCAAAATTATGGACAATTATTGAATCTTAAGGCAAATATACTGTGCAACCCTGTTTACATGAGCGCAGGAGCATCATTGATAAAATTGGCGCTTTATTGAAATATCAAGGGCTATGATGCTTCATTTCTTGGATAAAATTATTTAAACATGAACTTTTGCCGTTCTTAACACATGTATTATTTCTTTTTCTCGAGAAATAGAATATAACCAGCAAGAGAGTTCTTCGGGTTTCAAAGTTCTAAGAGGAGTTGAGTGATTAATAGTGCAAACGGAACCATGGAAAGGAGGTTTGTACAATGAAACAGATAAAGTTTAGTAAATTAAAAGGCACTCTATGAGTTAGCCATAATTAAATAATTTATTGGGTCAAATCTAGTGGAATAAAGAGTCAATCGAAGTTCTCTGGACTTGCGGAGTATACTGGTAGCATTCAGACCTGAAATTGAATAGTAAGAACTTTGCTTGACTTCAAAAAATTACAAAAGAAGTGCACTTCCAATTATCCAATTTTATCTTCTTTACCTGGGCTTGCCCACAAAATATTGGATTTTGATGAGAATTGGCCCAAGTATAGATTTTCAACAAAAACTTGTGTACACAATTTGAGTTGAGACGTTTTAAAGATTTTTTCCATTTTTGAATTTCATTGATGCCATATTAACTTCATTAGGGATGTGTAGCTCGCGTCGAAACATCTTTCACGTTGTCAAGGACATGTTGGCTATTTTAAAGCCAACCTTGCTTTTGTCAATCTGTTGGACAAGCTGTGCATCCGTTTCGTAAATTCGAAATTTGACCAAAGATGTGCTTACCAGACAGCCGAGATATACTTCGGAGGCACTTCTTTAATCTAAGCAATTCATCACTGGGACATTCGAGTGAGCTCTTTTACCGGACTTTCATCCTCCTCAGGTCATTAGTCTGTTTCCTCTGTGTCAAAAAGTAGAAGACATTTGAGGCAAAGAATGAGGGCAAGAGTAGTAGAGAATTCTAGGCGAATGCTGAAGAAAATTTAGGCTTCCTGCCATATCTCATTAGTAATAGTGCTGATTGCAGCGAATCTTAAGTCCTCGTCGTGAATTAGAATAAGTCACTCTTGCAGTAAGGTTGAATCCAACATTACATCCAAAGTAAGTGCAGCAGATTCGTGCATTATTGAAAGTGGAAAGGAATGCCCTAATCATAGTAAACTTCGACACTAGTTCCGTGATACTCACTAATCAATGCGAACAGAGTTTCTTGACCTCAATTAAGTGCTGAAGGTTCTAAATGCTGCGATACCGTCAAAGCACCCTTCGAGAACCATGATGTGTTCTCAAGTGATCAACTCAGTTAGCAGGATAAGGTGCTTAAGGGATTTGTGAAATAGTGTTACTGATGTTAATTTTGAAGTCCACTGAGTGCAATATTGCCAGATTATGCTGTTTTGACAATGTAAGTAGGAAGTGAGAAGTGAGATGTGTGTTGACTGCATGCAGTTTGAAATATGCTGCATTTCATCGTACACGGTGAGTCGCAGATCGGATCAATGATAGCTTGAATCCATCTTCTCATCCAAAAAAGAGTGAGGGGTGAAGTAATCTCACGTCTCACTCTTACATTTTAACTACTTCATTTGTTCTATGCCAAAAGTAGAACAAATATTGAGTGAGCTATTGTCACTCTCTACTTTATTCGCCTTTCTATGCGCCAATCTGCAATTGTCCCATAGGTGTGCACACATGCTTGTTAAAGTGTGTTCCAATTTGATGGCTTTGTTCATTTTTCGTAGATGCGTATATGTACGTAGGCATATATTTTTGCATATATGTTGATATGTGCAAGAGAGCAATCTGTTACCAATGCGTTGCTTTTAAGCAATAGAACATATTTTTCAACCATCGAAAGTTTTGCCACATGAGTTCTTTTCGAATTGTTATGAGCATTTCGAGGTCAGAAGTCCACACGGCTTAAACGTATTGAGGAAAGTTATGCACGTTTTGCTAACACTTTTATCTAAGCATTTGCTCAAGTGTTTTTTCCTGAGGAAAGTCAGATTGGAATAGCCATTACCCATTTTAGGTAAATAGATGTTGTAATATGTTTTGGCATAAATGCACACCGAATACTAGGCAATCAAGCCAATTTAAGTTTATTGAGGAAATGAATAAAAAAATGGATTTGCTTTATTCATGGTAACTATGTAGTATGTGAGTGGAGTGAGCAACGTTAGAAAAGAGGATCAAATTTGATAAAATGAAAAAGAAAGGTGGAAGCAGGACAAAAGACTCCTCCTTTTACCGGATGTGAGTTGGACACTTTATTTCCACATAAAGCAATTTATTGTCATTTAAATTTATTTAAAAATTGCTTCTTTTATTTTCTGCCTTTTAAATGAGCTATTGAAGACTGAAATGTGTACTTCATGGAAAATCCGCTGAGAGACTGCAACAGCAACTAAAAGAAGTAAAATCTCAATCTTCATTGAATTCATGATGAAGAAAGTGGCAAACAAGTGGAAATAGTACTGAAGATGGAATAGCTTGCTAGAGAAGAGAGATGCAATTGTGGAACCTATGGTGGAGAATAAAATAATATGAAGGGCAAAATCTCGTTAACTGAAGTCGGTCAGATAGTTGCCATATCCAAAGCACAGCACACCTAAAAATCAAGTAAACTGAGTCACGTGTGGCTTGAGCATTAGTTCCCACAAAATGACTACAGAAATTGAATATATTTCACTCGATTCCGACATGCGTTAATTGTTGAATGACGTAGTCCAGAAGGCCTACGCATTATTTACTAAATTGAAGTAAAAGAGATAACGTCCTATGAAGTCTTGAAGGCGTGATTGCACTATAATTGCTATTTTCTCATAGAGAATTGAGTTAAAATGAAAATCGTTCCACCTAAAATATTATAATTACTATACTATAAATCACAGTTTCGATCTTTTCAATTTTGATCCACACAACTTGCACCGGTTTAACCATGCAATTAGTTGATTAGTGGAGATGGGAACGAACAGCAATTGCGTTTGCTCATGTTTGTCGACGTATTTCATGTCATTTTTAAAGTATTGCACATTTGATATTGCTCGACAGAGTATGCAATTAGGAGATATTCATAATGCCACTTCGAATACTCAAATTAAATGTTTTAAAGTGGCGTGACAGACATTTTCAGACTGCGTTTTCTTTGCAATTTAGTATTATTATCTTTTTTCCACATTTTGCGCGTTCCCTGTAAGTGATGGAGTTAGCTTGAGATGGAGGATGGTATTGAAACGGGAAATCAATTGAAAGTGCAAATTGATTATCGCAGAGTAGTTGGAGAACGCATTAAGAACTTCAATGTTATGCACACCAAACTCACATTTTGGAATAATGTCAGTGCTAAATAAAGTATTGATTCATGGAAACATTATAAATGAATGGTTTGATCATTTTATGTGGTTTCTTTTAAAATGGATAGAGTAAAGTAAACACATGCAATTTCTTTATTAATTTTGACAAGATATGACAGTAATTTTAGAAAGGTTTTGATAATGAAGTTAAATATTTGAGTTTTGGATGGGATATTGTCACGAATATAGCATTTTTAAAAGAACAAATGTATAAATTTAGTCGGTGTGCTTCAAATGATGGCAAAATATTTGATGGCAAGATATGGCATGGGCATAAGTAAAAAGAATCTGGAGGAAATTATTTGTGGTTTGGATTTGTCATTGTCAAAAGTATGGACAATTATTCAATCGTAAAGCAAATATAATATGCAGTTATATTTACATGACCTCTGCATTAATTTTCACTTAAAATTGATTGAAGAAGTATTAACGTTTGATTAATTTCAACAAGTGAACAACAATTTGCCACATGAATGTGGTTCCGTTTATTAATCGCATGAAAGTCTTGCATTATTCGACACGAAACAATGCCACTGCTTAATGAGGATAGTGTTGTTCAGATTTGCCAATTTCTGAAGAATGTGGAAATTAGACATAAGAGATTCGAAATCGTCGAAAGTCGTCAACTTTGTAACGCATCTAGAAGAAGAAGGGCTACTTTTGTGGATGGTAAACATATAAGTGCATGTACGCGTACTTAAAAATGGAATGATGATGACTGACTTATCAGGCTACAGTTGTGCGTTTAGATGTCTTGACATGAAAGCTGCTTCTCTTTCTCCAGCTAACTGGATGTCGCGGGACAATCATAAATTAATTGACTCTTTATTACTTAAAGTAAGGACCACTTGTCTTCACGAAATGTAATTTATTGTCATTTAAATTTGTTTAACAATTGAATTCTAAAATTTCTCTTTTTGAAGTGGATTAATGAAGAATGAAATGTGTAAATCGTATCCAGCTTTGGTATATTCATTGAAAAATCCAATGGGTGATTCCAACAGCAACTAAATGAATTAAAATAAATCTTCAGTGAATTGGTGGAAACAAGAGTCACGACCAACTGCAAATTTATTCTTAAAATGAATGAACTTGCTTGAGAGAATATAAGCGATCGCGCAACCTGTTGGGGGGTGGAAAATACAATGATGATCAACATTGCATTAAATAAAATCGATCCAATTTTTTGATGTTGATGAAATTAAGTATATTAAATTAATAATAATTCCGAATTGGAAGACTTTAAACTAGACTAGCGAACTCGTTGAAAGTCTACTAAGTAATTACTTAACGCAAAATATATCAATCTGTATTAAAGTTAACCAACAAATCAAACTTTTCAAACTGAGCTGAAATCTGTCCTTTCACATTCAGACTTACCCTTGCTTGTTGTTGTCACTTGCTCATACCCTGGAAGATTGCAAAGTTTTAGATTTACAACACGATTCTTCTATATGAGTAACATTGGCTAACGAAAGCAGTGTTCTAACGATTTCTTATTTCCAGAAATATATTACATTTAAACATAAAAGAAATATCTCATTTAGATTCGAAATCCAGTTGAAAGTCTACTAAGTAATTACTTAACGCAAAATATATCAATCTGTATTAAAGTTAACCAACAAATCAAATTGTTTAAATTGAGCTGAAATCTGTCCTTTCACATTCAGACTTACCCTTGCTTGTTGTTGTCACTTGCTCATACCCTGGAAGATTGCAAAGTTTTAGATTTACAACACGATTCTTCTATATGAGTAACATTGGCTAACGAAAGCAGTGTTCTAACGATTTCTTATTTCCAGAAATATATTACATTTAAACATAAAAGAAATATCTCATTTAGATTCGAAATCCAGTTGAAAGTCTACTAAGTAATTACTTAACGCAAAATATGCCATATTGTTTAAATTGAGCTGAAATCTGTCCTTTCACATTCAGACTTACCCTTGCTTGTTGTTGTCACTTGCTCATACCCTGGAAGATTGCAAAGTTTTAGATTTACAACACGATTCTTCTATATGAGTAACATTGGCTAACGAAAACAGTGTTCTAACGATTTCTTATTTCCAGAAATATATTACATTTAAACATAAAAGAAATATCTCATTTAGATTCGAAATCCAGTTGAAAGTCTACTAAGTAATTACTTAACGCAAAATATGCCATTCTGTATTAAAGTCAACCAACAAATCAAATTGTTTAAATTGAGCTGAAATCTGTCCTTTCACATTCAGACTTACCCTTGCTTGTTGTTGTCACTTGCTCATACCCTGGAAGATTGCAAAGTTTTAGATTTACAACATGGTTCTTCAGTATGGGTAGCAATGGTTAATAAAAACAGTGTTCTAATGATGTCTTATTTCAAGAAAAATGTCACATTTATTTAGAATCAAAATTGTGGATTGTCTTCAGATTTATTAACAATAACATTGCACCAAACAAAAGATAACCTACTTTTGCACTCCGTTATATCAGGTGACACACCTAAACAAAGCACGTATTTTTGAGAATGACAAACCAAAATGAATATATGTACACATATCCAAAAAAGGGACATACCGCCTCTCTCCCAAAAGACACTAACTCCTACATATTCACTTCTTGAGATAAATTCAAAATGTGTGCTGGGTTCCATTGCTTCTCGCTTATATTCGAATGAACTATCCAGCTGATCCTTTTCGGTGTTTTTTGTAAAGTTCTCTTAAAATAAAAATATAAAAATCAACGAAATACAATATGACTCACTGCAATAATTTCGAGAAAATCGTGGATCAACAATTCCTTCATCCCAAAAGCATGCTGGCCTTTCGTTCCTCTGCATATTCAACTTAAATAGAATGAAGTATTGCAATTATAAACACATAGTTAAAGCTTACACTATTATAACGAATAATTATAATATAATCAAAATAAATCACAGTACAACATTATAAATTAAATTGATAACAAGTTCATTAATTTCCCACTCTTTTCTTGTAGTGAAAAGTTATGAATAAATCAAAATCACGACTTAAAGTGACAAAATTCGAATGAAATTGTTTTCATTAAAATGAAAATAAACGCACCGAGGAGGTGGAGTTCACTCCTTTGATGGCAAATTTAATGTGAACAGAACTCATCCCTTTCGCAAACCTAACAAACGGAAACGACACTTCGGGGATAATCTCTCCTACAAATAACCAAACAGGTAATGAAAAAAATATTCACAATTTAAAACTTAAATTAAAATATTGTAGAAATTGGTCACTAGCCCACTGCACTTCTGCATATCTAACCTGGTTCAACAGGTTTAAATTGACATTTCGGGACAACTTTGGCGATACAATCGAATTTGTCCCCAAAGACACGCAGGTCTTTGTATCGTGTAACGTCATTTATTGTTATATTCAAGTGGTCTATGTGGGAAAGGGGAAGATATAATGAAACAAGTTCAAAGGAACCCATTACCAGAATGTTTACTACATGGTTCACCGATCAATTTGTCATCGATATAACAGCCGTTATTTTTTATGCTAGCATATCCTCTCTCCTTGTTCACTACGGCAAATAAAGCCTGAAAATGAAAACCAATTAGATGCTTATTGCACTGAATTTCTACATACGCTCCTTTCGTCCCCATCGAATATTAGAGGGTCTGATTTCCCAAATGGTGTTGCCACGATTCTTGAACAAGTTGAATAAGGCAAACTTAAGTCCTCCTTTCCAAGAGAAGCACTTAACTGCAGCAAGGTGAAAACGAATAGAATGGTGATCATTGGCTCCTATGTGGGATTCAACATTTGCCACGGTTTTATACATTTCAAGCACCAATTAATTTGTACCTGTGCACTTGGATAAAATGTAAGTATTTGCTGCTTCCAAAATAAGTATATGACTGGCGCAAAAATGCAAGGCCACAAAATCTGTGATACATCGACAGCCTCAGCCAACAGAATGAAGTGAGATCTTTAGTAAAACAGAATGACATGAGAATTTTGTAGGGCAATTTCTATCAACAGTCCTAAACACACAATTAATATCATTTGATAGGATTAGTAAACAATTCAAATGTCAAAATCGACTTTCTGCCTTCCTTCCTCAAACATAAATATTCGTATACCATCTGGAAGTGCTCAAAAGGAAACGGCTCCATTAAGTGTTGAAACAGTTGATCGATTTGAATGATATGTGGATGAATAATTACTATTTGTACTAACCTCGTAATATGCATCATGATTCATAAAATGTGTGATCACGTTATTATAAGCAACAAATGATATTGATCCTTCAGAGTGGTGGAGAATTTAGTTAAATTGACGTAAAAATGTGTTTTAGGCTAGAAAATGCCACGAATTCACAATTTTTTGTCAATGTCGATTTCATTTCAGTTCCCAAATGAGACTGTGAGTTGAGTTCTTTATTGCTTGTCTATGTAATAGTAAATTTCAATCTCTGAGCCCCAGCGTAACACACCAACTGCTATAAAAATCTTCAAAGTAGTTTGTGTATAAAAATTTGAAGGAAACGTTAAGAGAAATAATTAGAGTGCGTTTGAAAACATTACTTGCCAATCAGATGTAAAATATTAAGACGCATTTGATGTTGTCTTAACCATTAATAGGGCCATGGGGTTTTCTAGCACTTTTATTAGATGTTGAATGTGTCATTTATTTAAAGCTTCAGTTTAGTGGTTTGCTTTCTGCCTGATTAATGTGCAGAATTATTAATACAAAATACTTCACAAATATACCGTCTCCTAACCAACACTTGAAGTATGTAATTGCATTTACAAATATATTTTAATCAATGATTTTATTAATGAATCAATGTGCACTAAATCTCGCCCTCGATTCCGTAGTGAAATTAATCTACCAATTTTACCCACATTAACCTCCATTTTCAACCCAGAGCCGCATTCTACTTTGCTGTGTACAGTTCGAAAATGAGTGAAAGCCTCACTAGATTGTGCGCATATGAGCTAAGGAAACCCAAGTCACAGAGGTTCAAAATTTTAGTCACTAGTTTCTCACATGCGTTAATAAGTTGAATGACTTATTCTAGAAAGCCTACGCATTCTTTACTAAAATGAAGCAAGTGAAATAACGCTCTATGAAGTCCTGAGGACGCGATTGCACAATAATCGCAATTTTCTCATAGAGAATTGAATTAAAATGAAAATATCTTGACCCACGACACACAAATTTATGCACTTCAATTCACAGTATTGAGCTTTTCAGTTTTAATACAAACAAATTGCACCGGTTTTGCCATGCAATTAGCTGATTAAAGGAGGTGGAAACGAACAGCAATTTGTTTGTAGGGGATTAGTTATCTAACTAAGCCTGCTTGTACTCAGGAATCTCAGTGGCAATTTCTCCTAGTTAGTACTCCCCACTGAAGTAGCTAAGCTACTGTAAAGTCAAGAAACAGACGTAGTGAGAGAAACACGTTCATTCGCGGTGACATTGTGGCGTGTTGTGCAACAAGGGAGGAAGCTTAGTCATTCAATATGGCGGGTTAAGTTAAACGAGGGGAGGCTTTTGATTGGCCATTGGCTGTGTGTCCTCGCACACAACCGTATGCCAAGTTGAACGACCGCACCTTCAAGCCACGCTGTGTGCTCATGCGAAGACGTGTCCCACAATACTCCCACTCTAGAGCGTTTGTAGGAAGCTAAAAGGTAGAGAAAACGCTCCAAAATTAATTGAGATACATGTTTAGTTAGGCGGGAGGTGAAACTGTTCGTCCACGAATGTGAACCGGGTTCGAGTAGAGGTGGGATAGGAATTGGAACTAAATTGTCCGAAGAAACGTAGGTTGTAGGGGCTAGGAGGAAGGTTGTACAGTGTCTTGAGACGGTTGGGGAATAGGGCAAGAGAGCTGTGTTCCGACGAATGGCGCAGGTTTAGAAGAAGGCTCCAGATATGTTCGTTTAAACCTGCAAAATGTGTTTCCACACGAAACGGTCGGTGATTGTAGTATGGATGCTAGGGTACGACAGTCCGTGGGAGTAGTCGAAAATCATCAAGCAGTATGCTTGCGGGACGAAAAATCTCGGATTGCAGGTCGAAACGTCCAAACGGGTCCTGCGGAGGTAAAAGTGAATGACACTGGAAGTGTTCAAAGGGAACTACATCGAAAAGACGAAAATAGGGAATGACATCGTAAGGATAAGAAAAGGAAGTGAAACCCGCGCATTCACGCCGAGATTTGTTTCCGGACACATTCTGTGGGAGTAGGAGTGGACGAAAAGATAGAGTCGACGAAATGGTGATTGACCGAGAAAGATGAGGATCACCAAACGAGTCGTGCGATCGGAAGGAAAATGGCAGTGCCGTAGGAGGTTGCTCTGTAGCTGAGTAAATAGAGTCAGGCTTGACTCACAACAGAGTCATCAATCTGTATCGTCTTAGCTAACTCACTAAGCCCGACTGTACTCAGAAAATTCAGTGGCAGATTTCTTCCATGTTTGCGATGTATTTCAGTCATTGTTAAAGTATTGCACATTCGATATTGCTCGAAATAGTATGCAATTAGGAGATATTCAAAATATCACTTCGAATACTCAAATTAAATGTCTTAAAGTGGCGTGACAGACATTTTCAGACTGTGTTTTCTTTACAATTTAGTATTATTATCTTTTTTCCACATTTTGCGCGTTCCCTGTAAGTGATGGAGTTAGCTCGAGATGGAGGATGGTATTGAAACGGGAAATCAATTGAAAGTGCAAATTGATTATCGCAGAGTAGTTGGAGAACGCATTAAGAACTTCAATGTTATGCACACCAAACTCACATTTTGGAATAATGTCAGTGCTAAATAAAGTATTGATTCATGGAAACATTATAAATGAATGATTTGATCATTTTATGTGGTTTCTTTTAAAATGGATAGAGTAAAGTAAACACATGCAATTTCTTTATTAATTTTGACAAGATATGACAGTAATTTTAGAAAGGTTTTGATAATGAAGTTAAATATTTGAGTTTTGGATGGGATATTGTCACGAATATAGCATTTTTAAAAGAACAAATGTATAAATGTATTTGATGTGCTTTTAATGGTGGCAAAAAATTCGATGACAAGACATGACATGGGTATAAGTGAAAAGAATCTAATGGAAATAGTTTGAGGTTTGGATGGGTCTTTTCAAAATTATGGACAATTATTGAATCTTAAGGCAAATATACTGTGCAACCCTGTTTACATGAGCGCAGGAGCATCATTGATAAAATTGGCGCTTTATTGAAATATCAAGGTCTATGATGCTTCATTTCTTGGATAAAATTATTTAAACATGAACTTTTGCCGTTCTTAACACATGTATTATTTCTTTTTCTCGAGAAATAGAATATAACCAGCAAGAGAGTTCTTCGGGTTTCAAAGTTCTAAGAGGAGTTGAGTGATTAATAGTGCAAACAGAACCATGGAAAGGAGGTTTGTACAATGAAACAGATAAAGTTTAGTAAATTAAAAGGCACTCTATGAGTTAGCCATAATTAAATAATTTATTGGGTCAAATCTAGTGGAATAAAGAGTCAATCGAAGTTCTCTGGACTTGCGGAGTATACTGGTAGCATTCAGACCTGAAATTGAATAGTAAGAACTTTGCTTGACTTCAAAAAATTACAAAAGAAGTGCACTTCCAATTATCCAATTTTATCTTCTTTACCTGGGCTTGCCCACAAAATATTGGATTTTGATGAGAATTGGCCCAAGTATAGATTTTCAACAAAAACTTGTGTACACAATTTGAGTTGAGACGTTTTAAAGATTTTTTCCATTTTTGAATTTCATTGATGCCATATTAACTTCATTAGGGATGTGTAGCTCGCGTCGAAACATCTTTCACGTTGTCAAGGACATGTTGGCTATTTTAAAGCCAACCTTGCTTTTGTCAATCTGTTGGACAAGCTGTGCATCCGTTTCGTAAATTCGAAATTTGACCAAAGATGTGCTTACCAGACAGCCGAGATATACTTCGGAGGCACTTCTTTAATCTAAGCAATTCATCACTGGGACATTCGAGTGAGCTCTTTTACCGGACTTTCATCCTCCTCAGGTCATTAGTCTGTTTCCTCTGTGTCAAAAAGTAGAAGACATTTGAGGCAAAGAATGAGGGCAAGAGTAGTAGAGAATTCTAGGCGAATGCTGAAGAAAATTTAGGCTTCCTGCCATATCTCATTAGTAATAGTGCTGATTGCAGCGAATCTTAAGTCCTCGTCGTGAATTAGAATAAGTCACTCTTGCAGTAAGGTTGAATCCAACATTACATCCAAAGTAAGTGCAGCAGATTCGTGCATTATTGAAAGTGGAAAGGAATGCCCTAATCATAGTAAACTTCGACACTAGTTCCGCGATACTCACTAATCAATGCGAACAGAGTTTCTTGACCTCAATTAAGTGCTGAAGGTTCTAAATGCTGCGATACCGTCAAAGCACCCTTCGAGAACCATGATGTGTTCTCAAGTGATCAACTCAGTTAGCAGGATAAGGTGCTTAAGGGATTTGTGAAATAGTGTTACTGATGTTAATTTTGAAGTCCACTGAGTGCAATATTGCCAGATTATGCTGTTTTGACAATGTAAGTAGGAAGTGAGAAGTGAGATGTGTGTTGACTGCATGCAGTTTGAAATATGCTGCATTTCATCGTACACGGTGAGTCGCAGATCGGATCAATGATAGCTTGAATCCATCTTCTCATCCAAAAAAGAGTGAGGGGTGAAGTAATCTCACGTCTCACTCTTACATTTTAACTACTTCATTTGTTCTATGCCAAAAGTAGAACAAATATTGAGTGAGCTATTGTCACTCTCTACTTTATTCGCCTTTCTATGCGCCAATCTGCAATTGTCCCATAGGTGTGCACACATGCTTGTTAAAGTGTGTTCCAATTTGATGGCTTTGTTCATTTTTCGTAGATGCGTATATGTACGTAGGCATATATTTTTGCATATATGTTGATATGTGCAAGAGAGCAATCTGTTACCAATGCGTTGCTTTTAAGCAATAGAACATATTTTTCAACCATCGAAAGTTTTGCCACATGAGTTCTTTTCGAATTGTTATGAGCATTTCGAGGTCAGAAGTCCACACGGCTTAAACGTATTGAGGAAAGTTATGCACGTTTTGCTAACGCTTTTATCTAAGCATTTGCTCAAGTGTTTTTTCCTGAGGAATGTCAGATTGGAATAGCCATTACCCATTTTAGGCAAATAGATGTTGTAATATGTTTTGGCATAAATGCACACCGAATACTAGGCAATCAAGCTAATTTAAGTTTATTGAGGAAATGAATAAAAAAATGGATTTGCTTTATTCATGGTAACTATGTAGTATGTGAGTGGAGTGAGCAACGTTAGAAAAGAGGGTCAAATTTGATAAAATGAAAAAGAAAGGTGGAAGCAGGACAAAAGACTCCTCCTTTTACCGGATGTGAGTTGGACACTTTATGTCCACATAATGCAATTTATTGTCATTTAAATTTATTTAAAAATTGACTTCTTTTATTTTCTGCCTTTTAAATGAGCTATTGAAGACTGAAATGTGCACTTCATGGAAAATCCGCTGAGAGACTGCAACAGCAACTAAAAGAAGTAAAATCTCAATCTTCATTGAATTCATGATGAAGAAAGTGGCAAACAAGTGGAAATAGTACTGAAGATGGAATAGCTTGCTAGAGAAGAGAGATGCAATTGTGGAACCTATGGTGGAGAATAAAATAATATGAAGGGCAAAATCTCGTTAACTGAAGTCGGTCAGATAGTTGCCATATCCAAAGCACAGCACACCTAAAAATCAAGTAAACTGAGTCACGTGTGGCTTGAGCATTAGTTCCCACAAAATGACTACAGAAATTGAATATATTTCACTCGATTCCGACATGCGTTAATTGTTGAATGACGTAGTCCAGAAGGCCTACGCATTATTTACTAAATTGAAGTAAAAGAGATAACGTCCTTTGAAGTCTTGAAGGCGTGATTGCACTATAATTGCTATTTTCTCATAGAGAATTGAATTAAAATGAAAACCGTTCGACCTTAAATATTATAACTACTATACTTTAAATCACGGTATTGATCTTTCCAATTTTAATTTACACAACTTGCACCGGTTTCACCATGCAATTAGTTGATTAATGGAGATGGGAACGAACAGCAATTGAGTTTGCTCGTGTTTGTCGCCGTATTTCATGTCATTGTTAAAGTATTGCACATTTGATATTGCTCGCCATAGTATGCAATTTGGAGATATTCTAAATGTTACTTCAAAATGTTATAAAATGACGTGACAGACATTTACAGATTTTTATTCTTTGCAATTTAGTATTATTATACTTATTCCCACTTTTTGTGCTTTCGCTGTAAGTGATGGAGTTAGCTCGAGATGGAGGATGGTATTGAAATGGCAAATCAATTAAAGAGTGCAGATTGTTTATCGCAGGGTGGTGGGAGAACGAATTAAAGACTTCAAATTTATGCACACCAAACACAAATTATGAAATAATGTCAGTGCTTAAAAAAATATTGATTTACGGAACATTATAAATGAATAAAATTACCATTTAATCGATCAATTTTAAAATGCCTAAAGTAAGGTAAAAGAATGCAATTTCTTTAATGGTTTTGAAATAATTTATATCTAGATGTATAAATGTACAGTGGAATCTATTGAATGAGGAGTTGGAGCGGGATGAGAAGCTTGCGGGTCGAATCCAACTGATAAATGAACCTGAAATTTGACTTTGAGTAGCGCCCTATTTAGATATAAACTTTAGAAGACATTTTAATCCTCATAACCCTGTGTTGGCATAAACACAGATACGTTTTTATTAGATAATTATTTCAATACATCTATGCTATTAACAAATTTTGAGTAAACAATTATATATTTAGAAAAAATTTGTTGTGAGCACAATGAATTTGATAATAATTGCTTAAAAAGCAAATGAGTTGAAAATTAATGGCCAGAATTGGCAACCTACTTGCATTTTGGTATGTAAAGTGCCACGAATTTGCAAGATTTTATCAGAATCGATTTTCTCGCATCCAATGAATCAGAACATGGGTTGAACTCCAAATTTCAGTCGAAAGGAAATAAAGCGTTTACTCCTTGAATTAAATCAGAAATAACCATCTAATATGTGAATCGTAAAATCACCGTTTACGCAGTTATTAAGATAAACAAGTTTAAGTCCGACTTAAGAAATGGGCTAGCATTTATTTCTAGCATTTCAAGATCTATTTACCTCCAACTAAGTGTTTGTCATATGAATACTCTATTCCTATACCATATGTCTTATTTTCAAAAATTAGTAAATTAAATGCAATCTATGATATAGCAAATAATTCGATTACCGTGAGCATTCGGAGCAGAACTTGGATTCGGAGCAGCGAATACAAATAATGCACTTCCAAAATCCAATTTTATCTCGTTTACTCGGGGTTGTTCACAAAATTACAGGATTTTGATGAGAATGTGTACAAGTTGGGTTGCCTGCAGATAATTTTCCCAAAACCATACTTCTAGATTGATGGGGATATTCAAATTATTCCCTCACCTTACTTCCAACGCATCCACCATCCGTTGTCTCAGTACCACTTCACTTCTTCGAATTATTTATTTTACGTTTGCAAAACTTGATATGTAATCTTGGCCGACGTGGGGGACGAGTGAAATTATTGGAACATATTTGGCAAGCATGTGTAAAGAGCAATATACATAAAATTAAAGTAAAATCCGAAAGTAATTACCCAAATATATGTTGTAAGTACCAGGTTTCATTATTCCGCATAATCACAACCCATGTTATGGTATAGAGAGAAGATATTTATGCAGTATTTTATACCATCAAGATGACGAATTCAAACACTTTTAGTGAAGTGTCTCGTTCAAATACAACAAGGTGTACTAAAATGCCCCTTAAGCCTTTTGAAGGGAGATAGAACCTATTCGCATAAGAGATGGCGGTTGTTATAAGAATGACAAACGGATCGGTCAACCTTGTAGTAGACATCATGGTAATGGTTTTCTTATAACTTCCCATTTTCCACATAGATTACTTGAATGTAACAATAAATGACGTTACACTATTCGAAGAACTGCGTGTCCATGGACTCCAATTCGATTGTATTGCCAAATTTGTTCCGAAATGTCAATTCAAATCTGTTAAACCAGGTTAGATGTGCAGAAGTGCAGTTGGCTGATGACTAATGTCTACAATATTTTTATTTAATTTTTAAAATGTCAATACCTTTTTGTTATGTGTTTGGTTATTTGTAGGAGATATTATCCCCGAAGTGTCGTTTCCGTTTGTTAGGTTTGCGAAAGGGATGAGTTCTGTTCACCTTAACTTTTCAATAAAAGGAGTGAACTCCACCTCCTCGGTGCGTTTATTTTCATTTTAATGAAAACTATTCCATTAGAACTGTATTTCTTTAAGTCGTGACTTAGAAATATAATTAACTTTTCACAATAAGAAAAGAGTGGGAAATCAATGAGCTTGTCATCAGTTTAATCAATAATTTTGTATTTTAAATTATATTAATTTGAATTTGAATTGTGATTTGATAATACAAGTTTTGACTGTTACAATATTCTTACGTGTAAATGTGCAACTGATTGATCAAATCATGCTTGAAATGACGAGCCTTAACAGTGTATTGATAATTTCAACACTTCATTTTATTTAAGATGGATTTGCGGAAGAACGATACGACGATATGCTTTTGGAATGGAGGGATTGTTGTTCCAGGTCATTTTAAAAACTATTGCAGTGAGTCACATTATATTGAATTGATCGTCTAATTTGATCTACGTAAAGGCAAGTTATTGCTTTTAAGGAAACTTTACTAAAAACTTCGAAAAGGATCAGCTGGATGGCACGCTCGAATATAAGCGAGAAGCAATGGAACGCAGCACCCATTTTGAATTTATCATAAGAGGTGAATATGTGGGAATTAGTGTCTATTGGGAGAGAGGCGGTATGTCAATTTTTAGATATGTGTACATTTACAAATTGGCTTGTCATTCTCAAAAGTACGTGCTTTGTTTAGGTGTGTCACCTGATATAACGGAGTGCAAAAGTAGGTTATCTTTTGTTTAGTGTAATGTAATTGTTATAAAAACTGAAGAAAGCTCGTTGTTTTGAATCTAAATAAGGTATTTCTTTTAATTTTAAATGTAATATATTTCTTGAAATAAGAAATCGTTGTAAATCTAAAACTTTGCAACCTTTCAGAGCATAAGCAAGTAGCAACAACAAGCAAGGGTAAGTCTGAATGTGAAAGGACAGATTTCAGCTCAGTTTAAAAAGTTTGATTTGTTTGTTGACTTTAATACAGAATAGCATATTTTGCGTTAAGTAATTACATATTAGTCTTTCAACTGGATTTCGAATCTAAATGAGATATTTCTTTTAAGATTACATGTAATATATTTCTGGAAATAAGAAATTGTTTGAACACTATTTTTATCAAACAATTTTACCTATACAGAAAAATCTTGTTCCAAATCTAATATTTTGCAATCTTCCAGAGCATAAGCACGTGACAACAACAAGCAAGGGTAAGTCTGAATGTGAAAGGACAGATTTCAGCTCAATTCCCACTTAATTACGATTCTTGATCTCACGCTAAATAAACATAAATTGTGGGGAATAAAAGAATTATTTGTCTGTCCGCCAATTAATAATATTTATTTTGAGTATTATAGATGGCATTTGGAATATCTTTAAATAGCACACTATGGCGAACAATTTCACAATACTTTGATGCTGAATTGCATAACGTCGATAAACATGCACAAAATCAATTTCTGTTCGTTTTCATCTCCTCCAGTCAGCTAGTTGCATAATGAAACCGGTGAAATTTGCATTCAACAAAACTGGAAATATCAATACTGTGATTTAAAGTGTAACAATTATAATGCTATAAATCAAACAATTTTCAACTTAATTCAATTCGCTATGATGAAATGTCAAGAGCTGTGCACTCTCGCTGTCATCATAAGACGTTATTTGACTTACTTTATTTCAGTAAAAAATGAGTAAATATACAAAAGCTGTGAACTCGTGACTGAATCTATTAGAGTATAAAACATTTGTGTTATTAATTTCTTTAAAATATTGCTCAAGCCTACACGACTCAACTTAATTGATTTTAAAGGCATGTTGTGTTTTTGGATATGGTAAATACCTACCTACTTATTAAACGAAAGCAATTGAGCAAGTGAATTGAAGAAGAATATGGGAGATTATGTTGCTTTTAAAATCCACAAATAGCATATCTTCTAATTTATCTCAAATAGAGCATACGTAGAATGCGTAAAAGCAAAGATTTATCGATTCTAACTAGCTTCCATTTTATTAGAATAGAGAATTATTTAAAATTTTCTTGCTCAAATTGTAAGTCTCAATTTAGATTTGCTTGAAACATCGCATAGAGATTCTGTGAATACTAGCGCGACAATTAAGTAGAGATGTGGTCTTCATGGTCTTGAATAGGCAAGCATACAATGCAACACTTTCAAAAGCGTATTATTATGTAACTGATTTACAAACAATGATTCAATTGAATAAATTTTCAATTTAGTCAAATCTTTTGACAAATATTGAACCAACTAGTCATAATTTGATTTAAACAGGGTTCATTTAGAAATCGATTGTAGTCTGATTTTGTTAAAACATTGCACACAACAGTCCGTGTGCATTTAGAACAATTGTGATGAGAGCCTAAGTGGGGCGTGTTTAAAGTATAAATGTATAATCTAAAGTTCCATATTTGGTAATTATTTTGTATATCTATTTGCATTTTGACTTGATTATTTCACTCTCCCTCTTTCAAGTTGCAATTCAAGATAATGCATTGTCCACAATTTAATCCAGATCGTATATAACTCCACTGTTATCAGTGTCAATCGAACTAACAATCACTGATTTTTACCCTTACACATCTAGTAATTGATGACTGCTTCAATAGACACCAACTCAAAACGCGTGAATGGATCGCTATGTTATCTACATTTATGACAAGCTTCTTTATATAGAAGGTTGTATAAAGGTTATTAACATAAATGTTTTTTTCTAATACTCGATGACATTATAACCAACAAATCAACCGTAAGCTGTCTAGAGCATGCGCTCTCTTTCAGTTTGACATTTAGATCTGGAGTTCATAAAATGAATCAACATATCATTAGCTTTTTAACCAGGTGAAATTTAACCAACCGATCCTACGACATAAATTTGTCGTTTTCTAATTTCGCACAAATTTTCATTCTCTCTAAGTGGTTGCTTTGTATAATATGCAGTACAACTGATTTGATACTTGTTGAACGATTTAATGTTGAGGCGTTCATCACTTCAGAGCTTTATTAGAAGGTTGGACAGTGAGTCGTCTTAAATGACGTATTGGAGAAAATTTCAAAATGCATGCAGTCAACACACTTCTCACTTCCTACTTACATTGGCAAAACAACAAAATCGGACAATATTGCAATCAGTTAACTTCAATAGGAACATGAGTAACACCCTTCCACAAATCATTTAAGCAGCTTATCCTGTTAAATGAATAGATCACTTGAGAACACATCATGATTCTCGAAGGATAATTTGACGAAATCTTTACATTTAGAATTTCCAATATTTACGTGAGGTCAAAACACACCGTTCGCATTGGTTAGTGCAGATCATGGTACTATTTTCGAAATTTAATGAGATAAGGGCATCTTTCTGTGCTCTGTTTTATGCACGAATCTGCTGCACTCTTTTATTTTGCTGAAGCAAAAAAATATATTTAATATAAACCTGCAAAACCAATGTAAATTAAAACTTGCCCAAGTAAGTATGAATCTTAGGATCTCAACTGGAAGTGAGTAATTGTAAAATATTGCGTCCACTGTTGAAACCAAGGCTCGAATGTGAAATATATTAAAAAACGCACAGTTTGGGTCACAGTTGACTTCATCTAAACCCCTTAGACAGAATGCGGTTTAAACGCTTTTCGCAATAAGCAGTGTAATAACAGTTTGCATTACGTCAACTAATGCTTAATTCTACTACTCTCAGGAGAATTTTTTTGAAAGTTTTCCTCATTCACGCTTAAGAAGACGCCAAGATAAAGCCATTTAATTTTCCATATAGGAATGCGGTTGTCACGTCCTCTCATCTCTCCTCCCAACAATAGTAGTAAATGTGGAGATTGCTTCTAGACCATCGAGTTTTATCTCCATCTACATATGCTGTGTACGCCTGTGGAGTTGGAGTCTCCGAATTTGTGTGCAAACTGAGCAAATAAATAGGCACAATAAAAACAGAACTAAGATTTGTGGACATGAACTTGTTCCTCCACCAGAGGTGTGTGACGTGAAAATCTAATTTCTAATTTAGTCTCGCAGTTTGATTAGTTCTTATGCACTAGTTACCACCTTCTCTTTGATTTCACATATTTCTGAAGTTACGTTTGTCCAAACTTTATTTACCTAAAATATTTCACCCCACGTGCCTAAATTTCATTATCCTTCAGAACGTTCGATATTTTTCTTCTGGAAAAATGATACTTTTAATGAATACAATGTTCTTTATTGTGTCTTAAGTCCAAAAAATTATTGCACAAATGTTTCTGCATAAATATATTTTACTCAGATTGCTGAACAAAGCTATCGATGTGGGACATATAAACAATCATGTCGATAAATGAAAGCTCACTTCCTTCCATTTGCGCATCCGTGTCGGTTATTTCACCTTTATTCAATGAGTTACTATAAAATGTGTCGCATTTCCCCCAGTTAACTCAAATTTATTTTCATTCAATTAACTTGTGCTCTTGGATATTCCAATTGCGTGTGCAGTGCTTCTTTTATTCAAGCAGTCAACCAATGCTATTTAGGGTGACCTATGTGGAAATGTTGACCTAGTAAATATTTACTTCGAACCTTGCTAAACAATTCTCCACTTCGATTGGATAGGCGATTTATTTGATTGTACAAAAAGATTAATATACACTTATGATATTCAACCTACTGAGTTCGATATCATAAAAATTAGTCTTGTAATTTCGGCTTAATATTTATGATTTCTAAAATACAAAGTTACTCACACTTTCAGTTAATAAAAAGCCTGATTTATTATGGTTAATGTATAGTATGGTATACATGAATAATATTGACCTATAGCAATGTCCTATGGTAATTGTATGTTATTCCAAAGTGAGTTGTATACAAAAATGATTAATCAATCATCGATTCAACGAAAAAATTGATTGCTTCATTTTTTAATATCCAAAACGAGGGAGAATAAAAACCAGTGCTGTTGCAATAAGCGAACGAGAACCAAATTTACCATTGGAACACAGAATGTGATTAGCCTACAGAAAATAGATTTCCTTTCTCAACACCAAATAACTTAAAACAATATTCCCATAATTTAAAAGAGATATAAAGGCATTGCATAAAATTGGTTGAGGCAAGTTTAAAATACAATAGGTTTGGATTAAAAGGAAATGATAAATAACCCAATATCCAACTTCTAAAGAAAAAACGTTCAGGGAAATTGTCCACAGTGCTTAGCACGAAGGCCTATAAGCAGTCCTTTGACGCTAGATCGAGGATCAGATTCACCTGGACTCGAATAAATGCACACAATGAATCAGCTTGACGAAAATGGAAAATTAACCATTTGCAATCAGAATTTCGTACAATTGGAGCTTTTGAAAATGCAAACAGTGAAGATTTGTGTCTCCTTTGCTAATACGCACACAATCCAATGAGGCAGTCACTTATTTACGAAGTGTTCATAGCAAAGTGGAATACAGGTCTGTTCCGAAAACGAAGGTCAAAGCTAATGAAATTACTAGATTTACTTCATAAACTCATGTTAGTTGCAACAAATGCTCACATTTTTGCCAAGCGTACAGATACAAATTAACTGGTACTTGAGATGTATAAAACTGTGGCAAATGTTGAATCCCACATAGGAGCCAATGATTACCATTCTATTCGTTTTCATCTTGCTGCAGCTAGCTGTTTCTCTTGAAAAAGAGGACTCAAGTTTGCCTTATTCAACTTGTTCAAGAATCGTGGTAACACCATTTGGGAGATCAGAACCTCTAATATTTGATGCGAACGCAAGGAGTGTATGGAGAATTTCAATGCAATAAGCATCTAATTGGTTTTCTATTTCGTGCTTTATATGCCCTAGAGAATCGTTCATATTTAAACTTGAACTATAAATATTTGCGCATATTCACAATCACAACGTGAAACGTCTTCCCTTGATGTAAATGAATGCGTAAGTTCTTTTATGATTTTAATTAGCCATAAAATCTTCTCCATTTACTTTGGCCAGTTGCATTTGAATTGGAAATTGTTCGAGGAATCGAGAAATTGTTGAAAGAATTGTGTCTTTAAATCTGGTTAGAGATTACATACTAGAGTCCAAGTTACTCTAATTTTGTGTTTAAATGGTGTCTATTGTTAGCCTTGCTTGTCGGTGATTTTTGGTAAAGTTATGTAGTCATCATTTGCTTTGTTTTATTTGCAATTGCTATCTTTCTTTAGAAGCGTTCAATTAATTCAGTGGTTCCTCTATATCACCATTTAACCGGCTAATCTGTTATTTTCAATTATAATACTTCAATTTGAATTTGTGATTGGTGACTGCGAGTAGAATAGGTTATAGCATATCGATTTGTCAAATGCAATAAGAATATTACTGTCATACACTTAATGAAAATTCGTTTTTAGTCATTTAAACTCGATTTGATAAAAACAAACATTGCGTTGCATTCAAGTCTTTGATCTCAACTCTATGTAATCCATAGTTTACACTTGCATAACATTCTTAATATTTGTGGTGAATACAATGATATTCTCAGAGTGGAAAGCTTGAGGGAGGGTACAAGTGAGGACAATTAAAAGTGATTTGAAGAAAAACTGGCAAAAATTCACTATTAAGTTCAGAAATTGTGATGACTAAAATGAAAGAGTTGAATCGTAATTAAAAATGGCTAAATTTGGTAATTTTTAGGGAGTTAGTCGTTAACGACAACAGGCACTGGTAAGTCAATGAAGGAAGTGACAGATGTCATCGCATATTAAGGCTCATTTAGTTGTGCTAGTTGCGTTGATTGCTGTGTGTGATGAATGTTAAGCTAACTAATTTATCAGCAGTCATTTGGTCTTCTTACAAATGCCAATCGAAATTTTTCAGTTTGAGATGATTAACTCAATATGTGACTTTTGTGAGGAGCCCCTATTTTCAAAATACGCATTTTATACTTTATGAAATTGTTGTATCATATTTCTTAGTTTGCCATTCAATTGCATCTATCAATGAAATTAAAATTTTAACTAACTGACAGCACTAGCAACAAAATTTCTCTCATTGAATTGCAAACGGATTTATAATTTTGTAGAAGTAAATAGGAAGCAAGGAAGAGGAATAAGAATGAAGGATTATAAATCTGCAAAGTTTTACTATTTCAATGTTTAAGTACTGTCTGAATGCTTGAATTAAATGGGAATCATGCACCCACTTGGTATTTTAAATTGCAGTAGTCTATCTCAAATGGAAAGAAAGTGCAGTCATTTGAGGCAAGTAGAAGTTGAATGAGCCTCATTGTATATCAACTGAGTGAATAGCAAAGATTCCCTGTTCGACCAAAGTAGAAATGGGCTTAAAGAAAGTGAAGTTGTTGTGAAACGTGCACGAATGTGCCTGGCAAAGATGTATACATCAAT
This sequence comes from Hymenolepis microstoma, assembly GCA_000469805.3. Classification (NCBI taxonomy): domain Eukaryota; kingdom Metazoa; phylum Platyhelminthes; class Cestoda; order Cyclophyllidea; family Hymenolepididae; genus Hymenolepis; species Hymenolepis microstoma. The sequence continues at coordinate 8,588,235 of LR215995.1, read as the reverse complement.
TCGCAGTATTTATTCTGTTGCTTGGAGACAGAACTAAAGACTATCGTTTGTCTCCTAAAGTGGCAAAAATTGTTGACGAAATTGCAGTAGCAAAATATTTCTTTTACGGTGAGTTACCAATAGAAAGAATGGTTGGATTGTAATCAATTTTCAGTCAGTGATTTAAAAGAGAATTTACTTTGTAATGAACAATAAATTAGACATTTAATGCCATTCTAAACGGTCAAAAATGATTGATTTATCCTTAGTCAAATATTCATAGAATCGTCATTTTTGTTGGCGGTCAATATAATCATTATTCTGAAAGACTCATAGTCACATCTCACGAATTTCCAATGCCACTCAACCGATCGACTCCCCAAATACTTCTTTAAGCAAACTTATAATTAACTTGCTTAACTGCAATTAACAATGCAGTCCTTATGCATTTACAGCTTCATTTACGTAGACCAACTCGAAAGAATTTTGAAATAAAGGTTAACATTTACCTGTCCATTGGGATGGATTTTCATTGTATTCAATTCTCATGGCAAATATTGTTCCAGCCAATTACAATTTCCATTATACTTTTAAGCTTCAATTTTACTTAAATGTATTATTTTCCTAAGTCGAATCTCAACATAGAAATTTTTAATGCATTTACTAATATAGGCAAACTTTTGTGACATGTCTTTCTTAGTAGCTAAAATTTGAAGATTGGAGCACTCCCATCCTTCGTATGATGTTCCACTTAATAAATGATACTCATTTATTATTCTTGAGAACATTCAATATTATTCTACTTGAAAAATGATATTTTTAATGAATAAGACATTTTAACAGTGTCTTGGGTTCGAAAATATTGTACAAGCAAAAGCTATCAGACACATTGTTCTTGTTGTAAAAACACATTAATATGCATATACATATAGATGCTTAATTAAGAAAAATGAACAAAACTATCAATTTTCGAATATATTCTACCATACATTTGCACTATTCTATGGAAAAATTGTACACTGACTCACGAAAAATTCGATTAGTTTGAGGATAAATGGTAGGTCACTCAATAATTCCATCTAGGAAACATTACGAAGTAGATGGCTGACGTTCTTTCCTTTTCAGAAAAGGAAAGAAACTATCCAATTACAAGTTAGAACACTAAGACTGCCAAAGTCTGAGTCATAACAAACTGTCACTATTTGTGAAACTAATTTCTAATGTTTTTACTCAAATAAATTTCCATGAATCCTTCGGCATTATCTGCGTACCATTGACAGCTTCAAAGTTGAATGGAAATTTATGTGTATTAAAATAGAGAAAAGAATCAAAGGAGAAAACATAATTCACAATAACGTATTAATGAAGTGAATGACTGTTAACATTTCATCACCATCCTTCATATAAGCGACTTCTTGTTTGGAAGGTAAATAGGTCTTGGCATGTTACATCTGACTGACAATTCATTTGCTAAGTCGTTATTTTGCGCGTTTTTTTAGTGTCGGCTTAATTCGGGATCATGCAACCTCCTTTAAAGACATCAGTATCAGCTAGTGAGTTATCCATTGGCTCAACGAGTGCAAGCTTCTAGCTCCAAGTTGGGAGTAAATCAATTATGACACAAACTTGCAAATTTATAGCATTTTCCAGACAGAGAGAGAGAGAGAGAGAGAGGGGGAGAGGGACGTGGAAGTGAAATTATTTTGCAAATGTTTCATGTAGCGAATAATGAAACACACTTACGTGCTAATGATTACCATTCCACCCCTTTCGGTCATTTTTTAGGTCTACAAATTTGCTGTCTTAGTTTTCCAAAAAATGGCGGTTGTAGTGGGTAGTATTTGAAATATATTAATCACAGATGTCAAACACACTGTTTTGTCACTTGTAAATATAACTCTACTTTGATATAACTTAATTTGCGTTTGCATAATAATACAATTTTTAAGTAAACATGTCCGTATCTGAACCGAATTCTCGTGATTTGCGGGAAGTGTAGGTTTTTTATTTCAATACACGAAAATCTGCGGACTGGCTGAAACTCATCGGGTTATCTCAGACACTTATGGTAAAATGGCTGTTAGTGACAGAACGTGTCGGCGGGAATGGTGAGTGGTGATTTTGCTGTCGTTGAATACCGGATTAGTGGTGGAGGGGAAAAAGTTGTTGAAGTTGCAGAATTGGAGGCGAGCGATTCTTAGTGAAGTCTCGTGTCAAACTCAAGAAGAGTTATCAGAATCATTGGGTGGGTATCAGTGAACAAACAATTTCAATACGCCTGAAACACTTGGAAATAATTGAGAAAGAAGGATATTATGTACCCAAGGAGTTGAAACCAAGAGGAGATGTGGAGCGACGCTTGTTTTCTTGTGAACAGCTGCTGGAAAGGCAAACTCGAAAGGAATCTCTCCACCCATCGTATTGTTACCAGAGTTCATAAAATGGGTACATTAAAATAACTCTAACGCTAATCCAAGCGCAAAAATCATGAGCATTGTCCGGTGGTCATACTGCAACACCGGTCAACACCTCGGCCGAATATCCATGGCTCAAGGGTCATGCTTTGCGTTTGGTGGGGGGAGGGACTAGCTTGGCGTAATTTATTATGAGCTTCTGAAACAATCACAGGTAAGCGTTATAGAACGCCATTGATACGCCTGAGATGTGCTCACGATAAAAGAAAAACGCCCAAGTACTGCGAGTGACACGAGAGAGATAGGCTATGTTACAGCATGATAATGCTAGACCTCGTGTTGTCAGGTTGGTGGTGAAAAAATATCTCGAAACCTTGGAATGGAAAATTTTGCCCCACCCGCCATACTCTCTAGATATTGCTCTGTCTGATTTTCATCTCACTCACCTCGCTCAATGGCACGCGGTCTGGCTGACCGGCACTTGAGTTCGCATGAAGAAGTGCAAAATTGGACTCATCGACCCATGGATCTTATCGAAAGATGGACATTTTTCGCCTTGGGATTCCTCTACTGCCTGAAAGATTGGCCAGGGTGGTAGCTAACGATGGATAATACTTTGAAACTTAATGAATGTAATCGTTTTGTTGGAATAAAGCTTCAAATTAGAAAAAAACGGCGTTAGCGAAGTTGTAGACCTAATACTTTTATTCAATGAGTTGCTATAAAATGGATCTCATCCACCTTCGAATTGGCTCAATTGACTCAAATTTATTTTCACTCAATCAACGTGTTTAATTAGATAATCCAAGTGCCTATACCGTGCCGCTTTTATTCAAACATTCAGCCAATACTCTCAGTCATAATGTTGACATAATGAATATATCTTTGAACACTGCAAAACAATTCTCTACTTTGATTTCATGGGAAATTTATTAGATTGTACAATAAGATCAATATACACTTATGCTAAGTATGCAAAACATGGTGATTTATGATTTGTATAATGTTGTCATTAACAAAATAATTAAATAGGGTAGTAATAAAAGTGTGATAAAGCATCTCCAAAATAGGGCAGATATATGTTATGCTGCACAAATATCTCCTCTCATTACCATCACCTGAGTGGTGATTACGCCGAATCGTGAAACATGGTATTTACAGTATTTCTCTGTGTCATTTGCTTTTGGATATTATTTTGTGCTCTCTATATGCCACATTGCACATGTTTGCTAAAAGGTCTTTCACACTATTTCATTCCTCTGTCACAATTGCCCTTATTACATCTCAGTCTTTGTCAAATAAATTTTAAACAAATCGAAGAAGTGAAGTTTAATGAGACAACGATTGGTGAATGCGTTGGAAGTAAGGTAAGGAAATAATTTGAATACCTCCCTCAATCTAGAGGAATGGTCGAAGAGAAAATGATTCATATACAATTCAAAGCACATCAGCCAAAATTTGAATCAGGTGAAATTATTACACCACGGAAAACATTGCGTAAAGGAAGGCTAGGTCAATTTTGTTTCCAGTTGTACACTTTTCAGGGATTTTTAACTCGTTTTAAGTATATGACTGGCGCAAAAATGCAAGGCCACAAAATCTGTGATACATCGACAGCCTCAGCCAACAGAATGAAGTGAGATCTTTAGTAAAACAGAATGACATAAGAATTTTGTAGGGCAATTTCTATCAACAGTCCTAAACACACAATTAATATCATTTGATAGGATTAGTAAACAATTCAAATGTCAAAATCGAGTTTCTGCCTTCCTTCCTCAAACATTAATACTCGTATACCATCTGGAAGTGCTCAAAAGGAAACGGCTTCATTAAGTGTTGAAACAGTTGATCGATTTGAATGATATGTGGATGAATAATTACTATTTGTACTAACCTCGTAATATGCATCATGATTCATAAAATGATTGATCACGTTACTATAAGCAACAAATAATATTGATCCTTCGAGTGGTGGAGAATTTAGTTAAATTGACGTAAAAATGTGTTTTAGGCTAGAAAATGCCACGAATTCACAATTTTTTGTCAATGTCGATTTCATTTCAGTCCCCAAATGAGACTGTGAGTTGAGTTCTTTATTGCTTATCTATGTAATAGTAAATTTCAATCTCTGAGCCCCAGCGTAACACACCAACTGCTACAAAAATCTTCAAAGTAGTTTGTGTATAAAAATTTAAAGGAAACGTTAAGAGAAATAATTAGAGTGCGTTTGAAAACATTACTTGCCAATCAGATGTAAAATATTAAGACGCATTTGATGTTGTCTTAACCATTAATAGGGCCATGGGGTTTTCTAGCACTTTTATTAGATGTTGAATGTGTCATTTATTTAAAGCTTCAGTTTAGTGGTTTGCTTTCTGCCTGATTAATGTGCAGAATTATTAATACAAAATACTTCACAAATATACCGTCTCCTAACCAACACTTGAAGTATGTAATTGCATTTACAAATATATTTTAATCAATGATTTTATTAATGAATCAATGTGCACTAAATCTCGCCCTCGATTCCGTAGTGAAATTAATCTACCAATTTTACCCACATTAACCTCCATTTTCAACCCAGAGCTGCATTCTACTTTGCTGTGAACAGTTCGAAAATGAGTGAAAGCCTCACTAGATTGTGCGCACATGAGCTAAGGAAACCCAAGTCACAGAGGTTCAAAATTTTAGTCACTAGTTTCTCACATGCGTTAATAAGTTGAATGACTTATTCTAGAAAGCCTACGCATTCTTTACTAAAATGAAACAAGTGAAATAACGCCCTATGAAGTCCTGAGGACGCGATTGCACAATAATCGCAATTTTCTCATAAAGAATTGAATTAAAATGAAAATATCTTGACCCACGACACACAAATTTATGCACTTCAATTCACAGTATTGAGCTTTTCAGTTTTAATACAAACAAATTGCACCGGTTTCGCCATGCAATTAGCTGATTAAAGGAGGTGGAAACGAACAGCAATTGGTTTGTAGCGGATTAGTTATCTAACTAAGCCTGCTTGTACTCAGGAATCTCAGTGGCAATTTCTCCTAGTTAGTACTCCCCACTGAAGTAGCTAAGCTACTGTAAAGTCAAGAAACAGACGTAGTGAGAGAAACACGTTCATTCGCGGTGACATTATGGCGTGTTGTGCAACAAGGGAGGAAGCTTAGTCATTCAATATGGCGGGTTAAGTTAAACGAGGGGAGGCTTTTGATTGGCCATTGACTGTGTGTCCTCGCACACAACCGTATGCCAAGTTGAACGACCGCACCTTCAAGCCACGCTGTGTGCTCATGCGATGACGTGTCCCACAATACTCCCACTCTAGAGCGTTTGTAGGAAGCTAAAAGGTAGAGAAAACGCTCCAAAATTAATTGAGATACATGTTTAGTTAGGCGGGAGGTGAAACTGTACGTCCACGAATGTGAACCGGGTTCGAGTAGAGGTGGGATAGGAATTGGAACTAAATGGTCCGAAGAAGCGTAGGTTGTAGGGGCTAGGAGGAAGGTTGTACAGTGTCTTGAGACGGTTGGGGAATAGGGCAAGAGAGCTGTGTTCCGACGAATGGCGCAGGTTTAGAAGAAGGCTCCAGATATGTTCGTTTAAACCTGCAAAATGTGTTTCCATACGAAACGGTCGGTGATTGTAGTATGGATGCTAGGGTACGACAGTCCGTGGGAGTAGTCGAAAATCATCAAGCAGTATGCTTGCAGGACGAAAAATCTCGGATTGCAGGTCGAAACGTCCAAACGGGTCCTGCGGAGGTAAAAGTGAATGACACTGGAAGTGTTCAAAGGGAACTACATCGAAAAGACGAAAATAGGGAATGACATCGTAAGGATAAGAAAAGGAAGTGAAACCCGCGCATTCACGCCGAGATTTGTTTCCGGATACATTCTGTGGGAGTAGGAGTGGACGAAAAGATAGAGTCGACGAAATGGTGATTGACCGAGAAAGATGAGGATCACCAAACGAGTCGTGCGATCGGAAGGAAAATGGCAGTGCCGTAGGAGGTTGCTCTGTAGCTGAGTAAATAGAGTCAGGCTTGACTCACAACAGAGTCATCAATCTGTATCGTCTTAGCTAACTCACTAAGCCCGACTGTACTCAGAAAATTCAGTGGCAGATTTCTTCCATGTTTGCGATGTATTTCAGTCATTGTTAAAGTATTGCACATTCGATATTGCTCGAAATAGTATGCAATTAGGAGATATTCAAAATGCCACTTCGTATACTCAAATTAAATGTCTTAAAGTGGCGTGACAGACATTTTCAGACTGTGTTTTCTTTACAATTTAGTATTATTATATTTTTTCCACATTTTGCGCGTTCCCTGCAAGTGATGGAGTTAGCTCGAGATGGAGGATGGTATTGAAACGGGAAATCAATTGAAAGTGCAAATTGATTATCGCAGAGTAGTTGGAGAACGCATTAAGAACTTCAATGTTATGCACACCAAACTCACATTTTGGAATAATGTCAGTGCTAAATAAAGTATTGATTCACAGAAACATTATAAATGAATGATTTGATCATTTTATGCGGTTTCTTTTAAAATGCATAGAGTAAAGTAAACACATGCAATTTCTTTATTAATTTTGACAAGATATGACAGTAATTTTAGAAAGGTTTTGATAATGAAGTTAAATATTTGAGTTTTGGATGGGATATTGTCACGAATATAGCATTTTTAAAAGATCAAATGTATAAATGTATTTGATGTGCTTTTAATGGTGGCAAAATATTCGATGACAAGATATGACATGGGTATAAGTGAAAAGAATCTAATGGAAATAGTTTGAGGTTTGGATGGGTCTTTTCAAAATTATGGACAATTATTGAATCTTAAGGCAAATATACTGTGCAACCCTGTTTACATGAGCGCAGGAGCATCATTGATAAAATTGGCGCTTTATTGAAATATCAAGGGCTATGATGCTTCATTTCTTGGATAAAATTATTTAAACATGAACTTTTGCCGTTCTTAACACATGTATTATTTCTTTTTCTCGAGAAATAGAATATAACCAGCAAGAGAGTTCTTCGGGTTTCAAAGTTCTAAGAGGAGTTGAGTGATTAATAGTGCAAACGGAACCATGGAAAGGAGGTTTGTACAATGAAACAGATAAAGTTTAGTAAATTAAAAGGCACTCTATGAGTTAGCCATAATTAAATAATTTATTGGGTCAAATCTAGTGGAATAAAGAGTCAATCGAAGTTCTCTGGACTTGCGGAGTATACTGGTAGCATTCAGACCTGAAATTGAATAGTAAGAACTTTGCTTGACTTCAAAAAATTACAAAAGAAGTGCACTTCCAATTATCCAATTTTATCTTCTTTACCTGGGCTTGCCCACAAAATATTGGATTTTGATGAGAATTGGCCCAAGTATAGATTTTCAACAAAAACTTGTGTACACAATTTGAGTTGAGACGTTTTAAAGATTTTTTCCATTTTTGAATTTCATTGATGCCATATTAACTTCATTAGGGATGTGTAGCTCGCGTCGAAACATCTTTCACGTTGTCAAGGACATGTTGGCTATTTTAAAGCCAACCTTGCTTTTGTCAATCTGTTGGACAAGCTGTGCATCCGTTTCGTAAATTCGAAATTTGACCAAAGATGTGCTTACCAGACAGCCGAGATATACTTCGGAGGCACTTCTTTAATCTAAGCAATTCATCACTGGGACATTCGAGTGAGCTCTTTTACCGGACTTTCATCCTCCTCAGGTCATTAGTCTGTTTCCTCTGTGTCAAAAAGTAGAAGACATTTGAGGCAAAGAATGAGGGCAAGAGTAGTAGAGAATTCTAGGCGAATGCTGAAGAAAATTTAGGCTTCCTGCCATATCTCATTAGTAATAGTGCTGATTGCAGCGAATCTTAAGTCCTCGTCGTGAATTAGAATAAGTCACTCTTGCAGTAAGGTTGAATCCAACATTACATCCAAAGTAAGTGCAGCAGATTCGTGCATTATTGAAAGTGGAAAGGAATGCCCTAATCATAGTAAACTTCGACACTAGTTCCGTGATACTCACTAATCAATGCGAACAGAGTTTCTTGACCTCAATTAAGTGCTGAAGGTTCTAAATGCTGCGATACCGTCAAAGCACCCTTCGAGAACCATGATGTGTTCTCAAGTGATCAACTCAGTTAGCAGGATAAGGTGCTTAAGGGATTTGTGAAATAGTGTTACTGATGTTAATTTTGAAGTCCACTGAGTGCAATATTGCCAGATTATGCTGTTTTGACAATGTAAGTAGGAAGTGAGAAGTGAGATGTGTGTTGACTGCATGCAGTTTGAAATATGCTGCATTTCATCGTACACGGTGAGTCGCAGATCGGATCAATGATAGCTTGAATCCATCTTCTCATCCAAAAAAGAGTGAGGGGTGAAGTAATCTCACGTCTCACTCTTACATTTTAACTACTTCATTTGTTCTATGCCAAAAGTAGAACAAATATTGAGTGAGCTATTGTCACTCTCTACTTTATTCGCCTTTCTATGCGCCAATCTGCAATTGTCCCATAGGTGTGCACACATGCTTGTTAAAGTGTGTTCCAATTTGATGGCTTTGTTCATTTTTCGTAGATGCGTATATGTACGTAGGCATATATTTTTGCATATATGTTGATATGTGCAAGAGAGCAATCTGTTACCAATGCGTTGCTTTTAAGCAATAGAACATATTTTTCAACCATCGAAAGTTTTGCCACATGAGTTCTTTTCGAATTGTTATGAGCATTTCGAGGTCAGAAGTCCACACGGCTTAAACGTATTGAGGAAAGTTATGCACGTTTTGCTAACACTTTTATCTAAGCATTTGCTCAAGTGTTTTTTCCTGAGGAAAGTCAGATTGGAATAGCCATTACCCATTTTAGGTAAATAGATGTTGTAATATGTTTTGGCATAAATGCACACCGAATACTAGGCAATCAAGCCAATTTAAGTTTATTGAGGAAATGAATAAAAAAATGGATTTGCTTTATTCATGGTAACTATGTAGTATGTGAGTGGAGTGAGCAACGTTAGAAAAGAGGATCAAATTTGATAAAATGAAAAAGAAAGGTGGAAGCAGGACAAAAGACTCCTCCTTTTACCGGATGTGAGTTGGACACTTTATTTCCACATAAAGCAATTTATTGTCATTTAAATTTATTTAAAAATTGCTTCTTTTATTTTCTGCCTTTTAAATGAGCTATTGAAGACTGAAATGTGTACTTCATGGAAAATCCGCTGAGAGACTGCAACAGCAACTAAAAGAAGTAAAATCTCAATCTTCATTGAATTCATGATGAAGAAAGTGGCAAACAAGTGGAAATAGTACTGAAGATGGAATAGCTTGCTAGAGAAGAGAGATGCAATTGTGGAACCTATGGTGGAGAATAAAATAATATGAAGGGCAAAATCTCGTTAACTGAAGTCGGTCAGATAGTTGCCATATCCAAAGCACAGCACACCTAAAAATCAAGTAAACTGAGTCACGTGTGGCTTGAGCATTAGTTCCCACAAAATGACTACAGAAATTGAATATATTTCACTCGATTCCGACATGCGTTAATTGTTGAATGACGTAGTCCAGAAGGCCTACGCATTATTTACTAAATTGAAGTAAAAGAGATAACGTCCTATGAAGTCTTGAAGGCGTGATTGCACTATAATTGCTATTTTCTCATAGAGAATTGAGTTAAAATGAAAATCGTTCCACCTAAAATATTATAATTACTATACTATAAATCACAGTTTCGATCTTTTCAATTTTGATCCACACAACTTGCACCGGTTTAACCATGCAATTAGTTGATTAGTGGAGATGGGAACGAACAGCAATTGCGTTTGCTCATGTTTGTCGACGTATTTCATGTCATTTTTAAAGTATTGCACATTTGATATTGCTCGACAGAGTATGCAATTAGGAGATATTCATAATGCCACTTCGAATACTCAAATTAAATGTTTTAAAGTGGCGTGACAGACATTTTCAGACTGCGTTTTCTTTGCAATTTAGTATTATTATCTTTTTTCCACATTTTGCGCGTTCCCTGTAAGTGATGGAGTTAGCTTGAGATGGAGGATGGTATTGAAACGGGAAATCAATTGAAAGTGCAAATTGATTATCGCAGAGTAGTTGGAGAACGCATTAAGAACTTCAATGTTATGCACACCAAACTCACATTTTGGAATAATGTCAGTGCTAAATAAAGTATTGATTCATGGAAACATTATAAATGAATGGTTTGATCATTTTATGTGGTTTCTTTTAAAATGGATAGAGTAAAGTAAACACATGCAATTTCTTTATTAATTTTGACAAGATATGACAGTAATTTTAGAAAGGTTTTGATAATGAAGTTAAATATTTGAGTTTTGGATGGGATATTGTCACGAATATAGCATTTTTAAAAGAACAAATGTATAAATTTAGTCGGTGTGCTTCAAATGATGGCAAAATATTTGATGGCAAGATATGGCATGGGCATAAGTAAAAAGAATCTGGAGGAAATTATTTGTGGTTTGGATTTGTCATTGTCAAAAGTATGGACAATTATTCAATCGTAAAGCAAATATAATATGCAGTTATATTTACATGACCTCTGCATTAATTTTCACTTAAAATTGATTGAAGAAGTATTAACGTTTGATTAATTTCAACAAGTGAACAACAATTTGCCACATGAATGTGGTTCCGTTTATTAATCGCATGAAAGTCTTGCATTATTCGACACGAAACAATGCCACTGCTTAATGAGGATAGTGTTGTTCAGATTTGCCAATTTCTGAAGAATGTGGAAATTAGACATAAGAGATTCGAAATCGTCGAAAGTCGTCAACTTTGTAACGCATCTAGAAGAAGAAGGGCTACTTTTGTGGATGGTAAACATATAAGTGCATGTACGCGTACTTAAAAATGGAATGATGATGACTGACTTATCAGGCTACAGTTGTGCGTTTAGATGTCTTGACATGAAAGCTGCTTCTCTTTCTCCAGCTAACTGGATGTCGCTTTATTACTTAAAGTAAGGACCACTTGTCTTCACGAAATGTAATTTATTGTCATTTAAATTTGTTTAACAATTGAATTCTAAAATTTCTCTTTTTGAAGTGGATTAATGAAGAATGAAATGTGTAAATCGTATCCAGCTTTGGTATATTCATTGAAAAATCCAATGGGTGATTCCAACAGCAACTAAATGAATTAAAATAAATCTTCAGTGAATTGGTGGAAACAAGAGTCACGACCAACTGCAAATTTATTCTTAAAATGAATGAACTTGCTTGAGAGAATATAAGCGATCGCGCAACCTGTTGGGGGGTGGAAAATACAATGATGATCAACATTGCATTAAATAAAATCGATCCAATTTTTTGATGTTGATGAAATTAAGTATATTAAATTAATAATAATTCCGAATTGGAAGACTTTAAACTAGACTAGCGAACTCGTTGAAAGTCTACTAAGTAATTACTTAACGCAAAATATATCAATCTGTATTAAAGTTAACCAACAAATCAAACTTTTCAAACTGAGCTGAAATCTGTCCTTTCACATTCAGACTTACCCTTGCTTGTTGTTGTCACTTGCTCATACCCTGGAAGATTGCAAAGTTTTAGATTTACAACACGATTCTTCTATATGAGTAACATTGGCTAACGAAAGCAGTGTTCTAACGATTTCTTATTTCCAGAAATATATTACATTTAAACATAAAAGAAATATCTCATTTAGATTCGAAATCCAGTTGAAAGTCTACTAAGTAATTACTTAACGCAAAATATGCCATTCTGTATTAAAGTCAACCAACAAATCAAATTGTTTAAATTGAGCTGAAATCTGTCCTTTCACATTCAGACTTACCCTTGCTTGTTGTTGTCACTTGCTCATACCCTGGAAGATTGCAAAGTTTTAGATTTACAACACGATTCTTCTATATGAGTAACATTGGCTAACGAAAGCAGTGTTCTAACGATTTCTTATTTCCAGAAATATATTACATTTAAACATAAAAGAAATATCTCATTTAGATTCGAAATCCAGTTGAAAGTCTACTAAGTAATTACTTAACGCAAAATATGCCATTCTGTATTAAAGTCAACCAACAAATCAAATTGTTTAAATTGAGCTGAAATCTGTCCTTTCACATTCAGACTTACCCTTGCTTGTTGTTGTCACTTGCTCATACCCTGGAAGATTGCAAAGTTTTAGATTTACAACACGATTCTTCTATATGAGTAACATTGGCTAACGAAAACAGTGTTCTAACGATTTCTTATTTCCAGAAATATATTACATTTAAACATAAAAGAAATATCTCATTTAGATTCGAAATCCAGTTGAAAGTCTACTAAGTAATTACTTAACGCAAAATATGCCATTCTGTATTAAAGTCAACCAACAAATCAAATTGTTTAAATTGAGCTGAAATCTGTCCTTTCACATTCAGACTTACCCTTGCTTGTTGTTGTCACTTGCTCATACCCTGGAAGATTGCAAAGTTTTAGATTTACAACATGGTTCTTCAGTATGGGTAGCAATGGTTAATAAAAACAGTGTTCTAATGATGTCTTATTTCAAGAAAAATGTCACATTTATTTAGAATCAAAATTGTGGATTGTCTTCAGATTTATTAACAATAACATTGCACCAAACAAAAGATAACCTACTTTTGCACTCCGTTATATCAGGTGACACACCTAAACAAAGCACGTATTTTTGAGAATGACAAACCAAAATGAATATATGTACACATATCCAAAAAAGGGACATACCGCCTCTCTCCCAAAAGACACTAACTCCTACATATTCACTTCTTGAGATAAATTCAAAATGTGTGCTGGGTTCCATTGCTTCTCGCTTATATTCGAATGAACTATCCAGCTGATCCTTTTCGGTGTTTTTTGTAAAGTTCTCTTAAAATAAAAATATAAAAATCAACGAAATACAATATGACTCACTGCAATAATTTCGAGAAAATCGTGGATCAACAATTCCTTCATCCCAAAAGCATGCTGGCCTTTCGTTCCTCTGCATATTCAACTTAAATAGAATGAAGTATTGCAATTATAAACACATAGTTAAAGCTTACACTATTATAACGAATAATTATAATATAATCAAAATAAATCACAGTACAACATTATAAATTAAATTGATAACAAGTTCATTAATTTCCCACTCTTTTCTTGTAGTGAAAAGTTATGAATAAATCAAAATCACGACTTAAAGTGACAAAATTCGAATGAAATTGTTTTCATTAAAATGAAAATAAACGCACCGAGGAGGTGGAGTTCACTCCTTTGATGGCAAATTTAATGTGAACAGAACTCATCCCTTTCGCAAACCTAACAAACGGAAACGACACTTCGGGGATAATCTCTCCTACAAATAACCAAACAGGTAATGAAAAAAATATTCACAATTTAAAACTTAAATTAAAATATTGTAGAAATTGGTCACTAGCCCACTGCACTTCTGCATATCTAACCTGGTTCAACAGGTTTAAATTGACATTTCGGGACAACTTTGGCGATACAATCGAATTTGTCCCCAAAGACACGCAGGTCTTTGTATCGTGTAACGTCATTTATTGTTATATTCAAGTGGTCTATGTGGGAAAGGGGAAGATATAATGAAACAAGTTCAAAGGAACCCATTACCAGAATGTTTACTACATGGTTCACCGATCAATTTGTCATCGATATAACAGCCGTTATTTTTTATGCTAGCATATCCTCTCTCCTTGTTCACTACGGCAAATAAAGCCTGAAAATGAAAACCAATTAGATGCTTATTGCACTGAATTTCTACATACGCTCCTTTCGTCCCCATCGAATATTAGAGGGTCTGATTTCCCAAATGGTGTTGCCACGATTCTTGAACAAGTTGAATAAGGCAAACTTAAGTCCTCCTTTCCAAGAGAAGCACTTAACTGCAGCAAGGTGAAAACGAATAGAATGGTGATCATTGGCTCCTATGTGGGATTCAACATTTGCCACGGTTTTATACATTTCAAGCACCAATTAATTTGTACCTGTGCACTTGGATAAAATGTAAGTATTTGCTGCTTCCAAAATAAGTATATGACTGGCGCAAAAATGCAAGGCCACAAAATCTGTGATACATCGACAGCCTCAGCCAACAGAATGAAGTGAGATCTTTAGTAAAACAGAATGACATGAGAATTTTGTAGGGCAATTTCTATCAACAGTCCTAAACACACAATTAATATCATTTGATAGGATTAGTAAACAATTCAAATGTCAAAATCGACTTTCTGCCTTCCTTCCTCAAACATAAATATTCGTATACCATCTGGAAGTGCTCAAAAGGAAACGGCTCCATTAAGTGTTGAAACAGTTGATCGATTTGAATGATATGTGGATGAATAATTACTATTTGTACTAACCTCGTAATATGCATCATGATTCATAAAATGTGTGATCACGTTATTATAAGCAACAAATGATATTGATCCTTCAGAGTGGTGGAGAATTTAGTTAAATTGACGTAAAAATGTGTTTTAGGCTAGAAAATGCCACGAATTCACAATTTTTTGTCAATGTCGATTTCATTTCAGTTCCCAAATGAGACTGTGAGTTGAGTTCTTTATTGCTTGTCTATGTAATAGTAAATTTCAATCTCTGAGCCCCAGCGTAACACACCAACTGCTATAAAAATCTTCAAAGTAGTTTGTGTATAAAAATTTGAAGGAAACGTTAAGAGAAATAATTAGAGTGCGTTTGAAAACATTACTTGCCAATCAGATGTAAAATATTAAGACGCATTTGATGTTGTCTTAACCATTAATAGGGCCATGGGGTTTTCTAGCACTTTTATTAGATGTTGAATGTGTCATTTATTTAAAGCTTCAGTTTAGTGGTTTGCTTTCTGCCTGATTAATGTGCAGAATTATTAATACAAAATACTTCACAAATATACCGTCTCCTAACCAACACTTGAAGTATGTAATTGCATTTACAAATATATTTTAATCAATGATTTTATTAATGAATCAATGTGCACTAAATCTCGCCCTCGATTCCGTAGTGAAATTAATCTACCAATTTTACCCACATTAACCTCCATTTTCAACCCAGAGCCGCATTCTACTTTGCTGTGTACAGTTCGAAAATGAGTGAAAGCCTCACTAGATTGTGCGCATATGAGCTAAGGAAACCCAAGTCACAGAGGTTCAAAATTTTAGTCACTAGTTTCTCACATGCGTTAATAAGTTGAATGACTTATTCTAGAAAGCCTACGCATTCTTTACTAAAATGAAGCAAGTGAAATAACGCTCTATGAAGTCCTGAGGACGCGATTGCACAATAATCGCAATTTTCTCATAGAGAATTGAATTAAAATGAAAATATCTTGACCCACGACACACAAATTTATGCACTTCAATTCACAGTATTGAGCTTTTCAGTTTTAATACAAACAAATTGCACCGGTTTTGCCATGCAATTAGCTGATTAAAGGAGGTGGAAACGAACAGCAATTGTTTGTAGGGGATTAGTTATCTAACTAAGCCTGCTTGTACTCAGGAATCTCAGTGGCAATTTCTCCTAGTTAGTACTCCCCACTGTAAAGCTAAGCTACTGTAAAGTCAAGAAACAGACGTAGTGAGAGAAACACGTTCATTCGCGGTGACATTGTGGCGTGTTGTGCAACAAGGGAGGAAGCTTAGTCATTCAATATGGCGGGTTAAGTTAAACGAGGGGAGGCTTTTGATTGGCCATTGGCTGTGTGTCCTCGCACACAACCGTATGCCAAGTTGAACGACCGCACCTTCAAGCCACGCTGTGTGCTCATGCGAAGACGTGTCCCACAATACTCCCACTCTAGAGCGTTTGTAGGAAGCTAAAAGGTAGAGAAAACGCTCCAAAATTAATTGAGATACATGTTTAGTTAGGCGGGAGGTGAAACTGTTCGTCCACGAATGTGAACCGGGTTCGAGTAGAGGTGGGATAGGAATTGGAACTAAATTGTCCGAAGAAACGTAGGTTGTAGGGGCTAGGAGGAAGGTTGTACAGTGTCTTGAGACGGTTGGGGAATAGGGCAAGAGAGCTGTGTTCCGACGAATGGCGCAGGTTTAGAAGAAGGCTCCAGATATGTTCGTTTAAACCTGCAAAATGTGTTTCCACACGAAACGGTCGGTGATTGTAGTATGGATGCTAGGGTACGACAGTCCGTGGGAGTAGTCGAAAATCATCAAGCAGTATGCTTGCGGGACGAAAAATCTCGGATTGCAGGTCGAAACGTCCAAACGGGTCCTGCGGAGGTAAAAGTGAATGACACTGGAAGTGTTCAAAGGGAACTACATCGAAAAGACGAAAATAGGGAATGACATCGTAAGGATAAGAAAAGGAAGTGAAACCCGCGCATTCACGCCGAGATTTGTTTCCGGACACATTCTGTGGGAGTAGGAGTGGACGAAAAGATAGAGTCGACGAAATGGTGATTGACCGAGAAAGATGAGGATCACCAAACGAGTCGTGCGATCGGAAGGAAAATGGCAGTGCCGTAGGAGGTTGCTCTGTAGCTGAGTGGATAGAGTCAGGCTTGACTCACAACAGAGTCATCAATCTGTATCGTCTTAGCTAACTCACTAAGCCCGACTGTACTCAGAAACTTCAGTGGCAGATTTCTTCCATGTTTGCGATGTATTTCAGTCATTGTTAAAGTATTGCACATTCGATATTGCTCGAAATAGTATGCAATTAGGAGATATTCAAAATATCACTTCGAATACTCAAATTAAATGTCTTAAAGTGGCGTGACAGACATTTTCAGACTGTGTTTTCTTTACAATTTAGTATTATTATCTTTTTTCCACATTTTGCGCGTTCCCTGTAAGTGATGGAGTTAGCTCGAGATGGAGGATGGTATTGAAACGGGAAATCAATTGAAAGTGCAAATTGATTATCGCAGAGTAGTTGGAGAACGCATTAAGAACTTCAATGTTATGCACACCAAACTCACATTTTGGAATAATGTCAGTGCTAAATAAAGTATTGATTCATGGAAACATTATAAATGAATGGTTTGATCATTTTATGTGGTTTCTTTTAAAATGGATAGAGTAAAGTAAACACATGCAATTTCTTTATTAATTTTGACAAGATATGACAGTAATTTTAGAAAGGTTTTGATAATGAAGTTAAATATTTGAGTTTTGGATGGGATATTGTCACGAATATAGCATTTTTAAAAGATCAAATGTATAAATGTATTTGATGTGCTTTTAATGGTGGCAAAATATTCGATGACAAGATATGACATGGGTATAAGTGAAAAGAATCTAATGGAAATAGTTTGAGGTTTGGATGGGTCTTTTCAAAATTATGGACAATTATTGAATCTTAAGGCAAATATACTGTGCAACCCTGTTTACATGAGCGCAGGAGCATCATTGATAAAATTGGCGCTTTATTGAAATATCAAGGGCTATGATGCTTCATTTCTTGGATAAAATTATTTAAACATGAACTTTTGCCGTTCTTAACACATGTATTATTTCTTTTTCTCGAGAAATAGAATATAACCAGCAAGAGAGTTCTTCGGGTTTCAAAGTTCTAAGAGGAGTTGAGTGATTAATAGTGCAAACAGAACCATGGAAAGGAGGTTTGTACAATGAAACAGATAAAGTTTAGTAAATTAAAAGGCACTCTATGAGTTAGCCATAATTAAATAATTTATTGGGTCAAATCTAGTGGAATAAAGAGTCAATCGAAGTTCTCTGGACTTGCGGAGTATACTGGTAGCATTCAGACCTGAAATTGAATAGTAAGAACTTTGCTTGACTTCAAAAAATTACAAAAGAAGTGCACTTCCAATTATCCAATTTTATCTTCTTTACCTGGGCTTGCCCACAAAATATTGGATTTTGATGAGAATTGGCCCAAGTATAGATTTTCAACAAAAACTTGTGTACACAATTTGAGTTGAGACGTTTTAAAGATTTTTTCCATTTTTGAATTTCATTGATGCCATATTAACTTCATTAGGGATGTGTAGCTCGCGTCGAAACATCTTTCACGTTGTCAAGGACATGTTGGCTATTTTAAAGCCAACCTTGCTTTTGTCAATCTGTTGGACAAGCTGTGCATCCGTTTCGTAAATTCGAAATTTGACCAAAGATGTGCTTACCAGACAGCCGAGATATACTTCGGAGGCACTTCTTTAATCTAAGCAATTCATCACTGGGACATTCGAGTGAGCTCTTTTACCGGACTTTCATCCTCCTCAGGTCATTAGTCTGTTTCCTCTGTGTCAAAAAGTAGAAGACATTTGAGGCAAAGAATGAGGGCAAGAGTAGTAGAGAATTCTAGGCGAATGCTGAAGAAAATTTAGGCTTCCTGCCATATCTCATTAGTAATAGTGCTGATTGCAGCGAATCTTAAGTCCTCGTCGTGAATTAGAATAAGTCACTCTTGCAGTAAGGTTGAATCCAACATTACATCCAAAGTAAGTGCAGCAGATTCGTGCATTATTGAAAGTGGAAAGGAATGCCCTAATCATAGTAAACTTCGACACTAGTTCCGCGATACTCACTAATCAATGCGAACAGAGTTTCTTGACCTCAATTAAGTGCTGAAGGTTCTAAATGCTGCGATACCGTCAAAGCACCCTTCGAGAACCATGATGTGTTCTCAAGTGATCAACTCAGTTAGCAGGATAAGGTGCTTAAGGGATTTGTGAAATAGTGTTACTGATGTTAATTTTGAAGTCCACTGAGTGCAATATTGCCAGATTATGCTGTTTTGACAATGTAAGTAGGAAGTGAGAAGTGAGATGTGTGTTGACTGCATGCAGTTTGAAATATGCTGCATTTCATCGTACACGGTGAGTCGCAGATCGGATCAATGATAGCTTGAATCCATCTTCTCATCCAAAAAAGAGTGAGGGGTGAAGTAATCTCACGTCTCACTCTTACATTTTAACTACTTCATTTGTTCTATGCCAAAAGTAGAACAAATATTGAGTGAGCTATTGTCACTC
This sequence comes from Hymenolepis microstoma, assembly GCA_000469805.3. NCBI lineage: Eukaryota > Metazoa > Platyhelminthes > Cestoda > Cyclophyllidea > Hymenolepididae > Hymenolepis > Hymenolepis microstoma. The sequence goes on along the minus strand of LR215995.1, from coordinate 8,568,837 downwards.
TCTACTTTATTCGCCTTTCTATGCGCCAATCTGCAATTGTCCCATAGGTGTGCACACATGCTTGTTAAAGTGTGTTCCAATTTGATGGCTTTGTTCATTTTTCGTAGATGCGTATATGTACGTAGGCATATTTTTGCATATATGTTGATATGTGCAAGAGAGCAATCTGTTACCAATGCGTTGCTTTTAAGCAATAGAACATATTTTTCAACCATCGAAAGTTTTGCCACATGAGTTCTTTTCGAATTGTTATGAGCATTTCGAGGTCAGAAGTCCACACGGCTTAAACGTATTGAGGAAAGTTATGCACGTTTTGCTAACGCTTTTATCTAAGCATTTGCTCAAGTGTTTTTTCCTGAGGAATGTCAGATTGGAATAGCCATTACCCATTTTAGGCAAATAGATGTTGTAATATGTTTTGGCATAAATGCACACCGAATACTAGGCAATCAAGCTAATTTAAGTTTATTGAGGAAATGAATAAAAAAATGGATTTGCTTTATTCATGGTAACTATGTAGTATGTGAGTGGAGTGAGCAACGTTAGAAAAGAGGGTCAAATTTGATAAAATGAAAAAGAAAGGTGGAAGCAGGACAAAAGACTCCTCCTTTTACCGGATGTGAGTTGGACACTTTATGTCCACATAATGCAATTTATTGTCATTTAAATTTATTTAAAAATTGACTTCTTTTATTTTCTGCCTTTTAAATGAGCTATTGAAGACTGAAATGTGCACTTCATGGAAAATCCGCTGAGAGACTGCAACAGCAACTAAAAAAGAAGTAAAATCTCAATCTTCATTGAATTCATGATGAAGAAAGTGGCAAACAAGTGGAAATAGTACTGAAGATGGAATAGCTTGCTAGAGAAGAGAGATGCAATTGTGGAACCTATGGTGGAGAATAAAATAATATGAAGGGCAAAATCTCGTTAACTGAAGTCGGTCAGATAGTTGCCATATCCAAAGCACAGCACACCTAAAAATCAAGTAAACTGAGTCACGTGTGGCTTGAGCATTAGTTCCCACAAAATGACTACAGAAATTGAATATATTTCACTCGATTCCGACATGCGTTAATTGTTGAATGACGTAGTCCAGAAGGCCTACGCATTATTTACTAAATTGAAGTAAAAGAGATAACGTCCTTTGAAGTCTTGAAGGCGTGATTGCACTATAATTGCTATTTTCTCATAGAGAATTGAATTAAAATGAAAACCGTTCGACCTTAAATATTATAACTACTATACTTTAAATCACGGTATTGATCTTTCCAATTTTAATTTACACAACTTGCACCGGTTTCACCATGCAATTAGTTGATTAATGGAGATGGGAACGAACAGCAATTGAGTTTGCTCGTGTTTGTCGCCGTATTTCATGTCATTGTTAAAGTATTGCACATTTGATATTGCTCGCCATAGTATGCAATTTGGAGATATTCTAAATGTTACTTCAAAATGTTATAAAATGACGTGACAGACATTTACAGATTTTTATTCTTTGCAATTTAGTATTATTATACTTATTCCCACTTTTTGTGCTTTCGCTGTAAGTGATGGAGTTAGCTCGAGATGGAGGATGGTATTGAAATGGCAAATCAATTAAAGAGTGCAGATTGTTTATCGCAGGGTGGTGGGAGAACGAATTAAAGACTTCAAATTTATGCACACCAAACACAAATTATGAAATAATGTCAGTGCTTAAAAAAATTGATTTACGGAACATTATAAATGAATAAAATTACCATTTAATCGATCAATTTTAAAATGCCTAAAGTAAGGTAAAAGAATGCAATTTCTTTAATGGTTTTGAAATAATTTATATCTAGATGTATAAATGTACAGTGGAATCTATTGAATGAGGAGTTGGAGCGGGATGAGAAGCTTGCGGGTCGAATCCAACTGATAAATGAACCTGAAATTTGACTTTGAGTAGCGCCCTATTTAGATATAAACTTTAGAAGACATTTTAATCCTCATAACCCTGTGTTGGCATAAACACAGATACGTTTTTATTAGATAATTATTTCAATACATCTATGCTATTAACAAATTTTGAGTAAACAATTATATTTAGAAAAAATTTGTTGTGAGCACAATGAATGATTTGATAATAATTGCTTAAAAAGCAAATGAGTTGAAAATTAATGGCCAGAATTGGCAACCTACTTGCATTTTGGTATGTAAAGTGCCACGAATTTGCAAGATTTTATCAGAATCGATTTTCTCGCATCCAATGAATCAGAACATGGGTTGAACTCCAAATTTCAGTCGAAAGGAAATAAAGCGTTTACTCCTTGAATTAAATCAGAAATAACCATCTAATATGTGAATCGTAAAATCACCGTTTACGCAGTTATTAAGATAAACAAGTTTAAGTCCGACTTAAGAAATGGGCTAGCATTTATTTCTAGCATTTCAAGATCTATTTACCTCCAACTAAGTGTTTGTCATATGAATACTCTATTCCTATACCATATGTCTTATTTTCAAAAATTAGTAAATTAAATGCAATCTATGATATAGCAAATAATTCGATTACCGTGAGCATTCGGAGCAGAACTTGGATTCGGAGCAGCGAATACAAATAATGCACTTCCAAAATCCAATTTTATCTCGTTTACTCGGGGTTGTTCACAAAATTACAGGATTTTGATGAGAATGTGTACAAGTTGGGTTGCCTGCAGATAATTTTCCCAAAACCATACTTCTAGATTGATGGGGATATTCAAATTATTCCCTCACCTTACTTCCAACGCATCCACCATCCGTTGTCTCAGTACCACTTCACTTCTTCGAATTATTTATTTTACGTTTGCAAAACTTGATATGTAATCTTGGCCGACGTGGGGGACGAGTGAAATTATTGGAACATATTTGGCAAGCATGTGTAAAGAGCAATATACATAAAATTAAAGTAAAATCCGAAAGTAATTACCCAAATATATGTTGTAAGTACCAGGTTTCATTATTCCGCATAATCACAACCCATGTTATGGTATAGAGAGAAGATATTTATGCAGTATTTTATACCATCAAGATGACGAATTCAAACACTTTTAGTGAAGTGTCTCGTTCAAATACAACAAGGTGTACTAAAATGCCCCTTAAGCCTTTTGAAGGGAGATAGAACCTATTCGCATAAGAGATGGCGGTTGTTATAAGAATGACAAACGGATCGGTCAACCTTGTAGTAGACATCATGGTAATGGTTTTCTTATAACTTCCCATTTTCCACATAGATTACTTGAATGTAACAATAAATGACGTTACACTATTCGAAGAACTGCGTGTCCATGGACTCCAATTCGATTGTATTGCCAAATTTGTTCCGAAATGTCAATTCAAATCTGTTAAACCAGGTTAGATGTGCAGAAGTGCAGTTGGCTGATGACTAATGTCTACAATATTTTTATTTAATTTTTAAAATGTCAATACCTTTTTGTTATGTGTTTGGTTATTTGTAGGAGATATTATCCCCGAAGTGTCGTTTCCGTTTGTTAGGTTTGCGAAAGGGATGAGTTCTGTTCACCTTAACTTTTCAATAAAAGGAGTGAACTCCACCTCCTCGGTGCGTTTATTTTCATTTTAATGAAAACTATTCCATTAGAACTGTATTTCTTTAAGTCGTGACTTAGAAATATAATTAACTTTTCACAATAAGAAAAGAGTGGGAAATCAATGAGCTTGTCATCAGTTTAATCAATAATTTTGTATTTTAAATTATATTAATTTGAATTTGAATTGTGATTTGATAATACAAGTTTTGACTGTTACAATATTCTTACGTGTAAATGTGCAACTGATTGATCAAATCATGCTTGAAATGACGAGCCTTAACAGTGTATTGATAATTTCAACACTTCATTTTATTTAAGATGGATTTGCGGAAGAACGATACGACGATATGCTTTTGGAATGGAGGGATTGTTGTTCCAGGTCATTTTAAAAACTATTGCAGTGAGTCACATTATATTGAATTGATCGTCTAATTTGATCTACGTAAAGGCAAGTTATTGCTTTTAAGGAAACTTTACTAAAAACTTCGAAAAGGATCAGCTGGATGGCACGCTCGAATATAAGCGAGAAGCAATGGAACGCAGCACCCATTTTGAATTTATCATAAGAGGTGAATATGTGGGAATTAGTGTCTATTGGGAGAGAGGCGGTATGTCAATTTTTAGATATGTGTACATTTACAAATTGGCTTGTCATTCTCAAAAGTACGTGCTTTGTTTAGGTGTGTCACCTGATATAACGGAGTGCAAAAGTAGGTTATCTTTTGTTTAGTGTAATGTAATTGTTATAAAAACTGAAGAAAGCTCGTTGTTTTGAATCTAAATAAGGTATTTCTTTTAATTTTAAATGTAATATATTTCTTGAAATAAGAAATCGTTGTAAATCTAAAACTTTGCAACCTTTCAGAGCATAAGCAAGTAGCAACAACAAGCAAGGGTAAGTCTGAATGTGAAAGGACAGATTTCAGCTCAGTTTAAAAAGTTTGATTTGTTTGTTGACTTTAATACAGAATAGCATATTTTGCGTTAAGTAATTACATATTAGTCTTTCAACTGGATTTCGAATCTAAATGAGATATTTCTTTTAAGATTACATGTAATATATTTCTGGAAATAAGAAATTGTTTGAACACTATTTTTATCAAACAATTTTACCTATACAGAAAAATCTTGTTCCAAATCTAATATTTTGCAATCTTCCAGAGCATAAGCACGTGACAACAACAAGCAAGGGTAAGTCTGAATGTGAAAGGACAGATTTCAGCTCAATTCCCACTTAATTACGATTCTTGATCTCACGCTAAATAAACATAAATTGTGGGGAATAAAAGAATTATTTGTCTGTCCGCCAATTAATAATATTTATTTTGAGTATTATAGATGGCATTTGGAATATCTTTAAATAGCACACTATGGCGAACAATTTCACAATACTTTGATGCTGAATTGCATAACGTCGATAAACATGCACAAAATCAATTTCTGTTCGTTTTCATCTCCTCCAGTCAGCTAGTTGCATAATGAAACCGGTGAAATTTGCATTCAACAAAACTGGAAATATCAATACTGTGATTTAAAGTGTAACAATTATAATGCTATAAATCAAACAATTTTCAACTTAATTCAATTCGCTATGATGAAATGTCAAGAGCTGTGCACTCTCGCTGTCATCATAAGACGTTATTTGACTTACTTTATTTCAGTAAAAAATGAGTAAATATACAAAAGCTGTGAACTCGTGACTGAATCTATTAGAGTATAAAACATTTGTGTTATTAATTTCTTTAAAATATTGCTCAAGCCTACACGACTCAACTTAATTGATTTTAAAGGCATGTTGTGTTTTTGGATATGGTAAATACCTACCTACTTATTAAACGAAAGCAATTGAGCAAGTGAATTGAAGAAGAATATGGGAGATTATGTTGCTTTTAAAATCCACAAATAGCATATCTTCTAATTTATCTCAAATAGAGCATACGTAGAATGCGTAAAAGCAAAGATTTATCGATTCTAACTAGCTTCCATTTTATTAGAATAGAGAATTATTTAAAATTTTCTTGCTCAAATTGTAAGTCTCAATTTAGATTTGCTTGAAACATCGCATAGAGATTCTGTGAATACTAGCGCGACAATTAAGTAGAGATGTGGTCTTCATGGTCTTGAATAGGCAAGCATACAATGCAACACTTTCAAAAGCGTATTATTATGTAACTGATTTACAAACAATGATTCAATTGAATAAATTTTCAATTTAGTCAAATCTTTTGACAAATATTGAACCAACTAGTCATAATTTGATTTAAACAGGGTTCATTTAGAAATCGATTGTAGTCTGATTTTGTTAAAACATTGCACACAACAGTCCGTGTGCATTTAGAACAATTGTGATGAGAGCCTAAGTGGGGCGTGTTTAAAGTATAAATGTATAATCTAAAGTTCCATATTTGGTAATTATTTTGTATATCTATTTGCATTTTGACTTGATTATTTCACTCTCCCTCTTTCAAGTTGCAATTCAAGATAATGCATTGTCCACAATTTAATCCAGATCGTATATAACTCCACTGTTATCAGTGTCAATCGAACTAACAATCACTGATTTTTACCCTTACACATCTAGTAATTGATGACTGCTTCAATAGACACCAACTCAAAACGCGTGAATGGATCGCTATGTTATCTACATTTATGACAAGCTTCTTTATATAGAAGGTTGTATAAAGGTTATTAACATAAATGTTTTTTTCTAATACTCGATGACATTATAACCAACAAATCAACCGTAAGCTGTCTAGAGCATGCGCTCTCTTTCAGTTTGACATTTAGATCTGGAGTTCATAAAATGAATCAACATATCATTAGCTTTTTAACCAGGTGAAATTTAACCAACCGATCCTACGACATAAATTTGTCGTTTTCTAATTTCGCACAAATTTTCATTCTCTCTAAGTGGTTGCTTTGTATAATATGCAGTACAACTGATTTGATACTTGTTGAACGATTTAATGTTGAGGCGTTCATCACTTCAGAGCTTTATTAGAAGGTTGGACAGTGAGTCGTCTTAAATGACGTATTGGAGAAAATTTCAAAATGCATGCAGTCAACACACTTCTCACTTCCTACTTACATTGGCAAAACAACAAAATCGGACAATATTGCAATCAGTTAACTTCAATAGGAACATGAGTAACACCCTTCCACAAATCATTTAAGCAGCTTATCCTGTTAAATGAATAGATCACTTGAGAACACATCATGATTCTCGAAGGATAATTTGACGAAATCTTTACATTTAGAATTTCCAATATTTACGTGAGGTCAAAACACACCGTTCGCATTGGTTAGTGCAGATCATGGTACTATTTTCGAAATTTAATGAGATAAGGGCATCTTTCTGTGCTCTGTTTTATGCACGAATCTGCTGCACTCTTTTATTTTGCTGAAGCAAAAAAATATATTTAATATAAACCTGCAAAACCAATGTAAATTAAAACTTGCCCAAGTAAGTATGAATCTTAGGATCTCAACTGGAAGTGAGTAATTGTAAAATATTGCGTCCACTGTTGAAACCAAGGCTCGAATGTGAAATATATTAAAAAACGCACAGTTTGGGTCACAGTTGACTTCATCTAAACCCCTTAGACAGAATGCGGTTTAAACGCTTTTCGCAATAAGCAGTGTAATAACAGTTTGCATTACGTCAACTAATGCTTAATTCTACTACTCTCAGGAGAATTTTTTTGAAAGTTTTCCTCATTCACGCTTAAGAAGACGCCAAGATAAAGCCATTTAATTTTCCATATAGGAATGCGGTTGTCACGTCCTCTCATCTCTCCTCCCAACAATAGTAGTAAATGTGGAGATTGCTTCTAGACCATCGAGTTTTATCTCCATCTACATATGCTGTGTACGCCTGTGGAGTTGGAGTCTCCGAATTTGTGTGCAAACTGAGCAAATAAATAGGCACAATAAAAACAGAACTAAGATTTGTGGACATGAACTTGTTCCTCCACCAGAGGTGTGTGACGTGAAAATCTAATTTCTAATTTAGTCTCGCAGTTTGATTAGTTCTTATGCACTAGTTACCACCTTCTCTTTGATTTCACATATTTCTGAAGTTACGTTTGTCCAAACTTTATTTACCTAAAATATTTCACCCCACGTGCCTAAATTTCATTATCCTTCAGAACGTTCGATATTTTTCTTCTGGAAAAATGATACTTTTAATGAATACAATGTTCTTTATTGTGTCTTAAGTCCAAAAAATTATTGCACAAATGTTTCTGCATAAATATATTTTACTCAGATTGCTGAACAAAGCTATCGATGTGGGACATATAAACAATCATGTCGATAAATGAAAGCTCACTTCCTTCCATTTGCGCATCCGTGTCGGTTATTTCACCTTTATTCAATGAGTTACTATAAAATGTGTCGCATTTCCCCCAGTTAACTCAAATTTATTTTCATTCAATTAACTTGTGCTCTTGGATATTCCAATTGCGTGTGCAGTGCTTCTTTTATTCAAGCAGTCAACCAATGCTATTTAGGGTGACCTATGTGGAAATGTTGACCTAGTAAATATTTACTTCGAACCTTGCTAAACAATTCTCCACTTCGATTGGATAGGCGATTTATTTGATTGTACAAAAAGATTAATATACACTTATGATATTCAACCTACTGAGTTCGATATCATAAAAATTAGTCTTGTAATTTCGGCTTAATATTTATGATTTCTAAAATACAAAGTTACTCACACTTTCAGTTAATAAAAAGCCTGATTTATTATGGTTAATGTATAGTATGGTATACATGAATAATATTGACCTATAGCAATGTCCTATGGTAATTGTATGTTATTCCAAAGTGAGTTGTATACAAAAATGATTAATCAATCATCGATTCAACGAAAAAATTGATTGCTTCATTTTTTAATATCCAAAACGAGGGAGAATAAAAACCAGTGCTGTTGCAATAAGCGAACGAGAACCAAATTTACCATTGGAACACAGAATGTGATTAGCCTACAGAAAATAGATTTCCTTTCTCAACACCAAATAACTTAAAACAATATTCCCATAATTTAAAAGAGATATAAAGGCATTGCATAAAATTGGTTGAGGCAAGTTTAAAATACAATAGGTTTGGATTAAAAGGAAATGATAAATAACCCAATATCCAACTTCTAAAGAAAAAACGTTCAGGGAAATTGTCCACAGTGCTTAGCACGAAGGCCTATAAGCAGTCCTTTGACGCTAGATCGAGGATCAGATTCACCTGGACTCGAATAAATGCACACAATGAATCAGCTTGACGAAAATGGAAAATTAACCATTTGCAATCAGAATTTCGTACAATTGGAGCTTTTGAAAATGCAAACAGTGAAGATTTGTGTCTCCTTTGCTAATACGCACACAATCCAATGAGGCAGTCACTTATTTACGAAGTGTTCATAGCAAAGTGGAATACAGGTCTGTTCCGAAAACGAAGGTCAAAGCTAATGAAATTACTAGATTTACTTCATAAACTCATGTTAGTTGCAACAAATGCTCACATTTTTGCCAAGCGTACAGATACAAATTAACTGGTACTTGAGATGTATAAAACTGTGGCAAATGTTGAATCCCACATAGGAGCCAATGATTACCATTCTATTCGTTTTCATCTTGCTGCAGCTAGCTGTTTCTCTTGAAAAAGAGGACTCAAGTTTGCCTTATTCAACTTGTTCAAGAATCGTGGTAACACCATTTGGGAGATCAGAACCTCTAATATTTGATGCGAACGCAAGGAGTGTATGGAGAATTTCAATGCAATAAGCATCTAATTGGTTTTCTATTTCGTGCTTTATATGCCCTAGAGAATCGTTCATATTTAAACTTGAACTATAAATATTTGCGCATATTCACAATCACAACGTGAAACGTCTTCCCTTGATGTAAATGAATGCGTAAGTTCTTTTATGATTTTAATTAGCCATAAAATCTTCTCCATTTACTTTGGCCAGTTGCATTTGAATTGGAAATTGTTCGAGGAATCGAGAAATTGTTGAAAGAATTGTGTCTTTAAATCTGGTTAGAGATTACATACTAGAGTCCAAGTTACTCTAATTTTGTGTTTAAATGGTGTCTATTGTTAGCCTTGCTTGTCGGTGATTTTTGGTAAAGTTATGTAGTCATCATTTGCTTTGTTTTATTTGCAATTGCTATCTTTCTTTAGAAGCGTTCAATTAATTCAGTGGTTCCTCTATATCACCATTTAACCGGCTAATCTGTTATTTTCAATTATAATACTTCAATTTGAATTTGTGATTGGTGACTGCGAGTAGAATAGGTTATAGCATATCGATTTGTCAAATGCAATAAGAATATTACTGTCATACACTTAATGAAAATTCGTTTTTAGTCATTTAAACTCGATTTGATAAAAACAAACATTGCGTTGCATTCAAGTCTTTGATCTCAACTCTATGTAATCCATAGTTTACACTTGCATAACATTCTTAATATTTGTGGTGAATACAATGATATTCTCAGAGTGGAAAGCTTGAGGGAGGGTACAAGTGAGGACAATTAAAAGTGATTTGAAGAAAAACTGGCAAAAATTCACTATTAAGTTCAGAAATTGTGATGACTAAAATGAAAGAGTTGAATCGTAATTAAAAATGGCTAAATTTGGTAATTTTTAGGGAGTTAGTCGTTAACGACAACAGGCACTGGTAAGTCAATGAAGGAAGTGACAGATGTCATCGCATATTAAGGCTCATTTAGTTGTGCTAGTTGCGTTGATTGCTGTGTGTGATGAATGTTAAGCTAACTAATTTATCAGCAGTCATTTGGTCTTCTTACAAATGCCAATCGAAATTTTTCAGTTTGAGATGATTAACTCAATATGTGACTTTTGTGAGGAGCCCCTATTTTCAAAATACGCATTTTATACTTTATGAAATTGTTGTATCATATTTCTTAGTTTGCCATTCAATTGCATCTATCAATGAAATTAAAATTTTAACTAACTGACAGCACTAGCAACAAAATTTCTCTCATTGAATTGCAAACGGATTTATAATTTTGTAGAAGTAAATAGGAAGCAAGGAAGAGGAATAAGAATGAAGGATTATAAATCTGCAAAGTTTTACTATTTCAATGTTTAAGTACTGTCTGAATGCTTGAATTAAATGGGAATCATGCACCCACTTGGTATTTTAAATTGCAGTAGTCTATCTCAAATGGAAAGAAAGTGCAGTCATTTGAGGCAAGTAGAAGTTGAATGAGCCTCATTGTATATCAACTGAGTGAATAGCAAAGATTCCCTGTTCGACCAAAGTAGAAATGGGCTTAAAGAAAGTGAAGTTGTTGTGAAACGTGCACGAATGTGCCTGGCAAAGATGTATACATCAATTCGCAGTATTTATTCTGTTGCTTGGAGACAGAACTAAAGACTATCGTTTGTCTCCTAAAGTGGCAAAAATTGTTGACGAAATTGCAGTAGCAAAATATTTCTTTTACGGTGAGTTACCAATAGAAAGAATGGTTGGATTGTAATCAATTTTCAGTCAGTGATTTAAAAGAGAATTTACTTTGTAATGAACAATAAATTAGACATTTAATGCCATTCTAAACGGTCAAAAATGATTGATTTATCCTTAGTCAAATATTCATAGAATCGTCATTTTTGTTGGCGGTCAATATAATCATTATTCTGAAAGACTCATAGTCACATCTCACGAATTTCCAATGCCACTCAACCGATCGACTCCCCAAATACTTCTTTAAGCAAACTTATAATTAACTTGCTTAACTGCAATTAACAATGCAGTCCTTATGCATTTACAGCTTCATTTACGTAGACCAACTCGAAAGAATTTTGAAATAAAGGTTAACATTTACCTGTCCATTGGGATGGATTTTCATTGTATTCAATTCTCATGGCAAATATTGTTCCAGCCAATTACAATTTCCATTATACTTTTAAGCTTCAATTTTACTTAAATGTATTATTTTCCTAAGTCGAATCTCAACATAGAAATTTTTAATGCATTTACTAATATAGGCAAACTTTTGTGACATGTCTTTCTTAGTAGCTAAAATTTGAAGATTGGAGCACTCCCATCCTTCGTATGATGTTCCACTTAATAAATGATACTCATTTATTATTCTTGAGAACATTCAATATTATTCTACTTGAAAAATGATATTTTTAATGAATAAGACATTTTAACAGTGTCTTGGGTTCGAAAATATTGTACAAGCAAAAGCTATCAGACACATTGTTCTTGTTGTAAAAACACATTAATATGCATATACATATAGATGCTTAATTAAGAAAAATGAACAAAACTATCAATTTTCGAATATATTCTACCATACATTTGCACTATTCTATGGAAAAATTGTACACTGACTCACGAAAAATTCGATTAGTTTGAGGATAAATGGTAGGTCACTCAATAATTCCATCTAGGAAACATTACGAAGTAGATGGCTGACGTTCTTTCCTTTTCAGAAAAGGAAAGAAACTATCCAATTACAAGTTAGAACACTAAGACTGCCAAAGTCTGAGTCATAACAAACTGTCACTATTTGTGAAACTAATTTCTAATGTTTTTACTCAAATAAATTTCCATGAATCCTTCGGCATTATCTGCGTACCATTGACAGCTTCAAAGTTGAATGGAAATTTATGTGTATTAAAATAGAGAAAAGAATCAAAGGAGAAAACATAATTCACAATAACGTATTAATGAAGTGAATGACTGTTAACATTTCATCACCATCCTTCATATAAGCGACTTCTTGTTTGGAAGGTAAATAGGTCTTGGCATGTTACATCTGACTGACAATTCATTTGCTAAGTCGTTATTTTGCGCGTTTTTTTAGTGTCGGCTTAATTCGGGATCATGCAACCTCCTTTAAAGACATCAGTATCAGCTAGTGAGTTATCCATTGGCTCAACGAGTGCAAGCTTCTAGCTCCAAGTTGGGAGTAAATCAATTATGACACAAACTTGCAAATTTATAGCATTTTCCAGACAGAGAGAGAGAGAGAGAGAGAGGGGGAGAGGGACGTGGAAGTGAAATTATTTTGCAAATGTTTCATGTAGCGAATAATGAAACACACTTACGTGCTAATGATTACCATTCCACCCCTTTCGGTCATTTTTTAGGTCTACAAATTTGCTGTCTTAGTTTTCCAAAAATGGCGGTTGTAGTGGGTAGTATTTGAAATATATTAATCACAGATGTCAAACACACTGTTTTGTCACTTGTAAATATAACTCTACTTTGATATAACTTAATTTGCGTTTGCATATAATACAATTTTTAAGTAAACATGTCCGTATCTGAACCGAATTCTCGTGATTTGCGGGAAGTGTAGGTTTTTTATTTCAATACACGAAAATCTGCGGACTGGCTGAAACTCATCGGGTTATCTCAGACACTTATGGTAAAATGGCTGTTAGTGACAGAACGTGTCGGCGGGAATGGTGAGTGGTGATTTTGCTGTCGTTGAATACCGGATTAGTGGTGGAGGGGAAAAAGTTGTTGAAGTTGCAGAATTGGAGGCGAGCGATTCTTAGTGAAGTCTCGTGTCAAACTCAAGAAGAGTTATCAGAATCATTGGGTGGGTATCAGTGAACAAACAATTTCAATACGCCTGAAACACTTGGAAATAATTGAGAAAGAAGGATATTATGTACCCAAGGAGTTGAAACCAAGAGGAGATGTGGAGCGACGCTTGTTTTCTTGTGAACAGCTGCTGGAAAGGCAAACTCGAAAGGAATCTCTCCACCCATCGTATTGTTACCAGAGTTCATAAAATGGGTACATTAAAATAACTCTAACGCTAATCCAAGCGCAAAAATCATGAGCATTGTCCGGTGGTCATACTGCAACACCGGTCAACACCTCGGCCGAATATCCATGGCTCAAGGGTCATGCTTTGCGTTTGGTGGGGGGAGGGACTAGCTTGGCGTAATTTATTATGAGCTTCTGAAACAATCACAGGTAAGCGTTATAGAACGCCATTGATACGCCTGAGATGTGCTCACGATAAAAGAAAAACGCCCAAGTACTGCGAGTGACACGAGAGAGATAGGCTATGTTACAGCATGATAATGCTAGACCTCGTGTTGTCAGGTTGGTGGTGAAAAAATATCTCGAAACCTTGGAATGGAAAATTTTGCCCCACCCGCCATACTCTCTAGATATTGCTCTGTCTGATTTTCATCTCACTCACCTCGCTCAATGGCACGCGGTCTGGCTGACCGGCACTTGAGTTCGCATGAAGAAGTGCAAAATTGGACTCATCGACCCATGGATCTTATCGAAAGATGGACATTTTTCGCCTTGGGATTCCTCTACTGCCTGAAAGATTGGCCAGGGTGGTAGCTAACGATGGATAATACTTTGAAACTTAATGAATGTAATCGTTTTGTTGGAATAAAGCTTCAAATTAGAAAAAAACGGCGTTAGCGAAGTTGTAGACCTAATACTTTTATTCAATGAGTTGCTATAAAATGGATCTCATCCACCTTCGAATTGGCTCAATTGACTCAAATTTATTTTCACTCAATCAACGTGTTTAATTAGATAATCCAAGTGCCTATACCGTGCCGCTTTTATTCAAACATTCAGCCAATACTCTCAGTCATAATGTTGACATAATGAATATATCTTTGAACACTGCAAAACAATTCTCTACTTTGATTTCATGGGAAATTTATTAGATTGTACAATAAGATCAATATACACTTATGCTAAGTATGCAAAACATGGTGATTTATGATTTGTATAATGTTGTCATTAACAAAATAATTAAATAGGGTAGTAATAAAAGTGTGATAAAGCATCTCCAAAATAGGGCAGATATATGTTATGCTGCACAAATATCTCCTCTCATTACCATCACCTGAGTGGTGATTACGCCGAATCGTGAAACATGGTATTTACAGTATTTCTCTGTGTCATTTGCTTTTGGATATTATTTTGTGCTCTCTATATGCCACATTGCACATGTTTGCTAAAAGGTCTTTCACACTATTTCATTCCTCTGTCACAATTGCCCTTATTACATCTCAGTCTTTGTCAAATAAATTTTAAACAAATCGAAGAAGTGAAGTTTAATGAGACAACGATTGGTGAATGCGTTGGAAGTAAGGTAAGGAAATAATTTGAATACCTCCCTCAATCTAGAGGAATGGTCGAAGAGAAAATGATTCATATACAATTCAAAGCACATCAGCCAAAATTTGAATCAGGTGAAATTATTACACCACGGAAAACATTGCGTAAAGGAAGGCTAGGTCAATTTTGTTTCCAGTTGTACACTTTTCAGGGATTTTTAACTCGTTTTAAGTATATGACTGGCGCAAAAATGCAAGGCCACAAAATCTGTGATACATCGACAGCCTCAGCCAACAGAATGAAGTGAGATCTTTAGTAAAACAGAATGACATAAGAATTTTGTAGGGCAATTTCTATCAACAGTCCTAAACACACAATTAATATCATTTGATAGGATTAGTAAACAATTCAAATGTCAAAATCGAGTTTCTGCCTTCCTTCCTCAAACATTAATACTCGTATACCATCTGGAAGTGCTCAAAAGGAAACGGCTTCATTAAGTGTTGAAACAGTTGATCGATTTGAATGATATGTGGATGAATAATTACTATTTGTACTAACCTCGTAATATGCATCATGATTCATAAAATGATTGATCACGTTACTATAAGCAACAAATAATATTGATCCTTCGGAGTGGTGGAGAATTTAGTTAAATTGACGTAAAAATGTGTTTTAGGCTAGAAAATGCCACGAATTCACAATTTTTTGTCAATGTCGATTTCATTTCAGTCCCCAAATGAGACTGTGAGTTGAGTTCTTTATTGCTTATCTATGTAATAGTAAATTTCAATCTCTGAGCCCCAGCGTAACACACCAACTGCTACAAAAATCTTCAAAGTAGTTTGTGTATAAAAATTTAAAGGAAACGTTAAGAGAAATAATTAGAGTGCGTTTGAAAACATTACTTGCCAATCAGATGTAAAATATTAAGACGCATTTGATGTTGTCTTAACCATTAATAGGGCCATGGGGTTTTCTAGCACTTTTATTAGATGTTGAATGTGTCATTTATTTAAAGCTTCAGTTTAGTGGTTTGCTTTCTGCCTGATTAATGTGCAGAATTATTAATACAAAATACTTCACAAATATACCGTCTCCTAACCAACACTTGAAGTATGTAATTGCATTTACAAATATATTTTAATCAATGATTTTATTAATGAATCAATGTGCACTAAATCTCGCCCTCGATTCCGTAGTGAAATTAATCTACCAATTTTACCCACATTAACCTCCATTTTCAACCCAGAGCTGCATTCTACTTTGCTGTGAACAGTTCGAAAATGAGTGAAAGCCTCACTAGATTGTGCGCACATGAGCTAAGGAAACCCAAGTCACAGAGGTTCAAAATTTTAGTCACTAGTTTCTCACATGCGTTAATAAGTTGAATGACTTATTCTAGAAAGCCTACGCATTCTTTACTAAAATGAAACAAGTGAAATAACGCCCTATGAAGTCCTGAGGACGCGATTGCACAATAATCGCAATTTTCTCATAAAGAATTGAATTAAAATGAAAATATCTTGACCCACGACACACAAATTTATGCACTTCAATTCACAGTATTGAGCTTTTCAGTTTTAATACAAACAAATTGCACCGGTTTCGCCATGCAATTAGCTGATTAAAGGAGGTGGAAACGAACAGCAATTGGTTTGTAGCGGATTAGTTATCTAACTAAGCCTGCTTGTACTCAGGAATCTCAGTGGCAATTTCTCCTAGTTAGTACTCCCCACTGAAGTAGCTAAGCTACTGTAAAGTCAAGAAACAGACGTAGTGAGAGAAACACGTTCATTCGCGGTGACATTATGGCGTGTTGTGCAACAAGGGAGGAAGCTTAGTCATTCAATATGGCGGGTTAAGTTAAACGAGGGGAGGCTTTTGATTGGCCATTGACTGTGTGTCCTCGCACACAACCGTATGCCAAGTTGAACGACCGCACCTTCAAGCCACGCTGTGTGCTCATGCGATGACGTGTCCCACAATACTCCCACTCTAGAGCGTTTGTAGGAAGCTAAAAGGTAGAGAAAACGCTCCAAAATTAATTGAGATACATGTTTAGTTAGGCGGGAGGTGAAACTGTACGTCCACGAATGTGAACCGGGTTCGAGTAGAGGTGGGATAGGAATTGGAACTAAATGGTCCGAAGAAGCGTAGGTTGTAGGGGCTAGGAGGAAGGTTGTACAGTGTCTTGAGACGGTTGGGGAATAGGGCAAGAGAGCTGTGTTCCGACGAATGGCGCAGGTTTAGAAGAAGGCTCCAGATATGTTCGTTTAAACCTGCAAAATGTGTTTCCATACGAAACGGTCGGTGATTGTAGTATGGATGCTAGGGTACGACAGTCCGTGGGAGTAGTCGAAAATCATCAAGCAGTATGCTTGCAGGACGAAAAATCTCGGATTGCAGGTCGAAACGTCCAAACGGGTCCTGCGGAGGTAAAAGTGAATGACACTGGAAGTGTTCAAAGGGAACTACATCGAAAAGACGAAAATAGGGAATGACATCGTAAGGATAAGAAAAGGAAGTGAAACCCGCGCATTCACGCCGAGATTTGTTTCCGGATACATTCTGTGGGAGTAGGAGTGGACGAAAAGATAGAGTCGACGAAATGGTGATTGACCGAGAAAGATGAGGATCACCAAACGAGTCGTGCGATCGGAAGGAAAATGGCAGTGCCGTAGGAGGTTGCTCTGTAGCTGAGTAAATAGAGTCAGGCTTGACTCACAACAGAGTCATCAATCTGTATCGTCTTAGCTAACTCACTAAGCCCGACTGTACTCAGAAAATTCAGTGGCAGATTTCTTCCATGTTTGCGATGTATTTCAGTCATTGTTAAAGTATTGCACATTCGATATTGCTCGAAATAGTATGCAATTAGGAGATATTCAAAATGCCACTTCGTATACTCAAATTAAATGTCTTAAAGTGGCGTGACAGACATTTTCAGACTGTGTTTTCTTTACAATTTAGTATTATTATATTTTTTCCACATTTTGCGCGTTCCCTGCAAGTGATGGAGTTAGCTCGAGATGGAGGATGGTATTGAAACGGGAAATCAATTGAAAGTGCAAATTGATTATCGCAGAGTAGTTGGAGAACGCATTAAGAACTTCAATGTTATGCACACCAAACTCACATTTTGGAATAATGTCAGTGCTAAATAAAGTATTGATTCACAGAAACATTATAAATGAATGATTTGATCATTTTATGCGGTTTCTTTTAAAATGCATAGAGTAAAGTAAACACATGCAATTTCTTTATTAATTTTGACAAGATATGACAGTAATTTTAGAAAGGTTTTGATAATGAAGTTAAATATTTGAGTTTTGGATGGGATATTGTCACGAATATAGCATTTTTAAAAGATCAAATGTATAAATGTATTTGATGTGCTTTTAATGGTGGCAAAATATTCGATGACAAGATATGACATGGGTATAAGTGAAAAGAATCTAATGGAAATAGTTTGAGGTTTGGATGGGTCTTTTCAAAATTATGGACAATTATTGAATCTTAAGGCAAATATACTGTGCAACCCTGTTTACATGAGCGCAGGAGCATCATTGATAAAATTGGCGCTTTATTGAAATATCAAGGGCTATGATGCTTCATTTCTTGGATAAAATTATTTAAACATGAACTTTTGCCGTTCTTAACACATGTATTATTTCTTTTTCTCGAGAAATAGAATATAACCAGCAAGAGAGTTCTTCGGGTTTCAAAGTTCTAAGAGGAGTTGAGTGATTAATAGTGCAAACGGAACCATGGAAAGGAGGTTTGTACAATGAAACAGATAAAGTTTAGTAAATTAAAAGGCACTCTATGAGTTAGCCATAATTAAATAATTTATTGGGTCAAATCTAGTGGAATAAAGAGTCAATCGAAGTTCTCTGGACTTGCGGAGTATACTGGTAGCATTCAGACCTGAAATTGAATAGTAAGAACTTTGCTTGACTTCAAAAAATTACAAAAGAAGTGCACTTCCAATTATCCAATTTTATCTTCTTTACCTGGGCTTGCCCACAAAATATTGGATTTTGATGAGAATTGGCCCAAGTATAGATTTTCAACAAAAACTTGTGTACACAATTTGAGTTGAGACGTTTTAAAGATTTTTTCCATTTTTGAATTTCATTGATGCCATATTAACTTCATTAGGGATGTGTAGCTCGCGTCGAAACATCTTTCACGTTGTCAAGGACATGTTGGCTATTTTAAAGCCAACCTTGCTTTTGTCAATCTGTTGGACAAGCTGTGCATCCGTTTCGTAAATTCGAAATTTGACCAAAGATGTGCTTACCAGACAGCCGAGATATACTTCGGAGGCACTTCTTTAATCTAAGCAATTCATCACTGGGACATTCGAGTGAGCTCTTTTACCGGACTTTCATCCTCCTCAGGTCATTAGTCTGTTTCCTCTGTGTCAAAAAGTAGAAGACATTTGAGGCAAAGAATGAGGGCAAGAGTAGTAGAGAATTCTAGGCGAATGCTGAAGAAAATTTAGGCTTCCTGCCATATCTCATTAGTAATAGTGCTGATTGCAGCGAATCTTAAGTCCTCGTCGTGAATTAGAATAAGTCACTCTTGCAGTAAGGTTGAATCCAACATTACATCCAAAGTAAGTGCAGCAGATTCGTGCATTATTGAAAGTGGAAAGGAATGCCCTAATCATAGTAAACTTCGACACTAGTTCCGTGATACTCACTAATCAATGCGAACAGAGTTTCTTGACCTCAATTAAGTGCTGAAGGTTCTAAATGCTGCGATACCGTCAAAGCACCCTTCGAGAACCATGATGTGTTCTCAAGTGATCAACTCAGTTAGCAGGATAAGGTGCTTAAGGGATTTGTGAAATAGTGTTACTGATGTTAATTTTGAAGTCCACTGAGTGCAATATTGCCAGATTATGCTGTTTTGACAATGTAAGTAGGAAGTGAGAAGTGAGATGTGTGTTGACTGCATGCAGTTTGAAATATGCTGCATTTCATCGTACACGGTGAGTCGCAGATCGGATCAATGATAGCTTGAATCCATCTTCTCATCCAAAAAAGAGTGAGGGGTGAAGTAATCTCACGTCTCACTCTTACATTTTAACTACTTCATTTGTTCTATGCCAAAAGTAGAACAAATATTGAGTGAGCTATTGTCACTCTCTACTTTATTCGCCTTTCTATGCGCCAATCTGCAATTGTCCCATAGGTGTGCACACATGCTTGTTAAAGTGTGTTCCAATTTGATGGCTTTGTTCATTTTTCGTAGATGCGTATATGTACGTAGGCATATATTTTTGCATATATGTTGATATGTGCAAGAGAGCAATCTGTTACCAATGCGTTGCTTTTAAGCAATAGAACATATTTTTCAACCATCGAAAGTTTTGCCACATGAGTTCTTTTCGAATTGTTATGAGCATTTCGAGGTCAGAAGTCCACACGGCTTAAACGTATTGAGGAAAGTTATGCACGTTTTGCTAACACTTTTATCTAAGCATTTGCTCAAGTGTTTTTTCCTGAGGAAAGTCAGATTGGAATAGCCATTACCCATTTTAGGTAAATAGATGTTGTAATATGTTTTGGCATAAATGCACACCGAATACTAGGCAATCAAGCCAATTTAAGTTTATTGAGGAAATGAATAAAAAAATGGATTTGCTTTATTCATGGTAACTATGTAGTATGTGAGTGGAGTGAGCAACGTTAGAAAAGAGGATCAAATTTGATAAAATGAAAAAGAAAGGTGGAAGCAGGACAAAAGACTCCTCCTTTTACCGGATGTGAGTTGGACACTTTATTTCCACATAAAGCAATTTATTGTCATTTAAATTTATTTAAAAATTGCTTCTTTTATTTTCTGCCTTTTAAATGAGCTATTGAAGACTGAAATGTGTACTTCATGGAAAATCCGCTGAGAGACTGCAACAGCAACTAAAAGAAGTAAAATCTCAATCTTCATTGAATTCATGATGAAGAAAGTGGCAAACAAGTGGAAATAGTACTGAAGATGGAATAGCTTGCTAGAGAAGAGAGATGCAATTGTGGAACCTATGGTGGAGAATAAAATAATATGAAGGGCAAAATCTCGTTAACTGAAGTCGGTCAGATAGTTGCCATATCCAAAGCACAGCACACCTAAAAATCAAGTAAACTGAGTCACGTGTGGCTTGAGCATTAGTTCCCACAAAATGACTACAGAAATTGAATATATTTCACTCGATTCCGACATGCGTTAATTGTTGAATGACGTAGTCCAGAAGGCCTACGCATTATTTACTAAATTGAAGTAAAAGAGATAACGTCCTATGAAGTCTTGAAGGCGTGATTGCACTATAATTGCTATTTTCTCATAGAGAATTGAGTTAAAATGAAAATCGTTCCACCTAAAATATTATAATTACTATACTATAAATCACAGTTTCGATCTTTTCAATTTTGATCCACACAACTTGCACCGGTTTAACCATGCAATTAGTTGATTAGTGGAGATGGGAACGAACAGCAATTGCGTTTGCTCATGTTTGTCGACGTATTTCATGTCATTTTTAAAGTATTGCACATTTGATATTGCTCGACAGAGTATGCAATTAGGAGATATTCATAATGCCACTTCGAATACTCAAATTAAATGTTTTAAAGTGGCGTGACAGACATTTTCAGACTGCGTTTTCTTTGCAATTTAGTATTATTATCTTTTTTCCACATTTTGCGCGTTCCCTGTAAGTGATGGAGTTAGCTTGAGATGGAGGATGGTATTGAAACGGGAAATCAATTGAAAGTGCAAATTGATTATCGCAGAGTAGTTGGAGAACGCATTAAGAACTTCAATGTTATGCACACCAAACTCACATTTTGGAATAATGTCAGTGCTAAATAAAGTATTGATTCATGGAAACATTATAAATGAATGGTTTGATCATTTTATGTGGTTTCTTTTAAAATGGATAGAGTAAAGTAAACACATGCAATTTCTTTATTAATTTTGACAAGATATGACAGTAATTTTAGAAAGGTTTTGATAATGAAGTTAAATATTTGAGTTTTGGATGGGATATTGTCACGAATATAGCATTTTTAAAAGAACAAATGTATAAATTTAGTCGGTGTGCTTCAAATGATGGCAAAATATTTGATGGCAAGATATGGCATGGGCATAAGTAAAAAGAATCTGGAGGAAATTATTTGTGGTTTGGATTTGTCATTGTCAAAAGTATGGACAATTATTCAATCGTAAAGCAAATATAATATGCAGTTATATTTACATGACCTCTGCATTAATTTTCACTTAAAATTGATTGAAGAAGTATTAACGTTTGATTAATTTCAACAAGTGAACAACAATTTGCCACATGAATGTGGTTCCGTTTATTAATCGCATGAAAGTCTTGCATTATTCGACACGAAACAATGCCACTGCTTAATGAGGATAGTGTTGTTCAGATTTGCCAATTTCTGAAGAATGTGGAAATTAGACATAAGAGATTCGAAATCGTCGAAAGTCGTCAACTTTGTAACGCATCTAGAAGAAGAAGGGCTACTTTTGTGGATGGTAAACATATAAGTGCATGTACGCGTACTTAAAAATGGAATGATGATGACTGACTTATCAGGCTACAGTTGTGCGTTTAGATGTCTTGACATGAAAGCTGCTTCTCTTTCTCCAGCTAACTGGATGTCGCTTTATTACTTAAAGTAAGGACCACTTGTCTTCACGAAATGTAATTTATTGTCATTTAAATTTGTTTAACAATTGAATTCTAAAATTTCTCTTTTTGAAGTGGATTAATGAAGAATGAAATGTGTAAATCGTATCCAGCTTTGGTATATTCATTGAAAAATCCAATGGGTGATTCCAACAGCAACTAAATGAATTAAAATAAATCTTCAGTGAATTGGTGGAAACAAGAGTCACGACCAACTGCAAATTTATTCTTAAAATGAATGAACTTGCTTGAGAGAATATAAGCGATCGCGCAACCTGTTGGGGGGTGGAAAATACAATGATGATCAACATTGCATTAAATAAAATCGATCCAATTTTTTGATGTTGATGAAATTAAGTATATTAAATTAATAATAATTCCGAATTGGAAGACTTTAAACTAGACTAGCGAACTCGTTGAAAGTCTACTAAGTAATTACTTAACGCAAAATATATCAATCTGTATTAAAGTTAACCAACAAATCAAACTTTTCAAACTGAGCTGAAATCTGTCCTTTCACATTCAGACTTACCCTTGCTTGTTGTTGTCACTTGCTCATACCCTGGAAGATTGCAAAGTTTTAGATTTACAACACGATTCTTCTATATGAGTAACATTGGCTAACGAAAGCAGTGTTCTAACGATTTCTTATTTCCAGAAATATATTACATTTAAACATAAAAGAAATATCTCATTTAGATTCGAAATCCAGTTGAAAGTCTACTAAGTAATTACTTAACGCAAAATATGCCATTCTGTATTAAAGTCAACCAACAAATCAAATTGTTTAAATTGAGCTGAAATCTGTCCTTTCACATTCAGACTTACCCTTGCTTGTTGTTGTCACTTGCTCATACCCTGGAAGATTGCAAAGTTTTAGATTTACAACACGATTCTTCTATATGAGTAACATTGGCTAACGAAAGCAGTGTTCTAACGATTTCTTATTTCCAGAAATATATTACATTTAAACATAAAAGAAATATCTCATTTAGATTCGAAATCCAGTTGAAAGTCTACTAAGTAATTACTTAACGCAAAATATGCCATTCTGTATTAAAGTCAACCAACAAATCAAATTGTTTAAATTGAGCTGAAATCTGTCCTTTCACATTCAGACTTACCCTTGCTTGTTGTTGTCACTTGCTCATACCCTGGAAGATTGCAAAGTTTTAGATTTACAACACGATTCTTCTATATGAGTAACATTGGCTAACGAAAACAGTGTTCTAACGATTTCTTATTTCCAGAAATATATTACATTTAAACATAAAAGAAATATCTCATTTAGATTCGAAATCCAGTTGAAAGTCTACTAAGTAATTACTTAACGCAAAATATGCCATTCTGTATTAAAGTCAACCAACAAATCAAATTGTTTAAATTGAGCTGAAATCTGTCCTTTCACATTCAGACTTACCCTTGCTTGTTGTTGTCACTTGCTCATACCCTGGAAGATTGCAAAGTTTTAGATTTACAACATGGTTCTTCAGTATGGGTAGCAATGGTTAATAAAAACAGTGTTCTAATGATGTCTTATTTCAAGAAAAATGTCACATTTATTTAGAATCAAAATTGTGGATTGTCTTCAGATTTATTAACAATAACATTGCACCAAACAAAAGATAACCTACTTTTGCACTCCGTTATATCAGGTGACACACCTAAACAAAGCACGTATTTTTGAGAATGACAAACCAAAATGAATATATGTACACATATCCAAAAAAGGGACATACCGCCTCTCTCCCAAAAGACACTAACTCCTACATATTCACTTCTTGAGATAAATTCAAAATGTGTGCTGGGTTCCATTGCTTCTCGCTTATATTCGAATGAACTATCCAGCTGATCCTTTTCGGTGTTTTTTGTAAAGTTCTCTTAAAATAAAAATATAAAAATCAACGAAATACAATATGACTCACTGCAATAATTTCGAGAAAATCGTGGATCAACAATTCCTTCATCCCAAAAGCATGCTGGCCTTTCGTTCCTCTGCATATTCAACTTAAATAGAATGAAGTATTGCAATTATAAACACATAGTTAAAGCTTACACTATTATAACGAATAATTATAATATAATCAAAATAAATCACAGTACAACATTATAAATTAAATTGATAACAAGTTCATTAATTTCCCACTCTTTTCTTGTAGTGAAAAGTTATGAATAAATCAAAATCACGACTTAAAGTGACAAAATTCGAATGAAATTGTTTTCATTAAAATGAAAATAAACGCACCGAGGAGGTGGAGTTCACTCCTTTGATGGCAAATTTAATGTGAACAGAACTCATCCCTTTCGCAAACCTAACAAACGGAAACGACACTTCGGGGATAATCTCTCCTACAAATAACCAAACAGGTAATGAAAAAAATATTCACAATTTAAAACTTAAATTAAAATATTGTAGAAATTGGTCACTAGCCCACTGCACTTCTGCATATCTAACCTGGTTCAACAGGTTTAAATTGACATTTCGGGACAACTTTGGCGATACAATCGAATTTGTCCCCAAAGACACGCAGGTCTTTGTATCGTGTAACGTCATTTATTGTTATATTCAAGTGGTCTATGTGGGAAAGGGGAAGATATAATGAAACAAGTTCAAAGGAACCCATTACCAGAATGTTTACTACATGGTTCACCGATCAATTTGTCATCGATATAACAGCCGTTATTTTTTATGCTAGCATATCCTCTCTCCTTGTTCACTACGGCAAATAAAGCCTGAAAATGAAAACCAATTAGATGCTTATTGCACTGAATTTCTACATACGCTCCTTTCGTCCCCATCGAATATTAGAGGGTCTGATTTCCCAAATGGTGTTGCCACGATTCTTGAACAAGTTGAATAAGGCAAACTTAAGTCCTCCTTTCCAAGAGAAGCACTTAACTGCAGCAAGGTGAAAACGAATAGAATGGTGATCATTGGCTCCTATGTGGGATTCAACATTTGCCACGGTTTTATACATTTCAAGCACCAATTAATTTGTACCTGTGCACTTGGATAAAATGTAAGTATTTGCTGCTTCCAAAATAAGTATATGACTGGCGCAAAAATGCAAGGCCACAAAATCTGTGATACATCGACAGCCTCAGCCAACAGAATGAAGTGAGATCTTTAGTAAAACAGAATGACATGAGAATTTTGTAGGGCAATTTCTATCAACAGTCCTAAACACACAATTAATATCATTTGATAGGATTAGTAAACAATTCAAATGTCAAAATCGACTTTCTGCCTTCCTTCCTCAAACATAAATATTCGTATACCATCTGGAAGTGCTCAAAAGGAAACGGCTCCATTAAGTGTTGAAACAGTTGATCGATTTGAATGATATGTGGATGAATAATTACTATTTGTACTAACCTCGTAATATGCATCATGATTCATAAAATGTGTGATCACGTTATTATAAGCAACAAATGATATTGATCCTTCAGAGTGGTGGAGAATTTAGTTAAATTGACGTAAAAATGTGTTTTAGGCTAGAAAATGCCACGAATTCACAATTTTTTGTCAATGTCGATTTCATTTCAGTTCCCAAATGAGACTGTGAGTTGAGTTCTTTATTGCTTGTCTATGTAATAGTAAATTTCAATCTCTGAGCCCCAGCGTAACACACCAACTGCTATAAAAATCTTCAAAGTAGTTTGTGTATAAAAATTTGAAGGAAACGTTAAGAGAAATAATTAGAGTGCGTTTGAAAACATTACTTGCCAATCAGATGTAAAATATTAAGACGCATTTGATGTTGTCTTAACCATTAATAGGGCCATGGGGTTTTCTAGCACTTTTATTAGATGTTGAATGTGTCATTTATTTAAAGCTTCAGTTTAGTGGTTTGCTTTCTGCCTGATTAATGTGCAGAATTATTAATACAAAATACTTCACAAATATACCGTCTCCTAACCAACACTTGAAGTATGTAATTGCATTTACAAATATATTTTAATCAATGATTTTATTAATGAATCAATGTGCACTAAATCTCGCCCTCGATTCCGTAGTGAAATTAATCTACCAATTTTACCCACATTAACCTCCATTTTCAACCCAGAGCCGCATTCTACTTTGCTGTGTACAGTTCGAAAATGAGTGAAAGCCTCACTAGATTGTGCGCATATGAGCTAAGGAAACCCAAGTCACAGAGGTTCAAAATTTTAGTCACTAGTTTCTCACATGCGTTAATAAGTTGAATGACTTATTCTAGAAAGCCTACGCATTCTTTACTAAAATGAAGCAAGTGAAATAACGCTCTATGAAGTCCTGAGGACGCGATTGCACAATAATCGCAATTTTCTCATAGAGAATTGAATTAAAATGAAAATATCTTGACCCACGACACACAAATTTATGCACTTCAATTCACAGTATTGAGCTTTTCAGTTTTAATACAAACAAATTGCACCGGTTTTGCCATGCAATTAGCTGATTAAAGGAGGTGGAAACGAACAGCAATTTGTTTGTAGGGGATTAGTTATCTAACTAAGCCTGCTTGTACTCAGGAATCTCAGTGGCAATTTCTCCTAGTTAGTACTCCCCACTGAAGTAGCTAAGCTACTGTAAAGTCAAGAAACAGACGTAGTGAGAGAAACACGTTCATTCGCGGTGACATTGTGGCGTGTTGTGCAACAAGGGAGGAAGCTTAGTCATTCAATATGGCGGGTTAAGTTAAACGAGGGGAGGCTTTTGATTGGCCATTGGCTGTGTGTCCTCGCACACAACCGTATGCCAAGTTGAACGACCGCACCTTCAAGCCACGCTGTGTGCTCATGCGAAGACGTGTCCCACAATACTCCCACTCTAGAGCGTTTGTAGGAAGCTAAAAGGTAGAGAAAACGCTCCAAAATTAATTGAGATACATGTTTAGTTAGGCGGGAGGTGAAACTGTTCGTCCACGAATGTGAACCGGGTTCGAGTAGAGGTGGGATAGGAATTGGAACTAAATGGTCCGAAGAAGCGTAGGTTGTAGGGGCTAGGAGGAAGGTTGTACAGTGTCTTGAGACGGTTGGGGAATAGGGCAAGAGAGCTGTGTTCCGACGAATGGCGCAGGTTTAGAAGAAGGCTCCAGATATGTTCGTTTAAACCTGCAAAATGTGTTTCCACACGAAACGGTCGGTGATTGTAGTATGGATGCTAGGGTACGACAGTCCGTGGGAGTAGTCGAAAATCATCAAGCAGTATGCTTGCGGGACGAAAAATCTCGGATTGCAGGTCGAAACGTCCAAACGGGTCCTGCGGAGGTAAAAGTGAATGACACTGGAAGTGTTCAAAGGGAACTACATCGAAAAGACGAAAATAGGGAATGACATCGTAAGGATAAGAAAAGGAAGTGAAACCCGCGCATTCACGCCGAGATTTGTTTCCGGACACATTCTGTGGGAGTAGGAGTGGACGAAAAGATAGAGTCGACGAAATGGTGATTGACCGAGAAAGATGAGGATCACCAAACGAGTCGTGCGATCGGAAGGAAAATGGCAGTGCCGTAGGAGGTTGCTCTGTAGCTGAGTGGATAGAGTCAGGCTTGACTCACAACAGAGTCATCAATCTGTATCGTCTTAGCTAACTCACTAAGCCCGACTGTACTCAGAAACTTCAGTGGCAGATTTCTTCCATGTTTGCGATGTATTTCAGTCATTGTTAAAGTATTGCACATTCGATATTGCTCGAAATAGTATGCAATTAGGAGATATTCAAAATATCACTTCGAATACTCAAATTAAATGTCTTAAAGTGGCGTGACAGACATTTTCAGACTGTGTTTTCTTTACAATTTAGTATTATTATCTTTTTTCCACATTTTGCGCGTTCCCTGTAAGTGATGGAGTTAGCTCGAGATGGAGGATGGTATTGAAACGGGAAATCAATTGAAAGTGCAAATTGATTATCGCAGAGTAGTTGGAGAACGCATTAAGAACTTCAATGTTATGCACACCAAACTCACATTTTGGAATAATGTCAGTGCTAAATAAAGTATTGATTCATGGAAACATTATAAATGAATGATTTGATCATTTTATGTGGTTTCTTTTAAAATGGATAGAGTAAAGTAAACACATGCAATTTCTTTATTAATTTTGACAAGATATGACAGTAATTTTAGAAAGGTTTTGATAATGAAGTTAAATATTTGAGTTTTGGATGGGATATTGTCACGAATATAGCATTTTTAAAAGAACAAATGTATAAATGTATTTGATGTGCTTTTAATGGTGGCAAAAAATTCGATGACAAGACATGACATGGGTATAAGTGAAAAGAATCTAATGGAAATAGTTTGAGGTTTGGATGGGTCTTTTCAAAATTATGGACAATTATTGAATCTTAAGGCAAATATACTGTGCAACCCTGTTTACATGAGCGCAGGAGCATCATTGATAAAATTGGCGCTTTATTGAAATATCAAGGTCTATGATGCTTCATTTCTTGGATAAAATTATTTAAACATGAACTTTTGCCGTTCTTAACACATGTATTATTTCTTTTTCTCGAGAAATAGAATATAACCAGCAAGAGAGTTCTTCGGGTTTCAAAGTTCTAAGAGGAGTTGAGTGATTAATAGTGCAAACAGAACCATGGAAAGGAGGTTTGTACAATGAAACAGATAAAGTTTAGTAAATTAAAAGGCACTCTATGAGTTAGCCATAATTAAATAATTTATTGGGTCAAATCTAGTGGAATAAAGAGTCAATCGAAGTTCTCTGGACTTGCGGAGTATACTGGTAGCATTCAGACCTGAAATTGAATAGTAAGAACTTTGCTTGACTTCAAAAAATTACAAAAGAAGTGCACTTCCAATTATCCAATTTTATCTTCTTTACCTGGGCTTGCCCACAAAATATTGGATTTTGATGAGAATTGGCCCAAGTATAGATTTTCAACAAAAACTTGTGTACACAATTTGAGTTGAGACGTTTTAAAGATTTTTTCCATTTTTGAATTTCATTGATGCCATATTAACTTCATTAGGGATGTGTAGCTCGCGTCGAAACATCTTTCACGTTGTCAAGGACATGTTGGCTATTTTAAAGCCAACCTTGCTTTTGTCAATCTGTTGGACAAGCTGTGCATCCGTTTCGTAAATTCGAAATTTGACCAAAGATGTGCTTACCAGACAGCCGAGATATACTTCGGAGGCACTTCTTTAATCTAAGCAATTCATCACTGGGACATTCGAGTGAGCTCTTTTACCGGACTTTCATCCTCCTCAGGTCATTAGTCTGTTTCCTCTGTGTCAAAAAGTAGAAGACATTTGAGGCAAAGAATGAGGGCAAGAGTAGTAGAGAATTCTAGGCGAATGCTGAAGAAAATTTAGGCTTCCTGCCATATCTCATTAGTAATAGTGCTGATTGCAGCGAATCTTAAGTCCTCGTCGTGAATTAGAATAAGTCACTCTTGCAGTAAGGTTGAATCCAACATTACATCCAAAGTAAGTGCAGCAGATTCGTGCATTATTGAAAGTGGAAAGGAATGCCCTAATCATAGTAAACTTCGACACTAGTTCCGCGATACTCACTAATCAATGCGAACAGAGTTTCTTGACCTCAATTAAGTGCTGAAGGTTCTAAATGCTGCGATACCGTCAAAGCACCCTTCGAGAACCATGATGTGTTCTCAAGTGATCAACTCAGTTAGCAGGATAAGGTGCTTAAGGGATTTGTGAAATAGTGTTACTGATGTTAATTTTGAAGTCCACTGAGTGCAATATTGCCAGATTATGCTGTTTTGACAATGTAAGTAGGAAGTGAGAAGTGAGATGTGTGTTGACTGCATGCAGTTTGAAATATGCTGCATTTCATCGTACACGGTGAGTCGCAGATCGGATCAATGATAGCTTGAATCCATCTTCTCATCCAAAAAAGAGTGAGGGGTGAAGTAATCTCACGTCTCACTCTTACATTTTAACTACTTCATTTGTTCTATGCCAAAAGTAGAACAAATATTGAGTGAGCTATTGTCACTCTCTACTTTATTCGCCTTTCTATGCGCCAATCTGCAATTGTCCCATAGGTGTGCACACATGCTTGTTAAAGTGTGTTCCAATTTGATGGCTTTGTTCATTTTTCGTAGATGCGTATATGTACGTAGGCATATATTTTTGCATATATGTTGATATGTGCAAGAGAGCAATCTGTTACCAATGCGTTGCTTTTAAGCAATAGAACATATTTTTCAACCATCGAAAGTTTTGCCACATGAGTTCTTTTCGAATTGTTATGAGCATTTCGAGGTCAGAAGTCCACACGGCTTAAACGTATTGAGGAAAGTTATGCACGTTTTGCTAACGCTTTTATCTAAGCATTTGCTCAAGTGTTTTTTCCTGAGGAATGTCAGATTGGAATAGCCATTACCCATTTTAGGCAAATAGATGTTGTAATATGTTTTGGCATAAATGCACACCGAATACTAGGCAATCAAGCTAATTTAAGTTTATTGAGGAAATGAATAAAAAAATGGATTTGCTTTATTCATGGTAACTATGTAGTATGTGAGTGGAGTGAGCAACGTTAGAAAAGAGGGTCAAATTTGATAAAATGAAAAAGAAAGGTGGAAGCAGGACAAAAGACTCCTCCTTTTACCGGATGTGAGTTGGACACTTTATGTCCACATAATGCAATTTATTGTCATTTAAATTTATTTAAAAATTGACTTCTTTTATTTTCTGCCTTTTAAATGAGCTATTGAAGACTGAAATGTGCACTTCATGGAAAATCCGCTGAGAGACTGCAACAGCAACTAAAAGAAGTAAAATCTCAATCTTCATTGAATTCATGATGAAGAAAGTGGCAAACAAGTGGAAATAGTACTGAAGATGGAATAGCTTGCTAGAGAAGAGAGATGCAATTGTGGAACCTATGGTGGAGAATAAAATAATATGAAGGGCAAAATCTCGTTAACTGAAGTCGGTCAGATAGTTGCCATATCCAAAGCACAGCACACCTAAAAATCAAGTAAACTGAGTCACGTGTGGCTTGAGCATTAGTTCCCACAAAATGACTACAGAAATTGAATATATTTCACTCGATTCCGACATGCGTTAATTGTTGAATGACGTAGTCCAGAAGGCCTACGCATTATTTACTAAATTGAAGTAAAAGAGATAACGTCCTTTGAAGTCTTGAAGGCGTGATTGCACTATAATTGCTATTTTCTCATAGAGAATTGAATTAAAATGAAAACCGTTCGACCTTAAATATTATAACTACTATACTTTAAATCACGGTATTGATCTTTCCAATTTTAATTTACACAACTTGCACCGGTTTCACCATGCAATTAGTTGATTAATGGAGATGGGAACGAACAGCAATTGAGTTTGCTCGTGTTTGTCGCCGTATTTCATGTCATTGTTAAAGTATTGCACATTTGATATTGCTCGCCATAGTATGCAATTTGGAGATATTCTAAATGTTACTTCAAAATGTTATAAAATGACGTGACAGACATTTACAGATTTTTATTCTTTGCAATTTAGTATTATTATACTTATTCCCACTTTTTGTGCTTTCGCTGTAAGTGATGGAGTTAGCTCGAGATGGAGGATGGTATTGAAATGGCAAATCAATTAAAGAGTGCAGATTGTTTATCGCAGGGTGGTGGGAGAACGAATTAAAGACTTCAAATTTATGCACACCAAACACAAATTATGAAATAATGTCAGTGCTTAAAAAAATATTGATTTACGGAACATTATAAATGAATAAAATTACCATTTAATCGATCAATTTTAAAATGCCTAAAGTAAGGTAAAAGAATGCAATTTCTTTAATGGTTTTGAAATAATTTATATCTAGATGTATAAATGTACAGTGGAATCTATTGAATGAGGAGTTGGAGCGGGATGAGAAGCTTGCGGGTCGAATCCAACTGATAAATGAACCTGAAATTTGACTTTGAGTAGCGCCCTATTTAGATATAAACTTTAGAAGACATTTTAATCCTCATAACCCTGTGTTGGCATAAACACAGATACGTTTTTATTAGATAATTATTTCAATACATCTATGCTATTAACAAATTTTGAGTAAACAATTATATATTTAGAAAAAATTTGTTGTGAGCACAATGAATTTGATAATAATTGCTTAAAAAGCAAATGAGTTGAAAATTAATGGCCAGAATTGGCAACCTACTTGCATTTTGGTATGTAAAGTGCCACGAATTTGCAAGATTTTATCAGAATCGATTTTCTCGCATCCAATGAATCAGAACATGGGTTGAACTCCAAATTTCAGTCGAAAGGAAATAAAGCGTTTACTCCTTGAATTAAATCAGAAATAACCATCTAATATGTGAATCGTAAAATCACCGTTTACGCAGTTATTAAGATAAACAAGTTTAAGTCCGACTTAAGAAATGGGCTAGCATTTATTTCTAGCATTTCAAGATCTATTTACCTCCAACTAAGTGTTTGTCATATGAATACTCTATTCCTATACCATATGTCTTATTTTCAAAAATTAGTAAATTAAATGCAATCTATGATATAGCAAATAATTCGATTACCGTGAGCATTCGGAGCAGAACTTGGATTCGGAGCAGCGAATACAAATAATGCACTTCCAAAATCCAATTTTATCTCGTTTACTCGGGGTTGTTCACAAAATTACAGGATTTTGATGAGAATGTGTACAAGCTGGGTTGCCTGCAGATAATTTTCTCAAAACCATACTTCTAGATTGATGGGGATATTCAAATTATTCCCTCATCTTACTTCCAACGCATCCACCATCCGTTGTCTCAGTACCACTTCACTTCTTCGAATTATTTATTTTACGTTTGCAAAACTTGATATGTAATCTTGGCCGACGTGGGGGACGAGTGAAATTATTGGAACATATTTGGCAAGCATGTGTAAAGAGCAATATACATAAAATTAAAGTAAAATCCGAAAGTAATTACCCAAATATATGTTGTAAGTACCAGGTTTCATTATTCCGCATAATCACAACCCATGTTATGGTATAGAGAGAAGATATTTATGCAGTATTTTATACCATCAAGATGACGAATTCAAACACTTTTAGTGAAGTGTCTCGTTCAAATACAACAAGGTGTACTAAAATGCCCCTTAAGCCTTTTGAAGGGAGATAGAACCTATTCGCATAAGAGATGGCGGTTGTTATAAGAATGACAAACGGATCGGTCAACCTTGTAGTAGACATCATGGTAATGGTTTTCTTATAACTTCCCATTTTCCACATAGATTACTTGAATGTAACAATAAATGACGTTACACTATTCGAAGAACTGCGTGTCCATGGACTCCAATTCGATTGTATTGCCAAATTTGTTCCGAAATGTCAATTCAAATCTGTTAAACCAGGTTAGATGTGCAGAAGTGCAGTTGGCTGATGACTAATGTCTACAATATTTTTATTTAATTTTTAAAATGTCAATACCTTTTTGTTATGTGTTTGGTTATTTGTAGGAGATATTATCCCCGAAGTGTCGTTTCCGTTTGTTAGGTTTGCGAAAGGGATGAGTTCTGTTCACCTTAACTTTTCAATAAAAGGAGTGAACTCCACCTCCTCGGTGCGTTTATTTTCATTTTAATGAAAACTATTCCATTAGAACTGTATTTCTTTAAGTCGTGACTTAGAAATATAATTAACTTTTCACAATAAGAAAAGAGTGGGAAATCAATGAGCTTGTCATCAGTTTAATCAATAATTTTGTATTTTAAATTATATTAATTTGAATTTGAATTGTGATTTGATAATACAAGTTTTGACTGTTACAATATTCTTACGTGTAAATGTGCAACTGATTGATCAAATCATGCTTGAAATGACGAGCCTTAACAGTGTATTGATAATTTCAACACTTCATTTTATTTAAGATGGATTTGCGGAAGAACGATACGACGATATGCTTTTGGAATGGAGGGATTGTTGTTCCAGGTCATTTTAAAAACTATTGCAGTGAGTCACATTATATTGAATTGATCGTCTAATTTGATCTACGTAAAGGCAAGTTATTGCTTTTAAGGAAACTTTACTAAAAACTTCGAAAAGGATCAGCTGGATGGCACGCTCGAATATAAGCGAGAAGCAATGGAACGCAGCACCCATTTTGAATTTATCATAAGAGGTGAATATGTGGGAATTAGTGTCTATTGGGAGAGAGGCGGTATGTCAATTTTTAGATATGTGTACATTTACAAATTGGCTTGTCATTCTCAAAAGTACGTGCTTTGTTTAGGTGTGTCACCTGATATAACGGAGTGCAAAAGTAGGTTATCTTTTGTTTAGTGTAATGTAATTGTTATAAAAACTGAAGAAAGCTCGTTGTTTTGAATCTAAATAAGGTATTTCTTTTAATTTTAAATGTAATATATTTCTTGAAATAAGAAATCGTTGTAAATCTAAAACTTTGCAACCTTTCAGAGCATAAGCAAGTAGCAACAACAAGCAAGGGTAAGTCTGAATGTGAAAGGACAGATTTCAGCTCAGTTTAAAAAGTTTGATTTGTTTGTTGACTTTAATACAGAATAGCATATTTTGCGTTAAGTAATTACATATTAGTCTTTCAACTGGATTTCGAATCTAAATGAGATATTTCTTTTAAGATTACATGTAATATATTTCTGGAAATAAGAAATTGTTTGAACACTATTTTTATCAAACAATTTTACCTATACAGAAAAATCTTGTTCCAAATCTAATATTTTGCAATCTTCCAGAGCATAAGCACGTGACAACAACAAGCAAGGGTAAGTCTGAATGTGAAAGGACAGATTTCAGCTCAATTCCCACTTAATTACGATTCTTGATCTCACGCTAAATAAACATAAATTGTGGGGAATAAAAGAATTATTTGTCTGTCCGCCAATTAATAATATTTATTTTGAGTATTATAGATGGCATTTGGAATATCTTTAAATAGCACACTATGGCGAACAATTTCACAATACTTTGATGCTGAATTGCATAACGTCGATAAACATGCACAAAATCAATTTCTGTTCGTTTTCATCTCCTCCAGTCAGCTAGTTGCATAATGAAACCGGTGAAATTTGCATTCAACAAAACTGGAAATATCAATACTGTGATTTAAAGTGTAACAATTATAATGCTATAAATCAAACAATTTTCAACTTAATTCAATTCGCTATGATGAAATGTCAAGAGCTGTGCACTCTCGCTGTCATCATAAGACGTTATTTGACTTACTTTATTTCAGTAAAAAATGAGTAAATATACAAAAGCTGTGAACTCGTGACTGAATCTATTAGAGTATAAAACATTTGTGTTATTAATTTCTTTAAAATATTGCTCAAGCCTACACGACTCAACTTAATTGATTTTAAAGGCATGTTGTGTTTTTGGATATGGTAAATACCTACCTACTTATTAAACGAAAGCAATTGAGCAAGTGAATTGAAGAAGAATATGGGAGATTATGTTGCTTTTAAAATCCACAAATAGCATATCTTCTAATTTATCTCAAATAGAGCATACGTAGAATGCGTAAAAGCAAAGATTTATCGATTCTAACTAGCTTCCATTTTATTAGAATAGAGAATTATTTAAAATTTTCTTGCTCAAATTGTAAGTCTCAATTTAGATTTGCTTGAAACATCGCATAGAGATTCTGTGAATACTAGCGCGACAATTAAGTAGAGATGTGGTCTTCATGGTCTTGAATAGGCAAGCATACAATGCAACACTTTCAAAAGCGTATTATTATGTAACTGATTTACAAACAATGATTCAATTGAATAAATTTTCAATTTAGTCAAATCTTTTGACAAATATTGAACCAACTAGTCATAATTTGATTTAAACAGGGTTCATTTAGAAATCGATTGTAGTCTGATTTTGTTAAAACATTGCACACAACAGTCCGTGTGCATTTAGAACAATTGTGATGAGAGCCTAAGTGGGGCGTGTTTAAAGTATAAATGTATAATCTAAAGTTCCATATTTGGTAATTATTTTGTATATCTATTTGCATTTTGACTTGATTATTTCACTCTCCCTCTTTCAAGTTGCAATTCAAGATAATGCATTGTCCACAATTTAATCCAGATCGTATATAACTCCACTGTTATCAGTGTCAATCGAACTAACAATCACTGATTTTTACCCTTACACATCTAGTAATTGATGACTGCTTCAATAGACACCAACTCAAAACGCGTGAATGGATCGCTATGTTATCTACATTTATGACAAGCTTCTTTATATAGAAGGTTGTATAAAGGTTATTAACATAAATGTTTTTTTCTAATACTCGATGACATTATAACCAACAAATCAACCGTAAGCTGTCTAGAGCATGCGCTCTCTTTCAGTTTGACATTTAGATCTGGAGTTCATAAAATGAATCAACATATCATTAGCTTTTTAACCAGGTGAAATTTAACCAACCGATCCTACGACATAAATTTGTCGTTTTCTAATTTCGCACAAATTTTCATTCTCTCTAAGTGGTTGCTTTGTATAATATGCAGTACAACTGATTTGATACTTGTTGAACGATTTAATGTTGAGGCGTTCATCACTTCAGAGCTTTATTAGAAGGTTGGACAGTGAGTCGTCTTAAATGACGTATTGGAGAAAATTTCAAAATGCATGCAGTCAACACACTTCTCACTTCCTACTTACATTGGCAAAACAACAAAATCGGACAATATTGCAATCAGTTAACTTCAATAGGAACATGAGTAACACCCTTCCACAAATCATTTAAGCAGCTTATCCTGTTAAATGAATAGATCACTTGAGAACACATCATGATTCTCGAAGGATAATTTGACGAAATCTTTACATTTAGAATTTCCAATATTTACGTGAGGTCAAAACACACCGTTCGCATTGGTTAGTGCAGATCATGGTACTATTTTCGAAATTTAATGAGATAAGGGCATCTTTCTGTGCTCTGTTTTATGCACGAATCTGCTGCACTCTTTTATTTTGCTGAAGCAAAAAAATATATTTAATATAAACCTGCAAAACCAATGTAAATTAAAACTTGCCCAAGTAAGTATGAATCTTAGGATCTCAACTGGAAGTGAGTAATTGTAAAATATTGCGTCCACTGTTGAAACCAAGGCTCGAATGTGAAATATATTAAAAAACGCACAGTTTGGGTCACAGTTGACTTCATCTAAACCCCTTAGACAGAATGCGGTTTAAACGCTTTTCGCAATAAGCAGTGTAATAACAGTTTGCATTACGTCAACTAATGCTTAATTCTACTACTCTCAGGAGAATTTTTTTGAAAGTTTTCCTCATTCACGCTTAAGAAGACGCCAAGATAAAGCCATTTAATTTTCCATATAGGAATGCGGTTGTCACGTCCTCTCATCTCTCCTCCCAACAATAGTAGTAAATGTGGAGATTGCTTCTAGACCATCGAGTTTTATCTCCATCTACATATGCTGTGTACGCCTGTGGAGTTGGAGTCTCCGAATTTGTGTGCAAACTGAGCAAATAAATAGGCACAATAAAAACAGAACTAAGATTTGTGGACATGAACTTGTTCCTCCACCAGAGGTGTGTGACGTGAAAATCTAATTTCTAATTTAGTCTCGCAGTTTGATTAGTTCTTATGCACTAGTTACCACCTTCTCTTTGATTTCACATATTTCTGAAGTTACGTTTGTCCAAACTTTATTTACCTAAAATATTTCACCCCACGTGCCTAAATTTCATTATCCTTCAGAACGTTCGATATTTTTCTTCTGGAAAAATGATACTTTTAATGAATACAATGTTCTTTATTGTGTCTTAAGTCCAAAAAATTATTGCACAAATGTTTCTGCATAAATATATTTTACTCAGATTGCTGAACAAAGCTATCGATGTGGGACATATAAACAATCATGTCGATAAATGAAAGCTCACTTCCTTCCATTTGCGCATCCGTGTCGGTTATTTCACCTTTATTCAATGAGTTACTATAAAATGTGTCGCATTTCCCCCAGTTAACTCAAATTTATTTTCATTCAATTAACTTGTGCTCTTGGATATTCCAATTGCGTGTGCAGTGCTTCTTTTATTCAAGCAGTCAACCAATGCTATTTAGGGTGACCTATGTGGAAATGTTGACCTAGTAAATATTTACTTCGAACCTTGCTAAACAATTCTCCACTTCGATTGGATAGGCGATTTATTTGATTGTACAAAAAGATTAATATACACTTATGATATTCAACCTACTGAGTTCGATATCATAAAAATTAGTCTTGTAATTTCGGCTTAATATTTATGATTTCTAAAATACAAAGTTACTCACACTTTCAGTTAATAAAAAGCCTGATTTATTATGGTTAATGTATAGTATGGTATACATGAATAATATTGACCTATAGCAATGTCCTATGGTAATTGTATGTTATTCCAAAGTGAGTTGTATACAAAAATGATTAATCAATCATCGATTCAACGAAAAAATTGATTGCTTCATTTTTTAATATCCAAAACGAGGGAGAATAAAAACCAGTGCTGTTGCAATAAGCGAACGAGAACCAAATTTACCATTGGAACACAGAATGTGATTAGCCTACAGAAAATAGATTTCCTTTCTCAACACCAAATAACTTAAAACAATATTCCCATAATTTAAAAGAGATATAAAGGCATTGCATAAAATTGGTTGAGGCAAGTTTAAAATACAATAGGTTTGGATTAAAAGGAAATGATAAATAACCCAATATCCAACTTCTAAAGAAAAAACGTTCAGGGAAATTGTCCACAGTGCTTAGCACGAAGGCCTATAAGCAGTCCTTTGACGCTAGATCGAGGATCAGATTCACCTGGACTCGAATAAATGCACACAATGAATCAGCTTGACGAAAATGGAAAATTAACCATTTGCAATCAGAATTTCGTACAATTGGAGCTTTTGAAAATGCAAACAGTGAAGATTTGTGTCTCCTTTGCTAATACGCACACAATCCAATGAGGCAGTCACTTATTTACGAAGTGTTCATAGCAAAGTGGAATACAGGTCTGTTCCGAAAACGAAGGTCAAAGCTAATGAAATTACTAGATTTACTTCATAAACTCATGTTAGTTGCAACAAATGCTCACATTTTTGCCAAGCGTACAGATACAAATTAACTGGTACTTGAGATGTATAAAACTGTGGCAAATGTTGAATCCCACATAGGAGCCAATGATTACCATTCTATTCGTTTTCATCTTGCTGCAGCTAGCTGTTTCTCTTGAAAAAGAGGACTCAAGTTTGCCTTATTCAACTTGTTCAAGAATCGTGGTAACACCATTTGGGAGATCAGAACCTCTAATATTTGATGCGAACGCAAGGAGTGTATGGAGAATTTCAATGCAATAAGCATCTAATTGGTTTTCTATTTCGTGCTTTATATGCCCTAGAGAATCGTTCATATTTAAACTTGAACTATAAATATTTGCGCATATTCACAATCACAACGTGAAACGTCTTCCCTTGATGTAAATGAATGCGTAAGTTCTTTTATGATTTTAATTAGCCATAAAATCTTCTCCATTTACTTTGGCCAGTTGCATTTGAATTGGAAATTGTTCGAGGAATCGAGAAATTGTTGAAAGAATTGTGTCTTTAAATCTGGTTAGAGATTACATACTAGAGTCCAAGTTACTCTAATTTTGTGTTTAAATGGTGTCTATTGTTAGCCTTGCTTGTCGGTGATTTTTGGTAAAGTTATGTAGTCATCATTTGCTTTGTTTTATTTGCAATTGCTATCTTTCTTTAGAAGCGTTCAATTAATTCAGTGGTTCCTCTATATCACCATTTAACCGGCTAATCTGTTATTTTCAATTATAATACTTCAATTTGAATTTGTGATTGGTGACTGCGAGTAGAATAGGTTATAGCATATCGATTTGTCAAATGCAATAAGAATATTACTGTCATACACTTAATGAAAATTCGTTTTTAGTCATTTAAACTCGATTTGATAAAAACAAACATTGCGTTGCATTCAAGTCTTTGATCTCAACTCTATGTAATCCATAGTTTACACTTGCATAACATTCTTAATATTTGTGGTGAATACAATGATATTCTCAGAGTGGAAAGCTTGAGGGAGGGTACAAGTGAGGACAATTAAAAGTGATTTGAAGAAAAACTGGCAAAAATTCACTATTAAGTTCAGAAATTGTGATGACTAAAATGAAAGAGTTGAATCGTAATTAAAAATGGCTAAATTTGGTAATTTTTAGGGAGTTAGTCGTTAACGACAACAGGCACTGGTAAGTCAATGAAGGAAGTGACAGATGTCATCGCATATTAAGGCTCATTTAGTTGTGCTAGTTGCGTTGATTGCTGTGTGTGATGAATGTTAAGCTAACTAATTTATCAGCAGTCATTTGGTCTTCTTACAAATGCCAATCGAAATTTTTCAGTTTGAGATGATTAACTCAATATGTGACTTTTGTGAGGAGCCCCTATTTTCAAAATACGCATTTTATACTTTATGAAATTGTTGTATCATATTTCTTAGTTTGCCATTCAATTGCATCTATCAATGAAATTAAAATTTTAACTAACTGACAGCACTAGCAACAAAATTTCTCTCATTGAATTGCAAACGGATTTATAATTTTGTAGAAGTAAATAGGAAGCAAGGAAGAGGAATAAGAATGAAGGATTATAAATCTGCAAAGTTTTACTATTTCAATGTTTAAGTACTGTCTGAATGCTTGAATTAAATGGGAATCATGCACCCACTTGGTATTTTAAATTGCAGTAGTCTATCTCAAATGGAAAGAAAGTGCAGTCATTTGAGGCAAGTAGAAGTTGAATGAGCCTCATTGTATATCAACTGAGTGAATAGCAAAGATTCCCTGTTCGACCAAAGTAGAAATGGGCTTAAAGAAAGTGAAGTTGTTGTGAAACGTGCACGAATGTGCCTGGCAAAGATGTATACATCAATTCGCAGTATTTATTCTGTTGCTTGGAGACAGAACTAAAGACTATCGTTTGTCTCCTAAAGTGGCAAAAATTGTTGACGAAATTGCAGTAGCAAAATATTTCTTTTACGGTGAGTTACCAATAGAAAGAATGGTTGGATTGTAATCAATTTTCAGTCAGTGATTTAAAAGAGAATTTACTTTGTAATGAACAATAAATTAGACATTTAATGCCATTCTAAACGGTCAAAAATGATTGATTTATCCTTAGTCAAATATTCATAGAATCGTCATTTTTGTTGGCGGTCAATATAATCATTATTCTGAAAGACTCATAGTCACATCTCACGAATTTCCAATGCCACTCAACCGATCGACTCCCCAAATACTTCTTTAAGCAAACTTATAATTAACTTGCTTAACTGCAATTAACAATGCAGTCCTTA
The DNA here is from genome assembly GCA_000469805.3 of Hymenolepis microstoma. Classification (NCBI taxonomy): domain Eukaryota; kingdom Metazoa; phylum Platyhelminthes; class Cestoda; order Cyclophyllidea; family Hymenolepididae; genus Hymenolepis; species Hymenolepis microstoma. The sequence continues at coordinate 8,527,170 of LR215995.1, read as the reverse complement.
TGCATTTACAGCTTCATTTACGTAGACCAACTCGAAAGAATTTTGAAATAAAGGTTAACATTTACCTGTCCATTGGGATGGATTTTCATTGTATTCAATTCTCATGGCAAATATTGTTCCAGCCAATTACAATTTCCATTATACTTTTAAGCTTCAATTTTACTTAAATGTATTATTTTCCTAAGTCGAATCTCAACATAGAAATTTTTAATGCATTTACTAATATAGGCAAACTTTTGTGACATGTCTTTCTTAGTAGCTAAAATTTGAAGATTGGAGCACTCCCATCCTTCGTATGATGTTCCACTTAATAAATGATACTCATTTATTATTCTTGAGAACATTCAATATTATTCTACTTGAAAAATGATATTTTTAATGAATAAGACATTTTAACAGTGTCTTGGGTTCGAAAATATTGTACAAGCAAAAGCTATCAGACACATTGTTCTTGTTGTAAAAACACATTAATATGCATATACATATAGATGCTTAATTAAGAAAAATGAACAAAACTATCAATTTTCGAATATATTCTACCATACATTTGCACTATTCTATGGAAAAATTGTACACTGACTCACGAAAAATTCGATTAGTTTGAGGATAAATGGTAGGTCACTCAATAATTCCATCTAGGAAACATTACGAAGTAGATGGCTGACGTTCTTTCCTTTTCAGAAAAGGAAAGAAACTATCCAATTACAAGTTAGAACACTAAGACTGCCAAAGTCTGAGTCATAACAAACTGTCACTATTTGTGAAACTAATTTCTAATGTTTTTACTCAAATAAATTTCCATGAATCCTTCGGCATTATCTGCGTACCATTGACAGCTTCAAAGTTGAATGGAAATTTATGTGTATTAAAATAGAGAAAAGAATCAAAGGAGAAAATATAATTCACAATAACGTATTAATGAAGTGAATGACTGTTAACATTTCATCACCATCCTTCATATAAGCGACTTCTTGTTTGGAAGGTAAATAGGTCTTGGCATGTTACATCTGACTGACAATTCATTTGCTAAGTCGTTATTTTGCGCGTTTTTTTAGTGTCGGCTTAATTTGGGATCATGCAACCTCCTTTAAAGACATCAGTATCAGCTAGTGAGTTATCCATTGGCTCAACGAGTGCAAGCTTCTAGCTCCAAGTTGGGAGTAAATCAATTATGACACAAACTTGCAAATTTATAGCATTTTCCAGACAGAGAGAGAGAGAGAGAGAGAGAGAGAGAGAGGAAGAGAGAGACGTGGAAGTGAAAGTATTTTGCAAATGTTTCATGTAGCGAATAATGAAACACACTTACGTGCCAATGATTACCATTCCACCCCTTTCGGTCATTTTTTAGGTCTACAAATTTGCTGTCTTAGTTTTCCAATAAATGGCAGTTGTAGTGGGTAGTATTTGAAATATATTAATCACAGATGTCAAACACACTGTTTTGTCACTTGTAAATATAACTCTACTTTGATATAACTTAATTTGCGTTTGCATATTAATACAATTTTTAAGTAAACATGTCCGTATCTGAACCGAATTCTCGTGATTTGCGGGAAGTGTTGCTTTTTCATTTCAATACAAAAAATCTGCGGACTGGCTGAAACTCATCGGGTTATCTCAGACACTTATGGTAAAATGGCTGTTAGTGACAGAACGTGTCGGCGGGAATGGTGAGTGGTGATTTTGCTGTCGTTGAATACCAGATTAGTGGTGAAGGGGAAAAAGTTGTTGAAGATGCAGAATTGGAGGCGAGCGATTCTTAGTGAAGTCCCGTGTCAAACTCAAGAAGAGTTATCAGAATCATTGGGTGGGTATCAGTGAACAAACAATTTCAATACGTCTGAAACACTTGGAAATAATTGAGAAAGAAGGATATTATGTACCCAAGGAGTTGAAACCAAGAGGAGATGTGGAGCGACGCTTGTTTTCTTGTGAACAGCTGCTGGAAAGGCAAACTCGAAAGGAATCTCTCCACCCATCGTATTGTTACCAGAGTTCATAAAATGGGTACATTAAAATAACTCTAACGCTAATCCAAGCGCAAAAATCATGAGCATTGTCCGGTGGTCATACTGCAACACCGGTCAACACCTCGGTCGAATATCCATGGCTCAAGGGTCATGCTTTGCGTTTGATGGGGGGAGGGACTAGCTTGGCGTAATTTATTATGAGCTTCTGAAACAATCACAGGTAAGCGTTATAGAACGCCATTGATACGCCTGAGCTGTGCTCACGATAAAAGAAAAACGCCCAAGTACTGCGAGTGACACGAGAGAGATAGGCTATGTTACAGCATGGTAATGCTAGACCTCGTGTTGTCAGGTTGGTGGTGAAAAAATATCTCGAAACCTTGGAATGGAAAATTTTGCCCCACCCGCCATACTCTCTAGATATTGCTCTGTCTGATTTTCATCTCACTCACCTCGCTCAATGGCACGCGGTCTGGCTGACCGGCACTTGAGTTCGCATGAAGAAGTGCGAAATTGGACTCATCGACCCATGGATCTTATCGAAAGATGGACATTTTTCGCCTCGGGATTCGCCTTCTGCCTGAAAGATTGGCCAGGGTGGTAGCTAACGATGGATAATACTTTGAAACTTAATGAATGTAATCGTTTTGTTGGAATAAAGCTTCAAATTAGAAAAAAACGGCGTTAGCGAAGTTGTAGATCTAATACTTTTGTTCAATGAGTTGCTATAAAATGGATCTCATCCACCTTCGAATTGGCTCAATTGACTCAAATTTATTTTCATTCAATCAACGTGTTTAATTAGATAATCCAAGTGCCTTTACCGTGCCGCTTTTATTCAAACATTCAGCCAATACTCTCAGTCATAATGTTGACATAATGAATATATCTTTGAACACTGCAAAACAATTCTCTACTTTGATTTCATGGGAAATTTATTAGATTATACAATAAGATCAATATACACTTATGCTAAGTATGCAAAACATGGTGATTTATGATTTGTATTATATTGCCATTAGCAAAATAGTTAAATAGGGTAGTAATAAAAGTGTGATAAAGCATCTCCAAAATAGGGCAGATATATGTTATGCTGCACAAATATCTCCTCTCATTACCATCACCTGAGTGGTGATTACGCCGAATCGTGAAACATGGTATTTACAATATTTATCTGTGACATTTGCTTTTGGATATTATCTTAGTGCTCTCTATATGCCACATTGCACATGTTTGCTAAAAGGTGTTTCACACTATTTCATTTCTCTGCCACAATTGCCCTTATTACATCTCAGTCTTTGTCAAATAAATTTTAAACAAATCGAAGAAGTGAAGTTTAATGAGACAACGATTGGTGAATGCGTTGGAAGTAAGGTAAGGAAATAATTTGAATACCTTCCTCAATCTAGAGGAATGGTCAATGAGAAAATGATCCATATACAATTCAAAGCACATCAGCCAAAATTTGAATCAGGTGAAATTATTACACACGGAAAACAGTGCGTAAAGGAAGGCTAGGTCAATTTTGTTTCCAGTTGTACACTTTTCAGGGATTTTTAACTCGTTTTAAGTATATGACTGGCGCAAAAATGCAAGGCCACAAAATCTGTGATACATCGACAGCCTCAGCCAACATAATGAAGTGAGATCTTTAGTAAAACAGAATGACATGAGAATTTTTGTAGGGTATTTCCTATCAACAGTCCTAAACACACAATTAATATCATTTGATAGGATTAGTAAACGATTTAAATGTCACATTCGAATTTCTGCCTTCCTTCCTCAAACATTAATATTCGTATACCATCTGGAAGTGCCCAAAAGGAAACGGCTCCATTAAGTGTTGAAACAGTTGATCGATTTGAATGATATGTGGATGAATAATTACTATTTGTACTAACCTCGTAATATGCATCATGATTCATAAAATGATTGATCACGTTATTATAAGCAACAAATTATATTGATCCTTCAGAGTGGTGGAGAATTTAGTTAAATTGACGTAAAAATGTGTTTTAGGCTAGAAAATGCCACGAATTCACAATTTTTTGTCAATGTCGATTTCATTTCAGTCCCCAAATGAGACTGTGAGTTGAGTTCTTTATTGCTTGTCTATGTAATAGTAAATTTCAATCTCTGAGCCCCAGCGTAACACACCAACTGCTATAAAAATCTTCAAAGTAGTTTGTGTATAAAAATTTGAAGGAAACGTTAAGAGAAATAATTAGAGTGCGTTTGAAAACATTACTTGCCAATCAGATGTAAAATATTAAGACGCATTTGATGTTGTCTTAACCATTAATAGGGCCATGGGGTTTTCTAGCACTTTTATTAGATGTTGAATGTGTCATTTATTTAAAGCTTCAGTTTAGTGGTTTGCTTTCTGCCTGATTAATGTGCAGAATTATTAATACAAAATACTTCACAAATATACCGTCTCCTAACCAACACTTGAAGTATGTAATTGCATTTACAAATATATTTTAATCAATGATTTTATTAATGAATCAATGTGCACTAAATCTCGCCCTCGATTCCGTAGTGAAATTAATCTACCAATTTTACCCACATTAACCTCCATTTTCAACCCAGAGCCGCATTCTACTTTGCTGTGTACAGTTCGAAAATGAGTGAAAGCCTCACTAGATTGTGCGCATATGAGCTAAGGAAACCCAAGTCACAGAGGTTCAAAATTTTAGTCACTAGTTTCTCACATGCGTTAATAAGTTGAATGACTTATTCTAGAAAGCCTACGCATTCTTTACTAAAATGAAGCAAGTGAAATAACGCTCTATGAAGTCCTGAGGACGCGATTGCACAATAATCGCAATTTTCTCATAGAGAATTGAATTAAAATGAAAATATCTTGACCCACGACACACAAATTTATGCACTTCAATTCACAGTATTGAGCTTTTCAGTTTTAATACAAACAAATTGCACCGGTTTTGCCATGCAATTAGCTGATTAAAGGAGGTGGAAACGAACAGCAATTTGTTTGTAGGGGATTAGTTATCTAACTAAGCCTGCTTGTACTCAGGAATCTCAGTGGCAATTTCTCCTAGTTAGTACTCCCCACTGAAGTAGCTAAGCTACTGTAAAGTCAAGAAACAGACGTAGTGAGAGAAACACGTTCATTCGCGGTGACATTGTGGCGTGTTGTGCAACAAGGGAGGAAGCTTAGTCATTCAATATGGCGGGTTAAGTTAAACGAGGGGAGGCTTTTGATTGGCCATTGGCTGTGTGTCCTCGCACACAACCGTATGCCAAGTTGAACGACCGCACCTTCAAGCCACGCTGTGTGCTCATGCGAAGACGTGTCCCACAATACTCCCACTCTAGAGCGTTTGTAGGAAGCTAAAAGGTAGAGAAAACGCTCCAAAATTAATTGAGATACATGTTTTGTTAGGCGGGAGGTGAAACTGTTCGTCCACGAATGTGAACCGGGTTCGAGTAGAGGTGGGATAGGAATTGGAACTAAATGGTCTGAAGAAGCGTAGGTTGTAGGGGCTAGGAGGAAGGTTGTACAGTGTCTTGAGACGGTTGGGGAATAGGGCAAGAGAGCTGTGTTCCGACGAATGGCGCAGGTTTAGAAGAAGGCTCCAGATATGTTCGTTTAAACCTGCAAAATGTGTTTCCACACGAAACGGTCGGTGATTGTAGTATGGATGCTAGGGTACGACAGTCCGTGGGAGTAGTCGAAAATCATCAAGCAGTATGCTTGCGGGACGAAAAATCTCGGATTGCAGGTCGAAACGTCCAAACGGGTCCTGCGGAGGTAAAAGTGAATGACACTGGAAGTGTTCAAAGGGAACTACATCGAAAAGACGAAAATAGGGAATGACATCGTAAGGATAAGAAAAGGAAGTGAAACCCGCACATTCACGCCGAGATTTGTTTCCGGATACATTCTGTGGGAGTAGGAGTGGACGAAAAGATAGAGCCGACGAAATGGTGATTGACCGAGAAAGATGAGGATCACCAAACGAGTCGTGCGATCGGAAGGAAAATGGCAGTGCCGTAGGAGGTTGCTCTGTAGCTGAGTGGATAGAGTCAGGCTTGACTCACAACAGAGTCATCAATCTGTATCGTCTTAGCTAACTCACTAAGCCCGACTGTACTCAGAAACTTCAGTGGCAGATTTCTTCCATGTTTGCGATGTATTTCAGTCATTGTTAAAGTATTGCACATTCGATATTGCTCGAAATAGTATGCAATTAGGAGATATTCAAAATATCACTTCGAATACTCAAATTAAATGTCTTAAAGTGGCGTGACAGACATTTTCAGACTGTGTTTTCTTTACAATTTAGTATTATTATCTTTTTTCCACATTTTGCGCGTTCCCTGTAAGTGATGGAGTTAGCTCGAGATGGAGGATGGTATTGAAACGGGAAATCAATTGAAAGTGCAAATTGATTATCGCAGAGTAGTTGGAGAACGCATTAAGAACTTCAATGTTATGCACACCAAACTCACATTTTGGAATAATGTCAGTGCTAAATAAAGTATTGATTCATGGAAACATTATAAATGAATGATTTGATCATTTTATGTGGTTTCTTTTAAAATGGATAGAGTAAAGTAAACACATGCAATTTCTTTATTAATTTTGACAAGATATGACAGTAATTTTAGAAGGTTTTTGATAATGAAGTTAAATATTTGAGTTTTGGATGGGATATTGTCACGAATATAGCATTTTTAAAAGAACAAATGTATAAATGTATTTGATGTGCTTTTAATGGTGGCAAAAAATTCGATGACAAGACATGACATGGGTATAAGTGAAAAGAATCTAATGGAAATAGTTTGAGGTTTGGATGGGTCTTTTCAAAATTATGGACAATTATTGAATCTTAAGGCAAATATACTGTGCAACCCTGTTTACATGAGCGCAGGAGCATCATTGATAAAATTGGCGCTTTATTGAAATATCAAGGGCTATGATGCTTCATTTCTTGGATAAAATTATTTAAACATGAACTTTTGCCGTTCTTAACACATGTATTATTTCTTTTTCTCGAGAAATAGAATATAACCAGCAAGAGAGTTCTTCGGGTTTCAAAGTTCTAAGAGGAGTTGAGTGATTAATAGTGCAAACGGAACCATGGAAAGGAGGTTTGTACAATGAAACAGATAAAGTTTAGTAAATTAAAAGGCACTCTATGAGTTAGCCATAATTAAATAATTTATTGGGTCAAATCTAGTGGAATAAAGAGTCAATCGAAGTTCTCTGGACTTGCGGAGTATACTGGTAGCATTCAGACCTGAAATTGAATAGTAAGAACTTTGCTTGACTTCAAAAAATTACAAAAGAAGTGCACTTCCAATTATCCAATTTTATCTTCTTTACCTGGGCTTGCCCACAAAATATTGGATTTTGATGAGAATTGGCCCAAGTATAGATTTTCAACAAAAACTTGTGTACACAATTTGAGTTGAGACGTTTTAAAGATTTTTTCCATTTTTGAATTTCATTGATGCCATATTAACTTCATTAGGGATGTGTAGCTCGCGTCGAAACATCTTTCACGTTGTCAAGGACATGTTGGCTATTTTAAAGCCAACCTTGCTTTTGTCAATCTGTTGGACAAGCTGTGCATCCGTTTCGTAAATTCGAAATTTGACCAAAGATGTGCTTACCAGACAGCCGAGATATACTTCGGAGGCACTTCTTTAATCTAAGCAATTCATCACTGGGACATTCGAGTGAGCTCTTTTACCGGACTTTCATCCTCCTCAGGTCATTAGTCTGTTTCCTCTGTGTCAAAAAGTAGAAAAAAATTTGAGGCAAAGAATGAGGGCAAGAGTAGTAGAGAATTCTAGGCGAATGCTGAAGAAAATTTAGGCTCCCTGCCATATCTCATTAGTAATAGTGCTGATTGCAGCGAATCTTAAGTCCTCGTCGTGAATTAGAATAAGTCACTCTTGCAGTAAGGTTGAATCCAACATTACATCCAAAGTAAGTGCAGCAGATTCGTGCATTATTGAAAGTGGAAAGGAATGCCCTAATCATAGTAAACTTCGACACTAGTTCCGTGATACTCACTAATCAATGCGAACAGAGTTTCTTGACCTCAATTAAGTGCTGAAGGTTCTAAATGCTGCGATACCGTCAAAGCACCCTTCGAGAACCATGATGTGTTCTCAAGTGATCAACTCAGTTAGCAGGATAAGGTGCTTAAGGGATTTGTGAAATAGTGTTACTGATGTTAATTTTGAAGTCCACTGAGTGCAATATTGCCAGATTATGCTGTTTTGACAATGTAAGTAGGAAGTGAGAAGTGAGATGTGTGTTGACTGCATGCAGTTTGAAATATGCTGCATTTCATCGTACACGGTGAGTCGCAGATCGGATCAATGATAGCTTGAATCCATCTTCTCATCCAAAAAAGAGTGAAGGGTGAAGTAATCTCAAACCTTACCCTTACATTTTAACCACTTCATTTGTTGTATGCCAAAAGGAGAACAAATATTGAGTGAGCTATTGTCACTCTCTAATTTATTCGCCTTTCTATGCGCCAATCTGCAATTGTCCCATAGGTGTGCACACATGCTCGTTAAAGTGTGTTCCCAATTTGATGGCTTTGTTCATTTTTCGTAGATGCGTATATGTACGTAGGCATATATTTTTGCATATATGTTGATATGTGCAAGAGAGCAATCTGTTACCAATGCGTTGCTTTTAAGCAATAGAACATATTTTTCAACCATCGAAAGTTTTGCCACATGAGTTCTTTTCGAATTGTTATGAGCATTTCGAGGTCAGAAGTCCACACGGCTTAAACGTATTGAGGAAAGTTATGCACGTTTTGCTAACGCTTTTATCTAAGCATTTGCTCAAGTGTTTTTTCCTGAGGAATGTCAGATTGGAATAGCCATTACCCATTTTAGGCAAATAGATGTTGTAATATGTTTTGGCATAAATGCACACCGAATACTAGGCAATCAAGCTAATTTAAGTTTATTGAGGAAATGAATAAAAAAATGGATTTGCTTTATTCATGGTAACTATGTAGTATGTGAGTGGAGTGAGCAACGTTAGAAAAGAGGATCAAATTTGATAAAATGAAAAAGAAAGGTGGAAGCAGGACAAAAGACTCCTCCTTTTACCGGATGTGAGTTGGACACTTTATTTCCACATAAGGCAATTTATTGTCATTTAAATTTATTTAAAAATTGCTTCTTTTATTTTCTGCCTTTTAAATGAGCTATTGAAGACTGAAATGTGCACTTCATGGAAAATCCGCTGAGAGACTGCAACAGTAACTAAAAGAAGTAAAATCTCAATCTTCATTGAATTCATGATGAAGAAAGTGGCAAACAATTGGAAATAGTACTGAAGATGGAATAGCTTGCTAGAGAAGAGAGATGCGATTGTGGGACCTATGGTGGAGAATAAAATAATATGAAGGGCAAAATCTCCTTAACTGAAGTCGGTCAGATAGTTGCCATATCCAAAGCACAGCACACCTAAAAATCAAGTAAACTGAGTCACGTGTGGCTTGAGCATTAGTTCCCACAAAATGACTACAGAAATTGAATATATTTCACTCGATTCCGACATGCGTTAATTGTTGAATGACGTAGTCCAGAAGGCCTACGCATTATTTACTAAATTGAAGTAAAAGAGATAACGTCCTTTGAAGTCTTGAAGGCGTGATTGCACTATAATTGCTATTTTCTCATAGAGAATTGAGTTAAAATGAAAATCGTTCCACCTAAAATATTATAATTACTATACTATAAATCACAGTTTCGATCTTTTCAATTTTGATCCACACAACTTGCACCGGTTTCACCATGCAAATAGTTGATTAATGGAGATGGGAACGAGCAGCAATTGAGTTTGCTCATGTTTATCGACGTATTTCATGCCATTTTTAAAGTATTGCACATTCGATATTGCTCGAAATAGTATGCAATTAGGAGATATTCAAAATGCCACTTCGAATACTCAAATTAAATGTTTTAAAGTGGCGTGACAGACATTTTCAGACTGTGTTTTCTTTACAATTTAGTATTATTATCTTTTTTCCACATTTTGCGCGTTCCCTGTAAGTGATGGAGTTCGCTCGAGATGGAGGATGGTATTGAAACGGGAAATCAATTGAAAGTGCAAATTGATTATCGCAGAGTAGTTGGAGAACGCATTAAGAACTTCAATGTTATGCACACCAAACTCACATTTTGGAATAATGTCAGTGCTAAATAAAGTATTGATTCACAGAAACATTATAAATGAATGATTTGATCATTTTATGTGGTTTCTTTTAAAATGCATATAGTAAGGTAAACGCATACAGTTTCTTTATTAATTTTGAGAAGTATGACAGCAATTTGATACACGTGATCTCTCAAAAGGACTTTGAGATCTTGCTGGTGGCTTGTTATTTTCTACCAGAACATTCTCGACCGTCGACTAAGAGATATAACAGCGGAAGAGGAAAACGGCATAATCGCCTGTGGCGAACCAACAAAATCTGTCTAAATCAGTCACCTAACATTGAAACGCTAAACATCACTTTCTCCTGTGAAGACTCGCAAGGAACGGCATTTCCCGATCCATGCCAGAGCATTACTGGCTTCCAAGCATTGCAACTTTTCCAACATAGCATAACACAATCTCCAGTACTGCAGAGATCGTTCCTCATCAAATTGTAAACATTTCTACGAACTCCATTTTCGTCTGCTAAACTGCAAATCATCAAACATAAAAAGTAAACGTTAAATGATAATGCACTTATGAAGTTGTTGCGATGTGTGCATGCCCAATCAAAACCGTTAGGACTGCATCTTTACATAATTTTGACGATAATATTCACAGAATGTATTCTTTAATAATATTGACTGTTTGTTAGAATCGATACATTTTGGTTGAGCAAATCGCCTAGTCAATAAAATGCATTAATAATATTTAGCACATTCTACTTAATTTCAACAAAGTAAATTGTTCGATTCGAGCTAAATTAGAGAGTATGACTTGTAGGGCATTTAAAAGCAAAGCAAACTTCAATATTCTTCTCCAATCCACTTTTTCAATTTTTTTCATTTAATAAGCAGATTGATAAATGTCATATCTAAAGTACACTGCGCCCTTAAAGTCAATAAAATTGGGTCTCGTAGACTTGAGCATTAGTTACAACAAAATGATCACAGAAATTGTTTATATTTCATTAGATTCCGACATAATTTAATAGTCTAGAAGGCCTACGTATTATTTATTAAAATGAAGTAAAAGTTATAACGTCCTATGAAGACTTGAGCGTGTGATTGCACAAAAATTGCAATTTTCTCATATTGATCAAATGCTATTATAAGCAACTCTCTTCTATTTGTTCAGGTAAACGCCGAGATTTAAAAATGACTGATTCTCTCGAGCTTAATTGCAAACAATCCTCAATACCACTTAATCCAAGGAAGAAATTCGCAACCTCATTCACATGAATTATCAAAAGAAATTTGGGATCTTGCTGGTTACTCCAGCTCTCTATGCATGGAGATATTCATTACCTTCTACCAGACGATTCTCCTAAGCCGACCAAGAGACGCTAAAGCGTAAAGGCAAAACGGCAAATGTCCGGTGTAAAACTAATACAATCTGTCTAAATCAGACACCCAACAAAGAAACCATAAACACCATCTTCTACTTTAGAAAATCGCAAGAAGACAGCATGTCCTGATCCATGCCGATCCGTTACTGGCTTCTAAGCATTGCCACTTTGCCAACATGTACATAACACAAACTCCAGTACTACAGAGATCGCTCCCCATTAACTTGTGAACACTTTTACGAGCTCCTTTTTCGTCTAACATAAAACACAAAAAGTAACCGTCTAGATAACTAAAAAGGATACTCGTGAGGAAACTCAACACATCAAAAGTACTTGCAATCAAAGTCAAGTTCCAGCTTCGAGCCGACACCGAAGGATGAGGCAAAAGAAGGCAAGAAAATCACAATTCTAAAATAAGGCAGTCACACTGCCATTAGCTAATGTCAGCATTGTGTCATTGCTCTTAATATTTACATAGTTGCCATGTTTTTTGTAAGTGAATATTATGAATAAGTTTCCCGTCTGTACCTCAACGTTATCAAATAAACGCATTCTACGTCAAACGTCTGTTTCTTCTACAACTTTACGGTAGCTTAGCTAATTCTGGGAGAATTTCAAAATATACATATATATAACCCATCCATTTCACATCAATGATGGTGTTGGTTGAATCGAATCTCAAGCCCCGGATGATGAATTAAAGTAAGTGATATTTGGTGTAAGGTTGAATCCAGCTTTTCATCCAAGTAAGTGTTGAAATGATCTTAGGCCTCTCGTTGTCTCCGGTGGAAAACTAATACAATCTGTCTAAATCTGTCACCCAACAAAGAAACCCTAAACACTATCTTCTACTGTGGAGACTCGCAAGACGACAGCATGTCCTGATCCATGCCAATCCGTTACTGGCTTCCAAGCATTGCAACTTTGCCAACATGTACATAACACAAACTCCAGTACTACAGAGATCGCTCCGCATCAACTTGTTAACATTTCTACAAGCTCTGTTGTCGTCTAATAAACTGTAAACCGTCAAATATAAAAAGTAACCGTCTAGATAAATAAAAACGGTACTCGAGAGGAAACTCAGCACTTCCAAAGTACTTGCAATCATTAATTAGTCAAATTCCAGCTTATAGTCGGCACCGAATGATGAAACAACGAAAGCATGAAAATCACAATTCGAAAATCAAGCAGCCAAACTGCCATCAACTAATGTAAGCTATTTACTGTGAACAGTAATTTAATACACTTCACTTTGACCTTCTTTGGTGAGAGCTGTAATTCCTTCAATTCTCGCATTCTGATCATTTCCTTCAGATATTGTTAACCTTACTGACCCAAACACTCTTACACTCGTCACGGTTGGAGAGTTCCTTTCGCCTCCCGCCTAAAGGATTGTGTAAATTGACTAATTTCGAGCGTTTTCTTTACCCATTTTGAGTTACTATAAACACTCTTGATAGGGAGTATTGTGGAGAACACAGCTCTAGCAAGGCAAAAGCAGAGAACTCTCTACCAATCAACGCTCAAAGTCGGTAGGGTGTTATCCAATTAATCAATGGCCAAAGTCATTACGTAGTTGCCATGTTGGAAAGTGAATATTATGAATAAGTTTCCCGTCTGTACCTCACCGTTGCCAAATAAACCCATTGTAAGTCAAAAGTCTGTTTCTTCTCCAGCTTTTTGGTAGCTTAGCTAATTCTGGGAGAATTTCAATATATATATATATCCCATCCATGTCATATCAATGATGGTGTTGATTGCAGCGAATCTCAAGCCCCGGGTGATGAATTAAAGTAAGTGATATTTGGTGTAATGTTGAATCCAGCTTTCATTCAAAGTGAGTGTTGAAATAATCTTTGTCACACTAAAATTTCACCTCTTCCATCCATTAACAAGTTCTACTTGTTGACATCATTATCACTCACATTGTTGTTGTCCCTCTGTTGGACAAGCTCTGCATCCGTTTCGTATTTGCAAAATCATTCCTGACAAAATTCTCGCCAAAGATGTGCATGCCAGACAGCCGGAAAATATTTGGGAAGCACCTCTTTAAGTGAGTTATCTTTAAGGTATTCAAGTGGGCTCTTTCGCATGACTTTCATTTTTATCACGCCATTGGTCTTTTGCCTCGGTGGCAAAAATTATAAGGCATTTGAAGCAAAGAATGGAGGCGGGTGGGCAGGGAGGCATGTAGAGCTGCCACGATTCTCAAATATAATTGATCAAATAAGTAAATAATGGTAACATGCACCGTCCACTCCCTACTTCTCCTAATCAATCAACGAGACGTCAAAACTGAAAAAAGACTACTTCAAAGAAAATGTCAGTATTAGCATACATAGAAAACATCAAAATATTCACAGAAGCTTTTGAGGCTTTCCACACAAGATGGAAGAAGTAAGGTAAAGCACGTTTTCATACCTTACTTGAGGGTAGATTTAATGCATGGCATGAAGCTTAAGAACAGTTAGTAGGAAACACTTCAAATGTGTGGTTTAACTTGGATATGGCTAATGCTAACCTACTTATTAAATGAAAACAATGGCGCAAGCGAATTGAATTAGAATATGAGAGTTAATTTAGGTTTTCAGTGTCACAAATACCATACTCTCAGGTTTCGCTCGAATAGAGCCATTTATTTGTTGACATTAAGTAAAATATATTAAAGCAAAGATTTATCGATTCCAACAACTTTCTCTACTATTAGAAAGAGATTTATTTAGAAATTTTCACTCTCAACCGGTAGGGGTCATACTAAGTGGAGCTTGTTGAAAGTTTAAATGTGCAATCCATGGTTCTAAATTTCCATATTTTTGCGCATATATTTGCATTTTGACCGGGATTATTCCACTTTCCCAGTTTCAAGTTGCAACTAGAGATTTTGTGACGTCTAGGCTTTGCATAAAGTACTTCATTTAGAATGGACAAATAAATTGATCACAGATGTGGACTTTAGAAGGATAGTTTCGGTCAGAGAGCATGCATATTATAAACCATTGAGAAAGGTAACTCGGGTTATCCATCCTATCGGCTCCCAGAAATGATGAAAACCAATTAAATTTAAATAAGCATCACTGTTTAAGTCGAAAATTGTATTAAAAATAGAGAATAGAGCATTAGTGCGCTATGTCAGTAGCGCTGTCCTCGTTGTTGGCGTGTCCACAACCTAATCCAAATCGTATAAAACATGGAGTATGTTATGCATGCAGATATCAGGGTGAATCGAACTAATAGTCACCGATTTTTCGCCTTTACAAATCCAGTGGTTTATGAATGCCTCAGTTAAAACCAACTCAAACCGAGCGAATAGATCTCTATGCTATCTACATTTCTGACGAGCGTTTTTATATAGAAGTTATTAACATAAATGTTTTCGTCTGATAATATATATATCGCACTGAGTGATTGCTTTGTGAAATATGCAATGCCACTGTTTCAATGCTTCTTGAACAATTCTATGCCAAGGCATTCACCAATTCAGAGCTTTATTGGAAGGTTGGATGTGTTTACCATGCAAAGCTCTCATTGATCCGGTCAGTGAGTCACCTTATCAGACTAACTGTATCATATTTCAAAATAAATTTTAATACTGAATAAGCTTTTTTATTACCTACTTAGATCTGCAACTTTGCTTCCGCTGTTTTTATTTTAATTTGCGGCTTTATTACATCAAAACGATTACATACATTAAGTTTCAAAGTATTTTCCACCGTCAGATACCACTTTCGCCCATCTCTCGGACAGTAGGCGAACCTCGCGGCAAAAATTCCGTCTTTTGATAAGATCCATGAGTCGATCCAATTTTTCACTTCTTCATACGAGCTGAAGTACCACTGAGCGAAATGTGTGAAAATGAGATGAAGCAATGGCTGGAAAGTGCGATGGGCGAGGCAATATTTACCATTTCAAGGTTTCGGAGTATTTTTTACCACTTTGGCCTATCTCGTGGGGTCTAGCATTACCATGCTGCAAATTAACCTTTTCGTGTTTCTCCTTGTACTGTGGTCGTTTTTCATTTTTCTTGAGCACGGCTCAGGCATGGCATCAATTGCGTTCTATAACGCTCGCCTGTGCTTGTTTCTCTTATTAATATTGATGACAATTCGCTATTTTGAATCCATAAGGTATATGTCTTTTAATTTTAAACGCAATATATTTCAGAAAATAAGAAATTGTTGAAACATTGTATTCATTAACCAATGTCAATGTTCAAAAATAGAGTAATATTAATCTTTCTCAAAATTGTAATTTCATTAGAGAATTTGGCGTTCACAGTTTGAAATTAACTAATCCACAATTCTTCTTCAATCAATCTTTGAATTCGCTGATTAACTTTATTCCTAAGTCATAAATGAATCCGACTTAGTAAATGTAATACTTAATTGCACTGTTTATATACATTGAAATAATTAAAAAAATGGCCAAATCTTTTGAAAAGAATTGAACCTATTAGCACAAAACAATTTAAACAAGATTCATTTAGAAATCGATGATAGCCTGGTTTTCAAAAGCACTGCTAAAAATATGTGATTCAATAAATTACTGTTGTTACAGAAGAAACGCATTATGAATTTAAAACGTTGTAATCTTCCAGAGTATGAACAGGTACCAACAGCAGCAACAACAACAAGCAGTGGGAAATGGGAAATGACAGATTCCAGATAAGTTTAAAGCACAGGTGGATTTGTTGCACTGCCTAACTACTTAGTAGTCTTTCAACTAGATTTCCACTCTATTTTATAGACTTTCAATTCAAAGTGATTAGTTACTTAAGTAAATTAGACTGACTCCATGTAATGCAATGTTGCCCTTCATACTAGTTCATTCTGTGCAATAGGTTGTGCAATTGCATATATATTCTCAAGCAAGTTATTTTATTTTAAGTACTATTCCCAATTGTTTGTGGATTTCATTTTAACAATTCAAAGAAGATTTATTTTACTTCATTTAGTTGCTGTTGGAATCACCCATTGGATTTTTCAATGAATATACCAAAAGTGGTTGTGAATTACACATTTCAGTTTTCATTATATCATTTCAAAAATATAAAATTAAGAATTCAGTGGATAAACAAATTTAAATGATAATAAATTGCATTTTGTGAACATAAATGATCAAATAAATTCGAATTCAAATCATGGTCGCTTTGCAATTTCGCTTCTTCTCACCTTTTAATCACTTGCGTCTGTACGAGCTTTCAAATTGATCAAGTGAAAATATAAATGTCAATATACATTGTTTAATATAGATTTCAATATAAATTATTTAAAAATATGTAAATTACCCTTTGTATAAGAGTTATTTAGAGTGGTGCAATTAATAGCACATGTTAAATGATAAGTAATTGGCTAAATTATTGAAGCCCTCTTATTACACAATCAAAATGCAAATTAAACAGCTCAGTTAAATTAATCGAATGTATCGACATTAAAACTCCATTATTGCACAAGTTTTACTATTATTTACAAACGAGGATTTCATACCAGCCAACTAATGAAATACTCTATTTTAATCACACAAAACAAGGCTATTTATGATTTGAATAATTATGCCCTTATCAGAATTATTAAATAGTGTGTGGGGTCACAACTTCAGCATGACTAATGCAGAATCAATGACCAATACCAACTACGATCAATCAAGGTCAATTCCAGTACACGATTTTCCGACCAATCAATGATCCAAGTTATATGAGGTCATCGTATCATAAAGTGTATATAATTACAAAGTTCCACGTCATGCAAAACACACAGTACACAGCACGCCATACTAAATAAACGTATCCACAGTATATGTCTATTTCTTCTTCTGTGAGACTTACCAACTAGGAGAATTTGTCACTGAGGTTTCTGAGTACATTCAGGCTAAGTTAGGTAGCTAATCCGCTACAAGTGTATTAAAAAAGTGTAATAAATTGGCCCTTAAATAATCATTTATGTGTTTTACATAAAAGTGTTTGAATTCGTCATCTTGATGGTATAAAATACTGCATAAATATCTTCTCTCTATACCATAACATGGGTTGTGATTATGCGGAATAATGAAACCTGGTACTTACAACATATATTTGGGTAATTACTTTCGGATTTTACTTTAATTTTATGTATATTGCTCTTTACACATGCTTGCCAAATATGTTCCAATAATTTCACTCGTCCCCCACGTCGGCCAAGATTACATATCAAGTTTTGCAAACGTAAAATAAATAATTCGAAGAAGTGAAGTGGTACTGAGACAACGGATGGTGGATGCGTTGGAAGTAAGATGAGGGAATAATTTGAATATCCCCATCAATCTAGAAGTATGGTTTTGAGAAAATTATCTGCAGGCAACCCAGCTTGTACACATTCTCATCAAAATCCTGTAATTTTGTGAACAACCCCGAGTAAACGAGATAAAATTGGATTTTGGAAGTGCATTATTTGTATTCGCTGCTCCGAATCCAAGTTCTGCTCCGAATGCTCACGGTAATCGAATTATTTGCTATATCATAGATTGCATTTAATTTACTAATTTTTGAAAATAAGACATATGGTATAGGAATAGAGTATTCATATGACAAACACTTAGTTGGAGGTAAATAGATCTTGAAATGCTAGAAATAAATGCTAGCCCATTTCTTAAGTCGGACTTAAAATTGTTTATCTTAATAACTGCGTAAACGGTGATTTTACGATTCACATATTAGATGGTTATTTCTGATTTAATTCAAGGAGTAAACGCTTTATTTCCTTTCGACTGAAATTTGGAGTTCAACCCATGTTCTGATTCATTGGATGCGAGTAAATCGATTCTGATAAAATCTTGCAAATTCGTGGCACTTTACATACCAAAATGCAAGTAAGTTGCCAATTCTGACCATTAATTTTCAAATCATTTGCTTTTTAAGCAATTATTATCAAATTCATTGTGCTCACAACAAATTTTTTCCAAATATATAATTGTTTACTCAAAATTTGTTAATAGCATAGATGTATTAAAATAATTATCTAATAAAAACGGTATCTGTGTTTATGCCGACACAGGGTTATGAGGATTAAAATGTCTTCTAAAGTTTATATCTAAATAGGGCGCTACTCAAAGTCAAATTTCAGGTTCATTTATCAGTTGGATTTGACCCGCAAGCTTCTCCTACCGTTCCAACTCCTCATGCAATAGATTCCACTGTACATTTATACATCTAGATATAAATTAATTCAAAACCATTAAAGAAATTATATTCTTTTACCTTACTTTAGGAATTTTAAAACTGATCGATTAAATGGTAATTTATTCATTTATAATGTCCCGTAAATCAATATTTTTTTAAGCACTGACATTATTTCACAATTTGTGTTTGGTGTGCATAAATTTGAAGTCTTTAATTCGTTCTCCCACCACCCTGCGATAAACAATCTGCACTCTTTAAGTGACTTGCCGTTTCAATACCATCCTCCATCTCGAGCTAACTCCATCACTTACAGCGAACGCACAAAAAGTGGGAATAAGTATAATAATACTAAATTGCAAAGAATAAAAATCTGTAAATGTCTGTCACGACATTTTATAACACTTTGAAGTAACATTTAGAATATCTCCAAATTGCATACTATGGCGAGCAATATCAAATGTGCAATACTTTAACAATGACATGAAATACATCGATAAACATGAGCAAACTCAATTGCTGTTCGTTCCCATCTCCATTAATCAACTAATTGCATGGTGAAACCGGTGCAAGTTGTGTAGATTAAAATTGGAAAGATCAATACCGTGATTCAAAGTATAGTAGTTATAATATTTAAGGTGGAACGGTTTTCATTTTAATTCAGTTCTCTATGAGAAAATAGCAATTATAGTGCAATCACGCCTTCAAGACTTCATAGGACGTTATCTCTTTTACTTCAATTTAGTAAATAATGCGTGTCGGAATCGAGTGAAATATATTCAATTTCTGTAGTCATTTTGTGGGAACTAATGCTCAAGCCACACGTGACTCAGTTTACTTGATTTTTAGGTGTGCTGTGCTTTGGATATGGCAACTATCTGACCGACTTCAGTTAAGGAGATTTTGCCCTTCATATTATTTTATTCTCCACCATAGGTCCCACAATTGCATCTCTCTTCTCTAGCAAGCTATTCCATCTTCAGTACTATTTCCAATTGTTTGCCACTTTCTTCATCATGAATTCAATGAAGATTGAGATTTTACTTCTTTTAGTTACTGTTGCAGTCTCTCAGCGGATTTTCCATGAAGTACACATTTCAGTCTTCAATAGCTCATTTAAAAGGCAGAAAATAAAAGAAGCAATTTTTAAATAAATTTAAATGACAATAAATTGCCTTATGTGGAAATAAAGTGTCCAACTCACATCCGGTAAAAGGAGGAGTCTTTTGTCCTGCTTCCACCTTTCTTTTTCATTTTATCAAATTTGATCCTCTTTTCTAACGTTGCTCACTCCACTCACATACTACATAGTCACCATGAATAAAGCAAATCCATTTCTTTATTCATTTCCTCAATAAACTTAAATTAGCTTGATTGCCTAGTATTCGGTGTGCATTTATGCCAAAACGTATTACAACATCTATTTGCCTAAAATGGGTAATGGCTATTCCAATCTGACTTTCCTCAGGAAAAACACTTGAGCAAATGCTTAGATAAAAGTGTTAGCAAAACGTGCATAACTTTCCTCAATACGTTTAAGCCGTGTGGACTTCTGACCTCGAAATGCTCATAACAATTCGAAAAGAACTCATGTGGCAAAACTTTCGATGGTTGAAAAATATGTTCTATTGCTTAAAAGCAACGCATTGGTAACAGATTGGCCTCTTGCACATATCAAAATATATGCAAAAATATATGCCTACGTACATACAGGCATCTACGAAAAATGAACAAAGCAATCAAATTGGGAACACACTTTAATGAGCATGTGTGCGCACCTATGGGACGATTGCAGATTGGCGCATAGAAAGGCGAATAAAGTAGAGAGTGACAATAGCTCAATCAATATTTGTTCTACTTTTGGCATAGAACAAATGAAGTAGTTAAAATGTAAGAGTGAGACTTGAGATTACTTCACCCCTCACTCTTTTTTGGATGAGAAGATGGATTCAAGCTATCATTGATCCAATCTGCGAATCACCTTGTACGATGAAATGCAGCATATTTCAAAATGCATGCAGAAAACACACTTCTCACTTCTCATTTCATAATTTCATTATGTATCTTAATTAATTTTGGAGCGTTTTCTCTACCTTTTAGCGTCCTACACACGCTCTAGAGAGGGGGTATTGTGGGACACGTCATCACATGAGCACTCAGCGTGACTTGAAGCTGCGGCCGTTCAACTTGGCATACGGATTGAGTGCGAGGACACACAGTCAATGATCAATCAAAAGCCTCCCCTCGTTTTACTTAATCCGCCATGTTGAATGACTAAGCTTCCTCCCTTGTTGCAAAACACGCCATATTGTCACCGCGAATGAACGTGTTACTCTCACTACGTCTGTTTCTTGACTTTACAGTAGCTTAGCTACTTCAATGGGAATAACCAAACAGGAGAAATTGCCACTGAGGTTCCTGAGTACAAGCCGGCTTAGTTAGATAACTAATCCGCTACAAACCAATTGCTGTTCGTTTCCACCTCCTTTAATCAGCTAATTGCATGGCGAAACCGGTGCAATTCGTACGTATTAAAACTAAAAATCTCAATACTGTGAATTGAAGTGCACAAATTTGTGTGTCGTTGGTCTAGAAATTTTCCTTTTAATTCAATTCTCTATGAGAAAATTGCGATTATTGTGCAATCGCGTCCTCAGGACTTCATAGAGCGTTATTTCACTTGCTTCATTTTAGTAAAGAATGCGTAGGCTTTCTAGAATAAGTCATTCAACTTATTAACGCATGTGAGAAACTAGTGACTAAAATTTTGAACCTCTGTGACTTGGGTTTCCTTAGCTCATATGCGCACAATCTAGTGAGGCTTTCACTCATTTTCGAACTGTACACAGCAAAGTAGAATGCGGCTCTGGGTTGAAAATGGAGGTTAATGTGGGTAAAATTGGTAGATTAATTTCACTACGGAATCGAGGGCGAGATTTAGTGCACATTGATTCATTAATAAAATCATTGATTAAAATATATTTGTAAATGCAATTACATACTTCAAGTGTTGGTTAGGAGACGGTATATTTGTGAAGTATTTTGTATTAATAATTCTGCACATTAATCAGGCAGAAAGCAAACCACTAAACTGAAGCTTTAAATAAATGACACATTCAACATCTAATAAAAGTGCTAGAAAACCCCATGGCCCTATTAATGGTTAAGACAACATCAAATGCGTCTTAATATTTTACATCTGATTGGCAAGTATTGTTTACAAACGCACTCTACTTATTTCTCTTAACATTTCCTTCAAATTATTATACACAAACTACTTTGAAGATTTTTATAGCAGTTGGTGTGTTACGCTGGGGCTCAGAGATTGAAATTCACTATTACATAGACAAGCAATAAAGAACTCAACTCACTGTCTCATTTGGGGACTGAAATGAAATCGACATTGACAAAAAATAGTAAATTCGTGGCATTTTCTAGCCTAAAACACATTTTTACGTCAATTTAACTAAATTCTCCATCACTCCGAAGGATCAATATCATTTGTTGCTTATAATAACGTGATCACTCATTTTATGAATCATGATGCATATTACGAGGATAGTACAAATAGTAATTATTCATCCACATATCATTCAAATCGATCAACTGTTTCAACACTTAATGGAGCCGTTTCCTTTTGAGCACTTCCAGATGGTATACGAATATTTATGTTTGAGGAAGGTAGGCAGAAATTCGAATGTGACATTTAAATCGTTTACTAATCCTATCAAATGATATTAATTGTGTGTTTAGGACTGTTGATAGAAATTGCCCTACAAAATTCTCATGTCATTCTGTTTTACTAAAGATCTCACTTCATTCTGTTGGCTGAGGCTGTCGATGTATCACAGATTTTGTGGCCTTGCATTTTTGCGCCAGTCATATACTTAAAACGAGTTAAAAATCCCTGAAAAGTGTACAACTGGAAACAAAATTGACCTAGCCTTCCTTTACGCACTGTTTTCCGTGTGTAATAATTTCACCTGATTCAAATTTTGGCTGATGAGCTTTGAATTGCATATGGATCATTTTCTCATTGACCATTCCTCTAGATTGAGGGAGGTATTCAAATTATTTCCTTACCTTACTTCCAACGCATTCACCAATCGTTGTCTCATTAAACTTCACTTCTTCGATTTGTTTAAAATTTATTTGACAAAGACTGAGATGTAATAAGGGCAATTGTGGCAGAGAAATTAAATAGTGTGTGACGCCTTTTAGCAAACATGTGCAATGTGGCATATAGAGAGCACTAAGATAATATTCAAAAGCAAATGACACAGAGAAATACTGTAAATACCATGTTTCACGATTCGGCGTAATCACCACTCAGGTGATGGTAATGAGAGGAGATATTTGTGCAGCATAACATATATCTGCCCTATTTTGGAGATGCTTTATCACACTTTTATTACTACCCTATTTAATTATTTTGTTAATGACAACATTATACAAATCATAAATCACCATGTTTCGCATACTTAGCATAAGTGTATATTGATCTTATTGTACAATCTAATAAATTTCCCATGAAATCAAAGTAGAGAATTGTTTTGCAGTGTTCAAAGATATATTCATTATGTCAACATTATGACTGAGAGTATTGGCTGAATGTTTGAATAAAAGCGGCACGGTATAGGCACTTGGATTATCTAATTAAACACGTTGATTGAATGAAAATAAATTTGAGTCAATTGAGCCAATTCGAAGGTGGATGAGATCCATTTTATAGCAACTCATTGAATAAAAGTATTAGGTCTACAACTTCGCTAACGCCGTTTTTTTCTAATTTGAAGCTTTATTCCAACAAAACGATTACATTCATTAAGTTTCAAAGTATTATCCATCGTTAGCTACCACCCTGGCCAATCTTTCAGGCAGAAGGCGAATCCCGAGGCGAAAAATGTCCATCTTTCGATAAGATCCATGGGTCGATGAGTCCAATTTCGCACTTCTTCATGCGAACTCAAGTGCCGGTCAGCCAGACCGCGTGCCATTGAGCGAGGTGAGTGAGATGAAAATCAGACAGAGCAATATCTAGAGAGTATGGCGGGTGGGGCAAAATTTTCCATTCCAAGGTTTCGAGATATTTTTTCACCACCAACCTGACAACACGAGGTCTAGCATTACCATGCTGTAACATAGCCTATCTCTCTCGTGTCACTCGCAGTACTTGGGCGTTTTTCTTTTATCGTGAGCACAGCTCAGGCGTATCAATGGCGTTCTATAACGCTTACCTGTGATTGTTTCAGAAGCTCATAATAAATTACGCCAAGCTAGTCCCTCCCCCCACCAAACGCAAAGCATGACCCTTGAGCCATGGATATTCGGCCGAGGTGTTGACCGGTGTTGCAGTATGACCACCGGACAATGCTCATGATTTTTGCGCTTGGATTAGCGTTAGAGTTATTTTAATGTACCCATTTTATGAACTCTGGTAACAATACGATGGGTGGAGAGATTCCTTTCGAGTTTGCCTTTCCAGCAGCTGTTCACAAGAAAACAAGCGTCGCTCCACATCTCCTCTTGGTTTCAACTCCTTGGGTACATAGTATCCTTCTTTCTCAATTATTTCCAAGTGTTTCAGGCGTATTGAAATTGTTTGTTCACTGATACCCACCCAATGATTCTGATAACTCTTCTTGAGTTTGACACGAGACTTCACTAAGAATCGCTCGCCTCCAATTCTGCAACTTCAACAACTTTTTCCCCTCCACCACTAATCTGGTATTCAACGACAGCAAAATCACCACTCACCATTCCCGCCGACACGTTCTGTCACTAACAGCCATTTTACCATAAGTGTCTGAGATAACCCGATGAGTTTCAGCCAGTCCGCAGATTTTTTGTATTGAAATGAAAAAGCAACACTTCCCGCAAATCACGAGAATTCGGTTCAGATACGGACATGTTTACTTAAAAATTGTATTAATATGCAAACGCAAATTAAGTTATATCAAAGTAGAGTTATATTTACAAGTGACAAAACAGTGTGTTTGACATCTGTGATTAATATATTTCAAATACTACCCACTACAACCGCCATTTATTGGAAAACTAAGACAGCAAATTTGTAGACCTAAAAAATGACCGAAAGGGGTGGAATGGTAATCATTGGCACGTAAGTGTGTTTCATTATTCGCTACATGAAACATTTGCAAAATACTTTCACTTCCACGTCTCTCTCCCCCTCTCTCTCTCTCTCTCTCTCTCTCTCTGTCTGGAAAATGCTATAAATTTGCAAGTTTGTGTCATAATTGATTTACTCCCAACTTGGAGCTAGAAGCTTGCACTCGTTGAGCCAATGGATAACTCACTAGCTGATACTGATGTCTTTAAAGGAGGTTGCATGATCCCAAATTAAGCCGACACTAAAAAAACGCGCAAAATAACGACTTAGCAAATGAATTGTCAGTCAGATGTAACATGCCAAGACCTATTTACCTTCCAAACAAGAAGTCGCTTATATGAAGGATGGTGATGAAATGTTAACAGTCATTCACTTCATTAATACGTTATTGTGAATTATATTTTCTCCTTTGATTCTTTTCTCTATTTTAATACACATAAATTTCCATTCAACTTTGAAGCTGTCAATGGTACGCAGATAATGCCGAAGGATTCATGGAAATTTATTTGAGTAAAAACATTAGAAATTAGTTTCACAAATAGTGACAGTTTGTTATGACTCAGACTTTGGCAGTCTTAGTGTTCTAACTTGTAATTGGATAGTTTCTTTCCTTTTCTGAAAAGGAAAGAACGTCAGCCATCTACTTCGTAATGTTTCCTAGATGGAATTATTGAGTGACCTACCATTTATCCTCAAACTAATCGAATTTTTCGTGAGTCAGTGTACAATTTTTCCATAGAATAGTGCAAATGTATGGTAGAATATATTCGAAAATTGATAGTTTTGTTCATTTTTCTTATTTAAGCATATATATGTATATGCATATGCATATTAATGTGTTTTTACAACAAGAACAATGTGTCTGATAGCTTTTGCTTGTACAATATTTTCGAACCCAAGACACTGTTAAAATGTCTTATTCATTAAAAATATTATTTTTCAAGTAGAATAATATTGAATGTTCTCAAGAATAATAAATGAGTATCATTTATTAAGTGGAACATCATACGAAGGATGGGAATGCTCCAATGTTCAAATTTTAGCTACTAAGAAAGACATGTACCAAAAGTTTGCCTATATTAGTAAATGCATTAAAAATTTCTATGTTGAGATTCGACTTAGGAAAATAATACATTTAAGTAAAATTGAAGCTTAAAAGTATAATGGAAATTGTAATTGGCTGGAACAAT
Organism: Hymenolepis microstoma; assembly: GCA_000469805.3. NCBI lineage: Eukaryota > Metazoa > Platyhelminthes > Cestoda > Cyclophyllidea > Hymenolepididae > Hymenolepis > Hymenolepis microstoma. The sequence goes on along the minus strand of LR215995.1, from coordinate 8,501,170 downwards.
ATTTGCCATGAGAATTGAATACAATGAAAATCCATCCCAATGGACAGGTAAATGTTAACCTTTATTTCAAAATTCTTTCGAGTTGGTCTACGTAAATGAAGCTGTAAATGCATAAGGACTGCATTGTTAATTGCAGTTAAGCAAGTTAATTATAAGTTTGCTTAAAGAAGTATTTGGGGAGTCGATCAGTTGAGTGGCATTGGAAATTTGTAAGATGTGACTATGAGTCTTTCAGAATAATGATTATATTGACCGCCAATAAAAGTGACGATTCTATGAATATTTGACTAAAGATAAATCAATCATTTTTTACCGTTTAGAATGGCATTAAATGTCTAATTTATTGTTCATTACAAAGTAAATTCTCTTTTAAATCACTGACTGAAAATTGATTACAATCCAACCATTCTTTCTATTGGTAACTCACCGTAAAAGAAATATTTTGCTACTGCAATTTCGTCAACAATTTTTGCCACTTTAGGAGACAAACGATAGTCTTTAGTTCTGTCTCCAAGCAACAGAATAAATACTGCGAATGGATATATACATCTTTGCCAGACAAATTCGTGCACGTTTCACAACAACTTCACTTTCTTTAAGCCCATTTCTACTTTTGTCGAATAGGAAATCTTTGCTATTCACTCAGTTGATATACAATGAGGCTCATTCAACTTCTACTTGCCTCAAATGACTGCACTTTCTTTCCATTTGAGATAGACTACTGCAATTTAAAATACCAAGTGGGTGCATGATTCCCATTTAATTCAAGCATTCAGACAGTACTTAAACATTGAAATAGTAAAACTTTGCAGATTTATAATCCTTCATTCTTATTCCTCTTCCTTGCTTCCTATTTACTTCTACAAAATTATAAATCCGTTTGCAATTCAATGAGAGAAATTTTGTTGCTAGTGCTGTCAGTTAGTTAAAATTTTAATTTCATTGATAGATGCAATTGAATGGCAAACTAAGAAATATGATACAACAATTTCATAAAGTATAAAATGCGTATTTTGAAAATAGGGGCTCCTCACAAAAGTCACATATTGAGTTAATCATCTCAAACTGAAAAATTTCGATTGGTATTTGTAAGAAGACCAAATGACTGCTGATAAATTAGTTAGCTTAACATTCATCACACACAGCAATCAACGCAACTAGCACAACTAAATGAGCCTTAATATGCGATGACATCTGTCACTTCCTTCATTGACTTACCAGTGCCTGTTGTCGTTAACGACTAACTCCCTAAACTAGTAAACACTCACATTTACTCTAATGTTACAAATTAACTCCCATCATATTCACAATATTCACTTGAAAATGCATAGGCCTCCCGACACATCAACAACCAAAGCTGGTACGTGGTTATCCAATCGATTTATGGCCAAAGTCATTACGTGGTTATATCGTCGGAAAGTGAATAACATTAAGTGGTTTCACATCTGTACTTCGGCGATACCAAGTAATTGCATTCCACCCTATACGTCTGTTTCCTTTATGGATGTGCGGTAGCTTAATTAATTAATTATGGGAGAATTTCAAAACATACGAGAATCTGCCATAAAGTTTACAGTGCGCAATCAAGGCTATGCAAAAATTTATTCTATTTTGGGCACTCGTTATGTGCAAACTGCTTTAATGCGGCAGTAGTAATAAATGTGTGTCAATTGCAAGAAATGATTACATTTCTTAATACGTGAATAACTTCAAATTAAAAAGCAAAAGGGGATAAATAGAACTGTATCAAATATTGAATCAGGTTCACGAATAAATGATCGTCACTGTTTTTGCATTCAAAAATAAACGACACAGATGCTCTTCTTCCAATTGCTTGAGTTGAATGTGAATCATGGAAGCACCTAGACGATCAATATGCTGTAATTAATCAACAGGAAACAAAATAAAGTCAACTGGCCAAATGAAATTCGAATGAGCCCCACTCATACATTTAACTTCAAAAGACTCCTCCTTTTACCGGAGGTGAGTTGGATACTTTATTTCCACATAATGCAATTTATTGTCATTTAAATTTATTTAAAAATTGACTTCTTTTATTTTCTGTCTTTTAAATGAGCTATTGAAGACTGAAATATGTAATTCACGGAAAATCCGCTGAGCGACTGCAACAGCAACTAAAAGAAGTAAAATCTCAATCTTCATTGAATTACTTGCTAGAGAAAAGAGATGCAATTGTGGAACCTATGGTGGAGAATAAAATAATATGAAAGGCAGCATCACGTTAACTGAAGTCAGTCAGATATTTGGCATATCCAAAGCACAGCATACCTTCAAATCAAATAACCTGAGTCACGTGGGGCTTGAGCATTAGTTCCCACAAAGTCATAACAGAAATTGAATATATTTCACTCGATTCCGACATACGTTTATTGTTGAATGGCAAATTTTAGAAGGCCTACGCATTATTTACTAAAATGAAGTAAAAGAGATAACGTCCTATGAAGTCTTGAGGGCGTGATTGTACAATAAAAGCAATTTTCTCATAGAGAATTGAGTTAAAATTAAAATCGTTCCACCTAAAATATTATAATTGCTATACTTAAAATCACAGTATTGATCTTTTCAATTTTAATCCACACAACTTGCACCGGTTTCACCATGCAATTAGTTGATTAATAGAGATGGGAACGAACAGCAATTGATTTTGCTCATGTTTGTCGACGTATTTCATGTCATTTTCGAAATATTGCACATTTGATATTGCTCGCCATAGTATGCAATTTGGAGATATTCTAAATGTTACTTCAAAATGCTATAAAATGACGTGACAGACATTTACAGATTTTTATTCTTTGCAATTTAGTATTATTATACTTATTCCCACTTTTTGTGCGTTCGCTGTAAGTGATGGAGTTAGCTCGAGATGGAGGATGGTATTGAAATGGCAAATCAATTGAAAGTGCAAATTGATTATCGCAGAGTAGTTGGAGAACGCATTAAGAACTTCAAATTTATGCACATCAAACTCAAATTTTGAAATAATGTTAGTGCTAAATACAGTATTGATTCACAGAACCATTTGATGATGTTTTAGCATTAAATAGGGCCAAGGAATTTTCTAGCACTTAAATTGAATGTTCAACATCCCATCTTCTTTGAATTTTCAGTTTAGTGGTTTGGTTTCTGCCTGATTGATGCGCAGAATTATTAACATTAAATTTTCCACAAATGTCTCCTCTCAAAGCCAACACTTGAAGTCTGTAATTGCAACAACAGTATATTTGTAATTCCACTAAACTCTGCAATGAAGTAAATCTAGTAATTTCATTAGCTTTGACCTTCGTTTTCGGAACAGACCTGTATTCCACTTTGCTGTGAACGCTTCGTAAATAATTGACTGCCTCATTGGATTGTGTGCGTATTAGCAAAGGAGACACAAACCTTCACTGTTTGCATTTCCAAAAGCTCCAATTGTACGAAATTCTGATTGCAAATGGTTAATTTTCCATTTTCGTCAAGCTGATTCATTGTGTGCATTTATTCGAGTCCAGGTGAATCTCATCCTCGATCTAGCGTCAAAGGACTGCTTATAGGCCTTCGTGCTAAGCACTGTGGACAATTTCCCTGAACGTTTTTTCTTTAGAAGTTGGATCCAAATCTATTGTATTTTAAACTTGCCTCAACCAATTTTATGCAATGCCTTTTTATCTCTTTTAAATTATGGGAATATTGTTTTAAGTTATTTGGTGTTGAGAAAGGAAATCTATTTTCGTTAGGCTAATCACATTATGTGTTCCAATGGTAAATTTGGTTCTCGTTCGCTTATTGCAACAGCACTGGTTTTTATTCTCCCTCGTTTTGGATATAAAAAAATGAAGCAATCAATTTTTTCGTTGAATCGATGATTGATTATTCATTTTTGTACACATCTCACGTTGGAATCGCCTACAATTACTATAGGACATCGGTCAATATTATTCATGTATACCATACTATATATTAATCATACCATAAGTACACTGAAAATCCAAAATTAGGCTGCTTATTAACTGGAAGTGTGAGTAACTTTGTATTTTAGAAATCATAAATATTAAGCCGAAATTACAAGACTAATTTTTATGATATCGAACTCAGTAGGTTGAATATCATAAGTGTATATTAATCTTATTGTACAATCAAATAAATCGCCTATCCAATCAAAGTGGAGAATTGTTTAGCAAGGTTCGAAGATATATTTACTAGGTCAACATTTCCACATAGGTCACCCTAAATAGCATTGGCTGACTGCATCGATAGCTTCATTCAGCATAAAACATATTTATACGGAAGCACTTGTGCAATATTTTTTGGACTTAAGACACAGTAAAAAACATTATATTCATTAAAATTATCATTTTTCTATTAGAATAATACTGAACATTCTGAAGGATAATGAAATTAATGCACTTGTAGTGAAATATTTTATTTTTGAGTGCTAAGAGTAGCTCTGCTTACCTACGATGGCAAACTATGCGAATAAATGGGCCAAATTAAGGAGAAGGTGGCAACCAGTGAATAAGGACTAGTCAAACTGTGAGCCTAAATTAGAAATTGGATTTTCATGCCACACATCTCTGGTGGGGAACAATTTCATGCCAACAGTCTTAGTTCTGTTTTTATTGTGCCTATTTATTTGCTCATATTCGACGACTCCACCTTCACAGGCGTACACAGCATACGTTGATAGAAATAAAACTCGATATTCTAGAAGCAATCTCCACATTAACTGCTATTGGTTGGAGGAGAGATGAGAGGAGGAGACAACTGCTTTCCTATATGGACAGTAAAATGAATTTATCTTGGCGTCTCCTTAAGCATGAATAGGCAAAACTTTTGAAAGAATTCTCTTGAGAGTAGTAGAATTAAGCATTAGTTGACGTAATGCAAGCTGTTATTGCACTGCTGATTGCGAAAAGCGTTTCAACCACATTCTAACTAAGGAATTTTAATGAAGTCAACTGTGAAACAAACCATGAGTTTGCTAATATATTTCACATTCGAGCCTCAATTTCAACAGACGACGCAATATTTTACAATTACTCACTTCCAGTTGAATTCTTAAGATTCACACTTACTTTGGGCAAGTTTTAATTTACATTGATTTCGCATGTTTATATTAAAATATTTTATTTGCTTCAGTGAAATAAAAGAGTGCAGCAAATTCGTGCATAAAACAAAGCACAGAAAGACGCCCTTATCTCATAAAATTTCGAAAATAGTATCATGATCTGCATTAATCAATGCGAACTAAGCGTGGTTTGACTACACATAAATACTGCAAATTCCAAATGTTTTGATACTGTCAAATTATCCTTCGAGAACCATGATGTGTTCTCAAGTGATCCACTTACCGGATTCACAATGCAATTAGTTGATTGAAGGAGGTGGAAACGAACAGCAATTGATTTTGCTCATGTTTGTCGACGATTTTTATGGCATTGTCGAAGTATTGCATAGGTGATATTGCCCGCCATAGTATACAATTTAGAGATATTCTAAATGCCACTTCAAATACTCAAAGTAGATGTGATTAAATGACATGGCATACATTTACAGTAATTTTATTCTTTGCAATTTGGCATTATTTTTCTTATTCCCACTTTTTGGGCGTTCTCTGCAAGTGATGGGGTTAGCTCAAGATGGAGGATAGTATTGAAATGACAAATCAATATACAGGGCAGATTCATTATCCCAGAGAGGTTGGAGAACGAATTACGACTATAAATTTATGCACACCAAATAATGTCAGTGCTAAGTAAAATATTGGTTCACGAAAATATTACAAATGAATAAATTGACAATTTTGAAATGTATAAGGTAGGGTAAATATTTGGGTTTTGGATCGGACTTTGCCACAAATATAGCTTTTAAGTCATTCTTAAAGGAACAGCGCCCTATTTAGATATAAAATTTAGAAGACATTTTAATCCTTATAACTCTGTGTTAACATGAACACAGATACCGGTTTTACTCGATAATTATTTCCATGAGCTATTAACACATTTTGAGTAAACAATTAAATGTTTCGTAAAACTAATTGTGAGCACAATGAATTTCATAATAATTGCTTAAAAAGCAAATGAGGTGAAAATTATTGATCAGAATAGGCAACTAACTTGCGTTTTCGAATGTAAAGTACCACGAAATTGAAAGATTTTATCAGAATCGATTTACTCGCATCCAATGAATCAGAACATGACTTGAACTCTAAATTTCAGTCGAAAGTAAATAAAGCGTTTATTCCTTGAATTACAACAGAACTAAACATCTAATATGTGAATCGTAAAATCACCGTTTACGCAGATATTAAGGTGAACAAGTTTAAGTCCGACTTACCAAATGAGTTGGCATTTAGTCCTAGCATTTCAAGATCTATTTACCTCCAACTAAGTGTTTGTCATATGAATACTCTATTCCTGAGAGATCGAAACATATCTTTCTCCTTCCATTCAACTCCTTTCGGGTTCGCTTTATCTTTTAAACTAGTAAACACTCACATTTACCCTAATCTTACAATTTGTCGCCCTTCATAGTTTGATACTTGCAACAATTGCACGGCAATTATTGTAAATTATGTCCGATTTGTCTTCCTCATGAGAAATTCAGAGTGCAACTTTCAGGTGTGTCTTTTTGAATTGGATGAATTTAAAGCATCAAAGTAATAAATTCTCATACTCGTTAGCCTTTGGAGAGCACAAATTTGCATGGCAAAAGCAAAGGCCTCACGACCAATCAATGGCCAATACGTTTTTATCATGTCTGAAAGTGTGTATTATGACTAAGTTTTTTGATTGCAAAGGGCTATCCGCATAAACGCATTCCACGCCAAAGGTCAGTTTCTTCTATATCTTTGCAACAGCTTGGCCAGTTCTGGGAGTTTTCGCAAATATCGAAGAATCTGCCATAGAGATTACTGGGTATAGTGTGGCGATTCTTCACAGTATTGGTAAACCTGAAGTAATTTCCCAATCCTAATGTGATCTGCTCAGCCGAAACCCATTCTCATTCTCCCACTTCGATTTCTCTTTCACCTCAAACAATCACCATTTCCCGACTCTCTGCCCTTGCTCGCTTCTATTCCATCAAACCGTTTCAGGAACAGATTTCCGTGTAAACAAATTGAGTGTTTTTCCTGGTTATTCGAATTTCGACACAAAATACTCTCATATCTGGTTCTTACAACTAGAAAGCGTAGTCAAACTACTGGGCGTTAACAAATGAAAAACGGTGTTTCGGCATGTTATCGTCGCACTTCCAGGCAACCTCGTACGACTGGTTACAGACATCGTATTTAAGTCACTGAGGAACAACTGCTACGAAATACTTAAAAAAGCTCTTATAAGGCGTCCTTCTTTTTCCCGAGAAGAATAGCTAAACCAACTCTTTTCACAATTCAAACATGAAGAACGCATCCCTTATCAAGTTTTACACTAAATGTGTATTTTAGCCGGTGGCTACGAAGGAAATGGCGAAATACTTAAAGAATTATGGATGAACTGCGTCACGGTAAATAGTGCTTCAATTTTAACTATTCGTGCTCAGCAAGACGGCCTTGACAAATTGGCTGAATTGGCCGATCGCATCCAAAACTTTCACGATAGGCCAAGCATCAATGTGGTTAAAACTTTAGCTCCCGTTGTCACTGTCACGAAGCAACCTGACATCAATACTGAACGGCTAGGTACTAGAACCGTCTGTCTCTTCCTGAGGTGGCAAACGAGGATACAATGTCAACTATGAGACCCCTTAATACATCGATGTGCTGTAGCAAAATCTTTTTCTTCCACAGAACATACGGAGACAACGCCAAGAAATATTATCTAGGCTCCAACCACAACATGGTTGACAGTGCTATCTCAAAATTAAATCTCACAGAAACAGAAGGCGAAGCTATCTCAAGTTCTGCGAAAAAATACTTTCTTCTATCCACCGATCTGCAAGTACATGGGACGAACTATCAGATCAAGTGCTATTATATGCCTCTCTCCCCTATTTGTACTATTAAACGCTGACATTTGAACATAGCTGATCTAATTGAGCATAACTGCAATATATAATAATAATGATCAATTCATGAAGGGAATTTGCAACCTGATATACTTGAACTCTCAAAAGAACTCCGAGATCTCGCTGGTGCCTTCAACTCTATACAAGCAGCTATTCATTACTTTCTACCAGAACATTCTTCTACATCGAAAAACAGACGTAAAAGCGGAAGAGGAAAACGGCATACTCACTTGTGGCGAACTAAAAAAATCTGTCTAAATCTGTCGTCCAACACAGAAACCCTAAACAGCATCTTCTTCTGTGTAGATACATGCCAGCCCGTTACAGGCTTCCAAGCATTGCAACTTTACCAATTTGGACATAACAAAAAAACCAGTACTACAACGATCGCTCCCCATCAATTTGTGAACACTTCTACAAACTCCATTTTCCACTAACCTAAAGGGTAATCGTTAAATGATATTCCACTTTTGAAAGTGTTGCGATGTGAACATGTCCAATCAAAACCGTTAGGTCTACATCTTTACATAATTGTGACGATAATATTCACAGAATGTATTCTTTAATAATATGGACCGTTTGTTAGAATCGATCAATTTTTGGTTGAGCAAGTCGCCTAGTCAGTAATATGCATCAATAATATTTAACACATTCTACTTAATTTCAACAAAGTAAATTGTTCGATTTGAGCTAAATTAGAGAGTATGACTTGTAGGGCATTTAAAAGCAACACAAACTATAATATTCTTCTCCAATCCACTTGTTCAATTTTTTTCATTTAATAAGCAGATTGATAATTGTCATATCTAAAGTACACTGCGCCCTTAAAATCAATAAAATTGAGTCTCGTAGGCTTGAGCATTAGTTACAACAAAATGCAAACAGAAATCGGATATATTTCATTAGATTCCGACATAATTTAATAGTCTAGAAGGCAATATTAAGTTGAATGACGTAGTGTAGTAGGCCTACGCATTATTTACTAAAATGAAGTAAAAAAGATAACGTTCTATAAAGTCATGAGGGCGTGATTGCACAATAATTGCAATTTTCTCATAGAGAATTGAATTAAAATGAAAACCGTTTCACCTAAAATATTATAATCGCTATACTTTAAATCACAATATTGATCTTTAAAATTTTAATCAACACAAATTGCACCGGTTTCACCATGCAATTAGTTGATTGAAGGAGGTGGAAGCGAACAGCAATTGATTTTGCTCATGTTTGTCGACGTATTTCATGTCATTGTTAAAGTATTGAACATTTGATATTGATCGCCATAATATGCAATTTAGAGATATTCTAAAGTTTACTTCAAATGCTCAAAATAAATATTATAAAATGACGTGACAGACATTTTCAGACTGTTTCTTCTTCGCAATTAGTATTATTATATTTATTCACACATTTTGTGCATTCTCTGTAAGTGATGGAGTTAGCTCGAGATGGAGGATGGTATTGAAATGGCAAATCAATTTAGAGTGCAGATTGATTATCGCAGAGTGGTTGGGGAACGAATTAAGAACTTAAAATATATGCTCCCCAAACTCAAATTTTGAAATAATCTCAGTGCTAAATAAATTTTAGAGTCACGGAACCCTCATAAAAGTATAAATTGATAGAAATATTGGGATGTGATTAATAATTGAGAAAAACTGAAACTTGAATGCCGTTTGCTTTATAAATTCTAAATTATTTGATCATTATTTTCACAAAATATAATTCATTATCGTTTTTACATTTTAATTTTAAGTTTTGTACATGAATTTATCAATGAAGAATGAAATGTGTAATTCACAACCAGTTTTGGTATATTCATTGAAAAATCCAATGGGTGATTCCAACAGCAACTAAATGAAGTAAAATAAATCTTCAATGAATTGGTGGAAACGAAAGTCACGACCAACTGCAAATTTATTCTTAAAATGAATGAACTTGCTTGAGAGCATATAAGCTATCGTGCAACCTGTTGGGGGTAGAAAATACATTGATGATCAACATTGCATTAAATGAAGTCAGTAGAATTTTTTTTTAATTTATGGAAATTAAGAGTATAAAATTAATAATTCCGAATTGGAAGCCTTCGAACTAGATTAGAAATTCAGTTGAAAGACTAATAAGTAATACTTTACGCAAAATATACCATTCTGTATTAAAGTCAACCAACAAATCAAACTCTTTTAAACTGAGCTGAAATTTGTTCTTTCACATTCAGACTTACCCTTGCTTGTCGTTGTCACTTGCTCATACCCTGGAAGATTACAAAGATTTAGATTTACAACACGATTCTTCTGTATGAGTAACAATGGTTAATGAAAACAGTGTTCTAAAGATTTCTTATTTCAAGAAAATGTCCCATTCATTTAGAATCAAAATTGTGGATTGTCTTCAGATTTATTAACAGTAATATTTTAACAATCCAAAGATAACCCACTTTTGCACTCCGTTATATCAGGTGACACACCTAAACAAAGCACGTATTTTTGAGAATGACAAACCAAAATGAATATATGTACACATATCCAAAAAAAACATACCGCCTCTTTCCCAATAGACACTAACTCCTACACGTTCATCTCCTGTGATAAATTCAAAATGTGTGCTGGGTTCCATTGCTTCTCGCTTATATTCGAGCGTGCCATCCAGCTGATCCTTTTCGAAGTTTTTAGTAAAGTTTCCTTAAAAGTAATAACTTGACTTTATATAGTTTAAATTGGACGATCAATTAATTTCAATGTGACTCACTGCAATAGTCTTTAAAATAACCTGGAACAACAATCCCTCCATTCCAAGAGCATATCGTCGTATCGTTCATCATCAAATCCATCTTAAATTGAATGAATTATTGAAATTATCAATATATTGATTAAGCTCGTTATTTCAAGCGCGATTTGTTCAATCATTTGCAGATTTACACGTAAGAATATTATAACTGTCAAAACTTGTATTATCGGATCACAATTCAAATTCAAATTAATATAATTTACAATACAATATTATTGATTAAATTGATGACAAGCTCATTGATTTCCCACTATTTTCTTGTATTGAAAAGTTAATTATAACTCTAAATCAGGACTTAGAGAAATACAATTCTAATGAAATTGTTTTAATTAAAATGAAAATAAACGCACTGTGGAGGAGGAGTTCATTCCTTTAATTGAAAAGTTAAGGTGAACAGAACTCATTCCTTTCGCAAACCTAACAAACGGAAACGACACTTCGGGGATGATATCTCCTACATGTAACCAAACAAGTATAAAAAAGTATTCACAATTTGAAAATTAATTTAAATATTGTAGGCACTAGTAACAAGCCCACTGCAATTCTGCAAATCTAACCTGGTTTAACAGATTTGAATTGACATTTCGGGACAAATTTGGCAATACATTCGAATTTGCTTCCATAGACACGCAGTTCTTCGAATTGTGTAACGTCATTTATTGTTACATTCAAGTAATCTATGTGGAAAATGGGAAGTTATAATGAAAAAATTTCAAAGGAAACCATTACCAGGATATCTACTACAGGGTTCACCGATCAGCTTGTCATCTACAAAACAACCGCCATCTTTTATGCGAATATGTACTCTCGCCTCTTTCTCTATGACATATAAAGCCTGAAAATGAAAATCAATTAGATGCTTATTGCACTGAATTTCTACATACGCTCCTTTCGTCCCCATCGAATATTAGAGGGTCTGATTTCCCAAATGGTGTTGCCACGATTCTTGAACAAGTTGAATAAGGCAAACTTAAGTCCTCCTTTCCAAGAGAAGCACTTAACTGCAGCAAGGTGAAAACGAATAGAATGGTGATCATTGGCTCCTATGTGGGATTCAACATTTGCCACGGTTTTATACATTTCAAGCACCAATTAATTTGTATCTGTGCACTTGGATAAAATGTAAGTATTTGCTGCTTCCAAAATAAGTATATGACTGGCGCAAAAATGCAAGGCCACAAAATCTGTGATACATCGACAGCCTCAGCCAACAGAATGAAGTGAGATCTTTAGTAAAACAGAATGACATGAGAATTTTGTAGGGCAATTTCTATCAACAGTCCTAAACACACAATTAATATCATTTGATAGGATTAGTAAACAATTCAAATGTCAAAATCGACTTTCTGCCTTCCTTCCTCAAACATAAATATTCGTATACCATCTGGAAGTGCTCAAAAGGAAACGGCTCCATTAAGTGTTGAAACAGTTGATCGATTTGAATGATATGTGGATGAATAATTACTATTTGTACTAACCTCGTAATATGCATCATGATTCATAAAATGTGTGATCACGTTATTATAAGCAACAAATGATATTGATCCTTCAGAGTGGTGGAGAATTTAGTTAAATTGACGTAAAAATGTGTTTTAGGCTAGAAAATGCCACGAATTCACAATTTTTTGTCAATGTCGATTTCATTTCAGTCCCCAAATGAGACTGTGAGTTGAGTTCTTTATTGCTTGTCTATCAATCTCTGAATCCCAGCTTAACGCAAAGCTGCTATAAAAATCTTCAAAGTAGTTTGTGTATTAAAATTTGAAGGAAACGTTAAGAGAAATAAGTAGAGTGCGTTTGTAAACAATACTTGCCAATCAGATGTAAAATATTAAGACGCATTCAACTCTTTTCAACAGTCGGAAATAGTCTGTTATTATTATTCATTCAACATACCAATTTGGATGAAATTACATTTTAAGAGAATTAGTGCTGAAAATAACTTCATATTTAATTATGTCAGTTGTAACGCCAAAATGGAAGAAAGTTCTTTTTGAGAATGTCAATCATAGAAATAAATGTGAATGGTCAAAAGATAGAAAAAAAATAAACAGTAACTTCTATAGTTGATGATATCTTAAACTTTAATAGAGCCATTACAATATATTTTTAATTTTATTAACGAATCAATGTACATTAAATCTCGCCTTAAATTCCGTAATTAAATTAATCTACCAATTTTACCTAACTTTACCTCCATTTTCAACCCAGAGCTGTAGTCACCTTTACTGTGAACAGTTCGAAAATGAGTGAAAGCCTCATTGGATTGTGCGCATATGAGAACAAGAAACCCCAATCCCAGAAATGGAATATATTTCACTCAATTCCGACATGCGTTATTAAGTTGATTGATTTATCCTAGAAGGCCTACGCATTCTTTATTAAAATAAAGCGAATGAAATAACGCTATGTGAAGTCTTGAGGTCGTGATTGCACAAAAATTGCAATTTTATCAAAGCGAATTGAAGTAAAATGAAAAATTGTCGACCCGCAAAATTATAATCCCAGTATTGACCTCTCCAGTTTTTATTTATTCAAATTGAACCGGTTTCACTATGCAATTAGCTGATTGAAGGAGGCGGATGCGAACATCAATTGATTTTGCTCATGTTTGTCGACGTATTTTATGTCATTGTTAAAGTAATACACATGTGATATTGCTTACCACAGTATGCAATTTAGATATATCCTAAATGTCACTTCAAATAATCACAGCAAATATTACAAAATGACGTGACACACATTTTCTGAATTTTTTTTTCTTTGCAATTTAGCATTATTATTCTTATTCCCACATTTCGTGCACTCCCTGTAAGTGATGGAGTAAGCTCGAGATGGAGGATGGCAAATCAATTTAGTGTGCAGATTGATTATTGCAGAGTGATTGGAGAACGAATTAAGGACTTCAACATTACGCACACCAAACTCAAATTTTGAAATAATGCAAGTACTAAGTAAAATATTGATTAATAGAAACATTAAAAACGAATAAATTTATAAATTTAATCGTTCTGTTTTAAAATGAATAAAGTAGGGTAAAAGAATGCAATTTCTTTATTGGTTTTGGATTAATTTAGATCCTGATGTGCGGAGGTACGTTGGAGTTTATTGATTGAGGGAGTAACACGAATTGCAAAGCTTCGGCTCAAATCCAACTGATAAATGAACTCGAAATTTGACTGCAGTTAGTGCCCTATTTAGATATAAACTTTAGAAGACATTTGAATCCTCATAACTCTGTGTTAACACGAACACAGATACCGCTTTTATTCGATTATTTGTTGATGCAATTATGCTACTTACACATTTTGAGTAAACAATTAAATGTTTCGTAAAATTTATTGTCAGTACAATGAATTTTATAATAGTTGCTTTTATTCAATAATTACTTCAACTAAATGTTTCACAAAATTTATTGCGAGCACAAATTATTTAAAAAGCAAATGAGTTGAAAATTATTGATCAGAATAGGCAACTAACTTGCGTTTTCGAATGTAAGGTGCCACAAACTTGCAAGGTTTTGACAGAATCGATTTAATCGCATCCAATGAATCAGAACATGACTTGAACTCTAAATTTCAGTCGAAAGTAAATAAAGCGTTTATTCCTTGAATTATAACAGAACTAAACATCTAATATGTGAATCGTAAAATCACCGTTTACGCAGATATTAAGGTGAACAAGTTTAAGTCCGACTTACCAAATGAGTTGGCATTTAGTTCTAGCATTTCAAGATCTATTTACCTCCAACTAAGTGTTTGTCATATGAATACTCTATTCCTGAGAGATCGAAACATATCTTTCTCCTTCCATTCAACTCCTTTCGGGTTCGCTTTATCTTTTAAACTAGTAAACACTCACATTTACTCTAATGTTACAAATTAACTCCCATCATATTCACAATATTCACTTGAAAATGCATAGGCCTCCCGACACATCAACAACCAAAGCTGGTACGTGGTTATCCAATCGATTTATGGCCAAAGTCATTACGTGGTTATATCGTCGGAAAGTGAATAACATTAAGTGGTTTCACATCTGTACTTCGGCGATACCAAGTAATTGCATTCCACCCTATACGTCTGTTTCCTTTATGGATGTGCGGTAGCTTAATTAATTAATTATGGGAGAATTTCAAAACATACGAGAATCTGCCATAAAGTTTACAGTGCGCAATCAAGGCTATGCAAAAATTTATTCTATTTTGGGCACTCGTTATGTGCAAACTGCTTTAATGCGGCAGTAGTAATAAATGTGTGTCAATTGCAAGAAATGATTACATTTCTTAATACGTGAATAACTTCAAATTAAAAAGCAAAAGGGGATAAATAGAACTGTATCAAATATTGAATCAGGTTCACGAATAAATGATCGTCACTGTTTTTGCATTCAAAAATAAACGACACAGATGCTCTTCTTCCAATTGCTTGAGTTGAATGTGAATCATGGAAGCACCTAGACGATCAATATGCTGTAATTAATCAACAGGAAACAAAATAAAGTCAACTGGCCAAATGAAATTCGAATGAGCCCCACTCATACATTTAACTTCAAAAGACTCCTCCTTTTACCGGAGGTGAGTTGGATACTTTATTTCCACATAATGCAATTTATTGTCATTTAAGTTTATTTAAAAATTGACTTCTTATATTTTCTGTCTTTTAAATGAGCTATTGAAGACTGAAATATGTAATTCACGGAAAATCCGCTGAGCGACTGCAACAGCAACTAAAAGAAGTAAAATCTCAATCTTCATTGAATTACTTGCTAGAGAAAAGAGATGCAATTGTGGAACCTATGGTGGAGAATAAAATAATATGAAGGGCAGCATCACGTTAACTGAAGTCAGTCAGATATTTGGCATATCCAAAGCACAGCATACCTTCAAATCAAATAACCTGAGTCACGTGGGGCTTGAGCATTAGTTCCCACAAAGTCATTACAGAAATTGAATATATTTCACTCGATTCCGACATACGTTTATTGTTGAATGGCAAATTTTAGAAGGCCTACGCATTATTTACTATGAAGTCTTGAGGGCGTGATTGTACAATAAAAGCAATTTTCTCATAGAGAATTGAGTTAAAATGAAAATCGTTCCACCTAAAATATTATAATTGCTATACTTAAAATCACAGTATTGATCTTTTCAATTTTAATCCACACAACTTGCACCGGTTTCACCATGCAATTAGTTGATTAATGGAGATGGGAACGAACAGCAATTGAGTTTGCTCATGTTTGTCGACGTATTTCATGTCATTTTCGAAATATTGCACATTTGATATTGCTCGCCATAGTATGCAATTTGGAGATATTCTAAATGTTACTTCAAAATGCTATAAAATGACGTGACAGACATTTACAGATTTTTATTCTTTGCAATTTAGTATTATTATACTTATTCCCACTTTTTGTGCGTTCGCTGTAAGTGATGGAGTTAGCTCGAGATGGAGGATGGTATTGAAATGGCAAATCAATTGAAAGTGCAAATTGATTATCGCAGAGTAGTTGGAGAACGCATTAAGAACTTCAAATTTATGCACATCAAACTCAAATTTTGAAATAATGTTAGTGCTAAATACAGTATTGATTCACAGAACCATTTGATGATGTTTTAGCATTAAATAGGGCCAAGGAATTTTCTAGCACTTAAATTAAATGTTCAACATCCCATCTTCTTTGAATTTTCAGTTTAGTGGTTTGGTTTCTGCCTGATTGATGCGCAGAATTATTAACATTAAATTTTCCAAAAATGTCTCCTCTCAAAGCCAACACTTGAAGTCTGTAATTGCAACAACAGTATATTTGTAATTCCACTAAACTCGGCAATGAAGTAAATCTAGTAATTTCATTAGCTTTGACCTTCGTTTTCGGAACAGACCTGTATTCCACTTTGCTATGAACACTTCGTAAATAAGTGACTGCCTCATTGGATTGTGTGCGTATTAGCAAAGGAGACACAAACCTTCACTGTTTGCATTTCCAAAAGCTCCAATTGTACGAAATTCTGATTGCAAATGGTTAATTTTCCATTTTCGTCAAGCTGATTCATTGTGTGCATTTATTCGAGTCCAGGTGAATCTTATCCTCGATCTAGCGTCAAAGGACTGCTTATAGGCCTTCGTGCTAAGCACTGTGGACAATTTCCCTGAACGTTTTTTCTTTAGAAGTTGGATATTGGGTTATTTATCATTTCCTTTTAATCCAAACCTATTGTATTTTAAACTTGCCTCAACCAATTTTATGCAATGCCTTTTTATCTCTTTTAAATTATGGGAATATTGTTTTAAGTTATTTGGTGTTGAGAAAGGAAATCTATTTTCTGTAGGCTAATCACATTATGTGTTCCAATGGTAAATTTGGTTCTCGTTTGCTTATTGCAACAGCACTGGTTTTTATTCTCCCTCATTTTGGATATTAAAAAAATGAAGCAATCAATTTTTTCGTTGAATCGATGATTGATTAATCATTTTTGTATACAACTCACTTTGGAATCGCCTACAATTACCATAGGACATTGCTATAGGTCAATATTATTCATGTATACCATACTATACATTAACCATAATAAATCAGGCTTTTTATTAACTGAAAGTGTGAGTAACTTTGTATTTTAGAAATCATAAATATTAAGCCGAAATTACAAGACTAATTTTTATGATATCGAACTCAGTAGGTTGAATATCATAAGTGTATATTAATCTTATTGTACAATCAAATAAATCGCCTATCCAATCAAAGTGGAGAATTGTTTAGCAAGGTTCGAAGATATATTTACTAGGTCAACATTTCCACATAGGTCACCCTAAATAGCATTGGTTGACTGCTTGAATAAAAGAAGCACTGCACACGCAATTGGAATATCCAAGAGCACAAGTTAATTGAATGAAAATAAATTTTAGTTAACTGGGGGAAATGCGACACATTTTATGGTACCTCATTGAATAAAGGTGAAATAATCGACACGGATGCGCAAATGGAAGGAAGTGAGCTTTCATTTATCGATATGACTGTTCATTTGTCCCACATCGATAGCTTTGTTCAGCAATCTGAGTAAACTATATTTATACATACACACCTGTGGAACATTTTTTGGATTTAAGACACTATGAAAATATTGTATTCGTTAAAAGTATCATGTTTCCAGTAGAATAATACTAAACGTTCTGAAGGATAATGAAATTGAGGCACGTGGGGTGAAATATTTTAGGTAAATAAAGTTTGGACAAACGTAACTTCAGAAATATGCGAAATCAAAGAGAAGGTGGTAACTAGTACATAAGAACTAATCAAACTGCAAGACTAAATTAGAAATTAGATTTTCACGTCACACACCTCTGGTGGAGGAACAAGTTCATGTCCACAAATCTTAGTTCTGTTTTTATTGTGCCTATTTATTTGCTCAGTTTGCACACAAATTCGGAGACTCCAACTCCACAGGCGTACACAGCATATGTAGATGGAGATAAAACTCGATGGTCTAGAAGCAATCTCCACATTTACTACTATTGTTGGGAGGAGAGATGAGAGGACGTGACAACCGCATTCCTATATGGAAAATTAAATGGCTTTATCTTGGCGTCTTCTTAAGCGTGAATGAGGAAAACTTTCAAAAAAATTCTCCTGAGAGTAGTAGAATTAGGCATTAGTTGACGTAATGCAAACTGTTATTACACTGCTTATTGCGGAAAGCGTTTAAACCGCATTCTGTCTAAGGGGTTTAGATGAAGTCAACTGTGATTCAAACTGTGAGTTTTTTAATATATTTCACATTCGAGCCTTGGTTTCAACAGTGGACGCAATATTTTACAATTGCTCACTTCCAGTTGAGATCCTAAGATTCATACTTACTTGGGCAAGTTTTAATTTACATTGGTTTTGCAGGTTTATATTAAATATATTTTTTTGCTTCAGCAAAATAAAAGAGTGCAGCAGATTCGTGCATAAAACAGAGCACAGAAAGATGCCCTTATCTCATTAAATTTCGAAAATAGTACCATGATCTGTACTAACCAATGCGAACGGTGTGTTTTGACCTCACGTAAATATTGGAAATTCTAAATGCAAAAATTTCGTCAAATTATCCTTCGAGAATCATGATGTGTTCTCAAGTGATCTATTCATTTAACAGGATAAGCTGCTTAAATGATTTGTGGAAGGGTGTTACTCGTGTTCCTATTGAAGTTAACTGATTGCAATATTGTCAGATTTTGTTGTTTTGCCAATGTAAGTAGGAAGTGAGAAGTGTGTTGACTGCATGCATTTTGAAATTTTCTCCAATACGTCATTTAAGACGACTCACTGTCCAACCTTCTAATAAAGCTCTGAAGTGATGAACGCCTCAACATTAAATCGTTCAACAAGTATCAAATCAGTTGTACTGCATATTATACAAAGCAACCACTTAGAGAGAATGAAAATTTGTGCGAAATTAGAAAACGACAAATTTATGTCGTAGGATCGGTTGGTTAAATTTCACCTGGTTAAAAAGCTAATGATATGTTGATTCATTTTATGAACTCCAGATCTAAATGTCAAACTGAAAGAGAGCGCATGCTCTAGACAGCTTACGGTTGATTTGTTGGTTATAAAGTCATCGAGTATTAAAAAAAAACATTTATGTTAATAACCTTTATACAACCTTCTATATAAAGAAGCTTGTCATAAATGTAGATAGCATAGCGATCCATTCACGCGTTTTGAGTTGGTGTCTATTGAAGCAGTCATCAATTACTAGATGTGTAAGGGTAAAAATCAGTGATTGTTAGTTCGATTGACACTGATATTTTCATGCATAACAGTGGGGTTATATACGATCTGGATTAAATTGTGGACAATGCATTATCTTGAATTGCAACTTGAAAGAGGGAGAGTGAAATAACCAAGTCAAAATGCAAATAGATATACAAAATAATTACCAAATATGGAACTTTAGATTATACATTTATACTTTAAACACGCCCCACTTAGGCTCTCATCACAATTGTTCTAAATGCACACGGACTGTTGTGTGCAATGTTTTAACAAAATCAGACTACAATCGATTTCTAAATGAACCCTGTTTAAATCAAATTATGACTAGTTGGTTCAATATTTGTCAAAAGATTTGACTAAATTGAAAATTTATTCAATTGAATCATTGTTTGTAAATCAGTTACATAATAATACACTTTTGAAAGTGTTGCATTGTATGCTTGCCTATTCAAGACCATGAAGACCACATCTCTACTTAATTGTCGCGCTAGTATTCACAGAATCTCTATGCGATGTTTCAAGCAAATCTAAATTGAGACTTACAATTTGAGCAAGAAAATTTTAAATAATTCTCTATTCTAATAAAATGGAAAGCTAGTTAGAATTGATAAATCTTTGCTTTTACGCATTCTACGTATGCTCTATTTGAGATAAATTAGAAGATATGCTATTTGTGGATTTTAAAAGCAACATAATCTCCCATATTCTTCTTCAATTCACTTGCTCAATTGCCTTCGTTTAATAAGTAGGTAGGTATTTACCATATCCAAAAACACAACATGCCTTTAAAATCAATTAAGTTGAGTCGTGTAGGCTTGAGCAATATTTTAAAGAAATTAATAACACAAATGTTTTATACTCTAATAGATTCAGTCACGAGTTCACAGCTTTTGTATATTTACTCATTTTTTACTGAAATAAAGTAAGTCAAATAACGTCTTATGATGACAGCGAGAGTGCACAGCTCTTGACATTTCATCATAGCGAATTGAATTAAGTTGAAAATTGTTTGATTTATAGCATTATAATTGTTACACTTTAAATCACAGTATTGATATTTCCAGTTTTGTTGAATGCAAATTTCACCGGTTTCATTATGCAACTAGCTGACTGGAGGAGATGAAAACGAACAGAAATTGATTTTGTGCATGTTTATCGACGTTATGCAATTCAGCATCAAAGTATTGTGAAATTGTTCGCCATAGTGTGCTATTTAAAGATATTCCGAATGCCATCTATAATACTCAAAATAAATATTATTAATTGGCGGACAGACAAATAATTCTTTTATTCCCTACAATTTATGTTCAAGAATCAAGATCAATAATCGTAATTAAGTGGGAATTCAATTTACAGTGCAGATTGATTATCGCAGAGTGGTTGGAGAACGAATTAAGGATCTCTAATTTATGCACACCAAACTTAAATTTTGAAATAATATCAACGCTAAGTAAAGTATTGATTTACGGAGACATTATAAATGGATAAACTGATAGAAATATTGACATGTGATTAACAATGAGAAAACGCTGAGATTTTTACATGGCTAATTCTCTTGAGCATACATGCAAAAATCCTCAATACTGCTCAGTTCAAGATAGGAATTCGTAACCTGATACATGTGAACTCTCAAAACGAACTTTAGGATCTCGCTGGTGACTCCAGCTTTTTGCATGGAGATATTCATGACTTCCTATCGGAACATTCTCCTAAGTTTATGTAAATCTATCCGGATGTAAAATGTTTGGGATTTGGATGCGTCGTCGTCAAAATTATATCCATCAATCCAGTCTTAAAACATATATAATATTGAGTTAAGTTTTAAATAGTTCTTTTCTGCATTAAGTTATATATAAGATTGATTGAAAAAGAATTGTCTTTTAGTTAATTTCGAAACTTGAATGCCAGATTCTCTAATAAACTTGTAATTTTTAATTGCTTATGGGAAAGATTAATATCATTCTATAGGAATATTGACGTTGGTTAATAATTAGGATGTTTTAACAACTCCTTGTTTCCTGAAATATATCGCATTTAACCTTAAAAAATATCTCTTCTAGATTCAGAATTGCGGTTGTTTTCGATTTTAATAAAATAAGATTTAAACAAATAGGAACCAACTTTCACATTCCAATACATCGGGTGACACACCTAAACGAGACACAGATTTTTTGAGAATGATATGTGCACGCACTTAAAACTTGACTTACCGAATCTCCTAAAATAGGCACTAATTCCCAAATTTGACGGTGATGAAAGAGTATGAAAATGTGTGCTGGGTTCCATTCCATCTTGATGGTACTCGAATATATTATCCAGCTGATCCTTTTTCGCGTTTTCGGTAAAGCTTCCTTAAGAAGTAAACTCATGTCTTAAGTTAGTTCGAATTACACAATCAATGAAATTTTATATGACTCACTACAAGGACTTTGAGATTGACTCTGAAGTACAACGCCCTCTAATCATAAACACATCCTCTTATTGCCCTTTCGCAACATCATCTTAAATAGAATGAATTATTTATATTATTAATGCGGAGTAAAAACTCGTTATTCCTAGCACGTTTTGATCAATCAGTTGCATTGTTCAGGAACTGCATGAAAGAATAATATAACAGGCAATAATTGAATTAGAACATCAAAATCAAAATTTAAATTAATATAATTTATAACATAGGTTTACTAATTAAATCAATAACAGACTCATTGATTTCCCACTCTTTGTCTTCAGTGGAAATTTAATTTTTAATTAAATTTACAAATCAACTTAATGAAATATTTAATGAAATTGTTGTCATCAAAATGAAAATATACGCACTTCGAAGTCGTCTTTTTTTTTCCTTTAACGGATAAGTCAACTTTGACAGAACTCATTCCTTGCTCAAATTTGGCAAACGGAGACGGCACTTTGGGTATAATACTACCTGCAAATGACCAAAAATCCATGTCACTACTATTTATCAGCTAAAAATATATTTATATAATTTCTATTAGCTCCGTTTCTGCATATCCTACCTGATTCAACAGATTTAAATTGATATGTCGGAACAAATGTGGCAATTAAAAGGTAGTCGTTTGCAAAGAGACGCACTTTTTCGAATCTTAAAACGTCGTTTATTGTTATGTTTAAGTAATCAATGTAGAAAGTGGAAAGCCGTAATGATAAATATTCACAGGAAATCATTATCAGGATATCTGTTACAGGGTTCACCTATCCGTACGCCATTTAAATAACAACTGTTTTTTGTTAAGTCAATATGTAAAGTGTACCCCTTCTCTATGGCATAGAGAAACTAAAAATTTAGTGTTATTCATTTTCCGCTACATGACACGGCGTGAGCAACGCAGGCATGGTATACAAGTTACATATATCAATATATTTTTGAAATCTCTGGTTGTAAATAAACAAAGATAACTAAATAAATCGTTTAGTATAGCGCTCAACTTTGTGAATATAGCATCCACTATCCCACATCCAATCACCATTTACATCTCAGGGTGAGTTATTTCAATTTAAGAACCCTTACAACCGCCAGCTCGAAATAATGCAACTGTGCACAAAATATGAGTCAATTGGCTATTTTAAATTCATCCCAATATTTGTCCTGCATTAACCCAGTCTGCTTATCATTCATCCCACATCCTGCAGCCCATTAGTAATCCATCTTTCCCATACCATTGTTTGAAAATTTCTCTTACTTCTCTGTTTCCTTCCTCCTTATTGATGATAAAATTTGCAGAGTTTGGAAGTTAATTCGCCAAACGAGTTTCCATCAATCACTGCTTCCTGTTATGCCAACTTTTAGTTCTTTAAATACTGCAATAACTGCTCACCTAATTATATGATTTTTATATATCAATGTGCGGTGTTAAGCGGAACAGTATTAAGAGTAGATGAGTATGGTAGCAAGCATTATCGAGAAAATAACGTAAAAATCATATTAATTAATTTCAGTTTGTTCAGTTTTACGACTTTAAATATACTGACTTTAGCTAACTGAACATCATTGATTAAGTACTAAGGATGAGAGTACCCTTAGGTTCAAATTTTATCTATTAAAAAAGACATGTCACAAATATGTGCCTATATTAGTAAATGTATCAAAAATCCGAACATTGTCATTTTACTTCGGCAAATAACAAATTTAGTAAAAGTGAAACTTAAAGAAATAAAGCAGATTTTAACTGGCTGGAACAATATTTGAAAATCCATCCAAATGGATTGATAAATATTAAACTTTCTTTCAAACATTCTCTTGAACGGTCTATGTAAATGAAGGAGCAAAAATGATTTCTGGTCTTGATCTATGGACTTCATTGGTAAATAAATTTTATTCAAGTTAATTAAAAGTTTGCCAAAAGAAGTGCTTGGTAAGCGATCATTTGAGTAGCATTAGAAATTTAAAAGATTGAATTTTTGCGTAACCTATACGATAAATTAGGATTAGTTATGTAAAATTTACAAAGGTAACCATGATTTAAATTGCTTTAGCAGGGTGCTCCGATCAATGAATCTTGCATATAACAAATGCAATTTAGCATCATTTTGTAGCATTCCACACCATTCCCGATATCGTAAAGAGACTACAAAATAAAAAGAAGCATATTTCGTTATATTCCCATACAGCCTTTCGTTTTTTCCAACAAACATTAGAGGTTCAGTTTTCCCTATGGGGTATTGCCACAATTCCCGAACATGTTGAACCAGGAAGATTTAAACCCCCTTTTATGAAAGTGACCTTTATTTAAGCCTACCATTCCAATGGAGATATTACTTTACAACAAGACGAGTGCGAATGAAATGGTAATCATTTTTATTTAATTAAGTTCGAACACACGCCACAGTTTTGTATTTCCCTATGATCAATTAACTGTAATGTTCACAATTTTATAAAAGCAACACTTTATTGCAATATACATAAATTTATGATTGACCCGTTTAAGCATGGTCAACAAAATATGCAAAACAAGGGTACAGATGAAATAAACGTTGAGTGCTGGAGAGTTTGCAGAACTCTTACTCAGTCTAAAGTAGAGAATATATTTTATTTATTGATGAATAGATGAAAATGCACATGAACTATCAAATAAATAAATTGCAATAAAGTCTAGATGACAAAACTAACAAATTTAGAGTATCTTTTTTCCTAAACGCGCACCGTCTTATAATGATTAGTAAATTAAATTAAACTAAAGAGGAAGTGGAATGTGAAACAATTTGCTTCAACAATCACCTTTTTCCCAATTCAATCAATAAGACGTCAAATCGGAAAGGGGCCGCTTCATAAAAAATGTCAGGATTAGCAGCCACATTCAACTTCAAAATTTTCGCAGGGGCTTTTCATGGATGTGAGGCAAAGCACATTGTTGGTGGATAGGTGAAGCCATATTTACCACATCTCATGAAGTATAAGGTCAGTTAAAAGGTGGCGCTTGAGTCGTCGAAATAGTCAAAGTGAGATAAGTTGCTCTATTGAGTCAATCCAATTGCTGCTCTTAAAATTGGAGGATGATCCGATATGCCCCACCTCCCAATTAACGCATTTGCGAAAAAATCTACTTACACCCTAAAACAAATTCCTTCAAATTAAGCACAAATCTGTTGTCGTAAATAGCCAAATTAATCAGCAAAACAGCCTTCCTTTATAAAGTTTCGTATTGGATGAGGAAGTGACTATTAATTGAAGAACGGAATTTGAATTCTCCAAGTAATAACCCAATTAAATCAATTAAATTACTTAATTTCTGATGTTATTTAAAATATTAAGGCGCAAAACACAAATGTTTTTCTATAAGATTGAAGCAATTTTGAGCAATTATAAGTGTTTTAATGTTACTTTTGGCGTTGCTCACTTTCTGCTTCATGATGCAGCGTTATACCCATCTTCGAGCGTTGTTATATCAATTTGCTTGCCATTCATCCCACATCCTGCAGCCCATAAGAAATCCATCTCTCTCAAGCCAGTATGTCAGTTTTAAGGAAGAAGAGACACATTTGACACTCTTGAAACATTTTGTCAAACAAATTGGAAGTTAATTAGGCAAACGCCTTTTCATCAATCCCTACTTCCTGTCATGCCGTCTTTTACTTCCTAATTAAATATTTTCGGTGTTGTGTTTAGCAGTACAGAATTTATGTTTCCGGTAACAAACATTATCGAAGTATTAGTATCACTTATCCTGACAACAAAATGCAATCTCATATTACCTTATTTAAAAAATCTGCAACGCGCATTAAAACTATTTCAGATTCTGGTTTGCGTTTTCACTATAGCAATGAAATAGTCTACTTAAATAACCTGTTGTCATTTTCCTTACCTCCTGTCAGTTCACTTTGATGACCTTAAATAATACTAAAATTAGCCATGGGGACAACACTGATTAAATGGAACACCGCATTAAAAGAGAGATTGCTCTAATATCCTATTTGAGATAGTAGTAAAGACAACTTGTAAATTTTTTGCCTATATTAGTAAATGCATTAATAATTTCTACCTTGTCATTCGACTTAAATAAACATTACATTTAATCAAGAGAGTGAAACTTAATGGAATAAAGTAAATTTTAACTGGCTATAACAATATTTGTCATGATAATTGAATACAATGAAAATTTATTCAAATGGATAGGTAAATGTTAATCTATCTTGCAAATATTCCTTCGAAGTGGTCTATTTTATGAAGCAGAAAATGTATTTTAGATTCCGATCACATGAATTACACTGCAAATTACATTTACGCAAGTTAATTAAACGTCTGCTAAATGAAATGTTTTGGCATTCGATCAATTGAATAGCATTATACATTTGAAAGTTGTGGTTGGCGTAAAAATCATTCAGAATAATGACTAAAATGTCTATCACCAAAATTGGGGAGTCATTGAATATTGTCTTTAGGATAATTCGATCGTTTTCGATCTTTTCAAAAGTGCATTCACTTTTAAACCTCCGACATAAAAGTTATTACAATTCAATTATTCTTTCTGTCAATATCTCTCTGTAAAATATATAGTCATGTGTCCAAATTAGGAGTCACTTCTTTGTATTAAGATTCGTCCCTAAACAACATTAAAAGACCTTCTAGTTAAAAACGCGGGTTGGTCAATTTTTTCCTTCCCCTTGGCAAGTAGAAGCTTTTGTTCCATGAATGAAGGAGGTGTCTGGGTCATGCGTTTTAATACTCGTTTATTAACAGTTAACTACCTTCTTCTCCACACCATATAATTCTTGTTTAATTAAAATGATTAATTAGAACTATTAGCTTGGGAATTCCATTTTTACTAATTACACAATTAACTCTCATCAAAATTTGTCACTTTCAACCCAATTTGGCGTACATCTCCGCAGCATCCATTTGCTATCTTGAATTGATTGTCAAATGTGGAAGCGTATTTAACAATTGATGTTTGTTGGTCGTCGACCCAACTTAGGTGAATTTAAGTTTTCAAACATGTAATTCAATATGGTTCTGTTCATATTACCTGTTATTTTTCCCAAGGTGTCTTTGATTGACTATTAAAGCTGCAAAAATAAATTTTATTTTTCAACTCATTTTATTATTTTTACGGGCTTTAAATTTATAAACATGGCATATTGCATTTTCAGTTTTCCTTTAATAAACATCCATTTATCGTAATGCACACGTAATTGTCTATTTCCTAATGCTGCCAATTTGGAGCATATGAATCAGCCTGCATTTTCACAGAACTAATCACACCTTCGATTTATTTAAAATATGTTTATCAAAACCTGAGTTGTAATAATGACATTTGTAGGAGAAAGGTGAAATTGTGCGAAACACCTATTAGCAAACATGTGCAAAGAGCATGTGTAAAAAGAGCACTAAGAAAAGATTTAAAAGCAAATTTCAGGTTTCATGATTCAGCGTAATCACAACTCAGATGATGGCTAGGAGAGGAGATATTTGTGCAGCATTGTGTACCAGCAAGCCTAATAATCAATTTCATAGCATTCAACGTGGAAACCCGGCACTTTAATGAAATTGTCTCGTTCAACAGCCACAACAAGTACTAAGGTATAACTTAAGCGTTATGTTGGTTAACATACTGGTTCTAATGCATAAGGCAGGGAATAAACATAACGTGAAATTAAGGATGTAATCAAAATTTCTGAATAAAATGTGCTGTTTCTGTCCTTTTTAGTATTTTAGCTGCAATCAGGATAAACAGAAAGCTCAAATAAGAGAAACATATTGAATCACATTATCAATGCGAACAGGGTATCTTCACTTCGCATAAGTACCGGAAGATCTAAATGCCACGATACCGTCTCTAAGCATAACATTGTGGTTATATACGATTTGGATTAAATTGTGGACACAACATTATAGTGAATTGCAACTCAAAAGGGTGAAAGTGGAACAATCAAATCAAAGTGCAGAAAGTATAGAACCATGGATTGTGCATTCGAACTTTAAAAAGGTTCTAATTAGGCTGTCATCACTATCATACCAAATGCACAAGTACTGATGTGAGCAATGTTTTTACAAAGTCAAGTAACAACCAAAATTAATGAACTCTATTAAAATCAAATAATGACTAGTTGGTTAAATATTTGTCAAAAGATTTGCCGTATTGAAAATTCCTTCAATTGAATCATTATTTAATAATCTGTCAAATAATAATCCTGTTTTGAAAGTGTTACAATGTATACATGCCCTAGAACTTACGTTAGGACTACGTCTCTAATTTACTGACATGTTAATATTCACAAAATAATTAGGAAATGTTTCAAGTATATTTAAATTGTCAATTAGACTCGATTTGTCTTTGATTGAGCAAAACTCCTGGTCATAAATATGCACTGATGCTATTTCACGCATTCTACATAATGTCAACAAAGTAACTTGTTCTACTCGAGGTAATTTAGAGGATATGATATAAATGGCTTTTAAAAGCAACACAAACTGCAATAGTGCACACACTCCATTCCACTTGTTCAACTGTTTTCATTTAATAAGTAGATTGGTATTTTTCATATCCAAAGCACACTAAGCATTTGAAATCAATTAAATCGAATCTGAGGGACACGACATCGCATGAGCACACACCGTGGCTTGAAGGTGCGGTCGTTCAACTTGGCATACAGATTGGGCGCACAGAGAGCATATCCAATGACCAATCAAAAGCTCTCGCTTGTTCTACTTAATCCGCCATGTTGAATAACTCGGCTCCCTCCCTGTTCACACTCCACGCCATGCATGTCTAGAATAAAGATGTTTGTGTAATGCGCCTGTTTCTTTCGGGATTCTTACCAACTAGGCGAATTTGCCATAGGGGTTTCTGAGTACTATTAGGATTAGTTAGGTAGCTAATCCGCTACAAGTCTCGTAAGCTTCCTACAAAATGATTACATAAATATATTATACGCCAGTAGATCCAGTCACGGGTCCACAGGTTTTTGTGGATCAACTCATTGCTTGATTCATAACATTATGATCGCTATACTTTAAATCACATTGTTGATATTTCCAGTTTTGTTGCACACAAATTGCACCGGTTTCACCATGCAATTAGCTGTATAATGAAGGTGGAAACGAAAGCGGTTAAATTTGCCATGTTAGCCGACGTTGTGCAATTCAGTGTCAAGGTATTGAATGTGTGAAATTACACGTCATAATTTGCAATTTAGAAATAATCTAAGTAATTACTTAGAGAAAATTTGAGTATTAGGTAAAATACTCAAACTAAATGTTACTGAATTTGAATTTATTATTGGTATTCTCGTTGATATTGTAGCCTAAAATTGCAAAGTGTACAACTGGAAACAAAACTGACCTAGCTTTCCTTTTCGCACTGTTTCTTGTTGATGTAATAATTTCAATTGAATAATTTTTAGCTGATGAGCTTTCGATTGCATATGGATCATGTTCTCATCGACCATTCCTCTAGATTGAGGGAGGTATTCAAATTATTTCCTTACCTTACTTCCAACGCATTCACCAGTCGTTGTCTCATTAAACTTCACTTCTTCGATTTGTTTATAATTTATTTGACAAAGACTGAGATGTAATAAGGGCAATTGTGACAGAGAAATGAAATAGTGTGAAACACCTTTTAGCAAACATGTGCAATGTGGCATAAAGAGAGCACTAAGATAATATCCAAAAGCAAATGACCCAGAGAAATATTGAAAGTACCATGTTTCATGATTCAACGTAATCACCACTCATGTGATCGTAATGAGAGGAGATATTTGTGTGTTCCATAAGCCCATTGAGGGGTCGTACACTGGTTTTGAAGCAGAAGCAAAAAGAATAAGCATAACGTGAATCTAAGGATTTAGTCAGATTTTTCGTCGAAGAGTGGCATCTAAAATGGCCGAATTGGTTACTCATAGATAAGTCTACGTAGAGTCGGAAAGAAAACAATTGAAATTAAATTTCTGATAATTAGACAGTGATCCTCATTTATTATATATCTGCCATATTTTAAGGGTGCTTTATCACACTTTTACCAACACCATATTTACTTATTTTGTTAACGGCAACATTATACAAATCATAAATTTCCTCGCTTTGCATACTTATCATAAGTGTATGATATGAAAACGAAGTAGAGAATTTCTTTGCTGTGTTAAAAGATATATTAATTATGTCAACATTATGCCTGAGAGTATTGGCTGAAAGCGGCACGGTATAGGCACTTGGATTATCTAATTAAACACGTTGATTGAATGAAAATAAATTTGAGTCAATTGAGCCAATTCGAAGGTGGATGAGATCCATTTTATAGCAACTCATTGAATAAAAGTATTAGGTCTACAACTTCGCTAACGCTGTTTTTTTCTAATTTTAAGCTTTATTCCAACAAAACGATTACATTCATTAAGTTTCAAAGTATTTTCCATCGTTAGCTACCACCCTGGCCAATCTTTCAGGCAGTAGAGGAATCCCAAGGCGAAAAATGTCCATCTTTCGATAAGATCCATGAGTCGATGAGTCCAATTTTGCACTTCTTCATGCGAACTCAAGTGCCGGTCAGCCAGACCGCGTGCCATTGAGCAAGGTAAGTGAGGTGGAAATCAGACGGAGCAATATCTAGAGAGTATGGCGGGTGGGACAAAATTTTCCATTCCAAGGTTTCGAGATATTTTTTCACCACCAACCTGACAACACGAGGTCTAGCATTATCATGCTGTAAATTAACCTCTCTCTCCTGCTTCTCGCAGTACTTTTGCCGTTTTCCTTTTATCTTGAGCACGGTTCATGCGTATCAATTGCGCACTATAATTCTTACCTTTGATTGTTTCATAAGCTCATAATAAATTACGCGAAGCGGGAACATCTCCCCACCAAACGCAAAGCATGACTTTTGAGCTGAGGTTTTGACCAGTGTTGCATTATGACCACAGCACAATTCACATGATTTCTTTCGCCATGATTTTAAACCACACGTGTTTTAGCCAGTGGCTACGGGGTGAATAGTAAAATTCTTAAAGAATTATGGACGAACTGCCTCACGGTAATTAGCTGAAGTGGTCGATCGCATCAACAACTTTCACGGTAGGCCAGGCGTCAATGTATTTAAAACATTAGCTCCCGTTGTCATTACCCCGAAGCAACCCGACAACATCATTGAACGCCTAGCTACTAGAACTCCTCGTACCACCTCTCTCTTCCTGAAGTGGAAACGATGACACAGTGTCAGCTATGAGACCCCTTAATACATCATTGCACCGTAGCAAAATCAGTTACTACCACAGAACATAAAAAGACGACGCCAATAAATATTAACCACACTACAACTGCAACAGGATTGACAGTGCTATCTTGAAATTAAAGTTCATCTATCCAAAAGTTGACGGTATTACAATTTCTGTAAAATATGCTTTCTTCAATAAACCGATCCGGAATAACATGTGCCGAACAATCAGATTAAGTGCTATTATACGCATCTTAATCTTATTTGTACTATTAAACGCCGAGATTTGTACATGGCTGATTCTCTTAAGCATATATGCAAAAATCCACAATACTGATCAGTTCAAGGAAGGAATTCACAACCTGGTACACGTGAACTCTCAAAAGAACTTTAGGATTTCGCTGATGACTCTAGCTCTTTATATGGAGATATTCATTAACTTCTACCAGAACATTCTCCTACTTCGACTGAAAGATGTGAAAGGTGGAAGAGGAAAACGGCCCGTGGGAAACCAACAAAATCTGTCTAAATCAGCTACACAACAAAGAAGCTCTAAACAACATCTTCTGTGGAGACTCGCAAGAGGGCAGCATTTTATGATCCATGCCAGTCCGTTACTGGCTTCCAAGCATTGCAACTTTACCAACATGGACATAACAAAAACTCCAGTACTAAAGTAATCGCTCTCCATCAACTTGTCAACATTTCTAAAAACTTCATTTTCGTCTGCTAAACTGCGAACCATCAAACATAAAAGGTCATCGCTAAATGATAATCCACTTTTAAAGTGTTGCGATGTGTACATGCCCAATCAAAACCGTTAGGTCTGCATCTGGACATAATTGTGACGATAATATTCACAGAATGTATTCTTTAATAATATGGACCATTTGATAGAATCAAAAAATTCTTGGTTGAGTAAAGCGCCTAATCATTAATATGCATTAATAGTATTTAACACATTTTACTTAATTTCAACAAAGTAAGTAGTTCAATTTGAGCTAAATTTGAGAGCATACACTTGTAGGGCATTTCAAAGCAACACAAACTTCAATATTCTTCTCCAATCCATTTTTTTTTCCTTTTTTAATTTATTAAGCAGATTCATAATTGTCATATCTAAATTACACTACGCCCTTAAAGTCAATTAATCTTAGTCTCTTAGGGTTGAGCATTAGTTACGACAAAATGATCAGAGAATCAATTATATTTCACAGGATTCCAACATACGTTAATAGTTGAATGACGTAATCTAGAAGGCCTACGCATTATTTACTGAAATGAAGTGAAAGAGATAACGTACTATGATGGTTTGAGAGCGTGTGATTGCACAATAATTGCAATCTTTTCATAGAGAATTGAATTAAAATGAAAACCGTTCCACATAAATTATTATAATTGTTAAATTTTAAACCACAGCATTGAGTTTTCCGAATTGAATACTCAAAAATTGCACCGGTTTCACTACGCAATTAGCTGATTGAAGGAGATAGATACGAGCAACAATTGATTTTGCACATGTTTGTCGACGTATTTCATGCCATTGTCGAAGTATTGTATCTGTGATATTTCTCGCCATAGTATGCAAGTTAGAGATATTCTAAATGTCACATCAAATACTCAAAGTAAATTTAATTAAATGGCATGACAAACATTTTCAGAATTTTTGTTTTTTGCAATTTTGTATTATTTTTCTTATTCCCACTTCTTGTGATGGAGTTAGCTCGAGATGGAGGATATTATTGAACTGGCAAATCAATTTAGAGTACAGATTCCTAATCGTAGTGTGGATGGAGAACGAACATTTGCACCGCAAAATCATATTTTGAAATACTTTCAGTGCATTTGAGTCACGGAACCCTCATAAATGGATAAATTGATAGAAATATTGGCATGTGATTAATAAATGAGAAAAAATGAGATTTGAATGCCTTTTGCCCAATAAATTCAAATTTATTTTCATCAACTATATTTCATTATCGTTTTTTTACATTTTATTTATTTACTTTTTGTATCTGAAATATAATAATGAAGAATCAAAAGTGTAATTCACATCCAGTTTTGTTATATTCATTGAAAAATCCAATGGGTGATTCCAACAGCAACTAAATGAAGTAAAATAAATCTTTAATGAATTGGTGGAAACGAAAGTCACGAACAAATGCAAATTTATTCTCAAAATAAAGTAACTTGCTTGAGAGAGTATAAGCGATCGCGCAACCTGTTGGGGGGTAGAAAATACATTGATGATCAACATTGCATTAAATGAAACCGATCCAATTTTTTGCAGTTAATGAAATTATGTATATTAATATAATAATTCCCAATTGGTAGAGTTTAAACTAGAGTAGAAATTCAATTGAAAAACTACCAATTAGTTACTTAACGCAAAATATATCAATCTGTATTAAAGTCAACCAATTGTTTAAATTGAGCTGAAATCTGTCCTTTCACATTCAGACTTACCCTTGCTTGTTGTTGTCACTTGCTTATGCTCTGGAAGATTGCAAAATATTAGATTTGGAACAAGATTTTTCTGTATAGGTAAAATTGTTTGATAAAAATAGTGTTCAAACAATTTCTTATTTCCAGAAATATATTACATGTAATCTTAAAAGAAATATCTCATTTAGATTCGAAATCCAGTTGAAAGACTAATATGTAATTACTTAACGCAAAATATGCTATTCTGTATTAAAGTCAACAAACAAATCAAACTTTTTAAACTGAGCTGAAATCTGTCCTTTCACATTCAGACTTACCCTTGCTTGTTGTTGCTACTTGCTTATGCTCTGAAAGGTTGCAAAGTTTTAGATTTACAACACGATTCTTCTGTATGAGTAACATTGGTTAATGAAAGCAGTGTTCAAACGATTTCTTATTGGCTGTAATATATTACATTTAAACCTAAAAGAAATATCTCATTTAGATTCGAAATTCAGTTGTCAAGACTACTGAGTAGTTACTTAACGCAAAATATCTCAATCTGTAATAAATACAACCAACAAATCAAACTTTTTAAACTGAGCTGAAATCTGTCCTTTCACATTCAGACTTACCCTTGCTTGTTGTTGTTGCATGCTTATGCCCTGGAAGATTGCAAAATTTTAGATTTACAACGATTTCTTATTTCAAGAAATATATTACATTTAAAATTAAAAGAAATACCTTATTTAGATTCAAAACAACGAACTTTCTTCAGTTTTTATAACAATTGCATTGCACTAAACAAAAGATAACCTACTTTTGCACTCCGTTATATCAGGTGACACACCTAAACAAAGCACGTACTTTTGAGAATGACAAGCCAATTTGTAAATGTACACTTATCTAAAAATTGACATACCGCCTCTCTCCCAATAGACACTAATTCCCACATATTCACCTCTTATGATAAATTCAAAATGGGTGCTGCGTTCCATTGCTTCTCGCTTATATTCGAGCGTGCCATCCAGCTGATCCTTTTTGAAGTTTTTAGTAAAGTTTCCTTAAAAGCAATAACTTGCCTTTATGTAGATCAAATTAGACGATCAATTCAATATAATGTGACTCACTGCAATAGTTTTTAAAATGACCTGGAACAACAATCCCTCCATTCCAAAAGCATATCGTCGTATCGTTCTTCCGCAAATCCATCTTAAATAAAATGAAGTGTTGAAATTATCAATACACTGTTAAGGCTCGTCATTTCAAGCATGATTTGATCAATCAGTTCCACATTTACACGTAAGAATATTATAACAGTCAAAACTTGTATTATCAAATCACAATTCAAATTCAAATTAATATAATTTAAAATACAAAATTATTGATTAAACTGATGACAAGCTCATTGATTTCCCACTCTTTTCTTATTGTGAAAAGTTAATTATATTTCTAAGTCACGACTTAAAGAAATACAGTTCTAATGGAATAGTTTTCATTAAAATGAAAATAAACGCACCGAGGAGGTGGAGTTCACTCCTTTTATTGAAAAGTTAAGGTGAACAGAACTCATCCCTTTCGCAAACCTAACAAACGGAAACGACACTTCGGGGATAATATCTCCTACAAATAACCAAACACATAACAAAAAGGTATTGACATTTTAAAAATTAAATAAAAATATTGTAGACATTAGTCACCAGCCAACTGCACTTCTGCACATCTAACCTGGTTTAACAGATTTGAATTGACATTTCGGAACAAATTTGGCAATACAATCGAATTGGAGTCCATGGACACGCAGTTCTTCGAATAGTGTAACGTCATTTATTGTTACATTCAAGTAATCTATGTGGAAAATGGGAAGTTATAAGAAAACCATTACCATGATGTCTACTACAAGGTTGACCGATCCGTTTGTCATTCTTATAACAACCGCCATCTCTTATGCGAATAGGTTCTATCTCCCCTTTCTCTACGGCATATAAAGCCTAAAAATGAAAATCAATTAGATGCTTATTGCACTGAATTTCTACATACGCTTCTTGCGTTCCCAACAAATATTAGAGGGTCTGATTTCCCAAATGGTGTTGCCACGATTCTTGAACAAGTTGAATGAGGCAAACTTAAGTCCTCCTTTCCAAGAGAAGCACTTAACTGCAGCAAGGTGAATACGAATAGAATGGTAATCATTGGCTCCTATGCTGGATTCAACATTTGCCACAGTTTTATACATCGCAAACACCAATTAACTTTTATCTGCGCATTTGGATAAAATGTAAGTATTTGTTGCTTCCAAAATAAGTATATGATTGGCGCGAAAATGTAAGGTAACAAAATCTGTGATACATCAACAGCCTCAGCCAACAGAATGAAGTGAGGTTATCAGTAAAACTGAATGATATGAGAATTTTGTTGGACATTTTCCATCAACTTTCCTAAACACACAATTAATATCATTTGATAGACTTAGTAAACAATTAAAAATGTCAAAATTGACTTTTTGCCTACCTTCCTCAAACATCTGGAAATGCGCAATGGAAAAGGCTCCATTAAGTGTTGAAACAGCGTATCGATTTGAATGATATGTGGATGAGAAATTACTAATTGTACATGCCACCTAAAAATGCATCAGGCTTCATAGAATGATTGATCATATTATTATAAGCTGCAAATGATACTGATCTTTCAGAGTGGTGGTAAATTTATTTAAATTTGCGTAAAAATGTGTTTCACGCTAGAAAATGCCACAAATTCACAATTTTTTGACAATTTCGATTTCATTACAGTC
The DNA here is from genome assembly GCA_000469805.3 of Hymenolepis microstoma. Lineage (NCBI taxonomy): Eukaryota > Metazoa > Platyhelminthes > Cestoda > Cyclophyllidea > Hymenolepididae > Hymenolepis > Hymenolepis microstoma. The sequence goes on along the minus strand of LR215995.1, from coordinate 8,464,744 downwards.
TCCAAATGAGACTGTGAGTTGAGTTCATTATTGCTTGTCTATGTAATAGTAACATTTAATCTCTGAGCCCCAGCGTAACACACTAGTTGATATACAAATCTTCAAAGTAATACTGTGCATTAAATTTTTAAAAGAACGTTAAGTGCAATAAGTAGAGTGCGTTTGTTAACATTACTTGCCAATCATACGTAAAATAAATAGACGAATTCGCCTCTTTCCAATAGCTGGAAACAGTCTGTTTTCATGAGTGATAAAAACAGGTCCACTATTCAAAAGAAACCCAAATCGCAGAAATTAAACATATTTCATTAGATTCCGATATGAGTTAATAAGTTAAATGACTTATTCTAGAAGGCCTTCGCATTCTTTACTAAAATGAAACAAATGAAATAACGCTCTATGAAGTCCTGAGGGCGCGATTGCAATTTTCTTATAGAGACTTAAATTTATATGAAAATTTCTTGATCCACGACACACAAATGTATACGCTTTAAATCACAGTATTGAGCTATCCAGTTGTAATTCACGCAAATTGCACCGGTTTCGCCATGCAATTAGCTGAGTAAAGGAGGTGCAAACGAATAGCAATTGATTTGTAGCGGATTAGTTATCTAACTAAGCATGACTGTACTCAGAAACCTCAGTGGCAATTTCTCCTGGTTGTGATAAGTGATATTGCCCGCCATGGTATGCAATTTAGAGATAGTCTAAATGCCACTTCAAATACTCATAGTAAATGTTACGAAATAGCGTGACAGAATTTTGCGGTATTTTTATTCTTTGCAATTTAATATTATCTTTTTTCCCACATTTTGCGCGTTCCCTGCAAGTGATGGAGTTAGCTCGAGATGGAATATGGTATTGAAATGGCAAATCAATTGAAAGTGCAGATTGATTATCGCAGAGTAGTTGGAGAACGCATTAAGAACTTCAATGTTATGCACACCAAACTCACATTTTGAAATAATGTCAGTGGATAATGAATAATTGATTCAAAGAATTTTTTAATGAATAAAACTACCTTTTAAATCAATCAAATTCGAAATGCATAAGGAAAGATAGAAGAATACAATTTCTTTAATGGTTTCGCATTTATTTAGTCCTAGATGTGTGGAGGTACAGTGTAGTCTAGTGATTGAGGAAGTAACACGGAATGCAAAGCTTCGGCTCAAATCCGACTGATAAATGCACTCGAAATTTGACTGCAGGTTGTGCCCTATCTAGATATAAACTTTAGAAGACATTTTAATCCTCATAACTCTGTGTTAACACGAACACTGATACCGCTTTTATTCGATTATTGTTTGATGCAACTATGCTACTAACATAATTTGAGTAAACGATTAAATGTTTCGTAAAATTTATTGTGAGCACAAAGAATTTTATAATGGTTGCTTAAAAGGAAAATGGGTTGAACATTATTGATCAGAATAGGCAAATAACTTGCTTTTTGGAAAGTAAAGTACCACGAATTTGCAAGGTTTTATCAGAATCGATTTACTCGCATCCAACTCTAAATATCAGTCGAAATGGAATTTAAGCGTTTTTCCCTTGAATTAAATCAGAACTAACCATCTAATATGTGAATCGTAAAATCTCCGTTTACGCAGATTTTAAGATAAACAAGTTTGAGTCCGATTTGACAAATGGGTTGGCATTTATTTCTAGCATTTCAAGATCCATTTATCTCCAACTAAGAGTTTACCATATGTATACTGTATTCATGAGTGATGGAAACATATCTTTCTCCTTCCCTTCAACTCCATTTTATACTAGTAAACACTCGCAATTACCCTAATCTTACAATTTGTCTCTTGTCATATTTGTTACTCACAACCATTGCACGGCTACAATTTTGCCAATTGCGCTCACTTATCCTGAGCTATGCGGCTCTTGTTATCTTCTTATTGAGGCAAACTATGTCCGATTTTTTCCTCACGAGAAATTCAAAGTGCGACTTTCAGGAGTGTCGTTTTTGGTTGGATGAATTTAAAGCATCAAAGTAATAATTTCTCATATTCGTTAGCCTTTGGAGAGCAAAAATTTGCATGGCAAAAGCAAAGGCCCCACGATCAATCAATGAGCAAGGCCAATACGTGATTATCATGCCTGAAAGTGTATATTATGACGAGGTTCTTTGTCTGCAAAGGACTATCCAAATAAACGCATTTCACGTCAAATATCTGTTTCCTCTATAGCTTTGCGACAGCTTTGCCAATTCTGAAAGCCCTCCCAAATACCGGAGAATCTGCAATAGAGATTACTGAGTATAGTCAAGGCTTGTGAGGTATTGGTAAATCTGAAGTAATTTCCTAATCCTGATGTGATATCCTCATCCAAAAACGCATTCTCATGCTCCCACTGCGATTTCTCCTTAGATCGCACATCTCAATTTGTGATTCTCTTTCACTAGTTTCTATTCCATCAAACCGTTTCAGGAACAGATTTCTGTTTGAACACATTGAGTGTTCCCCTTGGTTATCTCACTTTCGACACAGAATACCCCCATATCTGGCTCTTACAACTAGAATTCATGGTCAAAATACTAGGCGTTACCAAATGAGGAACGGTGTTTCAGCATGCTATCGTCGCACTTCCAGGCAACCTCGTACCACAGGTTACAGACATTCTCCTTACGCCACTAAAGATCAAATACCACAAAATAGTCAAAAAGCTCTTATCAGTCGTCCTCCTTCATCCCGAGAGAAATGACTACACCAACTCTTTTCAAAAGTCCAACATGAAGAACGCACTCCTTATCAACTTTTACACCACATGTGTTTTTATCTAGTGGATACTAGGTGAATGGTGAAATTTTTGAGGATATATAAATGAAAGGCCTCACGGTTAACATGGAGTCAATTTTAACCATTAGTGCTCGGCATGGCGGCCTTAGTAAATTAGCTGAAGTGTCCGAACGCATGCACAACATTCACGATAGCTCAGGCATAAATGTTTTAAAACTTTAGCCATAATCTTTCTTAAGTTGGACACATTACAAAAGGTCACTGGTTGTGAAACAACTTTCCTCTATTTTCAGCCAATTCAAGATGAGCAAATGCATGCCGCAAGGATGTGGACTACTACGAAATGTGATGAGAGCATAATTTTAAAATGAGAAGCAAAGAGAGTGCTCAGCAAATCGTGTTAACTAAACAAACAATCAAAGTTTAGCAGAAAGATATGTAGGCTAGAGTAAAGAGTAATCAAAGAGAACAGATAATTCACAATATGGAATGCATAACGCGAATGATGGATAGGAATTCAACACTCTTCCATACATCCTCCTTCTTAAAATTAATGTCACACGATTTGACAATATTGAAAATTTATTCAATGAATCATTAGTTAATTTGTCAAAAAACACATGTTTTTGAAAGTGTTACAAGGTATACTTGACTTATCAAGATATTTAGGACTACATCTCTAATTAATTGACACCTTAGCATTCACAACATAATTAGGAGATGTTTTAAGCATATGCGAATTGGCAATTAGACTCGATTTATCTGTGATTGAGCAAAACTCCTGATCATTAATATGCGCTTATGCTATTTAACACATTCTACTCAATGTCAACGAAGTAACATGTCCTATTTGAGGTAATTTAGAATGTATGATATTTATGGCATTTAAAAGCAACATAAAGTCCCATATTCTTCTCCGATTCACCTGTTCAATTGTATCCATTTAATAAGTAGATAGGTATTTGTCATATCTAAAGTACACCACGCCTTTGAAATCAATTAAATTAAGTCTGTGGAACACGTTATCGCATGAGCATACACCGTGGCTTGAAGGTGCGGCGTTCAACTTGGCATACGGATTGAGTGCAGAGAGGACATATCCAATAGCCAACCAAAAGCTTTCGATAAAACGAGTTAAAATTATCCTGAAAGTGTACAACTGGAAACAAAATTGAACTATTCCGTGGTGTAATAATTTCACCTGATTCAATTTTTGGCTGATGTGCTTTGGATTGCATATGGATCATTTTCTCATCGACCATTCCTCTAGATTGAGGGAGGTATTCAAATTATTTCCTTACCTTACTTCCAACGCATCCACCAATCGTTGTCTCATTAAACTTCACTTCTTCGATTTGTTTATAATTTATTTGACAAAGACTGAGATGTAATAAGGGCAATTGTGACAGAGGAATGAAATAGTGTGAAACACCTTTTAGCAAACATGTGCAATGTGTCATGTAAAGAGCACTAAGAAAATATCCAAAAGCAAATGACACAGAGGAATATTGAAAATACATGTTTCATGATTCAACGTAATCACCACTCAGGTGATGGTAATGAAAGGAGATATTTGTGGAGCATTTCGTACCATCAATATTAATATTCAATCTCACCGCAGCCAATGTAAGTGTCCCGTTCAAGGGCCATAGTAAACAGAAGGCTCAAATGAGGGAGACATATTGAGTCTGCTCTTAAGAGACCTAACTTTTCTTAAGTTGGCTACCACTTTCCTCTATTTTCGGTCAGTTCATGATATGCAAATGCATGCTGCAAGGATGTAGACTAAATCAGGTTGCAAGTAGCGAAATGTGATGAGAGCCAAATTGTTAAATGAGAAGCAAAGTGAATGCTCAGCAAATCGTGTTAGGTTTCCGATTCGCTACAAGCCTCTTCTACTTCCTACAGAATGATCACATAAATATATGATCGTTAATAAATCCAGACAAGGGTTTACAGTATTTTGTGGATTTACTCATTGCTTGATTTATAACATCGTAATCGCTACACTTTAAATCACATAATTGATATTACCAGTTTTACTGCACATAAATTGCACCGATTACATCATGCAATTAGTTGTTCAATGAAGGTAGAAACGAACCACAGTAGAATTTGCCCATGTTAGTCGACGTTATGCGATTCAGTGTCAGAGTATTTTGCATATGTGAAATTACACGTCATGGCATGCAATTTAGAGATAATCTACGTGCCAACTAAAATACTCAAAGTGAATATTATTCAATGGAAGATAAAAGACGATTACTGAATTTGTGTTGCTTGCAATATTTTATTATTATTATTATTGGCATTGTTCAAAGTTTTATTAATTTTCCGGAAGTGGTGGAGTTACCTCGAGATCGAAGGTCGTAATTAAATGGCAAGTCAATTTGCAGTTCGGATGGATTATCCCAGAGTGGACAAAGAACGAATTACAAACCTAAAATTTTTGCTCAACAAATGCAAATTTTTAAGTAATGTCAGTGCTAAGTAAAAGATTTATTTATTTTTTTAACTTGAAAATTTTAATCGATCTGTTTGAAAATGTATTAAGTAAAGTTATAGTTTAAAATTTCGTCACTACTTATGAAAAGACATGTTGTAAGTTTAAGCAAAGAGGTACTGAATAAAAATATTTTGAATTTGGATGTGTCATTATCAAAAGCAAAGGTCAACAGTTCAGTCTTAAAGCGAATATAATTTGCACTTAAGTTTAAATTAGCTAATTGTAGCATTAACTCTATTTAGATTTGAATGAAGAAGAATTATTCTTTAGTGAAATATAAAATGCTGATGTTAAAATACTCTTATGAAATTATGTCTTATTTTCAAAAATGAGTAAATTAAATGCAACCTATGATATAGTAAAGAATTCCATTACTGTGAGCATTCGGAGCAGAACTTGCATTCGGAACAGCGAATACAAATAATGCACTCCGCATAAGCACAACACATGTTATGGTATAGAGAGATGATATTTGTGCAGTATTTTATACCATCAAGATTACTAATTCAAACACTTTTAGTGAAGTGTCTCGTTCAAATACAACAAAGTGTACTAAAATGCACCTTATGCCTTTTGAAGGGTAGCACATTACTGCTGAAGCATAAACACAGAGAGGTAAAAGTAACGTGAATTTGAGGATGTAATGCAATTTGTTAGTCTGAGAGGAGCATTACAAAACGCTGAATTGTAGCGCATGGACTAACGTACGGAGGCTCACAAGGAATAATTTATAATCGATTTCGGCATAATTTGACAGTAATCCTTGTAAAACACATAAATGATTATTTAAGGGCCAATTTATTACACTTTTTTAATACACTTGTAGCGGATTAGCTACCTAACTTAGCCTGAATGTACTCAGAAACCTCAGTGACAAATTCTCCTAGTTGGTAAGTCTCACAGAAGAAGAAATAGACATATACTGTGAATACGTCTATTTAGTATGGCGTGCTGTGTACTGTGTGTTTTGTATGACGTGGAACTTAGTAATTTATATACACTTTATGATACGATGACCTCATATAACTTTGATCATTGATTGGTCGGAAAATCGTGTACTGGAATTGACCTTGATTGATCGTAGTTGGTATTGGTCATTGATTCTGCATTAGTCATGCTGAAGTTGTGACCCCACACACTATTTAATAATTCTGATAAGGGCATAATTATTCAAAGCATAAATAGCCTTGTTTTGTGTGATTAAAATAGAATATTTCATTAGTTGGCTGGTATGAAATCCTCGTTTGTAAATAATAGTAAAACTTGTGCAATAATGGAGTTTTAATGTCGATACATTCGATTAATTTAACTGAGCTGTTTAATTTGCATTTTGATTGTGTAATAAGAGGGCTTCAATAATTTAGCCAATTACTTATCATTTAACATGTGCTATTAATTGCACCACTCTAAATAACTCTTATACAAAGGGTAATTTACATATTTTTAAATAATTTATATTGAAATCTATATTAAACAATGTTTATTGACATTTATATTTTCACTTGATCAATTTGAAAGCTCGTACAGAAGCAAGTGATTAAAAGGTGAAAAGAAGCGAAATTGCAAATCCTCGATGATTTAAATTAGAATTTATTTGATCATTTATGTTCCCGAAATGCAATTTATTATCATTTAAATTTGTTTATCAACTGAATTCTTAATTTTGTATTTTTGAAATGATATAATGAAAACTGAAATATGTAATTCACATCCAGTTTTGGCATATTCATTGAAAAATCCAATGGGTGATTCCAACAGCAACTAAATGAAGTAAAATAAATCTTCTTTGAATTGGTAAAATAAAATCTACAAACAATTGGGAATAGTAATTAAAATAAAATAACTTGCTTGAGAATATATATGCAATTGCACAACCTATTGCACAGAATGAACTAGTATGAAGGGCAACATTGCATTAAATGGAGTCAGTCTAATTTACTTAAGTAACTAATCACTTTGAATTGAAAGTCTATAAAATAGAGTGGAAATCTAGTTGAAAGACTACTAAGTAGTTAGGCAGTGCAACAAATCCACCTGTGCTTTAAACTTACCTGTCAGTTAATGCTACAATTAGCTAATTTAAACTTAAGTGCAAATTATATTCGCTTTAAGACTGAACTGTTGACCTTTGCTTTTGGTATTGACACATCCAAATTCAAAATATTTTTATTCAGTACCTCTTTGCTTAAACTTACAACATGTCTTTTCATAAGTAGTGACGAAATTATAAACTATAACTTTACTTAATACATTTTCAAACAGATCGATTAAAATTTTCAAGTTAAAAAAATAAATAAATCTTTTACTTAGCACTGACATTACTTAAAAATTTGCATTTGTTGAGCAAAAATTTTAGGTTTGTAATTCGTTCTTTGTCCACTCTGGGATAATCCATCTGAACTGCAAATTGACTTGCCATTTAATTACGACCTTCGATCTCGAGGTAACTCCACCACTTCCGGAAAATTTATAGAAATTTGATATCGCCATGCATAACAGTGGGGTTATATACGATTTGGATTAAGTTGTGGGCACGCCAACAACGAGGACACCGCTACTGACATAGCACACTAATGCTCGTGTAAATTGTTCTGAATGCTACAGACGAGATTTCAAGAAGTATTGACACTTATTTTGCCACAGTCAAATAGTCGTGATTGGACGTTTCTAGCCCCAAAATTTTCTCAATATAATTCTCTATTTTTAATACAATTTTCGACTTAAACAGTGATGCTTATTTAAATTCAATTGGTTTTCATCATTGCTGGGAGCTGATAGGATGGATAACTCGAGTGACCTTTCCCAATGGTTCATAATATGCATGCTCTCTGACCGAAACTATCCTTCTAAAGTCCACATCTGTGATCAATTTATTTGTCCATTCTAAATGAAGTACTTTATGCAAAGCCTAGACGTCACAAAATCTCTAGTTGCAACTTGAAAGTGGGAAAGTGGAATAATCCCGGTCAAAATGCAAATATATGCGCAAAAATATGGAAATTTAGAACCATAGATTGCACATTTAAACTTTCAACAAGCTCCACTTAGTATGACCCCTACCGGTTGAGAGTGAAAATTTCTAAATAAATCTCTTTCTAATAGTAGAGAAAGTTGTTGGAATCGATAAATCTTTGCTTTAATATATTTTACTTAATGTCAACAAATAAATGGCTCTATTCGAGCGAACCCTGAGGGCTTGGTATTTGTGACACTGGAAAGCCACACTAACTCTCATATTCTACTTCAATTCGCTTGCGCCATTGTTTTCATTTAATATGTTAGCATTTGCCATATCCAAGTTAAACCACACATTTGAAGTGTTTCCTACTAACTGTTCTTAAGCTTCATGACATGCATTAAATCTACCTTCAATTACAGTCTGAAAAACGTGCTTTACCTTACTTCTTCCATCTTGTGTGGGAAGCCGCAAAAGCTTCTGTGAATATTTTGATGTTTTCTATGCATGCTAATACTGACATTTTCTTTGAAGTAGCCTTGTTCAGTTTTGACGTCTCGTTCATTAATTGAGAGAGGCAGGGAGGGGACGGTGCATGTTTCCATTATTTACTTATTTGTTAAATTATATTCGAGAATAGTGGTAGCTCTACATGGAAAAACAGAAACTCTGATATTAGTTGGAGAAGACGAAATGATGTGTGGGAATATAGCGAAATATGCTATTTGCTTCATTCTCAGTCTCTCTGTGCCATCGTGAATGGTGAGAAATACCACATAGTGATCCATAATGACATTTGTTATAAGCAAGGCTCATTGGTCGGAAGAAGCTTGCTACATTCATTCTGGTTATGGTTGTTTCTGTGAATTTTACATAACTAATCTTCATTTAACATATAGTCTGCTTAAGTATTACAACTAATGGCTTTAAAAAACTCGGCGAACTGCATCTCTATGAACATGATTTTTTGCGTATTGCCGAATTTGTTCCGACTTGTACGTACAAACTTGTTAAGGCAGGGAAGCTGTGTCGAAATTTAATGGATTACAACATAGTGGATTTTATTTTCATTTATTATGTGGGACACGTCATCGCATGAGCACACAGCGTGATATGAAAATGTGGCCGTTCAACTTCGCGTGCGGATTGAGTGCGAGGACACATAGACAGTGGCCAATCAAAGGCCTCCACTCGTTTTACTTAATCCGCCATGTTGAATGACTAAGCTTCCTCTCTTGTAACACTCCACGCCATGCATGTCTAGAATGAACGCGTTCCCTGGATACCTCTGTCTCTTCTTAGCTGTGCAATAGCTTAGCCAATTCTGGCGGTTCTTAAGAACAGGGAGAATCTGCCATTGAGGTTTCTGAATACAGTCAGACTTAGTTAGGTAGCTAATCCACTACAATTACCATAATTGTTTTTCGATTATTTTGGTAAGCGCTATACCGCAAGCATCATTTCCGTTTGTTAGATTTGAAGAAGGAAATAGTTTTGCTATAAATAAACTTGCTATAACAGGAAACCCTTACTTTTTAACTTCCATTGGAAAAAACGCCTTGCAATTTTGATTCTTTAAGCTGTAATTGTGATTTACAGGTGTTATAATAATGCGTAGTTTCATCAAATCGTACAATAAAGGAAAACATTTCACTATAAGTTAATAAAATAAACATCGTTCAGTACTTCCCTTTACTTGCCACATGAGTACGCGCAATGAGTTGTTGAACACATTGAGTGAAGATATTGTTAACCAGAAATTGTCGAAAGACCATTGCGGAGGCTATAATTAATAGCAATAGCGCTATAATTAAAACTGCTCTCAAAAACTTAGTTCTGCAGAAAAATATACTGAGAACGTTGAATTTGTTCACATTTTATGAAATGTAATCATTTCTTGCAATTGACATATATTTATTACTAATTTCGCATGATGCAATTCTTTCTGAGGTGGCAAACGATGACATAATGTCAGCTATGAGATTTCGCAAAACAACAATACGACGTAGCAAAATATGTTTCTACAACAGATCAAACGGAAACGACGCGCAAATATATTAACCAGGCTCCAACTACAACAGGATTGACAGTGATATCTCAAAATAAATCCCACCGAAACAGAAGGCGAAGCTATCACAGGTTTTTGCCAGTAGGTTTTCTTCACCCAACGCTCCGGAATTACATGTGACGAAAAACCAGATCGAGTGCTATTATATGCCTCTCCCTCCTATTTGTACTATTAAACGCCGAGATTTGTACATGGCTGATTCTCTTGAGCATACATGCAAAAATCCTCAAGGAAGGAATTCGCAACCTCATACACGTGTACTCTCAAAAGAACTTTGAGATCTCGCAGGTGACGCCAGCTCTATACATGGAGATACTCATTACTTTCTACCAGAATATTCTCCTACGTGGACCAAGAGACGTAAAAGCGGAAGAGGTAAACGGCATAACCACATGTGGAGAACCAACAAAATCTGTCTAAATCAGTCATCCCCCACAGAAACTCCAAGCATCATCTTCTACTGTGGAGACTCACAAGAGAAAAGCATTTCCTGATCCATGCCAGTGCGTTACTGGCTTCCAAGCATTGCAACTTTACTAACATGGCATAACACAAACTCCAGTACCACAGAGATCGATCCTCGTCAAATTGTGAAAATTTCTACAAACTCTACTGTCGTCTCCTAGACTCCAAACCATCAAACATAAAAGGTAATCGTTAAATGATAATCTACTTTTGGAAGTGTTGCGATGTATGCATGCCCACATCTGCATCTTTACATAATTTTGACGATAATATTCACAGAATGTATTCTTTGATAACATGGACTGTTTGTTAGAATCGATAAATTCTTGGTTGAGTAAAATGCCCATTCATTAATATGCATTAATGTTATTTAACACATTTTACTTAATTTCAACAAAGTAAATTGTTCGATTTGAGCTAAATTAGAGAGTATGACTTGTTGGGCATTTAAAAGCAACACAAACTTCAATATTCTTCTCCAATAAACTTGTTCAATTTTTTTCATTTAATAAGCAGATTGATAATTGTCATATCTAAAGTACAGCGCGCCCTTAATATCAAATAACCTGAGTCTCGTAGGCTTGAGCATTAGTTACAACAAAGTGATCACAGAAATCGGTTATATTTCACTAGATTCAGACATACGTTAATAGTTGAATGGTGTATTCTAGAAGGCCTAGGCATTATGTACTAAAATGAATTAAAAGGGCTAACGTCCTATGAAGTCTTGAGCGTGTGATTTCAAAATAATTACAATTTTCTCATAGACATCAAATGCTGTTATACGCATCTCCCTTATATTTGTTCAGGTAAACGCCGAGATTTGAAAATGACTGATTCACTCGAGTTTAATTGCAAACAATTCTCAATACCACTCAATCCAAGAAAGGAATTCGCAACCTCATACACATGAACTATCAAAAGAACTTTGGGATCTTGCTGGTTACTCCAGCTCTATACATGAAGATATTCATTACCTTCTACCAGAATATTCTCCTACGACGACCAAGAGACGTAAAAGTGCAAGGGCAAAACGGCAAATCCTCCGGTGTAAAACTAATACAATCTGTCTAAATCGGACACTCAACAAAGAAACCATAAACACCATCTTCTACTTTAGAAAATCCCAAGAAGACAACATGTCCTGATCCATGCCGATCCGTTACTGGCTTCCAAGCATTGCCACTTTGCCAACATGGACATAACACAAACTCCAGTACTACAGAGATCGCTCACCTTTAACTTGTTAACATTTCTACAAGCTCTTTTAATGTCTAACATAAATCATAAATAGCAACCGTCTAGATAACTACAAGCGATACTCGAGAGGAAACTCAGCACTTCCAAAGTACTTGCAATCATTGATTAGTCAAATTCCAGCTTATAGTCGGCACCGAATGATGAAACAACGAAAGCATGAAAATCACAATTCGAAAATCAAGCAGCCAAACTGCCATCAACTAATGTAAGCTATTTACTGTGAACAGTAATTTAATACACTTCACTTTGACCTTCTTTGGTGAGAGCTGTAATTCCTTCAATTCTCGCATTCCAGTCTTTACCTTCAATTTTTGTTAACCTTACCGACCCAAACTCTCTTACACTCGTCAGAGTCGAAGAGTTTCTTTCGCCTCCCATCTAAATGATTATGTACACTGACTCATTTTTGAGCTCTTCTTTACACTTTAAGTTCCTATAAACACTCTAGATAGGGAGTATTTTAGGGTACACAGCTCTAGCAAGACAAAAGCAGAGAACTCTCTTCCACTCAGCTCTCGAAGTCAGTATGGGGTTATCCAATTAATCAATGGCCAAAATCATTACGTAGTTGCCATGTTGGAAAGTGAATATTATGAATAAGTTAACCGTCTGTATCTCACCGTTACCAAATAAACGCATTCTAAGTCAAACGTCTGTTTCTTCTATAGCTTTTTGGTAGCTGAGCTAATTCTGGGAGAATTTCAATATATATATATATATATATCATCCATATCACATCAATGATGGTGTTGGTTGCAGCGAATCTCAAGCCCCGGGTGATGAATTAAAGTAAGTCATATTTGGTGTAAGGTTGAATCCAGCTTTTCATCCAAGTAAGTGTTGAAATGATCTAAGGCCTCTCGTTGTCTCAATGAAACTTCACCTCTTCGATCCATTTACAAGTTTTACTTGTTGACATCATTACCACTCACATTGTTGTTGTCCCTCTGTTGGACAAGCTCTGCATCCGTTTCGTATTGGCAAAATCATTCCTGACAAAATTCTCGCCAAAGATGTGCATGCCAGACAGCCGGAAAATATTTGGGAAGCACCTCTTTAAGTAAGTTATCTTTAGGGTATTCAAGTGAGCTCTTTCGCCTGACTTTCATTCTTATCACGTCATTGGTCTTTTGCCTCGGTGGCAAAAATTTTAAGTCATTTGAAGCAAAGAATGGAGGCGGGTTGGCAGGGAGGCATACTGAGTGTCATTAGCAATAGACAATTTGTATTCTCTGTTTCCTACCAAATCCCAACAGTTATAGTGTTGATTGCAGCGAATCTCAAGTCTGATTCATGAATTAGAATAAGTCACTTTTGCAGTAAGTTTGAATCCAACCTTACTTCGAATATAAACGTTGAATTAATCTTACACTGCACTAGTCACTACAACAATGCCAACAGTTTTATGCGTTTTGCTGTGAGTGGTGAAGTCAACTCGTGATCGACGTTCTTAATCAAATGAAAAATTAATTTATGGTGCAGATTGACTACCAAAGAATGGATGTTGAGCGAATAACAGAGTTACAATTTATGCACACCTAACGCACATTTTTAAGTAATGTCAGTGCTTACTAAAATAGTAATTTATTTATTGCATTGAAAATTTAAATCGATCTGTTTTGAAATGCATAAAGTAAAGCGAAAGATTAAAGTTTCTCACCATCACCAAATAAACGCTGTTTGGCAGCCTAGCTAATTCTAGGAGAATTTCAAAAAATAAGCGAATCTGCAAAGAAAATTAAAGGGTATAGTCCAGGATTGTTAGTGTAGCAATTAGCTAGAACAACGTTCTATTCTATTGTGTCATTGCTCTTAATATTTAAATGATTGCCGATGTAGAAAAAATGCTGTTCAACATTACGTGTTCATTAAAATAAAACCTCTTAGAAAGAATTAGATCACTTACTTTCGTCGTTTTTCATTTCGCATTTTCACATGTCTTAATTGCTTCATTCATGCGTCACATGTGACTTCATATACTCACTTGCTATGTGCAAATGTCTGTTTACTTCGTTCTAATTAGCGAGTGGCGCAGAGATATGGGGAGGCTTATGCATATTTCAAACTTAGATGGCACTTGAATTAATAAAATTTGCTGTCATTGCTATTTGTTAGTATTTTAAATGCAATCAGGATAAACAGAAGGCTAAAATGCTTAAATTAGCTAATTGTAGCATTAACTCTATTTAGATTTGAATGAAGAAGAATTATTCTTTAGTGAAATATAAAATGCTGATGTTAAAATACTCTAATGAAATTATGTCTTATTTTCAAAAATGAGTAAATTAAATGCAACCTATGATATAGTAAAGAATTCCATTACTGTGAGCATTCGGAGCAGAACTTGCATTCGGAACAGCGAATACAAGTAATGCACTTCAAAAATCCAATTTTATCTCGTTTACTTGGAGCTGTTCACAAAATAACAGGATTTTGATGAGAATGTGTACAAGTTGGGTTGATTTCCCAAAAACCATGCCTCTAGATTGATGGGGATATTCAAATTATTCCCTCACCTTACTTCCAACGCATCCACCAACCGTTGTCTCAGTACCGCTTCACTTCTTCGAATTATTTATTTTACGTTTGGCAATTAGAACCCCTTCTAACAGACTCGAGGATCGTAACGGGAATTCCATCGAACACATCATGTCCAATTGCAAATTATTTAAACAAATTGAAACTAGTGCAATTGTCCAAAATAGGTTACTTTTATAAAAATAGAATAAACGAACATAGTTTATTTGTTTCAATGATTTGGTTAATATGCCATCCAAATTAGTGGCTTTGGCACACCAACGTGGGATGCTTGGTGGAGCACATTCCAAAGCAGATGATCATGGTACTACACCATGTTTGAGTTTAAGGTATTAACGCATTAAGATAAAGTACAAAAGCACAGTTCTCTTGATAAATCTCTGCCTTGAATTGAAGACCATTTTCGGCCTCGAGTTCGAGTTATGTAATGTTTTAGACCATTTGGTTATAAATTTTCTCTGTAGATTTCCAAGGTGATAGCAACTAGACGTAGCTGATACTGTACAAATTTGCCATGACTAAACCACCACAATCTAATCAGTCAAAAGCCACTTGGTTCTAAGCTGAACAGAAATTACCAAATTTACCTCAACAGTAACGAGGAATCATAGTGTATCAGGAAAATAGTCAGTAAACTACGCTAAAATGCGACGATTATCAATCGTTAGAAGGCTTGAAGGTCTCTTCACTCACTACAGCACCTCCTTTAATAAGCGATAGAACTTTTCAGACCGTTCGAATGTGCATGAACTTCCTTTGTTTAGCCTCTGTAGTGTTGTGCAATACACAAGTCCTACTATGTCCATCATCATGCAGCTAGACCCTTCAAAGAAATGTCTTCATATAGTTCACGATAAAATGCTTTAAGCGTCTAAATAATTTTATTTGAATAAAATAGACATTCGTATCCAGCAGTCCAATATGACTCAATACCGTGTTTGGTTTTTATACTATTGTTGTAAAATTTAATTTGACCATGATAGATGAATTTGTTTTTTTTTGAATGTATTAATTTTACCGGTAATGAATTTCAAAATAGAGCAGATTTTAACTTATTTCTGAGACGAATTTCAAATCTTTCTATAAAATACACTTGTGTGGGGCACGTCATCTCATGAGCGCACATGGTGGTTTGAAGGTGCGGCCGTGTAACTTCACGTACGGATTGAGTGCAGAGAGGACGCAGCCAATGGCCGATCAAAAGCCCACTTTTGTTTTATTAAATCCGCCATGTTGAAGGACTAAGCTTCCTTCCTGTTCACACTCCACACCACGCATACCTAGGATAAACTTGTTCCTTCTGATGCGTCTGGTTCTTCTACAGCTTTGCGGTAGCTTAGTTAATTCTGGGAGTCTTACCAACTAGGAGAATCTGCCATGGAGGCTTCTGAGCATAGTCAGGTTTAGTTTGGTAGCTAATCCGCTACACTTGCAAGATAGAAAAAAATGGTGTTTTGATGATTTCTTGAATGAAGACTACTCTATATCTTCAAAATGACTAAGTGAAAGTGTAAGTGTCACTAACACTTCTATCATGTTTACTACCATAAACAGCTGCGTTTAATTCTGCTCCACGCAGCACCACACACGGATGTATCAAAACATTTACTTAGGTAAAAGTTATTGCGGTATTTAAAGAAGTACAAGGAAGCATAACAGGAAGTAGTCATTGATGAAAACGTGCTTAGCTTTTTAATTTTCAAGCTGTTCGAATCGCGCCAACACTAAGGAAGAAGAAAACGGAGACGTGACAGATAATTTCAATTAATGTTATAGGGAATGGTTGATGGCTTTCTCCCTTAATACCGACATGCTGTCTTGGAAGAGATGAATTACCTAAGAGCTTCAGGATGTGGGATGAATGGTGAGCAGATTGGGTTAATGGAAGTCGAAGATTGGATTGCATCTAAAATCTCCAACTGACTCATTTTGCCCAAAGATGCATTGTTTTGAGCTGTTGGTTGCGATTGGTCTTACATTGACATATATTACCTCGGTAAGTAAATGACGGTTGGATGTGTGGCAGTGAGTACTACATCTGCAAAGTTGAGCATTATACTAAATGATTATACACTGGTTTATTTACACACAGAGATCACAAAAATATATCTATATTTCTAACTTTAAGCAAGCAGCTCACATTTAATAAATTTAAAATAGTTAGTTTGTTCAGCATTCGATGTGAATTTTTTGGCAATTCCAATTCAATATATTGATTAGTAGTTTATTCATATGTATTCATAGTTAGGAGTAAGTCAATTATGACACAAACTTGCAAATTCGTAGCATTTCCAGAGAGGGAGAGAGAGAGAGAGAGGTGGAAGTGAAATAATTTTTCAAATGCCGTATATAGCGAATGATGAAACATACTTACGTGCCAATGATTACCATTCCACTTGTTTCGGTTATTTAATTAAGTCTACTACTTTGCTCTTGTCATTTTCCGAAGGATGGCGGTATTAGTTGGTATTAGTTGCAATATATTAATCACAGATGTTGGAAACCTTATTGTGGAACTTGTAAATATAACTCTACTTTGATATAACTGAATTTATGCTTGCGTAATAATACAATTTTTAAATAAAATGTCTGTATCTAAACTGAATTTTCGTGATTTGCGAGAAATGTCGCATTTTTATTTCAAAATGAAAAGAATCTGCTGACTGGCTGGGGCTCAACGGATTACCTCAGGTACGTATGATAAAGCGGCTATTAGTGATAGAACGTGTGGGGAATGGTTCTAACGTTTAAAGAGGAAAGTTGTTTCAAAACCAGTGACCTTTTGTAATGTAGCCAACTTAAGAAAGATTATGCCTCTTTAGAGCTGACTCAATATGTTTCCCTCATTTGAGCCTTCTGTTTATCCTGATTGCATTTAAAATACTAACAAATAGCAATAACTGCAAATTTTATTAACTCAAGTGCCATCTAAGTTTGAAATATACATGAGCCTCCCCAGAACCTCTGCACTGCTCGCTAATTAGAACGAAATAAACAGAAATTGTTGATGATAGGTAACACGTAGACTGTAAAGTGGAGGGACATATACTGAGGCTCATTCGAATTTCATTTGGCTCAGTTGACTTCATTTTGTTTCTGTTTGATTAATTAAGGCACTTTAATCATCTAGTTGTTATATGCATGTTTCTCATTCAGTTAAAGTATCAAGAAAGTACAGTTAGAATATCAGTATCAGCCTGTTTTCAATTTGGGATGCGAATAGAATGATAATCATTTGTTCGTTAGCCTGCTTCAACATTTGTCACAGTTCCGTTTATCTCCTTTTGTCCATTACTTTAAACCTGTTCACATTTTATGAAATGCAATCATTTCTTGCAATCGACATATATTTATTACTAATGTCGCATTAATGCAATTCACACATAGCAAGTGAGTATATGAAGGCAATTGTGACACACGAATGAAGTAAAATAGACATGTGAAAATTCGGGCTGAAAAATGACGAAAGCAACAGATCTTATTCCTACCAAGAGGGTATATTTTAATAAACACTTAATGTTGAACATCATTTTTTCCCATATGGGCAATCTTCTAAATATTAAGAGCAATGACACAATGCCCAAAATGGAATATTGTTTTACGAATTGCTACACTAACAAACCTGAACTAACATCTGTAATGTCCATGGCAGATTCATCTATTTTTTTAATTTCTGTCAGAATTAGCTGAGCTGCCGAAAAGCTATAGAGGAAACAGATGTTTGACGTAGAATGCGTTTATTTTGTAACGGTTAGGTACAGACGGAGAACTCATTCATAATATTCACTTTCCAACATGGCAACTACGTAATGACTTTGACCGTTGATTGATCGGATAACACCGTACTGCCCTTGATTGTTGATTGGTAGAGAGTTCTCTGCTTTTGTCTTGCTAGAGCTATGTTTTCCACAATATTCTCCCTCTAGTGTGTTTATAAAAACCCAAGGGATAAAGAAACGCTCAAAAATTAGTCAATTTACATAACCATTTAGAAGGAAGGCGAACGAAACTCTTCAACCGTGACGAGTGTAAGAGAGTGTGAATCGATAAGGTTAATAAAAATTGAAGGCAAAGACTAGAATGTGAGAATTGAAGGAATTACAGCTCTCACCAAAGAAGGTCATAGTGAAGGGTATAAAACTATGTAAAAACGCAGACCTAACGGTTTCGATTGGGCATGCACACATCGCAACACTTTCAAAAGTGGATTATCATTTAACGATTACCTTTTATGTTTGATGGTTTGCATTTTAAGAGACGACAATAGAGTTTGTAGAAATTTTCGCAATTTGACGAGGACCGATCCCTATAGTACTGGAGTTTGTGTTATGCCATGTTGGTAAAGTTGCAATGCTTGGAAGCCAGTAACGCACTGGCATGGATCAGGAAATGCTTTTCTCTTGTGAATCTCCACAGTAGAAGATGATGTTTGGAGTTTCTGTGGGGGATGACTGATTTAGACAGATTTTGTTGGTTCTCCACATGTGGTTATGCCGTTTACCTCTTCCGCTTTTACGTCTCTTGGTCGACGTAGGAGAATATTCTGGTAGAAAGTAATGAATATCTCCATGTATAGAGCTGGAGTCACCTGCGAGATCTCAAAGTTCTTTTGAGAGTACATGTGTATGAGTTTGCGAATTCCTTCCTTTAATTAATCAGTATTGAGGATGTTTGCATGTATGCTCAAGAGAATCAGCCATGTACAAATCTCGGCGTTTAATAGTACAAATAGGATCGTCACATGTAATTCCGGAGCGTTGGGTGCAGAAAAATTTTGGTAAAACCTGTGATAGCTTCGCTTTCGGTTTTCGTGAGATTTTTTTCGAGATAGCACTGTCAATGCTGTTGTAGTTGGAGCCTGGTTAATATTTCTTGGCGTCGTCTCCGTATGTTCTGTGATAGTAACAGATATTTCCAAAGCGTATTGATGTAATAAGGGGTCTCATAGCTGACAGTATGTCATCGTTTGCCACGGCAGGAAGAGATAGATGGTGCGATGAGTTCTAGTAGCCAGCCGTTAAGTGGTGCAGTTTGGTTGCTTCATGGTAGTGACAACAGGAAATGAAGTTTTAACCACATTGATGCATGAGCTATCGTGAATGATGTGCATGCGATCAATCACTTCAGCTGATTTGTCAAGGTCGTCTTGTTGAGCACTTATAGTTAACATTGACGCCATGTTTGCCGTGTGGCCTTCCATTCATAATTCTTTTAGAATTTTACTAGTCACTTCGTAGCCACTGGCTAAAAACACATGTGCTTTTAAAGTTAATAAGAGGTGCGTTCTTCATGTTCGACTTGTGAAAAGAGTTGGTGTAGCCATTACTCTCGGGAAGAAGGAGGACCACTGGCAAGAGCTTTTTGAGTATTTCGTAGCAGTTGTTCTCCAGTGACTTGAATATGATGTCTGTAACCTGTAGTACGGGGTTGCCTGGAAGTGTGACGATAACATGCTGTAACACCGTTCCTCATTTGCTTACGCCCAGTAGTTTGACCATGCTTTCTAGTTGTAAGAACCAGATATGAGGGTATTCTGTGTCGAAAGTGGGATAACCAGGAGTGACGCCCAATGTGTTCACACTGAAATCTGTTCCTGAAACGGTTTGATGGAATAGAAACGGGTGAAAGGAGAGAGCCGAGAGAATAGTGATTGTTTGAGTGAAAGAGAATCACAAGTTGGGTCGTGCGATCTAAGGAGAAATCGAGGTGAGAGCATGAGAATGGGTTTTGGCTGAGCATATTAGGAAATTACTTCAGGTTTGCCAATACTGTGAAGAAGCGCTACACTAACAAGCCTTGACTATACTCAGTAATCTCTATTGCAGATTCTCCGATATTTGGGAGGGCTTTCAGAATTGGCAAAGCTGTCGCAAAGCTATAGAGGAAACAGATATTTGACGTGAAATGCGTTTATTTGGATAGTCCTTTGCAGACAAAGAACCTCGTCATAATATACACTTTCAGACATGATTATCACGTATTGGCCTTGGCCATTGGTTTATCGTGGGGCCTTTGCTTTTGTCATGCAAATTTGTGCTCCATAAAGACTAACGAATATGAGAAATTATTACTTCGATGCTTTAAATTCATCCAACTCAAAAAGACACTCCTGAAAGTTGCACTTTGAATTTCTCGTGAGGAAAAAAATCGGACATAGTTTGTCTCAATAAGAAGATAACAAGAGTCGCATAGCTCAGGATAAGTGAACGCATTTGGCAAAATTGTAGCCGTGCAATGGTTGTGAGTAACAAATATGACAAGAGAAAAATTGTAAGATTAGGGTATATGTGAGTGTTTACTAGTTTAAAATGGAGTTGAATGGAAGGAGAATGATATGTTTCCATCACTCATGAATACAGTATTCATATGACAAACTCTTAGTTGGAGGTAAATAGATCTTGAAATGCTAGAAATAAATGCCAACTCATTTGTTAAGTCGGACTTAAACTTGTTCATCTTAATATCTGCGTAAACGGTGATTTTATGATTCACATATTAGATGGTTAGTTCTGATTTAATTCAAGGAGTAAACGCTTTCCATTTCGACTGAAATTTAGATTTGGATGCGAGTAAATCGATTCTGATAAAACCTTGCAAATTCGTGGTACTTTACTTTCCAAAAAGCAAGTTAGTTGCCTATTCTGATCAATAATGTTCAACCCATTTTCCTTTTAAGCAACCATTATAAAATTCTTTGTGCTCACAATAAATTTTACGAAACATTTAATCGTTTACTCAAATTATGTTAGTAGCATAGTTGCATCAAACAATAATCGAATAAAAGCGGTATCAGTGTTCGTGTTAACACAGAGTTATGAGGATTCAAATGTCTTCTAAAGTTTATATCTAGATAGGGCACAACCTGCAGTCAAATTTCGGGTTCGTTTATCAGTTGGGTTTGAGCCGAGGCTTTGCATTCCGTGTTACTCCCTCAATCACTAAACTACACTGTACCTCCACACATCTAGATCTAATTTAATTCGAAACCATTAAAGAAATTGTATTATTTTACCTTACTTTGTGCATTTTAAAACTGATCACTTTATTCATTTATAATGTTTATGAGAATCAATATTTTATTTAGCACTCACATTATTTCAAAATGTGAGTTCGGTGTGCATAATATTGAAGTCCTTATTTCTTTCTCCAACCACTCTGCGATAATTAATCTGCACTCTAAATTGATTTGCTATTTTAATACTATCCTCCATCTCGAGCTAACTCCATCACTTACAGCGAACGCACTCTTAGTATTTGAAGTGGCGTTTAGATTATCTCTAAATTGCATACTATGGCAAGCAATATCACATATGAAATACCTTGATTATGATATGAAATACGTCGACTAACATGGACAACATTTGCCACTGAATTTTTTTGAGTACAGTCGGGCTTAGATAGGTAGCTAATCCGCCACAGATTAGTGACTCTGACGTGATTCAAGCCTGTCTCAATGCAATCAGCAGAGCAACCTCTAACGGCATCGCGATTTCCCTTCCGATCGCAACACTCATTTGATGATCCTCAACCTTTTCGTTCAATCACCACTACGTCGACTCTCTCCTTTCGTCCACTCCTACTTCCACAGAATGTATTCGGAAACAGATCTCGGCGTGTATTCGCGGGGTGTCGATTCCTGTTCTTACCCATACGATGTCACCCCCCATTTTCACCCCTACGATGTCGCTCCCTTTTACCTTCACAAGACCCATGGCGACGCTTCAACATGCAAGCTGAGACTTTCTGTCCTGCAAGCACACTGCCGGTAGGTTTTCGACTTTTCCATGGACTGTCGCACCCGAGCATCCATACTACAACCACCGACCGCCTCGTATGGAAACAAATTTGGCAGGTTAAAACGGCCATATCTGGAGCCTCCTTCTAATCCTGCACTATTCTTCGGAACACAGCTTTCTCGCTCTATTGCCAATTCGTCTAAGTATACTGTACAACCTTTCTCCCAGCCACTACAACCTACGCCTCTTCGAACCGTTTAGTTCCAATTCGTTTCCCACCTCTACACGAACCCGCTTCGCACTCGTGAGTGAACATTTTCTCCTCCAGATTAACTAATTTTGTATCTTAATTAATTTTCGAGCGTTTTCTCTACCTTTGAGCTTCCTACAAACGCTCTAGAGAGGGAGTATTGTGGGCCATGTCATCGCAAGGGTCCACGGCGTGACTTAAAGGTGCGGCCGTTCAACTTCGCGTATGGATTGAGCGCGAGGACACACAGTCAATGGCCAATCAAAAGACTCCGCTCGTTTTACTTAATCCGCTATGTTGAATGACTAAGCTTCCTCCCTTGTTGCACAACACGCCATATTGTCACCGCGAATGAACGTGTTACTCTCACTACGTCTGTTTCTTGACTTTACAGTAGCTTAGCTACTTCATTGGGGAGTACTAACTAGGAGAAATTGCAACTGAGATTCCTGAGTACAAGCAGGCTTAGTTAGATAACTAATCCGCTACAAATCAATTGCTGTTCGTTTCCACCACCTTTAATCAGCTAATTGCATGGCGAAATCGGTGCAATTTGTGTGCATTAAAACTGGTAAGCTCAATACTGTAATTTAAAGCGCAAGAATTAATGTGTCATGGGTCAAGAAATTTTCATTTTAATTTAAGTCTCTATGAGATAATTGCAATCACGCCCTCAAGACTTCATAGAGCGTTATTTCATTTGATTTATGTTACTCAATAATGCATAGGCCTTCTAGAATAAGTCATTTAACTTATTAACGCATGTCGGAATCTGGTGAAATATATTCAACTTCTGCGATTTGGGTTTCCTTGCTCATATGCGCACAATCCAATGAGGCTTTCACTCATTTTCGAACTGTTCACAGCAAAGTAGAATACGGCTTTGGGTCGAAAATGGAGGTTAATGTAGGTAAAATTGGTAGATTAATTTCGCCACGGAATTTAAGCGAGACTTAGTGAACGTTCTAATAAAATGACACATTCACCATCCAATATAAGTGATAGAAAACCCCTTGGCCATATTTAAGGCTAAGACAACATCAAATGTAGGAGTTAGTGTTTATTTGGTAAAAATCTTTTGACCATTCACATTTATTTCTATAATTGACATTCTCAAAAAGAACTTTCTCCCATTTTGGTGTACCACTTGATATAAATATATGTGAAATCCGGATCCAAACTAAGTGTTAGGCGATAGAGAAATCGAAGGAGAAAACTGGATTTGCATAAGTTGGTATTTTGAGTGAATAGTTGACCTGTTTTTATTACTCATGAAAACAGACTGTTTCCAGCTAATGGAAAGAGTAGAATGCGTCTTAATATTTTACATCTGATTGGCAAGTAATGTTTTCAAACACACTCTACTTATTTCTCTTAACGTTTCCTTCAAATTTTAATGCACAAACCACTTTGAAGATTTTTCTAGCAGCCGATGTGCTACGCTGGGGCTCAGAGATTGAAAGTTACTATTTCATAGACAAGCAATAAAGAACTCAACTCACAGTCTCATTTGGAGACTGAAATGAAATCGACATTGACAAAAAATTGTGGATGCGTGGCATTTTCTAGCCTCAAACACATTTTTACGTCAACTTAACGAAATTCTCCACCGCTCTGAAAGTTTGATATTCATTTGCTGCTTATAATAACTTGGTCAATCATTCTATGAAGCTTGATGCATTTTAGGAGGCAAGTACAAATATTAATTATTCATCCACATATCATTCAAATCGATCCACTGTTTCAACACTTAATGGAGCCGTTTCCTTTTGCGCACTTCGAGATGGCATACAAATATTAATGTTTGAGGAAGGTGGGCAGACAGTCAATTTGACATTTTAAATTGTTTACTAAGTCTATCAAATGATATTAATTGTGTGTTTAGGATAGTTGGTGGAAAATGTCCCACAAAATTCCCATGTCATTCTGTTTTACTAAAGATCTCACTTCATTCTGTTGGCTGAAGCAGTTGATGTATCTCAGATTTTGTGGCCTTGCATTTTTGCGCCAATCATATACTTATGTTGGATGCAACAAATACTTACATTTTATCCAAGTGCACAGATACAAATTAATTGGTGCTTGAAATGTATAAAACCGTGGCAAATGTTGAATCCCACATAGGAGCCAATGATCACCCTTCTATTCGTTTTCACCTTGCTGCAGTTAAGTGCTTCTCTTGAAGAAGAGGACTCAAGTTTGCCTTATTCAACTTGTTCAAGTATCGTGGCAACACCATTTGGGAAATCAGACCCTCTAATATTTGTTGGGAACGGAAGGGGCGTATGTAGAAATTCAGTGCAATAAGCATCTAATTGATTTTCATTTTCAGGCTTTATATGGCTTAGGGGAACAGAAAACAATATTTATTAGCCTAAAAAATGGCGGTTGTTATGATGGAGACAAACTGATCGGTGAACCCTGTATTATAAATCCTGGTAATGGTTACTTTTGATCATTTTTTATTACAACTTTCCATTTTCCACATAGGTTACTTTAACGTAACAATAAATGACGTTACGAAATTCGAAGAACTGCATTACGTGGGAGTCACCTCCCTTTGTATTGCCAAATTTGTCCCGAATTGTCAATTCAAATCTGTTGAACCAGGTTAGATGTGCAGTGGGCTAGTGACTAATGTCTACAATATTTACATTTTATTTTCAAATTGTGAATATATTTTTCATTAATTTTTCGGTTACTTGTAGGAAATATCATCCCCGAGGTATCGTTTCCATTTGTTAGGTATGAGGAAGGAAAGAGTTCAGTTCAAATTAACGTATCCATTAAAGGAGTGAACTCCGACTCCACAGTGCGTTTATTTTCATTTAATGAAAACGATTTCGTTCGAATCTTGTCCCTTTAAGTCGTGATTTTGATTTATTCATAACTTTTCACTACAAGAAATGAGTGGGAAATCAATGAACTTGTTATCAATTTAATTAATAATGCTGTACTGTAAATTGTATTAATTATATTCTAATTGTTTGTTATAATAGTGTTATTCTTGAACATGCTAGAAATCATCAGCTCTAACTATGTGTTGATAATTCCAGTACTTATTCTATTTAAGATGGATATGCGGATGGACAAGGTGCAAATGTGCGTTTGGAAGGGAGGGATTGTTGTTCCGGTTCACTCTCAAAATAATTGCAGTGAGTCATATTGAATTTCATTGATCGTCTAATTCTAAATACGCAAAGGCAAGTTATTTGCTTTTAAGAAAACTTAACCAAAAACACCGAAAAGGATCAGCTGGATTTCACTTTCGAATATCAGCGATATGGCATGCAATCCAGCACACATTTTGACTTTACCACAGGAGATGAACATGTAGGAGTTAGTGTCTATTGGGAGAGAGGCGGTATGTCAATTTTTAGATAAGTGTACATTTACAAATTGGCTTGTCATTCTCAAAAGTACGTGCTTTGTTTAGGTGTGTCACCTGATATAACGGAGTGCAAAAGTAGGTTATCTTTGGTTTGGTGCAATGTTATTGTTATTAAAATTGAAGAAAATCCGTTGTTTTGAATCCAACTAAGATATTTCATTAAGTTTAAATGTAATATATTTCTGGAAATAAGAAATCTTTAGAACACTGTTTCATTAGCCAATGTGACTCATACAGAAGAATAGTGTTGTAAATCTAAAACTTTGCAGGGTATGAGCAAGTGACAACAACAAGCAAGGTAAGTCTGAATGTGAAAGGACAGATTTCAGCTCAATTTAAACAATTTGATTTGTTGGTTGACTTTATTACAGATTGACATATTTTGCGCTGAATTTCTGCGCTAGTTTAAACTCGACCAATTGGGAATTATTAATTTAATATACATAATTTCATTAACTTCAAAAAATTGGATCGGTTTCATTTAATGTAATGTTGATCATCAATGTATTTTCTACCCCCCAACAGGTTGCGCGATCGCCTATATTCTCTCAAGCAAGTTCATTCATTTTAAGAATAAATTTGCAATTGCTCAAGACTTTCGTTTCCACCAATTCATTGAAGGTTTATTTTACTTCATTTAGTTGCTGTTGGAATCACCCATTGGATTTTTCAATGAATATACCAAAACTGGATATGTATTACACTTTCCATTCTTCATTAAAATATTTCAAATACAAAATAAATAATAATTAAAATGTAAAAAAATGAACAATAATGAATTATATTTTATGAAATAAATAATCAAATAAATTTGAATTTATAAAGCAAACGGCTTTCAAGCTTCAGATTTTCTCAATTATTAATCACATGACAATATTTCTATCAATTTATCCATTTATGAGGGTTCCGTGTATCAAAAGTTTACTTAGCACTGAGATTATTTCAAAATTGATTTCCCGTTTCAATACCATCCTCCATCTCGAGCTAACTCCATCACTTGCAGGGAACGCGCAAAATGTGGGAAAAAAGATAATAATACTAAATTTCAAAGAAAACGCAGTCTGAAAATGTCTGTCACGCCACTTTAAAACATTTAATTTGAGTATACGAAGTGGCATTTTGAATATCTCCTAATTGCATACTATGTCGAGCAATATCGAATGTGCCATACTTTAACAATGACATGAAATACGTCGACAAACATGAGCAAACTCAATTGCTGTTCGTTCCAATCTCCATTAATCAACTAATTGCATGGTAAAACCGGTGCAATTTGTGTTGATTAAAATTAGAAAGTTCAATACTGAAATTTAAATCGTAAGAACGCTTATGTAATGATTCAAGAAATTTTCATTGTAATTCAATTCGCTTCGATAAAATAGAAATAATTGTAAAATCACACCCTCAACACGTCATAAGGCGTTATTCCTTTTACTTTATTTTAGTAAATAATGCATAGGCCTTCTAGAATAGGTCATTCAAATTATTATTGCATGTGGAAATCCGGTGAAATATATTCAGTTCCTGTGATAATTTCGTTGTAACTAATGCTCAAGCCCATGAGACTCAGTTAAATGGATTATAAGGGCGTAGTGTACTTTAGATATGACAAATTTCAATCTGATATTTAAATGAAAAAAATTGAACAAGTGGATTGGAGATGAATATGGAAATTTGTCTTGCTTTAAAATGCCCTACAAGTCATACTCTCTAATTTAGCTCAAATCGATTAATTTACTTTGTTAAAATTAAGTAAAATGTGTTAGATATTATTAATGCATATCAATGACTAGGCGTCTTACTCAACCAAGAATTTATCGATTCTAACAAACAGTCCATATTATCAAAGAATACATTCTGTGAATATTATCGTTACAATTATGTAAAGATCCAGACCTAACGGTTTAGATTGGGCATGCACACATCGCAACACTTTCAAAAGTGGATTATCATTTAACGATTACCTTTTATGTTTGATGGTTTGCATTTTAAGAGACGAAAATAGAGTTTGTAGAAATTTTCGTAATTTGACGAGGACCGATCTCTATAGTACTGGAGTTTGTGTTATGCCATGTTGGTAAAGTTGCAATGCTTGGAAGCCAGTATCGCACTGGTATGGATCAGGAAATGCCATCCTCTTGCGATTCTCCACAGTAGAAGATGATGTCTAGAGTTTCTGTGTTGAGTGACTGATTTAGACAGATTTTGTTGGTTCTCCACGTGTGGTTATGACGTTTTCCTCTTCCGCTTTGGTCGACGTAGGAGAATATTCTGGTAGAAAGTAACGAATCACCAGCAAGATCTCGAAGTCCTTTTGAGAGTTCACGTGTATCAGGTTGCGAAACTTTAACTAATCAGTATTGAGGATGTTTGCATGCATGCTCAAGAGAATCAGCCATGTACAAATCTCGGCGTTTAATAGTACAAATAGGAGGGAGAGGCATATAATAGCACTCGATCTGGTTGTTCGTCACATGTAATTCCGGAGCGTCTAATGAAGAAAACATTTTGCAAAACTTTGGATAGCGTCGTCCCCTGTATCGGTGAGATTTAAATTTGAGATAGCACTGTCAATCCTGTTGTAGTTGGAGCTTGGTTAATATATTTGCGCGTCGTTTCTGTTTGTTCTGTGGTAGAAACAGATTCTGCTACGGCGTATTGTTGTATTACGAGGTCTCATAGCTGACATTGTGTCATCATTTGCCACCTCGGAAAGAATTGCATTAATGCGAAATTAGTAATAAATATATGTCAATTGCAAGAAATGATTACATTTCATAAAATTTGAACAAATTCAACCTTCTCTGTATATTTTTCTGCATAACTAAGTTTTTGAGAGTAGTTTTAATTATGGCGCTATTGCCTCCGCAATGGTCTTCACTCAATTTCTGGTTAACAATATCTTCACTCAATGTGTTCAACAACTCATTGCGCGTACTCATGTGGCAAGTAAAGGGAAGTACTGAACGATGTTTATTTTATTAACTTATAGTGAAATGTTTTCCTTTATTGTACGATTTGATGAAACTATGCATTATTGTAACACCTGTAAATCACAATTACAGCTTAAAGAATTAAAATTGCAAGGCGTTTTTTTCCAATTGAAGTGAAAAAGAAAGGGTTTCTGTTACAGAAAGGTTATTTATAGCAAAACTATTTCCTTCTTCAAATCTAACAAACGGAAATGATGCTTGCGGTATAGCGCTCACCAAAATAATCAAAAAACAATGATGGTAATTGTAGTGGATTAGCTACCTAACTAAGTCTGACTGTATTCAGAAACCTCAGTGGCAGATTCTCCTTGTTCTTAAGAACCGCCAGAATTAGCTAAGCTATTGCACAGCTAAGAAGAGACAGAGGTATCCAGGGAACGCGTTCATTCTAGACATGCATGGCGTGGAGTGTAACAAGAGAGGAAGCTTAGTCATTCAACATGGCGGATTAAGTAAAACGAGTGGAGGCCTTTGATTTGCCACTGGCTATGTGTCCTCGCACTCAATCCGCACGCGAAGTTGAACGGCCACATTTTCATATCACGCTGTGTGCTCATGCGATGACGTGTCCCACATAATAAATGAAAATAAAATCCACTATGTTGTAATCCATTAAATTTCGACACAGCTTCCCTGCCTTAACAAGTTTGTACGTACAAGTCGGAACAAATTCGGCAATACGCAAAAAATCATGTTCATAGAGATGCAGTTCGCCGAGTTTTTTAAAGCCATTAGTTGTAATACTTAAGCAGACTATATGTTAAATGAAGATTAGTTATGTAAAATTCACAGAAACAACCATAACCAGAATGAATGTAGCAAGCTTCTTCCGACCAATGAGCCTTGCTTATAACAAATGTCATTATGGATCACTATGTGGTATTTCTCACCATTCACGATGGCACAGAGAGACTGAGAATGAAGCAAATAGCATATTTCGCTATATTCCCACACATCATTTCGTCTTCTCCAACTAGTATCAGAGTTTCTGTTTTTCCATGTAGAGCTACCACTATTCTCAAATATAATTTAACAAATAAGTAAATAATGGAAACATGCACCGTTCCCTCCCTGCCTCACTCAATTAATGAACGAGACGTCAAAACTGAACAAGGCTACTTCAAAGAAAATGTCAGTATTAGCATGCATAGAAAACATCAAAATATTCACAGAAGCTTTTGCGGCTTCCCACACAAGATGGAAGAAGTAAGGTAAAGCACGTTTTTCAGACTGTAATTGAAGGTAGATTTAATGCATGTCATGAAGCTTAAGAACAGTTAGTAGGAAACACTTCAAATGTGTGGTTTAACTTGGATATGGCAAATGCTAACATATTAAATGAAAACAATGGCGCAAGCGAATTGAAGTAGAATATGAGAGTTAGTGTGGCTTTCCAGTGTCACAAATACCAAGCCCTCAGGGTTCGCTCGAATAGAGCCATTTATTTGTTGACATTAAGTAAAATATATTAAAGCAAAGATTTATCGATTCCAACAACTTTCTCTACTATTAGAAAGAGATTTATTTAGAAATTTTCACTCTCAACCGGTAGGGGTCATACTAAGTGGAGCTTGTTGAAAGTTTAAATGTGCAATCTATGGTTCTAAATTTCCATATTTTTGCGCATATATTTGCATTTTGACCGGGATTGTTCCACTTTCCCATTTTCAAGTTGCAACTAGAGATTTTGTGACGTCTAGGCTTTGCATAAAGTACTTCATTTAGAATGGACAAATAAATTGATCACAGATGTGGACTTTAGAAGGATAGTTTCGGTCAGAGAGCATGCATATTATGAACCATTGGGAAAGGTCACTCGAGTTATCCATCCTATCAGCTCCCAGCAATGATGGAAACCAATTGAATTTAAATAAGCATCACTGTTAAAGTCGAAAATTGTATTAAAAATAGAGAATTATAGTGAGAAAATTTTGGGGCTAGAAACGTCCAATCACGACTATTTGACTGTGGCAAAATAAGTGTCAATACTTCTTGAAATCTCGTCTGTAGCATTCAGAACAATTTACACGAGCATCAGTGCGCTATGTCAGTAGTGCTGTCCTCGTTGTTGGCGTGTCCACAACCTAATCCAAATCGTATATAACCCCACTGTTATGCATGGAGATATCAGTGTCAATCGTACTAATAGTCACCGATTTTTCACTTTTACAAATCCAGTGGTTTATGAATGCCTCAGTTAATTTAAAATGTATGCACACTAGATGCAAATTTTTAAGTAATGCCTGTGATAATTAAAATATTAATTTATTTTTTTAACTTGATAATTTTAATCGATTTGCTTGGAAATGTATAAAGCAAAGTAAAAGACTATAATTTCGTCAATCCTTATGAAAAGATATGCCATTAGTTTAAGCAAAGAGGTCCTGAATTAAAATATTTTGAATTTGCATGCGTCATTATCAAAAGCGAAGGCCAACAGTTCAGTCTTAAAACTAATATAATCTGCACTTAAGTTTAAATTAGCTAAGTGTGGCATTAACTCTATTTAGATTTGAATGAAGAAGAATTATTCTTTAGTTAAATATAAAATGCTGATGTCAAAATACTCTTATGAAATTATGTCTTATTTTCAAAAATGAGTAAATTAAATGCAATCTATGATATAGTAAAGAGTTCCATTACTGTGAGCATTCGGGACAGAGCTTGAAAAGCGAATACAAGTAATGCACTTCCAAAATCCAATTTTATCTCGTTTACTTGTTGTTGTTCACAAAATTACGGGATTTTGATGAGAATGTGTACAAGTTGGGTTGCTTGCAGATAATTTTCCCAAAAACCATACCTCTAGATTGATGGGGATATTCAAATTATTCCCTCACCTTACTTCCAACGCATCCACCAACCGTTGTCTCAGTACCGCTTCACTTCTTCGAATTATTTATTTTACGTTTGGCAATTAGAACCCCTTCTAACAGACTCGAGGATCGTAACGGGAATTCCATCGAACACATCATGTCCAATTGCAAATTATTTAAACAAATTGAAACTAGTGCAAATGTCCAAAATAGGTTACTTTTATAAAAATAGAATAAACGAACATAGTTTATTTGTTTCAATGATTTGGTTAATATGCCATCCAAATTAGTGGCTTTGGCACACCAACGTGGGATGCTTGGTGGAGCACATTCCAAAGCAGATGATCATGGTACTACACCATGTTTGAGTTTAAGGTATTAACGCATTAAGATAAAGTACAAAAGCACAGTTCTCTTGATAAATCTCTGCCTTGAATTGAAGATCATTTTCGGCCTCGAGTTCTAGCTATGTAATGTTTTAGACCATTTGTTTATAAATTTTCTCTGTAGATTTCCAAGGTGATAGCAACTAGACGTAGCTGATGCTGCACAAATTTGCCATGACTAAACCACCACAATCTAATCAGTCAAAATCCACTTGGTTCTAAGCTGAACAGAAATTACCAAATTTACCTCAACAGTAACGAGGAATCACAGTGTATCAGGAAAATAGTCAGTAAACTACGCTAAAACGCGACGATTATCAATCGTTAGAAGGCTTGAAGGTCTCTTCACTCACTACAGCACCTCCTTTAATAAGCGATAGAACTTTTCAGACCGTTCGAATTTGCATGAACTTCCTTTGTTCAGCCTCTGTAGTGTTGTGCAATACACAAGTCCTACTATGTCCATCATCATGCAGCTAGACCCTTCAAAGAAGTTTTTTCATAAAGTTCACGATAAGATATTTTAAGCGACTAAATAATTTTATTTGAATAAAATAGACATTCGTATCCAGCAGTCCAATATGACTCAATACCGTGTTTGGGTTTTATACTATTGTTGTAAAAATTTAATTTGACCATGATATGTGAATTTGTTTTTTTGAATGTATTAATTTTACCGGTAATGAATTTCAAAATAGAGCAGATTTTAACTTATTTCTGAGACGAATTTCAAATCTTTCTATAAAATACACTTGTGTGGGGCACGTCATCTCATGAGCGCACATGGTGGTTTGAAGGTGCGGCCGTGTAACTTCACGTACGGATTGAGTGCAGAGAGGACGCAGCCAATGGCCGATCAAAAGCCCACTTTTGTTTTATTAAATCCGCCATGTTGAAGGACTAAGCTTCCTTCCTGTTCACACTCCACACCACGCATACCTAGGATAAACTTGTTCCTTCTGATGCGTCTGGTTCTTCTACAGCTTTGCGGTAGCTTAGTTAATTCTGGGAGTCTTACCAACTAGGAGAATCTGCCATGGAGGCTTCTGAGCATAGTCAGGTTTAGTTTGGTAGCTAATCCGCTACACTTGCAAGATAGAAAAAAATGGTGTTTTGATGATTTCTTGAATGAAGACTACTCTATATCTTCAAAATGACTAAGTGAAAGTGTAAGTGTCACTAACACTTCTATCATGTTTACTACCAGAAACAGCTGCGTTTAATTCTGCTCCACGCAGCACCACACATGGATATATCAAAAAATTTACTTAGGTAAAAGTTATTGCGGTATTTAAAGAAGTACAAGGAAGCATAACAGGAAGTAGTCATTGATGAAAACGTGCTTAGCTTTTTAATTTTCAAGCTGTTCGAATCGCGCCAACACTAAGGAAGAAGAAAACGGAGACGTGACAGATAATTTCAATTAATGTTATAGGGAATGGTTGATGGCTTTCTCCCTTAATACCGACATGCTGTCTTGGAAGAGATGAATTACCTAAGAGCTTCAGGATGTGGGATGAATGGTGAGCAGATTGGGTTAATGGAAGTCGAAGATTGGATTGCATCTAAAATCTCCAACTGACTCATTTTGCCCAAAGATGCATTGTTTTGAGCTGTTGGTTGCGATTGGTCTTACATTGACATATATTACCTCGGTAAGTAAATGACGGTTGGATGTGTGGCAGTGAGTACTACATCTGCAAAGTTGAGCATTATACTAAATGATTATACACTGGTTTATTTACACACAGAGATCACAAAAATATATCTATATTTCTAACTTTAAGCAAGCAGCTCACATTTAATAAATTTAAAATAGTTAGTTTGTTCAGCATTCGATGTGAATTTTTTGGCAATTCCAATTCAATATATGGATTATTAGTTTATTTATATTTAACGATGGCAAACGCTGTATACCTTTCCTCAGAATGTTTACGAAGTGTGATCTTCCTGCACATGAAATCTTCAAAGCACTTCAAAAAGAAATCATTTGACAAAACTTTCAACAGTTGAAAAAAAAATTTACTGTTAATTGGGTAACGCATTGGTAACAGATTACTCTCTTGCACATATCGACATATACAAATTTTCGAACTCAAACTCAATTGTTAATCGGAACTTTGCTTTCCCTAATTTGGATCCTATCTGTATTAAATCAGTTTCTGACAGTATTCTATAATCTAATTAAATTTCTGAAACATCGCGTTCTATCTCTTCCAATGTATGCTGTGTTGGCCTGTGAAGTTAGAGGTTTCGAATTTGAATGAAAGCTGAGTAAACGAATAGCTACAAGCCAAACAGAACTCTGATTAATGGACACGAACTTGCTCCCCACCAGAGATCAGTGATGTCAAAACTTTATTTCTATTATAAGCTCAAAATGTATCTAGTTCTTACGTACTGAACACCACAGTATCTTCGAATGTGCATGTAAATGAAGTTACGTTTGGCTAAACTTTTTTCACTGAACTACGTTTAGCTCAAATCTATAATATTTTACCATATTTCCGTCAATTTAATTACCCTCGAGAACATTAAAATTAATATGCCCAAAAAATACTTTAGTTAATGCATACAACATTTTAACAATGTCTTAAGTCCAAAGGCGCCATCAGTACTTTGTTCTTGTTGCATCAAATTACGTCTTTATGCATATACATATCTACGAGAAATGAGCTAACTATCGAGTTGTGAGCAACATGACAACATTGCGTGCTATAACCAACGGTCACCATTGGTGAAGCTAATTTATAACTTTTATGCTAAAATAAATTTGCATGAATCCTTCGGCATTATCTGCGTACCATTGACAGCTTCAAAGTTGAATGGAAATTTATGTGTATTAAAATAGAGAAAAGAATCAAAGGAGAAAATATAATTCACAATAACGTATTAATGAAGTGAATGACTGTTAACATTTCATCACCATCCTTCATATAAGCGACTACTTGTTTGGGGAGGTAAATAGGTCTTGGCATGTTACATCTGACTGACAATTCATTTGCTAAGTCGTTATTTTGCGCGTTTTTTTAGTGTCGGCTTAATTCGGGATCATGCAACCTCCTTTAAAGACATCAGTATCAGCTAGTGAGTTATCCATTGGCTCAACGAGTGCAAGCTTCTAGCTTCAAGTCGCCAACAAAGAAAGAGTTGGGAGTAAATCAATTATGACACAAACTTGCAAATTCGTAGCACTTTCCGGAGAGATAGAGAGTGTAGCGGATTAGCTACCTAACTAAGCCCGACTGTACTCAGAAACCTCAGTGGCAGTTTCTCCTAGTCCGTAAGACCCCCAGAATTAGCTAGGCTATTGCAAAGCTAAGAAGAGACAGAGGTACCCAGAGAACACGTTTATTCTAGACAGGCATGGCGTGGAGTGTAACAAGGGAGGGAGCTTAGTCATTCAACGTGGTGGATTAAGTAAAACGAGCGGAGGCTTTCGATTGGCCATTGGCTGTCTCCTCACACTCAATCCGCACGCGAAGTTGAACGGCCGCACCTTCAAGTCACTCTGTGCGCTCATGCGATGACGTGTCCCACAAGAGAGAGACTTGAAAGGGAAATTATTTCGCAAATGCTTCATGTAGCGAATGATGAAACATACCTACGTACCATTCCACTTGTTTCGGCTATTTTATTAGGTCTACAACTTTGCTCTTGTTGTTTTCCGAGGGATGGCGGTATTAGTTGGTATTAGTTGAAATATATTAATCACAGATGTTGAACACTTTGTTGTGGCACTTGTAAATATAACCCTACTTTGATATAACTTAATTTGTGTTTGCATAATAATACCTTTTTAATTAAATATGTCGTATTCAAACTGAATTTTCGTGATTTGCGAGAAATGTTGCATTTTTGTTTCAAAATGAAAAAATCTGCGGAATGGCTGGAGCTCACCGGATTATCCCAGGTACTTATGATAAAGCGGCTACTAGTGATAGAACGTGTGGGGAATGGTTCTAACGTTTAAAGTGGTGAGTGGTGATTTTGCTGTCATCGAATACCGGAATAGTGGTGGCAGGGAAAACGATGTTGAAGATGCAGAATTGGAGGTGAGCGATTTTTAGTAAAGCCTCGTGTCAATCTCAAGAAGAATTATCAGAATCATTGGGTGAGTATCAGTGAGCAAGCAATTTCAAACGCCTAAAACACAGTTAGGAATGATTGAGAAAGAAGGATATTGGGCACTCCACGAGTTGAAACCAAGAGAAGATGTGGAGCGACGTTTGTTTGCTCGTGAACAGCTGCTGGAAAGGCAAACGCGAAATGGATTTGTCCATCCATCGTATTGTTACTGGGTACAAAAAATGGGTGCAGTACAATAATCCTAACCCTAACCCAAACGCAAAAAATCGTGGTGATTGTCTGGTGGTCATTCTGCAACACCGGCCAACACCTCGGCCGAATATCCATGGCTCAGAAGTTACGCTTTGTGTTTGATGGGGGAAGGTACCATCTTGGCGTAATTTATTATGAGCTTCTGAAACAATCACAGAGCGCAAATGATAGGACTGAGCCGTGCTCAAGATAAAAGATAAACGGCAAAGTACTGCGAGAGACACAAGAGAAAGGTTATTTTACACCATGATAATGCTAGACCTCACGAGTCAATTTGGTGGGCCAAGTTGGCGGTGAAAAAATATCTTGTAACCTTGAAATGGGAAATTTCGCTTTATCCAACGTACTTTCTAGATATTGCTCCGTCTGATTTTCACCTCACTCACCTCGCTCAATGGCACACGGCCTGGCTGACCAGCACTTGAATTCGTATGAAAAGTAAAAAATTGGAATCATCGACTCATGGATGTTATCGACAGATAGACATTTTTTCGCCTCGGGATTCGCCTTCTGCCTGAAAGATTGGCCAAGATGGACAATACTTTGAAACTTGACGAATGTAATCGTTTTGTTGGAATAAAGCTTCAAATTAGAAAAAAACGGCGTTAGCGAAGTTGTAGATCTAATACTTTTGTTCAATGAGTTGCTATAAAATGGATCTCATCCACCTTCGAATTGGCTCAATTGACTCAAATTTATTTTCACTCAATCAACGTGTTTAATTAGATAATCCAAGTGCCTGAACAGTGCTGCTTTCATTTTCACATCCAGCCAATACTCTCAGGCATAATGTTGACATAATGAATATATCTTTGAACACAGCAAAGCAATTCTCTACTTCGATTTCATGGGAAATTTATTAGATTGTACAATAAGATTAATATACACTTATGCTAAGTATGCAAAACATGGTGATTTATGAGTTGTATTATATTGCCATTAGCAAAATAATTAAATAGAGTATTAATAAATGTATGATAAAGCACTCCTAAAATATGGCAGATATATATTATATGAGGATTGCTGTCCAATTATCAGAAATTCAGTTTCAACTGATTCCTTTCCGAGTCTACGTAGACATATCTATGAGTAACCAATTCGGCGATTTTCGATGCCACTCTCCGAACCACAATTTGATTATATCCATAGATTCACGTTACGCTTATTCTCTGTGCTTCTGCTCCAGAACCAATGTGCGACCCTTCAATGGGTCTATGGAACACACAAATATCGCCTCACATTACGATCACATGAGTGGTGATTACGCTGAATCATGTAACGTGGTGTTTTCAATATTCCTCTGTGTCATTTGCTTTTGGATATTTTCTTAGTGCTCTCTATGTGCCACATTGCACATGTTTGCTAAAAGGTTTTTCACACTATTTCATTCCTCTGTCACAATTGCCTTTATTACATCTCAGTCTTTGTCAAATCATTTTAAACAAATCGAAGAAGTGAAGTTTTAATGAGACAACGATTGGTGGATGCGTTGGAAGTAAGGTAAGGAAATAATTTGAATGCTTCCCTCAATCTAGAGGAATGGTCAATGAGAACATGATCCATATGCAATCCGTAACTCATCAGCTAAAAATGAATCAGGTGCAATTATTACACCACGGATAACAGTGCGAAAAGGGAGGCTAGGTCAATTTTGTTTCCAGTTGTACATTTTTTAGGGAATTTTTAACTAGTTTTAAAATTAGACAATTTTAGACTGCATTACCAATAATAATAATGATAAATTCAGTAATATTCAAATTTTCTCTAAGTTGATGCTTAGATTATCCTTATGGCGTGTGATTTCGCGCATGCAATACCTCCACACTGAATTGTACAGCGTCGACTAACATGGGCAATTTCAACTGCTGTTCGAGTCCACCTTCATTAAACAGCTAATTGCGTGGTGAAACCGGTGCAATTTGTGTGTAATAAAGTTGGAAATATCAATAATGTGATTTAAAGTGTAGCGATTACAATGTTATGAATCAAGCAATGAGTAAATCCACAAAAACCTGTGAACCCGTGACTGGATCTGCTGGCGTATGATATATATATGTGATTATCCTGTAGGAAGCCTTGTAGCGGATTAGCTACCTGACTAATCCAAACTGTACTCAGAAACCATTATGGCAGATTCTCCTAGTTGGTAAGAACCTCGGAAGAAACAGACGCATTACACAAATATCTTTATTCTAGACATGCATGGCGTGGAGTGTGAACAGGGAGGGAGCCGAGTAATTCAACATGGCGGATTAAGTAGAACAAGCGAGGGCTTTTGATTGGTTATTGGATATGCTCTCTGTGCACCCTATCTGTATGCCAAGTTGAACGACCGCACCTTCAAGCCACGGGTGTGCTCATGCGATGACGTTTCCCACAGACTCAATTTAATTTATTTCAAAGGTGTGGTGTACTTTGGATATGACAAATACCAATATACATATCAAATGGAAACAATTGAACAGGTGGATTGGAGAAGAATATTGGAGTTTGTGTTGCTTTTAAATGTTATAAATAGCATACTCTCTAAATTAGCTCAAATAGAACAAGTCACTTTCTTAACATTAAGTGTCAAATAAAATTAGTGCATCTATATGACAAGGCATTTTGCTCAATCAAAGATAAATCGAGTCGAATTGCCATTTTACATATACTTAAAACATCAGATTTGGTTGATTCGCCACAGATGATTATGGCATTTTTCTCTTCCGCCTTTTACATCTCATGGTCGACGTAGGAGAATGTTCTGGTAGAAAGTAACAAGCCACAAGCAAGATCTCGTTGTTCTTTTGGGAGTTCACGTGTGTCAGGTTGCGCATTCCCTCTTTGAATTGATCAGTATTAAAGATTCATTGCATTTATGCTCAAGAGGATCAGTCATGTAAAAATTCCGGCGTTTAATGGCACAAATATAAGGGATCTGTTTGTTCGTCACATGTACTTCCAGGTCGGTGGATTGAAGAAA
Source organism: Hymenolepis microstoma (assembly GCA_000469805.3). Classification (NCBI taxonomy): domain Eukaryota; kingdom Metazoa; phylum Platyhelminthes; class Cestoda; order Cyclophyllidea; family Hymenolepididae; genus Hymenolepis; species Hymenolepis microstoma. The sequence goes on along the minus strand of LR215995.1, from coordinate 8,425,326 downwards.
GCATTTTTCAGCAGAACTTGGGACAGGATCGACTTCTGGATGGGTGAGATTTAATTTCGAGATAGCACTGTCAATCTTGTTGTAGTTGGAGCCTGGTTAATATTTCTTGTCGTCGTCTCAGTATGTTCTGTGGTAGTAACAGATTCTGCTACAGTGTATGATGTATGTAGCTACGATGATACGATGTATGATGACACTGTGTCATCGGTTACCACCTCAGAAAGAGATAGATGGTACGAGGAGTTCTAGTAGCTAGGCGTTCAGTGGTGCTGTCGAGTTACTTCGTGGTAGTAACAACGGGAGCTAAAGTTTTAATTACATTGATGCCTGGTCTATCGTGAAAGTTGTGGATGCGATCGCCCACTCCAGCTAATTTGTCAAGCCGTCCTGCTGAGCACGAATGGTTAAAATTGGAGAAATGTTTACCGTGGTGCAGTTCATCCACAATTCTTTAAGAATTTCACTATTCATCTCGTAGCCACCGGCTAAAAAATATATGTGGCTTAAAAGTTGATAAGGAATGCCTTCTTCATGTTCGACTTGTGAAAAGAGTTGGTGTAGCCATTACTCTCGGGAAGAAGGAGGACCACTGGCAAGAGCTTTTTGAGTATTTCGTAGCAGTTGTTCTCCAGTGACTTGAATATGATGTCTGTAACCTGTAGTACGGGGTTGCCTGGAAGTGTGACGATAACATGCTGTAACACCGTTCCTCATTTGCTTACGCCCAGTAGTTTGACCATGCTTTCTAGTTGTAAGAACCAGATATGAGGGTATTCTGTGTCGAAAGTGGGATAACCAGGAGTGACGCCCAATGTGTTCACACTGAAATCTGTTCCTGAAACGGTTTGATGGAATAGAAACGGGTGAAAGGAGAGAGCCGAGAGAATAGTGATTGTTTGAGTGAAAGAGAATCACAAGTTGGGTCGTGCGATCTAAGGAGAAATCGAGGTGAGAGCATGAGAATGGGTTTTGGCTGAGCATATTAGGAAATTACTTCAGGTTTGCCAATACTGTGAAGAAGCGCTACACTAACAAGCCTTGACTATACTCAGTAATCTCTATTGCAGATTCTCCGATATTTGGGAGGGCTTTCAGAATTGGCAAAGCTGTCGCAAAGCTATAGAGGAAACAGATATTTGACGTGAAATGCGTTTATTTGGATAGTCCTTTGCAGACAAAGAACCTCGTCATAATATACACTTTCAGACATGATTATCACGTATTGGCCTTGGCCATTGGTTTATCGTGGGGCCTTTGCTTTTGTCATGCAAATTTGTGCTCCATAAAGACTAACGAATATGAGAAATTATTACTTCGATGCTTTAAATTCATCCAACTCAAAAAGACACTCCTGAAAGTTGCACTTTGAATTTCTCGTGAGGAAAAAAATCGGACATAGTTTGTCTCAATAAGAAGATAACAAGAGTCGCATAGCTCAGGATAAGTGAACGCATTTGGCAAAATTGTAGCCGTGCAATGGTTGTGAGTAACAAATATGACAAGAGAAAAATTGTAAGATTAGGGTATATGTGAGTGTTTACTAGTTTAAAATGGAGTTGAATGGAAGGAGAATGATATGTTTCCATCACTCATGAATACAGTATTCATATGACAAACTCTTAGTTGGAGGTAAATAGATCTTGAAATGCTAGAAATAAATGCCAACTCATTTGTTAAGTCGGACTTAAACTTGTTCATCTTAATATCTGCGTAAACGGTGATTTTATGATTCACATATTAGATGGTTAGTTCTGATTTAATTCAAGGAGTAAACGCTTTCCATTTCGACTGAAATTTAGAGCACAACTCATTTTCCAATTCATTGGATGCGAGTAAATCGATTCTGATAAAATCTTGCAATTTCGTGGTACTTTACATTCGAAAATGCAATTTAGTTGCCTATTCTGATCAATAATTTTCACCTCATTTGCTTTTTAAGCAATTATTATCAAATTCATTGTGCTCACAATTAGTTTTACGAAACATTTAGTTGCTTACTCAAAATGTGTTAGCAGCATAGTTGCATTGAAATAATTATCGAGTAAAACCGGTATCTGTGTTCATGTAAACACAGAGTTATGAGGATTAAGATGTCTTCTAAAAATTATTTTTAAATAGGGCTTTATTCGTGGCAATATCCAATCCAAAACCCAAATACTTACCCTAACTTATGCATTTCAAAACAGATCGATTAAAATTATCAATTTATTCATTTGTAATGTGTCCGTGAATCAATATTTTACATAGCACTGACATTATTTCAAAATTTGAGTTTGGTGTGCATAAATTTGAAGTTCTTAATTCGTTCTCCAACAACTCTGCGATAATCAATTTGCACTTTCAATTGATTTGCCGTTTCAATACCATCCTCCATCTCGAGCTAACTCCATCACTTACAGGGAACGCACAAAATGTGGAAAAAAAGATAATAATACTAAATTGTAAAGAAAACGCAGTCTGAAAATGTCTGTCACGCCACTTTAAAACATTTAATTTGAGTATTCGAAGTGGCATTTTGAATATTACCTAATTGCATACTATGTCGAGCAATATCGAATGTGCAATACTTTGACTCTGACATGAAATACGTCGACAAACATGAGCAAAATCAATTGCTGTTCGCTTCCACCTCCTTCAGTTGCGTCTCTCTTCTCTAGCAAGCTATTCCATCTTCAGTACTATCTGCAATTGTTTGGCACTTTCTTCATCATGAATTCAATGAAGATTGAGATTTTACTTCTTTTAGTTGCTGTTGCAGTCTCTCAGCGGATTTTCCATGAAGTACACATTTCAGTTTTCAATAGCTCATTTAAAAGGCAGAAAATAAAAGAAGTCAATTTTTAAATAAATTTAAATGACAATAAATTGCCTTATGTGGAAATAAAGTATCCGACTCACCTCCGGTAAAAGGAGGAGTCATTTGTCCTGCTTCCACCTTTCTTTTTCATTTTATCAAATTTGATCCTCTTTTCTAACGTTGCTCACTCCACTCACATACTACATAGTTACCATGAATAAAGCAAATCCATTTCTTTATTCATTTCCTCAATAAACTTAAATTAGCTTGATTGCCTAGTATTCGGTGTGCATTTATGCCAAAACATATTACAACATCTATTTACCTAAAATGGGTAATGGCTATTCCAATCTGACTTTCCTCAGGAAAAAACACTTGAGTAAATGCTTAGATAAAAGTGTTAGCAAAACGTGCATAACTTTCCTCAATACGTTTAAGCCGTGTGGACTTCTGACCTCGAAATTCTCATAACAATTCAAAAAGAACTCATTTGGCAAAACTTTCGATGGTTGAAAAATATGTTCTATTGCTTAAAAGCAACGCATTGGTGACGGATTGTTCTCTTGCACATATCGGCATATATGCAAAAATGTATGCCTACGTACATATACGCATCTACGAAAAATGAACAAAGCCATCAAATTGGGTGCACACATTTACAGGCATGTTTACAGACATTTACAACAATCGCAGATTGGCGCACGGAAAGGCGATTAAAGTAGAGATTGACAAAAGCTCACTCAATATTTGTTCTACTTTTGGCATTGCACAAATGAGGTAGTTAAAATTTAAGAGTCAATATTGCATTCAATTAACTTCGAAAGGTATATCAGTAACACTCTTTCACAAATCACTTAAGCACATTATCCTGCTAACTGAGTAGATCACTTGAGAACACAACACGGTTCTCGCAGCATTCAGAACTTCTAGCACTTAAGTGAGGTCAAGACACTCTGTTCGCATTTATTAGTGAAGATCATGAAACTAATTTCGAAGGTTACGAATCTGCTGCACTCTTTTATTTTGCATTACGTCAACTAATGCGTAATTCTACTACTCGCAAGAGAATTCTCTTAAAAGTTTTGCATATTCATGCTTAAAGAGACGCCAAGATAAATTCATTTTATTGTCCATATTGGAATGCGGTTGTCTCCTCCCCTCATCTCTCCTCCAACCAATACTAGTTAATGTGGAGATTGCCTCTAGAACATCGAGCCTTACCTCTATCAACGTATGCTGTGTACGCCTGTGAAATTTGGAGTCTCCAAATTTGTGCGCAAACTGAGCAAATAAATAGGCACAATTAAAACAGAACTAAGATTGTGGGCATGAAATTGTTCCCCCACCAGAGATGTGTGACGTGAAAATCTAATTTCTAATTTAGGCTCAGAGATTGATTACTTCTTATGCACTGATTGCCACCTTCTCCTTAATTTCGCATATTTATTCGCATAGTTTGCCTTCATGGGTAAGCAGAGCTACTCTTAGCACTCAAACCTAAAATATTTCACTACAAGTGCCTCAATTTCATTATCCTTCAGAAAGTTCAGTATTATTCTACTGGAAAAATGATACTTTTAATGAATTCAATGTTTTTATTGTCTTAAGTCCAAAAAATTATTGGACAAGTGTTTCTGTATAAATATATTTTACTCAGATTTCTGAACAAAGCTATCGATGTGGGACATATGAACAATCATATCGATAAATGAAAGCTTACTTCCTTCCATTTGCGCATCCGTTTCGGTTATTTCACCTTTATTCAATGAGGTACTATAAAATGTGTCGCATTCTCCCTTCAACTTGGCCCAGTTAACTCAAATTTGTTTCCATTCAATTAACTTGTGATCTTGGATATTCCAAGTGCGTGTACAGTGCTCCTTTTATTCAAGCAGTCAACCAATGCTATTTAGGGTGACCTATGTGGAAATGTTGACCTAGTAAATATATCTTCGAACCTTGCTAAACAATTCTCCACTTTGATTGGATAGGCGATTTATTTGATTGTACAATAAGATTAATATACACTTATGATATTCAACCCACTGAGTCTGATATCATAAAAATTAGTCTTGTAATTGCGGCTTAATATTAATGATTTCTAAAATACAAAGTTACTCACACTTTCAGTTGATAAGCAGCCTAATCTTAGATTTTCATTTTACGTATAGTATGGTTAATATATATTATGGTATACATGAATAATATTGACCGATTTCCTGCTGTAGTTGTGGGCGATTCCAACGTGATATGTGTACAAAAATGATTAATCAATCATCGATTCAACGAAAAAATTGATTACTTCATTTTGTTTAATATACAAAACGAGGGAGAATAAAAACCAGTGCTGTTGCAATAAGCGAACGGGTACCAAATTTATCATTTGAACACAGAATGTGATTAGCCTACAGAAAAGAGACTTTGTAGCGGATTAGCTACCTAACTAATCCTGGCAGTACTCAGAAACCTCAGTGGCAATTTTTCCTAGTCCGTAAGACCCCCCAGAATTAGCTAATCTAGTTGCAAAGCTAAGAAGAGACAGAGGTATCCAGAGAACACGTTTATTCTAGACATGCTTGGCGTGGAGTGTGACAAGGGAGTAAGCTTAGTCATTCAACATGGCGGCTTAAGTAAAATGAGCGGAGGCTTTTGATTGGCCATTGTGTGTCCTCGCACTCAATCCGCACGCGAAGTTGAACGGCCGCACCTTCAAGTCACGCTGTGCGCTCATGCGATGACGTGTCCCACAACTTCCTTTCTCAATACCAAATAACTTTAAACAATATTCCCATAATTTAAAAGAGATATAAAGGCATTACATAAAATTGGTTGAGGCAAGTTTAAAATACAATAGGTTTTGATTAAAAGGAAAAAGCACAGGGAAATTGTCCACAGTGCTTAGGACGAAGGCCTATAAGCAGTCCTTTGACGCTAGATCGAGGATGAGATTCACCTGGACTCGAGTATATGCATACTATGAATCAGCTTGCAGAAATTGAAATCAGGATTTCGTACAATTGGAGCTTTTGGAAATGCAAACAGTGAAGGTTTGTGTCTCCTTTGCTAATACGCACACAATCCAATGAGGCAGTCACTTATTTACGAAGTGTTCATAGCAAAGTGGAATACAGGTCTGTTCCGAAAACGAAGGTCAAAGCTAATGAAATTACTAGATTTACTTCATTGCCGAGTTTAGTGGAATTACAAATATACTGTTGTTGCAATTACAGACTTCAAGTGTTGGCTATGAGAGGAGACATTTGTGGAAAATTTAATGTTAATAATTCTGCGTATCAATCAGGCAGAAACCAAACCACTAAACTAAAACTTCAAAGAAGATGGAATGTTGAGCATTCAATCTAAGTGCTAGAAAACTCCTTGTCCCTATAAAAGGTTAAGACAACATCAAATGCAGGAGTTACCGTTTATTTGGTGAAAATCTTTTGACCATTCACATTTATTTCTATAATTGACATTCTCAAAAAGAACCTTCTTCCACCTTGACGTTCCACCTGATATAATTGAATTTAAAAGCTGGCTCTCTTATGTTATTTTCAATATTATTCTTTTTACAAATATAACTGCATCCAAATTTCTGTTTAAGGAAGAAATATGCTTCTCACGTGTTTGCAGCAGGCACTTTAAATAAAAACGAACGTTTAAGTTAAGGTTTAAAATGTATATTGCATTGTGAACAAGTTAGGTCGCATTAATTTTACAGTCATGAATTTTAAAGATAGCGCCTCCTGTATTTAACGGTGAATGTGACGTTGAAAAAAATTGTTCTGAGTCGAAACTGTTAAAACTTTCCCGAAAATATATTTGATTAAAGCAATGCAAAATATACTTTCAATTAGCGCATTAAAGCTGGGTTTACAAAGGCAATTTTGCATTCGACTATGGCAACGTGAATCAGGAAAACATGAAATGAACATTTAGAGAATTAACGAGGCATTGAAATCAAAATGCATTGCATTCTACATTATTTCAACACAGTGCATACATTTTACGAATTTTGGATTATTATTTAATTAAATGCAAGTGAACTTGTTCTGACATCTCGATTCATTTTAGTAATAAGCGAGTTTTGTTCTGTGTGGAATGGTTGAGAGAGGAATTGGAAAACACGTAATTTGTTAAAGATGGTATACACAGTGAATGATGGATCTGTTTTTATCACTATTGAAAACTGACTATATATTTTCAGCTATTGGAATGAGGTAAATTCATCTTAATATTTATATCTGATTGAAATGTAATATATTCAAACGCACTCCTAACTTATTGCTGTTAACGTTGCACTAATCTTTGATCATGCATTCGGTGATCATGTAACCTACACCTTTTTATCAAAATTAATGCACCTTGTGTGAATTCATGAAATCCTATTTATCAACGAAACTTAGATCATTCCTCGAGAACTTATTCGAGAAATACATCATCCCAATCCCCAAAGTTACTCGATAGATCAATTGGCAAAATACATCTTTTCATCAAGCTTTCCTCCATGTTGCGTGAATATATAAATTCTTGCAAAAATAGGCACAATTAACATTTTAAATTTCCTTAATATTTTACATCTGATTGGCATGGAATATTTTCAAACACACTCTTTACTTATTTCTTTTAACCTTTCCCAAAACTACGATCATGCTAACCACTTTGAAGATTTTTCTAGCAGCTGGTGCGTTACGCTGGAGTTCAGAGATTGAAGATTACTATTACATCGACAAGCAGTAAAGGGCTCAACTCACAGTCTCATTTGGGAACTGGAATGAAATCGACATTGACAAAAACCATAGCATTTTCTAGTGATAAACACATTTTACCGTCAATTTGACTAAATTCTCCACCACTCTGTAAGATCCATATCATTTACTACTTATGAAAAAGTGATCAATGATTCCTTGAATCATGATGCATTTTAGGAGGCTAGTACAATGATCAATATTTCATCCACAATATCATTCGAATCGATCAAACGATGCAACACCTAGTAAAGTCTTTTCCATTTGCGCACTTCTAGATGACATACAAATATTAATATTTGAGGAAGAAATTAAAATGTCAATTTTGACATTTCGATTTGTTTATTAATCCTATCGAATGGCACTAATTTGCTCACGTCTGCATTCTCCAGTACTGCACTTTGAAATTCACTATCCTTTCGCCTCTTTTTAAGAATTGTTTATAAATGTTTTAACTTGTTATAACAAAGAGAGGCGCGTATTAGGGTTGCAAAGAAGTAATTTATAAGTTAACCCTCAGGTGAGGCTTTAGTGATTCACTAATCTTATCAAATGACATTAATTTTGCCCACGTCTACACTTCTTCAAAGTGTCCAATTTCTGTGCTGGCCTCTGTTCGATTGATGTGTAGGAATGTTGAAAGAAAATGCCTTACGAAAATTCTCATGTCATTGTGTTGACTGACGTTGTTAATGTATTGCACATTTTGTGGGCCTTGCATTATTGCGCCAATCATAAACTGATGTTAGTCGCAACAAATGCTCACATTTTATCCAAGTGCACAGATACAAATTAATTGGTACTTGAGATGTATAAAACTGTGGCAAATGTTGAATCCCACATAGAAGCCAATGATTACCATTCTATTGGTTTTCACCTTGCTGCAGTTAAGTGCTTCTCTTGAAGAAGAGGACTCAAGTTTGCCTTATTCAACTTGTTCAAGAATCGTGGCAACACCATTTGGGAAATCAGACCCTCTAATATTCGATGCGAACGCAAGGAGCGTGTGTAGATTTTCAATGCTATAAGAATCTAACTGGTTTTCATTTTCAGGCTTTATATGTCAAAGAGAAACAGGACAGAGTACCTATTAGCATCAAAAATAACGGTTGTTGTGAGGAAGACAAACTGATCGGTGAACCCTGTAGTATAAATCCTGGTAATGGTTACCTTTGATCACTTTCATTACAAATTTCCATTTTCCACATAGGTTGCTTAAACGTAACAATAAGTGACGTTACAAAATTCGAAGAACTGCGTCTTCTTGGAATCACCTCCGCTTGCATTGCCAAATTTGTTCGGAAATGTCAATCCAAATCTGTTGAACCAGGTTAGATATGCGGAAGTGCAGTGGGCTAGTGACTAATGTCTACAATATTTACATTTTATTTTTAAATTGTGAATACTTTTTTCATTACTTTTTCGGTTACTTTTAGGAAATACCATCCCCGAGGAGTCGTTTCCATTTGCTAGGTTTGAGGAAGGAAAGAATTCAGTTCAAATTAACTTATACATTAAAGGAATGAACTCCACCTCCGAAGTGCGTTTATTTTCATTTTAATGAAGACAATTTCATTCGAATTTTGTCACTTTAAGTCGTGATTTTGATTTATTCCTAACGTTTCACTACAAGAAAAGAGTGGGAAATCAATAAACTTGTTATCGATTTAAGTAATAATGTTGTACTGTAAATTATAGTAATTAGATTATACTTATTTGTTATAATAGTGCACTTCTTGAACAAATCAAATCATGCTAGAAATCACCAGCTTTAACTGTCTTTCCAATTTCAATACTTCATTCTATTTGTAGCGGATTAGCTACCTAACTAAGCCCAACTAAACTCAGTAACCTCAGTGGCAGAATCTCCTAGTTTATAAGACCTCCCAGAATTAGCTAAGCTATTGCAAAGCTAAGAAGAGACAGAGGTATCCAGGGGACGCGTTTATTCTAGACATGCATGGCGTGGAATGTGACAAGGGAGGAAGCTTAGTCATTCAACATGGCGGATTAAGTAAAACGAGCGGAGGCTTTTGATTGACCATTAGCCGTGGCCTCGCACTCAATCCGTACGCGAAGTTGAACGGCCGCACCTTCAAGTCACGCTGTGCGCTCATACAATGACGTATCCCACATATTTAAGATGGAGTCGCGGAAGAATGATATGCCAATATGCTTTTGGAGTGGAGGGATTGTTGTTCCGAATCGTTCTCAAAATTATTGCAGTGAGTCATATTGAATTTCATTGATCGTCTAATTTGAACTACGTAAAGGAATTTATTACTTTTAAGGAAACTTTACTAAAAACGCCGAAAAGGATCAGCTGGATAGCTCATTCGAATATCAGTGAGAAGCAATGGAACCCAGCACACATTTCGAATTTATCATAAGAGGTGAATATGTGGGAATTAGTGTCTATTGGGAGAGAGGCGGTATGTCAATTTTTAGATAAGTGTACATTTACAAATTGGCTTGTCATTCTCAAAAGTACGTGCTTTGTTTAGGTGTGTCACCTGATATAACGGAGTGCAAAAGTAGGTTATCTTTTGTTTGGTGCAATGTAATTGTTATTAAAATTGAAGAAAATCCGTTGTTTTGGATCCAAATAAGATATGTGATTTATTTCTGGAAATGAGAAATCGTTAAAACACTGTTTCATTAACCAGTGTTGCTCATACAGAAGAATCGTGCTGTAAATCTAAAACTTTGCAATCTTCCAGGGTATGAGCAAGTGACAACAACAAGCAAGGGTAAGTCTGAATGTGAAAGGACAGATTTCAGCTCAGTTTAAAACAGTTTGATTTGTTGGTTTACTTTAATACAGAATGGTATATTTGCGTTAAGTAATTACTTAGTAGTCTTTCAGATGGATTTCTACTCTAGTTTATAATATTTCCGTGGCTCAGTATTTTACTTGGCACTGACATTATTTCAAAATTTGAATTTTTTGTGCATAAGTTTTAAGTCCATAATTCGATCTCCAACCTCTCCTCGATAATTAATCTGCACTCTAAATTGATTTGCCATTTCAACACTATCCTCCATCTCCAGCTAACTCCATCACTTACAGCGAATGTGAGTGTTTACTAATTTAAAATGGAGTTGAATGGAAGGAGAATGATATGTTTCCATCACTCATGAATACAGTATTCATATGACAAACTCTTAGTTGGAGGTAAATAGATCTTGAAATGCTAGAAATAAATGCCAACTCATTTGTTAAGTCGGACTTAAACTTGTTCATCTTAATATCTGCGTAAACGGTGATTTTATGATTCACATATTAGATGGTTAGTTCTGATTTAATTCAAGGAGTAAACGCTTTATTTCCATTTCGACTGAAATGTAGAGTTCAACCCGTGTTCTGATTCATTGGGTGCGAGTAAATCGATTCTGATACTAAATTGCAGATGCATGGCATTTTCCATACCAAAATATGAATTAGTGGCCTATTCTGATTAATAATTTTCAAATAGTTTACTTTTTAAACAATCAACATAAAAATCATTGCACTCGCGATAAATTTTACGAATCGTATTTGGTTGTTTTCTCAAAATGTGCCAAATTTATTGCAAATACGTGATGATAACGGTAATGAATTCCTAAAACCAACCTGAATCGTCTTAAAAAAGACATGCTTGGATTAATAGTTCATGGATGATATTTCAAAGCATCATGTAGCTTATTAGCTACCTTAATAAGTCTTGACTATTCTCAGAAACCTCTGTGGCAGATTCTCCTAGTTGGTAAGTCTCCCAGAATAAAAGAAATAGACGTATACCGTGGAACACGTTTATTGAGTACGGCGTGCCGGAGTGCAAGCGTGATTTGTGCTAGCGTGCTGTGTGCTGTATGACGTTGAACTTAGTCATTATATACTTTATGGTATGGTGAACACATATGACTTGAGTCTTTGATTGATCGAGAGGCTTCTACATTTATCTTGTTAAATTTGTATTCTCACAATCATTAATTATAATGAGAGACAATTGCAAAGTTTTTAATTGGCGACTTCTTATGCAAAAAAAAGGTATACTTTCCTCAATAGATCACCATATAATATTTTACTATTCCTGGCAGTCATATTAAGTTTTCCAAAAATAAAAATATCATTATTACAAGCGTTAAAGTCATAATGGGATAAAATTGCCAACTGTGTTCATTTTAACACATAGTTGTGCTCCCCACAAGCTAACCAACATGTAAAATTATCCTCAGGCAAATATCAGTTTTATTTATCTGTCAGATTTGAGCTGTAGGCTTCGCATCCCGAGTTACTACCTCTTTCCTTCGACTTCGCTGTACCTCCACGCATCTTGATCCAAATTTATTCAAATTTCAAAATGGTTGTTCTTAGAACTTCGAAAACAAACCCATTTTGCCTTTGATTTATCGATATATCATCAGTGCAATGCAACTCATCACCCCTTTCAAAGTCAGGTCTTTAAGAAATATATATACTTGCACTCTTACGATTACCCAGAGGTGTGTGTTTTGAATAAATCCACCTACAATTATAGCATTTACTTTGGAAAGTGATCTACTGGATAAAAGTCTCTCAGAAATGAAGAATATGTAGGACTTTCGCACCACAGCATATATGTTTGATCAACGAAGAACGTTAAGTCGGCCAATTGCCTATTCAGACTTAATTTTACTATTCTTCACAATCGAGATTACCGCCGCCACCCAATACCGATTCCAACTTTCATTCGTTTTTCAACGTATTCTCTCATTACTTTATTGTGTTTCAATCTTATCCATTGCCATCCCTCCATTAATCCTATTATCATATTGTATTTCCACTTCGGAAGGAAAGCGGTATTTGCTAGTACCAGGCTGATCATTAATTTGAAGGATATTTATTTTGATAAAGTGAAGATCTAAAGGTCCTTTTCTTTACAATCAGAACCCCTTCAAACTGACTCGAGGATCGTAACGGAAATCCGATCAAATAAATCATACGCATTTGACATGTATTTGAGAAAATTGGAACTCGTACAATTGTCTAAATAGGTTACTTTCATAAAATAGAATAGACTAGCACAGTTCATTTATTGTAATGATTTGACACACCAATATACAACACTTGGTGGAACAGGTTCCAAAGCAGATCATCATGGTGGCACACAATGTTATAATCACATTAAGCTACAATAAAAAAAGCATAGTTCTCTAATTATTGAATTGAAAGCCATTTTCCTCGTCGAGTTCAAGTATCCGCTCGAGGCATGAAATGTTTAGAATATTCGGTATAAATTTTGGTTGAAGATTTACAAGGTGATAACAAACAAATGGAATTGATCATTTATTTTTACAGAAAATGAATTTTATCAGTTAACTTAAGTTAATTATTGACATGTTAAGAATTTGCTTTAATAGGGAATTAATGGAGATTGCAATTATTTGAAAGTCCAACAATGACAGAGTGATAAACTCGGCCTTCAGTGAATGGTTGAAGAGGAAACTCGAGGGTAATTGCAAACGTTTGGAAAATGGATCCAAGTGTGCAGCCTAGAAACAAAACATATTCAATGCACTCGAATAAGTACATTTGAATTACTGTGATTTATATGCAACTTCGTCACGTTAGACAAATTATTATATTTAGTTGCCGAAAGAGTAGAATATTTAACTAAGGAAACTGGGACAATCTCTTTGTGGCGTTCAAAATAGCCTTTATATAAATAAACACGCCTGAACATATTTATGTATTAAATCAATCTTCTCGGATGGGAAGATTTAAAATGTATGATTCATAGTCACTAATGATTCAAAAGAAATCTGTTATTTCATATGCTGTCTTAATAGAGCTTGTTACAAGTTTAGTCTCTGATAAATTACAAAACCTGCTATTCCTAATAAGTTTAACTTATATGCTCACGCTATTTTTTCCTCATCTATTTTAAACTAAAAATTTGGTGCCCACTACTTATTTCAATTATATGAAAATTTTATGTTAGCCATCGCCAATTTTAAACTAAATAGTAAACGCTCGCTAGTTATTTAATCAAATCGCTTTTAATCGTGTTCACTTTGTGCCCTCCTTCAAGCATTCCATTCTGAGAATCTCATTTTATTCACAATAAAATTGGGAATATTATGTAAGTGTAGATCTCAATACTTGTTAGAGATTTATATATCTCATTCAATCAGTTAATTTGCTGCTGTATGATCTAAGGAAATGTAGGCATTTATTACAATCACTGTGAATTTTGCATTCCAGTAATAAAGTAAGGCCCCAAAACCTTCTGCGACGATGAGCACATTAATAACTTAAAAGAGATGAAGTGTGGAAAATGGGGAAAATTGTATAAACAATAACTGCCTAATATGTCTTTAGATTGTTTGATTAAAATATTAAACGGTTCCCATCAAAGGCAATGTAAGAAGATCACAAAATTTTTTGCAAATGCATACTAAGATCTTTGAAATAATTATTGAGATTTCCCAAACATTCCAGTGGCACTGTATAAGAGATCTATGGGTTAGTTCAGGTTAGCAGTTATCAGCAGGAAGCGGATTGTAACTCAACAAGTGAAGAATGAAAAGAGTTCACGAAACTAGATTGAATTATACAGCAAGAGGGAAATTGGTGAGGGAAAGAAAGAAATAAATGGAGTTTAGAGGCTTACGGGCCCAATATCCTAGTCTCACCAGGTACAAATGAGAGAGAACTCCCAAGTCTGTTTAGCAAAATGCAAAATGTTCAGAGAATATTATTTCACAATTTGCTACTTCGATGAAAATTTAGTGAGAAAACTGGTTAAACACAATGCAAACTTTTCCAAGTAAAAGTCTCCTTTTGACTGCTAAAGGTTTTAATAACTAATTTGGCACATTCAATATTGTCCAGTTAATATAATTTTTAGGACATATCCCATACATATGTCTAGCAATAATATTCTAAATAATAATAATAATTCAATCGTTCATTTGGAGAAGATATATACCTTTTCTATAATAACTCTAATTTTTAAAATATTTGGATGGTTTCGACCTTATTTCTGTTCTTTTCAAATTAAGTTTTTTTCTAAAAATAACCAAACAAATGAAGTCATGACTTCTCGAATAACTGGATAAAACTCAAGGGCAAGTAGGGTGTCCTTTACCTGTTCAAATTTGTGAAGCCTTGGTTGGTTCTCTTACACACGATACATAACCCCATTTAATTATCTTTACATTTATGAGTTCATAATTTGCTGTTTTATAACATACATATTTGATTTTTGTGTTTCCGCATAATTTAAAATTGTATATTTTTAGCTATTACTCATCTATTTTTTATTAAATTATATATAAATATATTAGTTGCTTTAATGCAAAGATTTCAGCAAAATATATGTTTTTTTTCTTTTCTTGACATTTTTATTTAGTTTGATATTGATCGTGATTCCAGTTTGCTAAAAATGAATAGAACTTCTGATGTGGCTTCCATTTCCCAAGATCTTTACATACCAAATGAAACTTCAATTGGAAGTGTTCCGGCTCCAACTGTTTCTGCATCGATTCTTCCACCACCTAGACCCACCTCTAGTCCCTCAGCCTTCCTTCCCGCTACTTCACTACAATCATACAGTTTCCACTCTTTCCAACAATCTATTCATTCCATCCCACCAGATGAAGCACTGCCCATTGACCAAATTCCAACTCCCACTGAAATTAACGAACTTTCTCCCGACCTAATAGAAGATTCCGCTATGGCACAACTCCTCGAGTCTGTAGATAGTATTGAAGGACTGTCTGAACCATTACCTGAAGACCTAGATTCTCGTGATAAATTCATTCCAACAGAGCCAAAAGTCAGTGAACCCATGGAAATTCCAACAGACACCCTAGATGATCCTCTCTCCAAACAGTCTTCAGACAATCTTGATCTTGCTAATCCTTCCCCACCCATTGTCACCTCTGCAGTTCTCACAGTTCCAACCTCGATTCATGTAGAGTCTGGAGCAAGTTCAGTGAAATCTACCGATGAAATAGTAGAAAAACCACCACCACCACATTCGATGCCATCGTCTGTGACTCCCACAGCCATACCCTCTCTTGTTCGAGTGGTTAGTAAGAGGAAAAGTGCCTTTTCATCTCTGGATATGATTAAAGCGTACGCGGCTACTTTGCAGCCAGTGGACTGTGTAATTTTAATGGAACGCTGTGCACCGTTTTCTGGAAGTACTAAATTTATGAATTACTTTAAATCGGAGTATCTGTCGAAGCTGCTTTGGTGCGTGTTCGCCTACTTTGATTTTTCTTCGTTATTTAATGGTTGCTAAGGCTTTATCCCATTTGTGATGCCTTTTGAGGTCTATGCTTGTGTTCAATTGATTAGTTGTGATCCGTTTGAACATCTAGACCACTTTCTTTTGACATTTGTGGATTTTGAAGTATGCATATGAGAGTGAAAAAGGTTTTTTCTTAATTTAAGCCTAATTTCTATGTAGTTGCAGTTATGATTGCTGTCTCAGGTATTGAGTATTTGGTGCCTTGCGATGTTCTGAGAGTTATTTTCTCGAATGGGCCTGTGGCTTGGAAAATAATTTGTTACAAAGTGGCTTTTATTGAAATTCACTCAGAAAAACGTGCGTTTTTCTTTAAACTGATAGATGTATAAATTAGTATAAGTTGTGGTATATATACATTCTCTAATAGCAGGATAACAAGAGTTTAACATCAGACCTCACCAGAGTTATCTGGTATCTGATAAGTTTGCTCCCAATAATAATGCTAAATATCTAAGGATTTGGCTTTTTTCTAAAACTATAAATACTTGTCTTAAGTACCATCTCTGAGTTTTGATTTGAACATGCAAATCTTGAACTTCCAAAGTGATAGATGTAACTCATCTGGTTTATTTTCATCGCTTGTCAAAGGTGTTGTAATTGTTCCGTGAAATACGTATTAAATGAAAAGATGATTGAATGGGAAAGTTACATTTTGAATGTGAGTCTTTATTCGTAGAAATTTGGCCTCAAAATCAATTCACAGCCTGACGGATTTCAAACTGATTTATAATCGAATCCAATTCTATCGAACTGAAATGAATTTAAAGGCACAAAGAATCAGTGCAAATGGTCATTACACAGGGACTCGAGTTAAGGTGCATACTACAGCTTTCTTTATAAAAAAAAACAGTAAACATCTATGCTGTCTCTTTTTAATGCATTCTTCTTGCTTATTGCTACCTTTGAACGAGTTTTACCTAGTCTATTTGGTAAAATGAAATTTTATGTTCTCGTCAATTTCGTTATTCTAAGATTATGTGACCTGATTAATACTGTTTGAGGTCATCCTACTACCTCAGATTTAAATGGTCAACCCTACTATTTAGTCACTCGGTTAATAAGCACAGCATATCGTGAACAGGAACCTGTTCTCTAATGCAGTTGTGGATTTTTTAAATCTGAATTTTCAAACCTAAACTACTCTTTGGTTGAGTATTGTACGATTACGACAAGTAGTTTCGCTATCTATTACGGTTGCTTTAGCACGGTAACAAATTACACTGTCGTCATGTCGTGAGTTATAACACAAAAATTTCCTAAATGAGAACAAGAGCCATACTTTGTCATTACTCTAGCCTAAAGCATTTGGTAAATTTTTGGCAATAACATAGTCGAGAATACTTAAAGTAAATTACTTTCAAGGATTTAATTGGCTTTTATTAACATCTCAAAGATTGGGATAGAAATTCCCTTGCAGTTATTTTCCAATTGGCCATTTCATTTACATGATTGATTTTTAATGGATTTCTAGCATATTTGGATGTTAATTTTAATTAGCCCTAGTAATTGATCATTTTAAGTTAAAAACGTACGCACTTCTAATAATAATAATTTTACCGTATACGAGTGGCAGTTATGTTTTCAAGTGGGAGGGTTTTTCAAAGACAAACTCAAGGGGAAAACAAAGAAATACAAACCTACTTTAAGTTAAGAAAACAATTTTAAGCACTTGCTGAGGCAACATTTTGCAACTTTCTGTTCACTGTATTTGTATTTGTTTATAAATTCGGCAGAGTGTCTCCTTTGGTGCCTATCACGGAATTAAATTAAATACTCAAACATGGATTATCTTATTTCATAATTATTGCCAGGTCTATTGAAAGCGTTTTAGCATGATGCCCTTCGTCTAATGGATTATTGTTCGAAGACATTGTCTGTGAAATTTAGGATATATTCTAGCTCCAATTGACAAAAAAACCATATCGACATTCTTCAAAAGCCTTTTAGTTTGAGTTCCAGTATTCGAATTCTAGTATTCAATGTGGGTGACCTAATTATCGGGTGGGTTTTAAACTTGAAACATCGCTAAACATGCTCATGTTTTGCCATAATTAATTCTAATTGTGTAAGGCGTCTGAACAAGAGAAATAGTAAAATATTCAAATAAGAGGGTGAAAGGAAGAAATCGGGGTAACGTCGAAAATAGTCAAGATATCAACAGATTCTTTCTTCATTGAACATTTTGTCCTCAGATTAGGCAATATTTGCTTCATGTTCTAATGCTCCAAAGTTCAAATATCATAGTTCAGTCTCTAGGCTTGTGATTCCATTTGTGTTGTATTCCGTGCCTATTAGTCAATTGGCACGCCTTCTATTTAAAATGCTGGACAGAAAATAGCCCAATTTTGCTTAGGTCTTAGTATAGCGTTTTTTTTTTTGCATTTGCAATCGCCACTTTTCATAATACTCATATGCTGATGCTGGGCAATTAATCCAATACTTCCATTCCGAGTTCAGTATCACGCATTTATTATTCCATAATGTATCTGATTTGTTCTCTCTCTTGTGATGCGTAAATGTTTGGGTATCCTCCTGTCGCCATAAACCAACCATCAAAATAAACTCCACAAGGCCTGGTAAAAATAAAACAACTAAACCCTATTTCATTTGCTGAGCTATCTTTATGTAATTTAAATTTTCAAATTCTTTTGAATATTTGTTTATATCGTGACTATAACTTCAAAACCCATTTAGCAAACACGCTATCAAACCCTCATTTTGTATAGAAGAGTAGCATCATGAATCCTCCCTGATAGATTCGAATTCAGTCACACCCTTTCATTAGCTTGGTTTAATAGGTGCATATGGCCATACCGGTCACCGCATGCACATTAGTAAGCATTAGACCTTTGACTTCGCAGACGTACACGTTAACCTCTGCGTCAATTCTGCAAATTGGTTAATATCAATAGACCTTTCCACTGCTTTAATTAAATCTGCCTTCTGAATTTACCTAGATATGCCATTGACAGTCCTTTTTGAAAATCGAAATTAGACGGGGAGTCATGAAGAGTAGATTTATTTTTACCTATCTTGAGTGCGTTATGTGGAGGTGCTGCGTTATACTGTTGACTCATTTTGCAGTATGAATGCTTTCCTTTTATCAATATTCATATTATTTTGTTTCACAGACAAAATTCAGTTTATTTTTTTATTATTTCCGTACGCTGTTATTCTTGCATTTTAGTGATTTGAATGGTGGACCGCCCGTAGATACAGAATTCGGACGAGATGTAAGTTACTCTACTAAATGTTATATTTAATATTGCCTCTCGTTAATCAAAATAGTTGTGTATACTTTCATCTTCTTCTAGGCATATACTAACCTCTATTCCCTCCATACATTTGATTGGCACAAACCGGAGCCTTCTACACCTCAAGTCAGTGATACGGCGATAATCAAATCCCTCTTTAACAAAATCGAAGAGTTGAAACCTCGGCCTGTCCCCCCACTAGTCAGCCAACCAGACGAGGGTACCCCAGTTATCCCCCTTCTCAGATCTGCCCTCGCTATCTTTGATCACCTCGACACATTTAGACGTCGTGCCCTTGGCAAGGGTCAACGCCGTAGGCACTTGATTCTCGTTTTACGATCACCTTTGGTCTCTCTGGATCAACTTGATGCTGAAGCAGCCGTTCTTTCTGGTGAAATCATTGCGGACAATACCTCTGCACTATCTGTAAAGGATGGAAAAGAGTATTCAAATGGTAGTCAAGGTAGTAAAGACGGTGTATCTGAGACAGGGTCTTCACCAAAGGGTGTTTTGGCTAGGCTACGAGAACTCCTAGTAGCTGTTAGCATCTTCTCTCCCATTGAAGATAAGGGCTTTCGGAAATTGGCCATGCTCTGCAATATGCTCAAACCAGATATAAAACGAGATAACGAATGGCCAACAGTGATATTTTCGAGGGAGTTATCACAAATATCCCTGGCACAGCGTCCTAACACTATGGCGACAGCAGCAACACAACAGAATGCTCCTCGCAGAACAGCAGACCCACAAGCGAAACGATTCCAGCAGCCACAGAGTGGATATTCGGGTCAACAAATGGGTGGAGCTGTTATGGGAATTGGGAATAAGGAGCCTTCGCCAAGACAGTTGTTACAGCAACCTTTACAGGGTCATCAACAGGGTGGCCAACAGCAGATGAATCCATATATAAGTCAACAGCATCAACAACAGGTACCTCAGGGTGTGATGCATCATATGGGAGGTGGAATAGATTCGTCTGCACCTAGTCAGCATCAACCAAGGATGGTAAGTGTTGTTATTTGTCCAGTCTATTTATTTGATTAGAGTCAAAATACCTGACATATTTCTATTAGAAGCTTAATGGTTATTTTATTTTCTTCTCTATAGCCGGTTTCCTTCGGTCAAGGCAGCAATTCTATGATGGCCGCTGGAGGAGGGAATCAACAGACTCATCACCAGCACGGTTCATATTCAGGTCCGAATTCCATTGAGCCCCCAGTAGGTCATCAGCAACAAATGCAGCAACTGCAACCAGGTATGCAAAGAACTCTCTCCAGTGCTTCCGCAGGCCCGGGAAGTGTTCCGGATACATTTGGAGGTAGCGGAAATGTTGGATTTCAACCCACACCTGCGAATCAACCGTCACTCATTAATCAAGGCTATGGACTTGCTCCACCGTCTATGGCAGGGACAGAGAATCAAGGAGTGAGACCGCCTGCGGTTCCGCAGCAGCAACAGCAATACTATTCAACGATGCCTCAAACACCCTACGAGGTAGGTTTCGACAATAATATCGGATAGAATCTAGGACTTAGGCGTCACTAGGGAAGGGTAAATGAGCCACCATTCTTAACTGTTTTCTTATTTCTTAAATCGTGCTTTGAAACGCCTTTCATTATCAGAGAAGCAGCCTACTGGAGCTCGCAAATGTAGTAACCAACTATTTTGGTTGTTCATATTCTTCATTGAATTTCCACCCGATTTCATAGACGTATTCGTTCACCAATCAACTAAAGGAAGATTCATTCATGGGACTTCATTATTCTGTCTTTTCATACATCTATATAACAATGTTAGTAAATCTATCTATCAGTTAAAACTGTTTAGGCAAGGAAGAGCCATGATGCTACAACAATAATGGCAATATTGTGATCTTCAAAAAATTGTGAAATACAAATAACGAGTCACAAATGTTCTTTTCGTCTACAGAATGAAGGAGCATTAACCGGTCTCTCTCCAGCAGTAGCTCCCGACCAATACCTTCGAGTCAATTACCCTTCGAACGCCAGTCCTATGTGTCCTAATCCCAACATCAACGCTAGCACTGGAGATTCCCAAGCACCATCAACATCTCTACCTGTCCTCCAGAACCCTTCACCTTCTCAACCACAACCACAGCAGCAAGCAAAACAGCAGCAGACACCTCAACACCAGCCTCAATCTCAACCTTCGCCTTACGCTGCTGGCAGTGGTACCCCGCATTCAGGTGAACAGGGCAATGTACAGTACCATATGAGACAGCATGCGTCTCCATATCAAGCGTCACAACAACAGCAACAGTCACCTATGGCTGCTGGAAGTCAGATGTTAGCTGCAGTCCAACAGCAGCAGCAGTATCACACTTCTACTGCGCAAGCCTACTCCATGCCAGAGGTGACTCGGTAAGCCTGACTAAAGTGTTTTTTGTATCACTGCTGGCTTTTTTGCTCAAATCCGAGTCTTCCATAAGATTGGTGTGACTTATTTGTCTTCGATAGTGATGATTATTTACGCATTTCACCAATACATCTAGTCCAGACTTTCAAGCCAAGACTCGAATCGTGTTCAATAATTCTCAAAATGCAATTCGGGTTAACTCTTTCATTACTAGGTTTGCTTGGTCCAACACTAATTTTGTCTGAGATTCTTTCAAACTTAAAGCCTTTTCCTGACTACTGACTCAGTCACATTTACTATTGGAGAAGTCACGCTTTCCGAATTATCGAAGTAGTAATCTAGATCACTTGTACAAGTGTAACAGTTCGCACGTGCTTGGAAACCACCCCAATACGCAAGTTAATATTGTAAGGGATGCTTCCACGCACAGTGTTTATCTTATTATGTTGGGAAGAGCTATATTCTAGGCCGTAATAATGCAGCTCAGAGAAAAGTTAGGATCTGGCTTCTCTCAACTTTGCACATTTCATTACCACAACATAGGAGGAAGATGGAATATGTATGTTTAAAAAGACTTCATTATCGATGGCACTCTAAATGAACTCTTCTTTTTATCACATTTTCACCTTAACTCCTGCTCCCGGTTGAAAGAAAATAGGCAAACTGGAAGCATTTTCTTGCTTTGGAATAAATTGACGGGTTTGACCATCCTAGTTAATTAAACTGCCCATAAGACCAATGAACATCGTGTATTAAAATTTGCGTGTCAATCAAGGTGTTGAATAATCAGATTAGCTTTTCAGCAGCGAATCCGATCCCAAAAATCTAATGTAGGATGGCCTTTTTGATTGTCGTGACTTAATTGTCAAAAAATGTTCCATCTTTGTTTCCCCTCGCACCACGGTGACAATAGAGTCGTTAATACTTTGAAAATATTATTCGCTTAACGAAATTAATATCATATTTCTTCCTATTGCTATTGAAATAGCAATTAGACCTTGACTGGTGGTTTGAGTGAACCGAAATGACTTATGGCCGTACCATGCATAGTTAAAATTAAATTAGAATGAAGCTTTCGCTGTCAACTCTTACTTGTCTTTCCCTCCTCCTTCTCCTCTCTCTCTCTCTTTACTGCCAATCGTGAAACCTTTATTGGACATTTTCTTCTTTCCTCCTTACAACTGACCATTGCAAGTCAAAGCCGCAGAACGGGTTATTCACTAAAAATTGCCAAAACAAAATGTATCTAAGGGGGACGATTAATTTATACCAGCATCTCAGTTCTATGTAATAGAAGAAGAAGAAGAATGCTTTGTTCCCAAAACTGGCTTTTCTATCGAGCTCTGTTGCTTATATTCAATTACATGCAGATCGGCTGCTGTTAAATCAATATTAAGGCTTGGGATTGCTTACTATCCCTTTTTGTCACCTAGATTTCGAGATAAATACGAATTAATGAGAATGATACTTACCAAGTGAGTCGATGTAGTTTTTTAAGTAGTTTTGTATTTATTTCCCCTACTGGCGCCTCAACCTTAAGAATCTTATGGAATTGCAACTTTCCAACAGATACACTACCTCTGGTGGAGGCTCACCCATGAACACAATGCGCACCTCAGGTCAAGGTCAAGCCTCGGGGGCGCCACAGGGAACCCCTTCAGCTCAGCAACAACCTGCAAGCGGTCGAATAGGTGGAGTTCCTGGAGGTATGGTGCCGACTGGGGAAGAACGGGCCATAATCTGGGAGGGTCAGCTTTCTCTTGGAGGCCAAATAGCTTCCTATGTTCAGATCTCAGCTGATGTGAACGCTCCGTAAGCTGCTGTTGTGAAATGTGTCTCGATTTTCTATTTGCTATTCTGTAGTAACACTCTACTGTGTTTGATAGACGATTAAGCTATCTATGGCATAACAACTCTCGCCTCATGATGCAAATGGAGCTTTTCGATCGGGAGAGCCACTGGGGACAAGTCCTGATACATCGTGCCCCCTCATTTATTCATCCCACTCAGTTATCCATTGGTTTCAAGGTACGTTTTTGCATCAATATCGCATTTTGTTTACTTATGAGGCTAGTGTTGAAAAGGGAGGAAACATAGACTTCTGGGGCTATGATGTGTGAAATTTACTATTTGTCCTTGACTTCTCATTGTTTATTAAGCTCGATACTTTTTATCAATGGTCAATAAATATGCTGGAATATTTGCTGGACACCTTTTGTCAATAAACCTCATTCTA
Source organism: Hymenolepis microstoma (assembly GCA_000469805.3). Classification (NCBI taxonomy): domain Eukaryota; kingdom Metazoa; phylum Platyhelminthes; class Cestoda; order Cyclophyllidea; family Hymenolepididae; genus Hymenolepis; species Hymenolepis microstoma. Next base: position 8,401,633 of record LR215995.1, on the reverse strand, counting down.
GGTAAATTACCCCGCCAGAAGTTGAAGAAGACCTTCCACGAGATGCATTTGGCTACGCTTTAATATGAGAAAGCACAAATGAATTGACCTGACTTAGTCAAGTGCTCACTTTAGCAGATCTAATTGATAAGCTACGAATATTGTGGACATGAATTCAATCAAGAATCTGTGGATGAAGTCCTAAATTTTGAACTGTGCAGCATTTGATATGAAGTGCATTGAGCTATACGCATTAAGAGAAAAGAGATAAACTTGGTGAATTTAGAATTTAAACAAATTTTAAGCTCATTCATAGGGTACCATTTCGCCGTCAATTTCGCTGACGTTGGACAAGAATAAATTGGTGGGTTTTAATATTGCAATCTGCACGGTTGTAGTCACGAGTAGGGACACTTTGTTCTTAACCTAATTTCTCCTTGAGATGATTTTGAGAACGTCCAAAATAGCAGTAGTCTTTGAAAGAGTACATTCGATTTAATCAGGTATTAAAATGGGTCGGTGGTGGTAGCATGTCTATTTTTTGCGTCGCAAAGCCGCCAGTTGATTTAAGGTAATGAGGTTACTCCAATTAACGGCCAAGACCGCTGGATGCTACAAGTTTACATAATTTCATGATTTTGGCGTGCGTCACCCTTTTCTTTCAAAACATCTTCAGCAACAGGAAATCCTCCAGGTGCGACCGCATTTATGCATTTCGTGTTCGTCAAGCATGCGCATACAGCCAGGCTATTGCCTAACATATTACTTGGCCTCTATTGATTTAAGTAATTATTCTAATTTAATTCAATTTTCATTCATGATTTTATGTAGGAGAAATCCTCTTTTCATCTTGCCTTAAATTGAAGGCTATTGAGTGGGGATTGCAATGCCTACAGATAGGCTTTCTCGAATTTCTTTTCATAAGCATTTACGAATGCTATTCGTATATACTACCTCTTGAATCGAGCATATTTGTAAGACGACTTGTAACCTCCAATTCCACTCTCTCATAGATACAGAGCGGTAAGTTGGTGCAATTAAGACCTGCAGCATTGCCAGTTAAATCACCATGGTTAAACTCAACCAACGAGAACTTACAGTCCCCCTTTTTAATTCACATTTTAGAGTTCCGAGAACCAGGCTGCCTTGCAGAGTCGATTTCAAAGTCCATCCCCCTCTTCCTTCACTGTGGCCATTGTACCTCCCCTGAACAGTTTTGGACAGATTCCATCAGGATGTATTGCCTTCATATGTCTTCTGTGCGTTGGCGACAACCACTTCGTAGGTTTAGTGCCGAGGAATGCGGAAACTTTCCGCGATGATATTGTACGCAGACAGATGCATCGAAGACAACAACCTCAACAGGCAAGCCAGCAGCAGCAACAGTATGATACGAGTTTACTGGAAATGCAATCTCAGCAGATTCTTCAGCAACAACAGCCCTCGCCGGCATACAGTGTCAATACACCATCCATGCCGAATACTCCGAATAAAGGGGTTCGACCTACTACAGTGGTATATTTCTGATATTTATGCATATTTTCTATTCCATTGTCGGGGTGTATGTTAATCACAGGGACTGCGTCCATAAACTATTTACGCAATTAAAATAATTGTGTCAGTTGCATATAGCTTTCTGCTTTCATCTGAGTACTAGAATAGATAATTATCTTTGAATGTTGCTTTGGGAGTTTTGCGAGTATCTGAATGTTGAAAGGCTTTTGCTTGATTTCCAAAGAGTTGAACACTGGCAAATATTCGTATCTTTTTACTTTATTCTCAACATATTTTCGAACCTCTTCTTTTAATCTTCAAATGGACTTTATTTTTACCGAATTTCTGCTGGCCTCCTTAAATGAAAAATTCCTCTTCTTTTGCTTCGCCATTGGTTATAACGTAATAATAGTTTGATTAGCCGAAAGTTACTTTCTACACTTTTGAGTGGAGGTAACGGGGCAGTTGCTATTTTCGTGACCTCAAAGTTATTTTACGCTAACATTGGCAGCTACTACAAGTCAAATAATCTCTGCCGACATCCCAGTTAATGTAATTTTTCGCCATTTTATATCCCTCCCTCAAGACACCTTCGCCAGTGCTAAACCGAGTTGGAAGTGCTTCAGCATCTGCTGCCGGTATGCCACCACAACAAAGGATCCCATCCCTTGGTGGTATGGTGGTGGAAGATGTCGCTGATCCCCAACAACAGCAGTTCATAAGCCCACTCACCGCTAACATATATCCACAACAAATGGCGCCCCAGGTACAGCCCCAAGGTCCACCTCCCCAACAACAGCAGATTCAAAGACAGCCATCCGCATCTTGGCAACAGCAAGAGCGTCCCCAACCCTCTGTTGCGCTGCCACCGGAGATGATGCAGCAACAGCAACAAAGAGCGTATCAATCGTATCAGCAGCCGCAGCCACAACAGACGCAACAAATCATGTCTGGTGGACAGGTTAGACATTGTTTCTCTATTTTCATAGCTATTTCCTCGACTCCCATTTACTAAAGCTTTTTTCAATGCCCATCTTTGGTAAAGAGATGATATGATGAAGCCAAATGGGAAACTCGAATTCTACACTCTCATGTTCTGAGGTTATAGACGATTACGTTGACCACTGCTCTATTGGTGCACACAGTGTGGAAATGGTTTTGACGCTATCCAAAGCGTAGCGTCGATGCTAATGGATTTAATTTGCAAATATTGAATAGCCACTCCTCCTCTCCCTCCCCCTTTCCCTTGAATCTGGATGGAATGGTGAATAAATGTGATTTGAGTCTAATATAGTGGCACAGATTCCACTTACGATGCTTTTCTTTGCATAAGAGATTATTATTTTCTTATATTTAACCGTATCTCTATTTATTTGGCCGTCTACTATCTAAGTTAGTTGCTAACAAGCAAGTACCGTCGCATTCTTTTCTATTAAGCCCGTTGGGTAATACAATTTGTGATTAGTACCAAATGTGTCTTTTTGCAAACATACTCACAAAATGCATCAGTCCCCTAAACCATCGCCATGGATAGAAAGTAAGATACGACTTAGAGCCATTGCTACCCTGGCTTATTTTCTATTCGTTAGCCATCGCAGCAACAGCAACAACACATCTACCACCAAGGTCAGAGCATATCAATGGGCCAATCATCGGGCTTCATGCAACAGCAACAACGAATGCCCCAAGGTCAACCACGTCCTCAAGGTGGTTACCCTGGTGGTGGAATTCCACAACCTCGTCAACAACTCCGTGATGTTTCTGGGCGCTTCCAGAGTACAAGCAACCCAGCGGCCGCAATGGCATCAGGAAATCCAGAATACCACAATGCTGCTGCTGCTGCTGCGGTTCCACTCCCACCAGCTTACACGTCGAACCCCATGTATGAGATGTCGCATGCACAACAGTATGGTGGGCAAATACCAACCCAACAACAAAGAATGACGAATCCGTCCTATACGAGGCCATCTCAACCTGGTCCTGCCATGGGAATGCGAGGTGGTACTGGATATGCTGCGCCAGGAGGTCCAAGAATGACAGCAGCGGGGTATCCTACCGGTCGTGGTGTCGCAATGGGTGCCCGTGGTGGAATGGTAAGAATGCGAGGAACAGTGCCTGCACAACAGCTCATGATGGGTGAAGCACCTCCAGGACTTATATATGAGGGATCCATAGGAATAATTGAACAAGGACAAGCGCAACCCCAACAGGGCGTATTTGACCCCAATATGCAGCCGCAGCCACCGCAGAATCAACCAAATTTGTTTGATTAAAAACCTCTAAGTGTAAATATTTATAGAAAATCTTTGTTTTGTAATCTTACTCAGTTTTGTATAAGTACAGGCTTAATAAAAGAAAACCGGATCTTTTTTCATGGCTATCAGTCTTTATTTTTGGAGTGTGATCGTTTTAGTTCGTTGTCACAATAATCTAGATCAACTTGTTTCTTTGGCGTGCAAAACAGATTTTAAAGATTTTGCCGAGTTTTGCATTTAATAAGGAAAGCTATCAGTACCAAACTGTAAGATGAAATTCTGAAGGGAAACTTGAGTGCTATGGAAAATGCCATCAAAGTAAAACGTCTTGGGTAAATGGTGCATCGATGGCGCAATTGACAACGTACGCGTCTGCCAAGTCAGGGGTCACGAGGCCATCGCCGCACGCCCAACGGTGTAGATAACCAGTCGCCTAAGTTGATTTTAGTGGTAGAATGTGGTTTTCTCGTAAGAGCAGCCCCATGGTACCTCTCCAACCGAGTGGGGAGTTATGAGCACTTGGGAAGTTTTAAACAGTAACACATTGTGGTTCTCTTAGCCCTTATTTTGAACAAGCATGTACGATAAACCTACAAAGGCAATCAAAAATAACTAATAAGGTGTATTTAAAATGGTTTTATTTGCGCAAAACCTTAGGTATATATATATATGACATGACTACAGACACTCAAGGCTTCCAAAGTCGAAGTAAACCATCTTCCGAAAAGGTCGCGATGAGATTTTGATGTGGATGGTGAGCCACACCGAGGATTTCCTTCTCATGGACCTAAACATAAAAAAGCGTAGTCATTCGTAGGCTTCGTTAATAAAGCGAGGCATAGGTCTTTTAATTGAATCTCACCGGTAGAGTTTGTTCTAGTTTTCCACCACTACTGACATTAAAGCAGTAGAGTCGACGATCATCACAAACGGCATATATCCATTCACCTCGGGAGCTCACAGCGAAGCCGACAAAATCACCTCCCTCGCGTTTCCCATTCGTGCAACTTCGAATAACCTGATGAATTACAGTTAATCTTTACTAAATTCGCTATAAGTAGGCTCATTCGAATTAAGCTCACCTGTCCTTGCATATTCATAATGGCGATGGTGTTTGAACGGCTACATACAACAAATTGATCAGCATTACGGGGCATGGGTTGAACACTTAAGATAGGAACCTCACGACCTACTAGACCCGAAATTGTCTAAAAAACGCACAATGAATATGAAGTAACCTGCAATTAGTTTGTAGTAGCAATGGATTATCGTGCATTTACCTTAAAATTAGAAACACATTCAGCAGTGCGAGTTGACCAAACACGAACTGTACCATCAGCACTTCCACTGAGAATATGGTGACCATCCAGGCTGAAGGACACATCATTGACGAACCCAGTGTGCCCAGTAAATTCTTTCAGAAGGTTACCGGACTTCATTCCGTGGATTCTAAAGGGAATAGAGTAACTAGGTTTAAATTATTGATGTTTCCCACACTACTAAAAGTACGTTTTCCATGTAATAATAAAAATATGTATGATTAATTAACGCATTGTGCCAGTAGCTCAGCGGCCAAAGTGAATGTCATCCTGATACGAAGGCGGAGCTTTGCTTTACCACCCACAGGGGGTGCGATATCAAACAAATCATATTCTACCACATCGGAAATGAAGTCGAGTAACCATCAATGATTGACTGATTCTTCGGCAAATCACAACCCAAACACAAGCATATGAATGGAGAACTGACAACACATTATACCACTTCTACAGCAAGCATTCAACGATAGACATCAATGAAGTTGATTAATCACCTATTACTGCATAGTAGAGAAGTGTCTATAACTAACTTATTAAATTCGATATGACAAAGACAGTATTCAAGAGAAGTGGTTAACAACGAACTCAAGGCCTTCTCGTGATAATTATTCCGTATGTTTGCCTTGAATGCAATCCTCTTCTTTAGCACATACACCTGAATGCTCATCAGTGGTTATCACCAACAACCAATCTCGTTTAGACTGGTCACTAGAACCAATGTGATCACTGGTGATAGTTGTTTATGGATGATGTTCGCATCGTTCACAGTGTACATCAGTCAAGCCAGAGGTCACGCACTCGAGTCTCATCGGCTACAACGCAATGAGCGGGATGGCAAACTGAATCGGACCAGCCTGGCTAATATAGAGGGTGACGGGTTTTGGGCCTCTGATAAGTGAGGTTTAGTGATGACACCTAAATGAGAGTCAGAAAACTCTTTCACAAAATAATTTGAGATTTTTTATGATCTCATGGAGACATGATATATTTAAAGAATATGGAAGTGTCTATTAGAAAAGTAACATTGCAAAATATAACTTACAAACTAGAAAGAAAATGAAAGTCAATGCTGACAAATTTTAATAACTGAACCGAAAGGGTATATTTTATTTAATTCCTATTATCGACATCAGCTCCAAATGACCAACTTGATCAAATGAATTAGCTACTTTACAACGTTTAAACCAAGAAAGGAGTCAGAACGACTTATTTGTTTTTTACTTATTTCAACTTGCCGAATAGTGTGATCATAGCTGGCAGTTAGGAGCTGAACATTGTCTTTTGAGAAGTGAGCAGCAGTAACACCCTTGGTATGTGCCCGCTCAAACCGGCGTAGGCACTGGCCAGATTGGATGCGCCAGACTTTTACCTTCCCGTCCAAAGAACCTGTCGCCAGCAGCTCGGAGTCTCGCGAGAAGGCGAGGCAGAGAACTGTTTCATCCATCATCATGAAATTTTCCTATGGAAATAAAATTGCATTAGATACTCCTAATGATTTAAACTTATAAAATATCAGCAATTGCTCTGTTAGATAGTTCGAATACATTTTTTATAGTAAAAAAGTTAGCGCCTTTTTTTCCTAGGATTTTTGCGAACTTAGCCAATTAACAGCGGGAGAATTGCACATCGCCTTACCAATAAAACGACAATCACCTTATTTCCCGTAGTATTTGCCATTGATTTGGCCGTATCCGTTTAAAAAACTGTGTTAGCAAGTATTAAATATGAAAAAATGCATATCAAAACGAAGGCCTTTTATAAACACGTAATTAGAGTACACCTGTTCATTAGTTTCTTTTTTTACTGGTAGGCCAATTGGAGAAAGGAACCTATGCAAGGGTGCAGACACTTCTCATATGGCACCACGAACAAAATTTCTGGAAACTTATTAGCAGGGATTTTAAAGGCCAAAACAAATCCAAGCGTATTTTTTTCTTAAATAAAGTAGGAAAAATACATGTAAGGAGATCGAATAAAATATTTCCGGTGCGCCAGAGCGAAAATGATAAGCATTATTTCAAATTCATCGGATCATCAATTTCTGTTGGAATCTGAAAATGTAGGAATAACCTAGCACTACAATTGACTTTCAACCACATATACATTCCTGCAAAAGAACATCAAGTCTTCCATCATCCAGGAGTCTAGGTAATCGCAGTCTAATAAAGAGGCAGTTTGGTGAGGCTCAATCCCTCTCTAATGAATATCAAATGAAGATTATCAAAAAAAAACATTAACAGGTACGATATCAAGCTATTTCAGGTTTGAATCAAAACATAATGAAGTATAATGAGAATATAACTAGATAGCGTTGATTGATAAGGCCCCAAAAAACACCATTTTACCACTCGATACTACTAAATGAGCAGTTAATCGACCTAATAGGTGCGAAAAATAGAGACACCTCTTGAGTTAGAAAAACCGGCTATATTGCCAAATAATTAATCATGAGTCAATAAATGGGAAAAATACTATCACATTTAGAAACAAATTTGCGATAGATAAGTATAGGAATATTACAACAACAAGAATGCATTAATCCAATAGCATTTGTAATTTAATCAACCCTTTGTGAATTTAGAAAAGTGAAAATACTTACCTGTGCTTGGTATTTTAGATCCTTCCTCAACTTGCCCGTAATGAAATTCCAAACTTCAATTAGTCCATCAACAGATCCTGTAACAAGATACTGACCATCTGGACTGAACTTGGCACATTCAACATGGGCCTTTTGACCAAGCTAAAATCGATGTAAAAAAAGATCTCTGATCACGATACATAAAATGAAAAGCAGTCCTGTGTTTGAGGTTGAACGAACCTTAATAGTAGTGGAGAGTTGAGTAGGTGGCCTCTCATCTTCTTGCTCACGAACTGCAGCCTTGCCTCTGAAAACATCAATGGCAGTACCAGGAGGTAGAAGACCTTGATGTTGTTGCCATTTCAGAGCTTGGCTAAGGAGGGCAAGTAGTCTCGAGGGTGGAACAACGCTAACCTCTCCAGAGAGGGAAGATGCAATAGCTTGCCTACGCTTTTCTCTAGATGAACCTTCGGGGTAAGCCTCACGAGGATCGAAGTAAGAACGAGTGAGGAGATTCTCTAAATGCAAATAACGTTCAGGATGATTCTGTTTCAATAGGAGCATCGGATCAGTTTGACGAAGAAGAGTACGAGCAGCACCGAGTTCCCGGAGTTCAAATAATTCAATGACAATCTATCAGAAGTAATACTAGCTAGAAACTTAAGTTTACTTGTTCATATAGATCCACCAGCTTGTGATTTGAAAGTTTGAGATTTTGAACTACTTTAAGAACAGTGTCCCAATGACCAGATGTGATTTCAGTCATGAAGCTTTCAACTGAGTCAACAGTATTGAGGGTAACGCCCGTTTCCTCTTGCAACACTTGCAGAGTGCGTAATAAATTGTTTTCCTTAAGATATTGCTCAATGAGACGGACAACACTAAAAATAATTAAAAGTGTAAAAACTTACTCGGCCGATTCTAATTCAATAGACATGTCCTAGGGTCTAAAGATGCTTTTTGAATGTTCGCGAAACGCCCAGGCTGCAGAAATAACCAGCAGAAATGGACAAAAAATTGCAAAAATTAAAAGGTGGAGCACGGAAACTATTATAACTTCGGTAAAAATTAAATAATTAGGAAAGTCACTAACATTTTTTCGCTATTTGTTTGCCTGCAAGGAAAATTTTTAAACGATTTTATGACAAATTATATTTATGTATTTTAATAGATAAGAAATAAAGTTTATTTATGCATAACTTTGCAGTCAACTGAGTTTGTTTCTTGCATATACATACGCTTGACTTAACAGTCTGCAACCCGTGTGAGCTTTTAAAACGGATTCAGTTCTCCAATAGGGCTTAGCTTCGGGGGTGCACGTAGTCTATCTTGGGTAATTGCAATGGCAAGTGACGGTCTTAAGAAAACTTTGGCTGCAATCCCCCTTTGTAAGACAAGAGCAGGTCCAAGAGATGGAGATGATTGGGTTAAACGTCTTAAGGAGGAATATATGTCTATTATCAAGTATGTTGAACATAACAAAGCAAATGATAACCATTGGTTCCAAATTGAATCAAATTCTTCTGGTACTCGGTGGTCTGGAAAGTGCTGGTAATTTGTCTTTTTTATTATTTAATAGACTAGGTTGGTTTACTTCATCGTTTTTTTATCTTACACTAGGTATATTCATGAAATGAAGAAATATGAATTTGATGTTTGCTTCGATATCCCGGTGTCCTATCCAGCCTCAAATCCAGAAATTGCGCTTCCAGAGTTGGATGGAAAAACAGCTAAAATGTATCGAGGGGGAAAAATTTGTCTGACTGACCACTTTAAACCTCTATGGGCTCGCAACGTGCCCAAGTTCGGTATCGCCCATGCCCTTGCCTTGGGTCTTGGTCCTTGGCTTGCAGTTGAAATCCCTGACTTAGTTGGTAAAGGAATTATTAAACATCCTGAGGATGAATAATCTGATTTTGTACATTTTTATTTGTCTGTGATTTATATTATTTCATAGTGTTGTGAAATCTCGTGTTCATTCTATTTTATCCGAAAATGATTTATTGGCAAACGTTTCAATGGGAAAACTGTTTTTCAGATTGGAATTCATTACTCATGGCCTTTCTTGAGTCAAAGCACTTAAAAGAATTATTTTGTGGATAATTGTGTCTGCCATTTTTCGCAACCTGATATCCTCTACATTTGATCTGTTGAGTGTCGGTAAAAACAAAACGTAAAACCAGATTCTGAGCGTTTACTGATTGCATATGTTCTAATTAAATTCAGAAATATAAAAATGGCTATTTAGAAACATCTTTCTATTTTAAAAAGTAAAGTCATTGCTGGTTGGTGTTGTACCGTCGGACCTTTGAAGAATTTGCATGGCATAAGCTTTAATCAAGATTCAATTTGCACTTTTTTTAGTTGTGACGTTTCTTTAACTGCTCTCATTTTCACTTTATGGCTTGTAGCACTTCCTGCCACTTCTGGATATTTCAAGTCTTGAGATCATTATTCATATTTTATGTCTATAATTTATTAGGAACTTTGAGAGCTTATTAAATATGAAGATTGAAACGTATCTATCTCAGAGCCATTATGGTCTTAAACATATTTGCTAGGCTGTCACATATATTAGAGTTTTTCAACAAACGAAACGAAAAGCTACCTTGTATAAACAAACACTGAAATTAATATTTTATCAAGTCAAGGTGAAGCTTAATCTATTGAAACTCGTTAGCCTTCAAAAATCCATTTATTACTTAAGAGAATAGTTAAAATGGTTATCACCGTTATCATATTATATGTGGTAAACTGGAATATTACTCATGCGGTTGAGGCGGCATCAAATTTTGATAAACGTTCGCAAAGTTTTGTCTAAATATGTTTTATCAAATCTCCTAAGTGCTTCCAGGCGTGTGTATCAGTTGCCTCCCAAATCCATATATGTCTGGCGGGAGTGACAAGTCCGTCTTGTACTAATCGCTTACAGATTGACACTCAGATTCCATAGCGAGATTCTATTGGTCTGAACACAACTGCATCCTGGAAACCTAGATCCCCTCCACCTTCGTTTACCATGGAGGATATTTTAGCTCGGAATCATTCCAAGTTCTAACTAAACTTTATTATTATGCAAATCTCGACATATATATTGTTTTAAAATACATAATTTTATCAGAGAACTGAGCTTTTTAATTTCTCATGGAACCTTCATATTAGTTAGAAAGTACTAAATTATTAAGGATGTTCCCTTGCCGAGTGCCTGAGTTCTGAAATTTGTGGCTACCTCACATCTCTGCGTGTAGAAAACGTTTTATCAGTTAGCCACTTCCCCCCCCCCCCTAAATTAATTCGGGTCCGCCTCTGAGTAACCAAGCCTACTTCCATCAAATCTACAATAACTTATAACTATTTTTCATCGCACATACACAGAGCACAATTCTTAAACTACTTATTTTGATAAAGATTGCTATTCTGGGATGTCTGGCTGTTAGGCTAACTTTACTATTGGGACCTGTACTAGTTGTAACTTATATTATTTTGTTGTTTATTTATTTTGGGTGTTATCTAAGTCTTTAATAATGAATTCTAACAAGTAAATATCTTTGTGGCTGAAACAAAATGAACATCAAAGTGGGACCCGAATGCCCGAACACAGAAAATAGCAGGGAGATTTAAGATTTAATTTTGGTTTGATTTCTGTTTTATTAACAGATACAACAGATAAAACTGATACAATTTTGACTGATGATTACGCAATTCTCAAAAATTCAAGGAATAAGCTTATTAATAAGCGAGCAGTAGTATCTATATCAGATCAGTTATCGTGTCGGGGACCGGAAGTGACTGCATGAAATGTATTTATTCGAGAGTAATAAATAGATCAAGTTGAACTGCTTAACGGAATGATTGATGATAAAATATTTTCATTGGTAGATAATAGTATTAATGGAAGGAAATTATAACATTTTAATTAGACTGAGGTTTCTAATATTATAATTAAACACATTAACAGCAAGCATTTTATACTATGTGAATGAAAATAATTTTGCATAAATAATTTAGAAGTTATAGTTTTCTAAATTTATGCTGCACAGGACTTTATAATTAACTACGTAAACTATTTTGTTTGATTATTTCATTCAGATCTATAAAAGCCTTCGTTCAAGGTTGTATTATTCACGAAGTTCATGCTATGATGAATTTCTTAGAATTTATCGTACCGACTTTATCGGCAGTATTAATTGGAAGTAGTGGCATTTTCCCGGCATTTTTCATTGAATCTCCAGATAAGCTTAATCTTAATGAAAAAGGTAAGAAAAATAATTTAAATAATTAAATTAGCATTTAATCGGTGGTTATGCTTCGCTACTGGCAGTCTCCTAGGTGAAGTATTTTTTCACTTGCTTCCTGAAACAGTTGAACAATTTCCTATCCAGTGTCATAAATGGGCTTTCTTTATACTCTTTGGCATATTTTTCTTTTATGGCACTGAATGTGTTGTAACATTTTATGAAAGCTTGAAGGTATGCGATCAATAGTCTTGTCATATTAAAATAGCCTTTAAACAGCAGAATTCAGTGTAAATCCGATGATGAAAACGATATTCCTATTGTATGTTTCATAAACATTATTTATTTTCTAGACTGTGGGATATCTAAATCTTTTAGCGAATTCAATTGACAATTTTTCTCATGGTCTATCGGTGGGTGCTGGTTATGCCGTCTCCATACGAGTAAGTATTTTTAATAATATTGATTTTTCAAACTACTCTTCTATCCTTAGGCTGGTTTGGTTGCGACAATTTGTCTTCTAATCCATGAAATTCCTCATGAAATTTCGGACTTCATTATTCTTCTGCGAAGTGGTTTCACAAAATGGGATGCCATTAAAGGACAGGTCTGTTTAGATTCTGAGTTTCGCATCCTTCTTTATAATTGAATGTATTTTTTTTCAAATTTTAATACATATTTGTTCTTAAATTTTAGCTCTGCACTGCATCTACCTGTCTAATTGGGACTTTCGCTATAGCCATTTTCAAATGCAGTTTTAAAGGTAAGCGTTTTAACTTAGGGGAATTTTCAATTCGATCATTCTATTTTTGTATGATTGCTCATTCATAATACAATGTAACTTATCATATATATGTTGAATTTTGTCTCTCTACAGTTTCAGATTTCATTAGTTATCATGGTTGTCAAAGTCTAGTCACCAATGAAATCATAAAATTGCCTCTTTAAACCTAAATTATGTTAAATTAACTAATAATGACATGTTTAAGCTTTAAGAAGTTTAGATAAGAAGTTTAGATACACAGCTATTTTTAACCTTAGTTTGTTATTCTTACCTTCTAAGTTTATACATTAGGTGATAGGTGACAAGGATAAGTTTTAAAAATTACTATTAGTAAATTGTTTGGCTACCTCTGTCCATAATTTTGCATACCATCGAGTCTATCTTACTTCAAAGTCAACCATTCTTTACAACTGAGTTAAATACTCCTTTATTTATATTGGCAATTTATGCCGTTTGAATAAAGTGAAATAATAACATTTTGACAACCGATAAACTCAGCAGAAAAATGTGCCATATGGACGTCCCTAATTGTCAATTAAACGTAGTTATTTAATATTAAAGAGAGCATATGAATGGTTTGCATGATAGGTAATTCTACCATTACTTTATTCATTCAATGTCAATCTGAGTACTAATCTATTGGCAAATGTTATTGATTCAATTTGAATTAGAAGTTGCAAATTTTTTAGATTTTGAATATTTAATTCGGTACAATATCATGATCTATTTGCGAATCGGTCATCCGGATGGATCTAGGCATTGAATATATAATATAAGGTTTTCCCCATTTACAGTAAAATATTGCCTACGTGGGCACCGACAATTCATTGGTTGAACACGTGTCCAAATGACCTCGAATAGTGCGCGAATCCATTCGCCTCTGTCACTTTCCCTGTCTTTATGACTAGTGGAATCAGTTTTCGCGTACATTGACTAGATTTTACCGAAAGGCTGCATTAAGAGATTTTAATTATCTTTATTGCTTATTGAAATTTCATAAATTAGCGTTGATGGTTGGCAATTAAATAATTTATTCTTTGTGATTTGTCATATAGCCTCGTATTTGACTTTTAAAGCGCTCTATTGAATATTATGAACATCTTCGAAGCCAGATGTCAATGGTTCAGCACTCTTCAGTACACTTCAAATAAATACACTGGTCCCTAATACGCGCTAGTAATGTAAAAAAGGTTAAGTTTGGAAAATCTGCTTGAAAAATTTTTTCAAACTGTTTGATCTGAGTATTGGTAAAACTTTGTAAATAATTGGTTGTAACAAATCGTGAAAGACACAGTCATTCTACGAAACTCCTTTTGGATTGCCCGTTGATTCTGTCGAGGCAGAAAATAATAGCTACATCTTTTCAATCTTTGTAAATATAGGAATTTGTCAAGAAATGGTAACACAATAGTTGCCAAATTCTGGTATTTTGTTGGTGCTTTTGGATAGAGTTATGCTCGAAAAGCTTAAATGATTTCAAATAAAAGGAAGTCAAAGTGCCTACTACCTTCCATGGCTCATTCCTCACTTCCCCCTCTCTCTCCCTCCCCCCCCCCACTCGATTTAATACTGAGATCTATGCATCTTCCTGGCCGGCTCCTATTTTGACATCAGAATTAACAAGCAGTTGTCCTTTGGGCAGAAAGAACTAAATGTATGCTTTTCTTCTTTTTTCGTTTTTTTTTCTTGGAGAGGAACGTCTTCTTATGCGAAGGAACAGAATGGTTGATTTAAGGAACTAATCGTGTCGGTCTATTTTATGCCTGAATATACAACTGAACTAATAACGAATATGCAATAGCGAAGGTTGACTTTCTCACCTCACTCTCGAAAGAAAGCCTACGCGACAGCTTCCAGTGCTTATTTATGAATTTCAATTTTGCAGTATTGGTACTTCAAATATAGGTCAAGTTTCTATGCGAGTATCGCATTACCGAATTCGAAAATCTAGAAGTCGCTGTCTGTATTTCCAGATGCATTTCAAGGATGTTGATCAAATTCCACTTTATTTTGACGATAAAAGTTTTCTGTTATAAAAATCCCTACGAATTTGCATTGTTTATGCTTTGTATTTAAAGGCATTTTTTATTTGTTTAGTCCAACCTCATAGAAGGCCTAAAATAAAATGCCATGACAGATTAACGTTGTCGTTTGGTATTTTTTTTATTTTTTTCGGTACCATATATTTCAGAAGCCCTGGACAAAAAATGCAGCTACCCAAAATAATCATAGCTAGTAAATATAAATTATGGAAGTGTTTCATGCCTCTAGAATAAATATGAGAAATGACGGCCAGTGATTCCATAACCTACCCCATCATCGCTTCTCCTGATGTTCTGAAAAAACTCCATTTCCTAATCATAATTAGCAGATCAGGTATATATCTGATGTTCCGAAAGCCTTTTCCAGATTTCTCGTAAAAATTCAGCATAATTCTAACAGTTAACTTCAGAATTATCTAGAAGTGGAAGTTGTAGTTAATATTGCTCAAACAGTACGAATTTCGGCGAAGGTTTGTGATGAAAGAAGTTATATGGTTTGGAATCGACCTGTTTTATTGTTTTGTATGGTCGGATCATTTAAAATTGAGGTATATCTCAAATTTTGCCCTTAAGGAAATTCAATTAAAGTGTAAATATGATGAGTTAATTTACTGAGAGGAGTATGATAGCAGACAATCTTGTCCAACAATAGTAGTTCACATTCTCACTGCGTATGTCTTTTAGGTGCCATTTTCTAGTTTAATCCTCAATTGCCACCAACTCGCTGATTATGCAGGTAAATAACACCTTAACGCTATGAAAATAATTCTTTCAGGTGGTATTTTCTTTCAATTTTTCTTAGGGAGCTTTATCATTTTAAACCCAATTAAAGAAAGCTCGACTTTTATTTGTCCTGTTAGCAATAAATATCTCCTATTAATCTGTGATACCAAAGGAGAGCATTTATATAGCATAAGTAAATGGGCAAAGATGTATTTGGGAGAAAAAGTTTTAATTTTAATTTAAGTTTATTTCTAACTAGAGAGCTTTCTTCAAATATGTAAGGCTATTTAAGGAAACAAATGACGCAACTATCGTTCTGCCCCTTTGATTTAAAAGTCCATTCTATGTCCTAGCAATTCATTTACGTCGCTTTAGGGGCACATTTTGTAGAAATTTCACCGTTTCTCACTTGAATTTGAATGAAACAGGCATTCATTTTTGTCTATGCTGTTTTATTGTTGAAAAAAGAAGGCACCACAGAGGGAATTAGACTTTGTGTCTGAAGTCCCACAATTAATCTTATGCATAGTTGTTGTAATTGCTCTCAATTTTCTTTTAATTCCATAACTTCATGAATGATGAATGACCATTTAGTGCTTTTTTTATTAAAGAAGTTAGAATTTAGAGACAAATATTGAATGATGAAGAAGACTTGCAAAGTTTAGACTCATCTGCCTTATCCGATCTTTGCTTCAAATGGCCCAGATGCCATAGTCTTCAACCATGCATTAGAAGAAAACATGGAGAAATCCGTTCCAATAACTCGTTAGTACTGGCATAAGTTATTTAAAGATGAGGATGAATGCTAAAATAACTTCATTCTGGTGATGTTATTCAAGAACATATTTCAAACACTCGAAATACTGCCATCCGAGATTTTTAGTTCATGATTTGTTCGGTCTTGTAAACGCTCACAGTCATCAATCAATTACATGTCTAAACAAAAAAATGCATTCCTGTTAAACTTTGTTTCCTATTTTTCCTTCCACAATATTTTGATCATGTGCATACACTGATGGACATATAAACTATCGTTAAACAGCTTGAATCATTTTTTCACTGCCCAACAACCTCATATTAAAGGCGCCATCATTAATAAACAACGAATCAAAATAGTGTAGCTAAATAATTCGGCCAATGATTTGAGTAGCCAATCAAAAACCACGGCCAATCAGAATTAAATTGCGACGTGATTTTGTGAGTAAGTCACTGTAACGAATGCTAGTCTATTACAACCTACATGTTTATCATTCTACACAGTAGCGTATGTTTATGTCCAAGAGAATTTACTGGTTATTGATTCATGTGCAATTGGGTTTAATTATGCAAATAAGACATTTATGGTTTTCGCAGTTATGGTGATAGAGACTTGAAGAAGCGGTCACTTGTTTAATTAACGAAAAGGGCGAATTCATTGCAACTAACGGCTAATGTAATCTTTTAGGGTCTGTGAATGTTTATCATTTATCACACAAAACTAGACATGTATTAAAACTTCTGTGTATACTTCTAGTTTAAAAGCTAATCGTTTGAAGTTTCAGTCTCAAATGCACAGTAGCGGTGAAATCATGGTAACTCGTATTATTGTTTATAAATAGTTGTTTGGCCACAAACGATTTCAAAGTCCTGGTTCTGCTTTTTAATTAGGAGTTGTTCCTAATTTAATTAGGAGTTTTCATGACTTTAGCATTCTGGACTAACTAATAATAAATTAGTATTCGTTCCTCTCGTAGTGTTCAAAGAATACATCTACAAAGTCATAAACAGCGGACTTCACGTCCGTGCACGCCGAATGATGTGGATAGCTATTTAAGATTAATGAATGTGGGCTTTATAAATGACTGGCTCCATGACGCTTTTCTTTTCCAGGCCATCAAATTGGAAACATTCCATACTTTTAATGTCGAACGATTTGCTATGTAACTAGCAGATTTTAATTAATTGATAACCTTCTGAATGTCAGTAAAACTTAATAAGCAATAATTATCGTAGTAAATAATTGTTTCTTTTGTTGTTGTAATTTTAGATTACATGTTGTTGCTACCTTTCACTGCTGGTGGTTTTCTCTACATCGCAATGGTGTCACTTTTGCCCACTTTCCTGAAGGAAAAGGATAAAACGTAAGCATACTACATGTCTTTTTTAATTAGAAATAAAATAGTGGAATGAGTGGGTCACTAAGTTCTCTCTAATTGTTTATGTAACACGTTCTTCCGCGGATTTTTTGTTGGTTCCTCTTCATAACCTTCGGATTGATTTTCGATTCCATTACCGCAGTCGCGGATAATTTTTCAACAAAGATATTGGCTTTTAGATCGTAAATAAATAAAATAAAATAAATGTATATATCGTCAAGAAAAAATGGTCAATGGTTTGCACTGATCCATTTCCTCCTTAGCATTCCTGTACTGGAGGATAGTACCTAAGAAAAGAGATGAAAAAGAACAGAAACTAACTTCACTCACGACATCTTTTTGCCCAATCCAGAGTGGGAAAGTCTTTTCCAGCATAATTGTAAGTGGATTTAAACTGAAGCAGCGAGGTTGGAAACCCCGTTCACTGGACGTACACCGATGAGTATCGTAACCGGTACCTCTAACTTTACCAACTATCAAGTCAACCACTGCACCGTCACCTGAGCATTCGACATCAAATCAAATAATTTCAAAAATCAAATTTCGTTCGATTACTAGGACAATCAAAAATAGGTACAAGTGGTTGAAATTGTCAGTGATTATATGTGGATCAGAATAATTAGTGTAATTGTATCATTTAGTAAAATGACTTGGTCGAGAGGTCTCTGCACATCCTCCGCATTTACTCAATACGCGATCAAGATACAGGCGCACCTTCCAGAATGTCCTAATGTGCATGAGGATCCTTTGGTTGGCCCTGGTAGCGTTGTGCACCCCAAGTAACTCCTCTAATGCTAGAATTTCTGGGTTCACTTAATTGCCGTTTCTAAGCTATTGTTCAGGCTAAAAAATTGCATAATTAATGATTAACTAGAAGTATTTTTTGGTATGTTTAACACTTCTTATTTCACTTTATTTAGGGAATCTTTTATACAAACCGGCTGTATTTTGTTGGGAGTAGGGTGCATTCAGGGTATTACGCGCTTGCACTTGTGAAGATTCTATCAATAGCCGGTCGCACAGGGAGCATTCTACCCCCAAATTATTTTCTCCCGACAATCACTGATTTATAAACTTGCTATTCCCTAACTCCCTTTTTCCACTTTCTTTCATATTCAAATTGCAATTTGCATTTCTATCTTATGTTTTATGATTTTATCAATGTGAATCAGAGTATGAAATTATCCTTTACCTAACTAATTTTGAATACATTTGGTACTTATGTAACAAAGGGCTTATTTTCTATTTCGCTTGAGGAAGGTAAATTTTTCCAATACGGGTAAATAATACTCTTTTAAGTAATGTGAAAATTGTTCAAGTGTGACTCGCTAGAGCCACCCTTCACGAGTTAAAGGTGAGTAATGAAACATATTTAAAATAAAAAGGTAGCTGTTAGTGATTGATAAATCATTAACCAATATGAAAATATAAATGCCTATTGTTTGTGGCCAATAAGCATTAGCTTATCACAACTAATGGAACTCAACACGTGGAGTTTCCAGTAGCCACTGGAAGCTAAATGTCACTTAAGTATTATAGTTGGTCAAAAATCCACTATTAGTTAATTTCATTTAAGTGGTCAGATTGTTGTAAGATCTATGCAATCGTAGAACTCCTACTTTTATTATTTCCTTATCACTCTACTCCGTATAGAAAATGATAAGGAAAACCAATATATACATATATCAACCCAGACATGGTACCATCCAAGCGTCATTTAAGAGCAGATAATCTTAAAATTGCCAACATTTTGAACTAAAAACTAGGAGTAAACTTATGTTCTAGTGATAATTAGTACAATTTGTTTCTTTTTAAACCTATTGTCTGCCTTGTATACAAGACTTTATTTCATAACCTCATCTGCACTTGGCATTTATTTAATTTCAAGAAACTTTAACTTAGAGAAGAAATATCGATAATAAAATTAAAAATCTGTCATCTTAGCTCAGACAGTTGGAAGGACCACAGGGAAAAAGATACTTGCCATTGGGTTATAAGAGCAGTTTGAGTTTCAGCATTCTTTATATTTTCACGTTTTGTAATTCATTGGAGTAAAAAATTACCTGATAATATGCCCAATTACATTTACCTCCGGCATATTAATTCATGGGTTCTCTTTAAATATCGGTTTTATCATAGTATAAATGAATTAGAAAAGTTGTGGACAATTTCTTGCCGGGGATTAACAATGGATATTTCAGAAATTTACTAAATATATAGGGTTACAAAAATGCATTCAACCAGGAAGTTCCGCAGAATAATTTGAGAGTTCATCGTATTGAAAATAACCCAAAACAGCTAAGATTACTTCTAATCACATCACAAATAGAGTAATTTAATATATTATTTCAGTGCTGCCACAAAGTATTTTGAGTTTTTCATAACCAGTGCCATATTATAATATATCGCAACGACAGAAATCAGATTATTACAAACCTATTGAAAAGTAAATAAGGTAGATGGGAACGAAAATTCAATCATTTTTATAATTGGCAACCCGAGGCGAGATGCAGATGCACAATGCATAGTACATAATTGCAATGAACCACACTTTTGTTCGCACGCCAATTTAAACAATAAAGTCTTTGCTTGCAATGGATAGTGGAACATGAATACATGTGACAATTTGACATGGAACAATGAAAAATATCACATCTTATTTTAAGCTATAGTAATATAAATTTCGATAGCTTAATCGAGGATAAGTTAGAAACTTAAAATTAATTAAAATATTTAATACTTATCAAAATGCCTACAGAAACAATTGTCTTTATCATTCCATTATTTTGGTTTGTCAAACACTTTAGTCTTTGAATATTTACTTCTATAATATGTATTATTTACTAGAACTTTCAAACTGATTGAAAAAAGATTATTGTAAAACCAAAGGTAATATAATACAGCTAAAGCATATTTCAGATACATTATAAATAATAATTTTCTTGAATCTCTAAATACGCAGATCAAGCAACTTTAATCTCATTATAAATATTATCTATTTTTTTGACTGCAATTATAATAGGAAAATAGCAAAAAGACACAAAAACTACCCAACTGCACAACAGAGAATTATTAATTTAACTCCAGCATCTTCAACATCATCCAATTTATCCTTGTATGTGATTGGTCTGTTTAAGCAGTTCGTCTAGTATTTAGCCTGCGCTCATAGAGATGGCTGATGTCGTAGAAATTCATGGCGGGAATGATTTTGAGGAAGATGCAGAGGGTGATAGTATGTATAATGTTTTCATTTATTATCGACAAGATGAATACTTAATTTGTTGTCCTTTTTTGCTTAATAAAGTATGCCATTGTGGCATACTAAAGCCCCGTGTTTTGTTTAACAATAATTGGGCATCCCTTTAGATTTTGTTATTTGTGATTTTCTTGTTTAAAAGCCCCATCGGCATTAAATAGTCATCGACATCCTCCATTCAATTTAATTATTACTTGTCTTTTCTCTTAATAACTATTGTGTTTTGCTTATTTGTGTAAGCCTCTTGACAATTTCCTATCTTTTAGATGGAATCTTGCGTCTAAAGGAGCAGGCAACTAAAAGAAAGGGTCGTGGTTTTCGTGGAGGTAAGTCGGGATACTGATCTTCCAAATTCACATTTCTTTCAGAGGCGGCAACTCGCCCTCAAGAGGAAGCCTATGAATCCCTCAGAACTGACGAAAATACTTCCGCCCATGGACCACAGCGATGTAAGATTACATTTGCTTTCTAATCGCACAATTTCTCAATAGCGATTGAGGGTTGGATTGTCTTTGTGCGCAACGTTCATGAAGAAGCCACGGATGAGGATATTCGTGACATGTTTTGTGAGTATGGAGAGATTAAGAACATTCACCTGAATCTTGATCGTCGTACAGGTTTTCTGAAGGGCTATGCTCTAGTGGAGTATGAGACATTTAAGGAGGCCAATGCCGCTCTTCAAGCTCTTAATGGAGCTGAGCTTCATGGACAGAAAATCTCAGTCAACTGGGCTTTTGTGAAGGGAACTAGTAACAGCCACAATGTAGGTCGCAGAAATGACTACCGAACAACTAGCCGTCGCAGTCGTTCTCGCAGTCGCTCAAGATCTCGAGATCGAGCTCGTCGTTAAACGTTCGATCAGTTCACTCGGGTAGGGCAATTGTGAATAAAACCTACTTTCAACCCGTCTCTACTCTGTTACCTTGTCTGATAATACCATACCCTTTGGTTTTGTCTATTACTAAAGTTTTTAATACATATAAAATTCAGTATTCATTTTTTTACATGCTAGTGACTTACATATTTTGCTTGAAAAATCACCTAAATTTAAAAACATGATTGTGTCCATTTTATTGCCTCTACTTCGTAAAAGTAGCCTATTTAGGCTTATTAATTAGTTGTGAAATTCGTGACTGAAGTTATCATTACAGTGTATTGTGAAAAATTAAGTGCTAAACTGTTTCTGCTGTCATAGTTTAAGTTGATTTTTTTTGCTAAAATATTCGTCGGTAATTCAATGTGTAGGTGAAATGTAGAGGTTCGAATAAATAATCACTGAAGTCTTAGCTGCTCTTTGATGACTTATTTGAATTTCAGCCAATAACGTTACTGTAGGATTGAATATTTATTTTCCGATCTCTTCCTATTCGTATTTCTTTAACTCAAGTTTTTTTTATATTTTCTTTTCTGACCACATCTTTACGGCTGTCTTAGTAACTGATGATAGTTTTGTACATAATTTTACATTTAGGACGTAGTGTATCCCCCCGAAACTCTCATTTTTCTTTATGAGCTTACGGTTTAGACAAATAGGAAGCAGGCCTCTTCGTGCAAAACCTTAATGCATTTTAATGGAATGGAGGCATTCAGTTACCCTTATATTGATCTTGAGGAATCGTTTGTTTGATCAGCTTGCTGCACCTTGTTGTTTTTGTCATAAAAGTAGTCGTCTTTCCACGAGTCGACACTAATCTTCAATTGTTTATTCGGCTTTCTCTTATCAACTTTTTTCATCGAACCAACTTTTCTTACTTTGAGTCGTACTCTAACTTCAATGAGGGTTTTTTCAACAAAACACTCAATTATTTTTAAGTTGACACTCGAAACTTACTTTTCCTGCAGATTTTTTTCTCTCGAGTTGATTTTGATGGTTGATTAGTTTAGTCATCAAATTTAAATTCATTTAACTTCGTCCATTTTCTTATCTGTCCAAATTCGACTACTACTTCCCACTTTATTCATTGGAACACTAATCCCCTTCTGTTTATGTGTATTGAAAGAGAGCTTGCCATCTTTGACTGCTCTGCTCCAAATTCTTTATCAGATTTATTGAATTTCGCACTGTTAAGATTAGATGTACGCATTCATGCCTGAAGCGTTTGTCTATTGATTAATAGCAAAAATTGTAATTTCATGCTTCTTTCCTATTTATCATAGAATCCCTTAGATATAAACAGCACAAATCTGTGAACCAGTCGATTATCCAAAAACCCTTGCTTCACTCGGTTTCTCGGTTTTCTGTCCTGTTCGATTACGCTGAAGCTAAAATGATTGAACTCAGTGACCTTCCTCGCAATTTAACTATTTTTCCTTTTCTTAATTTGTCTCGTGCTTGAGAATAGTGAAAATTAAACTTTTGACATAACTAAAAAACGCGGTTCCGGTTAAAATGATGCTTATCCACTTAAAGAACGACATGCACACAGTTTGTTTTTGACTCTAGGATGTGTTATAATTGTATTTAAATATTTATCTCTTCGAGACGCGACAGAAATCCCTGCTTTCAACATTAATTCGTACTTTTTGGTATGTTTTGGTTCTCTAAACGTCTTCTATACTCTCCTGAATATTACCGATTTTCCAATGAAAACAGCAAGATTAAGGACAATTTAGAACAAATAAAATATTATTAATAAAGATGAACAAAAAAGAGAGGCATTCTCAAGTTTCCCTGAAGACAAACACCCATTCTGCCATCCCTATTTTTAATAACGTTAACTGTACCAATAATAGTTGATTAGATAAGCTTTGATGTGGATCAAATTCTTGACTAGGGCAAACGTGCAAACCGCCAACAAGCTGTCGCTACTGCGTTTTCTAAGTTCAGTTGTCTGGTAGCTGTTTACATAGGAAGGGCTTTGTTTAGTTTTTCTATTTGAAGTTTACACTTTGAGATGAGTGGTGATTGTATGTCTATTTCATTATTCTTTCGACCTACTTTGATTTTTACCAGACTACAAGACGGAAATGGAGCAGGATTGTATCGATCAAGGTCTATCATGATGAAACATAAATTGCAAGAAAGTGGTAAGTTGCTAGGTTGGAACAGGGTAGTTGTAGGTGTGCAGTAGTGGGTTATATATTTCTCTTTATAGGAGGTAAATACTCCAGGAAAGGCTAAATCATTTATATTGAAGGTCTTCCAGGGTATTTGTACACGAGTAGATTATTCATTTTAAATCAGGCCACAGCATATGTAGATTAACAAAATTGTCAATCGCTTGAAATATGTTGCAATAATTGAGCTAAATGGTTTCAAAATCATTGGAAATTTGAGAAGAAATTGAACAATAATTACGATGCCATTCGTATTTACAGTACTGTAGACTTCATTTCAGATATTCAACTAATTTTGTTGCATGCAATATCTTATCTCAGTTTCGATTTTCACGCCACTTAAATCGTATTAAATCTTATTTAGCGAAACGGACTCTAATTCGCGTCTGTTTACTTCATTGATCTATTCTCCCCGAGGTAAATCGCAGTGACTAGTTGGTCGTGTGAGCGTGTTAGCAACGACCACTGTGTACGAGGCGTATAGGTATTGTATTCTAACTTATTTGTCTACTTACATAGAAGAAAATACCATCACCGTTCAAGGTGAAGTCGGATATCCAGACTTTGTTGCTTAACGGGGATTAAAGAGCGGAATCGCCAGTCGCATTAGTGAGGTCTGGCTTGTAAAGGGTTGGCCGAATTTGAATCTCCTACCAGGAGGGCCCCTCTATGTTACCCCAAAGTAAGATATGGGAAACGCTTTCTTAAATGGATTACCATTGTTCAAAACATTTTCAATTAATCTCACGTCATTTAATGGCCTATCTAATTGTGATCAAATCTCTTCCATTTATTCTTCCCTGCATACACCATCAGGGGTCTAAAGGAAGGGGGAACAAGTGCAAGTGATTAGGGAAATTTACTTCCCATATGAATAAACCTTTTCATAACCTTAAGGTCAGGAGAGGAAGTTCTCTTGTTGTGAGCTATTACCGATTTATGACCAATTACCTCAGTATTGTAAGGTATAAACACTTGAACAAAGTGACAAAATACAAAGTCTATGATTATCGAATTGAGTTTGGCAATTTATTAGCTGGTAGCTGTTACCATTGCCAGAATTGTAATTTACTTTATAGAATCTCGGCGAATGGGCTGCTATACGTGCTTTATGAAGATAGGTTGAAAGTTGTTCCAGTGCAAAGATTGTGCACGAACACATCTACTAAATTCAAGGTCACGAATTTTACAATTGAATCTCTAACTATATGAAGTTATGATAATTATACTTATTACTAATTGGACGCTCGTTATCTTACAAATATTTTCGGAAATTGGCAATGGAACCATCATTCTTATTTGTTTTTGATTGCTGCCAGATGTATGCTGTTATGAAATTATTCCAAATTCAAGGCTGTTCAGTTAAATAAAGAGAAGTTATGACTTTCAGAACAAAAGTTTACAATTTGAAGTTGAGAATGAATGTTGAGATAGTGAACTGGTGACGTCTTGCAGAGTTCTCTCTTCAATATACTGAAAGCTATGTATCCAAAGTAGCGCAAACCCCAGTAAAGCTACTGCCGTATTCTGATTAATGATCACAAGAGACTGACAGGAGGCAACGACCTTTGCAAACAGGAGGAAATCTAATTGTGCTAGTGGTATATCAGATGTTAGCAAAGGAGAGGGAGGGGGAGTGGAGAGTTGTAGGAAGGAGGTCTAACTATAGGTCCAAACGGTGGAAAAGGTCAATAAGGTTGTCTTAGACAGACTGTCAGAGTTTTTGTTTATTGATGTGGCAATTAAGTTAGGTTTGTGAGTCGGTAGGTGCTCTTCAGGAAGACAGTGGATGTATGAATCAGCGTGCGGAGGTATTTTGAATCCTATTGCCTAATTTACGCTTATTACTGTGATTTCACCATTCGAATTTCAAATATTTAAGATTGAAAATAAGGAGTAACATGTAAATCACACTTTATGATTAAAAAAAGGAATACCGTTCAATTGATGTAGATCTCGCTTTTATGGAATTTCATATTGATTTTTGACAAGAAGTGGAGCCCATAAGTTCTTGGGAGTGAGCAATACGCCAATACGTTAATCTAATCAATATGTAAACCTGTCTTATCTTCTCTCTATTCTTTTAAATCTACTATAAACACTAATAACAAAGCCCAACTTATTAGAGCTAAAGGCTTAGCACCGACAAAAATGGAAGTGATAATCCTCATCATCTTTAGAATTGATGCACTAAACGATTTACAACTATTTTTTGGATATTTGTTAATTAAAATGAAAGCTGATGTCCATTCTCGTTGCTGAAAACTGATATCTCCCAATCCTCCTGAAAGCTAATCTCCAATCGAACTTGGCTCCCCGATATAAATAGATCTGATTTGGGCAAAAAATCAGGTTGAAAAGATATGAAGTTGGGGCAGAACCAAAAAGGTTGCAATATGGCCTTTGAAATATAAAGTTTGTTGTAGTTTATTGCGAGCTGCTAAAAATACCTATCTGAAAGATAAAGAAAGAGACTGTGTGTTAGCGTTAGACAAGTGTAATATATCGGAAATGGTTCGCGTTTGGATCTGAATCTGGCTTTAGAGTTTACCAATAGGAGTCGAACGCGGATTGAGATTGCAAGTTTAAAGTTGGCCAAGGTTACTGCATAGCTAAACGAAGGTGTGGCGTCCAGAGAGGGTGGTGGTTAAGCTTAATGATGGCTTGAGTCTCGCTAAGAGTAAAATGTGCTGCATTTGGAACAAGATGCAAAGACCTCAGTATGTTCAAGCTTATATCTCCGTCACGTGGAACTGATTGGATAGATAAACTGGATAGATTCGACGATGGCGGGGGAGGGGGGAAGGGAACTCAATCATACTCAAAATTGGTATATCAAAGAATTCGATTACCAACGCTATAGCCCTGGTGATAAGGTGCTGCCAATTTGCAAGTCTAACACCATAAACCCAGACACATCAGTAATGGCTAATCAAGATCAATTCATGATTATTTAATTTAACGTAATTCCTAATTCTCAGTGTACTAAAATATACACCTCACCCTCTGGGTTTTAGAAGACACATGGTAACATTTCATAATTGTCTAAAGACACAGAGTGCAATTGAATAAATTTCGTCATTTAAGAGTTTATTAAGGCTGAAAATGCGTAATTAAAAACCCACTCTTTATTATCGCGTAGGCTCAAAAACCCTTCAAAGAGCCGATCTTTTTATGAAACTATGGCAGGCTCAATCAGTGTCATTACCTTACGGTAGTTTTCAATCAAAACTAAGCGACGTTTTGCCGAAACACAAGCGCCTATGTTTTTCGACTTAAGTAATTATTTTGCCAAATAATTGACTGGAATCCACATCGAAGTCTAGATTGGCTAACAGCTACATTGGGTTTATGGTCGTTTCTTTCTGTTGTATTTACTGCACTTTCGATTATTTTTAAATAAATAAGCAAAATATTTTTTTTAAAATTTATCTTGGAAAAGCTAAGGACTTTTCAATCTGGACACACATTTCTTCTTCCTCTTTTTGACTGTTTCGACTGTTTAACCTAATATACACCATTGCATTTACCTTGAAGGATAACATCCATCCGAACACTCGCTCATTACAGTCTCCTTACGAAAGTATTGCTAGTCATGTAAAAGGGATTCATTGCAAATAGGCGTCTCCCTATTTATATCTCTTAATTGGGTTCTTAAAGAGCCCAATAAGTTGGGTTATAGTTCTCAAAATCACATGAACTAAACTACCACAAAACAAGGATGAAACGCAATCGGAAGCCTGAGTTTTATGCAACTAATGACGGAAGCAACTAGAAGAAAGTGAATCGGTGAATGGTCTAAAACCGAGTAGAAAGTTGTAATTATTTCACAATCTTCTAACCTAATTTAATAGTATTCGTATGTTTAATACTTGTACCATTTTCTTTGCTCTTGTGCACTTCCTAGTCTTTCTGGCTTTCAAGGTGCTGGTTACTACTCACTTTATACTTCCTACCTAAATGGTCCCAAAAAAATGTATATACTTTAAAATTAATTGTAAGCGTAGCGATCATTTTGAATTTTACTATTTAACAAGCGTAAAAATATTCATAAGAATAATTTCTTTGTTTACACTGGTTGTTCTCAAACTGACGTCCATTTTGATCCAGACACTGCTGACAACGCCAAGCGATGGAATTGCACATATCATGAGATAGTTTCCTTGGTATTTGGACACATTCATGCAAAATGGCTTCGCTTAATTCAGTGACTGTCGCAGACTTTGTAGCATAGACTTTGTCTTTTAAGTGCCCCCATAAGAAAAAATCTAGTGGTGTAAGGTCTGGTGAACGGGGAGGATATTCAACAAAATCTCTTTGTCCAATGCACTTGTTCGGCAAGATCTTATCAAGGAAAGACCTAACATCTCGATGGTAATGTGGGAATGCCTCATCTTGCTGAAAATAAAACTCTCCGTTTTCAAAATTATCTCTTGGCATGACAGACTGCCGCAGAAGGTTCAAGTAAATGGGTCCGGTTACAGTTCCATCAAAAAGGAACGGTCCAATTAATCCTCTTGATGATAAACCGCACCACACTGTAATTCCAGGTAAATGACATGACAGTCGACAGTGACGTGTGGATTCTCAGGACCCCAATATGTACAATTATGGCGGTTAATGTAACAAATTAACTTGAATGTGGCCTCGTCACTCAACACAAT
The DNA here is from genome assembly GCA_000469805.3 of Hymenolepis microstoma. Taxonomy (NCBI): domain Eukaryota; kingdom Metazoa; phylum Platyhelminthes; class Cestoda; order Cyclophyllidea; family Hymenolepididae; genus Hymenolepis; species Hymenolepis microstoma. The sequence goes on along the minus strand of LR215995.1, from coordinate 8,373,112 downwards.
TTTTTTGAAAAACCTACATTTCTCACACATTGTTCTAAATACCACTCGCAATACTGTACTCTTCGGTCTGGACCATCGTCATTAAGAGCATGGACCAATCTTGGAATATAGCTTTTCCAATGACAACGTTGCATAATGCGATGTATAGATGATTTTGAAATTCCAATCTCACGTCCAGCCTGTCGTACAGACTTTCTCGGACTCCGCTGAATTCTTTCCATTACTTTTTCTTCCTATGTAGAGCTTTTTAATGTTCGTGGTCTTCCAGACCGCTGTTTGTGAACGCTATCAACAGTTCCATCAGCTTCAAACTTATCTCTAATTCGAAAGATTGTAAGTCGCGTTGGATGTTCCCTTTGAAATTTGTACCTAAATTGTCTTTGTCGTTTAGCTGCGTTTTCACACTTCCAGTAGTGCTTTAAAATAAATTTTCTTTCTTCAAAGTTAGATCTGGTTGTCATTCTTGTGTTGAGGGGTTAAATCTACTAAAAGACGCTAACAGTCAAGTTATGGGTTATCTACAATGTCATAAAATGTAATATAAAACAATAAAATGATAATTGTAAAAATTTTATAGATTTGAAATAAGGAAATAATAATAAACTTTATGTTTACAAATATTTTAAGTGGGTATACACTTTTTTGGGACACTTTTTAAATAATAAAATTCTAATTGATCGCCACGCTTACAACTAATTTTAAAGTGTATACATTTTTTGGGACACTCCTTATATATATACATATATTATATATATATATTATTATATATATATATATATATCTTTCAGTTGTGTCATTCCTCCTTCTACATCGGGATGAGGATTTATCGTCCGGATGCAAAAATTCATCCCGTTTATCGTTAAATCGAAATAACTTTGTGTCTAATAGTGCTGTAATGAAATATATAAATAAACATCATTAAATGTTGATTAGGTCTGGAAAATTGGTGGCTAAGGTTCTTACTAGCTTAGGCGAAATTCGCTACAGTGGAAATATTTTCTAAATTAACCTTGAGTGGATTCCGCCACAAGAACTCCTTTCTGTTTAGATCATGTGGCCAATTGATAAGCATTGACGATTATGGCTAAATATTTGGTCAGCAATCCCAGGAGACAAGTCGTGATATTTGAATGTTGGTGCAGGAGACAATGAACTGTTCGTTAAGTGATAGTTTCAAGGCAAGAATCCTAAAGACAACCTCCTGATACGCTCATCTCGTTCCTCCTCTTTTGACCTCTGTTGAATTTTACCTTCTCGATTTCTGTGCTACAGTAAAATGTAAGACGCTATAATTTATTGCTGCATTACTGTGGGTAGTGATAAATATTACGAATAAGAGCTAATGAAGCAAGCATTGCAACTAGTGAACTGAACACAGTTATAGGTAAAAAGAAGGCCCGCTCAACCTGCGGAATATGCGTATCTGACACGACCATTAGGGTTAATTAAAAGAAAAGAGAGATCTAGCAGATAAAACAGTGTGATAAATCGCTGAAAACCTTGTAGCGGGATATATGACAGCAAATAAAGAGGCTACCGAATTTCACCTTCGACATCATTTTCCTAAAGTTTTTCGGTTTTCAGCCCACAACAAAATGTTGGGGAGATCCCTGGTTGTAGAGATCCATTACATATAAAAGGAGAGAGAGAGCAGGGCATAGGTTTTTTATTATTGTGTGGACTCGATGAGTAGCAAATTAGGTCAGACAATGCCAAATGTTCGACTGGTTAGGGAGCACTGACTCAGCAAGTGATTTGCATCGAGTTTTCCACACTAGATTTAACCTTTTCAAATTCAAGGTTATTTGATCGCGGGTTATGACTGCCGAACTGGACAGCAAGGCCGCTTTGACTCGCTGTATGAAATGATTTAGTAAATCAAATGAAAATTTTTCTTCGATAAAGTTGTAATGAACGTGGTCGCTGTAATTTAAATGTTCGTTCCATTTTTGCTTAGAGATCAAGTAAATAAATTTACCTCACACATTGTGCTTCACTCCATTAAAAAGTGCATGTTTGTGTTGCGCTTAGTTGAAAATTTTTTTCGAATTAGATTTTCATGGCTCAGACGTGACTGACTGTTCGTAAGGTGCATGAGTTAACGTCTTTTTAAACGCTCTGTCAGTAACTTAAACAATCATCAGGTCACACCGCTATCCCCATATAGTCCTGTCTATTCGAACCCCAAGATGACGCAAACCCACGCGGAATTGCCTTGTCTTTTAATTATGCCCCATTGTCTTAGCCAAGTCTATACGTATAAAACACCCCGACCTTTTCTTACCACGGAATCCACTACCACGCCTCAATTGCATACACGGATATCCGCCGGGCTTTTGTTCCAACTCCTTCGGGATTTTATTCCAGATCTACATACCATTGCACAACTGAGGACTATAGCCTTTTCGTGCCGGAACTTTTGTTTTTTTTCCTCTTTCACCTCAACGCCTGTTCATTTTGATTTTTTGATCGCGGGAGCATCGCATAGAAAATGTACTAAATCTAGATGTCCAGAACATTTAATTTTGGAGGAAATAGTGGAAAATGAAAGGAATTTTTATGTGGAAAAAATTATTTAACCCGCACAATCCGAACCACTTAGATTGTCCCTTTATTAAAAAAGCCCAGGAGGGATTCAGGTTGTAAATTTATTTGCACAGAAAATAACTGACCAGGTTAACTTAAAAGGCAGTTATTTCGGATTAGAAAATACATTGGCCATTAATTAACTTCGTCCTTCTCCTGAGACCGAAAGCGCATCTGTTAACAACTCGCTTAAAGCTATTTGAGGAATAAATTTTGCTAGTCATTAAGAGGAAGCAAACTTTTGAATATTTAAATAGTCATCTCTTGGGGATACCATACTGGAAATTCCACTTCCTGGTGCCAGGCACAAAGAAACGAAAAGAAATCATACAGATTGATTGAAGTCTGGAAATGATGTCTGTTCTGTTTCATTATCCTCAACTTCACCAAAGGAAATCCGCTTGCTAATCCAAACGGTGTTATGCACACTCCTAACAATTTCCTTAAATAGTTTATCTGATGGGTAATTGTGAGTTAAGTCCACATAAAATATTCAATAACGTGCCACTCTTTCGAGCCCAAAGATAAAAATTATTAATAAAGAGGTGATTGCCCAAATTGTTACAAATTCGTCAAGAGCTCTCATGCGAAACTTAAGGCTGCAGGTTCTTGTTTGAATCTCAGGCGAATTAGGAGATATCAAGTGAATATTATGTAGGATTTGAATTTCAAGTGGAAACTCGAGCTGTTTGTTTTTTTGTAATAAGGGATACCAATAGAAAATCGTGAATTTTAAAAACAGCATTAAATTGGTATTTATTTTTAAATTCTATATACGGTGCAATATAACGTAATTCCCGACCTTGTTTGCAACTTGATCACATTGTTCCTGCAGTCTTTTGATCACTGTTCTTGAATCAAAATACTCGTTAAATTTGTTTTCGACTTCAACCACGTCTTGGAAACGGACCTGAAAAGATGGTATTGGGATGGGACGAGTTCTGACGAGTATGAAGAAACTGGAAAACAATCCACTTTTACTCCTGAATTTAGGGAAGCCATTCTTGGTTTGTGGGGCTCGGCTAGGCATTGTCGGCTAGGTGAAGAATTGCACCTTTTCTCAGAAAAAAACTTGGAAATTTGTCCTTTGGCGTCTGCATTAGTTCGTCAATAGTTGACATCAATGAACTTCGGGTGTAAATGTTTCACCTGGTTTTAGCAATTCGTTATGAGTTATTCCACTCACATCTCATCGCATGCATAGAAGAAGCTTCCAAGGGGCAAACCCTGGCTTGGCTTAGGGATGGAATTGATGTTGGATTAGGAGATAATCGGTGCTTTCCCCACTAATATTGCTTTAAACGATCTACCTCTTGATCTCAGTGACAACTTGGTGTAAAAAATGACAAACGCTTTGTGATCTTTCTCCTCTTATCCATGTTATACTTGGAGATCTGATGTGAACGTACCAAAATTCCCAAACTATTCAGTTTACGCATGCGGTTCAAGTGAAATTGCACAAATGACCATGAACATGCGAGTTTATGCAACAATTCTTTCGCAATTAACCGAGGATCCGATTCAACCAGGTATGTTGATAGTTTATCATCAAACTTTTCAGGTTGTCCCAATCTTGGCATCTCAGTTGAGTCTATATTTACCGAACTAAATCTTTTAGAACAATATTGAAATTGGTTGACCGTGAGCACATGGCCATAAATTTAAGTAATGGCATTAGTAATCTTGCAGGGATTCAAGTCTATTTGTAAGAAAAGCAACATATAGTATTTGTCTGACATATTTTCTATTTGCCTTTGAGTTTGCCATTTTTACTATAAACAATAAGATGGAATCTTCCTCTCTTAAATAGTGTTGAACAATTTATCTAGAGTCATTTGCTTCACCGGGTCTGGGCACAAACTGAACTCAAGGATGTGTGCAAAACGCGCTCTCTCTTATTGGCACCTCTCATATAAGAAACATATTTATAATTTAATTACTCTATATGGAGAGTTTCTTCTCAATCGTTTTATACTTGTCCAAATTAGTGGACGTGCCGTTGGAGCTTCCATAGTTTACCTTTGCATCTAAAGTATTACTCATCATACTTGCATTGGTCTCTGGATTAGATTAGAGCTTTATAATCTGAAGTAAGTGGCCTTTTGGAACAGTACTATAATAAAAAATGTACGTTTCTGAATCAAATAGTGGGTAGAAAATAGACCACTAGTATGCTAGAGGTCCTACAAGCTCCGTGCTTCGTTGGACACTCATTTGGAACTCTCTTCTTCTGATCAGGGAGAAGGTATTTATGAAATGGGAAGAACATGATTGGGTAATATGATTGGTTGATGAGATCAAAATTATATGCCACCCTGGGTCACCGTAAAAGTCACCTTACACACTACTTATAACTACTTATAACTTTGAGACACAATCTCTTATCCGTTTAGTAGCGAGGTAACAATCAAAATTCGAATGTATGCAAAAATAATATGCCTACGAATGGATTCTGTTAAACTAATAAAAAGCCTTTGTGAGAAGATAGTCTGTCCCAACTGTAAACTTATGGTGACAGAAATAGGTGGGTAACAGTACACTGATTGAGCTAGACTTATCTAGTAAAATCGCATGTTGTCAATGGTAATAACCATATTTTTATTTTCTGATACGATAAATATTAAATACCCCTGACACCATTTAAACAAAGGAAAAACACAAATGATATATTTTAAACATGCTTATCTTAAAAGGCGGATTTTAGGCAATAAAAATACCAAAAATAAATTGTAGATGAATATTATTCTAATTGAAAGCTTCTGAATGAAAATATATGCTTGCATAAATTAAATCTTAACGGTTGCTAGCACAAGCGAAATTAATCTAATCGATTGATTCGGCCGAAATTTATCTATCCATTGACCAAGTGAATTACCCTCTGTCTACCACTGAAATCTTGTTTAAAGCAGTAAAATTTAAAAAATTGGGGCGAGTTTGCTTTTACTTCTAAATACCACGCATAAAACAGCATTCTGGTGACAAAATTTACTATCTAAGCCATGTTTAGATGTGCTAACAATAGAGTGATTTGCCGTGAGATTTAAGCAAGCATATTCGAATTTCGTCATTGTAAAAAATACTCCAATTTTGAGATTGAACTGCATATGAAATGTTAAAATGCTGGTACAAATCAGGTCACCACCAGGTCAACCTTAATGAACTTTATAAATAAACAGCACTGGATTCATTACTCAGTTAGGCAATCTACTATCTTTATCGAATTTCTAATTTATAAAAAAGTTATCCGGGTTACACTTCTACAGTGATTCATATGTCCCTTCTTGATGACTCCTCATGGATCATCAGTTGCAGAAAATCAGCAATTACCAGGTTGTACTTTATGGTTCAAAATGTAGTCATACTTATTTTTTCATCATGATGCCAAAATTCCTGATCTCACTATTCCATGACACTGTGCAAACATTTGAGCTCCTAAATCAACCATCCATAAGACAGTGGATTCCACTCCAATGTCTGCACAATTCGAACATGCTTTTCATCTCACACGCCTTTGCAAAGAGTAAGTGACACCGACCATTCAAACAGACAAATTTTCAATTTGTGGATGATGAATTTGTTCTTTGTTTCGACTTTTCGACGATGTGACATTGTTATTACGGTTTTAAGCGTGTTCAGGGGTTTTTTGCCTTCCCATCACCTCCTCTATTTAAGTTTAACCTTCAGCCTGTTCTATTTATATTGGTGCTTCCTTAGGTAGACTTCCAAAGTGGTTAACCTTTTGCTTCAATGATCCCTTTATCACCCATGGTTGTGGTATGCAGTTCCCTGCTGTTAGCACTATTTTTCGTTCTAGTAATGATTTCAAATTTCATTTGCAAGATTTATGTGAGCGAATTGTGCCTTCTTTGTCTTCAAATTGATGCAAATTGCCTTTTGAGAATCCTTTGATGTTCTTATTGACCTTGACTGCACCCGCTGCATTTCTAACTGGATTTTAATGATAGATTCGAGTTAATTGATTTGATTTTATCGCTTTTTAATACCAAAAGAATTAAACACACACTTTTAAAAGTGGGCTGGAAAGAAGACTGAGTGATAGGACATAATTTTGCTCCGGCCAATGCAAAATATTATAGTGTCGTTTTGTAGAACCGCGGCGTTGGAGCATATTTTAAATGGACCGATGTCACAATAACACAGGTGTTTGTAGGTTTTGACCTATTATACATTACGTATAACATATGCCAAACAGTCGTATGTCGTTGGCCCAATTTTCAACGCTTTTCGCGAATTATTTCCTCAGTTTAAATACCAATTTTATTCGAAAAATTATGCTTTTACCATTCAATTACTCTGGCAATCAAATATAAATTTTCAAAGAATATAACCTTTACTATGATATTTCGAATAAACCATGATTTGCGAAAATATATACTATTTGAATGCCTTTTAGAAATCAAAGTATGAGAATAATGACTTGCAATTGGAATACTTCATTAATTAAATTACATTAAGTCAACTTATTGAGCACTTGCCTTCGTAATTAAAAGGAAAGTTGTGATGACTGTTAGTGGTTCCCGCCATTCAGATATTTTAACTGTGGAGTATGTTTCGTTTTACCTATTTTCTGATTTGACAAAGTGGTTCTATTGTAAAAAAACTGGAAACTAGAAACACTCTAATGGAGGTGTTGACCAGAGGTTTTATGTTTACTTTCTTAGCAAAAGGAGAATATTCGAGCCTAATTTGAGATTATGAGGAAAAGCGCAATTATGTTAGTACAATCCATTGTCTATTATAACGTAACAGAAACGACGTCTAATAGTGCCAGAAAACTTCCAGTGAGCACGTCTTGACTAGGTAAAATCTTAACATGCTACGATTACAACCGAAAATCAGTATAGACATTAGATGGAAAGACCAGGGCAGTAGATGAGTATGTTCAAAATCTAATCCACGGTCATTCTCAACATTTGATATTTATTTTTGAAAATTTTAGCCAAGAAAGTCATTATTCAAAATATTGAACTTCTTGTAGTCGATATATAACCATTTCGCCTTTACGGATTCACTCTTAAACAAAAGTGGATTTGGTGTCCGATTTGCTTGGATAAAATTTAGTTTGCGTATTTTCATTCATCTATGAACGAATCTTACGGATTAAAAGACTTGTTTTTCAGTAATTCTGTCCTTTCCCTTTCGAAAACCCTGAATCTTCCGCTGGTTCATCATGTTGAGGATTTGAATTCTGATATACGCTCCTTCGCTTCTTTCTTTAGGTTTATTTAGTTCAAAATGCTTGAACCTAACTGGGTGCTTATCTTTGAAGATATATTTACATCAGACATGATGAAGTAGTCAATTTCGGTCCACATGATTTATTCGAATTTCAGAAATTGAGTTGGGGGCATAGGTCTGTGATTTCTCTATCCAGAAAATGACAGTTTGCACTGGCATTCAAATCAGTTTAATTATTAAGGAGCCACAGAAAAGAAGTGGGCAGATTGCTTATATTGTGTCAAAAAAATAAACGGAAAAGTAGAGCAGAAGAACGGGATAGTGGAAAACAACCTGTAAAAAGTTTAAAAAGAAGGATAACTACACGAACAATGGGAAATATTTCAAAATGTTAAAAAGTTTCTCTCTTGGATATAAAATTTTACCACTATATCGAGGAGAAAAAACCAAACATGATGTTGAAATAAATAGTCAACAAGCATCAGACCCATGAGAAGATACCTATGAGAATGGGAGTAGAATCTTTAAACGTGAATTTTAGGACATCGCAGAGTAAAATATAATCCCCACGAGAATTTTGGCAATACCATAATTCCAAAGTTAAAATAACGTAGAACTTAATGCTCTAGCTTCATTACTTACCAACTTCTTCTCTCCTCGGTTTCTTAACTTCATTTTCAAGATCCCCTCTCTTGATTACAACTTACAAACGTTTTATTTCTGCACTGTGGACAATGACGGTAACAAAAATCAATATTTACAAGGTCACTTTGAATTCACATAAAAGTAGGCGCTTGAGTGCTGTTGCGCTTTTTTTTGTTTTTTTTTTGCTGATTGATTACATTATCTTTACTTTCATTCTTAATCGTATTAAATTTAAAACCTTAATTATTATTTCATTTAAACGAAAGTGTCCCCTTTCCTTTCCAAAATCTCAAACACAACTGTTCCATCCCAACTCCCGTTCTTCTGATTTTGGAAAGGTTGTTTTAGTTATCAAAGTTTAAGGGAGCCATCTCAGACATGCTACTTATAATTAGGGTCTCCTGTGAATAGAGTCAGATATGGGGTTATTTCGTACAATCCGTACATTTTACTGCAATTAGCTTTTCACTGCCAAAGTAAGACCGAGCCTATGGGCTTCAAGATTAGTTAATAGTCATTTTCCATAATTATCTAACTTCCAATCAGTAATGCCAAATAAAATCGCATAATTATTTATGGTCCCCTTAATGAAATATAGGACAAGATGCAACCGATTTCTTAGATCGACCAATCACCACTCATTTTTTACTGCTGCCAAAAGTTAATTGTAATTACCTTACCAAAGCCCTATGTTTCTAATTGCGTGCCACTGTCATTCCCACGAGAGACCATTAAAAATTCTTTGCGTTATTCCATTTTCGTAAAAGCGGAGAAGAATACACAGACAGGTGTTTAATCAAAAGCATGACAAATTTCCTACACATGTGAAGTCAATTTACACTCAAGCAAACGTGCTCATGTCCACTAGAACTGAAATTTTGACAAACTATACTTAAGAAAAATACAGTATTTTGGGCAAACGTGTTTCAAAAAAGGCTAATATAAGCCTTATTTCAGAAGATTCTGTTTGTAGAAGCGTCTGGTGATTCGATTGCTTGAAATTAGCCCAAACCAACTTTTTTGTTACTTAAAATAATTCTACTGATGCTCGATCATATTATCAGACAAAACTAAAGGAGAACAACAAAAAAACGAATTTTGATAAATGTCCATAATTAACGAGAGGCTACTTACCATTCAAAATAGTAATCGATTATGAATTTATTCCTCTAAACCAAAGAACACACGTAGGACACCTTGGATTCTGTAGAGGCTTTTCCTTACAGTAACTTAAACCACTTGGGACCCAATCAAGGAACCTGTGGCCTTGACAGTTCTTGGGTTTTTTGTGTCTGTCTAAGTCTGTAGTTACGTTATTTTCTCCAAAAAAAAACTTATCGATAAGGCAAGATTTTCTTGAAACGTTGACAAATTGTGTAAAACAGTTGTTGATCGAATATTGAAATTTGACAATGAATTATGTATTTTATAGTTATGAGATGGAGTGATGGAAATTTTTCCCTGACTTTGTACCCTATTAAACATTTCAAAATCTGGAGATCTTTACGTAGAGTCACCTTCCGAACCTTCACTTCGCTTCCTCTTCTACTTCTTAATTTAGGCAAAACAGTTTGAAATGCCCACATACCTCTTCCCTGTTAAATTTCCATATTTTTATCAATAATTGTGATTTAATTATTATATTCAGTGTCATTATTTACAAATGAATATTATTTTGCATCTTTTATTTCACATTCCAGTATAATTAAATTTAAATATCTTGGTAATAAGTTGGAAAATTGAGTTTAGCACTAAATTGGCCAATTATAGGCAGATTTCGTATTAACACTTCCAAATTGAGCATTATGGCACCTTTACATTGACTTTCTTGACTTGTGAGCATGAATTAAATTGCATCCGTGACAGGAATAAATATTCCGGAGATTAAGTATCATTACAATCGAATTTTGACTAGTCAAAAAGAAATAGACTGGAGTAAGATTACTTCTTTAAAATATGTCGTGTTTAGACATTCCTCTCATTTTAGAGCCTTGCTTTTTTCAAACAAATTCCCTTTACCTGCCAAATTGTGGACAAAAGATTGAATAAACTCACTTAATCACTAAGTCATGACATCCATATAATTAATCAATTTCTCCTAAAGAGCGCGAGATTGGTTTAAATACTTTTATCCCACTTTCAGAATTTAAACCAGAAGCTTAGCATAATTAAAATAAATTGCACTTTTAAAACAATTGTTTCCTCTGGTTGAGTAAAAGGAACTAGGAAATCCAAATTTAACCTTTTGCCAACATGGAATGTAAATATTGCCCGTACTGGTTATAGGGAACTAAGCAGAAAGAGAACACGTAATATTGAAATGGATACCCCATCAACAAGACCTCAGCCTTCTGTTAACTGGTCTATTTTTTAACAATACAATAATTTGTAATTTACGCGTAGTTATTTATCGATTTAACATAACGTTCTAACTCTTTCTTTTTTGCCGTCTTTGCGTTGTCTTACTTCCCAACATCAAACTTCATTCTGACACTTAATCGTGTATCCAGTTTTACTAGACATAGACGGACTCCCACCGTTTTCGCTTCTTTCCACTTCCGTGGTAGTGAATTTCTTTAAACTAGAGAATGCATGGTTTTGGAAATTTCATTTCATCACACATTGATACCTCCTGAGGGTAAATCTCTAGCATCTGCGAGTGTATAACTTCAGTCTATACCAAGTACATCGTAGTTAGCCAATGAACTCTAAAGAAAATAAATAAAAACTTCCCAAAATTTAGATATTTACAGCGTAGATTTGTTTCATGAACAAGAATTTTTGGTAAAAAATGGATTTGAATGAATCAATTCATTTACGTGTCAATTTTAGGGCTGCGAGTCTCCTATGGTAGGTACCTTCATGGGCGTAAATGTGCATGAAAACAACCAGATCCGATCAGTGTCAACTGGCACATCGGCGAAATCATTACAGGTAGGTAATCTAAAACGCAGACATAAGTGATTCATTTTATTCCTCCTATGATCCTCAGAGCTAGATTATACTTTAAATTTTAAAAAACTAAATTTGACCGTCAATTATATCAATACTCTTGAGTCCGGTGGAGCTAAAACACTGAAATGTATCCGTAAAAAGAGAATGACTTGGTCATGCTAACTATAACGAAAGAAATGTAACTTTTAAGTGTTTCAAAATGTGAATTTTATCGCTATTTTACTTTGGAAGAATCGAATAAATTAGACAGCGGCATAAAAGCCATTCGATAGAGCAATGCATGTAGTGCAAGCGCCTGGAGCTGACTATTCTGCAAGCGATCCTGTTTATCTTAAATCAGTCCTCACTCCGGAAACATGATTAAAACAGAAGACGATTGCAATCACCAAATTTTGCTAAGATCAGTCTGTTTGATCAGAGGGAAGACCAGGAGAGAAGGCGTGATCTGTAGGTACTAGCGGCTATCGCGGGCGTAGCGGAAGGCAAATGAAGTAGATGCTGAAGCATCGTTTGCGTTGCCAAGGCGGGGGTTTGGATATATGGGTTTGGGGTAAGCAGATTGCGTCAGACAACTGTAAATCTTCTACCAGTTAGGACACACTGACTAAGCAAGGAAACATGATCGAGTTTCCTTTAGCTGGATCCAAGTTAAGTTAATTAATTCCAGGTAATAAGGAGCGCAGTCTCAAGTAACGAACTGAATAGTAAGGTCGGAATGATTCACAACAGGAACATTTAGACACAATAACAAAGAAAATAAACACCAAAATGCTTTGTAAAGTATGAATGCAAATATGACGAACTAATGTAAGGACTAGAACGAAAAGTTAACTTCGTCGTAACCATACTTAGACAGTCTTGTCACTGAAATGATGAGAGGAACATATCGTGCTCTCAGAATCGTCAGTTTCTATGTGTATTAGTTCCTTAATATAAAGGATGCAAAATTAACATCGGCGTCATTTTATCGAATCCCTGAAACTCAAACTCATAATTCACGAAAACCCTAATTATATTTGAATTCAGGCTATATTATGTCTTATTTGTTCCTTTTTGCTTAATTAATCTGTTTTAGTAAAAAATGCACCATTTTGGGATTATTCTCAGGGGACCTTATGAAATAATTATTTTTGCTTATGTGTAGAATCCTTTGTCAGGCTTGCTTTATTCTCGAGAGACTGAGTTTTACCAACAGAATACCCTAGTACCTTTGGTATCTGTTATGAACTATGGACCCAAAAAACGTTATTAAGGAGAGATTTGATTGGAATGACGGTATCGGTTACCGCGCACAGCCAAATGCTCTTTTAAGCAGTAAAAGAGTTATATGTAAATTAGATGGGCACCAAGATTATTAATTACAAGCTTTGTTTTTTCATGGATACAAATGTAAAAACGTTACTATTTATCAATCATCCCTGTAATCTGAGTTTAAATTGACCGAGAGTAATATAGAGTTGATATTTATTATAAAATTTACATCTTTAAGTGATTGGGTCCACGAATTTCATCTAGCTTTCTTCTATCGGAGTACCATTTTTGAGGTCCTGACATCCTCTATTCCCACTTCCCGCCTAATCTTAATGGCCTGGATGAGGAACATGCTGACATGAGGAAAAGAAAATTCTCGTGTCAGGAGAGAAGACACTGGAAGATATTGTCAAATGTTGGTATGTTAGTATACAAATCTGGAACCACCTTCGCAAAAATCTCCGGTTCCATTACGAAACCCTAATTTTCAAACCGAAAATGGATTCAAAACAGATTGATTCGGATGAATACTACCTCCCTCTACCATACATACCAAGGTGATTCATCGGCCGGATCATTACTCCAGACGGTTCAATTGATCTCAGAAAAGACCCAAGGCTGGTCCAACTATGAAACGTATCAATACAACTAAATTAGTTTTTACAAAAAAACCAACTTTAAAATTTTTATTAGATTCCATTAGATATGCACCACTTATTAAACTATGCTAAATTACGGGACTATTGCTGTGTACCATTTTGAGAAAATTGATGAAGTTGGTTTAATGACGTGTTATTGTTGAGCGTGGGGAATATTAGAGGTTAATTAGGTTGTCACAATTGTGTATTTTCACCCCCAGTGTCTAATTTCATACATTCGAGATTTTAGCACCACGTCCAAACTAAATTCTGCGAAAATGTTTAATACATAGTAGTGTCAGTTATTCTGTTACCCATGTAAACTCGCCTATTTAATTCAAGATCAAATGCCATTATCTTTGACTTTTACTTAACTTCCTATTCATAAGGAACATTAAGCTCCAATACTACTTAAGTATTTACTTTAAAAATAAATAATACGTTAAATGGAAGTATTCATCATCCGGACTTTCTTGAAGCCGACCAAAAGACTACTTAAAAATATTGCAATGTCAAGCATAATAATATTTTAATAACCAAAGCACTCTGAGAAAAAAAAATATCTTCGGTATACGATTTCACCGAAATATAACCTTTAATGAGGAGGTTCAGTGGATTGCTTTGGGAACCTGCATGGCTCGGTTTCAATTTAGACATTTTCTTCTTTAGTATGCTTAACAAAGTCGAGCAATGATTTCATTTTTTCACTCGGACTTCCATTTTTAAATGGTCAGTATCTAATGCTAGGTATTTTAGAGTAAAGACACTTTAGGTTCGCTCCGACGAAGTCGATTCTTAAAGCGACTTCTTGTGAATAGTGAAGGGTGACCCTACGCACTTTCCGAAGTTATCCTTTGGTTACATTCCCCTGAGAATACTTATGTTTTTTGTCCTTATATTCCCATGACTCAAACTCATACCCCTCGTGTCTAGACAAAGGCTATGGATTCCCCTTTATTCTATAACTCTCCCCCTTTCGTTTAAAAGCCCTCATTCACTCATACTGTTTCGCGCGCCCAATTGCTAAAGTGATTCATAAACCGCCTTTGTATTTCCACATACTTCTATATGCCCACATGCTTGTCTTTTGTCTGTACTCTCCCCTTTCCCTCTCTCTTTTACTTACGCTGTTCCTCATTGTGCTTTGTTAAATACACTTTAGTCTATGCAACTCTTTGTGTTCTACTTTCTTATTTATTCATATATATATATATATATATTTATTTATTTATATCAAATGGCAGGCTTTATTACCAGTTATCATTAGCCCTTTAGTTCACTTCGGGCTTCACAGAGGGGAGGGGAACAGAAGGGTAAAAAAGTGAAGTGATGTAAAAGAGACAGACACAAAGGTAGAGAAAAAGGTAAGGTGAATGAGCGCTGTGGAAGTGGTCGAATACAACATACAGACAGGTCATGATAGTTTGAAATCAGATATCAACTGCCGGTTTATAGACTTTTTGCCGTATGAGGATACCGTTGCCCAGGATACACCACGTGGAAGTAGGTCTATCGCACACCCCTCTACTTTGTTATCGTAGTGCCTGTTTGTTGTTAGTTGCTGGCTTCGGTTTTGGATTCTACAACCTGCTTCTGATTCATTAGTTCCACCTATTTGATAACTCCTGAACTGGTGACCTTCAATTTTGTTACCCCAAAATTACATTTAATTATTACTATGTGATTTAGTCTGGACATAAATTAGTCGCAGATATTAACGAAAGGAGTGAAGTTTAAAAGCTCTATTGCTAAAAGCTGTCTCTATCGTAATGACATGTCAAAGCAACTTTTAAATAAATATGCATTAGATGTGTGCAAGTAGTCTAATTTTCTTTGAGTCACAGAAGAGTATCGAAGGAGAGGAATAGGAATCTTAACCTCATCGTTCTTTCGTCTACTCTTACCAACTTTCAAAAGAAAGAAAGAATCGAAGAGACCATTCTATGGGACTTAATCTGCATATGGCGGAAAAAAATTGATTTCTTAATCTGAGAGCAGAACTTCTCCAGGAGTGCTGCAATTGTTTGTAGATCTACAGTAAATCAGCATACGTTCTTAAATAGGTAGAAGGATTTGAAAGGATTCTTTTAAACTCAAGTTTATTGGCTGAACCGCTAACCAACATATTTTAGCTATATTGCTCAAGTAATTACCAGGATCACACATTTTAATAAACCTTATTAGGATTATAAAAATCATTCAATTTAGTTGAAAGTATGAAATGATTCGAGTCAAGGTGTAGAATAACCGCAAAGAATGGGATGAAACTCAGTTATCCATTTATTCAGAAATTTTTGCCGTAAACTATCTATATTAATTCAGTGTGTACCTTAAAACACTGTGACTCCTTGATTAGCCAACTTATGCTTCAACAAGTGGTGGTAAGTTAATTTTACATAATCATATCTGTCAATAAATCAAGGTAAAGACAATCGTAAAGACAATTTCGATCATTATATTTTTTCATGACGGCAAATTTTTCTAAGAACATACATGGTCATCTATGAGGTACGTGCTTCCTCCCCATTGTCTTTAAGAGGACAGGAGCCTTATCAAAAAGTAGCAGAGAAAGGTAGGAGGCTGATAAATAAATGAATGCGGGAGGTATAGTGTTAGCTGAGTGGATGGTATTATATATTCATTGGCATCTTAGCAGAGTGTTGTAGAATTAACTGCAAGGCAATAAGATATGTGAAATATGTATCCATTTAGATATGGCCATGAATTGGATACACCACCACAAGTATTGAGTTCATCGCCCGCGTAAGGTAGCGATGAAAGAGAAGGTAGTTTTGTTGAATAATCATACATATATCTAGTGTAATCAGAAGGGGAAATGTCTGGGAATAACACCAAGTAACACCAAGCAGGATAGTTTGAGATGCTATAGGTGGTGTCAGTCGTAAGATCTGACTAGATTGAGGTTAAGTGTAGCAGGTGGTTGGGGGAGTAAATGTATAGTTAGAAAAGTATAAATTTGCAAAGATAGACGATGCAGGCAACCTATGATTATGTAATACTTATCATTCGAAATGGTTAAGTATACCATATAACCAAGCATTTAGTTCACATATCCAACAGGGACCAGCTCAAAGTGAGGTAATAAATAGCGCAAATCATATTGGACTTTTCTTTGATCTCAAAAGAAATCCATTAACTGGTTTTGAATTTCTCATCAAAGTTCCAGAGTGGCATCCAGAACTTATCAGCCAAGCGATTTACTTTCAGTATGGAAAACAATTTTTAGCCGTTTTTAATAACAAATCCACTAACTTACCTGGATTTCACACATCACGATATAACATCTCTTGAAAAATCGCCCGAGATGAGCTCTTATAAACCTGGCAAACAGTAACAAACCACTTCTAGAATAAATCCTTGACACCTCTTCCAAAGACACTTCAAATGAAATACTTAACTTAAACCACTCTTAGATGTGGATTGAGTTGTGGTCACCAGTTGAATAAAGGCGATTGCAAAACCAAAACATATAACTGTAAAAACTCGCTTTGCAATGCTACCTTCAGTCGAAAACTTCTCTCTTAACGTGATACAGGTTGTTTAATTCGACGGCCAATCAAAATATATAGTTGATAGTACAAATTGGTATTTGAATTTTGGTTTCTGTTGTTTAAATTCACTTCCGTAAAATTCTGAATTTCCTTTGAAAATCTTAAATTAGCATGTTCCGCATCTACTGGAATTAAGATGATCTGAAGCAGGCTATCTCCGCTGCAGAAAATAATTAGGGTAGTTCACAAACTCTCATTCTTACAGAAAGGTCTGGAAACTTTTCTCCATCAGGTTTATCTGCTGTTTATATTGCTTAAGGCAAGTATGTATTTACTCATTTCTCACATATCTGTTAAAATCATTGTAGTGAAGACGATTCTACCCTGCATTAGTCCAACCTAAACTTTCTAAAATTGGCCCAAGATTGAGATCTTCCGGAGCTTCGAAATGGCAACACTTTTATCAAAATCATGACTTTCACTTATGGCTGAATAAATCAGGTTTTAAAATAGCCAACGGTGCAATCAGAACTCCACAGCTCAAACACCCTCTCCATCTCACCCCTCCCCCCCCCCCTTTACATCAAAATCTTATAAATCTGCTTTTCCGACTAGCATAAATCACTAAGGAAACAATTCCTATTATCACTTGATTAAGTCATGCTGAATTGGAATGTTAATAGTAGTTGGTTTAGGGAATTTATAACTGCCAATATTCGGTTGATTGCAGAAACTTAAATTTAAAGATATCGTTTTTTGAAACTTCATGTTTTGCGTGATTTTTAGGTGGTGATCAGTACCAATTTTCATTATAATATTTTAGAAATATTTATGAACGTTATGCCTTGTCCAAATTTAGCTTAGAAAGCTATTGGGCAATTTCATATCAGTAGGCTCGTATCCATACGCCCTTTGCAGAATTATTAGCTGCAAATTAACGTTTTTATTTGTCTGAAAAAAAATTTTGAAATCGGTTGGTCAGACATATGCCTTCTTCTTGATATTTAACATTAAATGAAATTTCCCTGTGGTTTTTGCGTGTCCAGGAGAGGCATTGGTACTGTCATTTTTTACTTCTTTCGCATAAAAAGAGCGTTTGGTTGAGTTTAAACACTCCTTTATAATTACTATATTTAAAACGATTACAAAAGGCACCCGTTCTGCAAAAGAGATCGATTCATTTATTCAGGTTTGTAGAATAATGTGAAAATGTAATGTTTAAAGTGAAATTTTGAGCGCTTCATATGTCTCAGACTAAAAAACTCAACATTTTTTTGCTGAATGAACAGGAACCTCAAATCCAGCCGCAAAACTATCTGAAATTACTAAAGTTTATCGTTTTCATCTGATCTCCATCAATAAGCATGCTTTGTGTAACAAGTAAATAACACATTTACATAAAACTTGAGTGGATAATATTTAAATTAGGATAATATCGAATTGAAAAATAACAAGTATTTTACTGGTGTCTGATGGGTAAGAGAAAATCAATAGTTTGGGACGATATTTATATATAAATTAATAATGAGTCAATCTGAGGGCGGGCCTACGTGCGTTTAGTAATAGCCTATTTAGAAAAGTGCATAAAGAATGAACGTCGTTTCAAAACTATTTTTTCTGCAATATCGAAAAATAGTGGCTTTTCCAAGGTCTGCTTTCTCATAAAACTCCCCTTCCCATTCGGAAAAAATACTCAATCTTCTCCCTCGAAAAAAAACTAAAAAGGTTTTACAACGTTCATTAATGTGTGAGCAATGGAACGCGTAAGAAGAGAATGGTAGTTCACTTTTAAGCGGGAATATGGTCAGTAAGTCAAGAAACCAAAAGAGGCCTGGTGGATTGCCAGGTCAAAGGCTCTCCACATTTATTCCGACTTGCTTCATCTTACCTTCGAGGAAATTTTAAAATTTTTGAATTACATTTTTGAATATGTGCACAGTTGGTAAAGTAGTCAACGTTTACTGCTTCCAGTCAGAAGTGTCAAGACCAGCACTCATTCATGCACATCTAATAAAAGACATGGCCAATCTTATCACATAAATCAGCAAGAGAGGTGTGGTGGGAAGCGAGTTTTCCTTGAGGGAAATTAAGTGTCGTTATCACTATCCTTTAAGGGTTTGGGATATTAACTCAGAGAATCAAAGGCATAACTGAATAGAACTCACTTTCCAGGCAATATTAACTTACAGGTATAAGATAAGCACTCTTAGTGATTTTCTCTAGTCTCTGGTAGTGATTAAGGAGATTTCATTCCCACCAAATTATGAGTCAGAACTTGATGCTCCTAGTTGTCTCCTCTGTAAAATTATATTCTCTTCTTTACTAAAAGTTTAGGCTCTCTGGTGTGGAATACCTGCACGAACGAGACCATCAGGCCCTAACTTCACCCTAAGGGAGTCTTGCACGAAATCAAAGGTACATTTAGTGGGATACCGCCAATGAACTTTCAGCTTGTCAATGTCAGTCCTTTTCAGAAAACCTGCTCAACTGGAAATTTCGACATAATTGCAGTATGTTTTTAAATACGTGGAGGTGGCTTGTAACTGTCACGACTATAGCTTTCTGTTTTTAATCCAAACAGACATTCAGCTCAGAGACACCTTCTGTCGTTGTTTCATGATGACTGTCTTGCCCATAGAGATAGGCGATAAACTAATGAATCAACACATTTGGTGATACTGTTCCAATGTGGAATAAAGTACAAGCTATTTGATAACTAGGACATATTCATGATCTGATGTCTGGTATTGACAGCGACCTAAAGTAACGTTTACATGACCCGTAAACTCATAATACTTGTAGCAACCGTCAGCTCCAATCTGCAGGGCGGTCTTGTCAGGTAATCGATATACTCTTTTCGTATTGTCCATTATCTAGTTTCGTGCGCAATAATCGCTTCTATGTCTGATCTGTCTTTAATCCGCACACCTGATTCATCAAACTTTTGTACCTTTAAGTCCTCACTATTGATCCCTTATACTTATCAGAGTTCAGATTCATTAAAAGTACACCGCCTACAAAGTACTCTACAAGCTTAATCAACTATCGTGCTTGCAAAATACATAAGAAAACGACTATGAGTTTCGTTTCAGAAACAAATCAGCATTTTTCGTGTCTTACTTACAACTATAGTAGAATGGAATTGGTTTTTTCTGCGCCATTCGGAAGACACTTCCATTTTAACGTAATTTAGAAGCAGAGATAAATATTTCAGGTCTTCACAAGTATTGAATTAATAAGGTGTGAAAAATGGATTTAAATAATAGCCAGAACTTCTTTTAACTAAACTCAGAATGGGTATCTGCTGTTATGTCGACTTAAAGGGTCACAAACTTGACAACTATCACCTGTCAGAGAGAGAGTATGGCTTCGCTGACTTTTTTTAAATGTCAAATAAAGGGAACCATCAGAATAACTTTGTTGCGACCTTGGGGAAGAAGCACGACTGCATATCGATATTTTCATAGTTTTAATGCATTTTATGCATAACTCACCTCAGCATTGGACTGTGTTATCGATTTCACCACGCCATCTAAAGCCTGACTTTTCAGATAGCATTAGCGACTTAACAATTTCCTCAATCCCAAGATTAACGCCTCTCCATTCAATTTCCATTCCTGTTTCCTGCATATCTTTGGTAAGGTAAGTTCATAAAGCTTGAAAGGCCAATGGCTCAGAGAAGGTGGAGGGTTTCAAAGCTAAGGCCTTTCCAGCTATAGCTTCACAGTCAATTATTAATTAAATAGTCTGATGGTCAAGCAATATCAATTCTCCCTTTACTTGATCTATTTACTTACCTATTTAAGGTTCCCACGAAGATGGCATAGAACGTATCAGAGTACTGCAGCCCAAGTATAATTTATTGACTTGGATCTCCCTCCGTTAATTATAAAGAAATAAGGTACAAATATTAAGGAATCATATTTCGGTATCAGATATATCACATGTATCTTTTCCACTATTAAAAAGAGCTCTCATGCATCCTATCAGGCATGTTTACCTTCTGCACTATCGCATTATGAGAATTTGCAGACAAACTTTGTTTCAGTATGAATAATGACCTTAAACCCAACTGAAATCTTATATTCTAAATAAATAATCGCTCCGAAAATACCATATTTTAAAATTATAAGAGACTAAATTCGGCGAGTGAAATCATAATCCAAATTTAAATGAACGCAAATCTTTGCTTAAGGAAATCTATTGTAAGTACAACTTGTATTGGACGTAAATCGTCGAAGATGACCCTGTTAATGCCTTAATGTTAAATTTTGCATAAATGGTATAATGACTGCATGTGCAATTTACCTATTGGAAATCATAATCATATTCTTCCTCAGCTTCGATTTATGGTGTAATATGAGTAACTGTCATATTTTAGGTATTATTCAAATCACTAATATCGTTCAAAGCATCCTGTTTTATCAATCAATTGGTTTCTTTGAGATCGGCCCATCACCTCGATTTTTCTATATTTCTGCGTAATGATTGGCTATTGTAATTCACTGTGCAGCGCACGTCGACGCTAGTTGATGTCATCTCAATCCATTCTCTGACCAATTCATTCGCATGACATTGTTGAAACAAACGATCTGACTAAGCTGGAGAGAGTCAGAGGAGCATTGAGAAGTATTGGTGAAGGGGACTAAAACCTATGAGTCTCACCACTTTATATGTATATAAAAAAGATCTGCTTCGTACGCTTGTCTTGTTATCGTCAATTTAAATGAGCCAGTTGCGAATAAAGGGAATCACTTGCCTGCAAATTAGCCAGACTATTTTATTTCCTTACTAAATGTGGTGTGGGACTGCGATATAAAGTGCCTTGACTACGATTGACTTCTCCTCAAATTCTAGCAGGTACACTTCAAACGGTGTAATTAGACCTTGTGAAGACATATTCTGTTTGTTTTCATATTGTCCTCGATGCACTACGTTACTGATATATAGAATCTTTGCAAGTTACGTACAAAAGGCAAAGCGTTTGTTTTTGAAATAAATCATATTCACCTCAAATTATGAATTTTTGATGCTATTTCGATAGCATAAGCAGCAGTGGAATGTGTTTAGTTACCTTATCGGACTTTAGCGAGACCGCCTAAGAAAACTTATCTTGACCGTGCCAAGTCTCAGTATATTGCCGCATTACAACTGTCAAGATTGACAAACGAGATGAACTTGACGACAGCGTAAGTCAATGACACTCAAGTTGCATATTTCAAAGTCAGTTCATCGATTGGTCTGATACCACGAGATGTGTCTAACTTTCAACAAATTGCATGTTTGGGTGGCTTTGAAAAACTAATTTCATTTGAAGACATTGTGAACTAAGATGTGGTAATTAATACAAAGGGGAAAGCTTAAGTAAGTTATACTTACTATTGCTAGTTTGGATTTCCACAATATTAAGATACAACCCGTATAGCTAAGGATGGCTAGACCTTCATTCCAGTGTCTCTAAATTATTAGCCTCAATTTACACAGATCAAAATGGAGAGAAAATACATGCATACGTTTAGTGGACTAATGGAGTGTGTTCCTGGGGAAATCGTAACCATACAATATTTGCGAATAGTCGATTTAGAATGTGAAAATCTAACGAGTTCAATATGTAGGAGAGAATGGCATGCAGCCAGTTGGGATTGAATAGTGTTTTCCAACGGAAGAGATAGTTGTTCATTCACGCAATCAGTTATGAATTCTCTGGCGAAATCTTTCTTGTCATGTCTGAAGTACCCTACATCCTCTATTTCTCAAAATCTAGGGTAAACTCTAAAAGAACTTCGAGCAGGCACGATGAATGTATGGTTGCCAATCAAAGCCAAAGAGTCTCCAGGATGAAGGCAATTCTATATACTAACAAATAGGACTTATGAATTTAAAGATTGACAAATAATAAAACAGAATTTGGCTTTGAAGCCTGTAAAAATTCGCCATACCTATCAAACAGTCAACACAGACGAGAGGAGTTTGTTTAAATATCAACACATTTCTTCTAAGGGAATTTTTTTATAAACTTAGTTTGATTCCACAAGATAGCATCCAGTAAATACAATCTCTTGATAAGAAGGCAGTCATCTTCATAAAATCTAACAGTGCTATTGCGTTTCAGTATAATGAATGGTGCCATTAATGGGGATAAGAGAAATTCTCAAGCATGATTTTTGTAAGGCAACTGAATAATATTTCGGCTTACTTACCAATTGTATAACAGTAAGAATCTGCGTATGCAAGCAAATTATACTGTGATTACGGTGGCTCTGACCAAAAATATAGCAAAAAAGGGAGCCCATTAAGCTATGCTCATGCTTAGGCAGCATTTTACCAATAAATTGAATTCGGTCCTATATACAAATATGGGTGAACAGTAATTGAAATTCCAATATTCGAGAAAGTGATTGCTTAGTTGTCTTATGAGCATCGATACACAATTTGAAAAAGTTCTTTGAGCCCCTCTCCCACATTTTATTTGTTCCAATCATGGAACTTTATTGACCTAACCATGCGATCAGTTTAAAGTCATATGCAATTAAACACTCTTTGAGGCTAAGTAGTCCGGAGATGCAACCATACCTTCTAATTGCACGTGAATTGGCTAAAACTCAAACAGATTTGTTGCCATTCTAACATTAAGACACTTTGCTTTTCAGTATACATTACATACACTTCAAAAGAGAGCTCATTCTTTGACCACTTAATCCATTGATTTTTCCTTTTTATTAACGTGGCATGGAAAGAAACCCCTATCATTGGCTTACGAGGTATTTACTCTAGTTATACAAAAAAAACAATTTACTTTTTCAACAATGGAAGTAGAGGCCATAACGTAGTAAAAAACACTGGACTATCTCAGAGTGATAAAGACCGATATGAACCCTGTCGCCTCAAACCGATTAAATCGACGAGGCAGGCCAACTTGACAACAGGGAGAGAAGTCAATCACACTCAAATTTCTGTGTCCTAAGACCAGTTTATCATTTGTCCTGAGGCCCAACAGCCGAATGTCATGTAAATCTTCACTAATCTACTGTTGCCTCAGTAGGGACATATTGATAAAGCCTTGGCAACTTAATTTTATTCTAGTTCCTTATAATCAACGCCAAAAGCGGTAATATGCTTTTGTGAATAATTTGATTCTTGGATCAACCTTTATTTTACCAGTCTGTACTTACGCCTTGCTAACATCATTTGTTACCGTCATTTATAACCAAATACGTATGCATACTGTAATAATATTTATTAACTGAATCATGTATGAGTGGGTGGATTGTAGACAGGTCACCTGTTTCATGTTTCAACCCAAGAGAACACGTCAGACTTCAGCATGTCATAATCGTGTCTGGTAAACAGTACAGAACTCTTGAGTCTAGAGTAAAACTAGTACGAACCCGATATTATACAATTTTCAATCAAGAACTATTCTAATTGCTTTAAAAACAACTATTTGTGTATTGAGATCAATTGGGCTAACTCCAACGCGACGCCATGTCCACTCATTAAAGAATGTCATTGTCACAAAACTACTATATAAAAGGTAGAAAATTTGGCGTAGCATGCAACGCTATAGGTACTAGACTTTTGCAAAAGCATCCTAAGAAGGTATTATTACGGCCACTTGGATAGGTTCATCGAAGATTTACTATTTTCTTATGCTGAGTGATTATAAATGGAAAAAGAAATATGCGAGCTTTTTCCCCAAATGAAAGGAATTGTAAAATTTTCTGCTAATAATACCGCGAGTTTTCAAGCCTTTTTATTTTGAATTACAAGTTTCAGACGTTTGCACAGACAATGACTTGGGTTGACCAATCTAAGAGCATCCCCAACATACGTCTATTAGACAAATTAATCTAACCTTACGTGCATGTGGATGATTCATTACTATAAATATTTACCCATCAGACAAGCATATGGATAGGAGTGTGCATGCATGAAGGTAAGTCAGAGTACAGCCAACTGCAATTCCAACGACAGATATTGAAGACCAAAGCACCCTCTCTAGTGTCTTGAAGCATACCCATCTTAGTTAGATATACAGGCTGCACATAGTGGCAAGGAAGTCCATCATAATCAAGGGAGTCTTTCAAATAGCCACAACACCCTTAGTATTCCTATTTTCTTCCATAATGGGAGGAAGCAGAGGCTAGGACTTATTCTACTTTACAGGTAATCACAAATAAAAAAGTAAGGAAAAGTACTTGTAAGTTCTCTTCCTATTTGAGGCTGTAGGGTAATTCATATTACTGTTTTTATAACGTAGAGTTGCCAATGTTACAAAGATCCAACTACTCACACCCTCGAAAGGACAAGAACTGAAAGAGATTAATTGCTTAGACGACAATTTTTTAATATGAAAATGAGTTTGCTTGCTTGAAACTTGATACGCTGGAACTGATGTGGGAAATGGTTTCAGTGGGTAACTTACGTGTTCAAGTGAAACCGTAGAAGTCCAGTTCAATGAGGACAGAAATGTATGAGTTGTGCTGAGGTGTTGCGATACTATTCCATTTGAATTCCATCCATTATAGGTTCCTTTTATGAGATTAAGGTTTTGTTATGGAATGCACGTTTGATAAATGTAAACAACCTGACAATCAGTGTTTCGAAAACCGCCTGAAATTCTTATCTGCCACTCTTGTCTTCTTTTATACTATTAACTGAGCGATTGAACACATCATTATGGCGCAACCATATAGAACATGTGCTGGCCTATTGTCACGAATGTTAAGGTACGTTACCTTAAAAATAAGTCAAGCAGGTTGGAGAAATAGTAATTAAATCGCATTCCAATTCGTGCATTTTACTGAAGCAACGAAACTATACTTCAGTCTTTATCATAAAATGTGAGTTTTCACCGGCCAAGACACAAAGACGTCTGTGACTGAGGTAAACTGGGTTGAGTAATTGCAACTTGTCTGATTCTTGAGCGACTTAAGTTAATATTGTTGTGTAAAGCACACTCGCATCTTCTGTGTTCCGCAAAATGCATGGTGAAATTCATATAATTTCAGTAGTAAAAGTAGAAGTTGTTTTGAAATTGGAGACGACTATATCATTAAACTGATCGGAAAGGCAGCGTTTCATATCGTGAAATTTTATTATTGGATTTTAATTAAAGAATTAAAGTTAAACTCTTTTCTGAAGAAATTACTTTGTTTATGAGCTTCTTAGAGTGCCAACAGAGCATCGATAAATAAAAATTTCCTTACCAAGTTTGTGTAGATTTGGTTCCATTAATGGTGGATAACTTCCCAGCATCCTATTGTATGACCAATGACGCCTCAAAAATGGAATTTATTCGTTATTTTATTATTATTCATCACAAGGCTAAATAGTTATACTTTTCGGTCCAAAAACAAAGAAAACCAAAGTTGTCCAGCGAATTGTGGGGAATGAATTAAGTAGAAATAGTGAAAAAAATGAACGCATCTCAAGAGTCTCGTAGGCTGAATTCTGGCTTCATCAAGCTGTCGCACATTTAATTGAGTAAAAGTACATTTGGGTGACGCTGTTTAAAAAAACATTTGAAATTGACAAACTGTTAAGCGTTTTAATATGCGATAACTTATAAATTTGCTTTTCCGACTGAGCGAAAGTTTTTCGCATCCAGCCTAACCACAGTCACCGCACATACTGTACTCTTAATCAGACACTGACTCTCAAGTCTCCGTCGTTCTCAACTTCAGCTCCAAGTCATTGCATTTAGTACTGTCTCTGATGCGAATTAAAAAGGAAGCCACTTCCCTAAATATCGGTTGGCAGAACCATAAAATTCCAATCCTCCTCCTTCTTTGAATGAGCATATTCGACGCAAATACTAATAACTGATCGTTCGCTACATATCTTACGGCCATTTTACTATTTCAAAACGTCCAAAAGTATATATTTGGGTTAGTTATTTTGTAGGTAATTGAGTCCTTACCTCTCTGTTTCCCCTTTAAGTCCCGATTCCCAAGCTGCCCGCTAAAATGGTATATACAACTTCGGGCGCACATCACTTTTCATGAGGAAAAACAGATTTAAGACCGCCCAAAGTCCTGCATACTTTTATGATAGTTCACTGGCCATTTTTTAAAGAATATTATTGTGTCTTATGGCAATTCACAGCATAAGCAAACATATAACGTTTTTTAATTGCGGGAAACAAGTGAATCTGCCAACAGAAAATCAATCTTAAAAAGAAGAAACAAAAAATGGGGCACCCTACTCCTTTTAACGTTTTTTTTTGATTTTTGTTATGAAATATTTAATTAATGGGTAATTCCCTTTCCGAAGCACAAATTTCATGATTCATCCCCTGGATTACAAAAAAATAATGTTATTTTAACAAAGTTAAGGGTCTTGTCATCATTTCAATTAATTTCCCTCCTAAGATTGTGAAGACACGATGACCCTATGTGGTAGTTAACAGCGCAACTGGCAGTGCTCCATAACCTACGCCCATTCAGGGGTGGGGGACTCGTTATTAGTAGGACTAAGTATAATTAGTCAGCCAAGTCCAGTCTCCGTATACGCGTCCGATGATGGGCTGCTGTAGATTACCATGACTTGTTGTCAATGGGGCCAGACGATAGTAATGACTGAAAGCTATGGTGACTGGAAATTAAATTGACCTAGCTTGTTTACAACTCTGCCAAATGAACCCATTTCTATTAAGGTCAATACGACCTAAGTATAACTTTTTAAGACCCATTGGAAAATGTCAATTCCATCATCCCTTTTTACTGGTCAGACCCACAAGTAACCATTGGTCTCAATGAGTGTATATTGATGACTGCTTTACTCGCTGTTTTGCGGTTGAGCACGTTTGGGCTTTGCTACTGATGCACTTACTGAAATAATGGCCTTTGGTCTACATTTTATGTGTCCTAATATGCGGTCCTTTGATGATGCGAGGGTTGAATTTAGTAATGCGGCATTGTGAATGTCCTCCATGTTTCGATTTGATCATTATCAATAATAACTGCTAAAGAAAAAAAATTTAGACAAACTGATCACATATTCTTACCACCAGTTTCATGAAGTTCTCTAATAAATTTTGTAATATTTCTAACGGTGGTGAGTCTATTTTAGAATACGGAATACGATTTATCTAAATACGACAAAAGAGTAGTCTCTCCTATCTTCTACTCTGGACTTCAGAGCATTGCATTATCTTATAAGACAGTATTTTAATGTGGTAAATCGAGCCGCATAATTGGTGAATTTGAAGGATTTGCGCGTTCTCGATCAAAATTTACTTGGAATCCCTAGCACCCGTATGCTTCGGGCTGGACTCTCTTGATTCCTTACAATGATATTAGAAGGCATTAACTGATTACTTATAGAACTTAAAAAAATATTCTTTCCGTATTGCTTAGTGTTCAGTCTTTCAGATTTTGAAAGGCTCATATTCCTCAGATAAATCAAAGCTAATTTTCAATAAGCATATTTAAAAGAGACTTGTCAATTTCAATCATTATGCTAAATTATGCAATAATTTTGAAATTGGATTGCAAATCACGTTTCTTCTTAAAACAAAATATCAAAATTTGCAGTTGCCAGGCTAAAATTACGTATTAGAGTTAATTAGCATTAGCTGCCAATTACATCTATGTAATTCCAAAGATAAGATTTTTTCATTCCTGGCTTGCGCTTTCTTCACTTTTTATTAAACTACTTTGGAGGTCTTAAGGCCACAAACGAGTATGAAAAATTTGCCTAAACAATTGAAAAGTTCTTAAAAATAACACTCTATACACATTTTAGCGGATTGCTCAACTAATAAGCCTTGACTTAAGCTCAAGAATCTCTATAGCAAGATCTCCTAGTTTGGAATGGTTCCCAGGATTAACTAAGCTATCTCATGGAGCACGTTTGTTTGAGTTGTGTGTTACCGACACGAAGCTTAGTCATTACAATACAACGAAGAGTTTATTAAAGAATGAAGAGACTATTGATTGGTGACTGACTGAGAGGTCTTTGAGCTCACGACCGCACTTGCTCTCCACGTGACAAGTTGCACGGCCACACCTTCGAGTCTGTCTGGATGCGCATGAGGTTTCTTTGTACAGCCATGACATAACCTCAAATGAAATGCTCTAGATTCTTTTTACTACAGAAGCATCCATAGTTAAATAAGCAATACAAAGATCTTTTGTTTCAAGACGATCATCCAACTTAGATTTTTCACCTTTATTAAACGCTGTATGTTTTCCTGCTTTCTCGAGCCTCTTTCCCTCACCTCTACTTCATTTGCTCCTAGCGATTTCGGTTTTCTGAAATGAGAAAAGAAAACTTTAAGATTTTTAAGAACGTCTGCTGATTGAACTGTTGTCACCGGTGAATTGGATTTTCTTTTAATGTGAGTAAATTAACTGTGGGAGAGTGAGAAGATCTGCATGCGTAAGTTATAACCACCTCTCTTTTCACCTGACAGGCACGGTAAGGAGGCCGGAGTTGGATTCGCCGGCGAAATTTTAGGCCTTAAAACAGCCGAGTTCCATCCAAATGTCATAGACAACGGCTTGGACTAGGTTACCAGATTTTATAATTGTGTTCCCTATACGTTTCTGGAGCTTGTTAAAAATTAGACTCAAGTCACCAAAAACCTTAAATAAGTTTATTAATGAGCAGAAACAAACAAATATAAATTAAATATGATTAAATATAATTAAATATTAATTAATTAATTAAAATTATTTAGTTATTTAAATGAGAATTTCGAGGCAGCAGGAAGTCAGTCATATTCATGTTAACGTGTCTTCAAGGGAGTTTATCGTGTGATCCAACACCAAAATGTCTAATACCACGTCTAACCATATTTGATTGGCTTATTTAAATCGGCAAACATTATATTTTTGTATTAGTGGCACAGTGAGATAAGTAAGTACTTTCCTCCTTCTATCTAAGATAGCGCAACGAAAGATACAATCCTTCTTTCTATCTCACTCACCAGTTTATATCACGTGTAGTTACGAGTGCATAGCAAGGAAGATACTGATACTCCAGTACCCTTCATTCAGCGTCAATCTTTTCTACTTGTGCCATAATAAATGGCTTCAATCTAGTCAAGTCTCAACCCTGTAAATGATCGAATAGTCATATAGAAAATTCCACTGGTGTTTTTTTATCACGTGAAAAGTTATTTTCAAAACCCTTGGTACATCATACACATTATTTTGGGCGTGTCCACCGTGGCACCAGGCGAAAAAAGACTGTGACTTTGTTTTCTGCCTCACTCGCTCCTTTTAGGCCAAAAAGAACCGGACAGCGGTTGCGCCTTTTGCATTTGTATTGTATTGTATTTTCAAAACAGACTATTCTATGTACCCAAGTGGAATGCGAAAAGAAATACATAGAGATATAGTATAACCTTTGTGCGTGTAACAGCTGTTATTAATGATACAGAGTGTTCGGAATAGGTTTTACGGAATAATATTTGGTTCTTTTCTCTAGATATGATGGTGGTATTCACCCACACTAGGCTTCTTTTGAAAGCTTAAACTCTTCTTCGTTCATAATCGTGAAGACCGAGGATAGATAATGGTTGGAACCTACCTGGCTCTTGGAGGAAAATAACGTACAACATGATGATGGGCATAATGAGCATTACTCACTGGTCCCTCAAGCCATTGAAAACAAACAATCCGACAAGATATTAAGAATTGCAATGGGGACTACGAGGCCATTGTGGCAAGAAGGAAGAAGCATAAAATACGACCAGATCCGATTGTGTTCATACAGTAGAGTTTCGAGGTAATCTGCTGTAGAGAAGTGTTGGGCTCCCTATCATCAGCAGCGGGTATTTGAATGTTTACCATGGAGCTTTCACCCAACGAAAGTCTTCTCTACAATTAGCCACGCAAGGTCAAATTCTCACATTGATGGCCTTCGAAGATCGACGTTTCACAAAGACAGGGCAACTTCTGAGCAAAACGAAATATGCTGTAGAAGCACAAACAAATT
The DNA here is from genome assembly GCA_000469805.3 of Hymenolepis microstoma. Classification (NCBI taxonomy): domain Eukaryota; kingdom Metazoa; phylum Platyhelminthes; class Cestoda; order Cyclophyllidea; family Hymenolepididae; genus Hymenolepis; species Hymenolepis microstoma. Next base: position 8,342,379 of record LR215995.1, on the reverse strand, counting down.
GGTTCCTTTCAGATGAGAAGAACTATTGCCAGGATCAAAAGTGCAACAAGCAGAATAAGGGATGGTTTGATTTGCAAACAGCTCAAAGAAACTTCGCGAATCATACAGACTACATTTCCCAAATGACCATTCCAATTGCTACACAAATAAGCCTTGACTTATGCTTGGTAATCTCTATGACAAGAACTTCAGGTTGGAATGGTTCATAGGATTAGTGAAGCTACCGTAACACTTTAGAGGAAGCAGATGTATGATGTGGAATATGTTTATTTGGGCTGTATTTATGTTGGGTTGTATATATGTGGTTATGTATTGATGACACGGAGCGAAACCATTAAATACCGTTTGGGTACAATAACACTGTCGAGAGATCACTACACTCGAGACCTCATCGCGCCCTAGCGTGATTAGGATCACTTCCGTAATGTTCCAGAATGTTTGAGAGCGAAAGTGGTTCCTTGCTCAAGCCATGCCAGCGTTGTGTTTCCCACAATAATCCCCCCTCTAGAGCGTTTATAAGATACTAAAAGGTAGGGGAGACACCCCTTTTTCTTTCTCCTGGTGCGACTGTCAAGTTTATCCCGAATACACGGTAATTGCAAAGGGAACATGGCTAGAACAAAAACGTCATAACCAAATTTCAGGAAAGGTTACTAGTGCTTGACTTGATTCTCTTGATGGTCAAAATTAATTGAGTATTATCATCGATGGGTATGCGTTGATGAGTTTTGGTCTCTCTAACCTCCAACTTGGTGGAATTTTAGGTTGCTGGAATTTATTCCAGTCAAGTTAAACAAGTTGAATCACCCACTAGCCTCGAAAGGAAACAATTTGGCCTCCACTGGATCAACGATTCTGTGTAATCCCTTACATAGGAATCAATCATTTCGAACAAATTCGCTAGAGTGCTCAGTCATCATAAGCTAGTTCAGTATAAAGCAGATTTTTCATACATTTCACATTAATTCGGTCAGCAGATTAAGGGAAATTAAAAAAAAGACTATTGAATATAGTTGATAAAGTCCTCCCTTAATTAAAACTCGCTTTCTATTACTACTATAGTTGACCAAAATAATTGATTCGCTTAGCCATTTTCATTCATGATAGAGTACTGATGGCTGTTTACTTTGCCAAGTTTCTAATTTGATGGGGAAGAGACATGCGAATTTCAGTGCACATTTACCTATAGATGGAAGAATAGAATTCGAATATCGTTATTTTGTAAAGCCTCTGTTGTGATTCCTACCAGTAAAACCCTCGAGTCTTGAGATGATGTTTTGGGAGAATTGTACTTTATTGGTCGTCGAGAGCAAGGATTTGCTTATATAGGTAGTGCAAAAACTCGCAGTACTGTTCAATTCCATTCGAGTTCATCTTAAAATGGCACATCCGATTTGCCCAAATTCAAAAGGTTGGTTGGTGGCGTCATTGAAATACCTTCTCCTTTGCTATATTCTTCAGCTAATTTCATAGAGGTACTACGCCTATCTTAAATACACCACCTGCCGTAGTTGAGAAGATGAAAAAAGCCAAGCTTGAAAGATATTATACATTATTCTATAGTACAAATTAGAATTGATTTTTAAATGCTTTTGAAACTCTACAACTCGATGAAATGGCCTTCGAAATGTAGCGTTAATGGAATATTTCGATGTGAAACATGTAAGAATATTTTAAGAAAAACTGTAACCAATTGGACTTGCTCATATATGATAACTTTCAGTGCTAAAATCTTATACAATTTTACTTTTTTCTCCCCAACGAATGGTATATCACCCGTCTAACTCGTATATTTGAATAAAGCGTTGTTTAATCGTTAGAAGCCGAAATAGCATGTTGACGTTAGCACCAACTCCTAGTTCTCTAGCTTTATCGGAAATTGGCTGATTTCAATAGATCTTACCATTTCATCTTTATAGGAAAATAGTAAAAGATAATTATTAATAATTATTACTTACCTTAATTATTAATTACATTAGCGAACGCTATGCTTGTTGACATAATTGACAGTTGTGATAAGTGACATTGGCAAAAAATGTCTATTTTTACTGCCCTTGCCAAGTTCCAAATGACCACACCAAAAAACAGCCCAGTTTTCAATTATGTCTGTGACAGTCCTAGACTGGCGGGCATGATGTCTATAAGCTATTTACGCCTAATAAAGAAAATGATACGTTCAAAATGTCAACATTTCCCTAAATAACGCATTTGAATATATCTTACTGCGTTCACTTTCTATTCTAGATGGCTTCGTTCAAATTCAAAATGGGCCATTGTTTTTGCAAGTTCCTTACTGCAGAAGGGGACAAGTAAATAAATCCGTGACGCAGGATAAAGAAAACCTACTTAGCTGGGACAAGATGTAGACAGAGTCTATGGTTGAGTATCTATATTAGATGACAGCAATAGACCAAAATATAATCAGCTGGTGGGGTAGCTTCTATAACACTCAATTGCCCAAGGAAGAAAGAACAAGGTACTTCTATCAAAAAGATATTAATTAATTAATATATATATATATACAGGATCCGAACGATGACAAATGATCGGCTGCTGGTTAATCAGGAACCACAATGACGAGTTCTTCACTGGTGGTCTTGCCTTACCAGGTGTGGGCGAAGAAATCCAATAATCGTTAATCCAGTGCACAAGAGGAAAAGCCTGTTAGTTTCTTCCGGGTGCACTGAAAATTTTCCATTAGGCATTCAGAAAATGGCAAAATATGCAGATGTTTGGTAGTGGAAAAAATCGATATATGAACGTAAGGCTGGTAGATGAATCACGCATTGAACGAAGAAAAATAGGCTTAACTCATAAGTTATAGAGGCTGAGCGGAGGATCGCCTCAATACTATACAGAAGTATAAAAATATCAAATCTTGACTTAATACACTCTATTAAGGAGTTGAATTTTTCAAATGTCAATTACGAAATAAATTCCAACCCATTTTAATTTTGATCTTTATCACTAAATTTAGAATTTCACCCACATTTTAATAATCTAATTTCCACGTCATATGCAGGCAGTTCGGTTGAATAAGAATTAAACGTTTTACTTGCTTCTTAAGTCAAGGGAACTAATGTTAAGTAGATTATTATTCGGCTTTCTATCGACGAAATCAAATACAACTTACAACCAGAAACTCTTTTATCAGCGGATAGGCAGACTTGAAGTAGATTGCTACGAAGCCAGAGATAAAGCAATTATACACTTGTGATTGTTTTGGCCAAGTGGGAGGAAGGCAGAAGACGTTGGACTCAGTCGTGGTTTATATATCGGGAAATTATACATACATATATCTTTAACCTATGTGTTTATTGATCACTTGGGGAAAAAATCGATTCAACTGTGGTTTTTCTTTGCTTAAAAAAATATGGCTTCGGAATAATTTCAATCCATCGAGTAGTGTTAGGAATATTACTAATTTACGTAACCCCTCGTATGCGCACACAATAACTAAACAAGACAAATACAGCGACCATTGGTATCTTTTAAGATATACGTGTATTGAAGTCAGGTCATTTTTAATTTACTGTAAACTGTAAAAGCGGATATCTTAAATATTAGTTTATTAGAATATGAGTATTTTAAATTTTCTTTATTTAAGACACACTTAATATGACTACACTGTAGATAAGCAAAAGTGAAGCTATTGAATTTCATCTTCATTGAGATATATTATAATGCATATTTTAACATAGTGCTTTGTACGAATTTCAAAAATACATAGACGGCCCTTCTGCGAAATAAAAGAAGACAAATTTGGTGAGTGAAATCCGTTTTGAATCCCCTTCACTAGCACGACATATTTAGCAAGATGATCTTGGAGGTTAAGTGCTAGTGTTAGTAAATATAAAAGCTGCAATGACTTAGTGGAAAGGAAAAGACTTAATAACTCTAGTACGTAAATGAGACTTGTTAGAGAGAAGTCGATTGGGGGGACACATTGGGAGTTGCGGATAGACGGGAAGTGGCCGAAGAATCTGACGATAGGAATTAAGCAGCAGAAGCTGAAGAGAAGACGAATAGACATGATGGTGACAAAGAGACTTTGGAAGGTACACTCGCTATTAACTAACTGATCGATTACCGCTATTGGTTTAGTCTTTACAAGAATTTTGATATGTGGGCTGATGACGCATTGTGAAAAGATTTATGATGGTTTTGACAATTGTCTTGCCGTCTAAAGCACATAAATCCTCACTCTGGGACCATTCAATCATAAATATTTCTTTAAATTTTAATGGAAAATTGATACTTTAACCTAGCTTTAATGATGATATTGACCGCTCAGTTTAATCAACTGGTTAGTTAGTTCTGAATATCACCAAATTTAATTCCGGCTGAGGGATCAGATCTTAAAGTGCATTGTATAATAAGTTTTAAACTTGTTTAATGTAATTCAGGCTGATAATTTCAAAATATCCACAAAAACAACAGTAGACGTGGAGGATGAAAACGAATTTTAGGAATCCAACGTGTAGGGGTTTTCATAAGTTTAGAAGATTATATAACCAAAATTTATTTCCAATATAAAATGGTAAAAACATTAATTAAATGCCATTATCGTCAAGACAAAAGATTTTATCAATTTTTTATTTTCTCTTTGACTCCTACCCTTTTCTCGTATAACTTCAACTTGAAAGTCACTTCAGGTCGTGTAGGGCTTCGAGGAGTTCTTTTAGTGCAGCAATCTATCGCAATTCATTTTCATTAACGGTTGACTTATGAAGGAGAGATTTAAGGACTAATTCTGAAATGTTCAATTTGTTGAGTTTTTCTCAAATTAAACAACTGTTTCGATAATAAATGATGTGGGTAACAATGAATAAAATTTAAATATGCTCTGAATATAGGATTGTGGTTTCATTTTATGTTTCCACCGTCCCCACATACAAAATATCATCTAAATTTTTCCTTCATAATAACCACGGCGTAGCAAATCAACTCGATCATCTGACCGTTATTAGAGTAAATAAGTATTGCCTCATTCTCGCATATGTGTTTTCCATAGTCAACCCAATTCTCCCTTTTACTGTTGATGATTTACCTAACATACAATCCCAGCAGATGAAACGGAACAACCCCCAATGGACATTCCTATTTAGTAGTGGATTTCAAGTGATTTATCTTTCCTAATTAGGAGTGCGCGATAGGCTTACCTCCATTTGGTGCACCCTGGAGAACGTATACTCATACGGCAAAAAGTCTGTAAACCGGCAATTGACTTCAAACTACCACTTCCATAGTACTCACCTGACCTTTTTCTCTACCTTTGTGTTTGTCTCCTTTACATCTCTGAATCACTCTTCTGTACACCCTCTCGACTTTTTGTGACTTTGATGTTCCTCGCCTCTGTGAAGCCCAAAGTCAACCAAAGGGCTAGTGATAACTATTATAAATAAATCTTTTCTAATTAAAACCTACTTTACTAGGGTGTGAATGCAACTTTGCGATTTGCACTATTTCCAGTTCTAAGAATTACTATTACTTCGCCAATGGAAATTAATAATAATAGTCGACATCTTTGAAGGTATAATCAGTGCATCATGTTAGGGCTCCTATCTGCAGGCCGTCAGTCAAAGTAATCAACTCTACCAAAGGTCATGATTTAGGTGAAATTGAACCAATATATGTGTTCAGTACTTTATCTTTTGGCAAACAGACTAGAAGTCAAACTTGGCACGCAAAAGTTGGGTAAACCAAAGAAAAATGCGTTTTTATCCCAAACAGAATAAGCAATGAGATCGTATAAAACAATACCCCTTTATGAAGTTAACGAATGCAAAACGAAGGTGTGGGCGGTAAAATAAGATATGAATAAAATGATTAGAAGTGCCTCCTGCAGCGTAATGTATTAACTTTAGACCACGCTTTTGTGACCATTATTATTAAAGACCACTGCTTAAGTTTAGTCTGCCTTTGTGATTGCACATATATCGTAAATGTGTCAGGCGCTCAGTAATAAATTCTAACTAGTAAATTCTAGACTATTAATTTTCTCAGGGACTGCAGCTCGTTCTAAAGTTCCTGTTGCTTCATTAATGCCAATGATCCATTTTGAAGAAATATAACTGTTGGGTACTTTCATTAACACTATGTTAGGATACGAGAAATAGTGGTATTGAAAAGAGACACCTGGATAATTCAATGGGCGCAGATGTAATTTCCCCCGTTGATGCCGATTCTGAATCTCTCTAATTGAAGTATGCTGTTGATGGGGCATCGTTCTCAAGATATCGAACTCGTATTGAGGGATGATTAGTTTTCAATAGTAGATTTTTGAAAGAAACTGTGCTATCTGCTAGGTTGCCTTGTTGACGGTTGTGATTAGTTGAACTTGACGAATTGGTTGCGTGGTTTATGCGATGTCTAAAGTGGAGGCAGGGGCTCATTCTCTATCTATGTACATCACAACTTCAGTAACGTACCCTTTAATAGGTTGAAAATCACTTTCAGCACTTGTGGATTGTTTAATAAATTCCCTATTTTCAACGAGATTCGCTACAGTAATGGTTGATCTCTTTCGAAGGAGCTAACGAATTTGAAATTAATATGGTGTTGTGTGGTTTAATTAACAACAATGCAACGATTATCTGAAGTAGAGGGTGAAGCTTCAGTTAGTTTATTTCGCTCAGTACTTCCATATGGATTTGGAAATTGAGTTCGTGGCAAAGGAATAGAGAGGATACATGATTTAGATTGATCTGCGTTTATGGCTTCAGATCAAGACATATTTAATTTCGTATGCAATTAATAATTCCGCAAACCTCTTTCATTACCAAGCAGCCTAGAAGCTCGGGGTCTAATATTTTTATAGTGCGCTGCATGACTGGAATAATTCCTCATTCTGCAACCATCTTCATTAGTATGACTTTGATCATGAAATTTAGTGAAGTGAACCACAAGTAGGTTATTTTTCTTATATTATGCATTATTTAATGTTCGTTTTGCTACTAATTCAAGTCTTCTTGAATGGTCTTCTCTTTAGATAAAACTTTTAAAAGATAGGACGGGAGTGTAATTATTCACGATGCAACACTCTTATTGAGAAACTCTTACCTCAAAGGCGTAGTGGATAAGACAAGTGTAAACTAGTCTACGATTTCCAGAAAAAGTAATGTCTAAAGTTGAGTGTAATCATTTTGGAGAAATATTAAGTTTAAATAGCAATGTTCCATTAGTATAATCTGGGACCGCGATGACATTGAACAAATAAGTCATGCCATTCACTTATTAAAAAAACCTTTCCACTTAGAGTTTTATGAATGTGAGCGACTGAACGTCTCAAAAATAACCGGGTCTCATTTTGGGGAGCTTGCCAATAATTGAAATTATTTTATCTTCTCTTATTATCTTTCAATTAGTCAAGCATTCTTTAGTAACTCTTAGTTTATAAATAGACTTTTGTAAACCTAGGCCGACTCGACCATCCAATAGTTGGATAATAGAGTCTCGGACAGACAGCTTCTACAGTATCTGCTCTTACTTTCAGGTCCTATCGGCCGAGGTCTATGCCAAGTCACTCCAGCCAGATCATAACTACAGCTCACAGTCAATCATTGGTCTGTAGTATTTTCGCTAATTGTTCTCCCTTCCATTACACTCATCACAAGTTCTCTTGAAATTTTGACGCCCTTTGCCTTCTGACTCTTATACTACTACGGCACACAAGAAAAGAGAGTAAACCCTACCCCAGTGACAAAGCTGTACATTTCGAAGTTGAATTTATCTGCAATCTTGAAATAATAGGAATTTTCTGAGACTAAGATAAGTAACTACTCTGATGAAAATCTCGAAATTCTGACTAGAATATTTGCATTTCATCATGATCATTAATTCCGAGATATTTACTTTAGCATATCCGATACGCACCTAATTGGCTTTTATCCAAGAATTTTCGTTAATGCTTTACCGGAGGACCACTATTGAAATTCCGTTTATGGCTTTCAGACTATTCAACTGTGATAGTTGAAAAAGGTGATTTTACAAACGAACCCATTTAGTCTTTATCGTTCCTCCTAGGTACCAACCTTCTCTTCGTTTTCTGCTACTTTACAGTCGTAAAATGCATCTCCTGAAGAATTTGATGCCAATGTTCGCTGCTCTCCTTCAGATAGTGGTAAAGGTGTTGTACGATTTAATTAACGTGCAAGCATTGAGTTGGGTTACAAGTGCCACCACGAATTCTAAATTAACGTGGTAGTCTACTGAATTTTAAGGTAATAATACTGCTCCAATGATATAGTTAAGATATGCACTTTATTAAGAAGAACCAAAGACAGTTTTCAACATAAGAGGCTTTACATTATAATTAGACGTAATAGGGTACATGGCTTCGAAGATTGAAATTTGACAAACAAGGGAATTGATGGCTATATTATTTTTATTTTTATTTTCCACAGTAATAAAAATTGCTACCATTTTTGATTACTGAAAATAACAGGTATTGACGTGTAGCAATCGCAATAATTGACGAGGGGTAGGGAAGGGGGGTGGAGGGGGTGAGGCAGTGATGTAAGAGATAAAGAGAGCAGCATCAAGATATCAAAGAGCCTTTATTCATTAGATTTAGAACTTAGATTGCACAATATATTCTAACTGAGCAGTTAACATTACAAAGTTCAAAGCTGACTTTTCAACTTTTTGTTTTCACCAAATGCTTGTCTGCGATATTCAATGCTCACTGACGGGGATTATTTAATCAGAAAGGGTCATTGTTGCTGTGCCGTTTTATTTTTTCTATGCTTGAGAAGGCAAATAGTCAACTAAGATGTTCTGCAGCTTGCAGTCGTACCATTAGTAGAGACGAAGTAACGTTTTAAGTTAGCCAAGATCCATAAGTCTGGTGATGAACAATTTATTATCATTGTGACAGAGCAAACAACTGCATTATTTGGTAGCACATAACTATTCTGCGAGGAAATAGTGTGAACCAGGGTCAAATGACTGAGTTATTAAGTAAACGTCGGTGAATAAAGTCGGAAGGTCAATGAAAGTTTGAATCGTTTGATTAATTCCAATTTTTTTCATTTTTTCTGAAATCGTTCAATAGATAATTGAATGTGCTCTCACATTGATCAATTTTAGAATGCGTTGCATAGCAGCCTATATAAATCTGTCAATTTGACATTAGAGTAATTTTTAGTGACTGGCAAATTAGGGCGCCAAATTCAGATATGTACAAAACGTTATTTCACATTCTAACCTGCGATATTTTAGACAAATCAGAGTTTTCTCGAACAAAATTTTGCAACGGATGAAGTATCGAGAATGACATTCTAAAATTGTTTGCATTGCTTAATCACTGCACGTTGTGATTTGTTTTAATTAGAATGAATTAAAGATTTGTGTCTTTCATGCTCAATTTATCGACAACTACGAATCTGTGTTGGGAATTATGTACAAAGATACGAAAGGCTAATAGAACACGTAGACAAAATATTGGCCTTTATGCCAATAATAGCTGTTGAGATTGGCAAATGAGGTATTCGTGTCGAGAAGGTGAAGTAGATCAATGCTTGAGTTGATACTGAGGGTCTGGCTTCCATAGTGCAGAAAATACGATTTAACCAAGACAGATGGCTTCCATTTTTATGTTTGATTGATAAGAAAATACCAAATTTTCTGATTGTCAGTAGTTTAAAAACGACTTGAAAACACTTTCACCAGATGACATTTTCCGCGACCATTTACGTACATGTGACTATTCTCTTAAATTCACAATCACTTTAATGTATTATAATCAGTCAGTTCCAATTTTTTGATAGTAAGAGAAGAAAAAATGCTCCTCAAATTGCAAAGATTAAATTTATTTTGTCATCATGATTGAACGGTGTGCCCTAAGATTTTGTTGGTAATACGAATCAAATTACATCACCTCCCTTAACTGATCATTATTAAAAGTGTCATCCACGATAAAGTAAAGCATTGTGCATATTTTAATTTGGCATAGCATCCAAAAAAATTGGACATTAGCTAGAGGGCTTTAGGGTAGAGTTAATCCAAGGAATCAGTTACCTTATTGCGTCTGAACTCTAACCAGGCTGTTAGCAGAGTATTTTTTCATAATGTTTCCTTTTCATCATCAAAGTTCAATTTTCGATGGCTCATTTCCGTGTGATTTCGTATCCATTCTCATTTCATGCAGGTGTTAGGGCAGCCAACCGAAGAGCCAACTGGAGTTGATAGAGGGACGGAACAGTTATGTTGGTTAATCCGTAAATGTCTTTCAATCCCATACGCATTTGCGAGGATTCGACGTCACTGAACATCCTGGAGAAACGTTTCACGTTTTTCCAACCTTTTGATTGTGATTTGTCACCAAGCCATAAATCTTGGTTTGTCCTATTCTTGGTAATTGAAATATCAATAAAGATATGATTTTTCCAGTGATTAAGTCTACCTTTGCAGCAAGCTTCCTCAGAAGAATCAGCACTTCAAAACTTATTGCTGTTCAACTTCCATGAGTTCGGGAATTACCAGATGCTGAACGGCCTTTTTAGACAGCTCGACTATCGTTAGAACCGTTATCAATCAATCAAGCAGATCTTATAATTTCGTCTTCATCGACCCGTCTTTCGAAACGCATGTGAAGGTATAAATAATAGTTCGAAAACACCTCTCACTTCCAATTCCTTTAGCGCAATGTGATTAGCCCTAACTTACAGTCAAATAAATTTGTTTAATTGTTTCAAATATACATACACATATATATATATATACACCTTGGTAGAATGTTCTTCAGATCCAACTCCACAGTTCCCCTTTTGCTGGCACCCATCTAATCGGCTAACTCCTCTTCAACTCTAATCAATTTACCCCTCCACTCAGGTCCTACAGCCAGTTTCTCCCTCTTTCTGTATTATAGTCCTCCCCCCCCCTCTTTTTCTCTGATCAATCATATTAATGCACTATCGATAATAAGCCTGTACTTTTGTTTCTTACTCCTTGTCCCTTTATATTTGGTGACTTCAACCCCTTGTTCTTGCACATTTTCTTGACTCCTGCTGTATGGGTCTAGGCGTCATCTGAATGGCCAACAACTCTTTTCATTATTAATATTATTTTTTGATCCTTTTCACTTTCCAATTTTCAAATTCGTTAACTATTTACTTAACTAGACCTCCTAATTCACCGGGTGGTTCTTTGCTGGACGTCTGGGAGAGTGAAGTCACATCCTCTGATCTCAGTCCTTATCTGCTCTTCTCTTTCTTCTAGTATAATGAGGATCGACGTAACTGAAGAGCGCCTCTCTTTCGTAGATAACTCCCCTTAAGTGTAAATCGTACAAAGTAAGAAGAGCTGATGTTAGAGAACTTTCTGCTTTTTTAAGCCATTTACTACGATCGTGAGCTTTAACTCGAACAAACAAACCATATACGAAAAAAATCTTTTCAATGGTTTAAAAACTGCTTAGCCTGACATGTATTCTCCCGATTAAACCCTATTAAAAAGTCACCTCAGCTTACTAGATCTGGAAAAGACATCTAAAATTGGATCCCTCTTCCTTGTCAAACTAACTTTTGTATAATTTACATAACGGTGGTTTGTGTTCGAACCACGATACAAAATTAATTAGGAATCCGATATTACTTATCTAACTCTGGATGAACTAATTCCTTTTATGCTATTTGGAAGGCATTGCAATCTGGATTGAAAAAGAAGTCAGCTTAATTATAAGTCTATTGAAAAGTGAAGGCCTCCAAATATTTAAAGGCCAGGCAGGTACTAAATCAAGGACACGCAAATTGAAGTTTGGAAACCAGTTGTTCAAGCATAAAGATGGTGACGAATAATTGAAGAAGTACATGCTCTAATTGATGAAAGCCTGTCAAGAACTGTATTGAAGAAGTTAAAATCATACTCTCTTTTTAAATAAATCGGTGAATAAGCAAATAATTAGATACTAGAAGAGTCAAATTTTTAATTTGAGCGTATTCTTTATTGATCCATTGATAGTTCAATATAACGTGAATAGGCTTACTCGAGCGATATAAATTCGTGAATTCAATAGAAAGAAACAAAATAAAATGCTTTATCCTCCCTCTGAAACGTCAAATTTTTAAAAGTAAGGAGTCGATTTGACCAATCTGTATCTTTAGAGATCCGCTCAAAACAAATGGTCTTTATAATTGCATTGATTTACCATGGGCTTACTGGTTGAAATAATTTCAGTCTTAAGAAGTTAGTCATTGAGGAGCAAAGAAGAGCCATATCAATGAACTCTATCAAAATATCCCAATTTTTATCCCAAAATACCTCATTTTCTACCCCTCTATACTAAAGGATAATATCAACGAAGTTATTTAAATTAAAATCTAAATAAATCAATTTGTAGGGGGGGGGGGGGGGGGGGGAGGTTTCCTCTAAAAAGCAAAGTATCCAACTAGCCTCATTTGCAATTATTGGATCTTTTTCCCAATATGAGCCCCAGATCTGGAGATATTTTGACAGTAAACTCTGAACGTGCTTATGTCGAAACGTAATAGGAAAGGCATGCCCGAATTTGCCGAGTTCAAACGACTTTCATCTCTATAGTGTAAAAGATTGCTTTGCATACAGGGAAGAAAATAGGGGCACAATCTGAAGGCTTTTATTGATGGACGACAGCAACAATACCCAGAAGACTGACGGATCGCAGACTTCGACGATTTTACCATTTCATATACTACCATTGTGGGGTGTTCGACCAAGTAGGTAAATTGATTCTAATTGTAACTTTATTATTTACAGCTCGCTAAGTCGTTTAGAGGCTGACTCCTTTCTACTACTAAAATATAGCCCCTGTCTCCATCCGTTCACCATCATGCTATAGAGAAATTCAAAATTTTCGCCGACCCATATGGGTGTTTGAAAGGTTAGAAGCATACATATTGCAGATAGATCAAAGGAAGTCAAGTGATCGGAATGCTAAAAAAACGAATAAAGGTGGTTACTTTTGGGGCGTTTCAATCATGTCAGATAGAATTGGTGAAACATCTTTTGAGATAGGCAATTTCAACTTATAATCGACAGAACTCGTTATATTTCATTGCAGAAATTATGGAATGCTGACGGTGATACATTTCTCTTTAGCTCTATGCATGATTTGAAAGTCAACTCTTCATCAAATGGTCTGTTTCCAGCTAAACGTGAACAGAAGCAACTGATATATACGTAGGCGATCGCATAAATATTTGTGGTGTGATACAGTGAATAATGCTATGTTCAACGTATCTTATCCCTCTTGGGCGTACAAAGATACAGATAATTCAATGTAAAAAGTAAATGATCAATGAGCTTTGAACCCGATTGGCATAGTCTCACTTATAAATATAAGAGTCAAATGATTTAGATTATAACTTACGACATTATCAGTTGAACTCCCCGGTTTTGAACGCATAAGTAACTGTTTCTTAATTCAAATATGACGTGAGGTCCTAACTCCATTACTCGTTTTTTTGTTGAACCTTTTCCCTAAATTGGACTCCTTTGCTATTCAAACCAATCAGATGATTCCTTATAGTCAATAATATTCAATTTTAGTAAGTATAAGGATCGATCGATATCAATATAATTGTGCTAATTACTGAGAATAAAATAGTTTATTTTCGGCAATTCCTCCTTTATTCAACTTCTATTTGATTTACACCAACAGGAGCGCTCAACCAAACACCATCATCGAAATTACGGTATGAACGTGTCTCACAACAGTCAATCGATTTTCTCAACTCTGCTCCACTTTTCAGTGCATTAAAAACTCTACGTTCACAGATACTTCCTTTCCTACATCAGGAAAAATCTAAGCAAATTTATACATTCAAAAACCAAACAAACATTAATAAGATTCCAAGAATCCGCAAGAAACCAGCATAATATTACAAACCAGCAGCCCAATTTTATTAACAAAATCGAACTTAAAGCGAAGCGTACAAATAAGTCAAAATCTTGTTACCGGCATTTTCCTGCTCCGCAGAACTACGACCGCAAAGTCTCGGCCGACATAAACACCGCGAGAAGAAACCACAATTTTCTGATAAAGTCGTCTTAGAGGGCAGGAAAAAGAACCAATTTAATGGTGTTGCTTGTGCTGGAACCAACTTTGCTGATAAAAGGGACGTAGTTCTAGTTTGAGGGATACAAGTCACTCTACCAATTTCAGATTGAATAATCCTCGAAAATAGAAGACATTAAGATGGACAAATGGGAAGACACAAAAAGGAAACATTTATATATACACGTATTATATATTCGAGGGAAAACAGCGCTGTAAAAGGGAGAGCTTAATGCGGCACACAAGCACTGTCTTGAGACTATTACACAGTAAAGAGGAGGTAACATGTACAAGTTGGTAGATAGAGATAGACACTGTCTTTATCGTTCTTAGCGAGATAAAAGAGATGATGACTGAACACGGGGCTGTGCGTATCGCTGACTGGCTGAGTAAGGAAGTGAGGGAAGATAGAGAGTAGGGCAACTCCCAAATGGATTCATGATTTCAGGATACGAATAGGTAAAAAAGTAGGATAGACAGCGAGCCCTATATCGGCCATGTGCTCAGCAGACATGCGTGGCATTAACAAAAGCAAGAGAGAAATGCGATGGATGGAGAGAGGGAAGAGACACAAATATTCGGAGAACCACGCAAATACGTATATATATATATATATATATATTCAGGAGAGAGAGGTAAAATCACGAGCCCGGGGGATTATTTGAGGAAGGTGGCTGCTGCGGAGGATTCTGAGAGGACGGGGGCTGCTGTTGCTGCATCATCGTCACAACTGGACGCGGTTGAGAGGTATTTGCTGACGTAACAGGATTCGTCACTAGAATATGCTGTGGCTGTTGCTGGGGTGCAGTTGTTCGGAGATGGACAACAGCAGCAGTAGATTGACCACCAACCACTCTTTGACCTCCAGTAAGAATTCTCGATTGAGATATTACTTGCTGTTGGGGATGATGCTGAGTTTGTTGTTGTTGGGAGCCTCCACCAATAGTGGTTAGAAGTGCTGTGCTGCCACCATTCCCTCCTGTGCAAACTGTCGACGACTGTACCCCACCACCCGGACTGTTATTTGAATACATCTGCTGCGACTGCTGTTGACTACCAGGCCACGGGCGAACCAAGTTGGTGAACCTCTGCTGCTGTTGTTGAGGCTGATCACCAGGATGTTGATTCTGCTGCTGTTGAATAACGCCACCACTAGCCAAGGTTCGAACTCGCATGGACTGATTAATGACATATTGCTGCTGCTGTTGTTGCTGATCGGTTATTTGCGGTGCAAACTGTTGTTGCGGCGTGAATTGACGTTGACTCACGCCACCAGCAGCGATCACCTGTCTAGGTTGTTGTTGGGACGAGATAATGGAGGTTGTCGGTTCCACATTTATACTGTAGGACAGTACTGCAGGTGAAGATGACTGAACCACTGTCTGTGGATGCGGTGTTCGAACAAGGTTAGCGGCATTAGCTTGTTGAGCGGCAGCCAATCTTTGTTGATTTGCTGCAGCTTGTCTACCACGACTCCGCAATGTGTCATAAGCTGGCCTGTAATCCGGATGACGGCTAAGCCAAGCCATAAACTAAAAAAAAACAGGCAATATATTGTTTAACAGAGAAAAAAAAGGAGTAGCAAATTACCTGTCTATTTTGCTCCTCTTGAGAAGCCGAGGTATTACGGATGACCTCCAGCACTCGTCTGACATTATTCAATTGTTGTTGAGTAGGAACCACTTCTTGTTGAGTTACCAGGACTGCATTGTTAGTAGACCGGAAATTCGAATTAGATTGGGAAGTAGACATGCCCGACTGACTATTCAAAGGTGAGTCTGCCCACGTTCCTTGCGAAACAGGCAACCTTGTTTGCTGTTGGCCTTGGGAAGGAAAAGTGGGTGTTGGTAGAGCTCGTGGAGTAGCAGTAGGTACACTCATAGGACCGCCATTAAGAGACATGTTCTGCATGCTGCCCACTCGACTAACATTTGAAGAACTGCTAAATGAGGAGTTTCTCGACATGGGTGAAGAAATATCCGGGTTAGCTGAAGACACCGATGCAGCACTGGTTTGGCCACCATACTGCGGGTGATGAGAGGAAGGAACAGTCGACGCATCAGCAGTAGTAGCACCACGTGTAAGATTTGTTCGCCTCTGAAGAGATTTGTTTTGCTGACGTCTTTTTTGCAACTGTTGTTGACGAAGCCTATCCTTTAGTTGTGGACACAGCGGCACCTGGCATTGATCTTTGGTACAGGACTTGGCATGCATGCAGCACATGCTAATGAGCTGGCGACACAATGGGCAAGTACCGCTTGATCGTTTAGGACAGGATCGTAAATGAGATAGGACCTTCTTCATCTGAATACAAGAAGGGTTGCGACAGTTAGCATCGCGACACATGTTAGCGTGAATAAGCGCTGCGATGCAAGCGAGGAAATTAGGCCTTCTCTCTGCGGTAGCAGAAGGACGATCTGAGCCAGATTCACCATTACTATTAGAGCCTTCCTCCTCAATACCCAAGCCATACTGCTCCATAGGATGAGGATGATTTTCTGTCTTATAGCAACGATTGCACAGATCATACTCATCACACTCATTGCAATGCCAACGTGTCTCAATTTGGTCTCTGCACACATTGCAAGTGTATAGGAAACTCTGTTTGCCCTCATTGTGGAGTTCATACAGCATGACAAGGGTTGAGTACTTAGCCCGTCGAAGAGAGGAAAATTCCAGATGTTTCTCTCGGGCCATTTGCAGGAAAGAGTCTCGACTATCCATCAATTCACTAGCAATTAGGGCGTCCGGATCTGAAATTGGCGGGAGAGAAGCCGTAGTGGCGTGTTTATGCAGTCGAATTACAAAGAAAATTTCCTTTAACTTCTCCATAGTGTCATAGACCTTTCGAGTAAGCTCAGTATTACAATCCACTGGCCCATCTATTTTTTTCCTCTTAGTCATTGAACCGCCAGATTTTTTGCTGAACTTTCGCTTCTTTGCCTTCTTTTTGCCTGAGCGCTTGTCTAAATCCCCATGAGAACCATCCCGATCACGTGATCCGTCTTCATCATCCTCCGTTTCTGCAAGAGCCTCTTCACGCCGTCTGCGTTCCTCCTCTTTATCCAAATCCTACCACATAAAAAGAAACGTGAACGACAGACAAATAGACACAGAGACAGGTTGCCAAAGCACAAATAAACAAACCTGTAAGATTTCTTCTAAGGTATTAGGCCAGAAATCGCCCTCAAAATATGGTATCTCAGTAGGGGAGACAAGATGATGATCAATAGCGTCCTTGAGTATATCCTTAAAGTCAGCTACAATTCCTTCAATCATTGCCTTTTGGAGCATTCTCTTATACCAGTCTTGCAGGCGTTTAGCTTTTGGTATTCGCTGTTCGACAGGGTGCATGTGGAAGATATAATCATCACCTTCTGCTGGTGGACAAGCCCAGATGTGCGCCATTGTATAGCCCAATTGTTTAGCGTAATGTAAATACCCCACTAGAATTTCATGATATACATCCGTTCGATATTGTTTGGGACGAAAGTAGAAGACGGAATCAAGGTAAGCTACATACACGCGCCTTCGATTTGGTTGAGGCGATTCTGATCCATACTCCTGTATATACAAGCCAAAAAAGCAAACATCCTGGCCATCAATCTCTTGAAATGCGAAGATGGCCTTTAGACGATAAGGGAAGCTTTCAGATAGTTCTCCACTTTCGGTAAAACGATTTCGCATGAGTGGCTTTACTTCAACTGTCTTATCTGAACTGGCTAGAACACGAATGGTAACATCCCGTGAACCGACTTCCTTCTTTTTCAAAAAATCATTAACTCTACGCTCAAGAAAGTTGCTTAATTTATTTGTAGGTAAATTTTTGGCAGTAAAACGATTCTCCTTTCTCCTCTGTCCATGCTCACGTAGACAACCAGGACAAACAAAGCCATTTGGCCAAATTTCGTCCATATGCAGAGCACAAACTTTGTGCCAGCGACGACCGCATTCCTTGCAATAGACTATGGCTTCTTCGATGGTCACATTATTCTTCTTTCGTTCAAAGAGTTCTTTTCTTACAGGACTACAAAAAGAGATGCATTAAAGCAAAATTGGCAACTTACACCGGAGCTTGGTTAACTTCGTCTGCAAGCAAAATCTCATCTCCTGCTTCATTAAAACACTTTTCACATTGATAATACGTATCACAGATAAGAACGCTCTTGTCACTACACAGATAGAATGAAACGATAATAACCAACTTACGTATTGGTATACATGTAGTAGAAAGCGTCTTTACCAATTGTACAGACATTAGCAGAACTACAATAGAGTATTTGTTGGTAAGAATACTCGTGTCCACAACAAAATCCCATCGCTTGCATTACTTGATCCACTCGACTTTCAAACAATTCAGACAACTAAAGAGAAGTGGAAAGTAGAGGAAATGTAAATACTACCTTAGTGCACATCTTGTAAACCTTCGAATTTTTCTTATTGTACAGCCACGCATTGTTAAACATCAGACGAAAGTCGTTCAATACTCCCCATGGATCTTTGTAAACGCCATCTTCAAGATTATTTCTAATTGTAGATAAATCCATAGGGTGTTCAATAACCTCCGGATAATCGGGTATATTCAAAGCGACAGGGTCAACAGGGTCACGAAACCACTCCGCGTTCTTGTCGGCATACACTTCCTCATAGAGGCACAAAAGGTTTCTAAGAAGCTCCTCCCTAGACCACTTCTTCCACTTGGATTCATCGACCTTGGCACTCTCACTAAAGTTAGTTGCATTTAGTGATGTACTACTTGTGGCAATAGCTCCGATAGAATCCTCTGTTTTCACCTTCTTCATGTCTTTTGGTAAAGAGGAAGTTAATGACTTATTTGAATCCGTTATAAAGGATGAGGCTGATGGCGGTTTAATATCTTCCTCCTTCTTGGCGGCTCCAAAACTCTCTTGCTCCCGCTTAAAGTCCATGGTTGACGAACAAGCACCACCGCTTGAAACAACAGAGCTGAGGTTTTGAGTCATTCCACCACTAGCGGAGTCAGCAGAACTTGTTGAAACATTGGGCGCTGACGTAGCTGAATCATTAGCAGAGAGCGAAGTAGATCCATTTCCAGACGTTGCTGCATTTTTCCGTCTTCTCCGCGCCTCCTCTAACTCCTTGTAAATCTTGTAACACCTCTCTGAGAGGAGCTGAAAGTACTCCGGCCTACTGTTAGCCGTATTATATGTCGCATTTTCCACTTTTTTTGCGTATTCTATCAAGTTTGTCATCCTAGGATCACTGTAGGCTGCGGGATCCGGTTGAGGTAGAATATATTTCACACTAAAATAACGTTAGGGAAAAGAAACAACTTACATTCTGCGAACTACATTATCTCGGTGCTCCGAATTAATTCCCGCTCGCCAATCGACTTGTTCACCACCCTCTCCTCCACTACCACCACTTCCACCACCCTGCGTCTGTGTAGTAGAGGGAGCAATATTAGAATTAGGAATTGACGGCTGTTGAGAGAATGGAGATTGAATATTGGATTTGACCTGAGGTGTGGAAGTTGAGGGAGGTGCCGGCATAGATCTCCTCACGTTCTGTGGAATAGGAGAACGAATAGCGTGTTGAGAAGGTTGACCCATTGGAGTAGATATGCCATTCATTTCACCACATGGTGGCTGAGAAGTAGAAGGTAAAACTTGTGTACCACCTTGGCCACTACCAGGTGGACGCTGGTTTACGGCTGCGGCAGCGGCCATTGTCCTTTGCTGGTGACTTCGCCTCAAGGGACCACAAACAGGACATTCTCGACTGCTACAATTTTTCCAATGAGAAATAATCTGTCGAGAAGAAGCACAATGAGGTTTACAGCAATTTTTCCCCTCGGTGCAATTCTTCATGTGCTGGAGGACATTTCGCATAGTGCGACAATGGGGTGTATTGCAGGGTGTTGCATGCGTTTGCTCTTGACGACAACACTGAGCGTGAAGTAGCAATAAGAGTTGTTGTTGTATCAACTGTCGTTTTTCAAGGTCAGTAGCAGATGAAGATCCTGAGGAAGTATTCTGTACAGTCGAATTCGTCATTGGGGTGTGATAACCGGGAGCAGCAGTAAAACCAGGTCCAGCCGAAGAGGTACTTTGAAGATTTGTCTGAGAAACATAAGCAACTCCTTGATTTGAGGGACCGGCGGATCCGCCCAAACCATAAAAATTTTGATTTGGTGGCTTATTTGCCTCTGAGTACGTATTTAAGCCTTGTGAAGACTGGGCAGTCATATACACGGCGCCCTGACTTGGAGTAGGTCGAGGACTTAGAGTAGAGGATCCAGGAACGACAGGAACACCAGAACTCTCAGATGTACAACGAGAACTGTCTGATATCTGAGTTGATAAAACGTGATGTACTTGCTGGGAAGTATTGCCGCTATACTGCTGCTGAAGATGTGAACGATCTGTAGAGTTTTGATAGTTTGGTAGAGAATTCGAGTGACTAAAATTATTATTTTGATAGTTCAAATTTGCATGTGACAAATCCGGATGTGATTCCTTATCCATTAAACTGCTAAAACGTAAAAATAATTAAAATTCAACGAAATAATTATCGAGACATGCACCACCGATAACTTTCTAAATTTTTAGCATCAATAATGCGAAAACATGCGCACACTCATGTGACAACTTCGAAAAATTTTACATGCAATGGAAATTTAAAAACGTGCAAAAAGGAGCAATATAGAGGCAAATTAAGTGATAGATCCACAAGTTTGCATGAAATTTCAATCTAATTCGTGCTCACATTATAGAAAACCCTCATTTATTTGCATAGACCAATTTGTATTTGTCCCTATTATAGCACAATTTTTCCGACAAATATGGCTTCTACGAAACGAAACGATCAAATCGCTGATTGGCCGCGAGCATCCTAATTTCATATACCAAATATTTATTGTCATTTTAAACAAATAGCTTAAAGATGAAAATCAAGCATATTTCACTTATTAAACTAATTTTCAACAGCGTTGGGTAAATAAATCGTATTTTTAAATTCATCTTGATATTTTTGAAATAAAAACGATAAAATTAATCCCATTTCTGAAACAAAATGATTTATCAATTACTTGAGTCCGACAGAAGGAGTAAAGCCAACTTGATTGCTATATATTCCTAATGCTATTCTGATTATGTTTTGTGCAAAAGGGTCCATTTTATTACTCGAAAATGTAAAATTATTCTACTAAAAGTAGAGCAATATATTTGTAAAATATTAGAGATTATTTGAACCCAACTAAAGTTTGCATCTTGATTGTTTTTCATATATGATTATTGGTAACAGTCAATTTGTTATTCAATTTCAACCAGTTTGTTGGGAAACTTAAAATTTTTAGCGGACCTGATCCAAGCACAAATCCTCTAACTCCTAATTCTATTCGGACCAAGAAAACAAATCATTGTTAAATTTATATAATGGGTATTTGAATAGCTGTTTAAATGGTAAAGACAGTAGACGGAAAACAAACTTATAAGTCGGAAGGGTAGCTACTGAATCGGAAATACGGGTTCAGTTGAATAAACGATAAACATCAACATTTGTTGAATTTTCTCGAAAAGTAACTCAAGACATTTTTTACTTTGCTACTTTTTTCTATAAGAATGTAACCTAATGTATAGCCCAAAAAAACAGTAAACTTCGTCGAAAAAATTAGCGTGTGTTTCCGCATATGATATTGTCCAAATCTTTAAAATGTTGTTTCAAATTTATCCGTCATTTGTTCAGTTGCTATGCCGTTGTACATTCCCGGACTGATCTCCACTGTCAAAAATCTAGGTGAAGACGACTATAATAAAGTTTAATTTCCCCCATTAAGCAGTGATCCCTCCCGACTACACGTGGAAGTTCCAAAACCCATGATATATACTTCGCATCGGTGAAAATTACTACTTCCTCGATGTAACGTAGTGACTTTCGTAGATTCTAAGAAGAGTAAAATCAAGATCAAATATATAATCATTGAGTCTTGTTTAGCCCAATGGAAAGGGGGATAAGGTAAATTAAATAGGCCCCACAAAGCTCCTCTAAAATCTAAAGTATCATACCCCCCTCGTTGGTCTCGAAATAGATCCTTACTCTATGTTACTGTGTGTATAATATATTAATATTATATATATATCGCAGATGTTCATTTTTATCCATTAAGTGTTTTATTTATCTTAATTGAATGAGGGTAAGATATTCCTCAAGATTGGAATTCTCAAATGATATCACTGTTACTAAATTCGAGTGGATTGATAACATTTTTAATCGGTCTAATTCCAATCTATCTATTTCCGTTTATTTCTTCCAATTATAACGTGAAAAATTCAGTTTATCTATTTTCTTCTCTGTAACCACAAAGTCACAACAAAAGAAAGATAAAATTTGTATGGTCATTTATACTGTATTGGGAAAGTCGATATAACTTTCCAAAATTTTCGATTGTCTTAATTTTACAGTATTTTCAATTCATATAAAGTCGTTGTTCATTACGAGATTAAACATGAAGAATATCGCCCACCCGACCTCAATTTAATGTAATCGACTTAAATCCGGGTTATCTTAACGTTGAGAAAAGGTTAAGGGGTGGCTGCTATCACATCCGCTGTGAATAAACCGAAACATATTTTTGGTATTTCCCAATCACAAACTATGCATGATTTTTAAATGCATGCCCTTTCTAAAAAACTCTTCCATAACTACAAGTTGTTTATTCAATCTTCTCGTGAAGATGATGAATTTTTCAATACCGGAAACGTTGCTCAAGATTGCTCAACACTTCAATTTAGTAATAAATTTAAAAATAGAGAGAATCCTACTGAGAGGAAACTCGGCGACTATCAATTTGCACAAAATTGACTTAATAGCATGGTTAACCGACATCTCCTTCATTTGCTACGATCAAATAATATACGTACCAGGTACAATTATTCCGCTAAGTACTGCAATCTTGGTTCATCTTCAGAAGGGAAATTTCTACCAGGTATGATAAAGTGAAAAATACATCCAGTTTAGGCACTTATCAAATAGTTGCATTTTTAGTTATTTACTATTTTTCCTTTTTTTCAGAATTCGTTATTGATGTTTATGTGACAAAAAATTCCGTTCAACAAAAGGCGTAATGTAATTGAGGAGAGATACTTTGTCTAGCTAAAAAGTATTTATACTTTCACTTGCTGCGATTTCCTCTCTTCTTCGATAGGAAACTTACTCTAATTGCATGTGAGCAGCACAATTGCAATAATTGACTAAATGCAATAATATAGAAAGCATTTTGATGGAAATAGTTTAGCATACGTTACGATGACTTAAATTTTGAAAAATTCTACCTCTTAAATGAAAGAGCTGTGCTGTATAAATTTTATGCAAGCATATTTTGTCGTTTATTTTGATTCAGAAATCCAAGAAAGGAACTACTTTTAATCTCGGCCTGACTAAAGCAACAATCCTATTATTATGAAATCACTTATTTCTGCCTCTGGTGAATTTTTATATTTAGTAATCTGTAGATAATATGTTGAATACTTAAATTCTGTCAAAAATGAAAAATAAGTATATATAAGGCAAAATTATTTAAGTGGATTTTAAATTAATTATAAGCTGAATATAAAGGTTAATTTATATGCTCATACTCATTTGCTGTATTGTAAGCATACCTGAAAAAACATAAGGATACGTTTTAATACACTACACTCTAGGCCAAACAAATTCATGTCGAAGGTCAATGTGGCTATTTGGATATGGGAGAGGGGCTTGAATTCAAAGGATGGTTTATTGAACGAGCTACACGTTTTCACTCCGCCTTCAGGATATAGCAACCAGGAGGATTTTTGTGATTTAACTCATTAACCAGAAGCAGAGCACGTTAATGCAAATTTGTCTGCTTTTGTCCCTTAGAACTGACTGAAGAATGGTTTGTAGCAATTCCAACTGATAATCTTCGGGGCCTATTATTTTCACGCGCACTTTAGTAAATATCGATCAACTGCAGAATGCAACCATCCACTAAGAAAAGTATATTTTACGTCATACGTCTGTTTCCTCTATGGCTTTGCGGAAGTTTAGTTAGTTCTGGGAGCCATTAAAAATTGGAAGATGTTGTTATAAAGACTACTGAGCACCAGTTAATTCTTATAAGTGTAGCAATCCGCTACAAAATTGGTGCCCTGACGTGATCTAGTAAGATTGACAAGATTTGCTCAGCCGAGACGCGATCTCTCCCTGGCACTACGATTTCTTTTCAGGTAGCGCAGTACATTTTGTGATCCTCGTTCTCCTCAAATATTTATCACCATTTCCTCGACTCTGTCCCTTTATTCGCTTCCATTTCCACAGAATGCATTCAGAAATAGGTATGAGTGTGGACTCTCCGAGTACACTTCCAAATTATCCCATCCTCGACCCAACCGCTACTTCGGTTTTCCCTCGCGCATGTTATTAAGTGGCTTCTTATCCACTATATCCAGCCCTTGTGAAACCCTTCTTTAATTCTGCTACTTCGTAATGCCGTTTTAATTAATTGCCTATCTCTGTGGTTGAAAAGCAGCACATTTCATGATTCGACACGATTTTACTTAATCGGATTTAATACTAAAGGTGTGCAAAAGAGGGAAAAGGCATTTGAAAGAAACTTATATTTTAAAATTGGTTCGTTGGTGAAATATATTCTGGCCTTTAAAAAGACATAGATTTAGTCATTTTAAAAGCACGGAATAGATATTATCTTTATTCCTTTGTTCATATGGGATTTCACTTTCTAAAGACAATTAATAGTATTACCCAAATGATTCTCCTAAGAGGATCGTAAGATGAAAGAGCTTTATTTGAGACAGCAGATTGGTCACAAGTCATCTCATAAACAATAGACTTCTATTTTTTCCACTTGGGCAATTGTTTACTTTAAGTTCCGTCTGCGGTCATTTCTCTAAATAAGTCTCGTTCCAAAAGTTAAAATTTCAATTAACACTAACTCTTAACGATTTTTTAAGTGCTGAAAGCAATTAGTATTAGTTAAAGACATTTCCAACAGTTGATAAAGGTGTGAAGTGCACAACACTAACGTGGCTGAACAAAGTAATCTCATCCTCACTCAGACAGGCTCGAAGGTGCGGCTGCGATACTTGTTGAGTAGGAAGTAAGTGTGGTCATGAGCGCAGAGACCTCCCAGCATGCCACCAATCACTATTCCCTGCAATGTTTAACAAACCCTTAGGTGTATTTTAATGAATAAGTTCTGTGACAGACAGACATCTCAAATAAATGTGTTCCACACCGCACGTCTGCTTCCTCTGATGTGGATACTAACGTGACGCATCTTAAGGTATCTAAATATAAAGGGCTATGAATCTCTTCCATGATCTTCTCCCTTTTCTACTCGAGAAGTTGTTTTTTACATTTACATCCAGAAATTATGTAAGTACCAAAAAATTGAGATATTTAAATGTTCTAAAGTTAAAAGAAAGATAATTGAGAGGAATCAATTAATTTTGATGATGGCATGTATGACGAATACTTGGCAGAGACTACTAATTATGGCACTGATTGTGAAAGATTTAATTAGTCTAATCTAAAACCATTTTGAATGTGAATCTACCAGGATAAGATGACAGAGCCTTTGAATAAGGAATCAAATTTTGAAAAAGACTGATTTCGTTGGGATTTTTGTATCTGTAATCCACTGGTTTGGATTGCTAAGAACCGAAAAACCGTTTTGATTTAGTCTGAAAGGGGATGTACTAGCAAAGATAATTATAGGATCTAATCAATTTGGATGATTCGGGGGGCCTATGGGCAGCAGTTTTCTTGGTGCTTCATCTTTCAGCTTTGTTACTAATTAACTAGTCACAATTTGTATTGATTACCGTTTTAAATTTAGTGTTTTTGGCCTATTATTTATTAAGTAATTTTATAATCTCATTTGCTGTCATATTGACTAGCTACAAGTTATTTGTTGGAAAATATGTCATTTGATTTTACTCAAGATTTTTACCAGAAGTGGTAATTCTTACTTTGTCTTTGACTTTTTTAACGACTAATCAAAACAGCTAAAAAACCTACGAATTCTGATCTCGAATGCAATTAGCTAACCTTTCTAAACCCAACCCTGTTCTATAAGTTTAAATTGGTGCCCATACATATAAGCGTCAATATTCACCAAATCACTTTGAAGCTAGTTCTCTAAAATTCACACCTTGAGAAAAGTTTTATAGGCCCTGCGGAGGCGATTATCAAAGCCATTTACTTTATCAATTGGTGTCGAAATCCATACTTCACAAATACTGACACCTGTCTCTACCGCAATTAATATTGTCAATAACGTATGAACGTGCACACCTTGCAGCAATCTTGCATCTCCTCTGGGCAGAATCTAACCCCATCTATATGAGGGAATCCACTCGATGGAATTTTTGTCTTGTAGCATTCATTCAACAATAAAAAATAAAACTCAAAGACCCAAAGTGAAAATATTCTAAGCAGGCCTTATTTATGCCAACTTGTTCCCTTTAGGAATAAGTCCCTTGTTCATTTAGGAAGACGTCTTCCAACGCCTACCTTGAGCAAACAATGAGGTTCGTGGAGCCCCTCCGGTGGGAACTCTAATTTCGTCACATTATTAGCCAGATATAGATAGTGGATTTGGCCGTTCAAATTACATTTGTATCAAATGGTAGGCTTTATGATAGTTATCATTAGCCCTTTAGTTGATTTCGGGCTTCGCAGAGGGGAACAGAAGAGCGATTCACAGATGTAAAAGTGCCAGACACCAAGGCAGAGAAAAAGGTAAGGTGAGTACTGTGGAAGTGGTGGAATATGACATAGAGTCGGGTGGTCATGGTAGTTTGAAGTCAACTGCAGGTTTATAGACTTTTTGGCCGTATTAGTATACGTTGCCCAGGGTGCACACGTGGAGGTAAGTCTATCGCGCACTCTAATTACATAATATTTACCAATGATCATCGTGCTTGTGGAGTCAGACTTAACAAAAGTGCCCGCTAACCACTGCGCTAAGATCAAATACATTTTAACTCATTAAAATGTTATTATTGTTACCGTTATTTAAGAGCATTAATGAATTTTTGTATTTGTGTCAAAATAAGTTACTTGCCTTTCTATTCAATGACAATAGCTCATTATTTTTCAGTTGACATTCAATCAATTTGATCATGACTTTGCACTTTGTTAATCTTTAACCCATATCAATCAAAGTTATACAGTTTTCTGAAAATTCTCATACCTTGAGCTACGAAAAGCGCTAAAGCCAGAAAATGCGTAGAGCTCCATAAAAAGAATAGAATTATTTGAAGAAAGTGAGATGGTTAACAATCAGAATGCCGGGAAAAGTAAAATTAAAAGTTGCCTGAGTTCCCATAAGTTCTCGGTTGACTTTATCGGATAAATAATGGGGAGTGCGTAACACACGACAATCACCTCTTGGTGACATCTGGAATACTCGCGGTAACAAGTAAAAATCCCAATCCATATCTTAAAATAACCAACTCACATTCTACCCAATGTTAGAATACTAGGATGTGATTTAATGTATCCTAATGAGCTGATACAGAATTGGCCGCGTGCGTCATGGCATAGAGACTTCTAACAAGTCAAGGAAGGAGGCAGTAGAGCTCATCAGCACACTTGAAAATTGAATATATATAAAAATATATAAATAATGAGTAATCTACGAGGGTGGGCTTTAGGTATGTAAGTGATGAGCGTAAATTTGGTGGATTGAAATTTTCATATGGTTTAGTTTGTAAAAGATTTTTTCAGCAATTGACACCATCGAAGATAAATCATTTGAATCATACGGTCGGATGGTTCAGCCAATTATGTGTTAACTGATTAGATTAATTTGACTTACCGTCGGGCGTCTCCTCAGAAGTAGAGGGTAGTGAAATTTCCGTTCACTCAAAATTTCATGAAACTTCAAGCAATAGTGCGTTTCAATCAGGGGACGGAATAGAC
The DNA here is from genome assembly GCA_000469805.3 of Hymenolepis microstoma. NCBI lineage: Eukaryota > Metazoa > Platyhelminthes > Cestoda > Cyclophyllidea > Hymenolepididae > Hymenolepis > Hymenolepis microstoma. Next base: position 8,314,397 of record LR215995.1, on the reverse strand, counting down.
AATTTCAATTTCCAGTGGTACAACTTTAGGTTCGAAATATATTAGTAGGATTTTGGAGAACCCGGCACTGGAGGTCAGCAAGTAACATGGTGCATACAGTTTTAGAGTTAATGCAAACAGTAATTTTTGTCACAGGACACCGAGTAAAGAGATCCCCACAGAGCACTAAGACATCATACCAGTTTCCAACGCGCCAATTAGGTGGTCTAACTCGGGAGCATTAATGAACTACTTAAGAAAGCATTTCAGTCACGGTTTAGACGAATTTAGGTTCTGTATATGGTTAAGTGGCCGTTAACAACTGACCTCGAGAAAGTCAAAAAATGGAATACTTTAGTAGGTAAAGATTTGTGAGTAATGAAAAATTTGATAATTAGCTGTTATCAAGAAATTTGTAGTTTGCTATAAACTTGGTCTAAATGGATAGCATTTTGAAGCCTTTACGGTCTACTTTGTTAAAAAACAGACCTTTGAAAGAATTTTGGTAGCATTTCAGGAATTTATCCCTATATCACGTTACACAAACGTTTTGCTGTCTAGTATTATTTTATCTCAAATTAAGAACATACTGTAGTAGAAGACTATATTTTGGAAAAAAATGCTGTTTATGTCGATTCAGATATACAAAGTTAAGAAATATCGATTAGAGAAATATTTGTGAGATAAGTTAGTGCGCTCACACACCACCAATGATCAAGATGCTCAAGAGCACGGATAAGTCTCTGTTACAACGAGGAAGGTGGGTCTCGAGTGATTTATTCACTATTCACAAGGCTACTGTCGCAATACCTGCTATCTTAGACTGGCTGGATTCATTTAGATCACAAATACATTTTAATACTCTCATTCAGTGTCATCAGTATTTTGGACAAAGCTTACCTAATTTTGAATCCAATTAGTGTTTTAGAAATCTGTTAAAGGCTAGTTATACTTGTTTTCATCTTGTTTGACTTATGAGATTAATAGTAGTGTTATATCAAGCGAGATAGATCCACATAATTTCATAGAATATGGTTCATTGTGCCACCTTAAACTTGAGATTCATTGTGAGTAATCCAAGAAATTATAATTTATATTAGGCTTCATTACCCTGGGCTTAATTGAATTTGTTAAGCATAATCAAACCCATGCGTCTAGTGACCAATGAGTGTTGAAATGTAATGAAGATTAAAAAATATTTATTGTTTCCTGCAGATAATCTTTAAAAGGTGAATTTTAACTGTTTATATTTGTTATTTAGCTAAGGTTAAATCAATGCATTTGGTTGTGCCAAATAACTATATAAAGGCGGCTATATCGATTGAAGGTCGTTTGTGATCCTTGGCTGTTAGTGAGTAATATATTCCAAATGGCTTTATTTGCCACAATTTAGCGTAATACTTCATTACCATGAATTAACGACAGGTATAATTATTTAAAATGGATAGAATCTGGGGTTAATTCTGAAACATCGCTGTTTTGCATTTCATTTTATATTTTCCAATGGTGGGTTTCTATATGCCCTACTTCTGCCTATTGCATTGAATTTCTTATTTAAAATCACTTTCCCTCACAAACTATAATAATTTTGTAGCCATCTTGTACCGCTTCTCCTGGGGATGATCTCGTACGACTTTGTCTAATCATTGTGAACATTCTCGTATTAATATATTAAGCAATGGATAGTCGAAATTCCAGTAATAATCTACTTGCTTGGGAGAAAGATCGTGAGGAATTGAAGACGAAGGTTGGTCCTTATTTTGACTTTACTTTCTCTTTTAACTGTTGTTTTGATTTTATTTTTTTTGTTTTCATATAGATCGCTCATTTCATTCTCATCAGTAGTGTTATGCAGAATAAAGCCACTCAGCTTCTAGAGTTAATAAAGAAAATGGAGGATTACTCTGGTATATTCCTGCGCGAATATGATGAAGTTTCCAATGACATCAACTCAGTTCAAGCCATTATAGTGAAATATTCCATAGAATTAGAAGAACTGGAAGCCACTATTGAGAAGTATAAAAGCGAAAATATTATGGCCTCATCTTCAAGAAACGTATCCCGAGCTAATAAACCCACCAATAACGACTCAGTTTCCACTCTCACTCCCCCGAAATATCGACTTCCAATTCACAAGTGTCAACTTCGAGCTCATCTTCCTGACAACCAATTCACGGTCGTAGAAGTTCGTCCTGGGCAGACTATTCGGCAAGTTCTTGAGAAGAAGCTCTCTCATCGCCGCTATCAAATTGAAGATCTCTCGGCTTACAGTGAGGGTTCGGGAAATCTCGTGATGTGGGATGCTGATGCTGCGGGAGTAGCTCTAGTATCAGGTGATTTGGTTATCGAATTCAACGATGAACAGACCCATCGACGCCCCAAGCATGAGTTCCAGCGTCGGCGATTCTTTGAAACTCAAGTCTGCTCAGACTGTCTGAAGTTTGTTTTCTTTGGTGTCACTTGTAAAACCTGTGGCCTGACTTTCCATCAAAGATGTGTATCGCGGTTGGAGAAACACTATCTTCATCCTACGGAAGATGACAATTTAATTGAAATTCAACGGTTGTAAGTCATTGGTCACCTAACTGATTTTTTGTTTATTTATTTACCCTATCATACTTAAGGATAGTTAAATGATATAACACAGTGATTGAAAGTGACGGGGATGAATAAATTACAATATTAAACAAACTTATTTATTCGTGGATAATCACATTTTAAAGGTGCTTAGGATTTCATTCCAAGTTATTAACTTAAAGTTGAGTTAATATATCTCCCAAAGACTATTGCGTTATTAATGGTGGGATCTTTCAATAGGCAGGTTGACGACTGTTGATTGATATTCCACCCATTGTTTATAAAGGATGCTTCCAATGTTTGCAGGATTCGGTTGCTTGAAGAAATCGTCTTGTGAGCAGTGCCCATTCTACCCTCCCTTTGGTTCGTCACCCACATAACTAGATGTTCATGTTGACCACTCCGACCGTTTTTATACCATTTCCTAAACCCATTTTGATTGATCAAAAACCTTTGGGTGATTGCCTGTCCTATTTAGACCATATTTATAAAAATAGGCTTGGAAACTAAGGTGTCTGAATTTCTCCTAACTATTTTGAAGGCTTTATCTTCTTTATTAGGAAAATGGGGTATGAGAAAAAAAGAAGAGTTTATTGAAAGATGCCCAAGAACCACGAGTTGCGTGTGAAGTGGACGTGGTTACAGTAGACAGTAGACAGGGTTGTTTATATAAGGAGAAAAACAGATTTTGGAGTAAGTGGTGACAATGTGGTGATACAAAGGAATAACGTCAGCGTGGTTGACAGCTGGAAGCCAAATGCGCCTGTCTTTGATAGGTATGGAAAACACGATCTCCAAGGTCCTGGTTGAGACAGAATGTTTTAAAGAATGTTTCAACCCGGGTGTCACCTGGGTTCTATAATTGACCAATTTTTAAAAGAAATGTTGAAGTTTACAAATGCAGTTTCTTTCGATAAACGTTCAAGTTATCTCTTATTTAAAAGGCTTGTTTTTGGATGATTTCAAGTGGAATTTTCTTAAGCACAACATTCTGCTATTAATGGGTGCATCCATAAAATCTTTTTTTGTGCACTGAACTGTTACTATTTAATTCAATTATAGACTTCTGTGACATTGTAAAATTCCTCCAGTTGTTCTTTGTTCATATGTGTATCTTGTTGCCTTGTCGTTGCACTCTTGTAATTCCGTGTTTATGTTGCTTTCTATTGAATTTTATCCTATTTTTGTGTAAATTACTAACGTGATAACTTTTAGACAATTCATACATTATTAGGTTATTTAATACTTCGGCGTCTTGTACCATTTTTTGCGGTAGTCTCTCGAATTGTCTATCTGTTTGACCCCTGTCTTAAATTTAGATCAGTCTATACTGAAAAGAATCCTTTTATTATTGAATTGTCTAATGGAACAGGGGCAAACAGATTCCGAAGAACACTATTCTTTTCTTCTTTGTACCTAACTGACGTTTTCAATTACTCTCTCATCTTTCAGCTTTCATTGACGGCTCTGGAATAGAGGTTAAATCAAACCAGATTTTTCTGCTAATAGTTTAATACTGTGGACATTCCAGCTAGCAGTAGAAAGCGTGATCTTGTGTTGGGACAGAGTAATGTTCTGAGGTCTTTCTGATGAAGCATCTATTTCTTATCACTCCACTTTTGGGTTGGAAAACTTGTCGCATTGGTACACCAGAGGGTAAATAGTTTTGTGGAAGGGTATAGAAATTTTGTCCTTGTGAATCGAGATAGTTAATTCTTCTCAACCCGAAGCGTATAAGCTGCTGCCTTTTTCAAACCGTCTCTTGAAGAGACTTGCAATAAATTCGATACCAACACTAAGGACAGCATTGTGAGATGTCGTTTCGAACGCTCTTGCCTGTCGTTAGTGCAGTAGCATAGGTTTTCTTTCGGGAGCAATTCGTTTACATTTGGTAGCTTCGCATTACCTGACGATTGAAATTAACCTATTAGGAACTGGAATTGACATCATTTTTTTTTGTGAAGACTCAGTCGAACCAAGGATTTTCTTTGGACCTCTATCACTTTGTCTTAGTGTCATGACTTTGTGTGAGCCTTCTAATTCTCCTCTCAAGCTAATAGCTCAAAAAATCTTTGGAATAAGAATTGGAAAAAACTTACAATAGGAGCTAAAATGCTAGATCTTATCTGTTGAATATTGGCTGTGGTATTTCTCAGAAGAATCCTCTGAGCCTCATCTTCATGCAGTGTCTTTGCGATGACGTGATTCCAAGCTTGAATTTCTCGCAGTATTAAGGAGAGTTTTAACCCTGCTATTACCTTAGTACCCTAATAAGGTAATGGATCAATTCTACGGAGATATCAGTAATCCATGCTTTTCCTTTTACTGGTAATTGTGAAAATTTTAAATTGATCGGAATTTTGCGAGTTATTGTTTGTCTCAGGATGTGTTGATGGTTACAACTTCAGTGGCTGTCCTATCTGCATTAATTTGCGACCTTAGGTATGTAATGGAGTTCACTTTTTGGATCCTGCTATTTCCATAAGTTGTCATCTTCCATCTTTATCTCCTCCAGCATAGATCCACGTGCTTTTGTTGATAGCCATCTGTCTATCACACGTAGATGGAACTCGCATGAGTTTATCTAACAACACCTTTGCGGCACTAAAATTACTGATCCTAGCGTCAAAGGGTCCAAACCTCTGCTATGTTCGGCGCTTTCGGTTTTAATTCGAGTTAATCTTTGAACGTTATATCGGCAGTATAAATTCCTGACACAAATTTGCTTACATCTTTCTTGCATATGTACTTTTTGCAAGTACATTTTGAACCCTTCCTGCGAAAACAGCTTAATTGAGTCATACACTGCTTATTCATTGTCCTATTTTGTGCTTTTTTTGTCATTAAGTAAATTAAATCTACATTGAGTTCAAAATGAAACTAAAAGCGAGTTAATACAACTATATAAACTGGACTTATCTCTGCTACTTTTGCTCCCTATTAAGCAAAACATTTGCTTTCTACCCTCATTCAACCTTAACATACTCATTATTGATTAAAGGAATGTCGTTTTGAATCGGCTAATTGTTTGCTCGCTTTAATCACGTGATTTAAAATTGAAATATTTTTTTCTCAAGACACTCACGTTGCTTTACCAGTTATGGTGTAGTTGATTACTGAAGTGCAGTAATGGACTCTAGATGTGTTGCTGTGTACATCCTTATCGCATTCCCTTATCATGGTGTTGTCTGTTATATCGGGTTAATGCGTGTTGATAGGCGCTCTTATGCCTTATTAATGATTTCATTTCGTTTTCTTCATGTGTTTATGGTCTTTGTGAAGGCAGGATCATTCTAAGAGCCCCAATAATGATACTCTAACCAAGCTCTTCTTAAATCCATCCCAGTATTATACAGTGCATATTATATGTCCAGTGGTCACACATTGATACATCTTAGTTTTGTGGTTCCTGATTTTAATTAGTAATTTTTTTTTTTTTGGGGGGGGTGGGGGGAGGAGGAGAGAGGAGGGGAGGTGGGGGTTGGGGTTGTGTGACCATCGGTATATTATTTAAATTTGTTAAAACAATTGAAATTAGAATAAAGACAGTAATATAAGGCTTGGCCACCACTGTATTGTAACAAAAGATAAAAATTAAAATAAACTACTTACAGGAATGCCTTTCTCTTCACGTAATTGGAGGTTGAAGTTCAACCAACCGCCAGATAGGTGACAGTCGTACCCGAACTAACTGTCCTGAACCATTTGTATCTACGTTCTAACTTATGTCCCACAGTCTAATATGCAGGATAGGTGATTAATTCATAGATCATATACATGCTTATGGAATATAAAATGGCATAAAAAAGCATTTTGCTAAATTCCTTACTTATACACCTATAACAATATGATTTATAAAGTGTTGTCCTATACATTTTTGGCATATTGGCAATCGAGCACGTCTCCAATGTCAGAGGTCATAAGTTTGTTTTCTATCGATACACTCAGTGGACGGGTTGGCCGTCCGTAGTGGTTAAGTTCTGCTAAGTCATAAGATGATGAAATTCAAGTCTTTGCCGGTCCCTGTTAAATGGGAAATGGGAGTAGGAATAAGTGTTTGTTAACCTATCTATGGCCTAATAGGAGATAACACGATATATAGCGTTATCAGACACTTCACTGATTTTTCGCATCAAATGCGTTTGAGTAGCAGTAGTGTATCGGATAGGAATGCAATTAGATATGCCACCGTTTACATTTGGGTAAGAACTCAACAGATATTCATCAAAAGTTCGTGAATAATGCCCTTTCTCACAACAGGCTTTGGAGTGATCTTTATCGAAATTCAACATAATAGGTTAAGATAGGTGGTAAATTTATCTGACGATGAGGCAAAGACTTCCTGAAGGGTGATTTTCTAGTTTAGTAAAGAACGTATCATTTTCTTTCTACTCCCCCTCTTGTAGAATGACATGCAGCGGTCAGCGCAGTTCCAACTGGTTAGCTGGACAGAATGGCTCGGGCAGTGGGCCAACTTCAACTGCAACCCCAACGACGGCTCAGGTGTGTGTTTACGAGGCGGCGTCAGTTGCAGCAGCAGTGGCGGCAGCAGCTGCTGCAGATCAGTCAGACAAACCCGCAATTGCCTCTGCCAATCTTCTCACGGCTGTTACTCGAGAGAGGTCATCCTCAAGTCCCAATGTCTGCAATCACATCACACAGCCTGGATTCCTCAACCCTATGGTATGGCCTGCATCCGTCAAGGTTAGTTATTATACTAAGTGGCAAGGGCTAACACGCCTATCTACGTCTACATTATAAGATAGTGAACAATCACAAGTCATTTAAAGAATCACGAAGTAGTGATAGCGACCGATGGCCATAGCCCGGTTAGACTTCCTCAGTAGTCCACTCTGGTGCGAGAGTGCGCTTTGTTTTGGTTCAACCTACAAGAGTCTTACCAATTCGAGACACCAGTCCAAATATGACGTGTGGCTCATAAGGAAAATTTTGAAACCTGTCGATCTATTACTATCATTATTGCCTTTATAGGGGAAAGAAGATTGAATGAAATTCCATTCCACTTCACTAGTGATGGGGAAGAATGCTGAAAATCAGGAAGGTACTGACCAGTGTCTGAAATGGAATATCGGCTTTTCGTATTTCAGGTGTTAAAGAAAGGTTGTACCATGTTATGATACTTTGCTTTAATAGTTTCCATGCCTATTGGTTCTTCATGTCTAAACCATTGGCAGGTGTATATTTAGTCTGTGAGGCTGAATAGCGTGACTAAATGCACTCCACATTGTTGACAAAACTTACATTTTGTTTGCTCCCTTATTTGGCTATAGGTAAAGGAAAAAAATTAGCTTAATGTTTAGTAATTAATGCTATTAATCTCTCCACAAGTCTGTCACTTTGGTAACTTAAATTTTACTGTCACTTTAGGCGGTCATCAAGGTATTCATAGGGTTTTTTTTTCATTATCATTTGATTTTGCAGCTCCTCAGAAGTTTTCAGATTAATTGATTAGTCATAGGTTTGATTTCAAAAACGATAAACTCGGTCTTGGGATAGGTGGCGATATTTAAGTCTTCAAGCATCCGCTAAGTTGGCATTTGAAATTAAACAACACTAACCCCAGTAGATCTACTTATTTATCTGACTGAGACACCCTTTAAAAAACTAATAATAAGCAACAAACTTCCACAAATCAGATGACCGAAAGTTGAGATTGTCAGTGTGGTGTATCGAACGTTAGCAGAGAGCGAGAAGGAAATAAGGGGGCGGGAGTGGAGGGAGGGGGATAGGAGAGACCAAAAGGCGACTTAACTAAGCTTCTGAACGGTCATTGAGTTAAGGTTAGATAAAGTACATTCAGAGGGAATGTCTTATTTCGTCGTTTTTGTTTAATGACAAATAGGTATGAGTCATTTGGTGCGCGGTACATACAGAGAACGGGCGGGCCTATTAATTAACGCAGACACGCACTACAAAGTCAGTACATTTTGTGCAGCCCTTTTTTGGTATTTTTAAAAGTGTTTTTCAAGCTAAATTTTACATCGAAAGCGCGTCGCTAATGCAATGCTTTTTCACTATTCTCTAGCCCGCCGACTCGAATCAACCTCCAAGTACAGTGGTTAATGGTATTGAACCTTGTGAACTCAAAAACCATTGGAGTCACGAGGCAGCGGAAGATCAACGTCCAAAATCGGCCAACGAACGAGGCGAAGGTTCAATTTCCACACCACGTCAACGACAGGTAAACATATTGATTGGACCATGCGCCTAAAAATAGGAATAAATGGCAACTTTCCAGAGGTATTTCTATCCATTATCTCTTAACTCGAGCTTCGTGTAATTTTTTTGCGATTTCAAGCATGTATCTCTGTCCTTGCTTCTCTCTTTTGTCAAGAATATTTATACTTCAGCGCCACGACTCCATAGACAAGTGGATGATTCCTGCGGAGGAGATTCAGAAGGGACCACGAATTGGATCTGGTTCTTTTGGAACTGTTTTCAAGGGCTACTGGCATGGCGATGTTGCTATCAAGGAGCTCAATGTAGTCGAACCGACGCCTACTGAATTGAAAGCCTTTAAGAATGAAGTAAATGTGCTTAGGTAAGGCTTTGTGATTCCTTTAGATTCATTTAAATATTTTGCATTGAGAACTATTTCCCTTACAATCTTCTCTTCTTAATGTAGATAAAACTCTGCCGTGTAAGATATAATCACCATTTAACGGTTATGAAGTTTTTTTAACATTGAGTACTTATTTCACTTGCATTATAATATGGCTATTCTAATTATTTTCATTAACCTCTTCTCCTCACCCCCCTCACTCTCTCCCTCTCTCTCATTGGTGTTTGGCATTTTCCTAAATCATTCTTTCATAAGTAATGCTTTTCTACCTACATTTGTAAGTAGCCAAGTTTTAAAACTTATGTGTGTGTTTTGGTATGTCGTTATAGCAATATTTTAAATTCTTAGGGTTGTGAGTAAATGCGTCATGAATTCGACCATAACTTAGTTGTGTGAAAGCATTGAACTTCTTCTGTTATAACCTTTACCTTACATGCAAACCATTTTTAATTTTAATTTTTTAACCATTTTAATTTAAAAGCGAAATTAAAGACCAAAATCGTATAGTCACGATTGTAAAGTAATAGATTGCCCCTAAATGTACCATACTGGTTATGAATGCATTCTCCTTGCATTGGATGCAAGCCATCAACTAGTTCGGTCAATTTCACATCTGAAAATATACGCCATTTAAGCTGCGTTAGCTTGTTCCAGCATGGGTCGATCCTTGATAAAATATTTCATTGGAGCTTGTCCGCCTGTCAGGCCTTGACCTTAAATAACTCTGGACGGATGTCAACTTCATTGCAGAATTCGTGAAAATATGCATACATCTATATTCTGTAAATGTTGAATAGTAGGTAAAGTTAATGCAATTTTATGCTTGAGATTTGGGGAAAAAATTTGTTGATTCCGTAATGAGGGAGAGAGGAGGGGGCAGTTTTTTGTTCACTGTCATTCATAGGTATTGTTGGAGAAAAAAGTAGCTATATAAGCCATAAGAGGTATAAGTTATTTGTATCTCGTTATTTTCACGAATTGGTTTAGCCTTTTATGTTTTCAAGTGAATGCAACCTTCTCTAGAGGGTTTAAGGAGACGAAAATGTATCGGAGATTATAATGCAAGTTGGATATGCCCTTATCCCTCACCCTTTCTCCTCACTGACTTGACATAACGAGTAAGTTCATTGGCACAAATATTCACAAATCTTGAATTTTTCTAAGGTTATTAAAGACTCTGTAATTGTAGATCTGAATGGAATGTGGGCTGTGTCATAGGATGGTTGTGATGGATGGATGGTCGGAAGCAGATTTAATAATTTTCAAATACTTTGACTTTTATAAATGTTCAAAAAACGTCAACGGACTAGCATATGTTGTTCTGTTGTGTTTTGTGTGGTTGAGTGGGTAGTTACTTTGAATACTCTCAACTGGTTATCAGAGTGATTGGGAAGTAATTATCAATCAAATAACTCACTTTATCGCCACGTTATTGGAATGGAATATGCAAAGAGCATGTGTAATGTGCGGCATTTTATTTGAAATTCGATACGTACCTAATTATTCGCCTTCAGTTTTCCGGACCACTCCAAGCTCTGCTATTGAACCTTGGTTTATTTATGAACAAGTGCTTCCCCTCAAGTTTTGTCGCCACCTTTGCATCCAAACGATAGGTCTCTGAAAGGCATTTTTATCGAGCATCTAAACGTCCAGAAGTCTATATAGAGAGTTTTTTTTACTCACTCTGTAGGGGTATGGTTAATTCTCACTCAGACTTTCACTCAGATGAAATATCGAATTGAAGTCAAAGAGTTAAACCAGGTGCTAGCATTAAAATTCTAGGAGTGTTCATAGTTTAGGTATTCAATCTTCGCTTTCCACAAACAACCGCTACCAGCTTCAAATGTCCCATTTCTAGGTATTTTTAGGCCTATAAAAGTCTATGTTGATTAAGACCACATATACCAGAATGCTCTTCTCCCCTCCTATTTCGGAACGATATTTCAATTGGAAAGTTGTGGTGAGCAGAGGCCTAACTTCTCTATGCCCATTTCCCCTTTCCTATACTCAAGCATAATGCATTTGTAGCAATGTAATCCAATTAGTGTTTTACTACATACTTGCTTTTTAGTGAACAGACTTGTTACTATTACTATTATTATTACCCCTTTTCTGGAATGAATGGCGTAGAAAGCTGATTAATCAATAGCCTGATAACGAAACTAATTTCAGGAACTTAATTCGAGTCTACCTAACCTCCCTTTTTCTACCCACTTTAACCCAAACTTATTTATATGATACCAATTCATCCTGTTTCGAGATCAAATACCGTTTTTATTATTACAGAAAGACGAGCCATGCAAATATCCTACTTTTCCGCGGTTGTGTTTCAAAACCACGTCTAGCGATCGTGACTCAGTGGTGCGAGGGCTCCAGTCTCTACAAACACATCCATGTTCATGAACGACACTTTGATGTGGAGGAGATGGTTGACATTGCTCGACAGACTACCCAAGGCATGGAGTGAGTCACATTTATCTCCTATATTTTATATACTTCATGCGGGTATCATTATTTCGACCCCATTGCGAGCAGAAATCTAGACATCAACGTCCTTTGGCGTGCACACAGTGGTGTAAATAATTCCGATCAAAACTGAGCTCTAGGAAAATGTACTTTTAGTTTAATTTAACTACTAACACTTTCCAAAATGGGCTTGAGAAGTTTTTTCCTATATGCAAGGTAAGTACTGGAAGGTGTTTCGTTCCGAATGGTTAAGAACTATAGCACGTTTTTTATCTAAAATCTCCATATCAAGCCCTATTTTTGTAGCATCGGTGTCCATTATCATGAGGGCATAGGCACCTTGTCCGAAACCATCAAAATCTTTTAAGGACGTGATTTTCCATCCATCCTAAAAGGCAATGAGAAATTCATTTGGTCACTTTAGTGAAGAGAGAATTGCCAGTTGAACAGAGCGAATAAATTTGTTCCCAATAGTTTTGTATTAAATTGAAAAGTGGAGGAGAGTAGAATTAGAAGACCTCTGGCCTCTGTTTGAGGTATTCGGGTGTATCAAGCTTTCTTGGAGCTTAGATAATGAAATATTTAAACGCCAAATGCACTGGTATTTGCACGGTTCTCGTTTGATAGCATATAGACTCATTGGCATTTTGAAAGTCCTCCTTATCCCTATTCGTAAGGAAAAATTTTAAGCTGCTCTTCTTTACTTCGTCTCTAATTGCCTATTTCTTTGTAGCGCATTCATTCGTACTCCTTCACTGCGGAGGGAGGCGGGGGGGGGGGGGGGGGGGAAGGGGATGAGAATGACTTATTGAGGGTAGGGTTAAATTGATGCTTTATTCACTTAGTCTACATTTCGTGAATTTGAACTGCTGACAAGCCTTTAAAACTAGCAAGCAATTGAGCGAAGATATGAGATAGTAATTTGAGGTCAAAATTTGGTTGCTAAGATCGACTGAAAATGCCCTCTTAATGAAATAGCTTGGTGGGCAAATAAAGAAAGTACCATGAAATGAGATAATTATTTATTATAAATATAAAATCAATTTAACTAGCACCTTATAAGTACTGGATGATTGATATGTGTGTCTCTCTCTCTTTCCGCGTAATTTGGTTGTTGACATATTTCCTTTTGCCGAATTAAGTATCTTAAGCGCACACACGTGACATTCCAGGTCTATTTTATATTCCAATTATGCTCTACCATTTGCCTGCAGTTTCTTACATTGTTTGGGAAATTATTGGTGAATCTTTGGATTTCAGTTTTGAGCCTTTGTATGGCTGCCTGAGCTTATACTTTTGGAATGTTTCATCGACATTTCCGCACTCGAATAATTCGAATTCAATAGTGCGTTGACGGTTTGGAGCACATAAGTTCATTTGGATGTCTTAGGTTCCTCTGCCTTAACTTCCGATGAATATTTAACCCTCTAATATCCGAATTATTTTTTGTGTTCTAAAAAATTTTTTCTACTGTTTTGCCTTCTGTTACGAGTCTAGTACTAATGGAGCTTATTTTGTAAAAGGATCGTACGGTCCTACAGGGCGTTAAAGTTTTAAAGCTTGAATCGATATACACGTTTGGAGCGTAATTTTGGTAGATTTCCATCGAAATTTACACCACCTGACTTTCTCGGGGCATCTTAAATTTTCGAGTTTATCTTCTTCCTCACTACCCATTTTGTATATGTGCTTTTGGAAGGTTTTGTCAATAAGTACCACATGCTCCTCCTTCTGGATTGACAGATTTTTATTATACTCTAAGTTGTTTGGCTATTCTATTCATTTAAGAGGATTTCTATGTTGTAATCAAATCATTACTCCTTCATCACCTAAGGCGAATTTTACCACAAATTTGGTGACCTTTCTTGATGTGTTGCTACCATTAAACTCCCCTGAAAGGTCTCAAAATTGATATTTTCTTTCATTAAGCCTTGCTTATTCAATCAGAGAGGAAGACGGAGCTTGTTATAAATATCTTGACTTTTGTCAAATGCGTACTCTTGGGTTGTCAGAATAGTGATATCCAGTCTCTTAATTTCCTCTAACAGTGACTATTTGCGGAAATTGCATAAGGATCATTTTTTGATATGTGAAATTTGGGACTAGGCAACGAGTTATAATAGACACCCCATAATCTTTTTGTTTAAAATGGTCTTGTAATGCTTATCTTGCTTTTCTTTCTACTCCTGTCACTCAATAAGATGGAGAGATGAGGAGAGATCACTGGTTGTAGAGATTTTTTGAACACAAAATGGAAGCTCAGAGGTGTGAAGTATAGGCATGCAGTGGTGTGATGGACAGGTCTGCAGAAGGGATTCTTTTTTCAATTTTGGAATGAAGATAAACAAATTGGATCAGATGACACTAAACGCCCGATCAGCCGAAACACTGTGCATCGAGTTTTCAGTTCAAGTTTGGGTCAGTTTGCTGTGCTGTTCATGGCTAAAACATCGAGTTTCGGGTGATGAACTGCAGCGTAAGGTTGGACTGGCTCACGGTAGGAAAGTGTTTAAAAGCCATAAGCGAGAAATTTCACGAAATATTGGTGTCAGTAATTGGAGAAATGCATACCTGCAAATTGGCTGGCCTATGCTCTTTGGTATTCTACCAGTAACCTAACATAACCCTATTGTCACACAGTACCGGTAGAATGACACACTTGGTATTTCTGAAAATATACTTTATGATCATATAAATAGAGTATTTTGGACATTGTAGCCACTAAAGCACTCCTAAGTGACCTCTGACGTTATATGTGAGGAGGCACTAAATTGGTTTGTGTAGTGAAAAACATAGGTGGTGGTGGTGGTTTCAAAGGTTAGAATCGGCCAAGTAGGAATATCCCATTTTAGCACTGATATATTTTAATTAATGTATCGCTTATTAAAATAGATACCGTTGGTAGCCTTTAGTATGAAAGGAATTCCTTCTACTTAAACAGTCAAAGTTGAGTTTGTGATCCTTCTAATTTTGGCCGTTGACACGATTTCATTGGCGTTTCTTTAACGTTGGACCACTTCACAAATGAGAAAGATAAAAGGGAGTTCAAATGTAATGTTTCCAAACTTCGCCATCCGTAGATAGTTAATATTCAATCACGATCTACTATCATCTGCCTTGCAATGGAAAATGGTGAATAATCGTGAGGGATTCGATATTGATTTCATTTAACCTAGCAAGGGTCCTGATGGAGAGTCAATTCGGGGTTTGGGAAAAGTTGTATTTCGATCTTTATAGTATTTCGTTACAATTTCTACGTCAATCATTCATAATAATTGTCCGACCAACCCTCTAACTAAAAAAGTTAGGCAAGAGATACAAGGTCATAATTCTAGTATTTCAATAGTCCTAACTGGAGTCATGCTCAGTCTTTGCCAAATGGTGGGTTCATTGATCATCTATTGAATGAGATTTCATTGTCTTATTCGCTTCTTTCTTCAATCAATTCTTGTTTTATGATGACTATTTTTTGCGACTTTTAGCTACTTGCACGCGAAGAAGATACTTCATCGAGATCTCAAGTCTAGCAATATCTTTCTGCAGGAACGAACTGTAAAGATAGGGGACTTTGGTCTATCCACTATGAAGACGTGGAAGGGCGGATCACGCCAACCCACTGGTTCTGTCTTCTGGATGGTGAGTACATCTAGTTTTACTATACCATAGAAAGATATCTTTATATGAACAGGCCTAGTTCTGGAGTGATTTTAGACATACATATTTTTAAGCAGATTGGCTAGCATAGTAAATTAGTCACGTTATATCGGTACATTGTTCTCTTTTAATAGCCAAAATGTAGCTAATTGAAGCTACTTGAATTCATTTAACATAACGGAGCTCACTCAGAGCTGTATTTATTGCGCAATTCTATAACACTTTTCTCCTCAGGCTCCTGAAGTAATGCGTATGGAGGGTGAAACGCCCTACACTAACCTGTCCGATGTCTACGCATTTGGCATCGTAGTGTACGAGTTGATCACCGGTCAGCTACCCTTCCGTGGACACAACTGTCGAGAACAGATTATATTCCTCGTGGGGAAAGGTTTCCTTAGTCCAGATATGTCTTTTATTCGATCGGATGTCCCGAAGGAACTACGACAAATAGTTACAGAATCCTGTGCATTCTCCCGTGACGATAGACCAAATTTTATACAGGTAAGAGAAGTGAGGGTCGGATTATTTTTGATACATTTAGCGTATTGGTGAGAAGCAAAACTTAATGTTCTAGCATCAATCATAGCCAAAAGATATGACTTACAGGATTAGTATGAAAAGGTCTTTACTGAAGCTTTCTCTCTGGTGCTATGAAATGCTGTTCCAAAATGGAAGGTAAGGTTGAAAGTGGACGTCCCATTGTAGCGAACGTGTAAATAGGAAGGACGGATGACACTTTTTAGATGAAATTTTGTAAGGCCCATTCAGGCGATCAATGCTTTACAGCCAAAGCGGCATAAGTGGTTCGGGTATTAGAAAATCAATTAGAGTAGACAATTTGTCACATTTGTTCTAGACTACCCATCAATTGGACCCGGGGATGATCAAGTCTAGGGTCATTGGTATTTATTGTTGGTTAAAGTGATTGTTTCAACTATAGCACTTGTCAGAAGTGCGGTTAGTCAACTAATCTTATGAACTTGTTGTTAACAAAATATTTTTAATTTGTCGCTGTGCTTCCTGAATACTATCCCTTTAGGGTTTCTCGAACTTCCATTGAAACAAAAGGAGGATTAAATGGTTTAGCTCAGTTTTTGGGCACTTTTCTGATTTCAAAGAAATTTCTCTTGCATGCTAAAGATACAGCTGATCGGGTGGTATTTACTTCGCTAGCAGGTGCATTTCAGGCGTCCTATTTTACTGCCATTTGCCAATTAGCATGAAATCAAACTAATTTTACATTCGAAATTTCGGCAAAAGACTACGATTAACGATTCACTTAGGGAATGTGCGCATTTAGTTTAGTAAATGAAAGATCTGGTCGATATTGGTGTCTCTGTTCCTGGGATTTTCATGGTTTGACATATTTGAATCATGTTTAGAGACGATTACATGATAAGTGCGGCGATTTTTTAGCTTCAAGAGTTGAAGTTTGTATTTCTTTATAAATGTTTGACCTCGTATTTCTCAAATCATTGTGATTTGTCTGCGATAGCGGGAGAATTGACCGTGTCATTACAGATCTATTAATTGGTAATAACTATCATAGCAGTAGATCATTAATTCGTGTAAAGTAAGTACTTATTTTACCCGAGTGTGAGTCATTACAATTATCTATCGTCATTTGTCTATTTCTTGCAAATATTTATTTCATCTAAAAATTGTCTCCATAACCAATTCGCTGATTTTGTGTCTCTGAATGTTTCATTTCCCATTAAAAATTTTTCCTTTCCTTAAAATAAGGCAATTGCTTGAAAAAAAAGTGGAATAGCCTTTTGAAAATTATGGTGTTTATTCTTGCGTTTATTAAATTTGGTGAAAATCCAATTTCGTTGTAACATCACTATTCCATCGCTTTATTTCTGAAGATGTGTACGATTTTAATGATTCTCTGACAATCGAAACAGTTATCCAAATGAAATCGTTACATTAAGGTTGGGTGAGTTCCACTTTCTTAATCTCCCCTTTTTGTCAACATCAGCTAGCTCCCCTCGGACTACACAATTAAGTAATCACGATTATGGTCAGGTGCCTGTGTACTCACTAGTCAAACCCAATTACTCACGGAGAATTGGGCCAAGTTAGAGGGTGTCTTGTAATGTTAGATATCAAGGATTCTTTTCTCCTACCATTCTTTTGCATTTGTTTGCTATTTAGAATACCTTTAGGGCTACATCTATTTAGTTTCAATGATACACTAAGTGTGCTACCCACTTTGTTGAGATTTGTTTAAATTAACTTGGCGCTGTTTTCGCTCGCACGTGACGATCGTCAAATTCGTTTAGTCCGCCTTAGTTGAGTTTCTTTATGATCATCACTGTTAGTACATGATTGTATTAGGATTACATTGCGCATTTGATGAACGACATTAAAATGTTACCTATTTTTGATGTTATGTTTCCGATGCTACATAATAAAAAATTCCCCCATCATCTGACCCTCATTTCTATTGATCTTGTAATCTTTGATCCTCTTTTTTGAAAAAAAGACTTTTCTGAAGTAAAATACGCGTTAAAGTGAGTTTAGGCTTAAGTGTCATTTTAAATCCGTTTTTCTTCTCATACCTGAAATAGTGACGTGGTCTGGTGAGTATGGAGGCCATTCATACTATGTGTCCTGACCCGGCCATTGTCAAGCCGAAGAATTGCACCTTTTCTCATAAATAAACTTGGAAATCTGTCCTTTAGCGTCTGCATTAGTTTGTCAATTGTTGAAATCAATGAACTTCGGATGTAATTGTTTCACTCGGTTTTAGCAATTCGTTATGAGTTATTCCACTCACATCCCATCGTATCCACAAAAGAAGCTTCCGAAGGACCAACCCTAGCTTGGCTTAGGGGATGAAATTGATGTTGGATTAGGAGATAATCGGTGTTTTTTCCCACTAACATTACTGCAAACAATCCACCTCTTGATCCCAGTGACAATTTGTTGTAAAAAATGGCGAACGCTTTTTTGTCTTGGTAACAACGCGATGCACGTGTTTTTCCTCTCTTCCTTGTTATACTTGGAGATTTGATGGGGCGGCACCCAAATTTCCATCCTATTCAATTTACGGAATCGCTTCAAGTGAAATTTCACACATGACCATGAACACGCGGGTTACTGCAACTGTTCTTTCATAGTTAACCGAGGATCTGATTCGACCAGCGATTTTAATACGCGATGAAAACTTGCAGGTAGTCGTGAGTTTGACTTTTCTTGAGGTTACCAATTCTGATTTATGAATCAGCTCAACATGATTATAATTAGATAAAGGCGAGAAGGCAGCTGGTAAACCATCCCACTTTAATGATCCAAAGCATAAGGATCATTACGTTCAGTCGAACGTCTCTATGTGATGATTAACTGCCTGTAGTTAGCAATTTACAATGGTATTTTTAAACTATATCTATTACCAGGGATCGTTATTGAAAGTGTGAGTTTTCTTTAGGGTTGAATGAGAAATGCATGTTGGAACCCGTGGAGCTAACACTTGCTCTGACGTCTAAGCTGCTCGCATATGGCCGATTGGGCCTACAAAAAGTGTCTTAAATTCATTTTGCTTAGGATCTAAGTGAGATCAGGATTGAGGATGCCAGTTTGGAGGGTACTTAGCTGTGGGTCTGTGCAATAAGTTTGTTTACCTCAATATCAAACTAGAAATTAGGGTTAGTACAGATCCTAAAATAACATGCTCATTAGTTTGCAATTTCGCCACTAAGTAGATGGCAGTTAGCTGTCACCATTCCACCTAATTGATCTCGGTTCTTGTATTGTTTATTTTATATCAAAAGAGGGATTGATGCAAGTTAGTAACGCCATATGTAATGCAGTGAATCCCCATGACCTTTGCCCCTCTCATGGATTTCGGGAAATAATTTCTACCCATAGGGAGAACAGTAAGGGAGGGGGTGCCTGGGAGGCCATTCTTGGCTAATGGATTGTATATAAGTGTGTTTCATTTATGGCTATCCATCATGGGCAACTAGAAGCCCTTGTGTCAAGAGAGATTCTCTTTAATAGTAAGAGTCGGCTCTGTCTGATCTTCAAAACACATTTATAATAGATTCATTGCCCCCTTGGAGAGAATGCGAGATTGGAATTATAACTCTGTAAGGGTATTTCATTTACGCCTTCAATTACCACTGCTTTGATGCTAATAAAACCCAGAAGGAGTTAAAAGTCTATTTCAGAACTGTTATTAGTCATACTTTAAATTTTCCGCGGGTGTAAAACTGGATACACTTTGTTACAGTGGTAGGCCTGTGTGATTTATTTTTTCCCACCGTGATGTTTGCAGAGAATAAAGATGTAATTATCAGTTTAAGAAGCCGCAGATAATGATATGAACTTTGATTAGCATTGTTGAATAGGCATCAAGGATTGTTACCCTGAATATTATATTGAATATGAATTCAGTGTTGTTGCAATATCATCCCATTTTTGAGACCTGTAGAGCTGACAGTCGTTCTAACACGAATTTCGAAATCAGATGGTTTAATGGTATTAGGCAGCAAATATAAAAGCTGGTTTATATGAATAGTGCAACAAACTGAGGTGACACGATTAATTAAAGATGACAGTTATGTGATGCCACCACGGGTGGCCACGAACGTTCATTATCATCTCTCTCCAGTTCGTAATTCACCCTCATGTATCAGACGTTTAAAGGTCTGGCACATTGAATATTTAAGGTGATTTCTCATTCGATTTTTATCCTATTTTCAGTTGCATCAGCGTTTGGACGATCTATACCGCACTATGCAGAAGAAACCGCGGTGCAAATCAGAGCCAGATCTAAGGAAGGTCTAATCGCATTCTAGTAATTTTCCCCTCCCACTTGACCCCTCATCTACCCCTCCAAACTCGGCGCCATAGGGACAGTAAAGATCCAATCAAATCCCTTCTCGTCCATCTTGATTACTGACCACGTTTCACCTACTCTTTACAGGTGGTCACCATACCTTTTACATATGTTTCCTGTCCTGTCGCCGTGGTGATGATTCGCCTAATTCATTGATAACACTGACTATTGCTTAAATTCAGATTTGTAAATTCATACGGGATAAAAGCAATTTTTTCTCCTTTTCGGCTCAATTACGATTTATTTTCACAGTGATGAAGGATTTCAGCCTATCAGAAAGTGGTTAATAATTTAAACAAAGAGGGTTTAGCAGCTAAACCTCCCATCTACCCAATCTAATCTTCTATGTATATGTACCTTCATCTTACCATGTATTTAAATAGCAGAATGAAGACGTGAAATTTTTGAATTGGTATGAATTGTGCTCAGTGGTCAATATACGAAGACGTAGTTTCCACATGTGAGCTGGAAATATGCCAAGTTGATCAAAGAAGGAGCAGTCGATTAACTGAATAGATAAGGTGAATAATAATCAATATTGAACTGTCTGGGATCAGCTAATGGTTCCGATGTCCTAATTTGTCTGACTATTCGCTCTCTGCAAACACTTCTTCTCGATATGTTATCAATTCGAAACTAGTAAGCCGAAAAGAACCGTTTTCGCGCTTTGTTAGTATCTAATTGGGGAAATGATTGAAGTGCAAAAACAAAAGGTGCGGGTTATTGGCACATTGAAGCTCAAAAGCCGATTGGTCGGCCGCAAAGATGGGGATTGGTCAATGTGAAATAAATAGCTGATCTATGCAAAACTCCAAAACACAAGTTCTATAAAACAGCCCCGGGGGATTTTTATACATGTATTCTTCTTATAAAAGGTACATTGAGTAACTTTCAATCACCCTCAGTGCACTTTGTCTAATAGCTACCCTATTTAACTATTCGGGCGGCATAACTCTATCAAGTATGCAAAGTTCACTAAAGAGAAACATAAAATTCGTGAGACGCTTGATTCAATACCTTAAAGCAGCCCTAATTCAAAGTAAGCTTATCTGTAATCTGAAGTCTCTTTCATTGAACATGATGATTTTAAAGGCTGGCAGGAAGCAAAAACTTTGCCAAATCAGAAACGCAATAGTTTGGATGGACCAACGTAAAAGAGGGATGGAGCCATAGGAAGGAAGCCACCTCGAATATAACACTGGTGTTTTAAAATGTTACCATGTTCAAGAAAGCTAGAAAGTCGGCGAGCTCTTCATCTCTAACAGAGTAACTGTGAATACTCCGAATCAAATGACAATCTACAAGTTAACAAGATCTTTCCTTCTCCCCAATCTTTTCTTAACCTTCTATATTACAGGAGTATAGGAGAAATTACGAAGAGTCAATTGGAAACTTATAGAAAAGTGAACTTAACAGTTGGGCATGTTCATCAAATAATCAAAGGCTTGAACGGAAAAAAACTAATCACGAGAATTATGAGCCAATAAATTGCCTTCTAAATGAATAAAACTAAAATGGCAGACTTTCAATAAATTTAATTTTGTCATTCGATACTGAGCTCAGTTCATGTTTGTTTCTATTTAAATATGTAAAATTCTCTCTATTTCTGGAACAATAATACACAGTCAAGACGAAAATATGGTTTGGATTGATAGCTTTAACCCTTTAACACCCTGAAGGACCGTACGGTCCTCTTTCAAAATAAGCTCCATTGGTACTAGACTTTTAACAGAAAACGCTACTGCCGTTTGAACCATGTTCAATACGTCTATAGCCTTCGCCAAATACCACCAAAACCCACCGCGTCGGTGGCATCAGTCTGCCGTGAGACACGCGTGAGTGGGGTTGGGTGCATTTTTCAAAAAATAATTTTGGCGTTAAAAGATTAAGGATGAATATCTTACTGAATCCTACGGAAAGGAATGTTACTACGGTAAGTCTATATATTTGGAAAAATAAGGATTCATTTTTCCGCTGTCTTAATTGTAGATCAGGGTTAAATTCGTTAAAGTCAGATAACAAGACAGAAATCCATTTCGCACATTTATTCCAAGGCATAATCAGAATTTGTTTAAAAAATCCTCATAAAATATACGCATATGTTGATTGTTCCTTGCCAATTCAATACAAAAAGCTAAATCGTTTCATAGATAATAAGGTGGAAGTGGAAATGAGGAATTATTTTATTCTGGGATGATTCGCTCGGCATTTGCCTTGATTCCACATACTGCTTGAATGTCATAAGTCTCTGGAAGACAGTCTTGAAAGTAATGCAATACGTATTCCAAGCGAAGAGGTCTTGTAGCATTTTTGTCTTGAGGAATCATCTCCACAACCTTTTCATTTAGACGGACCTCAATACAGTAGTCGTTCAACGAAGGTTTGGCTAAAAGTGTTGAAAGGTATACATTGATAGCTTAATGGTCATTGAAAATGCTTGGTTTCGATAAAGAAAAGGTATCATGAAGCCGTTCTTGTGAAACAAACACATTCCATTAACTCTTCTGTTGGAAACAATCAATCACACAGCCATTCAAGTCACTGGACTCGATCCGATGAGCTTCTCTCCCACGAACACAACTTAGCAGACCTGCACGACTACCGCTGGGATATCAGCGAATAAATCAATGTAGCACTTGGATACCAACAAGTACATTAGGACGCATGGAGATAAAATACAATAGATAATCAACAGCTGGTCGATAAGAGATTTCAATAGTCTGATCTTCACATTCCGAGACAGTGGGACGTTTGTCATCTATCTGAGATAAGCTTAAGACGCCTTTAGTGTCTATACTCTGCCCATAAGCATGTTGGACTTGTACGTATTACGCACAAATTGACTCAAGCAGCGAGAAAATGAAAAAACCGACCTTAGTTCAAAAAGTCGAGAGAATCCAGACGGTTTCTTTTAATTCAACATGTCATAGAAACTTGATTAGGATAATCCGACACTTAGGGAAATTAAGCGCATTATAGAAGAATTAAATTCCATTGTAACTTCTTTAGGCATAAAAGGGAATAAGAAATTGGTATGCACAGCCATTCCTCTAATTAAAAAAGGATTTCAATTATCGGATGTGGGTCGATGTCAATATCTCAAGACATGAACAACCTTCATAACTCTAAAGAAACAACCTTTAACTTACCACCCTTAATGGGATTATAGAAAAGGAAGAAGTCGAGATTCGCCCCAAATGGAATGATGTGAGAGGAACGAAAAAGATTCGGTACTGGAGGATCGTCAAGAGTAAGCCTTTGAAGACGAGATGGGAAGCCATCGGCTGAGAGATGTGATCCACCACCGTGTTCTGAAGCGACTGATTCGTTGAACATTCCAAGCTTGGCAACCATAGGAAGGAGGGTTTCAGCATGGCCAAACCAGAAGACACATTTAGGTGGTGCAGTTAGCTTGACAATACTCTGGTTATTTCCATTTCTGCCCGAAGAAAAGATATGCAAATTAGTTCACACTATTAACACTCAAGGCCGTTAATACAAAAAAATTGTTATTTGACCCTTTGAGACAAAACAATTTTAGTATGAATGATTACAAGTATATCTTGTGCTTACTTACGTCAAACGATAAATGAAGTTCCAATCAAATTAAGACGTGAACTCTCTGGCGATTTCTGAATCATTTGAAAGTAGGTTTCATTAAGTTACGAAGATAAGTCATTATTAAACACTAATCTATCTCAAACAATCGATTTAAAAATCACTTAAAACTTTGTATTAGTTTGAAATTTAGATCTTTGTAATTAAATAAGGACAAACGAACGACTAATTAAGTCGCCGTATCAGCACAACAGTAATTATATATATTTACTCACCAAATCATCAACCCTATAACTAGGGTCAAATCTATGCCATTAAAATCAGGACAGTGCAACCAAACGGTTAGACTAGGTCGAAATTAATCAGTGCAATAAATCGAGTAAGTATACGCTAGCGAAGCAATTACTAACAAGGTCAGTAGGTCAAATAATTATGACTTACATTTGGGCCTCCATTAATTGCATGTCGTAAATAGCGGCTTCTCGCATATCGGCCAACATCTTTCCCCAAAGTGGGCAGACTTGCTCATAGTTGACTGGGAAAGCATTGCCCTTAGTCCAGTACTGCTGGGAAAAGGGAAATCAGAAGCCACCCAGTAGGTTTAATATGAAAACAAACTAGTCAGCCAAACATTCGGTAAGCCTGACTAATTCAAACGCACATATATAGCGGCGTGCAGAGAAAAATAAGAGGAGAAAAACGATTCGAGCATGCAAAGCATTCGAGATCGCAATCGCGAGATGAACTTACCTTGAGATCATGGAGATATTCAAGGACATAAAGATGATCGGGGCGAAAGAGTCTAACCCAGTCGGGAAGGCTCTCATTCTCACCCATCACTGATACCTCGTAAGATGCAATCTTATAGAGATTTGCAATATCATCTACTGTCAGATTGAGTGAATCAAGTTTATGATCCATAATAACTTCCTTAAGAACAGCATGCATCTCCGGTCCATCTTTAAACTTTCTGTATTCCACTTTGGATATGTCGCTTGAGCGAATATTCTCATGGTAATTATTGCAGTAGGCGAAAAAGCGAACTCGGTCCTGATCAATGGTGATATCAACGTTGTCATCAGTGTACTATAAAGTGGAATAATTAAATAAGCACGTTAACAAAAGAAAATTTTACGAAAAAGGGGTTCAACTTACGGTGGTGAGGAAGGATTCAGCACTTGCACGAGTGCGCTGAGTGTCACTGGATACGGCACGCATATTTGACGCTCGCGAAAATTCCTCCGGCAAGAGTTTACGCATACGACATCCCATACCCTTTAGTTCATCATAGCCTGTTGAAAGTAAAAGCTTTTCGCCTGCTCCACAAGATTTCGTCGAAAAGTTCCATCCAGGTAGAAGAGGATGAAGCAGACTTCGATATTTTTCAACCTTCTTCGAAAATTTTACATCAGGGGAACGAGTGCCATGACGATGAAGGGAATTTACGTGAACAAGGCGTTTGAGATTGAGAAGAGAAGCATATTTCGACCGTAGACCATTATTCCTATAGGCTGTTTTAGATCCGAAAGCTGTAAGACTATAGCCATCCACAAGGCTTTCATCGTAGTATAAATTCGTTGAAGCAAAGTAGTAAAGAACGAGACCAAAGCAAAGGAATATTATTCCCGAGATATCCATCAGTGCCTAAAAAGAAACCGGAAGAGGTTTAAGAGGGTAAATAATATTGAGTATACTGTCGTAATAATCGGCAAGGCGGCAACAGACAACGTAACAAGACCGTGCATATCAATTCTTAAACAACCGATAGCTAAATTGACCCCGCATAAAGTAATTAAACACTCAATCGCTTTTAGCTTATATATTATAGATGGGTTTTATTTAAACAATAATTATAACCATGTGTTGCTTCATAAGATGAAAATATAATACAAATAGAAGCTTCTTTGATATTTACATTAAACTATTTATTTATAATTTATTAATAATTTACATGCGGCATTTTGTAAAATTTTTGAGTGGCTAAGACTGTATCCACCGCCAAGGCTATTCACTTAATAGGTTACAGATAACCTTGCTTTGATTTTGTCAAACAATTTTAGATATTAATCTAGAAAAGTAAGACAACCAACATACAAATTTAAATTATATCAGTCAAACTGTAATATATTTGATATAGTTTAAAGATAAACTAGTCTAAATGTGTAGTAAATAGATCGACCAATTTTTCCAGAGCGCGCATTTAGGGACGCCGTGCAGGACTATTTTTTAAAAACCATGCTTTTATTTTTATTGGTTCATAGTTATTCACTTTTAATGCCAAAACTGAACAAAGACTTGCTGCACTTCATGTTTTATTTTAAAGCCACGTAGATCTAATACTCGTTACAGAGTGCTTAAAATTAGCATTGATAAAAAATACATTTCTCTCAAATTCATTTATCATTTATAACTTGGACATTCAAGATTTCAAAAATAAAAAGACTATAGGAATTCAACAATATTTTACAAAACGCCAGCTCTAACTGCTATGATATATTTTTTTATTGGCTTGGAAGCAGGTATAAAATCATTTGACTTGAATCTTAAATCGATTTTGGGGATATAAAATGACATTTCAAAGTTAGCGA
Organism: Hymenolepis microstoma; assembly: GCA_000469805.3. Classification (NCBI taxonomy): domain Eukaryota; kingdom Metazoa; phylum Platyhelminthes; class Cestoda; order Cyclophyllidea; family Hymenolepididae; genus Hymenolepis; species Hymenolepis microstoma. Next base: position 8,288,146 of record LR215995.1, on the reverse strand, counting down.
CTTTGAGGATTAAGAAGTAAGTTCAAGGGGTTGCAGGTACTATAAACTTCTCCTTTATCAGAACTCATACATGAATGATCACAAACTCTTATCATTCAAGGCATTTTTTGCTTTCTTAATAATAAAAATACTTGGACTCTCGAACACACCTACAGGACAACTCAAATCATTCGCTATTGTAAATCAGCAGAGTCTCTAACGAGGACCTTTCCACAAATTTTTAATATACAACTTAAAGTAAAAATTACGGACAATCTGTGTAATTAAGCGAATTTCAGTGTATATAATATGTTCATTTTTTCTATTAGAAAAAATATTTTAAATTCTAATTCTCGTATTTCTTATGTTTTGCCAAAGTTGAGAAAGGTCCTCTGATACTGTTTTAGTGTAAAGTAGTTATATCTTACCCTACAGTGTTTTTGTTTTTGTGTGTTACATGCCCGTTCTTCCCATTGCGAACAAACGACAAATTGGTATTTCACATGCGCTAAAATAATTACTTTCCACCCCTAGTCAAAGCCGCTAGGGTCTTTGCCCTTTTTTAATATTGGAATTACTATGGCAACTTTCCATTGGGTAGGTGCGAGACTGGTCTCTCATAATTTGTTGAATAGTGTCAGCAGGATTTCCTTGGCTTCTGAACCCATTCTAATTAGAAATTCCAGGTGGATGCAGTCTTCTCCAGGAGACTTTTGCGTTTTAGCTGTTTTATCACAACATTCACTTCGTGCGAACTGAATGGTTCAGTAAGTACCTTATGTGGTATTGCTGTGTCTTCCTTAATTTCATCAAATTTTGTTACTTGTTTCTTGATAGCTCTTGAAGAGTTTCTGACAAATGGGTATTTCTTTTGTTTGTTGAGATAGAACCTCGCGAAGGCTTTAGCTATATCGGAGTCGGTAGTAAGCGGTTTATTGTTGAAGCGTATTGGTTCCTTCTTGGGTTTTTTCTTGTTGTTTAGGAGGTTACCCAGGAATTAGAATGTGCGTTGGCTATCATTTTGGTAGTTAATATTCGAAATGAAGCTGTTGAAAGTAGTCCATTTGGCTTATAAGGTGACTTGCCTTAGGACAGCTGACTGTTGTCTCCAGGCTTCTACGTCTTCCATTATTCCAGTCTCTTCAGCAGTGTTTTCCCGTTTTGTTTTCAGTTCCTCAAGGTTTTTAGATCAAACACTCTATCGTGTTTAACCTTGCCACGGGGAATAGTTTTCTTTGCACATTTGATTATAATGTTGGTGATATTGCTGCATAGTTTATCAGGATGATAGTTTTAGTTGGTAGGTATTGCGTTTAGTTCGGCCTCCAAAAGGTTTGTGAATTTAGGCCAGTCTGCCTTCTTCAATTTCCACAATACCTTGGTTGGCATTTTGGGTGTCGTGGATTTGGAGTTGATGGTAATACTAGCAATGACTGTTTTGTGACCAGATCCAGGATCGTTGATTATTTTGCCTTGTGTGAGGTCGCTGATGTCGCTTGAAACCAGGAACAAGTCAGGAGTTGTTCTGGTTCCATTCTAGTGAAGGTATGTCGCAGGATCCACATCGCTGTAAATAAGTTCTAGAGGGCTGCTGTTAAGTATGTCTTCGATTTCCTTCCCAACAGTGTTTCTGTTCTTATAGCCCCATCTGGTGGAATGGGCGTTGAGGTCTCCAAGTACTATAGTTTTGTGCGAGATATTAAGAAGCTCGAAGTTGGGTCTATTCTGGGGTGGATTATAGAGCGCGTGCATCTTGAAGTGGTTTAGAATTTTCCATACATTTAATCTGATTATTTCACATATACTCTGCATTGAGCCCATACTCTTGATTATTTCGCAACGTGGTGTGAGGTCTTCTTTTACTCCAGGCACTATTCCACTTGCCACTTGCCGGTCTTTAGGTGGCAGATGTAAGATGTAACCTGGAAATTGATTGTGAATATGTCTGTATTATAGGTATCCAGAATTTTCTGGATTTGAATCTTCTTGTCTTGTGAAACCCCCCCCCCCCCCCACAGTATTCCACTGAAGGATCTGCAGAAGTTGTGGTTCGCCCTGACAAGGGCGATTTCTCTTATTGAAGTTTTTGCCGTATGAGTATACGTTTTCCAGGGTGCACCACCTGGAGGTAAGTCTATTTCACATCCCGGAGTGTCACATAGTAATAAAGTATAAAGCATAACCTTGGTAAAAATATGTAGCTTAACGAAACAAACTTACTTAATACAATATCCGCTAAAAGTAAACCAGCCCAATTATTATTAATTGAAACATTTTACTGTAGCCAGCAGATGTCAGAAATGTCGAACAATTGTGAGTTATTAGATCTCGGCGAAAGTTCCGACGTGATCGTGTTTAATCGTAGATACCAACACAAATGAAAACCATCACATGGAGACATGGACTAAGAGAAAAGGCTGACTACTCACCCTAGCTTCTTTGTAAATAGATCAAGGTGGCTTGCTGGCCATTTCCATACTGATCTGGTGCCATTTGTAACTTGGCAAATGCCTTCTTTGTTGTCCTGGGCCACATTAATTCATTTCTATCCCGTATTTTCATCGAAATAACGGATACTGTGAGAATCATATAAATATTTATGAACAAATTTTCACATTCTTCTAACGATTATTAGTCACTTTTGACTGTGACAATATATACTATGGCAAAATGAATACAAATATCTCTTAAATCCTCAACGTTACTACTAATATAGATCTGTATATTAATATTACGGTTTGCAGTTTACCATAGTACAGACGGACATAGTCAATTATCAAATATTCATAAATAAACCTGACACACAATGAATTGACGGACAGCCATTGAATCGAATGTATGCTCCTTCAGTATTATTGACTTTTATTCGTTTGGTAACTTTTATATAGAGTAAGACAGAATCACGAGTACTTTATATTTAAATTGTGGTGGTAAAGGCCAGTGAGAAGTCATACCTTTATCAGAAAGAGAGGATGATCTGTCAATAGCCAAGTTGAACATAATTTGTTAACATTTCTTACAGCCGTTGAACTTGAGATCTTGTTTGAATGTTCGGATTGCCGGATCTCTCCAAAGTTTTCCCAAAATCTCTTGCATTTTTCCCAATTACGAAGTTTTCACTGAATGTGAAATAAAACTCTACTTTATAAATAAGGGCCATTATAATAAGTTATGGCTAAAAAGCAGGTAAGTTATTAGCCAGTTTTGGGCTGAAAGATCGCAAAGGAAGCTATAAATAAGTGTAATCTTTTGGCATGTAGTTTACCAAATGCAGTAGGTTGTAGTGGCTTTCCTCTCTTCAAATTACTTGAATTTATTGATTAAAATTTGTCACTTCGCAGTCATAGCTTATTGGTCACGCCAAGATCATCGATTCAAACCCACCTTTCTAAAGTGCTTGGTTGCCAAGACTCAGTTAGACCTTCGAGGCCGATCCAGACACTATAATTAGACCATTTTTACCTCATCGTGAATATGTAACAACACCCTAGGTCTCACGGTTGCGTAATTATACCTTTTGGATTAGCTCACTGTTCTCAATAAAACTAAATAAATGAAAGTCTCACTTCTCTATCCTGCTGCTGTACTGAAATTTAATATAAACTAGAAGGCATAGCCTGTAAAAAACCAAATGTCATATCTGTTAGGACCTACCTTCTAACTCATAAAAGTGAGATAAAATTAAATTGGTTACGTGCTAAGTTGTATCAAGAGATCTACCAGTTTGGCTATATGCAAGTACGCATATATTTGTAGAAAATTTGGGACATTATTCGCTTGATTTTTTAAATAATTTCTCAGAGGTGATCAATTATGAATGCTGACTAAATTTAAGCTAATTAATTTATACTAATAAGAATAAGAAGTTTGTTTCGTACATGAATAATATACACATTCATAGATATTCAGGTAAATAAATAAGTACAGAGGTGGTCGGATCGACAACTAGCTTAGATTCAAACACAAAAGAGCTCTTCATTAGACGTCATTGATGCTTCGTCGTTGAAGTCCCAGCGTGTTAATTGGTGTCGGTGTAGGTATATCTGTGTAAACATATAAGTGCATGGCTAGACCGCTTTCGATTGCTGAAGTCGAGATGTTATTGACTTCTTATCAGTTATAATTGTCAAGGTCTGATTGAAATTTGTTCTCTTTACCACTTGTGGCGAAAAAACCCCGGTGTACTTACTTCAAATAGTGTTACTGGGACTATCTGAGAATATCATTTAAAATACAATATTCTGCTTCATTATCAGTTTGATCTCTGCTATACTCTAATACATTATATTGAATGAAATCATAAAATAAATACGGTGCGGGGTGTTTTCATCTGATGCTCAAGAGGTGTTTAAAAACAAATATTATATGATAGATTCATAATCGTGACAATGCAAAATTCAATTGTTGACATTCCATCGACGAATACTGATGGCAGATAGAAAAATATTTAACTGTATTAATTTAATGATTTCTTCTCTTCTAAGCGATAAAATATCAAAGTATTCAATGTTATCACATCATAATTTATCTCTTTAACGCTCGAATTATTTAAAAAAGAATTGCACCCAACCACACTCACGCGGGTCTCGCATCATAGTGATACCGACGTGATGAGTTTTGGTGGTATCAGGTGAAGATTATAGACGTATTGGACATGTTTCAAACACCAGTAGAGCCTTCTGTTACGAGTCTAGTACCAGTGGAGAATATTTTGAAAGAGGACCGTACGGTCCTGAGGGCGTCAAAGGGTTAAAATAACGTGATCACAGCAATCATTAAAGGCAATTAAAAATTGATATTCGGATCGAAAAATTGTATGAGATAATCATAAAACAACTTGTCGATACGTGAAGTTGAATATTTGGTACTGGAAGATAAACAGGAGAAAATTGCCCCTTTTATCAAGCAATAATATTTGTTTAAAAGGTGAGCATAATTATGTTATCGTAGCACCTGATATATAAAAGACATAAAGACATGTAAATTATTTAATATATTTTAAAATTTAATTTAAATAAATTTATTCTTGCTATTTAAAACCCAGTATAAATGCTTACCTTGAGCTGTTTGTTCGAGTCATCTTAATAAATATTCAAAAACGCGCGTCTTATAAATATTTCTGCTTTGATAGGATGGCTGCGATTATTCGTTTTTTCTCTCGTAGGTGGCGCAAAAGTCAGCGGAAGCCGGAGCACAGTGGTGTGGCAGAGATGTCGCACGTCTCATATGATGGGAGTAAAAAGAAGTCAAATGATTTAGAATGTGTAGTTGAATACATTGATGGTTCGTGCACCACATTCTTCCTTCCTGTAAGAAATATACTTCTTTAATAGTTTAGAAAAATGCCGAAGGTAGTAAGCTGTACGATCTAGCTTTTGCATTTATTGGACTTAATGATGAACGTGAGTACTTTGGTCTCCGAATCGATGATAAATTGAAGGTGAGAGATGATTTATCATGAGGTTTACTAAAGTAGCCCTGGGTTGATCCGACGAAACCAATTCGCAAGCAGTGTCGAGGTTAGCTAGATTATTTTTAAAGTTTATATCATCTGTAGTGGGTCCGCCATATCGGTTTTTAATGAGAGTCAAATTCTTTTCGGCGGAACCTCAAAAACTAAGAGATGAATACACTCGTTATTTGTTTGTTTTGCAACTAAGAAAACAGCTTGAACAGGGAACGCTACACTGTACAGATGATCAGGTTTTAGCTGAGTTGGCTGCGTTTCTACTTCAAGGTAAATATTAGTATCAATCCTACAATCAAATTTTGGAGACTGAAAATATATGGGGTGTTTAAAAACTTTAGGCGAATTTGGCAATTATGATCCGCGTCAACACACACCTGCTTTTGTGTCAACTATACCATTTTACCCACATGACTGTCAGACAGAAACTCTCGAGCTTGCTATTCTCCAGGAATATAAAAAGTTAAGGTAAGTTAAAACGTTTATTCCTTTACTTCCACTAAATAATATTGCAGATCTCGTGAGTGGACACCCGAAGAAGCTGACCGAATTTTTCTGGATCGAGTTCGTTTCTTACCAAACTACGGTGTTGACATGCACATAGTTAAGGTAATAATCAATTATTTAAATGGGGCACTATATTAAACGGGTTTAAAGAACAAAATATTTTATAATTAAGGGAAAAGATAACGAAAATTACACACTTGGACTTACGCCGACGGGTATTCTTGTTTATGAAGATGAAGAAAAAATCGGATTATTTGTCTGGTTAGTTTTTGAATGTATTTAAAAATAAATTATTATCGTAATATTATTTAATTCTGTTTTGATGTGATCAAGAATTCTCTAATGTAATCTTTTTTATAATGGAATTAATTAAACTGTGCAATTTTATATGGGATTATTTTATTGATATTTTTATATATTGGCTAATATGAAGACGAGTTTTATCGAATTATTATATAATATTAAGTCAAGCCACTGGTATTTTAAGTAATATCACTGGTTCTTCTGCTGCATAGGTCTATGATCCTGAAACTTGATATGCACGGCAAGAAATTGAAACTCGTGGTTGCGGAGGAAAATGAGCAGGCAGTGAGTTTCCCCTTTAATATTTATTATTTATTTGATTCCATGAAACATGCTACATGCCCTGGTATTACCCATGCGCTAAGGATTTAGCTGAGATCATTTTGGCACAATGTACCCCAAGAAATACTTTTGAAAAGTGTTAAATGGAACATTTTGCCACAGTTACCATTTAACGCCCTTGTTACGAAATCAATACTTCTCTCATCTCGCATATTCGGCTAGCTTTTGCAACATTCTTTCCTATTTGTTCATACAATCAGCATAGGTATTCATGCCAATAGGGGTAAATGAACTCACACGTGCTTTAATAAGGGCCTTCGGAGAAGCACCTCTCTCGCCTTCCCTTCTACCCACTCAGCCTACCGCAACTCATGGTATGTTTATGCGTGTTAGAGCTTATGTGTATGTATATATTGTAGTCCTCCACGATTTTATTTAAAAAACCACAATGTAGCGTGCCGAAAGTCAAAATCTTTGCGCTCTGGGTCCTACTCAAACAAAAACGGCAATTGAACAGTTGGCAAACTTTTCGTGATGATCACTTAGGGTTTATGAGTGTTGATATGATGCTGGAGGAAACTTGTAATTGCACGCTTTTTTTATTTTTAAAATGTAGATTTTACGAGCATGGTCTATTCAGTTCTATAAGTATTTTTTAATTTTCTTTTCCATTAATTAACTGAGTTAGTCGGACAAAGGAATGTTTTGGTACTGGAGAAGTGGGCTCTATGTAGACTTTGGGATTTATTTTTGAATTGCTATATTGTATTTGCACATCTATATGATTATTAGCTGCGATTAGCGATTAAAGTCTTCTACAACACTTTCCTCAATCGATTTAACTCCGCGTCTTTATCCCGAGTTAGATTTTACTCCTCATTTTCCTACTAATGAAGCGCACTATATTAGGACATCCAGAGGTAATTACAGAATAAGAAAAAAATTTAAATTAGGTTACTAAATTAAGTATTACATCCAGTTGTATTTTTACTCTTTCCTACTATATTTATTTTGGTTGCAAACTATAGTGCTAGACTGATTCATCAGTACATGGTCCAATTTCATTTTTACATTCTGAAATCGGCAACACCTATTGCACGATTTCTCCCATTGCCTCTGTTTTCATTTGGCTATTATTCTCAAAGTGTGAACATTTCTTATTATTTAATCTAAAATCAAACTCTTCTCCAAATTAGTCATAGCAACTGTAATATTCCAGTTCTTGCTAGTATAGTTGTCAACGTCAATCTTATTCATTCTAATGTCTCTTAGGTAATGTTAATAGATGTACCAAAACCTTCAAGTAAGTTTCCGAATTAAATGGCAGATGTCTTGAGCAATCAGCAATTCCTTACATGGTATGGGTATCTGGTAATCAGTAATTTTAGTGATCCACAGGGAAAATATCATTTGTTGACCTTATTAAGGCATGGCCGATCAAATGCCATGCTTAAAGAATTTGTATGAGTTTGGTGATTGGCATTTTTTGGAAGATTGGATTTCTCTTGAATTTGAATGTCCTGTTGTCTATTTTAATTTCGGATAGTACCAGTCATACATGTTTGTTGAATTTATACTAAACAAGCTCCTTACAGCGTTAAAATACAGTTATTGAGTGGTTGTAATAAAGCTCAGTTTTCAATCTGGAGGACTCTAGTTGAGCCCTAAGTACCCAAAATGGTTAGTACGATCGGTATTTTTGAAAATGAAAGATAATGTGTGATTTTATATCACATCTAGGTAATCTTTTACTTTCAATTTGCCTAAAAATATAAAAATTGAGGGCATAACTCAAAAATCGTATTCCTAAAAATATTAGCAGCCATAAAACCCCATATGCTCAATTTTCTGACATCATTTTATGATCAGAATAACCACGAAGGCCAACCAGTTTGCCACAAATATGTTTATTTTTGCGTGAAGAAATAGATGCTTTGATTTTTATATGGAATACTTGAAGCCGACTCCGACGTTAATTCACACATAGGTTTTGAGTATGGCATAGCGCTATAGGTGAGCACACTTCTCAAATATTCTCACATCATACTTACATACATACGACCTTGCTCGTGCCGCTCAAGGTCGTTGTCCCGGTTTAAGTGTGAAAACTGTGAGGTCAAGACGATACAAAGTCTGCAGTTTTTTTGTTTGTTCCATTACCTTGATAATTGAAAGAAATGTATGTTCACTGCAAAAGTCCATTTTTGCCATTTGTCAGGCCTGACAATTCCAGGCTGATGGAAAAATTTAGAATTCGCAGAATTCCTGAAAACTGATAGTTTTTTAGTGAGTATCAAATAGTGAACAAACTATTTCACAACTAGATTAGTGGAATTAACTATCGTGTTTTCAAACTAAATCAATAATTCAAACCCGGTATTAGTTGTAAATTCATTATGCAAATGGAACTTTTCCTTATATAAAAACATGTGGACAGAGAGAACGGATGAGTGTTTTAAAATATGCACTGTGCTAAGAGTTCTTATTTTAAGTTTACTTCATGGTAGCGAATGGAGCCTTGATGTTGAGATGACGATTGATATCATTACTGTCAACATTCTAGTAGAATTCAAATAATTAAAGATGTGTATTAGATTTTGCTGTTGCATCGATATTCTAATGCTAGAAACGCATTAACTTTCAGATCTTGATGTTTTCAACTAAGATATAATATTTGCTTCATATCAGTTTCGTATTCCTTTCAGCGCAAAGTGATGGAACACACATTTGTCTTTGTTCTACCTGATGCTAGAGCTTGTAAACACCTCTGGAAGAGCGCTGTCGAACATCACGCTTTCTTCCGTCTCAAAGGTGTTCCCCGACCTCCCACCAAGCTGCAACAATTTTTCCGTCTCAAATCACGATTCTACGCTAGTTTCCGCACGGAGCATCAGCTGGCACAAGAGAACAATTTTGGAAGTAGTTCTTTCCGTCGTCGAAACACATCCACAGGTCAGTCACTGCGTTCTGATGCTAGTGCCAAGGCGCTCAATCGCCTGAATAGTGGAACTGGAATGGGTCGATCGAACTCCAGCTTTAAGCGCGTGTCTACGCGGCGTGTGGCAGCTAGACCGAGCTTTGTGAATCGGTCAACTGGTCGACCTCAACCCTCGGCCGGTAATCAAGTACTAAAACCTCCAACACGATCAGTTAAACCACCGACTGTTGAAGATACTCGTGCTCATAGCCCAGTCAATCCAAACTCGCCTTTGTAAGTTAGTTGTACTCCCATTGCACTTTCCAAAATCCATTTGTTGGTATTCCTCCCATCATCAGCCTTATACAGCCCAATCGAAAGCAGAAGTTCAAAAGTGTGAGTTGATATAGAGTGCCTCAGATTGATCGCCTATTTAATTAACAATTAATTTGTAGCGACTAACAGAGTGCAATGAGGTTGAGTGAATTATAGGTTGCGTTTTTAACAGTTATCGATAAATAAAGAAATGGACCTATTTTGCCTAATAAAATGTATGTTTAAACATGTTTAGACTTTTATAAACTACAAATAATTTGATATTTTAATAAGCTCTATGTCTACTGTTACTTATTTAATGAGTAGTTAGACGTGCTCACGACCAGACGCTCAGTCGTTAAGAAGAGGGGTTAGTTGTGGTTAAATGAAATATCTTTAATTCCGAAAAGAGCTGCTATGCATATGTGTGAGGTCAACTTTTGTCATTAAACTTTCGAATTGTTTGTCTCGGTATTATTCCTATGGCATGCACTTCTTTTTTTAATGACTTACCTGACTTTAAGACCTTGTTGTTCTATGCTGAATTTATAGCAATATTCATTTATTCCCACAATATGATCCAAGATGAAGTCTTGGACTTGTGCTGAATTCAGAAAAAGGGCAAGCTACATTTTGGAAAATTTTGAGAAAGTGATACTAATTTCAAGTCTATCTGTGGTTGGTGCCTTCTTAGCTGAAAGCTTTCCATAACCGGAGATATTGGAGTACATTTCTTTGGAGAACTTATCATAGATGGAAATTTGATGAAAATTTCACCATGTCAATTACCAAGAGCAGAGTGAGGATTCATTAGGATTTTTCATAATTTTACATTCATAAACCGGTTCAAATTCGCTTGATGGCAAAAAAATTGGCAAAGCTAAAAACAATGGCAGGCGATGCTATACCCAGCGATATGGAGATCGCTTCTTACAACGGAGATCTCCCATTATCACTGGCTACGATGGTTATTAATTGGATGGACTCAATTGGTCCTTCCAGACACGGAAGGTCTATTTGTATTGGAGCTTTTCATTTTTTCCAAATTTCAATGCGTCCGACTGCTTCTAATCGGAATCATATGCCTAGATTTTGATTGTCAATATTTAACACCTTGGCCAAACATGCTTCATGGTTTTATATAAATATACTATTATTATTTAAACATACCTTTGTAGTAGGTACATTTTAGTCATCACATTCAGAGGAAGTTAAACAGTTTAATGCTCAAATCACTAAGAAAGACCTTTTTTCTTTCTGTCCCACCCTGATTATGATTTCAGCAAAGTTGTGCGGTTATTTTCTTTAAGCAAATAGCGCCTGTTTTGACTCTATTGTGTATCCCAGTTTGATAACCCCCCCCCCTTCCCTAAGGACACAGAAACGAGTATGTAGTGGACTTTGCTCTTTCGTCAAGTGTGCCTAACTTGTTTGTTCAATCAGCTGTAATTGGCACAACGATTTGTATAGTTAAGACGTTATCTCTCTTCGGTCTTTTAGTGTTTAACACCCTGTTTGAAACACGTTATTACTTGCTAATCTTAAATTCTGAAAATATAACCTCATAGACACGCCTTATTCTTTCAGAATGTCAATCCATTCTTTGGGCATGAGTTATTAGATTTCGAACTTATATTATCCGAAGGATAACTCATGCACTTATGCTATTGCCCCAACTGCCATTGATTTACAAGTTCAACTTTCCTGTTTCTCTAATATTCGCTCATCTCTGATCACACAATCCTTTCAAATCAACCATGGAGGTGCCTTTCAATATCACATTTGACAAGGTGGGAAATAAAATCGAAATCCGACGATTTCAACCTTAAAACCAAATATTTCAATGTCATCGCCAGTTGTGAGTAGTGACTCTTCTCTTGAGTGGCGGCTTGATGTCGCTTTTCAGGAAGGAAATATATTATCCCCTCGCAATTTCGCAATCCAACTCATAATCTTCTGATTGGATAAGAACGTGTAAACTCGCAATTTACACGGTTTAAAGTGATCTCATTCCCATCTTTTGAGCGACAGAGTTGTTAATTTTATCGGTATTTGCCAAGCTTCACCGATATAACTCAAACTTCCAAGCTTATCTGAGCTACTGTTTTATAGCACACATTTGATATTGAAGGGTAGCATCATGGAGCCTGCCACTCATTGAGCATTTACCAATGGCATCGAATATACGCTATCTGACTTCACAGATGAGCACGTTAATCGTTGTGCCATCTACACATTCTTTTACTGACTTCAATAATTCCTCTCACAATTTTAAACTTTTTTAAATGAGCACTTCGCTTTCATTTCTCAGACATTTTAAAAATCGATTTAAGGCCAAAGCTTGAGGTCATTTAAGCGTCATTTCGTCAACATTAGTAGAGGTTAAAGAGATTTCACTCTCTCTCTCTCTCCTTCCCTCCCTCCCTACCCCTACTTTTCTGCGCTTTTAAAGTACGTTTTAAGTTTTGTTAACCGTGAATACGTATATATAAAGGGAGGCGGAACAACGTCATTTTGACGTGTTTTCAATTTCAAGTTTGTATCCGTTATTAAGGAAAACGCCAAGCAAAATGTGCTCTCATCCATTTATTATAGCGTTAAGTGCAGGAAAAGCAATGAGTTTGTGCGATATTTATGTACGCCACCACATGCTAATACGAATGAATCGTTTTGAAATATCCCCCTTATTGACAGGAGCGGAGAACAAGGAGCAGAAAGAAATGACAGAAAAGGTTCATTTAATACTAGACCAATCATCCAATACAATAGAATTCACATGAAATATGCACCGAAAAGCTATTAAGTGAAGTTCCTATAAGTCTGCTTCATTTTAGGAGTTCCTCATACAAAGTCCTGGAATTAACTAAAAATATCTTTCTTGAATTAGTGATTTCAAGGTTTTGAAAGTGAACAGATGCTTTGTGAAAATTAAATTCCACTTTAATAATTATTTTTACCTAAGGGAAACATTAAGCAAATATAAAATAGTGGGAAGTCATCTTAGTTACCCGCGGGTAACCTAATAATCATAGTTCAAGGTATCATGTCCTTTTGTTCAAACTCAGAGCTGGTTGTGCGATAGAGCGGTTTGAGAGATCGATTACATCATCCATCAGGTGTTATTTGTGTATTTGAAATTTGCGTATTTTAACAATTCCAAAATATTATTTTAAGCAATACATCCATTTTCTTGCTATCCACATTTGGCATTTACCACACTGAGAGACACAATGAAATCGCATTGCCCTATATAGCAAAAAGAATAGGAAGAGCTACATTCCTTAAATAAATTCACTTCACAGAGTGCTAGTATGCATATTTTGCTTAGAACACAAACGTAATTACTAAATTTGGAGTGTGATTCATTTTTGTGCCTTAATACCAACACAAGTGAGTAAGAGACCACTTCTTGCATAAATTAGACACCTGTGAAATGTCACGTTTCCCCATACACACACTCTCTCAATCATTTGCATAGAACAGTAGCACTGCTCTTTCTCAACAACTTCAGGTATCTCCTTTCTCTCGCGTTCTCTTCATTAAAAGAAATGATATTGTTTGCTATGCAAATTAAAACTACTCTCAGTCTCTATTGTCAGACCTCAGTTACCTTCAGGTAGACATCGTTTGTTAATAGATACGTGTATTTGTTTAATAGAGTGCGAAATTAGTAATTTTGAGTACTAAGAGTAAAATTAAGCTAAATTTTACTGTTTTCGGACATTTCAGTGTTGAATACACCGTGTAGGGTGGAATCATCAGCCTGTGAACCCTTCGAGATCTTCTCTTCTTCGATCAAGGTGCTGTGAAATCACCTACAGTTCTTCCTATATTCTCATCTTCAGTTTATGAATGGCTATTCGATATCTTCCATCAACTTCCCTCTTTATTTGGTCGTTCCTCCTTTTCTCACTATTTCTTTATTGTTTTTTCAATTTGTACAAAATCATGAATCGTGGATCATTTTACTCAAGAGATCTTTTTTATGCATTTATGCAAATAGTTGGGAGAGAGGTTAAGATAATTCATAAAATGGTAGAAGGAACCACTTCCTGTTTGTTGAACAAAGGTGATATGTGTATTTATAAATATGGAAGACTAATAACAAACCAACTTGCTTAACCCTTTAATGCTCAAATTATTTATTTAAAAGCGCACCCAACCGCACTCACGTGTGTCTCACAGTAGACTGATCCCGCTGACGTGATGAGTTTTGGTGGTATCAGGCAGTCTATAGACACGCATTGAACATGTTTCAAACGGCAATAGCGGCTTCTATTACGATTCTAGAACCAATGGTGATTATTTTGAAAGAGAACCGTACGGTACTAAGGACGTTAAAGGGTTGAATATTGTGTATCACAAACGAATTAAACGACAGGATGTAAAGCTTTCAAGTTCTATTACAGTAGAGAGAGAGCTCTGTGAGACTTTGTGAATAACTCTCCTTTTCCAAATTATCTTAGTTCTGAAGGATATACGCAGCTATGAATTAGGAGCATTTGTATGGAGGCACATGCTCGGTAGCGCAAACGACAGAGTGATTGAAAGTCCAATTTCCCTCCTGCTGCATGAGGACTCAAAGTTAAAAGGACTCATGAGCGTTCTAGTAGTAGACAGATGCAACACAAGTGAATATTATTGATATTAATTATCTCTATGCCAAGATTGTGCAATTTATACGTCTGAGATAGTGAAGGAAAAGGGAAAATACGCCAATAACTTGATATAGGATGATACAGAGGGGATCATACATTAAATGAAATTAGGGTTAGGGTTAGGGTTATTGCCTTTTTCCACCTTTACGCTTGCAATCTTCCAAAGTTTTGACAATCCGATTTCTCGCTTCCATTTCGACGATATTCAGAGCACTTTGACGGTTCGCTTAATTGAATGCTTGATACATTCATATCTGTGTGCATCAACAATAAAGGCAGATGACACCAGTATGCACATTTTAAGGATAACGGAGCTTACTAAAATCCACCCAAATTTGGATAAGCGCAAAAAATTATCGCCAAATGAGACATGGGTCAATATGTCTGAGTGATTGCCTCATCGAAAGACTCACGGGAACTAACTCGTGTGAGGGCTATATATAATCGGTTGTTAATTGGATTATTAAAGGTGTGCTGGACATTCAACCAGTGCTTTTCATGCAAAGTGCGGTTGAGAATGGATAAAGTACGACAGAATATCACCATTACATCAATTTTACCAGTTTTTTATTTATGTTACTCCCAGATATACTCCTCTTTCACAATTATTAGGGTAAAAGTTCATCACTTGCATTCCTTGAGACTGTAATATTGCAAATCTTCGTAATATAACTTTTGAGACTGAATTGCTATCATTTTTCCTTGAGAGGCAAGAGAAGAGAACTAGCTAACACTTTCAAAAGTGATCTCTTTTGGGGAGGGGGAGGGGAGGGGGGGGGGTCTAAAAGTCCATTGGCAAGCTGTACACATGTTCATTTCGGATATTTTTTCATACCATAGGTGTAGATGAAAAGTAACGAAAACTCAGAGCAAATCTAAGAGAATGTGACTTGTCACGGTGATTACTATGAAAGTGATACGAGTTGACCACGTACATTGAAGCTATGTTTCTCAATCTGTGATCTTTCAATAGATATAAGGACATATATCTACCTTCTGCTCTTCGTTTTCTTTATTCAGTCCTTTAACGCCTAAATTATTATTTTGAAATATGCATCCGACCGCACTCACGTGTGTCTCACAGTAGACTGATCCCGCTGACGTGATGAGTTTTGGTGGTATCAGGCGAAGGCTATGGACGTATTGAACATGGTTCAAACGGCAATAGCGCCTTCTATTACGAGTCTAGTATCAATAAAGCGTATTTTAAAAGAGGACCGTACGGTCCTGCAGGGCGTTAAAGGGTTGAAAGTGTCAATAGGGAATGTCAAGTCTGTAACAACAGAACTAGCTACTATTACAATTTTTTTCCATTCTCTTTGATCAGAAAGCCATATCAAGAATAGTATTCAGGCAAATGAGATGGAAACATGACAATAAAGTTTCTGAAAGTAAATATTTTAAGGTGGCTCAAATTGTAATTTTGACCTCTTTTTTAACGAAATTTTTGGGATTTTAGCTTTTCATAGCATTTATTCACGTCGAGAATTGAATTTGGGTGGCAATTAGTCAATATATCAGTTTGCACGCGCGGGGATTTCGACTCATTTTTTTCTAAGTTTCAAAAAAAACTAAAGAAATGAAGTCCTTCCGTGCCACTATAACCTAGGGCAGCTTGAAAGTGAAATGAACGTTAACAGCATGACACTTCCAATCCTTGTTTGGATGGATTTCTGCTGCAAAACCAGACCGAAATGGTAATTAATTGCCTTCTAACAGGCCTGTTTATTAAATCCTTTAGATAACAACATTTTGTCAAAAACACTCTTTTAACTCTTTAAAGACCTGCAGGACAGTACGATCCTCTTTTAAAATAAGCTCCATTGGTACTAGACTCGTGACCACATTTAATACGTCTATAGCCCTCGCCTGATGCCACCAAAATTCATCACGTCGGCAGTATCAGTCTGCCGTGAGACACACAAGTGAGTGCAGTTGGGTTGGTAGTCTTCCATCCAATCTTCAATTTGCGGAGAAAAAATATATTAGAATATTTTGGTTACACTTACCTTTTGCCTCCACTACGGTAGATATTTAATGTGTTCCTTTCAATTCAAGCTTAAAACCTAAGAGGCAATTAGTCAAAGATTTTACTTGATGCAGTTTTTCCGAGAGCATGTCTGGTTTGAGTCACAATGTCACCATAGCAATGCATTACTTCGCGCTTAGCGGTTCCATTTCTTGCCTTGACGCGTAGTGAAATTTATTTGCTTAATGATGATTAATGTTTTCACGTTCTATAAGCGACTGATTACTCACAATTCAAGCCGCCTAGTATCGTATTAAAGTGCTCTCAAATCAAACACACATGTTTATTGACATATTCGGAGTGTCCTTTTAGAAAAAGTCAATTGATTTGGGGTTGGAGGTGAATTTGTATCGTAAGGTTTGATTCAAAGTTAGGTAATTGTACAGCGTTCATGAAAAAAATTCTGGATATTGGGAAATATGTATGTTAAATGTATTTTAATTTCAACATAAACGTAAGACAGAAATGTAAATTTGAATGTCTAAACTTAAGTTCAAGCAATTACGCAATCAAAGTTAAAAACCAACGTCAAAAGCAACGCGAATGACTAAGAAACTAAAGGTGCCTCAAAGACCTTGGATGAAAACTAACTGTCGAAGAGCTTCACAAGTTCGTCAAATGTATCAATATTCATGGAAAATTCTTTAAAAGAAATAGGAATATGTTATCCCATATGCCAAATTTTTTCTTTGGTTATTTTATCTTTTTTCTTATTTACCAAACTAGTATTATGGATATTATAGCTTTAACTGAAATTTCCTGATTTAAATATTTTTATTTCAAAGCGAGACTTGATAATGGTGTGACAATTTATGTGTCAGTCTCATAGGTCAAAAATTGTTGTGGGTATTGGCTTCAATGGTTAATGTAGGGGTGATACTATAAGTAACGAGTGTAGGGACACAAATTTGGCATAACAAATGCAGGATCAATGACCAATACCAATGCGATCAATCAATGGTCAATTCCAGTACACGGTTTTCCGACCAATCAATGATCCAAGTTATATGAGGTCATCGTACCATAAAGTGTATATAATGACTAAGTTCCACGTCATACACACAACACGCCATACTAAATAAACGTATCTACGGTATACGTCTATTTCTTCTATTCTGGAGACTTACCAACTAGGAGAAATTGTCACTGAGGTTTCTGAGAACAGTCAAGGCTTATTAAGGTAGCTAATCCGCTACACCAGCACGGGTGATCTGTGGAAAGGATGAGCCGTCCGATACCCCAAAAGCTTTCCTTTAAGATTTGCAGTGAGTTAAGTTTATTCGAAGAGGCTAAGGAACCACTAGAGGAAGAGAAGTGGGGTGGCGAGAGTGGTGTAGAATCATAGGAGGTAAAGGTGAGGAGAGACGATTGAACATTCCCCCAGTAGGGGACTTGCAAATATTTAAAGTTTATCGATCAGAGAGAAATTGTTACTAAACAAAACAATCGTTTAATCTTGGACACTCCAGGTTATAAAGGAATATCCGGTTATAAAGGAAGAATATCTGGTAGGTGGCAGAGGAAACAATTGATGAAGTGAAATACGCTGGCCGCTATAATTTCCCCTCTCGATAAAATCAATATATTATTATTACAAGGGAACATTCATTTATAGAGTAGATAACCGCTCATCAATGCATATTTTGTCTAATCTATCAGCAAATTAATGAATTTGATTTCTTGGATTTAAAATAAGTACTGATATCTTAAGTGAATGTCGCATTCGAGAAGATTAGTTAAATCATTCAAATCAAACATATCCATTCAAATTCAAATCTTGTGTTTGATCTTGGAGGTGATGATAATGCAGCGGTGTAGTTCATTGATTACAATTTGTCCTGCAGTTGGTTTAGCAGATTCAGTGGTAGTCAAAGGGACTACTTTTTTAGATAAATAATTATTTTTCATACTGACATCTTTTCTGTGAACTTCAAATAATGAATGATAACTTATCGACATAATTTAAATCAACGAGAATTATACCGCTACTTATAATTGTTAGTAACACTTCGATTTCTTATAGAAAAATCACAAGTAATTTTTATCGTGATTTCACAACACAACACTTACCGCTGCGTCAAAGGTAGCAAAAAGCTCTGATCTTATTTGCTAATATTTGCCAATAAGTTGAAATAGTCATCTAATGGCAGAGAATCTGAAGATGACTGCTGAACTGCAACTGACGCATTTTAAGAAGATGAATCGATAAAAATGGATAATTTAGCTATGAATATAATATAATATGGATAAATAACTTTCTCTTGCAACGCCTCACACAACTGAACAAAGGACATTATTAATCATAACAACTCAAATTAGTATTACCCAAAATCTATTCTTCATTAAACATTTGAAACCTTTGGCTTTCTCTGACTTATAAAATTAAAAAAGGTTTGCATTTTGTCGATTAGGAGATTTAAGCAAGAGGCAGAACATATTTCAACAAAATAATTTACTTTTCCGATAGGCCGAAGCAAAACAGTACAGGTAATTTATGAAAATGCAGTTCTAAAAACCCGCACCAGTTTCATAAAACTGCAGATAGTTCACAAGATGTCGACGTCAACAGAGACGGCTATATGTACTTCCATGATGATTGATCGAATTAATAAACAATTATTACTAAATGCTCGTTCTTGGGTTCTGCATAATCTCGAGTGTAATGATAAAGAAAGTGGAATGATCGATTTCTTTATTCCTGGTATCCATCTTTGCCAACCACTTATTATTTCTAATGGTCTGTCGCGGAATATGATGAGTGTTATCTACTGTTAACTGGGGAGCCTAAGGCCCTAAAGCTGTTAACTGTAAGTTGTTGCGGCCAAACCCTCCAAATCAGCTCTTCGAGAGATTGACAGAACACGACCATGGGGTAATAAACGGAATTCGCCACGAAGCCTCTACCTGATTATTTTAACCGACAGCTCACTAAGAGGGGAGAGAGTCGTGGAGTCGTAATAACGTTTCACTGAGTATAACTCAGGAACATTACAACTTCCTTGCCGTAGTCGACTCACCCTAATTAAGACATAAGACCACTAACGTACCACTGCAGAAAAACCACATCATTTGAGCTTGATGAGTCCAAGAATCTATTTCATTTGGTCTCATTCAGCTTCCTTAACAGTCGCATAGAATAAAGCGACTATCTGCATGAGCCATTCGTTTTATTCTTACAATGGCCAATTTCTTCCCTCTGTCCTGAAGATGACAGTAAATACGGCTTTGAAAGCCAGTTATTTTTAATCTAGACACAGTTTAATTTTCCCTTTGCTTTCATGATTATGCAACACACACAACCTTCAAGGACGTTATTCTCAATTTAATTTGAAAGAAATTTTGATTACAATTCCCACGATTTCATTACAAACAGTTGATACGCGCAGGTTCACATGCCTGCTCTAGCAGAGTCTTCATCTCCTTTTATAAATAGCTAAATAAACCAATAAAACTCAAGAGTCAATGGATGATCAGAAGAAGTATGCTAAAATAGCAAGCACACGGAAACAGACAAATGCGAATCCCTTGAACTTTCCTAATCACCAAACCGTAGAACACATTTCCACAATGTATCCGACCCTATCTCGCCTAATGATCCTCAACTCATGTTTTTTCTCTCGAAATATTGGAAGTGCCATTTTTGCAATCTTATAAGGGAAAAACGACATGGCGGAAAATTGAATTGTTTCGGACTGCTTCCGACCCTACCCTCCGTTATGCTTTGTAATAGGGTTTTAGGTAAGCCACTAACCTACGGATCAGTACAAAAGAAATTTCAAAGCCAGTCGACGGAGATGTTTAGAGTACCTAATTCGAATGGAATGAGGGTACCCCGATACCTCCCTGCTTAAAACCTTGTACAATATAACACCCATCTTGTTGTAAAACTACATCGTGAACTCTGGTCTAATAGGCACGCCCGCCAACTTCCTCGCCACCGAGTATTTATAAATGCCCACACAAAAGAAATGAAAGCACACGTTCTCTTGCTCATACGATTAAAACTTCATCGCCCTTTTGTAACAAAATCGACATAAACTTAGGCGCACACAGAGCCCGTTCTTCTCCTTCTCTCCTCCTCGCCGTTGTCACGTTAAATTAGTACCAGTAGTAGTAGTAGTAATTGTTACAGTTAAGCCAGTAGAAAGGTGAAGGTAAAGCGAGAGAGATCGAGGGGGCAGCTCTAATTCGAAAACGCAGAAAACAAAAATAATGGTCTCCGTACACACAAACAGCTAGGCAGCTCAGGAAGATGTGTGGAAAGATGGGGTGGAAGATGGGACTCAAGTAGAAAGACGGACAGATGGTTTCTCCTCATCTTCACAATTAAAAGTTCGCCTTCTCATTAAGAGTTTCCACGGGCACTGTAGTCTGAGAGGTCATTGGTACTCTATTACTCCTCTTCCCCTTTGGAAAAGGCTCTTTTTCATCCGCCTCAGACTTCTTGTGACGTTTAAATGATCTTGATGGCGTGGAGTTGCATTTGGGACTATTGTGTCGGGATGGAGAGCCAGAAGCCGAAGCGCCTTCTGGAAGATGCACAGGAGAATCTGCAATGGAGACTGAAGTAGCTCCAGCAGCGCCCTCGCCAACTCGATCCCAGTTGATCTTGAAGCCCACTTCCGGATCAACAGCGCTAGCTTGGTTGGTGGTTGTGTTGTTCGTACTCAGACGCACCTTGAGCTCGGAGAAAAGGGTGATTGGCATAAAGATGTAGACGTAAATCAATACCAGAGGAATACCAAAGATGGCTACAAGTGCTAAAGGAGAAAAAATGGAAGTGAAAAAATGAAATAGAGAATGCGATCATACACCTGCATTGACGAAAAGTAAAGTTAGATGATTGTCTATAGCGACTTGTATTAATATGCATCACCACTTCGACTTATTTCTCAAGTAAAGCGAAATTCGAGCTTCCCATATGAAATACCCAACTCAAGCCTCATCTACCGATAATGCAACAATACATGCATCCGAATTCAAATTAGATTAGACACATTTCCTCCTTTATTCATCTGAACTGAATGGGTTTTCTAAAAGCTATCTAATGAAGTATATATTTGGTTGTTCGCTCCAAATGCGCTAGAAGTGTCCACGTGTATTGCACTTAGTATAGAAGCCTACATTCTTCTACATTCATATGCACAATGGCAACAGGAATGGTTAAAGACTCGAAACAACCTGAATCATGGTTGAGAATTGCTTGTATCATGACGAATTGCACTGGCCATCAAACTGAGCTGATTATGGTCGCTACTCAATGATCCATCAACACTGTCAAAACAAGTACTTCAGCAAAAACTGAAGAATTGCAATGATAGCTACGAGGCAATCTGATCCAACTGTGCTCATACAACCATTTTCGATCAAATTTGCTGTGCGAGTGTTTGGGCACCTTGTAATAAGAATTAGTGATTCGCTGCTGCAGTTCATCTAATGTTTCAGCCCTTATTATCAAGCTTGCATTTCTTAGACACCACAACCACAAGTTCTTACAGGGGTTGCCGAGATCAACTTCCCAAACAAAAAGCCCTCGAAAATCGACGTCTGATAAAGGCGATGAAACTTCTGAACAAGGTGAAAGAGCCTTTTAAAACACAAACAACGCGGCTCTATTTCGATGAGAAAACTCTTGTCAAGATGAAGAGCATAACATCCGGAATAACGGATGCACTGGCTTGCATAGAGTTCAAAGGACAGTCCTCGAGTTGTACAAACAGAATTTCCCCAAACTGTCAGTGTTAACAGATGTATGCCCTCCTCCGAGAATGAAATGATGCCTCACTCTGCATATATTTTTAACGAGGACTCTGGCTCAAGTCAGATGTCAACATGGAATGGCTGACCACTGTAGTAGTTAAGCGATAGATAATGAACGTTGTTAGACAATTATAGGCCATAGGTATGACGGCAGCAGGATTCGGCCCATGCCACACCTGGTGGAAAGGCCAAAACTGCTGCCAATTAATTTTTACGGCCTTAACAGTTTCAATGTTTGTCCACCTCCCTCAGATCTTAGTAAGATTGGCTGTTATATTAGTATTGGGCGCGGAGGAGAAAGACACTGATCGCCGCACCAGGACTGCAAAAGCCAACTAGTTAACGAAGAAGATGAAAATAGTTTTAAAGACCCTTCTGAGGGAAGGTGTAGAATCAGCTTGCTTCAGTTTCATGGATCGAGACCAGACCCTAGTGGCGGTTATTTTGAGTAGAAAACTTTGACAACAATACAATTTTCTTGCCTCTTGAATTACGTTTAAATTTGTTAAATTTTGTAGTCGCAGAGCACTTCTCCTATTTCATAACGTAACTGCCAAATTTATCCAGAATATCCTTTGTATAAAAAGCGAATGAGGTCTCAATCTGAAGTACTATGCAGTCTTTACGTTATTAATAGCTTCACTAAGTGGGTGTAATTACCATTTTTTACAAAGCACAATTGCCAAAATCACGCGCTCACTGAAAATGCCAATACGGTCAGAGCCATTTCGTGGATGTCACGATTAACTTTAACACTTTCCCCGTTATAATTAGCTTTGTTTGTAAGTCATTTTGTAGCCTTGTCTGTTCACCTACTCATAAGTCAGCGTCCCCGCCCCCACCGCCTTTCATTTTAGGTCAGGCGCAAGTTTATTTACTAAAAATTCATGAATTCGCAGCACAATGCCATGATGTTCTTTCTGGGTTTAGTGTTTTAAGAGTAAAAAGCTGAATTAAATCCATTTTTTCCTGATCTTTACAGGAACAGACCTGAGTGTCTCGCTTAAAACGGTTAAAGTTCACCAAATAAACTACTAGCAACTTACCAGCTTGGCGTGTGTTCTCTCATTAACATTCAATAGTTTGAAATAGACAGCTTATTCTGAGATACGGTTATTATATACATGGAGGAAAATTGCAAAGAGCCTTTGTTGCCCACGTATTGAAAATAAAAATATTTACCAATGCCATGGACTTCATTCGCTTAAATGCAGCTTCAGGAATATTTGTTCAATTGTGCCCTCCAAGCATTGCCATTTACAGTTTTTATGAAGCCCACATGATAACTTCAGTCTCCATAAGAGCACAAAGATCTCTACACATAAGCAACTGGAGTAGAGTTAGACCGTTCTACACTTATAAAATATCACCCATAAATCCCATAGAAAGGCAACTTTGCAAAGACACGCAGGGGGAGATATGCCATTACTTTCCCACGGTACTTAATTTTAATAATTTTAAATTGCCTACCTGCAATAATAGGAGAAACTAGCAGCCCACCAAAGAAAACCAGGGTCTTGAGGAAAAATCGCTTGCACTTGCTACCTTTTAGGGGTTGACCAACCTAGATGCATGAAAAAGAAAAGTTGTTACAAACTACTTAAAAGGAGGCGTAAGTTATATAAAATATTAAGACCGACCTTATAGGCGACATAGGCAGGAAAGCCTATAACAATGCCTGGAATGGCTAGTGCTGTGACTATGGCGAGAATAAAAGGCGTTCCGAAAGCTGCTATCAGCATTGCCCAGATGCGTCGTCGAAATGGCCACCTTTGCCGACCCCAAAAGGTGCAACCCGTGGGACTACAATTACGGAGAGACTAATTAAGTTAGTACCAAGTATTATTGGTAGAAGGATATATTGCTGATTAAATACTACTACTCACTAGGACAAGATCATGACTCACTACTGAGAAATGATGAAACGGACTACTAGTTATATACCTGGCAATCACAGTCTCAAGGGCAAATGAATGTCCTTTGTTGGCATCGATGAACGCCTCAAAACTACCAGGTGGGCTTGACAAAAGAGGCCCCATGTGAATATAAAAGGATAAGCCATTATTATTTTTCATTTAGAAGTGGGCAATACAGAGTATTACGCATAAAAATGCAGTGAACATACGATAATTTACAGCAAGTGTTGAAAGTGTTCACCTGAACTACAATACACAACCCAACACATCTGTTTTATCTTGGCCACACTGTAGAACAAATTAAAAAGAATTCCGACGATTCCACGAACACCGTGCTTGAATATCCCAACACAGCACTCAACAATTAATGTAGAATGCAATTATGCGTTTTATTTATTGAGCCAAAACTAGAGTAATGTATGCTAGATCTTGCAAATAAACTAATAAAACACATATCTAAGGTAGTTATCACTTCCATCGGAGGATTAATGGACTACAGATTGTAATTATAAGGTTGAGAAGTTCCCAAGCGCTAACCTAATTAGTACAAACGCAGAGTAGAGTACACTCTATCGCTAAAAGTAGTCATGCGTGCTGAATTGAAAATACACCTGTGCCCGCATGAACCAGAGAGTTTTAAACCAGGCTTGTTGCGCTTTAAAAGTGCAAAAAAGGTCCCTTAAATCAGTGCCTACATTTACACCACCTCTCCCCACCCCCCTCTCTCTGTCTGTCTCTAGCACAGCATGAAAAGGTGGAAAGTGAGGCACAACTCCACCTCTCCAGCGGTGAAGCAAGTAATGGGCGGAGGGGAAAAAATCACAGCATGAGCAAAGCCCAAATACGCACGCATTCGAGTTTAATTTAATCTATTTTTTTTACACTGTGGAAGCTGAAGTAGTGGAAGAAGAGGATAAAAGACGATGAACACGGGTGTTACTGAGCTCTACCTAATGTCCAATAGTTGCCCTGGTTGGCCAAATAAAAGAAGTGATGTATAGAAATGCTAGGTCAACAAGTGATCTCCAATCCATTAAATAACCAATGCAGAAATCATTATTCAGCGACCTGGTGGCATCAGAATATGATGCATTAAAATAAAATCATTGAAGAACGGGATTCTGTAGATTCTTAATGCGGGTTAAGTAAGTATTTTCCCATCACTCTGCATTTGGGACTAAAGTAGCGCAAATCCTGAATGAATCAAACTTAGAGTGCCCCCCCGCCTTTGAAATCCAATAACCTTAAAGAATGCTAGGATGCAAAAACTTCACAATTGGAAAACGATGAGAATTAAGATGAACAAACGGCGAAAATTTTAGGAAAGAGAACTGGATTATACGTCTAAGCTGTGAGGGATAGAGTGGTGTCTCGTGTGGAAAGGTTAAAGTGGGTGTAGGAGGACTCTGATTTTATCTCCTCTGCGAGTTGCTCTGTCGCTGCTTAGGCTGAACGAATCTAAGAGTTAGTATGTGATTTACTACTCCAGACTGTTCTACTGCGTCATATTTTCGAATGTTTCCCATTACTTTGACAACACCAAGAGTATTCATATCTTAATAAAGTTCCTCTCTCAATTCATATTTGGAGCATATTTTCTTAAATTAAGGGATTCTTAGCGAAGGAATTTATTTCGCGTGTGTGTGTGTGTGCGTGTGTGATATATGATCAATGGTTAAATCTTGGCAAATTGTGAATTAGTTATCAAGGGACTCCAGAATACCTTTACCAAAGTTAAGTAATTTTAGAACTTCTTCTAACAACCCGCCAAATTTTTTCCTGGTGTTATGGTGATAGGAACAATCAATTTAAAACACAAATAACAAATACAAAACGCCAGATGCATGTCTCGTTTCCCAATCGATAGGTGATATTTTTGTATAGACCTTTATTTAGCAAGCAAAGGACGCAGAGCAGCCGCCACCTCGACCCAGCATGAAAGTTCAGATTGCGCACTAACTTCGATCAACTTTGTTTACTCAACCTTATCTCTCACTAACAAGAAATTGCCGGACTCTTTCCAAATCTTAATATTCTTACATAGATGTTGTGTACTTGTAGTCCGCGTAGGAAGATCTTTATTCTTACGAGAGTTTACCCACTAATAATAATAATGGTAATAATAATAATAGGATACTATCTTCCTAGATTGACTCTAAAACACACATTCCCTTACGCTAGGGGAAGAAAGAATAGGAATAAATGGGAATATAAAAAAGGAGAAAGATGTGGATGGAGAGGGCTTCTTACCTCAGGAAGTGAGTGTCTCGGACTTCACGGAGGCAGAGCCAACAGAATTCACAACCACAGATGAAACAGCTCATGTGATTACAGGATCCATCGTCCAATTTCAGCAGAAGGGTATGACAACGAGGACAGGCCTTCACTTCACCTGTAGAGAATGGAGAAATGGCAGATGAAATGAGATTAGATAAAAATGAAATTGTCTCAAGATGAAGTGTTGTTGTTGTTGTTGGATTCAGACGTGTTGACGTGTTGGAATGCCTATTTACCTACTAGGTAGATAAGCAAAAGATGGCTACCGATGCTTTTCTACTGAAATTCAAAGACGAGAATACACACAGAAAATTCAGAAAGATGAACACTGTAGAGAGCAAGAAACCAGTCGAGAAAATATTTTATTGAGAATCTGAAAGAAAACTCAACTTCCTAATGAGTAAATTATTGGAGTTTAGCGCGAATATTTAAATATAATGTAGCCTGGCTTCATTAATGTAAGTAAGTTGTCCTCTCTGATGGGAGGAAATTGCAATAATCCAACCGAATAGACAGTTTAACAAATAAATAAATCAGACAAATTCAAGTAAACATCTTAAGCCTCCGATTAAAGCACTTTGAAGGTAAACAATGTGTTTAACTAAGCTTCATTCACAAGGTCTAAGCCAGTTCTAGGTGAAAAAAAAAGCAAATATTTTTTTCATTACCTCAGATGGTTAAGAAGCCCTTGAGAGGGATTCACCTCCACCCTTTCAAGCGTCATGAGAGAGCACTTGAGATCGATACTTTTACAATCGCACAAGCAATGTACAAAACCGCGTACTCACACACACATCTTCACAACTTTGAAGCCAGGCTCTAAATGCTTACGCACAAGTTTTTCTACAGGAACGCTCACGGCAACAAATGCGATCACAGAATCCAACTCCAAAAATAATAGTGAATCGCAGATCGCGAAAAGCATCATATGGAAAAAGAGAGATCTTAATCTTCCCCTTTTGACCCTCTCACATTCCCTCACACAGGCCAAGATCGGTGTGACAAAAAATATTAAAAATTTATACAAGGATCAGCCTCTTCCCATCTTAGTTTGAAAGAGGCATTTTCAGACACATCTGCCTTCGAGTTTACATTGGTTCTTGAATGGTAGATATCCATTGATACTTACTCATTTACATGACAGACAAGTCAATATATGGGGGTAATATTAACATTCTTTCTCCTATCCAATTGCACACTACACACACTTCGATTCCATTCCTAGTCTACAATAAATTTTTTTAAAAATTAAATTCGCAAAAATCACAGCAAGTAGTGACGACTTTATGATAGTAATGCCCAGCTATTTATGGGACTTTAATCTCACTTACCGTTAACATTTTCTGGCAGATCCAGTTTAATCTGCGAAAAGGCGGCATCGGCGCTAAAACGATAATAAACAAAAAATAAATCCAAGGCGGGAAAACCGATGGAAATTATTCTGGCGTTATGTTTAAATAAACGCGCCAACCTTGAGTTGCACTCCTTGTCAGTAATAACCCTAAGTAGTTGATAGGCTTTCTCATTATCGATCAATTTTGTAGCTTTCTAGTTATGTTGAAGTTTGAAAGTTCAACACATCTTCATGGCCATAAGATGAGGTTGATTTAGCGCATACTGCCGCCTTACCCCCTCTCCCCCTCCTTCCCCGGAATTTACCTTTACCGCTCCAATCTCCACGTCAAGTCATATTTAAAAAAAGCATGTAAGAAGGAATAAGCTATACAATACCCAATAAGTAGCAAGTAGAAGAAATGACACAATCGTTCAAACGAAATATCTCAACTTGAAGTGGTGCCAATGTTAATAGTTGCGATTTCGAAAATTTTTCCTATGAATGCACAGAAGATGAGAATGTTATTTTAGATACGCGAGTTAGCCAACTCACAGCGAATGACAACTATTCAGGTTCTAGAAACTCTAGTATTATATATTTCTTCCTTATTCAGACAGTATCTATCAAGTGGAAGATGAGGAAAGTTCAATATTGTTGAAATAAACACCTAAGCGTTGGTATTGCAGTAGTCAACGCGAACATCCGTCAATTTAGAGGACGCGAGGTTGATAGTCATCGCTCACATCCATCAGTATAATCTAACAACAGCACTGAATAATTACGGTCTGGTGAATGAGCTTCCTCTAAGAGGGCTCCAGGATACCTTCAATCTCCCCAAGTGAAGCCTCGTAAATGTTCCCCGTGTTGCCGATTTCTTTAACATTCAAAATTTATATTCCTCCTCGACTTTTTTCAACGCTTCTGTAATTCTTGTAGCATTCCAACGCTCAACGCTGTGTTGACCTTTTTATTGGTCATTCAAATGGAGATGGAGAGAAAGCAGTCAACTTTTTCTCAGTCCAGAGTAATTCCCCATCGTGTAATGCTGATGCCCGTTCCCTCCCAATTCCTCTTTCTGCTCCTTCTTTTCCCCTATCAACTCCGAACAGTTGCCAAATACACTTTCTTTCCACTCTTAGTCATTAGATTTTGGGACAAGGTGTTGTTTTACTGTTATCCATTAAGAAGTTTATTAGCATTGCAAGCGAATTTCTCTCTGTCTAATTTGGCCAGACTCTTCAAATAGCTATACTGAAGAGATCAGTGGTACTTTATCATTTCCAAACTGTCAAGGAGGAGGAGGAGAGAGTGATAAAAAACTTATCACTCAAATATACTTATACCGCGTGGTTAGTATATTTCCATTTATACTTTGGCTTAATTTCTGCTATTTTTTAAATGAAAACAAATTTTGAAGCAATAGAGGTGCTAAAACAATGTTAGTGACTTTGAATTATTTTTCCCCTAACGATACGATCAGAAAAAATGAAAGTGATTGGATAAAGCAATTACGAAGAGATAGAAGCGTTCAGATTGAATAAAATGAATAGAGGGAGAAAGTCCATAAGAGCAGTTGCCCAAGCCAAATAGGATGGAAAGTGTTTCAAACTCAATTCAGGCGAGGGAGTTGCCTACGAATTTGTACACTCCAATATGTTCAAAACCTCTAGCACGGACCCGAAGATACTGAAAACACTCGTTATCACAGGATCGGATCGCCTTTAAAGTGCATAAAACCTCTTCGCACAAGGTCAGGAATTTTTACCGACCTTGTCCTTGCACAATTCTTTAATTGTTTACCACAGTTTAGTGGGATTAAGTTTTGATCAGCATGACTCCACATATTCTACTTGTCTGTTTGATTAATCTAGACATAACAGAAGTCGATCAATGGATGCAGACTAGGCTTAAAAAGCAAATCCATTTGAGCGGTTCAGATGTGCGCATAGTAGCCCGCGTTAATAATTACCTCACTGAGACCTCGAAGATTAGATATAATTAATTACACATGCGAAGAATAGTCTTATCAATAAACTAAAGTAGATTTCTAATAAGAATGGCTTGAATGGCTTCCTAAGCCACACTAAAATAAGTACCAATAAAAAAGCCCACTTTGATAGAATGAATCGATCGATCCCTCAACTCGGATTATGTCATCCGTAACTCGGGTGTAACCAAGTTTAATGGTGAGTGGGACGTTTGTTTATATGGGCTCGTATGTCTTTCAGTCCTACGTCACAAAAAAATCACACAGTTGCAAAAAAGCACGATGGAAAACGCACTTGCAAAAAAATATGATCCAACTTGGTTCCGAGTAAATTGAAATTGTGCAAATTGAAATCAGCAATGAGCATTTGCGCCATTGCGAACAGTTGACCAATTCCGAGTAATAACGCATTCGTGGCAAAAAAGCCTACTGTTCGATTCGCCTTCCAGGATCACTAAACTACGCTTACGGTTTGTTAACTAAAATTGTTATTAGAACCTCTAACCAGTCTAGGGGAATAGAAATACTTCGGATTCCTCAACTTGTTAGGCTAGTTCCCTTCCAAGACACTGAAAACCTCATTACCACGTGAAAGGAAATGGAGAATGTGATGCGGTACATTCAAAAAAGAGAACACAGAGAGATAGAGCCAGACCCTAACTTACCAACGGGCAGAAAAGTAGCTCAGTAGGACTCCAGTTGGTCAACTAAGAAAGCGAGACCAGCTGGTAAACTGAGGGAGGTGAGGTGAGGTGAGTCACAAAGGCAAATGAAATTCAATAAGCGGCAGGCGAAAAAGTAAGACAAATTTTTAAGTGAATTAAGATGGCAGGGGCTAGGTTCCCGCAAGTGATTAACGCTAGTTGCTAAACCATTTTCACCAATTACTTAGCCAAACTATATTTCTGCTCAAATGCGGAAATCATAGCATTCATAAAAATATTACCAACCAAGCAGACACAATAAATGACAGAACCAGTACTGGGACAACTAGTTTTTTTACAGCTGAATAATTAGCCCTTTTTAGTGTCTCGATTTTTTTAAATAGAAAAAAGGTTAGTAAGAAGTAAAAACATGAAACATCAGCTTAACTGATGGATGAAAGTTTATGCTAATCAGCAGATATTCGCAGCAAATGACGCAAAACAAAACATAATCTGGCCTATCATCAATAAACAACAAAAATAGGTAAATGGCAGAATAGAATCTCTCCTATTTCGGTGCACCATTACAGATCGCGGGTGAAATCGTGAGTCAATTGAGACACATGATGGAACAACAAAGCTGTATTCGATTTGGTGGTGATTTAAAAGCCAAAAGCAAATCAGACTCACCCCCCACTGTAAGTACCTTATCGTGTTACCACGACGAAGTAAATTTGGTTATTTTAATCATGGATTAGATCTACGTAAACACGCAGTAAAACTAGTTCAAACAAGATGTCTGAGGGATGTATAAATAGATAAATCAAATAATAAAGCCCCACTAAATTTGAGCTTTGAAATCGTCAGGTGGTCTGTAATTTCCATTTCATTATGCATTCAACAGTCTTTTTATTACTCCTCATAGCGCAAGATTGCATGAAATATACAGGTCTCAAAGCAAGTGCACTAGAAACTCTGGCCTTTTGTAGATTTTCTGCGCAATAAAGAAGGCCAGCTCGCCAGTGCCTCCTCATCCCACATGCATTTGCAGAGTAGATAATATCCAGAGTTCGATAGATTACTACTTGTTGAGGTTCCGTGATGCAGATATTACCAAGGCTTTGTACTTTATTCTTTTTTTCCTCAGAGTCCCAGTAAGCTGTAGTCTTGGCATTATTATGGGAATCATTTATCACCTAGCTTTGAATGCCATCAGAAGAATTAATTCAACTCTGATGCTACTCTAGCAATCAAATGCTTAGCCTCCTTAATGTGTGAGAACACAAACCAAAAGAGATCAAAGTGAAAATAAATGCAAAAAATGAGAAATTCATTTAAAATCTTAAATTTTTCCAATATTCATAAACCTCGCAGTACTAATTAGGTGGGAAATTTGGTGTCGTCAACGTTAGAACATGGAAAACAAGGCCTTATTTTCGATCGCACCAATTTGAACAGGGGCCAATTTAACAGAGTCTCCCGAACGTATAATTCAAACTCAGATTTAAAAATCAAAATAACCGCCACACTGCTATCTACTGAATCATTCATTCTTAAGACCTTCACTTTTGTTGGAAGCTAGTCTGTGGATTATTAAATAAACAGTCATATTGGAGCTCATTTTTCACTGATGAAATTTATATTAATGCATTATTTAAATAAAAAATTATCCAATTATTTTTATAGTGTCTGTTAAAGAAAATGAATATCAGGAACTGCCTACCAAATAATTCTCGATCTTAAGGGCTTTTTAAGCACCAGATTTATCGAAATCACATTCATGATAGCCAATTTTGAATTTATGAAAAGGGTGAAGACCTCAACTCCCAAACCTTGTTGTGTAGGCCTTCCGTTTCTAAGAATGACGTGCCAATATTGAAATTTCATTCGTAAACAGGGTTAACAACAGTTCCAAGATTCACTAGACACTTTGACAGAATATAAAAGAAAACATCCATATGCTAATAAATTGAAATGCACTAGAAATGAACCAAGAAGTGTGAAGAGTTTACATCAACGAACTTAAGAGATTGAAGAAGAGACGCATTCAAACTGCCATACTTGAGATCCTGAAATTCAACTACCCTGCTTCAAAGGTAATGCTAACCTAGAAGAAAACTCACCAACCCCCCATGCCCCCCCTCCCACCCACCCACCCACCCACCCACTAGGTATTCTAAAATGTTTCTCATATTTATTTATCTATCCCTTTTCGATTTTGCGTTTATCTGACTATGAAGTAGCCACGCATAGATTTCCTCTCCTGAAATCAAAGGTAAAGTCTTCATGTCAATCATTTAGGAATGCAAAAACTCATACAAATAATATATTAAATTCAATGGTATTGGAGATGACTAACACCTAAAAAGAAAACAAACAAATGTTTCATTGATTGTTTTACGCCGATGATAATTTGCACCAATAGCATTTGGGTAGAACAGGATACTTTCCTGAACTAAGCAAAAAGTCAAATTTGTAACGACAAGGAAAGACTATTGAGTTCCAGTTTGTTGAAGTATTAAAGGCATCGATAAGAAATCGTGTATTTTGTAAACAGATGCTTGAATTTAATTTATGGTCAGACATGGTGATGGAACAATTCCGTAAGTCGTTTTCATACATTTTTCGACATTGATCGTGGGAAAGAAATGCTAATTTGTTGTTAAGGGGAAAAATGATCAACCCAAAGTAAGAGTAACCTCCCAAAATTCAGGAGCTAAATTGGAAGATACCACCAGATCCTCCACATTCCCCAGACCTAGTCCCATCCCATTATCAGTTATTCAGGTCTAAGGAGCATACTGTACTGAAAAGACGGATTCAAAATGCCAATGAAGTCTAAAATCAATTGAAGGGGTAAGTCAGAAATATCTATTTTAAAAAAATTGAATGGGAAATTATCAGACTAATGGGAAGGAATTGTAAATGATGGTGGAAATTATATATACAAAAATAATAAAAAATAAATAACCTTTAAAGGTTGCTTTTAAAACACTCCATTTCTTATTTCTAACATATATACAAAAAACGACTTAACTAACATATATCAAGTAGAATTCCAATTCAAAATATGCAAAATTGAAGGTCACATATTAAGGCAACTGCCCAATAGTAGACGTTCTCTCAGAACTATGAAAGGAAAAAAGAAAGTTTGCTAAAGAACTGCACAATGATCTAATTGTGCTCTATTTCATGGAAGTTAGCAGCCGGACTAAATGAATAAACAATTGTTCCAATTCCATAACGAAATATTCATTAATTCATACATCAAAAGTAGTAGGTAGATATCAGTTAAGAGTGTAGAAGCCAACAATGGCTCGTTTAACCAGTTTCAAGCAATTAAAACCATGCACAGAAAAGAGGGAAACAGATAACCAAGGGCCGATTCAATTTTCCATTACTTATCTGCAACAAGCCAATTTCGCCATTTTTCGAAACAAGGCACAATAACTGAATGCAAGAGGACAATTTGCTTCAGAGATACAAACTTGTATGATCTAGGGCTGAGGCTACCACCATTAACAACAAACAACTTTTCAAACCAGAAAGCCGAGAACAGAAAGTAATCGATTTATATTTTGCAACAGTAATGGAAACTCGAAAGAGAGAAAGACGGAAATGGAGAAGTGTAACGAGGGAGAACGCAAGACCCTAATATTCTCACCCACAACCTTGTCATCACCATGCCCTCAACTCTACAGGTGACTTCTGGTGCAAAATCGATAACCACTATTCTCTAACTTCGTTCATTGAACACAGTTCAAACAAACGCAGACAGGCAAACGTGAAATTTTACCTAAGTGTATCAAATTAATATCGGTCAAAAGTTATACGAGATTTTTGGTTAATATATAGAGCCAACCACGCTGATTAAGTCCCCTAAAAAGTTATAGAATGAGTTTCTTGAAAGACCGAACACCCTCTATGCACTCAAGTGAAGTGAAGTATTAAACCCCCCCCCCTTCCCCCTCTCTGTAGTCAAATCCAGCGGATTATATTCCGACAAGTCGAATCAAAAAGGACAAATCTTAAAGAAATCAAATGAATCAGAAAGCAAAACTTACTCCTTATTTGCAAATACATTTGCCTCGATCTCATCATCAGTATTCGTCTCCAGTTCAGCGTTGTCGTCAACTTGAAGAGGCATGGCAGTAGTAGAAAACTTCCGTGTAGACGCAGCGGTAGCAGTTGCATCTGACCAAGTGCCACTTTCAACATCCTCTGTGGGTCTTCGTCTTCGTCGACTATTAGTGGCTGCTCCACCTGCAGTGTCGGTGGTAACAACAGAAGCAGAAGGAAATCGAAAGAGCTGTCGTAGCTGTGAGAGTATAGATCGGGGGTTGTCACCAGCAAAGAAATTACCAGCAGTTCCTACGCTACTGCTTGAACCGCCTTCTGTTGCAGCGGCGGAACCGTGGCCGCTGCCCTTGCAGACATGATCCGGATCCCAGGAGGAGTGACATTTGTAACAGAAGGCTGTTTGTTCACAGTCTGGGTGTTCGCATTTGATACGGGGACAATTGCGAAAACCACTTCCCGCCAGTAGTGCGTAACTAATACAAGAATAACAGTAATGATATTAACAAGAACTTATGAAACAAAAGTAAATTAAAGATAAATTTGAAGGCTTTTAGCATTTGGACTAAATTTTTTACTATTTAAATTTTTGGTCTTTATCTTCGTTATTAATCTCTGGGATACGACTAACTGCCCATCCGACTTCAAGGCTATTATTGTCCTCCCAGTGGAACATGGTGTGACCTCAAATTCCACCGTAGAACTGCTATGCGTCCTAAAGTTGCTTAATTTTTACCAGTGCTTAAACCCTCCCCCCTGGATGTAGAGTTCCAGTTTTCTTTGATTAGGGTACTTTGAAATCGTCCATCATACTAAACTATATACGGGGTGGGTTAAAAAGTTCTCAAATAAATGTCATATCTTTAAATAGAACAAAGATTTACAAGTTCAAACATGAATAAGCTCTCGATGGACACGGTAGGTCCCAAAAAGCGATGCAGGAACAAAACCGATCCAAAGAGCTGAACTTTCATTAACAACTTTGACAAAGATGGAAGCGAGTGGGGATAATTTTTATATGCTGCGTTACCGAAGATGAAACCTGGATCTACTGATTTGATCCAGAAAACAACATTCAATCAAAAGAGTGGGAACATGTGGGCCTGTAAAAGTCAAAGCTGAAAGGTCCGTTAAGAAGATCATGGCCACTACTTTTTGGAATTCAAGAGGAGCGGTATTTTGATAGACTTTCTAGAGGGGCAGAAAATAATCACCTCAAGTTATTATGAAAACGTTTTGAGGAAGTTGAAGACATTCCTCGCCAAAAAACGGTGCGGGAAACTGCGCAGTCAAATTGTGTTTCCACATGACAATGCCTCATTCTTCAAGACCTGTCAGGGCCCTGTTGCGCGAATTTCGATGGGAAACACTGCTACATCCTTCCTATAGTCCAGACCTAGATCCCTCACTTTTCTTGTTTCCAAAACTGAAAAAGCACCTTAAAGGCATCCTATGTACGTCTTTAGATGAACCAAAAAGCATGCAATTTCATGGTGTTAGAGACATTCCCAACAATTCTACCAAAAGGGGATTTTACAGGAAGAAATATAGATTAAAAAGTGCATAGGCAACAATGGAGCCTATATAGTAAATGAATGTAACCACTTGTTAAATAAATCATGAAATTTCTGAGAACTTTTTGACTCACCTTCGTATGCCTCCTCTGAAAACCTACGTCATCTTTAGCACTACAGACCACTACACCTTCACTGTTTGTCTTCTCTTTATTCTGTTGCCATGGTGAGAATTGAAAGGAGTTTGAAGTTATGGTATATAAAATAACTAAGGAATAAGATATGGCGCCTACTTGCTAGTATTGCTAGATAAATAGGCTCTCTGAGGGGTTCAAACTCAAACCTTATCGACTAACATTTAATATAATTGAAAACAGTAAGTTAAGTGCTGTGGTCGGCAGTTTAAGTCCCGCTCGAGATAAGATGTTATTTTTGCAAACAATTCAATGAAACTTAAAAACAATTATTTGTAAGGTGGGATGTTATTGATGAACATTTGAAATTGGTTGATACTTACCATTAACAATAAGAGATAGAGACGAATTGTAGTAATGAAATTTTATATGCGTCATACTTGTGAACATTGATTGTGCGAAATTCGCACCTTACAAGGAGATTAGATTATACACTAAAACTGCTTAAAATTCTAGGAAAATAAGCTTAAGACTGAGATAAATAATTCAAAATCTCATTTCCTTGACAGAAAACCGCTCATGATTGTCCCTCTATTTACTCAGATAATGCGGTATTGTTGAAAATCTACAATAATTACACCACAACCTTCCTAAAATCTAACTCTATTCTCTTTCCGTTGTAATTTATTCAGAAGGCTAAAGAATTATGTCGCACTCTATGAAGTGACAGCACAGTAATAAATAGGTGGGGGACTGATAAACATTCTCAGGGGGGGGGGGGGGTGAGATATCTTAGGAGGGAATCCATATCTTTCATTGCCACACGCATTTGCAAATGAATTAGTAGCCAGTAAAAAGCTGCAAACCTCCGTTTGATGAAGTACTATCCACATTATTTTCGCTTTGTATAACATTTTTAGTAAAGAATAAGGCACTTACTCACACCATTTGGTATAAATGGGACAAATAAATAAAACCACAAACAGATTACTGATACCTGGACCTTCAATGACCAAGCATACCCCTATTCATTGTCGAGTTAACAAGAGTGTCCTATTTTAAAAGAGAACACTCGTTATCTACCCTCTTTAATACATGGCGGATTTTAATTTAATGTGGCGTAATATATTGCCACTACTTTAATCTGAGCGCAGTCAGCTGCTTTGTTAATTAGCATCAGCATTCATCAATTAAAGTAACGTTAGTCTCTACAGGGGGCTAAGAACAAGCGCTATCAACACTCTAACTGAATAAAAAATACTTCTTGCAAGAAATACCATTATAAGCGACTCCGTTATCACCTACATGGAAATCTTGCGAGGAGGATCATTAAATTCACAGGCTTTAAAATGAACTTAAGGTCGGAAATTACCTCAAATATATACTAGAACTAAGCTGAAACTTCCACGTAGAACCGTCAGATCTATTTCTGGATTATTGCGCTAGCAATAAACAGGCGATGGAACTGCAGATAAGGGAGCTAGGCAACTTGTTCACAAAAATCCAAAAAGCGACTGCTAATATGATTAAATAGAATGGGTATGGCGGCACCTTAGTTTAGCAGCTGATTCTACCAAAATATAATGGAATAAAAAAACCGATGTTAAAATACAATAACGCCATTGTTTCGAAAATGGTGAAGTAAGCCATTATGCGTTCCCATGGATAAGTTCAGAGGAAAACAATGGGGGAAAGGAAACACCTCCTGAGTAACATCCTGTGTTTGAAGATGTTTGCTGAGGTAATCTACTAAACAGACACTTTCTCTACTATTAATAAAGATGTAAATTTGTGTTAGGAAAATCCAATGAAAGCAAAAAGTTTAAAGAACTCGAATGGATAGCCTCTTAATTCAACTCTTATTTTACCAGAGTTGGACGCAAATGAAAATATCAGCTCTCTTCCTAACCTTAACCTTCAAAATGAGGTAGAATGAAATGCTTTGCCCATACTCTGCGTCAATTTTATGAAATACTGTGAAAGGATTTCGTCCCTGGTGCATTAAGTTTCTCGATTACCGTTTTTTGCTATGTATCTGGCCTATTGATCACCTAATCAAAGTTGTATACAAATAGTTGTGCTTGTATAGTTACTAGTCTTCACTAGAACAAAGGCGGTCTGTACACACTGATCTGTTTCTAGGTGTGCACACACATATCAATCAATATGAAGTAGTATTTTTTTCCAAGAGCCTCGTCATGCATAAAAATAGAAGACACGAAACCGAACTATTAATTCATTCGAACACTCAAGGTGATGACAAAAAACCGGACTCAAGGGCATCGGCCTAAAATTTTCCGAATACTGATGGCGTTAAAACTAAAAACGGGAGAATGAGCATAAGTTGTTACATTTTTAATGACATAACAGAGGCGGTATCTAGTTTCATTATCTACCAGACAAATAGAACTTATCAAAGCGCATTCAACAAATAGGAATACAATTAACACAAGAATAAAGATATGACAAAAGGATTTTTTTGTAATAATCTCCGAAATGCAGGAAAACGGAGAAATAGGAGGGAGAATGTAGGATCCTAATATCTGCACCTACAACCATATACTCAATTCTATCAGATGACTTCTGGTGCAAAAACCGATCATTACCATTCCCCAACTTTGTCGATTGAGCACAGTCCAAACGAATGCAAGCATGTAAACATGATTATGCTAGCTAAGTGGACTCAATTGACATCGGTCCAAAATTTAAAGCACTTTCTGGAGATTCCCTCAGCCTACCTCACCTTTTATTGAATTTGGAAATTTTGACAATAAATTTATTTTTACGAGTAAATTGCATGGTCAACATTGTCGGCAGACTCTATTGTAACAAAATATCTTAAATCATAGATGAACAGCTAACACTCACAAAGTGTGGTTTCCTCTTTCCTCAGGGGTGAACATTTCCGAAGTATATTTCCAATTTTTGTAGAAAATGTAAATCAAAATTTATTCCAACTAACCACCTCGTAGCTCTAAGGATAGCACAAAAAAGGCTCATACTATAGACCCTTAGTTTCCAATAATCTGCACCATAAAAAAATCGAACGTAAAAGTCTGTATTGATGTGGTCAGGAAGAAAGGTCCATTACATATGAATAAATCAAAATTAAGAACTAACGTTAGCATCTAGACGCAAGGATTGTGTAAACACTAGAGTCTGAATGTGTTCACAAATTAGGTACACAAATGTTTGAATAAAAATTCGAGTGTAAACAAGTCAGTGAGCCTAAGTTAGTAATATGAAATACGCGAATACGAAAAAGCATACTGACGACAAGCTTCTACTCTAAAACAACGGTGTTGTAACTACCAAAATTCAATATCAAGCACCATCCGAGTAAAAAACACTCAGTATTATCGACAACTCGTGCCCGAATGCTTAAAATCACCTGAATAAGAGATTTGAAGTAATACCACAAATTTTAAACTTGAGCGAACTTTTTTGAGTTCTGATGCGCTAAATTCTTGTTATTCTGCCAATCTCCTCCTCATTAAAAGAACAAATATGCCAGTTGAAGCCCTGTGAGTGTGACGATTGGAATGGCACCGTCGTTCAATAGTTTAAAATATGCAATTTCGGATGTCAGCAATCTTCGACTAACAGAAGAATATGACAAATATAATAGCAATTATTATGAAGACATTCTTCCACATAAATTAGTGTCGAGAAAGTAATACGTCAGGAATATTAGTATTACATATGCATTAAAGACAGAAGGAATAAGCGAAATTATGCTTATACCTACCAATCCACGAAATAATGAAGTCACAGAGGGGCAAGAGAACGATGTCCGAAGCCATTCCCATAATTATAATAATCAGTGAGTTTTATTATGTTCTCCAGCATTGGTCTCTGGGAGAAGCAGAGGTTCGACGTTTCATTGCAGACAGCTTACTACTTCAAGTTAATGCCCTAGCAACTATGACAAACCAGAGGTAAGACAGAGTGGCATGAAGAATTTTTAACTAAATATTAATTGATTGTAGATGCTCCAATGTTATTGAATTCAAGAACACGAAGGTGGAGAACACTGGGTCGCAATTGCGGATGTAGTTTGATATAGAAAGTAAATAATCGATGCTAGATAAGCAAAGCGTCACGATATGAAAACTGGACAAATTTAGCTAAGATGGAAAGCCCGGGGTAAACAGAAAGAAAAAACCAAAACAAACAGATGATACCGAGATCAGCGATCTGTGATTAAAAAACTCGTGTTTGACCAGAAGTGATCAGTAAGATGGACGATTCAATAATTATAAATAAGGACATTATAACGGTATTAGACACTTACTACCCCACTCAATATAATATATTCGGAATACACCATGTTGATTGCATAGTCATGAGTAATTAAATGGGAACAAATGCTGAAACATATGGTTTCAGTTACAACACTGGAACTAAGCTCTCCTACCAACAGAGATTGTTTATGCGATAGTAAGCGCAGCTTAGAATACATTCTGATAATGTCAACAGCATATAGCCAGAGAAACACGTGATACCTAATTAACTCCAAAATCATCCGATAAACAAAACGGTAATAAGAACACTAAGGGGTTTAGTTACTTTTAGTGGAGAGCATGGTACTTTGTGTAGATGAGTCAATTATAAGACAGAAGTCAGGGGAATACGACTTGATTTGAGTAGGAGACAACACAGCCCACATATACTAAACTAAAGCTCAACGTAATATGCATAGGGGATGACGTCAACTTGTACCAGCAATAGTAGCAGCAGTATGAGTAATAAAAGAGGTTCTTAATGTAGCTAACTGACTTTATGAAACATCACATAATGAGTTAAGTATGAAAGGATTAAGATTTTTACTTGTCGGCTCGAAGGTTAAAGCACGATTATTAAGGCGCCAAGGGACAAGGAAACACAACTTCGGTCTCCAATTACAATTGTGGCATCTGTGAACTCGAACAATTATTACAATGATGAAGATGCTTAAAAGCGTTCGTCCAGTTAAAGTAGCTGAAACCACACAACAGACCGTAAAGGATAGAGGAAGAACAAGAGCTAATTTAATGAAATGTACAATTCCCAGGCAAATTAATCATTTTGGGAAAAAATGAGATAGATAAATGGTGATGAGAATTTTAAGTACACTGTGTCCCTTACTACCACATAGGAAGGTACCTATGCGAAACCAAATTAGGCGTATGACGAATTTCACTGGATTACACATTTAATCAATAGCTTGACATAAATCCCAGCAGCAATATGCAACTGAGAAGATGAAAACTGGAACATTCTAGTTAGCGGTGAGAAAACTTAAACCAGATATTTGCCAAGACATCGTCAATCGGAAGATCTACAATAATTAGATCAAAAGAAATATCTGAAAAAATCAAAATTGTCCCATAGCTGACTAGTATAAAAGAAATAGAAGCAAATCGTTTAATTTTGTTGCAGAATGGAAATTTCAAATTAAAAAGAATCAAATGAAGGAAGTTGTAGTAATTTCTCAACTACTACTGCGGAGACTACGAAAAGTAGTTATCAAAATTCCCCCTCAAATGAATATCGATCAATTACGAATTAAATAATGGTCGAGTTTTTTTTTCCCCACCTAGTGCTGCATTTTTCAGCGAAATCAAAATATCTTATGATTTAAGTGCAGTTATGCCTTATCAAATTATCAACTTCAACGGTTTAATTTAAACAACATGAAACGAACTAAAAAGAACACTTGAGAAAGGAGGAAGAGAAACCTTATATATTTCGGTAAAAAGACTAACAACAAGCACGTTATTCTTGACTAACTTTCAAACCTAGTCCACAACAACTTAATAGAACTAAAAAATAACATTGCTCGTCTTTCTTTTCGCATACAATTTGAATATAGATGTTTTATAAAGCATGAATTAACTTCAATGGATACAAAAACAGCCCAGATAATTCTTAGCTAACTATTCAGTCATAATCACCAATCCAATCCTACAAGGCTAAATAGTCAAATTCTACTAATTTTTTCGATTGACGCACCCACAACCACGGGGACACCAACGCGTCCTCTTATCTCTTGAAAGACATTGACGAAGTAAAAAGTCCTCATATCTGTGATACATCTTTTCGGCTTGTCGCAGATCAGAATTCGGAAAGCCATCAAAAGCACCATTTTCGGGAGGTCGGGGTTTAAGGAGTTGGATAGTAAGGGCACGAGAAAGACGTCTGTCACAGGCGATACAAGTGATGTGGGCCATAGCGAATGAGGAGACTTGGGAATAGGCAAACCGACGCCAGCAGTCAATACAGGCGCGATGACCGCATTTGGAAAGGACGTAAACATATTCCACGTCATTGGCACATACGATACAGGGATCAGTGGCCGGTACACGTACCATACCGGGAAGGGAATCATTGGGAAGATTTTCGGAGGCTGGTTCAGAATTATTAAGCTCTATATCAGGATCAGACTTTTTAATGGGCTTTGTGCGCCTAAGACGCCATTTGTGTCTAACACTTCCCGAGTTGCTGGATACTATTGAGTCATTGCGAGACTTGCGTTGATTCCCTTTAAAATTAAATACGGCCATTAACGACAACCAAAACCACAACAATTAACTATATAATAATCCTAAGAAATGTAAGAAGAAAATGATGGGTTACTTATTTATATTTTACAGAAATGTCTATAGACTGATATATTAAAATAATGCTAAGAAGACTAACTGTGACATAGTAGTGCATTTCACGTGGAAAGACATTTAAATTGTATTACCTGAAATAAAAGTATTTATAACCTCCATAAAGGCAGAGATGGACCCAAGGAAGGGTAATCACATATGCCTGTTGGCCGTCCGAACAGCTTCAAATTCCGTTGCTTTTCTGTACCACGCTAAACAAATCAATTCATGGCAATTTATTTTTTAATTTAATTACATATTTATTATATAATCATAATTTTGTTAATTTTATTTATTTATATTTCAAAAATATTTTATGCTTTAAGGTTAATAATATTCAATTAATTTTTTAATAACTGTTTAATTAGAAGGATACCTTCTTTATATAACATATTTTTAAATATCTATTCTATTTCACTACGTCAATATTTTATAGCAGTTGACATAGACTGCTGATTACAATTAAAATATTTAAAATTTATCCAATAAGAGGGAAGTCATATTAGCGTTATCGTAAGTACATGTACTATGCACGTAGTGTCGAAAATTTTGCCAATTGTTCTAATTTTATTTGCGTAAACTCTATCTCTTATCAAATTTATTAAATCGGCATCCAACAAAGGGAAGATAAAGTATCAGTATCAGGCATTGCATAAATTAATACGCCTTTTAAACCACCATTACATCCGCATCTTTGCGAAAAAAATTCGACATTTCTCGTTTTAACTAACGTCTTGTTTTGAGTTTCAATGCTAAATTCAGTGATACGCTCCTAGTAGTAGTATGCGGCGGATTGCCACATTAATAAGCCTCGACTATACTGAGAAATCTCTATAGCAAATCTTCCTAGTCGGCAGGGCTATCGCGATGACAGAGAGAAGGAAGATGCATTGCAAGCGAATCGTGTATTGCAAATTATTCTATCGACAAATCTGGTTAATTATCAAATAAATTTAGTATAATTTGAGTGAATATTAATAGCTAAATATCCGAGCAGTGCACGTACGGCCGCCAACTTCAAAATGTTCAGTTGAGCATTTTATCGTGTGTGGATTGCGTACACCACATGCAGTAGCTATATCCTGCTGAATTATCCCGTGCTAACATAGCTTATAATGGTACAAAGGTTGACTGAGAGACACTTTAATTCATTAACTCAATTTAATGAATAAAAATTACCCAGAATGGTGCTCACTTTGAGCTCAAAGCACACCAATGACATCTCTTCGAAGCTAAATAGGTCGCTCGGTTGTCAGAAGAGGAAAATCGAATAATTAAATTTAAAATATTTACAATTAATGGGTAATTTGTAATTTGACCAGAAATATAATTGTGCATAGGATATCCAATTGGTAATTTGCTAAAACTTTGAATAAGGGTAATGCACTTTTACAAGGCACCAGATGTATACTTTCCTACCCTGATAGTGGATTAAAACTATAAATTGCCTACAGTATTAACTATGGTAAGGAAAGCACCTCCGCTAACCTTGATCAACGCACGAAGAAGTATGATCAGCTTACTTTATATGTGTATGGTATATTAATTTAACGCAATATGAAGTTAATTTTGTTCCACTGACAGAAAGATGATAAAAATGTGTGCCAACTTTACAATGCTAAATATGTAGCCAGTATTTACTCCTACCTGTCATTTGAAGTAACTAATCGTCTTAATCTTCAGCTATGCATTTCCATGCTCCATTGGAACTTTAGAAATAGTAACCGTTAAACACTTGAGCTGCCTCTTCTGTTGCAATGCAGAAGAATTTACAATATCACGTTTACCGAAAGATAAGTAAGATAGAACATAATGAATATATTGTTTCTCTTCACTCTCTTTGACAAGTTGGTTGCTTAAATGTAAAGATGACTAGATTTAGTGGACTATGGCTTAAAAGCGACTATTGTGCCATTTATTTCAC
This sequence comes from Hymenolepis microstoma, assembly GCA_000469805.3. NCBI lineage: Eukaryota > Metazoa > Platyhelminthes > Cestoda > Cyclophyllidea > Hymenolepididae > Hymenolepis > Hymenolepis microstoma. Next base: position 8,243,485 of record LR215995.1, on the reverse strand, counting down.
AAACCAGGTCAATTTTATTTGATAAAAAGTTATTATATTGTTCGAGGGAAAAAGTCGAAATAGTACAGAGCAAATTTTATTGAGACCGTTCTAAAACATGAAAAGTAAAGACAAAGCTAAGGCTGGTACATGGGTAGATTCGTCAAAAGATTATAGGAGAATGTTGTGGTTACATCATTCTTCTATAAGGTAAACTCTCTCTATCTCTAAGGCTTCCAAAACCATTTAAGGTTTTGCAGGTTGATTGTACGCCCAATTCAAAGTCAAATACCATTGCCCTCACTGTATGTTGCATCACCCCAGTCTTACATTCTTTAGTATTTTACCTCTTTTAATGGTTGATGTTGTATTGATAAATGACGAGAATTGCAAGTAGTATTTCCCTCACTTTCACTTAAATGTTTGGTCAGGACTTAAAGTTCAAGTAAATATTCATTTCAGTAATTTCATATCGAAATTCCTACCAACACTATTATTTACAGTTATCGTGCTACAATTCAATAGGTCGCGTCTAAAATGGGCAAGCTCTTTTACACCAAAAATTATTTTAATTCTTATTTAGATATTTAATTAGTAATGGCATTAACGGCATAAAAGAGAAAACGATTTCACCCATTGACAATGTTACACCTTTTCTGCTAATAATAAGGCATAATCTAATGTGTTGATTCTATTACATTAAAGAGACTTAGAAGGCTAATGTGCCATCTTTAACTAATTTTATCTTCACAAAACCGTTTGACCGCTTGAAAAAGCCTTAAAATTATTCAAAATGGCATATACTTTTTTAAATATTATAAAAGAAGGTATCTAATAACATTAATTGTGAAATGAGCCCATTTCATCTCATTTTTGTCGATAGGCAAAAAAATTGAATTGTTTTTGATAACAAAGAAGCAGTTCCCTATTTTCAAAATGAAATTGTAAATTTACCACTTTCCTTTATGAGATAATTTATTTGCTAGGTATCAGTTCAGCATGAATTTTCTATTGAAACTCGAACTGCGCTTTAATAGAACTAGTTGAAGTTCATATGGTCTGCTTCGATAATAAGCCTTGACTCTTCTTAGAAACCTCTATGGCAGTTTCTCCTAGCTGGTAAGTCACCCGGAATTAGCTAAGCTACCGCAAAGCTAGAGAAGAAAAGACGCATTACCAAGGAACACGTTTATTCTCGATCTCAATATTGCGTGAAGTGCACTACATGAAGTTTAGTCATAATTAGCATAGAGGATTCGATAAAACAAACGAAGGCTTTTGATTGGCTGTTTTTTCTGCACCTGCGTCCCACAAAATGAGCGTTTATTTATTGATCTACGAATATTCACAAAAATAGCAGTAGAGAGGTGAGGAAATGGTAAGCTTTAAAAAAGCTTGATGCTTAAAGTGGAAATTTTGTCACGTATAAGGTTACTCATTAGTTCGGATAAACCATTTCAAAATTAAAAGTTGCCGTTAATCTCAAGAAAGGAAAGCACAAAATAAGATGCTAATTCTGTCAGAGAAGAAGTTTTACTGTTCATACTTTCTTTTTCTCCTTGACATTTCCATTCTGATTCATCATTATTTTTGCACTCCCACAACTGCTTGAAGTTTTCACCAGCCTACTTGCGGCGATCACCGTAATGGATACAATTGTTGTATCTCTAATAAAACATCTATCTGTTAAAAATATGGCAAACATGCTACTCAAATTAAATCATCATTCTGTATTAATCTGGTAAGACGCATTAAGTTTCTCTTCCGCTTTCATACCTTGAGGAGTATTTGAGACTGGAAAGCTAGTGACATGGGTTCAACCGTCCAAGATTTTACGATGATTATCTTAATACTATGGTTATATCAGTTATTATATATCTATTTATATCAAATGGCAGGCTTTATGATGGTTATCATTAGTCCTTTAGTTGACTTCGGGCTTCACAGAGGGGAGGAACATCAAAGTCACAAAAATTCGAGAGGGTGCGCAGAAGAGTGATTCACAGATGTAGGACAGAGAGATAGACAGTCAGACACAAAGGTAGAGAAAAAGGTAAGGTGAGGTGAGTACTGTGGAAGTGGTCGAATATGACATACAGTGGGGTCAAGGTAGTTTGAAGTCAACTGCCAGTTTAAAGACTTTTTTGTCGTATGAGTATTCGTTGCCCAGAGTGCACCACGTGGAGGTAATTCAACCGTGCACCCCGTTAGTATATGTACTTTGCATATACATATATAGTTTCCATATTGCCTAAGAAATTACTCAAGAATTGTTATTTCTGCAACCAGTTTACCTGTTCCACTAGTCTTATGATTGGTTCAGTTATAAAAAATCTGCCTCCTAAGCATCCCACACTAGTCCAGAAATCGGTAATGGGATAAGTTCCCACTAAGCGAACCTTTTAAGCACTTTGAAGTCTAGTCCACCGACAACCCAAGTTAGTCATTTTTAATAAACAAGTAATATTTGTGTGCAACTAGCAACAAAATGTTTACAAAAATCAGAGTTACCGAGTCTCAATAACTATTCCCAACTGTCAATTGCCATGTGGGATTACCCAGTGAACACACATATGCATTTGACATTTAACCTTTTAACGCCCTTAGGACCTTTTGGTCCTCTTTCAAAGTAAGTCCATTGGTACCAGACTCTTAACAGAGGGGGGAGGGGGGGAGGAGGGAGGGGGGTGAAACAGTGAGAAGAATTTTTAGAAAGTAAAAAATAATTCGGGCGTTAAAGGGTTAATTATTATTGACCAATAATTGAATGATTACTGTTTGAATTTTTACATTCAGATATATTAAATGTGTCCGCAGAATGTACAGCATAATAAACTAAGAATAATCAAATCTGATATTCAATCTTGGAATAGTCTCTATTCAGTTTAGCTTCTTCTGAAATTTGAGAAGACCTGAATTGTAACAAAACAATACTTGTAGAATCTTTGCTCTAAAAGAAGACCTGGTATCAGAGATTTCCTCCTGAAGAAATTTACTTGAAGTTTGAACTCTGAGACTTGAGGTGCGCATTTAGCAAATACCATATAACCCGAACTCGAACTCATATATAAAATGAAATAAGACCTCTTGGTTCCAAAAATGTTGCTCTCAGTATCTTTTCCATTCGTTCCATTTTAATTCCACCATGATTTTCAATTATCTAACAGAAAATGATTAATTTCCAATCGCCGCCAATTAATTCCAATAAAGAAGAATTCAGTGTGTAAAATGCATTTCTTTTTTGAATTTGCCAAGAATAAAGCATTTTCCGTCACCTCTATGCCACGAACACTTGGTATTTGAAGGACTGAAAGCAGGTTAAGCTAGCACCTTTGCCAGCCACTGCGAGAGCATATAGTACAAGATGGAAAAATAGTTACCATGGCCAAGAGTATGAGATGTACACAACCAAATTCTTGTGCTGGTGAAGCGATTACTATTCACTTCCACTCACAATTTCTCCTCCTTTTTTAAACCTCTACACCTTCACTTTACGTTTCCTCAACTGTAGGGTTTTTTAAATAAGTGCTTACTTGGACCACGCCTTCTGGAAAGTCATTCTTATGGCATGCGATATCAATGCAGCTGATATTCGCAACTCTCTCTCATCATTCTTTCCTGCCACAACTCGATACTGCATTTGCTCTTTAAAAAAGAACAATCAATTGTACATATACATACTATAATTGGTTAGTTTAACTAGAGTGCGAAATTGTATTACCATTGACAGCCTGCAATGAATGAACTCTTATGCTTACCGGCATTAGTGCATAAACGGCGGAGATTTTAAATTATGGACGAGGGAAGGTAGCTTTTGAATACTTTGCATTTTTTCTTAAATTACTTCTTTGGTGTCTAAAAATAGGGTGTAGTGTGTGATGGAGGGCAGGAGGGGGGGAGAGGGGGAGAGGGGAGGAAGTCAAATTGCGCCAAATTTTAAATAAATTTGCCAATTTTCTGGCACTAAAAGATAGCGGGTATGTAGGGTGATCCAATAGAACGATATGGTGGTTTAATTATTTCCATCTGGTGCGTTATGATTAGAGTTACCTTGCCATATCTGCACCATATACAACCGATAAGGTGGATTGAAGCAGTTTTTTCATGGATAAAATACGAGATCATTTTCAGTGCAGTTTTATAACGCTTGTCAACCTTATACCTAGATTATTTTAGTCACCTCGATTAAATGACCACGAATCTGGTTATTCTACTAACAAGGTAATAAACAAAAAGTCTAGCTTGTTTCATTTAGTTGTCCTTCGATTATTTACGTGCTTATAAAAACCTACTGGTGAGAATCTGGAGATGCCAAAGCATGGCGAAAACTGCCGCCTAAAAAATACCTCGTCAACATTTCGATGGAGGTATTACTGTTGAACAAACTCTGAAACGGCAAGTGGCATCATTTTTTACTAACTATTTTAAATGACATCGCCTAGGAGCTCTACCAACTTATGGGTTTTATTTATTAAGCAATATTTAGCTACTGATTGCCATATATGGCAATGTTGCCCTTTAATCATTGGAAGTAAAATTGAATCGAAGTGTCAATACCGATTCTTAAAGATTGAAAACAAGCCAATAGGAGGCATCAGACATCATACGGAAGTCGTGGCCATAATCTAGGATAAGACTAACGAAGAAGGTTGATTTTTGGAAGGCGAACTTCACGTTTAGTAATTATTGTACAGTTTGATTGCAAACTCAACTGAATTAGGGGATTTTTGATACGTAGACATTACTCAATATCTTTATAATTCAATCACCTCTATCATTCATGGAACTTTCTGTCAACTGATTTCAATTTTTCCACAATTGTGAATTTTAATAAGAACCGGTTTTTCTAGTGCTTTGTGGCAAATAAACCCCCAGTAACAACATCAAATACTGAGGCGAAATTTAACCATTTAGTGGTAATCTTAATCACATTATAAATGAATAGTTTAAAGTGAAATCGGAGGAGGCTGAATGGTTAGAAGTGAACTAGTTAACAGCAAGCCAATCAAAACTGATCAATGTATATAAATGTTTTTTTTTCACTTTTAACCTTAAATTTATTCCAGCAGAAATTATACTAAAATTTTCAGATTTCCAGATTTAGCTAACTTTGTGTTAAAATAGCCTCTCAGAGAAGACAATCAAATCTCTCCAGATTTACAGTCTGGATGTCATTAATTTGACATATATAATTATTCAATAAATCAAATGATCACTGAACACTCAATTCACTATGTTAGATCTATAGACGACGCAAATAAATTAAACAGTTTTCATTCTTGGAAATGATTCGAATGCAAGAAAAGCGTCAATCCAATATAGTTTGAAGATAGGGATGGGGAGGGGTTTGAATGGATACATAAATTTGGTCAACATATTCATTCCTCGGCCATAAACAACTGTTTATTTGTTACTATTTCACTTCCAAAATTTTAGTATTCGAACCCGGTTTCTGCTTATTAACTTAGATGTCTGATCGTAAACCTGAAATGAGCTATTTTTCTTGGTTTTCAAATAAGTAGATGTGTAAGTAGGGATGTGATTAGAATTTACATGTTTTTTAGCAAAGCCTACACCCACTTAAATTCCCATAGGATGCACTTAAATGCCTTTTCAGAATAGTTATAATTTAAATTGCATAATTAAACCCGCATGGAAGTTCGTAAGACGACAGACAAGTAAAAATAAAAGAGAACTGATCGTAATTAGAAGAAATTGTTGATTTCTTCACCAAAATCTTCCAATTTAGCAATTTATTTGCTTTTTTCTCGGTAAATTTGATAACAAATGCTATCAAGCCTATGTCCAACTAGTATATACCTGATATGAACTTTTGAGTTAACGGACTTAATGGTACATCCATCCTAGCAACACATGGGAAAAGTGGGGTAAAACCACCAATCTAAAACTGCCGCTGTCATGCACTAACCATCAATTAGACACGCATGTGCCAAAGGTCCTGCTCATCGGAGTAATGGTAACTTCCTAAAATAAACAAATATTCCAACTCCAAATTTAAAATTTTATCCTATCAGTTGTGTATAGATCATTGTCTGATTTCAGTGGCGATGGATTATCTCATAATATGATATTATAAACATATTCCCACAATTTCTACGACCTCTATTCACCTCCAATCTTTGAATTGGTATTGGAAGTTGAGTGTTTTTGGAATAAGTCCCTATCCACCTGGTGATATAGGCAGATAGTTGAAAATAGGTGTATCAGAGGAATCCATAGAATGCATAGCTCGTATGTCGCAGTATATGCTTGTATGTTATTAAATTTGAACTTCTTTCCAAACCCTCTACTAACTCCACTAGTGTGTTTTGCAGTCAATAAACTTCGATCAACCTAGCATTATATCATTTAACCATGCGTCGTCTGCAGTATTTTGGTATAGAAAGGAATGTAAATAGATTAAAAATAGATACAAAAAATGTTGTTGGTTACATATTGGGTTTATTTTTGGTGATCAAGCTCTCTAATTTGAACACACCATTTCTCACAAAATTAGTCCCTTTGAGAGCACGCTATTCCGACTGTAGGTAAGCACTGCAATTAGCATTTCAAGCCTTCCATTTCATTTATCCAATTCCCCCAACGGAGATCGGTCCGTCCAGGAGAGGCAGATTGAAAGATACTGACCTTTTCACCATTTCACTCTCTGCATTTGTCCTTCCCTAATGTTTTCTTTTTTTAAACATTCCCCAAAACCGGTGTCTGATTTTTTTCTAGGGGACATACTAGACGAAGGGGATTTTTGGAAGGAGGTTGTAACTTGGCCTGAAATGACACACCTTTCAGTGAAAGAATAATTTGAGCTTGAATAAGGAATCAATCAATTATATCTATAAGATTTTCCAGTTATATCCTATTTTGGGCTATTTAAGCTTTAATTGCCATCCATATATTCGTTGTTTAAGTGGTAAAGTTGTAATCTAGATAAATCTCGTTAGACAAATTCTAATTCCTGCAAATAAACTCCGAGAGTCTTAGCTAATCTCTATTTCTGCCTATTCGTTGAAAGCTACACTCTAAAAAGCTACCTTTCACAATTTTTGTCTCTTGTATTTGCGAATGTTTTTTTTTAGATATAATGAAAAATCAGTGCCGTGCAGTGCTGGGAGTCACATCCTAAAGCTTAAGGACCTTTTGATTAAAAACTCGAAGGTCATTTCTGAGAGGTCGAATAGTTTGAATTGGGCTTTAGGTTCAACACTTTGGGCTTGTGCAACTGCTATTCATATTCACTTTGCTCAATAAATTCAAATAGTACTAATATTTCATTCTTGACAAATACTTGGATTTGTCTATGCCGCCTGTAAATAGTTATTAGGGTTTTGATTTTCAGGGTGATACAAGCACTATATTTGAAAACTACTTTCATCACTAAAACAAGTCTGTTCAGTAAAGTCCATTTTAAAATACGTTTACTACTCAACTCAAAGGCGAGACTGCTCTAATTCGCAGCTCGACGAACTTAAGGGTGGAGATCACCATGGGATATTCCTTAATGGTACCTAAAGCTACTTAAATTCACTAAATGCACTGCATCGTATACACTCCATGCTAACCTCTAATGCTTGAATAGTTGTACTTTATTTTCTGAAAAATTTCACATACATCTGAAAGCTTGGTACTTCGCTGCTCTGCCACGAGTACACCTGAGATCGGGCTTATGGAGCAAAAGAGGTGGTTAGAGTGACTTGAACGAATATTCAGCTCATGTTACAGCCAAAAGAATCTACAACAATAGTCGCTATTTCAGAAGATAAACTTTAACTTCGCTTTGGTAAATTGTGTTCTTTTACTCAAGGTAGAACTAATAGACTATGTCTACAGTTTTCGCAGTCACCATCTTTTCCTCTTGAACTAGTAATTTTTTTCGTCTGTCGGCATTTCGAAAAGCTTATGTTTACTTGTGCCCGGGGAATGGACAGCTAAGGGGTGAGAAAAGCATTTTAAATGCAAAAGTTGACGGCACTTTTAGCGCTTTTTCTTGGTAGATCGAGGAGTAGGAAATGACTCAATTCTTATCGAGTGGATAGTGAATAATTTATAAATGGATTATGTTGGCAGCTTAGTCCAATACAAAAGAGGAGTTATGAAAATTGATGTCGACATCTACAAGAATAAGATGATGAAATGTGTTGGCAGCTAGCACTAGCGGGGAAATGACTTTTCCTTCCTCATCAACTATTCTCAAATGATGGCAAGATGAAAAGACGCTGTCAGACTGATCAACACAAGCCTCTAGACGGTCTTCCTACATTGTCCTTCCCTTTATCTAGTGGGAGGTAAAATAAAAAAATAATGATAATGTGAAAGGAGAACAACCGAACCTGTCTTTCAGCCTCGCAATTTGACGATGAGATGAGTTGAAAGTTGAGGTAGTTGACAATCCATTCATTCAAGAGCTTTGATGAAGTAGAATTCTTCTGTTTCTATGGCTTCCACTTCGACAACCGTAATTCACCATTATAAACTTACTTATCTTTCTTGTTTACACTATTTGATATTTTCCTCTGAGTCTTGGTTTATAATATGGGAAAAAATGATAATTTCTGTGAGTTGGCATCATAAAATCACTCTAATCTGAAACCAATTTTTTCCCCGAGGCAGATCTCGTTTTTTTAGCTGCGCCACCAGGTGACGCACACCAATTGAGTAGGTTTACGATTATTATTAGAGAGTCAACAGACAGTTATTCAAAAGTAGACTTACAATGGCTCTTATTCTTCCATAATTCGCATGTTTTTGAAGATTTCCTGTTCATTATTTTTGTCGCACAAAAAATAAAGATCTCGTTAAAAGTTCAAATTAAAGTTTAACCACTTGGTGAATGCATGTTAAAATGCAACAAGATGAATTTTATTACTATACACGGATCTAATTTCAAATCATCCTCAATTCGCTAAAACTTCAGCCCCGTGCTGTTTGTACTGTTCTGTATGGACAAAGTGAATTCATATTCTAAATTAAACCCAGCCAAGTACTTTCAGCCTGACTGCTTGATTTTCTTCCTTAAAATAAATGTAAGCGTCAGATTTGCAACTTGCGGTACATGAAACCTTCTCGTACCGATTCCAAAAACTAGTCGCTTCTCCTCATTGCTTTAGGCGTTGAATATGGTGTACAGTTCTTTGTTTTTTGCGCCAATATTGTCTGACAATCCGTGCCGTTAGTGCCGTTTGAGTGTTTAAGAAGGCAATAAGGATAAGTCCTACAACTAATTTCAATTTTCCATAATTTCAGATTGAGACATTGCTTTTATTTCACAGAAAGGCTTTAATTGCACTTAATAGTAATTAAGCGTTAAAGTCCAGGATGACGAAAGTAATTTTCATCACAAGCGTAAACACATATAGGTGTCCTTAAATATGTTAATCTTTCTCAAAGTTGATTTTATAGTGGAGAGTGATTTGCTTTAAGAAGAAAACATGAGTTCAGTGTTTAAAACGCTCTGTACTCATTTTTCACATGGGAGGAATTTTTTCCGAAACTATGTCTACCTCAGTCTCTGCGATGAATGCTTTCCAATAGGTTGATAATGAATGAAATCTTAAAACGGTTTTCATTTTGTGCATGAAGGTTGGACACGGAAATTTGTGCTAATTTAGCACTGTCAATGAAAAATATATTGGCAAAGAGCATCTTAGTCGCAAAAACCTTTTTTCCACTCCCGACCCAGAGACTCCTTAACCCGTAGATGTTTTTTTAATTATATTATGGTAATGAAAATATCTGTTTTTATCAAAGCCGGAAAATCAAATTTTTTTGCGGACAACCACTCTTAAACTGTGAAATGGAATTTTTTGTTATACAAGTTCTCCCAAAGCTAAAGACGAAGATAATACTCTTCTAAATCACAGAACTTCATGCTAAAATTTCTTCCATTTTTATTCAAAATCTGAACCCCAGTTTTGATAGCCAAACATATAAATCACTCAGTCATAAGTGCATTTATTTAAAGGTCCTATCAAGAATATGGGTAGCTTTGAAGTGCATATTCACGGCAAAACATTCTTGTCATTTCATTGTTAATATTGTTATTTCATTGATTTGAAATAATCATGTGGAAATCAACATCCGATAATGCAAAGCATATAAGAAGAGTGGTATCTTGGCTAATTCCTTAGATGTTGTGTAATAGGCCAAAATTCAGATACCACAAGACCGGACCAGTAATGGGATGGCTAACCACAGTTGGTAAAGTTAATTCAAAGTTGGGATATCAGAAGGTGAGCCACTAACGCTTCTATTAATTCTCAATAGGAATTTTTAACCCGTTCATAACCAATGGATCAGATATTTAGTGCCATTCTTTGGCTCACCTTGATATCCACTGACCAATTTGTTTACTCATAAAACCGAGAATCCTAAAAGATAACTTCTTATTTTGGCTAACAATTTTATGCTACCACTAGAAGGGATCTATTTATAGTTTTATTCGTATTTACGTATTTCAATTAATAGATTTCAAAGCGATGTCTTAGTTCCAGATAAGAATAAAAAATTCCAGAACTCCCTTAAAATATTACCAGGAAAATGTGATTACTTTGGTCAAACAAAGCACTACGTATTATAATCCACTTGTAGGATCTGCACCAATTGTAAACCAACGAACGCGTGTGTTGAGGAATACTACACGAATAGGCCTTGACTAAACCTTAGCGATCTCCAAGACAAAATCCATTTAATATGAAATTATTTCTGAAATTAGTTGAGGAAATAGAGTGTATGGTGTGAATAGCATCAATTGTTTTTGTGTCTTACTGGTAAAAACCATAGCCATTAAAATACAATTTTGGCCACGCTGACCAAACAGAGACAATTGGTTGTTGGTTGGGTTGGTTGTTGGGTCACGACCCCACATGCTCTCTAACGTGACCAGCAGCACGCTCTAAACCTCCAGACTGTTCGAGCGCTTTTAGCATTCGTTGGTTCAGCCATGTTAACGTCTAAATTTATCTTCGCAGAACCATGCTATTTATTTTGCTATTAAACAGAGTTTAATTAGAATTGTAATTATCAATATTAATTTTTCAATTATTTATCAATAATTAATGAAAAATATATTTGATTTTTAAACAAACGGTAAACTTCATTATAAAATTTTCGCCAGAAATTCGAGAATATTATTATAGAATTTAAGTTCACACCTAGTTTTAATTTTATAAGATATTCAAATAGGATACCGACGTCAGTCTTGTCGTTCTAAGAACTCGAATAAACACTCAGGTAACTGTGCGATCTTCAACGCCCAAGGGGTGGATTTAACTCATATAGGAGATGGAGAGTCGGTGGCCGTATTAGCTATTCCAACCATGCCTAAATATGGCAATTCAAATAAAATGGCTTACCACCGAACTGAGAAGTATGTCAGTTGGTAAAGATCCTCGTGGTTGCGATGATAAATCCGCAGCACCTCCTCATTTCGTTTTCGCTTGGTTTGACGCGATCACTTATCAAATGGTTAATTACCTATCCGCAACCTTACATATACTCCAAGGTTATTCTGGCTCTGACATCATATTAAATATATTTATATCTAATTAATGAAGCAAGATTCTCATAGTTCTTCTCACCTGATTACTATTTCTCCCACAACACCCTTTCAGTCGGGATTTCTCAAATGCCTTTTTGTCGTAGGAACAATGGAGTCTACTAGGGGGATTGGTCAGGGCTGTTTGCTTACTTTCCGATAGAGATTAATCCTGCGTTCCACTAAAAGAAAATTATATCACATTAAAGTGGGTATCAGTGGTGACTGCATACAGTTGCACTTTTGGTTCTAATATTATTATTGTGACAAAAATAAAATATTTTGCGCAATGCGTCACCTGATTGGTGGATGTGAATATGAAGATAAAAAAATCTCTCTACTTTAATTAAGTAGAGTTCGTCTTATTTGTGGCAATGAAATTCACTTCCAGAATAAATCCACGCCAATTCATATTAATGGCGTCAAAATTCACTGAGGCCAAATAATTGCGGACAAATATAGTGGGCTATCGAGAAGGAGGTAATAACGATTTCTTTCAATCATATCTGATTGATTATTGGTGTGCACAGACACGATACTCAACTTACTTATCTGATGGTTAATATATTTCTCGAATTAATAAAACGCGCCCATTACCGGAAGTAATAACTGAAATTTTATTGAGTTTAAAATGGAATGCAAGTAAAAAAATGAATACTATAGGTATTTAGGGATCATTATGGCCATGGAATAGAATATTTTAAAATGGATGATAAAAGTATTTTCTAAATAAACTAATTCTGACAGCTTGACTCCGTGGCGATATCTACATATTTGAATGAAGAAATACCATTCAAGTTCAATACACATGTTTTTAACTACAGTGCTCATTTCTTTACACCGCCTTCCTTACATAAAAGTGTATGAAATTTAAAGCATTAAGTTCTCCCCTCAAACTCATACTTTTGTGGTAGGCCAGGGATAAACAAATCTCGAAGCCCCAAAATGTGTGCCATGACCCTAGGTAATCTATTTCAATGAGTTGTCTCTAGGTCATTGATTACCATTATCGATTTCCGAGGGCACGGCGATCCTGACGGTTAGACAATGAGGCGCTAGTGTTTGGTGTTCAAACCTCAACAATATAAAGGCTTGCATTCACGTTTAGTGATCTTTATTGAGCTGACAAAAGGCCTTGGAGTGACTCCCTCTCCCTCGCTCTCAGGATCTGGACCATAACGACATCTAGATTATAACAGTGCATTAGATCATCACTTTGCAAAATTTTGGAGGGAACTTTAATTCAAATCCTAATATATGGAATGTGATAATATTGATTATTTAAAATTCTTCAAGTTGGATACATTAAACTTATGAAGATTACAATTTTTCAAAAGCTAAACTTTCCTACGTGTGCGCCTTTAAACAAATATTTACAACTCAATGCTACTCTCCAAACAGAGGAGAAAAATTTTCGGAAGTGAGATTTCCAGGGCCAATCTTACCAAGTCGAAGCTGTAAAAATGCTTAAGTTCAGGAAATGTCATCACCGAATCTCCCAGACCTTTCTCTTCAATGTACAAAGGTAATGAAAGCTACATTTTCTTTTGTTACATTCAGACTTTGCTACGACCTTTGAATAAATGCCCCTATTAGTATTGCCGAATTGGCAAATTTTCCAGATGTCAACCCTTTCTAGTTGGTCTCATTAGTCTTGATGCCTAAACTGCAGTCGGATTAATCACATGCCATCTACAAGATTGGTACCTACATCAACAACAAAATCCTACAAAAATGGTATGTCATCGCACTTGACCAACAAACCAACTCTGGGTCAATGCAATTCCAAGCTGACTTGATATAAAAGGCAGACATCATCGCCTCAAAAGACACTCCAATGGATGCACGAATTACTTTCTATTGCAATCGCTAATTGTTCCAATTTCGTGCATTGTAACCTCAAACAACAGAGTCCTCGGTCTTCCATGCATCCGATTTTTTTTCAATCGCCTAAAATAATCGTGGCTTCATTTCCAACTCACTCCTAAGCTTCAGTTTATCGAAAAGAATTCATACAATTTGACGAGCACAATTCTTCCTTCGGGAAATCGTTAGTTCAATCACATGCTCAATGCTCATACATGGCTAACCATGAGGATAATCAATACTGGTATACCCCAAGTCATAAAAGCACCTCAATACATCAAGCCACTGTCTCACTTACAGGACTTCTGCTTCCTTTCTACTGGATCTGCGTAACTATGATACTGATATTTCGCGACGGATCACCTGATAAAATTACTATTGTATTGACTTTACGTAGAAAACACAGCAATGTTTACTTTAAAAGCAAGGAAAAATATTTTCTCTAAATATTAACTATTTATTTCCAAAAATTCAAAGTCAACAATGACATATGAAAGTCATAAGTCGGAGCTAATATCGTTTCACAAAATTGAATCATAAGAAAGAAAAGTGCATAACTGTCACCTTCGCTGTCAAAATTTACAAAACTCAAGAATTTACTGAATTTACTGAATGACGTTTGTAAGGAATATAAAAAAATTTCTAAAGATTTTATCTCGGCTCTAAATTCCAGATTATGCCAGGTAGTTACCAAGTCGAAATGCGGATGACAGTGGAGCAACGGCAAATGCTTGTGCACTTGCACAATTTCAGTTATGAAATAAATGCCCACGTGAAAACAGGAATGTTTAACTTTCTTTTCATAGAAATCAGTGTACTTGTCCCCACGTGTCGATAACTGAATACTTCAGAAGTCAATTTTGATTTGGCTGTTTTTCTCATTAATAACCCCTTTTGAAAATTTATCACAGTTGCTTCGTCCCCTTGATGAATCATGCAGTGACTTCTAGGCAAAGCAGATCTATGAGCCACCAAGCGGCAGCTATATAGCTGACTTACTTTGAATCTCAGATTCATCAAATTGTTGAATAATTTCGTAATAAGCGCAGTTCCTTACACAATAGTCAAGCTTCGCAATAGAATTATGCTAGGAACTTGAGTGAAAATTTTTCTCCGCACTTTGAATAAGAATGTGGTTATGTCACTTCATTGCGCCCAGCACATTTTGAATAATAATTACTCAACGTATGTTCACCTACTCCGATGCTACTAATTCAATTTTTATTGCTTTTAATTTTGCATAATTTCGATTCACTCTACTAAACGTTAGTCATTAATAAATACTGACTCAAATCTAAACACCCCATTCTAGTTATAAGTGTACTATAATTCGTCGAAAATTTCTCAATATGCCATTTTTAAATCTGGCTATTCTTGTTTTACTTAACTGTCTACTTATTGGGTTATCGGGTACGCTAATTTAAGTAATAATAATGTGAGAATAGTTAATTGTGAATTAGTAATAATAATTGATCTTCGACCTTGAGTGAACACAGTATGATAAATTAAAATTTTGGTCATCTCACCTCTGCTGCATTTAAACTGCAAACTGCTGAATATCATACAAGATCATTTGCTTTCTCGACAACTGAAAGAAGAATGAATCGTTTGACTTTTGGTCGCCTAACGACCGGTCAATATGCAGTGAACAAAGTGGCCAGCCATCCAGAGGACGAATCACGAAAGATGAACTTTTTTTAGCACGAAGTATCCATTTAGTAAATTTGTACAACTAGAATGCAGAAATTAAATGGAGCAAGACTCCTCGGAACTTGACATTTCCCTCACAACTTTTCGATCTCTCGACCTTATTAGTCCTTGGACTTTGCATTAATCGATTCGGGTTGCTTCATACAATTAAAAATTCCTGAGAACTTCAAAATAATAATAATACCTAATATTAATAACAAGAAATGACACTAGTTTCGCAGTCCAAAGCCAAACAGAAATGCTTTGTAACCTTAGCAATGAGAAAGCATAGTCCAAAACGAGTTGGAAAAGAGGATAGCGATCACAAGTTCAGGCTAACTCGAATTTTCTATTTACCATATTACATGCATTCAAGGTGTAGACCACCCCCACCACCCTAGTTTCCTGAGAGAGAATTTGCAGGTTACTTACCAGCTAAACAAATTTCCCTTTCCTTACAGCCTCAGAGCACCCGCCATTCTAATTGATATAGTGTTTTGTAGGAGAGAAAAACACGTGTTGATTATTCTTGGGTTGAAGTAAGCACTACACCGTTAGCGGAGTAAACAACACTCTTAAGCGACGCTTTTAATGACTCCGGCTACAAAAGCACCGACTTTTTTAAAAGCTGCCTATGCGGTTCCTGTTAGGTTTTTCACTGATGGATGTATGAATGCATAAACCGAGATACGAAATTGAAATCTCCACTAATCTCTCCAATATAAAGCTATTAACTTGTAAATGGGAACCGTGATGAGGGGACTCGATCAGACTTACTTACCCATTGGCAATTTTGTGAAGTAAGATTAACTGAAGGAAATGTACGTTTTGACACAGCGTCCATTTTGAGAGCATCATGTCTAGAAACTAGATTTCGAACAATAAACTACTGAATGAGTAAATCAGATCGTCTAATAATAACATTTCCAAGTCGTAAAAGCTGGCCTGAAATCAAGAAACTCCTACAGAAATATGAAAGGTTATTCGAAGAACTTAAATAAAAGGTTATCTAAACTTTCAATAGAAAAATTGCAGGCGTTGTTAGGCTGAGGGAAGACGAGAAGTGCAGTTGGTGTTCCATGTTTTTTAAAAGTACTTTTAAAATGTTTATCAAAGACGATGATTAGAACGTCGCATCTTCGAAAATTTTACCCCTTTATTGAATCGGAATTGGAATAAGTTTTCCGCGAGGAAATTGGAATAAAGGGAAGGCGTTTCAGTGGCCACTTGAAAATAGTAATGGGAATGAATAGTGATTCGGGAAACGATTGAAGACGTGAAATTTCCCCTAAGAACCAATTTCAAGGTGGCAAACAGTTGCCCTTATTCTTTAAAAATGACAATCCTATTTAGTCGGAGTAATCAAGCCTTTACTATCTCAATTGGCCAGCAAATGTTGGACATTGAGTACATAGCACACACAGGAACAAGGGCACAATGGATGCAGTGAATCCATTATGAAAAACGGAATTCTGAGGCATAAAATTCATCATTTAAACTTTACCAAAAATTTCTGAGCCATCTTCAAGACCAACTCCATTTTGTGATTGTTTTTTACTTTGGGTTTATTAATGTGCTGTATAAATGTGGAGATATTTAATTTTTTTTCAAAAGCTATTATGTGTAGCTTGTCACGCGTTATCCCTTGTCTACTGAGTTTTGAAGGTAAAAAATTAATTGGAAGCCGACCAAACATTGGATCATAGGGGCAGTGTTTGTTTTGCCTTGAGATGGTCAAGTCACCGAGGTTGTCTCCTTATCAATATTCGAGCTAATAGTTCCCTTGCATCTTGACAGTTATTTGAGACCAGAAAACACCTCAACACTTCAAAACAAAAATCCAATTCAACTCCTTTGTTTTATCATTAATATCTTCCTCCTCAGCCTCGTCTTATTGAATCCTTTTACTCTATTCAAAATCATTAGTTTTTTCTTAGCAGTGTGAGATAATTGTAAAAAATACTAAACTCAACGTGACCTCAAACTCTTTCCCGCACTCAGAAAGGAGTCGTTTCTAATAGGAATGATAAGAGTGATCCTCTTATCCGGAAAATACCAAATCAAATATCAAATCAATATTATGTATATATATATATATATATATATGGTAATACCTGAGCTGGCTGGGCCCCGGTATTTTTTTTTAGACCTTCCCATTAGAAAGATCATTACCTTAAAACCTTCGTTTAATGACTTCATCATCGATTTCTACTTTCTACGAAGTCGAATAAAGCGAAGACTAATCGGATACTCTTTGAAGTGTGCAATACTCTGCTGGGAGTTATCATTATCCATAAGAATTTACATATCGATAATTTGCTTTGATCATTCTTAGCAAGATTGAGGAAAGGGTAGGTGGGAACCACTCTCAAAGGCCCATCAGTAGCCCTCAAAGCACAATCACAACACAACTTAACCTCTCCGGTATGTCAAACTACGAAGGTCAGAAATAAAAAAATGGTACTAGTCAGAACCAGAGCACAAGAAAAACATTTAAATTTTATTGGGGAGGATTGAGGTTTTCAAGAATGAAGACTTACAGCCACTTTGTGTTCCATTATCACCTTTTTCACTAACTGAAGCAGAAGCAGACACAAAACATTGGGTGTTAGTTCCACTGTCAATAACCCTTAATGTCATTATTAAGTCCTCTATGCCAAGTTCAATATTTTTGGTCCCAGATAATACCATGGTTACTACCATTTCCCCGATCCAGACTGAAAAGAAGGTTGTTAATCAAGGGATAGAAAACAAACTCACATGTACACTCAACCGCTGAGCATGTGTTCTAATGACAAGTGATTTAATCTCAAAGCGAGAGCGAAGTGGCTTTTCGTCTGACTCCGCAAAACACGTGTCAAAGTAAATTCATCACGTGCGCGCCTGAGCTTCTTTTATTGCTCTATCTCTTTCTCTCTCTCCACCCCACCCACGTAGTGTAGCTGCTCATGGCGAATGAAGTCCAAAACTGCTGCACTGCCTTCTCATTGGCTGATGGTGATAGCGGACAGGCTGATTTGAGCAGAATGATATGCTCTGTGTTGACCATGATGTGAGACTAACCCCTCCTGCTATTCTTTTAACTGTTTAGTTGGCCAACCAGCCAATTGCTTTGATCAATTTGAAGGCGGGGTGGGGAAAGGGTGGAGCTTTGATGCATCTATATCAACACTAGAAACAAGTGCGTGAACACGCCTGTCCGACGTGACTAACCTTCCAACGTCCATTAACTCTTCAAACTGTTATCGCTAAGATACCCTGAAAGTGTATTGTTTAAATGCAGTCAACCCACCTATTTTAATCAAGTAGAAAATGAAAGCACTAAAGTGAATGTGCACTAATGAGCATCAATCTAATGATCTTAGACTTGCTTAAAGAGGGTGGTGTTCATAACTCTTACCGTTTTATTTTTTATTCGATTTGCTCCTGTATTAAAGCATTGAACTGTCTCCTTTAGTGAAGAAAGGCTCGCCTGCAACATTCCAATAATATTAAGTCCGCCACTATGATCTGTGTTCCCACTAAATATGGATAGGCTAAAGTTAACTCGGACCTGGAGATTGAGCTTAGGTGATAAACAGAATAATTCAAAATAGATTATTACCTCAACAAAGATCATACAACAGTAAGTAAATACTCTTCCAATTTTTGTTATAGAAAGTCAAATTACCGCCGTACGGCAGATAACAGTTTTTTGTCCTGATTAAATGTCAAACGATGGACGATGGGTGAACACTGTTGGAAAGTGCTCATTTCAAGGCCAATTATAAGCTTGTCGACGTCCAATCTTTTTTGAGTTTCGGTACCGGGTTTCTTCAGCCCGGAGATCAAGTGGTAAATAAGTGGATAAGATAAGAATTTATTCCAATTATAAGGGAAACTTTTGTACTGCCAAAGCAAAAATAAGTGAAAAGAGTTGCCACTTGCCTTCATCATAGCAGTGACATGTTGATTGCTCGAATCTATCTGAACAGTTAGCGATAAGCAAGAAGTTAACGTGTTGTTTTGTTAACAACAAAACACAAGATACACTGCACGAAAATAGCCTTGGCACAACGATAAACTGTACCAATATCTTTCGATTGTATTTGGATGCGAATAAGGCAGTAACCATGGTTGTTGTTCCTTTATGCGGAATTAGCATTTGATGAGCTCAGGTTAAGAAGGCACATATATTTGCTGAATATAATCGAATTTATTACTAAAATCTGACACCGGAGGTGAACATACACTTTTTATTGGTACTGTTCCAATGTTATTCTTTTTGCAATATTTATAGTGCCTTGGATCAGGTCCATTCATTAGTTAAAACTGAGGTCAAAAGGGATGATTGATGGATAAATTACTAAGACGCCAATCAAGTTCCCTTGGTTAAAGTGATCGAAGAAGACTCCATCTGGGTAGGACATTTCATTTGGCAATAGAGACGTTAATTTTGAAATTGTCAGTGTTGAAATCGGGGCTATCCTCGGGGCTTAAGATGGGACCGATACTTCTTCGCCGTATAAATCTACATGACTTTATATATTTATGTACGTCTCTTTGGGCTAGTACTTCCTTTTGAAAGCACTTGACAGCAATCACGATGTCGAATTTCCAGAACACAGATTTCGCACTTATTTCCATTTTTACTGTCCCAAATTTAGGTAAACCATTTTGACCAAGAGCACAAAAAGCCACGGCTTGAATAAACCAAATTTAAGATTACGTGCTGTTGTCTGTCTCATCGCCACAGTTACAAAACTGTCACTTTTGTATAAGGTAGATTCGTAGTTAGATCTTTGCTCTTTGCACAATCTTCAAAACTTTGCGAGACCACTTTAGTTACTGGAAAAACACCCCAGTTAAATTACTTAATGCAAAAAGTTAATTTAACCCTTTAACGCCCGAATTATTTTTTAAAAGTACACCCAGATGCACTAGCACGTGTCTCGCAGTAGTCTGATGCCGACGACGTGATGAGTTTTGGTGGTATCAGGCGAAGGCTATAGACGGCAATAACACCTTCTGTTACGAGTCTAGTACCAATGGATTATATTTTGAAAGAGGACTGTACGGTCCTGCAGGGCGCTAAAGGGTTGGGGAAGTATTGGAAATGATCCTGAAGCCTCTGTGATAAAAAAAGAATAGTCAATTGCCGATCTTTGATCAACATGACCAACACGTTCTAAATTGTAATAAGTGAATAATGGAATAAACAACCTTATTCCATAAAAAGGCGTTAATTACGGGATTACCAGAAAAATGGGCTATTGTAATTGGCCGAATTCAAGGTCATATGAAGTCTCTGAAACCCAAGTCGTACTTCTTTCATCTTCTAAGATTATCATTTCAGAAATATAGTAACAAAGTAAATATACTTATTATGCGAAATGATAGCAAGTACTAATTGAAACTTTAAAAAAATGTGCGAAATATCTGGACATGGTTTATTGAGAAATACAAATCGAGAAGAGGGCTTTATTTTTTAGCTCCCCTCCCCCCCTCTATTTACTGCTTTACCTTATTGGACTATTTACTAGTCCTGGTATTCTGATGCTTTCCCACAAGTAAAAATTTTGCCCAATGTAATTAATTATGCCATTACCAATAAGTAAACCAAGTATTTAATAAAGGTAAACATTTTTCAAAAGCGAAAGTTTTGGACGATTATTGTGTATTTTTATTCAAATGAGATATTCCATTGAACTTCTTCCGATGTCATCTCCACTGCTCCTTCTCCCCCTCATTATACGCAAGATCTGAAATTTTTGTATTCATGAAAATGTAGCTCAAGCTAGCTCATGATACTTATAGTTATGTTTTTCATATTCTGTTACTAAAACAGGAGACGGATTGCGTTAGCGAGTTAGCCGCTCATTTTAGTGCCTTGTGGTTTATTACTCTACAACAGTAAGGTGAATCTCTAGCGCGAACTAAAAGTTATTTGTGACATGGAACCGATGTTTCTAACTCAATGGAAGCCCACAGTTCCTTTGTAAAAATATCTTCTTTAAATATACCTTTATTTGAATTCATTTTCCCATATCAGAATAAGCTAGACAACTTCACGGTCTAGATGGCCCAACAAATGGCTCAGTCAGTGAAATCTAATGAAGATGTGGTAGGGGGGGGGGGGGGGGTGGAATAAATTGGATAAGGAATATTGATATAGTGGTGATATCATTCTAAACTAATAGGTTTAAGCTATAAAATATTGATGGATAAGAAATGCCCTGAATGCTTAACTTTAGACAATAAAGGGCTGAGTGGGGAGGGGAGAGGTAATAGACACTGAATTTCCCATTAGTTCCTATGATGCTACCTCTCCTTCCAAAAAAGGGTATCGGACAGCCATTTCCTAAAATGGCTTGGAAGTTTTGTAAAGAAGATGTCAAAAGACTGGCTCAGAGTAGTATGGCATATTTATGAAAACAATGTCCACCAAATTGTAGATCACCTTAATTTGCCATTTACATTTATTATTAAATTTCTTCCGCTTATTCTCATATACTTTCGCCTCTAAAAGCTATTGAGCATTAACCACTAGCATTCATTTTGGCACTCCGTATACAGATTCTCACCTCCTCCTCACTCCCTTGCTTCCTAGATCGTGCTTAATTAATCTTCATGGTTGTCCAACCAATCAGCTAACAATCCCATTTCTATATGATCAAGTACATAGATGTCACACATCGAGTGATCTTTAATAGTAATAAAAATATGGGAACGAGGGACCAAATTGCAACAACAGTTAAAATACTTCTTTTACCAGAACCCGGTGGACTATAAAGTTAATATCCCAGTCGATAAGGGATGCCTCGGGGGGAGTGCCACGAGGAACTGTCTAAAATTCAATTACTATAACGAGGTCATGTAAGCTCAATTATTAATTCTTTATTTGTAGCAATTGACTCAGTTATACCATTCAGCTAAAAGAACTGATCTCGGAGGTCGTCCTGACCTAGGGTAAATGAACTGTCGCCACTTTCCACCTCTTAAATAGCAGCTTATCCAACTTCCTCAAGAATGTCTCGCAAATTTTAGTAACGAAATCCAATGTCGTGAGCGCTACACTATCAAACGGCACAACAAAGGCTTCTTAAAGTGATTGCTGCGATTTCACACGCTCAACAAGTAAAATTTGACCTTGATAAAAGATATGGTAAACACCACTAATGGTCATGAAATCAAAACCTGTCTTACTTCGGCCACCTTCACACGAACACCACGTAACTGCTGCCCAGTACCTCTATATAACTTGCTGTCCTCTGAAGGACGTTTCCGCATAATAGTCAAAGCAATACCTATTGATAGGATGTGTCATGACTCTTGATTTCAATAATTAAAGTTAAGTTTCTCTTTTTGACTACAGAAGCAATTTTGTCATATCTGTACAGAAATTTAACGGTCATAATAGCACTAAATAACTCAAGATCAGCAAACAAGCATGAATTATAATTGAAAACATTGAATGTAAATTTAATTAGCAATATCAATTTATTTTACGGACTGAAGAAAATAACGCAATGGACAAAGCAAAGCATACAATAAGAACGTAACGTTATGGTGACTCTCGTGAGGTGATGTCTGTTCTAACTATGTGATTTGCTCAATCTCTTAGAATATGCTGTTTTAACTGAAGGTGGTATCCTCTTTATATCAGCCAACTACTTTAATCGGTGAGAATATAATTCTTAATATGATTATCGTTATATTTACAATGACAGGATGCGCGATAGACTTACCTCCACGTGGTACACCCTGAGCAATGTATACTCATACGGCAAAAAGTCTATAAAACGGCAGTTGACTTCAAACTACCATAACCCGACTGTATCTCATATTCGACCTCTTCCACAGTACTCACCACACCCTACCTTTTTCTCTACCTTTATGTCTGTCTGTCTATCTCTCTCTCTCTTGCATCCGTGAATCACTCTTCTGTGCTCCCTCTCCACCTTTTATGACTTTGATGTTCCTCCCCTCTGTGAAGCCCGAAGTGAACTAAAGAGCTAATGATAACTATCATAAAGCCTGCCATTTGATATAAATAGATATTTATAAAGACCTCGAAACATTTAATGTGAGCATCATACTTCTTGAAACTGCTCAAGAAGGGAGTAGTGGAGAGCAAGTCCTCCCCCACCTCGTGGATGATTTAGAGTACCGCTTCTTTGTCTCAGATGTAGGTCGAAAGGTGGCTGGCCACGCTAAAATTTAAGGTGATTACTGTTTTTGGCCAATTTTCGGGCAAATCACATGTCAAAGAACTGGTAGGACAGATTTAGCTAATTGCTCTATATGGGCCATTTTTTTGGCAAATATTCCTATAAAATGAAGAGCAATGAGAGCGTGGCCTTATCGTCTATATCCAAGGCGCCCATCCCGATCTGGGAGGAATGATGGGAAAGGTGTTTAAAATGGATGTTGACAAGGAATAATGAATGATATCAATTATCTCCATCGAGATTATATGGAGCCCGAGAATTGCGTAGGAAAGTCAATTTAGAGTTGGGAATAGGTTGGCTGCTCATCAGAAAGATCTCGTGAATCTGATTGGTAATGAGTTATTTAGAGATGTTTTATCGGGAAATGTACTTTTTGTCCTATCCATGCAACTTCACACACCATTTGGAAATTGGTGAACGTGTACAACGCGTAGAATAGGTGCACGTACGCACTCTTGGTAAGCATCATTTCCGCTTTAGTCCATTTCCTTCTGCATAAGGTTAAGTGAGTGCGAGGGCGTATATATGATTCACCACTAACGCATAATTTTAGCCCATCATTCACTTAACCCTTTAGTCTTAACTAGTGGGGACGTATTAAACTGCGCATTGTATTGTCGCGCATTACAGACTGCTGGATCAAATGTCTCGTTTTATTGGGCAAAGTTTTGGATTGAAGGGAATATTTTTAATCCAATCTTGTTATTTTCATCTAAAGCAGATACTGAGAAAATTAATAACAAAGTGGGAAGCAAGTCATGGTAATCCAACAGCACATCTTTCTTTTAATAAAGAAATTCAATTTTGTGGTACGCAGGAATGTTTAAAGACCATAAGATTGATCATGCTTAATGCACCAACGCACTAAGCAATTGTATCATCGGTTCATAAAGAGTGAATTATTGGTCATGAAAATATGCCCAAATAAAACTTAGAGGCTCTATTAAACTCCCTTTCCTTATTTCCCGATAATTTTCTGTTGCTCTTAGTATTTAGCGTTTTTCACAGTTAACTGGAGCTCCATGCCAATCGATGGCTCGAGTGAGTAGTGAAACAGAATACGCCTATTTGTTAGCCATCGGAAATGTTCTACCTAATTTCACTAGATAGATCCTTATAAGCTACGAAAGGGAACTTGGATAAGCTGATTCATGCAGTAATGTACAAGATATTAAAAGTTGAAAGGTTTTGTCATTTCGATAGATAGCTCTAAGCATGATATCTCCTAATGACATTTCACTGTTCTGTTAATCTTTATATTTTTTGATCGATTATTTTCAGTGACCCCTTATCGAGAACGTTCACTTAATTGTCTGTAGATGGAAAGATTTTTTCTTTGAAGCATTTATGCATACATTTCAGTTCTGCCAAACTGATTCAATCTTATTAATATTTTCTTTTGAAATGTTCGATATTAAGAGAGTTCGCTATAGTCACAATTCAGGTAACTCCCACATTTCGATTAAAGTGGGGAATTCAAATGACAGAATTCTTTGACTGGAATGGGTCTGATTTGCGGAACAATAAATAATACTTCGAAGAGCCTACTTATATATATTTAAAAGCATATGTGTATGGGGATTTAACAAAGGATATAAAGTGTCTTATCAATTGTGTTTTCTTCCATTTCATCAACCCTGTTATTGATTACTGTACTTATCCTTGAAAATTCCTACTGTTAATTACTTGACATCATATCCACTTTAAATCAATCCCATTTTCTCCCTTACTCCAATTTCAAATTAGACAAAAACTGATGCTTTCAGTTATTCAACTCCCGCGAATACCATTCCAAATTTCAACATGAACAGTTCTTGAGATCTGTTTAAGAGCTATTGTGTTTACAAAGAGTAACCATTTTTACAGCTTTTATCTTCATTGTGAAATCAAATGATAGTTTCATAGAGTCAGTGTGAGTCACGAGTTTCTTCTGTTCACTGGCAGCAAACTTTAGCTGCCTCGCACACACATTCAGAACATGGATTTTAATACCGAATTTCAAAGTCAAATCCAATATAAAACATTTACCATACACAACTCGAGTGCGCTTTCATATTAAGACACACCCCGAGAGAGTCACTTGATAATATGAGAGGAATTCAGGCCAAAAAAATTGTTGATAAAGTAAAAGACAGGTAGACATGTCTGAAATTAAGGTCAAGTAAGTATTTCAAGGCCAAAGGCGATCATAATTTTAATTTTTGTATCAGTAATTAGGACATTTCGTCCATCTGAGACCAAATATGTCCAAATAATATTCACACTAATACATTTTTTAATGTGAGGATAAAAAGTCTATACTACTACATTTGAAGATTGGTGAGCAATTTACTGTGAAAGGCTTGAAATCGCTTACACCTCCACTATTCTGAATTTCAGAAACTAGGACTATCTTATTTCATTCCTCCCTGTTTAGGCTTATATAGGCAAAACAAATTTACTTAAAATGCGCGTGGAACTGATCGATGATCGATTTTCCTATGTGGATGTTGTTGAAAGCCATTTTAACTAAATTTAGATTATTTTAATCCTATCGATTTAGTGATTTCATCGCAATTTCACTAAGCAATCAATATACTTTAAGTGTATATTCGTCTGCAGCAGTCATGAATTGAATAGCGTTTTTATCGTCGCCATCGCCTTGTCATCTTTTGCAGATTCCATCCAAATATTTTGTCATGTTTTCCTCTGTACGTAAAGGAAAAAGGGGAAGTATACTTTTGGCGCGAATAATATGAAGATAAAGCTGCAGAGAAAACTTATCACATTGCCTTAGAGCTGTGTGATGTACTTTTAAGAAAGTCAGTGATCAACAGATTTAGGATAGTAATATGGGTTCCCAAAAAATTGTCATATAAATTGTTACCCCCTTGAGAGAACGATAGGTAGGATAAGTAAAGAAGGAATGCGAAAATGTAAAAAATTTTTATTCTTCCCAACTTTTATAGATCAAAATCCCTCTGTTACTCAACCTCTTTAGAAACGATTAAATAAATACTCTGTTTAAAAAGTAAAACAATGGAATACAGATAGCTAATAGCAAAAAATATCGACATAAAGTCCAATTTCCAATCCAATAAATCTTTTTATCCAAGTTTCATTTGAATACAGTGTAATCAGTTACGTGGAATTCAATATGCCTGATCATTAGATCGAAGTGGTCAGTCACATATGTATCAAATAGACTTAAAGATGATCAACTAACTGATGGACTTCTCTATCCGGTGGATGGTGCCACAAGAATAAAATGGAAAAGGACAGCTGCGAAAGCTTGTCATCCAGATTCCCCAAATGAAGATCCAGATTATAATGGAAAGATCAATCATAAAAGCAATTGAACCGATGGCTTTGGAGCTCCGAAGCAATTAGAATTCTTCGAGTCCTTGACTCCCACCTCCAATGTCTAAATACTCCATCCTAAAAATGAATACAATGCCACTTATTGAACTTACCCTTCCAATGTTTTTTTTTTGGTGTTTCCCAATGACATGAAGCGACAGAACTTTATTGCTCTTTTAATGACAAATAACTGGATTAGAGGTAGGTAGGCAGTTATACTATTTTCTTCAATATTAGTGCTATCATGGAATAAAAAGTTTTTTTCTGGTTTCCAATAAGAATGTATAACTTTGCCTTAGCTTGATCAGTCAGAAAAACTGGTAAAGAATCAAGCATTTTCAGCATTAGGCATTAAATAAAACCTAATAATGGCACTTTTGGGGTAACTAGAATTCTCAGAATAAATCAGCGATTCGAATATATTATTTGGCTAGTTTCCAACTTGATGGAAAATAAATAGCCAGCTCCAATTGTACTATCCTGATGGGATTAAATGTAATTATTGTCGACTAGATACCATGAATATAATATTAAAAATAATAATACCTTTCAAATATATTTGGAAAAGGATTTCTTAACACTCTCTATGAGTGTAGAGTAGCATCATAGAGTTTCCATGGTGAGAGACAATAATTCTACCATCGCCTATATTAGCCAGAATAACAACTAAAAAACAATTTAACTATGTTGAATCAATAAAACACTCATCAAGGGAAGTTGCACTACTAATTAGACTGAATATATAATTCGTATAGAAGTCGAAGAATCATATAATGAGGTAGTAGAATTTTTGTCGTGAAGTCGACCTCGCATCACGGAAAGAGAGAGAAGGAAAGTTGGCTCTGCCACCCACGCAAACACAAAAGTACAGCAATACACTGCACCGAAAGGCCACGTGACGTATCGCCCTGGCTAACACCACTACCACCTCCAGACATTCGTGCACATAGGCACGGTCGCACTCATAAATTCAAGCGCTGGGCTCGTGTTCACACGTATAGGCTAATGTCGGGTCCGTCACGTGTCTCTGGATAGTTATGATTGGTTCTCTCTTCTTATTGGTTGGCAGGGTCAATTCACCATTCTCTTTGACCAATAGTTATCTAGCGCTACTCATCTCGTGCGCTATGCTGCTGACAAATGCCGGTCGTGTGGCGGTGATGCTGTTTACATGCGTCCATACACTCTAGCGGCCGGTTCACGCGCTTAAACTAGCTTGCTGCCTCCTCGCTTATTATTGACCTTGACTCTACCACTACTACCTCCCAATAACTCAACCTATTACTTTTATTCCTGCTTGTGTAATGGGTGTGTGTCGATGATCTGCGTTCCTGATACGGATGATAATTACCCAATGGTGGCCTCTGTCACAATTCCGAAAGAGGCGGCTAAAGTGCAATCTTCAACAACTGATGCATCGACAGTCGCTGTTGCTAGGACTAAACGCAGTCGACAGTCTGTGCTCAAACGCGAATGTGTACTCACACCTGAAAAAAAGACCTCAACGATGAAATCTGCCCCACCAAAATCTACCTACTCTTCCTCTCTCCCTACTAATTATCACCGAAATAACCAAACCTCCCCTTCACTCTTCAATTACCAGAATCTCAATGTTTACGTGGTGGGCAACGTCGGACACCCAAAGGCTCAAATCGTTCGAGTCGTACATATATCTGATACTAGAGGTGTGGGTGGTTATTATGCTAATGGCTTGCCCAATGGACATATTTTGATTCACTCGGGAGACTTTCTAGATGGTCCCCCTCTACGACATCGAACACCACATCGATTGGGCCGTTTGCGAAAATCGCAGACGGACGAAACATCCTCCCGTACCGAAAACTGTCACTGGAAAGCGAAGCTGAGGGAAGTAGATGAGTTCTTCCGGCGACAACCCCATCTCTACAAGATTTTTGTTTCTGGATGTTGGGATTATCTCGGGCCTGATAGGCCTTCCCCGGAAGAAATTCAAAAGCATCTTCCTTCAGCAATCTACTTGGAAGATTCCTCTTGTGAAATCCTTGGTCTTAAAATCTACGGAATTCCCTGGACTTCAGCGGATGATCTGCGACCGGAGGATGGGAAATCCCACTTTACATCGACCATTGGATATTCCAAGGTGAAATCAATCATCCCTCAATGGCTCCTCTGGCCCTCTGAATCATGGTCTAGGAGTCGACGCCAAGCGAAATGTCAACGATGCCTTTCTGGATCGTTAGAGATTTCCCAAGAAAGATCTTCATTATGGCATGTTTACCCAAGTTCTGATAACAACAATATAAGTGGCTCGAAAACTGGTGGTTGTGAATCCGAGTCATCTTTTTCAAATTCATGTTCTTCCTCTTCTTCCAGTTCATCTTCAACAACTTCCTCCGGTTCAGCTGGTGCGTCTTCGGATCTCTGTGACGGGTTTATCCTCCCGGATATTAAGGCAGTGGAGGAGAGATATTCGAGGGTACCTTCGGATACCAATATCATCGTCTCCCACATGCCTGCTTGGCGTCCGGAACTCTATACTCATGTGGTAGAGCGGATCCAGTAAGTTAACCCTAATTTAGTTAACTTAATCGTTTAAGTTTATCCTTATTGATCAGATGATGCAGTTCCTTGACCATTTTCGACGTTTTCTCTTTTTCAAGCCGCACTTTTTCCTTTTTCCTTCAGTTTTGGGAAGAGATGACGATCTCTTAACATCACGTGGTATCTAAAAGCTAGCACGTTAATGGACTGATATTAAACGTCACTGAAAGCTAATTTTCTCCACAACGCTCATGTGATCGGGCTGGTTTTATCCGGCACATTAGGTTAGTATTGGTAAGGCAGCAATCAGGCGCTTTTCCTTAAATTTTATTCAGTCAGACACCTACATTTTCATCCTTCTTGAGTTTCTTTGCTTCTGCTGGATAAAGTCTATTTCCTCCAAACGTTTAGATCGCATCGATTTATTGATTTTTTTATATCAAAGCACTATCAATATGATTTTTTTTTACCTAAGGTGTTCTCAGCTAACACTGGTTCTCCAGTTTTTTATGATAATGATGCACTAAAGTGATCTTATTTCTATTGGACACTTGCACCGCATCAGTTTAGCGATTTTTCTATTTTGCTCGTTAAATGAGTTAAATGTGCTAGTTGTTTGGAAATCGATATTACTATCAACACGTGTTTTACATGATGAACTCTAACTTCGTTCTGTTGCATACAAGGATCTACAGATTAGTTGTAGTATTGACTATCAATTTCTTATTTGAAGTTTATGAAGTCTCAATTTGCTGAAATTGGAGATAGCACTCAGTAAAACAAATTAGAGTTAATACCTTACATGATCATCTTACTAAAAGTTCAATTAGTTTACTGTTAATATACAAGAGGAGTACTAAAGAAATTGCGCTTGTTCGTCGTGGCGTTTTTATTTAATGGTATTTAAATGCTTAGGCCAATAGAACTCTGAATAGGGTTCACTGGAATGGCGTTTCGTAAGACTCATTGGTTCGTTGCGAAGCTTTTGATTTGAGAACCCTGTGGTTTACTAACCTCCAAGGCCAACATCTAGGAAAGGCATCTTGAAGCCTCTGGTTATTGCCATCCTTTCATTGGCACATATAGACCGCTGCCGTATGGTGTGACATAACAGGATTCGACCACGTGGATTCCGATTTGAAAGACTTACGCCATACTACCGGGCCACGAGACAATAGGAAATGACACTATGTTGGTTTTAATTGATAGATTTAGAAATGAGTGTCTGTGCTTCCTTTTACCAGATTTTTATCATACTATGCGACAGAATTTCGAGGAATGTTAATCTAATTATGCTTTATTTTCTCTACATTATTGCAGAAGATATGACCATTGACACAAAGTGGTTCAAGTCTGACTGACGTGGAGAGCACACCAGCTTAGTAAACGTAATTTTATAAACAACATTGGCACAATTTGCGATTAGATATAAAAGTCTGATTTTCGATTGCCAAAATTAATGACAGCAACTGAAAATTACCCTAATTAATCAAAAAGTCTTTTTTTATAATATCTTACTGTTGTTATACTCAAGGAAAAAATAGCTTACATACATTATCGCATAATTCATCGCCAAAGAACGATTTCTGATTTAAACCTGGTTCCCATTAAAAAACGCATCTCGGAACTACACATTTGCTAAAAATTGCTGAACCACCTACTCGATGCTGTGACTATTTTCATCGTCTACAAAGCTATTCGATAGGCGGACATCCTAATCTCACCTTCTCTCCCACTCTATCTCCATCGCATTACTCGTTCGAATGCTATGAAAAAAACGACACCGACACAGGAGGAGTCACAACACAGCACCTTAGTGGAAAAAAAATTATTTTAACTAAGTGGTTGGTAGCACTTTGTGCCAACATTTCTTGGTGAGTTAATGGACATTGAAAGGAAACTTCACGAATTTTGGTTGCTTAAATAAATGCCTTTTTAATTACCTTTTTTATCCATAAGTCTGGTTAATTGACAAAAAAATCAAATGATGAACAGTATTTTCGGTTGTGTAAAAGCTGAGAAAGAAAAAATGGCAAAAATAATTATAATCATTGCAATTATTCTTTTGTCCATCTGGTTTTATTTTTGTGTTATTGTTTACTGCCCCAAGAAATCAATCTTACCTACTCTGCATTAAATAAATCACGAGATTTAAGTTATAATAAATTTGTGGTGCTGTTAGCCTTCTAAACGTGCACCAGCAAGCACATAGCCCCTCCTTTGTTTGAAAAAAAATGTAGCAAATAAAGTACCTTCCCGCGGTTTTTTTCCATTCGTCTCTTAGACTTTCTTCTCTAAGACATAAAGTCAGTATTTTATTTTAGCCCTTCGATAGTCTTATTATTCTGTGCAATAAGACTTCTATTCTCTGGAATGACCTGCATTGGCCAGTTTAGCATTCAAATCCCGTATTATAAACATTGAATTTACGATTTTATATATATCCACATAAACTGCCCAAAATGTAAAATTGATTATTTTTTTCTTTCCGGCATTATCTCCTTGTCTAAACTGAGCTTACGATGAAGGAAAGTTGATGGTGCGGGATAGGAAAAGACGGGGGGAGAATTGAGACAATTGCACACTGCCTGTCGTACGATCTTGCTATGATGTGCGAGTCGGAAAAAGAAGGATGGAGCTTTTTCGACACATTTCCTCTAATAGTAAACTAATTTACTTTCAAGCAGTTATATTCACAAGGAATTGTGTCTACCAAAACGAAAAGGACCAATTTTTGTCTTGGGTAAGACAGTGCACTTTGGTTCGGGGTGGTCGTAGTTTAATCTTTCAAATTGAAACCTTCGTTTTATAAAAGTACATTCATAACATGTTCACCATATTGTTCGAATTGGCCACTGTGTCATCCAAAGCCGGCTCGCGTGCTACAGTGTCACTGTCCTAAGATCCAAGCGTTCTCTCTCCCCCCCCCCTGGGCCACCCACTCTGAATCACAAAATTTCAGAAGAGTTAGCTTCGGTTAATAAGTTTCAGTAAGCTTGACCGACAAATAATACTAATAGTGTCTAATTAGGACAGAGAGATGGGATACATTTTTTGTGTCGAGTTCATCATAACTTCATGTACTGTTTTAAATAACAGGGTTAATATGTTTTCTTAAAAGTAAATCTCATTCGCTAATCGAACTTAGAGGGTGTTAGTCGTTGTTTATGAAACCCGAAGTATTTGAAAGCCGTTGACATTCTTATTAATGTGTTTTCTTATGCATTGCAAGGTCCTCCATATTTTCTTAATTCTTATGCTCTTTCCGGATATCCACCTGAATTCCGTTGAGGTTAAGTTTTATTGTTTGAAAAAGGGAAATCAAATTGTTCGAGGCTTGGCCTCCATTTCAATTCTTATTATCACCTCGAAGCTTCGATTGAAAAGGAATGGGCAGATATCTCATCGATAAAGTATCCTTGAGTTACTCGATCTTTCGAGTTTCCAAAAATCCGATGGATTCTGAGTTTAATTGAATACTTTCTTCCCAGAGGGACAAATGTCGTCTAGATAATCTAAACGATTGATGGACCGATTCTTTTTTCTTTACCGATTGTCTGTTTATTTTTGTTTTTTTTATCAAGCAAAGATGCATTTAAGAAATTACGTTAATGATGCAAGTCGCTTGGCTATGTCAATTTATAGCAAGTGAACAATGTTTTATGAAATACGCAAAGCTCTAAAACTTGATAACGTAGTTAGTTGAAGAGTTTAAGACTAATTTCTATCAGCTAATAGCAGAAAAACAAGTACTCCAAGACGTAGAACATAAAGTTACGTGCATAGGATAAAGCGTGTTAATGAATCGACGGGTGAGGAATGAGATGGGGGGCGGGGTGGGGGAAGGCGGGGAGGGGGGGGGGGGAGGGAGGCGCACGAGCAGACAAAAATGAGCTTGTGTGTGTGCACATGTGTTTGTGAAAATGCATAAATTATATGAGTCACTTGGACAAGGACGCGTGGGAGGGTATTAGTGCAGACGGACTTTTAAAGGAAGTGGAATAATTATTAAAAAAATCAGTGAGCTCGTCTAGACATGACAGTCCCGGGTTTGAGTCATAGGGTATAAGGACCAAGTTTTTCTGTATTTTCTAAAATATGTGAATACAATTTGACCTTCTTGAAGATCTTTTAGTTTGCTCCATCATTGCAAATGACTTATTGTGAGTCGCATTCTCCTTCTCACGTTCTCTTCCCTGTGTTTCTCTCTGTATTAACGGTTTCAAAATCTGTTTCACGAATTATTGTCTATTTTTAACAAACTCTGCCTTAGTGTAATTTTTAATTATCTTTCAAGGATACCGACAATTATTAAATAAAATGAAATTTCATAATGTCTGACCTTAGTCATAATTTAAAATATTTTGACTAGCAAACTAAAGTATCTCATTAAATTTTATTAATTTTTTTCTGGTACAATTAAATGTTGGAACATCGGTTCTCTGGCTGTATATGCGCAATAAGTTTGGTCTTGATCGTTTTTTATGACGTCTAAAACTAATTTTAAAATCAACATCTCAAAATTTGTATTGTCAGTTGTATTACTCAATATTTGCTTTTCACTTCACGAACACGCAAATTTTTTAAATTTTGAACTCTTACAAAGCAATATTATTGGTGTAATATTCTTATGGAGCGACCTCAGCCATTTCTACAAAAATTTAATTGGCGGACTGAGAAGTGATAAAAACAGAGCTGGCTTACTGAGAACACCATTAGTCTTCAAAATAGTTTACACTTATTAATTTAGATAAATTTGTGACCAATCAACTAAATCTAATTTGAATCTACCCCGTTTGGGTAGTTGATAAGTTTATTTTAATGAATTTTTTCAAAATTACCCTATGGGAGTTCTGTCGAATAGTACCTCCTATTACATTGAAAAAATCGAAGTTTGGTTAATGCAGTGGGCATTTTGTTATTATTGAGTATATTACCATCTACTGAGAATAGTACTACTAATTGGTAGTTAGGCAAATTTAGACCATTTGTTATCATTTGTTCATATTTTTAGATGGACTCACATTTTTAAATTAAAATCAATTTATAGTTTAAGAGACGAATTTTATTATAAGCGTTACATTAATAATTAAAGTCGCAAGTCGTTATTAAGGAAAACAAATTTGGAACTGCCTCGCACACTTTCCTTTGATTTAAACACCCACGAGTCCCCCTGGAATGTAATTCTGATTGGACAGATGTTTTGAAATCAATGTCTTCCCTACCCCTTTCCATTAAATTACCTTGACAAATATACGTCTTAAAAAAATTTTAACTGCTTATTTGTTAAAAGCGTAAATGGTTTAAATCTGATCTGCCCCAACAACTAAGCTATATTCACTTTTACAGTTCCATAATAAATTGCCTATTTATTTTTTGTGAAACTGATTCCAAACTATTATTAAGTTGTTTAAAATGAAAAAAAGATTTGCCTTATGAATAATAAATTATTTTAAGATTACAATTGATGTGATTAACTATTAACAAGTGGCCACGGTAAAGTGTGCCAATGTGTGGTTCTTGGTTTATTTTAACAGTATCAGGCATTGTGTGCATTGAAAATTTTACCGTCGATAATAAATATCCTTTCATTTAAAATTAACACGCTTTTTACTAATCAAAGAGTGGGTGCATAACTTTAATAACTTTAGTTTGAGGAGAGAGAGAAAGAGTATTCCATCTTTAGAGTTTGAGGTTTGAGCGTGAATCGTGTATCATAGAGCTCAGGGTCTACTATTCATTTGCCAGTGTTTTTTAAAGATACCCAACCGATCTTTTCAAACTTGGTAGACTGCATTCCTTCTTTTGCGGCCTCTCAGAAGATTATATGGCATAAAATACATATAAGCGTTCTTATTTACCAAATATGGAATTTTTACTTGGTGACTGCCTGATAAAGCCTATTATTTCAGTGAATATCTGCATGCAGACGAATTAACAAAAAAATATATTTTGATTATCATTGGTTATATCATTAAATATTTGTTTTTAACTTCAGCCCCTAATTTATGGCAATTATCTTTAACTAATGATCTGTAAAAATAATTAAATTTAATGATATTTAATTAAACTCTGCCTTACTACTACCTTCACATGATAGGGTAGGTAGTCATTTGATGTGATCTAATTTTCACCCTGATTGAGCTCTCTGTCTTTTAGGGAGGCAATGGATAATAATTTCGCGAAAAATATGCTTTCCTTAGACCTTATAACCAGGTTAAGTATCATGACATGACTGTCCCTACATTTAACAATTTGAAAGTGTTTTAAATCATGGACTGATTCTCATAAAATTGTTTATTTTTAACCTCGAACTCTAACCAGGATAAGTCCCTATTCGGATTAGGCAATTCAATTACTAGTTCGATGTCGAGTTGACTAAATACTATCGGTTTTCTGTATTTTATTAATTACGCAAGTTTGTGGGTTTGTGGGAAACTATCATTTTGCGTAGTAATAGCAGTTTCTCATATTCTTTCGGAATCGAAGAGCTTCTCAAAATGAGCAATGCCAATTTAAATAACTTTATTAGGTCACAATCCGAGGGGATTTCAATGGGTAATGTAGCTATTATTTGGAAGTGATGGGAGAGAAATAAATGGGTCAGACTAGTGTATTTGTCAAGCCTCTTTCTCCTGCTTTGTTAACTCATTTTAAACAAGAATTACAATCATGTATTGAATCAGCCGATTTGCTGGAAGGTTACAGCCTTTTCATTTTGCTGTCTTATTTTAACTCACGGCACGATGAGTAAATGTACGCATGTGTTAGATCGTCGATTTTCGATTACTTTCAGAGTACATGTTTTGAATTAATAAAAGTTGTCTATTAAATAGAAAGCAGATAATTACTGTTTTCGGCGAAATATTTTGATACGGTTGTTATTGATGAAATCCACTGACTAGGCTTATTTATTTTTTTAATATTACCCTGTTATTCGTTTTGGCTAACCTTGTGATTTTCCGTGTGCTATTTTTAGTTTTTCAGTAGAATTACAATGAATTCTCTGTGATACCAAACCCTCCCACATAACCACGAAATAGGACTCCTATCATGATCCGCCTCTTTTCTTTCCAAATCAGGTTGCGTGATTTTCTTGTAATTTTCATCGCCTCTGTTGATTTGTTGTACTCTAAGCAACTTTGAATGACTTGGGATGAAATTCTGGGAACACAGATTGCTTCCAGATGTGGTCAAAGTGGTTAGATGAAATCAAACATAATTCTCCTTACCTTTTTTTCACCCGGCGATACTGAGAGAACACAAATTGCAAAGATTCTAGCGCCAAATTTTATATTTAGGGCTTTTTCCAAGCCATGGGAATGTGGATTGTCTATCATTTGACGTTTTATATGACTAGTTGTGTGCAAGGCTGTCAATTACCTATGAAAACTATTGTACTCATTGGTACCATTTTGGAAGTTTGATGAAGGTATACCTACCTAGGCTCACATTTTCAAATAAAAGCAGTTAGGTGGAAATAAAAGCATACTAATAACAGCTGATGATATACTGAGTCACTGTAGAAATTTTAATTGAGAGATGATAACTTAGTTGAGAAAGTCCCATTGGACTATCCTTAAGAATGTATTTATTGAACTTAAGAACTAAACAAGGGTATATTTATCCATTAAAATTATATTTCTAGTGTGTGTGGGGGGGGGGGGGGGGAGAGGGGGAGAGTTAGAACTACTTTAGAAAATTCGGATCTTCAGGAGATTGAGTTTCTGGAGTTCAGTCAGGATTTTATTGTTTAGTCTTTGTCCGTACTCCAAAGTATTGTGAAAGTGGCATAAGAGCAGTCAACGAATGCGCAGATTTCAGTCTGAGTTGATGAATTCATCTTGTTCAACTTTCACCGAGTGATTTTGTTAAAGTAATATAATAAACAATAAAGACTGAGCTATATATAATACATATATCATAATTTTATTCAATTATTATCAGTATCATGCTTAGCAAAGACCTCACACATGGTTTAAATAGCTTTTTGTGTTTTTAGTCAGAAGATACAGGTTTTCCCATTAAAGACATGGAATTCTTTTCTGTTTTCTTGCGTCCTTTCAGGTAAGGGAATCATCAATTTTATGTTCAGATAATTAGATGAATAAATGCCATTTATATTTAAAGCTTCGGGAAATGGAGAAATCCAAATTCATTCGGTCAAATTTTTGTGTCCTAATACATTTCGCCTTAATTTCTCTAATAGCCTGCAAATTGCAAGTCCACTTAATTCATTCAATA
Source organism: Hymenolepis microstoma (assembly GCA_000469805.3). NCBI lineage: Eukaryota > Metazoa > Platyhelminthes > Cestoda > Cyclophyllidea > Hymenolepididae > Hymenolepis > Hymenolepis microstoma. Next base: position 8,206,090 of record LR215995.1, on the reverse strand, counting down.
AATCGGTACTGGTGATAGATTTGAGGGTGAATTAGGCGTATCGTCCTAATTTCATTATTTTGCCTCCCACTTTGGTTTTATGATCTACGTTTATCGTTTGTTTACGGTTTACCGTGTCGCATTAGGAGCGTGTTGTAATCAGCTACGTTTCAAATGTTTGGTAACCCTATTATAACAACGTTACTTCTCATTTTTTTCACACCTTTGCTTTAAATACGAAAATATTGTTTAAAAACCCGAGTTTAAATAAGTGAACATATTTCAGTAACGTAAAACAAAAGTCAAAATATTTGAGAAATTTTTCTGCTTTATGGGTCTCTATAAGAGACACGATTCGCATTGTTGTTTAATAAGTATTTAATATAAGTTTAATAAGTAGCATATTGTAGTTAGTAACGAGAAAATGCACTTGAGTTGCTTAAACAAAAAAATTGAATATTTTTTTTTGTTTAAATGTGATGGCAAACTGTTCAAATCTGGAAATCGTTTAAATATTAGAGTCAAAACCATTTCTCAAATCATAAAGGAAAGAAGGGTGAATGTCAAACCCCACGAGAGACTAGACTTCCCTCAAGGTTGCTACTGATATAAAAGCTCTACACCACGCAAGAAGATCACGTGATGACTGGTCATCGTAGTCTCAAAACACCCATTGTTGCTCCTCCTCCTCCATCTTGCTTTCCCCTTTCTGTTTCTTTTTACCCAGCCAAAAGTCATTCGCTCTCTGCATTTCGGCTCTATCCCTCTGTCGTATACACGTTTGCGCGTCCTTGCGTCTATGCTACTCACAATCTATCTCACGTTATCTCCCCGCTTCCCTGGCATAATTTTCATGGGCGCTTGTTTGATAATGTATATGTGCTTGTCTTTTGCCTATCTCCTACCAGTAGGTCATTCATTTTATTCATTTTTTCGTTTTTAGACCCTATCTTCACCTTTGCGGTCACGATTTTACCGGTTATGGGGTGACTTGGCGTCGGGGAGTAGTATTCAGCAATGCTGCAGTCCAACTCACTTCCACTTATCCCCGGGTGATACCCTATTACCCACTTTCTCATCGACGGAAAGCCTACTCCTCCACATTCTCCAGTGTAGGGGTAATAGGTGGAAATCACGGAGGGAGTGGTGGAGATAAGAGAACTCATGATCTTTTTGTCGGTACTTCTGCTCCTTCCAAAGTTACAGAACCCGGTGGAAGCCATGGGGTAGCTGGAGATGTTACTACTCTTCCACCTCGCATTCCTCGATTTAATGATATTGGTGTTAGACCACGACGTTGGAGGCGACGATTATCCAGCATGCTTGGTCGATTATCCATTCTCCTCAGCTCTCATTCCTTCACAGAAGGTCCGGTACAACTATCTGCGTATTATGGTGGACGAGCTTTCAGTCGTATTCAGCCAACTCCCAGCTCTGTAGCTGCTCAACGATCAGGCGATGGGGACTTTGTAGTAGATCCTACTCTCAGTGTTTTCGGTAGCGAAACTGCAGCAGGAAGTAGAAGTGGTTATGCAGGAAAGAGAAATCCTCTTGTCTTTGATGTATATGTGGTGATAGAGGAAGGTGTAAATGATACTGAAGTACTCCCATATTACTCCCAGAAAAATTCCTCTACATCAGATCTTCAGGAAAATCTTCTCTCCCTTGAATCTCCTCCTCGGGTAGTTAATAAGAACATTTCTTGTTGTTTGCAGTAGATTTTCTCTATCTCCCGTTTCCACTCTTAATTGAGCATTTAGCAGTGAATTTGATTGACTATATTCATCAATCTCGCTCAGAGCCCCTCGACTTTTCAACCTACCCATTCATTTATGCACTTCCTTCTCCATACTTTCGCTTCACTTACCGACAGCCTTTTCTTACCTCATTTTACTCTCATTACAGGGTCTTGATCCAAAGTTCAGGAAGGCGAAGCAAAAAACAAACTAGATTTTATGACCAAATTATTCTCTGATGTTCTCTTATCTTCTATTAACTTAAATATGCATTCAAGTCATCATTTATCATTATCAAAGACGGATATTACTATATTATTATTACTATTATCATCGGTGTCATCATCATAATCACCTGCATATTCGTTTACGATAGGGGTGACGAACTCTGTCGACAGGGATTTTCTTACTACCCGTATTACCTGTGAAATGAAATAATGAAATTTAATAAAGTATTTTTTCTATTACAGAATCCATGCGTTTGTTATGGTGCTGAGTTCACAGATCACTAAGGTACGGAAACGAATTGTATTCATCAAATCTAGCTGGGACGTTTCCGTGCAAGAATATTGTTGACCTCAGTAGTAGTTCCTTAAGATCTCAAACACTCCTAAATAGTTCAAGAGAACGAGTATTTAGTCCTTCTGAAAAGAGAAAAAAGGAATTGTTGATTAAAATACTGAGAATTTACTGAAATGAATGAATGAGCGAATCGACGGAGCCTGACAATTCCTTGGTTAAAAAGCTCTGGAGTTTTAAGACATGAACTCACAGCTAAGGCTAGGAATTAAATCACGTAAATTGAGCTCTGTAACATTAGCATATTACGAAGAGTGAATTCATATGCAGTGGGACTCTTGACATTCTAACTTCATTAAAATATTCACTTCTCGACCCCACAACGCCTTGCCCACCCCTCCCCCCCCCCCTCACCTCACCACCAACAGTTCATCCATACTGGAATGCTTTGCAATTTCGCGCATTCATGGGCGAAAAATGAAAAGGAAGGTAATTTATTATTAACCTCCATAATAATACTGGTAATGTTATTAAAATGTGAATGGATATAGAAATGTACGTTAAGTTGGAAAAGGAAAGAATTTTACTATACCCAAGTTTCGCGAAGTGTTCTGCCGAAGTTTCGCTTATCAGAGGTCAAATATAGGGCAACTGACAACAGTTCCGGACGGAACTGCTCGGGCTAAAGAAGTTGAGTAATTACACCAACCCCATCTTTGTAACTACAGCGCGGTTTATTAGCATATAATTATTGATTGTTTTGAGGAGAAATAATGAATTCCATTTCTTGTCCGGTGAAAAATTTCTGAAGGGAAGCAAACGTTTTTTTCTTCTTTGTTGTTTCGGTAGGTACAGCAATAAAATCTAGTATAACTCAGCTCCACTCTAAAGGGTAATTTCAGTTATTTGCGCAGGCGGAAAAATTTGGACTTGATCGACAAGTCACCACAAGTTAAGTTCAAGGTTCAAGGAGTCTATGTTTGCTTTTCTTCAGAGGCTGTTCCCAGTCATCGATAACTGGTACTCGCCACTCCTTCCTTTCGGAATAAAATAATTAACGGACTTCTGCAGTCGTTCCTTTACTTTTGGTACTTTTCTGCTAACCTGTGTTAAGTAACTCCATGATTCCTACTTACGTTTGCTTCCACATTTCATTTTATTCAGATCATCGTCTTATATCCTCGATCTCTTTCAGTAGCAAATTCTCCATTCAATTTTTTCCTTTATTGCTATTTCTATTAGAGGCATATGTAGATAATATATTTTAAATACGCGCCCGATATTGGGAAAAAACCTTAATATGACGTATGAATTTTTCAGAGAATTTTATATGACCGAGTGCGGATATCAGAAATGGTAGGGAGTAAATTAATTAATTTGCAATTATTTTTTTATTATTTCAACAAACCGAGTTGCTTACTCCAGTAATGTGTACATTCCAAATATTTGTTCTCAAAAAGTTGAGATTATCCCATTGTGTTTGTTTAGGTGTATAGAAAAGATATTCACTTTGAGCTCACTTCTCTGACATTTTTGTTCAAAGTGTCCGTTAAAATAATTAACCTATTTATTGTCTAATACATTTGTAGGAGCTATTTCGTCGTTATTTCGCCAAGGCTTCTTCTAATTTTATAATAAGTTGATGTTTAATTTAGAAAAGGAATGTGCAAAATGTGGGCTCTACCGATCATGTGGACTTCATATGACCTTGCCTTAGACCAATCAAATTTTCTCTCGCTTTACTGATAATCCCATAGTGGACACCTCACGTACGAAGTTGTTTGTACAAAAGTTGATTGTGCACACTATGCTAGTCTGATATAAGTGGTAGAGATTTTTGATTTAAGGGTGGTGCAAGAGTATTTGAGCCTCAGAGTCCGATATTTGTTTCTTTATCTGCCTGCCACCGCAGACTATGGGAACGTGTTCTCGCCTCTTTCCAATACCTTGGGCAATTGACGTCTTTTTTTGTCATAATTAAGCATGTTTCGACTCAGTGGTTGTTATTAGATTGAGTAGATTTGTATGATATATGACAATTTTGTCTATTCTATGACTTAGTCATCAAAAATTTGGTTTTTGATGGCGTTGTCGATCGATCGCTTGTGGAACATTGGCCTCTTACAGGAAGAAAAACAATTTCGAGCACTCACCTATAAAAGGCAACGTTACATATCACAACTATTGCAAATTTCCACGATTTGACTTTGTTAGGGCCAAAAATTGTATCTTACTTAAGTCGCATTAGCCACAGTTTCATCAGAGCCTTTCCTTGGGAGTTTATCAACGAAACTCCCTTCGAAACACGTCAATTTAAGTTTTACTTTCATCTATCATCATGAACGTCTCTTCTTTCAGCCTAAATAATTGTAAGTCCAATTTTATTATAAGATATGATCTACCCAAACGCATTAACTAGGGTCTTCTGCGTTTTTGTAAGCAGCTCACCAATACATGGTGGTTCGAATAAGTGTTAGTTTTTCATTGTACTTATTTATTACAATTCTTACTTGTCATGACTTTACGTTCATTATCAGGAGAATCACTGAGACACCAAAAATCAAAAGTACTGTTTAAAATTGGTCGAAAAGGAGTTTCTCAACCAGAGGAGTTCCAAGATTGTTTCCCAATATTCCACTCGATAATTTCAGAATTAAAAGTTTACGTAAGCTTGCCAATGTAATTTTTTTAGGATCAATAAGTCGATATTCCAATCAGTAGAAGAAGGAATAGGCAATTTTTAGTTGTCATAATCAAAGCTTGAATTATGAGCCGTTAACATAAACAATGAATGGGTTAACGGGAAGATAGTACAAAAGAAAATTTCTATTTTACTAATAAAAAATTTTTAATTATTATTCAACATTTTATATTCATCTAGATAGAGGTCTCTATCAAGTACTTAGACTATCTCTAAATAATGCGAGAATTACGAAAGGCGATGAGTTCACCTACCTTCGAATTTGACCGAATTATACTAACTGGCACCGCAATCGATAAATTCCGAATGTAAGATTTCTTAAATCTTTGGAATTTGAACTGACTTTGGAGATCTATGATTAGGAAAAAGTCAAAAGAATGTACTTATACTATAATAATATTGTGAGTGGGTTTGGAAAGCGATGAGGTACTAATGCAAACGTTAAGTATATAGAAATTCACAATTTCACGACTGAAATCCCCAAATGGCATTCTTCCTATTCTCTTGGTCAAAATTTCATTTATATTACGAAGTTAAATTAAATGATAAATGAAAAGAAAACCGTCAAAATGTACCACAATTTCTACCCTAACAACTATAATGGACCTCTAATGTCAATAATAACTAGCCAAATTTCAAGGTTGAATGTTAATCCTTCTGCGTTTTGTAGATTGGTTAGGTTTGAATAAGGTCACACAGGTAATGTCTTAAAAATTTCTCTAAGTATCTTTGATAAGAAATTCTTTGTAATGCAATATTTAGTGTAAATATTGGATTTAAGCACTTTAATGCTGGTTATTCTATTACTGTTCTTTTTAAAATCACCGCCAAATCTCATGCTGTCGTCCCATAATTAAGCTTGTTTGTTTAATAAGTACTTTTATAATGGATTCAAGTAAACGATCGTGTTTGGCAGACGGCATGTGACCGTGAGTCAGAAAATTCATAATATGTGTAGCGTAGTTCCGATTCAGGTATTTGCCAATAGTATATTTCACAGAGGAATAGAATGGTATGCTGTCTTCTCCGCATCATTTACTCAAAAATTCAATAGAATCTTGACTTGCAGACCTGTGCAGATGGAACAAAAGTTTATACTACGCAAATTGGAAGGGATGTAACTCAACTTATCTTAAATCTCAATGAACCATCTCTAACCTATTGGTGATGCAATAATTTCGTGATACATTATAGAGTAAATGTTTTGACTAAAATTAAATTTACACCTCTTTCCTCAATTAAATGAGGACTCGAAAAAAATGAACAAGTTATTCTGTTTCCATAAAGTTCCTCTCCTAGAGCTATTGAACACCTTTCTTTCATTATAAAATTGGCATGACAGGAAGATGAATGACATTTTGCTTCCTTTATTAGATCAGTGCCTCATTAAGAAGATTCAATTTGGATCTGGAAAGGCAATGCCTTAAATTCAGTATTAGCTGAAGAGGAAGTGGACTTTTGAGGATTGGCTTTGAAAATCTATAAATTCGATGAAACTCAGTTTGCGATTTTTATCTGCGTTTTAACGCCCTTACTAGCTGAATAGATCTCAAATCGTCTTGTTCGATTGGAGCCTGTGGCGTTTTAAGGAGGAAAGGCTTGTATATGCGATTTTTTACTCCCACATTTCATGAACAAATTCCATTTCATCATGTTGCGTCTTCTCGGAATTGATCAAGTTTAAATGATTGGGTGGTTGAGTTGGTCTATCTCCGAACTACACATTGATTATCGAGGACAGTAACGAAATACCCCAAATAGGCTCACTAATTTCATTTTCCCTACCCGATCTATTTCAAAATATGCCCGAAAGTTTGAGAAATCTTTACAAAAACTTTGTTCGTCCATTTAAAAATTTCCAGTTCATTTAAATTCAACTTGCTTACATTTGAATAAATTTCGTAAAAGGCTGAAATCTTTATATATTTTACCACTTAAATTACCAAATTAAATCTACATTTTAATAGAGAGGCAACAAGGAACACCAAATACGAGTATGTTAAGTATTAAAGTAAGACTGAAATAAGTGATCTATTTGATTGGAATTGATTTCTAACCAGATTCATTCACTGTTATTTATGGCATCTAATTTGTCGGGTAATGTCTTAATGCCCCCAAAATTCTCAGTTGAGGAGATAGCCTTGAGGTTTTCCTAATAAGTTTTTATTGAAAAAGTACTTCACTTGAATTCATGCGAGTCTTCTAATATCCAAAGGCAACTTGCGGATAGTGGATAAGACATTTCCAAAATAAGAGAGTTCATTTAAGATAACTAAAGTTGAATTCAGTTCGTGTCTCTGTGATTCACTTCAAGCATCATATGCGGGTTATTGGAGATAAATTTTACAAATGCGTTAATGGTGTTCACGCACACTTCAAATTCTTTAAAAGCTTACATCCTTCTGCATTCATATGCACAATGGCAACAGGAATGGTTAAAGACTCAAAACAACCTGAATCATGGTTGAGATTACTTGTATCATGACGAATTGCACTGGCCATCAAACTGAGCTGATTATGGTCGCTACTCAATGATCCATCAACACTGTCAAAACAAGTACTTCAGCAAAAACTGAAGAATTGCAATGATAGCTACGAGGCAATCGGATCCAACTGTGCTCCTGCAACCATTTTCGATCAAATTTGCTGTGCGAGTGTTTGGGCACCTTGTAATAGGAATTAGTGATTCGCCGCTGCAGTTCAGTAAATGATTCAGCCTTTATTATCAAGCTTGCATTTCATAGACACCACAACCACAAGTTCTTACAGGGGTTGCCGAGATCAACTTCCCAAACAAAAAGCCCTCGAAAATCGTCGTCTGATAAAAGCGACGAAACTTCTGAACAAGGTGAAAGAGCCTTTTAAAACACAAACAACGCGGCTTTATTTCGATGAGAAAACTCTTGTCAAGATGAAGAGCATAACATCGGGAATAACAGATGCACTGGCTTGCATACAGTCCAAAGGACTCTCCACGAGTCGTACAGACAAAATTTTCCCCAACTGTCTATGGTTCCATAGAAGATTAAGCAATGCCTCACTCCACATTTTTTTCAAAAGGGATGGAATGGAATTGCTGACCACTTTTGTAGTTAAGCGATAGATAATGAACGTTGGTAGACAATTATAGGCCATATGTATGACGGCAGCAGGAATCGGCCCATGCCACACATGGTGGAAAGGCCAAAAACTGCTGTCAGTTAATTTTTACGGCCCTGACAGTTCCAATGTTTGCCCCCGAACTCCCCTTCCCCTGGATCTTAACCCGATTGACTGTTATATATGCATTGGGTGGGGAGGAGAAAGACGCTAATCGGCGTGCCAGGACTGCAAAAGCCAACTAGTTAATGGAAAGTTGATGCAATTTTTGAGACCCCTATCAGGTAAAGTGTAAAAACAGCTTGTTCAGATCCCTGGGTGGAATTGAGGCCGTGATGAACGCTAATGGCGTTATTTGGAGTAAAAGCTTTGACAATATTGCTATTTTCTTGCCCATAGATTTTCTCCCAAGTCTGCTAAATTTTGTTTAAGTTGGTCACTTTTTGTTTCTTATTCGCCAAGAGACTGTCAAGCTTCACACGAATGCCGTGTTTTCATTTTCCTTAATCAAATAACTTCTTTATCTGTCCCGACATCCAACTGTGCCAACTAGACACATTTGGTTTGAGCCCGTATAACTGTACTAACGACAGTAAACCACACACGTAACTTCAAGAGCGTCTCTCTGCGTCTCTATTTTCCTCAATAAAACTCTAGTCAGCTTGCCTTATTCTCCTTACATTCGACCTCTTGACTCCTCCACCTTGTCAATCTGATTTACCTTCCTCATGAAGAAGCAATTTTGCTTGGAACCAGTCTTTCCCCAACCTCCCGAATTATTTTGACCGAAAGCCTATTGAGTTAATTTAACTCCTAGACAGGAGGTTAGGGACTCCTCACTGAAAATATTAAAATGTAAAGACATATGACATTTTATTTCAGTGCTCAAACCCCCAAATAAGCTCAAAAATGGTACACTTCACCTCTGATGAGTTTCGCCAAATGACAAGAATGTCATTGTTAATTAATGAGTTTGTTCATGCATTATCTTTTAATAATTAATATAATGGAACTTACGCAAATTACCACAAAAGAGAAATATTGTAGATATCAACAATAACCTCAAAGGCTGACCAGTACTCACTCCAGAACTACTTAACTGCCAACCGTAGAGTCAAAAGTGGGGATGTGCTAGGGAGAGTGCTTTACCATACAACACTAATTGCCAATTAATCAACGCGACCTTTATGAATGAGGGAGATAAAAAAACTGAGTCGGACACGAAGAGATCGATGTTTATTTGATAATCGATGTCTGCATTTGAAATAATTATTCAGAAGACTCTCAGCAAAAATGGTTCTTGGCTATCTCTTATTCCAATCTAATCATCGTTCTTTAGGAAATTGGGTTAAGTATAAATGAAATGTCTTGACGTAGAGATGCCTTTATCATTTACCAAATTTAATATGACATACCAAAACCACCGTTGGGGTTTGTAAAGTGTACCGTTCTCAATAATAATAATAATAGAACTTTTAGCCCAGAGCATACATTTTAGTTTTATTACTGTTTTTTTCTTAATAATGTTGAACTTTTGTTCCCGAAGCAAATTATAACCTTATAGCTATTCTTTTGAAAATAAAATTTCTCCATTCCTGCTTCTTAGCTGTCATTTTTTGCTCTAAAGAAACAGTTCAAATTAAGAATGATTTGTAATATGAGTAACTAGTATTAACACAATGAGTTGGAATACTTTGTGGAGATGCCGGAATAAGGGTTCAGTAAATACTTAGCCTGGTTTGGCATAGTCTACTTTACTCTAATCTAGTAAGTTTTCTTCCCAAAGGATTAGCTATTCGCGTTCCTTTCAGCGTACTCTTGCTACTTCCTCTATGACGGTGAGAAGTGACCAAAACACTGAGATGAGATGATCATCTACCACTTTTATTCACTTGTTCACTTGGCCCAAATCTTGTGGACGTCATTTCAATCAGAGAGAGAGAAGTCAAATAAACAAATGAAGACTTTTGAACATTTAGAAATTAGGCAGTGAAGTATTCAGATAATAAGAGATAGCAACTAAATGTATTCGAAATTCAAATTCCAAGCAACCCGCTTTCCTCATATCTTTTGCCTGGATTAATCTGCTCTCACCTATGATTCTAATATTAAAATGGTCACATTTTTGCATTACCACAAGTAACAGTGGTAGTGAATACGATCTAGTGAAAATGGCTAATTACCCGACTTCCAATAATCCAACACTCTCTCCACCTAGTCTCCCCAGCGTTAGCATTATTCAAGTAAACCGATTGACCCCATATACTGTGCAATTCAAGTCATTAACATAGAGTGGGAATTTCATCTTATGAAAATAATTTAATAACAAATTTATGGTCTGTGTTTTAATGTGCCAACACTTACGTATATTGACCTTAATCTAACCACTTCATTTAAACGGGAAATAACAAAACCAATGGAGTATATTTGTTTTCCTTTCTGTGCTTCATTGTGTTTATTAGCACTTTGGTACTTAAGTTATTTGTACTCTTATCCTTTATGCGCGAACTTTGTGGGATCTTGAATAATCTTTCCTTATTATAAGCAAAAAGGTACAATTAGCAGAGTGCATTTTTCTGGATTAGATGTTCCGCGTTATTTGCCACAGTACCTAACAATTACTTTTGCAAAGGAAGAATAACAAAAATGCTTGCATTGTTAATAATTAAACTACCTGAGGCAGAGCCGCAACGGTAAGGATAGAGGAGCGGAGGGGATTTTAACTGCACCTATGGTTTGCTTATTTTTGTCAGGCTACGGCATCAAACAATTTTGTGAGCTATCGATATTCCAAGAACATCCTTCCCATCTTTTCAAAGTACTATGATCTGGAGTCGTTCCTTTTGACTTTGAAAAGTGACTTGGCGGCGAACACGACCTTGGCTGGTAACTTGCTTCAGGGAGGGAGAGTGATATCAGGGAAAGAGAGATGCTTGTTAATGTTCAGGCAATAAGTAACAACCTTTGGTTGTAAATTTGGGTTTTTCCCTTGAATTCAAGATAGGGCTAGAAACAGGAGGTAGATCTATCTCTAAAAATATCATATATGAGATTTTTGGAACATTTCTATTTGTTGTTACAAATTCATATTATCATGGGCTTATTTATCACCTAGATTAAAGATTTGTATTGGTCACACAGCTGCATAGTATTAAATTTCAGGATGTGATATTAATAGAAAGTGAGGGCTTCCAGAGTTTTAACCAAATTCTAAATTCTCATTTTGTGCAGACTTTAAAGAGATAGAGACTGACTCATTTTTATAAAATTATTTTTGTTTTGTTAAGAAATCGTTTTACTACTATTTTCATCGTTATATTTAAACTATTAGAATGCGAGTTTCTCATATGAGTGATTTCAAGGAACCTTTTCCTTCCTCAGATTTTGGTGCTGTTGCATTTGCCCTAAAATATCTCTTTAGTACTAATATGAACGGTACCCCTACAAATTGGATGGTCGGAACTGACCAGTTAAAACAAATTTCAAGTCAATAAACACTAAACCCTATGGATATAGGAGTTTCAAGGAAGATTGAAAACCTAGTTCTGCACTTAATTGCTCTCGTCAAGGTTTGAAAGGCCAATTTCTAGAGTTTCGAACATGGAATATTTGGTCTTATCACAGCGATCTGAAACTCCTATCGCTAACATATCAATTCGCTGAGAATAATTAATCTAGAAGTTCTGACAGAAACCAAAAACTGCCAATTATCAAGAACTAAAGTTAACTCTGGATTTATTATTTATAAATCTCCAATATAAATCAACTCCTTTCTACTTAGTGTTGTCTCAGTTCCTATCAACGATTCCAAACTTCCATTTCAAGAATTTAAACCTATTCCAGCGATTTAACTTTAATTTCAATTGATATTGGCAATATATACTGGCTGTTGTGCTTAAACAGTGAAAAATATGAAGTTATCACCAGCATGGACGATTTTAGTTGCAGACTTGGTAAATCATGTGAACATATATTGTTACACTTCGCGGACACGGTGAGAAATACTCAGTGAGATGTTGATGCAAACTGTTGTGAAAAAGAGACCCAATAAAAGAAGACACACTTGCAATCGCCCAAGATTAGTCCTTGAATTCTATCTCGCTTAGTGGGAAAAAAAGAGTCCCATTTCCCGATTAGCGAACATTCGGAGAAAGAGTTGCAAACTCCTGTTATCAATTATTTACACCAGATCTCAGGATTGAAGCCATTCTGAGAAAGATGGAAAGACACAATTCAGACACGAATTTGGCAATGGACAAACGGAATCGACATCATATAAAGGCCTGAATACCAATATCAAGAAATGTTTGAAATGGCATGACATGGAACATAATGAAATAGTAAATACTGTTACAGCGGCTGCTAATACAGTTTAGTCTGAACAGTTTTAGAGTTAGCAAATTGAAGGCATGCTATGAAATGGCTGAAGAATTTTATCTGTACGATTTCTGAAATGTTAAGACTTACGAACTCACTGGTCAACTGACCATTGATGAGGGCAATAAAGTGAACCTGCTTATATTTTTGTTGTAAAAAGCACATAGTTAGAAAAAAATTGTCAGAATCTCTAGAATTGTTGTCTAGTAAAGAACCCAACAAAGCCTTCAACTGACTTCAAAAATTTCGGCTGACAGCCTCTCAAATACGGTCAAATTCGAAAAGAAATAAATTTGTCGTTAATCTAAGCTCACTTTGCATCGAACCGGACAGTCTGATTTAACTTTAGAACATTACAGAAGTAAATATCTCAAATGGAAATTAAAATTGTCGAGAATTTCTGCAGCTAATGGCTTATCGTATGAATATGGTAAGTGAAATGCACCAGCGTTAGATATATACTTACTGAAATATTCAAATGATTGTAGGGAAGGCGGAAACTTAATATCTCTTATCCTAGGTGTGCACTGGAGTGATTATCATGTACATAGGGAGTTTGAATTGATTAATCTAACAATCGAATTAATTTCCTACTTGACATGGTGAGGGAGTACTTTGCCTCAATGGCCAGAGAAATCTATAATTTGTATAGAAATGAATGACAATTAAGTTAGCAAAGTGGATTTCGTAGTGGCATAAGCATAGAACAGACAATTCTTGCTATAACAAGAGTAATTCGGGACATTGATCGGCACCGTGGAGCGATGCTTAGCTTTAACAAATTTAATAATGTCTTTGATACACTACTTATGCCTATGATCTCAGTAAGACTGCGTGAACTAACACTGTCCTGAAACATAGTTAATCGTATTAGAAAGATCCTAGATGTCTCGCAGTGATATATAAAAGGTAAAAATGAAGTATTTTCTATTGGGAGGGATGCCAGAAAAGGATCCTGTTCTTTAACATATTATTCCAACTTATATTAGAGAAAGTATATGCGGCCTAAGAGGAATTGGTAGTCAAACCCTTGAGTTCTGTAGAAAGTAAGTGATTACAAGTGCATTTAGGCGATGCAGTCGATCTACGCCTTGTCATTACTTCGACAGGATATGAAGAAAACAGATGCCAATTAGTAAATGGAAATGGGATTCTAGTAACCGATCAAGAATAAAAGTGGGATTTAATTATGGCTGATGGGGTGATCGGTAATGGTGAATTAAAATCGCGAAGAATGTGCACACTACTACCACCAAGGAAACACTGTAGTACCTGAAAAGTTTAATTCGCAGGTCTGGTCGGATTTTCCCTATTATGCTCCCACTGTCTTCTGCCTCTGTCCTGGTTGCTAGCCTATCATAAGCAAGCAGGGAATTCGAAATCTCTAGATCACTCTATTGTAGCTTTTTCCGCTACTTCCTCACAGTCCGGGAGTTGTTGACAGTTCTTCCGATTTCTCCCCCCTCTCCCAATTCCTGCTTCTACACCTTCCCATTATCCTCCCAAATTGATTCCCACTTTTTAAATATACACGTGGCCTAGCTCAATTCTTTCTTGCTTATTCCTTCACATCTTGAATTCATCGCTTATTCACTTATTTTCATCTATTGTCGAATGAAAATCAAGTTACTATCGATCTCAAAAAAAATGTTCTTTTCTTACACACTTGGGGTCATTTTCTAGCTGTAATTATCACTAGTATTTGATTTAATTAAAAATCAGAAATCCCCAAGATAAATGTTTGTTGTAAAGTTCAGCCAGGTAATGAGATGGATCGGGACTCTTTGGTCACTGTATTCATGTACCATAACAGGGATCACGGGCTCGATCTTCACCGACACATATATTTGGCTGGGAGATTCTAAACACTGCTCCGACAATGACGACTAATGCAGTTAGAGTCACAGGTATACTATTTAAAACGCAAATATAACACTTTTAATAACACGGTTATTGAAGGATGCGCAAAAAAGGGATAATTTAGGCCTTAAAACTATACAGCCTGAGTTGTCATGAGTGACTATTTGCTTATGTGACCTTCCTGACTTTAAAAAATTGGAGATGCATCTCCGTTTAGAAGGCGATTCAGTTAAACTTGCACTAGATTACACCCTCACTGTGTTGATTAGGTTTATCTAGTCACTCATTGGGCGTGCGCTAAGGGCATCGAATATTTGACTTTTCTATATGACGGACGTGGGGTGCGCGGTAGACTTACCTCCACGTGGCACACCCCGGGCAACGTATACTCATACGGCAAAAAAAAAGACTGTAAACTGGCAGTTGACTTCAAACTATCGTGATCCACCCGACTGTATGGCATATTCGACCTCTTCCACAGTACTCACCACACCCTACCTTTTTCTCTACCTTTGTGTCTGTCTGTCTATCTCTCTCTCTCTTTCTTACATCTGTGAATCACTCTTCTGTTCCCCCTCTCCAATTTTTATGACTTTGATGTTCCTCCCCTCTGTGAAGCCCGAAGTGAACTAAAGGGCTAATGATAACTATCATAAAGCTTGCATTTGATATAAATAAATATGACAGACGTGGTCCATGGCTTATAACTTACGTGATAAACCAAATTTTCTAAGAGTTTAAGCAATATTTAACCACAATTCATTCTTGCGGATCCAGTTTATTGTTTGAATCTATTCTTTTATTCTGTTAATTTCACCTATTAAAACAAAAAATTTATTTTCTGGACGTTAAAAATCTCGATCTCACCCCATAAAATTCCATCTTACCTCCAATATTTCATTCTTTTTTTAAATTAAGATAATTTAATAAATTTAATTGAGATTTAGTACCTAATTTTAATATCTTATGAGCACCTTCACTGTCTTGAAAACAGCGAAAAGAGCTGAAATAAACAGATGTGTTTCTCAACAAATTATAATGTCTAGCTCAGCGTCAGTGCCAGAATTTTATGCCTACTACCTTGATAAACCCAAGTTTCGGAAAAATTAATTCTAACGACGAGTCTCCATGACTCTAGATTTTCGCCTATCAGTCACAGAGGTTCTCTACATTAAATACCATTCCAAGGCGAATGTTTCCAGGCCTCTCACGAGATTATCGTGTAGTACAATTATTTGAGCCCCCAATCTGACTTTGGCCTCCATGGCACTGTTTTTATTGTGTAACTGAAGCTGGCTCACTTTGTTACAACATGCAGGAAGTATTTATTTCTAAAATATCACAGATTCTAAGCGATTCCATTGTTAGCAAGCATCAACTTGCACTTTGAACAATCACTTTTGGATAAATCATAGCACTTCTTATTGGAAAAACTGCTTCATAACTTTTTTTCAAAAGTAGTATGTTTCAAACTTTGCCTAGCCAAAATTCATTCCTTTATTACAAGTTAGTGGGTCACTGTATTCATTTTTCCATTCAGAGGAAAAAGATTAATCTGAGGGCCAATACTACTTACAAATTACGTCCTCCTTCCCTCCTTCAAAGATATGCCACCATACTCAAATTCGCATTCAAATTTTGAAGTGCGATTCGCTTTTTTCCCGATCTGCTGCCTCACATCCCCATGAATCAAATGAGAGGTAGTGCTACTTGACGAAGTTAAGGTTCATTGCTTTATTCATGGGATACAAAATTGACCAAAGACTGAAAGCTTCCATTAGGGAGCATGGAGTCTGAACTTCATGTTGTGTGCACTGCTATTAACAACATTGAACAACAATTAATGCTTCTGCAACGGCACCGACTCCAGTCGAGGATGCTAAATTAAAATGCTGCTAAAATAATTTAAGTAGAAATCTTTTTCCGTAGCATAAATTCATAGGTACCCGAAAATTGCTTTGGCAAATCGCAGTCATTACTTTTGAAGTCTCTGTGAGTTGGGAGTTTTTCTAGTCTGAAAGTGACGAAGCCCAAGATTGTATCAAAATTTTCCAGCAGTATTTAAGGAAAGAAAAAAGTCGGCTCATCTTATATAGTACGCGTGTAAACGTGACTAGTAAACAGGGAAACGCACATGGATTGAGGGATGTGTATGAAGGGATACGAAACACTCGTATTGATAGAGGAGATTGATTTGTGATAAGAAGTGACTAAGAATAGTGAAAGATCGCGAAACTGTGCAAGGAGAACAAAGCGTTTGCGTATGCTTGTCACACGCCAAGACCTAAAGTTCTCCTAAATACTACGTAAGTGCAGACTATGTTTTCGTAATTTTTTATTCTGGATGTATCTCAATCTCGAGCTTTAACAGAAGGAGATTCAACTTTGAAAGAATCAAACCTCCGAGATGTAGATTGTCAATGATAACTGGAAAGGGGCCGTGACTATGGCAAATTAAGCCCGATGAAAACGTTCACTTTCGTTTTCTTCCATAATTCGCTTAAATATGAGTTCATACCTTAACTAATTTTTTATCAACTCAATCTTAGAGGTTACCACATTTTTCCGAGCATCTCTTCTTGCTTCTCCAATTGTTTTTGACAGTTTCAATCTCGTTTAGTAGATGCTTAGTTCTTGCAAAGGGCCAAACAAGGAGAAACAGCAATTACCAACCTAATAACCGCGTTAGAGTACAAAGCGTATGCAGATGGAGGATCTCTGTGGTAGATTCTATATGTGACAGCTGAATAAACATTGAGTGGAGAAAGCGACAACTAGCATTAGTCTTTGTCGCATCCCTCATCATGTTTTTCAAAGTGAAAACCCAGCTGATTTTACGAAACCTAAGTACACAGTCCTATGGTCACTCAACCCTTTTACTCATACTAACCAGTAGACCGAGTTTGTGTAGTACTCATGAACCCAATTATGAAAAAAGGTCAAAAACTTTGACCTGAGTGAAGAGAGAAGATACTCTGGAGCATCTCTTAAAACTAGAATTAACCAGCGCGGTCCAAATCCACTTCACTGGGTATGCACCAATGACCACTGATCTCATGCAGTTGGCTTTTATAAACAGCGCACATAGGTGTTATATACTAAATTAACTACCTAAACAGAGCCTTGTTGACATAGCGACCGAGATTAGCGAATTAAGTAAGAGATTAGCAAAGGCTTCAAGGATGTTGATATCAAGATGCCTGATTCCATGTTGAATACACTCAGATTGCTGACCACTTCTTTGAGGTAAAGTACTTGCATGTTGCAGGAATTCCTTCACCCCCATAACCCGATACTTGAGCAGAGAGTAGAATCAAAAGAGACGAAACACTCTCAGTATACTCAGCCAGAGATGTAGAGTTGGATGCTAAATCAAAACTAGATCACGATCAGTAATTACCTTTGGAGTTGATATCCGCAAAATGCAAGTTCATGCTATGACTCGATCTGTTTTCCAAAACATACTTTGTGAAAATACAGAATAAAAATGGAGCCAAGTTTTGTGCCTGAAAGTAATTTTGGCAACAACTCAATTGAAAAATTGATACGGTTGTTTCAAGACAAAGTGAGGGTCTACCAATATTATTATTATTAGTGAAAATGGTATCCAGTAATGCTTTAAAGTGGAGCCTTAGATTTAGAAGTTGGGGGAAGGGGGGGTGGTGGGGGCAGGGGTTATTGCAGTATTCATTTTTGGGACGAACACTATCCTGCTCGATGAATGTTATGAGATAATAATTAGCAGCCAAAACGCACAAAATTAAATATTTGGCAATAGTGCGCGTTGGAAGCAAATAGTAAAAACACCTTTGGATAAATCAAACGTGTATGAGCTCATCAACAAAACTCCAAATACTTTACTTGCGAACGATAAGTAGTATATTAACTTGAAATAATTCAATAGTTTTCTCTCTATTATCTCCTAATAAAGTCAAATTCATTAATCTGTCTCCATAGAACGTTACAAGATACTCACGCTGAGTGAAAAAATGGTCACAAAAGCTACTTTTCGTTTCGAATTCCATAAGACTTTTCCATGCTGTTTGAAATACTTTTATTCTACCTTATTCATATCCCGAAAAATAAGCTCGTCATGCCCATTTATATACTTTGCGGATCTGCAGAGCGTACAACCACAAAGCTGACTATAGCGCCAGAATATTCTGGAAGATGTGAGGTGCCAAATACCGCCTAGGGAGCAAGTGGGTGCATTCACTTGAAGTAGAGTAAGGTACTTGTCAATTATCCACCATGTTTGGCTGTCCGTCAATAACAATTGGGAAGCAAAAATTTATATACTAGAGGACCCCATAAGATATTTTTGTATTTGCCTGCAACTAGCGGGACTGCTAAGGTTTAGTATCCGGTACAGACCCACTCGAGTTGCAAATGGAAGGATTGAGTCAAGTCACTAGTACAATTCCAACTTGGCTGGGAAAGATACTCCAATTTAATAAAAGAATATTTTTGCATATAAAAGTTGCTTCAGAAGATTTCAGTCTTACCTTTTTGTCGATATTTTCCGTGATGATTGATTGCTGCATTCATCAACTTCTTACCGAATTGGTAGTAATTGACATTACCATATAAAACACTACTGATTTCCACATCATCTTTTAAATTTTTAATAAATAACTACTGATTAATGAGTAAGAAAGATCGAGATAACGACTTGACACAAATCATTAAATAAGGACTTCACACTTTTAGAAGGTCTTTGTCCCATATAAAATATTAGAGAAAAACAGTTCTTCAGATGACAGCGATAGAAGAACGTGGAATCCGAGACCCGAATTCTGCTCACAGAATTTTTACGTCCTGCTCAGGGCATCGAAAATATTCGATTCCACCTCCTAACAATGTGCGATTTTATCAAAATAGAAAGATATTTAAATCCTACATATTAGTACGCCGTGGCTCCATGTCCGGGCAGTTATTAAATATCAAATATCGATTATCTTCGAAGCAAAATATATTTCACAAAATAACGAGGCCTTCCTAATCATTAACACCCCTAATAACCTCATTTAGTTAGATCGAACCAAAAGAAGCATAATACACTCGTTTGTTTTCTACTCAAGGAAGACATCTAAACTATTCAACTGTACAATCTGGTGTTTGAGAGGGAAGTAATATCTGAATATAACGTTCACATTACTTTGTAATCTGCGTTTTGCCCATAATTTTTACAAACTTCGATTTCTTCACTTCTGCCATAAATTTGCGATCCAACTCAAATTCATATTCGAATGTAGGAGTGTGATCAATTTGTTCACCATCTGGGGCCTCATAAGCCTTTGAATCACAGGGAGGGGGTGTGGCATAAGGTCCAGATGCTTGAAGTAGCAGAGGTTCACCATCTGATTCCTCTGACACAGGACTTATAGCGGCTTTGTAAAGACGTGGAGAAACCTCAGCTAAACAACGAAGAGCTCTCAGTTGGGCAGCTTGAACCTTCAGTATCTTCCGGTTTTCTTCGCTTGCCACTTGAGCTTGATATCTTGCCCATTCTTTCATCAATATGGCACGACTGTCAATCTCTGCTTCCGTAAGGGATACAAGTTCCCGTCGTCGAGATCTAATAAAAAAAGATACAAATGTTACTCGAACTATTTAAGTAGAAGAGTGCAACTGAATTTAAATAATCCAAAAAAGAATACTGCAATGGATAAAAACGGGGCCAATCTTACCTTTCCTCTTTCATAAGTTGTCGATCACCTTCGATTTCTTCAACAGGTTTAAGTTTCCTGCCCTGTTTAGCAAGACGCTTAATTTCTCGCTCGATACGTTTGGCTTTTCGTCGAACTCTGTTGGCTTCTTGCTGGGGATCAACACGCTTCTTCTTTTTCAAGGGCTCGGCGCACAGGACGCTACTAATGTAAAGGCTCCGGAAACTTTCTACTAGGGAGAGTTCGCACGAGACGAAGGGGATTATGGACTTTGACAAAGAGGCGAACATGGCTAAAACATGTGGACTAATGTATTAAAATCGGTGAAAAAAAGATTACAGATTGCGAAATAAAAGCTGCAAGAACTGGGGAGAAATAAGTTTACTTAATGTCTTTAGAAGTAACTAAATTTTAAAGCCCCATAACAAAAGATTGTTAGCTCAAAATGCAGAATAAACAAAATCAAGAGTTTTCACCCTTAGCACTTCGGATTTCTATCTGGTCAACAAATCACAGACAATTTCAGCTGCCTGGAATGGATAAGACAGTACCACTAACCGAATTAACAACAAAGATCAAATTCAGGCACCAGCGTATTTCCGAGTATTCAGGAAATATAATTTCATTTAATGTGCGCAAAATTACTAACTTTAATAAGTTTTAACTAAGAGGTAGATAAGAACCATACAAAATCAACACAAACCACCAGTGACTGACTTCGAAGAAAGAGGGCCAGAGACGGACAGTTAAAAGTAATGGTGTTAGAAATTATAGGATCCATTTTTAAAATAAATCGAATCACAGCATATTTTTATAAAATAGCTTTAATAGTAATATACCATTCAGAATATATATTGGTCAAATGTATCCAACAGAGATCAAATCTACAATTCAGCTAAAACTTGGGATGTGATTAATGAAAACAGTAACTTATAAACAAGGAAATATATAATATTTGAATGACATCATAATTTTTTTCACTGTTAATTTATCGAAATTCAAATACAGTATATTCAATGATAACTATATTATGTATGCATCTAAAACATTACAAAAGGTAATATCCCTTGGAAGTTTTAATCAACGTACACATTTATCTAGCATTGGAGTTCATGAAGGCATACTTTAAAGTTTCTCAAAAACTCCCCAACTTCACTTTTATCGGCTGTTAACTTTGGAGGTAACTTTTATTTACCTTTTGAAGCATCAATTTTGTTAAAATAGTTCACATACCCCTTGATGAGTATATTAACTGCCACGTTTCTTTAGCTGACAGACGAAGTCTTATTATTCTTCGAGATTTCACTGTTTTGATTTGATAGATGGTATTATTTGGATTTTTTACTGAGCCGATTCGGCAGATATTGCTGCATGTCATAAATTATGTTTAGTATCACAGCTCATTTATCTTGTCTTGGACATGGTCAGGTTCATAGTGTATGTTCTATTTTTCCGCAATTTCAATTTCAAAATACTTTTATACTTTACAAAATTTAGTAATATTAAAAAATTGTTAAATCGAAAATGCTTTAATTTGACTCATAGTGCGCAATATTTCGAAAGTCTTATTTGTAGGCATTTTGTGGTATAAAATTTGATGGGTGCAAGTGTCAGTAACTTATCAGATTTGGCCACTAATCCATATCTGATAAAGCTGGTTGGCCAAGAGAGTGTTAATATCAGTAACGAATACTGGAACAGACTTCTGTCTTTCGATATCCAGACCCCTCTTACCAAGTAAGTTCAATTACCACTTCAACAATCTTATTTATGTTAGTGAAGCCTCGTTCTACCTCGAAGCCGCAGTTTCAAGCCTTCAGCAGCGCTTCTATCGAAATGACTTACGGACGCATAACCTAGCGACCTTACTTCAGCAGTTCATTGTTAAGGCTACTCTTGTATTGGGTAACATTAAAATGGGCCAAGAAATGTAAGATTGATTTTACATTTTAAACCTCGCAATAGAAATCCTCAGGATATTAAAATGGCACAGAATGCTTTACTTATTTTCCGTATTTTCACAAAGTATGTCTTGGAAAACAGATCGAGTCATAGCATGAACTTGCATTTTGCGGATATCAACTCCAAAGGTAATTACTGATCGTGATCTAGTTTTGATTTAGCATCCAACTCTACATCTCTGGCTGAGTATACTGTTCATCTTCTCTTCCTTCTGGTTATTGAGATCACTCCAAGGTATGAACGACTCTTGCAATAACTCGTATTGTTTAGTGAGAAGACTTACGGTTTGTTGTATGAGAGTGTTTCGTCTCTTTTGATTCTACTCTCTGCTCAAGTATCGGGTTATGGGGGTGAAGGAATTCCTGCAACATGCAAGTACTTTACCTCAAAGAAGTGGTCAGTAACGTTATTTTGATATGTTGCATATTTTCATCTTTTAAATTCTGTTTACCTATAATTTACAGTCTTGCAGATGCCCCGGCTTTCATCCACCGGCTACTGTTAAATGTTGCTGAAAATTTGCCCTGTCCACCGAGTATGCTCGCCGAAAATCATGCTCCAGGACTTTTATGGAATGCTGCTTCATCTATTGCAAGTATGTTATACTCTAATTCCTGTTTTTATTTTATATGTATTCTTTCATTCGAAAACTCATAAACAGTATTTCTGCAAATGATTGAACTTTTTCGAGATCTATTTTTCCTTGTTGCATTCCATATCATGCTCTGTTTTATATCATTAATATTTCTATTAAAAGTTACGCTGTTTTATATTTTTACGAGGATGCTTGCGATAACTTCAGTAGAGGGAAGTCGTTTTTTCCGTTGTTAAGTCGTTTTTTAAGTGGTTTTTGCACAAATCATTTCCCTCTCACCTCCCAGAACGAGTCGTTTTTATGAGGAATTTACCGTGCCCTAATCATGGTTGATCAGTGCTATCTTTCATTCTCATCACTTGATGTTCATTGGTGATCTCGCGATGCGTGTATATTAAGTTGCCCTGGCTTATTTATAGTAAACACTCTTAATTGTCCTAAATATATTTCTTATATTCGTGTCAATATTCCACTTAGCATAATATGTTATTGCTCTTAACTTGTAAATAGCCTATTTTATTATCCTTTTTATTGTCAATATGTATAGAATTTTTTGCAGCCTTATGATCGGTTTCCCACCACCACTTAATTGTAATCCTCTTCAACAAAGCCAGTTTTGCACTTTCCCCAAGAAAATACCTTTTCAAGAAATCGCAACTGGTTTTAATACAGTAGAACTTAGTTTGAATTATTTGTTAGGAATTTCTCATCATCAGCGTTTCGAAAAGGAAGCTTTCATATCTATTTCCCTTTTCTGAACGGTACAGACTCACGACAAAGGTTTTAATCTTATTTTTAGGGAACATACCCTTCTTTAAAATTGATTATTTTGCACATAAAATAATTGAGTCACAACGTTGTCGTATTCTCATTGGGTAATAACCATTGATCACTGGGATATGCCATTTAACAAAAATAGATGACTGCTTTATTTTTTAGATAATCGTAGTCTTCTACCTTGCTAAATAAGTCTCCCTTCAGGTGGGCTTACTTTGAGTTGCTCTTCGGAATTCACCAGAAAATACTACTAGTCTAGGCTCTTACTTTCGAATGCTTCCATCAACTCTATCATAATCTAAACTGCTTTTATCTATGCATTCCGCATCCTGTTAGTACTCCATTAATCTTCCAATTTCTTCTCAGGACTGTGTCTTAACTTTGGTTTTGTTTTACAAGCGATGTCCTAGCAAAAATAACAATTTTTTCCATTAGGTGGTATAATGACAGTCGTAACCCTGGGTTACTCCCGTCGTTCAGCCAACTCAAGGGCTGATTCTACAGCCAACTCAGCTATTCCAGGCGAAGCTGTCCTCCATCCACTTGCAAAACAGAGTTGTCATCTCCTTCTTGTTCTCACTACTCAATCAACAGGTTTCACCTCTGCCGTCTCTGCTCCACCTCAGGCTGACCCGACCAACAGCGGTGGGAACTCTGAATCTATGGCAGCTGCATCCGTCTCAAGGAGTATATTCAGGGACATTGGCTCGAATCCTTACAGAGAAGCCCTATTCTCCCTTACTCCACTTGGTAAGTCTCGTTTCTTTATCTTATGTGTGTTTCGTACTATTAGTTATGTGCATATATGTCATCAAAATCGATGTTTGTCCTTGATATTATTAAAATCAGGTGTCAGTCAGATGATTGCAGTAGCGATTATTAAGATGCTTAAAAGGAATTGTATGTTAACATATAAATGACTCAGAGGTGTAATAGAGCTAGTTTGTCTAGAGATTTTGGGCCTAATTAATTGTGGACTTAGTCACGTCTCAAGTTTATCCACATACGGTTATACTGATTTCATGCAATGCCCACTCCGGTCACTATGATGACCCAGTAATATCACCGTCATATTTATTCCAACCCATGAGATTTCTCTGTGCTATATCGACATACATATTTGCATTTGGTCTATAGTCAATTTACCCAATCATATGCTTTGTTTCTTTCCGCGTTTATTATTGCTCAACTTTAGTATTCAGCCATCTTATTGGGCATCATACCCCATGCCTATAGTATATAATCCATGTTAGATGCCCTACCCACACGTGCGGTGTTTTTGGGGTAAGTTTGTCAGTCTTATTGGGAAAAAGGTACAGTGGTTGCTAATTTAGACTTAGAGGAAATTCTCTGGTGAGCTTAATTTAATTCGTCTATGCTAGAATATACAGGGTGTCCCAAAAAATGTATACACCTTAAGTAAATTGTAAATTTAAAGTGTATACATTTTTTAGGACACCCTGTATATATCAACTTAGAAGTCTTGTGACTCTTCCCTTGAGTAGTTTTGAAAAGCAGCCAATTTTTATGATCAAATTAAATATAAAGTATGTCTATAAAGACTCGAGTCTGTAGGTAGAGGATGATTAGTTATCCTTGCGTTTCTTTTTATCATTGGAAAAAAAATCAATTTTCAGGTGGTTTTGAAGCTAAGTATGGGGGGAAATTTGTAAAATTCTAATTGCTGTATTCTTTTAGCGTCAAGGGAGAGCGTCCCGTTTTAGGTAGTTAATTTGATATGTTAATGCGCAGTAAGGAATTAAAACGGTCATTTTATTGATTGACGTAAAGGTACTAATAAGGAAATACTGATTGACTGTGGTAACTCCTGTCTCAAGTTTTGCTATTTCCATCTGTAAATGTGCTCTCTTCTGACCCCGGTAATTCTCAAGGCAACCTTGCGTGCTCTCTAATTATATCTGTGTCACTATTTCCTGATAAAAAAACCGTCGGTTTACTACCGTCTGAAACATTCTCTCTTACAAAGGTTACTATCAAAATAGAGACGGAAAAGGGAGGGAAATTATTTTTGGAAGCGTTCCAGTCGCTATTGGTTGCTGATTTTTGAAATAACTTCCTTCTTTCAAATGTTTAAGAACTTTTGAGTCAGCTAATTTGATTTTTTTATTTCCAGTTTATCGCTCACTCGTATCTTATGCCAATATATTGTCTACTTCCTCCCCCCCCCTTCCCCCTCCCATATTTGAGTTCATTACACCTTTTTGTGATTTTATCTTAATCGGAATCCATTTATTTATCACTATCTTCTTATATTAGGCAGTGAGGTCAGATTATTATGGTGATGGCTATTTCAGAAAAAAGGTCATTGAAGGTGTACTCTTCTACCACCTTTTCTACCGTCAGAGATCGCGGGTTCGATTCCTATGGCTGTATATGCAGTGGTTGAAATGGGCACTCGCATTAGTTGTTTGGCTAATATGGAGCGTTTCATAATTCGAGTCTCACTAGGGAGACTCCATTATGTCTCTATGGAAAGATAGACGTCGGAAATCGCGCTCCTAAATGGGCTTGGAAATTAATAAATTTTATTTGAAAATACTGCTATTAAAATTTTTATTTCTTAGTTAAAAGAGTTTACGGTTATGATTATTAAGCCATTTGATCATAATTTAGATACCCTCAAAACTATCTCTGTCTGATAAGTTTATTCCCTAATTCTCTCAAATTCTTTATGCATATATCAAATCAAAGCTCATGTTCTTACGCTTATAGTATATAAAAATATTGATTTATTGCTCTTTAAAAATATGACAGTTACTTCTCAGTCTTTCAGTCTTTGTTTCTAGTATTATCTGTGAGTTGGGATCTAATATGTCTAATATCAGAGAGCCAAGTTTCCCATTTACCTCCGCTTGCACTTGTATAAGTCTATTTGCTGTTGCCTCGGTAACTGGTATAACTACAAGATTAATGTTCAGTTATTTCTTATTTTGGGAGGTTTGGCATTTTATAGTTTAATTAGTTTTCATTTATATTCATCACATCTCCTCTCTGTTATTTCTAAATCTTTGGTTGGGGATGTTAAATTATCGCGATCGATTAAATTTGATGAAATTGTGGTAATCTGAAAAAGGACTCTCTATGCTCGAAATTCCAAGGTATCTGTTTTTGCCGAGTATCCGTCTCCGTGACAGGCGACTTTCGGTTTTACGTAGGCCCTATTGCTTTTTAGAATGCAACTAGATTCAACTTCTATTTGCTTCACTTAATTGTATCCAGTCGTTTTTCCCCCAAAAACTTTCATGTTTTGTGAAATTTAGCTTCTCTTTTTATAATTGGATCACGAGATTATATCTCTTTATCTGCACTTTGTAATTCATGTATTAGAATACGAGTCGGATTGCTAAATAACTCAGTGACTATGACTATTGTATCAATGTTACACGCGATATACCATACAACTTCCTAAATCATAAATCCACCACATAACTGCCTTCAATTTTGCTAATAAAGAACGTAACGTTTGACGTTTGTGGCAGGAAGCCGTCTCAAATAAAGGTAAAAGCTGTGGGATTGTTTTTTTTTCACGGAATAAGCAATTCCCTGAGTCTGTCTCTTAGTGGCCTTTTAACCTTTTCAGTGTTCGGACATAAACTAGTGACATTTTGATGTTATCTTGACTACATCATCAGTAATATGGTGACAACTTGCGGTTTTATACCTAGGCTTTGTTAACTTAATAAGTGCGTCAGATTGGCTGAGTCCTTTTTTATTCTCAATTTGATTGTAGTCTATCAACATCTAGTGGGTCCAAAGATCATAGTAGTAGAAACTAGATTTCCTCTGTTTGCAGTAGTACAGAGAAAGACTTCCTTTGCTAATTGATTTACCTCTTGATATGCTACTCTTTTAAAGGTGAAGTAGAAGTCGATGCCAAACAAAATGGGAATCGGGAAAGGGATATTGAAGAGCGCATTGGAGATTACACCAAGTACAAAGCACCACGAGTTCCCTTTGGCAAAGTCTGTGAAACTCTCGCATCTACCGTCCATTCAGACAGCTCTGTTCTCCTCCTCTATCTTCTACTTCATCGCAATGACCTTTTCCGTGCCTTTGTCATGGAAACACATTTATATGAAAAGTTTGTACGTCTCGTCTAATTCATCTTACTCTCTTTTCTTTTAAGATATTCTCTTGTAATGCTTGCCTATTTTATTATTTTCATTTTAGACCTTTCATATATGTCTGCTAATGTACCGATCTCCAGCAGAAAACTCCCATCTTATTTATATGGCTCTTATTGTTCTGCTTATTCTCACGGAAAATGAGAACTTTGCTAAGGACGTTCATGAAATGGTAGGTGATTTGCCTTTATCCTTCATTTAGGAATGTAGTTGAAGCTTTTATTTACTGGCAATTTTCGAACAGTAAGGAGATAGTGGGCCTTAATTTCAATTTGAGAAACCGGTATTAGTCTCGAAAAACACAAAGATGTTATGCAGCTATGGTATAAGAAACGGAACTCCAGAAAGAGATTTTCATCATTATGGGACAAGACCGTTACTCTCATACCGTTCTAATCAATACTCCTTTCCCTCAAAATACGTCAACGTAAATTACGAATTGCTTATGTTATCGTTCACCTTGGCCTCTGTTGCCTAGCTTGTGCAATTAGTTTTTTCAACTTGTGATGCAAAATCATCTTTTCTCATTATGATTACAACTACTGCGCCTAGGTATTTTGATCAGTGGTATAATAGACTAATGAGTGGTCTATGTATTTCCCATGTTTTTCTCATGGTAAAGTATTTTAAGCCAGTCCGGTTCTAATCAAGATTAGCCAATTAAGATAACTGTTTATCATTTCATCGAGTATTCTTTCTATCCGAGATCGTTCGAATTCGGTCCATCGTTTCCATATGTGCACTTTATACATCTTTAAAAAATCAATAATTGTAGACTTAAGTAGTCAAAGTACGACCTTTGTCAAGATTTGTAGTATATTAACATACTTTGGGTGCCTTATGGAAAGCAGTGTAGAAATAGCTTGCTCTTTCATTTAACTAATCACCATGTGTGTACTGGCTTTAACTACTAAAAGTCATATTCTATGAACGAAAAACTGGAGAATTGCGTGCGCAACGTAAAACTGAGATTCTATGTATTCATAGCCATTGTGGATTCCATGGCTTTGAGTCGTGTCTAGCGGTTCTTGACTGTCTGGCCATGTACTTCTGTAATGATGATCTATCTCCATTTTTTCACTTGGATCACTGGTTTCAAAATTGAAGCCTTGGAGATTTTTTGCAGTATCTGCTTTCCGTCAAGTTAGCGCGTCCCTTTAATTCATACCTCTTATTTGAAAAGAGGTATGCCCGGGGGGAGGGGCTGCCGAATGTTGAGCATTATGAAATAATTCTTTTCACGGCAGACTTGGAAACTGCTGTCGTTCATTCTGGACGCAAAATTAATTCTAAATCTGTTTTACTCATCAGCCGGTGAAGAAATTGCCGCCGAATGTTGATAGACAGTTGACAGGTGTGACGCTAGGAGGTCTTCTAGTCTTGGTTCTCACTCGTACAATCCAACACCATTTGAATCAACTAAGAGACAAGTATCTACATATTAACAGCCTTGCAGCTTTGGCCAATCTCTCACCTAAGATCACCAATCTCAGTCCCTATATAAGCCAGGCTCTAGTTGGGTAAGTAATCTCTTTTTGTCTATTAATTTTCAATCTTAATGAGAATTGAGTTGAACAAGTCTATGGTACAAGACCGATTCTGTGTGATTTCGAGAGTGGCTGAGTTAAAGGAAATGCAGTAATCATCACTTGTTTATTTGCTATGTATTGATTCACTGTGAAATTTTGCTGTCGATTAACGGAGGCACTGTACGGGTCTGCGTTTTTGCTTTCAGTTCTGTAACAGGTTATACCCAAAGGATACTTTACAGTCATTTAAGTCAAGTTTATTCCGGCACTTTGTTTATTGTATTATTTCCTCTTATTTTTTAGTTTGGTAAAAGATCGGTCGTTTTAAAAGCTGTTCTTTTATGCCTCTAAATTTATGCCTTTTTTCCCATTTCCTTCAGCCTATTAGCATGCTTTAATTTTGTTTTAAACAGCCTTCTACAGAAACTGGTTAAGCGACACAAGCGTCTGGTGAACGAGATTCGAACTCTGAATGATCAGCTGAAGGAGCAGGAAAAGACAAATGGACTCCCGTCACCTTCTTCTCCTGATGTTAGATTAAATATGGTGTCCTCTTCAGACGCTCTGGTAAGAATTCATCTTTTTAATTTTGTTGACTCACGAGTCTCCCATCTTATAATGCCATTAATGAGTTGTTTTCATTGCTAAACTTCGTATTTACCTTCTGTCTAGTTATAATC
Organism: Hymenolepis microstoma; assembly: GCA_000469805.3. Lineage (NCBI taxonomy): Eukaryota > Metazoa > Platyhelminthes > Cestoda > Cyclophyllidea > Hymenolepididae > Hymenolepis > Hymenolepis microstoma. Next base: position 8,176,462 of record LR215995.1, on the reverse strand, counting down.
GCTAATTGTAATATATTGGATACTAATACAAAATACCCTTATAAAATACCTATTTACTCTCTTACATGATCTTATTTATTGTCACTTTACAATCATTGTAGACAGCTTGAGGCGTTGGAGGAGATTAGACAACTTAAGCAGTTGGCTACTTTTACAATTCAGAAGTCTTGTAGTCATATGTATGTGATGGTTCGAAAGGAGTCATATTACACGAAGACTAGCCCCTAGATGAGGCTCCCCTCCTTAGACGATCTTTAATTGATCTTTTGAGATAGCTTTTCGTTCATTATGTCACTTCGACATTGTATTTGTCAAGTTGACTGTATGTTATTCAGGAAAGCTTTGGGTTTGAGGCGTTATTAGGTTCTCTAAATACCTTTGTTGTAGAAATTCTATACTGATCTATATTTTTCTCTTGCAGTTGCAGGATCTTTCCTTGCTGGAAGAAGTTATCCGAATGACACTTGAGATTTTCAATTCCATTCTGACTCACTCCCTCGCTCAGAATACTCACCTTGTCTACAATCTTCTCTATCAGCGCGAATATCTCACACCTATCCATACGCATCCTTCATTCAGCGTGAGCTCCTTCTAGTCTAATTTTGTCCCTTCTAGGTTATTTGACGCCTTACTTCTGCCTTGTGTGCGCATGTTTACACATGCATTATTTTAGGTATAGTAGCTTAGTTAAAAGGCCCCAATGACAAAATCCACTCGAAATATATCGTGGCGGATGGGGTGGGGGGAGGGGGGGGGTATTATCTATGTACTGTTAACATGTGTAGTTTGGCACAGTACCATGGCAGTTTGTGAATCGTAGCAAAAGCGCACTTGAAAGCGGGTAATATCATTCTGCCATTAGGGTCTTCATAGTTTGGACGCTCAATGGGGGTTAACGCCTGGTTCTAATTTCTTTTGAGTGGGTAGTTGTTTTGGCTGCTAGCTTTTCGTGGACGAAGACCTATGTTCATTTGATGGTAAAAGAAGAGTTGTAGCGGTCTATCGAGTACACAATTTGACTCGCATATTCATTCTGTTCTACTTGTCATTTGGTTATTTTTATTTGACTTCTCATTTGTGGAACAAAGGATAGAAAACATTGAACCCTATTTCGGCTTGGCCTAGTTGACCGTTTGATCACAACACCAGGTTTCTTATTTTTATTTCCTCTTTCATTTCCCTCTCTTCTTCCCCACCGTGATTAACTCTGTCTCTTGATTTAGGTTATTTAATTATTTTATTTAGGAATATCATTAGTCTTTTTTAGGGTGGCATCTCCAAGCCTAATTTAGTTACGGTTCTTAGATAGCCTTACCAACTTGTGTATGTTTAGGAGTTTGGTTAATGACGTCCATTTCATCTCCTTAGGTAGTGATTGGTTTATTGTCTAATCGAAATTTTCACGGTAATAGAGTTCTTACTCTGCATTTTTATTTCAGTGGATTACGGAATTTAGTAAATATTTGGCTCTTCTTAAACTAACATAGAGATTTTTTGGGATTAATTTTACATAATGGTATTTGGTTGTTTCTTAAAGATGTGTTTGGGGTGTTTGCACTCGCTATGCTCGATCTAAATCATGGATGAGAATAACTTGTATGTTGGTGATTCGCTCAGGCCAACGAAGTTCGAAGGCTATTTTTTCTGTTCAGATCTTTCTCAACACTACAAAAACAAACTATTCATCATGAGGTGGGGGGAATTGCAACTACGAGGCCGTGCTGTGGCTAGGAGAAAGAAACGAAACACGATCTGATCTGATTGCTCTTGCAAAGCAGTTAGTCAAGACTGATGAGACTGTCAAATTTACCTCTAGCACCGTACATTTATTGTTTGAGGCTGAAAAGGTTTCGGTCGTTTTTTAAGTGTTGCGAAAACTTTCTTACCAAATGTTCGAGTAAACTCTCCCAGTTGGCATATTTGCATAATAGAAACCATTTCTTTGCGTGTGGTTTCAGTATTTTAGTGCGTAAGGCTGTTTCGCCCTCGAATTCAATTGTGTTTCAATTTTTTTATGCCGTCAAAGTTATATATATTGTCAAGCTTTCTTATGTTGTGTGCGATAAAGTAATATAAAAGTGGTCCTGCCTTTGTGCTTTTATTGTCAGTTTCCTACACAGCATGCGGTACAATAGTTGCATATCGATTTAATTTAGCCTTATCTTTTCTTCTCTGCCCTTAGCCTATGATCCATTTCTCGATTTCCAAACTGTTTATCGATTTTCGCCCATTATCTGCATGCTACTTGTTGAGCATCACATTGCTACTTGGCCACTTTTCCGTTTACCAGTTTTGAAACTCTCGCCTCCTCCTCGCTCTTAGTGCACTCTCTTCCTCTTTCACATTTTATTGAAGTTAAGTTCAAAGTGGTTAGATTAGCTGTGACTTTCTTTGTCATGCGTTGTTGACTCTCGGGCTGAAACCTCTTGTCCAATAGAACACTCAGTTACATGCGTTTGACTACGACATATAACGCCAAAACTGGGTATAAAATAGGATGATTTGAATATCACATCGACCATAATTTATACCAGAAATTGAGGTGTGAACTTAATGCTAATTTGCTAATTGGAACCACATTAGAAAGGGCAGTTAATACAATTTTATTGCTTAATTAAATTGTAGTTTAAATTAAAGCTTACAATGAACGAAAATGTGAAGTTATTTCAAATCAACTAATAACACTTATTAAAATCATCAAAGGTGCTTTTGTATTGAATTTTCCACGTTGCGTCTTATATGTTCTGTGTTATCTTAAAAATAACTTCCACCTTTCCTCGTTTTGTTCTAAACAGGATTTAATGCAGAATATAGACACAGTTTTGGGTTTCTTCGCTTCACGGATCGAAAAAGAACTTGGTCCCCAGCCCACCGAAACGTCAACAGTGATGACTGTGATTACCAAATCAATGCCCGATTTTCCACGAGCTCACACTTTGAAAGAATTCCAGGAGCTTAAATTCAAATATGTGGAAGAAGACTCTCCAGATGATTTTTTTATACCTTATGTCTGGTCCTTGGTCTACCCACAGGCTGGCCTAGCGTTTGAGGCCAAATTACTCAATTCATTCGGGGGCTACGATTACTGCGGGAGTGAAGAGGACGGGGCAGACACTAGTGCCTCCTTATACACTAGCTCCGCTGCCACCAATGTAATGCTTGGAAATGATATGAATAATCTCAATATCAATGCACCATCATCAGCACAATAGATGATAAGAAATAACTCTTGCTTCCTTTTCTCTCCCCTCCTTTTTCTCTTAATGTATTCACGTGCGTTATAAAGTCTTTCTCACTGGAGCTATTGCGCTACTGCGATCATTTGTGAATTATATCACTCTTCTCCCTCCCCTTCCACTTAATTAGCCTATTGCTGTGTATCTTCAGCACCCGTGTAGTTGTCTTCTTCACTTACCCTCACTTTCTTCTATATTCTATTTTGTGTTTTGTAACTTGTTTAGACGCAAGAGTGCTTGTGCGTAATGGGCTAATCCTTTTATGCAGAAAAATTAAATGCTGGTATCTGATACCAATGAAAGGCTTGCTCTTTGGACGGCTCTTAAGTGTGGTGTCGGAATTGAATCATGGTCAGTGGGATCGTTCGAAGAACTGTGTCTGATCTGTTGATCTCGTCGTCTGTTGGCAACTGTTGCGGATGGTAGTGTTGCTCCGATCTTGGAAATCTACACAATCGTTGGTCATTTCTAAATGGGAACTAGTAAAGACGTGGTAGGGTGGGTTCATTAAGCGTTCATTTGTAGAGGTAATGATAAGGAAGGTTCGCATAATCGAAGGGATAAATATTGAAAATAAAAAATACGCATGGTTAAGCACCTACATATAATGACATTTGTCCAACTTGCTATGTCACTATGGTACTCAAAACACTTAATACCTCACAGTATTTTCGATATGGAATAAAATGTGGCGGTATTACTATGAAGTAAATAGTCTTACATTTTTCCTAAATACTAGCATATATTAAAAGTCAGCATTATAATATATAACTATGAATGAAATTGGCTTAGCTTACAATTTATATTAATTATAAAAGTTTATAACATTCATAAAATATTATATGCTATTTGAGTGTATTATTTGAGAAATAGTAACCTGCACGACCTTGGAAAGTTTGATTAGTGCTTTTGGTAGCGTGACTTGTTCCTCTGGTTGGTGGTTTTCGTTTCATAAAGTAAAAGTGGATATTTGAAATATAACTGTCTTTTTTGTCCCATTTCAGATCCAAGAGCTGAAAATGCAATCTCTTTTTTTTCGACCAACAGTTCCCATTATTCCATTCCAGTTGCCCGGTGTATTACCCCCTCATGGTAAAAAAAGAGACTTTTCTGTTATTCCATCTAGTTGATTTGACTCAAGAAGAGGATTTGGATTCTGTATCCTTACAATTTCACCAAAAGAGGTTTTATGTGGATGTTAAGAAAAATCGGCGTGGTCGATTCATGAAAATAGCTGAGGTAGGAAGTAATTTGTTATCCCATTTTACTTTTAAGGTTGGTCTTGATGGCAGAAAATCAAGAATTCTTCTTACAATGACCGCTGCCGATGAGTTGAAGGAACAAATTCTTGATCTTGCAAATGTCTACGATGAAATCATTGTTAAAGAATCTGAGCAACCACAACAAACGGTTGGTTCTGTAGGCAACGATGGTGTTGTCAAGTCCCATACCCTTAATTATCCCCATCGAAGATACTATTTGGATCTTAAGAAAAACAATCGAGGATATTTTCTCCGAATAACTATGATTTCTCCAAACGCACGAATCAAATTAGCTATTCCAGCCGAAGGTATGAGAAAATTGTACAGTTCAATATGCAGCATGCTCAAAACTTGGTGGGTTCCTGCTCCAGAAAAGACTAGCTCAGGTTTGTTCCTGTTTTACATATTTGTATTTTTAGAGGCTAGTCTTCCTCCATCTAAAGCCTTCCGAATTGACAATCGTACACTCTACTTTGACCCCATTACCAATAAACATGGCGTGTTCTTGCGTATCTCCCAAGTATGGGCTTCTAGTCGTTCCGCAATAACAATTCCCGCTCGATCCATTAATAAATTTAAAGAAATTATTAATGAATTTGCTGATCGGATATCTGCAGCTACGGTATGCTCTACTTTGGTGTATTTAACTACTATGTTCTCCTAGATTGACAACAAGGAGAATCAGCCTGAGGGCGAAGAAATTCCTGTCAATGTTGTCGATACTGAAGCCTTGGAATCCCAGGATAATGACTCAAGTCGCTAGGTAAGCTCGATGTGAAGAAAGACAGAGTTCTACAATCATGTATCATGATTTTCTACCTTGTATATCAAAAGACGCAAAATGGGAAATAATATTTGTACTAATACACTTTACTGACTTTTTTTCATTATGCGGTCTGATTTAGCAGATAAGTGTTCTTTAACGTGAGCGAAGTTCTTACAAGTCGGTGTCGCGGTAATTGGGAATGTCTTCTATTTGGAGTAATGCTTTTTTATGAAAGTTAATGTAACTCTAGTCTGATAAATGCAGTTTTTGGAGTACTAGGTCATTAGTTGTCATTTGAACAATATCAGTGAAAAATTCGCCTAAGTATCTGCAGTCATCAGAATAATTTTCCAGGTTTTCTTCGCAAAATGTGGCACCTTAACAGTGCAATTGCAGATTAAATAGGAACTTAAGATTATCTTCTCTATAGTCTTAGTTTGATTCAGGTTGCTTACTATTTATTCTTGAATGTAGCTGGCTACTTCATGACTTAGTGTTTCGATAATCGCATTTAGGCACTTTGATTCCTGATTTAAGTTATGTTTGCAGAGTTCCAGTTGATTAAGTGAGATGGTTGATCAATCGTTTCAGTCATTTGAGAGTTTACTCAAGGGGAACTCTGGTAATATAAAACCAGTGGAATACAATTCATAATTTGTAGATTTTTCACTTGAATTCATTTATCAAGCTGTATTCCTGAAAAATGATTTCATAACTGTGGTTTTTGTACATGACATAAAACAGGTTTATGCATGCTCACTTCTACAGCTAGTTACTTTCTTGTTGGCATAATGGACACCCATAATTCGGACGCTTCGATCAACCTCCTAATTCCACTTAAAAAAACCTTTTTCCTAAATGGGATCGAGGTATCGAATTCCTGGATGCGGACTTCGGTAAGTGGCGAAAGTACAAGATTATGAATAGGATATATATATATATATGACTTTTGTGAATCGCCGATTTGTCCTCCCTTAATCCCTCTCATGTCGACGATTAAATTATTCTTACTCACAATAAAGCAAAAATGTATAATTTTTATCATGGGAAGCATCTTGAGGAAAGCGGATAGTGCGAAAGTGGAAATAACTTAGTGGGAAACCAGTATAGTCAAACGTAAATTGACCTATAAATCTGATTTTACTTCACGTTCAAACCTTCAAATTATAGCCCTTTCCTCAGTAATGAATTCTTATTGACGGTGTCTGGAGATTGTAGACCAGGTAGAACATTTGAATAATACTATTTAATCATTTCGGATAAATATTTCTTCCAACACACTAAGGTAAAAAAAACTCGGATCTAGTTTTGCTATTTAACTCGTTAGGTATTCAAGTGAAATGGCAACTTTCTCAATTGCACAGCACAATGAGCAGCCAGTTGGTGTGCCTTTCAATAAGGAAATTTCAGAAACATGGCATAAGAATGGTAGGTCACAGTAGGCCGAGATCAACCTAGGTCAAGCATCTATTGATACGTTACCTGACCCAATTCTTATTGCAGAAATATTGTCTAAACAATTTCAATTAATCTGGTCCGGTTTCGCTAGTAGACTAGTCTTATTCCTGTCTTCTCTCTCTCTCCTTGTTTTCTGACTTACGGTAACATATAACAATAGGCTGAACGCTAGGGCATAGTGAAGAGGGCTACGTATATTACGCAAATAAAATAAGCGTTCAAATGGAGTAAGATGCATTTGAGGAGCCCGCCGTATTCACCGCGTCTTCCCAGTCCAACCCCTTTCTTCACTCGCTTGCGGATTATTTTACTATTTGGAAAATTTTCCTGATACAGTTTAAATATTAATTCGGAGATGAGTTCCCCTAACCGCTGGATACTAACATGGCACTGTTAAAGACTAAATGCGCTTATTTTTGTACTGAATTTTGAGAGCAATTGTTTGATCAGCGCGCACTACATGATTCGTCCCAATTGATCAGGCGATTATGTTGACGTAATCTAACCATTTTTAACTCGCCACAAGATTTCAGTAAAATCATGCCAATGGAAAGGACAAAATTATATTAAGATAAGACTAGATCGAATTTGTTATCCATGAGATAGGTATTTGCTCAAATATATTAGTGTTATATATTGCCTTCGCCATAATAGATTACGTGTATCAACATTTTTATGGAAAAGAATCAAATCGCGAAAAAGAATAGAATAATCCAAAATTTGATGCGTGGTAGAGAACATAGCAACTGGAGTGGATAAAATCAAGGTTTTGGGCTTGCTTCATCAAATTGTCTCTGATAGGAAGAAAAATAGAAAATTGACGAAGTTCTAAGCAGAATTAGCAAAATTGCTGTGAATGCAGTTGGATTCCATGGACTATCCTATTACTGCTTCTGCTTGATCGTACACGCTATATTGTTTGACCAACCAGTGAACACAACAATGCCCTCCATCCAATATCTGCTTCAAACGATATTGTAGGAGCTTTTGTAGGAATGTCTTCGGTCTTCATCTGAATCTGAATTGACGTAGTCATAGTTGCCAGCCCAAATTATATATGTGACGACACACCTTTATATAGTCGGAAACAGCCTATTCACCTATTTTTCTTCTTGGTAAACATTTGCCTATTCATTTTAAGCGCTTAGTTCTGATACAAATTTAAAGAGCTGTTTACATCCGGCTGTTACCAGGGTCTAAGTTAGTGTATTTAAAACTTTGGGATTGTCAGAACCGATATTAACCAAAAGAACGCGTCGAATGTCTATCAAAAGTCCTTAATGATCATGTTTGCCCATATTTTCACTGCTTGATTCTCATCTTACCTTTTAACTACTTTAATTGACTTCCTACATTTTTCTCTAACTAGTCCGATACTGTTCTCCTTTGTTTTTACTTCTTACCCCTTATCTGCTTGACTCCTCTCCAACTAATGCAGTCAGGTCCTTCGGCCAGCTCCTCCAACGTTCAACGACATTACCTCACCTTTGCTGCCTTATACTAAGTGGCGCTATCATTTGGCCCCCCACAATATGCCTCACTGTGATCTGTCCAAATGTTTAGAGTTTCAAGATGACTTGTGTCCCTGACTAATCTCACGTCCCCGGTGCTCAGAGCTCATTGCCCACACTCCAGTGATCTCCGCTTCCTCTTTTATTTATCAAGAGCAACTAGGTAAAGTGGAAAATCGAAGCTCCAAACTTCTCTCCAATACTCCAAGACAATTAGCGCTAAGGACCAAAGTGCACAAATTACTATTCGCACTCGGGAGAAATCCTTTCAAATTTCCCTTTCTTCCGTGTCATCTTTATTACCATAACTAACTCCAATCTGGTCACAGTTCGAGATTTAATTGACGGTTTTCAGCTTATGAATGGACCGTCTTCAAAGCTGACGTAGTAATAGTAGGAGATATTGTCAATCTTCCATTTAAATAATAGCGACAACAGACAGTATCTTCTATCATTCTTTTTGGCATTCTATTGTACAAGATATTTGCTGATTACAGAATTTTATTGTAAGAGGATTCATGAGGATATTACCAGCACTTTCGAAGCAAAATTGGTCCTTAGGTCACATGACAAACCTGCGTTCGTTATAGATAAAAATAGATTGAAATGTTTTTTTTCGATTAAATGCGCAGATTGAGCATAATTGCAGTTTAAGTTTTGAGTAATCCGCATAGTAATTTACCCAACTGGAACCTATCGCTTACAATTTACGGGTGGAATACCTCTTTATGGCTCGTTACACCTCGGATCTGTTCACGTCTGCCACTATCGATATCAACGCATCCTTATTTCGTGAACTCTCAACGTCATACAAGTTGAAACATGGTGAGCAACATCCACGGAAGCAAGTCGCTTGTATCAATAAACGATTGTTTACACAGATTTCAGTCTTCCGCTTTGGGTTGACTGAAGTAGACTAACTCGAAACAAATTAATATCACACAAGTTCTTGTTGACTGAAAAACATTTCCCCTCATTGAAGTCCCTGCGATGGGCATCGACCCCGTAACCTCCTACTTAACAAGTATGTACGCCGACCTAAATGCTAACAGTAAGCACACTCTTATTAACTATTTTTCTAAACAGGAATTCACTGACCACTTGCTAGTTATCACCTCAATCAAAATTGTAATGAAGAAAAAGCGCCACAATGACAACGGAATAGCACTAATCTCCCTATCTACATACTTCATCCATTAAATAGCGAAATCTCATTATCGTAAAAAGTAAAATTTAAAAAGCACAAAATATTAAGAATATTTACAAAATCTAGTACTTAGTCAACAAAGGCATTAGATTCGTACTTCTTTCTTGACTGTCTGGAAAGATACCGTTCCTTTTCACGTTGACTCAGTGATTTCAGCCTTTCCTCCTTCACCTTCTCCCTTAGTTCGCCTGAAATTTTGGAGAAATGATAAATCAAACTTGAAAACAGAAAAGAATATTGTCAAAATATATTGTTGGGAAAGGCTTACTTCTTGTGAGGAAGGAAGCGCGCTGACCAGCCTTGAGTTTTTCCATTTGCTCTTTCTGAAGATTAAGTTTAACCCTTCGTTTAATCTCAATGTCCTTCTCTGTGGCTTGACGCTGCTTAAGGATCTTGATAGCTTTCATAATCTTTTCTCGTGATTCAGCAGATTTGACCTTTTTAAGATCTCTTTTCAATTTCTAAGTTTAATAAAATCAAAATAAATGAACTCTAAACAGAATAAATTCAGTGAAATAAAAATAATAAAGAGAAATAGTTGGTTAATTATAATGAATTTGAAAAATGAATACCACGAATAAATAATATGTAAAGATAGTAATAATGAAGCACGCAACAGTGAGCGAAATATTTATCAAACAACAGTAGGTTTGTCAAAAAATAGACACACTTTTAGTGTTTCTTCCCGTTCTTCGGATAAAACCTTCCAATCACGAAGAACGCAAACTCCGTTTACTCTTGGATCAAAGCGAGGGTCTCTAAAATGATTCCTCCGCCTAACATCACTTTTTGCTTTAACATTTTCTTCCTTTAAGGAAGTTGTAAGTGCAAATTTATTCTTCTTAAGTTGATTGAAAGATATCACCACGGGTTCATCATCTAACGGCTCGTCCAACCGACCCGCCATTATGGTAATTGAAAATAACGAAATGCAATTGGAATTGCCTAAATAATGTCCAACGCTTAGTGGGTCTGTTAGATTTCCATTAGAAAATATGAATGAATTGCAATTATTTGTGGCAAAATAATTTCATTAATTTTCATTAAATTTTGTGAATGGCAATTTATTATTAATTGTTTTAGTTTTGCTTTTTAATATTTCATCTAAAATTCTCAAAGCATTTAATTTTATTCTACTAAATTGGGAATTAGTTCAGTGAAATAAAATATGTGTTGTACAATCTTGTTTTTCCTTAATTTCAACTTCATGTTTATCTACTTCCAGACTGTACATTCACTGACTTGACATTTTGAAAATTGACGTCACAGCGTTTCCTCTATTTGATTTCGGCGAAATTAGGTCGGTAGATTTGTGACTACTAGTTGCCATCAATATCCTCTTTTGACTATTGGGTTCTGACTATTCTCTTAGACCTTTAATATTATTGATTTCTCATTATTACCATGATAAATAGTCTTGCATACTACAGTTGAGAACGATTTACCATAAGAAAGCTGGTATTCCTTTATCAAGACATATGAGTTAATAGTTAGAATATATATGAATATACGCTGCATTATCATCGATGTTTAATTCTTCCCAAATAAGGTATATACAATTTAAACTTAATTTAAAACTCGATTCCAATGATGATCGCCTCCCGTGCTAATTGGTTAAGTAATATTTTACTTATGTTAAATATGTAATCGATTTCTGAAAATCAAGTTTGAATATCATAAATTATACTACGGCTTTTAATATTAATCTACCAAGCACAGGAGAATTTATTAGATATTAATCAAAGTATAACCATCAATTGTTGTTAATTTATTTTGAGTCATAAAAAATCACATTTGTATAATTTATTATTACGAATCTCTGCTCGTGAAGATAGCGCTATCGACAAAACAATAGGAATAATCAAGTTACCTATTATTTTTTATTTAGCTATTACTGATTTAACTTCTGAATAGATGTTAGTACTGCATTAACTTTCATATATATATATCTCCCAATATAAGATCGCTTCCTCAATTACCTAAGCGACTTCAACAATATTTAGGATACAGGACTTATATAGTAAATAATATTTATTCTGATTATGCGACATTAAAATACAATTCTGTCTACGCCGGTCGTTGGTTGGTTGAAAGGTCTCCACTCTCACTATGGCACTTGCTCTCTAGTGGGTTCAGCAGCACGACACAAACGTCGAGACGGTTCGAGTGCGCATGGGATTTCTTTTACAGCCTTTGTAGCACTGCACTTTTCACAACTATATGTTTCAATGGCCTTTGGTGTTTATGACCCTTTGATTAACAAATGAAGATGTCACTTCGCTTTTTGAAGATGATTATGATAATGATGTGAGGCTTTGACTATCACTTAAACTTTTTCGACTCCATACATGCAATATTACAATTGACCTTATTTTGTAACACCCCAAAATCATACTGATCAATAATTATTTTGCAGGCCTTTAGGTGCGTCGGCTGATGTGGTAAGCTCCATAGACAGAGGTTGTGGTGTCAGTGCCCCTTGGCTTATAAGGAAGGTGTTGGAGTTCAACTTTCCCATTAGAGAGATTCTATAATGATACCCGTCAGCACAAGATGAGTTTTGGGTAGCGCCTTTTAGTAAATGGACTTGGGATTAACTTATATATACTTGAACAACGCTCTCAGTCAAGGTGAACAATTTGTATAAATATTTCCTTTATATGTAATTTTAAAATTAATGCAAGGGCTGTCTGTTGAAGGCAGAGTAGTTGGTGTTCTAAACCTTAAATGAGTCCATTACATTGATTTATGCTTACCTTTTAAGATGTTCATTTCATTTTAAACTAAGCCTTTTGGTTTAGAGAAAATTAAATTTAGGTCAAAATAATTTTAATAATATCTATTTCCCTAAAACTCAATTTAGGCTAGAATGGCTCAAGTATATTTTTTCATCCTACCTTCGACTTTAATATACGGCTCTTCAAAGGAACCATGGCTGGACATTACAAAGAGGAATACTTGGGATAGGCACAGGCAACAGATGAGAACACTTCCTTCCATAGAGAGATTCAACATCAAGATTCGTTGAACGGAAGTTCAACCATTGGCCAGAAAGTGTTTACTGCTATTCGCCTTAATATTTTCGCGTGCGATTAAGACAAAATTTGAGTTTAAATAAAGTTAGATACTTTCATTGCTTGATTCATCAGTTAATGAAATTATCTTGCGTTTTTTTAATATGTTATTTTCCATACTTTAAGTTCAGAGGACACATAGTGGTCGATTTGAAGTAAAATTTCAGGCTTATAATTTGGTAATTATGACAGAGTGTGAAATTCTTAATGAACGTTTAGGACTGATCGGCAGAATTTCAAACATGTATTCGCGTTCAAAACATATTGAAGGGCAACAAGTACTTATGAATAAGCTTCCCAAGGACAGTAATTGGTATTCTGAAGTCACTTTTGCAAGAAAATCACATGATAACACTCCAAATATCAGCTAGAATATCAACACTGGTTGTGCACCCATAATAATAAAAAAAGGCATCCCATATCTTAATAAAAGTGCAATATTTAAAAGTGCACGGTGAACTAGATGGATTAAGGGTGTAGCGAATACGTTGTGAGGATCAATAAGTTAACACAATGAACTTACAAATATGGTTATTTAATGATGCGGGACCATTCAAGTAAGTGCACTTTCGTGCTCTTTCTTTGAGAAACTGCGTAATGTGACTCATTCACCAAGACCATTGCATTCTATATTACTGTGTCAACATTTTATTAGATGCTATAAAACAGAATAGTTTACCGATTTGGTCATTTCAATAGTTTTATCAAGTGATTAAAGTAGATTTCCCCGCACTGAGAATTTTTACATTTATTCAGGAATAATTAAACAATGTTTAATGATGTTCAGTCACTTTTACCCCAGTTTTCAACTGAATTAATTGGGTAAGGTTAATATGAAATTTAAAAGCCGAAAACCTCAGCTTATACTATTTTGTCACTAAGCAAAATTTGGAACCTGGTCAATTTTGCTTCAGTACCTCGTTCAGCTCTGAATCTATTCAGTTTGTCTTTTCTTGAGAAAATGCAAAAAATACATCTTCAATCGCCACCAAAACAAAGTATTTCAAGACATAAATCGAATTGGACCCTGTTAACCTGTGATTGATTCACCTAAAATCCGGATACGCAAATTACCGGATAATTTTTTTAATCGCACTAAATAAAAATTCCAACATACAAACCTAGGCCGTTTCCGATTGGCTAACAGTGGATAATTAGATCATTTAAGTTGGCTATTAAGATGGATTTCTTATTATAACTGCAGTAGTTACTCTAGAACATCTGCGTAAGCCTTGCTTCAATAAAAGTGGTAGAGGAATTATCTACAGGTTTGCACTACCCAAACCAATATATATTAAAACTGCATTTTTGTTCTTCCTTCACTCGCTGTTATGTTTGTTGTTTCCTGGTCTGCATTTCGTTTAAATTTTGTATTCGAGGGAAAATTTCGAATGGTGGTAATTTTGTGGAAATGCTTTACTATTGCAAGTTTTTGTATCACTTTTTTATTACGTTATCCTTGTATTATTGAACTTCACGATATAAATTTTTTTTAAGATCTACGGTGAACAGAATATAAGTAGAGACGGTCTCTACAAGTAAAGGATACAAATGAGGACTGTGAAATTTGCGAGGGCCCAGGTTTTAACATCTTATTACAAATGACAAGGCTTAGATAGAGTTTGTATACATCAAGAGCTTGCGAAAAACAATCAGAAATTGAAGCTAATTTTTTTACGTCTGATGTAAAAATCTGGCTTAGAAAGTCTAAAGAATGCGTTAGTATAATTTTTGTCTTCAGCGATACGATAACATGGCATTTGGACTTTCCATTTTTGGTCGATTCTGATCAGTGCCAGTAAGCAGTGTTACAGGAAACCGCCCTATAAAAATTCAATTTTCCCAAAAATATCACTAAATATTTTAAGTGTCATTTAGTTACCAGCAGTTTTTAAATTATAATTTTGAATTTTATAAATAAGCTCCGCCTTTTTTTACAAAATTAAGAATAGTAACGGCGGTGTGCTTGTTTAAATAATAATATCGTTTCAATATCAAATGCTGGCATTCCTGAAGTACATAGGGACGATGTGTCTGAAAGATAAAAGCTCAGCTGACGAAAACTGGAAGCATCAACTTAATAAATCCAAATGATTTTAACAAATTTGGCAAGCTTAACAATTTCTTTTTATGCAAAAGCAGGCATACATTTTGGTAAAGTACTGACTATCTAAATGAATGGTAGCGATGAAGAAGAAGGGAAAAAAGAAGAAGAAGGTCGATATTTTCCAATGGTTAAAGTTTCTGTCTGAAAATGTTGGAAAAAACGAATAATTTTGGTACAAGAAAAAGTATATTAACAATTTATTAAGAATTATTCATAAAATAGGCCAAATTAGAGTTGGAGTTAAGCCAACTTGTAAGGCATTTGCCCGTTAATACCAAGTTCTATGATTTTTATTTCTATTCTAGAGGCTAACTGGGTTGTGACAGAAAAATACTTTCAGACCGAAAAAGGGAAAGAGACGTCTTGAAGAAATGCTCTTTGTCGAATCTTGCTGCATTACAGATAATCCTTTCCCCACCCTTCCTTCCACCTTCTCGACGCTTTGCCAAGTTTCCTCTACTGCACCGCCGCAATGGTTATTGCTAACCAATGAAAAGAAGGCTTAATACGAATTTCCAAACCAATTAAAACGTAGGATAAGCGTCTGAAAACTTATTCTTCAATGGACGTGATAAATACCACCTAGTTTCAATTATTTCACGAAAGGAAATCTTTGGAAGCTGGCCAAAAAGGAATGAACTCAAAGCTATGTGAATGCAAGTGCGTAGGTTAAATAATATCCTATTAATTAAATTTCCCACATACAAATCAGAAATTTCTTAGATTTTTTATGATAAAATAGCACTAAAACCAATTGATTTATAAGGTGAGAGGATTTTTAATGACAGAATGTCAAAAATCATTTGTTTTTTTGGATATGGCTTATAGAGCTATTTCATAATTGTTAGTGTACCTTCCAAAACTCTAATATCGTGAATCGTCACCCGCATCACTAAGCGAATTCTCGTCTACAGCAGCATCCAAAGCTCAATGACCAGTTATATAATTATGATGGCCTTATCTTTCCACTTCACTTCAACTGTTTTCTCCGAAAATTTGGAGAACAGAATGGTTTCGCGTGATATTAACCCTTTAACGCCCTTAGGACTGTACGGTCCTCTTTCAAAATAAGCTCCGTTGATACTAGACTCGTAACGGAAGGCACTATTACCATTTAAAACATGTTCAATACGTCTATAGCCCTCGCCTGATACCACCAAAACTCATCACGTAGGCGAGATCAGTCTACTGTAAGACACGCGCGAGTGCGGTTGGGCGTATTTTTCAAAAAATAACTCGGACGTTTAAGGGTTAAGCAACATATACGATTATAAAATAGTAGAGCTGAGATGGCCAAAACTTTGCACCAACTGGTAAGGTATTCGATATTGGAGGAATTGAGTTAGTGGGTAAGCTTGTGACCAAGACCTTAACATGTAGAGATTGTGTATGTTTAGGCCGACAGCCATTATAAAACAGACCATCATATGTGGGCTAGTTGCCAATATACCTTTCCTTACAAATTAGCTTGTAGAAAGAATGCAATAGTTTCAGTGAGCTGCTATTACTGAGCATTGATATTCATCACTACAAAAAGATCATTTAGAACTATTTCTCAATTGGCTGTTCAAATAGAACTTCCTCTTAAATCATCATTGTAGGTTATTCAGTGCCGCTATATGATACAAATAGCCTTCTAGTTGCCCAGGAGTCCAATGTATAAATCAGAAAGCCCAAAATCTATTATAATTGCACGAAAACTTAATACGTTTAAACGCAAAACAATCATTAAATTAGCACGTGTCTCCCCCTGATAAATAGCCAATTAAAATTTACACAGCAGAAAATCTCAATAATGGATGTACTTTAAAGACCTTTTTATCAAGAATTTCCACATTTTTTGGAATAAAACCTCAACAAGTTTTGGCATTGTTCAAAATTTGAGAGTACATCTATCAATCAATGACGTGCGCCTCAATCACAAAGCATGCGCCAATTTTGACGATTCAAGACAGCTATCAATTATAAGAACTGGTGAATACTACTGCTTTAGAACCTTCTTGTCAGGTTCAGCGAAGAGCTGATTCAAAAAATCACATAGTATTATTGCCTACTGAAAACTATAAAATATAAGTTTCATCTTAGAAAAATACATATAAGCGAAGAAAGTACTCAGATTATCCCATTAGAAGTCATGAAGGTGTAGAGAATGAATTCAGGTGTTTTGGAGAATTTTATCCTGTTTCTGAAATATGACTTTTCAACATAATCACTTTATTACTAGTTGGTACAATTCATTACCTCGAAGCTGAATGTTCCAAGGTCAGAAATTCCAAATGTGATAACTGGGATTTTGGATATTAGTGAACTACATTTAAGGTTTATTAAATCGATTAATAAATTAGCATTTTGGCACAATTTTCGATATTACATAAGCAAATGTGTAGTGTACAATTTTGTTTGTCGATTAAGTGCAGGCTCAAATTGGGTGAGGCGCATATACAGTTGAAGTCTTTTTTAATATGTTAATATTATTTGCGTTAATCACCCTCAGATAGGTCATCTCAATGTGTTATTTGATTGACCCAATACTTCTTATTCCCCTCGTTCTCTTAATCCTACTCCTGCATTTTGAAATTTTGCAACAATGTCTAAAATCCATTCCCGAAAGAGTTATTGATGTAAGTAGATACTTGCTGTCATTGGAGCCGGGTGAATTTGCGTTGCCTTTAATCAAAAATAGAGGCCGAATAAGCTAATTAGAAATTAATTTTCCCGTTAATTATCCTGCAACACAATTGATGGGACGTAAATTTTAAAAATTAACGCACCCTGTATACTTTTCAAATGACTACAAATATTGCTAGTGAAATATGTGAATAGAGCTATCTAGGTGTGCTGAAAAGAAGCGAAAAATGGTGCACTGAAAGTGAGTGTACTTTTAGCAGAAGCGACTTATCTCATTCACCCTAAGTGAACGAAGATTATGGAGCTCCGTTAGGTCTGTAAGCGGCTGAATATCATGTAGGATTACTTTACCTTTCCAAGCATTAGAGGAAAAGATGAACCTAGGAGGCATAATTAATAAAACCAGCCATTAAGCACTGGTCATCGTTGACAAGCACCTCCTGCTAAAATGCAGGGAATGAATCCCGAATTTTGAATTCTGGAAAGTGAGCTATCTGAATACCTTGACGTTGGTTCAGCACCTTCTTCAATCTCCTCCACTTTATCCCCAACAACTAAGAGCCGGAAAATTTGTACTATCATTGTGAATAATAATGATTAGATTGACATGCCCCAATGATACCTTGTTTTGCGGGTCAAAACAATTACTTGATCAGTTTAAAGCAAGTGAGAAAGTTGGTTTATAAAGGCTCTTTAATGCTGTTGGCAACGAATTTTCTTGACTTTAAATTGACCTGCAAAACATATGAGTAAGAATATTAAGCGAATGCGCGTTTCTCACCAAAGCAGTCTCCAAATTAGGCTTCAGCTATAGGGGAAGGTACTAGAGGGAAATATGCACCAATAAAACTCAAACCATTTAATAAATCTTAGATTACTTTTTGATTAAACGGAAAGGGAGCATACGCGCAATGGTTTCCTGCCATTTTAATCACAATTTTATACCCATATTTTATTAAATTGCACACGTCATGTTACTTTCAAGAAATTTATTTGAAGTAAAGTTACTGAGGATTATATTTTTCAAAAGAAAACGTAGATTTTCTGCCTTTTTTATTCGAGGCAAATTTTAAAACATAAGAAGTGCTGAAATACAATCAGTAAAAATAGGGTATGGGGTGGATTAGAGTTCATCTTGAATTAACTCAGTGAAACCGGCATTGTAACGAACAGACGCGCTGATGCCGTCTGCATCCTCCTGGTTATTAACAGTGTCAAGACTAGAGTTCATAGATAGGACTACGGATCACTGAATTTAACAAACTTGCCAATACTTTTACTGTGCTTCACACAAGCTTAGGAATTAGATATTTAAAATGTTAAATCATAATGTGGCAAACACCATTCATTAGGTAAATTTAGGCATGCTTATTTTAAGAATATAATTGTGCAAATTTAAGGCACACAACAAAAGACGTCAATAAAAGAATGAGTGTTCTGATTGTGCACCGGCCTTCTCTTCTTTGTCCAACCCCCTTCCATTATCATTAGAGCTTTCTATTGTCCTTCGTGCTATAAAGTGCACTTTTAAATGTTATCAGTTATGATATTTGCCAGCAAATAACAATCATTTTAGAGGCTAAAGAGATAAAAGATAAAGATTTAAAAGGATTGATATTAAATGGCTTTGCATTATACGCAATTTTAAGTGAGGTAAATTTTACCAAGTAAATGAATGCATGAATCCCGTTTCAATTTCGCGGGCAGGAGAAAGTACGTACGCACTTAATCACCCACACTCCGCTATAACATGCACTACGCAGCATTTTGGACCAATCGGGTAGCTTGACCTCTCGCGCATGAAATAGAGCTCCTAATCACGCGATTGGCCGAAGGTAATGCGTTCAAACGCATGCTTGCACACACTGCATGCGTGTGCAAGATGTTACCGGGTTTATGCAGCACCTCGAAAGTTATTATTTCGAATCCGCTGTGTTAACCGCGTGTTGATGTTGCGGACGCAATCAATAGCACCACTTTCAATCTTGTCAATCTCATAACTTAATTTTAACCCACCGAAGTGCCTGAAATCTGATTCGAACTACGAGGGAAATCCACGCCGGAATTTACAACCTAATTGATTTCTGGTGAGTGTTGAATCTTCTAATTAGAGATATTTTTTGTTTTCCTTATAAATTTTTGAGATTCATATTACTAAGTAAATGATATTAAAAACGATGTTGTTTATGAAGGATTCCATTTCATAACCAAGGCAACCTTCGTACTTATCAGGTCTTGACAAGACCTCTTGTTAATGCACGTTTTTCATATAGTTTAGCATTTAAGGTCCTAATAAGAAAACAATTTGATTTGCAAAGAAATTCACTGACCTTAGACAAAGACGGGATAGCGTACTGAAAGGGAGATTCCGCAGTCTTCGAGTGATCTTGGTTGTCGCGCTTTATGAATACGAAAAAGTTTGGAGGTTTTTACTCCAATAAGGCGAATACGTTGGTTATTTAAATGTTCAATCATTTTAAAGGTGTTAAACGCCCGCTTATCGCTTATAGTTCAGGGAGAAAAGGAAAATTATTTTTCCATCCTAAAATATGTCACTACTTCAAGAAAGGCTCACCATTTCAAAATTGTCAGATTTTATTAACCCGTGCAATCATCTTTCTCCTGAATTATGTTATAATGATCCATTTTTTCAACCATTTGAGGATGAAAAGGAATATTTTTCATAATGGGAAAATTAAAATTAGTAATTCATTGTTAATTTGCTTCATAGTTGTTAGCATATGCTAGAGTTTATTAACGCTACCCTGCACAAAGTTGAAATAATGCAAACCCTTAAGACTTTTGTGTGCTTCCATTGAGATCTTAAATTTGTGGCTATTTTTGAGGCATATTAGACAATAAGACTGAATCGAACTTCTTCTCAACTTATCAAAAAAGAAAATACTCGAGCACGATTGTAAATTGTCTAGTTTATCTACTAATCATCAGAGATGGTTTTATGCACAACTACCGATGTTACATATGAACAAAATGTAAACAAAGTCAGATATTTGGGTTTGAGCAGTTATTAATGCCTGTTGTGTCTTTACATTTTCAGCATGCTTGAGCACTGATTTCTACTGAAGCTCGAATTTTATGAACACAGGGTTTGCATTCATGTTATTTAACGGCGCAGTTATTTGTTGTTTTAATGGCATAAGAAATGATACAAATTTCATAGCGCTCTAAGATTGGGTGTTGGCACTACTCATTTCTTCGAGTGTGTGAAGAACACGTAAAATGAGAAAATGAGGGCCTGAGTTATTGTAAGGGCAAACTGTGAGTTATTTGAATTAATTTCTTCTTCTTAAGTCCAATTTGAAAATACATGATTCACTGCAAGACTTTTCACGCCAATGATAGTCGAACTGATTAGGGCTGGAATGTATGTGGACTCCACAAGCAACAATTGCCATTTTTTATTCATTTTTTGAATTGTTATTGTAAAATTTGCCAGTAAGAAAAAAAATTATTTTTTGTGTTTTTAAATCCTGTTTTGTTACTATTTGTATGTCTTATCTCCAATCAAAGTTACTTTAAACCAATTATGATTTTGTTTAAATTAATTGCCGATTGTTTTGCTATTTCGTAAAGTTTCGTTGAAATTACACTTTTAGGGTAATTTTATTTTGTAGTTAATGAAATTATTTCAAATTAAATCAAAGTCCAAGTTATAAGTGGTATTCTGAAATTGTTATATTTTGAAATTTCTGCCACTCAAAAATTGTATAGGGAATAATTCTTTTTAATGAAATGTATGCATGAAAATTTGACACATTAAATTGGTTTTTATTGCGTTTTAATTCAATTTTGTCTGTTCTAACTGTTTGAAAAATATGCCTTAAACTCTGGATTTTTAGATTTGAAATTAACAAAAGAAGCTCGATGCCTTAGATGAGGAAGAGATCAAAGTGAGGGGAATTAGGGGCCTTAGTTTAGTCTGGCTGATGTTATAAGGCGTTCTTCAAGTTCTTTCAAAACCATGAGAGTATTTTATACAATGTTTTAATATCATATAAGCATTGTTCTATTCCAACATGCGACTGAGAGAAAATATCTTGAGATTAGGCGTAAGTGAATTTAGTTTATGAAATTCAGGGCATTCACTTTTTCCCTCAGCTTTTTCCAAATATCCGCTGAAAAGACTTGCAGTAAATCTAATTTCACTATTCACGCTTTCACATGTTCGAAGGTTGGAGGTTGGTTGAATGCGTCTGCAAATTGCCCATTTAAAAGGTAGAAGTAATATGGCAAACGAAGCTTATTGTGAAGTAGCTTCAGTATTTCTATAGTTTTTAGTAACTGGTATGACAATTCTCGAAGATAGAGAGGGCAAATAATTCATTTAGACAACAAGCCAATTCGGTTTCTGCTTACTCCACCATGACTTCATTACCAGGTGCAGATTTAGGCTTCTACAGAAAAATGCGTATTGAATTAGTAATACTGATCATTAGTTTTATGATCAATACTGCCAACGGTGAAGCAGAAATTTATGACTGTAGTAACAGGGAATGATCAAAAGATGTCAAACATTGTGCACATTTTACTTAATAATTGAAGATGAAATGTGTCAAAGTACAAATATTGGAATCTCTCCCAATATATTTTTGAGTGATTTTACATGCTTTCGTTGATTAGAGCGTATTGACGAGTTGGTTAGTGGTTAGTACTTCCAGATCGATACGATATGATCTAATAATTGCCCATTTATTCTCTGAATAGAGGCACAAGGTGGCAAGAGCAACTCACATTCCCATCCAATGGACAGATGTTGGAGGCTTTGAATCCACTTTTCCTATGAATTATTAATTCACAATGTCATTGGAACTATAACATTTCCAATTGTACTTTCCTCATCCCAGAAAGGAGATAATTTTTGAATCTAAAGCTAAAATTAGGATTCCCACGAAATGGGGTGCTCAAGAGCCTCATTGAGCTAGACTGGACACCCAGTTTTAGAACTTGTGTGCTTCCTCTAACATTTACTCCTAATGCGTAAGAAGACAAGGTGTTGAGTTAGGTAAACGCGTATTAGGCAATTGGGAAAAGAAGAGGGTGTAAGAAAGTGGCTGAAGGCAGGAAGAATTGAGAGGAAATAAGGAGGCGTCAACACCGAAAGAGAACAAATCCGATTCTGATGAGCTGGTGATGTGATATAGGACAGGGTAGTTGATCGACTTCGCCTTCTTTGTTCACGAACCGTTTCGAGCGGATGTATGAGTCAGTGGGTGCATAAAACATTAGAAGACTGGTAATACAAATTTAATAGCAAATACTGTAAACAAAAGTGCATTGTATGATTGAATTAAGCATATCTTCGAATTAGAATGTGAAACACTAGTTTTTTTTCACAAACTTACACTATCCTCGTACTAATATTTGATAAAATCAATTTGTTCGAGGGTAGTATGAATTATACGCATAGATTTCCTCTAGAAATGGATCAGATCTTCTGCCATGCCGCTTTCTTCTAGTCACGGCAGCTTCGTAATGTTCATTGCAATCCCACCCCCCGTCCTACCCCCTTCATGCTAACTTTGTTTGTTTACGCAGTGTTGAGGAAGCAATAGACAGCGACCACAATCTTCCCATTTTGATGGCCTATGCGAATCATCATAGCACAGGTTATTCTCTTCCAAGAGTCAGGTGTGTTCCAGTCATCATCCATTCTAGTTGTCATCACGTATGCGGATGAAGAAGAAGTGTATAAGCTCTTAAAAGAAGTACGCGTTGATATATCACTCTGAACAATTTTTTTGCGCAAAATTCTGCCTATACGCTAAAATTTTTATCATTTACCATCCTTTTTTGAACTGCAATTTCCTATTTCGCACTTGGGATGTCAAGATGATGGGGCATTTTCTCTCCAGTTTATAGAGGAGTCTTGGATTTGAAATTGTAATCCGAAGAACGCCAAGAGCAAGTTTGAAGTGACAAATATTTTTCTTTGCAAGCCTGTATCCAACGCGGCTACGTAAAGCTTGAAGTGTTTCAGTAATAATTAGTAAAAATTAATTTTTAACACAAAAAAGACTTTCCTTTACATATTTTGAGACAAATGTTTTCCGAAAATCATACAAACTCAATTATGTTTGGTGAGAATAAATTATCCTAGATTCAATTAAAAATAAAAGCCTACTTTTCCTGTTTTGCTTGATCACTCAACAATAGAGAAAAAAAAACAATTCTTCACTTTTATATCTAAGGAGTAAAGAATTCATAAATTCACACGTTAGATGAAGGGAGTACTATCGAATTCTCAAAGTACATCTGAAGTTACTCTCGGATGACCGCTCCAGGTCACATACGCTCTAAAGCCCAGAGATTCCCATCTACAATGCGTTTTAGGGTGCGTAGATTTTGCAGAAACAACATTTTATTTTTGAGTGAGACAGTTAACTTGTAGTATATGATGCTGTAATTACTTTCCCTAGGAAGTGTGTAGCTAAAACGTTATCATCGTGTCTAGAGCGCAACCCACAAGCAGGAACCCATTTTTTGTGATCAAACGACCCATTTTGTGCGTGTTTTGTGTCGTGGAATGCCAGCAATTCAAACACAAGTGTGCCATTTGACTGTCTGGCGTCATTTGAAATTTAGACGTCTATACATCACCATCTAGAAAGGCGGGTTTTGGGGACTGGAAGGGGAAAAAGGGGGAATACCATTAAACCACACCTCATGACGATAGAAAAAACCATTTTTAAACGAGGTGACTTGGGCTCCTGATACATATAGCGTCACTCCTGTGCACAACCGTAAATGCGATATGAACTCTTTAACAATTATTTTTATTGAATGGTTTCAGCATTATTACCTTGCCAACGTGTCATAGACACGAATTTTGTGACGTAGGCTTCAAAAAAATTGTTTAAACAAATCGTCGACTGTTTTGAAATATGCACAGGTGTTATTGACTATTCATAACTCACAAAAAAATAAGAATTGCTATTATAGGATGCGATTCGTTTATTGATTGTTACTTTTCTATGTGGAAAATTTATTATAAAAGGAAAATATGGGTAGTAGTTTGTCAAGGTGAATTAAAGTCTGTCAAGTCAATCGGTGTATGTCTTTTCCTGCTGAAACACGTGCACCGAGGGTTTTCGTATGAAATATTTTTATCTTTTGACATGTGAGAACTACCATGCCACCGTGAATGTGGATTGACAGATTCTCTGCACATTTATCAATTTGGGTAGAAAGTCATTTTTGAATGAAAGTCGAGTTTTATAATCTAGACTAACTCCTAAATAGGCCCCTTGGCACATCATTCAACTCAAATGTTTGCTGCCCCAAAATTAAGATAGGGAGAACAAGGTATATAGGCGCTACAAGTTGTAATCAAAGTAACATTCAGAAAATTTGCATGGACGGATCAATAGGACAAGTACAGAAATATGGTAGTAAAAATACCATTCTAAATGGCGTTAATTCAACTGCTGGACTCTGGCTCAATGCGTTTCTTTCCGTCAGTGGAGTTTCTACCAAACTATTTATTTTCGTCCAGAAGTTTTAAGTGCTTACTTCCCTTAATTCCCGTTCTTCTAGTTTGTTTTGTTCAATGTCTTTGATAGAAATACGTGAGTGCTTCCAATGATACGCTTAAACAATTCCATTACACCCGACTAGTCGGGTCCACTTCGAAGGATTTACTTTACATTTGATTGACATCATACCAGACATGACTTTCAAGTTTACCTTTAAATTCACAATTCTGTTGTAGGCATTTGTGCAACCACTTTTGAAGGAATCAGGAGCATTCAAAGGGAACTTTCCAAAATTCGAATAGAAAAAATGAATTATGGATTCCGATTTGGGTTGTTTTAGTGGCCTGGTAGTGTTAGTATCAACTGTTGGACAGAAGAGAGACAGGAGTGGAATAATTTAACAGAAGAAAACAGTTGTTCCCTATACACGCAGACACTTTAAGTTCTGCAAAATAATTAAATAATACAAGGTTTTATTTTGTCGCCGGGCTCAATATTCATCTTCAGTCTCCCCTCTTTTGTGCAAGAAATTTGCTTCCTGAAAAAGCCCAATTTTTTTAAATATGCAAAATGATTTATTTTAAAGACCATTACTCCATTGAAATTTAATTTGAAGACGTAAAAAAACATGTAGATTTAGCCTCAACTGTTCTTCACTTAGCTTTCCAAATGAAAGTGATATTTTCCTTCATTTTTTTTCTTCACATGTTTTCAAAACCGATTTACAATTTTATGAAGGCGAGGCATGTATTAGCATTTGATGTTGTAATATTTTAATTTGTATGGCACGCTTTTTGGCAATCTCGGTATTGCTGGGTTTAGATCAAAGAACTAATTAGTGTTCCATTAGATTTCCTCAGGTCTTATTAGCCGAAAATTGTACACTTTTTAGTTACGGAAAGCAGCTGGCGTCGAACAAGAATTGATAAAGGGGTGAGGGAGGGGGGAAGTAAAGGGTACAGGGATCACTAAAGGGATTTATATCATTTGAGGCGTGGACTCGAGATGTACAATAGTTACGTTCCATCATTCAAATTTCAGCGATTAGTTCCATGGAGTGCAATGAAGGCTTGTCAAAGATGTTCATTGCTTGCGGACCTTCCTTTTCATTACGTTTATTCTTCGAGTGATTAGGTTAATAGTGATTGGTGTGATCTCCTCCAACTTCGGGTTCAAGGAAATTGAGGAAATCTTGGTTTACCAATGGATAAATAGTTGAAGCTTCCAGATAGGAAGCTCCTTTTCTAGCCATAGTTTTTTTTTCTACCAAATACAGGATTGCTTGGTTGTGTTGCATTTATGTCATTGGCTCAATAAGAAGCACATTTTGTGCATTGTATTATTTTCATATTTAAAATAATTTTCACATGTTAGTCGGCGATGCTTGTTTCCGTTTTCTATCCAGTCTTGAAAACCGTGGATTCTCTCTTCAATATTATTTCAAGAAGAAACTCTGCTATTTCTTCCAATTTACGCCCAGTAGATCGCCGATATCATTAACAGTAATCATTTATCTCTCGTTTAGTTGACTGGCTAACTCTCTTCAGTTAAGCCAAACTAATTTAGTAGCATTATTGAGGTCATGTATCACCTCCACGACCTGCATGAAAAGAGTTGAGAAGTAATCTGCATCCCTAAACGAATCAGCTAGACTGCACAGACTTTTCCCTTTTTCAACTAGAAATGTGACAGGGAACAGACTCTATTGCTCCCAATGCTCTTATTTTCCGAGTGATCGTTTTCCCGATAACTCATCTTTCTCGATCAATCCTGTTAACAAAGACTTGTTGCAAATACATTGGCGCTTAATCAAGAAGTGATCTTAGGTTTGATTTTTTGTCGATATAAAGCAATGTGTGGGATAGAGATGGGAAATAGGGGGATTGTTCTCACTACCAACAATGAGTTCATCCATATCGCCTGCTTGCTCACAATATATTCACAACTCTCAAAGGTCACTGCCATTAAAATGATTTCATTATGTGGATTCATTCGCCCTAAAATATCCCTAATCTTTCTTTGTCATCCTCTTTATCGATTCAAATCGCTGTCCATCACAAACATCGCTGTTCTTGTTTATAGCCTTCGCTTTGTAATTTATTACGCTCTCATGCATTAATTTAAACGAATTGTTCAGCCATTTACCTCAGCGCATTCATAAATCGCCACCTATAGATCAATCATTCATCCGGTGGGCCATTTACCCATCTCCACCATTAATGTTCATTCATCATTATTGTTATTGCGCTCCAACATCTATTGTACTTCTAGTTTATGGCAAGTGACTTTCTAATCGTGCCATAAATCATTCTTTTGATAAGCAAGTACTTAACTCGGCACTCTTAATCGTACATGAGTTTCAGAACAGTATTAATAATCAACTCCATCACCACCGCCCCATGCTGAAGTTGCGTGATACAGATTCTACCATAAAACGGCACCGCTCTTGGTGTGTGACAATTTTTCACTCTCGAGATTAAACCATTAGAAGTATTCGTGAAATGTAATGATCACCAAATGAACCTTCCGATTGCATAGATAAACATCACCTGCTGTGTATGACCCACCTGAGACTTCTAATCATAATTTAATGGATTAATAATAAATCTTGTTGAAAACTGAAGGTCTAAAAATATACAATGAAAAATGCTAGATTGGAAAAATAGATGCACTTTTAAAGAGCTCCAAGAATCCATCAAGGTCATTTCGATCTTAAACCTTTTATATTTCAAACATGCTTAGATAACTAAGATGAGTGATTGTGCCATGACAGGTTCTTTATGTTAATTCAATTTTATAAAACTATTTTAATTAGTTTTAATTAAAAATTTCTTCATAATGTCTTTTAAATGAGTATGATTTTTCTCCCACATTCAATTCTAATTGTCTACTCATTTAAACGAACGACGCCATTATGTATTACTTGAATCACTTTGGAAAAAGCCTCCAAAAGTAAAACGCTACTATAAATCTGGTTAATTTTGAAGAGTTGGGTATTTGGTTTCACGAGTGCAACTTCCTCTGTGGTTGTTATTGAAAACCAAAGGCGAATGGAAGGGAAAGAAAATTTACAGAAAAAACCCACCCACACCCGATTTCTTCTGCCTACATCTCTAGTTGAAATGTCAGCCTGTATCATCACTAGTAAATCCGCTTTGCTTTGGGGTATTTGAAATACAATAAGACGTGCAAAAACGCCTTCCTCTCTCTACCCCTCTCTCCTTCCCTTGTGCATAAGAACAAAAGCTGCAACTACTAACCAACCAACCATCCATCCATCGGAGTGGATGGTGAAAAAAGAGGAGGTAACTACTGATAAAACTGATTTTGTGTGCATCCACCTGAGGAGAGTGAGGAGAAAAAGATATGCCCAGGAGGGCGCATATCTTCATCCTACGTTAGTTGGTGGAGCGGAAGGAGGAAGCTAAAAAGGGACAAAACGAGAGAGAGAGAGCAAATAAACACCCTGAATCAAGTGAGGACTTTTTTGCAATTGCATGACAAGGTTACTGTTTGACCGTGAGAAAAAAAGGCACTTTAGGATGTATTAAAGCAGCTGGGAAGTGGATGGATATCATACCGAATTTCTGCCGATATATGGGCTAGTTAAGACAGTGTTAGATACAATTGTTAAAGCCTAATGATTTTTCGGGAAAATTATATGCGTGTTTAACCCTAACTGCCAGGCAAGTTCTGTTGTCCCAAGGGGTCGTAGATATATGACGAGTTCCCCCTCAGCATTACTCCAAACTGTTATTATTTACTTTATGAATGGTTTCAATTCTGTTAGTGAAAAAAAAAGAATTTTACGCAATTCTCTGAAATTGGGAGAAAGCCTAGAAATCGAATTAATTATTATTAGAAATTAGGGAGTAATGTTTCCTCTGTTTGGTGGTTGACGAATTTGATTGAGCTAAAAGAAATCACATGCCAGTATTTAGAGAAAAATGAGCATACATAGATTCAATCATTTATTTCACTCCTATAGTCACTTGTATTTCCTTCACTTTAAGAATATGATGGATCAATTTTTCAGATGACATTAATCATAGTCGATTTAAACAAAAAACACGTTTATTGCAGAGGCACAGTTCCACCACTTCCAGCTATCATTTGTCAAGATCTTTCACTCATATCACGCGCCTTTATTTCTTGTAGTTCCTAAGGCCAGCATTCCCACGCAGAACTATTAACCTTCAGGAATTCTACTTGATGATTTATGAAATGAGATATCGCGCAAATTCCTATTTCCAGTTTTTTCTTCTTCAAGGTTAAAGAACGATGGTATTGGATTACTGGGAAAAAATAAAATAAACGTCATTTGATTATTGGCCGTTGGATCATATTGTTGAGCTCTCAGATGATCCATATAGCACATTACTGTTATAAATTAATTAAACTAGTGTATACAGGCAACTATATGTTAAATTAAATAGAGCATTTTAAAATGCGATATTCAGGATATACTTTCCTTGACAAACATTCTGATAGTAATAAATGGTTTTGATTTCGTTTCCTCCTTATATTTTAATCTTCTCACAAAAATTTGGAATGTGAATTGAGTCATACTATGCCTTTTTTGTGCAGGCAGGTCGAAAACAATTTCCAGTATAGATCTTCAAAAGATAAAATTTTCAAGAAAGTACAAAGAAATTCAGAAGTTAGTTAGTTCGATGCGAAGATACTTATAAATGGTTAAAGATGTATGTGGTCAGATCGATGCAATGAACATTATCTGTTCCTTGAGATTCAAGCTTTTATGCTACTCCTCCTTTTTCTTGAAAAATGTTAAAATTAAATTCACTGCGAGACACGTCTATTATTATCCAAAGCAGGGCAAAAAATACGATTTCTCACAGTGGCAAGGTATCTGCACACAAGAAGGGGTAGAGAAAAGGAATTGAGTAGAGTAAGTGAGTCAAACAAATCAATCTTGGGATTCAGATTCGATGCTTTCACTGCTCGGCTACAATCTGAAGCTTCAGATTCCGATGACAAAATTTCTGGATTTATCTACCATGTCCTGAGTCGGAGTCGAGATTTTGCTGGCCATTTGACTTCTTTAGATGATTGGTAAATCAATTCAAGCACATCTTCTTTTACTAGCCCAAGTACTAACAGGATGCTAAGAGGTGACATGATTTTGTCTTGCTAGAGTTTTCTCCAGGTTAATCATTAAAGCAATAAGCATTTTTGGTGAATCTTATAATGTTGTTATCAAGAGATCAGTAAATATTAGCAAAGTTGACGATTAACTGAAATTTGAATCGTGAAACAGGATATGTAAACATACATGGCTGACATCCATCTACTTATTCATCCATTTATCATTCACTCGGCCGTGATGTTAAAGAAGAAGGTGGTGGTTTATGTTTTCCTTCTCCAACTAGCTACTTACTTTATATGGCTCTCTCGCTCTCTCTCTCGCTCTACGTGGAACTTTATTATCCAAATACATTCTTCGTCAGAAAGATTTATTGACCCCACCCTCATTCTAATTTCGATGGCTTTTGTATGCAGGCAGCCGTGTGCATGTGGGCTTGTTTATTCAGCATGACCTTGCCTCTTTGTTTTCCGTTTTCCTTTACTTTCAACTTCATTGAATATCTTTAAGTTTTTTAAAATTGTTCACATCGTCAATTGTGCAGTTTTATATCTCAATATATTTTCAGTTTCTATTTCAAACGCATATTTGTGCCACCTGGTGCTTCAATTATAGAGAAATTTTCGGTCAAGCAAAAGTTGGAATAAACGAGCTATGCCATTAGATGAGTATTTTTAAATGTATTTTCTAAAAATTATTTTCTAAGACATAGCCAAGGGCTTTCGCAACTTTTAAAGCTTGGGAAGACATCTGAATAAGGGGTGCATCAAACGAGTCCAGTTGAACTTGAACCAGGAATGAAAACCGATAATGAGTATGGAAGTAAGATAAGCTTCATATGCATTTTAGGAATTTTTTGAGCGCTTCTTCTACTGCCCTGTTACTACTTGACTCTCAGTGTCACGACTGTGATTATTTCAACGATATTCAAAGAATGATGACGGTTGTTTGAAACACTCTCCCTTCCCAGTCAAAGCTCAAATTGAGTATTCTTTCTCGAATTCTGTTAAAACGTGAAATCTTTAACTGGTTTCAATTAAAAAATTCAGGCGTAATCAGATAAATTGAGATGGTATGTGCAACCTCAGTCTGCCGAATAAGTAACTCTTAACATTACGAGTGGGCCTTAGACCCCGAACTTCAAACTTTAGAACTTCACATAATTATATAACACTATACTAATCAAGCAATGACTCAAAAATCGAAGGAATTAAAGATTGCAACGGAACAACTCTCTCTATACGCCCTGACCCAATATGCATCTCCACCTTTTATCTGACCAATTATTATCAAAATCTAATGAGTCAAATTATCTTGGCACTTGATTTGACAAATGTAGACTAACCGCTTTCAAAATGCTATTTTCGCTTGAGTTCTACTTGACACTCAATGGCTGACGGATTTGCGGAGTACCTATATTTGAAAAGCATTTTTCCCAAGGTTTAACATTTTGGCACTTTTCAAAAACAGCTTTTCATTTTATACTACATTGATTATTATTGTATTATTCTGAAGAATTGAGGGCTTTTACGACGCATAATTTTTCCTTGGTACTGAATGTTTAGATGTTCAATTGGAATGTGAGTCGAATTCCCAGGCTTCTTCCATCACCAAACGAAAGGGTGAATTAATTTACTGCTCCCTGTTTGCAATCGTAGTTTAAAAAATTCCAGCTTTATTGAATCTCGATACGGATGGCTAGTTCTCAATTTAAACGCAACTGTGAGTTTTCAATGTGGCAAATAGAGAGAGAGAGAATGCATGAGAGCTGATTGGCATGATTCAAGTACGTAGGCATTATTGTTATGGTACAGGTTTCTAAACCCATTTAAACAGTCGAACACCTGCACGTATGCTCTTAAACAACTGCCCAACATCTGATATGTCATAGCGCTCTTTGATTTAATACACTCACTTTTTGCTCTACTTCAAAAGATTTAAAAAATAAACCCCCATTGCCCACGAAGCATAACCTTACTTTAAGATAGTCGTGGCTCGTTTTTCTCCTATCGATTACTCTGTCCTTTGTGAGTGCAAATTCGATCCAGACATAAAGCCCCAGTAACCACCACTCGGGCCACCTAGGATGAATATGCAAATAATTTTTTTGGGAGTTCACTTCAGATGAAAAATAGTTTTGCTATGGCTTAACGATTGAAACTCAATAATAAAAGTGGTCTTTTCAAAATAAGTTGACTGGTAATAAGTGATTCAACTTTTTTTCGCAGTTATTTGCAGGAGAAATGCCAGATAATTTGTTCTGGAGGGAAGAGTTGAGCTAGAAGATACAGAATAGCCAAGGTATAAAAGGCTCTGCGTAAACATAGACAGGTGAAATAATGTTATACTTCCATTTAAAAGTAGTTAATGCAGAATAGTACGTGATCACACTCAAACGATCAATTTCACTTTCAGTATGGTAAAGGTCACGGACTTGGTCCCACTGTATTTGCCTTAGGATTAATCAAACTCTAGTTGTGGTGTGGAAGAAAGGGAAGAGCGTATGATCGTATACAATTTGGTCATGTTAAAAGAGATACCATGTCGTATATCATACTGAAAGTGGTATTAAGCGCTTACTTACTACTTTCAAATGAAAATACGCTATTAATTTACCTCTCTCCGATCGCACAGGACCTCTTTTATCGTAGCCGTCCTATAAAATTGCATTTACTCATGGAAAGGGAAGGTAAACTTGGACATTTGAATAGAATATTTCATCCAATTTCGAGTTGTGATTGATAACTGTCTATCCTCTTTAAGCCTTCCTGGCTTGAGGTATTTTATTAAAATTAATTTAATTGTAGTTTCACAACCATAGAGGCATGCTCCTCGTCTTTCTTAGGTAAAAGCGCTATTCCGCATAGGCTGAGGGTAGTATCTACTCCAAATTTAATAATTTGAAACAATAGTTTTTCTTCGTTGATCTTATTTATCAAATTTTAGTTAACAAATTTTCGTAACTTGGAGGGATTAATTTAAAGTCCAGCATGTCCTTATAAGGTAATAAATCCTCAATTGAGGTCATGCAAGTTTCGAGCACATTATCTCGGAAATAATTTCTTCTCATTTGTAAATTTTTGCGCAACAGGTACAATGTGATTTTTATTTACAAAACTAATCATTATTCAGTTTAAATAGACAGAAAAATTAAGCTTTATTATAAACACTTCATTCTTGGCCAAATAATTACTAATTATGAGAAAAAAATGTCTAGCCACAATAATCTGATTTAAGCGGTTGAGTAAGAAGAATCGATTTTGCTTTAATCCTAAGAGTACACACCAAGTGTTGTCCAAGGCGGTATAGCGGAGGATGAGGGATAGGGGGGGTGGGGAAGAGCGTTCCCCAAAAAAACTGGATGAAATATCCAAAAAATGTGACAGGTGCAGTTCCGGCGTAGAAAGAGGTTAGGTTACGGAGTCAATGGCTTTGGCTTTAATTTGAATCAGGCGTAAAATTTTACTAACTCAACTGAAATACACGAAATGCTTGGAACTTATGACTTACGGATTATGCCTTTCAGGTAGGGGTATGGATAGTCAGTGCTGAGAGGATTAGAGCTTTCGCAAAAAGCTTTTTATTCTTATAAATTAGTCATTTCAGAAAAAGTTGTGTTGTCTTTTTTTCACAGTTCCATGGAAATGACTCAAATGGAATCTAGCGTCAAAGTTGAGGCATGGTGTATCAAGTACTCCCCTCTTTCATAAGGTTAAAGTTAACCAAAAATCAGGTACTGGAGGTCCTTGTTTATTGTTGCGCCTGAGAACCTGTGATTCTTGATTGAAAATCTAAAAATACAGGTCTGGTGGGTTCTTCCAGATCTTAGTTAATAACCAAGAAGGAGTGGAAATGAAGAGATGAAAGCATTTGGTGCAGTGAAATTCAAACCAACAAAGCAGAAACTTTTGTGAACTTCGACCACTTTTGAAAATGGGGAACTTAAGGTTTTTCATGTTTTCAAATTTGTCCTAAACATGTAACCCTTGAAATTGGGTGATGTTTTAGAAGACAAAACATTTCCTACAAGAAAAATGCGCGAAATTGTTTACTTTGCGAAGATTTAGTGGACCATCATGATTCATTGCAAATGAGACTTGTCGTTTTGCACCATTTTTCTACTTTCTCCTGAACATGCAAATGCGTACAGATTGCCTCGGTTTAGATTTCTTCGCGATTAAGATCAAAGTGACTATGAGTTAATTAAGAAGCAATTGGATCTTTCTAATTGGAGCTTTTAAAGCTTTTTCTATTGCCGACATGCTAATTCATCTTCTAGGTCAGACTTGGAGAGAGTCTGTGGTCAAGAAATGCGAACCTGTGTTACTCCATGCATATTCAGTTGAAAAGAATCTGTCGAAATAGTTCTTCTTTCGATCCACATTTTTCGTATTGATTGAATACACTCAGCTTATTCTTTAGAGTTATCTTGACTATTTAAGAAGACTTGGCTGAATCCTACGTTACTGAGATAGCTAATAACGAGATCAAAGGTGGAGACTAATCGGCAATTTGAAGTAGTTAAGACGAAGATTGACAAAGCCAGCCTTCAAACAACTTAACTTCAAAATTGAGTAGGGGTTTCTCTAATTTTGCGCAGAAAGATGCTCAAGGCCATTTCCACCAATTGTCATTCTTTGTAGTTTTTATCGCTTTGACAATTAATACTGCTGCCATCTAGACCAAATGCTTATTCTAACTTAGGAATCAAGGTGCCTGTGCTTAAATGCTTGCCAGTTTGGATGGTTGGTATATTAACGTGAACAATAGGTGAAATAACGTAACTTTTTTTGTATAAAACCTTACTCATTATTCTGTCAAGGCCTGTGTTAACCAAATTCGTGGTATCTGACGAGGTAAATTAGTAAAAGAAAACAACCTTTAATTTTTTTTCTGAGAAGTTTTACAATATCTCAAGTGTTGCAGTTTGTCATCAATTGCGTCTTTAATAAACCGTCAAGGCTATTGAGTACCGGTATGTCACCCCCATTTCGTCATATATAATGTGAAAATTCACAAATTCCTGGTTATTTGTACCAGGAATTTACGTTATAAGCCTTATTGCTACCATGGCAGTTTACACTCTTTTAAAAGACAGGCATTTTTAAATCTACCTTGTTTGAATAAACTAATAAAAGAGTTTTGTTTCATCAATTATTTTAGCTTTATAAACTTTAAATTCACCTGTGTACTTAGTTAACTAATTGGCGTTAAACATGGTTGAGGTTCTTCGGAATAATAGTGATCGGTTCTTTTGAAAAATACTTTATCTAATGTGCATAATTTAAGGCATTTCTTTAAACTCAATAAAAGCCATTAGATGTGCTGTTCAGCAAGTTAAAATAAAACATTAGAGAATGTGTACTTCTATTTATAAAAACTGCTTTAGATGAGGAAACAATCAAAGAAATGCCTTTAACTCAAGTTACCACAATTGCGGCACGGCGTGAAATTTTTTGATTGTGAAAAGTACAGACAAGACTTTGTTTGATTTAATATGCCAAACAAAGCAATTTCGGTCCATTTAATCTTTTCGCATCTCATGTTTATCATCAGTCTGTTCGTCATAGAAGGCTCTCTAAATTGCTTACTCTAAGGCGTGGGCGCTTACGGAGTATTCTGCGAGTCAATACCACCAATCGAAATGCTTTAAATAAACTGAAAATTAAAACAAATGTAATAAATAGAAAAATTCGCACTCTGTTTTTATGGGGCGTGCCAAGAATAACTTGATGAGCCATATTTAAAACATAAAAACTTACGTGGGATCACTTTTAATACTGCACTAATATGTAATTAGCATCAGGATAGGTTGGAAGGGCAGGTGAGTTTGCATAATAGAAGATCAAGAATTCGGAAACATTAAATTTTTCAATTTTACATAAGGGGCTCAATTCATTATGTGCTATCCAACTGTTTCAGGTTCAAATTTGCACAATCTAACCCCTGGGCGAGTTCATACTCACAATAAGGAGAGCGTTGAATAGATGTTCTGATCGGCTGGTTGGTCGTGCCACGTTAATTTACTGGAATCCTCTCGCAAACATGAGTGGACGGATGGAATAAGGAGAGATATTTTAAATACACAAGATTCAGAGCTTGCAAATTAATAATATAAAAGGATGTTCTTAATCCTGAGCTGAGATAAAATAAAGTAGCCTTAAATCTTATCTATGAGACCGGGTGCTACCACTCAGTCCGCCTGATGTAGTTAACTTCAGATGCAAATTGTCATTTTATTGAACAAACTAAAGTTAGTTCTTGAAATGAGCAATTAAGAGGATTTAAATGTAAGCTATTCATGTTTTCACAGGTGCTTTTGTACTGCTTGATTTCCTATTTCCTGATAGAAAATACCTTTTAAATAGCATTTATTACAAGAATAAGGCAGTTTTTTGTTGAATAAATGGAATTCAAGATCTTACTTTGGGGTGTTGCCTTTGAAGTATGAAATTATACGTTTAGTGGAATCAGGATATTTGTCACCCTAATATTGCTTTCAGTGTCTCTTAGATTTCTTCCTTTACTTCATTTTTTCGACTGCGGCACTAGGTGGGTAATGATAGGTCTTCTGCACTCACCACTCAGAACGCCTATAGGGGGATGTGTTCACTTAGGTCTAATCATAATCGAATCTCATTGTAAAAGTGATCCATTCTTCTCTTCTTACTACTTTTTTTTTATTAAACAAAGGAAATTTTACGAATTTCAACGAAATGTGCTAACAGTGATTAAAAAGATGCAGAGAGCAAGGTCGAGATTTGGAAGGGTCTTATTTACCTTGCGGTTTGCAGAATATAATACTCATTGAGTTTGTCACGCGTTCTATTTCAAGTATATGTGATGGCGAAATAATCTCACTTTATATTCAGCTATAAATTAGAAATTAGCAGTGACTCATAAGCTGTGTTTACTTGAGGTTTTTGATATGGTCTATTACGATTTTTTACCTAAACATTACAATGCGTCTCCTAAAAATTCTAAAGTTTACATCAAGTAAATTAGAGTATGGTGAAAATCTTCTGATATCCTCACTATCAGTGCCTTTGTAGAAGGCAGAACATTTCGACACCTTCCTCTTTCATTTTCAGTTTCTGTTTGCGATGAAAAAAGTGCCAATCACTATCATATAATCTACTTCCACTCTTAAAAATGTGAAATGTAGCTCAATTACAAATCAATATGTTGACAATATCAGTACCTTGTCAACATTATTCTTTCCTCATTTTACAGAAAACAATGGTTTCATAGCAGATGAATAAAATTATTTTCAAAAATGGGGGGATGTAAAAAAGTTCATTCATTTAAAGATAGTATAATAATAATAGTATGATATAGCTTGACGTGGAACGTTCAAGACTTATGAATAATAGGTTTATCTATTTCAAGGTTGTATGAAGCATACGAGTTGGACAATAAGACGCACAAATTAAATGGGGCTATGTTTTCTGCATTTCAAATATTTTTCCAATTTTTGCCATGCATCTAAAGGTTCTAATTGTGAAAATAATCCCTCTCCAGAATTATGATTGACCAGCTCAAAAACACGGAGAGTGGTTGCATGGCCAATTTCTACTTACCACACTTGTTATATCCAACAAGAAGATTTCTAGGCCAATAGGACTCAACAGGGTTTGAGTAGCAATCAGTAAAATAGTCAAGAAACTCCAATTTATTTGCTAAAATATTCTCTCTTGATTAATGAAGTTTGGTTAGCTGGTGCAAGAAACCACTTAGAGTTAGCAAGTAGTCCGTTTGTTATTGTGGGATAACAATGCGAATTAAGTAGCAGTATAGTCAAATATGGGGTCAAGCGGCACTAGAGTGGGGTGGTGGGGGGAAGGGGCGGGAGTGGGACTGAAGGGAGATCAAAACAAATGCTGAAAGAGTTATAGTATTAAGAGTTTTATCCATTTTGAATTTAGTCTTGAACAATACTTTGTTAATGTACAGTTCACTTCTTAATGTTGAGATGATCAGATTTTTCGATAAATTCTCCTCCATCCTACCCAATGAGTTACTGAGTAAATTCGTGTCCACGACAACTGGTCAAGAAATTAGAAAGATCAACTTACCACCCTCATTCTTTTTTTTCAAGACCATGAAAGCAGAATTTTGTAATTGATTTCTGCTTTCTTTTCTATTCTTACAACGAGTTAGAACAGGCAAGCGAGTAAAACAAAGGAATCCTAAACGCAGCAGCACTCACTGGAATTCATTCTGTGCGAACTCTAGTAATAGTTCAACTACAAAGTTTTTGTTACTAATTAACCGTAATTATAGTAAATAATTACAAATGCATGAGTTTTCCAATGAACCGAATTACCCACTGCATAGGTCAAAATACGGGCTCGAAGTTACCGCCTGATCTTTTCCACGTTGCTATCCCCTAACCATGATAATTATTAGATGGCTACATTTGTTTCAGTCTTGCTATTAAATCCGAGAGTTGATTGATGAACAATAGAAATGATATTAGCCATTGGATTTAATAATTCCTTACCTACTTACACTGTTTGAATGAAGAATCACCGAAAATCATTAGTTACCAAATTGTCCTAAACAAATTTTGTTCCATATATGATTTAGATTTGTGCAAAAATTTGGTTTTGCCATTTAGCTTTTCTTCATGTAATGAATTTACCAATCCGTTGAATTGGGTACCTAGGCTGGGGTGGTTATAAGTTTTGATAAAATTACACTTTATACGCCAAAAATTTACCATATTTGAAAACTCCTTTATAGCCCACCCACTTATCATACGAAATATGTTAAAAAGTAATAAAAAAGGACTTTGTTTCAGTATCACCTTTATTTTCTGGCAAATGCGCTAAAGCGCAAATAATTTGGTCACCAGGACGTTAGGCCTTAGGAACTGGTCGTTCACTTTTAATGTATTTCACTCAGACATTTGGAGGGCGATAAGAAAACAAATATTGCCAATTTTCAATTTCAAATAGCTGAAATTTAGATCATTTTTTGTTAGAATGATTGCCCTCAATCATGGAGTTTTATTTAAAGTCCAACTTTTACCGACGGCATCTGCAATGCTGTTTTTTACACCAAGAGGGTCTCGATTTCAGGATAGGCAGTTTTGAGTTTTGGACGATAACTTTTGTATCGACTGTGAACATAACGAACCTTCGCAACCTTTGCACGTCCCTGTTTTTGAAGTAAAGCAGAACTCAAAGAGCTTAGAAGACGCCAAAGAAGAAAGCGTTTCGTTAAGTAATAACTTATTAAAATGTGGTATTCACAATTTGCTAAACGAAAGTGTGGTATGTTGCATAGCAAGCATAAATAATTTCAAAAATGAAGTAATTATACAAAATTTGTATGGAAAATGTCGAAACTTTGTTTGTAAAATATATGCGGGGTTTTTATTAACACAGCACCAAAAGTCTCTAGACATCAAAGGTCTGGGTCTGCTGCAGAATCTCCAACAGCTGTCGGCCCAAATTGCTAACTTTTAATAATAATTTGACTTTAACTTAGCAATTACAAAATTTAATTAATGGTTTTGCCTGGTTTGGTAAGGAAATTGAAATACAAACATCTTTCACGCATAAAATATGGAATGTGAATAGTTTGCAAAATCAATATAAAAATTGTTGAAACTTTTAATTTAAAATTTATCTAAAACCACTCGACTCAATTTTGAATTTTTCACGTCAGTCTTTGCCAGACTTTGGATTGGACTGGGAATCTATGATGATCTGTTACTGCATTTGCACAAAACAAGTAGTTCCTGGACTTCATTTTCAAACGTTTTAAAGTTGAAAATACTTATTTGATTTATTTCTGTGAATGCTTCTGATAAATTTCTTGAGAGTTCCCATCTCTTTCCAGCCTTAGTGATAATAATCATTATTATCCATGGTAGGGGAAAAATGTCGGCACTTTAAATCACGAGAAGCCAGTTGAATGCGAAGAATAGAAGGAGAATTCCCAAGCCATCAAGAGACTTGCATTTTTCAATAGGGGAAACAGTAAATTGGCCATATTTTCAAGAGGAGCCTTTAATAATCTGGCATTCATATTTTGTCATTCGATAGCAAAATTAATGGGTGAACTTATGTCCACACAATTCAACTTTAATAGCAATAAAAATATCACAGTATTTTACTTTTTTTCATAAAAATTTTGCAAATTAAAGTGGAATATTGGAATATAATATACGTTCTGCTTAAATATTACTCATACTTTTCTATTTTAAATTCTTCCTAATTTCTGAATGTCAATAGCTAGCTTATTTCCAGCAAAAGCAAGTAGTGAAAAATAGGGAAATTTTAATATTCCACAAAGTTTTGCTTCATAATTAAATTTTTTTTATTTACTGTACTTTTGTGTTTCAAAAAGCTTTTCTTTAGTTTGCTGGTCTATTCATCATAAAATGACTACAAAGGCTTACAAACAGTTCGTATTTTCAAGTCTGAGAGTAGGTGATAAGGAATTTCCCCATACGCTTAGGTTTATAACCAAAGATACTAGTGTATGATTGAACTCTCCTCCTGTCACTTCTGTATAACCCCGTTGAAACTCCGATTTTAACCTCAACAAAATTTAAATCTACTCCTCAAAATTTACTACTATACTGACTCACGGAAAATTGAACGCATGAAAGTCATTATACATTGGCCTAGACAATTTTAACATTTGATTTTAAGACCTTTTTTCGTCTTTTATGAAAAGAAATGGTCTTTTATGACTGAGTTATTTTTCCGAACTTGTGAGTGACTTTGAAGGTCACATTTTTGTATTGTATCCTTATATTAGTCTTTCGCTTCCTCCTTTACTGCGATTTGTGGATATTTTGGCATTGTTAATTTGAACCACATTGTTGTCAAACGCTGGTTGTTTTCTATGATGAAGAATAGCAAATTTTGCATTGGCGGGAGTATTAAGTTAAGAATATCAAAATTACATCGTATATTGGACAATTCAGCCCAAAATTAAAACCACCGCCCCCAAATTTTCGTTGGGGGTGAGAGGAGGTTGGGTGGGGGGGGGGGGGGGAGGGGTTTGAAGATTAAAAGGAATGAAGGAAGCGGAGAGGTAGTAAAGAGAGAGGGGAAGGGAAGGCATACTTTTTCCAAACATGACGCATTTCCCCTGTCGTCAAGGCGTGCGCGCGTGGGCGATTCTGTGCGCTGCGTAAGTACCTATGATTTCGTGCGTACGTATATCTGCGTGCATGTACGCGCACAGGTGATTTATTTCAACCACGCTTTTTCGGCATACATACTTGAAGTAACCCCACGCATTCATATTCACATGTGCCTCCGAGCTGCGTATACAAAATATGACCTTGAGCATTAATTAATTGCTGTCATTTGCAGACCTTTCACTAGTTTATCTGGTAAAAGCATATAAACATTTTTTTGGTTTAATACCTTTGGCTTCCATTGAAATTGTTCTGCGTGGCGACAAAAGGCAAGGGTCGTATTGGAGAGTGTTTTATTGAAATCAAAATTTAAATTTCATTAGTGTTGTCAAGTGGACTCACTTAAAACAGGCTCCTAATCCAATAATAGTAGATATGAGAAAGTTTAGGAAGTTTGGTGATATATAATGTTTTGGCTTTTGGTTATAAAAGACTGTTTTAAATTCCAATGCTGTCTAACTAAAAAATGGGCTCCCAAACTTTTGACCGGTGTATTTAAATAGCACAAGCAGATACTGTTGGCTGTAGATTTAAACTGTTTTCCCATTAAGACACTTGTATGTGTGCATAGCAAAATTTACCAGCTAGTATCCACTTCCGGCCAAAAATTATAGGGTAAATATTTGGATACTTGTGATAATTGAAAATATTTCGGCTTAGAGAACTTCAAATTGCAGTTTTCTGAGAGTCTTGTTGGTTCCCTTTTTAGTAGATTATGTCAACTGGAAGTATCGATCGCATCCATATAAACACAATCTCAGTTACAAAAGTTTCGAAATGAGAAGTTTAAACCAAATCGATCTATAAAAAATTAAGACATTGAGTTTATACACCGATTATCTAATACACAAATATTTTTTATTTGACATTTATATTGGTTCTTTCCGTGTTATATTTCGGTCTTGCAAATAAATTAATTTGAAATCATAGTCAACTTGATGGTCACTTGTAGGAAATCTATTTAATTCAAATAGTCAACAACAACAGCTGTGCCCAATTTAAATCGCAGAGTTTTATAGGTCAGCATTTTTCAACATCTTCTTTGATCTACATTTGTGCAAATCACATATTATTTTAAGCAAAACTGTCTCTCTCTCTTTCTCCCTTTATTTTAACACGCGAATAAATAACACTGTTTTTGTACACTTGGACAAAAGTATCACACACTATTGAGGCGTATTTTAATTAAATTTAAAAAAGGAAATTTTAGTGAATTGGATTTAAATATGTGAAAACGAATCGTAAGTTAAGCTATGCTTTTTTCTTCATTTAATCACGAAAGCTGACAATAAAATCGGATAAAACATGGGGAAATTACATTCTCTGTCAAGTCATCATAATTCGAAATGTCACATCGTTCCGAAGCCTTGAGAGGGAGAGAGAGGGAGAGGGAGAGAGAGAGAGAGAGGCGAGAGGAGAGAGAATTCTGTACTTTTGCATTCTGCGCAAGCTTTTCACTTGATTTCCAAAGCTAGAAATTTATTTGAATTCTTACCTACTCCCCAAAACAATTTTCCCATAATCTTTACGCATCGGTGGTTGTAGTATTAGTAATCATGTAAGACACCACTCCAAGCCCCATGTATTTCAATGAAGATGAATTGCTTCTATTATTGGTTGTTGTTAGTTGTAACATCCTTCCATCTGGCTGTCTCTCCCTAACCATAGGGAGATTCGAAATTAATAACTTTGCACAAAAAATCATAAACCATGTCCACAACACATACATTTTTGGATTTGGGGAGGTAGTGGGAGGTAGCATTCACCCGTTATGTCGCCTTCTAAGATGAGAGGGAGAGGGAGAGGCCCGCAGGAATCCACGTGGGATTTAATGGTATCTTGTGGAAAACACAGCCGTGTCTTCTTCACCAGTCTCTCCCCCACGTCTGTGAAATTTTTCCTAATACGCAAAATGTCGAAGGTATGATTGTGTGTAGAATTGCTGTATATTTTGTATCTTACGACTTGATATTTTAACATGATTCGTTAAAAGTGGTCGTTATTCAAATTGAATTAATTCTAGCCGATGAGCATGTAAACATTATATAATCGAATAAAGTACCCAGACATAAGTCACGCTATACGGTTATCTAGGGTAAGTTGTTAAGGAAATTTCCACATCTGAAATTGTATTCTCACCATAAATCGTAATTGGGAAACACAGTTCGATCAAAACAAGTAGTCATTGAGGGAGAACAAATGAAATTAGGTTACAGTGAAATTTACCAAGAAAGGCGTGGAGAATAGAGCTAGAGGCTTACTTTACTTGATCTGCGAATTTGGTCTATACACCCTTTACTAAATGAATGCTTCAAGTTCAGAAAATCAATTTCATGATTTGTCCCTTGGACAGATTAGCACGTTCTTGTCTTCGATTTGGAAGCTTTTTTCCCTATCGCCACCTATCACTTCGATTGCAGAGCAAAATTAGGATCCAACACAAGCTTGAGCGACTTCCTTGGCCTCAGTATAGCATTAGCATAGCAGAATCGAAGTCATCTAATGCTGTATTTATTTCACTTTTCTCTAATTGCTTGAATACTCGAATGAAGGTCTACTGTCAATGTTTAATTTATGGTACATTCCTACTATGAGTCCAATCATGGAAGAAGCGTTAATTAAATTGCCTGTCTTTTCCATTGTATCTTATCGGCATAAAGGAAGCAGAGTATGTGCTCTTTAATCACAGACATTGTGTGGTCTTATGCCGTCTCTAATATGAACACACACGCATACACACA
Source organism: Hymenolepis microstoma (assembly GCA_000469805.3). Taxonomy (NCBI): domain Eukaryota; kingdom Metazoa; phylum Platyhelminthes; class Cestoda; order Cyclophyllidea; family Hymenolepididae; genus Hymenolepis; species Hymenolepis microstoma. Next base: position 8,132,711 of record LR215995.1, on the reverse strand, counting down.
AATATACAGAAGATTTTGTGCTCACGTATAGCAGCACAGCAGTGACGCGCAGCACGCTTGCACCTGGTTCTCAGCCAATGATGCGCCACGCTGTGGTTGTGTGTGCGGGGTAGCGGTCCATCTTCAATTGAGAATTTATGTGCATTTGCATATGCGCGAACACACCCCTCAAATTCACATTTGCCACAACAGTAGTACCTCTTCCACATCCTCATCCTCATATCCTACTCCTCCACCACTTATGCTTATCAGGAAGCCATAACAATCCCCTGGATATTATCCCAAAATAGCAAGTCCGTTTGTTTTTTTGCTCGGTTTTTTAAATCATTGTCCTTCCTAGATTATTTTTCAAAATGACAGTGGTAAATTTTATGCAAATTTTATTAAATTATTTCAAACAATATATTTTTATTGCTTTGATAAACAATGGCAATCCTTTGAACTCCATTTACTAATCCGCCATTTATTAACGTGATATATGAATTACTAATAAAGCCAAGTTAAATTTTGAAGTAATCTTTTCACTTCAATTTGTGAAAAAAGTAATTTAAAAGAATTATTTTTAATACGTTTCCCAATAAATCTAGATTATTGTTTTAATGCCGAAAGTATTAAGCGCCATTTTGATCTAGAATATTGTTATTATTGACTTGAATATTCGAACTTTCCACTTTCATGTCTATTTTCATAAGCTTTGAAGGCGTCCTCAAGGTAAAGATGGTGTTCACTTGTGATTTTTCACAGTAGGAACACGCTTTGATGCTTCGCTCATTTGTAAGTCACAGATCTTTATTAGACTAGAATGATGACTGGCGAGAATATCTATTAGAAGAGCTGTTTCAAGAAATTAAAATGAAGAATTAAAATTTGCATACACTTTATTTACTTTGATAGGGGAAAATTTTGAGTAGAACTAACATTTCATAATTTCATAAAAAGAAATGATATCTCAAATCATCAGTTCTGGTTCTTTTGTACTTTAAAACATTACAATCCTGCGTTTCAATGGTTAGTAAAACAGTTCCAAATTTCGGATTCTAAGGAAAGTGCATTTAAGGCTTAAACTAAGGGTGATTTTTCTCCATTCGACACATATCACATGAAATATTTGGGGAAAAAATTTGCCAATTTTTGATTCTCATTGGGTAGTGTTTAGTGAAACAGGCTTCCTCCTTGCTATCAATCGAAAGCGTCAACTTCCTTGTTTCCAAAGTGGAAAAATGAATTTTATTTTGGTAGGCCTTGATTCACGGTTTCCTTTTATCCATTTTGTTATCATTTAAGTAAATCTTTGAGATTCCTAATTTAGATTCCTATATATATATATATAGGATTACGATTTACTAGAATAAGTTTAGATAGCAATTTTGCTTTCAAATGAGATAAACCGATAGTTTCCCATATTTAATTGCTGTTGAGGGAGGTGTCAAATATTAAAGGGCCTAAATTTTAAAATCTCGAAATTTTCTGAACTCACGTAGGCTCAAACTAATAACTAAAATGCATTCGAAACTTAAATTACTACCCAGGACGTGAATGGGATAAGTAAGGAAATAAAGTTCGATCCAAGCATTTGCCTTGTAATTCTGTTGTAAAAAGTCACACAGGTACAACTACCGTCATTTGTTTAGCTTTTCGTTATTACTATTGAAATATAATCGAATGACTCTAATAAAGCAATATTCCGATTCTATCTTGGTCATATGAGTAGATGCTTCTTGAATTATGATACTTATTTGAGCATCCAGATCAATGTTTTAAAAATCCATTTAGATTATCCTTGCAAAATATTTCATTTTAAATGGACATTTCAATTTTGAGATCATCAAATGACAATTTTTACAACTCTCTTGTGGAATTAAAAGAAAATTTGAGAATCGAATCTTGTTAGAACTGTTTAAACATATTGAAAAGTTTATTCCCATTGTTTACCTGAAATTTTTAAGTAGTGGGATTTATAATGAAGTGGTGGCACAAAAATCTTGAAGGTTACATAGCCGGCATTAATTAAGATGAAAAAATGATCAACTCAGGAAAAGTAAAGTAACCAATTAAATCTGTATTTTCAGAAACCGACTACAGTGCTGGTCTTGTGCCAGTGTTCCCAAAAAAACCAAAACACCAATGTACCAAAGAGAAACCTACTTAACCAATCTTGTCAGTGTACCGACAACCAACGCAGCAATGTCTCCTGAAAACTCCTCTAGTTCCTCCTATATGAATTCGAATCTTTCCGCCCCGGATAATGGTTCCGTCCGCAGTATCGCCTTTCCATCTCCCGTTTCTACAGACCACCTTCAGCAACTCCATAACATACCAGATACTTGGTTAAATCCTTCGCAAGTTCCACCAATAGCTCATCATCAGAACTCATGGGAACCACTTACAAACCAACCTTACTTTCCCCATCCTTCTCGACCGTCTCCTACCTCAAGGCTGTCAAAGATACGAAGAAATCATCTCCTTTACCTTGGCTACAAACGCAGTGGATCTTCGAGTGGAAAGAGTGGATTTAGAGGACTTCGAGAGGACGCCGAAGATAATTGTGGAGTTTCAAGCAATGACAATGTATCCCCATCGGGCGATCCTGTAAATTTGATGGACGGAATTAATGGAGCTGCGGCGTCTACAGCAGTTGCTACTAAGAGATGTCGAGTTTGTGGAGATCGAGCGGTGAACCATAACTTTGGTCAACTGACTTGTGAATCGTGTAAAGCTTTCTTCCGCAGAAATGCTCATAAGGTGAGTAACCGGTTATTTGATTGGCAGATTCAAATAAACGTAAATTAGTGGGGTAAATTTAAATGAACATAAATAGGTTTGTCTTCTAATTTTCTCACTAGCGTCATTAATTTAAATTTTAAGTTAAAAGCTTGCTAAAGAGTAATTTAATAATCATGCAAAGACAACAATTATTAATAAATTTAAATGCTGCATATTCCTTATCTTAACATGTTGCAATAAGGATATCCATATTGAACAATTGTTTACTTTTTATTTTCTTGATTTTTTAAAATGTTATCAGAATTGGTTTTTTTGCGTCAACGTGTCTGACTTCTATCATGATTTGGTGTTTTAACGAAAGTATATACTCTTATTTATTTTGTAATGTTCTAAATATATTTTAATCTAAATGTCCGCAAATTTCCTCCAATTTATTGTGAATTTTAAATGAAAATCCGCTGAAGATTGGAAGGTTATCGAAATGCTGTGTTTGGAAGTTCGAGTAATGTCTGTTTATCATGTAAATGGCTTCCAAGAGGGTTAAAAGACCTGCCCATAATCTGCTGGCCATAAAAGTACAAGTATCAAATTGACCGCTCATTACCGGGGTTTTTGTTTATGGAGCCCAAGGCACTCTCGTTCGCTCTCTGGCTCTTTTACGTAGAGGAGGCACTTTATCAAGCACCCTTTATTAGCAGCGCGTGTTTGCGTGATGTGTGTACCACTCTGATACAACCTGCCAAGCAGATCTGTAACGCATGACCGCTTTATAAGCTGAAGATTCCCATCACCTGGACCAGATTCGATCTTATTTTTCTTCAGCTTATGTAACTAAAGCTTTTTACCTCGGCTACTGGACAAGTCTTTTGGTTTTCTTTGAGCGACTTAAGGAGATCGACCAGGCTTTCTAAATAGAATTTTCAGGAAAGATCTTGAATTCTGAAATGCAGAGGTCTCCGCTCTCCAAGATTTGGCATTTACCTTGTAATTTTTCTTTGTTAATGTATTTCGAGAATTGCCCATTTAAGCAAAGTGGAATTATGCATGGCTATAAGACTCGATTCGACTGATCTAATGAATATTATCTTTAATTAGCGCGGATCCGCTGTAATTTTACACCTTTTCAATTAATTTACTATAAATGTTTTAATGAATACTTATTCACCCTAGCAAAGATAGTGCATGACAATGATTTGGTATCCTTTGCACCCGGTCTTTTCAATTGTTTTTAGGCATTTCCAAACTTAAAAGTACAAACTTTATCAGTAATCTGAGGTAACAAAACACTTGAGTCCCTTTCAGTAAAACGATTTCACTTAGGAATATTCACTCAGGGTTTGGTCAGTTACTATTCTTTTATATAAGCTTCCGGGGAATTCAAATGCGAAAAAATATTTAATAGGACAAAATAAATGACAACATTTGCGCATGTTTTAAATAGATAAAATAATTTTACACCCAAATTAAACAATTGTGTGATATATTGACATTGATTAATACTAAAGAGGCTTATATTTGATTATGACTTAAGCTTAAGTTAATAAAAATATTTTTGAAAAAGATAACAACACTAGTTTTATTTACTCAGCAAAAACTAAATTCCACTTCTATAAACTTTAAACAAACAAAGTTGATATTTTTGCAATGCACTTAGTAAATATGTCCCGAATGATAAACCAGTCGATTTCTTGAGATTTAAATGGAATAATATTGTAGACAGTGATAGATTAGAAAAATATAATTAATTTATCTTTTTTTAAAGGCATCAAACGGCAGTGCGTCTAATCAACTTTCTGAAAAAAGATAGGCAATTAACAATATGTTGACAGTTATAATAAGTAGCCAAAATTAATTTTTGCAAAGTTTCTAATAATGAAATACCGAGATAGAGGTGAATTACAACTGCGATACTTCAATTGAACAGTCTAATGTTAGTGGAATACCTGCATTCCAAAGTCATCACAAAGCAACAGTTGGTCGAACACCCCTCCACTAAAAGCGTTTGTGTTTATAAGCATTGTATTTGTGTGTGTATGTGTGTGTGGATTCTAGGGGTATATTTTCATTTGGGGTGCCTGTTCTTGTGTGGTGTTTGCTTGCCAGGGAGAGAAATCCGGCTATCACTTAAAACACTAAAACACCTTGTTTCAAGGCTCTTCCGTCTATAAGCGCTGTGCTACAGTCCAGCGGCACCAAATCAATCACCATGGAAGTCTACATTAAGGCCATTCAATATGGCCTCAGAGTAAGTGCTGACAAATTTCGAATTCCTCAGAGCCCTGTGTTCCGCTTGCTGTTTTGTGCTTCTGTTTCCTTAGCTATTGTTTGTAAATATATTCTTTCGTATTTACCTGATATAATTGGATTGGAAAAAGAATAATTTACTAAAAGTAGGCATGAAGACGTAAAGCTTAAAAAAGTTAATATTTAATGAACCGGTAAAAGAGCTACGTATGTAAATTTTGATTGTTAATTTTTAAAATTTCTAAAAAATTAATTTTAAAGGATTTTGTTTTCTTAGAGCTTTGATTTCAGATAGTCATGTGCCATAGGTATTGTGATTTGATATTTGCGTTAGAGACGCTTTAATTTACGCTAAAGCAGGCATCAATTTTCCTAAAAGTAAAGTCTCCTTAGTTTGTATTTTTAAGAGCACACTTTCAGTGCAATTATCATCGCTTATGAGATAGATTTGACGAAAGCATATGATATTTGAATGTAAGCAATAATATATTTTATCTAAGCATTTTTGGTATTAATTACATATAGTACGCTGATTAGGAGTCACAAGAACCCAAAAGGTCTCTTTTTTGGCAATGCAAGGTTTTTAAATGGTAGACAAATTTCTGTATTAAAAGATGACTGTATTGGTAGAATAACTGTCGCTGTTTAAATTGGAAATTTTAATTAATGAATTAATTAAAAAGAAGTTCGTTTGAGAGAGTGTATTAGTCAATAGCCAATTCGAATTTATCGTTTACAAAAGAGGAAAGTGCCTAGATTTTCAATCCATTTAAATACAAATCATGTCTTCATTTCAATACCCGTATTTGATCCTTCTGATATCTGCAATATACGGATAATGAATAAGTTTGCTTGTCAGATGGCTGCTATACATTTCATTGACTTCAAGCTTTCAAATAAAGCACGATTCTTCCAGTTGAGAAAAAAACTCCGTGTACATTCTATGCTGTTGTGATTGATGCTACCAGCAGCCTTCAGCTGACTGGGGATGCTAGGCGATTTACCGGAGTGACAAGACAACGGTGATTGTGTTGTGTCTGGCTACATACATTACCATCAAAGAGAAATTTTGCGAAGCATAGCAGACTTGGCAATGCTATGTGTGCATGTATATGCAACACCAGACGTGTATTCTTATGTATATCTTTTAATGCAGGTTACGCAATTTGATGTTGATGTCTGCTAATTCATTTCACTTAACCACCACCAGCAGCAGTGGTGGCTTTGAGGGGATGACAGAGTAGTGTCAGTTGTGTGTGCGTTTATGACACAAATCCCTCTGTATCTCTCTCTTTGTGAAGTCGATTTCCACGCACACACACACACGCATGCACACGCACAGCTGTGATATTACAAAATCTAAGATACTTTAAAGCTATGAAAGACTGCCAAAAAGGCATCAAAGAGTAAAAAACCGATTTAAGACGAATATGTATTGCTTTTTTTACTTCTATATCTTTCATCCGGAAAATAAACACGCTGGCTGGGTGATATTTATTTGGTATTTCAATGTGCTGAATTTTGGGAAGAAGGTTTAAAAGGGTGCATATTTATGAAACTCCATTTTCATTATCCCTAGGACCTGACCTGTACTTCAAAATCTGGGGAGCACGTGGTATCACCCTCTACCAGGAGAGAATGCCCAGCCTGTCGACTCAAACGATGTTTTTTAATTGGAATGAGGCCGGATCTTATTCAGGTTCGAAAAAGTAAGTGTACCTATTTTTCTTCCTTTTTTACTTTAAATATTTCGAAACTTACACATTTTGATTCCTGGCCGCCTAAAAATTAGTATTTACCTTTATTCAAATTTGATTGAAAATATTGATTACAGCACCATAAAGAAATAAGACCTAATTTCATTAAAACGTCATGTGAAAAGATGTCAATAAATTATAACTAATAATACGATCTTTAAGTAATTTTTGCATTCTCTTTTTGCTTAACTGAGTCATTGCCTTGGCTTTGATGCAGTTTAGTGATTTCTCTGTCGAAGTCAAGCTTTGTGAGTAACGATCACTTTTCAAGTTAAACAAAACAAAACCGCCAGTTCTAATTATCTAATTATGTAAATAAATTTATGACAAGCATTGAGGTCGAAAAGAGTGGATATCAGTTTTTGAAATAAATTTATAGATATTTTGAACAAATTCCAATGACTTAATAATTCTTGTAAGAATCGAGCTTATGACACATCCTCCTCATTTTTTAATCGATTTATGATAATTTAATTATTTATTTGATTTTACATTTGGAACAACATCGAAAAATTAATTGAATAATGGGTGATTGAGAGAAATGGTAAACATTTACATTCTAAAGCATGACTGAAAAGTTGTGATCAATATAAAGTCCAAAATTGATCAATCTATTAAATTTTCCATAATAAATGGAAACCGAGAAGGACGTACTAAACAAAAATTTTTAATTTAAATGTCAATTTTTTCATAAAGACTCACTCTCAGAGTTATAAAAAATCTGTAATCTCCAATTAGGCAGGAATATTTTTTGACACACTTCAGTATTAATCTGAACATACTACTGGTATAATGATCCCTGTTAAACTTTGTCCACACACAACTAATACCACGGAGTGTTCTAAATTTGACGTGTTCTTGAGTTTTCAAACCTACAGAGACCTCTAATGGAAGCTACTATACGGTTACCTTCCATACATCCTTGAATTCCTAAGCCTCTTCTATTAGCACATTAACCATTGCTCTAACTTTTGGCTATTTAACTCTTCAAATCGCTAATCATCAATTTCTATTGAACATCATTTTCATTGACTTCGGTTAGGGGATACTGTTAATATAAATAGGATATCTGGTGAGGTGTATGTCTAAATAACAGATATCAGAAATTATATCAAAATACCATTGTCAAATGCTAAGCTTACTCAGCAAAGAATGTGGAGGACATAGCTTAATCCATTAAGCGCAATGTAAAGCCTCAAAATTTTGGATTTTGGAATAACTGGAAAGTATTAATGCAATCATATACCGAATAAAATAAGATTCATGATTTAATTATCTGTTTGTAGTAAAGCCTCTCCCGTCCTCAGTGAAGTGCCTCATTTCGGACGCTTTCTAACGATTATGATTGGGTAAAATTGCTAGCGAATTTTATGATGATCGAGTTAACGTACGACTTCCTTGAATCCATTGTTGAAGAAACCGATTTCGAAAAATTGTTGACACCAAAACCGCTTTAGACCTGGCATGCACACGTAGGCCTCAGTCCCCAACCCCACTCCTTCTCAAACAGACATCCGACGTTCGAGACGACCCTGGAGTTCGGTAAGAGTAGGTGATGTAGGTGTTGTCATTTTAACAGACAAATTAACTCCGTCGGCGAGCAGGCTAAAATGTTCCACCCACCTTCAATATACTCATACCTTGTTGGCTGAAACGAGTTTATCTCGATTACGGGAGTTTACATTTTCACTACCGAACAAAACAAGTAAAGAACAATGGGTTAAGCCGCTGGATTATTGCTTCCTGCCAAATTACTATTTTGTTTATTCCAATCTCGTTGCATTTTTATATCTTGGCGAAAATTGAATGCGGTGGAGCACAGGCCTGGAACTAAGTAACAGCCTTGAGTGTGGGGGCTGCCTCACAAACATTTATCTTAATGGCTCAGGGTATTTTTTGCAACCGAAGTAGATGAATCTGCACATAGTGTATATATATATATGTATGTTTTTTTTAATTTTTACCAACGATTTCATGCAATAAGCATTCTAGTATTTGACATGATTTTGAGCGGTGAATGTTTTGATTACCTCTGAGTGAGTTGTAATCGTATTTTGTAATTATCTAATGATACGCCATGCTTTTCAACCAAAATTGTTAAACAGTTATTGAGAAGAAACGGTCATTTGAGGTGTATTAGAATAGTAAAAATAATCGAAAATGTTTATGTTTTATTAAAAATAGGTTTTATTTAGCATTGTTAATGAGATATATGCTCATAGTTCACACCATATATCCAATAATAATGGATAATGCTATTTTATTATTTAAAATTGAATTCTGGTTTTCAATAGCCCATTTCTTCAATAAGTACATTAATTCATGCATGGGACGAAAGAGCAGAATCTGTTATAATAATACAGATTGAAATATTCGATTTTCAACCAAAAATTAAATTTTAATTGAACCAACTTCTTTAACATTAACGACAGCGTCTTCCGATACTTCACTCTTCCCCACGAAGTTGCACCTTTTTTGTCTTGCAAGCAATTAAGTTACTGCTTACTTTAGGGCTTCCCACGTCAGGTATTTAAACGCCTAATCTTCGGCTTCCATTCCTTAGTCCACTTATTATAATCCCTGCTTTATCTAGCGATTGAATACTCAAATGTCTTCTCAGCACTCAAGGTGGAAGAAAACGCAAAGTAATTCGTTTAAACTCTGAATACCTAAACTTCTATGCGAGGATTTAATATTTTAATGCTATGGGCTCAACACTAGTTAGAGAGGGAAAATTTTATATTGATGCATTAAAAAAGGTCATGCAACTCTTGTTTGCTCGACGGTGCCGACACAAATATATGGTTTCAGGGACTGCAACACCCTTTGACCTACTTTTGTTGTTACTTATAAGGTAGGATGGAATAGAATCATTTAAAGGGCTGAAATGAAGATAGGGACGCTGCTTTGTGGTCGGTTATCTTTAGACCACCAACATATATAGTCACTTGTGTATTACGATTGTATAGTATTTGTAAATCAAGGTAGACTCCCACTAAGTCAATTATAAGGTGTCAGTTAATATAGACAAGTGGTCAATCTGATGTAATTATCAATTAGTTATTTATTATTAATATTAATACACGTAAGTTCTAATCGTGGCAAAACATCTAAAGTGTGAAAATGAGAATTGGAGGAAAGACGAGTAGAAGCCATGCATTATGTGTGAGAATTCGAAAAATTGTAATTTGTTTGACTTTTAAAGGAAAGGAAAGTCTCTTATTCCTTACCTAGTGCTCTAATGTTACAAAAACCATATATGGGATTTGTTCTTGAATGAATTCTTATTCGCAATGTTCAAGTCTTGTCGACCAGCTGATTAGACTAAATTTCTGTTAATACCATTAAAGTACCCCTTTACCAATAGCTGACTTGATAACTGGGAGGTACACAACATGAGATCAACGCCTCTCACGGAATTCTCAATCAGAATTACTTATCATTTTATTTTTATATTTTTGGTATCTAGAGAATATTATCTTAGTAGGTCTGTGTTCTCATTACAAATTCTCCACCAAAGTTAAATAGAAGGTGCAAAGCTTTAATGATAGAAAAGAAAAGCTCACTTGACAGATTTTCTCGCCAAATTGGCCTTGAACTCGCTTTGTTCACTGTCACCTGTGCCATTAAAAAATACATAAACTAAAATTTTTCGTACTATTCGTTAAGTACCTGTCAAGTTAAAACTCACCAGACTGAAGTCTTTCACAGACAAATATTTGCAGTTAAGTAAACGTTTTTCGCCCACTCGTTTTACAAAACCAATTATTATTAATTAGTTGTGAGTGCACATTTTGCCTTGATCTAAAAATATCCTCTCGTCTTAGAAATAGCAAAACAGGATTCAAGATGCTTCATTTCTCCCATTCCAGAAGACGGGACAAAACCTCGATGGCTGGACAAATACCCAGCGGCGGCTCAAGTTCACGAGCACGTAACTCGCAAAGATGTCCCAAAGTTGTCACGAAATCAACAGAACTCAAGTCCCGGTGACGCTAGGAGCAATCGAGATTCATACCGTCTCTCGTACCCGCTTTATACAGAAGCATCTCATACTATGTTGAAAAGCGGTCGATCTTTTGACTCCTATCCAACGGACCCAAATTATGTAATGACTGCGTCGCATCACGCCCCAAATAGCAGTGAGGGAGTTTATGAAGAAAATGGGCAAAGTATCACTGGGATGTTGACTGGAGTTATGGATAATCTATCAAGTCCACAGTACAGGCTGACGGGTAAGCTTAATTTGGGAAAAATGTTGGACGAGATTTGGTTAAAATTATTTTTATGATTTTGGCATAGTTAAAAGTGCATAGAAATTTGAAAATTACTAGAGAGAAACACTAAGTAAATGATAATTAAGTCTATTCAACGATAAGTTAAAATTGCCGACTATCAAAATAAACTTAACAGTTTTCAAAGGTAACTACGTGATAAAAATAGTTATTTAACCATTTATTTCTTTAGGATAATTCACACTTTGTGTGTGCTGGTAATTTTCTTAAAATTATAAAAAATAAATTTTCTTTGGCATTTTTGTGATATTAGAATAATTAATTTTATCTCCTTGACATCAAATGGCGGCCCTGCCAATAAATCAAATTCGTCATTAACTTATAATTGAATTTCAAGTTGAATTTTTAACTTTGATACACCCTTCAAGTTTTTATTAAATTGTTATTGATTTATTGATGTATTCATCTAATCATCGGCAGATAGGAAAATCAATAAGGGGCTTGAAAGCACGAAGCAATTATTGCACTCAGATATGCACTCTAGAAATGAGCATGCAACAAATTCTTCGATTTTCTATTTTCTATGTTTTCTCTTAACTAATGCACTTTGTCAAAACAAGTTTAGTCGTTTCTTAGTATCTCAAATTCACTTGAATATTGTAGTGGTCTTTCAACTCTTTAACTAAAGCAATTACTATCCAAAATTTCGTGAATAATCTATTACCAAGGGATACTAAGACTTAGATAGTTCCATCTCAGTTTAATATTACAGATTATATTATGTGACATTTTCAGATGATTTTAAATTATCTCAAATTATCGGAGTCATTTATTTTAGTACAATCTTGGCATTTGGTAACTTTAGATGAAGCTGTTCGTTACAAGACATCACCATGGAGTCAAGGTCAATCCACATCTAATTCAAGCTGGTCTCAAGCGTCGGCACCGAACTATCAGGCAGGAAATTCCGCAACGCCAGTTCAAACAGGCGATACGTTCCTATTTGAAGGCTTTCCTGTTGATCCAAATTGTCAGCGTCATCCTTCCTTACACTACCATCAAACCTCTCTATTAGCCAACATGCCGATTACTCAAGAACGTCCAAATTTTGTCCCATCAGCATGTCTAGACGCATATGTAAGCTCGATTCATGCTTCAAATGCAGAAAGTCGCTCTGGAACATCATCTGGTTCTACAACTTCACCATCTGTGGCTTCTTCATCGGTTTTGACGAACTTTGGAAGTGGAGGATCTGATTCTACGATGCAAGGAAATTTTGATCCGGGCTCATGGAAAGCTGTGACTTCGGAATGGACTCAATTGACAGAGGGCGATTCTGGAAGCGTGTACCTACAAAGTTTGTCGCCTTTGCGGGTAAGTTTTGAACAAGTGAATCCATAGGTAAAATAATTAGAGTAAGGGTACAAATATCCTTAAAGTCTATTGGTTCAAATATTTTAAGCAATATTTTAAAGTAATAGTGGAAGTTAAAGGGACTGTAAATGAATTCCTTACAACCTACACGATAGAAGCATATTATTTAGACGAGGAAATAGATGACTATCAAAACCACGGATGTCTTTGCTGTTGTGGTTATAACTAGTATTTCTGCCTCAAAAATTGTCATATTTCGTGGTACTTAAAAGGATTCTTTACACAGTTGGAAGTTAGATTTTGGTTGTTAAGAGCAAAGGTGGAACTCCCACAACTCAAATCGCACAGCATATTTGGAAGTAAGGGGTGTATTGACTACACTCCCGCGATTGATGCCGCAGTGATGCCAGTTGGCAAAAGCTATTTAGATTCTCGGCTCATTTAGTCCGTCAAACCGAGATAAATGATGAAAGTGCGGTCTACTCTGCCCCTTTTAAATGAAAATACCTTTGTAATTATATGGTTTTACACAACTACCCCATGTCCTTGAGACGTATATACAGTGAGTGGGTTAATTTGTAATTTCAAGCTATAATTAGGAATCTGTTAGTATATTTGGCTAGGGAATTGAAGTGTCAGATATCAATATTTTCATCTTCTAGATTTTCCCCACTTTGGAATTAATAGAGTCAAAGCTTAGTTCGAAGCACCCAGTTACAGGTTCAAATCAAATTTTCTCAATCCGAAACAGCATATCATTGAAAATTACTTTTAAATTTTTTGTCTGATTCTAAATATACATCACTTTGATTTTTTAGAGTCAAATGTGTGTATCCGTGAAGACAGAACAGCGCCAACCGCTGATTTCACCCACAGAAGGTTTGTTGATCTTGAGATTGTGATAAATATCAAAAAATTAACTACAGACTAAACTTAGGATAACGGCATTGTCATCATAAAGCTTCTACTTAAAGCATATTAATGTGCATGGCTTTGAAAAAAAAGAGATGATTTTTCATTCAACAATTTTAATATAACAATAAAGATACTTCAAGCAGAGCATAATGGGCAAATTTCATTGAATTGTGATAGGTGAGCAGTTGTTCCAACGTCTGTCATTCTCTTGGAAGTTTGCATGGAGAGAAGGGATATTCCCTAATCCATCCAACTTACGCCTTCATTTGGATTTTGATACATTGTCTCCAGAAGAAAGTGAAGATTGGCTTTTGACTCTGTCAAATCTTTGGAGTGACCTTCTCTTGAGACGTGTAGCTGATTTTGCCTCTGGTCTCTTCTTAACTTCACAAACGGATCCCTTCTCCGATTTACAAGTATCTCCTGCCCTACTTACCTGGATATTCAGAGTAATTTATTAAATTAAATGAGAGCAGCTATCTTTACTAAGGTGAAGGATTATAAATATGTATGCGTTTGCTTTTAGCATCGTCTTGTAAACTGTGTTCCTGTTATTCTCGCCAGAGCACTTTTGAGATCGACGGACATGAATTGTTCCTCCTCTTCACAAAATGAGATACTAGATGGGGGCGGATCATCACCACGTTCACCGAGAGACTTGGAGTCCACTTTGCTCCACTCGAACGGTTCTCGAAATTGCACCTTATCAGTAGTCTTCCATGTGACTCCCAATAACCAAGTGTATATCAACCTCTCGAGATTAAATGCTAAATTGGTGGAGGGTCACACGAAGACAGCCTATCCGATGCTCCAATATCTCGATGCCTACATCTCCGAACTCAACAAATTTCTGACGGATCAAATCGTACTTCTTGGTGCCTTCATGGCTGTTAAACTCACGGAACCACCTTCCCAAGAGGAACTTCTACAGGTTAGTCACGTTCCCGACCTTGAAATCATTCAATGACTTAACTTTAATAGGTGTTTGCTTTACAGATTTAAAGTTTATCGAGATTTCGAATTAGAACTCTGCGAAATCGCACTTAAATCGAAAGGAATAAATGTTTCACACAAACATTCAAATTTGTTGACAACTTTAGACAAATTCACTTCTGTAATAATTCTAGCGTCTAAGTTTTCATCATTTGAAGAAAGATTTGAAGATATTTGTCAGACTTCAGCATCTCTGACATACTAATACTTTCTTAATCACCTAATTTTGGACCTTTTTTCAATCAAAGAATAAGTTGAATACTGTCATCTAATTTTGTTTATAATTTTGCTAGATTTTGATTCATTGAGTTTTCCATTAACCCATATTTTCTCTTATTAAATTTATTAACATCGATTTATTTTGCCAAATATTTAAATAGGTACTTTTATTGATAGGCACTTTGATTTTGTTTAAGCTCTCAAACGGACCCATTTTTTCATCGCACGGTAATAAAGAGTTAATCGATTTTAAATTCGGGAATTTTTTCGTCCACTTTATACTTTAGCGTGTAAATAAAGTCGTGCTTTATTTTGTCTTTTAGAATTCACTATCCGATGTGGATTTACAACAAATGCACAGCTTTCACACCAAATTCGCATACCTCTTTGGAGTTGCAGCGGACCACGTTGCATCAATTATTGTCAAAACAGAACCGGGTGAATCTATCCAGACTCGGGCTAAGGCCATGAACGACGCAGACTGTCGTAGAAACAAGCTTCCTGATTTTCTCAGTTGGGGCCGTCAATTCGATGAGAATATGAAGACTCTTCTCTATGATATTTGGAATGTAAATCGGCAGCAACCACAGGCTTTCATTTCTCCCGGTCTAGCTGCACTTTTCGGCGATGCGGGACGGTTGAGCCAAATCCTCTCTGCTACCGACCCCAGAGAGTACCAGGAGGCCGTGTAGATATGCATATTATGATTTTCACATGTGTACAGTCAGTTCAATCTCTCCTCAACTCGTGCATGTAAATACCGCTGCCATTACCATCCTTACTAAGTTCCTGTGTGCGCCATGACAATCGTCTAGGATACCAAAATGCCTACTGCAAAGATACACCTAACTATATTAATTTACGTAACTACATGACTACATTTAATTATTGCTCAATTCAGGTTTCTGAATTTGTCAGGGAAGTTTGATGCCTATCACACCTTCTCTCACCTTTTAATACTGAAACAATATCCACTTTTCGTTAAATACCATTTTGTTGAGCTACATCGTGTGCCTTGTGAAAGAGAAGCGAAAATATCAAATCCGCAAATACCAAAGCACCTAACACATTGATATTTTTTCTTAACAAGCTTTCTTCCTATCTCCCTTCTCCAACTCCAATTTTGGCGTTGTCACCGTCCTAATCTTCGCCTTTTTTTCCCTGTT
This sequence comes from Hymenolepis microstoma, assembly GCA_000469805.3. Lineage (NCBI taxonomy): Eukaryota > Metazoa > Platyhelminthes > Cestoda > Cyclophyllidea > Hymenolepididae > Hymenolepis > Hymenolepis microstoma. The sequence continues at coordinate 8,117,084 of LR215995.1, read as the reverse complement.
GAAGTGCCTGAGTTCTATACTCATCTGTGTAATGTGGTGAATACGTGCAAATCGGCAGCTTTGTCTAATATAATCAGTGTTTATTCTATAATCGAAAATCGTTTTGATTTTTCCAATCTCTGTATCAAAATGGAAGGGGCAGCGGGCACTCTTTAGTGGTGAGAAGCGAGAGTTAAGCGCGTGGTCGGTCAACGAGCACGTTTGCAAATTCGGAGATCATGGATATGATATCTATCACTACATTTGCATTGAAAATAGAAATACCGATCAAAAATAGAGTTGGTAAAAGACCCAATTTCCTCTTTTTTAACTCAGAAGGTGAGGCATATTTTGATACATTTGACTGGAGATGGCAATTAGGTCGCCTTGGCGAGCTTTAGAGGTTAGAGATCACCTTTTTTTCTACTTGCTGAGCTAGCAAAGAAGTCCCAACGTTAAACGGGAGCCATACTATTGGAGCGTGTAGGTCTTAACTAGTGTCGTTTAGGTTATGATTAGAATAATGTATGTTATTCAGCGAGGTAAGTGTAGAAGAGAACCTGATAGCTAATATTCAGAAAAAAAGGGAGGAGAAACTTGTGTGAGGTGAATAGATAAAAATGGGTCAAACAGGTGGCAGGAAGTGGACAAAATCAGAAGAGTTTGACTTTGAGAGAAATCTGAGAGAGCAAAAATTGGTGGAAATTCCGTAAGAAGGTACTTCGTTCCAATGGGAGTTCATCAATTGGCTGTGATCCAAACACATTAGATGAGATGGCTAGATGTCATGAATTATGACATTCATCTGTAGTTCGTAGATCTCAATAGACTCCTTATTCGGCAAATTTTTGAGAAGGGATTACAACCATACCTGAATAATCAATGGGCGGATAGGGAAAGTGATGCAACAGAATTGGTGAATACAGTCCGTGCGCCAAATGTGTCGATTAAATTGAATTTCGGACTTTAACAGATAGGGAGTGCTCACATTTATATGGTTCATTGACAAATCAATTATTAGATATGGGTTCTTATTTCGAAGCTATTTGTAGCGGATTAGCTACCTAACTAAGCCTGGCTGTACTCAGAAACCTCAGTGGCAGTTTCTCCTAGTCCGTAAGACCCCCAGAATTAGCTAGGCTATTGCACAGCTAAGAAGAGACAGAGGTATCCAGGGAACGCATTCATTCTAGACATGCATGGCGTGGAGTGTAACAAGGGATGAAGCCTAGTCATTCAAAATGGCGAATTAAGTAAAACGAGCGGGGGCTTTTGATTGGCCATTGGCTGTGTCCCCACACTCAATTCGTACGCGAAGTTGAACGGCCGCACCTTCAAGTCACGCTGTGCGCTCGCTCATGCGATGACGTGTCCCACATATTATGTTATAGGGAAAATTTCAGCTAAGTCTGTTCACTATGTTTTTACTTGTAATATTCCGTATTTGTTCTTTTTAAATAAAAATATGAATAAAATAAAAAATAAAAATAAATGAAATATAGAAATATAATTTATTTTTGGTCTATATTTCTCTCTCATTTTGGTCACCCGGTATAATAAGAAGTCCACGAGACTTGTCCGTAACCCTTCAAATTTAAACCAAGAATACAAATGTGGTATCATTTGTTTTAAAAAATTGCCGGTATATGATAAGAAGCAAGACCAGCTACCAATGTGCACCTCTAAGTTGAATAGAGCAGTTAGCATCACGACGTATGTGATGCGGTTGCAAGTACTTGAACCTCCCTCCCCTCCCCCCCTCACCAATCCTTGACTAACAGGTAGCCCTTTATTCATTGAAACAAAGACATTATATAGTGGGGCTAAAAGTAATTACAAATTAAGCTAACATTATTTTGAATCAGTGAGGGGAAAGTACATATTTTCAATCTCAAGTCAGCAAAATACCACAATTTTTACAATTGCAAAGCGAAGACAATCAAGTTTATTTTATCGCTTTATTATTCTGTTAATTTTGTTTAAATAACCATGACAAAAAGGAAAAATTTGCCCGCATTAATCATGGAAAGAGTCTAACGCACCAATGGAACAGTAAAATAGACCTCAAATGGTGGAGAGAAAAAGAAGAAGAAGACGGACAGACAGGAAGATTATTCCATTTAAATCTTGGAGTGGATTTTTTCACTAAACATAAGCTTGCAACAACATGCTCTGATGTTAAAAAATTCCTCGATTTTGCAATGCCCTGGGTTTATAAACCAATTGAAATATTTGGGCATTTAGTCACTACATGTTGCAACACTTTTCTGGGATCGAGAATTACCAAAAATTATTATAACACAACGACTTTCCCCAAAATTCCATAAAGTTAAGTGCTCCAATGAAACACATTCAAATCACTTCTTACACACATCGAAATGGTCTTAGTTGAAAATATAATTATAATCGGCATTTAAGAAGACTATTGGATAAAAATTTCCTAATTTTAATAGCAGTCATATTATCAAGGCATTCCTTCTGCAATATTTTACGCCAAATTGAGAAATTGAAAATATAGGAAACTTGAAACTTAATCAAATCATTTTTTATGTGAAATTGAATTGGTACACAAAAGTCAATATGATTACAGCCTGTAATGCAAGAAATTCATTAAAATACCAATGCCTTAAAGGTATCGAAGTCGTACACTTCGTGATTCATACTATTTATCAATAGTTGGAGGACTAAGATGAGAGCAAAATTGAACCCTAAACCATCAGTCGAACTGGAATTCATATTGACCATAAAATGGATGAAGTACAATCACCCAGTCCAAAAAATCTTGCAATGTGGGAGGTTTATAACTATCGAATGCATCTTTAATTACTAATACTTGCATAACTATCAAAATTAAACCAAATTAATATCCCCTCCCCTCCTTTCTTAAAACGAACATTCAGCGCAAATGTATTTCAATTATAAATTAAAGCAGTTAATATGGACCTTGAAATGTATTAAGAACGAAGGAGTATTAACATATTTTTCACTTCCTCACGATGAGCCGAAGTTAAACATTTTCCTGCCTGAATGGAAGCACCAACGGAATACCATAACCCCTCTATTCTACTCGTATTTCCGTAGAAAATATTACAATCCGGATGATAGTATTTACTTTATCAGTGGTAAAAAACAATGACTAACATAAAAATTCATGATTTGCATTAAAGCTGTGATCATTAAATCGTACATATACATTTTAAAGCCTATGGGGACTAGCAGAATTGGCCAGATCTGGAGTGGATATAAAAAATTCGGAGCGAATTAATGCTACTAGCTTATTTGAGTAAAACAGTATTTTCCACTAAATTGCATAAAACAACTTGAAATTTCTGTTTAATCGTTAAATACCAGGAAAAGCTATCGTCTTGATATAAAGCTAACGCCAATTTCAGTGCAACGGCAGGACTATTAGTGATCCATAGTCAGAAAGTTATTATGGACTTGAGTACGTTTATTCCAGGGTTAACTCTGTCAATTTCACAATATGCTCCTTCTGTTCAATGGGATGACCGAATTTCCGTATTGCCATAGAGTCGTTTTATATCTGCCCTTTTCTTACTCCTTAAATAGTATATTACCTTTTTTTTCTAAATTAATCAAGTATCCTTTCGAATTCCTATTGATTTACCATAAATTCCTGAAATTCATCAATTCCTTCCTCCATATTAACCTTTAGTCCATTTATTCAATCCTCTGTATGGTTTCTATTCCCATTCACCATTGCTTGAGGTATACATCCTCTGCCTGTCAACTGCCTTCCCCTGTCGGCCTTTGTATGATTAGCTGTTGGTCATGAATACCTTTCTCTCTGTGTACCCTGTATACAACATACCTTCTGGCAATACTACTATTACCTTCTTGCTGGTTATCCTAGCCAATATGTTCTCTAGAGGTCTGTTTCACCCTCTAAGCGTAGAGGGTCAGTTCCATCTTAAGAGATACTTCAAAATAGGACTCCCTATGTAATGAAACACTATTTACCATTAGGTAACAGCAATGTTGAATGATGTTTAATTTTCTATAGCAGATTAACAACTATAACGTTGAATTACCATTAACTGCTCAAATGGAAAAGTGAATAAGTTGCTTCATTATATGAAATAATTTTTTTTAAAATTGTTTGTAAAGCAAAGCGTATCATTTATAAGCGCGGAAGATTGTTAAATGATAAGCAACGCCGTCAATTAAGTGATCTTTAAATTTACTCTAGATAATAATGATTATATAGCGATAATCATAATAATAATATAACTGTAAAATAATGAAAATAATAAGGGATAATAATTTGTAATTGATAAACAAAAGCGAGAAAGTCAGCAGTTTGTTTTAATAAAGGACATTTTTGACTTCTGACAAAAAGTTTGTAAATCTACTCTTCGAGATTCATGCTCTCAGGAGTCAGAAAAAATAAAAATCCTTCTAAATTGAGTTATTGGTTGTGACATTTCTTTTCTACCTTGGCAAGATCAGTAATTTGTTGAATAGAAACTTCGCATTCTCGACCGTCGGAATAAAAATGTTGAAGAGAAGTGGTAATGGTGAACTCAAAGTTACTCCGTTCCAGTGGACAGGTCATGAACTTTAAACTTTGAAGCGTGGGCTACCCATTAGTAAAGTTGTTTCAGTCCGAATACAAAACTCAATCGAGGTATAACTATTTGCTACCTTGACCTTGCTTTCAATGTCTTTTCGATGCCTTCCCAGTTTATAATTTAAAAGGTTTTTCGTTATCCGATTCGTATTCCGTCTCTCAATTAACAAGGAAACATTTTTATATTTTTAATACTGTGGATAATAATAAAGCCTTTTCGATGCATATAAGGTCTAAGAGCAGTGTTTACCACAAGCCAACTTTTTTTTTAAGTAAACAGAGCCCGTTAGAGCTTACTTTAAATCATTCCCGATTTGATTTGTCTCGGGACGTTTTCTATTCCCCCATTAATTGTGTGACGATAAATTTGGTCCAATTTAATTAACATCAGAGACAAGTAACAATATATATATATATATATATAATGCGAATTAATAAGATTTTTGTTCACGTCTAATAATGCGATAGGAAAAAAATTAAAATAATTCACAAATATATTTGAACAGAATTACTGCTGCAAACTTGAGTTTCATCATGTGACCCTAAAAGGTACCCTTTAATTTGGGAGTGCATGAAAGCTTACTTTGCTAGAAAATTGAAAACAAATTACGACACCAAATGCTGTATTTGATAAAATTTTAACAAAATGTCAATTTTACATTAAGTTTAGATGATGAAAGATTAATACAGTTAGCTAATCTCTTTTTTGGGACATATATTATTTTTATTTGCATATTATGATTACTGGACTCTAATAATTTACTTTTGGTAGATATTGCATGAATGGGAGGCTGATTTGTTATTGATAAGTGGAATATTGGCAACTTGCTGAAAAGAAAGGTAACCTATTGATATAGCAAAAAAAATTGCGTAAAATGTGAATTTGTTGCAAAGATTGAAGGCTGAGCAGTGATAAAATCACATTGAGTTGACAGCCAATCGTCCGCAGAGTCTCTTATCTAAATTGACACAGTATGTGAAAAATGTTGAGGGGTCTATGGAGTGGAAGAAGGTTGGTGGTATCCATGGAGTGGTTGAAAAATCCACCAATATTGCCGCTAACGGCTGACGCTTCTTTCTGCTAAAATGGATGACAACTACGTTAATACACTTTCCCAAGAAATAAGTTGAATAATTCCAACTGAAACTTCTCAACTATCGATCCCGCGTATCCTTACTAGATGTGCATTGGAGAAGGCTTTTGTGCATGGATTAAAATTCGATAAGATGGAGTACATTCTTGGCATACATTAAGTGATAAACGTTGATTTCTCGAATATTAGTAACTGAACTGTGACGTAGGCAATCTCTTGAAAGAAATAAAAATCCTAAACTATTTATGACCATGATAGATAGAGAAATATCTATAAATTAAATAGTCGAAAGTGCTGAACTTGTCACCCACCAATTTTAAAACTATTGCTAATATCGTATTATTTCTTAATCTAGTAGAAATAACACGGAAATTCAACAATTTTTTAGTGAGAAAGTTCAAAGATGTCAGTTCGACTAAGTTAAATTAAGCAGAAGTTAAAGCGAACTTTCTATGCCAACTTGCTGATTCACAAGTCAATCGTGTTTAATACTTAGAATACCTTTGTATCATATGAAATTCATTTTTTTTCCTATTTAATAAATAAATCAAACTTAAATTGATGTCTGAAAGAAAGACTTCTTTCGATGAATTTCGTTACCAGTGTTATAAATGGGTATTAAAATTTTCTGTTAACCACGTTAAGCCTAAAACTCTTTGGTTAACAGACCTTTTAAATTAATAAAAGTTGTCATTGATATGCGATTTTTCAGCTCTCAATCCTTCTTTTTTCCAATGTGACATCTAAATGCGTTGAGAGTTGGAGTGGGTTTTGGCTTGAGCAGAATATGGAAAAGTCATTCCTTGTCAATATTGATCCGTTGACCTCCAACTAGCTGCATTAAATGCGCATGGAACTAAGCTCACAGGTAAAAGTTGTGCAATTTTTCATTTTTGAAATAGAAAATAAATAATTGCAATTAACAACTCTGTAATTGGCATATATGCTAAATTACATTAATATTGGAGTAAATAACGACATGCAAATAATAAGTATCCCGCCCAGGATGTAAAAAATATTATGCTTTGCAAAGTTGATTAAAAAGATAACTGTCACGCATGTACAGGTGTTCTTTGGATTGGTAGGGGGGGGGGGAGAGGGAGGGGGAAAGGGGGGGAGGGGGGAAGGGGGGGATTTACCTTGCTATTATGTCGGTATGATATAGAAGGGATAGGTGCTAAGGAAGTCACTGAAATAATGACGCATTGAGGTGAGACGTGCACTGATAGCCTCAAGTCAACTCAAGAAATGGAAGGAAAAGTATATGCATGATGGGAGACGTTTATTGGTGCCAGTTCATTTAGGCTATATATGTCAGTGTTAAACAACATGCTAGAAGTGCATCGCGATTACGGCCATGAAAGCTTCTCTATGCGTCGTACATATTTGTCTGCGATAAAGGAACCGCATTAGGCAATACTCATCACGAATTCTGTCACATCTTTATTAGGGAAGCTGAATCAATGCAATTGGGCAATCCATTCACTGAATGTGCACCGATAGACGCCACCACTGATTTCACTGCTAACTCTCGTTGCCATTTCACGTGCATATTGGTATAGTAAAACAACCGAAACCATTATTTTATATTTTAATTGAGACTTTTTGTTAGCGTTACTTAATCAAATGTCAGAAAAAAGTATCTGAAATTTATATATTGATGGCACTAAAACCCTCTCCTGATGCTAAAATAAATTTTATGCAAATGAAAAATTGCAAGTCTTTTTGCTCATTGCAGAAAAAGGGAAAATTCGAAGTAAAGCTTAATGATTCCTGAGTTAGAGAAATTTGATTTCTTCATAAATCGGGGTAAAGTTTGATAACTTTTAATTTAAAATATTTTACCCAATTAGAATGGAGTACCATCCAATTACTGACATCTTAACAAAATAAAAATAATATAATATCATTATCGATTAACCAGCAAAGAATTGAAAATTAAAAAAAATGATAATATAAAACATTGTGAAAGTATAGTTTAACAAAATGGAAATGAATTCCTTTTAAGGCATTTACCAAATATGGCGGGGGTTTTACAACGCTTTCCCTCAAATTTATTTAGTATTCAGTCGATGTGATCCATGTTTCTTAAGAACAAATATGAATTCAATTCAATGTCATAATTTTCCGTTTTTTAACAATTAGCTCAAGGTTGATCCCACGCAGCTAGACTTAAAATTCCATGCTTACTTGCAATTGAATTTATGCACAATATTTATATGGTAGTACGAATAATTCTCAAAGCTTTGGAGGCTATCCTCGAATAAATCAAACTCCCCTTCCCAATACAAAGGTTCAACTTTCTTCAGTGGAGCTGTGCAAATCGAATCCACTTCTAAAATCAGACAAAAATGACAAATTTCGAACTGCCTTTTTTATTATAAAACAAAAGAGTTCTTTTGTGCTTTTCCAGGGTTCAAATAAACTTGCATTTGTAGCTGAGTATTGACGAAATGCCCTGGGTTATATTTTGTCTAAAAAAATGCCTTTTAATGAATGGTCAGTGCTCATATTGCTGAAAAGGACAGTTCCTAAAAAGCCAACAAAAGCGTGCAAAAATAGTAGTTGTGAAATGGGGAGACCATTAGTGAGTTTTCAAAATAAATATTGAATTAAATATTCAAGCCATAAAACTGAATAAATGTCGTCATAGGGTTTTCTTCACTTCAAATGACTGAATGAAGATTCTCTTCTCCGTTAGTAGTTTATAACAATGTGTAACGTTTAGATAGTGTAAAATGAATAGCTCCGGAGTTACCTCAAAGAGACTCTTCAACCAAATTTTCGTTTTAAGCTTTTTACATTGACAAAATATTCAACTTCAGAATTTGACTAATTTATGGGTTTTGATTCATTAAAATTCGCGGAATGTTATTCTCCTTCGATAAAATATAAAATAGCAGCATGCGATCTAGCCACTCAAAATGTAAAGCGTTAGGAAACGGTTTGAAACTTGTGAAAAACAGCTCACAATTTTTAAATACGAAAAGTATGTGCAAAGTCACTCCGATGTTTAGTAAGGTAAAAATAATTATTTACATCCATAGTTGAAGCAGAGATAAACACATTTCGAATTTGGAGTCGTGAACGAGTTTTCTCAGGCCATATTAATATTTTCTAATGTTTCGAATTCAATTTTGTGAAGTTTTCCATATTTTAAACGGACCTCTCAAGCCTCAGGGTACAAATAAGCCAAAGTGACTTGAATAGCAATACAATTATATCAAATATTCAATTAATTTTAACTATGACTGATTTAAAACCCTCCAAGTATCTAGGGGTTAAATAGGAAAATTGATCTTTGGAGCATTTTTGATACTACGGAATGATTTGTTTTCCCATTGGGAAAAGTGGGGATCTCAGTGCTTGCCACCTCGCGCGCTAATGTCCTAACCTTTAAATAGAACTTGATGAGTTTGCATGCTACTCTACCATAGATATATTATTCTCGGTGCCAGTTTGAACGTGGGAAGTGGGAGGGCTTTATTGTCAAAGCTAGTTTACCTTCAGTTAAAGTATTTTTGCCATTTCCACTCTTGACAAAATAAAATGCTTAACCTGTCCAATCAGTGCAGAGAGGCAAAGAGAAGCGAGTTAAACTAGCCTAAAATGGATTTAAAGGAGAGAGAATAGAACAAAGTAACTGACAAGACTGAAAAATCGGACTTAGCTTGTTTCAATTAAGGTTTGGATAAATTAGACTTTTCATCACTTCATAATGTTACCTCAACTTGACCTCCGCGCTTCAAACTGAAATAGTCAACTCAGAGACAAGTAGATTAGATTATATAAATTTTTTTAACATGCCTTGACATTTACATTTTGCTCAAATGAAACGCATGTATTAAGAAATAATCGATACTGGGACAAAGTTAATGGAAGAATTCAGGAGTAACTAGCTGATATGCGTAGATCAATTTCAGAAGATTCCAACACATGGGATTGGTATGGCTCAATCGATAAAGGTAACCTGCCAACAGCATTCCAGTGACTTGAATACTCTATTCTATCTGGAATTTAGCTAAACAACCCAAACATTTCAAGGTAATAGACATTACCGACGTCATACATGACTAATGATGTTCGTACGAATTTCCAGTGAAATCGACTGGTAAGTGAATTGATCTATCGTACAATTCTGCCCAATTGCCAACCTTACGGTCACGTAATTTTAGGCGTAAATTAATCAAGTGACCGCAAATATGCATGGTATTTACTATATTGAGCTTTGTTGATTGGTAAGACGCTAATTATTATCGCAATAACAGGTTCCGCAAGCTGTCGTTAATGTTTATAATCATCCTGCAGTTTCATGTCCCATTTTTAATTTATTTAATGGTAAAAGAAAAGTAACATCAGAAATGAGCGGAGATGCTTTCTTGATCTTGGTACAAATTGTAACCAACGCTACAAATATAACAACACTTTTCAAGAAATAAATCTCCATGTTTTACCTTCTTCGCATTTGAGAACTTTAGTTAGTCTAAAATGAAATCAATTTTTGCCCAAATTGTATTTGTGAATGAATTCAAATGCCTTTGATGGGAAAGGATGCAAACATAATGCCTCAAAAGGGTTGGGAGAACCTTCGATTCACAATTTCAGTGTTCTCCCTATTTCCTATCATATTTGCGTTTTTCGATCAATTTCTCCAGAAATATGAACGGTCCGAGCCAACCGAAGTATAGTATTTGATCATCTGCGCCGGTGGTGAAATGATTGCGCGGTTAACTTCTCTCACTCAGAGTTCACGGGTTCGATTCCCATTGGCACTCATCCAATGTATAGAATGACCAATCGGACTCATTGAGTCTGGCTAATTTATACGACGACACAATTTGGCTGATCTCATTCACTACTCGATATGAGCTTTGACACTTCATTAAATATGCCCGGTAACTATCATCAAACGCTTATATTTTTATTTGCATAGGGAGTGGTTACTTTGCTTCTAATTATTTTTTTCATCTCCATAAACATAATGTCCCCATTTGGCTTAATTTCACTCTCAGAATGTAATGCTTGTTATTGAAATGACTGTCTAACCCTCAAAGCGCCGTAAATATTTCGATAAATAGATAGATGTGCTGCGGGCTATAATTAGCTACTTAATACCATATAAGATCATTCTACTTTCAGAAATTTTGAAAGAGCAATGGGTTGAAGCAGCAACGGGAACCAACATAATTAAATAGTTTTTCAATAAGCCCTGAATAGTTAAAACGGTTGATACACAATAATCTTTCATGGCATTTTAATTTCGGGTGAGTGGGCGTCCAATTAGATAAATGTTGTACAATCCGGATGCAAACTCAAATGAAATATGTCTCTCTAAAATCCGGACATTACTCACAAAATGTATCCGGTCGCCTAGTATTTATCAGTTACCGGCAAAATTCTAGGCAATTTCAGATACCTCGTACAATATAAAAGCGCAAATAGTTTTTTTACAATATTAAAAAAGGTTTTAAAAGTCGATTACTGTCATTCACCGTCGATAAGGCTCTGAGTACTCAGCAGCTTTTCTCCAAGTTTATGAGTCACGATTCCAGATGTGGGTTAGATCCCTCAGTTAGAAGCCAAAAGTCTAAATATTCCCATTACTTTGCAATACTGAGCACTGCTGAGTTTTCAACTATCCAGTTCTCATTCTGTCGTTTTGGTACAAGGCCCATGGTGGTGTACCGAAAAGTGTTTGAGCGAGCTTCTGGAGAGGACGGTGGTCTCCACCCAAGGATTGAAATGGGTGTATCACAGTTAGTTATCTGTTTATATGTTATTTTCTGGCATATTGCCTTCCGCAGTTAACAGGCAATTGGTTTAAATTTCTTAGCGTTTCTTATACTTATAAGCAAGTATGAATGAAAGGGATTTAAATCATAAATGTGTGGGAACACAACTTTACCATAACAAATGCAGAAGCCTCTCGACCAATCCAATGACCAATGCCAATACGATCGATCAATGGTCAATTCCAGTACACGATTACCCGGCCACTCAATGATCCAAGTCGTATGAGGTCACCACACCAAAAGTGTATATAATGACTAAGTTCCACGTCATACAGCAGACAGTACACTGGCACAAATCACAGTTGTACGTCAACACGCCGTACTAAATAAACGTGTTCCACGGTATACGTCTGTTTCTTCTATTCTGGGAGACTTACCAACTAGGAGAATCTGCCATAGAGGTTTCTGAGAATAGTCAAGGCTTATTAAGGTAGCTAATCTGATACAAATGGAGTAAGATGAACTCATATTTTCGAATAGAAAGCAACCAAATAACGTAATTTAAAAATTTTTCCCCTGCAGATCATTTGAATACTATTTGAGTGGTATGTTAAAATTCCATTCTCTTTAAAGAAATTTCAGTAATTACACGTAATTTCGCGTAAGATATCACAACTTCTCTTGGAACCAGACTATGTAGATGAAAGAGGCAATTATATTCAAGTCAATATACATATATATTTCAAATTCTGACTGATGCGAGAAGTAAGATTTAAATATTTCATTTCCTTCCTCCCTTATTCTCAATATGTTTATTGTCCTAACTTGAATGAAATCATGTTCACCAGAATAATAACTTTTGCAATTGCGTAAATAAAACAAGTAAAATACCTGAACATGTCGAATGCGAATTCACACATGAATCAACGGAATGCATTCTGTGATTAGACATATGGAGTATTAGAACACGAGGCGATTTATTTATATCAAATGGCAGACTTTATGATAGTTATTTTTAGCTCTTTTGTTAACTTCGGACTTCACAAAGGTAAGTAAGACAGCTTTGATATCATCTCAGGCCATACTTTGTTCGCATTATCTCCCCTTAAAAATGTTCTAATCATTTTTTTTCTATCAGTAAATGGATGACGCTTTATTACTAGGTCAATACTGCCGATTTTCCTACTCACGCTTTATGATGTTAAAAACACTTTTGAGCTGGTGAACGGATTTATACTTTTCTGCTTAATTCTCCATAAAAATAATACGGAGAGATGGAATATGGAAGAGATAAGGAATTTCATTTGCCGACTTCAGAGAGGAGAATAAAGTAAGAAAAATAGTATTAAGATTATCACCGGCTTAACGGTGATCCCAGAGTGAAGCGAAAATTGGTGTCCGTCATTCCCCTCTGTGCTTACAGAGAGAGTATAGAGAGTTCCAGATAAAGCGTAAACAGTCAGGAGGACCCTGAAATAATGCTGTGAGGCCGCATCACAGGATAAAGAACTCGATTGTGTAGTAATGAAACCTTGAAGTCAAGCACATTGCTAGTACCACATTTCAATAGAACAGTAGGTTCGTAGTTACCAACATTGGTTAAACGGTATCACTACACTCTAGCACCACTGAAGAAAAAAATCTAACTTAAAATACACATTAAAAGGCGAAGTAAGATGGATATACGCATTTGCATATTGCACCTATTAACGAAGTGTAAAATATCAAAGGGTAATTTCATTTCAACTTTGAAAAACTTCAATAGCCTTGATGACGCAATTACGCGTTCTGTAAACACTTCAGATTTATGTATTCACCGAAATTAATAATTGCATAAAATGTTAAATCACGACAATTGCATGATTATAGAAATCAATACTCTGTAGTTAAATTAAAATTAAATACTTAATTGGAGCATTCAAAACTCTGAAAAAGGAGGGTTAACTTACAGTTATTTGGAATCTGTTAGTCTCTACTTTCTGTTAAGAACTGGTAATGATTTACGTAAATAAAATTACCTCATTTCATTAATTCATTTACTACCTCAATCTGCTTACTTTATGTACAATTTCCTTTGGAACTCATTTGGAAAAAATGGTTCAAACTGATATACACTCGCATCATTGAAAAAAAATTTTAAAAGAGTCAACTTTTTCAAAGTAAGGAGTTTCCAATTTGCTTCATTTTGTCAGGCTGAGGCTCCACTATTTTTTTTTGAAATCTGGAAGATTTGAGGCATCTGTTTCATTGCCAATTTCAAATATTTTATGCTTTTGATAGTAGAAAAGGAACATCCATACCAGATAAAAAAATCCTACTTTATTTACTCATATTCTTTCACGAGTAACTTTGAGTTCTACTCTCAAATATTCACCTAATTTTCAATATCAATTGCATGTATTAATTAATTTAATAATTTGACACTTAGTAAATTGTCTTGCCAGCGAATGCTTATGTATATATTCCGAAATTTAAGTACAGCTCACGTGACACATCTTTCTCCAAGTTCCCATATTACAATAAGCTGATTATGTGGATATCGGTAGGATAAATTTCGTGCTGAAACGTGTAGCCTCTAAGCGTTACGTGGCCATCACTAATAGTGTTTCATCTTATCTTTCTACTCGGTCATAATGAAGCTCTTCTAGCGGAACAAACAAGGACTCCGCGGAGTATTGATCGGTCCCGATAAAACTGCTAATGGCTTTCAAAATGCCGATTTACTTCAATGCCACTGGCACAACTGAACACTTTTTTGGAAAGCTCAATGAAATTCCTATATTTAGTATCATAATTTTTAAGATTTTATTCAATTATTTATGCGGTTTCATTTATATTCTACTATTCACACAAATTAAGTTTCCAAAATGTATTATCCCATACTCCACTCAGTGAATATCTATCAAAGCCGCCTTAATACTTTCTAGAGTATAGTGCTATTGCCTCTCTGTGGAAGCAATTCACCGGCAATTGTTTTAACATTCGCATTAAATAACATTATATCAAATTAACTTAACTTTGCTTAATTACATTGAAAATATACTAGACAGAAACCGTGTTATTAGGAATCAAGGTTACTACACTTAATTAATTACCCAACACAGCCGTCGTCTTATAACATATTAACGACAAGTTCGATTAACCTTTATGAATCTCGTTCGCTAAAATTAACCTAACTTCAGGTAGGTTTCATGCTTTTAATAATCTTTTTAATTAATTTATGCCTACTATTTGCAGACTTAATCAGCTAACCGGCTACGTACACACTCTCTGCAATATGTAAAAATCATGCTTCACTCGTTTTATCTGACAGGCGCACCACTGACCAAACCAAGGTCATCTTCCGACCTTAACAACGGTACATGCTGTGTATGCCAACTGTAGCAGCTGTAAACCGGTTGAAAAAGCAATTCATCAGCTTAGTGCAGAAATAATGCACCCCCTGTTTGATATGTATGCCTGACAAAATTTGTGATGTAAGATGTTAATCACAATTTTTATTGCATCAACTATCATCGCCAGACCTGACTAACAAGGGGGTAACTCATCATGTGAGTAGATTAATTTTAATTGTACCACAGAAATGGGATAAAAAATCCAAATTAGTTTGGAAGGTCAAAATTTTTTATCAATTCGACTTTCTATTGTGCAAAGTAGCCCGATTTCAAGACTTTCATGAATATTCCTTAAAAAGCTTTTTTAGAACTTCGCATTACCGAAAATAAAGTAGGAGAATTCAAATTCTTACCGTAACGTAGAATTTGAAGTAGTTGTCAGTTCAGTTTAACTTTAGTGAAAGTAAGTGATCTTTAATGTGTTTATGCATAAAAGTAGGCGTGTGCATTAAACTACCCCTATCGATCGCTCAATTCACTCCTCAACTTTCTCAGCTCTGCGCTGTCACTTAGGAACCTGAAAACTTTAATATTAAACTTCACAAAATTAATTCATTATGAGCAAACGAAACCATGAACAATGAATCTAAAATCCTGATGAAGCAAGTCAATTTTGTCTAGCTGACTACCAACACCCTCAATTTAATTCTAGAAGTATTTAAAACTCACCCACATCCTGTTGTTAAGAAACATCGCATGAATAACTTTTGCTGTTTTACGCTTTCTCAAAGCGAACAAGCACCACATCATTGTCCCATTTCCTTTTCTGATTTACTCTTCTCCAACTCACCCCCCCCCCTCCCTCTCTCCCCTCCTCTCCCCCTCCAATACAATTTAGTCGAAGAAGACACTAATGAGTTTTATTCCTCTAAGAGATAAACAAGGCTAGCAAAGAGACACATGAGGCGGAACCAAAGCGAGCGAATTCCCACTAGACGGGGTCGGGGCAATTTTGCCAATCACTTCCTTTCGATTACTGCTTCGTGACGAGTTGCATTACCAAATTAACCATAAGCAATTGGTCTCCCATTTTTTGCGGTGATTATTGAATGATCTTTAGAGAATTAAACAGAAGAGATTTCAAAACCGACTCTAAATTTGTTTTTTTTTAATTGACTATTTATGGTGTTATCTTAACATATGTTATTATGAGGGACTGACATTTGGGAGATTATTTATTCAATTTAATAGTTCACTCTTCGCACCAATACCTCCCCGATTCAGAGATATTTTTGCAAGGACTACCCAGGAAAGGCTTCGTTCACAAATGACCGTGATAAAAAAATTCCTGTCAAAGCATAAACAAAAGAATTTGATACCTGCATACACTCCACAATAATATGAATTCGACAGATTGGCAAAAGCGCCTTAGCTTCCGAATTTCTCGATTTCCTATCCGATCTATGTAATTACGTTAAATGTATGATTTAAGCATTCAGTGAAATAAATAGCATATACTAATATTTGTTTATATCAAATGGCAGGCTTTATGATAGTTATCATTAGCCCTTTAGTTCACTTCAGACTTCACAGTGGAGAGGAACATCAAAGTTACAAAAAGTGGAGAGGGGGAAAGAAGAGGGATCCACAGATGTAAGAGAGAGAGAAATAGACAGACAGACACAGAGGTAGAGAAAAAGGTAAGGTCAAGTGAGTACCGTGAAAGTAGTCGAATATGATATACAGTGGGGTCAAGGTAGTTTGAAGTCAACTGCCGTTTTATAGACTTTTTTGCCGTATGAGTATACGTTTCCCAGGGTGCACCACGTGGAGGTAAGTCTATTGCACACCTCATATACTAATATAATTTTCACTTTTTACTTTATACTACCATTTCCATTTCGTTCAGAATTTTGCGCTTGATACAAACATTTATATACACTGAATAGAGCAGAGATAGTATGATCCACCATCTGAGTGTAGGCTCCGTTGTGATTAGAGTTATTTAGAGTTCGGGTTATTCAAACTACAGTGTTTGTTAACTCTCTCTCACCTTTTCTTCCTCAGAATTTTTAAATTCAACAGTTTTCGTTTCAGTCTTCTCTGACAATGTCAGAATTACAGGTGGGTAATCACATATTTACCATATACCGTATACCATAACTAAGTTCCACATTGTACTTTCTTCCTCTTCGGAAATTGTCTACAATCAAAGACAAAAGTCTCATCTGAAGTCTATTTAGTATTTCGTCTTTGTAATCTCTCAGAGGAAATATTCGTATTTCCATGATTTTGCCACCATAGTACTCACTTGTGGTGCCATTTTTGTCCTACTGATTAATAAATTGCTACCAAGCTGGTATAAACCACACTATTACAATAGAAAGATGTATAGCTTGAGGTATGGCAATGTTCAAACTTCACGAGCTGGCTCCCAAATTCTGTTTCTGTGATTATCTTTGTTCTATTCAGTGCCTGCTGCCTGGTTAATCTATTTCTGTGCATGGTTATGTCGCATTAATATACTAATGTCCTTTTTGATCAGCTAAGTATAAGTATATAAGACCAATATCGTTTTCTTAACATGGTGGCACCGGTGTTCATTCATGGTCTACTGATTTTCATTGACCGACCCTCCTCTTCATAATTAAAAATGCAAAAATTTTTTTATGATAAAATTATAAATAAGCAAATATTATGCATACATTAATTAATTTTGTTTTACTTTACGCACCCTTACTTGAGATACTTCTCCTCCCCCCTTCCCCCCCCCCCCCCCACCCACCATCCCCAACACCAATGTGCACTCTCCGTACTCTATCACATGCCTTTTAAGACCATTTGGTCTGCTCAATAGACAATTAATAATAGTTTTAAAATAGAAAATCCATGGAGATTTCGGCCATATGTTTGGAAAAAATAGACTCTTGGTTAACTAAGCCGCAAGAATCATATTTAAATGCTTTAAGCGTAGTGCAAACAACATGGGGATGGGGTGGGAGGAAGGGGCAGCGTTTTAACAACGTTCTAATTTGGTAAATTTTGATATTTATTTACATCTCCAACTGAAACAAGAAGTTTATTTTATTCAATTTGTACTTATTAAATATGTCGAAAATCAATCCAGATCTATTTATTAGTAGAAATAAGCATGCACATGGATAACACACATTATATATTATATCGAAGGCTTTGGTTAATCTGCATTAACCAGGATTCTCGTTTCTATATGGAGCATAACGCTGACTGCCGTGCTACTGATCTCCATAGGAAGCAAGTGCGTAGAGACCTTTCAGCCAACCGACAATCAGTAGTCACTGCATGGTCAGCGGAGCCAAAATTGTATCTTAATGACTAAGCTCTGTGTCTATGTCACTCAACCGGAATAAACATTATTCACACTGCACGCTCTATTTCCTCAATATTGTTTAGATAGCTTGGCTTATTTTGGGAGCAATTTCATACATGAGCTTGCTGAGGCATTGGCGAGATTTATGCGTGTACTCTCAGCTACACTTCTGAACCCTATTCATAAGGCTGGGCTAGGCGATGCTTGATATTTAATACCTCAACTTGTTGTGTAAGTGGAGAGGACTCGGTTCGTGGTAAAGAGTAATCAATTAAACAATTTCTACTAACAAAATTTGCCGGAATCTCTTAATCACATTTGGATTTCTACTTACTTTATCCATATGCCTTATTCGGAAGTGAAGAAAATTTCCCGAAAAAAATCACCTTTATAATTTTTACGCTTTGAATATTGTTATAAATCTTAGAACAAATATGATAGAAATAACATTCTACCCTGCCTGATTCTTGATTAATTATTATGAATGGCTCGATTACATAATTCTCACCTTTGACCCACCACAAATTTTGATTGATTTGGCCACACTTAATTACGACAGAATGGTGCATTTTTTAAGATTATTAATGGATTAATTCTTTTAAAATTATATTTGTGCATATGTGTACATATAAGTAATTGAGGTCTTCTGTGGTAAATAGAAAGTGGGAAGTGTATACAAAATACTGCTTTCACATTGCCCACTGCTTACAGTGACCATGTTAAGTGAACTTTTAGCTACCGTCTCTTTGCTACATCAGGATTACAAATCACTGGATACAATTTTGGATCATTTTGACTTCCTAAGATTTGAAAGAAATGGTTACAAGACTGACTATCATGATTATAAAACTGGCCTAGAATCAGAGAGACCAATTATGAAATTTGAATTTTCAAACATGGATTCATTCATCTGTTGCACAACTCGAAACCAAAAAATCAAAAGGAGTACGACTCAATGGCACTTCTACTTTAGTCTCAACGCCTTTTCGAGCTCTCCCTCTCTCTTATTAATTATAAGATTTTGGATACCCGATTTTTTATCAATAAATATATATTGTTTGTTTTACTGAGGGCGGTAGAATGATGGAGCTTTATTTAAATATTAAAATATTGTGGCAAGAAAGTGGTTATGAAGGAAAGAACATAAGACAGTTGATGAAAGTGAGTGTATAAACCAGCTTTTAATACATGAGGATTTGAGTTGAGAGTTAGGATTTTCCTTGGTTTGCTTAATGAACGTGATACAAAAAATTTGTAATCATTTGTGGAAGTGTTTTATTAAGTTACTTTCTTCTATTTTCTTATAGTGTCCACTTTCTGCTGTTAGATATATTTATCCAGTAGATATCCTTAGGATATAGTCGACTCCGACTGGGTGATAAGGCAGAATGTGATTAGCTCATGACCCTTCATTAACCAAGCGAAGGCATTTTAAGGCAAAAAATGTCCATTAATATAATTTTTTTTAGGGAATAAAATGCTATCGGACGGATAACAGTTTTAGTCCCAAATGACTGTCAACCACTCTTGAGATACGTGACGCGACTATTGCAATGGTTGGTTGGGTGATTTGGGAAGAACTGCAGGAATTAATTACTACGAGACTAACCACAAGCACTGCAGCTATGAGGTTTATTTTGTCTATTTGCTTTCTAGGGGTAAGGTGTCATTCATACGTCTTTATTTAAGGGACCTCTCCCATATGTACATACAAATCACTGAGTTGATTTTAATTCGCCTCCTAGAGATAAAGCTGTGTTAGATGGTCATTGTTAGTCTCATCTATCTGCTTTGGTTGTAATTAAATACCAGTGAATCGAGGCTGCATAGCCAACCTTGGAATTAAGTCAGCCTGGATTTAATCTTACTCTCCTAGCCTGAAAATCAGGTCAATGAAACTTAGGTAGCAGAACATCGTTCAGTAACTCTACTCCACACAAGTTTATGAGCTCCTCAATGGGTCCAGAATCAGAGAAAAGCAAAGCCTTTGATGCCTACTTCTGTTTGGTCTCCCTTCTCCCACATTTTGTTCAATTGCTGTCTGATATGTGCAGTGTTAATAAAAGTTGGTAATGAAAAATGTGATGTAAGTATAAATATATGGGGAATCTTACTACCACTCAGATATATAATAGACAAAATTTTACACTTACGTCACTCTTAAGGTGTACGAGAATTAAGTATGGTTACTAAATTAATTAACCATGAACGGACTCAAACTCTTGTCCTTGTAACCCAATACCCAATTCAATTCCAATCCCATTGCCTCGAAAGCTTACTTAAAAGCCCAAATTAACTCGCCACGTATCCCGAAGGTGTTGAAGACAAAGTGGCATTAATCACAATTCTAGCTCTAGTGGAATCGTCGTTTCAATAAATAAGTAGTTTAATTTACTTTTCTTACAATTCAACAAATTTGAAGTTTGACAACGATATATCCCTTTCCAAAATGGCATTCTGAAAACGAGATCAGAAGTTATTTTACCTCTAACAACCGAATCCCATGTGAAATTGACAAACGGTTAATGTGAATGAGTGCGTCAGGTACTTGATAGGTAAACCTAATTCGGTACTGAGAATGTCTTGGCATTATATCCTTGATTTTCTTACGGCATTTTTTTTAAATATTGAACTTAAAAATATTATTTCTTTAATTTTCATATTCTCCAATTAATTTCTTTCCATTAATCAAATAGACTTGAATTGAAAAAATAGAATAAAATAATTTCTTTTATGATATTGAACAATTGCTTCTTTTAAATCAGCAAAATTTAAGTCATGAAACATTGTGGACTTAACTTTGGAAAATTGGTAACGTCCACCGGGAGCATATGTCATGAGGTACAGCGAAATTCGTTGGGTATTCCTCTTTCCCTGTTGCTCTTATAATAGGTGCTATGCGGAGGATAGGAGAGGGTGTGGGCGTTGCTTCGTGTTTGGGACTAAGTGGAATAGATGGTCGCCTGTCTACTCTCGTTTAAAGATTACGCCGCATATAGCGGTTCTTATCTTTTCCATTGCTTTTGCCTTATTTCACGTTCTGTCTTAATTTATCCAATGACGCTTTTCACATACCCTTGTACTGTTTCATTACTCCATTCCCTTGATTTGTAGGCATGTGCTCAACCTCTGCCTCTGAGCAGATCGTATTGGAACTTATTTGATTTATTTTTTTAAATACCCTTCTCACTATGTACGCACTCAGTTGATTAAAAACTCCTCAAAACGTTTTCTCAAAAAACTACTGGTCTGCAGGTGAACTGTTTCTTAAAGTTAACGAGTATTGTGATTGTAGCGCCAATAAAACATTGGGTTGAGTTGTGTTATAATAATCTGTCAAGAGAAGTGTATCCGATACTGAAATGAAGTAACCTTTACTGAAATCTTGAGATAATTTCAGGTGAGCACATTAGAATAGTAATTAATTGTGCAGGCCAGGGTGAAAAGTTGCAGTTTTCAATCATGGACAATGTTTGAACAAATGGGTGAGTTGAGAAGTAAAGTCATATCTCTTTTGAACTCTGGAATAATCAGATTACCTTTGCTTAACTTTCATTTCCTAATATTGTAAGCTATTCCTTAAAAGCACCTAATTGAAATTCCAATTGGCAAGTTTTTAAAGAGCTCATGTAACAACCATTCGCTGGACAAGAAAATCTTATCAGTTTATGGAATGTCTGCTGTTTTCTGTGACGGTCTCTTGGCCAATACTTTCCGCTATCACTCACTTTTGCGAAGATTTGATGAAATCGAATTTCCATGGATTTTTTTTTCTTTATCTCATATGCTTTAATTGTTTTTGATGTTCAAATAAGTGTGGAATAGATTTCTTACTGTGATACCACACCGCCTATCCTCGCCCATCAACTGTTTCATATTGGAGCTGTGCTGCCTAAGCTGGTCCTTTGTAAGTGAATTGGTGCAGATTTGTCGAGAAATTGCGCCCGCAGTTCTCTAATGGTGCGACGCCTTTACTCATGTGCAGCACTTTGACATTCATTTATCGTCTTCCGTGCAGGCCCAGTATCATTCACTGAGGTTCGTTTTAAACAGCATTTATTTTGTGAAATCCACCCTAGGTTTGGCGAAATTCGACAAGTGGTAAACAAGAACAGTCTAGACGATTTTCTCAAGCCGAGTTTTATTCCGTTGTTGATTGAAAGTACATTCGATCTTAGAATTGGTCCGAGCATTACTAGCTCTCTTTTGTCTCCCATTATAGAAAGTCTGATTACATCACCTGCAACGCTTTTATCATTCGCATGAGAGCCAAGAAATGGATTAAAAGATACCATCAAGTGTGATGCACTGGTGTTTCAATGGTTAAGACACCCGTCCGCAAAATCAGTGCTCTGTTTGATAGAACGAGGTAAATTTGTTCGTATTAACCAAAAGATGGGTGGTAAAAAACGAACCACTACTTTGAGAATTTCCAGTAACCATTTTTTCTGTTTTAGGTGAGTGATGAAAGGGTGCTTTTCTCTAATGGCATCAAGGAGTGTTTGGTTAAAAAGTTTTAATGGTTGTCTTTGTCGCATTATATTACAGACAAACGTACCACAGTTTCATCGTGAATGTATGAATTTAAATTAATTAACAAGGCGCGCCAATAATGTTTTCTTTTTAGGAATTCATTTCAGGTAATTTTTCGTCATTAAATTCCATTTTGAAGACTCAATTAAGTAAAATATAGTGTTTTGGCTTGTGATTTACTAGTTACTCGTAAAACTCCATTCGAATGCCCCAGCAAATTTCTCGCCAAAATAAGGTGAAAATGTATTCACAAAATCGGCTTCGAATTTTTTATATAATGAATGTTCTATGGATAGAATTTTCAAAAGGTGTGTGTCGGCAAAATTCACATTTTATTAATTATTTGACATATGTAATTGTGAGTTATCAAGGGGGTTCGTTCAAACAACTGCAGATTCTTCAGGTACCACCCCCGCTATGCATCTTTACTGCACTGTTGGACCCGACATGGATAATATTTCCTTAAGATATATCCAAAATATGCAGACTATGATTCATTTAAAATTTCCGGCTCTAAAAGTCATTAAGTTTTAAATCTTTCACAATTGTAAAATATTCAAATATTAAAGCTTTTCTCTTTAAAACTGCAGATTCTGAATAATAAGTGGCAACCCGATTTAGATTGCACCTATTTTTGTAATCTATTTTTAAAGATCGATATTTACAAGGAAATAATTAAGAAAAAATGGGCTATAAAAGTGCTCATCAAAAGTGTAAACTTTTATTTCTTTGCGAGCATAAAAAAGCGGAACATTTAGAGAATTATCAAATTGCACATTTTGAACTGATGAAGGAGATTTGCTTGCAGAGTAGAAGTGAGACATTAATTGAATCTAGCTCCTTTTAGGTTTCTGTCGGTTCTTTATCTCGACACAATTTATCATCCGCTGTCAATGATAATTTTGAAAACAGTTTCCTCCTTAGAACTCTTGTAGGCGCTGATTGTCTGAACCACTAATTATCTGGGAGCACAACGGACCAAAGCTCTGGACTACTATTTGGTACATAATTATCGGATAACGCAGGAAAGCTTACTTCAAATACATTCAAATTTAATAATTCAAAATTCTCCTTTTCATAGCATTGACATACCCTGCATCTACTAACTGTGTTAAGTATTGGTTATCTTGGCAGCAATATTGTAAATTCAATTGAGATATTTATTGCCAACTTTCTCAGAGGGCTGGAAGCAGATTTGAAAGAAGTATTTTGTTTTTAGTATAGAATATTTTGGCCTTGAAAAACCTTACTAAAGAAACAGAGTTTGCATACACATGTATAAACATGTGTATAGGGTGTTCCTGACAGATCTTACAGAATAAAGTTTGGTATTTTTCGATGATGTACACTAATATTCCTTCAAAACTTTAAATCCTTCCTAATTTATCTACATGATGACAACGCGAATGACTGACTGGAACCCACCGGAATCATGGAGGAGAGTAACCTGTATCATGGTGATTATGATCGCGATCAAGCTTCCTTGAATATAGTGAGAAGAATTTGACATGAGGTGGAGAGCTGCATAGGAGACCGCGATTAGATTGCGCTTGCACACCACCATGGTATTGGAATTCGATCGCTGTGACTACAGTTAATTGAATGTTTCAGCCTTTACCATCTCACACAAAAGGCTCGAGAAAATCGTCGCCTAAAAAAGCAAAGAAACTTCTAATCATAGTGGAACATCCTGCTAAAACACAAATGATCTAGTCCTTTTTTTCAAACTGGGAAACCGGTAGTCTAAATTTTCCCAAATTTTCATGATTTTCGGATGCAATAATTCCCTCAGAATTTTTCCAACAGTGATCCAACGTGGACTTGATGCCCTGGATAACAAACGAGGAGGGTCAATTATAGGCTGTTTTCATGACGACAGAAGGATTCGGTTTCCTGCCACACCCAAGAAGAGTTGAGGATGGCTGCGAGTCCATTTTTACGATTAGACCAGACGCAATGTATATTAATTTTCTGAACTCCACAGTTCTTAACCTACTGTGGAGAAAGGCAATAATTGTTGTTTCTGTTCTATGAAAGCTCATTGAATTGATTGAATGAGAGCCGTTTTTGGTGCCTTTCCCAGTGAAGCTGTAAATTTAGCTGGCCAAGATCCCGGGACTATGGCAGAAGTGTATCTTTTTTACAGTTACTGATCACTTTTATCATGCTGGAACTGCCTAATTTATTTGGAATTTATTTTATTTATTTATTTGAAGAAGACGCTCTAGTTTTTCTTTTAGACGATGCTGAGCAGACAACTCTGAAGTCAACTCAGTCTCTAAAGTTACCAGTTGAATATCGGTCGGTAATTGCCATTAGAACGTATCAAATGACCTATTATTTACATTGAGATCAAGCATTCTTGGCTCCAAAGTAATCAGGTATGGGTGGAAATTGCTGTATTTTATACTTCGAGTTAAAACAGCCTTCTCAGTCGTTGTAAGGAAAATGACAACTTTGAATTTCTGTAACCTGTACTGCCCATCTTGTAAATGTTGTATAACTCAAGTCCAACAGTCAAATGAAGCGTGGCTTCTTGATGCCTTCACGTTGCTTTCTTCATCGTTTAGATCCCCTACACTATATCAACTGTTGGACTTCTTGTTATTCTATCTCAAATGAAAATGGGCAATAATAATAACTTCATTCATCCAGGTTTTCTGGCATTCCTATGTGTTTCACCTTTAAAAGAATTGCAAACTATGTTTGTATGCCCACATCAAGGTGTAAAGATCACGGATTGCAAATACCACTTCAGGACAATTCAACTTACAATCACTTACTAATTCATGGTTTTCACTCTTTGTGTAGAGTTACTAACTCTCTATTGGACCGAAATGTGATTCGTGTTATTTTAATCATCATCCGATTTTTTTTGCAAATAAAGAAGGAAGTGGCCGGACTCATTTAAACAATCACGCTTGCCAGTCCCTGTTGCTGGAGTCGTGACATGGACAAAGATGAGTACATTGCACTCATGTATTCCAATCTCCCCTATTATTAAACCAATACTGGATCCTGAATACCCGTGTTGGACACCTTCCTTATTGCATGGCTTGTATACCAGGAAAAAAGTAAGTCCATACTTGGTGAAATTAAATGATGCTACAACTGTTTTAAAACTGAACATCGTCCAACCGAAGGAAATAAGTTCAATATGTAACTAAAGTTATAGGGTTGAAAATGCATATCGGTAAGTTCTCGTAAGGTGCAGAAAGTTTGAGCACTTTGGTGAAAAATACCTTAATTATACTGACCTAAATGATAAAAATCAAAAGTAGCCATGGCAACAGAAGGCTCTTTAACAAAACGAAAATCTACCACATTAATCAAATATTGAAGATTAAGGATATGGCATGGACTGGGAAGAGTTATATTTGATTTCTTGGTCAGAAGACTATAGGAGTTTGAGTAGTAATTCATCCTTGCCTGTATTCATTAGTATTTCTTAGGGCTAAGTGCTCAATAGACAAATGCGCCTGAAAGATTGGTTGCCGTGAGATAAAATTCGCCATAATTTATGTTCTCAGACATTTTGACATTTTTGGAGAGACCAAATAGTTAAAAGGGCACAAATTTAAAAGAATGGAAGATTGCCGCACTTTCACCTCCAGAGCTGCAGAAAGGGTTTAGTAGTATGAAATAAGATTTAAAGCTCACAAACTAAATTCAATTTCAAATTATTGTGTACATTATAACCAACAGTGTTGGTGAATATCACACTTTTTATTCAAAGAAAGAAATAGCAGTGATTTTCTAATAACATTATCTCAATTTCATCAAATAGCCATACTGTTACGCAAAGAATATCACTTTATGAGGCAACTGAACTGGTTCAGTTGGGTGTTGTCGGAACCCAGGTATTAATAGGTTTTATGAGAATTTAATGTAATCGTTTTATAGTCAGTGCCTACTTCACTGGATAACTCTGTCTGCATCGGGAGAAAAATTACACCGAACTAAACCTTAAATTAGTATTTACTGAGGAGCTCTGTGATGTACATTTTAACCATTGTCAAAATAAGCGCTTTCAAAGGGTCATCCAATTATATAAACAAGATCAAATTAGAATCACTGGCTTTAAATTTCTTGTGTATTTTTGTTTAAATATCATTTCACATCACTTCCTATTTTGTAACATTTATAAATCACCAAAAATATGCCATTAGAGAAAAAAATCTAACTTGAGAAAGTGTAATTAGACTCTCCTGCTATTCATAATAAAATGGCACTCTGAATCAAATGAAAATAGCGATTTACCGTCTTGACAAGAGCAGACATAAATAGCAAAAACATCGTTTGGTTTTGCCACAATCCAAAGACAATACGTTTTCATTTTATAATTTTCCATTAATCCTCAGTGTAGGCTTATAGAATCTGTATAAGATTAAGTGCAACAGAAGGATTAATTAAATAAAACTTCCCATTAAATAATTGATAGATTTTTGAGTTGGTGATCACCTTATTGGACTTCAAGTAATGACTTTAAGCTAACAATGTGCAATCACAGTTTTCCCGCCAGAAAGTAAAGGGGACAGAGAGGGAGAAGGAGTAGAAATGGGGAAAAAGCTGGAGAATATTAAAACGAACATCGGCGGGGAGGTGAGGCGAGAGGGAGGGGAGGGGCGGGGGGCGGGGTGTGGAGCACGAGACAAGAGCATCCGCACCACTAGTCTTATAATAAACCGGGCAGTCGGATCATATAGACAAAACTGAGTTATTGCGAAAGTGGCATTTACAGATCCCTAATTAATATTCTCCAACTGAAACAGCCTAAAATAGATCAAACAAATGCAGAAACTCAAATGATTATATTTTGCTAAACGGAATTAAGGTAATATTGCCCCAAAATACCCAATTGTTGGAAATCCTTTAATACAATAACGTAGTATTGTCCAAATTAAATTAAAAGATTTCCAACAAAAAAAAAAATATAAATGCCACCGGGCTAGGCTCACAAGTTTTATCAGAACATAACTATTTAAACATTAGTTAGTAATATGAAGAGATTTTCCCATTTTAAAATCCAGGGCATTATCTTAGGCTCTTTTAACCGAAAGATAAAGTTTTGGGGGCAGATTTAAAAACGTGAGAGGTAAAAAACATACGAAAAAGAATTTTAATTATTTGAAACGCTTTCCCAATACTGTTTTTTGTGTGTGTAAGCGAAGCGAATATGTGTAAATGAAGGATTGGGTAGCAAGTTTTTAAAGTAATACAAAAATATCTCCTCTGTCATATCATATAAATATTCCAAACTGTGTAGAGGCGAATTTTCCATGAGTGCAACCTTCAAAAGTAAATTAAAGGTTGAAAAGAATGCCAAACTGGGGAAGGTGCGATTATAATGAATCGCAGAAAGCTACGAATTCAATTGTCCAATTCGCATGCTGTAAGTGAACTTAAAAAAAATACGATTTATTCGTGCACTTTGATGAGATTTTGGAATTGTATTTTCCAACCAACTTCTTCATAGTAAGTATAACGAAAGTGTAAAAGTTGTTCAGTGAATTGTTCCAAAGTAAATGTTTTCTCATTAGGAAATGACCCCTTTATTATCGACAGAGTTTGAGATAAATTGCGACAAGGACAAGATGCTGATTAGTTGAGGCTTCACTTACAATTGAAAATCTTAAGATCCTGGTGTGGTTTCAGTGTAAATCCATATGTCCCTTGTACTATTCTACATCCAAAATTGCTTAAATTAAATCACGATTACCCGTCAATTGGACCTACCTCCTTTCGTGATGGGGTATCCGACGCGCGCCTCTCCTTAGTATCCTATAATCAAGAGCAGATACATCAATCGTGATCTATGACAAGAATCTTTTGAACTTAAATGTGAATAATATGGTCTGACTGCTCTATTTAAGTTCCAAAACAGTATTCCTCCTCTTTTTCCCATTCAATTCATCCATGTGGACTTTCGCATTATTGAGCCTTAAAGTCATTCTCTCAGGTAAGTTCCGATTTTATTAGCCTACAAGTCGTTTCTAAAAAGTTGAAAGTCTAACAGCGCAATCATTTTTCTCATGTTTTAACTCAATACCTCCGCTCATATATGTACTTTATTTTTTGGCGATCTTATCACACACGATTTTATGACAGTCCAAATTTTTGAATACTTAGTCTTACGCCAAGTTTTGCCGTCAAAATATCTTGTCATCTACTTTATTCGTGACTCTAATTTAATAAGCTGCTTGCTTTGAACATTCGTTTGATTTAACAAGTAACCACTCAGTCTAAACAAATGAATTTAATTAATGGACTCAGTACGTTTTATTATTAATGAATAAATCTAAGAGGTGATTATTTTCAGATCTTCATTTTTTTAGTGAAATGGAGACGGGTACCCCTCCACCCCCCCCCCCCCCAACCCCCACCCCCAGTTTAAGCCGAAAGAAATTGAGTAAGTTGGTTATTTTTTTAATTCAATTTTGATGGGAGTGTATTGGCTAATTTATGGAGTAAATCAAATCCCTAGGAGAGCATTAACTAACTAAGCCTCTAGACAGACGTTTAAGTGTATCCAATCATTTGGTTTTGGTACATAATTTTATGCTTATTAGATCTGTTAGTTTTGTTTTAAATAGTGTCCCAAACACCTACATAACTAGGGACTTTGTCTGGCCTTTATTCCTGGGTGTATGAAAAGCAAAGTAGAAACATTTTAAATAGAACGATGCTTGTCGAAACTGACAATCGAAAAGAGCTCTATTTGTATGCCTAGGAAATGGAAGGAAAGATGTGGAATAGAGTGAGGCATTAAAAGCTTTATATTCGAATTTCCCCTTTATCATCCAGTGATTTCTCTTTATTTTAAGGGTAATTTCCAAATTTCTTAATGCCTCAAAATTATAATTTCGGGGTTTTAAGTCTAGGTTCCTGAGTGTGTTCGTATGCGCAATACGCCTTTCTTATTGAGCAGTTGAAAAAACTGAGTGAATGCTCACGTTAGCTACAATCTTCTGAGCAAAGGGAAGGCATCTTGACTAGTGACTAGAGTTCCCTTTAATATCCTCTAGGGAGAGCCAATTTTATCGTAGTGGGATTTCCAGTAACTAACTTCTTTCCCCTATCATAGTTAATTACTCTTTTTAAAATTCAGGAATTTAGAAAATAAAATGATTTCAAAAATCAGAACATGAGCTGGATGAAATAAAGCAACGGATGGCTGGAGCATATTCTAATCTCACCTCTCAGACAAGGTTGTAAGAAACTTACCCATTTAAGGATTGTTCATCTATGAGAATCTTCTGTTATTATTCTATCTAGGGCTCATTCAAACCAGAATTCCTCATTAATCTCCATTATAGTTTATTTATATACTAACATTTACGGGTATTGATACCTTCGCAGTATGCCTAGTGATAATCGATCAGTCCAAATTCCCATTACCATGATTAAAGTTCCTATTAATAACGCTAATTAATGTGGGATAAAAAGTAAAATTTTGCTGTTTGCTATTATCCAGAAAGAAAAGGGAAAATTTAGATTTGGTGGCGTTTAACTAAAAATAGCAAAGTCTACCTCCTATTCCACAGCTCAAGTCATATGAAATGTTTAATGTGATTTGCAGACTTAGGGATTTGTTCAGTATGTAACTGCACTATGATTTGATCCATCCATGACCTCAAAGTCATTGACATGTTTTTTCAGTAGGTTAAATGCACACTCTCATTCCGTTTAGGGAATAACTTTTCGATAAAATTTTCACTTACCTCACTTGCAGATATGTCATTGTGAGAGAAACCCAAAAATTCACCACATAACTTTTTTTTCTGTGTATGAGCATCGAATGCGCGCATAATTAAAAGTAAGTATTCATTTCAGGAAAAATTTAAGTTTATATTTTTTGTTACATTAAAATCTTACAACCATCACTTAGACTCAGTCAAATCTGTTTTTCTGCAAATCCAAGCACCGAGCAATACTATCTACCGCTTTTTACATTATTACGTCATTTGTTAATGTTGGAAGTACCAATGTAAAAATTGCACACGTTACAAACAGCAGTAAGACGTTGCCATTTTTAAATTATAGCAAGCATATATGCTACTGCATAATGCCATTTTCGTCACCAATTCCTTTTCATTGCACTTGCGGCTTTTCGAGACCCTTGAGAATTTAATTGGCTCTTTTGAATTTAAATGTTCACTCTAATGCTATTCGACTTCAGTTCAATTCTGAAATCTGCCTTCTCTCAGGATGTGCTCCATGTATCTAACAATGAAACGGGGTCTGACAAATGTGGAGAAGTGGTAGAACCTCCAAATTTAAATTATGCATTGATCGGAGGTCATTCTGGCTTTGTTGGGCCAAGGCAGGGCATTGCCATATTAACGAATTTTCTCTTTAACCTACTATATAAACTTGTACATTTATCTTCAATTTATGGACTGGTCTACCCTAATGTTGGCAGCAATAAACATCAGTTGTAACTCTTCCCTCCTCACCCCCCCCCTCCCCCAGTTTAAGCAATTTGCAATAGCCTATTCCACGTACATCCCACCAAATACGCAAAAGAACTGGCCGATTGGGCAGCCTTGAGATGACATTGGGGATTTAATGGGTGTTTGATTTGGCGACAATCATTATTTTTTCTACTAATGTTTGTTATAAACGATCCATTTCAACCCCTCCCCTCCCCACCGGGTAATAGATTTGTGCAAAAGAACGAATCCTTTATTGTAAAGGCAAGAAAAAATGCATTTTTCTCTAACCATCTTTGCTAATCAAGGTGATTTGATGTGACAACACCAGATTCCTTTTCTATTAAATCTACCCATGTACTTTAAGTGTAATTGTGCATTTGACTATTGGCATGTGAGTTTCTACTGTAGTTCTTCCATCGTTAACAGAGGATGTGATTCTACTTAGAAGAGAACTTAGAGGTGTCTGAACTCAAACATCTGCTTGGGAAAAGCACAATGTCTTATTGGCATTCCTTGTATCTATCAGAAACTACAGATGTATTGAATTTAGACATCCAATTTGAACATGAATTTACTCGAGAACCATGCCTTCAAATTCGCATATTTAAAATTTGGAATAATGGTAAATGACGTAGTGACTCATTCGGCAAAAGTGGAATAAGCGTATGACTTTATAATTTTATTAACTTTCATTTGACTCTCTCTTCCCGTTATTGAACGATATTCGTTCATTTCTTATTCCCTTTAATTTTAAATTGATATTCAATTTTTCATAAATAATAATGACAATTCTATCACAATTGAATGCTGACAGATGCTGGGATGGGGAGGAGGGGAGGGGGGGGGGAGGGTAGGGGGAATAACTTTGAAAATTAAACGTTTCAGTGCGGCTTGTGGCTCCACAAAGAATTTTATTCACTTCTTTGATTTAAAAATTGCAATTTACTAAAATAAGAGCCCTATTCGTATACTACCCAGTAGCTGTTCCAAAAAAACTCCTTGGAAGAGTTAAATATTACTTTTGAAAGCATCCAAATGTGGAAGATTTTCCTACAGCAATTATATCTTCGGCAGGGAGTTGGGGGTAGGATATGGGCGGGGATTAAATTACACTGGTTAAGTGTTTCGACTTTCGTAGCAGCCAGTTATTTTTAGATCATTACTGCACTTCTTGAATATTCCAAATACTTTTTATCAGATCCTTTTGGGTACGGTGCTTTTGGCTTCAAAACAGCTGTTAACGGCTATTAAAGTTTTGAAATATCCGCGTTGTAAACGACATAGAGTGGTACATTTTTCTTCTCTCCCTATTTCGGGAGATTTTTGTATTAAGCACATATTGACTAACTCATTGAATGCATTTTAAATTTAATATATTTGGTAATTTGTTCGATCAACTCTGAATATATGGACGCAGAACTTCAAATTTAAAAATCAATTAATCTATTGACTTGAGAGCTCAAGTGAGATTATGATTCACTTGATCTCAAGAATATCACATTCATTGATCAACTTCCTCCCATAAAAGTGAAAAATCTCTCCCTTTTTTAGTGAGCTTGCTCTTCCTACGTGCGTGAATATTCCCCATTGAGGAAAATGCCTAAGACTCCTTTGCCTCGCAATGCCAAAGGAATAAACCTATTGCAAACGCTGATATATTCAAGTAGTATCAGTAATCCAATATGTCGCTCAGTAAATTGCTAAAAATCTTTCCATCTGATTAGAATTTGGGTGTCCTGTCTTAAAGCCAAGGCGTAGAATGTATTCTAGAGACTCCCATTTTGTTCATTGAGATCTCAGATACAGCCAATTTTATACCTTAATTGGTGAGAAGTATTCGGGCACTTCTAAGTCTTCTTACTTTAAGGTGCAATGGGACCTGCAATCACAAGCGCTGGGTGGCTGTATGTTTACCCATCCGAGGTTAAGCTGTTTGTAATTTAAGACAGGGATATTCTCAA
The DNA here is from genome assembly GCA_000469805.3 of Hymenolepis microstoma. NCBI lineage: Eukaryota > Metazoa > Platyhelminthes > Cestoda > Cyclophyllidea > Hymenolepididae > Hymenolepis > Hymenolepis microstoma. The sequence continues at coordinate 8,084,075 of LR215995.1, read as the reverse complement.
AGCCGTCAAATACTCTAATCATGAGCCCATAACAGCTCTAAAAATGTAAAAATTTTTTTTGGAAACAGGAAAACGCATTTATATAGAGCTCCATTTACACAATTCAAAAAATTCTCAATATTCTATGTTAATCGGGGCTTATCTAGGGAAACCAACTGTCAATTAAGGGGGTAATAAAATTTTCTGATATTTTCATTTTTCGTTTATCACACCCCTATTTTCTGATTTCTAGAATCGATATTTGACTTACATTTTCTCTACCAATGAATACCTGAGTGATTTACTTTTTTCACTATACAATGAAAGCTTTTTTTAATGCTTTAAGAAATATTGCACTCTTGTTTCCACAATCCCACACTCAGTCGGGTCCTTACATGATTTAGCTTCCTCGTGATCGTCCTTAAACTTAAGCAATCTGAGTACTTATACATTTACGAATGGAAATCCAGATTATAACCCACAAAGTACTATGGAAAGGCGACAGAACTAGAACAACAGTAGATGCCATAGATGATAAGTGTGAGTAGATGGAATAATATTTATTTTTATAGATTCAACCATTTTTGCTTCCAGAGATTGGGAAATCAGAATTGTGGAATGTGGTATCAATCAGTGTACACTATCTTGATCATTTGTTTTCTGACTATCTTTTGCAGTCATTTCTTCAATTAGAGAGCAAAACCTGAGGTCCCATCTGATTGTTTTCATTCATTCATTTACGAATGTCGCATCAGTACTAGTGGTTTAGAGAGAAGGGGCCGATTACATCTAGTATCAAAACTTATGGATCGCAGAGCATACTGGTCAAAATTGTATTTCTATTGAAAATTAATCTTGCAAATCTAACTTCTTTTAATAATATAAGACTTTCCTTTGCTTCGATTCCGTACCAATATAATTTCCATTGGCTTCGTAAAATAAAATCATTTTTTACTATAAATAAAATCTCCATTCCCTCTGCACATTTAAATCGCAAATACTTGCTTTAGATAAAATCCTCATCGATGTGCAGAAGAAATTTTAGATGCTCTAAATTTGGTTTAAAATTTATTGGAGTTAAAATTTTCTTTGCATATCTGCTTGCGTCATTTCTACTCCGGGTGGGTAATTAACAGAGATTCGACAATTGATTATCAACACTAATGAATGTGTTTCATTCTCCTAGAATTATAACCTAAACACACTTTTAACGGCGTAATGCTAACTCAGAGGAATGTTCTGATACATTACTTCAAAGTAGTTAATATTTAATACATAAATAATAAAATTATTCGTAAATTGAGCAATTGTACCTGAATGCCTAAAAAACAACGTAGTTTAGGCATCAAAGATTACTACTAAGCCACTTCATGCATGAAATTAATTAAATCTGAAAAGCAATCATGGCAAAATTCAATAGACTAGTAAAAAGTTAACAGGCACTGGTTATTTAATCATTTGAGTTCACGTTAGGTAAAACTTAGGATATTAGAATCAATTTACCTTGATATTGTAACTAATTATATATATTCATTAACTAGATAGTAAGCAGATAGAAATTCTTTCAGGAACTCAAGGTGTCAGTTTCTCCCATTAGAATTCAGGAGCAGATGGATATTGAGTTGGCAAAACTCGAATAAAAAATTCGAATTGTGTGAGACATTGCATTGCTTAGATTGATGTCTCTACTCATGTTTCCTCCTTATTGGTGCTTAAATTCATTTAAGTTATTACTCAGTGTAAACTGAGTAATATGCTAATTTCTTCCACAATTCTATTTATAAAACTCTTCTAATACAGTTATTGTGTTACTGCAAATAAGTTACGTAAGTATGGTTTAGAGGGGACTTTATTCACTTGATCAGTAGGCGGACATAACAGATGGTTGCATTTAATCCACTTCAAAATCATTTATATTAATAAGAAGCACGCTAGCAACCATGCTGGACCAAACGAAATTGGATTAAAGGAGAAGTCGAAGTGAGATCTCAATGTGGCCATTAACTGGATCAGGTTATTGCTAACGCTCTTGATGGAATTGGATGAACATGTGATGAATATCTTTATAAAATCCTAGTGCTTCTTGATATTTGTTGGCACCTTGGGTACAACATTTAACCTACCTTAATAATTTTCTATTCAGACCACGCTTTCTACAGCATATTTTACCTATGCCAAGTGTCAAAATATTACTTATTTGTACCAAATGGCAGGCTTTATATTAGTTACCATTAGTCCTTTGGTTAACTTCGGGCTTCACAGACGGGAGGAACATCGAAGTCACAAAAAGTGGAGAGGGACAACAGAAGAGTGCTTCACAGATGTAAAAGAGACAGGCACAAAGGTAGAGAAAAAGGTAAGATGAGTACTGCTATGAATAAAGGAGAACTTGGAGACCAACTGTGGCGTAGAAGTGCTCACTCAGTTGCCTTGATCCATGTTTTTCCTCGCTCTATCGACGCCTTTATCGCACTCCCTCCCTCCACCCCCCCCCCCCCAAAAAAAAAACAAAATTTAAGTCCGCATGTCAAACAAATTTAATAAATACCTACCTCACATGAATTTGTGATTAGTACTAAAACTGCTTACTTATCGCAGTACAAAAATTCCTAAATCGTCCACACGAAAGGCCGTTAGAGCACTGAAATGGTATTTAATGGAACACGTTATACAATAGACAGTAATATAACATGCATTTGTATATGTATATGTATATCAAAGTAAAAGCATGCCATTCCGCTCAGGAGTGAAGTTATCCCCATGAATGCCCTGGTTGGTAGGATATCCAGTGTCATTTACAGTGCGTTGGCTGTGTTTACTTAATTCAAATGCATTCTTTTGCTATGTTGCACTCTTAACTGCCGTGCAAATAATTGCCAAACCGACGTGAGAATAATCAAGCCCCTAGTCACGTGATAGTCTATTGTATGCAAAGCTGTCTATCTCCTAGCCCAGAACGCCGTAAACAATTCCCTTTTCATCGCATTTTGGAACATCACAAGGATGACGGGAGAGCGAATAGTCTTTTTAACTGAGCATATTGGGGAGACAATCATTAGACAATAATTCTCATTAGCTCTAGTGTAATGTTTTTCATGAATAAAATCCAGTATCCGTTTGGAGTAAATTAGAACGACGCTTTAATTATCTACTCCATAAATTTTGGATTCAGGAGCTCATAGCTTCACCATTGGGCAATTGAAATATATCCGTTCTTCTCTATTAAAAATGGATTGAGGAATCGATTGGAGGTCGTTTCAAAATTTGTCACCGGGGGATATACAGTGCTTTATAATGAATGTCAGTCGACTTGCTTGCCAGTTACTCTTCACGAGAAATAGTGGGGCCAGTTAATTGAATACACCAATAAGTCATTTTTCCACCCATGTGACCTCCCTAATTAACCATGTAATTTGCCAAATAGTCTTGGTTTACTCATTCAAAGGTGGGTGGCAAGTTAGACAATACATTAACTTGAAATAATGGAAATAAGTCATCGGTACGCTCCTCTGTACAAGTAAAATAATCGATATATACAGCGGATATAAAACGATCTGATAATAGTCACAACAAGTCATCATGTGAACTTGCTTTCATTGGTAATTGCCTTTCATTTATTGCTCTGACGTTTGATCCTTGGCCCACTTCAATTTTTGCAATCAAATGTAGTGCAAATTAATTACTGCCAAATCTTTTAGCATATCCAGATCTGGGCGAATCGCTCAAAGAATGTAAAAACCGCGATCAACCGACATGGTGATGAAAATTTCATTTTATAATATAATTAAGACAGTTTAATATTTTACAAATTTACAGAAGATAAGCTAAGTTCATTATGGAATGAGTTAGAGGGAATACATCCTTTAATCTCCGATATCCTCTCAAACCTCATGTTGTCAATACTTAATCAGTATTAATAATTGTAATTGTTCGTAAGCGTTGACCATAGAAGAAGTATGCATTGTTCACTACATCAACAACACCCATCTCAAACAGAAGCCATGCCTCTTGAGCCTTACCTAATGAGAATTCATATTATTATGATATACATATCATTATTATTGTTATTATTATATATATTAAGCAATAAATTAATCCGGCCACTGTGTGCAGAGGTATTGTGTCAACTTGAGTGAAATTGCACAATTGGTCTATCGGGTTGTCTGTTAATGCGCAACTTATCTCGTCCAATTTTCCTTAGAAATACTTCTAAGAAAAAGCAATTTCTTTGGTCTAAGAGCCCATGCTTATAGTGACCAATGACAATAGGAAAGAAAAATCAATAATAGGAACTGGCCGCCGTGATCACTGCAGGTCCATTAGCATTAACTAAGACTTGAGCTTCTTCGGACATTATAACTTTTGTGACGTCTCCTTTCGCGATGGAGGTGTTTATAGTGGGGTGAGATTTTTAGCACTGGTCAATCAGCCTGTGTATCATAATTAACACAATTTACTTAGTATGTAACAAGGTCATATAACTTATATTGGATAAAAGTGACTTTATCGCCTTAAAACCAAACATCACAAAGACCAAAAGACAACTGATGCAATTTATATCTACTAAGACTCTAGAAAAGAAGCTTTTAGCAGCTATCGAACCAGTCCTCCTGCATTGTTCATCTACAGATGTCTATCTTAATGTGGATGGTCATCAGCTTCACTAAACACTGGCTCTCACAATCTCCTATACACTTCGATCAAATAGACTTTTAAAATCATCCCCCCTCTCTCCCCCCCCCCCCTCCCCCCCCCCGATCATCTCTATGGCTTTTGTTTTTTCGCTCTGTTCTCCTAATTTCACAACATGTAGTAAAAACGAGTTCTTATCCTACCACAATATGAAATTATTTTCTGTTGAATTTAGTTTCGAATCACTGCCATTTTCATTATTTCGGTGGTTGCGTAATGGTATTCAGTCGCTCTCGCAGCTTTTTTCAGAAATATCATTTCGCACGCTTTGATAACGGAAACAAAAATAGAAATAAATGGAACAGAAGTGGAGAGGAGGGTAAACGAGGCTGATTTTGAAGTCATGTTTAGGTAACTCCATAAACATTGTCCTGTCCATATTCTCATATGAAGCTAGATTACTCTTTAATGTACCGACTATCAAGTTCTCTGATTGGACTTTCAGGTTTATGGGTGGGTGAGATTACATCCACAGCATGCAAATTGTGCTGACTCCTAATCGATTATTCCACCTCGATTTTAATTGATATCATATTACTACCAATGAAGATAACTAAGGTCAATAGCACCTTAGCTTACTAGTTTTCCATTAAAAATACTAGTTTGCTGATTCTAGACTGTAGAAATTAACTTTCTTGCCAGTATGCCAAATATTTTTGTTGCAGAAAAGTAGAACAGTGGAAAATGAAAATATATAAAATTATAGACCTAGGCAAAGTAGGTTAAAGTCAGGAAAATTCATAGGCCATACAATGGCTTGTGGCAACTATACCCTCTGATGATTTCAGCTCGGCTTCTCTCTGTGTTACGTACCTACACACACACACACACACACACACACGCATCCCGGGTTACCGCGCTCAATACTGAAGCCTACCTCTTCAACTTCACACTCCTTACCGCTCGTCTCTTTCAATTATTGAGGTTATTTACCTTTGTGCATTTAATTTAATATAATTGACTTTTAGAGGACAAACTGTCGTCAGGTTCACATTGAAAATTACGACAATGGTGATGATGATGATGACAAACGAATATAGAGACCACCTTAGCTGTGGCCCTCAACTATTTCAATTGCCATTTAAAGGCCACTTATTTAATTTATACAACTCTGCTTGCTTCCTAACTGAAACCGGTTAAGCTATTGTGATATTCTCTCAGTACTCTGCGTGCAAATGCCATTTCGATATATTTACTAGAATTTAGTAGTTTTATGATAAAATCTGTCCTAGTGACAGTCGTTTCACAAAAATCCTGTTGTGTATTTATTTAAGGCTGAATTTTGCGTCGTTGTCACTTTCCGCACTTTCCTAAAAACCGATGTTGGGAAAGCATTATTTACAAAATATCAATGGAATACTTCTCTTGGTAGTATCTCAGAGCATCTTTCTCATGCTCTCTCTTCTAATATGAAACACTGTAGTTTCAAATGCTGAATTAAATAAAATCATTTTGCATTCCAATTCTATAATTCCCCAAGAGCTAGAATGTATAATTAATAGAGTGTTAACTTATGGTTTTCCATCATTTTAATATCATTAGCCAAATTAAGTGAATTATAACTTTACTCGAGTTAGGATTCTAATGGTAAAATATGGGTCAAGGCCACACAGAAAGGTGATATTTACAAAGGGCCAGCGTGAGGACATGATTCGTCTAGTTTTCTACTTGGATATTTGGTTTAGGCAAAATTATCTACAAGTGGTTATCGGTGTGTTCAAGATGCAGAAATATTTAGCTCGCATCAACGAAGCTGAGGTTATATCAACTGTGATAACACCAACTATTTTTTAGACTTTTGAAAAAAATGTGAGCTGGGGAGAGGAAGAAGCTTTTTCTTCTGCTATCCAATAAAGTAAAAGCGATAAACGAGGTGAGCGCTAACAAAAATAGCAACGGATGAAAGCCTTTACTTAGAGGTGGCCCCAACGTCAAGTACAATTGACCTCCACTATAATGCAATAGAAAATATGCTCAATCGTATCGAATCTACGAAGGGAACAAAGGAAGCATAGCTTATAGATTCGATTAAATTGAATAGAGGGCCCTATAATAACCACTTTCATCACGTACTTGTTCTCTGTACGCTTATACCTAAAATGGGAAGGCTTATTTTAAGCTAAGAGGATAGATGTTAGTAGCACTCGCTCAAATCATTTCAATGTATACTTACTCGTTTTAATTTTTTTCATCAATCATATCGTAGCGCCAAGGAGCAAAGATTATATCTGGTGTTTATGAGCATTTCGAAATTCTGATGACCAAAACCCTGAAGCCCCACTTGGCTTAACTTTAAAGGTAGCATGAAAAGCATTGCCTTTCCCAGTAATCATATTTCCGCTTGAAAATATCATGTATGATACTTTTCTTCCAATTAAATGGCTAAAATAAATGGTCCGATTTTATTGAATTAAAAAGTGAACTCGTCGACAAAATCCTTAATTTGCTTCAAAATTATTTCATGATTTTCTGAAGAGCATAGTATGAGGTGTAGGCCAAAATGGTGAGAAATTGAGCACTCATTAAATATTTCAAGTCCTATTGAAAATGGGAGTGGCTATTTTGGCCCCCTGAGTGCTAAGTACAGAATCCCAGAGGATCCCAGAGATGCCACACCCTGAATAAATTATATACTGCTCCAATTACGTCTGATCAGATGACAAGTTGGGTACACTTGTGAGTAGGTGGAAGTCAATCCCACTCAAACTCAATTGTCTTAAATGGAGGTGGTCGTATGGTGTCAGATACCACACTAACTTCATAAATAAGTAGCCAAATACTCATCACCCGCTTTCATCAGTTTATTTAGAAGGCTCTTGAATTTTTTATGGAATTTAAGCAGAAAGAGCAAAATAAAGAGGGTTTAATATTTCACCCATTAATTTCAGCTGAGAAGGTTTCAGTTTTCAATTGGGGGTATTTTGGACTTTTTAATATATGAATAATTATTAAAAGCGGTCCATGAACTCCAAGTCAGTTACCTCTTTGCCGATTAGCCATTTCAGCATACTTAAAAGCATGAAAACCTATAGTTCTATGAAAGGGAAACGTACAAATGAAATAGGCTGCCACCCATGAGTTTAAATAATAATTCATCTTTGCTAGTTAATGCAAAACAACTCTATTTGGATTAAAAGTATAACCTCCGATAGGGAGCTCTCATAAATCTCGGCCACAAGGGTCGATCTTACAACAATTCGTTAAATTCGTAGAATAAGGTGCTATAATCAACCTAAAAAGGTCTAGTCTAGGTGTTAGTTCAAGTCATAGTTTGTCGTTAGTGACTTACGTGATTTAAAAGACCTATTCGGACCCTGGTTTATGAGAAGGATAACGAATTTGCTAATCGGTGAGGGAAATGTTTGAGGAGTGAAGAACACAACTATCTCACGTTATGTGTGTGTTAATTGGGAAATGCATTTAAATGTTGATGAACGGTTGAGATATTTTCAATCCATTTGCAGATGATAACAGGTTCACTTAGCTCTGACCTTCTGTATGCCTTGCCCATTGTCATGCTCGATAATTTAGGGACCGATTTGGTAAGATCGGAAATAATAACTTCATTCTATGTTTATAGGAAAACTGACTAGTGAAGCACAAAAGCTAGTAATTGCATTATTAAGTAATGCAAGTGGCTGACATAAGCCTATCAATGCTGAAGAAACAAAGACTTGTGCAAGGAACAAGATGAGTGTTTTTGTGCTGGGCGCTTTTGTCTGAGCGCCAGTTAGAAGGGCAGTTCTCCTCCCCAAGAACTTAATTCTCCTAAATGTCTTTCTCGCTTCTGTCAAAATTGGATTAAGATGCAACCGAAATTAGCTTCAATTTTAGCTGCCAAAGTAAAAACAACCATTACAGGATCATGAAGATAAGAGAAGTAATATCGCTTGATCCTCTAAACCTAAGTAGTTCATTCAATAAAGTACACTCCCTTTAGAAGTGGTTTGTGTAAAACCGTTCTCCTAAGGTAATTACTAAGTAAATTTCAAAGTTTCAGAGTTAATAAAACCGTGGGAAGGAAAAAGACCAATCGACACTCCACTCCAATGGACACAGTGCAATACAGCTCATTTTTTAAATGATTTCTTTTATCAAACCCACTGAGAAAGAGGCCACCACAATTTATCAGAGAACGACAAATTAGTAAAAACTCAATAAAAAGTAAGTTTAAATAAATTCAATGATTCTTGTCCCTCATCGATTTTTAGTCCTCCTCTCGAGTTAATCGAGGTGTGTCAGCTGTTATCGATGCTATAAATCGTATGTTTATTATTTCACCAACAATGTAATTTGATTGATTTATTAGTTTAATTTTTCATTTAATTTAATTTTTTGAACTTCATATTTTATTAATTTCATTGTTGAGATAGAATTAGCCTATTAAAATCTCATTTGTGTTTGTTTTCTGCAAATTTTATCCTCCTTCAGAGTTTTATAGGTCAGAGAAGGGACTCAAAATTAATTAATGCCTCCGTATGAAATAAAAACTAGTTTCAGCTTGAAAAAACCAAGAATACGTGTAAATGCTGTTTACGATATTAATTTACCATATAAGCGCTGAGTGATAGCAAGGTCTGCAGTTTCTACAATGTTATTGAGTAACAAATATACGAATAAAAATTAATTCCCTAGAGAAATCTCTCGGTGGAATTTCAAAAATTAGACATTGTCCAGTCTCGTTCTCATCTATTAGAACCTCTGACTAGCCACTTTGTGGCAATAATATCTGGGAAGAAAGCGCACACCAAACAGTAGCTAAGACACATCAAACTGGGCCTGAATACCACACAATCTTTCCTATCATCCTAAGAGAAATCGTGTGAGAATATTTGCAGGGAAGAAGACCGAAAGCTTGAGTTAAAAAATCTAACCACACTCAGTAGTGGTTAATTAATTGCAAACATATTCACCTTAGTCTTTGAATAAGTTCCCGCCCATTGTAAAAATAAAACAACAATGAGAGCAACAAAGTCGGCATTCCCTACTTCCTTTCCAATTGTCCAATATCCAGTTGACCCTAATTACCTCCCGGTTATCTCACTCAGTAATGGTTGTTGTTATCTTTGTTGCATGTCGGGTTATCTAAGCCCAATTTTGTGACTATCTTAATGTAGTGGAACAAGATATGAGCGGTTGAAGCTTTATTTCTACGAATGCTATTTTTAATATTGATGTAAAGTCACTAAGGTACATTAGAGAAATGTTTGAGGGAAGCTGAGAGGCTGTTTATAGGTAGAGTGGTGATAATGGCCAGGCGAGGACAACACTAATACTCCAATCTGAGTTGAGAAATGAACAAAATTCCAAAAACGCTTCCCCCTGCCCTCCTCCTCCGCCTCCTCTTCCCCTATCATTTACTGGAGGGATACAGTTAATCCACGTACCTTCCACTGAAGGATAATTAATCATCCACATGTGATTAACCAGATTTTATCGACTGCGAGAATTCAGTTTACGCTACTACGCTTTCACCCAACTTGGGCTAAGTAATTATCTGAAAGGATCAGCGTGGTGCAATGAGCTCTGTTGTATTAAAATATTCTCACTAATTTCGTCTGTCTTCTCCTGTTAGTTGAAAGCAAACTGAACTTACGATCAAGCTCTTAGATAGGCAAAACTGCCGATCCTTGATAGGAAACCTAGTTAATTCTACACAGTCCTTGCTGATCTTTTAGGTGATGCTCCGGTAGAGTTGCATGAATAAACTCTCTGAGTACTTGTTCGTGCGGAGAGAGTGTATATGGGTGTAGATTTATACTGTTCTGATGACCCCTTCTCCCAGTCACTTCTTCAACCATCTTTGTCTCCAGCTCGTGGATCTATTTTTATAACAAATTCCCAAGTTCCTGGATGACCCAATGGTGCCTTGGCTTTGGCACCACAGTTCAACACTCCTGATCCGCATAATTTAAACATAATTGGACCATTGATATTTTTCTCTAATGCCTAATCTGTCTTGACCCAATTCTCCGTTTCATACACTTGTGAAATCATTTGTCATTGGCTCATTCGATTACTTTCGATTGACTAAAATTCAAAAAATAATCTTTAATGCAGAGCTAAGGGAAATAACTCTAGTATGTCTTCGCTCGCGCCTAATTATCCTCAATTCTTTTTCCTATTTCACAATTGCAATATTAAATTAGCACAATAAAAAAACTTTTTTTGCTTTCGCAACTGGCCTACGATGATGTGCGTCATTAATGCCCATGCCGTTGAGGGCTGGGATTTGAGCGAATCCTGTACGTGATGTGGCAATAAATCTCCCGATAACATCATGTGATTAAAAGTTGCACACACTACAACACAAAGGCGCATTTAACCGAAATGGGTAGTAACTTAAAAGCTATGATTTAAAGTTGCGCGCAGTAGAATGAAATAATTGACACGAAAGTGAAAGAAAGGAATAGACAACCCAACTGTAATCGTCAGAGGCCACGTAGCTGCTGCTCATCTGGGAAGACTAAGTGAGTGGGATGGCAAGTCGTACTGGTTAAGTATGGCTAACGAAGATGACTCCCTTCAAGTAAGGCAAGCAAATATTCTAAAGTAGCCGAGCTTGGGATAAATATTCAATCCTTTTAGAATTCTCAAACTTGTTGGATGGTGATAGCCAATACGAGGAATGATAGATTGCGGGTTTTTTTCCAATGCTTTCGTCAAATCCACCAAGTACGTTGTTGCTGAATGCTTGAAAGCTAACAATATTGTCAGCCATGAAGCACTCACACAGCACACTGAGCCATCATGTTGAGATATGTTTATCTTCAGGCTTCCTGCTGGTCAGATTTTAGTTCCCTTTTTTGACCAGAGGCTAGCTTCATTGGTCCTTCAATTTCCGTGTTCCTATTTTTGTCATATTATCGCAGTTTTCTATTGCCTCCCCTCCTCCCTCAATACAATATTCTCTTACAAGGCTGTGTTTATACCCCAAGCAACTTCTAGCAAAAAACATCATCACAGTCAAAATATAAAAGAGGCAGAGAAGGTTATAAATTGAACTTCAAGGAGTATCTGAAGAGTGAGTTTGTTTAACTCACTACACAAAGGCACATCGAGAAGGGATTGCGCTACCGCACAAACATAACTTTAAATTAGCCATCCAAAAGGTCACTCCAAAACAAATCCCGCTACCAATCTTCAACGAAGAGGAACTTACATTTGAACCACTATAAAGATGTCTTTTTATTGCTCTCTTTCTAAAACTTCTTTTGAATCACAAGCTATCAATGCGAACTAGAAACCAAGCTCCCAGAAAGTCATACCAAAGCAAACCAATCAAAACATCTATGAAGTTTATGATTTGAGCAAGCTGTCACAACTAAAGGATCTATCATTGTGGTTGTCTTTTTCCGAAACATAGATCCACATCCAAAGAGAGTCCAACTGACAAGAGTAGAGTGCTGAGCTATCAACTGTACTGGAATATTCGAATAGGCACTATTTGGTCCTATCGAATAGATCAGTATTCTATAGATACAGGTATTAATATGACTCCTCAGTATCCAATTTCGATAGGTTCTAAGTCAAATGCCAAAGACCCGGATGCCAACCTCTACTCTGCCGTAAAAATTTTATGCAAATCTCTTCAAATAGCTTTTATGAATGCATGAAATATGGAAGCGCTTATGTTGCTGAGCTACACTTTTCACTTTCTCCTAACTAAAAGTCAAATTCACTTGTTCGAATGGCCTACTGTTATTAGGTACATTTAGAAATACTGTGGAAAGGTAACAATAGAAGATAGACTCCATTAAGACCTCGATAGGTTTCAAAAAGGGTCGAAGCCTTTGCATTACCGTTTTGTCCTAAGGAATACGTAGGTTACAACAGCTGCCGCTTTCTCAGCTGCATCAGCCTATGGATTCAGTTATATGATAGGATTTCCTTGTTGAATTTGCTTTTTCCTTCAAGGCACATTCACGTAGTCTTAGCTATCTCCATATCTGCATATTATGCTAATCCTTCTCAACGAACCTTCATAAGACCTCTATTATAGACTCTCACACATACATACACACAAAGACACGGCTATTATTTATCAGCTATCGCAGTTCTCTCTCTTCCTCTCCTCTCTCGCACATTCCTCTTGGTTCTAACCTGCCTCAGTTCTCTCAAATTCTCTCGTACTTCAGTTACTGTTATCATAGCAGACTGGTGACCCTAGCATAACTCCTAATTTCCAATAGAAAACGATGTCAGTCGATAGCTCTAGTTCAGCCAGTCAGTAATGACATACATTTGCCCTCCCCCTCCCCCCCCTCCCCCCTCCCCCCCCCACCACTAGAGATTTTGTCTAACTTACGAATCTCTCGTAATTTATGGAATTTTTCATAAATAAAGTTGAATCAACGCCTATCTTCAAGGCCTAATTAGTGCCGGAACCACCAGACAAAGAAAGTATGCTGCCCAAATGGAAACAGGGAAGGTAGTTGTACTTTCGTCTACTCCAGAATCCATAAATCGTCCAACAAAACGTAGTCTCTTACAGGTCGTGGTCAGTGCATCTGCATTCAAACTAAACAAAAGCTCTAAGCGAACGACACCGGTAGAAAAGAGATCGAGGAAATCGGTTTTGGTAAACCTATCTCTTTCGTAAATGCAACAGTGTTGAAAGCGGTCGCAGAAAATACAGGCGAGGCTGCTTTATCCTATCATCAAAATCTTATCTGCTCTCGAATTAATATTCCTTAGTCCAAAATTGTCCCATGAATTTCTGAAAATATCCTAGAGATTTCTTATTTCCTCGGAGTTAAAGTATTCAAAATGGCCTGAGTTTATAACCATTATTCCTACTACAACCAATATGGTCATCAGCAGGTTCCACAGGACCAAAAGTATTTTTGTGTCCAGAAATGACACCACTTCTCCACTAACCGATTTGAGAACCTGTCGCAGTTTAAATACCTCCCTTTCACACTCTCTGCCTAAACTCAGTTGTCAGGATGTAAACTCTTCCACAATGTGAAAGGCCAGGTTCTCCTGCCACTAAAGTTTGTGGCTTTTTGCGAAGCTATATATACTTACATCAATTATAGTTAATGATGAATTTCTAAATAGATAGAAAATTAATTATAATGCTCTCCTCTTATTTGGGTCTCTTTAACTACATCACTGCTTCACCTCGATATATCTAAGATTGCGATGGGGGAATGGACCAATTTCCTTACATGAGACACAAAGGCCCCGAATTATTTTGGGCTACTTGAGTAAAAGGACGAGTATCTTTGAGATTGAGGTGATTTTGTTAGCGATCAAAAAGAATCACAAATATGAAAGGTGAAATCCTTTAGTTGGGGCCGATTCTTGAGGTTAGTAAATGGCAAATCCAACAATTGGCAAAGATTATATCTCTCCGTTTGCGAATCAGGTTGGTGTGTGGTAGATTTTTCTGAATTGTGCAACACTGGTAGGTATCGTGATGAATCAAGGAGCACACATCCTCTTAAGTGACAAGTTGGTGTTGTGATAAAAGAGGATGTACCACTGGCACTCCGACTTTCTTGGAGAGTCTCATGACACTTCTCTGATGAATGAAGAGTACGCGATCGAACTTTACACTATGGTGAAACTATACTAAAATGGCAACATTGATGACTCACATTACTCCTATCGATTCTATAGATGATTTGGAGACCAGTACTTAAGAAATTTTTGAGACATAAACTTAGTCATCAAATAGACACCCTTTTAGTCAGCTATGAATAGACTAGTCTAAATTTTTAACTTTTAAGCCGCGTCAACTTCTAAGTAGATACTTACTTTGGTGCTCCACAGTGGTCAATACTTTATAAAGTATATAGTAATATTTGAACCCTGTTAACCCTTTAACGCCTGATATTATTGTTTTAAAAATGCTCCCAACTGCACTCACACATTTTCTCTTCCAAAAACATTTTGCATCGCTGTTAGTCTCATCCAATATGAATATATCGAGATGGTATATCCAACCGCGGAGATAGACACTCTGTCGAGGAGCTCTGAAAAAATCGAAATTAATTCAATATATGAATTTGGGAGTCGAATGATGAGAATTGAACCAAACAGCTTTATAAAGTGTACTCTCTCTCTCTCGGCAAAAATTTGCTCCGAAAGTTAAACAAAAATTCCGATGTCTTTATTGGAACCAATTAAGCACCTTTGTCATTCTTCTTATTCATTTCCTTCTCCAACTTAAAACTCATAAAGGTCTTTAGCTCTACCGTGCGCATTTCATCTACTCTGCCAGTCCGTTCATGGGGAAGTAGCATCAAATTGAAGTACTCAGAATTTCCTGAAAATGAGAGCAATCAGAAAAATATAGATCCAAAGATCCGTTTAAATGCAAGTAATATCTGCTTTACAGGGCTTCTAGTGACCTGACCAAAAGACAAACACTTAAATCATTTAGCCTCCATCTCTGGACTTATTTTTGCCTCTCAACAAACAAGATCCTGTATGACAAATGTTTGTCAAGAGTTGACACCTAAACACAATTTGACATGAGTTCTCGTGATAAACAGTACCCCAGGAAATAGTCCCATCCACGTCGTCTAATATTTTGAAAATGAGACAAACGTTGAGTATTTGCCAGCATAACGTATAATAACTAACTACCAAGCTTTTAAGAACATTCCAAAGCCCGTTTTCACCCGACTACCAGCATTATTGAGTCCCAGTAGTGATAAGTTTGAATCAAAGTAACTTATTAATTGAGCATATTTAGCTAGGGTAGGTGATAATCACGGCCCCTCTAAGTACGCTGACAGTCATCGACTTCGCATGCGAGCGAGTTAATCACTACGCCATCAGTGCATAAGATTATGAATGAACGTGCTTGAACGTCTCAACCGAAAAGCTGCAAGTCATTTCTTCGGCATCTTAAACAACAGTAGCGTGTAATTAGCCCCTGGAGGGGAAAAGCCATCCACCTGTGGTAGCAATAGGTGAGAAATTAAAACTGCGTAGATCCCACCCAATACTTCACATACATAATCCAACACCCTACTTGCTATCTTATCGTTTTTCTGCGTATAGGCACAAAGACTCCACACGGGTAGGCATTTTATACATTGACTGGAGATAATTTATTACCAACCAGCACACTTCTCTCAAGATCCCGACGAAAACACGTTGCATAATACCACTTAACTCAACTCCAACTTGCGTATTTGTCAACTAAATCTATTGCCAACAATTTAGGAAGAAATTTGGCACTCTTCCCATTCACAATTCCATTGAATCGTCGTCAAAAATACCGCTCCTTCCATGAATCACTTGGTAAAAAGTCAACCACAAAGAAGACAGAGAAGCGCAAGCAATCAAAGAACTACAGTAAAATAAGTGAGTGGTAGTCACCGAAACGGGCTTAATAACGGTAATAGTGGTGGCGGTAAGAAGGAACACAGACAGAGAAAGAAGATGGCAAGATTGTGAGGTGGGAGAAGGGTCAAGTCAGTACAAGGCGCTGCTTTTTATTTCTTCTGTTATCTCAACTTAATTGACCCTCTATCATAGGACTCTTCTTATCACCAATTCAGCAGAGAAATAATTAGGAAGAAAGAGGTGAGTGGGTGTTATATACTTAATATCGTCAATGAGTCGAGGGGGAGAGAGCAGTCGAATCACCGAGTAGGGGGGGGGGGGGAGAAGGAGGAAAAACGCGCTCATCGACACAGACAAAAAACAAAACAAACACCACAAGCAATGAAATAACGAGAGAGAAAGAGGCAAGATAGAAATATATAAGTTAATTCAATAAGTGGGAGAGTCGAGGAAGTAAGTCTTGTTCTTGGCGAGAGTAGTAGTGCAGATAAAGACGATGATCATTTGTACAGAAAAAGAGAAGCAGAGTAAGTAAGCTTCGCTGATGAATTTCACACTTTGCACCGTGATTCTTCTTTAACTTGAGATGGCTGGAGAATGACAGCGGGGTCGACTGGGTACAAGCACGGGGAATCCCAGAGCACATCCTCCGATTTGTCCATCAAAAGAAGGAACTAGGGGAAAGACGAGCCTTTCATCCGCCTCGTTGGTAGTTTTTGAGACCAGAGAAACTCCAGGGTCATCCGAGGAATTGGGGACAATTTGAACCGGAACTGGGATGAGGGAAGATGCAGGAGCTCCTGACGCCATAGCAGTAGCTGCCGCGAGTTCAGCTGCCGATGCAGAGGTTGGAGCAGAGACAAGTAGAAGTGGGAAGCCACCATTTCCGCTGCTCAACTCGAACGTAAATTTATCACCAAGATTTCCAGTTAGGAGTACAGCTCCACCGAAGTTACTGCCAGTATTGCTGGGCAAAGGAAATAGGGAGTCAAGAGAGTGCTTTCGATTGCGGGTAGTAGTGGTAGTAGTAGTGGTGGTATAGCTTTGGAATTGAGAGTAAGGCGTGTCAGTGGGAGTCTGGGGAATTGAACTGTTTCCTGAGGAGGACAAAATTGCTCCAAGAACTGGGACATGGTTTATTCGCCGCTGTCGTTCTCGTGTATTGGTGGGCTAAAGAGATTTAGAAAAAAAGGAGTTAAAGCGCGCGAGCGTCGATAAGCCATAAAATCGGCTTTCGATTCAGCATCAAGCCAATCTTATTTACTTTACTTACCAATCTATGATGTCAATTCAAATGCGTATAAACTAATATGACATTTGAATTCCTTATTGCCAACAATGAGAGATCATGAAAAAATAACTCATATGACACGGCTTTTTAAGTGATTCTATAAAACCTATTTGGTTCTAATTTCCAGACAGTCTAGCAAGAATGTTTAACGTTTAGACGTGGTTTTATAGCGCTATACAAGAAGGGTTCTTTGGAAAGGAATATATTCCCCTCGAGTTATCGAATTGTTAGCTTCATACACCCCCTCAACCGATGCCTAAAAAGTGCATATGGAAGAGGGTCTCAAATTCCTGCTATCTAATAAAAATCATGCCATGAGAAGCGGATCACTCTTGTGCTATCGATTGATTCCAAATCCCTTCACTGCTATTCGCAATATCTGTTTGCTTGAGGTCTTGTGAGCAACTTCACAATAATCTACTACCCAAAGTCACGTTCTCTATTAAAATAGAGTAGAAGAGAAGGATTCCACTTGAGCAACAGATTTCTTCAATACACACACACATACACACAACCCCCTCCAATCAATGATCCTTAATTAGCAAGGCAATGAATTAACTACAAGAGGGAGATATGGTGGTTTTTATGGCTCTCAAATGGCCTCATACCAAATTGAGCACGCAATGCCCCTCCCTATGAGAGTAGAGGAATTGAGTTGAGCACGTGATCTGAAGCAAGTAGAAAGTGTGAAAATGGTAAAGAAGCGTGAAATGTGAGGTGATGAAAGGTCAGCTATGTGTATGATGGGAATAAGAGAAGGGAATACGCATGTCTGTGGAAATAGATGCAGATAGAACGTAAGAAGCGAGATAGACTCTATACGGTGTGATGTGTGCAAGTCTGTATGATGAAATTGTAAGCCAATAAGCTGTGAATGTGTGAAAGTAGAAAAACTAACAATTCACAGAACAGAAGTGGGCTCGAAATGTGAAAGTTGGACAAATTGAACAAAATGAAAGGCGACTGAAGACAAAGAATAAAACCAAGTACCACCTCCTATATGGGACAGATCGACGATTTGACACCCCGAATAAAATTTCCATATAATGTTAAATTGGGAAATTCTGCGCCTGTAATTTATCACAAACAAGACACACTAACCCCTGTCTTACTGCTAAAGTTCAGATTTTATAAATGCAGAATGACGATGAGATGATGATGGTGATGATACTTACGGGAATTTCAGGTAGCGTAGGAGAGATCACGGATCTAACTGGGGGTCGCTCTGTTTTAATTGGAGATGTCCAGCCACTAGTACTGGGTAGTATCTGGTCATCGGAAGCAGAAAGAGGTCGTATCCCGGAGCTACTCAGAGCGGCGGCAACGGCTGTACTGTAGGAGTTAGCTGCTGCCAAAGCATTCTCATCGGGTACCGATTTTGAGGGAAGGGGTGGTGGACGAGTAAAAGACTGCAAAAAGTAAAAACGGAGTGTTAAGTGAAAAGTAGTCCCCCTCTCAAATAATAATTAATTAATTCTGTTGACAGTGTGACAAACCACAGGTCATCTTTGCGTACGCTGCCCATATGGATCCTCATTCTGAATGAAATCTTAACAGAATGAATTTCCTATACCGATAATTGGTACTCATTACCTAATTTAGATGTATTACATTGATCCTCTATTTTCCAGATTGGGATATGCTGGTAATTTAGCGGTTCTGGAATGGGGCCAAATACCAGAAAAAAATTATTAATCTTGCCAATTGAGTCGAAAATGACACTGAATAATCATCTCTTTAACACCAGTAGACGCTATTTAGGGTATAGAATCAGAACCTCCAAGACCACTACTTAAACCAAAAGGCTAAACTAAACTAATTTTGTGAAATAAGAAAGAGGTAGTACGAAAGCATTGACAGCCATTTTTGTCTCATTGTTAGGCAAAACAAAACAAGACAATATAAAGAGAAGAAGCAGTTACTCAATTACAATGGAAAAGACTCCGCAAACTGCTGACTAGACACCCTACCGACGATCAGTCTAGACAGCCATTGGAGACAAAGAGGCGCATATAGCATAGTAATAAAATGTCACTGCATGCCATTAGAGCCTTTGAATTGTTCCTCTCCTGAGACAAACAGCCATAAGAGTTAATTGTTCAACCATGGCCCAAGTCAAATTCAATATCTGCTTAATGAAAGGTAACGCCAGCGATCTACCCTAATGAATTGTACGATTTTAGCATTTTGAGGCGAAATCGACTCACTAAGTGATAGTATAGGCCAAGATAAGACACACAACCAAGTTGTTTACGTGAAGAGCACGTTAGACACATTTAATTCCACTCTCACTCCGCCCTCCCTTCCTATTAATTACAAGACGTGTCTCCACTGATCAGAGCTCCCAACAACGCATAAACCCAAGCTGGGAAAAGAATACAAGTTTTAATCATGGAAAAACACTTGAAAAGGGAGGGTGGCCCTTTATTTGCATATATTAAGAACGAAATAATTTACCCGTTTAAAAATCGTTAGATTTCGTATTCGGTCAACTCTAAATGTACCACTAGCAACCACACCTCGTATAAACTTTAAATATATTCCATAATTTTTTGGCCATTCCAATCTCCCGATACCATATCCTTCCCCATTCATAATTCCCCCCCCCCTTCCCATTACTTAAGGAGCCAAGGCTCACCTTCACATCATTAAAGTTCAGATTCTGAATGTGTTGTTGTTGCTGCTGGCGTAGTTCAAGAAGAGCCGAGGAAGCATTGAAAACGTTCGCATTCGGTGGGGAAGCACTAGGAGGGGTGGGAATGGCCGGTACCACCGAAGAATGCCGTCGCAGAGCAGCAGCGGCTTGTTGAGCAGCCAGGGCATTAGAGAGACTGGGAGGTGCTCCAAACACAGAGAATCGTCGACCAGTCTCCGAGTGATGCGTGGGGTGATACCTTTGAGGTGGAGAGGGAAATTCACTCTTCCATCGAATTGCCCCACCACCGCCACCGCTGGATGGTGGAGACCGAATTCGACTGCTGCCGCTATTGTTAGAGGATGAGGCGGTTGACGAACTTGCTGCATTGTTGTTGACATCAACCACTAATGATGAACGACAAGCAGGTGGCGCTGAAGCAATGAAAGTAGGGGGGTACGAGATAATTGTCAGCTGGAATCGTTATTTATAGTAGGCAGTAGAAAGCTAGTTTCTCATTTGAGTAGTTCCAGAATGCCTTACCCTACTCCTATAAGGAGTTTGGGAAATTCACTTTAAGAGTACGTAATTACCAACAAACCGTCTATATCAGTTTGAGATACCCTACTGGTTTCTCATCATCTTCTCAAAATGAGCGTTGGACAATGCTCTCCTAGAGGAGATTAAGAGTGTAATCAATTTTGAAGTCGAGGACAGACAAAGCTAATAAGAAGTCGAAAAAAGTGGGAAATACCAGCACATTTCCTTTGATCAAAAGTAGGTACTGAAAAGGCGAAAACCCCTAACCCTCAGAACTAAGCGTATGTGCTTATCCGATTATAAATGAACGGATTAAATTAAATAAAGGTAGATTTTGCTAACTGATAAAACGCATCAATTGCGCTGTTCCACCATACCATACAGGGATAAAACCAAAAAATACAAACTCTTATGCCAGAGAGGTAACAATTAATAAAGACTCGAGAAAGTAAAATATTAATATTAAAAACTTGCCCAAAACTACTCGTAAAGATACGCTGAGGATCTAATGAAATTATTGGTCAGCTTAGCATTACAAGTATTTGAATATAGCCCAAAAGGTTTCCTATTCTAGAATTGCATACTGAAATCATATCAAAACTATTACCATGTGATTTCATTTTTCCATACTCACCAAACCTGTGACATAGGATTCTTTAAACATACAGAAATACACAAATCAAAGATTTCACTGGTATTGTATATGAGCCTTGATGGTTTGCAACAGATAGACACATCAAACACACCGGCGTGAAGCACGAAAACATTCTACAAAATCCTACCACACAACGAAAACCTATGTTTAACTACCATGGCCACAAAGTAATTTATTTTTATAGGAGTGTCTCGCCTGCCTACCTATCAACACACTTAAACAACTAAACCTCTAATTAGACCAAAACTGATATTTTCCAATCGAGTAGCGTGCTTTGTGATGATATAATTACAATAAACTTAACCGTCGTTATTCTCTGCATCATGTATAGAGAAGAAAAAAAGCAAACGCATATAATTGACAAGCGTGGGAATTATAACTGCGCATACAGAAAGAACTAACATCAAAAGATAAATCGAAAGAACAAAGACAACAAGGGAGCCAATGGCCGTTCAATACGTCACCAACTGGCTGAATAGTATTTGGTCTTAACCAGACGTCTAGTCCAGTCACGTGTACGGCGTCAAGGCACGCATAGAGAGACGATGTTTCAGTGTACACATCTATCCCCCCACATGTCTGTGCTTTGTAGTCTCAGAATAAGTGTGTGATGACGCCATGACTGCGTCGGCTGTGTGTGGACTTGCGAAAGTTCATTCACATCTCCCTGAAGGTAGACGCGTAAATACACATGCAGAGGCTCGTTTATAACTGGCCCCGGATTGACTACGTACGTGAATCTATTCAGTGACGTCGAAATCGTACTTAAATCTATTCACCATTTCCAGTGATATTACTATAACCTAGAGTACTTTAAAGTGTAACAGTATTCCCAATACTGTTCCGAATCTCCAGTAAATTTCAAAATTTGTTAAGGTGATCCGCCCCAATATATCTGGATTGTACTAATTGAGTAGATTAATTAACAATTATTGATTTAGTAATTTGTAATCGAGTAAAAACACTGCAAGTCTACGTATCCTCTTTCTTTACCAGTGAAATAAATGCCCTTCGGTACACTTTTAAACAGTGGAGGTTTACGCTTTGAGGAAAAGAAAATTCGACTGAAATAATGGAATGTGAGTATTAAAGCAAAACACTCCTAAACTTTTAGGCGAAGATAATTAGATCAAAGCAATACTAAATTAAAGGCTCTTAACAACTTTGAAAAAAAACAGACGTAAATTTGTTGCAGAAAGGTAAAATAAATAAAAAGGCACCTATGGAATACCAGACTTTCAACTAAGCCCGACTGAAATTCGATAAATCAAGAAAATAACAAAAAAGATGTGAAATAATAACAAAAGAAGGGAAAATATTTCAATAAAGAGAACGCTGGAGAAACTTGGCTCTCCATTTCTAAAATAAGTTCACCACCCATTTACGTCATATATACGCCTGTCAGCCTGACAACCACGGCCAAATGAATTACGATCAGCAGAAAATATAAAAAAGGAAACTCACCATCATTTCGTGCCGAATACGCCGAAACATTCGGAGGTGGACGTAATGAGCTAAAAGTATCAGCGGCATTGGAGAAAGATAAATCTGGGTAGGAGAGTTTCCTCTGTTTAGCTGGGACCCCTATAGGATAGGAGAACATTGATCCAGATGACCCAGTAAGTCCAGATGACTCTGTAATTGTGCAGACAGAAGACCGGCGAGTAGGCTCCAACTGTGCCGGTTTATCCACAATCAAGGATGCCAGCAATTGCTGTTGAGACGACGACGTTGTCGGTATATTCGATTGAGACATATCACCATTACTTTTTTCGCCCCAATCAAATTTTCGTTTCTTTGCGGGCAATCGAGGTGCTGCTTTTTCAGGGCTAGTAACAACAGACGTGGTCTCGATTCCAATGAACTCCGCAGCTTGAGTCAGAAATTCTGGTTGAAGAAAAGGTGAATTTACATCACTAAAAGCCCGTTGGGTTTTGGTTCCGCCTCCGAGTCGTTCACTTAAGAGAGCTGTCCTAAGTTGACGATGGGGCATTCCGACAGAATCCACAACATTAGTAGATGACGTCAAAGATGTTTGGGTTGACGAGACTACTGATTTTGGTGGGGACAAAGTAGGATGACCTTGCCAAGCATCTGCAGTTTCGGCATCTAAAAAGAAAGAGATCCAATGTGTCACATTTAAACGACTCTGAAGCACCACATGATCACACTGGAATTTCGCATTTACCCTGGTAGTCAAATACTAATTATATGCATCAGTCGCTTGAATGAATACAGTTAGTGTTCAAGAGAGTCTATGTTATAAACCATTTACTTATTCAAGGGGGGAGGGGGGGAAAGGAGAAGGAAGAATTAAAACTCTATAAAGAGGAAGTAGGTGATGGAGAGAAAAATGAGTTATATGTGTGGCGTACCCTGTTTTTTCTGCAACAAAAACATCAATATTGAGGGAGCGAAATAGAAAAGAGGAAGATTGAAAGAAATAAAAAATCCACTTCAACACGACACTAGATCTGGGCGAGCATGTATGCACAATACACGTGCATGAGCGCTAGACACGCGCGCGCACACCACGCACACTAATCGTAGTGATAGCGTGTCTATTGGTTACCATATTCATCGACCTTGGCGAGCTGTAACCAATTGCGGTGTCCTGTCTTTTCTTTAAATGTCTATTCGAATAACCAGACAGTTAAGCGATTGATTGGTTGCGCTACTACATTTACGTACGTAAGCGTGGTGTGTGCGGAAGTATAACCGCGAAAAACGTGAACGGTGGAGCGCGTAATAGCAAGGAGAGGGCATTGACGTCAGAGAAAGTAGTATTCAATGTCTGTCTTCACCATGCCGCGTGTACCCGAGACGCTTTAGGTAATTTCATACTTCTCCCTCCCTTTCTATGAGCGAAGGTTTATTGCGCAATAGACCATTACATTAGGCTTTTGAGAATTTCGTCCTCGTTTTCAATGAATTAATGAAAATCATTAGGCATCAATGAATGATTGTTCGTTGCGAAATAAGCTACGTTCCAAGAAAGGGCTACTATGTAAAAATGACAAGCATATAAATTACAAGGAATTCGCGTGCCTTTTGTTTCTTTGAGAGGGACTAAGCTAAATTGAGAGGCGCTAGCACCTCTATCCACAGTTTTCAATCACACAACACACGAATTAATTTCGATTCACACGTGCTAGGTGAGTGCAAGTAAGGCACACAATCACACAAAATTGAAGTAGCGAACAGTGAGACCGTGTGACCTTGAGGCAAGAGTGATGCTAATGACAAGAAGACAAGCTTAGACCTCAGTGATGAAGCTATCCACGTACGCACAAAAACGAGACAAGGAGAGCGTCAGGAGACAAAAAAAAGTAATATTGATTCTCCGTGGTCTTGATTTATTTAGTGAAATAGTTGAATGTATTCAGACTTAAAGGGTCTAGTTACTTAATCCAGTTGTATGCAGCTTTCGCAAGTTCGTGATTGAGATGATTATGCGATAGTCTACCTCCCCCCCCCCTCTCCCCTCGGATTAGAGAATCGTCAAAGAGCCTTCTGTGAAACACAACACACTTCCTGTGCCGAAGGAAACGAGTTCGAAACCCATCAGTAAACAACAAATTAATGAAAGGACTAACAGCAGCTGCCAAGGCAAAGATGACGAATCGCGAATTTTCGCAACCACATAACCTTGAAAATGCTTTCTTCTCATTGGCTTCGAGATTCAAATACAGTTTCAGTCTAAATCTTGTTTATTATTTTATTCACAGACGTAGTAACGACATAGATAAGATGGAAAGCACACACGTCGACAGCCCTTATTCCCACCATCTTCATTTTTTTGTTCCGATTTTTGGCAGCTTTGTAATTCAAGTGATGTAAACTATTTCAACACTTGCGATGTGCGCGGGTAACAAACTTCACACTTCAAACAATAAGACGCTTAATTGTCACAGGTTCACCTTAAGCTACTATTTTAGGAGGAAAAATCTGCATAGTAATTCTTGATAACATGATGTATGATGCCCTGGCAGCGTTTGCTTTAATTAACACCTCAGGTTTTGCCATGGCGAGGTCAAGGTCGCAAAACTAAGCAACTATTATGTAGAACACGTGCATAAATAATGATACTTCACCGTAAACTAACGATAAACAAATATAAATTAATGCGTATTAGCTTCAAAAGTCACAATAGAAAATCAAATTAATTTTACAAATAAGTTGGATGAGGACTTTATTTATAATTCCATATAAGCCATCAATCAAAGGCCATTATTAGTAAGATGGAAGACAGTTAAATAGACGGTAGGATGAAGAGATGTCTACAGAAGCCTGATGGTCGCAATACCCTGGATATTTGCAGAAGGAACGAAGAAGTGTTGTGTTTGTGAAAAAAATTACAATCGAGACAGCGAAAAGAATGAAAGAACAGATGCCACGTATCTCTTAAAAATGGAGCTACTGCTTTTTAGCAACAATTATGGCCAATTCATTCGGAGTTGACGGTTAGTTTAGTTGTTCATGAATTAATTAGAGGAAATTAATTAGAGGAAATTCTAGACCTAGAGGATTTTGGCAATTCTAATGACTAAAAATACCTCTTAATTAGATAATTTGTGGCCTTGACGAACTTACCATCAAACTCAACACTCAAAATGTCCTTGATGTTTCAAGTACAGAATTTGAATTAGGATACCTTAGATGAGTCTCCGTAAGTACGTCAACCGTAGTAAGTACAATTAGGGGAAGAGACGACTTTCAATTCATGTGACAGATTGCCTTGGCGAGTACATTTTTTAATTGACCTCAATAGAAGACTTCAAGTAAAAGCTGGTTCCAATTTCGCCATCCCATGTTATAAATTTACTTTAATCAGTCTACGCCAGTCTTACCTAAGTGCTCATATGTGGAAGAAAATATAAATGAATACCCCAAAAATTTAGGAATCAAATAATAAAAATTGAGCTTTAGCGCATTCTGATATTATAGTAAGCATTTTTCCCATTACCATGGTTGGTAGCAATTTCTAATCAACAATGATAATGAATATGCTCTCTGTTGAGTGTAGGAAGGATGAGGTGTGGAGTTATCGAAGGAATCCCTCGAATATAATCCCCAGTCTAAGATATTATTAAGACACAGCATGAGTAACGGCCCGTAATCTACCGTTCAGTCAGCTTTGAAAACATGAGATATCAAACAGAAACATCAGAATCAGTTCCTGAAGTTGAACTTTGAAACACCAGGCTGTGCGAAACCAATCTTAGCCACCTAAATAACAAGCCAATAAAACAAAGAGTCCCTCGGTGCATTCCACGAAACACCAAAACAAACTGTGACAAAATTCAACAATCCCAAAATAGCTTGAGTGGGAGTTGGGAACTATGCCCAAAGCTTCAAGCGTCATTTTATTTAGAGCTCCAAATATGTAGTTAAATTGATTAGCAATAAGAGGGAGAATAGAAGAAACAAAAAGAAGTATCCGTACACACCTCTGTGTGTACAAGGCCACACATACCGACACACACAGGATTTTGTAGGTGACCTAAAAGTAGAACACACTGACGCGCATGTATACGCAAGGCAAAGAGAGAGAGAACTGCATACGACGCACCAAGGTTGTGTTTTGCCACCACCACCACCAACAACAGCACCATGCCACGTGAACGTGACGTGACGCCGGTCCTTAGGTCAACAACATATAAGGGACAGCTTACTGCCCAACTGTGATTTAGAAGGAACAATTTATAAAATTACTATCCTGTGCATAAAAGGGAATATATACCTTACTATGTACCCACTGTGCTCGGTCACATGATGGGCTCCTATTGAGGTACGGTAAATTGAGTAGGATTTACTTAAATCCGTCGCCAAGCTCTTTTTTGGTTTTGTCTATCCAAACGAAATCTAGTAAAGACATGTCCTAGCTGGATGGGAAGTTAAATACGTTCCAGAGGCATCGGGCAGAGTATTTGTAATTTCATTTTAAGTGGAAATGCTAATATCAGTAACAAATTGTTGCGAATCTGTTAAAGCATGTTTGCTGCCACTTGTTTGCGCAACTATTTCCCCACTCAAATGTAACGGTGTGGTGAAAACCGATATTTACTCCCATAATAAAGATCTCAATTAAAATCCAGATCGATTACTTTCGACCACAAAAAAACTTACTAATGAGAAATTTGGATCACGCCATCCTCTTATTGGCTAAAATTGAGTACCTGTTGCGGTTGGTTATCCACATCACCCGGACATGCAGTGATAAAAATCGATGTCGTGGCTTCTGACTTAACAGATGTACTTATTGGCTATTAAGTCATTAAGTTAACTTTATCTCATGCATTCGTCTTGGGAAAAGGGAAAACCTCTCCAATGGAGAAGCTCACATGCAGCCACGGGTGATCTTGGAAGTCACCGAATATGCACCGCTAGACAACAATATCTTGACATCGTTATAGCAGTGACTTAGTTGGCATAGGCCATAACTGCTATGTCATCATCATCCAGATAGACCTAACTTACCCCCCATCGCAATTCAGGGGAATTCTCTGTGACTTTGTTGTTTTAACACCTATTCGATTCTACGCATCATGTATGGTTGAAAAGTCCAGTAACATAGTCATTAACTAATGTGCTGTTTTTTTTTAATTTGCCTCAGGATGCAATCAAGCAATAAAATAAGGCGAATTAATAAGACGCTCCTGTTCTCTAGCCACAAAGTTTCGAATGAGCACTTGATACTTATTCACAATCTTCAGCGATGGTTACCATTAAGAGAAAGGGAAATTAGGTTTATGATTCCCGATGGTGAAATGATCGGCAGCAACGTCTGTCAGGGTAGAGCTTATGAAAATTTATGCTCATCTATGCATATTCCTTGATATGAATGCCCAAGCGTGCTAGATACTTCTGGTCAACATTAGATTTGGTAGCGAGTTTCATCGGAGCCGTTTCGAGACATCTTTCTTCAACTCGAGTTAGGTGTTATTAACGACTTATTGAATGGGCTTGGGAATAAGGTCAACTGATATAACTCTACGCAATAAAGTCACCGTGTCGAGGCGTATGATAGACTACTTTGAGACACGTCCACTTGAGTATGAGTGACTTCCACTAACGTCAAGTGTGCCTCGTTTGTCCCAATATACAAAGATGTATTTTCTCCGGGGTCTTCTGAGACTTGAGTCTGGATCCCAATAGTTAACAGACTAATAGACATAATAAAATAGCTTTCAACATGGTATAAGGATACCTGTGGTTTATGTGGCGCAAGGTATTATGGCAGGTAACTGGTCGAACAATCTACGCAATATGTATTACTGCTGCTACTGCCGTTTGTTTGTTGAGTTTCTATCCACTTGGCAAAGTAAAGCATGGCGAGCATGGAGCGGCGTGGTTAGTTTTTTGTGACGCAGGGAGCGAGAGAGTTAATGGCGATCGTGGTGAAAGATAGGATGAATGAAATCGGTATTTAATTATACAAATAGAAGTACATACACACACTGGTCTCCACACTGGTCTTTCTCACTCTTTCTCTCTGTCTCTCTGCGCCTATATATGAAATAAGCATGTGTGACCTTGCACGGGCAGCTTCCTTCCTCTTTCAAAATGTTGATTCTGTGTGACTAGGCAGGATGTAATAACGACAAACAACAGCCAACAGTACCCTACTGAAAATCAGTTATACGAATAAAAAGCAGCCCTGGGTAATATCACGCGGTTGAAAGGGAAGGAGAGAAAGGGCTTACTTGAGCCAGTGTTAGTATTGGAGTCATTCAATTCACCGTTGCTATCACGTGTCGACCGGGAAATATTGGTTACAGTAGTGGCGGCGGCAGCTGCAGAGAGGACATTTTTGAGATCTGCGAGTGTAACAAGGTCAGAGACATTGGGAAAGTTGTTTGCTTGTGACGGTTGTGGAAGTTGGGAAACAGTGGTGGTAGAGGTTATAAGGTCAGTGGTTAGCCAGTTGCGTCTAGAAGTCAGAGATGCAGACGGGGAGACAGACGCAGAGTGGAACTAAGAAGGAAGATTGAAGGGAAAGAAAACCGAGGATTAACTAGGGGTGTAGATGCAAAATGCGTTAAACCAAAATAGAACATTTTTTACTTGTAATGACTTAAATATCTACATTATACGATTATATAATTCAATTCTAGGTAAAAATTAATGACTTTTTAAAGCACTATGAAGATATGAAATAATTAAATATGTAAATTTACATAATAGAAACAATTGGTTGCTCATTGACAATCTCCGAGTCTG
Source organism: Hymenolepis microstoma (assembly GCA_000469805.3). Classification (NCBI taxonomy): domain Eukaryota; kingdom Metazoa; phylum Platyhelminthes; class Cestoda; order Cyclophyllidea; family Hymenolepididae; genus Hymenolepis; species Hymenolepis microstoma. The sequence continues at coordinate 8,054,753 of LR215995.1, read as the reverse complement.
TAACTTCAACGTTGAAAAAAATCCTAACATATATTTTGTGATATTTTTTTTTCTAAAGTAACCACAGAAAATAAGTTCCTGCGAATTAATATTCTTTAGGTAAAGACGAATTTCATGGCAAATAAAAGGCAGAAACTAAAAAAATTTTTATCGCTGTAGCGTTATCAAGATAATTACTAATCAAGGAATGATAACGGGATTTACGCATTGACCAATTCATTCAATTTACAGATCAGGAGATATAAATTAGAACAAGTATTGTAGGTAGATATAAGATTCATTAGAGCTTTCAAAGTGTAACAAGATCAGGTGTTATAAAATAAGTGTAAGGAGATCAGGTGCGACCGATCAGACCGAGACAAGTTTAGGAAAATAAGATATCTGTATGATAAAGGCCATGTCGTCCGCTGACTGAAATAAGGCTAATACTATGATAATAAAAAACATATGAGACTAAAAATGGACTATTTTTAAAGGAGAGTGGGCTAGACTAAATGAATCACTACATAAATAAGTTTAATTACTTAAATACCACGACTAAACTATTGACTAGAAGAAGAATGGATGCTTCCTAATCGTAACAACAAGAACTATAACTAAAAATAAACATTTCCATAATAGGACTCATAAACATCATGAAATTAAAATGGAGATAAAACAAGACAAAATAATGTATTTTTGGACAACTGTAAATATAGATAACAGGAAAAATTTTAAATGAGAATAAAGTTAAGATAGGTTAATAATATAAACAGAATGAAATAGTTTTTGTGGCTAATAAAACTCGATAGTCAAATTATAAATACACGGAATAGACTCCAAGTGTTATATTGCATTATCATATTAAAGTTAAATGCATCCAACCTGAACATAGCTTTTAGTTGATCTTGCAAGATCTGTAAATATTCACCGAATATAGGATCACATATATCAAAATATATTGACTACTAAAAGCCAGATAAAAATCAATAAAAACAGCGAGTAAATTAAATAACAAAAATTTAACACTTACATCTAGATTTGAAGTAACTGGTGTTGCATACGCGGTTGAAAACCTCCTTTGCGGAGTTTGAATTAATGAATCACGTTGAAATAAGTGGTCTTTGGTTTGAAAATGTACTAATTTCAAAACTAAGAATATACTAAATAACATACCACTTTTAACATGGTCGCGCTCTATGACTTCGGCTGCAATCAGCAAAGTATCAATATTTGCTTTTCCTTCTATCGCCATAATTACGAATTTTGATCCAGAATTATAAATGAAGCACCGGTTACGACTGAAAACAACACCTAAATCCGTTTACCGGTGAACGACCTTCAGTGTACAAATAGAAAAACAGAGCGACTCATGTGACCTCAATTATCGACTGACCTTAAAACTATCACAAGATTAACATTTAGCCATGCAGAGATTAATCAGCGTTGATAGCTTCAAACAAAGTTTATTGGAAAATACTTCTTTTTATTAATTATAGTATAATTATAATGACAATTTTAAGTTTATTAATGGCCAATAATTAACATGCATTTGAGGTTATATTTATTATATAATAACATTAAATTAAAAAATCCAGAATTCTCTAATTAATTTGTTCACATTGTTGTGCATTTTGAATAACAAAATAAATGCTTAGTCTAGTTTTACTTTTGCGCCACATTAATGTTAATTAATATGTGTGATAATCATGGTACGATATTTGCTATTACGGGTAAAACCCTTCACTGTTCACTAAAATTTGTGACAGAGTTGGGTTAAAAGCGAAATCACAACTTAACTTACTAAATCTTTTTCCCACCCGGTCTTCTCTGTTAAGCTGCAACCTCTATTGAGTTAATGTTAATATATCTTAATAACTGCTTCTTGAAAGCAGAGATTTTTTACTGCATTAAAGCGATTAAACAAAATGAAGTGTAATATCCTATTTTACAGTGCATCTAAACAGATTTTAAAATAGTTGAATATTAAAATGAAGTAACGATGGCAATTGGAGAACTTTAGAGATATGCATATTCTATTTCGCCTGACCCATAGTTTTATCATATTTTCTAATATTTCCAATATGTTTTTCCTATCAGGCCGATTTAATCGCGTGTGACTTCGCAGCCATCCACTAACATACAAATTCAGCGGTAGGCATCTATCAGCTAAAGACACTTCCTGGTTATTAAATCATACCTGACTTCGTGATGGTGGAGTAAACGGAATATCAACATTTTAAATCTCCTAAAATATTCACTGTTAATTCAGTTTAAGGGCAGTGTAATAGGATTACAATTAAACAACGTTTCTTTTGAGTGCATAAATATACTTTCGATCTTGAACGGAAAAACTGAAGAAATGGGAGGCATTTGAACGTAAAGTCCCTCGAGAAGGCATGAGAAAACTAGAATAGATATGCAATTCATGGTGTATTATATATATAAATTAGTTTTGAAAGGGAAGCGAAAGACAGAAAATGAAGAATCTTACCTACAATAATTGTTCCTGGCGAAAATACCATTTCCATATGAAACCTCGAGTGACTGGACAAGCGTTGCATGCTTTCGTGATAGACTGTAAAATTAAAGCGAGATATCATATCTAGGAGATATCCTCAATGAAGTTAGCAGTTTGAATGGGAATGGGTAGTTTCATGCACCTGCTTGATGTATGTGTTTGGGTCATGTTGATAAAAATAGTTTTTAAAAAGTATTCAAGAATTTGAACATCGTAATGGTTCTTCAAAATGGTTCAAATACACTTGGACTGATTATGGGTAGCCATATTATCTCCAGTTATGACTGAAATTAGCAACATTATAGTTTGTTGTTCAGAAGAGGGCATTTTTTCCAGTTTTACTGTCTAATTCATAGAAAAACCATTCGAACTTCGCAGGAATTTGCATCAGCCAACTTTTTGATCGAAGTGATTTAGGAGCTCAGTAAGGGAAATTAGATTTCAATTACGCGTTGACTGACAAACTAATTTCATCTGAGGATCTATTCATGATATCTTTATACTTGCAATGCCTAATATAATCAATTGTACTATTGGATCTAGCACTAAAAACGCAACCGATTTAGTTTTTAATGCAGTGTTCTGAAAGCATATTTAAAAGTCAGCAATAGTACGTATATTGAGAGATACATTAAGATTACTCCGAAATGTGTATTCAAAAAATAAGCTTGTGATTATAGGTGGTTCTCCACCATCAGCAAAAAAGTTTAGATTTTTTCGAGTTAAGCGTACCCACGCATGGTCAAGTGCACACTGTGCATAGTGAATCATGTTCATTAGTTTACGTAGCTAAAGTATTGTATTAATTAATGTAAAAGCGGGATCAAGTGCTATATATCAGAGGGACATTTAATTGTTTTCGTAATTGATAAATATTCTAACTTTGCTTAAGAAATGCAATCATTATAAAAGTGACATATATTTAACAAAACTTTAATAATCTATAGATAATGTAAAGATTAAAACATCAGTAGAGCATAATATCAGTGTGCTCTCTTTAAAACAGCAAAGTCCATAATGATGTAGTAAATGAACTCTGAATGTAATTTGCGATCTTGAATATTTAAGCAATCGGTGAAAGGGGAGAAATTCAAATGTTTCTCTCAAGTATGATAATATGTGAACCGTAAGTGTAACCTTCAAATACTTTAACTGTATCCCGACATAAACATGAATTTGAAAACGCTAGTCAACGAGTCATATGTGGTTTTGAATAAGATCAAGCTCTGTCGGATGCTCAGGCCTTATAAAACGTTTTTGTTTGATGCAGATGGTTCGTTCGCCTTTTTTTTTTTACATATTTTAGGCACTCTCTGGGATTCAAAGGGAAAAATATCGGGATCGGCAGAGTTTATTCGCTATTTGAAGGAAAGTGGTCGAAAGGTTCTCCTCGTGTCAAACAATAGCACAAAATCAGTGGAAGAATATTCAGTCAAATGCCAAAAGCTGGGTCTACCACTTGAACTAGTTTGTTGATTTAACTTTTTATATGCTAATCTAGTCAGAAATCGTCTGCTCAGCAAATATTACGGCAAATTATTTGGCGAAGCAGGGTATCAAGGGACCTGTCTATGTTGTGGGTCAGTCCGGGATCTCTAAGGAATTAGATAAAGTTGGAATTGAACATTTTGGAATTGGTGTATGCTAATATTTTTATTTTCCAACTCCTTCCATTCTAGCCTGATACCACGCCTATTGGTGATTTTGACGCGTCACATTTACGCGATGACGTATAGCATCTATTCACTATTTCACAATTCTATGTTCCTTTACTCTAGGTTTCGAGTGTTATTGTTGGATTCGATTCATATTTTAATTACATGAAAGTCATGAAGGCAACTAGTTACATTCTTCGAGGCTCTAAATTCTATGCAACTAATGAGGATGCTCTTTTGCCTTGTGATGAATATGCTAAACCTGGTAGGTATTTATTGATTTTTAGCGTTAAATATTCTTTTTTTATGTTACCAATTGTCTATTCGTTACTTCAGGAACTGGGGCCATAGTTGCATCAGTAAGAAAGGCGACAGGCATAGTACCAACTGTGTTTGGAAAGCCGTCTACAACCGTCTGGGATTTCATCAAGGAGAAATATGGTGCTGATGAAAAGACATCAGTAATTGTTGGTGATAGGTGAGTACTCTTGAACTTTTTTATGCCATTATTTTAAAGCCCACCATAGGTTAAGAGCATTTTGCATCCTACAATACTAAACTGCTTTAAATTTAAATGTATAAATTTCGTTCATCTGAAAAGATTTCGTTCTTAGAAAAGATGTTCTGGGGTCAATAGGTGGTAACACCTGAACCCCTATCCTCTTCAAGCATTTTTCTCTATATCAGTAGACATACAAACTGTCATTTCCCATCTACCATTTCAAAAGCCTTGCACACACACTGTCCAAATGATGGGAAACCTGCTTTCTTTTCATTATACGCTCTACTTTAAGGTGCTATTAATTGCAGAATTTAAAGAAGACTATTTTTCTGCATTCCTTTATTGGATCTGGCTCTTGTTCTCTTAGTTCCTGTTATCTTTGCCTTGAGACAAGATGGAATAGAGAATGCACAGGTGGGAGTGGGGAAGAGTAAGATAAGGATCTGATGGAATGAAAAAATGTTGAGGTTTTAGATTCGGACTTCCTATTACTAACAGTATTGTGTCACTAACTTAAAATGTCTTGGAGACCTAAAACTCATCCCTAGTCGCTAAATTGTCATCTTTATTTTACCCAAAGTTAGACAACTAGAGAATAATAGAGTCATTGGGTTAATCTAGAAATGAATTGTCTTCTGAGCAGTGTTTGGCAGATAATAAAGGAGTCATATATATGCAAATTTAAAATAAAGCACTCGCCTTGATCTACGTAAAGCGTGACGGTGTACAAATGACCTGACTTTAAATTGAAGTCCAAGCTATACGTTTCTCTCTTCTTTTCTAGATTGGACACAGACATTCAAATGGGTAAAGCGGCTGGTCTCTGCACAGTCTGTGTGATGAGTGGTGTTACTTCAGAAGAACTTCTGTCGAAAGTTCGAGCTGATCCTGTTCAAGCAGCTCTTCTTGCACCCGACTTCGTCTATCCTAGCATCCGCGAAATGCATCAACAAATAGTAGAGGAGGATAAGAAATCTGCCTAAAATTTTTTATTCACGAGGTTTTTAGAGAATAGATCTAGATCATTATTGTGCGTAGTTGAGAGGAAAATCAATAAATGTATATTGATAGTAAGTCAGATGGAATTTTGTCTCGGTATGGTTAATAGAAGTAGAAATGTATAGTCAATGGATCCTATTTATTAGTCTGTCTTCCCACGTATAGACTTGTGAGAATTATGTACATTTAAATTGAAAAATATACAGAATTTTACATTGGGCCCGTAGTGACTATCATCTATTGCGTACTTCCTTGTTATTGGTTGAGACAGGAGTTACAAGTAGAGTCGCTAAGATGTCAATAGGATATTGATTAAAAGTAGATCAGTCTTTGGGGGTGGAGGGTTGCGTAATAAATATGAATAATCTTTTAGATCAATGAAATTGAAATTATTCGCAGTTGACAGGTTAGAGATTACAGATTTGTAATAATTTTGACGTGTAGGTGAGGAAATATAATAATACTTGATGCAACTCAATAAATTTATCTTTATAAGCGTCTGATAAGCTCCCAAGCAGAAGATTTATAGATTTTGAAATCGGTGCTCGAGGTCGGGATGGTAATATCCGGAGAATTAGATGCATACACCTTATTGGGGATGTTGAACGCCAGTGTTCGAACTTGGAGTTTCTCGTCAAATATGATTGAATTAACGTTTTTAAAACAGTTAAATTTAACAAGTTTTGAAGAGAGCGGGATTTTTATTAGGGGCATATTTTGTAGCCCATAGAAGCGATTATAAGAGAGTAGTTAGGGGACCGAAGTGGTACTGAGAAGAATATTCTGGACAATTACTTATCAGACAGTCTGACTTGATGGATGAATCATTTGGAAGATCACATAACTCCATGAGGGCACAGTCTTCTTTCCATTTTTTTGTTTAATTAGACCGTATTAATATCTCATAACCTAACATTAGTTAACGCACAGTCAAATGAGTAAGATATTCCTTTTCAAAGGCTCAGTAATTTAGATTGTTGCCCCAAATATAGTGAAAAATTAAATTTAGTTGATCAGTCTATTTGAATCAATGTCTACAGGAAAATTTCCTCTGAATCCAGGTAATTTCATGTCTGCGCACTAGAGCATATGTAAATCGCCAAATCAATTTCCCTCCATCGTTACATCCCACTGGCATCCTACTCCATGCACAACTTCTCTCACTTAGTTTTACTTCATTTTCTAATCCAATTAGGCAATTCAAGGTTAGTCTGCAAAATCAACACTCTACAACCAGCTCACTTGATAAATAAGACTGAATCCCCTAACCACGTTCATTCCTCCGCTACAACACTATCTTCTGGACAAAAAAAGACAATTCATCTTGTTATCGACTTTATATGTATATTTCAAGAAGAATTAGAAGATTAGATAAGCTTGCACATAATTAAAGGAGAACACAGGTTCACAGGTCGATAAGACTACTATGATAATAAGAGTACTATGTGATAGATACTATATTTGTGTAAGATCCTCATGCAGTAAATATACACGAGAAAAAATTGGAATAAAACGCATATGTACAAAAAGAAGAAATGGGAAGGAGATAAGGAAGGGGAGGGAGCGGGGTCATTAGATAAGCAATTAGTGGCGTTCAGCTTGAAAGAAATTGAGAATAGTCTTAGCAGCGCTGGCGATTTCATGAGCGAATGTGATCAATTGGTTACTACTGTTGCCACTGCTCCTTGGGCTTACGGAGGAAGCGCTTTGCTCGGCATTCGCTTCACAATGAAGACGCAGTTTCTGGGAGTTGGACATGAGAGAGGTGAGTGCTGATCCCACTGTGGGATGACATTTGCTGATTGGAGGGAAAAGAACCACTAAGTCTTGTATTGCTGCTTGGATGAGTTGAGATGAACGAACCTGCTCATGAAGGCGCCTTGAATTAGCAGCCTGAAAAATAGAAATGAAATGGCTTATTTGGTATTTAAACGTAAGTCTTATTTGTTAGCGATATTCACCATTTATTCAAACTATTTACTAATGGGAAAGGCAATTTAGACCGATCACTTTAACACTAATACTGAGAGGGGGAAGAGGGACGTGTCTTGAAACTAGGATTGGTGCTCCTTTGTTCCCAAGGCGATATTCGAGAGCTTTCAGTTCGATTAAAACTTAACGGTTGGTCGATATAAGCGAGAGATTGCATTTTACCGAGTTTTCGTAGCTTCGCACTTCAAAAGTTGGTCGAAAGAAGAAGGAGTAAACGGAGAATCAATCAAGTTCAAAGTATTGAATGATAGCGCCATTCTCCTTTTACCATTACTGAATTAGCCGGATAGATTTGTGACTGCTAAGAATCATCTCAACTCTCCCTTCCTTTTATTAATTTGGTTCTGCTGTTCAGGAGAAGGAATAAGCGCCCAGTCAAAAGTGGCGAGTTCGAACCTCTTCAACGCATATTTAGCGAATTGTAGGTACAAAAGAGATAATCAGGCTCTGAATTTCCTACTTTACAGAGCCTCTATGTGGTTTCACTGGGAAAGCCTTCCATATGACGGGTCAAGAAATAAGTCAAACATGTTACATATTTAATTATGCAAATCTAATGAGGACGAAAAGTACTAGCATTTTAAATAGAAAATTGTTGGCTGTGTAAGAAAAGAGAATAGGATTGACAGCTTTCAATGGTATTCAATCCTAAATTCTTCTGTCTTTTATCCCATAACGGGGTCATAGGAAATGTTAAAGCGATCTCTAAAGGTAAATATCACTCACACACGGTTGTAAAAGGGACTTTAAACACTTTTACAAATGATTCGGTCCACTTCTAGGAAGAATTTATCATCTCGAGAGCAGATCAAATTTGAGTGTTACGAAACTCATAAGAACGTGTCAAAACGTACATCCAAAAGTGCCCGTATTCTAACAATAATGCACTCCACTCCGCGAACGATTCTCTCATACGGCGGATGCTTCCAAACCGTTGATCCTCCTCCAGATGATACAGGGTGAACTGGAGGAGCTTTTTTCAACACACCAGTGGATGGTGAAGGATGAGGAGGGACAGAGTAATCCACCTGAGAGGTGGAGGACTCAGGTCCACCTCCGGAAGAGGTCCGCTTTGCACCAAGTTGTTGGGGCGCTATTGCTGATGCCGTCGAGGTGGCGGGAGAAGTACGGAGCACGCCTGCACAACTGCTGTTCCGATCTGGTTGTGCTGAGAAAATAACTGGGGGTGCAGGGCTTGGAGATCCTGTTCCATTTGGCGCTGTGTAGTCATCCGGCACTTCGACTTCACCTACAAGATGGGAAAGAGCGAAATCCCAAATGTGAGGTTAAATAGTTATCGTGGTGGAAATGGAACAAAGTCGTATTGTTTAATAAAGTGCATGTAGAATGCGTGCGATCCCAAAAATGGGTGTTAAAACATCTAGGTTATAGAAATTACACATGCAAGAATATGAATTTAAACGTCATTTCAAAAGTGAAATGACAAGGTATTACATCCTTAAGTAGTACCAATATTTAGCATGCAGATACGAAATGCAGACCATTCGTGTTTAAAGTTGGTAAGTTAATTTTATTTTATAAAGGAACCAAGTTATTGGCTTTTCTACGGTCATGACTTAACTTTCAACCTCATTGCAACTACAAACATTCCTTTTACGAGCAACCATTCAATCCACATATATCAGAAACCATTATAAAGTTGAACTACAGAACCCCTGTCTTCTCAATACTTGAATCAACTGCAGTCAGATTTCGAGAATGAGTTAAATAAGCAATGTGAGTTAGCCTTTACACCACTGATTCAATTTGAACATCAACATTGTCAAATTGTCGCGGGCTGAATGTTGTACAACATCCAGACAAGGGTTATAAACAACCACAGTATCATTTATTCATGCAAGTTTACTCTATGTGCAATATACCACAGAGGGCAGTTTAAAATACAATTTTAATTAAAACTATTCACAGGTACATAGCGTGTTTTGTTAGACAATTCGTAAATAAATTAACAAAGCAACAATACCAAAAGAATAGCAAGAATAGAAAAATCACGATAGAAGCACTTTCTGAGAAATAGATGTGACTACAAACGCCAATACAATCTTTTGCACTCCCCGTGTTTAGGTCCATCCAATGCGAACATACAAGCAAACTAGAAGGTATGAAGTGCTTCACACGACAAGAGCGTCTGTTATGAATGAAGGTAGAGTGCGCAATGACGCTAATGCTATTTGTCTAAAACGAATGCTGTGATCAAAGTAACTTATTTAATCCTCATTCCTAACTACATGACCACTTTCTCGTCATTCTTTACACCATCTCTAGAAAATTAGAAGCTAATAGCTAATTGGAGTTGGAGACGTTTGCAATGAAAGTATGCATATCATTTAGCAGCAACACGACCGAAATCAAAAAGCATTGTGGTAATTATTGACGATAGAGCATTTATCAACTTCACACCACCGCTGTTAGAAGCCAATTTTTACACGTGCGATAGTTGAGTTTCTTAGTAAAAGAGAAGCGAATATGTGGAGTGAAATGTTAATAAACTGTTTTGCCTAGTCGATCAAGTTTAAAAGGGAGAGAGAGAGTTAGGAAGCTTAGGTATAGGGCATGTGTGTATGGGGTATGGGATACGCTTAAAACCATATTTGGAATTGGAATGCCAAAGACCGATCGTGGCTGTCCAGGTAGTCATCTGGCACCTGCTGACATGCATCCTCTACATAAAGAAATAAGACAAAGGGAAAAGGAAAGTAACGAGAAGCGCAAATGCTGGGGAGTTGAGATGATCAACGGAACGAAAAGCCACCAACAGCACGCACACACCCCACCTGATATCAGCCTACGCGCAAATTTATGGTCACACACTTTCCGAAATTGGGTTAGTAGAAATCGGGACGGATACAACCAATATCTAATCAAAATCGACTTCTAAAATCTCATCAACCTCTTTATTCAAGTGGAAATAAATCTAAACCAAGTATTAACTTACGTAATCCACCACCAGGAGATGAAGAGGTTGGTTGAGTTTTTCCGATTGGAGTCCGTGCTGACGATGGTTTAGTATTTTGTAAATTCACGTACGATCTCACTGCTCCAGGTCCCACTTGCTTCACTGTAGAGGGTTGTGGTTGTGGGGCATTAATAGGTTGTCCTGAATTCGCCGACACTGTGGTTGTCACTTCGACGGTTGTTGCATCAGCAGGTGATGTCGACTTACCCCAAAGTGAGATTCCCTGTCGAAGAAGCATTCCAGAATCAAGACACTGGGTCCCGACGGCATAGTTACTAGAGGAGTCATTCGTTCGCTTGCTCCCTGGGATGGCAGATTGTGATTTGGGTTGACCGTGAAGGTTACCATTTGTGTAGCCTTCACCATCTTCCTCGTCTTCAGACAGATCGGAATTGTCTTCTGAAACTTCGGGGGTGACATCGGCATGAAATCCTGTAGCTCTTTCACCTTCACCTTCTGTGACAGTCATGACTGAAGACGTGGCTCCTTTTTTGAAGTCAACTGGTGGAGTTAGTTGTTTAGTTCCTGGTGACAAACGTGTAGCAGCTTCGTGGGTTTTTACCATTCCAGCGGAAAATGCGGCTTTCAAGGCATTCTGCAAGACATGAAAATCAATTCTATAGATTTGACAACTCCGCTTATAACACCAATTACACTTGACCTAAAAGAAATGCAAATGATATATACATTTGGCCACTAAGCAAATCTGCAACAATATGAAAATTTGTAAAGTTGAGAATTACTGAGGGCAGCTTAGTCTAAGATCACAACAATAGTTTACGTAGACACCGTCTATGAAAAAAATGAATAAAACGCCTTACCTTTAAAATAATGAAAATAAGCAATTTTCAAACAATTCCAAAACTAATTCAGCGCAATTAGCAGATCAACTACACTTTTCATGCCCCACTTAAAATAGCCAAGATCTCTCTTTACATAGAAACTTGTCAAATTACCAGGAGTGGCCATAAATCTTGAATAGAAAACAGTTACTGACACTCGTTTCTCAACTCTGCACTATTTTCAGCGTTTGTTTTCCACCAATGAGGTGATTATTTATGTTGTATTTTCTGCTAACCCAGATGCTGAACCCACTTAATGTTTATTTAGACAGCTTCGTGGGCACTTCTGACTCTTCTATATTGCACTGAAGTAAATAAATAGTCACTCTTTGTATACAAAACGACGAATTAAGAGCATACACTCGCGCCATTTTCTCTAAATACCCTACAGCTCTCAATTATCCAACCTGTAACTTTAATTGCTTAAATTAAATGAATTAATTCTAAATAAACGGTAACGTATGAGTAGAAGAAACGCACATTCTCTTCCATCAACCGTTCGCAGACCGCTTCCAACTCCCTCAATCTAGAGGTGAGAGTTTCAACCTGCTGAGCAGCCCTTTCTCTCTCCTTTTTCAGCCGAAGTACTTCAGCTTCGACTTCTGCAAAACGTGAATCTGACTGTTCAATCTGTCTGGAGGCTTCCACTTCTGAAGTATCTATCAACGTTTGAACAGCTTCTGAGACCAAAGATAACACCGCTTCCTTGCGCAATCCCTCAACAGATTGCTGAAGCATTGTTGGACCCACACATCTCTCTAGGGAGCCTTCACATGTGGAAGAAGATGAAACTCCAGTCGACTCGACACCAGAAACTGGAGCATTGGCCTGTTTCGAAATACCCGTGTGAGCATTAGTATATGCAGAACCCGGAACGCTAGCTCGATATGGCGCAAGACGCCCAGTAGCAGGTAAATGAAGACGCCTTGAGCCGGGCACAGCACCAGGTCGTGAGTCTACGCCGATATGAGAAACATCAGAAGTGCGACTTTCTTCTCTCATGGATACAACAATTTGTTGAGGTTTCGGGTCCTCTGCCTCATCCGTTTGGCACTCAAGTTGCATTTGCTGCTCAGTGGTACTGTTGGTAAAGTCAATTGGAGCTAATGCTGCTGTTGTTGAAGAAGTAGAATTCGAAATCGAAGCGTTGCTGGAGATGGCAGTTGTACCGAGAGATTGAGTAGTTGATACGCGCGTAACTGTGCCTGCCTCTGTCTCAACGGCAACCTAAAGGTAAAACCCTAGGTTACTTTATTAATTTAAGTAGGACATTTTATTGCACATTACTCGCGTAAACCAGACGGCATGCGTGCACCCATAGAAGATTTTTAATTAGTATTCTTGTGAACCTTTGTAACAGCATAAAGGAAGCGCAAAATATCACATTACCATAGCTATGGATGCGAGTGAAAGATACTACTGATAGAGTATCAGAGATTTAGTACATTAGACATGTGTGCAAAGATACTTAAAAAGGTTGACAGGGCTGATGTATTTTAAAACATTTTATATAGCCGACCAATTGCACCTGATCATACACTGGATCCTCAAACGAGGTATTAGTTGCATTTGTGGTTCTATTTCTCGATGATATACCCTGTCCATCTTGGCCAGAAGTATTTCCAACTACCAGTAGGACTTCATCATCATTATTCACCGTCATCTGTGTTGCCTGATCAACTCCTCCTGATCCGAAAGTGATATATTCATGCCTCATCTTCGGTCTCACCACAGCAAGGGGTAAAGCCGACGTGGATTCTAACACAGGGACTAATCGACGAGCCGCCTCATGCAGTACATCTACAACCAAAGCACGGAAAGCTGTCATGGAGAGACGTCCCAACTTCTGACGTGCTTGATTGCGAACGGAGGTATAGGAAGTGTTGGGTGGGAGGAAGAAGAGAATAAGTGAGGAAGGACGAGTGTTGTTGACTGGATGGGAGACTGCAGAGGGAGGAATAGATGAGAGAAGGGCCCCACTCATTGAATGTGGACGGCCACCAGAAGTGGAGGGAGGTAATGGACGCGTTGAACCACCACCACCACCATGAATGAATGTCGGACCTGTAGAATTAGGCAGCTCAACAGTTGATTCGAGGAATGAGTTGGTCAGACGCCGTTCCGCTTCATCGTAGACGTCAATACAAAGATCCTAAAGAGTTGGAATTAGAAATTGTTCACTTGGGAAATTTCGGGAAATACTGTGTATTAATAACACAGTTGATCTATCGCTAACAATGATGCAATTGGCAAGGGTAAACTCCACTAGAGATAATCATTGCTTAGTATATACAGACTTAACGATAGCGGATTTTGTTCAAACCATTAATTTGAATTCACGCGGAACGCCTATAATTTTTTAATAAAAACTATTTGTTAATCAGTCATCTTACCTAAAACCGTTTTCTTCTATTAGATCGAAGATGTTATGAAAATTGATTCGGATTTCATGAATAACTCACACGCTAATTGAATGAAAGTGTTGCTAAGTTCTTGAAAGTAGGGAAGTACAAATTACTGGTAAATCTGATTTCCAGGTGAAATTCCCGATGAGTTGGAAAAGAACTTCGAACATATTGCACTATCGATAAAACCAACTTGAGATTCACGATTTGAGAGAAAGCGAACTAGTGACACCTATAGTAGCTAGTTGTACTTCATGAGTGAAGACAGAACAGACAGGTTCAGACAAATTGAATCTAAGTAAGGACAAAAGCCGAAGGTGTGTGAAAACTTCAGATTAAAATACGAAAAGAAATCAGAAGAATGGATGGAGTCCAGCAATTATCAGCCATTCCGATATATTTCATTTAGTTTTTTTTTATTTCTATAAGGAATTTCGGTCCATTGCAAGAATAAAAGGTCACTCAGCCCTAATTTAATATTGGCTATTTTGCAATGTGGATATTTTGAGATTCCACAGAACATTTTGCAAACGAGTGTTGTTTAGAATGTGGGCGAATTCCAAGCAATGTAGGGAAAAAGACGCATAGTGTAAGAAAAAATTTAAATATAGCTCCGCAGCATTAGAAACGACGTGGACGTAAATGTTGGAGCAACACAACCACGCACTCTTCCAAGTTTGGTCAATTCAAGTGTAAGCTTCCTTCTATTGCCAGACGTAGAATTACGGGGATGGATACGAATGTGCACTTTCGCTTTCGAAAACCAATTTTCAGCGTAGTATTCACTAAACTGATTCCAAAAATCAGTTTCTACAAGACGAACCACTGTCACGTATCTCGGGCCATGTAGAAATTATGGGTATCAAGACTGAAATCGCAATATTTCAAATTACCCTCCATCAGTAAATTTCGTTTGGTGAACTCTGTGACCCTCCGTCCGATTCAGGCATTTGGTACAAACTTTGACCAAATACCATGAAAAACATAAAATTGATTTATCTGAAGAAGGCAAAACGAAGACAACTTTATAGATTATCCCTAAGCACATCATCACCCACGACGAAAATTTGTATATTAGGTGTATATGGCATGGGGAGATTTCCGGATGGAGCATCGATAGAAACGTCAAACAGAAACCATACCAACCAACCAAACTTATCTTATTCAAAAGTCAATCTTGACATTTCCGTGTCAAATGAAATGTCAATGCGGTTTCAATTATCCAGGCAATTGAAAAATTTCTAGTAATTAGATGACCTCATTGATTGGGGAAATTGCCCCGATGAGGCGTTAATTTCGCAATTATCGTCTGCACTAAAACCTCGATTTACGACCTTCGTGATAAGTGGCCAACAAGCCGTGCACACACACACCAACTGCTGCAGTAACAACAGCATAGAACCTAAAATCGGGTGAAACTTTGTCCCAAGATTGTTACTATTTCGAAACACCCCATACAGTGCTTGGAATAGGTTATCCCCTCCATTAGCACTACCGCCTGGATTTTACCCAGATTTCCTCAAGAAGCACGGCAGAATATATGTGTATAGATTTTTAGTTGATCGAATTATCAATATTTTTTGCCATCAAGGCATCTTTTAGGCCTCGGTGATGAAAAAGGCAGCACTTCCATCAGCTTTAACTGGAACTAATTTTGAATATAAAAGAAGTGCCAACCAATCGCGTAGTCTATCTGTTCAACAATTGCTCAAGGCAATATTTGTATCTGTAATACTAGAAAAACTTCCTATAAAAGGATGGCTCTGGTTATCGAAAAATAAGTGTATGTGCCCAATTAAAGATCAATTAATAAACAGCTAAACTATTGACATTCATGATTATCATTGCGGTAAAACAGTGAAATGTACTAATTTCGAAAGCAGCCGCTTAAATCGAGGCATTACTTAATGAAGGTGAGTGGAATTATAAATATTGATATTGTAACAATATTATTGAATTGAAATAAAATAGCACCTTATGATTTTAATGTAGATAGAAAATATGGAAACTGCGAGAAGCACTTTCCAACCTACGAATGCGATTGCGTAAATGGGGATACAGAGGCTTAACTAACCACTAGAAGTTTCCAAAAAACGGGGGCTTCGCGCACAGATCACATAATTAGTCATCACGAAATGGTTGCAGCACTAGCCACAAAGGTACATTTGCGTAAAAGCGGATTTAAAACGCCTGCACAAATTAATGCTCCCTATTTGTGCTAGGGTAAAATGAATAAATTTGTGTGTGTTCGAAACCTTTCAAAAATTCAGTAAATGGAATGACCAGACACTTCGATCAAAAAGGAGGTAGGAGTAATATGTCCGATAATTTATCAAGATAGTATAGACTATAGAAAATAAAATTTAGGATACAAAGCTCCATGTACGACAAAGGGTAGCTTGGAGAACGAATTTGGAGGATTTGGTATCCTTACTCCTCTTCTCAACCCGAAAAAAAGACGTAATGCTTATTCATTGAGGAAAAAATCACCTAAAAATTGGATATCAACGCTTAGAATAAAATTGTGATATGTGACCATTTCTTAACCACCTTGGTCTTAATAAAAGGGAATGGAGATCTCTTAACCATAAAGAAATGCCTACCTGCCTATTATGCAAGGCAGGAGAAAAAGTGACTTATCCATTCCTTGAATTCTACAAATCATACGTGAAATTTTAGTCTAGTCGAGAGTGCCTTTTCTTTCTCATCATGAATATACAACGCTCAATGAAATAATTATTTAATACCAAGATTGTTCTCGGGAACAACAAAAAAATATGAAATTCCAACCAGGGTACATTCCGATCCAGGAAATAGCAAAGAATGGGACGAACCGATGCGGAGTGTATTTATTGAAACATGGCCAAGCACTGTTTTACTTCTTCCAAGACCCATATTAGAATTTATGCAAGCCACAAGAGCTAGAAAATAACGTCGAAACAGTAGAACAATAGATCCCATGGAGATAGAAATCACGAAAATAAGATCTGGAGTACGGTGACATTTCTACTCCATAGATTACATAATCAGAGCCTTGGTAAACTTTCGAACCAACTTCTTAAAGCCTTTCTGAACATTCATGCTAGGAGAAGAGCAGTAGTATGTTGAATTCCCTCCTATGTTCCACCAATTCATTTGGTCATTCTACTCATTTAATGCGTAGCTGGTCGGGGGCGGGGGGCATCGCAACCCAGAACCTTAAACTACGCAGACAAGCTCACTTTAACCTCTACTCTACTGGTGTATGTACCTGCATGTAGTAATTATCATCTCTATCCAATTGGTGACGTAATAAATAATTGTGCTTGGCTGAATAGATGATGAAAGCAGGGAAGAAGGAACCCAATTTCTGATCAATCAGCTTGGAACACAATTGAAGAAAAAAAAACCACGAATCCATCTACTAATCTTATTGAATTCTCATTTGAAAAAAAGAAATTAGATAACCCGACCTTTAAAAAAAGTTGTAGAATCAATAATGCAATCCCAATAAAAACAAATAAAAAATCTCCCAAGATTGGAAATTGGAGCCGATCGGTCACAAGTCGAACAACATCAGAACTACAAAGTTAGAAATGAATTGAAAAAAAACGGCAAAACATAGATTTGCAAGTTCTATCAAATATTGAAACAGTGAAGGACGTATAAAAGAAGAAGATCGACAGGACGTAGATCATACAGTCAGTCAAATTTGCATTAGAATTACTCCAGTTTTCTTCTCAGACAGTTAAGGAGACTAAATAGTCACAAACAGAAGCAGAAACTACAAATTCACAAACAAAACTTGATTTATAACCCCACTGGAGGGATAAGAGTGTGAGTTTTTTTTTCCCACTAAAATGGTGATAGATTAGTCGAAACGTTTAGTAGTTGCATTGGTTAATTTAGCGTAGGCTTCCTTGGGTATTTTTCCATTTTGCAATACTTAATATATCAATTGAAATTGTGAATTTGTTTTATATTTTGGAAACGGCCACATTTGCCTCACAAGCCTTAAAATGTGTTTGTGGAAATATCGATAGGAAATCGTATTCTCCTGTAGCCATTTGCAGAATTTCGAGCAATTTGCCATTCCAAGGAGGATTGTGTAAAAAAGCATTTTCAAGTTCGTTTACTTGGGAAATGCCTAACGCATTGAGATATAAACGAAGTTACTGGAATTGACATATCTCCCAGCATAAATTCTGCAGCTGGCAGTTATGTGTTAATGTTCATGGGATGCAAAAATTTCCTTCTTTGTGGGAGAAAGTGCGCCACGTTAAGATTTCATTCACTTCAAGTACACAATATCTTCAAATCCATACAAACCTTGCACGAGAACGATGGTTAATCCTTTAACGCCCTTAGAACTGTACGGTCCTCATTCAAAATAAGCTCCATTGTTACTAGACAGGCAAAAAAAGGCACTATTGCCGTTTGAAACTTGTTCAATACTTCTATAGCCTTCGCCTGATACCACCAAAACTCATCACGTCGTCGGCATCAGTCTGCCGTGAGACACACAAGTGAGTGCAGTAGGGCGCATTTTTCAAAAAAAAATAATAATTCGGACGTTAAAGGGTTAAAACATAACCCATTAAGGCTTCATCCTCAATTGTGGCAAATAAAGAGTAACACACAGCTTTGGAATCCCACGAAGAGAATTATAAGAATAGGTTCTACGTGTCTCCTATTTAAGTTGAATAGACAACTGCTCCACTAATAATAGTTAAATTTGATCACACTTGAAATAGACGAGTTTTGCAAGCAAAAAAACACGAGACCTAGGAGCCGTATTGTCTACCTGACCGAAGTGCCTAGGCGTCGGAAGCACAGATTGTACAAGTCAAGTGGTTCAGACGACAATGGCTAGACTACTTGTTTTTATGAGCCAAATTAGTCACCACACCTTCTAGGACGCTGTCGCTCAAAGTGGAAAGACAACAGATTCAGTCTCGGCCGTACCTTAGATTAAAAAAACCGTAGTCAGGAGAATAGCGACTAAGTGAAAGACGGCTGAATAAGGGGGTTGATATCTATCCCAAAGAGTGTACGAAGCATTCATCTTGCCATCTTGACTGCAAGGCCAATTCTACACTGAAGCAAGTGCATTCAAGTCGATTTGATCAATTATAGTTTTACCAGAGGAGTAACCACAGAGGGTCTAATTCTAGCTCTTTCGGTTTAGCCACTAATTTTTTGACAACGAACAGAGGATAAAAAAGCTCTAAATCCTATCTCGCACTTATTACTTTTAAAAGCGAATTGGCATCTATTGTCAGCGTAAGCACATCTGATTACCTCCGAACATACAAATAACTGCCGGCAGAAGAAACTGCGCATTTACAATTCGAGAAAGCTGAGACGCCAACAAGTAAAGAACCCATAGCAATAAAAAGGAAGCAAGTTCCTACCTTAAGGAAAGCACTAAAATTAAAAAAGATAGAAATACACTTTACTCATTGTTTTGAAAAAAAACCGGGATCAGAACTAGGAATGGAATGCAGATTCTTCTGCCAATAAAATAAGCTTAAGTTAGGTTTGCTAAAATTTGAGAACACTACGTCGCGTGAAGAAGGCATTGGACATTTATGCGACAATACTACACGCAATTCAAGGTAAACAGACTTGGTGATTTATTTGACCTAGGGGTAGGGAAGACCATTGGCGTACAATAATTCTGATCAATAAAGTGTAGCAAACAGGAATGAGGCGGTCAGTAGTAGCCAGAAGAGTATTTTCAACAATAGCTATTTTCATTTACCTTCATTCTCCGTATATCCATGGTCTTTTCCCACTATATATTCGGGGGCGCTTCTCTCATGGGTCCTCTTTTAATATAAATGATAAGCAGCGTATAGAAATTCTCTCGTAATATATTCATAGATTCAAAGTGCTCTAGAATCAATAGTCTGGGAAGGATTGCCAATGAGAAAACCGTCAAATAATCACCAATTTAAAATGGGTTCAAGTCAGTAATGATGATCAATCCTTGGAAATCGAACTCACGTTGCCGGGCACATGAACACCTTATCGACACATAGAGAGGTAATCTAATATCTAAGTGTATGTCGAATGAAAGCGGAATAAAGTATAAGGTGAGAAGTATAGGCATGGGAAATGGTGGTAATTGAATTGGGTATTCGTAGTATAATTTCAATCTAACTGCACTATCAACAACCTGTCATTTTTATGCCAAATTTTATTTGTAGAAATATCAAATACAGCATTCTGGTATTCATTTAATAAATAAGAGGTAGCCTTCGCACTCCTCACCTCAAACGCCACATTATCCAGCGATCTAACTTTCGCCCTCGCTTCCGCATCTCCATCCGGGGACCCATTCGACTCCTTCACCGATTTCGGAGCCACCAAAAAGTGTCCTGGTCCATAAAAGGCCTTGAATGGACCACCACTATTAGACCCCGACGATCCTGAATGTCCGTTCTTGAAGCCATTCATACTCGTCCCATTCGCAGAAGCTGAAGCAGCAAGAAATATTGCCGCCTTGTGGTTAGGAACGCGTCGACAGAGGTAGAAGGAGAGACCATCGGTGAGTTCGTAGAATGCAGAGACGAGGCATTCGATAAGAGGAGACCAGGGCGCTGATTGAGGTTGGGAAGAGGCGTCGGTACCTGTCGTTGCAGTGTCCAGTTGCTGCTGTTGGGATTTCTGGACCTTCTCGAGGGCTATCTAATGGGGAAAAATTGCAATAGATAATCACTTTACGATTTAGATACTGAATGTTTGCATTCGCGTAACAATGCATCAAATAAATGACTACCAATTGCAAACATTACCATTTGTACCTTTAATGGTTCAGTGTGCCAATGCACTACAACCAGGAAGAATGGTTAGAAGAACCAAGTATGAAAAGAACTTGGCCATGTGATCGCCCCTTCTGTACTTTTTTTTAATTACCCAAAATGTAGGCCTGTTCAATGAAATGAAGAGAAAGTATCTTAATGAATTTAAACCACTTCAAAACAAACAAAAGGCAGGAAATGAATAGCGAATCTAACTTTTTAATATATATATACATATATATATATATAGCAAGTAGATTAATAAATATAGGGAACATGACAAAGGATTGAGTTTATGCCTATGCTACTTATTTATTAAATTGAACTTTCCGTCTCCCCCCCCCCCCCCCAATCAGTCAAATAAATGCCTAATCTTACGTGATAATTTGTGAAGGATATACGATTACAACACATGTCCTAAGCGCCAAATTGGAAGCATAATGTAATTTCCTCGAATACATAATTCATTAGTCGACATAGCTTCGAAGCCTAGATCTGCATATTTGATTATTAAAATAAAATTATCATTTATTTTAAAGGGAAGGACTTTTTAGCCAAAAAAAACACAAATATATCTTCTATGTTTTAATTAATGGCTAATACGTAGTGCGCTCATTCGAATGCCAATGACAAATAAAATGCTCAGTTCGATATCTACAATGGCATATGGTACCTACAATAGCAAAATAGATCGATTTCCTAATAGGAAGTGTAAGTGTTTCTTGCTTTAAACAAATGCATAGTAGGCACGACTTCTGAAGTTCTAAGGAACAAAGAGGTCCCAATTGTGAGTCGAGATGTCAAAAAAGACATTCCCATGTATTGAGATCGGAAGCTTCATACGCACCATTCCTCAAGTTTCGAATGATGAAATTATGAAAGCATATGCCTTTCTATCCAAGTAATATTTTTAAGTGAACATTAATCGTATCTTTTTGATCAAAAGAGCAAGTCCTGCACTAAAATAATAGAACATTCTCCTTTCACAGCTCAAAAGATCCAAGCAAAAGTTATCTGGTTTTAGTAGTTAAATAACTACAACCATTGGGTGACTTTAAACTGAAGAAACCTCAGAAATCGATTCCCTTCGGACAAAAAAAAAACAATAATTAGCATGAATCAATTAAGCCTTAGTTTCGTTCATGTTGGTACAAACTATTGCTAGCGTTAGTCTGCGCTACACAAACTGCCACCTCTCTGTGTATTTTTTTTCCCAGTAGGAAGGTAACTAATAATGATATTATGCTCCCGTTTTATAGCTGGGAGGAGCATGAAATGGTAATAGATTTAGCAAAACGCATCGTTTGGATTAATGCACAGAGCAGAACTCGATTAAGATAGGAAGCAGTAAGATACCTAGAGAAAGTGCTCTTTTCTATGAAGTATCTCAGAGTAAAAAACTGCTCCTCTACGAAAATTTTTCAATTACCACTCTACACCATGTACTAAACTAGAATGTAGACATTTTTTGTTGAAATTAGTGGTTGTATTCGGAGTAGAGAGAAAAGGTGGAAGTCAAAAACGTAACAGTTTCTCTTTGTGTTCAGTGCCATCTCCTCACCCATGCACAAAGCTCCAGGTAGTGCTGATGTACTAATTTGCACAAACTAACCGCAACCAAAAGTATTCCACAGGTCTTCATCGAAGCTGTACTACAACTCCATCGAATACACTGCATAGATCAAACTCAATTGAATGCAATTATAACAAATTAGAAGATAAGAATAGGGGCTTAGTGAAAAATTTGGTTCTAAGCTGGTAAAGTATTGGCTCTAATGAAATTGACTTCATTATTAATACCTGTTATTTCTTAAGCAGAAGATCTGAAATTGAAACTATGGGTTCAGAACGCTGTAAGGCATTGGTTAACAATCATGAATTTGCTAAAAATGCCAAAAAGGAGGTAAGGAGAATACAAAAATGAGCAATTTTAGAGAGCGCCATCCAAAGGCCAAACTGGACATAAAATACATCACTAGCTTCGTAGAGCATATAGGCTATTTCATTTCTTAGTGAGAAACAGCATTGGAATCTTCTCCTTCCAAACTTATCCAAATTTCACTGAGGCAAAGTTATTCCAAAATCCACAAACCCGCGCATTTACCAATTTCTCCACTGGTAGACAATCATTATATCTCCCAGACAATCTATTAAATAATGGGAATTAACAAGTAAAATTTCAATGAAAATAGATGGTGATTAATCCAGAAGTACCACATTTTTATTAGTGAGAAAAAAAAGTTCACGAAGAACAGAAAAACAAGTCATTAAGGCAGCTGAGAGAGAATAGGAGAGAGAGAACGTTCATTGCGAGGGCTCTCATGTGAATTTTAACCAAAGACACGAAATAATTCACACGTTTAAGGACTCATCAAATAATTTGGTGCAATTACCTATCAGCAATCATAATTGAATAAAAGAAGCACTCTGTGCTACTACTTCTCACCTTTCTGGCGGTCAGAATTTGAAGCCCAAAAGGAATCAAAATAGCTAATTAGCATTAATTCAAGTTGATGGTTAAAGCAGAGTATCACTACTAGATACGAATTTTTCGCATACAAATCTGTGATTAAATTTTTTGCAAAATCATTATTCAATTGGTGGTAGCCATTACACTTAATGACAAGAGAAAAATCCCCAATCTTATTTTAATATTAAAATAAATATTTTAGCCAATAGAGAGCAAGAGAGAGAGCGCGCGAGTGCAAAATTTCTTGTACAAAATTCAGTAGGAATATTACTTCATGGGTAACTTTGAAGTAGGATTGGTGACTTTTATAATATAAAAAAAACTAACAAATACGGATGAGTGTTGACACAGCCAACCATAAATGCAAGTGGGATAAAATTAAAACAAATAATATTAGAAAATCATAATAGTTGTAGCCACGGATTGGTAGGCGTTAAGTATGTGGTGCTCGGTTGGTGTACATCAAATAAGTGGAATGGCCGACCGAAATGATAAGGGGGCTGGTGGTGGGAGAACCTGAATTTCACACACATACCCCAGAGAGGCTTCATTACGCCACTCATCCAACCGAGATGATTGCGTGGAAACGTCCTTTAAAGAGACTTCAGTGCAGCCCACACCTAAAGTGCATCAAATCTTTCCCTCCTTAAGGCCATATTCCAAAAAATTCAATTTCAATTCAAGAGTGCACGCATGGCATTGTGCATGTATTTCAGCTATTCCATAATCCAAATGCACTAAAAGCTAATAGGATGGGAAGCATTAGTTTCGCTCAGTAGTTAATTAAGAGCTTAATCTATTTAACACCCTGCTAGTACAGAAAATCAATGAAGAATTTGCATTACCACGACGAGAGAAATCCAGATAGCGCAACTATAAAGTGGGTCTTCTTGAAGCTTACTGATTATTAAATTACAGGGATGCTTTGATTTAATCAGACGGCACTGAAAGTTGCCAAAGTGAACTTGGAAAATTAGCAAGTTCACATTTGAAAGTCTGCTGAGTTTTGGCATTTTGCCAATAGAGCGAGAGAGAGAGCGCGCTCAAAGAGGATGCACACAAACGGAGTTCAAGTCTATGTGGTGGTGGTTTCAAGAAATAGTAGGGACAGCCTATACGCGGCGAATGAACAATCGTCAATCTTAATTCTCTGGCGAACCGGAAGGTGGATGAATCGTGCTTTTCGAAGGAAATTTGATACATGTGCGCATTTAGTTGTTTCTCAATTCATACGTTGAACTTCAATATTAAATACAAAAAAGAACTGGATTCGTGTCTGTGGAGTAGCCTAAACTCCAGTAACTGGCAGTACCCAATCAAGGCAGATAATCACGCGCAAATTCGCATTCAAAATGAAAGAAGCTTAAACATTTACAATGCGTAAAAAGTAGAATGTTTGCAGACGACAAAATAATGCTTCTGCACTATTGAGAAGACCACTATAACTAACATTGATTTCTAGGGCTCAAGTTTCGGTTGGTTCAAGTCTTGTAAAAGACAGGTAATGGTTGCGAGGTCACATATCGGAGTGTCCTCCTTAACGTTTAAATAAGATTCAATGAAAATCGCCTGAAAGGATCTGTAGAAAAAGCAATGACATATAGTTCTCTGCACTGAGAAGTGAAAAAAAGGAAAACCTCGAATCTTGTGCATTAAAGCCCCATACCTCTTCCCAAAATTATATTTGCATCCGCTCTCTTTAACAACATTCGAACACACTATTATCGAAAGAGTATTGAACTCTTAAAGTTGAAGAAAGTGGGTCTTTTAACACATAGAAACGACTCGATGGCAAAATAAATTGTTGCTCTAATCAAGAAATTTCTAATACATTAAATCATCAACTCAATTAAGATTTACCAGCTCGAAAATCACCATTTTGAGTATATTTAGAACAAACTCTCCAAGAAGCTAAACTCTATCCCCATTCTACTTATGAACGTAATTGATGAGTACAGTAGGTAAAGGGAATCCTATGGACGTTGCACTTTTTTAGAGCATTGCCAGTTAATTACGTTCGAATGTAATGGAGACCTCATTATCAAACTATCCAAATGCGTTAGCTCAACCCCCCCCCCCCCCAACCCCTCTCTTAACCTGCCAATGCTAGTTCATATCATTACTTTGTTTAATTTACCGTGCCTCTCCTTTCACAATAACTATCGTCAACTTTACAGACCCAAATCTTATGGTGTTGCTGTTTCTCCTCTTACCCATTAACTCATTCTTATCCAATATACCTTACTTAGTACATTTAAATAAAAGGTTGTACCTAGGTTACGATTTACCTTTTAATATATCTACTAGGGGAAGATGTCCATATTGCGGTTAAGGTCCCCCCTCCCCATAGCCCTTAAAAGTGCATTCCTTGAGATTTTGAGAGCGCAGTCAGGGCGGGTGGGTGAAATAGAATAGTTTTCAAGAGCGAACTTTTGCACAAATTTAAGAAATCGGTTTCCATTCGTCTGATTGCGGAGGAAATCGTTGCCAAAATTTACAAGTTTTCGCTAGTAATTAATAACAAAATTGTCTTCGCATTGCGAAGATAGTAACCTTATTCAACGCACATCTCATTCTGCCTACTCATTTTAATACGAACATGAGACTGGAAGAGTATTGAGCTGTACTACGCCTCGGAAATTGACTGAAAAGAAGGGTAAGATCACACCGGAGTCACTTGCTTCTTTAGTAAGAAGGTGCCTGAAGTTACCCCAATTCTTCAATCAACCTTTTGTTCTTGAACACTGACGTAGATATATATCTACACTTAAACGAAATAGACACATATTGATAATCTAATTAAATAAGTAATTAATCATGTTTCCATCAAAGTTAATGAGTGTATTGCAAGGTTTTTTCTTCCCTTGACAGTTACACACACACCTAACTTATCACGATAGCAGAGAAGGAATCGACCTACTACAGAATAGGCGATTCCAATCATTCCAGTTACTCCGTATCGCTAACAACCTACTTGGAATACACTTTCGTTATGACTATGGGTGCAGACTCAGACCCTAAACGTACTCTACTGTGTTATCGCAGAATCGAAGTGAAAGAGAAGGAATCTTCAAAATAAATACTTAATTGATAATTGTTCCAAGAATTGACTGAAATCTAGTACTTATGAGGATAAGTGACGAAAACGCATGCTCTGCTATGTAAAAACAATTTAACCAGGCAAATACACAGAAGGGACCAACCACCCAATTACACCAACTGGTGAATAGTCTCTGAACGCACACTCTTGAGTCACAGATACTGCAATCTACAAGGAGCTGAGATGATGTAATGGACAATGGGTTTATATTAAAAACAAAAAATTAGATGAATCTGTGTTTTAAAAGAGGAAATGCTCTAACTCGAACCCAACCATTGATTTTCCACCCTTACTGATCTAATTTAGACGTTTTAGATACTTTAGCATTATTAAAATTGAATCTTTGTTGTTATAGAGAAGATTAGCGTAATAAAAGCGGAGAAATTATTTCAAAGAATGCGTCAGGTAATTTAAGGGAGGAAATTTATTACAACTAAATAAATCTGAATCAGTTTAATGTTTTTCAGATACAGTAACTATTTTCAAACAATCAATATTTGTATGGAGACACCATATGAAGATTGGATAGACACCAACCGATGGACACACGCAATATGATTGATTGGATATTTTCAGGGAATTATCAAGATGCCCATCACATAAGCCGGGTAAATTTAAGTCGAAATAAATTTTCTTCGATAAGATAGAACGAATGCTGGAAGATAAAACAAATAATACACCAAACGTCATGCGATTGTCCTCTGCCATTTTGCATGCACAAATTTGAAATTGAGACTGACTAACGATATGTCCCCACCGTATGTAAATTATCAAAAATGGGAACAAAAGCTTGGATTCCCTATAAGATTTCTTCCATTTGATCATTTTTATTCGCGATCAAAATGAATCTTTTTCCTCACATATTTAGTCGTGTGCTGATAGGCTCCGAGAATAAGTTATTTGATTATAAGACGGATCCAAACTCGAACACCAGATTAGCGAGAAAAGAACGAAAATGAATGGCTAAGCACTGCCTTTTACATTTTTAAGGCTAATATTTCGAATAGCTCAAAGGTAAACATTTCAGTCCAAAGCGTATTTTGGTATTAATATTAACTAAATATTTTCGATGAAATGGGCTAAATAAAAGGTTTCACCGATTTGAAGAGGAGTAACTACTCTTAGTGAAAATGAAAACAAAAAACAGCTAAAGAAATCAAATAAAACATAATTTTCCCCATCCATAAACAAGAGAGCGATAAAGGTGATTACTAGAGTTTCAGAAGGAGTACCTTACGTGACATTACTTGGCCTTATTGAGGTTGTACAAACCCAATTTGGCAAACGCACATATAGAATTACTCTGAAAAAGAGCCTCAAACGCAGCCTTTCCGTCACCATTTTTTCAACAACGAGTGTGAATCATCCCAGCAGTTAAAATATCCACATCCAAATCCACACACAACACAACGCACACGTGCATGCCATATATATGCTATTAGTTTGAATTTTAGACATCAATCGACGCAAATTGGCGGGACACCATTAAATAGGATAGCTGTGATAAAGAGCTATAGCACCAAAAAAAAGCACATCTGTCTGCTCAAACTGCCTGCCCCATCGAATGACATGAGTTTCGAAGAGCATCGCCTGCCTTTCTAATAAGTTCGTTCGCATAATTTCCCCTATTGGGTTGCAGTTACAAACCGAAACGAGTGACCTCAGTCCTATCAATTATTGAAACATTAGGAATGAGCTATCTACCAGTTTGCATCAAGCTCTGTTTTCACTCTTTAGTTGATGGACATTTTGTAACAGAAATAGGAGTTTAATCTCTCATATATCGATTTCAAGGCCGTTATTGCTACGCACAAACCTATCTGTTTATATCACGTCAACCTCAAGCACTATTTTCCCCAAAAAATTCGAACGATCTCCATAAATGTCATCCACCGATTATCAGATTTCACATCATAAACAAACAACCAAACGGAAAAGCGAAAATAAGAGTGAGAGTAGATGAGGTAACACGGAGACGTAAAGGGAGGGAAAAGGACGAGGCTACACTTAATAAGATCACGAAGCCTTGGAGAAGGCATGCAGAAAGTGTAGATTCCCAACTATAAAATTTCCTCCAAAGATCGCAAAATTAGCAACAAGAAGAAAAGCTCCGACAAGCAATTTTGATTATGGTAGAAAAAAGCTACTAAACCAGTGATAGAACTACTATTCCCTTAAGACCAATCCTTTGAATATGCGTCCCAAAAATGTTGATGGAACACTTCCTTCGTTAATAAAAAGAAGCAGAGAAAAAGCATCCCGACTGGAAAAAAAATGAAAATATGCGAATTATTAATTACTTTTTCCCTTGACGGTACCAATATTTCATTACATATTTACTTTTTCATTGACTATAACGCTTATTAAATTGTAAATCCGAACGAAAGAGTAATCCTGTACAGTGCCGTATTAGCCCGAAGAAACTGGATATCGTTACAAAAAGTACTAACATTTGTGTCTGCCCTCTCCTTTCTACAGCTCTTTGCGAATATTTTGCAATAGTTCGCTAGAATTGCATTAATTGTCACGTGGATGCCATTATTTTAGAAGTTATGCATAAAATGCCCTCTCAAACAGATCAACTTGAATAAACAGATGAAGAAAATATCAGGAAATAAATGGAACAGAGGAGGTATGCTGCTACACCAGGAAAGCTTCGCGAAACCAGAGTATTAGCTTACGAAGCATCTGAATCTGATTAATGGATAATTGGAAAAAGCAATTAGTAAATTGTGTCTGACTACCTTGCTTTACAGATCTGTGAACTTTACCACGGTCCAGATGGAGTTCTTGATTTTAACGACTATTCTTCAAGAAAACAGGAGTACGTAACAACAATAACTAATAAAGAAACCATCATTCACTTCATAACCGCTGTTTAATTCTATCCAAGATATGACTGGCATTGAATGCAAAAAGAGTTCAGCTAAGGGACAGCAGGAATTATATATTGCTATAGAGATCGAAGTGCTGGACCTCACCAAATTGTGGCGAAATTCAAACCTAACTAAGCATCAATCAGCGATACTAACCCTAAAAGAAGCGTTGAAGAAAAACGATTTATCCTCTTCAAAGAAAAATAAATTCACATTTCATTGCCATTCATAAAATTTTACATATTTTTTGAACAGTGTCAATTTGATAATTACTGTCTTGCATACATTTAAGTAACTTGCGAACTTCTGCTTAATTTCGTGTATTTATTGGACTCGAGGGATCGCTTGGCTATTTTGAAAGCAATTAAGATTACAAGAAAAAGGAATGGGAATAACTACCCCATGATGTCAAAAAACCTTCACCACAGGGCCTGACATTAAACTGACCATTCAATTTGTTGCAATTTCTAATAAATATTGATATTTTTAGGGAAGAAACTGAAAATTTTTGGTAAGCAGAATAATTGCCTTTGAAGTAATCTCGTCCAATAAAAAATGAAGGCAAATACATATCGCGCAATCTGCCACCTTTCTCCTTACTATTCGCTGTCAATATTTAATGATTCATATTTTACCTACTCGAGAGAATCAGAAGTGATTTTACATTTGCTCAAGGAACATTTATCGAAATAAACAAAGCGAGTGGATCTAGTATCCAAGACATCTGAAAACGACAACGTGATTAGAACAGTGAATGATCAATACCAATGAGGACTGGATTAGTTAGGGACATTAACAGTCTGCACACCTAAATTTTCAACTGTAAACGAATTGACTACCATTTAAATGAAATGTCAAAATAGGAAATGGCGTAATACAATGGCGTTTGATTTTGTAGTTTTAAACTCGAAGAAGAATTAAAAGCTGCACAGATTCATTCTCGCAGATAAAAGTTATGACATCTATTACAAGGTGAAAATTGTGAAAATTAATAAAGGACAACAAGTAATACCCATAATGTCAACCTGAATGAAAAATGCTGCCGCAATAAGATCGACAACCGTCTTAAGCGTTGTCTAATATTAGTCAATATGCCAAAATAAATTCTTTCGTCTACACAAGGGAGTAGTTATCCTAATTACAAGTTGATTTTTCTATCCAGGTAAGTAATATCTTAATACTGGAATAAACAAGTATTTCAATGAATAAACGGAAATAAAAACAAGTGATACAGATTTATCAATAATTAAATGAAGATTTACCTCGAGAGGAGAAATTCCCTTGCTAGATCGAAGACAAACGTCACCACCATAGGCAATCAGCAATTCCAATTGAGAGATTTGTTCGTACTGACAAGCGACATGAACTGGAGAAGTACCTTTCACCGGGTGAATGTAATTGGGATCAGCTCCCTAAAAATGACATCCAAACTCAAAACAAAAAAGCGTCCAATGCATTAATATTTTGCTAAAAGAGACATACCAGGGCAAGAAGATAAAGACTAGTATCTAAAACTGCAGTCCGGACGCTGGCATGCAATTGCTGATTAAGATCATCAGGATGAATAATAATTGGAAGTTTAAAAAATCCGTGAAATAAATATTTCTTGCGAATAAAATCGGCTTTCGTTGGGTGAAGTGGGGAGTCAGGCAGTGGTTTTTTGTCAGTCATAGATGGACTCTTAGAAGAATCATTTATCTTGCTAAGTAGAGGCTCAAGAAGAACATGTTCCCAAAATCTGTTTGCACCAGCAAGAGCTAGATATTGTACCATAAATAATTGTGATGGACGCCACAAAGATTTATATAAATGCTTCGTCTAAGAAATATTAAGAAAAATATATATATATCTTACATGGCTGACATGACGACCGAGTTGCCTATGTATGGAATTGCATTCATCGCATATAAAAACTCCACGATTTATGGAAGCCCATTGAGGATTTTTTGCATCGCAATCAGCACAAACTGCGGTGGTGGACTCCATCAAACCATAAGCGAAAGAAACAACCAAGACCAAATGACTTCATAAATGTCTGCAAGGCTCAAAACCTTTTAAACAAACTTTGATCTTTAATAACTGCCCGAAACGTATTTAAATTTACGCAGAAAAAAATTAAATAAATATATTTTAATAGGCTGTTTTTATGCTTTTTAGCTGGAAATTTGCACGAATTATTTAAACATTATTTTTGGAAATATCTGAATAATTATGTTATTTGTCCTTCCTGCCACTATATCAAATATTATTAGAGGGTTTTATGTTTAATACACGTTGGGTGACCTTGTAATTCTGAAACCAAAACGAAACTCCTTATAAATCACATAAGTCCAATATTTTCGCATTTGCTCTCGTTCAAAGCTTAAGGTTTATTATTAAAATTCGATGCTCTATAACAGAGGATGGGAAAATATCCTTTCAACATGTTTGCAATATATCAGCTCAAATGGCAGATTACAAGTTACTAGTACAAATATTCGATCGTTAATATTGATAATAAACCCTGACTAATAATTCCGAAATAGTTTTTTGTCTTTTTGCATTAGTGGTAGAATTTTATTCTTCCTTATTGATGATTAATGGAAAAGGGACCATCTAATTAAGTTTAGCAGTGACGGACTTTATTGACAAGTGACATCTGACCTTGCAGCGACACCTGTTATCTTAAATCTCTTATTCTTTCCTTAATTTCAAATTTGTTCACCCTGCAATTGTTTTTACCGAAACATTCCTGATATTGATATGTTCAAACAAACTACAATTTATTTTGCCTCACATTGGCAGTGCACTTCACTCCCGTCTTAAAATTTACAAGCTTACTTTAACTTTGGAAGCGAGATTCATCGACTAAAGCCAAAATTTTAAATAAACATTTCAGATGTTCATTTTAGCAAGAGATATATGCTGCTCGACATCACTAACAATTCTTAAAAATATAATTTCTCTATTGACCGTGAGATCGAAATATCTTGTCCTTGTCTTCGACGCTTGATTTTTAATTTTGGCGAAATAGTAAAAGTGGGGGTTGTTATAATCTCTTCGCTTTAAAATCGTATCCATATTCGTTCATTTTAACGCACTTAAGGTCGCTTGAACTGTTTCTTATTTACAAAACTTAACATTTAGTTTTTATATTAAAATACCACAAAACGGAGAAAAATTTTTTGCGACTAGTGGTTTAATAATATGACATATTAAAATTCTAAATGTAAACAATTTCTCGGTCATTTTCAGGTCATTTATAGATTGCCTCATATCATCCTTTCGTCTTCATTTAAGCTATATGGGTACACACACAAACACACACACACACACACACAGAGAGAGAGACATCAATCGGCAGTTTTCGATCTCTAGTGAATCTCCTAGTCATGCTTGTCAGTGGAAGCAACTGCGTAACGGTTAGACTTGTGTGACCGCATGTGTTTTTATACGCGAGGTAAAGCAGAATTTAGCTAAGAAAAAAACCACACAGAATGATGTCAACATTATGCAATAATAAGGTAATTAAATAAAAACACATTTATGTTCTTAACTGTACACTTCGTGGCCTCAAGACAATATTAATTCGTTAATGTTACGCAAGTTTTGTGCGAAAATTAACTTTCTTTAAAAAATTATATAAGGATACAAAGTATTAAAATTTATTTGATATACGTTTGATGCTCTTTATACCACAAAAGTTTACTACAGATAGCACCTGCAGATGACTTGGATAATTAAATTCGATTCTTAATTGGGAGAGAACTTTTATGCCTCGGATGCAAGACCTTTTCCAAGGATCTTTGAGTAAAATATCCTACACTTCCCAAAAAACATAGCTAGCCTAAGAACGTTTTCAGTAAGCACTAATGTGAGCGTTAAAGATTAAATGGTGACATGCGGAATTATGGAAATAGAAGAGGAACAATTGCACTAGTGCTATTTGGCTACTCTTAGCTATTCAAATGAACATATGAATAGTCATCTGATTTAATCATCTTGTTAATAAACTATGAACATGAGGCAATGGTAACTTCGACAACCAACAGGACACGTTATAAAATTTGCAGCGCGAGGCCCCGATACTACCGACACGGTAAAGAATGGGATGAATCATTAACTCAACTTTACTGGAAATTCCCATGATTATAACTGTAATTGTTCGTTTTGTCATAAGAAATTTTAACAAATACGTGTACAAAGAGAAACTAATCGCCCTCTGGTGTTTCCCAGTTGGACCAAGAAATATTTTGCTATTAAGATTTGTGGCGGATTTAGCTACCTAAATAAGCCCGTCTAGTCTCAGAAACCTCTAACACAGATTCTCCCGGTTAGTACGTCCCACTGAGTAGCTAAGCTACTGTAGAGTTAATAAACAGAACGTGGTGAGAGAAACACGTTTACTCGCTGTGCCAATATGACGCGTTATGAGATACAGGAAGCTTAGTCATAATCAACATGGCGGATTGACAAAAACAAACGAAAGCTCCTGATTGGCTATGCGTTCACCGCGCTCGATCCGTATGCGCAGTTGCACGCCCGCGTGCGATGACGTGTCCCGCAATACTCCCCCCTTAGAGCGTGTGTAGGCAGCTAAAAGGAGAAAAAAAACGCTCGAAAGTCAATGAATGCACATAATCGGCCAGTCGAGAGGGAAAGGTAACTCTTCGGCCAGAACAAGTGCAATAGGGTTCGGGTTGGAGAGGTACAGATGTTGGAACTAAAGGAGTCGAAGAGTCTTCGAGGAAGGATTGTAGCGGTGAGGGGAAGGGGGTGATACGGTGACTTCAGCTGTTTGGGTTGTAGATCCGGGCAGGCGCGTTCTAACCGTTGGCGCCGGTGTAGGAGGCTCCAAATAAGCCGGTTTTAACCTGTCGATACTTACGGTCAAGAATGAAGTACTTGGGTTTGCGTTGGAGGACGTTGTAGGGGTTTCTTCACTGTATTCACTCGGACGAAAACGAAGGGACATTAAGAAAAATCTTTATGAATATGTGTGGGCCTGTCGTTCGAACGGGTGATTGCCGGGAGGATGGATCTGAAATGTTCTTTTAAGCGTGCAGAATATAACGACGGATCCGTGAGAGTTCGGTCTTGAGAGTGAGCAAACATTTCTCCAGGTAGTCTTATAGTTGTGCCAAGTACGAGTTCCGCCGGACAGCATCCAAGATCTTCATTTACAGTACTTCTAATTGAGAGAAGAATGATGGGAAGACGTTCCACCCAATTTAAACTGGAGGAAGTAGCGATGATGGCTGATTTGAGCTGCCGGTGAAAACTTTCGACGAGGCCGTTGGCTTCTGAGTGGCACGCGGTGGTACGGATGTGTGTTGAGCCTAATAGTTGATTTAGTTCCCGGAATAGGGCAGAAGTAAACTACGATTCTCTGTCTGTCGTGATGACGGATGGAACACCGAATATGGATATCCACGATTATATCAGGGCCTTTGCCACCGACGCAGAAGAGGTGTCGCATAAGGGAGCGGCAATTAGCCAACGCGTAAAACGGTCAATGCAGGTTAGGATGTACGAGAAGAAGTTCGAAAGTGGGAGGAGACCGACAAAATCAACGTGGATGTGTCGAAAGCGGGCTTCAGGGAGAGGGAAAGGAGATAAGGGACTTTGGGTATGCTTGTGGATCTTGCTGGCTTGACAGAAGAGACAATTTTTGGCCCACTGACGGACATCCTGTCGTATGTTCTTCCAAACAAAACGATCAGTGATCAAATTCATTGTGGACCGAATGCTTGAATGCGACAAACCATGGAAATGGTCGAAAATATTCCGGCGATACGCTTGCGGGACGAACGGTCTCGACCTGCCGGTTGAAACGTCGCAAAGGATCTCAGTTTTAGGGACCGGTAGTGGTAAGCACTCGAAATGTAAGGAGGGATCGGAAGCGATTTCCGCGAAATCCGGATCTGACCTTTTTTCAGACGCTAGGGCTTGGAGATCAAGAGAGGGTACGACGATTTGATTTAATCCCATATGGGGCATTCCGTCAACAACCACGTTTGCTAGCACCGTCGATATGTCGTACATCTCTAGTGAATTGTGGGATGAAATTCAAATATCGGATTTCCCTGGGAGAATGGTGATCTGCAGCAGCCCGAAAAGCATAGATAAAGGGTTTATGATCGGCGAAGACTGTAAATTGACGTCCTTCCAGTACGTGTCGGAAGTATTTTACTGCTAAATAGATTGCGAGCAGTTCTCTATCAAATGTGCTGTACCGCGCCTCCGTGGCTCTGAGTTTCTTCGAGAAACAGGAGAGAGGCTGTGTTTCAACCTTGACCACCTGTTGCAGGACTGCTTCGACGGTCACTTGGGATGCGTCGGTCTTCAGAACAAGGCGTGTCCCGCTAGAAGTGTCGAGATGGTTTAACGTGGTCGCCTTTGAAAGCTCCTGTTTTACTACAGAGAACGACGTCATCTTGAAATGCTTCGAGTTACTCTTAAGCAAATCTGTGAGGGGCTGAAGGACGTGAACATAATTTGGGATGAATCTTCCGTAATAGTTTACGACGCCTAAAAAGCGACGAAGACTCTTCAACGATTGAGGAGCGGGGTAACTCAAGATAGACTGCGCCTTTTCGGGGAGCGGTGAGATTCCACGACCGCTGATGTGATGACCCAGGAAATCGATCTCTGTATGACCGCATTTGCATTTCTCGGGGTTAACCGTGATTCCATATTGTCGGAGACGTTCAAACACTTGTCATAGGTGTTGTTTGTGCTCTTCCAGGTTGGAACTGGCAATGAGCACATCGTCAATATAAGCAAAGACGAAACCTAACCCACTAAACCGTTGGAAAAATTGGGCCGCATTGCGTAGGCCGAAAGGCATAGGCAAGTATTCAAACAGACCGAATGGTGCGATGATAACCGTCTTCGCAATATCTTCCGGGGCCAAGGGAATTTGGTGGTAGGCGCGAACTAAATCAAGCTTGGAAAACATGACTTTGCCATGGAGATTTAGCGAAAAATCATGTATGTGAGATATTGGGTAAAGGTCTGGGACGGTAATTCGGTTGAGGGCCCGATAGTCTCCACAAGGTCTCCAGTCACCGTTTTTCTTCGCGACCATGTGCTAAGGAGAAGCCCACGGGCTGTCTGAAGGTCGAACGATGCCTAAGGATGCCGTGTTGGCATTCTTGTTTAGCTGCACGTAGTTTGTCGGGGTGCAGACATCGGGCACTGGCGAAAACAGACTGTCCCTTAGTGGTAATGTGATGCCGTACCTCATGTTTGGGTTCCAATATCTCAGTCTGGGCACGGAAAATCGAAGAAAACTCAGACAGGATATTCGAGAACGGATTTGCAGGGAGTAGAAGGGTATTCAAACTAAAAGAGTTAAGGGTCTGAGTAGGGTAAATTACTTGGAGGGAGATGACGTCTTTGTGTAAGGAGGAATCTCTGAGATTGACGAACAATCGGAAAGTTGAGAGGAAATCAGCACCAATGATAGGTTTTCGAAAGTCTGCAATCAGGAACACAAATGGAAACTCCCGGCGAAGCGCTAAATCAAGGTTGAGGAACTTTTGGCCGTAGGTGAGAATCTTTGTGTTGTTGGCCGACAGAATGGAAATTCCGGTTGCTTGTAGACAGCGTTTCTCTGCGGAACGAGAAATAACGCTGACTTCGGAACCAGTGTCTACCAGGAATTTAATTTTCGAATTTCTGTCAACTACAGAGAGGAGGCGACTGGGAAAATAACCAAACTCAGCCGTCGCCTTTACTGAGGAGCGTGGGATTTCCCTGAGGGGCTGCGTGATTTGCTCTTCGCATATTTACAAGTAGGCCGACATCTCCTGGCCTTGTCCCCGTAAGTTCGGTGGTAGTAGCAGATCTGGTCATCCTGTCTTGAGGGGCTCCGGCGTCTCTTAGGCGTAATAGAGTGCCGACGCGGTGGGTCTGCAACGAGCAATTCTAGTTCTTCGAGTCGATCCGAGAGGATGTCCAGTCGTTGCAAAATAGTTCCAGTGGAGGCTGAAGTCTTCACTGCGTTTACGCCTGACCTATCGCTATGATTGTGAATTAGATCAGCCTCTTCAGCTAACTTATCAAGGTCTTCTCTTGAAGGGCTGGTAATTAAAAATGGCAGGCAATTCATCCATTGCCTCTCGAGAACCCTGTCGTTCAAATCCAAACTACAGGCTAAGGAGCGCATGTAGCTTAATAACTGAGACGGAGAAGGGTCTCCCAGTTCGATTGTCGAAAAAAATTGCTCTAGGCGTGTCTCTGGTGGCGCTGAAAAACGGTTAATGACCGCCCGCTTTAGCAGGTCATAGGAGTTGTTATCCGGTGGCGTAGATGTTAACTCCTTAAATTGGGTCCGTATATTGCTTGGTAGGGCGGTGAAAGCGTACTGAAACCAGGTTTCTGACTTGGTTACGCCTCTCAATTGGAACATCGTTTCCAATAGCGCAAAAAAAGGAATCCGGATGTTCAGGTTCGAAATTGGGGATGGCCAGAGGTAGAGCACACGCGGTTTCTTCAGTCATTTTCAAAAAAGAATAGGAAAGAGCGAATGTAGAGTCGACGAAATGGCTGTCGATCGAGAAGTAAGGGGATCACCAGATGAGTCGTGTGATTGGAAAGGGAATCGCAATGCCCTGAGAGGTTGTCCTTCTGCTGAGTCGATAAAGTCAGGCTTGGATCACGTCAGGGTCACCAATTTGTAGCGGATTTAGCTGTCTAGCCTCAGAAACCTCTAACACAGATTCTCCCGGTTAGTACGTCCCACTGAGTAGCTAAGCTACTGTAGAGTTAATAAGCAGAACGTAGTGAGGGGAACACGTTTATTCGCTGTGCCAATATGACGCGTTATGAGATACAGGAAGCTTAGTCATAATCAACATGGCGGATTGACAAAAACAAACGAAAGCTCCTGATTGGCTATGCGTTCACCGCGCTCGATCCGTATGCGCAGTTGCACGCCCGCGTGCGATGACATGTCCCACAGATTCCTGAGTAAGTCATGTTTTGGAAGCTACTGCTGACTCCGAACTCTCAGGAACTTAAAATTTGATTCATAATCAATCAAGATTTTGTCTAACTACAATAATGATCTAATTACTTTTCACATATCACCCCATATCCTAAAATTTTTCTACTTAAGTAGCTTCACAGAACAATAAATTCAACTATTGACTAACTTAGAATTTCCTTTGAAAACAGGCAATAGAATAATTTTAGTCCCTAATTCCATGATAAACCATTCTCCACCAGGAAATTTAATTTCTTAATTAATTCGAATAATATTTTTTTGTATAAAGAGTGTGCCACTGATTTACTTTACTTTACGACGCACAAAAACAGACAGTTTACATATTTCTCACAAGCTAAGTTTTCTTCTCTCTCTCTCTCAGCACTGTTGGCTCATTTTTCTCCCAGGTTCTTTGTCAACTTCTTTGCCCTCCTCCATTTCCATTTACTCTAACTTCTCTTGTTTCAGTCATCCATAAATGGTTAAACGGTCTTTCGTAACTTCTCAGTCGCCCATTATGCAAAGTATGCTTTTCAATGCTGTATTACTAGTAGACAATCCAGTTCTGTCGTTATGATATACCCAGCTCCTGTATAAAGCTAGACTATTTTTAAGTCGGGTTAGAGAGAGTGATAAGGTTAAGAGAGACTACAGTTAGCCCATTTCATGCTTTTGGTAAAAAATGGTATTATATGAGAATACAATTTGAAATTACGTTAATGTTGAGAGGTTGGAACACCGCCGGACTGAATAGAGCTTTAGTCAGGAATAATGATTGCCCTCGTAGTCATAATTGTAATGGACGACTTTAGGACAAATTGCGTGAACCGGTGGTCCTTAAATGAAGTATAAAGCATGCTTGAAAACGAAGTAATTGCGAGCTTCTGTGACTCAATTTTAGCCTTCCACGTTGGGGTTTCTGTTACTTTAGCGGTTTTATGACTTTTCATATCGAGTGTTTGATATTGGGGTAGCAGTTGATTCTGTTTTGATGGTCGAATCGAACATCGGGATCAAAAATAAAAAGGACATTTAAGCTTGTGCTGGAAATGATTTGGAAATCCTTTTTCAAGATGGCAATTCAGTTGACTGAGATAAACGGGCCTAACTTGACTAAACCGCTATTATCTCCAGTACCTTAATTATTTTGCTCGCTGTTAGTGAAGCGAGCCAACATTTTCTTTAGATGATCTGGTTAACCTTAGATTGCTTGAAAATTGCTTTGTAGTTAATTTTGCAGACCATTGTTGTAAGTCCCAAAGCTGCTAACGCTTTTCCCTTCACTATTAAAACTTGTTCACTTCAAGCTGATTTATTTTTTTTTAATTAGACCTAAAGGACTACTACTGTGTCGTTGTGCGCGTACAGAAGTGCCAAACACCAAATTTTATGGAGTTACAGAAATAGCATAGGAGTGCATGAGAATGGTACTGCTTACATTTCACTACATTTTAAAGGGAATAGCGATTTAATTTTGCAATTCAAGTTAACAATGCTATACTACTAAGGGCCTGAAATAAGAATGACAAGTACACGCACGGTTAGGTAAAGGCAGATGAATTAGCTGGGCGGCAGGCCATTAAGCGATCGATATATTATGACAACCCAACCAGGAACATAATTCAGCCTAGTGAATAACAAAATGTACCACATCACGGGCTTATGCAATTTTATCCTACAGAATGTCTAGGCTCGCTTCTAAAGGACCACTTCTCAGCACATTATCCAGTGGATAACATAGTGTACAATCTGTGAATTATAAGTTTGCATTAAAATATGGTTAGAACATATTACGAGTACACTAAAAAAATAGTTTTATTCCAAATAATTATCGGTCACAATTACTAGAGCAAAATTTCTGAAGGAAATCCCATTCATCTTTAATACTTTTTAGGAGATTTTCCGCATCACTTTCGACCTTTTTCGCCTTTTCTCGCCACTCTCTGAGATATTTAAGAAGGGATTTTGGTAGGTCGCCAATATTGTCACTTGTGCGGTTTTTTAACTCTTTCCAAAATTCAGTCACCACTTTAATTTGAATTTGAAGCCTGCTTTCTCTGGTCAGATTATCTTGTCTCGGGCGTAATTCGTCGAAGCTCAGAAGTAGCAGCATGAGTTTTAACTCCTCGAGTGTTTTGGTAGATAAAAATTTATTTCGAATAAAAAACTCTTTTGTCTCTTGATCACCTTCACGGGAAGATCTTTTGCGTTCCCACTTCTTTAGGAGTTTGCGGAGGATATTCAACAGAAGTGATTTAAGTTCATGGAGATTAGTTGTATTGAAGAAAGTGTTCAACCTACTTCTTTCTTCTTTAGAAGGAGTGAAAAGGTATATGAAAGCAGTAATTTGTTGAAATGTCTCTCGACTGCGTACCCTCTTTACAATGACTTTAAGGTCTCTGATATAGGTAATAATTTCACTATATAGCTCGTGGACTCTGTTATTCCAGTTATTCGAACGTTGTTCCAGTACCGTCACAAGTTTTTCCATTGTTTCCTCCTTGTTTAGGTTCAAAAATGTCCTTTGACAACATGTTAAATTATTTTCGTAGAGTCTTTCGTGGAATCTGTGAAATGCCTGAATTGGATCGTTAAACATTTGTCTACACTTTAGTAAATAATAATATAAAATTATTTTTCTTACCAATTTACAAACCAGGTTATTCGATAATATTAATTATTAAAATAATATTAACATCAATTCAGAATCGAACTCCGTGTTAACGGAGTTATTCTGATTGTTGATCACATCGAAATAACTATGATTCAAAGGTTAGTTTTTACCAAGTGCTTAAACATAGCAATTACTTAGTTATTCTGTTGGAAATATATTCCGTATCCTGCAGTTGATTCGCAGACATGTTTAAGATAATTAAGACCCGGCTGCGAGTACCTACGCATGTTTCCAATCCTTCCCTAACGTTCATGTCTATTCTTCATTTTACAAATGGAATAGGGACAATCCAATCCAATTCAGATATGAAAGTGATATTCTCGTAATTCACTCTATCACTTTAAATAATATGAATAATTCTCAAAACGCTCTCCTAAGCACATGGGAAAATTTCGAGCTGAGAGCTTTCCAACAATGATCTTGGGCACCAAATAACTACACAGTAAGTGATCAAGCAATTACTAAAGTGTGATATTAGATGCTGGTTGGAATAAAGTATCTTCAGAAAGCGAAAATATACGACCATTTCAGAGAAAGTTCATTTCAAGCGATTAAATGCGTTGCAACGCTTGCCGTGCAAGCAAGAAATTTTTTGAAATTTAGTGTAGAATGCTTAACGGGTTTGCAACACTAAACACTTAATGTTAGGACTTCAGTTATTCATCACTCGCTTTGGAGGTGTTCAATGCAAAAGTCATACCGATCTTACTCCTTTAAGCAAAGTGAGGTGTGATATAGATTTCAAGCCTCCCCCTAACTGATTTGTTCCTTGTGGCCTATCCAGAGTCTAGTCTTTGAGAGTTATGGCGAGTGTGATTATGAACGGTAGAGCCAATGAGTGAAGGGTATTTGAGCAAAGCTTTCACAAATAATAAAACTCATGGCATATAAACTGTGAGAAAGTTTTGAAGATATGGATTAATCAGTACTGTTCGATCGCTCACGACTGATAGAAATGATGTAGTTTAGGGCAAAAGCATGCCCAAATTCGCTTGACCAATCATTGGCTTGTCCAATGTGTTGCGTAACATCAAACAGCAGTACTCTATCGAAATATTATTATTATATCAAATAGCAGGCTTTATAATAGTTACATTAGCCTACTCTATCGAAATATACTGAGGTCAATAACCTTAGAAATTTAACCTTTAAAGCACTAAACATGAGGAGATAAATTTGAAATATACGTAAAGGAGAACTTCTATTTTAATTGCAATTCCTTTTCCTCTGAACTGTTGT
The DNA here is from genome assembly GCA_000469805.3 of Hymenolepis microstoma. Classification (NCBI taxonomy): domain Eukaryota; kingdom Metazoa; phylum Platyhelminthes; class Cestoda; order Cyclophyllidea; family Hymenolepididae; genus Hymenolepis; species Hymenolepis microstoma. The sequence goes on along the minus strand of LR215995.1, from coordinate 8,012,766 downwards.
AACATATGACACTTCATTGCTACTGGAAAGTTCTCAGGTGTTCATAAATCACAAGACAAAATTTTATGACATGAACATCTAGCTAATTAACGCACTTCATATCCTCTTCAAAAAGGCTGCATTTCGTGAGATTTTGTAACTCCCACCTACTTTATTAAGCTTAAGTAGCGTATCTAGCTTTAGTGTAATTAGTAATTGAATAAAACAAATATGTTGTTGTAATATACTTAAGTGAATAATTTTTTCAGTAAGATCTGTTACGCAAAATTTGTCTCAGAACATATCAACTAGCTACTCTTGGTTAGAAGAACAAAGTTTTGTCAAAATTTCCTAGCATGAAATGGCTCTCGAAATTATTTAAGCTACATCAACAATATCGACGAAACAGAACATATGACGTGGGAGGTGTTTATTAAGGTTGTGATGATTATAAAGTCACTGGTATAGAGATTAGTCCCTAAATACGGTTCTGGATACACTGAACCTGCAATGACTATTGATTGTTAATTAGCTGGAAGATCTTAGAACTCGACACCACATTTACTTCATAACGTATTCATTAACACGCCGCACGTTCCAAAATGCTCGAGCGCGCATGATTTTCCCTAGTTCCGTCATCTTCGCTTTGTGTTCTCCACAATAGCCATAATAACAGTTGGCGAAGAGGAGTCTTTCAGATCTCTGACCCATTTTCCTAATGTAGAAATAAATAAACTCTCCTGTTTTTCCGGCAATTAGCTGATCATTCACAAATGCTTGAGATGATCAATTGTCTCTTCCAGTACATTTACAGCCACTGTTCCTAGTTCTTTTCCCAAAACTCCACTCACTCTTGTTCAGGAGGCCAATGATGACTTAAGTTGACACTGATCAGTCAAAGAATGCATAAAATAGCTGATTATACGCTTTCTACGGAATCTACCATACCTATTGTTGTTACAGCACAACCTCTTTTCGATCCAAGCATGCCCAAAATCCTGTCTGTTTGAGCACTAAATACCTGAGGTTATGGCCGTTAAATCTGCCATTATCCGGTATCATTATCAACAGTTCCGCCCTTACTCATCATTCATTGCATGTCCGAAATTGCTATGTCCAGGAGAATCACACAGTTCTCTTTACTCTAATTGAGGACCTTTGTCAGGATCAGAATATTGTGATGACACCATGAAGAGAGAACTTCTTGTGTCACGAGACTCTTGGTTTTAGATACAGATCATTTATCCATGATATCACGCTGTTCTGGCAAACAAAGACATTTTACATAAATACGTTCCTGGGTTAACCAAGGTCACCAGAGGGGAATTTCAAGAAGCATTTTGTGTATTATTTTTATAGGAAAGGCATTTGGAAATAAGGGATGTACTCGGGATACTTAAGGATGTCCGAGACAAAACCTCACCCACCCCAACCGAATACCTTCGCTCCATTCTTAGCTAAGTCCTTGAACTGCTTTCCACCATTGGTCATCTCATCCTTTTTCACACCATTATTCTTAGATGTACTACTACTTATAAATCCGTCCCCTCCACGTACTAAACATCTAGCTCTTATTCACCTGTGACCTTATACCCTCGCAAGATTAAGGGAGAGAGCACCTCCACCGATATCCTCAACTAAAAGTACCAACTCCGTATACTGGCTTTTTTCTCTTGTATGCCAGCAACTTCCTAAACGCGACGTCGGCCACTCTAAGCACTAGGACCAATCCACAGCAAAACCAAAGACAGTTGACCCTCAGTGTAGTACAAGAGCTGAGGCTAGGATCGTCATTAAATGAAATAAAAACGAATCAATACCCAGTAGAAACACAAACCTGTATTGCCTTCACCAACCAACCCTAAGGAAGTCAAATCAGAAAAGGGGAGATTTCGATTTTCCAATAATAGTCACTTTCCATAAGAATGCAATATAAAAATGTATGCATGAACACACTCCGAGTCTGTGTATACACACAACGAAAGACTAATTTGATCACCAAGTGCCTATAAGAGGCTTTTGGAAAGGAAGTTGAAGATACAAAACAAGGTGAGATGAAGGAAAGAGGGGGAGAAAGAGACTGAGCAGATGTGAAAAAGGAAATGCAAGAGATTATCTTCTTTCTCTTCCTCACACATACACCTGTTTGTAATTGAGGATAGGACTGGGGGTGCATACATATATGATACTGCTCTTAAGTATAACAAAATAAGAGGGACGGAAAACGGTTACTGTTCATTGTAAAGATAGAATAAAGACTTCTAATGAAGATGGAATAACTGTACACGTCGAGCTTTCATACATTAGATTTATAAGTCCTTCCACTGAATTTTCATTTTGACTGGGGGTCTAGGCGCAGCCGCCACACGGGAAGCATTTTGAGACGAATTTGTCATTGAAGATCGAGAGGAGGAAGGAATGAGAGACGAAGAGGATTGCGATCGAAGCAACTGGTGCTGTTGAGCAGTTTGCTGTGATACAACCCTTCCACTACTAGAAGGTTGAATTGGTAACCGTTGAGGCTGAGGAGCAGAATTTAAAACCGATCTAAGAGGAATAACCTGAGTCTGCTGAGAAGTACTAGGAGTAGCAAGGCGTAATACTGGTTGAGGTCGGACTTGCGAGCTTGATGTGGTTTGAAGAACACCATTTACATTAAGATTGTCTCGAGTAACCCAGTTAATCTTCTTACCACGTGAAGTAAGAATTGCTGGAGGCGGACGGTGTGAATGTGTAATAACTCGTGGTGTTGCCTGTCGCAATATCCGTGTTGCTGAAGGCACTCCAGTACTATTTGCAACCCTAGATTGGTTCGGTATCGGTGTTTGAACTGCTGGTCGATAGACAATAGATCGAGGAGGGGGAATGAAAGACGAAGGCCGAATAGGAGAAGCATTGCCGATTCTAACACCGCCATTTGAATTGATGGAAGAGACAGAAGATCTTCGCGAATGAACATGCTGAGCGGCAAGAGCGGCAGCATTTTTCGAGCTCCAAAACTCTCGATGGTTAACGCCTTGAGTGATAGGTAGCGAAGAACGCGACGAAAGACTTTGCAGACGCTCCTGGCTTGTTGAGGCATCGATGCGTAGGGGAGAAGGTTGATTATCAAAGTCGAAACTATTTGGATTCGATTCAAGACGCCTGAGGCAGTCGAGAACAGGTTTCACACCAATTTGAGAAATGAGAAGACCCACAATTCGCTTGCCTTCTTCTGGCTTTAAACGTACAACCTGCATAGACACTGATTGATGAGGAAGAGTTGTCAGAGCGTGCTTCACATGCTGCCAAACATTCAATACAGCTCCACTCAAAACATAGTAGGTACGCTCTCGTAGTCCGTTTTCACATACACCCGATAGCTTCTAAAATATAATAAATAGCTGATAGAAACGGGAAAAGTGAAAGGTATTAATTTTTTTAAAACCTGTGTTAGAAGAACAAATAACCCCTAACGGCAGAGTACGAAATCAACGCTCAGTGGTGAACTTGATCGATGTTCAACTTTCATGAGTTTTGCAAGACCTATTCTACCAAACAAGCTTACTATTGAATAAAAACAAATATTCAAATGGCCTCAATTTAAAACTAAGACATCAAATGCGAAAGGAGACAGAGAAGCTCGAATGGTATATCTATTCGTTTACGCTTGCGTTATCTACGTTAAGTCCAAAGCATAACACTGATGCGAATGACAATTACCTATGGTTACGAAGGCCTTATGACATGATCTTTTAACATTGACAAAAAGATATTTAACGCAACTGACATTTCAAAAAAGGCTTTAATGGGATCTCAAATAACTGATTCAATCAAATCAAAATATTTAATTTACATTTATGAAATGTCCACTTACACTACGTCGAGGGCACGGCTTCTTCTGAATAGCATGAATGCATTTAGTTTCAGAGAGTTGGTAGACATTAGTCCAATCCGGTTCACACTCCGTAGGAAGTGTCTTCTCGAATTGCTCAATCATTTTGCCGTACTCTATTGGCTCTGACTGCATTCCCGTATTGGGCCTGTATAGTCGATACAAACGCTTTAACTTGCGTCTCCTACTCCTTTCATCGCCAAACTCGTCCTCCTCCCTCTGCTCATAAACTTCCTCTTCCGGCTGATTTTCTTCTTTTATACAAAAGGCAAGTGCGGGAATCTTCACTACAGAAGCATCATTCTTTGGCATATAGAACCCATCTTCGGACCCTTCATGTTGTGTGTAGATATCCATCGCTGCACCGAAAGATAAACCCCGTTGAGTAGTCACTTTGTGAAGGTAAACTTCGCTTTTATCAGAGAGGAAGCGGATAAAAAAGGATTGAGTGTCAACAATTTGCAAGTTTTGTCCAGTGCTGCCAAGATCAAGAATGCCGAGGTCGAGTTTATTGCTCAACTTCGCCCGACGCCTCAACTCATTCATAGTGTCCATAAAGTACTTGAAAAGAGCATTCTGCGTACCCACATGGAGACCGAGAATTCGATTAAGGAACTTATTCATGTGACTCTTGTCCTTTTCTCGCGTTCTCTCTCCAGAAAATCCCACACTTTGGAGGCCTGTTCGAACATCGAATATGAAAGCGCTGTAGGGTCGGAGAGAGGGAGCTAGATTTATAAGAAACTTCTCGTTTACACAGGAAGAAGGATTTTCAGATTTGTAATCAGCGGGGGGTCTGATGATGCCAACGTGCCCATCAATGCAGGTTTTGAGAACCATGTCCAGAGCCTTTTTACCCCATTCAGTGTCAATATTAAACCGTGAAAGGTCTCTTGTTTCAGTGGCTCGTCGATCACCATGAGTCAAAGCACCCAAAGACTCCAGACGTTTCGCTACAGCTGATGCGAAACGCTGTTCACCAGCTAAATTAGTTATCAGACAATGATAAATTGGCGCGCTAACTTGATTAGATCGGTGAGTTCTACCAAACTGCTGGATGGCACGATCGGCAGACCAGGGGAGTTCAAGGGTAATATGTACACGTCGCCTTTGATTTTCAGCACGACGATCAGCTTGCAGGGAGATACCTGAAGAAGCAGCTTCAGACACGATAGCAATCAGCTTTTCACCCCTCATAAAGTAATCCTTTTCTGTCAAATTGATGGTCTCCAGACTGCCCTCCCCGTCATTTCGAGCTTCATAGTAGACAGAGCCATCTGCTCTTTTTACAAGGCGACCGCGTCTTCCTGTCATCTCCGCTACAAATTCAGGACCACCAAACTGTGCAATCAACTCATCCAGTGTTGAGTTAGGTAGATATTTACCGAGTTTTTCAATGCTGTTCAGCAGAGACATCTGCATCTCATCACATAGTTTTCGGGCGCTATCTGCACTCCCATTAAAAGTGGACGATTTTGAGGAACGCATTGAATCATCAGCCCAAAGGGAATTAGCAGCCACAGCTTTCCGGCGAGCAAGTATCGTATCAACGATATTGTCAATATTCTCCAGATCCTCTTCAGAACTCCATTCACTCTCGCTATCTGGAGCTTGCTTCCGCCTTTTGAATGCGCCACCAGCTTTTTTATTACGTCTTTTAACCCGTTTTACAGTTCCGCGTTTGGTACTTGTTAATTCCAGATCAGAATTGTACTCATCTGAAGAACCAAAACCATTCCGTGATCTCATTCCCGAATCTCCGCTCATCGATTCTTCTTCATCCTCTTCCTCTTCCTCAGAGCTGGAGTCATTGCTTGGCTTATCATCATCATCGTCATCGTCATCATGGCCTTTGAGAGAAAGACCCTGGGTAGCTTTGTTAAAATTTTTTGCTCCCAATATATCTACCAGAGTTATGCCACTTGACTTTGCGCTACCCACGGCTCTACCAGCTTGAGAAATTGTTCTCGAGGATGCACGTTCACCAGCCATAGAGAGCTTTTCACCACGGAGTGTAAAGTTCTCAACATTTGATTGAGTAGGTAGGTACTTTTCAACAAGAGACTGTAGGACACCCCTTGCAGTTGATACGAATTCACCCATTTCTGGACCGCTCTCTTCTACTTGTTCTAGAGTCTTGGCCTCACCGGTTGATTGTAGACCAATAACAACACATTTGCCGGACCTCAGGGCTCTTTTAGCTATACGCACACATGCATCTACCTTGGCTGACATACAGAGATACTTGAAAAAACGTTGATGTGCTGACCAAAATTGACCCCACATAGTTTTGCGGTATTTATCATCCACATTCAAGAGACGAGCAGCCTCAGCAAACTTTTCGCATAAATAGGTCCACAAATCAGATGATTGATTATAAACAGTTTCGAAGGATTCGTTATTAATCTTTACACTGCTGATATCTACATTATCAATCTGGAAACTGACACCTTTGAAGCTCAACTGCCTGGCAATGTACATTCCTCCCAATTTCATATCCATGGCCACGAGTTCCATACCACCAACCCCCATACTCTCAATAGCATCGATGAAGGAGTTAAAATCTTTGAACTTTGTGCCAGGTCCCCAAATGCCAAGACGAGTCATGTAAGCCATATTTCGAGGCTCTGTAGCACCAGTTGCCGAGGCGTAGACTATGCGAGCGTGAGGCAAACGATTTTGCAATTCAAGCACCGTTAGACCAGTTTTAGTGGGCTTTTGGGACCCACTTGGGGTCAAATTCTTGGCGCGATGGCACTCATCAAAAACAATCTAAACAAAGAATGGAAGTGAGAGAAGGGATGGGGAATAAATCTTTAAAATAGAAGACATATACTAACCACTCCATCGAAGGATTTGCCGCACCATTGAACGAGTTGGTTTAATCGGCTCTTATACTTGGCCTTAACATTGCCACTACTCTCACCGATAAGAGAGGCGTAAGTGGCGAATATAACACCTTTTTTTACTTTCCCGTTCACACGTCCGGAGATTTTGGCATATTTAAACTAAAATAAAACAAGCGACTGTATAATAAAGCAACAGGTTCAAAATTTGTAACGCTACGAAAACATGTACTTACTTTGTTTAGGGAATGCACGACGGCATTGTAATGACCGACATCGCATAAATCGCGCTCAGCATCCCTCTTCAAATCGTTTGAAACGGAGAGCCAAAGAGCTTTTCGTCGACCTTGCATATAATTTTCATAAATGATTGCAGCAATCTCTCTACCTTTCCCCATACCAGCACCATCACCTAATTAAAAAAACGGAGTTCGGCTTCAGCAACTACCTAGCAACGTCAAAGATCTTATACCCTCTTATCCCAAAGTCCCAGGTGGAAAAAGACGTATGTAATAAAATGATTCTAATAAAAACCAGGAAAAAGGATATTTTACAATTGTATGTACGAGAATTCTCAATTTTACCTATGAGAAAACCAGCACGTTGTCCATTCGGTAACGTAGTCCTGTGTCGTTGGCATGCGTAAACCACAGCCTCCAATTGAGCTGAAGAGAGCGACCCGTTATCAATTACTTCTTTGGGAAGATGTAGATGATAGCTAATTTCGGGAGGGTCAACTCCAGATAAGGTACTGGACTCAACGACAGCGTCTGGATGTCGGCGACCCAAGTCCACTAAAACAGAAAGATTTTACAGACTTATGAACAAGCGACTTACTATGAAAATTACACTCTATATGTACGACATTAAAACTACCGATAAATGGAAATTAAAACCCAGGTCATCTATCGGCCCTGAAGAAGTCATCATTAATTTAGCACAAATTAGACTCGCTAATCAGTCTAGATAGATAAGCGAGAGCTAACACGTGCGAAAATGAGGTATTGAAAACTCACGTTTAGCGGGTACGTAATCAGCATAAGTTTCTGCTTGAGTCAAATCGGTTGTATCCTCCTCTTCAAAGTCTTCTTCGGCCTAAAACCCGATAATTACGAGTTTAAAAGGTCGAAGATATTAAAAAGGGCCAAGACTATTATTCACCTCAGCCTGGAAAAGTTCACGAGGATACTGTGGAGGGAAACGAGAATTCACAAGTTGAGCGCGAACGTTAGGATAACTCGAAACTGATGCATAACGACCAGAGGGCCTGACTTGGTTGATATCACTTGGGCGAATAAATCGAATCCCGGGTTTGGTGTTGACAACGGGGGAAACACTACGAAGAACTGAGTTGCCAAGAGTGGCATTGACTCTTTGAATCTGAGTAGTTGCCGATACGGACACAGTCTGGGCGACTGGAGCTAATGACGATGAACTAGCATTCGCTACAGAAGGAAGAACAACAGCGGTTCTGTCAGACGACATTTCCTCCGGTTTAACACGAGCTGCTTGCATCGCCTCATCAAGTAGCCAACCCATATCTTCATCCTCTTTTTTAACTTCATCGACTGGTGGTGATGGTTTAGGTTCATCGATGTCCTTTTTCGTGAGGCCCGTGAGAGCCATCTCAAAAACAGTCACATTATCCATCTCTCATATATATCTGAGAGGAGCAATAAAACGTAACTAAGGGATCAAAACCGTAAAACTTAATAAGTCCTCGCTAACAAAATTAAATTAACCCAATTACATATTTGCTATGCATCAACGTTTTGCTTAAATGGATCAACTTATGCATAAGGGAGCAAAATTCATAAGCAGCACATCAAAATGCAACAGAGCGACAACCAACCCACCAGACTGGTAACAGAATTGCCTGCCACTATGGCGGAAGCTTAGCGCTTAGTGCATTAAAAGTTTTTTAATTGGTTAGAAGTAAAATCTAATATTTACCGTGTATCTGAATAAGGTTTAAGATATATAATATTTTATTTAATAATTTATTTTTGTAAAATTTCCTAAATAAACAAACTTTGATTCTGAGAAAAATCGTAAGCAATTTTGATAAATGCGCTTTAATTTATACATTTTCGTGAAGTCAATTTTATAGATATCTGCTTTTCTTATTAATTATAGCTGTATATTTTCGACCAATACATCTCTCCGTACCTCTTATAATTGGCTAGAAAGATGGGTGTTCTTATTGGGTGCCTTTCACGTGAATTTTCTGCTCTGTGTCTGTTCATAATTTTTCTATTTCGTCTGCGAAGTAAATGAATACTGCTCACGAATTTGCACGCAGTATTCTCAATGATAATCCATACTTTAGTGCTGGTGCTGGATTATTTGGTGTTGGCTTGGGAATTGCGTTATTGCGTCGGTGTGGTCAAATAGCTTCTGTAGTCATACGTCGAAATCTAACGTTAACCATGGAAATCGCAAGTCACGACACTTCCTATCAATGGGTCATGCACTGGCTCTCAAAGCGAGCTCGTTCTTCACAGGGAAATAGGTTTCAGAAAGGTGCTGGACAACATTTAAGTGTTATAACGAGTGTTGCTCGTACGGAAGCAGGTCGAATTAAGGCCGCTTTTGATTTCATTCCCAGTACTGGTATTCACTATATCTTCCACCAAGGTCGAATCTTGCGTGTTGAACGTGTGAGATCTCAACAATCGCTTCAGGGCGCATCTGTAGCACCGTTTGAAAGTGTAACGTTGACAACGCTTGGTTTCGATACAAAAATTTTTACCGACATTCTTGAGGAGTCAAGACAAGCTGCTTTTTTAAAAGATGAAGGATGGACTATTATTTATAAAGCCTTTGGATCAGAATGGCGGCAGTTCGGTTATCCTAGACCAAGACGACCTCTTAAATCCGTTGTTTTGGGTGAAGGTATAGCCGAGTCGATTACGGCAGATATCAAGGAATTCATAAGTGAGTTTAAGCCACCCCGTAATCTGATTGAATTCTAGATAGTTCTGCTTGGTACTCTGCTCGAGGCATACCTTATCGACGGGGTTATTTACTTTATGGTCCACCGGGTTGTGGTAAAAGCAGCTTCATAACTGCCCTTGCTGGTTGGTTCCATGTCTGCATATTCTTTATCAATGACTCACTATCAAAGGTCACTTGGAATATAATATCTGCGTGCTTAATCTCAGTGAAATGGGCATGTCAGCCGATCGGTTGGATCATCTTCTCACCCATGCTCCTTTGCAGTCGGTTATCTTGCTCGAGGATATAGACGCTGCTTTACCTAGTCGGGAGGAAAATATTGATATGGGCCAACGCTGTAAGTTTTCTATTGCGATAAATCTTCTATTATCACTTAGCATGTTCGTCGACGAAGTCAGTATCTGTTTATATATATTAACATCCTCCTAAGGGGAGTTTCATAATACTGCCCCTCTATCCAAGACAGTCATTGAAAAATGCTTTTGTTATAGCTCTCATGGTAGTTACTATTTGACGATTGTGAAGGCGTGGTATTTTACTGGATTTGCTTCCAGATTTCGTTGTGTCATTTAATATTTCTCGGTCTTATTTTCTTATAGACCTATTTTGCTCTTATCTACACGCCTCCCACACAGTCTTGTCAATCTACAGTTTTTTAGTTCTAATTTGAAGCTGATTGATCAAAATTGATAAGAGCATTGATAGGTTGTTCTTAAGATGCTACTTTTCATCATCAATCGCCTTGGAAACGTCGCTGTGGTGATTTTACTTTTGTAATCAATTTGAAAAGAATAAATAAGGAACAAGATATCTGAATATATAACCAAAGCAGTCGTTGTTTTAAATGTGGTAATGGCCATTATCACAAGATATGTCCATTCCCGTGTTTGTAACTCCTCCAACTTGACCATCCTCAGGACTAACTACCTTAAATACTCAAGCGGATATTGGTTTACACTTCAAATCATCTTTTTTTTGGTTTGGCTTCGTTGGTTGGTTGCTTCGTTGTATTCACCGCCTATGAATTTGTCTTGGCTATGCTCTGGTTGTGTTAGGAAGCTTGAACGAATACTTTTGTTGTACTTGAGAGAAACTCACAGGCTGCATCTCATGCACAGAATTCTCCATTATCGGATTTCCACCCTCACACATGTGGTTATGCAAGACCACCATGCAATTAATCGAATGTCCATGCGCCCAGTCGTTCACCACATCCAATCCCATAGAAATAAATTTATTGTTATTAGCAGTCGTCGTTTAAGAAATTTTCCCTTAGCCTTATTCACTTTTCGTCTTTAATTGTTCTCTCTCGGTCTCTCCCTGTAGATGGTCGGGCCTATGAAGGAATGTCCTGTCTAACTATGAGCGGTTTGCTCAATGCTTTGGATGGTGTTGCCTCAACTGACGGTCGTATCCTCTTCATGACTACCAACTACTTCGATAGGTAAGTTAATTCTATCGTTATAATTAGAATGATCTAGGTGCTCTCATAGTGGGCATCATACTGCTTGTAACTGTTGAATAGTTACAATGTAAACCCCTCCTCAGGGGCTCTTTAGAGTACTAATAAATATTTTCCTTCATCGGGATGGCTATGACTACAATTTAGAAAGGCAATTAGTATTTTTGCCAGCTTTCAATCAAATCACAATTAAAAAAATAGATAAGAGAGATAAGATTTATCTATTTGTTCCTTATAGCTGTAAAGTTGGACAAGTTAATCTTAAAAATATGAAGGGCAGATATTGACTATGATCAACATTGTGAGAGCTAGTTCTAATCACTTCTAACAAGTGTGAAGGAAGTGACAATCTCCTCAGCATGACCACAACTCTCACCACCGGTATGGGCTATTGATTGAAATATCTGTGGTGGTGTTAACAATCCCACAATTTCAAGTTCCTCCTTTGTCTTCTGGATTGAAGCTTGTATACTATGTTCAGTGGTTGTCTACCTATTTTTTTAGAGAATGGTCAGTTTTGCCACTCTAACGATTTTTGTTTTGTTTCCATAATTGCGAAGGTAATATATCCCATGTAATGCTCAACAACTTACCGTACTAACATACTGGAAATGAAGTAGTTCTTTCAGATGTCATTCGTACCAAAATTTAGGAGTAGTATTAATCGTCTTTTTGGGCGCGTATAGTAACTAGTATTAGTAGTACTTTTAATATTCTATTCAATGACCATTTTCCCCTACATTGCTCCACGTTCTGCGTTCATTTTAGCCAACTTCCTTTACTAACTTTCAATGTGAAAGTAGTGGCATGATTACACTGAACTCTCGTACTAACATTTACAAAGGGAACGTAGTTGGAGCCATGCTTGCTAATTATCAGATGTGATCATTGATAGGGCGGAACAAGATGTTCTCATAGGTTTGACCCTCATTCTCAAGCACTCATTCAATATTTAGCTTAAATTATGCTAACTGTGTCTCCTTTAATTTTTTTTTACACTGCTGTTTTTGGTTTAATTCTCAGAAATCTCTGTATCATCAGTTAAGATTATTGTTTTTATTTTTTTCTTCAACTGTAGATTGAAAATGAATTTTAATCATTGTCCATTATTTTAGTTGGATTGGCCTTTATTATTTGATTGGTGGTGGCAGAATTTCCTCTACTCTAATAATGAATTGTCTAACCCATGGTTTCATATAAGTCTCCACCTTTCTAATTCTTCGTTATATCTTTTTGCTATAAAATCCTTCTATTCACAACATATTCAACTTTTCCACTAAATGTGCTTTTTATAGGTTGGATCCCGCACTGATACGACCGGGTCGAGTGGACTTCAAGGCAGAAATAGGTCTCTGCACAGAAGACCAACTTCGTCGAATGTTTTGCAGATTCTATCCTCAAGAAATTGAGGTTAATGGATCGACTGATCCTCAACATCCCTTGGCTGCCAATTTTGCCTTTACCCTGGGCCCAGATCTGGTCAGCGCGGCACAGGTTCAGGGTTTCCTTCTTGTACATAAAAACTCTCCGCACAGTGCCATGGATGCTCTGCCGCAATTCAAACAGGAATGTCTTGCACTGCGTGAAAAGCTGCGATCCGGTGTTTAGAGAGTTTAATGACAAATGGTTTGTGTAGTTTGCTAGTTTAAGCCCTTGTAAATATCTAATATTGACTTTGGGATTTTATTTCCTCTTAATTCAGTGGATTTTTAGTAAAGAAACACTTGCATTCTAGATGCCATCGTTTTTAAGTTTAATGGGAGGTTAATCTTATCTTGTTCTGATCAATCCTGTTATTGCATTTAATAATCAGAGTACTGGTTGTAAATGGTCAATTCGTCTTTGAGTTCTAAATTTTTGAGGGACTGTTGTGGTGATTGTAGCATGTTTTGTTTGGCTAGAGTGGGAAATTGTCTAATAATAGGGCTGTTGCTGGTTTTCATTAACTCCCTGTACTACTCAAGGCAATAATTGCACTTAGAAACGAATTATGATTTTTAAATTAACCTGAAACAAAACAGCACACTAAAGTAGATTCACTTCAGAATAGAAGCATAGCACTGTTTGACCAAATTAAAATTCCACAAATAAGCGTTAAAATTTCAATAAGCAAACTATGAAGCGACGTGTACACCAATTTTACTAAAAGCAACACTAATCAACCTGTAAAGTCCAGAAGAATTCGAATCTTCAGTAGGACAAAAATCCCAGCCTTCACAGGCCTTCATACCTAAGACTCGACTCTGAGTTGTCTGCTAAAGCAACTTTATCTGGCTATCTTTTTGCATCATTCGAGTAATGTAAGTCGTTTTTCGAACTCATCGAGGAAAAATTTTACCTCACCTGAATTGGAATGCATTTTTGAGGCAATAATTCAGAACCTATTGTTGTGGGAAACTTTTGTTAACTAAAAGCTAATGGTGATAAATTTTTAAATTCTAAGTTTGGCGCTTAAGTGGCTTCTTTTTTGTTCTCTAAATGATCTTACCATGATGGAAGGCATATAATCCAATATGAAGGTGCTTCAGCTTTGAGAATGCCAACATGGGGAAGAGAAAACTTCTCCGACTATTTGCTCTTTAAGAGAGGAAGGAATAGTGCTGATGGGGGGATATTTGCATTAAGAGAGAACACGGAGTAACTGGTAGAGGGAGAATCTGCCCAAAGAAGAGTTCAATTTGGGGGCGGGGAGGGAGGGGAGGGGAGTGGTGGTAAATGACAAAAAGATATCAACTTAGCTGACAGGCGAAGGGGTATATTATTAAGGGGTTAATTATTAAGAAAGATAGAAAATCGGAGTAGATCGGCTTACCTATTTCAGTTGATCCTGGTTAAATCACGAGCTTTTGTATATTTCCTAGCTCGGGACAGTGGTAGTATTAAATGTGCTATTGACTCAAGATAAGGATACTGCCGAGTGTTCCTAATATGGAACCTAATAATGAATAAGGGTTCATGGAAAATATCATAGATATAAAAAATTATTTAATTTCTGTTGGATAAGTAGTGGGTAAAAATCTTTTTCCATTATTAAAATAATACTCTCGTGTAGACATTTGTTTATATCAAATGATAGTTATCATTAGCTCTTTAGTTGACTTCGGGCCTCACAGAGGGGAGGAACGTCAAGGTCACAGAAAGTCGAGAGGGGGCACAGAAGAGTGATCCACAGATGTAAGAGAGAGATAAACACAAAAGTAGAGAAAAAAGAAAGGTGTGTACTGTGGAAGTGGTCAAATATGGCATACAGACGGGTCATGGTAGTTTGAAGTTAAGTGCATGTTTATAGACTTTCTTGCCGTATGAGTACACGTTGCCTGGAGTGCACCACGTGGAGGTAAGTCTATCGCGCACCCTGTCTAGACATTAATTAATGCTATATTTCTCCATCCTCATGTCATTCATGGTATAAAAGTTTGGCTGCGTGCCTCGCTCTGTGAATTGATATCCTGATAGGAGTTCAAATTGGTTTTGAAAAAAATATACGATGAGCTGTTTTCAGCGACGTTTAGAACTATTTGCTAAAATTCAAATTCATTCTTCAAATTCGTAAAACATAAATCATAACTTTGACCAAAGGTAAGCCTCCCTCCACTTAAACATTTCCTCTCGTTTCATAGTAGATGGAGGGTATAAAAAATCCTGTGTTGCTGAAAGAGCTGGCCGACGATATGTGCAAGGTAAAAGCATCCCTTTCAAAATTAAGCGATGATGAAATTAAATATCAATTAGACGAATTGTTGGAGCAACGACGACAGCGTTGGATTAGCCACATTAAAGATCTTTACAGTCTCGTTGGAGGCTGTCTTAAGAAACTGGCTGATCATATAGATGCTTATACTAGTGTGGAATACATTCCACTTCTTTGGACCATTTTGACTCGACTTGCGCCAGACGCTCTGTCAAAGGCGAAAGTAAGCAGTGGACGTGGAAATCTCTTTTCCACACTTTCAAGGATTAGAGAAATATATGATGAGGAAAGTTCTAGGAGTATCGCGAAACTTGATGAACAAGAACGGGAGAAGAACGTGGAGTTTCTATCAAGTTGCTCGAATAAGCAATATAAGATTTCCCTAGTGCTACTTCTTTTCGTTGAAAAGGAAGAATACCAGTCCTGTCTGACTGAAAAAGAGAAGCATATAATTCAAGAAAGAATACTGAATGCATTGAACTCCGGCTCAAGTGTAGACATCGATGAATTTGACAATTTGGTAAAATCTGCAAAGCAATGGCTACAGCACCTCGATCAGAGATCAAGTATGCATGAACAGTATCGAAGCAGTATATCTCAAATGTGGGAAGTGATTAAGCAATTGTTAAATTAGCGTAGCTTTTACTACACAATTTATTGTTGCAAACTCGGCTCTATTCTCTGTGCTATTTATGTATTCCTTCTTGTACAGGTTTAAGTCACGAGTTTAGAAAATTAAGAATATTACACAACAGTGTTTACCTCCTAGTTCAGAAATCAATATGACGTTTAACAAATGGCCTTGAGAGTAAAAAAAAACCGTATTTCACTTGATTCAAACATTGCTAGTAGCTAATTTGTCGGCTGGGTATCGGTTCTTAGAACGGTTTGCCTTTTGGAATTTATGAATCACCAACGTAAATACATTGGTGAGTGCTACTCATTTACTGGTAGTAATGACTGATCAGAGATCACTATTTGCTTATTTTCGTATAGTTTTCAAAGCCGTTAACTTTACAACTCACCAAGGCGATATTACCGAAAGAGGAATCAATAATAAGATTACAGTTAAGGTACATTATGTAGAACTCCAGAGGTGATAGCTGTGAAGGGTTCTGGTCACCGTCTTATTTGCTTACCTGCCAATTGTAAACTGGACTGGAATAACACATCGTAATTCGAATGCAACATTTCTCCATCGGGAAGTTAAATATCTCTGTTTTCACCCACATGTATTTCAAACGAAAGTCCAGATCAGTGACACTCTGTCAAGTTGATAAAAATAAAGTGAGGTGAGTAGAAATGCCACGAAATAGCTGGTTAATGTACAGCCCAATTGTGTCAGTTATCACTATCATTGTGCTAAGAGCAACATCGAAACAGAGATGTTCCATAAAGATGTATATTTCGAAGACATTGATTTTACAATAGTTGGAGGCAAAACACTGGAGATCTTCCAAAAGAGCCAAGCAGTAATAGTAGAGAGAAAGTGCCAGGAACTTGTAAACCCCAATCTTTCACCACGCCAACGCAAAGGAAGTCCTGTAAGGCGACATTGTTGAAGTGAACTAGCAAGAAAAGTCTGTTAAATGCGGGAGTACTAACACAGACGTGGTTATATAGGAATTGTGAAAGGTCCTGCCAACCCAAAGGCCACTAAACGAGTCTCATTTTCTGGAATTCCAAAAATCAGATATTTTCTCTCACAGGGAAAAAGGTAATCGGCTGCTCCTGAGTAAGTCTTTATAGAAAAAGAATGTTAAAATGGTCAACCTTTAACCAGTTCTCTATTTTATCACATTAACTCTTCTCAAAGCAACTTCATCCTATCTCTATTCAGTCGCCTACTATAAGATCCGCGACAATTTATGTTGAAAAGCCATTATTTCTCTGGTACAGGAGGAAATGAGTAGTTTGACGAGGGGTTTTATGTACTTACAGACATTGCTTTCAGTTTTGAATAACGTCCAGTGATAAATTTACCGCCTTCCACCCGTGATGCAACGTCCGAAACCAGAAGTGCAACAGAACTAGAGGTCTTGACTGGCAGTAATGCAAATAATAATCGACGAACTCCCAAAATGCGTACAGACCCTGAAGCGGATGCGAATACGAGTAGCAATCGAAAGCGCATTTAAATCGAAGATCACACTACGCCTAAGTATGTTTAATTTTCATGAAATTCATTTGATAAATTTGATTCATTCCATCTTTGCACTTTACATTTTATTAAGCTTTACACATAAGTGGAGTTAAAATGTTTTTTTTTCATTTGTCGCTGAAGCGCACTGAAAAGGCATGCTGTGATAGCATTAAAATTGTCGGAGGTTGAAAGGCACCTGAACCTTATTTTAAACGCGATCATTTTGTAAAAGGTGTCATAGTTTCAAATATTTGTTTTTTTTGCCTAGTTTTTTCTATTTCCATTCGGCTGTATTTATCTCTTCTTGCGACGAATGTCTGGTCGTTAAAAATGCGATTCAATTAAAAATAGCAAATCACCCTCTTTGAACTAACTGTGTTTGCGGAATGTTTGAAACTTTGTTGGCATTTCAAAATAGCCAAAGCCTAATCCACCATGTTTTCCCGTCGAATTATAACCAGTTAACTTCGTGATTTTTAACTCCATTACATAATGTTGCTATTTCGTATGAACTTTGAACTTTTCACCTTCTCCTATCCGAATTCAAGCAGAGCGCCTAGTGAAATGAATTCAATGCCTCTTTCCTACTGATCCCTCAGGCTTTACAAACCCTAGTGAACTCCTTAACTGTTCATTCAGAAGCTTCCGCTTTCATTAATTCTCGCCCAAGATTTGTGCATAGTGACGAATGCTGTTCAACCAATTTGCTAGTAAATTAAGGCTATAATTAATCAACTTCTTGATTTTCAACTCCATTGCCTAAGGTTGCTATTTCAGAAGGAATTTCATCAAATAAGATCAATACAATGACCTACTATCTGTTTTATAGGGCAAAAATCATTGAAAAATGCTGCCCGCCCACTTTGAAGAAGTTCCTTTTTTTCTTGAATCAGTTGGCAGATTCAGTTACCTAACAAAAGTCATCGAAATCTTTCCTTTTAACGAACCTTCCTGCTTTTCATGCACTCTTTCTTCAAAAATTTTCTAGAAATGGTTAAAATGTTCAAACTCTCCTTCTACCTCAATGATCACTGATTGGCTTTATTGTAGGCGCATTTATGTGCTAGAGTATTTAAAAGTGATCCCATTCTTATATCTTCAAATTCTACACCCCTTAGATCCTACATAATTATTGTGTTTTACATTCGTTTACATGCGCCATTTATAACTTTCTTCAAAAATTCTATCCTAATGAAAGAGGTCAATGGTGACAGGTATGTGAAAGACATTGTTGCCACTCTCTGCCACAGGAGGTAAATTCAGACACAATGACGGATCACAGTCGGTGACCATTAAACATTGGTTATTGTGAAGTGAACCCTTTACCTTGCGATAGCAAAGGCAGTTCGGTACCTCCTCCAATCTTGCTTAATTGCATTCTCTTGCTATTATCCCGTCATATCTTGTTGTTGTTATAAAAGACAGTGTTGAAAATATCCCTCACCCACAGTGAGGTCCTCTGTGGTAATTCGCCTTCTTCTTTTGAACTGCAATTTTCTACTTCCCTGCACTTTAAGTCGTTAGATTTCCTTTCAGGCTGTGACAATGCCTCCAAATCATTAGCCACTGAATCGACTGAATTGTACGCAGTGCTGTCAATACTAGGAAACAAAAGTGACAAATTGCGTTTCATTGTTACTACTCCAACTGGATGTAAAAGCAAATCCACCCTGGTGGCTAAAAGGAGTAACTTGCATTCAGGAAAAACAAATCAGCTATTTGACTACTAATTAATTTGAAGTATTGAATATGCAATGGAATTTATTAATGTTAGTGTGAATGACTTTCATAGTAAGCACCTTAGAATGTCTTAGATATTGTATAATTTAGCCACGAAAAAGCCTCTACTAAACCCCACCAGTCTCTATAGCAAAATCGCCTTAAATGTAATGGGTCCGAAAGTAGTTAAGTTGCCTCGACAATATGGAGGAAAAAGACCTTATCATTTTGAATGTGCTCATTGAGGTTGTGATATTTTATGATGCTACACTACACTCGCGATCAATCAGCAACTCGACGCCACGTTCCTGGATGCACTAGTACACATGAGATTCATTGATTCACCCACGTTAGCGTTGTGTACTTCACTGTTGTCTCGCAACCGAGAAGGGGACTAAAATTATAACACACTCACTGGAAACCAACTTTTATCTCAGAGATCGGTGCAGTAGAGTGTGCATTCGATTCAGTGTCAGAATTCGTATGTTCCTTTGGTGACAATGAGGGACTGTTGCATTGATTATATTGGAACCTCCAACATATTTCCTATTAACAATTCATATTAGACAACTGTATACATTTCGAATATTTAAAATGACTATAAGTAGTATACAAACTTTAGAGCCTCTTTCTTCTCTCCTTTCTATTCTTCCCTTCTCTTACTCAGGAGAACTGGAATCTTCAATTAGCGTTGAAGATGGTGATCTAGCTTTTCCTTCACCACTCTTCACTTTGCAATGCGCACCACTCCTGCTTTTATATACCACCAGAAGGATACCTTTGAAGGTATACCTTTGACCAGAATTTGAAATTACTTCATCCAGCGTAAAGTCGGATGGGATCATAACATGAAAAGATGAATTATACAAATTGAATGCGGCTTATTAATGCAATGAGAGATGTATTTGCCAGATAAACTGACAAATGAATCCAGTCTTGAAAACGTTCAGTTATTATTGTTTTGATAAGTATGTAATGGATGACTGATGATTCTCAAATAGAGTAAGTAGTGGCCAAATAGAATGCAGTCTTCCCCATGTGAAGTGGTCCCTCGATCCTTCGCCCCATAAGAGGCTACCCACTTCCTGCAGTGGGACTCTTTGCCATCACCTGTCAAGCCCCAAACACGGCCTCGGCAATCCCTATTATTCTACTTGTGACCACCTATCTAGGCTGCACAAATGACTTTCAATACCCTATGGGATGCTCGTTGAATCACATACATATACTCCCTCTGTGAATGCACGGTCCATCCAATATTCACATATCAGCATACATACACTGATCTCACCGCCACCACCACCACTTCTTTCACCTCTTGGTTCTTCATCCTCATTCAATAAATTCTGCTCGTCGCTGCTTTTTTCTTTTTACCCCTCCGTCCCAGTTCTCGATTACGTTGGGGTAGAGTCATTGAAAATTAGGTACCACAGATGACTTTCATAAAATTGAAGTGATTGTACTTCTCTTCAGCTTAGTTGTGGTTTATAAAATGAAAACCTGGTTTACTGATTGATTAATCCTAGATGGAAACACATTGCATTTTCTCTTGCAAAGGGTGACATTGACCATATATTGCATTGCTTACCTCTAGACAACTTAGCACCTACTTACATTTACATGGAGAGTCTGTTGAAAACCACTGCCTACTTACATTCATTGCCATTGATTTCGCAAGTGAATACATTTATCCGAGGACTAATTGGATAAAATTATATAAAGCAAGGACGAGCACCGACCAAGTTGGCAATTATTCATTTCCAATTTTAATGTGAAATAATTAATGGAAATTTCAGTCTCTCTGTTAAACCAACTCAGAAATGATACAGCAAGCAGATGTAATATAGGAATGTTCAAATAATGTGAAAAATCATGAAAGACTGAATGTGGTTAGGATAGGACCAGTAATGGCAATTTAAATTCATATAAGTCTAGCCTAGTATTTTGCAACAGAAGATAAAATCTACTAGTTGGAAGTGAATTAATCCACCTTCTAAACTCCATGGCAGCAGTGAGACCACCGTCAACTCTTTTGAATTAAGGAATTGTGGGCATTAGAAAATTAAAGGCTCAAAGTCTATTAGGTACGCCAACAGAAAAGTATGCGAAATACATGAAATTTGAATCATAAAATTTTGAGAAAGAGGCACTTAAACTATGTTCCATAAGGATCTTTTGAAGTTTTTTTAACCATGCTCAAGTGAAGAAACTTACATTTGTATCTCAGTTCACAGATAATTGTAAATACCTTATGTATAAGAGTTAATCCGAAATTACGAAGGGCAACAGTCCTCCACCTTAGCGCATTTCAACAAATTGTATGTTTAACGAACTGTCAACTGCCAATATACTTTATGATAGATTAAAATTACGCACCTTTATCTAACACCTTCCAACGAAATTTTGAGTCCTTAAGTTTATTCTGTGTTCTCCTGAGGCGTCCAGAGGAGAAACAGTTGAGCGATAACTGCACTTGGTCTCCAGGTGGAGGAAAATCCCATGCGCCCAGATAAATTTCTCATTGGTTTCCTTTTGGTTATCAAATTGGATGAAATTTCAGGTCAGAAAAACTTTTGGCACATTCTGACCGGTGAGTATAGGTCAGAGACTGGACTCAAGAGGTATAATCTCAGGCCAATTTGAATGCGGGCCAATCAGGATAAGATGGGAGGTTTGGATTAGTGAACCGAAACTGAGGTTAACTCGATACCATGGGATTTTAGGTTGTGTACACCTATGTGAGTATAGCAGTTTGCTTCGCTTCGCGTCTTTATTTTATGCATTCAATTTAGAGAAATAATTTAATCGAGTCGAATTTCCCAAGTTGCTTGCGTTTGACGTCCTCCAGTGTCGACCAATTGGAATGCCAAACGATCGCAAGTTTAGCTCGACTCGGATTATATTGACAAATGTATTGTGGGGACTTAATTGGGGTGTGCGAGTTGGGAGTTCTCTAGGAGACACGAGTACAACTATCCTTCCTATGACCCTAGAGATGATTATTTGTTTTACCTCCTGGTTAGTCACAGGGTATTTCAGGATTGGCTGTTACTTGGGGGAGGTAGACTTGTTGTCCTATTACAAATAGTTTTGACTTGGTCTTATCAGTCCTGCTATCGTCACTCTATCTCCGACTGATGGATGCAAATTCTTATCAGCATGTTAGAAGGTACCATAAAGCATAATAGAAGACAAATCTTAATAGGAGTATGAGAACCGGGGATGGAAGATGTGTTAGAAATATCAGGAGACAAGTTTATTTCAACTTTTTACCAAAAGAATCTGAGCTTCAGTTGCAATTTACTGACGATCATTTTTCCAGATATTTGGTGACTATTATGAAGGAAATTTAACTTCTCTCCCATTTTCTTGGTCACATATTTCACATACCAGCTCCATGTTGTCTGATGTTTAAATGGCGCGTTAGATCTATTTACGCTAACATGTACAGCCTGGAAGATAGCTGAAAGTCTCAACCAAGCAGAGGGGAAGATAGTTTATTTTTCTGCATTGCGCGCATATTCTACATTTCTTAACGAAACCTATTGTCTCATTTAACTGCGCTAAATAATATCAATTTAAAATTCAACTATGTTAACCCCCCACCCCAAACAGCGTATCTAAATTTGCTCAGAAAATTGAGTGAATTTGTCTTGGCTGGTTAACAATGCTATTATATGGATTAGCATGGCAACTAAGAGACGGCGGATCGGACCCAAAATGATAGGCAGTCTAACACTAGAGTAAGGCCACTTGAAATATCTGTCGAGCCGGTCTTATAGTGAAGTTCGCAATGATAGCTTAAAGGACATTTGGAAAACTGTTCGGCGATCAAGGTTACGTTTGCACTCTGAAAGAGCAAACTTAAATTTCGTAAATGGCATTGACACAATTATCAAACTTTTGGTGAACTTTTAATTGCGGACTGAGATAAACGCACTACAACTCACTCTTGCAAGCTTTCACCTCATTCTTCACTTTTATTGATTAACTTTATCAGTAGTATAAATTTCACCTTAAAGTATATGACCTGCATATATATATATATATATATTTATATGATGACCCGAATTTTAATTACCAATTGGAAGTATATATAAGCGGAAGCCAGTGTTGCTTAAAAGCATGACTGCGTTTTCACGGGATGCTTAAGAGTTGAAATAGCAAAGTTTGTGCTTGATTAATTCTCAAACACCATGTCTGAAAATATTGCACATATAGAAGTGGCTTCCTGGAACACTATTGAGTGTCTTCTTCGAAGGATCTTATCCGGGGATAATCTCAACGAGGAAGAATGTGATCAATTCTCCAAAAGTGTACGCAGCTTCTGCGGTAAACGAACGATCAAAGCCTTGACTCTGCCTCGTTGCATGCGACTGTATTCTACTCTACGTTCCTTTCTTAAGAAGCACATTGAATCTCTTAGAACTGTAAGTCTCGTATTTCTTGCTATCTTTGTCGATTTATGGTCTTGGCATAAAATGTCTGACGATAGGAGATGTTAATCTTTCTACAAAAACAAAACAAAAATGCAACCGGGTTAGAGAACAAAACCGTCCATTTGAAAGGTTGGCTTGTTAAGTTGCATCTCGCATGTACGTTTATAATTAATAATAGGGGTTTAAAAGCCAATCAGATTACTTGTGTAGACTGAAAACTAGGGAAACCTGCCGAGTTAAATTTAACGAAGTGCAGTCCATCACTGTTGAGCGTACGACATAGTTGCTATCTTAAACTGTGAAAGTATTGTTGTCATGTCAGTCATGTCATGTCTTTTTTTTCGTGTTTTTCAACACTTACCACAAGTTACTTAAGTAGAGTTGAGCTTATCAGATAAAAGGTGACAACGTAATGGAATAAAAGTCTGAAGTTAATTGAGGGTAAAAGTGTGAATAATCCCATTGGAAGTCAACTGGTACTTTTGAGTAGTCCATTGCTCTCATTCCATGCATTCAATAAACAAATATAACACATTTAGGCAAGTTTTGCCTAATGAGAGAGACGTTTTTGGCTCTTTCCTCACGCTAAACACACTATCCCAGTGTAAACTATGCTACAGACTAGAGCATTTTACTAAACCACGCGTCATCATATCTATAACATGTTAACGATCAAAGATAAAACGTTAGTTTGCGCCTCTGTGTTTGAAAATTTTGTCTTAATATTGTTAGTCGCTGTTTTTCGATTAAGTACCTCAACAATCTCTCGTGGTCCCTGCTGTGGCTGATTAAATCTAGACAAATCACCCATTGGCACAGCATCCATTAACCAGACTTGATCGTCTTCTGTTACTGGAAAAATGGTCTGATCATAGTAAACATGTGTTTATGAGAAAACTAAAGTAGATTTATCAAAGCATCAAGTACTCTTCAAAGTCATTCATGTACTTTACACATGCCTTTAGGAATAAGAAAGTCATTTATAATCGGAAATACAACCATAGCCTGTTTGAAACTGTTAATTAATTTTAAATGAAGTAAATGGAGTTTCAATTATTAGTGTTTAAGATTAATTTACTCAATTTGTATATCAAATTTGCCTCAACCTTTACACCTAGTTTACTTACATAAGTACGGTTGTCAACCTGTGTCACAAAGCTTTTTCAATACTCATTTGCCAGGTGTGAGGTCACGTGGTTGATGCATATCGGTGCGCACCATCCCACCCCCACCCCCCGGTGGGCGGTATGATGAGACGAGCATATTAGTAAATTTTGGCAAATGAAGAGTATCTTATCAATTGAGCTTCCGAGTTCTATTCTTCTCCACAAAATGAGTTTTGGGAAGGATTTGCAAAAGGAGTTTTAAAAATAATTATTTTTTTTTCTTTAAAAGTTGACAGTGCGAATCACCAAAGTGATACCCATGTTAATTTTCGCATTTCAGATTGCCCTTAAATTGACAGGCTCGGAATTATTAACATTTTACCAAGAATCCTGGGTTAGGTACTCTGAAGCTCTGCAATGCATAAATAAACACTTCAACTATGCTAGTCGACTGTGTTTTGATTCTCTCGAATTTCCTCGTGGAGATGGCTTTTATCAGGTAAGTATACGATATGCTCAAATTTCACTATTTCTTTATATGGAATTCAGGTTGGACTCTATGCTTGGAGAAGTGGACTATTTGAGGTCTGCAGAAAAGAGCTTATTAGAAATATTCTTGCAGAAATTGCCAAAGATCGTGGAGGAGGTGAAGTATCTAAAATGCAACTGTCTACGATAATTAATAGTATCATCGCTGACAACGACAAAAGTTATTTTGAATCAGAATTCCTGACAAATTCGCTTGAATTCTATGCAACTCAGAACTTCAAGTTACCAACTCCACTCACCGCACCCGACTACATTAAGTGGGTAAGCATTTACTTTTCCTGATCTACTGCAATTCAAACCAGAATTTTCAGTTAATTTAGGGAGTGCTTTTGCTTTTATAGGCAGAAAGTACCATTCAAAAGGAGATTAAAAGGCATAGGGCGTATCTCGAAGAGAGTACTCTTAAAAATCTCGCGAATATTGTCTCAAAAAAGTTACTTGATGAAGACGCTAAGGAGATACTATCGAAAGAATTCTTGAACCTCTTAAATGAGGAAAAAGTTGAAGGTTGGTTTTATTGAATACTATCTTCCCTATTTTTTCAAAAACATATCCTCACCAATTAGCATTTCACTTCGAAATAGAATTATCAAATCTAACCGAGTTCCTCGTTAAGTACGAGAATGACTTGACAAATCTTGTCGTAATATTTGAGTCTTATGTATACAGTTTGGGTTCACGTGGATTGAGTCAGGTTTGCAAAGAAGCTCAATCCGTAAGTTTTCCATCTTTCTCTGTCATCAGAAAAGTTCTCGTCTGTCAATGAAAAGCATAATTCCCAATCTTCATTTTAGTCCCCCAAAATATACGTTGAAGCAATTGACGCTCTTTTGTCAAGGTGTGATTACCTTCTACAAAACGCATTTGGAAGAAATCCTTCCTTCACTAGAGCTGCCAATAAAGCCTGTGAACGCATTATTAATGCAAATGCAATTACTGAATCACTCGGAGGTTCACACAAATCGCCTGAAATTCTGGCGAAATATTCTGATCTCCAACTTCGAAGACAGTAATTTCTGTTTGAAATTTTACAAATAATTTGATATATGCTATTTTGGAAATTCAAGCTGGTTTACCAACTTTTAGTTTAGTTTTAGTTCAAAGACTGCTGGAAATGTGGTTGAAGGTCTCCAAATCGTGGTGAGTGATTTAATAGCGAGATTTCAATCCGGTTTTTAAAAAGCTGCCCTGAAGTCCATCTTTTTTTCCTATTTCAAAGATGAAAGTATTTCCATTTGTGATTGACAAGGTTACCTTCCAGAAAACATATGAAAGCTTACTGGCTCGACGCTTGGTGGGAAATCGATCAATCTCTGAAGACTTTGAACGTTGCATGATCAATTTCTTGGCGGAAAAGTGCGGTGATCTCTATGTTACCACTTTCAATCAAATGTTGGCTGATATGAAGTCCAGCCAAGAACTGAGCAAGGAGTACTGCAAATGGCTGGAAAGGTCAAACGAAACTTCCGTTCCAGGTACAACATATATCCGATCTCTGGGATATAAAAAGTGGAAATACACTGAGAGTTTTACTGCTTAAATGAATATTTTCAAATATTTCCATAATGGTAATTGTTGCTAAATTCAGCGAGAATGTGTCTCTGGCCAGATAAATTCTGATCAATAAGTGTTAGAGCGTTAGATTCTTATACTACCATCTCCGAATACCTTCGCCCAGACTTCCTCAACTTTCGTTAACATTCCTCATTGTGGGCTTCTCATAGTTAGGTAACTTCTAGCTAAGGTGACAGATTTTAACAAAGTAAAAGTGTTGGCAAGATCAGATGGAGGAAAAGAATAAAACCAGTGCTTTGTCCGATTTAAAAATCGTTCCATGGTCAGTTTACTCTCCCAGTATCTCTATCTTCTATTAATAGGCTCACTCAGCACAACAATTGTCGTTCTTCGATCATTTCGTTGGCCCTTCCAGCCCGATTATGATTTGACGGTTCCGTTCGAGGTAATGAATGGTGTTTTTAAATGCTGTTCTATTTTTTGTGATATTGATAGAATCTACCAATATATATTAATTTGCTATGATCATTTTATTTGCAGTTAAAAAATTCGATGAATTCTATTTGTGAGTTTTACTCCGGTCACTTCGAGAGTCGGAAATTACTTTGGTGTTTCAACTTATGCAGCGGAGAAATCGCTTCGCATTATACCGAAAAGCCCCACAATTTTGCCGTGAGTTATTATTGCCTTATTGCTGCATCTGTAATTACTACTAATTTTTACGCAAACACGCACAAAATTGAAAGGAAGAGGTAGCGAACGCATAATCATTCACACACACACACACACACACACACAGGTGGTCGAGTGGAACAAAACATGTGGAAGAAGTGGGATCAAGGGGATCAAAATAGTGGAAGATAAAAGAATTTTGGAGAAAGCAGGAGAAGAGCATGCAAATAAGAGTGTAGAATTCGGATTTGAAATTCTTCGTTCGCCTCGACAGTTAATCATAAAAGACTGTCAAAGTCATTTTGTGAAAACAGAAATGAATTTACTTTTTCATCATCATCTGTATTTTTGAACCTCCAGGTTTCGGCATATCAAATGGCGATTCTAATGTTATTTAACAAAGCCGAAATTTATACCGTTCGACAAATGGAGGCACTGACGAACATTGATGAGGTCAGGCTAGTACCCCTGCTTGAAAGTCTTTTAAAGACGCAGATCTTGGAATTCGTCATTGACGGTGTTTCAAAGTCTGCAGACAATGAGGAAATAGAGGTGAAAGGACAGAAGGCAGAAGCATATTCTCAAGCAGCTGAGTTATCCCAAAATCTCCCAACTGTTACAATGGACACCAAGCTTACTCTATGCAAGAAATATTACAAGTAAGCTTGATGGCTAAAATTCTAGAGGGAGCCAAATTATACCATATAATACTAAATCCGTCAAACAAAGGCGTGGCTGTAAGACCATTTCGTTTGATGATTGTTAGGATATTGTCTCTAAAATCTTTGAGCATTTGGCTATATTCACCGCGATACAGAAGACAAGAAAAGACTATTTTCTGTATGTTTGAGCATTTTTTTCAAACCACTCGTATGAAATTCCCAGATTAGTATTTATTTATTCCTAGAAGTGTCTATTAAGATAAAATAAGCGTCAAAAATGGCGATGAAATTCTGACAGGTAAAGTTTTTTACGGCCATTACTTTGATTAGATCTGAGACGTCTACAGTTAGTTCAGATGAAGTCATTGGAACTGTAGAAGAGAAATCGCTCTCATGAACTAAGATCACGGTGAAAACTGGTAAATAATTAGCTATAATACATCCCACTAAACTTGCTTGAATTACTCTTAGACTAATTTAACTTTCTTCGAGTTTCTTGACATGTTTAATTTGTCCTAGATGTGGCATGACTGTTTGGCCCTGACAAATCATGCTTGCTCTTATCCTATTTTCCAATCACTTACTTAATCTCTCTGTAATAGACGTCATTTTATGGCATTCCTTGGTTTTTAGCGATCAAATATATGTGAATTTGAATTTGCCAGTGAGATTTGTAAACGAGGAAGTAAAGAAGAAGAAGATGACAATGGAGGTGAATGCAGAAAGAGTGGAAAGTGGCCGTATAATATCTATTCAGGTAATTTTCTCAGGAAATTTGCTTTCCACTACTATTGCCAGTTAACTTGATTGTTTCACGTTACTTTTTTTCAAATAAGTGCTACATTATTCGACTACTGAAGGCACGACGACGAATGGCACATCAAGACCTCGTGAAAGGGATATCTGAACAGCCTTTCATCGCGTTCCAACCCTCTACTACTCAGATCAAGGTACTCTCTTATGCTACCTAGAAAGAGTCGATTGTCCTAATTTATAATTATGCCTTTTTATCTTCCTTTAGTTAAGCCTCGACAAGCTGATAGAGCGAGGTTTTATTAGAAGAGACCCGGACGATATGACTACCTTCGAGTATATTACCTAATTAAGATTGTCATCATCAACATTATCATATGCTTTATCTATAATTAACAAAGGCCTTTAATCACTGATATGTTAATGGTAGTTTCGTTATTACGCAATACAAATCAGATATACGCTGCTTTCATTTATATCATTAGATAACTTGACTTTTGAAATGGCTTATTAAGACAGAAGCAATAGCAAAAGCGAGTAGAGCATGGATCTTGTATCTTCTAGTATCACTTTAAATAGATCAGAAGGGTATTGTACCCTTTAAAATACGTGAAACAAAGTTATCCGTAGCAATGTACCGTCCCTCTGGGTAGAAACTCGGATTTTGGCACCACATCTTCATTAGCCAGACTTTATGATTCGATGTACGGTCTATCGAAATAAGGATTTAAATTCCTTCAACGGGATCAAAAAAAATATAATTGGATTGCTCAAATCGGATCTTTAAGGACGTTCGTAGCTCTATGTAGTTGGCTTCCCGTATCTAGCACGAACAATTTGAAGTAGTATTTTCTGGCTTACTGGAATTTTGGTGTAAAATGTAATTGGGAGGAGAGGGGCTGAACAGTTAAGTCCAAAAGGAGGAAATATGATTGGAAGGGCAGTAAGCCAGCGTGTAAGTGCGAGATAAATGTGTTCAAGGGACAAATAAAGATAAATACTAATTCGGAATACATATGTTCAAACACATAGCGCAATAGAATATCCTATCCAGTTTAACTTGCTCACCGGTTAATTTCAAACATGAACCACAAATAGTAAAAAACTTGCTATTGATAAGTTTTAGTAACCTGTTTATGTCAAAAAAACTTGAAAGAATGAAGCCAGAATAAGATTTTTCGAATAATAATTTCCCTATTTGGTATATTTGAGTCATACGTGTCTTAGAAGAAGTATTAATTAATTAGGTTACGAATAGGAAGTCACAATATCCATGCCCATTTCAAACATAATAAGTGATAATATTCAAGAACACACCAAGAAGAACCTGATGGCTACCAACAGTTGTTGATGAGAGATTGCTGACATCTGTACAGGTATTACATATTGAAAATAAGTTGAGATTTCAACAAAAATTTATGAGTGTAAATTTTCTGATTGCAATTAATATTCATAGTATCTGAATTTGTAAGTGTTAAAAATGATTGATTTAAGAGATTTATAAATGGCGACCAGCCTCTACGTTTGTCAACTCAAGGTTCACGGGACTGTTGTTCATCTATCCAATTGCAATAATGTTGAAGGATGACCACATTGCTCATTTGTGGTCGGTATGAGGGTTGACGGAATCTCAATTTCCATAAGAGAGGGTTGATGATACAATTATTCTCTACCCAATTCAAGTGTGCTCTGAAAGCTTTTGAAAATCTTATAGTTTTCAGAGTCATTGTAAGCAGCGGGTTAAACTTCAAAAGCACCTCCGAAGCGAAAGTTGGGTTCAGTGAATGCACTGTCAGCCAATGATCGGAGATATGTGTAAAAAGGTAGTAAATTCGAAAGTTCAAACTGCATATAAATATTCTATTACACGGACTCGTCCAATGAACCTCTAATTTGAGTTCGCTTATCACTTTTATCCCAATAGGATCTATCCTTCAGTTTGTAGCGGATTAGCTACCTAACTAAGCCCGACTGTACTCAGAAACCTCAGTGGCAATTTCTCCTTGTTAGTACGTCCCACTGAAGTAGCTAAGCTACTGCAAAGCTTTACAAGAAACAGACGTATCCAGAGTACGCGTTTATTCTAGACATGCATGGCGTGGAGTGTAACAAGGGAGGAAGTTTAGTCATTCAATAAGGCGGATTAAGTAAAACGGGCGGTGGCATCTGATTGGCCATTGACTGTGTATCTTCGCGCTCAATCCGTGCGCGAAGTTGAACGTCCGCACCTTCAAAATCCATTTATCCGTTTTGGAGACTTGTGGATCAGGATATTGATTTTCACTCAAAGTTTTGGAGGTTAGAGGTGAGGAAATCTAATTAAAACGGAAGAGATCACAAAAGGCGCCTTCAGCAACTTGTTAGCTTTAAGCAATTGGCGTCAACTGAGAGCAGATACCTCACTAACTTTAAATATTAGGCTCTTTAATTAAGCTGAGGAGAAAATAAGTTAAATAATTTAAAACTGTGCAATTTGAACCTGAATTCAAGTTAACGGTTTCAATTTTTTTTTCAGAATGCTAACTAACTGAAATAAGGTTTCAACACTTGTTTGAATAACTATTTTGGCATTAAATTGGCAGGTTTCAGTTGCAGTAGCTTTTGTTTTTTAATTGCCTACAAACTACTCGGATGGAAAAAATGTTTCTATTTTGTGATTTCTCGCTTATTGAGTAAATATTAGATAGAAAAAAAGAAATTTAAAACACTCAGTTTGTCTCTTGTAGTTTTGAATTATTGAAAGAAATTCCCTTATTATAGATTATAATATAGATTATAGATTAAAATGTTTCCATTTTTTAGGTCTAATACATTTTATTTATTTTAAAACTGTGATTATTTTTTTCCATGCAAAAAAAAACATTTGAATTTTCCTTAATAAAATTGAACAACATTAAAATTGCCACTTTTTGCAGCAATAATCATAATATTTCATCAAACTTACTTTTGACGGTATTTAATTCAATGTGCTCCAGGGGTTTGCTGAATTACTTAAGGCAAGAAAAAATAAATTCTTTTGTCCGCCTCTGCTAAAGCATTAAGTTTCGTAAGCAAATTCACCAACCTATAGCATTAATAATTAATATGTTAGTGCTGATAATATAGCAATCAATTTCATTTTACTAATACAACCGATTATATTGAAACACTCTTCAGCCGTTGAAATGTGTTCGAAATTCGCCTTATTGTCGGCTAACTAAACACACTTCACAAAGAGTGTCGAAGATTGCTACACAAACTAGCCTTCACTGAACCTAAAAGATCCTTTCTGCAAAAATCCTCTCCTATAGACTTGCTCCCGATATAAGCTAAGGTATCTCGACAACATCTAAGAAGCAGAGCGTATAGAAAGCCGAGTATTTATTGAAAAGTATCCTCATGACAAACATGATTAGTAACTAAATACATTCAACGCAACTTGAATGATTATTAATAGCTGATTTACTGAGTAGTCCTCTGCACGCGCAACAACACCCTCCAGAGTTTACTAATGTTAAGAATGGGTGCCCCGCAAGATCATGATGAACCCAGGTAGCGTATTAGGGAGAGCATTCATAGCCTCAAAAGACACCTGTCCAATCTTAACTAGATCATAACTAAGCTATATGTCGCAGCCACAATTTTTACTTAAATAAACGAGATACACTTGAAGATAGAGCGAAAAGTCAGCCATACACTGCCTTGACTCAATGGGAGATTACTTATGAGGCACGGCAATGAGAACTCAAGTAATACAGAAAGAAAGGTCTATTGGAATCTCTCCCTGTCTGATAAATTCTGCCTCTATTAAGAAGCAATCCAGTTAATAAGGCCTACCGCTATCGTGATACTGCCAACACGTTGAATTTAGGCAATACAATGTTTCCATAGTGAACAAAATTTTTAGATAACGCTCTCAGGCTTCCCTATTTTCCCTTACTATTTAGCTTGAAAAATTGAAGCATTAAATTAACAGCATTGCAGGAGTCTATTAAGGTAAATATAATTGCATTAGATAATTTACAATAGACATACTTCATAAATATGTTAAAATTAGAGTTTTGGGTCTGTTAATCATTGAGTGATTAAGTGTCCCAAAATCAAAAAAAGATGTGAAGAGATGTCGCGACATTTTACTGGACAGGTGTTTTTAAAATTGAACTTCTGGACTGAACAATGTGACCCATATGCTCTTATTTGTTATCAATTATTTGTCGACAATTTGACAAAAGGTCACACAATTGCAAACAACTTCAGCAATGTTTTAACAAAAAAGATTTGTTTTGACGTCTTCATAGACCTTAAGTGGTATTTTAATTATTAAGTGAAAACGCGTCAATTACTACACAATAATAAGCACAAATTATTTTCTGAGCAGATAGTAATTATAGCATCTTAAGTATAAGAAAAATTAAATTGCTCTATTAATATGGCCCGTCTCAACTTATGATATTGATTTCGTATCAAAGACTCAAGCGTCTTTGCTCCTTCCGTGTGACTTAAACATTGGGATTCTGAGATGGAAAAAGGGCACTCTGGGTAAAAATGACTCCATTAATAAATCAATGACACTGATGTCAAAAGCAGATGTTAGATAAATGCGCTTCACTACCAGACCGAAGGATTTACTTGGAACTTAATTATTACTATCATTAATATACTAATTAATTTTTCAGTAAATATGCGTAGTTTTCATTTAGTTATTTCCTTTTTTCACAATTTTTTTCCATTGGACTAAAGTGTTCATCTGTAATAAGCAATTTCAAATTACATGCAGTATTTAATAAATTTCCCTCTTGAAACTCGAAATTGTAAACAGGGTTGCCCGCAAAAGTACGAGTCAACAAGGGCGTTTTAGCACTTACAGAATCGTTTAATCTGCCTTCGACCTCGTAAAGGACAGCCACATCTTGTTGATCTTAGTTTCAGGTAAACTATATCTTCGGTAAGCTTGCACTTTATTTTATTTGAAAATTTCTTTTAAAGAAATTTTTGGTATTCATTTCTTTTCCTGTGGTAGCTTTCGACGGTTCATAGAGCAAACTTCAGGTCATAATAAAGACAGGCTATTAGTGCTCTAGGAAGGAAGTAAACAATCCCTTGAAGATAAATATTGAATATATCTGGATTTCGAACGCCATAAACGCGGTATTACTAATAAGCCATTCATTTGAATGAACATATCTTAGGGTCAAAAATTCGCTATCCTCAATTCTAACAGTACATGGCCTTTAGTGATTGGGTTTGAATCGAGACAGAAAGGAGTTATAACCCGGTGCAATCGATAGAACTATTATAAGAATGCATTGGGAAAAACAGCCATCATTATTAGGATTTTCTGTTCACTTTTAATTTATTCAAAGTTCCTCTTCCATTACTGAACAATCCCAACTGATTCATCATTAGTAGCCTTAATTTAGCAAACTTGATGTACTCTGAAATTGAGTAATTCCGCCTGAAGCCAACTAACATATAGTAAAGTTAACCTTTTTGAAGACCAATTTCTTGTAATTGGACATATCTCAAGCAAAATCAAAATGTTCTATTAAATATGCTATTTTAGCGTTTTCTTGATTAAATTATGCTTTAAAGCAAACAAATTGAAAACCCTCATCAACCAAGTCCTGTCACGTATAGAGGAGTATGTATAGGAAATTAAAACTTCACCTACATACATTACGAACATTTTTCCCGTACACTTTAAAATAATTCAACCCGAAAATTCATTATTTTATTAGTGCAAAAATTGTAATAACAAAGGAGGAATTCATGCCAGAAGTTCTTTGTGGATTTCCATATTTTCAAGTAGAATTGGGCACATTTAAAGGGAACTTAGAATTACTACTACTACTACTAAGTGTACTTGATCATCAACAAAATGATCAATATTTGTAGTATAAATATCATTTGGACATTGAAAATACAGCTACCAAATAGGAAGGAGGATTAAAGATGTGGACGACTTTCGCGAAAAGTAGGATATCTCTTGAGCTTCAGTACCGATTTCCGCTTCCGCATTCACTATCTTCGGCACACTTGGAGGTTTATTTCTATTTGAGAATAATGTTAACGACAGTTGCAAACATTTGCATTATTTTTTATAAACGGCGATCCACTGTTCTCCTTTAGCTCCATGGTTACATGATTCACTATTCGTCTTTAAGTTGTATGATTTCAGAAGAAATCTTCATCTGAAGTTGTTCCGATGCAATGATTGTTGAGCGGCTTTGAACCCGTTAACAATTTTTATTTCAAAGAGTTCACTGAGCATTGCTAATCTGTCAATAGGAAAATATATTAAAAACATAAAGCTAACCACAGGATGAAATGTGCTACGGAAACTGGAAATGCAAAAAGGTAATCGAAGTGAGAGTCTAGTAGTGTGGGGAGAGGTGGCCACGTGACCAATTTTGTAGACCCTAAATCAGAGGATTCGTAAGAACATATAGTTAATAAAAACTTAATAAATAAATTTCTGCAGTAGTGAGGTCAATACTGAAACTTCGGTTTAGTGTTTCAGAAAGCATTTTTTATTAAACGTTAACTACTTAATACTGTTTATCCTATGAGCATATTATATCGGATTTTTAACCTTTTAAAAGGAATTTTTATCTTTTGAATGCAGTAATACATAGGAACCAGAAGATATTGTAAAGAAAAAGTACGACCAACCAATCAACTTACTTTGAAAGGTTGAGAAGTGACTTGAAAAGTGAATTTGATTCCCATTGGCTATTATTACCTTCCTTCTCTCGATCTCTAAATCGGCTAGCAAATCTTAATTTCTGCTTTTCACTATACTCCTTTTTATAATTTTGTATTTCCATTTATTGGAATAGCTTGATTTAAAAATGAAATCTAAATTGTTGAATTTCAGATTTTGATTTTGAACGCTTACATTACATGTTGACATCCAATTAAAAGTACCCGAGATTAGGTTCTGTTTTCTTTCGTCTAATAAAACATATTGAAAAATTTAGGTTTCTTGGATTTCAATACCTAGTCTAGCGCTTTCGGTTAGACGGTTTGACACTTAAGTGGAAAAAGACTCCGAGATAGGCAAAATCCTACATTCCATGTGAAAATAAAAAGGCTTGTGTTGGGAAAAGTCAGCAAATCATTAATTTACAACGGTTTGAATCATGTTGAATATGATAGCTCTTCTAACTTAATCACTATAGCACTTGTCCTATTTGATGGATGTTGCATTATAGAGCTTCTGCATGTCTAATTATTTTATGTCATCACCGATTTCATCAATTTGAACAGTTCTATATTGAATAATTTGGTTAGATCAGATGGAAATATAAATTCGAATTTGAGAATTAGCACGAGACCACAAATAATAGTTAAACAGTCCAGTGAGAGGAATGGGAATTCAAAGTTCCCAGTCTGGGGATTCATGCATGTTCCCGTATTACTCAAGCCTCGTCTTAGAAAACGATTTCATAAATGTTTCTGGGAGGTTATTATTCACTTGGAGACATTTAATTTAATAAACAGCGACGATTAAGCCAATTCGCTAGTAGCAATTGACACTTTTGAAATTTTGTGACCCAGCCACAAGGCTAAAGCAGATGTTACGTCGTAAGCATTCCAATTAGTCCTAATTAAAAATGTTTGCTTTCTAAATTATTTCTCACTAAGTAATTGAAATTAAATTAAATTATGCTTAAAATATATTAAATACCTCATCGCTCATTCATATTTATAAGTCAAAAGCTCAAATTTCTTTCAACTCACTAAGCCAACTTTTAAATTCATTTTTGCATATTGATTGGCATTGGTGCATGTATCGATAGCTTAATTAGCAATAAAACCTCTGTAATCTGTATTGTAATAAACCTATCTGTAACTAAGCTCGTTTATTAAACAATTTAAATTACGGTAAATATCTTAGGTAAGATTCGAACAGGGGAGCAGTGTGGTTGTGAATATAGTCATTTTTGTGGAAGTTTAAATTTGAGAATTTACTCTCCGGTGGTGTGCGATACAACTTCGTTAACAACATTTTTTACCTTGAATAGTTGGGAGACCTACGTTACATGGACTTTTAATTTTCTAGATCGTGATTGGGGTCATTCAAGAAAGAGGGTTGAGTAAACTCATGAGTTTAATAAAACACAAAGCTTTGTAGCGGATGCTATACAAATCAGCCTGGACTAAACCTCAGTCCTCTCGTATAAAATTGCTCCCGAATTACCCAAGCCACTTCGGCAATATCGAGGAGGCACGACGCATGGAGTGAATAGCATTTATTCTGGTGTGTGTGTGCCTGTATGTGACACAGCTTAGTCATTAAAATAAAATCAGGCCTATGCTAACAACGCAGGAACTAGTGATTGGTTGTTGACCGAGAGGTCTTGGTACTCGCGAGCGTCCTTGCTTATTACAAGATCAGTAGCACGGCGCACCTTCAGGACTGTTTGAGCGCGTATGAGATTTCTTTGTTCAGTCATAATAGTGTTGAGCGCTTCACAGGCCTCTGCAAAGTTAAAAGTACTTTACTAAAGATTATCAAAATGACCGAAAATGAGTAATTCTCGTTTGGATAAATATTGAAAATTCAGAATTTAAATAATTCAACAAATAGTTTTTTCTCTCTCTACTAAAATGAATAGCAAGTGGTCGATCAAATGCATTGGCGTTCTATTCACTACATATTTAAAATTCTACTTATACTGACCACACGCATTTAGCTAAAGGGTTGATTTTGGTTCATCTTTTATTGAACAAGCCTTCGGTGATACAGAAGCTTTTTAGACTGTTCAACACACGTTCTTTTATAAGCAATTTCTGTTACTGTTATCATTTGCAGTGGACATTACAATTACTACCTCGCGGGTTTCCAATCTGCAAGATGCATCAACAACGTCACATCCAGGAAGTCAAATTTATGACTAAGGTGGATATCATTGTTATGGATATTATCCTCACAAGCTTTAATCTAAATTCGACTTTAAAAATAAGAGTATTTACTTTCACGAAGTTGCCTATATTAGCAGAGGTACGGACAATTAAAACAGTCCTAGTTTTTATCGTTCCATTTTTCCTCATTTTGTCTTAACATTTTTTTATTTCCAAGATCTCATTAGTGGAGAATATCCTTCAGTCGCTAACTGGGTAACTGAATACTCTTTTAAAGGCATCATTAGTCATACCTCTAAAAAAATTTCCCAGGTCTCTCATGAAAAGCGTTCATCACGCCTGACTTTGGCAGAGGAGAAGACATTCAAGAGACACTCTTGTGTGAATCAATTATATAGCGGCTGGCCACCAAAGTCTTCATGTGCACGGATCAGCAATTACTTCTTGACCTCTGATATACCAGAAGTGCATATTGACTTCTGAACTATCCCAAACGTATTTGAACTACAGGGAGTCATTTCAGTCTTTGCAAGTACATGACAGGTTTTCAACGTACGCTATTAAGCATGGCAGACACGTGAATATTATAGTGCCTTAATAAATAAATATTTTGGTTGGCACACACTGATTGGATGGTGTTATAAAATGAACAATTCAAAGGCTGGCAGTCCCAAAGTCGCTTGCTATTATGCGGGTATACTCCGCTACCGACACTTTGGCAGTCTAAACAAAACTACAATCGATCCAGCCATGAGGTGCCCTCGAGATTTTATTAATATTTTTGTAGAAAAGTAGGTTAGACTTTTATTTGGTTTGGTTAGTTGAAACGGAATCTATATTGCACATTGGAATGTACCTTTCTGTGGCAATTTGGATTTGCATATTTCTGTCGTGCGTAAACTTCAGTATAGAACTCCTTCAATTTTAAATTAAAATACTGAACAGCACAATAAATAATAATCATTGGGGACAACAGAAAAAAAGAGCAAATCAGGAGCAAAATGAGTTCCCTCTTTTCTTATTACTACTAAATTGTTTTTGTACACTCGCTTCACAGGCATTTCCCAACTCCATGAAATGCTAATTTCGCTGTGGAGTAGCCATTTTACGACATTTCGAGTTAATGGAGTCAGCACACAAATGCAGTGACTAATGGGTAAGGACTGGAAACGAGTGCTCTAAACTGAGTGAGAAATGGCTAGCCAGTTCAACTGCTTGGGCAGCCCTGAAGCTAAGAATAGCTTTGGTTCTCACTGGATAACCTAACCCTTTTATTAGATATACTTCAATTAATAATATAGCCACAAAGAAATGTAATTAGTGGAAGAGTAACTAGAATAGTTTCGATCAAATTGGATCCCTAACTGCTATTATTTTTTCTGCATTCCAATGGTATTGGAAGGATTGTTATAGCGTCAAAAATCATTATAAACTACAGTATATCCAACCCTATTTCCAAAGTGCAGATTATCTGTCGCGTAGATAACCTGTACTTTTTGGAGAAACAAATTTCTCCCTGAGCTGGTGGTTTTTATTAATGTTTCCAGGTGTTTCACAACTACTCACGCTTTTGCGATTACCTATTTATTCTTAATAATAACGCCAATTACACGCTAATTCCACCTCTTTGACCTATAAGAAGCGAAACTTGATTTATCTAGGCATTACTATTTTTTGTGATTGTATTACATTATGCGTGCGTCTTTCTTTGGTCTTTATATTCTGCTAATATAAGTTCTTTAAAGTCGTTAACTTTAGAGCCTAGTTCAATTACTAGCTGCCTGTCTTCTAAGTTGCTCCTAATTGTTAGTATGCTGGTTAATTAAAACAAAAATGGAAGAAATTGCATTATAAATAAAGGCCTTTAGCTTAAATGATGCTTGAAACATTAAAATAATCTAATTTATAATTTTTTGATGTCTCTAGGTTGAGTAATCGACCATTTTAACGGGTGAAGTGACCTTTCTAAAGCTAATAAGATAATTCTACCAGAATCAAAGGCGTCTGCTGCATTTCGAATTTGGAAGACAAAATAACATTTGCAAAAAAAAGGAATTTCACAGCAGGAAACCGATTGCTGTTTCTCGCACCCATTTATGTTTTTTCAACTTCCCAGGCCACATAAATTTATATAATTTTTCATTCACATGACATCATTGTCACGGGCAATTTGGGTATTGCCATAAAAAAACACTCTATCAAATATTGCCCGTTCAATTTGATATTTAAGCACCCTCCTTTTTAACTTCAGTCAGTCAAGTATTTTCCAAGAAGAAATTTCAGTGATTAGACATTTATATTTCAGGATTAATTACTTTGTAAATTTAATTCTTTGCTCTTGAGAATAGACATCGGCACCTTTATATGAAATGATTAAGTATAATTTGTTGAGATGAAATTTGCTAAATTCCTGAAACTCTCAATCCAAACCGCCACATATCATGATTCATGCTCCTTCATATGTGACCTAAAATTACTTCCAAAGATGCACTCAATTTGAATGTCTTTTTTTTCGAGTTCCCAATGAAAAGATATTAGGTTTGGAAAAACACCCAATTTCAATTTATCTACCCCCAAAATTTTTAACATGTAGTAATTATTCTTGGTTGAATTGTCCTCGTGCATCTTTTCACAATTCATCGCTGAATTATTCTCACGTCCCCGTGTGAAATTACTTGCTCACCTCATATATTACTCTCTCTCTCTCGGTACATGGAAGCGAGCGACTAGTGCGTCCCACTGTTCACAAAGATACCCTCAGTGCAAATAGGCCAATCGTTAACCTTATCAAACGGATACAACCAATAGGGATAATTAAGAACTTATATCGAATGGCAGGCTTTATGATAATCATCATTAGCTCTTTAGTTGACTTCGGGCTTCACAGAGGGGAGGGAGCGGAAGAGTGATTCACAGATGTAAAAGAGACAGACACAAAGGTAGAGAAGAAGGTAAGGTAAGGTAAGGTGAGTACTGTGGTAGTAGTCGAATATGACATACAGTCAGGTGGGTCATGGTAGTTTGAAGTCAGAAGTCAACTGCCGGTTTATAGACTTTTTCGCCGTGTGGGTATACGCTGCCCAGGGTGCACCACGGGAGGTAAGTCTAACGCGCACCCCGAGGGGAGAATGAAGTAAGCGTTTGCCTTTTTTGAGGTGGAGGGAGGGAGGAAGAGGGTCTGTTTCTTATTGATTCGATAAAGAAGTTTAAAAAGTTGAAAGCCCACCTCAAATGAAAGTGAATACCGCCAAATCTATTGATAATTCCGGTAGATGTCAGTACATAAGTCGAGTATTTACATAGCTCGATTGCTCATAACTTTGTGTTACTCTGTACTCCAATGAATGCCTTCATACTTAATACGATTGTGAATTTGGCTGGTAGGGCTCCACTATATTTGCCATTTTTGTTGGTTAAAAATGAACAAGTTTTATTCAAAAATCAGCAACTTTCATGCACCTTTTTTTACTGAAATTAGCCTTTTGTTAAAATTGAGTGCAAAAAAATCAAGAAATTTTTATGAGGCTTTACTACACTTTCAGCGGGCTCATAAGTATGAAAGTTTGGGTAAGTCTAGCCTTAGATATTTCTGTATTTATAAATTAAGATATTTTTTTATTTGGTAACATGGGGTTTAAAGTTCAATTATAGTGTGGGATACACATAAAAATCCACGAATTTTTAAGCAATTAACTCAAATGAATATGGTTGTTTGGAGTTTAAAAGGCAATTAGGTAAGAATTTTCAGTAAGGAATATTTGAAAATTCAATTTCTAGCTGGTTTACAATAGATAGTTCACAAATCTTCCTTTATTCCATCAAAGTCCACTGTGTATTAGATTGAAATAGCAATAAGAGATTTGCATATTTGTAGCGGATCGCTACACTATTAAGCCTTGACGTATATTCAGTGTCTCTATAGCAAGATCCCCTAGTTCTTAAAGGCTCACAGGACTAGCTAAGGTACCGCAAAGCTATAGAGAAAACGGACGTATGAGGCGGAATACGTTTATTTGGGGAGTGTGTTAAGGGTAGGGAGCTTGGTAATTCTAATACCATGAAGGGTTTGTTAAACCAAGCAAGAACTATAGATTGGCGGTTGACTGGGAGGTCTCAGCGCGCACCACCGTACCTACTCCCTACGCGAAGTAGCACGGCCGCACCTTCGAGCCTGTCTCACTGCGCATAAGGTTCCCTTGGGTTGTGTGCTCCACAAATTATCGAAAATTTATCACCAACTATGATGAGACAAAGGTTTAACCATTAACCATGGGAAAAATCTATGCGTGATAAGCTTTAATGCAATCCAATAGACCTTTATTTTTTAGAAGATACAGGGCTAGTTTTGGATCCTTTGTATTATAGAATTTTAGTTAAGAGATATAGTTCATTGGGTCATAATGTCTCCCATTTCACGCTTCTAATTATTGCCTCGACATTCCAGAATTACTTGGTGTCCATCATGTTCAAAGTTTATTGACCATTTTTTTCGAAAAAATAACTTTCCAATGCATGAGCTATATGTACTAACTCCCCTCCAGCTTAATGAAAGTTGGCGTCGTGGTTATGACTAGATCATTTTTTCGCACTTTTGTTATCACTACGTCAGCAAAATTATGAAATAAAAAAATTTTGAACAGGTTTAGCATAGGAAATTTCTCATTGAATTGTCTCTTAATTGTATTTCTGTTTTAAATAAAAATTATAAATTATAAATCCTAACTTTATTTAATTCACAGCAAACTCGATAAATCGAAAAGAATTACGCTACCAAGTTACTTAATGACAATAATACAATCAGTCAAGTTCAATGGTAATATTCAAATCCTACACACTACTTGAATTTCAGTTAAAATTCAGAGTGGTACGGCGTTTCGATTAATAATTAAAATATATTGCTAAATAATTAATGAAGATTTCTCTATTTCTGTCGAGGTGGGAAAAATAATTGAGAATAAGAATCTAATATTTTCTAATTCTCTATCAGTAACTGTATAAAAGCGGTTTGTTTTAACGTTAATGATGTCAAGGTACCAACTGACCATAGGTGGATAATATTGAAGAACAAGTAATAAGCTTTATTCTGTAAAAAATATCCCTAATGGATTTTTATTTATTCTTAAAGTTTGTATGTTTGTTTCAGCTTATTAGATCCTGTGTTATTATTAAATCCGGGAGGGGGGAGGGAGGAGGAGGGGGAGTGGCGGCTATTTGGAATCTATTAGAGTTAGTGTTCAACGTCCTGATATAGAGTACCGCCGAATATGAAAATGGGAAATTTTTCACGATAATGCTTCCGATTAAATACCAATGAAATCTGTTTTAAATTTCCCCTTTTAACTATGGTGGAATGAATTCAGAGACTACTGGAAACGCATCCCAATTTATTGTGGGAATGTTGGTTTAATCGACGCCGTCTCTTCAAAATGACTGGCTCACACTATTGTCATAGATCACTGTTGACAACTTCAGGTTCTCCACAAAAGAACGCTTAAATATTGGCAGTCTTGGGCGAGGGGGGGGGTGCGGAAGGTGATCAAAGTTGTAGAGAATCACTACCAATCAGCTGTTCTTAGCAGGCGCCTAGGCCAAGGAAACTGATAACTAGCGCCCGGAGAAGAAAGATAGTGGTATTTTATAATCATGTATTACAAACTTAAGATTATCAAAACGATATTCTATTCCACTTTCACGCTTTGGAATGCTCAAAACAGGGCAAGTTACTCATAAGCTGTAGAGTTTGTAGACTATTTATTCGAGTGCAAAGATTATGAGTCTCAGGTGGATTCAAAAGCAATAACTCTCAAACGAACCCCTGTGATTGAGATTCGTTAGCGCCGTTTAATAAACGGCAGGTATAGTTCATCAGAACTCACTTGACAGCAAAGAATGAAGTTGAAATGAAAAAGAAGCCAAAACCGATGTAGAAATCTTGGCTTTATTCTGAAATCTTCAAATTTGCCTTTGACCCCACCGCCTTGAATATTTTATTGAAAGCCGTATACCCGTTGGAATGATCCATTTAAACTCCTATTGAACGCTATTTTAGTCGAATAAAAACATCAGCAATCGATTGGATAGCCAAGCTTCTCACCCTCGTACAACACCACACTAGATGTAAATGATAGCATTAATTACTCTGGGCGTGCAAACCTGTGTTATCTAGCTAGAGCCAAGACAAAGTGAGCAGGTGAAAATTTATTGGTCACGTGATCGCCACTACCTTCTAATTCGACAGAACCGTTTTTGGCAGTGAGAAGGGGGGAGAATTACATTAAACAAAACTACTGTTATGCTTTTTACTGAGGACAAGATTAAGTCAGTTATTAACAGTTAGGGTGAAAAAAGGATAAAACTGCATGTTTGATTTTCATACCGTAGGTATTAAACAAATTACCCACAGAGGAGTATCAATTCATCGACGATGATGATGATGATGATTGAAGGTTAAAAATATACGTGAGAATCAGATCATCAGTTAGCGGGATGGAAGACTCAAAGGTGTGGCCTGAAATTTCGAAATCGGTACCTTAACGCCAAATGGAATATGTTTAAATATGAATAACCTTGCAGATGTTAGACACATATTGTCAACTTAAGGAAATTAGAAAAGGAAACCCTTAGTTTCGGTTAAATATGCGTGAAAGTGATCGAAGAACACCTTTTTCACACCTCAAAGGGAAAGATTTTTCAACTGGTTTCAAATGGCACTGAATGCATTAGCTAATTCAGTATGTAAAGTCTTCGAGGATCTATTATTCCACACAGTTAGGATGATCTATCATCTGTTAAAGTTATAATTCTTGGAGGATATCGAGGATGAGATATTATACGCATTAGATGTTATTTAGATAATCATTTTAACCTTTAGAAATAAAGTTCTATAGGGATTCTTGGTCAGAGTATGAAAACGGCTAATTTGTCCCATCATTAGACGGTTAATTCAATAGAATTCTGAATGAATATAAGGTCGGCAATTATGGGAACTGAAGATTTCACAACTAAAAGAAGGAAAGGCTTAACTATTGATAGAAATGTAAAAGTTATCTTCTAGTTTACAATAATGATTTCTTCATACTTCACAGTTGTGGCTGACTTTTGTTAGCTCAAATAAGATCATTCAGGAATCGGTTTTGAATCAGATTTGCAAATGATTATACAACGTGTCCACGATGTATTGGTCGTTGTAGGAGTTTTCTACTACGCATCAGAAAACACTATTTCCTAAAAATATTTTATTTTTTGGAGTGAACGCGAGCATTAATTATGTCTGGACGTCTATTCGTTAATTAGAAGCTATTCCCTAGGCAAGAAAACATGATTTAATTATAAATTAATCTGTTTAACAAAAGAAATCTCTAATGGATTAAAATTCGAACTAATTATCTCGACAAATATGGGAGATTAGTAGAAAAAAAGTTTTACAAATGGAAAAGGTGGTTTATTTCCCGA
Organism: Hymenolepis microstoma; assembly: GCA_000469805.3. Taxonomy (NCBI): domain Eukaryota; kingdom Metazoa; phylum Platyhelminthes; class Cestoda; order Cyclophyllidea; family Hymenolepididae; genus Hymenolepis; species Hymenolepis microstoma. The sequence goes on along the minus strand of LR215995.1, from coordinate 7,968,099 downwards.
TTAATGTGATTATTTTTTGTCTTTCATTAATTTAGATAATTAAAAACTCCTATTTTCTGTCTCCGACGATCCAGCAGTACTGAGAAGACAGATCGCTAGTGAAAAAGCTTTATTGTGTTCAGAGAAAGCTCAAAATCGATGAGAGTGGTAGAGACTGGAGATATGAGAGCGTGATGCAGTGGACATGGATCTTGTCCACATGACTGTTTATAAGAATTAAGCGATTGGAGTTTCCTCTGCGTTGTGGAGAAGCTAGTCCAGATCAATTTAGGGACGTTTAGGTTGAGCCTTTTAGTCCTCAGTGGTATTGTCGGCTTAATGTCTTCCAGTTGCATCACATGTGGTCTTCGTTCTCTGGTTCCGTAGTAATCAATTGCTGCCGCCCAATCGACTCCACCGTAAATAAAAGGAGTAGTATCAACGAACTTGGAAATCTTTCACTTTATTGTTTAGATTTTCACTCATTTCAATGAAGTTTTTTTAGCGGCAACTGTAACAAGGCAAAAATAATCCAAGAAGTTACTGTTTTAGGAAAAGAATGAGCTTACTTACACAATTCATTGATTATTACTCTATTAAAAAAAAACACTTAATTTCTCTTTTTAGATGGGGAAATAGCTAGAAAAGATAAAAATCATTTACTCCTATATGTAAATTAATTCAGGAGTTAGTGTTAGCATTACAGGTCTTAAAAACAAATATTTAATAATGTTTATTAAACCATAGGATGTGGAACTTTCGATTTTGGAGATTGTACCGACAAAAATAAATGAGATTTCGCATTTTTCCATAATATTCACTATTTTACTTCTCAACAGTTTTGCATTTTTCTTCTTCTACGATTATGAAGAAGCTATCAAAACGGTATGCCTTTTTACTAATATACTTCCTTATTAAATGTGTCATACAACACGCACATCACGCTTGCACTCTGGCACGCCAGACCGCCACACTAAATAAATGTATTCCACGGTATACGTCTGTTTCTTCCATAGCTTTGCGGTAGCTTAGCTAATTCCATGAGACTTACCAACTAGGAGAATTTGCCATAGAGGTTTCTGAGAATAGTCAAGGCTTATGAAGGCAGCTAATCCGCTACAAGTTACATCATCTGTAAATCTGCTGACAATTTCTACATCTCGTTGCTATAATGGGTGGTATGAATTTTCAAGAAAGCATATTACATTGGCGAATTCTTACTTTATTTATTTACTATTTTCCTTTATTCAAATTTACGAACTTGATAAAGAAACTGAAATCGTTGGACCAAATCGGCATACGAGTGGCGTAAAGTGTTATATAGTCACTGGAGGTCTTTTCGCATTATTAGAAGAACGTTAGTGGGGTCGTGTAATGTAATTATAATTGCATTATAGGAAATCGTAAGTACACTTCGTCAATGTGGTGTATTTAAATTGGTGGAACTTGATAAAGTGAATAGAAAATATTTAAAATAAATGTAAAGGGTAAATGAAATCTACCAAAGTTCTCTTAAATTTGAATTCTTTATTGGAATCGAGATTCTAATTTACTCCTGTCAAAAAAAGACTGTTTAAGAGTCAGAGAAATCAGTATAAATGAGCCAGAAAAGTTTGTTTAAATGGATATCTACCGAAATTGTTGCAAATGTCAATTCCCTACAAAAATCTAGGTGTCATGAACAACCTCGGAATTAAATCAAGCTCTGAAGGTCATAGATAAAAAGTTACCACTGACCTAGCTTCGTAGATTATTCCTTTTTACCTCTCATCTATTTCGTAATCTATTGGGTTCGTTTATAGGTTTTCCATAAAGACGCATTCTCGAGGTTAAAAATTGTAAAAATGTTTCCCATGCCATGGGCAGTTGCAATAATTTTGCCCCAATCTCATTGCTGAATCAGGGAGTCAAGCAGTGAGGATGGTATTTTACCATTCCAAAGTCAGAAAAGTCTTCAATCATCCTGGCGATTCTCCTTGCTAACAACTATAATTTTACTTCGGTGAGCTTAAAGTTGATCAAGTAAGAAGGAAGAGCATCAGCATTAATAAGAATGCAAGGTCCTTATTAAAGTATGATTTGCATTTCCCGATGAGCTTTGGAAGTACGAATTCCCCTCCCGTATAATCAACCTTTACTCCTCCTTAGTAAACTGACTTTTATCTGCTATTATTCCATATTCAGATGTAATCGTATCTCTCCCTCCAGGTGGACTGCAAAAGTCACTGTCAATGGAAAATGGAAATTCAAAGTGAAATGACAGCTTAGAGTCCCAAATCTACATCGGCACAGATAAGGCAAGTAGTAAATACGGAGAAATTAAGGAGATTTTGATTTTAAAAGGCCAATATTGAAATAACGTATTTTGTATTACCACGTACCTGTCCACTTCATCCTCTCTAGGGTCAATACGGGGCTCGACACCGATATGGCAAGATATGGGCACATTGAATTAATTCATCCTTCTCCCCTCCACTTTTTATGTCTCGTATACATTCGGTGTCAATAGCCCTTCATTTTAGTAAAATTTGCGTGAAGAGACGTTTTTTTCCACATTAATCAGATAACCAATGCTTCGTCCCATCTAGGCCGAAGTGCAATCGATTTACTGTTTCTTAAATTTGCCTCGTTGATACTGTTAACAATATCAGCAAAGGTGACAAATTACTTTAACATTTTTATTAAATTTCAGCTCGATATATTTTTTTGTTACCTGAAAGATCCTTCCACTCCCCTCCCCCTCCCCAGTAATTCTAAACCTTTCTTGACTTAGATAAAACCTAAACATTTACAAAATAACAAAATTCTCAGTTGTTTTATTTGATTTTGCCTTTTAATTTGCTTGTATCAATTTAAATTACGTTAGGTAAGCGGATGGGAATCAGTAGCAATTAGCCAAACAGGTAACAGCAGTAAGGACCAATGCGCCAACAATCATGAATGACCTCTGAAATTATTTGACATATGAAAGCTTTTACCGAAAAGTATGATGTAAAACGATACGAAAATTCTTACGTGAGCGTGACCTTCGTGGCAATTTCTCCTATTGGTCAAGTTGGCTGGTCACGTCGCGAGATCCTGCAATATCCTCGTAAATATTGCACGCTCAGAAGATGTTTATGATAGTTATCATTAGCTTTTTAGTTGACTTCGGGCTTCACAGAGGGGAGAAACGCCAAAATCACAAAAAGTCGAGAGGGGGGGGGGAACAGAACAGTGGTTCACAGATGTAAGAGAGAGACAGACGCAAAGGTGGAGAAAATGGTAAGGTGAGTACTGTGGAAGGGGCGAATATGACATGCGATCAGGTCATGGTAGTTTGAAGTCAACTGCCGATTTATAGACTTTTTTTGCCGTATGAGTATACGTTGTCCAGGGTGCACCACGGGGAGGTAAGTCTACCGCACACCCCAATAGCTAGATATAGTGCTGTAATTTTACTTTAGTTAGGACTGTCGTCGATTGATTAACTAGTTTAATTCCGCCTAAAATGAAATATAATTTCAAATATGAAGCGATTTAAAAGTAACCACCAACTGTCTAACTACCAAATTAATTAAGTGACCTACTGTAAACCATTTTATTATATTTAAATCATGTCGTCTAAATTCTTTACAAAAGGGGAATGATGGCATGATTGACAGTTATAAAGGAAACAGAGGTAAATAATAAGCCACTTCAAGGTCTCGGGTTAGAACCGTTTACTCCTCCCTTTCCCATTTGAAGAGAGCGTTATAGGCGCAGACAAGGCTGATAATGATTCGCATCGCTGATCAATTGAAATTATTGTCATGGTGTCTGGCTCGTGCATTCGAAATCAATTATTGATAGCAGCCCCAGGAAACAAAGAACAAGTTGGGAGGAAATCTCATTCTGGATCACCTTCATCACCACTCCATTTGCTCATGTCGGTCAATGGTTTAACGATCCTAGGAGATAAGATCGGACCGTAGAAGATGTGGTATTTTTTGGTGTCACTATTAATAAAATATGTTATAAATTCCGGGCTCCATAAAAATAGTGAGCATGTACTATATAAGAACTTTTAAGTTTTTTAAATGCGAAAATTAGAAAGCGAAAATTTTGACTTACTAGAAGATATCTGAAGTACAAAACGACAGATTTCGCAGGTAAAAATGGTAAAAAGCTGAAAATGATAATTTTTGTTCAAATTTATAATAATATTTGTTTTAAAAACTTGTTTTTAAGCAATTTTAAGTAATTGAAAACAGTGACATTTTAAGTTAATTTGGTTTTGCTCAAAAAACAACCCAATTTTTAAAATGGTTAATACTCTTTGATTTTCCTGCTGTCTAAACCATGTGATCTCGAGGAAAATGAAGGATTAATTAGGTCTCTGAGGAAAAAATGTGCTTATTGCGTTTGCTTTAACAATACCTAAATTTCATTGCCCATCTCCATATGCTGAGATATTGCGTTTGCCATGTTGATGATGATAGTGAGACGTAAAATTTTCTTCGCCTCACGTATACGCAACAGAAAGTTCTCCACTTTTTTGCTTCCAAGATACTGGAGAATAAGTCGGAACTAGTCCTAATTCTGTCCTATTTATCTACGAGGAATTTTGAAATTCATTTCCCCTGCTAAAATTGAAAGGACTCTTGAGGGCAATTAAGAAATTATGTTTGAACCTTCATCTATTTGATTCGGCTTATTGACAATCCCTTTGGGAGTTGATTCTATTGGTACGTGACTTCTTTCAGCTATTTAACGACGTTGATTTGTCAATAGTTGCGAATAATGAACTTGTAGCCCGTAAACACAAGTCATATACGCTAATGCAAGTAATGATAATTATTATAAATACCTATTAAAAGTGTTTAGGGGATTGGAATGCACGCGCCAATGGCAATGGCATATGCACTTGGAGTGCTTACAAAATCCGACATTCAATTCCATTACCACAATAATATGAAATGGTAAAATAACCTTGTTTATTTCAAGGTAAGAAACATTTATCCAATCTGTTAATCCCACCGTATAAAATTGGGAAACGCGTACCTATCAATCACATACGTTTATACATCACCAGATATACCTGACTCTTCTGCTATCAAATAGATTATAACTTGCCTGAGAATAAGGGGTTATGGTTGCCATGTTAGTCTGAAGAGTTTCCTCTCTTTATTAGTCGCCCTTAAGGATCACAAATTTGGTTATTCCTCAAGTCAAAGATAGGGGACTAGAGAGACCGTACTTTTCTTGAACGTAACGTCAAGAGGGCCCTCACCTTCCCTTCTACTAAAAAAAAGAACAATATATGAAGAATATAGAGTGTATGGAGCCTTTAATGCGAAACTTATTAAACCGTTGATTGATTTAATTTACTTATTGATGGGCTAGGGACAAATGCATTAAAAACTCAATTCACGTCGATAGGCACGAGCCAAGAATATTTCCCAATCGATTTTCGCAGCTGAAAAGTTCGTTCAATTCAAATTAGTCGACTAATGTGTAATAAAGTTCCCAAGAGTATACGTTGATAAAATCAATTTATTCATGATAATATTTATAAAAAATTTTCCCAACCCATATTCAATCTAAAGTTATTTTAGCAAATATGCGTTAATGCATGCATTTTTTTCATTTCCATGACTTCTTTTGCCCTTGAATTCAACGCAAGAATAGTTAAGCCACCAGAGCATTGAAAAAAAATTTCCAAGATGTTGTGTATTTACAGGTAAATATTAAGTACAAAAGTTTTTCATTGGAAATACACTTTTAACACCATCTGGAGAGCACTTACTTCACTAATCTCCTTTTAATAGCTTTAAAAATAGAAGTAATTCAAATGTGACACCTTTTACAAGAAATATTCAAATATTTACCATACTTGCTATTGCTGATCAGAGTAATAATATATCAAAATTTATTAATAAATGTATTTAATAAAGTGTCAGGACGCTTTTTTACAAAAAAACTGTGAAATGAAGAAAAACTGATTTTTGAGAAAATATTTCATGACTTCTAATTCGAGGGTGGGGAAGGGGGGATGGGAGGGGGAGAGAGTGATGAAGCAAAAACACATATTTGAGAAATAGGGTATACAACAGTAGAACAAGATACATAATTGATAGCAAATGCAAAAAAAATGAATTGATGTCTCGAAATGCGGAAAGATAATACAAAGTTATGATAATAGAATAAGCAATATGGTAAGGATCTTGAAATTGTACTTTTTCTATAATTTTTTTTCTTTTTAAATTACTGATTTCAAATGTGATTTCAATGAACTTAAACCGAACAAAATTGTCAGGAAGCTCAAATAATGGCCACGTAGTCTGGATGGGTTTGTAGATGATAGTATACAAACAAGCTCTTGACTAAATGTTGGGGATCCTTATAGAAGTCTGGGTAGCGCCAGGCAAGCACAAATAGCCCTCAGTAGGGTTCTCAAATATTAGTTTCTCGACAAACTCAGCTAGGCTAACTTGAAAGTAGTGAGGGCACACGAGGAATTATGTGGAATGTATTGAAAATGCACAGTAGTTATGAGTACAATTAATACGACGAATATTGATTGGATCCATCTGTACCCACGATCGCGCTTTTTCGATATGCAACGAGCGCACGATCATATTTTCAGAATTTTCTAGCACGCAAGATCCTCATGGTTAGCCCTGATAGCATGGGGAGCACAACGCTACCATGGCTGAACAAAGAAATGTCATATGCATTCAGACAGACTCGAAGTTGCGGCCGTGCTACTTGTTGTGCAGGGAACAGGTACAGTTATGAACGCAGAGATCTCTCAGTCCCGTGACAGATAACACATCCCAAATAAACATGTTTTACAGCGTTCGTCTGTTTCCTCTATGTAGTTGAAGGGATCTTGCCATATAGATTACCGAGGATAAGACAAGGCTTGTTTGTGTAGCAATTAGCTTCACTTCATAAGACGTTATTGCTCTTAAACTCAATTTCTGTTTCCAGTTGTTCAAGATGAAAATATTGTTGTAAATTTTGATTTATTAATTAATTAGTCAAAGCACAATGCATACATCATGGAGTAAATAAATTAATGTTTCGTTATTTACACAACTTCTCTTCAACTTTTTCGAAATGAAGTCATACCCAAATTTGCTATTTTAAAGGGGCTGTATTATATACAAGTGTATTCTCTGAAAAGGGTAGTCAGTAGAAATACACTTAATTCCGAATAACATTTTCTTGCCACAATTAAAAGTAGGTTATAATTTTATTTAACAGTAATAATGAGAGAATTGACTATAGCACAATCCTATCTTACCCCTGCATCAATATGAAATGGGCTTTCGTGTTGGCTAGAATCAATGTGTGCTTTTAAAACACGCTTTCGCGAGATTTAAAGTGAGTCCAAACAGAAAATGCTGGGATTGCATGTCAACTATCACAATATAATTATTTCCATCAAAAATGTAAGAAAGTCGATGGGAAAAAACAAAGCAAATTGCTTTTATGTGCAACATTAACCTTGAAGTAAATGCTGTGCCTAGGCAATGATATGGTTTTAGTGAGGAAAAAATTAATCGATAATTTAGTTACTATTACGTAGCTAATTAAGGCTTAAGAATTTGATATATTTATTAATTGCTATGGCAATTTTTAGCTTCCTTCAGTCTTAGTAACTAATCGAATCAAGATCTTCTGATTTAAACCAACTACTCTTTCAGCACTTGGCAAATGTAGTCAGTGAACCGCTTAAGTTAACAAAATACTACTGCCCTCATTTCAGCAGTTATTGCTGATCTCCTAGGGTAGCTTAGCAAAATAGCTACGTCAACTGAAGTGTGCCCAGGAGAAACTCATTTATAGGATCTAACACGTAATAAGCTTAACGTGGACTGAACAGCATGTTTTAACATAATTAATCTCTTATTAAAAGTTTAAAGCACAGCTTCTTCTATTCTCACACATAAATTTTTTTAAATGGTTCAGTAATTTTGCTGAAATGTGTAGGCTTGTAAGTAAATATCTAAGGAAGATACGATAGAAGTACTGAAAAGAATTACCACAGGCGCAGAAACAAGGTAGAACGTGATTGGGAAGCATCCAATCAGTTCTCCTGCTCCCAAGGCCACTAATATGCCCCCACTTTGACGTTTCTTAAGACATGCGCAACTTTACGCAATTATGAAGAAAAATTAATAATATGTTAAAAGAGCGTAAATATTCTGGAAGGGTGAAATGGGAGAGGGGAGAAGGCGATTAATGTATTTCGGCTGCGCCAGGGAAGATTGTGATGCACCTAGGGCAACGCTAATTAAGCCTAAGTGTCAAATAAGTAAATTAATGCACCTATTAAGTTAGCCTTTGTTTGAAAATGCCGATAAATGTTTATTGGAGTGATAACTTTGATTTAACATAGAATGTTCAGATTCGAGGGACCTGCATGGTTAGCTGTTTAAAAGTATTGAGTTTGTTTTCCATATCTAAAATTTGGACTGAGAAATATTCCCAGTGTAACAGAATAGATGAATTTTCAGTTATTTGCTTCTGGGTGGAGACAACTATTATCCATTTCTCTGGTGAGATATCATTTTAGTTGATCATATATGAAATCAAATGTTACCAGTAGGAGGCTCAAGGGTGAGTAGTTCGTAAACAGAGTGCTCCACAATAATGCTTAGATTTATTTATTAAGAGGGTGACTCAATTCCTGTCTCGCATCATTGAGGTTCTTTACTTCAACTTAACCCTTCTTACCAGGATAATTGTTAGAAAACTCTGCCATAAGTGAATTACTCAGAACCTTCAAACCGAAGCTAATCAAATTAAATATTTATACTACTTTTGAGAAAGTATCTACACCTTAGGAAACATAGTAGTTGGACATTGGCACTAACTATCACTTTCACTATCTGATTACCGAATGATTGCTTAAAAACAATAGGAGTTCCTACATTTGGTACGCATTGGGAACGTCAACCGCACTTAGGAAGATGGTATTCCTCTACTACATGATGGTTTGAAGGAAAACTCTTTCAACTCGGCAGGCATTGGAAACTAGGTCATGGGTGCCGTAGAGCAATAAAAACCCAGGAAATAAATTGCGAATTTCTGAATGACCTTAACCTAATTACCAAAGATTAGCAAAATACTTTTCCTTAGAAAGACTACAAAAATGTTCAGAAATGGGACCATTTGAAGGAATCTTAGTGTCTTCTTGAAATATAGAAAATTTTAAATATTTTAGATTTCTAAAAGTACAACTTTTGGGTTCCTGAGGGGTTTATTTAATTTGTTCTCAGTATCTAATAGTATCGTTGGTCATATTTATGCATAAACTCACGGTCCAAGTTGAAATGGACGATGAGAAGTCTGAATTTTGGATATTTCTCTTGATTTTGTGTATGTAGGATTGAGTTGTGGGTTCTAGTTCATCTTGAATGATAGAACTACTTAATTCAAATGAAAATTGTTCCGTTTTAAGAAATTTACAATAATGATAACTATCGAATAATAGTGAAAATTGCTTAAGATAGTATAAGCAAATTAAATTTCATTCCTTTTATTAATGAAATTGGAATAATTTCTATTGAATTTTCTAATCCAACATTAGCTAGCTCTACCATGGAAGTTTTTCCTCAACTTACCAGACGTGTCGACATTAATCTTTTGTGTGGTTTACTATAAATTATAATCGATACATATTAAGAATGAGCAATTTGTCCTATAGTAACATTTCATAGGCCGCCTACATAAAAGTTAAACACTTTGGGGCTTCTTAAGTACTAGGAGAAAAAAAATCAATCGAAATGACAAAATTGGTCATCATAATAAAACAACTAATTAACAAGCCCTTGATACCGCTAGCCAATAATTGGCTCAATATATATGGTAACAAATAATGAGATTTGAATAGTGGAATGGGAATAGCCTATAAAGTAAATATCGTGTAATCTCAAAACAAAATCACACGAAGTTTGACTTTATACTCTGCACGTTCTCATTGACTTTCAAATTCCATAATTCCTCCTGATTGTGTTGGTCAACACGCTACAACCAGAGCTATTGAGGATCAACCCCCTTGGTTAATTCTGGCAGATAAGAAGAGTGATGGAAAGCGATTTTCTCAAAAGAGCAGTTACAAGATATTTATATTAATCGTGCTTAGGGTCGTTTCCTTTACTTTCCTATATATCTCTTTTAAAAACGTTATGCTTAAATTTGAAGGCAATTAGATATGCCAAACTTCACTAAACTATGGAAGTACATCTCTACTTGTGCAGGGTAACAATTACTTGAAATGTTTCCTAACAGGACTACCAATTAATAATTATGATTTTATGCAAAGTAAATGAGGGTATTGAATGCAAATGAGCAAATTAATTTAAGATTTCAAAAATTAAAACCTTAATTACAGAGTTAAAGTTGTAGAAATTGTCTAAACCATAGAGGACAATTTTTGCGCTCTTTCCACAAATCTTCCCCTCCATTTTTTAAACTCACGTCGCGCACATTTCAAGTGTTCTATACAATCCCTCTCGCTATAGAGCATGCATTTGCACAATCGTCTCACCCATTGCAACAATAGCTACATTCCACGCACAAATTTTGCGCGCGTGATCAAACTCCCTTCACCATGGTAAATAGAGCTGGGGAAAGATGGAATGACGTCAATACACTGCATACCTAAAGGGAAGACGCAAGAGCCTTTGGGTTCGCATGCACGCCAGACTTCAATAAAATAAATATGTGTTCAACGCCTCGCCACAAAAATTAAATTAAAAATTTTGTAGAATTTTAGTTTTCAAGACACTTCTATTTATGCATGTGATATTCCTAGAGCTCTGTATCTTCCTCAGTATGTTAATTTGGATCGAAGTCCACGGTTGACCCATAAGACATACCTTAATAAGATTCTAGCATTGGCTGGAAAGAATGCCATCTGTCGAGATAAAATTAAGGTAACTGCCCTACAACGGCAATATAATTGAATAAGATTTATAAGGAAAGCAATTGAAATAACGTCGAATTTGGTAATGTTGAGCTGCAGAAAGCAAATTATTTTTTTCTCCTTTCCGGTCAATAGGTGATTTGATGTCCTTTAATTTGAGGCATAAATAAATAACTTCATGTAAACATAAAAGGTCCGCGTGTGTGCATCGGTTTCCAATAATTAGTAATTGACAATCTGATAAAAAGGGTCATTTTAAACACAAGATGTTGGCAGAGGATGTATGATTTTCATTATGTCATTAACTTCGGGACTAAGTTACACATTGAAATTGCATTTTTTCTAATAGGTCAAGCTCAAAGTTGGTGTTTTAAGGCCTAGCAATGCCGTGAGATCATTCCGTTCATTTGGAATCTAGTTCATCAAGTGATTGGATGAAGATTACAGGTGTCGGCTTTCAGGATCAAGGATTTATATTCGTTAGGTTTTTTCATAGTCTTAAGAGCAGGAAAAGCGCACGTAGACGGAATTGACCAAGTTAATGTGGGTAGGGTTTGCATGCCAAATTACCTGAATTGCAAATCCTTTTGAGAAATTGAGAAACCGCAAATTAGAAAAAAACTTGTAAATAATGCTTTTGCTTAGACTTTGACTATGATCTTGTTAAAGTAAAGATCGATCCGAGTTTCTAAGCATTAGTAAATAGATGCTACTTTACCAATATTGTAGTGTAATAGTAATGTGAGGTATAAATTAGACTTGTCAAAGGTACGCTAACCGTGTTAAGGAGCAAATGAGGTCACAAGTGCAGAGACCAATCAATGATGAGTAGACATTAATGCGTCATCGTACCCAAACGGCATTTAATGACTAAGCCCCATGTCAACTTTCCACATCGGACACACACACAGCACAAATAAACGTGTCACATCACATGTCTGTTTCCTCTATATCGTTGAGACAGTGTGGCTAATCCAAACTAGGAGATCTTGTCATTGGGATTACTGAGCATAAGTCAAGACTTATTTGCGTACCAATCCACCACAGTAACATACTTTTAGTGCAAATAATTCAGTTTTCCCTAGGTTAAAATTTGTAGTGTTTTTTCCTTCAAATACTTTATCTTTCAATACTTTGTATCCACTTAAACTAAACTATTGTCTTTGATATGCAATTAAAAAGACCTGAAATCAAATTTAAGAGGAGAGGTTTTCTTATTGCTTATAGTAAAGTAAATCTTTAATCAGGAGAAACTCCACCCCCTCTTAGTTTCTTAGTCTTCAGATTATTTCCATTCACAATTTCAACCTCTTCAAAGAAAAATTTCACATGTTTATCATATGTGAAAAAAAGAAGTGATGAGATTTCGCATGATTGCTCACTCGTCCTCCGACTGTGATTGAGTCGAACAGTTGGTAGACCACCTAAACTCGCTTCCTAGAGGGGAGGTAGTCTTGTGCACTCACAGCTTACTCTTCACTAAAGTCAAGGTTAAGAAAATTACTTAATACAAAAGATATGCGTCAATGACAGAGCTTACTTCTTCATCTCATAACCAAGGCTCAAATACCTGCCACTTTGGTGAATAGGCTTCCAAACTCTAATTCCACGCTCGCAAGTCGACTCATCATTCGAGTCGAGGGCCAGAAATGATAATCACAAAAGTTACGAAATGCGTATTAAATGTAACCTTAACCGAACTTATTACTGAACAAAGACGTTATCTGTGAAATGCTGGAACCTGTGAACTGAAAAACGCTTTGTATTATTCATAGATTTTGAAATTGCTTTTCCTCAATTCTATGACTCTTGATGGTTAATTCAGTTAAAATTTCTCAAATCCCATGCGGAAATCCCTTCTGACAGGCATCTAGGATCCGTTGTTTACATCAAATTGTAGTTTCTTGAAATTACTTGACTCTCATAACTAAGTCAGAATACAAATGTCAAGGATAAAAGAAAATCATGGCATCTTGATAGCAATTAGCCGTTTTAGCTATTTGAAATAGATACAATGCGAAAATCGATGTGGTCAACCTCTCAATTCGTTCTACCGATCAATAAATTCTGGACTCCGTGATTACAGACTTTGGACTTCAAAACCTCTGGCAATGAACTCAGAAATCGGTTGACAGACTGTTGTGGTTCTTGAACATTCCACTTCTTCTATAATACAACCCATTTTCTCTTAATTTGAACTATTAACTGGATATACCGCGTAATATAAAGAGTAAATTGCAATTTTTTCGTCAAAACGACCATAAAAAGCATATCATGAATCGTTCATTTTATAAGGCTCATTGTATTATCGGTGAGTTATGTGCTCAGGTTTATTAATTCAACGGTAAATATGGCCTAAGTTTTAAAGGAGTTTTTATCATCATAATATCTTAGGCTAATTCTCCACTGATTTTCCAAGCCCACGTCCTTCAGCGGATATTTGTCCCTCACCTCAATGTCAAGATATCCGAGTCGAGGACTGTGATTTCACGTAAGACATGCTGACCACTCATATTCCTTGTGAAGACAGAGCGATAGTTGCTAGTGGTAAAGAAGAGTTTATTCATAGAACTCAATGAGCAATGATAAGTAAAGAAAACGTGAAGACTGATGGGTACAGTCCATCAACTTTGGCTTCTGAGGTATGAAATTGTGAAACCCTATCAGTTAGACTTTGCTCAATTAATACCGTTGATGAGTGACTTAAATTACCTCTATCCTCGTGGGTATTTCGCGCTATATTTGCGAAAGAATAACCATAAAGCACGAGAATAAAGGTAAGTTGTAAACCTTATGCCTATTTGAAACTAAAGATCCTTGTGAATTAGTGAGTAGAAATTGCATTTCAAGGCGCAAAGATATGGAGTTAACAATCGGTCGAATAAAAAGGTTTAACCCGAGATAGTACCTTTGCCTCGTTAGAAGACTTGCGAAAACGTGTCAATAATGAAGTCTCATCAAAGAAGGTGACGGTCATCATGCCGACAAATTAGAACATGGGAAAAGTGTATGACCATATGGACTGGCTATAGGAATATTGGCGATTATAAACCAACATAGCGCGTATGTCAGTTAGACGGAAACCATAGTGCTTTACTGGTGCTTTAGTCACTGTACGCGTCCGCCTTGTAGAGATCGAAAGTTAGATCGGAATGGTCAACCTCACTGGCTAAGTTTGGCAAATATATAGCGCAACTAAAGTCGAGTCTCTCACCAGGAAGGATCCTAGTTGTCACTCTCTGCTCAGGATGAGTGCTGGAAACACTTTGTTAAATTGGCTATCCAAGTTCTGCGGATGTTTAAACGGAAGATCATCAATAAAGCAGTGATAAAATGGGGCTCAAAGAGAAGCGAACTCTACTCTCATTATTTATGCTAAAAAAGTTAGAATCATATAGATTTTCATCTCTTTCATCAAGTCTAAATTCCAGTGGAAACAAAACTTATAGCGGAGTACCATGGCGAAATTAATTAATTTTGTGATTTTAATCGGTATTAGGTAATAGAAAAATGAGGAGAAAAGGGCCCAGAACCAAGATAACTGCTCTAACAACACAAGTAGGCCAGACACATAATTTATTATCAAATGTATTGAAACTGAATTATGAAATGCAGAACCACGAAGCCTACACCTCGGAAAAAAACTCAAATGATCAAGAGCTCCGAAAGTTTGGGCACCAAAAAGAGCACCAGTCGCAATACAAAATGGTCTTCTTTACATATCAGCTGATATTCAGTATGATTTCGCAGACCAAATAAAGCCCAGGGTAATTTTAACCACCCGAATTCTGTAGAAATACCAATCAAACTCAGCAGTATAATATCCACCATTAGCTAAAGTAAAGGAAAAACAGAAATTTCTATGATGACTGTTATTATTATTATTGAAAACCAGTTTCTAATCAATCTTGCTGCGACAGGGTTTGGGGACGGGGAGCACATAGGGGCGAAAATTGTGGCTGTAATGATGCGGATTGATCGATAATAACACTCATTGTTCGACAGAGAGAGCGAAAGGGGACAAGATTAATAAATAACCATTCCATGCAAGACGAATAAGACCACGTATTCTAGAATAAGTACGTTGATATCGATATGTTGTTGCGTCAATCTAATCCTTGTAGCCCTTCAAGTCTGGAACACCCAGAACGTGAGTTTCAGCGGGGGTCCCCAACTGAATAATACGTAGAGAGTTGGTTGCTCCAGATCCTGCTTTCCAGCCCGTAACCACGACAACATTGTCTCCGTCGTTGAGGAAACGGCGCTTGCGACCGTAATCAATAGCACAGCTGATGCGGCGGTCCATGTCCTCAGCCCAGAGCTCAGTACGAGGTTCTGTACAAGGGAAAAGAATGTAGACCTCAATCATTCGATTCCGAGGACGCTAATTGAACATCGCTATACCATCCGTTCAATAGGAGTCATAAACATTAACACGGCAGTATTTCCCAATAAGTCAGCATAGTGCAAATTTTGCAATAGGGTCTTTAGGACAATAACTTTTGAGGTTGTTTTCATGACATAGAACTAGAACTTTTAAGGAGGTAATGTAATCAATCTGTACTGGCAAATTCAAGGGAAAGCAAATGGAAATTAATGAAAATTTATTTTCTTCCCACAAAATTTGCGCTTCAGCAATCAGACCTAAAGGGCTTCTAATTAAAATTGAACCCACTGAGCTGAACCAGTCCCCAATAAAGCTAGTTTTATTACATCACATGCAAGAGAAGAGCGACAAGTTCAGTTTGCAGACAGAAAACGAGAAATGCAGCTGAGAACTTGATATCTATGCTTTCGCAGAAAAGATCATAGGGCTAGTTTTCACCTATGGCTTAAGCTCTCTTAGTCTTATTAAATTGACAACTCTATTGAAAATCTGAGCAATTGGTCGACCAAACATACCTCCATAGAAAATGGGGTGACAAGCTCTGAAGAGATGAAGTTGCCTAGCAATGATAGCATGACGAGTAACAGTAATAATGGGGCATCTTGGGCGATGGCGTGCAATTAGTTGGGCAGTACTGAAACGAACAATAACACCTTAATGTCAATCTTTTCGAGTTAGCAAGCAGACAGAATGGCGACTTACCGACCACTGGTAGTAATGACAATGACAGCTTGAGCTAAACAACGATTTGAAGCTTCAACAGCAGCAATAGCAGTGGTAAGAGTAGCGTCAGTAGGTAAAGCCAAGACACTCTTTAAATCATCAAAGAGTTGACCGTGGAACATGGCGGACTCGGCTTCACGGCAAATGTTGGCCATAGTCTGAACAGCTTCAACAGGGTAAGAACCTTTTGCAGTTTCACCTAAAAATAAGACAAATAGGAGTGAGTAATCCCTTGGATAGAAGTATTTTTCGCCTATGACTGTGTCATCGTTCAAGGATATCAAAGAGGAAAAATGGTTTAAACTGGGAACCAGGATGTTTGTTGTCTATGCTGAGAAGCTTTGACTCACCAGACAACATGACACAGTCAGCACCATCCAAAACAGCATTAGCAACATCGCTAGATTCAGCTCTCGTTGCACGGGGTTTGTAGGTCATTGACTCAAGCATTTGGGTGGCGCAGATGACGGGTTTGCCAACAAGATTACATCTAGCAATAGCCATCTTCTGAGCAAGAAAGACCTTTTCTGGAGGGATTTCAATACCCAAATCACCGCGAGCAACCATAATACCGTCAGCAGCTTGTACGATTTCATCGAATCTTGAAGGCAAAGAATGGGAACTGAGTTATTCATAGATTCCGAAAAAAAGTAAATATTTGAGAAAATGGTGCAATTACAATTTGACACCTTGGTGGTTCTCAATCTTGGCAATAATTTTGATATGAGCGCCCTTTTCTCCAAGGAATTCACGGATTTCCTGAATGCCTTGTTTGCTCCGGATGAAGGAGGCAAAGATGATATCAAGCTAGGAAAATAAGAGAAAACATTTAAGGACAGTATTTATAAACCTATCAATTAAAACTAAACTGCTTAATGCTAACGTGAAACAATTTACCTTGAACACCCATCACAAGTAGTAATTAGGTTTATACCTTCAGTAACTACGACTGAGCCAGTATGGATTATGATCTAGGACGAGGGAACGCACAAACACCATCAATCACGAAACACAACCACTCACCGATTAGTGTAACGATATCTCTAAGACTTACATTGTTTTCAACAGCAAACTGGAGATCCCCCTTATCCTTTTCGGACATTGAGGGCAGATCAACAGGAGCACCTGGAAGATTGACACCCTTACGAGAACCCAATTTGCCACCGTTTTCAATGACGCAGTCTAAGTAGTCAGGACCTAGAACAAGGACAAGTTTGATCATTGAGTGGCAGGAAATTCTAGACTGGAGTTAGAGAGGAGGAGGGCGGGGGGGGGGAGCTTGATGAGAAACAAGTGCACTTACCCTTCTCCTGGACAGCCAAGCAAATAAGGCCATCATCAATGAAGACCTTGGAGCCAACATCTAGAACGTGCACAATACGCTCGTAGTCCATATAGAGAATGCTCTTGCTGCATTTGTTTTCGTACTCTTTGTTAGGAGTAATACGAATTTTCTCCCCGCATTCAAGAGTCACTTCACCAGTTCCACTCTATTAAAGAAAATAATTAGATTACGTTGCTGTTATCGAAAGCGGAATTTGAGCAATGGAACATTACACAAACAAGAAACTTTAAAGAAGGGAACTTTTGCATACTTTAACAAAGAAAAATTCTGCTTTTACTTACGCCGTCAATGAGACCAGTACGGATTTCAGGGCCCTTGGTATCTAGAGCAATGGCAACAGGTCGGAAGAAGGGCTTGAAAGTTTCAACTGCCTGTCGAATAAGCTTGATGGTCTCAAGGTGGTATTCATGAGAACCATGAGAGAAATTCAGTCGAGCAATGTTCATACCGGCGGTCATCATCTTTTGTAGGGTTTCAACACTACGACAAGCGGGACCTAGTAGGTTTGATTAAATTCATGAGTATATAGCTACAAAACTTACCGATAGTGCAAATGATACTCGTATTGCGAATGGCATAGGGTTCGTGATCGATATTAAGATTACAAATGTGTTCAAGAAGGGAGCGAGAAACTTCATGTTTTTCTTGATGGCTAGACATTCCGCCAAATGGTTTATAGTCACCATGCAAGCTGACATTTGAGCCATTTCCGAGTCCGTGCATTGTGATACTAGAAATAATATGCCCAAGAGTTAGCTTATAATTTTGAGGTTAAAGCGAACTTATGTAACATTTTAAATTAAAAGCAACGATAAAAAATAGAGGAAAAAGTCCCTTTAATTGAATAAAGCAGAACAACTATAAACAGTTAGGCTAATAAAAAAGCACCCACAAGTAAGAAAAGAGCGAAGAAAAAGTGTGACCTTAGTTCGCGCTATTGCCTTAAAATTAGCTGTGGTTTATTAAAACTATATATCTCTAAAGTTAAAAATTTAAGCTTACGATTTATTGAGGCATAATATTTTTTATATAAAAATATTGTT
Source organism: Hymenolepis microstoma (assembly GCA_000469805.3). Lineage (NCBI taxonomy): Eukaryota > Metazoa > Platyhelminthes > Cestoda > Cyclophyllidea > Hymenolepididae > Hymenolepis > Hymenolepis microstoma. The sequence goes on along the minus strand of LR215995.1, from coordinate 7,949,722 downwards.
TTTGATTTAAGCATTTTATAATTATTTATATTTTGATTTATTCCCTTATATATATCTCTTATCGTAAGTTTGATCCTATTTTGAACTTTGGTATTACACGCATGTGTCATGATGACATTGTATTCCAAAATTTATGTTTTACTTAATTCGAATGAATAGGCTTTAAAAGTACATACAATTTAGACGTAATGCTTTAAAGAGACTCAACCATCTACATGTGAATTTTATTATACATTGTACTTTGGGTTGAATGTCTCTAATTTCGTTAATGTTTTGGGATCATCTTAACTTTTACGCACCATATTTATTAAAATATACAATGATCACAATTCTGAAACTAATTGCTGCTCGAAATTCACGATATTCAATAGGCAGATTTATTCAAATGTTTTTTATTATCTTTTGATATATTACCCTGATTTATTTGTTTAAAAATTTGAGGACTTAAAGGATATCTTCGAAAGCAACTATGAATTTTGCAGTTTAGTTATTATTTAACTCCATTACTGTTTGATATTACAATCGACTATTAGTTTTCACAACAAATTGCGTTAGTTGCAAATGAAACCTAGCAAAACTACAATTATACCACCACTAGTGACTATCAGGAAACCACAAGTCGCTGAAAATTTAAAGTATCAAAGCCATTAAAAGAAAGGCATCCTTCACATTTAGACAAACGCACCTTATTAGTCCGAAGTAAGTGACTCCGAACCCATGTGTTGTTTTCGGTCACCTTATCGTAAATATTTCCACCATACCTCTTGGTGATAGTTAAAAGTGTGCACAAGATCGCCCACCACATACGTACGCTTTGTTTCACATTTTGCTGGATCAAAATTTCGTTTTAATGGACACTTCCTTTCTCCAAATTCTGCTCTAATGGGTGGATTGTCCAAAAAGACCTCGAGAGAATTCGTTTGGAGAACAAAATTTGGCAAGATGTAGGATGTCGACACATTAACGCGCGTTTTTGGCGTACTGCGGGTTAAAGAAGCGTTTGTTTAGGAAACAGATAACTGACCTGGGTGCTGTCTACGAGAGTAGAATAACGGTGGGCACCTTCGAATTTAAACTGTCACAATAAAGTATGCCGTACCCTTAGTGAGTTCAGAGATGAAAATTTATTGTTAAATCCTGGGGGAATCTACTTTCGGTATCTGAGTAGGAATTGAAACATGAGGGATTCTTACAACATGTAGACACTGTTTGCATGCTTGCACGAGTCTCTCCGCATTTGCAGACTCCGGAGTACGTAACTGACAGTTTTTGTTTTTGTCTGGGATCTGGGTTAGGTTGGGCTCGTCTATTCAGTTTTGACATTGACATTCAGTATTGTAGTTGACATTTCGATCAAGAAAGGAGCACTCTCTACTGATCGTCTTCCTCTAAAATGTGACCTTCATCTCTTTGCTTCTATCTGCAAAGTTACACAGCATCAAAAGAAACATTAGATACTTTAAAAGAACGGTATCCAGTTTTTAATTTCCAACTATTCTCCTTGCGTGAGGGAGGAGGAGGGGATGAAGACGACGGTGGTGTTGGAGGCAGTGCCAACTTAGATTTCACATAACTTACCATTAATGCTTAATTTAACGTATTTGCTGGAATAAACATTTTTCCTTATTTATGTACCTTAGCTCTACCTCATTTGAGATAATGCTGTCTTTCCAAAACCCACTTAGATGATACATGATAAAAACCTTTGTGCTCATTTTCATTGCAGTTGTGGCGTTGTTGGAAGGAGCTGGTGATAGTGCCGTTCATCGTAAAATAGGCATTTTGGTAGTGATTAGTTCTTATTCATTCGGATAATTGTGAGATGAGGAGCGGGTTCCTTCAGTCGATTGATGATAACACATTTTCGGGTTCGTTGTGGTTGAACACTTGCTTTTCATGATTCTACGTCAGATTCGAGGCCTTAGTGATTCCCTTGGATATCGAGATTTTGTTATTCGGGTTTATGACTATTATAATCCCTGTCAGATTGCGGGTTTCATTCCACGAGTGGCTAGACAAAGGTCGGAAATATTAGTTCACCAGATCAAGTTATAATTCTACTGCTTGACATTTTCGGACATTCAAAAGTGATAGTAAATGGCTTTACTAGCATTGCTTAAATACTTACTAGACCTCTAGCACCTCTAGGTATGGCATGAACACTGTACGAAGTGTCAACAACCAATAACCTAGCCGTCTGCGTCGAAATAGTCCATAACCACTTTAAGAATTGAAGTGACATCAAGTTTTTGGTGCTGTGTTAAGGAAATGAACTGCCCTCTACGTCTCCAGCTGATGTATGGTTGACACCGATGAATTCGTCTGATACTGCACTGCTATATAATAAAGCTATGTAGTGCATTGATCGAATGAATGGAATAAGTCAAGTCGCTCTTTTCGACAGGTCAGTATGGAAGTGGCTGTAAAGCCACCTCTATTTATTAATGAACTAATTAGGCTTTTATGCGAAGTATATCTTCATCAGTCATATGTCGTCGGCAATTTCACGATATGGTGATAGGCATCCGCTTAGGCAATTATGACTACTCATGCACACAATCGGCTGGACAGGGCGTAAATGCTATATTCGAGATCTTATCACCAGCCAGTCATTTCTAATCTTCAGCTGGTGATAGATATCTGATCACTAATAGCAAGCCTAACTTTATTTTTCTGGTTAGCTAATAAATTTCCTTAAAATGCACAATTACTTCATCTTTAAGCAGAAAGTGGGGGGAAGGGGGGTCTTTTTTACTACTAAACATTATTTACGTTCTAAAATAAACATTCTTATTTGTTATTTATGAGAATAGTGCTTATTATAGCCTCCTACATTCAAGCCTTTTTTTACCGATAATTATACCCATGTATTCATTGCCGATTACCTAAGTGTTCTCCTCTAAAGGCAACAAAACACACATTAGGTAAGTCCCAAACGTTAAATTTAAGGACTTATTTTCAATGAAATTCACTATTTCAACTCCAGATGCCTCGACTAAAGCTTACAGTACTCTGTAATAAATATATTCATAAAACCATCTAAGTGATCCAGTTGGGTAAAATTGGCTTCAGGAGAGCACTGATCACTAGGTGAATGGCTGATCAAACTCTCACCCCTTACACGATTATGCTAAACTTAGTTACTCATATTTATGTGATATTATTACTTATTATAAAGGTATTGATTGGTTGTTGCCTGAGAGGTCTGTATACACACGACCGTACTTGCCGCGGCTTCGAGAAAATTTGAGTATATATGTGATTCCTTGTTCAAAATTTTGGATTCACCACCTATTTCACTTAGTTCTACTCATTTGTATAACAATTTGCGTTTAAGAAGGATACAAGACATCTTTAACAGTGTTTTAAACAAAACTGAAAAGGAAATACACCAATGAAATTTTGTTGTCATCAATTTTATTACAAATTCACAAAATACACAATAGAAAATTATTAATATATATTTTAATTTGAGTTATTGAAAGTTAAACCACATACACGGGACCTGTGACTATTTCATTTTCAAGCTTATTCACTTGTTGGTATATTTTCCACCAAGAAAGTAGGATTTCCTCACTCACCACGTCACCAGCGTTATTTTTCAACATTTTTATCTTGAAATAGCCGTCAAGTCCAATTTCTCGAACAAACTGTTTCTTCAATAACTCTTCTTCTCTAAAATTAATTTCGGTATATTTCGCCAGCTTGTTATCTTCGTCTAATGTAGGGCGATCCGCATCTTGTGAAATGTTGAGAAGACGCGTGAGGAAGGATACACTTCTTGAGAGGAAGAAAAAACGACTCATCCAGACTAAGGTGCTAAATACTGAGACCGAAAGCACAAACAGTAACCACACAAACAGGAAGATGTAAATTTTCTCGTTTAGCCTATTAATGGGTAGCGCACAGATGGCTGTAAACATCGTATTTCGATTTCCGGGAATATGGAAATTAACTGGGCAAATTGCACGCATGGGAAAGAGTTCACTTCCTTTCCATTCGCGATTATATGCGAAGACGTTGAAGAGTCGTAGTGTGAACTGAACCAAATCAGTACGAGTCATCTGATCGGGGTCGAGAAAGTGCATGGTGAGGAAGACTTGCCCTGCACAATTGACAATGTACAAGAGTTTGACAAGGAGGTAGTAGAATGCTGCGTGATTGCCCAAACGTTTGATGAGAACAAATAGATGAGCGCCGGGTACGTAGGTAATGAGGAAACGTTGTAATCGAGCTTTGCATGACTTGCTATATTGGAAACCGGAATGTTGACGTGAAACACGAAAGAGTTGATCTGCACAAGTTCTTACTAATTTCGTACGAATTTCGGGATCTCCAGTGGTGTTGGCAGCTTTGGCGCGAGCGATAAGAGCACCGAAGTCATCGTCGAGAGTATTGACACTGAGTGACTGCCATAGAAAATGTGGAAGGAAGAAAAGAACTGCTTGAATCGCCAGACAAAATGGCACCCATTGGTAGAAAGCTGTATGGAAAGACATGCGTCGTTAATTGTATGCAACCCAACAATAATAAAAATTTTCACTTTTTTTATTAATGTTGCATATCAAGTAGTAAAACTTACAAATATCGGCTTTGCCACGAAGACGATCCCAGTCCTCGTGGGTATTGGGAATTTGATCGCTTTTACGAAGATCAATAGTTCCTTCTGTCCAGCATACAGACTCAATGTATGCGAAAAAGTTGGGTATGGTTGGATACTCAGCAGAAGTGCATGTAATGGGACGAAAAAAGTAGACAGAGGTCATAGTTATGCATGCAAGAATGGTAATGATGGCCATAGAGTAAGAGCGATTAAGACGATCTGCAAAATCGTCAAGAATTGCGAAATTATCATTGCTGCCCCCGTAACGTCCTCTGAATATTTCTTGAAGTCCACCAAGCAATGGTATCGTCATAGTGTTTTCAAGTATTGGTTGTAGTAAAGCCAAAGATGAGATCACTAAAAGTAAAATGATATAGATTATTAACTCATGAGCCTTCTGTAAGTAAATTCGAACCAAGTCAAGCCAATAAAAAGCAAACATTTCTTACTGACGAATTGCAAACGTGCGAGTCAGTTGTAAGAGCAACAATATCTCAATTTTGATTGGTTACTCGGAAGAAGCGTCAAAACGTATCGAAAAGCGAGCATTCGAGGTCCAAACGTAATTTATTGCTTTTTATGAAAAATATACCTTTCTAGGGATAATGCTGGAAAAAATTTCATCAAACAGACGAATAATTGGGAGATATTTTTTTTAAATTTCCTAGAATTTGAAAATGAAGTTAGAATACATTTTTGCTGCATCTATATAGAGAAGATGCATGTATGGGACTTAGGAAAGAGAAGAACATTAATAGACTAATTAAGTATACTTTTCTGGTTTAGTGTGAACTTGGTTTTGATTAATTACTTATTAACTATTATTATTTGATTATTTTAATTTCTTGCAATTGCAAAATGTTATTATGAGTAAACAAAATTAGCTTTAGCGCTTTAAAATCCAATTATATTCAAACGATAAGAGAAAAAGTAATATCTATCGACATGGCAATAAATGCTTCTCAATTAAAATTGAAATTTGTACTCTAACCGCGAACGCGGACAAGGGTACATTGAGAATTCCATGGAGCTAATTCCTGAAGTGTTTCTGAACCACACTAATAATTTATTTATTTATATCAAATGGCAGGCTTTATGATAATTATCATTAACACTTTAGTTGACTTAGGGCGATATCAAGTTCACAAAAAGTCGTAAGGGAGAATAGAAGAGTGATTCACAGATGTAAAAGAGGCAGACACAAAGGTAGAGAAAAAGGTAAGGTAAGTACTATGGAAGTAGTCGAATATGGCATACAGTTGGGTTATGGTAGTTTGAAGTCAACTGTCGGTTTATAGGCTTTTTGCCGTGGGTATACGTTGCCAGGATGCACCACGTGGAGGTAAGTCTATCGCTTACCCCCTATACTAATAATAAAATTAATAGAAATTGGACAGTCAGACCACGTCAAAGCTGTTAAAATACACGGTTTCTTTTTTCTGTCCCCTCATCAGCTTCCTCTTTCACCCGGTGTATCTTATTTATTATATTTCAAATGGCTTTTATTTTCCATGAGTTGGAGTAAAAGCAACTAATAATTTATTTTCCTATAATAAAATTGAGAATAGAAAATGGAATTTCAATCTGCGTCACTTTGCCTTTAACATATTTCAGGAAAAGTGAGACATTTATTTTCAATTAGGGAATATTTTGCAAGTCAATTGGAGGTAATTGAGCTTTAAAAATTTTGTTTGTTTTAAAGCTGAAAAATCAGCCCATACCGGCAAATGCTGGTATAAATTAAAGACCAGCTGATTATTCAATTTCGTTTTGGTTTGTGATAGTTTTACTAATTCAGTAATTAATCCAATTGACTTAACTTAAAATAACGCTAATTATAAATAATTAAGTGAATAAAAGCAATTAATGCCCTTAATTTGGCAATGTCAAGCAATTAAAGATCCGAAGAATGACCTTAATCTATAGGTTGTAAGGTCAAATTATAGAATTTTGTGGAGAAAATTTAAAAATTCTTATTGATTTAAGTGTTTCCGGTGTCATATGTTCGAAATAAGGACATAATGCACAAAGCCAATATTTGATAAATACGACTATGGATAATCTCGTGCTATATTGATCGAAAATCAATAATTTGGTAATAAGGATGGGAGGTGAATTTCACTGTTAAACTTTGTTTTTATCTCATTTTTTTTTTTTCAATAACTATAATCTGGTGAGACTCTGAATTTAAGCTATTGTTTCGCATATGATGAGGAACCTAACTTCCCTTGTGACTAATGGTGATACAAACAAACAATTTTAGTGAATTTGGTCTCGCCTGTATAAACCAACCTCTTCACTCAAACAAATTAAGTATTAACAATGAGTTACGTATATCTTTTTTACAGATTTAAAATATTAAAATGAATGCAAAGATATGAATTTCGGGCTGAGATTTAGGAGTGTCAAGGCGAAAATCTAATTTTGTTGAATGATTCCGTATTTTCGCTTGAAAAACCAAATAGTTATTTTATATTTTCTTTCCATTGTTAGTGAAGTAACAATTGATTATTAAATTACTTAATTGAGATAATATGCATTACGATATACTGTACACAGTTCAAAAGTGCTTTAACTGGTACTTTTTCAACAAAGATCACAACGAAGATTGGATGATCTGTATTCCTCTTATCGATAAATTTTTTTGAACTATACGATTTTCCAGCTTTTTCGAAGGATTAAAGCCAATCTCTGCTGTGTTAGAGGGGTCGTCAAGAGTTGCGTTAAACGCTTTTCTGTTTTCCTACCCTCAGGACGGTCAAAGAAAGCGATAAAGCCAAGTTAGGAGATATTGAAAATGAGCGCAAAAAGGTTGACATCAAGGTGACAGAGACATGAATCAACAGAAGTCTGAATGTTGTCTCTGTAATGCATTGCGCCTCACTCATTTTTTTGTGCGTATAAAATTCATCATAAGGAAACAATATACAAATGAGTTAGGAGGGAGAGAGACAGTCACCCAGAGGACTAAGTCAACGAAGGGCCAGGTGAAGGGCCCCTACGAAAATTGGATAACGAAGAGAAATTAGGGCGGAAAAGGAAGAGCAACCATGAATAGCTCCATCGATATTCACTGAGACAAAAATCGACTAAAGAGCGCATGCTCTCTGGAAGACGGAGATTGGAGATCTTAATTCGAAAGTAACAGTGAGTGCAGTATTCCGATTCAGCAATAGATAACGAAGCCACAAGAAGAAAAAAGGGAAAAGTCATCATTAATTTACCTTTCAAAAGACAAGCACTTTTGAATCGTACAAGCGACTTCTTACTACGTGACTCGAAGATAAGGCGATGCGTTCAGACAAGAGTGAACCATTAAGCGACGACAGATACAACCTATATACACACACGAAGAGAATGAGCTAGAACTTTTCTTTAATCGTCGCAGTAGGAAGTGTGCGGGTAGCGATCACTATAATATTGAGAGGACAGAGTGGGCACAGGGGAAAATTTCACCACCTCCACACAATTCACTTGACAAAAGGTAATCCAGTAGCATCAATAACGAAAAAAGATGAATTGCGAGGTGGTATGAAGATTTGTGATCTTTTTAAGATAAGAAGATGCGCTTCGGAAAAGTGTTTGGTGCGTGATTAGAGTCCTGCATCTACGAGGACCAAGGTGCTGGCGTAAGATATGAAAGAGTTGTTCTGAAACCATTTTTGACATAGTTGTACAAGTTTATGCATTGGCAGTGCTAGGTTATATGTACGTGACATGAGATAAGATCACCAAGACCATCCTCGAATACGTTGACATTGAGGCATATGGAAGAAACGAGAGATTAGTTGGTATTGCCAGAACAAGGGGTATTAACTTATAGAAGGGCTAAAAATAGAGCCTTAGGACACTTATTTATTTTGATGACAACTGAAAAATAAAGTGAATTATTTAACACAGCAAGAAATTGTTGAATAAAATAAGAATTATTACTTGAAAATCCAGACATGATGTGAAATTTGAAGCTCCTTGATTTGCAGGTTCAATTACAGAAATGAACGATGAGGCTAAGTAGTACCCAAAGATAAATTGCGGATTTAAAATATCTAATCAGAGAAGTCACATTAAAAAACAATAACAATTTTTTGTTGGTAGTTTTATATTTCAACAAAAAATTTCGAATGTTCTCAATGTTGATCTTTACCAACATTCTGGCTCAAACGACATAATGCCAATCGCATGAAAAGTAACAAACATTTATTTTCGTTTACCTTTGGAGAGTTTTATTACGATCTTCACGAGTTATTGTTCTAAGTAAACGAATTCTGCCATCCGTTATGCATCTTCTCGAACTTTTGACTATTCATTGTTTATTAAGTGGAAAATTGGCTTCATTATTGGTTAATTAAAAGATACAATCAAAGATGCGGCTTAGATAAGTTAGGAAAGCACTTACTACAATATTTACCTACAGAAAGTGAAACGGATTATGAAAAATGAAGGTTTTGACCAAGGAAGTAACAATTTCTTTATTTCCCAAGATACGAATGGCGCAGTCAGTCCATACGATCCTCACTATCTGAGTCTTTGGGATTATTCCGGTCAATTAAAGCCCATTCATGAACGTAAGGATAGATGAGGTTTGCACTTTCTGGTTCTCAAGAACAAACTTTTGGCATATGTCAGAATTTTCCAAACTCTTCATTTTACAAACCGATATATACATATTGGTCTGATATTAAAAGAATGAATTATACCTGAATTGTTGGCTTTCGAAAGATTGGACGGTAATGTGACTAGATCCCTTAATTTACTAAAAGATTCGTTGACCTAATATACAATTTGCAAATAATTCATTTGTCTTTTGGTAGGGAATAAACCATATAACAAACTTACTATCTAAATAAATTCGATTTTTTTATTTATCAAAAAAAATTACAGTGTGACTAGATATGAACACAAAGTACTTAAGGAAATTGATTTGTTGATAATGGGATGAGGATTAAGTTAGAGTAGGTATTGAAGTCAGGGCACCAAAAGGATGCTGCAATATTTGATCTCTGTTGCAGGCCTCTTACTTTCTGGGTTTTTACCACCTCTACGCATTATAGTGCTCAAATGTTTGAATTTTATGCTTTTTCCCATTTACTGAGTGATTTCGGGACCATTAATTGCATCTATTCATTTAAATTATCGATCAACTACATTGGATTATTACTCACGGAAACGGAAACTTTAAAGTGCTTTACTAATACGACAACATTTAAACACACTATATAGCATAGTATTCCAATAAGAGGGGCATGAATAGAAGCGTCTCCTCCATCATTTCATCCAGTGGTTCATAAGAGTTTAATCTATCCCTCAATGTACTTCCGCAGTTTATGGATATTTCCGCTAGTATCATTTATTTGTCTTCACGAAATATTTAATTAAGCTTAAATAAACATCATAGTTTGAACTTTCTTGGTTAAAAATTGGGGTCAAGAAATCCAATTGTATCATATATTTAAGGTGATAAATTGATTTTGACGGAACATCCACTAACTAGTTTAAAAATAACCTCAAATGTAATTTAAACCAACTTACTGAAATGGACTTGAGGGTCTGCGAAACGGGGAACGTAAAGCTCTCCTTAACATTGTGAGAGGATCGATATTAGGATTATGATGTCAAGACAAGATGTCCTTATCCTCCACATAGAGAAATTCCTACATATTTTAAAACGACAAGAAAATGAGCTCTCTGAAACGTGTTCAACACGATCATTATTCCGCTAGTTCTTGCTCCACTTTTCATGCTACCTTTGGACTGAAACAAAGAAAAATTTCATTAAAACGCACAATTTGAAGTTAGAGATCTTCCATCAGTAGTATAAAGAATAAATTGAATGCTACTAATATATTCAAAGTAGAAATTACTCCTTTCGAAGGAGGTTGGTGGTGTAGTCAACAAGAAAGTCAAGTGATTTCCGTGAACTACCAAGTGCTGCAGTCACGAGTTAAAATGTTGCATTTGTAGCCCTCCCAAAAACGCGCTTTCGAGAAAGTCTTTAACTCGGTTAATGATGTTGTAATTATTCCAACACACATTTCAGGTGACTAAAATAAAAAAAAACTGAATAAATTATTCTAGCCATATGATTATGGCAACCTGGCATTACAAAGATATGGATTCGGCTTTAATGCAAATTCGATTCAATGGATTTAAGCGAAGACCTCTTGAAAGAAATTACGCGAAATCATCGAGTATATATGTTATGTTAAAGTGATGTATTTAAAATGATAGAGTAAAGTGCCGCACAGAAGGGAAATTAAATTAACTCTACCTCACCACATTAGCAATGATTGAGTACATTTTGGAACAATTCTCATTATATTTATAAATATACAAAGCACACTAACTGATGAAAATTAAGTTTTTTAAAATGTAGCAGGATCAATATGGACTTCGGATCGGGTCTTGAGAATACCCGTATTAATTTAGAGAAACTTTAGAGGTCGGAAAAGTAATGAATTACTGGTACATAAAATTTCTGGCATAGTAAGCCGACTGGTATTCCATTTTCACATCTAAGTAATGAGGGTGGATATTTTTACGAACTTGGTGGGATAACGAGCTGTGGGAATAATCAAACAGCTGTTCCAAAGTGAAGTCAAAAACGAATTGTGTGTATCAAAGTATAACTTGATAAAACACGATAAGGATTCGAGAGAGAGAGAAAGAGAGAGAGAGGCGAGTTCACGAGCAGGTAAATGCGACAAATCCTCGCATTTTCATTAAGAATGCATCTCTGGCGCAATTTTGGAAAATGCATAGAGTACTATCCTTCTAACTAACGAAGAACCAGGTAAGTACAATATCGGGAAAGATTTTTATAAGCCTTGGAGGCAGTCGCTTCTCTTAAAGTTCTCAAATGCACACTTTCAAACTGCCTTTTCTAGTTATCATAAGAAATGTCTTTACAGTTTCGAACTATTTTAAAGAGCTGAACCGCCTTTGACCCCAAATTGGAAGAAAGGAAAGATAATTAGGCGTAATTTTTATAGTCTATTGCTGAATTCTCGAGGAGATATTGATGTATGTCACAAATAATTTTTTATTTAAAATAAATAATAGAGTAACTGCGGAGTTTGTTCTAAGAATTGCGAATCTTATTGGTTCGAGTAGACAAAATTTTGACATTGGGAGATAGAAGAACTTGATGGGCATAGATGTGTGAAAGGTTTAATAATAACATTCACGTTGACTTGTGGAGAGCACAATGCTAACATAGCTAAACCACGCCTGTAGCCATCAAGTGGGGCATTGCTACTGATCGTGTTAGGAAGCCAATAAACAGTCAATAGTCATTGCATGGTCAGCATTTATTTATATCAAATGGTAGGCTTTATGATAGTTATCATAAGATCTTTAGTTGACTTCGGGTTTCACAGAGGGGAAGAACATCAAAGTCACAAGAAGTAGACAGGGAGAACAGAAGAGTGATTCACAGATGTAAGACAGAGACAGACACAGGGGTAGAGAAAAAGGCACTGGGGAAGTGGTGGAATATGTCATACAGTGGGATCATGGTAGTTTGAAGTCAACTGCATATTTATAGACTTTTTTGCCGTATGAGTATAAGTTGCCCAGGGTGCACCACGTGGAGGTAAGTCTATTGCGCACCCTTACATGGTCAGCATAGCCAAACTCATATTTTCAAGGCTGAGTTCTGTTTTAATGACACACAACCCCAATAAAGACTCCAGACCAGACTCTCTATTTCTTCGATATTGCTCGAGTTGCTCAACTAATTCGTGAACTATATCATACTAGGAGATTTTGTCATAGAGACTGCTAAAGTCTGCGTGGTCTAGTTAAGAGTTATTGATTTCTTTGTTGTTTGATCGCCGACGCACAAAGAACGCAAAACCAGTCGGCTATCAGTGTGCATGTACGTGCCTTATTTGCCGCGATCAAGCGACCACTCTCGCTGAAATCACCTTTATACACTGTCAGCCTAATCATTCACCTATTTTCGCTGTCCATCCGGATCTGGTAACCCATTAACATTTTCGGCAATTATTAGCCTAATTAGATCGAAAAAAAGAAATGGTAACAAACAGGTGAATATAATGACATTAAAAACACTCCATGTGATGCTTAAACCAAAGTCTGGTGTTGATGTTTTGGATATCCAAAAAGCGAATCTATCAGCATATTAGTAAACTCTTTAAAATTTGTAATCAATAATTCTTCCATTTTGAAAAGTTATAAAGTAAATTGTAAATTACAGCAGGAATCGGTAATAATTATAAGAACTCAAAAAGTTACAAAATCACTTTGGGGATGCTTAATTGTACCGAAGCAATATAACGAATCTGGAGGGAAATGTAAAAGTCAAAAATGAAGTTATTAAATTTGGTAAACTACTTCTTTCTAAACGGAGGGTTACATCTTATTTGTCTTCTCAATTTTATATTGAGTTAACGTTTTCAATTGCAGATCAGAAGTATTCAATAAATTTGTACTTCATAATCTGAAATAAGCGCTGTTGAAGTGTTGGAAATTTCATTTGTCTTCTTTCTTTACCTCAGTTGTTATTCTGTTATTATTAGCCTGAAGTAATAATAATATCTAATTGTTCTTTTGTATAACAAACCGATACTTAAAAAGGTTGGAGTAAAGCTTAAAGAGGAAGTATAATAATTTATTTCGGCATGTTTTGACCAAAGGAAGGCATTTTAAATAAAAAGTAAGCCATTTATAACATAAAATGAGGAAAGTGGCCTTAAACAAGTAAATGACAACGTTAAGGCTTTAATTAATAAAACATCAAGATGTCCATAGCTTTCTTCATAATGTTATGAATTTCCAATTACATGAATTGAATTCAGGAATCGTGCATGAGAGTACGTTCACGATGTTCTGAGATTATTGAACTGATAATTTGGTTACAGGATTAGTCCTTTCATCCTTATGCAATGGACAAGAGCAGATGGATTGGAAAAGCTACAATTTTTCAAAATAATTTGCATCAATAATTTATGCATAAGCAAAGCCCAGTCCTATACATACTTCTAAATTATCGCACCAGAAATGCGAAGGCAAAATTAATAGGCTTGGTTCAAAAATCAAAGGTTAGATAAGTAAACTTAAAGGAATATATAAACTTCATAGATCAAATCCCATCTTGGTAATACCATGCATAAATTCCTGCATAGTCTTTACTTCTAGTTCTGAATTAGAGAGAATATATATTTATGGCTTCTAAATATGACCAAGTAATTTGTAAACCTCAGTGGAGTCAACTGCTTAACAAAAACCATATATAAAATTGTCTTAAGAAAATAATGCATTAAAAAACTTAATCTTTTCATAAACGTATTGTTTTACATTTAAGTGTTATACTAAGCTTAAAGATAGACGCGATCTTTGATAAGCTGCAGACGTTAGGCCAATGGACTCTCTATCTGCGTTTTCGCACAAGCAGGCGGTTACGCGGGATTATATATCGAATCCCAGAATAAGTATACCACTTTGCTCTAAGTAATGGAATTCTTTAGGTTACAGGACTGTTTCTGGAGTCAATGGTCCATTGGTTATCTTGGATGATGTCAAGTTTCCGAAATACGCCGAGATCGTGAAACTCACTTTACCTGATGGGAACGTTAGAAGTGGTCAAGTTCTCGAGGTTAGTGGCAAAAAGGCTGTTGTTCAAGTCTTTGAGGGCACGAGTGGCATCGATGCTCAGAAAACCGTTTGCGAATTTACCGGTGACGTTCTCAGAACTGCAGTTTCCGAAGATATGCTTGGGCGCATATTTAATGGTTCTGGCAAACCTAAGGATGGTGGTCCATCAATATTAGCTGAGGATTATCTAGATATTGAGGGCCAACCCATTAATCCCTATTCTCGTATATATCCACGTGACATGATTCAGACTGGAATTTCCAGTATTGATGTAATGAATTCCATTGCTAGAGGTCAAAAGATCCCAATTTTCTCTGGTTCTGGTCTTCCTCATAATGAAATCGCCGCTCAAATATGCCGTCAGGCTGGTCTAGTTAAGAAAGAAGGAAGTGATACTACCCAAGATGAACATGACAATTTCGCCATTGTTTTTGCTGCTATGGGTGTCAATATGGAAACTGCTCGATTCTTCATGCAAGATTTCAAGGAGCATGGTTCTATGGATAATGTTTGTCTGTTCCTTAATTTGGCTAACGATCCAACTATTGAAAGAATTATCACTCCTCGTATTGCCCTTACCACTGCTGAATATCTCGCTTACCAGTGTGAAAAGCATGTTCTCGTTATTCTCACTGACATGAGTTCCTATGCTGAAGCTCTTCGTGAAGTAAGTCATCGATTCCACAGTTAAATTTTATTGATTTTTATCAGGTTTCAGCTGCTCGTGAAGAAGTGCCGGGTAGACGAGGCTTCCCTGGTTATATGTACACTGATTTGGCATCGATTTACGAGAGAGCTGGTTGTGTTGAGGGTCGTGGTGGATCTATTACACAAATCCCTATTCTCACTATGCCCAACGATGATATCACTCATCCAATTCCTGATTTGACGGGTTATATTACCGAAGGACAAATTTACATTGATCGTCAATTGAATAACCGACACATCTACCCACCCATCAATGTTCTTCCATCGCTTTCTCGTCTCATGAAATCTGCTATTGGCAAGGATATGACCAGAGATGATCACTCTGATGTCTCCAATCAACTGGTAATTTGTCTCTAGCTGGATTTTATCGCTAATTTTTCGGCTAAAGCCCTATCTAATCCATTCTATGTGCTATGTTTATTTATAGTACGCCTGTTATGCAATCGGGAAGGACGTACAAGCCATGAAGGCTGTGGTTGGTGAAGAAGCTTTGACTGGTGATGACTTACTCTACTTGGAGTTCTTGAACAAATTTGAGAAACTTTTTATTACTCAAGGCCCCTATGAAAATCGTAGCATTTACGATTCTCTCGACTTGGGTTGGGAGCTGCTGCGTACCTTCCCCAAGGAACTTCTTAAACGCATTCCTGAGTACGTGATTGACAAATACTATCCTCGCAATCTGGAACCTCAAAATTAATTCCCCTTTATGTGATGCACTTATTTTACTTCCGGCTCTCTCCCCTTTCTGTTGTTTTTGCTAGATTTTGCTGATTAGTGTCTACCATACTCGTTCCAAGGGGGAGGGATTGGTTAAACATTTCAGTGTAGCTCTGTCTCTCTCTCTATCTAAGCATAATAATTTCTACTATTACCACTGTCATTATCTTGTATGCGATGGAATCGGGCTAATTTTGGTTGTGTGAATGAATGTTGTCTCCTTACCACCTACTTATACATTTACATCTCCGCTGTAATACAATGAGTCACATTCGAATTATTCGTTTTGTGCCTTCATTTAATTCTGCTCGGGGTCGCTTTCTTAAAGGGAAAGTGCGACAACTTATATGTCTCACTATCTAAGTGATCAAGCGTTGTATATCTCACAGAGTTGAGAGTTTCAGATGTTAGATTTTTCTGATCATTAACTTGAAGGCTGTTGCTTGTGCTGTTGTGCTACAATTCGGTTAGGCTCTGTTTTCACGCCTTAAGTTGAACGGCTGAGGGAGGGGGATTTCGCTGGGTTAGTTTCGGTTGCATGAACTTTAAGTTAACTTCCAATTAAGGCTCAATCAAGAAAAACTGTAAGGTAGACAATTTGAGTATCCTTGATGGGTTTGACCGAGTACACTCGTAAGTTTATCCCCAAGAACTGAATTATCTACGTTCAAACCACCTGTGAAGCCATCACTACCAATGTTGGTTAAGCTATGATCCACGTCTCATCTTCAGTCTGTCGTTTGATCTACACACCTTTTCTTTCACACTTCTGAATTCTAGTTAATTGTAGTTGATAAGTGGGCAAGCGAACAGTTATAGAAGGAACTGATCAAAATTCATCCCATGTAAGGTTACTTTAGAAGACAGTTTCAATTAGGCCAGATATCTCGCAAAATGAATAATATTCCTGAAGCTAACAGGAAATATCAACCTTTAACGACCAATAGTTTGGCTGGATGAACATGTATTGGATATTTGAGAGTGGGTCATGGGAAGGAGGGGTGGAATGGGGGTGAAAGATCAGTACTGATCTAAGACAATTTGGATTGTAAGGATTTGGGGAAACGAGATACGAAAAAGCAGTGACCAATTTCGCGTTTTTCGTTTATTGACTTGCATACACGAATAGAGACTGACCAGTCCTAATGAGTGAAAGTGCCAACTGCACTAAATTCCCTGTGTTTTAATAAACATTTTTCCAAAATTGTATACATTAAATTTAACACAGGGCCTAGTAACTGATTTCCATTAACTTTTACATTATGTTCGTATTTCGAGTGAATGTAGAATCAGGAGACAAATATAAAACATGCTGAATTAGTCCAATGCCAAATTTAACACCAAAGTTTGCCAAACTCAAGGGATACTGATTTGGAAACTTTAGTCAAGGTTCCATATAAAAAATTGCCAACATTAAAGTAAAATGCTTAAAACAACTTTTAAGTGCATATTAATTCAAAAACCCATTTTATGAGGAGTAGTGGTGCACCGTCATTTGCCATTCCGGTTGAGAAACTCAAACTCTGTCATCTCATTTATTAGGTTGGTCACGCCGCACTATAGGTATCTAGCCTGTGACCTCGGACTTCATGACTGTAATCAACTCTGATCAATCTCAGGACATCATTCGACTTCCTAGTAAATTAAAACAAGATTTACGCTTTTGACAACTTCACTCAGGTTGATCATGGCAAGTGCATTCTAATCTGACTAATAAATATCTAAATCTAAAGAACCTTTCGGTTAGGACCGCATCTAGTTACGGTAGAAGCTAATTTCAGAAACATACCATTTTCTTTTGTCAGAAAATAATTGTAATACATATAGTTTCCAAAATTGAATACGCTAAATTGTGATACACAAGCGGAATAAGACGAAGTGAATAGTAAAATCAATATGACTGTTAAGAAGAAACGAGGATGAAATGCGAATAAAAGATACGTAAATTGAAATGATTAAAATTTCAAATTGCCATATATCTGAAAAATGGAAATATTCATTGACAAAGTGAAAAAGACCTTTTATCAAATAAGCATTATACTTTCCACTAAGTCTGCAGTAAAAGTATCTTTCGACTGATCGGGTAATAGTAAAAATAAGTTGCAATAGTTGGTATTTAAATAAATAAATACACATTCTGTCTTACTCAAAAAATTTCGTGAAATTACAAATAACTTTCAGATTCATTGCTTTTTTGCCTAATATGGGGATTTTATTTACTTCTGTGCACTGTTCAATAATGGAAATCCACATAATAGCTTCGGTTATATAATATTTCAATGAGCATAGAATTTTGGATCTATTTAAGGATATTTGAACATTATCTAAATAACTCATGAAATAAATGACATTCCAGTAATCTACACCAGTGAACATTACAAAGAAACTCACTAACAGATTGCATTACGATGTATTACGTTAGAATATGCGAATATTTATCCAGGCAACAATTTGGTCCAAGGCTTCATATCAACATTGTTATTGGATAGGGAGGTAGAAGGCTTTTGAAATAGCCTCCGATAAAGGAAAAAAGATGAAAAATGGAATCGGTCAGTATCGGGAATGCTGGCGTTTTTGGTTCGAGCAGTTGATGCTGCGTCTTTGATTCTGAAAAGAGAGCTAAAGAATGCCTTAAATGCAATCGGCAAACACTGTATTAGAACCACTTAAATAGATATAGTTTGAATTCGATTGGTTATTTATAACTATTTATCGCGAAAGGTAGTTTAAATTAATAGAGAGCAGGAGATAGCTTTAACTAGAATGACCTGATGACACTGTTCTAGTAAATCAAAAATTAAATGGCTTACACCACATTAATAGAATTTAGAGAATTGGTGAAGATATACACAAACGATTAGGAATCATTCATTTTATTATTGTGTCAACTCTCTATTAATGGTGAATATAGGCCCTGTATCATCATTGGTCCATTCATGGCAAACCATCCAGAACACCTATTTATAATCAGTACGTGCCACCATTTTATTTAAATCTAAAAAATATATGAACTGAGCCTTCTTAGATCAATCAAATTCTAATTTAATTGTATCGTCTTCAAGCTTTCCGAAAACATATCAGAAAGTTATTGAAAAATTTGTTAACTTGATTTTGACTGTATATTCAAATAAAATGTTGCCTATTTGAATATTTATCGCTTTAATTAACTCAAACCATACGACTTTGGAAAATAATGATTAAATTTAAATAACTTTTATTTTAAGTAATTTATAGTGGAGAATTCAAGGTTATATAAATTGAGCGCATTTTGTAATCCGCGATGTCCTGTGAGTTCGTGCATAATAGGAAATTGTAAAGTGCCAGTGCATTAAAATACGATATACGACGAATTATGTGTTTTATTTATTGTTTTAAAATCGACTTTCTAATATTTATAACTTAAAAATTCGATATTTTTTGTTAAGCTAACTTATTCGTCAAAATTGTGTAACAAAAATACTTAAATGGTAGATATTATATGTGCCATTTTGTAATTTTACAGTTTACACTAATAACGCTATTTTCTTTATTTTCCTTAACTATAATACCTGTTCGTTTTTATGTGAAGTAACTGTAGCGTGTTATAATAATCACAGTATCCTTTTCTATTATAGCCCAAAAGGAATCAGAGGATGAAACTAAACCTTGTAAGATTAGTTGTCATATGTTAATCGCTACGTATTTAATTTAATAATCTGTCCTTTTTAATCTTACCCTTTATCAGATTCGGAGTTTTACATTTTTCATTGATTTCTGCCAGAATTTTAAGTTGAAGCTAGGTTATTCAGCTTGTTTACCCGTGTTTATCATTTACAATAAGCAAATCTATGCTTTTTAATATATTTCAGCAGTACCGGAATCAGAGACTGAATCCAGTGAGTTTGCACAATATTTTCTTATATGACAATTTTAAGTCATCGCTTTAATTTGATATTTTCCATCACTTCTCCTCAGATTCTCCAAGTTCAATTCCAGAGCAGATTAGTACTTTAAAGAAAATGCCAGATTCGAGTGGTTCCAACGATGCATCTGGTTAGTCGCAACTCACCATTATTCTTAAATGTCGTCCGTTTTCGGAAACCCATCTTATGGGCATTTATCGTAATTTTTAAAACAAATGATCTCTACATGTTTACAATCAGGGCGAGCTCATTTCACTTTGATTATAATATACATATTTTCAGAAGATCTCGATTCAGTTTTGGGATTCCGAAGTAATTTTGGTTAATTTGTCTGATTATCTGAGATTATTTGTTCCTTCATATTGTATTTCCCTCACCCTTATTAATTACTCTCAATTAGTTCACATTCTTTAAATATCAATTTTGTAATCTATTGATGGCATCTGGTAATTTTTGACCTAATATCAAAAAGGAGATTGTCCAATTATGCTGAGTCAGAGACTTGACTGCGCACATGAATCATTCTTCTGTCTCTGTCATCGTCTAATTGTCTGAGTGTCTAATCTGAATGACACGGTTAAGAATGGGAAAAAAATTATTGGTCGAATCAGTGCGGTAGAAGAGCACCGAACACTCTATTAGTCACTCTTCTTTTGCCCAAACAAAATCGTTAAAATTTGAATTGGAACAATTGTTATTTTATTGCATTTTTACTAAAGTTAAATTGAATGGATTAATGAAATGCTTATTCGCACCGTCTGAAAATGTTATATTTCTATCCATCTATCTTCCAAAAAACAATGGTTTAACACGTTTTTCTTTCGATTATTGTTTTTGAATAAGTTACCTTCTAATCTGTATGCTAAAGTGCAGTGTTCCTTCAATTTCCTAACAGTTTAATCAGAATTGAAATTGAAGATGAGATTCCTATTCCCTACCCAGACAAATATGTGCACTTTAGAGGACGAAGAAAATTATGGGGACAAAAATTCCAACATCTTTTCCAATATCTTAGCTGAACAAAGCCCCAGTACTAGAAGCACGTTATTGGAATAGTGGAGTTATGAATCTGTTTGCATAAATAGAGGAATGTATATGATCTTTAGAAATTAATGGAAGATATAAATATAAATAAATACATAGCAGAGTTTACTGCACCGACGGAGTTGGCGAAAAAGAAAATTACATTAAATACACATTTAGTAACATTCAGTATCCCTGATCTCACTGATAAGCAAGAAGATCTGTATGACACGATTTTCCCCGCGGAATTCTTTCTGTGGTCCATCTGATCTTGAGACTTGGCAGAATGTTCTTTTCTCAAGAAGCAATTAGTCGGTTTAAGATTAATGCAGGCAAAGGTTCGACTTTAACAGATTTGTCCGTTTGCAATATTTCGGAGACATTATAATGCGAGACATTTGAAAAGGCACTTATAGAAGCGAACAATACAGAAATTTGCAAAAGTAATCAGCAAATACATTAGCCTCGGTGAGTGACTCAGAGATGGGCCAGCTGGAAATGTCATCGTGTGACTTCAAAGATTGTGTGCGTATATAAGAGATAATCGTGCACCACCCTTCCATCCTTTTGTCTTCTAAAGGAAAACTTGCTTATTTCGTATTTAATTTTAGCGGTTCCCGTGGTCACTGCTGAGCCATTGACACATCAAAGAACTCCTACTTTGACGACGTGTCCAAGCTGCGAGGCAGAGGTTGTTTCTAACATCTCCTACAAAAATGGCCTCTGTGTATGGCTCTCTTGCACTGGCTGCGCTGCCGTCGGGTAAGTCACTTTATTCGTCTAAGGGCCAAGTTATATCGTCACTTTTGAATGTGTCGAGATTGATGTGGAAGAAGTGTATTTTTTTCCAAAATAACATCTTACCTTCTTATTCACGAATGCAGAATACCTACGGCATGCATGCTCTACTGGAAGATCCTTCCTGGACATCAGTCAGTTGTAGAAGTAAAGAGGATCAGTTTATTCTATTACCTATTACCGTAGAAATTAATCATATCTTTCAACACTTTTTGTGCAAACGCTGCCTGCATTTTGTTTCCCTGCTGAAAGGGATAACTTATATTTCATGTTGTTGATTTGAAATTGAATTGCCTATTGCCTTTTGACGCGATATTTTTCCCTGCACTTCTAATATTTTCAAGTCTAAAACGCGTCAATTTAGGTCTCCTTGTGATTTGGAGCTCCAGATATATAATCAATTATTAATAGATCAAAGTACCCCTTTTAATGTCTTCGTGAATACTGTGCCGTCAAAATCTATCTTCAAATTTTGTGAAGAAATGGATTCTCTAAAATAGCTTCACGTAATCTATCTTCAAGAAATTTGTTACACCATTTGAGGCACCCAGTTTTTGAGACCGTGCAACAGCAGCAGTTCATTTTAATCTCTATCGCCCCGAAATGAAATGAGGATTTCAAACTGGCCCAGGCAAAAACCTGTAGCTAAACTTCAATGACCTCTTCATAATTTGAAATTGTAATTAAACATGTCCATCTCAGTTGATGATCGAGGATGCTCAGAGAAGCGTACATCGGTATTTCCTAAGCTGTGGTCTTAATCAAGAATTTTACAAGTTATTATATTTTCTTCTCTTTGCCAGAAATTGACATCCAATGCTTAAAATACAATACAGTATTTCACTCCTTCGAATAGTTGGGGGTGGGGATGGGGTGGCTTGGGAGGCGACTTTTTTCCCTCTGACTTCATGCTCATCTCATTTAAATTGACTCATCTGAAAATCCTGTGCCATCTTCTGTTTGCAAAGTATATTAGAATTATACTCACCCTGAGGGAATATGAAAATGAAGCATGCTAAGTAGCAAACTGTATTCAGGAGATGACGTGCTTGTCAATAAAGTAGCTCCTATCCTGTCTGTAATGCTACTTTAAGAGTTCCATCAAATTAAAGTTGCATATCCACTCTCAGAAGTAAAGGGCTTCCTCAAGCCCTTCTTAAATGTATTGCGGGCAAATGGAAATGAATGATCTAGGAAATAAGGAAGGAGAAAGAGGCGGCATTTCAGGGGAATAGGCATCAGCGGTGGCACGCATAATTAATTGAGGTGTAATAGAAAAGTTGGCCGGATTTTTGTCCATGTTTGTTGTTACAAAAACGAGAGAAATCAACAGACAACTAAATATGAGTCATTGTCTGTTCAGTGTAGATGAAAATATTTGAATTCTAGCATGGTTCTAATGAACAGAATAGCTATGTTTTGTCCTTATCAGGGTTCCATTTAAGTCCAGTTCACATTAATCATAGTTGGATCACGCAAACGCATTTCTCTCTTGCCAAGACGCCAGTTAATAGAGCTCGCTAATTTTATTTAATAATGATCGTTTTATGCAGGAATCTAACACAATTATCTATCAATAAACTTTGAAATTAGAAACTGTCATTTTCACTAATATTTTTATTCCGACCATGCTAGTCTCTCTCAGCATATCATTTTTTTGTATTTTAGCGGTATCCTGGGCTGCTGCTTAATTCCCTTCCACATCAAGAGTTTCAAGGACGTGAATCACACATGTCCTAGTTGCAGTTATCGGTTAGGCGTCTGCAAGGCCCTCTAAATCCCCCCGCCCCATCCCCTCGTTGGCACTAACTCATACCGAAGTTGTTTTTTTTACAGTTACTATATGAATCAGTATTCATCTCACTCCCGATTCTAATACTATTCCCTTTCTTTCAATTGGCACTGAATTTGACTGCTTTTATTGCAAATGTGTTTTATTGCTAGGAAAATATATATGATACTTCTAGATGTTAATCCTGCTTCTCTGTTTTTTTTTGAAAATTTTTTTAAGCTCGAGACGCCCAGAGGTTTGAGAAAGAAATCCAGACTCGTCGGCAATGTCGTGGAAGAGCAACGTATTACATACCATGTGGGCACAATCGGAATTTTAACTTTGGTTTGAGAAAGGATGACGAAATGGAAATTTCTCAATACTAGATTTAGAGGGGAATCTTGGATGTGCTGCTGGGACAGCACGTTTGGGAAACTAGCGGTCATGGATTAGATTTAAGCGGAGAAGCTTCCAACACACTATTTATTTACTCGAGATGAATAAAATGAATCACTTCTCCTTGTCAGATTAAGAAATATCAGCCGGAAAGAAGACCATCTAATTAAAAGATTTTAAATAATTACATTGTAAATTAGTATTATGACACGCAATAGCTTATAAACTCGAAGCTTCATGGAAGTGTTGGTTGCACTGGAAAGCTCGATTGAAATTATAGAACACAGAGTTGTGAAGCAAGTTCAGGAGAAAAAGAGGGTATTTGATGGATGAAGCAAACCTATGATTTGATTAAAAACCGAAAAGTATTGCTAATTCGTTGTACTAAAATGCCTTTAGCAACTGTTATTTTAATTATTATTGCTAGTTTTAAAGCCAACAAATACAGAATTCTTAAATATTGACAGGATTCAAACAGTTAAAACAATGGATCAGTTGAAAGAATGGTGAGGGAAATTTAAGATTTTAAAGATTTCTAAAATTTTTCGAAGTTGTGGATTCGTTGCGAAAGGTCCTCAAATATCGGAATCTTTTGCTCTGTCTCCTAATTATGGACACATGGGTTTCGATTTAAATTTACGTAATCCCTTTCGTATGCAAGTCACATACATAATAATCAGAGTTGCTTGAACAGCAGGTTGAATTACGAGTATAGTCGACTCATCTCAATATATACACCGAGTTATTAATTTACTTTCATTTTATGTATAAACTCACAACTATCACAGGAACACAATTTGTATCCTCGAATATAAGATTCCCATTTTCCTCCCAACCTACTTAGTCAACCCATACTTCTCTATTTTCTACCATCATGTTTGGCGTCCATTAGGTGGTACCATCAATTTACTATGGATTGTCCTGGCGTCCACTGGAGCCTGCAGCCGCATCTATTCAGATAAAGGACATGCAACCCAACGGCGGGGTTGATTTTACATGAAAGCAGAGGTGCTCAATGTCAATGGAGAGACTCGAGCCCAGGCATGAGGAGAGAACAAAAATAGCAAAAATTTGAAGCTCCTAGTTAGCAATGAGAAATAATTAAAGTTACAGGATTATATAAAATAGCATTGCAACACAAATGTTTTTTTTCCAAAAGCAAATAAAATAAATTTAATTTTTTAATAAACATTCCTTTGTGTGAATAAAAAAATCTTGGAAAGAAAAAACGGGCATTTCTTTGACCGTCTTTCAGTTTTCGTTGAGGTTGGATAAAAACAACTGATGAATCCAAGCAAAAAACGCAATGATTACGACAGAATAAGATGCAAAATTGGTTAATTTGCAAGTGACGATAGTCGTGGCCTTTAGCAAATACACTTCTACTATAATTTATGAAATGATGATGGTAATGATTGATAGAGACAGTTTCGCAAATCATCAGCTTTCAGATTATCATAATCTATGATGACACTACGAGGTAAAAACATCGAGGCCCGCGAGGAAATGTTAACTTTCAAAGAATGCACATGAATTCCTCAATTTCAGCTTAAAAATATGCATTTTTTTGGTATATCTGCAAAAAAATATATTTAAACACAGCGTGCATTTTACTATAATTAGTTCGGACTTTGCTAAAAAAATTACGATATTGGATGGAATAAAACGGGGTACAGAGATAAATGGCAATTTTATCCTAATTTTTTCTCCATTTAAGGTATTCTTTTCCAAAACTTCGCACACTTCAACAAAGCAACTTTGACTAAGAAATATTCTGAATAACGAGGATTTCATATATCGGCTCACGTCCGTTAGAAAATGCATATGAATTACAAATGCTTGACCAACCATCCAATTGAACATCAACCTCCGAACACCATAACAACGAACTAACACAGAATCTGCAGATCAAACCATGCAAATCCCATTTCGGAGAATTATACAATTACAACTTGATTCATACTCAGTTGAGAATGTAGACGAAGCTTCCATAATCGAAATCCTGGCTTCATTATTTGCTTTTATTCCAGCCTCCCACTGGAATATTTTGCAATTTAGTACGGTCAGTTGTAAGTTTATAATTAATCCTTTAACACCCGAATTATTTTTTTTTTGGAAAATGCACCCAACCGTACTCATGCGTGTCTCACAGCAGACTGATGCCGCCGACGTGACGAGTTTTGGTGGTATCAGGCGAAGGCTATAGACGTATTGAACATGGTTCAAACGGCAATAGCGTCTTCTGTTGCTAGTCTGGCAACAATGGAGCTTATTTTAAAAGTGGACTGTACTGTCCTAAGGGTGTTAAGGGGTTAAAATCTTTTTTTTGAAATCTCTAAAAGTAATGTTACTTCACACTTATGGACATTTATGATGTAGCATAAATATCACAGATAAAATATCTCAATGCATATTTTGAGTAGACTTGTAGCTCTGGGGATCCTCACTGACGGAATAAATGTCTTCACAGGCAAGAGAGAATAAGGGAGAAGACCTCTTCGAAAACCTACTTTTGTTAAAATAGACATTTTAAATAAATCCCCCATTAAAATGAATTAAACTTTCAAAACGATTGCCATCGCCTGATTTTAACTCACGACCTAGAACAGAAAAAGTCTTTGGATCTTTAACTTTAAGGAGGGCAGTTATCTTAAATTTTTAAATTGGCGTTGACTCGGAAGTTCGTTTTGGGGGTATAAAAAATTTCCGGACGAACTGTCATAGCAACTTTTAAGATTAGAAAAAAATCCTTTAACCGCCGAAAAAGACACCACTTTAGTTGAATTTTTAAGTTGAATCCTCATTTAATTCATTTGAAGAACGTTCATGCATGTATGCATGTGCATACAACAAATTTTGTAAAGTAATTTCTTATAATCAAACTAAAATTTTCATTACTTTAATTAGATTAATAAGTCGAAATTAAAAAAAGAAATTGTTATCAAGTATACTTGATGTAATCCGCTAACGCAAAATATTTCGATGGAAATGTTAAAAGTGAGTTGTCAGCCTGTGAAGGTAAATGCAGTAGTCTCACCCTAATCTTGTTTACGCTATCTATCCTAACACATGATTAAGAGTGCCATCGAATATGACTCGAGCAGGATATGCGAATGGTTTATGGAAGTAGTCCTTCTGAAGTGTTTATGTACACCTGTCTGTCGTAAGGCGGATTCATAGATGCGCAGAATGACGCCGGGATGAAACATCAGAAAGCAAGTGGGATTTGACGTTTTAGGAGGAAAATTCACTCTGAGGAACAATGCTACATAATTACACGGACGAAAATTACATTCATTGTTAAGTGTTTCTCGAGAAGAGATATTAGAGAAACTTGTGTTGAAAACTCACATACCAAAAGTTGTCGCGCACAGAAGACTGGTCATGACAACTTTAAGCCGGTCCCAAATAGGTACTCGGCGAAATAATGAAAGGTAGATGATGAATCCGACAAAATATTCCTTCGTATTTTAAGCGACAATCACAAATGATGAAAAAGCGACGTGATTGACTCGGCCAGTGAAATTGTGTTAAGAGGATCGGATAATTCTGTGGATCAGATGAAGTACCGCTGTCCTGATACCTTGAATCCACACTTCCACTACTTAAATACTCCCTTCTTAACACCTCTTTAAAAATACCTCAAAATGCAAATTTGGCTGCAGCTTATTTTCCCTTCCTTTGTATTCTAATTTGCTGTAAAATTAATACCTAAATTATTAGCCCATACACTCGTTTGTAATATATAAATATTATTTAAAAATTCCGCGACTACTTTTCGGATATTTTTCTTGAATAAAAACGCCACTATAGCGTGCAGACAAGCAGTAAATAGAAGGTGACTTTTACCGACCAGTGAATCAGTCACCAAGTTTGAGATTTCTCCACTTTACTCAGAACTTCCCATTGTTAGCACTCTCGGAACAGCATGTATTAAAGTTAATTCAAAACAGTTAAAACTGCTCCAGTAACACTCCTTCAGTCCTGAGTTCATCAACCTTACTCCTACAGTCATGACGATAAACCGTTTCTACTAGCGACTCAACGCCTTCTTTTCCTCGCTCTACGTAAGAAATATCAACTCTTTCAAAATACTGATTTATTGAGTAAATTATTGTTCTTTAAATATCCTTTCCCCGGTTTCAAGCTCCACTCTATCAACTCCAAATAACATTTTTTTTAACTCCATCATCCTTTGTACAACAGAAGATGGACAATTTGAGAAATTGGAATGAACACATCTTTTGCAGAAAAACGCCGTTTCATTCTTTCCCGAATTTAGATGGATGACGATCTTGAAAAGCCTAAAGAAGTAGCTTGGGTGTTCTTTCATATATAGACTGGACATAAGTTTGTTTATGAAACCAAATACCCGCTATATAAATATAGACATGAAGACACCGTTGACGGACAAACGTAAATAAATATCAAGTATCAGATTGCAGCTGAAGTATAATCAAAACACAGACACGCATCATTACAAAGATCCAAAAATTAGATATTATGTGGATAAAAAAACAAGAATTACTTTGTCATGAAATTTAGAGCTTTCGTTGTCCTACTAATCGTATATGGAGGGTTGAAGGTAAATGTACCTCTTCCATCAGGATGAAGAAAGAATTGGTTGGTGAATACTAAATTGAAATTCAATAGACAAGAAGATTATACTATTGTCAAAGAATTGTACTCAGAATAACCGTCATTAACGTTTGCAACTACTTCAATGCGGCAACCGCCACAACCACTTCTACGGCCTGCAACCTGGAGCAAGTTGATCTCACACTTTCCTAGGAAGGGTCTCAAAATCTACTTCAGTCCTGTCGAATAACTCGGATCCTCGACTACTGGCACGGTAATTAGTGCCTTTCTCAACAGCACCCTTGCATACATAACAGGCCACCAATTCAAGGACTATGAGGGGAGTGAAGGTAGTGGGAGTGGTGGAGTTTGGAGATCAAACATGGAAACTGATGTAGCCGAAAAAATTTGGCTGGTAAACACTTTTCGACTTTCTCTCACGTTTGCCAAATTTCCAAATCCTGCTGCCCCATCCCTCCATACACATGGCCCACCATTCGCTGTCCTCCTTCATCATCCAACGATCAACTGCAGTGATCAGCAATTCCACATAGGCCTCTCAATTCAACCTAAGTCCCACTTGAAAATATGTGGAGGGAAGCATCACACCACTGTCGGCAATGAAAAAGGAACCATTCGAATACTTGACACTTTGTGTAAATTTAGTCTGCTTAACTCGAGGAGTCTTATTTGCATCTAGTGATATCCAAGTCGTCTCTCATTCTCCATCTTCTCATTTTCAATTACCACCTCCCCCCCCCCCACCCGGCCATTTTGAAGGCCAATGCGAAACATCAGAATAGAACATATTCTCTTACATGATTCAGGTTGGTTCCAGTCAGCATCGATTCTCTTTGTTACCACATGGATGGATTTAGTAAGGGTTAAACTGTTAAAGGAATTATATCGCATTTTAACACCTCCAACATAAATAGAAAGCAACCAAATACCACATGCAGTATCATAAACTTTAAATTGCGAAATAAATTCGTGATTTTTTTCCGAATCCTATGCCGCATCTGATTACCTTATCATCGAAGGGTGTCATTGCTTCTAATTTCAGTGAGGGGATGTTAGTATTAAATTCGACTTCAGAATTATTTTAACTGTTTCACCATGTCGCCCAATTGGTTATTTTCTCCTTCTTTCTCAACTAATTCATTTACCCGTAGTTTTGTTTAGTATATTTCTTTGTGTACAGGGGAACATTTTATTAGTATGGTGTCTGTTCCGACTTCATTCTAATCTTCTGTTAAGAATGCCGATAAATGTTTCACATCTACTTTTAAGACATCATTACCGAAATAAAATTTTATCATTTTATTAAACACTACTACACAAATGAAATGACGAACACAAAGTCTGCAAACAGGTCTGTCAATCTTTACCCGTGATTGATTTCGGAATGCTGCAATATTTAAATATTTTCGGGTAACAAACCAAACCAATAAGATTCCGTAATCAGGATAAATTGTGAAAGCAGTGGCATTTAAGGAATATTTATTGATTCTTTTATCATACTGACATCAATTTTGTTAATAACACTTCTTTTAATTGAATTATATTTATATAAATAATGCCTTTTCGTTTTTATAATAAGCAGATTTGAGAATGATTGGAAGCAGATGTTTCGCATGAAATTGTGTTTAATTTCAGTAAACTGTGTTAACGAGTGCTGCCAGGTCGCATTTTATTAACAAAAAGGAACATTTTAAAACGGTAGAGTCTTTAGTTAATTAAAATTTAATAAATGAGAGAAGCAAGGAAAAATGGAGTTTTTACAATCGCTTTCCAATATTTAATATTGCTGTGGCCACAGTTTGCTCAGACTTTAAATGAGTGTATAGGTCAATACTAAGGCCATCAGAGTAAAATAAGGGCCCCGCATTTCAAATGTTAATGCGCATAATGGCCTATTCATGGAACCACCTGATCAATGAGTGGTTTATTCATTAGTTCTAATTGGTTTAAGTGCCACGATGCCTGTATCTGATCAATGAGGAGAATAATAGACTTTCATAGAGACTACCTCTATGGTACCTACTTTGCCTCTCGAGAGGAGTTGTGTACATTGTTGCGCTGATCGAAATTGATTCTTCTAGCTTCTAGTTACCAGTCCTAAACGATTTCAGAAATTTAAAAATCCACCGTTTACACCGTTTACATTCTGTCTCTAAACTGAATTGGCATTTATGAATTAGCACTGAATTTCATGCATCATGTCCCGTTTCAAAAATTTTGACTTCCAATTTAGCGTGAAATTTTATGAAATAATCCTCACAAAATTAATAAAGAACCAGTTTCAACACCTGTCAAGTGTAAACAGAAAATTGGGCTTTATTTTAGTTTAACAGCCTGTCTTGACATGGTCATAGCATCCGCAATTAAATTATGCAAAGCGGATATGATTAATCACTCTCGTCTGGTATTGATCGAGTTAATTTTATAAAAAATAGTGCATATGGCTCCAAGCGACTATCCCACAAATGTTGACTAAATGGCACCAATAAATACGCCAAATTTAGAGAAGTTGCCTCCTCCAAACCAAACTATTCAAACTTAATCCCTAACGAACTGGAATTGGCCCGTATCTTTATTCTATTGTAAGTAATCGATGGATTTTAAAAATTTTTTGGAATAAAGGACTAGTATCTATCAATTCCTACTTTAATAAGTTTGAGACCTTGCCATATTAAAAGAAGATTTCTTTGACATTCTGCGGATAAAGTATCCCATAACGCGCCCCAGGTGGGTAGCTACTTGTGCCGAAAGAAATCATACAAAATTCCGAAAGGCGAAATGGCATTCGTCGGTGGGTCTTTGTGGGGGAAGAGTAAGTGCCGCCAAATGCAAATACCCGTTGTCGGCGAAATCAAAGGTGCCTGAACGTAATCAACGGCAGTTCCACACTAACGCGAAATGCAGCATTCCATAAGGCAGACGGAGCTTGAACAGAGAGTGTGACGTTAACAGAATTTATTGAAATCTATAAAACAGTCAGAAAAGTTATTGTACCTACAATGCAGGCATCTAAAAGATAGGAAGACCGCTCTTTTGGGACGAATTTTCAGATTAAAATAAATTGAATTTCAACCATATCTGCATTTTTCAGGGCTAATAGAAGGCTGGCTTAAAAACGTGTTAAAGAAACAGATGTAATTCAATTAGAGTGTACAAAATTAGCGGCCAGCAAATTATGATAGAAATGAAATATGAGTGGATTGGACTGTTGTTTGTTCAAAAGTACGCAAACAAGTAGCTCCACCGGCTAAAACAGGGAAACACAATGACCAACATCGTACACTTGTAGAAATGGTGGCCATGACTGTCCAAAATGCAGAGCAGAGTTACATGAAATAACTAACATGACCTTGTGGTTGGCGTGCAAGATGCTGATTTAGCTATACAACATGGGGCCTATTTTCTAAGTCATCATGATCATGTAATTATAAAATGTTTTGGTACGAGTATTGAAACAAATTTTATATGCTAACCTTTTTTGAGAAATTTGGAATCACTACGAAGCATTGTTTTTTGTAAGATTTAAACAGACTTATGTTGAATAATTACACCGCGTTGAAATGTGGGAGTATATCGTCCGTATGGCAATATGGATATTAGCAATAGCTTTACGTTCACTTGACGGTGTCTAAAATAATGGTCAATTACCAGAGGGAAGTTATAATTGCTAAAATTTCCTTTTCTTTTCAAAATGAAGCCTGTGGTCTGGTGTCTTCACACCTGCTTGGAACATATCTGCTGAAGTGGTATGGAAATACTCTGAAATTCAAATGCGTGAAAAATGATAATTAATTTTGTCTAAAGTAGCCAAAATTCTAGATACAGAAAGTTTAGAAACCAGATTAAATTAGACAAGGTATTCCCCTTCATAAATAATGATCTTCCTTAGATTTATCATGCTCAGCAGCCTTCAACGTGTGGGGACCAAAATTTGGGTTGGACCAATGCGTGTTGAACTATTGGAAGAGAGATGGGAGGGGATACTGAGTGTTGGTACTGAGGGCGGACAATCCAGCCTGTGATGAACTGGAGAAATGAAGTACAATAAGGTGGTTGATTGAATTCACTTTTTTGTTAATTGTTGGACAGTTGCTAGTTAGGTCAAGGGAATATACATATACAGACTCAGCAGGCCTATGCATCAGAGGGCGCAGTAACTCAAAACTTTAATTAACAAATATCAATGAAGTAGATAATATGCATATAATTAAATATGATTTTTCAGGAGAATCTTTCATCACAGAGCCATTAAAAGAGCTTTTTTGCATATAAAAATATTTTAATTATTTACTACTATTTGTATATAAGTAGCAAAATGTTTTGAGTGAGACAAAATACAAAAATTTACGAGTTATGAATCCACTAAAACGCGAAACTGAAACAAATTTTAAAACATGCCAAGCTGATTTCAATGCATACTTATATTCATATATGTTTAAGACTAAAAGTCCACCTTTTATTCGCAAATCAAGTCCATCACTTTGGTTATTACGCTTCTGTTATTCTTTGATTGACAGTGTCAGCTGACGCACATTAAAAGCAATTTAAATCATACCATATCTGGACTTTCTAGGTATTAACTGATCTATTCTAAGTAAATATTATTGGTATCTACAAGTGTTCAGCAAGAACACTTTCGATGCACAACTCAGCACGTCTCAACACGTTTAGGGAAACGGGCCAATTTATTGGGTGTGATTGCGAACGAGCTTTAGAAATTCTTGATTTCATTTTGCGTAGCACGATGGCTGCAATGATTGCACCTTATCTATCTTTTCAATGCATTCCGGGATGACATCCGTCTGTTGCTTCGTTAGAAGAGTAGATGTCTAGTTTTTTCCCATGGACTTTTTGCAGAGTTTCGTGAATCTACAAAATTACATCGGCTTTAGTGTCAGAAGATGTAGCTCTGGATTTAACATTCATTTTCTGAACAACACTTTTAGCAGGATTGACTGTCTGTGGATCTTTTGTGATGGGTCTTTTTACAACGATTTGCATCGCTAATAAATTTCAACAAAAAACGCTCTTTGTTCGACTGAAAATTGCATTCTGGAAGACTGAGTTCAATACCGTTATTTACATCCAAGCAGTGAGTAATACACAGTTGCACAAAACGTGACCCCGCAAGGCACCTCTTTTATTTGGGGCACACTGTAGAAGGACGAATATCGTAATACGAAGGGAAATATAGATGTGAATTGGCCAAACAGAGTTCGATCAACGATACGTTTTTGTTATTATATTTGCCAGAGGTATAGCGACTCAGGTGTCTTTCGAGAATACCCAATTGATCTTACTTGTTTGTGGATGATAAGTACACGCAATGAACTATCTAACGAATGGTGCTTTCTATTGTTCATTGCTCTTATTTTAGCAAAATTGACAAATGAATTATAATTGCTTTGATAGTAGAAGGAAACGAATTGTTAATTAAACAATGACACCCATCAGATAGTTGTAAATTCCATGCCTTTTATTTAAGATTAACAATAATCTAAATTCACTTTTACCATTATGCACTACTAGCTTTCAATAAGCTTTCATTCCCCATCACTTAAGAAATTCCGAAATTCCAGCTTCCTTGTTTCAGTAGTTTCCCTGTGAACCGTAGAATAGAGAAATTAGATCACGTTTTCTCCCCAACTTATCACTTTGTTGTAGCATGGCTGGAAAATGGCTCACCAAATTTCCCTATTCTATACCGGTGATACCTGGACGGTATCGTTTCCCATCATGGATAAAAAAGTGTATAGGAGGTACTAATTGTACACTTCCCCAAATAAGCTTTTTAATTACCTACTTAGGTCTACAACTTTGCTCCCGCCGTTTTTTTTAATCGGAGGCTTTATTACAACAAAACGATTATATGCGTTAAGTTTCAAAGTATTGTCCATCGTTAGCTACCACGTTGGCCCGTCTCTCGGGCAGCAGACGAGTCCCGCGGCGAACAAATTTTTCATCTTTCAATAAGATCCATGAGTCTATCCAAGTTTTCACTTCTTCATACGAGCTGAAGTGCTGGTCAGCCAGGCCGTGTGCCATTGACCGAGGTGAGTGTGTTGAAATTCAGGCGGAGCAACATCTGGAGAGTACGGCGGATGTGGAAAAATTTCCCATTTCAGCGTTTGGAGATATTTTTCCACCACCAACTTGGCAACGTGAGGTCTAGCATTATCATGCTATAAAATAACCTTATCCTGTCTCTCGTTGTACTGTGGCTGTTTTCCTTTTTTCTTGAGCACGACTCGGGTGCATCACGCCCAGCCGTTCTATAACACTCACCTGTGATGGTTTCAGACGGTTTCAGAAGCTAATAATAAATTACCTCAAGCTGGTTCCACCAAACGCAAAGCATAACTTTTGAGCCATGTATATTCGTCGGCCGAGGTGTTGAAGTAGCAGTATGACCACCGAGCAATCACCATGGTTTTCTGCGCTTGGGCTGGAGTTAGGATTATTGCAATGTACCCATTTTTCGTCCCCAGTAACAATATGATGGAGAAATCCACTTCTTCTTAGCCTTTCCAGCAGCTGTTCACAAGCAAACAAAATTCGCTCGACTTTTCTTGATTTCAACTATTGGTGGAGTATCCAATATCCTTCTTTCTCAATCGTTCCCAAGTGTTTCAGGTGTTTTGAAATTGCTTGCTCACTGCTACCCACCCAATGATTCCGATAATTCTTCTTGAGTTTGACACGAGTCTTCACTAAGAATCGCCTCCAGTTCTGCATCTTGAACAAATTTTTCCCGTCCACCACTATACCGGTCTTTGACAGCAAAATCACCACTCTTAAAACGTTGGAATCATTCTCGCCGACACGTTCTGTCAATAATAGCCGTTTTACCAAAAATATCTGAGATAATCCGGTGAGCCTCAGCCAGTCTGCAGATTTTTTCATGTTCAAATAAAAAACCAATACTTCCCGAAAATGACGAGAGTTCGGTTTCAATTCGGACATATTTAATTAAAAATTGTATTATTATGCAAACACAAATTATATCAAAGTAGGGTAATATTTACAAATTTCGAAACAAATTGTTCGACATCTGTGATGAATTTATTTCAACTATTACCGACTACTACCGCCATCTTTTGGGAAACGGCGGGAGCGAAGTTTTAGACCTAATACTTAGGGACACTCTCACAGGCATAACAATTTTACCCCTAAGATAGGTCTATTGAATCATGATACGTTTTAGCTTTCTGAACAGCATGTCCAAGATTTGTCGGTACATTCACATTTCACTGTTTAACACTGAGAGATTAATAGGCTTAAAAAGTGAAATAACCAGGTTGGCTCTCAATGAAAGCATAGTTCTTGGCTTATAAATGATGTTTTCCGTGCAAAGTTTATTAAAACAGCATTTGTGCTAAATATATATCAAGGTTGATTTCAGTTTAAGTGGAATGACCAGTTGTTTACACTTACGTCATGTAAAGCATAAATTAACTTCAATCAATTGGAGCGCCGTGATCAAATAACATAATTCAACTTCACAATTGGGACCTATCATGTGATCAAATGGTTAGGAATTTTATGCAAATACTAGTCTGATGCTTTCAGTTGACGACACCACAGGGATGGCATGAGGGTGGCGTCATTCCCAGTCGCTATATCCAATGACTGCCATAGTTCTAACGTGAAAATTCGATCTGAATGTTTTCTACAATGTTCGTTAGTTGTAAGCATTAAAAAAATTTTTACTCATTTAATTACATTTTTAAAAAACTATGCTTATAATATTTGGGTTAGACCAGTTTTGAGTTTGAATGTGTCCTACTTATTGTGCAATTTCACCTGAAGTACATATACTGGCTGGTTTTTCTTCTTTTGGACAGTTACTATATTTATCCGTCTGGATAATTCAAAAGTAAATATGTTCTCATCGTCCATATTATCGAAAGCATGTGGATAACAATCTGTTGGCAATGATCTACGATTGCTCTTCATTAGCAAAATTTAAATCAGTCAGAAAAAAGGTTGAGTTCGTGTTAGTAGAGTGGTTGCTCCTTTAATGTCGGACCATAGTCAATTTTCTGGACCTCATTACCTTCACGGTTCTGCATTTCGCAGCCTGTAAATTTCACTTAATTTCGTCAAATTTTTTTTCAAGATTGATTAATCTCACCAAAAACCTCATTGTTTGGTTGAATCTGATATCGCGCCGTCCTTGTTGGCTCTTGATCGCTCTAGAGATGTTTCGTGGGTAAGAACAAAGTCGCTGTTTCGAGCATCTTAGTAAAAGATTCGTTATTAATACTAAATCCTCAAAAATATACCAATAATCGAAGACGGATATTTGGAGTGTGAATAAATTGCATTAAGAAACCAAAATGTTCTTACATTTACTAACCATGCTTTGAATTTTTAATTCGTAAGGTACTAACAACAGGAATCAACTGACGGAGGACAGCGTGGTCACAATAGCACCGGAGAGATATAAAGAAATCAGCATAAGTGTTAATAGAGATATTTCAAGCAGAATTTTAGAATTGGAGCACTAGGTAACACTATTTGAATGCGGGTTTCTAAGCAAGAGAAGCTCGATTATATTTACTAAAGAAAATAAATTCAATTTAACAAGATTGGTGGAGAATATGCTTAATAGTTACCTATTCACTTTAGTGTGATGAAAACAAACCACCACACAACTTAGTCATTCCACACCTTCGCGTTTTATCAACGTTTACTCATTCACTCAGCCAAAATAAATTTCGACCACCTTCAATCACCACGCCAGAAGAGTTGGCCAAATTAGAGGTGAGGAGAGAGACTGTTGACTATGAAAAGGCGGAAGAGAGTGGGCCGTCACAGCTACTACTAAAGCTCATTACAAACGCGTGCCTCAAGGTCATTAACATCCAATCAGACCAAGGGGTGTGCATCGGTGCGAGCGACAATTGCATGCATGCACACCAATGCTACACATACACTTATTCATGTGTTGCTCCGCCATCTCGACGACATGACGTTCGCCTCGACTGTGCTGTAGCCATTGGACTTAAAATAGGACTGGTTGATATAAAACTAAAGATATATGTGCTGTTGTTTTTCGACCTCGCCACGATGTTGGCGAACTGCTGTCCTCATTCTCACGTCCCTTACCTTTGTAAGTCTCGTTTATTTTTTATATTTATTACAGTGTCAGTAGCTAATTAGGTCTTCATCTCAAATGCTTTTCATATCTGGCAGCTTGAACTCATAGGATTGGGGATAGCTTTATTTCGACGTTTGGGTAGAGTCAAAAGTGGTAAATAGCAAGTTAGGAAGTTGGATTTTGACTCATAGATATAATGAGACTTTGCTTTTCTCCTACGTTTGAATTGCACACGAAGGGGTAGTTAAGTTTTAAATTAATTTGGCATGGAAGATAATAAGTTGCATCCTGATGGTTTCCATCGGCTGTCAAAGTGGGCAGGTTATCGTAGCTGTTCAGTATTCTATCAGTAAATGAATGGGGATGAAGCGGCGAATCACAATGGAGAATACGAGGCTGATGTAGCAAGAAGAAACAACAAAACGGATGACCTGATCTGACTGCACTCACATAACAGACTACCTCGAAAATTTGGAGCATAGAAACACTGGAACACTTGGCATTGGAATTCGGTTCTTGTCGACAAAGTAAATTAAACGTTTCAATCTCTACCACAAAGGTTGCACTGGATGAAGATCTTTGCCTCTACAAGCTCATACAAGAATCGAAGAAGTCAACTTCTCACAGAAATGGCAGCGAAAGTTGTCGTCGGATAAGTTCAAAGAAACTTTTGAATTGAATAAAACGGTTTGCTGAAACACAGACCATCTGTTCCATTTCCGATGAGTAAAAGTTTGACAAGGTGGAAATGAGAAGATGGAGAATAGCAGACGACTTGGATATCACTAGATGCAAATAAGACTCCTCGAGTTAAGCAGACTAAATTTACACAAAGTGTCAAGTATTCGAATGGTTCCTTTTTCATTGCCGACAGTGGTGTGATGCTTCCCTCCACATATTTTCAAGTGGGACTTAGGTTGAATTGAGAGGCCTATGTGGAATTGCTGATCACTGCAGTTGATCGTTGGATGATGAAGAAGGGCAGCGAATGGTGGGCCATGTGTATGGGGGGATGGGGCAGCAGGATTTGGAAATTTGGCAAACGTGAGAGAAAGTCGAAAAGTGTTTACCAGCCAAATTTTTTCGGCTACATCAGTTTCCATGTTTGATCTCCAAACTCCACCACTCCCACTACCTTCACTCCCCTCATAGTCCTTGAATTGGTGGCCTGTTATGTATGCAAGGGTGCTGTTGAGAAAGGCACTAATTACCGTGCCAGTAGTCGAGGATCCGAGTTATTCGACAGGACTGAAGTAGCTTTTGAGACCCTTCCTAGGAAAGCGTGAGATCAACTTGCTCCAGGTTGCAGGCCGTAGAAGTGGTTGTGGCGGTTGCCGCATTGAAGTAGTTGCAAACGTTAATGACGGTTATTCTGAGTACAATTCTTTGACAATAGTATAATCTTCTTGTCTATTGAATTTCTACTAAATCTATTCAACTTTGAAGTTATCCACAAATTTTTCTTTTTGCTAATGCCACCACCAAATTTATTATATGTTATATATTTTATTCTTGATAAAACTTTCAAATTCATTGTAAACATTACAAATCATCCATTCACATCATACCAAGTCATTGCATTCCCTTGTAACCCCCAGCTAGAATATAAACGAACATAATTTCATTTTCCCCTGGAATCTGTTATGGAGGCCATTATTGTCTTTTTCGTTTCCAAATATAGCATATGTATGACCAATTTATTCTAATCAGAATGTCATAATGAATAGTATTTGATTCAAGTTATTCAAATACTTTAGTATTTACTCATTATCCTTTCGTTTCTATTCTTGCTGAATTTTATTCCATTATTACCATTAAGAGTATCGAGGATCGATAATTTGAAATTGAGATAATTATTTCGTGATCTCATTAAATAATATAACAAAGTAACGGTTCATGTGGATGTTTTAAATTTACTTATTTCGTTGACTGTTAAAATAATTATATCTCTTTGATGGTGATTTTTCATTGATTCTGTCTTGTGCATTGTGATTTCTTTCCTCATAGCCACCTCTGTATTGGCTCTCTTTGAACATCACCTCCTTTTTTTCGAGCAATTTGCCAGTTTAGTTACTTCTAATTTTGGAGTTAGGTACGGACTTGATCTAGGTGTTGATTTTGTTTACTTCAATCAAATTCTTATTGAAAGAAACTCTGAGAATGTTTTTTTTGAAGTCAACTAAGTTTTATGCATTAAAATACAATAAGATTCTAACCTTATATATTCCCTAGATTGCTCTATTTTCAGAATTTTCAATGTGAAAAGAAAACGTTAATTCGCGGTTCTTGTCATTGAATAAGTCAAATTTGTCGGATAAGTCCCTCATCTTTAATATCTCTGATATAGTAGATTTTCTTCATTTAACTTTGCTATCATATATACCTCCGCAACACTTGGTTCACCTCACTGTAACTTGATCTTCAGAGAGGTGGGGACACTTTTGAGATCAATGTATGGCATTTACAAGTCTAATATGCTTCGTACGGTCTCACTGATTACCTCAAGTGAGATACCTGAGTTGCAATTACTTATCACTTTTTCTCGCTTACACGACAAAACTTTTAAGCACACTCGAGGGTACCGGAATAGGCACCAGAGTTCCTTTGAAACCGTTAAATTCAGTGTTTTAGTATTGTCGTACATTTACAAAAATAGCCGAGTAAATCAATAGTTGAAGTTTGAATGCTTCAGCAAATACTGAATTATAGAGTTTGGCTCTTTGAAGCAAAGGTTTTTAGAGTTTACCTATGATATCTGCACCCCCTCGATGAATTTAAAAATTTTCGATAGAAAGGTGAAAGTTGTTAGTTTCACGGGTTAAGTAAGGAATTAGTAGGGTTCGTGTCAAAGATACAAATTGTGTCTAGCTTTCAAGATGTTACAGAGAATATTTTGGGGGGCCTGAGAGCGGTTATGATTTCGTGTTAGGGAAACAACACCCTAGTAACTTGAGAAACTTGAAGGTTATAAGTTTGGAAATAATTACGAAGTCTATTTATGTGAGATTTTGTGATTTTCGATTCTATTTTTCATGCTTTTCAAACAAATGTTTTCGATCGTTTATTTGCTTTCATCTCATAAGTCTCCTCCTCGGCTTTGTTTGTTTTGACCATTTCATTTACTTACGTTTTTGGCCGAAAAGTGTATTTGGGGGCTTGGCAAGGATTTAAAGAAAACACGGAAGACCATCTAAGCCATTATTTGCCTAAATTAGAAGCCCAACAGTAGCAAGGACAAACCATTATCTTAAAGAGATCTTTAAAGTGGTTTCCCACTTTATTGGGTAATTATCTGAATGTCGGAACCTGAGGAACACCACATGTGTTTAATGCATTTTATAGAGTTCTTTCGAAAAAGCTATCAGGAAATTCTTCTCTCTACTGCGTTAATATGGCTTTATATTACATGCATATATCGCAAACATTCCTAGACTATGTTTTCTATCCCGGTCAGTAGGAGCGTAATTGTTTTAGAAACCGAGGCACAGCAGCCTTCTATGATTGCTATTGCTTCTATCACTGTGAAAAACCTTAATAAAGTTGTGTTATTTGAAATCAACCATATAAAAGGTACAGCATACATAACCTGGATAAGAGGGTCAGTAAGAATAATCTAATTAACTCAGAAAACCAACAGTCCTGTCTGGTTTAAAGTTGTGAAGCATGGACTCATCTAGTTTCCCGAATTAGCTCACCTTTTTACATGGAGGAAATTGGTTTTGTTCCGCTTGATCATGCCGTCTCTTGTCAAAGCCAAGGGTAAATGAGTAAATCGATTTACTTACCTTACCAACTTATCAAATTTAGTTCAATTTTATAA
Organism: Hymenolepis microstoma; assembly: GCA_000469805.3. Lineage (NCBI taxonomy): Eukaryota > Metazoa > Platyhelminthes > Cestoda > Cyclophyllidea > Hymenolepididae > Hymenolepis > Hymenolepis microstoma. Next base: position 7,908,664 of record LR215995.1, on the reverse strand, counting down.
GTCTCATTGTTAATTCCTTTGCAATTTCTTATAATCTTCTTAGCCATCACCTTCAGAAAATTTCGATTTATTGCACATATTTTAGGAACCATACCTTTGTCAAAACCACCACCACTGACACCAAAAGTTTGTTTGAAAGCACCACGTTAGATGTTAAACAAAAACGTACCTGCCTTTGGAAGACTTGTATAAACAGATTCAAACACACAAACGCCAACAGAAGTGAACTTTGAAATACTCTCATTCGAATACCGAACACAGAAACCCCGATCGTCACACCTGTGCACAAATATCACGTCAGAAACAGTCAGAGTTTGGGGTTAATTCGAGTCTGATCGGAAATTTGTTACTTATGTTTTGATACACAATGGTTTTGGGCATTATGATTCGTCAGCACGAAAAAAATGAAACTCGGGAGCAGAATTAAGTTGCTAAATGCTACAATTATACGGCTCTGGAATCTTCAGATACGATTTGATATATATATATATATATATATGACAAGATTTCAAAACACTTTGACTTAACCTATTCTTTGATTTGAATGGCCGTCTCACTAACTACTTGGCAGTTTGTTTCAAGGTGATGGAGCTTGAAAAGCGTCTCAAAAAAAGCATCCCTAAATTTTTTTCGATTTTTTTTATTTCCGACCATTTTATCTTGTTGCATTTTCTGATGAATCCACTTTTAATAAAATAATTTTGAGTAATTGCGAAGTTTAGATCATGTTTCACGGCTTATGTAATTACGTACAATTGAGCTTATTTGACCTTGAGCATGTATGTTTTCAGTTACCAAATTTGGCGTACAATTACTGATATTATAAGTTGTTTAATATTTAAGTACCTCAAAATATAAATGGTGGACTTGCCTAATACAACTAGAAGTCTGACAGTTGACCACGATGATTAGTTAATGATCGCATGTGATCGCTATTCTCATTATTATTATGGCCCAGGACAAATGAAAATTAGTTTAACAAATATGATCACGAGAAAATATCTATCCAAGAGGAACAGCCAACCAGTCCAAAAGTGCTGATCAACGAATATATAGGCAGTGTAGACAGATCACCAAGAGGCCTGCTTCTGTGATTGGTCACGGCTATCCTATTTATACGCGATTTTTTTACACGCAAGTGCGAGTAGACGGGACTAGCAACGATTTTCTTAACATAATGGAGCTCATACGGTGGGATAAAAAATTTATCAAATGAGATATTAATGAGAATTTTATAAAGAATTAAAAGATTCAGTTCTTGAATTTTCAGATTCAAATGCTTTGATTAACTTTTGTCATTAAAATGTAGTCATTTGAGTTATGTGTATTCGCAATCGTAAATGCTTTAGAAATCAATTTACTTGGCAATTTCTTTTGCTTACTGGTAAATATCTCAAGGAATTACGACTAGCAGTTGTCGACGGCACCCACCACTCCACGTACCCAAGTTATGGTCTTTTTCCATTGTATTTCTCTCATTTCCAATTCCTGCAACCATTTCAGTAGGATTCAAACATTTTTTTTAACTTCAGATAAGTATATGCATATTTTGTTTAAATGATAGAATGGGTCTCGACTCTGCGTTTTATAGGTTTTCAATCTTTTAGAGAACAGTAGTGTCACCTGCGGATCATCTTTCCCAACGTTGTATGCATATCAGCAGATTCCTAATAACACATCTGAAAGTCAGATCGCATATGAATTGCATAAGCTAATAATGAACATTTCATGCCAAAAATTTGTTTTTTTTAATTAATACCACAAATTAGTTCTTTTTCTAATCTATCGAAATGAATTCTGTGACATTAGTTGATACAGAAGGGCTTTGGCACTTTGGTATTTTGGAATTCTAAGTTTTTCTATTTAAGGTAGGGACAATTTATATGAAAAGTTCTAATTTCCACTTTCAATGTGAACATGTCTGAACCGAGATATACGCAGATCTCTGAGGACAACTATGAGAGCAAAGTGGGCCTTGTAGTTCACTTGACCTCCTGTACACCAAATCTCAGTTTACTTTTCATAAGGGATAGTTTGAATTCTGCATTCAGAAGAATACAAATTTAGGTTTAAAAGTGCATGCAGGTATCCTTAGCTCATTTCAAAGTGCACAATGTCCTTATGAATGAGGTGCGGGGGTGGGACACTAACATTTTCAGTTGATACAATTGTTTGGGTATAAAACGGCAATTGTTTTTTCACTTCCATACAATTAATGCCTCTCTGTTGAAAGAATTCAGATTCTCTTTAGAGTAAAGTTGCTATTGTCAGCGTTTTGTTGTGAACTCAACTTATTGTCTTATTTATTAATGCCAGTTGATTTCAATTGTGCATATTCAAACGACCTTTACAATAAACCTGTTATCTTAACAAATTTCGACTCTAGATATCAATCATTTTTTTGTATTGGGAACTTTGGACAGGCTTAAAAATCTCATCAGGGCTATCTTTATCCAACTTGGACCCATAAAAATGCACACACACTAAGGGGTATGAATATGACAAAGCTAAAGAGGGCTCAATAATTGGTCATAATTGGTCGAACAAGTTTTTTTGTTTTTTTTTAATACAACTTCATTTGATAACCTGCACTTCATTATTAAATCGTGAATGGGGAGGGGTGGATGAATGATGGATTGATTGTGTAAATTCAAGCACCGAATCTGTTTGCCATCAAATCTTGGACTTCGTGCTCCTATTTTTATGCCTAATAGTTCTACATTTTTAACTTATAAGTCTATTGATGAATTGAAATGAAAATTGTCCCGGAGACTGGATTAAATAGGCAAGTGTACAGCATAGGCTTCTTCCGAAAATTATTTGAAATTCATGTTTCATAATTATGTGACTTTTGCTATTGGTGGAGATTTGCTAGTCCAATTATAAACTTTATTTTTTAAACCATTTTTGCTAAAGTGCGCAATTTTTTACTCTCCACGAGAGTTGTAAGTGTCAATCAATGTTTAATTTACCGCAATTAATTGACTTAATGGTGCAGTCAAATGAGGCTCTGTAAGTACAAACAACAACTTAGCGAGGTACCAAAATAAGCAGAATCATGGGTAACATTGTTTTATCTGTTCTAAACCATTCAGTCCGATTCATTTCTGAGTAGGTATTGTTAAATGTCCATTTTCATTCGCATCCCTCAATTTTTCACCCTAGACCGCTACCCAAGTCTTCATTTGCCATGACAACCTATGATTACACATAAATTGCTGATTTACATAATTGACTTTCGTGCAAACAACTAACCGCTTTCTTTCCCTCCATGAGTTATTCTCATCAGATTTCTTTGAAAATTGCCATGATTTATTTTCTAATAACAACCCTACACATAAGCAAGTAGGTATTTCAGCGTGGATTTTTTTTCAGTCATGAGATTTCATAATTTTTTTTAAACTTTCTCCAAATTTTTGAGCAACTGAATAATACCTGTAATAGAGTTGAGCCCTTAGTCACGAAGAGGCTAAGTTTGCGGAATAATAGTTATATCTGTTAACAAGGAAATGCTAATTTCATTCTTTACTTTTGACAAAGGTCTTTTCACACACTTATGTTAAACAGGGATATTGAAGTTTAACTATTGTATTGTGAAAAAAATGATATAAACCCGCCTTTTCACCATAGTTTATCACCACTAGTAATTGAGTTGACTCAAATCTAACTGATACGATAACCATTCGACTGCCTCAAACTAGTCACATGTATATCCGTTGAATCTGTACTGTCCAAACGTAGATGTAAAATAGCTGCTACAGGGCATTGGTCTCCAAAGTTATTTTTGAAATGTGTGAACTTATGATGATTGCTTATAATTCAAATATAGTCAGCAATGGTGTAGTGTCATGAAGACTACACAAATAGCACATGGCGTTCAAAATTTGTTTTCCAAATAACCGACAATTAAAATATTTCAATAGGACATTTGAAAAACATTCCGATTATTATCTGGCTTTATTGCGTTTCAGCTTCTCGGATTATGCATTCTTGGAATTGGATTATTCTTCTACTTCGAACATTGCGGCAAATACTGCATCCTGTCCCAATTGGCGATTCCTGTAGCCCTGATGGCAATCGGCGGATCGGCATTAGTGACCACCAGCCTTGGCTATATTGGCGCCTTCTATATCAATCGATGCATTCTTAGAACTGTAAGCGTTTCTTGGGTAACTAAATAACTGCTTTTCTAAGGTCGTTTATAGTGCCAAAATTTCCTTAAAATAGATTAGGAATTGATACATAGCTGTAGATGGAGGATAGATATAGGGGTGCAAACTCGATGATTGAGCAAACTGAAGCAAACTTGGTAAGCTGTGCTATAGGAGTGTACTTATATAGAGAATATCATCATTAAGAAGATAGAATACGTACTGTCAATTTTTTTTTCAAAGTTAGACTAATATATCCGCAATTAGCTATTGTTCAGATTCACACATTCCTAGAAAAAAAAGCGCATTAAATCGTGTAAATGCAAAACCATTCTCCTGTTATGGACTTTACTGTTCTATTTCAGTTTACTGTCCTTCTCATTCTTGTATTTCTCGTTCATATTGGCGTTGGATCAACTTTCTATCAAATGCGCGAAGGGCTAATACCCCTGGCCCTCGAGGAGATTCGATCTCTGATTGATAAAGCTGAAAGTTCAAAGAAATCTGAGGCGCTTGTTATAATGGAGAGAATTCAAAATCGAGTAAGCGTGAAAAGTCAAGTTTTACACTATTTATCTAATGCTCCAATATTTTAGCTACTCGGTGATTTTGACCTAATGATAAGGATTTCTTTATGGGCCCATGCATAATGTTGGGCTTGAGTTGCATAATGTTCATTGCTGCATGTAGTGAAATAGAGAATTGCAAATATCGAAGCAAGCCATGAAATTGTCCTTATGAGCGAAGCGGTACAATCGTCCATCCTCATTTATTCTAATTTCGGTCAGGTTGAAACTGGTATTCATAATTGAGGATTTGAGAAAAAGTCTATTAAATTTAAATTTTGCTAATTGATTTCTAATGGTCACAGGTTATTCTAAGGCGAATGTAGACGCACTCTACTCTTGATGTCTGGGTAGATAGTCTAGGTGAAATTTCATCGGTTAGGGGATGGCTTGACTTTTGACTGTCAATTGTATGTCTTTCCTAGTACTTTGATGGATATTCAAGGTCTTTCAGTCTTAGAGACAGATGTCAATAAATGTTACAAATACAGAGTTATAACCTTATGCATAATATAAAATAGAAAAAATGAATATAACCATATTTGAATTTATCTGAACTCAAACGTCTATGGTATCATGAAACTGCTATAACAACTAATCCAACTGCCCGAACCCAATGTGGTGACCTTGAATTTCACTCATCTTCAAGGCTAATGGGTTTGGGGAAAGTGCTCTTTCCCTTGCTTTCTAAAGTCTTTCCTGATTGGTCTACGGTTTTGCCTATGCAATTAACATTCCACTAATTAAGTCTAATTAAGTCCACTTTCTACGCGGTTAGGAGCCTAATCAGAACGAGGGCCAACTAACCTTAGTTTTAAATTGTATCAATTATGTTTTCTTCCTCTTTTCTAAAGGAGTTCACAATATGATTATTAGAGGTGTTGAATAGTATTCTCTAGTTACATTTTTCGCCCTAGTTTACACCATACAAGTACTTAGACAAGTTAGAAATGTGGATCACTAGGTGTGAATTTCAAGTGCTCCACTGCATATACATATCGTGCAAATCTTTCCTCCCGTTTCAGATTTCATTTTCAGATTTTAGGCTCATCACAAGTACGTGTTGGGTGGTCGTGACCTTATTCTAGTTCAATGAAGTACAAATACACCATACTAAGCGTTATAATCTTACTTATGCTCCCAGATAATATAATTAATTTTAAATAAATCAAAATACCGTCTCCTCCGACTTGTGGTTTTATTGTCTGCAAAAAGTGATATTTCATTAAATTTTGTTAGCCCACAAAGTGTTCACTCTACCGTTGTATCTAACTCAATTTACGTTGTCTTCTAGAGATTTCAGAGATACTGTTTGATTATAAATTGAGTACGTTGATATGTCTAAAATCGTTTAAAAATCCCATCTATCAATTTATGCAATAGCGTGTTTGCCACATACGTGGGCGTGTTGAAGGTAGACGCAGTTTTCAATGGCACGCTCATTCCTCACCGACGTTGAAAGGCTAATAATGCAGATTATACACTTAAATAAAATTGAAGGCGGAGCAATATGCACATTTCACTAATATCTTCATTGGAACAAAAAGAAATTACTGTTTTTATGAGGTTCTCCTTTTTTTACATTGTTTTACCAAAGGGTTAGGAATTTTTAAAGAAACCAGGATGAAGTCTATTTCTAAAGCAGTAAAGCTGAGTGATGGTCTTTTAAATATTTACAATTGCGAATGCAGTTAAAATAAAGAATTAAATGAGTATATGTGCTGCCAGCCCCAAAGGGCTCTGTGTTTTTCCAGTCAACGGTATCTTGGTCACTCAAACTGATGACAGGGTTTGGCTTAGTTAAGGAATAAGAGCACCTTATATAGAGATAGCCATTTACAAATATTTACTTGAAAAGAGTGTTTTTCCTACTTGTTTGTTATTAGAGACAGCCGGTTAAACAAATACTTATGTTCTCTCATTAATACCCTAAACGAGAGAGCATAGACCTGCCTGTAAAGTAGTCGCTCAAAGATTTCGTCAAAATTCCTTCACAAATTATTCCATAAGTTTGTTGCTATTATTATCTTAAATTAATTACCTTGTCTTGGTTTTAGTACAAGTGCTGTGGTGGAGACGGTCAGAAGGATTGGAAAGATGACATTCCCCTTTCCTGCTGTGTTAACCCAAATTATCTCGATAATAACTGTCGGTACCCAGGGATGTATGTTCGTGTAGGTTTTCTGAAGTTTCTTTCTATTTTTTACTTAAATATAATATACCCTATTAAGTATTTACTGAATGACTATAATCGCTGCTGGCTAAAATAACTTGTTACCGATGACTTTAAAGTAGAAACGAGTTGATGAATTTACTTTTTGGGTTTTAGGGCTGTGCGTCGTCTATTTTTCGCCACTTCGAAGCATCTACTCACATCTGGTTCTACTTGACGATAACTCTTTACGTTGTTGAATTCTTTCTTGTGGTAGCAGTCTGCCAATTCCAATGCCAATTACCCGCCTATGTTCCCCTAATGATTGAATAACCCCTCGCCTACTCCTATATCACACCACATATCTTTCGTGACATTCCTGAATGAGGATTCACTTTTTTTCAGATTTACTTATATCCTATCAGTAATGATGATTGTATTATAACCAAGTACCCTATTGACAACAAGGTATTGTGCCAACTTTTGGCAATTAATTTTGGATGCAAACAAAGTGAGTTTTCTCATCTTTTTTTTAAATACCTGATTTCATACAACTGACTCATATTTGAAAGATAAGTAACAGATGATGTCTTTAAGCAATTTTCTGCTTGAGAATCTGCGCTAGAAGGAGGGAAGAGGGGGGTGGGAGGGGAGGGGTGGAAGCGAACTTTTTAAGTTTCAGTTTTAAATGGCAAAATTTATATGCGAAATTAAGATCTATTGGTGTAGATATAAAGCGGCAACTACTTACAGAGGTGAGTATTTTTAAGAAATTTTGAACTTTTTCGAAATTTAGTAAAAGTACGGTTTCTATTTTATTTTGTTTGTTTTACCGTTTATCGGGAACTTTAAAAATTCGGAATATTTGACGAATCAGTTATTTGAGAGTTGATTCTTATCGAATGAGTTCTTTCAAATCATAAAGGTCCTAATCGATTCAATAATGCTAAGTTATTATTTACAAAATGGGAGGTTGATTGAAGGCCTTTTCCAAAACCACCTAACAAGTGAGTGTGACATATCATTGGAATATATCTTTTGTCAAATTGTTAGAACTTTCTATTTTGTGAAATTTATGCATATCTTGAATAGACAATTGACATATATGAGAGAGAAACAAAATAATAAAAAAACTTTTTCTTGAAATGTGGAGCGTTTCTTGGATCTGGAGCAGAAATTGACTCCCACCTACTCATTGCATTTTTAACGTTCAAGAAAACTTGTTATTGGTTATCGCAAGATGTTTGCAATAATGGCGGCATGAATCATGTTTGGCATGAACGAGTGTGGGCTTTTAATTGTTTTCACCATCGCGCACGCCATAATCTAATTATTCTTCAAAAATTACACAACCTCTAAAAGATTCCATCTTCGTTTGTTAATTCTTGCAGCAGGTGTCGATGGCATAACCGTGCAGTTCCGATGCTGCTTCCGATTTTAAACGTAACCGATTATATTCACTTCATTTTTAGCCTAGGTCTGTAAAGCAAAATAATATGAGGTATAAAGTAACTAAGCCAATATTTTAATAATGAAATGTTGTTCGTAAACCTCTCGCCTTCAAAACTAATAGATAGTGTCATGGTGACATCAAATCTGCTGAGAAAATAGAACAGGACAACCTTAACTAGAGTTGGACTGCTCAGTGTATGTCACTAACCGAGTGAAAGGGTGAAGAAAATGAAATGCGTAACCGGTGGTACTTTCGAACAAATGCCTCTAAGCTATTTGGAATTTGGTTAGAAGTGCATATAGTGAGCGACATTTAATTTTGATACTGCAAAGACGGTGTAGAGCCTCAGAGGTAGTTTCAATGTAAGTATTTGACTGGGACGCAATCCAAACAAGGCTAAGGGGAGGGTTAGGTTAATTTCACCTCGTAAATTAATAGTAAATGGATGATGATAGCGTGCAGTTGACTTTTAGTTAGTTAATATCAAAAAATGAACTAAATTCTAAGATTGAAGGGCAGTGTAAGATTAGCTCGCAATCGTTATATTAAGAGTTATTGTTTAATATAAGGGATGCTTAGGGGGTAAATTCCTGTCTAAAATGATAAGGCCTTTGTTGATTTCGTGCTATTGATCCCGGAAAATAGTTCATACAAGGGAGAATACTGTAATGAAACATCACAAAATCGCTTGCACAAAACACACCAAACAGTGGTGTAGGGAACTGCAAACGCGATATTGTGCAATTCTCCAATTAGATATCACGCCATGCGCAGTTCTTTCGAGCCACTTACTTAAGAAATTGAATATTGCATTGTATTGATTTTAGAAAATGGCATACTCCTTTAAGATAGCTTTGCATAGTAATAAAGCTCGCCTATTCGTTGAGGGTTAAGCATTGGTGGAATACTGAAACTATCACATGCCCGGATAAGTCAGAAAACTCATAAACAGGGTGCAGGCTATAATTGATGTTAATTAGCGCATTTGTGAACTGATTTAACTGTTAGATTTGTGACTCCATTCGGTTCTAGTTGTGTATATACTGACATAAAAATAGAAATCGGATAGAGTGAGTTAAATTTCTTCCATTAATAGAAAATACCTTGAGTTAGCGCCAGAATGAAGCTTCATACTCAAATTTATCACAAGGCTCATCCCGTGTTTTAAAAATATTTAACCGAGAAAAGGTTAAGAAAACGAAACAGAGTCATGAAATACAAACACGAAGGAATCTAATTTGATAGTTCAGAGGACGCGCCAATTTATGGGAATTTGGTCAAGCCATAATCTTCACTCCGCTTAATTCAAATGCCATAAATGGAATTGTGAAATACAATAAAGGTTGATCAAGTGTTTCAAGTGCTAACTTAGGTCGGAGTGAATGAAAAATGAGAACGACTCACCATTGTGACTTACATGAAAAAAACTTGCTCGTCAATCATCCATAGTTCCATGCTTTGTCCACTTGACAGCGGTCCAATTGTTGACCCGAAGCCTTCTCCATTTACAGCACATAAGGGCTTTCTGTTGATCCGAAGTCTTGTGAAAATCGATACTTTGAAAATTTAACATTGGAATTACATTAATAATTCCACTCCTGAAAATGGTAATTTAAAGTTGAGTTTGTATGGAAACATCTAAAGAAGCCGGAGATTATCTCAAAATATTCTAATGCGTTGCTTGCAAATGTATTAACTATGAAGTACTTATTTGAGTTTCGAGATAGCATTTAATCATTCATTTGCAAGAGCCCTCTTCCGTTACTTAACACGAGATAAAGTAGAAATCAATATAACATATTGCATGTTATTAGAGGGTATTATTAAACTTTTCATCTAAGTAGCAAGGCCTACGATGCTTAAAACTTTGGTTATTACAAGGGATGCCATGATCGACCACTGAGTTAAGTTAACGGGGAGAAATAGGGTCTGAAACTCACGATTACAGACTCAATCAGGAACATGGGTATTAAATCTTAAAACTCGGGCCTTAGGATATTAAAGCCACTCATTAATTAGCCAATCAATAAATTGGTGACTCCTATGCTGAAATGAAATAGGATCATTATAATATCCTTATACTTGGGATTTTCATTCGTTAGGCTATTTACCCCTTGCCCATAAGGCGGAAATGTATATTTCATTTTCATGAGTTCTAATTATATGGATTTCTTGAGACTACAAGCTCCGCTTCATAAAACTGAACAAATGTTTTGCCAATGAGAAAGATTATTCCGCTATGCTTCTGCTTGGGATCTATTGAGTGATTCAATCTTAAAAAAATGAAACTGTATGAAAACTTAATTCATAATAAATCAATAAATCGGTAACACTCTCTACAAGGTGAAAATATATTGATTAATGATCTAATCTACTCAAAATATCAAACGACAACGCCCACGACTCAAGTAAGAAATGATAAGCAAACTTTCGGCTTACCTTATGAACTTACTCCTTTTCTAGACAACATACGCAGAATTTAATGTTTTTGTTTTTACCATAGTTACAAACGTTTTCTGAAATTGTGATGAGTGAATCGATTAAAATCTCACATCACTGCACGAGCCTGACACACTTTCGTTAAACCTGATCTAAATCATTCATCTAAATGAAATACAATTCATTTAAATACAATTCATTCGACTGGCAGAATTGATTGAATTAGTAGGTGAGTCCCAAAATTGGCTTTATTTCTACAGAAGGGCTGATTTAATTAGATGTCTAAAGTGTGGGATGGGACGTGATGTGTCAATGAGAAAGGACTGCATACAAGATCCAAAATTCTAATTAGCATAAGAGTAAAATGCTAACTGTCTCTACATCAAGTCAACAACTCTGCAGTATTTAGGGGTCAGTTTTATTTGTGATGTTACAAATTTCTCAAAACATTAGAATTACTTTGTTAAAAATCTTTTTGGATAAATTATTAATTATGATTTATATCCTAGAATATACTATAACAGTATCGGCTTCAATTTCTTCTGAAAGGAAAAAGTTTTCATAGCCTCAACGGATGGACGATATCCAGTTCCTCAATTAATGATTTGAGTCTGGAGAGGTGATTGCAATGAATTTGAGCCTGTACTCAACCATATAAAAAAGTCTATCTCTCCATTCTGTGTAAACAAATTTACAAGATTCCAATTATTTATAAACTTTATTTTATTGATACGTAAGGAGATCGATCACGCAAAAATGCCATGCATTACGTGTAAGTTCTAGGGCCGATTGCACAGCACGCATTGCGCGCTAATTCTCTTCCCACACGAACTCTACTGACATTATCTCCATAATTTCCTATTCTACGACACTTTACCTAAGTTCTTACTTGCCATATTGCTATATTTCTCTTTTATGAGAAGTATTAATTCTCCACTCTAACTAAAATAAAAATGACTTTTTATGCAGAAAACAATGCAATTCACATGAGGAATAGATTAAAGCCGTAATTTTTAATTAGAGTAGCATAACCACTCAGTTATTTAAACTCAATCTAAGGTAAGCAATGGGAAAAGGGATTAATGCAGACATTTTACACATTACATATAATGTAATCTAACGCAGACCCCTTCCAAGTCAGATTTTGACCAAACACCACGATCCCAAATAACAGAGGTATTTAAGCAATAAAAACGGCACTAACTGCAACTTTATACGGGATAATTTTGTTTTAAGGTATAAATTTTTTCAGCTCATCGAACTCCATACTAAAGGTGTATTTTCTCCTTTCGAGAAAAAGGATAAAGTACTTGATAGTGTCAAAACGATTCAAATTCCGTATTTGGGCATGCATCGCCTATTGGGCATTGATGTAATGGCGATTATTTCAAGAAATTCAATGAGATAATTTCAACTTATATATATATATATCATATATATATGCTATAATTAAGCTATCTAATTTATTAATTCCGCTATTAGTACATTTCTAATTCAAATAATTTTTCTTCAAATGTTGCCTTTGGAATTTGTCATTTTGATGAATTTTTCCCTCGATGCAAATGTTTCTTTGGTATTATTTCAACTCTTCGACTGACTTCCCGAAATTGCGCTTAGTCAGTGGTAAAAATCAGTTTTTATTGCATTATATTATGCAAGTGTCTCAGTGCATTGATAAATGACATTATTTTGTTCCATGAGTTAAATCTTAGGGAGACCATCACTCTCTTATCATGCAGCGCCTATTTGATTGCTCATACTCTTCTTATCGCAAAGAGACTCCGCTGCACACTTTTCAGCAATTGAATTAAGCTTGAGTTATCGCAAAAGGTCTTTCAACTTTCAAGCTATCACATCTTTGAATACCGTCTTGTTAAGTTGCATGAGATGTGAGTGTATGCCAAACCCTTCAGGCTTTCGATGCACCCACACCCATTATAAGAGTTGTGAACATTTTAGTGTTAAAGAATTGCCGAGATTTTGGAAAAAGGCACGTTTAAAAGTGCAATTCCCGAGATTGAATCCGTGGATAGTGTGATTAACGCACTATTAAATTTTAAATAGTTAATTTCTACATTTTTTTCATATTTGTGAAGTTAGAGAAGAAAGATTGTTGTACCACCAATTATTACCAATTAAGAAAAATCCTTTCACCCCATTGACCTTTAAAGACTCATTATAAGTCCCAAGCAGGACCACCTTATTCTCACAAAACGCATACGCCATCAAATTTCAACGCAATTTAATTCATTCTTATTTTTCCTCCATTAACTTTTCAACCATTTATAGTTAAGTTCCTCCAGTCACAACCTGTCTTCTTTCCACTTTAGGCGTTGCAAGGAGTCACAGAAGGCTAGAGTGCTAATTCTATCAGACCGTACTCTCCAGGCCTTAAAATATCTAGAAAAAGGAGAACGTATTGCATTATTGGTTTAACTGGTAACGCCTAGCTAGGCGTTTTTGCGTGTATGACGCATACCATAAATCACATGCAATTAAATAATTTAGCTCTGCGTGCTGGTCCTTCTTGTGCGCGTGCTTCATGGATCAATTGTGCAAAAATTGGTAAAGCATATATGCGTCGCATTTAAGATGGATAAAGCTCCCTCCTAGATGGTTAGAATCTAGGATGAATATAATAAGAGGCACATAGTATTTCATTTGTTTTTTTAATGGGGAAGTTGTGGTTCCAAACGTGTGGAGATAAAACCGGCTATAAGGCAGCAACAACAGCAGACAGACGCAGAATTTATTGGGCACAATAATTTAGATCTGATTTAAGCAAATAAAATGGGAGAGCAGAATTTCGCTAACGAAAAACAGAGCCGAATGAAAGGGTAGACGAATGTGAAGAGGGTTCGAAAATCGAGTTTCAGCACCGCTGATAATGTGCCCGAATAGTTCATGAACTTTGAACGCAAAAGATGAGTTATTAAAGAAAAAGCGAGTGCCAATCGATAATCAATATTTTCCAAATAAGACACAAAAACGGTTCTATCAAAATTAAATCTGTTTACAAAACGAATTAAATTAATCTTGATAAAAATTCAAAGGAATGTTCTGGGAATCGCCAGAATTCGCTCACAAATCCCATTCGTTTTGCCCTATATATCATAAATTAATTGAAGCGCCAAGACAAATCAGTCATTTAACCAAATTTATTTAATAATAAGGATCAGAACTCATCCCAGATCGGGGCGAAATGTAATAAAGCTAGGAATTTACAGCACAAGGGTCTTGCAAAGAATGAAACGATTTTTATTGAACGGTTATAAAACTCTTGATGTCAGCATCGATTTGAATCCACCAATTTCCCCACTTTCTAAAACACATTTCTTTTCTCCATTACAAGATGCTTTTCTAATATTGAAAAACAAATATAATTTCATTTTGCTGAAAGTAATGAAAAAAGCGCGTTTTCGTTTCAAGATTTTATTCTAGTAGAAGCGGTTTCAATCATTCATTAATTAATAATCCGTTGCAATAGATTAAATTCATATTAACTGATGAAACTTATAAGAGCCAATTTAAATGAAGTCGCCTGATTTTCATAACCGTTTTAAAAGATGAATAATTTATCCAAAAGAGGTTTTTTTCAAGTCAATTATAAAAGATTTATTGCATTTACGACAAACAAAATATTTGGGGCACTCCTTGGGATGAGAAATATCCGAAAGTGTTTATATCGTAATAGATAATTCCCTTTTTAAGCCGCCATTGTTGCAGTCTCACTATTGTATTGATTGAATACTCCCTTCTAGCCAGTCGCCAAATACTTTGTTAATGGTTTCTGAAATGAATCTCAACACCTCATGTAGTTTAATTAAGTGCCTTCGGGCATATTCTCCCATTCTGAATTTTTGGCTAAAATGAGCTCACTTTGTAAAAAGACAATAATAAACCTTAATATTATTCCCGTACATTTGATAAAACTTACATTAAATTCATGCACGTAATACGCAACGTAAAGGAGCACTTCAACTTTTCTATTTCATCTAGGTTCGAGATTCACTTGAATGGATGTTTGCATAAAGTGTTCTCAAACTATATACTTTAGGAAATGTTTTAATAGGCAGACAATCTGATTGTGATTTACTTAAGTTCCTGTGTTAGTTTGTTAATGCAGAGCGTTTGCCGTTTAAATGAACCGTTTGAATGATCTTGCATGCTTTAGCTTGACCTGCTCTAAACTGTACCGTTCTGCACTCACTCCACATTTTGACCTTAATGCAAGCAAACTATTGAACAGTTCAACATATACGTTTAAACATACGATATGTTTTCGCAATTCACTGCTTCAAGAACTCTCAAATTATGATCTATCAAATGTTCAGTTCATCATCATCAAGTGAAACTCACAGGCTGAATGTATTCCATTCAATACAATTACATTGGTATCATTTAATTGTCATTATATTCCGGTTTTTCGTTGATTGAGCTTGGAATTTTCATTATTGAAAGTTAGGATCATAATTTAAATATCAATTAGGCAATCAGACTTATTAATTAATTCGATTGCATCAATTTAATGGAGTTTGTTACTTTTCCTAACAAGTTAATATCTTGGATAAAAGACGAAACCGATATGTACAAACTTTCTTTCCTCAGTAATGGCAAGTTTGATAAATTGGAAGCAACATATTATGGAAGGCGTTTTAATATGATCACGAATGTTGTCAATGCCTGCGGAATATAGGCACGATAGTGATGATGACTCAGTCGCTCAACCTCGAAGTGTATTTCAACTAAACAATAAAGCCCACCAGAGGTGTGCATTGTGACAGCGGCTCACCAAGGAGTAAGATTAATGCGTGTTTATCTAAGATGGTGAAAGACAATTGAAATGAAGGCTTGATGGAAGTCAAACGGAAATGGAAGAAGTGAAGTGAAATAAAATGCTGAAAAATCGTCTTTAATTTTTCTACTCCGTGATCCACAAAGATACGTGGGGAATTAGGCTATAATAAAATTGCCGAGTAGGCAGACTAGGAATCCAAAATTTAGAAATAGGCACATGATTCTATAAGAGTAAATAATGTCTCTAGTCGTGATTGGTTTAGCAATTCTTTTAAGAAGATACTGAGAGAATCCCCACACAACTCTAACAATTCTAACATCAATATGACTAGGAATGACGATCACCGCTGTCTGCGATGTGCAGTGGATATATTTAACGCCATCACCTTTGTAAATTTGTTAAATTGTTTTCAAAAATATTTGGGAGAAATTTAGATTGGTGGTGGTATAATTATCGCATTTGGAATCTACCTTATTGTGGAAGTCAATCGCTTGGGAGCATACCAGTCAACTGCCCTGGCTGCTGTAATATTAATATTCGGCATACTAATTTTTCTTGCCGCCTTCCTCGGATTTTTCGGAGCACATAAAAACAATACCTGCTTGCTGACTGCAGTAAGATTGCCATTTCTCTTTCCTTCTCATTATAACATCACCCTTCAGTTTTGTGTTATTATCAGTTTCCTCATCGTGGCCCAAATTATCGTCGCTAGTCTAGTACTAGTCAGTCAATCGGTCGTGAGTTACCAATTGCTTCACATTTTTGCCAATCACTCATCTAGTTTGTCCAAGTGTTTGGAGAGTCCATGAAATTTGAAATTCAAAATCAAATAGGGTTTGATTCGGAGTTATCTTACATCGACGATCTTCAAAAGGAAGTAAGTGTCCCAAATAAACTTAACATTCCAACCATTTAGTATGAATGTTGTGGAGGTACTGGTCCATCAGATTGGAATGGAAAGATTCCAGAATCCTGCTGTGCTAATGGAATGCCGAACTGCTCATCGCCATACAGAACTGTAAGTGATTATCATGAGCAGCAAGCTAACTGATTCATTTAGGGATGCGCCAAAGCATTGTTCAGTTTCATACAACCAGTTTTTCTCGGCGTAGCGTTGAGCATCTTCGCCAATTCCCTGATCCAGTTGTGCTCAGTCATTTGTGCTGCATGTCTGGCATCAAAGATTCGTAATTACGAGAAGGTTTAACTTGGCACCGAATAAATCGATGACATGAATCTCCCTATCCTCCCCTTCACCACCATCATCACCACCACCACCATCACCCCATTTGTAAAATTGAAACTCTGCACTTCCTTTCCCTTTTAACTTTTGGTTACTTTCCCTCTTTCAAATTGATTAAACAATTTGAATTAATTTGAATTTAATTTACAGAAAATTTAATCTCTGGCCTTTGGATAGTTGTTTATAAAAGGAGATACTTTGAATATTTAGTGCGATTTTATTGATATTAATATTTCTACAAATTTTTACATAAGTTGTCAACTATTTCATGAAAATTAACTTGATGTAATGTGAATGTGTAATGCAAAAAATAAGAAATCTAAAGTCACACCAGATTTTACAATAATTTAGGAAAGAACTATTTCTGAATGACGATTGCCAGTCATTGTTTATTTTTACCGAAATAAAAGTGCAATCATAATTTTAATGGCACTAATTTGTGACTTAGGCGTTATCGTGGTTAAGACGAGGAAGAACGTCTGTTGTTGACCTAACATGCCTCGATAAATTGGAGTGTGCTTCACAAATTTTAGTATCTAATTGCTCATTTCCACAGTTTCAGGGAGGGGAGGGGGTGTGGTTGGGTGGGAAGAAGAACAAGCAAACAGGAGCAGAACAGAATTTGACATTAATAACCAATCCCAAATATACACGGAAAGTGTCGCAGACATAAATAATGAAGTGACTTTAATTTTAGAGGAGCAAAATTTGCTGACATCAAATTAATATATCTGCCTTGACAATAAGAATGTTTGCTCCTTTAAATCTTACTCACATACAAAAGACGCTACGTGAACTCCGCTTCATTTAATAAGTTTCTAATTGATTGGCCTAAAACGATGTCAGATTGGCAGACTTAAAAGATAAGACTAGATAAGAACTGGCACAAATCAAATGAAACTCAGATTGTGATCAAGTCGGTAAAATCAAGCAATCCACAGGGCCAGGGAAGAAATAAGCAGTTCCACCTATTGATTGACAACTATCTACTTACATTTACCTCCAATCTGTGTTTAAATTTCACTGGCCAACAGAGTAATCTCTGGGTTGTTTATTCATAGTGATTTTGCTCTTACTAAATTAGTGATTTTTTCATCTTAGCAAATACATAAAGGTCTCCGTAAGCACTTACTAATCTGGAATCAACAATACGAAATTGCTTTTAGAGTCTAGCTTAAATACATGTTTGTCATTGAAACGTTGTCGAGAGGATGTTGGGTCATATCAGAAATATGTGACCAGTCAATCAGAATGGCCATGTATAACTTCAAACCACACCTAGAACTGCTCAAATATGAGTGCAGGGAAATACTTGGATGCAATTCAAATTTCTAGTAAAATCTAAACTTATCTTATGTAAATTTCATAGATTTTTTCAAAATATGAAAACAACACGATGCCGCTCTTTAGTATGCCCTTTCAAAACAGCATAGTTGACTACTGAGTATGATGACGACGATTGATTTTAAAGATCTCAAAATCACACAATCAAGTTTTCTAACTTTCAAGAAAAGAATCAAGCTCTTATTTCATGTAACCCTGTTCATATTCACCCAAGTCATGACTGTGAGTGCACCTATTGAAGTTTTGTAAAAACGGAAGTCTGGAATGCAGCGTTTCGTACATATGTGAGAAATATAGTCCATTTCGGGTTTCGACTTCATTTTGAAGACTTCGAATTAGGTAAGGTATCCCTAAGGTATTGCAAACATTCAATACGGACCTAAATGCCAATTCTGAAGGCTCTCCACCAACCCTCTTCTTCCCCAATCCGCCCCACCCACCCACCTCACCCTCTCCTCAAAGATATACTGCAAGTAACTTCATCACTTCTTACTACAGCTACATCGTCCACAGCACATCGTCACTTGAGATTCTTCTTAATACTTCTCCAAAGTGCTTCCTATTCAATGTCTTCAATAGCCCATTCTTTTTATTTTTATTATTGTAAAAGCAGACATTAATGCCTTTTCTTTAAGAATACTTCTTGAGAAAATAAAAGTGTCACATTCGGTAAGGTTTTCCTGAAAATTTTCAACAAATCTGGAAATTTCTTTCGACTTGGTATTATCGTATTCATTATTTGTCTACATAAATTTATATTAAGGTGCATGTATTTTTCAAAGGCTTACTCTCTTCCCCTCTAGGAGATAAAACAAAATTGCTTCAAAATTTGCTGCATATTTATTGATTGAAATGAAGCTAAATAGTTTCATAAATTAATCCTTAAATTGAATATTAAATAAAATGTAATGATCTCTTCATTCTTCTCAAAAGTCACAACGATTGAGGTAATAGTATGGGAATTTTCGGTGTGATATATTATTCTAATACCGTTAATTATTGTTTCAGAAAATTCCACTATCGATTATTCACCATCGATCACTGTCATCGTAGTACTTTTCATTCATTTTTACTCTCAATTTCATGCCATCACATCCTATATATATTCGCCTGTTTATTTATTCCACCTATGAGCAATAAATAAAATTATGAAATGAAATAATTAAATAATGATTTATTTAATCTGGGTCCATCTAATCTACAATGTACTCAAATTCTCTCCAGATAGAATTCAATATTTCGTTTTGCCAAGTTCCTAATAAATCAATTTAGTCAAGTAAATTAAGCCAGTAAATTTTCCCTTAATGTGCCAAAATCAAGCATTCCTGGAAACACAGAGACTGCCTCTCAGAAACCTCCACTGTAAGAAATTATTTGAAACAAAATGAATGTCGATTTCTGCATTCACTTATTCGGTGGCCTAGACTGGATGAAGAAAGAGTTGAGAGAATAAAAGTATATCATGAGGCAGGATCCATGTTTCCCTTTTTCTCCCTCTTCATCTCACTCTCTCTCTCCCTCCCGTGGCACAACACTGAGTGGGTCTACGGTGCATGTCGAGAGGAAAGTGATGAAGTGGTGAAAGGATACACTATTTTTGCTTCACTAGTTGAATTGCAAGCAGAATAATAATGGACAAGATTTAGGGCAGAGTTTCAGTTAATGATAATTCTCTTCTCAGTAGGATATTGAGAGCCGAAGGAGTTAGTATACCTAATGATAGTTCCAAACCATTAATAACTTGTTTTTTAAGTTTAATTCGCAGATTTAAATTATGAGAAATTTACATAGAAAACATATTTACTGCACAATAATTACATTTATATTAAATTTGTGTATGTTTCTTGTGCAGTTACATCTCCTAAACGTCTGCCACAAAAGTGCATCTACTCTGATTTCTTAACAATTTATCATTGGCTTTTTCTCACTGCACACATCAACGCACATCATTGGTTACTCGGGCCTACCGAGCATCGACGCAACATCGTTTTGCATGCGTCGAATATAAGCTCTTTTGGAGTTTCCTCAAGTCTCAGTTTTGTTAGTTATCTCAGAGAGTGACAAAATGGATTGCGGTGGAAAGTTTCTTAAATTCCTTATGATTTTCTTCAATGCCATTGTCTTCGTGAGTGCCTTAATCGTACTAATGAGATTTGTTCTAGATTGGCGGAGGCATTATGGCAGGATATGGTATCTATCTCATTGTTGAAGCCAAAGCGGCAGAAGGAACTGTATCCATGTTTCTTCCCGCCTTTATTACGACTTTCGGTCTTCTGGTATTCGCTATCGCCTTTCTGGGATGTTTCGGTGCCTGTTATAACAATTCCTGCATGCTTAAGACAGTAAGAACAAAGTTTCGTTTGCTTACTCTTTAGTTCGCCATAGTGATTGGAATTCTCCTTGTTTGTGAAATTGTATGCGCTATACTTCTTCTCGTTTACCGACACAATGTAAGATTCATTTGATCTTATAATAACACCGTCTAGTTCGTTGACGCAGTTGAAAAGGAGTTCCAAAGAATTATTACTGCTTACGAGAATAATCAACTCAGTGCGGATGATACCTCACTCAAGGCTCTCGATAAATTACAGGAGGAAGTATGTCGTTGTATTACTCACTGTATGTTTTAGCTTAAATGCTGTGGTGGGGCAGGTCCAAGTGATTGGAAAACACCTCCAGATTCTTGCTGTGATGAGAAGAAATCCAAACAAACTTGCAAACCTTACCAAATTGTATGTTATAATTAAGTTGAGAATGATATCTCTCTAGGGATGTGCTAAGGCTATGTATGAAAAAGTCAAAGATTCTGCACTCACATTAGGTATTATAATCCTCGTTCTTGCCCTCATCCAAATCGGCGCCATCATTTGTGCTGCCTGCTTGGCCAAGAAGGTCAATGAATACGAAAAGGTCTAGAGTGGTGTTAGTATGAAGCAAATTTGAATCTTTATAAAATACTGTAATATTGAATTCTCTTCCACTCTTCCATTTCAATTCTGACATCTCCCATGCTAATGTTTGATGGACATTCTTTTGAAAAATAATTTACTTTTGCATTGATTTCCATCCACTTTGTTATCTTAGACGTGACTTTGGCAAAAATGTTGGCGTTTAAATGCAGTTTCTACATGAGTCCTTTTCCAATTATAATTCTATGTCCAATTTGAGTTTTTTACGTTTAAATATGTTAATCCTTTCCAATATTATTGATTGGCTTAATTGTATTCATGAACATTAATGCAGTGGAGATTTTTAATAATAAATAATTAATAAACATCGTCTCTCCATTTTGCATTTTAAATAATTTACTAAAATTATTAATCAAAATTCTGAAAGACGTTTGTTGGAGGTGTGAAGTTCTCTTTTGGAGAAATGTTGAGGAAAAAATGATAAACATGATAATGGGGTTTAATGAGAAGAAGGTGAGTCTGAATCATTTCGAAATTAAAAATAATAAGTGAATCATCAGCAAAATTTCATAGTTTCATAGCGTTATAAGGGACTTAGCTTCCCAAATTACCGAAAAAAATGCAAAGCTCAATACCTATTTCTTTGTAAAAATTATTGATTTAATAGCAACTGCCAAAACAATAGAATTCACTTTAAATGTATCAATTAGAGTCCAATTAAGTGCATTTGGGAAATTTATCCCCGTTCTGAATATGTTGGGCATAAATGAGATCACAATGAAAGGAGACAATAAGAAAGAACTTGCAATATTTGAATATCTTGGAGATCAAACATTACTATTGCTAATATTTAATTTTAATAGTGGAAATATTTGATACAACTTACATTAAATTCATGCACGTAATATGCAATGTAAAGGAGTACTTCAACTTTTCTATTTCATCGAGATTCGAGATTCACTTGAATGGATGTTTGCATAAAGTGTTCTCAAACTATATACTTTAGGAAATGTTTTAATAGGCAGACAATCTGATTGTGATTTACTTTAGTTCATGTGTTAGTTTGTTAATGCAGAGTGTTTGCCGTTGAAATGGACTGATTGAATGATCTTGCATGCTTTAGCGTGACTTTCCCTAAACTTGTTCTCTACTCACTCCACATTTTGATTATTAAACAGTTCATCATATTCGCTTAAGCATACGATATGTTTTTGCAATTCACTGCTTCAAGAACTCTCAAATTATTATCTATTAAATGTTCCGTTCACCATCGCCAAATGAAACTCACAGGCTGAATGTATTCCATTCAAGACAATTACGGATTTTCTTCACACTCTTTCAGCAACTATTCAAGCTTTTATGTCAACGTCGTTCAATTAAGGTTGGCAATGGCATCATAATGAACCACAACTGTGCACTATATTGATCACACCAGTCTTGACGAATAGTTGTATTATTCAATTGTCCAATCATGTACCCACATTTTATGAGCACATACCTCCGACAGGATAGATGGGCCAAACATTGTCCAAGGTGCCGTGGCCGGAACTGAGAAGTCGAGAAGCCTCCAATAATATGGGTGTGTTATGGACTTCTGGAATACATTTACTCTCTCTATTGAATCCTATCTACATTCAAGCAATGTTGTGCTAGCATACTACGTTGTTCATCTTTGATTATCTTTAGATCGCTTTCTTGAGCGATAAAATCACATCAGTTCGTAACTCTACCGCACTTATAATTAGTGACAGTTTGGATTATATGTGTACATTTGGTATCATTTAGGTGCTATCGTATTTCACATTTTCCTTGATTGAGCCTGCCCTTTTTTGCTATTAATAATTAGGCTTCTAAAGTGCAAATCGATTATGCAATTATTCCGATCTTTAATAGGCCTATTCTAAACAACATTGTTGACTAATGAGTATGACGACGACGATTGATTTTAAAGAGCTCTAAAGCACACAAACAAGTTCTCTAAATTTCAAGAAAAAAATCAAGCTGTCATTCTATGTTACCCTGTTCATATTCACCCCAGCCATGTCTATGAGTGCACGTATTGAAGTTTTGTAAGAACGGAAGTTTAGAATACAACGTTTCCTTCAAATGGGAGGAATATAGTCCATTCCTTTTAGGTCCCAACCTCATTTTGAAGACATCGAATTAGGTAAGATATCACTGAGTAATTGCAAACATTCTATACGGATCTAACTGCCAATTCTGAAGCCCCTCCACCAATCCTCTCCTTCCCCACCTAACCCCACCCACCCACCTCACCCTCACCACCCTCTCCTCAAAGAGATACTGCAAGTTACTTCATCACAACTTACTACAGCTACATTGTGCACAGCACATCGTCACTTGAGATTCTTCTTAATACTTCTCCAAAGTGCTTCCTATTCAATGTCTTCAATAGCCCATTCTTTTTAATTTTATTATTATTGCAGAAGCAGACATTAATGTCTTTTCTCTAAGAATACGTTTCTGGGCATACAACAGTGTCACAATCACAGTCGATAAGGTTTTCCTGAAAATTTTCAACAAATCTGGAATTTTCTTTTGACATGGTATTATCGCATTCATTATTTGTCTACATAGATTTATATAAATGTGTATATATTTGTCAAGGGCTTACTCTCTTCCCCTCTAGGAGATCAAACATAATTGCTTCAAAATTTGCTATATATTTAGTGATGGTAAATGACGCACTCCAAAGAATGTACGCCAAATAGTCTCATAAATTAACCCTTCAACTGAATATTACATTAAATATTATGATCTCTCCATTCTTCTCAAAAGTCACAACGATTGAGGTAATGGTATGCGAACTTTCGATGCGATATATTATACTATTACCGTTAATTATTGTTTCATAAAATTCCACTATCGATTAGTCACCATCGATTACTGTCATCGTAATACTTTTCATACATTTTTACTCTCAATATTCATGCCATCACATCCTATATATTCGCCTGTTTATTCATTTCACCTATTAGTAATAAATGAAATTATGAAATGAAATAATTAAATAATGATTTATTTAATCTGGGTCCATCTAATCTACAATGTACTCAAATTCTCTCCAGATAGAATTCAATATTTCGTTTTGCCAAGTTCCTAATAAATCAATTTAGTTAAGCAAAATAAGCCAGTTAAAGTCAAATGAAAGCCAGCGTTAAAATCAAGCTATTTTGGAAACACAGAGACTGCCTCTCAGAAACCTCCACTATAACAAAGCATTTAGAGCACATTTGGTTGAAGAAAGAGTTGAGAGAATAAAAGTATATCACGAGGCAGGTTCCATGTTTATCCCTTTCTCCATCTCTCTCTCTCTCGTGGCACCACACTGAGTTGGTCTACGGTGCATTTCGAGAGGAAAGTGATGAAGTGGTGAAAGGATACACTATTTTTGCTTCACTAGTTGAATTGCAAGCAGAATAATAATGGACAAGATTTAGGGCAGAGTTTCAGTTAATGATACTTCTCTTCTCAGTAGAATATTGAGAGCCGAAGGAGTTAGTATACCTGATGATAGTTCAAAACCATTAATAACTGGTTTTTTAAGTTTAATTCGCAGATTTAAATTATGAGAAATTTACATAGAAAACATATTTACTGCACAATAATTACATTTATATTAAATTTGTGTATGTTTCTTGTGCTGTTACATCTCCTAAACATCTGCCACAAAAGCGCATCTACTTTGATATCTTAACAATTTATCATTGGCTTTGTCTCTCTGCCCACATTGACGCACAGCATTGGTTAGCCATGCCTATTGACCATTGACCCAAAATGCGTCGAATATAAGCTCTTTTAGAGTTGCCTCAAGTCTCAGTTTTGTTAGTTATCTCAGAGAGTGACAATATGGATTGTGGTGGAAAATTTCTTAAATTCCTTATGATCTTCTTCAATACTATTGTCATCGTGAGTGCCTTAATCTTACTAATGAGGTTGGTTCTAGATTGGAGGAGGCATTATGGCAGGATATGGTATCTATCTCATTGATAAAGCCAAAGCGGCAGGTGGAGCCGTACCCATGTTTGTTCCCGCCTTTATTACGACTTTCGGTCTTCTGGTATTCGCTATCGCCTTTCTGGGTTGTTTCGGTGCCTGTTGTAACAACTCCTGCATGCTTAAGACAGTAAGAACAAAGTTTCGTTTGCTTACTCTTTAGTTCGCCATAGTGATTGGAATTCTCCTTGTTTGTGAATTCATAGGTGGTATACTTCTATTCGTTTACCGACACAATGTAAGATTTATTTGATCTTGTAATAACACCGTCTAGTTCGTTGACGCAGTTGAAAAAAGTTTCCGAAAAATCATTGATGAATACGAGAATGAGGAAATAAGTGAGGATGATCTCTCATTCGAAGATCTCAATAGATTACAGAAGGAAGTATGTCGTTGTATTACTAACTGTATGTTTTAGCATAAATGCTGTGGTGGGTCGGGTCCAAGTGATTGGTCGAATCCTCCAGATTCTTGCTGTGATGGGGAAAAAATCAACAATCATTGCGATACTTACCAAATTGTATGTTATAATTAAGTTGAGAATGATATCTCTCTAGGGATGTGCTCAAGCTCTATATGAAGAAATCAAGGATTCTGCACTCACATTCGGTATCACGATCCTCATTCTTGCCCTCATCCAAATCGGCGCCATCGTTTGTTCTGTCCGCTTGGCCAATAAGGTCAATGAATAGGAAAGGTCTAAAATATTAACATCGAAACTAGTGTTAATATGAAGCAAATGTGAATCCTTATAAAAATACTGACATATTTAATTCTCTGCCACTCTTCCATTTCAATTCTGACATCTCCCATGCTAATGTTTGATGGACGTTCTTTCGATAAATAATATACTTTTGCATTGATTTTCCATAACATCGTTGCCTTAGACCTCATTTTAGCGAAAATGTTGGCGTTTATATGCAATTTTTACATGAGTCCTTTTCCAATTTCAATTTTACTTCTAATTTGATTTTTTGTTTGTTTCAATATGTTAATTTTTTTCCAATATTATTGATTTGCTTAATTATATTCATGATCATTAGTTTAGTAGAAATTCTTAATAATAAATAATTGCTACACAACCTCTCTCCATTTTGCATATTAAATATTTCACTTAAATTATTACTCAAATTTTTATGAATGTTTTTAGAATGCCAAATTCTTTTAGTAGAAATAATGAGTAAATATGATATTGAAATGAACCGCCTGAATGATCTTGCATGCTTTAGCGTGACCTGCCCTAAACCTGTTCTGTACTCACTCCACATTCTGACCTTAATGCAAGCAAACTATTAAACAGTTCAACATATAAGTTTAAACATACGATATGTTTTTGCAATTTACTGCTTCAAGAACTCTCAAATTATGATCTATCAAATGATCCGTTCATCATCACCAAATGAACCTCACAGGCTGAATGTATTCCATTCGAGACAATTACAGATTTTCTTCGTACACTTTCTCAATGATATCACGGTTTGCGACCTTTCCTTCTTTTTAGACACAACGTGAACACTCCATTTGTGATAACTTATTGGCCTTGTACCAATCACCAGATCGTTAATGTTGTCTTGGGTTACTCAGTTTGCTGAACTGTTTCAGCAACTCTTCACGCTTTTATCTCAACCTTTGATCTCGATCTTTTCTACGTCCTTCAATTAAGGTAGGCAAAGGCATCATAATGAACCACAACTGTGCACTATATTGATCACACCAGTCTTGACGAATAGTTGTATTATTTAATTTTCCCATCATATACCCACATTTTATGAGAACATACTTCCGACAGGATAGATGGGCCAGACATTGTCCAAGATGTCATGGTCGGAACTGAGAAGTCGAGAAAACTCCAATAATATGGGTGTGGTATGGACTTCTGGAATACATTTACTCTCTCTATTGAATCCTATTTACGTTCAAGCAATGTTGTGCTAGCATACTACGTTGTTCATCTTTGATTATCTTTAGATCGCTTTCTTGAGCGATAAAATCCCATCAGTTCGTAAATCCACCGCACTTATAATTAGTGACAGTTTGATTTATATTTATACTTTTGATATCATTTAATTGTCATTGTATTCCAGTCTTTTCGTTGATTGAGCTTGGAATTTTCATTATTGAAAGTTGGGATCATAATGTACACATCAATTAGGCAATTAGACTTATTAATTAATTCGACTGCATCAATTTAATCTTGGATAAAAGACGAAACCGATATGTACAAACTTTCTTTCCTCAGTAATGGCAAGTTTGATAAATTGGAAGCAACATATTATGGAAGGCGTTTTAATATGATCACGAATGTTGTCAATGCCTGCGGAATATAGGCACGATAGTGATGATGACTCAGTCGCTCAACCTCGAAGTGTATTTCAACTAAACAATAAAGCCCACCAGAGGTGTGCATTGTGACAGCGGCTCACCAAGGAGTAAGATTAATGCGTGTTTATCTAAGATGGTGAAAGACAATTGAAATGAAGGCTTGATGGAAGTCAAACGGAAATGGAAGAAGTGAAGTGAAATAAAATGCTGAAAAATCGTCTTTAATTTTTCTACTCCGTGATCCACAAAGATACGTGGGGAATTAGGCTATAATAAAATTGCCGAGTAGGCAGACTAGGAATCCAAAATTTAGAAATAGGCACATGATTCTATAAGAGTAAATAATGTCTCTAGTCGTGATTGGTTTAGCAATTCTTTTAAGAAGATACTGAGAGAATCCCCACACAACTCTAACAATTCTAACATCAATATGACTAGGAATGACGATCACCGCTGTCTGCGATGTGCAGTGGATATATTTAACGCCATCACCTTTGTAAATTTGTTAAATTGTTTTCAAAAATATTTGGGAGAAATTTAGATTGGTGGTGGTATAATTATCGCATTTGGAATCTACCTTATTGTGGAAGTCAATCGCTTGGGAGCATACCAGTCAACTGCCCTGGCTGCTGTAATATTAATATTCGGCATACTAATTTTTCTTGCCGCCTTCCTCGGATTTTTCGGAGCACATAAAAACAATACCTGCTTGCTGACTGCAGTAAGATTGCCATTTCTCTTTCCTTCTCATTATAACATCACCCTTCAGTTTTGTGTTATTATCAGTTTCCTCATCGTGGCCCAAATTATCGTCGCTAGTCTAGTACTAGTCAGTCAATCGGTCGTGAGTTACCAATTGCTCCATATTTTTGCCAATCACTCATCTAGTTTGTACAAGTGTTTGGAGACTCCATGAAATTTTAAATTCAAAATCAAATGGGGTTTAATTCGGAGTTATCTTACATCGACGATCTTCAAAAGGAAGTAAGTGTCCCAAATAAACTTAACATTCCAACCATTTAGTATGAATGTTATGGAGGTACTGGTCCATCAGATTGGAATGGAAAGATTCCAGAATCCTGCTGTGCTAATGGGATGCCGAACTGCTCATCGCCATACAGAACTGTAAGTGATTATCATGAGCAGCAAACTAACTGATTCATTTAGGGATGTGCCAAAGCATTGTTCAGTTTCATAAAACCAGTTTTTCTCGGCGTAGCGTTGAGCATCTTCGCCAATTCCCTGATCCAGTTGTGCTCAGTCATTTGTGCTGCATGTCTGGCATCGAAGATTCGTAATTACGAGAAGGTTTAACTTGGCACCGAATGAATCGGTGACATGAATTTCCTTATCCTCCCCTTCACCACCATCATCACCACCACCACCATCACCCCATTTGTGAAATTGAAACTCTGCACTTCCTTTCCCCTTAAAATTGTGGTTACTTTCCCCTCTTTCAAATTGACTTATCAATTTGCATTAATTTGAATTTAATTTACAGAAAATTTACTCTCTGGCCTTTGAATAGTTGTGTTTAAAAGGAGATACTTTGAATATTTAGTGCGATTTTATTGATATTAATATTTCTACAAATTGTTACATAAGTTGTCAACTATTTCATGAAAATTAACTTGATGTAATGTGAATGTGTAATGCAAAAAATAAGAAATCTAAAGTCACACCAGATTTTACAATAATTTAGGAAAGAACTATTTCTGAATGACGATTGCCAGTCATTGTTTATTTTTACCGAAATAAAAGTGCAATCATAATTTTAATGGCACTAATTTGTGACTTAGGCGTTATCGTGGTTAAGGCGAGGAGGAACGTCTGTAGTTGACCTAACATGCCTCGATAAGTTGGAGTGTGCTCCACAAATTTTAGTGCCTAATAGCTCATTTCTAGAGTTTCATGGAGGGGAGGGGGTGGGGTTGGGAGGGAAGAAGAACAAGCAAACAGGGAGCAAAACAGACTTTGCCATTAATAACCAATCCCAAATATACACGGAAAGTGTCGCAGACATAAATAATGAAGTGACTTTAATTTTAAAGGAGCAAAATTTGCCGACATCAAAATAATATATCTGCCTTGACAATAAGGAAGTTTGCTCCTTTAAATCTTACTCACATACAAAAGACGCTATGTGAATTCCGCTTCATTTAATAAGTTCCTAATTGATTGGCCTAAAACGATGTCAGATTGGCAGAATTAAAAGATAAGACTAGATAAGAACTGGCACAAATCAAATGAAACTCAGATTGTGATCAGATCAGTAAAATCAAGCAATCCACAGGACCAGGGAAGAAATAAGCGGTTATGCCTATTGATTGACAACTATCTATTTGCATTTACCTCCAAAAGAGTGATCTCTGGGTCGTTTATTCATAGTTATTTTGCTATTATTAAATTAGTGATTTGTTCATCTTAGCAAATACATAAAGGTCTCCGTAAGCACTTACTAATCTGGAATCAACAATACGAAATTGCTTTTAGAGTCTAGCTTAAATACATGTTTGTCATTGAAACGTTGTCAAGAGCACGTTGGGTCATATCAGAAGTATGTTACCAGTCAATCAGAATGGCCATGTATAACTTCAAACCACAACTAGAACTGCTCAAATATGAGTGCAGGAAAATACTTAGATGCAATTCAAATTTCTAGTAAAATCTTAACTTAGCTTATGTAAATTTCATAGATTTTTTCAAAATATGTAAACAACACGGTGCCGCTCTTTATTATGCCCTTCCAAAACAACATTGTTGACTAATGAGTATGACGACGACGATTGATTTTAAAGATCTCAAAA
Organism: Hymenolepis microstoma; assembly: GCA_000469805.3. NCBI lineage: Eukaryota > Metazoa > Platyhelminthes > Cestoda > Cyclophyllidea > Hymenolepididae > Hymenolepis > Hymenolepis microstoma. The sequence goes on along the minus strand of LR215995.1, from coordinate 7,878,463 downwards.
TCACACAATCAAGTTTTCTAAATTTCAAGAAAAGAATCAAGCTCTCATTTCATGTAAACCTGTTCATATTCACCCAAGCCATGTCTATGAGTGCACCTATTGAAGTTTTGTAAGAACGGAAGTTTAGAATACAACATGGGAGAAATATAGTCCATTTCAGGTTCCAACCTCATTTTGAAGACTTCGAATTAGATAAGGTATCAATGTGGTATTACACACATTCTCTACGGACCTAACCACCAATTCTGAAGCCCCTCCACCAACCCTCTCCCTCCCCACCCCACCCTACTCACCACCCTCCACCTTCCCCACAAAAATGTATTGCAAGTAACTTCATCACTACTTACTACAGCTACATTGTCCGCAGCACATCTTCACTTGAGATTCTTCTTAAAACTTCTCCAAAGTGCCTCCTATTCAATGTCTTCAATAGCCCATTCTTTTTGTTATTATTATTATTGCAGAAGCAGACATTAATGCTTTTTCCTCAAGAATACTTTCCTGCGCATGTAACAGTGCCACAGTCACAGTCGATAAGGTTCGCCTGAAAATTTTCAACATATCTCTAATTTTCTTTTGACTTGTATTATCGTATTCATTATTTCTAAACATAGATTTATATTAATGTGCATATATTTTTCAAGCGCCTACTCTCTCCCCCTCTAGTAGTAAAAAAAAATTGCTTCAAAATTGCTGCTTATTTAGTGAACAAAATGACGCACTCCAAAGAATGTACGCCAAATAGTTTCATAAATTAACACTTTAATTAAATATTAAATTCAATGTTACGATCCCTTCATTCTTCCCAAGAGTCACAAAGATTGAGGTATTGGTATAGGAAATTTTTGGTGTGATATATTATACTAATACCGTTAATTATTGTTTCATAAAATTCCACTATCGATTAGTCACCATCGATTACTGTCATCGTAATAAATTTCATTCATTTTTACTCTCAATATTCATGCCATCACATCCTATATATTCGCCTGTTTATTCATTTCACCTATTAGTAATAAATGAAATTATGAAATGAAATAATTAAATAATGATTTATTTAATCTGGGTCCATCTAATCTACAATGTACTCAAATTCTCTCCAGATAGAATTCAATATTTCGTTTTGCCAATTACCTAATAAATCAATTTAGTTAAGTAAAATAAGCCAGTTAAAATCAAATCAAAGCCAGCGTTAAAATCAAGCTATTGTGGAAACACAGAGACTGCCTCTCAGACACCTCCACTGTAACAAATTATTTGAAACAAAATGAATGTCGATTTCTGCATTCACTTATTCGGTGGCCTAGACTGGTTGAAGAAGGAGTTGAGAGAATAAAAGTATATCACAAGGCAGGTTCCATATTTCTCCCTTTCTCCATCTCTCTCTCTCTCCCTCTCTCACTCTCTCTCTCTCTCTCTCGTGGCACCACACTGAGTGGGTCTATGGTGCATGTCGAGAGGAAAGTGATGAAGTGGTGAAAGGATGCAATATTTTTGCTTCACTAGTTGAATTGCAAACAGAATAATAACGGACAAGATTTAGGGCAGAGTTTCAGTTAATGATAATTCTCTTCTCAGTAGGGTATTGAGAGCCATATTAGTTAGTATACCCGATGATAATTCTAAACCAAGAATAACCGTTTTTAAAATTACATTAGCAAATTTAACATAAAATGAGGAAGTTAAATAATAAAAGTATTTATTGCACAATAATTACATTTATATTAAATTTGTGTATGTTTCTTGTGCAGTTACATCTCCTAAACGTCTGCCACAAAAGTGCATCTACTTTGATTTCTTAACAATTTATCATTGGCTTTTTCTCACTACACACATCAACGCACATCATTGGTTACTCGGGCCTACCGAGCATCGACGCAACATCGTTTTGTATGCGTCGAATATAAGCGCTTTTGGAGTTGCCTCAAGTCTCAGTTTTGTTAGTTATCTCAGATAGTAACAATATGGATTGTGGTGGAAAGTTTCTTAAATTCCTTATGATTTTCTTCAATGCCATTGTCTTCGTGAGTGCCTTAATCGTACTAATGAGATTTGTTCTAGATTGGCGGAGGCATTATGGCAGGATATGGTATCTATCTCATTGTTGAAGCCAAAGCGGCAGAAGGAACTGTATCCATGTTTCTTCCCGCCTTTATTACGACTTTCGGTCTTCTGGTATTCGCTATCGCCTTTCTGGGATGTTTCGGTGCCTGTTATAACAATTCCTGCATGCTTAAGACAGTAAGAACAAAGTTCCGTTTGCTTACTCTTCAGTTCGCCATAGTGATTGGAATTCTCCTTGTTTGTGAAATTGTATGTGGTATACTTCTTCTCGTTTACCGACACAATGTAAGATTCATTTGATCTTATAATAACACCGTCTAGTTCGTTGACGCAGTTGAAAAGGAGTTTCAAAAAACTATTACTGCTTACGAGGATAATCAACTCAGTGCGAATGATTCCTCAGTCCAAGCTCTCGATAAATTACAGGAGGAAGTATGTTATTGTATTACTCACTGTATGTTTTAGCTTAAATGCTGTGGTGGGTCAGGTCCAAGTGATTGGAAAACACCTCCAGATTCTTGCTGTGATGAGAAGAAATCCAAACAAACTTGCAAACCTTACCAAATTGTATGTTATAATTAACTTGAGAATGATATCTCTCTAGGGATGTGCTAAAGCTATGTATGAAAAAGTCAAAGATTCTGCACTCACATTAGGTATTATAATCCTCGTTCTTGCCCTCATCCAAATCGGCGCCATCATTTGTGCTGCCTGCTTGGCCAAGAAGGTCAATGAATACGAAAAGGTCTAGAGTGGTGTTAGTATGAAGCAAATTTGAATCTTTATAAAATACTGTAATATTGAATTCTCTTCCACTCTTCCATTTCAATTCTGACATCTCCCATGCTAATGTTTGATGGACATTCTTTTGAAAAATAATTTACTTTTGCATTGATTTTCATCCACTTTGTTGTCTTAGACGTGACTTTAGCAAAAATGTTGGCGTTTATATGCAGTTCCTACATGAGTCCTTTTCCAATTATAATTCTATGTCCAATTTGAGTTTTGTACGTTTAACTATGTTAATTCTTTCCAATATTATTGATTGGCTTAATTGTATTCATGAACATTAATGCAGTGGAGATTTTTAATAATAAATAATTAATAAACATCGTCTCTCCATTTTGCATTTTAAATATTTTACTTAAATTATCAATCAACATTCAGAAGAACGTTTGTTGGAGGTGTGAATTCTATTTTGGAGAAATGTTGAGTAAAAATGATAAGCATGATAATGGGGTTTAATGAGAAGAAGGTGAGTCTGAATCATTTCGAAATTAAAAATAATAAGTGAATCATCAGCAAAATTTCATAGTTTCATAGCGTTATAAGGGAATTAGCTTCCCGAAATAATCGAAAAATTGCATAGCTCAATACTTATTTCTTCGTAAAAATTATTGATTTTATGGCAACTGCCAAATTGGAAGAATTTCACTTTAAATGTATCAATTAGAGTTTAATTAAGTGCCTTTGGGAAATTTATCCCCGTTCTGAATATGTTGGGCATAAATGAGATCACAATGAAAGGAGACAATAAGAAAGAACTTGCAATATTTGAATATCTTGGAGATCAAACATTACTATTGCTAATATTTAATTTTAATAGTGGAAATATTTGATACAACTTACATTAAATTCATGCACGTAATATGCAATGTAAAGGAGTACTTCAACTTTTCTATTTCATCGAGATTCGAGATTCACTTGAATGGATGTTTGCATAAAGTGTTCTCAAACTATATACTTTAGGAAATGTTTTAATAGGCAGACAATCTGATTGTGATTTACTTTAGTTCATGTGTTAGTTTGTTAATGCAGAGTGTTTGCCGTTGAAATGGACTGATTGAATGATCTTGCATGCTTTAGCGTGACTTTCCCTAAACTTGTTCTCTACTCACTCCACATTTTGATTATTAAACAGTTCATCATATTCGCTTAAGCATACGATATGTTTTTGCAATTCACTGCTTCAAGAACTCTCAAATTATTATCTATTAAATGTTCCGTTCACCATCGCCAAATGAAACTCACAGGCTGAATGTATTCCATTCAAGACAATTACGGATTTTCTTCACACTCTTTCAGCAACTATTCAAGCTTTTATGTCAACGTCGTTCAATTAAGGTTGGCAATGGCATCATAATGAACCACAACTGTGCACTATATTGATCACACCAGTCTTGACGAATAGTTGTATTATTCAATTGTCCAATCATGTACCCACATTTTATGAGCACATACCTCCGACAGGATAGATGGGCCAAACATTGTCCAAGGTGCCGTGGCCGGAACTGAGAAGTCGAGAAGCCTCCAATAATATGGGTGTGTTATGGACTTCTGGAATACATTTACTCTCTCTATTGAATCCTATCTACATTCAAGCAATGTTGTGCTAGCATACTACGTTGTTCATCTTTGATTATCTTTAGATCGCTTTCTTGAGCGATAAAATCACATCAGTTCGTAACTCTACCGCACTTATAATTAGTGACAGTTTGGATTATATGTGTACATTTGGTATCATTTAGGTGCTATCGTATTTCACATTTTCCTTGATTGAGCCTGCCCTTTTTTGCTATTAATAATTAGGCTTCTAAAGTGCAAATCGATTATGCAATTATTCCGATCTTTAATAGGCCTATTCTAAACAACATAGTTGACCAATGAGTATGACGACGACGATTGATTTTAAAGAGCTCTAAAGCACACAATCAAGTTTTCTAAATTTAAACAAAAGAATCAAGCTGTCATTCTATGTTACCCTGTTAATATTCACCCAAGCCCTGTCTATGAGTGCACCAATTTAAATTTTGTAAGAACGGAAATCTGGAATGCAACGTTTCGTTCATATGGGAGAAATATAGTCCATTTCGGGTTCCAACCTCATTTTGAAGACTTCGATTTAGGTAAGATATCACTGAGGTATTGCAAATATTCTATACGGACAAAACTGCGAATTCTGAAGACCCTCCACAAACCCCCTCTCTCTCCACCCCACCCTTCTCACCACCCCCCACCCTACCCACAAAGATGTACTGCATGTAACTTCATCACTACTTACTACAGATACACAGCACATCTTCACTTGAGATTCTTCTTAATATTTCTCCAAAGTGCCTCTTATTCAATGTCTTCAATAGCCCGTTCTTTTTATTATTATTTTGTAGAAGCAGACATTAATGTCTTTTCTTTAAGAATACGTTTCTGAGCAAATAACAGTGTCACAGTCACAGTCGATAAGGTTTTCCTGAAAATTTTCAACAAATCTGGAATTTTCTTTTGACATGGTATTATCGCATTCATTATTTGTCTACATAGATTTATATAAATGTGTATATATTTGTCAAGGGCTTACTCTCTTCCCCTCTAGGAGATCAAACATAATTGCTTCAAAATTTGCTATATATTTAGTGATGGTAAATGACGCACTCCAAAGAATGTACGCCAAATAGTCTCATAAATTAACCCTTCAACTGAATATTACATTAAATATTATGATCTCTCCATTCTTCTCAAAAGTCACAACGATTGAGGTAATGGTATGCGAACTTTCGATGCGATATATTATACTAATACCGTTAATTATTGTTTCATAAAATTCCACTATCGATTAGTCACCATCGATTACTGTCATCGTAATACTTTTCATTCATTTTTACTCTCAATATTCATGCCATCACATCCTGTATATTCGCCTGTTTATTCATTTCACCTATTAGTAATAAATGAAATCATGAAATGAAATAATTAAATAATGATTTATTTAATCTGGGTCCATCTAATCTACAATGTACTCAAATTCTCTCCAGATAGAATTCAATATTTCGTTTTGCCAATTACCTAATAAATCAATTTAGTTAAGCAAAATAAGCCAGTAAATTTTCCCTTAATGTGCCAAAAACAAGCATTCCTGGAAACACAGAGACTACCTCTCAGACACCTCCACTATAACAAATTATTTGAGACAAAATGAATGTCGATTTCTGCATTCACTTATTCGGTGGCCTAGACTGGTTGAAGAAGGAGTTGAGAGAATAAAAGTATATCACAAGGCAGGTTCCATATTTCTCCCTTTCTCCATCTCTCTCTCTCTCCCTCTCTCACTCTCTCTCTCTCTCTCTCGTGGCACCACACTGAGTGGGTCTATGGTGCATGTCGAGAGGAAAGTGATGAAGTGGTGAAAGGATGCAATATTTTTGCTTCACTAGTTGAATTGCAAGCAGAATAATAACGGACAAGATTTAGGGCAGAATTCCAATTGATGATAATTCTCTTCTCAGTAGGATATGGAGAGACAAAGGAGCTAGTATACCCGATGATAATTCTGAAGCATGAACAAACGTTTTCTTAGATTAAATTCGCAGATTTCACATGCGTACGAGGAAGTCAAATACTAAAATTATTTACTGCACAATAATTACATTAGTGTTAATGTTGTGTATGTTTCTTGTGCAGTTGCATCTCCTAAATGTCTGCCACGAAAGTGCATCTACTTTGTTTTCTTAAAAATTTCTCATTGGCTTGGTCTGTTTGTTCGCATCGACACCCATCATTGGTTAGCCCGGCCTATTTAGCATGGAATCAATATCGCTTTGTATGCGTCGGATATAAAATTTTTGGAGTTGCCTCAAGTCTCAGTTTCGTTAGTTATCTCAGAGAGTGACAATATGGATTGTGGTGGAAAATTTCTTAAATTCCTTATGATTTTCTTCAATACCATTGTCTTCGTGAGTGTCCTACTGTTACTTATGAGATTTGTTCTAGATTGGCGGAGGCATTATGGCAGGATATGGTATCTATCTCATTGATAAAGCCAAAGCGGCAGGTGGAGCCGTACCCATGTTTATTCCCGCCTTTATTACGACTTTCGGTCTTCTAGTATTCGCTGTCGCCTTTCTAGGATGTTTCGGTGCCTGTTGTAACAATTCCTGCATGCTTAAGACAGTAAGAACAAAGTTCCGTTTGCTTACTCTTTAGTTCGCCATAGTGATTGGAATTCTCCTTGTTTGTGAATTTATAGGTGCTATACTTCTATTCGTTTATCGACGCAATGTAAGATTCATTTGTGCTTCTAATAACACTGTCTAGTTCGTTGACGCAGTTGCAAAAGAGTTTCAAAAAACTATTTATGCTTACGAGAATAAGCAAATCACTGCGGATGATCCCTCATTCATAGCTCTCGATACATTGCAGGAGGAAGTATGTTATTGTATTACTCACTGTATGTTTTAGCTTAAATGCTGTGGTGGGTCAGGTCCAAGTGATTGGAAAACACCTCCATCTTCTTGCAAATCTTACAAAATTGTATGTTATAATTAAGTAGAGAATGATATCTCTCTAGGGTTGTGCTCAAGCTATGTATGAAGAAATCAAAGATTCTGCACTCACAATCGGTATCATAATCCTCATTCTGGCTCTCATCCAAATCGGTGCCATCATTTGTGCTGTCTGCTTGGCCAAAAAGATCAATAAATAGGAAAATATCTAAAGTATAACATCCAAACTAGTGTTAGTATGAAGCAAATGTGAATCTTTATAAAAATACTGACATATTTACTTCTCTTTCACTCTTCCATTTCAATTCTGACATCTCCCACGCTAATGTTTGATGGACATTCTTTTAAAAAATAATTTAACTTTGCATTGGTTTTCACCAACTTTGTTGTCTTGGATGTGACTTTAGCAAAAATGTTGGCGTTTATATGCAGTTTCTACATGAGTCCTTTTCCAATTATAATTCTACTTCTAATTTGATTATTTGTATGTTTCAATATGTTAATTCTTTCCTAAATTATTGATTGCCTTAGTTGTATTCATGTACACTACTGAATTGAAAATTAATCGAGTGATAGGTGATGTCAAAATGTTTAAAAAGTAGAGTTTCTCCACTTGCAATTTAAATATTTCACTTAAATTATTAATCAAAATTTTTATGAATTTTTCAGAATGCCGGAATTTTTAAAAGAAATTTTGAGTAAATATGCTACTGTAATGAACCGCTTGCATGACCATGTTTGCTTTAGCGTGACTTGCCCCAAACTTGTTCTGCACGCACTCCACATTTTGATTTTAATGCAAGCGAACTATTAAACAGTTCATCCTATTAGCTTAAGCATGCGATATATTTTTGCAATTCACTGCTTCAAGAGCTCTCAAATTATGATCTATCAAATGTTCCGTTGACCATCTCCAAATAAAACTCACAGGCTGAATGTATTCCATTCAAGACAATTACAGATTTTCTTCATACTCTTTTTCAATTATATCATGGTCTCTGACCATTCCCTCTTTTTCAGACACCACGTGAATGCTTTTAATTTGTGATAAATTATTGGCCTTGTATCCATCTTCAGATCCTTAATGTTGTCTTGGGTTACTCAGTTTGCTGAACTGTTTCAGCAACTCTTCACGCTTTTATCTCAACTTTTGATCTAGATCTTTTCAACGACCTTCAATTAAGGTAGGCAAAGGCATCATAATGAACCACAACTGTGCATGGTATTGATCACACTAGTCTTGACGAATAGTTGTATTATTCAATTGTCCAATCATGTACCCACATTTTATGAGCACATACCTCCGACAGGATAGATGGGCCAAACATTGTCCAAGGTGCCGTGGCCGGAACTGAGAAGTCGAGAAGCCTCCAATAATATGGGTGTGTTATGGACTTCTGGAATACATTTACTCTCTCTATTGAATCCTATTTACGTTCAAGCAATGTTGTGCTAGCATACTACGTTGTTCGTCTTTGATTATCTTTAGATCGCTTTCTTGAGCGATAAATTCACATCAGTTTGTGACACCACCGCACTTATAATTAGTGACAGTTTGGATTATATTTATACTCTTGGTATCATTTAGGTGCCATCATATTTCAGTTTTCCTTGATTGAGCTTGGCTTTTTTTAATATTATTAATTATGATTCTAATGTGCAAATCAATTATACAATTCGGTTTATTAATTTATTAAATTACATCATTTAAAATGGGTTTATTACTTTTTCCTAACTAGTTAATATCTAGGATGCGGGAAGAAACCGATATATTAAAACCTTCTTTCATCAGTAATGGTAAGGTTGGATGATGGAATCAGTAATAATGGAATCATCTTGAAATGAGTTCTAAGCTCGGAAATTGGGGGTGCGAGCATGGTTAGCTACCACTTGGTTCAAACATCTTATTTGATAAATGTGATTCAATCAAAACCCATCCCACTGCGACGATTAGCGATTTCTGGGCATTCATTTTACTTACTCTAACTCGAATCCTGTGTCCTGGTGAATTTTTTAGTGGGTTTGAATGCTGCAAAGACTAACTGAAATGAATCCTTGTCTGTATCAACATGAATCATTGATAAATTGACAATAGAAGTATGCATTCCACTGACTCATACTCTTCTTCTTTTCCCAACCACTGAATCAGTTTAATTAGCTCAAGTAGTAAGAGAACTTATGAACACCAACGCATATAACGTGACATGAAGAAGTGAATACCTTGCCTTGATGGGTGTCTGTCTTTGCATTACAGTGACAGTGCGGATCAATACTCGAGTTGAAATTTGACTCTATTCTGGGCTAAGTTCTGCTAGTCAGTTATCATTCATATAGACTGTTTTGCATCGATACAATAGCCATTACTTTCGTGGTTTCTCATCCACCTCAGTCGTACTAAAAGTGGCATTTAATTTTGTCCACATTTCCTCAATACATTATTTTGCTATTTTCTCACTTAAGTGAATAAGGAAACAACTCTAATGAATGTCATTGTTGTTGTTGAGCTGATTATTCTAAACAAAGTGTAGTAGACGCATTTTGGCCCAAATAGTCACTTTTTTCTTATCAGTTCCCTCATCGTGGCCCAAATTATCGTCGCTAGTCTAGTACTAGTCAGTCAATCGCTCGTGAGTTACCAATTGCTCCATATTTTTGCCAATCACTCATCTAGTTTGTACAAGTGTTTGGAGATTCCATGAAATTTTAAATTCAAAATCAAATGGGGTTTAATTCGGAGTTATCTTACATCGACGATCTTCAAAAGGAAGTAGAGTGTCCCAAATACATTTAACATTCCAACCATTTAGTATGAATGTTGTGGAGGTACTGGTCCATCAGATTGGAATGGAAAGATTCCAGAATCCTGCTGTGCTAATGGGATGCCGAACTGCTCATCGCCATACAGAACTGTAAGTGATTATCATGAGCAGCAAACTAACTGATTCATTTAGGGATGTGCCAAAGCATTGTTCAGTTTCATAAAACCAGTTTTTCTCGGCGTAGCGTTGAGCATCTTCGCCAATTCCCTGATCCAGTTGTGCTCAGTCATTTGTGCTGCATGTCTGGCATCAAAGATTCGTAATTACGAGAAGGTTTAACTTGGCACCGAATGAATCGGTGACATGAATTTCCTTATCCTCCCCTTCACCACCATCATCACCACCACCACCATCACCCCATTTGTAAAATTGAAACTCTGCACTTCCTTTCCCTTTTAACTTTTGGTTACTTTCCCTCTTTCAAATTGACTTATCAATATGGATTAATTTGAATTTAATTTACAGAAAATTTAATCTCTGGCTTTTGAATAGTTGTTTATAAAAGGAGATACATTGAATATTTAGTGCGTGGGGACACAACTTTAGCATGACTGATGTCGAATCAATGACCAATATCAATACGATCAATCAATGGTCAATTCCAGTACACGATTACTCGACCAATCAATGACCCAAGTTATATGAGGTAATCATACCATAAAGTGGTTATAGTGACTAAGTTCCACGTTATACACATTCGGTACACACTACGCCATATTGTCTCGGCGAATAAACGTGTTTCTCCCACTTCGTCTCTTTCCTGACTTCACAGTAGCTTAGCTACTTCAGTGGGAAGTACCAACCAGGAGAAATTGTCACTGGTGTTTCTGAGTACATTCAGGTTTAGTTAAGTAGCTAATCCGCTACAAGTGCGATTTTATTGATATTAATATTTCTACAAATTTTACATAAACTGTCAACTATTTCTTGCTAATTAATTTGATGTAATATGAATGGTTAATACGAAAAATAAGAAATCTAAAGTCACACCAGATTTTGCAATAATTAGAAATGAACCATTTTCGAATGACGATTGCCAATCATCGTTTATGCTTACTAAATTAAAAGTATAATCATAATTTTAATGGCATTAATTTGAGACTTAAATGCTATCGCAATTAAGACGAGGACGAATGTCTATTGTTGACCTAAAATGCCTCGATAAATTGAAATGTGCCTTTTGAATTCCAATAACTAAAAGCGCATTTACACAGTTATTGAGGATGCGGAAAGTCATTGAAACGTTGTCGAGAGGATGTTGGGACATATCAGAATTACGTGACCAGTCAATCAGAATGGCCATGTATAACTTGAAACCACATCTAGAAGTATTTAAATGTGTGCAGGGAAATACTTAGATGCAAATCAAATTTCTAGTAAAATCCTATCTTATATAACTTTCATGACAGGTTATTCAATATAAAAATGCCATGCGATCCAACTTCTCCTCTTTAATAATCATATGAGTATAACGATGATTGGTTTCAAAGACCTCTAGATCACAATACTACTGTTCCTAACTTTCAAGGAAAGAGCATATTTGACATATTGTATTTATTGGAATCACACTGTCATTCTCTTCGCCTATTGAAGTTCTGTAAGAAGGGAAGTCTGCAATGCAATGCTTCCCTTATATATGGGAGAAATATAGTCCATGTCGGGATCCACCCTCATTTTGAAGACTTCGAATTAGGTAAGGTATCACTGAGGTAATGCAAACATTCTATACGGACCTAAAGGCCGATTCTCAAGGCCCTCCACCAACCCTCTCCCTCCCCACCCCACCCTACTCACCACCCCCCACCCTCCCCACAAAGATGTACTGCAAGTAACTTCATCACTACTTACTACAGCTACATTGTCCGCAGCACATCGTCACTTGAGATTCTTCTTAATATTTCTCCAAAGTGCCTCCTATTCAATGTCTTCAATAGCCCATTCTTTTTATTATTATTTTTGTAGAAGCAGATATTAATGTCTTTTCTTTAAGAATACGTTTCTGAGCATATAACAGTGTCACAGTCACAGTCGATAAGGTTCGCCACAACAAATCTGCCATTTTCTTTCGACTTGGTATTATCGTATTCATTATTTCCCTACATAGATCTGTATAAAGGTGCATATATTTGTCAAGCGCTTACTCTCTTCTCCCTCTAGGAGATCAAACAAAATTGCTCCAAAAATTGCTACATATTGAATGATTGTAAATGACGCACTCAAACGAATGTACTTCGAAGGTCATGCTCTGCCAATTTTCCAATTTGTTAGAAAACTGAAAATCCCTATCTCGGTCATTTTTTACCTAAAATCCACCATGAGTAAAGTGTATTTTGCGCTTTAACTATATGGCTTGCATTTTAGTGGTTATGGAATAGTTTGGACCTCATGATTGAAGGAGGCTTTTTACATAAGTTTGAAGGAAAAAAAGGGAAATTTATTTCTCGCAATGTGTTTTAGAATGAAAGTTAGCCTTCGAGAGGAAGCTCTCTTGGTTTCACTTTACGTAACTAACTTTTTTCGTAGCCAGTGTACATCTAAATTAATTACGTAGGGTCTGGTCCCATGTTAAAACCCCCCCCCCCCCCCCCCAACCCAACCAATGACACTTGCCAGGAAACGAGACAATGGGAGAGAAAATGACAACTGTAAGGAAGATATTGCGGTTTTACTTAATAGTCGTGAAGTATACTTATGTGCCTAGAACGATCGGCCTATTTTTAGTAAAACGCGTATTTGTAAATGTGGGTTGCCATAAATTAGTAGCGGATTGCTACATGAATAAGCTTTGACACATCCTCATTAATCTCGATGGCAGGATACACTAGGATGAAGAGGCTCCTGAAGTTGGCGAAGATACTTCAACGGTATGGAGGAAACATAAGTATTGGAGTTAACACATTCATTTGGGTTGTGTCACTGACACGGAGGTTAGTCATCAAATACTCGGCGTTCCCAACCGCACACGCGCCCAACGGGATAAGTAACACCACGATCGTTCCAGAATGTGCAGGTGTGCATGAGGTTCTTCAGTTCAGTCGTGTCCCTTCAGTCTGTAGGTTAGATTTAGCCCATACATTTACTTATCAAATTACTGCCTGTGATATCTTTTGGCCTTAAAATGAGGATGTCAATAAAAGACAGAAACCTCTTCATGGTCACGAAGTTATTACATTCTCATTAAGAATTAACAAAATAAAACTATCAATTATTGAGCTTAACTACTTTTACAATGGATAATGTAATGTTCCAAACAAAATATAAACGTTACAACAGTAAATCTGATCATTTATCACATTAAATAATTCAATCATGCAAAACAATATTTGATTAATACACTATTAATTAATTAATACTGTCAGCTTATCATTGAATTATTACAAAATTGATTTCCAATTATTTCGCTGACTTGTAGAAAAACAAGACGTCAACCAATTTATTTGAAAGTTTATATAATCTGTTAGAAGTCAATCTTTACATTTTTCTCCGAAAGGGAGCTGTCCGCAGTCAGTTTTGTTCGGAGAAAACTAAATAGCTGCTTATGTCAACCAATGCTTTGAATATTTAAATTTTGGATGTTATTAATGTCACTGACAGGAAGTTAAGGCTGTGGCACACGTCATCACACGCGCGCGTGAAGGTGCGGCGTGAAAGTGCGCGTACGAATTGAGTACGTGGACACACAGCCAACCAAGGGCCTTTCGTTTGCTTTTACCGAATCCGCCATGTTGATTATGACTAAGCTTCCAGCAACTCATAATGCGCCATATTGACACGGCGGGTAAACGTGTCCCTCATGTCACGTCTGCTTCTTGACTTTACAGTAGCTTAGATACTTCGGTGGGACGCAATAACTAGGAGAATCTGTGTTAGAGGTTTCTGAGTATAGTTGGGCTTAGTTAGGTAGCTAAACCGCTACAAATTGGTGACCCTGACGTGATTCAAGCCTGACTCTATCCACTCAGCAGCAGAACAACCCCTCACGGCACTGCGGTTTCCCTTCCGACCGCACGACTCATTCGGTGATCCTCATCCCTCTCGGTCAATCATCGTTTTGTCAACTCTCTCCTTTCGTCCACTCCTACTCCCACAGAATGTATCCGAAAACCGATCTCGGCATGTATGCGTGAGGTGTCGCTCCCCCTTCCTACCCATACCATGTTATCCCCTATTTTCACTCATTCGATGCCGTTCCCTTCGTACCAATACGGTGTCGCCTCCTTTTACCTCCACAGGACTCCAACACTCGGACCCATGGAGACGCTTCAACCGGCAAGCCGAGACTTTTCGTCCCGCAAGCCCATTCCCATGGATTGTCGCACCCGAGCATGCATGCTACAACCACCGACCGTTTCGTATGGAAACACATTGGACAGGTTAAAACGGACATATCTGGAGCCTTCTTCTAAATCTGCACCATTCGTCTGAACGCGGCTCTCTCGCCCTATTGACCAACCATCTAAACACACTGTAAAACCTTCCTCCCAGCCACTATAACCTACTATTCTTCGAACCGTTTAGTTCCAATTCCTGTCTCACCTCTACTCGAACCCGGTTCACATTCGTGGACGAACAGTTTCCCCTCCCGCCTAACTAATCATGTATCTTATTTAATTTTCGAGCGTTTTCTCTGCCTTTTAGCTTCCTACAAACGCTCTAGAGTGGGATTGTTGTGGAACACGTCATCGCATGAGCGCACAGCGTGACTTGAAGGTGCGGCCATTCAACTTCGCGTACGAATTGAGTGCGAGGACACACAGCCAATAGGAAAATCTGCCACTGATGTTTCTGAGTACAGGCTTAGTTAGGTAGCCAATCCGCTACATAGTATTAAATAAAATTTATTTTTAATACCAATATTTATGCCATCACATCCTGTATAATCGTTTCTTTATTAATTTCATCCAATATTAATAAATAAAATTATGAAATAAAATAAGCGAATTATGATTTATTTAATTTGGGTCAATTTACTCTATGATTTGCTACGTAATTCTGGTATGCTTTTGTTGAGAATTTTATTGCAGATGCTCAAATTCTCTCCAGATAGAATTCATTCATTCGTTTTGCCAATTTCCTACTAAAACAATTTAGTTAAGTAAAATAAGCCAGTAAATTTTCCCTTAATGTGCCAAAATCAAGCATTCCTGGAAACACAGAGACAACCTCTCAGAAACCTCCACTGTAACAAATTATTTGAAACAAAATGAATGCCGATTTCTGCATTCACTTATTCGGCGGCCAAGTCTGGTTGAAGAAAGAGTTGAGAGAATAAAAGTATATCATGAGGCAGGTTCCATGTTTATCCCTTTCTCCATCTCTCTCTCTCTCTCTCTCTCTCTCGTGGCACCACACTGAGTGGGTCTATGGTGCATGTCGAGAGGAAAGTGATGAAGTGGTGAAAGGATGCAATATTTTTGCTTCACTAGTTGAATTGCAAGCAGAATAATAATGGACAAGATTTAGGGCAGAGTTTCAGTTAATGATACTTCTCTTCTCAGTAGGATATGGTGAGCCAAAGGAGTTAGTATATCTGATGATAATTCTGAACCATGAACAAACGTTTTCTTAGATTAAATTCGCAAATTTCACATGCGTACGAGGAAGTCAAATATTAAAAGTATTTACTGCACAATAATTACATTAGTGTTAATGTTGTGTATGTTTCTTGTGCAGTTACATCTCCTAAACATCTGCCACAAAAGTGCATCTACTTTGTTTTCTTATCAATTTCTCATTGGCTTTTTCTCACTGCACACATCGACACACATCATTGGTTAGCCCGGCCTATGGACCATTGACTCAAAATCGCTTTGCATGCGTCGAATATAAGCTCTTTTGGAGTTGCCTCAAGTCTCAGTTTTGTTAGTTATCTCAGATAGTAACAATATGGATTGTGGTGGAAAATTTCTTAAATTCCTTATGATCTTCTTCAATACTATTGTCATCGTGAGTGCCTTAATCTTACTAATGAGGTTGATTCTAGATTGGAGGAGGCATTATGGCAGGATATGGTATCTATCTCATTGTTGAAGCCAAAGCTGCGGGTGGTGCTGTACCCATGTTTGTTCCCGCCTTTATTACGACTTTCGGTCTTCTGGTATTCGCTATCGCCTTTCTGGGTTGTTTCGGTGCCTGTTATAACAATTCCTGCATGCTTAAGACAGTAAGAACAAAGTTTCCTTTGCTTACTCTTTAGTTCGCCATAGTGATTGGAATTCTCCTTGTTTGTGAATTCATAGGTGGTATACTTCTATTCGTTTACCGACACAATGTAAGATTCATTTGACCTTGTAATAGCACCGTGTAGTTCGTTGACGCAGTTGCAAAAGGGTTTCAAAAAACGATTAAAGATTACGAGAATAATCAACTCAGTGCGGATGATCCCTCATTCGAAGCTCTCGATAGATTACAGAAGGAAGTATGTCGTTGTATTACTCACTGTATGTTTTAGCTTAAATGCTGTGGTGGGGCAGGTCCAAGTGATTGGAATACACCTCCATCTTCTTGCAAATCTTACAAAATTGTATGTTATAATTAATTAGAGAATTATAATCTCTCTAGGGTTGTGCTGAAGCTATGTATGAAGAAATCAAAGATTCTGCACTCACATTCGGTATCATAATCCTCATTCTTGCTCTCATCCAAATCGGCGCCATCATTTGTGCTGCCTGCTTGGCCAAGAAGGTGAATGAATACGAAAAGGTCTAAAGTATAACATTCAAACTAGTGTTAATATGGAGTAAATACGAATCTTTATAAAAATACTGTCATATTTAATTCTCTAACACTTTTCCATTTCAATTCTGACATCTCCCATGCTAATGTTTGATGGACATTCTTTTGAAAAATAATTTACTTTTGCATTGATTTTCATCCACTTTGTTGTTTAAGACGTGACTTTAACAAAAATGTTGGCGTTTATATGCAGTTTCTACATGAGTCATTTTCCAATTATAATTCTACTTCCAGTTTGATATTTTGTACGTTTAACTATGTTAATTCTTTCCAATATTATTGATTGGCTTAAATGTATTCGTGTACACTACTGAAGTGGAAATCTTCGAGTGAAAAGTGAAGCCAGATCGTTTTAAAGATTACAGTCTCTCAATTTGCATTTTAAATATTTTACTTAAATTATTTACCAAAATTTATATATGTCTTTGCAGGATGTTATGATCTTTTAGGGTAAATGACTAAGTATCTATGAAATTGCTTTTTATTGCTTTACGTTTTGTTATCATTATGTAAATTATGTATTTGAAACGAAGATAATCATTAAGCTATTAAGGTAAAGCTATATGTTACCAATGATTTTCATTTGCTAACTTTAGTTGAGCCAAAATACACCTATTTGAATGAAGCGTTAGCGTTCATATTTTGATCTATTATTTACAAGATCTTTCTAGAATTACAAAAATGTATTTTTTTAAAACAGGCAACTGTAAATATTTTTACGGGTCCGAACTTGTGATCAAGCTCGTATACACCCATTTTATCGCTTTAGTGGGTTTTATGGAAAAGAACTAGAAGTAACTTAATGTGCAGTGGTAGGTATATGATCTTGATTTAATAAAATATACTCAAGCATTTAACTTTTCTAACCAACTAACAAACTTAATTAGTCAATTTCATAAATATGCTCTTACAGATTTCAATAAAACATACAATTTTCTTCAAGTTAAAACAATGTACCATTATCTGAAATGCCTCACCATTTAATCGAAATACTATAATACAAAGTTATTGAAACTGTGCTGTATTACTAAGTTGATAATTTATAAGTTTTAAACAAGAATGGTACATTTCTTCGTTGTATAATTATTACCAACATTTTCCATGAAGTTGACGCATTGTTCATCTGACCTTGACAGATGTTAATCGGTGAAAACCGGAGAGAGACCTCACATGCCAAAGTTGATATTGATTTTCCATTAAGTCATTTTGAAAACCTAACGAAATAAAGAAACGTCAATATAATTGTCTGATAACAATCCAACACGACTTATGTCTGTATATTAAAAAATTATAGTTATAATAATGGCAAGTATAAGCTAAAGGGTTAAATTGACCATTCTCAATTGGAAAAACGATTGTGGGATGCACATTGCTGTGAGCTGAACGCGATCTAGAATGGATGTTATTTAGATTTGGGTACTGGTTCTTCCACGGAAATGACAAATTACCTAATGTGATTAAAAGTGACATTTTTCAATCACGTATGTTTGTTGAATGTGCCTGGTGATTACAATAATGAGTTTTCTTATAAAATTAAATTTGAATTTACGGTAAACTCTTTCAGCAAAATATCTTATATTGTACATTTTTAAGGACGAAACTCTTCAAATATACAGCTATCGTTAGCCAAACGGGTAAAAATGTTCCTCATGACTTTGGAATTTAATGACAAGAAGATGAGTCTGAATCATTTCGAAATTCAAAATAAAAATTAAATTTTCTGTAAAATTTCATAGTTATAGACTTCCCTCCAAAATTAATCAAGGCAATGATCCTGTCATTTAATCGGTTTTAAAAATTTGCAAAACTCTATGATTGCTTTGCAATGAAGTGTTAACTTAAAATTTTTAAGGGAAAAGTTTTAATTTTTATGCAGCAGCTAAATTAAAAGAATTTTTTCGAAGTTTATTGATAAGTCATAAAAATAAATTATGACAGCTAATTTCACCTTTTGTAATAAAATTTTCTTATTATCAATACTTACAATAGCAATACCACAAATAACCCTTAAATGAAGAGGCTTTGCTGTTTAAATCTCCGTCCATTTCTTGTTCTTTCAAATAAATCGTCGCATACAGCAATTTGCGAATTTGTTTTCCTAAATTGTGTTTTCTGTTCCTCTCATTCGTCTCCTTCGTCTCAGTAGAATAAAGACAAGTGTAGAATAGATCATTTCTTTTAGGTGTGTCCCTTAACTCAGGTGCCTGACCATGAGAAAAAGAGGTCTCATACGGAATGAATTTGGGGGAAACAATTAGATAGCATAATAATGATATCAAAGATTGTACTTTGAGTGCTTTCTAGATGTACTTAGATGCAAGCACTCATTATGGGCGCAAAAGAACAAACTCCATGATTTGACCTTCGGCTGAGTTCGCGTAACAGACTTTCAGAGCATATTGGTCGATTGATTTAACTGAGTGATTGATTATGTCACCTTGAGTTATGCGTATCCACTAACTAAAAGAAACAGGAAGATTCTTTGGCTTTTTATTCTTCAATTTGTCTGGCTATTATAAAATACTCCATGGGAGCTAAAAGCGGTGAATTCCATTAAATCCACCCACTAACAACTACATTCTTCACATAAATTACTTGAATACGTTGCTTTAGATGAAAACTTACCTACACTCTGTCTTTCAATAAGGTCATTTATCTTATTGTTTATTAATTACTTAAATGATGCTCTTAAATGACCAAGATATCCTTTAATTTGTGAATTTGTATTACTGCGAAAGATCTCATAACTTAATGTCAGTCATTATATTTAACTAGGCTTTAACTAAGAGGAGTTTACTGAGAGAGAATTCTTTCATCTACCACGCTAATTGTATTCTCATCTGCATGTATGCGAGTAAAGTTTTGTCTTGCAACCAACTAACATATTAAAGTCAACATTCGTGTGTTTGGACTTTGCTCGTTGATTGGCATAGCATATCGTGCATCGATTCTTCATCGGAGCCTATAACAGCAATAAATAAATGCTTATAACAGTAATAATTCATTAGTTAAGCACTATTTCATAATCTTATTGCACGCATTCGTGATTAGGTATTTGATATTTGCCGATACAGAATGCGAAATGCCAATTCTCATATATGGACATGGAGTAAGATGGAATATTCTTTTAATTTGCTTTTCTCTATCAATCCATTGAATAATTCAATAGTCAACTCATGAGACCCTGCGGGTTTCGTGATAGGTAATTTTACTGGCGCGGATCTTTCTATTAGAGAATTCTGTGGTAAAATTTGCAATAGATTGTTTGAACTTAAGTTTTTGATGGTAGAGAATTACATGCGTGGACAAAAATACAACTCTCATGCTGCAATATATTCAAAAATGATGTCTCTTTGAACTACGTTAACTTTTGGCAATTGATGGACTAAATCTTTCACAAGGGGTGTTCTCAAGCCATGTATAATGAAGTTGAAGACTTAATCCTATTATATGATATTACTAGACTTGTCCTCGCTCTATGCATTCTACCTGGCGAAGTAGGTTCAAGGTAAGAAGTGAACTTTTGCTAATGGGAAGAGCAAATAATTTGAACCCCTTCAATGCGTCTCCCCTCATATTTTCTCACTTGTTCCCGGATGTTGATTACTGTTCAGAATTAAAACTTTATCCTCATTTCATTTACTTAGTTGATATTTTAATAATGTTTCTGATGGGTGCCAAGCATGTTCACGAATGCAGTGTTATGGAACCTTGCCATTTAACAGCGCATGATGATGAGAAACGGTTGTTTCTTACTCTGGATGAAACAGAGAAGATTTATTTTCAAATACAAATTTTGGTAATTTCTGCTGATATTTGAAACGATTTCGCAGAGTCTGGAAGAAATTATTTTGTTAATTCACAATATATTGAAATAAATATGGTTAAATATTTTTTCACGAAGGAGGAATGATTAATTTAGATAATTCATAATCAGACCAATCATATTTTGTCATTTCTTCTAGGATATTACCTATACATCTTTAATTCCTCTTATCTGTTCGTATAAATATGGACAGTATCTCTTAATACTCCTCCAGTTTAGTGTAAGGGGGTTTCTTTTTTTCCCCAATAAAAGTGAGATCGGAGTTTGTCACATTTGCGCAATCCAAATGATTTCGAAAATTAAAATTTAATTTGAATATGTAATGCAATTGGGTTACTTATAATATTCCGCTTTTATTCAAATTCCTACTGCCATATGGTGTTTTAATTGCCCCCAAAACCTAATGCCTACAAAATATGAACCAAAAATTTCCAGATCACAAAATCATGCCTAGTCAATCTCAATAAGTGTTACTAATCTAATTTAACATAAAATTTAATGGATTCGGTTTCTTCGGACCAAGTACCAATATCCCAGATTTAGATAGTATAGATCAGTAGGAAATGAGAATTTCAAACATTTATTTTCCATGTCTCATTGCTCATTTCTAATTAAATTAACATGTGTCCAGTTAGATATCTGATAGAATATATCTATAGGGCAAAAGTATTTTAGGCTATCTTATTAGATGGTATTCAGTATGCAGACTGCTCATTACCCGAAAATCCTCTCCTCGTTTCACTTGGCTCTAATTCAGACTTATTTTTCGAATCACTTTGCACAACGACTGGACGGCAACATTAGACGTGTTAATTTTGCAGCCGTTTTAAGCCTTTGTGCTAAAAATATTTTAATGGCTTCTGAAATTGGTTGAAGCGATTTATGTGACCTAATTCATTAAATTTTCTCTCATATTTCAAGCTAGTTAGAGTCGTATCTTAAAAAAAAGTGGGTTTTTCCAATTTCTTCTGTCTAAGTTCCATCACTGCCGATCTCAGGCGATGACAGCTAATGTAGGCCATGAAAGTTCAATGTAAGTTATAACACGCTTA
Source organism: Hymenolepis microstoma (assembly GCA_000469805.3). Lineage (NCBI taxonomy): Eukaryota > Metazoa > Platyhelminthes > Cestoda > Cyclophyllidea > Hymenolepididae > Hymenolepis > Hymenolepis microstoma. Next base: position 7,856,691 of record LR215995.1, on the reverse strand, counting down.
TGCAACATATTAAATCTCACCTTAATGCCAATTCTCTGTTTGCCTTCAGCACATTTATGGTTGCCAAGAATGAAAATAAATGTCACAGTATCCTGATGTTTTCATTATTCTTTAAAGACTTTTAATATATTGCAACTTTGTCAGTGAATTCAATTCTTGGCACATTCTTGTTTGTTGTGCATAATTGACTATCTTTTGACTTCTATTCGCAGTCTTGAGTTCTTTTCATAATAATGTTACTGTTTGACTAATTTCCTTCATTATAACCATGTGAATATCATTACTAATTATAAATCAATACTTCGAATTGTCTGTTAATCTATACATCTCTAAAATTCACGGAAAAGCAAAATTTTTTACCACTAATTCTGAAAATTATTAATTATCAAAAATTTTACTTTAAATTTAATTATCACACATGTTTTTTGACTTGAAATTTTTCGTTTTATTTGAAACATTCGTGAATAATTTTGTGTCTAAATTTGGGTTCAATGCTACTCTAAGATTGTGCTGCTTCGGAGATAATAGATTTGTGTATTGGAGCAAGCTCTTTTCGTGCAATTCGAATTATAAACAAAAAATATGTAATAAAATAAATAATAATAATAAATAAGGGAGATTAGGTAATGTTTGACATTTGGGACTATGAGAGAGGTGCGTAGGCGTTAAACTCAACTCAAGGTAAGAATGAATGGTTGATTAACTAAATGCAATTCACTTTGCCAGAAATACAAAAAGTATGGAAAATTTAATTTTACTCCTTGATACTATGAAAGCCATCCGATTCGAATGCATTAGAAATGAATCAACTAGCTTACTGTACATTTTATTGGGACAAACTGTGAGGTCAACTCATTACTAATAAAAGTTAATTGACAATATTTTTAACGAGAATGTCAATATCTATCATTTTGCACATAGTTATTTTTCCCTTCAATTACAGTTTGATAAATTAATATTACAAAATCAAGAGCAAGAAATGTACTAAAACATCTGGGATTTTTTGAGTCATGCGAGTGCAGTCAAAGTGCCCTGTGGGGTCAGTGTGAGGACATTGTATTTGAATAAGTTCTCATCAATTTTAATATTCTAATGTGAATACTGATCTCTCACTTTTCACTCGCCTTACAAAATGAATTTAATTAAAATTTTTCTTAGAAATAAGGCAAATTCATTTTCCTTTGCTAATTTAATTGGACTTTAAGCCCATTCAAACTTAGTTCGGTTGGGTTTTAATAGGCATTAACGTAATAATGGGAGAGAACCATTTCACATACTGCCAACAAATCATTAAACACCTCGGATTTTCCATTTAAAACTGATAGACAGGACTATGATACATGGTTGGGGAAAAATTTCAATATTATTTAAACTATTTCACTATTGATTTGTTTATTTAAACAAAATTTGGCAATGGTGGTTAAAAAATTAACGTTAGCTAAAAGGTGTTTCATCTTAAGTAACTATATACGGTTAGGGCAAAACTGTTAAACCCCATATGGAGAAAGTTCAACGTTTTAAATAGAGATTGGTCAAAGTCCAGTCAAGTTTAAATGAATTTTCAAATGCACAATTTGTCACAATGTGTAAGGTTTCGGATTAAATCAAATTTTCGCAAATTTATATCATTTTCAGAAATGAGAAGATATTTAAAGGTTACCTCTCGGTTATTTCGTCTCTTCATCATGATACTGCTGGCATAACCGTTACTTATAAGCTATGTGCTAAAAGGCTGATCTGAATTTTTTCAATGTGCTTGATCAAGTACACTAAAGCATACAACTTTTGAACTCGTAAGTTCTCAACTATCGGATAGTAATATCATTGAAGAAGAATTCCTCGTTGTCACTTTTGGTCAACCAATTAGCCAACCATCAACCCCTTATCTACTTCAATATATGTAAAAATATATTTTCCTAATTATGATTTATTGTTTGAGCCCAAAGTCTTCTCTCTTTCTCTCCTTAGAGCAGTTATGGGCAACCGAGCTATTTGTAGAACAAGGTTAATCATCATTTTAGCTAGGTAAGAATAAATGGCGGAATTATTTCCTCATGGTTAATCCATATCTTTGACTAATGATTCTCAATATCTCAGCCTAATCATTTGAATAGTTCAAACACTGAAACATGAAATAAGGTTAAATGTGGTAAGAATTTCGTCTGCTGAGGATTCGTATTTAGATAAGCGTAGGCTAACAGAACAGTCGAAGTATTCATTTGTAATTAGTGAAGATGTTTGCGTGGTTATAATGAAGGAAATTATTCAATCAGTAACATTATTATGGAAAAGAACACAAGACTGGGAATAAATACGAGAAGATATTTAATTATACGCAAACGAACAAGAATGTGAGAAGGTGGCCCCTGAAATATCAGTATTTTGGCGTCCACTTACCAAAGATTGAACTCAAAACGGAAATACGGAAAATTGTACGAATGAAGCTGTAAGAATGTGTGTCATAGATCATGAGTTTTTCGGGTTATACGAATGGTGAGGCAAACAGTGAAATTAGAACGAATCTTAATTTTGACTCGTAACTCGCATGATAAGATAATTAAAGATGCTCCTTCACAAAGTAGTGGAAGGTTTAATCATCGAGACTCCGTCTCTGTTGATTTTCTACTAACACAGACAAAGCAGCCAAAAATCTAAATTTTTCAAATTCAAAGTGTGTACTAATTGCTGTTCATTAAAAGAAGTACGTCAGCTACAACATCACAGTTGAATTCAATTTGAGCAAACAAAGCTTACAAGGCTCCGCTAAATCACAATTTATAGGCATCTCACCTCTTGTTTATTGATGCTATAAATGTGATAAAAATTAAGGGAGTTCACTTGCGAGACTGACCCTTGTCGATAAGATCAAATTGTCCAATAAATAGTTGGCACCGCGGATGAGCTTCTGCTGCAATACAGGGAGGGGAGTGAATTGAAAAATTCATATTTCTTACCGTTCCAAAAATTTTTAATGAAGCAAGGCTCTTTGTTATCTTGTTCGTGTCCTTGGCGTATTTTTATCTCTACCTCGCTATCACTTATTGGACCCCACTCCCCTGTTATTAGATGTCTGATGATTCTCACAATTAGACAATGCGAGACTATCCTGTATTAATTGGGTGCTAAGAGTATAAATGTGCAATATATTTTGCTTATTTCGTCACATTCTGGGTGAAGTTTCTCATTGCAACTAAATTACAATTAAATTTAATCGGTTTAAATTCCAAGGGAATCAGTGAGTAACTCAATAGGCAGGGTGCTAGAAGAGGCATCACCATTACACGTTCTTTAGTTTCCTTATATACTAATTAAGTTGATAACTCTTTGTGACAAATGCGTTCAATAGGAGGAAATACTTACTTCAATCACTTGAGGGCAAGTATTTTGGTGGTTAAATACTTTTAAGTGGCATCAATTTAATCACTGCTTCCGTGGAACCCGTACGTCTATCTAATACATAGCTCACATATAAATCACTCAATTGTACAATTACAGAATTCTGTCAAATAGACCGCTTGTTCTCAAGTAAAAAACTGCACTTCGCACACTGCAATTCTCGGCAAATGTGCTAACGAAGCACTGTCTACTGCTTTAATCATCTACCAGTACCATGAGCCAAATGCGGAGTTGTTGCATATAAGACAGTTGTGAACTTGTCACTTTACAGTCATTCACTCCGTTGTTTCATATAAATAACAGATTTTATTTAACTAGAGCTCAATATTTCGTTAGCGAAGTTAAGACTCTTCAAGTCCGTATTTAGTTTAGCTTCCGAATTTATTTTTCGAAATTCTGAAATAGTGATTTCTTGGCTTCTTGGAGAGAGCAAGTTTTGAAGAAAAGATAGTTTAGCAATATCATGAGTTTATACTATCTCATTGATGCAATGCGAGGTGTTCGAACAAATCTGGTGGACTGACGTAAGTGGTACCCATGACCTCAATTTGATTCGCAGAGCAAATAAAATTGCGATTCATTTCCACTTCCTAACTTCCATACGGAAAGCTTTATTTTCTGCTTTTTTTAATTTTTCCCAATCAAACTCTATTGGTTCCCCGCCCTCACTTCTCCATAGAAATAAAATCCTGCCTTCTGCGTAATTCGGTGTTATCTGCGTTCAAAAATATTCATATTTAGAGCTGAAGTATCTGCAAAAAATTGACTAATGACTAATTTTGATTAGTGGCAAACTTCATTTCCATTAATTTTATTACTAGTATCAGTTGTCTGATTGTGGCTATAGAAAGTGTGAATTTAATTACCCGTCGCTAGTGTCTTGTTTATCTTATCAATTAGAGAAGTAATCATTGAAAAGGCGTAAAAACTGGCAGAATGTGAATAAAGTAAGTTAAAAGTACTTCCTAATTTCCTTATTTTAGCATATCATCATTAAGCCTGGAAAATCGGGCAACCTGGATGACCGTAAGGAGCGTCTTAGTTATCTCCTCTCTATCATAGCAGAATTCACCGAGCAGCTGACTGGGAATGATTTTCAGCTGCGCATAAGGAAAGCAGTTGGAACCTCGAACACTTAGCAAAATTATGCTATTAGCATGAAGCTCCGAGTTTTATTTTAGTTGTTTTTTCTTATAATCTACAGATTATGTCGAATTTAAGAAGCTTTCCAATACCTGAGCTTAAAAGAAAGGTAAGTACCACTGTATGTTTGCTCGAACTTAGCGTTTAGCGATGATTTTATGGAAAAAATCACATAAAACTCAAATTCTTGAAATTGCACCTTTTTACGCAAATTTATAATGAGTATCACTTCATGAAAGCTTATGCATCATTAATGGTAGAGCATTTATGCAGTTCCGTGTAAATGCTGGTTATTTTATAAGACCTTGTTGAAAACAGATTCTTAGCAGTTATGACATTAATTAAACCACAAGAAAGGTTTAATTCTTTGCATTATTAACTCCTGTACAATGCAAAATAAAAAAAAACAAATTAACTGCGAAATTTCATTAACTTGATGCTGCGTTCAGCGTCTTTTGAACCTTTCGTCCACTCTAGTTTATTCACGTTTCTCTAAATCCATTTCAGTTACTTCCCACAATATGCAATTTTTAATTTCTATTACCCTAGGTAATAATAACTATACTATTTGAAACAAAAAGGCACATATATTACTGAAAAGCATTAAATATGTAAAAATTAAATCAACCTGAATATTTTTTCACGACAGGATTTAGAAAAAAGGTTCCTGAATCCACATTCTGCATCAATTGCATCCTTTGCATTAAAAAGTAATAATGACAATTTGTGTTTACGTGTTAAACGGGTGATTCCCAAGCAAAATTCGAAACAATTACAAATCAGCACCCAGTTTTTTCCAAGTAACCTGCAGTATCCAATTTTCTAACAACGGTAGAAAATTACAATTATTATATTTTCAGCAAATTCATCCAAAGTTTCAGGATTAGTGTTTGGAAATAATTCGTCCCCATGGGAGACATTAAAGCAACCTGATTTAGGTTAATTAATACTAATTGCCAATTATTTGGTTCTAATTTTGTCAGTGAACTGGACTATGGATTAATCGATAAGTTTAACTTGAAATTTATTTGAGTTTTCAGTTAAGGAAAAAAAGTTTGTTCGATAAAGGGTGTGATGACAAGCGTATAATTCCAAATAATTGTTCCAAATTTGAGGCAAAATCGACTAAATAAAGTGGAAATATTTCCAAGAACAAATCTTCTGGAGTAAACAGCGAAATGTTTCGAGATGAGGAAAAGACAAAAATATTGTGGAGGTAATTGCTCTCAGAGCTGTCTTTTCAGTGAGCTAAAATTCGAAAACACCGCGTCCAATAATTCTACTCATGTCCTAAATAAGTTATTTTAACACGTTTACTAATTATATTTCTTTTATGCGTTCAACTCCATTATTGCTTAAGGTAAGTCTTAATCGTTATCTTCCTAAAATTGGAATTATAAGGATTTAGCTTTATTTCAAATGTTTTTCTTTGTTATAAACAAGTTTCTAAAATTGCATGACATCATGAAAAAAATTGAGTGCAATTAGTTCAATTTGTCTTTCTTGCTTCATGGACCTTAAAAGTAAATCTCCCAGCTCTACTCGACTCTGGAGATCTTAAACTCGTCAAAAGTAGGTCGCGAAATTAGTCTTTGGTTTGACTTGACCATCGTGACTAAAAGGACTTCATTTTCAATCCCTGCTTTTGAACATGTAAATTCCCACCTTAAAGGATTTCGATCGAGCAAGCTTTCTCAAAGTAGACAGTTAGTTAGTACTATCGGTGGGCTGAATGCACCTCAGTAGTACCAATCACCAGATTTCTTTCTAGTTTTATTAATTGCAAGGCCTGCTCAAATACCAACTATCTTAATTCCAACAGCTTTATAGTTATGTACAAAGGATTAGTGAGATAAGAAAGTCTTTTAATCTTTATTGACCCCGGTTGAAAAAGTTTCCTGCATATGAAGAGATGAACAGTCTTGGAGGGGCAATATAAATTTGGAAAATAAAAATAAATCCATAAAAATGTAATATTTAAATTTCTATTTAATGCTAGTTTTAGTCGGGTCATACTACCTTCATTTTTCCAAATGAAAGGGTTCTAAGAAAACTGAGTCATCAGCAACAAGCTCGCGGTAATCGGAGTGTACGATAGAATTACCTCCACATGGTGCACCCTGGGCAACGTATACTCATATGGTAAAAGCCTATAAATCGGCAGTTGACTTCAAACTACCATGAACCACATGACTGTATGTCATATTCGACCATTTTCACAGTATTCACTTTACCTTTTTTCTACCTTTGTGTCTGTCTCTCTTACATTTGTAAATTACTCTTCTGTTCCCCCTTCTCCTCTAGACTTTTTGTGATTCTGATGTCACTCCCCTCTGTCAAGCCCGAAGTGAACTAAAGGGCTAATGACAACTGTCATAAAGCCTGCCGTTTGATATAAATAAATAATCAACGAAATTTGGGAAATTAAGAATTTCAGAAAATTATAAAACCAATCCTTGCTTACATCAAAATATTGCATTCACGAAAGTGCATGCAAGTTGAGGAACGTATATGTAGTTAGGTCATTTACTCACCAAGTATGTGTGTCTAGAGAATTCTACCTAGTTGTACGAGGGTTTTAAATAAATTTGTCAGTGCAAGCTTTGTATTACATTTAGTGTGCATTAGCCTTTACCTTAATCGACTACTTCATAAATTCTATTCATTTTTTTTTTTTGATCTCCGTCATCTAAAATGTTTACTTTGTGGATTCATTGTGGACTCCCTCTCAAATTATTGCAATAAAAAATTCTTTCAGATTCACCAGCACGTCCTTTTTAACTTTTAATTAATTTTAAATACATGATTCCTAATGGCTTCATTCCAAACGTAGTAATAAAATTGAAGTTGAGTTTTGGCAAGCTGTCATGAAACATTTTGTGATTAATGTACCCGTCAATCTCTGGAAAAGGGTAATTTTATTAATAATTATTACACAAATATTTTAATAATGAAAGCTCGCAGTAATTATATAGCAAATTACATAAAAGAGAATTATGACAACGTTTTCAGTAGATTACGCCTACAAATATTGATGTTTTGAAGTATGTTCCTGTACAATCTATTTTCTAATTAAAATTAAATCATTCAGTTTACCAAGATGCGCTCAATTTCAGTTAACTTAAAATTTTATGCTATCGGCATTACGTGAATGAAGTTACATTTTCTTATTTCTTATTTAAAGTAATAAAAATTAACATCAAATTGTTTGTGTTGGCAAGCGAACAAAGACTCACCTAACTACCATTGTTCAAGTCGTATGTACTCACCTGAGGAATTATTGCAGGAAATTTTGAGTTAAATCACTCAGATACGCCATTAACAAGAAAGGAGTTGGTTCTAGATTTGAGCTATACATATAAATCCCCAGTTTTGTGCAATTATTAAATCTCTAGAACCTGGCTCTAACTACTATTCATAACAGATAGCTTGGACGCTGATCATAATTATTTCTTGCCTGAAACTTTCTAAAAACTCTCTACATTCAAAAAATGGAAAATTTTACTACTTTGTCTGTAGTTTAATAAAATATGTGAATTGAAATAAGGTCAATTGTGTGATCCGCCGCTTTTCATTTGATGCGGCTGAAAAACAATTCATACATGTTTAAATGGTGTCTTTTTCTTACATTTGCTAAATTATTTTTCAATGCCGATTTTATGGAAATTTCCATTTCGATGTTTGACGCCTTGAAAGGATATTATGACTAACTTTATTATTATATTTCCTGTTTTATATTTCTTTAAACGTTTATGGCTCAAAACTAGCAGCAGCTGATGGTGAATAATATGTTTCCAAACTGCCTGAAAATAAGGTTCGTGTGTTGTACTTAGTGTATAATAAAAGCTCAAAGAACATATGCTTAAATAAGTACACTTTTTGCAAAAACAGTTATTTCTCTCTCTTCCTCTCACGCTCTCTGACCGACTCTCGATTCAATTTGATGTAATTAATCGATTTTAGGGTGGGGCAATAACTTATTAATCAAATGAAAAAGAAAAGTCATTTCCAAATGAGAAGATGGCTATCAGACTGGACATTATCTAATTATCTAATTACTTTTTAATTTACTTACATTAAATGTATCCGACTATATAGTATTTTAACTGAGTTTTGTAATAATAAGATTTGCATTTGGATCCCTTTTGATGGGCCTGATTGCTTAATATTGCACCAGCGGTATTTAAATTTTCCATATTTATCAGATTTGAAAATTTCTTCCCCTTTTAAAAATGGAGGTATAGGTAGTTCTTCTTGATATGCCAATGTCTAAACTCATTTAAAGTCACAGTGTGCACTGCCGTGTAGTCTGTGAAAAATAATTGCAATTGATAAGACATGGCCAATGCTTTAAGTTGAGCAAATGGTTTTGAGCTTAATTCAAATTCACCTCAACTTTATTCAGCAATTTGCATGTCCTATTTCAAACCCATTTGTGAGTTGGTGAATTTTATTTGATCCAATCGCGGTAATTGTGGTCATCGATTTTACTAATGAATATCCCCCATTGCTTTTATGTTCCTTCTAAGACATCTGAGCGTTTATCACTGAATGAAGGATATTACCGGCATAATTTGTAATGCCGCGTGAACTGTATACAATGTTTGCTCCCTAAATCGTAGGAATTCTTTAGGATAACCTCTATTTAATTGATTTTGTGCTCTAATAGGAAAAAATATCAAGTCAGTTTCACTTAAGTATTTTTCCCCTCTACACAATTCTCTCTTGGAAACTATTTGAAATCAGAACAAAGATTCGTCTAAGAGGGAATCACACGGAGGTGGTAGAAAATTTTAATTCACTTGCTCCGTCCAGACCTATCATTAATAGTAATAAATTCTTTGCTATGGGAGAAATTCTCGCATGAATCTGCGTCTTAGAGTGTTTGGCTTATTTCGGCGTCGAAATTGTACTTCTTGTGGGTGTACCACCCGTTCCTGACAGTTTAACTACAAAGTTGTCATTTATCTGGTAGTGAGCCAACTTTCAGTCAGTCAATCTAAACAAAAATTCCTTCCTTTTTAGTCATGACATGGCTAAGCGCGACTATCTGCATTATTTTAATAAGATATGTGTTTTTTTTATATATACACTTAAAAAGATACCTTTTTAGGTATCTTCATTTTTCAAAGATATATTAGGTCACTGAAGTTGTGGGGAAGAGACTTGTATAAGTAAGCGTATCAACTGACTAAACTGGTAGACTCTTTGATCCGTAAAGAGACGCTTGTTCCTCTGTCTGTCCACTAATTCGGTAGACCAAATAAATGGTCAAAGATATCAGCACACTTACTTTATGGGCACTATATCAACTGATGTAGTTTTACAATACTCATCTTCCAGGTGAGAAGACGCAAATTCGCCACATCCAGTTAGCCAGTCCTATCCTGTTGTGGCTAGTCATTCCGTTCTCATAGTGTACACCATAACATCCGACCTCTCAAGGACATGCAATTTTTAGTCGATGTGCCAGCGAAATTAAATTTTGGTTTATACTCGACACGTTTATTCCTCTTATCATAAAAAGGGTCGAGTCTCACATAGTCAAATTCATAAAGAAAAATATTTTACAACACGCTCAAAAATGTGGTGGAATTATGTCACTGACTATTTCATTATAATTACGCAACATAATGCAAAAAAATCTTTGCTTCTTTCGATTGTGAGAAGCAACTAAAATCAGTAAACAGCACTTCCAATTAGGGATAAGGGAGAGAAGATCAAAAGGGTGCTGATAAATCCTTAAAGTTAATGAAGAGCTTTACCAAAATTTGAATTTAGAATGATGGTTTGCAATATCTGCCAACTGGGTCGTTCACGATCCAAGATTCTAATTTTATTTCTCCCCCTCTCCCCTTCCCATCCCCCCCCCCCCCCCCCCCAACTACTTACTATTGACCGTTTCACAAGAATGAAGAACAGAACTTTGCGCTCCAAGCTTTAATTCCTTCCAATAGATGAGAAGTTAAAAGATTTTGCAGAATATTCCACAGTTTTCCAACTTGAACAAGACGAAGGGGAGATAGTTTTATGATTTTAAGTTAACAGACCTTCATAGGCTGCCTTCAATGGAGATTTAGCCACTTGCCTAAGGTATCAACGAGTACGCCAAGTATCGTACAAGCATCTTAGATCTTGTAAACTATCGACAAACAAGTCTCAGTATATCTTTAATTGATTATCTTGAGAAATTAAATTGAAAATAAAAGTTTCCTGTATATTGCTTTTTAACGTAAATGTAGTTTGAAATGCTCTATTTATAACCATCATACTCTAGATTAACTCAATAGAAGTTGTTGAAGTGCGTTAACTCACAAAGCCAACAGAAGTAGGAAAACTGACTTGTGAATTAATGGCTAATAAATTCAAATAATCTTTAGATTGAAAATGCTACTTTGATAGGAGTCAGTAGAAGGTGTTCATAGGGTAATTGTTTAAAACGATATTCAGTCTACTCAGGATTTAAAAGTAATATTTTCCCACAATGGTTTCCATAAGTATTATAACCATACTTAATAAGGTTAGATTGCATTAGTGTGATTTCTCCGAATCAAAATGTGAGTTCACCAAATCGTAAGATTGCCGTCAAGGAATGTTTATCTCAAGCATAATTTTCGACTAATTTATTATTCAAGTATCTTAAACTGTTAATTACTTCAAAAATGTGCGTCAGATTTAATTGATTTCGGTAGATTTTCTCTATTATAGGACTTCTGTTGTTTAAATTAAAAAAAGTGTCTATTTAAATCAGATCTACGCAGTGCTTCAATTTCCTAACAAATAAAAAGTATTAAATAAACAATCAAATTGTATTAAAAATAAAAAATTAGAGTTTATTAAAACTTAGTCTAAAGTCTTACATCAGCTATCTACTAAATTTAACTGGTTTGTTTAAAACCAATATAATGCGATATTAAAAAAACATTTCCTAAAGTTATCAAGGCTGACGAAAGGAATCCCACCCGCGATACAATAGTCTGCAAAATGGGGTCGTACTATCGATCGCTTTCCGGACAACTGCCTTGTGTGTGCAAAAGCCGTGTCAGTTAACCACTGGCTCCATATTATTTCAAAGTGTATGTATTCAGTCACCGATCGTGTCTTACAATTCGCAATGTATGCAATAAGCATTACTTGCTCTTTTCACATTACCCTGAACAGGACTTCGGAAGAAGACTTATTTGTATATATCAAATGGCAGGCGTTATGATAGTTATCATTAGCCCTTTAGTTGGCATCCGGCTTCACAGAGGGAAGGGACATCACAGTCACAAAAATTGGAGAGGGGAAGAGGAAACAGAAGAGCGATTTACAGATGTAAGAGAGACAGACACAAAAGTAGAAAAAAAGATAAAGTGAGCAACGTGGAAGTGGTCGAATATGACATACAGTCATGTGGGTCGTGGTAGTTTGAGGTCAACTGGCGGTTTATAGACTTTTTTGCCGTATGAGTATACGTTGCCCAGGGTACACCACGTGGAGGTAAGTCTATCGCATACCCCGAAGAAGAATTATAGGGGTTTAACAACATTTTTTTGTTAAAGTTTGAATATTATACACGATTTTCAAAAAAGTTATTTTTATTATTACTTATTCTCAAAAAAAATAATTCTAAGAGACAAAGAATTACAATATTGTCTTCAAAAACATACTCACCATATAAATAGCTATCACACGAAAAACATTTGAATAGTTATTTGTTTATGTTGGAAGATCTAAGTGAGATCGTTTACACTTTTGAACCTGATGCAGGAATGCTATCTTGAATAAACACACGATTTTTGTCCGATAAGCATCTTTTAGAACCAGCCAATTTAAATCATGCAAAATAATCAAAATTCCACAGTTGGAAAATAGATATTTTCATTCTTTAAACCTGAAAACTATGAGAGAAAATATGCATGCTTAGGGATGTGAGCGTTGAAGTTTCATTAATCGCCTAAAACGCCTAACAACTAAATCTTTACAATAAGGTCGCTATTGACACATCGGTTAATGTTTATTTTTATCAAATGCTAGGCTTTATGATAGTTATCGTTAGCCCTTTAGTTGACTTCTGGCTTCACAGAGGGGAGGAACAGAAGAGTGATTCACGGATGCAAAAGAGACAGACACAAAGGTGGGGAAAAAAAGGTAAGGTGAGTACTGTGGAAGTGGTCGAATATGACATACAGTCAAGTGGGTCATAGTAGTTTGAAGTCAACTGCCTATTTATAGACTTTTGCCGTATGAGTATACGTTGCCCAGGGTGCACCTTGTGGAGGTAAGTCTATCGCATACCCCGAAGAAGAATTATAGAGGTTTAACAAAATTTTTGCTAAAGTTTGATTATTATACTCGATTTTAAAAAAATTTATTTTTATTAATTATTCTCAAACAGATATCCATGGAAAGAGTACCTAATTCTAATAAACAAAGACTTAAACAATACTGTCTTCAAAAACCTACTACCACGGGGAGGTAAGTCTATCGCACACCCCACATCAGATAATACACCTGTCGGAAAAGGGCGGAAGGCACATGTGAGATGCCCAGCGAGTGGAGTGCCCAAGAAGATGGTGGTAGTGTCCAATTTCCTTGTCGGGGGTGGGTCTTAATGAAATGGACATGGGAGATGTAATAATCGTCTATATTTTTAAATACTTTCCTATTTCACCAAATGGGCATGAAATTAGACAGATTTGTTACTTTATATGCCGTGCCTTAACTCATAAATTCTCTGAAGAAAAAATGCATTTCATGGGATAATGGTTTTGTTGTTGTTAATAGCTTTCGCATTGACAAATCCAGCCATTTACCGGGAACTCTTATCTGAAAATAATCTATTTCAAAAAAAACATGATAAAAAGACGCTCATTGAAGGTTTCCGAATATGTTGAGGGAATTCGCACTTATCTATATGACACAGAATCGCATATTTGTGGTGTTTTTAACAAAATTCTTTAGAGTTCTCAAAATAAAAGTTCGTCCCTCAAGCATCTGATTTCATCGACGACGGTTTCGATTATAAATTCCCATCATTGTCTTTTCCGTCAAGGCATTTCTTTCTTTCTTATTAATGTGGCATCGCAATGTTAAATTCCGGGTTTCTGACTTCTACCTATTCTTTTATGTTTTTGATGTCGTTGTGGTGTTTAATTTGACACATTTCGATATCACAGAGGGCTTTTCGATTCCATCCATGGCTTAAGTAACTAATAAAGTCATATTATGATTAATAGAGGAAGGAGGTGTTCAGAAACGAATGGGATGGCAGGATCACAAGCTATCCCATATCCAAATACTACCAGCCTCCATCAGCCTTTTAGACGAAAAATCATCTCTTTAGTTCACCTTTAGGCAAAAGTGGGCCTTCCCAGCAGTTACCTATTTAAAGCTTGTTATTTATTTATTTATGCTCAATATTTGCACTGAATGACATCGTGAGATACCCTTCAAGATCAGAGTAAGTTTCTCTTTATGGACCAAATTGCTCCCCTTCTCCATTGGACTATTGGAGATTTTTTCTGAATTGATGGTGCAAAGGACTTGGTTTATAAGTGGCATGGGAGTGGTCGATAGAGGTTAGATATCAAAGCCCAGTAGGCTTATGGCTTATCAGTAATCAAAACGTATGTGAAGTTGACTATACGAGTGAAACACAGAGATGCGCGTATAATGATGGGAATGGTCCAGTTCACTTATTGAAGGCAAGTAATAGAGCCCATTCGGTTCAAACGGTTCGAGAATTGCTGCTGCTTGTGGGAGTATTCTTAAACTTTTCTAGAAATCATTTCCCCAATGGCTTAAGTTAATAAGGGTTAAGTGTTGAGCCAAACCAAACAATTTATAGGCTGTCAATTAACTCAGTTTTTTATTAGCTAAATATGTTTTGCTAAAGCACTACAATTTCCATCAGGATAATGACAACGTGGGAAGATCCTATCGATCCATGTTTAACAAAAAGAAGGGATAGACTATCAGGATTGCTTTTAAGATTTGATTAACAAGTTTAAAATTTTCCTCGATCGAAAAATTCACCTTTTATATAAGTCTATCCCTCCACCAGACTTGACGAATAATACTCTCGTCCAATTACTACCGATGCCAGTTAACAGGAAATATGCCAACAAAAAAGTCATTTCTATTTGTTTGTTAATTTATTACAAATAGTATTTTATATGCGGTAGCGAACTTAAACTTTTGAAATTTTAGCAGAATATGAGGTCAAACACCCTCAGGTGAATTTGTACTAGGATAAAACAGCGATGCTCCTCTAATTGAAAACAACACTCACAAATATTTGAACTTATAAAAGTTAGTTCAATCGATGACAAACACGTCCGGGCAATGGATGAACTTATGGAGTAACTCTAGGCACCAACAAGGCGCTAGAGGTTTACTGGAATCCTTTTCAATTATTCACTGTTGATAAAATTTTTTTATCGCTTTAACAAAGTTCTCACTCAATCCCTTAACCACTTCAGCTTTTTGACAAATCGAATAAATAGTATACCCATGCATATCAATTTTCAACTCACGTTTCAACATATAAATTTCACGCGAGCATAAATATC
The DNA here is from genome assembly GCA_000469805.3 of Hymenolepis microstoma. NCBI lineage: Eukaryota > Metazoa > Platyhelminthes > Cestoda > Cyclophyllidea > Hymenolepididae > Hymenolepis > Hymenolepis microstoma. The sequence continues at coordinate 7,841,596 of LR215995.1, read as the reverse complement.
AGTATACCAAGCCAGGGTTGCACTCCGCCCAGTGTTGTAACAAAGTTAGTAAATTAATTTCGTAAAACCCAACCTAAGCTCAAATTCGTGCGTTGGGAAAGAAAAACGTTTACCTATTTTTACAATTGGTCGGTCATCAGCTTTCGTTTCAGTTTCATGGTAGTCTCTAATCCTACCTTACACCAATCACAGTCGAAGCTACCCAGAATAATTGAAACAATTCGGTATTTGTTCGGAAACCCGATTTAGTACAAAAATTAATTGCTTTGAGTTTTGAGGATTTTAAATCCCGGCTAACTCCTGCCACACATGTCAAATTAATGTTTTTGCAAAACGAATGTAAAACAGCACGAAAACCTATTTTACATCATTAGATTACCACCGGAGATATAAAATGGAAGTACATTTTTACGCTACAATTTTACTACACTGTATTTAAAAAATTTCAATAATAATTACTGAAATTTTGCTTACTTAAACATTAATTTAACGGATAATTAGACTATCGTGATCAATCCAATAACTTTATTTTTTTGTATAAAAATGACAGTTAAACCTTATCACAATTTGGAGAAAAAGTAGTGCATCATGTAAAAGGGACAAATCCCTAAAACTCAATTCTACTTCAATTGAGGGGGATTGGCAAGTTGTTAGTGACATTTGCTACTTCATTTACTAAGTAGCGGTAAAAATAATGGGCTCTGAATATCTGAGAATACAATTACAAACCATTTTAAGTGCCTATAAATATGAGTAAATAAAAGATTTTTCAGACAATAGCTCTACTTCAAAAGCAATCACTTACTTAAAAGTATCATACTAGGGGCTAGGAACAGTTACAAACAGATTGTTTTCAAAGTTTCGGAACGACAGTAACGGCAACAGGTGATTCATGAACAACATAATCACTAACACTGCCCAGCAGTGTACGACGAACAGCACCTAGACCACGGGTTCCCATGATGATCATATGAGCACCAATCTTCTCAGCCTGTTTTATGATTGCATCTCCGATCTTCGCTGCAGGCTGGCTCAAGAATTTGGAATTAAGATGGACAGATCGAGCTTCAGCAATGTAGTCATCTTCCATGTGCCTGGCACTGTCTATCCGAGCCATGAGAATCTTATTCCATTCTTCGATAGGTATGGAGCCAGGATTGGTCAGAGAGATGTACGGGAGGGAAGGGGATTCAAAAACATGGAAAAAGAAAACAAAGTCGTCAGGACGTCTTGAGTATTTGAGATACCATTGGAAGGCATTTTTGGCATTTTCTGAGGCATCAACGGCAAATAGAATGTGTCTACCTTCGTGTGGAACTGAAGGACTGCCCACACTCATAACGACTTTTCATAAAAATGAATTCGCTTTGCGCAATTACAGTAGGAAGACATGGAAATTTGGAGGGTGACTTCTGATTGGTTGGAAAATATCCAATCAATTATACGCTAACAGACTGTTGGTTGTATGATTGGATTGTTGGATGTACGAATGGGATCGCTCAAGAAAATGGGTGAATGCGTTCAAGGACGCAGTTCCGGATGACAAATAAAACCAACCTGGATAACTAGTAGAGGGTAATTAAGGCAAAGAAAAACAGAAATGGTAACGCTAAATTCTATCTCGCAGGTAAGTATGTCACCTTCAGAGAGAGAAGTTGTTGCAACTCTAACCTTGCAGGCAAATATATTAAAATAATATAGCTAAGGGTCTTCCTTCTGGCAATGTACTTATAATTAATTCCGAAGTCGTTTCACAGCTTCCCTTTTCATCACTTACTCAGACTTTTCCCGCTCAAACTATTGTTAACCTACTCGCAATTCGATACTTTCTGTATATGGTAGGCCCTACATCATAATTTGGCTGCAATCCAGCATAAATATGTGCATAATGATTTGTTATGATAGCTAACATTTCTTTCTCTAGAACACATATTTACTTTGCAGTTTAAACTTAACTAGCCGTCATCGACCTCTACAATTACTTTTATTGAATCGATAGTATTTTCTCTATGCGGAGATCCCTACTCTCGCCGGACTCCCTAGACGTTAATCATATAATATTTTACTTCATGATTTCGAATGACTTAAGCTAGGATGCATGTGACGTCGAGTTCCATGAGCTTTGTACTGATTTCCTAATTTTTCAAGTTAGATTCTGATGGAATCTGTAGCGGATTAGATACCTAACTAGGCCTGACCGTACTCAGAAACCTCAGTAGCAGTTTCTCCTAGTTCATGAGTCCCCCAGAATTAGCTAAGCAATTGCAAAGCTAAGAAGAGACAGAGGTATCCAAAGAACGCGTTTATTCTAGATATGCATGACGTGGTGTGACAAGGGAGTAAGCTTAGTCATTCAACATGGCGGATTAAGTAAAACGAGCGGAGGCTGTGTCCTCACACTCAATCCGTACGCGAATTTGAACGCCGCACCTTCAAGTCACGCTGTGCGCTCATGCGATGACGTGTCCCACAAATCTAACCAGCCTGTTTTCATTCGCCTGAAGGCCGAAAGCTTGAAAAACACTTTTGTTTATTTATGTTTACTATAATACCAAGATTTATGCTTAACCTTACTTTAGATAATTCACTTATGGTCCTGAGAAGATAAATTGCCTTCGGAATTCCCTCCGTTGGTCAAAATTATGCCTTTGAGTTATAAAATTTCCCAAATTAACGATTTCTTATTTATTTCATTTTATCCTCCACATGCAATTTTGCAGTAAAATTTTAAATGTGGTTCCAAATTTTTTTACTTCCCAAGGTGAAGTGAATTTTACTTTTAAATCCCATCTTACGAGCCACCATGCTGAAGGTGTAGCAAGTAGAAAGATTCATTTGTGAGACACGTCATCGCGTGAACGCACAGCGTGGCTTGAAGGTGCGCCGTTCAGCTTCGCATACGGATTGAGTGCGGAAGGGCACAATCAATAGCCAATCAAAAGCACTCGCTTCTTTTACTTAATCCGCCATGTTGAATGACTAAGCTTCCTCCCCTGTCACACTCCACGCCATACATGTCTAGAATCTGTTTCTTTTATAGCTTTGCAGTAGCCTAGCTAGTTCTGGGAGTCTTACCAACTAGAAGAGTCTGCCACTGAGGTTTCTGAGTACAGTCAGGCTTAATCAGGTAGCTAAATCCGCTACACATTTATTTCAGTTAAGTTAAATCATGCTCCTATTATTTAATAATAATAAATCAGAGGTATTTTAATATTAAGCTTTTAATATGAGTTAACCGATTTATGGGAAGTACATTATACCCCTTGTAACTAATCGTAAAGGCTGTATTTGTGTCATGTAATGGAGATAATGATGCGCTTGACAAAATCAAAATCGAATTATCTGTTTACGTAGAATTGAGCCATGTATTGATCGTCTTAGCCCAAAGTACGTGGATTTCGATGGAATAAAATTTTCTGAAGTTGGTTGCATAACGCAGCACCAGCTATAAATACTTGCGAGAATTATAGCGAACATCTTTGTGGACACACACTCTAAACAGCCCATTGTTTCTAAAGCTTCTAAATTTCATTGTGAATAAATACTTAAAGCATTGCAACACCAGTCAATTAAGTATGCGATGTGTTCAAGGACTGGCAAATAGTATCAGTGAATAATACTACTTTCTTCTGCATTTTTCTACATTTTTCGGTCATTGTGACACGGTCATTGTCGCACTGAAAAGTTTATATTGTAACAACATTACTTTGTGAAATCCACAACGCAGTCATTGCTTAAAAAGGAATTGTACGCACGCTTGAACTGTCTGGAAGGTGCGGCCGCACTACGAGCAGGTGGACGTGTACAGCGACCTTTCAATCAACTAGAAATAAATAATTGTCCATGAATTGTAATCAACGCCATTCACTCCATACTCTCTGTTTTCTCGATATTGTTGAGGTGGCTTAAGTAATCTTATACTTGGGGACTTTGCCATAGACTGCTGAGGTTTAGTCAAGGCTTATTTGCGCAGCATCTGCTACAAAATTGAGAACTAATTCACTGTAATATGTCAAGTTACTTATATAACTTTAGCATTGCTAAATAAGACTCCAATTTACTAGCATTAACTTCTGGCAAACTCTATATAAATACGTATTCATCGAGCGCTATCTCTCAAGTCCAGTCCTCATTTTCTAACTACGTGAAGATTGATTGCAAAATGTTGGTTTTGAGTAAGAAATATTTTAATAGACCTAGTCTTTGGCTGTTGTTATTATGACAATTATTACTATTACTATTATTATTAAAAGATAACAATATTGATCTAATTCATTTCAAATCGTGTATTAAAATTCTGCGGGACTAGATGTACGAAACGACTTCCTCCATAGGTGGGCCCTAATTTAACTTATTGTAAGAAACTTCATTGGTAGGACTTGGAATTAGTGAATTACAGCTCAAATTATTGAAGATTAATCTTAATTCTCCTATTCTGATTGATTGTGCAAGCATTTATAGAGGATTGCTACACGAATAAGCCTGGTAGTGGAAGGCGTCCGAATTTAACAAAGCTACCGCAGACGCATGACTTGAATACGTTTATTTGAGGTGTGTCACTAACGCGTAGCTTAGTCATTATATTACAATGCGGGGACTACTGATTGGTGGCTGGCTGAGAGGTTCCTATGATCACAACGCACTTGCTCCCTACGTGGCAAGTAGCACGCCGCACCTTCGAGCTTGTCTAAGTGTGCATGAGATTTCTTTGTTCAGCATGATAGAGTCGAGCACTCCACACATTATATCAGGATGTTGTAATTGCGAGTTAAATGCTAGCAGGTTAGTTAAATGAAAATCTGCTTTTAGAGTTTATTTTAAATTGCTGAAAATTCAAATTTGTCCGTATTTGAAAAAATACAAGCATTAATAAAGTGAAAATACCCATAAAGTTAGCTGTCAAACTGGAGGCGGCTCTATGAGTAGTCTAAAATTAAATGAACTCTTGAAGATATGCTTTTGTTTAGATATTTATTATTCTAGAATTGATATCGAAAAAAAGCAAGTAATAAGGTGCAGGGGTAATTTTAGCGGATTAGCTACCTTAATAGGCCTTGACTATTCTCAGAAACCTCTATGGCAGTTTCTCCTAGTTCGTAAGTTAGCTGTGCGCTCCCCGCGCTCAATGCGCACGCGAAGTTTCACGGCGCATCTTCGAGCCTGGTGTGTGCCCCTGTGATGACGTGTACCACATAATCTAGCTTTAAATTTAGAATATTTTTGGTGGTCAAATAATTAAATATAGGATAAATGAAATCTGCACTTTCATTGCTGTCCATCTTTCAATTTTACAAATTCCAAAAACCTATTAAAATATTGATCGTTTCGATAATTGCGTCCTGAAAGCTAGTAACCTAAAAAATTGTTCAATAATATAATACATAAGCATCCCAATAAGCGTATCTGTGTGTCCATCTTTTATTGTCAGTTTGCATTTTTTTAAACGAAAGTGACTGATTATTCTGGCTAATCAGATGGATAGGACAATATCTCGAATATTCCATGTTATATCTTGAGTCTTCTATTAAATGAATGAATACTAAATTAATACGTAATTGCTGACCAATTCAGGTCTTTTGAGACTCGAACAATCGATCAACCCGATTATTCATTTGTTTTTTTTAAATAATCTACTATTTTAAGATATTTCACAGATGACATCTTCTCTTAAAAGAAAAACGATTTATTCGATTAAATATCGAGTTTTGTTCTCTTAAGACCGCTTAACCATTTGTAGAGTAGACGCTACCAATCTGCGCTTCACTGATATACAACTATAAGTACATTACGACCCGCACTAGTATGAAGTGATCAGAAAATGGTTATGAGAAAATAGGGCAGCCTTAATTACTATTGTTAGCCTTTCGACAAACCTGTTTGAAAGCTGGTTGGAAATGGGAATTCGCATTTCTACTTCAAATTCCATCAAAGCACAACTTGAAAATTCTTTTGAAATGTTCTCTCTGCAAACTGAGATAAACTTCTGTTGACTAACCAATTTCTTTTTTACTTATTACACAACCAAAGAAAATACTCCCTCACTAGATCACATCCTAACATATCGTACAAAATTTCCACAGGCAAAGGCAATCATTCACGTTAGAACCGAGATGTCTGGGCATTGCATTACCCTTCTTTAAAAATGAAAATATCTTTATGAGCCGTTCTCATTGATGTAATGGCTACTACCACGCCACTATAAAATATAAAACTACAAACTCAACTCTAATTTCAGTAATAAAATATTGAAATATCTCGTAAGTGACACCGTGGTCAACGTGCACGCCTGAAAAGTCGGGCGTCGCAACGTCAGTCTCCATCGATGCACACGCACGCACCTAGCAGTGTGAATGACCAAACGCCCGGATAATTCCATTCAGAGTGAGTGTCTTGTGAAATCACCTCCCTACCTAAGTTAGGTACTGTGAACACTCCTCCAAATGGGCAATAATTTTATTAATGAATGAAACGAAAAAGAACAAGAAAAATAAACAGATCATTTCCTCCTCAAGCTCAGGGTTCGAGAACCCATACACCTTGAGTAAAATCAACTGTCATTTTAAACATTTCTTGAGCCCTATCATACAACCAATTCGGTCTCTCAATCAGAGCATTCATATCTTCCAGGAGTTTTTTCGCCGCCTTCACACTTCCCTCATTTACCACACCACGTTCTACCAGTTCAAATTGTTTTGGGAGTGCTACATTTGTCAGTCTCTCATATAATATCACAGCTTTTGGTGATTTACAATGTGAACACCTCCTTGCAGGCAGAGTGATTACACCTTTACACTCTGGACACTTCAGAGCCCTCATAGCTACCAACCTGGCATCAAGAAACCCCGGCCAGTCTTCAGTACAAGCCTTACAGGCACACTGAAACAAATAGTGAGAGGTCAGTTCTTTTTGGCGAGCTGCTTTCGAAGCTATGGAGAAGCAATCAGTGTAGCAGTCGAGGATTTCACTTCCAGCTGGTAAAGGTCGCAGAGCAGCTATAAAACACGATGTACCTCCCCCGGTACATACACGAAAAGTATTAGGATCGCACGAATGATTGACAAGCGAGAGAGTCGGATAGAGGCAAGAAACAATGTGCTGTGGTTTCACTGCCGCGAGATTATTTAAAGAGACGAAGACTTCTTCTGAGTAGCTGTGGCCATTAGCTGACACAGATTGAAGGTGATAGAGGATGCAAGCGGCAACCCAGCTAGCAGGAAGACGTTTTGGACGCTTAGTCAGTGAGGGTGCTGTATAGAAGTCTGGTGATTCATCAAACCAGTCCATGGGATAGCCACCAAGCTGATCCAGAAACAACAAAATAGATTAAAATAAATAAGGCCAGTTAGAAAGATGACTTAGTAAGAACCTCTGTACCGAGAGACAGTAAGTGAGAAACACAGCAGCAACTGTACGTTGCCAGAGATCAGCGCGATTTCGTTGTTCGGAGCAGGCAACGAGCCAAGCAGCTGCTGAGTAGTCAGTTGGGTCAAGAACTGAAGGAGGCCTTTCGCGTATCTTAGCGGCTCCCTCGAAAGCCTGATGTCCACGGCCTTCTTCCTACAAGACAAAACTCTAATCAGTAATTACGAGGCGATTGGCCTTCTTCTTTGATGAGAACTTCCAAGCAAATTTAATAATTTACCTTTCCCGATTTTATCCACTTTCATTCAAAAATTTCAAATGAGTGTCGATTTATACCGTTTCGTGATTAGTTCGAACGCACGTATTGAATGAATCAATGGGTGGAAAGTCAGCTTCAGATCTACTAATAGGATGAACAGTCCAAAACAATATTCATTAAGAAGAGTAAAACAAACGAAGCGGTGAAAAAGGGATGTGTTCAATGTCAACGATTCCATGTTTGCTTACAATTTCCGAATAGGTCGCATCTAGACGACTGGAACTGCGGTCATACACAATGAGAGCCCAGTTGAAATTGGTGATGTAATGACGAAAATAATGGTTGAAAATCATTTTTAAACAGTCTCCTTTGATGAAATTATAATTATACTTTTCCTTCCCTCTTATACTGAAATAACTTTTACTTATTAAATTATTTATGTGAACTAGTAAAACGAATTTTAACATTCTGTAATTTCTAAAGCATTGATGGATATCGCTATATCAACCACAGGAATCTGTTATCTGTCTCCTCTGTCATTTCGCGAATATTCGGGGATTGAAGTATGGAGTTACTACATAGTCACACTCCCTCTCTTCTCATGGTAATAGAATGATTATTAGCAAGGTAATTAACATGCTCGTCTGTCGAGTCATACGTTAAAAGATTGATGCAAGTTTACGACAATAAACCACAAAAAGGATTGTAGAATTGAAATCCATCATTAGGATGCCATTCCCATTCCCAAGCCAAACTTTCATAGAAAATCCTTAATAAATGGGTTTGGGAGGCAAAACACCTGATTACTGGCAGTACTCAGTCCACTCCCCCACTCACTCATACTAGACAGATTATTAGTTCCATGAAGGTATATCGAGCCTAACTTCCTCATGATCTTAAATTATTGGCGGGATTTAGAGCCACTTTACTAGTACCAGTATTGGATCAAAATTCAAATTACGCAATACACTCACCGCATAGCGTCCACTTGAACAAATGTAATCAAGAAGAGTGTCGGGATCAGTGTTAGCGACACATGCGAAAGCCAGGCGAGCAACAATCGGTCCGCCAATGGAATCCTTACTCTCTTTTGGCCATCCGGCGTAGTTATCCAACATAATACAAGCCACAATTCCATGGCAGTCGTAGACATGTCGACCCGTTCCCTTAGCCGAGGCAGGCAGTTTGTGCTTACTCGCATTTTCCGCACAAGTTTCACTGCAAAATCCAACCTATAAGGGAAGAAGAAATGTAGTGGTCTTGTAGAATGCGTACAATTAACTTTTTTACTAAAACAACCTTACGATTTATCTGAAATTTCCGCCTCCTGATTGAGGCACTTTTCCAGTAACCATCTCATTGTCAATATCTGTAATATTGAGATGAAGATTGAAAAAGCCTAGATAGATTTCTTTATATTAACTTGGCGAATTTAGCTGTGTAGCATAACAAATCAGCACGAATTTTAGAATCACGAAAACATACAAAAGTAGAGTCGGACAATAGTGACGTTCACGTAAATGAAGCCAGAAGACTCAAGATAAGATCTGAGTGGTGCATATTCACTAATAGAAACAATAAACAGCAGATACAGATGATACCATGAGATGATACATGAAATGAAGCTCATTTTGTTGTTACTGGGAAACAATAGGCCTGACAATGTAAGAATACTTGAATTCACACTGAATAAAGTAAACTAAAGTGCTCAATACTGATTAGAAGTCATTCTTTCCTTCGATAATACTGATAATTGTACACAACTTACATATGGACAGGAATGACATGGTATAGGAGACAAAGTTCTCTTGTAGCAGTGGTAGCAATGAGTACCAAAATGATCCGACAGTAGATTCGAAGCATAGGGCTTGTCCACCATAAGTACATCACCTAATGTAAAGGAAGGTAATACCAAACATCATCTCCAAGAGAAAAAAGGAATTTGAAACATTAAAACCAAGTCTTACCAACCGAGACATCTTGCGTCACCTCCAGTGTCCAACCCCTCTTATTACCCGTATTTTTCAATTGAAGAAGACCGTTCAGAGAGGCAGAAAGATGGCAAGAAACCTCCTCTTTCTTATCATAACTCGTTTTCGCGAGCTTTGAAGGATCTTTACTGGTAACTTCCGGTGGTTCTGCTCTAAAACACTTTAATTCACCCTAGAAAATATGAAATTAGTCAAATAAAGCTACAAATAAGAGACAAGTGTACCAAACGAGAAAGAACGTGGCCGCGAATTGCAAGGACTTTAAGTTTTTCAGCGTCCGATTCAGCAAAGAATAATGCTCTGTTGACGTAGTCTAATGACTCACTAACGTCTTTTCGAGTTCTCGATGAGAGAAGAATTTTATCAGCAAACTCATCAGACTTTACATTGAATTTGACGACTTCATCTCTTTTGGCCGGTAAACCCAACACCCCAACACCTTTTTTATCTGAATCAAGGACAGTAAAAATCAAATTTTCGCAGCAGAAATTATGCAAGTAGCGTGGCTATTACAAGAATTACCTTCATTAGAAGCCTCAAGTGATTTAAGGAGATAGCAGACACGCTCAAAATCCGTTTTAGCCTCACCGAACTGTTTCAACCATTCTTTTTTCTTGCCAACTTTGGCTATTCTTTCGTTTACAATTCGGAAGTATTCTTTTACGAATCTGTGATCACTTCCACACTTAGAGGCTTCCATAATTTAGGCCTTATAAAACCACCAAAAGTAAGAAAAGAACAAGGGCCCACCTGCAAACAATAACACAGTATAGGTAGTAAGTAAGACTATGAGAAGTTCGGGAAACTCAGCAACAGATTCACACAAACTCCACGAAAATAAACATGAAATGGGAAATCAATAGGCAATTTCAGATAAACGCCAAATGTTAAAATAACATATGGGACAGCAAAAGTTTCAACTGAGAACATTATTACAAAGCAGAGTATAATATGTGAACTTACACCTAATTACTAAATAGTAATTGATTTTAAAATAATGCCACCACGATGGCCTTACGAAAAATCATATTAATTTCTAGTTATAGGAAAGCATATTATGAAACATGGTCAATATAAAAATTAAGGATTATGTCAATTAAAGCATACTTACGTTAAGTCCGCTTAAGTAATAAATTTAATCTAGGAAATTAATAAATAGCTAAGTTATTTGAGTGGATCAAATAAACCTGCGATTCAGAGACAGCCTCAGATCCTCTAATTAGGCGCGACCCAAAAATATTTCATTCGACCGCCAATGTAATCGAAGGGCATATATCATGGCAGTACGAAATGAACACTAATTGATTGATTAATATGTTTTAAATGCATAAATAAATTGAAACAAAATGACTTTAAATGTTTAAAAATATAGGCACTTGTATTTACTTTACGTCAAAATCAGTGACTCGAAAAATAACCAAGTTCATTTCAACTTATTACATTTCTTATAATAATCGCTGTGACTTAATATAATCTTCTAAGCTAATATATTATACTTGATTCTGAATATTCGTAAAAATTTTGAACAGAAAGTTTTGACGTGGAAACACTAAAGAATAGATGCTGATAGATAACGTCAGAATTACCGTTCTAAGGTTGTAAGAATGAAACCAGTGTAAGAGGTGATAAAAGAAAACTTGTGTTATCCTACGCTCTAGTAATTTTTTCCGACTTGTATCAGAGGAATTTTATGCAACCCTCGAGTTCTCGAGTTCTACAGTATGCGAGTGGTCACTGGCATTTAGAATATGTAGATGGCTAATTTCATATTATTTATTACGTTAGGCAATCTGAAAACTTCTACGAAGATTCCAGTCAATAAGTAAGAAGTAAGCTATGGACGCAACAAATAAAGACAGTCTGGAGGTACGAAGGTTCAAGTCATGAATACGGGATATTTCAAGCGTGTTCCTAGGCACATCTTGGCCCTCCTCTGAACGATAAGACCCTACCTGATGACGATATAAGATTTAGTATCATAAAGGCCAAAGGACACCCGGTGATGCTCAGGTCAGTTCAAAGGCCAGAAGTAATTTTTACTAGAACTCGAGCAAAGCTACTTGAAACATTCATCAAGCTTGATTTCCTTTATTGTTTGTTGGCTATTGTCTGTCTCGAGGTGACCTTAATATATTAAAAGCTATTCGGAACACATGTCGGTGGATGATGCTGGGCCTTTGTGTAGAAAGTAAATAAATCTTGATATGCTGGCTGAAAAGGTTCCTCTGAGAAGTCTCATCGCACAATTTGCAGAAGCATAGACTTGACATCTAGATACGTCTGGAAGCAGGTATCCAGTGAGTAAGATGCAGAATCCTAGTAAAAAATTCTATCCCACAAATAAAAGGTGTAAGAAAGTGGGAAATGTGGCACAATGTTGCTGACTATCATCGACTCTGTAAAAACGTGTGCACAGAGAAGAAAAATATCGCCGGAACCTAGACTTTACACAAACTGGTGGAATTTCTTGCTTAATGGATGGCAAGATGAAAAGAGAGTGGTGACGAAAACATGTTTAATGTACCGATAATAAGAAATGACATAAAGAATTATAAAATAAGGTTAAAATTCGGTAAACTGTGGGGTTTTGGCTCCAGGTTTATCCAGAAAACTCTCGAAATGATCTAAATCGACTCTCTTGTTAAGACGTGGTCCATTGTTAAAAATTGTAAGTTTTAAGATGAATGGTAATAATTGTGTTGGCATAACGCAATCATTATTGATAGACCGTTCAAATAAACAATTAAGAAACTTTCAAACATACTGACATATATAAAGGGGTTCCATGGAGCTTGTGTGCCTTTGACCTAATATTTGGGCCTCTAGACGTTTTATGATTCTACTTAAGTGCAGAAAAGAAGAGGACAGAAAATAATTGGGTGGTTAATATATGCAATCATTCTGATTAACTATTGAAATCAAAGGTAAAAATCATTCTAACTCCTTGTGGTTCCACGTACTCTATTTATATCGAAATGATTGATTTTAATTGATTTATAAGTGCAGGAATAAAGTTGTCTAAATAAGCGCTACCTTCATTGCAGTCCTAGAACAAAAGAGCGAAACTATTAAAGTTCTCTTGACTTCCTCTTTACTAACTTCCATATGCGCTTTCGGAAGCGTTTTCTGGAAAGTTGATTCCCAGATTAATGCACTGATATTCCCCTCTTCCTCCTTATAGCTCGAATTCAAGGTTAACCGACAAACACCTCACATGATATTTTAGTTTATTTAAATAAGTCTAAGCGTTGAAAGAATTTTTGTAACGAGTCTGTCAGCTTTACTTTTCCCAACTTCTTTATGATCAAGTGAAAGTCTGCCTTTTCTAAATTGCCCCGTTGCATCGCATAACCTTCCTCTCCGTAAATTCGCCTAAATTTGATATAAAACATTACTTAAAGCATTTTAGTAGCACAATAAATATTCTAATGGAGACTTACAGGCTTTGACAGTAGTATAGTCGCTCGGCCAGAGCGCATATTTTTATGAATTCTTTCACTTCTAAAGCATATTCTTTATCACTAATTGAAAGCAATGAAATTATCTCTTCAACCTGGCTTTTGCTGAACGATCCCCCTATAAGAGCACTCAGTGGTTCCTCTAATTCCTAAGGTATTGATATTGATATTTCAGTTCATTCAATTGTGTAATGTCATTTAAATATAACAATTAGTATTTTAGCTTTACTTTTAGTAACAAATTTGTTCTGATTTCATTTAAAATGTTATTAATTACCTTTATTTTTATTAGCTGGTTTCGACTATCTTTGTATTTGTTAAAAAATCGTGTATAATACGGAATTCGGATGTCACTGACAATACAGTAGGTGTTTAAGTAGTCCATTGGACCCATACCTTTGGAGATAAAGCAAAAAAAATTATGTAAAATTGTAATTACCCTCAAGTTGATATAAATTAAATGGTAGTGTAAACCTTATTAATATCACCCGGGAAGACTCCCTTTCATGTTTATTTTCGCCAAGCAAATGTTTCATCATCTAAAGTAAGCATTATTACTACAAACATTTTAAAAATTAAAGTTAAAAGTAATCTCATAATTGGCTTACATCTTTATAACGATAGGCATACAAATTCCCTACATCGAGCAGTCCAGTCTGCCAATAGGGTGGATCTTTATTGTGAAGACGATTAAAGTATGAATGTGAATCATCGAGGTGGTCTAGAATCTCTGCGTGTTGGTGATCGCACTGATGTCGTGTCATCGTTTGCCAGTACTCCAGACTTTGTAGTTGGTCCTTAGCAAAGCGCTCAATGTGTTGTTCGTAGAAAAAGAAAGGGGCTCTAACTCGTAGTTGGTCTTCGCAGGTCAAATTTTCGTCGCATTCTTTGTCTTCTTTTTGTAGGGTTATCTATAAAACCAAACCATTTGAGACAAAGACTGAATATAAGGCAGCATCTCCTCTATAAGCAAATTCAATATGACCAATTTTCTTGACCCCTGCTCAGTATCATGTGCCACCGAAATTGATCTCGTCTTTGGGCTCACTTGGTCTAAATTCTGCGCTTTGCAATATTTTGTGTCTTCCTTCCTTCTGCCTTTGCTGAGGTCCAAAGAGCAGTGGTTTAACATGCTTTTCTAACCCATGTTAACTACTCCTTTTATTTACGTTAAATTCATTAGAGCTCATTTAAATTGAAAACTTCGAAATGAAACTAATATATGCAATCAAAACTCGAAATAATTTTAGTCATAAAATAATACACAGAAATGCTCGAATATATATGCTTTGCTTACAGAAAGGTCGCTTGACTGTTTGGGTTTGAGGGTTTCCGTGTTGGGTTTTATTTCGTTGTCAAGATTATCAGTTCTGATGGTTTTTTCCCTCACCGGGACATACTCTCGCAATTGTTTCAATGACATCAATGCGGGATCATGAGGAGGAAAACTAACGAGCTCCCTAAAATTGGTGAGAATCGTCCATAGACTAACTTAACACAAAACTTCAGAGTTGAAGCTCCGATAATTAGTATAATTTAATTATTGACAGTGTGACTCTCTACTTATGCCCAGATAGTAGAACGAACGTAAAGGAATAAATTATCTGTAAAATAATTATTATTCAATAATATTTAACGTTTTGCTTAGTCTTCATGAGTATGAGAGGATAAATTTAGCCATTTTTATTTCCAGGTAACTTACTCAAGGAGGGGCACTCTTTTTTTTCGAACATCTCCCCAGTCCTTCAATATTTTGTCATTGTAGATGGCCTTAGGCTTAATTCGTTTAAGTATTTTCGCATTTTCGTCTTGAATTTGTTTTTCCCTTATATAGTCGTCCGTAACTTGCTTAGCAGTACGCTTAAAGTCCATTTAAGAGATGGCATACCATAAATTAAGCTACCGCACGTGCATCAATCGATCGCAATCTGTATTTCAACGTAAAATAAACTTATCTCTGAAACTTAATTAAATTTGTCTTTTAAGCACCTATCAAAGTTGGTACTTGGATCAATAGATTGCACAATTTCGTTTATTGTAAGAGATGGATATATCGAAACGGTACAATTAACCAAAAGATAGATCCAATTTCAAAGCTAAATTTTTTGTAATATTCCGATCGATTTGGATTTACTGCTCTCCCCTGACCTACTTAATGACAAATTTAGCAATTGACACGATGCAGCAGATTTATCAGAGATGGAAATAACAAAACTCGAGTTATATCCTTTTAAGAAAGTAAGCATGAAAAGGAGGACGAAATTGTGAAAAGTTAGGTTGAATGAAAGCGACGAAAGTGAATCGATTCAGAAACCGAGAATTCGGAGCACGAATTTTGACGTTTCAGACACTAGGTCATAAAGAACTTATTTATATCAATTAAGTAAATAATAATTATGAGCTTGATTAAATTTAGAATGGGAATGAGCACTTCAAACACAAAAACCGTTCTTTCCTTAATCCAACTAGACTCACATCACACATATTTGTTCACTTACTAAAAGGGTGGCATTCTATGCAATGATCAGTTTAACATTGAACTAGTTACCTAGCTACAGCTGAGGAAGGACCAATTCTGCGTGAGTGGAACTAAATTTTCTCTTACTACACCAAGACAATTTCTTTGTTGTTGTCCGTCTGTGGTGTATTGGACTACTGTGTCCGGGAGCACGAGTTCAATTTCATATCAACACATATTCGGTGAGTGGAAATGACAATCACACTATCCAAGGTTGGGTGCTGGAAAGACGATTTCCAAAATGAATCAAGGCGTTACTCTTTGTATGATGCAGTATTTTACTCATTCACATCTATTACTCCTTTAGATCCGAGCCCTGGCTTCCTACCTTCCTGCATGAAGCAAACTCAGTGACCATATTAAATAGAAGAATAAAAGAAGAGAAAGAGTTAACTGAATTATTCAAATTTTGACTTAGAAAAGTCTCAATGAAGCTCGAAAGTAACTCCAGCTTATTGAAGAATTATTTTTTAATTTTAAAACAATGATAATCCGGATATTTCTAGTGTGTTTGGTCATTGCCCACACAGAGTAGTGAATGGAATTGGGTTCTAACGTTCCTAACGCCAATACTAAAGTCATGCTAGTAGTTATTTTGATAGTTAATGAGTAACTTTCTCAACTCAGATTGAAGAAACAATACTGACAATTTTGGCCGATTTAGGAGTTTGATGAGTTAATTTGTCTGAGATTAATCGCGCTAATGGAGTAATTGCAAAAATCCACTATTCATTTGACTAAGTGTATATTAATATTAAGAGTTTATTATGTCGCATGATATTTGATTGCTGATGGTAGACAAGTCTTCAGTAGTAAAAATGGTCTGAGGGAATGTGAAGAGTTCCAAAATCACCATATTTTCACAAGCAGATATAGTTTTCGCGGTTTAAATTTTTTTAAATAATGACTTGAAAATCATAAATATCATATAAAAATGGCCTTTTTATGAACCAAGATATAACTTCAAGGTGGTCTTACTGAATAAAACATATGCACATGATCTGAAAGATATAATTTTAAAATTCCTTCAACAAATGAGAATAAATTGGATAGTATATTCTTTCCATCTATATCTATTACTACATGACAAAAGTGTAAGCGATGGAAATTTAAGCTTATTATTAGTCGCTGTATTCCCAAATTGACTTTATCCCCTCAGCAAAAATACAGCACAAAATAAACCCAAGCAACACACCAGCCAATCATTTGGTGCTGCGTCCCAAGGGAGTGTCCTCACATTCGCGCGAGCCAATCACAACCTAACACTACCACCTCACCCCCTAACCAATAGCCAGTTGTCTACACTCACACCACCCCTTCGACTCTCCCCTCTGCATTCAAGTTTGAGCGCACTGAGGTGTAGCAAGTCCAACATTCTCCACAGGGGATAGACCGGTGATATTTGCCCACTGGGAATTTAACGAATATTTGATGAGCGCGGGTTGCTCCTACGCACCAGCGTGCGGACTCTCGTTCCCTAGTGGCCTATAACACGTCCGCGCGCGTATGTTTTACTTGCTTCTCTGTGGCTCTTATATCCTACGGCATTTGCATTCAACTTGTGAACAAGCATCTGCTTATACCGCTTCTGTTTCTGCTTCTCTTGCAAAGAAGGTCCTTTGAGAGCATCACTACACCCACAGGGCAGTCAACTGTGCAAAACCTTTGGGAGCAAAGACACTAGAGGGACAAGAGTGTATTAAGTTAAAAGATCAACTCTATTACTGCTACTGAGCCGTATTTTGGTTTTTCGATCACCAGCGAAGGGGAACCACACAAACCTCTGCTGGGAGTTGGGAGCGGAGAAAAAAGATAAATGCCCAGAGGATCAACTTTAGCCCTCCCGCCGATTCCTTACTGCATCCCCCAGGGAGAAAAGAAAATAGAAACGTGTTGCGAAATAGTAGAAGAAGAAGAAGTAAATAGGTGCGTATGTTTGCTTATTCGTTATTGATTTTTTCTCTTACTGACTCAGTTAGGCGCTTGCTCGGTGTGAAAGTGACTAGAATCCACTGCAAAAGACTCCTATTTTTCTAGGCCACTTCAGTTATACTATCTTAAAAATTCTTAACACTGATAATCATAAAATTTGTTGGCCCTATGAAATATATTTCATTTTATAGGGACATGCATTTGGATTGTTTATTGAAATTAACTTAAGCTTAAAAAGTAAGTTTATAATATGTAAGTCGGACATATGAGCATATAACTTTATCTCTAAAATATACACATTTAAATTTTCATCATCGACATCTGTTGACGCAATTTTCTCATTTTCTTTGGGCCTTTATTAGAGGATTCGGGGATCTGTATAGCGAAAATGTTGGGTAATTGAGGTACTCAGTAATTTTTTACAATACCATATACTAGAAAGTGATCGTGGCGACTGTTGGATTCATTTTAAAGTCTTAAATATCAGCGAATATATTTTAAAATGCATTGTTTCTCAGAAGCAGCAGGAAGCCCTCTTATAGGCTTTAGTGGCAGTAAGGAATTGAGATATCTATTTATATAGCAATATTATATCAATGAGCATTAAATTTTTTTGGAGAAAAAATTGACTGATTATCTTAATTAATTAGATTAACCAATGACACAGATGTTCACACATCAGCAATCTCATTTTCAACAACCATCAGGTCAAGGTCAAGGAGGTGAAGAATCGACGTTCCAAAATTCTGGTGGTCATAGTACTGATCAATCACCACTATACACCTCAGGAAGTCGAAATGGTTACCCACCCTTTTCCAGCCATTCAGATGAACGGAGCTACGCAAACCCTACAACGGCTCCAACTACGGAGGATGCAGCTCTCTTCACCTCTCCCGCTAGTCAATTCAATTTCGTTCGATCATGGATCGCCCAACATCATCATCTCCATCAAACTGATGTCAATAGTGCGCATAATCACCTTAATCAATCAGAAGTTGGTTATCAACCTGCGGGTGGTCTCCAGACTTACCCTCCTACTGGACATCAGTTCGGAAGCATTGTGGAAGGAGGAAGTGGATTTGGCCAGGTGCCGAGTGGAGTAAATGCCCCGAACAGGTTTGGCATGTTCCAGACCGTAGCAGGTGCTGGTACTAACCCATCAGCAATGGTTGGATACTCGGGCTTGTTTCAAAGGTTCGTTCAGTTGCTTGGTCATTGTGCGCATTTTTTCAACAATTGCACTTTACTACTTCTATTCGCCATTCTTCATCAACAAAACTGCCCAAAGCTATATCACTTAATAAGACTATTGAGATGAATTAATCCTAAGATGAGATTACTTTAATTATATAGAAAATGATCTATGATGTAATATTTAATATCTCAAATATGTTCAACAGAAATGAGCTGGACTAGAAAATGGAATATGAAAAATGAGGGCGGAGGGGAGCAGGGATTAGATGTCATAAACCACCGGCAATTATCTTCCACTTCACACCTGTTGAGTGGTCTCTCAGGGGCAATGTTGTGTAGGAGAGGGGATTGGGTCATAAAGGGAAATGGGAAAGTTTTTGCTGGAGATGGCCAAGTCATCAAATGTCAAATCAGTCTGTTATAACATGGAGATCAAATCAAATTCGTTGGAAGGAAATGAAGTCGTAAATTTTATAATTTTACAATAGTATATTTAATATTCGGATAAGCGGATAATAAACGCCATTGCTGATTTTCACTAGTTACCTAAATAATCCTTACGCTGATCTTTCCTATTCTAGGCAGACTTTTACCATGATGTGACAAAGATAATACCTACTTGATTAACACGTAACGATCGCGTAATTAATGGTAGTTAACGAATGTGTGGCAAACAATAGTCATTCTCACCTCCAATATCCCCTGAGCACATTAAAGCTTTGAAAAATTCATCAAATGCTAGTCTATGGCGTAGGTGGGGTATCGGTCGCTGTGCAGGTCTGCCATGCCAGAGGTCATGAGTTCGATCCCCATCGGCCCACACTCAGTAAGTGGTCAACCATACAGGGTAAGTATGGCTAGTAGAGAGGACAGTAGAATCTGTTTTTCTCCCAAGGAAGGCTCAATGATGCCACCCACCACTCAAGATGAGCGTCGAAAAGCGCTTCCTTAAATGGGCATGGGATTTAATATCATTTTTACTACAAGCCTGTCATAATGTTAAAATAACTTTGGAATGTAAGTGTATAATTAAATAACAAAGAAACAGACTTGAAACCTTCTCCTCTTTACTATTAAGGTGTTCTCAACGCGGCACTCATAACGAAGTTCATTCAGCCAGATTTGAGAAGCAGCCACCGAATAACCTACGAAAAAGCAACTTCTTTCACTTTGTGTTGGCACTTTATGATCGAAATCGACATCCAATCGAGGTTGAAAGGGCTGCTTTCATTGATTTTGTTGAGAAGGAAAGGGTAAGGCTTAATTCCTTGTATCAGAGCAAAATGCCTCCTCTGTTGATTTTAGGACAATCTCCTATATTAGCGCTTATTTAATGCCAATAAATTAATTGTCCAATTAAAAAATAACGACTTGGCAAATTGTTTAATTCAACTTCTTTCGGTACTTCAAAAAGAATAGCATAAATTTCCCCTTTTTATTAAGCTGTCTTATAGATAGTGTAGTATTTTTAGTTATGAATATACAGTACTCAGTTATTCCATGTTCGAATAGTGTCTGGTAGAAATCAATTTTGCTAAATTAACTCCCTAAAAACCTATGAATTATTAACGAACCAATTGGAATGAAGTGCGTACGTCTAAGGCACAGATATACGGACGCACCAAGTACAAAAGGAGGAGGGTGGTGTTTGGGATGCGGGGAGAGGGGGGAGGGGGGGGGGCTTGGATTGGTAGAATGCTATAAGGCCAGAAAATGCAGTGGGTAGATTTAATGAACTCATGTGGGCACTTGGAGTTCATTTTGTATGGCGTGGAGTAGGGGGCAGGGTTATCGAATGGGTTTGGGCAGGGGAGAAGTCGAGAGTGAAAAGGGGAGAGTTGAGACGCGTGTCTTCTGCAAATCCACTTGGGAGTTTAAGAGGCAGAGTTCATTAGATGTTAATTATTCAATGGCATTGATGGAAGAAAAATAAGGAGAAATGCAGAAGGATAAGAAGCAATGTTCATGTGACAAACAGATGAGGAATATCTCGCCAACCTCTCTCTTTTTTTGTCTTTTTTTCCTCTCCATCTCTCTCTCACCACTCTCTCTGAAATTTGAGAAAGATGCACATGGTTAGCATCAATATTTCAATAGTTTGACACTTTGACGAAATTAAAAAAAAAATGGAACAAATTCTTCTGAAATTTTAAAAATGAATGTGCTACCTTACTTGGTCTCCCATAATTCTCTTTTAGCAAATAAGTCAGTTAGGATAGGTACTCATTGAAAAAAAATAATAGGAAAACTGTTTTTTTTCAATGAAATTATGTTAGCCTTTGCTTGAAGTAAGTAAGATCTTGTTGCTTCTTTCCAAGAGGTGCGTTTTAAGTGCCATTAACATCAGTGTGGTGCATGGGCCATGTGTATGTCTGCCACATCAGATATCTTGGATTCTAATTCCATCGGCCTATACAGAGTAAGCGGAATGACTTACCACATATAGATTTCAAATCACTCGCTGAGATATATATATATATATACCCAAGACTTAATACGAATTAATTACATGTGAATGTTGTATTTTAATTGTTTCCTTTTATTCAGACATAGAGCACCGATGAGACATTTTTACAATTTTAACACATCGTATACATATCGCCTTTTTTACTACCTTACTAGGAACCTGACAGTGAGAAAACCAATAACGGTATCCACTACAGACTGCGTCTGGTCTTCTCAAACGGTAATTCAATTATCTTATTCGTTAAAGCTAAATTAGCTTTATTTGTGTTTATACAATTAACTGAAAGTCATTTCAATGCCATCTGCCAGTGCCCACCAGAGGAGGCATTAACGCACCATTTATTTCTTATTTCGATTTTCCAATAAGGAGTCAGTCAGGTGGAATCGAATTTAATGACCAATTTTAATTTCATTGCTTCCACAGGTTTCCAACAGGACCAAGATATTTATGTTCGATTAGTTGATTCAGCTAATAAACAGGTAAACGATTTATAGAGGATCTATGCCATCTGAATATCTTCAATTTTAGTTAAATATTTAATTATGTTTTAGCCAATAGCTTACGAGGGCCAAGACAAAAATCCTGAAATGTGTCGGGTGCTACTCACTCACGAAGTGATGTGCAGTCGATGCTGTGATAAGAAAAGTTGTGGAAACAGGAATGAAACTCCTTCCGATCCAGTAATTATCGATCGGTAAGTTCCCTCACCCGATATTAGTTACAAATAGGCATTGTTCAGTTCAGTATGTAATGACAAATCGATATTATCGTGCAAAGTACAAACTGAAAAACAATTTGGCAAGCTACAATTCTGATTACATGTAGTCATTCAAATATTTTTGATGGGATTTCTTCTGGCACTGGCTCATGATTTAAGTTCAATGAGAACTGAGAATTATAGTCAGCCTGAATGTCACTTATTCTTGGTGTTTTCTCCCTAGTATTTGAACGGCTACGTTAGTACAAATTCGTTCTTCTCTATGGAGTGTTTCATTTATTTCAACTGGCAACTAGAAGCAATACTTTCCAAATTGAATAACTTTATAGTAAAACACCCAATTTGCAAAACTGATTTGGGTTATTATGAGATGAGAGAATTTAAAATGGATTTCTTCTTTCTCACCTTGAGCATTCTGCCAGATGCATATTTCATCAAAAACGTACAAAGGGGAGACTCTGCGTTTTTTATGAAATCGTTACACGTCCAAGAACTTATTCCGGGGGAGGGAGAAGAAGGAGGTATTGTCTAGACCACAACAGGCGATATCTCATCCTTCCGAGGACTTTTCATTCGCCGTCCACTGGTGCTGCCGAAAAAAAGTATGGAGGTGGGAGGGATGTTGTTCCAGCATCCCCGAATTCCGTTCCGCAAATAAAACGACATGTGCACATTTCAACAAGCCCCAGGTGGCATGTCCCCCAAGATGTAGCGAAATTTTTAATTGTATAATTGAATAGTCAACAGGGGCCTTGCGGTTAAGCCATTAGTCATTTTGTTAATAGGACAGAGGTGTTCTTTGATAAATGGACCTTAGCTGTTGGCTATATATCTTCTTACATTTGCCTTCTTCTGAGCAATTCTGTTGAAAGTAATTATATAAAAAAACTTGACCTTACAATCACTAGACCGATGGACTCAAATTTATGGTGGTATTAAATTCCCGTTAATTTAATTGCGCCCACCTAAGGTCAAACGCCATAGGGACTCAGATAAATTAATTATGTTCAACACCTTGACAATAACCCACGAGAAGAGAGAGGGAGGTGGTGAAACAACTTTCTCAAATTTCTTCCCCGATAAAATTGTTGCCAATGCGGCTACTGACTCAGAGGAAAAAAGTAAATGGGAAAATGAAATAATGAGTTTTATTATTTTAGATATTTTCTGAAATTTTTCATGAAGTGTAACCAAAACTGCCTGAAGAATGCCGGAAATCCAAGAGATATGAGGCGATTTCAAGTAAGTACGAATTGATTTAATTCGCGTCTTTTAGATTTGAGATTAATTTTCGTTTTGCTGATTTAGGTTGCTATAGCATCAACACCCTCACTAGAAGGCAGCTTGCTAGCATTTTCTGACACTATGTTCGTTCACAATAACTCAAAACATGGACGAAGAGTTCGACGAATGGATCCTCCAGAAGAAAGTGAGCAGAATTATAATGAGTAAAAAAAATATTGTATTCTAGCTGAAGGAACTGAATTCATTCACCTGGGAAAATCGATATTTCTATTAAGGTCTTGAAGACAGATCCAACGCGCGTAAACTTTAAATTTTAATCTAGGGGAGCTGCGTATTTTTTCCGTTTATAATGCTACATTTTTAGAATTAAAAAGTCTATTTTGATTTGATTGCTTTCATATTGAATGTAATGTGAGTTCTATTACATTAAAATCAACAGCCCCAAGGTCTTTTAAAGTGCTCCCATGGGCATGTGTCAAAATTCAATTACTTCATCCACACACACACACACACACGGACAGCTTTCAACTGTTGACACATTTCAACTGAGCAGACTCGTATGTTAGAAAGAAGTCCCCACTTCTTCCAACGCTTCTGCAGAATTGGTCATTCCGCCTTATGCCCTCTGGGATTTGAGTCCAAAATTAGTTAGCCATTCTCTCACTCCTCCCCCCTTCTTTCCTCTCATTCTTTTTTCCTTCACCTCACTCATCCACCCTGCGAAGCAAGTGAGGTAATGGGTGGGGCTAAATGGCTAATGGATAAGCGACGACTAGCAAGTCAAAGAATTGACTTGTTGGGAGGACGATCTTTAGTTTGAGAGGCGCTTCTTATTAAGACGCAATAAAACATTTCGAGTTATAATTCGTGGGATTAATGGTGCGTATTTGAGCCTTTAATAAAGCCAGAAAATGTCTATTCAGATTTCGATTTTTGTGCAATTTTCGGTATGGTGGAGATTTGTAAAGATAATTCCACTTATTTGAATTTAACTGCGAAATTCCATTTCCAAATAAATGAAGTTTAATTCTAAAAATCTTGTTTTACGAAGTTCCTATTGAACTTGACAATTAAAATAAAGGGACGTTAAGTTGTTTTAAACAATTTTGCTATAAATTACTTGAGGTCCAAATGTACCTATTATTGAGAAAAAATTTTGTTTGGTAAATAATTTTGCCTTCTACAAGTAATACTCAATCCCATGTTTTAAAATACTACTTTAATGAAATATTTCATTTCAGTAGCACCATCAGCTCCTCCAGTAATAAAGGCAATTTCACCGAATGAAGGTTGGACAAGCGGTGGTGAAAGTGTGATGATAATTGGCGAGAACTTTTTTCATGGACTTCAAGTGGTGTTTGGAAATACTCCAGTCTGGGGAGAAGTAAGCAGTTCGCTCGAAACAATTTATCCATACCACTAAATCATGATGAGTATAGCGAATGCGTCTTTTCTTCTTTCAGTTGATCACTTCAAACGCTTTAAGAGTTCAAACTCCACCAAGACCAACTCAAGGAGTTGTTGAAGTCTCCCTTTTATTTAACAATCGACCATTTTGTAAACATGCCCCAGGACGCTTCGCCTACACTTGTAAGTAAATCACAGACTTAAAAATGTTAAATATGTTATCGTAGCAGTTGATAGGCAGAAAAAACATTATTTTCGGGTTTATAAGCAGAAAAAAGTTAAGTTCGTCCCATTGGCAATAGAAATAGTTAGATTTTTGAGTAAATACTAGCAGAACTTGTAATCATCGCTTAGTAAAAACATTAACGCTTTGTAATTTCCTGTTCATGTTATTAGCCCTAAATGATCCCACAATTGAATATGGTTTCCAACGTCTCCGCAAAATCATTCCACGTCATCCAGGCGATCCTGAGCGCCTTCCTCGAGAAATCATATTAAAGCGGGCGGCCGATTTAGCTGAAGCGCTCTACTCAATGCCCAGTAGGGCGGCCGCTGTTGCTGCTGCCGCTGCTGCAACGCATCACGTGACCTCCGGGATGGTACACCCTTCCCAGACCGGACCTCTGCATAATAGCAACCACATGCCTCCCCCTGCAATTCTTCCACCTAATCACTACTCAGATGTATCTGGTGGATTCGCGGCAATGCTCCCAACACATCAACATCAACATCATCAACAGACGCTACAAGGCTCGAAGACGGATCAGGCTCTATATGCTTCAAAGTTGCTACTTAATAGTACGAGTAGTGCGGCAACTTCGGTGACGTCTGACGGGGAAGAGGAAGAAGAAGAAGAGGCAGAAAATATTGGCGGCGGTGGCGGAAATTTGAGGGAGAACAACGGAAGTCCTGTCAAGGTTAGTGAAGGGTCAAGAAAGGGGGAGAGAGGAGCTGAAGGAAGAATGTGGTCAAAGAGACCGAGATTTGATATCAGTGGAGGGCAGGAGAGTAGACAAAGAGAGGTAAGTGCTATGTTTTGGACATCGTTGCTCAAATCGCCACTGGGAAATATATCATATCGGGTTAGTTATTTCTTGGTCATTTTTCACTAAGGAGATCAGTATTAATGAATTGGGTTCAGGGGTTGGTGGCATGATCTAATGTTAATTTGCGTCTTTAGAGTATCAGATGTTATGAATTTGCTAACAATCATAGTGTTTCCAGTGATTGGAATACTTCTCCAAATTGAATAAAATAATTAGCAGAATTTCTCAGACCGAGTAGACAGCCTAATTGTTTTGAAAAATTTTGAAATTATAGACATCGTTAGTAATAATTACGCAATTGTAAACCTTTAAATTTCCCTAAAGAATGTCATACAGAGACTTGCTTGACTTATTGGTTGGAAAGCATAATATTGGCATTTTTTAAATTGTAATCAACTTTTGTCAATTTAGTTAAGTAGACACAAGTGAAGGTTCATGCCCCGTTTATTCGATTAATTGTAGTGTACACACATTGCTTCATAAACTGCGTATGTATAACCCTAAGGGGATGAATTCCATCTAAGATCCGTAGCCCACCCTATGTTCATTTAATTAAGCGTTTATTTAGTAGATTAGAAATTAACGAATGATATATTATATTGAAAGACTTCTACATCCAAGTTCAAATTATTTCCTTTGTTTCAGGAATCACTCAATTCTTACGCACCAAGAAATCATCCTTCATCAATGAAATTCAGTAATATGGAACTCTTAACGACGGATGATGGTATATTAACGAAATCGTCAAGTTCCGGTGCCACAGTAACAACAGCCCTGAATTCAACACCGAAAACAAAAAACTTTGAAACCCCAGTAACGGGCACTTCTCCCATCAATAATTCCAAAGATGGCGATGATGCAAATGGTAATTTGGCAGTTAGCCAATCCCGGGCAATGTTTAGTGAAGGAGGTGGGATGTATGACAATGAATATTTTGGTGTTGCTACTACGACGACATCCAGCAATACCAATTACAATTCCCAATCAAATGTAAGTTTACTAACTCAGTTTCTAAGTATTTTAATAGTAAATAAAAATCAAATAAAATCATTGAAAAAAAATCAATGAAATCAACTATAAAGTCCCAAAGATTTCAACTTCATCCAATAGTTTTTAGAATCGGTTGAAAATAAATCGATATTGGAGTACATCTTAACCTAATTCACTTAAATGTAATTATTTTATTACCTCAATGCCTACTTTTTTATTTCAGAATTGGATTTCTTTTGAATCATCTAACTGATAATGACCGCTGTGGTACAGCTGACCTCTCGTCATCAGGCTCCGACAATTACATTTCCACCTCCTTTTGTGCTCTTTCTTTTTTGAGATCTGTCTCGTAACTTAATATACACTTGAGGTAATGCCCAAGTTTTCCCCAGTTTTATACTTATTAATTAAATACATTAAACATTCCCTACATTTGGAAAAACAAAACTTAACAAGTGGTAAATGTACGCTAAAAGACTTCTTTATGATAAGGTGGAATATTTTATAAAAGTATTGTGCTCCAAATAGTGGAAATAGTATGCCAAATATGTGTTTGACTGATTTGTTGCCGTACATGCATTAAAAAGTCTTGATGGCAGCCTTCGGTAAAATTACAAATGCACAAAAACTAGTCGATTTAATAAACGATTGCACACCCGAAGCGAGTGAAATCCATTGTGGAAGACTTATTGAGAAGAAGCACCAACGCATTTAGAATGCTAGTGAAAATAAAGGAGGACCTAAATAATATTGGAAAAATAAATTACCAATCAACCAAATGCTGTATTTAGGTAATTTCATTACTTGTTATTTTTGTCAAAAAATGTGAGTTTAAGCCAGGAATAGCACAAACAAGGTGTTCTGACACCACACCACACACACGCACACACACACACACACTCTCTCTCTCTCTCTCTCTCTCTCTTTAAGCCTTTCTTTAGTCACATACGTGATGATAACGATAACGGACAGGTGAAACCAAACTGAATTATGAAAGAGCATAACGTGTATCATTGTGGTTAGCATAGACCACTGGAATAAGGTAGTTATGGATATTGCTCAATACTCCCTCAACACTGTAGGAAGAATCCACCATGAAGGAGGAATTTCACTGGAGACTACGAGGCTGATATGGTACAGAGAAAAGCAACATAATAGACAAGCTGATCAGATTGTGATCGCACAGCAGATTTCCTTGATAGTCTGCAGAAAAAGTGTAGGCTACTCTGGCATTTGACTTAGGGCCTCCCAACTCTCCTCCATCAGATCTTGACCAGGTGGGTGTTGTCGCGATAGCCAGTGCTTCAAAAGCCAACTAATTAATGGACAGAATTTATGCAGAGTCCCAAAAAGTGCAAAATTAATTAGCCACAGGGTACGCCGAGGAGGAGTGGGTGGTGGATTATACCTGTAATAATATTATTCTTTGACAATAGGGTAATTTCATTGTCTGTTTAAGTTTATTTAAATATCATCAATTTTGGAGTTACGAACCCCCTTTTTTTTCTTGATGCCATTGTCAGATTTATACCGATCATAAAATGAATCACAAAATGATCAAATTAAGGATTAAGAGGAAATACTGATTAGAAGAGGTGAATGAAACCAGGTTGTAGTAAGGAACTTACTTCATCAGGTGTCTAATTTCAACGGATTTCCTTTTATTTACGAGAATTTTGCTATATCCTTCATTAGTGTCCTAAGGTGTATTTTTCAAGATCTGAAATCTGAATTTCCTAGTGAATTCATGTTCCTCATGTTGAGCGTGTATTGACCAGTTAAGTAACTTGAATGGTTGATTGATATAGAACAAAAAGGAAAAATTAAAAACATGCATATTCGCTTTTGATTGTTAAAAAGTTAACCATTTCTTTATAGTAGTCCACTTATTCAAATCAGCGGCCTTCATGTGGGCATGTATTAAATTTTCTTTTCTGGTTTCTATTTCACCGAGTTCGCTAATCATTAGAATATGAAAGCCACAAACTACTTTTATTAGGGTTAATCCACTGTTTCAACTTCAAGCTCTACGTCTATTTATTAATAATCACATAAGTGGCAAGACTAAGGAAGAAAGATTTTAAAATGAACTTCCGTAAATTTCTTCTTTCCACGAAGCTCCACATCAGTTATGTCGATGTGACGATCACTGGTTTTAATATTTATATTTATACATCAAGTGACAGGAATTCAAATAGTTCAAAAAAATTGAATGCTTGGGAAGATTAAAAGCCTCATGGATGCTAAGGATGTCCGTTGATGCTTATAATATATCTTGAATTACTTTGAGTCTACGGGACTAAATGAATATACTTGAAGTGAAAAAATTCAAAATCAGCATTTTTTTGCCAAAATGATCTTATTTTGGATTGGAGGAATAATTTATATTTTTTAAAAGGAAATGCTCATTTTCTATTCGTTTAGAGATTATCTTAACCGCCACATGACTCAGCCCAGCCGAATTGCTCAAGACAATTGGACGAATCCCCAAGGGAGCACTCAACACAACATAATGAAAATATTAATATTTAATGCCTCAATCTTATGACTTCAGCTACGTTAATGGTAGTCCATGAGCGGGTGTTAATATGAACTGTAATTAAGAAAAAAATTGTGCTATTTTTCAAGCACGAAAATGAATGCAATATGGTATAGAATAGTCGAAGTCAAAGGCAGAATTAGGATGTTGCCGATACTTCCAAAAAAATTTCGATAAATAGCTAAATTATGGACTAATTTATATTACCATACTTTACGTAATAAATATCTGTGTTCACTACTTAACGACTATAAATAGGAGTCTGTGATCAGTTTTAATTAACCATAATTTTAGAGGAAATTCGAGATGTGGTATTATTTAAGGTAAAATAACAATTTCATTAATTTAAAATAATTATTCAAGAATTTATTACATTTGTTCGTCTTTGCAGTTTTTATATGTATTGTAATGGATTAAATCAAGATAAGAAATCAATTGACGAATCCTAGAATTATTGTTTAAATTGACAGAGATTATGTCCGTTCAGTAATAACTATTTTGTAATGTCTGCAAAAGAAATGATAAAGTAATAAGCACTGCTTAAGAGAATAAGCATATGTCTATTGTGAAAAGAAGCTATTAACAATAATGCATTTTATTTAAAATATATAAGTAATTAGCTGCGATCGAGAGACTCCAATTTATGTGAAAAGTATAAAGTGAAAATTATTCATATCTCTGTCTATTACCAAAGGAAGCAATTTAGAAATTCTAGTAATCAGTATTTGTGGCTCGATTATGCATCTCCAAATTCAACATTGGGAACTAACGTCCCTCATGATAAGTTTTAATATTATATGTTTATAAAAACTGTAATTGGTATAATGGGTCAAAATAACAGGGCAGAAATGACATGTCCAAGCGCTTTATGTGATTACGAAACCACTCAAATATAGTAGCTGAATCGAGAATTATTTATTTAAAATTTTAAAGGATATATTTACTAGTAAATATAGTAAATAGGTGGGCAAAAAATTATACCAAGAAAAGATATTAATGTTTCAGGACATATGAATGAATTCGCGAAATTAATAATTTAGTTTAAAGTTATAAACAGAAAAGTCTTTTATTTTTAATCAGCACATAATAAAATTTAATTCAATATTTATTAACCAGTTTTCTATAGCAGACGAAGTAATAATTTGAAAGTCATATTCTGGATAAGGGTATAATATCATTCGGTTTTGATTAAAAAGAAAAATAAAAATGAAGATTTGCCTAAAAATAATATTTAAAGCTGCAATTGCTTTTTATAATAAAATTTATCTTTAAAATATATTTTTAGAACTAATTTTGTTTAAGTCTACGTTTAGCCAGGTTGCTCACTTTTCAGTCCTTTTCTGAACGTGGTAAGGTTGTATAATTTTTCATGGGTGGGTTTTTTTAGTTGCGATGAAGGTTATTGCTTCGTCGGAGAGTATTAAGGTTCCCACCAATGTAAAGGTGACCGTACATTCACGCATTGTGACTGTGAAAGGAAAACGAGGGACTCTTAAACGTAATTTCCGGCACCTTGCTGTGGATATTAAAGCCAGCAATCGCAAGGTTACTGTTACCAAGTATTTCGGCGTCCGCAAAGAACTGGCTGCTGTGCGAACAGTCTGCTCTCACATTGAGAACATGATTAAAGGTGTTCAATATGGCTTCCAATACAAAATGCAAACCCTTCACGCCCATTTCCCCATCAACATAATTGTGCCTGAGGGAGGGAATGTTGTTCATATCAAGAACTTCCTTGGTGAGAAAACCACTAGGACAATCCCAATGGCATCTGGCGTTAAGGCAGTTCATGATAGTTCTGGATCAGATGCTCTTCTTATCCAGGGCAATGATCTTGAGAGTGTGTCTAAGTGCGGTAAGATCGTATTTTATTTATTTATGCCCATTTTTTAGCCGCTCTTATTCAACAATCCTGCGCTGCTCGTCATAAGGATATTCGAAAATTCTTGGACGGTGTTTACGTTTCTGATCGCAGCACCGTGGAAGAGATGAATTAACTGTTAATAAATGTGTGGGTTTATGCACTCAATACCAATCACTTATTAACTGGAAAAGGTTTAATTTTATAATGTGGGATCGTGTTTTAGAAATTTTGTGAATATTGTATCGTTGTCCTTGTCCATATCTAGTGTTGCTTTTTAGGTAGGCATGAATGGCTTTAATAATTGCTTTATGAATTGTTACTTTATCATAACTCTGGTAGTCATTTAGTACCTATATTTTTCGTTGCATTTGTTCAATATTTTGTTTCTTTTAACAATTTCTTCGTGTTATTAATGAGTATATTATCGAACTCTATGTATTAATTTGGTGCTTGTTTCAAAGTACGCGCCGTGGTGTGGTTTTTACTCAAGGTTTATCTTATTAGTGTTTAGTGTGGTAAGGTATCTTTGAATGTTCAGCTTCGATGTTTGTAAGTTTTCAATTCTTATATCGTTTTATGTTACCTGTTTAATATTTGTAGAATTAAAGTAGTGAATCCAGATTCACATATATTAATCGTCCGTAAGAGCAATAATTAAGATGAAGCGTCGTTCCCTTCCTAAGTTTTTGGATTGTTGCTTATTATAGTCATTAGAATTGCTGAGGTTTAAAGTCTTCAAACCCCGGCATTGTTTGAGATGTTCTGTCAAAGTTTAAGTATTATCGCTACGAGTTGGTCGACTCGAGATCATCTACTCTCTGACTTGTTTGCCTTTACTCTAGTGCCATTAAAAATCAGAAGCCTTGATAGAAAATTTCAAGTAATTGTTTTGTCCATATATTGTTTCTCAAGTCATTTAGCTCATTGTCTTATTTGCATGAAATCAGTTTAATGTTGGGGGGGGGGGGGGAGAAGTATTACAGGATTGTTAGGGATAAAGTAGAAGTGGGTGATAAATTCGGCGCTTTTAACATAATTGTTGAGTAGGGTAGCTTTGGGGTGGACTAGAATTGGATTCTATGATTGTAGATGAACTGGGGGAATTTGGGTTAGGTGAGTTCGGTTGTTTTGATCTCCTAAATGAAAAATAAAAAGTATTTACTACTCAGGAGGTTTAAGTAGTTATGCATTTCGGCTTTATCTTACGAATTGGCATTGTTTGCTCCTGACCCATCATGCAGTCTGTTGTGCATCTTCATACCGCGAGGGGTTTGTCCGATGTACCCGCATAGACGACAACGGAGTTCAGAACTTCCACCTACGTGCTCCCATTCTCCGTTTATTGATCGAACTGAGGGAGAGGTTTCGCTGCTATCGCCCCCCTGGGACTGTGGTGATGTTGGGGGATGTGTGGTATTAGTAACTTTTAATGATGTCTGGCAGGCCTCTGCAACTATATCTTCTATTCGCCGTCTTTTCGGTGAGCGTGATTGCTCCGAACTGGTGGAGGACTTGGTGCTCTGGGGAGTTGAAGATGCCGTATTGTCTTGGTAACCTGTCACGGTGTTTTCGGATGCTATGCTTCCTCCACCTATTTTACGCCTGCCTTGGCAGTAGTATTGCTGATGTGCCTAAAGCAATGTTAACACGTATTTATAGTTGTGTACTAAGGTATCTTCTGTTGTGACTTTAGGTGGATATGAACTTCTCTAGTGGTACTTAGATTAAGTCTATCTTATGCAGTTCGAGAGAGCTGCCGTCGAAATGTTGTCGTATGGTAAGATTACTGAAACTGGAGAAAATAGCAGATTTCAGGAAGTGCCTGAAATGGATGGGTAGACAGGGTCCGTCTCAACGTCTTTCTTAACGTCTTCTTAAGTAAAAATAAGGATCCTAAGCTCCCGGAAAGTTCGCAATAACAACTCAAATAACAGATACGAATGTTAAACTAAGCTAACTCTTTATTGGCTTGGATTCTGTCTGTCAATTAACAAAATTGAATTTATGATAATGCAAGTACCTGGGTCAATGTTTCAAGTGGATATCCTATCATTTTTGACAGTGATGAGATCTGACATTTTGGTCAGGACTTGGAGAACAAACTTATCATTGATCTGACTGTGACTCGACCTTCTATTGCTAATTACTCATTATAAATCTTAAAGGCCCTTTATTTCTGTCTTCCTTCGAACGCTAAGACTGAAAGGAATCCTAGTTTTCCATCAGTGGCTACCCTGCTGGTAGCGACTTAGGTTTATATAAAATAATGCGAAGATCTTTAGTCTCCTAATTTCATCAGATTGACGTCCTTCAAACTTTTAACAGAATGTATATTTAGAACTCAGAACCTAAATTTCTTGATATCGTCGCTCTCCATTAAGTTCAGTCATTTTTGAACAACCGTTAAAAACCATTTTCAGTTACTTAATAAGCTAATAAAAAGTTAAACCTCCCAAAAATTTGTTTCCAAGTGTTAGCTTTGGTCACGGAACTTTCGAAATAAAATAAAAGCGCAAACTCCTCTCTTATCAAATGGATAAATCAATGAAATAACCTTGCTTGGCGCCTTAGTGTGAGTCAATTTCAAGGAAAGATAGACGAAGAAGCGCGCAAATGGTTGGAGAGAAGGAAGCTTATCTCATCAAGGGAGCACTTCTCCCTACCGCAAACCCCCACACGCAAGCACCGGCGCCAATGTCTTCCCCTAACAAGCCTTCTTTATCTTCCGACTTGGCGCCTAGCAGCCACAGAAGAAGGTGCGGTCGTCTTCGTCTTATCTTCTCGAATCATTCATCAACTCACACACGAGTATTTTCTCTTCCTTTCGGCTCTCCTTTTCCCTATTTGTCTCTTTCATTTAAAATTTTCCCTTTCGCAGATAGGCGATTTCATATGAAATTGGTGATTACTTCAGGAAAGAATAGTCTTTATGCCAACCCTTCAGGGCAAGAGTCTTCTAGGGCTTATTTCGAGATTGGTGAAAACAACTTAGAGCTACTGCTTTTGGCAAAGAAATATTAAAATAGACTTGTAACACTATGAATTGAGAAGGTTATTTGGAAATCCCGACCCGGATCAAAAGAAAGCTTCCTTTGTACTTTGAATTATCAATGATACCACGTTGAACGAGCACTAGATGCTCATCTCTTGGTTGTGTTTCTATTTTAAGCTCCTTGTACTCCCTCACCCGACTTTAGCTCCTTTTTTTAATTTAAAAGGTAAGCTTTTTGTACTACTGAGGGTAATAATAATAATAGTCCGTGATCCCAATTGGTGCGTTGGAAGGAATGAACTTCTCAGGTCCCCGAACTTAGCATTTGAAATTCCCAAACCAGAAAGAAGCTACTATTGAATTAGATAAGCGATATGTGGTACTTAGTTGCATAAATAAAATAACCATAATTGGATAATCCTTGTAAATACGGTTGTGAGTTTAACTATAATTCCAATCACGTATTTATTAAGATAACTGAGCCTCTGGCAAGGAATATATCCTAAAGGCATTAGTCTCAATGATTTGTAAAACTATTATTTAACAAACAGTCCTGTAGATTTGATTAGTTAAAGATTGGAAGAGAGATGAGAGTAGCTTATCTTCTCTACCCATGAAAAAAATCGCTGAATCAAATAAAGCTGAGGTGCCTCCTTCAAGAGAACCTGTGGAATTCTCACTCCTTATTTTTGACATCGTAATTTAGGAAGTAATTCTAGCGGATAGTCTGATATATCGAAGCAGTTTAAATTCACGATTATCGCATTATTCTAACTTCTATTTTTTTCTGTAAAGGCCAATCAGGTAACGCCAGCGCCTTTATAGCTCACTTTTATCTTATATTTCTTTGTAAATCTAAATATGGGACAATGGAATGAAATCACTTACAGGAAGTGCTCAGATTTTGTCCCTTAACTTTACCCCATCCACCCAGTTCTTTTTTAGTTGTTTTGGGCTATTTGGAAATCTAAATTCTAGATCAAATCCCGCTTTTAGCCGGCATAAGAACATGACCCTAAGTTAAAATGTTACCTTGAATGTACTGTGAGCCTGGAATCTCGTCTGACAGTTGTTGCAAAGATAGGGTCTTTGGATCTCGACACTAGTATGTTGCCCTTCGGTAGAATTCCGACCCATATCTCCACCTGACGACGAAGCGTTAAGTTGATGTGGTTGCAAAGAGGAGGCGGTAACAGCTTGAAGTAGAGCTTCCAAAGTCGCAGCGTCAGGCAGTTTTCCTCCACCGAGCCACCAATTTGCAGGAGGTGGGGGTGGCTGTGGAACAGGAGTAGTCAATCCACCTCCAACAAGCCCTGAAAAGAGCGACGCTAGGAGATTGTTTGTAGCTGCAATAGGAACAGAATTAGTGCCCTGCTGGCAGGTATTCTCCTTCTCTGTCTCTTCGGAAACAGAAGATCTTCCTGTTCGAAGATCTAATGGAGCTCTGCTTCCGGACTCTCCAATTTGTCCCGAGACAGACACAGTCCCTCCATTACAATCTGGATGAACAGGAACGTAGACAAACCCAGCATCCGTGATGATCGGAGCTGTCATTACTAAACCCAGACGTTTTGAAGTATCTGCTAGGTGTGTGACATCCGTATTTCCTTCATCAGCCAGCTTTTTCAGCTTTTGGCTGATGTTGACGTGGAACTGGTATATCGAACTGGAATAAAACCGTTGGCAACCATGACAAAAGGGAGTGCAAGGAGACTTTTCTTCCAGTGGTTTCGAGTGGTTGATCTGGGGATGAAGTGGTCCAGATGTGAGATGAGGGATGTCAGTAGAAGGAAGTTGGGGTCGAAGGCGCGCGAGCGAAGCGAGAGTTGTTGCAAAGCTTAAAAAGGGATCACCGGCATTGAAAACTCCCGCCATTTCACTAGGAAGATGGAGAGCACGATGAAGACCTGTAGGAGAGGCCCCTGCTGCAACTCCTCCGTGTCCCATTCTATTACTCGAATGAGGTGATTGAGGAGTGCTGCTTGAAGCATTTCCATTTAGACGTTTTCCAGGAGTTGTTCGACTCGGCCATGGAAAAGCTGCCAAATAAAAGCGAGAATAAATAATGTGACACCATTAAATTGAGTTTTTAACGGACTCCACTAATGGAGTGAAATATAATTAATAAATCGATAATCATGGAGCTGCCTTCTTAGTGTTATAAATGATCCATGTTTTAGAGTATTTTTGCATGATTCAGATTTAACTTTCGGAATTGTAGCGGAAAGCTTCCATTCTACATTAGTTGGGGAGGAAGCAAAAAATGAAACTAAATAGCATCGAATGGAACTAAGGCATAATCCCTTTCCCCACCCATCCTCGCTTGGAAATAAATTTGCTTTGCTTAATTGACAAACACGGATTAACTTATAATAGAATCAACTGGAATTGTTTATAGTAATTCCGTGCTTCGAAATTCTAAACGCTCAGAGTAATTTTTATTTGAGCTAATCACTCTGTGCAATCTGCGACTCGAAGGAGAACTCAATCAAGATTGAGTTATTTGATTAAGAAGCAGAAAGTGGTAGGGATGTAAGTAGAAAAGTCAATTATCTATCCCTCCACACCTTCTCCTCTCTCTCGAGTTCTCCACTGCCGACATTAAAGGGTACGGCTAGAAGGAGAGAGAGTGAGAGACCATGAGTGAGTTTTATCGATGGAGTATGAGATATAATCGACGACTCACCTGGCCATTTGAGATAACTCCAGCGTTCTCCTTTATCCTCTATGTTTGTCCTCACTTCTTATCTCCTGAGTATCAACATTAATCTAGCTCATACCGCCTTCTACCCTCCCCCTCCCGCCCTCCTCTCCCACATCTACTACTAATTATTTCTTTGTTGTAGAAGAAAATCTCGTGTAGTAAATAAGAGGGTTCATATATATGAAGTAATATATCCTCGCAGAAGTACGTATGTATAGAATAGCCATTTCCACTTATTCAGCTGAAGTAGTGGTGCTTAAATCGGATTTCTCTAATGAAAATTTGAACGAAAATTTGCGTGAATCACTATTGCCTCAAAATGCATTACTTCAAAATGGGAAATGAATAATTAAATAGAGAAAATATGACCGGAACCAAAATTTACTTACCCGGATTCGGGGTTGTTGAATTTTTCCCAACACCAGAGTCACTAGAGTCGGTCGTGCTGACTGAGCTCTTGTCAGCAGAATTTGAGGCTGTTCCGCTGGTATTTCCTCCGATTGTATTGCCTGACGAAGTAAGTTGAGGCCTGCGCGAGCAGTAATTTGCCATATGGGCTGTGAGAGTATCCACACTGGAGAAGAATATTCCGCAATAGAGACACTTCTTATCACGTTTTGGACCCCCAATAGAGGTCGAAATAGGCCCAGGAGTACTTGAAAACCCCATACTGATCACAGGCGGTGAAGGAGAACCGCTTTTTGATGCTCCCATAGAATCTAAGCAAAAAAGAAACGAAAGAATTTCAAAGTCTACTACGGCAATATAGCTCCTACAACAGGTTGATTTCATCTAAAGACGCCGTAGGGACTATCAAATGCTGTCATTCTCCTTATTAGTACGTTATATAACTAGGTCGGAGCCGGTTAGCCTTCCCGGTAGTGATCAGACCTTCTCTCTCTCTCTCTCTCTCTCTCTCTGCCATCCGGCATCGGCTCATAAATTTGCTGACTCCTGTGTGCACATCCATCTGTGCAGTCTGCGTGTGTGTTTGTAGATAAGCATCTGCAAACATGGGACGGAGAGAGGGAGTAAGAACGTTTTTAGTCGGAGCCACCCAGCACATTAAGATCGCTTAGGAAAATTACTCCTTCTCCCCCCCCCCCCCCCCCCACCCCATTTTACC
Organism: Hymenolepis microstoma; assembly: GCA_000469805.3. Lineage (NCBI taxonomy): Eukaryota > Metazoa > Platyhelminthes > Cestoda > Cyclophyllidea > Hymenolepididae > Hymenolepis > Hymenolepis microstoma. The sequence goes on along the minus strand of LR215995.1, from coordinate 7,803,784 downwards.
CTAGGCAGAAAGACGTCTGCACATAGTTAAACAAACTCCTCCCATCAATGAATCTTATCATCCAATACCAATTTCTTCAATCTGAATCCTTTTCCCCTAGTGAATGCAAGAGATCTACCGATATGTTTATACCCCTCCAAGATGTACCTTTTGGCTGATAACTTTATGACCTAAGTGTCAAAGTAAGGTGGATAGATGAGCACGTAATGAATTGCATGACCGACCTCCCTCCTCCATTAAAGATGATTTTAGCACCATTTTATCTGGCGCCTGAAAAGCCATTTCTAAGGATTCCACTGACGGTGATGGAAGTGATAAGACGATAGGGAAAAGGAAGGTGGAAATACTCACTGGAATGAACTAGCTTGATTATTCCACGAATTTGGCTGCCCGATGAGATATTGGAGAGTGCAACAACCGTGATTGTCTCCATTGCGGCTAAAATTATTTCAAAAAATTAAATTGATAATTTTATTCAGTTATTACTTTTTGAATTTCCTGTTGAAATCTATTGTATAAATAGATTATAAGCAATAATTGCATTGGTTTCTTTCTAACTTACCATCAACATCAATTTCCACATTGCAGGCGTCTGAAAAAGTTGTCTCTTGAAGAAGTTTTATCCACGCATTTTCCTCATTCACTCGCACAATAAGATCACATGAATTTCGAGTCTGAATACAGAATAGAATTTTAAAAATTTGTTAACCGTCTTCATCTTGAAAAAATATTAGATAAATAATAAGGACACATCCTCTTACCAAGATAATGATCTCTCTATAAGCCATAGCAGAATTAGCTTCACCAACTGGACTGATATTGCGGAAGATTCCTGCAGTTCTATAGGGACCCCAAACATGGCCCACGGAAATATCACAGGTGGCCCGAAGAGAAGGCTTATCTGAGGATGAGTTCAAGGCCATTTTCACTTCAAGGGGGAGTCTAATGTCAGGGTAGGATTGGGATGTCGACCTACGGTCGTCGGATCGTTTGGATTCAGCTACAAGAAAAAGGGAAGTAGAAAGCAGGAGTTAAGGCGTAAGTTTGCGACGTACATCAGCGCAGATGCGTGTTGGAGATAGGCCACCTTTGTGGATTTGTAGTAACAGCAGTATTTATCCGCTTTCCTTCACCTTCCCACATTCTCTTTCCGCTAAGTAAATGACAGCACAATGGTGATAAAATCTATCTCGGAAAAGAATACCACTTTTGTAAATTACACCAGAAAACAGACTACATTCTCTCTCTCTCTCTCTCTCTCTCAAGTGTGCACACATACCACTTTCTTTTAAATTACATGCATTTCACAAACATTTACTTGAAAAGAAGAAAAAAAGCTTATCAACTGCTGTGATCTCGTTTAACTTGTTGAGTGTTCGGTTTAGGATTTGGTATTTGGAAGACGAAGGAGGGGATGCTAGTAGGATGTAAGATAGATCGACTTAGAGATAGTTAGTCTCCATGTACTGACAAATAGGCTTAGATTTCATGGAAGATTCTACAGGGAGGAGCTGTTTACAAAACCTAAACTTCATCAGATAAGAAGCTACCATTAGAGAAATTCGTAAACGAAAATACTTTGATTGGAGATTTGAGGGTAAGAAGAAGTAAGAGCAGGCATCTTCTTTTCTCTACTTCCTATTTCTTTTAAGAAAATTTAAAGCACAACTATCTTCAGTCTGAGCACATTGGCTAATGCTACTGAGTGTGTAATTGATGGACCAATCAGTCATCAAGCGGTCTTATTGGCCATGTGAGTCACCGTAAATATGAAGGATACTAGATGTATTAATACAAATAAATTCGATGAATATGAGGAGATAGAGGCCGCAGTATCTCAGTGGCAGATGCGCTCAAACTAATTCGTGTGTGTGTGCGCATGAGATAAGAGCGACATGATAGCGCCTTATCTTGATGTGCAGGGAGGTTGGAACCAATGGGATGAAGGAGTGAGTGAGGCGCACGTTTAGTTGGTTGTTCTCTCTCTAATTCTACCTCCCTCACTCCCTCAACTGAAACCGTGCGTTTGAGAGCGTCGGGTAGCCGTTGATATCATCTCTTTGCCGTTAACTGCGCGAGCTCTGTAGATACTATCGCCTCTTCGATACAAAACCCCCTCGCTCTCTCTTCAATACAACATCTCTCTTCATACTCGATCTGTGTAGCAAAAAAGGTGGTTGTGTGTGATTGTGGAAAGTGACTTGACCCAGAGTAGCGTATTAACAATAAGCCTTATACATAATCACAAGCCACATCTACACGAAGAAGCAAGCAAATACGATTGAACAAGACAGATAGGGTTGGCGCATACAAGGAAAAAAGAAAGCCTAGGAGGATCTGATAAGGCGACACGGTTCAAGCTACAAGACGATTTGAGCTCACATATATGTGTGCAGATAGAGGGAGAGTGGGGGTGAGTGGAGGGGGAGATATTATTATACGCGGTGCTTATCAACTCGTAGGATCAACCGCAACATACGTCCAAAAAATGTTATATAGGAGAGTAGGGTGTATGAGTTTCGCCTTATCAGCAGCGAGACATATCTTACCTTGTCTCCTTAAATTTTACCCAGATTGAGATTAACACACCTCTCTCTCTCTCTCTCCCTCAGTACGTGTGTTATTGGGATTCTTATCATTTTAATACCCATCAGATAGGCACGAAAGCGAAACTATTATCTTAATTCAACTCCAAATTGTCATTCCATCCAAGGCGTTTATAATTTCAACGCCAAATGTAACTTTATAATCCGTCAGATTCATTGGGTGAACCCAATCACTACCTAAATGATGACAGAAAAGAAGAATTCTTTATTCTTAATCCACCAAAATATTTCTGAAGGGTCATCTTCAATGGCTTTACGAATAATAATTAAAAATAGGATCCGGAAACGGAATAGTTCAGGCTAAAAGTAGTTTTTCTTTCTGGAAAAAGCGCGAAGCCAATGCAACAAAGTGTTTTTAAATGTGTTTTATTGTAACTACTGAAAAATCGAAAATCGGCAAATATAGAATCTCTTTAAATGGATTTATGTATACTTTAGTGCCCATGACAACAAACCATCGCGTCATTTAAAAGCACACAATGGGAAATGGATTACTAATATGAAGCATATATGAAAACGTAAATCCAAGTCCTCCAAACATAAATATTTTGAATTTATCAAACTGCGATCGAATTTGTAAAGCATGTCTAGATACATCAACCAGGTCATAACACTAACAGCACAGGTATTCTTATTAAATATTTGATGATGGTAAGATAGTGATGCAGCTTACAGCAATGGCTGATTTCTAAATTGGAAACAACCATACTAAAAATGCCCTCTTTTCCCCCAGAATGCAAGTAAAGATGACAAAGATGCGATAAGCTGAGCTCGCAAAGATAACGACGAAGTGATAAGCTGTCTTATCAGATCTACCATCCACAGCTGTGGGACGTGCGTGCACAAGGAGGAGGGGGGTGTCTGTGCATTTGCCCAGCTATCTCTACTCCACGGCCCCCCCCTCCCCCACCACACAGTTCATCCTTATCTTATCTCGTTCTCCCAATCGACAGGGCGTGCGTACGCACTAGAGGGACAGCACAACGGCTGTCGTCGATTACCAACGCAGCAGGCATTTGCAGCACATCTATCTCTCTCACTCTCTCCTCCCTCTCAATACACAGATACTTACGCACCCATACAGAATACGAGGATTGAAGATAGCATCTGTTTTAAATCGGCCGTCCGTCCTCTATCTATGCTTCTATCCAAACAGCCACCACCCACTTACATTCTTCCTCTTCTTTCCTCTTTGTTTCTCTCTCGGCCCCCTGTTTACACTCTTATTGGGCCTCCCAAGGTTGTCGCGTGCGAACACAGATAACTAACCTTGCTAATTAAGCAACTTAATTAGCTCTTTCAGCAGGTGGTCCAAGATTTAATAAAATCGATATCTTTCGACAGTATCTCAAATTAATTATTAATTTAATTACTAAATAAATGGAACAATTCGTTTAAGCATTCCAATTAGATTCGAAGCCAAAGAATGTACATTAACTTCTCAATCCCAATTAGGATGGGATTTTCCAGCGCACACTCTGGGTCAAGAGTAACATCAAAAAACTTCCCCGGTGCATTCCATCATCCTTATAATTAACTAGTAATGTTGGTCATTCCTCCCATTGGGAATCAAAACCTCGACTTCTGACATGGCAGACCGGTATGAGGCCAATGAGCCACGACACATATTAAGGATGGGTATTACTTCATTCACTAACGAATGACTGCACGGTAAAAATTTACTTAATAAACTGCAATTTACCATAAAATAGTTTGAATTCATGAAATAAGAAAGCATTGAATACTTACTGTTCGGTTTGTCATTGTTTTTGTTATCAGTGCCTGATGTCTCAGAATCCATTGACTCACAGTTAGTGATGCAAGGCATGAGTGAGCGTTAAAAACTAATCCCTTTAATTACAAATGAATTCCTTTTAGTACCCGTTTAATGTATCAATTCACGCGGAATTATGTTTGTTTATAAATATCCGTACACTTAAACTCCCATTGCCCAATAAGAAAGCACGATGATATTAACCAATAAATTAACGCACTGCAACCACTGACTCAGTCTATTGACCAATCAGAGCTGAGGCGTAACGGGGTTGGTGCAATGTTTTGAATGATGATTGGTAATATGGCATGGGGAGAGCTTGATTTAAGTTGAAAAAAAATTAAATAACTCATGATTTTGTAAATAAAATTTTCACTAATGAAAAAACCCAATTCTTGAAATTAAACAAATGACATACCTGAAAACGTGCGATTTTTCTTCGCCGCAAGTCACTGTTTTTGTTCTTATTCATGTCTGTAAAATATAAGATAAATGTTCGTGAGGTAAATAAGCTTCCCTTTAAGGCCAATTCGATGCGCATTCATCTACTTGCAACTCGAATTAATCTCCCGGTAATTTTGCTAACGCCTCAAACAACTAAAATGATTTTAATCTGGGATGATAATTTTGAAGCAATTATAATATTTATCCATAAATTTTAATTCACTTCGTATGGGCTAAAGCAATTTAAAAATTCATTTAGCGGGATCTCCCCATATTGACATTTTCAAATATTATTCCACCCTAACACTACTATAAAAATCTTTTTTGCTTTGAAACAAAAGAATTAAAACCTGCGAATACTGAATTAACGTAAATCTAGAGAATGAGGGCTTAAGGTAGAGGAAGTAGTAGAAATCTGACGAAAGATCGCAGTTAGGGAACTCGGTTAATTCGATAAATACGCAAAACCTGTTTCCGTATCAGCTATCTCTCTGCGTTTTCTAGATGATAACATCTCCGCCTAGAATACGCGCCATCCAATGTTCAAGACGAGGAGGGAAAAACTGAACTCAGAAACGCAGATACAAGGATCATGGTGATCCTGATCATTATTGCGTGAGATGTCACTGAGGGAGTATCTTTTGACAATGAGACATTTCATTCGTAGTTTTTTTAATTTTTTCCTGCGGCGTACTTATTTATCTAATTACAGTCTTGTCTTTTGAAGCTTCAGAAACGCTATAATCTCATATTGAACTTGCCAATGCAACCAACTATGCCAAAGCACCTGAGTAAGAGAAGCGGAGAAAACTATAGCCAGGTATAAAAAAGTATGATAGGCGAGAATTATTAGCCGATGAGGCATGATCACGAAGGGTCCTATGCTCTTTAAATTCGTGAAGTATCGAATGCTTTATAGTACCACCGTTCTAATGATGAGGTTCTTTGGGGCGTGATTTCACAGTCGAAATTCGGAGACTGTTGATAGACGATTTCATTTTGCGGCAGATCTCAATTTGCTTCTACATTGCCACAGACGGTAGCATGTGTATGAAGCTGTAAACGATCATTTAGTATTTGCAGAGACCACAGAAATATGTCCGTTTAATGGGACAAGTTTGCACATACATCTACTGTTAGCAGGGTTCAGTGAATCAAATTGCACGCGCTCCTTTAAGTGACAATATATGGTAAAATGTATATTAAGCGTATTTACTGAAAACGTAGTATGAAAGATTTTATGAAGAATTCCGACATACAATGAATTGGAGATGGAAGTGTGGGAAGTCTTTAAGGATTCGAATCTTAAGCGGTATTTTGTACTACTGTTTACTTGTGATCAATTTGTTATTTTTTAGCAAGGAGACCCATTTTAGGCTATCAGAAAATCCAGCATATCCAACAAGTCAGAGAGTCTCGAACTGCATCAGTGGACGTCTGGCTAATAGCGTGGCCAACCGTACTTATCGACATTAGTCAAGAGAGGATTGACAAAATGGGAGTTTCCCAGTAGTGGGGCATCAGAATACTATCTCTGGGCCCAAGAGGAGGGTTTCAAAAGTTATTCTTATTAAGCTATTGAAGTAAACAATAATTGACAGTTATTTAATCAGTCTACTACATTTTGATTATTATTCGTGGATATACAGAAGATATGGAAATTCAATAAGCCTCTAACACACATAGCGTACATTTAATGGCCAAAAAATACAATAAATAAAATTTTCCATTGATAAAATATGTACTTTAATTTAACACTTCCTTTCCACTTTTGGAGTATTTTTGAATTTTCTGTCTCACTCCGGACGCCAATCATTCAAAAACTAGGGGTGACCGAGTACCCAGGCGAAAAATTGAAAAAAAACATCATTGTCATATTATCATTATCAAGGCGTGATTTTGACCAAAAAATGCTTCGATTATCGTCGAAATTAGCTCATTTATAGAAACCTTAGTACATGGCTCATGAGACCGTAGCTATGGTGACAAAGCATACGACCCCAAGTATTTAAAATTAAGATTAAGTGCAACTCCTGATGTCCTTAGTTGAGTTTCTACTTTTACAAAATTCTTCAGCCTTTTTCTATCCTGCTGACTCTTTTTACTGAACTACATTTTTAAATACTTTCTAATATTTAAAAACAAATATATTTTTATCTTTAATATAGATATGAATCAGTTTTCATTTGCGATTTTCTGGTAAATATGACTTTAGCACATATTTACACCATTTAATTGACCTAATAGACTGACATAGTAGAAATGTATAAAGTCTACATGATTTTTAAACTAGGCGGGTCAGAAGGTGGCTCTCTATTTAATAATTTGCCGGCTGTGTTAGTTAATGAATTTACCGGATTTTGATTAAATTCCAGCTCTAGTGATTGAAAGTAACTTTTCTAAATTAGAAAGCTTTTCTGTCTTGTATTTCGCCACCCAAAGCGCAGAGTTTAGATACGTTGGTGATAAGTTTGACTCTGAGCTTTTTTGAGTTCTCATGAGTGAAAATATTTATATGCATATATATACACACATACGGGGCATGTTGTTATCAGATGAAGATAGACGGAGTCGAATGTCGAGGGATTTCATTCAAAAGTTCTGATTTTCGCTTGAGTTTACATCAAAGGTAGGCGAGAATCAAGCACTGATTTAATTTTTCATCAATGAAAGTTAGACATTTATTTTGGCTCAATTAATGAATATAAATTTGAAATGTTTACTGTTAGATGAATTGTAGACACTATGTCTGTTCATTAATGCCTTCCCGTGTTATTTAAAGAAGGCAGAAGAGAAATAGCACCATCTACTGAGCACGAGTAGAAAATTCTATTTTATTTTAACATCCTATTTCACAAAGTGACATCTTAACTAAAAAAACGAAAACTTCTATTAATTAAAAATGGAATTATTTAGACATAACGGACAACTCTAACTCATCGGATCTTATTTATTTCAAATAAAACAAGCAGGAAACGTCTGGATCAAGTACTACTTGGATGAGGGTAATGTGTAACTTTCAATTTTGATCCAATTAAAAGGCTATTTATTAAAAAATAAATGAATGGGATTTTGTATTTTTATAGTCATTTATTTCCTTCTCGTATCTTGGCAACAAAAGGGTATACTTCTGCTGCCGTTCATGTTTCAAAGATCAGGCAACAAAGTTCCTTAAATCGTCACAGTTGAGGTGCCGTTAGTAAGAAAAAATTTGAAATTATTGCAAACCTTATAAAGAAATCACTGGTCTAGGTCCACCGGAAGACGCACTCCTTTATTTCATTGAACTCTGGAGGTCTCTTAATTCTTGGTTGGTAATTTGACGCATAAAAAAGAATCAACCCCACCCAGCTTGCCTTAGCTTGGCTTCCGTCATAAATCTGGTCCCGTTAGCTAGGCTTCGATGCTTGCTCCTTTCCTCCTATTCCTTCCTCTTCACCTCCATTTTCCATATGTTTCTCCACCAAACTCATAGTTCAACTCAATCTTTGGTCTTCTCATTCATGAAAGGCTCCTGTTGCCTATTCTATCAGTTTTGATTTTATCAAATTAAATTGACGCGAACTTAGCTACCTTGACCTTCCTAATCCTTAAAATAAATACGTGATAGTGACTTATCAACTGTTTTTGAAGAGCACATTAGTATTTATTTCCGAATAGAATAAGTTCATGTTATTACAATATAGCGGTAGGGAGCTATGCGGCGCGTGTGCGCATGTGTGCATGTGATAAGCCAAGAACACAAAAGGCTAGAAAAAGCAAGATTAGCCTTTTAGCGCTCTCACGACCGTACGTTCCTCTTTCAAAATAAGCTCCAGTGGTACTAGACTCATAACAGAAGGCGTTATTGCCGTTTGAAACATGTTCAATACGTCTATAGCCCTTACCTGATACTACCGAAATTCATCACGTCGGCTGGATCAGTCTGCTGTGAGACGCGCGAGTGCGGTTGGGCGCATTTTTCAAAATATAATTCGGGCGTTAAAGGGTTAAGAAAATGATAATTTATACACAATTATTGATTTCAGTGGTAGATAAGATCTGACAGGGAGGTAAAAAGATCTGAGTATCGAATCTTCGGCTGTCATACATTCTCACAAATAAAAAGAACATTCATTCCTAATCTTCCAAAACGACTTCAAGTGTGAAATTAAAAAAATTTTTCACTTTTTGAGGAGATGGGAGAATTGATAGATTAATAGTTGTCAGGATTGAATTTGAAAAGTTCATTCCAGAGAAAATTTGGCTTGTACAGCCTCACGACATTGTTTATTGGTGCAAAATTTGTTGTTATTACTTCCCATGACAAAGAAAAAAAAATTAATTTTGTTATCGTGGAGAGCCATCTCGATCCTTGAAATATGCAATTTTATTGAAAAGGAACGTAGAGGAGCAGGACAAAAAGAATGGAAGAAGAATCAACGTATCGGAAGCGCCTCAATTCACCTGAACTCAAAATTCGAGTGGTTGACTGCCTTCTACCCAAGAGATTAATTTCACTGTAGTTAGATCACATTTTATATGTCATGCTTACTAACTCGGTATCTTAATTCCTGTTTTGAAGATGTGCGTTTAAAGTCAGCAAGTGTTTGAGGTTGATTGATTAGTTGATCGAATCATAAGGTTGGACATAACCAACTCGGAAGATTTACCTTTGCAAACAGTAAAAGACCGTTTAAGTTGTTCTGATTTGCAATCATTCAATCGGAATATAAGAGGGATGGTTAATAGCATAGGAAAAATTCAGACAGCAGAGATTAGTGGTGCATCGGAGGTGATCAATGAAGCAATCCAGTTGTCTTCGTGGAGAAATTTTGAAATTGTAATCTCAAGAAGATACCAAAAATATGAATGGCAAAATCACTTTAGGAAGAGCAACCCGTCAAAGGAAAGTGAAATCTCACTTATTTAAATAGTGCCATCTTATTGAATGATCTGAAGCACCTTGGTGGAGGCAAAAATCTCTGCAAGAGACCGAGAAGGTATATTTATTTAGCTATCCTAATTTTACTTTTTAATATGAGTTTGGAATAACAGGAATTATTTTGTAATCCCACCTCAAAGAGTGTTTATCACTGAAATCTAAGTTGTAAATTACCATAGCAGCTGAAAACTATTTATGCACTATTACTTGTATCAAATGGCAGGCTTTATAATAATTATTATTACCCCTTTAGTTGACTTCGGACTTCACAGAGGGGGAAGGAACATCAAAATCACAACAAGTCGAGAGGAGGACCAGAAGAGTGACTCACTGATGCAAAAGAGACAGACACAAAGGTAGAGAAAAGGTAAGGTGAATACTGTGAAAATGGTCGAATATGACATACAGTCATATGGTTCATGGTAGTTTGAAGCCAACTTCCGGTTTATAGACATTTTTTGCCGTATGAGTATATGTTGCCCAGGGTGCATTATGTAGAGGTAATTCTATCGCAAACCTCATTTATGCAACATTAATTACATGATAAGAGGAACATTTGTGGATTTGCATATTTCGAGTGGAAAACAAGGAGAAAGAAGGCATAAAATCTTCATATATATAAGAGTTGGAATTCTACACAATGTAAATGATTGCTTACATCAATTATACTAACTATGGGGAGAAAAAAAATCCCCCTACGAAAACAAACTAGATACAATCAAAAAGTGAAAGAAGAAGCTCTCCACAGAACACGAACTGCCACCTTCCAAAGCCGCGTATATATGAGAAAAAAATAGGCGTTCACACAATGAAATTTTTCTAGTTATGCATGTTACGCGTATTTCCACTTTTCCATAGGAAGACAGTCTTATTTCTGTGGCGTATCACGTGTCTAGAATACGGCTTGGGAGGTAGATAAAACAATGTATGATATAAAGTTCGATTCCTCCCCTCATGTTCACCATATTCGCGTACTTCAAAGCTTGCAAGGGATCAAATCAGCGTTTAACTCTTAAATGATTCAGTAAAAAGTTCAATCGAATTGAAATTTTAACATAACTCGCAAAGCGAACATAAAAACTATTAAAATGTTCAAAATCTGATTTTAACGCCAACTACCTCCTCTGATAGTTTGAAATCATGTTATCAAAATAGTTAGTAGGAGGATGGTTTGAAACAGTACAGCCAACCACCCAGAGAAATCAACCGCTTAACAAACTTTCCAAATCGCGGATGGCAATCATTAAGTAATCTAGGCTGCCGTTGGTGTAATTTAAACCCTGGAAAATTGGAACAAAGAACGTTTAAGAGTAATTATTAACTAAAAGTTGCCAATTGAATTCAAAAATTAAATTAAGCAACACTCTTCTGATATCTAGATCACATACTGTAGTTCCTACCGACTGCATTTTTTCACTTCTATTAGCCCTACCTTCAGTTCTCCTAGTTCAAATCCTTCCTCAATCAATTGGCCAATTGAAGTGATGGATAAATGGCTTGAGATTTTTTGGCCAAATTAGCCTTCACAATTGGAATTCACACAGTGGAAAGTATTACTACGGACAGGCCATTCATTTCGAAGCACTTAAAATTATAAACGGAGAGGAAAAAAGTACCAAATGTACAGGTATTATTTTTATCGATAATGGTACCGGAAAAAGGAGAACTCAAATTAGTTAATGATTTTTCAGGAGAAGTTTTCAAATTCCTTGGCCCTCATGGAGTTGCAATTCTTTTCATGATAGAAAGCAAAGCGGAACCATACAACAAAACAAAGCAGAGTGTAGAGGAAAGTGTTAATAAATGTATTCCATTCACTTCCCAGAGGATTAACTAAAAAAACGCCTTACAACCTCCATGGACATCAGTAAAATCGTACTGTATTGTTTTCTCTCCCCCACTCCTCTAATCAGTCTTTACAATCTCTTCCTATGCCCTTTCTCTCTCTCTCTCTCTCTAGTTGTTATATGATGAGGTCTCTTCTCTTATTGTCTTTTGGGCTTCGTGAGAATAAATTCTGGGTTTCCCCTCTCTTTTGAGTAGGGCCAGGGTGGAGGGCTACAAATACTGCTTCTTGAAGTTGTTGAAAGTGGAGTATGGCGGGGGGGGAGGGAGGAGGGAGGAAAAGTGAGCCTATCTTTCACTCCATCTACAGAATGTCTCGAGTTGAAAGCGAGGGAGAACAAAGGCTTCAATTGTTCTCCTCTAGTCACAAAAATGTGATGTTCGGACTAGGGGAAATGACTAGAAGAGGGGTGGGGAGGGGAAGGGGGATTGTGTTGTTACCTGCATCAGTAGATGAAGTATTAGTTGAAGGGTGGTCACTAGAGTACTATGGGGCGGCCATTGGCTGTATTAAGGACAGCGTCTTGTGGGGCCTTTTTGACTTGATTAATACATTGAAGGAAAGCGGTAGCTGGAGAAACAATCTCAATGACAACCTCACTTCGCATACAATGGAATATATGCCTTTTAATGAGTTCTGACTTTTTTAAACTGTTGTTGTTTTAACGCACGACTCGACTTCCGCTTTCATACATTATTTGCAATCGAAAAATTTTCCGGATTAAAGTAATCATTTTCGAGCCAATTAACTTAAAGTTGATTATTTTAACATTAATACAAACTTATTTCTGGTAGTTGAGATATTTTCTAGTAAAATTAGTAAAGGATTAAAACAGATTAGCATAGGCATAAAAATACTTGTTTTTCAATAACTTGTCACAGTGGACAGACGATTTACCGAAGAGAACGATATATGATATGAGAAATATTGAAATTTGTTCACAATCACAACCGTCATTTAATGCTCTAACCCTCCGTCTGTGTGCGAATATTTCATTTGACACTTCTTTCAATGACATTTTTCTAATTTGCAACTCCTTTGGTTTTAAAATTCCCTAACCGAGCTTCTGTCAGTGGTTATATAGGGACTAGAAAAGGTAGCAAGCCTATTAAATTCAAGAAAGTAAATGAGATTCTCACCAAGATGAGGCCCCAGGAGTATTTCAAGTGAGGAGACCAGATGGATGGTGAAAGTGATGCCAAACTCAACAAAGTTTCTTCATTTGATATGAGATTCAGAGAGTAAACGTATCAAAATTAAAATCCCATGGTTTGGCCATTGGCTGGCATTAGATGCTTGCTTATTATGTTCAGAGTTTATTGACCGCTTTCTAATCCTGATGGTCGGTCCTGGAACTTCTTATAATGGTTGAGAATGTAAAGCGCTTTGGAACAGAGCTACAGCAGATGCTAGACCCATTGTGGAATTATTTTCACCGTTTTAATCACGTCGAAGCATTTATGCTAAGGAAACAGTGAACATTATAACAAAGAGTGATGTATGAGGGGTGATAGACAAAAGCGACCTCAGAGCATCGAATGAATCTTGATTCATTTCAATTTCGGATTCGCAAGTTGCTCACAAGGCCCCTGCTCGTTTCTAACTTCAGTAGACAGAGCTACCATTATATTAACAGACATTTTTATTCTTTCTTCTGGCAATCAAGAGCAGCTAAAAAGGGTGTTTGGAATAAATTCAACAGTCCCACCAGGAAAAAGCGGTTTGTAACTACAGAATTAAATAGTTCAGTAAATTACATTTTTGCCAAAGAGTGTTATTCCTGCACTAATCGTCATTAGCGTCTTTTACAGTCCCAATGCGGCCCCCATCTCGACTCCGGAGCCTGGAGCGTGGGTACCTTCAAAGTATCTGGAAAAAACAACCAGATATTGTACTGCAAATTTTATCCCAAAAACCCTTGTTACGCACATGAAAAATTTTTACTGATATTTTTGTTTGTTTAAGAGATGTTTGTACCTTCACTCAATGAAAGTGTGGATGTGCTTACTGCATTTTACTCAAAATGCTGAATATTTTGGGGTGATTGAAAATCTCAACTTTCAAAAAACCGGGTAATATAGAAAGTAGTTGGAATAACTTAAGTCTGATAATTTAGGTTGACCATAAATTCTCTAGATTGTGGAATGCGCAGTGCTATCATGGCCGAGCAAAGATATCTCATGCTCATTCAGACAAACTCGAAGGTGCGGCCGTGCAATTGAGGCTGTGAGCTCAGAGACCTCTTAGACAGTCCCTGCATTGTATCATAATGACCAATTAAACGTATTCCACCTTTATACGCTGTTTCCTCTATAGCTTTGCGGTAGCTTGGCTAATGCTGGGAACCATTCCAAACTGGGGGATCTTACTAAAGAGACCGCTGAACATAACTCAAGGCTTATTAGTGCAGCAACCCTCTACAAGGTACTATCTGCTAAGTATTACACTTAGTGAATTTTGGTGGAGAATATTTTTAAATAAATTGCAATTAAATGTGCTTTGTGTCTCTATGAGCAAGTTCTGTCATAAAAGGAGATAGTTGAATGGAAACGAACTCAGCTAATTTGTGAAAGACGCCAACCTAAGCTGTTCCCAACAAACAACTCCTCCGTAAGTGGATGATCTTTTGACTTAACTAACTCTTGATGCTAACTTAATTTCTGCCTTCAACCCTATATAATCACCCGAAACTCTTTAAGCCACTCTCCAACCTAGAAGGTCATTACTATAAATTGTAAACTCAAAATCTGCGAATTTCACTTCCACTATGTAAGCGTTTTATTAAAAACTGCATATCCCTAGTCTAAATCACAATCATTTGAAAGAATGGGCAAACAGAAGACTACATTTTAATACAGGTTAGTTCTATTTAAAAATTTAAATAAAAATTGAATAAATAATTAGCAAATACGTAGATAAACAGTTCTTTCACTGGAAAATATTCTACTTGTAACAAAATAATTAATTAAAGCTCTAAAAAAAGCAGAAAAATCGAGATTTGATGTTTGTATTTGTACATGAGTGTACGGATGAATAATAAACTGACGCTGATGTGCTTGGTGAAAAAAAGTGTTAGAATTAAGTGGAGTGATGACTTTTGATGATAGCCATCAACCAGTGGAGTGATAGGCAGTGACTCATGGTTGCTCCCATGGTTTCGTGATGCAAATAGATATATGGAAAGGTTTGAGACAGTGATTCCATCCAATTTCCGCTCTTCACAGATTTTTTGTTTGCCTTCAGGACGGAAATCCCAACGTATTGCTATGCTCGGCAAAATATTAGCTGAAACCTTTTTGCATTATTTGACTAAGTAATTATATTAATCGACTTGAATTACTAAATTCAGATTTTTAAAAGGACAAATGAGTAAGGTGAATCCATAAGTATATATATTTGCTTGACATATAAGTACATGCCAATGTAATTGTTGTGTCACAGTTCCTGTCTTTTGTGCTTTTGTTGAGAAAATCGAGGTTAGTAATTCAATAAAATTCATAAATCTAGGCGGGTGAAGTGAATGATTATTTTAATATCGCAATTCCTCAGGATAAGTGAAAGTGTACACTGCGAATCCGTTAGATCGAGATAGATGCGCTCCACTTCTGCCTCAGCGAGTAATTCAAAATTCGTTACTTCGTATTGTAGTGGATTAGCTACCTAAGTAAGCCTGACTGTACTCAGAAACCTCAGTGACAATTTCTCCTAATTAGTACGTCCCACTGAAGTAACTAAGCTACTGCAAAGCTTTACAAGCGTTTATTCTAGTCATGCATGGCGTGGGGTTTGAACAAGGAGGAAGCTTAGTCATTCAACATGGCGGATCAAGTTAAACAAGCGGAGACCTTTGATTGGCCATTGGCTGTGTGTCCTCGCACTCAATCCATATGCGAATTTGAACGGCCGCACCTTCAAGTCACGCTGAGCGCTCATGCGATGACGTGTCCCACAGTATCACTAACTTGAGCCAATATACAAATTAAAACATTTGCCGTTGTACTGAGGCTTACTATTTCCTATGATACCACATTATAAAAATCTTATTTACCTCGATTCTACTAATTGCAAGGAAGATATCCAAAGAACTCAAAAGAACTTGAATCCTGAGTGCAATTATTAGCTTGCGTAAACAACGAAGAAAAAAGGCAATCATGCATAGTCATATGTGGAATTTGACCTATTGAAACCAAATTTGTAAACTATGATACGAGGCTAGTTTAAATACCATATCAATACAAATTGTATTTCTAAGTAATCATGCACACGATTTAATGATATGATTCCTTGACGAAAGCTTGACGGAGTCTTCTTCCGTAAAAGGAAAGAACAAAGCAATCTCCCAACAAATAAAGTATTTTTATTACTCACCTGTTAGTAAATTAGTTATGCGAAATCTTGAATATTCTGACTGTTCGCACATTTATTTGATTATCTGATTTGAGCCCTGGAGATTTTTTAATCGATTTGTGCATAATAGACCCATTTCTTTCAATTACTAGCAAATATTCAAATTATTTTGAATTATCATAGAGATCTTGAAATTAACAGTGCTTGCCTCGTTAAAAAAATCTGGCCCTCTTCTAATCGCGAGCACACATCTCAGATCTCAAAAAAGACACTCAAAATTTATTAAAACAAACTCTCCCCAGTTCGCAATTAATAAACTCGCGCACCACCTGTTACTGGCATCAGTTTGTCGATAAGAGCCCTAGTATTGCCATGCGTCTTCGCACTCTCTCTCTCCCGGTTCTTATCACTCCTACCGAGGAGTAACAGGAGGTGCGAGGCAGACCTGAGCAGCAGCTACTTAAATGCCTGCCGAGTGGCTCCATATCTCCAGCCATCTGGCACCTCAAATCAACAGCAGCGGAGTCTGTTTTGTCGCCATTATGAGCATATTTTGCAAGGACGTGAAGAGAGGAGGTTAGGGGGAAGTGAGAGGGACTAGCAGTTTCCCATTAACTTGATTATGTTCTCTGTCAACAGATTAATTAAAAGATGTTAGACATCTGTTTGCGGGATTAATTCGCTCAGATCTTTAATATAATTGGAGACCTGAATGTTGTCATCAAAGTGAAGAATAAAATAGTGAAATTCATGACTATCCGAAATTGAATTAAATGCAGGCGAATCCACACCCCAAGTGCTTGAAAAACATTTCCCTATAGGGATCTTCAGGCGTTTGCATGTTCCAAAAATTGGCGGGTTCACAACGCACTATGAAGTTTGGACATCGACCATTCGACTGCGTGAAGGAGCATTGCAGAAGTACGGAGGGATCAAGTTTAGTTCCTTAAGAGCTGTCATGAAAAAGTTAAGGTTGCAGAATCTATCTTAAAGTCCCAATCTTAAGAAAAAAGAGGATATTCTCTTGTAGAAAGACGTTTGCATAATCCTCACTTTATCGTTCCATTTCTAAAACAGTAAAGAAATAACAGTGAATGCGACGGGTGAGACAATGTTGCTTAAAATTGGAATTTCTGTAATATTATTTCACGCAAATGCGACATTTAATTTAATTTTTCATGATTTGAGGAGGATTATGAGATGAAAGATTATCGGTCGGGCGCTTATCCGAGACATATTCTACTCTATAGCACTCCTACACACGCTTCTATAGGGGCAAAAAGGTAAAGGGTAAGTCAGCTTCATATTTACGAGGAGACCAGTCCCAGTAAGGAGTTAGCTGGTATTGATAATGAATTCTGAGTGCATTTTCTGCTGCTCAAAAACAAGTGGATTGAAATAATTAATTGACTGTCAACTTATTTGTTAATAACGTCTCGATGCAATCAAAGAGCTCTGAATTCTGCTCTTGATAAATGAGAGCAAATCGTTGAAAGATTGCTTCAATAAAGCACAATTATCCCTAACCACAGCCTCAAAACCTCTGTTAGTGTTCATTTTATCAATTATCATTGAACTCCTCTGAACTAAAGACAATCCAACGATTCTCAGAGAACCTGAAGAAAGAAGAACTGGAGTAGAGGAATTGAAATGGCAAAGGAGGCTGTTCCGCTATCAAATCCCCCAAATCTATCATTCAACCTCCTTTTTCATTAACTTGATCTATCATTAGGGGAAGTATGATTCCAAGTGATGTGCTTGTCATTACGACTATTTGATATTCGAAACTGATTTGATACTTTGCAATTACAACAGGATACTATTAAGCACAGAGGTTTTGAATAGCATTAAAGCAGTAAAGCCTCAAATTATTTGCATTATTGATTTAAGAATATCAAAAAGTGCAATCAATCCATAGGTATTATTATGAGCTATATAGATATTTTCTAGACACAGCAGTTCAAATAAATTAATTAATTCCTATCATTGATTGAAATTTCTAAAATGTACCAAAATTTTGACATTCATTCAGATCCAATTTTTTTACACGCTATCTACTGTTAGTAGAATATGATTGTCATTACTGGGGAAAAAATACTTTAAAATATTTAGCAAGAAACAGCGCTATTTTATATTACCAGAGCTATCTTCAAAAGACCTTTTTTTCTGTCTGCATTATCGGTGAAATCAATCAAGGCCTCGTGCAAGCAGCAAGGGAAGACAGTTGAGATACCATAGTGGATTATGCTCCAATTCACAGACTGCTGTCACTGTTGATTGACATCCAAAGTAGACTTGTTAAGCAAGTTGGAAAAGTTTGTTGTTTTTTTAAATATCAACAGGACAGTTCAGTCACAGCTTCAAGTGGTGGGAGGTTAGTTTAGCATACTATATCTCGTACCTTTGGTTGCTTAATCGTATGCCTGTGTAGTGAGGTAAGGCCATTAGGGTGCTATAACGGCTTCCGTTCTAATTCACAGACAGATGATATTGCTGATTGGCGTTCTCCTCTATATTCTATGTCCCCGTTTATATTTACTCATAGAGTACCTCATTAATTCCATTTATGACAAAACTTTATCCAAAATGTAATGCAGCACCTAAATACTAGTATCAAATACTAATTTAGTAAAGACCCAATTGATGCATTTCTTTGAATTTCATTGACTTAATCAAAACAGCGCAAACGAGCATTTGTTACAATCCACTATGGGGCGAATCCCAAAATTTAAACTTTTGAATGTGAATAGCCCATCTAGTAAATGCGGTTCAACGCGAGTCTAAAAATCGAATGAAGCACTGCTCCTTGGCACCAGGACTTCGGTCACTGTTTCTTTGATGCTAGTTAGTTCTCATTGCTAAAAATTTAAAACATTTTTTTTGTATCACTGTTAGTAATATCAAAAACAATAATAAAAATAAACTGGAATTAAGATAAGAAGCCAACCCCATAATTTAACGCAATGCCAGTCGAGGGTTTTACAGGTGGATTTATCATGATAGCAGCTTCTAGAAATGAAATGCTGTTTATTAGACAAATAATTCGTAGTGTATTTTCCCTTATCATAATTCCAGATTTTTCTAAGGGTACTTGAGAGGTAGATCAATATATTATTAAAAAATCAATAATTCTTTCATGAATCATTGTTTTACTTAAAGTTAGTATGCAAAAAGCAGCGTTCAATTTTACTTAAATTTCGCTCTGTGTGTGAGGAGTTTTTAAACAGTTCGAGACAACATTTTGTAAAATCTGGATCTGATAATGTGTCTAAACCTTTGTGAGAATGATTCTTGGAAAACTGGAGATCTTCATATACTGTGACTTTTCAAGCACTATGGGCACTCATTCACCCGGAGGTGACAAATTTAGTATTTAAATCCCAAAAATAGACATAAGTGGCCAGAAAATGCGAAAAATATATTGAAATAGAGAAACTGTTGGTCATAAGGCTTAAAAAGTGAATCATTCATCCTTTCAGCATTCTAGTGAATTGGTTTTCTTCATTTTCGTTATAATGGGGAGGGGTGGGGGTTATCCCAAATTCGGTCATGTCAAGACCACCTAAAAGATGCGTGCTTATTTACTCCAGCAAAACTTTTTAAAATGCTTTATATTGTCATTGCTCTCATTGGTTAATAATATAAAGAAATGAATAGCAGGAATAATCCGAAGAGTTGGAAGATTCAATGTGTTTGTTAATCATTTGGCAGACACATCGAAACACTCCAAATCTAGAAATCGGAACTGAGCTACTTATGGAATTTTAGGGGTAAATTTGACAGTTTCATCAAGAAAAGGGAAAAGGCGTTGGTGACAACAGAAGTTCATGAATTTAAAAGGAATTCAATAGACAAGGAAATTAAACTTACAATTGACTCCTTACCCTTAATCCGGCCTCCTGCGTCACTGCCCCGGAAACAGGGGGAAGCTGATTTTACATTGCTTTAATTTTGTCCATTAACTGGTTGGCTTTTGAAGCACTGGCTTGGTAATTATCGGCTCGCGCGATGACACGCAATGCATGCGTATTTCCACCCGGTGAAGGTCTGATGGGGAGGGGGGGGGAGGGGAGTTGGGAGGCGAAACATGCATTGGAAGTGGACTGACAACCGCGTTTAACTTACCCTGAGGTGTGGTAAAAAGTCGGATGCTGCTACTATCACACATATGGCCTTTTATTATCTATCCACTTTCTTTATCCATGTCTTAGTTACCGCAGTCGTCAGCAATTCCATATAGGGGTCCGAATTAAATCTATGCTCCTGTTGATATCACATTACCCCCGGTGTTGACGGAGGAGGGCACATGCCTGCAAATCATGACAGTTTGGGCGCATTACTTTGATACGACTGAAGGAGTCAAGTCAAGAGACTGTAAGCCAAGCCGTCCCCTATGCTGTGTGTTGAGTTGTTGATTATGGCAACAGTTTTTCTCATCGTAAAACAACCAAGTGATTTGTGCCTCAGTAAGATGCTTCATTTCGATCAGACTTTTCTTCTACTTTGTAAGACGATAGTTTTCGAGGGCCTTCCTATAAGAATTTGATCTCCGCAACGCTTGCATGAACTTGTCTATGTGAAGGTCCTCATTGAGTAGAAGCTCCACGGTAGAGGCTGATACATTCAATGAACTGTAGCGACAAAGTCCTAATTCTAATGCCAGAGTATTCAACACTTTTCTGCAGATTATTAAGGAAAGCTGTTGTGTGAACACAATCCGATCAGCTTATCTATTATGATGCACTCCTCTACCCCACATCAGCCTCGTAATCTCCAGTGAAATTCCCCCTTCATGGTGGATTCTTTGTACAGTGTTGAGAGAGTACTGAGCAGCATCTGTAACCACCTTACTTCTGTGTTTATCACCATGATACAAGTTTTGGTCTTTCATGCTTCAGTTTGGTTTCAACCATCCATTCTCATTGTCCTCATGCATATGACTGAAAAGGGTTTCACCCTTGAAAGGAAGCACATCTGCCTTTAACGCATTTGGAAATAAACAACGAAATATTATTCCGGGAAATTTATCCCCAACACCCTGTATTTCACTCTTAAGGCAAACTTACCAACTTTAAAAAGTAGGTATGTCACTCTAAGATGGCAAAAAGATTACGAAGAGCGCGAGACACCCTGTCTGTCAATCCTCTGGTCACTTAATCTGATTTCTGCCTCCTTCTCATCCTCCAGCAGTTTACATTATTGACGGATATCAGCAGAGAAATGTCATCTACCTAAGACACACACAGAGAGAGAGAGAGATATGTTCATTCTTGTTTAAATGTGAGTATGATAAAGTGAAAGCACGTACTTACGAATACATGAACGCACTTACCGTTAATGGACCGCTAGTGTGAATTGAGATGGAGAGCGGAGATTACTGCTCTGCCCAATTACCACCCCTCACTACTGGCGACATCTTAAATAATCCATCTCTCACCCTCCGGATTTATTTATCAACCTAATCCCTCTCCCTCACCCTAATCCCTTGTGATGTATGTCAACGGAATACATTAATATGGAAGTGAGTCGAGATTGCGCTCTTGATAGTCCGCCTCGCCTTTTGTTGATAGTAGGGGAGTGGGTAAATGCCCCCCTCCCTCCCCCCATCTCCATGCTCACCCCCCCCCCTCCCCTCCTCTCCTCTTGAGTATGACTTTCACACCAATGTGCGCAAGATTGGACGTACCGATGATAATTTACTGTTGCTAGTATTAATTATAAATATTATCAAAGGGACTAGTGTCGCCGAGTAAGGTTTGTTAATTATTTAGCTGAAGTAATGTGCTCGTCAGCTTTCTTTCTACTCACGAAAAGGATGAAAGGTAGTCGGAGGGGCATGATAAGGTTATGAAATGCCCGCGCTATTTGTATTTGTTTAGGAAATTCACTTTGAAAGGAGGCATTAAATGGTATTCATTTTTTAGGATATGAACTAAGCGCATAAAGCAATTCACTCATTTTATTTAACAGGCTGTTTGATGAGTGAATGACTGAAACCATTCGATCGAAGGGAACTTTAGTTGTTTTTCTAAGTAATTGCTCATTCGTGAAGCGGACTAATCGAATTAACCTCCAACATTTCTAACGAACACCCACGTGGTAGCGGAAGAAATTCGTAATTAAAAGGCTATTCTCGTGATGCTCCTAAAATAAGTACATAGACGCAAATCGCAGGACAAAATGAAAGAAGTAAATGCTTTAAATGTGAGTTCTACTCATATCGACCCAACAATTTGGAACATTTAAATAAACATGATGACTTTAGAAATAGTTAACAATAAATTGTTAATTTACGTTTTATTAAATAAAAATTATTCACTTTCATCACTTCATATGTTTGAGTGACGGATCCTCCTTGAATCTTTTCAAAGTATAACGAATTAGGCCGATGAGTGGACTGGTTCCCCGCTTTTGATTCAACAGATGAGGCTGCTTTCTGAGAACGCAGATGTTTGCCAAACGGTACCCAAATTCGGATGCAAACATGAGAAATCGTCCTTTACCTAATGTGCAATGGGTTAGGTCTCCTAACTCTGCCTTCTACCCTTGTGACAAGAGAAATTGCCCTGGCTGTTATTCTAGCCATTGAGATTTACGGAGCGTAGGAAGGAGAAATATTTGAACAATAACAAAGGTCGTGAAATCGAGTAGGACAGAATCGGACACAATAACTCTTTTTCTGTCCTGATTGGTAAATACTTGGCGGCGAATATTAATGATGACACATGTTGTAGGGGACTTAATGTGTGTAGCGCAAGGTAAAAAGTTCCATGGTTAGGTCCATCAAGACGAAGATTAATGCGAGAACAAGGTACTTTAGTTTGTGAGGACATAAGGGGAGTCTGGGGGGAGGGGGGAATTAGTGCAGCCATTTGTTTAGCCTCGTTTGCATTTTGTGCAATCACTTTTAAATCTACTTCCATGGCTGTTAACACTAACCAAGACATTTCGTATATTAGATCTTGGTGGATGATTTAGGATTTCCGAGATAGCAGGAGCAAAGCAGCCTGCCTTATTCCTCTCTAGGCTGGATATCTGATTTGTCTGGGGATCGAACATATGGGATATTGCGACTAATGGCTTGGAAATGAGTCGTGCTGGCTCGACTTTAAGTATGCTTGGGACTCCTTGCTTTTAAACTATCTATGACTGGTGGGTGCAATTTCGTGTCATCATTGGTCGCCTCAACAGGAGTTGTTGTAGAAATCTTCAAAGGAGCTAGTGATACACTTACACTTAATTCTTGCATAGAACTAATTCTCAAAGGGTAGACTCCCGAACATTTTGTGGAAAATTAGAAAATGCACTGTTTGTTGGAAAGCCAAAGATTTTCCTTCTCTCGACGATATAAAATCACCAGAGGTGGTTAATAGTGTGTGCTCGCCACTGTTGTAAGCTATATTATATCAGCATTAACTCTGCCTTCCCTCAATCTCTGCCTCTTAATATCAAAATATGGGGAATTATGATATCAACAAAATTGAACAATGTGAAAAATGACCGGTAATCATTACCAAGGAAATGCAATATTATTAAATGGTTTAAATCGACATTAGTTTTGGGGTTATCAGGGCATATTTGAAATCGCTTGGTGGAGAAATGATATATATATATATTTTTCTTTCGGGTAATTCAAAAATAATCAAAATACGTGTTTAAATTAGTAAAAAAATGTGATTAGAGATGGCCAGAAGGAGGAAAGTACATCTTATCACTTAGCTCGGTTTCCAACATGCAATATCAGTTTCAATTCTATTTGTAAATGAATTTGCTTACTGAGAGAAGTCACAGGCATCAAGTACATATACTGACAGTAACTTTATAAATTAATCTCATAAGATAGGAGCAGCAACGGGGTTGCGCGATAGACTTATCTCTCCGTAGTGCACCCTGGGCAACGTATACTCATACGGCAAAAAAAGTCTCTAAACCGGCAGTTGACTTCAAACTACCATGACCCGACTGTATGTCATACTCGACCACTTCCATAGTACTCACCTTACCTTTTTCGCTACCATTGTGTTTGTCTCTTTTACATCTGTTCAGATTCGTATTAGTTTCAGCAAAAGTTTCGTGCCAAGAGTAACTAAATATACATTTTGAACATTCAAAGCACTTGAGAAAATTTTATCAAAAGCAGTCAATTCACACTCAAAACCTTGTCGTCGTCTGCTGTGCAGGGGTAAAATAAGTTTCATAAATCCGAACTCTCTAAGGTTATTTAATTTCACTCTCAGAAATATCTATTATTTTAGGGGAGTAAGATGAAAAAACTTATCCCAACGCCTCTTTATTAAAACTGCGTAGAACGTTTAAAAAATATCACATTTGATTAGAGTGTATAGTCAAAGGTCAGAGAAATGAACAGAGGGCAAAGACAGCTGAAATATCAAGATAAACTAATACTGTAACATATTCGAGATCTATTTGCATCAAATTTTTGATGTCTTCCATTTCTTACAGATAGGCTCTTGAGTTGTGGGCTGCTGATACGAAGAGACTCTGATTTGGCTTTTTCAGAGAGGAATCAATGTATATGCATGCAATGTACATGTGGGGGAAGTGAATAAGTACGTCTATCGAGTCTCTGGTGGCCGTGCGTATAACAACAATCACAAAGTGGGAAGTCGATGTGTGTGTGTGTGAGTACTTACACCGAACTAATGCAGCGGCGATTGCAGGTCTGATAAGCTGGCGCCACAATATATTTCGGGCCGCTGATGCAGCAATTTATTTGTGTTTTAATTACTGCAATCTAGAAGTAGATAAACTGCGAGTACTACGTGCTCTCCCTTGCCAATCCGCATGATATCCGAGAGAGAGAGAGAGAGAGAGACTGAGCGAATCCATTTTCAGAACTTTTTAAGAGGTTTAATATATAATATTTTCTATAGACTATGGAGTGGAAAAGTAGGAGGATGGGAGGGACCTAAGTTTCCTCTCTGGGCACAGATAAGTAGAGGACCGGTTTTTGAGGCAAAGAAGAGGAAGGGGAGTCCAGATGGATAATTTCATTTCGAATGCCGCCGCGTTGTGATCGGAGTTAGGATAAGCATTGGTCACTGGCGCCATGGCGAGGTGAGGGAAGGGAGGCTACTTTGTTCCAAACTATTACTGCCCCTCCTCCCCTTTCTCTCTTGAAATATCCACACGCCTGCTATGCTGCGCCATATCTGCCCTCTCTCGGCAGCTAGACTCGATCTACGTGCGTGTCTGTGTGTCTGTATGCACGCGCTTAGATGCGTTAACCAATAGATGAAGAGAGGGAGAGAGTGGTCGGCGGCGGTGTTATCATCAACATACTGGCGCCATTCGACTGTTCTCTACCGAAGAACGGAATCTCGTCGCCACCCTTCCTCCTCCTCCTCTGCATCGCCACCAGGGCTATGAGGCTGGGTGGACGAACGCCAGATCGAATTAAATTTGACATACAGCCTCACCCACCCCACAATCCAAACTCACCTCTTTCCTCGCATATATCCTCCAGACGTGAGGATTCACGGGAGGCTCCAAGTTTGCGCCTGATGATGTTATCGATAATATAACTTGGGACAGGGGCAGAATGAAATAAATGAGAGCGATTCATGCTACCTTATTCTTCAAGTCGACGGCAATTACTTTTAAAATTTTAATGAAATTAAAATGGAAAAGAAGAAATGAAAATTTTCACTTCCTTTTAATATAAGTAGAAATGCAGCAATGCAGCATTTAAGAATTAGTGTGCGATGTTAAACAGGTAGATTTTTAGTTAAATTGGCGTGTAAAATGGTCTTTTAAATGACAAGCTAAAAACTACTTTTCCCGCGGTTGAATTACAAATAGTTCCTAAATTCCATTCGGCAGATTGTTTTACTATTTATCTTATAGTTTTTTTTCTTATTTTTTATGTTTTAGCAGACCTTCACATGAGAAATAAAGAAGAGAATTCGCTTACATGCTTGAGGCTCGAAAAATAGAAGACTTAGTCATCAGGTGGATAATTTAATTAATGAGAGCATCTGTTACGATTTAGATCTTTGGTAGCGATAGTGTGATTAAAATTTGAAGCCATCGAAGGCATGTTAGCTGATAAGGCTATTGGAATGTGAAACACTAAACCGATGTAGCAGGGAGTGCTTTAGCATTTGGAAGTTTTCATCAGTTAGAATAATTAACTTACTTTAGTAGGGGGGGGGGAGGAGGGGGGGAGGGGGGAGGGGCGAGGAGTGGACTTAAGTAAAGGGAACGTCTAGGAATCAAGGTAGGCAGAATTATTTGAACCTCAGATGGGGGCCTGTTTTATTATAAGCATAGTGACTCGTAAATATATTAAGTGCGATTTGCTGATTTAGGAGTGCGTGAATAATCCGACTGGGAGAAAGTTTTGGAACTCGGAGAAGATCGATACAGTGTTCCTCATACTACTTATTGCACTTTTAGATGCACAAAGGAATTTTGAAAGAATTTGGCAGGATCAATTTTTGAACATTTTTTTACAAAGTCTTCTTGGATTTATGCCATGTTTCTGTTAGTTTCTGTTTCAGTATATAAATAAGTCACACATGTAAATAAATTAGTGCTTCTATTATCAAATAACAGATTTCCAGGACTTCAGTTAATTATAAATACTACGCCAATCAAGAGGAAGTTGGTTTAAGGGGATTTACTCTCTAACAATAGATATAATTATAAGGAAATAAGCTGTGGATACATAAGAATAATGATATCTTTTGTCAGAATAAGAGTTGAAAAGCGGTTATTCTGAGTTTAGGGTGAGCGGAGTCTGGAAATTTAATGGTTTATATAAACTAGTCGAATTTCAAATTTGATCAAATAAAATATGATTCACAAGTTCACTAGGTGGCTCTTCTTCACTGTTGACACTTTATTTATCATTTGAGTCGTAACATACCTCTACACTTGTTGCCAAAATGAGAAAACTCTATCTCTCTAGGTTCAGCAGCATATCCATTTGCCCAAAACCATGCAATGTGGCATCAAATTAAAGACACAATTATCATGACGTTAATAATCTTTTTTTCAAATATAAATGTCAAAGATTTGCGCAGTCATTCAAGGATGCTCTTTTCCAATCACTTGCTTATTCGAGATTCATTCATTAAAAGAAAAGTTTCATTATACGGAAATATTAGGTATTATACAAAACGGATAACATGTTATCTACTGAATCGATCGTAGTACCACATGTGAAATGCTCACAAAACCGATCTTTGTTCTCTTTTCTTTACCGAATTGCATTAATTAGTTAAATAGAGAAGTGGGGAGAATAAAGCAAGCCCTTTATTATTTAGCTAATAATAAGTAAAATAGGAGGTTTTTTGCGAGATATGACTTTTAAGATGGAATGGAGGACACTAGAGGTAGGTGACGCCCATAGGAAAAGCAGAGAAAGAAATGTCTAAATTTGAGGTAATAGAAGGAGTGGTGAGGGTAGACGAAATCAGATAGTCTTATTGACACACGGTCTTGCAAAAAATAGCTTTCAAATTGTAGCGAACTACAACCTTCGCGCACTTACACAATCTATTTCCTAAGTCAAACCCAAATCACCACGACAACGCACACAATAGGTAGTCTTATCACGCTCTTGAAATCAATTTCACCTTCCTTTTCTCCCTTCGCCCTATCCGGGGTATTGTTGTGTATCCATTGTCTTGAAGCACAATCTTGCCATCTTAAGCACACATATGGACGTATATACGTGAGCGTGTTGGGGGTATTTCCGCTAGCCATACTTTCCTTGCTCTCACATTCTGACCTTGTTAAATGAAAAAAGTGGGTGGGGTGTTAGGCATGATTTGGGTTTTTTTGTTTCAACTCTTATCTGATTTAGGAGAGGGAATTTTCAACACTCCGTATCGCCTTGGGCTCAGTCAAGCTCTTGAACGGGATTTATTGCCACTGACCTTGATAAAACATCTACATAGCAGATATTCTAGATTCGAAAGATATAAAGATAAAAAGTATTATGTCAGACACGTGGACATAAGTTTTTGAATCAAAGCGAGGAAACAGATGTGGCAAATATGCAAAAATGAATCAAATAAGTACTAACGCCTTTAACCTAGAGTTTGGCTACATATAAAACCCCAATGAGAAGCTCCTAGGAGGGTCTATTTGTTCCCCCCTCCCCCTCCCCAAGTAGGATAATAGTATCCTACTATTTTATGCCATTCTGTGTGCCACGACACGATATAGTCTAGAATTGCTTTCTAAATCCCCGGACAACTAATTGTAGTGAGTCAGTTTAACGTTGTCTATTTATTGATTATGTTAGTAGCAATGCGCTATTTAGTGCTCAATAAGATTTTTTTAATGAGAGGAGGATTAAAGACTTCATTTACACTTATAATGATTAAATAGATTATAAAGGTTTATTAAAGTTATTCAACAGAAATTTCCCACAAGACTTTTTTATTAGTCTTCATGCATGTTAGTATATTACAATTTGCTCATGAATACCGACTCCTTCATTATAACAAACGCTTAATTATACTCGTAATAGGCCTCATAAAACGAGGCCTTAGTGAGCCAGGCGAATCCATCATGGGTTAATTTGCCTCTACACTTGTAACTTGAGCTAAAAACCTACCTATCTATTCGTAGTACATTGTAAACTAAAAAGCAAGCCTTGACTAGACCTCAGCAAAATCTCAGTCAAAATTTTCAAGTAAGGATTTTTCCAAAAATTATCTAAGCTCCATCAAGAGTAATGAGGAAATAGACTGTTCGGAGTGAGTGGCGATTATGACAAATTATGGTCAACTTCAAACTTGATCAGTAAATGAATGTATTTAATGCAACTTTGGATGAATATTAATTGCTGATTAGTTGAGAAGGCCTCTACACGCACGTTCCAACATGTTCACTATGCCACCGATAGAACCGTCGCACTTTCAGTCTATTCTAGCGCGTGCATGCAGCTACTTCGATTGACTTTGATGTGCTTGTACAAATATACCAGGATAAATTTTAAGTTTATTGGAATTAAAAAATATCTGAATTAGTGAAAAAAGGAGACGGTAATCGAAAAGAAAGAAATTTTACCTGATAAGATCGTCTAGATTTAAATTTATATATTAAAATTTATGTTTTTTTTAAAATTAATTACACAATTAAGACCGTTAATGTTTAATTTCCAAAATCTATGGAGTGCTATAAGGAGAACTCGTTTACGACTTTTTGAGCTGAACTGTTGATAATAGCTGATAGAAAAGAGAGTACTCTTGGATTATTTATTCGATATAGCGTGAACCAGCAAAAATAATGTTTAAATAATTTTTAACCTTTGTCTTAAAAAAAAAGAATTTTTTGATCATATACTCTTGAAAAAGAGAACCTGAGTTGGAGAATGTCATTTTTTGGCCATCTGCGAACGATTTTTTTTAACAGTTGGCAATATACCGAATTTATATGTACATATTGCTGAATATTATGGTTAGTGAAAAAAAGAATGATTGGAGAACATGAAATTTTCCGCCACTGCATCATTTATCTTTATTGGCAGGCCAGATGCTGTAATCACAGGAAGGTTTTTTGGTGCTTCCAGATCTAAAGCACATTCTATGCTCACCCCCTCCCCTCCCTCTCCCCTCCCACCACCTCCCATAAATAAAAATTTTAAAGTAGACAAGCAACGCATTTTCGATCTACATTTCTTTAATCCGAACAGGCAGATTTGGCTGATAATTGACTTCTTAAATTTGAGACCAAGCTCACAAACTTAATGTGCATAACATCAAGAACAGCAGATAACTTGGAACGTCACGGATATTGGTCAAGATATTAGATAAGCATTTAAAAATGCAAATCACCCGAACATAAGCACCTTTCCAGCGCTTATGCAATTTCAGCACACGCCATTACTTTTATCAATTTTTAATCATTTTAAAAGCTTTTGACCATTGTTTACTTAACAAATTCGGCCATTTATTTTTTCAGACTTTCCTAGTAGGAAATGCTCACTATATGAGAAGAAAAGTGTGGAGTGGGACAAACTCCATCATGCTTTCACAATGTCTTCCTTGCATCAACAACCTTGCAGTATTCCTTTCATAGTGAACTTTTTCTGGATTTGCTCACAAAATCGTTCACCTTTGGGTGGCTAACAAACATTCTCTATGTCATCTAACTTTAGCGCATTGTTTGCAACAACAGGGAGGAAAAGGTTGAGATACAGGCCGAAAAAAAGCAGGAATACTTGCCCGTTAAATACTTTCTTGAGTAAACTGAGAAATTGAAACTTTATTCAATAGGATTATCAATCGAAAATCATTCCAGGACAATCGTAATTCCTTACGTTTATTTAAATTAAGTTTAATTAAACTTTAATTAAATGAAATTCACTGGCCTCTACCGATATCCAAATTGAGGGTGAACTAATCGGTCAAGTCTATTAGAAAAGACGATTTCATCTTGATGGTCAACTGAATTAATTGGTCTTCCATAGAGTCAAATCCTAAAATGTAATCGTTGGAATATTGGCATAAAGCGCAGTGAACACTCTAGTTAGTATACGTTCTTGGTTAAACAGATACCAGACTTCAAGTTTTTAACTCTGAGGAAGAAATGAAGAACTTGATCAATGAAATTAAAGATATCTTCTTATTCTCATTTTTTTCAATGCAATATGTCAACCAACTAAGCAATTTTTCCCAAGATTTATGTGATTTAAATACTACTTATTTAGTTTACTTGGAACTGAAGGGTTGCAGGTATCAGCTATGAGCCTTTAAGAGGTCATTCGATTTATAAGTATATAAATGTTTGCTTGAAAAATCTCAGTTGCCGTAAATGTGTTTTAAAATTTAACTCCCGCAACCAGCGAGGTGGAAACTCTTGAAGTGTGCTAGCGAATTAGCATTAATTAAGGACTATTCCAGAAATGTCGAAAATCAGAACTTCATCCAGTTAGCTACTCACTCTTAAGCCCCATTTTATTTTGTTCATTCTACAAAGGTGGAGAGAGGATCACGTTGATAATTGTCCTCTAATACTCTTACTTCGCCCTAGGTAAAGATAAATCAGTAAGAAAAAAGCTCATATTTTCTTAGCTAATTAAATTTATTTGCTGCTTTTTCAATCACAACGCTTTTTTACCGATGTGCCACCAGATAAGTGTATTAAAAGCGGCGTCTGTCATAGAAATCTGCTAATTGATTATCCATTTTCCCCTTTTTTTTAATGAATTCTTAATGCTCTTAAGTAGATAATAAGAAACTCTTTTGTTGGAGGTTCAAAGCAATTTTATTGGAATTTTGAAAAATCAAATAATTTTAAAAGAGCAAAGTAAATCGTTTTTAAAATTCGAGAGAGAAAGAGAGAGAATGGCCTAATAGACTTGACCTCAAACAGAGGACAGCAATGCAACTAAAAATCTGACTGGCCAAACCAACCCTATTCTCGATTGAATTTTATGGTCATGTCGATATGAAGAGAGTAGTGACGAATTAACAATAGCAAATGTCCCACAAGTGAAAAAGTTCACTAAAGATCTGCTGAATTTGACGTTTTCTCTCCTTCTATCTGCGCTGTCCCGAATCAAATATTCATGTGTATCTTACCCTATGACCACAGTTAATGCGGTTGTGTAGTTCCCAAATGACTCATCAGGACATGGCTATATGTTCTGTGTGATTTAATTGCTACAAGTGATGCTAATTATCAGTAATGGGAACATCTTCCAGCTCTCTGTTAGGACATGAGCTTCATAAACTAGAGCGTCCGGAGAACACCATGATACCGAATTTCTTTCCACTTAAAACTTGACAATTGAATTATTTCAAATGCTCAGACCCTTCTCTGCGATTGAATCTTTATTCTTTCCACTTTGTCACGTGAAATGGTCAAATGAGCAAACCTAATGTTAAATTGATAGGACTACGTTGATTTGTACTACTTAGAAGTAGCTAACATTTCTTATGGGATTTTCAACAACCTTAAAAACTTGGTCAATTTAGAATGCTCGCCTCCTCTGCTATCAGATGAATTTGCTATGGAGCAATAAGAAAATGCATTCAAAAGTGATGTCATTTCAGTTAAACATGTCACATTAGTCATTTTCGTGAAGTCAAAAATGTTAACCGGAGGAAAAAGAAGAAGATGATGATATTGTTGTTGAGTAAACAGTCAGTTTTCCGGATAAGTGCGCAGATTGATATGATCCTGTTCTTTTCTGTGCTGTAGACAGCAATATAGGTAGGTAGGGGGGTGGAAGTTAGACAGCGAAAGTGGTGATACGTGCTCTCCTCTCCTGATCTTTCTCTGTGATCGACATTACTGTCAAAAGACAGGCTATGGGAAATGGCTGGATGGATGAATAGATGGATGGGTGGGTGGGTGGGTTAAACATGTGGAGAAGGAAAACGGAGAGAGAAATAGAGAGAAGGTAGAAAGGGAAAATGAGAGATACAAGCTGGGTGATAAGGAAGAACACACACACACACGTACTCAAGAGAGAAGGAGAGGAACTATGAGTTGGGTGGGTGGATAGACCAATAGAGATGGACAGGCTGCGATAGTGACGGACTGTGACAACGTCTGTGTATGTTCGCAATTGAGAGATAGTGAGGGGGCGAGTGAACGAGAAAAGACAGGGAAGCAAGGCAATAGAACGGACTGACAGCATCGCTGCCTTATCAATACAACTTATCTCTCGCCCTTGTTCGCTGCGTTTTCTACTTTCTCTCTATATAATTTCTACTATCTGGTTTGTAATAGCAACTAAACATAAATGAACATTTATCACTGTCAAGATATCATATTTACATATATTATCATATTTACGCTCACTATGTGTCGGATAACAAGGTGCCTAACGCCGATGAATGTTCAAGACCGATCTTTGTAGGGAACTAAACGGCAGCAATCTCTATGGAATGATAATGTCGAAGGAACAGAGTGTGTGGCGATGTATAGCGTTTATTCTGTTTGTGACTACTGCATATAGCTTAATCACGAAGGTGCAACATAGATTACTTCAACCATGCAGCCGAGAGGTCTCTGCACTCTTTATCACACTGTCTCTTCATGATCAGAAGCACGGTCGCACATTCCAGACTGTTCAAGCGTGCGTGAGATTGCTTGGTTTAGCCACCATAGCATTATGCACTCCACAGTCGAAATGACTAAAAGTGGCACATATAAACGTAGTTGTCCTGTTGAACTTTTATCACTTCTCAAAAGTTCTTTTATAAATAGAATACATTATAAGCGATGACTTTTATTAAAGATTTATAAACAAATAGGCATAAATTTTATTGAAAGTTCCTTAATTTGTGGATCAAATTGTGCTGTTTTTATTTATCGACGACCGAACAAAATAGTTCATCTTTTTCTTCAGTAAATTTTTGAGAATATTGACATTGGCAAACCTAGTGGAGCCTAAACATTGTTTAACCATATTTGTGGAATATTGTTTTTTTATTTTTAAGAGGACTTTGTGGGAGCATTCGGTAGGTGATCTACAAGATCTTGACGCGTGCGCAATCACCAGAAAGGATTCTCGTATTGGACGATACTTGAGTGATTTACTAGATCGATCTTGCAATAACAAAACTATTAGTCAATAAATGGTTATTGTATGAGGAAAGCGATTTTAATGAGATATTTTCCCCTTAAATCGTAACTGGCTGCATTCGAAACAAAAAGCCATCATTTTGATAGGAAAGTGTTAAATACGATCATTATCAATATTTAGCATTAGAGCAACAGAGTTGGAATTCACCATATCAAATTTTTACTTCTGGCTGCAAGTAAGCATCATGCGCTTAATAAAAACTTGACGTATATTTAAAATAATCAAGTTGAGGAAATTATAATCTAGGGATTTTGTAAGATCTGCAGTAATTTAATTCATAGAATTAATCATTTATTACCTCGCTGTTAATTCGTGAGTGCTTAATAATGTAACCTATTAATAAAGAAGAGCGGCCCAACCAGAAGGTTAGGGAGGAAAATTTGAGTCGCACTAGTGTTTATAGTGGCCGGTTGCTCCAGTTAACATCATGTGCATAGACGGGATTTTTTTCCAAATTAAAAATTCCAAATTTAAAAACAGTAAAGATTCCTGAGGCCTAATCTTCGTGATAAGCACTATGAAGAAAAAGGAGTTCAGAAATTCCAGATTCTGATTTCACGTGCAAAGAAATATATACACTTATTCATTTGCTTATTTTTTTCCAATGAAAATTTTTTTAATTATTTTATTACTCAGTTGATAGTAGTTACAAAATTAATATGTTTTCTATTGGTTGTGTCGAGAACGAAATGGTTTCGACCTGAAATACTCTATAGCTTCAAACTTCACTATCCTTTCGTCCATATTTCCATTTGATAAGACCTTATATGTTTATCCGTGTGCTGCAAATGGGAAACAATATTTGAACAAAAATAATTCTGGTACATAATACCCCCCCCCCTTTTCAATACAATCCTTTTAGTTACCTGATGCTTAGAAAATGACAGATTATATAAATTAACCTTTAAAATAAAAAGCGTGCGAGTGTTGTAATTGCTTTTCACTGTTTTTCTTATTTGACTATGGTTGAAACAGGTAAAATCACCTTGGAAATCTAAGAGTCGGTTATGGCAGTTTTCAGAGGTGGAAGTTATATTACTGTGTAGAGATTTAGATGATGCACCAGTGTAACTCCCGCTGAGTCATACCCACATGTTCAAATACTTCTTGTAATTTACATTTAATTCATGTATAGATGGTTCAAACCGATTTGCTGCCTTTTGTTTAAATTAGAGGCCAATACTCCATTATTGCCGTTAAACTTAACTTAAAAATTAAGACCTAAGCAGATACTAAAACAGTATATTACCGTTGAAAAAAAAGACTGTAACATTTAGAAGCGTATGAAATGACCACGTTGAATTACTTTAAGATACTAAGGATATTTTTAGGTCTCAACGACGGCAATGCCAATCATTTCTTATGAGTTGAACATACATATAAAACATAATCGACTGAAATAAATACAATTTTGAACGAATAATTCAATGTACTGGGGTACTAATTATAAATAATTGTTGCAAACCTTAAAATAGACCGACATATTAAAAGATGATTTATCAAAAGTGGCGTTATTTAAGTAATTAACGCAGGTGTCGTTTGTGTAAAACTTCTTTCCAAATAATACTTATGATATGAATATACTAGGCATATCAAGTCATCTTTTCAAGGTATCACAGTCATAATGTGAATTTATGTTTGCTTTCGTCGTTGTAGACAATTGAAATAACGTTGATCGACTTTAAAATTTTAAATAAACAAAACAGTCTAATAGGCATTATAAGTTAAATAAAAAGTAAAATAATGGTGGCGAAGAATTTATACACAAATAGACTCGATATGATAAACCAAGAATGACGATTTTGATTATTGAGATTGACATATTTTAGATATACATATTATTTTAAATTTGCGATAGATGCAGCATAAAGTTGCCATTACAAATCTATGTAATCTTTTTCGCCTTTCAAGCAAAGGATATATATTTTCTATTACCGCATGTATTTATTTCGATCAGTCTAAACCCGCAGCATACAAGTAATTTTGTAGAAAACGGTGGTCCTTGGCGAATGGCCTTGCAATATTCTTCGAATGACGCATCTCTTGCCACTGAGGCTACTGAATTCTACAATCATTCTCAGCTAGGATCATGCCTTAGCCATATGAAGAAACTCTACTCAACTAAGTCAACAGATCCGAAGGTTATTTTCAGTAAATTATATAACTTAAAATATAATAATATTGTTGTTAAGGCCATTGACATACTTTGTGCTTTATTTAGGTCATTGCCAACAAAGCTCTTGTCGAATTTATTCACCAAAATAATTTAACACATTCGGATGAATATCTAGAACAATTGCGAAAAGCTGCGTCACTTGTTGGCCTACCTATATCTCCTTCCATGAAACTGAGTGACCATATTCTCTCTCTAACTAGCCCATCTGAACTCGATCCTTCGGTTTTCTCAATTCATTACAACTACGCCCTTGTTTTGTTCCATCAGCGACGTTTTGGTTTAGCAAATCGGCTACTCTCTACTCTTCTTGGAATATCAGAGCCGGATGCTACTCCAAATTGTCTTCACTTTCCCATAAAAGCAGGATTGCTAATTTCGCAAAGATGTTTACTTCTGTGGCTGGACGTCTGCTTGGCTCTTTATCATTACCAACGAGTGTTCGAATATACTTGTGGGTCTTATGGTGCCATTATATTTTTTTTACTTACTATGTAAACTTATTGCATTGTTTCGTCCATTTAGCATATTTCATCCAGCAGATAAAGCTTCCTGAAGGTGAAAGTTCTTTGAATTTAGTTATTCTCGAAATGCTCAAGGAGATATCTCGTCCACTTCGAATTTTCCGACTTCGTGCTTGTCTGCAAACCGGCCGATTAAATGAAGCTCAGGGGGAAATTGCTATTTTAGACGAAACTGAAGATCATCCTGAGGCGAAAAAACGATGGGATGTTTCTAGAAGCTTGGAGTATGCCCGTGCACAACTCCAGTATTTAAAGGTTCGCAATAGCTTAATTTTTTTCAATACTTCAGTTCTTATCTTGCCTAACTAACCTCTTGTCAACTATGATACCATATATTTTAGTACCTATTTCTGAAATAAATTACTACTCAACTTTCTGAAAGGCGATTATTGCTATCATGGTAGTTATTACAACTGGTGGAACGACGGAAACTATTTGTGTAAGTTTGCAATTGTAGACTAGAATCATTGTTAGTATATACGCTTCTGGAGTGGCTACGGTGAATTATAAGTGGTCTGTCCTCTTTTCATAAGACGTATTGCAAGAAATTAATCTCTATATGGACTTAATGGAGCATTAAAATTTCGTCAGTTATCTCAAATTGGCCTACATATATAAATATACATATATATATAGATATCTAGGCTTCAAAATTTTTTTCAACTTTCGGAATTGATTAGTTATCTTGTTATCTCCATATTCTTTTTAGCTTAACCAAAATGCAGCCATCGAAAGTCTTACCAATCTACTTAGTCCTAAGAAAAATCCTACAGAATCTCCTTTAATCCAAAACAACCTTGCCCTAGCCTTCTTTTCCTCTAGACGAGGTGGCTTGGCCATTCTACAGTCTCGCTCAGCCCTCCGGTCTACCGAGCAACTATCGTCAGAAAACACAGCAAATGAGATGGAAGATCTCTTGCGTCGTACTCCTCTCAAGACCCTCAGTGCAAGTCGTCACATTGAACTCCTTCATAACATGGGTTTGGAGTTACTATTACAGAAAAAATCCCCCGAAGCAGCCTTTCACTTTCTTCTTCCGGTGGTCGAGGTCTATCCTCGCAATCCGAGACTCTGGCTCAGATTGGCTGAATGCTGCATATTGGTGCATAGGTTGGTGATCTTTCTATTTGAGTTCCTTATTCCTATGGTGATCGTTTGCTATGGCAAAAATCCATTTGTATTAATTGCTTCAATCATTAATGAACATATATACGTCTCGTGGGACCGCGTTTTTTTTATTTTCCCTCAACTATATAACTATTGGATTTCTTGCAAATTTTGCCTTAGAGTTTGAGACACTGTTGAGTTAGCTGTAGGTGTATTCAATTTGATGGTATATATTTGCCGATTCAGAGTTTGGTGAAATTCACTTCTGTTCAGCATTTAGAGGTAACGCATTTAGAAGTCGCAATATTCTTCCATTGCTTACGCCTTTGAATCGGGAAATTTAAAATTTCTTTAGCTGGAATTTATTCGCAAGAATATTGAGTGCACGGTGCAAACTTTTACTTTATGCTAGAGGAAATGAGGTGGTATTTTCTGTAATGCATATTTGAATGTCATTTGACCGGCTCTCAGTTTCATCTAAGAATAGTTGGACTAAGTCGCGCTTTGCCAACGCGAGGATATTTCAAGTTAAAGGTTATGAGGTAGTTTTTACTTTTTTGTATGATGTTTTTATTAACTGTAATGGCCAATTCTGAATGCAAATTTCGTATGACAGCGGCTTTTGGATATCTTCACCCAATTCAAATAGGCATTTACACTTCCATTAATATTTTGGGGAATATCTTGAAGAACTCGTATTTGGGTGCCACTTTTAACTGCCTAGCTTTGTCTTACGCTTAATATAATCAGCATTAAAGTCAATCACTGATTTTTCTTGTTATATTTGCTCGCTTTCCGTCTGTTTTTACATCTGTTAAGATTCTCAGTCTCGAAAATTTTCTTGACGACTTAAATTAGGTAGGTTATCGAAACATTTGGTAAACCTTATAATACCATCCTTGTGTAGGTTTTTAATGTCATAATAAATGTCGACTTTTATCTTCGCCACAGATCGAGCAATCTTGTTGATTGGAGAGCGGAATCTCGATCCTCTTGTCTTCAAAAGGTTGTGGGTAGTGGTCCTATGCGGAAACTCATTATTGGTAATCAAGGGGCTCCTGTAAGTTCTCCCCGTGATTTGTCCTTGTACGTTACCAGCCTATTCCATTAATCACCACCTCCATCATTAGGCTAAATTACAACAGTCTGGTAAAGATACTTCGGTGCCGCCTAATGGTACAAGCCCGACTATGGAATTCGCGGCACAGTGTATCCGCAATGCTTATCTTCTTTTACCACGACCACCTGCAGAACTAGTAGACTCTTCCCCCGAAAAGGAAGGGATTGGAGCTATCCTAAAGTGGGCTAGTGATCAGGTGAGTAAAAAGTTTATGCCTGCTCAGTATTTCTTATCATCGATTAATCAAGTCAAAATATTGAAGAGAACATAAGCAAAGAAGCAGCATGGTTACTGGAGGTGAATAAGGAAACTTCTTAAGCTATCGCCCTTCTAACTTTTACAAAATTCCCAAAAACAGCTAAGAAAGGTGTCAAAAGATCTAACATCCGTTCTACTGTTTGATCTTAAAGCAGGTATCTGCCTCGTAGGTACTAATCCGAAAAGTTAAATGATTATATTTTGTAATTTTTTTGCGCTGTTGTTTCTAGGATATCTAATTTCCATTGTTATGTTGTATTTTCTCTTTTGATATTTCTTTACTACCATTGAATTGTACCGGGAGAGATAAGGTAGAAGTGCAGCTACTCAAAAGCACTATTAACGCAACAAGTATTATTTATATTACTATGATTTGTCTTCGTATTATTGATTTTTGCTTGTCAATACACCGGTGTACGGATAGCAGCTTTTCCCAAACATATTGTCAAATTGCCAGTAACGAAGTTCATCAGCGTATCGATAAAGACGATGGGCAACCTGTAGACAATCAGGGACGAAACATAGACATTGTATTTGAGCGAATCGGGATATACTAAAAAGCTGCTTACGATAATATTTGCCAGTGATCATACCTCACTTGTGCTAGATTAACCAAATACCAATAGTTACACCTCAACATCATGGAATTAGGCTTTGCTACAATTAGTTTGGTAACCTACATAAACAGTAAGATCGTTTGCTCGTATTTTTCAGTCATGCCCAGTTCGACCGTCAAGTCAGGATTTAAGTGGTGAAGCTCTTCTACAAGTCATTTCCGCCGTCCTTGTTACTGGTGCCTACATATTCCTCTGTCTGGATGATCCTGTAGAAGTTATCCACTATGCTGAACAACTTCTTTCTGATGGACCTCCAAAATCATCTGATAACTCTTTCGGATGGCTTGGACAGTTTGCTCCACCTGCTTATCGATATCTTGCCAAGATGTATCTAGCTGAAGCTAGGATCGCTATGGATGAGTTAGTTAGATTGCATATTCTAAACATCGTTTCCATTCAATTGCTGATACCCCCTCCGTGATCTTGTTTTAGAATAACCGAGGCTTTAGATAGTCTTTTGTTGCCGGATCGGTTCACATCCAAAGCACGAGGCCTCGTGCCAAATACCCTGCGATTACCTTTCGCTTCGCTGAATGTAACTTCTTGTCTTTCAACTTCCCAATTTCTACCACAAACGTGTCTGGCATCGGAATTACCACTAACACTATCAACTCACTCAAAGGAGTTGAACTTTCCTTTGAATAATATCCAAGCTTCTGGTATTGTGCTTCACAATATGGCGGTATGCTTTATGCTAAAAGGCGAGCAAACAGAATCGAGAAGTTTACTTGAGCGCTCGTCTACATCCCTTTTGGTCAATATAAATGAAACTAATTCTCCATCAAACATTCAGGACGGAAGTGAGGAGAATAGACTCCTTCTTTACCCGCCAGAGAACTTGATGGATTCTATATCAAGTCTTCTTGTTAGCCATCAATTTCCGAAACAGTTCCTTCGAAATTGGGTCTATTTGGAAATGAAGTCGGGAAGACCTAAGTTTGCAGCGCATTTCCTGAGGGCCCACATAGGTAATGAGGCTTTTGGCAATACCATTGCTCAAGGATATGTTTCCGGGAGGAGCGCGGGCAAAGAGAGAACTTCGCCACTGATTGCACTTGACACTGGTAGCAGCGGTTTGCGCGATTTGGAACGTAGGCAGCTGACACGCCACTTGTCTATTAATCAGTTGAATGATGTAGTGAGAGTGCAACCGATGCCTTTGCGAATTCGGGATCCACCACCGCCATCCGCGCCAAGTGAAGCGCCTGGGCTTAAATGGTGTGAAGCGGATTGGCCGCCATTGTAGCAGAAGTCCCATTTGTTTAATTTTCTATTTTTTGGGTTATTTCAGCAAATACATTTTTACATATGAATCTGATCTGGTTTTATTATGAGAATCGCAAATTAAGTTACGGGGCTTTGGTGGTTTGTGGTATCCGATTACTGATTCAATTTTTAATTAAGTAAGGACTTTCAATAGACTCGAATAGAAGAATTGGAATACGTTGAAGTGGTGAGATCATAAAAAACCAATTAAAATTAACTCGAATCGTCTTTGAAAATGAAAAGTCTGCGAAGGGAGAATCATCTTAGCCCGTCAAGTAAGAATTTAAAGAAGACGAAAATCAGATACGAGATACAAATAATTTTCGAAATAATGGCCTAAAATTAAAGAATTGAGTATCAGGCAAATGCATTTGGCTCATAATCTTAAGTAATTAAGAAAATAAAACGGATTATAGATAATACTTATAATAGTTCATATTTATTTGTACTTTTACGAGTTTATATTTGCTGTCTAGTAAATTCGCTTTTCAAAATTTCGCGGAGGTCCTGTGCTCTGTGGGCTTTGTACTCGTGATTTTCTGTTCGTAAACTGTTTCCCATTTTCATCTTTGTTTTCTATAAACGCTAAACGTTAATGCGTTTTATGATTGGTTTTTACATTTGAGTTGTTTAAATTTAATTATATTTTCCAAGGTTGTTTTTGTAATGAGACATTTTTCTTTTCGTACTTCTAGAAGTAATTGATCATGTCCCTAGCGAAAGAACTTCTTGCTGATTTGGATGACAGTGAGGCCGTCGAGGAAGCAGACGATCCCTACACATCTGCTAAAGCTGCGCTCTTAGATTCAAGCTTAGTTTCTGATGGTGATGTGGAAATGACGGATAAGTCAACTAATAATGGAGTTTTTGTCCCGGAAAATCTCGTTGGTCCACTTAAGCCCACTCACCTCCTCAATGCACCAATGGTTAAGGCACCAGTTACTGCTTTTGCCAAGCTTCGAAACAGTGAAAAGGTTGGAGCAAATCAATTTATAACAAAGCCGGTTGCGTATCTTTGAGCTAGGTATAAGTATATCTTTGATTTTATAGCTTACCAAAGTAATGAGCCAGATTGACGCATTTTCACGGCAGAAGAAACGTGAGAAAATTGATGGGGCTGTCGAGGCTGACCCGGAGTACAACTGCATAGTGGATTCGAACAATCTTGTGGTGGAAATCGATAATGAAATTGATATTATTCACAAGTACGCTCGTGATATCTATCAACATCGCTTTCCAGAATTAGAATCTCTTGTTCCTCAATCAATGGACTACCTCAAAGTCATTTTGGTAAGACCTACCTTTGACCAATTTTAGTCCATTTGTTAAAAATTAAGCTAGTCTGTATGTGAGATATGATTTGGAAAGAGTAATTTGAATGGTATAAAATAAAGTTTGAGGCATTTATTCCAAACTTATTCTTGCGATTTGATTGCTGTTTAGTTTTTACGCTTGAGCTGAGTAAGGAATAATTGCCACAGAGTTTCTCTCCTGTCGTATTTTTTTCGAATCCGCTATTGTCAAATTAGTGAAGTGGGTACTGGTTCGTTGTTATATTTACTCAATCTCATCTTTTATTTTGATACAGGCTCTTGATAATGACATTCTTGAGCGCTCCAAGAATACTGCTCTTCTTGCCACCTTCCTAACTTCTGCCACAATTATGGTTGTCACGGTGACAGCGTCAACCACTCAAGGTAAGCCTCTTGAACCAGATGCATTGCAACGAGCCAAAGATGCTTCT
Source organism: Hymenolepis microstoma (assembly GCA_000469805.3). Lineage (NCBI taxonomy): Eukaryota > Metazoa > Platyhelminthes > Cestoda > Cyclophyllidea > Hymenolepididae > Hymenolepis > Hymenolepis microstoma. The sequence goes on along the minus strand of LR215995.1, from coordinate 7,761,456 downwards.
GTAATGGCGATAGAACTCTTTGAGATGAAAAAGACCATCATGGAATACGTCGAGTCTCGTATGGCCCTCATTGCCCCAAATGCTAGCATCTTAGTTGGCGCTTCTACGGCTGCTAAGCTCATGGGTGAGTGGGGTCCACTTATTTCATTTCACTAAATTGAATGTGCTTTTACTTTGATATTTTCCACATTGATTAGGTCGAGCTGGTGGTCTAACAGCTCTTTCAAAGATGCCTTCTTGTAATATCCAGGTATTAGGGTCTCAGAGGCGTAATCTGGCTGGTTTCAGTAACAACGCTAGTTTGCCACACACCGGTTTCATCTACCACTCAGAGTTTGTTCAAAAGCTTCCCCCGGATCTTCGATCTCGAGCTGCACGTCTTTTGGCTAATAAAGTTGCCTTGGCTGCTCGTGTTGATTCATTCCATCAGTCGCAGGTGAGATATTAGAATTCTTATGAAGTTGAACTGAGTTTATTGAGGTTAAGTAATTATTTGATTTTAGGATGGAAATATGGGTGAGAAAATGCTTCTCGAAGTAGAAAAGAAGATCGATAAATGGCAGGAACCTCCTCCTGTCAAACAAGTTAAGGCCTTACCGGCTCCCATTGATCCACCAGCCAAGTAAGTTCATGCATTTTCTCCTTTAAGTATACTTTGATCGCACTTGTATCAGATCTGTTACAAATACATTTAACTGTCAAATTGCCTCATGTTTTTCGTTGAACGACTCAATTTCACAATTTTTAAGTTTCCTCTTGCTCAGGATTTTAGGAATTAAGTGATTGTACTGGCATCATTTTAGCTTTATTTCACGTCTTTTCTCACAACATTTTTCTATTTGGACGTTAATTTATAATAATACGAGCTTGACAAAGCAATTTGAATGTGGCTTGGGAATTTTAATTATTGCCTTTCTACCATGTAGGTACTCTTAGAACATTTTTGGTGACTGTGATATCTTTCCATGAAATTTGCTTATCGTAGAGTTGTTCGACTTTGTGTATAAATGTTTTGGAGCTAAAGTTATATAGTTATGGCAACTGTATTACCTTTGATTATCTAGTTTCATTTTAGAACTTCATATATATTCATTGTTTTCGTACAATAATTTTTGTAATTGTATATCGAACTGGAAATAGACTATTATATGGGAATCCGTGCTTTCCATTTATTGAGATTCTGATATTTAATTGAATCAACTAAGTTAACTTTATTATTTCACAGGAAGCGTGGTGGTCGTCGTTATCGTAAGATGAAAGAGCGCTTGGGGATGACGGAACTCCGCCGCTCCGCCAACCGTATCCAATTTGGTCAAGTGAGTGAAGATGCCTACCAAGCAGACTTAGGTTTCTCCCTCGGCTCTCTGGGTCAGCGTGGTGTCGCTGGCCACTTGCGGGTGCCGGTTGCAGACTCAAAAACTAGGGCACGTGTGAGTAAGGCATTACAACAGAAACTCTCAAAGTACGGTGGTCTCTCGACTATGCCGACGACATCTCTTGGTGCAGCTGCTACCTCTTCGGCAATTTGGGGAGGTGCTTCTTCTATTAGAAGGGGAGGTACTGAAACCGCTGGTACTGCGTCTTCAGTTACTTTCACACCTGCTCAGGTATGCCCCTTATTGCTAGTCTACCCCATTACAGTTATTTGAGCAGAAGTTTGAGTCATGAATAGGAATTATGTAGACAGCCGCTAGGACGACGCATTATTTTGGCAAAATGAACATATTTTCTGTGTACTTGTTGAACCATTTGCGTGATCACATTCGGTATTCACGTGTTCAGTTCAAAAGGATGGCGAACTCCAATCGGTATGGTATAATTTAGTGAAATAAGTGGAAACCTTCCTATAGTAGACTTCTCTGAGTATAACTTAATACCTTTTTCTTCTATTGAAGAGAAAAATTAGTGTGCTTAGTAATGTTCTACTTCTTATGTCGTGTAAAATGACGGAAAGGGAAAAATATCAATGTCTATCCAGAAGACGGAAATTATCCGTATTTGAGAAGAGAATATGTAAGGAGTCAGTGTGATTACCTTCAAATTCTTCTTCAATGACTGATGAGCTCTGCTACGTTTAAAGTACTTAGGCTACCTACTTACCCGCTTATAGCTCTAAGAATAAAGGATTGAATCAAATAATTAAACGGAATTTCAATATTACATAAATATCTTAACTCCTTTTTTTGAAATAGACGTGTCAATGTTTCTAGAATTCAAACAAGTCGACCTTAAAAGCAAACAGATGTGAAGACTCTGGTTTGAGTTTGTAGTTTCTTTTATTTAATAAGTCTGAGGTGTTCAAGGCTTCCAGTAGCAGTCTAACCTACTGTTTGCTGTTATCACTACAACTTATTATTTTGTCTCAGGGGTTGGAAATCGTTAACCCGATGGCATCAGAGAAGCAAGTGGACGAGCATAAGAAGTATTTCGGCGCGACAGCTGGATTCGTTAAGTCAAAAACAACTTCCAACGAGAGCATGCCACCTCCTCCGGTTCCTCCCAAGCGCTCCTAATAGTTTTGGGGGTTTCGATTCCTCGTTCGTGTGTCTATTTTTTGTCTAAAATACTGTATATAATAAAGGAAAATAGAATGAACAAAAAGCACCGTTTTGTGTTCGGGGCACAAATGCAGTATATATTTTGAAGTTGATTCAGTACTACCTTTGATAAACACTCTCACCTTGACACTACCTAAAATTCCCGTTTTAGCTCGGTTACTTGTATGAAAATTAAATGTAGCAATCATTTCCAAAAGAGGGACGATGACTTCACGGGATTACTATGCTGCTGGATTTTAAATCTTCTCACATAAAGTGTAGAATCATAAATCTGGAGTTTCCCTCCATCAGCGGCATAGAGAACAAGATATTAAGGCCGTGAATCCATCAAATTGTAATTATCATGTAATCTCTGAGATGTAGGTGTTTGCATGAAACTTAAGGCGAACTTAACGATATAGAGATATTTCTTATCAATGCTCTAAAATCATTCCCCAACATTCAGCCATAACTCGAATTTTTATCCTTGGAGCAGGAGCGCAAATTGCCAATTTAAAAAAGCGTTTGCATTTTTGGCTGTAGTTAAAAATGCTGATAGCAACACAAACTATGCTGTTATTAGAAACACGGTATTAATATTTATATATTCAAAACTGTCGAATTTGGGAGAGGAGGATGGGGGAATACAAGTGGTGGGGCACGTCGATTGACCTATTGTATTTAAAGGGAAACAGATCAAGAGGTGACTTGCTCCGAAACGGCAACACGATTTCTTGCTTGACTCAATCGCTCCAGGCGCTGTGCCATCACTTGTAGGAAGAGCTGATCGCTGGACGACAGGTATGGAGCCTGTTAAAGGAAACATTCATAGAGGAGTAAAGGGCTTTACGGAACGTTGGTCAATACATATGAATTGTTGAAGACTCCGTCTCTCACCTTTGAGATTTGAGCTATACTATCCAGAAGATCGAAATTGAGTTTCCTCGGGAGCTGCTCGATAAAATCGTTATCTGCAAATCGTCGAGGTGTTTGATGCGATACACCACTCACGAAGTCACTTTGAGCCTCACATTTAACTGCAGACACGAGGAAACATGCCAAATGACGCCAGAGGAGGTAGCTAGACTGCTCCAGCATGTCTAAAGCGATAAATTCGAAATAGTCATCTCTTAGTGACCTACAAGCTGCTACAGCGAAAATTTACTTCAATTCAACACGCACTATGTACAATATAGCGTCATTCAAGTTACGCCATATAAACAATTTAATGGCTTGTTAATATCTAAATGATAATAGAAAGAATATAAATACGGCATCAATACACTCATTTATATTTCCATCTTGGGGTGCGCGATAGACTTAACCCCGCGTGGTACACCCTGGACAACGTAAAAACGGCAAAATTCAATAAACCGGCAGTTGACCTCAAACTACCATGACCCCACCGTATGTCCACTTCCACAGTACTCACCTCGCCATACCTTTTTCTCTACCTTTGTGTCTGTCTCTTTTACATTTGTGAATCACCCTTCTGTTCCCCCTCTCGACTTGTTGTGACTGATGTTCCTCCCCTCTGTGAAGCCCGAAGTCAACTAAAGGGCTAATTTGATAAAAATAAAATATTCCCATCTTGACTCCAAAAGTCTTTAAAGTGGGCTTTGTCCGTAGACTTATTCGGATTCTCTTGAAGTCCTTCGTGGTCACTTATTCATTTCTTATACGAGCAATTGACGCAGCTTCGACCTGCTTTCCCTTCCTATCAGTTCACTGAAGATTCTCCATTAAATCCTGGATGAGCAGGCATTCTGTCATTGTCCTCCTCTCCTTTCCACCTTTTGTTTGCTTGGAACGGAGCATAACTTTCGCTATATATTTTCACAGGAACACCACTATTCCACTGTCTTCTCGACAGGATTCACTTTCAATTTATTGACTATTGCAGGAGCGAAATTAGAATGACGCTTTCTCTTCTTTTTGCTCGTTTTTGTAGCACCTACTGTTTCTGCCAACTGACTGACTGCTGGTTTAAGTTCCTGAATGACATTCTTCCTTCCGAATTTTGGTTTCGTTGGGCATGATGTCTCCACAGATTGCTAATGACCGAGTAGACAAACGGGGTAAAAGTGGATGCCAGACTTTGCCAGATTCGCAGAAATGCTATCACCGAACTACTAGCGATCCAAGGAACTTTCAAACTTGACATTCGCATTTATGTATTCATTAACAATGCCCTCTAATGAGATTTTAATACTTCGATCATTCCAAGGATTCGGCAAGACATCAGGTTGAAAAGGGTCTCGGAGACAATGGTTCTTCATAAAAGCAAGAAAATCGTATAATTCGAAAAAAAACGCGTTGTGACAAGAGAAGACTTAAAACATTTTTGAAAGACCTTTCACCAAATAGATCAGAGAATTGAGACTACTCATTCCAATCTTAGACCCGATACTGTTCTTGGATTAATAAAAAATTTGAAAATTCAATTTTCTGCAAGTCCTAACCTCCATAACGGTTCAACTCTTCATTATCTAGGAAACAAGTGAGATTGATTCGGAAAACATCTTCCCTTTCAAACCAGTTAAAAAAGTAGGATCTGCTTCCCGCTAAAAGTGAAGTCTACCAGCTAATGGAATCGGAGAAATGACGGATCCTTTGAGTGAGGAAATATACAATGTTTCATTTTCCACACGTGCAAATTTAGAAAATCGTTCTTGTATCACCATAATATTTTCTTGATGCGTCTTTAGCCATAATTTGTGACCTTTCTACCAATACTTCTTCAGAGTAGGCTCAAAATCAGTAATATTTCATGACATATTAATAGATTAACATTTTGAATTATTTTTAAGCTTTTATCGCCGACTTGTATGGTCTACAGGCCCAACGCCAAGTAAAGAAGGAAAGCGCAAGTTTTCGTTATAGCGATAACTTGTTATAGTTCAACTCTCAAACTAAGTGCGGTGTAGCATAAACCAAATTAGTTCACATAGGCAATTCAGGCTTGGTCAATATTTAAATAACGTAAAAAGTAAAAATATAATATTAATTTCGTCAAGGGATATAGTCAAAATGTGTTCATAAATGCATCTCCAACCCTAAAGCTTTCCCCTTCAAGTCTAACAAAAAAAATATTCACTGGTCTATAGCTCACCAATAAAACACGAGAGTTGGGATTGCAGCAGTCCCCCGCCAAGAGAGATCAAACGTCGAAGGAATGCATTGCGCTGACCTGCATCAACAGCACCGGCAGTGCCACTAAAATGAGATAGATGATGTGTCAAAAGTTTAAAAATCCGAGGGAGGGGATCAATTCATCAGCGAAGTGAGATCTTACTTAGTTTGAAGTAACGGAAAGACTATAGGTGACCAGACGGAGAAGACACTAGTTGCGATCTGACGCAGACTGTCTGTGGAGATATCACCTACTGATGAATTGAAGCTTACCTGAAATGAGTAAATAAATGACATACGTTAGTAACTGCTTACAAAAAGGGATACCTTGAGAGAACCCATGGGAGAAATAGGGAGAAGAAACAAAACCTTAAATATCTAAGTAAGAAGGAGGTAATTACAAGCGGATGGTGAAGGATTAATTGAGCAATAAAATCAGAATTCCAAGTAGAAATCTCTAACTTGAAGTAATGAGCGTCATTTGTAGTGTCTTAGCGTAACTTGAAATAATAAGGGAGGATATTGAGAGATTAGGCCACAACTCCCAAGTTTGCCAGAAAGTGGCGGTCAGCTAATACAAAACCCACAATTACAAAAGAATTCAAAAGCACACAAACAAGAATTTTCATAAACTGATAACAACAACTAAACTACCACTTTAATCGATATGGAAACTGATGACATAGGTAGATACAGATTCAATTTTAAAAAATTCAAAGTGGTTAAAAAATAAAGATGACCGATTTAGTGAAATGGATTCAAACTTGAGCTAAGATGAAGGATCCTCCTGATTGTTAACTTTTCTTCCAATTATCAATCTAATTCAAGCAATCTTACCGGTGATAATAGCTCAAATGCACTCTCTTGAGCAAAACTGCTTCGTATCATATCCTTAGAGAATACTAGTAGTAATTTGAATTTATCCCTCAACTAGTCAGCTATCATTCGAATCATAAAACTTACCGGCAGCTGCACAAGACACCTTAAGACCTTATCTAACGCAGGAGCGGAGTCGTTTTTGCCCTCCTCTTCCTTACGGCCACTTTCTGAAACAGCAGCGTCAGAGGAGATGGCCGATGTGTTGTTGAGTAGATTAGCTGGTAGATGTCGAGAGAGACTAGTGACTTGACCCTCCAGATGATGCAACCTCGAGGAAACCCAGGAGGCAAGTTGGAAGAGAAGGTTGAGGCCGGGGCGAATGGGATTGGGTAAAGTAGCTTCACTACCGGTATCATCTAAAGAGAAGAGTTAAATAAGCAGGTAAGTACAATTAACTATAACTTCCGAAATCCTTAAAGGTGACCAAAGAACTAACTTGATGTGAGTGAAGATGAGAAGATAAGATTCTTCACCAAGGTGTTATCGAGTCCATCAAATTCATCCTCTGTAGAAACAGCGGCCACGCAAGTGTTCACTTGAAGACATAGTAGTTCCAACTGCTTAGTTGTCACCAAATTGCGCACGAATGTTTGCCTAAAATGGAGCAGAGTAGGAAACACTGAGAGACTGGTGCTGGTAGTCACTCACAAAGTTACAAATAAGACAGGAAGCAGTTGGTGCTAATTGTCTGTGGCGATTGAAAAATACGACTAAATTACTTCCAACATCCCAAGAAGTGAAATTCAGTGTAAGAGGGATCATGCAAGAGCAGTGAAATGCTTGTCCATTCTAGAAAAGATTACTGTACTGGGTATAAAATCAAAATTTGCAAATGCCACCCTAAATATTCAATAAGGTCTAGGGTGATTGAGTTACCTTCCAAATAATAATAATAATAGACCTTGACGATCTTTCAACATTGCATAGATCTTACCCATCGCGTTCTTAAATCCAGCTAGTACAACTCACAAAAAATACTAAACAAAATAAAATATTTTAAGAAATTCTATTAAGACGTACCTCGCATTATTCACCGGATTCGCCTCTGTTGACACCCCACGTTGTTCTTTGAGTTGAAGAGCCTGAAGTGAATCTGGCATAATTGCAAAGATATGTCGCAGAATCTTGCTTCTCAACAGCTCTCGAGGAAGATCATCAGGTCTATAAGAATGCATCATTTAATTGCTGAAATGGGTACATAAGTCGACGAGAAGAAAGAAAACTCACTCCGCCAAATTGAGCGGGATTCTCGCACGAAGAATGAACGAGAGGAGATGTGTCAAGCTTTCCTCCCCATGTAACCACTGAAGGGTGGCCTGAACTAACTGCTCTTGTCTTTCTATGGTGGTTCCACTACCTTGAACATAATCTTGGAATGCTTCTTGAGTTAAAGCAGCTACTAGTCGTGCCGCAGTAGCACTGGCGCCTACTGTTAACAAAGCTTCAGAATGTGTGTAAACGAATTTGGAGACCTTTTGAACAGCCGATACATGAGTTGGACCCAGAGTAAAAACAAGGGCCTTTGTGAAGGCAAGTGCTGGCAAAAGAATACCCGACCATGTGAGACATTGACCGGGATCTGCATTTACTTCCAAGCTAGATCCAGAAGCAGAAAGAAGTTGGGAGGTCACCAAAGGATTGATAACCCCAAGGGGACTACATCCAAGAGATTCCCCAAGTTCCTGACGGCTAAGAGAGCCTAGAAGGTGCTGGGAAAATTCATATGTATCCAGCCAGTTGAGAGGATCGAATTGGGTGGTGCTTGAAGCACTTGGGTTATTTCGAAGGGAAGCGACAGAGAAATCAAAAACGTCAGCCATACAGGAACCTGATAGGGGTTCAAATCGGCACAGTGTGGAGTCAAGCAGAGGTGTCTGAATAATGAATTTCGCTCCAAGTTGTGTAGATGCAATGAGGGTAAGTAGAGCCATTTTCGATTGGTAGACGTAAAACACAGCAGTGGCGTCAGCCTGTTCTTTGTTTTCATTCACATCTCGTCCCATAATAATGGAATTGTCGCTTTGCGAAACTAAGTACTGTTGCAGAACAGTCAGATCGTCTTCTAGACTATCAATGCAGAACTGCAGACAGCCATCACGAACAACAGTCTCAAGAACTTGACCAGAGGTACGATCAAGTTGTAACAGACTGCAAAGCAATCCTATGGCGGATATTGGAATTATTGGATGATGACCGTTTGAAATATCACTGAAGAGAACCGTTAAGAATGAACTATTGAAATTATCACCATCAACTCCAGTGAGAATATTGATTACTTGAAGAGCGATTGGGACCTCGGAGGTTCCACTGACACTTGAGGCTGATATCTGCTGATCTGGAGAATTAAAATACACCATTTAAGGAAAAGGACCTCCTCATCAATATTTACATACAAGTAGTTAATTCGACGTCAATTCGAATTTCATCTTTTATCACTTGCAAATAAAGATTAAAATCGGAAAGACACTAAGTAAAGCAATAGCAAGCAAAATAGAGACACCTCAAATTTTATAGAACTCCGTTCAGTAGCCGTATCAAAAACCAAAACCGCAAAAGGTAGTTCACAGATACAATTCATAAGTGTATATAGTCAATTAAAATGCTCTAATGATAACTAAATTTCTTTACCAAATTGATGGCAAACATCGAGGATATAACACAAAGCCCCATAATAGTTTGCTCTGACACGCTGATGGTTTGGTTCTGGAAATGAAAAAAAAACATATCGTTAGATGGCATACTGCAAAAATGGCTTCATGATAGAATTGTACCTACTGGAAGTCAAGATAGCATCAAGCAGAAGTTGAGTAACAGATAGAATATTCTGAACCCCAGTAGCTCTAGACGAAATTAGCATTGAACCATCTGCAGATGTCGGGGAGGCAAAGATTTGAAGGAAAGCGGACAAGCTCAGTGCACTTCCACTAGCTAGTACCTTGAGAACAGCGGGCGCTGACTCTGGTGCCGAAACCTCATAGAGAAGGGGATTAAGCAGAGCCATTGTGGCAGAATAGAGACTTCTATTGACAGGAATACTGGAACTAGTTGTTAGAGTATCAGGTGATGTTCGAGCAAGAAAATGAAGCATTCTGAGACCAATCTCAGTGAGATGTCTCCAGCCTTCTAGACAGGCCTGTTTGCCAACTACTAAGGCGAGACGATGTGTATTACGACGACGAGCCCAGTCAGCTACATCTGTACAGAGACTGAGATTACCAACTGCCAAGGTGGCCGTATCTGTGCCTTCCTCAAAAACAGCTGCGTTGACTAATCCAGCTTGACCGAAGAATACAGACAAGCGAGAGACAAGGGAAGAGGTGTTGATTACACCTGAACGAAGCGTAGCTTGCTCTTCAGAAGTGATGAGCGGAGAAGCTTCTTCACAAGCTATAACAATCTGAAAGTACAAAAAAGCCATTGGACAGAAGGAGGTCACAGAAATAGCAAAGAGCAGAAAATACTCACATTTTCCATGAGTTTAGAGTCTACACAGTCCCGGTCAAATATCCATTGAGGACTGGTAAGAGTTTCTGAGGGTGCCATCCGAGATAGGAGGTCAGCAAGAACCCGATTTTGAGGTTCAGTTAGATCAGGGTATGTAACAGCGGATGCAAATTGATTTATAACTAGAAAATTAAGGATACAATCAGAATATCTGGATATGGGGAATTCCAGGGCAGTATCAAAGGCAAACTTACACGAGGCTCCGACAGTCCCATTCGTGTCAGCAGAGTTTTCACCAATTGTGAAGAGATTAGTGAGAATTCGAGCGAGGTAAGTGCGCTGTGACGTTGAAGCTTGAACCTCAATAGCTCCCATCTTAAGAAGCCATGAACATTGATTCAATATAAGAGATTGCAGGGCTAAAAAGAAGAACGTGCAACTATAATGAGAAGAATTGAAATGGAACTAACATGAGTTTAAAGTCCTGAAACTGATCAATGAAGTTCGATGTTAACATACTATAATAAATGGAAAATTACGTAAAAAGATCAACAGAAGATTTAATCTAAAACCTACACCAACTTGAAGCAGTTTCCAAGGAGTTGCAGGATGACAACTGTGGGACCGAAGAAGCAAGAAGTACTCCAACAAGCCCCGTAGTAAGATGTCTGGCAACGAAATCATGACTTCCACGGAGATAACGGGCTATAGGAACCGCAGTAGTTGCACTAGCAGCCATTAGATGGTAGAGAATTTGCCACGCCATTGCAGAATCCCATTGTTGTGTCAGGAAAGAAATGTGGGGAGGAGCATCAATTGCCTCCGCAACTAGATTCTCGCGAAGACTAGCCACTCCTAATTCAATTAAATCAAGAATGGCATGCAGACACGTGTTTGGATAGCCACCAACACCAGCATTCTATTGAGAAAATAAGAGGGTATTAGAATCAACTACGTATTTCAAATCAAAGGATAAGCTAATTTCGTCATAACCTGTATTGTTGTAAGGGCTATGGTACGAGCACTCTTGCAACGGAAACCTAGGAGCCAATGGCCAATCGAAGGAGCCGAGTGGTTGGTAAGGGAATAGAGAATCATATGCAACATAGTGGAACGAACTGATCGTTTACTGCTACCAAAAGACCACATAGAGTCAAGCTCCCTAATACTGCCCTTCACCATTTCGGATATGGCATTGCCTTGGGTTGATGTGAAGGTTGTCATAAACTCCCAACGAGATATCTCTTCGGTTGTCCAGTTCCAACGCACTGTAGGAAAAGATGCGAGTAGATGAGCTGCCTTGAATGCTGGATGGGGTGCATAAACAGAGGTGACGGCGAGCTTGTATCCCCCGTCAACACAATCATCAGATGCATCTTCGTAGAGCCAAGAGTCTGAGAAAATAGGAGCTTCTACATCTGCGATGGAAGAGGACTCATGGCAATCATTCAGATCATAAACAGAGGTGGTGAGACAAGAAACTAGAGCCCGTAATAGCTCATTTTCAGTCTTCTACAAAAGAATGAGAAATATATGTGCACAATTTGATCTCAAGGATATTGGCTTGTACAAGAAATGAAAACCAACTTGGTCATTTGTGAAGATTGCAAGCACAGGCTCATGCGTATGTGCTGCTCGTACAACATTGTAGAGAATATTCAAAGCCGAAGAGCAGTGATCAGGAAGGTCGTCATAGAGTCCACAGTACCTAGAGAAACAAATATAAATGAAAGTGGGCTTGCGATAATAACTGAATGGCAAATTTTGTAAGTATTACTTACCGAACAATGGTAATGAGTAGGTCGGCCCTTCCGGTCCTTGAGTTTATAGTCACCACAAGGAGACGAGATAGAAGACTGGGCATTATGATGTCAACACCAGATCGTTGACCCCATGCCGTCTCTGGTCTGAAAATAGGTGTTATTTGAATGATTATTCAACCAGTCATCAAAATAACAAATAGAGGCGTCTATTTTCAACAGATTTCACCTTGATTAAACCCCAGTGGGCTCTGTAAGTTGAAAAATTGTTATAATTTTTATCGACCTGCAACATAAAACACGCTAATTGAAGTGGCATGACAAATTAAGGAATTAAATCAATCCATTGTTGTGAAGGAAATCTCACTCATTAATCTGGGAGTAGATTCATGAAATTCCAATAGAATATTATGTATTAACTACGCCTCATAAGGATATGGCGGCTATCTCAATACTCCCATAAAGTTCTGACTTCATAACCTCCTTCTCCCTGATCTCATTTGGTGCATACCTTGTTTTGATGTCCCTGATAAATGAAAACGTGAGTTTTAGATTAACTAAAATAAAAAAGATATCGGCCAGTAGTTTTGCCATAACTCCCCTCTACAAGTTCTGGTTTATTGGGAAAATATGACAAAAAGTTCGTAAATCCCTTCAATTAGCCTATTGAGTATAGAATTTGAATTATTCATCGAAGATGCATGGAAGTACGAAATTGCCTCCGAAAACACAGATATTAAGACGTAAGGTAACTGAGTAATCGAAATCATCACGCCAGCTGGATTATTTAAAATTCTAAATGAGTCGAAACTCGGTTGACCGCATGAATTTAATTTTCTACTCAAATCGCCATCACCCACTTTGTCTCCTATGGTTATGTGTGATAAGATATCTTGCATGAATAAAAACCATAATTTGTTGGCTTAACTTGGATGCGACGTAAATGTTAAGCTATTTTTAAAGAACTCACCTAAGATGCGGAACAAGCAGAGAAGCCCGTCTCACAAGGTTCACCAATATTTGTTCATGTGGGAGGATATGCTCAAATATTCTCAAAATGGCGCCGGTTGCACGATTCATAGCATATGACGGAGTTATGTCATATTCCATCAGACGATAAAAGCCCACTTCAAGAAGGCCCGTCATCTAGTGTGGGAAAAACGATAATCCTCATAACCTACTTATAATTGAATATAAGTAGTAAATGCATGACCAAAGGAAACCTACCAAGGAGAACAAGGAGGAGTTTAGGAGCAATTGAGTTACAATTTGATAACCAGGATCAGTAAACGGCCATCCATGTGGAAGTTTGAGTTTGGTGGATTTTAGTTGACCTCCAGTTAGAAGAGTAGACCAGTCAAAGAGAGCTAATTGTTCTTCACTGCAGTTAGCTGCACCTGCAGCGAAAATGGCCACAGCACGCATTCGACGTATAAATGCTTGAATTAGACCTTCGAAGAGGTTTAAACAGGCCGCGGCAATCTCCCACTGCAAAAGGAAGGAAGGCAATAAGAAGAGGTAAATCCTAAGATGACACAACTTCACTTTCTTAACTATTTTCGGCTTTAATTAGCAAAACAAGACGATATTTCAGAGAAGAGATTCCAAGATATTTTTCAACGATATAGATTCTATTGAACATGTCAGTACACAGCCGGGCGACAGAAATAACCATAAACACGTCAGCAGAAATGCTTGAAGAAACTGGTCAAAGCTAATGATCATCCCTTTAACCAGATCAGAAGGCCTACTTTTGAGTGAGACCATGGTTTTATTGGGAAGAAGCGAGGAATGAAAGGAAGTGGTTAAAAAAGGCAAACCTGAAGGACGGGGAACAAACGCCAGCGCAGTGTCCAAATTATACTATTGTAAAAGAGCTATTAATAACCAAGTTGACAAAATAGATGCATACAAACCTTGAAAAGAGGAGATAAATCATGATGTTTTAGCGGAAAAAATATCTCAAATTAAATGAAGAATAAAAATTAATAATTACATCGTTTTAAAGCCATCCAAACTCGATATGGCAATGACTTGACTGATACAAAGTGGAACTAACCCTTTCATTCTTTTGACGATAGGCTCGCATAGTGTGTTTTAAGAAGATATTCTCCGATGTGAAATGAACAAGGCGCGATAGGCCTTCACAGGGGTCTAAACCACCCAACGAAGGTTCATTTGCTCCCACCGAAGAGCCCAACAAGGAGGGCGCAAGGGTTATAAGAAGATTCAGGAAGGCTTGAGTGATTGGATACTCTTCATGTCTCGCTTCAGCCTTATCCATCTCAGTCTAAAAAAATAAGTTAAATATACCATTTTGGCTATTCTGGAGCTGACGAATTCTCCATTCTACTTCCACTCGTTACTATGGATTAACTAATAACGAGACTATCGATTACCCCAGAATTAATTTGAATACAAAAATAGATAAAAACTCCCAACCCTATTGTGGAAAATGTCAGCAACACGTAATTTAGTCAAACTATTATGGGAAGCAAACATCCTACCAACTCTTTGAATTCGGTAGCGAGAAGATAGCCTGCAGCCACTCTTACGAGAAACACATTTGGCAACCTTTCTCTAGCACGAGAATTAGTTAGGGTTACTAACACCACTAGATACACACTCATGGAGATCAATCTTGTGACGAGAAGGTTGACCACTACACCCCTGGACAATCACTTAGTTTCCTTATTGAGCAATAGCAGACACTAAACCCATGACTTTGATACAGCGCATACACATGTGAACCACTCGCTCACTACACCAAACTCGATTTAACTTGCGAATTACATAATATGCACTGTCTGACTAGTAATAAGTTTGATTTAACACAATAGCACCCGAGTTAGGTGTAGTAGCTGATTTCAAATGAAAATATCTAGCATACTCAGTAGGGGAATTGAATGAAGAAAGATAAAAGATCTTACATGGAGTCCGACGATTCCCTTAGTAACATTGAGACCTCCATTAATGCTCATTACCATGCTTTGAGGATCGATGAAAGCTAGAAGTCGGCTTTCAATGAGAACACACCAGATTTCAGCAGCAATAGATGGGGTTCGAGCTAGAGCTGCAAGAAGGTGAAGTAGATCTGCTTTCATTGACATAGGTAGAGGACAGGTGATTAGACCGATTGCAGTGGAGACCAATGACCATTTGGTGTTGGAAGCGAAAGCAGAACGGGCAACAGGATCCTAAAAGAGAATAGTAAAGATTTTGATATCTTTGCGTTATTCTGAAAATGGTATTAGTTATCAGTATGTACCGTACTTTTGTGATGAGGATTATTTAAGCGGTTCTTAGTAGTATTATAAATATCATCATAGTATGACAGAGATATTTACAACATAATCCTAGGATCGGACTGCGATATAGGAAGTGTCTGGAAGCTGTTAATCTGAATTTTAGCATTATTAGATATTAGTTAGAAAAAATCTCACATTAACAAATTCCTACCCTTAAAGAAGTCATGTGATTAGATGGGTAATAGGGGAACTAATTTCAAACTAGATGCTTACCATAAAACAAACACGAGTTATCAGCCCCACAACACTCCTCAGTGCGTCCAACTCTTCAGGTTGTATTTCAGGAGTCGTCGGAGTGGATGTTTGCTGTTGCATATCCATCGGTTGAACATGTTGGTTGACCAGTTGCTGTTGCTGAGTTAACAAGGAATGACCAGAGGGTGGTGGGAAGGCATCGATTGAGGGGGCGTAGAGGTGAGGATATTGGAGGTGAGGGGGGAGCTGTTGACCCCCGACTGTCGTGGTGGTGTATGTGGCAGCAGCAGCTGCTGCAGCGGCGCTTTTCAAATGGTCAAGGTATTGGTGAAGACTGGTGATAAAATGATCCCAGGTCAGAAGGGAAGCCAAACGACCTACAATAGTAAGATGTTTAAAATGTACTTTAAGAACCAAATATGTCATTTAAATTAGATTGAATGTATTTTTCAATGCAGAGCCTTCTAAAGGTTCTAATTGTAAGAAGGCTGGATATTGGCAAAAGAGCGTTTTTGAACAAAAAACTCAGTTCTTTGACCTTATTTACATAGAAACTGATGCGGTCGATCAATCTTTGGACGCAATAGATATTAATACATCCAGTGGGAGAGAACAAATGGAGAAATTCTACAATCAGAACATGAATGGCTAATACCTCAGAATTTAAAAAGTGAAAGTCTGAAGCTATTTTCAAATTAGAACGATTTTTAACTCCTGAATTCATTCGCTTTCTCACGATGCAAACTGTAATAAATGGAGGATGTAACAGATTAAAGTTTTTGAGAACATTATTCAAAGATTACACAGTAGGAAACAAATGAGTGTAACAGTTCTAGCAGAAAAGATACACTGAGAAAAATTGTCGTACAACTACAAAGACGATGACTAGGCCTATGAGCAAGTCCTAACAGAGAATATGGAATATTAACAGAAGTGCTTAAGGAAAGGATAGGTCTGAAGGAAGCTAAGCCTGAAATTGTAGTTGACCTGATAATTTGGAGCTCAGATGAAGTAGGGTGTCCCTAACCTTAACACTTGCTTTCATACTCTGCTCTGTAGTATTGTCACAAAATACTAACTGCTTTCTCCTGATAAAATTTCATTTTCTAAGTGTATGGAAGCGTCCGTGTAATGAGAAGTTTGCTTTCCTGCTGTGGCAAGCAAAATAAAGTGAATAACGCGGAATAAAGTGGCAACAAACCTCCAGATGTGGCTGTTGCTTTGAGAAGATTGAAGCAAAGATTTGCAGAAGTCTGACACCCCACCAGAGCTCGTAGTACCTTCACATAAGGCACGAAGATCACGGGAGATGAGGCGAATTCACTGGTCGAATAGACAAATCGAAAGAGAATTGCCTAGAAAGGAGTTGAGAGTGGCAAAAATGGCACATGAAAGTTTGATGAAATAGACAATAAAGTAAAGCTACATGAGGTAATTCTTGTCTGATATTCAGCTTATAATCTTCACAATGCATACTTTGAACAATAAGTTAGCGAAAAGGCAGATAGAAAAACTACCTCAGTGTCAGAATGTACTTACCGGATTCGAATCCACATCGGCCGGCTAAGGCAAAAAATATGGTACTAACCGTATGGGAAAATACTAGTGATCGTAAGGGGCAGAGTACTTAAATCCTATTGCACATTTGGTCTACCTACATTCATTTCAAGGATAGCCAGAAAAACATCTGCAACGATATCAGCTTTTACAGAATTTGAAGTACTAATCGATATTAAACCATCAAATCTGCATTACTTACTTGACGAGAGTTCTCAACTTCCCCCGCTCTAAAAGAAGCAGTAAGAGCAGCTGCAGCAGAACCGCTCTCAGAGCTCTGTGGTCCCTGAGCACCTGCAACATTGGTGACTGTGGCATTTGCAGTGCCAGTAATACGTGTCTCCCCTGCAGGCCACCAGAACTCCAGAGAGAGGCGAGCATGGAGAGGTGAGCCTGGCACATCATAAAGACGACACAGCGCGTCAAGGAGGACTGCAAACCCACCGGGATCCACGCCCATTCGACGCACCATCGACTCATCCCAGAGACGTAAATCTCGTACGTTTTGTGGGAAGTTGATTAGAAGCTCGGTGAAGAGATTGTGCACTCGACGAACCCACATTGACTGCAGTGGAAGTGGGTTAAAAAATCATAGAAACGCAACTGTTTCATACAAAAATCCGCAATACAATCGTAGAAACAATGTAATTGAAGAAATTAGAAGCTTCAGAATCCCTAATGAAGTGAAGTACAAATTATTTAAACAACTCATTTTAATGTAATCCTTTAATGCCTTTACTAACAACCTTAACAAAGACTGAAGCTGTGTGTGACACATGTCAAATCAGAAAACGTTCGATGATGTCCTCATTCTCTATAACAAACCTGTCGAATATCGAATCATTGTAAAGATCCTAACTACTATGTACAAGGAGCCGAAATGAACCATCCTACGTTACCAGTCAAGTAACTTTCATACAAATATTTGCATTAATCAGGTATTTCATCCATACATAATCTCTACATAGTCTCCATTCGAAGACGAACGTCTGCAAAGTAGGTGCTATTAATCAAATTCCTTATTCCCCACAAATTGACCGGGTTTATAACGCTGGTTACGATAGTTACTATGTGACACCGCAAGTTATCCACACTAAGATGCAAACAAATAGCCGGATTTGATGGAGGGACGCACTGTAAGCCCAGTTTAGAAGAAAATATAACATAGCTACAAGAAATGATGGTGAATAAGCCTATGCAAATGGTAAAGTTATAGCATTGCATAGTAATGACGACAAGGAAGACCCAATTGTCCAATCAAATAAATTCAAGCAGCTATCTACTTTCAGAAAAGTTATAACCAATCAGTAAAACACGATTACAAATTTTGCAACGTAAATATTTAAGATTTAAAAGATTTTAGGCAAGTATGTCACTGGTTGCTATTTCAATTTTCAGCAGCGATATACAAAATATCACTATCCTCCTATTCTCTTATATTTAACAAACTATTGGTAGCTACGTAATTCACCAATGTACCGATTTAATCCAAACGGTAACCAAACATCCTATTTAAGTGGACACAATATGCTGAAGAATAGGAGTACAAACCTCCTGCTGAAAGTGAGACGCGCCGAGCACACCAGCAAATAAGAGAAACATAGCGCGTGATCTCAGTGCAGTAGTAATGAGTTCATCATCATCCACTGAGTCGGCAGCATCAATGCCAACATCACCATCACCGCCTCGCCTGCGTCTCAAATCCGCTCGCAGATGGGCAGTTCGACGTAGTGTAATACCCCAGGCGATCTGTAGCAGACCGTAGATACCCTCCACTGATAAAGGAAAATTATGATGATCGGGATCACCCGGGGGAGTTATAAGGTCAGTCATAGCGGAGATGTAACCCTTCTCCCAATAGAGAGGATGCTGTAGGTCTAAATGGGAGGAAAAGGTATTATGCGAACTACTTAACAGAGAAGCTAGATGAAAGTGTTGAGAAAACACCTTCACAAGGACGATCAACAATTCATGAGATTTCATGATGCACTCTGTTGCTTTGCGAATCAAGAAAAGAGGAAAGTGTATCTTCTCAGGCTATTTGAGAATGTAAATAAGTGAATATTTACAGAAACCGGAAATCAGGGGTGATAATCTAATTCCAGAATTTTTAGGAGGAATGAAAGTGGAATTTGCTTATAGTCAAGGCAAAGTCAGTAATAGAAAGACAAATAGCAATAGTCCTGTATGATATGGTGTACGGCATACTTAAACTAAGATTGCAAGTAAAAAAACCAATGTCTGAACTAACAACTCTTAGGAGATTCCATAAAATCTGATAAATAGTTACGTTTAATGAAATATGGCAGGGAAAAGTACTCAGTTAACGACATACTATCTGCTATGAAGCTATGAAAAAGAAGCCAACGAAAGCGCCTTAGCCTTACACCATTTGTTATTGCAAACGTCGAACCAAATGAATGAAAGTTCTAAAAAATCTTCATTCCTTCATACTACCTACCATAAAAGCTTCAATAGAACATAAAATTCGAATATCTAAGGAAGAGAACAATTTACGAAGGAATAGTCTCGATCGATATTCAAGATTTAGAAAACAATCATCCGCCGATGGGGGGTTTTAATAATTTAACTGCCACAACATAGAAGGGAAGCAAAATCAAATTTAGAATCCATTAAAAATACAATATTTGAAAACAATAAAAGGAGAAAGATTCATTTTCGAACAAATACATGCACACTTAACCAAAAAATTATCTATTTTTTAATCAATCAAAAGGAAATTTGAGTGATCTTCATTTAACGACTGAATTCCTATATAAGCTCATTTATTGAGAGCCTTAAATGAAGAGGTAAAATAAACGACTACCACCCCTAATAATCCTATACAAAAATATCCATTAACAACTGCAAAGTTTTATGAAATTGACTAATATTAGCGCATTGTCATTTAGGTAGAAGTAAGTTAAAGATAAATCAAGTAAATTAAAATTAAATAAAAATAATATAACCGACGAACCTTGTTCATCCACGTCAGAATACTGGTCCACAGTAACTCCAGGAGTACCAAAAGGTTCCAAAGAACAGAGAAGAGACATGAGAAGATGTATACTTCCATGATCCAAGGGTGCTGTTTCATCTTCGGAACTCTTTCTAGCTTCAGCAACACCCCTTTGGAAATCTACGAGATGGGTCAGCAGTTGATTGAACTCTTGCGAAGAGAAGGGTGTTTGGACTGCCCAAAGCATGATAGATTCAGCAATTCGATTACGAATTGCTGCGAAGTGATGAAGGATGTCATAACGATGTCGGCGACTCTCAATCATACGAGCTACATCCAACCTCTTATACTCCTCTATGGTATTGAAACTTTTCAGAAAAGCTATGCAAAAAAAGTGTAGAACAGATAAGAAAGATATCTAAAGATGTGAGGCTTGGAAAGAGTAAAACAACCTACAGAGAAGGTTTGCCAGTAGACCACTTTGCCAGAGATCAGCAGTGAATGATGAAACCACTTCCTCAATGTCTCGGGAGATAGCATTATTTGAAGGAACTCGGCCAACACGATGACTAATAATAGTCCGTAAAGCATCGGATAAAAGACTGTGGGCATCGTAATACAAAGAGATAGCTAAGGACAATCGACTAAGGCTACTTGACTGAGCAGATAAATGCCCCTCAGCAGTGAGAAGAAGCTCTAGAGTTTTAATCTCATTTAGATTGAAAAGATCACTCAGTTTGCAAGTTTCTTCAATAAGATCTCGAGTGAGAAGAATTTTCTGAGAGAGCCCAGGAATTGAAATAGCTTCAACGTCAGCTCTGGTAATTGATTGTCGATCTCCAGCAGATTTAGACTGAAAGGGATATTTCGTAAAATCAATATTTTTAAAATAACAGAATTATTTCTTTTTCCTCTAGAACCAAAACTACTTACTTCTTTATATATGGTGAAATTAAGTAAATCCAATCTATGCTTTTTAATTATTGCCTCAAATTCCATTAACTGATCGATTCTATTGTTAACGAGGACATCAGTAACTAAATTATTAAACGCTTTGTACGATGACCACATTTTCGTGAAAAAATTAAAAGGACAAGTACAAAACAGCAATCAGGGCTATTTTAGAGCATGTGCAAAATTTGAAAATTATCGTCAAGGTCAATACAAATTTCCCAAATTTTCACAACAAAATCATCATTTACCACTTAATTAATTAAGTTTTTCTACCATAAAATTTATATTTCTTAATGAACATATATATTTAGCTCCAAAAGTATAAACATATATATGCTAATATATAGTTTTATTGATGTTTCCAACGCTTGCACCTTCTGCTATTTTCCCTATTTTGTAAATACCTGCAGTTTGGCTTTGTTATGTAACACTAAACGAATACTTATGTGGTTATTGATAGCCTAATCACAAATATTTCAGTATCTAAACATTGAGCAAAGTCGAAAATCTACTTGTAGTTGGTTTTAATTGAATATCTACTTTATACATCTTTAAATATACAATTCAGTGAAGGGTCTGAAGCATTAGGCTTTAATTGATCGGTGAGTATGCATACGCTAATAGCCCGAGCGTTCGAACGACAAAATATGCTGACGAGTCTACCGCAACCCCCCCCCCCCTCGTAGCGGACCCGAATTGAACTCAGCCAATCACTACAAGACACATCGACAAATAAGCAGGGCAACTCTCTCAGACACCTAAATGTTCTAGATACGTGAGAGGTTGGATTTATTCCTTTTTAGGATACCGCATGCCAGAACTTGGATACGCATTTCCTTATAAATTAAAGTCCCTCTCTCTTAATTTGTTACTAAATGATACAGGTATTCATAGACAAATCACTACTACCGGCTTACGGATTCGCTATCTCAACAAATCCTTCTGGAAAATAATTGCCTGCCAACACTTCTCTGCCAGTTCTAAATGCATAATCAGTAAAACTGTGATATAATTGAAAATTATGATATATTATAACGATTACCGATTAGAAAACCGGGGGAGTATATATATATATACTAATATTTCTAGTAGAGTAGTCGGTAACAGCAAGAGAGGATGGTAAAGTTAATTTTGCTCTGATGTTCCTCTTACTCGTTGAAATTAGAGTTTTCTGGAGGGACATGGGTCTTGAAGGCTTTCACACAGCGCGACATTGTTTGTGAAGCCCGACTGATAGCATCAGTCATAAAGTATTGATACAATTCCTTCATAGAAACCGCCAATGGCATCTTTGTGTCAAGATTCTTGGACACATTTTGGTACTGTACCTGTAACGAATGAAAGCAAATCATGGTGAGGTATTGTAAAACTACTTAAGTGAAAAAAAATAGTATTGGACCAACTTCAGCATCATTAGCAGCAACCTTGAGACAGGATGAATCAACGGGCTGAACTCTATCCATTTCAAGGAGATTAGGAGCAACTTGGCTAATACGCAAGTGTACACCTTCGAGGTCATCGTAGGCTAGGGGGCATCCAGAAACATCGGAGATGGCACGGAGGATGGACCAGTCTTGACGAGCATCACCAGGGGGAGCAACTGCAGGTTGAGTACATTGTGCTCGACCCTCCATGTTGGCGTAAATTCCTTGCTTCTCAGTATATGCAGCACCTGGCAAGACAATGTCGGACATTTTTGCTCCGTGGTCACCGTTATGACCTTCAAATAATATTAATAGATTAATTTAGTCGAGCCAAAGTTAAAATATGAAAACAAATAGTGACGACTTCTTTTACAGCAACAATAAACAAGGCATCAAAAAGGAATTGACATGAGACATAGTAAGAAGAAAGAGGCAAACGGGATACGGTTCAGGATAGTCTGCATTTTAATTAGAATTGTATTTAACTGGTGATGACTATCCGTGTCAAGAGCAATGAAGACTCAGTCTATTCCGTTTAATTAACAATTTCAGTAAAAATGTTATGAATTTCGGAGCAAGTGATAGAAAGGCAACGTCTGAAATTACTTCAAATGAGAAGTTAAAATAGCGAAACTAAGCTTATTCGTGCTCATAAAAAGGAGATTACAAATGCTTGCCTTTCTTAAACATTCACCACAATTGTAAGATTACAGCAAAGTATGACAGAAACCCCAATTTCATACTGATATTTTACGCGTATTCTAGATAAAGAAATAAAGCAAGAGAAAAATAAACCACTATTAATCAAAGTTAGACAATACAATCACAATTAAATTAATAAAGCTCTGAAGTATTTTATCGATATTCAATAAGCTACAGGCAAATATTTGGAAATATAAATAAACAGGAAACTTAAAATACTTAATCGCCACAAAAGTAATGATATAAACAATGGTAAAAAACATTTCCAATCCTCTTTGATTGAATTCACCTTTAAAAATAGCCCCCATAACACATCTTACTAATGACTAAAAGTATGATTAGGAGTGAACCTACCGATATAAATGACCATACAGTCCTCAGGCAGATCAGCACGAACGAGACCTCCCTGATCCGCACCCAAGAGGATAGCCACCTTGGGTTTAGAAGTACGGAGTCCTTCCAAACCGGCAATATAGCCCAAATCCAATGCGGCAACTTGAGAGGCGTAGCGATGAAGGACATTAAATCGACGTAAACCCTCCTCAGGAGTTGGAGCCGCCTGGAGAGCGAGCTTTTGGGCAGCGGAGTGGAGAGCTGCACCGTCAGGACGTTGGAGGGCCTCAGAGCCCACAATAATGAGTGGATTCTTGGCTGCTGCTAACCGCTAAAAGGTGGATAGAAAGCACATTTAAGAGTTTTAAAGGGAAATCTTCGATTCCGATACACAAAGAACTGTAACTTAAGGGACGATATAATAAACCTCGAGAATGTTGGTAAGCAAGTGATTTAGCCAGAGTCATTACATGAACAGAGAACACCTGCTATTGACGAGAACATGAAATATCTTCAAAGTCCTCGCTAGATGAAGGGTTGTGGGCATCGAGATAAGGTAGCTCTCTTTCATCCTTTCTAATCTTTATATTTCAGGTCTTTGCCTTCTCAATCATTACAAAACTGAATCGAAGTGACAAAACCAACCACTTCTGATTAAATAACACCTGTCAACAATAAGCACTGAAAATCATAGCCAAGGATTTGCTGCAATAGAGTAGAGGAATGGTGAAATTTTAATTCTTGGAGTGAATTGTCGTTTAGAAAAAATTGTCCAATCGAAAATCAAACAAGACTCCGATGCCTCAATGTTGATCTCTGGTATCTCTTAGTTCCCCTTTATTTATATTTAATTCGACGTCAATTGCAATCAAAAAGAAATTGGGAAATTTTTTATTGCTGTGAATAACAGATAAATAGCTCTAACTTATATTTATTTATCCACAAAAGGCCCTGTTCAGATAATAATAAACTTTACACTGAGCAATCCTATTTTAAAACATTTATAACAAATCGTGCCCACAACTCAAACAGATTAAACCAAAAAAATCGGATTAATTCCGATTGGAAAACTCAAAAATATCTTTTAATGTCACTTTGCGTTTCAATGATTAAAATACAACCTCCTTCAACTAATACTTGTAGTAATAGGTATCCTAAAATCTGTAGTTAGAATCTTAAATAAAAACAAGCACTGAACAAAATAAGAAGTAAACTTGCACTTTAATCCTAGTGACCCACACAAAAATTAGTTTAGTGACAGCACAGATGATTAACTGGTACAAAGGCTTACCTTCGCGAATGGATGTTTTCCGGCAATTATTTCATTGATAACAGATGGAGATGTTCCGAGATGCTGAAAATATTGTAACACTTCCAGAGATGCCATATTACTCGTAAATAAACAAATAAAGAACAGTCACCCAATCAAGTGGGTATTCTATAATCACTTAACACACCTCATAATCGTAGGTGAGATCAACTTGTTCACCAATAAGAGCAACATCCAGCTCATTGTTGAGCCAATTCTTGCGAACACGAGCATTAATCAGCGGAGCTTCAAATCGAGGATTGGTTCCAATGAAAAGGACCAAATCAGCTTCATCAATTCCAACAATCTTAGAGTTGAAGATGTAGTTTGATCGTATATCCGTTCTAAAATAAGTTTTTTTAAATAACCGTGAAATAAGTAGAAAACAATAAGTTTAAGTAACCTACCTATTTGAGGGAAAGCTTTCTTCAGTAAAAACAAGTTCAGAATTCATCATATTAGCCAAATCCTTTGCGGCCATAAGGGCTTCAGCATCAACGAAAGGACCAGCAATAACTGCAATTTGATTAGGCTGACACTTTGCGGGTGAAGTCGAGCCAAGAGATACAAATTTCTCCCCAATTGCAATAAGAGCTTCCTCCCAGGACGATCTTTCATGTAGATCACCACTCTTGCGGCGCATCAGTGGAACGACAAGACGTTGGCGTTTGAGGCCATCGCAGGCGCAGCGTGACTTATCTGCCAACCATTCCTCATTCACATCTTCATTCAAACGGGGTAGAATACGCAGAACTTCGTTAGTTCGCATTGAAATCACAATATTTGATCCAACAGCATCCATAACGTCGACGGATTCAATACGACGAGTTTCCCAAGGTCTAGCAACAAATGAATAGGGTTTTGAGAGCAAAGCGCCAACGGGACACAGATCGGCAACGTTTCCAGAAAGCTCGCTTTCAATCATGCGGTTAACATATGTGCCGATTTGCATGTTGTTACTACGTCCAGTGGTACCGAGGTGAGAAACACCACAAACTTCATTAACATAACGGACACAGCGAGTACAGTGAATACATCGAGTCATGCAGGTTTTGATCAATGGACCCATGTTGAAATCTTCAACAGCCCGTTTGCCTGAAAATGAGTTGTCAGTGAAACGGGATCTATCGGAACCGAAGACCATGGACTGATCCTGGAGGTCACATTCACCTCCCTGATCACAGATTGGACAGTCCAGAGGATGATTAACCAACAGGAATTCCATGACACCTTCACGAGCTTTACGAGTCATTTCCGAGTTTGTTTTGATTTTCATGCCTTTCCAAATAGGCATGGCACAGCTGGCAACAGGTTTTACAGAGTTTTCAACCTCAACCAAGCACATACGGCAACTGCCAGCAATTGAGAGACGCTCGTGGTAGCAGAATCTAAGGTTAAAACAAAATTCTATACAATTAATAATAATAAGCGGCACTGATTATATGGGAAAGACCGCCACTAACCGTGGGATTTCAACTCCGACCAAACTGCACGCTTGTAGAACCGTCATACCCGGATCGCAAAGCACAGATTTGCCATCAACAAATACTTCAATTCTATTATCCTCGGGTTTAGGAGGAGGCGTCTTAGTTTCGGGTTTAGAGCCAGCGGTAGCCGTGGCCGGAGACCGCAAACTCTGAGTTACACGGAACGACTTCCACCTGGCTACATCTGTGATAAATAAAAATGGCACCGATATATGAAATATCCAAATCCTAGTATGACCAAATAAACTTTTATGCGGTAATTAAGTTCACATTTAAAAACCAAAATAAAGAATAAAGCACCTCAACCATGTGCAAAATAAATAGTTTCATTCAATAATACTTTGAACTCATGCAGAAAAATCGGCTTGTAATGTTGTTGATATTTGATTTTAACCTACTTTTGGTGATACTGTTCAGTGGTGTCGCCTTAAATACTGAAACGCCCAACATTTTACGAAATAGGGAAGGATTTAGGTGGCGCGCCAATCAGATATCAGCGAAGTAAGTATCTCTAATAATTAAGCCAAACTGCTGAATTTTGAAATACAACACTATTTTGGATATTTACTTCAATTGATTTAGGAAAGTATTTAAATGATGGATTTAGAATACTCAATTTTTACACCTTTTTTATATATACGTATAGAGAATGTTATTTCCTATCTCCATAAAAATCTTCGTTCAATTAACCCGGCTTTCGCAAATTTGTCATTTCCACGCGTGTACCCGTGGTGTGGTATTTTACTCTTAGACATAAAATACAAAGATCTCAACATCAGTACTCACTAATGTACATTCATTGATGCGAATTGTCAACAGTATTGTTTGGTTTCTGTATAATAGAACGATATTTCTTCATAAAGACAGGTCCGGTTGAATAAGACCCGTGAGTGATTTTTGCTAGGTCTCTGTCTACATAAACGGCGTTTTAGTACCTGCTTAATGGATTAACCCCCGGTACTGTTGTTATGATATGTGCGGTACAGGTGATTCATGATAAAATTATTCTCTTTCAGAAAATGACTGAATCCTCTCCGCCTGTGATGACCCTTCAACAACAATAGCTGATTGTCATTTGTTTCGACCTGCCAATATCAAACTATATTAATGCACATTTGACAACCAATGCAAGAACGCACTAACAGTTGCAGCCACACCTAATCTCAACTCAACCTTCCATTCATTTTACACATGAAGAAGACTTCAAGAAGCTTTATCGCAGATTCTAATCCGTTGTAGTACCTTGAACTGTGAGTGTTGAACCTAAATTAACCTGGAGATGCCCGAGTTGCTATCGACCGAGGAGATCTGTCCTCATCCAACAATTGCCAGAAAAAACGATTGTGAAAAATCTCGAGATAGGAAGCAGACAATGTTAAAATGTTGAAATCCATCACCCTTCTACTCCTACTTAGCTATCTAAACCAAATCCTCTCAGGACATAGCACTCACTTACCGCCTCCTACCGTAAATGATTTCAATTCCACGCTTGTCAGGAAAGCAGATCAGTTACCTTAAGCCTCAACAATTACGATATTTGTTATTATTCAATTAACCAGTTATTTAATAAATAGTTCTTCTAGTAGAATCTCGTTCTTTGCGATTTGAAGAGTGCTTAAGTTATTTTTAGCTTCTTCGATCAGAAAAAGCGGAATCAAGCATAATCACCGTTAATCATGACTAAGTTATGTTTGATTGTTTAGTATTAATTTAAATAAGAAAGATATTCTTGCATTAATGTTTCTCTAAAATATATTGTTCATTTTCTGGGATATTCTGTTATTTTATCATGGTTTATAATAACGTATTTATATGTAACATCCACTAATTTGCAATTCCATAAAAAGCAAAGTATATACTTTGAAGATGAGAAAGTCAGTTACTTGATTGATCTTCCACATCCTAAAATTAAGCAAAGATTATGCTAAATTTGTGTCTAATGTGCTAATTTAGTGAGAAGAGCTCATTTGTGTTTATTTGCACAACCTTAACAAATGACTTCCTGGAATTCTAATCATTTCAACCAGAGACCAAGAACGTACTGAAAGTATAAGAAATTTGTTCATATAAATGGGCACATAAACTCATATAAGCTCCTGCAAATGCAACATGTGGTAATAGATTTATGAATTTAAGCCAATATTGTACATGCGTTATGTGACATTTGGTCTGAAGTTAAATCGGTGTTAAGCCAGTACTTAAATCGTTGATGAAAAACCGCCCCAAACCATCTTAGTTTGGACTAGTAAACATAATTAGATTGCTAAATAAAAAATGGGCAAAAGTGATAGGGAAAATTACTCAAAATGGATTGTTAGAACGTGACCAATAATATACTATGCACTAGCATTCAGAGAAAACGGCTTAAATTACCAGTTTATTGAAATTAAAAATGATAATAATTTATATTAACACATAATTTTAATCGCTTCATTCAATAATAAAAACGAAGGAAAAGAATTTTCAATTAATATTTTCTGCATTTCCTACTAATGAGGAGTGGCCTTGTATTTATGTGTTGACCTAATTCATCGAATCTCATCGTTATAGGCCTTTTTAGTAAATGCAAGCCTCTGCTGGTGTATCGTCGCCCGTTTCGGGGCGTAGTTCCCCACAAAATCATTCTCTTAATGAAGATGATCCTTTTTTTCGTCAAAGTGTAAATATTCCACCTTTACGAAAAATTAAAGTGGTAGTAGTGGAAGAGCATAGTATGGTAATTTATTGTAATGTCACATACTTCTTCAGGCGCTCCGCCATATTTATAGGACCATAGGTAGCAAAAAGCTCCCTTCAAAGGGGATCAAATTGCTTCACTTTGATGCTCATCCTGATTTATGCATCCCAAATATTTCTCCATCTGTTATAATTGACGAGCCCTATGGAATGTTAAAGTAGCCTTTATGACATATTGATTGTTGTAGTTCGCTCTCCATAGAGAATTGGATTTTTCCAGCAGTCTTTTCAAAGTTTATTGATCATGTTTTGTGGCTCCATCCACCTTGGTCGAAGCAAATGACAAACCGACGTACAACAGACTACGTTATCGGTCGTCGGAAAACGACAGACGAATTGGCGTGAGGTTTATTTGTTTAATTTACAATACTACTTTTTATATTTTTAGTGTTAATGTTCCAGAACCCTACTTTTATAATGAGGGAATTTATTGCCATCGGTGTGATATGGAATCAGAGGTCACTTTTTCTTTTACCGTCTGTACTATTCACGGAGCGAGCACTTTGTGCAATGTCTGCTCAGATGTTACAATGAGTCTCCTTAATGAGCCCTTTGTTTTGGATGTCGACCTTGATGCCTTTTCCACGATGGATCCTTTTCGATCATTCTTCTCTCCTAACCAAGTAACGTACTGTTTTTCGGGGGTTCTTTTGTTGATATTTATAACCATTCTACTACTTTCGAAACAAGAGTTTATGGGTTCGATTCTCATTGTAGATACTAATGGCAATGGTCTCTGAGCACTTTTAGCGTAGTCGTCAACGTGAAGATTTTCTTAACTATTATTATACACTCATTCAGTTTAAATATTTCGGTCACAAAAATCTACTATGTATTTTTTTGTCAAGTGGTCGTCAGTGCCATTTTTGTCCTTGATACATTGCTACCGTTATAATGTAAAAGGTAAGGACAGTCTCTTAAGGTTAACGCTATTAAAAATGAGAATTTTGATCATGATAAGTGGTTGGTACTACTTCATCCTGATAGTGCTTGATTTTTTTAGGAATGTCGCTGATTATTATTCACATAGACTTAATTTTTTTCCAAAAATCATTGCAAGAATTGAATTAATCTCCTTGATATTTCCTTCATATTAACCCCCATTCTTATTATTCTTAAATCATTCAACCCACTTATAATAGAGGATACAAGATATCAAAGAAACATCTTGGATCACTCACGTCAATCCGGATTGAATAAAACTGGGAATGTACCATTCAAACAGTATTTTAAGGTCGCCAGGCCTTGTAGATGTCACAGATTTATCAAGAATCGAGGATGAATACTTTCTCGATAACCTTTTTTTGCAGCAAAGCAGCATTTGGAGAATGAGATCTATCTTTATATAATTAATAATTTTACATGTCAAGCCCTACCTTTATGCTCTATTGAATAATAGTGGTGTGTTTTAGGTGAGCCTTTGTTAGATCTTCAGGCTCTGTGATGGTTATTACTGAGTGTTTGATATTATAATTTACATTTAGCCGTATAAAGTTAGTTTGGAAATTTCCATGTCAGCATTCTTGGAGAAAATTTGGGTTTACCTACACCGGGAGAAGGTTTGCTATTAGTTAAATCTTTGCTTAAAAATATGTTTGAAGTTGAACTTAATGTCCAACCTCGAAGGTTTGACCTTACTTATATCAAAATAAGTAGCAATAATTTAATTTTGTTTCCTCTATAGTTCGCATTGATCGATAAGCTGTTCACTGCTCCGCGTGCCCCGCCACTACGTCTTCCAGATAGAGGTTCTCGAGCCCCACCCCTTGGTTCCACCTGTTCCACTCTCGAAGTTTTTGAGAGTGCTAGTCTCGCTGCCAAGGTGGTAAATGATATTCATAGACAACGACTCTCTGCCCTTCTACAATGTATGGAGAGCCTAACCACTAGTGGGACGGTTGAGTTTTCGACAACCCCATCACTCGACAAATTAGATGCTTATGATATTGAAGCTCTTACTTCGCTACTACTTTCTCTACCGATTGAAACATTCTCTCCTTCCACTTATTTCAATATTCAAACTGCTCATGCTTTAGCTATTTCGGTAATTCAGGAGACAAGCTGTAAGTAATTTGTAACAAGATTGATTCTCCAAAAAGATTTGTAATTTTCAAAATTTTCCATTATTTTACTTTTACTTGCAAGTAACAAAACTATCTGAGGATCAATTGCAATTGTCACCAGGTAATGTTTCTCCTCATGGTGGCAATAGTCCGGAGCCTCCAAAAGTAAAGCAACAGAAAGTGGATACATCTCGTGATTGCTTAGATTGGACATCCGACTCTCGTTCCGAGACAGTTGAAAATGATCTCGATTTGATGAAACACTTCCATGATTTGTGGAAAAGTCTTGCGGATAGAGAAAATTACCCTCTTCCTCATCATGTAAATTTAGAGGTTAAGGTGAATTTGAGTGAGTATCTATCCAGCATATAACGCTGTCTTATAATTTCCTTTTAGGTTTCGACGGTGGAAGAACAGTCAGAATTAATCGGGGGATTAGAGAGTCTTCTAAACCGAATGCATAACCCATCGCTTATTACGATTGCACGTTCCTCATTAGATGGATATACTCCAACTGATCAAGTCTCCAGTATACAAATGCAGTTCTTTGAGGCTCTGCAGCGCATATATGGTGTTGAACTACTTACTGTGGCACTTGACTATGATGGGTATGTAACATTAATTTCTCTGTAAAATTACTTCCCATCTCACCATTGAAAAACCGCCATTTTTTAGGGCGGCAAAAGATGCACAGGCTCTCCAGTTAATGGGTTTCGAAATTTCGGAGATTCGAGGAGAAATATCTAGATTTAACTCATTCAATGTTAATCCTGGATCTCTTCTCCTGAGTCGTTGTGAAGCATCTGGTGATTACCGATCTGAATCGGATACGCGTGATATATCTTAAAATTTGTCAAACATTTTGAAAATTATATTTTATTGATCATGATTCAGAGCTATTTTTCTGTAAGCTTCTGTGTTTTTGTATTTAATTTAAAATCACTGGGAACGAGGTGCGATTCGAGTAAAGTTTACGCCGTCGGGCACTAAAGCCGTGGAAGTAAGCTCATTTGGACGTGTTTATTAATTTGATTCGTTAAATATTTTTTAATTTTGTGGGAAAGTTCACCAAGCATAAGGCTTATTTGAACATTATTTGTTTAAATTTCTTGATTTAATTATTCCAACTTTGAGCGCGCGGTTCGAACGCTTATTCATTGGGAGTATTGTGGTATTTCTTTTCCGGGGAGGATCATGGAAATCAATTCTGTAAAACCTGTCAGAGTTATGGATTTCTTAGAATTCATGGATTATGTTAAAGAACATGGAGACGAATTCGATAAGTTGCGATCTTCACCTCCTTCAGCTACTGTCGTAAAGAAACGCTCAACTTTACCTACCAAACGCGCAACTAGTGATAATATACATGCAAAACAAAAGCGACCGAAGAGTCAAGGTGATGGCAAAAATGCAACTCTAGACGCGTTTGTCATTAAAATCCAATCTCCCAATTCAAACCGTGTTTCTACGGACAATGAGGAAAAGAATGGTAAAACTTCCATAGAAAGAATTTCTGCAGCGTCAGTGTCTGAAAATGTGGAAAATAACAAGTTGAGTAACATGGCTGTTCCTGACACTCCTACTAAATCAGATAATGTTGAGAATCTTAAGAAGGAATCGCCTACTAAATCATCACAAAAGGCACCTCTTGTCGGTAAGATTTCTCAGCCATTGGAGATTGATTTAACTTCTGATGCTGAGTCTCTTCATTAATAATGATCTCCTTGTTTGTAATGGTATTTTGTTGACAATCGTATTTTATGATAAATTAGTACAATATATTTGTACATATTTGTGAATGAGGAATGTTTTTGTATAGACGGTGTATTGTGTAAATATACATTGGAGCATTGTATTCACTTTTTATAATTTCTATTTAAATGGGAATTTGGTTGAAGTTAGTTAATGAGATAATCGCTCGTATGGTCGTGTATTGCTATAACTTCCCTACATCGTATCCTTTCCCTTTATATTCGTTGCGTGAAAAGTCGTCCTATTCGGATGCTCTAGTGATTACCAGAACGGTTTTGTATGAATAACAATCTCATATACTGTGCTGCTAAATAGGAGTTTGTCTTGATAATTAATCCTATTTACGTGGGCTGTATCTTTTTCCACTTGGATTCTCTGGCTTGAGTAGTCAATATATTGGAATAGAAAGCACTCTAGAAAGGAAACTTAGGTTGTATGGTTGTGCCCTCACTTTTTTCGGTCTCATTACTTTACTTTGGTATCTTGTTAGTTGTAGTCGGCTGTGACAAAGTGCTCTAAAGACAGGCTTGAAAATATATCCAACGTTAAATTTCCTGCCTCAAATGGGCTGTTGGGCTAAAAATTTCACTTTCCTAACGTGTTATGACACAGGCTATTTTAATTACCTTTCAATTTCTAGTAAGTGTTAGTGAATAGTTTCTATCTATTAACTACCTCCGGCGCCTTAAGATGATTTTAAACGGGGTTAATTTTTATGTCAATCCCGTAGCTTCTTTAATAATGAGATGCAAATTATTTCTGAAACCTTATGGCCAACTACATCAAATAGACAATTGGGTTCTGTGCTAGATTTACATTTCACGGAGGAAAAATAGGTAAATTAGGTATAATAAATGCAACCCTCTTTTTGTGATGGCATTTTTTGATAACTTGGTGTTGAATAGCGCAACTTCACTCTGCGATTAATAGACACGAATCACAATAGCTTTTATTTAAAGATGGTTGCCTTGCCGATGGCTTTAGATTTAGACCATTTAAACAGCAGGTACTTGAATGTAAGGAAGAAACTTTACTAACCGATTATTGAGTTCTCTATTGATTCTAAACGAAATAAGAGGCTAGATTTTTTGACTCCGGTACCTTCACTCGAAGGACGAGATGAAAGACAGGCGCAACAATCTTTGTATTGGAAGTAGAGAGGAACAACGAGGATTGAATTAGTATTTCTTTGATTTTTTGTCTGGGTTTACAGATAAAGCTCTTTAGGTCCTAAGATAGAAAAATCCGGTTGGAATAATTTTTTGGCTTCTACTGGCGAATAGACAACTGAGGCCTAACAACAATCTCTTAAGCGTCACAAAATTGGTTTCACACTCCGAATATATCTAAAAGCCTGCACACAATACCTGCAGGGGTGGGGGTGGAGGGGGGGGGGGGGTTGAAGTCACAAGTTATGTAGTGATCGCATTGTAGCCTGGCAGTCCCTTCACGTGGGTAAACCTGTCAAGATTACGGATAATGAGACATTTATTCATCTACCGACCTTTTATCTCAAGCGTCTAATTCTTGTACAGCGACAACCGACCGAAATGAGCTATCATGCGAATAACCTCTTAACTCCGAGTTGGTAAAACAAGGAATTATCTCAACCACCTCCGTTTTACCAATCTCTACTCAATTCTATATCGTCAGCTCTTCAAGTGCTCGACCGATTTAAAAATTCAATCACGCTAGGTAAATGTTTGAGTACAGTATATCCCCCTCCCTCCCCCCATAGTTCAAAAAGTAGATTTACATTGTGGGTGTGCGATAGACTTACCTCCACGTGGTGCACCCCGGGCAACGTATATTCATATGGTAAAAAAATGTTAATAAACCGGCAGTTGACTTCAAACTACCATGACCCGACTGTATGTCATATTCGACCACTTCCACAGTACTCACCTTACCTTTTTCGCTACCTTTGTGTCTGTCTCTTTTACATCGGTGAATCACTCTTCTTTTCCCTCTCTCGACTTTTTGCGACTTTGATGTCACTCCCCTCCCTGAAGCCCGAAGTCAACTAAAGGGCTAATGATAACTATCAGAAAGTCTGCCCTTTGATACAAATTTAAATTGTTAAACGGATATAGTTTTATTTTTGTGATGGTAGTTGAAAGTCAACAAAAATTCCTTCTCTGTTTGGGGTATAAGCGATGGAAATAATCCAACCAGCAGTCATAAATTAATTGAACTATTGGGTCTGTATGAGCAATGGCATCATAAATGATATTCAATTGAATTTGGTATCCCTCAATGAGTGACTTATTGATTTGCATTTTTCCAATAGTTTTCCAGTCTATTACTTTGTTTTTCATAGCCAATTGAAGAAATTCACGAATGAGCGCAATCCATCCAATAATCACTATTTTCCGTATGATAGGTTGAACTGTAAAGATGCCTGGAACTACAATATATTCTTCCATTAATCCTATGAGAGGTTCGTTTTGACCAACCTTGGAAATATGTTCAAAGAGAATTTCAAGTAGGAAAAGTAGACAACCTCCTAGAAAGTTATAATGAATGCCATCGGGCGTCAAAACTGCAAAATCGGCCAATTCGAAGTCGGTCAAGTTGTTAGAGTTTACCTGTCTTTCCAGTTCTTCTGGAACTATAAGAGAAAAAATGTAAAATTATTTGAAACGCAGACTTACAAGTAATTGGTTCTACACATTGTGAAAGTTCAATGATATCCTCCCTGATCTTTCTATAGATTTTTCTTAATTCCTTCCAACTGAATTTCTCACCATTTCCTCCTTTGGAAGGACTCATAGCGAATCTTAAACACACCAATTTTTCCCTTATAAAGTTACGTAATGATATCTTGCTTCTGAGCGGATGTACTTTCAAAATATTACTGGATAATTTACCGTTAAAAAGCAAAGTTCACTGAGCAGTAATCGGTAACTTAAAATTTTCACCCTTATAAAAAGCTTAATCTTCATAAAAGTAACTGAAGATGACTTTTCATGAATTAGAAAGACCTATCATGATTTCTTGGGTATGTTTTTTACATTTAATTAATATACTAGTGCAAATGTAAGTCCCCATTGCTGTGATTCAATCAGTTTTTGCAATATTACTTGGGGCCTATTGGGACATGCCATGACCGGAGATACCCACACTCAAAAATGTGTAAGGCTGATGTCATATGAAGGTTTTGAATATGTTTGTATAGGCTATCTACTTAGGCATTACTTGGAGCAGTCGAGTGACTACATTCCTTTGCATGAAAACAGGAGATTGACAATCAATAGTTAGATGCGCGGAAGGCGCAAATCGTTTACTTTTTAGCATAAATCTTGGGCAGATCTGTAGGACACGTCATCGCATGAGCGCAAAGCGTGACTTAAAGGTGCGGCCGTTCAACTTCGCGTACGGATTGAGTGCGAGGACACACAGCCAATGTCCAATCAAAAGCCCCCTCTCGTTTTACTCAATCCGCCATGTTGAATGACTAAGCTTCCTCCCTTGTTACACTCCACGCCATGCATGTCTAGACTAAACACGTGCCCTGGGTACGTCTGTCTTATTAACTTAGCAGTAGCTTAGCTACTTCAGTGAGAAGTACCAACTAGGAGAAATTGCCACTGAGGTTTCTGAGTACTGTCAGGCCACAGATCTACTGCATCCTGGAGTCCCTAGGAAAATCTTATTTTCTACCTCTTTTAATTTGAGTTATTTAACACACCATTAACCGAAAGTGCAGTAATAAGTTTCAAAAGCTTTATGCTGCTACTTTTAGCCTTAATTACGATAAATCGAAAAATCCTTTTTTATCAAAGGAAACAACTGAAAGCGCAATAAAAGAAAAGGTGACAGTGATCAAAATGTTCAAGATTTTGAGTTGCGACTTTCATAATTCATCTCTTGGTTAGTGCTTATTAGCCTATTTTAATCAATCGATCACTTTTTCATCCAGATTTCGCATACAATTTAGCATCTTGCAGTTGTAACTTGACAGAAATAGGATAGTTACTGTTTCAAGTAATCAGGGCTTCGTAAATGCGGTACTTTAGTTCGGGTTACGTGAGGAATTAAGGTGCAGGTTCCAGTGAATCTAAAGCGTGAGTAAAGAGGATCACAGATGGCTTTGGCTATGTAAGCACATTAACTTTGTGGAGTCGGATGTGGACTAATCTAGCAACTTCGCCAGCTAGCTACCATACCAAGGTAGTTGTTTCTTCACACCTTGTTACCCTTCCATGCTCTTAGTCCACCCTTATGTCGTCCATAAGAGTAGAGAGCTCTTTAGGGCCTTTTGAGGCCTTTCACTCTATATTACCATACTTATTAGAATAATTTGATGAGCACTACTTTAGACCACGCTTCTTCAGTTTCAATCTCGTAAGATTAGACCAAACATACCGATTTAATTAATATTTCGATTTAAAGCAATCTATTTGGCTAGGATGATAAAGTTGACACCAGGCCTCCAGAATCTGCTTGGTAATTAGAATCAGGTAGTATGTGCGCTGCAAACTACCCGTCATTAAGTACAGAAAGACTAGCCCTGACCAGTCGTCATACAAGATTACATTGATATGCTAGTTATAGAAAAAGAACTTCATTTAATTCGTCATGAGTAATACTGAGTTTGAGATTAGAAAGCAAGAGTGAAGAGAGGACAACTTATTCATAAAGCCTAAAGTGTTTCAGTGGTTTTACTAAGCATAGCTAATTTTACATGATTGTGACTCTAATTCAAAGATGCTATTGGGAGAAAGCTACTTCTTCATCCAATACTGTATTCAATATTGAAAATTTATGTATCCATCTACAACCCGAATTAGAAAGCAAAAGATCCTTAAGTCAGAATCCATATGAGTTATCCATTGTCTAGATTGATAATTATTATTAATGTACTCTCCTTATCTCTCTGTTTTGCCCCCTATTAGTATAGCATAAACTTAAGCTCCTCTTAATTCCCTTCTTTATTGATTTAAAACTTCGCTCTTAATTGAAAGGAGAATACATAAGCCCAGTTGTCAAATGTATCCTATTAAATTACTGCCTTTGTGAACACAAAACATCCACCTAGTATCACGATTCGGGTGTTGAGAGCAATAGTCTGTACAGTGACCGAGAGAAGGCATTCATCACCCTGTGTAAATAGGCCGCTTAAGTGCTAATGCTCGACTGTTCCAACGACTGGGTGAGGACCATTCTCTCGTATGCATGCATTTAGTCTCCTGGCAGTGATTCCCATTCTTCAAGGGTGTTTACTTATTGCGGCTATGGCTATGGAAATTATTCCTTGATCAGCATGACAGAATTGTCAAAATGCCCTTCTGAGTTCGAATACCAGAATTAAGCACATTATTAGGGATATCGATATCGCCCACTGCAAGTCACAAACAATGAGTAAGGAGGCTTAGACCCCTATTGAGCAAGGAGCACATTTGAGGCTGGGTTAACTTTAATTTCTACTCTAGTGATAACCATAACCCAAGGAGTATGCCCTAGGAGAGCGGTATGAGTACACCCGAGTAGGAATAAGATGCGAAAGGGGAATTTGTTGGCAGTAGGCTACAGCAGCTCATATTTTTCCTTTAATCCCAGCTTTCCCATTCATAGGTTTCTACCCTGGCTAAATGACATCGTTTACTACTCACTTCCTTTGTTAACCGTTTTTTTTGCACGCAACACACTTCTCAGTAATCATAGTCATGCTTTGCTTCGCCTAGATATCAGTTGCACACAGCGCTACTCACATTCACGCGTTTCTGTCTGTAAGATGCATGATCTAACTAAGCCATTACTATGTTACGTTATATAGGTAAGGCAAGTAAATACGAGAGGGCTCTCATTTCGGCTATTCCATTGGTCCCACTCTGCACGCAATGCGTGGCGATCCTACCTCTTACACCCTTGTGTCTCTCACACCTATTATTGGTCAATCTACTAATTCTTTCATCAAAGCTTTTTGTTATAAGTCACAGCAACTTAAGAACATTTGAAAAAGTCCTTTCGACATGCGGCCTCTACTCACCGTTTGGAGAGAATGGGGGAGCACGTTTGCCCGCATTTGAGGATATGAATCGATAAGCGGAACTTGGCAGGCTAAGTGGAATGAGTCAGTAAGTGGTTCATAAGTTCTAATTTTGCCAAGCATGATGGGGAAAACAGTAATTATGTCTATTGGAGGACAGGGTATCAGCTTCAATAGATCCAAGCAGGTAAGGACAAAAGGAACTTCAGGAGGAAACTAGATTAAAAATCCTTTACAAACTCCACGCGTTCACAGTTTTGCTCGTCAAGAACTCAAAACCAACTTCGTGACGAAGTACTATTCTATCATTATTCATAGGAATATCAGCAACTTCTACCTAAAGCTCAGTCAAACGGTCTTATCGAATCGATTTCCCCATTTCAATAAGAAAAAATCCTGTATTGGTGTGTCGTTATTCGTAACAATATGAGAAGTGAGTACACTTTGAGCAGCTGCGCTATGCTTTATTGTTTATCATTAGACGAAGACTTGGGAATCAGCTCACCAAGAAGAGTCACTTTAACAATCATTTCTTTTAGCATAGGGAGTTCAAGCCCTTCTAAGTAGGCTGGAATATTGCTTATATTGACGATGATGCTACCAATAGTCTCAGCAACCATTTGTGAGATCTTCTCATTCACACTTGGCACGGTTTTCCTTACGCATTCAGGAGTTCGGCCTCCATAATCGCGAGGAGCTGATGGCGGGTTTT
Source organism: Hymenolepis microstoma (assembly GCA_000469805.3). Classification (NCBI taxonomy): domain Eukaryota; kingdom Metazoa; phylum Platyhelminthes; class Cestoda; order Cyclophyllidea; family Hymenolepididae; genus Hymenolepis; species Hymenolepis microstoma. The sequence goes on along the minus strand of LR215995.1, from coordinate 7,722,221 downwards.
TGTGTGAGTTGATAATGTAATTCAACAAGCCAAGATCCTTATTAAGGAGAGAGTTAGCATACGCAAGTGGAATGTTTGGCAATGGAAAGAAGATTTGAACATTAGCTGAAGTCTTATCACAATCTCAAACAACAAAATCCTCTTTACTTTCTCCCATACATTCTCTATCGTGGGCAGGGTGGGCAATGTGACGGTTGTGATAAATTGGGTGGATAGGGATAGTCGGGAAGATAATGTAAAGATTCATCAATCGCCTCATTCCGACAAGCATTTGTTTCACATTCAGTGCTAACAAGAATGCAGAGGCATGCAAAAGCAATGATAATCAAAACTCACATTTTCATGGGTTCGTTGTTGTAACTGCTGTGGACATGTTTTACACATATTAGACACCATATCCTGGTACATTAGATTACATCCCCAAAATAGGCCTTTCTATGCTTATTAAACCGTCCGTTAAGTATGATGTTAATAATATGATATGTTTTGATATATGAATGATACATATAGATCGTTAATATCAGTTCAAAATCCACAATTAATTTAATAATACCGTGTCAATGTTAACTTGATTATATCTTAGGATCGCAGTGGAACCTTTGGGGTCGAACTTGTGGAGTGCACAACACTACCTCATTCACTATAGAACATTCTATAATGTGCATAGTGCATGCAGAAAACTCTCACACAGCCACTGTGTTTATGCAGCGTAGAATAACATCTATATTATAAATGGCCAATCATGTGTGTAGTTTACCAGAATATGCACTAAACGAATATTATGTCATATGCTCGGTTTCACGTTCGCTAATTCAGAGAGTAATCACATACTAGGAGATTTTTCCAAAACTGATTGACAGAGTCTAGTCAAGGCTTATTTACGGAGCATCTGCTGCAAACTGAGTTACTGTATGGATCTACAAAGCGTGATTCAAATGATAAATTCAAAAGAATCATTATAGAACGTTTCAAATCCACAAAAAGTCCCTAAATAAGTGAAAACCCATTTGAATGTTTATTTCTTCAGGGTAAAACGGAGTAAAATCTCTTTACTTTGAAATGTAACAGAGAGTTTCATAGCCATTTCAGGATAATTTAAAGTTAGAAAATAAGCTGACCTATTACTGATAGGAATACAGTAAAATTTCGAGAATATTCAAGCTACTCATGAAGTTAATATGCAATCGATGTCTGCATATTGGCATGAATGAGGTAATTAAGAGTAATTAACAATAATCAATGTCAAAATAATAATAGTTCCTTGTTATATAATTAACCTCCTAACACATTGTTCGTGTGTTTTTAATTAGATACCCGAATTAACATTCGGATATTTTTGCCTGAGAATAACGACTAAACATCTTCGAAATTATTAAGACCTAATGGAAAGTAATTTGCATTACTTTTCTAATATTAATTAGGTTTTAGGTGTACAGTACTGCTAAGGCTAAATAACGAAGTTGCGTGAGCTCTCGAACAGTCTAGAAGGTGCAACTGTGCTACTTGTAGCGTTGTGATAAAGTTCGACTCTGAGTGTTGAGACCTCTCAGTCAACTGCCGATCAATAGTTGCTGGATTGTTAGCGTAGACCCAAGTGTATTTTTTTATGACTAATCTTTATCGTTGTTCCATAAACTTTAATAAATGTCATAAATGGGATACGATCTGTTTCCTCGATACTGCGGAGGTAGCTTAAATGAGTTTGGAAACAATTTTATACCAGACATTATATCAGGGCTTATTTGTGAAGCATTCGCTACAGAGGAAAACTATTGATTAAAATTTCACTAAGAATTTTGCGATGAGTATACAATCAGAAGTGGAGCAATGAATAGCGAACAACCTTGTATATAATTATAGCTGTTTCTTAGCATTTGAAATTTAAATTAAAATTATTTAAAAGGTACGTTATTGTAATCTGTCTTATGGACTTTCTATAAAACAATTTAAATACGAATGTTTACATCACAGGTTATTTTTTGTCTTTATAGTTTAAGCAAGGTTCTAGCCATGTGTTACACGTAAAAACCACCACCGTTGATCTCTCAGGAAGATCAAGACTTTATTTTTATTTTATTAGGTAATATAAGCCATTCTAGTATTGTTACTTATTGATGTGAAAATCTTCTAATCAAGTTGAATTAGAAAGTGTTCAGTGACAGATACTGCAATGATTTGATTACGAATAATAATTCATACTAGAAAATGGAATATACATGAAGTTATATTATAAAATAAGGTAACAATGCAAAGCTTAATTTATTTATTTTATAAAAGTAAGCTTGAACAAAGCAAGATTAGTAAACTAGTTAGTATCTTTGATATTAATAATCTCGTTTTAATTTTGGCTTTAAAAATTTTAGATAAAGTTTCGGTTAGATCTTTATTTTATATTTGTTTGCTTGGCCTTATTGGGATTATTCTGTCCTTACCGCCGGACTTAATGTTTTGATCGTTTTTTTAACTTCATCTGCTTGCATGTGCTTACAGTTAATTATGAAAAGAAAATGTACTTCTAATGGAAATACCGTTTCATCGCGAATTTTACAGAATAATTGCAAGCCCAGGATCTCATTCATAAAAGAACACAAACCTTCTACCTCTTTGTCCTGTCGCAATATGACGAGGCGTAGATCGAACATCGGTGAAGGGGATAACACATTGGACTTATTTAATTTTACAGTTAAAGCTGCGAAGGATGATAAAGAAAGTTTGTCGCAAAGTTGCGACGAATCTGCTGATAAGTGCAATAAGTCATCAAATGGAAGGTCAAAATCACCGGATGATTTCAAACCTTATTGTATCTCTGTTCTCATCAACTCTAGAGACTCTACTTTACCTGAATTTTTAAATGAATCGAATGCTTCTGATGAAGTTGGTTTTTCACAGAGGTCCAAATTAGTTTCTAAAGGCCGTAAACGTTCTCGCTGTGTTAGTGACGGATCTCCCAAAATCTCCTTAGCTGGTCAAGCGAAAAGGCAGAAGAGTTTGCTTAGTGCCAAAGGGTCTAAATTTTCAGGATTAACAAGTGATATTTCATCAAGATCTGGTTATACCAAAGTGATATATTCAGCAGAAAAGAAAAGACGAGGCAGACCACCAAAATCAAAGTCGTCTGATTTCCCTAAAGTCGAAATGCAGGAGGCAAGGCTTCAATCTAGTCCCCTAGAGGCCCATTCGGAATTTTCCGAATCTCAATCAAATGCCGCAAGTTCATTCAAACAGAAGATTTGGACAGATCGATACTCACCCTCCAACTTAGCGGAAATGGTTTTGAATTCATCGGATTTACCATCTCTACTTTCCTGGATGAAAATGTGGGATGCTAGATCTAATTCGTTTTGTGATAAAATATCGTTATCCGATAAAAAAGGCTACTCTAATGATTATTCATTCAGTGGAGATAGCTGTGACTCCTCGGCATCGGATACTTTGTCTTCTTGGCGTCGATCAGCGTACCTCATTTTGGGACCAACAGGCTGTGGAAAAACTTGTTTAGTCTATACTCTGGCCTCTCAGTTTGGATTCAAGGTAGTGAATCGTTATGAAAGCTTCTTTAGTTGGCTATTTTTGTCTCTTCACTTTCTATTTCCCTTTCCAGGTTTTTGAGCTGAATCCTTCGAATTGTCGATCTGGAAAAGAAGTAACAGCACAATGTTCTAGAGTCATGATTTCTCAACATGTTTCTACAGAAGGACTCTCAGCTTCGTCTGGAATGTACAGTTTGCCTAAATGTGAGTCCAGTCCTTAGTGTTCATAGCTTTACGCGTTTTAAATTGTAAAATGCATTGAAATGATATGGACTAGATTTTCCTTCAAGTTTAATTGGTGAATGTTTTCATTTTCGCTGCCTCTGTTGATGGTTCCTGCCTTATCGTGTGTGTAGTTATTATGATCAGTAATTAGAACTGTTACATTCGTGGTAGTATTGTTAAAATCCTTTTTCTTAGCTGATTGTGACTTACTTTCAACTGAATAGGAGTTTATGAGTTTTAAGCTCCTATACATGATTTATCTGTGTTTCTTCAGAATTTTTGGCTATATTGTTTACTTTTTTAGAATCAGATGATATTGTTTTCTGTGTAGTAGTGCTCCGTGTTGGAATTGCCAAGAACATATGGCCCTACTTTGTAGAGAATAACTGGATTCTTGATTCATGACCTCAATAAACTCATTTTAATTGAAAAAAATACGAATTTGAATTCCAGATTTACGCAACTGCTAATACCATTAATCCACATTAAGATATATAATGCCGCCAGTCTACTTGACAACCACAAGTATTTAGCAGTTATCACCCAAAGGAAACCTTTTTCCTCCTAACGTATTTGTTTCCTTTACAGCTATTGCTAATAGGTCTCGACGTTCACAAAAGTCAAGCTTGTCTTCATTCTTTCAACCTCGAAAGCGGCAACAAACTTCAAGGTCTACTGCGCCATCGAAAATTGAGATGAACGAATCTCCTGAAACGAGTGGAGAGGGACTCAAACTGAACAACAAATCCCTAATTCTTTTCGATGAAGTCGACGTGCGTTTTGATTCAGATAAGGGATTTTGGGTAGCGGTTGGTAAACTCCTTCAAATGGGCCGCAGACCAATCATCTTCACAGCTTCTGATTCTACTGTCATTCGTGAAATCCCAGTCCCCTTTCAGACCTGTCGATTAAAGCCTCTTCAATCACCGGTGAGTAGAAGGATTTTATTGAATCCATTTCATGAGAGTAGTGAGAAGCAACCAATAGTATGATCACGATAGGGTGGTGCATATATGTTGATATGACGTTTATTGTTGTAGAGTGGTGAGTAAGGATTTAAGATTTCAGATCTGAATGTACTAGTCCTCTATTAGTCTCTCTTCGTTCCTATCATTTTTGTGGATTGATGAATATTTGGACGCTAAATTGAATTAAATGTTGCAGTCGTACTGGGAGCCGGTTTTTTTGAAGGTATATTTGTACTCTTTTTTACTTTTGCTATCATATACTCCCCATACAATCTCTAACTCGTTTGAGAACCGAAGATAGCATACTTCGCAGTGATTAATGTGTTCGTCTGTGAGTTTAGAGGTCACGGGGTTAGTGACTGTTAGTGCATGTCAAGTGAATGGAGTGGCCTACTGCACTGATAAAGATACTGGCAGAATTCTTTCTCTCACCGGATGGACTTAATGATGTCATCTACTGGTAAATACTTTCTTAAACGGGCTTGAGAATTACAATGATGGCTTTCCGCTTTCATTTCTACTTTAGAGTTAGTGCACGTTAAATAAATTTATAACCAATGGAGAAAATTTCTCAATTCCGAGGTCACTCTTATCAGACACCTGCATATTTTACGCTTTTTTTAATCAGTAGATTATTAGATGTCCGCTGATCTCGTGACCTCTTATCTTGCATTTGTGGTTCCAATTGATCAAAATTATTTTCAACCACCATCTGGATAGCAGGAGGCAATCCAAGTCTGCCCCGGTAGAAGTTTGAAATGGTAAAGGTATTTGCATACACCAAACCCCGCTACTCATGTTTGTGCATGAAAAGTGACTTCTAGATAGTAGTGATCTCCAAGTCTATTCCTATACCACATGTCGTAACTTTATAACTACAATGAATTAAACTAATATTGGTAACGTACTAAAAATTCTGCAAAATAACGACCTTGCATTAGCACATTAAAAAAAATATGCAATATTAGTAATTAAGTGTTGGTTCTTTCCTTTGAGTTGGAAACAGATTTGGTAAGACCGATTTTCTCTGTTTTTTTTTACATTTACTCTCCACTAGTGTCTGCCGTCTTGGACAGAAAACAGGACTTCGTTTTGCTCGAGAGTGGTTCTACTGCCCAAGGCATTTTAGAGCCTTCTCCACGGTAGACACATATCTCTTATAACTGCTTATGTTTGCCTAGAAAAATCAGTGTTCCTTTAGATACTTTCCTTGACAATGTGAGAATAGCATTACAGGTTTCTGGTGGTCAAGTGGACAAGATTTTCAGACTCCACTTTGTTTAAATGCAGTTGAATCAGGGACATTAGGCTTGGGTTATTCTGCTGAGTGTTTTAGGTTCACCATATATGCTCTTTCTCTGAATGCTTGTGTCAATTTCATCTCATTATTGGCTGTCTGAACCGGAGGTGTAATCGAAATCACCATGGCAATGGTAAATGGGAGACAGAGGACACGCTTTGCAGAAGCATGTGAAATAGTGGTGGTGGTGGTGGTAGATGTGATAAGAAAACCATGCGAATAATTTACCTTAATTTCTCAGATGCTCTATTTCTGTGGACAAGCTCTGTAATATCCTGTAAAGCATTGAGCAATTCACTTTATACTGGCGATTTTATAATCTTCGGCATTGTCGCAACTGCCAGAGACGGTAAATGACGTGTTCGCTTCTGTTACAACCTTATTTACCTCATAATCCAGCAATGGGCTCAAAATTCTGCGAAACATCGACCCCTCAATTAGCACATTTGGATGAATTTTTTATATTTCTAAGTAATCTTTATAAAATGGCTGCTTTTATTTCCTTTAATAAAAATCACTCATTTGACCCAGTCCCACATATCCTGAGCTTTTAGCGTTTCATCTCTATCTTTATGTCTATGGTCAATACACTAATTGAACTCTATCATTCCTCTAGACTTTAGTAAAACCAATTCTTCAACGGATCTGTGATTCTCAGAAGATTCAGTTGAATAACTCATTAATGGAAAGTTTAACTGGACCTGATCTCGAAGTTCGTAACTGTGATATACCGAATCGAATCTCAACTACAGCTAGGCAACTTTTCTCCAGTCGAGAATTTTCTAACATTCGTCGGTTGATTGTCCATCTGCAGTGGCTTCTAGGGTCGGAATCTCAGGTGTCAGACCTGGTAAATACGTTCCGTACTGGGGAATTTATTTGTAAATAATCATCACTAAAACGATTCTTTATTGGAATTTTAGAATGGTAACACTGGCTCTTGTAGAAAAGACCTCCTTGCTGAATGCAGTGCTGTCCTTTCACCTCTATTTAGTTTCTCTTGGAGTTCCAAATCTCATCGGATAACTGCCAAAATTGTTGAGAAACCAAAAATTGATGACTTCGGGGAAATTTTTGACTCCGATAATGAAGCAGACAAGACACTTGCTGAAGAGAAAATGGATAGAGTAATCCTTCTCAATACTCTATTTAGTATTTAACTTCTAAACTCATATTTTCGTATCGTTTTGTAATCGCTTCTTTTATCTGAATTAACAGGAAAACTTAAACCAGGTGAATATTTCATTGACCCAGAGCAAGAAAATTTCATCGGATGTATTGTCTGCGCTGTCAGGATACTCTGAGATGCAGGGTCTTTTAGATATCTGCTCCGCACAAAGCGGTCGTAATGAAATAACACGGGGTATCAACGCTTTGCCTACACGTTTTACTACCTCTTCGTCTACGACAAATCTCTTAACTGCATTTGGTGATGTTTGTTCAGCGCCGCTCTCTGGCATTGACCCGGAAGGCGCTGTTGGTTCATTCGCTGGTGAAGAAGATTGGGATCATCTCCTGCGTTCTATCACTATGAAACGCTTGGAAGCTATTCAAGAGGAATTGATTTCTGCGCCTTCAGTTGCACAGTCAGAAGGTGTGGAGCGGGTCGGAAGTTATATTAATGGGTCTACAAATGAAACAGATTTATTGTAAGTCGATAATAACAATTTCACAAAAAGTATGCTTTTTATATTGCGTTACATTCTTTCTCTAAAGACTTTTATCATAGTTAATTAGTTTTAAAGCATAGAGATCTTATACAAAATGGAGACTGGATATAATTTTTTGGCCTATATTATGGTTATCCATATTTCCTATCAATAATCATTAGTGAATTTGAAGGTTCATCGAGATGCTAGCTCAGGTTCGTTCAAACTCAATCCGGTGTGAATCACCATTTAATAGTAGATGTAGGATTACAGTGCAAAACTTCGAACGATCTCGTGCCCTTCGACCAATCGTTCTACTTCCCTCACATCTTGGACATTTAAGCTGTTTTCTTACTTACAGATCTTTGGCAGCTGACAAAGCTGCCGCCACTTTGCCAATTTTGAAGGCGCTCAGTGTGGAAAAGAATTCAGGTGAAAGCCTATTCCAGGAAGAGTTTGCTCTTGATTACCTTCCAGCCTTAAGACACATCAGTAAGACGGAAATTAAACGTCAGTCTACCAGACGGAGGTAATTGATCGAATTTGCGTACTTGTTTTGTGTATTTTATGCCCTTGTACTTCTTTTGTAGGTTCTTTCACTACTTTGATCAAATCGGTTTGCGCCTTCCAGAGAACGTTCGAAAATACTTATCCCTTTAAAAATGCTTTTATATTTGTATTTAATATGTACAGAATTCAATGTGTTTTGTGTCTTGCCAATTGTATGATAAATGTCTATTTTCTTTTAATGGCTTTTGAATTAAAAAAAACTATACACAATGAAGTTTTTTTGAATGGACTTGATGGTGGAAGCCCTATTTTTTGGTTTTATTGTCAATAATCGCTAATTGATTGCCATGAGCGCACAAGATTCACTGAAGAAATGCAAGTTGAGCTATTTAGCTTTTTCTATGAAAATAACCCTTATGCAGACATCTCGCTTTACATCTCCAATAAGTCGACTATAACCGTGCATGTATTTTCATGAGGACTTCGCTTTGGTTGCAAGAAGGAAATTCGTCATTGTAATAGTCAAACTCGGTATTTCATGAGCTAATACAAGAGAAGAAACAAAGCCTTCTCATTTCAAATGTTTGCTTAAAATTACAGAAGAGTTAATCGACATGCACTTATTTACAAATGTAACATTATAGGTAATCGATATTAATTACTGTCAGCCGCAGTCTAAAGATGCCTAAGTTTTAATGGAGTATATTGAAAGGTGTCATGCATAAGAGTACAAAGTGCCGTTGTGATAATGAATGAGCCAGAAATACTCATTTCATATTCAATTACTATTTTAAGCTCAAATTAATTGTTTGCGAACACTAACTTGGCATAAATTGGTTTCACGTTAACTTGTTGGAAGTTTGGATAGTCTGATTTCTACTAAAGTGTATAATGTGGACACAGGTAAATTTGTCTGAAACAGCAAAGAATGTATTCATTTCAGAAAGCGAATGCTGTTTCAAATTCGTTGAAATGGTATACATTTTTTCTGACTTATAAATTTTGATCAGTGTTGAGTCGTTAGAAGCATGGTTAGGCAATAATGGTTTTAGTAATATTCGACCTAGTTTCTAGCGCATTTTTTATTGATTTCACAGGATTTTCCTGCTTCGATGCCGTTTACAAGGCACTTAAGTCTCATGAAGGTGTCTGTCGAAATACCTCTCAGTGCTTCCGTAACCTCCAAAACAAATAAAGGATTTAAATGTCATAATCAACAATAATAGTTAAAAAAATAGTCAAAAGCTTTAATAATGGTGAATGGGAATCTGAATTCTGGTTACTTCGTGTAAACACCTATTTAATAAATATTTAATTATTCTAAACCAAGTACGATTGACGTATTGATAACTCAATTCCTTTAAAAAATCTTTGATACCCACACTATAGACATCTTATCGATCATCAACTACTCACAATTTACAATTTGGTCGTTCACCAGCAGTGACTAGTTATTAATTGTTTGACTTGTGTGACGTAATAAAACCTTGTCTCCTTCTGCTCACATGCTTCACCCTTATCTCCTCTCACTCTCATCCTCATTCTGATTTATCCACCAACACTTTGGCCCACCTGGCTTTCTGTGCTCTATTTATGCAAATCGCCGTTTGCTGTTGCTGGCTGCCAACTGTAATCATCGGTTTAGCGATCTGGTTTTGGTTCATTGATTACTTCAATCTAACGATCCTGCTAGCTTTCACACTTCTGTACAATAATGACTTCCACGATTTCATGACCATTCAATTTGGTGATTGTACAAAAAATCGCACAAAAGTGTCACATAAACTAACTAACAGAAAGAAGAGGACAGAAAGGGAAGAAGCACCTTGAATGAGTTTCTGCAATTTTCAATGGAGCGACAACTGATTCGTAAGTGAGGACTGTGGAGAACAGAGAGAATAGAAATGGTGGATGTAGTGTTCCAGCAAAGGTAGAGGAAACTGAAGCCCTAGGGAAAGAAAACGGACAGGTGCTTGGAAGTGTGGGGAGGGTGACAGGAGCAGAAAAGTTGAAACCTGTTTTCATAAACTTCTGGACGTCTTTTCATGCATAACTAATGCAAAGCTCAGGCAGATTTACTGCTGAGAAGAAGTTGACTGGATTTTTGTCAGTCAACCGAGCACCCTTCTGTATACATATGCAGGTTTTCATGAAGTAATACGAACCAACCGAAGGACTACAAGCAAATCTGAAAAAGAATTTCTGCGAGGCAGACAAGGAAAGAACGCATTAAAGAGTAAAATTGTTCAACACTTTTCCTCAACAAAATTTACATTAATTTTAGATTTTCTTCTCATTATTATTGAAAATGGATATGAAATAGGTTATACTCCACATGGTTTGAGATTAATTGAAACAGGTTTTTTGGCAACGACAAAGGAAGCATATGTTGAAATAACAGCCTGTGGAGCCTTCAATATATATATATATATATATATATATATATATATATATGTATATACGGAATTTGCCATATAAAATAAAAACAATTAATTTGTGTGAAACAAATGTCATTCTTGAATACAATGATATGAAAGTTAGTTTTCTTTAATTTGAACGACTTTATGCCATCTCGAAGCATGAAGTATCAAATTTTATTGAAATTAATCTGCCTCCCATCTAATTTTAAGGAGCATTTAACTGACGCTGGATTAGCATGATATTACTGAATCTTTTTCAGTAGAACTTGCCTTAAACTAAGATTTGTAGGTTCGTTTAAGGAAAGCATTTCACATCACTCATCTTAGCATGATGGACAGCACCAAGGAACCTTCCTGATTTTGAACTCGAATTCTGTCAACACTCCTTGTTTGTGAGTGTAGTTTGGCATCACTCTTGGTGGGTGTGTACTAGTTTCGTTATGACAACTGGTTTACCTTAACATTCTGAGAAAACTGTCGACAATGTGTACTTTCAAAGACAAGACCAGGTAGAGGCGGGATATATCTGCCAACACCCAAAAAGAACAAAGTCATGGTTCATCATGCAGTTATTTAGTTCTAATGCAAGTTTAACATATTGACAAAATGTCAATTAAGCGAATGTGAAATTCAATTGGATAATTCTTCAAGAAAACCCAACTCTTACCAAACTTTTAAACGTTGTCTTCTAAGTAGAAAGCGCCCACGCCTATGCAAATGAATCTAAGAGACACTGATAGTGGTTTCGATAAGAGGAATCTCGTGAATAATGCATTCTGTTTTATTTGTCAAGTTGACAGGTCTCAGAAAAGTAGAAGCGCTGAATGGCAAAAATATAAGAGAATCGCATAAGGAATCGGAGAAATATATAACTATGGAACGTTTCGATAAGATTTCACAAGATAACTCATTGAAGGAAACTAAATGACTTCGTAAGAAATGAGGAGGTAAAGCAAAACTGTTCTGTTTTCATGAATGTCACTTCTCTCCTGAGAAAATTCCGTTCATTACTGATCGCCTTTTGCAATTACAGACCTCGCAATTCTAGCCTCCCCTCTAAAACAACACCTAGTGATACCACCAGTCACTTCACAAGGGACTTCATAATCCCACCTTACATTATCCATTCGACCTTCTCTATTTTTGGGAGAGAATTCCTTTGCCATTCTTATAGACAATTTTGCTAAATTTTCAAATCCAAGTGAAGCAATTTACACTAATCTTAACTTAAAAACTCTTTTTGAACTAACTCCATATAGATCAATAGCACTAATTCGAATATAGCATTTACATAATACCAACCAGTTAGATTTACAATGATTGGCTCATTCCCACTTAAACAACTGATTTTATCCTATTCTTTTCAGAATTTACACTTTTAGGCAGCATTACAATTAACCAACAGAATCCTATCGCATTACCAGGCAACCATTGCAACAAAATTGTCACATTAAAGGACCGTAAGAGAGAGCGAGAGAGAGAGAGAAATCGCTTAGCGTCCGCCTTGCAAAAAGCGTTGATGGAGTGTTAGTGGAGTGGAAATTCCTCTTCTGAGCAAGCTAAGGTGGCAACGGAAATCCATTAAGGTCTTAGTTGGTATGCAGACCAATGGTATTGCATGTTTTAATTGAAGGAGTGTGTGTGGAGCAAAGAACACAAAATACAATTGCATAACTGTCTTTCTCATTTTAAGGCATGGCAGTTGCTTAATACTTTTCGAAGTGCAATGTTCAGTGCACTCACCGAGTGTCACTGACATTATGCTTGGTAATAACCAAGTGGAAAATGGCATAGATTCATTGGGAGGGAGAAGTAAATTCGAAAATGGCGTTTTTGACGCCACTTTCATTTTCATACCTATCGAGCTGCTAGTTGGCCTGCACCTTATGTTCTGCGCATTCAACATGCTTACAGATTGAAAATTGATTAATCACATTTAATAGTCATTTAGTCTTTTGTGATGCTTGGTCGAATGTGATTGGTTCAAATTTATAGCAAAATGCTATTTGATCAAATGAGGGTAGACATGTCAACACTTCACTTACAGTAGGAGGTAAGGGAAATGGGAGAACGTATGTTTTTCTTGGCTACCTCTTGGACACTTTGGAAGTTGAATTTGTTTAGCTATTTGTCCTGGTGGCTCATTAGGTCAGTTGGAGTGGACGAAGGCGCATAATTCACTTGCTTCCTCGCATTTCACAGGCTAGTAACAATATCATGGACACGTGAAGCAAATACTCATCTGTAACAGCACAGGTGTGTGTGTGTGTGTGTGTGTTTGTGTGTGTGCACAGAGGAGTTCAATAAGTAAATTATAATTGGGCTAAAAACTATTGCGATGTAAACCATAAACTTAATTTCATGGCAGTCGGTTGTTTATAACTATGTAAATGAAGAAAGTGTAAACGCTGCACTTTAATGTCCTTGATATTCACTAAGTTTGAGATTGACAGTTTCTTTACTATGCCATTCATTTTCCATGAAAGTGGCATTTTATAAGGGTTCCAGTATTAATCACTTAAACATTTCAAATATCCCTTACCCACTTCTCTGGCTTCGGATTGTAAATGCGAATTCGAAGCACTGGAAAACTCCAATCGAGTTGACTCAAATCGCCAAGGCAATGAAGAATACCCCTCACAGTAATACTAATTACTACAAGGTCCTCGCAGTGCTCTCTATTTCTCTCTCCCAGCATCTGCTCGAAAAATATGAGTACATTGTGTACACTAACAATGTTATTTATGAGAGCAGTGACTAGATTTCTACTACATTGAAATGTCGTACTGAAGAATCATTGAGCTCACATGTTGCGAATAAACGAATAATGAATCATAAGACAAACTGCGGAATTATAGAAACTGAGATCGAGTTAAAGCTACTTTTGCGCGCTGAAGTAATGAACATGTTATCGTAAATCTTAATCAGTAAAAGTAATGTCCATGCCAAAGCAGATTCTACCACTTCAACATGACTCGAAAAATATTCTCCCTACTAAAGCATTCAAAGTGTTTAAATGAATGAGTTCAAACTTTATATTACTTTAAGTCACCATTTTTGTTAATAATTATTAATTTCACTAGCAGCGTTTCCACAAATCACGCCCATGGGCACTTAACATTTCAATTCAAGATAGGCATCGAAGTTTCCGGAAAGGTTTGAAAAATCTCACTCACTTGGACTAAATGCCCATTCCAAAAATAAATATGTTTTTCGTTTTACTGAAAGTACTTAATGATAATTTGTGCAACTAGGAGGAGAAACTTCTAAAATCTTGCACAAGTTTTTGAAGTGGTACTTTAATGAAATTTGGAGTAATAATAAGAAATAAACAATTTAAGTGGAAACCAAATTCACTCCAATTTACACCTTAGTCCTGATTAATAAAATTGATAACATTTCACGAGTGAACCATGCACTTACTAGATTAAATGCCAGCCACTCAATAGCTGACAAGCGTAACAACAAGATTGGATATTTCAAAGTTCATTTCTCAGGGTCTGTGAATTGAAAAAAGTGGATTCATGAGTCAGGAGGCAATTAGTTCCCAGTGTCTAAAGTGCTCTGAGCTGACTAATGAGGGTATTCGATCTGTTGTTTGATAACGCTGATACTTGAAAGGTTACGTGCAACTTAGTAAGATTAGCCTGGTTGAAATATTTGGCCACTTTCCACAAAGTCGTCTCCTTTACTAGGAATGCATTTTGAGTTTAAGTAAAGAAAATATGGCAAATCTAATTGCTAATTAATTTTTTGTTCAATCGCAAAAATTGAACAGACAACAATGTGTGAGTGAGCAAAACGTGGTAGGAGCAAACACCAAGATGTCAAAAAGTTATCTTCCACATTAGTTTCGAATTTAGTTTGGAAAATCTTTGCTTTTACGTCTCCTTTACTAGGAATGCATTTTGAGTTTAAGTAAAGAAAAATATGGCAAATCTAATAATAGTATCACATCCTAAATGCTAATTAATTTCTTATTCAATCGCTTCGAAGACAAATTTAGAAGCCACGAAAGGTTAGCTGTAACCTAATTATCTCCATAACCCTTTGCTTAAAACCATAAAAGGCTTATTTTCAGATATTTAATCGACCAATCAGTCATAATGATACGATAATTTTCAGGACTATTTCATAAATTATGGTAAAGAAGCACAATTGGGTGTGTAGTTTAAAAGTTAAACTTTTGGACAAGAAAATTGAAGTTAGGTGCCCTTTGAGTTGTTGGTCAAATTACTCGTTTGGATTACTCTGACAGATTTCAAACCCGTAACATTTGACTTCTTGGGACTCTAACTTCTTTAAACGCTGAGCCGCTGACACACAAAGTACACAAAGGAATCTTCTGAATCGACTTGTCAGAGATATAAAGTATCTTTTGGAGATAAACTTGGTTTAGACAAAGTTTTTAACCGAAGTCAATGATGAGATGTTTTTTGAACAAAAGAACTATAGTTAGCGCCACGCCTTTCGATTTTTCAGGTAATTTTTGAGTTACCACGAAAGACTAATGCAAAATCGATAATCAATATTTCTTAACTGTGTCCATTGAACACTGCTCAGACGAAAGCAAATCAGGTAAACAGGCCAATTGTAATTTTGTCAACCTAAATTAATTAATTCGGTCTGCAAAAATTGAACAGACAACAAGGTGTGAGTGAACAAAAGTGGTAGGAGCAAAACACCAAAATGTCAAAAAGTTATCTTGCACATTATTTCGAATTTTGTTTGGAAAATATTTGCTTTTATGAATTGTTCCTTGTTTGAAGCAAATGGCCTCCTATGATGCCTACTACCCGATGTTCGATTTTGCCTCTTAAAATCATGCTGCGCAAAGGATTAGTGATCTGAAAAAATATTCAGCAACTAGTAGCCTTACAGTAAGTGAATATTTTAATTTAACTGTTTGCTCAATAGGAACATTTAAATTAGCACATTTAACAAATATATGCATAAATCCTTAACATTAACTTATACAGATTGGTAAGAATATTCTTTCTTGTAAATTGGCAACTTCTGCAAGACATTTAAATGGTTTCCTTTCATTTGGATACTTTATGAACACGAAAGATAGACTGTCGTCGGAAATGTATTCACCGAAGTCACAATTAGTTGAATTGAAAAAAAATTGTAAACTTTCATAATTTAATACTGAATAATGTCATATGTCAAAAAAGTCTATTTTTTGGTCGAGGACAAGCTGCCATTTGGATTAAATTTGAACGATGAAATGAAGAATATATTAAGAGTGAGGGAACAATTAATTGAAATAATTCAATTTGAGAGAGACTTTAGGTAAAAAATGGAAAGATAAAGAATAAATCCCCTTTCCAATCTACTAAGAGCACATTCCATTCCAGAATGTCTTTTTCTCGAATTTCCAATTACGTGATGTTACATTTTGTCTGGAGGTTGGAAATATTTCAACTAAAATAATCACGTCAAGACTAAAACGATAAGTGAAATTTAAAAACTAACAAAGTCGTCATCTGTAAAATGTAAAAGATGTATGAACAACATAGTGAAGGGTGTATAATTAGGAGAAAATAAGCTTTCTCTTCAGTTTCTGTCCATTCATTCAAACTCCTTATCTCATATACCCTTCAAGATGAAATTGGATTTAGAGATTATTATTCGTACTATGGACTGTAAAGGAAGATGCAATTTAGCTCGGAGTGTCTGTTTCTCCATTTACTAACGACTGAATAAATTTTAAACGCATAAGAAAAGTGACAACAACGAATTTTATAAAAGACAATGAGGATGATTCAATTCTTTACAACGTAGTGTTGCTCCCACAGGTATCGGAATTGAAAAAGGAGGAACTCAGTATGGAATGACGTTATTGTTATCGATTTATAAGCACTCATTAATCAACAAAACATTCCCCTCTCACATAAAAACATTCGACCTTCATGGATAGTACTAGCATTGTGAGCCCGAATTGCATGACTCGATTTTCAACACAGAAGCGCTATTAGTGGAATTCATTTAACCCATCACTAGGATCATAATTTGCTTTTTATTTAAGCAACAAGCAAATCGAAGTACTACATTTCTTTAGTCTTAGTACAAGAATAAATTGATTAAAACTATATTAAGCATTTTTTGCAATTTTCAAATATATGGCAGTTTCAATTCATGCTTCCTTTAAAATTCGTTATTAGTCCGCGCGTATTTTACTTTTATTGGCACGCCTGGTAATAATTATTTTGATTATCGGCACGATGCTATAATAAGCACCCAAAATTCAAAGTAAGAATTAGAAAAAATCTATTTGGTTTAGCAATTCCAACTTTTTGACCATCTGTAGGAAGCCCACTAAACTTTGTATAATAAATTATAAAGTAATAAGAAGTTGCCCTAAAGAGGCAGTGAGAACCCTAATGTGGTTCACAATAAACCCGTCCTTTTCACTTACACTGTATGTAAATAACGGACTCCTGATTTCCCATGTCATTCATCACATAAAGTTCTTCTTGTCAGTTCTCGTCCCGGTGAATGGAAAGTACTCTGGTACCGCCTTGTGCCACAGATTTACAGTTAGGAAAAGTGTATTTGTATTTGATGCGAATAGGCATAACTTTTTTAAAGGAATCAGCATTTAGGTGAAAGAATACCCCAGAAAGCTTAGTTGCCAAAGAAGATTATTTTGAATCGAACTAGAATTTTCAATGTTCGTTGTTTGGTTTCGCATTTGTTGTATATTGCTTTGCAAATTGAAGAGCTCTGGTTAATTTGAAATACCTTGGAAATTGTACCCATTTTAAATATTTGCAAGAAGATATTTCGACACTTCAAGTGCATTGATTTGGTCTTCCAGTTAAAAGAAGTTATATTGCTGCACTACGGGTTGATTTAGGAAAGGATTTCGTAGTCATTCTGCAAATTCATTTGCTAATTCAAGCATAATGCAGCATTACTGATGCATGACCTGTTAAAGAAGAACTCAGCACATCTTCTGCCTGCAAATGTGCTCCCTCATTAATGCACTGAGGTGGCAGACCAAATGCAACTAAGAGGCAATCGTTATAATAAATCGAACTAGAATTCCAGTTCAATCGGCATAAGCACAAAGCCTTTTTGATCTGTGGTGAAATAGGGGGGAAATGTTTTCTTGTTTAATGAAGAATTACTGGGTTGGGGTTGGGTTTAGTCTAACAGTAGCACATTGAACTACTGACACTTGGAAGCATTTATAAAAGATTTACAAATATATTTGCCTTTTTCCGCACTCATTCCCCTTCCATTTAGTTGTTCCACAGTAAATGATGCATAAATGTCCACGAAGAATCAGCAAAATTAACTGGCACATGAATGCAATTTTCGTTCCCTTTGATTGCTTTGTGCAAATTGCGATCACAAAATAAATGCTTCAGCAATTTGCATGAAATGGTAAATTAGCAGGAAGTTTTGCTCGGCAATCTTTCGAAATATGATTTGGCCCAGTCAATTACTGCTACTGAACATGCGGAGTGTGATATGCGTGTAGTGTATCTCTGGTAAAAGTGAAATACATGAGCACTTCAAATCTTGCCTTTCATAAATGGCGTAGAAAAGCTGTGAATTATAATATTTTTCAGTGAAATCTCATAATTTCCATCATCTTCTTAAAATAATGTCATGATGAAAACTGTAGATTCAAGTTTGCATCCTGCTAAGCATTCCTGACTCCTGTATAATCGAACATAATGCAGGATATCTAATCTTATTACTAGTTCTTTCAACTCTTAACATTTGGTAGAAACAGACCAGTCTCACATGTTAATGAAATAGGGGGGTAGATTGGGACCTTCCATTAATCATTTTACGCTAAATCTGCAGCACATAAGTGACTTTGTATTTGCATGAGGTAAACGAACTGGAAAAGCAAACAGCTGTCTCATTTGTAGGTTTGATTTACATTTTCTATTTGAAATCACTCAAGTGAAGATCGTATTATTAAGAAAGAGATGGTGTAATTAACAACTTTCAATTAAACATTTATGCTCACATGTGTGTGCTTTGACTTCTTTAAAAACACCTAAGTTTGAATTTTTACAAGTTCGTTAAGGAAGTGGAATTTGAATGGAACAATTCTTTGACATGCACCATAGGCACAACATTCACTTCATATCATGACCTCGTGAGGCCACGGTAGAATCTAACCAATCACCTATTGTCATGTTTCACCTCATAAATCTATTATTGTGACCTACTGACTATCTCGATACTCCCTCCAGTCACTGTCGGTTCAGAATTAATAGAAATGGTGTGCATAGAGTTTGAAATGCATGAAAGAAATGCCTGTTTGCCATGCTAGCCTAGTCTGGCTAACTTTCTCTCTCACGTCTGAGCGAGTGCAGCAGACTCGGTAACGCGTTATGGCAAACAGTGACCGAACAACAATTACCGCAGACATTCTTTTTCCTGATCAAATATGCTTGTTTCAATTTGTGTTTAGAAATTTCAAGTAAAAAAATGTTTGAATGTTTTTAATAAAAGAAATATCCTCAATACTAGTCAACTGGTTGATGAGATTGGAATATTATTGAAATGAATTTAATAAGATATATAAAGACAAAAACCAGTAAGATGAGTCCATTAATGAAAACTGCACCACCTGAACACGAAAATCCAATTGGCTTAGAGCTTTTGATTAGCCTGCGTTATTCCCAGCTTTAGTGTGGCCAACTTATTTGACCTTGTTAAGTTGACTTTGTCAAAGTACTTTCCTTCGGCAAACTGCGAACTATGCCTCATGGCAAGCAATTAATGGAATATTTGCACCAGTCTAGAAGGTTGATTATCTGCTAAAAGAATTATGCTATTGTAAAGGAGTTTTATTTAAGTAAACGGCATTAGAATATGTTAATACCTTAAGCCAGCACGGGAATTCAAATCCCAAAATACTTCTCTCATTTTGTCCATTAATCGGTTGTCACGATGGCTAGTGCCTTTCTTGATAGCTCCCATGGCATACTCACTAGTGTCTCAGGTTAAGATGTGGAGGGGGTGGAGGTGGTGAGGCTGAGTCCAAACCTTATGACTGCTGTCGAAATAAAAATTATCCTACAGCCATTTTTGACTTTTCATCTTTGATATCATTGGCTACGCTCATTATCCATGTCCTAACTACTACAATGTTCAACAATTCCACACAGGTATCTGAATTCTACCTAAGCTCCTTTATGAAAATGCAGTAGAAGACGGCACATCATCCTCAGAGGAGGAGGAGGAGAACACAACCGAAAATCATGACACAAACAAATTTAGTCTGTGTGACATAGAGTGACTTTTGCACAACATGCAAGGTATCTCCTATCTGGTATCTTGACAAACATTTTTACTATTAACAAAGAACCAGATTTTTTACTTCAGGAGGATATTTCAGTTTGCATTTAAAATGTTTTTCGAGGATCCTTTCTATGGGAAATTGACCTCTGTGACACATGTATGAACATGTAGTATCGAGGGTTTTTATTGAGTGCGATCTCCATGCTAGAGAAGCTAGAACACCCAATTACTTGTGTTGACTAAACCTGAATTACATTGATGTGTGCTCCAACATTTTAAATAACAACAGTTTTCCTTGCAAATCTTGTGTGCGAAAACAATCAGACTAGATTGTCTATTATATTGCAATTCACAAATTCATGTTTGTTTTCTTGTTGATGATTGAGCAGTGGTGTACTCTTCGTATTTTGAAGACTGTCGTGAATTATCCTATTTCCAGTGGTTTCAGTCATCGTTTTAATTGGCATCACGTATAGAAATGAAGAAGAGCTTATAATAAAGTGTGCATAAACAACCTTAGCGCACCTGGAAAAGTGACCACACATTTCTTTTTCAATAATATTAATCCCAGACGCTGTAGAGACTAAGCGTATTAATCTAATTGGTAGTAGTAAAGTAGGAATGTGTGCACTTATCAAGTGAAGATGTTTTAAAGCCGGCTTTAGTTTAGTCATGTCTCTACTTTCGGGAGTGACATATCACTTTATAACTAAGAAATACAAAACGAGCATTGCACAAATTTAATTAGGTTAATTAGATTGAAATCTGAATAAATGACACCTGTAAAAGTTCCCAATTACTTTTATGGATAATAAATGAATTATGTTGATGAAATCGATGTGTTTTTTAGTTGCAACGCTTGCACACTCAGCAGCATCCACCTACTCTATCTCCACATGTCTTTCACCATTTTCAAACCACTTCTCAAACGATCAATTTTTTATCAGCGCGTGATTAGTTGATTGCTTTATCTAACTGCATTTCGCCTGCTTCTGACTATCAGTTCACTGCTGAGGCTTTCCGTGTTCCACCTTCTTCTCTCCATCTAATTCCTCCTTGTCGCCATTTTTAAATCTAACATACGTGTGGTTCTATTGGTGTGTATTCTTTTGCTTCAAAAGGATGACATTCTGTTAGTCTGGAGAAAGATCATTAGTTCTATGTGGGGACGTTAAGTCTAGTTAAGTTAATCCTAATAATTAGCTTTGAATGGTATTAGTGCTATTTGGGAATCTTCCGTCAAGCAAAAGGTGCGATTTTACTCGAGATAAATCGATTATTTTGTGAGTATAAATAATCACGCCTTGTTAAATTAAGAAATTTATCGCAGCTGCGTCCAAAATTTCCAAATATTGGCAGATAAAGTAAAAAAACTAACCTAAAATTTTCCTAGCAACACTTAAAAATATTTAATATCTGAAATGGCAGCTTCAACAGCATAACAATGTGGAAATATGCCAAGAGTTACATTTCATATTATAAACTTTTCAATAACTCTTATCGAAACACGTTTGGTTCACAACTTTTGACAAGGCCAGGTGTTTGTTTGGTTAATATTTCTAAAACAAATAGGATATAATGCGCGAAGCTTTCAATTAACTCTAAAATAGCTCAGCTTCAACTTGGAGTTTGTGTGACGTCATCTCTATATTATACCATTATAAAATATCAAAATTTGTTGACTTTAGTGGTTCACTTTTGTGAGAAAAAACTTACCCTTTATTATTGCTGGAATTCCATTAAACTAGACAGATTTCACATTTTGATAAAATTTAATTTGACAGTTAAATTGGAAATCTGGCGAATTTTTTCTATTTATGAAGGGGAGTATGCTTCACGTAGGTTTTTTCAAAACTCGTGATATGAGCCTCTCTCGATCCAGATATAAAGCTGTTTACATGGTTTTATTATTAGCATTAAGTCGTAATTTTGAGCTCGAAACTTAGTGAGCATTTAAAGGATGTGGAGTAGAAGTAGGCATTTACGGGCAAATGACGTCTCGCGGAGCGCAACAACTTAATCAATTTAAATAGATGGAGTTGAAATGGTAATTTTGAATTTCGCAAGTCAGTGTACCACCTTGGGTTCAAACATTCTGACCTAGCCCCAAAGCCTTAAATCCTTTCAAACCACGTCAGATTACCAAAGTGTTGGTTCCTTCTACTTTGAATAAAAAGGAAACATTGAAATAATATTTTACTTTTGGATTGCGCCTTTAAAAATAGTAGAGCCAAGATAATTGCTTCTTGAGGTAAAGGTTTGAAAATATATCAGCGTGGGATCTAAGAATTCCTGGTAGGTGATTTGCAAGTAATTATTAAAACCTATGAGATGGGTTCGCAACGTCTGATATGTGAAGAAGGAAGTTATCTCGGAGCCAATCTAACATAAACTCATTAACTGTCATCACTCTTGTTAATATGAACTGGCCAGGAAATGAACGTCAGTGTTTACATTTGATGATTATATTACGATGTTGTCGTAGACTGAATACACAATTTAATGGCTCCGATAGAATAAATGTAATAATAGATTCAAAAGTTTATAAATACTATGTTTTATCCAAAAAAATAATAGGTTGATGGCATCAATTCGTTGAGGTGATTGGTGAAATATTCTTTGTCAAATTCGAGCAAAAAGAATTTTTAAATCACTTCATTTTGTTGAATAGAGCTAAGTACTTAATTGTTTAGTTTTAGGATAAAATGGCATATCATTCAGGTGGAACGTGATAAATGATCTTGAATAGGATGAATTGAAAAAACCATTGTCATTCACATAATTTGATAAAGTTAAAAGAAATGATTTAATTAACTGTTAAAAGCTATACATGGAAAGAAAAATGGCTAATTTTATAAAATATTGAATTCCAGATATGGAATCACATTAAAATATAATTTAATTTAAATACGAGGTTGAGATAATGAGGTAAATTAGACAGAAACTTGGATACTTTAACTCAGTAGCCCTGTTTGTTTTTGAGACGAATTTTATTTGCAGTATCGCAGGAGCAAAGTTTAAAATGTAAAATATATAAGTTAAATTTTACATGTTTCTGTTCTCGATTTTACACCGAACCTTATCATAAACGTGTCCTTAAATGATTGTGAATATAAGATTTTTTGATGACAGTAACTGAAAGCTAAAATATTGTTCATTTTATAACTCTATTGGCTCATTGTAGCTTATTCATTGTTAAAATGCAGAGAAAGTTAACCGTCTTGTCACAGAGTTCTAGTTCCCTTGTGATACTGGGAATGGTATACAAATCTGAGTAATACTTACTCGAATTTTATAAATTTCCGCCGTTAGGCCAAGTTGGGTTCATTTGCAGTGTTAAATCCACAAGGCCTGGTGACCAAGCTTAAGAAACAACCACAATTGGGATAAAAGCATGCAAGGGGACATTAAAGAGTACTTTGATTTTTCACACTAAGAAAATTATAGGAAAAATTGTGCAATATTTCCCCGTGGGTATTATTGCTAACTTTATTTTAGACTTTTTAAATGAACATAATTCGAATAATTCTCTTGATAAGAATTTTAAAACATGTTGATTTTTTATTTTGCTAGTGAAAAATTATTTGTTTAATGTATAGATTTTTATTCGAATTGTCCAAGTGGAATAGTTTTAGCTCTTACAAATTTTTGCTGCTTAACATTTTATTTCATTCTCATGTTCATTGAAGAGTAAACGATTCATATTTTCACTATTTTTAATAGTAATGCAAAAAGTTGCAGTTGTTTTATTGATGAAAGGAATTGAAATCAAGTTTAATTTTGACTTTTGGACTCGACTTACGCAGTATTTGTTCAATGGATAATGCATGGTCAGAAAACTAATTTTCATGACTCCCACTCTGGAGTGCCAAAATAGTTCGCCGCTGATATTTATTATTCAGTAAATAGTTTTTTATCAGATCAGAGGTGCTGGTCTTGCTACTTTAACTCATTTGTTTTCACAGTTTTAACATAACCTTGATAGAATAAGTCATGCTTACCCAATTTCACTGTATAGTAGTTCCAAAATGATATATATATCTATATATATATATATATATATATAATTGCAAATAAAAAAATAACTAGACCAGTCTCATCAAATTAACCATCCATATGTCCATTGACATCAACACATATTAATATAATAAGTGACAAGATAAAACTAAACTAAATTAAAATGAATAAAAGCGAAATTATATAAAAATAAATATATATATCATACATGATACAGCAAATCGTTTTTTTGCTGGAATAAATGCTTGTTAGCAAATTAAATTTAAGTCAAACTATCTAGCATTAGGCCCACCTTAACTTTGTAAAGTAATAGTTATGTTGAACAAAAGACCATTTTAAGAAATCGTTCTTATTAATCTCAGAGGAACATTGATCACTGGGCAAAACGTTTAGTAGTGAAAGTGAAATACCGAAAGCACACAAAAGCTGTAAGCTTCAGAGCAGCCAAAAGAGTGTGCGTATTGGAGATAAGGAGAGAGTGCAAATGCTCGAGTAGTTATAAGAAATGGAACAGCAACTGTGCTTAACCTGGCAAATACCAAATGGTCCTTTTCAGTTTTGAAATCAGATTAAGGACGAGTATCTGCTGAAAAGCATTAGGCAAAAAGTTATAGTATGCGTTTGTATGGCATGAAAGCTGAAAATGATTTTGTCGAAACACATGGACCAAGTCTCCCCACCAATTCCACAGAATGCTTCTTCCCAAAGCACTTATGTAATATCCCCTTAAATAAAATTTTATTCACTCTCTGTAAAAATAAATGCAAGTAAATAAGTAAATATATATAGTTATATATATATAGACTGATACATTTCGTCAAGCAAAATGGTAAATATGTCTCTCCTAAAATCATACTATGAATTGGAAAGTCAGAGAACTGCAATAATAAGTCTTCATTTCATAAAATTGTACATTATTTTACCACATCTCACAACGTCACAACATACCCGTAAAATTTGAGTTTGCAAGAACACCGACTAGTACTGCGCAGTATAAAATCTGTTGTCAATCAAAAACCGGCAACACAATCATTTTACTTAGAAATCGTGTTGTTGCCATAGAGCAATTTGACATCAATGTGAAAGCCTGAAAAAAATTGACAGGACCATGCAAAAACATACGCAGTAAAATCATTTTACCTCTGTTAGAGTGAAAGAAATCAGTTTTGTGGTGGATTATTGCTTAAAATTGATTCATTTAATTCTACACGTAGACGTTCATTTTCAGGCTTTAAGTAGGCAATCATCACTGAGTAGCCTACATTAACATCCTTCCAAATATCGATGAAAGCATTACTTTCAACTGGACTTATTCCCATGTGATTGCGTTTTGTCGGTAACCACAGCTTGAGTATTCAAGTTAAGCAAAAGATCATTGTTAGCAAATTAATTGGCACACAAAATCACGAATAAGCATAATATATTTAAGAACTGTGCAATAGTGGAAACTATCGTTTAACTGGAAACCATGTTGGATTACATTGGCCAATAAGAGGTCAGAGAAGAGAGATGGAATAGGGAGAGAGAAATTTGATGAAATCGGTTGTTGTCAACAGGGTGGTGATCGGAGGAGCAAATAAGTTAAAAAAGAAGTAGAGGGACATGTGGAGAAAGTGGTGAAGAAGAGAATTAATTCGCATAATACTTTTACTTCGACATTCTCCTTGACTTCGAATGAGCCTCCTAGCCTTCCTAATAAATCACCCATAGAAGTCCTAGCAGCAGACTCAAACTGATCGCTAAACGCACACTTCCGTCATAATAAACTGAAAGGAGAAATAATCGAATAAATAATCGAATAAATAATCAAATGAACAAATAAATAGGTAAGTATATAAGCAAACAGTGGCAAGGACAAGTGGGACTTTCTTATCAAAACAAACTTGTGGGCCACGGAAAGGTTGAGTACACTGTCGGGTCTAATACAATTAGTTGAATCGGTCTGTCTGTTGAAGATGCATATTGCATATTGCATAACGCATTTCCAATTGAAAATTGCAGATTAATGTGCTGATTCAGTCTATGGATATGTTAGTTCTGCTGTAGCCAAAGTGGTGAAAGTTATTTACCCATCTAAACAAACACGATCTACGGCTCATAGTCTAGTCACCAAACCAGAATTTTGACTGAGGTCATTGTTCCGATCCCAAATACTCAAATAATGCTACATAATACAAACAGAAAACAACATTTGACTGAAAATCGAATCCATCAAGAAGTCTACCATTTCGTTTGAATTCGTTGCATTTTGGATTGTGCATAAACTGGCACCATGGAAGTGTTTGAAATCAGTCATGAATATTTGCACACAAAATGAAACGACTTGACGCTTTAGAACTTTGAAATTGAGCACGATAAATTAAATTGATGAAAGTAATTTCATATTTTATATTATATTATATTATATGTTTTATTTTTGAATTGGCGTGTCAGAATCACCAACCGTGGATTTTATTAGCTTTTGGCAAGTTAAATTCACCTTCAATGTTTAAAAGTGATTTTGCAGAAATAGTTACCTTGATCCAGAAACTGTTTAAACTTCTTTACTGCGATGTTCACACCTAATTACAGCAGTGATCTCAAACTCATTAGTAGAGCCCTCTTGTGACGACACCTATCAGACTCAATTATGCGTTTGAGTGTACGAAAGGTAATTTGAATAACCACCACCACCACCACCACCACCACCAAGTGAACTGTTCAAACACGTCATAAAACAATTGTCATCATCTAGTCGCATATTTTTATATAATTTGAAGGAATGAATGTAGCCCCAAATTCTCTCCATTTTAAAATTTCCTGCTATTAAGGAAAGAAGAAGTTTGTTGGAAGAAGTTCAATTGAATCAACCTTGTATAATTTGTTATAAGTCGATAATTTTCTAACTCATAATATTATATGTATTTGATCATATTTTAATTTTCTCATCATCGATAAGTAGACCACATCGTTTTTAACAAGGAAAACCAAATTTCAAAACTGAATTTTACTTTAAAATGGTTTATTGTAACCAGGAAAGTCGTCAATTTTCCCAAACCAGCTGAAGGTGGAAAATTGGCCAATCTTACTAGGGGAAGCTTTGGTTGACCTTCTGGTTGATTGGAACAAATTCAACCCGTTTATTAATTTTTAATGAAATTCGCTGTCACCACGCAATTTAATTCCAAAGTTACTGGCAGTTACCATCAACGTTAATAGGCACCATGCAATCCTTACTTTTTTTCTGAAATTGAACTAACTTCTGTCATATAGACTCACATCCATCAACATAGTCCCGAAGACGATCGACTTTGTAGAGGTTAATCTCCATATGGGGACAATTGTCAGAGGGCAAAGAATGACTTGCCGAGGCGCTACGACGAAGATAATTTCTCAACAGACTGGGATAGACATCATTCCAGTAATTGCATCCCTTTTGGCGAAGGTGAGTCTTCACAATGTCTTTATCTAAGCCTATTTCCAAATAGGCCTCATTGGAGGAGTTGTAAAGTGGCCAGTCACCTTTTTGCACGTCTAGCGAAGCCTGTCTAAATGGTGAAGCATTGAAACACGAGAAAATGTCCATAATTGATAACAGCTGCGTAGAAAATTATTTTTACACTGCTTGTTAAGTAAATCCTAAAGTCATCTTTGTAATGTCATCATTTAGGATTTCAGATTTAAATTGATTTATACGTACCAGGATGAAGTCTGCGAGAGAAGATGTCATTTCCTTTAGGATCGATAATTATTACAACTTAACAGTTGGTGAGCATCTGGTCAACTTCCATATGCTTCGGCATTTAAAATTAGAATCTAAGGCTCAGCTTACAAAAGTCAATAGTAAAACAAATACCAATATTAATTGTGAACGAAAATGGTAAGTATTACTTCAACTAACAAGCCCACTCTATTCCACTCCTTCCTATTCTTCTCTCACCATTTTCATTAAATTGACTTAGTATCGAAAACAATGTCATGGCTAACTAGATCTAACAGTGCGGTTGGCAGACAATGATTGAGTATAATAATGTAATATTTCATGCTTTCGAAAGTGAGATGAGTGGTACTATTCGTTTTCTCATTCTGTAACATGCAAACACTGAGATTTGCTCAAAACAGGGTAAAAGTCAATAATTCATTTATTGCGTGTTTTGTAAGTGCAGCCGAAGTAAGCCTTATTGCAAAGTTTTGAAAGCTGGCTTGATATTTCCGACAGATGGGAACTGGAGCATTTTCAACAGTTGATCCACCAACCTACGACCCTTTTAATGCCGGTATTTCAATTTTACCTCACTTTCTATTAACCCTGTTTTGGTTCTGTTTGAATGACAAATGAGAGTAAATTTTTGGTGACACAGGAGGTTTTGGAAAACCAACCACAGTGAAAGCTTCATCACCACTCCATTGCATGTTTAATTCGCCAAATGGAAGAAGAAACGCGCAATGTCATTAATCAACTTGAACCATTTAAGCAGTGGCGTCGCCCGAATATTCATTTAAAATATGAATTAAGCTCTGTTAGTTCGAGCAAATTTTGAACTAACCAGTTCTGCGGTTTGCATAGTATTTTAACTCTCTGAAGTTGGATCTGAGTCAAACCATAAACAGGCAATTAAGTCACCGTTCAGTGGTGAACATAATCATAATGCACTAGTATGGAACGTGAATTGCAGATAAGTCAGACTCACAGACCCAGTTCATTTGGTATGCATTCAGTAACATGATTATAGATTATAGTTCTAATCAAACGCTTTGAAGAAGAAAGCAGGCTGTTCAACTCCAAATGCATTAATTGGATCTATCCAAAGATTAGACATTGATTTCTGTAATATGACACTTTGTAAGTGTCAAATACAAATCCCATTTCATGAATATCTGGAATTCGATTCGAATCTCTACCAAACGTATTTGAAGCCTTATCTGAAGACTGCGATATGCAATAAATGGAGATCTTGAAGCATGAAATATGGCCTTTACTGCCTAATCCCAGTTGAAGTTGTTCTAAGGAACTGATTTTGAGGTTTTCGATAAAATAAAGGGAACTTAAATCCATATTAACTAACAATCTAAAATATATAAATATATAAATAAATAAATGTTATTTACAATTATATTAACCACTGATGGGCTGTAATTTCGCAGAGATTTTTGTTGCTAATGGAATTCCATGCTTAATTTGAACTTAATTTGAACGAGTTCTTTGCAAATTTATACGAGTTGGATTACAGCACATAGCAGCTAAGTAAACTCTCAACACTGCACACATTTTAAGCACATAACTCCGAGATAAATGATCGTGGCATTGTTGCTAGTCAACACTACCTAAAAATGAAAGAAGCACCACTTACCCTGTTCTTGCAAAGTTTGCCCAATATTTCATTACGCGTTTGCTAAGCTCCGACTCTGCTTGGGTGAATTGGTAATATTGCGAAGTGAATGGTTTGGAAAATGGCATTCCAAAGACGTATTCGACCTCATAACCATGCATTAGCCCAGTCCACGGTGGCAATTGGCTCCCATTTGTCTTGTGCATGAAGTTGAAATACTGCACTTTCGAGTTGGGGATATTGGAGAGGAGTCGTGCAAGTAGCAAAGTGCTGCACACAAAGTCCAACTCACCAGTGAGATCATCAAGCTTGTGCATAAAATCTAAAACCGAACTGATGTCATTCATTGGAAGTGCCGTGTCGTGATAAGTCATGTCAACAATTTCGGGACTATTGAAGCCGTATTCAATTGCCGTAATGGCTGGAAAAGGAGTGGCTAGCTGACCGATACCTGTAAATCGAGTTTCAATCAGTTTTAAGTAGTCAATTCTCAAGTTCTTGAGTTGTTCAAGTGTTGGAAGGGTAATGCTACCATCATCGTGAAGGAAAGGGAGTCCTTTCAAACCCAAACCATAGAGGAGCCAAAACATTCCTTCTTTGTCAACATTCCCGAGAAGAACTTCTGGAGCATTGTCTGCTTTGATGGATTTTAGAATGGCAGACGGACAAGCAGGGATAAAGATGCCATCTATTACTGGTCTCATGTAGACATCGAAATACTGTGCAGCGTCCGACAGGAATGATTCACCATACTGAGATGTCGTGTACATGTTCTCCAAGCGAGCTTTCCTCCTCTTCGTTGCAGCAGTTGTAAGATCTGCGAGAAGATCGAAGAGTGAATCCGCCGGAAGACCTCGTAAGCACTGGACCTCTTTTTCAAGATCTCCCTTGGCATCTGAACATCCGCTGGCTTTTATGAACTGCGAGGAATGAGGAAAACGATAATAGGCAAGAAAGACCCGTTATTTCATTCAAAATTTGGAACATTTATTCAAGACATTAAAATTAGCTATTGCAATTTTGAACAATTGCTTATGAATTGTCTGCATATAAAAATGTTCTATGATAGTACAATTGCACAATTACAAAATGAATGTGAATATTATGAATGGATTTGGCAGTTTCATTAACAAAAGCCCAGGAAATTGCTAATTGTGCGTTATTTGGTCAATATCAAATTGTTCATATTGCAACAAACAAAGACAACAATCGGTCTCCAAATCAGGATGACACTTCATGAACTTCGAAGCTGTAAATTGAAAATTACCACCAACTTTCCACTCCTACCCTTTAATCACATTTTCAGTGTCTTCGTCAAAATGTACAAGTAAGAATTTTGTGTGTCGTTTTACCAGTTACAATAATAATAACATTAATAATAATAATTTAAAAGTTAGGATTTATGCCAGTATTCGAAGGACAAAGTAACTCGATTGCGAGCACTAGATTCGTGGAATTGTGACATTAATGAAATCACGATACTACTGTTTTAACTGACAAAAATTGTGATGCTAAAACTGCATCTCCGTGGAAAAGCAATTATAGGGATTGAACGATTGCCAGACACGGAGGTCAAAATACTTTTTTGCCACCTCGGAAATGATGAACTAACAGTGGCAATTCCTGGTGAAGGTTGGGGCAGAATGTGGGTTGCTAATGAAAATGACTCTATGCATTTATTCTTTTCACAAATTGCTATTAAACTCACCTTAATTGTGCTTGCAAATCATGTCTCCGTAAATGCCTTAGAGTGTGTCTTGGTGGCAGTGTAAGCAGACGAGTTATCGCGAACGTGTTGGAATGGTGAAGAACTAATTTTGAGCATTGTTCATAAATCAATCAATCATTTAATTGGATAGGAATGGAAAGGCTCGAATTTAGATTTATACTAACCAGTGCCCATTTAACTAAGCACATTTAGACCTTATGAAAGCATATTATCAATGCATCTTGTAACTATATGATTAGAAGGGGAAATTGTCCAAGAAGAAGTGAAATTTAAATACATATGTCAGTAAACAGGCACTGATTTCATGAACAGGACATACGTGGACACATTTGCGAATACCACAGAAATACTAAAACGCAACATGAACTTTTCACGGGCAAGCAGAGACAATGTTTTAAAATTTAACTCAGCAATTGAAGATTTATTATAATAAAGAATGAATGAATACAGCATTTGGAAATGAAAAAAAAATCAATTTAAAATACGCCAAAGTAAATATGCTCATAAGATATCGTCCCCGGCCGCAATGGCTTCTGGTCTCTATTCATATCGAGTTCGCCATTTGAAATGGTACGCTCTGCATCTTGAACTTGAATGTCCTTACGAACTAATGAGACATTGGCTAAGACATTGGTGTTTTGAAATTGTACAGCGACATTTTGCATGAAATGACCACTTTACTAATATCAGCGTGGTGCAGGCAATTTTAATTTACCCTCACAGTTGTCTATTGTTCTCAGCGGTCATTTACTGTAAAAGCCAAATCACACATTCTCCATTACGCAAGTCAGTGGTTTGAAATGCGTAAATTTGACCACCCAAATGTACGTCAAAAATATTTAAGACTTTGAAGTACATGGGTATCAGCACTTTAAAAGCAACCTTTGTAGTACTCAATAAACTACACTTTAGTAATTTTAAAAATATTGTAATAAATGCTGTGGTGCTTTAATTGGTAATTCTTTTATTTAGAAACCTCAAAACAAAAATTGGTTGGGAGCTATCGGAAA
The DNA here is from genome assembly GCA_000469805.3 of Hymenolepis microstoma. Classification (NCBI taxonomy): domain Eukaryota; kingdom Metazoa; phylum Platyhelminthes; class Cestoda; order Cyclophyllidea; family Hymenolepididae; genus Hymenolepis; species Hymenolepis microstoma. The sequence continues at coordinate 7,690,278 of LR215995.1, read as the reverse complement.
TGGCGCAGGACAACTTATCCTTTGCGTCGTGTGCCGACCGAGCAGTCAGTTTAATTATTCAGCAATTCCTCACTACAGCGGACATTTCGTCCGAGAAACTGTGGGCTAAACCATGAACAGTTTACCTTGAAATGACTATAAGCTACACCGGCCTCCAAAAACAGCCACATGCAGTCAAAACGAGAAAAAATCTTAGTGCAAGCGCACAATTATGCAGCACAACAAATATGAAATCTCTAAAATTATAAGAGATACGACAATTTTAAGAGTATTTAGTAATAAAACGCCAATTCCAATTTTTCTTGAATAATATTTTCAATGAAACAGAGACATCAATATATCATTTATTACACACGATCTATGTTGAAAGCAGTGTATAAAATGTGTGCAGAAGTTTGAGAGAATGAAAGTCTTGGAACTGCACATCATTGAACAAGGAATTTTTTGCTTGACCGGCCCCAGTAATAACAATTATCTCGTGACCATATCGTCTTGTTTTGCTAGTTTCAATGTGAACAGCGACTGAGATGGGTCGAATGAAAGTCAAATATATGGTAAAGAGGCAGGTGCAGGGAAGATACAGAGATCAAAGTTGGGCTACCAAGGATCCTTATTTTATTCAATTTTTGAACTTGGGTTGTAAAATATTTACTCGATGGGTGGGTCACGATCAAAAAAGCCAATATAACGATTTACAACCCCTAGATTACAGCAAAATCCTGCTAACCATATTGTGTGAATATTTGTCGGTATTTTCTTCAAATGGGACAACACAAATCTTCCTACATGTTTTAAAATTAGCCAAGTACAGATAGTTGATAAATGAAAGTTGGCACCTTAACTCAAAGAGACATGTTGGATTAATAGTTCCTTTCTGCACATCACTTATTCCAAAGCAATGTTTAATGGTATGTTCATTTCATATCTATATAATCAAAGAAAGGACAGAAAATTGTGCACATTTACTATGTAATAAAACGAATGCAATGTTTCGTGTGATGTCGGATTTGAGTTGGCAAGTTTTCTTGTAATGGGCATTTCACTGCTTTATGTTCCAAACTTAAATTTCATAAGCAACAATTTCCCGGATAGTAGGTGGAGTTCTCTTAATGTTTTGTGTGTATTATTACGTTGTGCATGCTGATTCCCAATCTCCTACGGAAGAGTACATTTGCTTACTGCTCTTTAATTGCACATATAAACATAGGTATATATATATATATATATATATATAGATATATATATCACTCTAGAGTTGTTAACACACCTCTCAGAAATAAATGGAGCATAGTCAACCATAACACACTGGATGTTCGATAAAACCAAGTAGGTCAGATGAATTATATGCCAAACGATTTAGGTTCTCTCTACAAATACCTATACTAATTAGTCCGGGTAATGTGGTGAAAGGAAGACAGCGATAAAACGATCACTCCAGCTCCTTCCTGCCCAGACTGAGGCAAAGTCGGATTAAATAAAGAAGCAACAGAATTTATTAGTAATTGTTGTTTTTAAATCATATTCGTGATAACACTAAGCTGAAAATCAGTACTGTTCAGTTGCTTCTGTTGACTGCATGGGGTAGTTGAATTAAGCCCGTTGGGATATTCTCACTTGTGATTTTGTTGTTATTTGTGTAGAGAGTTACTTCCTTCCTTGCTCAAATTTCGAAATATTCTAATATTGAGTAGATTTGAGAACTTTCTGAATTTTTGGCATAATTTCAATGTACATGGAGATGTGTACATACTTTTTCTTCGGATTTTAATGTATTAATTTCAGACAAACAAAAGATTGAACATACAGAACATACTAGAAGCATAGATAACACGAAAACCAGATCTTGCGTACTTGCTAATATGAATATCATTTGTTTCGAGAGTTGACACAAAAGTGCGCTTCCATTAAGACAACAAAAATTGAAGTCAAACCATTTCAAAAATATTGCCAGTACGTACCGAGATTCCAGTTTCATGAGCATCATCTGCAGTCGAAAGAGCCCATCTATTAAAAGCGCCTCCACTTTGAAGGATAAATCGGTTAAAATAACTTCGTGAATTGGGATTGAGATATTGAAGACTAACACTAACAGCTCCTGCGGATTCACCGAATACCGTAATTCGATCCGGATCGCCATTAAATACCGCTATATTGTCTTTTACCCATTTGAGCGCAAGTTGTTGATCCTTAAGTCCCATGTTACCTTCGACGTGCGACTTGAGATAAAGGAAACCAAATGGACCAAGTCGATAATTCATTGAAACAACCACAACATCCTCCATTGCTACCAGGAATCTTCCATCGTAAATATCAAGGTTGGGTGTTCCGCTGAAATAACCTCCACCGTATATCCATACCATCACGGCTTTAGAACCATCGGATTTGCTACTTGGTGTCCATACATTCAAATAGAGACAATCTTCACTCATTTCTGTATTGTTAACCCAGATTTTAGCCGCAAGATTTGCATTATCAAAGGAACCGAAATTGTACTGTACACAGGCCTTGCACCTAGTCATCGCATTACGTGTTCCAGTCCATGGTCTTATAGGTTGAGGAGGTGCAAAACGAAGTTTACCAATTGGTGGCTCTGCAAATGGGATGCCGAGATAAGCATCAACACTCTTGTCACCATCAATTCTCCACTGAATTCCTTCAAGACCACCTCCGTGTGATAGATTGATGGTAACACGTTTTACTTCCTCCAGCGAAAGCCCAGTCTGAGCCGACACAACAGTGAGCCATATGTAAAGAACTTGGTAGATTATAATAAACATCATAAGTAAAGGATGATGCGTACAGGTGCATTTTATGCGACACACTGGAAGAACGCCATTTTGATTGGATAAAAGTAGCAACCAATAAGATTACACCTAGCAATATCATGAAAAAATAGGATATTTCATTAAGGCCAGGAACAGATTTTATCAACAACCTGGGTCGGTAAAATTGGTATCCTATTTACATAGTGATATATATGTTTATATGTAAAGTAAAAGAGCAATAAGTAAATGTATTCTTACATTGGGAATTAGCATGCACACAGTAATGATACAAACAAAGCATTAAGAGAACTTCATCTACTATCCGGGAAATTGTTGCTTATGAAATTTAAGTTTGGAACATAAAGCAGTGAAATGCCCATTGCAAGAAAACTTGCCAACTCAAATCCGAAATCGCACGAAACATTGCTTTCGTCTTCTTACATGGAAAATGTGCACAATTTTCTGTCCTTTCTTTGATTATGCAGATATGAAATGAACATACCATTAAACATTGCTTTGGAATAAGTGATGTGCAGAAAGGAACTATTAATCCAACATGTCTCTTTGAGTTAAGGTGCCAACTTTCATTTATCAACTATCTGTACTTGGCTAATTTTAAAACATGTAGGAAGATTTGTGTTGTCCCATTTGAAGAAAATACCGACAAATATTCACACAATATGGTTAGCAGGATTTTGCTGTAATCTAGGGGTTGTAAATCGTTATATTGGCTTTTTTGATCGTGACCCACCCATCGAGTAAATATTTTACAACCCAAGTTCAAAAATTGAATAAAATAAGGATCCTTGGTAGCCCAACTTTGATCTCTGTATCTTCCCTGCACCTGCCTCTTTACCATATATTTGACTTTCATTCGACCCATCTCAGTCGCTGTTCACATTGAAACTAGCAAAACAAGACGATATGGTCACGAGATAATTGTTATTACTGGGGCCGGTCAAGCAAAAAATTCCTTGTTCAATGATGTGCAGTTCCAAGACTTTCATTCTCTCAAACTTCTGCACACATTTTATACACTGCTTTCAACATAGATCGTGTGTAATAAATGATATATTGATGTCTCTGTTTCATTGAAAATATTATTCAAGAAAAATTGGAATTGGCGTTTTATTACTAAATACTCTTAAAATTGTCGTATCTCTTATAATTTTAGAGATTTCATATTTGTTGTGCTGCATAATTGTGCGCTTGCACTAAGATTTTTTCTCGTTTTGACTGCATGTGGCTGTTTTTGGAGGCCGGTGTAGCTTATAGTCATTTCAAGGTAAACTGTTCATGGTTTAGCCCACAGTTTCTCGGACGAAATGTCCGCTGTAGTGAGGAATTGCTGAATAATTAAACTGACTGCTCGGTCGGCACACGACGCAAAGGATAAGTTGTCCTGCGCCATTTCCGATAGCTCCCAACCAATTTTTGTTTTGAGGTTTCTAAATAAAAGAATTACCAATTAAAGCACCACAGCATTTATTACAATATTTTTAAAATTACTAAAGTGTAGTTTATTGAGTACTACAAAGGTTGCTTTTAAAGTGCTGATACCCATGTACTTCAAAGTCTTAAATATTTTTGACGTACATTTGGGTGGTCAAATTTACGCATTTCAAACCACTGACTTGCGTAATGGAGAATGTGTGATTTGGCTTTTACAGTAAATGACCGCTGAGAACAATAGACAACTGTGAGGGTAAATTAAAATTGCCTGCACCACGCTGATATTAGTAAAGTGGTCATTTCATGCAAAATGTCGCTGTACAATTTCAAAACACCAATGTCTTAGCCAATGTCTCATTAGTTCGTAAGGACATTCAAGTTCAAGATGCAGAGCGTACCATTTCAAATGGCGAACTCGATATGAATAGAGACCAGAAGCCATTGCGGCCGGGGACGATATCTTATGAGCATATTTACTTTGGCGTATTTTAAATTGATTTTTTTTTCATTTCCAAATGCTGTATTCATTCATTCTTTATTATAATAAATCTTCAATTGCTGAGTTAAATTTTAAAACATTGTCTCTGCTTGCCCGTGAAAAGTTCATGTTGCGTTTTAGTATTTCTGTGGTATTCGCAAATGTGTCCACGTATGTCCTGTTCATGAAATCAGTGCCTGTTTACTGACATATGTATTTAAATTTCACTTCTTCTTGGACAATTTCCCCTTCTAATCATATAGTTACAAGATGCATTGATAATATGCTTTCATAAGGTCTAAATGTGCTTAGTTAAATGGGCACTGGTTAGTATAAATCTAAATTCGAGCCTTTCCATTCCTATCCAATTAAATGATTGATTGATTTATGAACAATGCTCAAAATTAGTTCTTCACCATTCCAACACGTTCGCGATAACTCGTCTGCTTACACTGCCACCAAGACACACTCTAAGGCATTTACGGAGACAAGGTTTGCATGCACAATTAAGGTGAGTTTAATAGCAATTTGTGAAAAGAATAAATGCATAGAGTCATTTTCATTAGCAACCCACATTCTGCCCCAACCTTCACCAGGAATTGCCACTGTTAGTTCATCATTTCCGAGGTGGCAAAAAAGTATTTTGACCTCCGTGTCTGGCAATCGTTCAATCCCTATAATTGCTTTTCCACGGAGATGCAGTTTTAGCATCACAATTTTTGTCAGTTAAAACAGTAGTATCGTGATTTCATTAATGTCACAATTCCACGAATCTAGTGCTCGCACTCGAGTTACTTTGTCCTTCGAATACTGGCATAAATCCTAACTTTTAAATTATTATTATTAATGTTATTATTATTGTAACTGGTAAAACGACACACAAAATTCTTACTTGTACATTTTGACGAAGACACTGAAAATGTGATTAAAGGGTAGGAGTGGAAAGTTGGTGGTAATTTTCAATTTACAGCTTCGAAGTTCATGAAGTGTCATCCTGATTTGGAGACCGATTGTTGTCTTTGTTTGTTGCAATATGAACAATTTGATATTGACCAAATAACGCACAATTAGCAATTTCCTGGGCTTTTGTTAATGAAACTGCCAAATCCATTCATAATATTCACATTCATTTTGTAATTGTGCAATTGTACTATCATAGAACATTTTTATATGCAGACAATTCATAAGCAATTGTTCAAAATTGCAATAGCTAATTTTAATGTCTTGAATAAATGTTCCAAATTTTGAATGAAATAACGGGTCTTTCTTGCCTATTATCGTTTTCCTCATTCCTCGCAGTTCATAAAAGCCAGCGGATGTTCAGATGCCAAGGGAGATCTTGAAAAAGAGGTCCAGTGCTTACGAGGTCTTCCGGCGGATTCACTCTTCGATCTTCTCGCAGATCTTACAACTGCTGCAACGAAGAGGAGGAAAGCTCGCTTGGAGAACATGTACACGACATCTCAGTATGGTGAATCATTCCTGTCGGACGCTGCACAGTATTTCGATGTCTACATGAGACCAGTAATAGATGGCATCTTTATCCCTGCTTGTCCGTCTGCCATTCTAAAATCCATCAAAGCAGACAATGCTCCAGAAGTTCTTCTCGGGAATGTTGACAAAGAAGGAATGTTTTGGCTCCTCTATGGTTTGGGTTTGAAAGGACTCCCTTTCCTTCACGATGATGGTAGCATTACCCTTCCAACACTTGAACAACTCAAGAACTTGAGAATTGACTACTTAAAACTGATTGAAACTCGATTTACAGGTATCGGTCAGCTAGCCACTCCTTTTCCAGCCATTACGGCAATTGAATACGGCTTCAATAGTCCCGAAATTGTTGACATGACTTATCACGACACGGCACTTCCAATGAATGACATCAGTTCGGTTTTAGATTTTATGCACAAGCTTGATGATCTCACTGGTGAGTTGGACTTTGTGTGCAGCACTTTGCTACTTGCACGACTCCTCTCCAATATCCCCAACTCGAAAGTGCAGTATTTCAACTTCATGCACAAGACAAATGGGAGCCAATTGCCACCGTGGACTGGGCTAATGCATGGTTATGAGGTCGAATACGTCTTTGGAATGCCATTTTCCAAACCATTCACTTCGCAATATTACCAATTCACCCAAGCAGAGTCGGAGCTTAGCAAACGCGTAATGAAATATTGGGCAAACTTTGCAAGAACAGGGTAAGTGGTGCTTCTTTCATTTTTAGGTAGTGTTGACTAGCAACAATGCCACGATCATTTATCTCGGAGTTATGTGCTTAAAATGTGTGCAGTGTTGAGAGTTTACTTAGCTGCTATGTGCTGTAATCCAACTCGTATAAATTTGCAAAGAACTCGTTCAAATTAAGTTCAAATTAAGCATGGAATTCCATTAGCAACAAAAATCTCTGCGAAATTGGATTGAAGGAAAGGACACGCGTTAAATAGCTGGAATGAATTGCATTCACTACAGCCCATCAGTGGTTAATATAATTGTAAATAACATTTATTTATTTATATATTTATATATTTTAGATTGTTAGTTAATATGGATTTAAGTTCCCTTTATTTTATCGAAAACCTCAAAATCAGTTCCTTAGAACAACTTCAACTGGGATTAGGCAGTAAAGGCCATATTTCATGCTTCAAGATCTCCATTTATTGCATATCGCAGTCTTCAGATAAGGCTTCAAATACGTTTGGTAGAGATTCGAATCGAATTCCAGATATTCATGAAATGGGATTTGTATTTGACACTTACAAAGTGTCATATTACAGAAATCAATGTCTAATCTTTGGATAGATCCAATTAATGCATTTGGAGTTGAACAGCCTGCTTTCTTCTTCAAAGCGTTTGATTAGAACTATAATCTATAATCATGTTACTGAATGCATACCAAATGAACTGGGTCTGTGAGTCTGACTTATCTGCAATTCACGTTCCATACTAGTGCATTATGATTATGTTCACCACTGAACGGTGACTTAATTGCCTGTTTATGGTTTGACTCAGATCCAACTTCAGAGAGTTAAAATACTATGCAAACCGCAGAACTGGTTAGTTCAAAATTTGCTCGAACTAACAGAGCTTAATTCATATTTTAAATGAATATTCGGGCGACGCCACTGCTTAAATGGTTCAAGTTGATTAATGACATTGCGCGTTTCTTCTTCCATTTGGCGAATTAAACATGCAATGGAGTGGTGATGAAGCTTTCACTGTGGTTGGTTTTCCAAAACCTCCTGTGTCACCAAAAATTTACTCTCATTTGTCATTCAAACAGAACCAAAACAGGGTTAATAGAAAGTGAGGTAAAATTGAAATACCGGCATTAAAAGGGTCGTAGGTTGGTGGATCAACTGTTGAAAATGCTCCAGTTCCCATCTGTCGGAAATATCAAGCCAGCTTTCAAAACTTTGCAATAAGGCTTACTTCGGCTGCACTTACAAAACACGCAATAAATGAATTATTGACTTTTACCCTGTTTTGAGCAAATCTCAGTGTTTGCATGTTACAGAATGAGAAAACGAATAGTACCACTCATCTCACTTTCGAAAGCATGAAATATTACATTATTATACTCAATCATTGTCTGCCAACCGCACTGTTAGATCTAGTTAGCCATGACATTGTTTTCGATACTAAGTCAATTTAATGAAAATGGTGAGAGAAGAATAGGAAGGAGTGGAATAGAGTGGGCTTGTTAGTTGAAGTAATACTTACCATTTTCGTTCACAATTAATATTGGTATTTGTTTTACTATTGACTTTTGTAAGCTGAGCCTTAGATTCTAATTTTAAATGCCGAAGCATATGGAAGTTGACCAGATGCTCACCAACTGTTAAGTTGTAATAATTATCGATCCTAAAGGAAATGACATCTTCTCTCGCAGACTTCATCCTGGTACGTATAAATCAATTTAAATCTGAAATCCTAAATGATGACATTACAAAGATGACTTTAGGATTTACTTAACAAGCAGTGTAAAAATAATTTTCTACGCAGCTGTTATCAATTATGGACATTTTCTCGTGTTTCAATGCTTCACCATTTAGACAGGCTTCGCTAGACGTGCAAAAAGGTGACTGGCCACTTTACAACTCCTCCAATGAGGCCTATTTGGAAATAGGCTTAGATAAAGACATTGTGAAGACTCACCTTCGCCAAAAGGGATGCAATTACTGGAATGATGTCTATCCCAGTCTGTTGAGAAATTATCTTCGTCGTAGCGCCTCGGCAAGTCATTCTTTGCCCTCTGACAATTGTCCCCATATGGAGATTAACCTCTACAAAGTCGATCGTCTTCGGGACTATGTTGATGGATGTGAGTCTATATGACAGAAGTTAGTTCAATTTCAGAAAAAAAGTAAGGATTGCATGGTGCCTATTAACGTTGATGGTAACTGCCAGTAACTTTGGAATTAAATTGCGTGGTGACAGCGAATTTCATTAAAAATTAATAAACGGGTTGAATTTGTTCCAATCAACCAGAAGGTCAACCAAAGCTTCCCCTAGTAAGATTGGCCAATTTTCCACCTTCAGCTGGTTTGGGAAAATTGACGACTTTCCTGGTTACAATAAACCATTTTAAAGTAAAATTCAGTTTTGAAATTTGGTTTTCCTTGTTAAAAACGATGTGGTCTACTTATCGATGATGAGAAAATTAAAATATGATCAAATACATATAATATTATGAGTTAGAAAATTATCGACTTATAACAAATTATACAAGGTTGATTCAATTGAACTTCTTCCAACAAACTTCTTCTTTCCTTAATAGCAGGAAATTTTAAAATGGAGAGAATTTGGGGCTACATTCATTCCTTCAAATTATATAAAAATATGCGACTAGATGATGACAATTGTTTTATGACGTGTTTGAACAGTTCACTTGGTGGTGGTGGTGGTGGTGGTGGTGGTTATTCAAATTACCTTTCGTACACTCAAACGCATAATTGAGTCTGATAGGTGTCGTCACAAGAGGGCTCTACTAATGAGTTTGAGATCACTGCTGTAATTAGGTGTGAACATCGCAGTAAAGAAGTTTAAACAGTTTCTGGATCAAGGTAACTATTTCTGCAAAATCACTTTTAAACATTGAAGGTGAATTTAACTTGCCAAAAGCTAATAAAATCCACGGTTGGTGATTCTGACACGCCAATTCAAAAATAAAACATATAATATAATATAATATAAAATATGAAATTACTTTCATCAATTTAATTTATCGTGCTCAATTTCAAAGTTCTAAAGCGTCAAGTCGTTTCATTTTGTGTGCAAATATTCATGACTGATTTCAAACACTTCCATGGTGCCAGTTTATGCACAATCCAAAATGCAACGAATTCAAACGAAATGGTAGACTTCTTGATGGATTCGATTTTCAGTCAAATGTTGTTTTCTGTTTGTATTATGTAGCATTATTTGAGTATTTGGGATCGGAACAATGACCTCAGTCAAAATTCTGGTTTGGTGACTAGACTATGAGCCGTAGATCGTGTTTGTTTAGATGGGTAAATAACTTTCACCACTTTGGCTACAGCAGAACTAACATATCCATAGACTGAATCAGCACATTAATCTGCAATTTTCAATTGGAAATGCGTTATGCAATATGCAATATGCATCTTCAACAGACAGACCGATTCAACTAATTGTATTAGACCCGACAGTGTACTCAACCTTTCCGTGGCCCACAAGTTTGTTTTGATAAGAAAGTCCCACTTGTCCTTGCCACTGTTTGCTTATATACTTACCTATTTATTTGTTCATTTGATTATTTATTCGATTATTTATTCGATTATTTCTCCTTTCAGTTTATTATGACGGAAGTGTGCGTTTAGCGATCAGTTTGAGTCTGCTGCTAGGACTTCTATGGGTGATTTATTAGGAAGGCTAGGAGGCTCATTCGAAGTCAAGGAGAATGTCGAAGTAAAAGTATTATGCGAATTAATTCTCTTCTTCACCACTTTCTCCACATGTCCCTCTACTTCTTTTTCAATTTGTTTGCTCCTCCGATCATCACCCTGTTGACAACAACCGATTTCATCAAATTTCTCTCTCTCAATTCCATCCCTCATCTCTGACCTCTTATTGGCCAATGTAATCCAACATGGTTTCCAGTTAAACGATAGTTTCCACTATTGCACAGTTCTTAAATATATTATGCTTATTCGTGATTTTGTGTGCCAATTAATTTTCTAACAATGATCTTTTGCTTAACTTGAATACTCAAGCTGTGGTTACCGACAAAACGCAACCACATGGGAATAAGTCCAGTTGAAAGTAATGCTTTCATCGATATTTGGAAGGATGTTAATGTAGGCTACTCAGTGATGATTGCCTACTTAAAACCTGAAAATGAACGTCTACGTGTAGAATTAAATGAATCAATTTTAAGCAATAATCCACCACAAAACTGATTTCTTTCACTCTAACAGAGGTAAAATGATTTTACTGCGTATGTTTTTGCATGGTCCTGTCAATTTTTTTCAGGCTTTCACATTGATGTCAAATTGCTCTATGGCAACAACACGATTTCTAAGTAAAATGATTGTGTTGCCGGTTTTTGATTGACAACAGATTTTATACTGCGCAGTACTAGTCGGTGTTCTTGCAAACTCAAATTTTACGGGTATGTTGTGACGTTGTGAGATGTGGTAAAATAATGTACAATTTTATGAAATGAAGACTTATTATTGCAGTTCTCTGACTTTCCAATTCATAGTATGATTTTAGGAGAGACATATTTACCATTTTGCTTGACGAAATGTATCAGTCTATATATATATAACTATATATATTTACTTATTTACTTGCATTTATTTTTACAGAGAGTGAATAAAATTTTATTTAAGGGGATATTACATAAGTGCTTTGGGAAGAAGCATTCTGTGGAATTGGTGGGGAGACTTGGTCCATGTGTTTCGACAAAATCATTTTCAGCTTTCATGCCATACAAACGCATACTATAACTTTTTGCCTAATGCTTTTCAGCAGATACTCGTCCTTAATCTGATTTCAAAACTGAAAAGGACCATTTGGTATTTGCCAGGTTAAGCACAGTTGCTGTTCCATTTCTTATAACTACTCGAGCATTTGCACTCTCTCCTTATCTCCAATACGCACACTCTTTTGGCTGCTCTGAAGCTTACAGCTTTTGTGTGCTTTCGGTATTTCACTTTCACTACTAAACGTTTTGCCCAGTGATCAATGTTCCTCTGAGATTAATAAGAACGATTTCTTAAAATGGTCTTTTGCTCAACATAACTATTACTTTATAAAGTTAAGGTGGGCCTAATGCTAGATAGTTTGACTTAAATTTAATTTGCTAACAAGCATTTATTCCAGCAAAAAAACGATTTGCTGTATCATGTATGATATATATATTTATTTTTATATAATTTTGCTTTTATTCATTTTAATTTAGTTTAGTTTTATCTTGTCACTTATTATCTTTGTCGTACTTTGAATATTAATATGTGTTTATGGACAAAATCTTTTAACATGGACTCATGTTTTTCTAAGTTTCCTGATTGGTTCTTTAAAGCTGTTATCAAATAAGAAGCAGATGATCCTCCGTATTGTCGAGATTCCTAATAAGCACTTGTCATAGTGTTTGAAAAATAGTTAATTCAAGATTAACATATCTTCCATTGGTTTTAAGTAATGGCAAATCAGATTTTTGCTATTTCATAGTAATAAAACAGCTGAAATGGATGGCCAAAATAAAATGACGAAAAATGAGTAACGGAAATGGTTTGGATTTAAGCGCCTACTCTCTTTTATGAGTATTTAAATCTATAATGTTTTTCCAATAAACCGTATAAGTGTTCCTTCATACGAAAGATGAAGTAATCAAAGCTAACGAATTGTTTATTGGGTCAATTTAAAAAAAATGTCAAAATAATTATAAATCATATATGCTTTGATGTAGGTTTTTTCCGTATAAATATTTGCCATTTTTTCATTAAGAAGGAATTATCGCAACGCATTTAAAAGAATGTGGCAAATTTGAAAAATAATACGATGTTTTGTGACTAGTGCTTTGAGGCACTAAATGGGTTTGATGAATCTAAACAGACCACCTGAAATAAGCCATTGAAATTATCCAGTGCTAGCGAGCAGAAGATTTTGATCCCAATTTATATTTCATTAAATAATTAAATTTTTTCATTAAAATTTTGACCCTGTCATCAACGAACGGATTTGTTACAATTATGCGGTTGAGGAGTATGCATCATTATTGGAAATACCTTTAAGGAAGATTTGGTTGCTGCCATTCAGAACTTGTTCTGGCAAAACTCATAGGCTTCCTAGAGAAATGATTCTCGACTTCAAGGATGAAGAAGATTAAAACCTCCGGTCGTAGTCCTATTGTGTAAAAGACCATTTTATATCTGTCCGCTAATGCCCACCCATTTGAATGATCGATCGGCACAAATTCACAAAGACTTGTCAACATGCTTCTTTGTTTTGATCGGGTAAATGACGTCAGAAAACCTTTACAACCGCGGTATGACGGTCCTTTCAAGGTCCTTAAACGCAAACCTAAATATTTCATTCGCAACGGTACTAACTACTTATTAAGTATCGACAAATTAAAACTAGCGTACCACCTGAGAGCTCCCATTCCATTCAATCTAACCCTTCCTCTGCTACGACAATAATACTGATTAATTTTTGTAAGATAATGTATACCTTTCCACACAATATTTCCCAATCATTGTGATTGAAGAATTATTTACCATTCTCGATTGTCTGAATATGTGCAGTAGCTAACTGTTGAGTATTTTTCTGCAGGTTTGTTCACCTACTAGCTTCTTTGAGAGAGTAATGTGGAGAAAACATCGTTATCTCTTGCAACAATGAACATCTTGGAATGTGAAAACGCGTGCGGAAATCTCTTAGCCAATCAGCCATCGAATTAATGCAGCATAGAATAATATTTATGATCCGCATCGCCACTGGTATTTTTACAACTATGCAAATATGGGTAAAATTTGAGAACGGAGCTTATTTATTTCTGATATCTACATTAATATGTCAGTAACTATTTTATCAAAGATATTCAATTGAAACGGAGAAAGGAAAACTCCATTTTATTTACTAGTTTACATAAGCCATATAGCCGAGGTCATTCACTCGTTGTTGAATGGATACCGAATTTCAATCTAATGTTGTTATTACTTCTTTTCGGTAATACGAGAACACTTCGTAAATTTTATCAGGGGAAACTTTTATGCATAAAACACGTGGTTTGTTAATGAAAGAAGTCAATCAATGGTATAAATTATAAGCTTTAAATTTAATCGCAAATATTTTTACTGTACATTATTATTACCTCTCAGTTTCTACAAGTAGTTAGGAACCTCGTTCAAGTTATCAAGTAATAGACACCCAATTTGAATATATTTGAGATGGACGAAGATGGACGACACTTAAATTATTTCTGATTGACTGACAGAACAGAGTACATCACTCCGAGATAGAATAAAGTGAATGACTAAAATGACTTCTCTCTGTTACGCTTTATTTTAATTAATTGACTCCTGCTGAAATTTTACACATTTCTTACTAAGTACTTCTTGCTCTATTTAATTTTGATCTAAAATAAATTATAAATAATTAGCATTTTATCAAAATACTATATTTCAAGAAAAAGTGTCATTTCTCTATTCTACGGAATTGAAAACGTGGTGTGACTTCTCAGTCATTCACGCATTCAAACCCATCATGTGTTTCAAAAATCTTCATTTCCGGCTCATAACTTACTCATGAATAGTACAATTTTGTTTTTGCTTCGAACTGTGCTAAAATGGTAAAAGTATGAACTTAGTGTTACTATTTCCTAAACTAATCTATTTGAAATTAATTTGCTTACTTTTCTATTATTTAATATTTGAATTTTCGCAATATTTTTTAACTTTATATTCTTGACTTGAATATTTTAGTTTGTATCTATTATTTCAATCTTTAATAATTAAACTCGACAAACTTAATGCTAATTAATTACTATTGTAGCGGATTTGCTACCTAACTAAGCCTGAATGTACTCAGAAACCTCAGTGACAGAATCTCCTGGTTGTTGGTTCCCACTAAAGTAGCTACGCTACTGCAAAGTCAAGGAAGAGACGAGATGGGAGAAGAGACGTTTATTCGCCGTGACAAGATGGCGGAGTGAACTGTATGGGCATATGACGTGGAGACTTAGTAATTATATACACTATATGATACGATGACCTCATAGTAAGTTGGATCATTGATTGGTCGGAAAATCGTATACTGGGATTGACCTTGATTGATCGTATTTGGTGTTGATCATCGATTCTGCATTGGGATCGCTGAAGTTGTGTCCCCACACTATGTACTAAGATTGACAATTACTTGAACGCCCTTAATTTAATCAAGTTTAAAAGTTCCTATCAAATTCTATGGAAATTTACACAAAATTTGCAATTTAACCATTCTTATTTTTTATCTTTGCTGAATGTTCAATTCAGAAATAAATTAAAGCGAGAAAAAATTGCAAAAAATGAAATAAATAACTAATAAGTACAGCGCATTTTGTTCATCGGTGTACTAGAACTTGAAAGGTATAGATCTTATTATCAAATCGTCAATCTACCTATTATTCATAAATATTTAAAATTCCTCATGAGTGAATATTTTTCTTAACTTTGCTAAATAACAATTGTAAGCTGAAGGAAAAAGGGAGAAGCGTTTTTCCTCTCAATTACTGAATTAAACGAATTAAAAATGGAAGAGCGATATATTTACTTTTAAATTTTTAAGCAGATACTACCCATTTAGTAAGTACTAAAATAATGCAATGAGGTTAGACTTTATACCTTAAGTCCCCTATTACCTAATTAATTATAAACTTGTTGTTAACTGATTTCAATAGCTTTCCAAAAGATCCGTAGTTGTTAAACGGTGATATTTTTCATCTTGTAAGAAAATACACACCACCTGACCGACATTTATTTGAAATCAAGATACTGTGGTATTTCGCTATTTCTCCAAAAAAAAACACTGATTGAATTGTCATATTATTGAAAACTGACAAAAGTGTTTCACTACCTGATAGAAATTAACGGCATTAAGCCATCAATTTTATATGGTTATACACAATTTATTAATTTTTTATTTTTATTTTGCAAATTTCACGCATTTTATCTGCGCTTTTAGAGGTGTTTGTTGGGAAGCCATTCATTACTGCAAATCCACAAGTGATACACTATTGATGAGTATCTTCATTTCACTAAGAAGGTAACATTGTGATTACGCTACGCGCTTTATCTAAATAAAAAACGGAAATTTTAGTCAATTTATCTCTACTTGTGTGAACTAGTTAATGGATAATGCAGGTTGGGACAAAACTGGGTAATTGGTGGCGAAGCTTACTTCGCTCTATTATCAGATAAATCGTTTCCATTTTATTCAACACCTACATTAGGTAATTAATTATTAAGATAAAAGTTTAGTTTGTAATTTTACCTATTCAACTATTCAACTCTTGCTTACACATCGATTAGATAGTACATCATATTATCGATTCTATATCATCGCAAACTTTTGCGTTTTATCGATATATATATCATATTCGAAGCAAATAAATGTGATGAAATAAATTGGAAGTTTAATTGAATTAGTAAAGAGCATTAATTTTGTGCAATAAAACCAATTGAATACTTTCCAAAAAAGGCACTTTTCTACACTTAGCAATAGTTGCTATCTCTACTGTCACAGTCAATTTTGCTGCTAATTTTGACAAGCATACAAATCTAGGCCAGCAAATGACAAACCATTAAAAGCCGTACTTTTAATGTTATTTTTAATAGATATTTTTTTATTTTGCATACAATTCTTTTGTTTTATTTAATGGTAAATAAGAAAAGTCAGTCTTTAGAAAGTTTTAACTAGTGAACTCAAACAACTAAGTACTGATGACAATGTAAGCGAATATTGAATAATATAATGCATCCTGCGTGACATACCGTAAAATGAAACCATAATTTAAACACTTTGAAGCACAAATTCTACAGTGAATTATATGATCGTTTTTGCAAAAAAGCGAATTTTGTAATTTCTACTAAAACATTTTGCAATGAATTTATAATAAAACTGGAAATGAATTCATTTTAAAAGTCCTTCTTTATTTGAAATATTGATTGTAACTTAGACAGATGTTGTGCTGCTAAGTTACTCAAACTCGCCTCCTTGAGTATTCCCTTATTTCTCTTCTGTGTTATAATTGTGAGAATTTGTAAATGATTTAGGGTATCGAGTGCCGCTACATCTCATGCAATTTGATTTCTTGCATGAAGTGAAATTGAAGACTTTTTAAATAGTTCTTATTCCAACGATTGATTATTATTTGAAAAATTTATGTATCTTAACCAGTTATAATTATTTTTTATGTACTTAGATCTCAGTATGAATGAATTATATTTTGCTATAGTTATTCACTTTTGAATTTTTTAGCAAAGATTGATGCAGTTATAAATAGAAAATTGATATTTTGTAGACAAAAATCGCATTAAGGAGCGTGGCCGAGATGGAGAGACGTGATTGATTACACGTCAAAGATCAT
Organism: Hymenolepis microstoma; assembly: GCA_000469805.3. Taxonomy (NCBI): domain Eukaryota; kingdom Metazoa; phylum Platyhelminthes; class Cestoda; order Cyclophyllidea; family Hymenolepididae; genus Hymenolepis; species Hymenolepis microstoma. The sequence continues at coordinate 7,672,991 of LR215995.1, read as the reverse complement.
GGTGAACAGCTCCAACACCTCCCAAGCACTATAGAATGTTCTGCAAGTTGATATCCTTAATATTCTGCATTTTCTGTATTCACTCGAGACATCCGTTCTCTTAGCAATTGTGAATCTAAAATGGTATTTAATAAAGTGTGTGTGTGTGTGTAGGGGGAAAGAGCATTCAATATTTATTATAATTTTGCACCAATATGGAGTGACTATTGCTCTCATTGAAAGTGATTTTAAATGCTTAACTTCCCTATTCTCCTTTATTGCCATTCCATTTATTTCGCATAGAGAATACAAAAATTGCAGTCATTTGGCTTGCTGAAAAAAAACTGGTTCAGAAAATGAAAGCAAGCCAATGTCAAAATGCAGGCTTCACGAATCATTAACAAGCTCTAATTTAAATCTCCATAAATTAATATATTGTGAAACTTAACACTATCGCATAGCAATAAAAGACATTTGAATTAAAAAAATGAAAAACTCCTTAGAATTCATTGAAACACGTTTTTCGAGGAAGAGAGCTGACCTGCCGTGGTGTTATAAAGAACAGAGTCAACACAACTAAGATTTAAACGTTTTGTTCATTAATAGAATAACGCCTATGACTTCGATGACTGCGGGAAGTATTTCAATAAAGTGAACCCATATATTTGTTTTCACATAAAACGACTAACAAAGTCATCGAATTTTGATATTTTATAATGATATAATATTGAGATGACGTCACACAAATTCCAAGTTGAAGCTGAGCTATTTCAGAGTTAATTGAAAAGCTTCGCGCATTATATCGTATTTGTTTTAGAAATATTAACCAAACAAACACCTGGCCTTGTCAAAAGTTGTCAACCAAACGGGTTTCGATAAGAGTTATTGAAAAGTTTATAATATGAAATGTAACTCTTGGCGTATTTCCACACTGTTATGCTGTTGAAGCTGCCATTTCATATATTAAATATTTTAAATGTTGCACCTTTAAGAAATTACCATTTATGCTAGGAAAATTTTAAGTTTATTATTTTTTACTTTATCGGCCAATATTTGGAAATTTTGGACGCAGCTGCGATAAATTTCTTAATTTAACAAGGCGTGATTATTTATACTCACAAAATAATCGATTTATCTCAAGTAAAATCGCACCTTTTGCTTGACGGAAGATTCCCAAATAGCACTAATACCATTCAAAGCTAATTATTGGGATTAACTTAACTAGACTTAACGTCCCCACATAGAACTAATGATCTTCCTCGAGACTACTAGAATGTCATCCTTTTGAAGCAAAAGAATACACACCAATAGAACCACACGTATGTTAGATTTAAAAATGGCGACAAGGAGGAATTAGATGGAGAGAAGAAGGTGGAACACGGAAAGCCTCAGCAGTGAACTGATAGTCAGAAGCAGGCGAAATGCAGTTAGATAAAGCAATCAACTAATCACGCGCTGATAAAAAATTGATCGTTTGAGAAGTGGTTTGAAAATGGTGAAAGACATGTGGAGATAGAGTAGGTGGATGCTGCTGAGTGTGCAAGCGTTGCAACTAAAAAACACATCGATTTCATCAACATAATTCATTTATTATCCATAAAAGTGATTGGGAACTTTTACAGGTGTCATTTATTCAGATTTCAATCTAATTAACTTAATTAAATTTGTGCAATGCTCGTTTTGTATTTCTTAGTCATAAAGTGATATGTCACTCCCGAGAGTAGAGGCATGTCTAAACTAAAGCCAGTTTTAAAACATCTTCTCTTGATAATTAAAAACATTCCCACTTTACTACTACCGATTAGATTAATACGCTTAGTCTATAGAGCGTCTGGGATAAATTTTATTGAAAAAGAAATGTGTGGTCATTTTTCCAGGTGTGCTAAGGTTGTTTACGCACACTTTATTATAAGCTCTTCTTCATTTCTATACGTGATGCCAATTAAAATGATGACTGAAACCACTGGAAATAGGATAATTCACGACAGTCTTCAAAATACGAAGAGTATACCACTGCTCAATCATCAACATGAAAACAAACAAACATGAAGTTGAGAATTGCAATATAACAGACAATCTAGTCTGATTGTTTACAAGGAGAACTTTTGGTATTTAAGAATTTCAAGCACACATCAATGTAATTCAGGTTTAGTCATCACAATTAAAAGGATGTTCTAAACTCTATAGCATGGAGATCGCACTCAATAAAAACCCTCGATACTACAAGTTCATACATGTGTCACAGAGGTCAATTTCCCATAGAAAGGATCCCCGAAAAACATTTTAAATGCAAACTGAAATGTCCTCCTGAAGTAAAAAAATCTGGTTCTTTGTTAATAGTAAAAATGTTTGTCAAGATACCAGATAGGAGATACCTTGCATGTTGTGCAAAAGTCACTCTATGTCACACAGACCAAATTTGTTTGTGTCATGATTTTCGGTTGTGTTCTCCTCCTCCTCCTCTGAGGATGATGTGCCGCCTTCTACTGCATTTTCATAAAGGAGCTTAGGTAGAATTCAGATACCTGTGTGGAATTGTTGAACATTGTAGTAGTTAGGACATGGATAATGAGCGTAGCCAATGATATCAAAGATGAAAAGTCAAAAATGGCTGCAGGATAATTTTTATTTCGATAGCAGTCATAAGGTTTGGACTCAGTCTCACCACCCCCACCCCCTCCACATCTTAACCTGAGATACTAGTGAGTATGCCATGGGAGCTATCGAGAAAGGCACTAGCCATCGTGCCAACCGATTAATGGACAAAATGAGAGCAGTATTTTGGGATTTGAATTCCCGTGCTGGCTTAAGGTATTAACATATTCTAATGCCGTTTACTTAAATAAAACTCCTTTACAATAGCATAATTCCTTTACCAATTGATTTTCTCCTCTAATTCTATTTAATTTTGCAATTAACGGAAGTTCTTTCTTTGAGTGATGGGAGTGTTATGTTGATACCCAACACGTTCTACATCAATTAACCCCTAAATATATATACGTCCACAGTTCTCGTCACAGTTTTAAGTCGACCAGATATTACACTACACCATCAAGTTTTGAGCATCTTAACCGTACCAATTATGGATATTTTATTTGAAGTGAGACATACGGACAAATGAAATTGGATGTTTCAACGTATAACCAGTTAGTATTAAACTTAAACATGTTTTTTAGAGGTAAAATGTGCCAATAACCAAAATAGAGGGTCGGTGACAAATTAAAAACCTTTTTCAAAACTGGTTTTATTAATATTGTATATTTATTGCAATTTAATTAAATGCGCAATAAATTTAATTGCCATTTGCAAATCAGTATGAGTTTACTGAAGTTATCGGTCTCTAATTTAACTCTCCCTAAAGTAATATGTTGTAAAACAAAGCGTTATCACAAAAAATAATAGACATTTGAACTGAAGAAAATTAAGAATACTATTTAGAATTCATTGAAACACGTTTTTCATAGAAAAAAGCTTACTTGTTATAAGAAAAGAGTCATCACAACGAAGGTTTTAATGTTTTTTTATTATTAATATAACGCCTGTGACTTTGATGCTTCCGTAAATTATTTTAATAAATTGGAGGTAAATAGTGAAGGAATAAATGATACGCCTGCTATCCACTCAGAGGCTTTTATGACATCTGTCAAGTCGTGCGAATTTCATCACTTTTGCCCAACCCAAATGGAAACTCACAGCTTTTATGGCCTACGCATATGCTACCCAATTTGTACATGGCATTCATTTAGACAATTATTGTCATTCCACACTTCGAAATTGGTCTGTTGTTGATGTCTTCAACAGGAGGCAGCTCGATAGAATTTTATTATTCCACCACTTTAGCATTTTAACATCACGTCATCCTTTTATCTTACCGACTTTACCATTTCATCCTTCCATAAAATATCGTTTCAATTTTATTTCACCTGATGATTTGAAAATAATTATTGTTTCGAGAAATACTTGGACATTTCCGTTAAGGTTGCATGCAGTTGGCGGCTTCAATTCGTAGACCTCTTTTTACAATTTCAAAGCTGATTATATCGATTGACTAGCTGTTTTATCATATTAAGCAATCAAGATGCCCACAGAATCAGAGATTTTTTCTTACCCTCATGTCCATGCAATGAATCATAAAATGAGGCTTTAAAACTATGCAAAATGAAGGATTTGTATGTAGTTAGTTAAAAAAGTGTTCATTTAAATAAAAACCAAATTTATGTTCATAAAATTTGATGTATATAATAAGGCACAGTTATGAATAATATTCAAAGTTATCTCGGAATTCCTTCAAAATAAACTGTGTTTAGTTGCCTAGAGAAAATATTGAAAGGTACATGAGTATCCGATAGTTCTGAGGAGTGATTTCATTTGTTAAGACTGTCAATTTCGTCAGAAGTATAGCAGACTTTGTGCATAAACTTTCATTGACACACTTTTAATAAATTGTCAACTTTAATGGTGGGGAGACTTCATTTACAATGCAATAATGGTGAATACCTGAAATTCAACTTCATTTAAAATCTTTGTGGGAAAAGGAGCAAGTGATCTAAGAAGTAGGGTAAATAATCAACCTTCTAGACTGGTGCAAATACTCCATTAATTGCTTGCCATGAGGCATAGTTCGCAGTTTGCCGAAGGAAAGAACTTGAACAAAGTCAAATTAACAAGTTCAAATAAGTTGGACGCGCTAAAGCTGGGAATAACGCAGGCTAATCAAAATCTCTAAGCCAATTGGATTTTCGTGTTCAGGTATTGCAGTTTTCATTAATGGACTCATCTTACTGGTTTTTGTCTTTATATGTCTTATTAAATTCATTTCAATAATATTCCAATCTCATCTACCGGTTGACTAGTTTTGAGGATATTTCTTTTATTAAAACATTCAAACACTTTTTTACTTGAAATTTCTAAACACAAATTGAAACAAGCATATTTGATCAGGAAAAAGAATGTCTGCGGTAATTGTTGTTCGGTCACTGTTTGCCATAACGCGTTACCGAGTCTGCTGCACTCGCTCAGATATTAGAGAGGACGTTAGCCAGACTAGGCTAGCATGGCAAACAGGCATTTCTTTCATGCATTTCAAAGTCTACGCATACCATTTCTATTAATTCTGAACCGACAGTGACTGGAAGGAGTATCGAGATAGTCAGTGGGTCACAATAATAGATTTATGAGGTGATTGGTTAGATCCTACCGTGGCCTCAAGATGTCATGATATGAAGTGGATGTTGTGCCTATGGTGCATGTCAAAGAATTGTTTCATTCAAATTCCACTTCCTTAACGAACTTGCAAAATTCAAACTCAGGTGTTCTTAAGGTAGTCAAAGCACACACGTGGGCATAAATGTTTAATTGAAAGTTGTTAATTACACCATCTCTTTCTTAATAATACGATCTTCACTTGAGTGATTTCAAATAGAAAATGTAAATCAAACCTACAAATGAGACAACTGTTTGCTTTTCCAGTTCGTTTACCTCATGTAAATACAAAGTCACTTATGTGCTGCAGATTTAGCGTAAAATGATTAATGGAAGGTCCCAATCTACTCCCCTATTTCATTTACATGTGAGACTGGTCTGTTTCTACCAAATGTTAAGAGTTGAAAGAACTAGTGATAAGATTAGATATCCTGCATTATGTTCGATTATACAGGAGTCAGGAATGCTTAGCAGGATGCAAACTTGAATCTGCAGTTCTCATCATGGCATTATTTTACGAAGATGATGGAAATTATAAGATTTCACTGAAAAATATTATAATTCACAGCTTTTCTACGCCATTTATGAAAGGCAAGATTTGAAGTGCTCATGTATTTCACTTTTACCAGAGATACACTACACGCATATCACACTCCGCATGTTCAGTAGCAGTAATTGACTGGGCCAAATCATATTTCGAAAGATTGCCGAGCAAAACTTCCTGCTAATTTACCATTTCATGCAAATTGCTGAAGCATTTATTTTGCGATCGCAATTTGCACAAAGCAATCAAAGGGAACGAAAATTGCATTCATGTGCCAGTTAATTTTGCTGATTCTTCGTGGAAATTTATGCATCATTTACTGTAGAACAACTAAATGGAAGGGGAATGAGTGCGGAAAAAGGCAAATATATTTGTAAATCTTTTATAAATGCTTCCAAGTGTCAGTAGTTCAATGTGCTACTGTTAGACTAAACCCAACCCCAACCCAGTAATTCTTCATTAAACAAGAAAACATTTCCCCCCTATTTCACCACAGATCAAAAAGGCTTTGTGCTTATGCCGATTGAACTGGAATTCTAGTTCGATTTATTATAACGATTGCCTCTTAGTTGCATTTGGTCTGCCACCTCAGTGCATTAATGAGGGAGCACATTTGCAGGCAGAAGATGTGCTGAGTTCTTCTTTAACAGGTCATGCATCAGTGATGTTGCACTATGCTTGAATTAGCAAATGAATTTGCAGGATGACTACCGAATCTTTTCCTGAATCAACCCATAGTGCAGCAAAACGACTTCTTTTAACTGGAAGAACAAATCAATGCACTTGAAGTGTCGAAATATCCTCTTGCAAATATTTAAAATGAGTGCAATTTCCAAGGTATTTCAAATTAACCAGAGCTCCTAAATTTGCCAAGCAATATACACCAATGAGAAACCAAACATTGAACATTGAAAATTCTAGTTCGATTCAAAATAATCTTCTTTGGCAACTAAGCTTTCTGTGGTATTCTTCCACCTAAATGCTGATTCCTTCAAACAAGTAATGTCTATTCGCATCAATACAAAATACGTTTCCCAACTGTAAATCTGTGACACAATATGGTACTTTCCATTCATGGGGACGAGAACTGACAAGAAGAACTTTATGTGATGAATGACATGGGAAATCAGGAGTCTGTTATTTACATACAGTGTAAGTGAAAAGGACGGATTTATTGTGAACCACATTAGGGTTCTCACTGCCTCTTTAAGGCAACTTCTTATTACTTTATAATTTACTATACAAAGTTTTGTGGGCTTTCTACAGATGGTCAAAAAGTTGGAATTGCTAAACCAAATAGATTTTTTATAATTCTTACTTTGAATTTTGAGTGCTTATTATAGCATTGTGCCGATAATCAAAATAATTATTACCAGGCGTGCCAATAAAAGTAAACTACTTGCGGACGAATTTTAAAAGGAAGTATGAAGTAAAACTGCCATATATTTGAAAATTGCAAAAAATCCTTAATATAGTTTTAATCAATTTATTCTTGTACTAAGACGAAAGAAAAATAGTACTTCGATTTACTTGTTGCTTAAATATAAAGCAAATTAAGATTCTAGTGATGGGTTAAATGAATTCCACTAATAGCGCTTCTGTGTTGAAAATCGAGTCATGCAATTTGGGCTCACAATGCTAGTACTTTCCATGAAGATTGAAGGTTTTTTATGCGACAGGGGTATGTTTTGTTGATTAATGAGTGCTTATAAATCGATAACAATAACATCATTCCATACTGAGTTCCTCCTTTTTCAATTCCGATACCTGTGGGAGCAACACTACGTTGTAAAGAATTGGATCAGCTTCATTGTCTTTTATGAAATTCGTTGTTGTCACTTATCTTATGCTTTCAAATTCATTCAGTCGTTAGTAAATGGAGAAACAGACACTCCGAGCTAAACTGCATCTTCTTTTATAGTCCATAGTACGAATAATAATCTCTAAATTCTATTTCACCTTGAAGGGTATATTAGATAAGGAGTTTGAATGAATGGACAGAAACTGAAGAGAAAGCTTATTTTCTCCTAATTATACACCCTTCACTATGTTGTTCATACATCTTTTACATTTTACAGATGACGACTTTGTTAGTTTTTAAATTTCACTTATCGTTTTAGTCTTGACGTGATTATTTTAGTTGAAATATTTCCAACCTCCAGACAAAATGTAACATCACGTAATTGGAAATTCGAGAAAAAGACATTCTGGAATGGAATGTGCTCTTAGTAGATTGGAAAGGGGATTTATTCTTTATCTTTCCATTTTTTACCTAAAGTCTCTCTCAAATTGAATTATTTCAATTAATTGTTCCCTCACTCTTAATATATTCTTCATTTCATCGTTCAAATTTAATCCAAATGGCAGCTTACCCTCGACCAAAAAATAGACTTTTTTGACATATGACATTATTCAGTATTAAATTATGAAAGTTTACAATTTTTTTTTCAATTCAACTAATTGTGACTTCGGTGAATACATTTCCGACGACAGTCTATCTTTCGTGTTCATAAAGTATCCAAATGAAAGGGAACCATTTAAATGTCTTGCAGAAGTTGCCAATTTATAAGAAAGGATATTCTTACCAATCTGTATAAGTTAATGTTAAGGATTTATCATATATTTGTTAAATGTGCTAATTTAAATGTTCCTATTGAGCAAACAGTTAAATTAAAATATTCACTTACTGTAAGGCTACTAGTTGCTGAATATTTTTTCAGATCACTAATCCTTTGTGCAGCATGATTTAAGAGGCAAAATCGAACATCGTGTTAAAAAACAGTAGTAGGCATCATAGGGGGCCATTTGCTTCAACCAAGGAAAAATACGTAAAAGCAAATATTTTCCAAACAAAATTCGAAATAATGTGGAAGATAACTTTTTGACATCTTGGTGTTTGCTCCTACCACGTTTTGCTCACTCACACCTTGCTGTCTGTTCAATTTTGCAGACCGAATTAATTAATTTAGGTTGACAAAATTACAATTGGCCTGTTTACCTGATTCTCCTTCGTCTGAGCAGTGTTCAATGGACACAGTTAAGAAATATTGATTATCGATTTTGCATTAGTCTTTCGTGGTAACTCAAAAATTACCTGAAAATTCGAAAGGCGTGGCGCTAACTATAGTTCTTTTGTTCAAAAAACATCTCATCATTGACTTCGGTTAAAAACTTTGTCTAAACCAAATTTATCTCCAAAAGATACTTTATAGCTCTGACAAATCGATTCAGAAGATTCCTTTGTGTACTTTGTGTGTCAGTGGCTCAGCCTTTAAATAATTCAGAGTCCCAAGAAGTCAAATGTTACGGGTTTGAAATCTGTCAGAGTAATCCAAACGAGCAATTTGGCCAACAACAAAAAGACAGCTGACTTCAATTTTCTTGTCCAAAAGTTTAACTTTTAGACTACCCACCCAATTGTGCTTCTTTACCATAATTTATGAAATAGTCCTGAAAATTATCGTATCATTATGACTGATTGGTCAATAAACTCTTTGAAAATAAGCCTTTTATGGTTTTAAGCAAAGGGGTATGGAGATAATTAGGTTACAGCTAACCTTTCGTGGCTGATGAATTTATCTTCGAAGTGATTGAATAAGAAATTAGTTAGCTTTTGGAATGTAATACTATTATTAGATTTGCCATATTTTCTTTATTTAAATTCAAAATGCATTCCTAGTAAAGAAGACGACTTTGTGGAAAGTGACCAAATATTTCAACCAGGCTAATCTTACTAAGTTGCACGTAACCTTTCAAGTATCAGCGTTATCAAACAACAGATCGAATACCCTCATTAGTCAGCCCAGAACACTTTAGACACTGGGAACTAATTGCCTCCTGACTCAAGAGTCCACTTTTTTCGATTCACAGACCCCGAAAATTGAACTTTGAAATAGCCAATCTTGTTGTTACGCTTGTCAGCTATTGAGTGGCTGGCATTTAATCTAGTAAGTGCATGGTTCACTCGTGAAATGTTATCAATTTTATTAATCAGGACTAAGGTGTAAATTGGAGTGAATTTGGTTTCCACTTAAATTGTTTATTTCTTATTATTACTCCAAATTTCATTAAAGTACCACTTCAAAAACTTGTGCAAGATTTTAGAAGTTTCTCCTCCTAGTTGCACAAATTATCATTAAGTACTTTCAGTAAAACGAAGAACATATTTATTTTTGGAATGGGCATTTAGTCCAAGTGAGTGAGATTTTTCAAACCTTTCCGGAAACTTCGATGCCTATCTTGAATTGAAATGTTAAGTGCCCATGGGCGTGATTTGTGGAAACGCTGCTAGTGAAATTAATAATTATTAACAAAAATGGTGACTTAAAGTAATATAAAGTTTGAACTCATTCATTTAAACACTTTAAATGCTTTAGTAGGGAGAATATTTTTCGAGTCATGTTGAAGTGGTAGAATCTGCTTTGGCATGGACATTACTTTTACTGATTAAGATTTACGATAACATGTTCATTACTTCAGCGCGCAAAAGTAGCTTTAACTCGATCTCAGTTTCTATAATTCCGCAGTTTGTCTTATGATTCATTATTCGTTTATTCGCAACATGTGAGCTCAATGATTCTTCAGTACGACATTTCGATGTAGTAGAAATCTAGTCACTGCTCTCACAAATAACATTGTTAATGTACACAATGTACTCATATTTTTCGAGCAGATGCTGGGAGAGATAGAGAGCACTGCGAGGACCTCGTAGTAGTTAGTATTACTGTGAGGGGTATTCTTCATTGCCTTGGCGATTTGAGTCAACTCGATTGGAGTTTTCCAGTGCTTCGAATTCGCATTTACAATCCGAAGCCAGAGAAGTGGGTAAGGGATATTTGAAATGTTTAAGTGATTAATACTGGAACCCTTATAAAATGCCACTTTCATGGAAAATGAATGGCATAGAAAAGAAACTGTCAATCTCAAACATAATGAATACCAAGGACATTAAAGTGCAGCGTTTACACTTTCTTCATTTACATAGTTATAAACAACCGACTGCCATGAAATTAAGTTTATGGTTTACATCGCAATAGTTTTTAGCCCAATTATAATTTACTTATTGAACTCCTCTGTGCACACACACAAACACACACACACACACACACACCTGTGCTGTTACAGATGAGTATTTGCTTCACGTGTCCATGATATTGTTACTAGCCTGTGAAATGCGAGGAAGCAAGTGAATTATGCGCCTTCGTCCACTCCAACTGACCTAATGAGCCACCAGGACAAATAGCTAAACAAATTCAACTTCCAAAGTGTCCAAGAGGTAGCCAAGAAAAACATACGTTCTCCCATTTCCCTTACCTCCTACTGTAAGTGAAGTGTTGACATGTCTACCCTCATTTGATCAAATAGCATTTTGCTATAAATTTGAACCAATCACATTCGACCAAGCATCACAAAAGACTAAATGACTATTAAATGTGATTAATCAATTTTCAATCTGTAAGCATGTTGAATGCGCAGAACATAAGGTGCATGCCAACTAGCAGCTCGATAGGTATGAAAATGAAAGTGGCGTCAAAAACGCCATTTTCGAATTTACTTCTCCCTCCCAATGAATCTATGCCATTTTCCACTTGGTTATTACCAAGCATAATGTCAGTGACACTCGGTGAGTGCACTGAACATTGCACTTCGAAAAGTATTAAGCAACTGCCATGCCTTAAAATGAGAAAGACAGTTATGCAATTGTATTTTGTGTTCTTTGCTCCACACACACTCCTTCAATTAAAACATGCAATACCATTGGTCTGCATACCAACTAAGACCTTAATGGATTTCCGTTGCCACCTTAGCTTGCTCAGAAGAGGAATTTCCACTCCACTAACACTCCATCAACGCTTTTTGCAAGGCGGACGCCAAGCGATTTCTCTCTCTCTCTCGCTCTCTCTTACGGTCCTTTAATGTGACAATTTTGTTGCAATGGTTGCCTGGTAATGCGATAGGATTCTGTTGGTTAATTGTAATGCTGCCTAAAAGTGTAAATTCTGAAAAGAATAGGATAAAATCAGTTGTTTAAGTGGGAATGAGCCAATCATTGTAAATCTAACTGGTTGGTATTATGTAAATGCTATATTCGAATTAGTGCTATTGATCTATATGGAGTTAGTTCAAAAAGAGTTTTTAAGTTAAGATTAGTGTAAATTGCTTCACTTGGATTTGAAAATTTAGCAAAATTGTCTATAAGGATGGCAACAGAACTCTCTCCCAAAAATAGAGAAGGTCGAATGGATAATGTAAGGTGGGATTATGAAGTCCCTTGTGAAGTGACTGGTGGTGTCACTAGGTGTTGTTTTAGAGGGGAGGCTAGAATTGCGAGGTCTGTAATTGCAAAAGGCGATCAGTAATGAACGGAATTTTCTCAGAAGAGAAGTGACATTCATGAAAACAGAACAGTGTTGCTTTACCTCCTCACTTCTTACGAAGTCATTTAGTTTCCTTCAATGAGTTATCTTGTGAAATCTTATCGAAACGTTCCATAGTTATATATTTCTCCGATTCCTTATGCGATTCTCTTATATTTTTGCCATTCAGCGCTTATACTTTTCTGAGACCTGTCAACTTGACAAATAAAACAGAATGCATTATTCACAAGATTACTCTTGAATAGTTATCAAATTGAATTTCACATCTGTTTAATTGACGTTTTGTCAATATTTTCAATTTGCATCAAAATTAAATAACTGCTTGATGAATCATGACTTTGTTCTTTTTGGGTTTCTTTTATATCCTGTTTCTACCTGGTCTTGTCTTTGAAAGTGCACATTGTCGACAGTTTTCTCAGGATGTTAAAGTACGAAACTAGTACACACCCACCAAGAGCTATGCCAAACTACACTCATGCTAAGATGAGTGATGTGAGATGCTTTCCTTAAACGAACCTACAAATTTTGGTTTAAGGCAAGCTCTACTGATAGAGATTCAGTAATATCACGCTAATCCAGTGTCAGTTAAATGCTCCGTAAAATTAGATTGGAGGCAGATTAATTTCAATCAAATTTGATACTTCATGCTTCGAGGTCGTTCCTGTTAAAGAAAACTAACTTTTTATATCGTTGTATTCAAGAGTGACATTTATTTCACATAAATTAATTGCTTTTAATTTATATGACAAATTCCGTAAATATATATCCATATATTGAAGGCTTCGCAAGCTGTTATCCCAACATGTGCTTCCTTTGTCGTTGCCAAAAAACCTATTTCAACTAATCTCAAACCAAGTTGAGTATAATTTATTTACTACCCATTTTCGATAATAATGAGAAGAAAATCTAAAATTAATGTAAATTTTGTTGAAGAAAATTGTTAAACAATTTACAACTTACACATGTATTCAGACGGGTGCTCGGTTGACAGACAAAATCCAGTCAACTTCTTCTCAGCAGTAAATCTGTCTGAGCTTTGCATTAGTTATGCATGAAAAGACGTCCAGAAGTTTATGAGAACAGGTTTCAACTCTTCTGCTCCTGTCACCCTCCCCACACTTCTAAGCACCTGTCCATTTTCTTCCCCTAGGGATTTAGTTTTCTCTACCTTTGCTGGAACACTACATCCACCATTTATTCCATAAGAAGATTTACATTCTCTCTCTTCTCGACAGTCCTCACTTACGTATCAGTTTTCGCTCCATTCAAAATTGCAGAAACTCACTCAAGGTGCTTTTTCCTTTTCTGTCCCCTTCTTTTGTTAGTTAGTTTATGTAACAATTTTGCGTGATTTTTTTGTAAGATCACCAAATCGAATGGTTATGAAATCGTGGAAGTCATTATTGTGCAGAAGTGTGAACGCGAGCAGGATCGTTAAATTGAAGTAATCAATGAACCAAAACCAGACTGCTAAACCAATGACTACGTTTGGCAGACAGCATCAGCAAACAGCAATTTCTAGAAGTAGAGCAAAGAATGCTGGTTGGGCGGATAAATCAGGTTGATCATGAGACTGTGAGTAGAAGAGACAATGACGACAATTAATGATGTTTGTGAGTCATTTGTGAGTTCCTCGTGATGATTGAAATATATAGACGGTTTATACGAGTCAATTGTGCAGGGAAGTACCTGAGGGTATGCGTGCAGATTTACTTCTAAATGATGGGGATTTGTAATATAATACAAATTCGATAAAGTTATTTAGTTATAACAAAGAGGGTTGAATCATAGAGAAGTTATTTATTTATGTTGACAATAAATAGTTTAGGCAAACGAATAGAGAATCACCCTTCATTTTCTGCAGATCTTCATTCCCTTCATATTCGCCTAGGATCTGGTCAGTAATTCCATTACTGATCGTTTGCTAGCAGTGAAATTGGTGTAGGAATAACAGTGTTTTTAAATATATTTATGAAGCAAGTAAATGCAATATTATCTAAGCAGATGGAATAAATAATAAATCGAAATGCACACTAATTTATTCATCTTCATTTTTTAATATTATTATAAACACTATAGTAACAAAGGCCGCAAACAAAGTTTCATCATTTACAAAAACATAAGGCAGGTATCAACGAATGCATGACTGCAGAGTTATAAAGAAATATTGTCATTTATAAAAATAGTTCTCTAATACGAAATAGAATAATGTTAGGGTAAAAAGGTGCGTTATTGCGGAAATTTGAAAGTAATTTGGTCGGAGAAGCTGTTATAAATGATTTCACCCAAGATGTCTGCCGTTATTAGTAATGTAGAAGATTTGGATGTATTTCAAAGTTAGTATTCAATCAAGAACTAAATTCATATATGAAGATTCAACAAGTACTGACAGATTATTAAAATTATGGTAGAGGATCCGATGGAAATGTGAACGTTTTAATTTATGGAAATGAATAATAGTTGTCTGAGTCGAGTTTTATGTCTAGTTACAACCTTAGTCCGCCAGAGGTTGACAAGCATGATGAAGCATTCATGACCATAATAGCAAGGTAATTGTTATGTGCATCCATAGATTGACAAACTATCGAAAAATTACAAATAATATCAAATTATTAAAATCCACGCATAAGTGAATCGTAAAAATATTAATAACAAGGTATTAATGAGTTAGAGTTTCAAACGTATACAGTTTAACAACACAGCATAAAAGCACACTACAATAAAAATTAAAAAAATATCGGGAACGTGTTTTTTAAGTATTTGTCTTGTTATGTATATTATCACTAATTTTATTTTTAATTAAATATAAACACGTAAGTTGGCTCTGGTAACATGAAATATTATACTAGTCAACAATTATTACTTTGAAAAATAAAGACACCATAATATGCATAAATATTGGTTGATATTACTAAATACAGGTATTCAATTTAGAATATCTACTTAAACTTGAATACGCATTTATTTAATCAAATAAGCTAAATTTTTTAAATTAAAAATTTCAACTTACTCAAATATATAGATAAAATTAAAATTTTTGAATTTGTAAATATTAGAAAATGTAAGGAGAACATTCAATTCGTCTCCTTTTTTGTGCGTACTTCGAATTAGGAGGGATTGTCTTTGTTGGACGCTCTCTTCGCAATTTGATTTATTGTAATGCAATCATATTTGATTCAGTATTTTTAATTGTTTGAGTTATTTTCTACATTGGTTCTTTGCATTTTTCAATCTTTTATTGTGGTGCGATTTTTTGTTTTGCTTAGACAACGGCATCTTGTAACGCCCCTTCATGGGCGTATTATTATCTCGGATTTGGAGCTTTTTTCGTCCGGAGGGCACCAAGATAGTTTTGGTGGGCCTGGATAATGCTGGAAAGTCGACTATCCTCTACCAGTTCGTCTTGAACGAAACAGTACAAACTTCACCTACAATTGGAAGTAATGTTGAGGAATTTAAATGGCGCAATCTTCATCTAGTCATGTGGGACCTTGGCGGGCAGGAGTCCCTCCGGCCAACTTGGTCCACTTACTATGCCGGTTCTGAATTTGTCATTCTCGTTATTGATTCCACTGACAGAGAACGCCTACCTCTTTCCAAAACAGAACTTTACAATATCCTTGCGGCAGAGGATTTACGAAAGGCAAAGATTCTCATCTTTGCAAACAAGCAGGACGTCATTGGGTGTATGTCAGTTGCAGAGGTTGGACATAAACTAAATCTCACGTCAATCAAAAATCATCCCTGGCATATTCAGGCTTGTTGTGCTCTTACTGGTGAAGGGTAAGTTAAAGTTCGTATAAGGGCTCAATCTCAGTAAGGGAATTTTATTTTGTATCTGAGATTTATCAACTTGTTCGTTTTTGTAGTACTGCCAATTTAAAAATGCTTTTATTTGTCCTCTGATTTGAGATAGTCTGCGCAGTTCTCTTATTATAAGTTTAACCATTTGCTTTGATTAGTTATCTAAAGATTTATTGATTCATTTAAACTCGAATTGTTAGTAGTCGGTCCAAAAAGAAATCAACGTTTTTGTCCGTTAATTTAATCATTGTAATTAGGCGTAAAGGAAGTCGTTTCCAAGTGTCTATTTATATATATTTTTGCGTCAATTTCGAATTCTGGTAGTTATTTCACGTTACTGAAAGAACCTGATTTGACTAATCAAAACATTTGATATACTTGTTTTTGTCTTTTTGGAATATATAACTAAATTGGTCGAACAGTCAATTGCCACTCTCCCAATATTCTTAAATCCCTTTTATGTAATTTTGAACGTAATCTATTCTGAGACAATTATTGCCACAATTCTGTTTTTTATCTATTTTCGCAATTCCGGTAAAGTTGATACATCATGTGTGCATCGTCATAAAACATTTTTACAACATGAAGCGGCAGTTTGGCCTTCAATTTCATATTCTCACGCAACTGTTTGCATACCAATCCAAGTCCTTGTTGAAAGAAAAGGTCTCAAATAATTTTTGTTGTATCAAGTGGGTAGGCGACCTTGCGAGTCAACCATTTTCATTGCTTCAAGCTTTCTGAATTTTGCGTCTGGCGATTTCATCAGGACAAAATGATGTCTTAAGGGTGCTTATTTGATTCTAGGGGATTTTCGGTAGCAATGACATATGAATGGGTTTTCATGAATGAAGAGTTCCTTTCAATTTGATGACTTTTTACAAACCGTTCTTGTTTCGCTTGATATCGAAAAAGCGTATTAGATTTTGTGATTTTATTTTTCCATCTCTTCCTAAAGATCAACTTGTTGCCGTAAATTGAGATTTTGAATTACCAAGATTCAAATTGACTACACTTTCGGTTGTCTAATTAGAGTATTGGTTACTTCACTATTTATATGATTACAATTTTGAAGAGCACTGAACTTACGGTTGTCTAGCCAGGTCAGGCTTAAATTTATCAGTCTATCTGATTTTCAACAAATTCTTTATAATCATCTATCAGATCATTATCTTTTCGCTGTCCATGTCGTTCTGACAAATCCCGAACTTTGTTCTTACCATGAGTTCAATCCCTATTATTTGCGTTCACGTAGTCACTTTCAGAAATATGATTACATTTTCGAGAAGCGATTAATCTCAGCGTCATATTTTCGGTAAAGATGTGACGTTATTTTTTGGTGAACGTGGAAATACAAATCTTCAATCGCTAACCGTTTGTCGCTTTATGATTTCTTCTCTACGTTGCTTTACCCAAGTAGATGCCTTTCAAGTGACATGCAGTAGTTTTACTGTCGTCTATATTTACGTATTTTGTCGTTATTTGCATAAGATGAATCATATGAGAAGTGGTTTATATCGGTCTTGCTCTCCGTGATCGTATATGTAAGTATTTTGTGGGTTCAAAGTCACTGAACCGTAATTTTACTCTTGACTTGTCTCAAAATTCACAGTAATGTACCACTTTTTTCTTAATTTTCATTCATTTCATCAGTACCGAAATTTTTTGGTGGATGCTTGACATTTTTGGGAGCTATAAAGTCCGCTAATTTGTTTGTCATTAAATTTATTGTAAATCGCAAGGTCCGTTAACAGACGTGTTATTGAAACTTTAAATTGATTTTAACCACGTTTTCATTATCGCTTATAAGTAATCTTTATTTTTTTAATTGTAAATATCTCTTGATGGCTTCTGATTTGCGGGGTAGTTGGAATCGAATTTAAAGTCTGCTACGTGGATTTTCTGACTTCACTTTTGTCATGCCTCTTCATAACCATCACACTTGACTGAACACAATACACAACACGTCACGCTGTGTGGCGTGATTTCTCACATCCTTTTGCAGAGAGTCAAACAGCTAATGTAGGCTATTTGAAATCTGAGGCGGTTTTGCAGTATTTACTTAAAAAAGCGGAAGCCATACCTGGCTTCAGCAGTGTTGCCGTTGTCATGTTGCGTATTCACAGCTTTTCTTATTATCCTCATCGTCCTGGAGATGGCGTAAGCTAAAAAGAATTGCAAGCTCTTGGTTGTAATAAGGTAGCACATTAAATAGGCTAATACACAGTAGAATTTATCGAAACAAATGTCAGGAAATATTTTGGCCTCCACCTTTGAAGAAAGAAACTGCGAATAAGCCCTCAAACATTTTGTAAAGGAGCAAGCAATCTACTTTTCGTTGAAAAATTGAGGCTGCTTGCTTTAAGCATGGTAAAATCGTCAGGTACATAATGAGCAATATGTACGCCACCTTATACCTAAGTTCTAGTCGAATGAATCCTTATATGCAATGGAATTTGGCCACTTTGTTAGATTTAACGATTTTGTGTTTATGATATACACTGGTACGTGTTACAATTTGATGAATGCATCTAATTTGTTGTGCTCGTGCGTTTGTCCGAAACTTTTTTGATCTTGTTTGTATTTGAGCTTAGTGCCCTTAATGCTAGTTCATCTGTTTTTGCTGTGATCAACAAAGCTTATTTTTATTCTTTACACTTTTTGTTTAAATTCGCGTAATAGCCACGTGGCGTCTCACTGAATTGCAATCATTTGTTGTTTCTCTGTAAGACTATCAAGGTTGATGACGTACATAATCATTTCAGTGTGAGATAACCCCTACTCCTTGTCCTCTGTTAACGTAATTTGGATCTCTTTTCTACAATTGATAAGATTAAAAATTTAGATTATTCTAGGGAAGGAATTAAAAAAAGATTTTAAAATACGTTTATATATAGTCGGTAGTACCTTTGAAGGATTCTCTAGTCAGAGTAGCTACTTGTAAGGTGTGCAAACTAATTTTTAGTGTCATTCAGTCTCTGTTATTTGAATCGAATGCGGTGTCATCACATTGGAGATGGTTGACACGTTAGTCTTGTCTAACTCCTGCATTTGATAGTGTGGGGGGAATAATAAACTCATACCGAATCATTTGAGTCGTAAAATATAGCGAATTCATAAAACAGGGGTGCGTGCAGACCCCATGTGGATGTTCAAACCATTTGTGTTACAATTAGGGATACTATAAGAGGCGTTGTCTAAAAAGTATTTGTTAATGATTATTTTATAGATAAGGTGATTTAGAATGAAATGCTGTAACTGTCTACAAAGTGTATGACAGGTAAGAAGATTGATCAAAACGGAAAAAGCGAGAGGAAGCGATCATATTGTCACAATGAATTAAGTATATCTCTACTAATGATTTTTCAGTGGTTGTTATTATTCCGTGTTGCTCTGCGTGCTGGCAAATACTTCTGTACAGGCCGGCAAAGTTTCTACCATGGTCTACCTTCAAATCCTCAGTGAAACCATGCTTAGTGGCTTACAACGATCTTTTTATCTGCTTGTTTGCTTTAACTTTGCCACAAATAGCCATATTTAATCTCTAGGTAAATCGTAATTTGTGGTCATTTATTTGTATCTGATTTCTCATATTACCAATTATATTTCGCAAATATGATTGCACAAATGGTCAACACTTGCATATTTTGGAATGTGCTAGTTATTTTTAGGTTCAAAAGGCGGGGTTATTTTATAATATCGACACTCAGTCTGTGATGGGGGTTCGGTTGCACACCTTCACTATCACGCAAAATCAAGTGCGTGGACGTATTTGTTTGAATATTGAATTTATTGCTTTCCTTTTTTGTGTCTCTTTCCATTATGTAAATCCTCGATGGTGAGACAAAGACCAGCATGTTTATAAACGCTTGAAAAAATGTTTTTTTGTTCTTGGCTGCTTGAACTTTTTTAAGAACCATCTTCATCTTGTAATGATCTCACACAGTTACACTGAGTCTTGATTTAAGAACTTCATTCTGCTCGTTTTGCATCTGTTTTGAGGCGCTATTGGACGTACATTCTGTGTGGCTCCGATAATCTTCATCTCAGCAAATGGTCGATATTTGTTTTCATGCGAACCTGTTATTATGGAATGTGAAGCACACCCTATATTCCTTTGAAGAACCTTGCGTAATACTACATTGAAATTTAATTAGATTAACAGAATGAATTTATTTGGGAATATATTTTTCTTTCCTGACTTGTTTGCAAAAAAGCAGTGGCTGTATATCTGGGCTTGTTTTCTTGAATTTCAGGTTAACACAGGGCTTGGAGTGGATCGCTTCACAAGTGGGTAAATAAACCTCTCAGTCTACCACTGGATATCCAAAACACTCTGCGATGCCTAAATTTCTCTGTACAGTCCATTCCTCTCATGCTTGCCATGCCCCAGTGTCTTATTTTCCCTCTTCTATTGATTCTCTTTCCTTTATGTTTTTGTACCTTCTCATTTATATTTACTCCCAGGATTTCTCTTGACCACGTTTCCGATTTTTACTTTCCCATACCTCCCCTATGTACGTGTTCCAAGACTCCCCGAAGTCCTTGTGATTGTATGTATATCATGTCGATCGTTGTGTTTGTACGAGCAGAGATAAATGTGTGCTGGTGAAGAAGAGCTTTATTCCTTTAAAATCTGTTCTGATTTGGCTTGGATCTGAAATTGCAAATGGGCATTAAAATTTGTCATCACTTGATGGGTTTAAATTGCTACATTATCAGTATGCAAATCAGGTTAAAGAGACCAGGGCTGATTCAGTCAGATATTTGTGAATGGATTTGGCGCTTACAGCATCACATATCTAGTGGTAATATAACACTACGTAGCAGCTGAAATGGGTTGAGCTCCGTGTTTACTTAGTCGCGATATGGCTTTGAGTACGCATGTCCAGAATGCTTGCTTGCGTTTTATTTAGAATTCGTATAAGTATTTGTGAATTCGCAGTGACCAGGGGACGATTTCCGCTAGAGGTAGCAACATGCTGGATTCTGCATCCTATCAGGATTCAAAGCTAGATTTCCTCTATGTATGCAACAATCTCTTTAATAGTGATTTCCTAATAGGTTAGGGTTTCTATTTTCATAAGGATTACGCATTATATTGTCAAGTTGCATTCGAGATAGACACTGGATAGGAAGAATCGCCTTCAAGAAAAATTGGTTGTCAAAGAAATGGATTAATGCGTATAAACTGCTTATAACTGATGCGCACATCGTTATTATTAGAACTGCAGAGGATTTCAGCACATTTTTTAAGAAGCCCATTAACGCCAATGCTTGAAATAAACGAAAATTGCATACTCAAATTTTCCTATGTTGTTAAATAACATCGATCGGTCACTTTATTATGGTCATTTTAAACATTCAGACGCTGAGACATTAGTTTGAATAGCGAAAGTATATTTACATTAAAATTCTAATAGGTAACAAGTTTTAGTCAATACTAGGTGATCGGAGAAACATTAATACCTAGACTGCGATATCAAAGAACGATTCGGCGGAGGGTATATGCACATATGCACATAGATACCTATTCAGACGTCAGTTACAACGCAGAATCATCAACAACCCAACGTAACAAGTGTCCGATGGAGAACCATTTGTATATTTATATTAATCTATTCAAAAGTAAAGTGAGCTGCTTTCCAGGCTGCTTCAGTGCTGATACTGAGAAGTATGGAGTACACAGTCCTCACGCAATAAAATGCACACTCGAACATTTTTGAATGTGCAGTTGTACGAACAGAGCACTGCTCAGATATTTGGCTATTGATGTTCATTCAAAATATGCCAGATGTACGTAATAAATAATTACGTTAGCCGATATCTTAATCTGCAATAAGCGTTCCACTTGCAATACGTCTTTCTCTTTTCCATTATCGTGATAGGTTTTGCGACTAGGAGAATCTGCCATAGAAATTTCTGAATATAGTCAAGGCTTATTTGTAGAGCAATCCGTATCAGAAGTGAGTAAATTAATTTATTCATTCTCTTCACTCTATGTGGTTTCTTTTTACTATGTCTAGTAAGATTAATAACTTTATCTAAAAAATTACATTAGCAATTTATCATCAAAAAATGTATATTTGTTTAAATTTGTCATATGGAAAAGTTGCTGCCTTGGCCGATTTTTGAAAGACCTAATTCTGAGGTATGTAACTTTTATGTTGAATCGTAGAAGATTTGGCTATTTTGGGGTCAAGTAATATTTTGTAGTACACTACTTTAAGTTTCGTTAAGTTAAAGTACAAAAATTGTTACACAGAAGTGTATGGCATATACTATACCTAACCAAATATTTATAAATTTTCACAACTAATGTAATTTATGCCCTTCGAAGAATCTACTTTTATAGAGGTGATGAGATCTTCTGACTGTATTAATCCGACTTTGTCTTGTTGCTGTGACGAATTCAAAATTAAAACCTAATCAGACAACAACCTTGTATGAAAGGTTGGGAGTTGTCGCGGATTGCTATACTAATAAGCCTTTAACCATACTCATTAATCTCTACGGAAAAATATCCTATGCTTGGAAGGGCTTCCAAATTAGCTAAGCTGCGGAAACCCGTAGAGGAATCAGACGTATGAGGTGGAATACGTTTGTAGCGGATTAGCTACCTTAATAAACCTTGACTGTTCTCAGAAACCTCAGTAACAAATTCTCCCAGTTGGTAAGTCTCCCAGAATAGAAGAATCAGACGTGTGCCGTAAATACGATTATTTAGTACGGCGTACCGTATGCAAGCGTGCTATGTATCTCGGTGCGCTAGCGTGCTATATGTGTATGACATGGAACTTAGCCATTATATACACTATACGATATGATGACCTCATATAACTTGGGTCATTGATTGGTTGGATAATCGAATGCTGGAATTGACCAATGATTGATCGTATTGACATAAGTCTTTGATTGGTTGCGAGGCTTCTGCATTTGTCATGCTAAAGTTGTGTCCCCACACGTCTATTGGGTAGTTGAGGCGCAGACGGGGAACTTTGTTATGATATGTACTTTTTGACATGATAGCCACGTAATGACTCTGGCTATTGACTGACTCTGGCCGGAAAACAACGTACTGGCTTTGACCGTTGACTGAGCGTTCTAGCTTTGGTAGTTGATTGATCGTGAAGCCTAAGCTTTCGTCATGCTAAAGCTTTGTTTCTCAAAATACTCTTCCTCTAGAGCGTTTTATAGAAAGCTAAAAGGTAAAGAAAATGCTCGAAAATGAGTTAATGTACACAATCATTTAGGTGGAAGAGGAAAGAAACTCTTCAACCGCGACGAGTGTAAAAGGGTTTGGGTTGAGATGTGACAAGTGTTGGAACTATAGGGTCCGAAGTATTTGCGGAAGAGGACTGTAGTGGCGAGGAAGGAGGGCGTCCATTATCTTTTGATGATGGGGGGTAAAGCAAGACAGGTGTTCTAACAGAGGGTGCTGATTTGGCTGGGGGTCCAAATATGCTGGCTTTAACCTGTCGATATTTGTGGGGTCCTTGGTACCATTACTGTCAAGAGTGAAATATTTAGGTTTGTGTTTGAAGACTTCAAGGTCCTCGTATGGCGGCTGCAGAGGTTTCTTCACTGTGTCCACTCGAACAAAAACGAAGGAGCATGTGGTTAATTCCTTAGAGATATGTACTGGGTATTGGAAGAACAGATTTGAAAGGGTCTTTTAATATGACGAGGGGTCTACGGTCTTGAGAATCGAAAATCATTTCTCCAGGTAGCCCAAGAGTTGTACCGTAAACAAGTTCTGTCGGACAATATCCAAGATTTTCATTTATAGTATTTCTAATTGAAAGAAGGATGATGGGTAAGCGTTCTGCCAAATTTAATCCAGAAGTGGCGATAATAGCAGATTTGATCTGTCGATGGAAACGTTCGACGAGACCATTGGCTTCTGTGTGATAGGCGGTCGTACGGATGCGGGTTGAATCTAAGAGATGACTTAGCTCCGAAATAAAGCAGAAGTAAATTTTAATCCCCCCTCTGTTGTGATTATGGATGGAACACCATAACCACCGATGTAAATGAGGTATCGCGTAAGGGAACCGCGATCGACCAGCGCGCAAAACGATCAATGCAGGTTAAGATGTGGGTGAACGAGTTTGATGGGGAGGGGGGAAGTGGACCTACAATATCGACATGAATATGCCTAAAACGGGCCGAAGGAAGAGGGAAACAGGAGAGTGGACTTCGGGTATGTGCGTGAACCTTGCAGGCTTGACAACTGAGGCGATTTTTGGTCCACAGACGAATGTTGTGTCGGATGATTTTCCATACGAAACGGTCGATGATCAACTTGTTCGAGAACGAAAGCTTGGTCGAAAATCTTCCGGTGATGTGCTTGCGGGACGAACGATCTCGGCTTGCCGGTTGAAAAGCCGCAATGGATCCGAGTGACAGAGTAGGGGTAAGAAATCAAAACATAACGAAGGGTTGGACATGATTTTCGTGAAATCCAGGTCTGACTTTTGTTTGGTAGCCATATCCAACAGATCGAGAGATGATACAACGATTTGGTTAAGTTACATACCGGACATTGCATTGGCAACAACGTATGTCATTGGTGAATTGTGAGATAAAGTCTAAATGCCGGATTTCTCTGGGAAAATGGTGGTCTGTGGTTGATCGAGTAGCCTAGATTAGGGGTTTGTGATCGATGAAAATCGTGAATTGTCGTCCGAAAGTGCTTGACTTCTTAGTAGACGACGAGAAGTTCACTGCCAAACGTGCTATATCGCGTCTCCTCTGGGGTGAGGTTCTTCGAGAATAAGGATAGGGGTTGCATTTCACCATGGACCATCTGTTGCAAGACTGCTCCAACTGTCAATTGAGATGTTTCGGTCCCGATAGAGAAAACTAGATGATTTAATGTAGTCGATTTGGCTAGCTGTTGTTTTACTACAAAAACGCTGGTTGGGCCTCTGATGTCATCATGAAGTGCTTCGGGTTACGCTTAAGCAGATCAATGAGAAGCTGAAGAATTTAGGAGCAATTTGGAACGAATCTTACATGATAATTCACGACGTCTAGGATGCGATGAAGACTTTTCACCGATTGGGGAATGGGGTAAACCATGATGAATTCCGTTTTCTCGGATAAAGGTGCGATTCCACGAGCTCTGCTGTGAACTCCTAAGCCTGACTTCATCTTCTCAGCCGAGACGCAATCTCCAATTGGCACTGCGAGTCCTCTTCAGATCTGCTTTCTCCTCAAACAATCATATTCTGGTCTCTCCTATGGCTCGCTCCTACTCGCTCCAAATGTCTCTGGAAACAGATCTCGGTGTGAAAGTGACCCTTCTAGTTATCCCACCTTCGACCCAGAATACCCTCAGAATAGGGTGAAGGACGTATTGCAATCGAAATGCATAAGGGGTCTATTGGAGGTGCATGCGCTTGTTGGAAAGCTGTGAAGATTGAGGGTGGTTCGGTACTTTAAATGACGAAGCTCTTCCATTTGGCGTCATTGTCCTTAACTTAGCCTACTTTCAAGTAACCTATGGTACTGTAACCGTATTTATAGGCCATTGAAAAGAGTGGATTTTGAGTTTCTCACACCCATTCGGTCACCGTTTTCACTATTTACTAAACTTTTCTTCAAAAGCTGAAGCATTTCAGTTATTTCGTGATAAATTTTTAAGGTTTTTTAAATCGGTACATTTGTTAAGTATGCTTTCTTGTGTTATTCATATGGTATAGAGGCATTAGTCATCCGAGGATGTGAATATTTCAGCCAAAATCAGACGCGTAAGAGAACTTGGACTTTACTGATGTATAGCTATGGAACTCTCTAGACTTGAAATCAACTTCTTCACCGAGGTAAGTAAGAGAGGAGGGCAGGATCTTTCTGATGCATTGAATAAGCAATAATTTTATTCAGATGAAAATGTGATGTTCAATCAAAATGTAAGAACAAATATCAACGAAGGGGCAAAATCCTCTGGTTTTGAAATGCTGATCAATAACTAGTGTCAACATATGTGGAGGGTACTGGAGGAACGGCAAAATGCAGCCGTATAATTTTAACTGCATTGAAAACGCCGACCTTTGAGAGCACGGAACTCAAATTTTGGTACATTGTAGGGAGAGCTCTGCCGCCATGCACGACTCAATTTGCCGTTTCCGGCTGCAGAATATAAATCGTAAAAGCATATCCGTGGAAATATTCTTTTTGCCTACTGCTGTCTTGAACTTGAATGGTCATTAGAAAGAACAAAATAAGAGATGGTAATTAGCACCAGTAGAAACGCTACTAGAAAAGCAAAGAACAACTTAGAGATGGCTAAAAATTGCCTTTAACGTAAAGCGTTTGTGGGCTGATGTTGGTTCTAATCTAACCGAATACAATCTCGGAAGCACTGATTATAAACTAAAGTGTTCCATTTGGAATTGACACAATACTTATAGATGCTCCTGAAGATAAAAGAATCAAAAGGTAAGATTTGGTACCATAAGGCAAGAACAAAAGGTTGGCATATTATAATATTCTGCTTTATTGGCTTAATATACATAAAATACGAAGGCATTAAAAGCTCAAATTAAAAGCCTTTCAATCTTCATTTGGACGGCGTTTATTAGAGTCTTTAACTGCGAGCCCTCACTGTCGGTAACAACTGCAGCAATAACTGGCCTTGAGACTCCACATGCACAACCCAAAGCTGAAAGGAAAGAAATGAGTAAATTTGTTGAACTGAAAAGGGAGCGAAGTGAGCAAACTAACAAACCTTGTTGGGAAGGAATAAAGATGTATGGAACGTTTTTATCTTCGCACAAAAGAGGAATATGAAGAACAATCTCAAGGGGATTAGTGTCTCCAGCCAAGACGACAAACTCTGCAAGACCACGGTTAAGAGCCTTTGTGACCTCGTTTGCGCCCTTCTTAAGCTGACAATAGCTAGAAGCTTGCTTAATAAGCTCAATGATCTCATTAGTCAGATTTTCTGAGGCCATAGGGAAGGCTTTGGGGTGGGTTTCGGTCGACTATGATAAACATTGAAAGAAAGCATGATCAAATAACAAATATGAAATTTCAAAAATCCTAATATGTACAGCCTAACATTTGTCAATGCACGTAAACTGTTCGATGAGTGTTCACAATAAAAATATGAAAAACAAGCACCTATTAGATACCCTATAAATTTCATTTAAATATAAAGCACAACGCTGCTTTAGACAGCCTCACCATTGCCACGCGAAATTTCAACTATGGCGGTGTAGAATTCCAATCAAAAAAAGTTTCATTATTATCAAATATGATTTTTAAAATACGAATATTTTGTTCAAATATTTTTTTTCATTTGAAGATTATTCTAAATTTATCCGTTGGTGAAGTTGTATTTGCAATATAATCGTTTCAATTTTTAGAATATATGAGTGTTCAAAAATTTATTGAAAAACGTTGGCAATTAACAGTCATTTATTATCATCATCATCATCTATGTTTTATGTCGTCAGCAAATTAACCGTGTTAAAGTAAAAATAATTATTGAAAATGAGATACATTTATTTCCGTCTTTTAATATTATTATGTACATCTTTTACGCAACTTGCAGTACTTTAGTGACTGGAACTTATTTGAGGATTCTTTTATTCAATGAAATATTCTAATGCCATTCATGTCATTAGAAATCCTAACCCTAATTAAAATTCTACTTGTTCTTATAAGCAAATGGACGAATCTGGATATATTTTATTTAGCAGTTTATTGATCCATTCATCCCTGCTGCAAATTTATCATATGTCTCGTTGAAAAAAATTAACTTTACCAGTGGAATTAACGCTAGCTTTGCATTTTTATATTTATGCATACTTAAATATCAATATTATTACTTCCTGCAGTCAGTATGCGAAATTTAATGAGCTTATGATTAGTAAACATGATCCCATTGATAGTATTTTTAATTTATGAAGGTATTGTAATGGAACGTATTTAACACACTACCTAACTTGAATTTTATTAGTATATTTAAATTTTTCCGATACAATCACATGCTCTAAAGTATAAATTTTCTGATTATTACTATACACATGCTGCATTACCACACTCCTTCCGTTTTGTGTTTGTTTATTAAGTGTGGTATTTAACTGAAATTAATATTAAAATAGAATTATTTTGAATTCTGCCTTAACACTTCTTCTTAAGATGTTCACCACACAACAAGAAATGAAGATGGTAGCCAGTTGGTTAAAGTGCTTTAGGGAGGACAGATAGATAGCCTTCATGTGAGTGAGACTGTGTTGGATGTTTTGTGAAATTGACTTTTTGTCTGTTTGCAGGAAGAGAGGGGGTGTTTATAGTCTTTTGAGAAAGCTTGGCGCATGCAGATAGGATAGTTCAGAACATCGATTGGGTAAATCGGGGCATGCGTTTTAATGACGCTAATTAGTAAAAGTCAATTAAGGACACGCAATAGTTCTGCAAGGGCTCCTAACTTCAAAGCTATCAAGTATCACAATGAGCTTAGCAACAGCCTTGCAGTTGAAAAGGGTGGAGATACTTAAATCTCAGCTTTAGGTGGAAAGCAAAAGAAAAATTCTTATTTTAGAGAAGATGTTAACGATTTCAAAACAAATTTTCTTGTACATACGTGTCACTAATCTCAAAATGAAGAAAAAAGTATTAAAATTACTATCATGTTAACAGTTAAGAAAAGATTGCCAATTTTGATCGGAGAATACTTTCAAATGATGCTTAATGCAGGTAGAGTTTTGACTTGTCACACGAATATCGGCGAACGTAATGGCGTTAATGCAGTTTTAACAAACTGAAATGCGATTAATTTTCCCCAATCGACTTGATAAACCGGAATAAGAGAATTGATCCCGCTGGAGATGGGAATCATCGTATAAACTTAGCTTTAGCTAGCAAATTTCACACCCTTTATAGCTCTTGAGCAAAAATGCAATTGTTTTCTTAACGCGTTTGTGTAATCGTTATCTAGTGAATCGCTCCAAGAGTTCACTTATTCTAAAATATGGTGCGTCGAAAGGATTAACCAGATGGTAAGTATTTTAATCGAAAACAATGGCGAATTCTAGAAGGCACTATTGACCTAATTGAGTACATATTAGTTGAAACCAAAATAACAGAAATCAATTTCCGAAATTCTTCCGTCCTAACTAATGCATAAACGTTTCTCCACCAGTCATTGTTTTTCCTTAATTCCCCTAAGCATTCTCGAAATGCTAATGACACTTTCGGCTAATCTTTACGCTCATTGGAAGAATGGTAACCTTCGAAAAGGTGTATTTGTTTTAGACACTTTTTATCAATACTGAATTCTGAGGATACTGTTTAGTGGCAATCAGCTCTGAGTGGCAGGATTCGCTTTCAATCTTTTTTATGAAAACGAGAATGAAGAATATCTGGCAGGTGGAAGAATTGTTGCGCTCATTCTAAGCATTTCTATTATTATTTGCGTCAACAGCAATAAGCATGGCAATTTCAAAAGTCGAAGTGCAATAGTTCCAGCTATTTCAAATCTGAGCCCTATTGGAGTGTGTTCACTAGTTCAAATTGGAATTGAAATGATTTTGACGAAAACGCTTTTGCATTGTATTGAAATCGTGGTATCTTATATCGTAAAAATAATTTGTCATTATCCTGGTCTCAAAAATGTGTTTCAGAGATACGACACGAACCATATTTGGTGATGTAGAAGGCCTTTTAGACAACATCAAATTTGAATGCCGCCCTACCTTGTGTCAAAATTAGCTTCCTCAAGTTGACCCATTAATAAATAAGCTTAGTAACCGAAATTGAAAAATCTCAAAAAACTGCCCTTTCATTTCTATAATAATAAGAAAATAGTGCACGTTCCAGTGAGATAGATTAGGAGATTACCTTTAGGCTGAGATGATGGACAGCCCGAAGCAAGAAAATGAACTCCCTCCACTACGAAGATTCATCATTTAATATTAACAGTAAACAATAGTTTTGAAACACGTTAAGTAAAGAATTCGATAAAAGCATGTTCCTTAAAATCCTTCATTCCTTTTACAAAAATTTAATTAGAGAAAAATTGATTATATTTCTTACTAAAAGCACTACTAAGGCAAGAGGAGGAAAAAATCTTGTATACAGTTAGGCAACTGTTACTACAATGTTGATGCAGTGATTCAGGTCCAGTAGAATTTGTTGGGGGAAATATTGTAGTGTTCCACTTCAAATCATGTATAGTATCAATCAAGTCTGGTTTGGAGTACGCTAAAGAAATCGCAAGTCTTGAATTCCTCCATGTTCACGATAAGACAATTGCCAATTATAATATGGTAGTTGCTGAGAGCATTTGATTCCATTGGAAGCGGAAAATATTGGAACTGCACTTAGGAAAAATTAGAATTTCATCTCTCACCACGTAGACGTATGGTTGACTGTGGGTGGCTATTTTAAATACTCTATTTACTGAAAAATAATTTATCTAACTAAGGAACTCGCAGCTTCCCAAAAATAATCCTCTAAGGTCCCAAAGGAGGACACAATGCAATCTCACTTTACAACCATTTATGATTGGAATGCTGTCCACTGGAAATAAAATTTCGAAAGCGTGGAGAAATAAGGAACCAGAGTCCTATATCAAAATATAATCTATTTCGTAAATTGTACATGAAGAAAAAACAGTTTGCCCGTGTTTTAGTGAGTTATCGTAAAAGGAATTAATAAGATCTTCAATAATTTTAATGGAATTAATAACTCAATTTTGAATAGGAACCTTCTGAATAAGGTAGATAAAGCTTGATGGGTCCATAATGGCTGAACCAAGCCCTTTGAGCTACATTTAAAGTTTTGTATCGGAGGTGTTAGAGTTAGTGCAGTTTACACCAGTGCTATTAGAATATATGTTCGCCGTAAAAATAGCTCTTTTAAAATATGGGAAGTATTACACTGACGGCTGCAAAAGTCTCAACAATAAGCACATTAAGTAATTAAAAAAGACAGGGGTAAGAAGGCAGTCGTCAGTGCTTTGCATAATAACAATTAAGATGGTTAATAACAGAAGCCCTTAAGAAATTTATGTTTGCTTAAGTATGGTAGCATACGGAGAGTGCAGAAAGGAAAGACGTGGAATCTAGTAATTGCTCTGAGTAGGGTAATAAGTAGGAAGAGAATTTCATGGACTAAATTTTCTGTTCATCCACATGTAGGAACATCAAACATTACATGAGCTTGTTTGACTGGCATAAGACATGGCCGTCGTCAGCGGTTGATGAGCTAACCAGCTTGTCTGTGAAATTCGAGACCAAATGTTCGATGAGCATCCAACTAGTTAAAGAAGACGTCGAGGTTAAGCTAATTTCACCCTATTACGGTTCTGTAATGTTCTCTACTAAAGATGAATGTTAAGAGAAGCTTTTGTAAACGGGGCAAGTATTGCACGCTTATTACTACTAAATCAGTTTAACGCGTGTGTGTAGAGATTTATCACTGGCATTATTACAAGCTACACTTACCATTGTTTCATATAATGGTACTTTATCCAATCATGTGTGTAATTACTTTCCCATATTCGCTATTGGCCAATTTAAAGGGCACACTAACATTATTAACTTCCAAATCCGATCCCCAGCGTATAAAATTCTCCTTGATTGCCTTACCTGTTACACACCCGATTATATACATTCCATTATTACCTGTACGTGATAGATTTACTCAATATATTTTGTGCGTGGTTCAATTCTTTGCACAATCGTCCTTTTCTGTTGGTACTGTACAATTTCAATTAGAGGGAAAAGTTCAAATTGTACAGATAGGACTTTAACACAGCATTAGTTCGTATGACTGGCACATTTATTCGAAAAAGCGAATTTTATAAGCAGATGTTTGAGTTCAGTTTGTGTCCACACACTGTGAAAAAAAAACACTCAGAAGTCTTTATCTTATTGGATAAGTAGTTCCACATTAATTATGACCACAGGATTTCGTTTTATCTCCAAGGGTAGAATTTGCCAACAGCAAAGCAGACAGAGAACACGTCATCCGATTGTTAGCTTTTCTATTTCATAGAGCCTACTCCAGGGGAAAAACCATTACAAAATGCTACTGAAGTTGAAACAACTTGAACAAGTATTTAAATTCAAAATAGTATGTTAGTTTTTTTCCAAAAAAAGTGTAAGAACTATGGAAAAGAACTATAAATGATGACGAAAACAGTGTTACTAAGTATCATATACATAATTTTAAAATAGACAACCATTTGGCGTTGCTTTCAAAGTTCGCGATTTCCCATTAACTAAGCAAAATGTTTTCAAGCGTCTTCGTCATGTCTACACTGCCTTTAGGGAACTTTTCACAAAATTGAAATGATCGACGTAATTAACTTGATGGGCTTTCTTTCAGTAAATACTAAATGAAAAAATAGGTGGAAACGCGCATATAGCATTTGCTCAATTCAGGGTACCCTTATCTTATCGTTATTTGACTTGAAAGAAAATTAACTTTTCCTAACATGCAAGCTCGCACTAACTCATTTAATTAGAAATGTTATTTGATTTGCAACTAAGTTGTGGAGATGGGTGAAATAATCGACTGAAAAATATTTAGATTGCTCTTCTTTATTTAACTTTTAATTACGAAGAGAAATTATCTGGTTTATAAATAATGTAAAAAAATGTAATGAAAATTGGTTGGAAAGAGTGGGGGGCTAAATTTCAGAATCTACCACGCATTCCTTAAATTATTAATAGAAAAGCCTTCTTGCTGACCAATACAACAATCCTGCAAATGGAGCGATTTCACAAATCCACAAAAAGCTAATATTTGAATCAATCTTTATTTAAAGGGGAAAAAAGAATAATTTTTGTATTAGTTTATAAAGATCCGCGTATTAGTGAATGATCATTGAGGCTAGCTGAAATTATTTCTCCCGATTTCAAAGCACCAGCGAAGTAAAAATGGGAGATTATATTACCTGCTCATTTCATTAAGTAAAAGCTTTAGACTGGAGTTACTGCTTATAAAACTCTGTAAATACCGATTATGCATCGTTTTTTTTGGCAAAATAGTAAATTACGAATTAAAATCGATAAAAAGTTAGTATCATTTAACTCCCTGGGGACTTAAGCAAGCAAAACAAGACATTTTTGCTGGATATATGTAAGGATTAGAAAGTGTCATTATCAATATATAGTTACGAAATGCAGTTAGTAGAAATGCTAAAAATGAGCCGCTCGCATTCTGTCACCTTCCTTGTTGAACAGAAATAACCGGAGTGGTTGGGTAACCATATAATAACGTCAGACATCGAACTTGTGACCCCTAACCAGTGAGATGGCGTTTTGACTTCTGTTCTACTAGCATATTAAAATTAAGAATACACTTTTTTCCCTCAACAGGGCCCAAGAAAATCATGCAAGATAAGAAAATTCACTCTATTTTATCATATAATCCATGAAATTGATCTGTGATCAACAGTATATGAGTATTTTTTGAATCTAATCAAACATGTGCGTTTTATTGATAAGAGAAAAAGCCAACTTTTGACCAGCATACGGTGTCGATAACATGGCACCCATCTGAATATTGTAACGTCTAGAGCCCCTCCAAGCACCACGAACGTAAGTAAGTTGAATGCTAGAGCTGGGATTGTACTGTCATTCTTCTTGTCTTACTTAGCAAGAAATACAACAGAAAAAGTAAACAGAATTACTTTAATATATATATATATATATATTTATATGTTGTATAAATTTTTATCTTTCAGATACAAATTTAGGCAATAAGAAAAGCATGCACCTTTAGCAAAATGTTGAATTTGAATGTAAAAGTGTCCTAGAAATTTGCTCCTAGTCGGAGAGAAAGGTTCACTTAAAACACTTTGAAAAGCGATCCTAATCCTCCTTGTGTTCAAATGCGCAACTTTAATGACACAACTTAAAATAGCCACGTTCTACGCAGTTAAGGATTAGGGGGCTTTTTGGTTTTAAAAAATCTCACTGTCTAGGTTTGAGGGTATTGCTTAAGAAATTATTTCCGAAAAGGAAAAAGAGACTCTAATCTTTGAAAAAAGTATTACAAAAAGGCTTAATTATCGTTTAAACTTGTTCAAGAAACAGCCCAAGTATGACACTGTATTTGGAGATATTTTTTTTAATTTTATATTCAAATAATTGACATAAATTGGAAGAAATATAATCTGAGCATACTAATGATGATAGTTCAAGATATTAGTTGAGCAGAGTTTGGTTGTGTTTGTAATAGCTATAAATCTGCCTCCCAACGACTATTCAACAGCCCTATACCTTTAAAGATGAAAAAGCC
This sequence comes from Hymenolepis microstoma, assembly GCA_000469805.3. Taxonomy (NCBI): domain Eukaryota; kingdom Metazoa; phylum Platyhelminthes; class Cestoda; order Cyclophyllidea; family Hymenolepididae; genus Hymenolepis; species Hymenolepis microstoma. The sequence continues at coordinate 7,638,824 of LR215995.1, read as the reverse complement.
TTTTCTAGATGTTGCCAAATATTTCTCATCCTAGATTTGTAGGTTTTGGAGATTAGCAACCACTACTAATCAATAAGTGAAGTAGCTATATTTCTTATAGTTTCTAGACATTCTAAAGGGCATATCCATTATCGTGCTAGAAGGAGAAAAAGTAGTTTGCCAATCATTCTCCAAAGCTCAAATTTTGTATTAATAGATATTATTTACCTGTAAATTTATAAATCATTTTAAGATAAACGGGAAAACTGACCTCACTTTTTATTCTAATTTATGGGTCTTTAATCAGTTGTGCAGGTGATTTCCATACTATAATATATCATGTTATATTTGTGAGCGATTCAAGATATTCAAAACTTACCCGTGGTTGACATAACTGAATGATTGGGTAAACCACTTTGATTTGTAGTAAATTCACATAGTCATGAACATTTAAACGAATCGATCGAGGATATTCTGTGCAGGACAGAGTTTTTGAGTTCATTCAGTACAAGCTAAATAAAGTTGTTTAATGTCGATAAGAGAAATTGGTTAAAATTTCAAAAAACAAGAGGAAACCCTCAGCTTTTATAGAAATAGAAAAATCGATGGTTGAATGGTGTACAAACCGAGGGGAATAGTTTTGAGGAAGGCCAGCAAACTAAAACGTGAATAAGTAGAGGCTAAGCGTTCATATAGAATGAGTTGAAGCAGAATTAGTTCAAAGAGGTCAAATAAGGGTAGAACTGAACACAGCTAACCGCTTTGCAACATCGACTTACCTGTTAAGTCCTCTGGTAAAATAATAACCGTGTACCAGCTAGGACAGTGCGGACAAACAAGTATGCACTTAAGTCCGAGAGAAAGCTACAAACTGCTGTGGAGTTATTAGTTGATAGAAAAATAACTTCCAGCAGTTAATTTACAAAAACTAAGGTATATTGAATTAAATAGTCGACAAAATTCAGTTCCTACTACAATATTAGGTTTCAACTCGGTCCCAAGAGAATGTGTTTTCCGACATTTAGCATACTTTGCTTTCATTTCATTGATAACTTTACACTTTAATGATAGCATATTTAAGTATGCCTGAAAATAATAAGTGAAGAGACTACAAAAATGGAGTAACAATTTGAATAACAAGTATTTTGTGCTATGCAATAAAATAGCATTATTTAAAATGTATTAAATAAGCCCTCAGAACCGATATACAAGATTCCAGCAGGATTGGAAGATGCACAGCCTCCGATATGAAATTTATTAAAAATGGAATTCGGATCCATAGCCGCCCTAGGTATAATCGATCTTTGTTTACAAATAATGACTTAAGATATTTGTGGAGAATATTTTTCCTTGGACTTAATTTTAAAGACAAGTGGAAATTGCGTTCGCGTTTTTTTATATTAATTATCACCTCCTTTCGCCAATTTATCGGATTACTGTGGAATCCAAGCACTCCCAACTGCACAGCTCCCATTAACCTTCCTTGAACCGAATATATATATATAGTCGGACTTTGCCGGCTTTTGTTCCCTATTATTTCTTAACTGAAATTTACATTTTACAATTATTTGCCTCTGAAACAAGAAAGCCGTTATAATTGAATTATGTATTAACGTCGACCACAAGTAGGGAACGCAGTAGTCAAGAATTTCTGCTTTTCTATTCCTTCATTATCAAATATATTCACACATTCATGAATATTCCTATTTTTAACTCTAAACTATGATAACAAATTTGGAGGAATAAAGCAAAAAGTTTTTATAATTTCATTTTATATGGTATGAGGAAAGAACAAAAATTGAAAATTCAATACAAGTCATTTTAAATTTAATAACGGAAGAAAAGCGTAGAATCTTCTTCATATTCTAACCTAAATGTTATTCGATTCTAGGAAATGAAACACGCAAATCAGATTATGAATAATTGAATTGCGACAAAACCTATCTTCCAAACAAATCGCCATTGAATGAAAAAGCATAGATATGAACGAAAGGCAAATACACAGCTAGTTCGCTCTTTATAGCATCTTAAAAATAAAACGATTTCCCTTAAGTGTGATAAATCTTTCCAAAGAAAGATAATAATCTGAGCTTAAAATAATTTTAGGAATCTCTAATCTTTGGTTATATTTTTGCCCTTCGAAACGGTGTAACGCACAAAGGGTGAAATACAAATGTGTAAATAGCCTATTTTGAAGCTTTAGAAGTTAGCTAAAAGAGGACAGGAGTATGGTTCACAATGAACAATATATTTTATACATTTTCTCTTGGTTTCAAATACGTTGACACACTGTTTCTGATATTTTTAACATATTCAAACAACACTCTTATCTGATGAGGAACGACCGAATAACGATCTAGAAATCAAAGCAAGTATTATCCATCTTTATCGTAAATAGCAGACTGACAAGTTGGATATCGAAGCATATTTTGCAACTTAATATTTTGTGATGGAATAGCATATTGATTTATGCTTTCGTATTTAAATGACATGACTCCAGCCAGATTCCAAAGATATCCATAACACCGTAGTAGAGAAGAAAAACGGAAACAGGACATCAGCTTGACATTTTGCACGAATATCTTTTAAGGTATCTCTTTTTCGAACAAACTGCTCGATATTTCTGTTTCAGGCTTGTATAATAATTTCTGTGTTAACTTTTACTAAGGCACACCAACAGGAGAAATTAAAAAAATGCAGAAAACTGTGTTCAATCCAAAACCACGACAATGTTTTCCAACTTTTATGACTAAGAAGAAATTTTCGAAAAATATCTAGCGATATGATAATAGATAACCAAAAATAGAAGTGGTAATAAGATGCGTATTAAGGTCGGTGTCGCGGATTTAAGTAATAATTAATTCATATACCTAATGTGAGAGCTGGTGTACGAATAGAATAAATCCAAAGTTATAATGCAACCCAATGTCAACTATCCGCTCTTAATTTGGACTAAAGGGGGAATTAAGAACATGTACCGGAAAATCCGCACACTCAGAAAATCGATTCTTCTCAAATACAAAACGGAAAGATGGGGTACATCAATAAATAAATAAATCAATTAATATATATATATATATAGGCAAACAAAGAGCTAAATTTTAGGAAGGAAAATCGTTTTGCTACCCAGATCTTTGTTTCAGTCGGTTGAATTTATTTTGGCGAAAGTGGTTGAAGGGAAAGGTAGCCTAATTTGTAGTATAACATAAAATACCTAGAGGACAAAGAATATTGGTAGTAGTTTGCATTTGCGGGAAAGGAGAGCAATATTGGGGCATTGAAAAGTAATGGTAGCTATTTAGCACCAATGCCAATGCCAAAACTCCCTTCTGGCTTTGGATCTCTGAAGTTAACACATTAGAGGTAATCATAAAGAACGAATGTTTTCACACACTAAATGACCAAATTCGCGTATTTAGCTGAGAATCTGGTAACCTTTAGGAAGTCAAATAAAATATACGTGTGAAGTTGCAATGTAAATCAACCTTTGTTTATGACAATCGAGTGTTTGAATGTAAAGTCTTTTTTTCAGTTTAAAAAATACCTCCAAGTTAATTTAAAGAATTTGGCAAAATGGAGAGTTTGTATTCCATTAACAGAAACTGAAATGCCCCGATTTTTAGCTTTATCAATCCCCGTTTTATGAAATCGCATTAAAATTTAATATAGTATTAAAGGATAAAACAAAATTCCAATGAAAATTATAAATTTTCACGATTTTGCTGTCAACTTATAATGCCGTCTAGCTTTATTTTATTGCAGTTAACGCAATCAGAATTGTTATCGACTGTAAAAGATCGCTCTAAAATGCGTAAAATAGTACGCCTGGATTATATTTTTTATCTATTACTGTTTAGCAGTTAAACTAAAAATTTGTTTTAAAGTTAGGCATCTTAATTAGATTAGAATATCATTAAAGTACAAATTCTATGCATAAGGGGTTTCTATTGCGAAAATTTTCGTGATAAATGTATTTAAACTATATGTTTCTTTATTGTATAAAAATGAAAGGCCTTGTGGTAGTGAAGTAAAGTAGATTAAATTTGCAGATTTTGGATTAGAACAGCAAAATAAAGTCACGACCTCAATGATTTGAGGAGAGTGTTTTCTAAAAGATTATTAACTTATTTAGAATGAAGTTGTATCGATCGTGCTTGTTACAACTTTCTTCAATTAAAATTGCCCTCTATACAGCCCAAATTAGGCGCTAATAAAACGGAAGAAACACTAAGAAGTTTAAACGCAAAAACTCCTTTCATTCTGTAACTAAATAGTACGAGTATTTATGGGTCTAACTGGCTAAATTTGATTAAAGTATAGTCAGTGTTATCAGCACCCATGGTAGCACACAAAGCGTGGCAAACTCACCAGAGCTTACTTACTTAACTATACGGTTGGTGGAATTATATGACTATGAAATAGTTCATTCATGATAGTCTTTGTAACACCTTATTTGAAGCGATATTTTTTGACGAATTCTACCATATTTATCGTTATAGCGAAAGAAATTTTAGTAAAATTACGTGGCATGTTTTAAAACCCCCGCAAGAATGGCTTTGTTTAAATATTCCCTTCCATTGCGTTGGATAATTTATTTCATAGGTTTATGACTGTGCACTTTTGGGTTTAAACAATTAAAGAATGTAATTACGAAAATGGGAAAGCAGTATTTTGTTCTGAATCCACTTTGGATTTTATTACCAGCACTAGTGGAGCCAATCAGCGAATTTTTATCAACAAAAATACGTTTTAACAGGATAGCAAATCGCTACAATCTTTATCAGTTGTTGAGTAATTGGTTAATATGAACTATTTCTGCTAAATAATACTTTCTTAAATTCATAATTAACATTTTCAAATAGAAATAAATGGATTGATATCGTATTTCGTGCCTTAATGAGACAATTTTATTGAAATTTAAAGAAGATTCTATCTATTGATAGCAATCCTAACTTCTCTTTCACTGTGGGAAATTTAATACTTAACTGTACATTTCTATCATCCATAAGACTTTCTTCATTCACAAGCTTTATCAGACTATTCAGATATATAATTGTCTTCATGTTTCAAATCAGCTCACGAGTCTTCCGACTCCAAATTTCCTTAATAGCACTGAGCGAACTTTCCTTAATGCGGCAATGTTATAGTGATTTCACTCTTAATCTATATTAAATGTTAAATGCCCTATTTGTTTATTTATAATTAATAATCTTCTAATACTTTCATTTCGATTTGCCTTGAACTTTCAGAGCCGTATTAATTTCTGACTCCTGAACTCTGGGATTAAGCACAATTTTAATTTACGGATTATATAGCAACTAAATAGTTCTTCTCTAAACTGAAACTTACTCAACTCTAGGCGCATTAACAATTCACTTCAATTCGCTGATGTTTCATTCGAGAAAAAGCTGTTCTAATATTGCTATTCCTGCTGTTTCAGATTTCTCTTCATTTTCATTAATCAAGTTATCTGCAGTCTTAACCAAAACAGCTTACTAGTGACGCAAAAAGAGTATAACGTGTTAATTACTAACCTACATTAGTCTCATACTGTATTTATGAAGTATACGGCAATGAATTCATATTCATATTAATGACCATTACGATAACTGAAGCAAACTACATGGTGATGTGTGTGAGTGTGTGTGGGATGCCTTGACTAGGTGGCCCAACCCATAATCTCAATAGGCGACCGCCAGCATAGATCAAGTGCCCAAAATATACGCATATCCTTATTATTGTCCTTGTGTATTGAAACAGAGGACTGCGAATGAATGACATTTAGAATGGTGTCAAAACCCGGCAACAGGCAATTTCACAAATCAAATTGAATTTTAGGGGCAAACAGGCACGAAGAAAAGGTAATAGTTGCTTCACAACCCACTTATCGTTGGATAACGCCAGAACTAAACTAATATGAAGAAATTGAGATCAGAATTTCAAATTATTCGACATCTGCACAAAATTTGCATCTCGTGGCTCTCATTAGACTCTATTTCAATTACGTTACTTCGGTAATAATCACTGCCGCTTCCTAAAACAACAGTAATGACTCAAGCAGAAAAATAACTGAGTTGGCCAAATTTTGATGTATATCGTCTGAAAAAGTTTGGAGCATGCGAGAGTTCATTGTCACATATGTCTATGCCAGTATTGACATGCATTCAACGTTCATTCATGAGGACGAAATGACAATGCTCACTTGATTAATCAACGGATTTTCTACTTTCCTTTTGGCATTAACTTGACCTATTATTTTAGACGATGTTGGTTTTCAGTCGGCAATTTTGCCGTTAACAAAAATGAAATTCGTTAACCAAATAAAAGTACTATTATTCTGCATTTGTACCAAACTCCTCGATTTCAGCCAGTTCTAATGGCTATATATATTCGTCCCACGATTTTGTCAACATTTATAACCAACTGTTGGTGGTTCGGAGCGTAATTTCTTTGAGCAGAGTGGGTGTTGAAAGGAATTATAAATATTTGAAATCAATGTTATTAAGGTCGATTTAGGGATCCACTATTGAGAAAACTATCCAAGTTCCAGCTATACTATACCATATCAGCTCATACAAAAGAAAGCTTGAGTCACAGATTATATAAACGCAGAAGCCCTGTTATAAAGCAGTTATTATTGATTTATAGTGTACCAGAGGAAGACACTTATCTTAACTGTTCGTAAAATTTCCCAAAATAGTACATCTTAGTTTACATAGTGATAACAGATATAATTTATGTGAAGACTTTGCTTGCGAAAATTATATGACCTTAAGGTTAGAGAATGCTGAAAGGGAAAATTTAGCACAAATTTTTAACAAATCACTTCCATTTAACCAATTAACTGACATGCAATTTATTGCCAATTAAGACTAAGAAGCAATATATAATCACACTGACAGCTCCTATGTTCACAATTTTCTAAAAGCTTGTTTTCTGTCAATGCTATTGTATCATCGTTGGGGCCAATTGCTGGTCTAAGGGTATGGATAATTCCTACATCTGTTCGAGCTATTTTTCAACCGTTATCTATTCAATTGTGTGCTTCGTGTTCTAGCGTTGTAGAGACTTGCATTTTGGTTACATTGCAAGTTGCGAAACCGAGTTCCATTTGTAATATCTAAACCCAGTCCACATATAGATAAAACGAGGCTTTCTAATTTGCATATAATTGTGTTTGCCTTCGATTTGCCGGAGAGTATAAAGGTTGAGCCCCTAGGTGTTTTCGAAAACCGTTTTACCGTAATTACTAGTTTCTGAAACCGAATGATCTAAACAACACAGTGTTGCTTAATCCAGTGGTGACCCTAAGTTCCTTTAAGAGCTATTATGTTTTCTCAAGTAGTTTACTTGAATGAGAAGGGATATTCTAGAACACGCCAGAAATTGAGGGCACATACCGGCTTGTCGATTCCCCCACCCCCTCACCCTATTCTCCCCATCTCTCTTACCCCTCCTATTCCTCATCGTGGTTTGTTCAATACACGTAGACCTACACAAATTTTTATTCCCTTCTTTCTTTTTGCAATGACCGTTTGCTGTTGTTAGCTGCTAGCTATAGTTTTAGGGACAACAACCTGCTTCTGGTTCATTAATTCCAACAATTTAAAAACTTATGCAACTAGAGACCTCCGGTTCTGCTACTTAAAGATTTGGTGACCCTGTGAGTATCCATCCTTCTGCAAAGCAATAACCGTTGAGAAGAGTACTGAAACTCCCACCTCTCCCGCCCCATCCTAGAACAGCTCCCAAATTGTTATATGAATTATTTTTTAGGAACCTTAGGGAAGTATTCTTAACTAACTGAAATTTTATAGGTGATTTGTAATAACTCCGATATTTATTCGAGCATTCTGATCATCTATGTGATTGTCTACGTCCTACCGTTTTATTGATTTTGCCTCAAGTGATGTTCTTGCTCTCCAGCACGTCATTCTTGTGCGATCGCTGCTAAATATAGTTTCTCAAGGTCACAGAATGAAGTTATTTTATTTCCTCTTTAATGAAATGTAACATCCTTTGACAAGCAAGCCCGCAAGTGTAATGGTATTACCTTTTCATTCAGTGTCCAAATATTGGAAATTGTAATTCGAGGAAGGGATCAGAATAAGGGAACCAAATGAAATTGAAAAGATCATGATAACAAGGAATTGCACTTTTAGCTTATGAAACAATGAGTTCTCCGTACAGCTTAATGTTTAATGTCCGTATATTTGCATTTAACAAGATGACTCCAAGATTAATGAGTGAGATCATAATCGGATATTCAAAAGTTCTCCAGTTTGTTATAACACCTCCTGAATGTTAGTCTATTATTTAACTTTATTAACATTACTCAATTTTTATATTGCTTCGTAAGTTCTGGCCACTCATTGAAAAGTTAGAAAATTAGGAAACTCCAAAGTCTGCTCAATCTTGAGCACAAAAATTCATACACCATCCACTTAAAATCTTATTTTCTAATTTAAAAAAAACATGTTTCAATGAATTTGAAATCTTAAGTATTGAAATTGCCTGAACGATTGGCAGCTTTCATTTGAAAATTAAATAATAGAATGATTATTCAATAAATATTTGCGTAAGCAAAGTACATAATTACTTTTAAAGCCCATTCCTCGTGAGAATATGAACAGATGTCAATATTTCTAAATGCAATTATGCTTGAATGCGTCTAGTCTTTTACGCATATATGGGAATGCTAGCATTATTAATTATTTATTAACCCCCAAAAGATGGATTCTTTGCTTGCATAAAATACGATATTCTTTTCTGCTACACTAAAACTGCAGGCTGCCGAATATACTCTGAGGAATACTGCATCTTCTTAACCACTGGAGAAGATCAAGACCGATACTCTGAGACACACATTTTTTTATTAAGAACCAGGGTACCAAGCACTGAACATTAGTAGGGACAAACATTCTCCCCAACCTGCGAGGTGAATCATGAAATTTGAAGTTTGAAATGCACGATTCCAGTTTTGGAAATGTTGGCCAACTTGGAAAGAGTTATCAGTGAAACGAGATTCCTTGAGAGTTTGACGGCGCTCTCAATATCTCTTTGATCTGCTACTCTTAGTAATTTAGTGAGCCTGTTATTAACCGATTCCAGTTTTTTTTCTTTACAATACAAAATTGTAAACCTTTTATATTATTGTGGTATAAATGCTTATTCTTGTCATGTGATTTCTATCGGGAGAACTGTAAAAAGCATGATTGGCTAACTTGAGGAAACCGTTTTTAAGTTTGCCTCATTGTTAATTCAATTGAAATATCTCATACAAACATGTGTAACTGAGATACTACGAGTTATCTTTTTAGCTTAAGATTAATTTGAACTTTAAAATAAACGGCATTCACTCACCTTTGAGCAAAGGAAGTTAAATGTGATCATTTTAGTTTACCATTTTAACCATTTTGAATGGGAAATGTTCTACCGAATGCTATACCCCTCAAGTCCAATTGGTGTTAGAGGTGGTACCCTACCGTCAAATAACACCTTTTATTCATCTCTCGGGTATGTGAGGAATAATTACATTTTTTGCAATTTACGCCAATTTTTTAAAGTTGATTAGGAAGACTGTTGGAAGGGTAAATTTGGGTTTAGTCTAAATTTGTTAATTTTAACTGAATTAATTTTTAACAACTTCACAAGTCACGAAGATCCAAAACGCTCAGATTTCAAATGATTCTGCCATATTGACCCATTTCCTTTCTCACACTCAAACACTGGAAATTATTCAAATAAGCTCGTGTATGATTTCTTCACCGAGTAAAACTCAATCACTCATTTGAGATGTAATAGCGTGGCCAATTGTTTGCACACTTTGATTAGCGTATGAAATCCATGAACCTATTTTATGCAGATGAGTCAAATCACCCACTTCACGACATCTATGCTATGGATGCGGATCTAACGGACGCGAATCTGTGCGACTCTACCCCTATGAAAGAGAGAAGACAAATGACAGTCACACCTGAGGTGAATTTTTTACTTAGAACAGAAAACTACTCCTATTTAAAAAATGCAGAGAGCAGCCGCTCAAGCATTTCTTGAGATAGAGGGGGAATGAGAATCGGGCGCATTTTAGTAAACGAAAGTTGAGGTCAGATAAGAGACCTCTCATTGTGACCTTAGTAATGCTGAATCCGAAATGAACAGCTAATGAGACTAAATGCATTTGATTCAATTCAGCTAATATTATAAACTGCAGAAGTCTCTAATAACGCCAAACCCCGTAATAGGAAATAGATGTGGAGTTAGACAAAACTTTCCAAACTCTTCTAGCTTTCACCAACAACGCCACACGATGTTAGAGTATTATAGCAAATACGTAAAATTTATATAAAAATATCATACTAGATTGGTGCATCGATTCCTTTTGTAATTTTAATTATTTAGACAGAAATACTCAATCTTATCCAATAATTAATGTAGGGATAATTAACCTTGAGCTACTAGACTTTGCCAAAAAGCGACGTTTCATGTCATTACACGGAATCGATTGGATTAGTTGCTGATTTGCTCATTTTCGATGTCAAATTTCAATGGGTATGTTTTACAACGGTCAGAAAGTATATTCGTAGAGTACTATTCATATTCTAGGATAAATAATGCTATTAGCTTCAAACGAGTATCCATTCGGTTTCAGTCCCTCCTCACAAATTCATTTTACATGCCTGAAAACCTGCAAAAGCTTTGCATTTTGGGAAGCAAAAAATACCCATTTTAACACAGTAATTCAGGAAACAACAAAATGGAGAAACTTAACATATCTATCAGATATTTTTGCAGTAATCTTTTCTGTTTACTTGAATTATCAGACTATTCGGTTATGTTGCCATTATTTGAATAATATATTAATGAAATAGATAGAATAAATTTGCCAAAGATATGAAATATGACTAATAATTTAATGCATATATCCTAATATACTACTTTTATTCATTCAAACCATTTTGTTTGCATAAAAATTAATTCGCGTTCGTTTAATACCACGTGGAAGAGATCAATATTCTGTACCCTGTCCAACATGAAGTGCAATAATTTTGATACACAGGATCACTTTAACATTTTTGTAAGGAATGTGTTCGTTAACCAAGGTTCGCTAACTTTTCTGGATGCTTTCAGTTTTTGTTTGAACACAACTGACAAGGCCATCTTTACATCCATCTGTGTGATACTAGCGGGCACTGGAATCATTTCTAACCTCTGCATTATTACCGCAAATGTTCTCTATCGTGTACGATTTCAGCGCGAAAGTGACTTTTACACAAGTGGAGAGCGGACAAGACGTACAACAAAGCGCTTCAGCATAAATCCTTTCAAAGTCGATATAACTCAAGAAAATCGTTTCAGCTACTTCGATGCTCTGTCCAGTCAAGCCAAATTTCGATACAGTCATGTCGTTTTTGCAATTGCCGTATTTAATCTACTCGCAAGCTTATTCCTTATTCCACTTACGGTAGTCACTATTTGCGACTGGTCTCCAAGTGTCATGGCTGAGAACTATTTTATAATTATCTGTGCCGCTTGGAGTGTCTTTCAGATTCTCTTCATGTCGTCCTTCTTCTTTGTGAACACAACGATTCAATTTTTGAGTATTGTGTCTCCTCTCACTTTTACACTTCGAAGATCACCATTGTGGGCAACATTTTTGGTCGTTTTAGGCATTTGTGGAGTACAATCTTTTTTGATGCTTTCGGTGATATTCAACCAGCTCACCTTCTTGGTCTCCAGTTTACAGAGCGGGGTGAGCAATGAAGTAATGTCCAAAAAAATCACCGGATATCACGTGGTTCTTACCTTTCCGATTGTCGTTTACTCACTGACTTGGATGTGCACAATAATCATGTATGTGATCATTATAAGACATGTGCACGTCGCGATAGAAAATGTTTACAAAATAACCGAAATCACGCCGCGTTCACTGCCCTACCAGCAGAGTTTGTGGCAAAGAGTGGCGAAGAAAAACATTCAGAAGTGCATGATTCTTGGGGCAGGAACAACCGTCTTCTATGTTCTTGAGTTACCATTAGTCATTACTGTGTATCAAGCTCTCCCCCCAAATAAGTGGACTGTGTTAGCTCATCTGACTGTTCATGCTGTAACCCCGCTGATGCATATTATGTTGAGTAAAAGTTTCAGAACTATGCTTTATGGAGTAACGAGTAGTCGGAGACGAGTCTTCACACGAGTTTCTTCTATTTCTTAAGATTTGCCATCAAATAACCGGATTTAGATGGCAAAATTACTGACGCAAAGGCATGAGACATCTTGACCTGTAAGGAATGGAAAATCTATCTAAATGACAAGTGGAAAAAAGGTGTGTTTAAAAGCTTAGCTGTTTAAAGGTTTGTTTTCTCAAAATATAGAGAATTTAAAGAAATTACGTGTTCAACTTCGATTTGAGTACGATTGAGTACGCAATTTAGCTAATCTAATTTATGACATTGATGATAGCTCTATTGTGGACATTCGATGATAATGTATTACGAGCAAAGGCTTGCTCTCTGTCTCGCTTGGTTCTTGATTTCTTTTCTACGGGAAAAAAATTTTATTAGTGTTCAATTAATTCGGAAAAAAACCAAAAATATCATACCCATGACTTAAGTGCAATTGGATTTTAATTAACCTGTAAAGCGCAGTTACTTACATAATTTAAGTTTAGAGTATATCTAAATTAAGATTAAGTTCAACTTTCTTTTGTGGCCATATTCCCCTCTATACTCTAATGCAACGCAAACTCGTTAGTATCCGAGCTGTTGTAGACCTTCTCAACTTCTATCGTTTTGAGTGCTCTACAGTAATGAAATATAAGTATTAATATCTTCGATTCGTTCAACTCCGCAATTCTTTGACTGGTTTATGAGATATGTCGATGGTAACACTGGGGCCTGCATGGAGAAAATGGACAGCCAATGAAAGGTCCCCCAACCCTCCCTCTCCCTCCCCCCCACGGAAACCATCCTCTAACCTTAAATGCATATAGGCTATAGAATATGGATCTAAGCTTCATTTTACTTTACTTGCACTTTATTAAATACGATTTCGAAATATTTATATTTTTATATTCATATCTATCTCTAAGTGATCATGGCGTTGATCAATTGAATGAAATAACTACACCCTTTCTAAAATTAGGTCGACTGTAGCCCCAAGCTATGCTATAGGTAGCTCAGAATAGCGCACTAGATTTGCATATCCAACTTGACCTAGTAAAACATTTTTGCCGAACGAAATGGTGTCCATTGGATAATTATATCGATAGGCTAAACTTTATCATCCAATTCTACCAACGGAAAAATTAGGTTAATTAATACTATCATTGCTTTTGATTCAGTTCGGTAGAAGACTGTTCCAGTTTTCGCCTAAAATCCATAATTAAAGCTAATCAAACGGAATTAAAGAATCCCAAAATTTCAGTAAAGCAAAATTGGTAGACGATAAAGTGCGGATACATTGAAATTTAAAATATCACATGGAGTATACATATATGGTATTATAAAATTGTAACGAATTTTTAGACTTAACGCATGGCGAGTGACAATAACTTGATAATGACGGATAAATAACGTCATTACATTGTAAACAAGGGCACAGCAAATAGAAACTGTCACAAATCTATCCAAATAAAGCACAGATAACTTATGAATTCGCGTAGGCAAATATGACAATGCAAAAGGAGACTTTAATCAGAGATTCTTTCAAACATAAAAAATTTCCCGATTGGAAGTTAGCGCACTATATAAGGCAGTTTTAAAGCACTCTTCTGTTCTGGAAAAGGTCGCTGAGGGGCATTAAAGCTAAGTGAAGGTATTTCGTTCTAGGTAAATAGAGTTTGCTTACTATCAATTAGTACTCAACTTAATAGAACTAGGTTAGCTCATGCCTAATACTGTCTTTGTAAATATTGTTAAAGCATGTGCAGTCACCTTTTAAAAGAGTTAAAGGTGGATAGGTGAAGGAGGGGGGACAAAATCACGTTAAAAAAGAGAAAAACCAGACCAACATATGCCATTTATTTTGTAAATCCAGAATATCGAGGACTCATCGTCTCTACCTTACTTCACCATTACAATCATTACAGCAATGCATTACCTTGTCCGTACAGTCGAATATTAGAAGAAAATAAGTGATCATTTTCTCAATATCAATACAAAGATAATTTAGAATCCTGAAGTAAATATTGAGATTTCAAAGAAATTTCTGCCAAATATGCATAATTTGAAACGTCATTAAATCTATCGTTAGACAATCATCCTGAATAATTACTGACTTTTCTATACTTAGCAATGATAATTCAAAGTTTCGTTTTTTTTTCCCAATTTAATCCTACGTTGCCAAAAAAACTAGGAGATGAGATCTCGATTTCTGTCGATAACTGTTAGCCAGTTTGATGGCATTTTTTATGGAAGCCAATTATTTATTTACGAAATTTCACACATTACAGGCTAATTGTAGTGTGATTTAAACTAAACGACCTGTTGGGAAGCCAGTGACAATAGAAGAAACGAAAATCATTAAAGAAGTTGACTTTGAGTCTTAAAATTATATCAGGTTATGTATTCTTCTTGTAGTGCCAAGATCGGCGGAGGAAAACTTATAGAAACGTATTAGTCTCAAGTTGAAAGCACTCTTCATTGCAAAAAAATTTTGGAAGACCTACCACCTCTCTTCTGCCTTCGAATTACAATCACTGGTTCCTTGAATTGCTTCGAATCAGCCATGCACTGAACTTAATTCTATTACCAAGTCCCAACATTTTTTGTGAAGTACAGTTAGCCGATAATTCAAATGTTTCATTAAAAGATATAAGTGGATTGAAAGGGAATCGGAAATCACAGAAGTCAGTCAGGCAGATAGACATGCTTTGAATAAAATTCAGGTGAATAGTAGCTCTTAAGGGCAATCCGCAAGAATTCTGGTTCGACTTTTGACAACCAGACTCCGTTGGGTTCTTCTATTCGCCTCTTCCCATGCTCATTCACATGCTATAATATAATAAAAACTTGGATTTTTGAACTCCCTCCCTCCAAGCCTTATTACTCAGAATGACCGCAAATAGCCTTTAAACCCATAGTCATCAATTTTTAATTTAATTCAATAAAATTATTATTTTTACCAGCAGTAGAAAAATTCCACCTCCTCAAACAGTGCTATAAATTGGAAACATCTTAACCAAACTCATTCTACGTACCAGTTTTACTTTCTCTGGTTTTTTGCACAATTAGTAACAGGAAGTAGTAAGTCACTTCCGACAATGACCAAATAAATATCGACTGTTGCCAAAATATTCACTTTTATAGTTTATTACCATTAAATGTTACTCTCGCAGCTTTAATATTAACAGAAATAAATGCGAAATACTATCTATACATTGCAGTAATTGGACGCCTATGTTAGACTAATTGAGGCCAGAAAAACAAAGCATAGTGGTGTAGTGCCTCAATTTTGTCTCGTGATATTCCTGAAATTTAATTGGGTCTTAAACAGCTATCTGTCCTGCGTGGTTTTGAATTCCAAACTCCAAGTGTAAGGAGAAAGTCGTATTTTTATATATGACGATTTGACTCAGATAATAAGCTATCTCGGGGTAACTTTTCTCCTTGTCCACGAGTCAACTGTAGCCCTGCAAAATCCAATGTGTGCATAAATCCGAGTGGCTGAAACCATACATTCTGATTTGCAAGGACAGAGAAGAGGCTTCATTAAAAATAGATTTCACACTAATTTTCAATTAAATATTAGCATGGATGTAATTTCCTTAAAATACGTTACAATTGATGGGACGTGGGAATCAAATAATCGATCTCTATTTGGGAAAACGTTTCATTTATTTTTCATTTATTGCTTTAATAAACAGACTCCATCTTTCGCTGAATTAAGTTTATTTTGAAATTATCATCATAATTAAAAATTGCGGAAAATATCACTCAGCAGTGAATGCCAACATTTTGAAAAATAATTGGAATATAGCTTCAAGGATGTGAATATTTCAAATTACACGTTTAAATTTCTATCGATTGAAAATCCTGATTTCCAGAAGAGTCGACCATTTTTTAACTTTTCGCTAAAATCGTATGTGAATTAATGAAAAATTTTAATGATATTGAGTTTTCTCATGTCAAAAGGATGCATAAAAGAATGGTAAATTAACAATTAAAATAAATAAAAGACTGAATTCAAAAAGCTGTTACAGTAAACGCTATTCTTACAAGTTATGTAATGTCTAAAATATTAATAGTAAATAATTGTGGTAGTTACCACGTTTTTAGGTGTTTCAAATATTTGCAAAATTAAAAGAGTATTTTACTGGAAGATTAAGTAAATATGAACTACACTCTTTAAATAGAGCGTGCTATGGCAGTGGATTTACTAGAAGTATCTATCGGTAAAAATTTAAAAGGGTACTTTCCTGAGGTCAGCGAATTTGAACGATCTGTCGGCTCAAGCTTGAGCACTTTTCTTCAGCATTCTACGTATATACGGTCAAAGTACTCTTTAGCAATAAAGGAATTAGTAGTCCCGTGTTACTTTTAGCTGTTTCCATAAATATCATGAGGAAAACTTTTGGCCTTTTCTTGACCGACAAAGTTTCTTGGATTAACTGCTTTCCGTATCAACCTTCTCCATCTAGTCTGTGCCAATTGCAGACTAGTGATACCTATTGGGCAATTGCTTCATGGAAGATGAAGGCCAGTCCTTCTTGTATTGTAACAGCATATAGGAGCCGTGCTGCCAGAAGGGGTCAACTGGGGAGTCACAATAGGCCACTAAAAAACTACTAAAGTGTACACGACCCCTTCAACCCCTTTGTTAACGTTTTTTAATTGGACGTGTACACTTTTCTTCCCTGTCAAACAGTGTGAGATAAATTTGTGCAACTTTTAATAACGGAAATGAGGTTCATCACCTAGTTTCATTTTAAAATGTACATAATGGCAGTGGAAAATAATAATTATAATTCAGTAGTTATGAAGCATATATTTCAAATAATTTCCCATATTTAGCAGAAATGGCATTTCAACGTATTAAGAAAATTGCCTATATGTGTTACTTGAGTCAGGACTTTCACATCTCTTTGGAAAGGAATTAGAAAATGTAATAAGGCGTAATTGGAGGCAATTAACGTGTTGTAAATATGGTATTCGCATTTGAAACGATAAAGATATTTATCAGCCGACAGTAGAATAAGTTCTCTAATCCAAATTACATTCATCTAAAACGTTAAAAGCCAGGCAGTACTGCTGATTACAATTTTTCAACTTCTTGCTCTACGAAAGCTGCATTTGTGTCCCCAATATGGACTACATCAGCACAGTTTCTGTAGGTCTCATCGAGAATTCATTAACAACTTTCATTTCTCTTTTCAGGACACGATTTGCATTGGTCTTCCATAATGGCCTATTGCTCAATGAAAACAATTCACTTCTTGCATTCAATGATTTGAGTTCCATTCTGCGGCGAAAATTAAAAATTACCGCCAATAATTTACGTTAACGAACTGCAAGGAGTAAAATTGAGTCTATCGCAGTGACGTGATTTACCGACATGATGGAAAGTAATTTGATTTATTAAAGATTGAGCAACCTTTTTTTTCAGGAGCTCAAATATCCTTTTTTCGGTATCTTGAATTTCAAAGTAAATAAAAATCAGCAAGTTAGCACATGATTAATTTACAATATATTGTTCTATTAACATAGACAAACTGCAACTTGGTAACACTGAACTGAAAGACTTCACTCTATATCGCAAATAGGTGTGATTTAGACAACTTATGACTGGGCATCACTGTGTTTTTCAATTTGATAGTGTTCCATGAGGTTTGCCTAATTGCCACACTTTAAACTAGTAAATATTTAAATAACTTTGAATATATTTTTAACGGGTGGCGGAAAAATACTCTGGTGCGCATCGAAAGTGCAATTTTATGTTATCGCCATGCCTCTTCGCCATCATGACTAAGAAAGGGCACAATGTGAAGAGGAGACCGTCATTCATGATTGTATAACCAATCGAATTCTGGCTCATTTCTTATTTCGGATTGGTCCAGTTTTCTCTTGTCAACCATTATTGAAGTAAATTCTATTTCACGCTATAAATATAATCAAATTTTCATCAATAACTACTCGACCATGTGTGGTTAAATCTCTTTCTCCCTCCTTCTTGTGTCAAAATGGGCTCGATCATGCAACACAACGCTTTAGCCACGCATTAAAACATGCTGGCCTCCTTAAAAAAAGATTAGTTTGAACGGAAAAAGCAATGCACTTTGCTTTTTTAAAAATTTTAAAAGTTAACGGTTGAAAATTATGAAATTTCTAAGTATATCGGAGATTAAATAATAGGATTCCGATAAATATGACTCAATGGCCCGCGGGTTATGCTTGCCTCTGATTTAGCTTTTAAAACCCTGATGGTTGGTCAAATCAAACTGTCTATTATATGAAGATACTTCACTTCCAAAAAGTGGCCTTTATCAAATTCATAAACTGCCTTTGAAGTAGAACAGTCCTCTTAGTGAAACAGTTCTGCGCCGCCTGAGTCGGTCAATAGCGTTATTTTATTGAAGTACAGGTCAGACATTTCATCATTTATTCATAATGCATATCATAGACTTATCATTTTATATTCCACGATTTTTTTCTCACGTCTTTTAGTTCATTCTAAGGTAATGATTGGCTCTTTTGAAATTGCGCAGATAACGAAAGCAGATTATAAGAACAAATTGAATTCTATTGGACTCCGTAAGCTTAAAGAGGCCTCATAACCTCTAAGTTTGTCGAAAAGGATTTGAAGGTGTAATATTCATTTTTCGTATTCTGACATGAGTTTTCTTTCATAATTATGATTATACAAAATAAAGAAAAAATAAACTTCATTGACAAAGTATGTCTATCTCTCTAAGGCTCAAGGGATGATCTGCAGGCTCCCACTCCCTCATCCCACCAACACCACCGCCACAATTCATGGGAAGGCTATACATCCTTTTGCCAAACTGTATCCGTAAAACGATTCATATTATTCTTAATTCCGAATTCTGACTGAATATTTTCAAAAAGCCTTTCCTGATGTTGATTAGCATAAAACAATTTTGGTGCAAATGACCCTCCAAGGCGTGAAGGTACCAAATTTGCCTAATTGACTTATCCAAACGAACAATAAAGTGGAGAGTAGTAAATGATCAGAGAAACACTCAAAAGAGCATATAAACAGATGAGTTGCGAAAACATTATTGGTTTGGCACGGTTAACTGGAGTTCATATAGGTAAATTTCAAGACGTGTAGGTGTCTCTATTCAATGGCTAGGGCACTGAGACATGTTTAGACAGTCCTGGACAGCTAAAACCGGACATAAAATTAAATTTACATCAGAGCAAATTTCATACCTATGTAGGCATTGAAGTATTGCGATTTCCTTTTGTGGGGAATTGATTATCCCTAGACCAAACAGTCTTCCACCAAGCAATACATTATTTGAATAAGAGCACAAAAGAAATGGCTTCCAAATGTAGTCCACTTGATTACAGTAACTGATGATCAAAATATTGCATGAACCAGTTACCATATTTGCATGAATACTGAGTTCCAATGGCGGGTTTATGCGGAAGAACATTTTTATTTTACCTCTTACGGGTTTTGTGAACAATTTCCTTCTTACACTCCCTCAGCTTTTTATTTGTAGTTGTTATTAATTATAACGACATCGTCTGCCTATTTTATGGGGATTTTATGACCTTATGACAGTTATATCCTTTCTAATAAATGTTTTCAGCCGATAGTAGACCCGATACATTCAGTTTATTGAGAGACAGATTAACCAACATGGACACAAATCAGAAGACCCTGTGCATCCCCTATATATGTTTGAAATATTTAAACAAACATACACCGTTAATGAAAGTGTGGCAGAAATTTTAAAATTACCATAGTCTTCACGGCAAATCAAGGAGTTGCGGTCGATAAATGTAAACATATCCTAAGTATCAATTGAATAAGGATGTGGTTTCAAACTCCCATTAACCTGGGAGTATACATTTATATATTGAAGCAGAACCTCATAGGTGTTTTATAACTAATGTTTGAAATCTCTCAAATTTAACGGTATCTCCCCCTTCTCCCTCCTCTGAAGTTAAAAACTGAATTTTAAATTTGTTGTATATTCTTTTTCCTGCATTTTGATTATGAACAAGGTTCAGCAAAATTGAATTTTTTAACCAAATATATGCGTTAAGTATTTTATTATCAATAATTAATATTGGAAATAAAAATGATCTGTTGTAGGCTTAATTCACTTGCCTATGCCAATAAGTTACCAATTAGATTCAGAAAACGCACTAGTGGAGCTACTTTTTGTTCCTATATCAATTAAGAAATTCTGCTAATGGACACTCCAATTAAGTTACGTCCTTCAAAATATTATATAATTCTTCTACTTTCCTTTAGTGTCCATTATTGCTCAATAATTTCAAGCGTGATATCTTAAGGTTATTTAAAGTAGGTAATATTTGGCAAGAAGTTGGATTCAGTTAATTCGTTTCCACTCAAGGCTAAAAAAATTTGGCCTATTATTAAAGTATTCCGTGCATTTTGAGGGCATTGAGACTCGGTGTTTTTAAAACAACATTTAAAAACTATTTTTGTTAAAATAAACATGATCTAAAATGTCATGATTTGACACTTAATTTTTCATATGGTTCATATAATATTGAGACATTTTGTTGTGCGAATAATAATTAAATAAAATGTGTGAATCAGCAAGAAGTTTATTGGGAAACCACCGAAATACTTATCCATAGAAGCATTAAACTTCATTATTTATTAGACCTTAGACATGAAGTACGTGAAAGTACCTCTGCCAATCTCACATACCCCTACTTTGGTGTAAAAATTGAAGATGAGTTAAATTAGCATAACCAGTCCCCGAATTAAATCGGCTGACCAATGAAATCTGACTATCCCCTATGGGAGATCACCCAGAGACCCAAGGATTAAATTATGAATAACCGATTGAAACAAATTGAAATAAATTTTTCATACGAAGACTAAAATTAAAGGATAATATTATTTGGATGAAAATGGTCACTGACACCGTAATTTCATTTTAATTCCTTATTAACCCCTTTCATTCTCTACTATAATATTTTACCAATCATAATGTTTGGATGCATTTTCATGATTAATAATTGCGTAGGCTTTATGCTTTGTCAAGGGAATTAAAAACAATTAATATATTGCCATGCCTCTTTGCTGTCACTCTTTACCCAAGATGAAAGTTTGACAACGCTTTCCTAATTGTAAACTAGTATTATTATTGTGCCTTCGTGACACGGGGGTCACTCGCTTCCCTGCCACATTAGAGATCACGTGGGCATATCCATTAAGCGCAATATCTGATCGTAATGATTAAGTCTGCCTAACGTATGAGTTGACGGAATGTGAAACTCTCATGAGGGAGGATCTATGATACCATCTCAAATCCAAAAAACGATTTGCTAAGAAATCTGAAATTGGTATTTTCGGTATACTGTCATTTTTTACATTTAACCTGGACTATTTATTCATCTAAAACCACTTTTAGTAATGAATTTGAGAAGATAAATGGAGCGTTTGTTTTTAAACTTTGAAAAATAATATCATTTGAATATTGGATGATGAAATTATCGTGTGATTACCATTGGAAATGCTGTAGAACTTTGAGCAGATATTTCAAAAAATACTTTTTTGATTTTAACTTTAATTTAATTAAAAATTTACAAAAAATAACCCACAAATTATGTGAAAATAAGAGGACTTTACGTTCATCTCCGATTTTAATATATTTTAAGATATCAACTAAACATGCACTCTTTTCAAAATGTATGCTGCCTAGAATAGGCGAGCTATTCAAATTGACACATCACATTCCCGTTAAATTAGATAAAGATAAGAATTAAAGGCGTTAATTAAGCTTTATTTAAATCTGTCTACAAAATTTTCAATTTAACCTAAAAACAAAGACAACGTTGATTAAAGTCTGCAAAATTGGGGTACAACTAGATCAGGAATGATCTTTCATTATACCCTGTTCAACGAGGCTTTATTTCTAAATGCTGCAGTGGAGTTCTTTCCGAATGAGCCCCGCTCTATTGCCTCTGCTGTAGTAAAATCATGTAAAATTCCTAAGATTATGCTTGATCAAAAAACAAAACCAGCTATCTGAGCTAAATAGCTTACCAAAGATCATTACTTCTGGAGACATGAAGCAATGAACTGTCCACTTAAGGCATATTCCACAAATTGGAAACGAAAATTAAATGAGGTATGGCTTTTGACTCTCCAACTCCCTCTCTTCACCCTCCTCCATTGATTCCATCCGCCCATCCCTGATCGAACTTCAGTTAGCTTATTTCAGTCTCTGCCACAATGAAAAAATGTACTCTTTTGTCTCCAATCAAATGAAAGCCTCTAGATTTGCAGTTTGCTCTGTTTGATGTAACTGTTTGTTGGTTTATATAAAATTAATGGCAAATAAAAGAACGCCTTTTAGAAAATTGAATATCGCATCTAAATTCTAGAAGCCAAGTGTGTTAAAGTGTGAACATTATAATTTCAGGAATTCCAAAGGCTGATTGCGCACTGTGAACAGTTGTAGGTTAATTTAGTACAAAAACGTATCGAAATGAAATTATATTGTTCCTTTCAGCATATAAAAAGACCAACCACATGAGTCTTAACGGTGAATTGGCATAGCAAAAAAATTATTTTGTAGTTTGAATACTTATACGCAATACTTAGTCGTACCAAAGGCAAAAAATGGAAAGAATTGACCGGCAAAATCGGAGAGGCCGTATTAAATGCCATACTATTGCAATGCAATATGGCCTGCTTTAAGGACAAAAAAAGTTATATTATATTTATTGACCATTCTCGTCCATATCCGATCTTTTTTTCGCCATCTCTCGAAAATATTTACCGGAGCAGATTATTAGGAAAAATTTTATGCGTGCACCTGCACTTGGCATTTTGCTCTCCTCGGTGAATTAGATAATAGAGAAAGGTGGGGAAACAAGCATCTGAAGAAGACATAATTGATTTAATTCCAAAAGTTTACTTGGTAAAATAATAAGTACGCATTTTGATCAACTGTGTTTGAATCTATTTTAATTGTTGTCTTTTGTCAGAAAAGTAGAATTTCAACGAATGCTTTGCTGCAACAAAGAAATTCAATGTTTCCATTATACTCTGTCTTGAATTTTGTCTTGAAACGCCTACAGATTTCTTTATTTGAGGTGAAATTTACATGTGGAGAATGATTTTTATAGCTGTTTTTCTAATCAAGGTAAATAGTCAAAATTTAACTTATATGATCGTTTTGATTTATCGGAAAAGTAAAGTTAATTTCGAAGCAATTTCGAGGATTTTGATTCGTTAACCAGACAAAGAAAGCGGTGTATCACTAGCAAATATTTGTTAATAAAATTTTGATTCTAAAACGTTGGGCCGTGAATAATCATAAAGCAAGCTTCATACTAACTAAATCCAAAATCACAGACCCATAATACACCAAATATATATCCCGCATATCACTGAAACCAAACCCTTTGTCATTTAAACGAATTTTTATTCGGCTTTACGTGACGTTTACTACGTGTCTTGCCGATATTTTCATACTACGGTCAATGATATTCCCTCCCTACACTACATAAATTTTATAAATATTTGTTCATTTTCAGCCATACATGCTGTTCATAGAAGTATTACCCTGAACCTATTAACAATGCACTTTTCTTCAATCATTTCGTATATCATAGATTTATAAAATTTGAACCGATAATTCAGCTTAAAACTGGATATCTGTTGGTAAAAATCCCTCATAACCTCGTTTAAATATGCAAATGCCCATGCACGTGAAAATGAATTAAATCGATTTTCGTTAACTAAGTATTAATTACTTGAGCTAACTAAAATTCTTCATTTAATAACTTACTTTGGACGTCAAATTAGATTTTAGTATAACATCTTTAAAACCGGTCATATTTCGGCGTATGTAAAGGCAGATGTTCACCAATAAAAGCTAATTAGTCATAAAAGTAATTTACTTCCATCTGGTAGCTTAAATGTGAGGAATATCATAAAATGAGAGATTTGCGGCCATATTCAAAAGAAAATTATAACCAATGTTCCAAAATTTGGAATGTAAAATTATGTTTTCTAATAGGTGAAAATAGGCATTTATTAATTGATTGTAGTCATATGGATTAGGGAAAGATTATATAATACCCGGCGTTTTAAACGCTATATACCGTCAACATTGGATAATCTGTTGAATGAGCTAATTAAACCTCGTTGCATTGACTATACTATTGATTATTATGAAATGAGCTTAATCAGTATTAAATTCCCATTTGTCATCAATTGCAAATTGAATTTAGCAATAGAGGCTTAGCAGTGCTTCTGAATTATAATTATTATAAAAATTACAATAAACAAAATAATACAATTTTAAAAATATTAGAGAAAGTAATAAGGTTCATGAATGATTTTTAGCGGAATAACAATTTATTTTCAGTTGATGAGAGAGCCGAATTGTATGCATTCTGCGAATTTCAGAAATTAATTAGGTGTCTGGTATGTTAAAACCCGTTCAATTCTGTAAATACGTTGAAAGAAATTTTCAAAAACCTTCACAAATATGTAGTCATTCGAAAAAAAGCAGAAAGCGAAATTGCTGGTTAGAAATCGAAACTTTGTGAAATTCACTATTAGCGTGAGAACTTAGACCTTTAGCTGCACATGTACTTTCAAGCCATTAGTGGACCAGATCGAAGGCTTTCTCTTCAATTAATATATAAAATCTCATCCTCTATTCCTTCAGCTTTTTCTTTCATCAAAAATTGGCCAATAACTAAATCGTAATGAAACTAGCTTGGGAAAGGGTAGGGAGATTGGGTTCTTTGTGATTTTTAAAAATTACATCTTTTCTCCTCTGTCCAAAGAACACATACTGTTGCTTTTTCCAATCTACTATCGAAATGACGAACGTTGAACTACATATGAACACATAGTGTTTCAACTCTTTCATTTTTTCATCAACCTAACAGGCGCATTTGTTTACTAATCCGGTTTCTAAATTGAGGTTCATTGGGGTTGTAATTTTAGATGGTTTAAATAACACCGCCTATGAAATATTAGCCTTAGAACAACAGACGTCTAATTTAGTATTAGAGAGCGCCTAAACATTACGACAACACCTATTTGGAAAACGTTTGGGATGAATGTAAATTAAAAAAAAACTGTCTTCCAATATAAATAGCAAAAATTTAATATCTAATGCAAAGTTTAATATCATGTAATGATCATTTTCCTGTTTTAATAACAAATTCAAAGACTTCTTTGAAAGTATAAGATGAGGGCATTAAAATCGAGAGAAACTATTCAAATCACATAATGCTCCGTTAGTGATGATTACGTCCTCAAGCGATTCACCGATTTCATGGTGGCTGTCTATATTCTAATCCTGTTCTTTTTGAGCTTAGTCCCCAAAATGTTTAGGAAAACAGTACTAGCATTAAATAATATTAAAAGATTAATAGTCTATTGTTTAAAAAATGTAATTTAATTTCTCTAAGCGTAACTATGAAATTAAATTTAATCAAAATTAGTAATTAAATGCACTTAGCATGTACATTGTTTACAGTGGATTGCGTGCTTCATGCGTAGCAAATTTTTCGCCTAGCATTTTAAATCTAAATTTTTTCTTGCTACAATGAAAAATATTTGCCGCATTTGTCCATACAAAGTCAGGGATATTTTTTTATTAAAGTGTTTTAAAGATTGTGCAATTAAAATGCGTCACAATTCACTGATAGATTTCAAATTATTAACAGTTTTCAAAATTCCAAAACACATGACATCTATTTTGACTTTTCAAATTACTCATTTTTGTTCGGTTAAACACTCAAATTCATATAGTTGAAAAAGAAGAACTTTTGGGGATAATCGCCTTGAAACTCTTGGTAGTTTGTGGAGGATAATTTACAAAGAAACCCATGGCTAAACAGTAGTATTACACCTGAAATCCCACAGGTTGAGGACTAGTATAACTGGCCTCTAGCGGAGTCCTCTTGTATAAACTGCCCCAAAATTAGCTGAACTCTATCATAAGTAGCTTCAATAAAATGGCCATCGTAAGTAGTGAGCTTGCTGCAAAAGGCGCTACACTGGAAAAAACGTTATCACTAATTGGTTAGAAAGCCACTCTTCTCAGACTTGAGCTTGCTCGATAAGCGACCCAGTAGGACTCGTGCACTTTTAAGGCTGTTCAGATGTGAGCGTGATTCCTTGCGTAAGCCCTGAAATTGTTATACAGTCTAAAAGTTCAATATTTCACTCACGAGCTTTATGAAGCTGCTTATACATTCAGATTTTTATTTAAATTTAAATATCGCATACTATTTTACTAAATTGGAAAAAATTAAGCCAACTGCAAATTTATAATAAAAATGTTATATCTAAATTTGAAGGCTTAAAGGAAAACATCTTCGAAACAAGTGCGCTGGAACATAGAATCAAATTAGAAATGATTTGACATTCACAAAGGAATGTCAACGATAATTATCAAATTTAATTCTAATACTAAGTTAGATTTGCAATTCTTATCCTTTCGTCAAAGATTTACACTTTAGCATTTATTTACGCTATTTAAACAAAATATCGTTTTGGACACTATTTAGAAATGTTGTCACTTTGCATTAAAGCGATATTAACAGAAAGAAAGGAAATTGGAAATCGTTCAATTCAATCCTGATGCAGAAAATTCAACAAGTAATCAGTAGTAGTTAAGGTTTTTTGAGCTTTAAATGACAAATTAAGTTGCTAAAACATGCAGTTGTTTCCATCTATTAGTGAGCTCTTAATAATTCAAAATATACAACACAGGTGACTTTTATATTTAATTTCGTAAGCGTTAGTTGTTATAAAGGAGCAAGATTTATTTGGCCGCTACATTATTTTATGTAACATTTTACAGTTGGATTTCCAAATTGCATTCAAACTTGACTAAATTTTAATTTATTATTGCCAGTGAAAATTTTTATCGGAACCAGAGAAGCTTTACAATCGCCTAGGCGCCATGTTGAGCTTTGAGGTCAATAGTTTGAATAAATTCAACACTTTGCATATTTAAACAAAATCTCACACTTGCGCGTTTAAGAAGGAATTTGTCTATCCTGGTGTAACTTACCTGATAAATTAATAAAAAAGTGAGTTTATTCAAATATTAATTTATTTTATCCAGCCACAATTACATTAAAATTAATTATGTCAGTTTTCGAGTGTTCATAGGAAAATATTTTAGGTACAAATAATATACATTAACTCATTTGCGAGTTGGGAAGATAGCGAAACATGGCAACAAAATATAGACTTTTGAGCAATATATAGTGGATGTTCCATTTTTAGATGGTCCTTAGGACATCAGGTGGAAAAAATGCTGGAGGAAATTTGAAAGAAGAAGAGCAAGCAGAACGAAACGCGAAAACTTTATTCGGGATAGGGAATTGCACTTTGGCCTACCGCAAAAGCATAAGCGTCTGCTGATTGAATGGGATTCATGGAGACACACCGGTGTTATTTGAAAACGTATGTTGAGATTACTTGAGCATGTCCGGATATACAGATCATCGTGATGTAAATCTGGCAAGTTAAAAGTAAAATTTTGGCATTATAAAAATCGCCAGAGTGCAACAAATCTTTTTTTAATGGACCGAATTGCCCGTTTACCAATCAGGTTGAGTAATGGTATTTCTTTATTAACTAACTCTCTTTCTTTTATAGATTCATTTGCTATTATTATCTGATCACAAAGGTAGCTGAATATCCACGAGTCTGCCGCTATTTGTGATCTCTTGCATAACTCCCCTGTGCAGAACCGTTAACAAAAGAGGACTTATACAATTATGGAAATGTCAACAACAAACTATTCCGTCTAAACGAGTTAGCATAAACCGAATACCACTTCTTTTATTACCTTTAAATTATTTATGAACGGTGAATAGTCATCTTCTCAAAAAATATTTTTCTCCCTAAAATTATGATCTTTTCTGTTGTTGTTGGCGCCTTTGAATATGTTTTTCAATTATTTGAACGCTTAAAAAACTCTGGTTAGTGATGTGCCAAACCACTAATCGCCAGGTGAATCGAGCGTTCTATATCATCACGTTAGAAGCAAGCTCTGAATATAGGAGGACAAGAAGCAATTCTTTCTACACAAAGTGCACTGGGCAAAAAGGTTAGGACTTACATAATGTAGACAAATAACTTCTAAAGTTACCATTCTACTGGTAATATGATATCATATTTAGACGCCTGTTAGGGAACTTGCGTTATTTATTAAAAATCCAAATCCATTAAATATATATCAACAGATCCTAGTCGTTATGGAAAATTTTAACATATGCATTCAGATGCAAATTGTATTTTTTTGTTTTGTCTTTAGATTTAATTTTATTAACATATAAACTTCATTCATCTGCCAGGTCACACTATATATATACATATATATTTTTGCTCACATTTCATATTAAAGTCAAAATGTATTCTCATTTCTTAAATCCCACCTTTCGCGTAATAAATATATTTGAAAGAAACCTAAAATTTATGTTAAAATAAATCTGAAAGTCAAAATGATTTGTAGTAATTTGATTAGCACTTTTAACTTTGAATAAACGCATATTTTTTGGTTAAATACTTTTTGGTTAAATACTATCAAGTATAAATGTAATAAGATACTGATGAAATCGATTTTTCGTGAATTTATTTTAGGCGCTAATTTTAAATGATTGGATAAGAAGCCTGTTACCTTCCTATAATGAAACTATGCTATGAAGATAAGAAGAGGTAACTATTGGCGTAGTCACATAGTCACACCAAGTATGATCCAGCATTACAGACCCAAGAGTTGTAAAGGTAAATGTTCCGCATGTAGAAAAAACCCTGTTGAATTCTTAATCTTCCATAAATAATCAAAGTGAACTAAATTGATGATCTTCTTATTAGATTTAAAGAGTAAATTTCTTAATTTTGGACAGGCATTTTTTCTTGTTCATTATTAAAATTCAGTCACCTTCGTTAAGGGGTCCACGGATCCACTTCACACAATATCCAAAGCATAATTTGAAAGGAATGTCATTAAAGTTGAGAAGTGTTCGATTAAATGGATCTCGACAGTAGGGATGTTTATCGGATCGACATTCAACGCATTGTATGCTCTGAACTGTAAAAAAAAGACAAAAGGCATTCATTAGATCACAAGTTGTGTCAAATACGAAGCAAAAGCATTTTCATTATTAACACTTTAGGGAATCTGCCATGAGAGGGTATTCAAAGTGAGCATTTGTAATAAATCCGTTAAATATATACTTAAACAAATTTAATTTAATCTGGATGCAAAACATAATTTATTTATTTATTTTATAGAAGCAGCTTTAGAATGGGTGAAGTAATCCTCCTGGGGTTAGAGTAATAAATAAAGATTATTAAAAAGTCCATATTTGAACTAGTTATATTTGCGGCAGGTCTATAACTTTCAATTGAATTAACTGTTCTCCGAAATATTTCCACCCCAAGTAGAAACGCGTTTTTTTTAGATTTCAGTCAATATATATGGGTTAATTTCCCAAGTTGCACCGAGAAAATCATTTTTGTCAAAACACAAATTAAACCCGTATGTCGAATTTAAAAATCACAGCTTTAATTAAGAGATTTCTATAATATTTTTAATGAAGTCAATAACATTTAGATCTCAAATTCAAGCATATGTACGAGTTACTTACTTAATATAATATATGAACAACAATATCGGTGATGATGGTGTTCATTAACTACTTTAATCTATAGATAAAATATTGTATTTCATACTTCAAATAGTGTAAAAATGTAATTATAACATCTTTTAAACGTTCAGCTGAAGGTAAAGTCACTTTTCACATTTTAAAATTATTTATTTCAACACGAAATATCCACTTCTTTTTTTCTTCAGAATGACCGTCTGGTATATTTAAATAATAATATCTGTCTGAAGTGTAAACAGAGTTGCTTCTCCAGGGATACAAAAAGTGTTTACGCACGGGGCAGTCATACATATAACAAGAGATAATATCAAATTAACAACATATTTATATAAATTTAATGAAACTGTAATACTTCAGGGTATAATAGTTTATGAAAATAAGAGGAAATAGGATTATTATTTAGCAAATATGGTTTACAACTTATTTATTAATAAAAATTGGAAATTATCTTATTTGTCTACGTGCGGAAAAGAAGAAAATTTACTTTATTGTAGATGAAAATTATTTAATTCAATTTGTTTTTTAAATGATTTATAAAATAATTACTGAAACGAGCAAACGTTCGTGCAGATTTAGTACGATGACAAAATTTTCATTGTCAAGGATGAATTGATAAATTAAGCTAACTATTGAGCTAAATTAATCGATTATGATTAATGATGGGTGAATAAGATTAATTCGTAAAATTAAAAGCATTAAAAGAATCTTGACTAAGTGGTAAAAGGGTGCATGTTAAGTAATGTTTCAATAATAAGTAATATCGATATAATTCAAAATTCTAAACAATAAAATTTAATTTGAATAAAGTAAATATGGTGAAAGCTCCTACACTTTTGTTTTTAATGTAAAATAAATAAATACTGCAAATAGAAACTAGATTTTTTGCTTTTAATGAATTAATATTCATGCAGTCATACTTATTAGAAATTGAAATCTGTTGTCATGTTTGAGAAAAATAGACATTAAACAGAAATTTCAATTTTGACTGACTTTATTCTTATTTCGACTGCCAGGCGTTTGGAAAATTTTTATCTTTAAATTGAATTGCGTTTTTAATAATGCAAGTAAATAGAAATTATAATTTGTTTGGTAGTAGAAAAAAGCAAAATCGCACATAGCAAAAGTTCCAGTGATTTAATATTGGTTCTAATCTTTAAAAATTGGTTAATTTAAATAATTTTCTATTGGGTACGATACATATAACCTAGCAATGAGCTTTAAAGTGAAAATGGTTCCCTCACCTGGGCAAATAGAATCCGGATCTGTGGCGAAAACGCTTGGAATTAGATTTATATTAAAAGTAAATGATTCTTTGAATCTATAGATCCTTTGTGTTTTGCTATCGTTTGAGACAAATGAAAGGGAAGATTCATTGAATAAGATAGTCATTTCAGGTGCCCACGGTTTAATCATTTCCAAAAAAGGTAGAATAACGATGGAGAGTAGAATTCCGGTTAAGATACAACGTTGTGGCCACTGCATTGGCTTCGATTTAATCTAAAAACAATTGCAACTTCAAGAATTATAAATTATAAAGAATGAATAAAACGAGCTCTCAATGAGATATGGAAAAAATTGCATTTAATTTAAACTCCACTGATAATTATTTCTCATGAATTATTATTTTAATAATTAAAATTTGCAAAAAGAACAAAAACAAGTGAAATTAATCTTTAATTGTTTATATAAAGCTTTAAATAATTAATTACTTCATAACTATTTATATAAATAACACTTTTTGGAAATGTATTTATTCTCTCTCTCTTTTCAACAACGACTTCATGCTGTGTTGACCAAGCGAAATTTTACTGCAAAATAAATGTTTGAAGTTAATTGTTATTAATAAATCACTTTATTATTTAATTCTAATTCGGTGGAACAGTTTTAACATTTTATATAGTGTTTCTAAAATGACTGCATATCAATTATGAATATGTTTCATATAGAAAAATATATTCAAAGTCATATTATTTTAATCACATAAATATGCCCAAAAATGTTATTGTTTGGACAATGTAGCTAATAAAGGGAAAATAAATGATACCTCATATTTGTTGACCTTTTAGAATCATTGCTTATTTTTTTTGAAAGCAAAAGTATTGGGATAATTTGGCCAATTTCGATAGTGCAATCGAGGGAAGGTGTGCGAGTGAATCTGCAGGCTGGTTAGGAAGCGGTCGTGCCAAGCGCTAACACTTTGGCCATTTGCCCAACTATTCTGACGCATTGGGAGGGGAGGCGTAACTAGTGAAGCGCTTTACCCGAACAACCACCAATCAAGGTCCACTCTACAAATCATGCTCGTCTTTCTCAATTTTATCAACTGACAAAATTCGGATCTAGATATTATCTACGATCAACTCCCTAGTCTGAATGAATATGCCAATCTACGATTGAGAGTGCCTCAAATCCTAGTACATGAAACAACTTGGAATCAGGCTAACGTGTATTGGTAGTTATTTCTATAAAGACGTAGAGTATATTTGCGAAGATATTCCAAGCGACTTCATAATGCTTGGATGGGATAAATTATAATGCATATAACAGGATTTAATTCACCAGCATAATTATTAGGAATATACTTTTAAATTAGATTCGAAGTCCTCAATATTTGAGCTTTAATTTTATTATTTTATTTTCCATTTCCCACCGAAATCAAGTAAGAATAAATCATACAGAGTAATAAAATAATAAATATCTATTACATAAAACATATTCAACAAAAATTCATGCATATATCCATCTATTGAGTAAAAAACTGATGATAAAATCAATATAATTTAATTAACTTAATTTAAATAAAACAATCGCTCACTGTTATCATCACAGTTTAATATTTTACTATAAAATTATTGAATTTAATTAACTGGTATAATATTGAAATTGAAATGTTACTTTAATGAAAATAAAAGTCTCAAATGCAAAATAACTTCAGGCTTTTAAATTTAAATTCAATCAGCATAAAAGCAGTAATTGCCTCATAGACATTATTGATTTGCTAATTATACTATATGAACAAACAAGCGAATATGTAAGCATAATCAAAGAAATTCCCATGTCAATTTGATTTATCCATCCGAAGATTTGGTTATTATTTGAATGAATGATAAAACACTTTTCTCTACATTCATTCAGTGCTAAACAGGTGGTGAAGTTCACATCGTTAAGTTAAAATAGCTTTCTTTTTTGAGCCTAAATAAGTCAAAAGTCAGAAGCTGAATTCATAAAATATGGGCATTTATTAGAAAACGGATTCAGATAACTCCCATAAAAGAGTTCACTTCCATATAATGGCATGAAAATAATTATTAGGCACAATTTAATTTTATTCCAATAATGTGGTGTGTGCAACTATGCGTTTGTTTAACATAATCAAAATCCCAAAATGTCTGGTGTATCAGGCAAGCTAAAATGTACAAAAGGTTTAGATTAAGTCTAATTGAAATTGTCACCGTCCCTATCCCACCCTGTTGACAGTTCACTGTGGTCCATAAATGTCAACACAAACCAAATTTAATATGTCAATAGCGAATAATTAGTTTTTAGTGAGTATATAAAAAGCTTAGTCGGATTCATTAAATCAAAAAGTATAAATCAAACCTATTTCTTAAATATTCTTACCTTGAAAATAAACATTTAATTTAGGTTTGAACTTTTATTTCTGATGTCCAAAAATTTGTTTGATTTTAAACTTGTCAGGTAAGAAAATGGTGCTTTTGCGACCAATTGATGAACAAAAGTTATTGAAGTGACAAGACCCACCATTATTAATGAAAAATTAGTCAATAAGAATTTCGATATTTTGGATAAAGTGCTGGTAGACGTCGGATAACTTTTATTTCAAAAAGTTCAATAAACTAATTATTGTTAATTGTTCATAAAAATTTTCATATCTGCTTAAATGTGCCAAATAATGTTTTCACCGTACTGCATAATTTTCGGTAAAGATTAGTTTAATCTAATCTCGTGTTATTATTGAGTTCAGAGGATTAAAACCACTTATGAGGGCTTATTCAGTGACAACATGTGGCGAGAGCAAATTATTGGCCACCTCGAAAGTCAATAGGTCTCAGCAAGGAATGGCTTGGTCAATGCCTTCTAAGATGTTTGTGAGCTTTTCCAGTAAAGATGAAGGTTAAGTTTAGAAAAGATGAGACCGGATATTCTCACCGCCTCCACTGCTACTGTTTCTCATACCTCTACTTAAAATTATACGCTATCACCTACTCTACTCTTGTCTCCTATGTTGCCTTCTACTTGCAGCTCTGCTTAGACGGCCAGTAACTATATTAAACAGAAAGACTAAAAAGGTTACAAGTCACACTTGCCAAATGAAATCTTTCGTGCCCAAATTCGTTCCAACACAACTTGGCTCTGAACCTACCTTGCCCAACCAACAGTCAAATTTGTCAGCTAAAGGAACAGAACGAAGGTTTTTGTACTCTTGTCTCCTCCAGAAATTACTGGTCAACTACCATGATCAAGTCCCAAATCTATCTTGGTCTGTGCAACCACACTCGAGGTAAACCCATGCTTAATTAGCGAGCGACGGACACTGATGGAAGAAAAGAAGAAGTCTTTTACTCTCAAATAAAACAGTACCAAAAATGATTATATAAATTGCAAGTGGGTCTCCATATCTTCGTTGTCAGGATCTTATTTGTTCTAAAACCTGCGTTTCTTAGTCTCTTTCTGATCTCAGTCTTGGTGGGCCTAAGTGAGGTATCTCCTGCCTTAAAACCTCAGCCAAATATTTGTCAACCAGAGTGTACCAAATGTTATTCTCCAGAAATGTCGTCTATTTCTCTTCTACTCAGTCGGAGGACTTTTAGCGGTGTGAGTTTCACTCCTTTACACTCTCTGCTTGATCTCAACGGTTTGAGCGAGCAACCAACTGTAAATATGGAATGACACTTTCTCTTGTCATATGGGGAAAGGACAATGGAAGTGATCTTTAATTCCTTACAGTTTGTGTACAGAACGACGACTCGTGTTGGTGCAGAACTCTTGTTGCGGCACTGATTTTCAATCTAAATGTTAAATATCTTTATTAATTTTTCATTATGGTGTGCTCCATTACATTTTTGTCGCAAGGCATAACTTTGTATAAGTCCGGACATTTCGATAATCTCGTGCTGTTATCGCGTTTGGTAACAAATACGTCTATAACTCAAGTAATTGCTACAATCCAGGGAACAGTTCTGGCACCTTCGGAACTTTATTGCCACTCTAGGCATCTTTTCGACCCTTTCTTTATCAGTTTTGGAACTTTCTATTGAATGATTGGTTATTTTCAGGTATTTAATCTTAATGTGGAGTGTTCAATTACTCGGAATGGCTTCAAGGTGTATACTCTTTAGCTTCAAGCGTGGTTACTGGCAAATGCTGTTAATTGGCCCATGTTAAGCTTTAAATAATTTCTGCGGCAGTTTGGCTAACGCTGTTAAGCCGGGTTTTCTGCTTATTAATGCTATGCTAATGAAAGTATTAATGAAAATCTTAAAATTATTTACGTCTCTGTAAAATATGGCGTCATTCTTATCCCTTTCTTGATCCTATCCTTTCAAAAACTTTTCCCTTAAATACTTCCTATTTCGGGCTAAAAACTCTTAAAACCTGTATGTTTAAATAGAGTTAGTCTTTCTTAAATAATCACCTATTTTATACCATTTTGCCAGTCATATTTAAAACCCTTGTACTGACTTGCAGGGGTTTTGCCTAGAGTTGTCACTTTCCTATAGCCACTGCTAATTCTAATTGCACCACATCGTTCATTATACTTCATGGATACGGAAATGAACGCTCCGTTTCACTATGTCTTTTGCACTCATCCTCGTGTCGTCTCTGATGAAGACCACGTTGTTAGTTCTCTTCTTCTTCTACCAGGAATTCCATGATATTTCCTAATTTAATTGCTCCCATTAATCTCAAAATATCCACAAAACAACTTAAACTGTGATCTTTTAGAATAGACTGAAAGTCAATCATTCAAAACTTTGTCATCCGAGTAGCACAGCAAATCGAATTCTTACATGGGATCTTAATCAAGCACCGAAGGTACTTGACAAAATTCCAATGATTTTTTTGCCGAGCAGATGGTAGAATGTGGAGGTTGCTAACATTATAACCTCTAGCAATCACTGATATCAGCTTCATCTTTACAATTATCCTTTTCTGTCATCGATTACTAAAACAACCTTTTCAGAGCACAACCTTGTGAAGGAATTTTTGGATAGTCCAGGATTGTCCTAATAAGTTGCTTTATAGACTGCTCCAATAATTTTGAGGGACCTTTATGTTGTCGTTTTCGCAGCCCACTTTTTCTTCTCTTTCTTTCCGCTTTACCAGAACACTTTCTAAATCAGTTGAAAAATACTGAGGTCTTTCTCCAAATCATATCGCCAACTAAAATCATTCCACATATCAGTATCAAAAAATCCACAAAAATAGCAAGTAAGTAGAAAGAGAATAAACAGTTAACAATTTTTAAACGTATACCGATATCCAATTATCGCGGATAAATTAATCACTTCTTTACAAGGTTAATCTAAGCTTTGGGTAAACAGCTTAATGAATATACAGGATTTTCGATATAAAAGATAAAAAGCATTAAATGATCGGCAAAAATATTACTACTTGACATACAATCATTTTCATTCAGACGATTCAAAACGTGTGTGTCTGAATAAGCTGTAACGTAGCTTCCTTCGTAGATTACTAGTTAGGCAAGCTAAATCATTATCGGTTAAAAATAGATTCAAGGCAGAATAAACTTTAGCAGACATAGACAGGAAGCGCTAAGGTTCAATTCGTAATGCTCTCACGCCTGTAGATCAAATACATTTGATCTGCTATAATTCAAGAGAATCGAATTATTCACAAACTTTATTTGTAGACTGGAGAAATTCGATTTAATATTAAATCAAAAAAATGAACAGTAAACATATTTGTTTGTGATTTTGAGTTAATTTATCATCGAGAATAACAAGGTCCGTGCTTGTTGCACTAAATGGTATATTCACCAAACTTCTCAAATTTTACTGAACTTAAATGAAGTTAGTTTAATTTAATACTGTTAAACATAATCCCACGATGAGCTCTGATACTCTGAAAAATAAATGAAAACATTATCTATTTATAAGTTTCATAACTAAAATGCTTCCTCAGTAAATGTAGCAAATGCGTTTGAATGGTCAGTCTCTTTTCTACCAAAATTTAAGTTGAGAAACTTGTAATATCGTCAGTTCCCAAAATTAGGTTGCCCTTGGCTCTTAATTAAAAGCTCTCCCAGATTTTCTTAATTAAATTTATGAGAAGAAAACTCTAATTATGAAACTTTATAAAGCTATATATTTGGCCTAATGCTTTTTACCAGCGCATGAATGTTTAACCATAATTATACGTAGTATGCAAATTAGTCTAAAATGGCCTGCATAGGGAGCTTACAAGCAAGATAATAATAAGCTAACTTTTTTCAAAAAATTTGCTTTTTATTTAAGCACAACTGACAAAAACGTTATGTAGCTGGCGGTTGACTATCTCAACAAATTATTGAAAATAAAATTGGATTAAAAGGGCTACAATGAATAATACAAATCAAAACATCTTCCGTTAAGATAGTAACTCTGCCTTGTTATAAGTCTCATCAGCTGCCTAAATTTAAATGAAATTACACGGTTTTTTAATCCTGAAAAAAAGGCACGTATTTTAATGAGAAGACCGATCAATTTACTGAAATAGGCACTAAATATCGTGAATGGACGCTGGATAGTTTCAACACAAATGCGCGCGCTGAAGACTTGACAATCAATGTTTTAATATTGCAATAAGGTTGAAATACTTATTTTTTAAAGAATATTAACATCTTAATTTTATAACCCGAATAAACTTTGGAAGTTTGCGCTGGCTAAATAAATCGTGGAATTTCTTTCCGTCTTTTACGATTAATGCTGTGATATGTTGCATTTAACAAACTCATGTCACAATAAATCGATTGAACTAAATGGCTTTTGTCAAATATTATTACCCATGGCGGTGAAAACTCATAATTAGTAGCTCACTTAGATGGGAAACAGGACGTGGGAAACCTTGCACTGTGTAACTGCTCGAATTATTTGAATCTTTTGCCTAATGCTAGACTCATAAGTGGCATACTTTACTGGGTAATTTAAAAAATTCCAAAGCACTATT
Organism: Hymenolepis microstoma; assembly: GCA_000469805.3. Lineage (NCBI taxonomy): Eukaryota > Metazoa > Platyhelminthes > Cestoda > Cyclophyllidea > Hymenolepididae > Hymenolepis > Hymenolepis microstoma. The sequence continues at coordinate 7,600,821 of LR215995.1, read as the reverse complement.
TTCATATAATTAAATTTTTAGATTTCTGAAGAATTTCAAATCTGCGAAAATAGACAGATAAAGTGGTTGTAAAAGTCGTCAATTTCTCCTTCAAATCATATGTGCCTTCCCATAATCATGAGCAGCTAAATTGAATATGTTCTTTGCAAAAGTTATCCCTTTATCCAAAGATAATTATAGTTGTTCAACATCAAACATGAAGTTCACGGTAAGCTCATAAGAGCAGATTTTAATGTTTGTGTCCAAAAATAAGCAAATCTTTTATGACCAAAAATAATTTTTACACAGTGAATATTTAATACATTCCTGTTTGAATGTTTTCTTAAGTTAACACAAATTTGACACAATCGACCCTTTATCCCTTATGTATACATTATTTTCACGATCTAGGGAAAGGTTCCTTCATTGTAATAATTCCAAAGAGATAGGCGCTTATATGAAATAGGCTAATTAATTGTGACAGACTCTATGTACAATAACTCAAGTAAAATAATCCTTGGTGGTAACCAAAATACGAAATAGTTAGTGAGTCAAAAAATAAACTCAAAAGTTGTAGTGTTAATGTTTTATCTGAGGACAAGAAACCCCAAAATTTTTTCATAATTGGCCATAACTCATATATATATATATATATATATATATTCATATATATCCATATTTATATTTATTTATATCAAATGGCAGACTTTCTGATAGTCATCATTAGCCCTTTAGTTGACTTCGGGTTCCACAGAGGGAAGTAACGTCAGAGTCACAAAAATTCGAGAGGGGGAACAGAAGAGTGATTCACCGATGTAAAGGAGACAGACACAAAGGTAGCGAAAAAGGTAAGGTGAGTACTGTGGAAGTAGTGGAATAAGACACACAGTGGGGCTATGGTGGTTTGAAGTCGACTGCCGATTTATAGACTTTTTTGTCGCGTGAGTATACGTTGCCCACAGCGCTCCACGTGGAGGCAAGTCTATCGCATACCCCATATATATGTACATATGAATATATGTATATGGTTTCTTTAATTGGGGCTTAAATCGTCATCGGTCTTGGCTTTGTATTGTTCTCTAATCATCACTAGGCAGAAAGCGAACTGTATTATTTCCAAGCCAATAAAGTGTCATTGAATAGCTGTAATTCAGACTATTTTTCCCTCCAGATTTGAGTCAAATGTAGTCTAGCGATATCTAGTGTACTCGTTTGTCTTAGTTGTAAAATCTAGACTTGCTAATAGTGCAACAGTGTTGAGGAGCCTCAATGTACATCAATTTTTCCTGCTGCAATCTTCAAATAACGTCCAAACATATTTCTTTTTATTAAACTAAATTTATGCAAATACGATTACATATCAACTGGTGATATATAAGTGGATTTGGATGACTAAGTCTTGTGTACCTTTCATTTTTCGTATTTCCTCGTATTTTACAAAAGGCAGGAATATAATTTCTGAGGCAATAGTATATTTATAAGGTTGCTTCATAAGAAATGATATCTTCATAAAAAGCATAAATAACGCTGTTTTATGCATGTATCTTAGGCAATTAATTATTTTTGCTCTGAAACCAAGAAGCAAATTGCAACGAACGTAACTTTTTTAAAAAGAAACACGTTGTCTAGATGATTAATGTTATTATTTGTGCAAACTTTCTCTCATGAGGTCTTGTTTTTACCACAAATGTTACCAAATATCAAGAAATTTAAAAATAATTTTATTACCTTTATAATGAAGGCAGAGGTGGGACGACTTTGCATTTTTCCTTCGGAATTTAAGATATCTTCTGGTCTGTCCAAATATATAACAATGCAAATGCAAATAAATTCAGACGTTGAGAAGTTATTAACTCAAATGAACTTTCAAGGAACGTGAAGGCGTGAGGGGTGCAGAGGTGCAAATCACAACTCGAGATTCAACTAACGTTGTATGGGTGTTTTCCTGCGCTGAGATAGTAACATATTATTTTTCCTGTCATTTGGAAAATTTGCTTTTCATATTCATATTCATGTTCCATTAGAACAAAACTAGCCATTTTGCTGACATAATAGACAGAATTAAATCACAAAATTTAAAATTGCATCAAATTTTATTTTAGTCAAAAATACTGCTCGTTAGGAGAAATGTTTGCATATTACTACTGGCTTTTGAGACTCCTTAATTTAAATTTGTAGGTGAAATATTTATCAAACATGCAGTTGAAAATAAAGAATAAACGGATAAAGGACAAATGCCAATTTTGTTGCTAAAGGTTATCATTAATTTAAATTTATTGGTCAAAATAAAAATTTGTGGCTGAAACATCAATGTAATTTATGAAAGCGCTCCTTTTGTTTTTCAAAACCGGAAATATTGTTAAAAAAATTAATTAAACGACGTATCTATCGATTTCTGAGCCTTAGATTCCATTAATAAAATCGGTTAATTTTCTCTACGCCAAAAAATTGCTTGTTTACAGACATGTGCCAATAATAGATATTGATAATATTTTCAGAGCAGTAACTTCTGAAAAGGGTACTCTGCTTAACATAAAATCAACTCAATTGAGAAATTGACATATTTAAATACCTGGTTAATTTTGTTAATAAATATCCAACTTATAGCCTTATTACTAAAAGAATATATTAAATTTTGTTTAAAAACTTTGAAATGCAAAATTTATTTTAATTGATATTAAAATCAAAGAGTATGTATTTGTATTAGATAAAGCGAAATTATCAGCTATAGAGAATAAATATCGGTTGGCTTAAAGTTATTTAAACTGAATTATGGTATATATTTACTATTTATATTCAGTTGCATGCGGAACTCCAAGAGCTTATGGCGCTGGGTTGAAGCGCCATGTGATTTATTTAGGTCAATATGCTGCTTTTATTTCAAAATGCACGGAAGAGAGAAAAATTAACCAACATCCGGAGAGCATATTTTGAAGCCAATTCAAAAAGGTTCACTTAAGTGAAAAATTTTCTTTTTAATGTGATACCGGGCATTACAAACTTATATAAATATATCCCTATAAACATTAATTAGACAAAAGAGTAAAGCAAGCTAGTCTAACTTAATTAGTAGAGTATAAATGAAATTCTACTCTCTAAATAAACTTTGGATGTAAATTAAACTTCGCTTTAAGTAGCTCACTCTTGAAGTACCGAAAATGAGTATTACAAGAATAATTTGAAATTCATCAGCTTAAATTAAAACTAAGGGTATTTCGAAAATAAAACCCATTGAAAGTTTGAGTTTCGATCCATTACGAAAGAATTCAAAAGTCCATAAATTAGCACTCCTAGGTTTACATTTTGAAACATGACTAGCATCACAGAATTACTCCACTATTAATACGCTATTATTATTTAAAAATAACTTTTCATTACCTATAACTCTTACTATTTTTTATCAATAAATTAAGGAAGGATTTTAATTTTAAATAATGTAAACTTGCATTCTAATTTACTAATCAATAATTAGGACAGTATTAGCATTTAAATGATGTTATGCTATTTATAGCATCGTTCGGAGAACTGTTACTTTTCCAACTTTGAAATGAGCTCCTTTTTGGCCCCCTTTTGGCTGCTAACTTTGAACAAGTCCTTACTATTTTAGCATTATCTTATTACTTAACTTGTTCCATTATTCATAAATGCTTCTTTATAGTTTATAAAAACATTTTCCCCACCTAATCCTCTATTTTGCTGAAGTGTATTTTAAATTTTTAGAACTGTAAGTGGATTTAAATTTCATACTGGAATATTCAGGTTTGTGATTTTTTTGTTTAAAAGCTGTGCTTTTTAACATACATCTTTCACTTCTAGATGAGTGAGAGTTCATACTGTCATACTGTACGTTAATTTGCATTTTCTGTCCAGTTGATTAGAAGAAGAAATTATCATTTACATTTAAACTTAATTCAATTTAATAGTACATGAGTCCAGAGGAAAGTAGAACTTTTTGTTCTTTTTACGGCCTTAAATTAGGACTGTGGTGTGTTATTTTTAAAGCCCCATTAGTTGGACTTATTTTTCCTACGAAAATAATAAATATTCAATAAATGATTAAATATCCAGAGTAAGGAAGACTTGGCTTTAATTGATTTATCCCCTATTTATTCATAAAAAATTTTGTTTTGATTTTTATCGACGATAGACGAATCCGAGCAATTGCAAGTTTAAAAAATCTTATTTTACCTTCTCGTAAATTAAGAAAGGGAAATCGAATTTAAATGCCAAGACTGGTCACTCTTGACCAATACTTGATCGATAAACAATGGACATTGCGAACAAGTATTTAATGCAATCCATGGGAAGAATCGTGAAATTTGAATATTGAATCATGAAATTAATATGGTACAATCCGAATCCAAACATCAAACATTACACTAAGTTTGTTCAACTGTGCGACGCATAAAAGAAGCCAATTACCAATTTAGGTGTCCAACTTGGTTTTGCGTGAAGATGAAAACGGGAACTATTATTTGGGCATCATTGACCCCTTTGACCTACTTTTCAATTTAGTATCTTAAAGTAGACCTATTTAAATGCTCAGACTTTCGTCTCTCGCTCTGCGTTGGGTGCGATGGGGGGGTTTGCGATTTTCATAATAAGCATCACTAATTTAGTAATCCAGTTGTGAACCCAAATCTAATGCAAGATCACAGACTACGATTTTTCTACTCAAATTAAATATATAAACCCTCTTTCTTATGCGAAATCATCCGACAACCACCAGAACCAGTTAATTCAAATGAACTATTTTTTGCGGAGAACGTCACTGCATTCGAAATTGCCCCTTCCAAAGATATCTGTATCTGTGCTTCAATGAAAATGATTTCAGAAAAGCTTCTTTCAAGAATCTTCAACGAGCCGTTTAACGAGAAAGAATTCTTGTCAAAATGGCGCATTAAATTGATGGGTAAGGATAATTTTATCAAAAATAAACTCAGATAACAATTAATTATATTTTCAATAAATAAAAAAAAACTTTACATAACTATTAATTGTGGTAAAATCAAGGATCGTTTCTCGGTGGAATTCAGAGTAAAATTTCGGAAGTTCGCCTAATCTATCTCAACAACTGAGCTTGGGCTTTCTCGATTATTTTGGAGACTAATTGGGCGATGACATTTCGTTGATGCAAGAAAATTTTAATGCAATAAAATGTGTCAATTTGAGAAATTGTGCTATGGCATTTTAGCTCCAGGTAGATATTGATTTCATTATCACCACCGTCTTACCAGGACTTTAGAGAAAAGTTGGAATCTCCTAGCCAAGTATTATTCCCTGTGGAATATATAGTGCTTCTGGTGATTTTGATCAATTCTAAGGAGTTTACTGATGTAATACCACTTTATCAGGGAAGACGATCTCCAGGAAGTGTTAAGCTACATTTCGAAATATCGAATTCGTGGACATTGGCTGGATCGATTGGGTCAACCTTATCCAATTAGCCGATAGCAAAGAACCCTACTAAACATTGACTTTCAAGCCAAAAAATTGCAGAGTATTCCGTGAGAGGATGCAACAGGTTTCATCGTGATGGGGAAATATATATATATATATATTTTCCCATTTCTACTCAGTTGTTGGAACCAGGACTCTGCGCCAACTTAGCATCTCAATATACCTCACTATGACAAATTCACCTTTGAAAGCGTTCAATATCATTCTAATCTCGCCGAAAATAAGCAGTTCAGCCCTCTATTCTCTATTAACTGTTTTTAGCCTACTGTGTATTGTACAGTCTCTTCACGTTTCTAAGTGCACAGTTTGATTCGTTAAACTTTGCCCAATTTTGATTTAATCGATTATTCGCCTAAAGGCATCTCCTTTCGCCATATTAGAGCAATCTGTTCCTTCTAGAAAATGTACTGATCAAGATTTGATGACAGTGTGCCAAGAAACTCAAATATCAAAACCACTTTGTGCCCCTACAAAATGCGACGAGATGCGCTGCCAAAGTGGAGTTTATCTTGTATATGCCTGTAACCACTAATGGAAAGGCGTCATAAACACTAAACAGTATGGCGGCAAAAACTACGATGTGGCAGCCAGAAAGAAGACTTAAGCTGAAGTTCGTAAAAAAAATAGGAAAATGGAGGTTTGATTTATCACATTGTGAAAGACATTATTCCGCAAATAGTCATGATGCTATTATTCCTGTGTCTTTTCAGCCTGTGATCTCTTGACATAGTGTAAAGACGCGAGGGAATCGATCAGTATATTATCTCCCTGTAGAACATTAATCTTCGATCAATCTCACTACCAGGGCAAACAAGGGATCAACTCTACTAACAAGCTTGTTATATAAAAGAAAATTTGTATTTTAAACAAGATATTTTATTTATATTCACAAAAATATAAATTCCTTCAATGCTTTCTTGTCTGAATGATTATATTTAAATGACTTGCTTGATGTGAACAATCAATTTACTATGAAAAAGTTCATCCCGCTTAGATGGCGTGATTTGAGTTGATCTGTATTCTCAACTAGCTCTTTTATCTCTAATGGAATTTAACCGTCGATTTAACTATAAATAAAAATAAATCATATTAGTCAGTGATAATACTCACATCTTCAAAATCAAGGCATGCAATTAGTATAGATAACTGTTTTTACTTCTGATCTTAACTCCAAAAATGAAGGGAATATTTATTAACTTTCCAAAATAATTTTAATTTATTGTGTTAATTGCCGTCAATGAAGATTGTAAGTAGGTCCTAATTTTGTTAAGGAAAGGCTCCTTTAATTTTAATAAAATCTTTCGAGCGGAAGACATATCTCAAAACCTTTTCTGGTTGAGTATTGAGAGTTTATCTCCTACTGCCAATAGTGGGGAAAATTCAATTTGTTAGTAGGCTCAAACAAGTCCTTTCAAAGCGACAAATAGAGTTTTGCTACATCTAAATTCTTATTTTCTTATTTTTTAAATTAGTTAATTTTATTGCCTTATTAAATTACCATTTATCAGCATTTTGCTTCGAAACCAATTTTAATGGAAAATGTATTTTTATTTGCAATATTTATGGGAATTTAGCCTTTAAGTATTTGCTGTAATAAATTTTATGCCATATTATCTCTCAGCTGTGTGATTTATTAATGCTGAAAGTGAACTTGGTTTTTTTGGTCTTCCCTAAGTGAATTAATAAAAATTTAGAAGATTAAATCTCAGTCAGGATAAACTTGAATACCCTCAATGTGGCATTTAATCTAAAAAACCATACCAGGTCAGAAAAAATAAATTTCTTAAACAATAAGTCTCCAACTAAACAAATATAATATTTCTCCTTTAATGTGAATTGCAGAAAAATATTTTCCGAATTTGTTAATGAAAATAACCCAATTGATAAACCCACTGAGGAATTTCAAATTATTTCGACAGAGTTTTAATTATTTCATTTATAAAAAAGAATATTTTGATTTAAATCATTTTGAAACTTTAAAGACAAATTTTGATTTTCCGAATTTTACATCTTTTATGTCGAAAAAAATGAGCAAAGCACTTTACTGCCTTAAAATAGGTTAAATTACTTAAAGCCATTTTATCTTAACTGTGCAATTTTCTTACAAAGGTTTCGCCTTTTGCTGAAATGCATATGTGTACTTTGAAGTGAAAATTTGCCAAACTCGCCTTATCCAGAAATTGCCAAATTTTTTATCTACTTTGTTTATAATAAAACAAATAAATAAGAGAAAATGTTTATTGCGTTTAAATAATATAGTATATACATTGCAAAATATTGGAAATTTGATTATTAAATTGAAATTATAAAATTTTGCCAATATTTGAGATAATTTTTGACCCTCAACTTTGCAATTTTGCATAAATGAGTTGCATTTTCTCTTTAACACAATTTTATTTCATTATTATAGTCAAAAGAATAATTGCATTACATTTACTAAATGAGGGGGAATGTAAAGTGTGATACCTCTTTTTAGAATGTAGAGATATTTTTGGAGGTCAAGTTTCAACTTCCTCCCCAATCCCTAACACCTTTTTAAAACAATCGAGGAGTTCATTCCGTCAGTGATTGGCCTCCATGATTATGGTTAGAAAATTCTATTTGTTTCCCCTACATGGAGATTTGATTTCCCATATAATTTTATGGCCACATATTTCACGATCCAGCCATTTATTTCATGCCATTTCAGAAGAAAGTAATCATCCTTTCTATAGTTAGTCTTAGCATCTACGTCATTTAAGCTGGAATTGAAACCAGACAATCTTGTTCCCCAATATTTCCCATATCTTATTTTACTCTAAATGTACCAATACAGGCTCTTCATATTGCATTCACTTTAATATCGATTTCAATTTGTTAACCGAATTAAGTATCATTCCTCAGTCGGGTTATTAATATTTGGGTCCATGTGTTTTCGATAAGTCAGCACACCACTCATTTTATAAGTAAATTTGAATGGCAAAGGCTTCTTTTTTATCTCGAAGTCTTGATACTAAATAGATCATCTATTTAAGAACAATGGCAATAAAGGTAGATCAGACTAAGCTGAATTAAATGCCCAATATTTGTTGCTAATGAGACTCTCATGATTAGCGGAATGGAGAAATATATGAAAGGAACATTACTGATTGTTCAATGGAATTAATTTGGTAAATAATTTGAAAGTATCACCGAATGAGAGCATTCAAAAATAATGAATCAGAGGCTGATAATTGACAATGATAAATTTACATATTTAATGGCAAATTGAGCAGGTTAGTTAATAAAAATTTGTCATTTATCATCATCCTTAGGAATAAATATTTAAAATCATGTTTATTAAAACCCCATCACTTTACTTACCCAGTTAATATTTTTGCTTACTTAAATGAAAAAAATACTGAGATAATGAACTTGCAATAAATGGTCATTCAAATAAGAAAGATATTCCATGCATAAGAGGTTAATTTCAGACTTAAGTCCCGCTGTCGAATGATGTCAGCTCGAATGGAATCAGTCAAGTAGAAAATGACTTTTAAAGTGTTAAGCCTTTCTATTAATTTAGGTAAAATTGTGAAAGGTGTTCTAAAAAAATGCTAAGTCGGTTACTTAGTTATTTACAAATAATGTTTTCTATACATGCGCTTGAAGCTGAGAAAAAGGTAACAAAACATCGCTTTGGAATTCGGAGCATTTGGGTTAAAATTAAGATAAATAAGGACTATTTGTTGAGATTTTGTTTATTTGAAAGTAGGAAGAAACGCAGATGGATAATTTAAACAATAGTCTTATAAAAATTTGTCATAGCTTTCCATTAAATAAAATGGGGTAAGTTAACTGCTTTCCTTCTAGATATTATTGTTTTACAATATCCCTTGATTGGCTTCTTGCTTGCAAAGGAGAAACGCAAAATTGTTTCCCGTCAGTTTTTGTAATAGCCGAGCATGTTAACAAATAGGGAGCAATTGCTAGTGCTTTTAGCGATATTTTTCTCCAATCTTCATTTCACAACAAAAGGACATTGATTTTTTTTATACCTGACAATGTTTGAATGAAATGAAGAACTGATCGATTTCAAGACTGCAATCTAACCCTTTTCCTGCTGTGGCTTAATTAGCGTATATTTATATTTCACATATAATGGCTAATGTTGCGCAAAACCAATAACTGCTAATCCAATGAATTAGAAATAAAAAAAAATAATACAAATTTCTTCCTTCCAATAGGATTCCAAAGAGGATTTATCTTTTTTTAAGTGTAATTATAAATGGTCTTGGCTATATTATATATAATTCACATTCAAGCAAGTTCAAAATATTCTGTAATTTTTTTACCAATATGAACAGAGATTAGCTGTAGCGGTTTAAAACCGCTGCTGCAACGTCTGTGTAAAACTGTTTATCTAATTTTAAGCTTAGAGCAAAAATATGCTTCAATCTATGAAATATTTATTCCAATATGTTCATAATTTAACTTGCAACCAGGCACATAGGTGATAAATTTTATTAAATCTGCTTTGTCATTCGTCTGACATTTACCTAGCATTTCATATATATGCTTCAGACGACAGTTGGATTGCCACCAATAAAGGAATAGAATATATTGTTATAAGCTATTCTTTTGGTCAATTTTTTCTACTGAAAAAAGCCTCAATTTCAAGCGCTTTTATAGAGCAGTTAATTTCGGTACTAATAATTTTTTTTCAGAAAAGACTCCCTTTCAGCGGGTTTTAGAGTTATTTTGTGCGTACTATAAATCAAGTATTATGAGAAGATTGCCTGGAATTAATCGATCCAAGAAATATTTAAGTAGACCACGGAACAAAAATTTCGCCTATTTTTGTGTATCCAGCTCTGGGACCAAAAGCGAGAAAATGAATAATTAAGGAGGCGAATTGTTAAAGCCTCTCTTTTGTCCTACTTTGATTGATGGAGTAAAATTGGCAAAAGATAGCATCAGTAATTTTTGTTTTTTTAAATAGAAACAAACTTCTACAAGGGAATGAACTCCATGTCTCTAAAGCATAATATTACCTCTGTCAGCTAAACTAAGTTTGCGTTAAGATTTAAAGACCTGCGAATTTATAAATTCTTGTTCCAGATTGTAACTGGTGATGAACGTTCCGAATTTCCCTTTAGAAGGGGTTAAAATTGGGTTGAATCAATATCAATTTACTTATACTTTATTAAAAATTGGTTATGCAAAACACTGTGATTAATTTTCAGGCTGAAGTAAAACAGCTTAAGGAGATCTGTAAGCTAAATTTTTACCAATCTTATCTCCACTAAGCTAAAACTGTGATCTCTTGAAGAGCATATAAGGTCATCTTAGCCTCCTCAACCATTTGAGGGACGAAGAAATGAAAATAAGTGAGAAGACATACCATGCTTTATTAGAAGAACGGTCAATGAGGAGTGATCATCAAGAACAACTGTTTACTACAGTACAGGGACAATCAGTGAAATTGGAATTCAAATAGTGAGCTACCCATTTATTGAATATTGCACAAATAGAAACCGAAGATCAAGTGGGGCAAGGCTTTTGGTTGTGTGGGAACGTAACTTTAACATGAGAAATGCAGAAGCCTCTCGACCAATCAATGACCAATGCCAACACGATCAATCAATGGTCAATTCCGGTACACGATTACCCAATCAATCAATGACCCAAGTTATATGAGGTCTCCATACCACAAAGTGTATGTGATGACTAAGTTCCACGTCATACAACAACGTGTTCCACGGTATACATCTGTTTCTTCTATTCTGGGAGACTTATCAACTAGGAGATTCTGCCATAGAGGTTTCTGAGAAGAGTCAAGGCTTATTAAGGTAGATAATCCGCTACAGTTGTCTTGACGTTGCTCTCAGTACTTTTCATACCCTTTTCCCTTCTCACTTAGTGAACTTTGTGTTAATAGATTTCATTTGTTACCCACAAATAAAAATGTTATCATTTTGCAATGTGTACTAATGCCAAGGAATAAATTTGATAAATTTTTATTTAAATTAAGTTGGAGATATGGGTTAATCAGTGTTTTCAAAGTCTATTGAAAACCATTTATTGTTGTGATATTGAAAACTAGAAGCAATTTGTTTGTTTATTTTCAATTTCTTCCACCTCTTCCTTTTTTTATTAATTGACTGGAAAATTCTGTCTTCAATTTTCGAGCACGTATTCATTTTCACCAAAAGATTAGCACTTCTGCACTTTATTTCTTTAATATATATATTTAGTACTGAGCTATATAATGATTGCGACTGCCGAATTTGGCGGAGAGAAAAATGGCTGGTGAAGTGTAATAAAATGGCAAATGAATAGCCGAATATTTCATATTCATTAATAATATTTTCCCTTCATTGCACTGACGTGACGATACACACGCAGCACAAAGTATACATAATAAGAGTGTATTCGATGGGGAAATTCTTAAGGAAAAGGGCATTCTAGCCCCTGTTAGCCTTTGTCTGGTTTATCCAACACAAGGAAATAATTTTATGGACTCGCATTAAATTTAAAAAATATTACAAGCTATGCATTTCTTACAACTTTATTAGCCTTCAAAAGAGCATTTCAGGACAATCTTACGGTAGTATCTGAATGCGTGGCCAAGCATCTATGAACCAATTATATCTCCTAATGACCATATTAGGCTAGATGATACTAGCCAAGACATACCTCATAGGTGAACACGTCTATCCGACATTTTTAGCTACCTCTATCGCCTTATATAAGGTCGAAAAAGCGGTCTTTAGTTTCCCATCCACTCAATATCAAAGATAACTTACTTATTCGAGATAAAACTGCCTTTTTTCCTGCGCCAGTAAAGAAGGGTGCAAAATGCAGATCTAAACATAGTTTTTATTCTTCACAAATGAAGTGTGCAAAATTGCAAAAGTTTTTCACTTTTTTGCTAACCTGTTAAAATCCGCACTTTCAAACAAAGGAACAAAATTGAACTATTTCGATATTTTATTCAATCAAACTGATGCAGCAGTTTGAATTGAACATAGGATCACTCTAAATGCGATCTGAAAATTAAATATTGATCCACTATTCTTAATTATGTCCTAGTGTACTAATTTGACTGACATTATATTTCAAGGTTTAATGTTTAATTCGAGGGTGTGCAATAGACTTACCTCCACGTGGAAACGTATACTCATACCGCAAAAAAGTCTATAAATCGGTAGTTGACTTCAAACTACTATGACCAGCCTGAAACGAAACTCAAATATGAAAATCGACCTTGTCAGGAACCACAACTTCTACAGATCCTTCAGTGGAATGCTGGAGGGACAAGAAGATTCAAATTCAGGAAATTCTAGATGCCTATAACATAGACATATTCACAATCATGGAATCCAACCTTACGAATGACAAACTCACATACTATCAATTTCCAGGTTACACCTTACATCTGCCACCTAAAGACCGACAAGTGGCAAGTGGAATATTGGCCGGAGTAGTGGAAGGCCTCACATCACCTTGTGAAATAACCAAAAGTATGGGCTCAATGCAGGATATACGTGAAATAATCAGATTAAATGTATGAAAAAGTCAAAGCCACTTCAAGATGAACGCGGTCTGTAATCCACCCCAGAATAGACCCAACTTCGACCTTCTTAATGGGCTAATGATTATGTCGCCTGCCATTTGATATAATAATAATAGTAATGCTTAATTTTTTTCCCACTTTGACAAAATAGTAATACCCGAAATTGAGTAGGTTATCAAAAATAGAAAAGCCACAAAAATGAGTTGAAAATCAAAGTAGTAAACAAGAAAGTATCAAGCCACTGTTTTGGTGGATGCCTGTGCAAGTCACAGTGCACATTGCTAAAGTAGGATCACAAACTACCAAACCCAAAAGGAAGCGAGAACACGCCTACGATCGGCTAGACCAATGAGGAGGCCAGCAGGTCGATGTGCATACAAATCTCCATATCTTTGCTAAGTCAGAGAGTTGTGGGAATGTGGCAAGATGGCTGCTCTTCTTACCCTTTCTGCTTCTTGCCACCTGTTTTTTGTCTTATGAACTTTATTCTCTCTCATCTTGATTTACCTTACCTAAAAATACGCTTCAAAATAGACTTACTTGGAAGATGATTCCTACAAATAAACGTTGTGGTGTCCCCCTAGTTTGCCTTGGACTGTGTTTATGTTGTAAACAAGAATTCCAACCCCAAAATAGGCTGAGCAAACCACAAGTAGCAGAATCAGGATTCTGCAGAGTCGAATATGGATTATGCGTGAAATAATGACCAATAGCTGATGACGATAGACTGTCAGGAAGGTGATAGGTGAAATCAATTAAATCAAGAATTGAAATCACCCCTTACCTGGAATTTTTAAGTGGATTGATGTATTAATTTATGTGGAACGATTTGAAAATAAGCCAAAGTTCGAAAAGCTTCAGATATTTAAATCCGCAAGAAAAATGTAAAGTAATAGGTAAGCAATAATATTTGAAAATCGGTTGGGAAAATTCAAAGATGGAGGTAGGGAAATATTTGTTTAGAACGAAGCAATGATCGTGAGAACTGATATGCCAACTGTAAGCCACGGGCTACATTATAATGTCTCTAGCCGTTTGAAAGTCTAGATAATGAGATTGATACAGTATTTGGATTTCAAATAAGACACTAAGATTTTTGCATTCTTCTCATATTCCTTTGGAATACAAATCACCAGCAACATTTTAAAGGATGGTGCTGCTTCCTAATCGGAGTCAGCCCTAATTTTATTCGTGAATTTCAGTTGTTTTATCGAACACCCCTTTATCAACAGATTTTTCTTCGATCAGAACCAAGCTGACTTACTTGAGAAAAATCTTCTTTTAAAAGGCAAATCAATGGGATGAGGTGATATAAAGCTCAATTATTAAGTTTCGAATGAATTTAATAGCCGATTTTATTATGTGTTTTAAAAATACTACAATTGTGTTGAATTAATCGAATAGAGCTCTGTATCCAGTATGAAAATGGCTCTATCACACAGTCTTAGACTATGAGAAATTCTCACTATACATTCCCTAAGCCACTACCCCTTTAATGAGCTGAACATTTTGCAATATTCATTTATTTTCATATATTAGTAAAAATAATTTTATATTTCATCTTCTAATATACAAATCAACTGAATATCTTTCGAGATAGCTGACAAAAATTTAAGAAAGATTCAAGGAAAGTATACGTCAAACGAATAGAAAATAATAAATAGAAAATCGGTTAATATTTCCATGTTTGGTTTAAATAATTACCATAAGTATTAAGATAATAATAAATAAACGTACTTCATTGATCTATAAAAAATATCGCGACATGTTTCCTAAAATGACCTAGTTTTTTCAACAAAAAAAAGGTGATAGTAGGCATTAGAAGAGGTACTAATAGTGCTGAGACTTATCTAGATGTTTGATTATATAGAAATATTATGTTGAAAATTGTTCTAACCATACCTTTACCCGCCCAATAAATATACCACTAAATTTATCCTGATTAAAGCGAAGTTTATTTATTCAAAACTGAGGGTTAATTATTACCATTTTATGTAGGAAATGAGTAGTTTTTGTTATTTACGTAATTTTGACTACTCTTAAGTCTGTTCGCCAGTGTTTTTGACATTTCTTCAAAAATTTCTAAAATGCAAGATAGATAGAAAAAATCGTTTCAATAAATTAAGGAAGACCCAAAAAATCGCTTAAAAAAGTTTAAACTATAAAATGTGCAACAGTTTTTTATATGCAACATAGCATCATAAAGCACATACAGAACCAAAAAATGATTAAATTTGTTTAAGCTGTTTGAGATTTGCTCAACACTTTCAAATCTTTATTCGTCACTTAATGCAACGTGTTAGTGGTGATGACGACTCCTGAGCTACATCATGGTTTTGGAAAGCTGGTAATTACATGTAAATTTAGACACCATATTTTTTCTCTTTGGTGGATTATTTGCATTATTATCCTGAAAGTCTAACTAACCTATGACTCATTTGGTTCGCAGGTGCTCTCCGGAGATGCGATTGTTATTCGTGATCGAGCAGTAGATGGTCCCCCACCATCACGAGTTGTTGTGCTCTCAAACATATCTTGTCCCAAGATTGCAAGGCGTACTAACACCGGTGAATATACCTCTGATGAGCCTTTTGCCTGGCAAGCTCGTGAATTTGTTCGTTCGAAGGTCATCGGCAGAGAAGTTTACTACACAGTTGACAATGGTGAGCTGTCTGATCGAGTCTTCGGTTGTGTCTTTATTAAAAATGACGGCAATTTGGTGAACCTTGCTCACCTAATTGTTGAAGAAGGACTTGCCCGTGTAAGGCGTAATATGAGTCCTGCGATGCTCGAAAGAGGCAAAATGAAGGATCTTATTGCTCTTGAAGAAAATGCGCAGCTGAATAAAAAAGGCATTTGGTCCGATTCTCTCGACGGTGCACCTCGCAAAATCTGTTGGAATGTGTCTGACTCTGCTGAATTTTTCAGCAAGTTCGGGAAGAAGCATCTGCGGGGAATAGTCGAATATGTTCGAGATGGCAGCTCAATGCAAGTTATGCTTCTCCCAATTAATGGTGATCCCGAAGGTGCTTATTATAGTATCATGTTGCTTCTTTCGGGTATCAAGACACCGGGTTCCAAGATGAGTGAGGGAGAACGTATCAATGAGCCCTTTGCTACTGAAGCTCAATTTTTTGTTGAGTCGCGGCTGCTACAGCGTGAGGTGACAGTCATTTTGGAGTCAGTAATGAATAACAATTTCGTCGGAAGTGTCTTACATCCAAATGGCAATATTGCTCAGTGTCTACTTGAGGAGGGTCTTGCTAAATGCTTGGAGTGGAATTTGAGTATAGTTAGCAAGGAAGCCGGTGGTATGGAAGAGTATAAGAAAAAAGAACAAATTGCAAAGAAAAATAGGCGTCTGATTTGGAAGGACTTTAATCCACCTCAGGTTGCAAAAGGCCAACCCGGTAAGGAAGGTAAAGCCGAAAATGATTCAGCTGCTTCCAGTGTGCCGAAAGAGTATTCAGGAACTGTTGTTGAGGTCGGAAATGGCGATAATGTTCTTGTGCGTTGCCAAGATGGTCAGGTTAGAAAGTTCTTTCTTTCCAGCATTAGACCGCCTAGGCCTGTAGGTCCTGTTGAAGGTGCAAAGCCTCAACAACAGCAGGGGCAATTTAGACCACTTTACCAAGTTCCTTGGATGTATGACGCTCGAGAATTTCTCCGTAAACGCCTCATTGGAAAAAACGTGAAAGTTCTAGTCGATTACATTCAACCAAAACCTGAGGGTTCCAATTTTAGTGAACGGGTTTGTGCAACCATTTATGATAACGCAAATGTTGCTGAAGCGCTTGTAACTCGTGGCCTCGCAACCGTGGTTCGTTATCGTAATTCGGCTGATTCGAGAGCCCGAGATTATGACGCGCTTTTGAAGGCTGAAGCAGCGGCTGAGCAACGGCAAGTCGGCTTGTTTGATAAAAAAAAGAAAGAACCAAGGGTGCATAAGGTTATCGAAATTGGTGAAACCGTCAAACCGCAATCTTACGTGCATACTCTACAAAGGCGAGAAAATGTTGACGCTTTGGTAGAATATGTGTTCTCAGTCTCAAAACTCCGAGTGGAAATCACAGCGGAAAGCCTTCTCTGTTCGATTTCGCCTTTTGGAATTGATATCCCATATGCCAGGTATGAGACCCCTAGCAGTCTTCTAGTAGTTGTATTGACCTTTATTAGTGTTTATTTCCTTTTCATTGTGCTAAAATTTCGTTTTTTTTCACCACTTAGGAAGGCATCAAATCAGCCTGGCCCAGAGGAAGACGCCTTTGCTGATGAAGCGAAGCAATTTGTTCATGATTTGGTCATGCATCGAAACGTCATTTTTTCTATGAACTCTCTCAATAAGCAGGGTACCTTCATTGGCCATATTGGACTCCGTTCGGAAGTAAAAGTCAGCCCCGCTGGTGATAAGAAAACAAAGAAAGGCGGAAAATTCATCTCAAGTAAAGATTTAAGTGAAGTTCTCGTTGCAAAAGGCTATGCCACGGTTAGCCGCCATTTGACCAACTGGCACCCAAGCTATTATCGCAAACTTATTGATGCTGAAGAATTTGCTCGGAATCATAGTCTTGGAATATGGTCATCTGGGACTATCTTAGCTAAATGGTCCGAGGGTGTGATTGCTAATCAGCAAATGGATATGGAACCGGAAAATCAGCAATCTGATGGGCTAATGTTTGTTAGGGACCTTCAGGATGCATTACCGGATGAAGCAGTTCTTAATAAAGCAAAAGCTGACCGTCAAGTAATTTTAATTCGGCTCATTTGTGCTTTATTTCTGGGGGGTTGTAGTACATCTGTTTCCCCATTTTAGGCTACTGGTTTTATGGCGAGAGCTATCTGGAGAGAGGATGCTCAACTAATTGAACCTCCAACTGGAAAGAATTCGGGTGTTCGATTCTTTGTGTATAAGGGAGATTCAATTAGCAAGCTCAAAACCCTTCTTGCACCCCTTAATTCTCAAGGCTTCCCCAGCCCCGAGGCTGTTTCCAACTTCCAACCTCGAAGGGGTATGGTTTGTGCCGTAATGTCTCCACTTAGACGTTGTTGGTGCCGATCTCGTATACTTCGTTTGGATTCTAAATCCTTCACTGTCCTCCTAATTGATTATGGTTATGAAGAGACGATAAGCAAGAGTGTCGCACAGTTTGCCAGTTTATCTGACAGTCTTAAAAGCGCTCCACCTCTTGCAACTGAATATCGTCTTGCTTACGTTCAGCTACCTATTGACTCTGATGATAGAGTTGCGGCGCTTAACCTTCTTCGTGATAAGACACAAAATGTTGACGTGAGTTGTTACTTCAATTTGGTCTTGTACTGTTGATACCCCTTCTAATCTCATTTCTGTTTAGATTCGCTTATTCCCCGTTAATAAAGGTGCACCAACGCCCTGTGGTGCTGATGACAAACGCCCAGTTCCAAGTGTAGTAGTACAAGTGTGCCAAAATAAGGCAGGTTCTAGTCAAGTTGCCAGTGGGGATGTCGAAGATGTTGCTGAATTCATGCTTGCGAACGGATTTGTCTTTATGGAGAATGTTCGCATGCCTCCAGACCTTTGTGTAAGTTACTCGCAGGCTGAGGAACTGGCTAGGAAGAAGCGTTATTTAATTTGGCACTATGGGGATTTCCGTGGTGACGAAGACGAATAAAGTGGATGAAACGATTCGTCGAGTTCTTTCAATGTCCTTTTTTCTTATGACTATTCTAAATTCCCCACTTGTTGTATGTACCTTTTTCCCCTCCCTTGTTCTTCGGCTTTAGTGGTAGCTATTTGTAACAACCTCTTCTTTCATTTCTTTATTCCTCAGTTAACTCGACGGATCCTTTTTGTGCCTTAGTTTATATTGGTAATTTCCTCTTTCAATATTTGAAATGTTGATTTCCTAACATTGTTCTTTGTTTACTTAAACATTTCTGTTATGTTGAAACCTGTTGGTGGTCTAAACGTGGGCTCTACCTGGGGTCAGTAGGTTCATTGTGTGCAGTTATTGCAAGCAATTGTATTGAATCACCTGGTTTAAAGCACGTCTTCTTAGTGCAGTTCCATTTAATTCAGTAGAATTTTTATTTTGTCTTTCTAGTCTACAAGAGTTGTATCTTGGGTATGAGTTGGTTAGGTAGAAATGTAACTGTTAAATGTATGTCAGACAGGAGGTAAAAGGGTAAAAGCTGTTTTTCGTGGCAACCTACCGATTGGGTCTTCATTTAAATTATATTCAACTGACTGAATAAGTTTAGGACAGTTCCCTGGCGAACATTTGAATGTCGTGTCCATTTGCCTTCTGTATACTCGTTCTAAGCGCAGTGATGATAGTCACGAGTGAATCCATCCAACAGTCCTTCACAAAGGGAATATAATGATAATCCGGCTCGAAAATGTTGAAGCTCTAATATGATAACGATTCTCTCAGAGTTAGTAAGTAAATGGAAATTAGGTTTCCAAAGAGTGTGAGAAGGGAAAATGAGCTTCACCTGGATACTGCGTCACATTTTGCGTATTAGTTAGAGAATACAGTTCAAGGAGAAAAAAAGAACAATAGGAAGTGAGTACCACTATGACTAAGTAATGGCAAGAAAGTAATCTTATATGTACGGTTTCACTTCCTCGCTTAATACTCAGACTCACCCTAACTATTAATCACGTTATTATTGATGAGATGTTAAAATGAAGTGTAGCTGGATATATTTACCGCGAAAACCCCTCGTGGTTTTCTGTACCCTACCTTTAATATGGGACAGAGATAATGATATTTTCATTAGAACTATAGTGAATGGTTCCCAAAATAAATGGCTCCATACTTACATCTAAAAGATAGGCATTGGGTGTCTCACCTTGGTAATTTAAACCCAGGAGTATGTGAGGTTAGTGACAAAGGGCCCTGGATGAGCCCAAAAACAACCCAAAATGTTAAATAAACAATTTAATAGTGTGGACATTATGGTAAACAGCCGTTGTGCTAATCGTACTGCTATACCACTGAAGATGGAGGTGGAAAAGCTTCATTACTAAATTTCATTGACCTTACAAAGTACAGATAAGTTCACAATATGGTTATTCGCAATTTAACTAGTGTTGATACTAGCATTGCTTGCGGGGGGAGGGGAGGGAGGTAATTAAGCTGTCAAACCAATCACTGATGTTATTGTCACTCATTATAATTCATTTAATAATGGGTAACGTCCAACTAATAAAACATGAAAATTCGTTAGTCAAGTGAGGCATATGTCGAAACCATCCTCTTTTGGTAATAAACTTGTCTATAACTTTTTATTTTTATTCATAGATAATGTACACGAATGGATGAATGAATCATCTTCGGATTTATTAATTATAGCATAATTATGATTCAATGTAGTTTGGTATTATAATCTAATGTTGCTTATAATCTGAAACTCGCTAAGTTGTGGTTAAAGAAAGCAGGTGATTTCAGAAGATTTGAAGAGATTTGTAAGATATATTTAGAATATGCATCGAGGTTGACTTGTGCATATTGATCAGAATTCATGCAATCGTTAGCCATCGGCATGAACTCGCGTCAAGATAGGGTGGCAGAATACGAGTTTTCCGTCAGTCCGTTAGCCTCTATTCAAAGTAGGTGGCAGGCAACACTCGACTTCACAAAACGAGACATTTATCTTTTGCTATTCTTGGATTGTAAAATTTATTTTTATGACTGCATTAGAGACTGCATACTAATTGGAAGTAATGCCATTTTCAATTTTATTGACTATTGGCCAATTTATTAAAACAGTTATAAGAGGTACAATTAAAAGTAAAAGAAGACAAAATATTTCCAGCTTAAAGAATATTATTTAGCTAATTCCTCTTTGTAACAGTACCAAATGCCCTTGAAATTAAGCCATTCTATTGATAGTCTATTTTTTAAAATAGTATCTGTTTTTGGCTCGTTTTGCAACTCTCGTTATTTAGCCTGACAAATTCATTTAAATTGAAAGGTGCTGTAGCTGCTAAGGAAAACGAAGTTCTCTAACCTCACCAATTACTTCATCCTTTGACTGTTTTCTCTACGTGTTGAATCAACTATTTGTATCCTCATCTTAAATAACTTTCATTTGGTGAGAACTGGCCTCGCTACAATATCAATGTTCAAATGCTAGCTGTGGTTATGGAATGGATTCCAAACCTGTTTCCTCCTTCCACAGTTCTTCTCATTCCCAGTCAGACTCATCTCATCTTTATTCCATATTGTTTTGCAGTGAGAACAAATGTTTGAAGTTATAAGGTATTAATTGGCGACTCAATCCATTTAACTTTGAGATTATGAGCACTAGTTCTCTTCATAGTTAGTCCATAATTTCACTTGCATGGGTGCTTACTTAATTCCCCAGCCCCATTTTAGGAAAGCACTTTTTCAGCTTCATTTAGTAACCTTTTGATAGGAAACTCCTTTTAACAAGACTTAATCTAAGCGGTTGGCCATTGCGCTCAGTAGGTATGCAGCATGGAGTGTTGTATATATGATTACTGACTTCGCAGATGTACATGGTAACCAGTGTGTTATCAACACACAACATTCATTCATTCAGTACTCTCTCATCTCACAATTAAGTGTTAAAAAATAAAATTGTGACATCTCGTAGGTAAATATAGCAGAGTGAGTGAGCAGTATTTACATAGATTAGAATTCACGCGCATGAGTATAAATGAAGTGCTCATAGCGTTCAAAGTCCACATAATCCTCTTGCGTCATTCCATCGGGAAACCGTATTTTGAGAACCTTACTATTTTTGTTGATTGATGTCTTATCAGTAGTGGTAGCAGGAAAAGTTGATGATGTTACTGTTAAATCTGATTCCGGTTTCTTCTCCGAATGCTTCTTCTCTTTTTCTCCGGTGTGCAAGTGAGTCTGCTTGTACTGGGTGCGTTTGATCTTGGCCTGCAGAGAAGTGATGATAAATTGTAAGTGTATAAGCACTACTATGCCAACTGCAATTATGAGAATTATTTCATAGATCCGATTGCAGCGCTTCCAGTCTAACTCTTGGCCTTCTAGAGACACTGGATTTGGAGTCTAATGAAACCAAAAGGCGGCGTATAAAGAGGGCAATGTCAGGTACTTCAAGGTTCATCAATTACAGTGGTAGTATGATTTTTCAATATTATTACTTTAATTTTAAATGACTACTAATATATAAGAGCATATTATATATATAAACGTACACCGTTTTATGCTGTTTGTTATGAGTTTCTTTGGAACTTTATAATGAATGAATTCAAATGACCTCCACTACTTCTGAATTTATTCAAATAAATTCAATAATTATTAGGTCAATGATGTTGAGCATCACTAACCTGAATTCACCTAGAAAGTCAAGAGCATTAGAGCATGAACTGTATCCATTAAGTAACTTTTGCACTACCTAAATTCCAAAGTGATAAAAGGTAAGACTTCTGTAGCACCCTAAAATTAGGCTCAACTACCGTTTGACCTCCACACCTTCACTCCTACATGGACCATTCTCTATAGTTTTCTAGGATGAAAGAACTATACTTTTCTTTGACTGAAAGTTAGTAGATCAAGGTAATTTGTCTTATTAGTAAAAAACGGAATGCCTCCCAAAATCAGGACAAATAATATTTCATACACTTGGGAAATAATAAGACAAATTTCATCTCTTCCTCAACACAGTGTCATCATAAAAGGGTTAGTTTATTACAAATAAATTATCAGATATCAACTTCTGAACTCGGATGAATTAGGAGCGTACTTTAACAAAGCCCAATTAATAGTTTTTATCATGGATACAATGTAGGCAGTGTTTATAAATATCAAAGATCTGTTTGTAAAAGGAGGCCACGAAGTTGGCGATTTCTGTCCTCAAAGCAAAAATTTCTCTACATCAGGGGTTGCAACTGGTGCTTTATTTCATTATTGGTTTTCATAGATTTGGATGATTAAAGGCATTAAGTATGATTTAACCTTGAAAAATATAAATTGTATCTGGCCATTTTTCCTTATTATTTCTCTATACTACCTGATCATACTTGTAATCAATCGCCATGAAAAGCAAATGGCTTTCTGTAAAATCTACACGTACCAACTTTAAAACTTTAAACGTAAAATTTATTTGACCTTATGTTTTAAATAAATATTTTATGACTAATCGGTGATGGAAAGGTCAGATGCAAGAAGTGCTAGAAACACTCCTGCCGATTAAAAACCGTGGGCAAAAGACCACAACCGAATTTTGTTTGAAAAGCTAGTGGACATTTTAAAAGACTACTGAAAGGAATCTTGTGGAAATATGTATCGAGCCCCTGTTACTAGAATAGGCATGGAAAGCAAAAAAGATTAAATAATATTCTAAATTATTAATCTACCTTACATAAATACACTCGAATTAAAATCAAAATAAGCATATATCGATGCTAGGAGTTGGACTTTAATGTCTGGCTGATGAATAACTCTACGAGCGCAGCAAACGAGTAACTGAGAATAAGACCGAAAAATAAGTTTTGCATGCTTATTTCAAACTCGGCTGGACCAAATTTTCGCATAAGCAGAGTGAACTACATAAACATGAATCGCAAACGAGCTCAAACGTGAAACTGGACTGTCAATTATACGCCCAATATGACTCAGCTTAGTTGTATTAAGAAGCACAAACCACTTAACTGTTGAAAAAATCTATTAATTGACTTACGCTTGGATGATATCCACATACAAGCGGTTCGATATCACTTTTGACCCTTATGGGCACCAAATCGTCCTCGAATCCTTCCTTTTCGTATGTCACAACTGTTGGAAAGTCCGCTCTATCTACGCATTGCATCTTTTTGCTCGTATACAACTCGATCAATTTATTGATTTTTACATCAAGGCTTAAGTAGATGGCTAATCAGCTCATTCATGAAGGCGTACAAATTACAGATGAAATCGATTGTAAGACCATTTAGCAACAATAATGCTTTCAGACTATAGCGGAAATTAAACAGTATGAGGAAAGAGAAATGATTTATTTCTTTCGCAGTCAGGTAATAAGATGTAAGTGTAAATGATAATAAGCATGATATGAGTGAATAATGTCCAGGTAATTAAACAGATCTTTTGATGGTATCTATCACAGAGTACAAAATACAATTGAACTCTTAATCTGCCCTCCTTCGAGTCTTTTGTTTATCAAATCTGGCTTCCATTTCATCAAGAACTTTCGGTGTGTAACGAACGACCAGTCTTACAGTGCCTTAAAAGAGAAAAAAAATCAAACAAAAAATGCACCAAAGCAAAAAAATCGTCAAAAATAAATTAACTATGAACGAAACCTTGGGCAGACTTCAGTAGCTCAACAGCCTTTTCATGATTTTCGTTCTCCACAGAAACGCCATTCACGGAGAGGAGCTGGTCACCGCGTTTAAGTTTACCTTGACGATGAGCTACGCCACCGGGAATAATACGACTGATGTAGATTGGAGAATTCTGTTCTTTACCCCCCATTACATTAAAACCAAGTCCTTCGTCGGTTTTCGGAAGTTCAACAACTCTAGGATGGGCATGTCCTTCACTGGCTGCAAAAGCGGCAACCGTAGCTTTAGCAGTGGCACTAGCTCGTACCTTAAATTAATCAATAACAAATAGATGAAACTCATACTTCTTCAGATCCACCAACATCTACCGTGTCGTAAATGTGCTCATAAACCTCTCGAACCATATTGAAGAAATCGGACTGCAGAATTCTTTGGAGAGATGCCAATTTGGCTGGTTGTAAATCAGGACATTTGAGCAACGTATCTAGGAGTTCAATAGCTCTTGCGACATCTAAAAATTAATGATATTGATTTATAATTTACCTGCTTGCAAATTGAGAGAATCATTCATAATTGCTTAAAAGTTCAGAGAGCAAGTTCAAGGACGAAAACCACTGGTCTTGGAGTTTGCCACCAACCAAACCAACTTACTAAAAAAAGTAAAAATTGATACGTTAAATAACAAAAGTATAGTGCTTTCAAACATTTAATCATATAGTTTTGGAAATTTAGCAACAGATAATCTTATTAAAATCTAATTTACGATCAACACTAACAGTAGATTTGGGTGAAACGACCACATGGAAGGGGAGAGTTAGATATTTGTGTAATAAACCCAACACAGGAAACAACACTGCGATCAGAATATTTTTGAAAAGCAAATAATTATGAAAATACTCTATGTCACTAAGTCGGCGCAAATTCAAAATTATGCGTTGATAGAAAATTGAATGTTAAAGATTCGGGCGAGAAAATTGGGAATAATTGGTAATTCTTTCCTCATAGCTTAAAATTATGATAGGGATAAGTTAGTTGTTCAAAGGAATTGAAATTTAAAACGTTATCGAATTATCTGAAGAACCGAATGCATAGATAAAGCAGCACGTTAAACTCTAGGTCTTATTCCTGCGTTTGTTTTGTTAATAACTATGCTTTTGCATTTAAACGTGTTTTCAAACGGCTCTAATGAGAATATCGAGAAAACTAACGAATGGTAGGAGTATAAAACTGATATTGAAAAAAAGGAATAAGGAAATTCGGTAGGAACTTATTTATTTCAAACATTATATTTGATTGAGATAGCTGTGATAATTTACGTAACTTCAGATCTAGTAATAAAAACAGGATGTCCCGCGTTATATTGGTTAAGCTTTGAAATATTCATATTTCCATACTCTAAATTTTACCCTAATATATGCAAATATTGACTCGATGATACCATAAAGATAATATGATAGTAAAATATTAATTATATTTCGCTTTTAGGGAAACTCAAAACTTGAAGTGAATTGGAGGCAAATTCAGAACTATTTTGATGTAAAAATAGATAAGGTTTCTGCACTTTTATCTACGATCGTACACTTTAGTCACATACGTCATCTTTCATTCCTCTACATATCAGTTTGTTGATTCCACATGACTTCAAATCATTGATTGTGATCTTACCGCTGTCATAAACGGTACCAACAGTTTATCTCACTTAATTGAGCAAGTCAGACTAACAATGAGTATATTTTTTGATCGTCGCACTAAATTATTGAATTTTACATATGTCAAAGAACATCAAAAGGTGTTTTCAGAATAATAATTCAAATATGTTCCCATGTCTCAGGTACGAATAAAATTAATTATCGTCGCCATTTGCATGCGTTTCCCTGATGGAGTCTTTTAATTGCATTTCTCATCCTAAATTACTACTGCGACAAGTCACAATACTTGAAATATAAAAAGCACATATATTCAATTTAAAACAAACGATTTAAGAATTATAACCTGATTGTATATGTAAAACTGATAATACTTATCGGATTAACTATTTCTTTTCTAAGCATAACGCTATTCTGAAACAATGCTTAACTTTAGTGAAGCATTCAGTGGCTTTGTTTAAATTGCTTATTTTATCAGCATTAGCTTCCCTGTTTATTACACACATTTAACTTTGAGACATGGAGTACGTTAATAGGGTTCGGGATCAATTGAATAAGAAATTAAAAGAGAAGAACGCCGTCACTGACTGCCTTTATAAGGTTCAGGAAAAGACTGGTGTCAAAGCAGAGTATATTATTTATGGTAAATTTAGTTTCATTTAGGACTGACATTAAATTTAGGTGTTTGCGCATTTATTGTGCTCTGGCTAATGGTTGGATGGGGGGCCACCATGCTTGCCAACTTCATCGGTTTCCTTTATCCCGCATACGCCTCGTAAGTCGTCTGTTTCTTTTTAAATCTTTTAGTATCAAAGCTATTGAGTCAACATGCAAGGACGATGATACAAAATGGCTTACTTACTGGGTTGTATACGCTGCTTTTGGCCTAGTTGAAACATTTACCGATATCTTTTTGTACTGGATTCCTTTTTATGCTCTTGATAAGGTATTTTTAACTTCACGATTTTTTAACTATTTATCATATCTTTGTGGATTAAAGTTCAAATATGTTTCAAATTTAGTGTATTCTCCTAATCTATATGATGATTCCCGGAAAATATAATGGATCAATTCTGCTGTACAATCGATTCATCCGCCCTTATATTTTGAAGTACGAGAATGATATTGACAAAGCTGCGGATGAAGTTGGCAGATTTGTTGATAAAGGTATGCCTTGTGGATCATTATTTTCTTCGCTGTAATGATGCTATTGCTTGTTATGCTATTTATTTTGAAGTTTTTAAATCAGTATTACCATCCGACGAAAATCGTGAGTTTTTGTAGTCGAGTTCAAACTTAGCTGGGAATAAGCACATAAACAGGTTTTGCACTAAGTTTGCTCCTTAATCGCCGTCTGATTTCGCGATTTTAAATGAAGTGCCTAAACATGTTTCCTTTTTCATTGAATTTTTTAATGCCTTTTATTTCTCTTGCTCCTCTAGCAAAATCCGATGCCGCTGCGGCTATCGCTCGTAACGTCGTGTCAGAACACCAAGAGTAGACATTGTGTTCTCTTCTCTTCCATACTCTTCGTTTCTACGACTATTCGATTTTCCTTTTTTCGCCTGTGCTACTACTTCATTTCAGTTCAGCTTCTTTTCACGCGTGCGCCGAGTGGACTTGGAGGAATTAGCGGCGTTCTCTATTGATCACTTTACCATCTTTGACTGTATCCTATCTCTATTTGCACATTGCTTTCATCTGTTTTGTGTAACTTATTTCCTTTCCTATTGCTGTTGTTCTTCGACGATATTATTATACTCTCTAAACGACATCCATTTTCTTTGAAAACTTCCTTTGATTTTCAGTCAAGTAACAGTGATTTGACTTTTGGGATTGCATTAGTAATGGTCAAAAGGCGCTAGCTGTGTTGTTAAGGTCATTTAAGGTTTTCTGCGATCGTGGTTACTTGCTTGAATAATTTGTTGTTTCGCAGTTAGGTGAGTTCGGACGGGCTTGTGAAGTGTCTATTAATCACTACACATTCTGATGATCCGAGGAAATAGTGTTAGTAATCCTGTTGGTAGCCATTGAAGTGCTAGTTAACGTATTTGGCATTTTATGCTTCTATTGTTTTACAAGATCAGGAGTACAACTGTCGATTACTGACCGCGTCCTAACAATAAATTGTGATTCGAATTTGCTGGTTCAAGTGTCTAGCTTACTGGGTCCAAAAGGAGTTTTAATTGGTAATTATTTGCTTTAAATTCAGACGTTGCAGTGCATACCACTGAGCTTGGAGTTCTGTTAATCCTTTGCATCTTTTCGACCAGCTCACTGAATGGACCTGCACCTCCAAATTCGCCTGTCAATGAATAATCATTAACTTCCTTAAGTCGTTAGACTAATCAGCTGCTAGTACGTTAAACTTCGGAAAGGGGTTTGGGGTATATACTGTTTCCCGAATCCCAAAATCAACTTTCAACAACCAAGAAAATTGAAAGCTGTGTCGGTTAAGTCTATCTGATGAGGGGAGTGTTTGGGTTCGGGTTTCTAATAAGGGAGGCTCCCTACGCCATTGTAGGTGTCGGTAAATGTTTTCTAAATGGTCTTAACGGTTATCTATTTATAATCGAGTTGCCTTTGAGAACTGGTAGATGTTCACTTTACCTCTTCACCCAAAGCTTGTACACCTACCCCTTAGGGTTCGTTAATACTTTTAAATGATGTCACTTTGTCCTTGCAATTGTTGGGCATTCCATCCTATTTGTGCCTGCCAGTTATTAAATTGAAAATGCTAGACCACCCACGTGCGAGTAATGGCCATGTTCACAAATATTTTAATAAGAATATGCTAAAATAAATTAAATATTTGCATAATTCTGTGACGCCATTGCAAAAATTCGCCTGTAATGAGACTCTCCTCTGTCGATTTAATAAAAAGTTGGTGACAGACTGACTGCAAACTTGAAATATTGTCTGCCAATTTCTGGCTCTCGCGCGTTCTTTCATCATCGCTCAAGACATTTGATGGCATCTAAGGTTAATCGACATTGGCATTTAAAGATCTTGCCAAATTAGTAGCCTTTATTATTTATTTCAAGGCGATTAAATTTTTTAGCTTTTATTTTCTCTATTTGTAAAATACAAGGCAAAGAATCACTTGTTAGAATTAGAAATCAAACTTAAAGCCTCGCGACCATGCAGCACTAACTCCAATAATTTTTTGATGTTTTTTTTCAAGGTCGTCACCCTGTAAATTGAGTAAGTTTGGTGACAGAATTTCAAGTTAGTGCCTTCAGTGTAGAGTAGCCCTAGTACAATGTAAAAATTGCAATTGAGGAAATCGAGTATTCTAGTCACTTCTCTCTCGTCAAACACAATCCTTAAAACCCAGGATTTATGTTGCCTAATCAAGAAAAAAAACACAGACAACAAGCACTGAAGGTTTACGAACATGTAAGTCATGGCGACTGAAGCTGAAACCTTACATTTTGCATCATGAGAAAATAAAACCACGCTATAAATGTCACATTTGGGAAATGGTCATGACTAAATTGCCTGAAGTTGGATTAAGAGGCTAGTCATTCTTTCTCCCTCAACCCTGCTGTTGTCTTGCAGGAACTGTTTAAAATTGTCAGCTTTTAATTAGTAATCCCGTCTCCATTTTATATTCCCCTATAATTGCGCGACTCAAAAAGTCGAATAATGGTTTTTTTCTCATTGATGGTACTATTAGTTTGACATTTTTCACTGCGGCTAAATGTAACTAATCGCACTATTGATCTCTTGTTGTAGTGGATTTTAAAATATTGAGAGTACTACATTATGATTGATTGACATATAACTGCACTGAGGGCTTAACACGTGCAACCAGTAAATATTTAAATTAGTTTTAAGAGGAGGTTGAATTACTTTAATGCTGATAATACTTCAACGAGATAGGATTGAAACCTTTGGTGGTGGATACAACGATCAACTAACGGGAGTGATATAACCATTATTTCGTCATAATTTAAGAGCTAAATGTGACGCCAACACATGGGCAGGTTCCTATTAGTTGTCTTAAGATGGAAAAATAAAAGGGGATATTGATTTGTGACTAAAGTAAACGAAAGAGCTTAATTTTAGTGTGCATACCTGTCCTCGTAGAAATAACACGAAAGAATTTCATTGAATGTGCACAAGGTTATTTTTCCCTAAAAGAATTCAGAGGGTTAAAACTCGAATCGAAGAAAAGATATGTCCTATTCTGGATATTTCTATTGGCCTAGAAGTTGCTGTCAGAATGCGCAGAAAAGATAGATCTCCTGTTTCTTATATTCGAAAATAAAGTCTTAACCCTTTAACGTTCCTAGAACCGTACGATCCTCTTTCAAAATAAGACTCGTGACAGAAGGCGCTGTTGCCGTTCGAAACATGTTCAATACGTCTATAGCCTTCGTCTGATACCGCCAAAACTTATCACGTTGGCTGCGGCACTCTACTGTAGGATACGCGTGAGTGCGGTTGGGTGCATTTATCAAAAAATAATTCTGGCGTTAAATAGTTAAATAAATGCAAAACGCAAAGAAGTGGAGGGAGTAGGGTTGTACTAATCACGAGAGAAACGTTGGACAAAAGTTAATTCGCTTAACTAATATACTGCATTCAAAAATCTAATTTTATCCCACTGTATAGGCTTTGATTTGAGTAAATATCAAACGAAATGCTTGTAAATGTCGGCATGCGAAGTCCCGAAGTCGCCTTTTTTTCCATTTGTTGACTAATTTTCACTTAATAATTTGGCACAAAATGGAACAAATTATTTGTGTCTTTCTGAGCAACTCACCAATGCAAAAAAGGGCTTGCATTGACCTCAAAAACATGTACTTTTGGAGTATGAACTCATTCAACCTAGTTTACACGTGGAAGCCTCACAAACGAGCACGTGAAGGAAGTTGCCAATTTAAAGCCGATTTATGTTTACACTCAACTCAATGATAATTTGTTAATGAAAGGTACATAGAAGCCCAGTACACTTACTCCAAACAGAGCTAAACAATGTACTGCCCCCTACTATTATCACAAATGAAAGTATTAACACTTTTAAATAAGCTGTTGAAGCTTAAAATTACAACCTCATTTGAATTTGAATTCATATACTTTGTTTGATCTGTAATTAATTGAGACCTCTCACTGCCTAATGTTTAAACCAACGGAATTTTATCGCTCAAAATTTGCCACTTGGGCTTGGAACCAAGTTTAAATCTACCATGTGTGAAGCATATCTCGGAAAGAAAATAAAATTTAGTGGATGGTTTCACCACTCCGATTAATTCGCCTTCTTTAATAGCCCAAAGTACCAAGGCACTTTTAATTGAGACCTTTGCAACTTGGCCGAACGCAATATAATTCACGATCACTTTATCACTTTAGGGTGTACGTCAAATTGCAAAGTACAAATCTCAAGCACCTTGGCATCGCAATATTTCACGATTTACAGCATCTTTTGAAAGCGACTATTAGCTGGCCCCATTGTTCGTCGAAAAGGCCATATTTTCAACTGTAAATTATCAAGCCAATGGACGGAATTCACCAGTCCACTTATGGATAATTCCGAAACAAAGGTCTGGAAAATGTTATGCGTATTGGCAGATGGATTACTGTTTGCCAAAGGGTGTTCCGACTCAATTCTATACATCAAAAGTGCATTTAGAAGAAGAAGAAGAAGGCAGAAATTTAAAAGCTTTTGAGCACAATATCATCTGAACAATCCATATTCAACCTTTTAGAGTTAGCAATTCCTTACACATGCTTTTATTTGCTTTCCGACAGAGTAAAATTAGGGCCAAACAAATGTGATGGGAATCTTTATAGGCATACTGCGATATCCAGATTACGTTCCTATCAACTAACTATTTTCGTACTTTCGAGTGCGTTTTATGAAGTACAATCAAAAGAGGGCTGTGGGGTTGGAGTGGGTGGTTGGGGAATGGGAAGAACAATTATTAGTACTTATTCGTGAAACATTCTGAATCATTACGAAAAGCAATTTTTCCAAATTGTCAGTTAGGCCTAAGTTAAGTCCAAGTCAACATTTTCAATCCATGCACAAGAAATTTGCCGATGCATTAAACCATAGGGTAATTCGAGAGTTCGCTGCAAGGATACTTTACTGAGAAACAATGGAGGTTTAAATGCATCCTAGTTTCTACTTGGCAGGGCTGTTATCACTCCTGCATAAATCACAAGTACTGTGTTGAGCCAGACGAGAATAGTTAGTTATTCTCCAAATCGGAGTCTCCAGTAGATTTGCTCGAGTTAATCAGTTAATAAGCTAGCATTAGGATAAATCGCCCATGTAATAGGGCCAAAATTTTGGCCATATCTCATTTTAATTTGTTGAAAAAAAAGAATAATTCTTCGAAGGTTGTCTAAATGCGTGCAATTGAAGTATCCGCCTGCAACGCCAGAGGTCACAGTTTTTTGCCTGGTGGTGAATATCCATTGAACGGATTGGTCGAAGACAATAGCTACGCTTGGACATTGAAGGATTTTGCAGACTTCGTGTTTTTATCTTACTATGATGGTATTCCTTTGCCCAAGATGCATGTTGAAAAGCGTTTTTCCAAGTGGGCTGGGAGATATTCAAATTAGCTAAATGTTCCGAAATGCGAACGCAAATGATTATATTTGGTTAATATTATTTAGGGCAATTTGGGGACAAATACAGTTAAAATGGCATTGGGAAAGTACTTTTTACTAGCTTAGTTTATCGGTAAGAAAATAGGGTTGACTCTATAAATTATAAATTTAGATGACTAGAAATATGAATTAAGGGAATGTCAAGGCAGTTCCCACAAGACGGTAGCTCCACACTACAAGATTAATTGTCAGCTTAGAGCAGTGGTATCCCATTTCTGATTTTTGGGAGGTGATGCAGATTCAGGGAGTCAAACTCAAATTCGGTGTGATCAATTCTCTAAAACGTACTGAAGATCAACCTATTAGGGAGAGTAATAATCCCATAAGTTCAATGACTATCTGATTTTGCTACTGACCAGCTTCCTACTTGTCCTAATTGTTATTCAAATCAACACAGAATTTCGCACGTGTTCAAAGGATGATTTGCTTACCATCAAAGGGTCCTCCTGCGGTTATTTATTTCAAATAATTGCACAAATAAATCCTTGAACACTTTAATTTTAACTGCACCGAAAATCAAAACTCAAATATATCTTTTCTATGATTTTGTCAGCAGGCATTTTGCACAGGCATGGGAGTTTGCGTAGAGGTAGAGGCAGTAATATAATCTCTTAGCGGCTCATGCACTGCCGTGTTTTGATTGGTAGAACTTCGATGGAAGAAGCCATCTTTTGAGGCAATTTCTCATACGCTTTCATGAAGGCTGGGAATAATTGAAGGATTGAGTTGGGTTAGAATTGTTAAAAGGGCTCTATCAATAGCAAATAAAATTGTTATCCTCCGCTGTAATATCTGGATCTGGAAGTTCAAAAGTGCTTCAAACAAAAAGGCCTACTGGATTTATTCGTCCAAAGGAGGATGAAGGATAGAAATAGAAGCCAAATGGTAAGCTGACAAGATACTTTTATTACGAATTCGGAAAATGCTAATAGATTTAGGTTTCAGGCTTAATAAAAGATAGAATTTAAGTCGGTGGTTACGTCTTCATCATCACGACTTACAATTACATTGGTTTAAAACAGGAAGGTGATCATTAGAGAAGAACATTTTGAAGTCCACTTGTCTCTTCAAAAATATTATTGAAATAAACGACGTTATGATATATGTAACTGTGATAGAAATACGAAATATGAAACAGAGATGAAGTTGTTTCATAATTGATTTCACAGGTAGAGATAAAACAAGATAAATTTAAGAATACCATTCAAATGCCTGCCATTTGTGAACACCTCAGATAGTAATAAGAAAAAAGCTATTTTCACTATTCAATTTCGTTCTGCTAATCATATCCCATCCAAAAACTATTTGATAAGAGGGTGAATTCAGAAGAAATGGTTTTAATTCCGAACAATTAAAGAATCTGTGCCGTAGTAGTGCTTGCCTGGATCTGCCAACACAACTTAAATCAACACCTTTAAATTCTGATTGGACTATTCAAGGTCGCCGTAATTCATAGTGAAGAGAAGGCCTAAGTTGCTCTGAAATTGATTTGAGAAGCTAAGTTTCATCGTGAGTTGGCTAATGTAAGTATTGACAATAAATATGGAAAATATTGATCGAAAAGTAGAGTGAAGCACAATGACACATTTTGCCATCTTAGTTAACTAAGTTATTGGCATAAAAACACTGAAATAAGATGACCAACCATCCAACTTAAGGTCTTGATTTCGCAGATATACAGTGTGTCCAAGATAAAAGAGACCTATTAAGACGTGCTGAGTTCTGTATTGAAGCTCAAGGTGAACATTTCGAACACTTGCTATGAACTGATGAATGTTCGGTATGTTATAATTCGTAATATTCTTTCATCTTGGCCACCAGGGAACTCGGGAGATAATAAAGTGTGCTGGAGGACGAATTAGGTTTCTAACTTTGTCATTGGCTTTTCTTTACCTTCTCATAACTGGATTAGTTCAGTGGCTTCTATTTTCAGCTATTTTAGATAAAAAATGAATAATTTATTCCAAATAGAAATTGAATAAGTAATCTAGGATTAATTATTTATTAAGCTTGCTTGATTGCTGAAATGCGTTCAATTGCAGGTCATTGACTGGCATAATTTGGAACAAAGCCATCTATTAGGACAGTTATACGTTAATTCTGAGTTCTGGCTTATTTGGAGGGTTGTAATTAGTACCAAGTGCGAATCTTTGCAACCTCTAGCTACTTACAATGTCGAAAACAACTAGATATTCGGTTCTCAGCAAGAGGTGGCTCGGCCAATGTCTTCTAAAATGTTTGTGAGTTTTTTTCGGTAAAGATGAAGGTTACGTTTGAAAAAGTTGTGATCAGATATTCTCGTTATGTTCCTATCACCTCCACTGCTACTGTTTCTCATACCTCTACTTAAAATTATACGCTATCACCTACTCTACTCTTGTCTCCTATGTTGCCTTCTACTCGCAGCTCTGCTTAGACGGCCAGTAACTATATTAAACAGAAAGACTAAAAAGGTTACAAGTCACACTTGCCAAATGAAATCTTTCGTGCCCAAATTCGTTCCAACACAACTTGGCTCTGAACCTACCTTGCCCAACCAACAGTCAAATTTGTCACGTAAAGGAACAGAACGAAGGTTTTTGTACTCTTGTCTCCTCCAGAAATTACTGGTCGACTACCATGATCAAGTCCCGAATCTATCTTGGTCTGTGCAACCACACTCGAGGTAAACCCATGCTTAATTATTGTCCTGAGCGACGGACACTGATGGAAGAAAAGAAGAAGTCTTTTACTCTTAAATAAAACAGTATCAAAAATGATTATAAAAATTGCAAGTGGGGCTCCATGTCTTCGTTATCAGGATCTTATTTGTTCTAAAACCTGCGTTTCTTTGTCTCTTTCTGATCTCAGTCTTGGTGGGCCTAAGTGAGGAATCTCCTGCCTTATCCAAGTTGATTCGTATTCACAACTGGTACCAATAGTTAAAGCCTCAGCCAAATATTTGTCAGCCAGAGTGTACCAAGTGTTATTCTCCAGAAATGTCATCTATTTCTTTTCTACTCATTCGGAGGACTTTTTAGTGGTCTAAGATTCTCTCCTTTACGCTCTCTGCTTAATCTCAATGGTCTGAATGAGCAACCAATTGTCATTGTGGAATGACAATTTCTCGTGTCATAAGGAGAGGGGACAATGGAAGAGATCTTTAATTCCTTACGGTTTATGTACAGGACGACGCCTCACTTTGGTGCAGAAATCCAACTATCTCATTGCAAAACATTTTTGTTCCCAGTATATGACTGCATCCCCTGAACTCAAAAAGGATCCAATGGAGATTTTTCTGTATTTGAATCACGAAACTACGGAGATTCAGTACAATCAACAGCTCAAACTTTACTCCAGACGCATCAGATGGCTTCCGAAGATATTCAAGGTAGATTCAACGCTCGAGCGTAAGAAGAAATACCTTTAGTCGAAAATTGTTGAATAAAATGAGTAATTAAATTAATCATTTCCCGCAAATTATTCAAAAGGTTTTTCTAGTTGTTGAAATGTGCTAAACCAGAGGTCGTTGCTTAGCCTAATCTGGGAGCAAATCTCACTATTACATGTTAGCTTTAGTTTTGGGATTTATGGCTACTTTGGCAGACTAACAGGGTTATAAAAGATGCTTTTCGTTTATTCTTTCAACCAGTTATTGTTTGTCAACTTTGTTATTGGGGGTATAACCAGTCATTTTACCTTTTAATGCTTATAAGGCAACAGTAAAATTTCTTCATACTGGTACCGCCCTGAATTTAGTCATTTTCAATAATTTAATCTTTTAATCCCAACGAAACAATAGTTGCATTATTTAAACTGTGAAATTATGCATTCTGACAATTTTTAAATTTAATGATTGCTTAAGCAGGATAGGTCTAATTTTTATAGAAAAAGAACAAGTGCGATTAAATTTGGAGGTTGCTGTGTAAAGTTATCGGAAAATTCACATCGAACCAAGAAACCAAGGTACTAACACACGTTGGGGTAAGAAATTCAGTTTACTAAGTGTAAAGATGGTGAAGAATCATAAAAAAAACACATGATCAGAGAGGTACAAAGACTTCAAGAACTGCCGCACAATCCTTGGTCAACGAAGTAATCAAGATTACATTAATACTGATCTTCTTTATTCACACTTAATTTTTGTACTAAAAGGTTCCATTTAATTGATAAATTAACACGCGAATGCAATTGAAAATTTTTCTTTGTACTTTAATCGACGGTTTGTGACGATTTATTTTGGTCTTTCATTTCATCATTCCCACGGCCAATTAAATAGCAATTTGCTAACATGACTACTTGCAGTTCGGTAGAGTGAATAAATTGGACATTTTTTATGCTAAATCTTCACTGAATTTAAAAATACTTCATTTATCAAATCCCTGATTAGTCGAAGAATTAAGAGTCCAATAAATAGTTAAACAAATATCATGTAAAGCGCGTTTTATAAAACCTCTCAAAGTTAATAGAAGTTAGTATGAATTATTAATGTATAATTAGTGTATCTAACCGTTTGAAAGTTGCGATAGACTTAATTTCGCTACCTACTTTACCATTTGAGATATTTCAGGACATTTTTTCATGTTAGAAATAGTCTTCCGAATTACCATAATCAATTACAAATATTTTTAAAAGAGATTAATAAAACTAGTTGCATTAAAGAATATTCAAAACAGTAAGTGGATTTAGGAATTACTAATTTTTTAATTTAGGATCTACATTATCATTGGTTGAGTGAAAAAGGAACAATTAATCGATAACCTGTTTTGTGTCTAATTCTAGAACCCAATTGGCTGATAACTTGGATTATGAATCTCACTAGGGAGGTAGTTCGATTAAACGGTAACTGATTAACCGACATCAAGTACCTATACTACCGAATATCACAAGTCATCATCACTTTCCAAACTCGTTTTTTACCAATTGTGTGCTTTTTGTTGATTCGAGCTTTCGTTTGGTAACTGGAATCTTTGTACATTACATTTGGCATTACTAATTAATGCTAAATATTTAAACATGAATTGACTAGAGGAATATATAGAATGTAATCGATCTTGATGATGCAAAATAAATGAGCTGGACTAGTGCGCTGAATGTGTACTTAAAATTAAAACATGAGCTTGGCAACGGGCTATCCAATGGAGTCTGGCAGTGGTAACGAAAAAGTGAAAGATCTTTAAGTTGAAGAAAGCATGATTTTCATTATTTTCTATTGACTAATAGAGGAAGAATGTCGTGAGAAGAATATCCGCAAATGATACCAACTGCACCAATGGAAAATTCAATGAAACTGCATAAATAACGACGTGAATGTTATTTCGAGCTTGACAGTTTTTTTACCCAATACGAGACAAAATGAGAATAAAATAAACTTGAAATCATCGTGATACCCAGGCTACCGATCTATGTAATGCATAGTTATTCATTGTGCTTAGTTGTGAGGTGAGATATCGATTTTTATTAATCAAAGGAGGAACTTCTAATATTTCATGCATTTTAAAATGTTGCCTAGATTTGAAGTAGTGATGGCAGGTAAAAGTGTTAGTGATACACCAACTGACGTTCTGGTCAGCGAAATCGGAGGTCACGAGTTCAATGTCTACTGGTGCACACCAATGAATGGAAAGGCCAACCACTTCACTTAGGTCTAGCTAATAAATCTGCAGTGGAATTTCAGTTTCTCATTAAGGATGTTTCATAGTACAATCTATAGCAAAATAGGCGTTGAAATAGACCTGGAATTCAATTGAATATTTCATAATTTAGAATAGAGAAACGCGTTAGGGGTGTGGATTCAAGGAGAGGCAGTTTTGTCTTACAATGTAAGTCTTTACTAATTTCAATTAATTTTTAATGGGCTCGCATAAATGAACTTTTTAAATAGTGCAGTATTAAATCTAAGACATTTAAAATTTCGTAATTTTTTGCATACTGTGGAAAATATGAGTTTTAATTTGTTTAAAAAGTTTGATATTTTAAATTAGGATTTGATTTAGAGTTCAATCTTTTCCTTTCCCGTACGTTTAGTTATTTTGAATATCGCAATAGTCTATTGATATTAATATTTCTTCAAATAGGACTTCAGAGACCGAGTAATTCTCTGCCTGACAACCCCTGATGGTTAAATTTCAAAATGCCCTTTTGAGTTGAAGCTTATCTTATTTCATTTAATTTAGAACGTTATTATAAAAGCGGTATAATCTAGTCTGCCTCTAGGGTGCTCTACTAGGTGCACTTTGAGATATAGTTAAAACACCATTAAGCAAGCGGAGGAGGGGAGGTCACTTATGTACTTATGTTAAAAATATTTCTTCCACCCTCGCTCGGTTGGAAGAGGACAAAAATCAATGAACGTGGTTTTGACAATACTTCACTTAAATCAGTTAATCCTTGAGCTAAGAATATCGCTGATCAGTATTCACAGAAGATATCAAGGTCAAGGCGATATGAGCAATTGAGTAGGTAGAACAAATTATTGTACGAATAATTTTCAATTATGTCATTTTTTAGGTTTTTGGAGGAAATGAGGATTTAAAGTGACAAAACTGGGCAATAAGAACTGAAAAATGTGGAGAAAAATTTGATAAACAAATCAGGGACCGAATTGCGAAATCATGATTTTAGAATGCGAAGCTGCGAACTATTCATTATGTGAGTATTCTGCAACTTGAAGCCGAATATCAAACGGCGTAACTAAACTGACATCAATTTTCCTATTCTCTTCTTTTTCGAATGAATCTCGTATTTTTTGCTTCGTCATGGTGATAATATTGTCCTATGGAAACATGATTGCTTACATACAGTGCTGCGTATAAAGACGCCTTGATCGCTGTTGCAGCGCTGACGGAACTTCATCCATGGACTTGAGCATAGAGCAAAGGCATCAAACAATCAGGCTCATGAAAAATGAATGCTACTCACCAAATTCTATTCTGAGTGCCAATGATTATCTGCTTCTATTTCCTAGTAGCAACCAATGTCATAGGGGAAAGTGGAATGAATTCTTTTCTTTGCCATTTGCATAATCATAATAGGTGGAATTTTTATTATACAATTCGTATCTTTTATGATCGGTGTATTAATGTAAGGTCATATGCAAGGTTTCATTGCTCTTCCACGCATTAAAGAACACCCACCATGTGAATATGATGTAAAAATGATACATAAATCAAGTGCAATATCCAGCCTCATTTTCTCTTTGTGGTACACTCAGAAGTCAAATTATTCACCAAACAATTGATAAAATCACATGCTTTCCAAGTGCAAGCTGGGTGCTAAGCCGATCAATATCAATTTATTTCTGTGTATATCTTTTTTTCTTTTCGGATTATGCAAATTCGAAATGCTTACTGTCTCCTTTAAGGTCAAAAAGGCAGTTCTTGGTTTTATAAATAAGTTGTTAAACAGCGCACCATACTAAAAAGCGTCTGACTTCGAGTTGCGAAATATCATCGTAAAGCCATTTGAACTCTCAACAAATGAAAAAACGATTTATTTCAAGTGACAAAACTGACCCTCCCAAAAGCGCAGAAAATTGGAGGCAGGCATTTGGAACAATCCATGCAACGAATCATGAAATATGAATCTCGAAATGTGCTATGTGTAGTTAATAACTACTCTACGACTCATTTAAATATCAGATTAATGAAACTCACTAATATTCTGATTGTGCCTTCTGTACCAACTCAGTTTATATTTTGTGGTGTTTACTTTTTACATCTATGATCAAGAGTGCGTAATTTGATTTCATGGAAAATACGCTTAGTCAAATTTTTTTATTAATTGGTTATTTTTAAATCCGAGGATAAAAGATTGGTTAGCCTCAGATTGTCGGATAATCTTCTCGTTCTAACAGACTCATTTCATTAAATTAGTTCGAATAAATGCTTGCTATAAATCGGGTATCTTTTTGACTTTCCGCTACATACTCTGCATTTTCGAGGTTCAAAAATGACAGAGGGCAAAGTTCATTTTTTATGCCCTTCTATCCTTTTTTTTTTAATTTTGCCTTTCAAGTTATGCAAAAATGCAGTTGCATGTTTTAATTTTAATATTGATTTTAAAGTGACACTCCAAACCAAATTCGTGGAGTTTCACGCTTTAGTACCAGCTACCTTGTTTTCTTGACTACATGGCCCATGAAATGCTATTGTGTCAATATATGTCCAAATTGTTTGCTATAAGTAAGCAAATATTTGCCAAGTTTTGAGAATGAAATGAAGCCTTGACTTTTTTGTTCTAATAAGATTAATCATTGTGACGCTTCTAATCTGTGAAGTGTACGACGCTATCGTGGCTAAACAAAGGAATTTCAATCACATCCAGGTAGACTCGAAGGTGCAGTCGTGCTACTTGTCGCATAGGGAGCAAGTGCGGTCATGAGTGCAGAGATTTCTCAGCCAGCCACTAATTAATATTCGTTGCTTTAGTTAACGATCCCTTCATTGTATTTTAATGACTAAGCTTTGTGTCAAATGAATATCTCAAATACACGCATTCACGCCATACGTCTGTTTCTTCTATATCGTTGAGGTAGGGTGGCTAATCCCGAGAGATATTGCCGAAGAGATTACTAATGCTAATGTCAATGCTTATTAGGTTTACTACCTTACTTGACATATCGAATTTGATTCTTACATATTTCCATACGTCCCTTCTTCTAGACAAATTGGATTGTGTCTGACTGTTTAGTTAGAATTTAGTTCCTTATTAGTCAATTAGGTAGTGTAAAAATCATGAAAGATGACAATAAGAGATTTGCTAAAATAAAATCCTGCAGTGTAACTCAAGGCTAACTGAGGGCTTAGGAAATGTTTTTAAAATCACTCCACTAAAATAAGCGTGAAATGCCCATTGTTGTGTCCCAAAGGTTTTGTTGAAAGTCCCTAAAACAAGTTCTTACCAAAGCGTTGGATGGAGTGATTGAATAAAGATGGTGCCCGGGGCTGTTAACGCTTCTATTAGTATATTCAATTAGCGGTTGAAGATGTTGAGTTCCCAGTGCGATATTCAAATATGGTGAGGTAAAGTGGATAGCACGTGTTCCGTATTCACAGATTCTTCAAGTGGTTGAAGGAATGTCACTTTGCACTTTTCACCTTAAGGACTGACTTTGGATTATCTTACAGCGAAACTTCATTTACCAAGTCGTTTTAATTCAATATGTAGAAAAAATACTTGTCCAGTTCCGTAAGCCCATGTGAAACGTCAAAGAATATAACTTTTAAATACGAATCAGTTGATATTATGAATAGAATAAAACGAACAACATAGGGTTTCCCCATATGTGAATCCACAATCACCCTTTTTCTACTTTCTTTAATGACTTTAAAACAAGATGATTAGCAGTTCAACTTATCAAACAATTCTTTTGTGGTAACAGATTCTGTCACTCAAGTGGCAAATCTCTAAATCAAGTTACTTCTCTACAATCATATGTATTTCAATTGTTTCAAAAAAACCTCGTTCAGTGGAACACTCCATCTCTATATTTTTATGTTATTGGTGCATAAAAAAGCATACATTAAAAATTGCACAACTGAATAACCTATTTTTTATCTAATAAATTAGTTTTAGAGATAAGGCTATTTGACCTTAAGCAAAAGTTACTCAGAAAATTTCAACTGTCTAAATGGTAAAAATTGAGTTAAATTTCGTCATAATACTGAAACCATGGGAGAGGATTGAATTTATTAACATGATTTTAAAAAAAAAGAGAGAAAAATCACACAGGTGTGAAATAATTGGAAATTGTTGGACATTCAATTTGCATCCTTTTGATGGCACAATCCAATTTGCGGATAGGTTTCTAGAAGTGATTTACATCCTGCAAATATTTCTTTTATTTTGTGCTTAGTTGTGCTCATATTCACAGTATTTTAGCAAATACTATCACATAACTCGTCAATTAAATGGTAAATATAACCTTTGTAATGATCCACTGCAACATAAATTCAATAAAAGGGTTGAAACATGCAACATTATGAAGATAAGCAGTAGAAAACCACTATTAATAATTGAACTTGTCAATTTTCTGTCGAATTATAATGATATATATCGTTCAAAAATTTCACTTCTATTTATCTGCCTTCAAAGTTAAGCTCCTGAAGAAAACGATGCAAAGAAAGGTCCCCAACGTCAATTTTATGGACAAGTGTCTGTTCAAAGTCAAAAGAACCGCCTTTTCTTTTATAATTTTTCAACTTTATAGTCCTCTCTTGATTAAATCACTATTATAAGCAATACGTCCCCAATTTAAACTTCTATTCACTAAAAACTTAGTGATAAATTTAAACAAACGATTCTAGTTGTTAGAGTGCTTAAAATAATCATCATTTCGGTTTGAGTAAGAAAATAAACATATAGAACAGTCTTCCAATTTTACACGCCATAAATTAAATAAATGAATACTGACTTTACAGTATAATAATATTTATCATGTGAATCATTAATCCATAAGAAAAAATATGGAATATCTCAAGGACGCCGTTAGTGATTACCTATAATTTGTTTTCCCTCTATAAGAACGCCGATATCAAAGATCCTTGCTTCGTTAACTCTTGGAATCCAAGAACAGAAATGTTACAATTCCCGTAGCGCATTTAGTGGTTCCCACAAATATTGACCTACCACTTTAAGGGACTTCGTTAAATTCGACCTTTATTCAAATGGCATTCCATTTGAAGAGATGACATTTACATTGATAGCTCAGTTTATTTTGCTAAAGTGCACTCAAATTGCTTTCCCATATTACACCACTAGATGTATCAAAAATGTAAAAGCATTGAAAACACCAATATTCGTATCAAATATCCATCAATTCTTTTACACAGGGACCAATGCAGAGCATATATCTCGACAATTCCCGTTCCAATATTAAACGATTTTAGAAGTACCAAAAATTTGTTATTAAAATAATATTCTCAAGCATATGCTTGAATAAATTATCTCCATTGGATTGATATGGCTCAATAAAAATATTCACTTAAATGCCAATGTGTCACTCCCCGCCAACAGCGAGAGGTCGCTTTTTTGACCTTATTTTCTGCCATAATTAATTGTGACCTGAGTGACCGACGCATAGTACGTGCTTCATAAAAAAGTTCTATGCAGTGGATATATCCCCAAAAATTTAATTAATACTTTTTTCAATAAAATTGTGCTTTACCAGAAGTAGATTTTAAATTCAAGTGATACAAAGTAATACGTGTGTTTCCTATGCTGGAATTAAAGATATGAAATGAAACAGTGTTGTGTGGAAATGTCCGATCGGTATTACGCTATGCAGTTAAACAGCGGGAGAGCATAGTGTTGTGACAAAAAATTGCAAGCTAAACCTTGACAACTTCCAACAATGATCCAATTTACTGACGATTATATTTTCTTAAAGAATATGTTTTTGCAATTGTCTAAATTTGTCATTTGAAGGATTGAAAATTTCTAGGCATTTCGAGATGCAACCTGTCTTGATCTTGACCTTACATAGAATGGTATGTGTTAATTAATTAAATACATGTTTGAACTTGTAAAAGCTTGTAAATCTTTGTTCTCTTTGAAGTTATGGCATTTGACTGAGAACTTTTTGACTCGCACTAGTATATATAAAGTTACTACGCGGTAAATTCCTCAGATTAATCGTTATTAATTGAAAAGATATAAAATTCATAACAAATTGGTTAGAGATGCAAAAATCACGTACAAAATAGCAATAAGAAATCTATAACTAATTCACTCCTAATTATTATATATATAAAGTTTAGAAGTATATTTATTTACTAAAGGGCACTGTAAACTCTTATGAACTTTAAATTTAAAAAAAAAATAGTATAAAATTAAAAACCATCGGTCGTATTAGTCTCCAGATTTCTCGTGTTATGTTCAATAACTTTATTTTTACTTATCGCTGTCGTATTGAACTTTTAAATGACGATGACTAAACTAAAAGGAATGTTCACCTGAGAACGCCCACACAAGCGTCAAATAGAAGTAACTCATTTGTAATTTTCTTTTGGTGTTAAAATTATTTTTTTTGTTTGGATAAAAATTCTCGATTGATCCAAGAAGTGTAACCTTTTTCCGGAAAATGGACTGCAAATGTGAACTCAAAAATAGCTTATATAGTCAAATTTAAGTATCTTACCAAGTGCACTAAGCAAAACATGGACTAAAATTTAAGAAAGCTTGGTTGGGCTTTGAAACCTGCATCAGGTCAACTGTCAAGAAATGACACCT
The DNA here is from genome assembly GCA_000469805.3 of Hymenolepis microstoma. NCBI lineage: Eukaryota > Metazoa > Platyhelminthes > Cestoda > Cyclophyllidea > Hymenolepididae > Hymenolepis > Hymenolepis microstoma. The sequence continues at coordinate 7,556,096 of LR215995.1, read as the reverse complement.
TCTTCCAAGCTGTAAGATTAAGAATTTCGATGGGAAAACATGTGATTAAGGAATTGTGTAAGAAAACTAGGTCAGTGTTTAAGCAAAACTCTTTCTTATAACTAGGCTTCACTTCCAAAATCTCATCTGTTTCATATTCATTAAAAGATTTTAATTTACTACGTGAAAAATTTGGAAACTTTAAGTTAGACAACCATTTGCTTCTATTTAATAGGCACTAAGAAAAGTCCCCGGAACAATAGTTCGTCTTTACGACCGAAGCTATTAACCCTCACAACGTGTGGCCAATATTTGAAACCCCCACTTTTCATTCCCCTTTAGTTGCGTCATATTTTGTACTTCGTATTGATTAATTAAACTGAGCATTTGGTTAATGAGCAGCACACGAGTGTAGGCATGAATATTAAAACAAAAGAAATGCATACAAATTTTCAATTATAAAATTACAGTAAATGTTGCGTGCTTGCATTAATTTTTTTACTATTTGATAAAGCGTCTTTGAAAACTGAAAAGCGTAATATGAGATATCTCTACCGGCATTTCCCAATATTTATTCGAGCAATTCATTTTTATCTAAATTTCTAATTTTGATTTACCTTCACATTTAATCCATTATTGCATTGGCGCTCACAAATAATGTTGCAATTCAATTATCTAAAGAAAAATAAGTTTCTATAACCATTTAAATGATTTCTCAATTATTACACTCAGATGAATGCTATCAATGTAACTTCAGCATTTATCCAAAGTATAAACGCGTGAAAGTATCCAAATTGTGGTAATATATGTCGCAAATGCAAAATTCATGTTTTTTATTACCGAAAGTTTCAGCTTCCTGATGGTGCAAGACATTGTGGGGAACAACGCTAACACGGCTGCACCAAAGAAACTCTGGAAGGAGCGGCGTACTACTTATCCCGTATTCATCATGTGCGGTCGTACTACTGATCACATTAGGAGCGTGTGCTGTGTGAGTGCAGAGACCTCTCAGCCAATCAACAGTCAATATTCACGGCATGGTTAACGTATCCAAAACTGCATTTAATGACTAAGCACCGTGCCAACCACACCGACCAAATGAACGTACTCAACGTCATAACTCCGTTTATCCCATGTCGCTGATGGAGTCTTTCCATACTAGAGATCCCATGGAGATTACTGGGGAAAAGTCAAGGCTTATTAGTGTAGCAATTCGCTACAGCGTTTGTGCGTAAGGAAATGTGGTCAATTTCTAATTCCGTTAGATGAAAATTTCCAACAATTTTCCAAAAATTATCAACAATTTCTTACATGGTGTTAAAGAAGATAAAATAGATGAACTATTTTTGGTCTCTAGCGCATGTTTCACCTTTATTTATATTCATCTTCTAACAACTGTCATTTTAGAATAAACTTTGTAGATCTTATTTGTATTCTTCTCTATTCAAAAATGAAGACAAAGTTACGATTCGGTAGCTGGAATCTCACATAGAGATGTTTCAAATTATAAGTCCAATTTTTTAATGGACTTTACTCGGTCCATCTATAGCCGTAGAATGACAATGAACTAAAATGTATCGCACTTATTAATGCACATTGTACAAAGGAATAGCCTTTCCTTAATATTTCACTCTTTTTCAGGCTGAAATTCAACAGTTCTCTTGCCGAATTTCAGTGCATACTTATTGCTTAATTTAACTTCTGGGTAGGATAGAGAGTACTGCGAGGAAACAAATCCGCACAGAAATGGCATCGTTTCTAAGAGTGGAATACCACATGGAGATAAAATTAGCTCATCGGAGCAAAGTTTGTAAAATAGCGCAAGTTTGTTGCATGTATTCAGGAGTTAAATTATTAAGAAAAGTTATATGAAATAAAACAATGTGATTATTCAAAGCTTTATAATGGAAATTCAAGAAAATAATTTCTAATCACTCCTAATAACTTCATAGTTACTTCATTATTTAATTAATTATTGAAAAAAAGAAACGGAGTGGAATAAATAACAAGTATTACGAAGATTTCTACTGAAACTTCTGGTGATTTCAATAGTCTACCACCACCAAAATATCTAACTACCTATTTGAGGTTATTTCAATGAAATTTTATGCCACGTATTAACTTTACTTCATTCTGCGGAACTAGAATTCTTCACTTTATATTCTTCATAGGCACCTTCATCGAGTGTCCATTAAAAACCCATTGGTCAGACAGTTTTGAGAAAAGATATCGTCGTTAAAAAACCCTAACTTCAGCTCCTGCCAATCGCCGATTCCACACAAATAAATAAGGAGTACATAGTCGAATCTCTTAACTAATGGTAACTGGTTGATGGGATTTGTGCTTCCACTCTTTTTACCTCACCCTCCTTTGTCGATTATTTTCCTAAATCAATGATTGTCCAAGTGATTATGAACCTGTTCCAGTTTACTCCAATATCTTCCTCTCCACAAAATACTTATTTATATCAAATGACAGGCTTTATGATAGGTACCATTAGCCCTTTAGTTCACTTCTGCCTTGACAGAAGGAAGGGATATCAAAGCCACAAAATGTCGAGAGGGGGAACAGAAGAGTGATTCACAGATGTAAAAGAGACAGACCCAAAGGTAGAGAAAAAGGTAAGGTAAGTAATGTGGAAGTGGTCGAATATGACACACAGTGAGGTCATGGTAGTTTGAAGTCAACTGCCGGTTTATAGACTTTTTTACCGTATGAGTATACGTTGCCCAGGGTGCACCACGTGGAGGTAAGTCCATCGTGCACCCCTCTCCACAAAATATAAACCCTAGGAAATTCACTGGAACCCTATTTTCTTAAGGTCTTTACGGAACTCCGTCAAAGTAAGGTATGTAAATATTATTATGTAAATTAAAAAATGCCATTCCTTAAGAAGAATAGATGTAGTCTCAGAGTCAGGAAAAACCATGCCTCACTTAAGAGAGGAAATGAAATCAAAATGGTCATTCTGGAAAATACTTTCCCCAAGATGTCTTAGACACATTCGTTATTCATATCGATACATTTCTATCAAGGTCATGCTTTCAGCTGAATACCTTAAAGTAAAAACACGTTCACGCATTTCATCGGACTATAAAAAGGATGATTCTGAGCTGTTAATCAAGACTAATGTTTCGCCTTGACTTTTACTTAACATGATAATCACTTCCTTCAGCCTACACTGTACCTTGCATTACGTTCATTTAAACACGATGCAGAGTTAAATTTTATTCCTTTTTCAAAATATTCTTGGACGACTGATTTCACTCATTATCTGGGTACGGCTGAAATGATTTGCTTTATTTCGTCGCTCCTTCCTAAACATACGGCCCAAGTATTCCACATTTTAAGTGCCTTTCTTGAAGAAAGGCTTTGCCCATTGCTCCGTATACATTCTTAATGAATAATTGTGTCGAGCTTCTGCTCACCTGTCTAATTTAAGTACGCATTTAAGTAGCAATGGTCACAGAGAGGAGCTTCAACTGTGCTACACACAACGACTTAATAGTAAGAATATTTTATACATATATATATATATATAAGATAATATTTTGGATCGAGAACCTGTATTTGAATATTTATATAGCATTCAATGAGATTATTGGAAAACAATATGCCAAGTTCCCCTCAACGGTTAAGTAAAACCATATTGGATGTAAGTAATTAAAATGATCTCAGTTTGCCAATGTTTATTTCATTCCAGTAGGGGAACTAGGACACGACAATTTATAATATAGAACGGTTCAGTATTCAAATGGATAAAACAAATTTTATGATATTAAGGGCAAAGAGAGCGTAACAGTTCATGTCTTTAATATTTTGCTAAACTTTTCAAATTTTGTGCAGTGTTTCAAATTGACTTTTTGCGTTTAAAGCATGGGCCTTTGATGAAATCAATAAGGTGAATAACCTTGGCAAGTCTATTGGATATTATGGACATCTTAGCCAAAATTTTATAACAAACCACCGATAAGCGATTTATTTGTGAGCTACCTATGAAGCAGTGACATCTAATCATAAATATATTTTTGAAAATAGAATCAGGAAATTTCAGACTAGAGCGGTTATGCAGGATGCACTTTATTTCTGTCATGCAAATTAATGTACTTTAAGCCCACATTCTCAAGATATCCCCAAGACAAATTTAAAAATATTGGTAATTTATAAACAACATTCAATTCAATCGAAAAATGGTGCGACGTATAAGATAATTCTCTAGCTCGGGTAAACAATTTATCAGTGGAACTTTATTTTCAATGTGAAATAATAGAAGAATAAGATTTTAATGTCGGCGAGAAAGAACATTTAACAATTTCCATTCCTTCATTTCTACTTGAACTGTCACTTCTCCTCCCTTCTCCCCCCCCCCCCCCCCCCCCCTCCATTTTAAGTTGCAATACACACTTCAGATTCGAATTCAACTGAAGTCCTCTTTGACCAGCTTATCTGTGTTTTTTTGGAGTTCTTTGGCCGGCCTTATCCGAGTTACTTGCGAGTTTTCAACAGAAGGCAGAGTTGGACTAAGAGTCGCTGCAGTTTTTGTTTACGGCAATACTATTACTTTTGACCACTTGTTATGTGAATCCACTGACGCTAAGTAGAATCAACATGAGCTCTTCTCCTTGGTGGCTACAATTGGGATCGGAATATTGCTTTGCCACATGTAGAGCGCAGTCTTTGCCCATTCTCGACGAATTTGCGTATCCTCTAGTCGTTTATGTTTAATTTACTCCCGGGGTAGTGGAGTGCAGTTCTCAGAGACTTCGTTCCTTGAGTGTTGCAGGCATACAATTCTCTCATTAAACCTCGTGGAGGAGTCAACAAGAACTAAAGCCTTAAAAATGCAGAATAAATCTAACAAATTCCTTTTTCACACATTTTATGGGTTTTCTGGTGACTGAGACTTCCACTAGAGAATGCTCTATTTTCATATCGCGACAGGAATATTTTAAATGGAGTCGGCCAAAAAAGCTGTATGCTGACTTTTTCCAGAGATATGCCGACAATGATTTTTTTCCGTATGTCTTTGTTGGCTAACAATTAAAGTTGATAATTCGTCAGGTTGTCCCAACTCGGTACTCTTCCGATATTCAATTTCAAAGTCATATCATGTTGAAATTAGCCACTAGTTCTTAAGACGATTCCCCAACAGGTTTGGTTACCTATCTTATTTCAGAAAATTGATAAAAAAGGTGTCTTAAACTGTCAAAAGGGTAAGGTAATGAAGCTTGACAAATTTATGGAATTTGTTTGCGGAATAGGCAATGGAAAGGGTTTCCTTCTAAATTTTTCCGAAGTTATTTTCTGCTGGCGTCAATGACTGCAGTGCCCTCTCTGCAGCCTTCCCTGAGCCATCAACAAAAATGGCTCCTACATCTGCACTTGAATCTTCAGCCGGGATAAATATGGACATATCTCAATTACAATGGTTAAGAAGAATATCTGATTACTGTATGCATTTTAGCTTCTCAAATGTCTCTTGACAGTCAGCAGATCAGTGTCAAGTAGCGTTTCAATGGATATGATGATACAATGGTCCACGAACTTCACGTAAGGAAGGTTGAAACTACTGTTGCAACCAATTAACCCCATCAATGAACAAGGCATTAGAACACCTTAAGAGATGCCATGTCCAATATAACTCGAATTCGTTCAGGATGAGGATGGCGACCTTCTAAGTGAAGAATGAAGCCCAGATATTTTATGGATTTCAATAACTCGAACTTCTCTTGCTTCAGACTGAAGTTATAGTCACTAATGGGCTCAATCGAGTATTCAAGTTAGTTCTTGAGTTTTTTTTCATTCACCTAACTAATATGACATCAGTCAGATATGCAATCTATGCTCTTTAGTCTACTAATCGTGTGTTAGAAGATAGCAGGGATTGTTTTCATTCTGAAAGGAAATCCTGTAAACCAATATAAACCCAAGTGCATAATAATAATAAGGTTTTCACGACATTCTGGTTCGGCCTATATTGACAGACAAGCCCCTGATAAATCCGAATTTTTAGGACATGCACCATTATTGAGAATTGTAATATATCCTTGGCAAAATGTATTATTGGTTTACTCCAATTTCTGCACTCAATCCAGGGGAAAAATTGGCATGTAAACAGACATGGGTCTTCTGCTTTCGCACAATCGCAATTGACCCGATCTATTTACACCATGATACCAGTAGAAGAGCACCACAGATTGAACAACTGAAAGCTTTGGATGGAAAACCGGTTAAGTAGTTTTTTCAATGTACAAATTGGCTTCCATTTTCGTGGATCGATCTGGATTGTCTCTGTCCTATTAAACTTCAATCATTAAAATATCAGATTAATTTCTCATACCTGTTTCATTAATGGGCTAACTAAGAATCCTCTTGTGAATTTTCTATCCCTTTGAAACCCATTTTGAGCCGAATCACAGATTTTTTCAGCAGGGGAGCGACCTTAATTGCTCCAACTAAATGAGATCCAGAGAATCTTAGTAATTTTGACTTGTTACGAAGCAATTCGCAGTAATTTGATGATTATCATAGGAAACTCGACAGTCAAGTTCATTACATTCCCAGTCGTTACCAGAAGCATTTAGGGAGGAATATTCTTTGTCTGTTTTGACAATGGACGGCCCAAGAGTCCCCGTATTTTTTCCTGAAATCGAACTAATGTCAGAGGTAGTATCCACTTAACCATCAAAGTTACATCCCGTTGACTTTTAGAACATCTATCTTAGTAAATTAAACAGACAACCCTAAGAGAAATGGAAGATCCAGCAGGTTTTCATGAAGATTATTCTTTAAATTACTCCGCATATCTCTCATATGTTTTGCTAATTGATGTCCTCCCTTCCATAGACATTACAAATATCTTTTCCGGCATAGAAATCTCGTCAATTGTGGATTTTGCTGTATTGGCAACAAGGGGATAGAGATTTCTTATTTGAAATGTTCTCTTTCGTGTTCTTCTTCCTGGACATTTGTGCAATTCTTCTGACATAAACCATATTAGATCACGGCTGTGATATTCAGGACCTATCCCTTGAACGGACATCCTAATAGTTAGAATCCTGCAGGCCCAATGGAACTAAAGTAACTCGAGGTCATTGCTTGGAAAATATTTGAAACTTAATGGTTCAAAAGTTTTTTCTTGTCTAAATTCCTTAATCAATATACCACTCCTCACACCTCTTCATCAGTATTACAAGCTGGAGCACTTATGAAATTCAGATGATTTTTCATCGAGCAGTTAGCCGATAAGGGATACTGTTCCCACGACTTTGAGATTATCCGCCCTTTTAGCCTATTACGTCCCGCAGTCTCCAATCGACAAAAGAGGAAGCCAGATTTTTTCTTCAGGGGTAAGGTCGATTCACTTCTAGACTAAGGTGAAATTCATTGATCCGTAAAAAAAGCTGTCATGACATAATTTATGGTTGGAGTTTCTAGATTGTCCAGAAGTTAGGTTCAAATGCTTTGTAAAAACTATTCCATTAGTTTATAGCGGCTTTTGAGCTGTTGGTGTAAAATCTTCCCTTGTTTCATTAATTTTATGCGTTTACCGTCCCTTTTCTACTATAAATTAAGGTTTATTTGTTTTCAAGGACATTTTCCGCATCAATTTTTAAAATAGCGAGTTCCCTTTCTGAACCAAGCCTTGACATTGTGTAAATCCAGATAACGAACATTAAATACTTTCAAAATATTAGCAAAGAGGAAAAATCTAAAGATTTTTTAACTGTACTCAACGATGCAACATATTAATGTGTACATCTGTTCTATTGCTTCTTTGATAAACCTTCATCGACTCCCACCATTTTGTTCATTTTCGAAGGAATTTGTATTGTGTCCCTGGAATGGAGAGAAGTTTCCAAGGCACATGGTCCCAACGGCTTGAACGTAATTTCGCCAGTTCTAAATTGCCCCTTGCTGGTTGTATTAGTCATCGTTATTCAAAAACCTATTTGCCTTTTAATTCTTGTACAGAATGGGATATTTTCAATAAATAAGCTAGCGAAAGTGTTTATCTTTCAAGGTTGACTTCTTGTTTCAAATATAATATTTTTCCAACGCATTTGAATTCACAATTATAACTGAAATTACATAAACGTGGACAAATTCATTCCAGAAGCTTTACACATTTATTTGTATTTCTATGTTCATAAATTGTGTTTTAATAAAGCCATCTGCTCAAATAGATTGATTTCATTTTATCTTGAAATAGGTTCAATAAAAAAACGTTTTAAGTTATCAGGTAATAACTTTACCCCAAAGCAGCTTCCAATTTTCCCTCCTGTGCAGCTGATTTTGTACTCCTTTAAAGATATACTGAATAAGTGAATCACGTAGTCAAAGAAATACCTTGTCAATACCTTAGAAAACATAAACTGGAAAGAAACACGTTGAAATACAAATGCCAAATGCTAAGAAAGCGAAATAAACTTTCCCAAATCAGGAGAACGGGATTTGGAATGGACGAGCAGAGAAAGAATAGAGAGAGAAAAGAGAAAGAGGGAGTTGCAGGAAAGGGAAATAGCTGCAATGTTAGTTTTTAATGTATTTAAAGACTAAATAATGCACTATCAGAGAGGCTGTCCAGTCTTGTCTCCTTTGTTTGTCTCTCTGTTAAGACTTCTAACTAGTAATCTACCCTTAATGAGTGTATCCAGTTAGTGCTGGATATACACCAATTTTATAATCATTCCAGTTTCACCATTGAATTGTGTCACTTAGGGTTCTTACTTTTGATGGGAAGACGAATGTATACCCTTTTGTATACCGGAAGTGCGATTACAGCTAATCGATGCTTCATTTCGCGTCATTTCTTTATAAGGTTATGGAAATGCGAGATTAGACGCCATTCACTGTTTGATTTGTTGTCCGAACAAATTGGTTCCATTTAATCTTTTCAATCACAATATGATCGAACCCTATACCAAGGGTATAATCAGATGGTATCTTGACCAAAACATCATACCACCCTGGTCATTCGTTATGACTAATTGATGACCACAAATAGCAATGCTTTAGCCTAAAAATTAACAACTTTGGCACATGATTTAGAAGTGCACGAATTTTAGACATTTTTATTTGCATTTATTGAAGAAATAATAAAATTCTACACCCAACAACTAAATGGGAAATTTTCAATTATCTTAACAACATTAAACTACTCCAAACTTGATTTGCTTTCATCTCATTTTCAATTTAAAAATCCTTTCTTTATTATTTACATTTTCCAAAAATTTCAGGAAACGCGAACAAGTAGTTAATGATGATTGTGTTAATTTATTGTGTCATTGAAGAAGAAAGTTGCAGAATAATAGAGAGAGAAGTTATCATTAATACTGTGAATTTTGAATTATTCATTGTCGAAAAATTAAGCAAACTGCATCTCCGCATTAAAATGGAAGAGTGTTCGGGAAATGCAAATAAGCATTCCTACAGTAATTAAAATCAATTTATCACATTTCATTCAGCAAGAAGGATTTCAGTACGGCGTTGCTACAGTGCTTTCTCACTTCTTTCATTTCCTTAAAATAGGCCAATCACAAGATCTGATTAGTGGCCATACTAATTTGGCAGCCTCTTAGTGTACCCCACCGCAAAATGACTGTAAATCAAGTCGCGTGTCCAATAGACTAAAGTTATACTTTTCAAAAATATCAGTTCGCGCCTGCTTTAATCCCACTGATTCGCATCCAGTAGTCAGGAAAACTAAAGGTCTTTAAAGGGATCCCTTCTTCTTAATTACCAATATTTTTTTCAATTCGACTTCACTTTCAATATTTGCCTGAAATGTTACCAAATGCCCAAACGCAGACACTTTATTGCAATAGCTTGAAATGGAAAATCAGTGGTACAGGAGGGGTGTTAGTCACTTTCATAAAAGTTAACTAAATGAATGAAGAAAATTTAGTCCAGGTGAATGTGGAGTACGATAACAATTTAAATAAAGGTAAAATGGTATTTGATTTGTGATTGGGAAAACACCAAATACACTCGTTCACGAATTAAGGAATATACAAATAGGGTCCTATTTTATTCCGTTTCTCAAATTGCATCGCCACGGCAATGTTGGCCACTGAAGAGCCGTCGTTAAGTCTTGGAAGCAATAGCTTGTTTTATGCTCGCTTAAAAAAGGTCGTCAGTTCTAATTAACTAATTGAACATTAACCTCTTTGTCACAATAATTGCATATGCCTTTTTAATTGTGTATATATTCAAACTTTTTTTAAATGGAATAATTGCTTAAATGTAAAGGCATTACACAATTGGTGATGTAGAACTTTTCAATAGGTCGCAATATTTTGACAGCGTGAAATCATTTTAATACCTCTAGCTATTTTCAATGATGAGAACGACTGTTAAATCCCGAAACATCCAGAAGCTGTGGGTTTCACAGTACTTCCCAAAATAGCTGAGAGCTATTATCAAAATGTTGGGCTCAATACTCCCATGGTGCTTCTACCACAATTAACTATTCCCATTCTCATGCTATTCCAGTGTCTTATGGCATTCGCCCTCCCCCCGCCCCCCCTCCCCCCCCCCACTTAACGTGTTTTCAGGTGGCCGATAATTTAGTGGAGTTGCACCAATCAATCATAAAAAGTAGCAAAAAGCACACCTTATGCCCTTTCAGGCAGTTACCAAGCCCAGTGTCTATCCAGCATAAAATGTCGCCTAGTTAATTGCGCAAGAGCAATGATGTGTCCCAAAATTCTTTCTGCCAAATTATTAAACCTCTCTTGTCTCTGCGCCGTTACTACCGAAACTCCCACATTCAAGAACAAGCAAAATGTTTGGGTAGTATTCCTCCAAAATCGGCGCCTCCTGTCAGTCCAAAAATCTCAGAAAGGACGAGAACCAATCAATTGTTTCCCACCAGACCAACATTATCTCATGTCAACAGGTGCATATGCGAGATTTCCTTTGAACACCAAGTAGTTGTAAATACGTAGTTCTTCAAATCAACTTCTGGGTTGTTCAGAACTAAAGTCAGTCTCTTTGTCTGGCATATGTGCCTCCAGCGGATTTATTAAAATGACTTGCAAAATCAAATGCACTAATTCTTTTGGAAATGTTCAATTATTACTTACTCGTTATGCATCACAATCTCAAACTACTTAGTCTCAATTAGCCTGAGTAGCTTGATTTTATTGCAATCAGAAGCGTTCCATCATTGAATCTTTGCCTACAGCTGGGAAAATGGCTCACGTCACCCTTGGTCGTATCTCCGAAATGCAGCCATATAAAACTAAACAAAATTTGGAAAATTGTGCTCATTCTGTTAGGCTTTTCAAACAGAAATTGAGGAGTGCTAAAGAAAGCACTGCATTTACGTCCCAATGGGACTGTCGCCTGCTCTCTCAAAAAAGGGTCTCATGTCTGGCATTGATCTCAGTCTTCTAGACCTATTCAAGGAGCTTCTTACTTTATCCTCGTTGATCCATATTCAAAGTGGTCAGAGAATGCTTCCTCAAGTTTGCCGTAACTGCTGTCATAATCAGGCAGCTTCCGCCAGGCATTTGTCATCCAAGTATGCCAAAAGTCCTCATATTGTACAGAAATATCACCCAGTTCTTTTGTTCCTTATTAGAAGATTTTTCAAATTTTATCTAAACCAAATATCCGGGAGAGCGACTTTTTGATATTGAACAACGTGATGAGACAGAGGAGGGAGCCTTATTTCATTAATTTTCATTTATCGGACGTCGCAGCATCCGACCGTACCAGGCTGTAGTCCTTCGAAACTCCTTATGAGGCAAAAGCTCAAGACAATTCAACGCGAAGTTATCGGTTTTACATGTTAAAACTATACTCATTGTAATATAGATGCCGATGTCCAACATATGCATCTTTGGTCTCGGTACGCACTCGTATCATCAAACCGAAGTCAGGCCCATCGAAGGCCAATGTGGTCTTAATTAACCTCCTGTCGCCCAGAAATTAAGAAATTCCGGAAATCTAGCGCAATTATTGAACCAACCGTCACTCGGAATACTTCAGGAAACCTCGGAACAAATTTAAGATGGTCCCAACGTTCAAATTTATTAATCAAATAAGGAATATTTTGTGCAAAAGAAAGAAAATTGACAAGTTTACCTGTTTTTGTAATTTATAAACGTTATATATTTTTCAATGAACCAATTACGCAAACATTACATCATATCTTTCTCAGTGGCGTGGAACTTTGCAATAAAGGCGTCCGTGTCCAACTATGCCTATTATTAAGTTCTGCGTTGTTTTCTTGAGGTGATAAATTGAAAAAAATAAACTCCTAAAATTTGAACACTTTCTCTCATGTTTGTTTTAAAAAAAAAATATGTGTTGACATTAATTACCCATTTACAAAAACAAATGAAAAATTTTTAAATTACTATTGAAAATACAGGGAGGCATCATAAATTAAAATTTTAAGCTGAAGTCAAGTTCACCATCATTAGTTTACCTATCCTTACTTTTACAGTAATCGTAAAATCTCAACTCATTCATGCATTTTAATTTGAAGGCTGACTCACCCAGGTCCATCGCTATGACCTCGGAAACCTCAACACTAACATGTCTTATCGAAGTAACCCATGCGCAGAATAGAATTTTATGGAAAACCGGCGTCCTTGGTGTGGCCTGCTCAGTCAACAAGCGATCAACGTTCGTTTAAAGTATCTATCGGCGCGTATTTACTTACTGATTATCATTTAATTTCAAACGTCGATTTGGCAACAAGAGATACCTTCACTCGATATCTTCTGGGTTTCCTTTTTTTGCTATTTTGCCTGTCTAAGCGTATAACGATAGATTATGGGTACTAAAGTCTGTCCACAAGTCAATATGATTATGACTTGTAAAAGCAATATTCTTTATGCGGAGTGACCCAGCTTAGAAACGTGATGTTTTTCATTTGTTTAAAGTAAATTTTGAAGTAAAGCTATGTATTTCCTGAGGCTCTCTTTGATGCCACACTTGCCTACCTGTCGGTATCCCAATTCGAACAGACCTTCATTACTAATCTTATTGAGAAAATATGTTTTAGACTGCCCACCAACTACTTTTTTGTGATTTCAGAATGGAATTTTTTTCTGCCAATATCTTCAAAAATCAGGCATAAGTTTAACTCCATTAAACAATTGAAATGTGAAATCATTTGTGCATTTAAATCGATTTGTGGTCAACTGTGTTCCATTTAAACATAATCCATGGACATATACCTTTTTATCGTTCTTTTGAGTGCTTGTCAAATTAACACGTAGAATTTGTGTATTTTTCCCCAGATTTAATGGAAGACCCCTTATACATGATTAAAGTCGTATTTGATGTAAAAAAAACTTTTTGTAACATTCACCATTTCTAGTACACAGACTACTACTTTTGAAATACTTAATCATTGTTGGGTGCACAACACTACTTAGGCTGAACAAAGGAATCTCATGCGCACTCAAACAGTCTGGAAGGCTCGACGATGTTACTGATCGCGAAGGGAGAATGTACTTCTTGAAAGCCGTACATCCTGTTTTCTCGATAGGGGAGCAAATTTATACTTGAGGATTTTTCCCCGAGAGGACTGTTAAGACACAGTCAAGATTTAGTTGTGCAATATCCGCTATATCACTAAATAATACCCCCATTTAAGTGTATATTAGATATAAAGAAATGGATTCTAATTTATAAATAAATGTGTAACTTTACAGTAAGTTGAGATAAAATTAGAGATATGCTTTTTTATGGTATAGGTGTGCAGTAACTCTATTTATGGTATCAGAGGGAAGGAAATTTGGATCTCTACGTTCTTTATTATTCTTTATTCTCTGAAGCTCAATGTTGTATTAACAAGCTTTCGCCACTTTTCACTAAAATAAACGTATGAGAGTAAAAATTACAAATGCGTTGTGAGGGTGAGAATCGAATAGAAAAAGGGAAAGAAAATCATGGCATTGAAAGAGCGCTGATGAATTTAATTTCAAATTTCATTACCCCATTAGGGATATTTTATCCATTAATTGTCACTTGATTTTTTTAATGAATTAAATATACGCCAATTAGTGCAAACTGACATAATTAACAAGGCCAGATAGTGGGTGCTAGACAATTGGCTCTTAATCAATAGAGTTCACTAACAACCAATTATCAAACGCGTTACAAACTATTAAGGAAAATCCTCCTGTGTTTCTTACTGAAGTACGTTTTATCACTGTATTCAGTAGTGGTACCTTGATATGCGTGAAATCCATTACGCCACTGGAGAATTTTATTTCGTGCGTATTTATCAGGTGAAGGAATCAGAATACCCTACATTCAATTAAGATCTCTAGACTCTTGATAAAGGGCACAGAATTAGTATAGTCTTAATCCATCTGTAAAACAGGGAACTATTCGATATCTCTCCGAATACGCAGTATTAACTTGGTTATGAGTTGAAAAATGTTTATCATTACTGGTCCAATCAGAATATTTTGTTTAAAAATAAAATTTACCGTATCACTAGAAATTAAAAATTGCGTCTTTTTCTGAAATACGCAATAACACACATTTCTATAAAAAAATTTAACTTTGCAGGACTCATTTAAGACTACATCTGATATTTCCACTAGTAACAAGCAAAATAAATAAATCAATTTCCCACTCGCGATCTATGATAAATCTGCTGCATGAGGGTATGCTATAGCAAGCTAGTATAGTGACTCTAGTGCCTGGCTGAGTTATCACTCTTCCAAGTTCTTGTACTTTTCACCTCAACAATAAGTTAGAGAAAGTGAGAGCGCTGATTATAGAGAATTATTAAATGCAGAAACCAGACTCAGTGGTTTGGAGGAATTGGATTTAATGGGGTGTAAGTGGTAAATTACCAATGGTGTGATGTGCAAATGGACAGAGGGGTTTCTTATACTTTGTAAGTGAGGATAAGCAGATTGGGTAAGACGAAGCAAATGTTTAATCGGCCAGGCCACACAGACTCAGCGGTTAGCGACATCAACTTTTCTGCGTTCGGTGCAGCCAGTTCAAGCTCAGGTTACTTGGCCTCAGGTCATGAGCCACATATTGAGTCTCAGGTGACGAGTTTGACCATAAGTTTTGGCTGACTCACAGAACTGAGATTTAGAAGGATGAGATGCATAAAAAATAATGCAAGACAGTAGATGGAACTTTCAATTCAAGAAAGTTGTAGTGGACGCGATCCCCGAGCATTAATTAAGGGATCGGCACTTCGAGGAGTGACAAACGATTTTCGTGCATTTAATTTGTGGACAAAGATTTGCTTATAAACCAGTATTGAACATGAAACTATATTTGATTTTTATCTGAAACAGGATGGTAAGTTTATCATCAATGACTATGGATTAAATTAATACATAACTGGTTAATTTTAGATCCTCCATCGGAATGAGATCATTTTGTCGATCGAAACGTGTTTCCATTTGAATGGATAAATACGTAATCCAGTGACCTGGGCACACAATGTATGTTTATTTTTTAACGTATTTCCCACGTAAACGTGAAGCGTAAAACAGTCTGCTATGTGAAATAATCCACCATTAATCTCTGCTCATTTCAAGTAAGAAGTCGTAGTGTCTTTACAATATTCAGGTAGAAGCAAGAAATAAAAAGGAAGTACATGAGGTAATGACGTAGTTTTCCTAGGTTTTGATAATATGAAAGTTGCGGCTCCTTCAAAGAAAACAAAAAGAAGCCAATCAAATAACTTAACATTTTCAATGCTCTAAATATCACCTCCTCACATCATGTCGTTGTTGCTTGCTTTCTTAATGTACCCATGTACTGTAGGTAGCTTTGTCGGTCATTTTTCCATCTCTGAGTGGGGACATCACTCCTTTGTCACCTCTAATTTCAATAACTTTAGTAATCATCCAGTTGACCTTTCCAAACCTTATCTAAAATACCAGACAATTTAATGGATGAACCACAAATGAAACCCTTATAAATTTTAACTAATCCATAGGTGCTTTTTCGTCAGTTCTCAAGTACTTAAAACTGATTTATCAACTGAGCGAAAGTGTATCAAAATATTCATTTATGGAGAAAAGGTAACTTAACTATTTTAGATATCCCATGCTCCTACTTCCAATATGCATAAATCTCTGTGCTCTTCTTTTACTATTACATATCAGCCGTTTTGGATGTAGTCGTCAATTGCTATCCCGGGAAGAGTGTAGAAATGGGTTTTTTGTCGATTTTAAGCTATAGTTCATTTAGTTAGGTTCCGTCTCTTTTAATCCTGCATGCTGTGTTTAAATCTATTTTCTGACTGTCAAGTGGTCCCTTACTTCTCGTGTCAATTACTCCTCGTTTCATAAAAAATTCGTAATAGCAACGAACTCGATCATACCTTGTTAGTTCATTCTTTCGATTCAGGCACACTTTTCTAAAGAGAACTTAACCTCTGCCAAGGCTTAAACCAAATCAGAAGTCGATCGATTTAAACTAAGCCTTTTCCAACGTGTGTTTGTTCCCGTTCACTCGTATCTCACAAATGCAAATACGGTCTCTCTCTCTCTCCTCTGAGGACTCCCCATATCCAATAAGGCTTTTCAACGGCGCTCTCTCTTCTTCGTTCTTCTGTCATGAAGAAGAGAGTAACTATAACCTGCTATAAAGCCCTTCAACATTTTTCCGCTTCTCCTTCTTTTAGTAATAATCTATTTGTCGAAATCGGTTTTTCATTATATCCAGTGATTAGAGATTACTTTTAATAAGAACCATTTCAGCTCAGAACTTAAAACGTAATGGGGTTAGTTCATTGACCAAATCAATCGCATTTCAAAAACGAAACGCCAATGCTAGGAATTTTAATCTCACTTATGGCCATTTAGGAAGTGGTTTCCATAGGTTATTAAGCACTTTAATTTTACTATTTATACTTCGTAATGTATTACTGATAGACTATGCATTCAGGTACACAGTTTGCCTTCCTTTCTAACCATTCCATTTTGACTAAATCGAGGCAATTCTTTTTGGAATTAGCGCGTTAGCTCTCCAGAGCTTAAATTAGCAAGTTCAGTCGTACGTGATTTGAAAACATGCGATAGACGTATGCACAATTGTGTATGCGACGGTACAATGCTGTGCTTTTATGATTCCGCGTGTGTGCCAGTCAGGTCGCTTCTGCTTTCTTCAGTTGCTGAATCATGCAGCACTTGCAACGAACGACCCATGGCGGTCGTAAGGTGGTTGGCAATAAGGGCTTTATTTATTTGTGAGTATTTGTGTGCTTATTTGGTGACTAGGACTTTGTAGGTAGGTGATTTTTTAATGTCCTTAATCCAGATTCATCATAACAATCTATACCAATTTTCATCGCTATTTATTGCATTAAAATAAAGTCTTGACGCAATCGGAGAGTCTTACAGCCTTTATCGGAAGGAATACACCAATGATTCGACTGCTCTTAAATACAAGAATTGATTCTGCACACTGTAGGATAGTGCTTTATTTCTCAAATAACTGAAAGGTCAAATAAGCCAGATGAGGAAATGCGTCCCTTTAGACGTGTCCTTTACACATACATGGCCTACAACTTATCTTTCTTGTCCGCCAAAATCAAGAAAACTTCGCCTTGAATTTTGGATTCTTTTAGAACGAATGCACCAGACCTGTAATGTTATAAATCAAATACAATGAAATAATTGCTATAAATTGAACTGTAGTCGATGAATCTTTGTCTCAATCATCGTTAATGGCAATGGAATGGCGTAAATAAAAAGTCCTCTGGAATAGACAAAGGCAGGGCACATTTTGAAGCCTCATGAGATTGAATGACTAAGCTAAAGAAATTAATTCTCTATCTTTTATTCCTATTCCATTTTTGCGCTCAGGGTGAAAGAAAAAATTAATTTTTGCATATGTAAATTAGAATTTGTGACCTTGTGAACAACCGTGCGATTGCATAAAATGTGCTAGTTCTTCCAGTAATGAGCCAAATTTGACCAATTGACTGATAAGTTTACCAGTTAAAATAGCTTTATTCTACAAATTATAACAGAATATCATGCCTATATTGACTGATCTTAGCTTTGCTTAATATGATATGAAGTTGTTAATATTATAAACATTTGTATTTCATTTTATTTGAGTGTGAATTAGTGATAGCAATGTTTACGCGCTAAAATATATTTCAGTTAATTCATGAATCCCTCTACCGAGAATAAGTAAATGGATATAAAACACGGCTGATTAATATTTTTTTCTGTGATAATGTGAATAACTATTTCTGCTTTCACGTTATCTCGAGGCTATATATTTGTGTACTTTTTATTGAGGCCTCTAAGGTTGCACAGACTTATGCAAAACGGATTTACTTACTGTTTAACGCTATAAAAATTATACAGGATCAGAAATTAAGATAATTGCTTCGTGCGACAAGAAACAAATGTTTAAACCTCACTGAACCTTGGATGAAAATATCTGGGATTATAACCAGGAGGGAGATTACGGTCTCTACTCCATGCCTCCCTGAACGCAGTGAAAAGAAATTAACGTGAAAGGAGAGGGGATGGGGTTGCAATGGAGACTAAGACGCTACCATGGCTAGAAAAAAGTAACTTAATAGACGATCTGACCAAATTGGTACACCTTGAAATCGGAATTCGAGCTTTGTCGGCATAACAACTTAAATTTTTTAGCCTCTGTCATGAAGTTTGTGCTCAATGAAGACCTTCCCTACTTCAAGCTTATACAAACGTCATTGAAAAGGCCCTCGAAAGTATTCGCCTGGTAAAGAAGAAGAAACTTCTGAAAAACGGACAAGCAAATCGATTCTTTTCTGATGGGAAAACGTTTGCTAAGACGAAGAACAGCAGATGTCATGGCTTGCATATAGTCAAAAGGTCACTCCTCAAATTGTGTGGCTTAAATTTGACCAAACTTTCATGGTTTTCAAATGTGTCTTCCTCCTCTGTCGAGGATGATGTGATGCCTCCCTCCACATTTTTATTATTAGAGGGGACCAGCTTAAATTCACGTGTCTACATAAAGTTGCTGGCCCCTGTTGTAATTAAGCTCTGAAGAATGAGAGAAGCGTATAATAGGTAGTATGTATGGTGGCAGTCGGATTCGATCTCCTCTCACACCCCATAGAAGAATTAAAAATGGTCGTCAACCTATTTTACGATTACATCAGTCCTCCAAAATCCTCAGATTTTAATCCAATGGACTATTGAATGTATATTAGGGGATGCTAAGAAGGGCACTGATCGCCGTGTCAGTACTAAAAAAGGGCAACCTATTAATGGACAGAATGAAAGCTGCTTTTGACACCCTTCCCAGAGAAAATATACAACAAGTTTGCCTCAGATTCTGAGGCAGGAAACAGGTTGAGATTGTGGTAGGCTCGAATAGTAGTTATTTTGAACAAAGATCTGCGAGCAGTGTAATCTCATTGTATATTGAATCACAATTTTATTGGCATAAATTGAGCTTCAGCCGTAATTTGTGAAGATTCTTTATTTATATAAATTCATTATGCACTAAAAATATACCAATAGGAGTTAAAGCTGTAGCTTTAATTATGTCAAACTGCCCAATTGACATAAAAGATAGAAAGCAACGGAACTTGATTAAATATTACCTTTTACGAATGATTCATGCTTATCCATAGTTCAATGGTTATATTCACTCAGGAATGTACAGAATAAATAACGAGCCTTGTATCTAAGAAAGTTCCGTAATTCACATCTTGGTCGCTTGGTTACTTAGAGTAGTGGAATAGCTCGAAAGCTAAAAAAATAAAAATATGTCAATAAAATGTTCTTATATAATAATAATTTACAGTATAATGTTAAAATTTACTCATTTTATTAAAATTGTCATCATTACCATAGTGAGTTTAAAGCAATTTAGGTCGATCGCGCGTTCCTCAACTTCGCCGAATCTCTCTTGACCATTCCTGGTAGGATGTCCGGTACTCCCGGCTCTGGATCTGTTGGTTCATTAAATCCTCAAAGTGCAGCCGCTGCCATACCACCTGTCTCAAATCCTAAAAACAAGGAAATTTACAAGTATGAAGCCCCTTGGAATATCTTTTCGCTCAATTGGTCCTTACGCCAAGACAAACGCTTTCGACTTGCTATAGGCAGTTTTATTGAAGAGTATAATAATAGAATTCAAATTATTACTCTCGATGAAGAGCAAGGTGAATTTGTTGCTCAGCAGACTTTTAATCACTATTATCCTGCTACAAAGGTTATGTGGATGCCAGATATGAAAACGAATGCTCCTGACCTTCTTGCCACCAGTGGTGATTATCTTCGCATCTGGAAAGTTTCTGAATCTCCTACCAAGTTAGAATGCACACTAAACAATAACCAATCCACTGGATTCTGTGCTCCGCTTACTTCATTTGACTGGAATGAATCAGATCCTTCAATTATTGGAGCTTCGAGTGTGGATACAACATGCACTATTTGGGGATTAGAGGTATTTCGGGAAAGAATTATTTTCCTATCCTTATTTTTAGACTCAACAAGTTATTGGACGAACAAGGGGAGTTAGTGGTCATGTTAAGACACAAGTTATCGCCCACGACAAGGAAGTATATGATATCGCATTTAGTCGAGCGGCTGGTAATCGTGATGTTTTCGCAAGTGTTGGTAAGTTACTTCCTCTTTGAAATTCCAAACCTTTCCTTTTAATAGGAAATATTAAATCGTGTTTCTTTAAATTAGGTGCGGATGGTTCAGTGCGCCTGTTTGACCTTCGAAATCTATTGACTTCCACAATTATATATGAAAATCGTAATCGAACTCCACTTTTGCGTTTGGCATGGAATAAACAAGACCCTAATTATATCGCAACCTTTGCTTTGGATTCAAAGGAAGTAAGGTTATTGACGTGGCTCGCATTGCTTTCAACTCTATTAATGTGGGCGATTTGGTACTTTGGCTTAAGAATTTGTAATCACTTCTACACCAGAACTATTTATAAATGGTCAAAAATGATAAGATTTTGAGAAGTTTTTAATTCTCTTCTAACATGAACTTCCTACAGCAGAGTTGCATTATGATTTATTTTATTAAAGTGGTTATCATAATGTGATTGTTCATACGAGTAGTCGTTTACATCTAGTTTAATTGATTGTCTAGCGTACTTTTTTACTGTTCTTTGTCGTCATTAAGTTTGTCACCAACTCTACCTCATTGTACCTAGTATTCCAAGGTGCTTTATAGGCGTTTACACTATTGGCGCGATGGTCTGCAAAATCGGATGTCGCGGATCCATCGCTGCACACCCAATGTGCGGAATGCCCAATCGCAATAGTTAAGTTTAACTAATAAAAGGAGGCTGACGCTATTCGAGTTCCTCACTCGAGTGGCTTAATGATACCATTCCTTACCCCATGTGGATTGTAATAATTGTGATTATTATCGGAAGTTCAACCAGCCAATATTTTGTACCAAGTACTTATCGCTTGTTTATGAGAACCTAGTCTTTATTTAATTTCAAAATCGTATTTCCTAGCTTTCCTTTTAAGTCAAATCAAAATATGTGGTGTTCCATATGTCTATCCTCAAAGTGTCTACAATTTCTGCATTTATGTTTTCTTTCCATAAGTTTTTTTTGTTGTTGCCATTTTTCCTCATTTATTTATTTCTTTGGCGTTTTTAATTACTGGTGGTTACCTTCTCTGGTGTCCGTATTGTGTCATTTTCCTTCTTCTATGGTGTTTGTTTTTGTTGATATCGTTTACATTTTGTGCTCGTTAGAATTGATAAGTTCAATGACTTTATTGAAAGTAGGGAGCCTACTCTACCTAGCAATGTTTCATAAAATGATGGATTACTATTCCGAGCAAACTATACTGCTTGGAATATTTCAAAATTGTTCCTGCGTCGAAGTTCACTGTATTTTCGTTATCTTGGGGAAAATTTGCTTTTCTGTTTTGAAAAAGGAATTTGGGCAACTAATTGTTCCAAACTGTCGACTACAATCCTGAAATGTTATTGATCGCTTTATCAATTTGTACTATAATAAGTTAATAGGACATCTTTTACCATTTCCAACGCACGTGTTAAAGCCGCTGTCGGTATATCTATACTCTGAATTTTCTCTACTAAATTTTAGGTGACTATTTTGGATCTCCGTGTCCTCTCTACACCAATGGCAACACTTGACAACCATCGGGGCTACCTAAATGGTCTTGCCTGGGCACCTCACTCAAGTTGCCATATCTGTACCGCCGGTGAGGATTGCATGGCTTTGATTTGGGATATCCAATCAATGCCTCGGGCCATTGAAGATCCAATTTTGGCGTATACAGCTGCGGCCGAAATTAATCAAATTCAGTGGAGTGCACTGCAACCTGATTGGATCTCTATATGTTATCAGAACTGCTTGGAGATACTACGCATATAACTGGAAGGTCGGGCTATCATTTCTACCGCTTATGCATTCACTTCTTTCCCTGTTTTTCTCTAACTATTTCCAATCCTAACCGTGATGATTTCTCTCATTTCTTCCGAAAGTTTTATCTTCGGCTTGCCTAAATTTGCATATGCTGACGTGAAACGTTTCTTGATGGGACTATTTGAGACACTTGTAAATAAATACGGAATCTTTTCTTAATCTAAAATGATTTCGTTTCCCATAATCAGTTCCCCGATCGGGCAGTCGTACCCAGGACAAATGCCCGGCACAGGTATCACTTTCCCATTTATTATGGCTATTGGTCTTGAGACTTTCCGGGTTAGTCCCATTTAACTGATCTGAAAGAGTGTTATTACAAGGTACTTCTTAAAATGCTTTGTTCTCGTATTAGAGACTTTGTTTAAAAAAGCTGAAATAATAAAAGGGTGACTTTTGTCGAGTAAAATATTGAAGCAAAAGAGAGGACAAGGAAAAGAGAGGGAATCCTGATATGTAAAATAAGATTAATTCTATGTTTCAACATTAATCGTATTGTAAGTCATTATGCGGAAGTCGATAAATCACAATTTATCAAAAAGTTGAAACCGAAAATTCATTGACAATATTACAATAACACCATATTAGTAAATTTATTTTCAATAGATCAGCCTATAAAATTATACTTTATCAATTATCTTAATTTATCTACAATTTAATTTTAACCTTGACGACTTGTTGAACTTCACCCGCTTAATTTGCTATCTTCGTAGCTGGTTGTGATGTCTAGGTTTTACGCGAATTCATACCTGGAAAGTCCAAATAAACTTCCTCGTGTTGATGAAGTATCTGTTAATTTAATAAATCAGTTCTTTGCTAGATAAACACGACTGTACAACAAAAAATTAATGGGGCAATAATTGAATTATGCAAATATTTTAATAGGAATGTCGATTCACTTAATTATCACGATCTTTCAATATATACGGGACTATCAGGTAATTGGCACAGTTTAAAGTATTAATTTGCTCCAATTAAAGGTATATCTTTCACTGGTATTAAGTTGCAAAAGCATTTGGAATTATGCGAAGACGACACTGTTCGTGATTTTATCAAACTTACTAATAGCTTCACTATCGATGCTTTTAAGCAACGAGATAAATCACGGCTGTCAGAAGGAATCAGTACGTTTACAAGCAATTACACTGCGCCATGTATGGTTGCTGCACTTTCAGGATTATCTGGAGCTATGAGTAAATTTTGTCAGTCTGGAAATTATGCAAAATATAAAATGCCTGACGAAGCTCTTTATGGACGGGTTGGATATTTATCTGGTCTTATGCTTCTACTTGATAATGGGCACGAAGTTGATGACCAACTTGTTTCTAAGGTACATGAATTTGCCAACTCGTATAAATTTCAAATCCCCGATCATTGCCTACGGCATTATAATTGCAGGTTGTGAAACACATTCTTGAATCCGGACGGAAACTGTCTGAGAAACTTGATCATCGGGAGTATGAGAACCTGATGCGTCGCATGTCTAATCCACCCGTTAAACCACCATTGATGTTTATTTGGCATGACAAATTCTATCTCGGGGCTGCACATGGTTATGCTGGCATTCTTCAAATTCTCTTGAAAGTGAGATATTGTTTCTAAATTACTATAAAATTCCCCCGTTAATTTAATAAGGCTGTAACTTGTAAGCCGTTTCCTTGTAATTTTCACTTAGTAGTAATAATCTCCATATGGATAGTTAATTTACTTGTTCAATGTGGAATCACTTACTTCTGGAGAATATTTTCTAAAATAAGGGGGCTTCGGAAATTATTCTGTCTAGTCAAACTATTTTTTATTTAATTCGACTGTTATAATTTTCAGTAGTTAGTAAGTGTCGTTTGCTACGAACGTCGCATTAGAGCAGAGCGTTTTGTGATATTAGACGGCTATTCCAGTAAGAATTGGTTTGGTAACTATGACTCCTTATTGATTTGATGATTGCTGTTGCAACGAGCTGAGAATTTGGGATATGTATTCAGCTGTGCAGAATAAAAGCTAAAGATAGCTAAATTCAGTGAGTAATAAATATATACATAGTTCATTCTATTGCAAAACATATGTTTTGTTGTTGATCATCAATTCCTGTGATAAATTTGTTACTAAATTGTGATTTGGAATGTATTGAGCGAGTGTAGATGCTTATTTTCACTTCCGAGTCTTGAGACGGACGAATTTATTCGGGCAATGCTGAAGGATTAATGTCGTTACTTAAACTGTATATGATAATTTAATCGCCTTAAATTTCTAGGGAAGCCGTTTTATTATTTAATTCAATCGTGTCTTGACCGTAGGATTTTTGCGAAATTGAAAGCATTTATATTAATAAGGACTCGGTGTTTCCCTGCTCTATCTAATTCCAGATGATGTAGGATGTATTTGATACAGTGTGAAGCTATAAATCAATTTAAACTTTCCTTTACTAAAAACTGCTGACTTGATGTTTTGTCTCTAGGTAAACGAGAAATTGCCCCAATGTTTGCCTGAAGGCGCGCTAGAGACGGATATTTTACCAACAGTGAAGTGGTTGGCGAAATTGCAACTGCGATCTGGTAATTGGCCATCGAGTCTTGGCTCGAGTCTCGACAATGATCACCTCGTCCAGTGGTGTCATGGTGCCACCGGTGTAGTTCCTCTTATGCTCGCTGCATATAAGGTAAAAATATCACTATTACTCATGGAAAGATTAAAATGCTTTAAAATTCTTAATTGTGACAAGAACGTAATGCTAAACTTAGTTGAACTTAGAATGCAAATTGCTCGTTTTAAGTCATAATTAGTGAAGAAATACTTCTATTGAAATCCAGTGTTTTACTAGATGTGTTTCCCATCTAGTGACTCACTTTAAAACGATAAAAGTTCTTTGCTATTTCTATGTTGACTCTAATCTCTTAGAATAATAGTTAAAAGGTAATGAATCGAGTTGGTGTCTTCTTTTTAATCTATTTTGAAAGTTCGACACTTTTGTGGTTCTACAGGACTGACTTGCAGTATATCTGTGAGCAAAGTAAACCGTGGAGAAAAGAACTACTGGTTAGTCATGCATAGCTCACTTTGGGTATATATCCATCAGTTGAAGGCAATGTTTTTTCAATTCATGTTTAGGTAACCGGTGATAGAGACTACCTCCAACGAGCTGAAAGAGGCGGGGAAGTCATTTGGGAACGCGGATTGCTGACTAAGGGTTGTGGACTTTGCCATGGATCTGCAGGGTCTGGTTATGCTCTTCTTAGTCTGTATAAACACACTGGAGATATGAAATATCTCCAAAGAGCTGCTGCGGTAAGTTTATATTATTGGTATCATATTGTTATTCATTCTGGTGGTAACATTTTTTTGACTTTAAATGTTCTAACATCAGGTAGCTCTTTGGTGTGCTGACTATTTTAACCACGCTGAAAGGACACCAGATCGTCCATTATCACTATTTGAAGGTATGCTACTAGTAAGCAATGCTAGTACTATATACTTTTAAATATTTTGAATTTTGGTATTTTCATTCTAGGATTATCGGGGACAATAATGTTCTTGTCGG
This sequence comes from Hymenolepis microstoma, assembly GCA_000469805.3. Taxonomy (NCBI): domain Eukaryota; kingdom Metazoa; phylum Platyhelminthes; class Cestoda; order Cyclophyllidea; family Hymenolepididae; genus Hymenolepis; species Hymenolepis microstoma. The sequence continues at coordinate 7,530,184 of LR215995.1, read as the reverse complement.
ATATGATGCACCCTGGAGAGGCTGATTTTCCACTGATCAATTGAAAAATGATTCATGATACCTGTATGACGCATAATAAACCTTGGTGCTGTTATTTCTCCAAAATCTCATTAAAATATATTTTGTGTATCTCAGTACACATTTTCTCGGTTTTGATTTTAAAGTAGCATTGGTTGAAACGTATTTAGATAGACTGTTTTTAGTTAGTTATAATAAGTAAAGAGGTAGAATAAGTACACTTTTTCTGTAATTGCAACTGCAATCTTATAAGGGTCAAGAATAGTCGAAGACGGCAGCAACTGTGCCTAAACTCGATATTTAAAAATTGGATATTTTTATAAAAAGTACTGTCACAACAATGGAGAAATTAATTCACATATGAATAGTATATAGTATAAGAAGCAGAAACTTAACTAAATCCAAAGAGCATTGTGACTGTGCAAGAGGGAGTTGGTTTCGTCATTGTATTTATTCAATTTATTTGAAGATAATTAAATTATTGCTCAAATCTGATTAATGTGAGAAGCTGAAAAATCCGAAATTTATAACAAATATACGATTACTAAACTCATTCCCGATTTTCAAGAGCATTCTGATGATTAAAATGATATTTATTTGTTAAAAGTTACACATTTGATTGGATAATTAATATTTACATCTAATGTTTTAAATTTGTGTGAACAGTATTTTTTGCGAGAGGTGGGCAAATTGAATAAATCTGAACTAATCGTTTGGTCGTCTTTGTGAGAACTGGTCTTCATTTTAAATTGCTCAGTTTCATGTTTCATTAAATATTAAAGTTTCGAATTTTGTGTTTCCGTTAAGTTGGATCTTCTATTTTGGTCTCTGTGTGTTTGCTTTCAAAATAATCTTTACTTACTTACTTTTTGAGATTTGATTTGAACAAACTTTTGTGCTTCTGTAGTTGAAGAAATAGCATGGCAAACCAAGAAATTACTCAGTGCCTAACAATGCTTCAACAGGCTTTTAGGTGTCCTATTTGGTAAGGGTGAATTTATTATCCTCACCTTAATATTTTCATTAAGCTTGGAAAGTATGCAGAATGCCCGTGTTTCTCCTTGTTCTCATATTTTTTGTAATCTCTGTCTTGAAAGAACAATTTCTGGTAGATCCTCTACAACTTGTCCGCTTTGCAAAAAACAGTTCCCTACACGAGCCTTTGCTCCATCCAATAAGTTTGACCAAATATCGAAAGCTATTAAGGAAATCGTTGATAATTTTTCGGAAGAAAGTCAAACGGAGTGTAAGATTCGATATTAAATTTATATATTTTATCGTCAGTTGTTCCTGCTACACGATTCGAGCCTTTACACTTAAGTCAGGAGTTCAGTCAAGCTCTGGTATGTTTGCACATTTTAATTCAAGATTTCATATTTTAAGCCACAACAACCAAAGGGCACACCTAAAAAGCGGGCCTGTACTGCGCGTTTTTCTGTACGAAATACTCGCATTGAGCAGATTGCCAAAGCAACTAAACGAGCTCCAGTGGAGTTTTTCAAACATATAAAGGTCAAAACCAGTAACCACCGATCCTCATATTCAAAAGAGGAATCACAGTCACTGCTTTCAAATCAAGCGGACGATAATGAACAAACTGAATCCAATCATCAAAATGAACTTTTCACATTGACGCAAACACCTTTACTAGCGGAATCCAGAGTCTTGGATTTTTCCGATTTTCCAGATCTTTCAATCAAGAAGAATTCGATTGACTGTGTAGAAGATGATAATCAAAATCGCTCGTTTATGCATTCTCGTAGACCCAGGCTTCTGTCTACCGTCAAGAAGCACGTATTCCGAAGTCTATCAAGAGAGAGAAAGCGTCGCTTAGGTTCTCCCGATTCACAGAATTCCACGGTTAGTTCTTGCTCTGTAATCCCTCCTCTACGCGAGCGTTTGTCCCTTATGTCTACACCGACTGAGAGAACCAAGAGTTCTCCTCCGAAACTGCGAGGAAGAAAACGTAGACGGCTATCTAATGAGCTCTACTCCCCATGGCTTCGTAATTCTCGAATGCACTTTTTAAAGAAATACCGAATTCCCTCGCAGCCTCCAATATCTCGTTCTGCGTCTTCTGAACTTCCCTCCGGACAGTCACCATCTTGGTCGAGTCTGAAAAGTCTCACTGGAGATATGGCTCGGGTGTCTAAACGACCGCCCCTTCTATTCTCCAGTAAGAAAAAGGTCGATGCAAACCTCAGTACCTCGTCTGCTGAAAAAAGTTCAATAGGCGTGCGTGAAGCTCGAAAATTTCCTAAGTGTCGATTTTCACTACCTGCCATAGTAGGATGGAAATTTAAGGAAACCGTAAGTCCTGAGGCTGTATCGGAGAGAAGGCTAATTTGCGCTAGCTGCGGCTCAGAAATGTTGCTCTTCCCCAAATCAAATGACTGTATCGCTCCTACTAATCCCTCACCTTGTCCTCAAATCCATGCTGAAACTTCCTATTTTCCTGACTCTTTTATTTGTCGCCCTACTAAGGATACAGAAAAGGAGGAGAAAGGAGGAAGGTGTGCTTCTGCGAATGTTACTCCTATAAGAAATCAAGTAATGGAGTCTCCGGGCTTAATGTCGGTTGTAACTATTCAACCTTCATGCATTCCCCAAACTTTTTCATTAAATAGCAAGGTAAGTAGCCTGTGGTTTTGCTTTATCACGTTCTCGAAGACTTTTGCTTTCAATTTGCTGCATAATTTTGATACTTTTGTCTAGCCTTGTTCCGGACGCAGTTCTCCATCTACAATTAACATTCAGCCGTCGATGGTTCCACAATCCTTAAGCTTGACTACATTTGCACCCAAGACACAAGTATGCTCTATTTGAAAATTATATTAACGGACTTATGCTGATTATTTAGGCTTTTAAGTTGAGAATATAAATTCTAATATTTTTTAAAATTTTTGATCGTACAATTGTATTTGACGCCTTTTTCCAATGAAGTCCTCTTGAAATACATTTGATTGAGAATTTGATTTTTCAAATTCTTATGAGATTAGAACTCAGCGATACATTTCATCTTTTTGAAATGGCCATTTTCTATGTTCATTAAATTTGTGGAAATTAGGTACATCACTTTCAAATCTTTAAATGAAGAGGCTTAAAAATTGGCTACATTTTCTTAATCAGGAACCCTTTTACTTAGCTTCAGTTAGAGCTTCACTTTCTCAGTGGTTGGGTAAGTTTGATATAATTTTTGCATTCAGACCTCCGAATTTTGCTATTTAGTAATTGATTTTCCTGTTTCAATTCTTCACGTTTGTAATCTCGTGAGTTTATAAGATTTGAATGTGTGTGTGCCTCTCCTTTGTTATAAGTCAGAGAATTAAGTTGGTTTCATCTTAAATTTACAGTCCGTCTAATACATGGCGTACACTATTTTACTCATTTTGAATTTCTCCCAAATCTTTTCCAAGAAGGATTTTACTTATAGCTGAGAGTTTTATGAGATTAACTCTTGTTGCTTCCGTTTAGACACAAGGAGAAAGTGGGGAGCTGCCTGGTGGTCTCGATTTGACAGTCGCCTTGGTAGAGGCTACAGACACTCACCCAACACCTCAAGTTCCCTCCTCTTCAAACACTCCTGCTACCTTAATCTCCGAGGTGCCACAAGGTCCCTCGAGCTCAGTGCCTTCTGATACTTCTCCTAAATCAATACCACGAGTGAGCCTGGTGAAGAATAATATTGTTAGTGTGGCTGTTAAGCATCGAACTTTCTGCCTTACTGTTAGATAAGTCAATCTCTTTCCCTCATTTTATTACCAAGCTTTCTAAATATAACCATATGCTTTCCTTCGGCTTGTATAAATTACTTCACCTTTACAAAGATAGGCTGATTAAGTGAGTGAATTTTATCGTTAGTAGACTTATTTTCTTTTATTTTGTTTAAGGGGCCGAAAGAGTCTAAAACTGTAAGTAGTGTTTAATATTAACTTTTTTATTAATGTTTCTTTTGATTCTTGGGTTTCTTTAGATTATTATTTTCCACACTTTTCAGACTACATTCTTTTTTAACTTATAAAATGGCTTTAACCACATCAGTAAAGCTACTTTAGGCGCATTACTAAAATAGGCTAGGTATTCCCTCATGATGATCTTCTCAAAGGCTAACGGAATCTAATGGCCTTTTTCAAATAAGAAGACCAAACATTTACTATCACTATAATTACATTTGGCAGCCTGTATTGTATAAATTCTAGTGTAGAATTCACATGGAGTGGTTAACAAGTTGTCTAGAATTTAAGAATTCATTGTGTTGGTATCATTATAGACTCAATTGACCAATTGCTTTGAGATGTGGTTGAATTTTATAAAAAAATCTGCTCCATTTTCTTTCTAGGGCAAAAACGGAGAGATGGAGGAAGACGCTGTTGGTCCTCAGCAAGAGTTGGAAACTATGGATATTGAGGAAGATGATATCGATGTCATTTCCGCTTCACCCACTTCCTCTTCCAATCAACCTACCACTATTCCAGAACCTCCTAGAAGCCTAGAATGTTCGCATTCTAGAACAGTCGGTGTTGAAGGTATTGATGAAGATGTAGACATCATTCCCTCGTCACAGAACGAGGAGGCAGAAGATGTGATGGGGAATCTGAACACAACTGTCGTTGCCCGTGTGGAAAGTAGTCAAGCCGGTGTTGTGCCAACGGCACCCCAGACTCTTGGTCCGTTACCAATTACAGATACCATTCCCTTCACTCAAGCAGCATCTCGACCTCTACAGACCAGTATAATCGCTGATACGGAGAATGTATTTGGAAGGAATGATGAAGAATCACCGCAGCCCACTATCTATATAACTGGTTCCAATCTAACTGCTGAACAAGCTGTACGTTTTCAATATTTTCCTACAACTCCTTTGCATAATGGTGATAGGCATTATGTCACGAGATTGAGATGCATCCAGTAAAAATTTAAATGGCCTTACACGCTGGTCAATATTGGTTAAACTGTTGGTGGGGGAATACAAGTTTCTCAATTGCAAAGGCTTCCTTTTGTAATCTTTGGAAAACCTATTTAAATTAATTTGGGTAGGCTAAAGAGTACTAGAGCTCTTCTAATAGGAATCCAACTTTCTGTTTTCAACTTCTTACTTTTATAACCAATGCAGTTGACCGTTTTATACAGTTTGATTGGTATTGACCTTGTGACGTCTTACTTGAAAGATATGTTAGTTATCTTATTTGGATGGCCAAATACGCCGTATACTTCTAGTCAGCAGGCGGGACACTAGAACGTGAGTTTCTCACAAGACTGATCTCAGGATATTTTCCCTCTGTTTAAGTCGAGTGTTGTGAACAATTTACATAATGGGCTTGGAAATTGTCTAAAATGGTGGACTTTTTTCACCAGATCTCTCTCCACTCTTTTTATAGAATGCAGTCCATCGGTTCTGCGCAACGTTTAATGCCAAAGAGACACCGACATTTGACCCGGCTCACACGACTCATGTGGTTATCACGACATCGGATAAGAATCCTCGGGTAGCAACGAGAACTCTCAAATATTTTATGGCTGTGCTCTATGGAACGTGGCTGGTTAATCCGTTCTGGATTAGGGATTGTCTGCGAGAAAACAAAATCCTTCCTGAGGTAAGTTTTGAAGAGAAGCAATCATCTGTTGCGATTATTTTTTTTCTTCATTTGTTCGGGAGTCTTTTTCATAAATTTACACCATGTGTAATGTATTCTATTTTCTTAAGTTCCCGAAATTTTCATATTTTATGCAAGTTCCTATTGCCGCCATTCATTGCATGGTATTTACTTCACTCTTATCGCTTCTCGTCTATTTACACATCTGTGTACCAATTTTCTCTAGTTAACTAGATGAAGGAAGTTGCATTTAATCATATTATGCTGAAATTCAAGCAATTTGAGTACTTATGATATCCATGGATCTCAGACAAAGTAAATCTTATACCCGCCGCCTGATTATTTGGTTCATACTAGCTAAATGCATTAAAGTACCAGGAATAGATTTTGCGATCTGGTTCACATTAACGTGAACATTTGAAGCAAATGTATTAACAATTTACCGTTATGCTCATAAATATTAATGCATTCTGAAAGTCTTTGAGTATGGTTTATCAAATTCTCTTGAGTATGGGGTTATTTTAATCTATTCGAATGTCTACTAGGAGCCATATGAAATCCGAGGTGACTATCAATGTGAAACACTTCATGAAGGTCCACGTAAAGGTCGTCTTCGTCTCCCCAGTTTAAACACCACCATTCCCTTCTCTTCTAACTCGATCAACATGCAAGCATCATCAAGTCACATTCGTGATTGTCGACCCTTTGTTGACCTCGTAATTTGTCCCTTCAAAAGCATTAATCCGCTGTCTATTCATGATTTCGAGGCTATTGTGATTGCTGGTGGAGGAACATTTGTCAAGGACATCTGCCATGTCAATGCCGATGTGATACGGGCGACGAGAGAGGCTGTACTTGGTTCCAATGGAGCGATTGAGGATTCGATAACTCATATGGATGGGAATAAGAAGTGTTTGGTTATAACTCAACCTAGGGTGAAAGGATTTAATAAAACTGAATGTGTTGGTAAGTCAGTCTCGCACTTTTCTATCTTGACCATCATAAAGGAGTACCATTCGAAAAAGTGATTGCAAGCTTTTCCTCTTTTCCGAGAGTATTGTTTGGTCTGTAAAGTGTTTCAATGAGTTTAATATACCAGATAAATGTCTAATGTGAGCGTTTGAATTTTGAATTTGACGTACAGTTTAATGCGCGCTTGGAAATGGAGTTATTTTATAATGGGTTCTAACCAGGAATTCAGTTTATTGTAAGAGGTAGCTTTCAAAATTAAAGAATTATTAGCTCATTCAGTCATCTATCCATTTGTATGTTTAGGTTTTACTGTTCATTGGAGAAATTAGTTATTTTTTAAAATCACTTTTTCATAGTTGTATTAGTACCTGCCGTTGGCCCATTGTGCCGGTCTGCTATATCAATGGTTAAATGTTTGATTACCATCAGCGCACACTCAACGAGTGGAGTGGTAACTGTATTGGTTTAGTCCGGCTAATGTAAATGGTGGCAAAATTCGATTCTCTCACCGCCAGAGAGGCTCCATTATGCCGCTACCCAAAAAAAATCGTTAGAAAACACTTTCCTAGACGGACTTGGGAATTAGCATGTGTTAGAGCGCAGAAAGTGAATCACTGTAGATTTGAAGGGAAAATCAAAACTCGATTTGTGGGATTGGCTTTCAATTCAACGCGAACTGTACATTTAACGAGTTTGGATTAGGTCTTACCCACTTCCATTTATCAAGAAGTGTGCTCCCATCTTGATTATTTATTAGTTATATCTGCCTTTAGTAGGTTATCAATGAGGCGCTTTAGTGTTAGAGAATTGTATATTTTTGTTATTTGGAGTTATTTTAATTTATTATTTTCCATTGTTTCAGTCCTGTTCGAGAAATACAAAATCCCGGTTATTGGAGTCAGCTGGCTGTTGAACTGTGCCGCATCTTATTCTCGGTTACCTCTATCGAACACCTATACAATTTATGCTAAATACTGACTTTCATAACTCTATTCATAATTCGACCTCGGGTGGAGAATCACTCAGTTAAAAATTTCAAACGACACTTATTGCCTAGGCGAAAGCTTACTTTCTTATTTTAACCTCCCCCACCCCCCAACTGCGTGTTTTAATGCCTCTATGCTTAATTTTTATTCCTTGAAGTGTGCGTTGTAGATTGTAAGAATTTTAGATGTCCCAGTAAATGTGTAAATTAAATTTTTTTAGTGTTTGATCAAAGGGTTTAAGTAATTAGTGGGTGGACTTTAGAACTTGAATTGACAAACAAGAAAATACTTTTAATCAATTGCTTCTTTCAGATAATAGTTGGATGCACACGTTAGTTGGGAAATAATTTTCTGACATGGTTTGGTGTTTTAGGAGGTTAATGGCAAAACTAGACTGGTGGTCGTTTAATTATATAATGGTTCGGCTGGAGTCAATCAGATCCAATAGAATAGTTGGAAGGAAAACAAACTAAAAAAAGTACTAAAGTAAAAAGAGCGTGGGGTGCATGGAAAGTGTTGGCGTTATTCTGAACATCGTTGAGTGAATCTTAAGATTAGTGCCAGAGGGGAGCGGGAAGAGATAACTGTTCAGCGAGAGAAGGGGAGGTCTGGAAGTGGTGACACGTGACTTTGTTGGGGTTGCCACAATCATATAGATTAGTTCACAAATAATGAGAGTATGTTGACAAAGGACAAGGAACACTGTTCTAGCGGAGTATTTAAATCCGAACAAATTTGTCTAGGTCATATCAGTTGTTTAATTACCGGCGTATTAATGACACGTTGGCCGAGATGGTTGGAAACGACCGCATAATAGTAAAAGAGAGAACTATAGTGTTGTAGTGGATGAAAGCCTAATTTCTGTCCATCTGCACACTAGAAATCGGTAGACCTTTCAATATCAGGAGAGAAAATGATGATATAAAAGTATGGGTCCTTAAAATTAACTTTATTACTTCGCACGTAATTATTTACAATTGTATCGACGAGGGGGGAGGGGGGGGGGTTGTTTAGACTATCAGGATACACCTGTATAATAATTAGACTGTTTTACTCCGGAGTGTGAGGTGCTCGTATACCTAAATGAAAAAAAGTTGTTATCGCACCTCACGGAGACACCTTTTCAATCTACTGGAATTGGTAGGCTATTCTTTTGCTTGATTCGTATTTTTGGTAGGAGGTTTCTTGCTTATTAGTTGACGGTATTGATAGATGTGTGGAGTGCACAGCGCCATCAGGACTGAACAAAGAAATCGCATGTCCACTCCAACATTGAGGTCGTCAGTGCAGACTCTCAACCAACCACCAATCAATAATCCTTGCGTTGTTAGCGTAGCCCTTATAGTGTTTGTGGCAGTGGCGCATAACCCGTAATAAGCGCCATACCGTTTATTTTTCTTAGTACTGTTGAGGTAACTTAGTTAATTTCTGGCGCTATTTTATACTAAGAGTTTTGCCTTAATTGATTATTGGGGTTTAGTCGAGATTTATTAGTGCAACATCTACTTTAGATGAGCTTCAGTGAAATGCAGTGGAGTTGGATTTATTATTGATTATATATTGGAACAAAGTGTTTTTGAAACAGGTAGAAGTAGTTTTAAGATGGGTTAATTTTGTGATTCGTTTTTTTTTTGGTTATTTTTACCACTACCTTCGTTTTATGGTGCTTGATTTAATTTGCTGCCGTCTGGTTTGTTTAACCAATCAGTGATCAAGACCCATTTGACATTCAAAGAGAAACAAATTTTTCATTCTTAAGAGTTCCTTGATACTGAAAATTTGGTGAAAATAAGCTGAAGACTTTTTAAATGGCCAAGGTACGTGATCAGTATCTGAACATGATTGATTGTAGAATAACAACTCCTCTTAAAAGTTAGTACACTTTCAAGCTGATGAGAAGTAAACCTAGGGCATCCGATTTTTATCGAGTGCGCACGACTCTGCAGCAATCTAATGCACTTATGCAGAATTCACCCTAATATCATTTGAAACTTTATTTGGTCCGAATCCTCTAATAATGGTGTTATTAGAAATATACCATATAGTTAAATATCTAGGACACATATTTCGGAAATTCGGTGCATCCAAAATTGCCATTTCATGCGCTACAATCATCGAACAAGTAGAGTGTATTTTCTGGCACTTATTGAAGCTTTAATCTGACCATCAGAAAGACTAAGTTTTCCTGACAGTCAGCCAAATCATATTGCGAGAATTCCGGTTTATTTCATCCCCAACGAACTCATAATTTCTCTTAGCTTACCTTCATTGCAGTCCTCCTAGAACACATTCTTACTGTTTTGAACCTTCTCTAGAATTCTGTGAAGCGATAAAGTACTTGACAACTTTTACTATAGAATAATGTAGTCTCAGCTTTAATGAAGTAATTGACTTAGCAACGTCGATTACCCTAAAAATGGCCTTAAACGGGACTTTGAAGAAACAAATCCATTTTTGGGAAAAAAGATTCCGTCTTTAAAAATTACGAGTTCTTTCAAACGAGAAGACAGTTCAGAGTAATCAACAAAACTTATAACAAAATCATAATTGGAATGATATTCATGTTGAACAAACAACGAATAAAATAAACACTAGATATTTTGGTTGTTAAGAGTAATATCTCTAAGAGCCGCTGAAGAGATAACGCTGATTGGTTCTATTGGTGGAGCCTGGGCAATAAAAAGGTTTATTTCATTTGACGCATTTAAAGGCAATGTGGAACTGGGAACTGATTGTCCATAAACCGGTAAAGGAAGCTGAGCTATTATGATGGGATTCGTATGCTCAGTAACGGAGAGATGACGATTTCTTGGTGCTTTGCCCTTGTTTGTCCTACTCGGCGCTGTGTTTCGTCTCCGCTTAGATAGTAAAGGCTGCATTTCTTTTTTAGAAGCATATACTCTCTTTCGAAATTCTGGATCAGTTTTCAATTTTTCAACGAAGTCAACATACTCAATCTCAAAGATCGGATCCCTGACATTTTCATTTGATAGCACATACATGGTTGCAAAGAGGTGGTTAGGATAATGGATAGTTCATGAATATCGTTCAAAGTTAATACACATCATAATTTAAGTTCTTTCAAATGAATTAACTATTCTGATCCTTTGATCCAACTAAGAGGCAATTGAAGGCAAGGTCAACAAAATTAAATGTAGATGTATTGATGAATTTTATCAGACTAATTACTGATGAGATGTTATTCAACTAGACCTTACTTTTCAGGTTATACATGGAGAAATAGAAACACATTGCACTCTTTGAGTTTGCGCAACTTAAGTTAGGAAACGGTGAAGGACTTGTATTTAAAATATACGAGTTAGCCGAAACAGCAATGACAATTATGCTAACCCAGTTGATCGAACAATGACAGAAAATAAAACATGGTTAGGGCAACAAAATTCCTTTATATCGCACTAAATAAAGAAAATGAAAACCAATGGGTTTAAATATATTGGGCTACAGTACGAGTAAACTATTACTTGCGGGATGAAAATGGTTTTACAAACTAATTTTAATGAGTATAAATTGCCTCAGACATATTGTGGAAATTACAATAAAGTGTCAATTTTTCTTATAGAATATATGTATTTTTAACAAAGGCTGCTAATACTTGATTTAATAATAGCAAATATTTTTTAAATGGCACATTGGTGTTTGAAAATGTAATAAAGGTTGCGCTTGAGACGAATATTTTGGAGTACCGTAGAGTTTCGTGCTAGATATTTTGGTATTTATGCTGCGAGCTGAAGCCAAAATAATGGATATTTATGAATCACTGCGCGTATACTTTTCAAAAATGTTTGCTATTCCTCCAGGAATAAAGGTTCTTATTGTTGATGAAGAAACATTATCAATTGTTAGTGTTGTGATGGCATTTTCTGAGATCATGGAAAAGGATATTTTTCTAGTTGAGCGTATTAAGGCTGCACGTGATTCACTCAATCACCTCACAGGAGTTTTCTTTGTTCGCCCTACAAGCGACAATGTCACACTAATATCACAAGAGCTCAGGTCCCCAAAATATGCTTCCTACTACCTATTCTTCAGTCATGCTTTATCAAAACAATCATTGAAACAACTCGCGGAGGCAGATATCCAAGAAGTCGTTGTTGAGGTACAAGAGTATTTTGCCGATTTTCTTGCCCTATCTCCTCATCTTTTTGCTATCGGGAGACCTATCTGTTTCGTTCCTGGTCTTGATGTCATTCCCGAGGTCCTTTCGCGTTCCACAGATGCCATTACGGCTCTGCTTCTCACACTTCAGTGGTTTCCTCAGATTCGCTATCAACAGTCTTCTGAACCTTGTCGTGCTCTTGCCGAATCCATTCGATCGTTTTATTCTCGTGAAACTGACCTTTTTGATTTCCGAAAACCAGACCGTCTTCCCGTTTTACTCATTCTAGACCGACGTCAGGATCAAATCACTCCTCTACTGACCCAATGGACTTATGAAGCAATGATTCATGAACTTATTGGAATTAAGAACAATCGCGTTATTCTTCCTTCTTCGACTAAAACACCTGATAAGGCATCTGAATTGACCCTCTCTAGAGAATTTGACGATTTTTTTAAGAAGAATCAATATCTTAATTTTGGTGAAATTGGACAAGCCATTAAAGATCTTGTGGATAATTTTCAAAAAGTAACCAAGAAGGTTGAGGCAGAGAATGCGAAATCGATTTCTGATTTAAAGTGTCTGCTAGAAAATTATCCAGCATTTCGAAAAGCTTCAGGCACAGTTGAAATGCATGTCACCATAGTGTCAGAACTCTCGCGAATTGTGAAGGAGCGTTCGTTATTGGAAATTAGTGAGGTTGAACAGGAGTTAGCTTGCCAAAATAACCATTCCACAAATTTCTCTCGCGTCCGTTCCCTGGTTTCTGACCCTCGGATCAAAAATTGTGATGCCCTGCGCTTAGTTCTTCTCTACGCTCTTCGTTATGAGTTTAACCACAAGGAGATCTCAATCTTATCAACTGCCCTCGCTGAACGTGGCATACCAAAGGATGACGTTCGTGTTATCGGACATCTCAGTGATCATCCAAGCAGTCAGCAGCGTGTTGGCAACACTGGTGATCTCCTTTCCAATCCATCTGTCTCCAACGCGACAAATGCAGTCGCATCTATCACCAAACGCCTCGTCAAAGGACGCAAAAATGTTGAGAATGTCTATACACAACATGAGCCTCTGCTCTCTGAGCTTATTCGAGAACTTATGCAGGGTCAGTTACCAGAATCAGCTTTCCCAACACTCGCTCATGGGCAGGGTCCATCTCCGAGCGCTTACCCCGCGAAACAGATTATTGTCTACATTCTTGGTGGAGTGACTTATGAGGAAGCTTTAGCAGCTCACAAATTAATGTCCTCTAATCTTGGACTGAGTATAATATTGGGAGGAACTACAGTTCATAACTCTGAGTCCTTCCTTGATCAACTGCGTTCCTTTTCGCATTCAGAATTGCAAGTTGAAGATGTAGAGACGGTTCCAGGAGCTAGATCAACACCGAATCGTCTGACGACTTCTCTGGGGTTTGGAATTTTGAATAAGGGGTCAACAACGAGCAAGAATACCCGATATACCCTCCTTCGTTAGAACTAAACTGACTGTGATATCTCATTAACTTTTGCTTTTTCTCTTTCTCTTCATATTTCAAATTTCACTAACTTGTTGTCTGTGTAGTGTATAAAGTCTATTGAATTGTCTGAATTCCGTTTGCTTTTTTCGACTTGTTTGATTGATTGAAAAAGACATATTTGCTTAAAGGAACGAATTCGCTGTTTTAGATCTTCATGATAACTGTAATTTCACGTAGCTGTCAACTTCCTGTGGCATCATTTGTTGCCTTTAAACCGCCTCGAAGATTTCGGTACATTCCTTCTCCGGGAACATTGGATCAGAGACTGTTTCGCGAGGTTACCAAACCGATTTACCGTAAACCGACGCTTTCAAGGCAGGAAAGGTATATTGCCATACTCGAAGAATTTGAGAAAAGGGTATGCTTCTTTTTATAAAATCAAAAAATATTCGTAATTTGGGTTTTCATAATATCAGGTCAACTTTGCCCGAGGCAGTTATCAGGTATCGTCTTATATAAAGGAAATTAGTTGAGTAGGGAGTTTTTTTTCAGAATGGAGAAAGTGAATTTTGTAGCACTCGAGTTAATGTTATTTAGTTGAGGGACTTTGAGTGGAATTTGGATCTATTGGCTCATTTTATTTGAGTCTTCTAGCCCTCCATTCCAGTTCCCTTTGGAAATTAAAGAGAGGATTCGATGAGAGCAGATAGGGTTTATGAGATGGAGTAGTAATATGCTTGAGATATCTACATGTTTGTTTTCTATAAATAGTGCGAACAGAATCCATACAAAAGCTTCTTGATTCGGAAAGCTAAGACAGACTTCTACGATAAGGCAGAGGGTAGAATGGTTCTTGTATTCCACCAGCTCTATGCATATCAATGGGAGAAACAGCCGGTAATCAATAAACTCTTTGAACATGGTCTCAAATTCCGCGGGTTTCCTATGGAAATATTGAGGTGAGTTTGCATTTACCCAGTTTTATTTCTAATATTTGCTGATTTGCTTTATTTTTGTTTCACTTAGAGAGGCGGCCAAGGGTACAAAGTGGCAACGTTTTACAGATACTGTGCTCAAGCAACCTATCCCAAATCTCTACCTCTTTGGTGATGCCGATCCCCGAATTTGTGAGATAGCGTTAAATATCACGAGTAAAACTAGGTTCTTCATTTTGCTCGGTAAGTTTGTGCTTGGAATATGGAGTAAGTCGGCAACTGTTCAAGAACATTTTAATTCGAAAGTTTTGTCGTATTGGAAGTAATAATGTTACTAGTTATGTTTAACCTTTCGTTGAAATGCCGATTGCTCTCGTTTAAATCATTTGTTGCACAGCAATGGCTCTTGCCAGTTTACTTGAAAAACGGAGACACTGATCGTCATTCGTGTCTGATTTTCATAACTGTTTATACTGGGAAAACGTGTATTGATATTATGCTGCTCTATGCCTTCATTTTTCAAATCTCTACGAGTTTTTTTGTCTTCTTGATGGTCCGTATCTTCCTTTAAGGTGGTCTTCCGCACTCCCTCTTAATCATTGTTTAATATATTTTCGCGCGATTATCTTTTTAACTGGTCAATTCTAATACGTGAAGTTGTTCCGGATTGTCTTTAACATATCTTGGTGATTATGAAACTTCGTAAATAGTTTAGTTCACTGTATTAGTATTCATCTATTCAAGAAATAACCATCTCCATAACTGCCTGCTACCTGTAATCTTGTCATTTGAAGTTGTTTCTCGTAAGTGTGCATTAGTAATATAATGACCCCTTAAAAAATGTCAACTATTATTTGAACTTACATATTTTATACGTTTCTCGCTGCGAAAATGCAACCTTTATATCCCTTACGTTGTTAATACTTGTTCATCTATTTGTAGGGCTGGGCCACAGAGTCACTCACTAGTATAATCCATATTGTACTCATATAATCGCGTATTTAAGGGTAAGAGCAACATAGAACTAAGACGCAGTAGATTAAGTCCTGTAACTAAGGCTTCGTTTACATCATGAAGTAAATGTAACCACTTACATGGTTTAAATCGTTAGATGGAGTCTGATTATCAGGTTGTCTAGAAATGCACCATTGCCGATTTACATTTGACATAAATCGAACGAAAGTATTCTATTCTGCCTACACTCAGTGGCAAAGAGAGTGGAATATTACAGTAAATCCTATGTTCGTCAATACTATTAAAGGAAGAGTGTTGGAAATAAAGCATTCCCACCATTCAAGCAGTCCATCATTTTCAAATCATACCATATTCACGTTATGCTAAAAGGAAAAATGTCATTCAATTATACATTTCCCTTTCTATATAGGTGGAGTCATCCAGCATCGCATAATGACTCGAGATGAGGTAAAGAAATTTGCCAGTCTCGGAGAATTGCCAGCACTTCACTCAGAACTGTTGAGCACACTTCAACAACCCACCACGGAAACCACTCGGCTTCTCAATCATCATGGAGGAGAGTTGGTCAACCTTCTACATTACCATGCCAAATCTACAGATAACAGTAGTGACGCTAAAAGCGTATCGAGGGACCTGGCTGGTGACTCGTCTTCAAGTAGTGATTCAGATTCATCTGACAGCGACAGTGATTCCGGCTCTGACAAGGAAAAATAAAGAATTTAATCCCCTTTGTACATAAGAAATAGATCATGAACTTCGAATGATTTGTATGCTCTGTATTTTATACTATTGGGGAGTGGGATAGAACCTTAATTCAAAGGTAATCAACGAAAATAATCCCAAAGACTGAGAGTAAACCAGATGTAGATAGGTTGAGATTACATTTTAAATGCTATGTAAATAGAAATAGGAGAAGCGGAGAAATCATACGGAATCAGCAGTAACACTTGATTCGAAGGGCTTGATATTTTATTACTCGTTCATTTCAGCAACAGGGATGTTTGTCCGCATTTTGTCTTGCAAACTAACGTTGTAGGAAGTGTGTGCGTCCAGTCGCTCAATTTTGCGTTCGAGGATTTTGAGTCGATTATCCATTTCAGCTAATCTTAAGTGACAGGAAGAATGGAACCGATTAAGAAACTCAACAACCGTTTTTAAGCTGGTGCATATTGTTTCGCTGTTTTCTCGGTTTGTCCAGTCTTCAGAAATTTCATTGTTATAATCCGAAGCATCCATCGTAACCAATTGGGTTAAAAGTTCGATGAGGCTTACTTGGTTAGGAAAGTCAATGTCGATAATATACACAATTTACGTTTTTAAGATAAAATTGGTATATGTAAATATTTTGAACATCATTGAAAAGACTTGCTTTTTGCTTGGGTTATGGTATCTATAGCGAAATTCATATTTAATAGTTTATGAATGCTTACATTTGATATCAAAATTTACTTAGTGAGTGTGCGTGCATAAAATTATTATGAAATTTCGATACATGATTAACTTGTTGGTCCAATTGTACTGGCACATTTAAATTTGTTTCATTAAATTTTACACTTTGAGTTAACCCACAGTCCCCTTCTTCCATGCCTGTCGATATCTCAGGTTCACTTCTCTCGTATAAAATCACCAACCAAAATTTATTAAATGAGGTCCCGCGCTAACTTCGAAAGCTTCCTTACGTTTAGAAGAATTTTCGTTAGTTAGAGCTTCTTACTTATATTTCAGGTTTATGGAATACTGTTAATCAAATCCCCTTCCATATTTCCTTCAATCCGAAAATCACACACAGTGCTCTCACTCATCCCGACAATTGAATCCAAGTAAAGCGAACGAAAATAACGGTGAGCCACCACCCTGGTAATTATGTAGGTACCAACCTACTACTCCTTCCTACCGCTTATATTCAAAGACTTATATTTCATTCCCACCAATAATGTTAAATTCATACTGAAAAATTACGAGCAAGACAAAGTTGACTATTATTCAAAATGTTCGTTCGAAGAACTAAAATATTACGCATTTAGAGTTCAGATATACATCGGAGGCAGAAAGTGTGGGGTAGACGAATTGAATTTGCTAGTGGTGGATAGCCAGCAATCAGATGCCCTCGAACGGTATCTTCCGAACGGGGACATTATATCTCTTGAACAACTCCCTTAATGCATCAGCCCAGGCAAGATCCCTCAAGTTGGAAATCACTGGTTTCGATCGTCCATCGGTTTCTCCACTAGGATCCTTTCGAAATCGCTCTACCAACTTGTTTGTTATACGAGACATGCACTGTTCCACTAAAATGAGATAATCAACTTGCGAACTTTCATATTTAATTATTGACCAGGGTGACCCGAAGCTACCCAGAAGGACAACTTTATGCCTCGTGGTCTGTTTGACAAATATCATCAATACACTGCTTTTATCAAAACGCTTGAAATCCATGACCATTCGCAGTAGATGATCAAATGATAAATTTGTAAAAGCGATTATCAAAAGTGACTATAGCATACAGGGTCATGTAGGTTGAACAGAATTATTCTTAAGTAAAGAGCAAGTTTTAACACTACAAGCACCTACATTCGATATCCGGAATGCCGCTTCTAATTAGTCTTCTCGTGAGCTCCCGGGCAACCATTTTAAACGTATCCTAAAAGCAATGAAGCGTATGTTAGTTGGAGATTTGAGAATAAATATTGAGAAACGCGTGATATTCCAACTGAAAACTAAAGTATAGTATAAAGACATGCACCAATAAGTTTTTCCATTAGGCGGCCATCTCGTACGAAAATCTTCCATTTCAACCTGTTGAGCATAAATGAGCCCTAATGAAATATTGGCATACTTCAACAAAGTAGCTCCCTTATCGGGTTGAGTTCTTTTGGCACATATACCTAAAACGCATTCTCTTGTAAATGGTGAAGATTATAGGAGATAGAAAGGATGAGAGCTGATTAATTTTCGTCATGCTACAAAAATTCCATCCAAGTTGAACTTTCTAATCGACAGCATTAGCATCATAGCATATATTTAAATAATATTTTAGTGGCTCAATCTGGTGAAATGAGTAAATTGATTTCTGAATAGAGGAATACAATGACACCTTTGAAGTACTGTAATACATAGTGAAAAAGAGCGTTAGGCGTTCATTATTCTCACCAGAAACTGACACATAAAATCTTTTGCAAGAAGGGTAGCTTGAAATTTAGACGCTTAGAAATCTACAACTGAAGCCAAGAAGTTCCTGTGTACTTAAAGTGGTCATTTCCCACATCTTACTTATCGGACAATGCGAGCTCGAAACCGGTCCCATTGAAAAGATTACCCAACGTTTGTCAAATATTTAGTGTAATAGACTAAACTATTTGAGTACTCATTTTAGGGAATAATTTACAGCAAAGAAGACTCACTTTATCTTTAAAAATCCCTGTTGTATAATGACGGGAGAGTGAACGTACAACAGAGTCGGCAATGGTTGAGGTTTTATTACGACCACTGTGCGTCTAAAAGTACACAAATAGGAATTAATAACAAATCACCAAAAAGTGTGAAAGTGACCCACAGCCTATTTCCTTAATCACCGGGTATTTTTCTTTCAAGTACCAAAAGAGAAATTAGGAAAATCGAGCACTTGAATTTTACAAGAACATCGAACCAGACTGTGTAGATAGCAGAAACAGAGCATGCATTGGGGAAATAATTGTGGACTGAGCAGGAAATGAAGTTAGGTACTAAGGAACTGGATGAAAATCTCGACAACTAGTATCGTTGTTCATTACATGGAGAATGTAATTCCTTTTAGTTATCCCAATATTCACAAGAACGATATGGAAATAAAAGGTGTGACACTCAGGTTGGCAGTATCGCAACACACCATAGAATCACTTTAAAACAGGGTGATTCAGATACGATTGGCTCCTACACCTCATTTTCGTCAGGTGTGTCTGTCTAAATAGTCCTAATTCACACAATACCATCGATAGGCTGTGCTCTCTCTGGGTCTTTTGTACAATAGTCGGAAGATGACAACTACCTGAATATCAAGCAGTGAACTTTCCTACTCTCGCAGACAGAACGAAAGCTCTTAGGAGGAAGTACATCGTGGAGAGAGGGAAAAGCGTGAAGAAGGTGAGGTCGATTTCAATAATACAGTTTTATATTACTGGAGGTCAAATAGCACAGATCTATTTACTTATTGACATGCTGCGAACAAAATTCATCCAAATGAACCGACGTGAGAAATCGACGCAAATAAAAAGCGGTAAATGTCAAACTTAATTAAATTACAAACTTTTTAAATAGCTCCATAAGAATTATGAACACTTCAATGCAGAGAACAATTTTATTTATTTTGACAAATTATTCTAATGGTAATAGATAAATTAAAAGAAAACCCAACGGTGAACTGAGAAAATGCACCACGATTACGAAATGCTTAGAAGCTAAGCTAAATGATTAAGTATCATAGAAAGTAATGGAATAACCGCCTCCATTTCCTATTTGTGCAACAGATTTAGGGACCAATCCATAAAGCTTATCCGAGGTTTTTAATGAAACAAAGTTAATGGGAAGCAAAGAATCCTCAAACATATTCAAAAAAACTTATAAATCAACAGCAAATTTATCGAAATTTGAACGCAATTTTGGGGTTAAATGACTTTCAGAAAATAAATTTAACAAATCCATTAAATGACAATCTACTATGTGATAGGAATCCCGGACTTGATTCACAGAGTAAATAAAAGCATAAACTTTACAGTTATGATTTCATTAGTACCACAATTATAACGAAAAACATACCGGGCCAGTCGAATTACCAAAAACGTAGATATTTGAGTATTCCGGTTGCTCTAGAGGAGGATGTGACGAAAATAAAGTAGAATCTGATTGACCAGATCCATAAGGCCCCGCCTGGTAACTTGATGATAACCGGGACCTCTTTTGTGAAGGTTCCGACTGTTCAGCACTCGATTTCTCCCAAAAGTAAGTTATATTCGATTCCTTATCCGACAAAGTTGAGATCTTTGAAGAGTTCGAATAAGTAACATCATTAACATCTTTCCCACCACTCAAGTCGACCAAGAGGCTTTTCTTTAATGAAGGAGGAAGGCAGCTAGCATTGAGTATGTCTTCAGCACTTACGCCTGATGAAGACGAAAGTTCTGGAATTGTGACCGGACAACTAGGAGGTTTAGGAGGTTCAACGACAGGCAAAGAATTATCAATTGGAGGGGTTAAATTAACTTGCGGTTGAGGTGACTGATCTTCACCACTTTCTGTCAAATTTTCAGGTTCTTCTTGATTCTCATCACACTGAAGGGTCTCTACAGAAACACCTAGCCAATCTGCGAACCCATTATATAGTGCTTCTAATGATTCGAATTTTCTAGTCTGACTAATGCGACGAGTCATGTGGCCCCGATAGACACCAGCCACCTAAAATTAGAGAAAGGTTAAAAATTTCTGCTACTGACTAATAGTAAGAATCAAGAAATTTACTTTGGACGTTTTGTACACGTGGTGCTCCAGTCGAGCGGCTAATTTGTTGAAATGAGCCTTTTTTGAGTCCTGTGATGAGCTGTCATTCACATGACTCAGTACTGCGGCGATGAGTAGATTTAGCGTCTGATCTCGAAATCTTCCAGTTACTCCGATAATCAATCGACTGTCGGGGTCTATTAGTGGAGAGTCTTTGTTTGCCGAGACCCAGAGTACCTAGAAGGTAAAAAGTGCGTAGTTGAGTTTTATTAACTCTCCAACAACATCTAATATTACCTACAACAAGAGGGAAGATCTAAAAAATTGATCGAATACCGACCAAACATTAATAATTTTTGTAATTTGATAAAGTCACATGTTATTGACACTTGATATAATAATGTGATGATTGAATAAATTGAAATAGGCTAAAATAGTAACTCCCGGTCCAGTACTGAAGCACGCAAGTCAGCACCAACAAAAGAGAAGAGTTGTGATTGGCACAGCCAAAAACTTATCTCAATTGAGAGCTCAATGGGCACTGGTAGACGACGGTGGCTTTCTCCCTCCCCCACTCCCACCCCCCTCCTTTTTGTTTTCAGTAATGCTTCGTGGACCACCTTCATGTCTTTCAATCTTATAGACCTTTATGTCCACTCATTCTTAGCCGTGCTACTCATAAGATACTTCCTAACAAACACAGTTAGATCACAATAATTACAAATTTTTAAATACGGATTTTGTAATTACAATGCTTGGTCTTAAGTTTATACATTAACTAACCCTGGGACCGGCCGCATCAGAGGACTTTCTGCGGCGAGCCAGCTCCTCACGAACGAAGTCAGTCCGCTGTCGACGTATCTCTTCATCGTAGTCCTTGTTAGATGTGCTTGGTCCGTCATTGTCGTAATACTCTTCCCATCCCTCGCCTTTTCTACGGGGACGTGATCTGTAAAGATCGGTATCCAAGAAGGCTTGATCACTATTACTCTCACCAACCATATTTCCTGCAAAATAAAGAGAATGAAATAAGAGGTGACAGTCCGTGACATTAATTTGTATCAATTGCACTTAAAAACTGCGCTTTAATTCAAACATGTGCGCAAGCAAAATTTCAACGTAGAATATAAGTCAAAGAGATCTGAGTTGACCATTTGAAACACACACGAATATAAAAAAACTAAAACACTCAATAAGGACACGAAAAAGACAACTATGTGGCGGTTACCACAAGAGTATTTAGAAAAGAAGCAATCCAAAAAATTCCCAAAAGTCACAAAGCAGTACTTCAATGGATAAACTTGTCATGCGTCAGTTTGGCACCAAAAATTTTCAAAGCTTCAGCCGGGATCAACCCTATCCAACCTTTCCGTCGCATTCTAATGGAATATGGACTAATCATTCGGTGTTAAACTCTTCTCATTTCTAGGATGATTACTTTTCCGTTTTCCTAGAGTCACATAGTTATTCATCTTCTGAAGCCTTAAAAATTATAAATAAACTTAACTAGACTATAATCAACAGGAATAAAATCAAGCGGTTTTCTAAAATGTACAATATTTCAACTGTGATGGCACACTTTATATATTTTAGCTGGGGTGCGCGATAGACTTACCTCCGCGTGGTGCAGCAACGTGGTGGGCAACGTATACTCATACGGCACAAAAGTCTATAAACTGGCAGTTGACCTCAAACTACCATGACCCCACTGTACGTCATATTTGACCACTTCCACAGTACTCACTTCACCTTTTTTTCTACCCTTGTGTCTGTCTCTCTTGCATTTGTAAATCACTCTTGTTCCTTCCCTCTGTGAAGCCAGAAGTCAACTAAAGGGCTAATGATAACTATCATAAAGCCTGCCATTTGATATGAATAAATATATTTTAGTTAAAAGAGTAACGTTTAAAAACATTAAATGTAGCCTTGATTTTTTTCAACGATTAATTTCTAAATGTAGAAAATCGCATTGAATATCACCATACTTGTGTGAATGAGACATTTTTAGTCTAAATAAATGGCGATTTCAAACCCTATAACACTTCCTGATAGTTTGATTTTAAGAATTGACGCCTCATAAAAATGATTGGATTATTGCATCAAATGTGTGAGAGCGTAATTAAGAAAAAATAAGAACAAACTGACCATTCACGATAAATTACATATTTGCAGGTTGAAATTAACTTTCCGTTTCTATGCTTTCACAGAAACCATCCAGCTTTAAGATTGTTCTCATAATAATAAGTTCCTCTGCCAACCACTTCACTGATTTTGCGCCAATGAGCGTCAACAACCTCGTTACCTCTGACTTGTCAGACGGGTGCGTTGATCAGGGCCAAAGTAGATGCAGAACCACTTCAGCTAGATCTATTTTGAGTAGAATGTAACCGTATCGAAGGTTGATAAATGGCAAGATGAACTAATTATATAGTGATCATTGTACTTACTGGGTTGCCACATGTCAGATATGAACCCACGCTACCTCTCACTAGTCCATAGAATAATTAATATACATGTATATATACATTTGAAAATACGCACCATATATTACACGCTTGTAGCCAGCAAGTTGTTGCGTGACTTTAGTAGGATTTGTACAAACATCACACCGATCAACGCATTGCATTGGATCATCACCAAAATAAGCAGCAAACTGAGAATGTCGACACCTCAATAGAAAAAAACGTGTTCAATTATTATTATTATGTTTAGTACAGCGGTACATAAAGGCGCTGATCGACCACCGATACTGAACAAATACCTGTAGCAACACACCATTTAGATTAGTTTATTTTCTGAAATTACCTACCTACTGAATGATTCATATTGCCGCAAAGTGCATAACGGGCATATCCAAGCGAAGGTGTGCACATAGATGTATAGAGTGCAGAGAGAATAATTTCAGAATCTCCCCAATACTACAGGCTTTCCATTCTTAAGCAATTCCTTGTCTTACCACATTTTCTTAATCTTAAAGCACTTTGGCGATCTGTAGTAAATGTGCTTATCGTTAACACTTGGTCACTTCCATAAATTTTAGTCGCTGTAGCTTGTACAGAAATAAGTAGGCGGCCTCTACTCTTTCGCAATTAAAAGCTTGAGAATTAGGCATAAGTGAAGGCACAGGAATTTAATGCTATTATTTTTTATTTTATTTTAGTGGAGAAATGTTCTGTCCATACGAAGGACTTGACTTATTCTTTCAATAAATTTTCGGCATTATATCACCAATAAAGGATAAAAGATGCAAGGATATCCTGGAGTAACCCTCCTGAACTTACTTCATTGACTCCACGTAGTTGATCATAAGTGCCAGGTCCTGAACACCCTTCTCACGATGCTCTTTGTTCTTTTGCGTCTGAGCTTTTTCTGACATTTGACCAACAAGAAAAGCAACTGTGTCACGTTCTTGTTTTGCGTAGTAAATGCGACAACGTGAGAGAACGCCGTCCCGACCTGCTCTACCAGATTCCTGATAGTAAGCTGCAAGACTTTTTGGGATTGTCCAATGAACAACACAACTGGAAAAAAATAAGGAATCACGGATTATTATTTCCTTCAATTGTTTTTTTATAATCAACATCTTATTTTCTGCATATTTGGAGTTTTTAGGAAATAGGATCACATTTCATGCTAGTTTGCTTCCAAGATGAGTAAAATACCAAGAATTAATGGAAAAAAAATCTTCACAGTTTTTCTTTAGTTAGGATGCCTCTTTATCACCAATAAGTCTAGAAGACTCTGAATGAAAGAATACTTAAGAACATAATCAGAATGACTGCGATTGATCAATGGTGATGAAGAATTTCCAAGACTTTTGACTTACTGATTCACTAGATGAGTAATAGGGCTGAAGTTTTCAACTAAGAATGGAAATTTTCTACATTTGAGCTTATTAAAATTACTGAAATAACTGAATGATAACTCTAGTCGAAAATAAGATACTAATGCCATTACTGATTCATTAACTACCTTAGAATCCCAAGGCAAAGTGCAAGCAAATTAAAGTACCAGGATTTCAACTAATGAGCCCTTTGTCACCCTGACAACCATTCTGCATCTTTGCCCAATCCTCCCTTCACCTCTCATTCTTGTAGTCTTCAAATTTAGATGCTTCATTAGAGTACAAATTGTATTACTATGGTTTTATCATGGATAATAACACTAAAGCAGAAATATAAATGGATATAGAAAAAGCAATAAATCCCTGAGAACAAAACTAAAATGTTGCACAGCCATAGCGCATTGATGCGCACATTAAATGACTGTTAAAATAAATCGTAGAATTAGTATTTGAAAGGGCAAGTCATATGGTCGTAAAAAATAACTCCAAATAAAACCCAAGTTGGAAATTGTGAAGTTAAACATCTACAATGCATACCTACAATATACCATTAAGGCAAGATCCATATTTATGAGAATACTCGAAGAGTAAGTACACGCGTTTCGGGAGAGAACTAAGGGAAGATTTCGACTAGATGCAAAAGCCAAACATCAGTTCAATCATAGAACGATCTCAGTCAAAAGAAAGATAAGCTTGCTCATTTTTTTATGAAAATGTAAGTGTTGTTGAATTGGCACTAATCACATGGAAGCTTATGTCATCAGAAATTAATTGATGGCGAGAAGAACCAAGTTTAAGTTTTTAGCCCAGCAAAAAAAAACAAAGGAAAACCTAGAGAAGGATAAAAAAATTATACCGAACATGGGGATTGTCCACTCCCATTCCGAAACTGATAGTAGCCGCAACGATGGGAAAGACTCCTCTGAACCAATCCTCTTGAACTTTGTTGCGATCACCACTACCTAAACCAGCATGGTAGGCCTTCGAGGGAATCTTTCTAATCGACAACTGATGAGCTACTGTCTCGCAGTCTTCTCGAGTTCGACAGTAAACAATACCGCTGACATTTTTCTACAAAAATATTAATTACAATGTTCCAATAACCTACTGGAATTTTCGTGCAAGATTCATCTCCACTTAAGCATTCGAGGATAAACTTGGCAAGATCATCATAGGGAGCCTTTAATAAATCACAGAACATAACATCATAGAACAGGTTCGAACGAAAGACACCAGTAACAAACTCCTTAAATTTAGTAATCGATAAACCAGCAGCACGAGATGTTTCGGGATCTAATTTGAGCGAAGAAATGATATCTGCTTTAACTCGAGGGTTTGCAGTTGCCGTCAAGGCAACGCACGGTACATTAGGAAACAGAGAAGTCCGTAGTATGCCTAATTTTAGATAAGCAGGGCGAAAATCGTGACCCCATTCTGAGACGCAATGAGCTTCATCGATAAAAAAGTATCGGAGTGCATTCAAATCGGTTAACTTCTTGGCAATCGTACGGAATCCATCAGTCTCAAACTGCTCTGGAGTGATGTACAATAGTTTAATTTTAGGAAAAGCGAAGTCTTCAATGGAACCTGGAGCACGTAATAACCTTTTGATAATATCATTTCTGTCCTTCTGTGATTGCTTTGAATTCAGTGTAGCAGCTGGAATCTTCAACTTTGTTAACTGCGACAATTGATCTGATATAAGAGCAATGAGAGGAGAAATAATAATAGAAAGACCATCTTGAATGACTGCGGGAAGCTGATAACACAAGCTTTTACCCGATCCCGTTGGCATTGAAATAAATGTGTTGTGAGTACCCTTGACAATGCAACGCACCGCATTTTCTTGTAATTTACTTTTAAATTGATTGTGATGGAAAGTGTTACGCAAAACATCAAGAATTGGGTCAGCTATCTCCATTTTGTCAGAGCAACCCTTAATTTCAAGGCTAATTGGTAACACAGAATTTTTGACTTTAGCGCATTCAATTGCGACCTCAAGAATAGCTTAAATCACATTTCACATAGTCTTCAATTTTTCCTGATATAATGTGAAATATTTTACGATTTATTAAAGAAAATTTAATTTAAGGCATCTTGTTATCTACATTTTAATTCGTTTGCAAAAGTGATTTTATTTATATTACCGTTATCCTGTAAGCAGTACTGTCATTAAGTTAGTATTTCCAATTCTACTAGTTCACGTAATAATTATTCAAATCTGAATAAATTTTTACATCACACTCTGCATAATTCGTTCATTGAGTTGGTTCTTAAATTCCTTCGATTTGGTTTCCTTATTGCTCTTAATTTCAGTGCTTTTATGATGACATAATTTTAAGAAATATTTAAAAAATCGAATATTGCTTTAATCAGTATTTCAGTTTTAAGATAAGATTCCCTATGAGTGTAAACGACATGATGTAAGATTTGGATGAACGACATGTTTGGCGTATTTTTGGTCAAAATCAATTTGTTCTTTTATGCATTTTTAATTTTATTTTTATTTTGAACTCTTCACATAAGACCTTCTCTAACTTGGAATAACTTCGCGTTTATTTGTGTACCTTAAGTAAACCCTGTCTACTGAGCTCTGTTATGTTTAAAATTGGGCTACTCTATCCACTTGCCTTATGCCATAAGATAAAATATATGAATCATAGTGGTTGAACCTCCACAGAGCTAAACTAATCTTGCACCAAACTCTGAAAATTATGGATCTAAAAAACAAATCTAGGAATTGATTAATGTTATTTTAAAATTTTTTCATCCCAAAGTGAACTTTTCCCTATGAGACAAGGAACAATTAATAACTGTGAATTCAAATAAAGTAATACTTGAGATTTGTGAGAATACATCCTGTTAGCACTCTGTCTAGATAATATACATTCAATTTTTTAATCTAGGATGCCGGAGGGATTCTATTTCAACAGCTATCAATTTTGAAAACAGAACATCGACGGAGAAAGAAAGAAAAATGTTAGATGCTTTAACCCCATACATGAATGTTATTCACTCCAGAATCTAAAGTAGTCCTTTTGTAGAGTGGTTCATATATGCTAAGATGAAGACAATCGCATAAATAGATTCTGTTGATTTTATGAAATGTTTTGCATTAAATCCACTTTGTCATGTTTGGACCGTGGCCTAGCTTTATCTCATAAGCAGGAACTAGACTTATTAACATTATAAGGGAACCATGAGACTTTTACTGTAAACAATGTTAAATATTTTTTTAAAATTAATGCGGTGACGTTAATATTCATTACTTGTTATTGTACTTTAAGAGTATCTCAATGCAGAATGCACGTATGATAATATGCAATAAGTGATAAGCAAATTTAGTGTTAACTAATAAATCTCAAACTAACTCTTATTCCAATACTATGATCTATTGACTACTCATGCCCCTTGAGTATTATCCTCGTAAATATTTTCTCTTCATAAGTACTCCAACGGGGTGATTTGATTTATATGTAAATCTCTTGTTCAAGGCGTTTCTTTTTCAAGTAAACATTTTACCATGCACACAATATTGATCAAATATGTACATATTCATAGTCATCGGGTCTGAGAATTTGAAAAGCCATGAAAACGCATTGGAAGGGTTTAAAAGTGATAAATCTCCACCATTTTCTTAGAAAAGCTGAAATCTTATAACGAGGGAACTCAATGACAACTCAGCCTATCGGGACGCAGTTTCAGTGACAGTACCACTATGTTATTAGGGCACATTCTTAAAATAAATGTCCTGAAGTAAACAATTATAACCTTATAACCCTCAACTTTGTGGGCTCGCTTCCTTTACTGGATGCATATTCTAATTGTTAACAACTAATGATCTGAGGATAAACTTGAAAAATGCCTTACCCGATAGCCATTAGAAACTTACTATAATTGCTTACCGAGGATGAGAAAGAGTTAGTGTCTTCCAAAAAAATTATTGCATATTACTTTGACTCTTAGCTAATTACTTCTGAATTTGTTTTGTCTAAGCACACAATATAAATATAAACAATTCATATTACTTCCTTCGATGAAAAACATTGCACGCCATTGAACTTGAACATAATCATATAATTACGATAACGACTTCCGTTTACATTCGCCAACTTAAGATGTTAAGAATTGTCCTGCAAGCCTCAACAGTCAAACTGTAGATGTAGAGTCGATTTAGGGTGTGGATAAATTACAAAAAAAGGAATTCGCATTTTGTGGTCTACATTGAGTTCGTGATTTTTCAATGCTTTGAATGACCTAGCTAATTTAAATAAATCAATCGATTGTACCTAAATATTAAACTCTTTGCAGACCCTTTTACAGTTCCAGCTGTTCCCATTAATAATGTCTGCTTCAAACTTTCTAAATCTTATCATTTTGATTCTTACTATTACTGAAAATCTGATGACAAATCCAACCAAATATTGTGAAATAGGAAATAAAATTGGCAGCCGACGCCACAGAATTTGCAAGCGTGAGCAAGATGCTGTTGCGATATCAGTAGCGCGTATTGCAGAATTAAGCCTTGACTAAAACTTATCAATCAGCAATGGCAAAATTGCGCCAGAAATTAGCTTTATTACCTCAATAGTATTCATTAAACGGAAGGTATAGAAGGAGTGGCATTTATTACAGGTTATGGACCACTACGCAAACCATGCGAGGACAGTTGTTTACTGGTTGGCTGAGAGTCTCTGCACTTACAGCCTCACATGCTCGCTAAGCGATCAGTGACACGGCCGTACCTTCCAGTGAGCATGGAATTTCTTTGTTCTGTCCTGTTAGCGTTGTGCACTCCACATTTCATTGATTCAAAAGTCACCCCTGGCTTTCTTACGAAAACATTACTTGGTTAGTTGTGACAAACTATTTCTTTAATTAAATTCAAAACTATCACCAATTCTCGAACGCATCATCGAATTACACAGCGATGTGGTATTCAACCGTTTACTTCCAGTGTTTTAAGGGCTATTGCTGCCCCTCGTTCCAAATGACCATTAAACGAGTTCATTCAATTTGTTATAAAAATTATATTGTCATGCGAACATTTAGTATTTCAGCACATTCTGGTTTTATTCTATATTATCTTTGGAATAATGTTGCTATTTGACAAAGGTTTATTTTAAGAGTAGCAAATTTCATTCGGTCTCACTGAACCTTCAAT
This sequence comes from Hymenolepis microstoma, assembly GCA_000469805.3. Lineage (NCBI taxonomy): Eukaryota > Metazoa > Platyhelminthes > Cestoda > Cyclophyllidea > Hymenolepididae > Hymenolepis > Hymenolepis microstoma. Next base: position 7,500,648 of record LR215995.1, on the reverse strand, counting down.
ATGCGTTAATGAATAGTTCTTGTTCCAAAAGTTGGTAGAAGTTAATGAGAGCTTCATTTTAAAATTCCACATCGCCTATTTAAATCAATGAAGTGAGTTTTCACAACCTCTCTTCTGCTCTGATTTCATGCCTAAATTGGCTACGTTGGAGTACCATCCTGGCTCTAATTCAAGGCGAAATGTCCGCAGTTTAAAAAAAAATACAAATAAGTTTTGAGCGGTTTTAGATGCATAGGTTGACAGAGAAGATGGGTAAGTATGACCTCTAAAAGATGAAGTAATCGACTTCACCAAAGTCAAATAAATAGTCAGTCAAATCATTGATTATCGTCAAAAACGCAGAGCGACCGCGTAATTTAAAGGTCTACAGCGGGATAAGTGAAGTCCTGCAAAACTATCCCCCCTTCTAACCTATCCTGATCTTCACAATTCAACAAGGCGGAAAAGAGCCAATAATAATTAAGAACATTCGAAAGTTATAGGAGCGAAATGCAGAAGCAGAAAAATCAGTTAGCTGGAATAACTCGAAGGGTAAAATGAATAATAGGACCGTAAAGACACCGACAATATGGAAAATCAAAATTTTGAGTGGATTAGCATTAGCGCTGGTGGAATTTCAGGAAAAGTCAAGATTTATATCATTTAAGGTCACTCTTCACGTTACTAATAGAATATCTCAAATTGCATATTACTCAAATAAAACATGTCTTGATACTTTTTTTCCACCCTTATTTCTCTCCTAAATTCGTACATTGAGAAAAAAATATAAAATTAGTTTCTATGAAGGAGAATGGTTAGTACTCTCATGAGGTCACCATCTAGCCAATTGTACGCTTTCAAAAGCCCTGGAGGTTAAACGCAAATGCATTACCGGCATTTAAAAATTCGGTAACGCGATCGGCAGCACGGCCGCACGTTACCGAATGTTCGAGAATGCGTGAGATTGCTTATTTCGGCTGCATTATTGCTATGCATTGCTCAAATATCATGGCATATAGTACTTACTTATTGCTCTATTTGGTTAATTGCATGCTTCGGTTTTCTTCAATTTGACTATCGTTATCTTCTAAAAGTTCCCGCCAGTTCGATTAACAAAATATCTATTTTGAATTCTCACGGGGATGAATTGGAGGGTGAGTCAAAAAGTTCTAAGGCAAATCTCATAACTTTAAATAGAATAATGATCTACAAGTTTCCACAATTTCAAACATGTCTTAAGAGCTCCTTTAGTAGCCTACGACTGTCTGATCATTCTATGTAAGGTCAGGATCAAGACAGGTTGCATCTCAAAATTGTTAGCAATTTTCAACCCTCCAAATAGCAAATTTTGAGGTCAGAGCTAACATAACATTTTTAACTAAACTAACTTGTAAACCTGTTCAGATTATAGAAGCTTTAAAACGGGTTTATGGGGACTATGCGCCATGTAGAACAGTTATTTATGGTTGGATTAAACGCTTTAATGAGGGAAAAGTGCAACTTGATGACGACCCACAAGGAGGGAGACCCACCACAGCAAGAAATCAATAAAATATCCCTCTTGTTCAGAACCTAGTGGAACAAGAGAGACGAGTTATTATTGATGAAATTGCCAATGAAGTAGGAATTGCACACAGATCAGCATTTGCAATTCTCCCTGAAAATCTTGGCTTGAACAAGCTCTCGGTGAACATGGTGGGTTCCAAAAGAAATGCAGGAATAGCAACTGATCCAAAGAGCTGGATTTTCTTTAATAACTTTGGTAAAAATGGAAGCAAGTGAGGATAATTTTTAAAGCGCTGTATTCCAGGAGACGAAGCTTGGACCTACCAATTTGACTCAGAAAACAAAATTAAATCAAAAGAGCAGCATCCAGAGGGAAAATCTGGGTCAGTCGAGTTCAAAGCTGAATTGCCCGTTAAGGAGATCATGATCTCCATTTTTTGGATTCAGAAAGAGTGATACATATCGATAGACGTTATAGAAGAGCAGAAAACAGTCTCCTTAAGATATCTAAAAACACGTTTTGAAGAAGTTGAAGATGTCCCTCGCAAAACAACTGTGGAGGAAACTGCACAGTCAAATTTCGTTTCAGCATGACAATGTCTCTGCACATTCTTCAAGGGCTGCCAAGGCCCTGTCGCACGAATTTCGATGGGAAACACTTCCCCGTCCTCCTTATAGTCCAGAACTAGTTCTCTCAGACTTCTGTTTCCAAAACTGAAAGAACACCTTAAAGGCACCCGATTTGCGTCTTTAGATGAAGCGAAAGAGCATGTAATTTCATGGTGACTGAGACAGCCCTCCAAGTTCTACCATGAGGGAATTTACAGATGGAAAGTGTATAAAAAACAGTGGAGACATTGTAGAAATATGAATGTAATCACTTATTAAGTAAATAAATTATGCACTTTGACTGAGACTTTTTTAACTCACCTTCATTTTTACAACAAAAAATCATTTTAACTTTGACCACGTTGTATATAGTTAGAGTAATTGATTAATTCTTAAATATAAAACCAGCATATAATCACCAGCTATATTGGAAAAGTAAGATATTATTTTATAAATTCAAATTCAAAACACTCTCACGCGTTCAACTTATTTTTACTTAGTAACACTTTGTAATAAGATCCCTTGCACAATACATGATTCACCTCCATGGAATCAATTCAACTGAATTTCAATAAAAGTCAGAAGCTTACATTAAGCTAAGGGTATTTAGAAGGTAAAGTGACCCAACACTTTTCTCATATTTACCTCACAACGAACTTAGGAAATTGGAAATTTACGAACTGCTTTGCGCCTTGATATAAGTGTTGATAAAAAGTGTGTTTTTTGCCTATGATTATATTTGAAGAGTACAATATTTCAAATGTTTCGAATGTATTCTTTTATTTCAAATTCATTTCGACGAAGTTTACAATTTTACCGACAAATGTGCCCTAATTTATAGATATAATTTATTGGAAGCAAATCTTTTAAAATCATAATACCATAAGGGCATCCATGAATGTACTCAGCAACACCACGATTTAAGGTTAAATAATTTCCCATCAAGGTAGTTGGCTTTATACAAATCGGGGAGGTTGATGAAATAAGTTCTTGCTTTAATACTGGAAACAGGGTAGAGCCTTTAGACCGTGGATTTGGGGACCTTTCCCTGTCGATGGTAAATATATTAGTTTAAATATGCGATGGAATTTATTTCTGCTCATTGAAATTCACAATTTTTCCCCGCCTGCAACATGCATTCATACAAATGTCCCTTGAGAATTTTGCTCCTATCACATATTTCATTAAAAGTGGGATGATCTTCTCATATCGCACCTTTTCTTGGGATCCAATAGTTAAGCGCTTAGGCTAAAGTCATCATGCTCGTCAATTAACTACTCGTATTACATGGACTTTTATTATTTATTGGCTACCTATTTCATCATATCTTGAAAATCGATAATTATATTCAAACTTCCGTTGTTCACTTCAATTTTGGTCAACAAAATTATTTTGAGAAAAAAATGTGCATGGTATGACTAGGAATTTTGCATTTTCGATGACAGCGCTAATTTTGCGCTAAGTTTATCAGAAACCGTCATAAGCTATCAAACAAATAAAAATTTCATGAGGAAACTGGTTGGTTTTGGAAAAGACAAGAAAAACAATAAATGCTGTTTCTGATTGGCTTTCTTCTAACCAATCAACAACAATTTCATCGCTACTGGCTACTTCTTGCATTGTCACCAAACCATCTGAATGAATGGGACTGTTCTGCATAAAACACCTTATAAGAATGTATCGTCATGCCCCAGGTCTTTTGCAACGGCCGGTTACCTACCTTCGTTCACATGCTCGACTGTATGTATGCCCAAAGTTCACTAGTGGAAGTTGTAGCGGGGTTCAAGGCAACAATAAAAACTTTTCATCTTCTGGTCATTCGGATGTAAGCCGACATTCTCCTGAAGTTGAGCAAGTTCTCAAACTACAGCCTAAGGTCCTTGACTTTGCTTCTGTTAGACCTACTGTCGAGGCCCGTAAGGTAATCGTCATATCCATTATTTTGCCACTTTTAATCTTGAAAGAGAAACTAGTTCTTTGTAGACTAGTGGTTTATTGTATTTATCATTCCCATCTCTCATCTTTATTAACTGATGTAATAATCTTACATCAAAGACGCTAATGGAGAAATGAATTGCGCTTTACTAAATTATATACCTTATACCATAAGTCACTCATCAAAGGCTGCTTATGAAATTTTCAGGTCAAGAAGGAATGGAAAAGGAACGCAGACAAAGACAACCACGAGGTTCCTCCGTTGGCTTACGACTTTTCCGATGCTAATACGACGAGTCTCGGAGAACGAGGAGCTCTTAGGGAAGCTGCTCGCTGTTTACGATGCGCTGACGCACCTTGTCAACATAGTTGTCCGACACAACTTAATATCAGATCTTTTATCGGTAGTATTGGCAAGAAAAACTATTATGGAGCAGCTAAAGCTATTCTCTCCGACAATCCGAATGGTCTGACCTGTGGTATGGTTTGTCCCACTTCTGATCTTTGTGCTGGTGGCTGTAACCTTACTGCTACAGAAGAGGGCCCAATTAATATTGGCGGTCTTCAACAGTTTGCTGTTGAGGCTTTTGCTAACATGAACGTCCCTCAGGTAGGCCTTCCTGTGATGTTTTATGAGCAATCTATACAGGAATCTAAAAGTTCGAAAGGATTGGGTTGAATTTCCAAACCATTAGTCTAAGAGTACTCAATAGGTTGATTTATTTGGAACTATAATTATTTAACATCAAGTTTATTTTGAATTTAAGCTCTGCTGCTGTTTTCAATATTCGCTTTTAAAGCATGGAAGTCATTTGTCACCCTGATTTTCTATGTTGAAGTAGTTATTAGGAATATGATTATTTATATAATACAATAGGATTATCAATCACCTGAGTTCCAAATTTTAAAGATCCTGCTTTAGCCCATAGGTAAATTTTGATCAGTACCTTTAAAGTACTTGCTTTCAAATTATACTTTTTAATTTACATGGGGTCATGGATCCAGATCCAATAGACTCTTGGCAAAACTCAATTTACCTTAAAACGTAAATAGTATATTTAGTAATCTTATTGAATTTTAATTAGTCTATGGATATTTAATTAGTATATGGATATTCAGTTGGCCCAAATAAATATCATGTAATTTTCTCCACCATATGTAACACTTACCCGTTGCCCTTGCAGTTTTTCACTTCCCCTTTTTGAAAATAAACTTGCTGTTTCGAAGGTAAATAACCATTCAAGTGAGTTTTCAAATCACTCGCCTTTTGAAACATTTGTTTCTCTTGGAGTGTGACCCATGGATCTGAAGGTGTGATGATCGGATGACTTGAAGGGTGGCAAATATGGAGGATATTGTAGAACCTCCTATTTAAATCATGCTTTTCGAGAAGTTTTTCTTGTTTTGTGGATTGAAAAAAATAATCCTTTTATCTATTCACTAAAATTGTACATTTATCTTTTTAATTCTGGTTTAATCCTCCAAATTTCCTGCAATAACAAGCTTCAGATGTATCTGTTTCGCCTGATTTTAGGAATTCGTCATGTGAACATTCTATATAGAAGCTTCCTAACTCCCAGCTCTGACTTCGTTGATGGAATGGGTGTTTTCTTGGGAGAAGTTTGCGTCCATGAGCCACCTACTGTGTGAAAAGAACGAATTGTTTGGGTGTTTATGCGGAAGCATCAAACTTACCATTCCATGCAGTTTAAATATGCGTTTCAAGTATAGCTGTACAGTTCACCATAGGCATACTAATTTTTTGCAATAATTCTTTCATAATTGATCTACTATCTCTTTCAACCAGGTATTTCAAAATGTCAGCAAGTTTGTAGGTTGCCCTGATTTCCACTTGTCCGAATTAAAACTTTTGGACCCGAATTGGCATCTCGCACTTTAAGCACTTGACTAAAAATTGAAGTATTGTCTTGAGTAGCCCTACAGGTATTCAAGCAATGTCTGCCTGACGTGTACTCTGTCTGCTTTGGGGTCGGTACTTCTTATACCTTAACACTAAAATGAAACATATTATTTATGAATAATTTTAACATATTTGTCTACTTCATCGCGTCTGGACACAAACTGAACTCAAACATCTGTTTACAAATTGCCCGACTTCTAGTTGGTAGTCCTTAAACGGAAAATAAATCTAGGCTTTTTAAAAGATGAAATATGCTATAGCCATTGATTGATGTTTATGAGGTTTATCAATAAATGAAATGCGGAAGTCAGATAACGAAATGAGTGACTTTGTAGTGGACACCCATAGGACAGTCCGGCTGTTAGGTGATAGTAGACCATGCGTATTCTCTGCACTCCTAAAGTGGAGAAGTGAAGTATATTTAAAAAAAAACGTTTGGGTTTTGCTATTAGTAGTAAGCAAGGTAGTGGTGATAAACTTTTACTGATTTATGAATTACTAATTCAACAGTGGATATGAATACCTCCTCTTCATAAGGCCCATAAACTTCAAACATGCAAATGCCAACTAAAATCTGAATATCGGTATCTACTTTCTAGATTGTTGACCCAGAGATCATTAAGTGCACAAAAGATGATCCACACTACGATACCAAAATTGCACTAATCGGCTGTGGACCAGCAAGCATCTCCTGTGCAACTTATCTAGCTCGTCTTGGTTATCGTCAAGTGCATATCTTCGAACGTTCTAAATGTCTAGGAGGTATCAGTACCTCAGAGATTCCTCAATTTCGTTTACCCGGATCAGCAGTAGCGTTTGAACTGCAGCTATTACGTGATTTGGGAGTTCAAATCCACACTGAAAGACCATTTTCAGCATCGACGAAGAACCTGGAAAGCACAGAGGCTTCTCGGGAAGTTTCTATTGCAAGTCTTAGAGCGGATGGTTTCAAGGCAATCTTCCTGGGATTTGGTCTCCCAGACCCCCATTCTACTAACGTATTTGCTGGTCTCACTCCTGAACAGGGATATTACACCTCAAAAGACTTTCTCCCAAGAGTGAGCGCTGCTTCTAAGGGCTGCTTAGGATGTGCTCATTCAAAGGTACCCAATCTTAAGGGCAAAAGAGTCGTAGTTCTAGGAGCTGGTGATACAGCATTTGACTGCGCTACTTCGGCTCTGCGTTGTGGTGCTATTCGTGTAACAGTTGTATTTCGTAAGAGTACTTCTACTATCAATCCAGTGCCTGAAGAAATGGAAGCGGCTGTGCGAGAGAAATGCGATATTTTGCCCAACATAGCTCCACATAAGGTTCACTTGGGAGCGGACGGAAAAATCTGTGAACTTACTTGCCTAAGGCGAGAACGAAACGAGAGTGAAGAATGGTTTAGCGACCCCGAACAATCGATTAAAATTAAAACTGATGTGATTATTACGGCCTTTGGTTCGGAGCTCAGTGACCCTGATATACTTAGTGCCATGGAGGGTATAAAACTTGCACCAAGTGGGTTCTCTAAGGGACTTCCTGTAGTAGATCCAGAAACAATGCGCACTAATCTTGCAGACGTCTGGTGCGGTGGCGATCTCACTGGTTTTGCCCACACCAGCGTTGAAGCAACTAATGACGGAAAAACTGCAGCTTGGAACATTCATAGTACTCTTCTCAAAGAACCCGAATTACCAAAAGTTCTGCCACGTTTCACCACTCCAATTGATGCAGTTGATGTGTCCGTTAATCTCTGTGGAATCAAATTCGATAACCCCTTCGGTCTAGCTTCTGCACCTCCAGCAACTTCAAGTGCAATGATTCGTCGAGCATTTGAAGCTGGTTGGGGCTTTGCTGTTACAAAGACCTTTGGCTTAGACAAAGATCTTGTTACCAACGTCTCACCTAGAATTGTCCGCGGTCCTACTGGTGGCCATATGTACGGTCCAGACCAATCTGGTTTTTGTAATATTGAATTGATCTCTGAGAAGACTGCTGCATACTGGGTTCAGAGCATAAAAGAGCTGAAACGTGATTTTCCCGAGAAGAGAATTATTGCAAGTATAATGGCAAAATTTGACGAAGCTGACTGGACGGAAATAACTAAAATCGCCCTGGAAGGTGGTCCAGATTGCCTCGAATTGAATCTTTCCTGTCCCCATGGAATGGGTGAACGAGGTATGGGTCTGGCTTGTGGGCAAGATCCAAATCTTGTACGAGAAATCTGCAAGTGGGTAAAATCTGCTGCGGGGGCCCACGGACCTCCAGTGTTCGCCAAGCTGACTCCAAATGTTGGGGACATTGGTCTCATTGCAAAGGCTGCTCAAGAAGGTGGTGCTGATGGTGTGACTGTTATCAATACGGTATCCGGTATCATGCATTTCGATAGTGACTCGAGACCTTGGCCTGCTGTTGGAAAGGATAATTATAGCACCTATGGTGGTCTCTCAGGTAATCTTATTCGGCCAATGGCCTTGCGTGCTGTTAGCCATATTGCTAGAGTGCTTCCTGGTTTTCCGATCCTTGCTACTGGTGGTATTGACTCCGCGGAGTCTGGATTGCAGTTCTTGCAGACTGGTGCTACTGTTCTTCAAGTAACTAGCACTTTTAATGGGCTTACCATCTTACAGAATGGGCTGCTAATTTCTCAATTTAACCTGTTTTAGGTATCGAGTGCCATTCAAAATCAAGATTTCTCAATCATTGACGATTTTGTAACAGGTCTCAAAGCTGGACTTTACTTGGATGGGCGTGAAGGTACGGTTAATTATAACAAAAACCTAGGCCAAGCCCTCTGTTTATAATACGACGGTTTCAGTTCACTTTGTTTAAGGTGGCTTTGGGTTTTCCTTACGTCAGCGTAGCAAAAAGTTTGCACCCGATGCTCTTTCTTAGGTTACCACCCAATAATTTGAAAGTGATCTTGTTATTGTGGCTTTTTCCAGTACTCATAAACAGCGCTTCATCATCAGGCGTGGCCTAATGAGATTTTGACATCCACTTATTCACATGTATTTTTCAATTTTGCAATGTTGGTCTTTTAATCTAGTTAGAAAAGGTTATTTTTTGTCATTTGTACTTTGAAAGTTCAAAGTGCTTTATATCTGGTGTTCGTAAACGTTTCGTGAAGCAATCAACCTGCATCAATTTTCCCCCATCATGTTGATATTACCGCCTTTAGAACTACTTCTCATTCTCTCAGATAAAAAGTATCTATGCTATTGATTTCATTATTTTTTACTCCAAATTCACATTGAACTAGGGCTAAGAGATGGAGAACAATGGGACAGCTATCCGTTTTTAGAAACAATGATCACCAGCAAGCTACCTCCTGTTCCTATTCTAAATATCTGATGCAGTGTCTTACTTTCATAGAACACTGGAACTTCCAAACTCCGGATCTGAATGAGCACTTGCAAAAAGGCAAGCCAGTTCATATCTCAGCTCTGAATGAAAAGGACAACTATGTTCCAAACTTTGGACCTGGTCGTGCGAAGAGAGAGGCTGAATTTGCGAAAGAGTGCAATAAGACCTCTGGGGCAGTATCGATTGCCATAGCAGAAAGACAATTGCAACAACGACTGCAACGTCCAGCATTATCTTCCAAGATACCTTCCGTCAATAACATTATTGGTCGAGCTCTAGACAAAATTGTGTCATTTGGACAGCTGAATAGCAAAGAACATGTAAGTTACCAGTGGTAATTTCTATATTTTATGATACAAAATACCTGGACTAAAAAAGGAACAAAGCACAAATTAATGAATATCCTGTAATACAATTGGGGGCATTTTAGAAGAATCAATAAAAAATTGGGATATAACGGAAATGATATGACCACTTATATGCCACTTAAAATATAGCAGCCTTGCTATATAACGAAATGGTCGAGTGTTTACACAACTTGACAATCCGTTTAAAACAGGTTGGACCTTTGCGTTCAACATCACTTTAATAGTTTGTTCACTGTACTTGTAAAGAGGGAAACTTATCAATTCAAGCAGAATTTAGTTGATATACGTTATTGCGTTCCTGCCTTCTAATTTAGACTGATCGAATCGGTTAAACGCACAAAATTTAAGATTTAATGGCAAAGTCTTTTAAGAAGATTTCATTAAAAGACTTTATTCGGGAAATCTGAAGTGTATAACTTCTCATTTGAATATTGATTCCTCTCGGATGAAAAGTTATCCATGAGTTACTCTTGATTAATCGTGGCATATGTTTACATTATGACGTAATAGGTAATAATCAGCGTGATTGGCCATTCTCATTCCCTCTGGGCTAAGTTAGTGTTGGCTGCTGTACCGCCTTACATTTCTTAGGCAATTTTAAAGTACCTTGCTTAACTTAAATTTTTTGTTATTGACGTCATTGGAGAAGTCATAACAGCTAGTTGTCAGGTGTAGCAAAATAATTCAGTAAGGCATTGGAGGAAGCAGTGGGAACAAAGAATAATAACAAAACATAATTTTGGCGATTATTAAGACGCACCAGGTTATTTAAATCATTATTATTGCTGTCTTCCTTGCAGGTTGTAGCAGAGGTCCAGTCAGAATCTTGCATTAACTGCGGAAAGTGCTACATGACATGCAATGACACTGGTTATCAAGCAATCGATTTCGACGCAAAAACTCATCTTCCAACTGTTCGAGAGGCTGATTGCACTGGTTGCGCGCTCTGCTTCTCAGTTTGTCCAGTCCCTGATGCCATTCGTATGGTCGAACGCACCACTCCGTATGTGCCCAAACGTGGCATTCCTCCTGCACATCAGGACCATAAAACTCAAGAAGAGTCTATAACTATCTAAATTTTAAAAAAAAATAATTAAATTGGCTTTCTATTATTAAGATGGTTATCTACCTCCTTTGGAAAATCATTTGACGCGTTTCGTTTTTGGAATAAATTAAAAATTTTGATTAGTCATGTCAGTGTCTTCTACACTAACATGGGCTTAAAATGAATGCTACTAAGTTGATTTTCATTACGAACTAAGAATATTGAAATATTAGATTAGTTCAATAGTCAAAGTATACGTTTCTCTCCCGAATATAAAATGACTACAGAAGTGGAGATTTATTGTGGCAAAGTGCCAGATTAATGTCATATCAAAAGCTAGTTTTTCTAAGTTTAGACAAAAAACGCTTTAAAGAAATAATATGCATGAGGACTAAGTAAGCCTAAAATAAAGTTGAAGTTGTATGAATTTGTTCAGATTGGGTGTATATACAAATAGCTGAGGAATTGCAGAAATCTTGACTGGCACAGTATTTTGTATTTAGTATCATGCACGAAAATTCAATTCTGAACTAAGGGAATTTACGACGACTTCACAGACATGTATTGGTTACTCGAAGAATAATAAATTTCAGAAGATTTTATTAAGAGGTATTATCTCACTTTAACGCGCAAGCGGTGGAGAGAATAAAGGTTAGATGAGGCCAAATTATGATCATATCGTTTAAAATTATTTATGGAAAGTGCGTCTGAGGTTATTACGACAATTTCCAAAATAATTTTGATAATTTGTTATTCGACACTATGACGTTTGCACATTGTATAATCTTAAGAATATATAAAAATGTTATCAATAAGAATTGTTGAATAAAAATAGTGCAACCCATAAATACGTTTTGAAATTATATTTCTAAGATCTTAAATTTTTAAAAGAAACGTTGCTCATATAGATAAAAGAAAACCCAAATCTTCGACATTCTTTATACTTAGGAAATATCTTGGAAAATCTCCTTAGTCGAATGGTGTAAAATTATTGGACAATTGCGCTGGGAAGGTTAAAGTAGGTAAAGTATATTAATGTAATAAATTATCGTCAAAAAATTTATAATGTTTAACTGTCATTCCGAGAATAATGTGTACAACAAATAATGGGCTAAATTTATATTTCTATATGAAAATGGAAACGATTTTTAGTGCATAGTTATTTTCAAAAAAATCAAGAATAAATCCTCAACATGGAATATTTCGGCATGATAAAATCGGATCACAAATTTTAAAGAATATAATGGTAATTTATGTAAGATTAAAATTCAATTTTTAGAGGAGAATTAGAGGAGAATAGAAAAGTTCATCCGTGAACTTTATTTTTGCAAAAATAATGATATTTAAAAAATGAAATAATTAATAAAATAAAAGTCTTTATAATAAAATATGCGTAAAAACCTCTGTTTAAAGATACTTAATCCAGAGAGTGGACTGTTTAAGACACTATTAGGTGCTTGCCTCGCCTTTTTTCGCTTCGGAAATTCTAACGGTATGCGGATCTATCATTGCTGGTTCTGCTCAAGCCCCATTTATCCGGGCCACGGAATGGTCTTCGTGAGAAATGATTGCAAGGTTAGATAAAAGCCATTAACTAATATTTCTTAGGAATTTCGGTTTTGTCGCGCGAAGTGTCGCAGAGCCTTCACAAAGAAAAAAGCTCCTAGAAAGACAAAGTGGACTAAGACTTACAGAAAATCTTTTCAGAAGGATCTTAGTGACGACTTCGCGCAGACTTTTGAGAGGAAGCGCAACGAAATCCAAAAGTACAGCCGCGAAAATCTCATCACAACACGTACGTTGCAGTTGCTTTTTCTTATTTCTTTAGTTCACGCAATTGAAAGCATTAATAGAATCAAGGAAAAGCGTGAGAAACTATATATCATGAAGAGACTGCAGAAGGGTGTTGAGTTGCGTAAAAAGGAGGATATTAATCTCGTTGAAACTCAGATGCACCTCATCAAAGCACCAAACGGTAAGATTTCTTTTGCCTATAGTCAATTGTTTTCAGCACGTGAGAGAGAGTCGGAGGAAGATGTGCATAAAACTATTGTTGAGGAGATGGATGTTGAGATGGAGAACTTGGAATCCAAATTGGTGAAAGAAGCTGCCCAATCTTCTTCAAAAACCTCTTCCAAGAGGCCAAAACTTTTGGCGAAGGTGTAAAGAGTTCCTTCATTGTATCAATGCGTCCCTCCATATTGTACAAAGTCCTGAATGAATATTTATTTTTCCTTTTCCATTTTATATGAATGGGAAACTTTTGTGCAAATTAGATTTAATTTTGTTGAGCTTATGGCAACTGCTTTTTCTACTTATGTAGGGATAAAGTTATTGCCACTCGGACTTTCATGGATCAGTACAATCTGATTTGTTTAATTAGCTTCTTTGTCCCTTTAAACTCCTTTGCGGATATAGGCTATCCAATTACTCATTAAGATTTAGATTGATTTCTACAAACATCAAACGTGTGACTAGGAAAAATAGTCCTTTGAGACCTTGCGAAAAATATTTGGTTATTCCTATTAACCAATAAACAGAATTAATGTTATGCGTATGGTTAACCAGTACTGCTGAATGTTTTCGTGGTCAGGATATCTAACTATAGTCTGACTTAAAGCGTACGTGGCGACAGTCGAGCCTTACTTTGGTTGTTTCAACTTTTTGGATGTAAGCCGCCTTACTTAAAGAGGTTGAGTGAAATCTTGGATCAAATTTCAACATGTATCTGAAGTCTCTTACGGGTACTCGCGTTCCGTTGTCCCTCTCTTGATCAACATTTAACATCAAAGATGCGTGTTATCTTAAGATTTGCGATTTTAAGGTTGTCTCATTTCTACTACGCTGAAAATATAAGATACTTAAATTTGATTGAAGTGGTAAGACCTACCGTCATGTATAAGAAAACCGATCATTGGGCGCTCTGCATCATAGACAAACATTCTGCTCAATTCAGGGTACGAAGCATAAAAATGTGAAATGAACAAAGAGCACTCATTTGGTATATATTGTGCCGCTCGATTCTTCAGCGTTAATCTCACCAACTTCTTGATCTCCCCTCCTCGATCACTTGTTGGACAATGTTGTCTGATCTCAGTTGCTTCCAACAACAAATGACTGTTTTTTCATATAATTATGGGCAGTAATCGAGTCTGTAACCTTCGCCTGTATATACGTACACAAACAAAAAAGTGTTCTGACTACCAACAAAGGCCTTCATTGCGAAAGAATACAGAGAGTACGCATTAATGTTTACCTGCCTAATTTGGTTAGATGGAAAGTGCAGAGTATGAAAAGGATACCAAGAAGAGGAAACGTAAATTTTGGAATCTAAATTGGACATTTGATTGCTGATCTAGTGAAATTAGGGAAGAATAAAATGCAGCGTTTTCAAGACAACTTATAACCATTAATACGAATCAGTCGGATATTCCCCAAGAAGCCGAATCTAGCTTATATCCCAACCCATTTCGCACACCGCAACAAACAGGAGACAGATAGCAAAGCTTAGCTAATGCAAATTAATTTCTTTACATCGGAATCAGATTATTATTATACCTGAGGCGAAGTCATTTTTAAGATTAACTTCTCATTAATGGTATGGATTTAAGGTAGTCAAGGAAAACGCTCAATAAATCGCTGGAATACTTCAAATGAGAGCACAAAGATACAGTTTATTGCAAAAAGGGCTATCAAAACTCTAGGAAGTCAGGTTAGCTTGAACTCCTGTCTGGCGGAGATGTTTGATAACATCTACCCAATTCCATCCTCGTGGCAGATTACCATCTGAATCCAGACGATTTATCTGCTTTCTTTTCTGTGCTTTCGTCAACGCGGTATCTTTCCTACATTTCTTTTCCTACAAACAGTGTAAGGAAAAATCCAAAAATTACCTTTGTATTCCCACCCACCATTGCTCCAAAAACTTGTTCTTTTGGCCGCCTTTTGGCATCTCTTATTTGTTGAGCGTATTTTTCAAAGTTATCTCTAAGATGTTCAATCAAAATAAATGTGTGGGACTCTCCCACGTTTTGGGAAGCTATTTCATTAAGTTCGCTTATTAGGGATTGCTGTAGGGCACTAGGCATGTTTCGATTGCAAAACTCATTAAAATCAATTATAGGAGGAATGGATGGATAATCCAAGGGCCAAGTTATATTGACAACGAAAGATTCAAGTTCTCCAGGAGTTCCTAACTAGGCAAAGAACCAATAACTAAATAGAATTTGTCTCACCCTAAATTGTATTTTGTAGTCATCTGTAATACTTATCTCTTCAGATGTATATATAGACTCTAGCACAATCTTTTCTTCCTAAAATACATACTGGATTTATCCCAAATGCCAAAAAATTGTCTTAAAAAGACATAAATAATAATTTACAGCAATTTTATCATTATAAACATACAGCCCTGAAATCCATAGTGAGTGAAAATAAACAGATAATCTTTCAGCACACAAAACCAGACGATTTCGGAATTCTTAATGAACACAGTCGGTTATTATTGGCGGGCACAGTTATAAGAATTTTCAGTCAATCTGATTAACTTTTCAGAATGGTGCATGTCACAAAAAAAATTAATTAATTCCTCTACAACAAATAGGAAATTTCAAAATTAAGTTGGTTTTTTATTGAGTCACGACTACTCAGACGAGAAAATAATAGAAACTCCATTACGAAACGCTATTTTTAATAACAACATATATCTATGTTTAAAATATTATTGCTTGTATAATTATCCGACAAGAGGTGCATCGAATTCTGCACTTATGAGATTATATATCTCTACTTTCGCCTAAATCACTAATTATCGATGACTAAATACAAAGTTTGCAAGATACATAAGACAGGAATAAACATATTCGTTTAGGCTTCTCAACAGAATTCAGTTTTTAATGATCAGAATTTCAACTTGTTCAAAATTATAAGCGAATATTCATATTTTATAATATAGCACAATCAATATCACAGCATATTACTGACTATGATCGCAAGTAATTCATAGAGATCACTCACTGCACTATCCAATCGTCAGGTAATACAAAATTGAAGATAATTCATCGCAACTGTTAACTTTATGAATAATCGACGTTCTAATGTTGAACACCTATGGTGATCTAAAACAATTAATATCGTAAGAGCGTTGTTTTGTATAATCCTTATAGTATTCAAATATTTGTTGCGTTAAATATTTTAATAAGGGTTTAGAATGTTTAAGATAAACCGAAGAAATAATTTAGGTAATGATGAATAATGGTCATATTGCATTCGTAAGACTACCACTATATATAAATCAGTCGTCAATGCTATAATCAAAGTATATGAAAATTAGCTTTGAATTCTAGTTGTAAAAACACTTCTTATTCTTACTGTAATATACATATTTATATACGAACTTATCACTGATGTATATTTTAATTGTTTTAATCACCATTAAGGTTATAATTTTCGCCGCTTTCTAAAGAGGTTGGTTGTGTGTCTTCTTTTCGAGAGGTATAGAGGAGCTTTATATATAAGCCAAAGTTATTGGTTGAGTTTGCTCAAACCAAAATCCAGTAATTTAAATTATTTATGACTAAGTTTAATACTTTCTTTTTGCTCTTCAGTTCACATAATGCCGTTAGTTTTTTCTTTAGCTTAATTAACTGATGACAATGTCAAATCTCGAAAATTGGATTTGTCCAGCGTGTACACATCAAAACTTTTCAATCGACAATTTTTGCAAATCTTGCAATTATAAGAAATCTGCTTCGACGGCTATGCAGCTCTCTTGCTCAGTGGATACCTCGACTAATGAGAGCCTTTTAAGGTCTTCGGCATCGACAGAAAAAAATGTTTCCTCAGACCTATTGCTAAAAAGAGGTAAGTCTTTTTAAGTTTATTTAACATTGCTGTGCCGCGACCCGTTCTTAAAGAAATATCTTGCACATGTATCCTACATTAGGCGGATCTGTTTATTTCTAAACTTTACGTTATTCGTGTAGTATTCGAACTTTTATAATGGTAAAATCTGCCCATGTATTCGTTCTAATTTTGCCCACATAATAATTGACTGTTGTTAAATAGCTTTTAAGAGTTTTTCTATATCTATGTTTTATAGATGTAAATGAATGGCTCTGCCCCAATTGTACTTCTGTTAATGCTGAAGAATTCAGTCAATGCTCGACGTTTAGCGCTCTCAAACCTGAAGTTTCCGTATGCGCTTTCCCATCCAATGACCCATATGGGTATGATCAAATGAATTTTTTATCAAGCAGTGCTACTCGGAGTCGCGAACTAAATAAACTCTGCCACATAAATTCGCCTCAAAGTGGTATTTATGCAATACCGAGTGTGGCTCCGTATAGTCCCGGTCCATCAAATGGGAGGCCTATAATGTTTCAAAATCATCTTTATTTTCCAAATGTAATGCCGTCGGTGGCTCCGACTATTCCTTATGCATCGAATGGGATGCCTTCAATTTTTCCCAGCATCACTTATTTTCCAAATGGATCCCAACCTGTTTTTCAGTTTAATCCTCAAAAATCTGACGTGGAATATAGCAATGCTTCTCAAGCACTGCAATTTAACATTACCGCTCTTTCAACAGGATCTCTTTTGACTTGGCAAATGACTTCAATTCTGTCAAGGGATATTCAGACTGCAGTTAAGATTTCTCTTAAGGAAGGAAATGGCACACTTCCTTGCAGATCTATTCCCCAAACCAGGAATTTTTTCATTCCCGCTGAAGTGAGATCACTTCTAAAGCCTTCACAGGCGAAATTACTATCTGGAGTTTGTGACATTCCTGCTCAGAAAGGTTACTTTATCAGTTATCAGTGTGCCTTCACATTTTCAATCCATACTTTGTGACATTCGTTTTTTTTCTCCCGTCAGAGTTGGAAGTGACTAGCAAGGCTATAAACTGGTGGCTAAACGACACCACACCTACCAGTCGACTAATAGCTCTCGAAAATCGCGCAAACGGTGATTGCTTGCTGGATAGCTTAATGCAAGTGAGTTTGTTGAAAATTGCTATATGAGCAAAAGTAGACCTAATGCGTGAAAGATACTAATTTTACGCATTTCGATACGTTGCCATTTTCTCTCCCAGAAATTACCACTTTTCAAACAGTATTCTATAAGTACAATTGGTTGCACCATCACTCGAACAATTATGGTTGTCCTGAGCAGGATAGCAATGTATCTCATGAAACTATATGAATATTTAGTTTATGATTGCTTGGCCATTTGATCGTATCGAGTGGTTTACATAAATAAGTGACCTAAGGAGGTCAGTAATTTATACGGAGGTGACAGAAATAAGCAGCGTTCAAATGGGGAACTAGGTTAGTTTATGTGGCCTATTTCAGTGATTAAGTTTGACTAATAAAGAAGATGATGGAATCTGAATTTCTCCATGGTGTTACTCCTTTACCTAAGGTGAGCGCTGGAAAGTGCTTTTCTAAATCTGCCTAGGAATCTTTTATCATTCACCTTATGCCTATGTATCAAATCAATCGGCACACGATCTTTGCGAATTGGTGTGCATCCAGTGATATGGATAGAAAACAGAGCTCGATTTAGTTAAGAGGTGTTGCGAGCTTACATAGTATTTTTTCATAACTGCTTTGGGATGTTTATTAATTTTTATTGAATAAGTACCAGAATTTGAATTAGGGCTGCAATATTTACCCTAATTTCGCCTGGAAACTAATTTTAATCAGTTCACGTAATGCCGTTGAAATTTCCAATAAGATTAAATTGAAACGAAATGTACTTTGTGATATTGATATCTTTAAAATAAGTATTTCACCTCATACGTACTTTTGTAAAGGACATTAAAACTGATAGATGACCTTTTAGGTATACTGAATAACCCGAAATTCGATTAAAGTGGGAACCTCATAAGTTCTCAATTATATCGATCTTTTTATATAATTTTATTATATTATTCCTGTTTGATAAAGCTAATGGTCGCTTTTAATTCCGACTATTAGTAATATTACTTTTAGAAAGAGGGTTGAGGTGGTTCAGTGTCACCATTATGATTTCCCCTGTATTCAGTATTTGAGGCTCCGCTATAGGACAAATATTGCAACAAGAAGACTAGTGAGTCAGAGAGGCCACCCCTTAAGGATTGCATGGTGTAGTTAACTTTCCAGTGAGGTTTATGAGGTCATAGACCATTTGAGATACACGTTAAAGTTTTAGTCTGGGTCGTAATTTGACTGGAGCGAGTTGGCCTTTCTTTATCGATTAATAACCTTTTCGTAAGTTCGGGACTTGTTTTTGGCTTCTGATTGCTTGAATTTATACGAATTTTCTTAAATAGTTTACATTGACACCGTTCTTATTTGAATTTGTTATGGAAACCGCTTTTACGGATTTAGTGCACCCTTCAATCTTAGCCCTTTGGGTTAGAGATATGTTTCATTGGTGTAGAGGGTGTATTCATTTAATAAGAATTTATATTACATCAAATATTGATGTACTGATTTTACTCTAGGCCTCCTTTGGAGTTGTGGACAGTGAATCTGTCCTGCGCCAAACACTTGCTCACGGTTTTCAATCATGCCAACATACACTATTTCGACTCTGGCTTGAAAACGAAAAACAGGAAGCCTCCACGTTAGGATATGAGTTAAGCGAGCGTCAGGCTCTTGACGATTGGGCGTCCACTTCGAATGCTGCTACTTCAGAAAGTGAGCAAAATTCATATTTGTTTGTTGGACTCGATTGCCAACAGTGTGTTCAATTTTTTTTTCTTTATTCCACAGATCAACCTCTCGAGCAGATACATATCTTTCTGCTATGCCATATCTTTTGTCGGCCCATAGTGGTGTATAGCGTGGAATTCTTTATCAGCCCAGCCACCGGCACTTCACTTGAGATGTCGAAATTCCAAGGTGAGATGAGTTTGTGTGTTTGATTTTGCTACTTTATATATTTATTACTTCAAGTAAGGTGCTTTAAATGTACATGATAGACATTTTAAACAATGAGTTATATGAGTTCCAGTAAATTTTAACTCTTGCTTAACAGCATGGCCAACAACTTAAATATTATATGAATACCAACTTAAATCGGAAAGGAAAACGTATTCTGTCCAAGTTTAAATCTTAGAATAGTATCCGCACACCTTGGTCTTTGAACTTGCTCAGAAATGAATGCACATTTAGGGAGTAGGGTCGAATAAGAACCTTGGTTGCAGTAAATTATTACCATTGCTTAGGGCTTTGAGATTATGGGAACATGACCTATGAAAAATGGTTCCCGTGAAGTCATATGAACTCATGCCATCCAGATTTTCCATATGACGCTGATTGTGAAAAGCTGAGTAAGGTATCTTTAAACTTGTCAGTGAGAATGCAAATTACCTTATGCATATTATAGTTCAGTTATAGTAGGGTTTACCTGATTTAATGACTGTCACTTCGAATGGCTCCATTCCATATTAAAACTGAGTTGACTTTTGGGATAAATTTATTTTGTTTGCATTTTTGGTTTTTCAGGAATATATCTTCCTTTTCTTTGTGAGAAGAGCGCATGCTCAAAAGTGCCCCTTGTTGTGGGCTATACCTCCAGTCATTTCAGTGCTCTTATTCCAATAACTCCCCCACCTTCTGGAGCCCCATCAGTTCCTTCTCAATCCACTGTTAAGGACGATTTCATCTGCTTACCATTATACGATATCAATCATACTCCTATGCCCGTGCATTTCTCAGAGAGTATTTCGACTTCAGTAAGTTGAAAGGCAGATGTTTTTATTTGTTACAAGTTTAGAGCTTCTCGTGTCATGACTCGGTTGCTTATCCTTCTAGACCCTCGATTCCGGCGTTACCATCGAAGACCTGATAAGTGATTGGATGCTGACATGTAAAACAGAAGATGACCGACTGTGGGTCAAAATTCCACACTCCCCACGAAATCGCTTGGCGGATGAAATTTTTCGGCATTGGATGAATGCGTATCTAACGAATCCCGCTACTACTAGTTCCCCTACCGACGAAACGTTATTTGAGGGAATTGATGTTCCCTACTCTGCTAATGAGGTGGATGAAAATGAAGCTTCTCCCTCTATGTAATATTCATCTTTTCTCTCCCTGTCTATTTTCTTTCGTATACCACTCTCACTTTCAATTGCCTCGACGGATACACTTGTTAATAAATAGACGGATTCATACCAGGAAATTCCTGCTCCCAGATCTCTTCATTTGTTTGATATTCTATCTTCTGACAATAAGGCTAGCAAGAAGAAGTCTTCTCCTATTCCTTTTGTGAATTAGCTTTCCTTTCTTACTGATTTCCCATCTTTCATCCTTTCCAAATAATTTATACTTTTCTATCAAGGGAGAGCTCTTATTGTAACATTCTTCGTTGTAATTTTTATTTCATTTCCTCAATGCTCCTTATTGAATTCTTTTTCGCTCACCCCGGCGTCACTTGATATATTTACTTGTAAAAATGGATGCTCATTGTCGCTTTATTGGCCCTTCAAATCGTCTTCATTCAGCTATAACCTTGGATAGTGTATATTCGGCATAGTCTGTGAAGGCATTTATGGTTGCAGCCCTCAAAAGTCTGCTAAAAGTCGGCTCAAAAGTGTACATAACCTTTCTTATCCCAAAATATTGACTCCTAACAGTCAATTCTTTCATAATATTGGTTACTACTGTTAAAAATTTCCAGAGGACAACTAAAATCATCCCTTTCATTTACTTATCCTCCTTTCGTCTGCACTCTAAATCCCATATGGACCGATGGCTTCAGCTAACCATCAGGTACGATTAACAGTATCCTCATTTACCACTGATGGCACTTCCTGAATCTTCAAAACAGAGAACTTTTCAGAGAACTTCTTCATGAAATGGGAGACAAGAAATCCTCAGTTTGTTTTCCATCTACAAGTCGTTTCAATATCATGATTATTACGGGGTCACAAATAGCTGAAATCAGCCAATCAAGATGGTATACTAATGTTAATCTTCATATCTACAAAATCTTGACAAGCCTAGACTGATTATGCCCTTGACATATTTGCCACCAATACGGCAATATCTTCACATTTGGGTGAGGCGCTGAAATCAGCTACTTTGCAGATATGCGTGCGAATCAACGATGTCACCGGTGTTATATAGGCAGCTGAGTTCATCAACACTGCATCCATCAAGCCTGCAGTACTGGTGGTAACATCTTCCATACCAAGTGATATTCTTTCATCTTTCTCTTAGGCTGGAAACCTTTGTCAATCACCCTCATTTCAGTGATTGAAGTGCTCAAAGATCTCTTGATACCATATATTTTTGTGGTGATAAAACCCCTGAGAAGGAACTTTAATTGTCTTTCTGGTGTGTCATATTTTTTCATCCTGATTCATGCTCTTGTTTTCTACATTTATATGTACTTGCATAACGTATGTTTACATGTTACACATTCTTTTGTCTATTGGTAGTACATTCCCTATTTTTTTCACTTTTTCGTCTTCTATAAGCTATTTTTGGATTATTAGTGAATGAACCTGTTTGAGTAGTAATAACGGAAGGTGATCTAATTTGAGAAACTGTAAGGCACATATTCTCCATTACTTATTCTTAGTGGGTTACACTGAGATTAACATAGCGGGACACGAGGGTAGAAGCTGTTCCTTAGCCATGTGTGATCCTATCCAACTCTGAGAATATAAATGGGAATTTGTAGGGAATTCACCTTAGTTTATCGATCTAAATCTAACATGCACGCAATACTCTTTCTATCCCCGAAGCCGGTCATATATGATAGTCAATGACCCCATTTGGTAATTTGATGTCACCAAGATTTCTGCGCCTAATGATGTGGAATGGGCAGAAATGGAAAAATCCGGCCTTGAATGTTTAAAGCTAGAATTTAGGACTCCTCAGTAAGCAAAACCATTCAAAAAACACCGAAATGTGGAATACAGCAGAAAGTGCTAAACTGAAAAGAATTTCGAAAGTTTTTTACAATCAGCAAGAGCGGATGAACACTAAATGATCAACTTGTAGCGAAGTCACTGTATGACCATTCATTTCACCAGGTCTGCCGTACATAAGCATTGTTTCCATAATTCTATTTGGCCACATATGTGACTTTCATTCAAATTTGAAGCACCAAAATGACTACGTTGACACTGCTCCAAATCTTATGCATCTCTGTTGTCATGCCAAATAGACTAGTTTCTGACATTTTGATTTACCTTCTATTAGGATACAATTGCTACTGACTATGGGAGAGTAGATACGTTTATACTTACTTAGGTTGTGTTTTAAAAGTCAAATAACTCTCGAGACGGTAATAGTATTTGACCCATAATGTATCAAGTTGACTGGATACGCGATCGTCCGCTTAGTAAAAATATAAATAACTAACTTAGAGATCATTGGCAAAAATTGCTCATTATGACCTTTTATTTACAAACCTTCTGTCATTTACATTGACATATATAATGATGTGCAATGCATTTAATCTTTCAACATACAGTGATTTTATATCATTCCCAGCTTCAAAAATTAGAGAACAAAAAGTCATTCAAAACTCAATAGGTAATTGTAAAAGATAGAGGATCACGTAATAACTCAGGATAATAGAAATAATGCCGAGGTTTTATGTTTAGTACAAACTCACAGCCAGAGAGAACAAAGGAGGAAGAAGCAAGATCGATAAACATCCATTAAATGTGCCTAAAGTTCCAAAATTAAGTAAATGGTGAATTTTAAAGACCATCATAGATTTTGATTATCAAATTTGATGTCATCTAGGCGCACTGAATTTAAACAGAGGTCAAATCATGAAAATTATCGGGTTCAACATAGTATCAAAATTTATTGAGTATAAGGCAGACATTAAAATTTGTAACCGATAATTAAAATTCAGTTGCAAATACGTCAATAGGCACCAAAGTTGAAGAAGTACTCGATATTCATGTTCACTTTAATAATTTTCTTGTACAAAAAATGTGACTACCTACAAGGTTGAGTTCTGTTGTACAATCTTCCATTCTGAGGGGTACAGTGAATGGAAGCTCTTTTTAAATAGATTTTGAATAGTAAACGTAACTGAATCGACATAACTATCATGAACAAGGCTTAAATATGACACACCTTAATTTTCATTTTCACGATTTACTTGATTAGAAATTTATATTTTAAAAAATGCGATATTCGCAGTATGCTTGAATATTTAGATCAATACTATACAAGAATCAGCTTATGGAAAATATCTGCTCTGAAGGTCAAAAGGTTCGTTAAGGACGTACCTTAATCGTGCTTCCATTGACAGTTTGTAAGTATGTCATACATGTTAACGCATTTGACGAACGGGTGGCAAGTAGATCAGGCCATCTTATCTGAAGATGACAGACTTGTCATAATAAGATTTGGGCATGACTGGGATCCCACTTGTATGGTTATGGATGAAACTCTATTTCAAATTGCTGAGTTGATAAAAAATTATGCTGTGGTGTACTTGGTGGATATTGCACAAGTCCCTGATTTTACGAAGATGTACGAGTTGTACGATCCATGCACTACTATGTTTTTCTATCGTAATAAACACATCATGGTGGACCTTGGAACCGGAAACAATAACAAAGTTAATTGGGCCATTGATAACAAACAGGAGCTTCTTGATTTGGTGGAAAGTATCTACAGAGGTGCACGCAAGGGTCGTGGTCTGGTTGTTTCCCCAAAAGATTACTCCACTAAATATCGTTATTAATTTTCTGCTGTAACAACCTTCTGCCTTTTAACGTCTTCATAAAGTGTTTCACTCCCTTTGTTTTGTTTTGCACCAGCACGATGGAGTGATAATTGAATGTAGGTGCTCCTACGGTTTTTTGCATTGTGGTAAAATGTATATTTGCTCCATGAACCTCGACATAGCGTGTAAGGTAGGTTTGCTATTTTTCCTTACGAAAAATACCTTAATCACTTCGTATTTTGCCTCTAAGAATGTGGCTTAAAATTTTTTAATTGATTCTCTTTTTTTCTTCGATTCTTTTTTTGTTTTTGTATATTCACTAATAAAATGCTCGACGTAACATTGCGTCTTTCTGTTTTAGTTTGAATAGCTCTATTAATTGTCAGTTTATGGAAAGGTTATCAGTCCTGTTATGGAACACTGTCAGACAAAATCCTGGAGTCAGGTAATGGTCGCATCTATTTGACAACAAGTGCACTTGGAGGAATCCCTTACATATAGCTGTCCGTAGAATTTGAAGGAAAGAAAGACGGGCAAATGTGTGAAGATTGGAGTGTTAGAGACGGTTTTTTTTATTGCATTAGGCTTAATAAGGATCGTGGTAAAATATTCAAAAAGACTGAGGATTCGGCCGGATGTCTAGAGGTAACCACTTAGCAACAAAGAGATTTAAAACTAACTTTCAAATTAGATTTTAGTCTCCTCAGGAATTCTGCAGACTTCATGAAGTATGTCTGGTTGGAAAGGTTAGTTATGTACAACTCACGTAAATTGAAGTCGATTTAGATTTCGTCTTGTGTAGGAAGCCATATGATTTATATAGAAAAGTAACCAGCCGCTAACCTTCGCCTAACTATAATTTATGCCTTCCGTCTTACAAAACAAGCTGAAGAATAGACTATGATTTGCATAGCTTGCTATTATAGAAATAGAGACCAGGCAAAAGAAAACTAGTGTGGGTTAAGGATGGTAGGCGTATTAACCAGGTGGGTACATAGAGTTTTAGTAATCGTGCCCAAAGTTTTGGGTCCAAGATGAGTGTTGGCTATAACAGCAGGGGGTGTAATACCATCTTTTGGTCTGAACAGGTGATTACGTGAATGTGATATCAGGTCCCTAAAAGAGGTCACATTGCTATCGGTTTTCACGGGTTTGATTTCCATTTGTGCATGCCTAATGAGTGCTGAGTGGCCATCTGTGGTTACTAAATTTAGGTAGTAAAATAACTTGCACAATGCAACTTTATCACCAGGAGTATTTCATAATGCTACCCTTCTACTCAAGAAGAGCGTTGGAAGCGCTTTTTAAAGGGACTTGGGAGTTATTAATTATCGATGCTGAATGTTTTCAAAGTTATTTGTCTCTGCTTCTAAAATAGTTAGGAAATTTCTATTAATCTGCATGCATAGAAAATTTGTCGTCGGTACCCTTCAGATTTTCAAGTTTCTGCAAAAGCAGAAAGGAAGCACTGTATTGTGGGGTAACTTTATGCTAATCACATTCATCAAAAGGGCTGCAAAAAATATTTAAAAGTGAGTAATTTGTGCTTTGACAATTTAGAAGTTGTCAAAGCACTTGGAAAAAGATTTTAAAATATGTTTAAGTTGGGGTTGAGTTGGTTGAAAGTAAAATTAGAGGACTGGCCATCAACCACAAATTAACTTTCCTCCTGTAGTACAGTTTGAAACCCATTCACGAGTGGTTCAAAATAGTACATATCCCGAAAGTAAGCCTAGTTTAGCAGTCCAAGCAAATTATGATGAATAGCCCTCAAGTAGAATAGTTGACCTTCATTGCCCTTCCAAAATGTAAAAAACAAGAGTTAAGCATACTAGATGATCGAAAATTGAATGAGATGAAATAGTAAGTAGTAAAGAGGTATTAATGGGGGAAGTTCCGTGTTATTGAACTGAGCGATTGGCAGCAAGGTTGTGGTAAAGAAGCCACACTGTGGTATGATACAAGTGCTTAACTAACTTGCGCCCGTTGCTAGCTAGATGAAGTCATCTAACGAGTGGGACAGAGCAGAGGTAAGCGATAATATGTGCGTTTGTCAGTAGGCTACAAGATCAATTTATCAAAAGTTAGCATTCAGTGCGCCCGTTGACAGATTTTTGCGCTGGAGGACCCCGGAGATTAACAAAATGATTTGAAATAGCCTTGATTATTTTAGGAAAGATAAAAATTCAGTATCCGCATGAATACATTATGTTAAATGGCTTGAAGATTTTATTTTTGTGTTTCACCTCACTGATCGGTACCGTAGTGATAATTAAAGCATACTGACTACGAGAGTACGGTAATTTCGGACTTGTTTTATTAAAATGCAGTGCAAT
This sequence comes from Hymenolepis microstoma, assembly GCA_000469805.3. NCBI lineage: Eukaryota > Metazoa > Platyhelminthes > Cestoda > Cyclophyllidea > Hymenolepididae > Hymenolepis > Hymenolepis microstoma. The sequence goes on along the minus strand of LR215995.1, from coordinate 7,473,903 downwards.
TGTAATCGATCACTTTAAAAGGGCGAATTGAAGCCAAAAAATTAGCATTGCTGATCTTCGTTTAAACTCAGTCCTTTGATATTTGACCAAAACGTCCCCTCCACTCTATTATCCTCCTTTAAATATGTAGGGATTCGCGTACTGAATAAAACACGCATTCCATACGCTGACTCTCGCTCATTCTAGTTTTTCAAGGATTGTTGAAATAAAGGCGTATTTCAACCAGAATCTTCTCGACTCTCTTACGAGAGAAGTTCTAGTAGTCAGAAGCTGAAGTGAGTGGAGTTAAATCTTTATGGAGTCTCGAACATGTTGTGTTTCATGAAGAATTGCATTTTTACAACATTTATAGTTATTGAACTCCCCGACATGCTATCATGTTCGTTTGACAAAATGAATTATTTTCATGCGAGTGACTGAATTATCTCAAGTAATTATAACAGACCAAATTTTACGCCCACACTAGACTGTTATGAGTCAGAAAAATAAATACAAGTACCTTATTTATCTAAACACCCATGAACAAGTTTGCGAAATATCAGCCGTTGTCTTGCAAGAAATACTCCCCCCTCCCTCCTCCCCCCCCTCTCCCCCCCCCCAGTGCAGCGTAAGCTTCTTTTTCCTTCTTCCCATAGGAATAAGGGCTTGTTGATAGCGAATAGTTTTAAGTCATGTTTAAAGACCCTAAAACTATACCTTCCGCTTTTTCAGTAAGCCTTAAATCCTTCCGAGGATTTGATAAACAAATCCCTCATTTAACTTGATTTACTTCAATGGTACTCAAACTGCTTCTAATCAGGTTCGCAGCTCTTATAACATTCGATGGCATTTTGAATCTCCTATTAACTAAATCATTTTTATAACCAATGCATTGCACCTGATAGCCTAAAATAAATTGATGGAAATAAGTAATTTTTCAAAATCACGCATCCATGAGCACCATTTTGCCAAATCCACACACTATGTGCTAAACAAACTGTTAAATAATGCTGCCACCACAAGCTCCAAATGGTAAGTACATAATTTCACTCTGAACGCCTAAGTCTGCTCTTAACAAAGACTAATCATTATAATAGGGAAGAAGTGCTAAACTCCTTGCCGACGCAAGTGACGAGAGAGATAATACTTGGGTTACTATTGAATGTGTGCGTTTCCTAACTGATCCAAGCTGCTATTCTTGTAACTTTTAACTCCATGATGAAAACCTAGAGGAGTACCACGGGATTTTCTATTCGTTGCAACCTTCAGTTAAATTTTGTAGTTTGAAATTAAGTGGAGGAGTGAAATGAAGGAACATATTCTTGCTCTACCCAAAACCAATGGCGAGTCGAAGTGCAAACAAAGAAGACCTTGAATAAATCACCGTAATTATGCAAAAATGTTTGATGTATAATAGTGAGAATGTTCAGTTTAGTGAGACCGAGTCAAGCTTTCAAAAGTTAACTTAAGCAATTAGATTTCCACTTGATTAGAAAATAATGGGAAATTTTTCAGGCTTCAAATTACAATTAAAACTTGTACTTCAACATCTTTGCTCTCATTCTTTATACCAGTTAGCAACCTTGTAACATTTCGTGTGCCAGAGGTGCAGTTGGGTCACGTTTTTGTTCTCTAGTGGTATTTAATAGTTGAATACAAGTCTATTTAAATCATTAACAATTTTCTTTATTATACTCCTTATGTATTCGGATTTCTTATGTTTTTTCACTAAACATATTTTTTCTTACCGACTGAATCACATCGGTTATTTTTGCTTCATTGATTAGTAATAATGGGCGGTGGGAATTCAATGCGGCTGAGAAATGAACTGGAAACATTTCTACTACGCGAGCTCTACCACTCCTGTGCTGATAGTTGGTATTGTGTTTTCTTAAATTTTATCAATAACCTTTTAGTTGTTGCATCGACAACCCAAACAACCTAATTACCCATGGGCTTTCATTATGCAGCAATAACGATACTCGACTGCAATTCCTCTCTAAAATATACAAGTCAGGGAGTCGTAAGTCGCTTTATCTTTGTGAATCTAATTTACATCCAGCTGGTGCCCTTGTAGATGAATCTACCACCAGGGAAAATCTAATTGTTCTTATTGAGTTGCTCAGAGTTTTCTCAAGGTATGACTCCATTTTTTATTTTATGCCTTTAGCAAGCAGAAGTATAATGATTCTCAAGTTGCTTTATGTCTACAGGCAATAAGCGCATTAATATCCAATGCCAATAAATTAAAAAGATACAATTACGCTTCTGTTTTATATAAACTCGTAGGACTTCAAGATTCAATCTTTGAGGGTAATTTATATTTTTTGAATTTTCTAATGCCTTCTTTTAGGTGAAATTTCTTTCAACTGTTTGCTAGCTAATAGTGTTCTGTTGGCACAATGTATATGCTACCTAGAAACTGGATCAGTAACTCAAAAGGTTTTGTCATTCTCTTGGATTATCCATTTTTTTTAGATTTTTAAAATTGCTTCTGTCAATTCCGATCCTTACATGAAACTTTTTTATAAATGTTTAAGCCATCTTAATTGTCCTTCTCGAAGATCGTCAGTTATTTTTGGTCTGATATCAGTATTATCAAATGAGAATTTTGTCTTCATGGCGATACGATTATTGGACGAAATTTCTATTCAGAATAGGTAAGTTTTAATTATTGCAGGAGTTTATGTTGTTCTCCTTTTAGAAGTGAGGATCCATTCGTTGCTCTACTTGTAAGCTTCTCTTTTCGTCAATGGACAAGTCGTATTTCGTAAGATACCTCTCATTCTTTCATTGATTCCTTTCCTTATAGAAAATGTCAAGACAAAGCCCTTATAAAAGAACTTTTTGAACATAATAAATTGGCGCCCATCTTCGAGTTCATCTATCACAAACAAGGAGACCCAGTCGATGTAAATTGTATTCTTATACTCTTAGCTATTTTTTGTTTTTTTATGTTTAGGCGCTTAAGGAAGCTGTTATGAATACCTATGAACTGCTAATCAGTCTGCATCATAGATACGCAATCGATGATGATGAATCGATTGACCAATCAATCGTCTTTCGCCGTCTGCTAAGCCGAGTTGTTAGTCAACCTATCTGGATGCGAAACACTCTTCTACTGATCCAGAAATTCTTCTCAACTGCTTTTAGGGAGGTTAAGGGCATGACAAGCTCGAGGGCTATTAAATGGTTACTCTCTGCTGGATTTCCTATAACTTTGAAGTCTTCAGTTGATACCTCCAAAATTCAGAGCTCTGAAATGCAGACTTTCCTTCTCGCCTGTACACTTATTGACGCTGCTGGGGATGTTGCTCTTGCTCAGTCTGTAAGCTATTGATTTGCCATCTTTATTTGTATTGTCTTTGCCAGAACAAAATAATTAACAATTTTAACATTTTAAAATGAGTTTTAGAAACCCAAATCGTATTTGATGTCCCTCTGAAAGTTTTTGTTCAAGTACCTATGAGTATCTCTACTCATAACTATTTTTTTAAATCACTTCCCTTTTTTGACCCTTTAATCTTCCATTGATAACGTTCCCAATTTCATTAAAATGAGTAAACGAAAGAATCCCTGAATCATTCTTATAAAAACCAGTGTCCTGTCACTCATATTTGCGATCTGAATTAACTGGTGTGATTAACCATTCACATCACTTATAGTACTTGTAACTTCTGGTTTGGCAGACATGCACGTTGATCAATGGACTACTAACGCATAGATCACGGATAAGGAGACCTGTTCACCGTTTCGCTTTTATTTTGTTATAATAAGGAAAAGGAATCAATTAGAGAATGTCCTACTGCGTTTTATTTGTTTCTCTAGGCGGGTGAACTCTATGCTCTCTTCGCGAACCACTTCTCTCCGAATGAGAGTGATGGCCTAAACGCATGGTGCTTTGCTCTTGTATCGATGACCAATCAAATTCAAGGAGTCTCTCGCGTAGGTTTAACTTTCATACCGTAGTCTAATCGAATTTTCTATTGAAATACTCTTTTTTTCGTTCACAGACTTTCCTGGATAAAGTGTTCAATCTGTCTTCCTTGGTTCCTTCCATGCTAATTGAAAAATTTTCACAATGTAAGTTTTATTTGGATTTGAGGGGTGTTCGCATTCATTCATCAGTGAAGAATAAATGAAATCAGGAGGAATAATGTAGCAATTTTAAAGGAGGGAGATCCTTACGTGGTGAATAGTGGCTTCAGCGTCATATTTAGCACTCTTAGTACCCTTCATTTGTTGGATTCTGCTTAAACAAATATCATAAGTTTTATTTTCCATGACACCACCAAACTCGTATAAGTGTAGAAACCATGTGAAGGTAACATCAAAGCAGTGATGAAATTCGGGACCTCTAGGTAAGCAGATTATGTTGTCAAGGCCTCCTAGAGTTTACTCTAATTACTCTGAATTCTTAACATTATTGTGCGGGATGTGGTTCTCTAACTGCTATCATAATGTACACATTTATTGTATTGGTTTTCAATTTCGTGAGAGGGATCATGTTTCCTATATTCATTACCTGTTGACCCGTCAATTGAACTTCATGTTTGGACATGCCGGCTTGAGTTGTTCGTATTTTCAGAGCCAAGAGTGTGAAGATACGTTTTAAGCGCATTATGGATCACTTGCGTTTGTTATTAACATTGTAGCATAAGATTTTGTTTTCTTTTGACTAAGAGTTTTAGGCACTATATCGTCCGTGTTGGGCTAGGTAAAAAATATTTTTTAAATACATATTTTGTCTTTCCTCTTTTACTAGTAATTCAAGGTGGTGGCCTTAAAAACCTTATTATTACTTTAATTAGCTCATGCCTACTTCTTTTATCAATTTCTGCAGGTTTCACAGAATGTGGTTTGCCCACTCTTCTTCATGCCTATCGATATCGTCTTACCAAAAAGGGTCTCAAACGATCTCCCATCGCTCTTCCCAATCTCGCACTCATCTCCCGCGCCTTCCGAAGTCAGGATTATCAGCTCAACCAACAATCTGTCGGTGTAATCGAACTTCTCCTTTGTCAAGCTAATCTCAATAGTTACAGCGAACTTACCAATCTCTTGATTGAAGTTGTCGATATCGGTGTCTGTTGGTTTGATCAGGGTGCCCGGAGTCGAATGTCCGTCATGTTCACCAGGGTAGGCCCAAGTAGTCCATTATTTGCCTATTTGATATCTAGGTGATGGAGAGCTTCCTTTCATTACCTGGTCAAGAGAAAGATTTGGTGAAAAGAGCGGAACTTATTGGCAAATTGAACGAGATATTCAGTCACATTGCTTCGGCCCTACTATCCCACCTTCATACTGGTGGCGTTCCAACACGTACAACAAACGCTCTGACCTTCCTCGTTGCGTTTATTGATGTTTTACGGCACAGTGGTGTTGAAAAAGGTGCGTATCCTCTAATCGAATTTCAGTACTCCACAATCGCGTAATATGTATTCAATTGATATAAGTTAATAAAAATCAAAACCCCTTCATAGCCCGAATTATTTGTTCAAAAAACCCACTCAGTCGCGCACTCACGCGTGTCTCAGCAGACTGATGCCAACAGAATAAGTTTTGGTGGCATCAAACGTAGGTTATAGACGTGATGAGTTTTGGTGGTATCAGGCGAAGGCTATAGACACGTATTGAACATGTTTCAAACGACAATAACGCCTTTGGTTACGATTCTAGTACTAATGGAGCTTATTTTGAAAGAGGACCGTGCTGTCCTAAGGCCGTTAAAGGGTTAACATAAAGATTGTAAAATAATATACATAAATAAACAGTCGATTTGAATACAGGTTATATTCAAGAGCAAAGGAGATTTCGTTTGGTCAACTGTGTCTATAAATCTGTAGAGAAGTATATGCATCTAGAAGTTCAGTTATACCTCACAGTTATTATAATTACATCAACTTGATTATATTTCCTTTTTATTTATAAATTTGGTTACTTCCTGTTTCAGGTCTACCGGAACCTCTTGAACTCCTCACTGACGCTGTAAAGGTTGCCTTCATGCTTGATGGTAGTGATGACTGTGTTGGAGTTCTTCTAGCTTCTCTCTTCTCTGGGCTTTGGAGTGGTTTCTCCGAGGACAGGGAGAATGCTCATAAAATCATACAATGGCTAGGTCTACTGAAATATATGGTGAATAATGCATTAATTTGATTTATGATATGAAGCGCTGTGAAGTCGGCCATGCATACCCAGTGCTATATTTTGGTTTGATATGCAAGTGCTTTTGATGATTATTTCCCTAACGTACATAAAATTCCCTCCTTAAATTTTAAGATCGGAGCATATAGCTCATTCCTTTTTATTTTCTATTCACCAACAGTCATTGGGAGTTAGGAATTAAAAGTTCACCTGCTCAGAGGGGCAATTGTTTTCCTACCCTTGTGTAAACCCATTCTTTGATTCACTTAGAGTAATAATTAACACTGCCGAATTACTTGTGATCTGCGAATGTGGTTTAGCCTAACACGCATTTAGGATTTGAACTTCGCATAGCTCCGGTATTCCACAATGTTCTAGCTCTGTCATGAGTCTTCTTTAAAGTACATATCAGTTTATAGGTGGGTTCATTGCCCACCAGTAAACCTCCAGTGAGTGAGATATCCGCCACACCAATTACTTCCACCAGGTGGCCAAGATAAAAGGGGTCTCCTGTGTGAATATAGAAATGTAAATTATAATATTTCTAAACACAGAATATAACAAATAACTGAACACATAAAGTTCGCAACAATTGTAGAAAGTGTGCACTGTGACCTTCAATAAGCAAAATGTTTTGGGGACTTTGCCAATTGACTTGGTGTGGTTTCCGTAATCGCATTGTGATTATTCATTTTCAACTCTTTAATTGTATGCGGATTGTTACAGTTTACTTTACCCTTTAAATTAAAAATCCCAGGTAGACAGATCCAGCAACCTGGGAGGCCATAAACCATCAGAAATTGTACACTCTTCTCCGAAAGCTTCATTGCTGTATGCCATTTATAACTTTAAATTTACCAACAGTTTAGATTTCAAATAATTTTCAACAATAAACACCTTGCTTTATTGAAGACGGCATTCTACAAGACTATTCACAACCATTAGTAATAAATGACAGCGAAATACTGAGCTATGCGCACTTAACACAAAATGACCGCTGGACATTATGTGACCCCGTGCGAGTTCTCAATATCAATTCCAGTGTGATATAGGACACTTCACCTCTTTTATCTTAGCACATTGCCGTAAAGGGGAATCTTGGAAAGGCTTTCATTGAATGATTTTTCCAAGGAGCGTTGCATTCTAAATCTAAATAACCTAAATTATTGGTGTCAATTTGTAATGGTGTCTTGGTCCTCTAAATAAAACCAGGAAAGTAAACTTTGTTTATTCTTTTTGTAGAAGTCTGATTGTCTTTTAAGAATTTGGCGACTATCTTTAACTGAAGTGGCATCGAGTCCCAGACCCGATATAAATGTGGTTGGAGGCCATCTTGTTCGTTCTCTCCTGACAGCCCCATCCCCGTCAAACCCCACATCTTCAGCTATAGACCGACTCCTTGATGTTTCCGAGCCTCATTTCCGAGCTGTGGCCACTGCTCACTATCTTCTGGACACTCTTGATGCTCACCTCAAAGTTGCTGAAGCAGGAAAGGGAGGTTTATTAGTCATTTCAGTTACTGGACCATTCTATCCTCTTCTTAATATTCTGCGGACCCTCCTTCATGACCCTGAATGTTGCTTGGCTTCTGAGTAAGCAGACTGCATTCTAATTTATGGATTTTTAAATCTTTAAAGGCAGACAAGCCTATATAAGTAGGTCCGCTAGGGGGGTGTTAATTTTAACTAAAGTTTTATCTTGACTTCACTAAATCCCCAGAGATTGTGATAGAAGACAGGATAGCTAGAGTCGGCATTTACTTTGACGATGTGCAGGCGCTTATGCAGAAGAAATGCAAAAGTCAAACGATCGAAAGAAGACAGACAGTCATCATGTATGTGCAAAATTAATGGATAACGGCTAATAGAAAGAATTGAGACAGCCGGAAATTTGCCAATTTAACAAAGAAAGCAGTACAGCTATCGGGTGTGTAAAATCGGCAAAAAACGAGATTAAGTCAAATTATGATAAAAAAGTCAAAATGCTGTGAAATTTTTTGCCCACTACCTTAAATTTTTTTACTCCAGGTGGTTCTTTAAAAACCCTTCTCTGGAATTTCTGCCGAATGCATCAATATTCGAGAGGATAGTGGAGATTGCATCTCGTGTGGCTCAGATATGCTCTTCTGTAATTTTTCATTCCTCCCCTGAAGGAATACTCTTGATGGTTGATGGAGATGGTGAACATACAAAGGTAAGTTGAATAACAATGACAAGTCTTCACTGTTACACACACCGATAGCAGGTTTAGTTGGACTTGCAGAATCGGCACACAGTGGGGAACACTACAGCAGGGAAATCAGCTATTGCCTTGAGAAAAATTCTTTTTATTGGGAATAGGCGAATGAGCCTTCCGTTCCTTAGAGGTTACGCCGGAACGTGCGTTTATGAGGTATAAAAAGGGTTGGCTGATGTAAAAATCAACATACGAGTTAAATGGGATCACTCGACAGGAAGCTTAGGAGAATTGCAAAAGATAGATACACTACTTTATTTATTTCTTTTTGACATTCAAATTTGAATATGATTACCATATTCAAATTCTCTTGAGCGAATCGCACTGAAACCGAGCTCTATACCTTGACAATAGGAAGGGCGTAGTTTTTTGGTTTTAATAGTTGATCGACTGTTTGTATTAAAAAACAGTCTGATTTCTGCCTTATTTCATGCCTTTCTTTTCAAGATAATTCCAAGTGGTGCAGACGAAGAGGATCAATGGCGAAACTCGAAGGACCTTGCAGACCTTCTAGGGACTTCAAAAGAATGCTTGCACAAAGGTGATTGTTCACAAACAGATACTGAGAACGAGGCTGTGAAAGCTCTTCGAAGAGTAGTTGAACGACCAGAACATTTGGTGGTGAATTGTTGGCGCTCGATTCGAGAGGTTGCACTTCTCTTTGGAGGTAACCTTACCCGAAATGCTCTTTTGACCAATCTAGAAGCCCCTATAATTACTATTGAACAGGTGAACCTTCATTTATTTTGATTTTATACTTACGTTGAAAATAGTGGTATAGGCATATGTTAGGTGTCTTTGACTTTTTGATCGACCATTGTTTATTCTCATCTTAGCTAACTGGATTCTGTTGTGTCGCTGGTATGCAATACCTGTACCCGAATAACTTGTCATATCGTCTCTCTGTTTTTACTAATTTGGTTTGGATGGGGCAACGAATGAGAGTAGATCTAGGCGAAATTCGCTGCATTGTAATGTACTGAGGAATTGAAAGCATTGGTTCCAATGAAGTATCGTCTCTATTTACATTATTTTTTTAGGCAATTTTCGGTTATCTGACGTTAGCATTCCTAGGTGTATCACAAATTACATTAGAGGCTTGTTTGCTAAGGCTTTCAAGGATAATTCACTCTACACGAAGTCCTTGTAAGGACTGTAAGGTTGAAGCTAAAATAAGAGCAACAGTAATAAAGAAGACTTCTTTAAGTCTTTCTTGGCTGTTGAATTTTGACGATCCACTGTTCTATATGGCAAGTTATCCATGTGTGTCGGATTGGTCACTGCTCTTGTCTGGAACGCCGAGGTCACTTGACCTTCTTTCGCCTGCGCACATCCATTGAGCAGAATCTCCAACGGCCTTGATTAAGTCTAGTCTATGTAGGGAGTGGTGAAATTTGAATCTTTCACTCTCAAACCAAAACTCGCTTTTGAAAATGCTTTCCCAAGTGAGATTAACAATTATTATTGCTCATCTATGCAATATTTTGATAGTAATTGCGTAATATAATGACTCCTGGTACTGTTAAACATTTGCAACCCATGCAAGAGTTAATGAAAAAAAAAGTGGGTCAGAGAATCAGGAGAACCATACTTCATTGGAGCTGCAGATGCTGTTTTAATTTGAAGCTCTTATACTTTATCCTTTTCAGCATACCTGAAGCGATAGTCTAGGTGATAAGTTTCATATGACTTTGGAACCCTCTCCCTTTTCACAACTACACGAAGAAGTCTACCACCTGATTGGTTAACTCACTTTTATTTGCAAAGAACCAATGACACCAAGAATCTTTAGTTAGTTATTCTTTTACAATATTCTTTTAATATCCAATAAGGCAAGGAATAGAATTCTTCGAGGCATTTACCATCCTACTTTGCTAAATGGAATTTTAATAGCTTTCTTGCTAATACATCATTATCTCTGTAAAGTCCTGGCGATTGGTTTAATCTTTGTCTGTGCACTTGAGTGGTAAGGTTAGAACTAATACTCACTTGCCTCCAGCTGTTCAATCTTAACGCCATTCTTAGTGTAGTCTTCTGAACTGCTCATAATCTATTATCGTCTACCTTAGGCGAGACAGCTGCAGAGATACTGTACTGTCAAATCTAGTAGAATGTGCTGCAAGGAAGAATTTATTATTATGAATTTTGATCTGTCAGGTCGTCACTATATAGATATGGTTCACTGCGTCTTGTTCGACTCTTGTAAAGTTCCAATTCTTAGATTCGTTTTCTGGGCTGCTAAATTGGTTCACCTTGGAACATCTCAATGTGATTGAATTCTTCTTTAGGCCAGAGGTGGGTGGTAAATGAGACATGCGGAGATATATATATATTATTTTAAATATTATCTATCACTTTTCTGTTTTACTCAATTTTATTAATGCAATTTTTGTATAACATAAATGAAAACAGTAGATTTTAATCCTCCCTTTTGCTGTTGTTCCTTCTATCATTCTACTAATCTATCTACCACGTTTTTACCCACTCTTTCTGTATGTCCATTTATTATGCACCATTTTAGTGGCACTGGTCTAATTATTGCATTATTTAACATTATCATTTTAATTGAATTTTATCTCCTCATTGAGTATTTTCGGAGGAGGAGGAGGGGGGAGGGGGGTGGGGGAGTTGGTTTCACTTGTATTAATATTGCATAGGCACTAGGCTGTCGCATATCGTGCTACTTTGGGCAGGAAATTCCCCCACCAGCTCACTCTCTGTATTACCTTATCACAGTGTGTTGAATTTTCCAAGTTGAGTTATATGTAAAAACGAAAGCAATGTATTGGGCATTAATGCTTTGGCTTGGAAATTCAAATTGTAATTCAAAGTCTAATTGACGTTCAGAGGGTTCAAAGTAAATATCCGTTTGTATGTGAATTCTTGCCTTTGGTCTATTAACAGGAGTAACTATTCTCTACTTTACAACAATTGCCAATCGGTTCGAATTTCCCCGAATTTCTATTGATTCAATTCTTATAGAGGACAGAAATCATTCAAACTTCACATATCACGTTGTTATCCTGAGTTTCATTAACCAAATCTGTATGCTCCTTTCCTCAATTATTTCCTTATTTCTAGACACTTGGCTGTTCGAACACTATGACGCATGCCAATTTACAAATATAAACGAATACGTTGTGCTATTTTTGTAAAGCATTGGTGAACAATTCAAAGAGATGATCTAGAGCAGGGTACAAGAGCAGTTATATGGCCTTGGGATTGGAGGTTTTGCGACTTATTCATGATTGTCTTTGAAGTGAACACTCTGATCAGATAATGTTTTGAATTTGAAAGTGAAAATATAAAATCCACGTTAGTTCTCTCAAAAAGGTTTTTGAATTTCCTATCATTTCCTTGATCTTGGAAGGTACTCGTAGTAGGTTTTCAAAATGATTGCTATTATTTCTTTCGCTCTTGGCGCCCGGTTTATTTAACAACATGATTTTCTAGGAGCCATTAAAAGTTAAGAAATGAGCTAAATTTCATATTTCAGTAAGATATTTGTTGAAGTTTAAAAATTGCTCTATGTATTGATTTTATTCTCATGGCAACCGGTAGGAGATATCAGCAATTCTGAAGAAAGCATCAATCTGCTTTGAGACACGCGTGAGTGTGGTTGGGTACATTTTTCAAAAAAAAATAATTCGAGCGTTAAAGGGTTAAAGGAAAAAAAGAGTTTGCAATATCTGATCTATCCTGTTAGCTGGTAGGATCTATTTTTTATAAATTATCTTTTTATTATGAACTATAGTTTGCCAAAGGGTTTTTTCACAGTCGGAAAATTGCTTCAATGCATACTTTAACTTAGTGATTTATTACTAATTCTATTTACAGCTTGAAGCGATGGCCGATTTCTTTATCAGCCAATTGCTTCGCTCAAGACATCCCGGCGCTTTTGAGTTGACAGCGACTGGTTTCCAATCCTTCTGTGAAATACTTCTGAAGTGAGTATATTTTATTAAAATTAAATAGATGATTTGATATAAAATTTTTCAATATAAAGACAGAGAAGTCTTTCTATTGTTAAGGCAATTATTGACGGTGATGAATATTACTGATAGGTACAATATTAACTAGAAAGTCGATAAATGAGCAGACATGGTATACATAATTCGGTAAATATATTTTCTTCACCTTTGTAAGGGCGAGGGATTATGAGGATGTTAGTCAATGGCCGGAGCAGTGGTTGAGTATAGTAGTAGCAGACTTGACAGATTTCACGATTCTGGAGGTAACAACGGGCGCTGGACGGCTTCCTTGGAAGTATCTTCAGGACGCTACTCTCTGTGCAACTAGAAGATCTGCTGGTCTGCCATTATTTGTTCAGGTGAGAAAGATACACGAATATCATATATATATATATATCATATATTATATATATATATATGATATATATATATATCATATATCATTTAACTTGTATTAACTTTTATAATCTATTTATTAAAGGATAATATGAAAAGTATCCAAGACTTATAAAGGCATCTAATTTGATTAAAATTTGATTGTTCTAAATCCATCATTTGTACTTTATATTTTCCAATCAGTAGGGAATGGATATGAGCACAAACACCCGCTTTAACGATAACATAGCCGTCCCCTTAATGTACACGTGGCAAATAGAGCAAAACCGGTTAATTTTTTGCTTGTACCTACTGTGGGAAAAATCAGAGTTCAACTGCATCTAGTAACATTTTGAATTGGTTTCAGTGGCAATAATAGTCCTGCACGCTATTAGTTCTACATACTACAATTGTTGTTTTATTAAAAAACCAGGATGGATTGTAGTAGTGGACTTCAATGGCCTTTTCGTTATCGCTACTGCGCCCTCGCATCTGTTAATAGTGACCAATATAAAGGTAGTATAATGCGAGGTTTTTAATCAGAGTAACCGTTAAATATATCTCTAACCAAGCGCCACTCCTCAGATTTATTCTAGTCTCTTGTACGGGGATTCATTTTCTCCTTAGAGCTCGCTTTATATCGTTTTAAATATTGCACTCACTGGATGGCCCAGGTATTTCCTTTCTGGTAATAGTAACTATAAATGGATCAGTAAAGTGTTTTTTAACTTTTGTACTTGCCTAAACATATGCATTCAGTCTACTTTCCTAATCTGTAGTGGAAGAATCTGCTAACTAAGGAGCCTGTGCGGTGGGCTCTTAACCTTCGCAGACTTTTGATTATCAAAGTAATGCTGTAGTTATCTAAGTTTTTAATAGGAAGAAAAAATTACCATTGGAAAATCTCAATTTATTCCCCGCCCTATCGACTAAATTACTAGATAGATGGTATATTCGGTGCGATGTGTGCAATGGTCTAATCGGTGGCAGCTTCATCTTACCATAGGGATTCAGAGCTTAGGAATTTACTTTTGATGGCATCCTTTAAACACTGTCTTCTATCTATGATGATTTGGAGCATCTAATCAAGACAAGTGGTACATCTGTATTGATTAGATAATCGAAAGTGGCTTTCGTCTTGTCTCCCATCCAATCCATTCGAATTATTTAGGCTCTCCTTGTGGTGCTCCATAAAACAGATCGAATGGGAGATCTCCTTAATCGAGTGATAAAGGCTCTTCTTAAAGAAGTAAACAGAGGTGCAGAGGCTACCACAGTTCCTTCAGCTTGCAAGAAGCAGGCTGATCTCACAGCCGCTGAGGTATGTGGGTTTTCCACTACTTATACTGTTTAAATTTCATTACCTAAGGGTTTTTTTCTAAATTCACCTAGCGCCGTCTACATTCTATGAATGTGCTTAAAACGTTGGTTCGCGATGCAACCATAGGACCTCTGATGACAATCCACCTTGAACCTATTCTGATCTGCGCTTTCCTAGCCCTTGATTCCAACTATTGGATGGTGAGTACTTATTTCGATATTACGCGATGCTAACGACGATTTATAATGCATTATTCTGGTCTTGTTTGCCAATTTGTGCCTTTTAGATACGCAATGCCGGACTTATGCTGTTCAGTGCCATAATGGAGCGGATATTCGGAGTTAACCGAACTCGTGATTGTGAAAGCAAAAAAAACAGGTTTGTTCATCGTCATTTGAATCCCTTATGGGTTTAAAATCTGTCAGTCTGTAAAACCATTTTTTACTTTCATTCAGGATGGCTGCATCAGTCTTTTTCACCAAGTTTCCTGGTCTCCGATGCTTTCTGCTAGAAGCCCTGGGAGAATCAATCTGTGAAATCAAGTAAGCTAATTGCGAGGGTATTTTGAAAATACAGTTGAAAGTAGTATCCAATTCTGGGCAGGAAAATACCCTCAAGACAAACCAGCATTAATGACGTTCCCTCTTGTAACCCCCATTAGGCACCGGACATGCGCTGATAGGTATATCCATTTGATAGACATATTTGTCACTATTAAGAGTAAATCTCATCTACGGTTGACTTAGCCCCTTGAAACAGAAGGCGAAACTGTGATATCGGGGTCGTCAGTTTCGGGTTACACGATTAACAGGGACTTGAATGTGATTGGCCTCAGTTTTCTGATGTATCTAATTTGCTTATCTAACCAATCGTAATTAGCCTAAAATGAAACTACAAGGACTAGATCAGGTGTGTTCTCCGGTGCCTTTTGGCGTTCTGTCGGTAGCTCCCAATACTTTAAACAAACTATGATAAATTAAGGTTAAATCGGGTTGATGTGGCAAAGTGATAGTGTCGGACCACATATTTAACCCCTTTTAAGACGCCGGTTCAGTATGCTTCCTGTCCTCAAATACTTCTGGTCTGTTTATTTAATTATTTGTAATTCCCGCAATCTAAACATTAATGTGAGCAATCGCAGACGTATTTGAACGGTTCTGTGTCTATCTTCCAGTACTCTGTACTGAGCTTTCTGTTGCTGTTGCTCCTAGTGATAGGTGTGCGGTGGTCATGAGGCAAATAGTCAGCCAACTTCTATTGACATTTGTACTTTTCATTGGTCCCTATCTTCACCTTTCCTACATCTCAAAGACTATATACACTTTCATGCTTTTCCTATGTGATGCACTTTAAAAGAGATGTATATCCTCAATAGCCTTTTCTCCTCGTTTTAGTTCATTTTTAAAGTGCAAAATTCTGGTGTTGTTTAAATTGAAATAACTGCTTATTGCTGACAATTTGGCGGTCAATACCAATTTTACCTTGAACGAATTAAGGTTCCTCGGTGGGGGAGGAATTTACTGAATAAATGCCAACGTACAACGTATTAAATAATGAACGTGGAAGCGTATCATTCCCCCCTCCCCTCTTCTCCTGATATACTACTCCGCATGACAATGAGAAAAATAGACTTCTCTTCTCTCTCTCAAACATTTCCAGATTTTTTGCTTCAATTCCTTTTAGCCGCCTAGTTAAATGAAACGACCCTCTCATCGATCCTCTTCTATCCATAGTTGACAATTTCTGTCAAGGAGAAAATGGTAGTATGCAAATTATTAAATGTATTTTACGTTTTCTTCGCTTTTATATTGGAAATATAAAGAAATAGCCTTGTACATGGCTCAGAGTTTTGTGACAATTCCATATCCTTAAGTAAAGCTCTTTACCTAAAAGTAATCGCTCTCTTCTTCTCTCTACAACAATTTTGTTGCAGATATTTTGAGATTTTTAGCAGTAATGCGATTTTCTCTCACAAAGAACCATGTTTATAATAACCTTGAATGATGTGCAAGTGCAAACGGAGTCATAGGTAGAGATTGCAGTTTTAGTGCTCCACAGTCAAATGACTTAGATAAATCGATCCGCAACCTCAGCGAATAGTTGAAAGACAGATTTACTACATTGTGAATGGGTGGTGGGTATAAGTGGTTTTTGTCTTTGTCTTTTTTAAATACATATTTTCAAGCCAATCTTGCCCAGCCATAATCCAGACGTTAACCCCAAAGCCTACGCTTAAAAGCACTGATTTAATCGATTTTTCAGAGAATAGACTATTTCACATGTCATCAATTTATTTTTCAGTTCACCAACGATAGGCAAAACCAAGCTCTTTTCATTACTCACTCTCCTTAAGCGTCTATTGCCACCGATTCAACAAGCAACCACAGACGGCAACTTGGTCCAAGTCTTCATCCCTCTAGTCTTCAGGTAACTCTTCAATCTTCATCTAATCTATCAAGCATGACTTGAGATAAGCTCATCGTATTGTTAATGCCAGTGTAAGAGGTAATATGAGCTAATATGTCCTGTATCTAGCGCGCTCCTATCTCCACTTATTCTGCTTGTTCCACAAGTATTATGACTCCATCTCCCTTCATAATAACCACTTGAATGCTATTATTTCTACATTATTTCCCGGTTATGTCTGTTGATTGCGTCATGGCCAGTCTCAATAACTATTATTTTAAGTACCTATTTCCCAAATCGCTCTCAATAGGTGTGCTAGTGCTGCAGACATCCGAATCCGTTTGATGGGAGCGAAAGCGCTTGTAGCCCTGTTGCAACCTTCCTGTCTTCCCCGTATAGCACATTGTCTCCTTGTTGACGTCTCACATTCTCTACTCAACACTACGAGCCAATTACCTCACCTTCCAACTAACATGATTCATGGAATGTTCCTTCAGGTAACTCCATTGTTGTATTCGATCTGCACTTAAAAAAGCGTGGTTTGTTGCTGTAACTGGTTCAAACTAGTTTAATACAGAATAATATTTGGCTGTTTTTCTAGATGTATTAAAGTTGTTCACGCAAACTATGCTTCCTTCAAAAATTTAAACCCTTGATGAAAAAAAGTTACTGTTGATTAGAGCAAATCTGGCTCATGGAAGGGATTAACTTGTATCATGATGATTCGTGAAAGCCATCAAAATAATGAGGATATGATCGCTGGTCCATACCACCTGAACACTTTGGGAAGAATCCTGCATGAAGTTGAACACTGAAATTGAGACTACGGGCTGCTGTGGCTAGAAGAAAGCAGCATGACGGACGGTCTGATCGGTTTTCCTCAAAAAATATGTGCCAAAGGCAAATAAAGTTCCGAGTAAAATGATACATTCTACTGGAGCACAAATAATCTAGTACTTTTCTGGTGGGACAAACACTTACCAATATTAAAGACACAACACACCGACTAAAAGATAGCTTGCATACGGTCCAAAGAATACCCCTCTAGCTACGCAGACCAAATTTGGACTGACATGATTTTCGGCAATTTTTAAAAGAGGGTCTTGGGTTGAATTAAGATTCACTCGTGAAATTGTTGACCACTGTAGTAGTTAGGTCCTGAATGAGAAGGGTGACCAATAATTGGCCATATACGTGACGGCAACAGGATTTCACTCCTTGCCATACTTCGGTAATAGGCTAAATTGGTGTCAGCCAAATTTTACGATTATTGCCTCCAAACTCTCCCGCCCCCTCCCCAGATCTTGACCTGATAGACTTATATCTGTATTTGGGATTGCCGAGAAACGCACTAATCACCACGCCAGTATTTCAAATGCCAACCAGTTAATGGATAGACTGCAAGCAGTTTTGACGCTTTTCCCTGGAAAAGTTTAAACTGGTAGGATTGTTCGTAACCTTTAAGCAACTTGCTTCTTGGCGTGAAAGTTTGTTTCTATAGACTGACACTACGTCTAGAGAGCATTTTCAGCCAGGATGTTTCGATTTTTAGTTCCTGAAAATTCAGCCATACATTCGGCTCTGCTAAAAAGCTCTATTCGTTTCCACTTATTATGGTCTTTTTTGCTTGATACAATGTTGAAAATTTTTGCCGATTTGGAAATCTCTATTCACTTGCCATAGTGACATGAATAATACATACCCGTGAAATCGATTAAAGAGCTGTATACGCTTAGTTTTCGATAGTATATTGCACGAGTCAGCAAATAAAGACCTTATTTGGGCTGGAACTTTCATCTACGTTTTCTCAATGTCTACTCTACTTGCTATCACTGGGCTACTTGAGACGAGATTGCATGCTGATCGGACTAATTTGGATTTGAAATGAATAACCGTTATTATGTTTATCCTTAAGGATGTCTGTTGAAAAATGTCTGTCATAGAAATTTATCTTCGACATTTACAGTTTTCTGTTTTTTTTCTCTTTAAGGTTTTAGAAATTATGAAGTCTGAGTATTGGCCAGTCTACGATGCCGCCTTACTACAAAATATGCCCCATTTGGAGCACTTAAATGCCATGTCTACTCTTCTATCCAAAATGGCTTCTGAGTGCTTCGATTCCTCCTCGAATATTAGCCCCATTATACGTCAAACATGTTTTGCCTGCATCGTAGCTTTTGGTTCATCTAATAGCAAAATGAGCGCTAAATGGGCTTTAAATAATGTCCTCACAGTTCCTAGTTCACTTGATGTTTCAGCTATGGAACTCCTTATTCAACTTCAAGATGCCTTCAATTGCAAGCATACTTCTCTGGAATTTCTAGTAAACGATGTGTTGAATGGAAATAATCCTGAGGTAAATCAAACTCGGTTAATAAACACCACTCTTTTTATAGTTGAAGCGTTTAACTCTGGGTCTTCTTGTAAAATATCTCCATGAAAAAGACATGGATTTCTCCAAATATGGACGATTGCTTTGTTACGAAGATGTTGTCAACCTCCTTGTGGAAGTCTCTTCCCCTCCTTGTCAGTTTAATAGGAATGGAAGATGTCTTGGCATTTCCTCTTGTGTCCCTCAATTAATTAACGAAATAAACGCATCATTGAAGCGTCCATATCAGCCCTATTCTCTTATAGGATATCATGCGTCACAATTACTCGTTTCTATGGTGGATATAGTTTCTTGGGATTACCAGCTGCCTAAATTGAGTGCAAATCAAGTACTACCGATGCATTTGGGACCCCTTTTGACGGTCCATGCCCTAACTTCATCGGATAAGGAAGGGATTCTTGAGCTTCTGGCTGGTTATGCGGATCCAAAGAATCTTGATATTCACTGGAGTATTCGAACTGAAGCCATTTTAGCAGTGGATAGACTTCTATCACAAGACAGAGGCAGTAAGTCTAGAAAAATCTGTTGATCTGCTAAGTTTTTTCAATTTGCAGTTTCTGATTCAATTTTTTTTTACTCTTTTTGCTATACTTAAACCATTTCAAAATGATTAAATCAACAGTTATTTTTTATGGGCTTGTAAAACATGAACAGCTAATATATAACTCCTAACGACGAATGCCTTTACTATTGAGTGCTATCCAAAACGGAAGGAATGGTGTTCTTATTTGCACTGTTAATACGTGTTCATGACCATCAAATATACAAATATACGGTCGCTATTCTTCTTCTCTAAATTCTCAACACCTGTCTTTTTCGTTCTCTCTTTTGTGAATTCCATTTCGGTCAGAGTGGCAATTCAATTAGACGTTCGATTCATTTGGAATAAAATCTTAATCTCATCGATCGGTGAAGTTTTGTTTTTTTTTATTTTTAGGTGTAATTTGCAATCTCTCCATTAACGTAGCTATTCTAAGAAGTCTCATCATGGAGACAGACGATGAAGTGCTACTTATAGCTGCAAGGACAGCTTCAAAGATTCTAAATGAAACAGATAAGTATCCTCAAGAGCCCCTTCCACCGGTTATTTTACCACCGTTTCTATCGAACTTTGTCGCCACTTTCGGAGAGGCTGCTATAACGGTTATACTGAAGCTTATACAAGAGGACTTGTTTGCGGATGAGAGTGGTGGATCGGAGGTGATTATTATAACATTAAGTTGGCATAATTTTAATTGTATTGTGATGACTGATTAGTGGATCTAATTCTCCGTTTAACAGATCTCAACTCGAGTGTTTTTATCCGAAGAGTCACCTGCTCCAACAAGTGCTGTGGAATTGACTGCCATGTTCTGTTCAGTTGTCAGGGCTTGGATTCAGGGTGCTTCATCTAAGGAGAGAAGCAATCGCGTTGTTGAGGAAATTCGTCATCGGGGTTTGACTGAATTTATAGGCGGATCGGTTTCAGAAATGGACTACTCCCGTTCGGGCAAAATCAAGGCTCTACGCAGGACAGTGGCCCATCTATTTAAATGCTTGATTAGTGACATTAATCAAGGAATATGTGTCTAAGATAATCTTTTTGATACGACTCTTTTCGTATTTAATTATTGCTCTCTTTGGCAAATGCTGTTTTGTCGTTATTTCGATTATCGGTGAAAATGGAATGTGGGATCTTACTTGTCAAGGCCGGGAAGTCGTGATTTAATCTTCATTTTGGCTAATGGAAGAAAGGAAGTTAAATTCTTCTCATTGCACAAGAGGATTTTGAATACATTATCTCAATGTGAGTTAAGATGCAAATAAAAATTTTGCAAAACGAAATCTTTATTAATCTTTTCGGTATACTTTTAACAACGTTGGGGTGCTTGAATATACAGCGCTATTAAACGGTAATAACTTAAGGAGAGAGTCACCAGTTTACTGTAAGGGAGCATGAAATAGTCTAGCTCTATAGTTGATTTAGTGCTTTCCAAAACTCAAAATAGTAATATCTGTGATTAAATAGTTTGCAAAGGCGCTTCCTTTTAAAATCTTCCTTTACTTAAAATTCTATTTGAAAAAGTGACGGACAGTCAGTCATTTTTTACCATTTTTTGGTACTTTTGTCATTGTTATCATTTAAGTGAGGCTGTAAGTCATGCTGAAAAGTGCTCTTAAGAACTGTAAACAAGTGCTTGATGTTCTGGTATATTTTTGTGCTGACCACCTTTCTTTCAAACTTTTGACTCCTGCCTCATTCTACTAAACCGAATTGCATCGTTTTGTTTTACTGTTTGACTCCCCCCTCACAATCGTGCAATTTAGTTTATAAAATTCACTAAGTGCTGCTTACAGGGGCACAAAATCGGTCTACCATTTGGCATTTCTACTCTACTTCCTTAGTATATTCACGAGCTGATGGAACTTTAACCCTATAGTTGCATACTTCTCTTGAAAAAGTAGGATTCTAGTAGTTTTTACGTTGTCCTCGGTCATAGCAAGTGGTTTAACAGCATTTTTCATCTCTCATCTTGTGATGGTGAGAAACTCGAATTCTGCAAAACCTTTCATGAGCATGAATTAATTTGCTTGATTAAGCATTTCTGGTCACATGATGTGAACTGAGGGGCATTAAATTCATGACCTCTGAATTTGTTTAGCGAAAGCAGTGATGTAATAATTTTCAAAAGCCACATAATTCTGTGAATGTTTCAGTATTCTGATTCGTTCTACTTTTCCGATAAAAAGGAGAAATAAAAGCAACCAGTGCATGAATTCCATGATAAAAGTCGTATACTAAGATTACAATTGACGTAGCTGCTATCTGTATCATCCATTTCTTTCAAATCAAAGCATTTCAAGATCACCTAGGATAAAAGAAGACTAGCTGATCAAATCACGAGGCAACTGAGGACAGAAAAGGCAGTTCGAAAGGTTGAACAATGGAAAGAAAACCATGAGGTAAATGCAGTGGGGAGTGGGGATATGGACAAAGTCTACTTGTTAAGTTTTGAATTTTGCCTTCTAGAAAACTTTGCACTTTGGCTAGTCGGGGTAATCTCTTTGGGAATTAGATATAAGCGTTTCGATGGTATTGCACCTGGAAGACCGTTGATTGATTGAAATCTATTATTTGTTGGTGGTGCGGCTGACCTCGAGACGTTAATATCCTCCATTTGTGTATAGAGGGTGTCACTTTTCTGGTTAACACAGCAGAAAGGTATTTCTGTAGTGTTCGACTTGGAGGAACATTCCATCTCTCCAGTACCTAACATGATAAAGGTGAAAAAGTAACTAACCAGCCGACTTTTCACTTTTTGTCATCCTATATAGTCTGCGACGGCGTGAGATGCTGCAAACCCTTGAACCATTCTACAGTTCTAAACAGGGTCAGTGCTCGAAGCTTAGAGTTACATTTAACTTCCTACGAGTTTTTACTTGCCGAAATAGTCAGCAGTATCCTTAATGAGCATGCATGCTGACTCATGTCTGTTCAGTCCTAATTTTCACACGACAACACTATCGTTTCCTTAAGTACGCAAAACGAGCAGCACTATATGGCGTACTTTCGGATGCTTGGTCTAAATAAAATTTTATTATAGACCAAGTATGATGGAATTAAAGAACATAAAGAGCTATGGAATTAAGAAAGACGGATCAAGAAACACCCAATGGTACAAGAGTGAGAGGAAGCACTTGTTTTGTCACGATTGAAATTTCCGTCCGAAATATCGTGGGATTTGTGGATGAGCATTTCTCGAGTCATAACTCCGCATTGTATGCGTATGCTGGCCTGTTTGGTGGCAAGTGGTTTGGCTTATAATACCTTACTTCGCACGTTCCCATTCAATTTTTAGCGTTGGAGTTCGGGAAAGTGCGTCGAATCCTAGTAGCTTTGAAAGAATGCAATGCCAGTTTAAATCACACGGCTGTCAATTTTTTTATTCAGAGAACTGAAGCAACTCCGTTAATCGACCAATTAACCAATCTACTTTTATACTCTCCATTGAGTGGTTTCCGAATAAAATTTCCTCGACGCAAACCTGTCTCCTCTCAATAGATCGACAACATTATATAAGAACTCTGTACACCCAGACTTTAAATCTTGATCTAATTTCTCTCTTACGTATTTCTCTTTGAGTTAATAAAGAGAGATACCTTCCCATTCAAATACCCATGCTAGTGGCTTCCTTTCAGTGTTAGATTAATGATTTCAACAACTTCTCAGCAGGAAATCAAAACACTTCGAAACCAATATAATTTATGTGCAAAGTAATTCTGAAGCATACTAAACTTAATCTAACAAAGTATTTGCAATTTTGTTTACTCACCTCCATTCAAGTTGAAATCATTATCCAGAATCGGTGAACTCCGTCCATTCATTACCACAAGTTTCGCTTGCCTTTGAGTTGACTCTGTCAACTCCTCGAGTAAAGCATTTGAGCTGTTGAATGCAGATACAGCCATAGCCGAGCCTGTGATATTAATAATCGAGAGGCCGCCAGAACTAACTTGAGCGTATTCACGCCTAGCTGGTGTTGGATGCCCTCCTGGTAGGATTTCTAAAAATTCTAAATCGGGAGAATCTTCATGATTCTTCGGGGCCACCCGGTTTTGCAAGAAACTTCGACCGAGAATCGGAATATTTCGAGGCATCACCTCGTTTTGCGCGGTCTGACAAGAGGAGGGATTGGTATAGGAGTTATTCGAATCTCTCTAGGATAATGTTAAAAAGTGCAATTGGTTAATCTAAATACAAATCTCACTACCAAACTGTTGAGAGAATTACTGAAACTTGGAATAGTTTTGTTTGGCAGTTTGGCCGAACTTGAAATAGAATTGACCAATTTGCGAACAAGTTAACCGAGCATGCAATTTTGTACCATTTCGTAGCAAACGCATTGAAATCAACGGTTGTATAGCAAGCTCAGATATTGCCAAAATCACTCTTCGCTTGATTGTTTTTCAGTATCAATCGGATCATAATCATAGTCACGAATATTTTGCGCCTTTCTATTAATTACGTTTTCCCAGTTGCATTTAAAATGCAAACAAAGTAGACAATTTCATCATGACTGATCACATTCATCAGCGAAGTATGTTTTTCCTCTCTCGTAACCAGAAACAGAACGAATAAATAAAAGTGAGGTGGTCACTTGACGCATTATCTCCCAATCGGCACTTCTCGTATTATAGTGCCTTAACTAATTTCAATTGCCTGTTCTTAACCATTAGAAAACGATGACATTTTTCAAGATGGCATGAACAAAATTGCACTAAGCTCTGCCAGGAATACTTTGGAACTGGCAAGATGATCCCTACCAGTTGAACTCTTAGGTATTAGGACATTAAAACCACAATGTAGGCAGGGAACAGCCTGATGGGTTCAAAGTTCCTTATCCCTAAACATATTTATTATTCTGGTCGACCTTTCTTCATCTTTGTACTTCACTGTCAATTGACACCTAAACACTTTAATATAATCCACGGGATCATTAAATTCTCAAGGGAAATGCTTTTAATGAGGAAATTATTTTTCGAACATCGAACACAATTCAAAAAATTGTGTCGGATATACCAACCGTCAAATAATTGAATTTTATTTGAACGTTGGGGAATTTGTGTGCTTTGTCCAACCGCCAAAACAGTGCAGCCATAAATTTTACTAGTCTTTGCTGGCAACTAATTAATGGAATTAACAGCCAAAACAGGTTAAATAGAGTTCAATTTCAGGAGAATTTTAAAATTTCCATTTCCAGAGGGATCTAAATGGCACTCGCATTTTCCTCATGCAATCACTGCTTGAACAGATACTTTAGACTTGGTATTACATTAAATTGTCACCTAGTACGGATAATTTTGGCAGGTTATTGAGATAATACAATACATTTCTATTCGACGCATTGATTTGAACGTTCCAATGCGGCCTGAATGGAAGGTGGACAACAATTACATTGACACAACTTTTGTGAGCAAGTTCTTTTTGGAAGTTTCAACAAAATAGTTATTCTCAGTCAAATGTAAGTTTAGTCCTTTCTCCCTAATAAGCCCCTTTTAATCACAGCTTCACCATTTAGAGAATTAATTGGAGCGAATTAAATTTAATTGTAGGGAAATATGTAAAGAGTTAGAGCCCATTCTACTCCTATGAAATCTAAATTTGCCATAGGATTAGTCTTTTTAAACAAGTGTCTCTATCATGACCCGTCAAAATCCTAATGATAGGCTAAACAACCGCGGCATTAATATAAGGTATTTTGAAACTGACAAAAGGCCCTCATATTTTCTCATAGTTTTATCAAAATGACTCCCACAACGGTATGCGCTAAAAACACAAATTCATTCTCGCTATTCTATGATTTCGTAAGTTGTAGACCCTGGGGCTGACAACATTTATCGTATGTTTCTTTAGAAATTAGTCGCATAGTGTCTCAATAGCTTTAGTAATCCTTCCAATATTCAAAAGTAATACAGGTAGAATGTGCCTCCTCGGTTGTCTTCTAGGATTTTGTATATACTGAACACATTGCAGCTTGTGGGACACGTCATCGCATGAGCGCACAGCGTGACTTGAAGGTGCGGCCGTTCAACTTCGCGTACGGAATGAGTGTGAGGACACACAGCCAATGTCCAATCAAAAGCCTCCCCTCGGCTTACTTAATCCGTCATTTTGAATGACTAAGCTTCCTCCCTTGTTACACTCCACGCCATGCATGTCTAGAATAAACGCGTCCCTTGGATACCTCTGTCTCTTCTCAGCTTTGCTATAGCTTAGCTAATTCTGGGGTGTCTTACGAACTAGGAGAAACTGCCACTGAGGTTTCTGAATACAGTCAGGTTTAGTTAGGTAGCTAATCCCGCTACAAGCTTGAAGATACAAACACGACGTAACGTAGTTTCTGACAATAAAAATGTGCATTTTCATTTACGAATTTAACTGGCTCCATGAAAAAGGTAGTTAAAATGAAAATGACTAATAATTAAAAATTTTTTGTTTGAAATGAGCTATCATTTGAGTGACAAAGGCACTTATACAAATAATGGTAATAATAATATCGATGATGTCTGCTAAAGAGGGCTTAGGGTTAATATCCTTCCATGCACAACTACTTTAAATGTAAGGTATGGAGAGAAAACAGTTTCGGTAAGAAAGCAAATTACTTACCCTCCATATGCATTTAGAAAAAAAGGGATATTAAAATGATGTCAATTGAAGACGTCAATCGTGAGATTTAGTAGATGTCAACTCCTGAAGATATTAAAATAAACATACCGGCTTTAAATTGAGACTGACATCGTTCATGCCTTTAATAGGCTGCGCACTTGATCGGTGCACTATAAAACAACAGAAGTATTATATTCTAAACTTCATTCACAACAATAAAGCCTTTTCAAACAAACTCACTATTGGCTGGTGCGTCAATAATTTCAGGAAGAACAATTTCAATAGGATTTGCAAGTGAAAATTGTCTGGACACTTTTCTACCTCTCGCTGAAATGTCCATTATTCTCTTTTCATAAGGCTCAACCCCAGGTTTTTCAGACAACAGCCTATGGACAGCATCGACAATTCCAAGACTACGAAGTAATACACCCCGTCTTTCCATTTCCAAGCGTCGCCTTTTCTCTGCTCTCTCATCGATTGGACTAGGTTCAAGAGAATTGAACTTTGGGTCTTCTATGACCTGCTGTTGCAATTTGTGAGGTCGCAATTTTGCACTCCCTTTTTGTATTGTGTCAATAACGTTAGGAGGTCCAGGTGGGTCTTTAGGACCCTGTCGACGGGTTCCATTCACACAGGGATTTCGAATCGGACTCTCGGATCTAAGTTTGTTTTGCTTCGGGCGAAATATTGATTCTAAACGGGCTCTGCGCTCTTGTATTTCTTCTCGCAGTTGTCTAAAATGTAATCGAGAGTAAATGGGGCCATTCAGTCCCTTAGAATAGTGGAAGGAGCATCCATTAACCTACTTTGAATGCTGCAGACGAGCTTTAAAAGTGGCAGTCTCAGTATAAAGAGTAAGAGAACTGTTAATGTATTTCTCATATACTTCGCTATTAGTACAGGGGAAGATTCGACGAAAATTGCCCAAATGCTCATTTTCGTATTCTATTGCCTTGGCTGCCCACTTTTCCATCTTCGCATTCAAATCATCCCTGCAGTTAAATCAAACGCTTTTGTGATTACATGACTATATTGTAGGTACGCATAGTTGAACGAACCTTGAAGTTTTTCCCAAATTTCCCCCTAAAAGTCGTTCTCGAATTCGACGCCTATCGTCCTCCATACACGTCTTCCGATCAACGAAGTCGAAGTTAGCGAGATTCAAAGTGTCCCACAAGAGAGCCTCTTTAATCTCCTTGTCCAGTTGACTGTCTGTATGGAAACTGGGCGAATGGTTGACCTGAATTTGTTGTTATTGAGCCTGCATTATTATACTTTTATAAGTGAAGTAAATCAACGAATTTCTCACTTTCATTGAGATAAGTACTGGAACAGCTTAAAGAAGGTCTGACATATTTAAAAACGGATGTGGTTATTATTTTCAAATCAAGTCAAGATATGATTTATATAGAAAGATCAATATCTTTTAATACTAAATGTTCTAGAGGGGGGAAAAATGAGGATCAACGACTTTGAGGATAAAAAGCAAATGTATCGCTAAAGCTCTAGATCTATTTCAGCCTTAAAAAAGCTCTTTCTCTCGACATGGTTCAGAGCATTAAATCTAGTTGGAGTTAACTTATGAAGACCGCCAGATGAGAATTGCATGGACATCGGTTCTTCTACGCAAAACTTTCCCATTTATTCACGTATTCTAGCATCTAATAAACCCGTGCAAATTCATCTGATAGAAGAAAAAGGACACATCTGCAACTAAACTAAGCTAAAAGTCTGGCCATCAATTATAAGCTATGATATGCAGTTAGTAAAAATGCGTAACTAGCACATTGTGTCAGAGCCAACAAAAATTCTTCGTTATCTCAATAAGGTCATAAATTTTTTTTATTAACCAATATATTAAATTCTGACAAGTGACTCATCCATGATCGTAAAACAACATAGAGCTTATGTATTGAAGATTAACAAAAACGGAGAAATTAAGTAAATTCTCTTTTACATTTATGTACGAAAAGTATAAAAGCCCAAATTTAATCACAAATTAGTTAGCCAATTTATCTGTTTTCGAGTTGGACCGACAATAGGTTTCGCAATATTATTTCTACCAAATTTCCAATGGTAAGAAAAAGTAAAAAATGGGATATGGGATATAAAATTTAAAGATATTAAGAAGTCTGTCAAAAATTCTGGTCTTGGAATTTCATTAGTGACAGTGAGGATACTCCTGTGATCTCAGCTCGATGCGCGAAACATGTGGCAATCGCACAATGTTAGGCAAAAAAGCGCACCTCACAACTCGATCTCTAGCAAACACAAATACTTTTCCATTTTCCATTTAGTAGAAGCAGCATCGGAAGTCGTATATTTTTTTCTATGCAAATAATGCTTTTAATAACGGGCATTAATGGAAAATTCTACCGAATTAGTTAGTTAGCTAATACATGTGCTTTTATTTGTCCGAATGTCTGTATCTCACTCAAAAGAACCAGAGTTATTGCTGCTGCTTTAAGTATATGGTGGATGGAAATAGCGAAAT
This sequence comes from Hymenolepis microstoma, assembly GCA_000469805.3. Taxonomy (NCBI): domain Eukaryota; kingdom Metazoa; phylum Platyhelminthes; class Cestoda; order Cyclophyllidea; family Hymenolepididae; genus Hymenolepis; species Hymenolepis microstoma. Next base: position 7,445,439 of record LR215995.1, on the reverse strand, counting down.
CCAGAATTCAGATGAGGATGTTGATAAACTATTTAATGGACCTCCACACTGTCACATTAGCTAATACACTATTTAAAGAAAAATAATAATTATCACTACAAACATATTGTCATTACCTCAATAACATATGGGCGCATTTTACGATCCAATAGAATATCGAAGCCCAGAATTTCAAAGCAAGCTGAGGTTTCAATATGATTTGGAAAGCACGTTCTATAATTGTGTCGCAATACCGGTAATCCAGACATTAGAACCTTCAGAATCACGTCATCAATATCTCGCCAAATCTGAAAGAAAGGCAAGTATTAGTCTCTGAATATCAATCTGTTCTCCAACGGAAAATGTGTGGTCGCAAACAGTTTTCAAGTAATTTATTCTTATTTTACTTTTAAGTAATAAAAGAAATACGAAATTATAAATCATAATGCAATCTTCAAGCCGTACTTTACTTAATACATGCAATTATTTCCTTGCACAAAGCTTAAGTAGCCGCTAACGTTCAAAATACTTAACCTGGAGCGTAAAAAGGAAGATAGCCTTGCGTTTTTACAGTTTACTTGATAAATAGATTAAAATTTGATATTTGGGCTGCTGAAAATTCTCCATTTCCCCTCCATCCCCCTCCCCCCACCCAAAAGAAAGTTTAATGTAGACATGAATTTTGGTTAAGCTTATAGTTAGATACTTCCTTTATAAACCTGAAGAATAATCCGGAAGTTTTACAAACTGAAATACGTGAGCAGAGCGACGCCTATTACTGGAAAAAAAACAAATTGCAAAAATGAAAAACCATTAATGGTGTTTAGATTTTGAACCTTTATAAATTATTTAGAATTGTAAGGTAGACGACTAATTGTTGTTAGACAAGTAACTCAGATTAAATTTTAGTAATTAGAGTCGGAAGAGTTTGGCTGCGCCATCACACCTCTATTGGCAAATAATCTTAAATGTTGAAATTTAGATTACTAGAGAGCACTGGATATGTTAGTTAGAGGTCAAGACTCCGATTGATTAGTACATAAAAAATCGATCAGCTGGCAACCAATAAATTACCCAAAATTAATAATAGTACTGAAGTTTAAATCGGGTAACTACTACGACTGCGAATTGAGGTTATTTGACTCGAATAAGTGAGTTTTGCTATCGACCATACCACGGGTCATCCACACCCAAAGTCGAAACCGTATTATTATTTTCACTCTTTCTTTACTTAATGAATATATGACACAGCGTTTTCACTAGCGTTTAAAAGAATAACAAATGTTATTGAAAGTATTGCGTAAGTTTCACAATTTTCAGGGATTATCAACAGTTTGATTAAGATTTTTGTCACTCATGTCATCTCCCCATATTTGTCTCATTACATCGTTACAATCAACTGCTTGAGAGTACCCAGATCCCTACGTAAGGGAAGGTTAATTACGTAATAGGCTCCAACTTATAAAAAGTCAACAGCAGACTAAGCCAACAGCAGGAAATTAAGGTGTCTTGGAGTCAGGTTTGTCATTAAAATTGAACGCTACACACATCTTGAAAGATTACTCTGATTCTCATCTATTTGCCCGCTTGTACTTATCTGTGAAGAATTTTGAGATCTAGTGCTCAATGCCAATGACAAGCTCAATTTCAAAAAAACATTGTGCATATATATATTACGCTAAGACAAGAAACGCATTAAAGAAGTATCGTAACGATATATATACAACGTATTTTGTATTTCTTAAAATTTGAAGTGCTTTAATCCATTCGCCACGTTCATCATTGTTTCCTCTCTTTCCCTAATCCATTTTTTCCATATTCTCCATCGTGCAAAGGAGAGGACGAGGAATAACGATAGAAATGATCATGATCTATTATTTAATTATTTAGACATCGTTTCTCTGGTTCTCTTAATGGGCACTTTTATTACCCTAAAGAGTTTTACAGCATTTATTCATGAGGATACAGCCAAATATGATGAAATCTGAGAAGATTTCAGAGAGGACCTTCTTATAAAGATTTTCAATTAAGTAGTTGCCAACTAAAGAACCAAAGACGGATACATTATTAAAGTAATTTCAAAAGCTAGACAGTCAGAAATCACATATTATTGTAAAATAATGGCCTATCAACCTATCTAAACTGAATCCAAATAGAAGAATTTCAACCCTCAACCTTTGCAACGCCTAGTTCCCGTTTATTTTTTTTTGAAAATTTGTTAGCGGTTATCTGTCTGTTTCCTCTAATCATCAGCCTTAGCCAAAGCTATGCCAAAACTGCCCAAAGTTTAGAAATGGGATACACCCTGAGAACAACAACTATGACAAACGCAACTCACTCCGCCAAGCCAACGATAACACAATTCGTTCATTTTAAGAAATACAGAGTATATATGTGGATAATTGACAATAATATTTGCAGTTGTTAATTATTGCTTTTACCCAATAACTTTCAGATATTAGGAAGACTGCATTCCTTAGAGGAATAAGAGGTATTGGTTTCAATGCATCCCTAATTCAACTCGTCGATTTGTTTGATGCTCCTCTTTATCGGGTACTTTCCTTTGACAAAAATTTTTAAGTTGGTTCGTGCTGCCATAAGCAATAATATCCATTGATTACTTTTTCTTTTAAACCAGCAAGTATCAGTAGCAAGTAAAAAGTTATGCAGGTAACATTTTGACCACGCAATTTATCCACTTTGTCTAATAAATAGTAAAATAATTGAAATGCAAAAGTGCCTTTCTTTTAAAGGCACATTAAAGTGCAGCGTTATACTTAATAATGAAAAATTGTCATTACTTCAAATCTAGTGATTTCTGGTGGAGTAAAAATTCGTTTAACTACGTTTTCCAGAGCAAAAATGGTCTTTTGGACTGAGAACTAATAGCTCTTTTAACGTCAATCGAAATACTTGAGTATCTTGAAATTATACGGAATTTTTTAAGACTCAGTGGATGTGAGAACATTTAAAGTGGAATTTGCGGGTACTTAAAACTTCTAGAGATATTATTTGCCTCGGATTTATGAATACTCTTTCTACTTTCCTAACCACTTTCTAGATTTGTGGAATTTGAAACGCTGCCGAGGCTCTTAATTGTATTTCAATGAACAAGATTTGTAACAGTGTCGCACAACCAGAACTAACGCTGTTCACTCCATACGCTCTGTTTCTTCCATTATGTTGAGGTAGCTCAACTGATTTCGGAAGCTATTTCATACTAAATGGATTTTGCCAGAAAGGCGTGCGGAGGTTTAGTCAAGGCTTATTTGTGTAGCATTCGTCACAGACTTATCCTGATCAGAGTGAATACATCCTGCAGTCACTCCGTCAAGAGATCTTCGAAGTCATTCCTCCCGCTGACAATTATTACCCACTTCAGTTAATTGACCTAACTGCTAGATAAAGGCTAAAAAAATGGAATGAAATCTAACTTCTTTGGTGAGTGTGATGTCCTTGGTTTCAAATACGATCAAGGAATATCTGTTACCAGGAGTAAGCGATTAGAATATGCATTACTATTTCAATTGAAATATTAATAATCTTAACCTTAAAACTCTGTTAGTTTAACCTTACTATTTATCAACTTCAAGATATTTATTTTCATCGTATTTATAGTTAAAGGCAGCAATAGTTACCCGAAAAATCTGTTATTTAGGTTATCTCCGGATCGATATCGACTTATGATAATATTCGATCGCTCAAAAGACCCAGGTCTCATGCTAAGCAAAGAGTGCATGAACCCCCTTTCAATAATCGTATTTAAAGGTCATAGAAATAACGAACTCCAATAGTGCCTTTTTTGAAATTACCCTCATTCCTTCCTTCATTTAAGGCCCAGGGTATTTTTAACCCTTTAAGATGATTATCACTAACAGATCCCTCTTTGAGCTGCGTAAAATGTCAGTAATAGGCATTACCTTGTCAAGATCGTATCCGTGTTCAATGAACCAACAATTGACGGTTGTGACACGTCTTTTCGTACCAGCTTCTTCATCTCCTCGGATGAATTTTTCCGAATGCTTTTGAATGGCATAGTTGGTGAGATGCAAAAAGACGTTCCTCACATTTGTAACAGTGGGTTCTCGATAACGTTGAGTTGTGAATCTCGCCAATCCATCCTTGTAAACATACACTCGTAGAGGCACTATTGAAGTCACTAGGACATAAAGTCGCAGATCAAACTTGAAGCCATCAATTAGAAAAGGCTGAAATACAGAAAATTCGAAGTATTTAAACGAGAATCAATATGGTTTAATAAGTGATAATTCACCAATCCTAATTTGCCATTTAGAGGCAAAATTTTGCCAGTTACGCAAATAATTTCCACTCTCTGATGTGGATGACTCCAGGCAAATGGGACTGTTTTTAAAAATACAGGCGAAAATACCAAAGCGAAGAAGGACTTACTACAAAATATTAATAATTGCAAAGCCTGCACATGCTGTTTCAATGGAGTAATCTAGGGAACTTATTTGCAGATCCAAACCCAGATACCACATTAGCTGTTCATAAAATGTTAAATGCAACAAGGTGAATGTTGTAATATTCTGCTGAAAAAAACGTCATTGGAGTGAACAGTTCGAGAGTGAACGATGGTTTTTGATACAAAAATAATTGACATTAAAACTCAAGATACTATCCAAAAGCCCTGCTGTGATATACTCAGATATCGTTGACGATCAGAGAACTTTCATGTTAAATCATGAAGTAAATACACGATAGTCATCCTTAACGATGACCCGCAGTGATCCAAAATACTCAAATACCTAAATCCCCTTGAACCATTGTTATATGTACATTGTTTCTGGGTACCTCAACTGGATCTTTGCCCTTTAATCGAACTATTTAGCCCTTTTGAATGAATTCCCAAACACTTGCAATGTGATCAAGGAAAAGAAAGTCTCGTGTGAATACGAAAAAGGCAAATTAAAAATACTTTCATGTAACAATAGTAAATACCAAATATTTATGATCCCACGCAATATTGTTCAATATTGCAGGATAAGGGACCTCTCTTATCTTTTTCATCCTGTACAGCCCCAGCGTAACCTCAAACTAGCGACCCACAGTTTCCCGCCCAAGATTTCAGATCCTTTCTTCAACATAAAGCGCTCATTATTGCCTTGCCTTCTTCCTATTTTGTTGAGTTGAAGTATGTAAAAAATTAAAAGGGTGGGCGGCTTAGACTACAATCTCCAATCAATCTCTAACAGAATAGAACTCTGTATCACTTACGTTGTTGAAATTTTAAGCAAAAGTTATTTACTTAGTAGAACAATTCTAATCTATCGTTCTACTTATCTTCACTACCAAATGTGTAGGTTATGGATGGTATTGATCCCTCTTTTCCTAGAGATATGATGATAATTAATAAGTAATTTTAGTCCATAATCGTATATTTTCTATTACTTTTCATTGGCATTTGAATAAAAGCTCAATTTTTCCAGTCATAGTAAATAAAGTTGAAATAAAATGCATTGCAATCCATCGAGTTTCAGAGTTTTTCGTGTAAATAATTGTGCTAAAACAATAAGGAACCTACCCTACTAATATAGGCTTGGCAAATGACATTTTCCGTGGGTTTGATTTCCCGAGGATTCTTTGTGATCCAAATGCCTCTGCCTTGACAGCCAGTATCCGGCTTCAAAATATACGTCCTATTTTTCTTCTCTCGAGCATATTGCTGCAGTTCACCCCAACTAAAATAAAAAAGAAAGATATTTTTTTATAAATAACCACCTCAAGACAACTTTATTATCCAATCAACTTATAGTTTTTCCCCGAATACCTTTAAAGTTGAATTTTGGCTGAGGTTATTTTTCAGGAGAATTATATAAACTAATTTATAGATGCATACAATTCCAAGATGTTGGCTTACATCGCATTAGCCAATCACCTCATTCTAATACGTTTGTATGTGACTAGCTTATCCTCGAGTGTTGCCCGAAGTCAATAGTCAGTGATTAGTCTTCTAGGGGCGGCACCTGGGATATCGTCGATAGAAAAGGTATAAAGAGTGAGGTATTCTAATTAGCTAAACTGCAATATTGATAAGGAAACTCTAAATTAGCTGCGGATCTCAGCTGTTATCTTTAAAATTTAGGGTGGGACCTTCTTTCCTCCTTAAATAATTATAACGGATGTGTGAAGTGATGTGTGATAATATATATACATATATATGAAAAACATTGACATCTAGTAAAGCTTCCGTTCAGTTACATTCAAAGCTACACTCTAAATATTACTAGTCAAGAAAATTTTCAGAGTAAGGTAGAAATCTAGGTTGCATGACGGATATCTTCAAATATATATATAGTATATCAGTCACTGTTAAACAAATTTGGGTTAGTGAAAGGTTTATATTCTTTCCACACTCATGTAAATTCTTTAAAGCAAAATTTGGATTCATTTCTCATTGGTGCTGTAGGGTTTGAGTTATAGAAAAGCATATTCACTAAACGCTCGATGATACATATTTCTTTTTCCAACCCTCCTTTGCATCCTTATTGTTATTATTATTACTATCGTTTTTCGTTCACCCTGAGTAAACTTTAATGATTTTCATTATGTTTAAAATGCTTTAATGCATTAAAATATTCTACCTAGCTTCTAATTTCTTTTGCATCCCTTAAAAAATGGATCCAACATCCGGTCAGTAAGCAGCGACATCATGGACAAGATTTTACATCGTAATGCAGGCAACGATTCAGACAAATCGAATTTGGCTAGAAGTGAACAACTTGAATACGAAAGAAATCAAGTAAAATACGATCCATCTACTGCAATAACATTATTCTCAATAATTTTCGAACCCCTTTCTATTAATACCCGAATAAAGCACCTTCTCCTTAATAAGAAATGGCATTACTTATCGTCTTAGGATTAAAGAACAGTGTGATCCATACGTAATTTTCATAACTGTCATGAAGTGGTTTTGGTATGCAGGAGATACAGAGAATTTAGATGATTTCAGTTAGTGACTCTGCGTGATAATATTAAAAGTAGATTTTAATTTCATGTGTACATCTAACAACAACAGGGGCAATATTGAAACGTGCTTAAGGACATTTTTCAATCACTAATCTTTTAAGAGATTGAACAATGCGTTTAACAAAATTCAAATGACTTGTTGTTAACTTAAACATTAAGGTTATTAAGAAATTTTTTCCCAAAATTAAGCCACAGTTCTGCATTTACACGAGTTTCGCAAAAACAAATAATATAAAACGATTTGAAGTTTGCATTTATATTAAAAGGAGTGGCATTAAACTAATTAGTTGACAGCATTTCCCTTGCGCTAACACTGAAAGCCAATTTGGGTCCAGGCGTAACCTAGCAACAAATTGGCGTCATAATTAATAAAAAAGTATATATCACCAAAAATGTAGCACTAGGCAACAAAAATTCGTGATAATATGCTATTTGCGGCAGTTTTGAATAGCAATAGGAATGATGAACTCCAGTTACAACTAAAGTTAGCATCCGCTTTTACCTAATTATAGTGCTCTCTTATTTCCAACGGCCTTGGGTAAAATTAGGCTTTTATCATATGTGACTTGATAACTCTCAAATATATCACCTAAAGACTCAGATTCAACACCCTAAGTCTGTAACAGCTACGTCTTATCAAGAAAAGCAATTTGGAGTTCACTGGATTCATTTCATAACTTGCAATAATAATGAACTGACATACACCAACGAAAACACGTTGTCTCATATTTCCTCTATCCTAACCGACTGCTCGGTTAGGATGGACCGTTAGGCAGTCCACTTCAGGAATCGTCTTATGTACAGAAATGGGCTCTTATACCCTTTGTGAACATGTTATTTCTACCTTCTTACGGTTCCCTGATTTTGCTCACTCCTCACTCACCCATTCATGTCACTAGGGGCCTACAATACAAATATGACACTCTTATTTTTGCTTCCAGTTTTCCAAATAGTTAAGATTTGTTCAACTCTTTGCAATGTAAAGGCTGAGAAGTATGACCTTTCACGTTTTACTATATTCTTTAGAACTGATACAATTACTGCCCATTTCTTAATCATAACTAATTCGTCAAAGCAGTTACATTTTTGTCCATACAGGATTTGAGGGGCGCGAACATACATCAGTAATTTGAAAGGATTTTAGAAGGTGTAGGAATTTTCTTTCAAATATTGTGCATTTTTTAGTATCCATGTGCTATGAGAACACATTATACTATCTTGTAAAAGTGAAAGGAGCTCTTTCCAGCTACTCTTTAAATTTTGCTAAATACTGACGTTTGAACGTTCTTCGGTTTTCAAAACCCTGACCCATCGTTGTGACCACATTACCAACAAAATCACAGCGGCTTAGCAGTAAAAATGCATTATTTATATGAAACTGAAGTGACTAATGCATGTGAATGAAATTAGGTTTATTATGTAAAGTATGTCTGAGTTTAACCTGACTTACTCAGCTGGAAGAATCCATGTTTTGGGAAAAATGGTGTACTCTTTGGGGAAAAGTTTTAGCATTCGATTGAGGTTGCGTGCAAGCGCATCCTTTCGACAGATTTCCGACATTCCAGGAAAATGGTTAATTTTCTAAAATTAAAACAATATGTGTAAGTTGTATTTTTTAAATTACTAGCATCAAGATAATGAAAGAACAGGAAGTACTCAAGCTCAGAGAGGGTGCAACGAAATTCCATTGAATCTATCTCTTTGAAAGTAAAAATCACAGAAAAGAAGAAACCAGACCATACTCTTGCCTATTTTGTATTTAAATAAACGATGAAAATTGTAAAATCGTTTTTTCAACTTCAAAGCGCTGAATAGCCAGCTACCAACTTTTAGTGTGATGAAGACAAAGTAATACTCCAACAGCATTTCTTAATAGCCATACTTCAAGACATCTGTCCTCAACTCGAATGATATATGGTATGGTAAATGTGGAAAGAATGAAGAATTTTAAGAAACTAGGACTCTAGATACAAAATATAAGTATGTACTCAGTAGAAGCTATTATCTTAAATGGTTAAGTAAGACTTTTTTATCAATCAGGCTAAATTATTTATGATTATAAACAGGCAAAACTTAGGAGTAAAGCATATTCGATGAGCTATATGAAATCGAAAAGGGAACGCATATTCTCTAGTTCAGCAGTGAAGACAAAAATCCCACATTCTCACTAATCAGATAGATAATATAACTTAAATAAACTGAAAACATTCTGGCAATCATCAAGAGTGATAAGTGCCTCCCCCTTAGAGTATCTCCGAACGAAAACTTTTGTTACGGTTCTAAATGCTCCTTTTACTTCTAGTTATGCTGGCCCCCTAATTAGCTCAAAATTTTCAAGGTGTCAAATTTTATTGATCAATATAGCATATACCCCCTTTATTTGAACAAAGAAATCCAATTTTCAAAAAAATATAAAGATATCAACTTTCTGCAGGATTCGGTACTACAGTTGGAGTAACTTTTAATGAAACCAGTTTGTCTTTTAGAGGGAGCGGCAAGCGAAGGAGAGAGGGTGGGAATCAACCGTCTGCAGTGAACGCAACAGAAGCTATTTAACTGAGTCAGGCCAATGCAAGGTGAGCGAAAATTAATAATCTGCAGGTACGCCTTGGTTAGAGTGGAGTGAAGTGTACTGATTTCCCTCGGCTTATGCAAGAATTTGAATATAAATCACTTTGCTCGACCTCCCTTAAATTACCACCATACTTAAACATAACTTGAAGTTGAATTTAGAAAACAAATATCTTACTCACCTGCCATTTCTTCATCGATACAACGCGTTCGACAGAAACGGAGAGATCAGTCCAATAGAGGTTCCAATCTTCATCTTCTCCGACTTCCCTAAATCCAAACCTTTGTGAAACTCGTCTGACTAATAAAAGAAAATGAGGCATTAAATCGAAAGGAAATTTCATTTATTCCGCTTTGGTCTTTTCTCAGCTTACCTGAGTCGTATCGACAGTTCAACAAATTGACTTCAAGTCTAGAAGGATTTTTATAATATTCTGTTCGTTAAATACTAACCTTTTTCGTCTTTTCCTTCTTGGTCGTACTGAATAAACTAGATTATTGGTATAACTCTCACTATAGTTATACGACTAATACGTACCTTTCACTAAAGGGACGCATGAATCCAAATCCCCAGCCAAATTTGGCTCGAACTCATAATTATCGACTTCTACTTCAGGTACTGCCAAAGAAAAATTGGCTTCCTTATCGTTTTGTAAGTTAATCGCTGGACTCATATTTGCAATAACTTCGTTATTGGTATCTCCACCAGTGTTGGAAATCTCATCATCATCTGGGTTGTATTCTAGAGGCGTCAAATCAGCGTCACGTATTTTATTTTGTTTTGAAAGAATTTTAGTTCGATGAGGTTTTGAAACATCATTCTGCTTAAAGAGGAAATAGGGACAGTTCAAAATAAACGCAATAAATAAATTTTATACAAATCTAATTTGTTGTTTTAAACTTGAAGTTTTCATAATTTTACTTGATTCGAAATTTTAATTGAAAGTAATTAATTGTATCTTATTAAGCTAGATATTAAAAATTTAAAACAAATATAGTAAATCTAAATCAGTGTAATGAAATATTACAAATGATAAATTAAATTAGGGTTGAGATTAATAGGGATATTAAGTTTACCATAATTACAAACACCGGTTATCACGCATTTCAGTGAGGTTAGTGAGCGCGGCTGATTCAGCTGCCTAGAGAACTGACAATATAGTAGATACAAACGAGTATAGACTAGTCTCTAAGTAGAGATTGAATTATTGATTTATGTTAATTTAAAAAAAATTCTTGATTTTTTATGAAAATTCTGTTTTGTCATCAATACAAGCAATATATGAAAAATAGTTCTTGTTATTCAAAATTCAATGCTCATATCAAACAAAATTGGATTCTCACTTGTGTTTCATAAAGTGCATCTTTATTCACAATCAAAAACTAAAGTGCTAAAATTGAAATTTATGACCGTTAAAATTTCGGGTCAATGTCATCATGCTATGTCTGACAATCTATTTCATTTTATTATGAATATTATTTTTGTAGTTACTTAATTTTATGTATCTAAATGATCTATTAAATACTGAGGAATTCGTAAAAAGTAATTCATAGTGAAATTGAAACGTCACTCAGTAAATGACAATTTTTATATAATATTGATTTTTTTATGATCCCTCCCCCCTCCCCTCCCCTATTGCAACGTGCGTTTGAGGTTTTATATTAACGGACATCATTTTCTTATAGCAAAAATATTGACCCCGTTCTGCACTGAGTTGAAAGTGGATATTTCGGTGTTTTCGCCAATATAAATTTTTAACAATTTTGTATTTTATCCTTTTCACACATGAAAATGCTTGCAATCTTACTCTTGTCCGAATAAATGGTATATTTGCTTTATATATTTGTTATCTGACTTTATTAAAATTTAATTCAGTTTAATGTATTTCATATCTTCTCTTATTAACCCAATCAGTCATCTTGAAAAGATAAACATTTAAAATAATCACTGCGCCTTAAACAACTCTGCATGGTTCCTTATTTATTCCGATATATAATTGTAAGTGCAGTTGCGGAAAGTATTTATTACAGAAAAAACGAAAGTAAAGCAATAAAACGTAAGTTAGGCGAAAAAAGAAGACCCAGAACCTACATGCCCAGCATGGTTCTGACCTTCTCATAGCAAGCATACGAGATGCTGACAGCGGGAATAACCTTCAGCATATTTGCACCCATTCCTCGATACAAACCCATCACTCCTTCTTGCTTGATTATTCGTTGGGTAAGACGCTTCAGAGATATCTACAAATAGAAACGTTTTATATAGCAAAAGATGTGTTAATTAAATGCATTTCGGAGGACAAAATAAATAAATACCATACCTTTTCACTTTCTGCTTGGAGTTTTGTTTTAATTAGAGCTAGAGGATATGTCGCTATCTGACCACAGACAGACGAGGAGGCTCCAGCAGTCAATGAGACATAGACTGGAGGAGCAATCAATTTCTCCCCCGGTTCGGCATATTTATTGAGGGTTTTGACGTAAAGAGTCTTGAAAGTCTCATAGAGAGCAAGATCAATGCCAGCGTAAGGAAGAATACCGACTAAATTTGGGATGTAGCCTCGATAGAAGACCCACAGACCATGTTCATGGTATAGTTTTCGTGCACAGTCAAACATTGAGGAATATTGACCCGTTTTGCGAAGACACATGCGTGTTTTCAACACCTTTCCAAAAGAAGAATTTCAAAATCAAACTCTTATTAAAAATATTTGAAACATTACTAATTTAAAACCATTTTAAGTCGCTTTACATCGTGGTAAAGATATTTTTAAGGATTCTGGCACCCGCTATACTCCAACGGTTTGTACAGTGAAAATTTCTCATCACTTAATTATTCTGGTAGTTACTTCTACCCATATTCAAAATCCCCTTTGTTTCCATTTAAATTATTTCTGAAATTGAAGAAAAATAGCAAATTTCTTGTATAATTTGTCGAAGTATATTGAAATCCCTTGGTTAAATATTTTTTATTTGCATATATGTGCACACACGTTATAGTCAAAAATGGAAAAGCCATTACTTAGAACTTGTTTTGATTAAGGACACAGAATAGTGACTTTAAAAAAAGAATTGCAAAATCTTGATATAAATTCAAAAGTGTAATTTCCATTTAATTTAAAATGCACTTTCTGAAAGAGTTACATTGACTTCAGCAAATTACATAAAAGCTCCTGTTTTATTCGGAAATGGACTCTGCATCCATTTATTACTAAGTATTTTTTTCCATATGCCAAGCAAGAAGACAATGTTTTCTTCAAATTGTTAAGTAAAAGATAGGCAATTCATTTGAAATCCAAACAGTTTTCGTAGATAACATCCTAACACCGTTATAATGATCAAAAAATGCAACTTTGGAATTTAAGGAAGTGACAATTTGTAATGACCTTTCGATATTACTGATTATCAATATTGTGATTGACCTCTAATGTTAGACTAACATGACATCAAAGCACAATAATGGTTAGGTGTAAGTTGAGTGAACATACCTTCTAAAATTCGTGCTTGAGTCCCGTCCGATAGACTTGTGGAAGATACAACAATACAAAGGCTTGTCAGAGGTATCTCATTCGCCATAAGACAATCTGTAAAGCATGTCTGTGTGTGCAGAAACCTCCCAATCTATCATCAACATAAAATAACATTGATTGCGTTTAATTACTAATCAAGTGGGTAGTTGTTCGACGTTTGCAGTAAGCGCTTTCACGTCATCCTCTCCCGTCCTGGGTCCTCGATACTGTTGAGGTACTTTAGCTAACTTCGCGAACAATTTTATGATGAAGGGGGGGGGGAATTGCCAGAGAAGATTGCTGAGGTTTAGTCACCGATAATATGAGTAGTAACACTAGACTTTAATCCCCCAATCCTGTTACTGTTTTTATTTGATATCAAAAAGGAGTCAATCCTGATCTTCCATATCCAGTATTAATGGAAACCTGCTTTATGATATAACACTCAAAAGAGGAATAGTTTAAGTCAATCAGCATTTACAAATTCTAAAGAACTGAGAGTAGACAGTCATTAGGCGTAAAATGGGAATGTAACGGAAATCAATACACTCAACGACGGACCAAAGAAAAGTTACTATGAATGTTAGTATCACTTTGAATACTACACACCAGACAATTATTCCTTAAGGCACTACCAAGTTAAGCGAAAAATCTTACCTCCATAGGATAGATAAGAGTCTGTGAAGTAGCCCCTGCCAATGCACCAGCTGTGAATTTTTCATACAAAGCAAGTGGCTCCGATGAACCCTCTTTCTTAAACAACACCCTCTTGTAGGTTTCATATGCTTCGAAACGAAATGCCTGCTCGGGGGCAATTTTGATACAATTCACCCCATTTCCTCGCCACATTGAAATGGCACCACCCTCATGGAGCATCTTCTTGAAGGAACGAATTAGACCAGTGGATGCTGCTTTGGTGCCACGTGCTTGGTAAATGGTCTTAATACGATCCAGAGGTGCGGTAACTGTCCTTGACACGCACCCCGCAATGCCTGTCAGAAGTAAGTGAAGTATGTCGACAAATGAAAAGTATTAACAGTGAAAGTAAAAAAATCATTGTAATGTAGCTATGACCACCTTTTTATGCGTGAATGCACCAGTTCTTTCGAATTTTTCGCTTATGTACCCGAACTCTTAATCCCTTCTTCTCAAATCACAATCCTCTCCCCCCTCTCCCCCCCCCCCTCTCCCCCCCCCTCCCCCAAGAGGTGGAAGTCAATTTTTTTATTATCGGGCTTAGAACATTCGCTTGATTTATTATGAATTCGGATTCAGACTACCCTGTTTTAGTTACTAAATAATTACTTAAATGGACCCTTGGATAGGCTTTACCATTCTTTACTTAATCAACTTTTCGCAAGAGGAAAACGGCTGAAAGACGTTTATAAGATATGGACAATAATATCATAAGTACAAAGGAAAAAGGTGAAACAGTTTTCCTTTTTCGGAATAGCAATGAGTTGGTAATCGACTTTTAAAGGAGACTTTGAAACGAAAGATGCAAATTTTGGGGAAGTCTCATTCCGAGAGATGAGTCATTCATTTTCCTCCTATTGACCTATGTGTTAGCCAACTGGGAAGAATATTAAAATTCAAATTCAGTCTTGTGAAATATTTTGTAAAGTGTTTAGCTAAGGTCTTAGATAGCTCATTATGAGACTTGGTGCGATGCCAAATGCAAAATTAGTTTCTTTGTTTTAATTTAAAAACCTAAGTGCATTGTTGATATGCTTTGATATGAAGCTCACAGTTGACAGCATCTCTTATTGACAACATTAACGAGCAGAATTAGTCAACCGCATGACTGGTTATTATTTCGTTAAAATCGCATGCTCAAACTTCCAGAAGGATTTGAATTACTAGGCTCAAGTCAAATAAACTTTTTAGTTCTTTAATTTGCTTTATTTATCTTCAGGAAAATGACAGGTTTGATTTATTAATTGTTTATATTACTGAAGGCCAATATTTTCTCTGAACAAACCCACTAAAAGTGAAACTTTCTTCAAAAGATAAAAGTTAAAGCGTAATGGTGAGCGGAATGCTTTTGAAAGAGCCGAGAATTCCTTCAAAATTGAATTAATGTGTTCATTTTCAATTGTTTAGAAAATTGACCAGTTTACTTAAACTGACTCACCCTGATAATTTGACGCATTAAAGCGAACCTAGTAAGTTCATTGCCTGAGCAATTTTCTCTCAGGAAATATTAACTTGTATTACACATGTGTTGCGTAAAGGCGTAAATGAATATTTGGCTGTTTTTGTTTAGGAATTGGACACTTCACCATTATTGTTTGTTTGGACTGAAAGCATCGAGCGCTCATTTTCACATTTTAATGTCTCAATTTGCCTTTCAGGCGCTAAATACCCCAGGTTTACATTCAACTCGTAATTCAGTGATTCTTTTACTTCTGGATTTTGGAGAATTGTGCCCGGATCATGATAGAACAAAGCAGTGATATTTCGCAACCATGAGTAATGACGATTTATCATAATATTGTTTGATCAATTACAAATTTTCTTTATTACTGGAGATTTGGATAAACGAAGGTGTTTAAAAATTATTTAACCCTTCAATCATTATCAATTCCAAGGATGAGGCAAATCACAATACTGCTTATTAAGTGATCTTTTATCAGTGCTTTGACGATTGGTAAATGAGAGGTAATTTTTTAGTTATAATTGCCTCTACAATCAGTGTTCTTATTGGAAAAAGAAGATAAGCACTGGATACCCTGCCAGAAATTTTATCTGAGCTAAAAAGTGTATTTTTGTTAACTGAATGATATTTTCGTGAATTTGCAAGAAAATGAGAAGATGGTGAACCCGTATTGTTAACCGAGTAAGACAATTAAACGCCGTAACCCCTAAACCTGCCCCATTGAAGACATATGTCTACTTGTGCGAGTGGAGTAAGGAATGCAAGCATTGGTAATAAATGTGCAACTATTTATAAATCTCGAATTTTTGGTAGTTGTTGAAGTTGATATTGAGACTCATTATTCGTCCAATTTGAGACCTTAAATTAATAAAAATCGATCGGGGTAAGAATACATTTTGTGCATCCGTCAAAAGAAATAACTTTCCGATCATTCAAAGTTGTAAAATTAATCTTCAGAAAAGCTTGCCCACTTTATACCGTAATTGGCAATTTTTTGTTATAAATATAATTGAATTTACTGCAAGAAAAGAATACAAATGAACACTTGAAAAATTGAATACATATCTGATCATACGTGGTAGTGGGTAGAAAAACCTTGACAAAATGTACTTTTTTAAGTACAAAGAAGGTCATGAAAACATAACACTGATATAATTAACAAACCCAAATTAATGATCTTCAGCACAGATTTCTTCGGGTATTACGAACCTCCATATCGCCGCAGTGCCTACAATTCAGTTCCTTGTATGCATGAAATAGTTTAATTTTCTAGGATTACGAAATGTAAGCTCTTATGGCTTTACCTTAAAAGGAATATATCAAATATCTTACAAATATTTAACCTTGGATAATAGCGTTGGTTCAACTCTTTTGCTAAATCGCAAGGTTATTCTCAAAGCTTCGTCAATTCTACATATATGAAAGCTAATCGTAAACAACAGCCTCTTAAGTATTTGCATTATATGAAGACATGAAAAATAATTTATTTTTTGTTTCGTAGAAAGCACAAAACACTGCAATGTAACCCAGGTTGACCCACTGACTTGCGAAGACATTGACAATCTTGTACAATAGTCAAATTTTCCTTTTTCTTTTTGGAATCAATTTCAACTAAAAAATGGTAACCCTAAATAGCATTTCATTCCTATAGGCCTATAATTATCACGTTTAAGAGCAAATTTAAGACTTAATTTGGTTTAAGAGGAATGACGGTGATGATGATGATGATGAGAAAAAATATAAGTTGATCATTTTATTAAGATTAATTCTATTAGCGTTAGCTGAAAGCTGAAAAATAATTCGATCAAAATCCAGTGTGGTGAAGATTATTGAACGGATAGCCCCAAAAGACCAAATTTGGGCTAATGTTTCACGAAATTAATAACAGTTCGCAAAAAAGTCACATGACTGCAGGAGGGGGGATGGGAGGTGGGGGGGGGGGGGGGGGGGTATGGAAGCTAATGCGTTTGATTGGATTCATCTACCGGAGACTCATAAATTTGGTGGAATGGCTTAAAGTGATTCCAATGAAGCTTTAAGTCATATAGCACATAATGCATGTTATGGTGCTTAAGGTGATTTAGATAATGGAAAGCAATATATGCCGAAACATTTATTTTATCTAAAATGCAAGTATTCCGCCTCTGAAATAATCGTGTGTAATACGTTCTTGAAAACCAAAACGAATTAGAACCAGAATGAATATTTTTTTCCCACAATAACGGTTAACTAGTAGACAATTTCAAGAGACTATTTTAAATCCGTCCTGGAAGACACAATGAAGAATGATTCATACTTCTGAGGTGACGTCCCATCATGCAACAATAAAAATCAACACCGTGAGAGCATTGAATGGAAAATACTGCGGAATCAGATTAATCCTTGATCGCGACTATCTACACTGTTCTATGAGTAAGATTTGCTTTTGTGATTTTTCTAGCATAATTAATTATTCTAAATTTATGATCAATACTCAAACGTGACTACAAATAAATTAACAAACACATACTTTCGGGTATATCTGTCTCTCTGAAGCTTGGCTAGGGGAATTTGCTATAAGAATTATATTTGACTAAACTGTCAAGGCCAGCAGTTACTTAAAACCAAATTTTTTTAGAAGAAGCCAATCACATTTTACCTTCAGAACATGCGCTTGCGTGGAACTTTAAACTTTAAACCGGTTGCTATTTGCGTAAATGCCATGTTTAGGTAGATAAAACTCCAGAACCCATCTGGTTTATCCTCTAAGAATAATATAATTTAGTAAAACTTAGCAAATTTGCCTTTGGAATAGTAAATAAAATGTAATTACGCTTCAACTAAAATACAGATGATTGAGGAAATGAGAAGGGTACTGTTTAAACGTCTGCACTGTAAAAAAAAAATTAAATTTGTGATCGAGCCTCATGTACACTAATTTGATGATTGCACGTTTGTTTCCATGCTTGGTTGAAATATAAGCATCCTGACTGATAAAAAAAAACCCATTCGATCTACTTCTGATAATCTGATTAGTTAATTTTAGCCAATTACGTTACAAAATAAGTCTGTACGATGTGTTTCACATTAAATTTCAGCTATTTAGCGAAAAACGATAAGATATTAATTAATATTTCATTGTTTCAACAAGATAATCAAGGAATAGATGATTCCACGTGAATCCAAATTCTGGTTGGTTTTGTGAGCCTCTTTCCAGAGACCTAAATTTGAAACAGCCTTACCTTCCTGTAAGCTATTAAGCAAAGTGAGGTTAGTTTCGAGAAAAAGGCGCTATATTTATTAGAAAAGTTACAAAGGTAGGAAATGAAATTCACTAGAAATGAAGCTTTGAAGGCAACAACTAATCTTATATAGCTAGATGCTTTTACGCGGAAAATGTATAAGAAATGCAGATAATGCGTAAATATTGGAAGCCAATACAATAAGTATTGATAAGTGCACTTACAGATCTGTGGATGAAATAAAATGTGATATTCTAATGTGAATGTTAATTATGATTCATATCTACCGTCTATTAACTAGATATTATTCTATTAACTTTCGATTAACTAGCTTGATTCACTTACCACCAGCCATAAGAGTTCGCCACGCTTCTCCAGATTTCTTTTCTTCCTCGGTATAATCATCAGGAACTTGCACCAATTCTCCAATATCCACAGCCGACGCCCGCCTCCAGTAGTGAAATATGTCCTCCAGACGGGTGTTTCCAGAGAGAAGAAGGAAATCTCTCCATTCGTTAAAATCAATACTAGAAGATGCATCTTGGTCAACCTTTTTCAACAGTCTCTCTGACTCTTTGAGAGAAATCTCTACACCGAGTTCTCGCATTTGAGCTTGAATTTCCGAGGCGTCAACTACATTGTCATGATTTTTATCCATTTGTCGAAAGGCCAGTTTAAGTTGGGTTTCTGTATCTGTAATATAGTCCACAAATTCCTGAAAGGTCATTGTGGTTCGACTTTCACCACGACCGATTATTTTAGCCGCAGTTGAATCCCTTTCGGCATTATTGATTTTGGAGGCTAGCTCAGTGACACTAACTCGACCATCTTTGTCGACATCTAACTCCTTGAAAAGCTTGGAAATACGTTCCCGATCCTCTGATTTGAGGTTTGATTTCTCTGGCATTGCTGAGTTAATTGCGACCCCAAAATACAACTACGGCTTGGTAACTAGCGTGCGCACGTTCCTAGCCCTGGTGACTATTCCTCGAGCCTTATTGAAGCAGGCGTTAGTGCCTTTCCGTTAATTGGTTCAGGTGACAAAAAGGCTGCAAAATGTGAAGATGATGGTTGGCTTGTCCATTTCAATGAATTTATTGGCTAAACGAAACTATGGTTGCTTAAAGCTGAATGCCAATTGGCTTGAAGACAGCCAATTAAATTATGCAGATAATGTTTCAAAAATGCAAATACCTTACGCTTGCGTGCAGTGCAACGGTTATAGTTACACATCTCTGACTAATATTTATTAAGCCGCAAACATAACATGAGAGATAGCGTGATTAATGTTTAAGTTGGCTGTTATTTTAATTTTGTAAATGCACACAACTATTAGCTTCAACGTTGAATTGTTGCATGGAATTTTGGGTATATTCTTCTAAGTGTTAATATCATAGTTAAATAATACAATTCTTGAGGAAATCAGAGACTGTGCACATCAATTGTAATAGTTACAACATTTGCAGCTGATTGTTAAGCTAATAAACCCTGATCTTTCCCCTGTTATCTCTTGGCCAGATCCTCTAGTATGGAAAAGATCCCGAAATTAGCTAAGCTACTTCAACGGTAAAGAGGAAATAGACGTATGGCTACTATGTCCATGCCGTGAATATTGATTGTTTATTGGTTAAGAAGTCTTAGCGCTCACGATTTCATATGCCCCTTGGTACGATTAGCATCACGACTGCACGTGATGACTACGGAGTAAGTAATACACTGTTCTTTCCAGAATGGTTTATCGTGCATAGCACTCTTAGGTTCAGCCATGTTAGATTCGTGTACAAATACTTCGTAATAATTCGACAAAGTACGTCCCGGAAGATCAGACTGTCGAGAAAAAATTTCGATCAATGACACATTCACTACGCGAATACATAGAAGTAATTCTTTGATCACAAATTGCGAATCGATCACGATACTATATAGCATCCGCTCAAAAGTTCACTTAGACTGTTCAATAGAAAAAAGATAATTATTTACTATGATTTTTTAATTTAAAGTAAAAAATATCAATTATCTTATTGCCTTAAATTCATTAGAAAATATTTCCTTATACAAATCATGGTGAAAATATACAAATGTCAATTCCGGTCTTTTTTACGCAAATTCGAACATGAATATTAATAACTGAACCAGTTTTGATTTAACTAGTTGTAATTGAGTGTCCTTTTATGTTATGTTATGGCTTCGACTCTTTATAATTAATAACACAGATTCTTTTTTTCTCTATTGATCAGAATGACAACCAAACTCAGAATGCCGAAGTACTTGCTAATTGCAAAATATTAATTTAGTTAAATTAATTTAAAAATGATTGAACTGAACATAATCTTATTTACTAAAAGTAGCAAAGACATTATTCGAGGTAAATTATATCGCAGTTAAAATACTGTTAGCATTCTTTAAAAGAGTAATTAAATCAAAGTGATATATAATTGATTTATTTGTTAATTTCGATATTTCAGAATTAATCTGGCATTCAGTGGCCAAGGAGAAAAAATTGAATCTTCAAATATCCAAAAGAATATTTTGCGAAATATTACTGAAAAGTCAAAAAAAATATTCGAATATGCAAAAGAAAAGTATTATTTAAAAATTTACGCCTTATTAAAATAATAATCAATTCAATAAAAATTGATAAATGAGACCTAAAACTTGCATTAGTTGTAGAAATATTTTTACTATAAAGTAACTAATTTTGTTTAACTAGCCAAATGTACATTACGAATATGACCCCAGAACGGCATATTTTCAAATTCACACAATCTGCCTTTCCCGAAGAGTAAAATAAGTAAGTTTAATAATACAGTTCTTAAAAATTTTAATTACTCTTAGATACGATTAGCCTTCAATTGATGGTTGTCAAGTGCGATATATTTATGTTATTTCTTTCACAAGCATTTGGTTCAACAATGTTTTGGGCTGCTCGTTAAATGCTCGTTATCATTTTATTTTTTAGTTATTTTTACAGTGTGTTAATTTAAGTTTCACGTAATTTTTGAATTGTTTTTATTTCAGTCATGTCGATTTTACTGAAAAACATCTCTCAAATCGTCAATGTTACGAGGAATTCCAAACAGACCTTTATGGTTGACGGGTATGATCTCTTTTGTGTCACAAGCGATCCCGACTCGAAGAGTAAATATGCTATTCTTCTCGACAGGTATATGCTTTATCTATTTTTGTCTTTTGATTTTAATTATTTTACCATGTATTTTGTGTGAAAGAGTATCGGTATATATTATCGGCTCTATTAATTTTTTGTTTCACAAAAATGTATAACAGATCATTTTAAAAAAATTTAAAATTGAAAAAATTAAGAATATGATAGCATCTTTAACTGTATTCATGATTTGAAAAAAAGATAAATATTTTTCTTATTTTCACCATTTTTGCACTTTCTATTGGTTTTTTGAGAAATAGAAAGTAATCCACCGAGATATTTCGGATTTATGTCTTTTATTAGATTAAATGCGCAATGTTATAATTTTGAACGAAATTTACCAAATTTAATATTTTTAAAAATATGATGTGGAGTTTGAAAAGGTAATCCGATGAATTGAATGGCGATGTTAAAGAATACAGTCTCGAAAAGTCTTAAACGGCCTATTTTATATAAGGTATAAATAGACCTAATTTCATTTCTGTTGCCCCATCTACAGCAATCAAGATAAAAGTTCGCATGTCGGCTAAACTTTGAAGATCTAAGAAATTCGCATTTAGCTGCCTTAGGATGCAAATATAAATCAAACTCATATCAGATTTGCAGTTATTGGAAAAAATGAAGATGTATTTACTTTGATCGAAATTTACTGATTTCCTTCAGACCGAATGCATTTTTCTAGACTTGTTCGTTTTAATTGAAATGGTTACTATTCTTCTTGAATGAGTAAATATGGAAATATTAGTACTTGCTCTTAAGCAAGGATTTTAATATTGCGCAAACTGTTGTTATTTAATTTCACTAACTAACGTAAAATTTTATTTAAAGAAGTCATGAATAAATATGATATAGATTGGCTTTCTTCTCAATTCGATGATATCTACGTATATTTGCTTCAAATATATGATTATTTTCTTATCAAACCGGTTTTATCAGTCACATCGATTTCATAAACATTTTTTTAAGTGAAAAGTAGACAATACTTATTCGATAGTGTTATTATTCACTTATTGTATAATTATCAGATGCAACTAATTTGGCATTACACTGCTTTTGTTTGCTTCTTTACACTTCTTCGTTAAAAAGCTATGTATTTAAACAAATACTCGTAATGAAAGAACATCTACACACGTGCTTAATTGTTCCTAGATAGAAATCTACTTGGAACCAGTCCCGTAAACTCTGATTTTTAAAGCACATTTTTATTTCCCCCGTGAATTCGATTCAACAGGTAATCTCGAGCTGACTGACAATAACTCATTCGTTTATATTTCTTTCCCTTCAAATCAGTTCAGGCACTATTTAAGTTCTCCTAGTCGCTCCTAGCTAAGATATTCACTCTAATATAAGTCGCAAGTGAAAACATTCTCTTCTATGCCCCAATTATAAACGGTAGTTTTTGCTTTAACATTTGCAGTCAATTGTTCTTTTCCTTAATCTGTTAAACTAATTGAGATCTCCGCTCAGATTCGTAACTTTTAGTAAGTAAAATAATTTTCGCATTAAATGCTTAATTCCATCTCTTATTTTTATCTTTGAATATCTGAAACAAATTTATCCCGCCATTTTTAAAAGGAACTGCCTCTGGGATCTTTTAAATTCACCAAGTAATAGCAATTTGTCAATAGAGCTTGAATGGGACTTGATCAGAAGTGAAGAAGAGCTCAAAGCTCAGATTTTAAGACTTGATCCAAGGGTTCATGAGCGAGTTCACGATCGCGATTTCCGTTAATGTTAATTAATATGAGTAGCAGGCCATGACATTTTGATACATTTGTCTCTTCTCATAGCCAAGTACGACTGTCATATAATTCTTCCAAAATTACATATGAATGAATTTCAGGACACATTTTACTAATGGATAGAGATTATTGATTTTAATTTCATCTCTACAAATACGGTGATTATAATGACCGAAAAACCGTAATATTGTTATTTACTGAATGACCTTTCCAATTAGACTTCCAGAGCCTTTTAGCCCTCCATCCTCGGGGAAACCTTCTATCTGAACTTGTAGTTCATTCCTTTTTTTATAATTTATTACTAATGGGAATAGAGAGCTTTATTACCTTGAAAACTCATCGATCCAAATTTCTGTTCCAACGAAAGAATCCTAAAATGTCCCTTTGATCCCAATTCTAGAACAGTGGCTTGAAACACGCCCTAAAAGCTATTTTGGTTGCAGAGTATTTAATTAAGGGGGAAATTACTTGGCATATATTACTATAAACATATCCCTGACTATGCGGGTATTCAAGACTGAGTGTGAGTCAGGGATGAGGGAGTGAGCTCGTTTGCTGGCGTCAGCGTTGTGTTTAAGGGGGTTGGTAAATTTTAGGCCAATCTTTTCGGTGAATTATCAAAACTTTTATTAGACCGTCTAAGAATACGTTGAATCAGTAGATTGAAATGGGTGTTTTTCTACGTACTAACAATGAATGAATTTTTCAAAGCAAATGACTTATAATGTGCAATTATTCGAAATTTTGACATCACAAGGAACAACAAATTAGTAGATATGTGAAGAGAACAGAGAGAGGAAGGTAAGAAAAGTAAGAGTTCTAGAATTGCGTTGTGTGGTTTCGATGGTCTGACACAAAAAGTCCAAACATTGTGCCTTAGATCCTTGAGATTTCAATAGATTGTCCTTTCTTCACCTAGTTGCCTAGTAGCTTTAAAGTAAGAGGCTTGAGATTCTAAGTTGGCTCACCTGACCATATTGAAGACTGAAAAAATAAGTGGACACCGGCAATGGCATTCTGATTTACGGTTAGTTTGGGTAAAATATTAATTTATCATAAGCTATTTTATTACATACTATGAGGTAATTTAAGTCGAAATTATTTAAGCCAATAGCTTTGGTTAACTCTGCGATTCCGTTTTTAAGTTAGTGTCCGCAAAGAAGGCATGAAAGCGCTTTTCTTTCTTAAATTAAGCCGACCTATCACAAGGTAGGCGCCCGAAGGATCAACCACAGTCAACAGAGTTTTGTGATTCAAGCAACTCGTGATTACCTCTCTCTTTCTCTCTATGGTAAAGCGTATATATAAATTCTAGTAAATCTGTTTCTATTTTAATTTCTTGTGTTCAATGACTATTCAATTAATTTAATGTTGATAATAATTGACGGACATTTGAATTTCGTCTTGCTCTCTTACAGGTTCCGAATAAATTATTTGATGATGAAATTAACCATTTAAGGGTAAATGAATTCTATAAATTATCCATGACTGACTGACTAACAATAAAATTAACATCGAGGACTCTCATGATTCATGCTCCAGTTTTATCATCTTCTGGATTTTGGTTAACTCCAGCCATTTAGCATTCCCCGTAATACTATCTCTTTTAAAGAGAAGGTGATGAGCAGCTAAAAAAGCTTGAAATAAAACCTTTTTCTTTCCACAAATATTTATTTTGCAAAAAAATATAAATTATTTTAATTAGAAACTGCACTTATGTCCAGTAAAATCTTCATAATTAGTTAAACAGAAAACTAATATTTGCTTCTTTCATATCAAATTTAGATTTAAGGTTCCTCTTACGCACTTCCCTCTAGATTGCATTGTATTTGGGCGGTTTCCGAGCAATTCAAATACATTAAATTGGGTCTCCATAATTTATTGAAAACATATGTGAGTGCGGGCAGCTTTAGAGTTCATGCTACGTGATTTCAAAAATGAAATTTTTTAAATAAGTTATCATTCAGGTAAAAATGTAGGTGAATTTTTTTCACACTTTAGCACGGCAAACAAAATAGAACTCCGCTCAGACAGCATTAATCAGGAAGCACAACCGTCCTTTTAGGCAGTTAAAACAGCTATTTCAGACAAGTCAAAACACAATCTACGGCTTGGCAAAAGTTCTTGTATTTATTTTATGAAATTATTTCATACTTGATAAAGCGCAATATCTGACCATTTAGTGATCAGTGAATTTATTAACTTTGTTTGAAAAGAAATTGTATCGCTGGTAGAGTTTAGACATAGGATCCCGTAATTTTGATATTAAAACTGAAAGAAAGTGCAGTGGAAAGTGCAAATAGAAAATTTTTGTAGTGAAATCTAGGATACCTTTAAAGGCCGATTTTGTAATAATCTAAACCCCGTCCGCAAAACTCCATTAATTAAATTAGGCTTTTTAATATCCAATCACATAAATTGTGAGACTTCACCGAAAGGTATATAGTACCACAGTTATGAAGATGAAAGGCAGGAAAATGGTAAGACAAGAATCAAACTTTGTGATTAGAGGAAAAACGTCATTACTTCGTGAGTGAAAAAGTATTTATGGTGAAAAAACCAAATCAGGGTTAACTAGGCGAAGTTAACAGCACTATTGTTCGTCTGATGAGCAGCCAATTAACTTAATGGTCTGATATTAACGTTTCAAGTCTGATACGTCAATGAAAAATATCAGCTTGTTTTGATAATCAACTTAAATGAATTTTTGGTTTTCACCTTATTTTGTTAAGTTTGTGTTTGCAACAATGATGATTCCTGACTCCAGAATTCGAATCTCATTTTTTTAAATATAATTAGTGTATCTGGTCGTATTCTGGTAAATCTCAACGATTTCAACTGGATATATGGAAACTACTCATTTCAATAAACTTATTTCGTTACGAAATCCCAACTTTAGGACATGAGGATGCGATGGTCCTAGGGAATTAAATGTTCAAATGAATTAAATTTCTTTCGATGTTCTGGTACTTTTGCACAAAACTCCTTCTTCACAAATAATTGGAATATTTTATCGTTCGCTTTCCATGATTAAAACATAAAGGTCTTTCCTTTGATGACACTCCTTTATACTAATAATAATAATGTGTTAGGTATTAGTGAATCTCCTCACATTTTTTTCGTTTAAATATGACCTGCTTATGTTTCGGCAGGTGAAAAAGTGTAGAAATAATTTGATATCTCAATCCTCTGGGGTTGAGAACTTCCCTTCCTTTTCTTTTGCACAGCAGTACCTAAAGAAAAAGGAGACTTACCCTCCCTCCTTCTCCCCCTCTATTCCTCTCCCTCGCCATTAAGCATTAAGGAAAGTCGGCACTTTAGCGCCGGCTGACTTTCCTGGACACCGCAATTAATCACTTAGTAACCACCTAATGCAACTACTACTGTCCATAATCATTGGCAGGTCTCTTTGGGAAATATTTTCAATATACCAAAAAATTATCTTGAATTCATTTATTAATTTTTACTCCCCGAACTGTTCATGTGTAAGAAGTCTAATGCCGAATAAAATATCTGTACATATGAAATGTTAATAGTTATACATGTCTATTTTTAAGTAATCTATGAAGTTTATTATTGTTATTAGAAATTTAATATGATTAAAGATTATATCAATTGTTTTATCTTTCCATACGTCAGCAGCTCGGCGACTCAGTCATATGTTTTTATTAATTGTTTTCCCTTTTTCCTCTAGGCACATGAGGAGAAATGGGAAAAAACAGATATCATTTACTTTTAAATAACATTAAAGTGGCGTAAATAATTTATTCAGTTGTCAGAATATATTTTAAATGATTTTTTTCCATAAGTGGGCAATCTGGTGGGTTTGTGAGAGCTCAAAAAGTCTTATGGACTTTTCCTGCATATGAGTATACTATTTGTAAATATCTTTTTACTTACATATTATAAATACTGTCATCCATACTATACGGGAACGATTAATGTAAAATAATTCGCGAGTCAGCTAAATTGTCTATCATCGAACCAGTTGCCAAGATTTTTCCAAATGTGTATGCAGACAGCCACTCCATCACCAATTATAATCAATACATGCTTATTGAGCTGATGTGTGCCAGAAACGGGGACGCAGAAATTCAATTTTATATAGGCGACCTGCTAAACATAAAAGAGTTACTTCCCCATTGGGGATGCCAAAATCAGGAATTTCTATTATCATTTTGATATTCGCGGAAATTCGATGTTATACGAAAGATCGATCGATTGGTTATTAACCTTTGTTTTATCATAAACTGGACTGAATCCGTCATAGATTACAGCCACAAATTAAATAGCTAAGCATTATGAATTAACGGTACCACTCTGCTGTCAACCCTGTTACGTGCAATGCAAAATCAGGATTAACTGCTATAACTGCAGTAATTTAAATCAAACTATAATCTCCTAACAACGTTTTACAAATTACTCGACTGAACAAGGCAACAATATTCAAATTATAGATATTACTTGAATCATGGTGTAATGAGATAATTTATGTATCTAAATATTGATAGAAGGTCATATTAAAGAAAGAATTGAAGAAATCTTAAAATCCAAAAAAATTCAATATGGAGAATTTTATCAGATTATTACGCGAACAGTAAAGCAAATTTGCCTAATTATATGTAACAGAAAGTTGAATTTTTCCTTTCTCTAACCAACAATACCTCTTCAAGTCCTAATGAAAATAATTCGTTGGCTTTCAGTCTATCATTTTGAACAAATATTAGCACTTATTAAATCAAAAACAGTATATTTTAGACAAGAAGAGGAAGGAACTTTTAAGGTCAAAATATGATAAGGTTAATTAGTCATACTTCATATGGAAAAGCAAAATTGTAAAAAATATTTTCAAGTATAAGCGTCTAGACGTAGAGCAAGGAAGAATAAGTGATGGATCGTAATTTCCTGGAACTGGCGATCTGTCGGGTTGTTCAGTTTCTGCTGTATGCAAATAGACCTCTGCAAAACTTCCTTGTGTCGTTACCACAGAATAACCTGAGTGAGTTCTAGGTGAAATAAGAAATTCTCCATTTCTAGTTTTTCAATTGTTTTTCTTCCTCGACTGACTTACGGTTGAAGAGGAGCAGTGAATTAGCACCGTCTTAAAATGGGAAAAGGAAAATTTTGAGATAAAAAAACAAAAAACTGCTTGTAAAGAATGTAGTGATCGAGCACATGATCGATCGACTGGCATGTAACTAATCAGCATGTGATCGAAAAATCGAGTCAATGGTGGTAATGGTTGGCAAAATGTGGGATAAACATTAGAAGCTAACTTTTTCCGCTCACGATGAGTATTGAAGACACCGGCCTTCTGCATGTTTGAAACTTATTTCATTATTTTCACATCACTGGTATCTAACACTTATTCACGAGGTAGGAAAGAAAAGGTAAATTGGCCTAAATTTAGAAGGAGGCAACGATAATGGATCAGGGCCTCTCGGACAGTCATTTGTTTATACGTACCATATTGCGCGCAGTAAATGGATGATTTAAAATGCCGACTCTTCCCTCCACTCCCTCCCGCCGCCCCTCCCCCCTGCCCCTTTTGTGAGCTGTAACCTTTTAGTAAGGTTAGATGATATTTATGAATAGACTTATTTAAGGCAATAATTACCTTAGTAATTACAAATCGATCAATGGTCACTCTTCTTACCATAAGACCGGTCTCATCTTAGTAGCAGATAGATAAGAAAATTCTATTTGCCAGCAGTTTTATATAAACTTTTACCAACTAATTGTACTATTATTGTGGTGCATGCTTCGGTGCCTTTGCATCCGAATTATTATTTAACACTGAATTCAAGTTGTACTAATCTATGCAAATTTTGGGATTTTCAAAAAGAATTTTTAAATCCCCTGGAGACCGAAAAATACATATTATTACTAGAAAACGCTTTCCCATACCGACTGGGTGAATCTTAAGAAGCGTTAGTTTTTACAATACAAAATATTTTCCCGCTTTAAGAAGATAACACTGCAAATCATCCAGTTGAAACTATTCTTCATCTAAGAATCGATGTGATAAAAGTTGTAGTTAATCTATCCGTCATTTTTAATTAACATCTATTGTTTCTTCTACTTCCTTTTCTTCGAAATTAGTGATGGAAATATACTCTCCTATGGCTCCGAGGACCTTG
The DNA here is from genome assembly GCA_000469805.3 of Hymenolepis microstoma. Classification (NCBI taxonomy): domain Eukaryota; kingdom Metazoa; phylum Platyhelminthes; class Cestoda; order Cyclophyllidea; family Hymenolepididae; genus Hymenolepis; species Hymenolepis microstoma. The sequence goes on along the minus strand of LR215995.1, from coordinate 7,415,963 downwards.
TAATCTGTCCAAATTACGAATATGATACCGTAATCGACTGCAATGGAGGAACAATTCTACCAGGCAAGTGGGCTTTTCTCAAGCGTCTTTTTGAGCTGCACGATTAATTAATTAATTATCTCTTTCCTTATTTCAAAGCTTGCAAGATAAGAAAACCTATTAAGGAATACTTTTTCAAACTTATACATTATTTAGGACTTGTGGTCGAATTGCCAATTTGACATTAGAATGAATCCCGATCGTTCCAACTAAAGAATCTCATAACTTCATTTGATTAAATGAATAATAATTTGGTTGAAATGAAGAAATGGGAAAAATTTTCAAATATAACCACAAATGTTATTACAAGTATTGAAATGCGTTACTTCCTCGAAAACTGAAAAGATAATTTAATTAAAGCTAGATTTGTCTATTGAAAGTGTTGAATAAACCAAAACATCCTTCCTTAATAGAAATTCTGACACCATTAGGCAGTGCAATGGATTGCTGTTTCACGCCCAAGTGTTCTTTTTTCAATTTTCGAGATTCTACCCCTGGTTTCCTGAGAGAGTTTACATTCCAGATGTTCGAAGCTAAATGATCAATGGGTTTGGGGTGTATTTTTGATGCTAAAGAACATAAAAATTTCTTGTTTAAAACCAAATCTGTCTTCAAAAGTTGAATTATCCTACTTTGTCAAAAATAATTGAAATGCTGGGTGGCAAAGGTAAGGAAGTTCTGTGTGAATAGAGAAAAGCGGATGAATATTATTATACTCTCATTTAAAAATAGTTAGTACGGAATGTTTTGTGACCTCGCGCAAAGCTCAGTATCAATTTCAGCGTAATACTGTGTATTTACCTTTTTTCAGCACAAATTTGAAGAGATTTTATGCTAAGATGAAAAATCGCTACATTGGTAAATTTGATCAGAAAAGAGAAAATAGGCGATGGTTATGGCATAATTAAATGCCATAAGAGAGAGACATCGGAATAACAGATATTGAATAATTTGAATCAAACCCAGAAGTCCTGTAAAGTGACAATGACTATGAAGCGAAAACTTTCAAGCTTCTACTAAGAGTTTTCAACTTAAATCTACTAGAAAACAAAACGCTATTCATGGAAACTATCTATTGCAGGATCATAAGCACCAGTCTCGTAAAATCACAAATTCAAGCGAAAGTATCATGCTTATGAGTTCAATAAATGTGCTTCTCATTTTATGGCTCCTTTGTGTCTCAGCAGCGAACTGGTCAGTATGCGCGGCAATTAAATTCATGGTCATGAGACCAATGTGGATTTGTCCATAAACAATGACTTGAATGGAAAATTGCTCCGATTAATTCCAGTCAACAGGAGGATGGTAGAATTTGAAGTTCTGAGAAGGGCGGCTCAGAATACCTTCCCTCTATCCAGGTCGTGCTCAGGTTAAAATTTACTTATTTTAGTAACCAAAATGAAATTAATAATTTTGCCTTTTGAAAAGAAATTTGCCTTTCTTTGCTTTCAAATTCAGCCGATTTTTCTTTCCATTTAATAAGTATTTAACACTTAATGACGTTTATTATTATTATTCACATTAATGCAAAAAAATAATAATTATTATTATTATTAACTGTTTGGGCAACAAGAAACTGAAATCGCTTAAATGTGGACCCGAAAAAAATGGCGAGGGTATCAGCAATTGCTAAGGCCAAATTATTGGTCGTAGTATCCAGTAACTTCTATGACTACACATAGCGGGAAGGAGATGTCTAAAATTCCAAGTTAGCAGAGCTCTGAGCACTGTTCCGCAATGTCAATTTAAGTTAATAATTCGATTTAATTATGGCAGTTCTCATGCATTTTCTTCCGGAATACAAATGAATACAGGTGTTTTTACCACCTGAAATATTTTTGATTCATTATGCTACCTTAGCTAGCTTCTATCAGCTGCACAAACTTTCTGTTTTAGACAGAATTATTTGCTGCTCGAACGGGCAGAAATTAAAGCGATACCAATATGCTCAGGTGTACTCTTATAAAAACATTCTGCACTTCAAGAATGCGAATAGCCATTGTCATGGCGTGATTATTCTACCTAGAACCTACTATTTCCCCTAACTCATTAATGACACAAAGTCTTTTAAACTTCAGCAATTCACTCCACTAACTGCAACGTCGTCACCCTTCAAACAAGCATACAATATTTATAATAAGTAACAATTAAATTTTTAATTCTACTTTCTTGGAATAAAGGTTATTAATTTTATTAAGCATCCATTCTTACTAATCATTGCCTAATGATCGTTTTAACACACTCTCATACCATCACTAGGCATAACTTAACTGAGTTTATTATCTACCAACTCACAATGAAAGCATGAAATTGACTATGCTATTCATATGTCAAACTGGACTAACTTTGTCAAAGCCATCGAACATTTTTAAGGTTTCACACAGGAAGGAGAGCAAAGATACCGGAACACCAGACAAATCGTTTAAATTTAATTAACTGGCAATTAATCACCTTTCAATGAGGCTGTTTAAAACGTCTGTTTTGGGCAAAGAAGCGGTGCGAGTAATCCTTAACAGTAATCTGACTTCGGCAGCAGGATTGGTCACGAATATCATAAAATGCACTTAGATTCCAAATCTCTAACTTCGTTGAAGATTAAATTAACCACTGCGGCCAACGTATACATCTGACAATTTCAAAGTTCAGAAAGGTGCACACTCATTAGCTTTGGTGACCCTTTGCGCAGGTTAATTCTGATCAATAAGAGGGTTGGTAGAATACGAATGCCTCATAAAAGAGGCTCAAAAATGCATTCCTTCGGTCTAATCCAGAAATAATAGAATAAACCCTTCCTAATGCGCTTAAGGAGTCCGTAAATTATCATTTAACAAAAAATCCACTTTATTTTAATTTTTCAATCATGGTAAAAATTATTACCGAAGTTGGCTCCCATAGGTATCTTCAGTGAAAAAAATCGATGAACAGATACTTTGACTTACCTTTCAAGAACTGGAATGTTTAAAGTTCACTTCTAGCATTTACTCTCATGAAAAAAAACGCCCTTTCCTTCTGTACTTTTAAATGTAACTATGATGGGTATTGTTCGTCAAACGAATTTAATAGAGAATATTCATTGGCCCATCCCTCCCCCCCCACTTCACCCAACTTTTTCGATCTTCCCCTTCAAGTTACCACTAAGGTAAGGAGTGATGCCTTCAATACTTCACTTGACTTAATTAAAACACGTGCGCTTTATCGGGAAAGGGTGCTGCATGTTAAATTACAGTCTAATTTAAACACAGATGAAAGAACTCAATTCTACTATTCAACAAATTTGTTATTCGAAAAGGTGCTTTTAAATAACCATTCTTTGTGTGCATATATGTATTTGATTAATTCTCATTATTTAAAATGACATACCAGGGCAATTAAAGCTTAAGTCATCGATGTAAAACACCATGTGAGCTTTATGAGAATAGTAGTAATGTAAATACGCCAATAAATGCTTTTTTATTTTATAGTAATTATTTAAAAAAGTGAATTGGTGAATATAAAAGCTATTTCCTTAGAGTTAAGTTCATACAAATAAAGCGTTTGGATGAAACAATACTTGCCTTTGATTGGAAGCATTTATCATTGTGGCTTGCTAGCATTTCGCAATGCAGGTTTAAAATCAAATGAAGTGGGACACTTTAATAAAATTGACAAAAAATATCTTTTTAATTCCCTCCCATTTATCGATTACTACACTTGCTACTGACCAATTTGTCTCAATTATAAGTTGTAATTTTGGCTTGTCGTGAATTACAAAATAAACAATTGTTTATTAAATATACCGTCATAACTTGTCAGGCAGTTAAGTAATTAACAGATGCATTTATATTATGTTATATTAAATGAATTATTCAAACTGCACTCTTTTTCTTTGGTTTTGAAGGGAAATGTAATCTAATGATCTTTCCTTCGTCCTGGCAGTTTGCTGACACCAAAACTCTAAACTACGCTTCAATTAAGATATCTCCTCTATTCCAGGAAAGCAAATAAAATCAAAACCCTATAATTTTTTGTCAATATTTCCTAAAAACAGGCTTCTTCAAAAAACTCTGAAACTGGCCACTTCTATGGTCTTAATATTTACTGATTGATTCGTGGATTTTGCACTCCAAAGAACTAGCATTGACCTGAGTAAATTGAAAATCCAAAATCTAATAAAATTAAGTAAACGATAATAACCAAATCGAGAAATTCTACTAACGTTAAGTTTGAATTTATTGAGAATTATGTACATAGGATTCAGAATGGTTCCATAGAAAACATGTCTTAAATCGATCATATTGTGTCAACTATGTCAATTTAGATTAACTTATAATATGCGATAAATGAAAGCGATAAAATCAATCAAATCAAAGTTCAAATTTCTTAAAATGACTTTATCAAGTGATCAGATATTGTGAGCCATGTCAATGCAAGGTTTATAAAGGAGTTCCGAGACGCTAATGAAACACTTATGAATGCCAATGTACACTTCAGATTTGTAAAATACCTTATATAGCGAATTTTTTATGGTCTAAAGAATTCAGTTATCTGATCTCTTCCTTGTTAAATTGTGTCCGACTATTTTGCCTTCGCAACGACTCGAAGACAAAGTCGATCTGAAGTATTAAATCGACTAATAATCAATGAATTTCGTAGCCTAGGATTTGCTGCAATCCAGAAGACAGTTAACGAAATTTAAATGCTGCAACCTACACAATGAAATAGGACTCTTTGATACTGTGATGTTGCTCTCAGTATTCCGTAACGAAAAAGTGCCAATCACCTCATATTTCTGTGAGTAACAATAAGGTGCTATTTTATTAAACAAGGCTGATTAATTAATTTAAAGATTGATAAAATAACATAAAAAATAATTATGGTATGGTTTCTGAAAATGCGTTTCCTGATTTCCACTATCCAGGGTGGAAGAGCATGGCTTCCTCTTCAAACTCTGCACATTATATTGGAGGTGATGTTGGGCTTCATTAACAAAATATTTCATTAGATCAGAACATTACACAATCAGAAAAAGTGCTGTATTAATGTAAGACATCATTTATTTAGCAGGGAAGATTTCTCTGAGGCAATCGCTTCTGTGCAAAAAGATGGTTGTTTGGGGATAATTGGACCAATCTTAAAGGTATAAACAGTTTACTTACAGAATTTGCGTATTCTCGACAATTTTATTTTGACATTTATTTTTAAGTTAATTAACAAAAGTTCAATTATAATCCTTTTAAATCAATTTGTTTATTTAATTAGTATTTTAAGCTTATTAAATTACCTATTTAACTATTTTTTACAAATAGATATTATTTGCCATATTAGATTTAAAGATAATTCCTTCATAAATTGATTAATAAGTCATTAAAGCTACAATTTATTCTCTAATTTTAATTATTTTACTATTTAGGATTTACGGATGCGCACACCTATCCAGTTTGGGGCGGTGATCGTGTAGACGACTTTTTTCAAAAAGTCGCTGGAGCGTCTTACATGGAGCTGCCAGACTCCGTAAACACCTCAGACTCAGATTACACAGTTGAACGGACCGCTTTAGCTAGTGAAGAGGCTCTTTACAATGCAACTCTCGAAAGAATTAGAGTATGTACGCATTGGTTTTATTGATTATATTATATTACTGTACTCCTGCTCGGTCTGTCATTTTAAATTCAACTTGACAAATGCAAAGTAATTGCTTTTAGGCAATCTGAAGGCAAATATAGTTTCCGAAATTCTATATTCCTTATCTCTCTATTAATTATTTGCTAACGCCCAAAATATACACGAATGGTGAGAAATCTAAAAGTCCTCGCCTGAAATTTGAACCTTGGAACATTGGGATATTGTGTAATAAACCACAACCATTCACAACCAGGAAGACAACCTGAGGAAACAGATTGAAACCTTCCAATGTCCTGAATTCATTCAACACTTTTCTTTGCTCCCCATCACTTTGCATTTGGCTCGGATTAATTCAAAACCTCAGTTATTTGAGCTGGAAAAAATGTTGTTACTATTTCCTATTCGGGGCAATTTTGTGGTAGAAAAATTCCAATCACAGTCAGCAGGATAAACTGCGAATATAAGCCTTTCATTAGCTGTTGTCTTTTTATTTGTTTAGTCCATGGCAAGCAAGGGGACAACAACACTTGAGTGCAAGACAGACTATTGCTCAAACTGGGCCACTGAGAAGAAGATCTTGAGAATTCTTACCCGACTTAAGCGAGAAATACCTCTGGACGTTTCAATCACCTACTTTGCAGCCAGTATACTGCCAAAGCAAGTTCATACTGGCTTTATTGAAATTAAAAATCCGGTCTCAATTGGGTGGAGGGGGGGGGGTTAAAGAAACGAATATCGATTTTTCTTTATAAATTTATAGAACAACCTTTCTTGAGAATCTGGTAGTCACTTTACTCTTTTTTCCACCTAAATTTTATTTCCCTCTTAGTAATTCCACTTATCTCAGCCAACACTTTATGCTTTTGAATAAAATGGATATTGGACACTGCTTTTGTGACGGTCGGTTAGAATATTAAAATTGCTGACAAATTAAAATCATTAACACCACTGGTAACAGCCGATAATTTTCTATATGACAATATGCTTAAATAGATGTCTGATTAATGTAAAAGGAAACTCGGTGTTGAATTACATCCAAATAAATCTAATTTCACTACGTCGCGCGTTCATTGTGGAAATTCGCTTGTTAAAATTATCACGGATTTTTCAGTCCAAGAACTACTGAATCTGTATTTATCTAACCACTACCACGAAATAGAGGAATCTTTTACAATACTCTACAAAATGCCCATCAATAATTGAGCGAAATAAGCTCAGAGAGTAACACCAAGCCATTCTAAGTGATGAATGTATAAGAACTTATTGATTAACTCCAATTATCACTAAGCTCGAAATATCGTCTAGAAGAGATTTCTCTGAAGCCTAAGAATAGGATCATAAAATTGGAACCTCGACCACTTGGACTTGATGTGACCCGTGATTTGACAGTATTTATTAACAATAAATTCCATCTTAGTGTTAAAGGATAAGAATTACTGGCCCTAAAGCAGAGAACACGTCGGACAGGCATTGTATGCTATTTTTCTCTTATCAGGGCCTGAATACCCACAATTTTTAGTCATGTGCTTACAGTGCGCGATGCCAATTCGGGTTTAAAAGATTTAATTCGGGCAATAGGAATTTAAACGATGCGCCAAAATCAGGACGACCAACAAATTTGTTGACATTTTGAAAGAGATAATAGGTCAATTATGGAAGAACTGTTACAAAAACTTGTATATCTATAGTGAATTGTAAGATTATACTTGCAACGCATAGATTAATGGAATTGAACGGGAAGTTAGAAGCAACTGCATCAACTCCCTCAGTCCTAATAATAAAGAATTCGTCTTTTTTTGTGCCAAATCGTTAGCGATCGTTATTTGATCGTTTACGATAATGATAGTGGGAAGAATCATGGTTGTCTTCAAGCCAAACTCTCTTTTCATTCCCTAAGTTAAGCAAGGTTTGACCCACCGAAAAATTTTTGCACGCATTCTGTGGATGTACAGAACGTAATCCGTTTATAATAGCTAAAACCAGACGAAACCGTCACAGCTAAAGTTTATTGTTGCCGGAAATTTGGAGGACTAAACAAGAAATTAGAAAACAAATGTATAAATTGATTCAATAGAAAACGGATAATTTTCCAACCTACAGAGCAAGAATGACCTCTCGAAAAGCATGATTTAAATGGGAGGTTCTACCATATCTTCCATATTCGCCAGCCTTCAAGTCATCCGATCATCACACCTTCAGATCCATGGGTCACACTCCAAGAGAAACAAATGTTTCAAAAGGCGACTGATGTGAAAACTTACTTGAATGGTTATTTAACTTCATAATAGCAAGTTAATTTTCAAAAAAAGGAGACGAAAACTGCAAGGGCAGCGAGAAAGTGTTGCATTTGGTGGAGAAAATTACATGATATTTATTTGGGCTAACTGAACATCCATATACTAATTAAATATCCATAGACTAATTAAAATTCTATAAGATTACTAAATAGACTATTTAAGTTTTAAGGTAAATTGAGTTTTGCTAAGAGTCTTTTGAATTTAGTGGATTATTAACCAATCTAACTAGGCATTTACGTGACCTTTTTATCAATTTTAAAACTCTTTTTGCTGATGCTTGGCCTCCACGTAACTTAAAGTGTAATTTTAAGCAAAGACTTTGGAGGTATCGATTAAAATTTATCCATGAGACCTAGGCAGTGGCTGTAAAATTTGGAACTCAGATGATTCATAGTCCGACGAGCCGAAATGTGTTCAATATTGTTAAATTTGAAAGGAAAGGCTAGGAAATTTGACCACTGGAATTAGGACTTTCCTCCAGTGCTCTGGTTAAATCGGAAGATAAAACTTTGAAAAGATTTAATAACTTCCAACCATCAGCTTTCTGCAGAAGTTAATGACGTATTTTACCTTCGGTTTAAATACATCCTGGTTTGATGATGAAACATTCATGGAGAATGCTTTAACCGAAATTTTATTATGGGAAAATTTGATTTAGAGCATTTGAATTGTAGAGTCCTTCCACTCAATCGAGATTTTCATTTTGCTAAAAATTTTTAAGTTGCCTGAATTCCTGTGGAAATGGGTTCCACGGTTTATGAAGTTTAATTTACCCTTATTCAATTTTATGCCATAACAGATTGATTTCCACAAATATTTCATTTGTTTTATTTTATTATTTTCAATGTATTTGTTTAATTTCTTTAATTTCTATCAATATGTGTCGATATTAATTAACTGGAAGACGCCTTTTATAATTGTTCCACGGAAAAAAGTTTTATTCATTGAAAATTGGTGGCGGGAGTTTTAACACTCTTTTGTTTGTCTCTTCAATGATCCAGTTGTAGGATTAGCTTCCTAGCAGCACTCAAAGGAGCTTATGTCATCAAAAACCTGGATCTTTGCTTTAAGATAGATGTTAACGTGATATTTACTTTTCTTATTCTATCAAATTTGACCTTTAGAAAGTGGATGAAAAATTTCATTTTCTTCGACAGAACCGAAGACTCTGTCGGTAAAGTAACCCTTCTTTTCACCCGCTGTGTTTAATCAATCATATTCTGCTGTTTGCACTACGGTGTAAGATAAATTTTGCGAAAAAATCAACACTACGATTTTAAAAATAGAACGCTTTTGCTGCTTCTAAAATGTTCCTTAATAATCATTTTCTTGAAAACAGTCAATCGTGGATGTATTTTAGACCAATCTCAAAGTCAATTTTTTCATTTGAAACTTGTTTAGGCTGAATAAATGAAAATAGATCCAATATTTTAGAGTGGTAGAATTGGCTAGTTCATTCTATGGACGCTAAAATGTGCCTATATACTACTTAATTTTCCGTGTATGCAATAAGTTAATGTGATCAGTTTCTTTATCCAAATTTGGAGTAAGGAGTAGAACTGTTATTGACCCTGTCAATGAAAAAGGAATACTGTTCACATTTCAATCGTTTGCTGCATAATGCTGTAGTATAAAACGCTTTAACCCATATTCCTTAGTGAGATTATTATTCTCAATATTGGGGGCATGTTGAACGATAAATTTTTAAGGGGTTGGTGATTCTACTTTAATTTATGTGGACCTTCTTAGGGTCAAAAAGCCGATTGATGAAGCTGGCATAAATATTTACATTTTAACAGAGAGGGGGAGAACTGACTGGAGGATTTTTTTCATTTTCTTCTCAACGCCGTTAGCGGTAATAAACTTCGACTTGAGCTATAAGGAATTTGGGGTTTAATTCAGGGGCTTTCATTCTTCCTTGACATGTTGAAAGCTAGCCATTTAGAGGTGCGAATGATAAATTTCCCCTTATGAATAAATTCGGGCCTAGTATTAGGAACTTCGATAAGGTATTATTTTTATTTTAGAAATTCAATGCCCGAAGCTCTTGCTGAAGATGTGGTGAATACGCGACTTCCGGAACTGCAGGAATTGATAGAGAAAGGAGAAATCATGGTTGATAACATCGATGTGAGATGTGCTGAAGGTAAGAAAATGTTTTAAAATTACCGTTTTACCATTAGGAAACTGCTGTGAATTAATGGCTTTAATTTTACACCGAGCAAATAAATCTCTTGTTTTTTTTTCACGTCAAAGCTATAACTATTCTGAATCTAGGAAACTAGAACCTAGCATGACCAACCAGACGTAACCAATATACGTTGACAACTGGTTATATGTTTGAGCATCTCATTTTATCCCCATCAATGGACTGATTGATTATTAATTTAATAATCACTGTTGCAGGAAGTATTACCCATAATCTCTAAGTGAAAGTGAGGTTTATTAAGCTTGCAATACAACTTGAGAAGTGTAAAAAAAAACTAAAATTCCATCTACTTTATAAAAATCCTCAAAACCACATTAATATTTTCTTAGTGACTTAATAGACATCACAATATAGCTATTCTATTGAACATATTCAGAATAGTTAAAACTGATACTGCTAAATCCAGGTATGATTGAAACGGAATAAAAGGACCGGCAAATTGGTCACGTAAACGTAAGCATTGGTTTTAACGAAACATTAAGAATACAAATCTGAGCGTTTTTGGGCAATATGAGTCAAAATAGTTTAGTGTCTATATTTTCTGCTTTCAGGCTTTTTCAGCATTGACCAATCGAGACAAATTCTGACTAAAGCTCAGTCGTTTGGTCTCAAGCTCAACTTTCACGCAGAAACAATCTCAGTCGGCTCTTCCGCTGAAGTGAGTTGAAATTTCTGAACATTAAACATGGGATAAAATAACTTTAAACGATATAACAACGGTAATAATCAGACTTATTTTGCTTGAATGCTAGATTTGTCATGGTGTACATGTTGCTCTTGAGAATAGCTCAAGTTTCAAGATACTATTCCCAGATTTCCAAGTGACTTCACTACTTAATATATTAACCAATCAAGTGGTTGGTCATTCCAAGAGTTAGAAATTACTATTTGATATAATCTAAGGCAGTTTTTGGGTATTGAAATTTTGAGAAATCCAGACTGCCGATATACTTTAAGTCCTCAATGATATATTATCTCTATGTAAAATGGACTTTTTTATTTTATAAATAAAATTGTAGATAGTTGTCAGACAAGTTAAATATCAAAACCGCCCATCTAGTGTCAATACGAAGAGTTATTTCATTAGATGCCTCCGCTTCAATTTTATAACAAACTGAATTTCGGGATAATTTAGCGTATGGCTACACATTTGTTTAATTTCTCCGGGTTTAGAAAGGAAAACCCATATAATTATCTTTCAAAATAGGTGTTCGAACTAAAAATTGACATTTTAATTAACTCGGGACAGTGCGTTATGCCTAAAGAACTTAAATTCTTGCAAAGTACATTTTTAAATAAGTGCTACCACTTTCTAAAGGTATTTGAAGAACGCAAATCATTCCAGTGGTTGGTTATTAAGTCCAAGATAATTTTTTAAATGCAAATATTTACAAAGATAGTTGGACAAATGGATACACAGCCACAGCAAATGGGAAATAGATTTGGAAGGAGGTAGAGGAATATGGTTCATGAGATTTTGTTTGATAACTTCTCATCCCCACCCACTGTTAGAATTAGGAATGAAATTCCGATATGTGGCGTTCCAGCTACCATGTCCCTTTACATAGCCTTAAGGAAGCATGAATTAGACATTAGAAGTTCTCTAATAGACGCCGCAAATAAATATTCCCCGTCAATTCATTGTTGCAATCCGGAACACAAATAGTGAACTTTGAATTGTGAAACATTAATCGCACATTTAGCACCAAAATTCTTTGATTCCTTGAAGTTGCTCTCTACGCCTTCTAGATTTAGTTTCCAAAATTGTAATGGCAACTTAATTTAAAAGTAAATACAAGTTTAAAATGTAGATAGTATTTATTCGAAACGAGACAGCAAATTTTACTCACTAATAGTAATATAATTTTTTTATAAATTAAGTTCATTGATAAATTCATGAAACATGTAATTACCTTATTAAATAAATAATGCAGTTTTAACTCAAAATATCATTTGCATAAAATTGAAAATTTGCTTTTAGTCTGGTTTTCATCAGATTAAAGTGAAGTGTTTTCCCAACTCATTTTCTCCAGCTTGACTCCTCATTTGCCCTCCTATATGCCCGTCATTTGAGAATTAAATACCTTTTCAAGGTAAAAGAATAGAAGTCTATATTTCCGTCACTAGCCCTTCATGGGCATTTCCAGGTACTCGTCTGCAGTTGCTTGAAATTCTTCATAGAAACTGCAGCTTTAAGTTTTGCATGTCAGTTAGGTCAAAGCATGCACGTCGGTAATCTCCATTATTGCCTTTGTAATCAACCAAGTGATATCAAATACCTATATTTAATGATAGTATCTAGGATATGACTTGGATGTTAGAATTCAGAGTTTTCAAATTCGAGCATAGTGATGATGGAATTTTGGGAGGCATAGACTTCTCTGCATTTTTTCTATTCCCTTTTCTTCATTTTGTTGACCGGCCTTGGATTTGGAATACATGTATGAAAGTAAAAACTCGACAGCCCAAAATACAAAAATAGCGGTTGCATGACCATTTTTTTCCCGCGCCTGTTGTTTCTGACAAGGAGATTTACATCTAACTCTAATATTTGATAATCTCATACATTTTGAAATATTTTAACGTCTAGAGGTGTTGCATGATATTCAGCTTGGTAAATTTTATCTATTTCTAACATCAGATTCGTGTTCTATTTAAAAGTATTTCTGTTTTTTTCAATTATTATATGGATTTAAAGATAATTAGCCAAATTGCAAGCGTTAAAGTTCAGTGCGTGAAACTAGTCTGTGATAAATAGCTTTCTGTTATCCCATTGGCTAGTTCACATTATAGCATGATTCCATGTTTTGAAAGTGTTCATAAGAGATTTTTTGCCTACATTAGTCTTTATAGTCTCAACCATCACAATTATTCGGTTGCACTGTTCTTGCATATTTAGTCCACCACTCTTTACACAATTATTTTGTTTTAAATGTCATTGATTCTGGCGAATATTTGCTATATATTATATACACCATGTGTTCATTCATTTAAAGAATGTCTTACTCTTGTGCATTTCCTGCTTAGTTAGTTGCAATATTTTTGAAAGACAATATAAAGTAATAGGCATCTCTTCGCAAAATGTAAACAGTAATGAATCTATCGCATAAATGTTAAAGTCATTAATGCTCCTACAATGGATCAGTGGTGCATTGGTCAACGCACACGTAGACATGTCATGAATAGCAGGTTCGACTTCCATCGGCGCACATCCAATTAGCGGAATGGTTGGCTCTGATGGTTAAATCATGCTAGCGAAGATACTGACTGAATTCGTGTCTCTTACTAAGATGGAGGTTCCGTATTGCCACTCTATACTTAAAATGAGCGTTCTGTAAGCGGACTTTGAATTATATTGCTTCAACAACTTTAAAAATACTCTTCATGAACAGTCCCGAGAGTTACTCAAATAGGAATTTTAGATAGTAATTCCTCTCATACAAGTGAATGAAAGTAGATATGTCTTCATCCCATGTGGAAATGCATCAGGACTTTGGTGCAAAGAAATGAATGTTTAATAGATTGTTCAGATTCGTAAATATGACACTCGTAAAATTGACAAATATTGAAAGAAATTGGACGTTTGAAATACATTTTGACCATCACTCTGTTTTGCACAGAATCTTTAGCTTTACAAATCAAATATTTCTCATAGTAAGTAGATCACGTAAGTCTATTTCACATGTTTTGTCCACTCCATGTTTTGACTACTCCAGTGTCCCTTTCTATTGCGCGCTTTCAAATTGATTTTTTGTTTAGGTTTTATTCTTTCTAAGCAGTTGATTAGAACGGTACTTATTTTGTCTTTCTTCCTGTCAAGCAAACGTTTCCATAATAGACAGGAAGGCGTTGTCAAATCGATTTTTTGTCTAATTTCCAATTAGAATCTAATTTATTTGGGAAATTGTTTCCGGAAAAGATCAAGAACACTATTGCAGAAATCTCTTATTTTTTTTCCAAAGACTCTCAATCAGTCAATAAATAAACTCACGGTTAATGACAGTTGTTGGGTTCTGCCTTGAAAATTTAATTTATTTTTATTTAATTTGTATTTGCGATGTTTTATATTTTAGGTCTTTTTTAAAATGCTTTAATGTTTTTCCATTTGATCTAATCAGTGAATTTCGTGTTTTGTTAAGTGAGATTCAATGACGCGTGTCTTGGTGAAACTAGCAAGTGTGAAGGAAAAAATGCTTCTGAAATGTCATTTTCTTGATAAAAGCCGTGATAAATTTACAATTGCTCACTAAGTCAGACTTTTCATAATCGCATACTAAATTATAGCGAATAATTAGCCCCATACGCGTTAATATTGACAAGCGAACTTGAGAGTACGAGAAGACCAACCTTAGCACCATGCTCTTGCAAAGTCGTGTTGTATGGAGGACACGCTCAGGACCTCTTATCATTGCTTAGCGTGCCATTGGGTAGGAAGAGGGCTTAAAATTAAATGAATATTCAAAATTTGCTGTTATAAAATTTGTCACGCCAACAAACGATTTTTTTCAAATGCGATTCTTATCTGCTCCCAAGTCCATTGACGGAATAGTATTTGACACATGCAATGAGCTGAGGAAAGGCTGTCAAGTTTCCTTCTGTTTATAAAACACGACTTGTCTATTTTCCTTCAATTATTATTAATCTCTACTGTTGACTATTTCTACTGATGGATGAGCATCGAATTTGTGATCTCTATTGTAGCTGCTGTGGACTCTAACCATGCGAACTCTTTTAAGATAAGCCATTCTTAGGTAATTAATAGCTTTCTTTTGAGATAATCTATTTGACGATTTCTTATATACATACATATATATTGGAATTCGTTTTTAATCTCGAGTGGTGACAATTTATGCTAACTGTCATCGGAAATTGATAAGTTCGTAATTAAGGAATTTATATATGACGTTATATATATTACCCATTGAGTTTTCCACTTAAATAATTATTTTATTTTGTTTGCCTCATCTGAACGATATCGGATGGACTAAGGCATAAATTACTTGAGATTCTCTCTCTTACGAAATATGTAATTTGGTAAAGTAAAATACACTGACTTATACTATTTCGAAAGAAAAACGACGGTATTTGTGTCCGAGAGAAGATGATATGAAAATGCACTCCTTCCAGTAGGCATTCATATCTAGATTTAGGGCGCAACTATTCAGCATCACTCACCAGAGCCGAACTATTACCCAAACAACCCAAATGACCTAGTGAAGTAGATCCCTTGTGTGGAAAGTCCTTTATATATTTAAATAACAGAGTGAGATGGCACTTGAGGGTGGGGGTTAGGGTTGGGTGTATTCGCAGACATTTATTTCATGCGTAAACATATTCAGCACCCTCAATAATGTGAGAACTAAAGAGTGGTTGTTAATTTTTACTTTCAGATTAATCATTTTTAGCCCTCATTCCCAGTAAGCATGTATTTGTTTAGCTGTGCGATCATGCATTATCTATGTCTATAAAACTCCTACGCTATCTTAATTCCTCTCCACTGCCAAGGGGTGTGTAATTGCTCTTTAGAAGATAAACTGAGCTTACTCATGCGCGATAATAACATCCAATTTCCTTTGTTGGTTGTCAAAAAGGTAAACCAAACACACATTAAAGAGTAAATGATAACTAATACCTTGATTGATCATGATCTTGCCATGAGAGTGCAGCTAAACAGTCTCATTTGCCAGCTTAAACTAACTCTTTCTCAATTACAAAAGGCGATTTGGAGGTAAGCAAATCCATTTTACTCTTTTGTCTCGAAAAATTAATAGACCATATCATGATCCTAAACGCATTGAATCCATAAAATAGTCAAAGCAACCTGTAACATAAATATTAAATAGATAGGTGTATCATTTTAAACTCCTTCAATCGGTTAATTCCTCGTCTACACATTATTCAGCCACTACTACACATGTCAAAACGTCTTAACGCGAAGAGAAGTGAAGTAGTCTTGCAAATGCAATGCAGACTTTCTCCTTTGAATTTCAATTCCTTTAGGCTGCTTATATCTTAGCAAATGGACACAATTCACTGTGCAATCCCTCAACTACCCTAAGTATAATTTCCAAGATTTGATTCCTGTGTGTTCTTGAGTGAATTCTTGTCAACCCAGTTAATAGATAGAGTAGTGAATGGTTTTGATTATTCCATATACGAATTTGTCGAACCGCTTGGATTTTTTTGTAGAAAAGACATTTATTGATCGGCTTATTAGATTAATTCAGCTTATTTGTGGAACTTAAATCATATCTTAAGCAATGTTGAACTAGTTACAATCATAGTAATTATGAAATATTACTTACTCTCATTAGTACTTAATGTTAAATTTGCCAAGAGTAGTGTTCATTCGATCGATAATTATCGAAATTTACATAAAAGGATTTAGTCCACTTACTCACCGTCATATTTTGGTAAAAATAATGAGACATTTGCATGATATCTCGGCTCTTTGAAGAGAAGCGAAAGTTTGTTTGCCACACCGCCTTTTCTTACCTTAAGCATTTCACTACCACAAGATAGGGGGTGAGGAAATAACTGAATGCTAGCGTACCATGAGGACAGAGTGTAGGCTACAGCTTTACAACCCCAAAATCAAAAGCGTCTCTCAGTGGCTGGGTAAAGCGTCATTAACAGAGGTTAGATAGCGGTGAAATATTAATACACAGTCGTAGACGAAGTCGGGGTGAAATCCATTGCATTAAGTTAACTCCATAAGTAAGTGTTAATACGCTTTGTACAAACTCCAAAATCATTGCGATATGTTGCACAAATTGTGGATTTTGAGTGATCGTAAGAAATGGATATCTCACCCTCCCTCTCGAAGCTATTAAGAAAGGCATTTAAATAAATGAAATCAGTCTCAATGACTTTCTCATTATTAATGCAAAAAATAACATTGGTTCTTCAATTCTTTCCTTTTGGTATTTTAAAAAATGGAAAGATTAAGGAATGTTAGTTTAATCCACTACCTCACCAAATCGCATAGTTTAGCGTAACCCGTCAAAATTTTTCATGTAATAATTTAGTGAGTTAAGTTAATTTAAACTGAAACTATGATGACCCTATTTTCCACCCACACTTAAACACACACAGGCCTATGGCATTTGATCGTGTGCCATGTAGGTGGAGGGGAGCGTGCTGGAGGGAATGAGGTGGGAGAAATTTTGGTTAAGAAAATTGACACTTGTGCACTGAACACTCTTTGATGGAAGCGACCTTGTGGTACTCGCTTGTACCGCCGTCATGATTCACCCCACTTTTGGGAGAAATAACTGACAGTGCCCTTTTGCGTAAAAGTCCCAGAAAGGTAGAGAGTGAAAAGGGTGGGAGGAGGGGGAAGGGGAGGGAGTTTGTATTTGTACCGATCAAACAAATTTGCTTATGACAAATATAATACAACTACCTAGGTGCCAAAATAAAAGTGGTTCCATGTGAATAATGAGAAAAGTATATTAACATAATTTTTACTCCAAAAGCGATAAATGTAGAAAATTACACGACCCCGCACAATACCACTCTCAGTACTATTCAGGACAATAAACACCTTTCATTTTGGCCTCACCATCTAATACGAACAAAACTATAGGACTTTAAAGTGACATGTGAAGACTGCTTGCCCAAAGCTAAGTGTCAATCAGGGGACGCCAGCCTAGACAAAGACTTTTTTGTTACTATTTTCATGATATTTTAGACACTTGACATGTTTCTTTTATTTCCTCTTCTGAATGAGCGTCAAGAAATTAGTAATATAATTTTGTTCTTCTAGCGTTCAAACATTCATCACCACATCCTTTGAAATTTATAAACAAATTCATCCCCTCCACTGCAAAGGTGTGATTTGAATCATTACACTTGAGCATGCTTTGACTGAGATAACAGTCGAAACGAGCTGCTATATAAACTCGGAGTTCGATGGGTTTTATAATGAAGTCTCGAGCAGTTCAACCCTTTAACGCCTTGCAGGACCGTGTGGTCCTCTTTCAAAATATGCTCCACTGGTACTTGACTCGAAACAGAAAGCGATATTGTCTTTTGAAACGTGTTCAATACGTGTCTATAGTCTTCGCCTGATATCACCAAAACTCATCACGTCGGCGACATCAGTCTGCTGTAAGACACGCGTGAGCGCGGTTGAGTGCATTTTTCAAAAAATACTTCGGCTGTTAAAGGGTTAAGAAACCACTAGAAAATGTTTATATTTAATTTTTCAAAATTTTCACCTATTTTATAGCGCGCGTTTTTCTGTGGTTCTCTTTTAATTATAGAAGACTTTTATCTTAATTGTAAAATGGGAAGTTTGCTTTCAATTTATCTGTAGTTTTAACCACTGACAACTAATAATGAGTTTGCTTAGGTACAAATAAACAACCTCTTACTGTCACAATACCGTTCAGCAATGAGTTTATTAACTTTCGCAGTACAACCGATCACATTTTATTTTCAGGGGAAGTTATTTTATTTTAAGAAGTATGAAGTCACATTCAGTCAGACGGCTGCTATGCCAATCAAGTCACAAAATATTGTAGCTCTATTTCAAAACTTTCCTCTTCGTTTTCATTGACCACATGCATTTGCTTGAAAAAAATAAATGAAAAGAAATTTGCCCTCTTGTTGAAGAGGTAAAGAGGCAAGGGAAGTTGGAATTAATGACAAGTTTCAGTAAGGATGTTCCATGCTTTAGATCGGCGTGAATTTCCTTTCGTGTGCTCTGTTTTGTTCATTCATCGACTAATTCTCCAATGTTTTCATAAAATTCGTGAGCAATTACTATGTAGGATTAGTTAAACGGCTTTTGCTAAATTCCGGCTTTAAATTTATGTTTCGTGTCTTGATAGCTTGCGGCGTCGCTAAACGCTCGAGCCGTAAGTCATCTTGATGAAGTTTCGCCTGCTGGTGTAGCAGCTTTGACGGGATCC
This sequence comes from Hymenolepis microstoma, assembly GCA_000469805.3. NCBI lineage: Eukaryota > Metazoa > Platyhelminthes > Cestoda > Cyclophyllidea > Hymenolepididae > Hymenolepis > Hymenolepis microstoma. Next base: position 7,396,899 of record LR215995.1, on the reverse strand, counting down.
CGAACAGCCGCGGTTCTCCTACCCACCACAACCCTTCTTCTACGTCACTTGCCTCCACCTGCAATTGCCATTGCTCAGGCCGGAGTTCCTATCGCCCTTGGGACTGATTTCCGTGCAAATCTCTTCTGTACTTCCATGGTAAGTTAATATTTTGGTGAAGTTTTGGTTAAACGTTCTTTAGCTATAAAATAATCAGTGGCCTAAAATTCTCTGACTGAGAAAAATCATTGTCGATGAAATCTTTACTTAGAACTTGTATTCTACGAAAACTCATCACTAAATGGAATTGGTGTTTATTAGGAAACATTTGACTTCAACAGACATTCATGTCTTTCTGTGAAAAACATTTTGATGGTAAACTTAATTAGCGAGATTTAATAAAAGTATTTCAATTTTCTTTAAGGACAAATTATCTTTTGACTTAATTTTTAAAAAGTACTCAACTTTTCAAGCGCGAACATTCACTACACGATGACTTTGATTTACTTTTAATTAATTTTTCATATTCACAAAACCGATCGAGAACAGAAATAAAATTTTGTAAAGTTTCGATTAACTAAAGGGATTTATTCAAGTTCACATCTTTAAGTACGTTTGACTTTTATCCTCGCGAGTCTAACACTTCTCTCTGTTTCGCGCATCCTAACTTCCAAGGCTGTGGATAAGAATTTGTCCACACATTATCAAAAACTGTTAAACCAAGAGAATAAGGCGAATAAATCAAAATATAAAAGAATCATTATTAATCATGACAATTCAGAGGTACTATGTCCAGTTTTGGGCCTGCTTAACGATTGTTCTATGCTGTTCAAATTTCATATCGTCTTCTCTGATTTACATTTCAAACTAATTTTTTATGAGTTGAAAGTATTGTTGATGAGATGAAATGGGTCATTTTCAAATCTACGGTGAGAGTGACATCAAAACTGAGTATTAGATTTCTTTTCAGCTATGGGAGTATGTTTTCTTATGTTATTTATTAACATAAAACTGTATTTCGGAATATGTGTAAATACAAAAACGAATTTGTGATTTTGGATAGTTCACCTTGAGTAAACACAGCTCATTCGTTACGCTTAAAACAATTTTAGCTGGATTAAAGACTGTAAATCTCAGTTAATAAAATAACAATAATAAGGTAAGCTCAATGAACTTTAACTGGCAGATTTGTTCTAACATCAGATTACTCAGGCCTGATTCGCGAAATATGTGACTACGAGGCTGCAAAATAATTGAAATCTCCTTTTATAAAAGTCAGTACAACAGTTCACAATAGCTTGAAAAAATTTCTCCAATAAAAATAGATTCCCCTCTAAATCTGAAGACGTTTTGGGCAAGGAGACACCCATAGGTAAGTGAAAGAAATCCTTATATTTGGCCTCATTTTTTCTATTTTGTAGCTGTAATCTTTGTGTTTAAATCGTTTTGTAATGCGAACATGAACTGACATTCTGTTTTAGCGTTAGAGATTTATTGCCCTTGCAGTATACAGATCACTTTCTATAAGGGATGTATCTGTTGCATATTCGTCTTCAGCCGCAACGTAAATATCACCTTCATCACAATAATCTATTCAAATTTAAACTTTAGCCTTTCGTCTTCTTCATAAGTTATGTCGAAAAGTAAACTTTTCAGTAACAATTTTAACCGCAAGGTCTTAGCAACAAACTATTATTAGTCAACTTCACCAACAAAATTCATGTATATCAAAGTGGAAGTACTTGACCATTAATCTTTTTCTTCTCTTCTGACAAAATAACATGCGAAAAACTACGAACCTTATAGACAAAGTTAGAACCCGATAAGTTGCTTTGAAAATTAGTATTAGCTTCTATAATCAGGAGCTGTGAGCGCAATTTCTTGAAAAGTGTGATGGCCGAATAGGCAGCCTGTGAGAAATGCACATTCTGTCAAACCATAAATACTACAGTCATGGAGTTCGATTTTGTCGAATACCTATTAAAATTAAGTTTAGGCATAAATTTTACCATTTTTTACGAAACTGTGTCTATGATATTCTTCCACGAGAATGAAGTACTTAATTAAAGTTTACTTTTATGGAGTTGTTATCAAATATTTGGGGCAATGCCTTACCCCCATCAATTCCATAAAAAATCTCAATGTCAGCTGAACTAAATTAAAGTAGAACTGAACAATTACATAAATTGATTTAAAATTGTACTCAAAGCAGCAACTGGATTAGAATTTACTTAGAAGTGCTCTGAGCTTAATTCAATTTAGTTACTCGTAAGGGTTCCCATCAAGGTTAATGTTGTGAAATAGGACTATCCAAGATGAATTTTATTTTAACTTATATTTTTTCCTATCTTAAACATAATTATAAGATTGAATGACTGCGTTTATCCCCTTTAATATAAGTACTATGGAATCTCTTGTCATCTGTTCTTCTTTGTTTGGAAGTGTTTGAAGATAATGCATAGGATCATGAAAGGTGGACAGGCAACTTAAACTAATAACGCTCTATAAGAAAATGCTATTGCAAATCGAAGAAATAAAGAGCCAGTTTAACCTATTATTAAGTGATTGTAGGGCGGAATCATTTGCTGAGAAACGTATTCAATACTAATGATTCTCCTGAACAGAGGTGGCAGGTGTCACTCCTCATGCAATTGTCGTTCGACCATTGCTTTTCAATGCTCATGCGTAGGAATGGATTTGTAATACTGGTACTAAAGTATATTCGCCTGTCAGATATTTCATTTCAGTCAAATTTTAAAATTTTATGACATTTTGGCATGATCTAGCAGAGGTCAGGACAGATTTAATCGGAGTTTCGAAGCATATGATCAGAGCTGTCCATCACTTCCAGGATGGTCTGTATTAAGCACCTAATAGTGAAAGTTGAGATAGTTACACATTCAGCCACTTCATATCACAAAATTATCAGTCAATTATATCAAAAATCAAAGGGGTAGGAAAGGCTTGAATAGATATCCAAGTAAGGTACTTTATTGCTTTGCGTTTTAATCTACTACTAATGAACGAGTTGTGGACATACTCAGCGCCATAAATGTAAAACAGGATACAAGTTTTTATTAAATCAAATAAGTACCAAAAATGTAAATTGTGGTACCTCCAGAGTGACAATTATTCTATGATTTAGGTGCATGAGCTTTGATGGAAATGTACTATTTTTTGATAAACAGATAGACTCCATTTACCAATGATATCTCTGGAAAGAAATATGCGTACTTGCTTGAATGTTTTTCGAAAATGCCCAATGTACTGTATTTACGAAATTTATTAAAAGCATTTCAATATATGAAAAGGAATATCTATATTCACCGAACTAATGAATGATTCAAAATTCAGAAATTTTGAATCGTTAAATGCCGCGGCCACATGGTCATACAATTGGAAAGGATATTTCGAGAGATCGAAAGCAGCGATATGAAAACGAAATAACGGCAAACGCAGAACCGATATTCTCTCCACAATGAATAAGATCCAATGAAAATAAAATTTTTGAAGAATTCAAATCGGCCTTCTGCAAAAAGTTATGATTTTTTGTACCTGGCTTACATATTGCTCTAATCGGTCAATAAATTTTCAGATTTGTGATATTTCATATTTTTTGGAACAACGGAAATTGCATAGGATGATGTAATTCACTTAACATGTCATTCTCATCACCCTTAATGTCCTCACTGCAACAAATTACAGAGATGCCTTTAGTCCGACTTTTACCATTTCCACTATGAAGCGCGCCTATAAGGACCTCGGGTAGTTCATTGCAATTTTAATTGCAGCAATCATAAAACTTACTTCCACGATCTTTTAGAGAACAAGTGCAATCATAAAATTCGCTTGGTCATTTTTTGCACATGTGATGAATGCTATTCGAGGAAAATCTTGTGCCTTTCAATAAGCATGGAAATCAGAATTAAAATTTCTAAATCAAACCGTTGCTTCAACTATTCTGCTACTTCTTTTATCTGTTGCCCATGTTTGCTGCGTTACGGTGATTTTTCCAATTAATAATTGTGTCGTTCGGGATTTAGAACTGCGCCGACTGGTAATATATCTTTTTTTCCTCTTTCAACCTCAATTTTAGCATCCATCATTCTTAATCATCATTCAGAAGAACATCTTCAGCACTTCACTTTGTGTTTTGCACCAACCGTTTCTGCCTAAACCTAACTTTGATAGAGGTCAACATTCTACTCGTCTTCTCATTTTTCTTTAATACCGCTCCTGAAGAAATGGTCAATTTTTCAAATACATTCTTATTTTAATAAGCCATAAAAGTCTTCCTGTTGGTATACAAAATCGCTTATTACTGGGATCAATGTGAGGACCTCTTTTCTATTTACCAAAAGCAATGGGGTAAACGTTAAGAAGTGTGTATAGTTTCATCGAATTTGATAATTTTAAGTGTCCCAAGTAGTACAGAATGGATGTCTTGAGTGGGTTTTGAATCAAATAATTTTACTATATTCGTTCTTCGATATTTTTCAGAGCGACCATCAAAATATTCCCTTAAATGTGATAGATATACTTTTGGCTGATTCATCTTATGGGGTTTATTTCTGACTCTGTGCGCTAAAATCTTACCAAAGTTGTTAAAATCAGAATTTTGTTTTATTAAATAAGCAGTCTCTCTTTGTTTCAGCTTTATTCAGTTGAAGAGTAAAATAGTTTGACCTAAAGTACAAGAGAGTTTATGCCTCAACACATCAAATCACTATTCATTGATTTCCATCTAGTAAATAAATTAATGTTATTTATTAATTTGTTTATTTATGAAAATGACGGCTACTTCTATGAGATCACAGGAGAGAGACAGACAAATCAAACCAATGAAGTGAATCTTGAAGAATCCAAAGCTAAACCTTAAATTTTTTATCATTCGCCTCCCCAGACACCATTTAAAATGCCCCCTGCTTTCCACACCATTATCACCGTCCATCAGACATTTTTAATGCATTTATGGCATTTTTCTTAAATAAACTGCAAATATTTATGAGGGATAGGTAAAAGTTCATATTTTGATTAAAAATTTGACCTCTTCAGCATTGGCACATATTTCTTCACGAGCTTAATTAAACCTCACAGCTGATAAAATTCGGTGTTACGGGTGATTCTGCTTTGGGAAGGAGGGAAGGAAGGAGAGGCTTTAAGGTGACGTGACCCCAGAAAGAAGGTAGAGGGAGATGGAAATATTCGCTATCACTATGCTGACAGCTAGTCGGCTGTGCTTTGAAGAAGAGGTCCCAATAGTCTATATTTTTTGGAAGAAATTCGTAAGCTCTCCTTTCTAGTTCCATTTTTTTCTATAAATCTCCAAGTAGAGCTATATTTCCTTAACTACTATCGGCCTGAGTTTTATTATAGGGAAAAAATGCATTTCAACATCATTTTTTATAAAGTTTTTTTAATTTATTTACATTCAAGAATTCAAATGTAGAGCTTATGTAAACTAAAGCAAAACAAATCAATAGTTTTTTTAGGTTAAGTCATTATACTAGTCCAATTTTTAACTTTGCTTCTCTTATTTAACCTCCAGCCCATCGTGATGTATCTTGCCTGTACGACCCTGGGTTTGACCTTGGAACAGGCCTTCATCGCAGCAACGATCAATGCCGCCTACAGTATCAATCTTTCTCATCGGGTAGGAGCTATTACCGAAGGTCGACAAGGAGACTTTGTCGTAATTAATACAACTAGGTGCGATATTTTGAAAAGTCTGGTATACATTGGTGTAGTGTTAACTGAATCTGAAACACATACGAAATGAGAAGCGCTGTTTACTTTGTAGATTCATATTCTCAAAATAGTTTTAGTATTATTTAGATTGTGATAGCAGGCATTCTGCACCTGTCTATTTGAAAAACAAGCCTTCTAACCTTATTCCTGTAGACCGAAATTAAATGTTGCGATTAGCCATTGGAATCATTCTCCCAACCGATAAATTAACCAGAATACCTTGAGAATTGGCGATGGCTTGTTGGTTTTGAAGCGCTTTCCTATAAATGAGGGCTTTTTACCAGTAATGGCACTTGACTTCTGGTTTGCTATTCCAGTACCACAAAACTCCATTTTAAGCCTTGTTTTCCTGTTCATTGGAAGCGTCTAACCTATGTGTCTACTTTCATTGATCGTTAATCTCTACCATTTTTTAATTCTATATTTTTGTATCAATTTAGATAATAAATTCCAACTGCTTGCAGAATACATTTCACTTACTTATTCATCTGATTAGTTAATTCTTACAATTATAATGTAAATTAAGCTTGCAGAATGCAGCTCTTATATAATATTTCTAGCAAATTTGATGGTAACCTTTTGCTAGCGTCACGTTCGTTAAATTAATGCAATCTTTATAATCAATCGTCTAATCGTTATGTTCTTTTGAATAGTATTATGACAAAAAGACCGTTTCAAAAAATTCGTTTATATTAGCGTGTAAGTTAGAGTCTTTCTTAGCAGATTGGAGAAAGCTGGCAGTGATTCTAAAACGTACAACAATTGAATGTCCCTTTTCCAGAAAACTATTTTTCTTGTGATCAATTATCGTTTGTCTGTTGCGTGACTTGTAGATTTTGCATTTAGACAAGGGACGTTCTTTCCAGTTTTGGATGAGAGCATTGTATCTCAGAAGGGAAAACATTTCCTAAATTTATAAGCAAGAATAAACAATCCTATTACGCTACCGCTGCTTTGAAATATAGTCACCGTCTTGCATTAGGCTGTGAAGTCTTTATTGCTATAGTCCAATTTCATCCAGCATTTCTTTGTCGTTTAGATAATTCTGCAGAGAAATATTCAGTATCTCTTTATCCCGCATATCTATCTTCTTCCATTTGCTGGTTCATTCACGAGGCCAAATCCTATCTACTATGAGTGGATGCTTTGGCCATTAAAAGAAGTAAATGTATCAAAATTGTATTATCTACCATTCTGTTGGATCAATCTTGTCGATAGGCTCAAAGTCCTCCGGACTTAATTTCAATTGGTAACCTTGGCAACCTATCCAGAAATTCGCACTGTGGTAAACGGTTCAGTGAGTTAGGCCCATAAGTAGGATCTACAACCAGGTGAATCTAAAATTTCAATTAGGCGTGACTCATTTATTAGCCCGCTTCTAGCTAGCAACCACCTTTCTTATGAATAATTAACACAAATTAATTTCTTCATTTTGCCAACACGTGTCTCCGCTGAACACCGAATTTTCAAACACTATTACACAATGCTATTCGAATCGGCACTCTACTGGCCTCATTCAAACTCCATATTAGGCAAAATTGTCATTCTTTTGCTGGAACATATCAGCCACTTTAGTACTAATCGATTTTTTACCCAATGTATAAGCATTTGCCACATTAGCATGACCGTCTCATGAGACCAAGCAGCTTCAATCAATCTCAACTCACTTTTATCTAAAGTACCATTGTTCCAAAAAAAGTTATGATATCAGTACTTTATAAACCCCCATTTTAACAAAAATTAGGGCTTAACCAAGAACTAGACTGTCAACAGATTTGCAATGCTTTCGAACGAAATGTTAGCCCATTCCCACGAGAATAACTCGAAAACCCAAGTGCATGCGCTGAATGCTTCTACATGCCCTTTTCTAATTGGCTAAAATGTCAAACATTCAATCATAGATGAAGCATAAACAAAAACTCCATTGTTCAATACAATGTCATTTTTCATCTTTACAGTGCACTATCGAATTTTCACATAAATAAGCAATTTGTTAAACTATTTATAAAATAGTAAGACTTTCTACCTTCCATATATTTATTTGGCCTATTTGATGGCAACAAGATTGCTCATTCTATCAATAACAATACGATTTTGGTATACAAATGTAAGGTTTCCAAAATAAATTTTGCAGAGAAGTGGTGGGTGGGTGAGCTGAGCATTGAGGAGTTCACTTAAAACTCCTTTAAAGAGGCGCACGTGAGAGAGGTATATCCTGGTTCCCAAAAGCAAAGTTTTGAGTTTTCTGAAGTCTGGGCTTCACATTAGTCACATGTTTGAAGGCTATTGCGGATGATGCACAAATAAACCTTAGCGATCTTCTCTAGCAAAATCCGCTAGTATAAGATTGCTCCCTCCAATTAGCAGTCAGGAAAAAGTGAGTATGACGTGGAATGCGTTTATTGGATTCTTTGACAAACCACTTACTTAATTATCCATTAAATAAGATCAATATTATTCTATTTGCATAAACACGATTGTAAATTGAGTGAGAGTTTTCTGCACCCACGCTATACATTCCAGATTGTTCTATGGCGAACGAGGTATTGTTGTGCATTCCACATTGCACCCTCTCTTGAACCTTACTGGGTAACTGAAAATGTAGGAAAATCGGCCTATGATTGGTTACTGTACATTCTCCCACAGTCGAGAAGGGGAAGTAACTCTTCGACCACAACGAGTGCAAGAAAATTTGGATCGATATATACAAATAGAGTTAGCTTTGTCTGAGAGTGAGGACTAGAATAGAAGAGTGGGTGTACATTATCTTTTGAGAAGGATTGAGTAGGACTACTGGAAGGGTGCATCCGTACTTACAAACTTCCTTTTGTGGATTTCTTTAACTACTGCTCATTCAAATTGCTATTTGCAAAGATAAATTTTATTCTTCCTAGCAGAGAAACCTCTTATATTTTCATTATAAAATTAATTCCTTCAACGCGTTCCTAATCTTACAAGCGTATACTCTGGGGGTGCAATAGATTTTTAATGAGCCTTGGATTTGTTAATTCCACAAAGAAAATCGTTTTTTATAATATGTGAAAACACTTCTTCACGAATTAATACATTATTGTGGTATACTTTTTCTACTATTATTATTATTATTTCTCTTCCTACTTAGAATTCATATGAATTCGAATTTTCTACACTTTGTCAAAAAGGGTTTTGAATAAATAATTACCATATTATATCTGATTATTTAAAGAGTTAATGGTAAGAATAACTCATAAATGACATGTGGAATTCTCAATTTCATTTACTTTTAGGTGGGAAAATATCATTTTCCGACTGGGAGAATCACAGGACCTAATCGAATATGTCATCAAGAAGGGCCGAATAATTTACTCTAAGGAGACGGGACGTGTGACGTTTTGACGGCCCCTGGACAATTAGTTATTTTGGCAAATGAACTGAAAACAAATATGTGCGCTTAGGATTTTGTTCCCACCAAACTACAAACTCATCACCACTTAGTTTCTTTCGTTTTGGTTTGAGCGATCGAATTCGAGTGGAAGTGGACAGATGCCGCCTCTAATTGAGATTTTAGTTAGGCACAGAACAAATATTTGCCTCTTCAATTAATCATAGTTGAGGTCTATATTTATTTGAAGCGAAACTGCCACAGCCTATGATAAAGTTGATGTTTGAGTAATTAAATAGTTGCTATTGAATTGAAATTAGTAGAGAGTCTATAATTGTTTGTGCTTTCTCACAAATTTTAATTGAGCACATTATCCCAAGTCCACTATAGAAAACCAGTCATGCGTTAGTAGCTAATTTCATAATTAGAAATTGCCAAGAAATCGGTGCACAAGGTCGGTGAGGTGTATGATCTACATTTTGATTACCTTAAAAGCTAATCTTGACGGGCTCTTTCTCCATCTGTACAGTCATCGAATACACCCACCTAGAAATAAAGGCATTTAAGTGATGTGGAAAAATTGAAATTTCCTCATGTTTGATTCAACTGTTGCATAACGAGAGAAGGACCAAGGGGCGAAAAAATATCTTATGAAATTCTCAGTAGGTTATAAGGTTCTAGCACTTCAGTAATTTAATGCCTTTGTTTAAAATCTGCCCTTATGAGCATTGTATAGAATGCAGCAATCGCAAGTGTAAAAACCGAGAAATTAATTAATTAGTTAATCAAAGGGAATAAAACCTGTGAAGCTTGCTTAGGTGCACGAAAAATATGTTATTCGACATCAACTGTGCTCAGTCCTTTGTATAATCAACATTAAGGGTCACGGGTTCAAAATCTGGCGACACTGTCAATTTTTCATTTCTCGTCCAAAGACTGACATGGACACGTTAGTAATAGGAACAAATATTCCTAAAAGTTAAGTGAAAATGAAATAAGTATCCCCACCACACAGCTATTTTTAAAGAAATTTTGGATTTTTAAGGTCAAGGTTTCACTGCAGAGTGTTCATAATTGATATCTCATTTTAAGCTCAAAGAAGAGCAGAAAATCTGTGTGAACGACTTTAAAACGGATCGCCCTAAAAATTTGCTTAGTTATTTCTGTAGGTTAAAAATGCCAGGCAGTATTTTAATATGTGCTTAATTTTACGTGAATGAAATAAATGAAAAAAGTTGATTTAATTTTCCCCCACGTTTACTCATTCACTTTAAACACTAAATTGTACACACCCACACACACATAGATATATATAACTTACCTATTTATATATTTCAATTAAATATCTTATTTACATAAAATCTTAAGTGTTTGGAAGTTAACTAGTGTATCCCGATTTGTTTTTTGAGACCTTACAAAAACTCTAAATCACGTATGTGTCCACTTTATCACGGAACATAAAATAGTCAACTAAGAATAGCACAAGTCGACCTGTGCATCACTCACAGTACTTACAATGGTATGCAGACAATTCTTCCTCCTCTTACAATTAAAGAAGATTTAGAGGCATGCTCTTGGTTCACACTTAAACTTTGGACTCCTGACTTTGAAAAATGAAGTTGTTTTTCGTTCAAGTCCTTAAAAATATGTTGGGTCTTGTATGTCTTTGTCATATTGCATTACAGCAGAAAAAATACATATACATTTATATTTGAGCACAGAAGTAATGTGAAATCTTTGAGATCTCAAGTAGCCAAGCTCTCATCTCGCGAGAGAAATTGACTCGAAAGTGGGCAAATACAAACAGCACATGAAAGTACATGTGATCACTGCTTTGGTTACGGGAGCAGACGATGGTTTGATTTAAATTTAAAGCCTAATTCAATCAAGGTTTTTATCTGTGGAAATATACTTAGTTGATCTTTGGGGTAAATATTGATCTATTTAGTGGTGATAATTGTCATTCGTGTGGCGCCGTGTAAACATTGAAACCGGTTATTATTTGCTATGAGGGATGACTGAGAAATTAGTCTGTTATCGCATTTTCCCATTATCTCAGCCTCCTCCAAATTCGGCAATTTCTTTTCACCAGTGTTTATGACAAAAGTTGGCCTAAGAAACGCCTTAAGACATCAAAGGGAGATAAAACAACCCAACATTTGTCTCCCTTCCCACTCCCCAAACCATGTGCTTACAGTCATCGTTAGTTACCTACTTACCATGACTCTGAAGCCACCCTTTTTCGAATTTTCAAATAGCTCATTTTCATTTATCTTATATTTTTACAACTTAAATGTTCTTCAAGCCATTTGGAGTAGTTATCCATCATTCACCCTGGAAGGCTGAAAGGATAACTTTCTCCTTGTTTTCAATTATTACATTGTTAATCCCCCTCTCCAGGCAGCAGCCCTTCCTTTATGACCCTACGACTCAAGTCCCCCCCCCCCATCTCCCCCTATCTTTGCTATCACTGGTCCACTGCATTTAAAAGTTCACCTGCTCTCATAGCCCTTTGCCCAGCAACGCCCAATTGACTATACAAAGTCATGTTGTATTTAAACTCATATACACTTACATTCATTTACAAATAACTTTGTCATTTATCTTACCGTACGCTTCCCTCTTCCCTCATCACTTCCTCATTGTGCTCCATTCAGTGTGCGCTGACTCACGCAACCTTCTTTTGTTCAATTTTACGGATACGATGGTTTATTTAAATAGACTCTAATCACTAAGATGTGATTGACTGTATACTGTGTCAATAATTGTGACACGTCCTACTCCGATGGCCTATAGATGGACTTAGGAAAGAGTAACGTTTGCTAAAAGGGGCTAGCTGTTGAAATCGATGCGTGGTAACCGTCCTCTTCGCCTAAAAATACTTGTATACGAAAATTGCACGGGTAACCCCTTCTCCTAAACACTCCCTTTAATAGCACTCCCACGTGATTTCACTTGCTGTTCAGCAAAATATCGGGTACTACCAGAACGCTGAGTACAAGCATAAGATTACATTAGATTACCATGAGTTGGTCTCTAAAAGGGTGTCCTCAAAGGGGCACATTCAGGGTCTCATGATTTATTCAACTAGCCTGACCCTACTTCATCTTCATTAGAATGTTTATGGCTTAAAAGCGTGTTAGAGCCAAGACAAATGGATGGTCAACCATACTAGTTAATTCTATTCAACCGGAGTGATGAGAAAATGCCACTTTCTTATGCGAATGGCTGGAAGATAACTTCTTTCTAAAAAGCCAATAGCTATGAATGCTGAGAAACTTTTTTTGAGATTGCATGAAGTGTGCGAAAACTGGGACGTGAAACATGGTCTGCTGAAGCGACGCACAAAGGTGTGATTGTATCAAGTCCTAGCACCATGGTGAGGTATGACTATCACGAGATCAAAAATCGATATGCGTCAACGTTCTGAGAGTAGGCGGAATTACACTACTCGTATTTAGACGACACACGCACGAACCTAGTGCGCAACTACAATGGGTGGGTTCCACTTTCACAATTATAATAATTATAGGTACAACGCTTTCAAGCCCAAAATCTCCCAAGCCTCTTATAGGTTATATTTTTAATGAAAATAGTATATATTTCCATCTCCTAATCTCTGATCTTATATGACATTTTCATAGTAACCTTCAGTTATTCCAGTTTTTATAAGGAGAGACCACTAAGAGTGACCATTCAGATCCAATCTGCAGGCAATTTGCATTATCATTGATCAGTACTGTAGACACGGTGTTCATAAGGGCAAAAAATTTACTAAAATATACGACGGTTGGTATTCCAACCCTTGATTGCTGCTCTTGCATTTATTTTGAGCAATTAAAGATGTATCCGATGGAGAAATGATTTAAATTCTAAAGACTAAACTATTTGCGCTAGTGTAAGCAAAATGGTTAGTATTCCTACGTATTATTGTAATCACGCATTTCCCTAACCTCTCCTAGTTTACTTGTTACATTTTTAGCTAATATAAATAAGTACCATCAGAATCTACCCATTCCATGTTTATTCACACCCATTCGATTTAGTGTAGTAGAGAATATCCTGCTTCGCCAATCGGAGTTTGGCAAATCCATCATGTGCAAATAAAAAAATTAAAAATGAATAATAATGTTCTTTTAACCTGCTGTGTAGGCGGTACGTGTAAACTCAAGTGGATACATAACTTTTTAAAATAGGTCAAGATCATATTACCATTTCAAAATTCTTTCCATTTGAGTTCATTTTAGGGAATCACTTTGAAATCAATACTCCATTCAATAGAATCTATAAGGTATGAAATTATGTGAAGAAAATATTGTCAGATGATTTTCTTGACTGGAAGGGGAGTTTGCATATTCCTCAATTAATGGTTACTTAACCAGTTTTTACTGAATTAAATTTTCTAAAAATCTTAGCCATCCATCCAGTTTTATAATCTGTACGCTTACTTTTTGTTATCAGAAAATTTAAACAAATTTGTGAAATTGGAAATTACAAAAATGTGAATGGTCCACGCTTTTCCTCTTTAAAAATCAACCTATGGCGAGTCCCAACAACTATCTTAGGAACCTTTATAATTTAGAAATTTTGAAAGTTTTCCGTCCAGTTGAGCTTGGATTCAAGTGGAATTCGGTAAAACAGAGTTTATTTTCCAGAATTGTGACTTACTGACTTGCATTTCGCATGCTATTTTAAGTTGACGCAATAACGGAAAAAATTGTGTGCATCCAAAATGCTCAATTGAGAGGGTTGTTTTGTTTATGGCAAAAGGCCAATGAACTGGTAATGGCTTTGATACACGGCTATCACAACTTGGGCAAAAGCGATCAGCTGACGTTAGGAGCACGATAGAGGATAATAAAAGCGCTAATTTACATCTCATGTTGGTTTGGTCTTTCCTTTACTTTAAGAAAACCTTTAGTATAGTCAGGAAATGATAATATCAATCCATTGGAAAATGTCATACAAACGGACAATGTCGCTTTGGTGGCGAAAAAAGATTTTCTTCATCGATTATTTCGTAAAAATCCGATGATTAATTAATCCCTAATCTCAAGCACTAAGCGGGTATTAGCCTTTAAACTTAAGTGTGCAAGTTTATTCAAGATTCTTTTTGAATCCTTTGCAGTAATTAATATACTTAGAAGCGATCAATCAATAGAAAGCGTAACTAATAATAATTAAAATGCTAAAAGCCAAATACGATCGTCATCAAGAATTAACCATTTAATTTAGTAAATAGCCTGTTTACTTTGTAGCAGTTGCGTTGGATAATATGAAATATAAGAGAGGTTTCTTGTTTTTCTTTTATTTTCGCTTATTTACTTTATGTTTTCTCCAATTAATCAAAAAACCCTCATCACATGAACATGTTATATATAGAACAAAATATAGTATGCAATTGAAAGTGAAAAGCAAAGCCAAATTTTTCGCTCTCCGGATATACAATTGATTCCTCTTCATTTTTTAGAAAAAAAAAGTTCTTAATTTTGAATAATTGAGTGCTATCTCCGGCTATCACTGGAGCCCTGAAGCTCCACGATTGGCAATCTCACTGGATATCGATATGCAAATATTGTTTTTGTAAAAAACGAATTAAATTACTAACGCTTAAAACATCGTAAGTAGAATTGGAGGAATCCTTTAACAGTTTTTTAATTGATATACCCTGCCTACCCAATTGTTGCCTAATTATTTTAGAAGTTATATGTGACGTCTCAAAAAAATCTGTCGTTTCAGCAATATTTGGGTGCACAGCGCCTGAACGCATGAAAACTGAGTACTTAACTTCACTTTGTCGTGTAGCGCGTCTGGCTCGTTTATCTATTCTTCTGAAATGGACGCGCTCTACTCTGTACAAACTATGTTTCTCAATGGCCTTTGGAGCTTTGCAAGTAGTTAGCTTTACACTACAACCCTTGAATGCCTACACGTTTTATGTAGTCTCCTATTTCATAATTGAAACTTACTGTCTTCAGTGCAAGTGTATGCTACCTGAAGATTCAATAAATATGGCATTAGGTTTGGCCAAGTACATATTTTGCTTAATGGCCCTGGAGTTCAGTGTCAATGATATGTATGCCTCTGTTTTGAATCAAATAATTAAGTTCTATATTCTTTAATGACAAGGAATTTGGGAAGAAAATATGAAAAATAGGTTTCAGTTGGCATCTGATACGTCCAAGCATAAGTCGGCAATTATGACCCCATTGCAGAACCTCTGACCTTGAATTTGGCAGGGTAACTTTTGACAGTCTGCATCCATTTGGGGTAAGTACGTCTGTAATGGCCCAAAGATATTTTTATGCACTACAACTAATGGTTTATTGCACCAATAACTGGGCGTATTCTTGAACAATTAAGAGCATTAATTTCGTTATTGGGAGCGATATTTCGAGAACTCACAGCTACAAGTCTATCTTGGCATAAAATGATGTTTCAACTTCTACTAGCCTGTGTGTAAATTCTGAAACGGCATTAAAAGCATTATACTTTGGCGTTTGAACACCACACAACTTCAGATGACGTCAATTAACAAAATGAAATTCATCCAAAAGATTGTCATTTAAGCCTAAAACATGGTCACATTGAACGCCCATTTCAGTGGAGACGCCCTGCAACTCTCGAATTATTAGTTAACAAGAACTAAAGCAGCTCAAAAAGACTAGTAACGATTTATTGTTTGCCTTAATTAGAGTAACTTTCTTCAAAAAATTCCTAAACCCTTTAAATGAATGCAGCATTATTATTATTAACTTCGGAGGAGGTGGGGAATGGTAGAGTTCATCTGATATGAAGTTCACATTTAGTCATTCCTCTTAGTGGCCAGAATTAACTACTGCACTTGACGTAGGTCTGCATCGATGGAGACAGATCTTCTGCCCTCCTGCTCGGCATGCGAGTACATTAGACTATTATTCTTTACGTCTTATTTGATAGATTTTACCATCTTCTATTCCGATCTAATCTCATACTGAATATCTATTTAAACTATTATAGGCTTTATGCTTGATAGAATTAGAGTCACAGCCTTACTGGAACAAATTGAAGCATCCCAAGCGGTGGCCTATGAGGAGCCTAACTTGGGGGCACTGTATGCGCATTTGTCTGAACACTGGGATAAGTGGTCGCCTGTTCCCACTATTTGTAATAATTCTGCCTCATTTTCCTTTATTTCATCCTTCGTATATTTTGTGGACTTTATGGGCCCTTTTACTTACTTGCTTAAGTTATATGATGCGTCTTGGTGCAGATCTAGTTGGCTTTAAATAGCACTCAAAATTTATTCTTTTTACCAACTTAACGGGTATATTTGTTGCTGTTCAATAGAACAGATTTCCATGTCAAACTGAGGTGAATTCAGCTACTACTCACTGTCTTCCTGTTCTATGCAGATATGACACAGCTTGATTTTTCTTAAGTAATTTAAATTTAACTTACTTCTATGTTTGCCATATCGTGATACCAGATTCAAAACAGTAAAATCACGAATACTAAAGACCTAAATCGATTAATTTGGTTTTTCTATGTATTTCCTTTAATAATTAATTCAATAAGATTAGTGTACAATTGCGATCAACGAAATACTTTCCTCTCTACCACCACAACTCCCGCTTCGTAGCGTAAGTTCAATTTTGAATGCGAAAACTGAGGCTACCAATTCAGCGTTTTTATTGGTTAAATGCTGAAACGAATAAAGTACTGACCTCTATAACGTTCAACAAATCAGAATCGAGTATTATTTTGATTGGTTCTCACAAGTATGCCACCCACGCTTGTATATAATTCGCGCTTCAGTAGGGGCTTAATAGACGCCCTTGGCGGATTTTGCATTAGGCAAATGAAGATTTTAGGCCAACGAACAAGGTTCACCCGTCGTCAGTGTATTTTCCTCTACTCCCTCCTTTATGCATGTATTATCACCGCCTTGTGGTATCATTTTAAACCCGTATCTGGCTTCTTTAGTAGTAGAGTTGCTCCTATACGCAACTACCGTATTCCAGATGTAGATGGAACTAATACGTCTTGTAGGTGTGTTAAAGGACCTCAGATGTATATATGGCCTCCCCCTAACGGTCCAAAAGATCTAATCTGTTCAGACTCAACCTATGATTTGACGCTCTGTGTCAAAGTCGATCCAACAAAGCCTGCAAAGCTCACTTTAATTCAGGAGCGACTTTTAACACTAAGGAATATGAGCAACAGAGATTCGGGTAAATCGGATGACTTTAAAGAAGAATTTGCGGATGAGAGTAAAGAATTACTGCGGTGGTACCAGTTGGAAGGAAGCAAAATCAATGACAAGGAAAACTACGAGATGTATCCCCTTGCGATAAATCTGACGGAAACAATCAGGGCCATCAATAAAGGGTCACCAGCACCTTTCGTGAGTATATATTTTTTGGTAATATTTATATTTGAATAATCACATGAGTCGATTCATTGCTTTAGCATACTCAATTTTGGATTGGTTACTGAAAATTGTTTACATCGTGACTCTATTTTTTCTCTTTTCTCTTACAAATATTTGTTTGGGTTGACCGTCACGGGTTACTACTTGACTTTACTTGGAACCTGTTTGCAGTAACGATGTAACGAGCAATTAACTTTTTTTGTTACTCTGACTGTTTTAAACTAGTTTTCCCATCAATTATTCCATAAGTGCCAAAAATTAATTAAATCGCAATTTGGCGTCTGTGCCTTGGTAAGGTGCATTTGAGTTTTCCCACTGGGATTTCAGTTCTTGATCGATTTTCTGGATCATTAATGTGTGATTGCACTTCCATTTGAGGCAATTTCCTATTGACTGAAACAATTTCGTCTCTCCTCTCTACTTGATCTTCATCCCTTTTCTATTCTAAAATGACTGAATTAACTCAAGTGGCTTTTATTATTTCTCTTATTCTATTATGGTGGTACATACTTGGGGTCGTTCGGTCCCTTCCATTAAAAAATTAGCGGTTTCAGTATTACAGAAATCTGGACTTCATGTTTCCCAGCATTGATGGAAACTTCATTGATTTTGACATTCATCAAGAACCGCAAATCGGTCGTTCTTTCATACTCCCAAGACCAATCATAGGTGAGTTGAGATCTAATTACTGCTTTGCTCTTTAAATCACCACACTTACCCTCACCTAACCTAAAGTACATTTTAATTTAAAAGTTGGCGGATTGATTTCCTCTTCTATGGGGTTCTAATGTATTCAAGAGCTCTCTGTGCTCATATTATTTTTTGAAATCACTAAGTAAGTGTAAAAGTCTTGTTTAAAATTCCATGTGAGCACTCTCTCTCTCTCTAATCGCCATAAATATTGAGGGAAAATTGTTTGCTAGACGTCATATGTCAGCTGTGCCTATAAATGATAGTAATCCCGTCGAGTATCTTCGACTCTCCTACAGCCACGACAAGGCAGAGCATGAAGAATAAGTTGGCGCGAAATTTGAAATTATTGTTTTCGTTTCGTTTTCTTTAGATTTCCACGGCTTTCTATTCATCTTCGATTCTAATGCAGTTGTTTCTTATCTAGTGGTGATGACGGCATCTAGACAATATCTGACGTTTGTTATATGGTTACTCTAAACATTCATCTTTTGTTAGATTGTAACGAAGCAATCCTTTTTTAAGGTGAATCACTCCTGCGAAGTTAATACAAAGATCGGTTGTGCTGATAGCAGTTTATCTTGATGAAAATACTTTGCTTTTAAACCATCTTTGGCCTTATTAGGCTTTGAGAACGGTTAATTTCTTTGTTTTTGCTACACCCCTCAAAAATATTTAATCGATCCCTTTTACCTAATATTCATTTGGTATTTCATGGTATTCAGGTAATACACCTCGACAATGGCATACGTAAGCGGTCGTTTATGGTGTACAATTTCTCCACATGACCCTCTGACGGGATTTGTATCTGTTATTAAATGTTAATTCATGATTTCTATTCTGTACAAGCACTGCATCCCGAGCTCAGTCGCTACCACGACGTTTGCTCTTAGCTCTTAGCCTTATTTCGAGCACTATATCCACAAAGGTAGATGGGCCCAAAGGCTGTAGACTGTTTTTGCTCAAATAGTCATCTTTATTCCGATAGCCTTGGAGAGTGGGGAGAGATTGGCTTGAATCTCATGCAATTAGTTCTTCCGTTTGGATTATTTTATTGTGAAGTGAATTCTGTTCTCGTCTACACGTTTATGTGAAAAGGTGGGAATTCTCTGGGTCAATTCCCCAAAGTTCTTTCCAATTACACTTTTTACTGATACTATTTAAGGGATTTTTGAGTTGGTTTCCCCACTATTTTTAACTATAAGTGGATTTGGCTCCCTATTTTATTGCAAACGCATACAAGTTCACTTGAAGTTAGATTTCTTCTTAAACACTCGTGTAATACTAACAGAATATCGTAAAACCCCATCACACGAACGGAAAACTTGAGTTTTCTATGCCAGTTCTCGGTGATTTTTGTATCTATCTGTTGAACGAGTGGAATGCTATTTATCATTGTCCGTCTTTTGTATTAGAGCAAGCGGTTAATATGTGACGTTCTCTAGTATTTAGGCTCTTTAAACAACTTAACCTCTGCCTAAAACCGATATTAGTAAATGTATGCATACTTTAAGCTTCTAAGGAGAAGACGGATAAATTCCCATGCAGGAAAATTAATAAGAAACAGAGAAACCGAGATCTCGTTCGACTGCTCATTGTATTCAAAATATTTGCGAGGTGGGGTTTTCTTCACTGGAGAAAATTCTGGAATCAAAACGCTTTTGGTTATTTACTTTAATCAAACCTGTTATAGAATCCAAATAGGAGATTGTGAGAGATGACTATTTCAACTTACTCGGTTGCTTTCTTTAGAACTGTCTTTGGCCCTAAAAGCCTCTTCCCCTGCTGTCGAGAATCACCACTGACGATTACCTCCCCTCTTGGCCAATGTCACAGTAGATGTTAATGCGATATAGCCATAAACAGTTTGAACCATTTTTTCGTTAAAGCTTCATTTGTTTATCGTGTATATAAAGGCTTTCCCGCTGCAGCACGTTGAAAGGATTCTTCTCCTTCAAGGTTATTACATATTCAAGTTGTTGAATGGATTTGAACTATGCGAGCGATGAAGCTTTTTGACTAACATGACTTACATGTCTCACTTAGCATTGATCAGACTGAGTATTTGTAATAATCTGGTATATTGTAGATCTCCCACCTTCACAAGATTAATACGAATTTAATTGGAGATCACCATTATCGATTGTGAACAGCTGATTTTGTGGACTCTGTATTGCGTGCTTTTGTGGATAATGGTGGTGTGTTGGGATAGGGTTCTTTGGTTTCTGCCTGTCTGATTTGTTCAAAATTTTTGACACTACGATGATAAATTGCATTCCATAATGATTAAATGAGCTTTCAAATAAAGGCGCTGGCTTAGGTTGGACGCCTACATTAACTTCTCTATTCCAAAAACTCTGAGGGAATTTGAAGCAACGATTAGAGGACAGGAGAAATCGCAAGACAAAGAATGGTCTATATAATTGGATCTTTCCTGCATTTGGTGTTAGGTTCACATTCTTTTCTACTTTGATGTCGAAACTTAGCTGCCGTAGCTTCCAAACTTAACAGTCAGTGCAAGATTTTTTTGTTTACTCTACTCAATGAGTGACTCATAAGTGATTTTCTTGGAAGTTGAAGGTGATTAATCGGAGAGCGGTTACTTTAATCATTGGAAATCAATTATTATTTTAACATAACCTTTTATTTACGCAGTCTTATTAAAATTTCCTTTATGAGAATCCAACACCGAATTTGATGTCCATTTGGAAATTGTTTTTCACGAAGTGAAGCCTTCCTTTGATCTTCGATTTGTGAGTAGGGTACAAATTGAGTAAGCGGCTGACATCCTGAAGTATCAAAGGGCCATGCATAATTTTTTATACAAGATTTCACCAGTTATTTTTCATATTTGATTACGATCTATCAGCTCAGCCTCCCCCCCCCCCCACCCCTCTTTGTGGGAAGCGTTCCAGGAAACTTGCGTTCTATCACGTCTCCTGTTTATACTAATAACTAAAGTGCACTTGGCCAACCATGTCACTGTGAGTGTGCATTAATAAAAATCGATCTTTTAAACTCGAATTTGGCAGACATGCACACTGATCGCTTACTTTTAGAACCACACCCCGTTTATCACCCTTTGCCATGCATTTATGAACTTAGTCGCCTCGAGTTTACTCGTTCCAAATGCATGTAGTTTGAGCTTTCGATATTTTGAACGGCAGGTAACTGTAGCACTCGATTATTTATCTAATCTATGAAATCAGATTCAGGGGATGATTCATTAGTTGATATAATTGAAATCGTAAAAATTAGAGTACACATTGATTTATTATAAAGCTGTGATTAATTGCCATAAAAAGTTTGAAACTACTTCACATTTTAAATGGTACACACATCTATAGTCAAACACTTGTTTATCTGCTAGAAGGTGGGATTTATGAAAGCTTGTTTGCAAATAATGCAATCAAATCCTCTATTTGGTAAAAATTGGCATCCATGCACATTTACTTTGAATTTGCCTCCGACTTAAAAATGTGGTTTCTGTTGAAAAGGATGAGGATTATAACTACCGTCTAACAAGAAAAGAAAACGGTGAACACGAATCAGGCAAGAAGAATTTTATTAAAAATGACAGGGTAAGGCATCTGGCGAGTAAAGATTGCAAAATTGAACCAAAATTTACAACCAACCCTTAAACTCATATGGCCGAAAATAACACGGACATCATTTTGGGTCAGATTAATCTCTCATCGATCTCAAACACTCGAAGTATAGTAAGTAGCCAATCATAATCTTTGACATATTATATTGACAACTTGGAATTATTTCCTCAAAGGGTGGTAATCTGTCTATCATCCAACTTTGCATCATATTTTATGCATAAGTGAATTATTGAATTCATCACGAGCATGCTTTTGAAAACACCCAATTCACCACTAGTAATGTTAATCAGAGTTAATAATTACAATAAGTCAACTGAAATTAATGATGTGTACTGATGAGCACTAATCCCGCAACCTTTGATTTTGTAAATGTGTATATTGACTGTTATGTCACAACGAGTCAACCCGAAAAATTTACTCCAATAATTGTTTTCATGACTCCAAACCTGAACAAAGTGACTTCTAGTGCACAGTTTGCCATTGATACTTTCATCATCTAACCTGAAAAACATATCATTAATCGTTGATCAACTGATTCGACTTGAGCAAACATCGTCTATGAGGCTTTCCCATGTCCTCCGTTAACTTAAATTGACGTATAATTGGAATGTCATTCAAATTAACAAGTAAACGAGTTTTATTATATATCTTTGACTGTTTCGTTCAATTTTAAGCCAATATTGGACTTCCAAATATAGTTGTTCAAGTAGTTTAACGGATTGCTACACAAAATTAGTATGGGATGGCTCCCGAAAAATATCAAGAAAACAGAATGTATGACGTGGGATGCGTTTATTGCGGTTTGTGATCTCAGAGCTTAGTCATTAAATACGGCCCTGCAATGACTCTTAATTCTGGATTGGCTATTAGGTCTCTGCACTCGTGACCTCATTTGCCCCCTTACGCGATCAGCAGCGCGTCCGTACGTTCAAGAATTTTCGAGTGTTGTGTCCTCCACAAAGTAAATACAGGCAGTGGTATCCAGACTTTTGTCTAGAAATCATTTAAATCAATGGAGGGGGTTGTTCTTAGTCTAGTCTGTTTGAAAAATTGTCCTGCAATTAACTCTGAGATTTTTTAGATTACGGATTTCCTTCTAGCAACGACTTTTTTAACGTAAATAGTTATTAATTAAATAGACTTATAAAATTATGCAGTCTCAACCTCATGGCTTCTTCTGCTATCCAGCGAATTATAACTGGTCAATGAACAAAGATCCGTTCAATATAAAGTAGCAATCAGAGCAATTTTAAAGTTACAGTTCCAGAATTTAAAAATTTTGCCTTACTTTAATTCGTTCGAAACTTCTCGTGCTAAATATTATCTTTATGAATCAAAGTTTACTCACATTTTTATCATAGGCACCGATTACGAATCCAAACCTCAAGATCCTAAGAGCTCCACGTACAGCCTGTTCTCCTCATTCAACTCCACAAACATCCACCTCCCAACTCAAGACATATGACCTCGTTGTGATTTACAAAAGCACTGTATTCCACTTTGACGATCGGGAGCGTATTCGAGCCGAGACAAAAGACTTACCCCCTGGTGTGCGAGTTGTCTTCTCTGTGGGACAGCCTCGTACCGACGGGGGTGGTCACCTATACCATATGAATGGGGGCTTTGAACTCCAACTCCCTGAACGATCTGGTCTTGTAGCTGAATTGTGGGTCAATCGCGCAGAAGAAGCCAGACGACGGTTGCTTGAAGAAGAAGTTAAATATGGAGATATAATTATTGGTGACTTTGTGGATACTTATGTAAATCTCACCTATAAGATCCTGACAATTCATCGATGGGCTTCAGCTTTTTGTCATGGTAAGTGGTAATCTCCATAATATCGCATTTTTAGTCATAAAAGGCTAATTTCTGTCCACTTCTGGAAAAGCGTGTCCTATTTATCATTCAACACGTCATTTCAGTCCTAATGATAATACTTGACCTTGATTGGTTTAGAAAGCAATACGTAACCCCTTTAAGGCTTTCCTTTGAATTTGACGTTTTCAAGGTTTGTGGTCTCTATATTCGAGACTTACTCGTCGTATGAGGCATTTAAAGGACTTCCACTACAATCACCCTGAATAAACTTTGTTAAAACTAATCCTTCTAACTGGACTAGATGAACTGTGGTAGGTAGTATCTAGCTCAAATTCAAATCTGAAATTTGTGTTTTGTCATACGCAATTGTTCCTCCTGCCATTCAGTTATAACACTAAGCGATTTCACTTTAACTTTCGATATCTACTTTGAGACTATTTAATTTTGAAAGAGGGTCCTTGTGTCAGGGTTGTATGTTGTGATAAGTGGATTCTATCACTATTATAATAATCATTAATCCTGATCTTGGGTTACTAAAAAAGATTCTTGGTGTAGTATGTAAGTAAAGCGCCACTACCTAACATTATGAAATACCAGGGAAAAAGTTATTCATCCACCAACTTGTGTATCAAGTTATAATATAATAATATAATATAATAATTGCAAATACGTGCTCTTATAGTCGTCTTATAAGTAAAAAATTCTTCTAATTAAGTCACTTTCTCATCACCCCCTGAAATACCAATGACCACAGCCTGTCGGAGAAGGAGAGATCATATAATATCTTGCAACCAGTCCAGTGTTTTAGTCACCCAGGCACGCAACCATTAGTGATGATACGAAAGTGGGTCATAATTAGACCAAAATGTGTGAATGAGAGTGCGAGACTCGTTTACTCTCGTACTAGCCTTGTTTCTTATGGCCTTATCTATCCTATAACAGATCATCATGCTTCAGAGTAACCGCTACTATAGTTTTATCATCTTAGTTTTTTATCAAACTCATTATATGAAAATGTATTTGTATCAGCTTTCTGGATCTTCTCTAACGAGGGGTCATTTTTGTGCTACTCCCTCCTTATCAATAGAGAGTATCACAATGGACGCATTAGAACACAGTCCCTTAAATCAAGTGCAACTTCTCCGTTCTAGGTCGAACTGACGTGTTCCTTTTCATGGACGATGATTACATCTTCAATGTCAAAAATATGTTGGCATACTTGAAAGGATTTTCGAGGAAAGAACTGCGGCAAATGCTTCGTGGGCCTATGATGACTTGGCGTCACGTAATCAGACCTAAAGTGGACAATAGAAAGAACAAGTGGGCCATTACACAACAAGAAGTGAGTCAACTTGATGTAACACATCCCATGTGCATGCCCATCAAATCAAGGGGCACGTGATCAATGACCGTTGTTGTTTTTATTAGCTATTTGTTTTACTAACTCCAGTCAACTGGCTGATTTTGATAAAAGTGGAAGAGACGGTGGAAGGTGAGCTTCGCATAAAAGCGGCTCCAACATACATTATCTTTTCTCCGATTACCTAAATAGTCTTGGGAGGCGATGACATATATTAATTGAAATGTCGCCAAGTGAATTGTTTAATGCACAATTACGTAATGAAATACGAAATATGGTCTCCGTTTAACTGTCATATTTTCCAATTCGTATGATTGGCTCCTTGGGTCTTTAGCAGCGCATCCATCAATCCCATTTTGTGGTTTCTATTTTTGGTTCGTTTCCTCCATTTCACTTAAACTGACTGATAAGATCTAGTCTTTATTTGAAAGTACGACACGTTTATGCAACGTTTGTTTACCTTGTTAGCCAGTAATTAATAATCGAGGAGTACTGGAGGAAAGTAATAAAATTCTCTCTTCCAATTATTCACTGGTGGTGCGGAGTTTTGAAAAATTTAAATTTAGTGTAATCAATGATCAATGCCATTAACAATGGGCAATTCTGGTCTCTAGGTCAACTTTCCTTTTCCCAAGTGGAGTGCTATTGACACTCACCATAATAAGCCTGGGTAG
This sequence comes from Hymenolepis microstoma, assembly GCA_000469805.3. Lineage (NCBI taxonomy): Eukaryota > Metazoa > Platyhelminthes > Cestoda > Cyclophyllidea > Hymenolepididae > Hymenolepis > Hymenolepis microstoma. The sequence goes on along the minus strand of LR215995.1, from coordinate 7,371,248 downwards.
TTAATATCTAAAGATTCTTTTTAGGTATTAAAAGTATTATTCTGTTTCCTCTTTAAAAAGAGTGTAACTTGTTCCATCTGGTACAACTAAAATCCCCTCGACAACTGACAGAGAACCATCCTGTAATTTGGTTAAGTATAAAATTATCACACACAAGATAGGAGATATAAAGAGAGGGTGGGTGAGATGTCGTGTGGTAAGGATCAAACTATTACTGGCTGCCTAACCGCATAACTTCATTTTAGGTTCCCTGGTCTCGATTGCCAGCCTATGTGGCAGGAGCTGCTATGCTAATTGGCGCAGACATTCTCGATGATATGATAATATCTGAACTCTATACCCGCTTCCTGTGGGTCGATGACGCATACTTGGGTTTCGTAGTGGCCAAATTGTTTCCTCGACAATTCGAAGATTTGAAGGGCTTCTATATGGAATCGAGCAACAATGGCAAAGCTCTGGTCACGCACTTTCCTTTCCCATTCTCTTTCACTTGGGTTCTAGACAATATAAGACAGATTTTAAATAGTTTATAATGTAATTTCAGCCAACAATCTCAAAATAATCACATTGGAAATTGCAGCAGAGAGGTGATTTTTACGGCAAATACAATTTGGGTGCCTAAAACTCGATCTAACCAAGCCTAAACCTAACCTCTTAATCTCCAATCAGAATCGAAGTTGTTATTAATAAATAAATAAAAATCTGTTTGCATTTATTTATATTATGGTGTCATTTTTCAGGTCTTATTGGCATGATGATCTGTTTATCTCCATTTAATTTTATAGTTGGTGTGGGCTGGTAGGGCTTTTCTTAATTCTGAAGAATTGCCATTTCCTTTGTACATCTATTATTTATTGATAGGGAACGCAGAATGTAAGTTTCTCACCATGGAAGTCTTTTAACCATTTTTCTTCAGAGGATTTCGAAAGTGCAATTTCAAGAGGATGAATGTTAGTTTGGGGAGTTAAAACCTGTTCGTTTTTATCATCAAGTAATTAAGAAGTTGCTATGTTAAGTGCAGATAAATACCAATGTGTAAAATTCTTGAAAGACATCTATTTACCTGATCTACGCTAAGTTACTAACCTGTTGTGTATTGAATATATTCATTTTGGATTCTGTAAATGAAGCTGACTAGACTGAGTTAATACCGAGAATTTAGTGAACAGGATTATTTCTTGCACAAATGACCTCACAGCTCAGAATTATGAGTTAGAAGCTATCATTGGATTGGACTCAGCGGGAAATTCGAATCAAGTAAGACCTTTATGTTCTAACTCTATTATGCGCGACTATTCAATCATTTTGCTGTTTCGCGTGTTCAGGCGCTATTCCAGAAATAATGGTAGGCGAAGTTGTTTCATCGCGCGAATAATACTAAAGTCTCGTCTGTGATTAACTCAGAATGGGTTTTTACTAGTCGTTGTTTCTTTTTCCAATAAACTGAGCCGTAATGAAATATCTAGTGACGTACATTCTCTCCTCAAAGTTGAATTTGAGTAGGCGATACCGCAAAAAATAATCATGGCATGTAAATTGCAGTGCTTTTAATTATAACAATATTCTCCTTGCATAAATGCGCACTCCTCGATTCACGTAATATGGTTACACGTTATGGTTTTTGCATTTGTTTTCAAGTGCTTCCAAGCCAATATTGATTTTATACTTATTGGAAAAGGATTCTGCCAGTTCCTTCAAAAAGAGAAACAAAAATACTTTTATGTTTGTGCGCTGTAATTCTTTATGTGTGTGTAATACTGTCACCCAAAACATTCCATCTTTCTTATTTCTAAGCTGCTCTATTACTGCGTTTGGCGTCATTATCGATTCATTTTAATTCTCTTCCATGTAGTTTGCCTTTCATTCGTTTGTGAGGTGTAAAAAAATTACGCGGGAAAGGTTTTAGTTCCTACTGTTTTAGTTTAGGTGAATTTACTCAACACTCATGAAATTCACTTCGTTTTTTTTCATTTTAGGCTATTGGCACTCGAATTTTTTGTTTGCGGGGTCTTACGCAAAACAGCTACCCAAACTTGTGAATTCAAATGCCAAGATAGGGAATTTTTCCGAATGCTCCATAATAGCTTCTCATAGCGATAGTTGACAATCACTGCGAATTCTCACCTAAGTCTTTTATTAAACCATGAAGATCTTTTAGGAGAAATAAATAATATTGTCCCCGTTTCTGTCCCACCATTTGTCCAACAATTAGGACGATGCTAACACTAGATAATTATTAAATGCTGAACTATTTTCGCTACTAATATTTATAATAAAACAAAAATTCACAACTTTTAGTTTTTGAGGAACGACTGAAATCAGTTGATAGAAAATTTCATAAATGAGAAGGAAGGGAATCGAAAGAATGCTGGACATTAAGCAGTTTTGTCTCATTTTATTTTCAGACTCGGGAGAGTTCACGTTTATATTTCATGATTTGTTTTCTGAATTGGGACAGCTATTTGTTTTCCATGTCGAGTGTTTATTGAAAAGTCTCTTAATCGACGTTATTCAGTGTTATCACTTCAATTCACTTTTTGCTTCCACTTGCTGAGTAGGCTGGATGGTGGTGCCATTTATTCGCCAGTTTGCGTGGTTTTAACTTAACACACCTGAGTTCAGTTTTAATTGATCCCAACAATATATATATATATATATATATATATTCCTTTTTTGATTTTGAAATTTCAGGAGCGAAGACCTTGAAGTAAGTTGAATTAGTTCAACAGTAGACTGCATTCGTTTGTTTGCCCTTCATTCTCATTGATTAAGCACCATTCCATCCATTTTTCTTCCATAGGGTTAGCTATGTATAGTTCGATTCACTGATAAGAACTCGGTTCTAATTTCACTTGCCTTTATATTAGGTTCCATGGTTTCGGTATCCACCCTACATCTGGGGCACCGCTTGTCTAGTTGGTGCAGACGTTCTCGATGAATTAATAATAGCTGAAGTCTATACTCGCTTCCTTTGGGTCGACGACGCATACATGGGGTTCGTAGTGGCCAAATTACCTTCTCGACAATTTCAGGATATGAAAGGATTCTACTTGGAGTCGAGTAACAACAAAAAGGCGCTAGTGTATCACAAACCCTTCCAATTCACATTCGCTTGGCTTGTAGATAATTTGAAACAGTTTTGCAATAATTTTTAAAATCACACTGCCTCTCCCTGCTTTTCTAGATGTCGCATTTTCAGATTCCCTTATATGCTTGTCTAATTTAAAACGTGGAAAATTACCGTACAATCCGGAATATTTTGTTTTTTTTCGGTGTTTTGCACTTTTCTTCTCTATTTGTGCTATAATAATGATCTGGCTAGTCGAATGTTTGATCATAGTCATGGAAATTATTAAAAAAATGAAAATTCTACTTAAAACATCCCAAAAGTAGCTCTAGCGTCAAGTCACTGAAGGTGGACGAAGAAAATTGGCTCAACTATCCTTTTCACGATTTTACGGACACTCCGACTTCAAGGTAAGGAGGCGACGAGTAAGGTGACAGACTACTTATGTTATTATAATTGTATATATGGTTGTGTATTTATGAAATAATTATTTCTAAAATTGTGCTAACAGTGCCTGATAACAGCAGGCTTGATATTCTCCTCGATACCGCAAGTTGATTGATCTTAGGATTTTGTTCCCATTGGGCAATGAAATGCAATGGATTCGTTTGGGACATTCCACAATCAAGTTTCAGCGGGTAAGACTTCACTTTTAAACTACCGGAAAAAGTGCACCCGGTTCTCTTGCCCTAAAGGTTTTTTTGAGCCATTAGATATCAAGAGGAGGAGTCTTCAGAGAGTCATAGTTACGACAAATTGACAAAGACGCCAAACTAACTTTCATCCAATGGGGCTGTCACGGCTAAACCAGTCAAAATTTTAAAGTAAGTATGCTCAACACAACGGAGCGGAGAAAGAAGGCAATATTCCCGCCAACTCTCGAAACCAGTGTTCCTCAAGCGCAGCAATCGACAAGGAATTTCGATATCAAATTTCTGATTGTTTTAGGTCTTATAAAAGGGAGGGCTTCTTAAAATCTGAAATTAGCATCGATTTCAATACGTACCTTTCGAAAAGGCGGCAAAATATGTTCTTCGAAGTGAAGAATAAGGAAAGGAATTATCATGATTCCCAAGGAGGAGCAAATCTTACGGACTAAGCATTCATCCATTCGCTTGTCCCAACAACACTTCCTCTACTGCTAAATGGATACATTTATTATAAAAAATACATAGTATGGGACAGCCTTGAAGCATCTTAGCCGATATTGATCGGCTATGATTGAATGTTTGGCAACGGGAAAATTCGTCAACAGTTTCACGTATTGTTTTAATTACCCTAGGCTGTCACAAGAAAACTAATGAAAAACGTTTAAAGTAATCACATGTTGCTATTGGGTTACTGGTGAATATCATCATATCATAAAAATATAAATTAATAGGTGTATGCATGCTTCAAATTCGGACTCGGAAATATTTTAAGGGTAATTTCCATTTATTCCATCAAAAGCAGTCTTAGTGAGAATATTTTCAATCTAAATGTTAGGAGAGATTTTGTAGATAATCAGGTAGACAATTTATCCTGAAATCCCCCATTCTCTGATATAGAAATGTGCATTTTCAAAACATTATTAATGGATAGGCAGACAGTCAATCGATTCCATAATCCTGTTTGTCTATAAACGGTGGCAGTTTATTAACAAAGTGAAGAAGAGACTTGGGTTGTTGGGATCGAGGCAATCTCTGACAGTAAGAGCAGTATTCCCGTAGGTAGCCTCGACGATTAAATCCCCAGAAATTGTCTATTTTGGTAAGTGTCTTCAGCTGGGTCGTAATACTTTCAACACTATCGATTTTGGAATGAGGCAGTTTTATCCAGAATGACTTTTTGTTCAATTTCGTTAGCCCTACTTTTGGACAGACATGTGATCCGCCCGTAGTCACATTTAGAAAACTATGGGCTTGGCGACAGTAAATACACTTCCCTTTATTATTTCTTGGTTCTCTTTTGTCTCCGACTCTCTATTCTATCCACGCGCACACACACACGCACACACACAATGTTGGTTTGCTTTTCACGGAGTAAACATCGTCTATGTGCTCTCCTGGCGCATGTTTTCGTGCTATATTCTCTGCATTATTTATATTAGTGTGAGTTGTGATGTCTTGGTAGGTATTACAAAATACTCAACACAAAAGAAAGGAAGTTTTCGTAATCAAGACGTCACATATCATTAATTAGGAATATTCCAATATTTCGACGATTTTGTGACATTATTTGCTGCGATTGGGATTAAGACTGTTCACATAGATTACTCTAGTACTTTATCACTCCCGTGCTTTGTTGATGTTGACTGTTTAGGATCACTTCACTAATCCTGTCTATGGTATTCTTATTACAGGTAAAGTTGGAAGTGGTATCACGAGGGATTCCGGAGTCAAAAGCAGAAATATATGCTCCACTAGAAACTGGTAGTCCTTCACTCGGTCCACTTTCTGCTGAAACTCCACGAAAACTAATTGGCTATGTAGATGAAGGTGGTTACGCCTTTTCCCATGGCCTGTGTATCGCAATCGGCTTCATCAGTCTAGCTGCCGTGTGCTCCCTTTCTCAAACAGAGAGACTTCCAAATGGTCTACAGACTGTTCTATTCAAGAGTAGTAAATCGGGAATTGTTTGTGCTGCAAAAATGACTGTAGTTATATGACCGAACAAATATGTAAATTCGGTGAATCAAATACACGAATTCAGGCTGCCGTGCCATTGGCCTGTTGTATGAATATCGCTACAGTGCTTTGTTCGGCGAATTTCCTCTATTGAACTCGATTAAAAGGAAGATAGGGTGTTTGTGTATCCGTTTGGTCAACAATAATTACTGACTGAGACGTTAAAAGTTTCAGCATGTACAAATTATTGAAAGAAAGGAATTAAGCGTAGAGGAAGGGATTTAAATTCAGCAATACATTAAGCACGACGGAAAATAATAGTGTAGCTTAGTGCGTCGAGAGACGTAAACGCTTGATTAATATCTGGGTAGCAAAAAGTATATTATAGCATAGTGGCGAAGAGAAGTTTAATCAATAGTGTAAGGTCCTATTATTGTAGACTAATTTCTATATCTTGTAAAAGATAGTAGATCATCGACATTATAGTATTGATAATCCATTACTATGACATCCTATTATGAAGTTGTTAGTATACCAAATAGCACAACACCATGAAGCAATAGGGGAAGTATAAAATGATTATCGTTGAAATCTTAGGAAAAATAGGCTAAGAATAAAGTAGAGTAGATAACACTGAGCACGTATGTGTAAGCTCAGACTTGCTGCATGGAGAAAGTTTTATGAACTAAATTGTCATATAATCATAACAATGTGAATAGATTTGAGGATATTAAATGTCAAATGGAAGGTTGTCTTCACAATCATTAATTAGGTGAACAGTATAAATATTGCCGAGAATTATTTATAGAATGTTACGGTTCAAGCTCGAAAAGCATTTTATTATTAATTTCAAATTAATAGTATCCATTTACTAAACGTTAGTCTTACAATATGGAGTGCATTATCCTATTATAGATAATCATCGAATTATCAAAATACAATAAATATCCAAAGCAACCTTGAAAAAATAAATTATTTCGAAATATCGTTATATTATGATATTAAACGAAGATATGTATATATGACAAGTACAATAAAGCAATGGAGGTCTGTCAATTTTGTTCAAGTCGGCCTTAATGGCTCGCACTCATCCTCTACGGCAAGTACCACGTGATGAGAGCTGTTCCTCTCTCTTAGCCTAATGAAGAAGCCTAAACATCTGAATTGATCACTCTCTAACGACTTTTATGTCTCTTCTAGAATCTCCAACTACTTCTCCATCGAGACGATTGCTGAAATGAATACTTGGTGAGGTGAGCATTAAATGATGAGTCCTGTTCCTCTCTCTTAGACCAATGCAGACACCTAAACATCTGATTTTTATATACCCACTAACTTAGAGTAATTTCTTTATAGATTGTCTGATAGCACTCGTTGGAAGACATAAAAACCGTAGACCTCAAAGCGGCTGGCGTGAACTTCGAATTGGGTTTGATAGGGGCAATTCCTCAGGTGAGTAGTTAGAAGAAGCACGTGAAGTGGCATCCACGAAATTCAAATGCACATTGGGTTTATCTGATGTGTATGCCGTTTTGTGGAAAAGTTATTTCGAGGTTGACGCTGGGTTGACGTCGAAATATTCTACCTGTTCTGGAAAGCTGCACTGATGACCTATTTTTCGTCTCTAAGAGAATTCATGCAGAAACTGTAGACTGATGACGGTACTGTTTGCGGCGATATTCTAACCCTTCTGCTTATTTTCAGCTGAAAATCCGATGGATGTGGAGGTCAATCTTGCTCAAGGTAATGATGATCATTTTTCGTCATCTGAAAAGTAGTGATGAATTGTAGCCTGATTGTTGTTACTGCATTTGCTTAATTTTGTTAATAGCAATGTTTTATTTTAGATTTGTGCGTATGAATAAAGAATATTGAATCAGTTTTTTTACGATTTGTGGTTCTATTCAGATTTGGTTTATGGTTACATTGGTGGGCCTAGATCTGAAGTAGTAGTTAATTACACAAAACCCAGTGATTGCTTAGAATGCAATTGCGTACTGGGTATCACTTAGACAGACTTTAGTTGATGTGAGTCTATAACTGTATTTTATTATGGTTTGGGCTGGGTTTCAGTATTGCTCCCGTGGTTCGTTTTTCCAACGAGCATGATCTAACACTGATAGCGACGGGATTAAGATCGTGTATGAGAGTTATCGTTATTTCATTAGTTGAATTCTGGCTTCACAGGCGAGTGATTTACAGATGCAAAAGTGGGGCGGATATTGTGAAAGTGGTCGGATATGTAGTGGTTTGAAGTCACCTGCTGGTTTGTCGTCTTTTTGCAGCATGAGTATACGTTTTCTAGGGTGCGCCGCGTGGAGGCAAGACTATTGCGCGCGCAACTGAAGAAAACAAAGAATGGGGAACACGGAGAGAAGTGGAGTATACATTAACAACCTCTTTCTTCCGCAGCTAAAAATTCTTACGACACTTTTTACAGCTATGTAGAGGATGCAAAATATATGATAAATAGAATGGTAAATTGGTAAGGGGTTATTGCTGATAAGGTTCTATTTAATGCATCCCGCTTGTATTTCACAACTGCAAAAAATGGACAAAAAGGGAAAACATTAATCGGAAGAACCATCCGCCTTTCAAATGAAAAAAACGTCAATAAACTTACGAGGTGAAAACATAGTTTTCCAATTGGGAGCCAGCTCTCTAGATAACCGAATCAACACTGTTATAAAGCTCAGCGTTATAAAACATTTTAGCCAGATCTTTAGCTAGCCTTCTGGGACCCTCGTTGCCGTCATAGCGCCGTTGCGCCCACTCTTCAGCCACTTGTTGATCATTGACAGATCCACAATCTCGTAGTAGTCTGGGACCTCTTCTGCATCAACCGGCTCCTGGAATGGCCAGGAGTTTCGATGTTTCAGCACAGTCTTCATTTTCTACCTTCAAAGTCCCTTCGAAGGATAAGCTATCATCTTCAGAACTATCCTCGTTGTATGACACCGGTCGTGGTCGCTTCCTTGGTGCTGTAGATACCTTATGCAAACGAGCATAACTGTAAAACGAAGCATGAACGCAGATTATTTGTACCAGGATGAGAAACTGCAAACTCGAATACGATTGCAGATATATGCTAAGAAACTATTTCAAGAACGGTTTCGCTTAAGCCTAATTTTTAAGAAGAGGCTGGATACCGATGCAACTTACAAAGGCACTATTAGTAAAAGCTAAAAGGAAAAAGAAAGAAATTTGAGGTGAAAACCAAGTCCATCGGATTAGTGAGGAGATTGTTATTTGGCGGAAGGTGCCACATTGACTAAATTGCAACTAAAATTATTTCCCAAAATATAGATACAAAGTTAGCCAGGGCAATTGCAGATGGACGGTTTAAACATGTCCTTCGAGAAATCTGAAGTCTGAGTTGCGGCATTGCAAAGCAGGTGATCCAATGATTCTAAGCCGCAAATAAAGCGAAGCTCACTCGATTTGGCAACTTTCGTTTCTTGTACAACTGAAATAACCAAAGAACATTGGTGCAGGTTTTTACTCCGAACTATTCTCAATCAAAACAGCTGAGAATCAAAGATTCAAAAAACCGTCAGTTACTCAAAAAAACAAGTTCTTCCAAGGGCACCCGGACACTATGACATCATAGACGATAAGCGCGAAGACACTTGATAAGAAAGGGACCACAGCTTTGAAACCTAAGACCGGCCAATATCCTTCAACACAATGAAAACCTTAATAAGAAGAGAATTCCAGAGGCAACGAACAAAGGAGAATCAGTGGACGCCGGCAGAATTTACATTGCTTAGCGGACACGATTTCTCTGGCGCAACATCTTCGCATACCACTACAACCTACAGGAGGAGATAATGACCGACGTGAGACGGTGACCAACCCTACAGACAACGGCGGATACCCGAAGATACTAGGATGCCAAATATTCTTATATTGATATTGAATGCTGATATGAGAAGAAATAAGAAAGCAATTACATAAGAAACAATTTATTAAACAAAATTGGTCATATAAGCAAATACGCTAGCACCGAGCAGATGACGATTGACCTCCACATCCATCGGATTTTCAGCTGAAAATAAGCAGAAGGGTTAGAATATCGCCGCAAACAGTACCGTCATCAGTCTACAGTTTCTGCATGAATTCTCTTAGAGACGAAAAATAGGTCATCAGTGCAGCTTTCCAGAACAGGTAGAATATTTCGACGTCAACCCAGCGTCAACCTCGAAATAACTTTTCCACAAAACGGCATACACATCAGATAAACCCAATGTGCATTTGAATTTCGTGGATGCCACTTCACGTGCTTCTTCTAACTACTCACCTGAGGAATTGCCCCTATCAAACCCAATTCGAAGTTCACGCCAGCCGCTTTGAGGTCTACGGTTTTTATGTCTTCCAACGAGTGCTATCAGACAATCTATAAAGAAATTACTCTAAGTTAGTGGGTATATAAAAATCAGATGTTTAGGTGTCTGCATTGGTCTAAGAGAGAGGAACAGGACTCATCATTTAATGCTCACCTCACCAAGTATTCATTTCAGCAATCGTCTCGATGGAGAAGTAGTTGGAGATTCTAGAAGAGACATAAAAGTCGTTAGAGAGTGATCAATTCAGATGTTTAGGCTTCTTCATTAGGCTAAGAGAGAGGAACAGCTCTCATCACGTGGTACTTGCCGTAGAGGATGAGTGCGAGCCATTAAGGCCGACTTGAACAAAATTGACAGACCTCCATTGCTTTATTGTACTTGTCATATATACATATCTTCGTTTAATATCATAATATAACGATATTTCGAAATAATTTATTTTTTCAAGGTTGCTTTGGATATTTATTGTATTTTGATAATTCGATGATTATCTATAATAGGATAATGCACTCCATATTGTAAGACTAACGTTTAGTAAATGGATACTATTAATTTGAAATTAATAATAAAATGCTTTTCGAGCTTGAACCGTAACATTCTATAAATAATTCTCGGCAATATTTATACTGTTCACCTAATTAATGATTGTGAAGACAACCTTCCATTTGACATTTAATATCCTCAAATCTATTCACATTGTTATGATTATATGACAATTTAGTTCATAAAACTTTCTCCATGCAGCAAGTCTGAGCTTACACATACGTGCTCAGTGTTATCTACTCTACTTTATTCTTAGCCTATTTTTCCTAAGATTTCAACGATAATCATTTTATACTTCCCCTATTGCTTCATGGTGTTGTGCTATTTGGTATACTAACAACTTCATAATAGGATGTCATAGTAATGGATTATCAATACTATAATGTCGATGATCTACTATCTTTTACAAGATATAGAAATTAGTCTACAATAATAGGACCTTACACTATTGATTAAACTTCTCTTCGCCACTATGCTATAATATACTTTTTGCTACCCAGATATTAATCAAGCGTTTACGTCTCTCGACGCACTAAGCTACACTATTATTTTCCGTCGTGCTTAATGTATTGCTGAATTTAAATCCCTTCCTCTACGCTTAATTCCTTTCTTTCAATAATTTGTACATGCTGAAACTTTTAACGTCTCAGTCAGTAATTATTGTTGACCAAACGGATACACAAACACCCTATCTTCCTTTTAATCGAGTTCAATAGAGGAAATTCGCCGAACAAAGCACTGTAGCGATATTCATACAACAGGCCAATGGCACGGCAGCCTGAATTCGTGTATTTGATTCACCGAATTTACATATTTGTTCGGTCATATAACTACAGTCATTTTTGCAGCACAAACAATTCCCGATTTACTACTCTTGAATAGAACAGTCTGTAGACCATTTGGAAGTCTCTCTGTTTGAGAAAGGGAGCACACGGCAGCTAGACTGATGAAGCCGATTGCGATACACAGGCCATGGGAAAAGGCGTAACCACCTTCATCTACATAGCCAATTAGTTTTCGTGGAGTTTCAGCAGAAAGTGGACCGAGTGAAGGACTACCAGTTTCTAGTGGAGCATATATTTCTGCTTTTGACTCCGGAATCCCTCGTGATACCACTTCCAACTTTACCTGTAATAAGAATACCATAGACAGGATTAGTGAAGTGATCCTAAACAGTCAACATCAACAAAGCACGGGAGTGATAAAGTACTAGAGTAATCTATGTGAACAGTCTTAATCCCAATCGCAGCAAATAATGTCACAAAATCGTCGAAATATTGGAATATTCCTAATTAATGATATGTGACGTCTTGATTACGAAAACTTCCTTTCTTTTGTGTTGAGTATTTTGTAATACCTACCAAGACATCACAACTCACACTAATATAAATAATGCAGAGAATATAGCACGAAAACATGCGCCAGGAGAGCACATAGACGATGTTTACTCCGTGAAAAGCAAACCAACATTGTGTGTGTGCGTGTGTGTGTGCGCGTGGATAGAATAGAGAGTCGGAGACAAAAGAGAACCAAGAAATAATAAAGGGAAGTGTATTTACTGTCGCCAAGCCCATAGTTTTCTAAATGTGACTACGGGCGGATCACATGTCTGTCCAAAAGTAGGGCTAACGAAATTGAACAAAAAGTCATTCTGGATAAAACTGCCTCATTCCAAAATCGATAGTGTTGAAAGTATTACGACCCAGCTGAAGACACTTACCAAAATAGACAATTTCTGGGGATTTAATCGTCGAGGCTACCTACGGGAATACTGCTCTTACTGTCAGAGATTGCCTCGATCCCAACAACCCAAGTCTCTTCTTCACTTTGTTAATAAACTGCCACCGTTTATAGACAAACAGGATTATGGAATCGATTGACTGTCTGCCTATCCATTAATAATGTTTTGAAAATGCACATTTCTATATCAGAGAATGGGGGATTTCAGGCAAAAAATAAATAGTTGCCTTATCATAAATTTAATAAGTTCTTTCAAGATCATCGAAATTATTCGATTTTACTGCCAATCAGATCGCCTTAACGTGGAAAAGAAGAATGGAAATGTCAGTCAAAAGAACAGTAAAATGAAACACTAGTTAGTAGATAATTAGAACTGATACAAGGAGGGAGATTGAATTACGCACTTTGAATGTTTTACCTTACAACAAGTATCAAGCACACCCAAACCGACTATCAGAATAAACAAATATATTAGCTTTAACGCTCAAAGTTGGGTTGAGTTTAATAATAAAGTAAAAGGAAAAAACTAGATCAACTTTTATTTATTAATTCATATTAAAAATTTTCAAGTCCCTATTGAAGGAAACCGTATTTTAACAAGAAAATCTGTGGATCAGCGTCAAAAGGATTTATAACTTATCGAATCCTTGAATGACATACAAGTTGATACATTTCATCGAAACGGATAGAAGCGCAAACTTTATATTGCTAGAGTCAATTTGACACGTTAGTTTTAGCAGCAGAGGATTACTGAAACGTAATAACGTACAGTCTGGGCAACCTGTGCGCAGCCAGTTCCTACATACAAAAGTTGACTCAGCAAGGTGGTTGGGAGTATAAAAGATGCATATAGTGCCCAAGAATAATTAGTTAGTTCAATACTGCCTATTATTCCACGTGGTGCACCCTGGGCAACGTATACTCATACGGCAAAAAAAGTCTACCAATCGGCAGTTGACTCCAAACTACCATGACTCGACTGTACGTCATATTCGACCACTTCCACGGTACTCACCTTACCTTACCTTTTTCTCCACCTTTGTATCTGTCTCTTTTACATCTGTGAATCACTCTTCCGTTCACACTCTCGAATTTTTGTGACTTTGATGTTCCTCCCCTCTGTGAAGTCCGAAGTCAGCTAAAGGGCTAATGATAACTATCATAAGGCCTGCCATTTGATATAAATAGATGCTGCCTATTATTGCCCACCAAATTGAAATTGCCTCCCTGGTGGTTGGTCCATGAGCTTCAAACCATTCATTGCCAGTCAACCTTATTCCCAGTTTATATATAAACCTCATCCTTTGTCAATGGAGAGGAATGAACTGAATTCTCGTTTCCAATTAAATCAACTTCAGGTATCACTAACCATTTTTTCATAATCCAGCGACGAGATTATAAATGGTTCTAATGGAAAGTGTTTTCAACATAAATCTAAGGAAAATAGAAACAAAAACGTCTACATCTTCGTATGAACCTAAATGCGTATTTCAATTAGTGGATATTGTTACTATTATCAGAAGGGAGACGAGCTCTCAATAGTTCGCTTGACATTAATATAATTGTACTAAACAGTCAGTTTTACAAACGAAATATCAAGTAACTTTAAATCATTTAATGGAAACAAACGGATAGGGAAAACGTACCAAGACAAGGGCTCTAGGCAAGTCAGGATCGTATCTCGAGAGATGATCCACAGTGAGATGTCGGGCTCGAGGATCCCCAGCCAGCAAACGTCGGACAACCAGGGCCAGCATCGCTTTGTCACGAAGAACAAAGAAGAAGGAATTCTCTGCAGTACCATCACCACCTCCTTGGGAAGTGGGCACCGAAGGGTGGAAAGGCTCCATTAACTCCAGCCAGTCCTTCGTTGTTGGAGGTGAACAACGAAATTTGATTCTTGCACGACGTTTAGCATCTCCGGTTAGCTTACTTAAAATAAATAAAGTACATTCAACATACAACCTACAACAAACTCTTGTTCTTTGTGAGCATATTGCTTGACCATACGCAACCTTATCAAATCAATATGGCCTTCAGAAATTTTGGCTTGGAGACATCGCCTGCGGTACAGTGAGTGATGTAATGCTATTACAAATTACTATTATCAAGTTCTACATATGAGCAAACAGAACAAACAGCAAAATTATTCACCACCATTCCGAATTTCAAGCAAGGTAGTAAGTACAATAGTTCTAGGAAGTTAAGTAAAATATTTACGACACATCTGGATGAAATTCTCAAGCTTTTTCCATCATTTACTCTACAATCGACCACAAGGTTATTACTTAAGTGTCCGAAAATAAATTTTCTCAATAAATAGATCTCAATGGGAAGCCGAGGTTCTACGAGAGGCAACAAAGATTCATAGGAAAAGTTAGGAAGTTCTCGAATGATTTGGACTAATTTAAGACAGTTTCACTTCATTGACCATTATGACAAATTTCTTTATTCCCATTCACTTAAAAACGCCTTTTAGACCTCTGGAACGGAGGTCGTCTGTTAGTAATTAAACTCACGCCTTCCCTCAACACTAGATTTGGCCTATATCAAATTATGCGATCGACAAAGTGAATGAATTCCAAACAGATATTAACGAGAAATGTTGTCACAAGCATGCTTCAGGTAGACAACTAATCAATGTGCAACAAAGAGCTTCAGACAAGATAGGTCAATAAAAGTAACTACAGCTGCCAAATCGGAATACAAAAAAAAATATGGTTTAGTTAAAAAAAGCCAGCGGTAATAAGTATATTGATTTGACCCAAATTTAGATCAAATTTGTGCAAATGCAAGTTGAACTAATTGATGAATGATGAAGACTGTTTTTGCCATCAATTAGGCGTGGAAACAGAGAGGGAGGCGATTAGTATGCGTTTAGTAGGCAAAAGGTAAGCTCCGTCAAGTAGCCGATTGGAAATTATTCCTAAAATATAATCCTTGGGAAGCAATTAAATCTAACTACCAAAGCTCCTGCGATGGAAAGAGATTTAAATCGGATTTGGACTTTAAAGATCACAATTTCAATTATTAATAGTCGACAATAATATGGCTAGCTGAGTGAAAAAGAAGTCGAAAGAAACTTTCAAATAACATAATTAAAGACTACAATACCTTCTGCATAAATGCATGTAATTAATGCCTTAATCCACGAAGTTACGCCATGAGGCACATGGAGTATTCCAATAACTGGGCAAAAGGAACCAGTTACAATGAAACTGATGAAATGGACTATTAACGGCAGACTCCAAAATACTTCCACTCGATCCAAATTAATCACTGTTGGCACTAACAAGAGTGAACATAGGAAGATTTTTCTCATTGATGTTGTAGTAGACACGAGCGAGGTTTAGTTTAAAGAGCATGAACCGGTTTTGGGCTACTCAAAATGGACAAATAGAAGAAGACTCGAGAAAGGAATAATCGATCCTCCAACTCATCTGATAAACTCTAAATAGGATCGGAAACACCAAGTCAACTCACCGTCTCCTTGTTTGCAGGCGCTAAAACTATCACCGAACGTGATTTCAAACTCCCTCCGATCCTCACACCATGTACCGAACTTACGTGGCCAATCGCTTCACAAGCATCGCCAACATAAGGCTACCAAGGATTCTAGAGGGTTGAATACTGATTTTTACAATTAGGGAAATTGTAAAATGATGCATCAAATGAAATGCGATATAAATTAAGTTTTCCACAAGATTCAGTGTTTCCTATAAGTAAAACTAGTTACTTTAAATTTTATCCAAAAAATGACAGTTATTCATGATGGAGAAATGCAAAGTGTGCACAGTGATAACAACTGAACCGCAGATGAAAATTGTACGCTTTGATAAAGTCTCTGAAAGAGATTTTATGAGCATAAAAAGGAAACTTGTGCAATCTTTGTGCAAAGTACTAGTGGACAGGTAATGAAAATACAGTAATTAATCACTAAATCAAGTTTCTGAGCTACCAAGATTAAACCAACTAATAAACACGTTAGCATATGCAAAAGTTTCTCTTCGATAGAAATATGTCATCGCCCATTCCCACTCCCTTCCCCCCCCCCACAACCACCACCGGTTTTTTTTGTGGTTAATAAAAAAAGATAATGAGAAGTTGGTTAAATTTCTAAACTACCTTCCTAGGAACAAAGCTCGAAATGTGACGAGTCTCCCAACAATATTTTTCACAAATGATGAATAGTAAAACAATAAATTAAGTGAAAAACACTTGCCCGTTTTCATTTCTCTCCACCTTGATATGCAACTTCTCATCAGTGATCAGTTTAGCAGCAGGCGTTTCAGGCCACAGGGCATAGGGGAAGGCATCGACCCTGGCTGCGGCTTCTGTAGTAAGACAAGCCCATCGCAACTGATCCCTCAAACCCCCTACTCGTATACCTCGGTAAACACAGGCCACCACAAGGTCACGAGGGGCTGATGTATTGACCGCTGGGGTGGCATTCTTGTTGTCATCAGTGAGTGGCTTGAGGAGTTGTCTTGGTAGAACTACGTCCCAACCGACGCATTGTGATTTCTGACTGGATAGGCTGGGGGTTGCGTTTTGGATTAGGATGATTGGAACA
The DNA here is from genome assembly GCA_000469805.3 of Hymenolepis microstoma. NCBI lineage: Eukaryota > Metazoa > Platyhelminthes > Cestoda > Cyclophyllidea > Hymenolepididae > Hymenolepis > Hymenolepis microstoma. The sequence continues at coordinate 7,354,373 of LR215995.1, read as the reverse complement.
CCGGCCTGCAAAAAGTACAAAAAGCTATTGCTGAAAATCAAATCGCATTCAAAAATTAATGATAAAAAGGACATCACTGCATTAAAATGAAGTCGAGCTGAAGATGAGACCTAACCTTGTCGATAGCCCCAGTTTATCTAATTCGCACTTGACTAAATTTTGCTTAAAGTTTCTCGCTTAACCCACAAATTCTTTTGAAAATTGAAGAGGATAGCCCATAAGGAACACAATAAAGATAGATTTACGGATATATGACATCAAATCAAAAAAGGAAAACAAGGAAGAGTAGAAGAGTGGGAAAAGGTGAAATCAATTTTTTGCCCCCAGGGAAACTCTGATTCGAGGGTGCCTTTCGAATTCAGGTATTGGCTACGAGTGCATTGAAAAATGTCTCAACTGGCGGAAATATCTATAAAGTTGGGTTTCCAATGCACACCGAATTATTTGTATTCTTTCACTTCGTCGTGTCCTTTACGCAGTTTGGACGTATGATTTGTCATACTTTCGTCTGCACTGTCCCTCCGCTAATAGGCTCTATTTAAAAGCTATGTCAACTTAGCCTCAACTTTGGGTACAATGGGGTGGAAATTTAGCGATCGGAGATATTGGATTTTCACATGGTTAACAACCATGTACTGTTAACACCTCAGTTGGCAGTACGATATTTTAATTACAGAATAAGTGCAGGGAATTGCGTTAAGGGTGAAGAAATTTACCTACTCACCTAAGTACCTACGAAGCCCTGTGAATGAAAGTTTATCCAGAACTGACACAATGCACTGAAGAGCGGAAGTAATCCATAAATATGACTCCAAGTCTCTTGAAGACCATACTCTGCATTATGCGTGGTTTAAGACAAAAGCAGATATTATATACACATATATGTCCAGGCTCACATTAGAGAAGCAGCAAGGCTGTGATGATGAGAACCATTGAACGATCCGGCCACTGAAAGTCAAATCGCGTTTATCTTGTTGAATTTTGAGAAATTCAAACTGAGACAGAGCCTTTGAGACAAAACTACCACTCGGATTTGTCGAGTCCCTGCCCATCTTAGGTTCGGGAATTAACCAATTCCGGTTGAACACTTTCATTCGAGGCCTAAAGCAATTAAAAATAAGGGTCAATAGCAGAAATTCACTGATAAGTAAATAAAAATACGGAGTCAAGAAAAATCACCTATTCGTTAAGAAGGGCGAGCATAGTAGTGTTAGGGCACAGCCCGATGGAAACAAACTGGACTTTTGATAGTCACTGAGAGCCTTCCATAGAGGCCAGTCCCCACTTCCAGGCACCTCTGAATGAGGTTGAAGGATATCCGCAAGAATTTGATGGGAGAATGGACCAATTAGTTTCATTCGACAGAGATGACCGGTGCAATCAGTAAGTTTGATGTGGGTTGATTCGAACGTTTCCTCCTGGTCTGTACAAACGTAGTTTAGGGACGAGACCATCTTCCAAGCGTCAGAAGACATGGTAGGATGCAACCAGAACCAGACCGTCGAGTGGTGCTTTCCATTTTCAAACTGACGAACTGGACCTTTGAGTATTCGAAGAGGACCGAGAATGGGTCTGGAGATGTTTGGAAGACGAGCAATACCAATTGGGGCTCGAGGTTGTATGGCTTCACGGCATAGCAGGCGAACAGTCTCCTGAAATCCTGGAGACTGTGAAGCATCATCTGGATAGTTAGGGCTAATGCTGGACACGTAATAGGGAAGGGTGGTTTCTTCTATACATCGATTTAATACATCCACGGGTCCAGTAAGAGCGAAACAATTTAGATATCCTTGATCAATCAGCATACAGCGGCTAAAATAGGAGAGATGCGCTGTATCGGAGCCTTTAATTTTTACATAATTTTGCTCCTCTCGAACCCCGAGAGGAAAAGTCTAAGAAAGAGTCAACCAGCCACCGCGATAAAACTCAGCTTATTTTCTTTGGCGCAATGGAAATAAGAGTGGCAGTATACTTCCACAAGGGTTTATTTTTTAATAAATTCATACCAATTTAGCACTATGTCGCCACTGGCACAATCTAGGTAACTGAAATATTTCTAGATTCCCACTGAAGCAAATTATAGCGCTACGATGGAAGATGCATAACGCAATGATGGCCAAACAGGTATGAAAGTACAGAGATAAATGAATAGGATGTGAGATTGATCGGCTGCCCAGCGCTCAGGAGTTTATGAATTCTGTCATGGGTGAAACGAAAATATTCGATTATGCATCATATCGTGCAAATACATATGTATGCCACACTTTATTTAACTTGGCAAAAATTTAGTCAAAAAGATTTCAACCAAAATTTAAGTTTAAAGCACCTTGTGATTGCAAAGGAAGAAGAACACACGATTTACTAACCTAGTAGTACACAGAGGAGACCGATTATCTTAAAATCAAATTTCATATGCCTTTCCACCAAAACAGTCCACTTTGACAGCCGGGTGTCATCATAACTCACAGTTACGAGAAAACGAATAAATTATGCGCCAAATGTTACTTTACAAAATTCTGCAACACCAAAAAAGCCCCTCTAGTACTGGGCTTCCGATTTCTGTGCATTCTGGGAATGAACTTCTTTTGCTGCTTACCAACCAATCATACTTATAAATTGTTCATAGAGAAGTTAACATTGAGCTCTGGGTATCAGCAATTTTGCCACTGGGTTAAAGCAACTGTAGTCCTACTATACAGTGAACATAACGATATCGCAGCAGCAGTGTGGTTTATGTTAGTGGTACTGTGTTACATCACTAAACATGAAAGGTCGTGAAAGAAAAGATCTACAAGTGCATTCTACTCACTAACATGAACTATAGAATAAGTTTCCTTTTACTTTTGCTCAGCCAATAGAATATTTGAAAAGGCTCGAAAGAAGTTGGAAATACTGCTGAACTGGAATTACATTTTGTCTATTTTCTATGCTACTAATGGTTGACCTTGACAGCAGAGCAAAATATTCAATAAAGATGGCGTCTAATATATCGGAGTTCACATTTAAAATTGAATCGGAAAAAATATCATACTCAGTAGTAGCTCGCTGGAGGGTTTTGAACATTTTATCCGTGGGAGCATACGGTATTCTCCATCCCCAGTTCTGGATGATATGGAAGCGTTTAGCATGCCACAGAGCAGTTGGAATCCAACGAGCTTGAACACCATTGCCCTCAAAATTGCTAACAGGGATTTGGGCTCGATGTGCTGCTAATGCTGCTAGTCTTTGGGGACGGCGATGAAAGCGACGACATTTCTTGGCTTGACCAACAAGCTTTTTGCTCAACTACAAGAAAAAAGGGAAGAGATATAGTTAGAATATTAACTGCATTAAGGAGGGGTAAGAGGTTGTTCTGGGTGTGGTAAGTTACACACTTTACGAATACGTTCTCACTGAAAAATAAAGCATTTGCTTAGCCAATCCCACTTAAAATTCAACTGCATTGATTAAACAAAAGCTGTCATAAAAAGTCTACTTAATTACACCACAGTGAGCTTCTTATTAAAAAAAATGTAAATGAAGGTCTCACCCATTAGGTTAACAACGACCTCTCTGACATCCCTATTCTACCTTCAACTCGGATATAAAGAATTAAGTAGCTGACTAAAACCTTGTCAGCTGCCTGTAAATATACATCAAAAAAGCTCTCCACACAGTGTTCGATGCTTTTGAATTACTGGTTAAATAGATCCAATGCTATCGATTAGAAACGAAATTTCATTTGGCAATAGAAACATTAATTGTAACCCGATATTCCTATTTATGTCCGTATATAACCCTTAGAGTTTAGAGGTTATTTTGTTGCTTTTAAGTGTACTAATTAAAATTCAAAGTAACGCAGAAGAGCAGCCAAGACACCGAGAAGAAACGACCGAAAGTAAAAAGGAAATTTTTAATAGAATAAATACATAGTGACTATAAAACGTCAATTTTAAATGTTAGAAAGACGAAAACCCTTTTGGAAGAGATTAATAGGGAATAGTGCAACACAACCATTGCTTTGGATCGAGTTCGTCTCTCATTTCGATCATTGGACTTCTACGCTCAGACCACCAATGAAGAACAAATCGCTGTCAATACTGGTCGATCATTTATCCCTAATTCACTTATAGACAAGTACATTAATGTTCTCAACAGTGAACAGCCCTTTTTCTTCCCCCACAGTCTGAGTAGTCTGTACCATGACAGAAGGACAGTTAAACAGGTTTGAATGCTATGCGTTTTCACCCCGATTCCTATTTGTAAATCGACCTTTAAATAAATGGATTTACTGTAGCATAGAGTGAAACACAGTGAATGATAGATGCAAATGAAACATATCGTGTAATGTAAATAATTCCTATTGTTTCAAGGTTCCCGCAGCAACATGATTCGACGTCTAAATTTATAGACACTACTATCATAAACAAATGAGCATTAGAAATGAAATGGATAGAGAAGAAAAAAATTAATTAGCTCCACAGGGGCTTAAGCGGAAAAGATTCTAAAATACAAATTGAGTTAGAAACTGCTTGCAAACTATTTACCACAATAGGCCTAAACGGAAATACTGCACACTTGGTGATTCGGCGATAATACTGCACAACGAAATTACAAATAAACAGACCTTTCACAGATATGCTTAGCTTAAATTAACTTGTAAGTTGGTGTACTTAAATGGAGAAAACCTACGCTTTGTGCGACTCCCTGGTGTAAACGTCTTGGCAGGCGTTGAAGTTTGTGGCTAGCGGCGCGTCTACGGAGGCGGACGGGGAGTTTTTGAAGTGGAGCAACAGCTCGTGCCGTTGTTATGTGAACTGAAGATTCACAAGCCATCATTTCTGCCGACCTGGCTGCTAACAAACGTAGCACGTCAACATTTATCGCATTTTCTTCTGTCCTATCAGTAGAGTTCTGTGTACGATGGGAAGGATTCATCTGAGAATGGAGAAAATGAGATTGAATGATCTGTATTAGTACAGTTATTTGATGGGACAACAGTGAATGAGTCAATTAGCATATCAATTCCTTTATTCGATAAGGTCCAATACAGATTTCAATTTATTGGCCGTTAACTTTGCACGTTATCGCACATGCATTACATGTTAACGTTAATGAAATCAGCAAGTTGAATGAATCATTTGATGTTGATCTTTTATATTGACTCGGAGATATAATTGTATCAGTGACCTTCGGAAATACACCCTCAATCTAACCGGTGGTGAGTGATTAAAATGGAAGCCTTAAGACTATTAATTCATTAAAGTGAAGAACACAGATTAAGTACTATTTAGTAGAACACAACTTTTAAGCTAAGAGCAGAAACAGGCCCATTCATCTAATGAATTTTCAAAAGCTCAGAACGGCTGCAGGGCCTTTTTTAAGATTGGAGATTATACAAAGCTGATAACAAGCCAGAGACGAATTGTGAAGCATGGGTGATGATTAATCTGCCAAATATTTTAGGGTACATATAGTAAACATGGCAACATACTCCACTAGTGAATTTTATCGAAAACCCTTATAAAAACCAACTTGTCATTGACTTATTGCCAAAAAGGCTCCAGCTCACAAGGGTAGGAGGCAGAAAAATTGACACTCTGAGCCTTAAGACTTTCACTGGCAGAAGATAGAAATGGGTGGGGTATTACATTAGAAGAGGATATGGAAAAGGCAGCTGTGTCCCAACTACAAACTGAAAACTTGCTACTTAATAAAGCAACGTTCAATGCGAAGCTGTCAAATGACGTGGACAATGGGTGAACAGGTAAAATGCCCATAGAAAACGGAGAAAAGTTGATAAACAAAGTAATACAGTAAGTAATAAAAGGACTTCATGAACACTTTTAAACAATAAGTGACCGACTCATTCTGTGAACGCACTTGATGGAATTTTAACCGATGCAATGTGTCAGGCAAGTCATGTGTCACCAACCCAAATTCGCTCTTCGATAGGGAGGGGGGTCTTTGCAAACGAATATCATGAAAGATGAGATTTTAGACCCCACGTCAAAGTCAAACCACTTTTCTGGGGAACTATACTCCCAACCATTAGTAAATACATACACAAATAAACACTCAAAAGTAAATCAAACAAACAAGTAAACATACTCCAGACAGCAAAAAAGAAGAAAATAACAGGATGGAAAGAAAAGAACACCCCAAAACACATACATCTCTCACGTGTCTATGCGAATTGGTATGTGTGTGTGTATATATTTATCATCAAATAGATTTAGCTCACGCGACTGGGTAGAGAGGGTTAGGGGGGGAGTGGGGAGGGGGGGGGGGGTTAACAATAGGTTGGGATAGGCGGCAAAGCAGGATATAAACGAGAGGGAGACAGGGAAAGATAGAGATTCCGTAAAAATTGTCAAGGAGGAAAGACAGTGTTGTGTTCATTTTGCTATTGCCTCTCTCGCGCAAATACACACACTTTCTACTGTGCAACACGGCGCCTTAGAACATGCCGAAACCTTTGGAGTAGTCAATAGCTATTCGTAGGCAACGCTCCAGCTTCTCTTTACTGGAATATTCTGGCAACAGTAGGACGTTGAAACACGTATGAGCTGTCGGCAATCTAGAAAAAAACGAATAAGAACTATAATCACCCACAAATAGCAAAAAAAATGGTGCTCGTGGTTGAAAAAGCAATCAAATAATGTGGGTCCAGGTTCTAAAAAAGCTCCCTTGAATGCTTTCAAAACTAAATCAATATGAACCCTTCTTCATTTCCAGCGGTACCATCATATTAATACACCCTATTCATAACAGAATAAGTCATAACTACCAACTCCCTTTAAATGTCATACCTTAAACACAAGAATAGTGCACACGATTTGACTAATGTTAGCGGTACAGACTTTACGCCTCCTATCTATACGATGTACCAACTTAGACCAGGCAACTTACAATTCATATAGCGTCTTAAATTATTCAAGTGTCATGGACAGACATGGCATAAAGTAAGGATGATCACTAACCTATCAGAGTCAGGTCCCTGTTTAGCGATGACGAATTTCATGCGAGACATGCCACCGACAGGGATACGATCAGTTCCAGTGGTGAATTGAAGGAGTTTGCGTTGTTCTTCCTCTGGCATAGAGTGAACTACCGACCAGAATTGACGAATTACGGGCGTTTCAGCATTGTAATCGCCCTCATACTCTGTCACTCGCTCGAGTTCATTAAAATCGTAATTCTATAAGAAAGAGAAAATAAAAATGATAGTGTAGATGGTTCAAATTCGATTTATCCTAGCATTTTTCATTAAAGACTTATTTTTCAACCGTCCCTAATTGTGGACAAGTTCAGCAGCAGATCGTGTTAAATGATGGTCCGATTTCTTCTTTTACTAGTTAAGGCTCTTTCGTAAAGAAAATGTATACTACCTTGAAAGATGATGTCTTTTAACTACAGAAGTTTTTTTTCTAACCTGGAATGAACTCGGCATATGACATTTAGAAATCAGTGACAGTCAAACGTCAAATCGACCTATAAGTGTCGACTTACTTTAAAAATTAATAAATAATGAGATTGCTAAAAGTAATTTTCGCTTGGTTGATATATATGCAAACTATTATAAAACAAACATTCCTGTGACATTGTTAGATGTCCTCTAAAGTAATAAAATAACTACTACATTCCATGAACTGAAATTTGAATAAGAAGCATCTGAAGCATGAATCTTATCTGTTTATCCTCGATGTAGCAAGCTTTTTGTTATAAAATCACCAATATATTTAGCCAATGAACTCTCAAATCAAGATTGGCTACGACAACACCCTTTTCTTGAGAGTGATTTGTGGAATTTAAATGTAAGAATCGGACAAATCATATTTGGCAGAATTATCAATTGCACAGACAAATTCGGAACAACGGTATAAGACGCTTAGCAGGTCCCGCTACAATAAATAGCACCCAAAAACATAATACTTATGGTGAGTATTCAAAGTAACTTATAAGAGGGAAAACATTCTTTTGATTCATTGATTTAAAAAAAGAATTTCTTGGCCACCAATCAGTTTTGAGATATTTGAATGACGACAACAAGGCTCCCAGTAGACTTTGCAGCTTTAAAAATCACCACTTCAGTCAGAGATACTAGTTTTTTTAGTTATCCCTAACCGCATTACCTACTTCCACATTTTGAAACTATTAAATTGTTATTCTTAAAATAGCAGGTCACTTGTTTGAACCAAGCAACAACACAACAACGTACCTGACTTCCAAGAAGAAGGAGTTCAATCTCAGAGGGAGAGAAGAGGTGGAATAGAGGCGAGTCACCCACTACCAAAAGGAACCCCTTTCTGAAAGCAGCAAATTGCTTCTTTACGGAGGTATTGAGTAGGAAATCGACCGTTTTGTCTACGAACTCCTACAACATAACATTCCATTATGATCATCAGATAACTGATAGTATCTTTAAGGCAAGTAAGAAAAGATCACATACCTGCCGAGTTGCCATAGTAACAGGTATTGAAGCTCCATTGGGAATCAATTCGTGGGTCATTGCCTGACCAAACATATCCTTGTAATTGACCACAAAGTTGATGCAATGGTCATCTTCAAAATTGTCTCCATTATAGTCCAGAAGGGCCTTGCAAAAAAATATGACTCCTTTAGGTCAGATGCTCAAGTAGTCTAATTAAAACGCGAAAAGCATTCAAATGTACGAAAAAATAAACATCTGGATGAGTTCCGTTGACTTGATGCAATTTTCATTTTCAAATAGAGAAAGCTGTCAATATTGGCATCAGGTCAAAAAAAAAACATTTGGCTGATAGACAATCAAATATTGCAGAACCTACGAAGACATTTAACGTTGATACAACTGAATTCAAGGTGAACATGAGCATAGCCAGATAATTTGGTAATCAAAATTAACTTCCTACAATACGGTGTGTAATTAATTCAACTGAAAATGAAGCAAATCGATCACCAAAATGTTTCCGATAGACTACTTCTCGAAATTACATGTAAAACTTGAAAAATAACTTATAAATTACCATAAGTGCCTCTAAAAAGGAAGCTTATTTCCATAGCTGCATTTCTATTCATGCATAATGGGTTCCAAAAGCAATTGCAGCATTGATAGAGACTGTTGGCAGATGAATTTCATCATTACAGCCTGGTCTACCCTCGCAATGTTTCAAAACACACGAGTATGACTCGCTAGTGGTTTGCACATGGGAAGTACACAAGAAGGGCAATTGGAGGACACTGATCGATTACTCCATTCACAGTTCGCTATCGAAAGCAGTATTCTTTGTTGGCTTACACTCGAAACATTTTCAATATTTCCTCAGAGCTTATTTCCTTGGACTTGGCTGAAAGTCGACAACAGCCCCATTATCTCACTTTCAAAAGCTTATAAGGGAAATCGAGCGAATAGGATTAGAAAACAAGCCAAGAGAAGCATATGAACATAAACTAATAGAAGCGATCAAAAGAAATCTTTCGTTTTCATTTATCAGAACTTGTAGTCCATAAGGCCTATTTTAAAATGGCGCGATAATGATTAGAATTCCAGACTGAATAACTCGATGCGCAATCATTCCCTTTCCGAAATTAGTTCTTTATCTCCCAGGCAATGCAGTGACGTATACAACGATTGATCTCTCCTACTTATTGCAATAAAAAGATGTAAAATCCTTACCAGCTAAAGAAACATGAAGAGAACCCATCAAAAGGCTGAGAAGTTGGAATGCATCTATTTCTATGCTTTTAGTCAAAGCATTCCGCTCAGGTGATCTAGGTGTGCGCACAATCACTCCTGCAGTCAATCAACACACCAAGGCAGCAGTTAAATGTAAGATTTGCATTAAAAAATTAGCAAATGAATTCTCACCATGTTCCAACGATAAAACATATGTGATTTATTTCCGGATCTTATTGCAGAAATGTACTTACTAATTCTTTCAATGTATGCAGTAAATACATTTATCTAGAGGACCATTCATTTGTTTACTGAAATTGACCAATTTATTTAGCCGCGAAAAGTATCAAAAGTAGGCAGATATTTCCAACGTGAAGCAAATTCGTACTTTTCAATAAAAGTACACACAAAATTCACAACCTCAAAATAAGTATGAGAAAGCACATGAAATAAGCAACCACCCCAAACATCCAAGTTAATATTTCGAACGTTTCCTTTTATTTTAATCAGACGACATTTCACCGCTCAATTGTCAGCTGACGCGCCACTCCACGTTCTTTGTTTGACATCTCATTCGATGACGCATTCACTTACTCATTGTTTACATTTAGCCAAGGTATTTAAAAGGTAGACCACAATATAATAACCATGCTCCTTCAGTACGATTATTAACTGTTAACCGCATTCCATGATCGATATAACCAATTTTTACCTTGTTCACTTTGTTCTGAGTATCAGTTACCATTCGGTAGTAATGTTCTTTTCGATTTTACCGCATTGTCTAATACTTGCTCTCTTGTAATGCGTCTTCTATTTAGCCACTTTCGATTTCTCCTAATGTACGAAGTCAATAAATATCGCTATTTCTAACGAGCTATTCTTTACCTATTAGAAGTTTTAAGTCATATTAATATGCAAGAGGGGTCCAAGTGCGAATTATCTCTACGAAGACCTAGTTCCATCTAAAATTGCTTACCTGAAGTCCATGAGCTAGAGATGGCCAACCCTCCATGAGATCCTCCAATCCTGAGGCGAGTTTGCCACAGAGTTTGCGGAAAAGAACAGCAGGGAAGTGGATGTCAAGAATAACACTATTGTAGATGGCCAGACCGAGGATAGTTCCAATAAGACAGTATTCCCGTTCTAACTCTTCAGCCAGAGGACTACGATTGAACCAGAAGCACTGAGATTCCTCCTCGAAGACAAACATACCTAGAAATAGAATTCATATGACAGTGCTTGAAATGCTAGGCCATAGCTCGATACATGTTCGATTTGACTTAACCTCCGTCTTATCTGCATCTACTTTGCAATCTTAAAATATATATATAAAACTCATTTACATACTTTGAAAGTAGCAAATTCGCCTTTTTCACAATGACTTTGAAACAAATTGTTAGATGAGTGATGCTTCTATCGCAACTCTATTCGAGAGCACTAATAACAATTAAATTACCTTCTGTTGAATTTGTTTAGCTTTTGACTCCAGTAATAAGAGGGAGAAGAAACTCACCATAATCTGGATTGAAAATGCGTTCCACAATGAGCTGAAAGAATTCCTTGCTAAGACCACCTTCGTCAATTCCCTGTTCACCGTCGAACTCAACGAAAAGCTGCTTCTTCAAGTCACCAACAGCGTCCATACGAGTTAGCTCCAACTGTTTGAAAGAAGCATAACACTTGGATCATACAGTGAACACAAAGACCGAAATTTTTAAATAATACACAGGTATTATGCGAACGCATCCAGTAAAAAATAAAGCAATGAGGTACATATGGAACGTCAAACGTGCTGGCCTGTCGCCTATTTAAAGCAAAGAAAGAATATTCTAGAATAATACAGCTAGTTCTATAATGCCGTTCTTCTAGAATTCGAAGCGAATGCAATTCCTTAATAGGAAGAAGTATTTCATTAAGATACAACCAATCTCTCTTTGGGTCTGAATGAACAGTTTGATTCGAGGCAGTTACTCAAATGTAATATATTGGTCATCTAAGGCATAAGAGCATGGGTAGTTCCCATTTCAAAATTCAAATTTTTCAATTCGTTCACTAGATAGCAACAAAAGCAGACTCCAATGCCCAGTGCTTATTGACCGGATTCCAATCACGTTGGTCGGATTTGGTATTTGATATCACTCTTTAGAAGGTAAAGTGCTACTCTTTAATATAGCAGAAATGAGATGGCAAAAAAAATTAAACTAGCATAGATGGTAAATGGTACTCATCATCTAGTTACCTTAAATTTTTTCGCCAGTAATGGGTGGATCACTTACTTAGTTGCCGATGTTATAGAGTGAAAAAAAGAAAAAAATTTAACTAGGTCAAAATAAGCAAGTCAAAGCAGGAATATTGGCGCTATTGTATGATCTATGCTTCACTCCATGGTATGGACTGGGAAAGCAAACAAAGCACTCTCTCTCTCTGGGTATTCAAATGACATTGATACTAACAATTCGACCTCTATCAGTGTAGAGTTCCATGAGTATACTTAATCTAACAAAGAAACAAATCAGAAAATACAGGCGAAAACATTCATTCAATATAAAAGGCGCTAAGTAATCCATTGGGTTTCTAATCTAAATCCTACAAAGTTCACCGAAATCTTAAAGCTTCACACCATTCTTTTTCTTGACATGTAATATTAAAAAGATAGCTTCTTGATCAAGTGTACTTATAACAATAAAATGTTGTCTCTAATTGGACAGAGACCAAAACTCATGATTGGAGATACTATTACATTGGCTCACTTAGGGAGAGAGTTATGAAAAGAAAGCTTCACTTGACAGGCGTCTGTGCATGCCGATGCGAAAGATGGGACTGGACTTCTATGCTGACATCGAGACCGTCATGTGATGTCAGAGAGAAAAATAAAAATTAAATTACTAAGTTCTCGATTAGTGTGAAAGTCCACTGAATAGAGAGATAAGGAGAAGAGACAATGAAATTATGAAAATAGCCTATCATTTCAAGATGATTATTATTAGAGGACAAACATATCTATTAAAAGGAGAGCAAAAATAGAAAGTAAGGCAAATACGATATCCTTTGCTAATATGGTCAAGTTATAAGCGATGCTTAGTAAATAATGTACGATAAAAGCCAAAGGCGAAGTAAATATCAAGATATGTGGGGAATTTTTGAATATGTAAGTGTGATAAACAACATACGGAAATCGCCTAACAATTGAAAACTCTAACAATAAGGCGACAGATTAACTAGGTTATATTACGATGAAAATCATAAAAATCTGTGTATGGATATAAATAGGACAGAGGAATGTGTGATTTTCCAACTCCGGAGCATATAAATTGGTGGCTATTACCTGACCGCTTTGGCACCGTCCCATGCCTTTTACCCAGATTTGACTTGTAAGGACACATTCTAGAATTCAAACTCGTGTGAGTGTGAATTCATACATGAGTACCTTCTTTTCCTTATGGAACCTCACAAAGTAGCTTAAAATTCGAAAAGACTACACCAACATCATTATCCATTAGCAAAAAGATCCAACGGGTCTCATTGTTAACTTCCTATTTCTCGACCGCTTGACAAGTGAAAATTCATGATAGCAACAGGATATTAAGTCCCTTCAATGTCGCATAACTGGTTAAACAGTAAACTTCTTACTCTCCTAATTCCAAATTATAATAAAAGGACGGCAAAGAGAAGCTCCCATTGGGTCATCGCATATACAAACAAGTATCGCGCGCAGATGACATAATTTAAAATAGCGTAGGCCCAAGCTATTGGCAAAACGAAGTTTAGCAATGAGAAGGATCCAATCATGAATTAACGAATGGCGTAAAAGTAGGCAAATAATTTTAGTCAAGCGAGTATAAATCCAGAAATAGCATATTCTGGTATTTTACGGTAGTTGATTGATTGATAAAAATAAACAGAGTAGAAAGAGTGAACTAATAAAGCAAATTTTGTTTCCCCCCCACTTAACAATGCTGTAATAAATTCAGCATAATACACTCACGCATAACTGATGTGTTAAAAATGTGCAGAGGAACCTGGCAGCCTTTAACGATTTCTCAGTTGCACCTGTTTACGAGGAAAAGCATTCAAGACCTTTCAACCGTAAACTACCATTGGCATGGCTACTGAAGAAATGGAAGAGGGTTGAGCTAAACCACCTATCGAACCCAATAAAGTAATACTTACACTGATCAATGGGAGACTAGAATGCCAAATTATATCCATTTTCAGGGATCATGGTGTGGAGAAAGTAGTGAATACCGTGTTAAGATGACCGTTTCCTCTCAACTTGTACTTCACAATCTATATTTCTACCCTTCATAATGAAACGAATTGGAAGGCAATAATTGTATCAAAAATAATTCTCCAATGGCAAGACCCTCCATTTTTACCTTTGAATCCCTTTCTATTCGAATGAGTTTACTTACAATTGGAGCGCAAGTGGCGCACATTCTTATGATTTTCATATGTTTTCATCCTCTATTGGCTCATATATATATACATAGTCCTTTACTAATAACATAATTGGATCAAGCCAAGTATGAAACATGTAGAAGTAAAAATGAGAATAGACACATACGGCAATGAGTGCATCTTCCACCACGCGTTCTCGATTGACACAAATCTTGAAGTAGGGCATTTCGAGGGCTGCATCCGAATTGGAGGTGGCAAATAGGGCATGAAAGATAGCTCCTCGGCGCTCTTGAAGCATATTCAGCCTATTGTCATAATGCAGCTGGATGATTTTTGTGGTGGTCTGAAGCATAAAGGGCAGCTCCATAAAAGAGAGTTTCTCTGGCCAGCCAGTGGTGGAAGAGGAACGCTTTGAGCGGAAGTTGGCAAAGTCTTTCTCCACCTAAAGAAGACACAAAAAATGAAAAAAACGCCAGATTAACACAAAATGATTGACCTCAACCGCTTCACTTACTGCCTATTTGGCAGCAGATTGCTAGATATCGATGTATTTTAACGTAAACACCACGTTAGTAGAAAGATGCTTCATTAAAAACCTTAGTGACATAAAGCTAATGCTGTGAAATAGTTACCTTGAATTAAACGCCTGGTTAAAATCAAAGAATGGGGAAGAGAACTTTGAAAGAAAGTCGAAGCGAAAAACAATGCTAGATGAGGAAGATCGAAGGGAAGTCTCACCCCAGAAGAACGCGATTAATGGATATAAGTGGAGGAGTTAACAAATATTTGCAGGGTGGAAATAAAAGGTTAAGGAAACGAATATTTGCAGCAGATAGAAACCGGTTCATTTTGAATGGCTTCCGGTTTTCATCTACGATAAAGATCAGGCCAATTGAAAGCTTCAAGGATTTAATTCCTTACTAAATGGTGTCCGAATACCGAAATAAAGATAGAGATTAGGTTGGTAATAGCTATCAAACCTCCCCCCCCCCCACCCCGAGATGAATGCTCACCATTCAAGAAAAATCTTATTTCTTTTACACTGCAACTCATTTCGAAACCACAAGATGTCAGATTGACCGTCTCTAAAAACCCAGTAAGTCAATTTGAACTTCTGAAGAGTTAAAGTTAATGTTTAAACAAATCCCTGCCAGATTAGCGAAAAAAATATTCATAATTAGCTTAAAAAAGAAAGGAAAACTACGACTATCCTTTTTTCAAAATGGCGTTATCAACTAAAATGAAATATATAAAAGTCTGAAAAAGACAATGGACCTGTAGTTTCTTGTCTGTCGATAAGCTGCTATTGATTGTTCATTGATGTCCAAAGAACAAGAAATCAGTCAATTCCCTCAACATACCCAGGATAGCCCTGTTCATTACATCCATAGTTTCAATCGTCCAGCGCTAAGTCCCCTTCAAATTCCTTCTCCTTCCAAGTTTCCTTCCGCATTATTTAATAAGTTTCCAATAAACTGCGATCTAACTCAGTCCATGGGCTATAATTTTGCAAGACTATAGTACTCCGTTAACCTTGTTGAACGAAATATCTACTGTTAACATTTCTTTTAGGAATGAACTGCATTAGGAATTACGGTTTAAGAATGAATTCCCTAATACAGCGAATGTAATGCTTCACCAATTCAAGAAAGTCTAAATTTACTCATCATGTATTCAAATTGATTATATGAAAACTTGGAAATCATTTCAAGCTATATTTAACTTCACTAAAAGAAAATGGAAGCACTTACCACAATACAATCATTCAGCGTTTCATTGAGAAATTCCTTCAGTGGAATAAGAGGATGACGACAGTCATTTGGAGAAATCTCGAGGATAGTGCCAATGGGATCCTTGCGTAGAGCGGCTCTTTCAGGCTAAAAGGAAAAAAAGATATTAAAACGTCGTAAAATGGGAAAAAACACGACAAATAAGAAGTACCACAATCTATACGAAGCAGAGGTCTCTGCAACATGTTTCCCTTTCTGAAGGCGTAACGACAACTACCTTCAAGTAGGATAAACCAAGACTAGCAATTCATATCGATCGATTAAAACGAGTGCACAAAAACTTCTTAAAGCGTAGAGGGTTTCTATTCTGCCTACATAGCAGAATGCCCTCGTGATTTAAGTCTCTATACTTACCTTATGGGCAAAGATAGGAGTAGCAGTCTAAAAAATTGCACAACCTTGGATTCTGAGTCCGATCAAATCAAATTTCAAGGCAAATAAGAAGTAAATATAAGGGATAGAAACGATACAAAAACAGAGTGATAATTTCAATTTTAACAATTAGATCAGATCATGTGTCACACAATTCCGCTGAGGAGTACCAAGAGTGAAACTAAAATGCCGAATTTTTTACAGAATAGCAAGACGGAAACCACCTCTGCCCCAATATCAGAAGTGAAAGAAAACGGAGTAGATTGACTATCTGGAGACTGAGAGGAACTTGATGTAACTTCTTGTTTTTGCGATAATCTCTCGAACTGAAAAGAACTATGCATTCTGTTTTGCATTTCGATCTGTGAAACAGATGGCCAAAACACAACTCCTTTTGCCTTGCTTAACTAGATTTACTTGGGCTTTTGACTTCTAGGTACTACAGGGCTGACAATTTAACGAAATAAGGAGGTTGGAGGTCATGTAATTATCGCAAGTTTTACATTGGTTAGCTTAATACTGGGGTTATCCTAGAAGCAGTAGAAAACTCCGCTCTATGGAATTACTATGAAAATAGGTTAAATACTAATGTAGAGAATGAGAGCAAAAAGGGGCAATACCTGAACCAAACATTCAATTTCTTCATGTTCGAGAATGAAAGGATCACCATTATCACAGTTTACTAATTAGCAGAACGACCAAAATAAAACTTAAAAAAATAACAATTAAAAGATTGAATTCTCTACTACAAACGGCACTATTAATAAAACTTCAACAAATACATTAAAAGATAATACAAAAACTAAGTTTACCTGCCGTAGTAAGCATATTAGGAACCACTATAGTCAATCGTCACTCAACAGAATGAAAGCTAATTACCTTAACCTATACTAGCATTTCTGGAAGATTTTTTACTTCATTTCTATTAGAATATCAGCAAATAAATGCTTACGATCTATACACCGAACACCAAATTGATGGTGATATCTCTAACCACATGCGCTCTCCATCTTATGTCGAAATTTTTATATATCTATTATATTGGACACCATTGGAAAGGCTCAAGCTAGAACGACAAACTCTTTTTATCTCTATAGCTAGTGAACTTCAAAAGCCACAGCTCCTCATGTGTATCTCACTTTTAGTTTCTAGCTCTGGGAAAGGATTTTAGCCACTCCAATTAGCACCATGAAGGATTATTCATGCACCGTAACATACTAAACTCACCCTGAAAGAGAAAGATGACGAAGTGGCGGCAGCAGCTGAAGTTTCAGCTAAAATCTCCTCCGCCTCAGCGACTTCTCTTTTAAGTTGTTCCGGTGGATCGCAACCACCAGCCAGGAGGGATGCATAAAAGACAATACGTACCACCCGGGAGACATCACAGATGACCCTGTCATCATTCGGGGTCGGCGTGTCCTCCAAATCACTGGAGGTGTTATTTGAAGGTGGTTCAAGGGTGAGACAGCAAAGGGTGATCTGCTGCATAAGAATGCGATGTAGATCCAGAAGCCAGTAGCCACCCTCTGATGTGGCCGTGGCACTCCTGCCAGATTCGTTGCGTCGGGAGATGGCATACTGTGCCCAAGTACGACAAAGGCGCGCCTGCGTTGCCATTGGCAAAGCCACAGTCAGTTGACAAAGGTGAGGCAGGATTGGCTAGGGGAAATTCGAAATACAAAGAAATGGTAAATTATTGTTGATTCGTCCACGCCTCAAAAAACGGTCAATTATCTTAGAGCCACTAAATAATTCATGTCGCGGTATGTATAACTCAGTTGTCTTAAGTCCACTCAGTTTTCCAACACATTCATCCCTAAAGTTGACACTTTATAAAAACATTGACTACTTAGATTCCAGAAAGAAGAAAGGGAGAAACTTGTAGATTAGGCGAAGTTTCGTATTAAGAAAATATACTTGACCAGATTGGCTATCTGATCAGCCAATAATTGCATCGACGATCCAACCTATCCAGGTGTGAGAGCAGAAAGCCAGTAATCGATAAATCAGCGCACGATAAATGAAGCTTAGACGATTCGCTCGGGTGCACCAAATACTTAATTAGCCCTCCTGACGGAATTTACAAACCAGGCGTATTCTTTATGGCCTCCAAAAAAAAACAACCTTTGTCTTCCCATATTACTTGTGGCAAAGGTGAAAAAGGCTTGAAATTTATTCTAACTCTTCGCAAAAATCCTTTTAAAGATCCACAATAAGAACCCAAACTGGTAGTTCTGATCATAGCTCCTCCGTTAATTAGTTAACGACAAAAACAGTCACTATTTCTCTAAGATTTTTGAAAGGGAGCCCTATTATGAATAGAGAAACCAGGAAAAAGCAATTTGTTTATGTTTAGGGCTCATCACAAGGTTAAAATAAAGGTAAACAAGTGCGTTAAATAGGTCAGGCATTATTTTAAATTTAAAAAAGCCAAATATTAAGAAGACAAAAAAAGGAATAGATTTGCCTTAGGGGATGCATAAAGTCATCCAGGAATAAATGCTTAAAACACTAGTAAATTAAAAATTCTAGTCGGTCAGCGAATGACTATCAAAAGGATCGGAAAAAGCAATCTTAGTAAAATAACAAAAACTCGATAAAATTAAAGAAATGGTAAAGAAAATAGAGGAGTCATATAGGGGAAATAAATAAAGGGTTATAAAGACACAAAATATTTCTAATTAAATAGAGCAAAACAAAAAGAAACTTTTGTATTTTAAATCCAAATAGAACATTTGGATACATGCAGTTTGATTAATTAAATTACCTTTAATAAATGAAAATATCAATATTGAATAAGTCGTGAGAACTTGCAAACAGATTCGAAGACGCATTAATTAAAACAGAAGAAAAATAATGAAAGTTGGGAAACGGAATCAAACCAAACTAATGGGAAAACAGGATCACAAAAGGTGCCTGTCTCAGAAATGTCGAAAATATGAGAAAGAGCTAACAACTTCCAAGAAAAAAAGAGCGCAGAGAATCTATCATCTACATGAACCAAAGTGACTTTTCAACTGATTTTTATAAATAGAATCTGGCAATCCATTGCAATATCAGTACTCGAATTACTCCTTTCAGCTAACCAAAGGCACAAGTACTTTCATCCAACCCGCAAGCTCATCCTGTTTATTAGCACTTATTTCATATTAAAGTTTCATATATAGCCATTCTGTAAAAACGTACTCAAACCACACTGCATGCATGCTCTTATGAGCTGTGCCCAGCATCTTATCTAGAGAGGGATATATATATCTTAGCGGCCCCAGATCTCCACCTTAGTGATTCTACCCAATCCAACGAAGTTTTAAGCAATGTGCATACCTCGAAGTGTAGGGGGTCAGTGATGAGTGGACAGGCATACAGTGTTGCAAATAAATTGACCATTCGTTGTTGGACTTTATCCGATTCTTTTCCAGGGGGTGGGTTCAATACCTCCAGTTGGGCTATGTAGGGATCAGGGGGCAATATGGCAGAAGCATGGGAGGAAGAGGATGGCGGTAGATGCGAGTAGGGGGTGCGGAAGAATTTCCTCAGCGCAACAATCAGGAGGCGCTTGATGTGACGAGTGAGGGTAGTCTCTATGTCAAAACTCTTTGGAGGACGTTCCAGTAGAAGCTTGTAGGTCTGCCGTGCCTCGTCAATGTTCACCGGGATAGCTGGATCGGAGTCCTCGTTCAGAAAGAGACGGAGTTTCTCGGGTTCCTCTTTTGTGTTGTTGGTAATTGGTGTAGATTCAGAGTCCATGACTAAGGGATAAAAATAAATGTAAATGCACGAGGGTGAGTCAAAAAATTCTCAGACAAATGCCATGACATTAAATGGAACAAAAATGTACAGGCTTTTACAAGCTAAAACGTGTCTTCAGAGCTCCCTTATCAACATACAACTGTCCGATCATTCTGTGCAGGGTCAGGTTGAAGGCAGATTGTATCTCAAAATAGCTAGCAATTTTCAATCCTTCAAATGGCAACTTTTGAGATTAGGGCTAAGATAGCATTTTAACTAAACTAAATTGGAAACCTGATCAGATCATAGAAGCCTTAGTACAGGTTTATGGGGACTCTGAGCCACGCCGAACAGACATTTATGATTGGATTAAACGTATTAAAGCGGGAAGAGTGCAACTTGATGACGACCCACAAGGAGGGAGACCCACTACAGCGGTAAATCAAGAAAACATCTCTCTTGTTCAGAACCTATTGGAACAAGATCGGCGAGTTACCATTGAGAAAATTGCCAATGAAGTAGGGTTTGTGCACAGATCAGTACTTTCAATTCTCACTGAAAATCATAGCTAGAGCAAGCTCTCGGTGGGTATGGTAGATTCCAAAAGCATTTCAGGAACAACAGCTGATCCAAAGAGCTCAACATGCTTTAGCAACTTCGGTTTTTGGGAATTCAAAAGGAATGGTACACGTTGATAGACTTTCTAGGAAAGAAAACAGTCACCTCAAATTATTATGAAGGCGTTTTGAAGAAGCTGAAGAAATCCATCGCCAAAAAACGGTGCAGGAAACTATACGGCGAAATTTCGTTTCATCATGACAATGCCCGTGTACATTCTTCAAAAGCTTTTAGGGCTCTGTCGCGTAAATTTCGATGGGAAACACTTTCACATCCTCCTCCAGACTTTTCTTGCTTCCAAAACTGAAAGAACACCTTAGAAGCACCCGATTTATATCTTTAGATGAAGTATGTCATTTCGTGGTGCCAGAAAAAGTTCCCAAAATTCTAACAAGGGGGAATTTACAGGTGGAAATATAGATTACAAAGGCAAACATACAACACTGGAGTCTGTAGAAAAATGAATATAATCACCTGTTAAGTAGATAAATTATGGAATTTGTCTGATAAATTTTTGACTCACCTTCGTGCTTACAAGAATGAACATTCTAAGGCAACAATGATTGAAAAAGGCACATTCGGCCATCATTATCCACAGTCATTAATGTCTACTTGTTTGTAAGGTTACCATATAAGCAACTGAATCAGACAAAGGAATGGAAAGGCGTTAGCTTAGAGGAATGAAGTGGAATCAGTTCATGTAGTTAGAAGAATATTTTGCAACACAAGATTGGTTTTTTCTACTATAGTACTAGACTTACAGATCCTCATTACGACCGCTAAATTGTCAGTCTCAATATCCCCAAAGTTTGAAGACAGAAGAGAAATGGGATAGCATATTGGAACAGAATAGGGGACAGGCGTGAATAAAAGGAAAGGAATTGCCTAAGACAGAAAGCAAAAATCTTATCCAATCGGGAAAACTCAGTAAATATAACAGCAGTAGGGAATTTGCCCAGAGGGTTTTTATTCTTCATCTGATGAGCGATTGGGAATGCATTAACTTAATCTGTAAACGTCATACACGTCTAATAAGTTAAAGGTCACAAGATCGATACTCAACAATTCACATCCGGCGATGTGAATGTCTAATAGTAATGGTTAATTTTAACCAAAGAAAGGAGTGGTAAGGCGTGAGTTTCTCAAAAGGACAACTACAATATGTCTTCCTCAAAACAGGTCAAGTTTTATCAGCGCTTTTATTGTGGGTTTGGGGATTTCTTTAGAGTAGTATTGGACAAAGCTGGTCTTATCTGCATGAGCATATTTATTTAGTTCTTTGTAAGAATACGCAGCATGAAATCATGGCGCGTATTAGCACCACAAGGACCTCTTAGGCAGATGAAATTGTCCCTAAGGGAAGTAGCGTTAATAGATTGTGATTTGCTCAATAAAGAATCCAACTGCAGTAAAATAAAGCCAATGGTAGGAATACACCACAAGCTATATATTCAATGTTGGATGAGCTGGTCAGTAGAAAATAAATGAACCTACGGAGCATAATAAATATTTGGCTTTGAAACTTTCCATCTAGAAAACAAGCCCGTTGTTGTCGAACTTAATTTTTATTCCATTGAACGCTTAGTTCAATTAAATTGAGCTAAAATTAATTCGTCGAGTAATGATATTTAACATTACGATCAACCTTCTTGTTGACTTTGAAATAAATATAACATTAAAAATTGGTGCTTTTTAAGATCATGCTCCGAGTTGTGCGCGAAAAGTGACAAAAAACGACCAAACATATCCAATATAAGATCGAATTAATCCTTTTTTCCTCTTATATTTAATCTATGTCAATTTCACTCGCACGAAAAGTACTTTATCGTTATTTGAAGTTGTCAGACGCCATTAACACCTGTTGTCATGGTTGAGTGGGTAACCAAAATTGCCATAAGAAATCATAAAAGGACTGACCTCTACAAGTACACAGACAAGAAATGAAAGTAAACGAGTTTGAAATGATATGAATCAAACTTTATGTATACAATAAATATTTCAATAGCAAAAAGTTACTAACGCATATTATTGGCAAGAAGATTTAAAACTAACCTTCTGCTTTGGATGAAGAAGAGCTAGTGGGACCCATTTCAATATCAATAGATTTCTCTACACCTACTCCTCCGCGCGGGAACGAGTTGGCAAGAGCGGTAATAGAATAAAAGACCTCACTGATGAGCTTAGAGAGGGGAGTCCATTGATTGGACCTTTCGCACTCTTCTACACACTCCCGCACCTCAGCCAAAGTGAGTCCTTTCACCCGTTTGCTGACAATATTTGCAGAGGTAGATAGAAATTCACTATCCTCCTCCCCTTCCTCAGTTTTAGGCATATTTCTCTTGGTAATACTCTCCAGTAAATCCAAAAAGTAGTGATGTCGAGAAGGATCTGTGTGAATTGCACTATCATTTGTCACTGTAAGGAAATAGTTAGTACTTTAGGTGAATAAATAGTGCAAACAGCCAAAAAAAAATAGAAAGAGACGCACAGGCTTCGGAAGGTGGTGATGTGCCGGAAATATGAAGAAGAAAACGACTCAATGCAGGAGCAATTTCGCTGATTGAGGAGGTTGGAGTAGAACCTTCTAGAGTATCTGGAAGTTCAACATCATCATCCCTCACCTGATCTGGACCTCCACCTTCCGTTCCCTCTTGCACTGGTGGAGCAGTTGAAGTCTCCGGAGTTTCCATAAGTTCATTATTTCCAGAGCTAGTTTGGGCTCCCGTACTTCTGGCCTGACGATTCTACATAGGATGTTCGGATATAATCAATTAGAGATAAAGGTAAAACTCAATAATAAAATGAGACCCACATCGCATTCTTGAGATGAGGGACAGTTTTGGTTTGAAGAGTTGGAATAACGAAAACACATTGGTTCCGAGTCTCCAAGGAGACGGAGAGACAATGCAGCTGCTCGGTTATTGTCAATACCCCTGTGTGCGAAATAAGGCGATGAGGCACAGTTCTGATTTGGACATGTGGAATCGCCACAACCAACAGTGAGTTGATTGAAATAATGTCGAATACGCTCTTCAATAAGTGCCTGCCGATTAGTTTCATCCCTAAAAAGTAGAGATACAAAAACGGGTGAATAAGGTAATCAAAATATGGAAATACGTTTAAAAGAATCAAAAGAAGTGAAATTTACATTAAAAACGCATAAAATTATTAATAAAATACATTCAAAAAATGCTTTAACATCAGGTGTCGAAGAATGACTATGAAGGATAAAACAAATCCAAATATTTCCGAAAGATGCAGCCATGTAGTCACAAAAAAGCATTAAAATATTATAAATAAGGTGACGTAGGCTAAAGAGCAGATATTTAATGAAATTACATTTTTCGATTAACTCTGCACCAGTTCTATTCTAGTGAAGTCTAATGCAATTAAGACTTGAAACTCCCTCAAGATCCGATTGGTCAAATAATATACGTTGAAATTTGGCCAAATATTTACCAGTATTAAAAAGCAAATAAAACACAAAATATGCACATCAAACGCAGCAACATATTAAAAATTTAAAAAATTTTTAAAAGAGCGATTTAAAATATATTTGCAGTTCTTTTGAGATAGATAACATGCATAGGATCATTATCTAAAGTAATGTATAAGACACATAGTAAAAAGGAAAAGTCAAAATTCATGTTCCTTTGATCAGTAAATTGACAGGACCCTTGAATTTTCAAAGCTGTCCATCGCATATATATGAAAAGACTCATTTCATTTTTAAACATATTTTCGAATTACTATTAACTGTTCGAACTTGATATTAGATTATATTTAACTCTAATTAACGACAAATAAATTGAAAACACAATATCACTTATTTAAATTAACTAAACAATCCTCTTTAGTGTCTGTTTACACAGAATATTATTAAGTTGTTGTTGGTACATCGAAAGCTTGAGTGCTTGCAGGTAGCAATAACTCTACGCACAACCTAGGAAAATCTGGTGGCTTATCCCTTGCACTCAGTAACGATCCACAAACAATAGTTAGGGTTCTCGATTAGTTGAATTAATCAGAATGGTTTTAGGTCCCGTTCCTATTTATTTAGTTAGGAATAAAAGAAATACATGAATTTATTATTTAAATTCGTATATTTAAGTAAGTATACATTTTATAGGTTATAAATGACGTTTTGTAAATCGTTTGTTGTTGAAGCTCGAATAAATAGAGCTTGTTTAAAATCTTGAAAATCAACCCGCACTTGATAAGCATCAAATTCGGTTATTGGTTTTACCGAGATACACTTTAACTTATGTATTCCTAATTATGACTGATTGTATCCGGGAAGAATTAGTTAATGGTAAAGATGAATGTTTCAATAAGGTGGTACAATATTTGGATGAAAAAAGCAATGAGTATTACAGGAGGCTGTGTGAGGTTTTTGGATCGACAGAGTATTTTGAGCATTTCAAGCAGTGTTACCAAAATTCTATATCCCCATGTGTGGATGATCAAGCCCTCAGTCCTCGTAAGTTTATTCAGCGTTCAGTCTTTTAGTTATGTGCTATTATTAATTGTTGGATATATATTATTTCAAGTACATGAGCATCTATGTGCCATTCTGGAATGGCGTTCCCTTCTTGCTACTGAAGTGGAGGCTCTACAGTCTATGAAGACTGAAATCGAGGATTATCCTAAGGACTTTGAAATTCAGATTCGTTTAAGTGAATCTCTTCATGAACAAAATCGTCTTCGAAGAGAACTTGAAACTCTTAAGGAGCAAGGTATTTGCAGTTTTTTTCTAGTTGCTCCTTTTAGCTGAACGTTTGCAAATGGAGAACAATGCCTACAATGCGATTATTGATGAAGTAAAAAAGGATTGTAGTGAGAAGGTGGCTGAATCGAATGAACGTGCAAAGAAGGCAGAAAAAGCATTTATTGATCTCACACGTCACCGATCCGTTAATCAAACGTCAGAATATTCTGCTATGGTTAGTAAGCCTCCTGATGCTGCTCTCCAAAAGCGGACTTCAGAGACTATGCTGAATGCCATGTCCCCGTTCTCTTTCAAGACATCAATGGATAAAGTTCAAGTAAGGGTTTTATTTTTGTAAATGCTTTCTTAATGTCTTAAAGGAGAAAATGGCAGCATCCTCTGCGGTCCCTTTTGTTTTTACTTGGAAAATGCTATGTTTTCACTGTCAGTCGTTCTCTTGCTAAGAGCTAGTTACAAAATTCTTTAAAATGGTTATTTTTCTTATTGAATTCTACCGGCGGAGTTTATTACCCGTTCTCTTACTTCTTTTACAATGGTTGAAACTAGTAGAGCGATTCTGTTATAAATAATGCCTAAGGGAATTTTTTTTGCTCTCTGAATTGACCGATACTACAGTCGACAATGCAACATTTAGTAATAACGAAGTACATCTACACTGATTTATAATTTCGCTTCTTTTGATAAATTGATATATTTATCCCTTGGAAATAATTTCATAAGTCAACAGTAGCTCGATCAAGCGCACTAGCGTCTCACCGTTGTGCAAATTATTTCGATTAATTTCTCAATCATTTAACTTCGACGTTGACCTTTGTCAAGAGAGTAATTTTTTTTTAAAATTTTTCTGGCTTTTCCTAGAATATCCTCTTACTTGCTCGCCGTTCTCCATTAATTCTTTGGGATAATCGCTTGTCTTGAAATTCGGACCCTACGTATATAAGCATATGACACTGTCATATTACGAGTAAAATTTTCGAGTTTGTTAGTGACAGTTAAACTTTAAATTTATTCAATTAAATTCACTATCTTATAAATTTATAATTTCAACTTCAATTTTCAAAGCCTCTATGTTTAGGGAATTGACGTACCGTCTATAAACGTCACATCCTGATAGCAGTAAAGACCTTTTTTTTCTTTATGCCCTTTATTTACTAGGTAGCTTAAATCTTCAGTTTAATACTTACTCTTGCCTACTATTATAGTTTTTGACCTCTGATTCGATTTTTCTTGCACGAAAAGTAACTTCACGGTTTCTATGATTCAATGGGAATAACATATACCATGCCCTTTTCTCCTTTCTAATAGAATACATAAAATAAACTTTAGTACTGGTCAATATGGCATGTTCAGCGAAAGCGTCTGAAAACGATGTGAGGTTCCTTTCTGTGGTGGTATAATTTAGCATTACTTAATTTTCGCTTCCTTTTCCTTTTTTCCCATACGCTCAAATGGGCACGAGATCTAAGCAATGCGCTCTAGTCAGTAATAGTTCCCTAAGAAGTAGCGTGAGAATAAGCGCCTCGCTAGATTCCCTTGATTTGCCAAATCACTTGTTCATGTGATCTCATCAAAATATAAATGTCCACAGCGTTGAATTATGTATCATTGCTAATCTCCCTTTTGTCGTCGTTGCCACGCCCATATGGCTATGACTTGATTTGTGACGCATTCTAACATAACGCCTAAAATGATGCTTGTTAGGTTTAGGAGGAGATAGTTACGTTTTATGGTCGTCATCTTCGAAGCCTATCAGTGCACATTCAGTGTGCGGAATGGTGAAATGCATTGGTTTAGTTTGGCTGACAAAGATGGCAGAGTTCGAGGTTTTCTCCAGGAAGACTCCGTGATGCAACCTCTACCAAGTTTAATGTTGTCAAGGCCTTTCATGAATGGGTTTGGATGCTATACCAGGCATATAGGTAGATGCCTAGATTCAATGCCTTCAAGAAGAAGGTTGTTCGTTGAGTTATGTCTTCGGTTCTTAAAATCTTATTGACGAAGTCCTACTAGGAAACGTGCCACAAAAGTTTTCTGTTGTTTTCAGTGATCTTTGGCCTTTTTTTAAGGCTTTTTAATTGTTTTTCCCTCCTCGAAGTAGACCATAGCAACCCAAATGTACTTGTCGTATATCTAATAGTATTGAGGATGATAGTTTATGGCATCCCTCAATCAATAGAATTGATTTCGCTACGGTAGCCTGTTTTGTATTGCGAAGGAATTCATTCCTTTTATTTGTCCATCTATATGCAACTTGAAGCGTTGGATTGCTACGTTTAGTCGTAAATCCCTTCCTACTCTTTGATTCCCATTGAAATAAATTGAGAAATGGTTTAAGCAAATGCCTTGGGTTGACGTAGCATCGTTATCATAATTTTATTATGTGGCCGTGCCACACCCAACAAGAAGAGAAAGGTACCTAAGCTGACTAAGTTGCCGACGCCCAGATTTTCTTCGCATTGGCTGTTTTCAATCTTATCTGGCAACGCTGATTCTATAATCCCCTTCCTCCCCTTAAGTGACAATGTTTTTTAATTCCCGTTATTCTGTACATCGTTATAATTACTCAGATTAGAGGTTTGTGGTTAAAATTCAATTGTTTAATACTTAATATTATTAATATTAATTCGCCTTCTAAGCCGTTCTCATGGTAAATACGACTATTTGAGCGGTTTATGCCTCAATATAATTTTTCCTTTTTTACAATGCACTAAGTATATTTAGGCTTACGACTTACTGAGTCGTATATCTGATGGTTTATTTAATCCTTTCTATGTGTGACTACTCAACTCGTAATGATTTTGAAATGATACCTCTTGACACTGAATATTTTAGTTATTAGTTGCGTTTTGATATTTGAATTTAATTATTTAATACTCTCAACACTTAATGACTCCTCAATATTACTTTAGTGACGCATGCGTATGATTCCTTAAGTCGTAATTACTTTGCAATGTGTAATAACGCTTTAATTGCAAGTTTTCATTACATTGGTAGGCCTAGTCGTGGTAGTGGTGTCGTTATATTTAAGATTCTGTATTGTGTTCTCTTCTTCCTTTCGAATAATCTAAAAATTTATTTATTTAATAGTTTGTGATGTTAAACCATGGGCAGTTTTAGTTATGATGCAAGGTTTGTGGGATACATTTAATAATTTAATTTTGTTGACACTGGTTGACTCCTATATATATATATATATATATATATATATTATTGCCTAAGTTGTAATAGTCTTGGGATGTTTCGGCTTAATAGTTTAATTTACCTCTTGGTAGTTCTTAGCGTGATTAAATACTCTTGGTTTAAGTTTAATTATTAAACAAACCTTGATGTAATTGACGTGATTAAACCAAACTGCGGTCTTAATCTGTGGGAAAGTATATTGAGTGATCTGTAGATGTGACATTTTTGGTTGATTAAGGCAGTTTGGGAGATTTCCAAAGGCTTGAAGATCTGTTATTTCTGAAAAATAACTTCTTCGCCTCATTGTAATGATTGTAGTATTAATATCCTTTGAAACTCCAAAAAATTGGAACTAATTTAATTTTCTCGAATTTCTTGTACTGTCGGGTCTGGTAAGTTTCTGTTTATTTATGTTTCCATCGTTAATTCAAATCCTGTATAATTTTTTATCTTCTGTGTTTCCTAATTTTGTAAACTATGTCTTAGTTCATCTTCTACGTCAATTTTCTGCTGCTATGGTATATCTGCATATTAGGTACTGTTTGACTATACCGACGAACCGATAACACCTTTAGACCCAAGTAACTGTCAAGGTGTCAGCAATGATACCTCTTCTCGTGTTGATGAGAATGATGGGCGGTTTGAAAACCTGCTGAAATTGATGCTTTGTTTTTTTTGGGACTTAATTAAGATGATTGGATAGTGTGAGAGTCCTGCAAATGGAATAGCCGAATATGTTTAAAGGTGTTTGGTTATCAATATAAATACTCATTAGTAATCTGAAAATGAGGTAGGCGTTGCTACCCCCTATTGTGAACCTCGACATTTTCAGATGATCTCCAATGTGTTGGAAATGGTATCTCAAATGTGTGAGTTTAAGAAAAACCTATTTTAGAAAAAAGGTTTTCGTTGTAGTTGTCAAAACTGATCTGTGATCGGGTTTAATGACTTCAAGTATATTAGGCGTAGTGTTGAAATGGCTCAATTCAAACCTGGTGAATTATCTTTAACAGCTTGTATTTTTGGAACAAAAATATTATAGGGTCTAAAATCGAACAATTTATGAGAGGTAAGAGTAAATTAGGTGCGAGATCCGTGACCTTCAGTTTGGTATATGCTCTAGCAATATCTTTTGAATGATTCCACATCATTTTATAAACAAGTTCTTCCGAAGACTTGCACCTGAATTTAGTGTCAGCGTATGTGCTTAATCTGATTTGGCATGCTCTCAATATTTTTGAATCTCATTTTGTCAATTGGTCACTGAACGTCTCCGATCAATCAACCTGCTGCTTTCGGCTTAAATTAATTTGCACACTGAGAAGTAGCCAGCGGGTTTCTGAGTTGATTTTTTTTCTACTATTCATGAGTTCATTAATGCCCCCTTGGGTATATCGTGAGAAATGATCTTAATCCCCGTTAATTATGCTTCAAATAAAATACTTATATTTGAGAAAGATATTTTATTTATCTACTGCAAAATCCCACTTTTGGAGGAAATTTTGAGTTCAAACTTTGTTTCGCTTCTGAAAAACTGTATTTGGTGGTGATAGCAAAGATTGAGAATGCGAAATCTGATTTATTTTTGATTCAATTTTTGTTCTCCATTTACCTTTCAAGAAGTTTTTTTAGGTATTTTGGGTACATATGCCTCAATAAAGTTCAGTTTTTAGTTCGTGTTAGAATCATCTCTCATTTTTTCCTTTAGAAAAGTAGGTTCAAATAGACTTAGAACTTTGGTAGCGTAATAGTTACCAATTTAATTAAAAAAAAATTAGACCTTTTTTTCTTTATTTATATCTTATTCAGTCATCTTTGTACAATTGCAAAAGGTGTATGATTGAAAACAAACATCTGGGGAATACGGCTTTTGAAGTGACTATTAAATTGTGCTCCTGTGGCACACAGGGGTCAACGTGAACGTCTTCTGGGTCGAAGTTTACAAGACTGGTGCACACTCGCTATTGCCGATTTCAAACTGAACTGTTGAACAGAAGAGTAGAATGTGGGTTTCAATTTCACCAGTGTGCGTTTCCTCTTTCGCTTTAAGTATTTTTAACATCTTATCTTTTATCTTATCGCTTGTAAATGACAAAGTAATTGGAATATTTCTTTCCTATTATTTGCCGCATGATTTCCTATCTCGTCTTCGACTATGAGCAGATTCAACAAATGAATTGTTATTGCCAGACGCCTTTAGTATTGCAATGAAAAAGGTGTATTTAGACACATTTTCCACTCATAGTTTATTTAATATATAATAGAGCTTTACGAAGTCTACATATTTCCTTTTCTTCATCCCACCAGAGCAGTTCATCGCGTTTCAAAGCCTACAGTACTCTCACTTGGGAGGGTTTTGACTCTTTGGACGAGGACTCTGACGAAGAAGAGGAGAAAGGAACTTCGGTCATTAAACCCATTAAAATTCCTGATGAACCAGAACCGAGGGTAGTAGAACTTCCACCGTCTAAAACAACCATGCAGGAGGTTAGTGTTCCTATCTCAGAAGCCCCGCATAGGATAGATGAACGACCTAAAACTCCTGTGGAGGAGAAACGACCTTCAACTCCCGAGAGTTTTGTTACAGAACTGCCGAAACTTGATGCTAGCCCTATAAAACCAAGAAGTAAGTTAAGTCGCCTTATTAATATTTATTTGGGTTATTATTTTTTGATTAATGTTCAGAGAAGCATTTACCTCTTAAGTATTGTGGAAGGTAAATTCTACCATTTCTACGTATTACCATTCCTCGACTTGTATTTGCCTGTGAAATTGGCTAAGGGACCACTATTTTGTAACGTTCAATTTGCTATTCTTGCACTTGACAAGTGCGGTGCTATTTACTTAAAAAATCAGATATTTCAAATTTCTAGTGTATGGTATTTCTTGAGGATGGAGAATGATCTATGTCGTCTCTGGTTGCTATGTTGAGCATTATTTTGAAGTCTTGCAGAGCGAAATGCTTTCGATAACGGTTTTCGAAGCAATCACGAATAGCTAGCTAAATATAATCTCCGTGGTTCCAATTGGGCTGTTTAGTTAGTTTACTCCAAGATTGACGTTTACCACCTCTTCTTTATAAGTGTAACCTTAAAGTAAATTACGCGTAAGCATTCTCGTAATTTATGCTCAGAAACGCCTTAATGTTCTCAAGGCTGAAGCCTATTTGAAGATCCCTCGTTTGAAGAAATTCGAACTAAATTTCAATGAAGCAGAAACATGATCAACGAGAGAGACGTTGATTTCAGTGGGGCTTAAAATATCAATTTTTTGACTACCACGTCTCCTTTTCCACTTCGTGAACTTTAAGCAGCGTCTCGATCTAATAAGCTATCAGCTTATATGCAAATGATAGAAAGTTAAAAATACGAATGTATACTTAATGTTTCTGCTGCGGAGGCTGAATTGTGCAGACCAATTGGTGCGTTATATATTGCAACATCACCTTTTGGGTGGAGTTTTTCTCTTTTTAGTATGACTACAAAATGAGATAGCAATTATAGGTTCATATGGGGGAACCTGAGTGCTCTCAACGGGTACGCAGAGTGCTTACTCTCCTAATGTTACTAAGTTCATTTAACATTAGATCCTCTAATTAGGATCAATGTTATAGGGTTCTCTAAACCAAGTACTTAACTCTAAATGACTCATTTTAGTTCAGCATTGACGTTCAAATAAGTTCATCCACTTAGATCGCCGAACCGTGGCAGAGATTATAAAACATATGTGGTGGAGAGGTGCTCTCCTTAAGTCACTCTAAGGTCGTGACATGCTGTTACTCTTCAACTGGCTTAAATAATAAACCCCTGGATTTTTCTTATTACGTTTTTTTATGACAGCGTCATTCATATCTGAACGGTAGATTCTGAGTCAACACTAACATTTATCGGAAGCTCTAAATTTCTGATTATGTATGCACGGTACTTCCTAGAGTACACAAGTACTACATTCTACTCATTATACATGCACCTATAAAAGAACCAAATTTGCTTTAGTAAAATAATGTTACCAGGAAAAAGCGAAGGGAATATCTAGCTTAGATCACATTTAGCGTTGTTAGCTGTAATTCATAGCTAACCTAGCTAAATAGTGTATTTGGTTCTTCGCTATCTAAGCAAGTAGCATACATGGTCTATCTTGTATGTCTGTGGTTAAATAAGCAGTGGACGGCTAGTTCCCTAATCAAGCTAACCTTAGAATATCTCTCTACCGCCCATGGGGGTGTTGAGAAATACGTTCTTTCTATCCATTATAAGTTTGCTTTCTAAGTAAAAATTTCCCCTTAATGCTTAACTCTCAGGATCAGAGGACACTGTAGATGAGACGGATAGAAATATTCGAACTTCTCTGAGCAGTACGCCTCGAAAATCCCTTCCTGTGACGCCGCATCAAGCAGAGGATATCTCAACTCCAGAGCCTTCAATTGCATCTGCTTCACGCCCTAATTGCTCTAATTCTCCCGTGGTTGCCAGTTCCCATATAAAGTCACGGAATTCCGTCGCTGAAGTTCGTGCAGATAGTGTTGACAGTGACGTAGTGGACAAGTCTGTTTATCTGCAGCTCTATGACAAATATCTTGATCTTCAGTCGGAGTTGGAGAAGGTTAACATCCGACAGGAACAGTCATTGGTCAGCAACACCGATGCATTGTCAAGCGGTGTTGTGTAAGTATTTGAACAATTTTAATTCGCGGGTTGAAATATGGAAATGGCAGGCTTGTTAGAATTCCGGACCATTGAGCTTGTTTGAAGGATCCAGATTCGGGGTGCTTGATGTATTTGAAAGCATTCATCACGGCTTTGAGTTAATCTTGGAATTGATTTTTGTTCTGATTAAGAGCAGTACTAGTAAGTGAATGCTCCCAAATATTCCCACGTAACCCTGGCGTTAACCCATTTCTGATCCTCTGCGTTCCTTCATTAATTCGTCGGAATTACTATAGGGTATTTGCTAGTAATTGGCAATTCGGAAAGGTAACTGAAGTATTTTCTTTCTTACTACTTTAACCATGACGTGGGCCTTTAATTGGATTGCCGGAAATCGCAATTTTGAAAGCATTTTTTCTGGATATTTCCATCAGGTGACACATATAAAAACGGTATGACCTACTTGCATATTCGCACTTCCGTTTTCTAAGCTCAAATTCACATCGATGGAATCGGATTTACTTGGGTTCTATCAGGTGCACATTTAACGGCTTTTGAACTACTTTGCTAGCCCTATCGTCTATTTAAACCCCATGTGGTATTATAGAGATCAATTGTAATAAAATTATGCTTTTCTATTTCCCAATGAGAAGGGCATAGCAGTATTTCACAGAAACAAATTAGCGTGTGGTAAAGTACGCTACATACCTCAGCCACAAACAGGACAAAACTAGATTTATTGATGTAGTTGAGAATCTATTTCTATATTAAGATTGGGGTTTGTCCGGAGAGGATTGTATTTCGATGTCCGAATGCGACCGACATTAGCGGTTGAGCCGGAATCCATGATCTGTCCCGTTTATGACGCGGAATTGATATTGTATATTTAGTGTACTGTAAAGCGTTGTTTCGACTTCCTATCAGTAACATTGCATTTACCAAATGTGTAAACCTGGTTTCATTATTCATTAATGTACATCTATTGCGTGTTATTTCTATGCTGGCTAATATTACACCATAGGTGGGTGACAGAATATGGGTTGTTCATTAGAGGGACTACACACTACTTTTCCCTTATTTCTGTAATCATTTTCCTTCAATTGAGATTTAGGATTTATAACTGATAATATCACAGTCAAGTTAGCTAATGTATAGGTCCAAATTATAAATGCCTTTTGCTCAATTCGAATCCGAAGCGCGTTCGTATATCTTTGTAATGAGCTATCGAAACTTCTCGTTAAGCTTTCCTCAATTCGAACTATTCATTAGGGGAATGCTGTGTCAATTATGAAGAATTTAATTGCGAAAAGTGGCCCCATAGTTTCATTTTAAATTGACTTTCTATTTTACTCTTAACCTCAGATTGCCTTGAACTAAGATTGTATGTAGGAGTAATGAAGTAGAATCAGTAATTTGGGTTGATGAGTAAGTACGCCATTTTTCCAGCGCTTCACGGACTGACTACGTAGTTGACCCCAACCATTTTCACATGTTTCACTGCTGCTGTTGCTCATTTTCGACTATGTGCGTGCTCTCCACTTGCATAAAGGTTTTTTCTCCTTTCGTTTGTGCGTTTTCAGGCGTGTTGGTAATTTCCTAATTGAACAACCATGCGTATTTAATTAATTGTGGGTAAATGACGTCTGCTGCTCTATTAGCTGATTGAAAAAGTAGTGACGGGACGTTTTCATTGGAAGGTTGGTTTGATTCCAATCTCAGAGTTGAAGATGAGGGTGATACCGTAGTGCAAATCTGATCAAAATTTGAATTGAAAATGCACTTCCGGTGATTGCTAGAAGTAGTGTTCCCCGTGCTTCCTAACTTTCACTCTTGCTACCTATGCTTCCACTTCAATCTGAGCATTTGAATGCTTCCTAACTTGGAGTTATAAAACTACCTTTTCCACTGTCATTAACCTAATATCTTTTTTGAAAGCTTATACTCTAGAACCTATAGTATTTGAGACACTTAGTTGATTTTTATTTCCCTTTTGATGTTTTTACCTTTGATTAAGCATCAGTGCTGGAGAATTTTGAAGTTTCTATGCTTAAGTGGCGTAGTGGTCACAATATAAACAGGCTAGCATGGGGTTCGTGCATTTGGCACTTGATTACGATTAGTCAAGAATGGGATAGCTGAATGCAAATATTTTTTAGTAGAATAATGTGCTGGAAAATTATAACTAATCACAGCTGTTTAAGAGGAAGTAATTTGCCAGGAATGGAAAAAGTCACGTTTTTATTAAATGACAGTACGAAATTGGATTGGAATAAAGCATTTGGATGATCCCATCTTAGTGCATTGAAATTCGGATTTTTCATGCATGTTAAAGCTTTAATGTCTTTACCTATTAAGCACTATAAATTGAAATTAAGGCTAAGCAAAGTTTTCCACTTTAAATTAAGTGCCCTTATCAACTGAAGCGTATAATTGAGTTTTATTCTTTTCTAATCATCTTAATGCAATTCATTAGGGCCATTGAAGGTTCAAACACAGAGGCCTGTCACATATCCACCTTAATTAACCGTACTCACGATAGTAGTAATATAATTAACTTTCTTCATGAGATCTCTGCATAGTTCGTTCTATTATTATTTCCTATGGCTTCTTAAATTGGTAATACTTAATCCCGTAAAAAATATTCGACTAAGAAGGTCCAAATAAGAGACAATGAATAAGATGGTAAGAAATCTCCGCTTTCAAGTTAATTTCAATTCTTTTGATGTCCCAAAGCTCAAACTTCAGGATTTTGTTTCTATAGTATTCTATTGAACGATTGGTCCATGCTTCAATAGATTGAATTATTCGTAGTGTTCGAGACTGATTGACCATTTGATTGCTCTCTGGTAGTGCAGCTTGTCTGCTGTCAGGTCACGGGACCAATTCTACTCGGTGTACTTCCTGCGGTGGGGATGATCAACAATCACGATTAATTCTGGTCAAGAGGGTTTCTTTATGAGAACAACTCCAGGATATCTTTCCCTGTACCCTTCTAAGTGGCATTAGGGAACTTGAATCACTTGATTAAATGTTTTTTTCCCCATATCGATTTACCTTACTTTCCTGATAACTGAAGAACTGGTAGTTGATACTACTTATTGTCTTTCTTCGCATATGCGGGTTTCCTCGTGAACGATCTCAAAATGCAATATTTCGCTACCGTTGGTGATTTAGTAATTTTTTCCTGCTAAATTAAGTCGAGAGTGGAGGACTGCAAGAAATGTGACTAATTTTAACCGTTCTCTTTGAAATCGTTTTCCTATATGATTGACTTTCCTAATGTTTCTACTTGGCTACACTTTACATGCTTCTCGGACCAATTTTTCTTTAACAAGCAATTTGAATACAAATGCCTTCTTGAAAGACGTTAGTATTAATCTCCATTTTACATCCTCAAGAGCAACATTTGTACAGCACTTGTGAAGCGACTTATACATGCTGTAACTTCATTTAAGAGATTAATATTATTCAAAACTGAAGTTATTTGTCTGAAGCTACAAACTTTCTTTCCTA
Source organism: Hymenolepis microstoma (assembly GCA_000469805.3). NCBI lineage: Eukaryota > Metazoa > Platyhelminthes > Cestoda > Cyclophyllidea > Hymenolepididae > Hymenolepis > Hymenolepis microstoma. The sequence goes on along the minus strand of LR215995.1, from coordinate 7,317,761 downwards.
TTTTGCAGGCCAGGCAATGAATTGGGTCTAACTACTCAATTGAACGATCTCCGTGACCAGGTGTGTATATCTTTTAAATATTTTAATTCTTTTATCATAAATCAAATTGTCTGTTCTTATGCATTGGTGGCGTAGTGTATGTGCCAAAGCAGAGGTCAATGATTCGATACCCTTAGTTAACCGTACTGGCATTCTTCCTCGAGGAGTGTTGGAAAACGGGGTTGAAACTTGTTTTGTTTATATCTCACTGAAGTAGGAAAAAGGGATTTGCCTTGGGCTATTTTTCACAAAAATATCATTTCTCTTACTCTCGTACCGAATATGATTCGCGTTAACTGCTTGCATACACAAACGCGATTTTATACTCTTTCTCCCAACTGTCCACAAATTCGTTTACAGAGGCCTCTTTTACTTGTACTTCTTCGGCAACCTAGGCAGTCAATCAAATTAAGCAACTCCCACAGATTCTCATTGTGATATTCACCGATTCGGCCTATTTATTAAACAAACGGGTATTAAAACACAGGTTCATTTGACTAGAAATTGTGATTACTTTATTTTTAACAAAGTGTATTATCGTGTTTTTGCGCCTCTGGTTGGGAAACTTCAATTTTGGTGTCCTTTCCGGGCCAAGCATTATTCCTTGTTGGGGCGTGTTTATTAACTACTTGATTCTGGATAAAGTGAGTATTAACTCGTGTCATAAGTTCAGCGTTTTCGTTTTTATCACGCCACTACCTAAGGCCAATGATAGCGTTCGGAAAGGCATTTGAATCGCCTTTTGAGGATCAGAAATCGTAAGATTGATGTTTGTGCATCTCACAAACCACAGCAGGAAAGTTGAGGTCAAATTGAGCTCCAGGAAAAATTCTTTAATGCGCTTATGGAATCTCGTATTTATTAGCGAAGACGATATATTGATGCTTCACTAAAGGAGATAATAACGCAGCGGTTAAATTGAGTTTAACAGTCATGTCGATCTATTTATGATTAGCATAATCCTTATTACCCATTTTCCCATCAGGTCTGCGATACCGAAGGTCAGGAGCCGAATTTGGCATCGCCTACTAGAATATCCGGTGGAGACATTTTTTCTACCATTCCCAACACTCCCAAACACTTCACTGACTGGTCAATCTCCCTCGATCAAACTAATGCTTCTAATGCCGCAATGGACACCTCTGACAACGACATTGATAGTGCTGTCAAAGTTCCTAGGCCTTCTTTGGTATTTTTGCTTTTTATTCAACTAAAACGAATATTTCAAACTCGATTTATAAACTTAAAGGTTGGGGTTGTATCACATCCCGATTATGGTTGCAATAACGTATGAATAGAGAATTATGCTCTATCAATTCCAACACTCATTCTTGGGACTAGCGACGGTCAAATATGTTCGTCCATTTCATTTTTCGCAGATTAAAGTTGAGTGCGTTCGGTACGTATGGCAGAGTGTACAATTTAGCACATTTAGACACTAGAGGAGATTTCTGCAGAGATTTCCATAAAGAGATGCACAAAGTTGCGTGATTATTTAATATCGTGGTATATCATTAAAAACCGCCTAATTTTTAAGTTGTCTTGGCGCTCCCACGCGTTCATTCCTTCGACACTTCGCATGGCAATTGTTAGTACCTTTGTCACGTTTTCCTACCCTCCAATTTCATTCTCGGAGAATGAATAACGCTTAATTTTTTTCTCCGTTTTTGTTTATCTCATGGATAGAATCTTCTGGAAGGTATGCCTGTTGTGTGCATATTCGAAACTGACGATGTTTCTGAACTAGTTTTTAGCTTTGCATTTTCTCTTTAGTTTGGTATTAATTTGCACTCAAGTTGTTTTTTTGCATTTTTTTGGTTAGCTATCGAGATTACCTCACCCATCTTTGACACAAAATGATATTTGGGGGTCAGGCTTCTGGAACCTTAAATCGTGGTCCATATTTAGTTTGTGTAACGATTGGTCACTACGTACAGAAGACCAAAAAGCTTCAGAGATCACATGTCTTCATTGGATCACGCTTTACTATTATCCATTGCAACTGATTATATTAGATAAATGTCTGTATACTGGCTAGCATATGGTAAATAGCTAACTTGTGTATGTGTGTGCGTGCTCTATTATGTCTCTAATGACTTACTAATTAAGCCTCTCTTTTTATAATCCTCGAGGTAACTAGTTTTGCTTATAAACCAATTTACCTTGTTATTAAAACGGATTGCTCACGGTTCTTCATTTGATTTTTCTACTGTTTCTCATGTTATCGTCTTCATAGGGATTTTGGGTTTTCGTGTGAATGTCAAACCAGAAACTAGCTCCCTACTGACTCCAATTTAGACAACTCAATTGTTCACTCTACTAAATCCTTTGTCCCTCTATGTTACGGACGCTGTTCGTTAGCCACTTTCGACATACGTTCGGTTCCTCATTATCTAGATAGAATGCTAAATCTTCTTTATCTTGGAATGCACTTTTATATCTTCTACTAAGTTGTTGTGGCGTGTCATCGAGCTGGTGTCTATTCGTACGGTAAAAGAAACAATGTCATCGCATATTTTGGATTACTTGATTCAGATTTTAATTTATTTCTACGGCTCTAATTATGTCACTGAGAGTGACGTCATCATTCGATCGTTTAAATTTGAACTGGGACCAAATAAGGAAATTTTTGCTTACGAGATATTTCCAAGTAAAACTCAAAGCCAAGTTGCAACACATTAGCACCCAAGTATATCCTGGGCCTTGTAGGCAGTAGAACCAAGGATCACTATAACCTCCAGAAATCTTCAGTTTCGAGGATATATTCTCAAATCTCACTTCTCTCTGCTGTCTATATGTGACAGTGATAGTAATACATCACGTATTCAACTTTCATTTGAAGCGGACTTTAGCTGAATGGTCTGATCTAATTTCTTATTAATCAGGACAGATTCATCGATCAAAGCCAAATCTGATTAATACTGTAACAAAAATGATCGGTATTTTCGTGTTTTTTTCCCGTCTAATGCACATTTTGTCATTTTTCTTTGTGGATGAATTTCCTACTTCGAAACATTTGACACTTATACAGTTCCTATTTAACGGTATTAATATTGTATAGTAGAGATATCCAACTGGGAGGTTTAATAAGATCTGTATTCTACCTTAGCATTGTCCTACTGGGTTTACACTCCTTAAATTCTCCACTATTCTACACTCAAACATCTGGTTTCCGATCTATGCAGTATATCGATAATTCGTAAACCTTTTAGTTTCAATAGATCTTTGTATATCTCACATACTGATTAAAATTGAAGTATACTTCGTTGGTACGAAATGACATTTTCTAGTTTAATTACAAGAGAGGTGAATTTTCTTCATTCTAAAATGTCAAATCCAAGTTGAATGCCCTATTTCAATTTATCAGTTTATGCATACGCTAACCGGCTAAATTGTGTGCTCAAGTGAATAATTAAATTTGAATTTTGCTCATATTTCACATAGTATACAAGGTGAGCTTTTGCTCATATTACAATTAAAATGCGTATCAAATACACATAATTCTAATTGAAGTATTCAGGTGATGATATGCTTCCCATTTTGTAAGCTCCTCCAGCATATTGTATTACAATCAGTTTAGGATGTCTGAAATTTTTCCCCGGGAGCGACTATATCCAAAGGGACACGCCTTCATAAATAATACACCGGAAGCGTTATGAGATTTGGGACTCATGTGTTTAGCATCAGTTGCTATGTCTATTTATTTGATTGCGTTTAAGCAAAACCCGATTCTCTGATGAATAAGAATTTCTCTTCGTCAGCGGCACTTTACATTGTGCAGACTTTTAATACTTGTTGAAGACATTACTTATCAGCTTATGTGTCTTCAGGTAGCCGAAGAACGCTTCTACTACCATCTACTTGCATCATCTGATTATCTCACTAATGATATCTCATCATCAAACTCTTCGCTTAGCATAGTGAGCGGTCGTTTTGGTTTTTACTTTATTCATTTCTTTCCATTAGTTTTACTCATATATCAATCCTGTGCTTAGGCCGTCGATATAGATTACTCAAGACAACGAGTAAGATAGCAATTCTGCTTCTTTTTCTATTCTGTTTGTTGTTTTTTCGAGTTTCTGGAGTCGCATCAGTTTGTTTATTTAGTTATCTAATTCTGATTTCAACATGTTATTACACCTCACTTTCTTTTGTAGTCGGTGGGTCAACAAACAGATCTATCATTATTGTGTGCAAACTGCTCATCAGACTCTGTAAATACTCATTCTGGTTTGGTACCTCTTCAGGAGGTAAGCTATTAGTGCTTTCGGTCTCCTCCTGAATTGACTTATTATTGTTTTTATTTCTGCTCTTTTTAGGTGAGTCCCTCTGCTCTGGGTGTACATATGCTCTCCCCTGCCTCTACTCTCCAAGAACTCAATGTCGACTTTTCGGAATCAACTGCAAGACAAGGTATGGATTCCCTTTATAAGACTGTGAATGTTTCTAATAGATTTCTCGGGGTGCCTTATTATAATGGTTCACTACTAGTATTATTTTACCTTTAGTCGGTTTGAGCATTGAATTTAACAACTCTTTGGTAATTCGGAACAGCACTTCAGGTTTTACCTCCGTGGGGGTGTTAAAGGTGTCTGTGCATTAGAGTTCAAAGTTGTTCTATAAAGAATCTGCTATTTTTTATGACATCGTTTAAACTGTTTAGCTGATTCTTCGAACGTGTTCAGTACATGTAACTTAACCGCATAATCAGTTGCCTCTAAGCTTTCAATCGGTAAGTAAACATCTGGTATTAAATTAATGTATTTAACCATCCAGATGTCCATTGATAAACTTCTAGCTTTGCATTAAATCATTGCGTAGGTCAAATCACGTGTCGACGAATCTTGAAATTACTTGCATGTATCAAATCTAATTGGGTCTAGCGTGAAACGAGGTTCACATGTTTATTATCTGTTCAGTAATTGCAGCTTTGGAATCCCACAAAGTAATACTGGTTCTAGTTTTGTTATTTTGATGGGCTTTGGATGGCCCAGAAGTTATGTACAATTGTGTGTTTTCCAGATGGCGAGAATTTAAAAGATACCGACCCTCACCACCTGTGTACGGCCTGGCTGCGGTCAATATTGAACTATTGTAATAAATATTTTGCAGCTAATGAATTGTATGTACATATTCGTCTAATAGATATGGATTTGTGGAGTACGCTTTTATCAACGTGCACCTGGATATCCAAACTAACTGTTTATTAAAAACGGTTGAGTGGGTAACTAGCCCATCTCTAGCTTTAACAATTTCTTCTGCAGAAATAATAGTTGAAGGATGAAATTTGAATGCTGATGATGATTGCGATGTGAAGAAGAGGTGTAGGCTGAAGAAAATTGGGTTGTTTCACCTAAAAATAGCGACAATGTCAAGTTGGATGCAAAGCATCTTACACTGATGGGCGAATTCTCAAGGCCGCGTTTTATAAATGGCACTGGAAAACAGTCAAAGCTGAACGCCGTATTTCATCAAAAGTCGTTACTTGGTTATTCCCGGATAATTATATGCATTAGGTTTATAGTTTTCTTCTCCTTTTACCAATCGTAGAATACCTATCACTTAGTATATATTCACACGAATTCCAAGTGTTCATTAGTACACATTTAGCAATCGTTTTGACTTTGTCAATAATATGCAAATTATGTGCGAAGGGAATATCTAGGATAACGAATTATTTGTCGCTTATGTTAATGTAAATAGCATACCTTGCTGTAGGAGTGGTTACGGGCCATGTAATTGTTTTGTTGTTGTTTGGAGAAGCGAGCGAGCGTGCGCGCGTTCGTTTGTTTGTGTGTGTGTGTGTGTGTGTGTAAATGTAGAATTGAGCTTTGACTAAAAATAAGTATTCTTGTTTCGTTTGCCCTTTGGTCGAGGAACGGTCTGTTTCACTTTGCGTTGATGATTCTCTCAACGGTAGGTGTGTGTTACTGATTGAAAAATGGAAATAGAGGGATCATATTGGAAACACTTATATGTATGGGGGAGAATCATATAAAATTGTGAAAAGACATATGCAATGAAATCAAAATATCTTTACTGTAGTCATCAAACTTTTCGCAATGGTTGGAATTCATATCCAAATACTACAAAGCTCTATTTTCGTGATTCGATGCTGGGTCGTTAAGGAAGTTATTATCCGCAATGTTCAAACCTTATTAATCAGATAATCTAATTAAGTGGTTGGTCATGCTTCTTGAATACATTTATATCTTCTTGTAAATTAGTGAGACTGGTGAAAGCATTATAGGTAACCGCTTTCCTGATATTACCCTTTTGCATTTGTACTGATGAACACTGTTTCCATGATATTTGTTCATTAGTCCGTAATAGTTATCAATTGAACGCCCTATATGTGCATCCAGTACGTCTTAAACTAAGTCGTCTGATAAATTATCTATACATATCAGATCATCTGCGTAATCTTTACACAAGACAATGGATTTCAGCATATTACACCACTGGAAGTACTTTATCAATTGTCAATTTTTCTGTTAATTTCCATCAATCTACTGGATCCAATGCTACATCAAGGTGTTATGAATGAATATAAGATCTTTGAGTCCTAATATAATTTCATTCTTTTTCTTTCAAATTTTAGGTTCAGGCTTGGAAGTTGTCGAATCGGCCTGTTCTCCTATTCCTGACCTCACACCAAAGGTATTTTTGGTCATATTAATTCTCAAAATCGCACTTGTTTCTACGACTTTCTAAATGTAAAAACTGAAAGTTCGCATTATTGTGAACGTAGAGTGCTTATTTAAAATATAGTGGCAAAATATTTTCCTTTATTATAAAGCATCGTGAATCATATTGCCCATTCTCAATCTGAAAGATTAATAAGCGCAGTCGCATATCCAAATCTCTTGCTAAAGTTTACACACTGTGCATTCTGGTTCTCTAGTTGTCCCTCTAAGTTTTCAATGATATAGCAGTCGAATAGTAGTTAGTTGGATGATGAGTGCAACTGAGAAATCCTTTTCAATTTTAACGTTGTTTATTTTTTTGTGAGCTACTTAGATAATGCGCCATAATATCCTCTCTAAATTCGAAAAGAGCAGGAGATTCTCAATGGCCATATCCTTAGTGGCCTATTTCTTGATTCGACCATTTCAGAATGGAGGTGTGTAATGTCCAGGTGTGACACTCCTCGTTCTTGATGTCCAATATAAAATTCAACCGCGTAACTATGCCAGGATCGTTTGTAGGATTTAGAAATAACTACATGCAAACTATCCCTAAGGTTGCAATAAAATTCACTAGTGCGTATTATTGCATATTGGGCCCCTTCACGCTTTAATTTTTACAAACGAGGTCAAGCTAGGGCTACAAGGCAACCTCACTGTGTGAATTGCAGCAAATGGACTCTGAAAGGCTTCATTTGCAGGCGAGAAATTTATGGAAAACGATTCTGTGTTCGTGACACGGTGGTTAACGTGCTCGTTTACAGGGCTAGAGGTCACGAGATCAGTGTTTATCAGTGCAAATCTTGTGAACGAACTGGTCAACTCCGTTGGTTTAGTTTGACTAATAGAGTGGATAAAAGTTTTTCCCACTTCTCCTCCAAAAACATAAGCTATAAAATGCTTTCCTACGTGAGTTTGGGGAAGTTAATTTTATGCAATTGAATGGTATAGAATCGGGAGTATTGAGGCGTCTTTTCGAGCACACAATTTAGTACCATATATAATTTTTGATAAATCTATAAAAGTTGTCACTATTTAAACCTCATGCCACCTCATAACAATGGGAATAAGACTGTCGAGCACGTAATATCCAAAATGCCCAGGAGGGGTGGTATTTAGTTGATCCGTGTGTGTGTGTGTGTGTGTGTGTGTATGTGTGGGGGACAGTTTAAGATGCTTTACCTCTCACCACATGTTTGGCCCTTCCACGTCTTTATTTTTACATCCATAAGGTCAAGTTAAGACCGTGAGGTAATTTCGCAGTAAAAATGTTGAAAGTTAAACCGTAAAATGAAATCGTAATAATTTTTCTCCTTTATTTTGTAATTTTGTCCAGGGTAAAGACGTTTCAACTGAGTGTCATTTAACCACTGAAGCGTGAGTTTCCTGTTGCATTCTTGCCTACTTTTAAATTGGTCCTCGAAGGAGTAAAATATTAATTTAATTTTTTGCTCAAAATAGTCTTCGGGAGGAAAACCGAGATCTATCTGAATCGATTACTGGTGCAGCTGACATTTGCGTTGATATTTTGAGACGTCTATCCACTCTTCAATCAAAAGTGCCTTTACCTTCTTCAGACGGTGAGTTATTTATTAATAATAATGCTACTTATATTTAAATAAGTAGCGTGGTTTTACTCCACAATTCGGAGTTTTTTTACAATGTGTCACGGAATTTCATTGGTGGTTTTTGTAATTATTTATATATAGACGACACACTCAAAAACGACGCAGTAGATCTTAGAAGTGAGTCCTCAGTGTTGACTTTCAGAGACTTTAACTGCTTGGAGTTACACTTTTAATATTTTACTGTTGTGTTTTTACTATTACAGCAACCTTGCAAAAGCTCGGTACCGAAGTGGAACGACTAAGCAGATCTTATGTTGAATTAGAGGCTAAACAAGGCGAGTGTTTCATACCACCTAAATACTTAAAATTCGTTTCGTTTACACACACTTTAAGCTCACCGTTTAAATGCTTACCGTTGTTTTTCAATGGACCGTTTTTTATCCTGCGGCTCGTCTTTTGCTTCTAAAAGCTTAATGTGCTTAATGAGAATTCTGTCATGGCTATTTTTGGCCGATTAGTATTAATCCAACTTTCAGTTTCGCATCAAATTTTTTTTTCTAGTTCACCTTGTAGAATTACGTACTTTCGAGAACACTTTATAAACGCTATTATTGACTCATTTTTAAAAATCGTATTATCTGTGTATAATTTATAAGTATGTTGCAAAAGTCTGTCTTTAGATTTATTATATTGGTGCCTATCTACATATATTCATTGTGTGCTCATAACCTTAATTCGAGTTAATGCCATTTTATGACTTTGTTTAACTTTCCATCATGCAGACCCTGTATTTAAATCGACTTGTAGTCCATTTTGTCTTTTTTTTCAAACATGACCATCCAACACTGTGTTACGCACGAGGCTCCATTGTTTAGATCTACCATGGGAATAGGTGTCTTTCTGGTTGAATGGCTTCAGAATGTTGCTTAATTAGATAATATATTAACCAAGGTAGTTATTAATTCAATCGTATCTTGTGTGTCAGACGCGTGATTTTTGATGTGTTTGCAAACGCTTTAGCTGCTTGTTTTCCTTCCCATTGTGGTTTGTGAATTTAATAAATGTCTATAAATGTACTCATCAAAAGACCTCGTTTTTTTCATTTGCAGCCTCTCAGCCGTCCTATATGGCGGAAATCACCAAACTGCGGGAGAAACTGGAAGAAGCTGAGCGCTTGATTGAAGCCAAATCTCCTATTCTTGATTCTCAGCTATGTAAGCGTTGTTCTAGCGCTGCTGCTGCTGCTGTTGTCACTTCATTTTATTTATTTACAATTTCAAGTAGTATGTGCCTACCAATGTATAGTTTTAATACCTACTTGAAAATGATAATAATTGAGTTAATATTTCCTTGTTAGACGTTAAAACATCGTTTAGGAGGAGAGAGCTAATACCTATGCAATGATGGTAGTTCATGCTTTACAATTTTCCCCTGTGCTGAGGTGATATTTTAGTGTGAATTTTGGTGATTTTGATTATTGGTTAATATATAATTTCCCCTGAGACTTTCTTACATTACAATTATCCTTCTTTTGTTCGAATTAATTGCGCAATTAGCGCAATTTAATCACATCCAGGTTTGGGTTTATGTTTTACGATAATTTAAAAAAATGTTTCTTTACGTTTATTGTATTACCATCTGTACAATATGGTTTAAAAATCTGCTATAGATTTGTTGCTCATTACTTTTTAAATATCTTGTGGAAATTCGAAAGGGTTCAACCTTTGATCACTTGGAAGCTAATAAGTATGTGGAACCTGAGGAAATATTGAAAATTTTATTTGGACACTTGTAAAGTCCTTCCTCTCTATATAGTGATTCCCATTTCTATGGACTGTCTTTTTCTTATAAAAGTTCTTCACTAAATTCAGTACTTTGTTGTTGCTTTCATAATTCGTCTGTAACTTTCATTGCTGATTGACCATTGAATCGCAAAAAGGAACCGGTCGTGTCTACTTTGATAATCTAAATTTCTACCTGCTAATATTATATTCTACCTTACATCACCTTTCTAGTCTTTTTATTGCTTCAATGAAAGCCTAATTTCTCATAGTCTTGGTTCCTTATAGTAGCCTATCTTATAATGGATCCTGAATTTTTACATTATTGAAGAAGAAGGGGGTATTCAAAAGCAGATAAGATATGTTAACTACAGTTGCCAAAGAATTTGATCCTAAACTCGTTTCAGCATGAGAATCTGTGCTCACGTATGCTTTATCTACTCAAGAGAGAAAAATAAAAATTTACCCATGTGTCATGTAATTAGTATTAATTTGTCGTTCTAGTGGGCCTTTATATCTAGACCCTTTCGTTCACACTTTTCACACAGTAATTAGTTTGAAAGTAAAAGAATAATAAAAATGTCTGACTTGAAATTTTGAAATTGTTAATTCAATCTTACTTTTCAAGGGGAGTTTTGGGTGTGGGCTTGTGTTCTACAAATGCTTATTTGAATGATTTCAAGAACAAGCATATGCTAAGGCTACTGTAAATATGGTATTTCTCCGTGATATAGAGCTGCGCCTAAGAGTGAGGATACGAATAGTGCGTTATATTTCTCAAAGAGTGTAATGAGATTTTTAACAATTCTTCGCTTAAAGATACTTAACATTGCTATTCGAGCAGTTTACATGTCCAAACATCTTGAAGTGAAAATGCTTGTGTGAGATTTCAAGTAGCCAAGGGCAGGGGATTCGTAACTAGCATATATTTATATATGTAGTCATTCTTTTTCGTGAATTGGTGACTCGCTATCTGATTAGTTCAATAGGTACTTAAAAGTCACGGTTTTAATAAAGAATAATGAATGAAACCAATGCTGGAAGGGTGAAGGGAATGATGGCTGTGTCGAGGTTTGTTGAAACTGCAGAAATCTCTTGGTTTCGCGGTCGGTCTTCTTTCAGCCCTTCCTAACTCAACAGATTGACAATCGGTCTTATTGTTCTTTTTCAACTCGTATTCCCTGATTCTTATTTCGGCTTACGGTACTTACTAACACCATTGTATACTTTTTACAGCTTAATCTGTTCATAGTCTATGTTTCTAAGGGCCACTTACCGAACTATTTCTTGTGAAGTGTAATAGTAAATTAAGTGTGCAACGTAAAACCGCAACTCTTGACTGTTGAATATCTAAATCGTTCACAAGTGTACAGTTACTGAAGAAAGAAATTGCGCTTCATACATGCTCTATATAGGTAATAATTTTAGATTAAAGAAAAAATTGAATTGGAATGCTAAATAAATAGACTTTCTTTTGTGCTTTGTTGCACCTCCAAATTAAAAGAGTCCCTTAGTGCAAGTGCTGCGCAGGATCAATGTTCTTTGGGGCACATCTAGTTGACGTGAATGGCCAACTGCATTGTTTATTCATATAAAGTACGATTACCAACGTTTTCCTCTTCATCATACAGATGCCATAGTTTTCTTCATGTCATTTTATTTTCGTGATATATTTCAAAGAAATACATTGGGTCGGGGTTTTGTTTTATTTTTTTATGAGAAGAAATTCTTCTGTCACCATAATGCACTCAATTTTTCTTCCACTTAAAATTTAACTAAATTTATTGAATTTTGTATCTACATGATAGCCGTTATATAAGGTCTCTCTTTACTGTCACTTCTCTATTCCTTACCTGATTGATTTGTTGCTGGTGCATAACCGATGTTTGAGCTCATTTTCGGAAATTAGTGATAGACATATCCTAACTTATCTTGTCACTCAAAATTCACGGCCCTAGTTAATTACTCTAATGCACTTCCGTTTTGGTGGAAGATTTTACATACATGTTCCCCTTAAGCATCCACGAGATCTACACCTGCAATTTTTACATGGAAAAGTACCATTTTGGTGTCAATTGCGGTGAGGTTGTGAGATTTCTCTTCACTTTTAGTTTATATGTTCTTTTTTTAAAGTTTTGCTGGCAAGATATAGCACATTAGTTGACAGTTATACAATAAACAATTTATGCACATTTTCTGTATGGTTAAGCAGTAACTCATCCTTTTTACAACACTCAACTTATTTTTTTGGAATAAAATTGATTATGAAAACGGCGTACATATTTTAAAATTATGTTCTTAAATTGCTCTTGACTCGTTGACTTTTCGTAACTGCTTTACTGTATTCAGCTTCACCCATTTTCAAGGTATTTACTTTTCATTTTTGTTTCCTGTGTTCAGTAAGGCGTCTTAATAGGTTTACTTATCGTGTTTACAGTATGAATTAAGTGAATCGGTAGCTGCGTGTGGGGTTATCTCATGCAGCTTCGAAATGACCTTATCTTGTCTGTTTTCCCATTGGTTATCTGAGCTTTGCACAGGCTTCTTGTGTTTGTTTTATGGTCCAGTTTTCAATGGTTGGATTGAAAGCAGACTTTTTTCATGCTTAATTAACATGAATTCTTAAATCTAATCATAATATTTTTTTGGCAAATAAGCTACTTTTCATCATGTGGCAGGCATTAAATTGAATTAACTCTCGCTTATTTTGCAGTATTTACTAGTATTAAATGAATGATTTTCCATAGTAATAAACACGGCGGAATTCTATGCATATAATAATATCCCTTAAGCTCATTGATCATTGTGGTTTCCAACATAAAGGAAAGCTTTTTATTAATTTTTCAAATTTATTGTTGTATTACTATTTGAGTCATGTGGGGAGCAATTGACTGATTGGGTTCGGGAAAATTTGGAACTCAACGATTTTTACGTATTGCCAACTTATGATTTACCGTAGTTGAAGCGTTTAAAAGTGACCAGTTTAAATTTTTCACGAAGTTCTACTGTGTAAGGACTGATGAAAACAAAACGGTTAAAATTGATCACCAGGTTTAAGGCCATCGTACAGCCGCCTACGGGTCGAGTTTAGAAAAAACCACATCGGACATTTTTCTGTTTTCTCTAACTATTTTTCTTAATGTGAAGTCATTTATCAATTAATTTTTAAATCTATATTGTAAACCAGTAATAGCTGATGAGTAATTTAATCGCTGTATTTCATAATATGCTTATTTGATAAATTTTAAAAGCCCTTCCTGATTACACTTCACGGCTAAGATATCACCAGCACCTAAGTCTCTATCTTTTTGTAAAAGTTTCCATATATCATTTATTCGAGTAGAAGAAGTACCATTTTAAAAGTTATTTTGAACTCATTTTTAAGACTTTCGAACCAATTGAACTGCATCTCAACTTTCGTCATCGAATATTTATATTCGCAACCAATTTTTTTTATTAACTAATTTCAAATCGTTTGATAAGAGACAAATAATGTGTCTTTTCAATTGACTAAATCTGCTAACATTTGGGTGGTAGTGTCTTCGTGGCCTAATTCTTGGCCTGGCCTAAGCTCACAGGTTTACCTAACTAACTCGAATACATTTAAACTATATCGCTCATGTATACATTGTGGCAGAGCTCCAATAAAACCACGTCATAGATTCAAATTATTGTCTTCGAATGGTCAGCTAGCTTGCCATCTAACGTGAGAGATAGACCACCTTCATTTCTGCATTAAATTTAATGAACCAACTTCATGAAAAGTTGACCACTATTAGCAGATTTGAAGTCTTTAACACATCTATTCTAGATATTTCTCCGTTTCATGCATGTGAGTAGAAAACTTGATGAAAAAAAATAAATTTTCAATTTCGAAGTACCCTTGATTGCAATTGACACTTCCCGATTGACCCACTTTTGCCAAAATTAGCGAGGTATTCCCGATTTTGTTTTAATGTGCTCAATGGAAGATGAGTTGCTGGTTTTCATCCATTATATGTAGTCAAACTTTATTTCGAATTACTAGTGTTTCAGATTGTGTATTGTTGTATGAGATTATCGACTTATATTTATTACGATATTCAGAAGGAATTTTTTGTCAGCATTACATTTCAAATTTGTGTGATCAAGGTTGGCTGTGTGTGTGTGTGAATTCGAATGCAGTTTTAATTACTGAAATGGCTTATGAGAATATTGTAATGAATGGTGGGCATAATTATTGTGTTCGCAAAATTCTCTCAGGCTTGGATATAAAGATCTTTAAATAGATTGAGAAAGGAGTGGCGCATAGGTGCTCATTTGCAGTTTCTCTAGTCTTCGTTCTTTGTTTAAGTATCTGTAGTGATGAGTTTAGCAGGGCAGTTCTTTGTTCTATCTGAACATTTACTTCCCTAATGATCCTCCTCTGTGGTTAAATTCGAGTAGCCATTGACAGATTCAGTTATTTGACGATATATTTGCTGCATTATCTTAGGGTTTTTGGTATTAGCTATTCCAAGAGGGAGTGTATGTGGGTGATATTTGTTCTCCCACGATTCGGCTAGTAAAAAAATCCATCACTTAGACGTTTTATCTCTATTGCTTAAGAACTGGAAAAGTGTACTTATTGGAATAACGAACTTTTTGATTTTCTCATTTTTCCCACGGCGTAATGTAAAGTGATCGCAAATCAGATCATCATTTCACATTCTCATATACCTCTTTGCGAGCATAGGATCAATTTTCCTACCGTTTTTGCTTGCAAGCAAACATTGTTCATTTTATTTTACTAATTCAATGTCTTTTACATCGAAATTTAAGGCTGTCTGATGCATCTATTTGGTTGATAAACGAGCGCTAATGTTAGAGCATACACATGTGTACAAATGTAATTTTACCTAAATAAATTATGGGTAGAAGTAGGGTCACTGAATTCGGTCACTTTCCAAAATTCATCTTTTCTGTTGCCCAGACACGGAATGACAAATCAGTTTGGTCTTAATCTGAGATAGGAACATATTTTCAGGACAACCTGCTCCTAATTATCTGTTCACTTCTTAAACTAGAGGACGGTTGATAGAGTTCGTATTTTTTGAATTTAAAGAATTGGGAAAATCTGTGTGGAGTGTTTCGTTTTTTAAATAAAGATTCTGTAAATTTTTTTAAAAGAATTTCAGGTTCTCTGAGATTCCATTTACTTAACTTTATTTGCATTTTTTAATAGCAATGCTAATGAACGAAGTCCTGGAAGCTGAACGAGAACAACTCCAACGTGAGTTAAATCAACGGCTCGCGGACTGTGGAACTACCCATGCAACTTCTGTTGCAGAGTTGGAGAAGGTTCAAGCTGATCTATCTGCTCGACTTAATGCTTCTGAGATTCGGGCCTGTAATCTCGAATCCGAACGTAATGCCATTGTTCAGAAGCTCAACGCAACGGTATGTGCCATCTCCTATCTGCTTAAATTAGTAGTTTAAGTTAGTTCAATTATGTAATGATTATTTCCTCCCCCCCCCCCCCCCCCAGGAACGCTTCCTTAATGAACAGCTACAAGAGCGAGAATTGGAAAGGGAGGAATACCAAACTGAAGTTAGCGCTCTTCAAGAGGAAATAACAAGCCTCAGGTTTGTGGAGTTTTTGGCTTTACTGTTTGAAGGAAAATGATAAATGATTGAATGGGCCTTGGTGAATTGAATTTTATGTTGTATGACTGATTATCTTTTAGCTTTAGTGTTTTTTTCAGTTGAAAAAATTCGTGTCCCTCAATCAGGTCTTAGCAATCTTATGTATTAATTTAGAAACAAATTGACTGTCCTGCAAAGGCAAAGATCTCTTGAATCCGTATCGACTTCTTCTCTGGCTCATACACCTCTTGCAAGTCCAATAAAACCACATAAGAGTAAATCACGCCAAAGTGGTATTCGCGCTACGTCTACACCGGTTACCAATTCTTCCCAAGGTCAAGTGCGTCCGCAGACGCTGACCACTTCTTTTCTTTCTGTACCTGATGCATCAGATCAAAGTGATGTTGACGACTCACCATCTTTTGAACTCGCTCCGACACCACAAGGAATGGAGTCTCAGGCGAATACTCTACCTCGTGATTGGGTAAGTACTGAAATATTTTTCAGTAGCAATATTTATTATAGCTTAAGTGTGATATTTACATTAAAATTTCACAACATCTGGGCTGTTAATGAATAATTCCCACCTTATATATAATAAGATTTGTTATAATCAATCATTTGATCACTCTCAGCTGAGTTTATTAAAATATATATCAGCTGTGTGAAGGTTATGCCATCTGAAAGGTTTTTTTACATTTGTGAATGAACTTTTATATATTTCAAAAAACACTTCTCAAGTCAAGCAGACTTAACTCGCTCAAAACGCCTGATTTTTGAATGTATCATCGTCCACCGAGGTCGTTGTGTTGCTTCCCTCCGCCTCTTTTTCAGGAGAGGCTTAGACTGATTTCAAATGCCGTCGTGCAATTATTGATCACTTTAACAATTAGGCTGTGGCTATCGAAAGAGGGTTGCCAATAATAAGCATTTTTTCTGAAGTGGGAGCAAGATTCAACTACGCGCACACTTTTATAACGATTCGTCGAAACCTTTACATTCGAGACACTGGTTTTGGTCTTTCAGTTAGCTATTTTCTGAAAAATCAAAATCCTTAAAATCTTGACAATCGGATTTCATAAGAGCTACATATTTTATTTAATTACGTCTATATTGGTTGACTTAGGTTCACTTCTTTTGTGTATACTTATTATCACTGGTCCTCTTCGCTATTGAAGCAGACTAATTGAGTCTCCTAAGAAACCTTGTGGCCCAAGTTAAGCATTGTGTTGAATTGCTTCATTGTTTGACATCTTACATATGGAGGAATCAAACACACGGTTTTCTAACCGTAGATTCGGTTGATAAAAAGACATGAAAGGGTTAATCTCTTTGCTGCAAAGTTACCTTTTGTTAATTCAAATAGTTAAAAACGTGCATTATGTCGACCTAGTTCTCGGTCTTGGCTGCTAAATTTACAACTGAATGAAAAGACTCTGAACTGCAGCTGTAATAAATTTTTAAATGCTTTAAAACGGAATTAAATTATTTATACCACCATTTCTCCCCTCTTAAGATGACATATTCAATTTTGTGCCCTGGTTATATTTGACATTGTCAGTAAACATCTAGCAGCAGTTTGGGATTGTTATAGTTAATTATAAGTATAAAAAGTCAAAGTCAGTATAAACGCAAGTTGACGTTAGTTAAAACTATCCAATCTTTCTACGCGACAATTTACTTTGCAAGATCCAAATATTG
This sequence comes from Hymenolepis microstoma, assembly GCA_000469805.3. Lineage (NCBI taxonomy): Eukaryota > Metazoa > Platyhelminthes > Cestoda > Cyclophyllidea > Hymenolepididae > Hymenolepis > Hymenolepis microstoma. Next base: position 7,300,382 of record LR215995.1, on the reverse strand, counting down.
ATTTCGTCATTATATTTATCTATTTTTTAAATTAAATTTAAATTAGAAAGAAGTATTTATTGAAAATTTTTTTCCAAATCAAATCTGTCACCATCAAATATAAATTATTAAAATGTAGTCCTCCAATTAAGATTTCAAGTCTGAATTGGAAAAACCTACCAAGTTTAGAGAACAACTTTTAATTGCAAAGATGCCAATCGGTTATTTCGGGAGTGGATACTCAAGTGAATATAAGAGATTGTAAAGAACTGTCATTCAAAACTCAAATGTTGTAATAAGGTAGGTCCACATTGGTTTGAGGAATTGCCGACGAATTCGATTTACAATGAAATTTCTTTTTGCTTTCTTGAAATATAGGTTAATAATTAAGGTATTTAACTTGTCATCTCTCTATCGATCTTTTGGTTGGACAGCGTGTAATCTGTTTACGACAATCTAATTTCTACCTTTGTTTTATTTTCAACTCATTCCATGCATATTTCCTTTATCTCGCAACGACAAAATTCAAGTGAATTAAATTTTTATCCTTGTTATAACTAATTAACTGTCTTAGCTCCCTTAATCAATACTTCTTTTTTAATAAAGCCACTATTATTTCAGAATAAGTAGAATTGGCTTAATTTTCATAGGTGCAGTACGTTGATTTGTCAACTTTAATTTTGGTGAAAACTTCATTGGTTGATCATCGGATTTTACTTCCATTCATCCCAGTCTTAGAGACGCCAGCCACGTCAATCATTCTCAATTATTTTTGCAGATGTGCAACTAATACTTAGCAATTTGCTATTCTCCAAAAATTATTCTTATTGCAAATTTGGAGTAGAAGAGATAAGTTGAAGTCTCCCCCCCCCCCCTCCCCTCTTATGCCAACGTCAATTTCGTATGGTTTATGACAATTCGGTGGCTAATTAGGCTATACCCATTAGCTGCCTTGTCGCAATGTGAGGACTGTTTAATTCACCGTTTAGTATTATTAGCTACTTGAGATATATTTTAATGAGGTTTTAACTGGGTTTACTTCTTTGACATTCATTACATATGTTGCGTATCACGCACTGACACCATAGCCTCGAATGCACACGCTTTCTGAACACCCACACCCCGCTTTTCCAACCACGCACACAGGCAATTGGTACTCTGAGTGCAAGATTTTGCACACACCATTGCGTGATTGAGGGCTGCCCTAAGTCACTTCTTCATTTTCTCGTGAATGAAGTCTATTGCGGTCGTCGGCAATAGTCGAAACAGGAATCCAATCACCATGACGACGACACCGTCTGCTCATTTCTCTCGACGAACTCCTCGATCTGATATGTTACTAGAATCAAGTTGGAGTGAGGATAGCGATTATCATTCACCCGGTGATTGTGAGAATTATTACAAATGCCTTATGGCTGCTAATCAGTTAGAAGGTCTGGAGGAGGAATTACATAAAATTGCAGTTTTGCGGATGGAAATCACTCGATCAGAGATGAACCTCTGTGGGGTAATTTCATAGTAAATTGTGCTTTTATTTCAATCAATCCCTTTACACTTGCCAGAATAATCGGTTTGAGCGGATCATCAGGTTTTTATTCGTAAATAACCCCGCATTTATTAGCAATAATTTTTTATTCATTGTTCTGTTTTAGTCTCGACCTTTGAGTGCTGGAGACGCCCTCCTAAGACAGCAAATTCAGCCTCCAGTAAAAATGATTACCACAAGTGTTGAATGCTGTCCAGTTGAACTTGTGGATGTATCTATTTCCGCTCAAAATTCACTTTCTCACCGCTCTAGTAGTTCCTCATCCGAAAGTGATGAGGATATAGATACAACAGAGGAGCTAGAGGATGTAGAGACTGTTACTACTACAGCTGCTGCTATGGGTTTGGTTACCACGGTAACGACAACCAAGAAAAAGCGAAAAAACGCACGACACAATCCCGTTAAATCGGTTTCCCACACGATTACCTCTCCTGAGGTCCCGCCGAATAACCTTGGATTAGATGTAGAAATGAGACATGTTGCAGAATTACAAGAACTTGTAAGTTGATGGCTAATTAATTATTAGAAATTATTTGCTACGGTAGTTGTTTATTTTGGTTTCCTGTTTTAGCGTGAGGCACTTATTACGGCGCAGAACTTGTTGGCAGAGAAGGAGATGGAGCTTGAAGATATGAGAGCTCAACTGGAGGTTAGTCTTGCAATGTTGGTCTACGTATAAAATGTAAAATTGTTTGGACCAATGAAAGCAACTCATTATTTAACAAAAATCGTAATTACCTCACCTATTATAGTTGAGCTAATTAGACTGGGTGGTACTTTGATTTAATGAAACATCAAATGAATCTTTCAAAGACTTGTCGGCGATTTCTTGTCATTATACTTATAAACTTGCAGAAATAATTTTATTTTGTGATGTCTTGAAAATTAGTTTGCCCTTATAAGTGATAAATGTCTAATAGACTGATTTTATAGATCTTATTGTACGCTGATGTCTTCCTTAACGTTTTTCAACTAACCTTTTGGAGCAGATAGAAGCACTGCCTTGGCCTGGCCTTAAGTCGATAATATTTTTTTTGTTAAGGCATTTTTGAATGCCTATCTCCTCACCCCCTCTCTCCCTTATCTCTCGCTATATTAATCTATTACTTTTTCTTACAGCCGCAAGTAAAGCCACCACAAGATAGTGTGGAAGTTCAAACCTCGACTAACGCTCCTGTTGACTCTGGAACCTGTTGGTTATGTAAATCCCAGCTTCCACCTCTTAATAACAACTCCATGGTCACCATTGCTGCTGCCTCAACGACACAAACCCAACAGATCTCGATTCCAATACAAACTCAGGGGAGATCACGGAATTCTACCCTTTCACCACCTTCGTTGACTGAACGACAATCGGATACAACTTCGGTTTCAAATGCTGATGGATCCGTCTCGAGTGAATTCGAAGATGGCGAAGAAGAAGAGGAGATGTACCAGCAGATGGAACATGTAGTAAGTCTTTTTTGGCATCTGTCTGCCAACTTGAGTAGAGCCATTACACATTTCTGGTGTGTTTACATCTTGTAAACCCTTTCTATGTTTGTGTGTCTTTATTGGCGTATTTGATGTAGATGTTTTAAAGAAATTTCGTTTAAAATCTTTGTGAAACAAGACTAAATTTAGCCTCCTGTTGACTTAAAATTCCTTTATTTAACTTTTAGAAAGACACAATAAATTTTAAATCGATATTTAATTGGTATTATTTGTTAACTGGTTATTGATTTACGTTTTGAAGGACGCCGACTTTATCGATTTTCTATCTGGAAATAATGTCATCTCTCTTTGATCCATATTTTCCAAGGTATTTGTGTTTTTGAGCCCTGCAAATTTTCACTTTTTTATTCGAGCAATTTAGAGTGCTCTTAACTTTTTGGAAATAAGAAAACTTTCCTTAAAGTAAATAGGGGTTGTTGTTTTACTGTTATTCTATTCTATGTATTTTACAAGTGAATTGTACTTTATTAGGCATATTTGAATATTTTATACTCAACTGAATTTCAAATCCATTTTCTGGGCAACTCGAGATATGATTACGTGAGCTTAAATCTCAGGATCTCATTTGTAAAATGAACTGGTTCGACTTATTGAAATCAGGCTTTTAATCCTAATCGGTTTACATAAAACAGTGGTTAAAGCCTGACAACATATCCAAATAGAATCAAATATAATAAAAGTCATGGACAAGTCAATGAAACAAAAAGTTGACGGTAAGGATATAAAAACACATTACTTTATTCCACTACTGAGTCATTATTACTTATAGTATCAATATGTCGCTGATGAAATTAGCTATTGGGTTGGCTCCTATGATTCTATGTAAACTAAATATCAGTTCTGTGCCCCTCGAGCACACAGTTTTTATGCGTGCCTCTAAATCTCTCCAATCACCTCTCGCTTATTATTGTTTATGATGAAATTTCACCAAATAAGCTGAGAAACCACATTTTCATGCAGTTACACGCGTGTAATATATTTTTATGCTTGTGCAAACGTTCCCATTATTCCCGAAGCCCCTCTTTTTTCCACACAGAGCCTCTCACCCTTCTGGTTTTCACCGCCGATTCTATTTTTCCCCCTTTAACTTTCTGTTTCCATAAATTTGTCACCCACTTCCAAGAACACAGTTATCATGAAAAGACAGGTAGGGAGGTGATAATTTTTCAATCTAAAAACCACGGATTTTAAATTTGTTCTCTTTCTCTTTCCAGTCATCGAGTGAAAGCGATCATCTTGCTGCGGACTTGGAAGAGGCTAAGGCAGAAAATGAAGCCCTAAAAGCGGAAATTAATGGTCTTATCAACTATCAGGTGAGTATGAAAAGTGTGCCTCAGGCTATAATGATCCCAAATAAGACCATCTCTTATGCTTTTTAAAGAACCTGGATTATTTTTTCTAAAATCTGCACAACTGGTCTGATTACCTCGATATTTGCTTTGACCTCCGTCAGATAAATTTTCCGACGATTCCACTATGTGCTTTTTCCACAAAATTTTACTTGAACTCATTATTGACTGTAGGTGATCGCCTTAATTTCTGTCCTTGTCTCTTTCAGGGGTCATATGTCTTACGTTGAGTGACAGTTTCTTCAAATTCTCGATTGAAGCATTTGTTGCTACAGAATAATTCTCATTAACAACTCTCCACTTTATTGCTCAGAACTCTTCGCCTATGATTGGTTAAGATTGGTTACTAACTGCTCCACATCAGCGTAGTTAGCAGCCTTTATAGTTGTTAATTTGGATGGATATTAAAATTTAAGCTGTTTAGGTTGAAGCATAGGAATATTGTTCATTGGTAGGAAATCGATGAAGGTACAGTCATTTAGTAGCTCATCTAAAAGCACGAACTCACCAATAATGAAAGTAAATTGCCACAAAGAATCTATTATTGGCTCAAGTGCAAGTGTGTGTGACATACCAAATGACTATTAGTAATTAAACTATTCTGTATTCTATAGGATGATCTTCACCGCGACTTTGAGCTGGTTCAGTCCATGCTAGAAGAGAGACAGTCAGAAGTTGAACGTCTTCAAAAGGAGCTTCTAGACATGCCAATTCGACTTCAAGACGAATTTGATGCCTCTATGCGCAAGCTTCAAAAACGCATGTCTGAAAAATGCAATGTTGTTGAAGAGCGAGATGAAGATCTCTATGTTCTTAATGAGGAAAAAGAAGCTCTTGCAGAGCGGGTGAAGGAATTGGAGATTGAACTTGTTTCTCTTCGCGAAAATCTTGAGGCTGGTGTTAATCGGGAGGATACTGCTTCTCAGACTGATCCACCTCATTGTACTGTGGAATCCGGCATTCAGGTTGATTTGGAACCCTCCAATTCATCTCCCAAAGTTGCTGAGCACTCCTACGCCGATACTGATTGCGCTAGTGAGGATGATCTTCCTTTTGATGGCGATTTTATCATCCATACAACCCAGACTAATAAACAATTTGCAGTTCCTCAAACCACAGAAGAAACTTTGGCTGTTGTAGACCAGCTTCAGCAGGAAAGCTGTAGACTTTTGAGTCTCTCGTTAACAGCTGCTGCAACAGAGGACCCCAATGATTACAAGTCCCAGTTGATCAGTCGGCTTATTGAGGCAAATAGAATACTCAAGTCTGTGATTGAAAACGTAACCAAAGATCAGGATATTTCAACAGCAGAGGAATCGGCACTTAATACACCGAGAAGCAAGAGTCTTCCAAATTCCCTCTATTCCAGCCTTCTTTCTGCGCTTTTGGCTGATCGGAAAGCCACTTTTTCACTGCTCACGTTAAATATTATTGATCAAGCCTCAAATGTTGCATTTACTCGATCCTCAAAGGGTGGAAAAATTAATGATGTTATGAAGGCATTGGCAGCATATGCTGCAATGGAAGAAGAGGTTAGATTGAGAGTCCATACTCTTTACATTTATTTAATCAAATTTGTGTTCTACTTGATTATTTCCCGTTTTCATTCTAGCGTTGGAAGGAAGTGTCAATGGCATTGACATCTGATCGAAAGGGTCTTTTATCCGATGTTGATTCCATGAAAAAGCGTCAAGTTTCACTTCTTGAAGAAGGTTAGCTTTCTTTCCTGTTTAATTCACCAATCGAATTTCAAACGGAATCACCCATTTCGTCTATTTCAGTGGCTCGTTTGAGTAATCAACTATCAGCTCGTGATACTGTTGTGGCTGAAAAATCTGCTGCGGTAAACAAAATGTCTGAGGAAATACAGGCACTTGAGGTGACAATTTCTGATCTTCAGATTAAAGTGGAGGAAGCCAAAAAAGACAAGGAAAACATAATCGCAATGACAAGGTGGGTTTATTGTTAAAAACTTGGCATTCAGGGGCTAGTTATGGTCTGTTGAGGAGGTATATCTTATCAACCTCAGAATGGAGATTCTGTTATTGATTTATGCTCCTGTGATTTTTTAGTGAAATTTATTCTAATTTTGTGATGCACAATTAATCGAAATATTCGTATTTGCATAAATATCAGAAATAACTAACATAAATGTACGTTCAGTTTTGCTTGCTACATCTTGCCTGTTCTTGCACTTTGAACGTTTGAGTTCACCAGATAGACCCTGTTACTGAAATAAGTTCTTTTTAGTACATCGATGGAATTGACTAAACTGAATCAACTTAAGAAGTCGCATATAAAATTCAGTGTGGACTTGGTTTTCAAATGTTAATTTTTTTATGAATTCATTGTAAATCAATTAACGCTTTCTACTTTTTAAAAGGGTGCACCCAGTACCACATTACTATTTGAACCTCAATTGTGGCTAAACGTTCCTCCTGCCAAAGGAGCACAAATACATAAGGTAGTCTGAATACGTTTTGTTTAGGGGACGTTGTTTTAAATCCGTCTTTTAACTATACTGACATTGGTATTTGGTAGACTAAATTCGAAATTAAAATCTGAGCGTTGAATTGGATAAAGCTACAGCAAGTAAAGTGGCTAATTTAATTGCTAATTTGTAGTAAACCAGTTTTATGTGAAAATTAAGCCCACATAGTGCTAAAATATTTCCACATGCCATGAATTATTTAATTCTTTTTCAATTCCCCATTTTCTACATTTTGTTACATAAAAAACCAATCTTCCAGAAGTCAATATTCTCTAATGCAGTTTGTAGGCGCGCATATCGAAATTCTTTTTTTGCTTTGAAGTGGTGAATTGCTCGATCGATTTATTTATTGCTTTTCTTTTCGCATTTCAAGATCACAAATAGAAGAGGAGCGCCAGAGAATAGCAGAACTAGAATCAACACTTGAATCCTCTCAAAACGCCCTCTACGGGGCTCGAGAACGAATAGTAGCTCTTGAAAGTGATGTGCAGGTGCGTGCCACTTTTTTTGAAAATGATATAATTAATAGGTTCGAGTGTCGTCACTCTGATTTAACTGGTATATGTATTCCTATTTTCTGCAGAAATCTTCTGCTGATTTGAGATTGGAGCAAAATAGAAGTCAGTTGGCTGACACTCGAATTACTCAACTCGAACAGGAAGTTAAGGCGCTGAAATCGTAAGTTGATACAAGACCATTAACTTAGCATCTTAATTGTTTGTTAATCCAGTATATGGTATTAATCTACTAATTTGCGATCTCTATAGATCCTATGTTCGAGTTGGACCGAAAGCGAGTGTTAATTCAAGTGTTGCTGATTTGAAACGGAATTCTTCGTCTACAATAAGCCATCTTTCAGGCCATTTGGCTTCAGTTCGACTTCGAGCTATTCAGGCTGAGAAGATGTCTCGAGATCTTCACGTAAGTTTCCCTGCTTGTTTCCAAGCACAAAAATAAAGTATTAGTATTTCTATACTTCTTTTTTCTTTGCAGACTTGCAATCAGGATCTGCGTGTATCACTGGCTGAAGCTGAACTTGCTCTTCTTCCTCTCTCTCTGGGCAAAGAGAACGGTCACTACTTGGTTAATGGTGAGGGAAGCGGAAGTGGTAGTTCAAGTGGAGATGACGATAGTACTCCCTATAGTGGTGTGGAACCAATGGCCGCGTCTCGTACCTTCCCTAAACAACTCACAGACTCTGGTTTCGCCGACGCCCCTGCTGGTCTACGCCGTCTCCATCTCACCTGTATGAGGCTTCTTCATCTTGTCACCTTGGCAACTGGAGGATCCACTCATGGAGATGCTGGTTCCTCTTCTTCATCTTCAGACAGTTTGAACAATCCTGCAGAGCTGCTACGTTATGCTGTTCTTGGAGGAAAGAAAGCAGACTATACTGAAGTTCATACAGGGCCAGCCGAAGTATACGGATGCTTGGCTGAAATTGAATCTCATGTCAGAGCGATGGTTGGCGGTGGTGTTGCTTGTGGCTCAGCGCTGAAGTCTAATTCTGCGGTTACAGCTCTATTAACGCAAGCTAAGCAACTTATAATCAACGGAGTTGCTCAATTGGAATCAAGTATGGCACAAATCGCAGGCTCAGTGGATGCACCGGATTCCATTAGCCAGGTGAGTACTACCATTCACTTTATAACTAGTATCACTGGAAAAACTATAATATAAACCCGGGTATTAAGCATCACTTCTCTATGATTCACTTGTAACATGAAGGCCTAAACAGCCAGACTTGGTAGATCGGTTGTTTTCAGAAAGTTGAACAAATTACAAAACTGCATACAGGGCAAATTTTTTTATTTAATGACTGGCTCTTTCCAGTTGTGTTGAAGGCGTTGATGTAAATTGTGCTTATTTAAGATTCTAAATCCTTCTTCATTAAAATGAAATGCTTTCTGAACACTTGGGAAAGAATAGAGAGTTTTCTAGTATCTAGACATTGGAATTCAGATTTTGACACCATAGGTAATAGAATAGTTCATCTCTTACCACGAAGCTTGCACCCAATGAAGACCTTTACTATTATCTCCTACAAGATAACTGGACTTCTATACTGTCCAAGCTACACTTCTTGAGTCGTGTAGACTAGATTAGCCCCAACTATCATGTTTTTCGAATGTGTCCTCCGCTGATGTGTTGCCTCTATCCACATTTTATTTAAGACACGCTTGAGTTGAATTCAGATGCCTATGCAGAATTACTGACCACTTTAGTAGTTAGGCCCTGGATGAAGAACGGGGTGGTTAATAGTGGACCATTTGTCGGTAGCAAGATTCTGTGTCCTCTGTCAAGCCTCAGGAAAGTCAAAATGGTTGTGAGCAAAATTTTGCGACTTGACCAATCCCTGCGTGTATTTGCCCCTTTCCATCTCTCATGTATCGTAGCTCGATGGTCTGCTATATACATATTTGGTGCTGTGGTGGAGAAAGAAACTAATTAAAAGGAGTTTCTCGTGGTATTGCATACTCAGTTTGTTCCAGGTTACGGTGGTTGATTGGCGGTAAAGTTGAGTAAAACTGTTTGACAATAGTGTAGTTTCCTTGTCTATCGAGTTTTTTAAATTCATTAAACTATTTAATTGCCAACCTAATGAGACTGTGTAATTTAATCCTAATTTTATGTTGTATGAAGTAATACGCAAATCGAAATTAGTTCGGTATGACTGGGCGATGTTTATTGCTATTTTATCCTTACACTTGAGGCAATTTTTTAATCAGTATCGATAATAGGTTATATAATCAGACTTTAAAATAAATGAACGTGTCCTCCTTCGACCCTTAAATGTGTTTGTAAAGCTTTCCCACCGAATCATGAAATATTTTTTTAAATATTGACACTTAAGACACTTATGATAAGATGAATTGGGTGCTGATTTTACTTGCATTCATTCATACATGCATCACTCATGTTTAGTCTACCTAATTTCTAACTCCACGTTTACTATATACAATTATAGGTCCTAACTGATTCCAAATCTACCCAATGCTCCCTCGTAACAAATCATCAATCCTCGGGCGATTCTCGAACAGTCTCTCTTGAAAAGGTGAGTCATACTTTCTCATTCTTCTCACTTCTATCCTGTATCACTCCTTGTCTTAATCCTCTGAAACTTCTAAAGCCTCTAGTTTCACCCTATGGCGATCATGTTCCTCCAAGCAGCACCGGAGAACTGGTATCTAATTAGGGTTTTGGGTTTTCGTTGAATTGTGATTTAATTTTTGCTGTTCTTGGCTTTAATTGTTGATATATTACTTATATCCTATTTAAGTATAACCTTTCTAATCTTGCAGTTCCGCCATATGTCGGCGCGGTATCTACGAATGGAGTCTTACAGGCGAGCACTTGTCTATCAAAAGCAGTACCTTCTACTTCTCCTTGGCGATTTCCAACATTCAGTGCAGAGGGTGACATCGAGTTTGGGCCAGGGTCTACTTATGGGTACAACGAGTCGGCAGGATGCGGACGGTAACCCTTTGTCAACTCCACCTCACTGGCCACTGGAATCTCCCCCTTCTCTTGTACGGTTCCGTGCCGCAGCTAGGTGTATTATGGTCATTCACAGGTTAGTGATTTTGCCACTTGAAGATGAATTTTCGCTTACAAATATATTCTGTATTAGGCCCTCCAGCGTTTACCAACTCATTAGGCAAATTATTCACAACGCTTGAGTTGGGTAGAGTCCAGGTTTTCTGGAGCCATTATTACGACCAGCTCACATTTGATCATCTCTTGTTGACTAGAATTAACTAAGGCAATTTTCATCCACATCACTTGATATGAACCTATAGACGCCGATTTTGTGAATTCTGATCCAATAGACGTGCACTTTGGCAACTGTGCCACCGGTGAGAAAATGATTATTTTTTTGGATATTCCAGGCGGCCTGTTGTTGCTGGCTCGTAAATTGAAATTCTTGAGATGTGTCCAATACTTGATTAGATGTCTATCTCACTGATTCCATGAGTCAGTTTAATTTCATTCTTGAATTCGTCGTCTCGTTTGTGGACGTTTGTCGTTTTATTCTGTATTGATCCACGTTCGCATTCTTTGTTGTTCTATAAGTTATTTTGATGTTACACACAGCACCTATATATGCAAATTTCACAACCGGTTTCGGAATTTAAAAGTGTATTCAGAAAGAGAGTTAGTGGTTGCCAACATGTCGCCAGTAATCATTCTAAATTACATTCTTATTTGCAAGTACAACTCTCGACTTGGGTGGTCATGACTTAACTCACGCTAATAGTTAATTTATATGATTGCATTAACGGCTGTGTTGCGTTTTCACGGAATTCTACCTCAGGGTTTGGATCCATTCTCACCAGGACAGCTCTCCTTTAAACTTTTTATTGTTAGTTCCTCTCAATTCTTTCTGCGGTGTCAGAAGTCCATTACTACCAAATATGACCCTCTAATTATTGCTTATTTCTCCTGCAGGGTTAAACAGCTGCGCTTAAAGTGGCTCCGGACAGGTATCCGCGGTCATGCACCGGTGTACCTTACTTCAGAAAATCGGACTCCAACAACCATGGGTCAGTCGAATGCGATTACCTCTCTCGCATCTGCCTCCGTAAATGTTCCCGCTCCAATCCCAACATTTGGAAAATCACCTCAACTTATCAGTCGCCACTCAAACCTCTCCCTCGCTTCCCAAAATCGTATTTCTGACGAAAGAGGTGCTTCTTCACTGACCCCTTCCACTAGGTATGCACCTGCTCAACTTCCCTCTTGTTATCTCTAAAGAAAATTGCCTATTGATGTTTGCCCACTTTTAGAATCCAGGATTTGAACTTGGGCATGAGTCAACGTCGAAATAACTCAACGCCCTCTGTAAAACAGATACCACGTGGACCATCTTTCCCTCGGATGGACACTCATCAGTATCACCAAGTGGAAGTTTCGGGGTCTTTTCAACAGCAACAACATCAGACCCCTCCGAGTCTACACCATCGAGTGCCCACGTCTTCCACCAGTCTCCCTGATAACGGCACTGGTGTCGCAGCGAGTCGTTATCGATGGGGTTCATTCAGGGGTTGAACAAAATATCACTAGTCCTCTCAGATCTCTTCTTTATACTCCTGACTATCTTTTTATGATGAGGTGGTTTAACTTACCCTCCTTCCTCTTGTACATACCTCTGCCGCTACCTGTATCTGTCATGCTTTTATCTTTCCGCCCTCCATTTTTACTCTCTCTCACTGACAGGTGTCTTATTTCACCTTGTTGGCCTGGCTACTACTAATTAACCCACTACCACTACTTCCATATTACTGAAAAGTTGTCCGTTGGACTGTGTGAGTGGTGTGGAAGGGCTGTGCATTTATTTAATGCGATTATTAATAAACAAACAGTGCGTTGTGTTTTAAAGGTACATGTCTGTTCGTTTCTCCAATGGGAAGGCTGTTAGATTAGTTTACATAATCAGATGGCGATTGAGCATACTACTACTCCTTTTCACGTAAACTACGGTGCATAGGAATTATCTAGGCATTTAATGATGAATTTATCCCTGGGGGTGGGGTGGGGAGGATAGTTGTATTGTTGAAAATTCAGTTTTGACTGCCTATTTGATTTAGCTAAAGTAAATTTTCATTTTAAGAGTGGGAGAAGGCAGAAACATAATCACCTCGGGATATCTCATTAACTTCTCACAAATTATACGTGACTAAGGTTCTTACCACTTTATCAATTTGTAACGGGATTAGCTGTTAAGATGTCGACAGTAGCACGGTTCGCATATTGCCATGACAGGGAGATCATTCGATGTCCCAACAGGAAAATATTGAATATGCAGTACGGGACATTGCAAGTAATTATTACAATCTTATTATTATAGAAGAATCCGTAGCCGGCGATTGCAAGGCCAATAATTGATGGATATAGGAATAAAATCCGAACATTTTAATGAAAAGCGGTCTCCATACGTTTAACGAAATGCATCCATTGCGAGGATGCATATGGCTAGAGTCCTTCAGATCAAAGTGAAAGAGCACTTGGATGTCACTTCGTCACTTTATAAAGAGTGTCTACCAATTTATATTTACCTAGGGTATTATTGGTTGGTTAGCTATCTTAATAACCACTAATATTACTTTTAGAAGAGTACGTTTGCCAAAGGAATGCTATACTGAAATAAACGCATTCCACAAAATTGCCCAACCACTTCCTAGACTACGAAAATGTCTGATTCTGTCATCTTTTACTGAGTTATGCATGCTAAAGTTTGCCCCATTTAGATGACGCTTTGAAGGTTGAATTACTCCCATTTGAGTTGATAAGTAACCAATAGAAAAATTTTTCAGAAGTTCCCCGGCATGCTGACTTTGTTTACTTCCTAATTCCTATAATGTTGACATGGTGAATCTTTTCGATAATATTGTTAATATTAAGTAGCAGCAAATTAAACGAGAGACGGAAATAACTGACCTAATTGGCAAATCAGCGTAAATATGAATGAAAAAATGGCACTAATCTATTCGTATTCTTATGAGACTTCGAGTTGACAGGGAGTGTGCTCTGTAAAGTGGCGCAACTTTTGTGTGAGACCAAATTTGAGAGAAGTAGAAACATTCTTCAAAATATTTTTTCCTAAAACCGTTTATTGCATTCAGAACAATGTGTTTTATTTTGTGAATTCGGCATTTCTTTTTTTTGTATTCTGGGCTGAGATAGTTTAAACATGAATATATGTCTTCAAATTCATAATCCTGTCGTAAGAACGAGGAATACAGATCCCAGCCTCCTGATAGCAATCAATTTAAAATACTGGTTTAAGTATTCTAAAGGACATTTTGGTGAATCAATTACAATAATAATGCAATTCTTTAAAATGCTCATTAAATAAAAGTTATTTCCGATTGGTTAATTCATTTTGTCGAATTCAAACCCAATAAAATGATATTGGATTTGAATAGTGCGATTGTCTTAGTCTGTATCTGCAGTATCATCGTGGCCCGCATATTAAGTTTAATTAATTTCTTGCATAACTACGTGGGTCTGATCTCTTCAGCCAACCGACTTCATGGGTTGAAATTTTACCCTATATTTTAAAATGTCAAGTTTTATTTGAAATAAGCTATCACCTACACTGCTTTTGCTATAAAGATATGTTGCGACTACATTATTACCCCTGTATGCCATGCCACCAAAATGTGCAAATTCTAATGCCACGAAATAAGATTTCTCGTAGAATTTCGAAATAGAAGGGATTGTTCATTTATTGTATTATACGGGCAAACCTTGCGTTTTTCTTGGGGAGGGGGCCAGGTTTTTCTAGCTAGGATAAAGTCATATCAGTTTATAAAATTTAACTTCATTTTTTATTCGTAATATATAACTCTGAACTGATTAGCAGTTCCGTTACCGAAAAGCCAAATCTGGCTTTTCCACCAACTTTTTTCAATATGATCTTTTCGAGTGTAGGTCTTCTTACATTGTCAAGCGAAAACTGACTGACATGTGCACTGTTGGATCGCGGAAAGAAGACAAACAAAATCTCGAAACAGACATCTTATCAGGTGTCATTAAACCTGACTGAAACGATTAATCAAGCCGTTAAGGCTAAGAAAACAGGATGTCACTCAGCTCGATCTAGACTGAAATAGCTGATTTTGAACTTCAAGACCCACTTTCCTCCTCTCAGTATATGTTAGGTAGAAGGTTCTAACCCCAAGATACAGCCTTTTGATTTAATGACTCGAAATACTTCCATAAATATGCCGACATGGTGATAAAGTGAAACCTGCGAAATGTGAATAGACTTTCGTCCATAATATCTATAATTCACAGACAAAATCATTAGATACGATTAAGATTATAAATCGCAAATTCCTCTAATTATAGGTTACTTTCAGAATTGTTATCAATATGCGACTTACATGTATTCGGCGAAGCAAAAAGGAGTTAAGGTTACCCTGGTTGCCTTCACTTCTCACGAATTTGCTTTTTTGCTTGCGAAAGGTAAGTTGCGTGAGAATTCTTTAATCAACTACGAAATTTGCGATGTTTTTCCGTTGTAAAAAGTTCGCCTGATTAAGTGAATACTCATTTGAGTGAAGTGGCTTGAGGTTAAACTGAGTATGGATTGGAGGCTAAAGCATTGGTGCAATAAGAATTCGAAACGTGTACCTCCACTGAACACAAGAAAAATCCACACCAAATTTTGCTTGCTAATCAAACGGGTATCAACATTTCCTTTTAACATTTATGATTCCTATTTACTGATATTTCTCAAACTTACAAAAACAAAGAAGGCACATGATGTCAAATCGGATGTGTCGACCATTCCTATGAATCCTGACCTAGCCTTTCGTCATTAAGGAAATTGTTGATCCTACTAATAACGTACAAAACAACCACGGCAAAATGTGTTCAAGCATAAATTTGCATAAACTCAAAGTTTTAATAATTTACAAAGTACTGAATGCTGGTGGATTACATCTTACACTATGGTGTTGACGGCATTGCTAAGGATAAAAGGCACCGATGGACTTGGCTCAAAACTAGAGAGAGTGTGCTTTTATTCTAGATCGGCTTTTTATGTCTCATTGGTGATTTCTGGGTGACCTCTCAATCTTATCTGTATGAGTCAGAACAAGCTTTTGTCTGTCTGGAAGTTAAACAAACATGTTCAAAAAAATGTTTTAACAAAGACTTCTCAACCCTTATTTTCACAGTTTATGGATTCCACCCAATTGAAACCACTCCCCTATACATACCTATAATTAGAAAAATGACTTCTTAACACGATGAAAGACCACCATTTTATCTAGAATCATACCACATTATGCCATAATCCTGGGTCTACGTGGAATTTTCCATCAGCGAAACTTTTATATGTTCATTTCCAAAGACTATTTTTAAAAAAAGGATTGGTGCAATTATCATCTCTATTTACATATCTCAGCCCCAAATATATCACTTAAAATAATTCTTAAGCCTCATTTGGATATAGTGAAAACGGGAATATTTTTCTTGCTAACCGAACTCTAATCACCATTGAAGTGATTGTGCTAGCTCTATATATCTATATCAATTCTCAATACAAAAATACTCCTCTTGTGTTAATAAAGTCCATATAATTGTTATGATAGTTCTTGAATCAACTAGAACAATTTTTCTAGTTCTTTACAAATAAAATGCTAAATATGAAAAGGAAAATTAGTAAAACATAAAGTTGAGAAAAAATATAGCCCTGGAAAAAATTAGACCTCAGAAATTTTTTTATGGGATAGAGGTCAGTTAGATATGTATTTAGAATTTAAAATAAAGTGATGAACGTTTTTGTTGCACGCCCTCTCACCCATTTCTTCTCTCCTCATTGGAATAGATTAGTGGGTTTATGTTGAAATGTTTACTAAAAAATGACTTCAAATTGGTCAAAGCATAGTTGTTAGAACAAGATCGTAATGGATGTTGGATGGAGGTCATGAATCAGGAAGTCACACAGATTGTATGGGCTTTCGATTTATCAGATGGGATAAATGCTCAAATAGATATGGAAAAAATCGTATGAAAAATTATATATTTATTTATTTGTCATTGCTGACATCCCAGCCACGAATGACAAATACTTAATGAATTCATCACAATAGGATTGCCCTGCATTAGGCACCCAGTATATGAACTTATTGAATTATAGCAAATTCTATTGATTTGTCTCCTTCACGTGACTCATCGCTAAACGACGCAAATTACACGCGCATTAAAAATGACATGAAACTGACTTTTACGATTATCGCTTTTTTCTCTTTAGGGTAAGGAAATTTCTTCGTTGACATTTCGTTTAAAAAGTAATGACTCGGATTGTAAGCTATTTACCTCCAGGATCTAGTCGAATGTTTTAGATGTTCTCGCTTAAGAGGTTAAGATTTCAGGAATTGTCTCCGTAACTTTTGAGTTGGCGTAAATTTACAGGTCACTCAAGTCCAAACCTATCTGCGATATCAGGACGATAAAAACAGGTTGACTAACATAGAAAATGGATAGCTCATCTCACATACGATTTTAAAACAAGAGAACTCATTAAAGGTCAAGTGAGGTGAGTTCCTATAAAATGACTTCACTGTTTTTGACTATTATAAATAAGCATTTTATTATGATGGTGCCATGAAAAGGTTACGTGGAAACGGTACGAACTCATTGAATTTTGCATATATTTTCCTTGGAGACCCCAATATTTCAGGAAAAAGACTTATGATATATTACATGCTGATATTATATATTTTTAGATTTTAATCCTCAAGTTGCTCTCATAAATTATTTAACAATCGCATTGGCAGAAAATTTATTTATTTATATCAAATGGCAGGCTTCGTGATAGTTATCATTAGCCCTTTAGTTGACTTCGGGTTTCACAGAAGGGAAGAACATCAAAGTCACAAGAAGTAGACAGGGAGAACAGAAGAGTGATTCACAGATGTAAGAGAGACAGACACAAAGGCAGAGAAAAAGGAAAGGTGAGTACTATGGAAGTGGTCGAATATAACATACCGTCGGGTCATGGTATTTGGAAGTCAACTGCCGATTTACAGACTTTTTGCCGTATGAGTATACGTTATTCAGGGTGCACCACGTGGAGGAAAGTCTATCGCACACCCCTTGGCAGAATATGATTTGTGCAAGTAAATGCCGGTAGTTTAGTTAATTTATAATGCATATAGAACAACTCAATAGACAACTTAAAGCTATTTGAAATTCAACAAAAGTAAGGCTCATGGCGTTGCGGTTTTCAAATATACTCCTCTTCGGTTCCACACCCTTTTGTGGTACATGTCATTACATGCACGGAAAGAACAAACAACCAATCAAAAGCCTTCGTTTGTTTTATCGAATCCGCCATTCTGATTGTGACTAAACTTCCTGTGTTATATATCACGCGATATTGAGACCACGAATAAATGTGTCCTTTGTGATGCGTCTGTTTCTTAGCTTTGCAGTAGCTTAGCTAATTCAGTGGTACTTACTACCCAGGAGAAATTGTCATAGAGGTTTCTGAGAATAGTCAAGGCTTATTTAGGTAGCTAATCCGCTATACTTTGCTTCCATACTGGACTATTTGTTATTTCAGACGCTGTCTCAAAATAATAAATTTTGGATGTTAATTTTGCAATAAAAACCAAGCATCATTTTTTAAAGTTTCCTGTTGAAGATTCGCATAATTTTGCATTTTCGGGAGAAGTTATCCTAATTTAATCAAGTGCTCGTTAATGAAAGATTTCGTGCACATATCTCAAAGGGAATCACATTTTATTTTTTATAAAGTGCATTACAAATTGAAAATCTGTATATTTGCAATTTTCTTTAATTTATAGAAGGAAAATCAGATACAAAATGAAATAATTCAATTATGTGCTGTGTAAAGTTCACGTGCTTTTAGACTATACGTGATTTCTCCCGAAATCTTTTGACTGAGGACATTTTCAAACTGTATATCTTTTGGAATTTATAGTTCTATCGGTATAAACGGAACAATTTTTGGATTCACTTGTAGTTTAAATCTGGTAACTCCACCGTACTGTATCATATCGAAATGCTGTTCTACATTATTGCGTTCATTTAACGACTTTGAAAAAAAGAGTTGATGTGATGTAGCCATGTGGTCTAATTGATCAAGCAACTAATGCGCTTTTTCTTGGTAATCAAGGCATTTATAATATGAAATTTGAATTTTAGAACGTCGATTGGTGACGCACCTATTAGATAAATAATGCATTAAAAGACTCCAAGATCTTCAACCTCCTTCCTTTCTAAGAGCTGTTCTCCGATAACTAAGTTCAGTTGCTTTTCTATATTGAAAAAATGGTCGTACCTGTCATCTCATCGTTGGGAACAGCAAACTGTGATTCTTCCTCCGTTTTCCTCGAAAAGATCCAGTCGACATAGCGGTAATTCAATTTAATCATGCTCCCTACGAAATTCATTTTCATTAATGAGCTCTATTAAATAAGTGAATATTGCGATAATTCACTGTGTCCACATTTTATGCATAGTCAACTTTAAATGACTAAGGAAATTATCTGGCAATTTGAATAAAGCCATCATTTTCAGTTTGTGTTTTCATAATCTTGAAAGAGCAAAGAATAATGTATGAATTTTTGGGTCACTCATTTTTAAAGTGTGTGGACATTTCAAAAATAATGTACTGAACTAACTACACCTGCAAATACGAAATTTGGAATTATTTATGAAATTTATATGAATTCACATCAAAAGCCCTAGAGAATAAATGCGAAAAGTACTAGAAAACACCCAGAAGAATATGTGCTGTCATTTTTCATATCAAAAGTTTTTCAACAGAGACTTCTACTACACTTAACACCAACCTTGAGGATGACATTTTGATTAATGGCGTTCGTGCACTTGAGCGAGTAAAAGGCTAGGTAGATTTGAATGTCACTGATTTATCTTCCTCATCCTCTGCGTAGCCTATTGGATCATCATCTAACAACCCGCTTAATGAATCAATGGACGAATTTGAATGAGTGCAAAAACTTGGTGCATTCATTGACCGTCTTAGCAATAACTCTTTCTAAGTTCTAAATGGGATTTAAACTGGGGGGAATATCAATTTTACCAGTTAATTCTAAGCACTTTTATGAAATTTGAATACCCATTGATTGACCTTTCCATACATTTTCAAAAGAATCCTATTCCCGTTTAATGCTAATGAAAATAAAGTGTGTGCCCGACTCAGAAATGGTGAAAAATAGCTTATCATAAAATTAACAGAAAACTGGTTTTGTACAAGCGACTGAGACATATTTTCACAAACACTTGATATTGCATTGCTAGGATAAGGAGACTAATCGTCTAGATTTATTGTTATAAACAAATTTCTTAAAGATAGTAATTTGGAGTTTTTACCTCTAACCTTATTTAAGGTACAATTTGAATGCAAGAGTAAACAGCTCCCTGGTACCAGTGAAGTTAAGACGAAAGTCTTGTTGACTGCCTCTCAGTTTGACAAAAAATATGTGATTCTGAAATCTGCATTCTTGAAGGCAGTTTCTCAATGGTACCTGTTTTTTCTTCAGTTATATTAATTCTGTTGGAGAGTCAATAGATACGCTCCCATATTCAGCTCCAATGAATAGTATTTTTCGTTTCCATTCACTTTTTACAAGAGGCCTCTTCATGCTAGCATAAGCACTCGTGAATTTAATTAATTCTGCTACCAATTTTAATATTTTTAAATGTAAATTGGTGTTCCCGCTATGATTTTCGCAATAATTCTCACTGCAGATTTACACATTTTATAGAACTACCATAGTGAGTTGAGAAACTGCTGAAAAAATTTGAGGCTTATGTATTTTTATTAAGGCAATTTAAGTTATATTTGAGAAGATGAGAAAATGCTATAATTTAATTGGTAAATAAATTGCGCAGTTTTGGAACTCAAAACAGGACATAAATTAAATACAGATCGCTAATAAACTCAGCACTAAGAATTTTCTTGATTGTTTCTCCTGTTCTGATGGCGAGGACATTTTACAAGAAATCCATTTTAACATTATATAAGGCATAGCTTTCAAGGGCTTGAACAATAATAAAAGACTCCTGAAGTACGAGGGTTTCAATCATCTGCAATGCTTGAGACGGAATTGCAGATGAGCTTTTTATTTAGTGAATGACTTCTTTACCTTGAGTCTTTTAAATGGATTAGTTTTATTTATTTGGTGAAAGGGTTCCAACTACTTAAACTCAATCTACCGAAGAAGGCAATTCATGAGCATATGCACTTAGAGAAGAGTAAATCAGTTTAACAAGGATTAACTCTTTAACGCCCTTAGGACCATACGGTCCTCTTTCAAAATAAGCTCCATCGGTACTAGATTTGTAACAGAAGGCGGTATTGCCGTTTGAAATATGTTCAATGCGTCTAATGCCTTGTCTAATACCACCAAAACTCATCACGTCGGCATTGGTCTGCTCTGGGGCACGCTGGGGTGCATTTTTCAAAAATACTTCGGGCGTTAAAGAGTTAAAGAGTGCGATAGAGTTGCTATTCAAAATTAGATTTTTAATTATATCTGGTCATTAATTTTACGATTTGCTTTCCTAATGCACAAATTTCAAGATTTACCCCATTTATTGAGCCTTTTGGCCAATTGGTTGGTTTGGAGGGCTGGTTAAACACCTCGAACTAATTTTCCATCTAATTTCCAGCCTAGATAATATGAACATGAAAGTTAGGGAGCAGAGCCCACTGAATTTGCTTAAACTGAACTTTTCAAGAACTTTTATTACTGTTTGTTCTAACTTAGGAAAGTGCAGTATGTTGAGAAGCGACTGATTTCGTAAGCTCGAAAGGTGCGACGGTAAAATCATATGAACCTAATGAAATTTTTCTCATAGGCTAAATAGTTAAGCACATCTCATATATTAGATTAAACCACTTTTAAGTTTCAAGTTAAAGGTGAGATTGTAATTCGATTCAAGATTATAATCACGTGGAGAAAAAGTTCTAATGCTATTAAATTGGAATAATTATTCCAAACCAATGAAACAAATTTTCCTAAGTGCTAACCATAGAGTGGACTTAAAAATACAAATTAAAAGAATAATCCTGTAAAGAATGGAAAGGAGGTCAAATACATAAGACTTCTTATTTACTTCAAAGTACACAAATTTTGATACCACACACACAGAGGGAGAGAGTTAAATTCCGTGTTATACAGTTGATCAAATTAAAGCGTTGCTCATCTTGATTTGTAGCATTGGCATTTTCTAGAGTTAGTTGTGGCTAGATGTGGCTCACAATGATTCAGGCAAGGCGAACTTTTGAACTGATTTTAACATATAAATTCATATATATTTGCAACAGACTCAGCATTTGTAAAGCCGATATCTGATAATACGTGTCAAAATTATCTCAAATAAGACGCCAATCAATTATAATTGAATCAATAGCTTCAATCAATTTGATGGATGCAATTATTATAATTAAACGATTTGAGATTTTGCTGGGGATTTCTTTGGCAAGAAATATACTTAGCATTTTTCAATGAGACAATGAATACCTTTCAAGATTTGTTGTCGTTTTCGCAATTATATGCTAAGATTTTGAAGGCATCCTTTTGAGTCACAGTATACGAAATCCTAAACTATTAAAATGAAAATAATATAATTAAGTCGAAATTATACCTCGTTTTACTTAAAATAATAAGTAGATGATAATCTTCATTCAAAGTGGGACTAAGATTATTAATTGGGGTGGTAGTTTCAGTACTGTGGGACATGTCGTCGCATGAGCGCACAGCGTGACTTGAAGGTGCGTCGTTCAACTTCGCGTACGGATTGAGTGCGAGGGCACACAGTCAATGGCCAATCAAAAGCCCCCCCTCGTTTTACTTAATCCGCCATGTCGAATGACTAACTTCCTCTCTTGTTACACTCCACGCCATGCATGTCTAGAATAAACACGCCCCCTGGATACCTCTATCTCTTCTTAGCTTTGGAATAGGTTGGCTAATTCTGAGGGTCTTACGAAATAGGAGAATCTGCCACTGAGGTTTCTGAGTACAGTCAGGCTTAGTTAGGTAGCTAATCCGCTACAGTACTTAAAAGAATTTCGTCATGTTCTTATATGACAACTTGAATTTCCTCACTTCGAAGCAGTAACACGGTATACAGAAAAAAGGATGAATGCAGAAGTGTTGGATGGGATCCAAGTAAACAGAATATCTTGCTCTTGCTATTTGCAAACCGAAATTCCATGAGAGTATAAGGCTCTTATTCATTTCAAGCCGGCTTGTGCGCAATTCATGCTATTAGACAGCGCAATATTGGGTTTGGCCATTATTTTAATATTAATTTGAAAAATATGAAGCAAATTAAGCGCTTCTTCATGAGTAAATATGTAATGAACATTTGCAACTATATTTCCATCATGTCTTTAAATTTAAATGTAAATAAGCTTCGATTTAAATAACGTGGAATAATGTAAAGAATGGGGGAAGAAATTATTTCAATTTTGAGATAGTTTATGCATAAGCTAGAAATAATGTTCGGTAACTTACTTCTTGAAAATTTTATGGAAGTTTTTTACTTTTATCTTCATGCAAAATAGTGTTCAATTTTCACAAACATATGATGAAACGAATCCCGAAGAGTAAACAGCATTTAATTATAAGCAATACACTAGTCGAAATAGTCATTTAATCTCGATAATTGTCCATTCTTGATCTAAATTTTGCCTCGAGTTCAGAGCCAACAGTGTCTTGAATAACTTTTACCCTCTGAGCCTGAATAAGGTCAAGTTAACCATTTCAGGTCATATAAGGTCATGCCGCATGTTCGTCCATTGACAGAAGCGACAAATCGTGGAGGTAGAACTAAGCAACCGGTCAACACACACATTGAAGATTGTTAATAAGGATTTTATCTATGATCCAGGAGATGGATTATAAAATGTAACCTTTGAAACATGAAGCAGTGAACTGTCTATTAAGTGAATAGTTGGTAATATTATTTTGAATAACAGATTAACTTATGGTTTCGTCATTTTTACAGTTCTCTCCCATTATTCATTATTGAACTAGGTTGCGGTTGGTTATATTAATTAAAGGACGAATATTACTTTAGATAAGGTGGAACTAGTCTTAACACTAAATATGATACTCAGGAAAATTAATCATCATTATGTATTCTTAGGTATGATTCTTTCTAAATAACATATTGAGGTAAATGCAGAATTTCGAATCGTTTTCTACTTAAATATTAAAGTAGCAATTTTATCACACATTGCGTAGTACATAAAGAATATTTACTATTTGAAAGTCCTTTGATTTCAGTTCAAAATAGGATAGTAGCAAATTTGCAGTTCCAACACACTCCTATTTACGAATCGACTTTTAGGCTAGTCCAGATTTTTAAAATGCAAAATTGCTGCATATCTTCCCAGCTCTCCTTCTACCTATAAATAACGAATATTAATAGGCAAAATGACTTCCGGTTCTTCACGTGGACTTCAGAAATGGGCTAGTGCCCTCGAAATACAACTGCTCGTTTCTCGTGAATGCTTAGTTAATCTCTTGTATTTTCTATTTATATAAAATCCTCTAATATTTATCACCGGTAATTATTTTGATGAACCTTTTTGGAGAACACAAGAGTCTAATTCCTTAGTAACTTATAAAATCATTGAAAATTAAGAGACATAAGTAATGATCAATGTCTCGTTTTGGCAAATTTTGACGCATTAATGCTATCGTGATGGTGATAAAATATGCCCATCAAAAGTTCTCTGTAAATGTAGTTACTGCCTCATCTTTTTACCACCGGATGTTAATTGAATATTTGCTTGGTGTATATAAAAAAAATTCTTTTAGAAAATTTAAAAAATGTCAAAGAACGTCTTTAGAAATAGGCGTAATGGTTTTACCCTAATCCTAATTGTGGACAAAATTGATTTATTTCTATTGAAAGCACACTAAAACATATTTGATCATCCATATATATGCATGTAAATCGTAAGCTAGTATTAACATGGAAACGAGCAAACGAGCATCACAAATTCGTTCCAAGTTTTTTGCATTGAAATTAGAAGGAAACTTTTAAAACAAAATATTCGACTTTTAGTTAGCTGATTGAATACATTAATGGAAAATTTGTTGGGATGTTTTACTAAATAGATAAACAAAGAGAAATGAAGTACAATTTTTATTGGTTTTTAGTAAATTCCTCTTAAGTATGGATATTTAACCTCCATGAATATTGCGGACCCATTGGTTTGCAAAATTGATATCCTAAATTTGACAATGTCTAAGCTGCAATGCTATTCACTTCCGCAGTTGAATGCTTGTGTTAAAAATGGCAGTATTTTATCGTTAGGTGTAAATAAAAAATTCTGCTGTTTGAAAGTCGGAACAAAATTTAAAGTTCAACAAAATAATTTTAAATCATTTTTTCATTCCAAGGCCATATTGAAAAAAAATTGACTTTGAGGGGAACGAAAAAAACAGAAATTTATTGAATTTTTAATAACAAATATGATTAAACACTTTATAGCTATCTTTACCGATTTACTTTCTGTTACGCAATGACAGATTTGCAAAGTCTAACAAAGAGTCATATAACAATCGCCTTCAGTAACATGGATTCATGAAAGATCAAAAAATATACTATTGAATGGGCTTTCTTTCTTTGTGTGCCTTGAATATCAAAGGTTTCAAAAATGTGTGGGTGCTAGATAGGTGCCCAATTAAAGGGAATGTAAGATTCACATTACTAGTCCAAAGACATTCTACTATTCCAAAAAGGTCAGCAGAAAAGCAAGTAGATTATATTTCCATAACCTCGATTTCAGTGAATATGAAAATGAAATGAAAATACACTGGTTATACAGACAAATGGACGACATATCAACTTGGAAGCTCCCTCTGTCTCATACGTGGTTGGGGGGATAATATGCTGTCATTCATTTGAACTCATTCCACGCCTTGTTTCCATATGAAATTCGTGTTAATCTTCCCTTAATTTCCTAATCATCACCCCTGCTGCCATTTAGCTACGAGCCAAATTCCTAGTGCAACAGATCTAGCTATTTCCATGATTGGCACCAGGTAAAGTAAAATCTTTTAGATAAACCTGCAAGGATTCATTTGTAAAAGAACCTTCAACTACTGGGTTAGCCTCTTTCAATTAACGGTTGTGCTAAATTCAAATTAAGTTTTTTTACAATAAAAACTATAAAGTATGGTTTAAACGTCAAAATCTGTCATTAATAAGGCGTTTGAAACTCGTAAATTGCTATTTAAGAATTTCGAAGAAGTGAATATATCTAAAATATAGAGTGGAATTATTTTAAAATCAACTTGAAATTATTTTGGCAATTTAAGGAAATTAATTTGAAATTTTTGCATTTCATGTCACGATTTCTTTATCGGCCATTAAATTTATGTTTCATGATTATTTCAAATTGTAAAAGTACACAAATTTATCTTTTAATGAAAAGCTGATTCAACTTCAAGCAAATCTTAAAACGCTTTGAAAATTCTCCTTCATGTAAAGAAATTCTTTTAATCGAAGATTAAATCCTCAACTTAGCCGTTCTACTCTGGTTGAGCAGCCCTCTATCGTATTTTAGTAATATATTCGTGAGCAGATGTTTTCGTAATTTTATGAAATGGACAATGCTTTCTCTGATAAAGGCCTAATGAGGGAAAAATGTGCGAAAAATTATGAATCGAAGATGCTGAATTTGTGTTCTTTAATGCTAATGTTTCAAAACAAAAATTAAAAATACTGTGTCCATTTATTTTACTATCCATCTAGTAAGCAGGAAATTCAAAGCGTTTGGAATAAGAGCATCATGCTTTACTAAACAGTGAAAATAATTATTTTCTGCTCTCTCTCGGTTAACGCGATCATAATTTTTAATTTGAAATTTACCTAAATTTTATTTATTCTATCCTCCATGATTTCAAAATGTAAAAAGGTTGATAGTTTCTTAATACTAAGAAACGGGAGACTTTCAGAATCAGAGAAAGCAGCTTTGAATAACGGATCATTTTACTTTTAGTGTAAAGCTAATTTGAAAATAATTTATTTGACCATTTTCGTACCATTATCAATTACTTATAAAAGAAGCATGAATTCTGTCAAAATCATGAAAATCCGTATTTAACAATGTAAATTATAAGAAAATTACCCGTTTTCATAATACTGGTAAAATAAACAAATTTAAATTTTCTAATCTGTATTTGAGGAAAATTTTTCAGTGGCTCTCACTTGCCATTTATTAATGCTATAGCAGCTCAGTCTCAGATACAGGGCCAAAAATGACTAATATTTCAAACGACGCTTTTTAACTAACAATAAATTCACTTTTATAGGCTTGAAATGGGTGACAAACGATTGGCTGCTTGGCCATCCAATAAATACGGCCATCGCTTCTTCACAGGTGGTCTTGCGCAATACACAAAAAACAATGAAAGGAGAAAATTGCGAGTTTCTCTCCAGTGCAAAGAGAACATTCGATTAGACATCCTACTAACAACGAATAAATTTTTTTAAAACGTTTTTTGGGTTTAGAAAATCTTTAATACAGTTAGATGTCTCCTCCTATTGGTCGATTTAAATATACCTTTTAATCTAGTTCATTTATATCCTTTTAACATTATAGAATTCGAACTCCGTTCAATATAAGTTAAAGAGAATAGTAGAGTAAATCTATAATTAACTGCGCACTATTCACTGCTTTAATTATTGTCACCGCCATAAAATCGTCGGCAAGATAGGCGTTTTTATTAAATCAAACCTATTTTTAGTTGATGAATTAGCTATTTTATTGTAATGTATAAGTTACATTAACGCATTAGTAACAGATGCTATAGATAAATCAGTTTCAAAGTAGCAGTCGTATTGGACCACCCAGGCTTATTTAAAAGATGGAAGAACTGAATACAAAGTCGTACATTACACTTTGAAACTACCTTTACAAAGGTCCTAGTAGTATTATACAAGGCTACCAGAAATGTACTTATGTTGCTATCCAATAAAAGGAGTATGATGTGTAGCCTTTATCCATATTATTGTTGTTCATTTTAGAACAAAATATTTGCCGATTGAATTATTGAAGGGCAACCAAATGCGGAAGACAGTCTGAAAGAACTGGATAAGTTAGAATATTCAAACGGTCAACTTTCTTTGGAGTACGATATACATTATTATAATAACTCCTTAGTTACAACTAATCCCAAAGGATTGGTACTGGCCTGAGCTCAGAAAATTAGACAGAGTCCAAGATAAACTTTTATTTGAGAATTAATCAAGACAGAAATTGAAGCATGTTCACATAAACTATTAAATTGTAAAACGTTGAACAAGAAGCTAGTTTTCTCAGATAGAAATGTTCATTTTACTCTAAAATTCCCAGAAGAAACTAATCACACACTGGATTTAAGGTTTGAATCCACCTGGAATCCTTTCAAAGTTGAAAGAGTACAGATTTACATAGGTCATGGCATAGAATGGAAGGTGTTTGCGATAGAGTACTCAGATTTGGATACCAACATTCACATTGTGCAGTATGTTTCCGTGCATAGATGTGATAGAAATTTCACCTCAAAAGCACCTTCGAGAGATTGCGACCAAATAGAGCTAGTTGTGGTGTCGTTGTGCATGTGAAAGGACAAAAAAGTGATTCTCTCACTTTGCAATAAGGGAGGTACCTGACTCACGGTATCAGCATGTAGCTATTCTAGAATTGTGAATTTGCTTGGGCGAAAATTGAAGACATTGAGCTCATGATAAAAGCCATCTAATTGGGAGAAGGAGACATAGATATGGATACTGATAAAGATCACTGTCGATGGAGGTACCGGCCAAGGCGTGCATGCGATTTTTAATTTCAGGCCATTCAAAATATGCAAAAGATAAAAGAAATTACTTGGATAGGTTCAATAAGGTGAAAATTAATGGAGCTCGAGGAACTGGTGGATTTTGTAGACAAGTCCTCTATTTCTCAATTTCCGATTTCCGCTCGTTATTCGGATTGAACACATTAAAAATACGACACTCGTTGAAAGTGAATATCTTATTAATTTAAAAGTTCAATTTAGTGTTTCTTTAATCAAATTAGTTTTTGGAATTTTAAACAGCTCGGTCAAAATAGAGTTCTTTATTCACTAGTCACTAAATTGGACTTTAAACTGCGTTTAATTGCGACCGAAAGCTGATTTAAGTTAAATAGATGGTGTCGCGCGAAGCCCTAATCAGAATCAAAGCATCAGACGCATAAATCCAACTAGGAATCTTTTTTCTGTCGTTGTCTGCTGAGGTTGGGCGTAATTGACGCCTTAACTTATTGGCGTGTTTGAGTTTGAATAAGAGCAATTAGTTCGTGCTTTATTTGCGTGATTCCAAATCCGCCACTTTTTGTTTCAGGTTCAAAATTCTCCGACCTAACCTGAAAATTTAAATGAACAAATTCGGGTCATTAGTTTAGACACCGGTCACGAATGCATTTGTTAGTAGTTGTAACCATGCGAGGAAGCGTTATTTCAACTTCTGTTGACAATTCCAAATCCAGATGATAAAAATCGGAAAAAATCGTCAGACACTATTAAGATTGACAATCAAAGACACAATCCACTGCATTAGAATAGAAAAGTACACGACTAACTTCCTCATATTTTATTGATAAATTATAATTATTTCTAAAGAACTATCAACCAACTCGATATATGCCATCAATCATCTTTTCCTTAAACCATGCCGAAAGCTCTTCTATTCAAAATAAAAAATTCACTGACAAAATAATCTTTGAGTTTTATTAGGCTTCTATATTTCAATGCTAGAAAGTCTAGTTTCAGCTTCTGAGACATGTTTCCTCTCTCTCTTGATTTCGATTCGACTGTAGTTGACTCAGAATAGTAAAAGAAAAGACTGCGACAGAAGCACTTAACCCTGGATATTTACTGATCAAACAACGGCTTTATACAGGAACAGGAGTTACTACCAGACTGATAACAATTTTAGCTTCAAATAACAGTCAAACTGTCAGAATTAATGTGCTCCATCGTCTTAATAAAGGCGATACTTGAAACATTTAGAGTGCGGTTATATCATTCCATGATTCTTTTTACATGCAGTTGCTACATAAATATGCTAAGTGCCTGCTTTAAATTTACTTAACCGCACATTTCACAAACACGAAAAAGAGGAGGCTTTGGCTCCTGTAAATTGTTAGGAACTCCACTCAAAGGTTACTGAACATCCCAAAGAGATTACAAATAGATTATATCACACTGAGTTACTGCTATTTTGAAGCAAATTTAAAGTAAAAGAATTATTGAATCACAATATCCTGATGCCGAAGCATCAGACCACTATACATGTTTTTTAATTAGAACAAGTAAAAGCTGCGGTTAGGGCCTTACTCATCTCAGTAAATTTCGGTACTTTCACTTATTATCCTAATATTAT
This sequence comes from Hymenolepis microstoma, assembly GCA_000469805.3. Taxonomy (NCBI): domain Eukaryota; kingdom Metazoa; phylum Platyhelminthes; class Cestoda; order Cyclophyllidea; family Hymenolepididae; genus Hymenolepis; species Hymenolepis microstoma. The sequence continues at coordinate 7,270,582 of LR215995.1, read as the reverse complement.
TCGTAGCATACAAATTTGAAAAAAAAATATTTTGACATATAAATTCAATATGCTTAATTGCTATTTACCGAAAAAATTATTGATAGATGCACCTATTGTCAAAAATCGATCGATATTTAAACACGATTTATGTCTCTAAATGGAGTCCACCTAATGAGAGCAATTAATTTCACGTGGAAAAGGTTGAATATAAAAATTTCTCCTTTGTAGGATAAAGTGCTAAACAAAAGAAGAGAAGCACACACACACAGAGGAATTTATCGTGAGACCTGCTTCCGCTAAGGGATCACCAAATCACTCCACTTTTTCTTCTCTCTCTCTCTCTAATTCCTTAAACGCACGCTTGCGAGCAGTTATTTATTTAATTAATTTCCATTTTTATTGCCTTTTCGAGTAATTACACAATCCCACTGTTTGCTTAAATCAAGACCAGGAAAGTTTCTTTTTTTATTAAAATAAGAAAACAAGTTCCTTATGGAGAATCTGCTCAGTGTTACTTTTACTTCTAATGAGTTAGTTAATGTGGTGATTTTGAATTGTTTGCTAGATAATTAAATACCCAAGCCTTCGTCACTCTTATTAAGCAAATCATACTTATCACTTGGTGCATACTTAAAATTTATTTTTAATAGGCGTGAGGATATTGAAATGGACATTTCATCTTTTAATTTACATTTCCAGTGTCTTATCACTTACGGTAATTAGATCAAATCAACTTTACGACATTTCTTTAAATATTTCAATGGCTTTACACTTAAGAAAAATTACTGCATCGTTGCTAAATTTTAACAAAATTTATACATTTGCTATGATTTACTAAATTACATGGTCATTGTTTGGTTGAATTTCGATTAATTTGCTGAAGTTTACCTGTTGTCATGGAATCATTAACTACGGAAATCCAGTGGCCATTTTGGACACTTGTACAATCATAACACATGGCGAGCACATATTATTTACAATTCAAATGCGTAGCAAATTTTCAGTTAATCAAGAAATCATTGGTTTCACAAAACTTGACGAAATGTGTCAGAGCTTGTCTGTCACCTTTACCTCTACTAAATATAGCTCGGTCACCCACCCACCTCCTCACGCTCCCCCCACTGTCCCTCTTGGTGCTTTCCACTGCAGGTTCTATCGAGGCGGCAAAGATGGCGTGAAGTTGCACATATCAGCAAAAAAGTACTGAGCCAGTTCATGTTACGTTGAATTAGTAATCATTCCTTCTTGTACTATTTAATTATTGATCTATCCCACCTGACTATTTTGTTTCCCCACCTGGTTTTGTTGAAAATTACGTTAAAGTGGTGCTTTATCTAAAGTATAATCTGAATTCCATTGATTTAACCGACAAAATTTCGGATAAATGCTTTTATTCTTTGCAGTCTTAAAATAAATTTTCCATGGAATTCGTTATGCTGAACGTGATTCTACAACTGGAATGTTTAACTCTTTTACGCGAAGCAGTAAATTATTTCATATTCTGCACTGATAGATAATGGATTAGTTATAAGTCTTTTATTAGGTGTGAAATATCCAGAGAGCAATTAATATTAAGATTAAAAGCCCTCTTTCTATTTCTCTGATATTCTTCGCGAAAAAATGTTTGCTGTCTACTCAAGAATTTATTGATTACATGACAACTGCTGCATTGATCATTGTATACTTGTAATTAGTTCACTTTTCAACCCAGACACAATAAAGGGCTAATTGTTGATCTATACCTTATTCCAATCCAGTTGAACACGTGATATAACTGTCTGTGTTTTATTATTCTAATTGCTATTACTTTAAAAATATTGTCGAATTTAAACAGCCAACTTATATATCAAGTGCGTCTGTATTATTGTTTTGTACAATTTAATGTAAATTGTAGATGTTTTAACTTGAAAATGCCTTTTCATTTACGAATGCCAGTTCAATTAATAAAATCTCTAAAGGTACTTAAATCTGCTTAACAATGCACAAAGCTAAACAAATCGTTGTGTCAAGAAATGTGGAGCAAAAAGGTCATTTTTAAAGTAACTTGACGCTGTCTTTTGATTTGAGCGCGGCGATGTTTTTAAAGCGCTATTAAACAAATTCGACGTTTGATTACTTCTTTCTCCCTCTATCGTGAAGTGGGATGCATTAGATGCAATTTTAACTTTAAAATTTTGTAAAAAAAACAGCTAAAGACAGCACGCACAACTACAATCTCAAAAGCAAACTGAAATAGGATTGCAGGTTCGTAGCAGAGTATTTTGGCGACAATTTTCAAGTTGAAGTTGCATAAAAACCTACATAAATAGTCAAAATCACGAAAAATTGAGTGATTTCCAACCTCCCCCGGGAAGACACTGATAGAATCAGTATTGATTAAATATGCAAAGTTATCTAATAGAATAACTTAAAATCACAGTTTCAACGTTAGGTTCTCCTACAAATTTATCTTTACAATAAGGTAAATGCTACTTTCAAACCCTCATCTCCGTATCCAATATGTATCTAAATGTCAGTATAAGATTATATATGTTTTATAAACCTGAAATGTAGGCTATCAGCAGATAATTTATATTTAAAACAAGGCAGTAGCAAAGAGGAATTCAACTTAATCCCATATACGGAAAGTGGATATCAATGCTAAAGATTTACGATGGATAAACTCAAATTTGTCTTTCCATTCGACAGTTTGCCTTTCTGAGCCTTCTCCGACACGTGGCCTAACAGGGACCAAATCAATTTCCCATTACGACAGAAAATGTAGGTACTTCCATTTTGGTCAGTTGAGAAAAACGTGATTGTTGATGTAAACTAACGACTCTCTAATTCAAAATCTTTTGAATCTAGTCTTTTTGAGTGTACGCTCTTTACTCTTGACAAACGAATTTGAGCTAGATTATGAAAGACGCGATCAAATGTAAACGAATGCGAACTTGCGCCTTAATGACAACAAATTTACTCCAATTTCACGCATTTGTCGAGAAGGCTAAGCCCCAATAGAACGCTTTTGAACAGTCCCAAAGAATGATGACTTTAGCACAACAAAATCATAACAGCGATTGTAATTGGGCAGAGATCATTAATTGAATAATGAATTCCTCCAAGTTGCCATAATTCACTACCCAGATAATATTCTATATCAATAACTCTTATTTTTGACGTGGCCTTGTGTTAGCATAGGCAAAATGGTATCCATAGGTATTTTTACATTGAAGAGAGTGTTACCAAATCTAATGTGAAATCACATATTCTCAATTCAAGATAATTCAACCATAGTGGCTCGCAAATACTAAGAACGAATATTTTTTCTAATTTATATTATTTTAATTAACCTACGCCCAAGCGACTTCGAACATCATATCAGAGAAATAAATCAAAAAATTTATAATTGTCATTAATTACTGAGATCGGATCAATAGACTAATTTGCAGTTGCGATAATGAGTGCAAGATAAAATGACTGTAATTAGTGGGGAAAAAAATATTAAAATTATGGCGACTTCATTGTACCACATTTTACCTGTCATAGTGAATATTATTTACCATGTCAGTGAGGGCAATGTTTCGCTAATTTTAGTCTTGAGAAAGGATCAAAGTACTCAAAGCGACAAATAAATCCACCAATGGTGAAATGAGGAAGGTACCATTAATAGGGGAGTAAAATAGCCCGATATTAGGCTCTTTACTTTCGAACTCAGGGACATTGACTTGTGAGCAAGTTCCAAGTGTGAAGGAGCAATAGAGAATCTTTCAGTAGCCTAGACTAAGTATGCGAGGCCAGAAGCGACTCTTTACAGTTTATTCATTATGAGCTCATGATTTTTACTAATGCTATCTTCTGAGGAGAGTACAATTTTGCAAATTGTTTAAGCCTATATAGGCATCATAAATTTGGCTGCCAAAAGTGTATTTCATAATTATTTACTCACTTCCAGCATTTTAAACCAGACATTTAAACTGCGATTACTAATATATTAACATTGTATAATATATTTTCAAATTTTAGAAAATAGTTCATTGCTATTTTTACCAATAAAATTAAAACAATTATCTAAACTGGCTCATTTTTTAAAACTCATTGTATTGTATGAATACAAATGAATAGGTTTTGATTAATGGAGCTTATAAATATTATGAGTTTTAAATTGCGAAAATAAATAAGTTATATTTAAAACCGAACCATTTTTTCCTTATTTTCAATCCAGTTTCATAGAAATTTAAAAAGAGGATTTTCAAAATTCTTCTCCTAATTTGAACATAAAATATCCGTTAATTGTCACATATTTTGATTTTTTTAAATTAGAAACCTTCTAGATCGATTAATATTAAAAAATATTAAAGGAATCATTTATAAAATTTTAAAAATATGTGACGAATTATTAAATTGAAAAGTATGCCACTTCAAAAAAACGAAATAAAAGCCAAAACAATAAACTAATGAATTCTCCCACTGTATTCTGTGGCATACTCAATCCGTACGCGCAGAACACAGCTCAGATACATTGCTACTAACATTCACTTGAAATATGCTAGAAATATTTGATAATCAATCATGTTCCTCAATTTATATAATTTGCAATAAACGTTTCGCTTGCCATACGTCTTCCTTCTCTCTATCACCGCGATAGCCTCTCTGACTAGGAAAATCTGCCATAGAGATTTCTGAGCACAGTCGAGGCTTAACTAGAGTAGCTAATCCGCTACAATTCCTTTCAAGATTTCTCTGCCCATTCTCGTCTACAGTAGTGTAAATCCCAAGTTTAAGGAATTCGAGCGAGAGGAGGCAGTTTAATGCGTGGAAATGTTCGCTCTGAATTATTGATAGGGCTACGGTTTCTCGGACACGTTTATCTATAACAACTTCCAGCGACTGATTTCGCTTGTTTCATGCTTTCTAAACGAAGATGGCCGAAACGCTACATATCAGAATGTTAATAAAAAATTCTGGTATCGGATTCAGTGTTAGGCCTTCAATGGATACATTGGAAAAATAATGTAACATATGTTCTTTGGCCTGAGAAGAAAAGAAGCAATTATTTCCAAATCTTCCCTTCTTCCATTCATTAAATTATTTCCTCTCAGTCTTAACTTCCATCCTCTTGCTCAATTAATACATTTTTTACATATTTTTCAAAGTATCCAGTTATTTTTAATTGCAGTACTAAACAGTAATTGGGAAAGATCACTGATTGTCACTTAGTGCCTTTCTATCTGTCACGGTTGACTTATAAACAATATTTAAAAGTAAGCCTATTTTAAATGTATAAAATTCAATTTTCATAACACACAAATTAAGTTTTCTACAAATGGACAGATTACATCTTTGTCTTGACATTTTTCCTTTTAGAGTACATGCAGGTAATTTGTTATACATAAAATCGTAGAGCCTAATACTTGAAATATCCATCAATCCTATTGGATATTCTCCAAAATTATTATGAGACCCTTGAAAATACTGCGATAGATTGGAAAAAGACGTGAAATGTGACAGTAAAATATACCGATTCAAATGACTGTTCAATTTAATAATTTATATTTAAACAACCAATTTTAGTCTATTGTTACAGTTAATTGCGATAGGATTTGCTAATTAGATTTTAAAGCACAGTAATTACCCATGGGGTTCGTAGGAAGATAGTAATTGAATTGAGAATTAATTAAAATACCACGAAAATGTTCGAATTTTGAAAGAAGGAACCTAAAACCTCAAATTTATTTTTCACAAACTACTACGAACAAGTATAAAATTGACAAATATTTGCACTAAAGTCCTTACAAGTTGGAATAGTTTGAGAAAGCATTTCAATGTTGGTTGGCTGCGCGAAATCGGTTAAAATATGGACATTCTTTAACTATTGCATTTATTTAACTACTTGAGAATAGAGTTATGGCGATCATTAGTACCAAACTCCTTCTTAACAGTCAGATAATAATTTATTATTTCCAGAATGAATATAGGTCGATAAAATTGAGTTCATGACAAAATGTCTGTTTCATTGGAAGTAGTGTATAAGTATAATAGAATTTATCCCAGTGGTATGTTTGTTGTTTCTGAATAAACTACTTTACTAGCCTTGTCAAATATTGATTATCAGATAATTGAAAATTAATTTACTTTTAAGTGATAGTAAAACATGCAGTGCTAGTAAAAATTCGGTCCTCTCGAAGAGCCGTTTAAATTTGATGAAATGTATCTGCTTAATTTAAACATAAGGGTAATTATAGAGCGGTTTAAGACCCATATCTCACAAATTTTAACAATTTTACTGAATTTCAGAAAACAGTTTGTCATACTGGAAGGTTGGATACTATTTTTTCAGCTAATATTACCTGAACGTGATCGTCTGTTAAGTTACTGGCTGCTTTTAAAATAAATGGAGGAAAGAAACTAAATCGCAACAGATTTGGACCAAAATTTATAGCTGAATTTGGTCCCATAAAGCCAAAATAATGATCCAACAAAAAATTAATAAAAATAATTGCCTAGTGTGCATCATTACATCATAATTGTTTTGTCACATTTACTACCTTATCTGCTTTATTCCTAGTTTATGATTGCTGCTAAATCCGATGTACATAGAGCCTTTCCTTCCCTATGAACTGTTGTGTTTTCCATTGTGGAGTGCAACGAGAGTTATTGACACCTTTACATACAGACTCAAAAATTTAAACTTTCAAACTTTTACCTTGTTTAAAAAATTAGCCAGATGTTAAAGTTTACCCCACTTATTATTGATGTTTAATCGCCTTTTTACGTGTAAATTTTAGATTGTTAAGTTGATGCAGGCGATAACTTTTATGGGTTATAGCATTGTTCTTACAAGTTACTTAAAACTACTTGATGGAACGTTTTGTTCTGCAGCCATTTTGTAAAAGATCAAGGAAATCACTGTATTACAAGTTTGATTCAAAGGGTCTATTGCCCGTCCAATTATTATTAATAATGGGTTAATGGATAATATATAAAGTAAACTGCTATGCATATAGCAGGACCCTAATGGTAAAAAAATGATCATTTCTGAGCTAGCAAATGGTCGCATCAGAAGGGTGGTTGGCGTTAAATTGGTGTCCTAATAAAACTCTTTAGCTAAAGATATTTTCTCATTCCAATTATTGAATAACTTATACGTAACTCAAGCTCAAAACATGGCATACACTTACAGAAATCGATTTTGTAAGAAGATCTTGTAAATACGTAAATATATTACTTACTTCTGCATTTAATCCCATACTAGACCGTTTTATAAAGACCCTATTGAGTTCATTGAAAACATAGATTGCCTTCACCGAGTTAATTAATTTCCATAGCTTCAATTCCTTACACTTGTTCAGCACACCGGATAGGATAAACCCAGAAAAACATTGTCAGTGGAACAACTATTGATACATGGTTATCAACACAATTAAATTTTCTTTTAGAATTACATTTCTTCTCCTAGTTTTTTTTAAAATGCATAAACCATTTTATGGTGATATATATAACATTGATGATGCTACAAAAGTCGAAGATTAATAAGTAAGATCAAAGAAATGGCTACTCATTGAAAATGAGAATTTGTGTGCGCCTAAACTCTCACATATGAACAAGTATTATTCTCAACACGTTATATATATATACATATATATATGTGTATGTATCACTCAGTAAAAACAATACCATAGTTCTCTACTTGCGCATCATAATTAACTAACTTCAAAAATCAAAATCTTTTTAACAGGAGACATCTTCTAAAATCACGAGGCCATCTATTTTATTTAAAAAAAACTTAATTCCCTTAATCTTCTATTTTGAATATGGTCACAACTCACGGACTAAAGGCGAGGTTAATTTCGATTTAAAATTTCTGCTTGTAATCCCAATTCCATTAAGCTAAAATAGCCAAAAACTTTAACAATTCGAGATCACTGTAATTTCGGGACTACCAGCAAATTAAGCAATGATAAATTGTGATCGAAAACTCAAGTGACATGAAGGCGTTCTTTAACAAAAATTGCTGAAAACTTAAAAAGACCTCCTTGTATTTCTTTAAAAGGGTATTCTTGCTAATAATAAAATCAAAATTACATTATAAGTTGGATGCCAATGGCCTTAGTATACACCACTATATAAAATGCCATTCAGAGAATATCGATGGAGTGTTATTAAATTTACACCATCAACCATTTATTTCTCTCCATGGAGAGGTAAATGCTGCGATCATTTTTCCTCCATTGTCTGAGATTTGCGAGCCATCAACTAAACTATCATAATTGCATGGGGAGTAACCAGTGGTCAAATCAAATATTGAACTATAAAGCAAGGAATTAAATTAGTTCTGACTCTCATGATCAGATGTTATCTAGTCTTTTAAATATGTCAGGATTGAAATTTATTAGTAAAAGTCCAATTTTCCAATATCTGAAATCACGTAGATCCTCGGACTGAAATATCATCCTGTTAAACTACGTTATTTGACTTTAAAGATGTTCTTGACTTTAACCACTCATTCGTGAATTATTTATTAATCAATTACGATCAAAACGACAAATTTATTTGTACTTTTACATCAATGGTTGGACTTCTGCTTCAAGGTAGATTTATTTCGAAACATTTTACCAAACCTCCTCAGTGAGCACACTTTTGAAATGGTTTTAATGCTGCTTTAATACTACTATCAAATTTCGAAAGTCCTATTCTTTTCTCTTCAATTCGTATCGCAGGTAGAATTGTTTAATACACAAAATTAGGCAATAAGTGAACTGTTCGTATTACCACCAAAATCGAAGATCATTTTACAAATGCCGATTTAAAAATAGGTAATAAGATTTTGTAAATATCATCTGAAACGCATTTGGACCGGTAATTTAGCTCAATTCTTCACAGATGCAAAATGAATTACACAAGATGCATGATTGAAATAGTATAGATTTGCCTTTGTCCATTTTAATACTCTCGGAAGCTGTGTTTTTTAAATCATGTCCCCAATGCGACGAAATTTCTAATATTGTACCATTTCTGATAGCTGTCCCAACGATTTCCGTTGTTGTTTCAGCAGACCTGCTTTAATTCGAACAGACACAAGGGATGACATTCACCCATTTATGATCAGCAATAAATTTCTTATTCATTATACCAAAGGCGCACTTATTTGGTCTCATTTTATTGATCGAATTCATAACATTCAATTTGATTCGTTCTCTCTCTCCCCTTTTGTTTACTGGTAAAATATTTGCATAATTTCAACCATTGTCTTTAAATTTATTAGATCAAAAGTGTACTTTTCACCCAAAAAGTGTTGAAACGGGTCCAGATCACTTTCGGTTTTTATCAATTTATAGGGCTTTGGTCCCATTTATTCAAACTAACACGATTTGCGGATATTATTTCATTAAGATAAACATATAAGCGAGTCTCTTTTTTAGAACGCATAGAATTTCCTAACCATAAAATGATTAAACAAACATTTCAAATTACACATTTGTGGTACAAGCATTAATTATCTGTTCCAAAATTCTACGAGATCTTGAAAACAACGTATGAAGATTGAAAATTCAGTTGGAATGAATAGTTAAATTTTGGGAAAATTTAAGAAATGCCGTGCAAAAATGCAATAAAAAATTAAATATTCTCTTATTTTTAATTTTAGCCGACATTTTTTTGCAGTAAATCACTCGCCAATGCTAATGCTATCTCTTGAAACAAATTAAATAACAGATATTGCCTTTGACAGCATCATTGAGCTTAATGCCCAATATACTCCAGGCCCTGCCTAAACGAAATAGTTAATATTGGAAGAACTGAAAGTTACATCAAGCCTTAGCAGTTATCTGTTCCCACAATTCAATATCATTTAATACACCAAAACACATTTAAATTAAATGGATTTTTTACTTACAAATATCAGGAGTTATAGTGAAATACAAGCCACAAAACTCGGCTTAAATAAATTAATCGGTTTACATTTAATAAGATGGTAACTATCTAGCCTTTAAGTATACAAACATACCAATGCTATTTAGCGTTCGAAACGGTGAATTCGAGCCCATGCTTACTGGCACGGCAAATATACGTATCTGAAGTTGTTTCCACTCATATACCCAAACAAATCGATTTTTTAAATTAGTTATTAATTAGAATTAATTACGAAAAGTATGACAAAGTAGGAGAATAACAGTAAACGATGATTCTATTTTCATATTAATTCATCTGGAATTATTTTCGTGAGTTTTTCTATTTATATTAGTCTGATTTATTTTTTGTCCAGTTCTATTCCCGATTATTACCTATATGTAAAATATGGTTAATAATTAGTAAACATTAAAACAAAATATTTATTCAATTTAGGCATATAACTGAAAAGCTTTTCTGCATACAATAAAGAGAGTTGGCAACAATGGGCACCTCCTGTTCTCTTCTCAAAATAACCTGTTATTAACCCATTGTAAGCTAGTTATTTAACCTAATTCGCAAGAGTTTCGGAGGAGAGTTTGGTACACATGCCTGTAATCGGGGAGGAATTTCCACCAGTTGAACGAATCTACCTCCGCCTTTCCATTAATCTGACCTTTGTAGCTAACTGTTTCAATTTACTTTAGTCAGAAAGAGAGAGAGAGAGAGAGAGAATAACTCTTACACAAGACACCATTTTCGAATGGTCTCTTTCCTAATTATCTTAAAATTTCTGCAAATAACCTGCGAATCATCCAACTTCCAGGCGAAGAATTACTTCGTTATTAATTATTAATTAGCCAAGGAAATAAAATTTACCACGATAATAAACTTGATGAACGAATATAAGAAACGGCAGTTATTTTTCATATGACAAGATATAGATAATAAGATTCGGCAGGTAAATATAAGGCAGAAATGATCTTTTGGACTTTGTTATTTAAATTCAGTTTTTGTAAAAATTAATCAAAGCAACATACATCTCATTAAACTAATATGGGACCAGGTCGAAATTGCATTTTTATAATTTTAGTTATAATTCTCTGTAAAATCAAGACGTTTATGCCTTACATGGAATGAAGTAGCAAAGTAATGATTGTATTCTTAATGAAGTATGAATAAAAAAAAAAATATCTTTCTAATTAGCGAACTTCTGCTGCAAATCTTGACTTCAGTCAACTGCACCGCAGTTATGAATTGGTAATTGTTGTAGCTGTAGTTGGACATAGGACTGTGTGCTGTTGATTCGACTATGATTTCAGTTGATCTTCAGCATAGAAAAAACACATTAATGTACATTTTTATGGCATAACGCTCTCAGCATTTTATACAGCCATTCAATTTATACGTTCTGTCACTCATTCATTTCAATTCAAGAGAATGTGAAAATAAAAAATGAGTTCCAATTACTGATAGAAAATTGCCCCCCTCTATATATATATATACATATATATATATATATATGAGGCATATTTTGAACTGATCAGTAGATATTTCATGATATTAAAACCATTTTACATATATTTATATGTTCGTTTCAATATTTCATTAACGAAATTTTGAAAAGCCTTGATTTTGTTTTTGTATATATCAATGACATCCTGCTGGCTAGTGCAACTGAGAAAGAAGGTACAAAATATTTGGGGATTATTTTGGAACGATTGACTTTTCACAGACCTTTCCGTTAGCAAATTTTTACAAATAAAGTATAATTTCAATGTCAGCAATACCCGTCGAAGGTTTCCGGCCAATTGATGCGAACACAAAGGATACTCGATCGTTTCCACAAGCAAAATCTCTCAATCAACCTCGTTGTTTTCTATGCATTATAAAGCTTTTACTTCAGGTTTCTCCAAATCTTAAGTCGGTAATTCTTCCTCTCACGGAGCTTCTAAAGTTCATGACGACCGAATTTTAGTTCGTGCTGAAGTTGTCATGGCATTCGAAGAAATTAGAGCGACATCAATAGACTGCTCATCGCTTGCATATCAAGACCCAAGAAGCAACTCAAGCTCTTTCCGTAGATGCTTCATAAATTGATGTCGGTGCAGAATTATAACAAAGGAAAGGACCTTTGACCTAGTTCTTAGCTAAATCGATATCCATTCAAATAAGTTACAGAAATTTCAATAAGAAACTTTGGTGGCGTACATGGCAAAGGAGCATGTCCAATAACACCACTGCACAATTACTTATTCCAGTCAAACCCTTTCGGATTGTTGTTTGTCACGCGAAATCTGGTATCTTGACCATAGTCTAAAGTTTACCAATGACAGCAAATAAATCAAAGGTATGTAAAATATTGCCTTAGTCTTTCTCAAAGCCATACCGAAGCACTGACAAAGACCGTTGATTTTTGTTCTCCTTCTTAAGTCCAAAAGATTGACCCTGAACACCAAGAATTTCGGAACCTTCCAAATTCTCCCATCTGAAAGATATCAAATTCATACCAGTTCGAAGTTCTGTAACTCTTGACGCTTTAATTGATATGCCAAGTCTCTTTTCTAACAGATCTTTCTGATTCCGTGATTTAACTCCCTAAACTGTCTCTCCCACCTGGCAAACTCATAACAAAGCACACTGTCACAAAGACATCGTAAATTGTACAAAAACGTCGATTGAATCTTCACTACAATATATCAACCAGGAGCTAGTGATTTGGTCGATCCTTTGTCGATTCCATGGTATTGAACCGTTTTCAATGATAACCCTGATCCTTTCGCTGGAGGAATGATTTTTGAAGCTCCCTTGAACTTAACTGTCAATTGTTATCCCCTTTTAACGTTTCCCAGTGGCCAAATCTAATAAATTTCATTTTTCCTTCAATTTTCTATTCATATTCATCGATTTAAAACCTTGTCCCCACGTTTTCATTTGCCATGTCGTTGTTCGAAATTCCCGATTCTTTAAGAAAACGAAATGATGCACATTGTCCTTCAAAATGGTAAGAAATCTGTTGTTCTCTTTATTGAGCTCATAAACTCTCCCTGTCTCGACAAGTTCGTCTACAAAACCACACCTTAGCGCGCATTCCACTTAGGAAAGCACAAAAAAGTGATGACAAAAACTCGTAAATGGGGCAAGTAAGTTTATCAGATCGCGTTGACTCGGTTATCCTCTCCGCTATTCCTTAACTCCGTCTGTTTCCATTCTCCATTGACTGTGTGTTCTACGTGGCTCTAAAAATACCTTTCCGAATTTGTCCATACAATACTTTCATTAATTGTTTGCTACTCGTGACATTTGGCTTACCTTTTCCTTTTGCCTCACTTCAAGTACCTTTCGCGTTTAGGACTCAACTTTTTATTTTAATATACTACGCAAGTCACTATTCTATGACAAAATTCCATTTTTTGATGTCTTCTACGTACTGTAAGGCTAAAACGCTGCCATGGCTAATCTAAGAAATTTTATCGGCAAGTGCGGCGCCTGTTGCAGAGGCCTATTTAGCTAATTTATCAATAAAAGCCTCTCACTCCATATCTTCTGGCTTCTCTCAATTATGACATTTCGCCTGCTCAATATTTGGAACAGAGAATACTAAGGTACGAATAAACTATAAGAAGGACTTGCTTCTACAGTGATCCACTTGGAATGTTAACAACCATAATGACGTGGAGAATAGTCAATAATTTTATATGTAAATATTTTGCTATTTGGTTGTGAATAAGCTATTGTTTCAGTTGTGGCGGAAAAGAACAGAATGAAGGTCCCATTCTGCGACATCGAAAAGCCTGGAAGAGTCTCTGAACAATGCCTGATCATCAACCGTCAATTCCAGACAATAAATTTTTCCCCAAGACGCCTGTGCCTGAACTGTCAAACTGCGATGTCTGTAATTAAGTCAAGATATTTCCTATTGCTGTCACCAGCTATTGTTGCTTAATAAATGACTACCATATTGAATGTATGTCTGCGAATTCTAATAGTATAAGTAAATTACTAGTTTCGAATATTAAAGTGTATACTTTACTAATGCAATACAGAATCTAGGCAGAATAAAATATTAGATCCAGACTGTCAGCGTTAAAGGGCATTGGATGATGCTCGTTTTAACCTAATTTAAAAATAAATATGCGGGATTTCTCTTTAAGTTTAGGATACTGCTTTGCAATCCTATGTAAACTTAGGGCAGAACTTGTTTTTTGCACACTTTTTATGACATTTAATGTAACTCATTAACTTCGCGTTGCACATTTCCACCTATTTCAAATCCTGATAAAAACGTAAAAAGCATATCTTGAACCCGGCAATGCGAAGGCTTGCAAATTAACATCGAGCTCGATTTCCTATTTTACAGTACCATGACAAAAAAGTAACTATGTGTGATCGGGGTGACAAGTTGAAAGCATTCAAACTTTCAAATGTGTGTTCAAAAGACCATAGCTGTGCAAGTTCTCTTAAGTTAGGTCTGTTATCTTAAGCATGTTTAGTTATCAAAAATGCCAAATTGTCAAAAAATAGTTAAATGCCTCCACACACCATTTACCAATACACTCACGAAATTAGGAAAATTTAACATCATCAACGCTGGTGCATTAGAAGGCGAAGTAGCACATTATAGACGATAATTAAAAACAAAAACGGCAACTCTCTGCACTGTAGGTCTTAAGAACCAATTCGGTATAATTTTCGTTGCGCATTTCCAAGTCTTCTCGTATGGACGAATTAGGCAGGATCTACTTCAGTTGTTTGAAGTACTTTTAGACAAAACTTGTTCACTTATTCCAGTTGTGGCATTCCTTCTGTTGGTTGCAGCAACACAGAAACGAAATTAGGTGGCAATTAGTGGACCATTTTGGTCATTAACTCATGATTACACTATAATTCAATTACATCGGTATTCGTTACCTTAGTTCAAAAAAGCCATGGTTTCTTAAAGCGTCGCAATCAATTATAACTTAACATTTTTAAGTGAATTGCCTAAACCACGGATCTAAGAGAACTTGTAACTGATTAAACAAAGTTACAAACTTCACGCCACTTCGCTTATAAAACATCAAGTTCGAATTGAATGTTAGATCCCATTACTAATTGAGTTCTCGAATTCGATATCTGAGAATAACCAAAATGGAGGAAATTGTAAGCACTTCTGATATTTGAATCAAAAGAACATATTTTGCTCAAGGCAATAGATGCATTTTTTATTCATATTGATCATTTTTTACACATGAATTATTTTTCGCCGAATTCATTTAAAGAATATCATGAAAATAGTCACCAGTTGTTAATAACTCATCCGAATTTTTCCCCTGTTTGAAGTTTAAAAAAGAATGCCTCAGGAAATACGATTAAAATAGGCGTGAAGATTGCGAGACCATTCCCTTCGCATAAGGTGATTGTGAAACGACCATTTGTTAGCGCTTCTTCTTTGAGGGCGCAATATATTAAACATCCGCAATGCACAGGCTACTACAATTCACTTTTAATGGTCTTTCCAGGCATAAATCCAACCAACAGTCTTTTTCCCACCTATCCACAGAAAAAGCTCTCCACGCGTTATCGGGAGGGATGAAAATTTTCACACGAACTACGCGTGAGGAACGTCTGCTTCTGGTCCACTATAAAATTTGCAAATTTAATAGTCGTCGTATTGTCCCCTCTTCCTGGCTTTATTCAGTAAAACTCCAAATTTTTTGTGCACGTCTGGAAATGTCAGTTAGTCAAGGTTGGTCTTAAATGTGTGTTCCAGAAGTCATTAAAATGAAATCTTGGCATAAAAATTCCACTCATATACGGACCTGTATTTTATGCTCTTTTTAATTTCAAAACCTAACCCGATGCAATAGTTTTTAGGTGCTGGATTAGAAGAATTATTTCTGCCCGAATTGGCAGTTCTATTGGAAGCAAGTGTTTTATTAGAAATAATTTGAGGTTGGATTTAGATATACTTTGGAAAATAACCATTTGCAAAGGAAAATTAAGAACATTTAATTGACCTCATCTGAAAATTTTAATGCATATTGAATGTTTTAACTATATGATTTGATTTCGTCACTTCTAATTCAGCAGATATAAACATTCTATGCTACACTATCAGATCAAATATAGAAGATTTTTCCTAAAAATCAAATTCTTTAGTGAACAAACCTCCTCGTAGTTGCCAGAAAGCGTTATATGCGATCCCTTTACAGTCCATGAGAATGGTGGATATTATATATTATTTCAAAGAACAAAGAGATAGCATATGTAAAACAGGGAAGAGCAAATCGGTGCAATAGCAAATCGTAATAAAATAAATACTTAATTTAATATATCCCGTTTTTACCTAATGCGTTTGCAGGATTTAGTTCCCAATTTCTGTTTGAAATCAATTATATGACCTTTTGAGTGTGCCTCGACTAAAAATCAAAAGCAACTAATTGACATTAGCATTTTTAAAACACCGTTATATTGTATTCACTTCATGGAGGCATCTTACTGGAAAGAGCCGCTGTAATAAAATGTAACTCCACATACTTTAACGTCATCTTCTGCCTGTCAATTGCACTTACAACCTTAATGACCGTTTTTTCTAAAAGGCCCTGAAAGTGAAAATGATCTTCTCTCTGATTTAATTAGCCATCACATAATTTCGGACTGCCCATATTTTGCCTAATCAGCTAGTCAATAAAAACGTGCTGATTATTTTATGACAACTAATTAATGATGCACGCAAGCCACAGAAGAAAAAATTACTTTTATGCTAGAATTCCTTTGATGTTGTGTTATGAATCCACCTTGCTATAATTACAATCTTTTTTTATTAATTATAAAGATAATAGAAGTACTCACTACAGTAGAGGGATATTGGGAGAAGGCAGTATTCGTGAGAGTGTAAATATTGCATGACAAGCTCAGAGCAAGTCTTTGTGCCCATGAATCACCAATGTTTCCTCATACACTAATGCATAAACAGTACCAGCACGCGTCTTCCTCATTTTATGCCAAGTAAAATCATCACCGCAAAACCGTCGTCATGTCGCCGTAGCTACTAAACTGCCATGACGGGTCGACAGCACGCAAGCCCTTGTCCCTCCCCCGCCGCCTATTCTAAATAACTCACCCCGTTTGAGGGGTCGTGCGTGTTTCTGCCATTAATACCCACACATGCACGGTTCTATCACAGTATAATGATCGGACTGGCCATTTTCTATGTCAACCAGTTTATCATGTTTGGATGAGTTTTGACGGGCTTAGGGAGACAAAGCAGGAGGATGGGGGGGGGGGAGGGGGGAAGGAGGGGAGGGTGAATAAAGTAAGGAGTGGGGAGTGAACAATACCATTGGCCTTGTGGCGCCATACATGATCACGCAAAGGACCGGTCCAATAACTTCCTTTGCCCTCGGAGAAAGATGGGAGTGACTTTTTGATATATCGTCACCTTGTTCCAAACAATTAATCTCTTTCTAACAACTGTAAATAATCGTTTTTTTCATTTTGAGTAATATATATGTATAAATCTCAATCATTGTGAAACTTAACCTCAATACCAACTTTTTCATAGGATAATTCTAAAATAATGATCGATTGAAGGGACTTATCTTGTATTGTAATAATTTAGCTTAATTAATTTAGGCATGGACTAACGGTTTTTTTGGTAAGAAGGATCATGAAGTTTGAATTTTGAAAGGCACGTTACCAAATAGGGAAATATTGTAAATCCTGAATTAGAAAAGCATAAAACCTAACGCTCTTTTACACATTGAATTAGTAATACTGCCACATGACTTCCTTCCCTCTATCCTTTATTGGACATACTTTTAACTGATTCCAGTTACCTTCACTCAAGTAAAATTTGTAAAAGGGCTTTGCGTTACCTTGGGTTGTAGTAATAATGTTGTAAGATAGTTATAATGGGTTGCTTATATATATATATATTGAGCGTTAATGGCAGCTGTCTGACGGAAACCGGAGCCTAATGTTTGGTCCGCGGAGGGGTGGGGGGAGGGGAGGTTACAAGAGTAAGATTTTAAGTAGGCATAGAGTTGGCACAAAGTATTGAAATAATTAAAAAAACATTTGGAAATCCTTTCCTTTGTGTCTAGGAGTGTACGCTGCTATAAGAAGAACGATAAAATCTTTTATCGATTTTTATTTATCAGCAAGCTGTTTAAAACATCAACTCCGATACCCTAGTGGTTGTCTATCTGTTTAAACGCATGTAAGTGATATTAGAAAATAAGCCTTATTTTAGCGTATCTAATGAACATGCACTCATGGAAATTCGTGGAAACCGACAATACTGGGAAAATACATAATCTACAGCGACTAGCCATTCAATTATCTTCATGTGAGTCTCCAGTCAAAGAAATATGCCTCCCTCCATTCCCGCTCCACCTAAACATCGCGAAAATTGTAACTGATCTTTCAGATTAGACCAAATTTAATAGCGGACTGTTTAAGAGTTCGAACAAAAACAATTTGTAAGTTACATTTCCTTTCAGTACTGTTTAAATGAATAAAGGAACATTGTTTTGGAAGTAATTTGTTTCACATATTTCATCACTTTGGAATTCCCACTAAGTTGCCAAATAGTTTTGGAGAGTTTTATCTTAATGGAACAATTATCGCAATTTTCATCTCTGGCCCCGAATGGGGATAATTCGATCGGCAGCAGTGCTTATACGAAAATTGGCAGAAATGTCTGTTAGCAGGGTTGATTCTGTTTAAATTATTTCACATGGATATTCATTTTGTCTCACTTGATGAAATACCGCTAAAGGAAGTCTTTGTAGAACAGATCTTTGGGAGAAATAGAAATATCGGAAAAAATCACAGTTTTTACTGTAGGCATTGATATCATGACCTTGGACTTAGTAGACAACTACAACACCGCATTGTTCCATAAATCCTAATCAGGGGGAGGTCTAACCTAGTCAAGGTCAATTTATGGGCTTAGATAAATCGAAATTAAAACTCAATAAAGAAAATAAGGGAGCAAGATTGCGATGTGGTAATGCTTTAACAAATCCAAAAAGTAGTAAAAAAAATGTAAAAATATGATCGAATGGTGAGAGGTGGGAGAGAAAGGGAGAATAATTTCGGATTCTCAATTCTTTTGAAGTGAATGAGTATTGATGGATATGCTGACACTTAGTAACAGGAATTTTAAGTACTACTTATTTGGACACAATTTCAAGTTCATTCTATATTCTTCATGGTTAAGTCTCTTAGAGAGCGTCTATTTTTGCCATCTTATGAGAATTGCAGTCATAATTGTGCATGAAAAACAAAAGTATTATATTTATTGAACAAAAATTTCCAATACTATTAATATGTTACTCGTTTCATTGCTTCGTGTCCTAAATGTACGTCATTGCAAATGTCTTGTATGCATACCCCTTATATCGTATTGGGGTACGCGATAGACTTACCTCCGCGTGGTGCACCCTGGGCAGCGTATACCCATGCGGCAAAAAAGTCTATAAATCGGCAGTTGACTTCAAACTACCATGACCCCCACTGTGTGTCGTATTCGATCACTTCCACAATACTCACCTTACCTTACCTTTTTCTCAACCTTTGTGTCTGTCTCTTGCATCCATGAATCACTCTTCTGTTCACCCTCTCGACTTTTGTGATTGACGTTCCGAAGTCAACTAAAGGGCTAATGATGACTATCATAAAGCCTGCCATTTGATATAAAAAGAATATATATATATAAAATGGAGGATATCTTAGTGGAGTTTGATAGAAAATGGATTCTATTTTGTCCGTAATCGCCTAGTAAGGAGGGTAGAGATGGAGTGAAACGACTTTTCGGGATAATTAAATTTTCATTCATCCTGCTCCCATTAACCATATATTGTGCTTGATCTAGAGTCTGTCCCTCCAACCCTCGTGCACCCAAATTTAACGAGCGATTAATTTCCCAAGAGCAAATAAATAAGCCCTCACTTGGAGTCAATCCTCCAAACTCAATTGTCGTCGTCCATTTAATAAATTATTAATTTTTTCTGACCCAATTAAAGTCAAGTATTGAAGCAAGACTATTACAGTAAGATCACTAAATTTGACGTCAACAATTACCAACAATTACCAATTGTAATAATTTTTCTATAAGTGACTGACAATGAAGTGAAAATATTGCCTAACCTACTGTATTACTATCTATGCTTAGAGTCAGAAGATTTCGCTTTAAATTATGATTGAATTCTGTTCAGTTTATCTCAACAAGAATGATTTACCTCAGCCCAGACAACAAGATCGGAATCCCACAATACGGTGTCTTAATGATGATCTATGTGTCTGGGTAAAAGTGTTTGTTCTCCAGTGAGAAATTGGGTGTTCTGTCTGCAGATATGGAATTTCCGGCTCATGTCGTGTGGCCTTCTCGCGTTATTTTGAATTCGTTCAACCTTTTCTTTAATTCTTGTGCTTTGGATAAAGACCCAGAAAATTATTTGAGCAATAAATAACTAATTTCTGCTCAAGCTATCAGCTTCAATATGCAGCATTTCTTAATATATCTGCCAATGGATAATTGCGCTGGTTCAATCCATTTGATCAGCTTAACTCCTCATATCAATCAATAACCTAAAAAATTACTAGGCTTTAGGGATATTAGGTTTAAAATATTGCTCCCGCCGTTATTTTTAATTTGAGACTTTATTACAATAAAACGATTACATACATTAAGTTTCAAAGTATTGTCCATCGTTAGCTACCACTTCGGCCTATCTCTCGGACAGCAGGCGAACCCCGCGGCAAAACAATTTTTCATCTTTCTATAAGATTCATAAGTCGATCCAATTTTTCACTTCTTCATGCGAGCTGAAGTGCTAGTCAGCCAGGCCGTGTGCCATTGAGCGAGGTGAGAGAGGTGAAAATGAGATGTAGCAACATCTGGAGAGTACGGTGGATGAGGTAAATTTGCCCATTTCAACGTTTCGAGATATTTTTTCACCACTAACTTGACAAAGTGAGGTCTGACATTATCATACTGCAAAGTAACCATATCGTGTCTCTCGTTGTACTGTGTCCATTTTCCTTTCAAAGTACGGCTCCGGCGCATCAATAGCCTTCTATAACGCTCACCTGTGTTGAGTTCAGACGGTTTCAGAAGCTCACAATACCCACTACGCCAAGCTGGTCCCCCCACCAAACGCAAAGCATGACTTTTAAGCCATGGATATTCGGCGGCCGAGGTATTGACGTAGCAGTATGACCACCGGACAATTCCCATGATTTTCTGCGCGCACTTGCGACTATTGTAATATACCCATTTTTCGTTCCCAGTAACAATACAATGAAGGAATCCCTTTCCCCTTTGCCTTTCCAGCAGCTGTTCACAAGCAAACAAACGTCGTCGCCCGACATCTCTTTGTTTCAACTCGTAGTTTACCCAATATCCTTCTTTCTCGATCATTCCCAACTGTTTCAGGCGCTTTGAAATTGCTTGCTCACTGAAACTCGATGATTCTGGTAATCTTCTTCAGTTTGACACGAGTTTTCACTAAGAATCGCTCGCCTCCAATTCTGCATCTTCAACAACTTTTTCCCCTCCACCAATATGCCAGTCTTCGAAAGCAAAATTACCACTCTTAAAACGTTGGAAACATTTCCGCCAACACGTTTCGTCACCAATAGTTGTTTTACCATAAGTATCTGCTGAGATAATCTGGTGAGCCTCAGCCAGATCGCATAATTTTTTCATATTGAAATAAAAACGCAATACCTCCCGCAAATGACGAGGATTCAGTTTAAATTCAGAAATATTTAAATAAAAATGTTGTTATTATCCAAACACAAATTAAGTTATATCAAAGTAGGGTCATATTTACAAATGTGAAAACTAAGTGTTCGACATCTGTGATTAATATATTTCAACTACTACCACCTACTATTGTCATCTTTTGAAAACGGTGGGAGCAAAGTTGTAGACCTAATAAATTCAACATTTTCACGAAGAATAAGAAAATTGGTCTGTGTTTATAAGTTTTCATGGATTTGAAAGGAACTGAATATAAAAAAGCTGCACTACCTTCATTACCTTTTACTCAAGATAACCCCTATTAGTGGTCATCAAAATCTCGATCCGGCGTCTGCACCCGGGCAGACTTATTTTACGCTTTGTCTGAGAAGGGTTGCCAAAGAGCCTTTCAGTTCTGATGATTAACCAGTTGGCCTTTAAAATATTATCAAGGCAATTAGTGGTCTTCTCGAAAGCGCAGTACAGTTGGGTTAAGTACCAGATTGTAATTCAGCGGATCATTCACTTGCTCCTAAGATTCTTCGATTTTTTTAAGATAGCAATTATCGAAGTCTTTTTCCTATAAGTAATTGAATTTTGTGCCATCGAATTCAATCTTCATGATAGAGGACGAAGCATTCAATTAACTGCAATTTGCAAGCCGGAATTACGATTCCTGCGTGCTTTAACATCTTTTCAAAAGAAGATTTTTGAGGTAATCTGCTGTTCGAATACAATGAAATTGGTTTCTCTGACAACTCCTTCCTGTCATAACAAAATTGTAGTCTTCAATCTCGCAAGATTATGCCATATCAGCTATATTAAAAGTCTCAGCTTAATGAGTAGCATATACAATGACTCGGTGTTTATTGTGAGGCTTCGCAAGTGCAATTTATTACTAAGAATAAACAAATTATCTAATATTTTGTTATTTTTTAAAATTGAAATAATATTTCCCACTGTTTTAAAGAAGACAAGGTGAGCAGGCTTAACTATTAAGAGAGGTGTCGAAAAAAGTCAATTTCTTTACAACTTCATCTTTCCATTCTCTTTCCCATCTAACATTTTAAGTCCATTCTTTACTTTTTGCACCACTCCCTGGGGTGTGTAAAGTGTCATGGCTAATTAGGAGACTGTCATTTCCAGCAAGCTGTAAGGTGTACCAGTGACAGCTTAATTACCTCTACTACGGTTACTAAGCTCTTCGTTTTTGGATAGAGAGAGAGATTTTAAAACCGTGTTAAGAAAGACGATTTGATGCATGCGTGTCCTGACCCGGTTTAAGGTTAACTCTGCCGTTACAGCCGATGATGCACGTGTTCATGCTGATGAAAAATATCCACTTGAAATACATGTTCCCCTTTGCAAATCCACTTCCATCGGTGTCACGCTTGTCAAGCCATTCAGGGCCACTCGAATCGTGCACGTATGACTTATGTTTTTAGAAGGGAAGATGATTTATGCGATATTTTAAAAAAACTTGCATAGATGCATTGGTGATAAGAGCCGAAAATGTGATTTTAAGTAATTGAAGCGATTTTTTTAAAGTTAAAGAGTGTTAAATTTCTCTTTTAATATAATTCATCTAAATGAAAACTAGCTTAACTCAAATTCTGGAGAAAACTGGGTATTCGGGATAAATTATGCAAAATAACACTTAGTTGGTTTCTCAGGCGTGTCAAAGTTATTTACACGTGATGCGTCTGGATCATGGTTGAGAACGACTTGTCATGATGATTTTCGCCAGCCATAGAAGATATAAGTTAATTATGGTAGCTACTCAATGTTCCCTCGACTCTTTGTAAAGTATCCAGCGTAACGTAGTGTATTTCAATGATGACTACGAGGCTCCTGTGGCTGGAATAAAAAGCATAGTAGACAATCTGATTGTACTCGCACAGAAAGGATCTAAGAACCCAAACTGTCATGGTTTACGAATGTATGTCCTTCTGCACTACCGAGGTTGCTGTAATGCCTCTCTCCGCGATTTTTTTTCAAGGGTGATTAGGGGTTTTACTTCGAATTTAGTTCTCTGTGGAATTGCCCCTTATAACGAATGCGGGTGGCCAATGGTAGACCATAGATATAGAGGCAATAGGCTTCTTCTCCCTCCCTCCCCCCATCCCCCCTGCCATATCTCATGGAAAAGTTGAACAAGTTTGTCAGCCAATTTTACGACTACGCTAGTCTTAGAACTTGGCCTCGGTACCCTCCCTCCTCCCACCCTACCTAGCAGATCTTAACCCAATGGACTATTAGGAATGCTGCGCTTTTGAGAAGACCACTAACTGCCATACCAATATTTTAAAGTCAAACTAGTTATCATCAGAATTGAAATAATTTTTGGCAAACCTTCCCAGACGACGCGTAAAATAAGTCTCCTCCAGTTCAGACGCTGGATCAAGATTGTAATGGACACTAAAAGGGGTTATTTTGAGTAAAACGCTTTGAAGATAGTGCAATTTCTTTTTATACGGAGCTTCTTTTAATCCCATGTAACTTTGTAGCTACTTACGACTTTTATTATTCTTCGTGAAATTGTTGAATTTATCAAGAATGCCCTGGTATACTACGATACTCGTATTCCCCTACGTATGTCAAAAGAATTTCGTCAATTAGCGTGCATGGAGGTCTTAGATCAACAAGATTTTGAGTACAACTTTAAGGTATCAAAGTTCATTCTATCTTTGGAATCTGGTTTTACTGCATTTGCCTAAGTGACAAAATTCATTTTTTTGATTTCGTATCTTGTAATTTACTGAGCTTAGTAACAGTTGTTTTTCACGATCAGTCTTTTCAAAATATCTAAAAAATTTAACTATTGGCATAGTTGTAATGAGTGTTCTACAACCTGTGGAACATGTAAATAATAGATTTGGTGAATACATAGACCTCATGACATTGATCCCGAAATGATTGGCCAAGAGGTCAACTGATGAGTTATGCCTCTTTTTTCCTTAAGTTTATTTGTGCCTAAGATATTTGAGAGAGTTAAGATTTATTGGACATAAATTCAGTAATTTCTTACGATAAATTAGTTAGATAAATAATAGTGAAATGTCGAATTCATTTTTATAAGTCTATAGCCACAGGTTTTATTTCATGAATGGCATTCAACAGCCGTAAGCTAAAATTTGAAGCGTTCTCAGAAGCACATACCAATCATATCTTATTTTCACAATCGATTAAGATACATTTTAAATTGTTGACTAGAAATTGCCATGTTATCCAGTGATGAAGCATAAAGTTTGGACTTTTTAACGCGAAATAGCCATTAAGTGAGCATTGTGTAACCTAAACACTAAAAATCAAACTACATAAAACTCTTTAATTTCTCGAATTTTGCTCTCTCTCTCTCTCTCTCGCCTGACTCTTCTCATTTATTTGACTTGATTTTATTTCCAAAACGAACAATTGCAAAATGCTTCCACTTTGGGACGTTTAAAATAACGCATTCTGCAAGGTGGGCATCAGAATGTGCGGTTTTTGTCGTTATTGTAGTATGTGATATCTGATTCTCATTTGTGATAAGAGCAATAATTTAAAAGTTCAAAGAGTCTTCAGAAAATGCCGGCCAATCGGAGGAGTTTATGACAGGGGAAAAATCACAAAAATGTTTGTGCATGGCCAAGATACTAGTATGCGATTTCCACAAGCAAGTTGAGCAATTATAAATCAGCAAATAGAATTTCTGCTAAAGAAAACGCTAGATGCCTCAAATAATTCAATTTAACACGAACAGGCGCTTCTTCATCATGCGATCAAGAGTCTGTGAAAATTCCTAATCAATTTCAGATGATTTTAGGTGCTCCTCACTTAAATGACATCAACTATTCAATTGCATGGCTATATCATGCCCAATTCATTTGTTGAAATCTAAGTTGAGCTGAATTAGTGCGTATCCCATGAATTGATAAATTTTGGATAGTCGGCGTTGAAAAAGTCAAGCTGAAGTCCATTTGGAAATAAAGTATTTTTTGTCTCTAAAAGCAACAACGACAACAACTCAGTTGTTAAAACAATAAGGAAGTAATAGTCTCTAATATGTTTTGATTAATGGTGTTGATATAACTTAACGAATAATAATGGAAGACATCGGCGGACTCAATTTCATTTCTTCTTTAATTGGTATCTATAAGACCCAAAAGAACAACGGCCCAGACAGGAGACGCCATCTCTCATTCGAGATTTGCCGTAGTCAATAGCAACGGTATCAATTGTCTCTTGTGTTCTCTGTCCTGTTAATAAGCAGTCGTCTTTTTCGAATTATAGTCTATTAAATCGAGAGAGATTCACACTTGTTTTGTTAGAAGTAATCACAAAGTAATTTAAAATGCCCTAGCAACGCCTCTAGCAAGTTTATTACAATAGGTTGGCAGAATTGAAGTCCGTATAAAGGTATTAGATTCATAGAATATTCGCTTTTTGTTCTACACAAATGAGTTAAATATTTTTCAAGAATACTATTTTAAATATATAAGTATACATAATATTTATTACATAACTCAATTAAACGACTTCGGCTATAAACTTCCCTCAAATGGTGCAGTTCATATATCTGTAAATTGCAATAGGAGGTCTACTTTTTAGATGATTCTAAAATTTCATCAAACAACCAAATTTTTACGTCACGAGTTTTAGAACCACTCAGTGGAATGAGATATGCTACTCACCAAGTAAAACCTCGATTCGAAAGCACGTTTTCAACACTAAAATGGAAAGCGACTAAACCCACTAACTCTTTGAATCTATGAAATGGCCAAAACCCTCTTAAGGGGGAAAGTGTATTGCCAAATAGTGCGTTAAATATTGATGAAGCTGAGTCAGCGTTTGAAGGTATAGGTCAAATCAAAATTTAGTCGTCTAATGTTCTGTAGCGCTTCCCCTATTACTGACTGATGAGGTCAACCTTGAGGGTGGTCGAAATAATGCGTCGTTTTAAGCTAAGTTTTCAAACTTAAAGTGGGGACAAGGTTACTACTTCAGTATGGATGCACCACATTTGAATGCAATTGCTGAATGCATGATTATCCAGAGTATTAGTCAACCACATTCATAAACCTTGTTTGACTAAGCTGATCGACAAACATTCGCCAATAATAGGTTTGGTCATTTTTTAACCTTAAGGGTCTACGAGTTTTTACTACTAAGAATAAGACTCATAGAATTTTATGAGGTTAATTTATTTCCAAGTGACAACCAGATTTACTGGGGTATTAAGTTATGAGCTACAAATATTAATAAATCTGTGGTTTAATTAGTCATTTTAAAATTTGCGTCCTCGGTATTTTTTGCACAGACAGTTTTAAGCTTCGCTTCTTCTATGCTCTGAATATTTGGACTTGTCGCTTTATTTCGAATCTATTGATGAAATTATCAAAGCGAGGCTTTCTCCGTACTGAACCATTCAATTTTAACTTTGAGTTCAGTTCTACTTGTGTTTAAATTAAACATTTTGTAGACCACGTCAAAAATGAGTATTAACTTATTTGCATCGCATTATTGGGCTATCTAAAATCAGGCGACTATGTTAAGGTGTAATTAGAAAATAATAATTAAAACTAAATTTAACTGCTTTTAGCTCGATGGATTAATAGTGAGTTTTAATGAGGTGACGAAAATAAAAGATGACAATTTGCCATTATTTGCGTTTTGCGGTAGCCATATTTCTAAAATGGTGAATTTTGAAAATTGCCTTACCTTTATCTTCTCAGTATTAGCGTTTAGACACAACGTATTAGTCGACGCGAATTTTATTCTTGACTTATCCTCGTATCCTTTATTCCCCCATTTCCGATGGAAGAGCTATGGTTAATAGTTAAAAACGGTTGGCATAACTTACTGTCTGAGAACGCTTCTTTGCATCATTGCCCTGTCTACTATGTTGACCTTTTTAAGCTTCATGGTGCGGATGCTCTTTCATTTAACCTTTCTTGACAAGTGCAGATATTATAAGGCGAATTTATTTAATCGCAAATGTGTATAATGTAACAATTACATGATCGATGGTTGGTGAAAAGGAAACGTTCGGTTTAAGATTTGCTGAGCTATACAGACTGCACTCTGAATATTTTCTTGCCCTCTTAATAAATATACTAGCCTAAATTTCGAAATATTTTAAGTTCCTATAGGTTATCATAAAGCTGGGTACTAAAACTGGGGCTACAGTTATTGCTATTTAACGGTTAGATACGTGAACTCGATAAAAATCCTATATTTAAGATATATTGTCAAATCCTAGCCAGACGAAAACTTCGAACACTATGTCTTCCCTCACTGAGGCCGCAATATGGAGCAGTCTTGTCAACTTTATAAACGTTGGATACCAGACGATTAATTGAATTACAAATGCAGGGATTGGCGCCTCACAGAAATTAAGAGCAGTATAATATTGAAATTTCCATATGTTAGTATTCATAGAAATTTATAAAAATTTATAAATCATATGCTACTCATTGCTGTTATAAATTAATAAGGCTGTGGTGGTTGTTGGGGAAGGTTTGTTTGAATAGGTTTTAAGACGTCTTTGATTGGACGAATAACAATGTTAGGATTTGACTTAGTATCTGGTCATATAATGCTCATTTTTAATAGAACACTGAAATTGAACACGAAAATCAGAAAACTAGAGGGGTCAATTTTTCCGTTGTGAAATATAGTAAAGTTATTGAGAGAAGCTTCAAGTTTAGAAGGCATTATCACAGGATTTGTAAAGCTATTTGTTCCTCTAACGACCTTAATAAACTCATACACCATAAGAAATACCGAAATCTGTTACTCATTATAAATTGGGAAAAAAAGTGGGAAACAAGAATATACAGATAAATAATTCCGGGTAATATTTATCAGTAAGCGCGTCACAAGGTCACAAAATATTGATTTTCAAATGATCTTTAGCTGGCGGCACCTAACTTAAAATATCAGTGGAAGGCAAAATTTTGAATAGTCCAAATAGTTGTTTATTCGCTTGATTAAAAATATTATTTGGTTTGCAAGAAATCACAATTTTGTCCTAAAATTTGCACGAATAGGCAGCTGTTGCAGTGGTGTCTTTCTTTTGGGCCACTGTCCACTAATTACGTTCCTTCATTGCATAAATATGCTTCCTATTAGCAAGGAAACCACAAAAAAATTTAATAAAAGATAAATGCACATCTCTTTTTGGTATTGGGGAATAAATTGATGCATTTAGATGGGAAGGCAAAGTTACATCATCTTTTTAATGGAATTCCATACGAAAGGTGTTTAACAATATTCTATTAAAGGAAATATCTCAAGCTTCAATATGTTCCAACTGATGCTTTTGAAATTGCACATTTCAGTGGGGTCCTAATTAAAAGAAGCTTTACCTTAGCTTTAAAAAGCCGTGTCAAGGGGGAGAAAATCACCAAAACACTTTGATGAGAATAATACTTTATATTTTTAGGGCATCAAAGTAGAAGTAATTCAAATAGACGTGTACAAACTAAATCCAACCGATGTGACGAGATTGAGCTACAGATAGAAACAAAAGACACAATTGCAATAAAGCTTTATACGGACAATTGGTGGGCGCTGGCGGTACTGTTCAGTAGGTTACGAATTGTCGTGACAGAGGTTGACTTGGTAGGTCAAGATGCCAGCTGTTTGGAAAATCTACTCCATAGAAGCTGGAGTTGAGTCCAGGGTGAGGTAATCGTGGGGAGGATATTGGTGAGTATAGAGTTGGTATGTAGGATTGAAATATCCAAAAGGTAAACACTTAAGTTAGTTAAGAAGCCAAAGGAGGGAGGGGGTGGGGGGGGGGGGTTGTAATCCGCACCAGCTTGGATCTTCCAGGAAATTTGGTAGATATGGAGTTCGTTGTATGACGTTGTATGTTGTAAGTGCTTCAAAGCGCAATATCTTCGTTTATTTGTGAACGAAAAGCGAGTGTATAACAGATACGGTGTTTAGACAAATTGCCCAAAAGCACTGACCCTAGCCTTTGTAACTGCCGATCACGACTAGCTTATAAAAAATATTTTCAAAGTAAACTTTTATCAGTATAAACATCTATATACCTCGAGACCTTGAATATGCGATAAATATTGGAATTTTGTGCATTTTCTTCTGAAATGGATCAAGGATCGCTGATTCAACATTTTTTAACTTTTTGCCACTACTCAAAATCATGTATATTGTTCTTAGTTCTTACCAATAGATAGTTACCTAATTAAAATAAGTGCAAAACTGGTTTTCAGAGTAAATAACCCAATCTAGACAATTTACACCGTAATTTTAGTCAAATTAAAACCTAATTACCTTGAAAATATTTTTTTCCGTTTGATGGAGTTTTTTTGTTTTGGTTTGATTAGAGAATTCACAGGGGGAATTCATTCTTTATAATGACACTAATCAAAAATGTCAATTTGCCAGTACTCAATCCATTTGAGCAAAAATACCTATCAAGTAGACTGCGGTTTTCAAGATAAAATTTTCTGAAATTGGATGAAAAATCTGGTGATTACGGTCATTTTACCTGGAGATATTCTTGCTTTAAAATATCTGAATGCTGCACTCATTCTCCATTCTTGAAAGCGAATCAGATACAACTGCTATAAAGATCGGAATCAAAAGAGTAGGTTTTCTTTTTTTAATATTTTCCCAATTCAGCATTTTACAACCGATTTTAGATCACACCTATAATTGAAAGGAACGGAGTCGGCTCAGACCAAGATTCATTAATTAATAAACGGTATTTTACACTCCCAAATTAGATTGATTTGTAGCTCCTGGAATCTATTATTTCTCCTTTTATTTTTATCAATTTTTCTTATTATCAGTTCATAAAACTTCCTGTTAGATATGTCTTTCTAATTAAGCTTCCAGTTATTTTAAACTCTGTTTTCTTAATGTAACACTCTTAATCAATTAGGTTGGAGAAACGATTTACCAATTCGATGGGACAACACGATTTAGTTATTATAGCTTTCAAAGTACCCTTCGCACCTAAAAGAAACATTTGAGTAAGGTTAAGTCTATCTCTTCTAGTGACGATCTACTTACTTTCATAGTTCTGTAGCTTTAGGTATCACCTTTTCTAATGCCGCAAGATATCACATCAAGTAAAATAGATGACTGGGGTTGTTGGTTAATTTAAGTCCAAGGGAAAGGGGTGGGAGGGGTAGAAGGTGATTTTTCTCGAACCAATGGTCCCAGAACACCTTTCCTTTACCTGAGTTAAATCCGATGTCAGCACTTTCGGTGGTGACGTGATTAATGCAATTATGTGTTTGATACCCTCTCGGTGCACATTGAATGGGCAGAATAGCTAACCCGAGTTGAACGCTAGAAAGCACTTTCCTGAAAGGGTTTGGGGAGTTAGTTCAAATAGGCGCTTCCATAACGTGTTCGAAGGAACGTATAATAGGCATTTTCGAATAAATTTAACTAATTTCTTTTGAATATCGAATATTTTAACTTCATCGGGTTTGTAATTAAGCCTAGCGATTAACTTTCACTAGACCAGTTAATGACGTCGGTCTAAATGTCACACGATACCCTCTATTGACATTTAAATGATTTAATTACACGATATGTAGGAGACCCTCCTGCATGGGCTTAATGGCGATATGCGTGTTGGAAGGTGGAGTGGGCGTGCGGTATAACGCCTCAATTTAATTTTTATCTTCAATGCAATCAATCACGGTGAACGTTTGCCTAGGAAGGTTGAGCTCTGTTCGATTTGGTTTATAAGAAATTGAAAAATTTCAAGCTAGGTTGAGAACTAGCAACTAGAAGACGGATAGGAGAGGAATATTGTTAATTATAACAGGATGTCGAAAACGACACTGTTCGCCCTCTTATAGGAAATCAATAAAACCAGGTAACATAAGTAGGATATACTTTTAATTGTCGTTATTGTTAAAATGATTTTAGGTGAGATAGTTGTCATCTTCTAAGCCTGTAAAATTGTTCAAGTGTCTTACTAATGAAAAAAAATCATTTGAATTATCATTTCATCATATGAATGAAATATGGACTAGGAAATGCAAATTGGAGTTATTTATTCTTTAATAATTAAATGATAATTAGGGTTAATGTGTGAGTAGATCTATTTTTATATATCACACTCCTTGTCGTAGTTCTGCTAACCTTGGTTCTTCTAGTTCAATTTTGACGCTCTCTCTCTATTCCTCGTTCAATTCCTTCTCTCTTTATCCTTCATTTCATTCCAACCGGTCTTCTTACCCGGGAAAGTTTATTTCCCTGAGGGAATGCCAAACCTAGAATGACCCTTAAAGTACCTTTATTATCTTGATGAAAGGCACTTCGACAGCAATCTGCAATTAAAATCAGTAAATATAAGTCATAATTGGTAATAATGACACAAGGAATCATAACGAAACTGCATAAACCAGGAACAAAGTGACTTAATGAAAGTCGCTGCTTTTTGCCCACACTTTTGACCATACAAAAGCAAGGATTTGAATGACTAAGAAGGGTTTTAAACGAAATATTTCAGGCAGAGTTGAAACTCGGTTTTCAACTTAACGGAAACAGATACAAAATCGCGAAAAAGTGCCAAGGACACGGAGAACATGACAGGAGGAGTAAAGTAAAAGGCTGATTGAATGTTCAGTATTAATTTGATTCCAATGTAAATTTAGATGATCAAAGTTTGCACGTTGTCTTACCAGTATAGCGGATGCTACACCAATAGCACTTCGCTAAATCATGTTAATCCTACTAGAGGTCTGACTAGCCACAGAAAACTTCAATTACAACAAACTCACTAGCACGATTATTTGCTCAGAACGCAGAAAGTGAATGTGCTTTTCGCATTTATTGTGAACTATGAAACATAAACAGTAATTAAATACACTTAATTTGAAAATATATGAATCACTAGTTAGGTGATAAAGCGCCGTTGCTCGCATTGCGATCAATAGTGTGACCACAATTTTCGGAATATTCTAGTGCACGAGATTCCTTTTATACGTTTTGATGGCATCGAGAGTTCCTAATAGATTTAAAACACAGATTTTATATGAAATTTCTTTTTGTTGATCGTCAAATTAATTTCATTAAAAATATATTTTATAATAACTTCATTGGATTTACATTTATTATATGCAGATGAATGATGCGTTTTAACCAATTACTTGTCTTCCATGGTATTTTTTCAATGTACTTTCGACCGCTTGGAAGGGCCACTATCACTGAAATAATACTTAGCACATCTCAACTGTTAGTGTATTGAATAATTTGTTAATCATATTTGAGTCTCTGGACACTCTGAGATAACCTGAAGTTAACAGCTCTAGAGTGATGGGAAGTGAAAGCAAAACCACGTTTATGTATTGAATCTGTTTCCTTCTCGCAGACTCACTCATGCAAAGCGACTTAAATCTAAACCACACATCATATGAAAAAGATTTAACTAACATTAATCCTTAATCAGGTTTATATATTCAATTAATCAAGGCGTTCGTTCCTTTTTTAATTAGCATTCCCTTTTATCAAATAGCATATGCCTGAAAGCAAAATAGAGACTGCATATATATGAAGTTAGGGGATAGTTGTTGTATACAACCATTCTCAATACACATTCGATTCATCTGTACAAATATCAGGTTAGATTAGAAAGGAGGCGGAAAAATTCGAATCAGATCACGTTATTAGAGTAATCAGAGTAAGAATTGTTTCCAGAAACTTCGTTTCTAGACCGATGTACAAGCTGATCATATGGTGGCATGGTAGCTGAATCAGTATTCTTTCCCAAACGAGCATAATCATTATCTGCGTCAACAAAGGCTCTAGGTCCGTTAAGAAGTGTCTGCTCCGACGAGGTTTCAGGGGAATATGTGCGAAGTTCATGGGGCTCCATTCGCCAACTGACGGATTGTGAAGACTTTTTACCACTTCCAGACCCCGATCTCCCCCCTCCAAGGTGGGTTGGAGTGTTGCGAATTTGAACGTATCGAAATGGATCTGCAGAAACTTTTGACGGGGTAGAGCCTGCGGTGTTAACTAACATTGTATAGCATTGTTTTTCCTTGCCAGATGCTTCGGAATTTTGAAGACCACTACCTGAATGCGTAGCTGGCTCTGTAGTCGTCAAAAACCGAAGTGTCTCTTGACCACCCCTTCCATGAGGATAATAACTCGCGTCTACAAGTCCTTTTACTGATGGACTAACTGCTCTGCCAACTAAAAGGAAACAATGAATACGAGAGGAAAATTTACATTCAAAATAAGCCTTGACTAGAACAATAACTGGAATCAAAATCAGTGATCCGTAGTTGAAACAAGGGAGCTCATCGATTTGTTTCAAGAGTTTGGTTCTGCGTAAAGATACTAGGACTTTTGGACAAAATTATATAAGTGCCTCAATATAAAATGAAAATTTACTATGATCGAATGACAAACAATTAGGTGATTTAATAAATAATATCTCATTAAGTAATTAGTCAATGAAATATCCATGTTTTCTAATCATTTATTCAATTTTCCTTTCAAAATTTATTAATAATTGAAAAACCATATTTGTAAAGCGTTCTGTAGGGCATTTATTCGTCGATAATTTATTTAACACTATCAATAATAACGGATAGAAAAATTTTGTGATGGATTAATTATTGATAATCCTGTTTTCTAAAAATTCTAATCGATATCTGTGATTAAGACACTCTGAAACCGTTGATAACCACTTTTAATTACTCCTGTTTGGTAAGCAATTTGCCTAAAATAAGATGGCTAATTACTTAACCTAATGCTAATGCATTTACCAGGTCTGCTGAAGGTATTCAGTACAATGCATCTTTCTCAATTTACGGTGAACTACTTGTCGATTTAGTTACCTCAAGTGATTTTGACGTGATGTCAGAATTTTTGACATTAGTTTAAATGGAAAAGTGAAAAAAAAGAATTAAATGATGAAACTCAAAAATGCTCAAAATATCATAAGGGGTGATATTTTCCGACAAAAATTTTGCTTCAAGACTGAAAATTTCATTCAAATTTCTTCTTTTAAAGCAAATATTATAGGTATGAAGCACATCGGTTTCTCTCCCAGGAAATGCAATACTCAATGGAATGGACCATTACTGCGTTGGTGGGAACCTCTGTCTTTTATAAAAAGACTGCATTAAATCCTAATGGAGTTTTAATTTGCAAATCTAATAGGTGTAAGCAATAAATTTCGTCTCAATATATCTCGTAAATCATCAGTGGTTCGAAAGATGAGTTGATTTAATTGCCCTGGTGTAAATTAAATTCGGATTCATTGCAGATATTACTTATTCTTTAGTTGTTTGAATAGTAGCACCATCACATTTCAATCTACTAACAAATCGAATTTGAGCACAGTGGACATTCATTGTTAAGCAAACTGTAATATACTGAAATCTGAACTCCTATATAAAATTTTGACAAACGATCTTAGCGTTATGAGCTCTTCTGCTCAAATATAACCCATATTTTGATGAAATCAAATTCACCCTGAAAATATGCCATCTTTTGTAATTTTCTACTTTTCACACCCAAACGATCTGCCTTTCGTGCTCTAAATTTAGGTGCTTTTCACGATTAAAAAGTACTTGTTTTTAATGGCTAAACTTGCAATTAATCGAGGCAAAGACAGATGAGAGGATTTTCAGTATCTTAAGATGCAATATCTAATATGGTGCCAACGATCATGCCATAGTACTTTCACATGACGAACCAGTTTTCATCTAGGTCTCATCTAAGAGCATGGGTTCGAATTTCATTTATGACAAAAAGAACATATTTTACAAATTTTTGATTGAAACTCTCTAAGAAATAATCAGCTCATTTAATTTGATATAACTTTGAGAATTTTAACGAATTTTGCTATAGAAATACAAATACTGGAAAGGTAATAAGTGTTTTTAAACCTTTAACAGTAAATAGCTTTTTGATTTCAAAACCTACATAAACTGACTTTCTTAAAGTAGTTAATTGGTGTAATTACTACCAAATCTAACTAATTGGATTAGACAGCAAAATATAAAGTAATCGGCAACTTCAACGTGGATTAAACAGCAAAACCAATATCTCACCTCAAATATCATATTTATTTGTAGGATAGTTTCGGATTCTCTTTTAGCTGTTTTGGGACACATTAGTCTGACATTTGCAGATAAGCATGAACGTGGGCACAAAAACGACGATACCACATAAAGTTCATCTTTTTTAGACCAAAAAAATGTAGCTTACGCGTTGCGGCTTTAACTCGTGTAGTGGTAGGTGTGCAGCCAGCGTCTGTTGTGGTGTTCTTTTTCAACCTCCGTGTGCTTCTTTTCTAAAATATGCGAAAAGAAAATATGGATAAATATTGGCTATTCGATATATCCGTATGTCAAAATCTTCCATTAGCGACTTGAACTTGAGGTGAAATAAATGTAAAAATCTTAGCTGACGTCTGACGTGAGGTTGGAAAGAAAAAAAGAGGGTTTCCTACGGCAAAATTGATTTGTACATTAGTTCGGTGAGTGAGAGAGAGGAGGAAGTAATTTTGAGGTTGTCAGGCGTTCAATTTTGGAAGTTTACTGCGAAGATAATGCTGTCTTGACTTATAAATTTAGGTAATTGCATCATCAAGTTTTCCTTCTCGAGAACACTTTAATTAATGCTACTTACACTCTTAAAATTAAATTTATATTCCATTTGAAGTATCTTTAAGCTTGCATCTTTTCTTCTTGAACTCTACATAGGAAATTGGTAGTCTATCGAGGGTGACAGATCTCCATATCGCCACATGATACACTTCCATTGAGACACGATGACCTGAGTACGTCATCAGTTATATTCTGTTACCTGAATGCAATGCAATGTGAGTTGGTCAAGACATAGCTCTGTGAATACTCCTCAATTCAATACAATGTCTAATAAGGTTAACTGAACTCTTCCCGAAGCTTTAAGAAATTAAAGTGTATTTTTGACAATTTCAAATGGCGAGAAGGAAAGGGTGAATGCGAGAAACCCCACTTTATTATCACTAATTATCATAATTTCTACGATTCAGTTTACAAATGAAGAATGAAAATGTGATCTTGAGGTAAATTGTTAAGTGACTATAGTAGGTGTTTGCAGTGTAGTAGATTTAAGGATGTAAAATTTTCAAGTTTGAAAAAAAAACTATTTAATTTCAACTTTCCATAGCCTGCATGTAACTCACTTCCGGTTAATTACCTTTACTAAACAAAGAAATTTACGGCCATTTTAAAATATGATGGAGCAATAATTCTAAGCAATAAAGTTAGAATGACTTATCCATTTATATTAAAGATTATTTTTAATTATCGTGTCGCAAAATGACACGCTATCCATGGGAAATAATACGAAATATCATTTTGTAATGTTTTTTGTATTAAATCAGTAAAAATTGGCTGAGCCATATCAAATGCAATACGAATCTGTCCACACCAGCTAGACCTGTTATTATTATATACAAATTAAAAAAATATATCTGGAAACTCACTAAACAAGGCAAAAAACACTTAATCACAAGCAAGAAGTTAAATATTAGAAATTATAGCATAAAGTTGTGGCAGGTGTTGGCATTCCATTTTCTGAAATCAATAGCCCTTGGCAATTGAATCTGTTGAATCTGTTCAACTTCCTGGCATCGTGATAACCCATCATTCTCTCTTACAACAGATGATCGGGTTCTTTTGCGGATACATATTTTGGCCAGCAGTGACCACTCTCGAAAAATGTAGGCCTTCAAGAAAAAAACTCTTACAATTGGGAATTTAGTAAAAATAGTGATTCAGTACATCACGTACAACAGGGGAAAGGTCAAATAAGTTAAGCTCCTTCTCCACGTCCCACCCCACCCCTCCTTCCCCCTCCAGACACTCCGTCCTCCAACGAATTAAATATAGTCTTTGTTTATGTTTACCATTTTTTACTTAAAATTCACAGTTTTAGCGAAGCAACAAACCATGTATGAAGAAAATTGAGTCGCAAAATGCAAATACTGCGTGGCTTTGCAGTTGAAAACTGAGAAATTGTATAGGTAAAATATATTTTCGTCTACTGTATCAATAAAACGAGCTTACGAGCAGCACATAAATTTCAAAACGCAGATAAAACTCGCTTGTATTTTAGATTTCTAAATGCATCATGCGCATAATTCTCAACCCATTTTGAATTCTTTTCACTAATGAATTAATAGTGTCCAGTTTGAAAAAAATCTCTTTTGTATCCCCAAACGAGTTTAATTTTCGTGCTTTTCAAATTTGAAGCCATCAAACTTGAATCTTCAAAACTGAACATGCTTAGAGACATCAAAATAATCCTCCCTTTCTTTACGAGAGGAGGATGTGTTTTCTCATTAAAAAATCTCCAAAATCTTAAATAGTAAAAGTTCTCAAAATTACCTTTGTCGTTATAAGTGGTCCTTTATTTTATCATAAACTGACTTATAGGTGATTATCAATAACGTTTCTTAAACCATCTGTTATATGTCCTCCATAAATGCAATTTAAACTAAAAGACTATTTAAAACAACCATCAAGTTTGAATGGTAGGCGATACCCCTAAAAAACTTAGGTCTTTAAGTAATTAAGAAGTGCAGATGTTGATTCAACTTACTGTGGACTGGGACTCATCTTCGGTTTCACTTTCACTTCGATAATCGTTGGAAGTAGTCGTTAGCTGAGTAGTTGAAATAGCAGACAAACAGGAGGCACTCTGTGAAGTTCGCATATTTTGCCCCGTGTCACCATGCTGTTGACCAGTTTGATTTTGCTGATTCTGTTGTATTTGTTGTTGTTGGCGGTTATGGGATTCTAAGCGAGAAAATAGCAAAGGGAACGTCAGTGAGTTTGCACAAAGCAGTGGACGTTTCTTCTTTATTCCATCCCTTTCCCAAAAAAAAACTGCGGAATATTTCCAATAATTCAGTGCATCCCAATCTGCACAGAGTCGTCGCGAAAGAGCTAAGGTTCGATTTCCTGACTACACGTTATGTAAAATTAACAATAACACCATATATAAGATAGGGAAGGCCCACAGCATACAACTACATTCCGCAGGGATTGACTCACTTTTACGGCTCCTTCAACGTCACGCTACAGGACTATTTCGAATTTCTCAGTTTGTGGGAAACAAGTGTTCTTCGAATAACCATAATTTCTTTTAAAGTGCAGATAATGAAAATTTTGCCAGCAGCACCAGTGTTGAAATATACATATTTAAAATGAAATTTTTACAATTTCCGTTTGTTCTTGAAAGATTTAACTTCGCAATAACTTGGATTAGTTTTTTTTTCCGTCAAATTAACTAAACTAGTCAATAGATTCAAACAAGCATCAATTTTATAAGAGTCAGACTCAAATATGCATAGACGAAGTGAACAGAGTTTATAAGAGTCATGAGTAGCATTTGCTTCTCCTAAACTTTTCCTTACTATTCATTTCCTTTCCCTGTGTCTGGGCGACTAGCAACATAGCGAACTTCACTATGTAAAATGGATAACTTTGACGATATGGCTTAATTTTGTGTTCATGAAAAGAAGGCTCACTCCTATATTACATATTTCATGATTTGTGATTAAATTAAGCTGAAAATAAAATTTTTCTCATTAATTATTAGAGTTCCGCCCACTGAAGATTATCAATTTTTAGTTAAATTAACACTGCCACTTTTCAGTGACCACTATAGTTATATGGAAAAGTTGTTTGTAAACTATGTTAATTAAGATCTATTTGCAGAATATCTCACAGCTGCCTACTTGTTAATGATCTTTGTAAGGATAGACAATTTCCTTGCCCAATATATAAGTGAAATACCATTTAGAAAGCAATGCCACTTTGGAGGGTTCAACAACGGTCTGTATTACCATTTCTCCCTACAAGTTGGATTGGAAAAATTACGATCCTTACAGCCAGGACTAAAATGAGTTGGCATAACTAAGCCTTTAATGTAGGCTTGAAATGGATCGATGCTCTAAGGAGAGCTGAAGATGAACTAAATTCGACTTTACAATAAATGGAAGAACTTCATAAATCAATTTTTTTTCCCATGAACCAAGCAGGAAAACGTTTTCAATCGATGAATGCATAGATAAATGGTTGGCAGTTAAAGACACAAGTTGGAAGTGAGACCTGCAAGAAGTATCGATTATTTTTGGGCAAAAATTCGGAAGAAATAAAGTTTATTTACAGCTGAAACGAGTCAGCCGGTTCGTATGATTGGTATGGGTTACTTTTCGAGCACACGGTAATAAAACTGCCGTGTTTTGGAACGCTAGGAGTGGCTAGCGGAGACGGCGGCGGAAGAAGTGGTGGTGGAAAGGTGGAAAGAGTAGAATACATATTTTAGCGTCAGGTGTTACCACATTGCTATCGTGTCTTCTTTGCCACATACTAGTGAAGCCATGCACTTATAAACACTCACCCTCTCCCTCACTCAATCTCTTTCTAAGTGTGTTGTTAGCATTCTAATTAGATGGTAGGGTTAGAAAGCCACATTAGCCTGACACATGATTAATGATACTAGGAGTCTGAAGTTTCTTTTCAGTTGTCTTGGACTTGACAGCTTAGGAAGGAGACATGAGGAAGACTTTTCAATACCTTAAAGGTGATATGTTATGAATATCACTGTTTCCGAATAAACTAGATGGCTCTTAATTACTAACAAGTATGCCGAGTTAAATTTAATTATACTTTAAATTGACGTATCTCATTTAAGTTAAGGTGACATTAAGCCCACGTATTCAATGACAAACATAACACATTTCGTCCACCATTTTGACATATAAAAAGTGTTTTCAACTTATAGATAACAAGTGCTTGAATCGCGCTATCCGTTTCAAAACATCGTAGCAAATTTAGCGTGGATTCACTGCTTAAGGTATTAAATTAAATTCTAAAATAGTTAAGGTGCTTCTAAAAGATGTCACTATTCCACGATGCCTAATTACAATTAGTTGAAAACCATTTAAGATTATAAAGGTCACAAGAGGAAGCGAGCGAACACGAATTGATGGTTTTTACAAGAATATCCACGCTCTATAATGAACGTAAGTTGGAGTGGGAGGAGTAGCCATCTATTTTAATTTGAAGTTAATCTCGCGTTTTAACAAAAATCCTTCTTAGCAAATGATGTTGAAAACGCATTTATTGAGTCAACTCTTTACTACCTTCAGGCGTTTAAGTGATTCTTATGCCTACACTCAGAGTTCGAAATTGTAAAATGTAAGGTTATATCTTTGAATAAACCAGAAATTACCAAGAGTTGAAAGTTCAATCGGAGCGCCTTCCATACTAACGGCATAATTTCCATCTGGTTTCGTGAGAATGAAGAATTGTCGATTTTGTGGATATTGTGACAAAGTTCCATCCTGAAGCGTTCCATCATAATCGATAGTGAGGATATTTTTTCCTGAGGCTGATCCTCGAGAAGGGATGATTTTATCTCTGTCTGTCTGGTAGAACAACGTCTCTTCTCCGCTGTTTAACGAACCATCTTTTCCGCCTAGAGTTCCAATTGTGTGCGAATCTCTAAAAATCTCTGGCAAGTAGGCTTCATGTTGCGGTCCTAATGTCTGATTCCCAGGAAAACCCACACTACTTTGGTGAATGTTGTTGTAGTTATTCCTTGACCGATCATGGAACAAGCATATAGGACAACGGAGGAACAGCATTGCGATGATCAGGAAAAGCGATATAACTATTGCCACCGCTACCATCACAACAATAACAACCAAATCATGGTGTTGAAATCCTGGACCACCTGGTGTGTATTGGGCTCCAATTTTACTGTTGCCATTGTCATTATACTTTGGTCGTTGGAAGTCCATTATATTGAAAAGAATCGTCCGATGACTGGTTTTATTTGGCTTTCCCATGTCACTCGCTTCAATAAGAAGCTTTACTAGGCCAATGTCTTCCGGTCTCATATGACGAGCAATATAAAGAGCTCCAGTAGATGGGTCTAACTCAAACATTTCATGTTTTACGGCCTCGTTTTCCGCAAGAGTTTCATTTCGACTTTCACCTGTTATTGAGGATGTCGAGCGTATGGAGAAATGCATGATCTTGAACACTATCTGACCATTTTCACCAAGGTCTGGATCAGTGGCTCGCAGAAGAGCAACTTGGTGACCTACTGGTTCATGTATTGTCACGTTCACCACCATATTTGACTCTGGTGGGAAAAGCCATGTTGGAGCATTGTCATTAATATCGCCAAGGTGAATTTGTACCTGAAAGATTTTAAGATCATTTTAAGCCAAATAAAGCAACAAATCGAAGTCTTTGATTTATAAAAGCAACTTCTACAGTAATTTTTCTCCGTTGTCTTAGTTGAGTGCTCGCATTTAATTAATTTCAATGGAACTCAATTCTAATTGTAATTTTCTTCGCCATTAACCTCCTATTAAAATGAGTCTTAATAAAAATTGATTAATCTGACAGAAATAAAGTGAAAAAATACAAAAACAGACAAGGTCATTGTAATAAAGACAGACGAAATGGCGATGAAATTGAGTTCATTCACGCCCTTGAGATGAGTCGTGAACAGTCCAATCTGTTTGTCCAAAATATGGGCCTCCATATGAAAATTGGGTCACATGGGACATGATTTTTATCACAAAGTCATGGGACTTCCTCCAGATAGGAACATGAAAGAAATTTCATTTTGACTCAGGTCTGATATTTAATGGTCTACAGAATGCCTTAAAGTTAACTAGTTCAGTTAGGTAATTTTGGGATATTTTAGACAAGATAATGTCTTAATGTGCACTATTATGAAACACATAAATAAGAGGATATTATCAATTAGTAGTATTTTGGCATTTTTTAGCTGGATCCTCGACAAATATGGAGATAAAAACTAGTTAGAAATTGGCATTTAGGACCAGTTTACATGGAGCTACTCAAAAATAAATAAACATAAATTATTCAATAGGGCTGATTCTCAGGGGATACGTGAGTATCGGGCTTGTTTCCAATTCAACATCGGATCTAATTTGCTTTTCTTCTTACTAAACTATGTCCTGGCATTGACTCAATAATAACTTGACTTTTAAATACAAGAACATTTCCACCACTGAAATGTATGCGATTCAAAACGGTTGGACTTAAGAAACTTTCTTGCTAAACAGTCTAAATTAATATCATCATAGTTCTATTAAGTACCTCAACAAATCATTCCGTTCTCGTTGTGAATTAGCTGTTCATCGGTGATACCAATTGAAAGAAAAGTTCGTTTGGTGAAAATAAAGTCAGCCTCAAGCCATAAAAGACCAATCAGCAGTCAAAAAGCAGTCGATTAAAAAGATTGAAGAGGAAAAAATGAAAGTTTTATAACACTGATGACGCAGGCAGAATATTCACACGTGCGGTCTCCTCTTCAAATATGAATTTCAATTTGTATAAATGAGGCGGTGTTAACGCGCCAAATGGTGGGCAATATTGATGCAGTTAGAGTTATTTAAGTAAAGTTAAATGCTTTAACAAATTTCCCAAATAGAATGCACATTAATCTCCATAAAATCGTCAACTATATATTGCAATATCTTCCATGACGCCCCAAATTTGATTTCCTAAAATACGTTCACTGGAATTCCGGAAGTACTTGACAAAACAACAGGACATACCACAATTATATATATATACATATATATTTATTTATTTATATTTTTATGCAAGTATGCATGTATGCATAACTTTAAAAACGCGGGTAGTTGTAAAATTTTCTTTTTAGCTCTTCACTTTTGAATCAGATGCATGGTAAACTTCTAGCTTGGAAGTAATTAGGTCATCGAACAAATGGATGAGTAGTTCCTCTAATAGGTGAGGATTTCAAAAAAATTAAAATACCTTTGCTATGGATATTTCCGTATGCATAGATCATTTTTTCCCGTCCTACAGCCTTTAAAATACTTATGGTTGGAACATTTCTTCGAAGAGTCCAAATAAATTTATTTGTCTCATATAAGAAAAATGAATTATCATACGCTATTCTGATTGAAAATCGAATAGTTTTATTTTCAAGGTATGAATTAACCTACTTTCTATCATAAAAATGTGGATTTTTCTCAATTCTTTTTTTCACTTATTAGCTTCAAATAGGAAATTTCAATCACTTTATATCAGGAAAGAAAATAAAAGAATTCAGAGTTGGGCAACCTGAATTGGCTTTTGACTGACCTGCGCAGTAGCTGACAGTGCAGGTTTTCCCGAGTCGATAGCTACGACAGTGAAGTGGTAGGTGGCTGTCGATTCCCTGTCAAGCGTCTCTCTGGCAACCAACACTCTTCCATCAGCTGTCACTCGGAAATCCTGATTTGCTGGATTCATAATCTCGTCCTTGATATGGTAAGTTATCTAAACAAAAAAGCAAATAACCCTCTGTTTAATATTCAACTCATATATCCAAATAATCTAATAAATCTGCTCAAATGCCAGAAAAATCGACCCCAAAAGAGCATGCGAGATTTTATCAATTGAAGGAGGTTTTTCAACTTATTTTGAAGTGAACGAGAAGGAGAAGTCGCCACAGGCATTCCTCATATCATAAAACTGCTGAATTAGTCGATTTTGCTTTATTTTATCCTATTTAATTCAGTTGATGCAGGCTGTAAAAAGAACGTTTAAATAGAGGAAACTGAAAGAAATTTAAACTTGTTTCAGCGACTTGGTTATTTTTACAATTTTAATACTTATGGGTGATTTTATATGCCTACCACTTTTTCTGCCTGCAAAGATTCCAAGATTGCATTCCCATGTGATTGACATCTCCACCAGTAGTACCTTTAAGTCATTAAAAGATTTGTAATAAAAACCTTCACAGACTTTCTCCTAGTGATCAAATTACTAATTATATAGAAGGATATGCGGTGACGAGATTGAAGAAATTAAATTTTAATTAGTTC
The DNA here is from genome assembly GCA_000469805.3 of Hymenolepis microstoma. Taxonomy (NCBI): domain Eukaryota; kingdom Metazoa; phylum Platyhelminthes; class Cestoda; order Cyclophyllidea; family Hymenolepididae; genus Hymenolepis; species Hymenolepis microstoma. The sequence goes on along the minus strand of LR215995.1, from coordinate 7,226,126 downwards.
GTTGCAGTCATTATTGGAAATTGTACACAATGCCCAGCCAAACTACGTCATGACTAGACAATATCTTTTTGCATTCCGAATGACATTTGCCTGCTAACAGGATGAAGTCGGTGAAGCGGGGAGAGGGAGAGGGGAAGAAGGTGTCAATACCGCTGAGGTTGAAGTGTCCCCCAAATGGCGCTTGCCAAGTGACCAGATGCAAAAGCCCAGGAAGCATATTTTTATAACTTCTAGATTTAATTTAAATATTTGTACAAAAATGACCAGAATTTACTAGATTTACAGTGTGTAAGTCATCTATGGGTTACTCGAAATAAAATTTTCCTTAAGCTCAATGAACAACAAAGATTACCATAGTATAAATATCAGCGACATAAAAAATTCAAGGTTGGCTGAAATATCGTTTTTTTTAGAATGTCATCCTTAATGTTGAAATGAAATTCTGTGCAAACTTCTTCAAGGGATCCTTCTGAAAAGCGCTATAGTGCTATCTTCCAGTTGTGAATAGAAGAAATTGCCTTAAATCCCTTGATTTCAACTCACTTTTCCATCATCCAAAGCACTCTCCCTCTACTACATTCCTATATCTGCTTATCCAGACTGTGTAATTTATGCAAAATTTATTAATAAATGAAATAAATAGTTAGCTAGTGATGGGCAATCATTTTAATATCTTAGAGTAACTCATTTCTTAGCTTTAAAATACCGTCAAGTACCCTCGATAATTGCATAGGCGATTCCCGTGGATATTTCTGGATCAACTTGAACAATTTCATTTCCAATCTCATATAACCGAACCGGAAGTTATTAGATAGTTAAAAAACTACGGACCGTTATTGAGTTATAGAAGAAAGCTAAATGGTTGTAATAACTTAGAAAAACCCATTGTGGGCAATTAGTATATGAAAAAATTTTGTAAATAAATGTAATTTATTAATCAGAGGTAATAACTTGCCTTCTACAAGAGGATACAATTGAATTTCATTTGTATTTATCCTGACTCAATATATTCATAAAATAAGATTTCCTTTTAATTCACAATAAAATTATTATGGTTTAATACCAAAGCATTTAATACAAAGCATTGACCCCTCATATAACATAAAAGGAACAAAACGAAAACATATATACAGTTGAAAAAAAAACCCTATCTGGAGATTGTTGCTACAACATGATTTGCTTGGAGATTTCATGTTGAACCACGCGGAAATTCTCATATACATACCATCATGTCACTTCAAACTGGCCTTCGAATTGACAGGTGTGTTGCCTGGCAAACTTATAAGCGATATTTCCTGATCAAGGTGAAGTGGGTAGAAAATTTACCAAGTTATACATTAAACACGATACTCTTAGGGTCTACCTATAGCATTTTAACTATCTAAGGTTATTCTGAACAGCAAATAGAAATCCCAGAATAGCCTTGATCAAAAAATGTGGCAGCAATTTGGAATTCCAAATAACATAACAATTTTGATTGATTATTTCAGTGCCTGATGAGTACTGATGAACACAGACCTGTAACCTCAGCCTTTATTTACAGGCAATGGCTTTACCGCCCAAACTTAGTTTGTGATTTTCATTACTTAGAGTGATTACTGATAAGTTTATTATTATTGATTATATTTCTGACTGCAAACTCACAGAGAAAATGGTAATCGGTTCTCCCAAATACAATTCTCATTCGAGGCTAGTTTAAATCACTACAAAAGTGCAATTTTATATGCTAAAGTGCGACCGATAGCATTGATCAGTATTAAACGGCTTCCACATTTAGACACAATTCTCCAAAGTGAAGCGGAAATTATTTAAATGCAATTGAAAGAGTAAAGTAAAATGCATTACATGCTCAAATTCAAATTTTAAACATTAATTTATTGTCAGACAGATATAACTCATTCATAACTCATTAATATGAGACTAATAATTAATTAGTTAATTTGGAAGAGGATTAGGCTTTAATATTAAAAATTTAGAACTTAATCTTGATGTTTAACCCATTTTTTTTACTATAAATTTTTAATGTATCTAAATTAAGGTAAAAATATTTTAGCCATCAGAATCAATAACGAATTCTCCATTAAGAATAAGGTTAACTATTCCTGAGTGATTTGAGTTAGTAATTATGAGAGTGAATGAGCTAAACCCAAGCGTTTCTTTTCAAGTTTATTCTCTCGAAATGGACTTTTCTAATCTCACTCTGTCGCGCTGCTTTAATCTGTTTCTTAACTAATGAAGCAATTTTGAAAGGAGCCCAAAATCGCATGGCTGCGCAGACAACCAATGACTAAGCTGAGGTAGACTTATTGCAATAAGGTGGTGAAATTAATTGATTCTAAACGATGGCGTCACTTACGGAAATATTAAAATAGTCTTTCTTTCATGGATGATTTTTAATTATTGACTCATTTATTGACTTCTGGTTTAAAATTAGTTTCTTTTAAGTAACTATCATGGGGTTTTGTGAATAAAATCCATCTCGAACCATTGCGTGCATAGAATGGGGGCAGAGTGGAGTGAGGGAGTCTTTGGCCTTGTGTTAAGGAAACAAGAATTTTCTCCGACCATATCTCATTCAAACCATCTTGCTTGGCAGTACTATGCAGCACGCAAAAAATAGTTTCAAGTCTAATACACACTTGGAGTGACTATAGCATGACACTCACTTCTTCTTCCCCGTTATTAATGACAAAAAATTATATTTCAAATAAACCGCTCAAAAAACACACCCAAATAAACAGCCTGACTTAATGCACTAAAACAACCTTAAAAGAGAATCGTCTTAATGCGAAAAATTCATGAATTGATTCTTTCTCTTCTAAGCAAATAGTTTTTTAGTTTTAAAATGTTATATTTTAAACCTTTTAAGTTAGTGAATAGAGAGTGATCTCAAAGTTGTGATGTAAAGGCGGAAGCTTAAAGCTTCTGCTGAAAATGATGGATGCTTATTGTAATTATTTTTAACACTTTAGGATTGCAGAACATTCTTTACCAGTAAGACAAAAAGTGGATTATATGGAAATTAATGAGGCATCTGAAAGGAGTTGGTATTCACTTCCTTCTCGCTTCGTCTGGAGTTAGTGAAATGGCAAAATATTTTTTCTTCTCAGCTTTCCGAAATGTTAAATTGCTTTGTCTGTCTTGTAAGAAAATTGTCTTTTGGAAATGCCGTAGCGTATTTCGATACACACTGTTCAAATATTAATGCGAACTCATATTATAACTGGTTTGGGAAAAGGCTGTCTGGCTAAAAAGAAACTATAGCCCCCGTGGGACTGAATAAGCATCCTGCGAGTTTTGAGGAAGAATTTTCCAAAGTCGGCTTTTTATGTCCGCGTTAAATAAGGCGATGGCCTTTGCAATAATTACGGAAGTAGCCTATATTTATGTATATATAAATATTCGTACTAAATCTATGTTTGGCAAAGGTCCTGGTCTTTTTATATTAATTAAACTTCTTCTTGCCTCTGCTCTAATTGCCTCTTCATTTGAAACGAAATTCCGTCGGAAATTTTAGCTGCATCAGCTAACTAACTGGAATAAGCTTTGGTTTTCCGAATTCGTTAGTAGGAACTTGATTCATTGAAGCTTTGAACAGTACTTAGAGTTGCCCTAAAGTTTGGTAAATAACAGACATAAATTAAACCTCTGAAAGTTACTTCAATCTGTCCATCATTGTAATTTCATTATCTTCAACATGCCCAGAATCTCTAATGCGGATTAGTTTTGAGACGATATATATATGCATTTAGATATTTAATTTTGTAAGCTAATGCAATTCAGTGCGTAACTTAAAACTTCTATTATCCCTGAATGAAAAGTGATGATAAGTTGAATAGGTAGGCAAAATCAACTCCCTAAATAAATGCCCGAAATTGTGAAAGAAAGGTGGACATATTTAAATCAAAGAAAATATCATATTTCTTTGAGTAAGCGCATATAATTTTTTTGGCACATTTTAAGATCTTTCTAATTTGGAAACTATGAATAAGTTGGCTAAGTAAATAAATCGTTAACCTCTAATAAATTCCCCTCTCCCCAATTAAACGAGTCAAAAAATCTTTTTTTTTAATTTTCAGTAAGTATATTCAAAGTAAAACTAATAATTTAAAAAGTTTTCAATTACTTCATTGTTCAGTCTAAACTGCTAACGACAAAATTATTTCTTACATAAGGCATAACTCACTCAAAGATTGAAGATGGATAGCTCATAGTACTTCTCAGTCAATTAATGACCTAGTGCTCCTAAAATAGCCACCAACTATGCAAGTCAAAGACATTAAAATTAATAGAAACAAATGAAATACATTCCCAGAAAAAAATATTGCCCTGCCAAATTGACTATGCTTATCTTTACAATTGATTTATAATTAAGTTATGTGCAAAGCATTATTGAATAAAAATTAGTACGTATTTTGCAAATGTTGCATGTATAAAATCAAAAGTTATTAAAACATACTTTCATTTTTTCAAGGATAAAAATTATATGGCAATCTTATCCAAAGACACTGATATTTGCTTAAAAAATCTGCACCCAAAAATAGTCCATTCAAAATGCCATGATTTTAGCAGATATCGAATACGTTAATGGTAAACAAAATTTTTTTTCAAATCGGTATAAATTCGACCCAAAGAAATGATTTACATAGAGCGGATGCCCAAACAGGTAGTTTTGGTAGGAGTGACTTCAAAGTTAATTTTGTTGAGGTAATTTAAGGAGCACAGTTTAGCAATTAAACCCAACATATTTGAAGGCGGTAGTTGGGAGAAGTTGGCTAAGTCATGTTCTCTTAGAAGGATGATAACTGTCTATCTCTAAAATACTAGCTCCTTAAATGCGCAGTTTAAGAGTTGAACCCATTGGAACGGCTGCATTTCCTGCAAATAAGGAACACAGCACTTCAGCAAAAAAGTAGCTCAAACACTGTAACACAAAAGCAACATTTTATGAACTCGACAAAAATTGCCCATTCCATCTTACATCGAATTAATAGTCAATGTAGCATCATTGGCAATTAGGAGCCATCGAGAAAATTGCTTATTTGAAATGAGAAATTTCAAAAAAAAACGAAATACTCTTTTAGTCTTTGAAACATTTGAATGTTTTTCTTTTGCCTATTTTTAAAGCGCCTAAGTCGTTTTGAAAAATTCCAGTTTTATCTTTATAATTACTTTATAAACAAGCTTTACTCTTAATCATTACAATAGCGCAGAATTTAGTGCCTTCAATGGTTTATTTATATTTTTAACATGATCTATGTATGCACATCAATTATGAATCACAAATCTGCTTAATGAAATTATGCAGAAAATAACTTATTGTATGGATCGTATTTTAGCCATTCGAATTTGTAATTAATAGCATGTCTCATTCATACAGATGAGTGTGGAACGCGTGACCTTAGATTTGACAAGGTACCCATATCACATCTGTGCACATAATGTATCAAAGGTTAATGAAATTATCCGAACACCATAAATTGTTGCCTATTGATCACTGGTAAACTTCTCCTCGAAAGCCTTTATTATCTCATAAAATGAAAAAAATTATTTTGCTACCGTACAAATATCGTTGGTCTGAATCTCTAGTTTCTAGTTGTATCAAATCACCTAATTTAGACCCCACTTATTTTTGCTTGAGAGAAGATTTCCTGGACCGACTACTTTAAGAAATTCACTTCCTGCCAGTAGGACAGTTGGTCGATGAACACCTCTCACCTGACCTTTGACTTGGCAGATGTAAATGTCAACAGCTGTCCACGTTGACTGATTTTTTCTCATTTAGGATAATTTAACACCGGTTTGGAAAGTAAATATCAATCCTCATTCCTATAAACTAGCCGAATATAGCATTACTAATGACTATTTTTACATTTTTTTGTCATTATTCATCTCTTAAACGTTTAGTTGGGAAAGATGACACATATAGTCTACTATTATACGAACGCAAATTTTGCACCTTTTGTTATAAGCTTTAATCGCTCAAATAAATCAAATTCTGGAAACTGGTTGCGAACTGGTTCAGAGGCTGAATCAGGTATATAGCTTGAGTGATTTAAACATTTTGAAACAGTACTTACCCTACTGTTTTCCGGTGTTGCATCATTATCTTGTGCCTTAATCTCTCCAACCGGAGTGTTAACTTTCGCATTTTCGTCGATTAAAAATTGATATAATGGTTTATCAAATTCCGGTGCACAGTCATTTTCATCCAATACTTCTACAGTCAGCATACCGCTTCCTTCGTTGACGGGTTCGCCCGATCCAGAATCATTTCCTTCTCGATCTCGTACGGTGACCATGAGGTTGAACCGTACAACAATTTCTCTATCGAGAGTAGTAGCTGTAGTAACTAATCCTGAATATGGATCCACTCTAAAGTTCTCTGCACCATCTCCGCTTATGGAATATATTATGGCTGCATTCTTTCCAACGTCTGCATCGAAAGCTTCCAGCCGATAAACATTGACGCCTACCGGTGCGTTCTCCTTAATTCTTGCAACCATGGGATTATGCTTAAACATCGGTTTGTTGTCATTTTTATCCAAAATCAATAACTTAATATCCACTCTTGTGGTCTGAGGCGGTTGACCAGAGTCTTGACAGGTTAAGGTCACAAAGAGCTCGCTCAGTTGTTCTCTATCGAAGGAGACTCGAGTTAATAGTTTCAATTGGCTTTGTGATCCCTCAAAAAGAGGTTCTAGAGAAAGACTGTCGTGGCTCAATTTGCACTGAAAGCCTCCCGAACCCTCATTTGGAAAAGTGGAAGGTCCGTTTGTTTGGTCTTCATCACTGAGCAGAACGGTGGCTATAAAATATCCAGGAGGCCGATCTTCCTCAACTTCAAGATAAACGGGTTTGTATCTTTGGGACTGTTGCTGATTTTGCTTCAGAGATCCCCCTTCCTGCTTTCTAGGCCGCACTGGCCGAATCGTGATTGTTGGAGCATGATCATTAAGATTCAAAATTCGAACCCGAACTTCCTGGTTACTATGGAACTTTCCATCACTAACGACAATTGGAAGTGTGTAAGATGTCTGGATCTCATAGTCTGGAGATTGTTTGAGGTAAACAGTACCATCTTTTTCCCTTATTCCAAAAATAGCGCGTGCTGCTGGTGCAATGGTGCTATCAAAAGAGAAAATTAGGTTTTCTCTGTCAATTACATCAGGTTCAATAACTCTTGGTGTATAGACAGCTTGATTAAAAGGAGCATTTTCTTGAACCTCAATAGTTACCGAATTTCGACGAAGTGCCCCATCCATTCTAAGCTTAGAATATATTCCATCAACAGACGACGGTTCAGGAGGTAGAAAATAAGGTGCATGGTCATTAATGTCCTTTACATTCACCCGAATTAAAACGCTTCCTGTTTTTGGTGCAAATCGACTGTCATCTGTTGCCACCAACTTCATAGTGAAAGTCCTTGGTGGGACGTCCAATTTTTCGATTTCCTTGGGAAGAGGTTGCTTTTGTTGTATTAGACTAAGTTGTCCAGGTGTCTCATAATCCAATTCACCAATGACTTGAAGCCAAAGGCGAAAAGATGGCGATGAACATGCCTGCAAATTCCATCCAGTATTCCATCTGTCAAGAATGAAGTGTTGTGGGTCCTTCTGCTCAATTACTTCAGTATCTAGTTTAAAGTATCGATTGATATCTGATGCCAAAACGTGGGAACTACCATAATCCGAATCAGGTATGTTGGCAGAGAAGAGGAAATATCTTGACGTAGTATTTTCAGGACCACAATCGGCATCCACAGCTACCGGTAAATGAAACCGTGCTCCCGGAGCAGTATGTTCTGGAACTGTGATATTAATTGATTCCTCCTGCCACGTTGGAGCATTGTCATTGATATCAAGGATAAAAATTTTTACAAGGATAACCTGAGGTTCCGGTACTCCACTAGTCGTCTGACTTTCAAGCCGAAGTACCTGCAGATCAATGAAGCAGGGGATATCTGAAATGTCACTGCTGGTAGGGTGATGAACACTAGGAGTTGAAGGACATATCTCTTCTCGGTCTATTCTTCCTTTAGTTGTAATGGTCCCTGATGAGCTATCTAGTTCAAATAGGCGCGTAGATGTTAACAATTGGTAGGATTCACCATTTGATGGACTGAGTAAAAATTGGGGTGCGTGAATACTGATTTCCTCGCTTAGTGTACCAACCGCAGTTCCTTCTGAGCACTCCTCTGTTAGTTGAAATTGGACATTGATACTGGCTCTCTGGCCAAAGTTCAGATGTAAATGAAACAGAAGGAGAATACTAAGGGGGCAGATAGTGAATGAAGGTGTGAGGATCATCTGTCTATGAACACATGCTATTTACAAATGAAAAGCACAACTGCTGGGGCTGTGTTTGTGTGTAAAAACACAAAATGATGTGTGCAATGGTTACCTTTTCGACAATTTACTCCGATGACCAATGCGTGCACAGACACGTATACCCGCGGGATTATTGGCTACTACCTCGGCCAATTAACAGTTCCCTAGCTCGTGTGCAGGCATGGGGAGTTTAGAGTGTCACAAGATTTTCTGTTTTCGCTTGCGTGGTTGCAGGTGCTTGTCAAGTATATATTTTAGAGTATATTTTATGGAATAGCAAAAGTGGATTATTTACTCCTATTTCCGCACAAAATGATGAGTATAAAATAAGAAAAAATCGGAAAATGAAGTTATTATGTTCACACCCGTTACTCCAAATAGTAATACAAAAAAAAACGTTAAAAGAAGTCATAAGAAGTAGGTATTGTTGCCAGAACAACTTTGATTAACTTCAAGAAGGGACTAGTTGTCGTCATCCCATAAGGAATATAATCCACCCTCTAAGACCTAGTCCTCGAAACAATGGACTCATCTTGCAAATTCCTGATCGAAATTCTGTTTATAATCTTTGATACGTGTTAAAAATGTATCCGATTTCATAATTTGTCGTACTGACGCGAGTAATGTCAATCTCGCCGTTCTGTAATTTGTTAGGTCCACTACCCAAATATTTTAACTAAAATGTTAGTAAAGATGGCGTAGATCTTCTAAAAGACCAATCTATAAGTAGAGATTCAATTTAAATAAAATTTTATGCTGAACTCAACGTGTACAATTCGTCAGGTAAAATAAAAGTGAATAAAGCAATACTTTAGTAATCATTATTTACGTAAACTTTGTTGGTGTATGTACGAATATTGAAATTTTACGACTGGCCATTCTAATCACTCGATGGATCAATTATCGCCGTGCACAGTGGACGTGATTTCAATCAGGGCACTTTTGAAGTTGAAATACAGAATATAGTAAGACGAAATTGTCAACTTTCTCCACCATGGAAGAGGCTTACAGTCTGAAATTTTCCATTCATGTTGTACTCAGTTGCTGTTCGATCCTTCATCATCACGTCTTATGGAACTACTTCAGCCAATCACACGTTCATATGGCTCCAACGAGAACTTAACAGAATACATACAGAAAATTTAAAAATTGTTTGATTTTGACAATTAAAATGTCAATGATGAAAAATCCCAATCCTTATCTGTCGCAAGAGTCAAAATGACGGGCTTATAGATAATTTCAGTTGGTTTGTATAGTCCAAGATGTCTTGCGTTGTAAGCTGCCATTTTACATGCATGTCGTATTAGAGTTCTTATTTTGTTGTCAAGTTGTCAAGATTGCACAAAATGTTTTGAAAGGCAGTGGCAACAGTTGAAAGACCACCAAGGGAGGACCTGCACTTCCTGCGCTTGCGGAAGCAAAATACGAATTCAGAAATAAGGTGTTGCCACAAACTGTTTTACAAAATGGGTACAAATTTCCCACGAACTAGCGCAGTTTTGATGTCATAAAGTCATTTTTTACGTCTGCTCGACATTCACATTCGGTTTATCAAGCGTTCCCCTTGATTTGACGCTTTAAACCAAAATTAAAGTTTTAAGTCTCTTCTCAATATCTGAGAGTAATGTCTAGAAAATAGATTAATTACATCCGTGGTCAAATCAAAGTAAGAGCATTATAGGAATCTCCACACTTTTATTTCAAAAGTTTCTTTATTCGCCCTGTCTTGAGTGTCCTCCAAGTGAGTGGTGACGAGATCAATGATCATCACTGCACACCTTTGGTGAGAATGACCAACCAATCTGGTTTATTCTGAAAATTAAGAGTGGTGATAGAAAGTGGGTATGTTGTAGGTGGTCCAAAACACCCTTCCTTTACTCCAAGCCAAGTGCAGTAAAAATTTATTCTGATTTTCTTGGAAATTTCAAGATTCATGGCCATCTGAATCCACTCAAATGCAAACACTGTGATCCAACACAATGAAAATATACCCTCTTATCGGCTGTGATTGTAATCCCAACAACGGAACACAAATCGGCCGACGTATTTCCTGCCTAAATATTAGTGGTATTTTAGTCCGTTAGAATAGTTGGATCTAGTAGATTTGGCTTCTGATCATGGGGAAGCAATCTAAAAAATCTATTGAAGCAGTGATCCAGGAATGGGGTCAAAACACAGGAGAATAGTTAAATGGGTACATTTCAGCTCCAAGTTTACTTGAAATAGGGGTCGCTGAGTCGTCAGTATCTTCAAAGAGAGGACAAATCGCAGTATGACGTAATAATGTGCTATCTTCTCGCTCGACTCCAGAGACATTAGTAAGATTACGTTAATTTAATTCAGATCTTGTTGATCGACAGGTTTAGTGCATGGATTTTCGGTATCACGCGGTTTGCATGCGTTCTTTTACAGTAGATGAGATTACCGACAATGCATTTCTATCACTTGGCTTTCGACCTATAATCCTGAATTTAAATGACCTCACCTTTGATGTATACTTAATGTTGCGACCAAATATTTCGAATGAAGTATACTGTTTGAATATATAAAGACATCTTCAATAACAACTCGATTTCTCCAGAAAAGTATCCCTGAGACTAGTGGCGTCTTTGACTCTAAAGAAACTCCAAATTGTTCTTTACTCAATATCAGCAAATTCTATAGAGCTCAATTCGAAAGGACTGGAAAGATTGGCTCCCATTGACCCGCAATTTTGACTACCTAAGTTAATGGCAGCATCAGTAGAACAAGGACAAGGAGTAATAGATAGGTAAAGATAATGACTGAGTATAATCATAAGCAAAAGTCGGTAAAATGGCCAGAAGTGAGAAATTGATAAATTTTGCTCCGACCGAAAGAAGAATTTCCTTAGAAATAGCAAATTCTAATAGATGTTATGAACACTGAGATTATGCTTAAATTAGCTCTAAGATATGTTAATATGCAATCTTACCAAATACTTCTATTTACTATTAACGTCTATATCATGCTTGCTACTATAATCTTAATAAACTGCTTCATTCTTAATTTAAGGAAAGCAGAAATTTTAGTAAGTAAAATTAAAACCTTCTAATGTTAAATCAATCAATAGTGTAGAGAAACCCTAAAATAAAAGTACGTTTTTCCAACTTTTCTTCCGATTTCTCGAGGCAGTTGTTGAACACAGTCAAAAGGCAGGCGGTCGCAAAAGTATAACTAATAGACCACTGACTAGTTGTAACCATGTCAACAAATTAACACCAATAAAATAGTTGTTAGCATTACATAAATATCCACAATTTTTAGTCATCCAATCAAAATGCTCAAAAGCCAGTTTAAAACAATACCCTCCCTTGTAGGAATTGGATTAGGCGGTTAGCCTCTTGTCAGCATATTTAAACTTGCCGATAGATTGTAAAGATATGATCTAAAATTAAACTTATTTAAATATTAATTAAAAACGGTTTGAAGAATTCCAAATGATAATGTAATTATAAACAGAGTAAATTATGGCTAAAAACTAATATAAGTGGAGCCCAGATTGTTCCTTTGATAGCATGGTGCCAGGAATGAATTAATAAAAGGATTTGATACCTTCACTAATGCAAATGGCCAATTATTACGATGCTCACTCCCTTGCATTTAAATCCATGCTCACACAAGACGTAACTCTTTCACATATCTATGATACGTAACTGTGATGCTCAAAAAGGCTAAACTAAAACGAATCTTAGCTAACAGAAGTGGCCGTTTTTTGTGTTACCATTCCCCTAGAGAAGCAAATTAGTGTGTGTGTATGCTCATTTTAACTTTGCCCCTAAGAGCTCAATTGTTTGAGAGTGCACTATAATTCTGTCAATGGGCTTTTCTTAATCCCATCAACTTTCAATCCAGAGCACCTTAAGTTAATGCTATTTCAAGAAAATAGCAAAATAAGCTAGCGTACTAGACAATTATTCCATTTTCTAACGGTCAGGTTAAATTTAATGTGTTTAGGAAAATCTTTGATAATGCTAATTATTTAAGTATCAAAAGAGGATAATGAGTAACTTGTAGATCATTCTTTATTCGTTAGCTCAGTTTTAATTCAATGAGATTGATTCCTATTTCTCGTATTAAACTAGGCAAATCAATAAATAGTACTCGTAAGAGAACACATAAACACATTGAATAGTTAAATGTAATTGAATAGATACTGTGAATCGAATCAAGGGCTCAAGAGAGTCAGAATTCACTTGAATGCAAATAGCTATTATTAACTAAAAGAATTGGATAAAAGAATTCATAGCTTTCAATCCACAGTGGCTAGAAGGGCGAACCCTGTAAAACTTCATGAAATTACGTACATTTTACATGCTTCATTTTGATTTCTTGCTGGCTCTGAAGTCTGTGGAGGGTAAATCGCTGAGGGCAAAGGTACTTCAGATTTCTACTCTCATATATGCTATATGACAAAAGGTAAAGAAATCGCATTAATTTCATGAGAAAATAGGTTGGAACGAAATCGATGCAGAAAGGTCCATGTGAATATACTATTAAATACATTATACATAGAATGCCTCTACGGATTTCATTAACATAAACACAAGGTGCTTCAAAATATTCCGAGATGATGGGGCCTATGCTAGACAAGTCTTCAATGACAAGACAAAGAAAGACACTTCGACTGGAAGGAAATCCGTGGGGACGCCATCCTTAGAGAATAATATATAACGACAATATTTCGTGTATCATGCAGACCTACCTTGTACACTAAGTCAATGAAAAAGGCGATGTTAGTAACTTAAGTGAACATGACCAAATTGAACAAATTATTATTATCTTTATCAGTTCGCTCTAAACACGTCTTTTTGCAATCACTCATACATATTAATTTTGGAATCTTCTCATTCAATAGAAATTTTAAAGTATGAGTTATTGTAGGAGTTGTCTTGAATTACTTGGTTTCTGTTGTAATAAGTTAGTTCGCGCATATTCTCATTTTCCAGCATACAGCAGGTGAGATACCAGAATTGAGGAAGCCAGAAGATGTTCTGCAAAGTCCAAATGTGCGATGGAAAACATGAGCATTTAAAGAAACCTTAACTAAAGGTTAACGATATTTTAGCTGAACAGGCCTCTGCAAGGGCGTCGCACTTTCACAAAAGTTCCTTCTCTCAGCCATGGCAGAGTCGTAGATTTTGTGAGCATACGAACATTCAGCTGAGCTCATCTTTCACTATAGTTTCACATATCATGTTTTGAAATATCGTAATTCTAAGACCAATGGAATTAAAGACAATCAATTATTAGCAAGTATTTGTAGTTGTTTATTGGAAAATGACCTCAGAAGAAGTCTGGCGCTCTGAAGATAGTGGTCTATATTTCCACCCCCCCCCCCCCCCCCAATTTGTAAGATTTATTATAAAGTGTTACAACTGCTATTTACCAAACAAGTTATAACATTCGTTTATATTATTTGCATAACCTAAGGAGAAATCTTTGATGTCTTGTTGTGAATATTTCTGACTCCTTGAGTACTTTCTGCTAGTTATACATATTTCACGCCGCATTGAATGCTATAATCTTAAATTTGCCGGATCATTATAACTCCACACCCACTATCAAAGTAATAAAACTGTTCAAATGGAGATGATAAGTTGTGACCAGCGGAAAGGCCGTTTTGTTACATCTTCCTACCACACTAAGTTCTGGGGAAGGGTGGAGGGGGAAGGGTGGAGGGGGAAGGGTGGAGGGGGAAGGGTGGGGGTAGGGGAAGTTAGTCTAGTTAGGTGGCTGGCCGGTTGTCTTTGTAACGAAAATGGATTTATGAAATGAGACGAGGGAAAGTGGGTGGGAAGGAGGGAGGGGTTAGCGCGTAAAAACGATTAGCCCACCGACTAATTGGTTTTCTTCACGTCACCATTGTCTATCCACCACTTTGGTCTGAAGATAATTAAGTTGTAGGCTTTGTCGAACTGGTTTGGAGTCCATCTTCTAGTGCTTATCAAAGCTATATAATGCAACTTTAAGTGGAATGTCTCTATTTTCTGTTAAAAATTTACTACTAATATGATATCCTAAGTTCTTATAATAATGTTTATTCTAATGAACTCCTAACTCTCGGGTATGGTAACTTATACAAATATTAACAATTTAAACAAAGTTCTGTAAAAAGTTTCTATTTTTTCATGCTATTCGTTACTGACGACTGGACTGACAAAATATTTATTGAGTGTTTGAAAGAAACACAAGGGAGCTGGAATACCAAACATTCCTGACTAAATAAAACCCACGATTAAGTACTTACCATCATCGACGAGCAATTGCTAAGATCCATGAGAAGAGCAGGGAAATTTGAATTTTGAAAGGTAAACTATCCACTTAATGAATATCTCACAACCTGATTTTAAGCACTAAATGAAATAAGACTCTTTGATACCGTGGCATTGATCTCGTTATCATCTTAGTTCACTCTCTTTCATCATGTATTGGCGCTTTTTTTCAAAGCAGTTGGGTCTAAATTGTGAAAGCCTTGTAACATTGTGAATAATGATCACACCTCACAGTGGGAAATGTTTAAATGTACACAATGGCCGCCAATTTCGAGTGCCTCTTGGCAAGTGAAATAGACAAGTAAACCATCCCATTTCCAAACAATATCTACTTAAACATTCGCTACATCAGTCATGTATTTCTTAAGTGATCATTATTGTCTCAGTCAGTAAGAAACTTGTCCAATTTTTATTTGTGGAGTAGTATGAAAATGGGGGGGGGGGAGGTGGAGAAAACAGAACATTCCAAAGAGACTTGATTCATAGAAGAGGTACAGGAATGAGTAAATTAAGAATTCGAAATACTAAACGCCTTATCGTATTCATAGTTTTGTGACTTTAAGGTCTCTACGTTCCCATTGGGATATAAATCATGGATTTCTCTTATTCCATTTGTTGGCGCCCTAGTTACATGCAGGACCAACTATGTGCGTAATGGCAACAGCTGGTTGGCTTGTTCATATCATTTTGTAGTTACTCGCACTCCCTCCCTTAATCATAAAAATAGCAGAGGTTGCTCAAGGTGTACTTTAATGTTAATTATACACTCATGTAGTAAATTTCATTGCTATTCAGACCAAAGGTTTCTGTTGCAGGCAATGAATCCCTTTCCACAAATTACATTTCAAACAAACACGCACATTTACCAGGATTAAAAGGACTAAATTACTAATGAAATGAAAAAAAATTTACTCAACTTATTGGCTTATCTTATCTAACATGAATCCCACAACTCTCTTAGTTACAGTTTAAGGGCCAAACTATTTAATGTGGGCAGGAGATTATGATACGATGTAGGCGCATGAGCACGCTTAGCTGGTTTCTTAGAGGTTGATCTTTTAAGATCTTGATTTGATGTACAATTCTGTATTGATAAGACATTTCTACTACACATGGGTGCCGTTTCAAGCAAATAAAATGGCTCGACCTGATAGATTATCCACTAGTATTTAAATGACAATTTAAAATTATATCAATACCCCGTATTAGATGACCCAGATAAGTATAGACCTGATTTTCGTTCCTTATTTTGGCTAGTATTTACCTTCACTAAGTAATAAGAATAGAAGACGACAGATATTAAGACGATCAAGAGGCATTTGGAGGTGGAGCCAATCAAGAGCACGTTAAATTTGGGCAGTAGTGATGTTGTGATATGAGTCTATTTATGTAGATAGAATATCAGCTAAACTTATTTCATGGTGAAAATTTATAAATTATAACTAGACTTCTTCAATATTTCTAGTCTCTTTGATGTTTTCTACCAAAATTTCGGCTCTTCACAAGTAGTGTTGATGAAGGAAACCATTGGAGGGTGAAATATTAACCCAAAAATTGTCCTACAAGCTGTTGCTTCATGATTAACGAACAACATTTTGCTAAATCTCATAAAATCGCGTCATTGCTTTTTTTAATGAAAATATGACAATAAAATAGGAATGAAATGTTAAAAAACAATTTAATTCGAGGTTTTTGGATTCAGGATGAAGATACCCTATGTTTTAAAAATTGGCTATTTTAGCATCGTTAAGTCCTTTGACCTTTTTTTCCGAAATTGAAAATTGTTCACATTGTATCTTGCTTTAGAGCAATCATGCAATCGTATGTCAAAATTCCCCATAGATATCATTGAAGAGTGAAAAGAGCAACTGTGGCTCCCACTTTGACCTGAAGGGCATTTGGGCGAAGTGAATTATCGACCTTCCAAACCCTTTAACGCTTCATAAAAAGGTAGTTCGTACTTCTAAATTTCTATTTTTTAGCTCACTTAATTGCCAGAGTAGATTTTGGATTAACAGACCATTGGAAGATAAACATTCTCAGGAGTTATACATTTGATGAATTAATATTCATTTAAGATAAGATCTAAAATAATGATTACTGTGCAGAAACACAACATAACCGCGTGTTGTATGCACATCAATTACACACCAATATTTGCGCGTTTTATCCTCATTTTCTGAAGGAATTGGCCTCTATTACGTTGGTCAAAATTGCAGCATTTACCGTTTAGTCCGGCTATAGTGCCCATTAACTTTACTATACCTTGGCTTCGTTTGATGCAAATGTTATGATTTTAAGAAAGGTTTTCCTTAAGTCAGAATAAAATGTATTAAAATCGTTATGCTTGAACAGAACTGAATCCAATATCTAACTATTCGATAGGTTTCCAAGAACAGATGAAGAATGACCAGCTTCATAAAGCATTTTTCAAAGTTCCTAGAGTGAGACCTATAAGTGCATTTTCTGTGGGCGTTATTGGCTAAGAGCAGTCATCAGAAGATAAAGTTGGAGAAAAAGTCGAATTTATTTAACTAAATAATTTAAAGTGGGGGTGGATGGAGGAAGTACGAATGCGGGAGAGTACTAGAGGAGTGGATGATGGAAATAGCAGATGCACTGGAAAGCGTGTGATAAGTAAACTTCCGATTCGTAAGTCCTACATCTGTCGTGTCGTTAGAGTATACAGCCAAAGTATAAATCGCAAATCTCCGCAAGAATGCAAGTGTAATTACCTTGTTTGAGGCCCTATGACTAGTGCTGAGTTTATATTCACTCAGTCACAATGATCAAAATGTCTAGTTAATAGTAGAGAACAGGAAAATTAAAATTTTTTTTTAAATACCAATTATTTAGACAAAATCCGTACATTTTTACTACAGAGACAGTATTGGTTAAAATAATTGAGAATATCCTAACTGGTTTTAACTGAAAATTGCTCACGGCTTCGTATTTTGGAAGTAAAACAGAGTATTCCCTTCAAATTCGCATTAATTCCACCCATTTTGAAATAACCCAAACCCTCTAGATACCTGAAAACTCGTACACTCGGCACACTACAGTTTGAAAAGATCTTTCTTTGCTTCTGCTTACCTATATTTTGGAAAAGTTAATGTCTTTAAATTGGGCCAACCGTTTAATCAGCCCAAATAACCAGTGGTAGATTAGAGTTATTTATGCAATATCGACGTTTTGGCGATGATTATCTGCTAACACATGCAGGTTGGTTATCTTATATTGCGTAATTGAACTTATGCTTATTAACATCAAGTTTACCTTTGAATAACATGTCATGAGGCTGCAGAATGCTCAAGGGACTTATTGAGTTTTTCAATGAGGTGGCATAAAGCGTTCAAAATAAATCACATCCTTGAATCTTTCCAGACTATAAAGCATAGGAATCGCAGTTTGTAAAACTACGTGAGAATTTTACAAACTTTAAAATTTACAATGACGAAGACATAAGCCTACCTACGATATATTTATATTAACATACAAAAAAAATAATTAAAGAAGATGAAATTTCGTAAATTGATTTCACAAGTGTTCAGTTTTATCCAGCGGGATAATTTGCAGTCATCTCTCACATTTGGTTAAATCAAATTACCTTCTGTATTTAGAGACAGCTATAAATGCAAGGACTTGATTATCCTCGAAGTCTCGATGGACAAATTAGCGAGTTTCCATATTTCGATTATAAGCCTAATAGGATTAGTTATACTTCCGAAAATATCAACCTTGGTATAATTCAATTAATGCAGTTGCTAATACATTTAACTGACCCAACTAAAAAAACCCCATGATAGACAAACTAATTAATTCCAAAAAATGGGTCCAGAATTCAGATCACTACCATATCGATTATTAGCTGTGATCTAATTAATCAAAAAGAATAGGTGACTATCTTTCCACATTATTCAAAGTCTAATCTTTGCACAAATTTTCCAGCATTGATCTTACTGCCACCTATGTCCAAACGGTGCTATGGTATTTCACTTATTTGATATAGAAAACGGAGGGGATCCGTAAATATCACAAATAAACAAAATGGTTAATTGTTTTGTGCGTGGAAGAGCGTCTTACTGGACGCATTAAACTAAGCTAAATCAGAACTGAAGCTAAAAATATATAAGAGAGGCAGCCTCATCTGTTTCAATGAAACTTTTCCACATAGCATTTTGACAAATAGAAGATTATCCACAACGCGGAGCAAAAGTTAGGAAAGATTTAAATGCTGTTTTTGCTCCACGTCCTCCACCCTACGTGCTTATTGTGAGTCTACCAATGACTTTTTGATTTATGGCAATATCGCGCCCTCTATCTACTGGCTAATTAAGTATTAATTACGGAGCATTGTCCAAGTAATGAAATATTCTAATCTCACTCTAATTCAGCATTTAACATTTTAAAAAATGTTGACACACACACAATCTCTCTGCATCACTTGGAACATGACAAACTACTAAAGTTCGGATTGTATTATTATTTTTTTCAGATTAAAAACATTCCAATTGATCTACACTCATAACCGTGGATTGATTTGATATATATATATATATAGGTATAAATATATATATAGGTATAAATAGCCCTCTTTAAAAATGAAAGAATTTAAGCTTCTACGTAACTAGGGCAGTTCTAATCTGTTACCTAAACGTCAGCTTTCTAAAAGCACTTACACTTTTGACAGACTTACGATTATCATAACTATACGTTCCACTTCGGATTTAAATTAAATTTTTAAATTCCAATTCACCTACATGTGGATGGTATCTATTTAAGTTCCATTAAAAGCCTACAGCTTTTTACTGATAAGCTCGAGAGGAGTAGAATGTTTTTAAATACCGTGGTAATGTGTCCGAAAGTTCCCGAATATTATATATTATACTGGAAGTGGGCAATTTACATCACGCAAATTGTGCAACAAACCCTTGCAATCACATTCAATTTTGCTGGACGATGAACGCGCAGTGTTCAATGTTTATCTGTCAAATTAGAACTCATGAGATCAAGGTACTGCCCCACTCCCAATTCAATTTTTTTGTTTGCATTTCCTTTAATGGAATCAAAACACTTCTTAGCAGATTGGAGTTCCCATCAGCCAAATTATCACAGCATTTTAAATAGATAACTTTGCATTTGTGATGTCCAAACGGATCAACTTAAGATAACAGTGGCTTTGACCAATGAGAGAAAAGTAGTCAGTAGGACAGTTGAGCAGCAATTCCTTATAAAAGTAGCCAAACGTATACATCTTACGACATTTAAGTTGATAAGACAAATATGTGGCAATAAACTTGGTAACAGGTCCTTATATCAGTGTCACTTTGGCCAATAACCACAATTCTACGTTTGAGGGATATGAGAATGCATACGATTCGATGTTCGGTTTAAAATAAATATTGTTCGATTAATTAAATATGCATTGGCTTTTGGAGTATTATGTTTTTAAATACTATGCCCGAGGAATTATCTGCTTCTAATCTCTAAACCAAAATATTAACCTCTGTTTGCAAACTGTTTTATCTTTTGATTTACTGAATAATTGGAGCAGAATTATTCATACTCATTCGTATTCACCTCTGATAGGAGTACTTTATAGGAGGCAGTTAAATGTTGGCTTCTTTTTTCCAAATTTTATTTCCATTTACTTAAATATTGAATGCCTAAATTAGGTGAATTCATCTCCCAACTTATATTTCAATTTTTAGAACTGATTTATCAAAGTTGAAAGAATTAAAAGGAGGGGAAAAAATCTTTATACCGTTTATTAATTTTGTACAATGTCTTTAGATTTTGAAAATTGATTAATGCACTTCTATTTGGAAAAGTTGATTTAGTGTCTTCGACTGCGTAGCTTATATTTCTTCATTAGCAGTTTGCAGTTGGGCAACGCCCTCTTCATCGTTCTATTAATTCTTGAAATTTTCTCTTCCTGAAGGGCCATTAAAAACCATGATTCTGGATTCCTAAAATTGTTTTCTTTTGGAAAAGTGAAATTGAAGGACAAAGTCATGCTTCTCAAAGTAGGCATCAATAGCTGAAAGATTGGCCAAGTAAATTTTTTTTTTTGCAATTCATCTGTCAACCTGATTTAAAGTGCCTAAATCTGGAAAAGCAACTCAAATTCGCCTAAAACAACGGATTTTTTTGTAAATTTTTTACTAAATTTTTAAATTCTTGACTCAATATTATCGAAATTTCACTTTCATAATTGGGATAGGTCAGAATATTGATTCGTTATTTATCGTTTTTTCCCGTGTCCATGTAGTCGCATTCTGCCATATTAAGGAGTTGACGTAATCACGTCCGAATTAAATACGTACAAATTAATTGGCAGTTACATCAATTCTCCTACTCGGGTCTATTTTAGCAGAGCACTAATTTGGAGCGAACTAATATTTACAGCCCCGAAACCGCCTGGAACCACCAACTACTCATACTTCATGGTACTAGGCTTAATCACAAGTTTAAAACAACTGCTCACAATCGGGTGTTTATGTCAATTTTCTCTTTCCTTTATGTTTAGTGATAAAATAATCCTTCACATCTCTATAAAACCCGCAATTTAGCCAATTAGCGAAAATTTTGCGAATTTTGTATTGATTTTGTCTAATAACAGCAATGCATTATTAACATCCACATACTATGTCAAAAAGCCAGGTTAATAGATTACGAATTGGATGTTTATGAGTATCTCTTAAGTATTGTATTGTTTAGCGATCATGCCTCTACAAAACTCGCATTTGTTAAAAAGCATAGGTGTTCTGGATGCTTTTAAACCCAAAATGACTGAATATTTCCTCGTTTACTATTGTTAATTTCTGCCTATTTTAAGAAATCCTCATGACCTTTGCATTATGGTGTATTACAATGTCTGGAGTAGAACATATTGAAAATCAATAGGGGTCGTTGGGCCATTCATTCCTTCCCTCCATACCAATGAGTGTAATATCGTTTCCTAAAGGACCTAATGTAATTAGAACATAGCATGAAGAAATTTATTATATATGGTTTTTCCAAAGTGAAGCTGTTTGTTTAAATAAAATTGCATGACAAATTTTAGATTGCATTAACTAAGTACTTTGTGGTAACGATATACATTGTTGTAACGATAGAATTTGTTAAAAATATCCAGTTGGCTATCAAATTAAATTCAAATGATCCCTTTGACTAAAAAGTTATATTTTGCCTGAAAGTTCCTGAAATATAGATATGGCTTAGGAAAAGATTGATCAAAGTTAAAGAGACCAGAAGTCAAGGTCTACTTCTATAACTTTAGATAACTCGTCACCTTATAAGAAAGTTATTTTTCTTCACTATCCTCTCCCTTTCCCATCCCAATCTGATCCTGAAAGCTTTAGAACTTTCATGAAATAAATTGAAATTGTAGGGACCAGTTAAATCTTATTCAAATGAGTTGTAACTACAGTGTGCTAATAAATACAAGACATTTAATTACCACTCTCCTGCCATCAGAAACTTTTCATTAGCTTTGTTGTATGCTTAGAACAGCCTTATAAGATATTTCTCATGATCATTTTGCTTTGCTCCGGATGCTCTACGTCTGCTTTATTATTCAGGTGTGCACCACGGTGTTGATCACAGCCACATGAATTATAAATTACATTGTGGTCCCACTGCCTCTCTCTTCCTCCACCTAACCCCCCCTCCCTCCCACCTCACCATCATTCCCATCTCTGGTGCTCAAGCAAGAGTGGGGAACTAAAATGAAATAAGCAACCGCCTTTCAAGCATTTTGGTTGATACATTTGATGAAAGTAAGTGGATAATTCAAATATTTGGCCACTAAAGTAACTTATTTTACAATGATTTAATTAATTAAGCAGACAAAGGTGATAGATCTGACATTAGCAAAAATCTAAGGATTTGAGGCTGCTTTTGTTTACTAAAGGTGAATTCATGGTAGTGCTCAGTAGGCTTTAGTAGGATTGATTTAAATTTTCCATTTGCTCTAAGTCGAGCGTCTTCATCTTATTGCACCGATTTAATAATTTTGCCAATTTTTTTGTTTAGATGGAGGCAGTTTCATTGTATTTCTCATGACTATGTTACACTCGGTCAATTTTTAATAGAGATTATTTCGACCAGTAGAAAAGTTTAGGGCCAAGGCGCTTCTTTCAAACAATAGGTAAGTGGAATTGCCACTATTTTTGGAAAAGCCCTAAAGTACATTTAAATGTTAAAGTCCAACTGTTAAAGGAGAAATCTCTTTAATTATTTTAAAGTATTCAAGGGCAAAAAAAGAATAATTCTTCCACCAATATGAAGTAGATTGTTAATGAAAAACAACGTTTATGAATAAGATCTATTTCGGAACAAATAGTAGGACAAACGCTGGCAGTTAATTCTCAAATAATGTTGAATAATGAATTTAAATCAAGACACCTCTTACTCTTAGCCTCCTCAAAAATATTTCAAAATCCACCATCCACTTTCGCAATTTAAAATGATCGAAATTATCATCACAGTTGGAATGATATATATGAGAAATGGTCATAAGTAAAATTGATTTGATTTATGCATTTTTATAGAAGTATTTAAAAAATGTCCATTTACCGGAAAGTTGGGTATTAAGTCAATATTAGTCAGCTTCAATTGATATTAAGAGGAGACAATAGCGGATTGTTTAACTTTTATTCATTATATTATAGACGTAATATTCCTACATTCAAGGCAATTACTGGTCTAACATAATAGTTCAATTTAGTTGGAACCATTGTCTCATAATTAGCTCTTTAGGGAGAGGGAGCAATCCACTGTTGTATTGATGCTTGTCAACATAGTAGAGGAAAGAGGGGAGAACGGGGTACCATACAAATAAGACTATCAGGAGACTCGAAGATCAATTTCAGTATTTGCTTTGCCAGTCCTGGAAAAAGTGAGAAAGCCGGAGGCGATATTACACTAACCTTCTCAAGCAATATTAGTTTTAATTCGTTGTTTTACTTTATTATTTGAACAACTTGGATAGAGAAACTAAGCAAATTGATCTCCGATCTTAGTAAATCCTTCTCAATATGAGGTTTTTTTGTTTTCATTGAAAAGTGACTTGGTTTTTTGTCCATTAAGATTTCAATGAGATCAAAGAAAGTATTTCTAAAACAATTTAGCAATATTAGAAGAAGAATAAAGGTAGGATAAATGGATATAAGTCAAAATCGAACAAGATAACAAGTTCGTATACCAGCTAAAGCTGTCCCGTCTCTATGCATAAGTGCAAACTTAAATTGTAGCTCACTTTATTCAATACACCTGTAATTGCAACTCTGACAATGTGCTCGAAATGTTTTTTATCTCTTAGCAACAGTTTTAAAAAAAGGATTCAGTAAGCTATGATTACTCGTGATGTTTCGTTTTTTTGCCTTTGGGTTGCTTTCTCATTCAAATGCATCTAGACACGCAAACTTAGAATGGGGAGAATTTGAAAATAATAATTCTTACAAAACAAAATTGTTGAGGCAAGGAAGGAAGTATAGCGAATAACAATTCCTCCTGAAAATAGTTGAACATGTACAATTTTGAGAGGTTTGGACACTTGATTTACGCTACTTTATGACAGGTAGGGAGAAACGTTTGTGTTAACTCTAATACATGTTTTGATATTCTGAATGTATGTTGGTCTGTTTCGACTATATTGGCCCAAAATTGTTGGATAGACTGGTAAAGGTAAATCTATTTTTCAAAATTATCAAATAATTATATATTCAACTTTTTGTCACATTATAGTCATAGTATTTTAAATTCTCACGTTTTCATCAGTCAGAAGTCCACAATTTTGCTTATTTCTCTTCCAATTCATCGGAAAATCGGAAACAAAGAAGATTTTTCTTGCCTTACAGACTTGTTTTAGGCACTCTTTCAATTTAAATGGTCGGGACCTTCCAAAGCGTTGCATACGCCTGCAAAGCAATGCCTCCTTCCAGTTTTCCGTCCAGTGAAGGGAAATTGCAAGGAATTGTAAGCATTTTCATACTTGACATGCATTATAGATACCTTTTCATAATTAAATGAATTTTTTTCGAAGCCGAATTGATATGAATATGCATTGGTTCTGGTGCATAAGCCAATGTGGGCGAACTAGGTGTAGTGTAAGTGCAAAAAATGGAATGACAAGATTTCAAAGAACAGATCACATTCCATTGTTGAACATTTCATTAGAATGTTTTTCAATCTTCCATTGCTCGAACTTCAGCATTCTTGAGTTGGAACATGCTTTGAGTTAATTTAACAAAGCTCCAAAGTTTGTATTATGGACGAAGGTAAATGGTCAATACAGTTTGAGATGTGCGCCACAGATAGAGTCATAGCACCAATATAATAAGATGGGGTAGGCAAGTGGATTCGA
The DNA here is from genome assembly GCA_000469805.3 of Hymenolepis microstoma. Lineage (NCBI taxonomy): Eukaryota > Metazoa > Platyhelminthes > Cestoda > Cyclophyllidea > Hymenolepididae > Hymenolepis > Hymenolepis microstoma. Next base: position 7,201,134 of record LR215995.1, on the reverse strand, counting down.
ACTTTCACTGCCCAACTCTATCACGATCTGGTTAATTTAAATCATATTTCATTCCTTAATTTGTATAATAAAGTGCAAGTTACATTACTACAACAAACCTTCCAAAATCATTAATGTAACAGCTATTTAAGTGCACGCTGTCTATAAATATGCTCCTGCTTCCCTGAAGTGGATAACTGAGTTTTGGTGTCGAACTCCCACCTGTTGCTTATAACTTGGAAAGCTGTGTTAAGCTTGGAAATAGCCTGGAATTGTAATTTGACAAAGTTGGGTTATATTGGCATCGGGAATCTATGGGCACTATAATTTAGACAGGCTTAATTGGTTGAAAATATGGCCTTGGCTTAAATATCCAAGTAATTTTCGTCCATTCCGTTTAGTTGGGCAACAGGTATTTTCAACCGCGAATCTCTGCAATGTATTTCATGTTAAAGTCGAATGACTTAAGTGAGCCTGTTTCAACTACTACACTGGTTGAAAATTCCAACACTTCCAAATAAGGCTTTTATCGTATAAAATTGCTAATCTTATTTTTGCATCACTTGATACATCCTCGGTGATTGAAGAGCTTAAATCAGTGGCATTTAATTGCGGAGTTCTTGTCATCTAGTTTTCCCTTAAAATCGATATTCATACTATTCAGCCATAATGAGTGGACTCAAATTCCTGATATCGAATTTCTTGAGAATTACCAATTCATACTTCATTAATACTGTTTATCTTTTTTAATCGAACATGTGGTGTCATCTAATGCTATAAGTAAAAACTTTGTTCTCATATCTTGAACATAGGGGACTCGAGCTGAATATGATTTGACTAAAAGTACTCGGGAATGCAAGGAGAACATCTTTAACCAATGAGATCCCGGCTTTTATTATACAGTGACTATCACGACAACAGATATTTGTGGTGAAAAATAAAACTGCTTTTGCATTCATGAAGTAATTTGCAAGAATGAAGAATTTTTTGGTCATAACCAGTGAAAAGGATGATATTCGCCCTCATTTATAATCCCTCATGAGAAACATATCATTAATCTAACTTTGTGGTCGGTCAGGGAGCAGATAAATAGGAATTAAGTTGCCCATGGGATTTTTATGCCATTACTTACACAAGGGAAGTGATGTATCGTTTTAGCGGCCAGGAACTAAAGCGTCCGCTGCTTCATTCATGCGGCTTTCATCCGTAACGAACTAACTTTTTTTAACAGCTTAAATTAATGTCCAGTTAAATAAAATTGCTGATACCTGAAATCCACCAATTCAAAAGTAAGGCCTTTTTAAGAAAAAGATCTGGTTAGGCTTTTTGCATAAATTTTGACTGAAGACCGCTGCGTTTTAAACGTCTTTTGTTCCAGTCTGTGTAAAATGCAAAAATATAAAGATTGATGAATTAAAGTGGGAGGAATTTGAAAATTTTGAAAGGTATCGCATTAGTTCTGTGCTAAATCTCACTAAAAAGATGCCTATATGATCAAAGAAATATAGAAGCAAGACCAAATGGGGTCATCGGAACTTAGGGAATATTCATTTGATTTTTGGCCATGTACTCAGAGCTGTCGAAAAAAATATACTTATCGCAATGCTGGTGCTACATATGCCCAGTCAATCCACGTTGAGAATTTAAAATCAGCTTGCTTGAAGTTTCGTGACCGGGTCCGCAGTCGGAAATGGACTGGGACTGCAACAGACACTTTTGACGGTTAATTCGAATAAATTCCTTTTCCCACTTTTTTAGTTAGCAACCCTTTTTACTGAATAGAAGAGATTCGGGTAAAAGAACATGCGAGATAGGTACCTTTTTACGAGTTCACCGTCACAGAAGTGAAGAAGTATTAAATTCATGTCCTAAAGAGTTTTAAGAACTTGAGATAAGTTGAAAGAAAAGTGTATGCCGTTAAGGTGTTTTATTTGCACTGAATTCAGAATGTTTACGGTTTTCGAGTGCTACTTGGAATATTTCTTTATGTCGGAGCCTAACTCCGGATACTTTACTCTCCATGACATAACAAATGGGTTCTTGGGAGTTCAGATGCATCGTCGGTGTTCAATACTAGTTAGATTGAGATACAAGTTTTAATTATAACATCTCGACAAATAAACAAAGCTATGCAAAATATCCTGCTCTTATAAACCGATAAATTTTAATAAAAACACAAGTTTTATTTCAAGGTTATTTTACTTTAAAAGTTATCTCACTTTTGTACCCCAGTAGCAGCTCTGTGGTCAACGTGCATATCTGTCGAGTCAAAGGTCCAAGGTTAACTCCGATCTGTACGATTTGCGGTTGAATACGAATTTTTCGCAAGAACTACTATAGGATGTCTTCCATCTTCTAAAGTCTAGTTTGGCAGTATTTTTCAAAATGTACTTGAAGACTATTTTCTCTCATTCAAAAACCCACCCAATCCAACTCAAGAACATTTATTACTTGGAATGGGTTCAGTTTCGTCCAGTTTCCATTTCCTAAAAGATAGTCATATTAAGCAAAATTATTCTCATAAGATTTGATTTTATTTCAAACTTCAACACTTACAACTCAGATTCCTGATTAATGTAAAGTGCTTTTGGGAAATTGTTGTTCTCAGGTGTTAATTGTTCCAGTTTGATTGATTGGTTTCTTCTGTCTTGACAGGTGGCAGATTTCTTTCCCATAAATCCAATTTAGTGAATTTTGACTCTCCTCAAGGAACAAAAGTAGAGCAATGAAATGCTCCAACAAGAGGCATTGGTAATTAAAATGGAGAAAAGTGAGAAGGTGACGTGGAAGAGTACAATTTGAATCCAAAGATCATCCTGTGGATGCCTTTATTGGTACATTGACTTTATTTTAAGCATCAACTCAAACACTTCCTCCTAATCGGTATTACAAGTCTTAAAAGTCATTTGGACTTTCAATTGCTTCCTCTCTCTCCCTCTCTCTATGACTAATGTTTAAATATTGTCGATACAGTGAGGGAAAGGGGTGAGGGGTGAGAGGACTAAATTATTCTGGATAAATTCAAATTCATTTCTAGCATTGCTTTATAAGTTATACCGTATCCTAAATAGAGAGAAGATATTAATTAATCTAGCACACCAAATACCCAGGATATAATGTTACTTTCTTCGCCTAATCACTTAGGAATTTCACCACCTTTCAAATGGTGGGTGGTTTGTGACTCCCAAAATTTCTGCATAATTCATGTATTTATAGAACAGACCAGCTTTTTTAAGGAGCTGACTACTAGCTCACTGGTAAATAAATTATAAGATAATTTTTTTACTTTAGCCAATTAAAAGATGAGTTACTACCAGGGTCTTAAAGTTATTAATAGTGATGAATATGCTTAGGTTTGGATCGCTCTCTGTTGTGAAAATTAATATCGTCATTCATAGGCATAAAATGCATGAATCACTAAGTGCATTTTTAGTGTTTATTCCTAGATAAAGTTTGATTCGTAGCTTTCAAAGTTTATGAATTGGAGTGGACTTCATAATTACCGTACAGGCAAGCTTTTCCATTTGTATTAAACCCTACTTAAATTTATTAAGTAGCAAATTAAACACCGACATTATTTTCATTGAAAATCTCCAATGCGAAATGGAGAAAACATTGTAAATTAGTGCTTTTAAACGTGGTTTCTAAGGATTATAAATATATAAAAATTTTTTTATTTAGGCACATTTGACTTTTATTTTCGGAATTCATAAAGGCTGTAAGTTTGTACTAGAAAATAAATAGCATAAAAAGCACCCAATCATATCACTCCAGTTCCTTTTACTGAATATATTCCCATTTGGCCTACCATCTTTGTTCTTACACCACAAAAAGAATGCAAATTAGCCCGCAAATTTGAATTATCTAATTTTTTATAAATATCAGCTTTAGAAGAAAAGAATGTCTTCTTACAATCTGTATTCTGGAAAGTTCCCAACGGAGTAAATCAAATGTCATAACAAATCAACTTCTGACGAACAATTATCATGAATGATACTTTAGTAATCATATCTGATGTCTCAAGGCTAATACTGACTTTAAAAGGATAATGCAAATGCTTTTCTGAGAAGAAAAAATTAAAACAAATTAAGATAAATTTCCGAAGAACAGAGAGGAGTAAATTGGTAGTTAAAGGAAAAAAATCCTCAAATAATCTATTAGAAATTTGTTGCATTGTCAAAGTTAATTTTGATCGGAGTTTATTTTAGAGTAGTATTAGGTGACGTTAGCATCAAATAATATTCCTCATCAACAAATCTTCACACATATTTGTATGTTTGCCATTGCATATTCCATGAAGCACTCTATAGGCAATTTAGATGCATATCTTGGGAGTGGCAAATTTAAAAGACTGAGTCATAAAATAAGTTTGCAGCTCAACGTAATCTTTCATAATTGGTAGTATTTTATAATAAATTAGAGTGTCCCAAATATTCACAAACAGTTAATATGATGAACGTGTAGGTACAGAAGAACTTCAACAATAAATCATAATAGGCAAATCGATAAATTCACCCTCTACTTGTCATTAATGCACTTTCTTTTGTTCCTCAGCAATCACCGTTATTTAACTAATACTCTCGATGCATTTATCAGTCAACAGGAGCAGACTCTGACGAAATGACGCAATTCTTTGAAAATAAAACAGAAATTTTGAAGGATTCGTAAAATGAATAGCTCATTTTTTATTTCTACTGCATCATTATCATTTTAGTGGTAGTTTAAGAAGAAAACAAATGGAAAGTCAGCTATTGTCTTTAAGGGAGCAATGGTTCATATTCTTTAATGAGGCGTATTAGTCAGAAGGTATTAACTACCTCTATGCCATTGAGGAGCGTTCACCAATTAAGACCATTGACTCACATTACGCAGGCTGATTAAAAGTGGCAGGGGGAAAGAGAGCAGTTCAAAACAAATAATCCACATCTGTGGATACTTCAGTAGAATACCCTATTTACGACAGCTAACTTCATCTCAAACAACCAATCATCTAAGCTCATTCCGTTTCCAGTAAACGTTACGGTTACTTACAAACGTAACATATTGGGTCTTTTAAAAACTTAACAAAGAAGTACAAAGTCAAATCTCCATTAGGCATTCAGGGTAATTTTCCAGGAAATGGTTACAAAATTTGACTTTAAATAAATCAATGCGTTCTTACGTTTTTAATTATAAAGTGATTATACTGATTACCAGTATTCAATAAAAGTATCATGTCATTTCACATACCTTCTACTTTACTATAAACAATGTGTATTATTATCATTATGGTATCGAGAGATTTGTTAATGCTTTGTAATTTAGAGCAAGGGCAGTAGATTAATTCTCTGTCATGAAGTAATTTCAGATCTCTTTTATTATAAAAATTCTAACATGTCCCTCGATAGGTTTTTCCTTTTGGGGAAAATTCGAATAATCTAACCTATTTAATATTGAAGCTCCTTGCGTGTTGCTTACCTAGCAGGCGATTTATTACAGTAGAAAGGACGCCAGATCAGGTGTTACTTCGTCATAAACAAAGAAACCAGGGCATTATAACTGACGACGATTTTTTTAGCTTAACCACTCGTCGAGGATGAACAAAGTCTGCATATTGCTCAAAAGTGAACTTAAAATGTTAAAAGCACAAATGATTCATGGCGTTTTGTATAAGTCGAGAGTAATTTAGAGATATAGTTTTAATATTTGTCTTAGCCATTTTCCATCAGCCATGTAGATTTCAATTCGTGAATGGGTTGCCTATTTCATCAAAAGACTGCTCTTATTCTTTCTGCCTCATTTATACCTATTCTAAGCGAATTCAATCAAACATCAGCCTAATTAGGCCCCCTGGGCCTGTTTATCTAATTGTCATATTCCACTCAACTAATAATAATCGAGATTCTTATAAAATTAGATGGCATACTCCGAAGTGCAAATACCTTTGTGTATAGAATATATAGTTTCTTTAATCGGTAAACAGCCTCTCGAAATAAACACTTCATTTGGCCCATTGTATTGGACTCATTGATTAACCTATATCCAGGCCTACCATTTGCCAATATTTGTGCGCTTAACGAATACACCGAACGAATTATTTTACACGCTTCCATTTCTAACTTTGAGTAAATACGAGCCATCAAGTCACTTGCTTATACTTACCGTTGTTGGTTTCAACAGCAGCAGGAAGCGCTAATCGTGCGCCTTTATGAGTTCCTATTGTTCTTCCATTTACGTACTTAGGTGACAATTCAAATTCTGCACCTATCAGTGGCAACGTTATCTCGAGTAGGTTAATGTTAATAGCATGTAACAGACTGCGTTCTCTAGAGCAGGCACTAAAAGCCATTTCAACGTGGGAACTCAGACCACACAATGTACAGTTGCGATGACGAATCATTATCTCTGAGTTGGTTTTCACATAAATGACATGGTCCAATCTAAGTGATTTACCATTTGGGAGAACTCTCGTTCTGACACGAGGCATTAAATCATACACTATTCGATGTGAAAATTCCATTCCCAGAGTCTAGACTTCACCAACTCTGCGGACGTGAAAATTTAATGGGAATTTACGGTCCAACTCGTAAATATGTTCTACAGACGCAATTGTAACGGGTAAATGTTTCCGACTGACTGTCATAAATGCTGATATGTCACAGGTGATCAGGCAACTGAACTTCTAGTTATATTTTGTACACAAATAAGCATTTTTCTTTAAAAATAGATGGCTATTTTTGAAAAGTGACCTGGTAAAACTCAATTGCGGCTATTTAATCTGAATTAGGAAGTATGGATTTGTCGGAGTATTCATTTTTTCATATCTATTTTCGAAGGGTGAATTGTTGTATTTAGCTCTGAGTGGTTTAATATCTACTGTTTATCGACCTCATTTACTCATTAATGGAAATGAGCAGTCAGGAATCCTGCTTCAGAGCTGACTGATACATTATTTTATCTCTCAGGAAATGAAAAGATACGGGGGTTAATACTTGGCAAGTTTTTGAAAATATCCAAGAACCAAAGACTGGAAAATCAATGTCTTGTTTGCAAAGAAAGTCACTTCCCACAGACCGCCTTTCCGCAACTGGCAAACGGTAGTATCAACAGAGTAGCGAGACGTGGAGATGTAAAAAGACAGCTGTTATTGGAAAACCAAGTGCCATTATGAGAAAGCTACAATGACAGCTTTCGCATTCTTACCTCCAATCACCCTGTTAACATACAAGTGCATCAGTGTCATCTGGTACTAGTTAGTGCAGAAGTAGAAAAGTCATATGTAACCCACCGGTTGGTAGTTGCGTGCACTATTCAAAAAGAACTACGCACGCACCCGCACATAATTCTGCCGCCATGGGAACAATAGAGCGAAATTGGGTGGCAAATGGGAGGGTGAGGAATATGACTGGGATAAAGAGGGCGTGATTCTCTCCCACTAAAGGAGGCATGACTCAGACATAGGGTGTTGATTTGTAGGACTGGGAGAAAGTTTGAGAGAGAAGCGTGTGTCTAGTGGTGTGATTCAGGGAGTTAGTGAAAAATACCATCCTTGTTCAGGTCTCCTCACGCAGATAATAATCATCGTCCATCATGAAGCAAGTTGATGAAGCTTTAATTGCTTAGATTAACTACCTAACAGTCAGTGAGTAATTTGAACATACACATACAAATCTTTTAATTGGCACCAGCCAATAGTTGACTAGTGCTCTAAGGTAGTTTGATATTTTTATCATTTCTTGAATATTGCTCTGTTGGAATAAGATGGGCTACAAGCCAAAGCGAAATCTGAATTCCCCTTTTCGGAGTGATCCGCAGGCAATAAACTTGAATTATTCCTACAATCACAGTGCTTAGCTATTAACTGCAAATTAAAATGAATCTCACTAGTTGTGCAGTGTTTTAATGCAACTATAAATGAGTGATTTATCAGTCAGTTTCACTTGAGGATCGACGTCAGACTCCAACGTCTGCAATTGGACCACTTCAGTGTAGCATTTAGAATGGCGTAGAGTATGAGAGAAACGCCGAAATTTCAAGGCCTTTTGTGTAGCAATTCTTGAGCAAAGAAAATGAACGATTTCAACTAAGGCGGGAAAGTGACTTAAAATATAGATAATAATGTAAATCTTGCTGCGCTATTGCTATTATTATTATTATTTATTGTGCTTAATTATTAAGCGTAAGTATTATAGCTTTTAATTCTAAATGAATCGCGGACATAGTTAAAGATTCCCAAGCATTTGGCGGCTTAAGTGTTTGGCCGAAATTCTGAACGAGTTTATCAAAATACTAGCTTGCAAATACTCCATTTATTGAATAGTTGAAAAAGTGAGATTTTATCTAAAATGCCAATCAACCTATCTCTCATTGAACCAGGGTTGTCAACGCCGTTACATTTTGTTTCTTGTGTTTATCAGGGAGTTTTCATTCACCATTTCTTGAGACAACTTAATTTTTTTAGAAATGTCGCTGGCGTTTTTAGGTGTTCACAACATACACTCAGACCAAGTGCTTAAGTAATTTGTGATTAGTGGAGTGGATTGATAATTCATTTTGATTAAGTCTGAATTTATACTTAATAGAGTTTGGTAAATAAGTAATTGTCGATTCCATAATGTAAATGACGCATCAAAGTGAGCGGCAAGTATGAAATTAATAACAATTCAAATTAAACATCAAAATTTATTGTGCTGAATGTGTAGCCAGTTGTGCGATATTCTCAACGCTCTGTATCGTGGATCCGGTTAGGTTTCACTTTATTTTTTAACAGAAAACAACACATTAACCTGTAATCATTTATTTTTTCATAAAGGGTTCGTCTAAAGATTTCGCCTTGTTGCTACTCTTCGTGTCAATGCTTGAAGTACCTCAGAATTTTCATTCATAGAAGGTATTTGAATAGTGAAGAAAAGCACTTGAGTACAGTGAAGTTTGTAACGAAGGTGGAAATCAGGAAGAAGCGGAAAACGGAATGGTACCACTAAGTGCTCTGCTATGTTTGTATTCCGGGGACTGTCCGCATCCATTCAAGAAGTAGAGTTCTCTGTGTAATGCCAACAGGTCCGTGAGATGCGAGTATCTGCACGAACTTCATTGCATTTCGAGCAGTCTATTTTTCTCTCAAAGTAATAATTCAATCTTAGCCTGTTAGTGCCTTTTTTTAAGTCCATGATTGAACTGTCCATATTCAGAACTGTTAACTGTGCAAATAATCATAAAATTCGTAGCTTTGTTGAATGAACACAGTGCTGAAACTCAAATTCAATTTTAAAGCATGATACATAAATACTGACCAAAGTGTGAACTGTAATGAACAATGTGTATCACTGCTGTTGACGTGAAGTATTTGATTTACTGGGTCATAATTTATAGGGTAATAAATTGTGGTTTTGATCCTAAATTCGAATTTGGTACTTAGTCTCGGAAAAGGTGTATCCACTTTCATTCAAATATTACACCTTTTGTTCACTCAATAAATGTGAATTTTCCAACTTAATTCATTTCAATTTGCCCACATTTTAGAATTTTAAGATTTACTGTTACACTAGTTAGAAGTAGCAATTCGATTTCACCGATTTTAGATTTTGGCAACACTTAGAAAAGTCCATTCAAAAATTCCTTATCAGGAATGTGAAGATTCTGCTAACTTTTGCCTGGTGATCAATATGTTTAATATGCGTATTGAATGGCACGTTTTCAATTATTCGCTTTCTTCTGTACCTAAATGAGGTTGAAATGAATCCAGTTGGGTAAAACTTTATCCTAGACAAACTTATGACCTTCCGTCTAATTGACAAATATAGGATAATAAGACAAAAGTGAAATTTTTAATTATTTTAAAAGTGCTTCATAAATTAACTATGGCCATAAGTGCTTTTACGATTGCTACTTAGTCATGTGGCATGATTAATATGACTCTCGGGAAATCTTAACTGTGACATTCAAAGAAATGTTATGTTATGTCATCTTGAAAGCCATTTCGCAAAGAGATGTTTTTTCGTTTATCTAAAGGTCCAAGTCGATTCCTTATGAATTATTAATAGCCGAAGTTAGAGGTGAATCACTTCTGAAAGGGATAAAAAATTGCATAAATTCCTCTCCATATCTTCAACCATAGTAGACGTCAAATTAATTAATTGGTTTATTGATGAATTGGATATAAATTAAAATTTTGTTGGTATTAAAAAGTAATATCTTTTTACAAAAAAATTAAGTGTTTATGTTCGAAACTTATCCACTTCTAGTTCATTTTATGCTTTCTTCTCCTAATGTGCTTGTGACATTGTTTTGTGGATGTGTACTTATAGCGCCAAGAGCTGCTTCTATTTGAATTGATGTTAACTTTTCAACAAATTTTGGAGTTCAATAAAATTTGAGCAATTGCCTGTGATTGAGGTTTATAACATTAAGCTAATGTGTAATAGTAAAATACTATTTCTGTGGTTTGTCCCATTGCACGCAAAAATATACGCACAGGGAGACACGATGAAATCCTTACTGTCCGGGATCTTCCATTCACATAGTTCTTCCTTTTGATAAGGGCAAAAGCCATATCTCTCAATGTAAACTGTCCTTTTTCTATGAAATTAAAATTTCGAAACTGTTTATCATAGGAAATGAATGAACTAGGATATGCAGAAATGATTAAAATCTGACACTAGTCATATTCTCGTTAATTTAATGCGTAACTTCAAAATAATTACACATCATTATTTATCCGCCGGATTCCTTACTAAATTCCTATCCACACCACTTGTTACCTAATGACCCTTGGCTTAATTGGTATGGTGGATCTTTCAACTTCAAGATAAGCTCTTCTTTTCACTGCCATGATTATAAAATGGCAGAGGTCATAATAAATTATGAATGATGCCACGTGAGTTGGCATATTAATTTCGATCAAATTAAGCATAATTCAAATGAATATATATATTAATGGTCGTATTGCACCAGTCATCAAGAACGTTTACCACGTTAGGCGTCGCAAAACTGATGCTTGATGGTGAATATCTCGGTGGGAGGGTAGGAAGTCCTGTGCAATATGAAATTTCAAACACGACAGGCTCAAGTTACCCTCAAGACAGTAGCTTCCAACTGGGAAATATACCGTCACATTTAGAGCAGAAAATTTCTTTCCTTCAGAATCAGAGGATAAGGAATTCGTCTTCATGTGAGAAATATTATCATTATTTCCTTCATAACACTCACATTACATGCTTCATGTCACAATGGCACCTAAAAGGAACCATGTGTATCCTTTAATCCTTATAACGATGATTTGGCTAAGCACTAATTGTGTCCCAGGTGTGATTAATGCCAGTCATTTGAATTTAATATTCGAAAATGAATCATCTAGGCACCAATTTGTCTATCCACTTTCTGATCAATCTAAAGTATTTGGGCTAAGTAGGGGAAGTAACATCCGTAACTTTTGAGGATAAATATTCCAAATACAGCATTTTCGTTCTAGAATCAGTGGATTAATCTTAATCGTACTTATTATATTCCTCGTTTGCTTTTATTACAGTGTTATTCATTTCTTATAAGAGTTCGTGTTGTGATTTTCATTGATTCCAAGGTCGAAATTGACATCTGAGTTTCTGGGTGACCTATTTTAAGGCAGTTAAAGTCCAATAAATTAACTGATTTAGTTTTATTTACACTAGCAACTGGAATCAAGGAAATAGATGAGGTCAGTGAAGGTGTTTTAACAAAGTAGACCTCACTAAATTTCACTCAGGGCGGTGATCCTGGTAATAATATAATTCTATGATATTGAAATATCATGACGGTAAAATTCTGTACAATAAGGCGAATAATTCAACTGGCAAACTTTTGATATTAGACTTACAATAACCGCTCTCTTTTAGAAAATCCTACTTTATTGGGGTCAGATGCGGATTATCACTTGTTTGTGAATGTGACTGCTTTCTCCTTGAAAAGAAACGGTCATAGAATATTTTTAAAGAACTGGACAGAACTCACAAGATATCTGAGGACGGAACTCTTTAATGGCGCAGTTAATTTATGGCTTATTGTCCTTCAGAGATGCTTGAGAAAGTAAGAACTAAAAATACAAAAAAATTAAAAGCGTATCTCAATAAAATATAATCGAATGTTAGCAGCAAATTGTGAAGTTCAGAAGCCAGTCTTTCGAGCCTAGGGGAACGGTAGGTCATTGCAAGGTTATGCACTCAGATCGAGGAGGTGGTAACGTGGGGCTCTTGCGCACGAATCAAAGACATACTTCGATAAAGTTGATATATCTCTTTTATTAAAACGTCATGGATAATGATATTATCAGATGTGCTTTTTCATTAGAATAAAAAGAGCAATTATTGAATCCATGATATTGTAAATAAAAGGTACTTCTCTCCCACTCTTCAAATCCTTCTTTATACATGATGAACTCTTTCATGCTTCACAGTTGTAAGAGTAGTGTAACATCAATAGCATTAACTTTTCAGCTCTAAGTGTACACTTTTCAGGGACAAAGGGTATAAAAACATGCTGAAACCGAATGCAGCGAGCAGTATACTGTAGGATGGGAAAATAATGCAAACAAGTGTCCCACTTTTAATGAAAGAAGCTATCCATTTCATTATCCAATAGCATTGCTAAATGCGTTCCCCTTACCAAAAGGAGAAGTGTGGGATAATGCCTTCTTTAATGGACTCCAAAGCTGTAATAAACATCAAACCGAGTCATATAACCTGGACATTCCTTCAGGACTAGTTGTAAGATACTGCAACTTTTCAACTCGTGGTGGAAATTAGAGGCTGACGAACATTATATCTCTGTTTTATTTTACACGAAAAATGAATACAGTCGCATTTTTGAAAGTCCTAAATCATGCAATTTATTGGAATAATCAAGAATTGACTTAAATAAAATTTGTGTTACTAATATTAGCTTTACATTCATCAAAATTAGAGATTAATTTGATCCATTTGAACGCATTACAGCGAAGATAGTTTCGAATAAAATTAATTTTATCTTAATATTGGTTTCTAAGGCTTCTACAATATCTTTACAAATATATGCAAAAAAACCCTACTTATCTTAAGTAACAAAAATGTGAATTATTTTGATAAGCAGATTTTACAAGAAATAGATTAGAATTTAAATAAGCTAACAGAGATATCGACGAACAGCAAACCCCAAATGAAAGCGGACATAAGTTGCGATTCAAAAATATTGCAAATTGATGATAACTAAATAAGTGATTTCTATAGAACGTTTTCATCTTCCTAGATAATTGTAATATGTTGAAATACACTTATACTTGTTCTACTCCCTTAGTGACTCTAATGCGTCTTCTAGGTATTTATACATAAACCCTAAAACGTTACACTATCCAAGCCAGCAAAAGTAAGAATATTAAGTGAAGAACTATCTATTTTCTTCTTGAACTTTACGCAATACACACAATAAACGTAAATGTCTCGAGTGCTATTAGAAGTACCGAACCTGGTGAAGAAGGAAAAGAGCCAAGTACATATCTTTCAGAGGAGTCCAGGGGTAATCAATCCTACTTCAATCCTATTGTCAAAAATTTGAATTCATATAAAAACGATTTAAAATTTCCCAGTGAGAGGATTTTTATTACTTAGGCTTCAAAAGTTATATTCTAAATTCAAGATATCAAGATTCCAACATTTCATAAACAGACATTGTTTAAGGCCATTTGTGTTTCGCGTAAAAGCTAAGCGATGTTCGAACAAAGCAACTGGAAATTAGTGTAAACATTTTGCATTGTAGATAATCATAATGATACCGATTAGAATTCAATTACAATTATTTTTGCATCAAACACGGTTGATGTAGCAATTTTCCTCCATTCCCTGTTACATGGGTATATTTATTCACACCAACTTGCATTCAAACATTGCATAGAATAATTTTCTATGATTTATTTAAAAGCTGGAAGGGAAAATTGGGCTTCATCATTCATCAGTTGCTATTAGCATATAGTGATGAAGCAGGCAGGGCAAATGGAGATCTAATTTTGTCGTCACTTCGACCTTGTGCCGTTAAAATAGAAACGGTTGTTGTGGATAAAAGGAAATATATCCTAACTCCAAAAATCTGACACTGGCCATCTGTATTTCACCATTTTATTAATCTCTTAGTAACCAAATCAGATGTGTTCACTTAGCTCATATATGAAGCAGGATTTAGGTATTATTAATAACCACTTGCTGAGTTGTCCATGGTATGAGTGCAGAAAAAAGTGTAAAATTCCGCCTTTCCAAGTCAGCCGCATATCATTTCTGGAGATTATAGGACAATTCGTCCCGTTCTTAAGCTTTGATTGCACTTGAAGGAACAGATTTTCCATTACCTAGGACAATTCAAGTTTGAGTCGACACACGAAATGATAAACTATTACCATAGAAGATGAATTGGAGGACAAAGGATGAGGAAATAGTAAACGTGTTGAATTGTACACTTTCCCAAAAAGGGCATAATTCACTGTTGGAAAAACAGATGTTCCAAAAGTCTATTTTAATCATTTGAACCCTGACCTTGTAAGTGAGCTTCACGTTAGTAAGGTTATGATCATGTTGGCCAATTGCCTTAACAGAATTTTTATTCATGCTACCTACGGTTATGAGCGAATTGGAAGTGTTTGCCATCACATACTTGTTAAATAGCATGAATCAAACCCATCTCTTCTGTAAGTAACAAAGGACAGATTTGCTAGTTAGAAAAGAAAGGAAAAACATAAATTATAAAAAAACTTAAGCCTGTTTCATGTTGGGAAGCGCAATCAATGGTTGTTTTTCTAACACCCTAACAATGCCATAGATAATCACAATGACCAAGATTCAAAAAAATTTAAAGGCTTTTCGCTTGATTGCCTCTGCGAACACATGGACCATTGAGATGAATTTGAAATGCTAATTGGAATTGAAACTAAAAGTTTTTGAATTCTAGAGTCTATTTTGAATAAACTCTCTTATAACAACTACCTTTCTTCCAATGTAATTTCGATGTTATTAACCGTTGAAAAGGGCAATTTCTTTTGTGATGGTACAACAGCACCCTTTAAGACGGCAAAGTGTCATTATACAAAAATACTGAAATAGTAAAAAAGACAATCCCAGGGAGAGGTTTTTAGCATAAAATTAAAACGCCCATGCCTTATTGATTTTTGAATCTGAGTGGTGCAACAATGACGTAATATTCAAATTAGTTTACGTAGCTAACTCTTATTCCTGACACCCAGGGCTAGTTTGCCTATGTTACCAAATCAAGTAATGTTTTTTCCATTTGGAAGTATGAAATCAAGATGAGATAGCTGCGCAGATCAGATAGCAGAATTGGGTAAAGTAGACTTCATTAACAAAGAGACCCAGAAGTTCAACTTGATTTATGTTTCCTTTCATTATAACTTGTGATTTGGAGACTATCAGAATTAAGCGTTTATTAGGCATAATAAGTGGTTTCAATCTTTTCCAAAAACAGATTAACCAAAATTAAGGACTTAACTTAAATGAAGCCCAGATTGTGAAAAAAAAATGACTCGATTCAAAAGTCTGTCAAGATACAAATAAGATCATTAAACAATACAAATTAATTTGAAATAAGAATAGTCACTTTCAATGTTGATTAAATTTTCAACTTAGACAGCTGTTTTAATGGCATGAAAGCTTTTCCTTCTACAGAAATTTCAACATACTCTTTGTGAATAAGAGTTATCGGTAAAAACCTGGTAATGAATTTTTTTATTCAAACAAACCTTTCATAGAAGTACTCAAATCGTAACTCATGAAGATTTTTGCTTTCTAGTGGCAATTTTAATTTAAACAGTCCCTGAAATTAAATGTCGAATAAAACCACCGCTATTCAAATTTTAGTAATTTACATTTAAGAAATGGACTGAATTTTAAGTTACTTCATTTATTTGATATGACACCCTTAAATAAAGTTTTTTTTGCTATCAAAATCATCATAGTTCGTTCACGCCCATTCACTGCAATTTGCTTTTAAAGTGAGAGAATTGATTGGATGAGACTTGGAATCCCAACTTTCCCTCTCAAACGCGAAGGAATTTTATTAAGTTTCTTCTGTGAGAATGGGAAACATTCACATCCTCCTGCTTTTATTATTAAATAATTTACTTTACGCATTTAAAATTTAAATTAAATTTTTCAGCAAATAAGTGAAAATGCTTATTGTTGAATGCCGACGTTTATGGCAAATTTGAAACGTCATTTTTTGTATTTACATTAGTATCCATGACAACCTATAGGAAGCAATTTACATATTTTAATCATTGCATACCATCGTAACAAACTAAGAAGCTAAATATGTCAGTAAAAGATAAAACGAAAAGTCATATCTGCGCATAAAATGAACTCAGGAGATCTCGAATCTCTAAGTTGTTCACTTTTCAACTGGGGTTCAGTATATATATATATATTATTAGACTTGTAAAATTAAAAGACCTCCATTTTTCGATCTCATTAGAGTTATTCCATTGCTAAAAGAGCATTTCTATATAGCAGACAGTGCTAAGTGAAAACTCTGTACTTCACAAAGCAAATCACTCTAAAAATCTTCAACAAAAATTTCTTTCTGCACTCTGCAAACATGGCGCCAGATTTTAGTTGTTATTAATCTTGATTAACCTCATAGGAACGCCTTTTCCTCTTGAAACCGTATATCCTATCATTCATTCCGTATTTTTTGTCCGTTATCAGGAGAGATCTGGAGATACTTCTTCTAAGCATAGACGCTTTCGTAATTACCATGCTAATTCGCTTCTCTTAATGCTTAAGCAACTTATTTTCAGAATTGTTTTTTTATTGACTTATCTTAGTGAACAAAGGTAATCTCTACTGTTAGACACTATCATCGCAAATAAGCCACTTGCTGAAAATGGTTAATTATTCAACTTTTAGTTTTGTCATTCAAACGATAAGAGTGACGCTGTCATTCAGCCTTTTAATTTCGGTTAATTTTGCTGAATTTGTTCTTTTCTCTTACAAATGCGCACAAATATATCCATCGCTTCCCAAAAAACCAATACTCCAGCACCTCTTAAACTAAAGTCCAATTTAATTGTGCTTCCAAATTCTAAATTAATTAAAATCATGTAGAAATAGTTGACTTTATCATCGAACGTATTACTTTCACGAGTCACCTCAATAACCCCTGTTCAGACTGTGTCTTAGATGTTGCCAATTAAGTTAATGAATTTAATTACTGGTACGTCACCTTTATGCTATCAGTGAATTCTAATTTCAAATTTCGCTATCCATTTTTCTATCAAAAGATATTGAAAGGAAATTTTATTGCCCCTTCCGCAGTTATCAGGCATGAGAATTCAAGTTGGTCTAATTTTACTGAAGAAATAAATTTGAATTGCAGATATCAAAATGACTGGCCGTTTTCACTCAAATTATCGACCTTATTTTAACTAGTATCAATCAGAGATTTTGCCATCTGCCTTCCTTACGAAATTCAAAAAGCTTGAATTCCATGCAGATTCGAATTAAAGTTGAATTCCCTAATACGATTGCATGAAATTTAACTGTTCAGTATCTCAATCTCTTGTCTTCTAGTGCTTTCAAAAATTTTGGAAAGCGATATTTTGTCATTCTTATCAACCAGTACTTGAAGATATTGGTTTAGTGCCATTATTCTCAATTAAGTCATTTAAGCGAATTATCCACCGCTCGCAAAGTCTCGTGAACATCTATATTGTTAGGAGATTTAAATGACCTTCTTTGATTGAAATTAACTTTAATTTCAAATTTATCAATTTTGAAGTGATAGCATATGAAGACTTTGCTTTTTCGATGCATTACATGCCAGAGAGCAATCCGATTATTATTTATCAAAATGTGTTTAACGTTCTTTGTCTTTTCTGTTTATAATTTCATTCCAAATTGCACATGAAGAGTGAATTTTCCACAATTTAGTCACTGACAGAAAATTTTTCCATATGTCTAGGAACGAAATGAATTTTCCATTAATTGAAATAGTTTATGGGAAATTTTGACGAACACTGGTAAAACAGTACTTTCAGTTTCTCTGATTTCCTCATCTTATACCGCCCAAATTTCATAGGCACGTGTGAAAATATGGTGTCCAAAATAACACACTAGACCAACATTTACGGGTTAATTCACTTTTCACTCTTAGCACCGTCACCTATATGGTGACTGACTCACCTTGGCTACAAGTCATGTCCACACATGCCTATATGAATTTCCAATTATATATGGAGAAACGCTAGATGTTAAAAACAATCGCAAGAAATGAAACTAAAATTTGATGCCAATTTAACTTACAGCTAGAATTAAAGTAAACTTTTGTCTAACTACTTCTTAGGCTGTGAGAATTTTACTGTAGATATGATTCTATACTACTTTCCTTTTATCTTCCACATAGTTTACATTAATAGAAGATAAATGAGGTTAGATAAAGCCCACACTCGAGAGGAATGATTGCGATTACACAATTGATTGAACTAAGTGTATCAAGCATTTTAAGGGAAAGAAAATTTGGATCATAGTTCATGCAATCCAGACTGTGCAAGTTGTAATCCTTCCTCAAAGACTAGACAGCACATAGACTGCATAGCATCAATCTAAGTTGGGAGTAACTCTTTATGGCTTCTCCGTGTCCTCCAAAACATCTACCTCAATTATCACTATACTTATAAAGCTTATTTGTTAATGAAAGGAGGATGAACGGACACCTAAGCTCTGGTTCACTCTATCCACCAACCAAGCTCTCCTTCCTTACCGATTTTGATGGTTTTGTAATCTGAAGACCGATTTCAATTACGAAATTAAAAATCAAAAGAAGCAAGTTTGGATCTCTTTTCAATCGTTGTATTCATAAAAATGCATTATCCCACACATATTTTAACTGACTAGACTGTTAAGTTTATAGCCCAGGAAAAGTTAATTTAATTCACAAAATTATTCATTTTTATTTGCATTTGAATAAATGGGAGGGTATTTAATGTGTCTGCTTCATTAATTACCTCTAGTGACAATAAAATTTATGAAATCCTCAATGATTCTCCCTTTGCTCAAAAACGTTATTTAATGAAACCATAATAATATTACGTTTAAATTCCACTAGGCATTAGAATTAATTGTGTCTGTTTACACGAACTTAAGTTGAAATATGAACTCGAATTGCGAAAGCGAAATTTACGACGTTTAAGGCTTAGTTCCTAGACCCCAGTTGTCTGAGACCAGAATAGAAAAGACGGCAGTGTATTCACTCCAAGAATATTTCAATTTTTTAAAGATTATTTATAGGATGGTCAACCCACCTACAGACCGATGACATCTTTTGTGTAAGTTGACTTTAGGGATGGTGATAAGAGTAGAGGCGGCTTGTAGACCATCTGTGGATACGTATTATTTATCATGAGCCAAATTGTGGGCTTAGTAAACCGGAATCAAGTTTATCTGTGTCTTTATTCGAAACCTGTCTTAGCAGGCTTTTTGAATAAATGTTAAGACCTCACTTAAATAACGTTGTGAAGGAGCATTGCTTACCATCCAAAAATTAATTTAGATATCCACCAAATCTGTAATTACCTTATGCTTTTTTTCCCAAAAAATACATTTTCCAGACGAAAACTATGATCAAATTTTTCTTTCATACCTCCGAAATTAAGAAAAATATAGCCAACATTTTACAATCTATGGCAATAGCTAAATCACCTCAGATAATAACTTCAACTCTGTTGGTAATCAACGTCATCAAGTTAGATAAAACTGCGAATTTGGACCCTGTTTATACTTGACCAACAAACAAAACGCATGTGACATATTCTCGCCCCCAAATCATAAACATTTCTGAAACTTGACATTTGGCACTCTAAAGGTTCGAAGGAGATTAGAGGGAGGAGGGATTATGAGGGCCCTATTCTCTCCCCGCAGTTGATTAAGGAGACGGACGGGATGGCTTGACATTTCACATAAGAACAGTATGCGACATCATTGTGACATAATCTTTCACTCTGCTCTTTGCATAATGTCTTTAATACTCTCGCCTATATGGGCTTTCTTCAACCTTTCGACCATTTCTTTTACCAGCATACAATGGCCAATGTTTTCTTTTACTAAGGGTAACTCTTGTTCTTTCATTATTCCAAACTTAAGAATTGCAAAGGATCCATTAAATGATAAATAATAACTAGTGATTGTGAGTCTAATATATTGACGCATCGTAGAGATCCCAATAGGCAACACTGCTAAACTTCTCTGATTATGACTAAATCCAACTCTCTTATGCCTATTAAGATTGTACGATCGATAAATCTGTGAGATTCAAATAAGAAAATTAAGAGCACAGACAGCGATTGATGATGATGAACAGGCAGATAAATATAAACACTTTACTATGAGTTTATTATGGTACCCCCTCTTTGACTATAAAATAAACTGCCTTTGATTTACATTGACAGGGGAATAATTAAATCTCGTACTTTCCACTACATGCCATCGTTCAATTGACAAAATGTGCTAACATTGATCGTATTCAAGTAATGTTCTTAGTGAATTTTTCTGGGTCTTTGCACTAAATTCTCAGTATATCACAGTACTGAATATACATATAAATACATATCAGTAGCCTCAGGTACCGGTGTTGATTAAATTTTTGCCTAGATAGAAGATAACGAACTGTGGGTTACCCATCAAGAAGATTCGGAATGCCATTTTCGTGATCAATGACTTTTACTTAAACATTAACTATTTGCATTGATTCCAATACCTCATTCTTAAATTCACACCAGACAAAAGCACGAATGAAAACAGCAAGTGGAATTTCGATTTTGCTCAAATTACTCGCAGTGGAATTTATTTTAGTCTGAAAACTTTAGAAAAAAAGAGCTTTAGCTTTAGTAAAAAATGAATTTTGGTGGACCACGTAGACAGTAGTATACCAAAGAGCTTTTCCTTTAGACATGCATTTAAATAAAATTTTTTATTTCAAATGGAAGGGCGAGTAACTTCGTCGGATCTTGCAATTTTGTTTTTTTTGTGATTTCAGTCTGAAACAGAACTTGTTTGAGTAGATGCGTAAAAATGGAAAGTGATGAAAAACTTCCAAATCAATGAGACAAGCAGAACTTCAACCTCTTCTAATTTGGAAACTTTACCAATGTCAGAAGTTGCCAACTCTTGCCCTTCATTACAAAATAATTAAATATTTACTTTATAAAAGGTGGAATTAATATTCTTATTACTGATAGCGACAAAATTCTTAGTTATTTTGATATCGTATTGATGGGTATTTTACCGCAGTTTAGGGTAAATTAATTTAACCTCTAACAGGGCAATTTGTGTACCAAGTAGGGAAATTTCATCCTTTTCCCCTAGCACATCATTTTTGAAAAAAATTCTTTCTTCCGCTCTGCAGCATCGTCTGTAAACCACCTTGCGCATTTCTTGGACATGTCATAAAATCCTTTGTTTGTAGGCTATGCTAAGTTCACAATGAATAAAATACAAATGCTTACTAAATTTGTGATTTGACACTTGCACAGACTGTAAGTCTCCAAACTCATAAAGTCACTTGCATAAAATTCGGCTTCATTGATAGAGAAAAGTTTTGGTGGACCAATATTTAGTATTGAAAAGTGGAGGCTCTAATTTCTTCCGAAGGGGAGGCAAAGAAGTGTTTCAAATAGCATTGTTCCAAAGTCTGCCAGTGGTCGATGACAGACGGGATCTACTCTAAAAGAGCCTGGAAGAGACCTCGGAAGATTAATTCCTATTATTGGAGTTCTCTGATGAGAACAAATGTTCCATTTTTTCTTGTATAACAAATGTAATTCTAATGCTTCATCAATAAATCGATTCATAATGATGGCTTTGGAATGTCTCGAGATTGCAAGACGTTAAGACAGCGGAAACGATTGAATTGATTGTGTATTTATGACTTTAAGTTACCAACACCTAGAAAATACGATATTTATAGGCCAATAACTTGAACGACCTTTCCTATTCGAGTTTCTTGATCATAAATGTTTCATTATAACTTCTTTCATCCTCTCTAAAAAATATATCCATTTAGGGTATGCTGACGATAGAACAGTCATAACTTGCAGATGGGAAATCTACCTCCATTTATGTGACGTGATACAAAACTGTACATCCTGATTTCGGTCAATTAATTAGATAGTTGAGTGCAAATTTGCTGAAGAACAGATCCAGGATATCTCTCTGCTCGTTTTAATTGTCATCAATTATTTTCCTAAAAAGTGGGAACTTTCCATCTTCCAACCTGCACATCCATCAAATCAGATTGAAAGCCATTGTGTGAACATTCATTGACAGGAATAGACAGTCTCATCAGCTAATCTGGTCAACTGAAGTTACTTAAAATACAAACTTCTGTTCAGCGAATCTGTTTGTGAAAACTCTTCCAAAAGAGTCTTTGAGTAGAGAATATTGGATCTTGTTCTTCTTCGAGAAAGTATATGACGCTATATTGTATTTACCCTTCTCTTCGGAGTGGCTAATTGAAAATACTTTTAAAACAGCTTTTCCTTATCTAATCAAATGTAAAAATTGGCCAAAATATTGAAAATTTATATTATGGCGTAATATTTCAGTTTGCTCTTTGGAGTGCTCCTTAAAGTAGCCTCCATCCGTCGTCATTGCTAACAGACATTATCATCGGTTAGGCATAAAAAGTGAAAATGGAAATGACGTGCCCTCTTCAGCGACTAGAGATTGATCATATCGGAAATTTAACCTCTAATAAGTTACAAATACTTTCCCATATTAGCCAACCATTGCAAGTGCTCTACTTTGGATTTCGCTTCCTTTCTACATATTTTGAACAATCTTCTCAAATGATTAATAATTTTTCAAATAAATCAGATGCAATTGACATAGCCAGTAATTTTGTACTTGCTCTTAGCATTTATTCACCCCGCGGTATGATAAAAGAATTTTTGGTATCCGGTATTCTCGACTTCCGGTTTTAGCTGCTTGATTAGAAAACTTTAAATTTGAGCAGACTACTGGCCTGTTAAAAGAAAATTTAGTTTAATATTTTATAAATGCGACGAAAATTAGTTAGTGCCGCCCTGTCTCCACATCGGTGTTTTAAGTTTTCAATTTCAATATTTTTTACAAGACTTGAAACAAGGATGGGCAAGCTTGCCATTCTCGGCCCAAGTGAGACAGACAATCGGGAAATGACAAAATACATAAATCGATAGATTTTCCAAATCTTTGGACCCCTAATGAACTTTGACGATTTCAATGGCCTATAAATTGAGAATTGGAAACAATGGTGGTAGTACATCTAAGAAATTCTATCTAAATCTCTTCGTTTTACTGTTAATATTTTTCTGAACCTCTAGTTTAAATGGTCTCTCAAGGTTAATGTCAACGGTGCATTTTTTAAAACTGGGTAATTTATTGATGCTAATAAAGAATGTGGTTTTGAATATATTTTCATAGCACGAATTTAAATAAAGTATTAAAGCTCCAATTAATCCAATAGTTTTTTATTTCATTTTAATTCTACTGGAAGGGAACGAGTTTAATACATTCAAAATATCAAAATAATTTACTATAACTACTAATATTAATCATGGAATCAAGACCCACTTACTCATCGTTCGTTTACACAGGGTACCTTAAAAACAGGAATAATTAACTATTGTCGCACAATCATGATTGTTAAATAGAAAATAGAAAAACGCTTAATTGGTTAGATTTGGGAAATGGCTGTAACTGCGGCGTGTTAAACTAGTCGCATTCATCAATTCGGCGGTAATTTCGTCTGCAGTTTACCGCCTGCTCGCAACAGCCATAACAATAAATTTGCTGCGTGTGGTGTAAACGAGCTCAAAGGATAAAACACAGGAATAAACGAAAAATCAACCCAAGCCATTTTCTCCTTTGATGTAGTACGTACGGTCCTTTGTTTCTTAAACTACTTCGACTTCGTGCATGTTCCTTGTGAAATACTCTTTAAGTACATAAGGAGACAAAGGACTGAAAATTGGTCAATTTGTGAATTATAATTCGGTAAGGGTTAGATCAACGGGAACAGAGCACTACAATTGTGAAAATGAAATCGCAAGAGAGTAAAAGGAGGGCTTAATATCGAGTGTCTTAACCTTACCCTGAGTGTTGAATTGTTGAGCCATGTATCAGCACATTGTTTGATATTAATTTTGTTACGAAACATATTAACTAATAAAAAAACAGAAGTATAAGGTTACTAGTTTCTCGAGCTGAGTAAGAACAGGAGGAAATTCTAGATTCCGTTGGACCGTAATTAATACGATTAAAACTCGTTTGCATGAGGTTAGCGATGATGGAATTTAATTCGCTTTGGCCCTCAAAAATTTCCTTTTGCCAAGTAATTTTACTAACAGATTTATGAATTCTTATCCAAGTTCCATTTTAATCAGTAGAGTTCAAATAAGAAAATCATTATTTATTCAATCTCACCATGTAGAGTGCATACGAACGTTGTTTAGTTAAGATGCGGGAGCTCTATTCATCTCATTTTTTAATAATTTTATTACATTTTGAAGTGGGTTCACTTGGAAATAAAGCCGCCCTTAAGGGTGAATTTTCATGCCTGAGCTATTCAAGGCAAGTAGTTGATCATTGCTTTTAGCCAGGCTTTTAAAACTGCAATTAATCTGACCCAAACTGGCAGGCAGACACGGAGTGCAAAAATTTGATGGACTGAGAGAACGGATGACTGGAAAAGTTCGTTTCATTCTAAGTTCCTAAGAGGAAACTTAAAAAAGAGTTACCATGCCAGATGAAGTGGCAGACCTCTCAATAGAAGTGTAGAAATCGGCAATTAATACTACCTCAGAAACTTTGGTTATTTTACCGATACGCCTACGTTCAATGGGGCTACCATTTTGACTTTTATAAAAGAACCGAAGAGTTGGAAATTTTATCATTAGTAAATTGCTTTTTATTTGTTGATGGATGGTAAGCCCATTAAGACGCCTATTTTATAAGTCCAAAAGTTTCTTATTACTCACTCCATATCTTATCCTCTGATATTTCCCAAGTATATGGCCTGAAATTCCGTAAACCTGCAGCACTCGATCGGACTCCTACTAGCTCTGTCAAAACAGTCAGGAGTTTGTCTATATTAGAGACTCACTCAAAGGACGCAATCAGTCAACTCATCTCAGTATATCGAAATTTGACCTTTCTGCCAGGCTTCTCTTATGACATTTACCCACTACCCAATTACCATTTCCTCCTTCTTTCACAGTTTCGTTCATTATAAAGCTATTAAATGGTCTCAAATAGTTCTTAATCATCGGCTTTGGTAAAAGTTATTACTTCCCAACAGCAGTTGTAAACCCAAATTTTTACTTGTCCAAATTGGGTACGGCAATATTTGGAAGGCCTCAACCTTAACTATCATCTACCTAACATTATGGTCATACTTAATTTCAAATACAATGAATGCAATTTTTATTAAAAAAACCCGAGGGTTTTTAGTCACTTATCTTAAGGAAGAAACAGCAAAAAAATTTTGACAATTAAAACAAACTTTGTGCTTTGTTGATAAAATTCTACGCATAGTGACGAACATAGGTAAGCTATGCTGGCTTATGGGCATCATGGGGACCATGTAATAAGGCTAATAAATCTATATTTTCCTTCAAAATGCTCAACAATAAAATACACTGTTTATTCGAGACATAATTTAAGTTCATAATTTGAAGAATTTGAATAATTTGTTATTGCGGAGTCACGAAATAGAATTTGTTTTCGAAAAGTGTATTTAATTCTCTCTCAATGATGAATCAGCAAAGACCGTTTCAAAACCACCCCCAAGTCATTCTTCGGTTGTCAGCGAATTAACTAATTGAAATGGTGGAGTGAAGATAGAGAAAATTTTCAAATTTTTAAAAAATTAAACTTCATGCCTCCTTTTTTGCAATAACCTAGGAATGAATACTTCAAGACTGACCATGTTGTATTATCTCACAATGGTCAAACGGTGAATCTTCTTCTTTGTATTTAGGATGTAATTTTTTCGAACACGTTGCTTCCAAACCTATTTCTCCTCCACAACAATCGTTGTTTGTTATGTGAACGCAAGACTTATTTGGTGTTTTTAACTAAACCACTTCGTGAACGCACAAGTTCTTGCCAAGAAATAACTTCATCTTGTGTGGTGAGTGGAAATGAAACACCAAAAAAAATTAATGCTTTTTTTTACTATCCTCATTCGGAAGCCTTGATTTGCTATTTCATGAGATAGGTAAGTGAAAAATTATTCAAATGTTAAATTTAATTGATAGCGGAGGACCATACAACTCCAATTGGATGCTAGGTATGTTGCAATAGTAATCGGTTATCAAAGTGTACCTTATTCTCACTATATATAGAGTAAATATGAGAGGTGTTAGAACTGAAAACATTAGACCAGCTAATAAACACTCTCAAACCAACAAAAATGCAGTTTAGAATATAAAAAGAGATTAATTTGGAGATCGCTGACTTTAAGTTCTCAATTCTCGCCTCGGTATCGGGCGTTTCCTTATTGTTTTATGCACTTACCCTATTCTCTTTATTCTATTTTATTTAGACCGGTTCAAAGAGCGGTCTTCTCTTGCTCCTCCATTAGGGCTCACCAAGACTATTTGAAAGAATGACAGAATTAGCAGATATTGAAGTATTCTTTCTTCATAAGTTAACATCTATTTAATGGATTTCCAAACTTTCAAATAACTTTGTCTCATATCTTATTATCTTTTAGTATAATAGGCGGACAATTTTTGAACAATAATGTTTAAATTGAAATTTCAATATCGATTAGTTATTAATCATAGTAATTATGTGATTTAATTGGCTGCTGCATATTAATAAATATGTACAGAATAAAGTAGTGGTAATAGGTGCAACTAGAATGAGACGACATGGGTCTCATGTTTACTACAAGCTAGATTCTATGCATGCAGTTAGAAGAAGATCTAATGCTGCAAACATGAACTTACTCAGGAAGCCAGAATATCATGAAAATTGAAAGTTCAACTTGGTGAAAACAAACACTGAAATATGCTCGAGGAGTAAATAGTGTGCAACCGGTGACCGAAGTCGAATTTCATAAAGGTCTTTTGGCGCAATAACTCCATTTTCAATAGTAATTCTATTGCACTTCCTTAACTCATTCAGCTTTCTCCCCATGAAAAATAGCTACTGAGAAAACTACTTAAAAAATAAATTAATAAATAATTGACAGAAAAAATTACTGGAAATGGACAGATTTTAAATTATGAATGAATTTTCGCAATTAATTCACCAATCCAACATTTTATAAACATTAACGCATCCCAAAAATATGTCAGTTCTACTTTAACTGCCAGGTTTAAGCCTGTTCCAGAGTAGTTTGTAATCCAATCACAGAAATTTCATGAAAAACGAGAGCCTAATTACCGGGTCTTTCCTGACAATTTCATTGCACATGCAAATATATTTATTACAAGAATATTGTTGTATCAATTTAAATGGGAATATTGGTATCGAAATGCATGTTTGGTAAAATCGAGTGAAAATAACTTATTCCTTAATGTATTCAATTCGTGGGAAGATAATATTTAAACTAAAAGACCATAAGAGGAAGTTTTTCACTTGAAACTACTCTCATATATTTTGTAGGTTATTTATCCTCAGCAGGTATTGAAAGTATAATTTCCAACGAGCAATGTCACTAACCTCAAAATGACGTATAATTCTCCATTTTCAAAATTGAACTATTTAATTAATTCTATCTCGTTGTTGGCATTCATCTGCAAATTCGATAACCGCATGGCATTTCAATGTAAAATACGTGCCCTTGGATTTTGCTTGATGTGGTAAGGAGGTCTGAAATTTTAATCGCCAAAATTTGGGTAATTATATGCCATTTAATATATTAATGGTTCTTCTTCCCATATAATAATGTGTGACTTAGCTTCATGCAGTTGCTTCAACTTTGCCCTGGAAATTTAAATTTTTCTCACAGTTCATGCGAGAGACATTAAAATCTCAATTTATTAATGGGATCATTAACTAATTAAATCAATTATGCACAGGGACTTCAATTTAATTATGCGCTTATAAGGACCGATGAAATCATTTTCAAATGATGCATAGGAAACTATAAATTGTAAATACACTCACAATCTGGCTTAAAGTCTACGATGTTTTACTCCGAATCGCACTCGCTGGCTTTAAAAATGGGGCTTTTGACAGTTTTCCAGCTTTTAAACCTTGTCAGCTTGAATTGTGAGCTTTAACAATTACCTGTGAATTGGAAAATGGGTAAGAGAGAAGGTGTAATGCTTGTAATTTAGTAGAAAACACACACTTTATTAGTTTCAATTATTTCTAGTAACGGTTCCCGGTTTTGTCATTTCTAATGTGTGTGAAATAGTACCATTAGTTTTCTAACGAATCGACTTTCTGAATTCTCTTCTTTATCTGCCAAAGAGTGTAAAATAGTCATTTACTCTAAATCAATTTAAATCCCTTACTATGAAAGAACTTTTAGCCAAAAGCTCTCAAACACTTGCATTAAGTGTCCCAAGACATTTTTTTTAATCTAGATTATATTTTTAAACGGGGAAAATGTGCGTTGGTGGTGCACATCTACCACGTCGGAGGTTACGAGTTCAATTTCAATCGACGCACGCCCGGTAAGTGCAATGGCCAAGGGCGCTAGTTAACCCTGTTTAATTTAGAGGGTGGCAGAATTCGAGTTGCACATCAGAGGAGTTCCATTATTTCACCCTCTACCCAAGATGAGGATTGGAAACGTTCTCTAAGAAAGGCGTGGGAAGTATTGAACAATTTTCACTACTATGTTTTGCAAATCTCTCTATTCAAAATTATCCATTTTATTCATGATATTAGTATGCTGTTAGAAGTTAGCAGTAGAGAGTCATTGGACGACTCTTGGTTTTCCAGGCCCATTTGTGGAGCATAGAAGTGGCGCTTCGATAGAGATACTTCATTCAGTCAATATTTTATTTTTTATTATCTTATTTCTATTATAAATGTTAGTTACCTAAAAGAATTTTTTGTATTTTAATATTTTCTCATTTATAGCATCAAACTCTGATACAAAGAAAACAGAGTTTTTCATTTTCACTTACAGTAACATGGAAGTAAATTCAATTTAACGAAAAGCTATTTGACATTATGCCATGCAACACTTAAGCTAAATATTTTCGATAGAGATTTGGAATGTAACTTAAACCACTTTTTGGATTCCAAATCTGTTCTCGTGATTATGCATTTCCATATACATCTGAAACTCTGACGATGAGATCATCCCAACAGGAATTTATGCTAATAGTAGAATTTAAAGTATCCCATCTACTTCTTAAAGGAATGTATAGTAGATCTCTTTGTCACAGAAACTCCAACGAAACTAAAAATAGAACACCCTAATATTCCAAGCGTTAAACCCCTTTGAGACTGCTTATTCCCACTCGAATTGTGCCCAAAGTGTCCGCTTCGAGATTTTAATTTACAAAGTTTCCTCTTAATTACCTTGATTAAATTCTATATAAAATTTTATAAATTCCAGTTACTAACTTTTCCTGACTTTTTCAAATGGGCTTGAGTGTGCTGAGCTCCTGCGATTTTATTGGACGAGAAAAATCTAAATGGCTTATAACGGTTTCCTAAACTTGGTTTCTAGAGGAATACCCTTCATCTGTAATTGAAAAGATTTGCCCTGAATGAACAATCGCCAATGGGTGCAAAGGTTGTCTTATAAAGACAAAAGGCTCCTTCACTTCATTTAAAGTTTCATATAGTCATGGTTTTAAGACTAAAATCCTCCAAGTTGTCTTTCCACTTCTAAGTCCTGTTAGATACGATATTTTGTTTAAATGGACTAAACATGCGTTCTTTTATAGTTCACTCAGAGTAGGCGATGATTAATTTATTTGTCATTCCATGAAGGAACAAAAAACAGCACTTCGACGCCATTATACCAACGTTTTATAGACTTAATACAAAGCATAAACAAAGGATACTTGAGTCATTATGTGCCAAAGTTTGTTTAACAGATACTTGAAAATATATACTTAGCATTAGTCAGTCATTGAGATGATGAATAGCTTAAACAAATCATGTGCTCGCTTATTACCCTTTAACTCCTATTATTAGCAAGCCGAACGCCGTGAAAACAACTTGAATGCATGTTCGAATCTGTTATATTACCATCGCAACTAGTAAGCCACGCCGCTCGTGTATTAAATGTGTGCTTTGTTTTACATGATTAAACTTTCGTTAATGATTTCTTCAAAAAATGGTTTATTCAGACACTATTAGTAGTCGGTAATGCTAATCGCCCACCCTTATCCGCCTTAATTAACTTTGAGTTCGTTTAAAAAATGTGAAACGCGCAATTTAATCCTCCCATAGAATCCTAGACATTATTCGCTTCTTGATCAGATGAGTTCTTATTTACATTTTAAATGGCCCATGAAAAGCCATTCTTTTTCTTAATTCATGGATCTGCAATTCATTCTTATTCATGACTTGATGCCAAATTCGATTAAAATCTACACAATAAAATACTTCCTATTTTAACCACCTAACATGAATGCCTTTAGGTTACAAATCAATTGCGTGCCGAAAGTGAAATTACTCGACTATTACAGTTTCTTTTGTACCTTGCAAAATTTCAATGACTTTTCATTTTATAATCCCATTCCCAAACCATTTTTAATGCTATTTAACTGTAAAAGGACATGGGTTGGGCGAAAATAGGATTATAGGAACTTTTAAACCATGCAGCTCTAATTAGATTTGAAATTCTACCGCCAAAATGGGCCGAAATTCGGGATAACTTTAAATTTGCCATTTCCATGCATATTATATTTACTTTGGCATAGCTTCCCTCCAAATAATAGGTATTTTATATTAGAAGTCTTTCTGAGAAGAAGATGTTAGGTGAAAACCTTCTGAATTAGCATACAAATCCACTACCAAATATGCACTTTCATATACCTAATCCACATTCAAGGCCACTCGAGGAAATTAGGCGGAAATGCTTGCATGGCGATAAAAATCAGTAATAAATTTAAGCTGCAAACGACTGTCATTAAGTCTAGCAGAGATTTCTTATTTCGAAAATACTGGAACTTGAAATTTTTAGACGCTTATATGATTCATATATATATATATGTTAACTTATTATTTAGAAAATAATTGTAGCTAATTTATAAAGCTGAATAAGAATTCAAAGACGTAGGCCTTCAATAATGACGCCCCTTAAACTTGTGAGTAATATCTGAGAATTTTACTAATTAATTTACATCTCACGATTCAATGGAACACTAATTTTCAATAACCCACTAGGGCTTTTAAAATCTCATTAACTTCAATTAAATTTAGTCATTTGACTTTTAAAATAACATCAGTGGTTCCAAAGAAGAAAAATAGGCCCAAAAATTCATTTTTTTGTCATATAGACAAAATACTTTGGGGTTTTCGTGCTGCCGATTGCAATTATAACCAACTTTTTCAATGGTTAGTCATTCTATTCATTTGATTTATACATCCCCTTTACTTGTAGAGCACCAGCAATCTTTTCTTCAATGTTTAAATGAAAAATATACATTATTATATAAATTTTATTTCACAGTCTGTTTGAAAAAGCGATTTCTGACGCCTAACTTTGGTAAAATTGTGACAAAGAGGAACATCACTTTGAGAAACTTGAATGCTCTCGTTATCCCTGTTGTGTGAAATTGAATCACTTTAAACCCAGATAAATATCAACTTAACAATACATTGTCAATTGTTCATAAACTAAGCATATTTGAGGAATGTACTAAATTTTAAGATCGCCGCCTTGCCGATTGTTGAAGTATAGACTGCCTTTAGAACAACTACGTGTTGTTATTGAGTTCTGAGCTTTGTGGCTTTTTGAGATGCTAATTAGGTTGTAACAAGTAGCGAACCCATCACATTCATCAACTTTTTCAAATGATTTGCCACTGAAGAAGTGGGTTTTTTTATTACTTGCTAAACGTCTCTAAGCTTGTGCACAGAAATAAATTAGGGCTAAATATTCCTGTGATGTTTCTAGCATATCTAATTGCACTGTCTCTCGTGATTGTACAAAAAATGATCTCTGTGTTCTGCTGTACAATAATCTTCTATGCTGCCTTCTACTTCAACTCCTATTGAAGCAGCCCGTCGATATGAGATAGTGTCAAGGTAAAGGTTGTCTCCACTCATTTAAATTCACCATTTTTAGCTCAGTTACGGAACAATTTGTCTCCAACCCTATTGTGTTTAATTGATAATGAGTATCGAAATTCCGCCTTCCTAATCACCAAACATCTTATATGCCACCTAAGACATAAGGTAAGTTCTAGTAGTTTTTCCCCTAAAGAACTTATATTTCGTTCATCGTGTTCAAATCCCCGGAATGTTTTGGTCAGTTAACCACAGTTGAGCTGAACTCACATTTGCCAACTATTCCGAGCAATCACTCTGTGGAAAATAGAAGCTAACTACTCTGGTAAATTTGTCTTGCCAAAACACTTTTTCATTTTATGTGGTCAAATAAAGTGTCGACAAGGCTAGACAGACGGTTGCATACACTTCTTCTCTAGGTTCCTCTTAAATGCGCTCAACCTGGAGTTTATTGTTCTCTTATTGATCTCCGTCTTGCTAGACTTATCCTGATGGTCTGAGATGATACCTATTAAGTCTGCCATAACCAGTCCCATCATTAACAGCTTCCAACATGTATTCGCCAGTCAGGACGGAAAATTTAAACTAGCTGACCGCTACTTGATTCGAGGGCTTTCTCGAGGTTGAAATATCTCTCTCTAATGCCCTCAACTGGATTTAACAGTCTAAATAAGCAACCTGTTCACATATAAGAGGAAGGTAATATATGACTTAACTATTAACATGTCGATGTGCTAATCTGATTGTACAATTGCACAAATCTCCATTCTCAGTATTCAGCTCTGACTTTTAAACAATTCCATCAAAGGTTAATCTGGACATTTTAATCCTGGAACCTTAAAACCCCGATAATTCAGTGCAAAATCGATTCAATGCAGATCCAACGCATAAACGTTTGGATAAGCAACTTTCACCAGGAATACTAAACGAAGAAAAATTATTTTATCAAAGAAAATTAAATTAATGACTTAAAATCATATATTTTTAAAATTCGGATAGTTATAAAGGTATTAAATTTTAGGGTCGTTGCTTTGATTAATTTTTGAGTAAAACTTAACATTGAGGTAATCAAGCGTTATTTTTTTAGTTCTGTTATTTGTAGCAATTAGATCATGACACTTTATTTATAAAAGAGCTAATTTTTATCCCCGAAATCATTAAAAATGCATGATTATTTGACGAAACAAATTCAAAATTATATTGTATATTTAATACGATCATGGAATACACCTTTGGAGAGATGGATAAGCCTTTCTAGATCTAGAGATCATCTTTCTCCTTCATGAATTTCCTCTGCAATCTTCTAATTTTCCCAGTCATTAAATCCCTTCCCCGTAAAGTTTGAGGAGGCAATATTTTTCCAATGACTGAAACAATCATATATCACAAAGAACTTATGTTTTTGTATTGTATTTGTCTTACTAATTTGATAGTTAGATTAGGACATCATTTCATTATGGTATTCTGTGCCGCACCTCCCATGCACTGATGAATTTTGTTTATGCAAAAACGAAGCCATTCGTTTGCGCAATAAACTGTCAAATACAATCAATTTGCAGGGTGTGGTTTTTCAGCACGAATGCTGCTTTCACTTCTTGCGATCATAAACTGCAACTTAAAGCTGCTTCTTAGGGCCATTCAGGCAGTTTTTCTGTTTATCACTTAGACTTGAACAGATTCGATCCGGGTTTAGATGTACCTTTGAAATCTCCAGAGGCGTAAATTTACAAGAAGGGAGACTAATAGCACCTAAATATTAATTCTTCATATTCTCCAAGCTATGGAGCATATTTTCGAAAAGCCTTCAATAATCCCACTACTTCAGTCTAATAAAGATTGATGACAATTGCAATCGACTTGTTCATTAATAGAAGTCTGCGTGAGTCAAGAAGAGGTGGCGTGATAAATAGGATGGCACGTTCAGGAACGGATGGCTGATACGATGGCATCATTCGGTTTTGTGCAGATTAACAGAGAAGTTATTTATAGTTTGTCGTTGGAAATAACCCCGATGGGATGGACTAATTAAAAATGATGAAATAGCAATTTTAAACTATTTCAATTAATCGGTAGGATTCTGTCATGTTTCAGGACAGTTAAATTTACCTGGTCGCCGTCTTGAGAACGTGGAGGAATTTAAAATATCAAACCACAAACCATGCAATAGAAAAAGGTATTTACGCCAAAAATTGCTACGTAATTTTGTAAATTTAAATTAATTTATATTTAAATAAATGAAGGAAATTTTAATGAAATTGATTACCACAAACCTAGCAAATTATCACAGAGCCGTGAAGTCCTCAAAACTAGCTTTTCAATTTCGATTATTGGCCATTCGAATCAATACCACTGTCGTTAAGAGCTGTCATCTAGTATTCTAGGCAAATAATTACAAAGAGAATTTTCCAGTGGTATAAAAAACTTGAGACATATTTTTTGCCGTATTGAAAAGGTTTATTGATTGAATTATTTCATTTTAAAGTAGGAATTTACTTCTCATGCAGTTATGGAGTCCACTTTGTACCTGAATTAATTATACAAAGAGCCTTATAAATTAACTACTGGAATCGGGGATTTGTTCTCTAACCCATATGGCGTTCATGAGCACAGCATAGAGAACAATAAAACAATGGCCTTAATTGTTTGCAAGACAAGTTATGCGAGGCGTGCACAGAGGGGGGGGGGGGGTGAGCAGATAAGATAAATTGCAATGACTGCACGAACTTCCATTAATCTAAATTTCTATATCGGACACCATGTCAACTTAAACTGTAAACACTCCTGACCAGCATGCAAATATCCGGCCAGTATGTAACCTGGCGTAAAACCATTCGAATTTGTGCTTATTGGAAACAAGGTGGATAATTATGTGCACTTAAATGTGAATTTGAAAGTCATTACTTCAGTTCAGAAAAGAAAAGAGGCTTAGTAGTCCAAGATTTTTAATTTCTATAGATGGGAGGTATACTCCTGGACACGAACTGAACAAATATCACTTTGGTTATTACAAAGTGTGCCCTTAAATCAGGGTAAAGTAGTGGCGTTTTGGTGGAAAAGTGGATAATTTCCTTCTTGGCTGGAAGTATCTAAACAGCGGCCAGCTGTTTCTAAAGGAGTACAGGCTATTTTTTCAAAAAATTCAAAATATGTTCAACTGAACAGACTTTTACTTTTTTAAATTGATTTTATTACTCCAACGGTAAGAAAGAAAGAATTCATTGCATTTACGAATATTTTTAAAATGAAATATCATGGACCCATTACTATCTGGTCTTCTTGCTATGTGACCTTGATAAAAATAACGATTGCATCAGACTATAAAAACCTTCGCTTCTCATCTTACGACCATCTAAATCCTGAACTATGCTTCCACTTATTTGTTACAAGGTAAGCACTATAACGACATCGTCAAACATCATGTTACAACCAAAATTTTTTGGGATGCCATTTTATCGTCCTGCGTTTCTTTAATTTTCAATGTTACCATTACAGATAAGAAATTCAATGAGAATACTCGGTCTTGACTTGTGTCTACAAACTTTGAACCTGTCTGCTCAACGCTAATATTAATCCATAATGGCACTTAGAGGATGCGAATTCACCAAAGGCATCAAGGTAACAGGCATGCAACCGTATAATTTCTTTCTTTGTATTTAAGGATTGAAGTGGTCGATCATCAATCACTAGCTCTGTCTTCCACCTTTAAATTCGATTCTTTTTGCATTAGCTACATCAATCTAATGGCAAAAAATTGGAAGAATATATGCTCTCCTGTTCAATGAGACTAAAAATAACTAAGGCGCGTCTCACGCTAATATAACCCCCATTGTCGAATGGGAATTAGTCATTAATTGGGCCTTTTGTGGTCTCCCACAAAGCCACATATCACAACAGTAGCAACAGGCTTTCCACATGCAACCATTCGTATAGACAAGTTTGCATGGTAAGGCCATCAACTGGAGCGTCATTAAGGGCAGAGAATGAAAAATGTCCTCATTTTTCTCCATCATCTGGTCCGCATCAGTTTTTTGTTTTCACCATCTTAATAGCACTCCGTTGTAGCGTTGTTCACCGCTGTTCTGTTGTTACTGCCACTGCTACTACGCATGACTCATAAGGCCAGGCCGGTCCCACATGGGCAGATACGAGGACGCTCTATTCATCATCATCCCAGCTCTCGCTTCCCCCTCACTCTCTCTATTAGTCATGAAATCTCGTGGCCTCTCGGTAGTCGCAAACATACTCGCTGACATATAATTTGGTGAATGCATTTGGAACAACTGCGCGAGTTTTTCACTTGTCCCTGTGCCCTGTTAACCAGCGTCTCTCCCCGTTCTGTCCGTTCTTCATTGGTTTTCCAAACTGCTATTTCCTCATTACCTCAAATCAATTGCTAAAGCCACTGGTTGAATGCAGCCAATTTCCAACAGATTTTTCTGTGAGCAGGAATAGGAGAAAACTTATCGCAACTTAGAGCCTGCGTGGTGAGGGATTAGTGTCCGATTACAAAATAAATGCATTTGTATTTGCCGTGTTGGGTAGATAGATTTGTGGCTTTTGATCCATTGGTTCTTAAAATAATAGTTTCCGTTTCTGGATGACCTAGCAACTTATTTCAAAATAGATGCTCAACAATTTCTCTTCCCATGTTTACAAGTCCCCATTTAACTTTATCTCATGGATTTTGTAGATTGGGGCAAAGTGATCTAGTCCCACTATACGGCAACTGAGTTAGATAGGTGGGTACTACTTGCTCATAATGGAAATCACCAGTCAAATTCGGTTTGCGGAAACGGCATCAGCCCTCAAGATATTCAATCGTACGTGCTACCAATTATCTTCCTAATCTTCCCAGGAAAGATTTGTTTATATTGACAAACTTTATCTAGGGATGCTCTAAGACCTTGAATTATGAATTTAATAATGTAAGGGAAATGGTTTGCTCTAATGCGTCTTTTGTTTCACCTCAACTTTCTCTTGGGTTCCCAACATTGCCTAATTGAGAAAACAATCTTTTGTTCATCTCAAACTAGACATTAAATACAATAACCTGATTCCAGCCACCATTTACAACCGTGGTAATTAATAATTTAAATTGCACAAAAGTTTCAGGCACAGCTATCTGAGCACTATCAAAGTTCTTAGCTATTTCCCGTTTTCCAGTTTTTTGAGTTTTAAGCAAAATAATTCGTGAAATTTAAGTAAGTTTAAGACAATTATTTGCTCATAAAAGAGTAAATTCTATTGAAAAGCTCCTTACTTTTCTCATAGTCGTTGATCTCGCATTTATCCGAGCCGTTTCCACCCCGAATTTATTTCAATGCTTCAAGAAGGAATCTTCAAATTTCTTTTCTTTTCAATACTTTCGGGCTTAGTGGTTCAGGTCTTATGGCCCGAAAAATATGAAAAAAAGAGGGGTGTGTGGTAAGGAAATAGTCGTAGAATTGGCGAATAAAAGATAGGGCATCCAACGAGTCCATTTTCAGAATTTAATACGTTTTCTGCGTATTAGGCATTTACGTTATGATTTAACCGTCCAAAGTTGGAACTTCAGAAACTGTTTACTGGATTAATGGAAGGTGGAATTTTTCAAAATGGCTAAGTCTAATAGGGATCGACAAACCGATAAACAAAGCTTTAATAAAAATGGATGAATTTACACAATCAGTTCAAATGAAACAAGTCCGTAAGGAAGTAGGGTTCTCATTTTGGGGGAAATAGTATTTCCAATTCATCAAGAATGCATCTGTTTCTATATAAAATGAGATTTATTGATTAGTGTTGGGGAAAAAATCAGCAATGTGACAAAAGGTGGGGAGAGATCTTATCGGAAGACCAATCTGCGCCATTTGTTGAAGGCAAGACCTTGACACTAAACTTAGACAGCTGTTAATATGGTCCAGATACCCACAAGGCACTCGAAAGGACCGATTTAGCGATATAGCATCAGGCCTGTCTTATATAAGCTAGTCCTCTCGAAAAAGGACATCTCAAGCATGTTGATCTCAGAATATTTTTAATTGCTAACGCAATGGCATTTAAGTGTGTATTTTATGCGCAGATTCTCATTAACAGAATTTGTATAAACAGTTTTTTTATTTGATTTCATTAAATTAAATGATGAAATATTGTTAATCATTTTTCTCTACTATTTTTTTCGCACTTGACTAGAAATTTTCAATAACTCGATTTAACTTTTCTGGTATAAATTAAATTAACAGTGATGGTCATGGTGATTCGAAAGACCGTTCGAATACATTTTGAAGTCAATGTGAGTTTGTAAATTCAACTTTACCCTTTATCCCTAGCGTTAAAATTTTCACAAAGAATGTGCGGATTTCAATTAAAAGTGGTGGGCTTTAATCCCGGAAGGCATTAATAAATTCACGACAAGTTGGGGAATTAAAGTTGCCTTAATGCAATTTATCATATTTTACACTTAATAAACTATTCGATCAGTTATTTTCAAAATAAATATGATTTGAACAGGATGGCATAAAGCTCTCACAATAAAGAAAAGTTAAATATTAAGATTTCAATCTTGAACATCGGAGATTTCTCATGAACTCGAACTGCGAGTACCGTCTCCATATTCACTTTACATTCACAACATACAAGAAGCTAATGTCGTTTGAATATTAGTTGCAATAACTACTGTAAAAGAATACACCAATTTTTGATTTTCGTAAATGATGCTTGAAATTCACTTATCTTTCAACATTAGCGCCTCCTGAACCTGACCCAATTCCGTAGAAATCAGAAGAAGACCTCTTTCTCAAAACATTATTAATTCTATAGCAGAAAAATTTTCTGTTGAAATGTAGATTAGAGTGTTACAACCACCAACAACTTAAACTTACTCAACTTCACACATTAGCTCCCTTCTAACACCCAAAACCTTGGAGTTTAGTAGTCTAATGTGAAACCACAAAGCTATAAAAGGAGTTAAAGCCATGTTTATTAAGTTCAAGCCAATCGTCTTAGGCTCTTCACGCGTTTATAAAGAAGGGAAAAATAAAGAGACTCAGATTGGAACTCGAGATCCAGAGGTAGTATTATTTTTCGGAAAATGCATCTTTTCATTGCACCCTTTGCCCTGTCTTTCCTCTTATAAGCTCTGTTCTAATGCTATTTGTTGTTCCAGTGAACTTAATAAGGTGATAATCTTTGGTGATAGCACCAATTGCACCCTTATATTTGTGTAGCGTTTAAGCGGAGATTAAAGTTACAATTCTTGGCGGAAAGCTTTTAATTATCCTCACCTTAAGTAAGTAAAAGACAATCACCTTGGTTGCCTATTTCCTTCAAGAATAGGCATGGAACTCCCCACAACTGACGTGATTATTAAACCAGTTTTAGGCCAATCCCTACCATGAACACTTTTTGACATTTTTCCTTTATTGTATTCCTTAATTTTACAAATAAAATGGTTTGAAAGTAAGTCTTATATAGGCGAAGTCTATGTACATCTCTTGACAGCTGTTGTCTTTGCAAGTGGAAATAGGAATGTGAAGAGGGAGGGGGTGAGCTTTGTGTTGTAGGCGGTAGATAAAACAGCCTCCTCATGTGATGGCTTTTAGTGTGCGGGTGCAAGTGTATGCATGTATGAGGATTATTTCCTCCTCTGCTTCAGCCAGTGAATTACTCGCGACACACTGATTGTGTCTGTCTCACCGAAGAGTTTATGCTGACTACATTATTTTGGCAAAGGTAACACTAAATACAATTGGTGTACAACTATACCTCGTGCTTTTACCACTGCTTACCAATACATGTTCTCCAATATATTTCGAATTCATTATACAATAATAGGATTTATGCTGGTGTTAGATGATACTCGGCCATTGCTGACATACCTTTAGTAGACTTCAGAGTGAAATATGGCCAATGGAGAATAGAAAATTTCATATTAAACCTTATGAAATAGGGATTGACAAACAAAAACTGCATTTTTTCGTTTTATTCATCGTAAGCTTCTCTCACTTCGAATTCTCCTCTTTTTCTGCACACACGAAGCAGATATTTTAACTTTTGTTAGGCATTTTGACACAACGCAAACAATGCTTTGGATGGCGGAGTTCATTGCCACGGAGAGGGGTAAATCTTGAGTTTGACCTCCCCAAAAGACAATGAACTTTGCTAATTTAAGTCAGTTGAATAAACCATGACACAATTACTTACACTTTTTTGGTCATAATGCTTCAAGACACATTTTTTTATTTGCTTCTTATTTGATTTTAACTGAAATTCAATCTGTTGTCTATAATCTGATATGTTAGAGCCAATGATAGTAGTATTTTTCACCGCTGAGATGATTTTCATACCAGTGATTAGTTGCCTTAGCAAACCAAAGGTCCATTTGAAATAAAATGAATAGATTTTTATTTAGGTAAGAAATTAAGTAGTTACATGACAAATACTATTTGTCTAAAGATTTATTTATATCAAATGCCAGGCGTTGTGATAGTTATCATTAGCCCTTTAGTTGACTTCGGGCTTCACAGAGGGGAGGAACATCAAAGTCACAAATGTCGAGAGGAGGAACAGCAGAGTGATTCACAGATGTAAAAGAGGCAGACACAAAGGTAGTGAAGAAGGTAAGGTGAGTGATATGGAAGTGGTTGAATCTGATATATAGTGGGATTATGGTAGCTTGAAGTCAGAAGTCAACTGCCGGTTTATAGACTTTTTTGTCGTGTGAGTATACGCTGCCCAGGGTGCACCACGTGGAGGTAAGTCTATCGCGCACCACATTGACCGAAAAAAGTTTTGTTGAAACCTTTGTGAACCTATGCAAGGGGTTGCAGGCTTTTATCCTATACACTGCTATAACTATATTAGTTTTCTACGCTTGGTAGATGGACCAAAGTATTGCTATTTGTGCGGTACTATTTCACCACTCAATTAATTATACCAACGCACCCTTCTAGATCTGTGCGACTGTGGGCATGATATGCCAAGCGAAGTGGTTAGAATTTTATAAATAAATAAGTAAATAATTGATAAGGTAATTAATTTACCATTTGTCGAATATTATGATCCCTCTATCGGGAAAAATTTAAGTAAGGACAGTGCAGCAGGAAAAGAAATATGTTTTCAGAAACCTAGCTTTAATTAAAATAAAATTGATGGATTCATTGACGCTAAAGTTTTGAAAAGCTTGCTATTTAGCGCTAATTTGGCCTTTAGAAAGCAGCGTTTAAATATCATTTCATTTTCCTTGCTTCTGCAAATATTGACAATCTACCACTATTTATACATTTCCGAAAAACAAGAGATTTGAAATGACCCCATTTGGTGTTCGTGGAAATGCCAACTTAGTGATGTTCAGTTAACTCCATCTAACAATGGTGATAGCTGGCTGCCACAATTAGTGAAAGCGTTTGTGAATGTCATTTTCGTAACTTAACAAATCATCACTCAAGTTTATGCCTAAAGTCCATCTATCTTAAGTGTCCTTGTAATTCAAAGACTGTTTGACATGATGACCTATTAACTTGCTAATTTCATAGGGTAATGTGAATTTTCGCTGCCAATAGAAAATCGGAGCGAATAGACCTATATTTTGGAAAGTAGTAAACTGATAGCCTAATAAGCAAAAGTTTGGGAGAGAATTGTGAATGGGGACACAGATCTAAATATTCTGGGAACCAGATAATAAAGTAGTAACCAGTACACCTTCAAGATAGGCATTAATCATTCATCGAACAAGTAAATTATGATTGAGTGTTCTTATGCGCGCTAAAATTAAATTGTTTCAGACATGGTCTGCGAACTTGGTAATTCCATCGTATACGTTAAATAGTGCATGATTATTTGCCTGACGTATTACCGCCTACGCTAATTCAGTAGTCACATTGTAAAGTGTTGATACTTCCTTGGGTTATCGATTGCCTTTCGATTTGTTCAATTTTTGCCTAACCGTTCTATGAAGATGCTTTCACTACCATTTTCTAATCAAATATTCCGCCCTGGTTATTTACTTTTACAAATATAGTGGTAATGAATTTTAAAGTTGTTGTTCCAATTTGCAATTCACCTCAGGTACCATTGTTAACCCCCGGTTTCATAGCTTTCTCTTACTGATGTCTTTATGGCTCTCCATTGCATCCTAGTTCTGTCATTTATCATCTGCACCCTTTCTCCTTGATTGTGTACTTTAGTAACTTATCAACATATAACATCCCAAAGTACCTCAACTTCCCATCATGAATGGAATTCTGAAAAACAAAACGACAACTGGTATCCAAAAATTTGGAAAGTAAATGAATGCATTTATTTAATAATAGGGAAGGGGGAGGGGAGGGAGAGTTCGATGAATTATTTCAACAATTCAATTTTCAATGTGATTAAAATAATCCGATGCCTTGATAAAAATTCTGAAGCAGGTATTTTACTAATATTCGAAATGGTATCTCTGAGATCGGTCCAAGTTCGTTAGTTTTCATTTAAGTTCCATAAATGTACGATGCGTGCTAATAGACCATTAGAGTGAAGTATTTTGGTTTAACGAGGAAGCAATCGAGTTATTTTTCATATGCTGAAGTAGTTTACTATCAGGAAATGCATACTGGTTATTTAATCTCTACGTAATTTTTGCCTTTCAATGATATCTAACAACTGACCAGCTAAGATGCTGATAAGCGCTTTTAAAACACCAAGTAGATAAAAACTGAATTGACATGAAAAAAATTGCGCTCAAAATCAATCATCTTCTAACGGGTAACAATAAAAGCTCGATCGGATTACTAAATTTCAATAACTTACAAAAATTTTAATATTTATTTACATCTGATGGCAGGCTTCGTGATAGTTATCATTAGCCCTTTAGTTGACTTCGAGCTTCACAGATGGGAGGAACATCAAAGTCACAAAATTTCGAGATGGAAAACAGAATAGTGGTTAGCGGATGTAAAGGAGACAGACACAAAGGTAGCGAAAAAGGTAAGGTGAGTACTGTGGAAGTGGTCGAGTATGACATTCAGTAGGGTCATGGTAGCTGAAGTCAACTGCCGATTTATAGACTTTTTGGCGTATGAGTATATGTTGCCCAGGTTGCACCACGTAGAGGTAAAATTTTAATATCGACTGAAGGCAAGAACACGTAACCATGTTTATATGTGCACTTCAATCAATGTGATATACTTCTAAATGATACTCAAATGGCATAAATTGCGTATCAACTTACCACAACTTATCTTTGCTATTTCTTGATTTGTTAAATAATTGGGAAGTGTTTTACTTTGACATGCAAACTTCCCAGGGACAGCAAACAATTACCAATTCTAAAGAAAAATCGGACAAGACTTACTTTCAAATAAACAAACCCTTCAAACTTAAAAAGGCCATCTAATTTCTTTTGTTTAAATTTGCAGTTATTGGCATTACTTCGCTAATGTTCCATGATTATCAACAATTCAAGGATTCCATCTTTTCTGGCTTTAATTTGCATTGAATCAAAGTCGCACGAGGTAAGAAGGATAGGAGTTCAAAAAACCAATAGTTTCTAATTAATTCTTAGATTTTAAAATAATATTATCTAGTCTTAAGACTCCTAACTTGTCAGTTCCTAGCATTTTCGTGGCCTCTGAGCTGCTATTTGAAGTCCAGGATCATGTATAAGTTAGGTAACTTAGAATGACGTCGAGGTAAGAAAAGTAAGAATGGAGGAGCTTAAAAGTGCTGGAATATCATTCAGTGAGTGCTTCTGTTTGTAGAAAGACATTATCTTGGCTCCTATATTCTTACGATTTAAAGCACTTACTCATATTTTCACTGAATAAACTTTACCATAATTAAACTCAAGCGAGTGCTGTTAATCTAAACAAATTTAAATTATTGTCAACTATCTAATATTCGGGTATGTAGTCTAGTGGCATGACCTCGATCTCGGGTCAATCTACTGATTGTTCAATTTCGACCTGGATCTGCGGAACTAGATCTGAAAATTTAAACTTGGTAACGCGTAGTCACTACAAAACAAATAAAAATCTATTCAGTTTTTCAGATCATGGGTGCAAATAAGACGAGGTGCACAGGCTGCGTTCAGATCCTCCATTGGACTTGCACTCTTGAATACTTACCGATGAACAGAATGGTAATTTGTCTGCTCCTCTAAATACCAACTGCAATGAAAATGCATCAATTAGTCTCACAAACTATTTTTCATGCGTGATTACAAATTTATAATGAAAGGAAAGATCCTGTTAGCATTCTCATATACTGTATTGCGCCCCACCTTCGTTTTTACTTGAAATTTAAACGCCTTCAATAGATGGATGCGCTGTTTAGATATGAGTGGTAATAGCCAACTAATGCTATATGTTCATGGTGAAATGACTTGAAGTTAACAGAAGTGATGAATTTCAATTTCTTATTAACTTGCCTTCCATCATGAAAAAAAGCTGCATACTCTAGCAGCTATCTTCTAGATGGTACTGTTCACATATTCGTTATTTTCCGCTGCATAGGCAGCATAAAATTCAGATCAAATTTTGATCTGAACAGATAAAAAACTCCTTTTGTAGTATAAATATAGAAATACG
Organism: Hymenolepis microstoma; assembly: GCA_000469805.3. Classification (NCBI taxonomy): domain Eukaryota; kingdom Metazoa; phylum Platyhelminthes; class Cestoda; order Cyclophyllidea; family Hymenolepididae; genus Hymenolepis; species Hymenolepis microstoma. Next base: position 7,156,433 of record LR215995.1, on the reverse strand, counting down.
ATTATGTCTGCTTCCGTATGGTTGCCTTAGGTGCAAGAGAAAAAAGATATCGCACCGGGCAGTGCATATCAGGAATCAAGAAAGGCAGGAAATCAGGCCAATTAAGATGGTTAGAAGAAGGTAGTGAATTGCATTTACTAAAAGCCACTCAGTGAAGTTAACATCTTATGCACCCAAATGTTTATCATTTATTTAATAACAAGTTTCGTAAATGATTCAACTATTTGCGATAACTCCCAAAAAATGTGAATAATGGAAGAATAAAATCCCAAACTCATATGGTTTTGGTAAATGGCACAAAGTTCTTCCATCTGAATTCGTTGTTTAGATTTCACTAGGGAGTAGCACTTTGGCATTATCTATTTACATTAAGAATTCACCATCTTTTTCACTGTGCACAGTGCTTTTTTGAATTAATGCAGTTAGAATGTAATAAGTTGAGATTCCCTCTCCTCAACACTTTGTTGCGGAAGACGCTCTCGTAGTATTAATACTATTTGAAAACACTATAATCTGCTTTACACTGTGGGATACTGTAATCCTATTAGGAACTGAGGCATCTTTAAATGCAATCAGACAACACCACAGCACAAAACGGCCCAAACCACTATGTCATAAAGTGACATACGTTTTATTTGGCAGGTTGATTTATACAATGTGTCATTCACAAATTCGTCTGAGTTTTAAAAAATCAATAATTAAAAGTGAGGAAATAATGGATTTTATATAGGAGAACAATATTTATCTTTCTTTTTTGGGGGGGGGGAGAGGGTAGGATATAGCCTTTTTTATGAGTGACAGGCACCCAAAGCGAATTAGAATGTGCAGCGACCTATAGTCATGGTTGATAACCAATTACCCTGGAAAAATCCTGAAATAAGTCTGTAAATGTGCTAACTCGGTTTTTGCTATAAAAATTTCAAAAATAATGAGGAGTGGGAGGATAGGCTATGAGGTGTGATGAGATGCAATTTGATAGTAAAATCAGAGCGTTTAAAAAATTTAACTTTTTTATCATATTATGCCTATAGTAGTATCTCACAAGTTTAATCATCAGACTTCAACCCCTGGGTTCGTGAATGGATTTACATAAGCAATGTGCGGGGCTTTTGAGATATTAAAAGTGTCATTAATATGTATTTATTCCCTCAAATCGTTATCGTTTTAATTAGCCATTACTAGAGTTCACTCGAGATGAACACGTTGCGAATAGATAACACCTTACGCGATCAAGACTAGCCAACTCTATCAATCGATATGGGTCAGTTTCACGTCTTTCCATGTCACTAAGTCTCGGCCAATGCCAACTTATTCCTTATTTCTAGCCGGTTCACCTATTATAGCCAGTCACTACACAGTTCCCCAATCATAAGTATCTCATTTATTATCAATAGAACTCTATAATCAAAATATTGCCGGTTTCTTCATCTAGTTTTATGTTGAGCATCGAAGGTAGTTAAAAGGATATTGAGATTTCACGTGCTACAACTTCAATAAACTATTTTAACCTCTCGGTATTTCTTGTATAAAAGTTATACTGCCGTGTAAAGCAGTTAAATGTTAAATGAATTTGTTATAATAGATTACGGGTACTTAGTACCAATTTGATAGAGAAATGGTTGTTGCATTACCGGAAGCTGAAACAGTTATATTTTCATATACGTACAAAAATCAAAGCTGACCAACTATTTCAAAAATTAAAAACGTTGCTCAAATTTGTTAACTCAAACATTTTGGAAGCTGTAAAATGGAGCTTACAACTATTTTGATATGAATTAAGTAAATGATCTCAGTTTGTGCACATCTAATAAATAGCCAACCAATAATATTTTGAGCTAATTACATTTTTTACAATTGAGATTGGCTGTTACAATCAAATTATGACTACTCTCATCAAATGAGTTCCAAATATTTTGGAAACCCGAAATAGAATATGGTTCAGTTAAGCTCAATTGCCACACGGTCTTCTTTTGAGAATAAAAAAAAAGTTTAGCAACATGATAAAATATTTCTATTGGACGGTAATAGTGTGATGCAACAAAGTTAGAAAGAGAAGAATCACTTTTAGTTTAGTGCCATTAGTTCAGAAATAGATAGCCATCCACATGGTCTGCTTCATCACAGGCGTAACAGCACTCATTTTAAATACATAATTTAAGTTATTATTCATTAATTTAAAAGGATTAACATTATTTCGTTTTATCTACATTTTATGCCCACTTTATATGCAAGGCCCATGAATCGAAAGAAACTGATTTTATAGGGTTCTGGTAATTTATCAATCGTATCCACCCTTTTGGCAGTCCAACAAATAGTCACAATGGAAAGCATAAATTCATTACAAAACCTCTTGGATTAATTTCCATCACGGAAACACAATTTTAGCCGTCGAGTTTTGTAATGTTGAATAAGCACGTCTAGTGAGTGGAAGTTAGGGATTTTATATTCACGTTTGCGCCAACCGGCCATACTAGTTCAACATCGAATGGGCTCCAGGAAGCTATTACTGTGCTTAATATGAATGTTGAGTACCAGACAAATTGTGCGTATAAAGTCTCGTGTCATTTGACAGGGCTGAGTATGACAGTAAAACGCTTTCTCTGAAATGCCCCTAACACGTTTTTTGTGCGAAATTCCGGTAGTCCATCCTCGGGATTCTTTTTTGTTAATAAAACAGTGATTTCGGGTAGACGCCTAGTCAACTGCTTCTATTCACCTTAAATTAATGGCTAGGTCAACAGTTTTCATTTGGATTAATCACCATCGCGTTTACTTTGAGAACATTTTATTGAGTTCTCTTGTGTTGGAATCTAGTTCACCTTTACCAATACGCCAACATCTTTTTTACTAGACGAGAAGCAGTGCCGAATTTATTTAGCTAACTAGTAAGGAATCTCCGAATGTCACCAGCAAAAATTCTATTAGGTAACAGGCGAAAAATCTTGAAATTTGTATATTTAAATGCTATAACGTGAAACAGCGGAATAAAAGCGAGAAATAAAAGATCTCAAATCTGAACTGAAAACTCCAATTTTGTAAGTTACTTTTGATACATTGGCTTCGATTTTATAGACCGAAAGCTTTCAAAGAGAAGCATTAACATAGTTGCTCACTATTAACAGCCGTCTCCGAAGTCATATATTTGTAACGGGGGGTGTTGATCAGCAGGTCTAATGGGTATAGAGTAAAGATCCTCACATTTCAATCGATTGTGCTTTGCGCAGCTGAATATAATTGGCCAACTCATATATAAGCATATCTGAGAATGAAAACTGAAGGGCTGCCAGTTCAGCTGTAATTATCGTTTATGATTTTGTAAAAATTGTTTCCTGGAATGCTTAACACTACTTCAAATAATTCTTTTCAGGCTTTAAATGTAAAATACATTTAGCCCTTATTAGCAAGTTGTTCTCAACTGTTAGAATACACCAATTTCGAGAGATGGCGTGACTGACCACTAATTTCAATCAATTAATCAGTAAGCTCTTGTACCAAAACCTGATGATAAACTGTAATTTTAAACGTTGTAAAGAAAGCAGTGAACTTCAGCAATAGAAGTGAGTCACCTGCGATAACCAGACTTTTGCATGGCTCTGATAGATCCAAACTTTCTCCTCTCCCTATATACTGAGATTTGTTATTCGTTCTTTTCTGACAGCTAAAAATTGTGCCTAAATAAGAAATAATAATTACTTGCCACGTTAAAATATGCTTTAAAGTCATCTGCTTAGTCAAAAATCAGAGCCCGCGTAGCTGAAATAAGAGTGATAGAAATTGCGGCTTGGATCCTTATAAAGCTCCTTCCTGTCCAAGGCAGATAATGTGTGGGAACTTAAAGCTTGAAGGGCAGTATGTGATAATGTAGATCAAAGCTTTAAGCGGTTAAGCTAGAAATTTATTTCAGCTTACTTAAAGCTCTTCCTTTAATTGGTTTCACTTTTAATTACCAATGTGTCTAAGATGCAATACACTCCACTGTTTACGTCTTTCGGTTAATACGTTGTTTAGCAATTGGTTCCAAAAGTAACGAACGTTTAAATAAATTGTCCTAGAAGTCTATACTATTCTGCAGTGTTTTGGTTGACTTTGTACTAAGAAGGAACTGGTGAGTCGAGATCTGGATGAGGAATGGCATGAGGGTGAATCATCAAGAGTACCGCAAATTATTCAAGGTTTATCAGATCAGTACCTGGTGATCAAATAGAACCAAGTAAGCATAGGTAAATAGTTTTCTTAAAATGCATTTGTGCCTTCAATACCGCTGTGGCTTCAAGTTAAGTTTCCGGATTAATATTAGTTTCAAGATTTCTATTACGCTCATTTGGGGACGGGTAACCTTTTCCGCGGAAAACGTATTCAATAGGATTTTTGAGAGCCATCGGTTGGTGAATATTATTCAAGACACTTACTGAATCCCATATTTCACAACGCAGTCTACGGTAACGAAACCATTAATTGCCATAACCCAGCAAATATGTTTTTCTTCTGTTAGCTTTGATGGCTTAGTTATGCAAGTTTAAATGCTTATAAAATAGCTAATCCATTTAAAGTTCTCTCACTGTAAAACCACCTCGCCTTTGTATGAATTTTAATAAAAGTTCTTCACCTATGCCCATAACAAATCTCAGATCTGTCTTTCTTTGTTGAAATGAACTCAGCACTGTGAAAACCATTGTCTATATATATATATATATATATATTTGTGTGTGTGTGTGTATCATACTGCCTCATCAGTTTTATTTAAAGGCGCGTCCAACAAACCCGTAAATAGTAAAAATTAGGTACCTTCCACGAGTTGAGTCATCTTTCTGGCCATGAATATTAGGCAATCTCGTTAGAAAGAAGGCGTTTCTATAGTAGCGGAATGCACTATTAGTTTCACAAATAAAATATGGATGATACGCATCACTTTATAGTCTATTAATCATAAGGTGAGGCCGATAAAAAAGACGTTGGGTTGGGTATCAAAGTTCATGGTGAAAATATACAAACACCGGCTGTGAAATATTGGATGTTCAGTATGTTGCCGTTCGTAATATTCTGCATTTATCACTTCTTAATAATTTACCTTTCTGAGTTCACGCGGGACCTTTTTTAGGAAAGAAATTAAATCCGCACATTCTAATTCATTTCCTTTTCATGGTTGAGCCCGAGAGGAAGTCTAGATGATAATTGCAAGGCTCCACCCTATAAAGGTCTCTCGAAATTTAAATGGTATGGAATAAGGTAAGCTATAGACGCACGTTAATTGTTGGACCAAGCCTATGATGGATAATGGCATAAGTAAACACTCCATTCATTTTGAAGCTGATTGAGCTTTACCATGCAAGTACCAAGGCTCTAGGTCTGTTAATGAAGCCCTGGACGCTTAAGGGCGCCTCAAACAATTGCCAATATTTTAATCGAATTTCAAAAAAAGAGTACTTTGTGTGCGTGTATATACAAGTATGTTCAGCCACGCGCTTTCGTTTTATTAGCATCAAGCACCAATAATTAAACAATCCTTTTTTTGGAAGAGAACGTTTTTTTCTCAATCTTTGTATAAATTTTATCGAAGCATTTAATGACCCAATCTCTCCTGCCGGCTAGTCCTAAGCAGAAAAACGGGAAAGTGAAATATTTTAGCGAGTTTAGTCTTCTTTAATCATAAGAATTTTAATGTGATAAGAAACTCTTGACCTACGCGGAAATATATACAGGAAGGATTTTAATGAGGGATATTAACTAGGAGTGTGTGAAATATAAACCGTTCTAATTGTGGGCCACTTATTCACCTCCATAAACTGTGAAATCTACAACTAAGTAACGTTTGAAGCAACCAGTCCTAATTGTCTGATTGATCGCAGGAACGGAAATAGATCCTATTTCCTAGATAATTTATTAGTGTAATTTCGAATGATAATGATATTTATGTAGATGTAAGATTAAGTTAGATATGAACGGACGTCAAAGGAGGAATTGGTCAATATCACTGACTTACGTCTTCACCAAGTAAGTTAGGATTTGAGTGGTGCACAATATGAGTCATTCTTTGCTTTTCGCATAATTTATTTAACGGTTAAAGTAAAGATCTCACAATTAATTCATTTCCTCTAATAAGGTAGCATATTCCAACAAAATGCGAATTTGGTCTTTATCCCAAATAATAACGGATACATCAGACGTGTTCAGATATTCACAAGCCCATGTCTAGATGGGAAGTGAAATAAATTAACAGGACTAGGTCAAAATCTCCCACCCCTAAATTGTCATATATGTGCGCGGACGTCGCTAAGCTACATATGGGTGCCAAGACGATATACAAATGTGATTAATTACCCCCAAGTCTGGGAAATGACTGTGTTAAAAAATTTACCTTTTGGACAATTGGTTTGACATGTTGATTGACTTACCACGCCATATTAGTGTTAGTCTACGTAAATATGGACCCAATCTCTTTAGAATAAGGGCAGACTTCAAAAGAAAGTGGACAGGCGCGAAATGCCGAATAAGAAACATTTAAAGTGGTGACCTTATTTAAATGATCTGTTTGAATATACCGGATCTAAATCTGGCAGAATACAGTTCAATCGATTAACTAAAAGTGCTAAGCGCTAATCGAATCTTTTCTCTTACCTGTGGAATAACAGATAAATGGCCTCTTCCCTAAATGAGAAAAGCTCTGAGCCGGGGTAAGTGCGCAACGGCTCAGTAGGAAGTGAAAGAGAAGTGAGTAGAAGAGAATACAGATGATGTTGCAAATGATTGTCAATCATACGAATTTTGGATTCGATAGACATTTCACCATTTATTTAATGCATATACCTTACTACGTCATGCTCCAAGCCACTCCAGTTTAAATATCAAACTCCACACTCTGGGTACTTCAATGAGTTCACGTCTGCTTATTTAAATGAATGGCACATTGAGTGACTAATCACGCCTTTTCTAAAATGTAAACATTTGTATTGTACACAATAGTAAGTTAATGCTTACGAAAACGTTTCAAAATAGCAAAAGTTATTCAAGTGGTTACAGTCAGTAAATATTTTAGTGAGGTTTCATAATGTTCCTTTAGAAATAGAAACTTAATTTTAACATTTTAAACAGTCCGAAATTGTAGATATCAGCCAATATTACCTTGGATTGAATTGATTTTTATTAACATTACCTGAAACTATATACCACGTTAAATGACATTCTACACCATTTTCATTATAAGTTGGCATGAAGGTGAAAGCAACAACATGCGTTAATCAATTTCATTAAAAATACACGCTATTGATTGGATAAGAACTAAGGCAGAAAGAGTAAATTATTGTCATTATAAGGGCAGATTTTGAAAACCAATCTCCTCGAGTAAGGTGTTCTCTGATTGGCCACACAATTGGCCAATCAAATGGGCGTTGAGATGCGCGTATGAAGACCTTGTATTCATGTGCTGCCGCCTCCTCGGTCAGAGTGCAGAGACGACAAATTCACGCACGCGCAATCACCACCACCACCACATCGCACCACAACATACGAAGCGACACACAAACGGCACACTGTCTTTACCTCAACTCTGAAGTGCACACTCTCGGTGTTGATCATGTTCTCCAGGCTTCGTAGACAGGAATAGGACTACTTATAAACAACTAAATATCTAGACTAATTCGGAAACATGCTAGTTCTTTTTTCTCTTCTCTCTCTTTTTCTCCTCTTAACCCCTAGTAGGGGTCAAAACGTTACTTCCTCTCTCGCTCGTTCCAAGCGCCAGTACATGGACGGTCCTGATCCTTTCCATTCTCTTGGTGGAGTTAATGAGGATGGTCAGGCAAGGGCACCACTAGTTTTGGAGGCTACCCATAACCTCACTTTAGTCAATGGTCCTATGGGGAGATGTGGAGTTTGTGCTCGGACATATAGAGTGCTCAAAGATCTTCAATATAAACCCAGTGAGGAATGTCAACGTTATGGCAATAGTCGGCAAGCAGCACTTGGAGATCTTACAGAATTCTACCACACGGTGAGCAATCTTAATTGCCTTCATGACTATCCCTATATTTTTTTCTGCTAGTGGGCACACTTCGCTAGAAAATAAAGTTATTAACAGATTAGAGAAAGTAGACAATGAGTAATGGAGTTAATTTCTTACTGTCATGCCCAAAAATCAATTTTTTTTTACTTTAAACCCTGGATTATAGTTGCTAGGACAACTAATGGAATGCAAATAATAGGGGTTTTAGCAAGTCTTTTCCACTTTTACAGGCATTTCTAGTTTAAAGTGGCAGACATCAAGAGAAGAACTAAACACGTGTGGTCTTTGCTTCACCACTTCTACTAGATTTGCTCGTAATCTATTACCTTTTTATAACCAGAACCTGAACTAACATTTGCACCAATGGCGGGCAATTGGGATTGATTTAACTGATTTATTGTACTAGTTTTGTGTGGATTACATACAATATATAGTCTTGCTTTGGTTTTTTGGTGTAAAAACTTTTAATCATTCATAGAGGTTTTATGAAGTGATTTATTGGATTAATATGGGCCTGCTTCATGCGAAGATACTACCCCCAAGGGATTTGATGCTTGGCTATAAAAAATATCCTCCTCATCAGAATGCTTCTAAGCTCCTAGGCGTAATAATTTCGTGGAAACTGTCAAATATCAACTGAGGACAGAATAAAAGGCTGTCAATTTTTGAGCTGTTTTGTGAAGTATCTTTCAGTTAGAGCTAGAAATACTGCCAATGGGTTATTCAAATTACTACCTCGACGTTATTGTTTTAGGCAAGACAGCATGGAAATTGCGGTTACAAATTTGAGGATTTGGGGTGACAGCCACCCACTTAGTGAATGTGACCTTGTCTTCACCATCCTCTCAATGCGTTTGTCCCACCTTTTAAACGGCCTTTCCTCCCCTAACAATGAGTCATATGTAGGTCTCGTAAACAGCAGGCAGTCTAGTAAACCTGAAATCTTCAATGTTTACATTTTTATTAGGGGGCCTTCGTGCTTTTTGAGGTTAACCAACCCATGTCCGCCATAATTTGAAGGCTTTACTGTCCCCAAAATGTAAGAATCGTTGTATTTTAAACATACCCAGGATATAGCGTGAGTTTAGTTGCAGTAATTAGGGCTTCCGTAATTTGGTTGACTAAAATTAGTCATGATAACCCTCCTCTTTTCCTCACTTGACCTCAAATTCGAGTTGTAACTGCGCGTCAGGAAAAGACATTAAGGCCGCCGACGACGCAGACCTTGCAGCAGATTTTTCCGCAACAGCATGACTAGTTTCGAAAGTCATAAAAGCTGCTCGTGCTAACCTCAGTGTCTTTTTTTTCGCAGATAACTGAAGTGCTAAACTTGGAAGAAGAGGTAGTTACTTACAACGTCACACATTTGGTAGTGCGATTTGTAATTCATTTTACCAATTGGAGTAATTACACATTTTATTACTTTTGGAATCCAATTATTTACTCACCATAATGTTCACCAGCGTATAATCATTAGCTTTATAGTCGACATAGGCTCCACTATCAGTTTTTTTTCTGGCGCCGTCCTTGCTATTAGTTTTCCAACTGGTCAAATGCATAGACAGTATTACTCGCCAATATATTGCCCGTAATTTCCATTTCATGCAATGATTCATCAAAATGAACTTATCAGTCGAAATAACGGTGATGTTACGCAGTGGTTCAGTATTGCCACTTTATAACGTCAGTAACCAGTTGGATGTTCATTCTTATGGTGATGGCTATGAAAAAAACATGTTTATTTCGTTAGTATGTTACTTTGCCTGATATTTTTTTTTCTCCGTCTTGCGACTACCGGTGAGCAGTTGTCAAGGTTTCACGTTAGTGGATGTATTTATTACATCTGACCGCATTTTATCACATGAGTCATTAAACGAGATTTTCACGGTAGAGACGAGTGGCAATCATTTCATTGCCACCCAGAGTTGGGATTTGGCAGGTTTGAAAGGAAACAAATTTACCACTATTGTTGCATTGCAGTTTTGGGCGGAATAGTAAAGTCAAATGACGATTCAAGGTTTTCTGTGTTACTTCTCAGTCATGTTAAACCACACTTGAAATTCTGGAACAGGTGTTCCTGTACACCCATTTACAGACTTGTTCTGAACTTGACCTAAATTTGATAATTTTTTAAGCCTTTTTTTGCATTGAATAATCTTCTGAATTTGCTTGACTAAACAAATGATCAAAGAAGAACATTCGTTATTTACTACGCATATATTGATTCGTCAATAATAATCTGCAGGAAGAGCTGCAAAAATATATCCCTTGAAATAAACAAGTTTGCACCTTCGATGAAAAAGACTGTTCATTGAATCATGAATGTAAATTTCATGTCGAGGTCACTGGGGCCATTTGAAGTATCTCAGTTAAATTATATCATCTCACCTAGGTTGGCTTTTATTATATTGAACCTTTTGAGTTCACGTGTAGTTGAGGTAATAAACTATCGGGGATTAGCATAAATTGGTTCAATTACGCAGAGTAAAGTCTGTTTAAAGTCTCTTGAACAATCATTTGTAAAAAATATCTACATCGACGGACCATTTGTTACTCCAACAATTACTGTCAGTATAGGCTATGATATTAATCGAAACCGGTCTTTCAATAACTGAAATTTCACTTCGAGGGAAGTCATTACTTTATGTAAAATATTATTTAACATTTTCAGTTTTGTGGTAATTTTTGCTTCTTTTGATGCTTTTAGCTGTTCAATAGCCCAAAACAGAAGGAGATTTCAACCTTCATGTTGAGTGATTCTTTCCCTGATTTCGCCTTCTCAGCAAGTTTTATTTCCTCAAATCCAGGAGCCCCTCCCTTTCTGATGATTGAAGCAGCCAAGTCCGCTGAACAGGCCTTATGTGTCCAGTCTCATAGATGTCCTGAACCGACAACCACCACCACCACTACTACCACCACAACTACTACAACACCCACTCCTCGTTCCCCTTTTCCACATCTACTGTCCACGAATCCTTCCATTAGTCAACAAGGTACAACTAAACATCCAACCTTCTGGGATGCTGTTATAGCTAACAGCTCGCCGCGAATATGGGTCATCTCCACTGTCGTCCTGGCATGCGTTTCTATTATTCTTCTCATCACTCTCATTTGTACTTGCTTCTGGATGTGCCGGACGAAACGCAGCTATTATCGTAAGAGATGCCGAGGCACGTGTCGATTTGGATGCAAATGCACTCCCGATACTATTCGGCAGGCTGCAGCTGATGCTGCCGTATGCGGTCCTATTGGAGGTGGACAGACTAATGGCTCAGTGCTAACGTACCCAAGTATGGCACGGTCCTGGGGTTTGACTAATAGCTCAAAAGCTCCGTTGAATCAACTATATGTCTCACTAGGAACGAATGAAAAGCTGATGGGAACTCAGAGTTCAGGAACACCTCCCTCACAGCAGATCTTCCCTCCAGGCCAACCTTTACTCGGAGACAACTGGCCACACCAGATGACTTTCCAAAAGAGTCTTGCCACTAAAGAAGCTATGTGGAGAAGTCATAGTGATGGATCATCCCTGTCTGAGCATACTGTACCATCTGCAGTGGGAAGTGGGCCCTGTGCATTGCGAAATCAGCCCTCTAGATCGTCGGGACAGCAACCTGGCGCTTATCCATACAATGCAAATGCATCGAGCGCCACAGCTAGCACCTGTATGCAAAGCTATGTTGGAGGAGTTTCCGGTCAAGGGGATAGTGTACCTGTTGATGGACATCCAGGGAGTCCTTTGCGCTTTGATGATGGCCAAAGTAGTGGACAAAATGGGTTCGACCACAATGGTATCACTACTCAACCTGTGGAGCTTCGTGGTAAACAACTTTCTACTGTCTATTCAAATGCTTTTGCATTAGATAATGCAGATTTAGATTTACTTAGTTCAGGCTGTTTTAGTGCTTGCCAATGAAAATTCAAATGTCTTCTTTATTTTGTTAATTAAAGAAACATCAATTTTTTCTAACTACCATAGGAACTGTGTAAGTAAATTATTGCATAATGACCTCTTTCACGCTCAATAATGGAAGAAATTGGCCTTTATTTAGCTTACTTTCTTGTTTAGTGGAAAATGCGATATGTATTAAGTAAACTAGATATCTGAATAGCTCTTAAACCCGAATTATACGTCTCATCACATCTTTTTTTAGTTCAAATGAAATTATAGACAAGTTGGCCAGCTGATTTATTTACCATCGCAAGCACATGGTCTTGTCATTTAATGTTGTACAAATTTTCTCAGACAATTAGCTCTGCCATCTAGAATTTTTCTTACTTCTCTTATGATAGGTATGAATGGTGGATTGTATGATCAGAATGCAGGAGTTTTAGGAGATTCTTTCGCCCAACATAGCGAATTGACCAGCATAACTCCCCCAGCAGGCTTCTATGACCTCAATGGAAAACCGACAAATAATTCAAAGCTGGATCAACCCTGGACCTATACTGCCCACTTACAGCAGTCTTCCTTTGCTCCTTCTTCCAATTCCAATAATCTAAGCGGTGCTGTGAAGGTCCTACCGAATGGCAACTCTCCGGCGGACTACAAACGTCGTAACGGCTTTCTAAATGGTGACGTAGACGACAACTCAATGCGAAGACCAACCGGTGGATTGACTTCTCATATTCTTTCGCATCCGTTAACGGAAGGTGTGGAACAGAACTACAGTTACGAAGGGAATAGTGATACTCCATTAAGAGCCTGGACAGACGCCTTGGCCCACTAAACGACTGTTTCAAAGCACGTTCTCTTTCATCTGTTTACATTCTTGATCTTGCCAACCTCGGTCCGCAGAATCCTTTCTGTAAATTGTCCTCTTAAATTGTTTGATCCCTTAATTAACATGAGCTGATGTATAATGGTGTTTATTTCAGTTGTATTCTCCCCCTCTCTCCCCGAAGTAACCTTAGTTGCTTGGACCACCTGAATGCCACATCTCGGTTTCTTCCTCTACGTTTCTCTAAAATGCTTCCAGAATGAGGCGTAAAGATAACTTCTGTTTCACGAATTTGAACAGTTTGTTGTAAAAAATACACGTCTCCCATCCTCGACCCTACTCTCTATATTTGAACTCATATAAAAACACCTGATGCATTCGTTGGTACCCTTTACCACAGCTCTCTTACATCTTTGAATTATTAATATTAAAATTATTAATAATAAGAAAAGTTGATTTTATCACTTGCCAGTTCACATCTTTTTTCGCGCTCGGGAAAACCCGTCATGTGAGTGCAATCGAGATGCTAATTAATGGTCTTTCCAGGTATGAGAAAATTAGCATACATACGTTCTTTCAACTTGTGACCTTTATTTTCATCTCATTAAAACTGTTCAACTATGTAATCTCGATGATTTAAATCTTAAGCATTGAAGAATTATGAAATATCTGTGTAATATTAAGTTAGGATAGCATTACGGTCACTAGTAAAACCAAATTTGCGTTCTATTCTAAAATTAGTACAGAAGATGCTCAAAAATTTTGCTTATAAAAGGTGAATTGTGCATGCCATCTAATGACCTTCACAACGTTGTTGAAAAGACGAGTGCTGAAATTGAGGATCACCTATTGAAGATGTGTTCAGGTACCCATCAAACGATTTCAGTTGCTTTGTTTGATGAAAGTAGGGATTTCTTATTAAAAAATATCACATATGTAATTGTTTAAATTTGTGCGAGTTATAAGAAAACTAAAAAGAAATATTGAGACAGCTGATTTTAATACATTAGTTGAGAGGGGGAATTTATTTACTTAAGTAATGAATTAATACAACATGAAAGGTTCTCCTTTCCTTTAGAGCTATTTAATTGTGTTGCTTTAGGTATATCAACCACTCAAATAAACGAAACACCTCAGACTTGAGATCCGAGTATCGTGACCACTTAGTGTCGTTTGAAATCTCTTTGACACTGCTGCAATCTCACAACAGTACTTGAAGTGCTTGATCCTGCATGAGCTCAAGTTTCCTTCTACAACCCTTCTCGGTTGATCTATCCTTGAATGGATATTGCTAGGGTTCAGTTTCCCTAACAGGCGATACCCAAATCTAATCCTATTCATCCTACGTCTTTCCCATGGAATTCAATAAAACTTCTCTATATGTATACACGCTTGCCATTTGTCAACTAACATGGTACTCTATTCTCTTACACTTTTCCCCTCTGTTCTAATCCAGCTCACTTCTCTCCCACTATTCTCTTATTTTAACTGGTGTCATGTAACAGACTTTTCAACTCTAAGTGTTCTGCTTGATTTGGGACTGGGAATTTCTATGGTTAGCTGTTAACTATCAGTCTTAACACCTTAATTTTGTGACCTCTGTTCCTGCCAATCCAACGTACTTGTGACTCTGTGATCACTTCACTTATATAAGACACTTACTAATTTCCAAACAGGTAGGCTCAAATCTGTACGATAATTACAAAACTAAGATGAAACCGTAGCCTATACTGCACGAAAGCCCTCTTTAAAACATATTGTTCTTCTTAGAAATCAAACTTGCTAAAGACATATACTAAAGTTCTATCGTCTCAATTGCTCTCACACAAACGGTATTTTGTATGTAGAATTTACTAATATAAACGCCTTGTAATTGAGTAAATTTCACCCTAAGTTACATAAGCATTTGCTACTGAGCATCTGGGGACCCTCAGTACACGCCTGCACGTTCCAGAATGTTCTATCTCGCAAGATTCCTTTGGTTAGCCGTGATGGCGTTACACATTCCACAAAACGGAGCTTGCATCGAAGATTAGTACTAGGTCCCATTAAACATAATCAGCGTCCATTCTGCATAGAGGTTTTCCTGGTTTTTTTCAGAAACTTAAAATTATTAAATTAGTCACCATGTCCATATCTAGAGTCTTCTTTGATGTGTCTCTCGTTACCCGATTTTGGAATGCGCAGTGTCCTCGAAAGTGAAAAACACTATGTGAGAATTGCTTGTTTCACAGCTTAAAATTTAATTTTGAAATCCCACTTTTGGAGTGCTGCAAAACAGAGATAAGATTAAAACTGGTAACAACATTTTGAAATGGAAATCGTTGCTCTGATTCTCGAATTCATAACAACTGATAAAATAAGGTGAAAATATTTGACTGAAGGGTATTCATAAGCACTTGCAACTAAGGTAGAGTTGATTGCTAACATTTCACTCATAATCCGATTAGCTGAAACCACGTCAGTAGATTGCCAACAACACTAATTTAACCGTATAGAATTAAAATTGGTTAAGATCATTTAGTTTCTTTCGACTAATGTGACGAATCTACATAAACACATAATGTGCCATTCGCTAATACCAATAAGCACAGAACACTGAGGACATGAACGCACCCGGAAACGTGCGTTTCAAATAAATTCGACATGTTTGAAAAAGGTGGGCACTCCAGTGCATCCAGAACCCAAATGAAGACGGGAGTCTGATACGCTGGATTAATCGTGTGAGTTTTATAATTTAATGAACAGTTTCGCTGTTTCATAATGCGTTCCTCTATTTATATTCATTTTCTTTTGCGAAGGATATTAAAAAGGCTTCTAAATAATTTAGGTTGCAATTTAATTCGTAAGTGCCTTCCAACTGCACTTAGGGCAGGAAATATTGCATATTAATGAAAATTTTCACAGACACTTCATAGAATTTTAGTTTTAACATAGGGAATTCTGTCCTTTCGCACAATGGCATGGCTAATCCACTTAACAAGTTACACTCACGTGCAGTATGCCTTTTCCTCGTAACTGAGTGAAAATACGTTTTTCCTAGATAGGTGCAAAGTTAACTTGGGTAAAATCCAACTACCTAACTGATTTACGAAAATTTATTAGTCTAGACGAGGGTTGGGTTAAAAATCCCACAGGCTTGGTCCGTGTCTAGAACATGTGATGATATCATGATTAATAACACATTACATGCAGGGATTGGCATTAAATTAAGCCCAAAACAGATAAAAATGTTGATCGCGTGTTAGTCCACGATCAGGGGGGGGGGGCTCTTAGGAGGAATAACCGGCAATATCAAATGGTTGAAAGGGTAAATTAAACCATTTATAAAGTCAAACTCATGCTCTGATCGCATGATTTGAAAACTCAGAATTCAAAACATCACTCTAAACCTCTTTTACAATTCAGTTAAGTTATGGCAATGAAAGATGCGATTTAATATTGGCTTTACGTTTGTGTATAGATCCTTTTCATTCAAAATTTCTACAATTACAAGAAATAGGTTCTGGTTCATCTTTTGCTTACGAACTTTACATCCTGTTATCGGTCTATTAGCCATTATAAAACGGCGTAAGTTACAGTAGGATGCTGTAAAAATATCAGTAAGCTTTCTTGAAAATATTTATATCAAATGACAGGTTTTATGATAGTTATCATAAGCCCTTTAGTTGACTCCGGACTTCACAGGGGGAGGAACATCAACGTCACAAAAAGTGGAGAGGCGGAACAGAAGAGTGATTCACAGATATAAAAAGATCAACACAAAGGTGAGTACTGTGGAAGTGGCCGAATATGACATATAGTGGGATTATGGTAGATTGAAGTGAATTGTCGATTTATAGACTTTTTGCCGTATGGTATACGTTGCTCGGGGTACCCCACGTAGAGGTAAGCCTATCGCGCACACCTTCTTAAAAATATGAAATATGGGAAAAATACCCGTGTGACATGTTTTTTATCATAATAAGATTTCATAAACGCCATAACTACGGGCTTGAATTTTATTTGGTATTTATTTGCATCAATCGAAGTATGCACTGCTGTGCCTATCCATCGTCATTTTTGCATTAAACTGTATGCTGTGATACCAACATGACATCTTTCCCAACTCATGAACGCGATTATACCAGTAAGTGATTCAGAAATCGCATGACAGTGGTCACTGATTTAGTGAGTGTGAATGTGTCTACCGCATAAACACATTATATATCGGAGCATTTTGATCGAAAGGCGACCTTGATGCAGCATAAGGTGATCGCACTTCACTGCAAATGGACTCGAGAGTATAAATTTGCGAACAATAGTAAATGCAAAATAGTCCAAGAAAGCCAGTAGAATAACTTTTTTAGAGCCTCATAAAGGTGTTTTTTCCATAATGGTGAAATATTCGAACTTTTTTCCCATTTAACCCATTTTGTCGACAAAAGAGTTTTGCTAGTTTTGTTACAACTGCATTAAGGACAGCTTTCAAAATACTGACGAAAGAAGTGAGAAGCAAATTATAGAGTAGTTATTATTTGAAGCAGCGAAGTTATCAGGAACTAGAGTATTGATGAATTTTCATTTGTATTTTAGAGTTTCTGGACACTTTAAAAAGTGGGTTTGGTCGAATTTTAAGTTTCAACATGCCTGAAGGACGGTTAAGCCTCGACACTTTTGTATAGCTTTGCTCATCACTTGTGTGTTCATTGTTAAACAATTTGAGGAACACCCCAAATTTGTCTGAGAATCCAAGAATGTGCAGATCCCAAATTATACTAGCTTAACTATAGGATAACGATGACGCTTGCATCTCCCGAGCTGGAAATTATTCGTCTCGTATGACCTTGGTAAATTAGTTCCACTTTTCAGATAAGAAGATAAGTTAGAGAAATACATTATGCTTTCATATTCCTCCAGAGAGAAACAGGATACCAATTTTAACTTTCCAATCTGAACAACATTTGATGAACTCGTGATAAAAGTAGAGGTATGCATTTAAGCATTAATCAAAGTTAAAAGTACACATTTAATGTGCGAATAAGAACTGCGAATCTATCAATATAATACTGTAAATGTATTACCATTCAATAAAATTAGTGCATGTGTTAATAATAAAAATACTAATACACATGCCCTGAAAATTCAGTTCATTCAATTTATCTAAATTTTAATTCTCAATGAAAAAACCACTTTATTGCAAGCTAATTCGATAAACAAACGTATTTTTTCATTTGCAGAATTGTAAAAAGAGTCCCATTTCGAGTTTATAATGCGAAAAAGAGTGGAGCAACGGTATAAATTGCATTAAGTATACCCTTTCTAGTAACAAGGACCACCTCCAATGGAATTATTTTTTTGATGAAATGATTCATCTGCCAAATGTGTGGATAAAGTAGCACTGTTTTCAAGCCGATAGGTACCGCGCATGCGCAATTTCAATTTGCTCATGCTCTCGTTGTTGAGTTTGGATAGAAGTAGTTCTTGAAAGCATGGCATTGTTTTGAGTATTGCCTTACTGAGTTGAAAGGCACGATCGTTAGCTCCAGTCCATGGATTATTAATGAGATCGCATAATCAAAACAAAACATACCTGAATATTAATCCAGACGAATATTACTACTCTCAAGTAAGTTATTTTCTCGGTGAAGTGTCCCTCAACACAAAATGCCGCATTTCACAATGTTCACCCCTCTCACACCCAACCTGAAAGATGGAAAATTACCAGTAAATCACGGATACAGGCATGTTAAAGCATTTTGGTAAATCCTGCTCAAGAGGAAAGAATTTCGACCACTAAGTTCGCCTCACTTTTTTGAAAATACCCTACTCTGCACAGCATCAACTTGTTCTCCTAATAGAAATAAAGCATGAAATTATTTGAATATTTGTGGAGAACCCGTAGTCCACTCTGTAATAAAACCATATCAAATCCAATGTTTTTTGCTAAAAGAAAATATAAATAAACTGAGGTGACATGACCAAATGTAGAATTAAATCAGTAGGACAACTAGCTCTGAGCATTACTGACATCTCTCACTCATGAATCTGGAAGTCATACAATTCGATTTCAACTTTATATACGTGTATATATTCCTTTATTGACTCAAGATGTAAGAAAAGAATTATTAATTTGATAGTTTTAAGGCAGAAAGATTGTTATTGATGACCTAGTTTTCATTCAAAATCCCGCCTTTAAAGTTCACTATTTTTAACTTTTAAAGTACGATGGAGTAATTGACTATGAAATACTTAGAAATAAAAAACAACGGAACGAACCTCGTGATTCTGTAGAGAAGGGATTAGTCTAGACATCCAAATTATGCTCGTCTCTGTTCACTTAGAATTTTAAACAAATCTAGCACTTCTGGTAAAATATTACCCACTAAAGTATTTTCTTTAACGAAGTCAGTATTCGTGAATGAAATAAGTCTTAAATACATTTGGTTAAACATCTTTCCAAATAAGCATATTGACGTTCGATAGATTTGGAACAAATAGAGACAATGCTGGTCAGCTTAGGCAAATTATCTTCCAATTGGTAGAGTTCGAAGTGGAAGAAAACTGAATTTGGTAAAATAAGGCTCAATAAGTGTCAAGTATTATGGTTTACTTTTATAAGAAATATATTGTTTATGAGCAAATTGAATTAAGTCAGTAATTTTGAGGTCCATTGAATTAATATTCCATATGCCATTTTTACTCTTTAAAAGCCGTCGACTTTTCCTCTAACGGGTGCTATTAAAACTGGTGATCAAAGTAAGCTTTACCAAAAAAAGTACTCCAAAACACGAAATTTAAGATAAACAAAAGGGGTCAACGCAGAAATGACGAGAACTTGTCTTAAAAATTGCATTAATGATTCACTAAAGAAATTTACGGGAAATATAGACGCCCTTCCAAGAAAATGCGTAATTTGCTTATAGGAAAAAAATTTCACCGATAATTCCTTCAATGGTATACGGCTTTGCCAAGTGAAATCCGGTAATTTCTTTTGTCGAAAACAAACTTGGAAATGCGCTGTGCCTTTATCTTCCAGTTGAATTGAAAAATTTGAAAAAATTGAAGCAAATTCGTAAAATGTTGGCTGAAAGATGAGGGTTGAAAAAAAGCGAGACTGTAAAAGAGACTAAGATAATTTGTATTTTGTAATGGTGATAAAATGGATAGTTTTCTTCGAATTATCTACATCTATGACTGGGAAAATTTTCTTTCAATAATTGAATTTGTGGAAAACTATAGCATTACCCTAGTGAAAGTATATTTTAATTACAAGCAAACATCTGGAAAATTCGAATAAGAGAAAATTATTAGAAATAGGTCGAGATATCAGTAGAAAGCTAATATACCTAAAGTTGATTTCAGCTAAATTATACATTATGCTTTGGTAGGCTTTCAACAATGATATCCCTAATGTCATCACACTTCATAAAATTTACACACCTAGACCACCCTTGTGCGATAGAACTCATATATTTCATACTGTATAGCCCCACTGAGATTATAGCCATGAAAAAGTTAGCACTAACAGTCATAAAAATTCTCCCAAATGTATTTCTGGTATCTGCATGCCTGCCTTGGAGAAAAGACAACAGATTAATTAGTTATGTTTCAAAAGCTCATCTTAAACGAATACTTATAATAAACAGAGGTGGCATATTCAACCAATCATTTGAACCAATTGATTAATAAATGTATACCATTAGAGAAACGGCCTCTACCAGTTCGCCTTACTATGATCAAAAGCAAATCTGTTTTCGCGCCTTTGTGTATAGCTAATGATTTGGAGAATGAGATATTTTGAGCATACACCATAACTAAGCTATCGTAGACTCTACGTTCAACAGAGAGATAGAATATTATGGCAAGATATTATTTTCGTTCACTTATCACTGTTATATTCATATTTTAGTGGGCTTCACTTGAAAAAAACTTTTCTATGATTGGACTTTAAGTTGATACTTTGAAAGCTTTTTTGGAGTTCCTGAAATAGAAGGGCAAGGGTGAAAATGAATAAACAATATCGTGTTTGAATCTAAATAAAAACCACGGAGGAAAGACGATTATTCTTGCTTAACACCCGAAATGATAAACTTAAATGACCTCGATTATTAAACTCAAGGGGAATACGTGGTACTATGGGCGATTAAACCCATTTCTAAATTGATCTCTATAAAGTATTTATGCAATGCTTTTAATAACTCAATTAGTGCATATTTTAGTGAATTATCAGATAGTGCAAATATTCGAAGTCTAAAAACAGCTAAAATGTACCCCAGAGTTTATTTAAGAAAACAAATAGTACTACATTTAGGCGCATTAGTTGAAATAAAGTCTGTTATCACAAGAACTGCAGAAAAATTTTTCCCATCGGATTCAAATTGAAGACAAAAAGTTACAAATAAACAAGATGGTGGGAATGGTGGGTTGTGAAATTGCAAATCTTCGAGTGAAACACAAATGGTTACAAAAGTACCACTGTAATTCATGAATCTTCCAACATTTGCTGATACGATTTATGACTCCAAATGCAGCCTAATTACTGAATGCTTCGACAAAATATTGCCCCTTTTATATTATTTAGGACTGTTTAGGAACTTGATTTTTCACACGAATCTCCCTTTTAGCACCCATTCAACATAAATTTGACACGATGTAATTTCCTTACCACATGGAAACCAATTATCTAATGGTTAAATGGACAAATTTTTTAAATGAATACCTTCTTGAAACACCGATTTTTCTTATTATTTTATTGTGTAAGAAAGATGCGGTAAATAAACTTGTACTGAGCAGAGCTGGACTATCTAACTGTTTTTGGATCAATTAAACTGACCTATTAGATCCACACTTTGCTCCCACCGTTTTCCATAAGATGGCGGTAGTGGTCGGATTTAGTTGAAATATATTAATTGCAGATGTCGTACACCTTGTTGTGACACCTGTAAATATAACCCTGCTTTGATATAACTTAATTTGTCGTTGCATAATGACAACATTTTATTTAAGTATTTCCGAATTTAAACTGAATTCTCGTCATTTGAGGGAAGTATTACTTTTTTATTTGAATATGAAAAAATCTGCGGACTGCCCAGGCTCACCGGATTATCTCAGATACTTATGGTAAAGCGGCTATTAGTGACAGAACGTGGTTCCAACTTTTTAAGTGGTGGGTGGTGATTTCGCTGTCGAAGACGGGCATAGTGGTGAAGGGGAAAAAGTTGTTGAAGAAGCAGAATTGGAAGCGATTCTTAGTGAAGACTCGTGTCAAACTGAAGAAGAGTTATCAGAATCATTGGGTATCAGTGAGCAAGCAATTTCAAAACATCTGAAACAGTTGGGGATGATTGAGAAAGAAGGATATTGGGTACCTCACAAGTTGAAACAAAGAGATGTCGAGCGACGACGTTCGTTTGCTTGTGAACAGCTGCTGGAAAGGCAGAGGGGAAAGGGATTCCTTCATTGTATTGTCACTGGGAACGAAAAATAGGTATATTACAATAATCCCAAGCGCGCGCAGAAAATCATGGGACCTCCCCGGTGGTCATACTGCTACGTCAACACCTCGGCCGAATATTCATTCCCTAAAAGTCATGCTTTAGAGGGCTAGCTTGGCTTAATTTACTATGAGCTTCTCAAACCATCTGAAACCATCAGAGGTGTACGTTATAGAACGCAATTAGTGCGTCTGAGCTGTGCTCAAGTAAAAAGAAAAACGGCCACAATACAACTTTAGACACGATAAGGTTGTTTTACAGCATGATAATGTTAGACCTCGCGTTGCCAAGTTAATGGTCAAAAAATATATCGAAACGTTGAAATGGGAAATTTTACCTCATCCAACCCACTCTCCAGATGTTGCTACGTCTTATTTTTACCTCATTCACCTCGCTCAATGGCACACGGCCTGGCTCACCAGCACCTCAGCTCATAAGAAGAAGTGAAAAATTTGATCGGCTCATGAATCTTATAGAAAGATGAAACATTTTTTTGCCGCGGGATTCGTCTATTGTCCGAGAGATGGGCCGAAGTGGTAGCTACCGATGGACAATACTTTCAAACTTAATGTAAGTAAAAAAATACATCGGGAGCAAAGTTGTAGACCTAATACTTTACTGACGCAGAGGTAAGCAATTATCATTTTTCAAACTCCTAAAGTCCATTAAGACGGTTGTTAAAGTGGTTTTCCGAATTCGCCCAAATGTGAAATGTGGACTCTGGCAAGCTCATGCTAACCAGTAACAACTCGTAAAACCTTTCATTCAAACCATTGAATATGTCTCAATGAGAATCAGTCTTGAGTCATTTGTGGTGTTTTCTTCAATAATTCTGATCACGCTCTACAGAACGTAGCTGAATGCAATAAGAGCGGTTAGTTCTTTTATTTCGCACAATTTACTCAAAATAGAAACTAGTGCAATCTTGCATATTAGGTGTTTGGTTGTCTGAAGCAATTATTGTATAATATGTAAAATACTTTTGATCAAGTAATTAAATGAAATGTCTTTTGCAATTATTATAAAAAATGTAAACTGATCACAAAGATAAATGCTTTGAACAACTACTCATATATACAACAAAAATGATGAAAATTCAATTAGCTCTAAAGTTACTTACTTTAATGAAAGATTGGATTCATTCGGAAGACAAAGTCATATTGAAATTCGAATGCACGTTTTTTTTTCAAATATTTCCATGCTCTGCAGAGAATGTACCTCCAACATGTAGACATTTTTGGATTAAGCTTTTCCCGAAGTGTGGATTGGCAGTAGCAGAAATGATTGCTTGTACCCTCTGCACTCTGGCCTCTCAAAAACTAAGCCGTATGTTCAATTTATTGAGGTATTTAGCAGCTGAATAGTTCTGCTGTCAACCAATGAGTAAAATACAACTGAAGGGCAATATTCTATTGAAATTTAAAATGCTTACCTACAGTGGATTACCTTCCTTTGGATTTTCTTTTCTTTTTTGATGTAATAAAATTTTACATTTAAACGTTATTTGAACGATTTTCTGATTCCCTAAATTCAACTTTGAGCACCCAAATTATTTATTAAGACAGTTTAATTATTAGTCTATTCAAGAATTTTTCTAAAAAATGACAAATATAAGTGCAGATTTCATACAATTAGATAGCAATTCTGGAAGGTTAGGAGCATTATAATCGTGTCAAACCACCAAAATGTCAAAAGTACCATAGTTTAAAATTGGATGTGCAGGTTAGGTGCAAGGACAGGAATTCCAAAGAGCTCTACTTTACTTGAACTTCAGGTTTATCAAATTATCAAATCAGCAAATGGCGTTTAACTGTTTACAGATCTCTATGCTTTAGTCGGTTGATTTCATTCTAAAATATCTTGCTTTGTCTTCATAATGTTTGACCAAGTCACTCCATTTTACTTTTTATGGTCAAGGTTGTGGAGTGTTTAGAATTGGCTTCATGTCACCATACCATAACCCAAAACAGTTTACTTATTGCAAATTCCAATAATACCTTGCTTAATGATCTATTTCTCTAATGCTTATGCGTGATATCTACCAATTATGGTCGAATTAGCTATTATTCTATGCAAAAATAACACACTCTACCTTATTCTACCAAAATCAATTTTGTACTGGCCAGGTGCTGTTAGCACATGTGCCATAAATATCGGTAGGAGCCATTATTGTTACTGATATCGTATGCTGGCACTGAAATTCACCGTCCTCGGCTCGACGTAAATATTTCGTGGTGACACAAAATACCCCCATGCAATTCAGTTGGTCTAAGTTAACCACGATTATGTCGTAAAATTTAAATATCCATTACGTCATGATGTATTCAGATATGAAGAAATTTTCGCTGCCAGATAATTAAGATGTCTTAATCGTGTAAAGTAACTGTTAACGGGACACCAGTTTTTACATAGTAAACAATATGAATTTGGGCCAGAGTGAGCGAATCTACCAGCTTATCTAGGATGTTAAGTGTGAGAATAATTTCGAACTGCAAAGTCTTTCTTATCACACATAAGCTAATATTAACTGCACAAAGTTCATACGTTCTTTGAATTATGCGATAGTGCACTAGTGGCATATTCGTTAAAATGAAAGACCGTAAATCCACATCTCAAGCGGCTGTTGCTTGTTGGTCCATGTCGTAGCAGCTTATTTTGAAGTGATAGATACGACGTGTTTCTTTTTAGCTTGAGGAAGTATCTACACTAAAAGAGCCGAAAGAGATAAAGGATGGAAATAATACAAATTCATCAGAATTTTAGATTTATTCGTTCTTCACTTTCTATCTTCATGAATTTACTCATAAATATCCTAATGCGTTACTTCTGCTTTATTTAGATCTTAGTGATCTATTTACCAAATGCGTTTATTTTTTCCTTTCTTCTTAAAACTAAGACAAACGATAATTTTAGGGCAAAAATGTCAAAAGATCAGGGCAAATATATTACACTGTTGAGGAGAACACATAGTTGACGAAACAGCACAATTTTGTTTACTCACTATAATCTCCTGCTTGATTCTTTTAGTTAGCTCAAGAGAAATAGAATGTGGAAAGTTTACGTTTATATTCTGCTGCCCCTCTGTTCACAGTGCTACTTATCGAAATAGTTCGCTTAGAAACCACCTGTGAAATTCATGAAGCCTCAAGCCCTTAAACTTTGGTTTGGCAACTATTTGCCCTTAAATTGCATTCTTTACCTTAAATTGCCCAATTATTTCTCAATCAATAATCAAGAAGCGAATTGGATTACTCAATTCCTGCTGAATAAAATAAATGGTTCACTTAATTTGGCCGGATAAAAATTCTGTATAAATGATACAGTCATACACCTGATTTACCCATATCTATGTCAGAATAAGATACCTCAGCCGCTGATAATTTGATAAGTATTTTATTAATTCACTACCCTCATTGAATTTTGAATTTGACGAAAAACAAATGCGTCACCTCGTCATTGCAGAGAAGGTGGCATCAGTTTCAGTGGCGCGTTAGAAAATGTTAACAAAAATTTAGAATTTGTTTTCCAAACTTATCAGATGTTTGCCTAATAGCTTACATAAACAGATCAATCACTCATTAATTGTATACCAGCATTAATAGCTCACCCAAGCTATTTGTCAATTTATCTCATACCAAGTCTTACTCTGCTATACAATCACCTCTTTTTTTATAAATTGCCAATTAAAAAAAACAAGAAAAGACTTTTTACGTTGTTAAACTTTATTTTCAATCATATTACCTGTAAAATACACCGATTGGTTCATCTGTAGAGTCATAAAGAAGTCTCTTTGATTCAAGATCACAAATTTTCATCATTAAAACAAGCAATAATTTATTTTCTTTTTAACTCGAACGCACATATATCTGCATGTATATCTATGGTATGGTTCTCTTCCCAAATACTCCAGCCTTCGTCCTCTTCCTTCTCCTCTCTTAGCTCTGGAATTTGAAAATAGATGCTGGACAGCTTTGCTGATAGTCATTTGGCTCAGCCACTTACATCTGCAAATCTTTGTTTCTTCAATATCTCGATTTCTCGAAAGATACCTTTTGCCAAATATCTCCTTCCACTTGAACAATACCGATATTTTAGGCAGTTTCCAAAAAATCGTAGTTTTGTAATTTTAAATGAGAAACTGCATTCACAGTCATGCCTCAAATAAATAATAATTCAGGCAGAAATTTTCTGTTAAAATATTTTCATCTCTTGGCTTCAATTTTCCATCCATCGATTACCTTAATTTAATGCAATACAGCATTATTCAAACAGATGGAATGTTTTAAAACTGATCAAATTTCCAAACGACTTTCGGCACAAAAATGTTGATAAAAAAATTTTATCAAAAAGACGGTGACGAAAGTCGTAATACTGCTCATTGCTGGCATCATATAGGCTTTTAATGCTTTTCGATCGTAAGCTTTGTATCTTTTCACTTAATCGGTTTAGTTGCTTATTTCCTATTTGTTTACAAATCAACACGACAAAGAGACACTAATGAGGACTAGGTAAACAATGAATGCTTTATTTCGAAAAATAATTTTTTTTGTTTTTTTTTCGAAGTTTACGTATTTATAGATGCTGGTATAATTACGAATTAGTATAGTACAAAAAATAGCTGTCCAAATTACTGCTGGTCTTTGGAAAATTTAGCCACTTAAAGAAATGTTTATTTATAAGGAAGGTAAACGCGGACGGTTGTATAAAATGAACCATTTGAAGTATTCCATCAATTTTGGCAAGCTATCACGTTGAATAGTTTTCTCGGACATTTTTGTGTTCATCTGTCTAGTCACATGAAAATATTATAAATCCATAGAAGATAATTTCAGATATAAAATAATATTCGAATTTTCGAATAAGCTCTTGTTAATCCTGTTATCTCCAAGCATCTTGGCTATTAAAGAAGCGACTTTTCAACCGCCTAAATTATTCAAATGTTCAAGAAACATTCCATCCCATATATAAGGTTGAATTCAGGATATGGGAAGCAGGCCATGAAATTTTAACATCGGAACATTAGAATGCGAGTCACTGGAATATACCCAAGTTGGTGAATGAATGTTACTCACTAGAGAGGTGTAAGTTTCCTGAATTCCCACTCAAGGTAGCGAGTGAAAAATGCTTTCAATCGCCCAAGAAATTGTAGTCGATTAGTCTGTTTGTGTAGAATGTCAGAACACGTAACCATTGAATTTACAAAGCAATTATAACTATTGAGTTTGATCGAGAAGTTGTTGTACTAAAAACGTTTTGAATGTTAAATAGCGGAAGAATTTGACAGTTTCAAGCAGTCTAGTACGAAAAACATTATAAATTTCTATTTCTGTTTCTTTTAGAAAACGTTCAAAATGCTGAGAAGTAAGTTTGCTAATTTCTTCATTATATTTTGGAATTTCAACTTTAATACCAAGAAAAAACTAGACTGAATCATCGAGAGGCGTGAAAGTAGCAAATAGATGTTCAATATTTATCAAATTTAAATTTTTATTATAACTTTTCGCCTTTAACTAGATTTACGCGTTTATCACATGAAGAGAAAATAAAGATATTCCTTTACCGTAAAATCTTGAGATGAAAATTTGAAATGATATTATCCGTATTTCTTCGAGAGGAGCGATCAAGGTGAACAAAGTAAATGGACAAATCATAGATTTAATTACTTTTTATTTAAATTTGCTCTAAAACTAATTTAATGGAATTTGGCTTTGGAATTAGGCTTTAGTATTCATAATGTTCGCATCACATATCAGTGTGCACCAACTTACCAATCACATAAGGTCAGTACTGATGTGAATAATTTTATGGAAAATTTGGGATAATCGTAAAAAGCATTTCTAACACTACCTGAGGCGTTGACCGAATGATCAAATTACAGTTTCAGTCTATCGAACAGGCATGCTTGGGCTCTTGGACGAGGTTCTTCCACAATTCTCCTAGAATTCTGTTTCATACCTGTGTAGAATGCGGTCGAATTAGTAAGGAAATTGTTTGCAGTATTGTTGACCGATACAACGATTTTTTTCAATCATACTTTAAATGTGGCGATCTGTTTACATCAAAAATTTAAGTGCCCAAAAATGAGTCTTTCTTTCAATTTGATGTTCACAAGAAGAGTGATGGTACTTTGGACAAAACAGGCTTAGTCCAAATTAAAAATTAAATTATTTTAAACGCTCTTCGTATTCAAGAAAATACACTAATGGTAATGAAATTTAAAATTAATTATTTAGATATTTAAGTATAGATGCAATTAAAATATATAACGGCGTTTAAGATTTACACTTTAAGAAAAAATTATATTTGCGTTACTGACATTAGGAAATTCATTTAGAATTAGAGGTAATATTTGTGGATGCTTACCGTATTTTTGCATTGTAACCAATGCCAATCAGGCGCAAGACTCATGCTTAATAGTCAGAAAAAAATGACATCAACCAGCAGCGAGTTCGTTAATGATACACGGAAGGGGTCTAAAAGACCTTGAGAGCAAATTCAAGGTAATAAAGAGTCCTACTTCGTCTGAATTCACATTATAGGATATTTATCTAATAAAGAAATTCTTATGCAATGCTGATTGGTCAATTCATAAATTGCAATGTGCAGTCTTGCTATAATTATTCTATTCTTCAAGGGTATGGTAAACAGAATGGTCTTAAATGTTATTAATAAGTGAAGACAGCTAATTTTAGCACCAGGGCGATATTCAAGGTGCATTTCGACCATGTAGAACTAAGCTTCCAATTCAATATTATTTATCGGGAAGTTGTGAAGTGAAGTGCGGAATGTAAAACCTCATTCATGAAACCAAAGTCTCTACCGTTTATGGTAAGCTCCTGTTCACTAGCATTTTCTTAACCAGAAACAGTTTCTATCCATTTCTTTAGCAAAGTTGATATGATCATCTTGAAAGAAATGATGATGTAATAAAGTCACTAGTTGGAATAGACTAATTATGTATTGTCCCCTGATCGATAAGAATGTGAGACGATAAAAGCCTGCACGGTTTTACACTGGCGGAAATCATAAGATATTAACTCCAACCCCAGTAAATCTAACTCCTAAAATGTTCACTAACTCCCAAATGTTCGGAGAAGGAAGCTGGAATATTTGGAATAAATATCAGATAATTAAAGCATTCCACCAGATGTAAGCTGATTTATTTATTCATCTAAATTTTCAAGTGGGAATTTTTTTATTTCATGACAGTTATTCTTTAACTGCCCTGACATCTAATTAATTTTATTTTAGAAAAGTTAGAAATTTGACTGTTGCTTAATACAAAAACGAGCAAAAATTGGCCTACTATCAGATAAATCTCAGATTATTGAAAAGTATAGTTTCCAAATTATGAACCTTTCCAGTTACCTAGATAAAAATGAAATATGCAAAATAAGCATGTAAAGTGTACATTTTGAAGAAGTCAAAGTTGAGGATACAGCTGTATAGCCCTACCAGGTATTATGTCATGTGACCACTCTAGATCTGCTCAGGTTAAGATGCTCATAATAATTGTTCATTTTGGAGCATATTATTTAGCCTTGACACAAAGTTACGCAATCACACACGAAGCTTATTCCTGTACTCATCTCTTCTGTCAATGACTTACAATTTCTTCTCTTTCCCTGTGGCCGCCAAATACTCCACTAGTCTATTTTGACTCTTTGCCGATATTTTTAATTCTACAAAAATTGATACGATTTTTCGATGTCAATAGGGGCAAATATTAGACCTATTTGAGAGTAGTAATCTTTTAAAACTTTCCTCAGCACCTCAAAATTTCATTATTTCGTTATTGCATGCGCAATAATTATTAAGAACCCGTGATACGAAAATAAACTTTTCACATTTCTTTACCATATAAAATACGAATAATTAGTAACCAAGATTAGTCATGCTTCAAGTTATTGCTTCTGCTTTATTAATTTAATGAAAAATAATTTGAAAGGGTCTGAGATGGTAATGTTACCTTCAACACCCTACTCTGATTTAATTCTAAAAGTGGATTGATAGTGAATTTCTAATAAATTACAATAATAAACTTTCTGGGTTCGTTCAGAGAAGCATTTACAGCACTTAACTTGAGTAAGCAGAAATTTGCCTTGAGAAACTCACACTCAAATCTTGACCGGAATTAACCAGGGTGTCTTATCACCCACACCACCCATGTGCACCAATAGGTATTTATCTACTGACCTCTTACTTTGCAAACACTACATTTTGGTAAGTTTTGAATTTAATCATGAATCTAATTTTTGGGTGTAATTATCAACGTCAATTATACAGTAGTGTGATAAGTGTCAGGTTAGAGGTTTCTGTTATATGCCGTTTGAATACCAGAGCGTCAACATCCGACATCAGTACTGGACAGAAGAAAGATGCCAATTTCCGGACATTAGTACGCTGTGTAGAATCACCTCTACCACCAGCACTGTGAAAAAATATGTCTAGCAAGAGCATGACTAAGCCGTTAATTTTGGACTTTTCT
Source organism: Hymenolepis microstoma (assembly GCA_000469805.3). Lineage (NCBI taxonomy): Eukaryota > Metazoa > Platyhelminthes > Cestoda > Cyclophyllidea > Hymenolepididae > Hymenolepis > Hymenolepis microstoma. The sequence continues at coordinate 7,125,749 of LR215995.1, read as the reverse complement.
CATAGAACGTTTCCCTCTTCTTGGTCGCTTATCTTTCCTAAAATATTATTTTGGATAGAACCAATTATTATGCCATTATGGCACATTTGAGCCCTAAAGCAGTGTTGTAATCACATTGAGAAGTAATCAGAGAAACATGTCCAATAACAGCATGATCAAGCGTGGATTGCCCTAGTAGATTGCACTAGTATTTTCATATTTGTTAAATTTCAGAAATTGCCTTGGATGCATTGGTAAGATGTTCCAAATATGCAAAACTTTCTGACCATATAACTAACTTTGGCCGTTTGTAATTTCACTTCAATTTATTTGTGCCATTTTACAGCCAGGTGCAGGAAATTGAGACTAATGATGGTGAATTTGTTTATATATCTTTCATTACACCAATCTCCGTTTATTAACCTATATTATTTCACTTCAAATTCATATAAAAACTATAATGGGCTCTACGTAAATAAGAACTTGGCTAAGCGTTAATTATCCTCTTAGGAGTCTACCGAATTGCAGACAAATAGAACGGCAATATCCTCTTGCACTAATATCTGCTCTACAATTATCCAGGCGACGTTTAACGTAGCGAGAACGCAGAATATGCAATGTGAAGTGCGCTTATTGCGTCCATGTTTAACGTCAAAAAAGTGATTAGTAATAAAATACGTTTGACTTGAAAGAATATCAATCGTTGGGTAATGGATAAGGCTTTTTCAAACACAACTCAGTAGCTTTCAATGCAATCGATGGCGTGACCACATTTCCAGCGCGCGAGATTCCTTTGGTCAGAGCTCGTTATTGTTTTTAAATAATTATCGGAAAATGATTAAATTAATTAGACCAAATAAGCATGTGATGGCTTTAAAAAATAATTGTTCATGTTACAACAGTTATAAGTGGAATGAACTTTATGTAACTTTAAAATCATAGGAAGGACAGCGGCACTAAAAATGTGATCATTATGGACAAAAATAATTGTCCCTTACTTTTAATAAAGGCATAATTGAATAATAATTAGGGCATAAATTCAAATAACCAAATGACAAAATGACAAAATGTGTCAATTGTACTTCGTTGGCAAAATATTTCATATGACAGCATTTTAAGCACATTTTAGTTGCATTTACTGCCATTTTTAAGCAAGCTGCCTCAACTGACAGTATTTACTGCCTTGCATTAAAGCCCTTTTTAAGTGCATTTATATGTTAAAATGTCGGTAAGCAAGTTGGACACTCCCTCTCCTCGATTGACAGGTCCATTTGCTTCAGCATTGCAGGAACAAACTAAATTCAAGGAATATTTACTTCTGTTGTCTAAACAGGGTGACTGGAATGGGAATTCATTCTACTATGAAACATCTTTTCTATCTCAAAAAGGCGTTATGAGAGGAATACATGTAGAATTCGGTTTTATCTGGACCTTAAATTTTGTACAAGTAATTGCCTGCCAGTTTTTAGACCTGACTGCAAAATTTGCGTGACTTTTCAGTTCGAACTTTATAGTGATCTGAACATGGATCCTATTAACACCCTTCTTAATCTATACATTCGAACTACTGATATCCAGGATAACTTATATTTCACAGACACCTCGCCATATTAATAAACAGTTAAATGTCTATAGATTAATGCAATAAGTGCAGAACTTGCTTCGAAATTTAGTTTTGAATGGGAAGAGGGATCATCAGTAGTTTTATCTTAGTCCATTGTTACAATACTCCCAATTTAATTTAAAGGTAATTAATGTTCTTGACAGAGAATTTGGTTTTGGATACTTTCTTTAAAGTACTGTTTGAGCAATTTTGAGAAGAATTTTTACATGCCATCATCTACGAATCCATTTACTATTAGTATTCATGGCAAAGCAAAAATCTTGCACATTTTAATCACGAAAACAATTTGAACAAGGGATAGGGACTAGAGATTAGCAAAATATTAATAGATTCGGTTTTGTTTTTTGAATTTAGGGCATTAAGTGTCTTAGTTTATTTGAATTCTGGTTAAATCAATTTTCCATTTTCCCCATGTTGGCAAATGTTGTCCAATTTCAAGGTTTGTAATTTGACCCCCTGAATTCAAGGGGAGCTCATATTCACATCAACCAGTGTATTTTAGCGATTTTATCTAAATGTAATCGGTTGGTGCTTAGTTCACCATCTAGGATGTAAAATAAGTCTTTAATACAGACTTTGATATTCAATGTACGCTCAAGTTAACCTCCATTAATGGCTAGTGTAAATGAAGCTACCACAGAATGGATAATTTTTTTTTTTGCTCTTAAATTTTCCATGAAGAACTCTAAATACTAGCTTAGAAAACAATTGAATTGGATTATGTTAAGTCACCTTATGATCAGTTATTAACTTTTTCATCAAATTTGCCGTTAAATACTGTTATAAATACTTCTATTTAAAAGATTATCTTCTTTAAGAAAGAATATCCAGTGTCAATTAATGCCATTTCATACCTAAGTAAAAGAATGAACGCCGTCGCCGTGCCGTATAAAACGACCGAAACCTGTGCTTGTTTTGTCAAACGGAGTGTCGGTGGAGCAACTTCGTAAACTCGCTCTCCCTCTCGCACTGCACGGGTTGACGCCCAGTAATAAGCACTGAGAGATTAAACGTATCGCTGACTCATTCCTCACTCACAAAATGGCTCCCTCACTAAAATTCATTTGTTCAAGGGATAATCTATGAAATAGCTGTTTGTCAGATAACGTGGCTAATGCGTTACACCCTACTGAAACTCATATTTTTCAATCACGAACAGAGGAAAGGATGAGTCTTTGTGATAGCTTAAACCTCACAACTAATTCACATTTTAATTAGAAAAGGGTTGTTAGCTAAAATTTCATATCAATACTTTTAGTGAATTGCAGTGGATAAATCAGCCAAGATGTATAAACTTACTTAATATATTAGTGAATTAGAACTATTAAAAAGAAATGGATTCAGAAATGCATATGGATTATAACTTGATTATTCCGTAAAAATGTAGGACATTTCAGTTTGGTGACTAAATGATTTCTTAAATTCAAACCTAGTTTGTCTAAGAACAAAGTTACATCAAAGTCAAACCGAATCAAAAGTGATTTCAAAATGACTAGGCTCTAGAGGAATCGTAGTCGGATTTTTCAAACAAAAATGAATGGTGCTTTATTTTAATGAACGCTACGTTAAAACAATTAAACGATGGCATATTTAGTTTATATATTTCTTACACTTATCTAGCTATTTGTAATCACGACCAGAATCAGAGTTTGAAATGAATTACATTTTTCAAACGATTTTGGTTAGAAAGGGGGTAAACGGTTTATAGAGAGCAGATAACCTGGGAGATGGGAGCACTACTATGCTTGTGGTCGCAATCCTTTTTCCTCTATTGTTGTTCTTATGGAGCCTTGCAGTTATCTCAATCTTAATAAATATTTCATTTTCTGTTTTCTTATATATTTTATTTTTCCTTAAATTTTCCCTCCTTTTTTGCATTATTCAAATTTGATAAATGTTTCGATTCTCATAGCCTTCATTTACGTCTGTCCTAAAATCAAGTTCACGAATAAATTTTCAGATATTTTTAAAATTATAACTCTACAGATTTAAGACTGACAAGTCCAAATATTTGATTTAGAGCCATAATTCACCTGGGATTTTGGCTTGAAGAGTTTTTTCCAGCTTTAAATTTAAAGCATTTCTCATATTGCTTGATACACGTTATAAAGTAGGCTGCGCGATTCTGTTTTTATTCATATAAATTAAAATTTTTTTCACTTGTAGGTTTAACATATTTTAATCTTGACTGAATTAAAAATCTAAAAAAAGCTTTTCTTTTGCCTAAAGTTAGATAATTTAGTAGGCAAGAACACCTGCATATTTAGCGCTTAGACGTTAATGACGAAAGAGAATTGTTTAAAAAGTGGATAAATTAATAATTTTTTTTTCAAAATCGAAACATTACTTTTATTAATTGCATCTCATTCGAAATTGCTTTTGGTACCACTATATTTTTCCTACAAACTATAATGGCAATTTAGAATATCATTATCATAGCTAAACGAATAAAAAGTGTGGAATAAATTTCCACTAAAGATCTAGAACAGTGCGCTGTAAAGTGGATATCTTTATCTCCTTATTCAGCCCTAGCGGATTATATTTTGCCACATCAAAAAGAAGCGTAATCTCGTTAGGCTGAACAGTTAAAGCATATTTTTTCCCAAAATTTTATCACATTAACAAACAGTAAGTCCCACGAATATAGCAAGGGAGGTACCTTCTTAATCATGGCAAATCTATTAGTTTGCAAAAAATTCATATTCGTTAATTATTTATCGGATTAAGTGTATACACGAGTTGGTCTCAAATCTTTATCAACTAATATTCTTCCGTTTATAGTCTTTATATTTTTTCTGCAATCACCAACCCTTAAATTTTATAAATTTAAAACAGAAAAAGAAGTCAATTAGTCTGTATTAGAAGTAGCACAGCTTCGGTCCGGAAGGAGATTTAACCACTTTTTCTCAATCACCTTTAAGGGAGTCTTCTTATTCTTTTACCCAGCCAACAAAAATTCGCATTATTAAAATTTCAACTAGAAATGAAATGACTTTAATAAGTAGAGCTATTTTCAACTGCGCATATGAAGCAAAATCAAATCTAGAATAGAGAAAGCATTAACTCTACAAACATTGACACCTCAACCTGACATTTGAACTTACCTTTAGTCAAATACAAGTGAAAACATTGACGCTCAGATTACCATGGGTATTCGCTGCAATTAATAAATTAAATCCAATTGACTGAACTTGTAAAACGTCGACTGTAGATAATTTGACAAAGTGTTTCCCCATTTACGGAGATTTCCCATCCACGTATTTGCTTTCCAAAATGGTCACGTAAGGATATACACACATGGGTGAGGGTCATTTGTCACTGCCTCTTTTCGGATTTTATTTGTTGAAGTAGCACTAACGAAAGTAGCTCTGTACTATTTTTTTTCAAATTTCCCCTTCTGCATCCTTCCTTTTGCTTAATTTCAAACTATACATTTTGGATGGAAGATTAGTGATGACTTCGATGGCCATTTTATTTCACCTTATTTTCACACCATTAAATATAAAAGATTTCCTTTAGAAAATTGCCTCTTGATTCCACTTATTATATGCAATTTTAGTGGCAAATAGGGTGATTAACTCAAAGGATACTTGGAAAGAAATTAATTAGCAAAACCAATAGTTCACCATTTGTCAATTCATATTTCATTGGAATTTATTTCAATAGTGAATTTGATTAATTATTTCGAGTGAATGAAAGCAGTGTCAACGGATAATAAATTTTATAAGTCAAACAACGGCTTTTGTGGGTCTTTTCCTTTATGAACTTTACTGAGCTCTCTTGGAGCGAAAGTACCTAATCAGGCCTCAACTGGTTATAAAATGACCTGATGTTATCGTAATCATGCGTTTACTGAAATCAAGGGAAGCGAATCATTAAAATTAGAGTTTCGGCACTTAAACCACACGAGAAACGAAAATGAAGTATAATTCTTCAAGGCACTGACATCCTCAGCAACCTTTTGATCTCTTTCAATTTATTAATTGTTAGACTTTCAGTAAACCTAGTTCTCACACCTATCTTTACAATAGTAACGGTTAAATAAGCTACGGCATTACATGCTCGCAGACACTGAGGAACCTTCGGGTTCAAAAAAGTGAAATTATCTTGGTAAATAGTGTTGGGACAATAAGTAATATTAATTTATAATTAACCAAAGTTCTATTGGCGCCCTAATTTTTTTTATAAACTTATGTTTGAGCCCCCCCCCCCTCCCCCTCTATTTCAATCCTTATTGATTATCAATGAAATTGCGAATGCAATTCCTACCTTATGAGTATTACTGATAAGTGATCTAATCTGTTCATAAAAGATCAAGTCAGCTAACAATTTCGTGCTTTCTTAATGGCTCAGTCGTTTTTAATTGATCAGCAGTCTTATCGACATTTTTTAATGGATCCTCTGCTTTCTAATAAAGGACAAATTTAATTTTATTCAAGTGCTCTTGCCTATTTGGCAAGCATACTTCCTATTTCACCTATTATATGCGTGGAAAAATTTTAGCCTTTCCGTTAAAATGTATGCCTAAATTACACCCTTTAAGTAATTAATCTTTTCGAGGTTCAATAATTACGTCCAACCAACTGTGTTTAACTTGTTATCCACTCACATATCTCAACGACAAATAAAGCTCCAATTATATGAAAAAGGGCATTTAATACTCTTTCTATTACTAATTGAAAGTTAATTTTTTGCATTATTGCCAAATTTATGCTACCTAGAGTTTTGTGATTAAATATCATTTGGTAGCAACCATCAACTACGTTGTGCCAAAAGGTGGGGGGGGGGGAGGGGGGGGAGGGGGGGAGGGGGAGAGGTGCCAATCGGATATCATTTTTGCAGTTCATAGATCGCCTTAATGGTTTTAGTGATTACTTACTGATACAGTCACGTTTAAACGTTGATGCCAGCAGAAAAAAAAACATGAATGACTTGCTCTTAATCCCCGTTCAATTAAAACCTATGCAAACGATATTCCAAGTCAATTATTCATTGAAAATTACGGATATCCAAACTTACACTACTGGTGTGACTCTCTCATCACAGGCAAAGTATTTTAAGATCCTCTAAAAATATTTCCATTGAGAAAATCTAATGGGCTCTGCTACGCCAGCAATCTGTTCATAGCCAGTAAATAAAGTTATCAGGATGACATAAAAGACTACTAAATTTATCAAGATTTTTTTTGTTAGGTTGACATTTTCTGAACTTTGCAGTCAGGAGCTCACTTACTAGGCCATACTATTTTGAATTGAAATGTCGTTATTCATATTAGAATCCGAAGACAAAAGGCTTCCCAGTAAAGATTACATTTATTCGAATTCTGTGAAAGGGTGTACTTTTATCTATCGCTAATCTGTTTTCCGTATTTCATCTCCAGTCAAGAAGATAAATTACCACTGCATTTGGAATCAGCGGTGGAAAATAATCTTTATATTTTAGTAAATAGATGAAACACATCAATTTGAGTCTTGATAATAAGGTCGTCAAATAAGCAATCTGAATATTTTCTGCCATCATGCTCACTATCTTCATGGTAAATACATTTTTTTACCTTGCTTAAACATCTGAAGTCGGTTTTTTTCGTGTTCACGTTTAGCCACATAAACATTCATATTAGTGATTAAACCAGCAATGTAAAATAATTCGTTTTGCAAGGAAATTTCCTGTTTTGTAATTGTGCCCTTCATTGGAGCCATTGGTAGAATCTAAAAGAGTTAACATCGAATTAGCGCATTGCTTCGATACGGCACGCGAAGTTAGTTTTTCCTTTAACTAATGACCGGACACTTATTAAGCAGAGGAGGATTTTGTCATTTATAAATGAAAATTTTAGCTGTAGAGCTAACAAATAACCCAAGAAAAGTTCGGTATGATGGATTTAATGGCCTTATTTGTGGAGCTGCCTGAACCCGTTTCGAATCGTATTTTAGTTGTTTGATTCAGTAATACGTTAGAAATAAATATACCACGACCAAATATTGCTTTATCAATGTAATTGAAGGTTATTTACTAGCGATTTCTTGTAAAGAACAATACTGTTTATTAAGTGTTAGATTTCATAGTAGGTTATATTACTTACTTTACAAATATTGGCACAGTCCGTTAAAAGATCGGTTTTGCTGGTGCATAACATGATATTATGGAAATTCATGAAGTCATCTTCAAGTCCTGTTTTCATCGTTCTCCTTTGGAAGTCGCACACTTTTGCTGAACATGGTCTTAGGGCTATATTGAATTGCTTTACTCAAGTGTTATCTTTACTGTTTCGGTAGTACCATTTTTATTATAGTTAGCTGTGGTTTTAGGACATTTAACGAAAATTTTAGCGACTAGCTCGAGCTGATGTAAGATGAAATAAAACGCACAAACGTAAAGGAACTAATGTTTTTTTTAATTTTAAAACGCAATCTTGATATTAAAGTATCCTTAATTTGATCTCGAATTTAATTAAACTTACTTTAAAACATCTACGTTCTTTGCAAACTTTTGCAAAGAATCCATATTCACTAACATAAATCAAAGTGAAGTGCTCTTTTTAGTAATTCCGTGGATTTTCATCTCCGCCTTACTCCACTTAACTTTGTTAATTTTAAAGTTTGTTATTAAGCTGGCTAAGTACATTTGAACCGGAAGTTCTATGTGAATAACCTGCGCCGAAGACGGGCAAGAAGTGAAGGCATGACTCACGATTGTGTATAAATAAAGGAGCATTTAATGTAGTTGATAGAAGGAAGGACAGAGAAAATAAGAGAGAGAGAGGAGAGAGAGGAGAGAGAGAGAGAGAGGAGAGAGGGAGTGAGAGAAAGTCGTAGATGCACCAGGCTGGAGAGTTCCAAAATGAATCATTCGCCGTGTTTCTACCGACCCGACGTTTTGTCACTCCCTCGAAAATTTCACTTCGCTTATTCAAGCGGTTTACTTTTTTTTAATCAAATTTCAATGAGGTTGGAAATGCATTAAGGTGACGATGGAAAATAAACTTAAACATAAGTATATTTGCAATATCTTTCCCAAATCAAACCAAGTTTATGCAATCTAGTTATTGCATAAACCGTAAGGTGGCTTTATGGTCTTCGCTTAATTTATAACGATTTATTTACAAATGGCAAATGGCAATCTTGCTTGTACTGGTTCTAGGTTCTGGATTATAAAAAGCTCTGACAGAGAAACTTCTGGTACCCCTTAATACTCATGGTACTTATATAAATTAACAAAGACATTTACCGACGTTTTTGATCGGTCAAATGTGGGAATTTAGAGAAGTAAATCAAAAGAAATTTATTTTCTTAAGGAAAGACTGGTTAGTACGTTTGGACTCCAAAATCTACGCATTCACCAATGCCTTTTGAAGCATATTCAACAGGTCAGTAACGTAAATTAGTCACTCACACCTCAGATGAAATCTGAGTAATTGGAGAAAGTAATGATTGATTAGAAAAATGAAGTAGGAAGCATCAAAAGAGCTTAATTTTATTTGATTTGGACGGATTTTTCAATTTCTTACTGCGCCTTTTCCTTATATTTTGAAATTTTAATAATATGTTTGATCATAAGTGCAGTCAGAGTTGTGATATTCGGAGTTAAATTTTACCCATAGCAAGAAAAGTATAAGTTTCTATCCTGCTGAACTAATGAAGTTCAGAATAATTGGACAGGTGACGAAGCTTAAGAAAAAGAACTTATCTTCCTCTAAAATTCGATTCTATCGTGATGTTTTTTAACCAAAAATGCTAAGGATAAATATTTCTCATTGCATCACGTCCTAATGTCGCACAGTTTAATTTATCATTCCAAAATATTGGCTCATTTAATAGCCGAGGCGTTTTATACGTGAATTTTGAAAAGAAGTTCCTTTCATGGTATACTTTAATGGAAGGAAATCAAAAGAATTCAAAATTTAGTGTGCGCTATCGAGAAATCTCAAAATGTCAGAACCGAAAATGACTCAATAGATGCTAATTAGCAAAATATCAGTGCAAATAATTACATCATTTCGCGCCAACTAACCTCTATTCAAGTTCATAAAGGTGATTTAGGTCAGCTAATCAATCCTTCAAACTCAGTCTATTTGAGCGCGTGTATTCTTTCAATATCGGAGGAATATGAACAGGCTAGAAAAACTTGAGATCACTTAAATGCAGGCAAATACAATTCTTTTGTACTGAAAACCACTACTTGCAAATAACGCACCTTTTACAATTGAGCCTTACTCAACCAGTCATAAAAATCGTTAATTTCAAATTTATTAATCTTTTTCTACTTCTTAGCTTTAGATTTAAATGTCTTAATAGGTAACTAAGCCATTACTCCACACCGGCTCCCTTCAGATTCGATAACCACAGTTAAGACCGACCGATTACCCGCTCATCCTGCTGATGCTCTGGATCAAACTCAAGTGTCTATAGCGAGTAAATTAAATAAATGAATGTCGTACGGGTGGGATAAATAACTCCATGACGCGAGTGCTTCGTGGTATATTAAAGTAGATTTTCACCTAGGTCATTGTTTCAATGTCCTCATTTGATGTTTTTATTTCTTATACAGATAAAAAACAGTAAATCAAATAAGAGTTGAAGTAATTGTCACCGCTAACTTCAAGCAGTTCTATACTTATAAGCCCTAATGGTAAATATGGATCACGATCGGGCGGGGTTACTTGAGTAACATATTGGAGACGAAGTATATAATTTCAGATAACTCCAAAGAGAACGGGGTTTTATTAATTCACATCGTGTAATATAGAGACAAGTGCAATTGGTTGTACAGACGAACGAAGCCTCTCGGCGTCAAAAAAAGCCGATCATGCTTGAATTATCGAATTTCGAAGGAAATTTTCCTATACCCAAACACCGAGAGTTTAAATTCCGCAATTTATTTCTTTAAATAGACTGTTTCTTGTAAGTATCGAAAGTATACAACGTAAGGTCTGAATGGTATACCATAAGAGGAAAAGGGCTTACCAACTTACCGATATGGCGCAAGTAACTGCATCATTAAGCTTATTTTTTAACAGATTTAACTTACTATAAGTCTCTAATTTGGCGCATAATTCAACTAAATTGTAATGAAATTACATTCATAAATCTTTGAAAAACTACGTTTAATGCAGAAGGTGATATTTATTAAGATAATAATTTTAATATTTATTAAATCACCAGATTATTGCAGACCTAAAAGAACGCATGAATTTTCGAAATAAATTATATTCAAGATTTAAATATGGCTATAAATTACAAAGAAAAAAATATACTTTTTCATCGACAAAGTTTTAGCATTTTTATGTAAATATCTCTAAACTTGCAGACTAAAATTGCATTTAGGATTTTATTGTATTGGAAAATTACTCGTGTTAGAAGAGAGTATTAATGCTAGTCATGACGCCAAGTTTGACGGCAAAATCAATTACATTCATAGACAGATTAGGTATTAACTATAATTCAAACAATAGATTTGGCTCTAACTACAGGTATTGGGTAATAACGAATTCACTAACAATAACAAATGCAAAGCAGGCTTGGAGGAATTTATAGCTTCTAATAGTGCAATTTATGAGAAATTAGCATTTTCAAATTTGTTTCCGAAGACTTAATAATTCTATCATTTATCTCCGTTCTTTTGTCCACGAAACCATTCATGCTAGTTGGAGTTTACTTTCGAGGTGACTGCAGCTCCCAAGAACGAACGCATTCACCGTGATTTTATTGGTCTGACGTCTCCTTAACCAGTTTCAATTCGTGCTTAAGTTCAAAGTATGGATCTTGAACTACACAGTTTTGGGGGGAGCGAAGCTAATGAACAGGTAGGCTTCCAGATTAACTTGAGAATTATTGTGGTGATCAAATAATAAAAGGAATCTGAAATTTATTTTGCCTTTTTGAACTGAATTAAGAAACGAGAAGTAATCTAAGGATATTTTACTTTTCGTTAAACCGTCTGTTAAAGACGAGGTCAGCTTTCAAAGGGTCTACCTAGTTGGGGGGGAGGGGGGTTGGGGGGAGGGAGGAGGGACTGGTTACCAGTTGCGATAATTGGGTCAACATAGGCTGCCTTCCGATATAGGGACACTGTCCACCGTGACCCAAATTTTCTGAAATTCTGCAGGCCTTTGGTTTTTATGGATGCAGTTAAAATTGGCATGGTATCATACTTCACCCGATAACAAATGCTATGATGAAATAACATTTGACGATATACGTAGTCCTGAGCGTTGGAGTCTTTGTGGGTGAATTGCATGGTGGTTATCTAGGCGCAAATACAAATCATTCCAACAATTATAAGTGCTAATCGGCGGAGGCGGCATATATTTGGGAAATCTTAATGGGGTGGTATTAATTATATTTCACTGGTATAAGTAAGTCATTCATTAAATTTGTTCTTAATATGTGAGGATTAAATACCAACCTCACGGAGATATTTGCCAAATGCAAATTTTTACTTAATTATCAAAATAAATTGTAAAATAATCGGTAATAGAAATTTGAATTAATAAGTTCCTATGATAAAGGCGTAGCTGCTTTTCATAAAATATGGAAAATTAGACTTCCAAATTGATAAGATACCCTAGTTTAAAGAATTGATAAATGAATTTTCCTAAGAGTATTCAAGTACTCGTAGGTAGTACTCTACAAGAGTTGAAGGTAGGCATCCTGGCTCAATCTTTTGAAAAACTGACCCAATAAGGCTTACTTTGTTGACTGGTATTATTCAATGGGCCAACCATATTACTTAATATACACTGGTGAGCATCAATTGCTGATTTGAAATATGAGCAAGTTTACCAGTGGCTATGGTGAAAAGATATTATAGATTAATTAGACACCAGATTGTATTAAGTGGCGCGGAGAGAGTGAGTAGAATAAGGCAAAATGTGTAGAGTACGCACTAACCGTGTCAAATTCGGAAAAATCAAACCAGCTTTCTAGGTGTAATCTCCTCAACGTCCTTTGATTACAGAGCGAAAGAGTACGTTTCTGGAGAATGGTTATAAAGAGTGTTAAATGTCCAAAGTTCACTCATTTATGGCAGCGAAATTGTAGCTTAAGTACTCTCCATTGAAATGCCCATATTATGTTTTATTCTTAATAAACCTTATTTCTTGGTTGGGCACCAATAAGCGTCGAAAGCGTGTCCTTGAATACGTAATTTTGATTCACAATTTTTTTAGATTTCGCAGTGAACTTGTAACATTTGAGGCCAAACCAATTACCGAAATTTAACATATTTGCGATAAAATAAAATTGTACTTTTTATGGGGGGGGAAGGGGGGGGAGGGAGGGAACATATGGAAGTTGGTGTACTATTTAATTTTTTCCATAATTGCCCAAGTTTAAATATTTATTGAACTTTGAAACGACAGTGATGCTCGCTTTAACCTTCTGTGAAAGGATGATTATAAAGCGTAGTGGCCTGAAATAATTAAATTTGATTGGAGAGTCAAAAACAAATTTAAATCATCAGATCTATTTACTATGCAATTAGATACGGAATAAAGCCAATAGGTCACCAATGGAAACCCGTCCAAAGAATGTCTTTGTTTTTTTTAATTTGAGTTCTCCAGATACACATTGTAAGAAAGTAGGAGAAAGACAAAAGCTTTGATTATTTAAATTTTTAAATGATAAAGGTGAAAGTGAGGTACATTTGCCATATGAAAATTCGTGCGGATTCGTTTGAACGCTTTTCACTTGAAAGGCAAACAGAGCGTAAAAATGCTTTAAAGTCATTTCATATCGAGAATAATTTGGAGGAATGAGGGTAAAATCGCACTTTAACGTTAACGATAAATTGTATAAACATACGAAGACGCTATTTCCATTCAAGACCTTGAATTCTAGTTTAAAATGATGACAAATATTTCAGCCCAAGTGTATGGCTGTGATCATATTCAGCAAAAAACATAATAATAAATTCCACCATGAGTAAAATCAATAACAAATTTTTATATTAATTGAAACTTCAATTTAATGTTTTTCCTAAGAATGGAAACTAGATTCAAAAATGCCGAAAATAAATGTAAGCATGGGAGTAATTTTTTTATGAAAAGCGGCTAATATGAAATATACACTGATGATTGAATCCTGTCAGATGCTATGAAAAGATCTTGATTAACCCCTCAAAACGGAATTTCAAGGAGTAGACCTTTGGAAATAGGTCTTGAAACTTAATATTGTTATTTCAACAAACGCAGAAATTCACTGTGCGCTTTGTACCGCGTATTTTTGGTTCATTCCACTTTCAGCTCTCTTTTTATTATCCTTACCATAAAGTATTTTATAATCATATAATTGTAACGTTCTTTACTTTGCTGTGGACAATAACGTCGAAAATCCCAGATACCATATCAAAGCCAATAAATGCATATTTCATTAAAAAATATTACTTAAATGAACTTATTATGAATATGCTTTTTGCTTAATTATAATGTGTAGCGGATTACTACTATAGTAGACCCTGGCTTATGCTCAGTAATCTCTATGACAGGATCTCCCAGTTTGGATTGGCCCTCGGAATTAGCTACCCTATCTCGATGATATGGAGGAAACAGACGCACGGTGTGGAACACGTTTATTTGGGATGTGTCCGTCACGGAGCTTGGTCATTTAAATACTATGAAGGATTTGTTAAACAATGTAGGAACTATTGATTGGTAGCTGAGTGAGAGATCTCTATGCTCAGGACCTATGCAACACAGGTAAAACGGCCGCACCTTCGAGTCTGTTTGACTGTGCATGACATTTCTTTGTTCAGCCATGGTAGTGTTGTGTACTTCACAAATGGTTGGAAAATTATTAGCTTTTACATTCACTATTAATGAAGACTGCTTTAGCAAGCAGTTAATATTTAATTAAACGCAAATAGGTTCCGATGTAGCCCAACAAGGAAGGAGTTTGCTTTAATTTATCTCCGTCAAGTAAGTGAAAAGGCAACTAGTACATACTGTTTTGGCAAGTGTTTCCAAATGAAATCATTTCTTAATATTTGATAGCACTTAACATTGAAGAAAACTGGATAAAAAAGGGAAATCGCAATTATACGACATCACTAATACAAAGTTATTAATAATCGCATTGAGCACGTGACGGTAATTTACCCAAAGTAGATTCTTTTTACAAATAGATGTTCAAATTGGAATAGCTTGCATTGCCAATAAAATTAAAATCTACATTTAATTGCTTCATTTCTTGAATTTCAGTATTATGGAATAGCACCATTTTGTTTCCTATTTAAATGACCTCAAATGGACTGACCTAGGGTCTTAAAGTGTGCATGCGGTAGGCCACTGGACTGACTATTCCAGAACACTATGGAAACTCATTTAAGTTAGATAATTTATGGGATATAGTAGAATTTAATTACACTTTATTAATTATCAATTTCTTGGTTACTCTCTTAAGTACAGATTTAAAGAAATAGAGGCAACGACAAAATGCCTCAAAGAATGCGAGTTCCATAATAGATGATTCTAAGCTCGAGCCGCTGAAGAACTCCTCTGAAGGAATATAGACAACAGGATGCGAATTGAAACAAGAATTTATGAAGGTATGGAGATAAAATTTGTCCTTTTTAAGTCAAAATGATTTACTCGATTTTGTCATCATAATGGGGCAATTGTTTTTTCATTTCATTATTCATTTATAACGTAAAATATTAGTTCAAAACAGATTACTTAGTACTCAATTTGTCATGAATAATAATGAAATTAATAGATCTGCAAATTCGAGACAATTTGCATTGGGAATTTAAGGCATAGTACAAGGCACTGTTAGGAAATAAAAAGGTCGAGTCGCAAAGAAATCAGCATTTCCAAATTAGCTTCTATATATTAAAAAAATGCCGGAATATTTGGAGACAATAATACCTCAAAATATTTTATTGAAAAGTATGTTTCCTGACAGCACCATCAGCGCCTATTAAATCAACTCTTCATTACTAGCTGCACCGCTCACTTGTCGTGAATTTAAATGAAATTCAGTGATTAAAATTTCTAAAATTCTTTCGCATCGCCATGTTATCATATTGATAATAAGGCATTTCTGCAGTTAAGGATAATTCTACAATAACTGCTTTCAAAATAAACATACTCGTCATTGGTTAACAGTAATTTTTGGCTGGTAAACATGGCTAACTCATTCAGTGACGGTTCTTTGAAACTGGGAATAATTTTTTCCAATAATCCTAGTCTCTCAATTTCGTTTTCTCTGTCTATAGAATACCAGATATATTTAAAGTATTCATTTCTCCTTTGATACTTTCCAAATGTCCACACAGGAGTCTGATTTATGACGCGATTTCGTGACTTTGATACTTTAAAATCGAAGTCTCGACTTCAAGGAGATCGTGAATTGCGAGTCTGGTGGTACCATAAAGTAATAAAAAGCATACCCCATTTGTATTCAAAAAGCTGTATTTTATTTGCTTCATATTTGGGGACTCGAAATTCCGAACTTATCGAATATAATCATCAGATTTTGTCTGTAATATAACAAGCGACTATGAAATAAAATTGAATAATTTCAATTTTTGCTGAAAACGTTGTGGTTCTTTTCTTACCTCCTCGACGGTTGTGGCAAGCTTCTAGAGTGATAGGCAAGAGGAGTTTGCACCGAAGGTACGAATTTAGACAACTCGGCATAATTTGGATTTGTGCCACTGTAAATTCTAATTCAATTTAGTAATGCTGGTAGACGACGTTGATGACTGTGAATGGGGCGTTTTTCAGTAATTTCTTAAAGAATAACTCCTCCAAATTTAAATCAAGGGAAAGCAAAAAATGTGAAGAACAGTAAAAGTATCGAAGGATATCAAGTTCATTAAGTTCCGTACATTTTTAAACGAAAATTCGGTGTGGCTGGTCATACTATATACCATTAATAATCAATAGGCACTCACTTTGGGACAAGCGATACACATATTATAAACAATGTACAGCCTTGATTCCAAGCATGAGAGGAAATTAGACTTTTTTTATAACACCTTGACTCTCTCTCTCTCCTGATTATTTATTGTACTTCTGTTAACTAATTTATGCTGTTTCCCATAATTACTAGTGCAATTTTCTAATATTATAACTTAAAGAATTTAATTCTTTATTTGCTAATGGAGGTGTCGTTGCCGAGTCATTAACTCCTATTGGCCTTATTTACGATAATATTTTATATTTTATTTTCTCAAAATGTGCTAAGTTTTATTTGGTTTCAATTTGAACCAGACTGACCTTAGCTGGCCAATTACAATTTCGTTCTCGCGCTCCCCCTATATAACCATAGCGACTCATTTCTCATTAGTGCCGTTCAGTTCTTGAGCACCTTAATTATGCTTTCTTGAAGAAACAGCATAGCCAAAGTTTAGTCACTGCGTCGTGAAGATGAGTGAGTGTGTCTTGCATGGAAGCCATTAATGCCTCGAATAATTTACTACATCACTTAAAATCGATTAAGTTTAATTATTCACAACTGATAATTAGCATCTGCTGGTTGCTTAAACTATCGACGGGGCGGGGGAAGAGATGGCCGAACACTTTCGCCACTTCGCTATTTCTCTCTCACCACCTCGAATAGGAGAAGACGAAGGTGGTGGTGGTGGTAGTAGTAAAAAGAAGGCACCTAAATCAACACCTTTAGAAAGTGTTCTGTCAATGAATCACTCACTTTAGTATGATTCAGTTATTGCTGAATGATCCCTGTTTATCCCAACTTCACTATCAGCATACAAACGACGCTCATTTTATTTTTTTTTAATTTAAAAATGAACACTTTAAATGTCCAATGTCTTTGTTTAAATATTCTTGGCCCCAAAAGTGCGTTTAAGTCGTGTTTACAATTTTAATCAATTATTCCCAAACAATAAATCGCAGGCTCGGAGATAGTATGCTACTAAGTAATATTTTCGCAAATTCAAATTTTAATTGCATTAAGAAAATTTCTAAGTATTTAAATAAGAGTTGGTAGTGTTTTATTCAAATTCATTACCATTCGAAGTACCACTAATGCAATTTCATCTAAGTGAGGACAAAGACATCAAATAAGACGGTTATTAGTACTTACTTCACATGCGTTATTTTAAAAATACAAATTTGCTCTTTTTGCAACTATTAGCTTAGGTTACATCAAGCCTTTTTACTTCGAAACTAAAAATAAGAAAATCCATTTACTGCCAAATAGGAGTAATTAATTTCAGTCAACGGTGTATGGAGAAGGGAGAACGACTAGATTTTTAGAAATTTGTTATAGCAGTGGGGCTGCTGTTTAACAGCACTTTAAATCCCAGTTATAAGATAAAGAGGAATTGCTTATAAAACCTATGAAGTCTCAATGTATTCGTACTCCACTAAATAATTCCTTGGAATTCATTTCTAGGCTTTTTTATTGATTGACTATGCAATTGACGTTCGAACAAAATAAAGCAAACTCCAAATGAATAAACGTTTGAAAACTGGAATTAGATTCCTTTTGTGGGCGTCTCGACTGTTCTACTAATCGCATTTATCATATAAAGAACAATTAACAAAAATCGGTAGGGGTTCATGACAAGTTTCTCCTGTTCTCTGCACCTAACCTAAAACATGGGCTCAACCGATATCTTCCAGTCATTTTTCGTTTGACATTAATGTCATTGGTATCGTAATGAACGAAATTTAAATACTGGTTTTAGTGTTCGGAGAGAAATAGACACAAGATAAAGTGCAAATTCTATTCGGCTTAAGATGACTGCTCAAAATGACAAAGTTACTGGAGTCATAAAGTTAACACCGAAAGTTTTCAACATGACGTGTCGGCAATTGTTCTCTTGTATGGACGTAGCTCTTTAAAATCTAATTGATGATTCCATAGAAGTACAGCCCAGATGAATGCTAAGCCATCATTTAGTTTTGAACGTTACGCCGAGTACTAGAGGCTAACAGAGGTATAGAAATAAATCGAACGTGGAGTATAAACAAGGTCGTTTTGTAGCTACTGCATGTAAATCTACCCTGGGAGAGCAACGGAGTGACACAGAAATGTCGAAGTGAAGCACTATTTATTACTTGCCGAAATTGATGAGGTTGGAAGAAGACTAAAACCCACTGTTTGTGTAAATAAATCAATATGAGTCTAAAAGGATTTTGTGAATAATGAAGTTAAATGTAAACTACTGCCTACAGTTAGAAACTCCTCAGACAGGCGCGTAAGAGACCTTCTACTGCTCTAAAATGAACTTCAGTAGGTTTCACATTTCCAGACTATGTTCGATAAACGTGCAAGACTGTTTTTTGATAAATAAAGGTGGGGGGGGGGGGGGGGGGGAGGAGGGAGATAAGATACCCATCAGCAAACTGATCAGAAACGTTCAATAAAAGGTAACAGATTGTTAATTTGAAATTGGAAAGGCTTAAAAATCCTACAATTCTACCCATGACTAGTTCTAGCATACGAATCTTTTCCTGTGGCTTTGAAAAAAATGTATATATTTTTATTTACGGAAAGTCACAGGAAGTCGAGAGGAAGAACAGAACAGTGATTCACAGATGTAAGAGAGAGACAGACACAAAGGTGGAGAGAAAAAGGTAAGGTGAGTACTGTGGAAGTGGTGAAATATGACATACAGTGTGGTCGTTGTAGTTTGAACTTAACTACCGATTTATAGACTTTTTTGCCGTTTGAGTATACGTTGCCCAGGCTGCCCCACGTGGAGGTAAGTCTATAGCACACCCCGCTTTGAAAATATAAGTGATTGCCTTTTTATAGGCATTAAAGAGGCATGATCAATATCATCTCTTTCAATTAAATTTTCATTAGAGGCATAAAAGTAAATAAAATGTAATATGCAATAAAAATTACTTCTTACTTATTGGAAATTATGTGAACAAAATGCAAATGAACATGTAACTTGGAAATATACCCTGTTTCAGGACAAAATTAACAGGAGTTTTTGACATTCTTTACGATTCCTTTCTGTTAAACCTTAAAATTGTACAAAATAGCCTCTTCTAAATAAATTTTTGCAAAAAAAAACTGGGTTGAGCTTACATTAATTTTAAATCACTTTAATGCGGTATTAAGCGTGGAAAGTTAGTTTTACTCATATACAAAATATCGCAGGGAGGCATTCGTTCAACCTATGCAGTTTCATATATGGTGGAATTGGAAGTTGGTGGACGAAATGATTGAAGTCGAATTAAAACATGATGATTCATGCAGGTGAAAATAGTTTTAGTCTCCCGGATGCGAACGAAAAGTTGACAGATTGATCGAGAATTCATGCCACATATTCACCAAGGCAAAGATACTTTTGGTTTTTTTAAAGCCGATTACCTACACCAATTAATTGGTCACCAATGTTTAATTGAAGTAAACATAAGCACAAAATTGATCGTAACGTAGACCCAATCGGAATATGTTCGAAAAGTTTCTACTAAGTCACTTCAAGTAGTATAGCGCAACGTTGAACCATTTTCACTCAACCTATGCATGAACTCCTTAAATTTGATTTCGATCGAGTTATGCCGGAAAGTATGTCTAAATATGGATGAGAAAGTGCCCTTAAAGCAATTGAGATTCACTATAAAAGGAATAAAATGAACTTTAAAACAAATATCATATGCAATCGAGGGAAAAGTTTCGACGCTAACCAACTTCAAAATTCTTTAATCTTAAGATGATTTCATCGGAATAAATTTATGTTGAGGAAGTGGACACGTTTGTTAATTTCTTGAACGTCTTTATAGCTCTACCGTTCACTGGACCTCTGCCGGTCAGCAGCGAACCTTCGACTAGTTTTTGAAAACTTGATAATTTTGCTAAGCCCGAAACTAAATGGTCATATGTTGCAGCAGATACTAGTTCAAAGCGACAAAGTCTAGACTGTTTAGATTTGCTTGGGTGAATTATTTAGATCAAAGGAGACGCGGATCGCAACACCCCGCCTATGATCATCTCTTCAACACTAAATCATAATGTTTCCCTTTAATATTGTTTATGTGTTATAAGTGAAAGCGTTACTTTCTTCATACTTTCATTCATAATCGAATCGACTTTGTAATAGAAGCAGTTTGGAAATTTACTGGGTTTCATAATGTAATGTCATTCAAAGGCAGAATTCACCAGAATGCATAGTATCATTTTCAAGGCTAAGCTCAAGTGAAAAAGTTGCTTAAAAATATCATAAGCTATTATCTTTACAGCAAATAGAAATTCATCCTAAACTCCAACTATTCACAAATTCCTAGTTTAATGTCTAAAATAAGCTAAGTAAATCCTATCCTTAACGTGTATTAAGGTTCAAATTGCATCTTGGCTGCAAAATGTTATAAATGAACTAACTTGAAATTACGAATCTCGTTCACATCAGACCATTTCGCATCATTTTCATAAGTGTTCCAATCATCCATGAAAGTGCGAACGACCTTCCAGACAACAAGTCTAATAATTGACCTTAGTTAAATTAAGATTTCAAATAGTACTGTTCAAATAACAGAGGTTTAATTTTAGGAACTAGACACTGGCTCTACTATGAGACTAACGTATTACTAAATTATCAGTGCTACTTAAATTGCATAAGTAGAACTCCAATTATAAACTATGTCCAAGGAGCTATATTAGTACACAAACCAACTGAACACTTTACCAGAAACAAACATAGGAAGACACCCCTGCTGAATAAAAAATAATACTTTAATGAGAGCGTCGCGTTAAAAATTTCCAACAAATAGACAGCTGAACGTTTAAAGACTAAAAGGAAAGATAAAGCGGAGAAACCTATGTACACGCACAATACTGGTTGAACAATGAATGGGAAGTGAGCTGGGGTAAGGAGACAGAATGAGAAGGAAATGTTTGGCTTCTCACCTAGGTGAGATAAATGCGATGATAGTCATTCGCTCCAAAAGTGGCATTGCACTTTGGGCATTTACGGTTACGTGTCTCATAGCGAGTTTTCAGACAATTCAGGCAGAAGACATGAAAGCACTTGGTCAGTATGGCATCTTTCTTGTGGGTCTTGCATGTAGGACAGGCCAATTGCTCCTAAAGAAGAAATAATTAAGAAAACACGTGAGGTCGCCTGCTTTATTAGAGGCATTATAGTCCATTGAAATTAAATCATGGATACTATTTTGGTAAAGACTTATCGATTTTATTGGGGTAAGAGTTAAAAGGATTGGACTTAAACCGTACTCCACTACCCCTCTCGCTGACCAAAAGCAGTAATTTGGTTTTTTTATTATCAACACTGTGACCACTCTGATGTTCTCTATCACCTTAATTAATCCAAATCGAAATGACTTGTTGGAATCGTGTTTATTAATTTTACGCAAAAACAGGTAATGAAGCAAAACTTTAATTTCGAGATTTAAGGAAAACAAAGTGGTGGGGTGCAAATGCAAAAATAGCCACATCAAGATCTTCAAAAGGAGAAAATCAACCTCGAGTCAACTATAGACACGCAAAGCTATAAACAGTCCCGATTTCATCATCACGTAAACTATTCAGCAACTGTCTGTAGAGTATAAGCAAGCGACCCACCCAACGCACAAAGCTTGCTATCAAAGACACTCTGAAGGCTAAAAGAATACACATACGAAAACGTAGGGTGATCTTCGGGCGTTTAAATGCCCAAGAATGTGAAAAGCTATTGACATACCATGAAGTTTAGAAGACAGTTATTTCAAAGGAGAGATAGGGGAATATTTTATAACAACATAGTCGGATGACAAAGAATTTTCATACAAAACTTAAGATTATTGGCATTCCAACGAAATGAATGCTTGGATGAAAATCAAATACCAAGACGGTGAGAAGCAACGCTAAACGCGCACGACTGTAGTCAGAGGTTATTGGTGCACTCCAAGAGAGCAGAGCAACTAAGTACACCAGTAAGACTAGTTAATGTGTGGTGGCAGAAAAAGAATAATTCATCAAGGTGGTTCAATTATGCTACTCCATTCTCCTCAGGACGAGTAGTAAAACGCTTTTCCAGATGTAATTGGAAGTTAGTAGGTAAGTAACAGTCCCCCAATCACACTTTGGCCTGATAGGAACTGCACCTTTAACCAAACCCAATTGTTTGGTTACCGACTCAATACATTCCAGTCAGCGGAGGAAGCACTAGATGTGTGCTGGGTCAACGTATTGATCAAACGGACTAAATGATATAACGCATTTATGTCCCACATACGTAGATAAAAAGACGAGGACTTAGATGAGGGCAGACTATACAAATGGGGTAACGTGGGTGTGAAAGGGAGGAGGACAGTACAGAGGCTACGTGTGCGAGGGAAAGGGAGAGAGGATTTAAAAGTTGGCTTACCTTGTAATCCTGGATTTCAGCCAATAAGACCTCGTCAGCATTGTGCGATTGTTCGATCTTCCGCAAGCGCTCATATTTGCGTTTTAGAGTGGTGTATTCCTCCTGGTTTTGGTACGCAAAAAAGAAGGGAGAAAAAGGGAGATTTAGAAAAAGCAAAACTACTGAAAGGAAACATGTTTACGCCATAATAAAATTGTGCAGATGTAATCATTTAGGAAAGTTAGTTATCATGAAGCACATCTAATACCATAGGTTAACACTTACCCAGTCTCGTATTTCAGTTTTCGCTTCAGATTCATTTTAAGTTCGCAGTTTACAAAAAATAGTACATTAAAAAAAACTGAGAAATGACAGTAGCCGAATTATAGTGTGGACGAGACAGAAGCTAAACCTTTTTCACGACATTTCGAAGAATCCTATTTCACATTACTAGAGAAAAGCCATAGTCAACATTTAACGATCAACACTGTTCCCCCTAAACACTGTTTTATGCCTTCAACCAAATAATAAACCAATGAGGTTCTATGAATTACAATCACCCCAAACAACAGCTAGGCAATGCTGGAACTATTCTCGATACAGCAGTGCTGGAGGCTATTTTTATCACCCCTCTAGATACTCGTATGATTGAAATCTCACCTAATCTGGAACATTGTATGAAACAAGAAGCTAATCGTGAGTGGTTCAGCCCTCGCTATATTAATATGCACTTTGTTTAGAAATAAGCGAGGTCAGATGAAGAAATGTATTTTTATCCTGTGATTATGTGTTGATTTCAAAACGAACAAATTAGTAACTGGTATTGGAGACGTCTACCCTAGAACCGAAATAAAACTATCAATTGTATCATTTGAAAACCAATTCCTCAATACCATCCTGAAGCTCCCTCCGTCAAGGTGAAAAAAAATAATATCTAACAAGCTTCTTTGACGAAATTAATATTTTATTTCATGCTTGCTTCCTACTTTTGATAAAATAACGAACAACCTTACATGCATTTATGTGAAGCAATTTTGATTGCCACAATACTGTGCAATATTCAAGATGAACTAAGTTTATGATTAAGCAAAGGGAATACGTATTATTCTTCCTAGATGGAATTTCGGCCTGTAGACTGCAAAAAAAAATAGTTCGATATTTTACAAAGTTATGATACTACATCATCCATAATATACAGATAAACAGCGATTTGAAAAAAAAACATTGATATCTACCAACCTGGAGTCTCTGATGACGGAATGAGACCTGTTCATAGGCTGAGGCTTTTTCTTGAACCGATGTTTGAGCTTCATTGAGTTGAGCAAGGTACTTTTGCACCGTAACACGTAAGTCCTCTTCGCGTTGTTGACACTCCACTGATTTGCGTTTGTATGCCTCCTGGGATTGCTGGCGTGAGGAAGCCTCTTTCTCAAGAGTCTCCAAATTGGCAAGCAGAAGCCGTTCCTATATTTGAAGAGAGTCAGGACATGGTAAAATTACATCTACAACAAATCTAAACGAAATACCCAGCTATGATAGATGAAGCATTAGAATTAAATATCGCGATGGTATATGCAAATCTCCTGGCTGAACCAAGTGAAAATGGAATCCGTTTACTTAAAGCAAGGGTAGGTAGCCAGTAAGATGTGCAACAATCAAAACCTGAAATAGTACTATTCCAGTCTTTTCTTCCTGACTCCTTTTAGTGTAAATAGGTTAACCTATGAAACTACTAGAAGAATCGGATGTACTAAGATGGTATAACAAACCACTCAATTCACTCTACTCGTTAATGGGGTTATGAAATATCACTAAGAGACAAAGAGATTAAACTATCAAATATGGAATTTGGAGCAAGATGCTCTTTTTTCTTATCCAATATCCAATTCGCCTACATTCTTAATTGTTACTTAGAACAATAAAAAGCAGGCATGCCTAGGTGATTTGATTTGAAATTAATGCAAAAGACGCACAAAAAGAGCGAAATTAAATATCAATCAGTAGGTTTATAAAATGAATCCTGAGGAGAAAGTACGTAACAGATTAGCACATTTCTCAGACAGCTCGAGACTTCGTTATAGTCTTAGGCCTTGAATTACGCATCGATCTAAACACGTACATCCATGATTATTTATCACAATCTACACAGTTAAGTCACTGATTTCCAAAACTCAGTGCACCGCCAATTGGCATGTTCGAATATAAATAACAAGTTAAAATGTCTAGAGATTAAGTTTTTTAAAATTTCCCTGCATGCTGCATAATTTGGAAACAAAAGCTTTTATTAAGATTCGAGGGGGGATATGAGCAAACGGTTCCATAATTTCTACTTATAGGCGAAAATAGAGTTCGGAACAGACTAGAAAGATTAATGGACAAAAAAGCAAACCATTTTCAAGCCTATTACATATAGACATTTGACAAAACAGAAAATTCATAAGAGGCGAAGTTATCTTAATGAGATTGCCATTCCTCCCTCTCAAAGAGAAATTCAAATTCTTTCAATGCGTCTATCAAGCAGGCTTAACCAATAAATATTGAAACCGTAACATTTGGCTTCACAGAGGAGTAGGTTAACCACACTGGGGCACTGTCACACTTATGAGAGCAAGATATATGAAAGAACAACTACTGCCGAGTGGACACGAAGAGTACTTAAAATTAATGGGTTATGGAGGCCAGGGAAGGAAAGAAGGAAAAGTATTAGACTTCCACGTGGCTGCACTACCCACTCACCACACCCACAAAGGTATGTGCACCTTACTCGTCGTTGTATCACATTCTGCAAACTAGTTCTCTTGGTCTACAACCCTCCACCCCCCTAAACTAGTTATTGTGCCAAATAATAGTGTAGATATGTGGATGTGTGCTCGATCTGACTAAGCTTACAATATCATTTGCACGCTTTTTGCATACGTATGATGTCTGAGAGATGGCGACAAAGTGCAAAACAAGTACTGTGCCGTCACTAGGTAGCAGCAGCACCAACAGCGGAATATCACGCTCTAGGAGTAAGTTACTTTCTAATCACGTTAGAGTGAAAGACATTAAATAATATGAGTTGTCATACCCCCTTTTAAAATTCACAATGTCTAATATTTTCGTAAAAGCGACCCACTAAGGCAACAAATCGGGGAAATACTTAACTCATATATTCTGATAAAAATACTGCTAATGTAAGAACTCCATATGGGATGAAACTACCGAGAAATAAGAAAGAATATACAGGATGAGCAGAAAGTGGGATAGTATGGGGGTGTGTATTTTGACAACTTTTGGCAGAGCATTATGTGCAATAAATAAATTAGCAACAGGAGGAGAGCGAGTTTGATCATGCGCGCAAAGTTCCCGGTGTGTAAATAGATTGACTATAGCGCATTGAAGAGAGCTGTGAAATTGAACCGAAACTTGATTACAGTGATGAAATCTCACTACAGCAGTGCACTGCAATGCATATTGAGTCAACAATAATTAGACTAGTAGTAACATGCACAGTTAGAAGATTAGAATCAGAAAAATCCGCGAGATTGATAGGATTTCAGGCAAAATGATCTCATGGAGGTTTACTGTGAGTGGGCCTTAGTCAGCCTCGCTAGGATAAGGGTGTCAAGTAGCTTCTCTTATCGAAATGACATTCACTTTAATCATCAAGACCTGAATATGGCAGTCACAAACTCACTCAGGAAACTAGAGGTCGCATATAACTGAGATCTTAAAATTATTGCATGTATTCCAAACTTTCACTCAACTCTCACTTTTACTTGGACAGTTTCATTGTTCCCCTAAACTAAACACTTACACGTGAATAAAAAATTGCAGAGGATTTTGTTAAAAAATCACCATTTCTGATGGATTGTGGATCATGCAAAATTTATCTTTATTAAGTTCTATAGATTCTGAAATTAAGAAAATTATACTCAATGAAATTTAATATTACTGGAACTGATTGATTGGGCATAGGTAGTTTACTTGTTTCAACTGCCAGAAATGGGATATAAAACTTTTATCTGAATGATTTCGATTTATATTTGTTCTGTCAAAACCTGGGATATCCTTAACGGATGCTTGTTATCAAGTTGAGGTCAAAATTCCTCACATGTGCAACAAATTGCGGACAAGCTCCGACAACAGTAGTTAATCAAATACATGATAAGTCCTCCACAAGGAGTTCTAGGATTTAGAGTTAGAAATTGGTAAAGACCACCTAGTCACTCGATTAGCGAAACTGTTGGCTTTAACACTACGAGATAAGCATGCCAAGTAACTAAGCCCACACTAAAAATAATAAACTCATATAAACATCAACATTTTGTGAATGGCCCCTGAATATGTGAATATGTAAAGAATTTAGACAATAGATTAACTAGAATACGTTAAGTTCAAATGGAAAAACGCGTGTAAACATATAAACGACACAGTCGTATGCAAACACACTGAGTGTTATTTGAATACAAGGCTTATGTGACTCGCCACATGCAAACACAGAAAGTGGACAGAGTTCGTCCGAAGAGGGCTCTAAATTTAGTCCCAATGGCCAGTCAGTGGAAAGAGGAAAAATGACATAACAACAACAATAACAAAACCGGCAATGAGTCATAGGTGAAGCTAGAAGGGCTAGAAAAAGACATGTAAGGTTAGAACACAAACTATCGTTATTATAGTTAGTTAGTGATTCGTAGGAGGAAACATTAAATGTAGTTATGGGCACGTTAATAAAATACTTGTTGCCAGTGAAAAATAGCCAATTAACAAAATTATTAACTTATAATAACACATTACAAATATTCTCAAACTTTTCTCACTCTCAGTTAAATGTAATCGCCAATCGTTAAAAAATCGTTAAGTGTATTATACTAGACTAACTATGTCAGCAATAATAGACTGATAAAAAAGGCCTTGACGGCGTCATGCGCATTTCACAGTAGATGATGCTGTAAGCAAGCGGGGAAAACAACAAGCTCGATCTGCAATCTTCAAATAAAGACGTCAGCAAGTGTCAAAATAAGAACTTCCCTTATCTTCTTGCTTTTGTAGCGTGCGGTGCTGGGCCTCCAGTTTAACATGCATCATTCTCAACTGTTCATCCAGAAGTTTTTTATCTTCTTTCAGCAACCTCACCAACTGGTTAGTCTTAATGCATTCCGCCATGTGATTCAAATATGCGTCCTCCTTTTCACGCAAATTCTTCACCAACCGCGTATTCTGCTCTTGCACGTCCTCAAATGCTTGACCTGTTACCTGAGAATAAAAGATGATGGGGATGGTAAAAAAAGAAATAAAATAATTCATCTTTAAGTGCTTTATAGTTCGTCTCCATACCTCCATCTCTTTAAGCATAACATCCTCCTGTTGTTTCGCTGTGGAAACCTGTTGTTGGAGGGAGTTCACGCATTCTTCTAATGTATGACATCGACGTTGCGTATGTTGAAGTTCAAGAAGGAGTTCGGCCACTTGCCAAGCTTTCCGTTCTTCCTCCAAATTGGCGGAATTTTTTCGAGGAATGGGTGGCATAAGAGGGTGCTGGATAGGTGGGGGCGGTGGAGGAGGAGGAAGCGAAAGTCCCGCTTGGGTTGGTGTCGACTTATCGATTAACGATTTTTCCCCACTCTCAGGATAAATTGTGGTTGTAGTAGCAGGAGAATCGGTTGTTGCCGTAGTTATAGTAGTTCCATGGCCATCCTGAGGAGAAGGTTCAGTAGAAACTACCTCGACTTTACGATCTGGATTGAAATTAGACATCAACTGAGCCTCAGCAGTAGCAGGTTCACGTTTGACGCTAGTGGTGGATGCCGTGGCAATACGACATTCACGTTGAAGATGAGTGTAACGGGTATGTAAATCGCCGTAACTGGTTTGAAGAGAGGTGAGTTGGTTGCGAACTTCGGTGAGTTCTGAGCGTAACTTTGATTCAGATTGAAGGAGAGCGGCCTTATCGCGCTGGTCTTTGGGAATCACTTTGTACATATTCAGCAAAACCGACATCTCTTTTTCAGCATCCTTTGAAATTCTATGAAGGAAAAGATAGGAAACATTGTTAAGACAAGAATAGATAAAGAACTATGAGAATAGTACCTAAGATTAATAGCAAATGCATTCATTTAACTAAGGAACAATTTAATAGCTTATTAAAAGAATTTGAAAATGGGGGTAGTTCGAAGGTAAAACGTACTTCAATTGTTGCCTGAGGTCACGAATTATTTCCTCCGAGGATTGACAAGAAGTAGTTACTTTTCGGTCTCGTTGGGAAGAGTCCTGAGAAAAATTTAAAAAAAATAATTGTAGCATTAAATATTACACAAGCAAAAGAGGATTGTAAGAAGAGATGGGGATCCCATTTGGCAAACTACTTAAGTGAAGTAGAAATGTCTAAATAATCCAAATTTTTTATTACGGTAGACCAATATACTACTAGATGGCCCCGAGCGCACACTTAGAAAAGAAATATCACCTTAAATTATAAGATTGAAAATTAACTCCTAATACAAGTGTCCAGACACCTAAATCTTCAAGAAAATCGTCAGTTATTGGACTCTGAAATTATAGAACCAATCCACTGACTACAAAGAAGGATCATTACAGAAGTAAATACTATGATTTGAGCAAAGACCATCAAGAACTATAACTGGGACTTTCAACTAACTGAAGTGGCATGGACAGTTCGTTTGCACGATTTTGATGGAATCCTTGACCGGTAATCATAATCTCCTTGCTTTGATGGCAGGTGCGACTCATCATGATCAAATGGATTCATGTCATCTAAAAGTATTATTTTTTTTAATTTATCATGAACATCACGGAGATATCTATAAGGAGTTTCCTCTCAATCATTGTACAGAATTTAACCAGTTCGAGCAGTTGTTTTGCCCACTAAACATGGACGAATATGTCTCGACCTCGTTTTTTATTATCAAACCAGAGGCGTAGGAAAAGATTGCATCTCGAGTGAAAAATTTTCCCTCTATTACGGAAATTTAACAGGTGAATAAATGCCAAGAAGTATTTGTATATTGACCAAGAGGACTAAGACAGTCAAGTCAAACGGATTGATGCATTTATGTAAACAATTCAGATAGACCACATGTGACGAGATTAAACACCATCGATTGCAAATTATCAGTCTTAGTTTCACATCTACTAATGTAATAAGCTGGCCATCCAAGAGTAGATAATAGAATCTAATTAACAGACCAAATATAGGGACTAAGAGAAAACATCTCCGGAAAAAAAAATATTGATTATTTGTATTTTATTACTATGGATAGGCACTATTTCAGGACGATTTCCCAATTAGTGGAACAATCCAGATTTATACGACCAATCAGCCAGACAAGAATTAATTCAGCTCTGGTGACATTATAAGCGCAATATCACACTTGTTTACTATGGGGATCAAAAAATATCTCTGAGATATGGAGAACCTAGTTGAATTTCACAAGTTATATAAAAGAAATGGGTTATCATTTATCTAAAATAGTAACTCCGTTTTAAAACTATTGGTAAGTAGACTAGAAATACTATTATACAGGCTGCAATAAACAGATGTAAGATTTAAATTCCACTGAACGTCGAAAGATTTGTTATGAATGGCGCAGTATTTGGCAAAAAAATTTCAGATCAGAGAACTGCGAGTTCCTCACTGATGTGACTCCGGGAAACCAAGTCAAGGGTTTCAATAGCTTTTTTAATAAAGCATGGAGGATAATACGGAAGCAATGATATTAATTTTATTAAGTGACTCTGTCATCTCCCTGATATTTTATTGGTTAGTTTCTTTTTTACATATGACATTATTCAATGTTGCCTTAGTTACCACACAATTACGACCGAGGACCTAAAAACGTGTTGTAAGGCGTCAAAATTTCATTTAGGGTTGATACCTCACTTGGAAAACTATAAGACAATCTACACACTTCTGTTATCAAATAACTGAATAAGTAAATGGTAACCTTTGAATACTACATCAAATAGACGACAATGAAAAAAATTAAATATTGGAACGTATTTTCGGAGGTCTAACAATTTGCTAGCAATATGACATTCTGCTATCAATTGGGCCCGAACTATCTTCAATAGACTCTTTTGTTTCTGAGTTAAAACCATAACAGAAACTCACCAAACATGCCCTTTTGTACTAAAATTGAATATATGTACTGACGAATTTCCTTCTTTTAACTTCTCGGTTCAACGGGGCTGGGAACTTAGTGGCATGGAGTGGTTAGGTAATGAACGTTCTCAGGTTTTTTGACAAGAAACTTGATAGTGGGGACTTCCTAGAAGTGCTCTAATACTGTGCATCTATTATAAATTTACCACTGAAAGTGTTTTACAGATACAGTTTCAAGTTGGGATGCATGAGTGCAAGTGTCAAACCAACCCCCTCATGATGCAGACAATTTTCAGGTTCATAACGTGAATGCGTGCAGCCATCATCGGTACAGTCACGATCAAAACAACAAACACAGCCAAGAAAGGGAAGAACATATACATAGAGAGGGTGGAGCAAAGAGACTCCCGCCACTACCCGTCAAGGAAGCTGCGTGTGCGCCTGGCCGTAAACAAAGATTAGCACCCAAGCACCCTGCACAAAAAATGATTAAAGAGTACAGCCCCGCATACAACACAAAACACCTTGTTGCTATGTACACACATATAATGGAAAATTACCACCGAAAAATGGGAAGCTGAAGTGGGAGAAGTCATTTCAGCTTTGACCTCCAATGGTTCAGTGCTCTCAGATTTACAGTTAGGCTGCTGTTCTGAAGGTGGAGTATCAGAGAGTGCAGCTGTTGTCGCAGCTTCCGTCGGCTGCTTCATCTCCTTTGTGAGTTTAAGTACAGCTGCATTGGCCTCTGAAAAGGCTTTCCTAACCTGATCTAACTCCTCTTGTGTGACTTTCAACTCCTGGGCAATTTGTTGGTAGTTGTTGGCAGCCTCCTTAGACTTGCGGCGAAAACGGTAGACTTCGTTTTTTAGCTGTTTGTTCTGTAACTGGAGAGTATTGATGAGGCTACGCATCTCACTGCTGATGGGAATGACTTGCTCGTTGTGAGCCATAACCTGTTTCAAATCTGCCTCGACGTCATCAAATTGACGACGAAGTTTGGCATAGAGCTCTTCTTGAGACATCATCTCGGACTTCATTTGGGATAGTATTGCCGTCTCGTTGGCCTTCAAATACGGAGAACGAGAGAAAGGTTAATTACGTTAGACTCAAGGTAAAATCTTCTAAGAAATAAAAAATCTAACTCTCCCCCCTCTAGATATAACTTTAATCAATTTATCATTATTGAGAAACTCGATAACGTATGTAGAATGGTTGGAGGAAGAGGGTTGGCATATTGTGCCTAAATCATTCAGAACTGATCAATTTTCCGACAACTAGCCTTGAAAAAGAGTGTATTGATCAAGGTTAGATGCAAACGCAACTTGGTATTGACCACTTATAACACCTCCCACTTATTACAAACCAGAAACAAGTTTATTCACGTGCAGGTAGCTATTGTGTCTGCATCTGCCTCTTCCCCTCTCTCTCTCCCTCTGTGCCTCATTTCTTTTATCCGCCTCCCAAAGCGTCGGACTTGTCAGTCCGATCTTCCCATAATAACAAATGTAACAGTGTGCTATAGTGTAATGACTCAGTTTACCCTAGCAACTGCGAGGCTGTGGGACCCAAATTACTAGGAGATAGCAATTTGTCAGCATTTTCAGTACTGATAAAATCAATTGCATAATGTTATATATTATGTCGAAACCTATGATGGAATGGAATGCTATAAGAAAA
Organism: Hymenolepis microstoma; assembly: GCA_000469805.3. Taxonomy (NCBI): domain Eukaryota; kingdom Metazoa; phylum Platyhelminthes; class Cestoda; order Cyclophyllidea; family Hymenolepididae; genus Hymenolepis; species Hymenolepis microstoma. The sequence continues at coordinate 7,093,101 of LR215995.1, read as the reverse complement.
AGTCAACTTCCTTTTCAAGTATCTGACCTTAACACTATATGCACTAATAACGAATATTCTAACTTGACAAATAAAAATTTATGAAATACTAACCTCCATCTCCTCAACTTGTTTAAGATGAGCATTGCGCACGGTTTGAATAATAGCCCGAGATTCATCCAATTGAGTTCTTAGCGTCTTAATCTCAGAGTAGAGAATGTTGAATTGGACTTTTAGTGACCTGAAGAGTGGTGATTCCTGGATTAACTCCTCAGAAGGGTCATTGACCTGAAAACAAAGATCATACTATTAAAAGTCCGATTTAATTAATTATCTAGAATTCCTATAGGGCATAAATTAATTACAGGGAATGACTTAAATGCAACAAATAAACAGATCAAAAACAGCTACAAATTAAATATTCAGAAGATCAAAGTTCGAGCACTAGCCAAACGAAAAATTTACAGTGCTCTATGGTGTAGGGCATAGCCAATATTATTCGACAGAGGTGCTGGAAAGTTGAGTTCTTACTGAGAGACCCCATGATGACATTTGCTAATATATTTCCTTTCAATTGGGTTGGGAAACGTTATTTTCTTGACTGAGACTAAAGCACCACTAATCAGAATGGCATCCACAACACAAACATTAGATTCAGTTTCCAGATATTTCCATGACCATTAGTAGAAATAGCAACGCATATTCTATGAAGCTGAGTAGTATGTAAAAAATTAATAGTAGTAGGCAATAGATAAAACCCTCTTGAAGAGATTTCATCATATTCACATTTTTTAGCGGTACCCTAGACCCCCTGTGACGGGAAAGCTATAGACTAGGTACCAAGTATGGCTGCGATGTTTAGTAGAACTAATGTTCTCCAACATACAGACGCACAAATTACAGCTATACATTGATGCATTACGCATTCTTCTAGTCCATAACAGTCAATCCTACGGTTTCTTCAATGTTAGCTATAACCCTTTAACGCCCGAATTATTTTTTGAAAATGCACCCAACCGAACTCACGCGTGTCTCACAGCAGACTGATGTCGACGACGTGATGAGTTTTGGTGGCATTCGGCGAAGGCTATAGATGTGTTGAACATTTTCGAACGGCAATAGCGCCTTCTGTTACGAGTCTAGTACCAATGGAGCTTATTTTGAAAGAGGACCGTACGGTCCTAAGAGCACAGAAAAAGAAAAGTAGGCAATTTTTTAACTATCTTTCTGCTCTTATGCATTGAAAACGACGTTAAATTATCAAATTGTTTAACGGAAGTAATAAATAACCTTATAGAGTGAAAAATTTGTTCGGGTTCCAAGAGGAGAACTGGATACCGTAACATAAAGTGCCAGAATCATTAACCTTGTCATCTCTTTCCTCTCTACTGCTATATTTTGTTGATATTTTGGGATTGAAAGATAGGATTGCACAACGCCTACGTGAACAAATCAAAAGACCGCGCAAAAAAACACTGTCCAGTACAACCGCTTAGATACACAAATGCGATCCACTTAACGACGAGGGAGACAATCATCCTCAGTCAGCCTTGTCTTAAAAGTAGTTTACCGTGTGGCAAAACAATGAGGGAGCCTAAACTATAAAGTACTCATGCAAAATTCTGTATCAATAGTGCAAAATGTTATAGTGTAGGAACTAATAACGCACTTGCATGCTGAGTTTGGCGCATTCGGCCACTTTTTCCTCATGTTGTCGTTGCAAATGTTCCAACTCGGTAAGACGATTGGAGGCCAATTCACGTTGTTCCTCCAGCTCGCAGAGAATATCGTTGTACTTGCTCTTCGTCATACCCGGCAACCCGCTGCTTGTGTCCTCAGATCCTTCTGGATGAGATTGGAGAAAATGTTAAAAAAACCTGCTGACTGAGCTAACACAAATACAGCAACAAATTCAAACTCAAAAAAGAAATGTAATGGTTCAGACGCATTAAATAAGGAAGGAAAACTCTCCAAAGCCTTTCCAATCAAGAAACTCGTATATAACTAACACTTGATTGAGTTATTGCTACTAAAGTACAATAACCTCTGGTGCATATAGTTGCATTAACTCCCAGAAACAATTCTTATAAACTAGATGGAGAGTTATTAAATCAACTATATAGTAACATTAATCCCATTAAAGAATAAATGGTTTAATCGTGTTTGCCACGAAGACAGTATAAAGTTCTGGTTATTTTGCATGGGCAACTTAGCAGTATTCAAATAATTGTAGAATTCGACGCACCAATTTGTAGCGATGTCATGTATAAGAACTTATTAGGCAAGCAACCCGGATTTCTACTCCGTAAATTATATTCGCATAAGAAATTAAACACAAAAACTCCATGCTAACTTTGAGTTTCGCTAAAGATATTCTTGAGGAATAGGAGTGGTCACATAGCCTGACAGTTGATAGGAATTGGCAACAAAGTATAGCATTTGTATGAATTCAGCACATGACTTTCACACACTTTTAGTATATGCGCGTGTTTCCTTTCATTATCTTATAAGGACCACCAGAGTACAAAACACCAAAAAGATATTAACGAGACTTTTATAACAGACTCTGAAGATGAAAACTGACGATCAACTCATTAATAAAAAAGCTCTTTTCACCTAATTTTGGTTAAAATTGATAATTCTCAGGTTACGAATAAGCGATACAAGTTAAAAAAAGACGGATTCAATTAGAAGGAAAGAAAAACGAATGTTCATTGTAGGTAGTTTAGCTGAGAAAGTAAGGTAGATGAACACAAAGCCGTTCGAATTGATGACATGTGAGAAAATGAGTTCAATTCTGAACTGCGCACCACGAGGTATCTGCCTAATCTAGGTAAAATTCGACACCATCATAGGTAGCAGAAATCCATGTGAACTTTGAAGAGGGTATAAGGGTCAAAACAAATTAAGAGCAGAATGAACTGTTTCAGTTTAGTACACTAATCTCGCTAGTTGTCCCAATTATGAAAGGGTATGTGTAATTTGTAAAAGGATTATCAGTGCCTAGATTATCGAGAGATTAGATGGAAAAAACTAATTTAGAAAGCACCGATAAAATGCTTTCAAATTCGAAATGATTAGAAGAAATTCTATTTCTATATCAGAACAGGATAAAAAGTGATACAAACACTAACCAGATTTGTATCTTACACATGAAGTCTACGAATAAATAAACACTTTAAAAATCTAAGTCAAATTTACAAAAAAAAATAGAAAGATAAGCATACCTCCTGGAGAGCTAGATGTCCCCTTGAATGCGGCCAATTCTTCTTCAAGTGCCTTTTTGGCTTGTTGTGCATCGTAAAGACGATGATCAAGAATAGAAAGTTGGGAGGTCGATTGTTGAAGCTTATACTCCAAATCCTCATACTTTGCCTTCCATTCATCTGCCGAGTCGGAATTAGCTTGGCACCTGTCCTGTAGTTCGCGAACCTAAAAGAGCAAAATGAAAGCGTGAAGCAATCAGTGGAAAAACAGTCTTTCTTACCATCTAGAGCAAGGGAAGGCATAATTTTTCGATTCATATAAAGTACATTAATCACTACAAGTTGGCAAGTTGAAAAGTGCTATATAATTCCATTTAAACCCCTCCCCCATAAAAGTGCTTTTAGGAAAACAGGAGGAAGATATGGGGTGGCGATGAATAAGAAAGTACTTTTGGACGTACTTTGAAACTCGAATCAACATAGATCGGACAATATCTCTCGTAAGAATCTTTAACACCAAGGTCAGCGGCATTCAAATAATTTACATTATTTGTAATTCAGGTTAATTAAATACTTCACATATTTCCAGAACGATCTTTAAGATTTATCAAATGTTCCAAAACAACTTTTTGTGTATCACATGGAAAATCCTACATTTCAGTTCCAAGGCGATTAAAAACAAACATCAAACTCTCTAACAGTAAAACTTCTACCGAACTCTCAAATAAATATATGAATGAAACAAATGTAGCAAGACAAAATTAAAGCCTTCGATAACACCAATGATTATATGCTTGTAAAACATTTCGTGAAATTCACATTCCAAGGCTGGTGAAAGAAAGTCTACTCTTCACTTTATTAAGAAAGTGCTCCGTCTAAACACACTACATATTGATTGGGACAGCGCCCCGTATCATCGTTTATTCGCATTGTTATTCATAGACAATAGTCCTATAAAAATAAACCCGAGAAAATTCGAATTAAATGATCCAAACTGCAGTTGACAAAATACATAAGAAGCAGGAAAATGGGAAATGTGGTTAAAATGCAACCTATTCACAATCTCTGACGGGAGATTATTGAGGAAAGATCGATTCAAGCATTGATAAAGACTTTCAATGACACACTATAAACGAATTGTTTGTAAAAGAACACTTACGTGAAGACTCTGCTGACGGTGTTTAGCGTGCATACCGGTGCTGAGATTTTGAAGTCTTGCATTCTCAGCTGAGAGTAATGAAACTTCTTCACGAAGCGCCAAAATAATTTTGCCACTGGAATTTGACCCCCCACAACCACTGGGAGGTACATTTGCTTTCTCATCAACCATCTTTGTCTCATCTGTTTGAGAAGCAGAGGCCTTGGCTTTCTCCAAAAGCATAGACCGGAGATGGCTTTGGTGAGCCACGAGTCTAAAAGAGGAAAGTTTTACAACTACCGATGTCAGAAAATCACTTTGGATAAAGGTGTAGCATTTTGAAGCTCCGAACAAGAAAAAAAAACCGGAGCTGGTCTTCTGATGCCTTCAAATGATAACTGTTTATTGAATGTCCCCCGAGGGATATGAAGACCATGATCCATTATCTGAAGAAAGCGCACGATGACTACTATGATAGTGGTGTTTAAACCTTTAACGCCCTTAGGACCGTACGGTCCTCCTTCAAAATGAACTCCACTGGTACTAGACTCGTAACAAAAGGGAAAACAGAGGGAAAAAAATTTGCTCACAAAAAATAATTCGGGCGTTAAAGAGTTAAAGCATACGCGTGGAAAAAACACTGTGATATCTAGATTACTTGAGTCTGACTACATTTTACTACGAAGTGAGTGAGATTGATCTCTCTTATCGTCTAAACTACGCCTTCTAAACCATTATAACCCACAAAGGTATAAAATATCTGACCTAATAAAGACATGTCCTCAGAATCGTTGTGGGTTGCCCATTAGTGAAATGATACTTGGTAAAAAGTAGTTGGTTGATATCACCGGATATGAAGGTAGTACAAACCATACCAATCTATCAAGATACAATCCTATTGAGCTGAGGTTCATTCATTCATCATTCATCGATGCGAAGAACAAATTACTTAAAATTTGCCAAAACCTGACACAAAAATCCATTAACTTAGCAACAATGACGTTCATTTTTCGTCCACGCTCGAACTGCGTTCATTTATCTTCATCATTCATTCAAAGGAAATGGCAACTATTGTCATTGGCGTGCAGGGTTTTTGACCTCCGGTAAATAAGCTACCCCAGACAAATAACCTAGCCAGTAAAATTTCAAAGTAAACTAATAAAGCATAAATCGATTTAAACGCTTTAAAAATAGGTGGTGGTAAGTGAATAATGACGAAGAAACACGATCAGTCAGTAAGGTACACAAAAAATAGAACTGCACATTACTGAGTGAACACTTACCTTTCAATGGAAGTTAGCAACCTGGCTATGATACGCTTAGAAAAGTGGACGCGTTGTTGAAGCTTCTCTGGAACTTCTTCCTTTTCCCATGAAGCCAACTGCTTTAGGAAAGAGTCAGCTGAGTCGGAGACTACAAAAGAGAAGGGAGAAAAAAAGAGCACAATAAGAAGAGTACGGTTTAATTAAAGAGTCAATAACAAGGTCATACTTTTTTCATCAATATCAACTTCACAGCGTTGAAGCAAAATGAGACAGTCTTCATCCAACTAGAAATCCATAAAAGAGATATAAAGCAAGCATTAAAGTTACAAAAAATATACATACGGTTGAAATCAAACCTGGTTCCAATATCGATTCACGACACATAGTAGAGCATCATCCTTGGCCTGTCGATTCTCCAATTGTTCAATTCGCTGCCTCAAATCACTAATAGCAGATCGTTTCTCTGAGAGCGCTTCATAGAGTTTCTTATTCTGCAACTGAAGAGTACGTTTATCCAACTCCTCAAGCGATCGGACACTTCTAAACAGAACCAACTCTGAACCGGATAAGAATGGTCGTTTTGGAGCAGTTACACTGGCATCCCCTCTCGCTGCTGTAGCTGTGCTCGAAGGTTGTGAGGACGAAATCTCAGAATGACTTCGTTTTGACATTCAGAACTGAAAAAATTGTTTCATGATTGGAGAAATAGAATACGAACTCTAACAGCATCGAAAGAGAAAACAATAGCAACTTTGTCAAGCGGATTGATTTTATTGTGCTACAGATTTCTCACTTTCCCTCCTTAAGGAGTTTTAAATGAAGGGAGGAGGCATATTATTGCTCGCAAGAATTTTTAAAGCATAAAAAAGGACTTGCGAGTTTATATCAATAATAGTAGTAGTCGAGGGATATAAAAAACAGATGGGAGTATTGGTTGGTTGCAGAACGCAAAGTCGTAGAGGAAAAAAGAAGAATTAGAAGACAAGGCAAGACATCTCACAAACCGACACCACACGTACCACTTAAGCAGGGACTAGAGTTCAAGATTTCATTTTTAAGTAGAGTGTAAAACAGCAGCAACCTGAATAAAATGCGGATCTCTACATATGCATGTAGGATTCAGCTACTGTGATTGCGTGTGTTTTCATTAATCAGTAGTAGTAGACACAATCATCACCTCTCATCATTGTCACTTCATAAAAAAATTTCATAAATAAAGGAATCAAAAGTTGAGAGGTAATAGAGAGGAGGTATTTCTGCAATCCAAAGAAAGAGAATTAATATAGAAGGATAATTGGCACACTATCAATGCACGGATTCGGAGATAGTTATGTAGTAAGCAGTAGCAGATAGTGAATGGAGGGGAAATATCTTTACACACGGGCGAATAAAGACGTCCAACAAACAATCAATTCTGGCGATAATTGGGTGATAGATTTGACCTTCGGGGACTAAGAGGCCGCGGTTGTTCAGAAATTGGCCGACTGGGGCCCCCAAAGAAGGAAGTTCGGTGAGGGTTGGTAGGTATGGGTTGGGAGAATTGATTTGGAGGTGCTGAATCCAAGTTACTTCCAGATGTGTCTAATTCCATATCTACGAAGTCCTCTGCGAAGACGAAGGGTTGGCCTGGACCCCCTACACCAACTGCATTTAGACTTCCGCTGAAATTAGGTGCAGGGATGCCATGGATAGTTGGAACCATCTGATTTCCAGTATAGGCGGGAGAACTACAAAGAAGAAATTTACGTCATTATGGAAGGGTGATTGTTAGATACTAGCATATTTCTTTAACCACCTAAATATCTTTTGAGCTACAAGGTAACGAACAAGATTAAAAAATATCACGATTAAGACAACACCAGCAAATTTAAAATAGATTTTTTGTCAAAACCAATCCGATTGTACTATATCAGATGAGGTACGTTTGATGGAATTATTTAAAATTATAAAGCACTGGAAAACACTTTAATTAACACAAATTTCTTTTAAATGTGAATGCAGCGAATCTGGAAAAGGGCAACGAAGTGGAACTAGCGACAAGCCAAAAGAAATCGCAATAACAAAGGTAATCTCCATCAGAGTACTGCTTACATGGATAATCACAACCAACACGGGAAAATAAAAGAATTCTTAACTAGAACCGGTTTACAAAAAAGGTCTCAAATAAACTCGGAATTCCATTGGGTAAATTCTTTCCTGAATCTAACACCGCTAATCTGATCAATATTACATTTGCTGTGTAAAGATATGTAATATGAGAAAAAATATTCTGGCGAGGAACTCGATTTCCGTCCCCAAGCTTTTATTAGTCAGATTTAAATAGTAAAGTTTGCCGTTTCGTTTATAAAATGCTTGTCAATGGGTCGTTAATTAGGAAAATAGCGAAATTTTGATGTTGAATGCGAAAAAGATACAAATACGCAGAGATTAGACATTTTTGGCCAAGCATGTAACATTATCAAATCTTCACAAGTTTTGACGAAGTTAGATTTTGCAACGTAAGGACAAAAAGAGATAAATGTCTGCAATAATTCGCATGAAATGATTCCATCTAAACTTTCAAAATTATGGAACTATTAGTGTGTTGAAGGAATAGATTGTTACATACTACAGACAGATGGCATATTACCCAAACACAAAGCAAAATTTCATATGCTAAAACCAATAACCGGAAAAATTTGTGTTCAATAATTGATAAACGTATAGAGAGAAATATTAAAAAAGAATCATTAGAAAATCAAATCACCTCGCGTGTTCTATATCTACCTAATCAACTTTACTGCCTGTGATAACTAATGTACAACTTTTCACATCTAACACAATTAAAAACAAAAACATAATTCCATGTAAACTCACTTTCCAGAGGAAATTCCTGATCGTCTTCGTCTCCGTACGTTGGAGGAGCCATCAAAACCCCAAGGATCTCTCACCATGGAGATGTGAACTTGGGGATCAACATAAGTGAAACCGTCAAACACATCCAGATTCGACGCTGAAATGGGGACACCATCATCTGGAGATTCAACGGGATTTTCGCTGGTGAAGAGGGGATCGAAACGTGAGACATCCGTCTCTGAAGTGAGGCTGGGCTTAAATGGGGGTTCTAATTGACGTGCATACACCTGATCCCAATCGAGTGGTGCAAAGAAGGGATGTTGTTTGATCTCCTCTGCGTCTGTTGGACCAGAACCCAAACGTTCCGCAACGTTCTTTTTTAGTAACTGAAAGCCAAAAACAAGGTTAACAATTTTGAGAGTTAGGAAAGAGCGCCTACAAAAGATAGTAAAAGAAGCGATTGCCTCAATTACTATATAGAGACCTGTGCTAAGATAATGTATTAACAACACCAAATTTATCAGTTGAAATTTACCATGAATGTGTGACATTTATAAAATCAGTGTTGACGTCTCTTCTTTAAATAACATCCAAGCAATCCAAAACTAACATCAAAAAGGAATGTATGGCAGTTTAATCACAGGACGGGTTTTTAACTTAATGAATTGAATAAATAAATAAATAAACGGCGCTCTAGCAACACAAAGGTGAGCACAGCATGAAACTCTATCTAATTGAATACAAATACATAAACACAGCGATTTAAAGAGATTTCTTCCCGAAACTGTAGGCAAACGATTAGCACTTACGTAGGCTATTGATACAAGTTAACATAAATATTCGAAATGAACAAAAACATGAAGTACCACAGCAAATTCCATGGCATCAGTAATCCGCCTATTTCTATTGCAAATGGTAGATGATAGAATATACAACCGAAACCTAACCAAAATTTTTCATGCGATAACGGAAGGACAATAAATTCAGGGAAACGAATAAATAATAATAAAACCATTGTAATAATTGCCAATAGAGTGAGATAACTGTGATTTTACGACCAGTTAATCACGAATACCAAATGACCTTCAGATATCAAAAGACCAAGGCCTCATAAAAAGTAGATTTGACTTCGCAATGGAAAGGTGGCTTCGTCACCTCATTAGAGCTGGAAATTACTATCACTGAAGGCGAACCCGATGTCTTAAAGTTCGTTGCCATTCATTTTTTGATAGCACACCTAAGTTTGGGAAGTTTGCTTTCATTTGTCTGGAATTTAAATCTAGCGAATTTTAACACGGACGCGTCTAGGTAATTCGAAAATTTAATTTAACTGAACAGAAAAAAATATATAAATCTTGGAAATTTGATTACTACAAAGTTAGAACATGTTTCCAAGTTAAGGTATTATTTAACTTATTAGTGACATAGCCAAATACTTTTAATGGGTTCCAACCCAAAGAAAACAATGATTAAAAATAAGACCAGAAATTGAGTTCGGTTCAGGCCATCAGGAAAATGGAGACCTCGATTTCGAAAAAAGCACAACTTTAATGAGTTCTTAAAATCAAAATTATTAAAACCATTGTGAACCTTGATAATTAAAAGCGAATGATATTTAAATGCCCAATACTGGTAATAAACATAGAAAAGTAAGTAGACAGGATGAATTTTTCTTTTCACTCAAATGAACTTTTTATTTACCTACAAAAGTACTTATATAAAAAATCGGGACTTACCATATTGAAAGAAATGAGCATAATTTTGCAATAATTTACGAGAAAAAAATGAACAATTAAGCGCATCAGAACTATTCAACCAATCATGAAGACATCCTAAATGTTACCACCTCTAGCGCTCAAATTTACCTAAAAAAAGTACGTTCTTGTATTGTATTTAGAACTATTAATGATGAGTACTAATTTCTGAACTAAGCAATTGTAAAATAACTAGGAAGATAAGAGAGTCTGTGGGAAGGATTTTAATTCATAAGGACGGTTAAAGAGACAAAGAGATTTTAAAGGAACTTACTTTTCTAAGCAAGTCCTTGGCTTCCGCACTAAGGTAAGGAGCAAGCTGAAATCTACCACGAATAACCTAAAAAGGAAACAGAACACGAATCACTTTCAATAAAAGTTAAGAATTGAAAAGTAAAGAAGAATGAGAAATTCACCTTCTCCATTGTCTTCTTTCGATCCTCTCCGACAAATGGAGGCTAAAATAAAAAAGCATAAAGTAGAAATTGTGATGAGTCAGGTTATCAACAGCTTCGAGAAGCACTGCTTAATTAATAAAATGCATTTCTCAATCAAGTAAGATACAAGAGATTCTCTCCAATACTATCCGGCAGAAATACAAAACAAAGTATTTATAAAATTGGCTTCGAATTTTTATCACAACAAAAGAACAAACAAAACAACTCGATCGATAACACACCCTATAGCAACTCTGTTGAAAATCCTACTGAACAGACGTGAGCTTCTATAATAAGTCTCCAGCAGACACCTTTCCGTCCAAAGACTTTTCATCTTTGGTGGATTGACAATTATAGCTAAGGAAAAAACAAATTGAATGCATCTTACACTTACAAAAATCTGGGATTTTTCAGTTATGCAGATAGGTGTGTCACAAAAATGATATATTTGTGCAAGTCAACTCCACAACAGCAGTGCTTGGAAAGCTGCCGGATAACGTACACTCATAAACAACGACAGAAACATTAAGTCACAGGGGTGGTCTTTTGACAGTGTTATCTATTAAGGGGTTCGAAAACTTGCAAAATCATTACAGTCAAGAGACCTATTTACAATGAAAATAGCCATCAAAATTAAAGATCTCAGATTTCAACAGAACTTGGACGTCATTCAGAAAATCACTTCAGCACTTATCATAGTCCTAGAAATGGCTTTAAGTTTACACGAGGCTGCGTTAGCCAATGAGTGGAAAGATGAGAGATCTATAAAACAGAAGATAAGCGGAAAATGCATCTATTGATTATGGCTTAAACTTCGCTTATTCGATTTAATGACACCCCAATCTGAGTACCCATCTCAATCTAAATCAACTTAACAATTGATCGGCGCTCATCTCGTTCAGTGTAAACGACACTACCTCAACAGCTTGCTATATATTAACATAAATATTATAATCCAAAATGGCTTGGTCCAGAAAGGTTTTCTCTTGAGCATCTACGTGAATAGAATCAGGTCTCGGGAAAGGTAAGCAAACAACTTAAGGGTCCTCAATCAAAGATATTTGCATTTAGTTCAAAACAGGGAGCAGTTGTTCAATGAAATCCAGGACTTCATATGTAACAAATAAATAAGAAGAGACAATTAATAGAAGGAATCCACGCGCTTCCATACAAGCTTGGATCTAGGTTCAGTTCGAAATATCATCAGAGCACATTCCTAATCAAAAATACGTACGATTAAAGAAAACTCGTATTTTAGAAATTAAATAAAAGCCTTATTAGAGTCATAAACGAGTCTTATGTTCCCTCGTTTAATATCAGATTGAAATTTACTTTAGCGATGCTCAATTAATGACCACTAGCGTTACATATCCCCAGGCGCAACAGTAGTAGTGCAGTGTTGGCACATTGCCAGGTTCGTTGACATTTAAAAATGAGGGGCAAACATTTCACTGTATTTACGCAAGAAGAGTATGCCTGACAACAATACTCGCCGCAACTCGCTAGACACCACAAGTACTGCCGCTACTACTTGCGATTGCCATGAACTTTGACCTTTAAGCGTTAAAAGCGCTACTTACACCTCCTGATAACATGTCATACATAAGAGTTCCAAGACTCCACCAGTCGACTGATTTGCCATGGCCTTGGCGAAGCAAGATTTCCGGAGCCCTGAAGCATTACGAAAGAAGTATTCTCAAGTATGACCTGATGAACAAGCGAAAATTATGTGGCAACGAACTTACATATATTCGATAGTTCCACAGAACGTATGCGTAAGATCATGATCAACCCGTTCCTTAGAAAGCCCGAAATCCGTCAACTTAACATGACCCTCCGTATCAAGAAGAATGTTCTCCGGTTTTAAGTCTCTATACACAATGCCCATGCTGTGAAGATGACCTATTGCCAAAATTATCTCTGATAAATAGAAGCTGAAAAATAAAAATTTAAAGTTCAGAACATTAAATCGTTACTAAGTCGATAAGTAACCACTTTCAATGCGCTTACATTGCTTGATCTTCAAGAAAAACACCCTCTTTCTCGAGCTGAGTAAAGAGTTCGCCACCAGCCAAAAACTCTAAAACGAGATACAGTTTGCCTGGAGTCTGAAAAGCATAGTGAAGTTGGACTAGAAATGGGTGTTTGATCATTTCGAGAATGTTTCTCTCCGTCTTTGTATGGGCGGTATCTTTGGCATTAGTTATGATAGAGGCCTTTTTGAGAACTTTCATGGCAAATATTTGTCCACAATCAACACCCGTGATTTTTTGAGCAAGAAATACCTTAAAAGAGAATTGTAGTAAAATGAATAAAGTACTTTTCCGTAGCCACCCTTTCCCAGAACCTTTAGAAGGTTGAAATCCTGTGGACGAACTTTAGGCTGACCAGGATTTACCGTGTCTTCACAGATTTCGACGCGTTCAATATATTCACTCATTCTAAAAAATAATTTTTAATTTAAATCTTAAAGCAATCATTTACTAATATTATAGCCCAAAAAGGAATTGAAAATAGATATCAACAAAATAGGAAACGAAGTTCGAATTTGCAAAATACTCCAAATAATTATAATAGAAATGAAAAATAAACAAACAAAGTATTTTTAACTCCATCTATCAGCTTACTCTTCGACGGAAAGGGGACCCATTGATAAGAATTCCTATTAAATCAGATCGTAAACAAAAGATACACCAACCTCAGGAACTTTAGCATTATTAATTGGTTCCTCTGTATCACTTGTAGTTTCTTCTTGATTAGGCGCATCCGGTAAATCAATGTGAAAAACGTCCAAATTGTTATTCATCTTCACTAAAAACAATGTGAGACTTGTTAAATTGAGTCTACCGAGCGATTGGTAATTAGTATAAACAAAGTAAATTTGCTGATTAAATTATTTATTTTTGGCAGAGCACTTAAGAGTTTTAGACATTTAAATTACACATAAATATGGTAGTAATTATTATATATTCGTCATTTATATTTGATAATTAGTTGAAATAATGAAAATGAAAAACCGGGTTAGTAGATAATTAAACGCAGCCTCACACACATCCATAATGTTCATTAGATTGTGCTTATTGGTATTAAGCATACATACGTTTAAGTTTTTCTACATTTCGCTTAAAGGAGAATCTAAATTAACACACGATTCCCATCTTCATGCAAAAATTTTCATAAATTGTTTGGTATTTCTTTTAACTTGCTTACCAACATATAACAGAATCAATTTGTTCGTTGTTTAGTGTTCAGTAAAGAACAGAATTGTATCATTGTCTTTAATTTAAAGTGAAGTTATTAACAGCTAAGGCCTTTCATCATAACTGTTTTACCATTTTTCTTATTATGGTTAAAAAATGATCACATTCAAAGAGAACTGTGATAATATAATTCAAATAAATATGATGCCATTGTTATTTAGTTTAACAATTAGTGTGCTCGTATGTTGTTGGTTTCGCAGATATTGCTTCGATGAACACCCCATACGTTCTTATGGATTTTTATGCCATAAGATTGAAAATGCTTTTACGTATTAATTTGCCATTCCTTCTCAACTCTAATTGGAAGGTACTAATTATACTCCAGCTAGAACAAGAGTTTACGTTACTATTTTTAGGATGAATATCTTTCCTATTTGGTTAGTTATATTTCAGTTAAAAAACTAGATGAATGATATCTAAAGACATTCATCCCCATATATGCTCCAATTAATTTTAAGTAATGAGCCTACTTGTCGAATCCACCAGGTACTTATGTTATCTACATGGCGGAAATCGGCTTTGCATATTTAATAAATTAAGTTAAATGGAAACATGCGACGAAGTATATTATTCATTTTATAGCCATTTATATCATTAGTCACTATTTTTACGAAAGCGATTCATAAATGAAGTTCAATTATTAAAGAGCTGTGTTTCACCAAATACTATAAACAGATTTAACTAGGTTTATAATTTGTGGAAAATAACAAAATTATTCTACTTTAGAAATAATGTATTCCTTTCGATTGAAAAATAACAATTTGAGTTGTTGTATTAAATAGCGAATCTGAAAGTTCAATCCAAAAATATTCAGAAGAAAATTTTTGCCAAATGTGCCATTTTTATTTATCGTAAGAATTCGTGCGAATTAATATTATAAGCCAATGGCACTGCAAATATCCTAGATAAGTGGCTAATTATCGGAGTGATATGAGTTTATTACTTCACATGATATTCAAAATCATAAAATAAATAAATTTTTTCGGCTAATGAAGAGTCCAAGACCCTTTGAATTTAAAGGTAGAATAAAGGCAATTTTACATACAAGAAACAGTCCTGGTAAAATATCATTCGCTAATTTATAAAGGCTAGGGTGGAAATCAACTTTTTTTTATTCATGTGACCGCTGATAGAAATGACACATGATCAAAAAGAAGACGTTCATATAGATAGGCTTTTTGGAAATGCCTGTTAAGTCATCCTAGCTTTCCTAAGGAAGAGATAAGCTAAGAATATACATATACATAACCAGTAAACATTGGTTTATCCTGTTTGACGACATATTTACGCTGAAATGGCAATTAGGCAGTTATTAAGGTACTCTTCCAGCTTTAGCTTTTCGGATCACTAATTCCCAACTGATGAAAAAACCACTAAAAAGACAAAATTTATAATAAAATATCAAGCATCTTTATTGTACTGAATAAAATATTATAGTAAATTTTAACTTATCCAGAAAAACTTTTTAACCCAACGCCAGAGGGAAATTTTAGCATTCAATTCATGTATTGTAAATATATCCGACACTGTGTTCGTTATAAAAGCAAATTAAAACCCAATCTCACGATTAGTATTACAAATTCTTCTCTTGGCTGGTATGGTAGCTTGTGGATTTTTATGATAGCTTAGCAAATGGCTGTTTCAATCAAAATTTTAACTCTAATAGAATTTAAAAGAATAGATTAACCTGAACGATATCAGCAATATATTGAATGTGAATGAGCGTTCTAAATTATTTGTGGATGATAGAATGAAGACGACAAATAACCCGGATCTTAAAACATTCATTTAACTTTAAAATAGAGTGAATATAGCAGATCAAAGCTTAAATTAGCTAATACCGAATTATTTTCTAAGATATATGCAAACCTAAAAATGGTTAAAGCAGTTAATACCACAAGCGCCTTAGTTGAATTTTCATTTGGCGACAGAGATTTGATTTATACTTAAGTTGCACGTATTGTGATTAAATGCTTATCGTTATCCAATTTGAATCTACTCGTGATTCTTTTTTGGCTCATAAGTTATTTAATTTTTTTTGTGTGGTTAACGTAATTTATCTCTGAAGTCTTCAACTGACAACTAGTATAATCGTTTGTCTTCCTGTATGTTTATCCTCTAATAGACAAAATTTATACGTGGTTTAATATTTCCTTTAACATATTTATAAATTTGTCGCAATACCGGGCCTAAAATCGGCTCACATATACCTCATTTTTCAACTATTTGTAATAATCCGTGTTTTTTAATCTGACCCTTCGTCTATGCTCACTTTCACGATTTTCCTACTTTCAGAAATATTTTATTAGCATAACTGATGCCACTTCTGGGAAATCGTCCTCATTTATTGAATTCCACTGTTCGAAAGTCTAAAAGAGTTGGAGAGGAAGCCCCGACCTACCAATATATTGTTCCTGAAACAAAGGAAATATGTTCTTCTGAGGACGAACTTAAACGTAAGACCAAAATATACGAATCTAAAATTTGGACTTGCCGAGTCACTGGCAAAGCAAATTTGACCTACAAAGAGGCTCTTAAATCAGAACGCGATACTTTACATATTCTCAAACAGTCGGTATCTGATTATCATCGAGGCATGATTCTCCAAATTGTCCACGCAAGTAGGTTGTCTGTTTGCCTCATTTGGTTTCGCTTTAGGTTCGTCCTCTCTTGAACCTCTAACAACCGAGTGTTGGATGAGAGTACACGAACGGTTTGCAGTTGGTGAACCTGTATTGTTGAAAATTGACTCAAATAAACCGTACGTGCTTATTTTGTTCTAATAGCTCAATTTACTGTAGAATTTCAGCAACAGTAGTGAGTGTCGACCCCACTAAACTGGTTGAACAGATTGACCTCACCAAAGATGAGACCAGTTCTCCAAATAATTCTGATAAAGAGAATAATAATAATAACGCCAACTCTAAACGGCTTCCAATGTTGAAGGATATTTTCTCATATAGTGTCCAAATTGAATCAGATGAACCGGTTAAGGTCAACAATGTTCCCTCTAAGTGCATGCAGTAAGTTCGCCACCTTTTAGATTGTAACCGGTTTTTCCCAATTAGGCGCATCAATCGAGCCCCCTCAAAAGACCACATTCGAATGTTTATTCGAGCCCATGCAATGCGTTATGGGCCTGCATCAAGTGGTCCTTGGATTGTGGATACCGGTTCTCTTCGGAAGTACTGTCCAAATTTGAAATTGTTCAATAATATGGTTGACAAGGACAAACTACGCATTCTCTCAGAGGCCTATGAGATTAAATTCTATGAGAAAATTGTTAGCCAGGGAGGTGACATTAATGGTGAAACAGCTATCAAGTTGTCTCCAAAAAGTCTAAAGCTCTTCAAAAATCTCTCCGTTCTACGTGATGACTCCATTTTATCAGTGGATTCTCCTGCCCAAAAGAAAACGCCAGAAAGAATATATCAGAAAGAGACTGCAGAATCAAAATCCTCAAAGAAGATGAAGCAGGTATGTACTTTTGTGAAGTGCTTTTTGTTTGCTCTTTTTGGGTCTGTTTTAGTTTTTTTGCGTTTGTGTCATTATAGGCAATGCTTCCATTCGACAAATCAGAGGATTCGCCGACTTCAAGGAAAAATAAGTCGGGTACGCCAATGAAGTCTGAACCACCTCTCCCTTTCATTGCCAAACGTCTTATTCGACATCTTAAGGGGAAAGCAGATGCTAATTTGCAGAAAAAGTTGGTCAATCGATGTGCTGAAGTCCTCACTGATCCTCAAATTAGGGCCCTTCCTGAAAATGTCAGAAAGCTTGTTATCGAGAAGAAAATTGCTCTCGAGCATCGCAGGAAAATGTAAGTGCATAATTCCAACTGCTGCCTAAATTGTTAGCATTTGCCTTTCTTGGAAAAACAATCGAGCCGCCAATATTGAAGATTCGTCGGGCAGGAAATGGTCGTAATGGGAACGTCTTGATAGCTTTCCACTGTCGTTTTAGATTGTGGAATGCAAAATTTTTTATCTATGCTCCTAGGAAAAATAATGAATTTTCAGTTTCATAGAATGAGGTTAATAGATTATAAACTACCCTTTCCTGGTTAATCTTGATAGATTTAACTGTTTTGCCATACTACGTGGAATATAAAAATGCGTAGAAACAGAAAGACTATTACGTTTATACACTAGAAAGTGCGTTTGAGGTTCCAGAATCGTTCTATGTTGTACTGTTATCCTTTATTGAATCAGTGAGTTCTGTGTTTACCATCATACTGTCGCTTCTATATGAAATCATTTTAAACCCATTTCTTCAGGCAAAATATGACCCTAGAACAACAGAAGGCCTACCTAAAGGAACTACGTAAGCAAAGTCGCACACTCATTGATGAGAATGCTCCATCTTTTGAGGTCGACGTTAAACCCCTGCCTCAACCACGAGCCTTTCCTCTGCCCTCAAATATGACTTCACTCCAGTTCTCCCGTGTGCTAAGTTTCACGGAGTTCATTGCTTGCTATCAGCCCCTGCTAACTGAGAACGTCCTTTCTCCGGGTGAAGCACTTTATCCTTCACAGATTAAGAAGCTTGCTGCGGACATGTGTCCCAATGCTGGAGGGGTTAATGGGGAGGAAGCGGAGGAAGAATTTGACACGGACGTAGAAGAGGAATCTGCGTTAACTTCTGCAGACGCTGGTCTTCCCAAGGCCTCAATTCAGGGTTTACGATGTCTCAATTTGGACCGTACACTTCAGGCGGTTAATGAACCGCACATGACCGCCTCGGCTTATCGGTGTCTCACTCGCCCTATGAGCGCCATACTGCGGTTCCTTTTCCAAAGTGAACAGTATTCGGTAACTTATTCTGGAAATGCTTGGTGATATTAATTTCTGCGTTTTAGATGTGCTAATGTAGCCCAGACATTATGTGACTGGAGTTTGATTTTTTTTGTGCGAAGTTCATATATGAGCATTGTGATATGCTGTCTAATTGAATTTAGTTTTTATTGTAGGTAACGCGAGTCCTCGTGACCCCTATTGCATGAAACAGTCATTTAAATGGATAAGATCGGGGTTTAGATGCAAGTTTCAAGGCGGGTCTTGCTTAAATTTTTCTGATTGGTCGAATTTTAGCCTTAAAATTCCCCTCTCTGGTTGGCCCAGGCTGTACATTTTTGTGGCGTTTGCCCTTAAAATGCGCTTGGGTATGTGGGTTCTCCTCTGCGTAGGCTGAATGAAAATAACTTAGTATGAGTGAAAATAAACTTCTTTCTGCGTATGATTTCTATTGTGGAAATATAGTTGTCATTAAATTAGTACGGTCTGTGTTTCGTTTTGGCCAATTTACTACCAATTATTCACTATGTGATCGCATATAATGGTTAAGTTACTCTCACGGAGGGATGTATATCGAGATTGGGAGCCAACTTTGCGTTCCCATTTTTGTCTGATGTTAAGTGGAAAAATTATGCTAATTTTACTCCATATTCCTCTTTCATAGTCTACTAGTCGTGATCGTTATTGTGTTCAATTAAATATCACCAGTCTTCGCAATGCTAACTGATATTTCGACATTATACAATTGCGTATCAATTAATTTGGATTGTAACTATGACTCCCAAAGTTGGGAGTCCGGAAGAACTCAGATTGCGTCTATTTAATGGATATGATAATACTATTATGGAAAAGTCCACCTTGAAAAGTAGATAGGCAACAATGAAGGCTTAGTGCAGAAAATGCTGCATTGGACATGCTATAAGGCTTGCGAACTCGATAATACACGATAGCTTTTTCAATTTGAAGTAAAATTTTGCCAGGTAAGGAAGAAATTGACCATTTGTCCTTTAATTTTTATCGGGTTGGTTTCTAAGTTAGAGAAGAAATGAAGTCTTATTAGCAGTAATTTAGGTAGTGTATAATCTGTTTTTTATTCAAAAATGTGTGATGAATTTTGCTAATTACTCTACAAAACTTCGGGGGATTAATGAAAAAATGCCCGAACAAACCATATGGGAGTGGATGGGCAATAAGTTTGTGGATATCAAACGTCCCTACACCAGAGTCCTCAGAGTGTATTATGGTCTTGAGATAAGATGGCTGAATTAAAGACTTTCCTACGCATCGATTAAAAGAGTTAGCTTTCTGATATTATATTCTTGACTTCGTTTTACCACTTTCTAAGCATGTTAGTGAATATTTGAGCGGTTATAATCAACAGTCATTTTGCGTTTATGACGCGTTTTATCCACAAAAATAACAGAAAGTGAGACATGTTCATCTGAAAGCAGCAAATAGATAAACAGTATTTACTTGCAGTGTTTTGCACTTATTGGATTTTTGAGATGGTTGATAACTCATTGGTGTGAGTCGTTTTTGGCTATTACACTTGACATCTTTCAGTCAAAAGTTATCCAAAGCATTCAAACCGGTAGAATCCAAAATTTTTAATCCTCCTGCTGTATCCGTTTCTAAAGTGCTCTACAGGGTATCTACTAAGACGCGATTGCTTCAAACGGAAATGATAACGTTGCACGTTTTAAGACGTCGTTTTTATCATACACTAAATGGGTTTAGTTGTCAATAGAGACTTCCGTTTTCGAAACATATCATACTCCGCTTTGATAACTGGTCAGCATTGATTTTCGAGTCATTCAGTTGGGAGTGGGATCTGTTGATAGCTTTCCATTTACATGCGTCTTCTTTCTCATCGTAGCGGTCTTCCTCTACTTTATTCTTTCTATTCATCTCAAGGTTATCTTTGATTTTGATTTAGCTTAGAATTTAAAATAAAAAATTCGCATGATTCACTCGTCTTGATCCAATTCAAGCCGACTATTTATTCATACTTTTGTATGTATTGGTGACACTTTCTGACGTCGCTAAATTAATTGACCATTTTTAATTTGATTACGGGTTCGACGCCCATCGGTGCGCATTCATTGGACAGTATGGCTGGAGCTGCGTTGAGGAGTAGATCAATTCTTTTCTGTTTGTTGGTCTACTGATTTATCAGATCAGGAAATACTATTAATTACTGTGTTTGATTTTTCTGTCTTTTAGAAGAAAAGTGAATTGGGGATTGAGCTCTCAAAAATTCCCGTAACTCCCTACACAGCTCCTGAACTTTTACGCCTTCTTTTGAGTTGCGAACTGGCCAAAGGGACATTTTCAACGAATGATCTGGCTATTAATCGTATCCGCCATATAATTAACTCATCCGGTGGTGGAAGTACATCACTTCTGGAACCTTTCAGAGATGCTCTCGGGGCCAGCAATCTCTTTGAGCAGCTCTCCTCAGTCGACCTCTTCGCTCTAAATGTTGAACATCGTATTCTGGCTATTGAAATTCTCGTTGAATTAATGCTTGATTTTGACATGGTGGATGAGTACATTATCAGCTGTCACCAGAGATCTATTAAGGCCAATAGGGAGCGAGTTACCCTGGCTAAGCAGGAACGTACTGTCATTCCACCGGAATTAATGGAAGAAAAAACACCAGTTCAGAAGGGTAATTTCTACATGAATTGCTTGAATAATCGTATATTATATCTGCATAGTTGTTCCGGACTCGTATTATCATCCTTAGTTTCTAAACTAAAGAAATTGCTGGTAAATGCTCTACTGATTTAGTTTTCTTTTTTCGTGACTCTTTATTCATTTAATGATCTTGTGAAATTGATGTAATAGTCCTTCTAAAGATGATTGTTGAAGAGCTTAAGACTGAAGGAAAGCAGTTTTGCTCTCTTTGGTAATTTTCTCCCAGTTTTGGAGGCTAGAAGATGTAAAACATGATTGCTCTGCTTTTGCTCTTTTCCTTTCAACCGGCCCATTGTTTCCTTGATTGTTCCTTGGTTCCTTCATTATTTTGATTGTCTTTTAGTGAGTGGATTCTTTTCACTCCTCCGTGTCTCTATCCATCACCCCTTTCCAAGTGATACCATATCCACTATTCTTAGAAAATTAGATCTGTTATACCTAGGCCACGTGGATCTAAGTCTTCAACACATTCGCTTCATTTTATGCATTTCTGTTTTAGAACCGGAAATGAATGACCTGGCATCAGTAGTTAAGAGTCGTCGTTTGCTGGCCGCTAAAGCGGCAGAAGAGCGAGAAAAGCGTGAGACAGTCGAACGCCAACGTCGTGAACTGGAGGCGAAGATTGAAGCCGAGGAGAAAGCACTGGCGAAAGCGGAACACGACGAAACGGTGGCTACCACTGACTATCAACTTTCATGCCGAGCTCGGTTGCTCGGTACAGATCGTTTTGATCGTCGCTATTGGCGATTTACCTGTGCTCCTAACCGTATTTTTGTGGAATCTAATTGGGCACCAGAGGATTGTCGAGTTTTTGATAGTCTCACTACCGAAAATTATCGTGTTGCCTCATTACCCCCACCTCAAATTGTCGCCAATGAACCACTGTCATCCACTGAACCTGCCCATCGTTTTGGCAATGCTGCACACTCAAATTGGTTTGTGTTTGACAAAGCTGAGGAGTTAGATAACTTGTCGAGCTCGTTAGCTGAAAGGGGAGCCAGAGAAAGCCACTTGAAAAAGAGTCTTGTTCAATCTGGTCTTCTAGAGAACTTGAAAGAGCTCATTGCCATATCGAAGGCTGAAAGATCTAATGTTGAAATGATGGAGCCTGTGGATGTAGATCGATCATCGAGTTCGCGCGATGAGTAAGTGATATCTTTGCAAGATTTAAAGCTGTTTATGGACGCACAGATTACCAGACGACACTGTCGATTGGCATTAGTGAACACGAAATTATAACATCTCTGAATCATGAATTAAGATATCTTATGTCATGAGGTCGACATGCCTTTAGTTAATATTTATGAGTAGAGGAGTGAGAGAAAACGTATATCTGTATATTTGAAAACTCTTTCTTCAACGTTCGTCATTGTCACAATAATTTACGTACAAGTTTTCCAACTCTGAGACGGTGAGATCTGTTCTCGCCAGTGCACATTAGGCGGTAAGTAGTCAACAAAAGTGGTGATGGGATGGGTGCTTTTTAATTGTAATGACTTTTTTCTCCAATGAATTGTTATCATACTTTTTTTTAATTATCGATAACAAATTTTTTGGATTTGAGTTTCTTCCCAGATCTATTAGCTCATTTTTGAGGACGTTAGAATTTAACCGATTGATTTCTGTGTAATGGGTTATCTCTGTGGTGTTTAGAGGTGATTTGTTAGTAGATTGAATTGCTACAGCACAAGTGGCCTCCAATATCTGGAAAAGGATAGTTGATAATAAATAAAATATCTACAGCAGCAATCACGAATTAACTTAGGGGATCTATAATCAACCAAAAGTTACAATTGATCTTAGTTACTGGAATTTTATAGCGTTCATTGAATTGAGCTCTCATGAGTCAGTGTCTGCATTTGGTCTAGTTTTGTTTCATTTTGGCGTGTATTTAAATTGAGAATCTCCTTTTTTAATGTAAATCATCCAGATGTGGTTCTCGTTGACACACCTCCTATGTTCATATGAAAACGTCGTTTTCTCAAAATACCAGCCTTTTTCATTTTTCGCAATTACTTACGCCACCTGTTGGTCACTTAATTTCACCAAACCTAAGATAGTTCAATGATATTTGACCTATTCGAATCACTGGACAACGGAACTTTGCTGCCGTCTTATCAACTTTAAAAATCGGTGAATGAAATGCGGCGGAGTTAACTTGAGATAGGGAGGGGTGAAAGAAAAGTAGCCTGTGAGGACTGTGAAAAAGGCTTAGTACAAGGACGTCCACGCTTTAATCATGAACACTTGAAAATAACCACAGAAAGTAAATAATTGAGTTCCTCATCAATTCTAACTCTTCTTCGTTTTATTGTTTCAAGGATTGTCATTGAGAAGATCACAGCCAAAACTCGTGGTGATGCTCAGGCCATCCTTGCAAACGTCTTCTTGAAGGTGGTTTATCTCTTTATCCTATCATGCAGTTTTCAATAATGGTGGCCGATAATTGTTTGAATTTAGAACATGTACGAGACAGAAATTCACTTGCGGGATGGTGGTCTGGGTGGAGTGCCCGAGTTTCCAGGTTGGATGGCGAAAATCCTCTCTATTCAGTCCCACTACGGCTTGTGCTTCTGTCTCACAGGTAGCGTCCCCTCCACTCCACTAAAAGGAGGTCCCTCAGCCATTCACACCCCTTCTCCTGCCACTCTCCAGTGTAGAATGTCTTCCCAACCTCAGAAAATCACAACTACACCCCTTCAATCCTCTGCAGAAGCTCTGATAACCATGGGCTTGAATGTCCACAAGCGTTTCCTCAGTGTCCCTAAGGTGTTGCCTCGTGAAAAGAAGGCTGGTAGTGAAAGCATTCATAACTGGGAGGAAGGAGGGCCAGAGGAGGTTGGTCAGAACCAGCCAAATGTTGAATATCGCCCTGAAAGATCAACTCGGGAAGGTGATGTTGAGCTGTGGCTGGAGTCTTGGACGAAGGCTGTTCGATCAGCTTCAACACTTTCGCGTCTTCATGTGCTTCATGTGAGTTTAAGAAGTCATTTTTATTAAGCACAGCCAAAAAATAGTTTCAAAGGTACGAGTTTGACGGGGAATAAGTTTTACACACATTCGAAGGGTAGCAAGGTTTTGGTCTTATAAAATAAGAATTTCTGTTTGGCTCAAGTCTTCACAATTTGCTTGCAAGCCATCGATTGCCATTGGGAATAATTCACAGCGTTAAGTTCAATTACTTATTAATTTACAAAATTACTGAGTATGACGTCTCCTTGCATACCTGGTTGTAACGATTACTTGTGCGGACTTCTTTCCAAATTTGTTGACTGGAGTTGCAATCGAATAATTACTGTTGCACTTTGTGTGGGTTTAGAGGAGCACTGTTTTGTCATCAATTATTACACTATGTATCCTTATAAATCATGGAGTAGCTTCAATTACGTAGAAGTCGAAGTGAACAGGCCTGTTTGGTCAAGTGATGATGTGACTTATTGCACCTAGTGAGGCACCAATTTGAAGTAATCCTGGCAGTTGGCTTAACACACCACATGGTGCATACTGATGGACATTGTTCTCGTGACCTCTGTCTTCGTAGACGAGCAACCCAATCACTGCTTCACGCTCTTCTCAACTACTTCTGATGGGGATTATAATTTCCAGCCTATCAGTACCCTATTTCTCTTGGGTGTATAATTAAAAATGGAGTGGAAATTTAACTGGAGCTACTATTAACTTCTCACTATGAGTCATTCAGTAGGTATTGTCGTCATATTTGTGCATAATTATCCCAATTTAATGTCACCCATCGAACAGTGTTATGGAATGGCTTTCATTTGCCATCAGTTAACTAGTGTTGAAGCAGCAAATTTGGTGAATGTCGGTTGGCTGATTCAAAGGCACATTCAAATTGAGAGGCATTCTTGAATGAGCGGTTTGTTAAAGTATTCAACATGAGTGGTTGGTATATCTCTTAAGAACTCACTATGTTGCTCTCACTCTGTTTTTGTGTCCTAGAGAAGTCCGAGTTCCTGCTTTGTATGCACTATCTGTACTACTCACAAGTCGGTTCTCATTAATTAACTGCGTCCATTTCAGGCTTGTCTAGACGCGTGCATCCAATGGGAGAAATCAGTGGCCAATGTGCGATGTCGCATCTGTCGGAAGAAGGGAGACGATGATAGTCTGCTCCTGTGTGATGGCTGCAATGCGGGATTCCATCTCTACTGTCTACGACCGTCTCTGCACACGATTCCAGAAGGCGACTGGTTTTGTGTGTCATGTAAACCGCCGCCAAGTCGAACAAAACCGACAACTTCAGCTACCTCCATCAGGTGGAGGGATCGATATGCAAGAGATGAAGGTTCTGAAACCTCTTCTGGTAATGAGGAATCAGTTGGAGGAGGGGATTGTGAAAGCGAGAGTGCGTCGTCGGATGGCGATGATGGTGGAAGAAGGCGACTTCGTAGTAAAAAGGCGCAATCAACAAGAAGGACAGTATCCAGATCATCCTCTCATTCCTCCATACAGACGAAGACAATTGTCGCTAAGACTCGTGAGTTTCATGCATTACATGCAGATGGGCATTCTTTTGCATTCACTACACTATCACTTCGATTAATTAATGCCTATGACAGTGGCAGAGTGCGAGTTTACCCATCAGAGTGGTTTTGAATATCTTGTCATCTAGACAAACCATCGATGGTCTTGGAAATGGAAGTTTACTTTCTCAGAGGGTTAAATTGGAAAATAAATGAGACCAAGGAGGTTTAGCCTAGCGGAACAAATGTAGCTGTCTAATCCTTACCCTCTTCCGTCACGCATTTATTTATTGCGAGTTGGCAGTTTGTAGGCCAACTGTCAGTTTCTGCATAGGGATTGGGAGCTTTGATTTACCAAGGGCTCCTAGTCGTGGGTGCTTATTACTTAGGCAATGAGCTTTCTCAGGGGTCCTTGTTAGGAGGCCCAGACTTTACTATCAAATCATGGTTTCCTATTTGTACAATAAGGCCGTCTAAGACAGGGAATTTTAGGGTTATTCCAGTGCATGACGGTTGCATTTTGTTCGTCAGTTTGCATCTGCATTTCCTTATTGGGTTCGTTAATAAGGGAAGGTAATTGTAGTGGAAACTTGATTTCGTATTAAGTGCATACAAATCGTAAAGCAAACCTATGTCCTAAACACCTTAAATGCCGTTTATCGGGAGTAGAAAGTTATTCATCGAGGTCAAATTTATAGTTGCGTTTGGAGATTGAAGGGGATGAGGGAGAGGGGGTTGTTTGGAAGGGGCTAAAAATTCAGATGCATTAGTGACGTATATTCTGTCTTAAAATTAGCTGTCTACATGTCACGATGTGCAATTTGTGTATCTCGTAGCCATCGTTGTGGAAGGCCATATTTGCCTAAGACCTTAATCAAGCCCACCAACTCGCCAATATTGCTTATTCAAAGTGGAAGAAAGTGAGTTCCTATGCTAATGAGAATTTCTTGTACAATCGAATGTAAGTACTCTTCTTCCCAATTTGAATGCTTTTATGGCTACTCCTTATGGGCTTGGAATTCTGTATTGGTAAGTATTTAGAAAGAGAGTTGGTAGGGGAACAGAAGCTATTTCAACTGGTAGTGTTTGTTGCTGTCGGTTTCAGCTTTACTTTTTTGATCATTTTTGTGCTGGCCATTGATTTACCCATCTTCTCTTTTCAGAATCATTATCAAATGATGTGATCTGCTTGGTTTGTGACGAGGAAGGCATTGAGGAGGACGAGCTAATAGTTTGCTCGACCTGTCCCAACGCCTTCCATTCCAACTGCCACAACCCTCCTCTGCGTTCAGCCAGCCGTCGGGCCCCCTGGGTTTGTTCTGTCTGTCGGGTGGGTCGTGGGCAGTCCATGGCTATGGGCCAGTCGCTCCGTCCTCGTGGTAACAGTCGAGTTAATCGCAAGAGCAGGTATGGACTACAATTACAATTCATCTTTGTCCGTTTCTTAGATATTGTACGGTTTGAATTCCATCGACCCACTAATTACTATTCTCTTGAACATTCGTTTAATTTTGTTGGGAATGCGTTGGTGCAAATTCTACGCTGTCAAATGAGTGCAGGGATACAGAACTTGAGAAAGTAGTACAGTGATTTGCTTCAGAGGATTCGGGGTAGTTACTTCTCATGCCAAACCTCAAAAGCGTATTCTGCAGTTTTTTCAAACTATGTTTAAAAGAGGCTTGCCATTGAATGTGATGTAAAAATTAAGGTTAAAAGACTTTTATATGATGTAATGCAACTGGTAAGTAGAAGGCCTTGGTGATTGCAGATAAATTCATTACAGGTGTTCTTCTGTTCCCTCATTAGCGCGCCCTCCTTCATAATATTGCCCTGATGGGCCACTGCTAGCCATTGGGGCCGCTCTTCGATTTGCCAATGCTGTCACTCAAAAATTTGTTCGTATTTGGCCAACTTCTACTCGTGATCAAGGGGCTACTTCAGTTGTATAAATCGAGTGAGCTTCGCTTTATTTGTGGCTTAGAATCATTAGATCACCTGCTTCACAATGTCGCAATTCAGACTTCAGGTTTCTCGATGGACATGTTTAAACTGTCTGTCTGTAGTTGCCCTGGCTAACTTTGTACTTATATTTCGGGAAATAATTTTAGTGGCAATTTAGTTAGTATGGCACCTTCCGCCAAATAACTGAGTTTCCTCACTGATCCGATGGACTTGGTTTTCACCTCAAATTCTTTTCCTTTTAGCTTTTACTAACAGTGCTTTTGTAAGTTGTATCGGTATCCAGCCTCTTAAAAATTAGGCTTAAGCGAAAGCGTTCTAGAAATAGTTTCATAGCATATATCTGCAATCGTATTCGAGTTTGCAGTTTCTCATC
This sequence comes from Hymenolepis microstoma, assembly GCA_000469805.3. NCBI lineage: Eukaryota > Metazoa > Platyhelminthes > Cestoda > Cyclophyllidea > Hymenolepididae > Hymenolepis > Hymenolepis microstoma. The sequence continues at coordinate 7,064,915 of LR215995.1, read as the reverse complement.
CTCGTACAAATAATCTGTGGTTATGCTTCGTTTTACAGTTATGCTCGTCTGCATAAGGTATCTACAGCACCAAGGAAGCGACCACGACCGGTTTCATACAACGAGGATAGTTCTGAAGATGAGAGCTTATCCTCCGAAGGGACTTTGAAGGTAGAAAATGAAGACTGTGAGGAGGAAAGTGGAGCTTCTGGGTATGAAGTTGAGGAGCAGGAGGAGTCAGAAGAGACTGGGGGAAATGACACAGAGGCGACAGAGGAACAGGCAGATGATGAACCACCTCCCAGTAAGAGGGCCAGAGTTTCTGCCTCTGCGATCACAACAGCCAAATCTGCCTCTTACTCTTGTGCAGACTTGATTTCCTCTGTGCTGAAACATCGAAACTCCTGGCCATTCCAGGAGCCGGTTGATGCAGAAGAGGTCCCAGACTACTACGAGATTGTGGTTGACCCTGTGGATCTGTCAATGATCAACAAGTGGCTGAAGAGTGGGCGCTATGACGGCAACGAGGGTCCCAGAAGGCTAGCTAAAGATCTGGCTAAAATGTTTTATAACGCTGAGCTTTATAACAGTGTTGATTCGGATATCTGGAGAGCTGGCTCCCAATTGGAAAACCATATTCGAACGCTCTTTAAGAAGTTTTCACCTCGTAAGTTTATCGGCGCTTTTTCTTTTGAAAGGCGGGTGGTTCTTCCAATTAACGTGTTTCCTTTTTTGTCCATTTTTTGCAGCTGTGAAATACAAGCGGGATGCATTAAATTGAACCTCATCAGCAATAACCCCTTACCAATTTGCCATTCTATTTATCATCTATTTTGCATCCTCTATATAGCTGTAAAAAGTGTCGCAAGAATTTTTAACTGTGGAAGAGTTCGTTAATGTATACTCCATTTGTCTCTCCGTGTTCCCCATTCTCTTTTTCTCTCTTTCTATATATATTAGATATAAGTTTGTAAAAGAAGAAAGTGTCTGAGCTACTACTGGCTCATTGAATTATCTGTCTCTTTTCACTCCCGATTAATTTCTCTCTGCCCATTTCTGTTTGTCAAAAGATTTCTATGTCCTTTGCGCCTCTTTAACTCTCGTCATTTCCATTCCCCCGCTCTCTTTATAATAAGTACGTGTATGTGCTGATCTTCTCTACATGTTCATAAAAATATGCACAGACTGAGCTGTGCCATTGCATTTAATTATAATACATATATATTTATATGTATGTATGTACGCACGCGCAAATAATATGATTATGTTTCTCCTTTGGAGGGGTAGCGAAAGCGACTCAAATTTACAATTTTAACAATGGTGTGACCGCTTGTTAACTAAGTTAGATTTTGTTGGGTTATTCGGACAGTTGGATACATAGCTAAGTGAAATAAGAGATTCCGGGGAAATTTCATCTCCGGGATTCGGAATTTTGCTCCTATTCTCAGTTCGAAGGATTGTTTGTTGCTGCTCTTTCCGGAGGACCATTCGAATGAACTTCCTTTTAAGTTGAGGGGCGGTGGGAGGCGGATATGGTGCTATACGAAGCTTGAAATACCCATGAATTTTATGAGACTTAAAGCAAACAGAAATACGACTCTCGGAGTCCCCGTCGGTCGCTTCGTTTATGGAGAAAATTATACATTTCACGTTTGGTTTAATCAAATGTGGCTGAATTAAATCGTGGAGAAATAGATTAGGGAGTATTTTTATTATTATATCAAATGGTAGGCTTTATAATAGCTATCATTAGCTCATTGGTTGACTTCTGGCTTATCAGTATCGCTGGGTTTCTGTCATTGTCTGTAGGGCTGGACACCGTATCAGATGGGTCTTCTCCATTTCCTCCTGAAGGTCACATAGGGGAGCATGTTGGTTTGTCATATACTGCTATTCTGTGAAGATGTTTCGCCAGACAATCGTGTCCGGCACGCAGTCTGAATTCCGCAACGGCTTCGAGTCTAGGCCAGTCGGCTATGTTGGAGAGTGCCGCTGTCCACTGCTTCTCCCTTGTTCGGGCTTTAAGTTCGTTGCTTCTTAGTCTTGAATTCTCTCCTGATTAAGGTCTTCATTGTGTAGAAAGATATTGGCCGGTCTATAGCTTGCAAAATTGTGGTCCCCTTCTTAGTGTCAGTGCGTTCCTTGCCTATAATGCCACAGTGTCCAGGGATCCATTGAAGATCTATTGTTTTTTTTTCTTTGAGTAGCTGATTCAGTTTTTTGCATTCGTGAATCTCAGCTGTTTTGGGCGGTTCTCTTTTTCCAATTGGCTGTACTGCTGACTGCTAGTTCGAATTAATTACCGCGTTGGTGAATTTAGTATCCTGACAGCACGATTAGCCTAAGGCTATCTGAATGGCCTCTATTTCACCTTCGAATGCAGATCTATTTTGTCCCAATGCTGCGAAGAAAGTGAGTAGTTCAGAGTAAACCTCTGCACCAACGTTTGCCCAGTTTTCCATGTCAGTAAAGACCTGGAGCTATTGATCTGCAGGATAGTTCGCATTAATTGTCTCAAGGGCCAATAATCGCATTGGATCGGGTGGGGAGTCTGCTATCATGGAATGGCCAGGAAGTTGGGTGCAAAATTGTACTTCGTTGTTTGCTAATGGGTTTTGGGATAAAGGGAAGCTTTCTGGTTTGTCAGTTGTTTGTAATCTTTTCTTCACTTCTATTGCTTTCTATATTAGGCCAACTTGCGTTTTTAGGTGTCTCGGTCTATTTTCGTAGCTGCTCCAGAATTTGTCACTGGGAATGCGCAGTATTTTCTCATACAGCGTCAAGACCTTCTCTTCGACAGATGAACGTATTGTACTGTTGTCTGTGACCAGAAGCATTGCGTCAATGGGTGTTGATTTTATCCCCCCAGTAATTAGTCGTAATGCATGGTTGTGCGCCTTCTCGAAGAGTTTGATAATCACCTCAGAGGTTGTAACGAGTGTCCCGCAGCAATACAGCATCACTGGTTGAACAAACATCTTGTAAATGGTGTTTAGGTTTGAATGTACACTGCCCCATACCCTACATTCAGTCTATTGGAGACTCGATCTGCTATTTTGGCAATGTGCTTTTTCCGTGTTAGTTTTGCGTCAAACATCACTCCGAAATTAGTGAACTCGTTGGAGTATCGTTGTACATCAATTTGCCAATTTATGCTGTTGTGGGCTGGTGAAAATGTCTGGTACGCATTTTTCGATGCTTTGATAACCATCCCATTGTTGTCGAGCCAGTTAGCTAATAGTTTGAGTGCATAGTTTATGGCAATTTCTGTCCTCTTCAGAGCGTTCTTTTTGGGGACGGAATACCATAGAATAAGATCATCTGCATAAAGTAAGCACTTGACCCCCGTAACTGTCTGTACCAGTTCAGCTATGTCATTGATGAAGAAGTTGAAAAGAGAGCAGCTTGTAACAGCTCCCTGTGGTAGGCCTGTTTGTAAAAGGTTCGATTTGGACAGATCCTTTCCATATCTGACTTTACATGTTCTCTGTCCAATGAATGCTTTTATCCAGTTTAGCATGTTATATCTTATACCAATCTTTGCCAATTTTAGAATTAAGTTCTCTTTCCATAATATTTGAAATCGATGAATGCAGCTGTAAGAGTATTTTTTGCGTCAGTGGAATATTCGATATGTTGAGAGAGCGTGACTACTTGTTGGTTTGCAATTCGTTGTGGCCTAAAACCTGCTTGTTCGTTTCCAAGAATGCTGTTGGTTTCAAAGAACCAGGTCAGCCTCGTGTTAACCATTCTTTCCATAAGTTTAGCCGACATGCCTGTGAGGAAGATAGACCTATAGTTGTCAAAGCTGCTAGGGTCTTTGCCCTTTTTTAGTATTGGTATTACTATAGCAACTTTCCATTGGGTAGGTACGAGACTGGTCTCTCATAATTTTTTGAATAGTGTCAGCAGGATTTCCTTAGCTTTTGACCCCATTCTAATTAGAAATTCCGGGCGGATACAGTCTTCTCCAGCTGTTTTATCGCAGCTTGTTTTCTTTGCACATTTGGTGATATTGTTGTATAGTTTGTCAGGATGGTAGTTGTAGGTGATGGGTTTGTAGTTGTAGTTTGGGTTCCAAAAGGTTTGTGAATTTAGGCCAGTCTGCCTTCTTGAATTTCCACAATACCTTGGTTGGCATTTTGGGTGTCATGGATTTGGAGATGATGGTATACTAGCAATGACTGGTTTGTGACCAGATCCAGGGTCGTCGATTATTTCGCGTTGTGTGATATCACTGATGTCGCTTGAAATTAAGAGCAAGTTAGAAGTTGTTCTGGTTCCACTGTAGTGAAGGTATGTCGCAGGATTCTCTTCGCTGTAAATAAGTTCTAGAGGGCTGCTGTTAAGTATGTCTTCGATTTCCTTCCCAGCTGTGTTTCTGTTCCTATAGCCCCATCTGGTGGAATGGGCGTTGAAGTCTTCAAGTACTATAGTTTTGTATGAGATGTTAAGAAGATCGAAATTGGGTCTATTCTGGGGTGGATTATAGACCGTGTACATCTTAAAGTTGTTTTGACTTTTTCATACATCTAATCTGATTATTTCGCATATATCCTGCATTGGGCCCATGCTCTTAATTATTTCGCAATGTAATGTGAGGCCCTCTTTTACTCCAGTCAATATTACACTTGCCTTTTGCCGGTCTTTAGGTAGGAGAAGTAAGTTTTAACCTAGAAATTGATACTATGTGAGTTTGTCATTGGTAATGTTGGATTCCATTATTGCGAATATGTCAATATTATATTTATCCAGGATTTTCTGGATTTGAATCTTCTTGCCTTGTGATATCCCTCCAGCACTCCACTAGAGAATCTGCAGAAGTTGTGGTACGTCCTGACAAGGCCGATTTCTCCTATTGAAGTTACGTTTCAGACTGGTCATAGTAGTTTGAAGTCAACTGCCGGTTTATAGACTTTTTTGCTATATGAGTATACGTTTGCCAGGGTGCACCACGTGGGGGTAAGTCTATTGCACATCCCGGATTAGAGAATATAGCCTCCAAGTTTCAAGTGACCTCGTAATAATTATGCGAAGACTATGCTAAGTCGTTTTTCTAAGAGCGAATAAGGAATGATTTTGCCTCGTGACTTTCGAGTAGAGCACATTAGTAGTTTGTGTTGAGAAGTTCAATGTAGATAAGTGAGACAAGTGAAGCAGATTTGGCGAAAAATGAGTTACGTGTGTTATACCAAGACCTAGGTTGTCCGACCACACGACGCGGTTACTTAGATGTTATTGCTCCCTTCCTCGCTATTGTCCAGCTGTTTTAAGCTTGTCTATCATAAGAGCTGTAAGCGACTGAACATAGATAAGCAGTCTTTGGGCGTAGTTTCTAATACTTTACAATATAGGGCAGAGATGATATATTAGGGAATGAGGCTCAAAATGGCTGGATTAGCAAAGGGAGTTCGAGTTGATGCTTGTGATAAACAGTAGAGAGGTAACTTTTCACAAAAGAAACCTGCTTGGTATTATTCTTTGATTTATTCATTGAGCATGGTCGCATAATGCTAGGTTGACATCAGCGTTCGTGAAGCCCGCTAGTGACTAAATTACATAGAAATTAAATAGCAATTGATGGTATTGCTTAGATTGCTTGTACTTCGACTGGAATATCCACTTCTAATAATCTGGTCTTTGCTGAAAACAGATATGCGAGCAAAATTCACTCACAGCATTGAGTTATGTATTTGAAGAGGTTACAACGCGCTATGTAGCTTATATTTTGGTTCATTTATTAACTCACCACAACAGAAAAAGGTTTTTTCACTTTCGTTTTGGCAAAGCATCTGAACGCTGGGAGCCTATGGTAGTGCGATATGTATTGAGGGAAAGGGTTTGAAGAGAAATGGAAATTAATGTCAGGCCATCACCACTGCCTTATAACATTTACAACCCGTATATTCCGCTGACGCAGCAAAATGATGATGACAATGATTCTTTGCTTCCTCTTTTTCGATTAAAATCACTTAACTGGTTTCTGCAGACTGTCCACCAATTCATCAAGGTATTGGCTGAACAATTAATTGGAGCGCATTCGTTTTCCTTTTCACCAGATTGGAAATAAGGAAGGTGATGCACTTATATTCATTGTGATGGAAGCCTGAAATTAAAGTGAGGCTTTGATGCATTTTACAAAGTTGGTTTTGTGCTCAATGTATGATATTACTAATTACAAACATAGTACCATTGGTTAGAAATTTATTGACAAATAAATGCATTGGTAGCTTACGCAATTTGCTCTTGCTTGATTAAAATGTATTATAACTCAATAACAAGGAGTACAAAAGAAGTATTTCCTTTTTAAGAGACCGCTCAGCCAATTAACAACCAGTAGTAACGAAATGATTGCTTAGTGAAAATTGTATCTAACGAATAAACTCCGTGTCAGTGACACAGCCCAAATAAGCATGTTCCTCGACATATGTCTGGCGTCCACTATATATTTGAGGTAGTTTAGCTAAGTTCGAGAGCCTTTCAATACATGGGCATCTTGCTAATTCGTATAACAATCCGCTATATATACGCGAACGAACAAAAATGTCATTTTAACTTTGAACACGATATGTTTTAAAACTGGCATTTGATTTTTAATTACATTGGAAAAGAAAGACATTATTTTATAAGTTTGCTTGGGAACTAGTATACAACTCAAAGCACTATCATTCGTTCTACTTATTACTACTCAGTAGCATTTTGCGTAAGATTCTTTGCATAACATCTGTGACCCACACTCATTGATTTAACAAATATGAGAAATGAATGGATGGGTGACTATTGAATTTCAACAAAAGCCGAACACCTATTTTATGCTAAGGGTATTTAGCAGGTGAAGTGCGCCAACACCATTATTCAACACTTTCCCGCATTTATCCTCACTCGGAATTTAAGAATTTGGAAATTTGTGGACATTTTGTCCTTCTATAAAAGAACTAAACAATTCAGAACTATGGAATGTAATGCAAGAGGGTATCTTCGTCATCAGCATCATCATCAGCATTCCTACCTCACAAGCGTATTTTACATATTAACAAATACCTGCGTTAATGTTCTAACGAATACATGCGACAATTACTCCGAACACATTATTCTCTCTTGCTGTCTTTAATCCAGAAATGGCGCAGCATAATGATGACGATGTGCTCATATGAGTCTGCTAAAGTGTAAAGGAATTGAACAAGAAGGGGTCAGAGTGTTTTACGTATTGAAACCTCTAACTCAGAGTTGAGCAGAGAGAGAGAGGGAGAGAGAGATGAATATGAAGCCCCAAAGGGAGGTGGTTATGAAAGAGCACAAGTAGCAAACAAGTCAATAAGCCTATATGTTCAACTTTAGATTTGTCCATAAAGTGGGTGTTTTACTGAAGACCTTCACAAGGAAATACTGCCATGTGAGAAAGCGGAATAACGTTATGACTGTGTCAAGGAAGGAATGTTATCGGAATACGTAGGTCTCCTGAATAGACAAAGACCCCTCTCATTATTACGACTCCGAGATTAAAGTCTTGAAAATATGTTATGGTAATTGTCAAGATAAAGACATTTTTAAGTTCGCAAATTCAAAGAATATAAATAAACATTTCCGTTATTTCTCATTGTTCCGAGGTTACAGAGTCACTGGCAGTTTTTGAAAACACCTCACCTTTAGAACTCATTTTTTCCTATTGTTAAGATAATATTGTGATAACAGAGTTGACACAACTGCGTGTTTTGAAGGACAATTTGTAGTGCCAAGTGAATTAACACGGTTTTAACTCTTTTTCAGTGCTGCTCAATTAACACATTTCCTATGATATCGCGGGCATTGGGATAAGGGTTCATGCAAGATCAATTCAACAATGACCTGTTCTAATGCATGACGAGGGCCTGTCAGTAATATGCACAAGTGGCGTGATGAATTTCCTGGTCAAATTAAAATTAGTAACGGAAATAAAATTGTGTTTGAACTGTTGAAAAGTATGAATGGTTTGAATGCATATTTTTTGAATTATTTCATATATTTCACGAGTTTATGCACATACTGCAAGACTGCATTTATTTTATTATATAGTGAACGACATACTTTTTACAAAATCCTAGGTGGCAAAACCCTTTTACAACTTAATTACTATGAAACTGTCAACAACTTAGCTAGTCGCAAAGGTGAGTTGAATTTTTTCAGTCAATCCACTTCAAATGAGCTTTATAAGTAGACCGAGATCTTATCTATCATGCACCCTCACGATTCTTATCAGTTTGTAACTTGTGTATATGCCGAGTTCTGGCATAATTTGAGAGCTAGTTTTGGAGCACCAAATGAAATCTCCTGTTAAAGTGCAACGATAGTTTTTCTTCATGAAGAAAGTAATGCTCACCAAGACAAGATGCGGCGCAGCATCTGACCAGCAGTAAAACGATTTCTCCATGGTTTGGACATCACTACCAAATCATCATCTTCGTAGATTACATATCACCACTTTATGCTAATTGAGCCAGTGAACTAACATGAGCCCCGACTCGTCAGTTCAAAAACTAAGACCATGAATGACTACTTCAACTAGGCGCCAATTGACATAACGTTACTTTCACTGCTATGCAATGTGTCACTTGACAAGGTATCTACCTTCACCAACACATCCTCGAAGTTCACTCTACTCCTTTCCTCTGCCTGAGTATACTTCTGCATATAACAGGTGTCACTCTCCACACAAATCTTTCACCCACATCCTAGTTCGTACCAATCCTTTTACTCCTTGGTCTATTGTGCACACATTATCTGACACTTCATTTCCATCTACCCTCTCCATATACAGTGTTGATTATGATAATAAATAAGAGTGAGCCCAGAACTCCCGGTAGTGTGATTGTGGAATGAAAGGTATCAGAGATGCAATGTGAAGTGATTGGAGGTGGGATAGAGTAGTTCATTAGCAGCAAGTTCGCTGAAGTCAAATGATGTTGCATCAATTTGGTTCAGTTGTAAAGTTGACATGGCATCACCAACAACATTACTACCGCCACCTGGGTATTGACTATCAGTGGTGAATTTAAAGCGTAAATCCAAGTGGTGAGTTTTCGTTGGTGAATAATGACAGTTCAAGGGTGTGACCTCGGTCCCCTTTCAAAGCTCCCTTGAAATGAATTTGTGGTGGCAATTCAGCACGATTTCTCTAAGAGGCACACTGGTTGCTGTTCCACAACAACGGTTTGCCATTGAACAAAATCGATTATCATTGCATGTAATTGCATGCAATATATAGAATGTAGCAAAAGTTTCTACCCCAATTGGCAAATTGTTTGCTAACATGTCATGCGAGAATAGTTTATCATTTACAACTTACCATCAATTGATGCCCTTGACCTGAAAATTCATCATACCAGCGTGTTTTTGATTTAATGCACATCCTCTCCTAGCGTGAGAACTTGTCATTGTTGACCAGATGGCACTAAACGATTATATCAGTTTATTCAATTTAAGAAATCTATTGACAAATTAGTATTGAGAAGAGAGATCCAGATTAATCTGCATGCACAATAAAATGCCTATAATCACACCTAACCATGTTAACCACTTCATCACAAAATTAGCCTAGCAATTAGAAGAATGCTGTTCGGAAGCCGAAGTGTTGCCACAACCAGTCACTGAACTCTGGTTTATTCGCAGTATTGCAATATCCGCCTCGTTGGAGTACGTAACTTGGATTCAATATCGAATGTACATCTTCGTGATGGCCAAAATCAGCTAAGTATTTGACGACTTCATTCCTCCCCAGCGCACAGCCCGGCTTGAAGGTGCGGCAGCTCAACTTCGCCTACGGATTGAGAGCGGGGACACACAGCCAATGGCCAATCAAAAGCCCTCGCTCATTTTACTTAATCCGCCATGTTGAATGACTAAGTTCTCTCCCTGTTCACACTCCACGCCATACATGTCTAGAATAAACGCGTTCCCTGGATACGTGTGTTTCTTGTAAGGCTTTGCAGTACCTTAGCTAGTTCTGGGGGTCTTACCAACTAGGAGAATCTGCCACTGAGGGTTTTGAGTACAGTCAGGCTTAGTTAGGTAGCTAATCCGCTACAGTATTCACTACAGAACACTGGCTCAATATAGAACTATTTGTCTAATGATGGTTTTGAAGCAGCATAAACCTGTGCTATATTTAGACGGTAGCAAAAGTTTCTACTTCAATTGCCAAATTGTTTGCCAATTTGCCAGGAGCGAATCATGTCTCGCTTACAACTTAATGTCACAATTAATGCGCCTGACCTGGAAACTCATCAAATCCACGTGGCTTCTATTTAATGACACGATCTTCTAGAATGAAAACAGTCAGTTATTTAATTCATCTTGCATATTCTCTTTCCACGAGACCCGATAGATGCAACAGAAATCTGTTGGCATATTAGTATTAAAAAGAGAGAACCAGATTAATTTAATATGCACAATAATATGCCTATCATCAAACCGAATCATGTTAACTACTCCATCACAAAATTTGCTTTACATTAAGGCGAATAGAGTTGTAAAGCGGAATTAGTACCATATCAAGTCACTGAGATCTGGTGTTTTCACAGTATTACTGCAAGAAATAAGTCCCTCGCAGCAGGCTGTACTTTGGATTCAAAATTGAATGCACATCTTCAAGTTGGCCAATATTAGCCACGAACTTGATGACTTCACTCCATCCCACTTAGTGGTATTCACTTCAGAACACTGGCTCGAGATTGAAATATTTGCCTAATGATGATTTTGACACTGTATGATGAGCATTGTTTGGTATCCACTGTGTTAATTTGTAATCATGCAGTAGGAGTTACTATGGAACGATCTTTTGCTCATTTCTGCTAAAAATATTTACTCAGTTCAATGAAAAACTTTCAAATGACAGAACTTCCAGGTTATCTTTCCATTATTTTTTGTAATGTCCTTCACTCCGAAATTGGCATTATCATGCCAGTTCAGTTTATTAAGTGGACTCTGGAAACCTAAATATCTCATCGAATTATTTCAAATATCACTTAGAGTTGGTAAATTAATAATTCTTTACCAGAGTAGCTGAATAAGAATCCCGACACGCGTTTCACGCTAAGATCATCTTCATTTGCAAATTTATGCAAGATTAACCTTTACCCCTAATTTTTAGTTCCTTCAGATACGCAGTTCATTGGAAGAGCAAGTGAACCAGTTCAATCTCACATTACATTGGTTAATTACCCACAGGAGGACATATTTATACAGAGGTATAAACTGCAAATCTCACTGATTAAATTTGTAACAAGATGGCAATACCGATCTTCCAAAGAACGAATTCCCGACAAGAGCTTATTGAACAAGGGAGTCCTACACCAGTTGATGGTGAAACTGAAAATATACGTACTAAATGGTCCTTCAGACTCTACATCCTATTTGCAATTATAAATTGTGTAAGAGGAGAATATTTCAACTATTGATCATAATATTTCCCTTTCAATAGATTTTGGGAGCATCAGTGATTGCGTACGGCCTATACGTGGTTTTTACTTCACCTAATAAATTACGAGAAATTATTGGTTATGCACTGATTGCTACTGGCATCCTTGAAATCACTAAAGTTATGTTTGTTAAATTCTTACCAAATAAATCAGGCAAAGCGACCAGCTTCGTTGTAAGTAACTCGAATACCTCTATGTATTCCTTGCAGCATTTCATTTTGCTTATAATAATAATGATTTTGGAGATGACGCTTGGAAGCCTCATAATATATTCAAACCGTGAAATTGCAGTTGGTGCTATTCTTGTGTCTCTCGGCATCATTGCAAAGCTATTCGATTTAGGATCATTGTTTATGAATAAGAGAATAATTTACGGATGAGGCATTGCGCTGAAGAAAATCGCCCCTCATTATTTGTTATTTGCCATGAAATTTTCAATAAAATTCTAATAAATGCGCAAGAGTGGTAATTCTCCATAAAGATGAATTGACATTTTCGGCAAGTCGTGAATTTGAAACTTTGCCCATTTAATACATAGTTAATCAGTTCCATATATTTTTGCTTTTAACATTAATATTACACGTTTGGAATAATTTGACACAAAGCTACAGATATTCCAGCCGATTCCTTATCTGCAAGTATTTCCTACCATTTAATATAGCATTAGTTATGAGGCTTATCGATTTAGTAGTGAAGCGGATTAGCTAACTAACTAAGCCTGACCGTACTCAGAAACCTCAGTGGCAGATTCTCCTAGTTGGTAAGACCCTTCGAATTAGCTAAGGTACTGCAAAGCCTTACAAGAAACACACGTATCCAGGAGACGCGTTTATTCTTGACATGTATGGCATGGAGTGTAACAAGGGAGGAGGCTTAGCCATTCAACATGGCGGATTAAGTAAAATGAGCGGAGGCTTTCGATTGGCCATTGGCTGTGGGTTATCGCACTCAATCCGTACGCGACGTTGAACGGCGCACCATTCAAGTCACGCTTTGTGCTCATGCGATGACGTGTCCCACAGCAGTTTTGAACATATTCAACTTATAAATATTTAGCAGAGATAGTATGAAAGAAATATTTGACAAATATGCCCTATACTTGAATCAATTGATCGCAATAATGCTTTTCAGGATATAGATTAAGATACACTCCGAATACAAATAGAAATTCTTCTGAAAATTGAAAGTAGAATTCTGTTCCGCCATGATTTGGATACTTCCTTAAGACAAAGGACTCCCAGTCACTGCAGATATGCATTTCACCCGATTTCTCAGTAAATAAGTCTCCAGTCCCATCCTCGATTACTTCTTGTTGACCCCTCCCCACTTCCACAATTTACCAATGCACCATAGACGCCAAAAGACGTGAAGTCGTTCAAGTCCCCTATCGCATCCCATTTCAAATGTCTCCCACATCTCTCTCCCCTGGTTGTCTCATCTATCCACACTGACGTCTTCATCCGTCCACTTAGTTCCATGTTTCCCAGTTTTAACTCTTGAAAATCGTATCCAGATCATATCTCCCATCTTCGCCTTGGAATACATTGCGACTACTATTTACAAGTAACTTATAAATTATTCTACTAAATTCTGATCAGTAGACGAGAATGCCATTAGGAAAGGTAGTGTGAAAATAGATGGTTTCCTACTCCCTCTAGTAAGGTTACTACTTCCACTATACTCGTTGTTATTTAATTATTCCGCTTTTGATCAATCATAATCTAATTCCGTACAGTTCCAATACTTTCCGACAAAGAGCTCATTAAAATAGTATTAATCAATGGTTCTATGAATATATAATAAGTGAGGACATGCGATGAGAATAAAACGAAATTCGAAGTTTGTCGCTATGTCTCGTGGCCAGAAAATGAGGGTCTTGATACTACACCCATAACTAATTTTGCCCCTAATCGGCTTCACTTGTCTCACTAATCCACATTGTACTCCACTACATTTACTACTAACGTACTCTTTGCCCCAAAGTTACGAGTCAAACTCATTCCTTCTTCGCTCTTAGGAAAACGACTTAGCACAGTCTCCCTATACTTGTTACTAGGTCATCTGAAACTGAGAAGTCATATTCTCTCAACCATTTCCAGGCATCTCTATTCACAGTATATTTGAATAAATCAAACGTGAGATGTACGCTTTACTCACAATCGCAGTGGCCAACCTCCATGTCAATAATTTTGACACCAATATATGTAACCAATGTGGTATAGACTATTCAAATCAATTTCACGTGTTTACCCAAAGCTTGTAGTTTTCAAAGTAAATAATTAAACTCAGGTTCAATCATCACTAGTTCAATCTTGGGTTAGTGGTGATTTTGGCTTGATTTCAAGACAGTTCAAAAGTGAGATCTCGGTCTACTTGCACAGCTCGCTTGAAATCAATTTGAGGTGGCAATTCAGCACGATTTGGCTAGGAGACATGTTGGTTCCTGTTCCACGACCACATTGAATGATTTTGTGAACACACCGGTTTGACACTGAACAAAATCCAGCCTCACTGCTTGTAATAGCATAGAACTGTGCAATAGATGGAATGTACCAAACGTTTCAATTTCAGTTGCCAAATTGTTTGCCAAGTTGACAGGTGAGGATGGTTTCCTGTTTTCAACATAATGTCACAATTGAAGTACTTGACCTGGAAACTCATCACACCCACGTGGTTTCAGTTTACTGACGCGATCTCCTCGCATGAGAACATGTAATTATTGAATTCATTTCTCATATCCTCTTTCCACGAGACCCGATAGATGCAAAAGAAATCTGTTGGCATATTAGTATTGAAAAGAGAGAAACAGATTAATTTAATATGCACAATAACATGCCGACCACCAAACCGAATCATTTTAAATCCTTCATCACAAAATCAGCCTTGCATTCAGGAGAATAGAGTTGTGAAGTGGAATTAGTACCATATCAAGTCACTGAGCTCTTTTGAAATAATCGTCCACTCCCGATAAACGGCATTTAAGGTGTTTAGGACATAGGTTTGCTTTACGATTTGTATGCACTTAATACGAAATCAAGTTTCCACTACAATTACCTTCCCTTATTAACGAACCCAATAAGGAAATGCAGATGCAAACTGACGAACAAAATGCAACCGTCATGCACTGGAATAACCCTAAAATTCCCTGTCTTAGACGGCCTTATTGTACAAATAGGAAACCATGATTTGATAGTAAAGTCTGGGCCTCCTAACAAGGACCCCTGAGAAAGCTCATTGCCTAAGTAATAAGCACCCACGACTAGGAGCCCTTGGTAAATCAAAGCTCCCAATCCCTATGCAGAAACTGACAGTTGGCCTACAAACTGCCAACTCGCAATAAATAAATGCGTGACGGAAGAGGGTAAGGATTAGACAGCTACATTTGTTTCGCTAGGCTAAACCTCCTTGGTCTCATTTATTTTCCAATTTAACCCTCTGAGAAAGTAAACTTCCATTTCCAAGACCATCGATGGTTTGTCTAGATGACAAGATATTCAAAACCACTCTGATGGGTAAACTCGCACTCTGCCACTGTCATAGGCATTAATTAATCGAAGTGATAGTGTAGTGAATGCAAAAGAATGCCCATCTGCATGTAATGCATGAAACTCACGAGTCTTAGCGACAATTGTCTTCGTCTGTATGGAGGAATGAGAGGATGATCTGGATACTGTCCTTCTTGTTGATTGCGCCTTTTTACTACGAAGTCGCCTTCTTCCACCATCATCGCCATCCGACGACGCACTCTCGCTTTCACAATCCCCTCCTCCAACTGATTCCTCATTACCAGAAGAGGTTTCAGAACCTTCATCTCTTGCATATCGATCCCTCCACCTGATGGAGGTAGCTGAAGTTGTCGGTTTTGTTCGACTTGGCGGCGGTTTACATGACACACAAAACCAGTCGCCTTCTGGAATCGTGTGCAGAGACGGTCGTAGACAGTAGAGATGGAATCCCGCATTGCAGCCATCACACAGGAGCAGACTATCATCGTCTCCCTTCTTCCGACAGATGCGACATCGCACATTGGCCACTGATTTCTCCCATTGGATGCACGCGTCTAGACAAGCCTGAAATGGACGCAGTTAATTAATGAGAACCGACTTGTGAGTAGTACAGATAGTGCATACAAAGCAGGAACTCGGACTTCTCTAGGACACAAAAACAGAGTGAGAGCAACATAGTGAGTTCTTAAGAGATATACCAACCACTCATGTTGAATACTTTAACAAACCGCTCATTCAAGAATGCCTCTCAATTTGAATGTGCCTTTGAATCAGCCAACCGACATTCACCAAATTTGCTGCTTCAACACTAGTTAACTGATGGCAAATGAAAGCCATTCCATAACACTGTTCGATGGGTGACATTAAATTGGGATAATTATGCACAAATATGACGACAATACCTACTGAATGACTCATAGTGAGAAGTTAATAGTAGCTCCAGTTAAATTTCCACTCCATTTTTAATTATACACCCAAGAGAAATAGGGTACTGATAGGCTGGAAATTATAATCCCCATCAGAAGTAGTTGAGAAGAGCGTGAAGCAGTGATTGGGTTGCTCGTCTACGAAGACAGAGGTCACGAGAACAATGTCCATCAGTATGCACCATGTGGTGTGTTAAGCCAACTGCCAGGATTACTTCAAATTGGTGCCTCACTAGGTGCAATAAGTCACATCATCACTTGACCAAACAGGCCTGTTCACTTCGACTTCTACGTAATTGAAGCTACTCCATGATTTATAAGGATACATAGTGTAATAATTGATGACAAAACAGTGCTCCTCTAAACCCACACAAAGTGCAACAGTAATTATTCGATTGCAACTCCAGTCAACAAATTTGGAAAGAAGTCCGCACAAGTAATCGTTACAACCAGGTATGCAAGGAGACGTCATACTCAGTAATTTTGTAAATTAATAAGTAATTGAACTTAACGCTGTGAATTATTCCCAATGGCAATCGATGGCTTGCAAGCAAATTGTGAAGACTTGAGCCAAACAGAAATTCTTATTTTATAAGACCAAAACCTTGCTACCCTTCGAATGTGTGTAAAACTTATTCCCCGTCAAACTCGTACCTTTGAAACTATTTTTTGGCTGTGCTTAATAAAAATGACTTCTTAAACTCACATGAAGCACATGAAGACGCGAAAGTGTTGAAGCTGATCGAACAGCCTTCGTCCAAGACTCCAGCCACAGCTCAACATCACCTTCCCGAGTTGATCTTTCAGGGCGATATTCAACATTTGGCTGGTTCTGACCAACCTCCTCTGGCCCTCCTTCCTCCCAGTTATGAATGCTTTCACTACCAGCCTTCTTTTCACGAGGCAACACCTTAGGGACACTGAGGAAACGCTTGTGGACATTCAAGCCCATGGTTATCAGAGCTTCTGCAGAGGATTGAAGGGGTGTAGTTGTGATTTTCTGAGGTTGGGAAGACATTCTACACTGGAGAGTGGCAGGAGAAGGGGTGTGAATGGCTGAGGGACCTCCTTTTAGTGGAGTGGAGGGGACGCTACCTGTGAGACAGAAGCACAAGCCGTAGTGGGACTGAATAGAGAGGATTTTCGCCATCCAACCTGGAAACTCGGGCACTCCACCCAGACCACCATCCCGCAAGTGAATTTCTGTCTCGTACATGTTCTAAATTCAAACAATTATCGGCCACCATTATTGAAAACTGCATGATAGGATAAAGAGATAAACCACCTTCAAGAAGACGTTTACAAGGATGGCCTGAGCGTCACCACGAGTTTTGGCTGTGATCTTCTCAATGACAATCCTTGAAACAATAAAACGAAGAAGAGTTAGAATTGATGAGGAACTCAATTATTTACTTTCTGTGGTTATTTTCAAGTGTTCATGATTAAAGCGTGGACGTCCTTGTACTAAGCCTTTTTCACAGTCCTCACAGGCTACTTTTCTTTCACCCCTCCCTATCTCAAGTTAACTCCACCGCATTTCATTCACCGATTTTTAAAGTTGATAAGACGGCAGCAAGATGGGTGAAAGATTTGTGTGGAGAGTGACACCTGTTATATGCAGAAGTATACTCAGGCAGAGGAAAGGAGTAGAGTGAACTTCGAGGATGTGTTGGTGAAGGTAGATACCTTGTCAAGTGACACACTGCATAGCAGTGAAAGTAACGTTATGTCAATTGGCGCCTAGTTGAAGTAGTCATTCATGGTCTTAGTTTTTGAACTGACGAGTCGGGGCTCATGTTAGTTCACTGGCTCAATTAGCATAAAGTGGTGATATGTAATCTACGAAGATGATGATTTGGTAGTGATGTCCAAACCATGGAGAAATCGTTTTACTGCTGGTCAGATGCTGTGCCGCATCTTGTCTTGGTGAGCATTACTTTCTTCATGAAGAAAAACTATCGTTGCACTTTAACAGGAGATTTCATTTGGTGCTCCAAAACTAGCTCTCAAATTATGCCAGAACTCGGCATATACACAAGTTACAAACTGATAAGAATCGTGAGGGTGCATGATAGATAAGATCTCGGTCTACTTATAAAGCTCATTTGAAGTGGATTGACTGAAAAAATTCAACTCACCTTTGCGACTAGCTAAGTTGTTGACAGTTTCATAGTAATTAAGTTGTAAAAGGGTTTTGCCACCTAGGATTTTGTAAAAAGTATGTCGTTCACTATATAATAAAATAAATGCAGTCTTGCAGTATGTGCATAAACTCGTGAAATATATGAAATAATTCAAAAAATATGCATTCAAACCATTCATACTTTTCAACAGTTCAAACACAATTTTATTTCCGTTACTAATGTTAATTTGACCAGGAAATTCATCACGCCACTTGTGCATATTACTGACAGGCCCTTGTCATGCATTAGAACAGGTCATTGTTGAATTGATCTTGCATGAACCCTTATCCCAATGCCCGCGATATCATAGGAAATGTGTTAATTGAGCAGCACTGAAAAAGAGTTAAAACCGTGTTAATTCACTTGGCACTACAAATTGTCCTTCAAAACACGCAGTTGTGTCAACTCTGTTATCACAATATTATCTTAACAATAGGAAAAAATGAGTTCTAAAGGTGAGGTGTTTTCAAAAACTGCCAGTGACTCTGTAACCTCGGAACAATGAGAAATAACGGAAATGTTTATTTATATTCTTTGAATTTGCGAACTTAAAAATGTCTTTATCTTGACAATTACCATAACATATTTTCAAGACTTTAATCTCGGAGTCGTAATAATGAGAGGGGTCTTTGTCTATTCAGGAGACCTACGTATTCCGATAACATTCCTTCCTTGACACAGTCATAACGTTATTCCGCTTTCTCACATGGCAGTATTTCCTTGTGAAGGTCTTCAGTAAAACACCCACTTTATGGACAAATCTAAAGTTGAACATATAGGCTTATTGACTTGTTTGCTACTTGTGCTCTTTCATAACCACCTCCCTTTGGGGCTTCATATTCATCTCTCTCTCCCTCTCTCTCTCTGCTCAACTCTGAGTTAGAGGTTTCAATACGTAAAACACTCTGACCCCTTCTTGTTCAATTCCTTTACACTTTAGCAGACTCATATGAGCACATCGTCATCATTATGCTGCGCCATTTCTGGATTAAAGACAGCAAGAGAGAATAATGTGTTCGGAGTAATTGTCGCATGTATTCGTTAGAACATTAACGCAGGTATTTGTTAATATGTAAAATACGCTTGTGAGGTAGGAATGCTGATGATGATGCTGATGACGAAGATACCCTCTTGCATTACATTCCATAGTTCTGAATTGTTTAGTTCTTTTATAGAAGGACAAAATGTCCACAAATTTCCAAATTCTTAAATTCCGAGTGAGGATAAATGCGGGAAAGTGTTGAATAATGGTGTTGGCGCACTTCACCTGCTAAATACCCTTAGCATAAAATAGGTGTTCGGCTTTTGTTGAAATTCAATAGTCACCCATCCATTCATTTCTCATATTTGTTAAATCAATGAGTGTGGGTCACAGATGTTATGCAAAGAATCTTACGCAAAATGCTACTGAGTAGTAATAAGTAGAACGAATGATAGTGCTTTGAGTTGTATACTAGTTCCCAAGCAAACTTATAAAATAATGTCTTTCTTTTCCAATGTAATTAAAAATCAAATGCCAGTTTTAAAACATATCGTGTTCAAAGTTAAAATGACATTTTTGTTCGTTCGCGTATATATAGCGGATTGTTATACGAATTAGCAAGATGCCCATGTATTGAAAGGCTCTCGAACTTAGCTAAACTACCTCAAATATATAGTGGACGCCAGACATATGTCGAGGAACATGCTTATTTGGGCTGTGTCACTGACACGGAGTTTATTCGTTAGATACAATTTTCACTAAGCAATCATTTCGTTACTACTGGTTGTTAATTGGCTGAGCGGTCTCTTAAAAAGGAAATACTTCTTTTGTACTCCTTGTTATTGAGTTATAATACATTTTAATCAAGCAAGAGCAAATTGCGTAAGCTACCAATGCATTTATTTGTCAATAAATTTCTAACCAATGGTACTATGTTTGTAATTAGTAATATCATACATTGAGCACAAAACCAACTTTGTAAAATGCATCAAAGCCTCACTTTAATTTCAGGCTTCCATCACAATGAATATAAGTGCATCACCTTCCTTATTTCCAATCTGGTGAAAAGGAAAACGAATGCGCTCCAATTAATTGTTCAGCCAATACCTTGATGAATTGGTGGACAGTCTGCAGAAACCAGTTAAGTGATTTTAATCGAAAAAGAGGAAGCAAAGAATCATTGTCATCATCATTTTGCTGCGTCAGCGGAATATACGGGTTGTAAATGTTATAAGGCAGTGGTGATGGCCTGACATTAATTTCCATTTCTCTTCAAACCCTTTCCCTCAATACATATCGCACTACCATAGGCTCCCAGCGTTCAGATGCTTTGCCAAAACGAAAGTGAAAAAACCTTTTTCTGTTGTGGTGAGTTAATAAATGAACCAAAATATAAGCTACATAGCGCGTTGTAACCTCTTCAAATACATAACTCAATGCTGTGAGTGAATTTTGCTCGCATATCTGTTTTCAGCAAAGACCAGATTATTAGAAGTGGATATTCCAGTCGAAGTACAAGCAATCTAAGCAATACCATCAATTGCTATTTAATTTCTATGTAATTTAGTCACTAGCGGGCTTCACGAACGCTGATGTCAACCTAGCATTATGCGACCATGCTCAATGAATAAATCAAAGAATAATACCAAGCAGGTTTCTTTTGTGAAAAGTTACCTCTCTACTGTTTATCACAAGCATCAACTCGAACTCCCTTTGCTAATCCAGCCATTTTGAGCCTCATTCCCTAATATATCATCTCTGCCCTATATTGTAAAGTATTAGAAACTACGCCCAAAGACTGCTTATCTATGTTCAGTCGCTTACAGCTCTTATGATAGACAAGCTTAAAACAGCTGGACAATAGCGAGGAAGGGAGCAATAACATCTAAGTAACCGCGTCGTGTGGTCGGACAACCTAGGTCTTGGTATAACACACGTAACTCATTTTTCGCCAAATCTGCTTCACTTGTCTCACTTATCTACATTGAACTTCTCAACACAAACTACTAATGTGCTCTACTCGAAAGTCACGAGGCAAAATCATTCCTTATTCGCTCTTAGAAAAACGACTTAGCATAGTCTTCGCATAATTATTACGAGGTCACTTGAAACTTGGAGGCTATATTCTCTAATCCGGGATGTGCAATAGACTTACCCCCACGTGGTGCACCCTGGCAAACGTATACTCATATAGCAAAAAAGTCTATAAACCGGCAGTTGACTTCAAACTACTATGACCAGTCTGAAACGTAACTTCAATAGGAGAAATCGGCCTTGTCAGGACGTACCACAACTTCTGCAGATTCTCTAGTGGAGTGCTGGAGGGATATCACAAGGCAAGAAGATTCAAATCCAGAAAATCCTGGATAAATATAATATTGACATATTCGCAATAATGGAATCCAACATTACCAATGACAAACTCACATAGTATCAATTTCTAGGTTAAAACTTACTTCTCCTACCTAAAGACCGGCAAAAGGCAAGTGTAATATTGACTGGAGTAAAAGAGGGCCTCACATTACATTGCGAAATAATTAAGAGCATGGGCCCAATGCAGGATATATGCGAAATAATCAGATTAGATGTATGAAAAAGTCAAAACAACTTTAAGATGTACACGGTCTATAATCCACCCCAGAATAGACCCAATTTCGATCTTCTTAACATCTCATACAAAACTATAGTACTTGAAGACTTCAACGCCCATTCCACCAGATGGGGCTATAGGAACAGAAACACAGCTGGGAAGGAAATCGAAGACATACTTAACAGCAGCCCTCTAGAACTTATTTACAGCGAAGAGAATCCTGCGACATACCTTCACTACAGTGGAACCAGAACAACTTCTAACTTGCTCTTAATTTCAAGCGACATCAGTGATATCACACAACGCGAAATAATCGACGACCCTGGATCTGGTCACAAACCAGTCATTGCTAGTATACCATCATCTCCAAATCCATGACACCCAAAATGCCAACCAAGGTATTGTGGAAATTCAAGAAGGCAGACTGGCCTAAATTCACAAACCTTTTGGAACCCAAACTACAACTACAAACCCATCACCTACAACTACCATCCTGACAAACTATACAACAATATCACCAAATGTGCAAAGAAAACAAGCTGCGATAAAACATAGTCACTACTTTTGTTTCTCCTCAGTGCCTCAGAATATCCCAATGACTTAATGCATCACCACTTGGCCATTTACTTATCTTGTCTCTAATAGAACTTTCTACCCCAGTTCAGTCCGTATTACAGTGAAAATATCGTCTGCTAAGTTACACTCATGACAAAAGGGTTCTCAAAAAATGTATGCCACGCTAAGCCTAAGTCTTCCACTCTTTGACTTGGCTGTTGAAGTTGATTAATTGTTGAAAGCATGACTTCCATTTAAAAAAATGAATATTGCAGGTCAAAAAGTCAGAATTGTGAGATCCAACTTATTTACGGTTGGAATTAATTGCGAATAAACGAACCAAGGTCCATATAAATTGTAGATATTGCAGAAATATTCAACTAAATCAGAAAATCAACTTTTCAACGCAGTATATCTATGTTGTAAAATTATCAGAACTCTACGTCATAGTCATATAGCGTCATGTAATTATGTAGTCAGTTTGAAAGGGCAAAGCTCCGCGATGTTCATAATTGTTAGTATATACATTTCCGCTAGCAGGCATCCCATTCTCCATTAACTTCGACCAGCAAGAATATTTATTTCTCGAAGTAGTTTGCTCGTATAATCGACATCGTTGGCAATCACATCAGTAAGCGATCTGAGGTTGATCTAAAGAAGGATAAACAGAATTAATTAAATGGTATTTATACACTCGAAACATTATCCATTTAACTAACTCAATTAAGGAGTTCAAAAAATGGCTTACTTAGTTAATATTAAAGTCAGAAAGGCATAAAAATTAAAATAGACAGCTGCTTTCTGAATTATGAGAATGCACTTAAAATGGACATTTTTTACAAAGAGCTTTCAATTAATGTGCAGCTACTCATTTCCTGCAACTGAATATCAACCACTGAAGGAAGAAAATGAATCTGAACCAAGAGTTCTCGAGAAAAGAGTTCGTAAATAAAAACAAAAAAATGTAGACACTCAGTTGCTACAACGCCGTGTTCGAATCATGAAATTTAAACGTCGCATTTAGGGGATGTTAAAGTACCCGGTTTTGAAAACCAAATGGACTAGAGCTCTTCGACCCCTCGATCTCCTTCTCCACGTCTTTTTAACGCCTGCGCTTCCACCACTTAATGCCCTTTCTGTTAACTAATTTCCCTAGCTTCTGGAAATTAAGGTTGGCTAATGATAATAAGTGATCAATTATTGATAGAAATGAAGTATTGCAGTTCATGATATTTAATCATATTTGATTTTCTATTTTTTTTCACCTCTTATTTTTAAATGAAAATGGAAATTATAGACATTGTACCTTACATCTCTTTGTTAGCTAACTCAGATCCAGGTGAAATATAGCTTTGTGTTTGGGTAGTTGTTGTAAGCTATTTTTAATAGCATTAAGCCCAATTCGAATATTGAACGGCTGGAGCCAAAATGGAATAAATAAATTAAAAGCCTTGTCTCTCTCCATTAGCCAAGCTAAGATATGGATTTATAATATTTGACTGAAATTTTCGTTTTACCCAAAATAACCCTATCATGCTCAGACAATAGAACCTCGCCAATGACTCAATGCTATCGAGTTACACAATCTCGCGTTAAATAGGATTTTAAAAAGTCTTTAGCATGTGCGCTCCTAAAGATTGTCCGAAATGTACTTGCAGGTTTCTGACGCACATATTCTGCCATAATCAAGATGACTAGCTTAAAATAATTTCAAGACTTACTAATTTTTCCTTAAGTGTAGTCATTAGAAAATCAATTTTGGTCGAGTCAAAAGTTCTGGCTAGAGGCACAGCATAAACTTGATTTGCCTTTGGTGCGTGGAGAGTTTTGATGCTTGGAGGAACTGGTAGGGACGGCGTTTCATGCAGAGTTCCCGATGATCCCAAATCATATCTTTCCCTACTTGGGAATCTTGGACTGAAGGTCGGATCACAGCGAATTCCTGGAGTTTCTAACGTATTCAAAAACGGATCTTTGAGCGGTGTCTCCAATTTCCGGGAAAAATTGGTTGACCTATGTAGGCTTTCTGTTGATTTCCTCATTTTGACATCTTGTGAAAAGCTAGAGTAAATAATACCATGTTCATTTACGTAGGCTAATTGATGATTAGGCGCAATTATGATATGATTCCAAGAATTTTTTATTTTATGAATGATTATTTAAAGCGTATAACGCTAATTTTTATGGAGTTCGTAGTGTTAGAATAATGCATTAAAAATGAAATTAAAATAATTAGGCTGCGTTAAACCACGATTAGTGGCATTTTAAACATACTCTGGCTGCGAACAGACACGTCTAGCTGAATATTTGTCCTTCCGTTTTATGCTAAAGCAATTCAAATGCAATTGGTCAAATAGAAATAAAATTAGGTCAAAGTGTTTTCTTTTCATGTTCTTGATAATGCTTTCAAAAGAGACTATATGTGGTTACCGCAAAATGTTCAATTCGAGGTAAAAGTATCAATTGTCATGAGGGTAAATTTCTGAAAAGAGCGACTATGGAAATGCAAATCATCCAATTTTTATAGAATTTCTGCCAATAAACATCTACATTTTCATATGTCGGATGCTTAAACGTAATTTTATAATCAATTGCATTAGAGAAAATATGTGCATACTTGCAATTACCACATACTAGGGTGAGACGGCGAACCTCGGTAATCGTTTGAGGGGTGGCATTTCTAATCCAACTGGGCCATTCACTTGATTTCGTGACATATCTATCCTTATGGGATTCCTAAATATTTGCGTAAATGAGAACGGCAATACTAGAGTAACATCTTTATCCGTTCCCTTCGGTAGCGGGATTAAACTCCCCACTTTATTGGTTCGTAATGGCTAGCCAATGGTGTGCGAGTGTCGCAATAACAAAGTGATGTACTATTGAGCCTCTCGTTGTTGCTGTTAATGAGGCGTACCAAAAGATGTTTCAGAATTTAAAAGAAAAGTTAAAGATTAAAATTCCAATTTTTGGGCAAAATTGTCACATACCATTAATATACAAATAATCAACATATATATATATATATGAACTTATAACTATTGTCAGATTTTTACCTCATCTTTGTAGCTCAATAAATATTCCTGATTCCAAATACACTGTACTTTAAACAAACGACCTCACAGGTCTACAGCATAAAACTGGTCGCCATACACTGAATTTTATTGATGGCAATAAACTCAGGAATTAATATATTCAGCATTAAGGTTAACGTTTATTCAAACACCGAGATGGGCCGGAAGAGTAGAATCAGAATTGAAATTTAGCAGGGACTTTTGTCCACCCAGTCTAAGTTGACCAATGCCTATATTTTCTTTTTTTCTGTAAATAAAAAGCGTGGCTAATTACAACTGTCCAAAATTCTCACTCTTTTATTTGATATGCGAACTTTGACCTTCATTAAATTATTAATATTAACCGAGCAAACTTATTGTGCATCAATGGTATATTGGTAGGAATTACCTTCTATTCATTGAATGCACGTTACTCAACGGGAGTTACCAACCTTATCTGCTTGCAATTATTAAAATATATCAATGAATAAAAGTACATTTATCTGCCAGAGGCCTTGATAGTCCGCCTCCGTAGTAAAACTTGTAAGACATTTACTTTTGACGTTAGCGATAACTTTAATTCAAATAGTGCAAAATAAAGTGCTCTATTCAAGGGATTTTATAAAAATATTGTGTGATCTCGACCTTTATAGATATTCTAATTAACTAAACAATCACCAGCATCTAAACGCTTTCCAAACACTTGAGACACCGAGATCTTTGCATTGCATTAGTGCTCAGGTTCAACGTAATATAAATAAAATGATGGTCAAACCTGAATGTCGAAGCGTGTGAGGATTGATTAATGCCATGCCCTTATCTTATTGCCAAATGAATAGAAGAAAGGCAGGTGTCTCGTCAATTACATTGCTTTAAAAAGAGATTACGTGAAGGTCATTAGTTGTAATTCGCACTTCAGAAGTTGACGTGCCCTTGAGACATGCAACTATTTACTACATCTCGAGTTGATTATTATTGATTTGCAATGTGGTTACCCTTTAATCTATTTCAATGCACAAAATTATTGAAAAAAGGCACCAGCAAAATTCGATAATATTATTCGGTACCGATTGATGGAGATATTTTACGTCAATATTTTTAATAGATTTGCATACTTGAAAGGACGATGTGTCGCCATTGGCAACGCACTCTGTAATCCCTTACCAGTATTGTTAATGGGAAGAAAATTAAACCCACTTAACTAAAGGAAAGCAAGGAGTTTGCAATCGCATTAATGAACCTCTGAGGTCAAGAAATATGGACCAAGTATGTGGAGAGTCATGATTGTGAGCCGAAATTTCAAATTAAATTGTCATCTATTTTTTATTTCAATAATTATTTACTTAAATTATTTTAATGCCATTTTTGGATTCTCTAGCTATCTTTAAATCTCATACTGGATATCACATCTGAATAAGAGTGAAATTAAGTAATATTAAAGTTTTGAAATTGTTTATCTATGGAATATGCATTCGTTATTGAGTTTTATAATTATTGCTTATTGCTAGATCGAACTTCAGTGCCATTTCACCTGTGTATACGGTCTTTTTTGACTCAGCTATTTAAATTGACGTTATTCGCCTAATTTAGAAGCACTTCACGAAGAACGGTAGGAATTTGTGCATTGGCGTGATTCAGATTCACGCATTACTAACTCTTTGTTTTCATTACCAATTTCACCCTATTGAAATGAGGCGATAATTTTACGTTGTGCGCACTAATGTATATGAGTTAATGGCACAGCAACTAAGGTGGTTAACCTCAACTATAGCGTGTGCGTGTATGCAATAATCACCCAGTTTAATGTTGTGAGGTTATTCAACTTTAAACCAAAGAAGCCTCCTACTCGTTTAAATAAGATACTAACTTTTGAATAGGTGAATATTTATCCTCAAGATTCAGCGACAGATCGCTCAAGTGATGCAATATATGAATGTGATCAAAATTCGGAAAATTTTTCTAAACGAAACGTGTGCATTCGCATAAATTATGTGCGAAGAACTAAATGTAAGATGATATCCCAAAATGCACATTCCCCCGAGATATTAGATATCGATGATGACCTCTTATGCAAATTCTTTGTGAAGGCGATTAGTATATACTATTCTCATATTATTAAAGTCTATTATCTCAGTTCACTATTTTCATTCGCTCATTAGCTACACCAATAATGAGAATAAAGCTTATGGGAATGATATTGCAATCTATTTATAATTTTATCGATTTTTTGCGGTTTTGTTCATAACAGTATCTAGTTCTTACGAGATTTACCCAATAGGCAGTAGGAAAATTTCCAAACAATCAACTGATGTCTTTCTCCTTTTTCTGTATTTTTCAATGAACCTATCTGACCAGTATGTGCTTCTACGCCATTTTTGCGATTCGCTCAAGATTGTAATTTATAATGCCATACCCAATTTTTGAATCTCAACCATGTTATTTCTACGCCGAAGTACCCTCACTAAGCACCTTCATCAAACACTTTCTCATATTATTAAGCACGTGTGTTAAATGTATACAATTCTTGCAGTTAAAGAGAACTAACCAACCAAATACTTCAGTAACCAAAACGCATTAATTTCTCATACAATTTAAGTAGCTATGTGCCAAGTTACACACACCAAACCTATTTTGAGTAAGACTCACAGGATTCAACGGCTACTATTTATCCACTATGACCAAAACTGTGCACGACATCATCAGCCTTTATTTAACGTTTATTAAAACTTATCACTTCTCCTGTTCCCTATTTGGCCGGCTAGAGCAATGATGCCATATGACCGGTTAGTAAGATTAGGAGGAATTTCAAATGAATTCTTAAAGCAAGCAAGTACTGATGGTAACACAGATGGACAATACAGTTCAACAAAATCTACTACTAACGCAAATTAATAAATCACACCCCGGTGCTCACAAATCTAAGACAACTGTTCTCGTCTTTTTCATTTTCCGGTCTCTCATACGATCTCCATAGCTTGAGGTCTTTAAGAATATATCTTCCTGCGCATTAAATTTTATTATTAAAAAATGAAGAGCTGTTTTGATTCGTATTTTCATAATTTTGTGTTTAAATATTTGCATGGTGACATAAAGGAAACGAGACAACGATAACGTTCATGCGTAGCACCCCATTAGTGTTCATTGAGGGTGGCGCACAACCGTTAATCATAGTCTAATCGCCCCAGCACTCGCAAGACCAATTGGTTAACATCACAATACGGACAAACTCAGTTGTTGGGGCAACTTTGAACCCTTTGTTGAGTCCATCAGTTAGCCAAATAAATCTAAAATGCCTGCACTTTTATTTGACCGTACCATTGCTAAAACCCTTACTTCCACTGTCAGCACAATTTTGAATAGTGCAATGCTCATTCTACGGACCTAATTAGCTCCCGTGATAGTCATGAATAAATAAAAGCGACTTAGATTCTGTTTTTACATGTACCTGTATGAGTGAATAAAGTGAAGCAACAATGTATCAGGAAGGGAAAACCCCGTGACAAGGAAGAAAATGTGTGAGAGGACACAATGAATTCACATAGCTTAGGAGAGTTGTTGGAAGGGAATTAGAATGGGCAAAAACACTGGGCGCGCCCTGGAATGAGAAAAGCGGGGTAAAATGAGGAGAGAAAATTTCTGCCTTCGACTGACACGATGAATGGGAAGAACTGACGAGAAATGCAAGATGATGGGGAAGGAGTGCCGGAAAAATATGATTGTGATGAACACGTCCAATAGATATGCTGTCCTCTACTGTGGAATCGGAAATCCATTCAATTCACGTAAAGAATGAATGGAGATATTTCACTAAATAAAAGAAAAAGAAAGAATGAGCATACGGCAAATTTTTCTCTTTTAAAGGAACTTTCTTCATAACAGAGACACTTTCGATATTCTTTATAAGATTCCCCTATCAGATCAACGTCCCCCACAGGTCGAACAGTTAAAGTTAATTCCCAAGAAAGCCACTAACAGTCGTATTAAGTCCACCTCCTAACTTTAACTCATTGGGACTTGATACTGTAAATATTCTAGTTATAAGTAAAAGCCACTAAACGTAAAATCTGCAGTAAATTAAACCTGCAAAAACAATTGGGTCAGCTGTAATGGGCAATTGGTTTAATTATATAAATAAATGTAAAAGGAGCTCTGCAACAAGTAAATATCATTAAGACCTAACAGATTGCTCACCTAGTCATTTAATAAAAGTTTCCGACCATTTCAAAACCACATTAGTGAATTCAGATTAGCTACGTGATATTAAGTTGATTCAGTTTGATAAACCGAAGCTACCGAACCAACTTGAAATTTTAGGGATTAATCAGCTTCCTACTTATCACTAATATCCTACAAACCGTTCAATCACCTTGGCAGCCGTTTGCCGGGGCAGACGCGAGGGCATTCTGATCCCAGTTGTGGGAGTGGGGATTGAGCGAGGTGTGGAAGAACCATTGCTACTGTCATGCCTCGCATTGCGTGTGCCTGAGGAATTGCATGTTGGAATGGAGGATCGTGAGAGTCGATTTCGTGATGAGGGGAAACCTTCAACAGTGACTGATGGTGGACGGATATTTGACGCTGGTTTGGGGCTGGCAGCTACAGATGAAGTAACTGGAGTAGGCAGTATTGGTGAAACCGTTGCTAATGGTGTACTTGGAGATGAGACCGCTGAGTTCTAAGATAGAACAAAATGAACACGTAAACGATAAATTCCACCTTTAAAAATACGACTTCAATCTTTAAACAGAAGGATTAAGTTTACAATCGTTGAAAGGATTTCAATTAATAGATACATGGAGATCATGTCACTTAATAAAGCATTTATATTCAGAGTATAAATAACTTAAAGACCTCTTTCTGTTTAATACAAATTATTAAAATACCCACCTGGGTTATCATAGGTGTAGAAATCACTGAAACATCCTTTCCATTATTTTGAGTCTCCCTTTCATTTCCGTTCGTTTTTCCAAGAGATGATTGGGAAGAAGTGAGTGAGGAGGCATTGCCACCCTTGTACATCTTAATACCGGGTTTGTTGACCACCACCCTGGGGCCCATCAACCCTGAAGTGCGTCGAGTTTGTGTTGGAGGTGTTGGAGTTGGCGGTGATGATGTGGAAATAGATCCAGGTGGAGATAAGACTGAAATTCCATTCTGATTAGTAATCGGAGTAGTGGTAGCGCCTAGTGATGAATGAGCAATTCCTGAGGTGCTATCTGTTGACTTTTTTGACTGTGCACTTGCCGGCTGTTCTATAGCGCAAATATTGCATTAATATGATTAATTCAAAAGTAAATTCAGATATCTACTAAACTTTAGTGATCTTCGTGGTGCGTACTTGTCACCACATTTCCATTACCAGTCCACATTCATCTAATTCAAGGTTACATTTGAATATGAGCCAGTAAAAATAAATTCACTATTTACGGCTACTGAGCGTTAGATAAAGCCCAAATAAGTGAACACATCTAGAGCAAGATAGCGCAATAGTTTTTCCTTTATTTCGAACTGAATAGTAGTCAAATTCTAGAGACGATGAACTCTTACATACTCCAGAATTGAAGTCCGTGGCACTTATAAGTAAGTGAATAATATATCGGTTTCGAAAGAACCGGCAAAAAATCTGGCTCCAATCATGCAACGTTATAATTATGCACAATAAAAGGATAACTGATCGTACATTACGTTGTGAAATGAGAATTTGTACAGACCTAACAAAGGCCTTCTTAAAGCAATTCAAGGAGACACATCTATAGCTCAGAACTCAGCTGAACAATAAAAAGCGAAAACAGATTGCAGACACATAATGAGAAAAACAGTAAAACATTAAACAAATTTATTCAAATAAAAAATCTATCATACTGGATGAGCTTCGATTCTTCCTTGGTGTTATTTTGGGAGTTATTGCCTCGGATGCTTGTTTAATGAATATAGAAAAATAGAATTTAATAATGTCATTTATTATTTAGGAATTGCGAAAGCAAAGGTGAATAGAAAAACGATGCCGAAACGAACGATAATACCATAATTAGATCCTAAAGGTTGGCGATGAAGATGTGTTACATTTGTATTAGTTTCTGAATAGGCAGTGATAAATACGATATGGTTATGAGCGTGTAATAGTATTAGTAATTACAAATGCTTGTTTAGCGATTGACAAGTCGATATCCCAATCAGAAGAGAGAAAACCACAAGTTCTTTTTAGTATATTGAAAATTTCTCTCATTTGAATTGGAAATGTGCATAGGAAACAGTAAATCATATTAGCTTAATTAAAATGCTAAATGCCAATAGTTTATTTATTACTAATAATAATAAAGTGGAGGACAAATAATATAATTGCTATAGCTATTGGAAAATATTCACTAATATTTTCAACCTACTAGGTTGCATAATTATAGTAAATAAACTAAAAGCTATGTGGATAATATAGGCAATTCTACATACCGTGAATGAATCAAAATACCACCGTCTTTAGCTTCTTAAAATTTAGTGAAGAAAATAAGTATTCTCGGCTCTAAACACAACGACTTGTAGATATGTCGACTAAACGTGATCGCTTTTTACAAAACAAATATCAACGATCAAAGACTTTTCGTCAGAAGAAAACAATCCATTCGAATAAGCTGACAGAAAAATAATAATAAAATCGATTTATGAAAAGTGTCGCTTGTGAACAATAATTGGAATACCTCGTCCAAGAATTGGAGTTTCGCTTTTTCTAGAAGACACCGGCGATTCTTATAGATTCGACAAAAGAATTGCAATATTAGCAACATAACTTACGAAACATTAATTGAAATAAATGTTTTTTTTTTGACAACAAACATACCAACCATTAATAGCAATAACAATTGGAAAACAGTCCAACAATCAAGAACAGAACAGACCAACCAGTTATGACACAAGAGTTATTTCTATTGCGCGGCAACTCGTACTTGGCCAAAAGCTGTGATGGATCTATGGAAAGATTGCCGCAATACACACAAATGAGCATAAGGACAATATAGGGAACGGAAAGAGAGGAATATTTTAGCACTTTATTTCAGTCTTACAAATAAGAAGACTTTAAGTACCTGATACTTTAAGCGAGGTCTTGGTAGGTAGTACTTTGTTAATCAGTCGGTCTGTGGAGAAGCAATCTTCTAGATTTGAATTATTTTGCTCTAAAATGCATCTAGCTCTTACCTCCATTAAAATTTTGATAAATTCGTGGGGATGAGGAATGGGTATGCGATTCTAGTAGAGCGTAAGAAAAATCAAACCGGAATATGAGATTCGCAAGAATGAAAATGAGGTAACACAGAAAAAATATTCAAAACATGGTAATCAATAGAGGAAAAAAAAACGAATCTATTCGGAACCAAACCTGAAAGATCTGATGTTAATGGATAGAAATGCTTCGAGAAGACGCTTGGGAAAAGAGGTAAAGAAAGTGGACCTTTTGCTAAAAATTTAAAGTAAGAATGCAGTCAATTGCTTGAAGAAGTTAACAGCGAAACTTAACAATTTTAAATGGAACGGAGAATTGGAGAGAACCAATAGAATTATACCGTAGACCTCTGAGAGCGAAGTTAAACCTCAAACAAGTAAAGGGAACGAAAAATTTGCAAAGAAATGCAGAAATCGGGAAATCTACCTTTAGAATTCCTATCGTTGCCGTAAAGAACTGAAGAAATTACATCAATGGATTCTTATGATGCATGAAACAAAGTAAATATTAGGGATTCGAAGTGGACATGAAGACAATAGTAGCTGATACTCACCTTTCGCACACTCCTGCCTTTTTGGAACCGATGTGACGGTTTCAACTAAGGGAATAATAAAAAATTAATAGAAATAATATGAAACTAAAAGGCAACTTGTAAAACTATAATTGCTTAACAGTGTAGTAACTGGAGTCAAAATTAGAACATATTTATCATTATACCTGCTGCATTCGTATTTGAGCCATAGAGAACTATTTAAAATGAAATAATTAAGTTGAATAAATTAACTTTCAAAATTCGTATGATCTAAAAAAGCTGTTTTAAAACATTCACGTTTAGTCTTTTCTGGCGAAACTTCGACTGCTATATTTCCGCTTAAGTAGACATTTGCCTTTAGGAAATACAATATAAATAAGGACATAGTTAATTAGCCCGACAAATATATGTGGTGGCTGCAAATCCGAATATTAAGGTATAAAAGCAGTCGTTGATTTGGCGTCCTTTACTGGATGAAGAAATTCCTCATTCATTGTTTTTGTGAGATAATAATCAATAAAATTGACAAATATTGACCTCTACGCGCTTACCTTTATGGGGAAATACTATTATAACCCCCCATAATACGAGGTTGGAGAGAAATACTAACAAAATGTGTATATTCGAAACAATAAGAAGACGGCTAAAAGCTACCATTTAAAATTCTAGATCACAGAACTGATAGTGGAGTTGTATAAATATTGCAGGGAGATCGA
The DNA here is from genome assembly GCA_000469805.3 of Hymenolepis microstoma. Classification (NCBI taxonomy): domain Eukaryota; kingdom Metazoa; phylum Platyhelminthes; class Cestoda; order Cyclophyllidea; family Hymenolepididae; genus Hymenolepis; species Hymenolepis microstoma. The sequence goes on along the minus strand of LR215995.1, from coordinate 7,031,227 downwards.
TTAAAAACAACTCGACTTTCGAACAAAGCACTATGGTAAGTATGGTCTTACATTTTCTGTTATAAAATAAGAGACAATTAATTATGAAATCATAAAATATGGAGTTACTTTTCAATCACACAGAAAAAATTATTGAGCGAATATCCAATAGAAAAGTATTACACGATCTTCAATCACTCATAAATCTTCCATGTCAATCCAGGCTATAAGCTGGAATTCTAAGAAGGTTAATCTTTCATTAACTCACCATTTAACGCCTTAGGTTCCAGATTTTCTTCAGACGGGGATGAAGACGGTGGATGAAAAGCACCCATGGCTTTTGTTGGATTTCGAGGAAGCGGAATACTTGATCGAGGAGTTGCTGCCATTCTACCTTCACTTGGACTTGAAGCTGAATCCTGCCTCTGTGTTGATGTTTGGACTGTACCATCAACGACTTCTGTATTCTTTCCATTTGTCAACCTATGAAAGTAAAATAAACACTGGCGTATAGATTCCATTTATGTGACACCAATTCGTTAACCTTTTATGCATTAAATATAAGTGTAGCGTATAAAGTACGTCGAAAGGTCTAATTTATGCTGATAAAGTGCATTTTAGTAGTTACCCAGTTGAAGAAGTTTCTTTACTCTGATTAAATGAATCTTGGATAATTGATTTCGCTGGAGTGGTGTCTCCAAAAGAGAAAACCATTGTGTTTGTATCCGGAGATGCTTCATTTGAGTGAGCCTTATTGATTGAACTAAAACGTGATAGATATAGCAATTCATTACACAAAAATATGCTACTGATGTGCATAAGTAGAAATAACAACATAAATAAGTAATTAATCACCTGCTAGGATCACAAGTAGAGTTGACATGACTAGAATAGTTGGGCGGAGAAGCAGATATATTTAAAGTGTGATCCAAGGTCTTTACAGGTCCAACTGTTACACAGTTTTGACTAAGTGTTTTCGAATTAGTGGATGATGAGACATGAGCGGCTTTTCTAAAAAATAATACAAATGTGGTATTCAAAATGAGATGCCTGAAGATGAAACAAGATCAAGGAGACCACCACTATAAGTTAAAAAATTGAAAAAAAACAGGCAATGAAAGGAGTTTTTGAGTCTACTGAAATTCAAAATATGAATAAATTTCCTTCAAGTGCTCAAAAACCAAATTAGGAAAAGCAGTATTCCTAAATACACAAAAGAAAAATGTATGAGAGCATTGGATAAGTGCCAGAAAAAAGTGAGTGAGAAAGCTAGACTATTCCGTTACGCATTAAATTAATCTATTCAAATAACACGTTAGCACTATAAAAACAAAGAGAGAAAAACTAAGTGTGGTACCATTTACAAAACTGCGCTTCAGTAAACCGATTTCCGTTTCACTGGTAATACACGTGATCAAGAAGACAATTCAGCAAGGTTTTAGATACACTTTAAACCACAAGTCATAATACTCAAGTTGTATGAAAACTGCGAAAAGACTGTCAGAAGATTTAAAAATATTCAATATTTAGTAATGCACCAAAATCTTCCCTATTGGTACAAAAAGGTGGCTTTCATCCGGGTTTGAAACCTACATGTCCACATTCCTTGTAAGGTTTGGTGGTTTAAAATAGGATAACAGAGCCAAATAAAGGCTCCAGTAACCTACAACTTAAAATTGAATGCTTCGATTAATCAAAATTGATTTATCTGATGTCTGAAATAACCAATTAAAATGAAGGCAATAGGAATAAGAGGAAATTTTGGTGCATTGTTCAACAATACTCGTTTGGCCGGCATCAACCTTGAAAATACATGGCTAAAAATATCTACGAATGAAATGAAATTACTGGATTATTGCTGGCTGATTAAGAAGTCAATCAACGTTATATGATGCATACACAAAACAAAATATTTTGAGGTAAGAGCCTTCTCAAAGTTTTTTGCTGAGTCAGAAACGCCTATAGTTTGAATTATCGACAGATTAACAAGTTTAACATAATGAATCCAGTGCAAGGGAGGTAAGAATGAACGCACAAAATATACAGCTCAACAAAACAACTGTTAGAAGCAAAGATAAGCGGAACAAGATTGACAGAAGGATTAAAAAGGCATGCGGATTTACCTCTCATTCATTTTAAGCATACCGCCAATCACATACAAATTGATTTCCCATTAAAATTTTGCTTTAAAAGCTTCTCTATGTGAAGCATAAACACGCCATCATTTGCAAATAAATCCTCTCTAGGATCAAATATTCTCAACAGCAACAAAAAAGTAGCTATTTTTCCATTAAAGAAAAAAAGATTTTATTCAAATCGGTACGAAAATAGCATGGAATCCAGAGGTAATATACACCACCTTGTTACTGATTTGTAGTTTTGATTTTAATGGTAATTTATATACCAATTACATTAAAGTTCTGCTTTTTTCATAGCTGTGAAAACTTGGCGTTTAATGAAAGGAAACAAAACACGACAACACTGGTAGAGTTAAGAAATATAGCACGTTCAAACAAGACCTACTGAATATGCATCATATGGTGAATGCACACAAAGACCGACGACTTTAGTGAAAATAAAGATTATTGAAAATGTCTCGTGCATAGCTTCATTCAGACTCAGTCACCAATGGCCATATCTACCGCATCATTGAAATCTCAGAGCAATGTATTCCATAAGGAAGTACCGCTCTCCCAAACACGTTAAAAAGCCGAAAAAGTCCAAATTACAACATTTTTTTACAAGTGAGGCTTGATTTAGGCACATCATGCTAAGTTAGGGCACAGAAGAGGTAAAGGAAAACTCAATGAGCGTATCTTGAATCCAACTATCATATACAACATAGCCAAGATAAATTAAGATTGAAAAAATAGCTTCCATGAAAAGCAGAACTTCACATACGTCTATTAATTGTCATTTTGATGTCAAACGAAAAGGTGTAGACTTTACCCGATGGATAGAAATATGTATCAGAAGGTTTTCACTTATAAAAGTTCTTATAAAATAAAAATTACCAGGGTACTATACAAGTTGGAAAGTGTATTATCTCCACGAAAATCTAAGGTAGGTTCAAACATGAGACATTAAGGTTACTCAGACCCAATATATTACCGCAACACACAGTTTACAAAAAAGAAATATTAAGGAGCATTCAGTTAGACCCTCAGCCAGACTCTGTCAAAAATCACCTATGGACATGCCTATTGTCTACCGGTTTGGTGTCGTTCACACAAGACGAATCTACGGCACTAGTAGAGAGATTAAAATATGCAATAGCAAAATTTCAATAAAAAAATCTTATTATATAGGAAACTTGATCAAGGTGGTTTGCCAAAAAGTTGAAAACTACTTTTAAGGCGCTAGTGTTAGGTGGAATAAGGAGAACAAGCCATGTGACAAATGGCAATATCAGTCAATTAATCAGTCTGATATTTCTCGTCTTCATCCATGTGTAGTCTCGTCCTTAACAAAGAGAGAGAGATGTGCAAATTAAACAAAACCTGAAAGAGAATCTAAGATGGTTAATGAAAGTGGACAAATTATTCCACGATAATATTAATTCGATCTGTAACAACGCAAACCTTGTCTAAATACGGAAAAAAACTGAATTACCTGAATGTCCCACGGCTTGGTCTTCTATTTGTCACAGTTTTACTTCGAAACACAAAGACATAATTTAAACAAAAGATAATGGCATCTTTTTTTATTTTCTTGAATCTCACATTTACGTACATATGAATGGCAATATTATTGTAGTACTCTTAATTTCAAATTCTACCGATTAATAATTTTGTTATCAAGCGGTACCATTGTATACTACATTTCACTTAATCTCATGTCAAAACAAGATTTTGTAGTACTGCTTTATTTTGAAACCTGTACCATGATTCACTCAGAAAAAAAAACCACGCAGCTTCTCTATGTGGATCACATTACGCCTTTTTCAAACAACCCGGTTGACCTCGTTCAGTACTGACTCATATCAATTTCACTCCCAATCCATCTTCACACTCCCTACTCCTTTCCTATTTTCAATTTTAACTGCCCCACTTAGACGTGACTCAGATCAAATTTTGGCTTCCCACTCAGGAAGATTTTGTTAGGAAGATCGTAAAGTAAACCTAGTCTTCGAACTAGAACTACTTTGATGGTGATTATATCAGCCCCTGAGTCACGAAATTATAGATAAGGCAACTTTAAAACGTGTAGAGTTAGAAAAACAAATAGAAAATAGAATGGCAAGGAAATTTTAACATACCCGACTACCACAGCATTCGCTTCCTTGTTTGATCCAGAAGAAGAACGTCTGTCTTCAGGCAGAGTAGTGGATTCCACATTAGCTTTAACAATCTTGCGTGGAGAGGGTTCGATAGCTGGTGAAGATGCAGGGACCGGATCAATCTGAGATTGAGTTGCTGGCAGTGGAGGTTGGGCTAAATCCATTGGGCGGTGATTTGGTTGTAGGCTCTCAACGATCCCCACATCCACAACCTTCTTCTTTCCACCCATGCAGTTGAGTCTACGAAACATATTAAATTGTTAATGAGGAATTGCGTAGGACTGAGGCTCCCTTCAAAGGAATGATGGTTGTCTGTTGAGAAACAGATTGATCGATAACTGCATGTCTATTACAGCTTTGCAATCATTTCTTGACAGAAATAACCTTAAAACTCTGATAAATTAAAAGATTAATCTTAGGAACAGATTCAAACAGGCTGCATGCATATTTGAAGTTTTATCACAATACTTGCCTAACTAGCCCTTATGCTAAACAAAATCTGTCGCCCATTTGTAGTAAATCTAAGTTCAATAACGTTAAGATGCTATAGGCTTAATTATACGCGGATATCCAGTGATAGGAAAAACAAAACCAAATAGACATTAGATTGATTTACTGTGAAGGCAACAAACTACATGTCCATATCTAGCGAAAACGCAACCTATCAAAATGCCATTCTCAATACCTTGAAAGAAGGGGCATAAACCGAGTCCGAAGAACAAGAGGTGACGCTTATTCGACTTTTACAGTAATAAGTAAGCAAGCTATATTTTCATAGATATAAGTAGGCTAGACAGCGAAAAGCGATTTAATAATTGACTTCAATTTCGTAGACCTAATCCTTCCCCAAATGTTGGAACTATGAAATCAGGTGAGAAGTTAATTACTACAACAACTGTTCGTCACTGCAATTCAAATTCAAGTGGGTGTTAATTCGCCATTGGAATTAACTCCCTGAAGTCGTCAGGTGTTGCAGTAAAGGATTCTAAATTTGTAGAAAGTATACGATTGGACTGGATAGGTTAGACAAACGATTAAAAGGTATTTATGGTTAAACTCGGGAAATAACTGGTTAAGGCATCGCAGTCATTTATGATCGTCAGCCAACTAAAAATAGGGTTCATTTAAAGAAAACGAGATAAGGTCTTTTTGATAAGACTCAGTCAAAAGGTTCGAGACAAAAATAATAGTAAAGCACATTACTAATATTTTCAATATAGATTGCAGTAACAGGTCAGGTAAGGAGAAAAGATTAACCATATGCGATAGTCAGAAATAAGCTGACTGTCGCTTGCGTGACTTATCTGCAATTAGGATGAGGTCAATAAGATCTTAACCAAAAGTTTAACTAAGTCTTCTAAGGTCTTTAGTTAATCAGGGTGATTTCAAAGTTTAAGAAGCGCGAACAAAAAACTTTTTTTTTAAAAAAAAGATGACGGTAAAAGAAAGGCAAAAGAAGGAAATATTAACTCATTCAGAACAATAAGCTTGAACGTTTTCCCAATTTTTAGAAGGAAATCGGTTAAGAATTATACAGTTATGAAAAAATCATATGAAAATGGTAGTAATGAAGAAATAATGCAGATTTTAGAGTTGTGTGTGCGGTTGTTTATCAGTAGTAAGCAAACCACATATTCAGCAATGGCAATAAAATGAACGGATGAAAACAAGTAACCACGAGTTAATAAAGCTTCCTAAATGATTAGAGACAAGTATAATGTATCGCTCAATAATGTCACTCCAAAAAGAAAGTGAGCTATAAAAGACATTCACATAATTTATTATAGAGAAGAAAATAAAATCGATCAATATTGTGGACAAAACAGGGTGTTTGAATACGGGAAATTTTAAAGAACCAATGCACCTTCCCATTATGTCCAATTGTTACTCAGCACACACACACACTATTGCCACACTATTGGATTAACTTGAAGCATCTTAATCCATAATGAGATTTGTCAGAAATATGGGGACAACTTCAACAACCGGCACAAAAATAACATGGTCTCCGTTTATTACATACAACTCCAAGGCGTTTAGACGCAAGCAATCCAGCAAACGCCAAAGTGGGCCATGAACAAAAAAAAACAGACTAAGCGCAGCTCTCTAGCGTTTCTATTCTTGAACACGTTTGCTAACTTTTGGGCACCACTCTTTTTACAAAACAATATAAGGAGTATGCTATAAAATGTAGTAAAGGAATAATATTACTATTCGTAGAGTAAAATACATTAATTTTAAAGAAAATATGCTTAGAAATGGGAGACATCAAAAAATCGCTAAGTACATGGACTGGCACGCTAATGAAGGGCCTAACATACGTCACTCTAATGAGGACACACAAGAGGCCAAAAATGCGAGGTCAAAACACCACTAAGTATGGCAACGATGGTCACTTACCCACATAAACTAAATCCCTTCTTCTTCGTGGTTGTCGTTTTCTTCTTCTCTTGAGTTATTCCATTTGCTAACATTTGAGCAGCTGGAACAGCAGTTGTTTCAGCAATTGTATCCCCGTGTAGAGAAACTCTAATTTTCTCTGCATTTGGAGCAGGTTGATTTTCATTTGCCAAAGCCATGGCACGAACAGAAAGAATTTGATAGACTAATCTATTGGCAGAATTACTATCTTCAGCGAAGACAGTGATGGTATAAGTGTATTTAGCGTCAAAAACGATTGATGTTGGTATAGAGTCTGCTCGGCTTAATCTTCGACGCTTGGCGTCATTTAAATTCTCCGGTCTTTTCGAATTTAATACGTCCAGTAAGAGATCCGATAGTTGGGGCTACGCAGAAATAAAGATCGTTTAAGGCGGAGAAAGAGAGTGCATAAAGCACGTGTTTCCTGCGCGCTAGGTGAAGATATGGTTTACTCTCAGTAGAGGCACTTCAATATCAAGTGAAAGCATGCAGGTGCGTTGGTACGTGTGCGTGAGGGTTGGAGTCAACCAATCAAATAGGAGTGATTGACTAAACCATGACGCATAGGCTCGCATCGGACACGTGCAAGTCGAAATCCTAAACGCAGGCAGTTAGAATTCTCACAATCATGCAAATGAATTAAGATTAGGGACCGGGAAGTCCAATTTCACTTAAACAATTCAGTGTCCATAAGCGGTAAAAATTTAATCAAACGAACTAACTTCTTTTATAAACCTTTAGTATAATCTAACTTTAGTTTGAGTATAAGTCAGTAAAGATTGAAAAAAAAAGATAAATAATCGAACCCAAATACTCCAAGGCAAATAATTCTTGCAAGAATAATTATAGAACTCCTAATAGTCATTGATGCCTATTTGCTAAATAAATTCCTTTCTGACTCATGTTAAAGTTAGATCAGTCTGTGGATAACAGCACCAGAAAGTCTTAAGACAAGACTTATGTTGATAAATCGATTATTTAGGCCTTAAAAGAAGAGAAAAATGTTCCAATCTCAAAGGTACCTTAACTACTACTTTTGACAGCGAATACTCCTTGAACTTCGAAATGGAGGTCTGAATGAACGTCGGTGCAAACTCAGTGATTGAAATGAACAGATGGGCATGGTTAAATACTAGTTTGCCAATTAGAAGTTAAAAGATGTCAAATTTTGCTACCCAGGTAAACAGCCGTTTGACAATTTATGCTATATATTTCAACTATCAAGGAATTAAAAAGGACTGTATTCTAGATAACTTACACGTTCATCTGTAATCAACCAAGGCATACGAATTTCCTTCTTTGTGGACTTTGGTACTCCAATTTCCTGCCTTTAACCATTAAATCAAAAGTTGTATTAATACAAAACAAGATATTAGTCAATTTACCATGGCCAAACTTGAATAGCTGGATCAGAGCCCGTCTCCTTGAATAAGGCCAGTTCAGTATCGCAGATACGTAATCTATATACATCTCTCGATTTACCCTACAAAAGATGAATTGGTAATGCAGAGGTCGCTATTAATAACAAAGAAGACATAAATATCCTGCCAAAAAGGTAAAGTATAGCCAGCATGAGATCACATTCTCACTAACAACACCTGAAAATCTAAGCATGACCTTGGAAACAACCGATTGAGCTTCATGAACTCTATTTCCATATAACCTAAACCTCAATTGCCCAAGTATTGCTCAAGATAGGAAGATGACTTCGCGTAAAACAATCAAATGATACTTGTACACATGGCCACAGATAATAGAAGCCAAGCTGCTGTAGTCGTTTTCCCATATTTATCACCGGAAAGACACCAAATCCTAGATAAAGTTGAGAATTGGGTTAATTTAACACCAGTTAAGCAACGGTAATCATTATTTGCTTCTGTGCACTCATCCATATCATTGTTCAAACAATATTGAACGAAATGTTGCATTTTTAACACCATGCGCAAAATTGGAAGACGAAATTTCAAATATTTTAGGTTTCCACTATAGCAACAGCAGAACCCAAGAGAAGACATTGGGTGAACACCATTCTACTAATGATCAGATAGAACGGATTAGAAATATGAATAGTATTGAGCCAACAACCCGAAAATTTAAAGCAATAAGGAAACAAGGACGCCTGAGGAATTAGAGCAACAGACACAATGGCAAATGAATGGTTCACACAACCGAAAATGTACAAATTTACTAAGATTTAAATAATGCATCCATGAAGTGCATAATTATGAGGAAATTAGGATCAAAGGAAGAGGGGATTAATCATCTTCACATCTGTTGATTCGCTACACTTCTAAGCCTATTGCAGTAGTTACTATGACGAAATTAATTAAATTAACAGGTGTATTTGAAAAGGAGTTAACAATCTGAAAGTGTAGAAGAAAGCAGACGAACCACACCTAGGGTAGGAGGTGATAAATCAAACCGGTTGAATGGAAAGCTATCTCCAATCCAGGTAAAAACTGTGTAATCACTGATCCTTATTTTTATGACCATTTAATGAGTCAATTGAGAAATTGATCAAGGAAGGTGCATTCAGTCAAATACTCTGGTTGGTTTGGCTATGACAGCTAATAAAATAAACGCTTTAAAGCTAAAACACAAGTTTACAAAAGTAGACGTCATGAGAAAGAATTGAAACCGCTACTAGGCAGAGTAGGAAGCTTACACATTTGAATCACTACAAATAACGATTTTGCCAAATTGGCAACATAATCTAAATAATTAACAAATGATTCGATGAAAATTATTCCAGGAATCGTGACAGAGGAGATTTATAAACATAATAAACACATAACAGTGTTGAAGTGAGATTTGGTTTAAATCATCAAATATGGCCACTCGGTAGTTCGTATTATACATAAGTGTATCTCGAAAAGAAAGTTATATAATAAGATCAAATATATGACACAAAGTTTTAATGCTGCATTTATGGATGTTTCAAATCTAGCAAGTGGACAAGGAAGACGCCACGTAGTCGTTTACCGTTCTTAAACTAGTAAGGTCAATCAGACACGTCATAACTGAAAAATAAAATCATAAAAATTAAAACTGTAGAAAAGTTGGATCTTTCAAAATACTCATTAGCTGCTTTTCCTTCTACATGATAATATTAATGCATACTTTTAATCACTTTTACTAATGACTAAACGTATAGAGGGTAAGCAAGCCAGCGAAACCACCGCTTGAAAGGATTATAACTGGCGGTAAAAATCCCCCTAAAGCATTTAAGATATTGTGGAGAACAAAAGGTAAATTACAAAGGTTAAAAAACGGCAAAAACCGCAATAGCAGAGAATAATCTCCAATAAACTGTTTGTGGGTGTTTCCACCTGCTAATCCCAAATATGAGATGGCTGAGTGGCCACGTCTAGTAGAAACGTCTAAAGCGGATTAAACAGGTTAGTCAAGATAAAAGATTGGGAGAAGAGGAGACGTGTATTCAATGAATAACAATTCTCGATTTAGGCCAACTCAAAAAACAAACATGTCTAAAAAATCTGAGGCTGCTTGACAAGCTACCAAAAATTATAAGCGAAATCGTCAATAGCATGTAAAAAAACTGGCGATTTAAATCAAATTTATAAAAAGGCAAAATGGTTGCTAAGCGGAACAAATCGTTCCAATCACATACACACACACACACACACACACACAATATGCTTTGGAACGAAAGCAAATTGGGCCATGCTATGGCGTCGTCATCAGATCGAAAAGAGAATATAAGATCAAAAATGAAACGACAAAACAGGGTGTACAAGAAACAACATTTTTTTCAAACAAACGAAAATTGACTGTACAGTAATTGCTAGAAATATCCAATAGCCAGTGTTCATCCACAGCAGATAAAAGAGAATAGGATCAGAATGGGAACAAAGGAGTTAAGAAAAATAGCAACGTCCACGTCAAAAAAGGGAAATCAAATGGCTAACAAGGAACAAAACACAATAAACGCATACGCTATTGATTATGCGAAAAAAAGCATATCAATGAATATCCTTATAATGCTTAAGCTAAAAGAGGAAGCACAACGTAGAAGAAACATATCTCAGCAGTAATAGTTTTGGATAAATAGAATAATGTAATTTGGGAGAAAAAAATTAAATTAACAACCTATTGCCAAGTTTGCAGAAAATTTGCATACTTATAGAAATGTAGCAAATTACATAGTCGTTGCCATGAGGATTTGGAGCGATTTGCAGACATTTGGTTAATTTCGTGTAATCACAGAGTTCGGAGGATTGTGGCTGATTGAAAGAAGACTCATAAGACAAGCATATTATTTACAACCTCTGATGCTTTTACTACTGTTAAGGAGAAAAAAATAATTTCGCCATTCTTTACTGTATAATTGAGAAACTACTCCGCAGAAATAAAAATTCTTACCGCAAACACAGAGACAAACGATTCTAGCGATGTACCTTTTCACCCCCATTGCCAAAATTCCTCCTACGTCTAAACAAATTAGCCTCTATCTCCTACGGTACTTTCTAGTAGCCATAGATGAGATGGGAAAATGGTAAAGTGGCCTGAGAATAAAACCATTAGGACTGCCACAAACGGTACCATCATTAACAGCACCCGCCAGGTATTAGTCAATCAGAAAGCACTAGTAGTTAATAAGGCCAAAAATACCACTTAGTTCTCATCTACCCACTTTGCGGACTTTTACAATTTTACACCATTAGTCGACTCTCAATTATTGAATAAGCTAGTTCTTGGCAATGTGAAAAGACAACCCCTCATGTTACAAGGCGAACTTTTGATCACGAAACCAAAATTTTATTTACCCATATTTAAAATTTCAATCTATCGATCTCATTACCTGATGACGATCGATGAATAACGACCTCCAGAACATTAGATATATGATTATTGACCTGAAGTTAGGTACTGACGATTTGTTTTCAATTTTTTTACTCTACTTAGTGCTAATCAGTAAGAAAAATATTTTACATAGTCAGACAGTTATATTAGTAACGAGCTTCCTCATCTGCTACGTCACCCAGAAACAAACTATGATTCCATGAGTAAGAACACGTTGCGTGCAGAAACTCAGAAGAATAAGTTTCGCAGGATAAACTATTTTTTAACAAAATAGACAATTTCATTTTCATCATATAAACACCATTTGTCTGATCTAACGCCCAAGTTAAAGAATCAAGGAAACTCGTTCACGGAGGTAAGTTAAAAGCTCAATATAGGCAAGAAAACCCGGCAAAAAACGGAGAATGAAGAGCATGAGCATGACAGATTGTGAATTGACATGCCACCTGATTGCCAAATTTCATACACTAAATCCTGACCATAAGCCATGGTTAAAAAATAGATTAGTAACCGAACAGAACTTGATTAAGCAGATTTTGAGCGACAATAAGACATTTAAAATCGTTGTCCACTTTTGGAAAAAATAACAATGACAAATATGGGTAATAACAAGTATGCTTAAAGACCTGGTAAAGCATGAATTAATCAAGATAAAAGAGGTAAATGGAACATAAACGACGCGAACACGATGACAAAAATTACCAGCTAATTGAAAAATAGAACATTCTAAGACTTTGTAGATCGGAGACGGCTTGCATTATTGACATAAAATATAGTGAAATTAAGAAACCCTAAACTAACCACTCTTAAAAGTGAGGCAGAAACAAAGGCAAACAGCTTCGAAAGATCTCAAGCTTAACGAAAGGAGAAAAAATCACATGAATGAAAGGAATGAAAAATCCACGTGAAGTGGAATCTAGAGGGCAAATCTTCACAAAGAAAGGTGAACTTTTTGACTTAGTCAAATGATTGGGAGCAGGCTTTCAATGTGCACTTTCGAATCAAGAATTCCACTTATGATGGGTTTTTTCTCAATTAAATAAGTATATTGAAGTAGATAGGAAAGGTTGATAGATAGCTGAGGGATAAAATAAGCAATGAGGAATCAGGTGAGGCACTTATAGAGTCAACTGAAGCCCATTGGAGGGACATTGGTTTTCGGCTAGAATAGGACAAGGCTGAAATTTAAAACGAAATATTTTAAAAAGAGGAATCTTGCCCAACTAAGGCTGCTTTTGATAAATATTACGATTGAGAAATGATATACCACCCACACATCCATAATCTAAGCAAAGTAGAACTCCTTCGCTCGACGCCCTCAGTGATGTCTATCTAATACAAAAACTATTTTCTGGGGGCAACAAAACAAAAAAGTTCTGCGAATATTTACAAAATTGGGCTAGCAAGAAGAAATAATTAATAAGGAAAATCTGTTGACATTTAAGCTATGGGAAAAGTGAAGAGTCTTGTCAAAGTGGGACAAATACTGGGGTTAAGCAAACTTTAGGAAACAAATGGCATATGCCTATCGGAGTAATGCAATAATGACTTCTAGGCTTCATATCAGCCCCTGTTTATTTGAAGACACTTGAAGATCTAGAGACTAGTAGAAGTGTAATACGGTAATATGTCTTCCAGAATCCAACGACAAATGCGTAAAGGAAATCAAAGTAAATAACACTGTAGCAACATTAATTTCTTCCCTATTCTTTCATATGTGTTAGATGTCGCTCAGGTAGAGAACCACGAAGGTGCTTAACAGTGAGTTTTACCAAGGTCTAATCTGGTGAGACAAATTGTGAAGCAAAATATCTTACTCTTACAGAATGAAGATTAATTTATTCAGATCAGTTCAGTCAGATGTGGTCCCCAGTCATCTTCATTCACCGTGAAGAATCCGTAAATGCTCAAAAAATACAAACAGATAAGACGCTGCCCATATAATGAAATGAATCATGATTACAGCTTGATATTAGAACTGGTGACTGGTCAGTGAAAGTTAAAGGAAATTTGAAAAGGTGGTGGTTAATAAAAATAAAGATCACGAAAAGTTAATTCAATTAAATACAGGACAGCATAAAATAGTAAAGGTCGAGTGGCATGAAAAGATCCGAAGTAGCTAAAAAAACGTTGAATATAATCTAAGATAAAATTATTCAAGCCCTTAATAAGTATCAGAAGAAAGACTCAATTGATAAATGCTGTGATCAGTAAACTAAAAAAACAACGAAAAAACAGCAACAAACGCTTTCTTCAGGCATCTAGAGAAATGGCTAACCACTGAAGCAAATTCAAACAGATCCTAAACCAACTGCTTAAATAAAATTAAAAAAAAATAAGAAATACGAATACGGAAAATATGGGAAGAGGAAATCATTCTAGTTAATATAAGGCAGCGAGAAAATGAGGAGAGAGCAGGAGAATGAGTCAGAGGAGAAAAAACCCCACAGTCAGTCGCACACGTTAGTTTGTGAGAGGGAGACTGAATAAATGAGAGTATGAGTCATAGGGAATGACGAGCATTTAGGGGAAATTCAAAAAGAGAGAGGGAACAAACGATAATGGTAACTAGTATTATGCACCCAGACGTAAGTGTAAATTCTGACTCCAGGATCAGAAAGCCAATGCAACCTGCCACAAAGTACGATGGGAACTTAATACCGTTCGGATAAAGCAATGACAAGACCAGCAAAAATGTCAAACTATAGGTAACATTTAATCCTCACAGGAATGCAGTCACTGCAATGCCTTGTTTTAAGAAAGTGGTATTGGATACACACTTATCAAATTGAACAAAGCAATCAATTAAATTCGCTCGCCTCGAAATGATGACAGTTGGTGTATTTAAGAAGATTGGACTCATCTTAAGTAGCTTAGATTTAGCATTTAATTAGGTTCACTAAGAGAAATTATAACCGTAATTCAATTTTCTCTAAGAACTGATCAAATATATCAGGAAAAATAACACTGTAAGCTTCCGCAAGAATTTAAATAAAATAAATAGGTAATAAAGAACAACGCCTCTTATCCCTAGGAAGAAGATATTATAAATGATGGTCACAATCCATAGATAAAGGTCAGATTGAATAATCACCGAAATAAGGAAAAAACTGAACTATATTCCAATACTGACGGTAAATTTTTGACAAATATAAAATAATAGGTACCAGATTAAAGAAAGTTAAGAATTAACTTACTTTAACGAAAGCCCAAAGATGGCGTATTTCAGGTTCAGCAATGAGAGTTTTTAGAAATTCCGTTACTGAAATATTCGATGCCAGAATGGTATCTCTGGAATAAAGAATGCGTATAAATAAAATCAAGATCAATGTTAAAGAAACCAGAGAACTCACACTTGACGTTGAGATTCGAAATTAAGAGCCTTCGAGGTTTCGTCTGTAAGTTGAATAACAATAAAAATGTAGAAGTGAAGACATGATTAAAAATGACCATGTAATGCGAACATACTTGCCGCCATAAAATTTCCCATAAGTTTAATCTCCTTAATGTAATTCTTATTGGCATAAGTGCATTTGTTTTTCAAATACATGCTTAGAGCGGCAAACAAAAGAAGTCGACTGAACAAAAACCCATAAAAAATTATAAAATTACTTTGTGCGAGGAGAAGTAAAACCAATAAGTGACGAAGGCAACACAGGAACAACAAGTTCAAGAGTTCTTGCATCTTCGCCCTAGAAAGTAATACAACAAAGCATATCAAGTACTGGTTCAAGCATAAAGCAGAAGCGATCTTCACTTATGTTAGCTGTCAAGAAAGCGGCATTTAAACATTGTTCATACCGTTCCGTATTCTAATAGATCAAATTAGGCATATTAGAATACCTTGTAAAGTGGATAAATTAAAGTCTCGCTAAAAGGTACATCACAATGCATACGATCGGGTAACATAAGTCTGAATGTTGATTGGTTTAACTGAGAGCCGACGAAAGCCATATCTAAGAAATTTGTAAAGTTAGCTCCTCGAAAAATCGCGAATCCAAGGGATGTGCGCGAATACAAATGTACGACTTAGCCTTTTGAATACAGCGCTTCATTTTTGAGGTCAAAATAAAATAGAATCAAAATAGAATCAAAACTTAAACCTTAACTTTATTTATAAATAGATAAAATAAATTTTTGTATTTAAAATGTACAAAATATTACATATGTATCTAGTTGACGCGCGTGTTTTGAGATGTGTGAAAACCCATTAACATGTTCGATGATCTACATCTAATGTGCACACTTTATTAGAAAGTTAAACTGACCTTATTGCAATTGTTCCTAATGAACTATCTGTGCATTTCAACTTAGCATGAAAGTTACAGTTGCTTTTGGTGAAATGAAGATTGTTGTTCCATGTGGATCTGGGGATTTTTCTGTAAAAGATCTTGCTGCCAAAGCAGTTTACAGAATGAAACATTCTTTAAAATTTGTGAGTTTTGGCGATGATTTTCAGTTATTTAATAAGAAATATGATTACTTTTTGTGAAATTTATTGCCAACAACCATTAAATGTCCTATGGTTAATGTTTTTCTTTGCACATTGCATCCATATGTCGTTCTCAAAATCGAGAATGTTTATTTGCATTAATCTTAAATTTAACAAACAAGTTCTCTATTTTTATTTTGTTCATATTAAACACATATCACTGAGTGACATCTTTTAACCTATAAATTTACCATAGTAAACCTCATTTTTTCCCATTTTAGTCCTCAGATTTCGATAAAATTCTCATTCGCAGCCTTTCGGTTTCCCGTGATGGTGGAATACTCGATTGGGATGATCTTGTTTCAGATGTTCTGGATGATCGTGAACAGGTATGCCAGCTTATATTCAACGAAGCCATCAATTGTACCATCTGTATTGTTTTACATTAGAATTTACGTTTTCATATTCAAGTTCTTTATTATCTCTTGTTTTCTACAACTTTCACGGTTTGTTTCTGTTTCGAAACGCAACAATTAGTGGGTATTTTTAGATTTCATGCTTTAATTTGGAACAGATTATTGTTCTCCTTCCTTTTCGTTTTCATATATAAAATTAACTTTTTAAAAAAATTAAACATTAAAGAATAGGAGGTGGTGTTTTATAAGAATGCTTATATTATATTAAAACGTTTTCTCGGAAACCTAACTTTTTAATGAGATTTCCTTCAATTTCTCGAAATAGTCTAAATGCTGATTCTGTTTACTCAATAGTTTGATCGAAAGCATGTCCTGTTGTTGAATATTCGAAAGATTTAATTGATGTTATTAAAATCGAAGTCTTTTGCATCATGTTTCGTCTACTACTTATAGTTTTCTTCTCTTTTCTTCTGATTTCGTTTACTCTCAGAGGCACTGAATTATATCTTAGACAACTTGAGACCATATTTTTGACGATGGAAGGATTGAAATGTTTGAAAAGTTGGTTAAGAAAATTATTGCTCAAAAATAGTAATGATGCATCACTTTGTTCATATGTTCTACATAATTATGCTTTTCATTTAATGCTGGGTTTGGAGGATCTATGTTAGTTAACGTAGCTGATATTACAGTAGAATATTTATGTTAGACTGACATGGTATTTGTTGACAAACATAATTTGTTTTCATTGACTTCCAGTGTCTTTATATTGGACAAATTTTTACTCAGTGAAATTCTCTACCCATTGAAATTAATCCCAAAACATCATTACTATGTTTTATGTAAATTTAACTCATAGCGACTCAATTTTACTAGATATTCCTTTGTTACTGTCAAATGCGTTTTGAATACGCGGAATCCCTCTTTCTCGCCTTATATGACGCACTAATGTTTAATATTCCCTTCTAAATTAACATTTAAATGAACCCTGCATTATTTGTAAAGTACATTGAGACCAAAACTATAAAGAGATTTGGAAATAGCAGAAAAATAGTGGTGGTTGAGGCTTTGTTACACGTACCAAACGTGCGTGTGCTGGCGCGCCTGCCCAGATGATTTCTCGGATTGCAATCAATGGCCACTGCCAATTGGTCTACCCCATTCCCTACTACTAATGCTCACTATTACCGACGCACTTGTGCGCTCTCCATCCCTTCCTATCCCAGTCTCCCTTTCTCTCTCCCCTCGATGTCTGCGCTTCCATTTTGTGCTTATGTTTAAGATATCACGAAAATAAAAACCAGACAGAAGTTTTTTAATTATCGCGTGCCGTAGCTTATCTGGTGAGACTACTTCTAAACTTATTAATACTCCTAGTTAAATTGAGCTGGTTACTGGTGTATATTTAGATAAATGGGAACTCTTTATGAGATCATGTGTCGCCACCATTGGAAAATTAACCGATACTTTGTATAATAACCAATATGATTAATTTGTTAGAGTACTCTACCTATTAATAGATGTTTTATTTCTCCCTTTAGGTTTTCATAATAATATTTGTCCCCTCTAAGATTCAATGATTTTGTTTCTGGATTTCCATTTCATGCAAGTGTTATAATTAGATTATTTAAGCACTGTCTAAACAGTGAAGCACTCTGTGATCGATATCATTGAATTTGTTGCCTTTAATATGATATCAGCTATCTGAGAAATCTCTATTAGCATTAGACGCAGTCTTATCACAATCCAACTATCATTCCTCTCATATTTTTATCTACGCGACGATGTGCATTTAATATTTATATCAAAGGTAGTTTTAAACCTCACTCTTTCTTCCAGTTCCATTCAATTATTTTTAATGTTTAGCTTGGTTGTAAAAGAGAAATAATAAATTTCATTTAAATCCCTTTACCTAAGAGAAAAAAAACTTATTTAATTTCTATCCTCTATGGTTGAGCTAATACCTGGTCAAATTTTAAGAGGTACTAAATCTATTTCACTTTAAGATTAAAAATAATTTTTGAAGTGGTAAATGTAAATCAATCCCGATTTAATTTACAATCCATCATAAAAATGTGTGGGAGCGCAACATTTGTCATCTTGGTTCCATTATTGATTAGCGGTGCGCTTTATTGCAGGAGAGAATGGAATAGATGTAATGGTTTAGCTTTTGAGATCAATTTTTTCCCATTCATGCAGAAGTAGCACTATATTGATTAATATTAATTTGTTCTCATTTCACAGAAGCACGGACCAAGTTTACTTGCAGTGAGTTCAGTAAAAGCTATGATCAGCTCTGCTCACTGAAAATGGTTAAAACAGAAGTTAAATAAATAAAAGCTCTCTTCTTAGTGAATCTGAGAGACTTGCCGATTAAGAGGAAAAGTTATATTCACAAAATTGACAATTACCTTTATGCCCTTTAGCTTGTGGCACAATACTCGGTCGAATCTAGTCTCCCATGTTCGAACTTCTCCCCACCAAAGTTCCAACCTACCCCCAGCCTAGCTCCTTTAATATTTGAGGTCTCTCGAATCCAGCACTCCCATACTACAGGTACTGGAAGCGGTGAACCGGACCCAATCAGTAGTGGTGGCAGCGTCCTGATGAGTCACATCCGTATTGGGCACAGTGGAGTTCATGGAGCTGCAGATAGTTCAAGTAGTAGCCTAAGTTTGAGTTCTGGCAGTTTGGGAGGTGGTGGTCATCATCACCATCACCACCGAACTCCACGCATTCATCAAGATCTCTTCTCGTCTATTCGTTATTCAGGAACTGCTGAATTGCCTGATCAGCACCACCACCAACATCACCACTCACTTGCCCACCAGCAACCTCTAAACGAAATCGAGATTCCCCCACAGGGTAAGAGCTTATTATTAACAGGGCATCCTTCTTCACGCCCTTGCAGTAAACAGATTACTTGCGATAAGGGAAGCCTCTGTTGCATAACCAATTTCTTTCTCATGGTTATCATGTATATATATATATATATTCTATCATTTGTTACTACGGCTCTAATTCACCTCAAATCGATAAAATAGATATGCGAATTTCGCCTATGTCTATTTTCCTTCATTTGCATTTGATGTAAGTTGAAATAGAATTTTCTTAAATAGAAATCTCATTTGAAACAAATGGGAAAAAATAATTTAGTACCTTTTTCTTCAGTTTGTTAATTTACCATAGTCGATGCTCCTAGCACAGGTGGGCATTTGGATCTTCAGATGTTCTTTTTCTCAAATCTAGGCCACCCGCATATGTTATCTTAAAAGAACATTTATGAACATCAGCCTTGAAGAAACTTCTGAAATTCACTTAATCTGATCGAAAGGTCAACATGAAAATCTGGTTCTTTTCTTGAATGTGCAGAAACTACAAATTGCTTTACCGAATAAACTGGGTCACGTTCGCCTTATCATTCAATAAAAACGGGGAGCTTTGTTTCAAATTAGTTGCGGAAATTGTTTCATTTCTTGTCGACTTCAGTAAATTCTTTGTTTTCTTCCAATGTTCTTATTCATAATTTTTTTGTTCGAAAATGCAACTTTATGCTAAGATAATCCTTAGTCAACTTTTTCGACCATGTTTAACTTGAAATTCATTTGATTTATGTTTATGACCCATTTCTGGACAAAAGAAATGGTAGTGGAATCAATAATTCAGTTCAATTGAGAGAAAATTCACATTTCCGACAGACTTCCCCTCTACTTAAGCTAGACACTTTAAAGCTATGTATTTATTTTCTAAAATCAGCTAGTTTTACACAATAGCAAGGGCAACACTGTCTGTCTCATTTTCGTTATCTCTAGCTCTCCCATCTACAAGACTTTTTACGAGGTGTCTGGACACCCTAATCCCATTATTTTGACCATAATAAAGTAATTATTACCAAAACCTTATTCGCCCTCTAACCTACGGGTTTAGAGAAAGGAACTTAGTAACTCTTTTTTGACAATCACCGAATCACAGATGTAAGCTGTCAGGTAGTAGTCATTATTTCATTTCGACTCGCCGATTGTGTGGTTTGTAATCAAAATGTGGGATTGATGCTTATTTTGAAAAACGCCCAATAAAAGAGAATGGTGTTTGTGAATGCATGGTGAAAATTTTATTCTTTTACGAGGCAATCACGTAGCAGTGACACACTACAGGTGCAAAAATTCAAACGAAAAGTATGGACTTTATGTGTTGATCTTAAAGGGAACAATGCTGATCTCTCTTATGCTTTAAAGTTATCAAAATACGTCCCCAGGTTACGTTGAAATCTAGCAAGTTTTTATTGCTCTGTTTTTTCTCTAATCCCAACTAATGTCTTCGCAACACCCACGATACAAGTGTCATTATTGCCCAATGTTTTAAAACGTTTGAGTGCACAATTATTTATGCGGAAAGCTTTATTTAAACTTCATTTCGAATTCTAAAAGTATGAGCTTAGCTCCCTCTAAAACTAACATCTATTACGACTTCACTCAAGACATAGCATTCTGGTTCTGCAATAGGTTTCATGATTGAAATTCCCAAATTAGTCCGTACTTCTTTTGATGAATTCCGCTATTAACAGTCCAATTAAGTGAATACTTAGTGATTTGGAAGCAATTCTTTTGGGATAAAAGCCAGACATTATATTGAAATTAATTTTTACTACATGGTGGACAAATGGAACGGTTTTTAATTCATTTTTTATTTTAATTTTTTAGATGTTTTCCTGATGTTATGTTTAGCGTTGCCGAATGCACGGCTAAGCGCAGAAAATAAATAAGCTGGAAGTACGATCGAGAAAAATATATAAAATCACGATTTGTTATTTTGCACTTTCCATCTTATCAGGAAGCATAAATTTCCCTGATTTGTCTTATATGACCTCATTTCAAAATCGACTTAGATATTAGCTTCCTCTGCAACAACAACAAAAAAGAATCACAAAAGCCCATTTTCTGACTCTCGCAAACAGTAAACAGCTGTTTCTTCGATGTTTTAGATATGCGTGCTACTATTCGATATCTGCCTCCGTGTTCACTATATATTCTTTCCGTTTATTAATATTTTCTCTGATATTTTCAACTCTATATTTGCCTTAAGGAAAACATCCAATTGAAATATAACTGAAAGAAATATTATTATCGCGTAAATTTTTAGTCATAAGGGAGCTTTATTAGGAAAATTCTTTCATTTTAACAATTTCATCGCAATATCTTCATGACCTTTTCCAATGAATGAGGTATTTTTAAAGTATTTTTACCTACCACCCTTTAGCTATGAAAATAAATGTATCATTTGTGTTCAAGGTGTGTTTATGGTTGATTTCATTTCGTCATTTTTAGGCATTTTTGAAGACCAAAATAAAGCTGATTCTGGCTACAGATCAGACCACACTCGACTTTTCTGTGATCCACCTTCTTCCAATGCAGGTGACGCCGGTCGACAGAATCTTGTAACTCCACCTCTACCTCCGCCAATCGTTTTTGACTATGAGAAGAATTCCTTACCACCACAAAAATTAACACGAAAATGTTTACCAGAATCTCCTACTAATAACGAGCCAAACTCAGTAGGCATACCTATACAAGGAACCAGCAATCCTGTTGTGGAAAAGGTATTTCACCGATGGTGTTTCTAACGATTTTTTCAAACTGTTGACTAAGTTAATTTTTGATAAGATTGGGCACTTGACAACTTCGTTCGTCTGATCCAAAGCCGACATATAGCAGGTACAACTAAGTGTTACCACTGATTGGAATATGCGTATTTGTATCTTCTCAATGTTAGGTATTTGTGTTCCCATTTTCACGATGAACATATAATCCATCTTTTCAAACAAGAATTCCCTGTTTCAGTTACCTCGGACATTGCCAACGGTTCCATATCAACATTCTTACTATGTTTTTTTCAGACCTAGATAGCTTAGACGATTTTTTGGAATTAGAGTTATAAATGAAAATGTCTAATTTAAGTTAAAATTATTAATATTTTGAGTGCCAGACAAATGGAGTCAAGTTTTTGATTTAGGGCTAACTATATTCTGAAAAATTGGAGTACATCTCTATGTACTTTCATTTAAATTTGAGCTTGAAATTGACATAACTTTGCTTGAGATTGAGGATGAATTTCAAAGCGCTAGTGTCCTAATCGACATACATTTTTGCAGCCTTCAATACTGCAGTAGTTTCAAAAACTGAGCTACTATGTGGAAGTTTATCATTGTGATTACAGGGCACTACGAATTATGATTTTTTATTCCAGGGCTTCTGCTGAGATTCATATGAAAATATTAATTTGCTATGGCATCTTACTCTCACGAATACATTTCATTAGAAATTTGACATTCAAAGAATTTGCCAAATGTCATAAAGCAAGCAGAAGATAACTTGTTACTGTTTGTCCGCGATCTTACAAAATTGCTTTTCCTGGCATAAGCTTAGATAATTTAAGGACTTAGCTTGTCGTAGTCCTCAAAAGTGTTCACGGTCTATTACTATCGCACCCCTTTATGGGTGTGATAGCTGACTAGGTCCACATAATCACGTCATTTATGCAACGAGAAAATAGGAGTTGTAAAATAGATTTTAGTCGGTAAGCTTATACTTTAATGATATTGTACAGCCTAAGTAATCCTCCTAACACCTTGCAATTATTTAAGCTGTCAGAGGTTCTCTCAAGACGGAGAGCTCATTTACGGAGCAGTTGGGAGTATGAAAAGAGCGATTATATTGATAACGAAGAGGATATTGCTGAGGGTGAAGAAGGTGACGATGAAGATGATGTAGATGAAGACGATTTTATGGAAGTATCTGACGCAATCAGTGGAAAAGCCAACTTGGAAACTCCCGTGATGGGTTCATCTCTTACCACACCAGCGATTGTTGAGACGTCAACAATGACCACTACTAGCAGTTGTTCTGGAAAACGATCAACAACAACAAATACGACTGATGGTGAAGGTGGTAATTTTAGTGATGAAGGTCTCTCCACTGTTAGAAGAGTTGTACAGCAGCCATCCTCACTTCCTAGAGAAACAAATTTCTCCCTTACACCCACCGAGTCCCCCTATCCCATTGCTCAAGTGAGTTTTAAATACATTTAATGCTGGGATGATTGTAAGTAAAAGAAAAAATAAAATACACTTGTAGCGAAATTTTTTAATTTAAGTTGCGATTTCCCCTAATTTGTTTTCAATCAACAAAAATTTTGGGGAGTATTTAATCGGACAGATAGGTGCGCGACTAGTAACAAATTAAAAGATAGTTTGAATTTAGACACTTTGATGGAGCTATCTTATTTTAAACTCTCTTTGTTTCAATTATTCTAGACATCCAAGAATATGGAACCGCTAATTTCCTTTGCAGAATCATCTCAAAAGACTTGTTCCTCTCGAGGTATGTACCTTAAATCAACTGATTGAAAATGTGAAAATTACTCTGTGTAAAAATAAGAAATGCAAAATTTCCACAAAAACATCAACGAAATATTCACTTCGTTTCTTATGAAGAATGAATTTAAAAATGACCTTTTATTCCTATTAGTCGAAGTCAAATATTTGATATTAAAATCCACACAAGTATGGATGTCCGCTATTAAAATTAATGGCTTCGGTTCAGTGCGCCATTTTCTAACGATTTCAAGCCGAGTTGAGTTTATATCCACGATGCACAGATCTGAATGACCAGTTTGTTGAATTTAGCTTTAGGTCGTGTCATTTTCATGAATTTGCCTTTAGTAACCCGAGAACGGCGCCTTGTCAGTAGCTACTACGTATTTAATAAAATAGTGTTCACCAGAGATGACCAATAAACAAATGCGAGCTTCTCTACGAAATTGTCTGAACTCTCAAATGTTTTAGACCGATCATCTCATCAACCACGCCAACAGCAAACGGTTTTCTCTGACAATCCACACAATAATAGTCCCTCTAGAGAACATTCTATTCCAACAGAACTAAGTAGTGAAAGCGAGAATCAAATGGCAACAACCAATTCACGCCAAATTCAACTTTCAATGGGATCAAATTCCAGGGATTTAACTGCTGCAGATACCTTTCTATCTGGCCAGTATGAAAAGGAATTGGAAGAGGAAGAAGCCGAAGTGGAAGAGGATTATCCAATGCTAAGATTGGATTATCGCCTTAAGTAAGACCACTATATTAGCTTTTTGGCTGCTAACTTGCCTGAGGGTAGGCTAAATTGTCTTAAAGTATCGTATACTATCAATACGTGGATGCAGAATGTTAGCAGGTTGCTAGCAATTGGCAGACTGTGGTAACGGTAAGAAGGGATTCGGTGCAGGGATTCAGAAGAGCTCAATAAGCAACAGTGTTCGCTTATATGCTCTGACAAGTCGTTTTGATTATGCATTAACTTCTGAACGAAGCATATTTAGATAGATTACTACAGTGATATGATATAGCATCATGACATTGGCTGACCAATCAGAGATTAGTGACAATATAAGCGATTTTTGAGTCGGAAAACCGTATATTATGATTAACGGATCCAGTCTTAATACACTTTAATACTTCAGGAGAATCTGTTATCGAAACCGAAACAATTTTCCTGCATGCTTTGAATTGAGAAGTTGTGTCAACACTTTAGAATATAGAGCGTGCTCAAACTTAAAAATACTTGTAACAAATAATTAACACTTTTCCATAATTACAATTCTTTTAACAAAATTTCCTTTTGGCAATTTTGATATCCCAACTGAATGGTCTGTTGTGTGGGTTTCCTCGTTGAGTCAGTTGACCTTTTTTTAATCAAGCGCCGATTTATTTCTATTTCTGATTGAGAGAAGAGTGGTGCAAACTAATTTAAAGCAAGCATTAACAAATTTAATGTAATCCGATCAAATTTGTGAAATTCAAGCTTTTGCCACTTGAGTCCCCTTAGTGATTCCCGAGGAAACGAGGCATCTGTTCTGGAGACCAAGAAATGGAAATTTGCCTACACATTTACCACTTTGTTGATATTCAGTAAAACAAACATTTTAGTCTTGCTATTGTTTGACAAACCCTGTCACTATCAACTAGTAGTGGCGGTCTAAATGGGTTACCTCTATCTCACTGCCCATCTCCTTTTCCATCACTTGGACTTTGAGAATAAAGTCTTTGACCATGATTCGCTCCTCGTGCTTTCACTTATCAGCTAAAATACTTATCACATCTCAATTATTGATTATAAAATTTGCACACTTTCACTCATCATTAATTTATTTTCGGAGTTCAAATGGGGTCTTCCTTCTGCAGTCTTAATTATTGTGACCTCAAATTTATTACAGTCCAAACCAGCTCCAACTTCCAATTTTATTGCTGATATTCCATCACCTTCTTGCAGTTTTAACCGCATTCCAGTAGAGTCTTTTCCAGTAAAACGAATTGGCTATTTCAATGTCTATTATTTATCATCCATGTGCACATATTACCTATTTTCAGAGGAGATGGGCAGGATGCAGAGATAGCGGCAAAATATCCTCCTTTACAACCTGAACTACCTGACGAACCCCAGCCACCACGTCGAAGTTCACATCGGGGATTGACTACTCCTGCAGTCTTGAAATGGTTGGAATCAACTCAAGCAGCTACAGCCGTGGAAGGTGGTATCATTTCACCATTCGCAACTCCTTCAAGTATAATGTCTGGTGCAAGTTCTCTAGCTCAACCATTAGGTATCGGAGAAGACGAGACTATCTCTGCCAGTCAGCATGACTTAGTAAGTCGAGTTCTTCGACGTAATGTTCGAGAAGCATCTGAAGAACTGAGAAGGGGTTTCTTCCTTGCTGGATATCAATCGGAACCTGTAAATATTCGAATGGTAAACACCAACCCTGGAGAGAACTTGGGTATTCAGATTAAACCCATTTTCACAGAACCGACGGAGATTATTCCATTTGTTGGAGAAATTCCTCTTCATACAAATTCTAATGGCAAATGGTAAGCCACTTATTACCTATATTAGATAAATATTTGATATATCGCATCGATTTTGTTAAAAAATACCTTTTTCGTAGCCACTATAAACTTTGGCATTCTAGCTGCCAAATAGAGGTGGCAGACTGCTATCCAAACTCACGATATTCAGAATGTAAGAAAGCGAGCATATGAAGCATTCCATTTGTAATTTCCTAAGCAGACTAGTGAAGATTATTTTTAAAGCGTCCTAACTAAGCCATACCTCGACTCTTGGTGATCTACAAGTGAAGATGCGTGGGAACTGAACGTAAGTAAACATTTCTTTTTACGTCGAACCTTTGCCATGTGCTTGTTGGAGACCAAAATACCGAAAATAGGCGATTTTTTGTTGTTTTTTTAAATCCAAATATATGAAATTGTTGCATGCTTTGTGTCAATGTGCACAATCACTAACTTAGGAGTTTCAGCTTGTTATTATTAAATTCTTAAAACAAGGCTATATATGTATATATACATAATCTTCTAATTTTTTGACACATGGGTTTTCAAAATTAATGGCCAGTTAATATCGCTAGTGAACTTATTTTCGACTTTGTGTCTCCAAAGTAGATCTTAAATGATTTTCTTTTAATTACCTGCTGATGGAAATCAATAACAACCTGAAATATGGTTTGTGATGGCTTCAGCACAAAATGGTTGTTAGGTCATCCCCATCATTGAAAGCATTGAAGTTCCAAACATAGTACTACTGGATCTTGGTAACTTTCGCTATTTTCTGGCGCAAATGGGACCATTGAAAATTGATGTATATTGTGTTGAAAGGTGTAGACGACGCTATGTTTCATGCGCATGGTTCGCGTTTCATGATACGAAGAAAAAAGGCGAATACCTTGGAATAAACCACTAAACAGCACTTGAAAAGCTTCCTGGGAAGTTAAGTGAGATTTTGAACTTAAACTCTTAATTTCCTCTTTATTTTCCATTCAGCGAAGCCGGACTTGAAGTTCACGCCATTATGCCGAATGGCAGAGTGGCTCGAGAAGGAATCCTCTCAGTCGGTGATCGAATCTTAAGTGTCAACGGCACCTCTCTCATCGGTGTAACGTTTGATAAGTAAGCGAAAAATGTCATCTCACTTTAATTTCTTTGAAATTTTGTTTTTTTTGCCCTGTAAAGTTAAGACATAGATATCGCGGTAATGAGGTCATTCCGCTTTATTAAAATAACCTGGACATTCAAAGAGCTCTCATTTATTTGACTTATGAGCTCTGTTACTCAAATTGTTTGGTCTTTATCACATTTGTCTTGAACAAGTTCTTGACCTCAATAGCTGTTCTATATTGACCGATTCCCTTTTTTATAGCTCAATGCAGCTATTGAACTAAAACTAAGATGGGTCCCTTTCTAATAGGAAAGAATAAATTAAATAGCCTATAGCGAAACCTTTTTTCTCTAACACCCTTATTTTTTTTTGTTTTTTTGCTCTACTTCTCCACCCTTCCCTCGCACACAAAAATCCCACGTTAGTCGGTTCACCGTTCTTCTTTTCTAAGAAGAGATCACGTTTTGTTATATTTTATTCTCTCAAAAGTCCATTTAATCGTCTACAATCATAAGGTTACCTGATTACAGAGTTGAGGCAAAAGTCCTGTGTAAGAATTCTATTTAGGAGAACTTTAGGTCGAACAGGCAAGCATGTCTGGCCAGGTTACGCAGTAGGGGTTGTGCGTAAAGAAGGAAAAAGAGTGGGAGATGGAGAAAAAGAGCTTTATGTCTTCTCGGTTTTGGACGGCCAAGCCTGCGCTGCGTTTAGCTTACTGCTGATTCGTTTACGTGGGCAACAGCCAGCATGGACATAACGTACCTCCACACACGAGCGCGCACTCTTATACGACCTTGATGCCTGACCAATGAGCATATCCAACACAGTGACATGTGCGCACTGCATTCCAGTATCGCTTTATCCCATTTCCCACACCAGAGACCTTCCCTATTACTTACACTGCTATTGCAGGATTGTTGTTTATGTGTTAGTGTTCTTAGCTGACCGTGTATTTAATCACATATTACTGATAGCTCGCTAAACTTAGAAAGATGAATTGTGTGCGTTTGCGAGTTGGTTTAATGGAAGCTACCTTCAGTCCCATTCTAAGCTTATTAAAATGTTTAAAGAAAATTGCACGATGCATTAGATTCGTCCTTTACGTATTTGGTAAAGTTTCTAATGATATCCTCTGTTAATAATAATGAAGGCTTGTAGGATCTTTTTCCTCTTTTTTCTTTCAATTATTTAAATTTTTCGATTAATTGTGTTATTAGTTGGCTAATAAACACCTCTGGATAATATCACGTAGCTGACACCTTCGAAGGAAGCCTGTACTTTTTCTCAGTAATTCAAAAATTAGCAGATGTGCTTTATATCAATTGTACAATTCAGTCTTTTCATCCTCATATGTTGAATAATTTGTTTCGTTAATGCCTTTCTAATCAGACAACTTTTTATTACAATAATACTTCTTTTATAACTAACCAAGACCGAACTTATCGATTTCTTGCTTAGCTTTCCTTCTGTGTCCTTCTCAATGAATAATAAAGTGAAAAGGCAATTGAGCGAGAGTGTCTTGCAACCTATGACAAATTTCTTTTTGCATTTAATTGCATCTCTGAAATGCTGTAACGCACACTTCTTGTAAAGTAATTAGCATCTTACTAAATGCAGTTGGATCATTTTTTCATTTTAAGTCCATGTCACGAATCTCATTACTTTTTTAATCACTTCTGAATTCACATTAATAGTTTAATTATAGGCCTCATTTCTAGTTGTATTGGAAAAGAAATTTATTGCCACCTTTTCTTATGAAGACTTAATAAGACAGGTTCAGCTATCACAATTCTAACCCAAATGATGTGGTTAAAGCTATCCATGCTTTTGGGGTCAACTGAACGTTGGTTTTAAGGTTAATTCGCGTGTACTTTATATACAGTTTCAATAAATATTTAGCCAAAGTTTACGAGAGATTAGTAGTCCTGTTTATTAACCGATTTTTGCACGGTTGATAAAGCGGTTTTAATTTCCAGGGCGAAGCCACGCACTCAACATATAGGTTGCATAATAAAATCCATGTACTCAAGATTAGACTCGGGAAAAAATCTTCTTCGAGAAAAAAAAACGGTCGCTAAACTAACATTTGTAGTTCTGTTTCAGTTATATAAACCGTCCATGGGGTTTTCTTCTCTCTTTATTATTATTTAGATTAATTGCGTATTAATGACGTAATTTAGCCAATAATTTCAAGTCCTATAAAGAGTTTTAGAAATAGGCGAAAAATCTACAATTAATTAAAAATTTAACTCTTATTTAAAATGAATTCAATTGCCTTGGAAGGTATTTAACCACATGATTCATTTTTTTATACGCTATATACTCAAGTGGAACTGCAAAAAACACTCTCTTGGAGATATATAATTAGTGGAAATTTAAAAATCTTCGATCTTTCCTTCTCGTGAACTTTGGTTCTAGTTCTTTTCTTTTTAATTATCCAACCGTAATAAAGGCTGTTTGCCGTACTTCATATCCGCTGTTACATATTACTTCATATGCATTGTCCACACAGTATTTTACAGAAATATGTATAAGTGTGTAAAATTAGACAATTTCGAAGCATTAGAAATAATGAAAGACATCAGTCAATCTAAAATAGGGTATGGTGTGTGATTAGCAACTTCTCGATAGCTTCATTCGTTCATCACTATTTTTGTTATGGTGGGATTAGCATTCTAGGGTAAGTCCACACGATCAAAAATCACCAGTTAGTGCTGGTATTGCAAATAGGATTTGAAAAGTACTTTTGCCTATTAGTATCAAAATTGTCATATAGCTAAGAAGGTAAAATATGTCTTTCATGAAAGGTAAGTGAATCTCTGGAGTTTGCGTTCCAATTTGCTCGTATTTGTTCTAAATATCATCAGCATACGGTGAAGTTTATTCCTATTAGAAAAAGGTCTCCTGGGCATTTGGAGATATTTGATATTCGTTAGCATAGATTTGAATTCTTTAGTTGTTTTATGGCTACTTATTTCACTATCCAGCTATAATGCCAGGAAATGGTTAATATTCAATATTGGTGGGTGTTTAATCTATTTTAATCTCATTCCTTAGAGCGCTTAGTCGGTACAAGTTAATATTTACAGCTGAAAGGTTACACCCCACTCCCTTAACCGTAAAATTAGAGAAAAATTGTCAAAGCATATCACCACCTTTTTTCAATGTATGGCACTATACGATTGGAGACTCGGTATTCTTGTTGAATGCAACATGTTCAAGGCTTATTATTGGACAATAGAGTTAACATTGAAATATATCACCATCGCACTGCATTTCTATTAACTGCTTTAATATCTACGTTTTTTCCATTTCAGAGGGAGGGAGATCTTTCAAGAGGCTCTAAAAAATCCAGAGATCACTCTGCAAGTTCTCCCATATACGGGTAAAACCACCCACTGCACAATTCCACCGACGAGCAAACCATGTCGTAGAACAAGTCCACCGCTGTTGACACGAGAAGTTGGTGGCTCCGGAATATCAGAAGAGTGTGAGAAGCCGAGCTGTGGTCTGGTTGTAGTGATCGATAACTCGTGCAAGGGAAAAGAAGACTCAGTTTCCAAATCCGGTCCACCCCCACCCCCACGTCGTTCTCCTCACACCGCATTGTCACAGCATCAGACACAGCAACAGCAACAGACAGAAAATGACACGTATTCGGTTAAGAATGTTCCTGTTCTGCCACCTCGACAGAAACAGGAACCGAGAGACTCTCATTCCACTACGCAGGAAACCATGACAGTTCGGTTGAGAAAGGGTCAGACATCTTTGATATTAAAACTCACAACTTCTGCATCAATTTGCAGTATAAGTTTTCTTCATTTAAAAGAAGTCATTCTTGCTTTGAATGCTTTCAGCTTTGCCTCTACTTTCTTCATTACATTGTCTATCAAATGATGCTTAATTGTGATCCATTTTTTTTTCCACTGGAACATCCGTTCTACTGCATTGTCTCATTGTTCATCATAAAGTGGGTTTTAGTTGTATTAGGAAATTGATCTCTTTATCTGGTGGCGGTGCTATCATCTTTAATTCTCCAGAGTTCGGTGATAAGTGCCCATGTTTTGCTTTCTCCTTCATGGTTCTTAGGTCTACCTCTTTTATGAATACTTGCTGTTTTGAAAATTATTTTAGGCAAAGGTTGGCGATAAATATTTTATAGACAGAGATTGAGCAATACTAATTTGACATTGAAAAATCTAAAGTGGGGCTAACATAAACCCATTCCTTCTGCCGAATTTCCGTTTTCTGTAGACGTTAAAGTAAGAGTGTACAAATTAATATGTACGTATTTCATCCCTCAAACTGAAGCTTAAGTATTATTGTTTCCGGTCTCTTACCAAATCATGCGACTCTGTCGTCTCTCTATTCTTCAAACGGGGGATTTTCAGACTGATAGCATAAATCTAATCATTCAAATTTCACTTGAGCAATTCCACTACTTGCAACTCAGTCCGAATGCAACCTAAGAATCACTTAAACGTTTTCAACTATTTTCAATCTTGTTAAGTCAGAAAAAGCAGTTCGAGATGTGTTTTGTTTATTTATTCATCGGTGAGTGGATCTAACTCTGGTTATGCTATTTAGAGATTCACTTCCTTCGACGCAAGGCTGGACCGTCTCGCGCTCAAACTTCCATCACATTCCAGCAAATGAAAGTCGAATTCGTATATCCAAATGTCAGGTTATCTGTATGATTGGGAATGCTTTCCTCGGCAAAAAAATTGATATTCTAATAATTGCTAATTGATAAATTTCGCATTCCTTGAAGAAACACTTTGAACCATTTCCATAATATTAATGTGAGTTTAAAATTTCATGGAAGACAGATAGTTTGCAAACTATCAAATCTCCCGTTAATAAGAATTAGTTGCTGTGTGGGGCCATCCATTTCAATGTAATTTAATCGATGTGAATTAAACTTGTACATCGATCGTTACACTATCGACGCATAAAAACCAATTTAAGTTTATATAATTGCCTTTAGTATGTTTGATAGCTACTTTTTTTCGAGATCTATCGTTTTTCTCTGACGCAGAATGCTTTTTTTCGAGAGGGAGGGAACGTAGATTCAGAAACGATAAACCACACGAACATCTTTTCCTCTTGTTCTCTCTCTCTCTCGATCATGTTCGCTAAATCACTACCTCCCGTTTTACGACACCCGCACAGTCATTCCTACCTGCCCAAACTTCAAATGGCCCTTTCCAAAATTAACACTCCCTAATCACCTTTGCGTGACTGTACACAGATTTGCGGCGATATGTGATTCATCAGTGGCTTAAGAACTGATTGTAATGAATAGGGAAAGCCGCAAAAATGTTGGAAGTGCTAAGTTTAATTATATTTTTTGATGGTGTTCAGGTTCTTCAATTAAATAACATGCAAATGAGGATTTCAGTTGAGCCATAATGCATTATTGCTATGCTGCATTTGTAACTCTACAGTATATTCTGAAGAAAGTGCAACATGGTAAAAGGCTAAACTTTATTAGAAGAGATTGTTTTTACAGCCGAGATCCTTCTCAAAGTGTCAATTTTAAAATGCCAAAGGAAAAATTAAAAGCATATTTTTGTTATTATGATTTCACGGTGAGTTCCAAAGTACTTTAGGTTTGCCTTACTATACTGAAAATTTACGAAACCCATGAAATTACTTTTGTCAAGCAGTTTGCATTGCGTTGTATAGTAGACAAAACGTTTGTCCTAATTTTCTGGTGGTTAATTAAAAAATGGAACTACCATTCGAAGCCGTTTTCATTGCCACAAATCATAAGCATCTTGCTGTAAATTTTCTAAATAATGGCCATTTATTTATTTCTGAAAGTTTCCTTACTGAAGTTTTTAGTTGTGGCATGCTCTTTGGCGTCGAATAAAGCTGGTTCAAATAAAAAGTTATCATTTATTTTTATTCTATAAAAATAAAAGGAAAGAAAATAAAATTTGGGGCTTTATTTAAAATTCTAGTTGCACACAAGCACCTGCATACTCTTTCCCAAATCGATTGTTATTCAAAAACCTGCGGCCATTTACCAATCTCAGCATTCAAATATTTGGACCCCAAACATTATAGAGCTTGAAATATCTAGACACGTGATTGTGTGGTTTGGACATCAGAAGATAAATCGCCGATGTGGTTGACCATTGGCTGTGCTCCGATGAATATGGATTTCGTGAACTCTATAATTGTGGCAGACATGTTAATCACTGTGTAAACGCTTTTCGATTACCCAGTTATATAGAGCTTCAATAAGCTCATATCGTTTAGCGAACTCAAGATATCGATCATTTGAAAATGCAAGAGCAACTCGTTTTGTCAATAGACAATTTTTTTTTCAGTTTGAATATAAACAATATGGCATAAGCAACATTTCCACATACCATGTCCACTCGTTGACTCACGAAAGATGCACTTTACCCTGCCTTTCAGATAACAGTGTAGGTGCCTTTCTACTGGCTGTTATTATTATTTATTATAGGAGCCTCCGGTTTGGGATTCAGTTTAACGAGCAAGGACCAACATCAAAAAAAGTCCAATTGCCCGGTTTTTATTAAAAACATCCTACCAGGTGGAGCAGCGCTGATGGATGGAAATCTAAAACCTGGAGACAGAATTCTCATGGTATATTTATCTTGTTTTTATTGCAAATTTGGATAAAAAGGTTTAATTTGAATCCCTCTCTATTGAACATTGGTTAATGAGGCATCCATTTTCGCCCACATCAAAATATGATTTTTTTGCTAAACACTCCTAGATGTTGGAATTGTTGGGTAATGTTCTAATTATTCGAAGTAATGCTTCATCGATCTCTAATATTAACAGTTCCATTAAAGGGAGATTTAAAGCGAATACGCCAATTGCAGGCTATATTTCAATCAAATGTAATTGCGCAACGAATGTAACGCTATGCTTATTTTTTAGAATTGTTTTAACTCATAACCGATCGATTTGATCAGCTGTGATAGTTAACGCTCCATTTTTGGAAACATCACCCACGCTAGTTAGTCGTCGCCAAAAGAGAGATTATTAAATTCGTGCTTCCACTAAGGTACCGCTTCAATAGTTTAGATGACTATTGGAAAACATATATTATTAATAAGGATTGAATTGGATTATAATGCTGTCATTTCCCCTTATTCGTTCATCGTCTGCACAATACTACTTTTGTTTCGTCATTTAAATAGTTCGTGGTCTTTCATTAGTTTAAACGCATAAGCTACCCATTTCCAGGTTCGCACCCTCGTATAAATAGCTCTTTTATTTGTAGTGTCTCAAGATTGCAATCATTTAAAATCAAGGCTTTTTGTCATTACCACGTAATGCCTTTAACCACGCGCTTGTGTGGGAGTAGCCCTTACGCTGACAGTGATTGGTCGCAGCGTTCCATGAATGGGATAACACTTCCCCTTACTATTCTCTCGCAATAGATGTTCTTTGCTATTTTGGGTGGTAAAAATATGGTAGCAGGCCAGTTAGTTCCATTTTCAATGTCTATCTTTAAAAAATTAATAAAATGAAAATAATTGCAGTGGCCACTTCTAAGCGGATATTCTAATGGAGATTTTACTGATGATTCCTGCTATCGGGATTGGATCCGCATCATCAAAATCTACCCCAAAAGTCAAATGGATAAGTTAGAGGCAAAAAGATTTTTTCTATAAAAAATTATTTTTGCATATAAAATTAAGTACGTGATAATTAGGTCGTTACAGTAGTTTTTAAATAATTGCTTGAAATGAATTCTTTTAAGTACTGTAAGCTGATCTTTCGTGGGGAGAATTAAATCATTTTAAAGCTGCGGTGTGATTTTGGTTTAGTCTGTTCTATCACTCTCGATAAAATTATTAATTTGTAAAGGTCTTAAAAATGGGTCAAAACAAGAAGAGGGTGGAGGTTGCTCGTGAAATGACGCCTCACCGTGACTTTTGAAATTTAGTAAGTTAATTATATTCCCCGGGGGGGGGGGGGAATTCCTCTTTCAATTTTGAGAGTCTTTTAGCAAATTGATAAAACTGGTTGCATAAAAATTCATCTTGGTATCCTTTTGATCAGAAGTTAAACAGGAGCTCTTCCATTACTTGACTACTCTTTGATATGCACTTCTATAAAACACATTAAATTTAACTACATCCCAACGAAAGCTCTTCAAAACGTTCACTATTTGTCTTATTTCAAACTCTCCCATGTTCCCAAACAACCAATGTGCTTTTGAATGTTTCAGTATAAGATAGATTAAAACCAAATTTTAGACGTATTAAAACGGTACAATTACCGCCCTTACCATTAACTTCCACACCACCTTGACTTATCTAAGGTATATTTAGTCTTTAAAATATCACATGTAAATAGAAATGTACTAAAAAGCAAATTATCTTAACTGCAATTACAATGTAAATTCAATTCGAGGTAGAATTTAACATTGGTAAAATATTTTAACCACCAGGTTCACTTTAACTGGAGACCCTAATTGACCAATTCTCGTGCAGAGTGTTCAACCAAAGTGAAAAATGTTGAATTTGGTTCTAAGTTATTACATATTTGATACTTCTATCGAGAAATGGTATATCTGCAAGATTGAATGACTTTACCTCATAATTTTACTTACCGTATTTCGTCAAAATTTGCAGCCAGAACGGTGCAATTTACATGAATCGTTAGAAATAATTGCAAACAACAGACGAAAAGAACAGAGAAAATGGTTGAAATCGAAGCGTCAATATTAGTTCACTTGCTTAATTGAACAATTTGTCATATTAGACAAATTGAAGTCTGTTTTATTTCGGTAATTTCTCAATTCCATTTTGTTTTAAGCTCAAATTTGATGTTCACAATAATTGCCTTACTCTATTACAATCACAAATTTTACTCTAATACCCAGTACCAAATGTATCATTTTCCTATTTATGTCGGTCAACTTAATCACTTTCAATAATTTGATTTAAGCCCATTATTAATAGATAATCGACTATTGTTAACTCGTAATTTCACTTTTTAATCGTAAATTGTTACTGTCTGATATTCTGTTCTTTTCGCGTTCGAATTTTTCACAGGTTGATGATAAGAATGTATCCGAATTAGGCCAGGCAGCCACTGTCGCCTTACTGAGAGAAAAGCCAATCGGTTGCATGGTGACACTTGTTGTCATTCCAGCAATCCACAGGGATCAGAGCAATCCGCCAACATCTTCCGCTAATGAAGACACCCGAAGAGAAAATTCTGGACCGCCTCAAAGTGTGAGCGAATGACACTTTAATTAATGCACTGTTTTTTCCCTACCTGTCTTCTATTGGATTATTTCACTACCATATGAATGGATCTTCAAACTAAGCTACTCATTAATACCAGCAAAATATTAGCTCATTTTTTTCATGAATGAGATTCTTGAAATAGGGTAAAGTGTATTCCTTTATTTAATGGAATTTCGATGCTTATAAAATTGAATGGTCTAGGTAATTGTGAGGTTTATGCTCCTTCTAATTGTCCAAATGTCTACTGATGTTTAAAAGCTATTTGTCTGCGCTTTCTTAAAAAGTGTCTCTATGCTAAGTCTGCAATGCGATCATTAGCAATAGTGGAATCATTCTATGCTATTTCAAATTTCCCTTCAGTTAATACCCTGGTAATTTGAACAGTGTAACGCATTAAAAGGTATGCTCAAAGACCTAGGGTAAGTCCACTTTGGGTAGATTGCATCAGAGTTGATTGTGTAAAGTTATAAGTATGAGAAGAGATAAACTGAGCACACTGCCTCTCAGAGGAGCAGTTCATTATGGGAAATTTATCGTATAAAATGGAAACATCTCCACAGATCTTTGATACCATGCACTTGCCTATTTGACACATTTAACTAGGATTAATAGAATGGGCATAATGGTTTTGGATTATGCATAGGAAGTTTTCATAATGACCAGTCTTTCATTTTCAAATAAGTTTCTTTTACTTATTACTATTACTATTACTATTTTACTCATCCTTTTCTCCATGAGACGCACTAAACTATGGGTTATATGCGTGGACTAAGATGAATTTAACTGACTGTAAAATTTTTGCAATTTTAGGAAATTAGGAAGGCTGAAGAAGATTCACTAAAATACTTCGCCGTGGACCCAGCGTTAGTCAAGCTCCACACCTTTGAGATTCCAGTTTCTGGGTCCTCATCAACTGAATTAAAGGACCGTTCTGACTTAAAGACCAAAAATCGATCCTTTTCTATACCCACTTCTCTTCTAGCCTCAGCTTTCACTCTTGGTGTGAGCATCCGAGTTCGACCTCTTAATAGTGATGATTGCTCAGAATCTATTCTCGAAGATGCCGTCAAAAATGTTGCTGCTACGACCATTTTCAATGTTACTGCTAAGAATTCCAGGGATGATTGTAGTAGAAATGGGGTCTTTGTTCGAACTGTTATTCCAGGAGGCGCTGCTCACAAGGTAAATATCTTCATTTTACTTCCAAAATCTGGTGTTATACAAAGTCGGATATAAGTGCAAAGCTATTTTAAAGTAATAATGACTAAGGAAGAAAATACTGTCTTTATTTGCATAGAACGTTTATCTATATCAAAGTAAAATTCTAACTGTATGATAGAGAAGGATGTTTTTCACAAATGATTGAGTGTTTTGAGGTAGCACTGCCTTTGCACGTTTCTTTTGCGAAGGAACCTCAAGAAATTGACATGTTTTAGGGGGAGAAAAGGGAGACGAGGTTGAGAAAGTGAGCCACGCATTCTCGCATTTATATGCTTGCGGATATTTAGAGTGGAGGCCAAATTAAAAGAATAGAAGGCGACAGTTGCAATGAAAAGCAGGATAAATCACTCATACGGAGGGGGTGAACCGATAGAAGTGATGCATATAGCAAATTAGGATAAGCAGATTTGACAGCCCGTTTATCATTTTTAGCCATATGAGTGGTTAATAAAAGGCATCGCACAACAGCAAGCGCAACAAATGAAGCATATGATGCCACGTGTAAATGAGAGGCACTTTTGCCTTTCATGAACAATCGCATTGTCAGATTGAATTCGTCCTAATGCTTATGAGAATGCGGAGTAGTTGGAGTATATTACTTGGAAAGAATGAGTAATTGAGTCCATAGCCATGACCACTGATGTATTTTTCAGTAGTTTATTTTAGTACTTGTTCAAGTACTATATTAGTTCAAAGTTTTAATGCAAAAGTAGGTTGTTCATAAGAATTCTTCTCATTGTGGTTTTTTAAAATTTATAATTCATTCAGAATGATGTTTGGTCGCTACTTCATGGACTATAAAAGCTTTTGCCTGGTAAACTCTTAAAATGGAGTGACTAATCGCCTACGTCAAGGATTTTGCTGATGAAATTTCGTGACAAGAATGATATAAAACTGATCAAAGTGGCCTACCCAAATGACAATCTTTTTGGCGTTTACCTAAAGCAGAATTAGGTCACAAGAAGACCAATATCTGTTGACACACTTTGCCTAAGCACTTTTACTATAGTATGTAAATAAATAATTGCATATATATCAAAGAATATATTGGATCGGATTATTTCACATGAATTGCATCAGAGAACGCAAATCTTCTTTCAAGTCAAGCTGATTCTTTCCCCAGAATAAGAATTTATACAAGTATATCTATCGTTAGATGGTTACATATGTGAGAAGCCAAAGATAATTCCCTTTTCTTTGTTAGGATGGACGACTTCAAGTGGAGGATCGGTTATTGTCGATCAACAACCACCCTCTCTCCTGTCTTTCCTCTGCAGATGCTCTTACATTGCTCAAAACTTCTATTTCTCAGATTACTACTGATAGGGAACCCTTTATTCGTCTTCTTGTGGCTCGAAGAATTCTAGGCGTTGAGGTTGAAGAATCAGCGTCTGTAGACCCTCCTCAGAATTTAATTGCAAAGGGTCCTCAAAAGGCTGAAGTTGGCTTGAATCTCTCGCCATCTTTGAGACGTGGTGATAAAATTAATTCTGGTTCTCTGGACAGTCTGGTAAATATAAAAAATACAGTTACTTGGCTTGTTTCAAGGCGATTAATGGCGATATTGCTTTCATTATAGCTTGTCGACGCTGCAAACCGATTAAATTCCTTCGTTGTATCTGCGAATGTGCATCAAACGGCACAGGATGATACCCCTCAACCTTCTACTTCTACTAGTGACCCTCGACAACGGCCGAGGGCTTTCGACAGAAACCAAAAGGTAATTCTAAATCATTGTGCCAATTCGCATTGTCAGCATGAGTGGTTGTTTTGGCAGACTTAACCACGGCATATTTAACTTAGACCACAAGCGCAATGATTTCCATATTATATGATAGAGTGAAATATATTTTCATACTAGCTTTACTCTTCTTGTTGTTGTACGATTGTCTGCGGAATAGTTCTTTTGGTGTTCTTTTTATCTAGATTAGAAGATTTGAGCAGTAGTAACCTGCTAAACCTCACGTGTATTTACTTACATTTCTCTATTTCCCTCTGACCACCTTTAACTCAAACCTCTCAAACTCGTCAACCCTCGTTGTGTGTACCTCCTTCCTAATTTTTCGGTATGTTCAACATGAACCTCGTCAAAATATTCTGTGTCTGCCTTGCCGTCCTAATATTCGTCACTGGCGCTTGAAACCACTTCGTGCTCACTTGCATGACTCGACACACCCAAATTCTATTTTCGCGGTTTGTTCTTCTAACTTTAGTTGGCCAAAATGTGATGCTCAAATATCCTGCTTTTTATCCCAATCTTCTTTTGCGCCTTAATGTCGCATGCCAAGCACTCAGCTTCTCAAACCGATTCTCATCCAAATTAAGCATGTTGGTTCTACTTTCATCATAAATCGCTCTAATTGATCGTATATCTTAATGGAACTTTAATCCCACCTCGTTAGTTTCTTTGTCCATTAAAGAGCCAATACGAGGTAATAGGTGCGTAGCATTCTCTCAACTGGGATCCAGTAGTAAGACCTATGCTTTGACTTTGTTTTAAACATTCGATATTTTTTTGTAATGCTCCGAGTAGGACATACTGGGCACTGTTATATAGAAGTGTCATTTCTAAATATGACTCAGGATTAAATCGCGAAATTGAAAGGTGTTGGAAGATGTGCATGCGTCATATTTATAGGCTGGATATGAACTGCCCCTTACAACTAAGTTCCCAAGGCTTTTTATACTAATAGCACAACGCGAACTATTTTTACTCATGTTATCTTTTGATTAT
Organism: Hymenolepis microstoma; assembly: GCA_000469805.3. Taxonomy (NCBI): domain Eukaryota; kingdom Metazoa; phylum Platyhelminthes; class Cestoda; order Cyclophyllidea; family Hymenolepididae; genus Hymenolepis; species Hymenolepis microstoma. The sequence goes on along the minus strand of LR215995.1, from coordinate 6,990,670 downwards.
TCCTCTTTGTTTTCATTTCCATTCTGTAGTCTTACACTTGAGCATTACTATGGAACTGTCCGCATAAGCTGTCGTGATGCGGCTGACGATTTTCCTTATTTTTAGGCATTTCTCCATATACATCACTCAAATATCATCCGCAAGTATTCCTCACTCGAGACTCTGATAGGCTCCAAACCAAACCGGTGTGAAAGTGAAACCCAAACTGAATCGTATGTTTTTCTTCTAAAATATTTTTTATCCGTCTATTACATTCATGTCGTTCTATCTAATCGAAATTGATTTGTGATTCATATTTAGATTGGCAAACATATATGCTCTAACTATTGCGCATGTTGTACTACAACTCAACCCTGTTTCACTTTGGTCTTGTCAAAATATGTCCCTCTATCAATTAATTTTAATGTCGTAAGATTTTCCTCTTTACGTCCTGGTTATTAAGGAGCGTGCATAGCTTCTAATAACAACGGCGATGCATCTCTAAGTTACAATTAACACAGATAACCAAAACGAAAGCAAGAATTTTAGAAGAATAAGCATTTGTCGAAATAAGGGTAAGTGAGGAAATCACGGGTTGCGAGTGGTACATTTGTCAATGGGCACGTTTTCTAAATTAGAGACCACGAGATTGATGTTCATCGCAATAAATCGGTGAAGTGGATGGCAGTCCGCACTTGTAAATACTGGTTAGTACGAGGGGTGGTAGAATATGAGTGTATCCGGGATTTATGCTTTACACTTCCCCTTATGGGATTAATACTCAAGCATTGCCATCCAAGAAATTGAATGCTCGATTCTGATGTGTTAAGTTCGCATGAAACGATTTGGATCATGTCATTGTTTAACTCACTTTTGCATAGCATTAGCGTAGTAACAAGATTTGATAAGTAGAGTGACAGTTTTCAAACCTTGCACTGACTATTAATTACTTCTTTTAGCCAAGAGCCAAAAAATAAGTGTGAAAAAACAAACTTGCAATTGGACATGGGGCTTTCAAATTCATTCAAAGGTAGTAGCTCAGTTGCTTCGGAAACAGGTACCTTCTTCACAGCAAATTCAGGTATTTGATTTAAAATTCATTTACTGGCTCACTCTCAGAACCTTATCTTTTTGTTTATAAGCCAAGGACCACACGCATTGTTTATATAGCATGAAATTGTTACTGATATGGTTAGATAAATTTAGCCCCAAACGTTTTTCTATTCTTTAAATTGTCCAGGCAACACTCATCAAGTATATTTCGATTTATTTGGGTGAATTTTTACTCGGCTTATTTGTTTGTTTTAAACTTTTATAATGTCGCCAGCACCTAGTATTGTATGACTTAGGCGGTTTTTTAGAAACAGACGATTTTATTATAAAATAATTGTCAAAGCTCCACTCTCCTGCCCTTATACGCTATTGAGTTAATGGTATCGATGATCAGATGTTGTTTGCTCGTCGTCATTTGTCTGTAAATGACCATATCCAACACCGACCACATCAGAATACTGGAGTGGTGTTCAATTTCGCCCCTCCAGATCGTCCTTGTTTGAAGTGCATTTCCCACTGGCATTAAATCAAATCTCATATAGTTCTTCCTTCAGCTAGGAGTATATATTAGACTATTCAAATGTGTTTATGAATTCGGGCAAGCGTTTTGCTTTCACTTTCGTTTTAGTATTCTCGCCTTTTGCATCCTGCTACCCGAATTAACATTTTATTATTCCTCATGCGGAATAGAAACCCACGAAAAAGGAATGAAATTCTAATCAACTGATTGTGTGGATATAGAGGTACCAATCGAACAAAACTATTGAATTTGGAGAAATCAATCTCACATACTAACCTTCTCTCAAGAACTATGGAACTTTGTATGAACTTCAACAGAAAAAGTGAATTGATTTAATCTAGAATTTTGTTCAATGTTCTTCTATATTAGGAAAATGTATATTGACCAAGGAATGAGATATTTTAGAAATCTCACAAGTTAGACTAATGTGGATTTCATAATCGTTGCGATCGATGTAAAAACTAAAATGTGTTAGTATGCTGTGTATAATGATTTTACAGCTATCTTCTCCAACAATATTCCTTTGAGTCAAGCACTTGCTCCCCTTAAGGAAGGTTTTTTTGAAAAATAATTTAATACCACTTTTCCAGAGAGGGAATATTCTTATCTCCGACCGATACATTTCGCATATTAAGTAGGTTGGTTTTTTTCAAAAACTTTATTATACTAAGACGATATCAGTAGACATGGTATTTTGGCTTGGATAAATATGTGCCTCAATTGGAATCAATGATGAGTCACAGAAAGGTGTAAAAGGATTCGTAAATGGCCGGTTTTCTTCACCTTTTTTTACAAGAATTTAATTGTTGTTTCTCTTAAAATCAGGTGGTAAATCTGGTCGAATTTATCGTTGTGACTCTCAAGGGACTGTTGACACAACTGAATCCGACTCAACTATGCTCAACGATCTTTCCGGGCGTGCTATTGATGAGGACCAACTATCTGATAGCAGTTATTACGATATCCTTGCTGCGGATGCATCAAAACCGTTCGAAGATGAATACTTACTTGGAGGCGCTCTCTCAGAGCCTGAGGTGCTTCCAAGCCTTCAGCGCCGATGGTACCGTCGCAGAAGACGTAATCGTCGACGGTGTGATGCAGACCGAAGGCAACGTACTGTCGTAGTGGTCAAACAGCCTAAAATAGACCTTGATAAAATTATGGTTGTCGCCTTTGATAAGATTCATGCAACTGATGGAGCTCAAGAATCTGTTGCTGTCCAAACCTCACCCCAGGGAGACGAAGGCAAAGAAGTGTGCATAAAGGTGATCGGTGATGGACAGAAAAGAAATAACCCTGGACGTGGAACTGCTTTCTGGCGGAAAGGCAAGACTTATATAGATGATAAAGTCAGTGAATCCAGTGTTAAATCAGGTAAATTTATAAAAGTACAATATATGCTGCTGAAGTTACTTATACATCTAATGTTTTTTTTGAAGAGGTTCAGCTAAATAAACGCCACTATCCATCAGAAAGCGCATTGAAGAAGCTGCTTCGGTAGGTGTTCAAGATTGTCTTTATTTATGAAACAAATGGAGAAAGAATTTCATTATTATTTTTCCTTCTAGATTTGTAAAGCCGTCATGTCGGTCAAACTCTGATGTCGGCGCACCAGCCACTCGGATCTTTTCAGGTCGAACCCTGGATAGAGGCACGGTTGCTTTTACCTCTTCTCAACACCCGAGTCTTCGCATTCCATTTTCACGTTCCCCTTATTCCGGAGATGGCAATGCTACTCCGGTCCACCATCTCACTTTCGGAGGTACAGCGACGTCTAACCTTGCGCGTTTGCCTTCGAATCAACACCAGCATACACATTTCCTAGTTGATATGGATAAGCCCCAAGTTATTATTCCTCAAACCCAGAATCATAACTCAGATTCGGCCTTTTTGTATGTTTAAATGAGTTGTGAATTTGACTGCAAATGGGTGAATATGCTGGTCGTTTTTCGTTCCTTTAGGTATGCCAATACAGTTCCTAAACAGGCTTTCCAAATTCCTTTTGCTCAAACGGCAGTGAGTCATCACCCTTCCAGTCCTTTATTACAAAATTCTGAAATGCAGGCGATACAACCATCACTTTCTAACCCCACTCTGCCAGACGAGGGAAATTATGTATCACTGGGAAGGCAACAAAATTATGCAGAACTGACATTTCCAACTGCTGGTGTGAGTCCTTCAGCAGTAGTTGTGGTACCCAATAGCGCAGATTCTACTCTGACTCACATACCTCCACCTATGGCAACGCTTAGTCTCTCGAAACTCAAATCAGTTCTATCTTCTTGTCCTCAGAATCAGCAGACATCTTTGTTTTTTCCTGAAACTACTATAGTTACTGATGCCGTCTCAACAGCAACGACAACTGCTAATAGTGAGAGAGGGGGAACAATCAATCAGTTGTATGACCTGAACCTTAGTTTTTGCTCAACTGCCTATGAAACAGTCTCTGATGTAAGCGTTTATGGTCAAGATAAATTTGAAATCTGAATAGACGATGAATAAGTATTTGAACATCCTTTCAGGTAAAAGCTTCTAAAGTTTCGGAACCGAGTGATACGGCATCTTCAAAAAGCGATAGGTAAGTTTTAAGAGTCTTACAGCTTACTGGTTTATCCATAGAAGGGTATACGAAGATGCTGAGGCTTTATATCGACACCTCTCTAACGTGAAAATCCTTGATGAAGTGGGCTCATCTTTAGTGATGCCAAATCACCATTCTCCACCAGAGCCCACCAGTACTCCTCATTCGGATGCACTATGAGTAACTCTTTTGATGTTGTTTGCATCATATTTCCTCTCCCTGCCCCCTCCTCAGTCACTCTCTGCTCACACCCACCGTCGGAGTGTCTTCTTGTCCTCACATTTATCTTGTCTTACTTCTCTCTGTGGCATTTTGAGCTTGTTGGTGATCAACTTACAATGTCAATGTTGTGTGTATTTAAGATATTAACCTCAGTAAGGTCCCTTTTCTCCTTTCACACTCCTTCCCTTAAGTTTGCTCCTTTATCTCCTCATAACTGCTTCATCCGAACACTCAATTAAGCCAGATTTCAAATAGCCAATCAACCAGGGAAATCTGATTCAGTCTTTCAGCTATTTAACTGTACAGAAGCATATAATTTTGTTGACCCTTCATACATCATGTTAGAAGTAATATCTATTCCCATTGTCTTATCGCATGTCTATAATTTGTGCATTATTGATTTAAGCAACATTCGTATCTGGCTTTAGAAACGTTTTCGAGATTTCCGCCATCTGCATAAATTCAAAATGGAGGAGGGAAAAAGTATCAGGTGCTCATGGACAAATCATCATATGAGGGCCTAAAAGTACTAAATTGAACAGTGAGAATGCAGAAGATTGATTAATCAAAGCAGGTGTGGGGTGAGATGTAGTGAGGTTTCACCATATTCGCTAGACCATTATCTCTTTTTTACACCCATGAAGTATGATATAAGAGAAAAACGATTTAAATTAGAATTTTAGACTGTTCGTTGAAGAATGTCAAGTTCGGGCACCGAAGCAGCCTGAGGAATACTGATAAAGAATGTGTTGGAACCAAATATCCACATAAAGCAATATGATTCAACAGTATTACTCAGTAATGTAGGCAACACAGTGTGTATAAAATTGGATATCGAAGTTTTGGCTCCGAATAGTATAATAATTGAAAGCAGTCGAAAGATAGCGTACTAAATGAAATGCATAATTTCAAAATTTTGTCAAGTCGTAGGAATGAAAAAAGGACACTCAAATGTACGTTTTATTAACTGTGGCAATTATTAAGAGATTTAGCTATGATTCAGTTCGGCTTTTAACATTTATGATATATTTTGCGCTTTGATAAAAGAACTATGGGCTTTAATGCAAAGTGGCGTCATCTTCATACACCTATTTTACGTATTGGCACATTTTTGTGTTGAAAGCGCTCCATTAGCAGTTCAGCTCAGCAAATTTTCGAATCTTACTCAATGGAACCAGGAAAGGGAGTAAAGCGGGAGAGGCAATATGTTCACATGAGTTGATTAAAGCTTAAGGCAATTTGCCAAGAATGAGTTGCAGCATTATAAATGTTTAAATTGTTGTCTCGGTGCATGATTCACATGTGTTGACGGGAATGCATAAGTTAAGCAAATGTTGAAGGAATGGCGAGAGAAAGACGAAAGGCGAGGTGGTCATGAAGTTCAATTTAAGGGCTCACTTGAGTAGCATTTGAAAAAATAACTTCGATATCCAATTGTGTACACATTACGTTGCCTACATTACTGAGTTATACCGTTGCAATGCAATGTGGCACTGAACTCTTCAGTTCACTGCACTTGCTGACTAAAATACGCAGCGTGTATTTGGGTAGCTGAAACTGACAAATAACCTCAAACGTTTTAGTGGGTGACGTTCTAATCACGGCAACGACGGCAAAATGGTACGTGATTAAAATGGCATTTATACTTCATCCTAACGACTTTAACTGAATGCCTTGAAGCCGTTGTCGCTTCATGAGCAGTGAAATTTGATTTTAAACAATGGAATATGTTTTAGAAAATGGATTATTGAAGCTGCTTGCGCTTTAGGAACAGTAAAATTTGATTAAAGCAATAGCAGATGTTTTAGAAAATGCGTTACGGCAAAAGTCATGCACATTGGCTTGGTCAACATTGGTATGCTTAATGGAAAGCGAAAATGGAATAAATTTTCCATTTCCTTTGCAGTGCTCTTCCTTATCACCTCTTATAATTTTCCACTAAGTTAACGCACTAAATGGAAATTATAATTTCTGTTCTAGCACAATTGAGTGGCTCTTTCTCATTTAACAGAATTATGCTGGATTTGTACTCTATTTTATGGCACATTACTCCCTCAAGATTCAACTCTGCTAATTGTCTCACCATATTTAGGATTACTTTAAAAAGAGATACCGAAATCTTCTTATCTCCATTTCCTCTGAACTATTTTTATCCGTGCGAAACAGCTTTTTATTTGCTCAATCTTTCATTTTTTCTTATAGCTTATTAAACTAAAACTATCGACACACTCTGTCAATTATACACTTTTGCATAGAATTTATTAAACTAATGTTTAAAATTTTCATCTGGATAACATTCGACACGCCATTCATTTACAATCCAAACTTTGCCTCACTTGCCCAGCTGGCGGGATACACACACAGAGTCTTTAAATTCCACTTTGATATGAAATTTAATCGATTATTTTATATTGATGAATTGTGCATGATAATTTTCTAAATATTATTAAGCGGCATTTATTTTGATATCAACCTACCTAATCAAACGCATCTCACGTTCTTCTGGAAAAATTATAGCTTACAAATGAAAGTTATCAATTTGGCTTTGAGTTAATCGGAATTTGGATTAGATCACACAACCCGAAAGTAAGATCTCGGTGTAATTAAGAAACTCACTTGAAATGTATTTATTTTGAAAATTCAAAACAGTCATCTGTATTTGCAGAAACCTGTGAGATTTATAGAATAAAACAAAAGTTTCCACTCTAAATTTTACCCTGCTTGCCAATAATTGAGGTAAGGATAGCACCATGTCTGAAACTTAATGTCATAATTTATCCCCGTGAACTGAAAATTTATCACACTCACCTGAATTCATTTTACTGACAGGCCTTCTCTGGGCATAAGAACAGGCCATTTTTGAATAGTTCTTGCTTACTCTCTTGTCAGGAGAGGAAATACAATTAAACTATAATTTTCTTTTATTCAACATAAGAAATTTGTTAATTAGGCAGAATTAAATTTGAAAAATTGGTAAAAATTTGTTTTGATTAATAAAATGATTACCATCACCCTCATTTCAATGCATACCACCATTTCGTCAGGAGCAAAGCAAATATTTCCTCGTAATTAGCAAGCAAACACGATCTAATTCAGTTTTTCGCGTGCGATCAAACTGAATGTGAACAGGTGTTATCAAGGTCAAATGCACCTTTTACATGATCAGTTTTAGCTAATGTTTTCTTCATCTGTAGAACTAAGGTCCTGTGGAAGTCACATTATTGCATAGACGCACGGTTATCCTCTAGTTCCTATAAACAGCTTATTAATATAAAATTGATAATTTGTTTAAGTGGAAAGGAAGAAGGTGCATAACACTTTGTAAATATCGTCGACGACGAAATAAGTTACAATTTCCTAGATACATGATTTAAAGATCCTCAGTAACAGAAAGATTTCTATTGTAGTACAAATACCATAGCTCCGGCTATAGCCAAGCAAAGTGTCCAAATGGCAGTTGACGCATCATGTGTGGTTTAAAAGTAATGAAATATGTCGAAACATACACATTCAGAAGGAAGACTGCACCCTCAGTGGAATTTGCATATTAAATAGATAGCCGAAAGCGTCGACTGATATTAACGGGCCTAATCAGTGTACTTTAAGCTACTCAAGTAACTATCATGCGTTAATAAACCAAAGTTATAACATTAACTTAAATAATCACCATTCTAAGTTTTGAACTTTAAGGATTTTGCTTTGAACGCAAGCCCATTGCGTGTTCTTCTGCAATGCCTAGATTTTTTAAAGCAAATAATTAAATTCAGGTTCAATCATCACTAGTACAATCTTGGGTTATTGGTGATTTTGGCTTGATTTCAAGACAGTTCAAAAGTGAGATCTCGGTCTACTTGCACAGCTCACTTGAAATCAATTGGAGGTAACTAGGAGACATGTTGGTTCCTGTTCCACGACCACATTGAATGATTTTGTGAATAAACCGGTTTGAAAATGAACAAAATCGAGCCTCACTACTTGTAATTGCATAGAACTGTGTAATACGTAGAATGTAGCAAAAGTTTCTACTTTAATTGCCAAATTGTTTGCTAATTTGTCGGGAGAGAATCATTTTTTGTTCGTAACATAATGTCACAATTGATGTGCTTGGTCTGGAAACTCATCACACCCACGTGGTTTCAGTTTACTAACGAATCCTCTCACAGCATGAGAACAGGTCATTCTTGCATCTAGTTCTTCTAAATTATTGTCAGTATTTTGTATTTAAATTAATAAAGACCACTTTTAACACTGCACAAACACACACATATATATATGTATGAGAAGAGTAATTGCCAAGATATCTTGTACAGTATCTGCAATCGCCGCCACAATAATTGAAACAAAGAACTACAAGGTGCAAATTGAAATAGGCTGCACAAATTACTTTTATAGGACAATTATTGCATCAATTCCTAAACCAAGTAGTGGATAATAAATTGCAGGTGATTTTGCCATGTTATTAAGTATTATAAGGAGAGTTATGCTGCATTTACCCGTAATTATAAAACGAAATCCAAAATATTTAATTATTAGCACAACTAAATATTGTCACTTACATTGCTTACAATATTGACTTATTTGCACAATGTCAAGGTCAAATTTTCACGTATGCTTTGCCTGTTGGTAGCCATCTTCAACATCTTGATGATATATTAATTAATGCATTTTATAGTCAGTAGCTCCACATAAGTATGCTTTTTTGTGTTTGACGAGTCAATTTGATGTAAGATTTAATTACTTCCTTTCCACTCACCTGTCATACCTCTCGACACTCACTGAGGTCTAAGTACTGTTGCAACGAAGATGATGCATTTGAGTTTGCCATTCAAGACTTTGAATAAACTATCATGAGGTGGTATAAATGGGCATTACCCTACCTATCCTAACCGTCATGCCTAGCAAAAGTTAGTGTCAACATTTGTATTCTGGGACATGGCTACATCTGAAACATCCCACCACTTTTTGAACATTTCCCAATAAGGAGTTGGCAGAAGGAAATATTCACTCTTCAAACCGAGTGAATTCACCCAACTATATCTATGTGTCGAATGACATAATATACGAAGTGCTACTATACTTCGCCGTGAGTGAACTCTGCTCTCAAAATACTGTAAAGATCGTGTAAAGGGCTTGATATCACACATACATTTTGCTACTCCACAGTAAATAAATTAAAGTGGAAAGGCCGAAGGTTGTAAAAGCAAACGCTCAATGACCGCAGGAAATTGATAATTCGAATTTGCGAAAATTGTGGAGAGGCCATTGGAATGTTGAGTAAATTACTGCACATTAATCGATGTTGAAAATCGAACGAAGGAACAATATTATTTTCTTCAACAGATTGAAAGTTGCAAAAATGCAATCTAGAACAGAAAATATTTCACCAGATTTTTCAACTATCTCTTCACTAGTGTAAAATAAATGAAAATTCTGGCATGTGTTTCATGCTCTAACAGTCTTTTTTGGAATTTTTTGGAGAATTGACCATTACCTCTAATTTTGCACCATAGATAATTAATTAATAGAAACCGCGAATGAACCAATTCAGGCTCACATTCTATTGGCTAAGTATCCTCATGAAAACATATTTATTCTTTTTTTATCCAACTACATAAAATTTCTTTGTAACCAGATGGCAGAGGAGGCTTCTGAAGAGGGAAAGAAATATCACGATTCCTGCTTTCGATTCTTCATATTATTCAATCTTATAGCCATCGTAGGTGTCAAATATTTCATTGTGCAAATAATTCCTTCATATTTTCTAGATATTTGATCTTCTTCAAATTGCATACAGTTTTTATCTCCTCGGTACTCCTGCTAACAATGAATTATTTTCTGGACTTGCATATTCGCTGATTAGTATTGGTATTTTTGCACTGACTGCGCACCTATTGGGACTACTCAGTTACACCAAGTCAACTTTCGATACTGGAGTTAATGAAATTGTTAGTAATCGCGTCGCATCAATTGTAAATTTTTATGAAGGATTAACAAAGAAGTAAATAAATGCACATGAATTTTTACAATTTTTTCAACATTGTTGTTTCTAAGCTTCTTAATTCGTCAAACTTGTTGCGGATTAGCTACCTATCTAGGCCAGAAACCTCTATGGCAGATTCACCTTGTTCTTAAGTCTCCCAGAAGAAAGAGATGTATTTCAGAAAAACGTTTATTCTAGATATGCATGACGTGGAGCGTGAACAGGGAGGGAACTTAGTCGTTCAAAATGGCGAATTAAGTAAAACAAGAGAGGGCTGTGTGCTCTCTGCACTCAATTCGTACGGAAAGTTGAACTGCGCACATTCAAACCACTCTGTGCGCTCCTGCAATGACAAACTAACTAATGCACAACTATAACACTTCACATCTAATTTTATGAATTAGTGAATATATTTTAAAAAAACATGTTAATAAGCATTAAATTTCTACCTTAACGTTAGTAAAGATTATTTAGAAACAATTACAAGCAAACGCATGAATCTTAATTCGCAAAAATTGTGTTTAAGAATTTTAAACTGCAAATATATCCCAATTTGCGATTCTACTATATTGCGTGCTCAGAAACGTGGATTCGTTAAAATCATTAATCAGTCAAACTAGTTCAATTCCTTTTGATTTCTCATCGACTAAAATCATTTGTAAAGTTATTTCCCTTAAAAGGACCTATTTAGCCCCTAAATTGTAACAACGATTAGCAATCGACATACATTCATTGTATTTCATTCACTCTTTTCCAATTAAGCATAGGAATATATTCAAAATGATATTACCCGCATGAAATACTTCAAAATTAATTAAGGCCTTTTACAACCCTGCATACCCGATAAGTGTCAAATCAATCCTCAATTAAAAGCGTGAAAATATTGGCAAGCAACTGGTTTTAAAGCAGTTATATTAACGTTAGGAAAGAAATATAAAGCAAACTTGCAAGGTTGGCAATATTTCTTCTCCAAATTTAAGAAATCGAGAAAGATAATTAGTAAACATGGCTCACGGTAAAAATTCATCAGGAATGAGTAAAATGCAGCTGCCGGTATGCTAGACATTGAGCACCAAAATTATTATTTGGAATCACTTACAAACAAACAGACGTTCTCAATAACACGAATAAATGCACATAAACCTTAATTCGTAAAAGTTGTGTTTAAAAATTTTAAACTGCAAATATGTCCCAATTTGCGGCTCTACTATTTTGAGTGGCAGGATTTGAAATGTGTACAGAAATGTGGATTTGCCAACATCATCGATTAGTTGAATTGGTTCAATTCCTCTTGATTGAATATAATTGAATAGAGTAATGGATTGTCTGAAACAATTTTCTGGTTGATGATTATTTTAAATAGCAACGTATAAATTGCCAAATAAAAGAAAATCTTCAATTTTGTAGCGGTAATTTCTAACAAATTATTATACCTAAACCAACTGTCTAAATATTACTGGAGATGTCAAGTTTGGTTTAAAACAATGAAATATTTTGAAGATTGAATTTTCAGAAAAACTGCATCCAAGCTAGTGTACTAAGTTGCCCCTAATTTGCAATCGGAAATGACCATAAACTTATCATTACAAACCGATTAACGTTACACAATCGTATTATCATTATTATTAAACAGAAAACGTTAAGATAATAACTTACCCAATTAATGTGATTTAAGTTACGCTATGTTAAGTTTGAATAATTTTCCATTTTGATGTGAGCTTAATAACAACGGAAATGGTAAGCAGACGGTCCAAAGGTAAGACTGTAGTTTCATATTACAAAATACACTTGAAATGAATTTATTGTAAAAATTCAATACGATTTCGCTAAGATCTGCAGTGAATGCATTAATAGATAAAAGGGTTTACCTTTGAACAACATCGAATCTCACCATTTTGAATTTAAAACTCTGCAGTTTGTAAAAGTACAAACGTTTCCACTCTAATTGCTAATGGGTCAGGAGAGAATTGTTTCTTGTCTGCTAATCACTATTACAATTGATCCACTTAGACTGGTAATTCTTCACATTCACGTGATCTTATGTAACTGGCAGACACTCTCTTTGCACGAAAACAGGTCATCGTTGAGTAGATCTTGAGTGTACACTTATCACTTGAGCAAATGCTATTAAACAGTGGCATCATCTTATTCATCATAAGAAATCTATTGATTTGCTAATATTGGATGTGCATGATAGGAATTAAATTACTTTGCATAGTTGTTAATATTGGATGTGAAGAAACGGTATTAGAGTGATTTGCATAACAAAATGTCCATAATCGCACCTCATCATATTGCATCTCCATTACAATATTAGCTGAGCAATTAGAAAAAAATCGACTCCCTCCGTCTAATTCATACTGCATACCAAAATACCCTATTGGAATTGATTAGATAGAGCCAGTGATGTTGCTTAGAACCGAGGTCCCTTAGAGCACATTATAGGTCATCTAATCGCATATCTGTGTTTGTTCCAAAGAGAGGCTTCTGTCACAATTTAAACTCAATAGGGATACTCAATTATACTTCATAAAGAAATTGGAAAATGGATGAAAATTATTTAAGCCCCTAACTCGTTCTCTTTCCATCTTCACTTGAGGTGTTTCATCTGGATGTCTTCTTTGTGATCAAATGTTCTGTTGACAATTTTGTTACCGAAAGCACTCCAGTGAATGTTTTTGCTTGCATTTGTTTTCATGAATGACCACCTCTATTTGAGGCTTAACATTTCACCCTCTTCTTTTGCCATATGCAAACTTTATGCATTTTCATCAACTCATATCGATCGGGTAATGAGTGAGTGGTTTCTATACTTTTGACATTGTGACCTCTTCTGGTTAAATTCCATTTAAATTTAACAAAGTCATATGAACATATAGTCACATACTGTCACCTGATACATTTCCAGGTTAAAGAAAACTAAAGGTGTAATTTGGTGCATAGAATTGCTGCTGATACAATTTTTTAACAAACAACAAATGCGTGCCAATGGGTAAAATTCGTCCACGAGATTCCAATGAAAATAATACCGTCTTGCAGTGCAATCAAGCGTTCGTATTTGTTTTTATTCAATTAAAATGAGTTAGAGGCTATGCAAGGAATGTTATGAGAGAAATGCTACTGAGTTATAATAAGTTGAATGAGTGCCAGTGTTGCGACTTGTACTTAGCTGGTAGTCACTTTAAAGAGAATGATGGCAAAATGAAATGATTTACGAGTAGACTTAAGCTCAATTATGGCATTAAATAAAAACAGCAATGCGTCTGTACTGATACTTCTAACAACCTGCACTCCAGCCTCTCAATTCGACTTATGACGGTTTTAGATAAAACGCATTTTCTTAGTTTTTAGTACTTGCTATTGGCAATAGATGTTCATCAATAAAATAGCAAGAACTTTTCAAATGTAGGAAAGCTCAATGATAGATGAATAACAATGAGTGTTTTAGCCATAATTTTGAGAACCCCTCTAATTTCATTGGAGATTGAAAGTCACATTAAACTATATTTTGAGGTGCAAATAGTGACAAATCCTCTCAGCTTAGTTTCCACACTTGAAGATGACTAAAAGCAATAAGACAAGAATGGACGTAAGGCTGTCAGAGTGTGGTCTTTGATTTGGTAACAGAATTTCCACAGTGACTGAACACAATGAGAGCATACAGAACGGGTAACAAATTCTGTAAAGAAACTCGTATTCCAGCCTGGAAGGAAATATTAGTCATTTAGTTGTAGGAAGGTGGGATGAAATGAATACGAGGCAATGAATATATAACATCGGGATATTTTTTAAGCGTCGCAGACTTTGTTATTCTTCTAATATATGCTCTTTTAATCCAATCAAAATCTTCTCGACCTCCTTTTATTCCATTTTTTTTAAAAATATTCTTGTCGTGTCAAGATATTCTTTTATTTTGTAACTGAAAAATTTACATTTAAATGAAACATTAACAAAAAAGTATTTCTGATAATAGATTGCCCTTTCCAATTAATTTTCTTCAACGGGAATTGAACATTTTGACAAAGTCCATCTGCTGAACACATTTTTTTTAAATCATAACACACATGATATTCAATCTGCATATCAGGACATAGTTGCTATCAAAGTCCGAATTTTTGCAGAGGTGAAGCTATAATCCAAAAATGCATTCGAAGCCATTGTAATAGAAATATTTATATTTACATTAAAATTCCACAAAGGACATTAACTTTATGCTAGTTCTTTCAAATATCTAACACTAGAATTTAAACTAATAGATTCTGCTTATAACACTGCAAAATTGGTAACCGATCGAACGACTCTTGTTTCCAAAATGGAAATATGCTTTAATTTAAGGAAATGGTTGGTGCATTTGGGTCTTTGAAAATTTTACTCCAAAATTTAAGTGTACTATAATGCGTATTTATATGTTTTGTAAAATAAATTTACTAATTTATATGATTGGTTAAGAAATTGCAGCAGGGTGGAACACGGATTAAGCCTTGCACCGACAGAAGTGAATTTCTAATGGTACAAATGAAATAAGATATCTCGATTCCTGACTGAACGAGATCGAAAATAGATGAAAATGTTTGAATGATACTTTGGTTGCATTCGGAATGAGTTGCAAGTAGTGGAATTGCCCAAGTGGAATCTCATAGATTAGATTTATGTTATCAGTCTGAAAAATCCCCCATTTTGATTCATCAACGATAAGCTGTGCACATGGGAAATTAATTGGCACTGAAGTAAAAATAATACTTGAGCCTCAGTTTGATAGATGAAATACGTACATATTAATTTGTATATTCTTACTTTAATGTCTACAGAAGACGGAAATTCGGCAGAAATAATGGGTTTATATTAACCCCACTTTAGATTTTTCAGTGCCAGTTTAGTATTTTTCAATCTCTGTCTCTAAAATATTTATCGCCAACCTTTGCCTAAAATAATTTTCAAAAGAACAAGTATCCATAAACCAGGTAGACCTAAAAACCATGAAGGAGAAAGCAAAACATGGGCACTTATCACCGAACTCTGGAGAATTAAACGTGATAGCACCGCCACCAGAAAAAGGGGTCAATTTTCAAACACAATTAAAACCCACTTTTTGATGAACAACGAGACAATGTAGTAGAAAGGATGCTCCAGTGGGAAAAAATGAATCACGATTAAACATCGTTTGATAGACAATGCAATGAAGATAGCAGAGGCAAAACTGAAAGCATTCAAAGCAAGAACTGCTCCTTTTAAATGAAGAAAACTCATACTGCAAATTGCTGCAGAAGTTGTGAGTTTTAATATCAATGATGTCTGACCCTTTCTCAATCGAACTGTCATGATTCCTGCGCAGTGGAATGAGAGTCTTTTGGTTCCTGTTTCTGTCGAGTTGGCAGAACAGGAACATTCTTAACCGAATACGAATCATTTTCTGCCTGTTGCTGTTGCTGTGTTTGATACTGTGACAATGCGATGTGAGGAAAACGACGTGGGGTTGGGAGTGGACCGGATTTGGAAAGTGTGTTTTCTTTTCTCTTGCACGAGTTCAAATGAGTTTTAGAATTTGGGTAAGCTTTATGCTTCCTCTTTCATTTTAGTCTTCTCGCCTTTTGCATCCTGCTACCCGCATTAATTTTTTTATTCCTCACGTGTAATAGAACATCACGAAAAGTGGAATAAAATTCTAATCAACTGATTTTGTGGATTTAGAAATGCCAATCGAACAAAACTATTGAATTTGAAGAAATCAATCTCACATACTAATCTACTCCTATGAACTATGGAACTATGGATGAACTTGAACAGAAAAAGTGAATTGATTTAATCTAGAATTTTTTTCGATGTTCTTCTATATTAGGAAAGTGTATATTGACCAAGGAATGAGATATTTTAGAAATACCTCAAGTCAAGTTAATGTGGATTTCATAATCGTTGCTATCGATATAAAATTTAAATGCATTGTTCTGCTGCTTCCGATGTTTAACAGCTATTATCCTCACAAATGTGCCATTGAATTAAGCTCCTGCTCCTTCGAAAAGTTGTCTATTTTGAAAAAATTATTTGATGTCGCATAGTTGTAGCATTTTGGTTTGGATAAATATGTGATTTCATTGGAATCAGTGATAAGTCACAGTAAGGTGTAAGAGGATTCATAAGTGACCGTTTTTCTTTAGCTTTTTAGTCGCAAGGGACTACTGACTCAACTGAATCCGAATCAACTATGCTCAACGGTCTTTTCGAGCGTGCTATTGATGAGTACCTGCTATATCAAATTATAGTAATAATTTTAGATGCTGTTAACTTATTTAACAAGTGTTTGCCACTTCAAAACAATTGTGTAAATGCGCTAAAAAGATATGCTCTTGATTCATATTATTGGACTATATTGAGAAAATTTATTAAACGCCTTTTGGGTTGGGGAGGAGGGGTGGGGGAAGGATTATTGATATTTTTGGATTTTTTAAAAACTACAACAGCAAGTAATCTCATGCATCTCTTTGTTTATTTCTATTTCGGTTTGGAAGGTGAGGTGGAAGGAACTAGTTCAAAGCAATCAGTAACAAATTTGATGCTTTGGGCTATATAATTCGAACAACATAATTATTGAAAATCAGACGAATGTCCTTTGGATTCCCTTAAATAGGGATTCCACCGTAAAGTAGGCTATTTTGAAAAATAATTTGGTGCCACTTTTCTAGAGACGAAATATTCTTATCGCCGATCAATACATTTCGCCATAATAATTAGGTTGCTTTCTTCCCAAAACTTTGGTCTACTAACACAATATCAGTAGATATGGTACTTTGGCTTAAATAAATATATGCTACAAATGGAATCAGTGATAAGTCACAGCATAGTGTTAAATGATTCCTAAATGTCCGTCCGCTTTAACTTTCTGGAACCTGTGCTAAAATAGTATATTCTTGAATCGTATAATCAGGTTATATTAAGAATGCTTATTCAATGCCGTTTGGGGAGAGGGGGAGCGGGTTTGTGGCCATTTTGAGAGTCTTTTAAAATTTGATATATTGGGAACCTTTAAAAACCTCAACAGCAAGTAATCTTAAGCACCGCTTTGTTTATTTCCAGATTTCATCGGGAGGAGGAAGGAAATAGTTTAAATCAAGCAGTTGCTTTGAACTAGGTAATTCTGGAGTCTAGGAATTTGAAATTATTTGCATGTGCTAGTTTGCTCACATTCATTAAAACAAAAAATTTGTTCGTCTCTCTATTGTCTGATAAACTTTTAATCCTTCACTGAGTCACTCACAACCAGTATCGGCGGTCTAAATGAAGTCAGAAATAGGGCATTGTCTCCACATCACAAGCATTTTCATTCTCCATCAATCTTACTTTGAGTATAATCACTTGACCACAGTTCTCACCTTATTAAATATATATCAAGCTCAACTATTGATTCTCAAGGTTGCACCACCTCACTCATCATTAATTTACTTTTGTATTTCGTTTGTGATCCTCCTCCAACAGTCTTAACTATCGGTGATATTCCATTACTAGTCTGAGACTTTCCCAGTAAAACGCATGTGCCATTTCAATGCCAATCATTTATCAGCCACGTGTCAATAATACTTATTTTCAAGATTGATAAATAGAATGCAGGAATAGCAGGAGAAAGTCCTCCTTTACAACCTGAACTGCCCGACAAACACCTGCCACCACCTCAAAGCTCACAGCCGGGCGTAAAACTGTGCAAGATGTAGTGCACATCAACAGTTTCTACCACAATTGTCAACTTGTTTGCTAGTGGGTCAAGAGAGGTCCGTTTCTTGTTTGCAACTTAATGTCACAATTAATACGTCTGACTTGGAAATTCATCACATCAACGTGGTTTAAAATTTAATGATACATCTTCTAGCATGAGAACATGTCATTGTTGGCCTGTTGGCACCAAATTATTACATCGATTCACTCAACACTGGAAATCTATTGGCAAAGTAGTATTGAGAAGGGAGCACCAGATTAATTTGCACGCACAATAAAATGTCTATCTCCACACCAAACCATTTTAACCCCTTAGCCTCACAATAAGGAGAATAGTGTTCTGAAGCCAAATTGTTTTCACAAATTATTAATAAAATCTGTTGTTTTCTTTGCCGTCTAGAACTACTTCGGCATCAACGGGTTCTTGAAATGGGCAAAAGTCTCACAGTTTGTGCACATAAGAAATCAAGTCTGCACAAAATTAAGGGCAGATTTGTCTGTTTTTTTGATAGAAGAGGCAGAAATTCTGTACCTCATACTTGGGGAGGGGGGAGGTGGTTCATAATCTTCCTGCTCCTCTGTAGCCTCTGTGTCATTTCTTCCAATTTCTTCTGGCAATTCCTGTTCCTCAACTTCATAGTCAGACGCCTCATATTTCGCCTCACCGTCTTCAACTTCTGATGAATATTATACAGGTATGTTATAGTTACTTCTGATATTAGATTGCGTAACCAGTGTAGTATAGACTATGCAAGTTTTTAAAGCAAACGTTTTGTCAGGAAATAGCATTGACATTGCAAGATGAGCATTGTCTGGTGAACATTAAACAGCTTTCAATAATCAAAACCTGCAATTCTGTTCTTTCTGTTTGGAAAACTAATGAAGGCTCACATTGATTAATAGCAAGACGCATTATAAGGCCCTAACTGCACTTGATGATTCTTCTGGGGGCTAGGTATATTTTTTTCAGCTTCTAATTGGACTTAGGTTTAGCGCATTGTGTGATTTCCACTTGAATTGAATCTTTCTACCACTTCTTGAGTACCTCTCAGTAACTAGATGACATGACGAAAAAGGAACTTAATTAGTGTTTAGTTAATGGGATACATTTATCGCATTATATGAAATAACATGTGTTATTATAGTTGGCCGTGAGTAATCTCTGCACATGAAGCCCTCTCACGAACATGTAAATTGTGTGATTACAAAGGCATTTCTCTGTTGTTTTTTGAACTGTGAATTAAGTATATGTAATGACTATCATAATGAAACAAGTTCTCAATTATTGACCCAAATTTATCAGTAATTCAGTGGATGAATTGACTAAGAAATGGCCCGATCACCGACTTGAAAATTCTGACAAGGAGACAATGATGGAGCTTGACTTGTTAAATTTGTAGTCGACTATCTTTGCATTTATTTTGATCATCCATTTTACTCCTTTCAGTGAAAAAAATCTACAGGTGATATTTCTTATCGATTAATGCCTCCATATTTGCAGAAATCTTCCATTACTTCACAAATTTTAAGCAATTTTTTCTTATGAAATGCTTATTTGCTTCAGCAGATTAAATATTAATAGTGTGCTATAAAAAAACCACAATTTTCCCAAAAGTAAAGTATTACTTAAATTTTCAAGTTTAAAATGTAGTTAAATTTTACTACCGTCAAGTGTTTCACGCTCCGACAATCTTTGTTTATAATTTTGGGTAAGATAGCCTTGTGCCATATTTGGCGTGTCTGATAAGTAGGTCATTGCAGGTTGTAGCGGATTAGCTACCTAACTAAGCCTGACTGCACTCAAACCTCACTGGCAGATTTCTCCTAGTCCGTAAGACCCCCAGAATTAGCTAGGCTAGTTGCAAAGCTAAGAAGAGACAGAGGTATCCAGAGAACGCGTTTATTCTAGACATGCATGGCGTGGAGTGCAACAAGGGAGGAAGCTTAGTCATTCAACATGGCGGATTAAGTAAAACGAACGAAGGCTTTTGATTGGCCATTGACTGTGTGTCCTCGCACTCAATCCGTACGCGAAGTTGAACGGTCGCACCTTCAGGTCACGCTGTGCGCACATGCGATGACGTGTCCCACAAGGTACAGTTGAACAAATTTAATCTAAACATTCAGTACTGCGTTGCCACAAAAGTCCAATACTTACTTAATGCTAAAGCTAATATGCAAACAAAATTTAAATAAACATTTTACTAGCATTTGTAGTCACAGAGAATTTAGGAATTTGGAAATTAATGGTATTTGATGCTTTTATGGAAGAAAATAATCAATTCTAAATTCTGGTTCAAGTAAATACATGCGACAACCACCCTCACAAAACTTCTACTCTAGCTGTCTTTAACCAATAAATTAACTAAACATTGGCAATACCTTCATACGAGTCTGTTAAAGTGAAATTGAATTTGTCAGGTTGAGGTAACACTATTGTACGTATTAAAACGGTTGACTGATTGGCTAATTCCAAAGAAGAAAATACACTTAAATAGGACTATCAACCGCAAGAAGGCATTGATTAATTTAGAAACAAGATGGAAGATAATCATAATGAAGAAGAGGATAACAAGACGAAGATATGTGGTATTTTATACTGGCATCTCTTAAAAGCTTTCAATGCTATCATCATGGTAAGCGAAAATTATTTATTACGCCAATAATTACCCCCATTTTAGATTTCGGGACTACTGATGGTTGGTTATAGCATATACCTCTTTGCATTCACTAATGCCACTGACGAATTTCCTGAAATTTGTTGGTCATTGTTTGGTTTTGGAATCCTTGCTTTCTTCACGCCTTGTTTGATATATTTCATGATTTCTAAGGGAAGTTTTATTATAAGCGCCATTGTAAGTACCTCGAATTCCTACATTTGTTCCCTCTAGTACCTTTTATTGCTTGTTATAGCAATTATTGCGAAGATTGTACTTGGTTGGCTGGTAATTTTTCAACTCAAAGATCAGATAATTGGTGGAATTATTGCCGGTTCTGGCGCATTGGTGATACTACTGATTCTCATTTTATTTCTTATGAATATATTGTTGAAATGAAAACATCACCATTCACAATTTGTAACTTGCTTTGAAGCGCTCAACAAGATATGAATAAGTGCACGTGTGTACAATTTTTGTTTAAAAATTTGTTAACTCGACTTTTATATTTCTTTCAATAAAATTGCCAAATTTGTAAGCAACTATAACCTAGTTTGCAAATCTAAAACAATGAAAGGCGATTTTTGAGGTAGCAATAAAATAAATGCGCGTAAGAAAGCATTCTAAAACGTGAACTTGTCAAATTCACCAGTTAGTTAAATTATATAAAATTTAAATTAAATAATTTAATTGGAGTATATCAATCATCCACTAGAACAATTGCGCTGAATATCGTTCCATTTAGGTGAGAATGCCAAAAATATGAAATAAAAGGCTACCTGAGTAATAAACGGTTGTAATGATGTCATTGAAAAAAAGTGGAATAATTGCCAATCCTTCACTAAATCAACAGAACCACTAATGGAAATAACATATTTCCTTGTGGACTTGTATAGAAACAATGGAACTCAACTAGCATTGCCTCCTGAATATTAATGGTAATGGTAAGGAACAAATCGCTAGTTCACAGTTAACACGCAGGATCTGATATTTTATGCGACAAATTTGACAGAGACATAGTGGTTTGCAGGCACGTACCAATTCGAAGCTTTTAATTTTTCACTGAAGAATATCAGACTCAGATACAGAATTATTGTGGACATTTTCGATAAAAATACGGGAACTTAAGAGCCCCATGCAAAAATATAATTTAACAGCATTACTTAGTAATATAGACAACATGGCGTGCATACATTTGGATATCGAGGCAGTTGCTTTGAATGTCATAGTGACTGAACGTAGGCGAAAGATCTCGCATAAGATATATAAGTCTTAAGCGTCTAGCCGTACGAATCACAAAGAGACACTCCAAAGTATGTTATTTGAAATATGGTGCAGTTAGTGTAGACACGTAGACATATAAATATGTAAGTCTATGCTACGATTTAAGTGAAATTTTGAAATTTTCCCATTCCTACAATGTCTACATTAAAGGAATTCCCTAGAGTTTACTTATAGATTATCTGCATTGACGCCTCTCATGATGATGCATGGAGTTAGGTTCCTCGACTTGATATAAGTCAAGTTCGATGTTGCAGGGTTCAAAATTACGATATCGGTCTCTTTGTATAGTTCACTTAAAATTAATTTATTGCGAAACATCAAAACGAATTTGCAAATAGCCACATCAGTTGCAGTCTTCTAACACTGATTTGTGCATCTTAAGTGACTATGAGATCAATAATATGCTGGATTTGAAATGTGGTACCATTTGTAAAGCGTGTTTGATTATAAGATAATCGTTGTTTGAAAAATTGTATCAATATCTCCAAATTAAGAGATTTCTTATTTTGAACAAAATGATACCATAAATTAATTATAACTGCTCACCTGATATGTGGTTATGCAAGATCTATTCAGTAATAGCCTGTTCACATTCCTAGAGATGGACGGTTATTGAAATGAAACAAAGTGCGTGTGGTGAATTTCCAGTTCAAACGGATCAATTGTGATATTATGTTCAAAAAAAGTGACAATTTACTTCTGAAGCATCAGCAAACCGGATAAAATTGCATAAATTACACAAGTATGTACAGGTACAGGTGAGGCGAATGGAGTTGAATTTTCACGTTGGTTTCGTAAGTAAACCAAGATTTTGGCTTTGAACTACAAAAATTACCATTGATCCATAGTTTAATGGTGACTATTTGACCTAATTGCAATAATTTGGTTTACAAACTATAGGTTTTCCTGAAACTCATGAAAATCACCCGTTTATGTAAGCTTGAACCAAAGTTGGCATGGGGTGAAAACGGGGCGTTCAATGTTGCGAATGACAAGAGTTCACCATGTTATTTTTCATTGTCGGATTTACTGCTATTCGATTCGAAATCGCCCAATTTATCACAACACTTAATAGGTGCACATTCTATTTCCCTGTAGCTAGTTTGGAGTTTGGCTATGAAAGTTGTCAGGTTTCAGTTAAGACACCATTCGCATGGTATCTTCATCGAGCACTTGTGTAGAACCACGTTAACGACATTTTTATTTTTTACACAAAATTGAGTGCAGTGATGTGTCAGTAGATAAGTGCAGTCTCAAGTTAACAGCTTATCTCACCATTCACTCATTCATTCCATCTGCATATAAATAGAGTACAGAATTTCAATTTCATAACCACTGAGATTCGATTTTCTCTCGTTACAACTGCTATACTACAGAATTTACGAGGATTGAGTTTGCATTTAACTCGCATCTGAAGGCAAACTGCTATCTCATATGTGACAACTCGGCAACTGTTCCCATCATACTTATCATCCATTCTATGCAAAATTCAATTTTGTTCAATTTTTTCAAAACTACATATTGGTCTGTTGGTACCTTGATTTGGCCTAGCAAATCACTTTGATAATTTTAGATTAGTCTGTCTTTTCAATCAGACAGCTCAGAATGTAAATCTCTGGCTCCTTGTAAGGCTCATTTGAAAAGAATTTGACGTATAAAGTCAACATGCTTTCGAAAAGAGCCACGTTGGTTTCACTTTCACAACCACATTTAATTTTTGAAATATAAAAGCGTTTACCACTGAACACAATCGATTCTCGCCATCTGTAATTGCAAAAACTGTGCCATCGGTAGAAAAGTACAAAACTTTGCACTCTTATTGATATGTTATTTGCTAAATGGTCAGTAGAGAATTTTTTCGTGTCAGCAAACTACTGTTGCTATAGCTCCACTTAAACTTGGATTTCATTAATCCCACGAGGTTTCATTCTACTGTATTTGCAGTCACATGGTTTCATATCATCGGCAGGACCTTTCTTTGCACGAAAACAGGTCATTGTTGAAATAATCTTGAGCACACGCTTATCTCGTGAGCAAATACAACTCATCAATCGTATCATTTTAGCAATATTGCTTGAAAAGACTCGCATTAATTGGCTTCGCATGAACAAATATTCTATACCACAGGGAATCATGTTAATATCTTCATTACACTATTAACTGAGCAATTGGAACAAAGTCGAACCTCTCCGTCTAATTTATTTTACAGGCATTTTTATGAACTTATCACAAATAAGACATCACGTCAATCCGGTACTAAGTGCGTGGTTTCAATACAGTAACACTGCTACCTCTTCTTGTTAACTTACATCTCATTTTAACAGACTCAGATGAATACGCTTCCGCTTTCAATTTGTTTCATTTGAGGGTTAATGAATGCAAACAAAAATTGTTTGCCATTATCCAAAATGTGTCTGGGTGATATTAACGAAGACGATACTCGTTTTAATTACATGCCAGATTTCTCATATATGCCTATTCAACATATGCAATGCAAAGGACCTTAAGACAGAAATACTACTGAGTAATAATAAGTAAAAATAGTGTGAGTGTTACGAAGTAATAGATGGAATATGAAAAATGAAGAAATAAGTTGACGAGCATAATTATTTGGTGTTATCGTCTCTGAAGTGATTGAATTCGTATTAGAGAAGACTAAACTAGCACTGTGCTGAGGGAGTCAAAATGATTTGATGTGGTGGCGAACATTTAATTGTGAAAGGCAAATTAGTATTGATTGGATATTTACAAAGTTGTGGGATCAAAATAAATCATTTTGTTAAGTGAATGAATATAATTGGTCTCTTGGTAAGCAAACATGCAAGATGCATTCAAAATGACCATTTCTCTTGCATTGAGAGGGCCCCGTTAAAGTTGATGAAGCTTAAACAATTTCGAGAGCCATTGCATATATAGGGACCTTGCAATAGAGATTCAAAGATGTGTAGTCGAGACTTTATTTTTGTAGCAATCTGCATGAGGCATGAATTTGAGAACGTATAAAATCCAATTTGAATGAGGGATAACTAAAGCTGATTTCAATGGCTGTTTGCTCTTTATAGAACACTTCTTCTTAGCCATGCAAAAGTGCAATCCTATATTTTCCACAGCAATGCAAAAAGTTAGGAGCATTTATTTGTTGGCAACGAATTGCGTTTGGCTAAGATGAGATAAAAGGATTAGAGAATGGCCAGGTTTGGAGTGGCAGAATTATTTCTTTGTTTGATTTCAAATTCGGTAAACGAGCAGAAAATTCACTCAACTCCTCAATGGTTGATAATCAATTGATATTTTTTATGTAACGCTGAGGTGCTTGAGAGAAACCATGGGATGTAATGCAAGAGGTTTTTGTTTTCATTAAAATCGTTAAAAAAAGCTATTTTACATATTAACACACCAACAGTTATGCCCTGACCAATACTTGTAACGATTTCGTTCAATATATTTTTGTAAAAAGAATTTTTTGCTCTTCAAAATCAATTCTGACAACCTCGTAAAACTTTTTCAACTCTAACTATTATCCGTTTACTAATGGTTCAGAAGAGCATTGTTTCCCGCCTCTAACTTTTTTATTGCTCTGGGTCCAATTGGACTGGAAAGTCACCCCAACCATGCGGTTTCACTTTAATGATATACCTTCCTTTTGCAGGAAAACAGGTCATTGTCAAATAGATCTCGCATGCCCACTTATCACATCAAATTATTTTAATGACTCCATCACAACAAAAGCCTAGCAATAAGAAAAAAATTGTCAGAAGCTCTGTGTTTGTTGGTCTTGATGCAATTTGAAGTATGCACCACCTTAAAGGCCGTTATTCACATTCAAAATCAAAGTTAAACCTAGATTGATAATACCAGTCGCATGATTGATGAGTTCATACCTCCATAGTATGTGGTGATTATCCCAAAACACTAGCTCACGAATGAAATGTATTTCCTGAATACCCTTGGCAATGCATGATGAGTATGGACAGCTAGCCATATAAAAGTGCTCAATAAACAAAGAATTTTAATAAACGCCTTGTGTTTGTGAACCAGGAGAAAACTTATCTGGACACATTTTAAGACACTAACTGTAGAGTTGTAGTAAGGAGAGGAGTGGCTACCTAATGGGAAGATCTAAGCATTCCGACATTATTCCTTAAGTTACCATTTTATGGCCTGAGATAATAGGAAAGTAGGTGCCTTGGTCCACAAATATAGGAACTTCTATTACCATGTACTTCACTTTCAGACTCAACTGTGTCCAAATCTCCAGAGATTTTGAGCAAATATTAATGTAACATCATTACCACCCGTTACTGCACTGTAAAAAGTCCCAACTGATTTAGCCTTGTGAGATTACAAAGAATCGTGAATGGAAACGTATCACGTAAGTTAGATTTGGATGCAAAAAATTCATTGTGCACATTTTAAAGAGAACTACTGCTCCTTTACAGAACAGCACAACCTACTGGTTATGTGTGAGGTTCTTTAAATCACTCCAATTTCATCATTTATAATCTCCTGATAGTTGACCAATTGACAGTCTAATTTGTGCCATGGATAAAGACGTTGTTAAAGTGCACCAAGGTGCAAAAAAATGAGTTAGAACCGAATGGATAAACATGAAAGATTACTGAATTGAATTTGAAGGCCAAAGGTTCATTGAAAAAGTTGAGAATAGATCACTCTTCAACAAAATCATTTGCAATGTTATTTGCCTTAAATAAGCCTATTTAGTCCTCAAATTGTAACAAGATTTATCACTCGACATTCATTCACTCTTTTCCAATTAAGCACAGGAATATATTCAAAATGATATTACCCGCATAAAATACTTCAAAATTGATTGAGGCCTTTTATCACTCTGCATAGACAATAAGTGTCAAATCAATCAGCAATTAAAAGTGTGAAAATATCGGCAGGCAATTGATTTTAAAAGCAGTTATATTAATGTTAGGAAAGAAATATAAATAGACGTGCGAGTTTGGTAAAATTTCTTTCATAAATTTAAGAAATATAGAAAGATGATTAGCAAATTTGGCTCACCGCAGTGGAATTAAAAAAAAGAATAATCTGCGCTCTTTATTAGACAGCTGATTTCGTAACTGAACATATTCTTTCCACACTAAGAATAAGCTATATTTGACCACTTATCAAATGTGATGAGTTAAAAGTGGTCTTTACAAATTTAAATACGAAATACTGGCAATAATTTGGAAGAACTAGATTCAAAAATGATCTGTTCTCATGCTGTGAGAGGATTCGTTAGTAAGGTGAAACCACATGGATGTGATCCATTTCAGGTCAAGCGCAACAATTGAGACATTAAAGTGAAATCAAAAAGTGATTCTCTCCCGGCAAATTGGCAAACAAGTTGACAATTGAAATGGGAACATTTGCTACATTCTACGTATTACACAGTTCTATGCAATTACAATTTGTGAGAATCGATTTTGTTCAGTGATAAACCGGTTTGTATACAAAATCACGCAACATGGTTGTGGAACAGCAGCCAACGTGTCTCTTTGTGAAATCGTGCTGAAAGCCACCACAACTTCACTTCAAGTGATCTATGCAAGGAAACCGAGTTCACGCCTTTGAAATGTCTTGAAAACAAACACAATTTTGCGACTAACCCAAGACTACACTGATGATGATTGAACCTGAATTTAGTTATTTGCCTTTCCAATTTAAGAAATCGAGAAAGATAATTAACAAATTTGACCCACTGCAAAACTTCAGCAGGAATAAATAAAATGTAGTTCCCGGTATGCTGGACATTGTGTACCATAATGATACATTTCCAATTTATCAATTTTTTTTAAATATTTCAATATTAGTTAGAGATGGATCAAATTAGTATTTTTCGATGGGCAAGTTTTACAATTAAATGGTCAAATTTATAGAAGATTGTTAAGTTTTAATAAAGTTTAGGGACTAAAAAGGTTTGTTTTCAAATTTACAAGTGAATATTTGGCTTTCGAATTCCCTTCAACGAAAATTACAGATTTATAGCAAATAAGTTCTCACTGTGTTTATTCATTATTCTTGAATGCCCTATTTCAAGCTATCACATTATGAGTTTACATTACTTTACAACTCCTGGTGACGCGCTATTGAAACACCGATGTTGTCGACTTCTTCCCCAATACTTCAACCTGAGTGAACCAGGAAGGCCTTCATATGACAATAACACATCATATGTACACGAATTCAAATGGATCGTGTGTCATAAAATACAGCTTTATGTAATTGCCATAAAGGGAAATAAGTCGATACTTCGCATACTCGAATGATATCCAAGTACATTTCTCCGTTATATTAAATGAAGCCAAATTGTCATTGTTCTGTTTTCTCTCTATTTCAAACAAGTGACTTCGCAACCACGACTAAGGGAGTGTTCTTATTACCCAATCTTTTAAATTGTTGCAATCTGGATGTGCAAACATGTATGCGGACGGTTTAAATTTAACAGGATTGCGAATTCTAAGAGTATTAGACTTTACTTTTTCAAAAAATGACATTTATTGCGACCTCACTCAATGATATGGAAAGGTAAACTCCAACAAAAGCCACATATAATGTCAAGGCATTGCATTCCATTTTCAGCTGTGCTTAACCGCAGCTGGTTTCATGATTAAAATTCCTAAATACTTTCGTGTTCCTATTGGTGTATTCTGCTATTTATAGCCCGTTTCACTAACTAATTAGTGATTTGGTGGTAATTTTTGGGACAAAAGTGTGATTTAATATTGAAATTTTTTACTACTTTATGTACGTATATTTTTTAAGTATCTTATAATGTCAATGCCTGAATACAGAAAGTTAGCAAGTAATTAGCAACTGGCAGAATGTGGTAGTCATAAGAAGTTAATCGGATTTAGTGCTATTAAAATGTGTAGTTTTTGGGGTAGTTAGTAGCGATACCTTGGAGGCAATGATGCTTGAAGTAGCTCAGAAAGAGCTCAATAAACAACAGCGTTCGCTTATATGCTCTGATAAGTCATTTGAATCATCGGTTAATTTCTATAACCAAGCATGTTTAGATTGATTACTAAAGTGACATGACATGGCATTATGGAAAGAGTGTTGGCTATGGCCTATGGCACAGCTGAGAGTTATAATACTAATAAGAATAGGAAATTTAGAAGTAAATCAGTGAAAAAGTTTAAATAAACAAGACGAAGTGTTCAATATTGTGCAAACAATTTTTGAAATCTTTGAATGAACTAGCATGAGGCCGTATATATATATATATATACATATACATGGGTACTCCTAATTTGCCTAACTATCATGCATAACCCAGAAATTCGCTGCTTTTTAAGATCAACAGATGTTGCGAAATTGAAGAAGAAGATGAATCTGTGTTCTTTATTAAACTTAACTGAAGCGACATTCGATGCCATTATATCCAGCTTGAAGACAGCTAGATTAGAAAAGTTGTTGAGCAAAATTGTCATAGGCATTGGTCAGAAAACAAATACAAGCGTGTTAATATTTAAAGTAAGAATTTAAAATTTTACAATTTTCATTTATTGAAAACGTTCTCAATATTCATGTCCAAGTATTCGTATTTTATTGAACAATTCATACCAATTAGTTCATGATGAATGTCAAGTTTCATCAAAGCATTTCAACTTTTTTAATAAGAATAAAACAAGGAGAAGCGTTAATAATCTCAATAATCCGAGACTAACAATGACAGCACCAATTGTTATGTGATGAAGGGAAATTATTACCTGGGCTCCGAACACAGTCTCTGCACTTATTGACAGACAAATGAGACAGATGTACTATAAACGATAAATGGAGGTATTCGAAGTACTTACAAACATGGCGATGAAAAAATTCGTCTTGCAGTAATTTAGAAGACCAAATGCAAACGAAATTAAAGCAAGAGTGCCAGAAGATAGCAATGCATATGGAAAAGCAGAAAATACATCAGCGAAATTATTAGTAATAAGAAGAAATGTGCTGTACGAAATCTGGAGTAGACCAGCCATCTAAAGGTAGAAAATTATTGGCATAATAATGTATTTCATGAGTACCATGTCTATCAGACTGAATGTTATGACGAATCCAATGTAAATACTGCGATTTCGTTTATGTGTTGCTCTTTGAACTTCAGGTGACATTTTAATTTTAAAATTAACATATGATTTTGCACATTTGGTAACATCGCATAAATATGTTTTGTTGTGGGTAGTTACCCAATATGATGTGAGTCTAAATTGACTCATTTATGCTTTCAACGAATTACATGTCTGCAATAGCAAGTAAGTGGCAAAGGTAGTTAAATCTAGACTATGAGAGTATGGAACACCTGTCGCCAATTTTATTTATTATACGCTAAAAATGAAATCGGCAGTTTCATTTGTTTCATTCTAATACGATCAAAATAGAAGTTGGAGCAATTTTTTATGACATTTTGGGTTCTTTATTGCAAAAGGTTATTTTTGATCTAAATGAATCAAATTGAAGTAAATAATTATGCGGATTAAGTGCGTTGATTTGACAAAATGGGGTAGAGTTTGTGGAGTAATAAATGATACCTGAAAATATGGCGAGATAAGGTGATAATTCTAATCAGTTGAAAAGATAGTCTCTTACGTGATTGAATTCGTTTTTCAAGTGAATAGATAGTTAACATGGTTTGATATGTTGGTGAACATTTAGCCGAGAAAGAAAAATTAATATGGACTGAAATTTAGCAATTCTACGTGATTATTAATACACCTTTGTTAAATAAATTTGTATGAATGTTCATTTGAGCCGGTCTTGTGATAAATGGCTATGCAAGATGCATTCAACGATTGCTGAAGTCTTGTCAAATCTAATTTGAGTAGCACCCTGCTTGAGTTTGAAAACACATATTGACAAATCTGAATAAGTGAAAAACAGTGGTTTATTTCAACAACTCTGCAGTTTGCCGCCTTAAAAATATGTCATGGTATTGCTCAAGGTAGGTATTCTTCAGTATTCTAGACTCACAGTGTAGAATTAAATACTTTGACTATTGAACATTGCTCAGTTGATAGTCGACTAAATTAAACATGCAAAGTTAATAGAATTCCTGACAGTTCAGACAGTTCCAGACAGTTCATTCCTGAGCTAGACTTCTGACGTAAATGCCGCAATTATGAGCACAATGTGGTAAAAATTTTATATATTATATATATTTTTATATATTTAAATTTTCAAAATTATTGCATTTTAAGTGAAATTTTCAAGAACATCATTCGAAAACCGTTTTCATGAGATCTAACCAAAATCTTGACTATTTCAATGTTGAACTGATGATTATGTAAAATGAAATTTTATAAATTCAGTCCGAATAGTGGATGTTTAAGTTTAAATCAGTAATATCTGTTCAATCCACGAAGACAGAATTTTTTAACGATGGACTTGGTGTGATATACAAAGCTAAAGGTCTGTTTTCGAAGATTTATTCAATTGAATTTGCTTAGTTTGCCAGAAGTTTGCTTGCCCACCGAGATGTTAAAATTATTACTTTGCTCACTGAACCCTTGGAAAGCGCATTGATTTCATTGCCTTCAGTAATTATTAACATGAAAAACATGTCTTCATCATTAATCTGGCTTCTATCATAATTGTGTTCTGTTCACCTATCCGACTACCATGTATTGAGTCCAGATTTCATCTGGCCGTCTATTGTTTTAACAAGGTATATTGTCTACACACGTAATAGTTATAATCCATGCTATAGCTTCAACAACTAAAACTGCGCTGTTCATCTCTACATTTTGAAGGATTCTGAGCAGGAAGAATAGCATTTTTGTCTTTGTCTGTTAACACTCTAACTTGTAGCATTCCACTGCACACAACTTGTCCATGAGACCTCAAAAGAGCCAACTTGGGCTAATTAACTCTAAGCAAACTTTGCTCATCACATCTGTTTAGATAGAAAAAATCATGTGATACTTCAATATGTATAGTGAGACCTCATATTCCTCAATCCCATTATTGAAACGTGCTCAGTCCCTTTTATACAATATCATACTAAAACGTTCCTTCAATAGCTATGGCGGTTACCGACATTTCCAACTGGATAATCATTTCACACACATTCGTTTGTTTACAAGTCGTTTTTTTCGTTTGTCGATATGGCAAGGCGCAGCCACATTCTTAATCACTCGAAGTCTATTCTTTTCATCTTTTCTTCATGCACATCCATTTGGATAAAGTGAATGCCTCCAATACCACTCTCCCCCCCCCCACAACCCCACCTCCCTAATTGTAACTCTTACACGCACATCTTACCTTCAGTTGATCGAGCTCCGTTTTGACCTATTGAGATTTTGCTGTGTCATTTGCAACTTACTTATGATATGCTTGGTGGCCATGAAACACTCTTTCAAAAATCGATTTGCTTCATGAGTGGACTTTCAATATCTATCTCCACGTTTGACATGGGAGGAATTACAGCTATCACGAGTAGAGACCTAAATGAATGCTCTGCTTTGTCAGCAAACAAAGCAGTAGCAAGTTACATTCTATTTGACCACAAACTAATGTCAAATGGGGCGTGTTTAGAATAGAACGTTATTCAATCTCAATATATGACATAGTTGCTCTTCAATGAATAACAAACTGACAATATATCATGGACTATAGATGTATACATCTATAGTATGCTATTAAACGGCAATCACTTAGATAACCCTTATTGATGAATATGTTTTGCTAATGGTATAGTTAATTAATTCCATAATTGTATTTAGGACCACTTTTAAACTATTACATCGTGCCGTGACTTTCAGCTAACTGTAAAGCTCATAACAGTCTAATTCGTTCTACTTATTAGTGCTCAGTTGCATTTCTGCCATAAAACTCTCTACAAAACGCTCATTTCACCTCTATTGAATTAACATATATGAGAACTCTGGAATGTATGGCTAGAGGGTATCATCTTTATCAATATCCACTAACGAATTTTACGCATTGGGACGCACTTGTCTTTGCGTTCAAACAGAGTATCGGCAACAATTTTTCTCAATGAAATTTCCGTTCAAACTTTCTATAACACGGAAATGAGGCTAAATAAGAATGAGAGTGTGTCTACATGAGTCAGTTAAAGTGAAATGGAATTTAACAAGAAGAGGTCACAGTGATGCACCTATTAAAGGCACTACTCACTGCCTGATTGAAGTCTTTTGATGAGGAACAAAGAGCTTGCAGATCCAGAAAGAGAAGAAAGCATTCAATAGAGATAGTTAAGCAAGAACAGAGATTAGGTAATGTGACATGCAATATGAAATAGGCGGATGAAGATGATTGCAATGAAGGTGTCAATAAGATTAGGTGTGATGGTGAATATTTTATTATGCATGGCAAATTAATACCGATACTTCATTTCCAATATTATCGAATCAATGTATTCCTTATGCTGTATAAAATGATATCATAGTTTACTAGCATTTACTCACGTGATATGTGTGTATTCAAGATCGACTCATGCAAAAGAGGGCACACTAGTGGTATGACACCACGAGGGTGTAATGAATTTCCAGTTCGATTGAAACAATTGTAACGGTGAGTTTCAGACAATAAACAATTCTCTCCTGACCCATTAGCAAACACTATAGCAATTAGAGTGGAACATTTTGTACTTTGTTACAGATGACACAATGCTGTGCAATTATAAGTGGTGAGAATAGATGGTGTTCAGTGGTAAGCCCCATTATCTATTAATGCATTTAATGATGTTGTGGAACAGCAACAAACTTGGCCCTTAGCGAACTTGCATTGGATTTTCACAATAAAATCATTTTAAGTGAGCTTTGTAATGAGACTGTAATCTTACTTTTTACCGTCTGATTGCAATGTCCGCTGGATTTTAACGCACGATAAAGTGGAAAATCATTCAAACTTGACATGGCGTAACTTAAGTCACATTACACACAGGCATTCCTCTGTGGTTTTTAGACTGTGTATTAAGAATACGTAATGGTCATCATAATGTAACGAACGCTTTTTTGTTGACACAGATTTTATCGATATTTCAGTGGATGAATTGACTAAGAAGCTTGAAAATTCTAACAAATATACAATGATGACGTTCTAATTTTCAAACTCGTAAAAGACTATCTTCGCACTAATTCTGTTTATTTATTAGTGGAAATCTCCACAAGTGATACATCTAATCGATTCACGTCTTCATATTTACGGAAACCGTTCATTACTTTACAGATATTAAGCAATTATTTTAAATGAAAATGCTTATTTCACATTATCATTTAAAAATTAATTTATTTATTTATTAAAAAGGAGAAACCTCTCTGTCTAATTCATTTTACGGGCATTTTATGGACCTACCACAAATAAGGCCACATCAATCCGGCACTTTTGGAGAATTGGGGGAACATGGTGGCACAAGTGTCCATATATACAGACTAAGCCAATTAACTCCTTATTATTAATGAGTTTTGATGTGATAAGCGGGTGCGCAGGATCTAAACAATAATGACTTATTCTCATGCGATGAGAGCGTGTGCTAATAAAATGAAGCCACGTGTGCGTGATGTACTTCCCTTTTCCACTCAATTCTGTCCAATTCTCCAAAAGTGCAATCTGTGCTCATAATTGTAGTACTGATACTACTATTTAAGATTTTGAGCGAATATTCCTGTAAAGAGTCCCAATTGATTAAGACTCGGGCGATAATAAGTAGTCGTGAACGGGAAGGCATCACGTAAACTAGATGATGTAAGCAATTCATGCGGCACATTAAAGGGCACCATTACTCCCCCATAGGACAAAAGGACCTACTTGATGTTTGTGGGGTTCATATAATGACCCCAATTTCTTTATTTAAAAATCTCCTGTTAATTGGCCAATTCAGAGTGGGGAAAGGAAATAACGTTTCCCCATATAAACAATTGGAAAGTAGTTATATTACATCAGGCACCAATTCGTCCTATGCATTGCACTGTTCAGAAATGAAAATGAAATGTCGCAGCATTGGGAAAGAGTGCGGTGGAAAGGACAAGGTGCTTGATCTATGGAACTTGATCATTTGGCTCATTCTCTTCTCGGCTCGGAACAAGTATACTTCAGATTGCACAATCGGTCGATTGAACAGACTGACAATATGCAAGATGTCAAAGTTGAGGATACAAAAGTGATGGATGAAGTTTTTAAAATGGTCCTCGTTTACAAGGCCCAATGCAACCCGAAATCCAAAGTGAGTAATCTAGTCTTTGCTCATTGACTATTTCCTTGCATGCCATTTACATGTGTAGCCTCACTCTGGTTCCCGAAATTCTCCCTCTCTCACACACACCTCCCTACTCTCTCACTTTGCTCCTTTCTTCCTCTTCCATAACCCAACACCACACTACTTCAACTCAACTCTCCTTCTCTTTTTTAACAATGGATATTGGTTGCTGAACACCTTTCTTCTGCCAGATTATGGAAGTAGGTTTGATAGGATCAGTGAGAATGTTTCAATATAATCCAACATCAGATTGGGTGATATTCCAAAGAAGACCATTTTAGATGAAGCCACTGACTGCAAAAAAGGATAAGTCAATTTGAAATTCAGATACCACCATAAGTTCCTGAAATACTCACGAAGTACGGTGATATGTACGTGATGCTCTTTGTTATGCTTTGTCAATTTAACATTCATTAGCACCAACTATACTATTAGACGATTAGATCCCTCCTTTCGATTATTTGGTGCAATCACGACTCCTCCTCCTCACTACACCTGAAACCGCTTGCATATTTCCTGAAATTTCTTATTCCTTACTCTTATTCGTCCTCGAAATTAGCAGTATTTATTACTAAAAATTCGCATTATTCCATTTCTAAGGGCCTCTTAGAATAGATATGGGGATTTAGATAAACACAGTTCTACCTAACCGAATGGCATGTTTAATGGGCTTCCTCATTGAGTTAGTCAGACATCTAAAATCCATTTATTTGGGCATTTCAGGCACCAGTTGTGCTTATTTTTATTTCTGATTAAGAAAAGAATGGAGGGAACTAGGTTAACACAAGCACTTACGAATCTGATATTTTGGACTCTGTAATCAAATCTAGCACCCAAATTGATGGGCTCCCTCAATTAATGCAATCCGAGACAATGGAGCATCTGTTCTGATGACCGAGAATTAAAAGTTTGATTGCCTTTGCCACTTTGTTGATATTCACTGTTGCAAACACTTTGGTCGTCCTGCTATTTTTTGACAAATCCTCAATGCTTTACTAGTTCGCTATCAAGATGCAGTGGTGGTCTAAATAAAGTCGAAACTAAGGCATTATCTTTATTTTACAACCGTTCTCATTACCCACCACTCTGACTGTGAGAATAAAATCTTTGACCATGATTATTTGCCACTGAATTTTGCTTGTCTGCTAAAATACTTATCAAAGACCAACTATTGACCCTAAAAAGTACATTCTATCGCTCATCATTAATTTGCCTTCGCACCATTGGAATTCTAGTACGGTCAAGCATTGTGACCTCAGACTCATTACATTCCACACCAGAACCATCTTCTAATTTTATTGCTGATATTCCATCACATTCTTGCAGTTTTAACCAGCTACCACCTATAAGTTTACATCGGGGAATGACTACTCCTACAGTCTTGAAATGATTGGGGTCAACTCAAGCACTTACTGCCGTGGAAATTTAAATCACTTCACCATTTGCAACCCCTTCAAGTAAAATGTCCGGTACAGGTTCTTTGGCTCAATCATTTGGCGGTGGCGAAGTTGGGACTATCTCTTTTAGTCAGAATGACTAAGTTAGTGTTGGAGTAATACTTCATTATCACTTTTGCACTCGGCTAACTGGTTTAAGAACCTCAAAGTGTACTTGACATGTATCTGGGTAATTATGCCTTCGATCTTTTTAAAAGGGGGTTTTGTCAATTTACTTCTGGGCTCTCAATGTCGAACCACATGTTAAGTTTTCTATGAGACACGCAATTAGGGTATGATTGACACTGTCTTTTCTTGTCTAATCAGTTAACTTTGACTCGTTAAGGAGCATGTTAACTGAGACCGATTCATTCCTCTTGATTTGTGAGTTACATGGTTCGTAAAAGGCTGCAATTAATAGTTGCCGTTATACAGACTTTCTATTATGATAAACCTCCACATGCTGTTCTAATTCACTTGATAGTAGTGTAGTGGGCTGGGTTACTTTTGTTCATGCAATTAGATCTACTTAATATACGGTTTTAAGGGATGGCCACAATTACTTTGCTTCTATTTGGATCAATAAAATACCTTGAGGTCAATGCATAAAATAGCCTTCATTTTGGCATTTTGGCATTTAGGTTTGACCACGAGTGAGGAGTAAGTGTCATTAATAAGGTCTAGTAGGTACTTTAGTAGAAAAATTTTGGAAATGCGCCCTCTCATACTAAGAGGAATTTCCTCCAAATTATTGAGGCATTCCTAATGGCTATCATTATAGAACCGCCTTGAAAAGCAGGAAAATCGCTTATACGCAGAGTACAAAACAAAAATACAAAATAAAGCTTTCATCCAACCAATTGACCGCAACCTGGCAGGCAGAGTTGACTGTCCGGTGAACAGTTTTGACCAAATGTGTGGATGCTGAACGATTGCCTTAATCCTGGTACAAATGAGACACATGAGGTCACGTGTGAATGAAAAGCACTTCTAAGCAGTGGTAGTGAGGTACGTGATTCAGTCTCATTATCCAATTTCTACCTAAATCCGTATTTCGCGATCGATTGCACTGCCAGTTTAAATTCGTCCTAACGCTTATGACGACGCGGAGTATTTAAATTTTAATATATAGAAAGAATGCGTAACTGAGTTCGTAGCCCTGGCTACTAGTGCGGTTTAATTACTTTAAAGTTTTAATGCAAACATAGCTTCTTCTTATTAAAAATTAGGAAATTTCATGTCTATTTAGATTGATGCTTGATTGCCACCTCGATTTTGGTTGGTATACTACCGGCTAGCACAGAAGTAAGATATTGGTTTACTTAAGAAGCTCACTTGATATTTATGGATTTTGAAATTCAGCACAATTCTGAATATTTGTATCTACAAAAACTCATTAAATTTACCGAATATAAAAAATATTTATGCTCTAAATGTTGTCCTGTTTGCTAATAGTTGAAGTGAAAACTGTTCCTTGTCTTTAACTTAATGCGCAATTGATGCGCTTGAACTGGAACTTCATCACACCCACTGTAATTCATTTTACTGGCAGACCCTCTCTGTGCATGTGTGCAGACCAGTGTTGAATAGATCTTGCTTATCCATCTGTCATAGTAGAAAATACAATTAAAAACAATAGGTTCATTTTATGAAACATAAGAAATCTGTTAAGTAGGCAATATTAGATTTGAAAAATCGAAAAGAATTTGCTTTGCTTAATGAAATGTTCACCATCATCCTCATTCCAATGTTTGTCACCATTACATCACTAGAAAGGGAACATTTCCTATGTGATCATAATGAATAAAAACAAATGTTATCGAGGTTAAATGCTCTCTTCACTCGATCTGTTTTAGCTAACATTTTCTGCATCGCTAATTCACTCAGGGACGTATCAGAACCATCTCACAAAATTTCCTTACAATTAGCCGTAGAATCAGGGCCTAGTGAAAGTTGCAATATCCCATGGACTCGACGTATTGTGCACTATGTAGTTCCCTTAGTTCCTATAAACGATTTATTAATATAAAGTGGACTAAGTGGAAAATTATCCTTATCCTCGAAGACGAGACAAATAGATTTGGGTGCGTTTAAATTTCCTCAAGAACGGAATAATTTCCATTTCTGTTCAAATAACATTGCTCCAGCTATAGCCAAGCCAAAAGTCCAAATGGCAGTCGATGCATTATGTGTGGTTTAAAAGTAATGAAATATGTTGTAAACTACACATCCAGAAGGACGACCGCATCCTCAGTGGAATTTGCATATTAAACAGCCAAAGCCGGAAAGCGTTGAATTTGATATTGACGTACCTAGC
This sequence comes from Hymenolepis microstoma, assembly GCA_000469805.3. Taxonomy (NCBI): domain Eukaryota; kingdom Metazoa; phylum Platyhelminthes; class Cestoda; order Cyclophyllidea; family Hymenolepididae; genus Hymenolepis; species Hymenolepis microstoma. The sequence goes on along the minus strand of LR215995.1, from coordinate 6,951,715 downwards.
TGGTGTACTTTAAGCTACTCAAGTAACTATCATTTGTTAATAAAATAAATTTATAACATTAACTCTTCGGTGAAGGGAATTTGAAAGCCAAATATTCCCTTGCAAATTTGAATAGAAAATTTTTAGCCCCTAAATTTTATTAAAATTCAACTATCTTCTATAAATTGGACCAACTAATTGTAAAACTTGCCCATCGAAAAATACTAATTTGATCCATTTCTACCAAATGTTGAAATATTTCAAAAAAATTGATAAATTGGAAATGTATCATTATGGTATACAATGTCTAGCATACCGGCAACTACATTTTATTTATTCCTAATGAAGTTTTGCGTTTAGTCAAATTTGCTAATTATCTTTCTCGATTTCTTAAATTTGGAGAAGAAATTTTACCAAATTTTACTTTATATTTGTTTCCTAACGTTAATATAACTGCTTTTAAAATCAATTGCTGGCAGAAGAATATATTACCGCAATTATTTTGCCTGCCGATATTTTCACACTTTTAATTGCTGATTGATTTGACACTTATTGTCTATGCAGAGTGATAAAAGGCCTCAATCAATTTTGAAGTATTTTATGCGGGTAATATCATTTTGAATATATTCCTGTGCTTAATTGGAAAAGAGTGAATGAATGTCGAGTGATAAATCTTGTTACAATTTGAGGGCTACATAGGCTCATTTAAGGCAAATAACATTGCAAATGAATTTAGTTGATGAGTGATCTATTCTCAACTTTTTCAATGAACCTTTGGCCTTCAAATTCAATTCAGTAATCTTTCATGTTTATCCATTCGGTTCTAACTCATTTTTTTGCACCTTGGTGCACTTTAACAACGTCTTTATCCATGGCACAAATTAGACTGTCAATTGGTCAACCATCAGGAGATTATAAATGATGAAATTGGAGTGATTTAAAGAACCTCACACTTAACCAGTAGGTTGTGCTGTTCTGTAAAGGAGCAGTAGTTCTCTTTAAAATGTGCACAATGAATTTCTTGCATCCAAATCTAACTTACGTGAGACGTTCCCATTCACGACTCTTTGTAATCTCACAAGGCTAAATCAGTTGGGACTTTTTACAGTGCAGTAACGGGTGGTAATGATGTTACATTAATATTTGCTCAAAATCTCTGGAGATTTGGACACAGTTGAGTCTGAAAGTGAAGTACATGGTAATACAAGTTCCTATGTTTGTGGACCAAGTCGCCTACTTTCCTATTATCTCAGGCCATAAAATGTCAACTTAAGGAATATAATCGGAATGCTTAGATCTCCCCATTAAGTAGACACTCCTCTCCTTACTACAACTCTGAAGTTAGGGTCTTAAAAATGTGTCACGCTATATGCCCAGATAAGTTTCCTTCTGGTTCACGAACACAAAGCGTTTAATAAATTTTTTTTTATTGAGCACTGTCTATACTCATCATGCGTTGCCAATGGTATTCAGGAACTACATTTAATTCATGAGCTAGTGTTCTGAGGTAACTACCACATACTAGGGAGGTATGAAATCATCAAACATGCGACTGGTATTATCAATCTAGGGGGTGTAAGGGATTTTGAATGTGAATAACAGCCTTCAACGCGGTGCGTACTTCAAATTGCATTAAGACCAACAAACACAGAGCTTCTGAACATTTTTTCTTATCGCTAGGCTTTTGTTGTGATGAAGACATTAATAGGAATTGATGTGATAGGTGGGCATGCGAGATCCATTTAACAATGACCTGTTCTCCTGCAAGGAGAAGGTATATGAGTAATGTGTAACGGCGTGGGTGTAGTGACTTTCCAGTCAAATTGGATCTACAGCGACAATAAGTTAGAGGCGGGAAACAATTCTCTTCTGGACCATTTGTAAACGGATAATAATTAGAGGGGAAACGGTTTTACGAGTTTTTACACATAGAGCTAGTCAGAATCGATTTTGTAGAGTAAAAAATTCTTTTTCCAAAAATATATTGAACGAGATCGTTATATGTAATGGCCAGAACAAAACTGTTGGTGTGTTAATATGCAAAATGGTTTTTTAACGATTTTAATGAAATCGATAACCACTTGCATTACATCCCATGGTTTCTCTCAAGCACTTCAACGTTACTTACAACATGTTAATTGATTTTCAAAGATTGTCTGCATTTTTAGTAATAATAATATTTTTGGGACCATTGAGGAGTTGAGTGAATTTCGGCTCATTTATCGAATTTTGAACTCAAACAAAGAAATAATTCTGCCACTCCACACCAGGCCATCCTTCTCTAATCCTTCCATCTCATCTTAGTCAAACGCAATTCACTATCAACAAAGAAATTTTGCCAACTTTTTGCATTGCCGTAAGTTAAACTGATAGTAGGGAGAATAAAGAAGCAAATTTGTGGGAAATTTACCATCGCACTTTGCATAGTTAAGGCGAGGAGTTCCATAAAGAGCAAACAGCCATTGAAATTATCTTTATTTATCCCTCATTCAAACTGAATTTTATGTATTCTCAGATTCATGCCTCAAGTGGATTGCTACACAAATATGTCTCGACCATACATCGGTGAATCTCTAATGCAGGGCCTTCATATATGCAACGGCTCTCGAAATTGTCTAAGCTGCATCAACTTTAACAAGGTCCTCTCAATGCAAGAGAACAGATCATTTTTAAATGCATTTTGCATGTTTGCTTACCACGAGACCAATTATATTCATTCACTTAACAAAATGATTTATTTTGATCCTACAACTTTGTAAATATCCAATCAATACTAATTTGCCTTTCACAATTAAATGTTCGTCACCACATCAAATCATTTTGACTCCTGCATCACAGTGCTAGTTCAGTCTTCTGTAATACGAATTCAATCATTTCAGAGACGATAACATCAAGTAATTACACTCGTCAATTTATTTCTTCATATTTTCAGATTCCATCTATTACTCCTTAACACTCGCACTATTTCTACTTATTATTACTCAGTAGTATATCTGTCTTAAGTTTGTTTGCATAGTTTATGTTGAATAAGCATATACGAGAAAACTGGAATGTAATTAAAACGAGTATCGTCTTCATTAATGTCGCCCAGACACATTGTGCATAATGGCAAACAATTTCTATTTGCATTCATTAACCCCTCATGAAACAGAACGAAAGCGGAAGCATATTCATACGAGTCTGTTAAAATGAGATGTAATTTAACAAGAAGAGGTAGCAGTGTTACTGTATCGAAACCACGCACTTAGTACCGGATTGATGTGTTGTCTTATTTGTGATAATTCCATAGAAATGCTCGTAAAATGAATTAAACGGAGAGCTTCGACTTTGTTCCAATTGCTCAGTTAATAGTGTAATGAAGATATTAACGCGATTCCTTGCGATGGGAAACATTTGTCTATGGAAAGCCAATTAATGTGAGTCTTTTCAGGTAATATTGTTAAATCAAGGAATTTCTTATTTTTATTAAAATGATACCATTGTTGAGTTGTATTTGCTCACGTGATATGTGTGTGTTCAAGATCTACTCAACAATGACCTGTTTTCGTGCAAAGAAATGTCCAAGTTTAAGTGAAGCTATGACAACAGTAGGTTGTTGACACGAAACAGTTCACTTCTGACCTATTAGCAAATAACATATAAAATAGATTGCAAAGATTTGTACCTTTTTTAAATGTGGTTGTGAAAGAGCAACCAACGTGACCTATCAGGTGAGCAGTTATAATTAATTTATGGTATCATTTTGTTCAAAATAAGAAATCTCTTAATTTGGAGATATTGATACAATTTTTCAAACAACGATTATCTTATAATCAAACACGCTTTACAAATGGTACCACATTTCAAATCCAGCATATTATTGATCTCATAGTCACTTAAGATGCACAAATCAGTGTTAGGAGACTGCAACTGATGTAGCTATTTGCAAATTCGTTTTGATGTTTCGCAATAAATTAATTTTAAGTGAACTATACAAAGAGACCGATATCGTACTTTTGAACCCTGCAACATCGAACTCGACTTATATCAAGTCGAGGAACCTAACTCCATGCATCATCATGAGAGGCGTCAATGCAGATAATCTATAAGTAAACTCTAGGGAATTCCTTTAATGTAGACATTGTAGGAATGGGAAAATTTCAAAATTTCACTTAAATCGTAGCATAGACTTACATATTTATATGTCTACGTGTCTACACTAACTGCACCATATTTCAAATAACATACTTTGGAGTGTCTCTTTGTGATTCGTACGGCTAGACGCTTAAGACTTAATATATCTTATGCGAGATCTTTCGCCTACGTTCAGTTACTATGACATTCAAAGCAACTGCCTCGATATCCAAATGTATGCACGCCATGTTGTCTATATTACTAAGTAATGCTGTTAAATTATATTTTTGCATGGGGCTCTTAAGTTCCCGTATTTTTATCGAAAATGTCCACAATAATTCTGTATCTGAGTCTGATATTCTTCAGTGAAAAATTAAAAGCTTCGAATTGGTACGTGCCTGCAAACCACTATGTCTCTGTCAAATTTGTCGCATAAAATATCAGATCCTGCGTGTTAACTGTGAACTAGCGATTTGTTCCTTACCATTACCATTAATATTCAGGAGGCAATGCTAGTTGAGTTCCATTGTTTCTATACAAGTCCACAGGGAAATATGTTATTTCCATTAGTGGTTCTGTTGATTTAGTGAAGGATTGGCAATTATTCCATTTTTTTTCAATGACATCATTACAACCGTTTATTACTCAGGTAGCCTTTTATTTCATATTTTTGGCATTCTCACTTAAATGGAACGATATTCAGCGCAATTGTTCTTGTGGATGATTGATATACTCCAATTAAATAATTTAATTTAAACTTTATATAATTTAACTAACTGGTGAATTTGACAAGTTCACGTTTTAGAATACTTTCTTACGCGCATTTATTTTATTGCTACCTCAAAAATCGCCTTTCCGTGTTTTAGATTTACAAACTAGGTTATAGTTGCTTACAAATTTGGCAATTTTATTGAAAGAAATATAAAAGTCGAGTTAACAAATTTTTAAACAAAAATTGTACACAGGTGCACTTATTCATATCTTGTTGAGTGTTTCAAAGCAAGTTACAAATTGTGAATGGTGGTGTTTTCATTTCAACAATATATTCATAAGAAATAAAATGAGAATCAGTAGTATCACCAATGCGCCAGAACCGGCAATAATTCCACCAATTATCTGATCTTTGAGTTGAACAATTACCAGCCAACCAAGTACAATCTTCGCAATAATTGCTATAACAAGCAATAAAAGGTACTACAGGGAATAAATGTAGGAGTTCGAGGTACTTACAATGGCGCTTATAATAAAACTTCCCCTATCTAAAATGAAATATATCAAGCAAGGCGTGAAGAAAGCAAGGATTCCAAAACCAAACAATGACCAACAAATATCAGGAAATTCGTCAGTGTGATTAGTGAATGCAAGGAGGTATATGCTATAACCAACCATCAATAGTCCCGAAATCTAAAATGGGGGTAATTATTGCCGTAATAAATAATTTTCGCTTACCATGATGATAGCATTGAAAGCTTTTAAGAGATGCCAGTATAAAATACCACATATCTTCGTCTTGTTATCCTCTTCTTCATTATGATTATCTTCCATCTTGTTGCTAAATTAATCAATGCCTTCTTGCGGTTGATAGTCCTATTTAAGTGTATTTTCTTCTTTGGAATTAGCCAATCAGTCAACCGTTTTAATACGTACAATAGTGTTGCCTCAACCTGATAAATTCAATTTCACTTTAACAGACTCGTATGAAGGTATTGCCAATGTTTAGTTAATTTATTGGTTAAAGACAGCTAGAGTAGAAGTTTTGTGAGGGTGGTTGTCGCATGTATTTACTTGAACCAGAATTTAGAATTGATTATGTTCTTCCATAAAAGCATCAAATATCATTAATTTCCAAATTCCTAAATTCTCTGTGACTACAAATGCTAGTAAAATGTTGATTTAAATGTTGATTGCACTTTAGCTTTAGTATAAAGTAAGTATTGGACTTTTGTGAAAACGCAGTACTGAATGTTGAGTTCAAATTTGTTTAATTGTGTTTCCAGGCACACTAAATACGACGTGAGCGCTATTTACTTCAAAATTTCAGGCGATTATTATCGTTGCATGAAACACGTTCGCAGTGAAATTTTAATACTTCTGAAACTTCTGAGAAAATTGGAATTCCTTATAGCATATTATTTAATTTGTCATCTGTTGAAGTAAATTATCATGTGAAATAAGCATGTAATTTGAAATTATTGTTCAGAATTTGTGGAGTAGATATCAAAACAAATGATAAGATGAAAGTCAAGCGCCATCATTGTTTCCTTGTCAGAATTTTCAAGACGGTGAATGGACGGTTTCTTTGTCGATTCTTCCACTGAATTACTGATAAACTTTAGATCAATAATTGAGACTTAAGTGAATTAATTCTAATTTCACTGTTTAAAGCATCAGTGAAATACCTGTGTTATCGCATAAAATTTACGTGATCGTGAGACGAATTCATTTGCCGAGTGCACTCATGTGAATTCTAATAACTGATGTTATTTTACATGATGTGAACTAGTCACTAGTTAGTTGCCTTTTTCGACATCCCGTCTAGTTACTGAGAGATATTCAAGAAGTGAAGAAAGGATTCAATTCATTTAGAAATCAAACAATGCTCTATACTTTAGAAGTTCAATTCGCGGCTGAAAAATACAACTAGCCTTCCAGAAGAATCATCAATTGCAAATTGTTCCTTTCCGTTAGTGGAACACAAAATGTATACAGAGGAGATAGTTTATTCCACTCAGTTAGGGTATTAAAATTTGTCATTCTAATTGTCAATGCAAGTATTTTTCACTCTTGCAAACGCAAAGGGCAGGATTGCAGGTTTCGATTAGTTAACGCTGTTTGATGTTAACCGGTCGATGCTCATCATGCAATGTCAATACTATTTCCTGACAAAACGTTCATTCGGGAGCTGGAGATCGGGATTAAACACCACAAACTAGAGAGAATGAATTTTTCAAATACTTTGCTAATATTGGCCATCATACTCCGAAAACAGCAGAGTCTGTTCAACATTTGTGAAAAAATTCAGCTTCAGAGCACTATTCTTCTTATTGCGAGGCTAATTTTGTGAAGAAGGTGTTAAAATAGTTTAGTGTGAAGATAGGCATTAGATTTTGCATGCAAATTAATCTGGTGCTCTCTTCTCAATACTACTTTGCCAATAGATTTTCAGTGTTGAGTGAACTGATGCAATAATTTGGTGCCAAAAGGTTAACAATGACAGGTTTCATACTAGGAGAAGGTGTATCATTAGATTTGAAAGCACTGTGGTGTGTTGAATTTTCAGGTCAGGCGTATTAATTGTGACTCTATATATTGCACAGGTTTATGCCGGGACGTGAGCTTCGAAGTACTGGCTAGGGTTCGTCAGGTAGTTCAGGCTGTAAAGGGTAGAATTTCTGCTGCTATCACTGCATCCAACCTATCAATCTTGAAAATAAGTAGCATGTGCACGTGACTGATAAATGATCGGCATTAAAATACCACATTCGTTTTACTGTGAAAGACCTCACTAGAATGTGGTTATAACTGCAATAGGATGATTGGAATACCACCAAGAGTTAAGACTCTTGGAAGACGATCGCAAACGAAATACAAAAGTAAATTAATGATTATTGAAGTAATACAAATTTGAGGATCAATATTTGAGCTGGGATTAGTATTTTTTAAGATAGGCGAAATCAGAGGCAAGAATCATTGTCAAAATTTTTATTCTAACACTCAGAGTGATGGAAAATGGAAATACTTGCGAGATGGAGGCAACGTCTTATTTTCAACCCCATTTAGACCGCCACCTCTAATAGATAGTGATTCAGTAAATGATTAAGAGTTTATCAAACAATAGAGGGACGATCAATTTTTTTGTTTTAATGAATGTAAGCAAAGTACCACATGCGAATAATTTCAAATTCCTAGACTCCAGAATTACAAAGTTCAAAGCAACAAATTTGTTGCTGCTTGATTTAATCTACTTTCTTCCGTTTACCTCCCGATGAAAATTGGAAATAAACAAAGTGGTGCTTGAGATTACTTGCTGTAGTGGTTTTCAATAACTCTCAATATATCAAATTTTAAAAAAACTATCAAAATGAACACAAATCCGCCCTCCTCCAAACGGCATTGAATAAACATTTTCAATATAATCTGATTATATGATTCAAGAGCATGCTATTTTAGCACAGATTTAAGAAAGTTGAAGCAGAGGGACATTTATGAATCGTTTAACACTATGCTGTGACTGATTCTATTTGTAGCATATATTTATTTAAGCCAAAATACTATGTCTACTGATATTGCGTTAGTAGAACAAAGTTTTGGGAAGAGAACAACCCAATTACTATGGCGATAAGAATATTTCGCCTCTGCAAAAGTGGCATCAAATTATTTACTAAAATAACCTACTTTACGGTGAAACAAATGCTTGGCTCCAAGGAATATTAGATAGGAGGCAGCTGTAAAATCATCATCCGCAAAATAATAACGCATTTTAATTTTTCTATCGATAGTAACAGTTAGGAAAGCCACGGTATTTTGGCTTGCCATATTTCTAAAATATGTCATTGCATGGTCAATGTACATTTTTCTAATAGAGAAGATCATTGGACTAAATTGCGGATTAAAACACTTCACTTTTTCAGTTTATATTTATCCAAATTCCTATAATTCTTGGAAGTAGATTAATATGGGAGATTGATTTCTTCAAATTCAGTAGTTTTGTTCAATTAACATTTTTACACCCACCAAATCAGTTGATCATAATTTCATTCCTTTTCATGGGGCTCTGATGTAGATGGGGAATCTTAAGAATTTAATGCAGACAACAGCACACATAAGGTGCGAAAGCTAAATCCTTACCACATTTGAACAGTCCAATATATACGCCTACTTGAATGATGAAATGGTATGAGTTATGAAAGTTTCTGGTTTTTTTTTCCCTATAAGAAAGACCTGGATTTAATATTCTTAAGATATACACTTCGAACACTGACGGTCAATAGAGGAGAAATTTCACACCACCCCAGAATTCTGATGTGGTCGTCGTTGGATTTACTCATTTACAGACAAGTGACGGCGAACCAACAACATCTGATCGTCAATGCCCTTAAATTAATTACGCATCAAGGACAGTAGAGTAGATTTTTAATAATTCTTTTTAATACAATTGTCTGTTTCTTGACTAAAATTTAAGTCAAAGAACTCCAGGTGCTGGTAACATAAAAGAGCTTAAAATAAACAAATAAGTCAATGAAAATTTCATCAATAAAATCGAAGTTAATTTACATATTAAACATTGGATTGCACACACACTTGGTACCCGTTTTATGATATATAAATAGTGCATGTGATCCTTGGCTAATAAATTAAACACAGGGTTCTAAGTGTTGGCAATCAAATGACCTTAAAACAAATACCTGAATTTTGCGGTGAAGAAGGTAGCTGTTTGCGAAGTAACTGAGCTACTGTCTTCGAATAAATTTGGAAGCGTAGTTTGCATTGAAAAAGACAGAACATTTATAGAAAGGGAGAGATGACTGAACTAAACGGATTAAAAAATGTACTAAAAATAAAAACATAAGATTCAGTTTTTGTTTCACTGTTACGCCGGTTTGATCTAGAGCTCATCAGAGCCTCGAGGGAGAAATAGTTTTGGAGGATATTTAGGCGTTAGATATGAAGAAATGCCTAAAAATGATGGTTGTTGCATATTAATGCTCAGATGCAAGATTCCAGAAAGTAAATAAAAATAACGAGGCAGAAACAATTGAAAGCAGGAATACAAAGAGTTCACGTTGAAGGTTTTGTGAACTTTGCTCTAATGATAGTACCATTATAAGTATTGAAAATAGCAATTGAGTATGTGAAGTCACACGATTGAGCAATAGATAACTGAAAATAAATTTATTTGATTATTAGCTGGCTAAAATCGCTCAAATCTTCTAATCTGAATAAAAAGAACACAAAAACAACTATTCTGCAAGCAATCGTACAACAACAAGAAGAGTAAAGCTAGTATGAAAATATATTTCACTCTATCATATAATATGAAAATCATTGCGCCTGTGATCTAAGTTAAATATGTTGTGGTTAAGTCTGCCAAAACAACCACTCATGCTGACAATGCGAATTGGCACAATGATTTAGAATTACCTTTTGGTTTCTGTCGAAAGCCCTCGGCCGTTGTCGAGGGTTACTAGTAGAAGTAGAAGGCTGAGGGGTATCATCCTGTGCCGTTTGATGCACATTCGCAGATACAACGAAGGAATTTAATCGGTTTGCAGCGTCGAAAAGCTATAATGAAAGCAATATCGCCATTAATCGCCTTGAAACAAGCCAAGTAACTGTAGATTTGATATTTACCAGACTGTCCAGAGAACCAGAATTAATTTTATCACCACGTCTCAAAGATGGCGAGAGATTCAAGCCAACTTCAGCCTTTTGAGGACCCTCTGCAATTAAATTCTGAGGAGAGTCTACAGTCGCTGCCTTTTCAATCTCAACACCGGGAATTCTTCGACGAATGAAGACGAATAAAGAATAAAAGACGAATAAAGTGTTCTCTATCAGTAGTAATCTGGGAAATAGAAGTTTTGAGTAATGTAAGAGTATCCGCAGATGAGAGGCAGGAGAGAGAGTGATTTTCGATCGACTATAACCGATCCTCCATTTGCGGTCGTTCATCTTAACAAGGAAAAAGGGAATATCCTTTGACTTCTCACACAAGTAACCATCTAACGATAGACTTGTATAAACTTTTCTTCTGGAGAAAAAATCAACTTGACTTGAAAGTAGATTTGCGTTCTCTGATGCGATTCCTACGAAGTAATCCAACCCATTATATTTTTTGATACATATGCAATTATTTATTTATTTATTATATTAAAATAAGCTTAGACAAAGTATGTCAACAGATATTGCTCTACTTGTGACCTAATTCTGTTATAATTAAACGCCCAAAAGATTGTCATTCGGTTGGGTCCCTTTGATCAGTCTCATATCATTATTGTCACGAAATTTCATCAGCAAAATCCTTGACGTAGGCGATTAGCCACTCCATCTTAAGAATTTACCAGACAAAAGCTTTTATAGTCCATGAAGTAGCGACCAAGCATCATTCTGAATGAATTACAAATTTTAAAAAACCACAATGAGAAGAATTCTTATGAACAACCTACTTTTGCACTAAAACTTTGAACTAATATAGTACTTGAGCAAGTAATAAAATAAACTACTGAAAAATTCATCAGTGGGCATGGCTATGGACTCAATTACTCATTCTTTCCAAGTCATATACTCCTAATACTCTGCCAGAGGTGATTCTAAGACTTCAGCGTTGATGGTATCGTCACAGAAGACATACTCGTAGACGGTTTGATGCAGCCTGTAGGCAACGCACTGTCATAGTGTTCAAAGAGCCTAAAATACGCTCTGATAGAATTAATGTTGTCACCTTTGATATGATCCTTGCAACTGATGGAGCTCAGGAATCTGTTGTCGTCCAAACTTCACCCCAGTGAGATGAACGCGAAGAAATAAACGTAAAGGAGAGCAATGGCGGACAAAGAAGAATTAACCCTGGACATGGAACTACTTTCTGGCGAAAAGGCAAGGCTTAAATAGTTGATAAAGTCAGTAAATCTTGTGTTAAATCAAATAAATTTATAAAAGCATAATATATGCTACTGAATTAGCTTATACTACTAACGATTCGCTATTAAAGAAATTCATTTGTTTCATTCACAAAGTTGAGGTAGCAAAGCCCACTTTAGTGAGCGTTTCCATAAGTGTCTATATCGGCTTAAAAAATTGCTGGTTATATCCCAAGGCTTAATCTTATACCACACCGCTTCCTTTACATAAAGAGTTTTTCCATTTTAAATAAGATTTGTTCGGGTACTTATCAATTTTGCATTGTTTTAATATACCTATTACTAGATCTTCGAATGCATCCTTGGATTTCAGCTCCACTTCTACGAATATTTAAATGTTAGTAACATATATGTTCTATTTGCAGAAACAATACCTTTTCAAGCCATGATTTTAAGGAAACACTATTATAAATACACTCCCAGATTTGTTCAAAAAACAAATGTTTTTTCAAAATTTTCAATTCCTGTTGCTGGAGACCAGACTATTTAAATTTGAATATTTCAATTACAAATTAAAAAAATATCTTGACAAGTCAAATACATTTTGACGAAATTAGAATAAAAGAAAGTTGAGGAGATTTGAGTACGATTTGAGATATGATTGAAACAGCATATGTTGAGGGAAAAGCAATGTGTGCGACACTTCAGGGTATTCCAATGTTATATATCCATGTTTTCGTATTCAATTCATCCCACCTTCCTACAACTGAGTGACTAATATTTCCTTCCAGAGGGAATAGAAACCTCTTCACCCAATCTGTTGCCCGTTCGATGGGTTCTCACTGTGCTCAGTCATTCTTCTTTGCAATGCTTAATTGCAACCTCTCGAAATCTCAACTTGCATTACTTTCCATTCACTGATATCAGCACTGTTTAAGCTTCAATATTGCCAAATCAAAGGTCATACTCCCTCAGCCTTATATCCATTCTTGACATATTGCTTTAGACACCTTTAAGGGTGAAAAGTATGCTACGTCAATTTACATTATATTCTCACCCAAAAGATAGTTCAATGTGACCTTCAATCTCTGATGAAATTAGGGCTTTCAAGGTTGTCATTCATATACCATTAAGATTTTCACATTAAAAAATTTTTGCCATTTCAATGATGAATATAAATAGCCAATATTCAAGTACGAAAACCGCGAAAGGCATTTTGACTCAAATCGTGTTAAGGCAAATAGAGAGGCTGGAGTGCAAGCTGTTAGAGTTATCAGCACAGATACATTGCTGTATTTGCTTATTACCATGATTGAGCTTAGATCTGCATGTTAATCATTTCATTTTACATTTATTATAACTCGGTAGCATTTCTGCTATTCGATCCTTTGCATAGCTCTAACTCATTATCATTGAAAAAAAACAAAAACGAACGCTGAAATGTACGCAAGGGGGTATCATTTTCATTAGAATTTCGTGGACGAATTTTACCTATTGGCACGCATTTGTTGTTAAGAAATAGTATCAGCAGCAATTCTGTGCGAAAAAGTTACCGCTTTAGCTTTAATTAACCTGGGAATGTATCAGGTGACAGTATGTGACAATATGTTCACATGAATCTGTTAAATTTCAATGGAATTTAACTCGAAGGGTTCACAATGTTATGCGTATAGAAGCGCTCACTCATTACCCGATCGATATGAGTTGATGAAAATGCATAAAGTTTACATATGGAACAAGAAGTGGGTGAAATTTTGATCCTCAAATGGAGGTGGACATTCATGATAATAAATGTTGGCGATGATCTTTAATTGACCGCCTTAGGTGGCGAAATGGTCAACAGAATATTTGATTACAAGGAGGCCATTCAGATGAATCACTTCAAATGAAGGCAGAAAGCGGACGAGTTAGAGGTCTGAATAATTTTCATCCATCTGCCAATTTCTTCGTGAAGCATAAGTAGGTATCTCTCTTGAATACCCTTTTACTACTAAATATAAAGCGTATTTGGATTAGTCCTTTTAATTATATCTTCTGACTTAATTTCACTGCTGAAGGATCGATGAGGGAGAAGGAGGGGAGAACGAGGAATACCGTCAGCTTGCAAAGTGTGAATTGAAAACCGCTTTCGTCAGGAAAGTTGGACGAGTTAATCGGTGATAATCGGTGATAACCAACGTCTAGTCATGGAAAATTTGTAGAGAGCAGTACTGACATTATCTTGTCCTACATATCTTCAAATAGTGTTGTGACTCTGGTATTCTACGGAATGCATTCGCTGTCATAAATCGGCACTATTAACAGCCAATAGTTTATAGTTGCCGCAAATCTACATAAAAATTGCAAATAATCTGAAGTAGATAGAAGTGCTATAGTGAATAATATACGGTTAGCTAGTTTGTTACAGTGAATATAAAATTTTGTTAAAAATAAATGAGGTCCGTAGAAAGTGTTTATATTAAAAAAATTGTCACTCAGCTTCCCCTTTGCACATACTATTCCAGTAATTGCAAAATATCTTTGAAGTCATTAACGAGTTTTAAGTCAATCAATAGACAGATGTGAGTCGGCGTTTGAATCTTTATGTTGAATAACTATTGAATCCATCCTATGTTGCGACATCAGATCAACGGAAACACCTAAAATTTCGAAATGATATTTTTGAACTTTGTTCGGTGTTTTGAAATATTACTTCATCAGAAACTATTTTAAAACTTTGAGGAAAATCTCAGTAAATATTTAACTCGTAAGCCAATAAGTTACAAGATGTTCAAGGTTAAAAAAAAATATTTTTTGTATTGTCGTAAATATTGTCACTCATATCCTTCAAGTATTATTCACTCTAATGTTTTCAATCAAACCCAATGCTAAGTTGTCGCTGCCTTTCTCTTGATAGCCTAGAAATTTCTCGAATGAATACCACATAATTTTCACACATTCACCAAACGCATTCTACACCATATTTCTTTGATATTATTGAGTCAAAAGTACTTGCTCATTTTAGTGAACTCTTTTTTAAAATTATTGGACACAAATGTTGTCTCTTTAATATTTTAAGATGACTTTCCTTATTCCTCAAATTCTAATTTATTCATTAGCTTTCACCTCATAGGTGTTGAGCAAATGAAATTTCCGACACCCTTTTAAAGCCCCTGATATTCCATCTTTGGATAAAATTTTGAAAGATTGTTCATTGTCATATGCTTGCTACAGCAGATAAGTAATTATTTGGAATCGCAGAAGGGTCAATTTATTCTCAAATTTGATTGGCTAGCCGCCCATAGGAAAGCATATTTCTATGAAGCCAATTCTGCACAGGACACATAAATTTTAACTTAAGATGTAACATGACGTTTCTGTAACACACAATCGGCTTGTTCTTATTACCGTGGTGTTCTTCAATCACAATATTTTAATTGTCGTAAGTGGCGAATACTTTATTAACCAAATAACTCTTTTTTAGGCGGGTGGTCTATTTATGTGTATAATTTTCAATTATCTCGTTCCTAATCGTGATGCCGTGATCAAATTCTCTGAAATTTATTATCCATCATGTTTTTGGAACATTTGCTTTAATTACGGCTTTCTTACCATGAATCATTTTCAAAAGTGGATGTTTTCCTATCGCACTCACTGTAAGTACTCCGAATTCTCTATTTACTCCTTTTAGTACTTTGGCTTGATTGTCTTAGTAATGGGTGCAGAGATTGAGGTTGGAGGCCTGTACCCCAACGACACATCTACATCACAGAGTCCAGCGTATCCTACTCTGAACATTATAAAAAGCGTTGAATATTTCAAACAAAGCTAAAACAAAGGTCTCACCTCTAGATCGCAGTTAGAGCAATGTTGCCCAATTTTAATATTGTATCGGTTCTTAACGAAACGAATAAAGTTGGAGTAAGTTTCAAGATCAGATGTAGCAATTAGGATGAAAGTGGAACCAACCTGATTAATTTTTATTGGGAATAGAGGATTGGATTAAAGAGCTGAATGGAGTACATGTTGTGCAATCAGTGGATCACGTATTTCTAGTTAAGCAAAATATGATTCTCTGCGTATTAACATTCAATAGGACTGCAAATTACTGTGACTATTTCGGTCAAATGACCAGCTATAAGATGATACCTCGTATTATCAACTAATATGAACAAGAAGATGGCCATCAGGTTGTCAACCCTGCTTGCCATGATTTGCTGTGTGAATCACTTGCCTCTTTTCGTATTCTCCTTATAGGTGATTCATCATTCGTTTTATTGACATAGTCGGCTCCATTTCCCTAAATTTGGTCTTCGCTCAGCCCTCCAACCCCCGGTATTATGATTTTGACAGGGCAATTGTTTAATGTTGTTCATAAGTAATGTCTTACGTTTTTGAAGGAAATTGCTTTTATTATAAAAAAGGGGCTCCAAAAATTTGGCCACAATAGTACCTATTAGATCTAAGCAGGAAAGCTCACACCTTGCCGGTGAACAAACCTAAATGTCAAAATGAAGTCTAATTTAAATTTTAACCTTATGGTACTTTATTGATCCAAGCACTAGTAAACTAATTATGATATCCAATTAAAAGTGCACATTAAGTAAGGCCAATTACTTGAACAAAAGGAACTCAGTCCACTACATCATTATCAAATGAATTCGAACAACGCATAGTGTGTGATTTAAATTGAAACCCCATATACCGATCGATAAAAGTGTAACGTATTAGAAACCATTCACAACGAAACTCGAGAGGAATGCGTCAACTCCAGTTCACATGCGACTATTAACGTCAAATAGAACTGATTAGACAGATAAACTAGACGAAGTTGAGAAGGGAAAGAGGTCAATCAAACCCAAATTTGGTGCCTCTATTGGCTTTACTTGAGACGCTTTCAGCTGAATGCATTCTTTGTAGAAAAATTGTCTGTTGATCACTTGATTATTGAAGACTCAAAATAAAGGCTTTTTGCCTCCATTTATGTTCATGCATAACCACCTGCGTTTGGGCTCTGTACTCCACTCTTTTCTTTCTACATGACAAAGCTATTTGTGTCCCCATTAACACATATCAATCAAACAGTAAGTCAGTGATTACAATATCCATGACACTGTGACTACCTCTATTTAAATTGCATTTCATTTTACTGGACTCATTTGATTATGCCGTCATTCTAGTCAAAAATGGGTTGTGGGAAATTGTTACTGATACTCCTTCGGAACGTAAATACAAATGTGCGCCGGTACGCAAAATACGTTTGTGGATTAATAGTGAAGATGTTAAACCTCTTAAGTTCAATTAAAGCATTCTCATCTATGTTTATTTAATAAAGGTGTGTTAGTCGATATGCAAAGGATCTCATGACAGAACGCTACTAAAGGATAAAAATTAGAATGTAGGAGAGCGTTATGTTAGCTAGAAAACACTGTTTATAGAAGGCGATTACAAAGTCAAATAACTTAAAAATGGACTTAGATCCAATCATAGCATAAAATAAATATGGCGATTCATCTGTACTGATATTTCTAGCTGTATGCACTCCAGCGTCGCTATTTGACTTAACAGGATTTTAGACAAACTATTTTTGTGAGTTTTCGTCGTTTTCCATTAGTGATCTATAATGTTAGATGAATGACAATGCGTGTTGTTGTAACGGTCCCCAAAGAGAGTGTTCTATCCTTGCAGGGATGACGTTTTCACTCTTAGAAATTTTAAGATTAAATTCGACGGGAATAGAGACAAAGTCGAGTGCGAGAATTAATTTTGTTTGGCTGTAATCGGTCCCAAACCATTCATATTAGAGCTAGGAAAGAAATGTGAAGTGTACTAACATGTTTGGCCAAAAAAAAGTGGCCAGTAATTTATGAAATTGAAAACCAAATTTCATTTCCATGAATTGGTAATGCGGGAAATTAAGTATTTCTGAAAAAATTATTTAGCACTTTCCTTGTGAGTTAAAGTTTATGTGGGCTTATATGAGGGCATTGGGAGAGGACGGAAGTGGTACCAGGACCCACTGGTGGTAGCTGTTAGGGTAAGTAGACGATCATCAAATTTGCCGTGCGATGGGGAAAAATTGCCGTTTCTCTTCTCAGATTAATATTTACCATGGCATCCTAAATGAGAGAATATTTGCGTTCCGAAAGAGTATCAGTAGCAATGCCTCACAGCACATTTTTGACTCTAGCTATTTTTAATCAGAAAATGAAGCGCATTTGAGTGGCAACGTGTTCTCGTATGTCAGTTTAAGGGAAAGCAAAAGTATCAAGAAGAGGAACGCTTTCAAGATATGTCGGAAGTGATTGTCCGTTGAACAAATTGTGATAAGTTGCGTGGCGATTGTGCGATCCCTTATCTTGGTGGTCTACACTTTCCTAGTGAAGAAGGATAATATTTCATTCTCTAATTCTATTTTAAAGTGTTGCTGGTTACACTAAAAGCCATCCGTGAGATTCCAGGAACTCGGTATTTGAACAAGATAAAAAGGCCCAGATCTTCTATCAAGATAGTTTACGAAGTAATAGAACAGGATCTAAACATTTTGATGGTATTCCGTCTTTTCAAGAATCAAGGCTTTCTCTTCATCTATCTTCATATGTAGTTCTACTGTAGAACACATCACCTTATGCACAACTCTGTAATGGAAAATGCTTACTTAAAGACTTGCTTTCTACTAATGTTATTTCATAGCCATTTCCTTCAAGACTTAATACCGCAACTGCTCTTCCTCTCTGTTATTTGAACATTTATTTATTCACATCAACTCCTAAATATTAGACATTGTGGCAATGGTTTCATTACGTAAAACACTTCTTCATGTTAAATTCCACTAAATTTAAATAGACTCATGTGAATTCATTACCAGTGCTATGTTGTCCCACTTTTAGTTTAAAGACAACTTGGATCAAAAATTTGGTGATTGGAATTGCTACTGGTACTCTTTCAGAACACAGATGCAAATATAAGCCAATTTGTTCCCAACTTCAAAATGACGGCAAATGCAAGAATAACTTCAAATACATCGTGTTGAGTTTCTTTATTTGTTAGGATATTGCTGAAATTTGCAAAATTGAGTTCTTTTGCATGAACTAATTAATCCATTTTGTAAAACTCATAAGGCTCTCACTCTTTCTACTTATTATTACTCAGTAGCATTTCTATCATAAGATCATTCGCCCAAACAATAACTCATCTCTATTGGATAAACACATATGAGGACTATTAAATTTAATGCAAGGGAATACTATCTTCTTTAACATCCCACAAACATACTTTGCGTATTTTGCGCACATTTGTAGTTTCCTTCTGATGTGTGTATTAGTAGCAAATCCTCACAACGAATTTTCGACTTCAACTGTTTTTAACCCAAAAATATAGCCGCAAAACAGTGACAACGTATTCCTATGAATCTGTCAAAGTGAAGTTAAATTTAACAAGAAGAAGTCACTGTGTTACACATACTGACACCGCTGACTTTTTGCCTGATAAAGATGTGTTCATGGAGATACATAAATTTTACACATGGAGAATATATAGAGCGAAATGCTAAGCCTCAAATGAAGCTGATTATACATGAACACTAATGTAGGTAAAAGACCCTTAATTTAGGATTTTGGTGGCTATCTATTCAAAAGAATGTTTGGAACCCCAAAGTGGGCATTCAGCTGATGGACCTCAGACGAACACCGAAAGTGGACGTGATGGAGGCTTAAATACTTTTGATTAATTTGCTTATTTCTTTATAAATTATAATCAAAGAGCCCTCTCGCTCTTTATTCTTGAGAAAATTACTCTTTTAGAACACACAAGAACACATGAAGAGCTCTTTCTAATCACTTTCAATAAGTTAATTAGGAAAAGTTCATAAAAGGACATGAAATAGAAACTAAATGGATATATTCGATTTTGTTCCAATTGCTCAGCTAATAGTGTAATTATATGCAACTTTGCATGACCTACTCAACACTGACCTGTTTGCATGCACAGAGAGAACCTGCCAGTGATATGAAACCACGAGGATCAGTTGCAACATTGAGTCACAGATATAATGAAATAAGTCTCTCTTGAGCCATTAGCAAAAAAGATGACAAGTGATGTAGAATCTTTCGTCGCGTTCTATATCTTGTACACTTAAACCCGGGTACAGATAGTGAGAATCGATTGTGTTCAGTGATACACCGTTTTATCTATGAAAGCATTCCAAGTGGTATTGGAGCAGTAATCAACGTGTCTTCTTGCGCAATTGTGTAGAATAACCACGATTACTTCCTTTCAAGTGCTCTTTGTAAGAACACCAAGGTTTTGGCATCTGAACTCTTCAACTTCAAAATCTTGACTAATTCAAAGTTAATATGGCGATTATTTAAGTAATTTTCATATCATTAGTTTGAAAACACACGATATTTATTTGCGTAATTTTAATTATACTGATTAGTTATTGTATTGTATTGTATTTGCTCGCATCATAAGCGGTACGCAAGATCGATTTAACAACGACCTGTAGATTCGTGTTTCTTGGTAAGACTCTTCTAGAATGCAGACAAAACAACAAGTGAGTGATGGAATATCAGCAATAAAATGGGTAGTTATGACTGGTTTAGGCCGTAATAAACTTGAGGTTACAAATGTCTATTTTGGTCACCCATGGGGAACAATGCTATGCTAAATGCGTGGCAATGACACGACCTACCACCTGATTTAATGAAGTGTCCATTCAGATCTATTTTTCGCGAATATTAAATCAACTAGACTTGAAATCGTGAATTTTGGACTTTGAGACATTAGAAAATGACGAACTGAACTCACTCACTCAGTAGCATTTATATCATAAAATCATTCGCCTAAACTCTAACTTATCTCTATTGAATAGACACATATGAGGACTGTTATATTTAATGGAAGAGAATACTATCTTCTTTAACATTTCACAAACATACTTTGCGTATAAGAAACATTGAGACATTAGAAAATGACGAACTGAACTGAAATAGCTTACTCCAAAAGCGTACGAAGATTCGTATGTTGGATTCAAATATAACCTATTTGTGCTGGAATATTAAAGTAAAAGGTAATTTTCGAAATAACTCTTTATGAGAAACAATTAGGGCATTTCAGTTTATGATTTTGGAAATCTGGTTTTTGCTTATTTTGACTCAGAGCAGTATACTTCAGCAAATTTTCAATTATTTCATTTAAGCCACGTATCATGATGGAAACAATTCTTTTGAAATGATTCTGCGCAGGAAATTAGCGGTTCCATATTCTTGGATTTCTCGAATAATTGAAACAATAGGTTTAACTAACAGATCAGAGGAGGTAGCTCTTTCAAAGTGTCAAAATTTAAATCATCACTTAATTTGTTACTTGTCGTGCGCCTATTTGTCCGATTAAATATTCGTGAACATTTTGTTTACTGATCATAAATAAAGTGAAATCACATTTTAAAACCGTATAAAAAGGTTAGACGCAACGCAGCTTACACTTGAAAAGTTCACCTAAATGGTAGTTTATATTTCCTTTACTGAAAACAATACCTACGTTCAATATGATCAAGACTCATCTAAGCAATGTAATAGGGGAACCTGGCGCATGTCGATGAGATATTTGATCCTTCAGGAAGTTAGGATAGATGCTGTACAATTCTTCTATCAATTGAGGGTCCTTCATCACTGAAAGTACCACCTTCACAATCAGTTAATGTTGTTAATGTTGATTTTTATCCTGAATAACTGCTAGTCGTCCTCATTGTTGAAACCTCACTAATCTGTGGTGAGATATGGACCCATCACGGAAGTTTCCTGGTTGGTCCTTCCACTAATTATGTCAGATACTTGCAAAAAAATTGTCTTCATCTACATCATCTTCATCGTCCTCTTCTTCACCTTTAACAGTACCCTCTTCATTATCAGCATAATCGCTCGTATCGTAATCTCAACGGTTCCTTAATTGTACTGTCATCCTTGAAGGAAACTCAAAGAGCTTAAGTAATTGCAAAGTGTTCGGAAAAGTAGTTATTCTGTACAAGATCATTTATTTACAAGTTTATTGAATACAATTCACTTTTATTTTTCATTGCCTGTTGTTTTCATTTACAAGGAATAGGAATCTTGTAAAGGTGTTATGAAGAAAAACTAGACTCAATCATTTTGATGTTATTGAAAGGTCACCTATATATATATATATATATATATATATATATATATATATATATGTATATATATAATACAAACATAAAATCGGTTTTTTAATGACCAATTATATTAAAGGAAGCCTTAACCTTATAAGTCGTTTTGGACTGGTGTACAACTCATAACACTCCTATTTGTTCTACATAACATACATAACATACATATTTGTTCTTGCATAACAGATGATATCCACCTATTGAATTAACATATATGAGAAATGGGTGGGTAGGTGACAATTAACTTTAGTGAATTCCAAAAGTCCGATGTTTACATCTTACTGGATCTATGTTGCCACCAAAACTTTAAGTCAATGATTTATTTGCATTAATTATCACAACGAATTTAGGAATTTGAAAATTAATGACTTTTTGTGCTTCAATTAAAGAACGAAATGAATAACGAATTCTGCAATGTAATGCAGACGAGTAACATCATCATTAATATCTCACTGAATTTCAAAAAAGTCAAGAGCTGCTTTAGCAGACAAATTTAAATATAATTTGTATGAAAATTTTGGATTCTTAAATGCCTCCTTTATTCTAACCTGAAAAAACATATTGCAATTTTTATTTTTTTAACTAAGAGAAACATGTTAAAGGAAATGATGACGCAGGATTAACATATCGATCTGACATGATTTGTTACCATTTGTGGAGTAATGGATGATACCTGAAAATATCAGAAAAAAAAAATTAATACGGCTTATCACTTAATCAGGTTGTTTCTAAAGCGATTGAACTTGTTTTTCAGAGGATATAATGCCTTTATTTGCTATTATAATTGGTCGTTTTAAGCCAGTCTTATTTTTAGCAATAAATAAATATCTTCTAATAAATTCATAGCGTTCAATGTTAAAAAGCCTTCGGTTTTAATTTCCAACTGGGCATTATAAAACCTTTCGATATTCCAAACAAACCTAAAGCAAATGTCTCACTCCTGGATCGTGAATAAGAGAATGTTGCGCACTTCCAATTTTGCATTGGCTCTTAAATAGAAAAACGAGGCAACAAGATGGGGTTAACGTTGAAATAAGATATAGGATCGATCAAAGCAATTTGGTATGAAAGTAGAACTAACGCAATTAGTTTGTATGAAGGATAGAGGATTGGATTGATAAGTGAATGCTTTGCGTGCAACATTAAAGCACACAAGAAGATAGGGATAAAAATCAGAATGTTCAAGAATCAAATTTTGGCCAACTGCAATTAGAGGGACAAAAAGCGAGAATGACATATTGGTGTGTCGAGTTTCATAGAGGTTCTAGCTTCCCTATCAGGTCGTTGAGAGCGTCAGACTGCTGCATGGTTACAACAACAGTTGTTGACGTTTTACGGCTTTAATGTTTGCGTGGATTTGGTTGTCCACTTAAGTACAGATACATTACTGTATTTGGTTAATCCTTCAATTGGGCCTAAGTGTGTAAATAATTTCACGTTATATTCGTTATATTTAAAAGTGACTGCCAACTAAATATAAAACTTGTAAACCTCGCAATTGTTCTACTTGTTACAACTCAGTAGCAGTTTCATCATAAGATCCTTTAAGTTGCTCCAAGCCCAGTTCTGTTGAAAGAAAACTGGAACTAGCAGCATAACGGTATCATCTCTGATTAATATCAAACAAGCGAATGTAATGCATTGGCACGCATGTGTATTTGTGTTCAGAAATAGTATCAGTAGCAATTCGTCTCAGCAAAATTATCACTTTAGAAATGTACTTTGGAAATGTACCAACATGACAGTGGAAATATGATCATAGGACTCAGTTAAATATGCACGGAATTTAGCCAGAAGAGGTCACAGTATCATACGTATAGAAACTACTAACTCAGTAACTGATCGATCCGAGCTGATGAGAAAACATAAATTTTGCACATAGCGAAGTGGTGAAATATTGAGACATAAATGCAGGTGTTCACAAATGAATATAAATGGAGGCGAACATCTTTAATTGAGGGCCTTTGGTGACAAAACAGTCAGAGGAATATTTGATTATAAAGAAGACACTCAGATAAAGCACCGAAGTGAAGACAGAAAGCAGACGAGTTATATGCTAAAATAAGTTTCATTAATTTACCAATTTCTTTGTAAATTAAAATCAGGCAGCCCTCTCTCGATCTAATCGAGACAGAAATATCTCTTCGGTACGTGTAAGCTTGATCTATCATGTGCTCTAAGAGACTTTAAACCTAAGTGACATCAATTCCAACTGGGTATCTTGGCATGCAAGATAGATTAAACGGGTAAAGTCGATTCAAGTACGATCTAGCATTGAAACAGGGTGGAAGAGACGGATCTTTAAAATGACAGGATTGAATTTTCAAATTGCTTCACTGTATGATTCTCAGACTTATCAAATTTTTCTGTTGAAAAGGGAAGCAGTTGATAATTTAATACCACTTTGACAGCCTAATACATCTAGCGACGGCTTTCATTCACTTGGTGTTATTTTAGAGTTACTTCAAGTGAAAATTGACACGAAGTGACACCGTCAATTTTCATTAAATTTGAATTTGGCAAACATTATTATAATGCCCAATAAATTAATAGGGAATGAAAAGTTGAGATATATTTTTGAAGATTAAGTGCTTTCAATTGAATTAGTTACATGCTAGTTTATATTAGATGTGAGTGGGTGTGTTTTCTAGTTTAATTTTAATTCTAAAACATCATTCATTTGGAGTGCCGCATTTAAGTGGTTGGCAGTGGTTTAATGAAGTTTTGATTTATACCAGTGGTGATTATTAGCCTTCTGTGTCTTTGCTAAGTCCTAATTAATTATTTGGAAGAGTTTTAAACTGATTAGATTATAATTGCCACTGACTCTACAAAAACCACTTTCACAATCCGACAGAGTAACAGCTTCACCAAATGACACCCATTTCTGAATGAGAAGAAAGTGAATGGAATTGACATATTTGTGCGTCAGATTAACGCAGAGAAAGAAAAGAAAATAATGTTTGAGAAGAATTAAGGTTAGGTGAGAGGGAATTGTTGAAAGGCAAACTTCACTGCCCGTCTAATTGCCCGCATAGAAGTAATTTGTGATAAAAGGCTAGACGGCTCTCTAAAAATTGCACGTTTCTTTAAGTTCTATAGATGATGAGCATTTTAGAATTATCACTTTACTAACCCCAATCAGTGCAAGTTTTTTCTATGGACCGATTGTAAACTCGAAGAATACTCACTGAGAGCTGAGAAGAGAAGAGCCAAAAACACCAATTTTTAATTTAGGGTACGATAAATATGCAAAATGCTTGAAATAATTTAATTAATACATTTATTTGTACGCTATTGTAATGAAGAGCTAATAGAACTACTTCAATAGGCCTTGAAGCCGTTTTCGCTTCATGAGGAGTGACATTTGATTAAAACAATATAATATACTTTAAGAAATGAGGATTAGTTAAACTATGCACACTGGCTTGACTAGCAATGGTATACGTCATGGAAAGCAAAGATCAGACAAATTTCCTATTTCTTTGGCAGTGCTCTTTCTAAGCATGCAGATAACAGCATTCCCTATTATTTACCACTATGTTAGCACACTCCATCGAAATTATAATGTCAGTTCTAGTCAAGGGCACATTTGAGTGGATCTTTCTCATTTAACAGGATTGTGCTGGTTTTAAACTCTATTTAATTGCACATTACTCCTTCAAGTATCAACTCTGCTAATTGTCTCAACATATTTAGGAATATTTCAAGAAGAGATACCGAAACCTTTTTAGTTCCATTTCCCCTGGACGATTTTCATTAGTTTGAAGCAAATTTATATTTTGTAAATATTTCAATTTTGCTTATAGCTTCTTAAAGTATAATTCTTACCACACATAGTCATTCCAATGTTTTTCATATCCATCTGGATGATGTTCAATATTGCATTCGTTTATAATTGCAACTATGCCTCACTTGTCCAGCTAGAGGGTTACTTTTACATGCACAACCTTTATATTCCACTTTGGCATGAAATTTAATCGATCATTTTAAGCTGACAGAATTGCACATAACCATATTCTAATTACTATTGAACTACATTCAATTTGCTATCAACCTACCCAGTCAAGTAAATCTCATGTGCCTCTGGTAAAATTATGGTTTGGCTTTGAACAAATCACGGTTTTGATTCGGCCGCAACCGTCTAGCTCAGAAGGAAGTTCTTGACCTACTTAAGACGCTCACTTGAGATTTATTTATTTTGAAAATTCAGCATATATGTAAATACCCGTATTTGCAAAAAAAATGAGAATTTTAGAGAATAAAACTAAATCTAAAACTCTAAATGCTTTCCTATTTGGTAATAATTAAGGAGAAAACTGTACCTTCTCTGAAACTCAATGTCACAATTGATCCGCTTGAGCTGGAAATTCGCCACACCCATTTGAATTGATATTACCCTCTTTATTCAAATAAACAGGTCATTTTTGACTAGATCTTGAATACCCTCATGTCACGAGAGAAAATGCAATTAAACTATAATATTCTTCTGTTCAACACAAAATTTCTCTCAATAGCAATAAAATAAAATGCTTAAAATCACCCTCATTCCTATGTTTACCACCATTGCGTCAGGAACAAGGAAACATTTCCTCGTAATTAGCAACCAAACACGATCTAAGTCAGTTTTTGCGTGTGATCAAAATGAACAAAACTATTTTTTTCAAGGTTAAATGCTTCTCCTCCCTTATCAGCACTAGCTCTCGGTTTTGGTAAATATTTTCTGCATCTGCCCTCAATAACCATATTTTATAACCATCTCATAAAATAAATGTAATTTCAGTCAACTTTCCCGACATTTGACACTCCTCATGAACACAGAAAGGGAGAAAGCGCATAGCTATTTGTTAATAGCATCGAAGGCAAAACATTACAATAAATCGGATATTTCAATTTTTCTTGAACACTCGAAATATGCTTAATTACAGTATTTGGGATGCGAAAAATCTTATTTGTGCAAAATAACTCATCATCAGACATGAGCTTCAAGTTATTAAGTACCTACTACTGAATTATTTCAAATTATTTCTTTTTATTTAAATCAACGTTTCCAATATGTTAGATTTGCTAAATAGGACATATTTTGTCAAAATTTCAGTTTTGGTATATGCAAATTTGATAGTTAAGGGCGCGTCAGAAAACTTTGTAGCTGAAATATTAGTATATTTGCATTAAAAATCCGCAGGACAAATATTCATTATATACTAATTCTGTGACGTTAACTGTATAGTAGAAGTAAAGAGAAAAGTCCCAACCAAATCTGGAGATCTGCGCATTCACTCTCTTTTGCTTGTTACTGTGCATTAGAAAGCTGGGGTGAAATGCGAAGTGAGTAATGAATTTAAAATATCGGGACGCATTTGAATACATTTTGTTACCTTTTTAAAATATGCTTCTTTAATCGAACATACCACTGAAACAAAAATCTTTGCAATCTTCTTTTTTCAAATTCTTCACAGATTCCCACTTAACTTGACGACTATTCGATTACGCAGTCGTTGCGGTCAACTTGTCTATTTCATTTATCTTCATCTAACGGAAATTGCGGTAATTCAACTGATTGATAGTTTTGATAAATTAGACTCCTGAACGCATTCATGGGCCAGTTTCTATATTATCTCCTAAAATCATTGGTTTCAATATTTTAATCCTCAAAGATTTTTAACCAATTTCTAATAAATATTTGTCAGTAGATAGCTTGAAAATTATGGCAGCTAAGAAATCGGCAGGGATATTGTTATTTGTTCGAGCTAAATTGACTACCAACGTGATCATCAGCTCTCCTCATAAATAATTTATTAATATATATGTTACTTAACTTATTAAAGGTGTTTAAACGGCTTAATAGTTGATAAATTAATTGACAACTCTAATTTAAAAGTTTGAAAATAGTGAGAGTTGAGAAATCAGTCACTATATTTCGTTCGAATGTAGTTCATACATTGAAGTAATAATAGCTTTAAAAAAAAGATATACAATGTGTACTAACTTGTTCGACCAATATATATTAACCAAGTTATAAAACTGAAAAATAGATGCTATAATTTTAAACTAATTGGCTCGAAGAATTTAGAAGCTTCGAAAAAGCAATTTCTGTAAATAATTATAGAATTAACATTCATATGCAAATGTTTATGTTTCATTGAACAATTCATTGCTGTATACAATCAATAAATGTCAATTTCCTTCAATGCAAAATCTAATCCAAATATATAGGAGTACTTTAGTAGTTCTGAAATCCGCTTAAACCAAGAATGTTGGGACCAACTATTTCGTGCTCGGCATGAGTGGTTGTCAGGATTCCTAGCAGAGCCTCTGCAATTGGCACAACAATAATCAAAACAACGAACCAATCACAATGAAGTGAACTGCTTACTTCTTCTTTAGGCAACCACGAGTTACTATTATGGAAAAATTATTGCTAAAATGCCTAAGCCAAGCAGTAGATAACAGATTGCATAGGATATTGCTGTGTCATTAAGTAAGATAAGAATAATTATGCAGCCTACACTCGTAATTATACTCAAAGTCTAAAAATATCAAATAATTATCGCATTTCAATGTTTTTCGCACACGAGGGTTAAAATATTGGTATATTTGCCCAATTCCAAGAGCTAATTTTCATACATATTTTGCCTGTTGGTCGTTCTCTTCGACAACTTGATGATATATTAATTTGTGCATTTGTAGTGTCAAGAGCTCTCTATTATTATGCTTCCTTGTGTTTGATGAGCCAGTCTGATGCAAGATTCAATTAATCCCTTTCCAAACACCTGTCATACCTGTTGACACCCGCTGAGGTCTAAGTACTGCTACAACCGAGGATGATGCATTTGAGTTTGCCCTCCAGCACATTGAATGAAATATTATGAGGTGGTATAAATGTGCGTTAACCTACAACTGTCTTAACTGTCAAGCATAATCTTGAAATTAGCATTGGACATGCTGAAATGTTAAAAAATTCACTGATATTAGTGGGGTAACTTCCAAATGACTAGACTTCCGAAATAATCATAATTGAAATTCCTTGCCGTGTGAACTTGCCTATCGGGTTTTCAATATTCTGAATTGATTAATGTTTTGACCTCAATCAGTTAAATTACCTTTCCCACTGCCCCACTTTTGTCTACTTGAATTGAACTATGCTTTATAAACTCAGTTGGATTCAATTACATTTGGCGCTCAGCGAAATCCCTGCGTTGTTATGGAGTAAAAGAAATACCAATTTGCCTATGCATAAGCAGGAAGTGCATTGCAAAATATATATGAAATACATTGGATCTTTTTTTCCATGACGTATACCAATGTTGGTCAAGCCAATGTGTATGGACTTTACAATAACGCATTTCCTAAGACATATCCTGTTGCATTAGTCAAATATAACTGTTCCTGAAGCTAAAACAGCTTCAAGGCCAATTGAAGCAACTTCTTTGCACTTTAATGCAATAGCATATACAGAAGGGTGAGTGAGCCATCACTGGCTAAAATGTTTCAGGTAAGTTGTCAGTTTCAACTTCTCAAATACACGCTGGGTAATTTAGTCAGTGAGTCTTGCATAACCGCTTATCAGGTGAGCCTCATCAATTAAGCAATGGATTCGTTTTATTCAATATGATAAATCTATTAATAACGCAATATTAGAGCAAATTTATAAACGAAATAATCAGAGCCTCAAACAAGCTTATAACTTTTCAAATCAAGCTAATTATTGATCATATTGTTACGGTAGACGCACAGTTCAAAGTTTGCCAACTCTAACGTAAATTTTAGCATCAAATATCACTTTGTCCTTTCTTCAAGTATGAACTTCACGTGACCTCACCAACATTTACCTCTGGCAATGGAGATTTCCTCCCTTCTTTATGAACCAAGTGGCTTATTCGAATTTTGGATGAATATATAATTAATTACCGTGACAGCTTTCTATTTTGATTCCGATTGATTTAATTTGATGAAAATTTCATAGGCATTCTGTCATTGGAGGATAACCCACTCAAAATATACTTGCTCATCATCGCTTACAATTATTAACAAAAATGTCTTAAAATTCCGGATCGAAGTTATGCAACAATTTCATTGATTTTTTAAATATTATTTGGTTTTGAGAAAAACAGTGGCTTTTCAACCACTGCAACACTGAGATAATTATTGTTCCCTCACCGATTTGTTAAATCAAACAATTGATCCGAAGAAATTTGAAATTCATTACGCTCACGTAGTTTCATCTCACTAATCGTCCCTCTCTACGAATGTGAACAGACCATTATTGAGTAGATCTTTCCTAGTCACTTATCAGATGAGCAGTTATAATTAAGTAATGGTATCCCTTTATTCAAAATTAGAAATCTCTTAATTTGGAGATATTGATGCAATTTTTCAAACAATAATTATCTAATAATCAAACACGCTTTTCAAGTGGTACTACGTTTCAAACTCCAGCACATTATTGATTATACAGTTAAAGAAGATCCTATTCCAAAGTTTTCCACTGATTTGTTTGGTAGGAAAGGCCTCTCAATATGCTCGAACCGGTTGTAATATCACAATATGAAACACAGGTGTCACTATAGGTACTTCGAATTCTTCTTTTTCTCTGTAGTACATTATTTTAATTTTTGTCATGATAATTCGAGACATTGATTAGAAACCGGGTGATAACTTATCTCAGTCACACTACAGTTATTGGCCGTGATTTAATCATTTAATTATTAGGTATTGCATTGAAGAAATTTGTAAAGCAAGAGTAAACACACACAAAAATCTATTCACAATAAAATTGCTTATAAACTATTAAAAATGGTTTATTTTAAAATTTCAAATTCTGGGAACTAAGTAGCCATTACAATGAGCAAAATTTTCAACTGATAATTACTTGATCGAGCGAATATTTTTCGCATTGGATTAAGCTAATTAATATGCAGGTGTTCAATTTCGACACACGTTAGGGGATAAATATATTCATTTCAGGGATATGACTTTGCAAGTGATTACATTTGTTATGTAATTTCATTCCAAATTTTTGAATGAACCATTAAATTATAAGTTCGCTTTAACGAAAACTGCAAATTTGAGCCGATTGGTTCCCACTTTATTTAGTCGGTCTTCTGGAAATATCCAATTTCGATCCATCACAATATCAAACAATATTGTTTTTTATCCACTGACGATGCATCGTGAAAAATCAAATGTGGCCACCTCGAATGTCCCATATCAGCCTTTTTCTCCACTTATGTCATATTGCCTTTTGGCATTTTTAAGAGTGTAAGCTAAATTTAGTTAATTCAGGCTAAATTACGTCCTTCGTCACTATTCTCACTTCAAAAGATATATCAATTTATCTCCAAACTCTGATGAAATTTGAAGGAGTTTCAGAGCCTTTACTTCAACACTCATTGTCATTCATCTAATTCCATACATTTCTACTAGCTCTATTTAGCAAACCGGAGTTTAAAGATGCTTTAAGTGATTGAGAGGATGTCTTTTCTTTAATCTGTGTCGTGTAAGGCACCGTTAGGTGTCAATTGTCTTATTTCTTTGACAAATTATATCCTACTTTTCAACCCAAATGAAACAGGAAGATAGTCATCATTTAGCAATGACGCAGCATAGGTAATTGAATTCAAACGAAATATGTGGCGTCAAATTGGACTTTATGTGTCTATTGAAAAGGAACCATGTTGATCTCTCGTAAACTCGAAGGTTATAAAATTATATTGCTCCTTTAATTTAAATTCAAATAAGTCAATATTACTTTGTATACCGTCTATCCGAACTAGTGTTCCACTATTCATACGATGAGAGCGTTTTTATTGCGCAATGTTTAACATTGCTGAATTCCGACTGTACAATTATTTAAAATTGTGTATTGAATTCAATGGACAAGAGCTTTCTCTCTCATAAACTCACATCTATTACAATTTCACTCAATTATAAGGCAAGCGGAACTCCAACTAAAAGCCCATATAATGTCAAAATTAAGTTTTATATTTCCACAACTGGCTTCATGATTCTAATTTCCAGATGGGTTTGTATTCCGAATGGTAAATTTCACTATTTATAACACAAGGGACAAACTGATTAGTTAAATGTAAGTATTTCTTTTGGAATAATAGCCTAGTATTATCTTAACTACTCCCTGTATTAGATTATGAACATATGAAATATTCCCAATTTATTCAAAATTTCAAGATGTTTTCTGAGATTCTTCTTGTTTCATTCTATGTGATGACGCTCAACAAATCTTCTACCCCTAACTCTATCTCATTCAATCATTCTTTTGACATGGAGATGAATTCCATCAAGTATTTTGATATGCAATACGAATTAGACGGAGGATTCGATTTTGTTTTAATTGCTCAGCTACTATTGTAATGGAGA
This sequence comes from Hymenolepis microstoma, assembly GCA_000469805.3. NCBI lineage: Eukaryota > Metazoa > Platyhelminthes > Cestoda > Cyclophyllidea > Hymenolepididae > Hymenolepis > Hymenolepis microstoma. The sequence continues at coordinate 6,919,501 of LR215995.1, read as the reverse complement.
TGTCAATATGATTTGGTGTGATGGTGAACACTTTATTATGTAAATCAAACTAAAACCATTTCTTCACATTCACTATTAAAAATCAATATTTCAATGAAGGTGTTGATAATATGTATTGTGATGGGGGAATATAATGTGCAAGGTAAATTAATTGCGATCATGCACGCCTAATATTAACAAATCAATAGATTTCTTCTGCTGAACAACATGATACCACTGTTTAATAGCATTTACTCAAGTTGAAAGTGTGCATTCAAGATCTACTCAACGATGTCCTGTTTTTCGTGCAAAGAGAGGGCCTGCCAGTCTCATAAAGGCACGTGACTGTGAAGAATTATCAGTTCAAGTGGACCAATTGAATTGCAGACAAGAAGTAATTCTCTCCTAATTCATTAGCAAACATTATAGCAATTACAGTAGAAAATTTTGTATTTTTACAGACCGCACAGTTTTATTCAATTTAAAGCGGTGTGAATCGATTTATACATTTTATTTCAAGTGAGCTTTGTACTATGAGATTACAATCTTACTTTTGGAACGTCTGATTACCACTTCCGTTGGTATTGAGCTCACAACAAAATGGGAAATAATTCAAACTTAGCATAACTTAACTTAAATCACATTAATGGGGTAAGTTGTTATCTAAACGCTTGCTGTTTAATAATAATGATAATACGACCGGTTTGTAATGATTAGTTAATGGTCATTTCCGATTGCGAATTAGAGGATGCAGTTTTTCTTAAAATTCAATCTTCAATATATTTTACTGTTTTAAACCAAATTTGATGTCTCCAGTAATATTTAGACAGTCACTTTAGGCATAATAATTAGTTAGAGTTCTTGTCAAATTGCAGCTAAAAAACAAATTCGGATTCTACCAAGATCGATGTTCACCTTCCGCACGTTTCGGTTTCAACACAATTAATTAATTTTAAACTTGGCCTGATGTTTTGATTCTGAGTTCTGTATTCTGAATGGTGTATTTCGCTATTTACAACCCAAGAGACAAAATGATTAGTTAAATGTACGTATTTCTTTTGGAATAATAGCCTTGTATTATCTTAACTTTTCCTTGTAATAGATTATGAACATATGAAATGTTCCTAATTTATTCAAAATTTCAAGATTTTTTCTGAGATCCTCCTTCTTTCATTCCATGTGATGCCGTTCAACAAAATATTCTACTCCCAACTCTATCTCATTCAATCATTTTTTGACATGAAGAAGAATTCTTTACCGCCACAACAAGCAGCACGAGAATCTTTTGTAGGGGATTTCGAAGCGATCAGTATAAAATCTAGCTTCGAAATTTTTATGATGGGTTTGTCTCTCATCACACCATCATCGACTAACAGTAGTTCTGGTTAACGATCGACAACAGCGACAAATGAGACCGATGATGGAGGTGATAATTTTAGTAGTGAAGGCCTCTCCCCTGATAGAAGGGTTGTGCAGCAGTTATCCTCACTCCATAAGGAATCACATTTTAAATGCTGCCACTCAAATTAGTATAGCTACAACTTGAGATATATTTGCTACTTAAAATTTTAAAACACAACCTCTGCGAATTAAGATTTATGTTCATTTATTCATGATATTGGGAACGTTTGTTTGTTTGTAATTGATTCCAAATAATTATTTTGGTGCTCAATTTCTAGCATACTGGCAACTAAATAATTAAATTCAGGTTCAATCATCATTAGTGTAGTCTTGGGTTAGTCGCAATTTTGGTTTGTTTCCAAGACATTTCAAAGTTGTGAACTCGGTCGTCTTGCACAGATCACTTTAAGTGAATTTGTCGTGGCAATTCAGCACGATTTCGCAAAGAGACTCGTTGGCTGCTTTTCCACAACCACGTTGCATGATTTTGCATACAAACAGGTTTATCACTGAACAAAATCGATTCTCACAACTTGTAATTGCATAGAACTCTGCAATTTATAGAATGTGGTAAATGTTCCAACTTCAATTGCCAACTTGTTTACCAACTTGTCCTGAGAGAATCATTTTCTGATTGCAAATTAATGTCTCAATTGTTGCGCTTGACCTGAAATGCATCACATCCATGTGGTTGCACCTTACTAACGAATCCTCTAACAGCAAGAGAACAGGTCATTCTTGAATCTAGTTCTTCTCAATTATCGTCAGTATTCTGTATTTAAGTTAAATTAATATAGACCACTTTTAACTCTCCACACTTGATAAGTAGTCAGATATACCATATTCTTAGTGTGGAAAGGATACTTTCAGTTACGAAATCAGCTGTCTAATAAAGAGCGCAGATTATTCTTTTTTTTTGATTCCACAGCGACCTGATAAATTGGTAATGCATTACCTTGGTGCGCAATGTTCAGCTCACCGGCAACTACATTTAATTTATGCATGATGAATTTTTACGGTAAGCCAAATTTGCTAATTATCTTTCTCGATTTCTTAAATTTGGGGAAGAAATTTTACCAAATTTTACTTTATATTTCATTCCTAACGTTAATATAACTGCTTTAAAATCAATTGCCGGCAAAAAATGTACTCTTGCGGATAACTCACCTGCCAATATTTGCACACTTTTAATGGAGATTTGATTTGACACTTATCGTCTATGCAGGCCTTGATCAATTTTGACATATTTTATGCGGGTAATATCATTATGAATATATTCCTATGCTTAATATTTGGTAGAACTGGAATACGGTAAATGTATGACAATTGCCAATCCTTGTTACAATTTAGGGGCTAAATAGGTTCATTTATGGAAAAAAATAGTTGATGAGGAATCAATTTTCAAATTTTTCAATGAACCTTTGGCTTTCATATTCAATTCAACAACAATTCATAATTAACTTCAAATGTGTTATCGCTACCTTTAGTCATTCGGTTCTAGCTTACTTTACCAACGTCCTTATCCATGGCAGAAATTAGACTGTAAGTTGGTAAATTATCAGGAGATTTTAAATGACACAATATTGGAGTGATTTAAAGAACTCCGCAAATAACCAGTAGGTCGTGCTGTTCTGTAAAGGTGCAATGGTACTCTTTAAAATGTGCACAATGAATTTCTTGCATCCAAATCTAAATTACGTGACGCGTTCCCATTCACGACTTTTTGTAATCTCACAAGGCTTAATCAGTTGGGACTTTGTACAATGCAATAATGGGTGGTTATGATGCCATATGAAAATTTGCGCAAAATCTCGAATAGCAGTAACAGTACTTCAAGTGGTCTTCTGGAGATTTGGATAAAGTCGAGTCTGAAAGTGAAGTACATGGTAATACAAGTTCCTATGTTTGTGGACCGAGTCACCTACTTTCCTATTATCTCAGGCTATAAAATGGCAACTTAAGTAATATTATCGGAATGCTTAGATCTCTCTATTAAGTAGGGACTCCTCTTCTTACTCTTACAACTCTGCAGTTAGGATCTTAAAAATGTGTCACTCTGTATATCCAGATAAGTTTTCTTCTGATTCACAAGCACAAAGCGTTTAATAAAATTCTTTTTTTATTGAGCACTGTTATGTGGCTAGCTATCTCTACTCGTCATACGTTGCCAAAAGTATTCAGAAAATACATTTCATTCGAGAGCTAGTGTTCTGAGGTAACTACCACATACTAGGGAGATATGAAATTGTCAAACATACAACTGGTATTATCGATCTAGGAGGTTTTAATTGGATTTCGTGACCGAATAACAGCCTTCAAAGTAAAGAATAGTTCAAATTGCATTAAGACCAACAAACAGAGTTCATTAACAATTTGTGATAATGCTTCAGCTTCGAAACATTTTTCCTTATCGCTAGGTCTTTTGTGATGTAGGCATTAATAGGATTTGATGTGATAAGTGGACTTGCGAGATCCATTTAATAATGACCTGTTCTCCTGCAAGGAGTAGGTATATTGGTAATGTGAAACAGTGTGAGTGTAGTGACATTCTAGTTCAATTGGATCTTCTGGCCCATTAGTAAACGGATAATAATTAGATTGAAAAATTTGCCTATTACAATAATGTTACATGTGTCTACACATAGAGGTAGTCATAATCGATTTTGAATTAGATCTACAACATTACTCTTGCAGAATTTTTTAAATTGAGGCTTTATTACAACTAAGTGATTACATGCATTAAGTTTCAACGAATTGCCCATCGTTAGCTACTACTTTGACACATCTCTCGGGCAGCAGACGAATCCCGCGGAGAGAAAATTTTCATATTTCGATAAGATCCATGAATCGATCCAAATTTTCACTTCTTCATACGAGCGGAAGTGCTGGTCGGGCAAGCCGTGTACCATTGAGCGGGGTGAGAGAGGTGAAATTCAGACGGAGCAACATCTGGAGAGTACGGCGGTTACGTAAAATTTTCCATTCCAACGTTTCGAGATATTTTTCACCACTAATTTGGCAACTAGTGATCTAACATTATCATGCTGTAATATAACCTTATCGTGTCTCTCGTTGTACTGCGGCATTTTTTCATTTAAAGCACAGCTCAGACGCATCAAATGGTTTCAGACAGTTTTAGAGGCTCATGATAAATTACGTCTAGCTGTTCCCGCCACCAAACACAAAGCATGACTTTTGAGCCATGGATATTCAGCCAAGCAGTATGACTACCGGGCAATCCCATGATTTTCTGCTCGTGCTTAGAGTTATTGTAATGTACCCAGTTTTTGCCCCCAGTAACAATACGACGGAGAAATCAATTTCGCGTTTGCCTTTCTAGCAGCTGTTTACAAGCAAATATACGTCGCACGACATCTCCCGGTTTCAACTCGTGGGTTGCCCAATATCCTTCTTTCTCATTCATTCCCAACTATTTCAGACGTTTTGAAATTGCTTGCTCACTGATACCCCCCTAATGATTCTGGTTATTCTTTTTGAGTCTGAAATGAGTCTTCACTAAGAATCGCTCGTCTTGAAGTCGGCATCTTCAACAACTCTCTCCTCTCCACCACTAGGCCAGTCTTCGTCGGCAAAATCACCACTCACTCTTAAAACGTTGGAACCATTCCTGCCGACACGTTCTCTCGCTAATAGTCGTTTTACAATAAGTATCTGAGATAATCCGGTGAGCTTCAGTCAGTCCACAGGTTTTTTTTTAAATTGAAATGAAATAGCAATACTTTCTTCAAATCATGCGAACTCGGTTTCAATTAGTGCATATTTAATTGAAAATTTTATTATTATGCAAACACAAACTAAGTTATATCAAAGTTGGTAATATTTACAAATTTCAAAACAAAGTGTTCGAAATCTGTTTTTAATATATTTCAACTACTACCGAAATACTTTGGTGAAAGGCGGGAGCATAGTTGTAGACCAAATGGAGCAATAAATTCTTTTATCGAAAATATTTTGAACGAAATCTTCACTTGGTTTCACTCAAGCACCTCAACGTTACTCACAAAATATCAAGTGATTATCAAAAAATGTTCGAATTTTTAACAAAATAATATCTTTGGAACCATTGAGGGGCTGAGTGAATTTCGGCTTGTTTACCGCATTCTGATATCAAGCAAAGATATAATTCTGCCACTCCACACCAGGCCATCTTTCCCTAATCCTCTTATCTCATCTCAGCCAAACGCAATTCGCTTTCAACAAAGAAATGTTGCCAACTTCTTGCATCGCCGTGAGTTATAATAATAGTAGGGAGAATAAATAACGAAGCAGATTTGTGGGAAATATAGCATTGCACTTTTGCATAGCTATGACGAAGAGTTCCATCAAGAGCAAACAGCTTTATTTATTCCTCATTCAAATTAGATTTTATGTGTCCTCAAATTCATGCCTCAAGCAGATTGTTACACATATAAAGTCTCGACTATACATCGGTAAATCTCTATTGCAAGGTTCCTATATATGCAACGGCTCTCGAAATTGTCTAAGCTGCATCAAATTTAACGACGTCCTCTTAATGGAAGATAAATGGTCATTTTGAATGCATCTTGCATGTTTGCTTACCACGAGACCAATTATATTCATTCACTTAACAAATCGATTTATTTTGATCCTACAACCTTCACAATTAAATGTTCGCCACCACACCAAATCATTTTGACTCTTTCAACACAATGCTAGTTTAGTCTTCTCTAATACAAATTCAATCACTTAAGAGACGATAACATCAAGTAATTACACTCGTCAATTTATTTCTTCATATTTTCAGATTCCATCTATTACTCCTTAACACTTACACTATTACTACTTATTATCAATCAGTAGCATTTCTGTCTTAAGGTCTTTTGCATAGCTTTTATTGAATAAGCATATATGGGAAATCTGGAATGTAATTAAAACGAGTATCGTCTTCGTTAATATCGCTAAGACACATTTTGCGTAATGGTAACCACTTTCTTTTTGTATCAGTACCAATTCCCCTCAACATATCTCGCGCTCTGCTATTCATTAACCCCCAAATCAAGGTAACAACAGGCCAATATGCAGTTCAGAAAAAATGAACAAAGATGGTTTCGGAACATTTGCCGAGATGTCACACTTGAGATAATAATGTGCCTTCAAATGCGAGTTAAATGCAAACACAATACTCGTAAGTTCTGTAGTGTAGCAGTTTTAACGAGAAAAAATCGAGTCTCTGTGTTTATAAAATTGAAATTCTGAACTCTATTTATATGCAGATGAAATGAATGAATGAGGGATTGTGAGATAAGCTGTTAACCTGAAACTACACTTACCCACTGAAACATCACTCCACTCAATTTTGGGCAAAAAAATAAAAATGTCGTTAACATGGTTCTACACAAGGTCTCGAAGAAGATACCATGCATATGGTGTCTTAACTGAAACCCGACGAGATTCATAGACTTCAAACTAACTACAGGCAAACAGAATGTGCACCCATTAAGTGTTGTGATAAATTGGGCAATTTCGAATCGAGTAGCAGTAAATCTGTCAATAAAAATAACATGATAAACTCTTGTCATTCGAACCATTGAACTTCACGTTTTCAACTAACTCCATGCCAACTTCGGTTCCAGCTTACTTAAACAAGTTAATTTCATGAATTTCTGGAAAACCTATAGTTTGTAAACTAAATTATTGCAATTAGGTCAAATAGTCACCATTAAACTATGAATTAATGGTGGTTATTGTAGTTGAAAAGTAAGATTTCGGTCTACTTAAGAAACTCACTCCATTTGCTCCATCTGCACCTACGCAAACTTGTGCAATTTGTAGAGTTCGACAACAGATGCCACTCAAAATTTTATCCGGTGTGCTGATGATTCAGAAGTAAATTGTTACTTTTCTTGAACATAATATCACACTTGACTCGTTTGAACTGGAAATTCACCACACGCACTTTGTTTCATTTCAATAACCGTCCATCTCTAGGAATGTGAACAGGCTATTATTGAATAGATCTTGCATAACCACTTATCAGGTGAGCAGTTATAATTAAGTAATGGTATCCCTTTATTCAAAATTAGAAATCTCTTAATTTGGAGATATTGGTGCAATTTTTCAAACATCGATTATCTTATAGTCAAACACGCTTTACAAGTGGTACCACATTTCAAACTTCAGCATATTATTGATCTCATAGTCACTTAAGATGCACAAATCAGTGTTGTGGAATTGTAACTAACGTGGCTCTTTGCGAAATCGTTTTGACTTTTCGCAAAAAGTTAATTTTAAGTGAACTATACAATGAGACCGATATCTTACTTTTGAACCCTGAGCAACATCGACCCTAACTTATATCAAGTCGAGGAATCTAACTCCATGCATCATCATGAGAGACATCAACGCAGATAATCCGTAAATGAACTTGAAGGAAATCCTTTAATGTAGCCATTGTAAGATTTGAAAAATTTTTAAATTTCACTTAAATCGTAGCATAGAAATACATAGTTATATGACTACTTGTCTACACAAACCGCACAATATTTCAAAGAACATACTTTGGAGTGTCTCTTTGTGATTCATGTGGCTAGGAATTTAAGACTTTTATATGTTATGCGATATCTTTCGACTACGTTCAATTACTATGACATTCAAAGCAACTGCCTCGATATCCAAATGTATGCGCGCCATGTTGCTCATATTACCGAGTAATGCTGTTAAATTATATTTTTGCATGGAGCTCTTAAGTTTCCCATATCTGTTACCAAAAATGACCGCAAAAATCCTCTATCTGAGTCTGACATTCTTCAGTGAAAAATTTAAAACTTCAAAATTGGCACGCACCATTGCATTCGCTGCAACAATGGCATGTAAAAGTGCACAGCTCAGTTAATGACTGCGATCTCCCACCTCGCAGGCAAGTGTCTCATAAAATATCAGAGCCTGCGTGTTTAATGTGAAGTAGTAATTTGTTCCTTAAGATTAATAATCAGGAGGCAATGTTAGTTGGGTTTAACATTGGCCAAATTTAAAATTTTATCAATGGTGTCAATCTATAACCAATTTTCAACTTTTGACTTCCATTGTTTCTCTGCAAGTCGACAAGGAAATATGTTATTTCCATTAGTGGTTCTGTTGATTTGGTGAAGCATTGGCAATTATTTCATTTTTCCATTGGCATCATTGCAACTGTTTATTACTCAGGTAGCTTTTTATCTCATATTTATAACATTCTCACTTAAATGGAGCAATATTCAGCGCAATTGTTCTAGTGGATGATTGATATACTCCAATTAATTTATTTAATCTAAATTTTATATAATTCAACTAAGTGGTGATTGTGACAAGTTCACGTTTTAGAATTGTGGCGGATTAGCTACCTAACTAAGCCCGACTCTACTCAGAAACCTCACTGGCAGTTTCTCCTAGCCCGTAAGACCCCCAGAATTAGCTAAGCTAGTTGCAAAGCTAAGAAGAGACCGAGATATCCAGAGAACGCGTTTATTTTAGACATGCATGGCGTGGAGTGTAACAAGGGAGGGAGCTTAGTCATTCAACATGGCGGATTAAGTAAAACGAGCGGAGGCTTTTGATTGGCCATTGGCTGTGTGTCCTCGCACTCAATCCGTACGCGAAGTTGAACGGCTGTACCTTCAAGTCACGCTGTGCGCTCATGCGATGACGTGTCCCACAGACTGCCTTTTTACGTGCATTCATTTTATTGCTATCTCAAAAATCTCCTTTCAGTATTTTGGATTTACAAACTAGGGTATAGTTGCTTACAAATTTGTCAATTTTATTGAAAGAAATATAAAAGTTGAACTTTTGAAAAACAAACTGCACACACGTGCACCTACTCATATTTTGTTGAGCGTTTCAAAGCAAGTTGCAAATTATGAATGGTGATATTTTCATTTCAACAATATATTCATAGGAAACAAAATGAGAATCAGTAGTACGACCAATGCGCCAGAACCGGCAATAATTCCACCAATTATCTGATCTTTGAGTTGAACAATCACCAGCCAACCAAGTACGATCTTCGCAATTATTGCTATAACGCACAAAAATAGGTACTATAAGGAATAAATGTAGGAATTCGAAGTACTTACAATGCCGCCAATAATGAAACTTCCCTCACATATCATGAAATATATCAAACAAGGTGTGAAGAAAGGAGGGATTCCAAAACCAAACAATGCCCAACAAATGTCAGAAAATGCGTCAGCGACATTGGTGAATGCAAGGAGGTATATGCTATAACCAACCATTAATAGTCCCGAAATCTAAAATAGGAGAATTATTAGCGCATTAAATAATTTCCGCTTACCATGATTATAACATTGGGAGCTATCGAGAGATGCCCATATAAAATTCCACATATCTTCGTCCTGTTAACCTGTTCTTCATTATGATTATCTTCCATCTTGTTTCTAAACTAATCAATGTCTTTTTGCAGTTGATAGGTCCGTTTATGTATATTTCCTTGATTTAAATTAGCCATTCAAATGTTAGATCTCATGCTGATCAGGTATGTAAGACACCATGACCTCTACTTGTTAAATTTTACTTCACTTTAACAGACTCAAATTAAAATATTGCCAATGTTGAGTGGCCCTATTCCTGGGTTAAAGTCAGCTAAAGTGGACATTTTGGTGAGGATAATTGCCGCATATATTTACTGGAACACAAGTTCAAATACGTACAATTTTTAAATAAGTTTGTGAGCTATTCCTGATGATCATACTCCACAGCATAACATTCCAGAAATCTGAATTGATTTCGTTCATTCATAAAAGCACAAATTAAGTCATAAATTTCCAAATTCCTAAATTTGTTGAGACTAGGAATGTAAGTATTTCGCTGATTTAAATTTTTGGTCACACTCTCGCTTTTGCATAAAGTAAATATTGGACTTTGAGAATAAATTTGTTTAATTGTGCTTTCAATGACCTATTTATCAGACATGCCAAATATGGCACAAGAGCTATCTAAATTATAAACAAAGATTGTCGGAGCGTGAAACACTTGACGGTAGTAAAATTTAACTACATTTTAAACTTAAAAATTTAAGTAATACTTTATGTTTTTGGGAAAATTGTGTTTTTATAGCACACTATTAATATTTCATCTGCTGAATCAAATAATCATGTGAAATAAGCATTTCATAAGAAAAAATTGCTTAAAATTTGTGAAGTAATGGAAGATTTCTGCAAATATGGAGGCATTAATCGATAAGAATTTTCACCTGTAGATTTTTTTTTCACTGAAAGGAGTAAAATGGATGATCAAAATAAATGCAAAGGTAGTCGACTACAAATTTAACAAGTCAAGCTCCATCATTGTCTCCTTGTCAGAATTTTCAAGTCGGTGATCGGGCCATTTCTTAGTCAATTCATCCACTGAATTACTGATAAATTTGGGTCAATAATTGAGAACTTGTTTCATTATGATAGTCATTACATATACTTAATTCACAGTTCAAAAAACAACAGAGAAATGCCTTTGTAATCACACAATTTACATGTTCGTGAGAGGGCTTCATGTGCAGAGATTACTCACGGCCAACTATAATAACACATGTTATTTCATATAATGCGATAAATGTATCCCATTAACTAAACACTAATTAAGTTCCTTTTTCGTCATGTCATCTAGTTACTGAGATGTACTCAAGAAGTGGTAGAAAGATTCAATTCAAGTGGAAATCACACATTGCGCTAAACCTAAGTCCAATTAGAAGCTGAAAAAAATATACCTAGCCCCCAGAAGAATCATCAAGTGCAGTTAGGGCCTTATAATGTGTCATGCTTATAATCAACGTGAGCATTCATTAGTCTCCCAAGCGCAAAGGACAGAATCTCAGGTTTTGATTATTGTACATTGTTTAATGTTCACCAGACAATGCTCACCATGCAATGTCAGTACTATTTCCTGACAAAACGTTCATTCGGGAGATGGAGATATGAATTGAACACCACAAACCAGAGAGAATGATGTCATCAAATACGTGGCTAACATAGGACCGAGATACAAATTTGATTTTTAATTTGAAATGCAGCCTCCAAAGTGGGGGTATATTTCATGCGACAATACTCCGAATAGAAGCTGAGTTTATTGACAATCTATGATAGCAAATTGGCTTCAGAACGCTATTCACCCTATTTTCAGGCTAAGATTGTGATGAAGGAGTTAACATGGTTCGGTGTGGTGATAGGCATTTGATCGTACAAAACAAATTGTTCTGAGTCTCTCTTTTCAATACTAATTTGCAAGTAGGTTTCTCATGTTGAGTAAACTAATACAGTTGCTTGGCGTTATTAGATCAATAATAACATTTTTTCCTGCTTGAAGATGTGTCATTAAACTGAAGGCACGTTGGTTTTATGAATTACCAGGTCAATTGCAAAATTTAGTTTCAAGTAAGAAAAGATACTTTCCCGACTCATTGGCAGACAAGTTGGAAATTGAAGTAGAAACTTTTGCAGCATTCTATAAATTGCTCAGTTTTATGCAATTAAAAGTAGTGAGAATCGATTTAGTTCAATGGTAAACCGTTTTTTTACAAAATCATTTAATGTGGCTGAGAAACGGCAACCAACGCGTCTCTTAGCGAAATCGGGAGGAATTGCAACCACGAATTAATTTCAAGTGAAATTCATAAGGAGATCGAGATCTTACTTATGAATTGCCTTGAAATCAAACCAAAATCGTGTCTTACACTGGTGGTGCTTATACCTGAGTTTAATTATTTGCGTTAAAACTTTGAATAGTCTATACTACACTGGTTACGTACTTTAATATCAGAAGTAACTATAACATATCTGTATAATAGTCATCAGAAGTTGAGGACGGTGGGGCGGATTATGAGGTGTCTGACTATGAAGTTGAGGAATAGGAAGTGTCAAAATAAATTGGAAGAAATGACAAAGAGGCGACAGAGGAACGAGAAGATAATGAACCACCCCCCAGTATGAGGGACAAAGTTTCTGCCTCTGCAATCACAACAGATAAATCTGCCCTTACTTTTGTGCAGACTTAATTTCTTATGTGCTGAAACAGTGAGACTTCTGCCCATTTCAAGAACCGGTTGATGTTGAAGTAGTTCTAGACGGCAACGAAAACAACAGAGTTTATTAATAATTGGTGAAAACAATTCGGCTTCAGAACACTATTACCCTTATTGCAAGGCTAAGGGGTTAAAATGGTTGGGTGTGAAGATAGGCATTTTATTATGCATGCAAATAATTCTGGTGCTCCCTTCTCAATACTACTTTGCCAATAGATTTCCAATATTGAGTAAATTGATACAATAACTTTGTGCCAACAGGTCAGCAATGACATGTTCTCATGCTAGAAGATGTATCATTAAATTTTAAACCACGTTGATGTGATGAATTTCCAGGTCAGCCGCATTAATTGCGACATTAAGTTGCAAACAAGAAACGGACCTCCCTTGACCCACTAGCAAACAAGTTGGGAATTTTAGTAGAAACTGTTGATGCACTCTACATATTGCACAAGTTTACGCCCAGCTGTGAGCTTTGAGGTGGGGGCTAGTGTTTATCGGCCAGTTCAGGTTGTAAAGGAGGACTTTCTGCTGCTATACTTGCATCCTACCCATCAATCTTGAAAATAAGTAGTATGTGCACGTGGCTTATAAATGATTGGCATTGAAATGGCACATGCGTTTTACTGGGAAAGTCTCAGACTGGTAATGGAATATCACTAATAATTAAGACTGCTGGAGGAGGATCGCAAAAGAAATACGAAGGTAAATTAATGATGAGTGAGGTGGTGCAAACTTGAGGATCAACAGTTGAGCCTGATATGTATTTAATAAGATGAGCAAAAGTCAGAGGCAGAAACAATGGTCAAAGTTGTTATAATTACAGTCAGATTGATGGAGAATGAAAATGCTTGTGATGTGGAAATTATGCCCTATGTCTGACTTTATTTAGACCTCCGATACTGGTTGCGATTGAGTCAGGATTAAAAGTTTATCAGACAATAGAGAGACGAACAAATTTTTTGTTTTAATGAATGTGAGCAAACTAGCACATGCAAATAATTTCAAATTCTTAGAGACTGGAATCATATAGTTCAAAGCAACTGCTTGATTTAAACTATTTTCTTCCGTTTACCTCCCAATGAGAATTGAAAATAAAGAAAGCGGTGCTTGAGATTACTTGCTGTAGCAGTTTTTAAAGTCTCCAAATGTATCAAATTTTAAAAGACTCTCAAAATGGCCACAAACCCGTCCCCTCGCCCTCCCCCCAATCGGCATTGAATAAACGTTCTCAATATATCCCGATTATATGATTAAAGAACATACATTTTAGCACAGGTTCCAGAAAATTGAAGCGGAGGGACATTTATGAATCGTTTAGCACTATGCTGTGACTGATTCCATTTGTATCATATATTTATTTAAGCCAAAATACTATGTCTACTGATATTTTGTTAGTAGAACAAAGTTTTAGGAAGAAAACAATCTAATTACCAATTTGGAATGTATTGATCAGCGATAAGAATATTCGCCTCCAGAAAAGTGGCATCAACTTATTTTCTAAAATCGCCTACTTTACGGTGGAATCCCTATTTAGTGGAATCCAAAGGACATTTGTCTGAAATTCAATAATTATGTTTTTTGAATTATATAGTGCAAAGCATCAAATTTGTTACTAATTGCTTTGAAGTTGTTTCTTCCACCTCACCTTCCAAACCGAAATAGAAATAAACAAAGAGACGCATGCGATTACTTGCTGTTGTAGTTTTTAAAGTCTCCCAAAATATCAATAATTCTCCCTCCTCCCTCCACCCCCACCCCCCTCTCCCCACCCAAAGGACGTTTAATAAACTTTCTCAATATAATCAAAAAAAAAATAGATCAAGAGCGCATCGTTTTAGCGCATTTACACAATTGCGTTAAAGTGGCACGCACTTGATAAATAAGTTAACAACATCTAAAATTATTACTATAATTTAATATTGTAGGTCCTCATCAATAGCACGCTCGGAAAGACCGTTGAGCATAGTTGAGTCCGATTCAGTTGAGTCAATAGTCCCTTGAGACTCACAGCGATAAATTCGTTTAGATTTACCACCTGATTATATTAGAAATAATATTCAAATTCTTGTAAAAGCCTAGTTCAAGAGAGTTAAAGAAAAACGGTCATTTATGAATCCTTTTACAACTTACCGTGACTTTTCACTGATTCCAATTAAATCACCTATTTATACAAGCCAAAATACTATAAATATGTGGCATAAAATAATTTTTTCAATATAGAAAACTTTTTGAAGGAGCAGGAGCTTGATTCAATGGAACATTTGTGAGAATAATAGCTGTAAATCATTGAAATCTGCATAATAATGCATTTAAATTTTATATCGATAGCAACGATTATGAAATCCACATTATTCTGACTTAAGGTATTCCTAAAATATCTCATTCCTTGGTGATTATACATTTTCCTAATATAGAAGAACATTGACCAAAATTCTAGATTAAATCAATGAACTTTTTCCATTCAAATTCATCTAAAGTTCTTCAAATTCAATAGTGTTGCTCGATTACCCACAATGACAGTTGAATCGAATTTTATTTCCTTTTTCGTGATGTTCTATTACACATGAAGAATGAAAAAAATTAATGCGGGTAGCAGGATGCAAAAGGCATCGCATTGTCACAGCATCAGACACAGCAACAGCAACAGACAGAAAATGATTCGTATTCGGTTAAGAATGTTCCTGTTCTGCCACCTCGACAGAAACATAGACCAAAAGACTCTCATTTCACTACACAAGAACTCATGACAGTTCGGTTGAGAGAGGGTCAGACATCATTGGTATTAAAACTCACAACTCGTGAATCAATATACAGTTTAAGTTTTCTTCGTTTAAAAGGAGCCGTTCTTCCCTTAAATGCTTTCAGTGTTGCCTCTACTATCTTCATTGCATTTTCTATCAAATGATGCTTAACTGTGATCCATTTTTTCCACTGGAACATTCATTCTACTACATTGTCTCGTTGTTCATCATAAAGTAGGTTTTAATTGTATTAGAATATTAACCCCTTTTTCTGGTGGCGGTGCTATCACGTTTATTTCTCCAAAGTTCGGTGGTAAGTGCTCATGTTTTACTTTCTCCTTCATAGTTCTTAGGTCTACCTGGTTTATGAATGCTCGTTCTTTTAAAAATTATTTTAGGCAAAGGTTGGTGATAAATATTTTAGAGACAGAGATTGAAAAATACTAAATTGGCATTGAAAAATCTAAAGTGGGGTTAATATAAACCCATTATTTCTGCCGAATTTCTGTTTTCTGTAGACATTAAAGTAAGAATATACAAATTAATATGTACGTATTTCATTTATCAAACTGAGGCTCAAGTATTATTTTTTCTTCAGTGCCAATTAATTTCCTGTGTGCGCGGCTTATCGGCAATGAATCCAAATGGGGGATTTTTCAGACTGATAACATAAATCTAATCTATGAGATTTCACTTGAGCAACTCATTCCGAATGCAATCAGTGAATCATTCAAACATTTTCAACTATGTTCGATCTTATTCAGTCAGGGAAAGCAAATCGAGATATCTTTTGCTTATTTATTCATTGGTGGGTAGATCTTATTTCATTTGTAACATTAGAAATTTACTTCCTTCGGTGCAATGTTGAACCATCCGCGCTCAAACCTCCATCACATCCCAGCAAATAAAAGTCGAATTCGTATATTCAAATGTCAGGTTGGAAATGAAAATGCTTTGGAAATGCTTTCCTCAGCAAAAAAATTGGTATCGAAATGTAAACTAAGGGCACATTAATAAAGCCTTCACAATCTATAGCGCTTCGAAATGTAGAAATTGCTGTAAAGCTTCTTATATTTGCTTATATCGTCGCAGAAGGCGTATTCGTCGACGGTGTGATGCAGGCCGAAGGCAACACACTGTCGTGGTGGTCAAACAGTAGATTATACTAGTAGCGATTCGTTATTGAAGAAATTCATCTGTTTCATTCACACCTTTGAGTTAGCCAAGTCAATTTCGGGAGCGTTTCCATACGTGGCTGTTTCGCCGTAGAGATTACTGTCTATATTACAAGACTTAATCGTGTTCCACTCTGATGCTATTTCTTAACCATTCATATAAATTAGTGGATTTATTTTACCAAACATATTAATATGCATTATAGTACATTTAAATTTTGGAATAAAATGTTCAATGACCCAAATGCACCAACTGATTCATTAACTTAAAGCATTTTTCTATTTTGGAAACAAGAGTCATTCGGTCGCTTATCAATTTTGCATTAATATATGCGAACTTTATTAATGTAAATTCTAGTGTTAAATATTTGAAAGAACTAGCATAAAGTTAATGTCCTTTGTGGAATTTTAATGTGACAATAAATATTTTAATTACAATGGCTTCGAATGCATTTTTGGATTATAGCTTCACTTCTGCAAAAATTTGGATGTTGATAGCAAATGTCTCCTGATATGCAGATTGAATATTATGTGTGTCATGATTTTAAAAAATGTGTTCAGCAAGTCGAATTTGTCGAAATTCTCAATTCCCGTTGAAGAAAATTAATTGGAAAGGGCAATCTATTATCAGAAATACTTTTTTTGGATAATTTTTCATTTAAATGTAAATTTTTCAGTCACAAAATAAAAGAATATCTTGACACGTCAAGAGTATTTTTATAAAAAGTGGAATAAAAGGAGGTTGAGAAGATTTTGAGTGGATTAAAAGAGTATATATATTAGGAGAATAACAAAGTCTGCGACATTTCAAAATATCCCCATGCTATATATTCATTGTTTCTATTCATTTCATCCCATCTTCATACAACTAAATGACTAGTATTTCCTTCCAGGCGGGAATACGAGCTTCTTTACAGAATCTGTTACTCGTTCTGTATACTCTCATTGTGTTTAGTCACTGTGGAAATTCTGTTACCAAATCAAAGACCACACTCTGACAGCCTTATATCCATTCTTGTCTTATTGCTTTTAGTCACCTTCAAGTGTGGAAACTAAGCTGAGTGGATTTGTCATTATTTGCACCTCAAAATATAGTTCAATGTGACTTTCAATCTCCAATGAAATTAGAGGGAATCTCAAAGTTATGGCTAAAACACTCATTGTTATTCATCTATCATTGAGCTTTTCTACATTTGAAAAAGTTCTTGCCATTTTATTGATGAACGTCTATTGCCAATAGCAGGTATAAAAAACTAAGAAAATGCATTTATCTAAAATCGTAATAAGTCAAATTGAGAGGCTGGAGTGCAAGTTGTTAGAAGAATCAGCACAGATACATTGCTGTTTTTATTTAATGCCATAATTGAGCTTAAGTCTTTATGTAAATCATTTCATTTTACCATCATTCTATTTAAAAGTGACTACCAGCTAAGTAAAAAACTCGTAACACTCACAATCCTTCCACTTATTATGACTCGGCAGCATTTCTGTCATACGATCCATTTCATAAACCCTAACTTATTCTAATTGAAAAAAGACAAATACGAACGCTGGAATGCAAGGCAAGACGGTATCATTTTAACTAGAATCTCGTGGACGAATTTTACTCATTGGCACGCATTTGTTGAGGGCTAAGAAATAGTATCAGCAGCAATTCTGTGCAAAAAAATTACCGCTTTATCTTTCTTTAACCTGGAAATGTATCAGGTGAGAGCATGTGACTATATAATAATATGACTGCTAAATTTCAATAAAATTTAACAGAAGAAGTCAAAATGTCGTACGCATAGAAATCGCTCACTTCTTATCCGATCGATATGAGTTGATGAAAATGCATAAAGTTTGCATATTGAAAACGAAGTGGGTGAAATATTGAGTCTCAAATGGAGGTGGTCATTCATGAAAACAAATGCAATCAAAAACATTCACTGGAGTGCTTTCGGTAACAAAATTGTCAACAGAACATTTGATCACAAAGAAGACATCCAGATGAAGCAGCTCAGGTGAAGACAGAAAGAGGACGAGGTAGAGGCTTAAATGATTTTCATTCATTTTCCAGTTTCTTTATGAAGCATAAGCAAGTTTCCTTACTGAGTTTAAATTGTGACAGAAGCATCTCTTTGGAACAAACACAGATATGCGATTAGTTGACCTATAATGTGCTCTAAGGAATCTCAATTCTAAGCAACATCAATTCCAATCGGGTATTTTGGTATTTTTTGGGTATATATATATACATATATATATATATATATATATATATATATATATATATATATGCGTGTGCGTGCAGTGTTAAAATCGGTCTTTATTGATTTAAATGCAAAATACTGACAATAATTTAGAAGAACCAGATTTAAGAATGACCTGTTATCATGTTGTGAGAGGATTCGCTAGTAAACTGAAACTACGTGGGGGTCAAGCACGTCAATTGTGACATTATGTTGAAAGCAGGAAACCATTCTTTCCCGACAAAATAGCAAACAATTTGGCAATTGAAGTAGAAAATTTTGCTACATTCTCTATATTGCACTGTTTTATGCAATTACAAGATGTGAGGCTCGATTTTTTTCAGTGTCAAACCGGTGTGTTCACAAAATCATTCAATGTGGTCGTGGAACAGGAACCAACGTATCTCCTAGCCAAATCATGCTGAATTACCACCTCAAATTGATTTCAAGTGAGTTGTGCAAGGAGATCGAGATCGCACATTTGAACTGTCTTGAAATCAAACCAAAATTGCGACTATCCCAAGACTGCACTGATGATGATTGAACCTGAATTTAATTATTTGTTTTGAAAAATCTAAGCATTGCAGGAGCACATGCAACGGGCCTGAGTTCAAAGCGAAATTCTCAAAGTTCAAAACTTGGAATGGTGATTATTTAAGTTAATGTTATAACTTTGGCTTATTAACACATGATAGTAACTTGAGTAGTTTAAGGTACACCGATTAGATAAGTTTATATAAAAGTCAACGCTTTCCAGCATTAATGATGCTTTGGCTGTTTAATATACAAATTCCACAGTGGGTGCGATCGTCCTTCTGAATGTGTAGGTTTCAACATATTTCATTACTTTTAAACCACACATGATGCGTCAACTGCCATTTGGACACTTTGCTTGGCTATAGCCGGAGCTATGGTATTTGTACTACAATAGAAATCTTTCTGTTACTGAGGATCTTTAAATCATGTATCTAGGAAATTGTAACTTATTTCGTCGTCGACGATATTTACAAAGTGTTATGCACCTTCTTCCTTTCCACTTAAACAAATTATCAGCTTTATATTAATAAGCTGTTTATAGGAACTAGAGGATAACTGTGCGCAATTCTTCGAGTCTATGAAATATTGTGACTTTCACAGGACCTTAGTTCTAAAGCTAGTTGTGAGAAAATTTTGTTAACCTTGTCTGGAATTACGTCAACTGATGTGATGCCTATGATTAATCCTGAGTGAATTACAGGTGAAGAAAACGTTAGCTAAAACTGATCGCGTAAAAGATGTATTTGACCTTGATAAAACTTGTTCAAATTTAGTTTGATCGCACGCGAAAAACTGAATTAGGTCGTGTTTGCTTGCTAATTACGAGGAAATATTTGCTTTGCTCCTGACATAATGGTGGTATACATTGGAATGAAAGGGCTGGTAATCATTTTATTAATTAAAACAAATTATTACCGATTATTCAAATCTAATTTTGCCTATTTAAAAAATAGCTTATGTTGAATAAAAGAAAATTATAATTTAACTGCATTTCCTCTCGTGAAAAGAGGGTAAGCAAGATCTATTCAATAATGTCCTGTTCACATGCCCAGAGAGGGTCTGTCAGTAAAATGAATTCAAATGAGTGTGATAAATCTTCAGTTCAATGGGATAAATTATGACATTAAGTTTCAGACATGGTGCTATCCTTACCTAAACTATAATTTTTCCAGAAGAACGTGAGATGCATTTGATTAGGTAGGTTGATATCAAATTAAATGCCGTTAAGTAATATTTAGAAAATTATCATGCACAATTCATTAGCTTAAAATTATCGATTAAATTTCATATCAAACTGGAATTTGAAGAATCTGTGTGTGTATCTCGTAAGCTGGGCAAGTGAGTCAAAGTTTGACTTATTAACGAATGGCATGTCAAATATTATCTAGATGAAATTTTAAACATTAGTCTAATAAATTCTATGCAAAAGTGAATGATTGGCAGTGCGTCGATTGTTTTAGTACAATAAGCTACAATAAAAAGTGAAAGATTGAGCAAATAAATAGCTCTTTCGCACAGATAAAAATAGTTCAGAGGAAATGGAGATAAGAAGATTTCGGTATCTCTTTTTAAAGTAGTCCTAAATATGGTGAGACAATTAGCAGAGTTGAAGCTTGAGGGTGCAATGTGCCATAAAATGAAGTACAAATCCAGCATAATTCTGTTAAATGAGAAGGAGCCACTCAATTTTGCCCTCGACTATAACAGACATTATAATTTCCATTTAGCACGTTAACTTAGTGGAAAACTATAAGGGGTGATGAGGAATAGCACTGCAAAAGAAATTGAAAATTTATTCAATCTTCGCTTTCCATTAAGCATACCAACGTTGACCAAGCCAATGTGCATGGCTTTTGCAATAACGCATTTCCTAAAACATCTCCTATTGCTTTAATCAAATGTTACTGTTCCTAAAGAGCAAGCGGCTTCAAGAAATGTTTAAGTGTCTTTGGGCTCTTCATTGCAATTGCCTACATATAAATTCATATATTCATACATTTTAAATATTTTGTATATTTTCTTACCCTGAAAGTAAAATTAAATTTTTGAATTCCTAGCAATTTCAACCTTCAGTCAAAATGGTTAAGACTAAGCTTTCGATGACGTATATCATTGTTGGCCAAGCCAATGTGTTTAGCTTTAAAATAACTCATTTTATACAACATATTATGTTGTTTAAAATCAAATTTCACTGCTCATGAAGCGACAACGGCTTCAAGGCATTCAGTTAAAGTCGTTAGGATGAAGTATAAATGCCATTTTAATCACGTACCATTTTGACGTCGTTGCCGTGATTAGAACGTCACCCACTAAAACGTTTGAGGTTATTTGTCAGTTTCAGCTACCCAAATACACGCTGCGTATTTTAGTCAGCAAGTGCAGTGAACTGAAGAGTTCAGTGCCACATTGCATTGCAACGGTATAACTCAGTAATGTAGGCAACGTAATGTGTACACAATTGGATATCGAAGTTATTTTTTCAAATGCTACTCAAGTGAGCCCTTAAATTGAACTTCATGACCACCTCGCCTTTCGTCTTTCTCTCGCCATTCCTTCAACATTTGCTTAACTTATGCATTCCCGTCAACACATGTGAATCATGCACCGAGACAACAATTTAAACATTTATAATGCTGCAACTCATTCTTGGCAAATTGCCTTAAGCTTTAATCAACTCATGTGAACATATTGCCTCTCCCGCTTTACTCCCTTTCCTGGTTCCATTGAGTAAGATTCGAAAATTTGCTGAGCTGAACTGCTAATGGAGCGCTTTCAACACAAAAATGTGCCAATACGTAAAATAGGTGTATGAAGATGACGCCACTTTGCATTAAAGCCCATAGTTCTTTTATCAAAGCGCAAAATATATCATAAATGTTAAAAGCCGAACTGAATCATAGCTAAATCTCTTAATAATTGCCACAGTTGATAAAACGTACATTTGAGTGTCCTTTTTTCATTCCTACGACTTGACAAAATTTTGAAATTATGCATTTCATTTAGTACGCTATCTTTCGACTGCTTTCAATTATTATACTATTCGGAGCCAAAACTTCGATATCCAATTTTATACACACTGTGTTGCCTACATTACTGAGTAATACTGTTGAATCATATTGCTTTATGTGGATATTTGGTTCCAACACATTCTTTATCAGTACTCTTCAGGCTGCTTCTGTGTCCGAACTTGACATTCTTCAACGAACGGTCTAAAATTCTAATTTAAGTAGTTTTTTTCTTATACATACTTCATGGGTGTAAAAAAGAGATAATGGGATGGGGTGAGATCGAGCGAATATGGTGAAACTTCAATACATCTCACTCTACACCTGCTTTGATTAATCAATCTTCTGCATTCTCACGGCCTAATTTAGTTCTTTTAGGGCCTCCATGGGCACCTGATACTTTTTCCCTCCACCATTTTGAATTTATGAAGGTGGCGGAAATCTCAAAAACGTTTCTAAAGCCAGATACGAAAGTTGTTTAAATCAATAATGCACAAATCATAGACATGCAATAAGATAATGGGAATAGATATTACTTCTAACCTGATGTATGAAGAGTCAATAAAATTATATGCTTCTGTACAGTCAAGATAGCTGAAAGACTGAATCAGATTTCCCTGGTTGAATGGCTATTTGAAATCTGGTTTAACTAAGTGTTCGGATGAAGCAGTTATGAGGAGATAAAGGAGCAAACTTAAGGGAGGGAGTGTGAATGAGGAAAAGGGTTGTTACTGAGGTTAATATCTTAAATACACACAACATTGACATCGTAAGTTGATCACCAACAAGCTCAAAATGCCATTGTATAAATGCACAGAGAGGTAAACGCACAGACAAGGTAAATGTGAGGACAAGAAGACACTCCGACGGTGGGTGTGAGCAGAGAGTGACTGAGGAGGAGGCAGGGAGAGGAATTATGATGCAAACAACATCAAAAGAGTTACTCATAGTGCATCTGAATGAGAAGTACTGGTAGGCTCTGGTGGAGAATGGTGATTTGGCATCACTAAAGATGAGCCCACTTCATCAAGGATTTTCACGTTAGAGAGGTGTCGATATAAAGCCTCAGCATCTTCGTATACCCTTCTATGGATAAACCAGTAAGTTGTAAGACTCTTAAAACTTACCTATCACTTTTTGAAGATGCCGTATCACACAGTTCCGAGTTAATATAAAAATAATTGTTGTTCAATTACTTTTTTTAAATTTCCATTGTATCAAATATTTTCAATCATTTAGTATCTGAAAAGTTCAATCTGTTGTAATCTGTCAATCAAAATCAACTGTTTAAAATCTTATAAAACTATGTTAACTCCTTTCTCAAAATACGTCTTTTTTTTCTTCTGAAAAACGAATTTAATCGCTTTAGCCCATGGCTTTTCATGTAATTAGACCTACCGATAATTTCTCAATATTCTCATACATCATCTATTACTTCACAAATTCTTTAGAAGCATGTCAAATAAATGTCTCAATCAACATGATTATTTGATACAACAAATTTCATTCAGATCAAAATTTTAAAATTTTCTATCAAGAGCCCAAAATAAGCAAAAAATGTTCTTTCTCCTTTTCCTTTGAAACTGTGGAACTTATAACTGCATTGCTAGTGCAGAATAAACAAAACTGAAGATTTCATTTTAGAATGGATATTAGTAAATAAATTATCTTCCGGTTCATTTGATGTTAACAACGGTGAATAACTAAGTCATTTTAATTTTATTTAGAAAAAAAATATATATTAATTGGCAAAAACAGAGGTGTTATAAAATGAATTATTATATTAATATGGTAGCCATTATCTTATAAGTGTGGTGATTACCAGTTTGAAATCGTAACAGTCGTACTAGTCCTACTTATCATTACTTAGTAGCATCATGTAATTTGATCTCTCGCATAATTCCAAGTTCATCTCTATTGAATAAACACACATGAGCAATGGATGAGTGACAATTCAATTTAATGAATTTCGAATAAATCAAATAAAAGTCCGGAATTAATTAAAGAGTATCATCATCAACAAAATCCCGCAAGCGTATTTTACGTATTGGTCTACATTTGTGTTTGTGTTCCAAACGACTACCAGTAGCAATTTCGGTTAACACATTTTTGAACCTAGCTCCATTTTTTACCAGGAATTGCAACGGCTCAAGAAAGACAACATGTTCATATGAGTCTGTTTAAGTGAAATAGAATTGAATAAGAAAAGATCGCAGTGTTATACCAATAGAAACCACAGACTCAGTGCCTGATGCATTTTTAAATTCAGCACAATTTTGACAACTCGAATTTCAAGAAATTAGTGCAATTTATAGAATACAACAAAAGATTCCACTCTAAATGTTATCCTGCTTGTCAAAAGCTGAGATGAAAGTTGTACCTTGTCTTCAACCTAATGTCAAATTTTATGCGCATGAACTGGAAATCCATCCCTCTCACTTGAATGCAGACCCTCTCTGTGCTTATGAACAGGTCATTATTCAATAGATCTTACATGCCCATTTATTGCGCGAGGACATATACTTCAGCATTAGTATCATTTTATTCAACATATGAAATCAAATAATTTGACAATAATTCATATGGAGGTTAAAGTTTCCTAATTGAAAATGTTTATGTTTTATTTAAATTGCGTTTGAATCAACAGTAGAGGACTGGATAAAAGTTTGAGTGACCACCATTGTTGTTTTCTACTAATTGCATAAGTTTCTATAAGTTCAGGTAGACAAAATGGAGTTGAATTTTCAAGACAGCTCTCTTGGTTGAACGGAATCTTACTTTGGAACTACACGGCTGAGACCACAGCAAAGTCTCAATTTATTCATAGTCAAATTATGACCATTTGACTTAGTTGTAATGATATGGTTTGCAAACTATAATTATTCCAGAAAACCATAAAATTCACTTGATTAAGCAAATTGACATCAGCGTTGGCATGGAGTTAATTTGGCGGAGTTTATAAATTAGGTTTCAGGACCGTGAACAAATCGTCATAAGAAGATTGGAAGAGAAGAGATTGCGAAGTTTTGATGTATTTGTGCTGGAATAACATTTAACGGGCTGGTAAGAGGCCAGTAAGTGTGAAGTGGCATAGAGGTAGATGGTTTGCCTTGATAAAGTGAGTTTCACCGTTGCGACAGAAGAGAGCTTGTCAGGCTATTTTCCATTTACAAAGATACCAATCTCTGATTTGGACTTCCCCAAGTTATCACAAGATTTAATAGGTCCATATTCTATTCAAGTTCTCATTTGCGTACTATCTGCGTAGGGCATTCGTAAAGAGTTATGTCAACGACATTTGCATTTATTGTCCAAAATTGAGTGTCGCGATGTTTCAGTGGATAAGTACCGTTTCAAGTCAACAACCTGCGTCAACGTACAGTCATTCCATTTTTTTTTGAAGAAAAATGGACTTCAAGCTTAACTTTTATTCTCTTAGCAACTACTAACAGTTGAGAATTCAACAAGATTTTGTTGGAATTTAATTTGTACTTAATGGTGCATTACCATCTCAAGTGTCAACAATACAAATTGCCTGATAATACCAACAATTTCCAGTTGATTAAATGGTCGTCGAAGATGCTCAAGAATGATCATCTTCATTTCTCTCTCTTCTGTGTTAACAACTAAACAAATGCCTAACTCAAGATACATCACATTACACTCCTTTTTTAAAGCCAATATTCATTTCAATCCACTACTTTCTCCAAAAAATAATTATTATGGATTTATCTGTGTTATTAATAGAACAGTTGTGTAAATTCGATTTCGGAATTGAAAGTGATTTTATTAATAATCAGAAGCACTTATGAGTAAATGCTACTGAGTAAACTATCCTGGAAGGGGGGGGGGCGGAATCGACCATATTTTGTCGAATCAAACCAATCGAACTCCAAATTGAAAATCTCCAGTGCTATAAATAAGTGTTGGCGAGAGTAGAGAGGATATAAGGAAGGCAATTTTGTCTGCGTCTAGGTTGAAAACTTTGACTTGGGTATATTCGGTGACAACATGATCAACACTATGCTTGAATTGAAAAAGTATGCGCCCCTTTAAAAGTGCGGAATAAATAAAAACTACCAAACATGTTTGATATTCCGACAGTTTTTATTTGATAATTTGTCTCAATATCGCCCAATTAATCGATTTTTAATGTACAATAAGCCAACGCTATCGCCTAATTATAGCTGCTTTCGTGATAAGTAGGTATGCAATATCTATTCAATCATGACTTGTTCTCAAACATGGAGAGGGTCTGTCAATGTTAAACCGCATGGAGCGACGAATTAATAAAAAAATTATAAAAATTCTCTCCCGATCCATTAACGAACACGATGACAGGAGAAGTGGGAACTTTTACTGCATTCTAAAAATGGCTCAGGCATGATTTTGTTCATTGATGAACAATTATATTTACTTCCAAAATCATGTTAGATTTTCACCATAAAATCGTTTTAAATGAGTTTTCTAATGGTCTAACAAAATTCGTGGCTAATTTAAAGTTAAAACGGTGAATATTTATACCAATTTAAATTTTTTATTCCCACGTTAAAGAAACTCGTGTTTTATCATCAACTCATGAGGATCAGGTTTCAATACGTATAACACAAGACTTAATAGGGCCCTATTCAATTTGTCTGTATTTAGCTTGGATTCTAAGAGGGTTAGTTGGTTCCAGTTAAGGTCTCACTTGCATATCTCTACGGTGGACACTTGTTGAGAAACATATCATCTTTTGTCCAAAATTGAGTGTTGTGATGTTTCAGTGCATGAACAACGTTTCAAGCAAACAACCTGTATCAACTTACAGTCACTCCATCTTACGATAAATGCAATTTTTACTTACATTTTATTTTCTTAGCAACTACTAATGCTACTACTACTAGGGAATTCAACAAGATCGTACTGAAATTAAATTCGAATTGAAAGTCAAATTATCATCTCAAGTGTCATCCTTCCAAGCTGTTTTATAATAATACAATTCTTCAGTTGAGCTCAATTTAATGCGTGTAACATTGAGATGTCGTCTCGTTAAAATTTATCCGGATGTAATCGCATACACCATATGCAGACAAATTCTCCCCAAGTCAATTTTTTTTCTATTACATTCGATTGCACTTAGTTCGAAAAGATATTTTTATTATTTGAACTATTCACCCCTCATTTAAAAATTACGCTGTAAAATGGTTCTTGCAATCGGTTGAATAATTTCAATTAAATAAGCTCAAATCTATCGATATTTTGAATGTAACTTTGGATATTGTGCGAGAAGCCCTGTGATGTATGTCAACAGTGTACCACTATCATCAGCATCCCCCAAACCTACTTTACTTATTGGCACATCTGCTTCTGTATTCTGAACAATAAACGAAACAATTCCACTCAACAGATTATCGACACTAGCTGTCGTCCAGCTGGATATAATGTCATCGAATTTCGCTTCAATAAAGTTTAATAAAGAAAGCGGATGATTCTTTTTTGCCAACTTCATGACATATTCTGCTTGTTGAGTTCTAGAAATTTCATTGAAGCTGATCACTCTAGGAGCAAATGAGTTTACGAGTGCAGAGACCTCTCGATTTTTCAATATTCAATAGTTATTACTAGCTTATTTAATGAATAAGCTCCATGCCAGTGGAGCACAGTCTTATTGAACGCATTCCACCTCATACGACTCTTTCCTCTAAGCTGTTGGAGTAGCTTAGCACATTTTGGGGGTCTTTCTATACCACGTAACTTTGCCTTTGAGTTTGTCGAGGATAAGTCAAGCCTACTTCTTGCGGCAATTCACTGAAAATTCCATAGTAAGGAACTGCGACCGTGACTCCGTTGACACCAATTGGATATTTCAATCGCACCATGAAATGATAAATTAATTGGAAAGTCCCGTGTTTATTGTTCACATATTCACTTCCAACCTGCAGTTTTTGTGGAATGACGAGTGATTTTACACATGCGAGTACTGATCGCATTTGTATTTGCGCATGTGACAAGCGGGTATGCAAGATCCATTCAGCAATCACTTGTTCACATGCATAGAGGGGCTAAGTCAGTGATATGAATTCGCGTGAGTGGAGACCGCGTAAGCTAAAAATTAGTAAGTGAGAATTCTGAATATAACAAAATATATACCTCAAAATTCGCTGCTGTTTGAGATGAACGGAGGAAATTTTCGTATGATTTGGAATGTGTTTATTTGGGTTGTGCTCCATTGACATAGAGTGTATTCATTAAATTCAGCTTTTGGTAAGCTGTTGATTATTGATTAGTGGTGATATCTCGGCGCTCGCGATCTCATTTGCTACCTAACGTGATCAGCACCACTGCTAAAATTGCATGATGTACATAAACTGATAGTCATTTAGCAAGGATGGATAACCGAGGGGGAGTTGAAGAAACGAGAGGGTCTTTTACTAAATGGGGGATCTATGCATACCTACAATTTTCTACTACTTCAATTCTGTACACTTCTTTGAGAACCAATTGGCTTATTATAATTTTGAATAAATATGTAATTAATTAATATGACAACTTTCTATTTTGAGTCCGATTGATTTGATTTGATGAAAATTTCATTGACGTTCTGTCATTGGAGAATAATCCATTCAAAATATATTCGCTCACGAATGCTTACAATTATTAATAAAAGTGTCTTCCAAACCCAAGTCGAAGTAATGCTACTATTCTATTGATAATACAGGCAAATATATAATAAGTATGCACTTTTGGACAAATAGTGGATTGAAATGACCACTTGTTTTAAAAATGGGTAAATGGATTATATATTAATTTATGCAATTGCGTAGTTGATAATATTGTAGTGGATAATTAGCTCCAACCACTGTTTGCACATTATTTAACGCTTTCTCTTGATTATTCAGTAGTACAACCTTTCACTTTTCACCGACTTTTTTCTGTCAAAAATTTAAATTCGCGTGGATGACATAATATTACAGAGAGTAAACCATTCACTCCTCACTCTTTAGCAAGCAAGATGAAAATTGAAGCAGAAACTTAGGCTGCATAGGTTTTGCAGCGAGGATCGATTGCCTTCATTGGTAAAACCTTTTATCTATCGAAGCATTCAATGTTAGATTTGCAAATTAGGACATATCTTTGCTATTAAAATTGGACTTTTCGTAGAAGTGAAGCTGTAATCCAAAAATGCATTCGAGTCTCCTGTAATTGGAATATCAATAATCAGATTGAACTTCCACTAGAGACATATTAACTTTATGTTATTTCTTTCAAATATTTAACACTAGAATTTATTTTAGTAACACTTAACACTGCACGAATGATAAGTGGCGAAGCGAATAATATTTCAAAAATGGAAACTGCTGTAAGTGTTTGCCTGTACTTGAGTGTTTAACAATTCCACACCACAATTTAAAAGCATTATAATGTGCCCTAACATGTTTGGTAAAGTATATCCACCAGTGACATCGCGTGATGAGCTTAAACTGGTAATCAATTAGAAATGATGCCGATAATACTTAAGTGTTAACTTATTTATCAAATTAACGGGAGGGGTTCTATCTAAACGGAAGATCTTCGCATTCCAAAAATATTCTACTACCACGTGTGTATAGTTTAGTAAACTCTTCAAGGTATGTCGAAGAGCATTTCAACATCTTCGCCTGCATCCTCAACTACCTCCCTTTGAGGAGTAATATTTCACTTTGTTCTTTCCTCAACTATAAACCTTGTTTATCCTCATCAACTCATGTAGATCAGGCACTGAGTCAGTGACTTCAATAACTGTTATGCTGCATTTTAGCAGACTCATATGAACTCGTTGTCACATTGGTGCTCTCCTTTTTCTTCTTAAAACATCATTTGCTTTCTTTATTAAAGTTTACTGGATCAAAACTCAAAATCAATGTTTCCATTTTAATGACATTTAGATTCATGCATATTCCCTGTCGCTTTATTTTTTCTAGAGTCAAACATATTTTAAGCAGGATTGTACTCTTTCAGAATATAAAAGCAAAAACAATGAACAAATCCGTGTGTATTGCATGGATGAAAGCACTTTTAGCCATGTAGCCAATAAACGCTCATTGCTCTACATGTTCTACGTTCTCGCTACTATGGAAGAAGCATAACAAACAGTTCCGTCTAAATGTCTTCAAGGACATGACTAGACGTTAAATGCAATTCGTCTGCAGCTATTTGTACTTCTTAGAAAATTGATATGGTTTAGCGTTTGTGTAATTTAAACCCCATCTGATAGATCCAACACTATAAATAAATGTTGGTGAGGAGACACATGACTTATGTATTGGAAAAGAACAGAGTGATATAATACCACTTGATACGAATAGAAAAAATGAAAGAATTCGAATTTGTTTTTCAATTTCATTTCGAAAAGAACTCCAACTAGTTATTACGAACTGTTTAATGGTACACATTCATACTACCATTTTGACATTAGCTTGCCTAAACAAAATAGTTTAAATTAAGCCACTTTGAGTTTGAACTAGTTATGATTTTGGAGCGGTCTCATGACGAACAGAAATTACAATATGATGGTCCAAAAGTATGATCTTAGTCTCCTTAAAAAACTCACTTAAAATGTATTTATTATGAGAATTCAACACGATTTTGCAAAGAGACACGATGGTTGTTCTTCCAAAACCACAATGAATTCTTTGTTTGATGAAATGGTTAACTACTAAATTCAATTGATTTTGCATAAAGTTGTGCAGTCTGCAAAAAATACGAAATTTTCACTCTAATTTTTAACATGTTTGTTATTGGGTGAGGAGAGAATTGTTTTTTTTTCTGCAACTCACTCTTACAATTGATCCACTAGAACTTTTAATTCTTCACAGTCACGTGATTTCATATCACTGGCAGGACCTTTCTTTGCACGAAGGCAGGTCATTGTTGAGTAGATCTGGCATAAACGCTTATCAGGTGAGCAAATATAATTAGATAATGGTATCATGTTATTGAGCGTATGAAATTTATTGATTTGGCAATATTGAATATCAAGATTCGGTATTAATTTGTTTTGCGGAATAAATGTTCATTATCACATCAAATCACATTACTGCTTTCAGTAAAATTCTAGCTGAGCAATTAGAACAAAATTGACTCTCTCCGTCTAATTAGTATTCTATAAAAAATACATAATTTGAATAGATTAGACAGGGCTCTTTATGTTGCGTTGGTGTGAGGTCTCTTGGAGCACATTATAGGAAGACTACACACGTATCAGTGTTTACTCCGAGGGTATATTTCTGTCACGATTGAAGAGCAAAAAGGATGTCTGTTTTAAATTACAATAAATTAGCGAATTAATGAAAATTATTAAAGCCTCAAACACTTTCTCTTTCTGCTTTAACTTGTGGTCTTTCAGCTGAATGCCTTCTTAGAGAACAAATACTCTGCTGTTCATTTAGTCATCTAAGAAGCCCAATTAAAAACGCTTTGCTTCAATCTGTGCTCCTGCTTAAATATCCTCATTTGATGGTTAAAATTCCACTCATTTCTTTCAGCGTCTGCAAGCTCTTCGTATCCTCATTTGCAGTGAGTCAGTGTCTTTAATAGATGCATCACTGTGAACTTTTCTTGTTAAACTCCAATTCACTTTAACAGACTCATGTGGACACATTGTCATTCTTATTTAGCCTCATTTTCGCGTTATAGAAAGTTAGAGTGCAAATTTTGTTTGGGCGAATTCTTGCTGATATTCCTTCTGAACGCAAAGACAAGTGCGTAACGATATGTAAAATTCATTCATTAGATATTAATGAAGATAAACCCTCTTACCTTGCATTCTAGAGTTAGCATATATAATTATTCAATAGAGCTGAATTGGGCGTTTTACAGAGGCTCTTTTGGCAGAAACGCCACTGAGCTATAATAAGCAGAAGGAGTGCAAGTTGTAAGGGTTTTACACTTAGCTGGTAGTCAACATATTAATGATAAAGATTTTAAAATGAAATGACTCACAAATAGCCTTAAGCTCAATTATGTCATTAAACAAATATAGCACTGTGCCTGTACTGATAATTCCAACAGCCTGTACTTCAGCCTCTCTATTTGGCTAAACAAGATTTTGGTCAAAATGCCTTTTCGTGATTTTCTGTACTTGTCCTCGGCAATTGATATTCATGAATGAAATGCCATGAATGTTTTGAATGTAGAAAAGTTGATTGCAAGATGAATGGCAATGAGCTTTTTAGTGACTGGCTTGTAACCCTCCCACATTTTATAGGAGAGTGAAGGTGATAATGAACTATCTTTTGGGGTGCGAATAGTGACAAAATTGGCGTAGCTCGACTTCCAATCTTGAAAGTGCCTAAAAGCAATAAGACTTGAACCTACACAACGCTGAAAGAGTGTGATTCTCGGTTTGGCAACATTTGAGTTTTCAAAGTGCCGACATCAGCGAATGGAATGCAGTGCAGGTTGAGATAGTGGAATGTTGAAATTAAGCATTGCAAGAGGACTGAATAGACTCAGTGAGAACGTACAGAACGAGCAACAGACTGGGAAAAGAAGTTCGTGTTTCTGCCTGTAGGGAAAGAATGGGAGGGGAGAAGGTGGGTTAAAATGAACGCAAAGCTAGGAATATATAACGTTGAAATATAGTTGCAGTGTCGCAGGCTTTGCTATTCACAACATATCTGATCTTTAAATCCACTTTACCACTGGCACTGGAAATCTTGTCTGCTTGCATCTATTCCAATGTCTCCATAATATTCTTGACATGTCAAGGCATTCACACCTAGAGCGATCACCAAGCAACAACGTAGTTATAGCAATAGATTACCCAATTTCACTTACATTTCTTCAACAGGAATTGCTAATTTTGGCAAAATCGCCATTCGGAACATATTTAGTGGTGCATTTGTAATATTATTTCCACAGAAAACATTGCACACAAAGTATTCCGTCTGAAAATTAGGGCAAATCTGCTGTCAAAATTAGAAGTTACCTGGAAATGTAGCTATAATCCAAAGACACGTTCGAAATTCTTGCAATAAAAGTGTTAACAGTCACTAGAAAAATGACACGTTTATGCCATCTAATGTGGCTTATCAGAGCATATAATCGAACGTCGTTGTTTATTAAGGTCTTCCTGAGCTACTTCAGAAATTATAAATCTCAAACTCGTCTCTAAAGCCAGATAAGTAAATCTTTTAAATAAATAATATACCAATTAAGGGCATAAAATAAGATTATTGAATTTCCTTGGTTGAGTAACTGTTTGAAATGTGGTCTAATTGAGTGTTCGTATGAAGCAATTATGTAGTGACGAAGGAGCAAGCGTAAGGTAGAATGTGCGGAAAGGGCAAACGTATCCTACTGGGTTCAACATCTTAAATACACACAGCATTGACCCCGTAGATTGGTCACCAACAAGCTCACAATTTCATTGCATAAATGCACAGAGAGAAATAAGAAAAAGTAAAGGTAAGGATAAGAAAACACTCCGACGGTAGGTGTGAGAGGAGGAGTACCGAGGAGTAAGAGATGGAGAAGGCGTATGATCTAGAAAGCATCAGAAGAGATATTCAGAGGGCATCCGAATGTGAAGCAATGGTGAGCTATAGTGGAGAAAGGTAAACTACCATCACTAAAGATGATCCCACTTCATCAAGAATTTTCACGTTTGAGTGGTGCCGATATAAAGCCTCAGCATCCTCGTATACCTTTCCATGGATAAACCAATAAGTTTTAATGCTCATCGAGCTTACCTATTTTGTCCGATTTCTCAGCCATTATCAAGCCTAATCCAAGATAGATTTATTTTCCTTTAAATCCGACCAAAGGGTAAATTAAAAGCCCCATTCTGGGATGAACTCCAGTAAACTCCGTTAGTCTTAAATCGCAATAATCTCTACTAACTTGCTGGTGCCTTGAGAATAAGAAGGGTGCACCTAAAGGCCAAACTAAATCACTCAAAATATGTAGTTGAAATATCCTCATCAAGAAATTAAAAAATCTCTCATGTGCAGAACCTAGTGCTACAAGATGTACCGGTTACCATTGTGGGCACAAATGTAGTTACTTCTCGACTTGTCAATATTCAATAGTTATTTCTGACTCAGCGAATTCAAAAGAATATTTAATGACTGGGCTCCATGTCAGTGAAGCATAGCCCAAATATACGCACTCCACGTCATGTGTTTGTTTCCTCTATACCGTTGAGGTGGTTTAGCTAATTTTGGGAGCCTTGTCCATACGAGGTTATGTCGCAATAGAGATAAGTGAAGATAATCAAGCCTTATTCGTATAGTTATCAAGCATATTCAATAAACTGAATTAAATCGTGTTTAAGTGAAAATATATAATACAGTTATAATAAAGCATTCCACAAAAGAATTTCACCAGCCATGTAACGTTGAATAACTTCAATCCATATTAAGTTGGCATTCACAATCAAATGTCCGCCATCGCATCAAATCATATCAACCTTTCTTCAAGACACTATGTTTTTGCTTCTTCAAAAAGATTCAATCGGTTTAGAAACAGTCTGTTTTGGAGATAAAACCTATCTATTAACTTCAAATTATTTTCAGATATCACTTATTACTTCACAGAGAACTTACAAATTGTGTCAAAACAGCGTATACTCATATGGCAAAAAGGTCTATAGATCGGCAGTTGGTTTCAAACTATCATGATTCCACTACTTTGACCACATCCACAGTACTCACCTTAACTTACCTTTTTCTCCACCTTTGTGTCTGTCTCTTTTACATCTGTGAATCACCCTTCTGTTCCCCCTCTCGAATTGTTGTGACTTTGACGTTTCTCTTCGCTATGAAGCTCGAAGTCAACTAAAAGGCCAGTGATAACTATCATAAAGCTTTACATGTGATATAAATAAATGTTAAAACAGTATGTTTAACCGGCATCATTATTTACTCCACAACATTTAATTCAGTAAAAAATTAAAAATGGCATATATTTTTCTCTGATAAGAATAAAATGTATCAATTAAGAACCCAAGTAAGAAAATATTGAAAGTGTTTCAAACGATTGAATATATACACTTATATTTATTCTGTTGCATTGAAGAGTTAAAATTATTTCTTCAACAGGTTATAAGCCGTTGTCACTTCAGGAGCACTGTCATTTGATTTTAAGCAATAGAATATATTCTTGGAAATGGGTTATTGTAAAAACTAAGCACATTAGCTTACCATACACTGGCGTACGTCTTGAAAAGCGAAGATCAAGGCAATTTCTCATTTCTTTTGCAGTGATCTCGGCGGGCCCTCTGATAACAGCATCTCTTATTATTTTTCACTAAGTTAACGCACTACATATAAACTATAATGTCAGTTCTATTCAAGGGCACAACTGAGCGTTTCTTTCTCATTTAACAGGATTGTGCTGGATCTGTCCTCTATCTTATGACACATTACTCTCTCATGCGTCAACTCTACAAATTGTCTCGTCATTTTTAGGACTACCTTAAGAAAATAAGTCAAAACCTTCTTAGCTCCATTTATTCAGAACTGTAATTAATCTGTTTCAAACGAATTTTATTCGGTCAATTTATTATACTTTTGCTTTTTGCCTGTTACACTACAACTCTTGTCATACCCTGTCATTCTAATGTTTGCAATATTCATCCGTATGTCATTCAACATGACATTCATTTATGCCCCGAACTTTGTCCAATTGTTTAGTTAGGTGGACACATACACACACACAGTCTTTAAATTACACTTCGAAATGAAACTTAGTCGAACGTGTAAAGTACATAACCAAATCCTAATTTGCCTCTGTACAAAATATTATAGTTTACCAAAGAAAATATTAAAATTTGGTTGCACAATCAACACGTTAGTTTCGAATTCCGCTCAGCTTTATTTAGACCACAGCAAGTAGGATCAAAAGTAAGATTTCGCTCTACTTATGGAGCCCACTTGACGTTAATTTATTTTGAAATTTTAGCACAGTTATTACTGCTTACAACAAACGATTTCACTTCAAATGCTATTCTGATGAAGTGTGAATCGCACCTTGTCTGCAATTTAATATGAAAATTGATCCGCTTGAACTGGAAATCTAATACACCTACTTGAAGTCATTTTACTGACATCTTCTCTCTATGCAAGAAAACAGGCCATTATTGAGTGTATTTCACATATTTGCTTATTATGAGAGCAAATATACTTCAAAAATAATATCACTTTATCTACGTAAGAAAGCAATAAAATTGGCAAATTTTATGTAAAAATTAGATTAGCATCTATGCGGTCAAAAGGGCAATTAATTCATTGGTGACTATTTGTAGCTCATGAGATTCACTTGATTAAGCAAGTGAACAACAAATTTAGCATAAGGTTAGTTTGTTTGCCTCAATAAAGTATGGTTCAATGTTGCGAGTGAAGAAAGAGCTAGACATGCCATTCTCCGTTAACAAGTATACCACACTTTAATTCGAAAGTACTCGATTTATTACAAGACCACTACACAATTTATATAGATTGTGTTTGAATTTTGTTTGTAGTTGATGGCATATTACTATCTCAAATGACGAATCCGCAAATTTTCCCTAATAATTAGCATCCATTTTATGAAAGTAGCAAAATCTTATTTTTTCCGAACTGAACAGTGGTCTTTGGTTGCCTTGACTTAGCCCAAGTAATCACTATGATAATTTTTGACTTGTCCCAATTTTGCTTACACAGTAAATCTGTTTTTTTTCCAATCAGATAGCTCAAAAGTAAGAACACGGCCTAATTGTGAAGCTCACTTGAAATGAATTTGTAGTGAAAATTCAACAGGATCTCACAAAGAGCCACGTTGCTTGCAGCTCCACGGCCACATCAAATGCTGGTATAAATTGAATGACCGATCGTCACTACTTGGATTAGCATATTATTATGCAGTATATATTATTGAAGCGAAAGCTTCAACATTAAGTTTCATCTTATTTGCCAATGTCATCTTGCAGCTGTCGATTGCCTATACGGTGGTCATATTAAAAAATCATAAAGATCTGAACTTGTAATGACGATAATTGACATTCATTTTTTAAAAATTGTTGTGAAACAGCTTCATTTCAAATCTTAACTACTAAAATAATAGCCAAAGTACATTTAAATTTCTGATTAACCTCCTACATAACATGAAAAACCCAAGAAAGAACCAATACGTTCGAACAATAAACTGCTTACCACCGACTCCGGAATAGATAACTCCTTCGCGAGGTTCTATTTCAACAAACAAAAGGAAAACCCATTTGTCAGAAACTCTTCAAGAGATATCAGGAAAAAAATAACAAAATTTCATGAAATTAAGGAAACGCAGCAATACCATATGAGGTACTTACTGAACCATTCAGTTCTTACTAAGTCAATACTGCGATAGAACAGCTAAAATGCAAAAAGTCTCCTGGAGAAAACCGTATCCACCCGGAATTTCTAATTAGAATGGAGTCAAAAACTGAGGAAATCCTGCTGACACTGTTCACAAAATTATGAGAGACCAGTCCCGTACTACCCAATGGAAGGTTGCCATAGTAATTCCAGTACTAAAAAGTAGAAAAGACAGTAGCAACATTGACAACCATAGGTCTATCTTCCTCACAAGCATGCTGGCTAAACGTATAGAAAGAATGGTTAGCACGAGACTGACCTGGTTCCTTGAAAACAACACTATTCTTGGAAAAGAACATGCAGGTTTTAGGCCACACAGATCAACAAACCAATAAGTAGTCACGCTCTTCCAACGCATGAAAGATGCCCTTGATGCAAGAAATACTCTTACAGCTGTATTCATCGATTTCAAATCAGCACATGACCTAGTATGGAAATAGAACTTAATTCTAAAATTGGCGAAGATTGGTATACGACATAACATGCTAAACTGAATAAAAGCGTTCATTGGACGGAGAACATATAAAGTCAGATATGGAAACGATCTGTCCAAATCAAACCTTTTACAAACAGGCTTACCATAGAGAACTGTTACAAGCTGCTCTCTTTTCCACGTCTTCATCAATGACATAGTTGAACTGATACAGACAGTTTCGGATGTCAAGTGCTTACTTTATGCAGATGATCTTGTTCTATGGTATTTGGCTCCCAAGAAGAACGCTCAAAATAGGACGGAAATTGCTCTAAGTTATGCACTCAAACTATTAGCTACCTGGTGCAAAAACGAAGGCCTAGTTATCAACACGTCGAAAACTGCATGCCAAACGTTTTCATTAACCCACTACAGCATAAATCCGCATTTAATGTAAAATGATACTCCTCTAGAACAAACCAACGAGTTCACTTGTCTCAGAGTGACGTTAGACACAAAGCTAACATGGAAAAACCACATTGCCAAAATAACAGAACGAGCCTCCAACAGACTGAAGGTACCGAAGAGCCTCGCTGGTAGCCTATGGGGTATCGCACACTCAACAATAAACACAACTTGTAAGATGTTTGTTCAATCAATAATGCAGTCAGCAATACAGTTAATTGGAAACAGGGAGCCACCCAAAATGCTAACATCTACGAATGCAATGAACTGGACCAGCTACTCAAAGAAAAAATATTGTTCTTCAATGGATCCCTGGACACTGTGGCATTATAGGCAATGAACGCACTGACACACTTGCTAAGAAGGGAACCACAATTTTGCAAGCTATAGAACTGCCAATATCTTTCTACACAATGAAGACCTTTATCAGGAGAGAATTCAAGACTCTAAGAAGCATCGAACTTAAAGCCCGAACAAAGAAGAAACAGCGGACAGTGGCACTCTCCAACATAGTCAACTGGTCTAGACTCGAAGCTGATGCAGAATTTAGACTACGAAACAGATACGATTGACTGGCAAAACATCTCCACAGAATAGGAGTATATGTCCAACCAACATACTCCATTATGTGACCTTCAGGAGGAAATGGAGAAGACCCATCTGATACGGTTTCCAGTCTACAGACAGCGACAGAAACCCAGAGATACTGGGAGGCCAGAAGTCAACCAATTAGCTAATGATAACTATTATAAAGCCTGCCATTTGATATAATAATAATTCATTATGTACAGAAAATGGAAATTTGGCAGAACGTATTTGTTCATATTTACCCCTCTTTAGACATTTCTATGTGGAATTAGTATAGTTCAATTTCTTTCCCTAAAATGTTGGTCGACAGCCTTTGACTAATCCAAAATATTTAAAAAAAACTATTATTCATAAACCAGGTCGACCTAAGAACCGTGAAGAAGAAAGTGAAATCAGGGCAATTATCAACTGAACTTTGGAGAATCTAATGTGAAATCACCGTTAGTAGAAAAGAAAAATCAATTTTCTAATAAAAGTAAACGCCACTCTAAGTTGAACAACGAGATGATGCAAAGAGAAAATGTTCCGTTGGAATGAAAATGGGTTACAAGAAGGCATCATTTGATGACAATGCAATGAGAATTACAGAAATAATGCTGAAAGCAGTTAAGGAACACCATCTATTCATAAATGAAGATAATTTAAACTTTAAATTTATTCACTAGTTTATGTTTAAACATCATTGTTGTCTGATCTTTTCTCAGTCGAACTGTCATGGTTTGCTGCACAGTGGAATGAGAGTCTTTTTGATCCTGTTTCTGTTGAGGTGGTAAAACAGGAACATTCTTAACCGAATACTTGTCATTTTCTGTCTGTTGCTGTTGGTGTATCTGATGCTGTGACAATGCGGTGTGAGGAAAACGAAGTGGACCAGGAAACTGTGCCATATTTTCCTTTGCACGAATTGTCGATCACTACAACCAGACCACAGCTCGGCTTCTCACACTCCTCTGAAACCCCGGAGCCAACAGATTCTTGTTTCAACAGCGATGGACTTGTTCTACTGCATGGTTTGCTTGTATATTTGTACTGTGTGTGGTTTACTCGTATATGAGAGAACCTACAGACTGGTGTCTGGATATTTAAGGGCCTTTCGAAAGGTCCTTCTTTCTCTGAAATGGAAATAAGAGTCATAAAAATAGTTAATGAAACGGCTCCAGAGTGGTAAAGCAAGAATAAACAGACATGAAAATCTATTCACAATAAAATTGCTTATAAACTATTAAAAAGGGTTTATTTTAAAATTTAAAATTCTTGGAACTAATTAGCCATTACCATTAGCAATATTTTCAACTGATAGCTATTTGATCGAAATGAAGCCAGGGAAACATTTTTCGAGCGAAAATATTTTGCTTTGGATTGAGCTGATTAATATGTGGGTGTTCAATTTCGATACACGTTAAGGTCTACATATATATTCATTTCAGGGACATGAATTTGCAAGTGATTGCATTTTTTACGTAATTTCATTCCACATTTTTGAACGAACCATTAAATTAAAAGTTCGCTCTACTGAAAACTTAAGCAGATTGATTCTCACTTTATTTAGTCGGTCTTCTTGAAATGTCCGATTTCAATCCATCACATTATCAAACAATATTATTTTCTATCCACTGACGACACACCGTGAGAAATCAAATGTGGCCAAATCGAATGCCTCACTTCCGCCTTTGTCTCCACTTATGTCTAATCGCTCTTTGACATTTTTAAAAGCGTAAGCTACATTTAGTTAATTCATTCTAAGGTACGTACTTTGTCACTATTCTCACTTAAAAGATAATCAATTTGATCTCCGATCTCTGATGAAATTTGAAGGAGTTTCAGGACATTTACTTCAACACTCATTGTCATTCATCTAATTCCATACATTTCTAATAGCTGTATTTAGCAAACCGGAGTTTAAAGATGTTTTAAATGATGGAGAGGCTCTCTTTTCTTTAATCTGTGTCTCTCAAAAAACTCACATCTATTACAATTTCACTCAATTATAAGGCAAGCGGAACTCCAACTAAAAGCCCATATAATGTCAAAATTAAGTTTTATATTTCCACAACTGGCTTCGTGATTCTAATTTTCAGATGAGTCTGTATTCTTAATGGTGTGTTTCGCTATTTACAACTCAAGAGACAAAATGATTAGTTATATGTAAGTATTTGTTTTGGAGTAATAGCCTAGTATTATCTTAACCTTTTCAATGCATTAAATTATGAACATATGAAGTGTTCCTAATTTATTCAAAATTTCAAGATGATTTCTGAGATCCTCCTTTTTCCATTCCATGTGATGCCGTTCAACAAAATATTCTACCCCCAACTCTACCTCATTCAATCTTTTTTTGGCATGGAGAAGAATTCTCTTCTGCCACAGCAAGCAACACGAGAATCTTTTGTGGGGGATTTTAAAGCGATCAGTATAAAACCTAGCTTCTAAATTTTCATGATGGGTTCGTCTCTTATCACACCAGGGAGTAACGAGACACCAACAATGTCTACGACTAACAGTAGTTCTGGTTAACGATCGATAACAGCGACAAATGAGACCGATGATGGAGGTGATAGTTTTGGTAGTGAAGGCCTCCCCACTGATGGAAGGGTTGTGCAGCAGTTATCCTCACTCCATAAGGAATTAAATTTTATCCCTATGCCCACCAGATTCCACTATTTCATAATGGAACTGACCAACACATTATTATCGTCAAAAGCATTATATTATTTGCATAAGAACAAAATAGATCTGTATTGAAGAAGGTTACGTGATTTGATGTGGCGATTAACGTTTAATTGTGTCAGGCCAATTAATAAGGATTAATCTTTTCCTATGTCACTGGATTAATAAAATTACTTTGTTGAATAAATCGATGCTACTTATCAATTTTAACTAGTCTCGTGTTAGGTGACCTTGAGGGATGCATTCAACAATGACATGTTCAATTGCATAGAGGGTACTTCGAAATAGTTGATGCAGCATGCATAGTTTCTGCAACCATTGCATTCCTGAGGATTTTGACATGGAGATTATAAGAGTCTTGTCAGGGTTTATTTGTGGATCAAATCGCCTGAGTTATTAATAGAAATGGCAGATATTTGAGAAAATATATTGATCAATTTGAAGTAGGGTAAAATAAAACGGATTTCAGCCACCATCTGTTCTTTACTGAGAGCTCCGTCTTAAATTTTCAAAAGTGGATAATCGTGCGTTTCTAGTTTTATTTCTACACTTATGCTCCTTATTCATTATTGACATTTATCAAATTTGCACTGCTGTAAAGTAAACTTGAATTTGTTTCTAAGTTTAATCTCTTCTTATTATTTTAAATCACAGTAACACGAAATCTTGCCAATATCTCATAGTTGACAGCCATTTGCATTTGTCCAAGAATAGTGGAAAGGATTAAAGAGCGAAGACTGGAAGTAGTTTGGCAAAATCGTTTCTCTGGCAAATTTTCCAAATCGTCGAACAATCATTAATTTTTTCAAAGTTTGAATGGTTCATAAGATATTATCAATACTCAATATTCAAAAACTGTTAAAAATCAACTGCCTGTTTGAGTAAAGTTTCATTTTTCTCCACTGGTAAGATAATCGCTTTGCATGAAACATTTGCGTTCTGGTGAATATGTGCGCAAATTTCGCTCAAGAGTTTCGTCCTAGACTGTATTTAACCCAAATTTTATGTCATCAACTTTGAAGAGTTATAAAACGCTTTTATCAATTTTTGGCGGCTACTATCATCTGGTATATTTTAAACGAACAAGATATTTGTATAAGTGAACAAAAAAGTTACCACTTTAGCTTTCTTCAACCTGGAAATGCATCAAAAAGTGACAATATTTTCATATGAGTCTGTTAAATATCAATGGAATTTAACCAGAAGTGTTCACAATGTCATGCGAATAGAAACCACTCACTTATTACCCAATCGATATGAGTTGATGAAAATGCATAAAGTCTGCATATGGAAAAGAAGTGGGTAAAATATGGAGCCTCAAATGGAGGTGGTCATTCATGAAAACATTCAATTGACCGCCTTCGGTAACAAACTAGTCAGCAGCATATTTGATTACAAGGAAGCCATTTAGAAGAAGCACCTCAGGTGAAAACAGAAAGAGGACGAGATGGAGGCTTAATAAATTTTTATCCATTTGCCAATTTCTTTGTGAAATGTAATCGAGTATCCCTATTGAGCTTAAATTGTAACAGAAATCTCTCTTTGGAACAAACACAGATACTTGAGTAGTTGACTTATAATGTGCTCTAAGGGACCTCAATTCTAATCAACATCAATGGCTCTATCTAAACAATTCCAATAGGTTATTTTGGTATACAATACGAATTAGACGGAGGAGTCGATTTTGTTCTAATTGTTCAGCTAATGTTGTAATGAAGGTGCCAATATGATTAGGTGTGATGGTGAGCGCTTTATTATGCAAATCAAACAAATATCGTTTCTTCACATTCAATATTAACAAATCGATATTATAATATTGCAAGTCGCCTACTTTTCTATTATCTCATGCGTTGCCAAGGGTATTCAGGAACTACATTTCATTTATGAACTAGTGTTCTGAGGTAAGCACCACATGCTAGGGAGGTATGAAATCATCAAACATGCGACTGGTTTTATCAATCTAGGAGGTGTAACTTGGATTTTGAATGTGAATAACAGCCTTCAAAGTGGTGCATAGTTCAAATTGCATTAAGACCAACAAACAGAGTTCATTGACAATTTGTGATAATGCTTCAGCACTAGACTTTTGTTGTGATGAAGGCATTAATAGGATTTGATGTGATAGGTGGGCATGCGAGATCTATTTAACAATGACCTGTTCTCCTGCAAGGAGAAGGTATATTAGTAATGTGAAACGGTGTGGGTGAGATGACTTTCCATTCCAATTGTATCAATAGTGGCGGGAAACAATTATTTTCTGGACCATTAGTAAACGGGTAATAATTTGAGTGAAAATTTGCTATATTACAACAATTGTACGAGTTTATACGCATAGAGGTATTCAGAATCGATTTTGAATTAGGTCCACAACATTGCTCTCGCTGATTTTTTTAAATTTGAGGCTTTATTACAACTAAGCGATGGATATTCAGCCAAGGTGTTGACGTGGCAGTATGACCACCAGGCAAACACTTGATTTTCTGCTCGTGCTTGGGGTTATTGTAATGTACCCATTTTTGTCCCCAGTAACAATACGACGGAGAAATCAATTTCGCGTTTGCCTTTCTAGCAGCTGTTTACAAACAAACATACGTCGCTCGACATCTCAACTCGTTGTTTTAACTCGCGGGGTGCCCAATATCTTTCTTTCTCGATCAATCCCAACTGCTTCAGGCGTTTTGATACTGCTTGCTCACTAATAC
The DNA here is from genome assembly GCA_000469805.3 of Hymenolepis microstoma. Classification (NCBI taxonomy): domain Eukaryota; kingdom Metazoa; phylum Platyhelminthes; class Cestoda; order Cyclophyllidea; family Hymenolepididae; genus Hymenolepis; species Hymenolepis microstoma. The sequence goes on along the minus strand of LR215995.1, from coordinate 6,875,189 downwards.
TCACCCAATGATTCTTATTATTCTTCCTGAGTCTGAAACGAGTCTTCACTAAGACTCGCTCGTCTGCAAGTCTGCATCTTCAACAACACTTTCCTCTCCACCACAATGCAAATCTTCGACAGCAAAATCATCACTCACTCTTAAAACGTTGAAACCATTCCCGCCGACATGTTCTCTCACTAATAGCCGTTTTACCATAAATATCTGAGACAATCCAGTGAGCCTCAGCCAGTCCGCCCATTTTTTCATATTGAAATAAAAAGCAATACTTCCCGCAAATGACGATAATTCGGTTTCAACTAGTACATACTTAATAAACAATTTTATTATTATGCAAATAAAAGTTAAGTAATACCAGAGTAGGGTTATATTTACAAACGTCAAAACAAAGTGTTCGACATCTGTGATTAATATATTTCAACTGCTACCGACATCTTTTGGTGAAAGGCGGGAGCATAGTTGTGGACCAAATGGAGTAATACATTCTTTTTCCAAAATATTTTGAGCGAAATCGTCACATGTACTGGTAAGAACATAATTGTCGGTGTGTTAATATGCAGAAGATTTTTCTTAACGACTTTGATGATAACGATAACCTCTTACATTACATCCCATAGTCCCTCTCAAGCACCTCAAAGTTGCTTACAAATATCAATTGATTTTCAAATAATATTTAAATTTTGAGCAATATTAACATCTTTGGAACCATTGAGAGGTTGAGTGAATTTCGGCTCGTTCACCGATTTCTGAAATCAAGCAAAGAAATAGTTCTGCCACTCCACACCCGGCCATTCTGCTCTAAACCTTTCACCTCATCTTAATCAAACTCAATTTGCTATCGACAAAGAAATGCTACTAACTTTTTTCACTGCCGTGAGTTATACTAATAGTAGGGAGAATAAATGGGGAAGCAAATTTGAGGGAAACAGAGCATTGAACTTTGCATAGCTAAGACGAAGTGTTCCATAAAGAGCAAGCAGTCATTGAAATCACATTTATTTAACCCTCATTCAAACTGGATTTTATTGTTCTCAAATTCATGCATCAAGCAGATTGCTACACAACTAAAGTCTCGGCCATCCATCGGTGAATGTCTATTGCAAGGTCCCAAAGTTCTCATATATGCTTATTCAATAGAGGTGAACCGAGCTTTTTGTAGAGGATCTTATGACAGAAATGCGACTGAGTAATAGTAAGTGGAACGAATTAAACTGTCATGCGTTTTACATTTAGCATAAAGTCATTATTTTAAGCAAAGGACGGTTCAATGTAATAGTTTAAAAGCGGTCTTTAATACAATTATGGAATTAATTAAATATACCATTAGCAAAAGTATTCATCCATAAGAATTATCAAATTGATTGCCATTCACTGGCATACTATAGACGTAGAGTCCATGATTCCTTGACAGTTTGTTATTCATTGAATAGTAACTACTTTAAATATTGAAGTTGAATAAGGTGTTATTCTAAACAAGCCTCATTTTATATTAGTTTAAGGTTAAATAGAATGTAAATTGCTACTGCTTTGTTTATAGACAAAGCAAAGTATTCATTTAGGTCAGTACTCGTGATTTTGGAAAGTCCGCTCATGAGGCGATTCGATCTTTGAAAGAGTGTTTCATGGCCAACAAGCACATTATAAGTAAGTTACATATTGCAAAGCAAAATTTCAATAGGTCAAAAGGTAACTCGATCAGCTGAAGTTAAGATGTGCCTGTAAGAGTTATAATTAGGGAGGTGTGGGGGTGGGGGTGGAGTGCCATTGGAGACATTCAATTTATCCAAAAGTGAAGAAAACATAAAAAGAATACACTTCGAGTGATTGCAAATGTGGCTGCGCCTTGCAATCTCGACAAATGGAAAAAGCGTTTTGTAAGCGAACAAATGGGTATGAAATGTTTATCCAGTTGAAAATGTCGGTAAACGCCTTAGCTATTGGAAAAAAGTTTTGGTTTGATATTATATAAAAGGGACTGAGCACGTTTCAATAATGGGATTGAGGAATATGAGGTCTCACTATACATATTGAAGTATCACATGATTTTTTCTATCTAAACAGATGTGATGAGCAAAGTTTGCTTAGAGTTAATTAGCCCAAGTTGGCTCTTTTGAGGTCTCATGGACAAGTTGTGTGCAGTGGAATGCTACAAGTTAGAGTGTTAACTGACAAAGACAAAAATGCTATTCTTCCTGCTCAGAATCCTTCAAAATGTAGAGATGAACAGTGCAGTTTTTAGTTGTTGAAGCTATAGCATGGATTATAACTATTACGTGTGTAGACAATATACCTTGTTAAAACAATAGACGGCCAGATGAAATCTGGACTCAATACATGGTAGTCGGATAGGTGAACAGAACACAATTATGATAGAAGCCAGATTAATGATGAAGACATGTTTTTCATGTTAATAATTACTGAAGGCAATGAAATCAATGCGCTTTCCAAGGGTTCAGTGAGCAAAGTAATAATTTTAACATCTCGGTGGGCAAGCAAACTTCTGGCAAACTAAGCAAATTCAATTGAATAAATCTAGAATAATCAGCTCTTTAACACGGTGTATCACACAAAGTCGGCTGTCAGGACTTCTATCTTTTCAAATTGAAAAGATAATACTGATATAAACTTAACTATTAATCCCTCGGGCTGAAATGATGAAATTAAGTTATATATAAATACACCTTTAACGCTAAATTAGCCAAAATTTTGGTTCGATATAAATAGTATTCTTAAAATTTACTTTGTTATTGATATATTGCTTTATATATATTTACAGAAAAATTGTAAACGTGGTTCTGAGGATGGATAGGTGGAGTTTATCTCGGCAACTTTGAGAATTTAATTAAGAATTAATTAAATAAATAACATAATAAGAGAGAATAACCGGGACCGCTTTTTAAAATACTATTTTTCAATAGAAGACCTTGAATTGAAATGAAGTGAATAGAGGAGGGTTATTGAATTTAGATAACCAAAGGCACTCCGGATATTACCCTTAGTGAGTGTGACTGACTAAAGATCTCAATACAAAATTACGTTCTGACAGATTTACTCAGTAATGTAGGCAACGTAGTGTGCGCATATTTGGATGTCTAAGTTGTTGCTTCAAATGCTATTATCATAAATCATACCCATTATTTTATACAATTCGGTAATGCAAACCCCTTGAAATGATTAGAATCGGTCATTAAAAACGAGCCAACCAGTGGTGTTGTGTGAGATGCAGAGCCAAAGCGATCTCCCAATAATTAGTCAGTAGTTTTCTTGTCACAAGATCGTTTGAATAGCTCCTGGCTTATCTCTATCAAATTAATATATATGAGAAAAGGGTGATTTAAAATCTGCTTCACTAAATTTTAACAAAAGCCATAGGGATTTAGATTGTAAATTCAATAATAATTTATTTTGATATCATGGGTTCTTAAGTGATTCTTTTTATTCTAGCCTGGGGAAAATAGGTGGCCATTCTTAATTTTTACCGAATTAAATATTGTGGAGCAAATTATGATGCTGGTTTAACATACTGTTTTGACATAATTAATAAGTATTTGTGGAGTAACGGCTAATATCTGAAAATACTTAGAAATTAATGGATAGGTTTTATCTCCCGAAAAGACTGTTTCTAAACCGATTGAATCTTTTTGAAGAAGAAAAACAGTGTTTTGAAGAAAGATTAATATGATATGGTACGATGGCGGACATTGGGTTGCGAATGTCAACTTAATACCAATTGAAGTTATTCAACGTTACATGATTAGTGAAATTCTTTTGTTGAATGCTTGAATATAACTGCATTATATATTTTCACTTAAACACTATTTAATTCAATTAATTGAATGTGCTTGATAACTATACGAATAAGGCTTGATTATCTGCACTTATCTCTATTGCGAAATAACCTCGTATGGACTGGGCTCCGAAATTAGCTAAACCACCTCAAGGGTATAGAGGAAGCATGGAGACGAGTCATTAAGTATTCTTTTGAATACGCTGAGTCAGAAATAACTATTGAATATTGATTATTCGAGAGGTAGCTGCATTTTTGCCTTCATTTGCAACCTAACGCGATCAGCATCACTATTAGCATTGCATGAAGTGCAAAGACTGGTAATCCATTGGAAATGATGAATGTACAAAGCAAATATTAGTATGTGCTAATCTCTTTTTCTAACCTCTTTTATTCTAACCTGAAAAATATGTTACAATTTTTATTTATTTAACTAAAAGAAACATGTTAAAGGAAATGATGACGCAGGGTTAACATATCGATCTGACATGATTTGTTACCATTTGTGGAGTAACGAATGATACCTGAAAATATTGGAAATTAAATTGATACGGCTTATCACTTGAACAGGTTGGTTCTAAAGCGATTGAATTAGTTTTTCAGAAGATATAATGCCTTCATTTGCCATTATAATTGGTCGTTATAAGGCAGTCTTTTTTAGCAATAAATAAATATCTAATAAATTCATAGCGTTCAATTTTTAAAAGCCTTCAGTTTTCATTTCCATTTGCATTGTGTGAACTAGATGAAATTTAGCTAAAAAGTACGACATAAAATGAAATCTGCAGTTTGTGGGACACGTCATCGAATGAACGCACAGCGTGACTTGAAGGTGCGACCGTTCAACTTCGCGTACGGGTTGAGTGCGAAGACACACGGCCAATGGCCAATCATAAGCCTCCGCATGTTTTACTTAATCCGCCATGTTGAATGACTAAGCTTCCTCTCTTGCTACACTCCACGCCAAACCATGTCTAGAATAAACGCGTCCCCTGGATATCTCTGTCTGCTCAATGGGACGTACTAACTAGGGGAAATTGCTCTGAGGTTTCTGAGTCTAGTCGGGCTTAGTTAGGTAGCTAATCCGCTACAAGTTTCATTTAATTAACACTATTAAAGTGGTATAAAGTGCCAAAATCAAAGTCAGTGTTGGAATAATTAGTTCGGACATTCCAGGTTCTTTACGGTAAGGGTTTAATTTTAATCCGAGTGTAATCTGTCGAAGTATATAATCATGTTGAATAAGCACATTGATTTGAAATAATTGTGCAGAATTCGTAGAGAAATGGATGATATTCGAAAATGTTGAGTCATACATTGTTAAGTTTAATCCGCTGAATGGATTATCTCTAAAGCGACTGAATTCGTTTTCGAGAAGATGAAAATTGTAGTTTTAAGAAGATGTTAGCATTGTTTGATATGATGGTAAATGGTTAATTTTATAAGTTAAATTAATATCACTTGAATTTTCCTAATATTACGAGATTACTTAAATTTTTTGTTAATTAAATTTAGATAATTGCATAAACTTATCTGGTCTCGAGGTAATTGAGCATGAAGATCCATTCGAACTTGACCGCGAAGTAGTTTTGACAGCTTAGCTTGTTTCCGAAGCCAGTGCATTTGTGTAGATCTTTTCAAATAGATTGCTAACGAATTTGCAAAAATTATATCTGGTAGTAATTTGAGAACACACATTGGGTTTCGTCTTGACCACTCAAAAGTGCACCGACTTGTTTCTTAAATCTTCAAATAGATGGTAATATTTCTCTGTTGATAGGCGATCGTGATTGCCTATGTTAAGTTAAAGAGGATTACAGAGAATAAGGTCCACATTAGAGCGGAAAGAACGGATTCTTTGTTATGGTTTTCCATAAAGCTTCAAAAATGAAATAGAGAATTTCAACAAAATTGGAAATGTAATATTAGCAAATTAAGTGAGTCAAGATGTTATTTGCGAAATTTTTCCATTATCTAAGGTTTTTTAAATTTGGGAAATATTTGGCACCTTGATACAAGAACTAAAACGGTTCAAAACTCTGGAATGCAATACGAAAGGGTATCATCTTTATTAATATCTCAAATAAATATTTTATTTATTGACACACATATTTGTTTGTGTCCAAAATGAGTACCAGTACAAATTTTATTCAAATAATTTTCAAATCTAGCTGTTTTTAAGTCGCAAGTGGATTCACACAAGAGTGACAACGTGCTCATAAGAGGCTGTTTAAGTAAAGGTGCATGTAACAAGAAGTGGTCCTTGTTTTATACTTATTGAAACCACTAACTAAGTATCGGATCTACAGGAGTAGGTGAGAATACAAACATTTTTTTTAACATGGGAGTAAGATAGGGAGAGGCATATATTAAGACTCAAATGGAGGTGGTTCTAAAGTCCTTAATTTAGAATCTTCGTCGGCTGTGTATTCAGATTTGGATTTGTCCATAAAGTGGGTGTTCTGCTGAAGGCCCTCACATAAGATAAATGCAAGGTAAGATAGCCAGACAAAGTCTTGTTGTTGTATGGGTTGGAATATTACTGGAATGCATATATCTACAAGTTAGGTAACAAATGTAACCTTAGCAAATTAAGTGAGTGAAGATGTTATATGCGAAATTTTTCCATTATCTAAGGTTTTTTAAATTTGGTAAATATTTTCCACCTTGATACAAGAACTAAAACGGTTCAGAACTCTGGAATACAATACGGAAGGGTATCATCTTTATTAATATCCCCAAAAAAATATTTTATGATTTTGCCCACATTTGTGTTTGTGTTCTAAATGAGTAACATTAAAAATTATATTCAAATGATTTTCAAATCTAGCTATTTTTAAGTCCTTAATTTACAATCGTCGTCGGCTATGTATTCAACTTTGGATTTGTCCATAAAGTCGGTGTCCTGCTGAAGGTCCCCACATGAAAATAGATGCAAGGTAAGATAGTCAGACAAGGTCTTGGCGTTGTATGGGTTGGAATATTATTTGAATGCATATATCTCCAAGTTAGGTAGGGACGCCCCTCATTAGTTCAACTCTGTAGTTAAAGTCTTGAAAATATGTCTCAATAATTCCCAGCTTATATACCTGTCCAGTTTGCAAACAGTTATTAAAAATTCCTTAGTAGCTCTAAAATCCATTTATAGTCTGTGCCAACACTTTAGCTTCAGAGCACATTTATTCCGATTCGCATTGTAAGTGTTCTAATTCCTTAGATAGTATCATCATGAAGGCGTTGACACGTTTTAAAATAATAAGGAAAATTAATAGGGCTACATGAGATAATACGGATTCTCTCATATCAATAATGAATCATTAATGCATTTCTATGAAATCTTCGGCCTCGCGACAAACGAGTGAGCAGGACCAATTTAGTAACAACGTGTTCCCAAGCAAAAAGTGGGCCTGCCAGTTGCATGATGAATATCCAGAACAGAGGGATCAAATATAACGTTAGACTTTTAGTTTTTATCAATTTTACAGCACTATAAACGACTCTATGAATTGTAACCTTGTATGCGGATAACCATTTGCCACAAAAAATAAACAATTATCCATCGGCAATACATCTTGCCATTTTTTCTTTTTTCGTTTCAACTGAAACCTATTAGTGATAAATCATGTTCAGAAACACCCGTATGGCAAAACTATCTTCTTATTCAGTTTACTTAGTTAAATTAGACCAACTGATTGCAAGAACACTTTTCCTAAACAATGCCAAATTTAATAGAGAATTTTTTACAAAAATTTTTACTTACAAAAGTACCCGAGTGTAATGGAAGAACAATTGATTTTAGGGATCATGAGAGCCAATGTTGCATGAGATTTAAGTTGCATATATCAAAAGAATAGCAAATACGATCAGATATTATTCATTCGCAATTTCGTACACATGTCATTCAATCTCTCTCTTACTGGGCAACCGGCAATGGCCTCTACACCCTACTTACTACAGGGGAAGATTAATTCACTTAAACTTCATATGTTCTAGCTTAAGTTCAAATCATATTGGCAAATTTCTACCATGAAAACATATTTATATGTTAGCATACAAACACCCATATTTCCTTTGAATCAACAAGTTAAATTCCGTATTTTATATCAGAGGTTACTGAAACGGAAAAAGATGGTCGTAATTTCAACTCGAGATTCTTCATATAACTTCTTATTATAACTATCGTAAGCGAGAAATAGTTTTAGTTTTTCGGTTCATCGGGGACTGATACAGCATAGTGCCCTCTGTTACTCAAGATAACGCTGAAATATTCAAGGAATTGACCTACAAATTGAATTTTTTTGGCATTTTATGCTCCAAATGCCTTTGTATTGGGACACATCATATTATTTTATCGATTTCTTTGCAAAAATCCACATGAATTTTAATTTCACACACACACATTTCATGTGCATAGAGCCTTTCCAAAAAGGGTTTGTTTTAAATTCTTTGAATTCTTTGAGCTGATTCGCACACAATTATGAATTTTATAAATTAGTACATATGTTTTAACTAGACGTGTTATTCATATTTCCAATGAGATTTGTTTAGCTTCTTATTTATTTGGCATCATTAGAAACGACTTTTATTAATTTAAATAGTACATACTAGAACATATGCGTTAGAAACAGAGTAAAACGAATGTATGCTAAAAGAGATTTTAATAAACGTATACTAATATTCCTGTTGCAAAATCTAAGAAAGAACTCGCCTCTGGACAAATTCAAACTTTGATAACAAATATGTCATCATTTGTTGATCTGATATATTAATAATTGTGATTTCAAAACAATAAAATGATAAAGTTTTCCATAAATATGTTCATAAAAATATTAATCAAAATCATCAATCAGTTGAGCTACTTCATATTCTATTGAATGAAAATGGTTGAAATGGGGCAAGCAATTCCACGAGTTAATTTTTTGAACAGTGGTCGATTTAAATGGTCCCTTTTTAAATGCCAAATAACAGAAAATTTTGGCAACTCAAGAATTTGTGAAGACAACAGAATAAAAGGATGTTGAGATGATTGAGGGTGGCCGTGGTATATTGGATTAAAAGAGCGCATATTATGATAAAAGTGAAGCTTCAAGTAAATTCTGTTGCTATTTGTTCATAATTTCGAATTCATTTTATCCCACCTTCCTACTACTAAGTAATCAATGTTTTATCTCAGACCAAAATGCAAATTTGTCAACCTAATCTACTACCCGTTCTGTACAATACCACTGTGTCTAGTTATTCTTCTTGCACTATGGAAACCCCATGTTGGCACATCGAACGCCACACTCTCGCCAACGTCTCTCCCCCTGTCAAATTCCCTTTTGACATTTTTTAGAGTGAAAGTTACTCCAAGCTAAGCTAATTTCATTGTCACGATTCACGCTGCAAAAATAGACCAGTATGACCTCCAATGCCTAAATGAATCTTAGAGAGTTTTAAGATTGTTTCCACAAAAATCCGTCGTTCATCTATCTTTGCACATTTCTAATCGTAGTGTATGAAAAACTCTTGTACAAGTGTGCTTGTAATGACGTGAAGATGATTCTATTGTTTAATAAGAGTCGTTTTTGTGCACACTGTCTTCATTACCCTCTCAAATCCTTAACAAACTCTTGTCCGAACAAAATAATGCAAAAGAGAAATAGCTGTCTGATTTGTTCCGACTTCTTTCCAGTCGCTTATTCTAAGAAAAGCTATTTAAACTTCCTACAACTGAATTTAGAACTATTTCCAAATAGTTAAACTAGCATTTCGAATGCAAGTAAGACGAGCTCATTCTCTTATGATCATTGATGCACACTTGCTATTCTTTCCATCATTCCAAAAATTCGGGTCTGAACTTGACAATTAACAGGAGATTTATAACGAATAAATTTGTACTCATTACAGGAACCTCACACACGACAATTAGGTCGTTATGCTCTGTGAGGGAGAAATGATGCCCTTTATAATATGTACTATGCGTTTCTTGCATGCACATCCCATTTACGTGACACGTTTCCATTCACCAGCAATTAAGATTGACCAAGATGCGGTATCAGCACTTTCATTAGGTATGAAAGATGCGCCTTTGGAGAAAAGAGTAGAGTATACTAAATTGAAGCAAATCAAAGCGACCGGAATCCATCATAGTAATTAATTGCAAATGCGTCCACAATTCTATAAGGCCATTTGATTAACTAGGAATTGAAGAAATCAACGTTTCGAGGGGCAAATGTTTGTTGGAATACATGAAGATTATTCAAGAGGAAATATCTAAGTGGAATCATGAAGCTAAAAAGGAGGTGCTAATGCATATGCTGAGGTGGAAAACTGAGAATTTTGTATTTTCGGTGACTATAGGATCAATAATATGATGGAGTTTGAAATGTAGTACCACTTTATAAGCGTATTTGATGCTCCAAAAGTTTTATTAGAAAAATTTTTGTAATACCGTCTTACTAATTGACTTCCAATATTGAATAAAACGAATCCATTGTTTAATTGATGAGGCTCACCTGATAAGCGGTTATGCAAGATATATTCAATAATGACCTATTCTCATGCATAGAGAGGAGCGATCAGTGATGCGAAACTTATTGGGTGTGATGAATTTCCAGAAATTACAGAAAAGTGACAGCACCCTTCAGAAGCAGTAGCAAACCATAAGAAATGTTAGAGTGACAAACATTGTTGTACTTTATGAATTGCACAAGTTTCTGTAAGTATAGGTATTCGGAATGTAGTTGAATTCTCAAGTAAGCTATTTTATTTAACCAGGATCTTACTTTTCAGCTACCCGGTTTTGATCACACTAGAATTCATAGTTAAAATTGTGACTATTTGACTTAACTTTAATTATTTCATTAGCAAACTACAAGTCTTTCAGAAACCGATGAAATTCACTTAATTAAATTAGTTGACATCAAAGTTGGCTTGGAGTTAGTTTACTTGTCTTGATAAATTGAGGTCCACTATTACGACTGAGAAAAGCTTGCCGTATTATTTTTCATTAAAACATATAATGCTCTCTTATATGGAACTGCTAAGGTTATCACAAGACATAATAGGTACATCTTCTATTTGTCTGTTGCTAGTTGGGATTCCATGGAGGCTACTTAGTTTCAGTCAAGAATTCGCTTTTGTTGTATCTGCTTCGGCCACTTGTTAAGAAGCATTTCAACGACATTGGCCGTAGCCTAATTAGTGCTGAAACATTTCCAAACTAGAAGATCTAGCCGTAGAGATCATTGAGCATAAGTCAGGGCTGATCAGTGTAGCAATCCGCTGCAAGGTCTTCATTATTTGAAGGCACTTTTTGTTTCCTCAGAATGGATAGCCTATTATGCTAATGTTCGACAATTTAAATTTTAATGAAAATCATTGATATAACTACTTCAAATACTTCACTTCATGCAATTCTTAAATATTAGTGGAATAATAAATAACAAGGAAAAACAAGGACACTTGGAGTAGAATAGATACCCAAAGATAGCAAATTATAGCCTTAATAAAAGAGTTCCTACTTCAATGACTAGGAAAGTGAATATTATTATCGATCCGAGGTAACAATTGACAACTCGCTTTGTTGAAATCAAGTGAGATCTAGAACTAAATCAGGGTGGAATAGACGGATCTTTAAAATGATGGGATTAAATTTTCTGATTGCTGCACTGTATGATTCTCAGACTTATCGAATTTGTACTGTGGAATAGCTTTACCTCGCCGCCTAAAAAATGGACTGTATTTTACCTAAAAAGAAAACAGTCGATAATTCGATACCACTTTGACAGCCTAGTACATCGAAAGACGGCTTTCTTTCACTTGGTGCAATTTTAGAGTTACTTCAAGTGATAATTGCCATGGAGTCGCCCCGTTGGTTTTAATAAATTTGAATTTGACAAACATTATAACATTATTATAACAAACATTATAATGCGCTATAAATTTATAGGAAAAGAAAAGGTGAAATATGTTTTTGAAGTTTAAATGCTTTCAATTGAATGAGATACATGATAGTTTACCTTAGATGTGAGTGGGTGTGTTTTTTAGTTTAATTTTTATTCTAAAATATCATTCATTTGGGGTGCTGCATTTAAGTGGTTGGCAAAGTGGTGTACTGAAGTTGTGATTTATACCAGTGGTGGTTATTAGGCTTCGGTGTCTCTGCAAACTTTTAATTAATTATTTGGCAGAGTTTTACACTGATTAGATTATAATTGCCACTAACTCTTTAAAGACCACTTTCACAATCTAACAGAGTAACAGCTTCACCAAATGACACCTATTTCTGAATGAGAAGAACGTGAATGGGGTTGACATATTTGTGCGTCAGATTAACGCAGAGAGGGAAAAGAAAAATATGTGTGAGAAGAATTAAGTGTGGGTGGGCGGGAATTGTTGAAAGGCAAAATTCACTGCACGTTTTATTTGCATGCATGAAAGTAATTTGTTTTAAAAGGCTAGACGGCTCTCTAAAAATTGCAGGTTACTTTAAGTCCTATAGATGATGAGCATTTAAGAATTATCACTTTACTAACCCCAATCACTGCAAGTTTATTCTATAGATCGATTGTAAAACTCGAAGTATACTCACTGAGAGCTGTGAAGAGAAAGGCTAAAAGCACCAATTTTTACTTTAGGGTACAATAAATATGCAAAATACTTGAGATAATTTAATTTATACATTTATTTGTACGCTAGTCTAGTGAAGGGCTAATGGAAATATTTTCATATGCCTTGAAGCCGTTTTGACTTCAGGATGAGTGACATTTGATTAGAACAGTAGAATATGCTTTAAGAAATGAGAAATAGTTAAAACTATGCACACTGGCTTGACTAGCAATGGTATACGTCATGGAAAGCAAAGATCAGACAAATTTCCTATTTCTTTGGCAGTGCTCTTTCTGAGCCTGCTGATAACAGCATTTCCTATTATTTACCACTATGTTAGCACACTCCATCGAAATTATAATGTCAGTTCTAGTCAAGAGCACAGTTGAGTGGATCTTTCTCATTTAACAGGATTGTGCTGGATTTGAACTCTATTTTATGGCACATTACTCCTTCAAGTATCAACTCTGCTAATTGTCTCAACATATTTAGTAATATTTCAAGATGAGATACCGAAACATTCTTATTCCCATTTCCCCTGAACAATTTTTACCAGTTTGAAGCAAATTTATATTTTGTCAATATTTCAATTTTGCTTATAGCTTATTAAACTAAAACTCTTTTCACACATAGTCATTCCAATGCTTCCCATATCCATCTGGATGATGTTCAATATTGCGTTCGTTTATAATTGCAACTATGCCTCACATGTCCAGCTAGAGGGTTACTTTTACACGCCCCATCTTATATTTAAATCGATCATTTTAAGCTGACGAATTGTACATGACCAAATTCTAACTACTATTGAACGGCATTCATTTTAATATCAACCTACCCAGTCAAGTAAATCTCATGTGCCCCTGGAAAAATTATGGTTTGGCTTTGAACAAATCACGATTTTGATTCGGCCGCAACCGTCTAGCTCAGAAGGAAGTTCTTCACCTACCTAAGACGCTCACTTGAGATTTATTTATTTTGGAAATTCAGCATATATGTAAATACCCGTATTTGCAAAAAATTGTGAATTTTAGAGAATCAAACTAAATCTAAAACTCTAAATTCTTTCCTATTTGGTAATAGTTAAGGAGAAAACTGTACCTTCTCTGAAACTCAATGTCGCGATTGATCTGCTTGAACTGGAAATTCACCACACCCGTTTGAATGGATATTACGCTCTCTATGCAAATAAACAGGTCATTTTTAACTAGACCTTGCATGCCCTCAGGTCACGAGAGGAAATGCAATTAAACTATAATTTTCCTTTGTTCAACATAAAATTTATGTTAAATAGCAACCATTAGATTAATAATAATTAGCTTTGGTTAATAAAATGCTTAAAATCATCTTCATTTCTATGTTTACCACCATTGCGTCAGGAACAAGGAAACATTTCCTCGTAATTATCAACCAAACACGATCTAATTCAATTTTTGCGTGTGATCAAAATGAACAAAACTATTTTTTTCAAGGTTAAATGCTTCTCCTCCCTTATCAGCACTAGCTCTCGGTTTTTGTGAATATTTTCTGCATCTGCCTTCAATAACCATATTTTATAACCATCTCATAAAATAAATGTAATTTCAATCAACATCCCCGATTGTTATAATTACGTAACTAGTTGAAGAATTAAGGCCAGGTGAAATTTGAAATATTCAATAGCCTTGAAGCATTGTGCACAGGTAGTCTTTAGGTGCTATAAGTAATTTATTAATAAAAGATGGACCATTTTGTAGGGAGAAAGCGCATAGCTATTTGTTAATAGCATTGAGGGCAGAACACAATAATAAATCCGATATTTCAATTTTTCTTGAACACTCGAAATATGCTTAATTGCAATAGTTAAGATGCAAAATGTCTTGTTTGTGCAAAATAACTCATCATCAGACATGAACTTCGAGTTATTAATTACCTACTACTGAATTATTTCAAATTGTTTCTTTTCTTAAATCAAAGTTTCCAATATGTTAGATTTGCTAAATAGGACATATTTTGTCAAAATTTCAGTTTTGGTATATGCAAATTTGATAAGTAAGGGCGCGTTGGAAACCTTTGTGGCTGGAAAATTAGTTTATTAATATTAAAATTCCGCTGGACAAATGCAAAGTGAGTAATGAATTTATAATATCGGGACACATTTGAATACATTTTGTTATTTTTTAAATTATGCTTCTATACTCGAATATACCATTGGAACAGAAAATCGTTGCAATCTTCTGTTTTCAAATTCTTCACAGATTCTCGAGTTGTCAAGATGTCATTATATTTGGTAATTGAAACATTCTCACTTAAATTGACCACTATTCGTTAAGCAGTCCTTGCGGTCAACTGGTCTATTTCATTTATCTTTCTCTGACGGAAAATGCGGTAATTCAACTGATTGATAGTTTTGATAAATTAGCCTTCTGAACGCATTCATGGGGGCAGTTTCTATATTATCTCCTTTAAATCATTAGTTCAATAGTTTGGTCTTTAAATTATGGTATATTTGGGGTCCACCCTAGAATTTTCGTTAAAATGATTTTTAGCCAATTTCTAATCAATATATATCAGTAGACAGCTTGAAAATTATGGCAGCCATTTATAACGATATCTTAAATTAATGGCAGTTAAGAAATCGGCTAGAATATTGTTATTTGTTTGTGCTAAATTGACTCCCAACGCGATCAGCAGATCTCCTCGTAAATAATTTATAAATATATATGTTACTTAACTTATTAAAGTCGTTTAAACGGCTTAATAGTTAATAAATCAATTGACAACTCTAATTTAAAAGTTGGAAAATATTGACAGTTGAGAAATCAGTCACTAGATACTTCGTTCGAATGTAGTTGATGCAATCAAGTAATAATAAATTAAAAAAGATATACAATGTGTACTAACTTGTTTGGCTAAAATATGCCAACCAAGTTATAAAACTGAAAAATGGATGCTGTAATTTTAAACTAATCGGCTAGAAGAATTTAGAAGCTTAGAAAAAGCAATTTCTGTAAAACGATGTAAACAAATAATTATAGAATTAACATTCATGTACAAATGTTTATGTTTTGAAAATCCGCTTAAACCAACAATGGTGGCACCAACTATTTCATGCTCGGCATGAGTGGTTGTTAGGATTCCAAGCAGAGCCTCTGCAATTGGCACAACAATAATCAAAACAACGAACCAATCACAATGTAATGAACTACTTACTTCTTCTGTAGGCAACCACGAGTTACTATTATGGGAAAACTATTGCTAAAATGCCTAAGCCAAGCAGTAGATAACAGATTGCATAGAATATTGCTGTCATTAAGTAATATAAGAATAATTATGCAGCCTACACTCGTAATTATACCCAAAGTCTAAAAATATTAAATAATTATCGCATTTAAATGTTTGTCGCACACGAAAGTTAAAATATTGGAATATTTGTCCAATTCCAAGAGCTTATTTTCATATATATTTTGCCTGTTGGTCACCCCCTTCGACAACTTGACGATATATTACTTTGAGCATTTGTAGTGTCAAGAGCTCCCTGTTAATATGCTTCCCTATGTTTGATGAGTCAGTCTGATGCAAGATTCAATTAACCCCTTTTCACACACCTGTCATACTTGTCGACACCCGCCGAGGTCTAAGTACTGCTGCAACCGAGGATGATGCATTTGAGTTTGCCCTCCAGCACATTGAATGAAATATTATGAGGTGGTATAAATGTGCCTTAACCTACAACTGTCCTAACATGTCAATTATAATCTTGAAATTAACATTAAACATACTGAAATGCTACAAACTTTACTGATATTAGTGGGGGAAACTTCTGAATGGCGCTCAGCGAAATCCCTGCGTTGTTATGGAGTAAAAGGAATACCAATTTGCCTATGCATAAGCAGGGAGTGCATTGCAAAATATATATTAAATTCATTGGATCTTCTTTTTCCATGACGTATACTATTGTTGGTCAAGCCAATGTGTATGGACTTTACAATAACTCATTTCCTAAGACATATCCTGTTGCATTAGTCAAATATAACTGTTCCTGAAGCCAATACAGCTTTAAGGCCAATTGAAGCAACTTCTTTGCACTTTAATGCAATAGCATAGTTTATACTTTTAAACATTTTGAATATTGTAATTCCTTTACAAATAAAATTAAATAATTGAATCACTAGAAATTTTAGCATTCAGTCCAGACTATTAGGATTTTGCCATCGTTGCCGTGAGTAGATTGTCACTGGCTAAAATGTTCCAGGTAATTTGTCAACTTCAGCTACCCAAATACATGCTGGGTAATTTAGTCAGTGACTGCGCCGAACTGAAGAGTTCAGCACCACATTGCGCTGTGACAGTATAACTCAATAGTGCAGTTAACGTGATGCGCACACATATGGATATGGAGGTTTTCGCTACAAAAGCTATTGCTCTTAAACATAGCCGTTATTTATACCCATCGTTAATGCTCGGTTTTAGAAATTCTTAAAATGGATCATTAAAAAAGTTAGCCAATGGCGTTTTGTGGGGTACAGATCCAAAGATTCAAAGTACACCGATACTAGGCCGAGGCCACACTCACCTTAAGTGTCAAGCTTGGTAATTTACTCCTCATATTTAAGCTCAATTTCTTCTGAAATTTCGATTATCATCTTACTACAATGTGATCTAAATTGATTTATTTCAGCTATTCGTATGTGCGGATTACTACATGAATAAACCTTGACTTATTCTCAGTAATATCTGCAGTGAAGTAACCTCGAATTGAAAGATTTTCAAAATCATCTAAATCAGCCTAACGGTATAGAAACAGACGCATAACGTGGGATGCGCTTATTTGGGTTGTGCTCCAATGATATGGGGCTTAGCCATTATAAGCTTTTTTGAGTATGCTGAGAAAAGGACATTATTGAATATATCTTGCATAACCGCTTATCAGGTGAGCCTCATCAATTAAGCAATGGATTCGTTTTATTCAATATGATAAATCTATTAATAAAGCGATATTAGATCAAATTTATAAACAAAATTATCAGAGCCTCAAACACGCTTATAACTTTTCAACTCCAGCAAATTATTGATCATATTATTACGGTAGACGCACAGTTCAAAGTTTGCCACCTCCAACATAAATTTTAGCTTCAAAATATCGCTTTATCCTTTCTCCAAGTATGAAATTCACGTGACCTCACCAACATTTACCTCTGGCAACGGAGATTTCCTCCCTTCTTTGTGAACCAATTGGCTTATTCGAATTTTGGACGAATATATGATTAATTACTGCGACAACTTTCTATTTTGAGTCCGATTGATTTGATTTGATTAAAATTCCATTGACATTTTGTCATTGGAGGATAATCCACGCAAAATATATTCGCTCACGAACGCTTAAAATTATTAATAAAAGTGTCTTCCAAACCCAAATCGAAGTAATGCTACTATTCTATTGATAGTACAGACAAGTACGTAATAATTATTCATTTTGGACAAATAGTGGATTGAAATGAATATTTGTTTCAAAAAAGGGTAAATGAATTATATATTAATTTATGCAATTGCGTAGTTTATAATTCAGTATATTGTAGTGGATAATTAGCTCCAACCACTGTTCGTATATTATTGAACGCTTTCCCTTGACTATTCAGTAGTACAACGTTTCACTTTTCACCGACATTTTCTATCAAAAAAATTTAAATTCGCGTGGATGACATAATATTACAGAGAGTAAACCATTCATTCCTCACTCTTTAGCAAACAAGATGAAAATTAAAGCAGAAACTTAGCCTGCACAGGTTTTGCAGCGAGGATCGATTGCCTTCATTGGTAAGAACTTTTATTTATCGAAGCATTCAATCTTGGATCTGTAAATTAGGACATATCTTTGCTATTAAAATTGTACTTTTCGTAGAATTGAATCTGTACTCTAAAGACGCGTTCAAGTTTCTCGTAATTAAACCATGTAGACCAGACACTGAGTCAGTGATTTCAATACCTATTTCACTGCGACCTCTGATGTGGCAAATACCATTGACTTCAACAGACTCATCCGAATACATTTTCACACCACATGCTTTTAATTATGGTAAATAATATAATTTGGATAGTTATTTATGCAATTTTCGCTTCGCTGCTTCATATTTAAGTGTGATTTTCATGTGTGTATTCTCTCGTTAGAAGCGAAACAAATTTAAAAAAATATATCCACGTTTGTAAAATATAAAACTGGTTAAGAAATGTTGTATTGACGCAGCAATTACTTTGACAAGTCTAAAAGATTAAAAGTAGCAAAATGTAAGAAAATTGTAAGCACGTTAATAATGTTGCTTTCATGACTTTTTATAAATAATGAAGGTCACTTATTCCAAATCCAGATCTTTATACTTTTTCAATATGACCGCCATATTGAAAATCAATAGTGTCTCAATAAGGCCAATACCGATAACGACAGCACCTACGATAGTATTGCAGATTTGAAATATTATCAGGCTTCCAACCACAAAACCCGTAGTTACTAGTACGGCAGTCACAAGCATGTACTACAAGGAGTAAATGTAGAATTCAAAGTAATTAAAATGAATGCGGGAACACGACTTTTAACTTTGAAGATAATTGCCGGCAATAAACACTTAAAGCAACCAAGAATTCCAACAACAAGTAATACATTAGGAATCGCAGGAAGTTTGTTGGCGGCTTCAGTATTAGGATAGACGTTTTCTCTTAAGATTACCAGGACTATACCACCCGACTAAAAGAAGGAGTTATTCGTTTTATAAAATATTAAACACTTACAAAGGATATTGTAGTGAGTAGCATGAAGAGAACAAGGTGAATATGTTTACATGGGTTTTGTATTTTTGAAACCTCAGGTGATATCTTAGCATTTAAGATAATGCATTCCTTTCTGCAGTAATGGCTTCATGTAATATGTTTTCTTGTTTGCAGTTAGCCAATAGAGTTTGAGATTAAGTTGATTCACTTGTGCTTTCAAAGAATTGCTCATCTTTGGCAGCAAGTAATTGGTAGACGTTAATGGTTCAGAAAATTTTCAAGTATCAAATGTGGTGAATACTATACAAAAGCTAAACCATATCAATCATCTAGGAAGTCCAACACGACTATTTAAAGACACCTGTGTTTACTTCAACGCTGAGATTAGCACATACTAATGTTTGCTTTGTACATTCATCATTTCCAATGGATTACCAGTCCTTGCACTTCATGCAATGCTAATAGTGATGCTGATCGCGTTAGGTTGCAAATGAAGGCAAAAATGCAGCTACCTCTCGAATAGTCAATATTCAATAGTTATTTCTGACTCAGCGTATTCAAAAGAATACTTAATGACTCGTCTCCATGCTTCCTCTATACCCTTGAGGTGGTTTAGCTAATTTCGAGAGCGTTGTCCATACGAGGTTATTTCGCAATAGAAATAAGTGAAGATAATCAAGCCTTATTCGTATAGTTATCAAGCACATTCAATTAATTGAATTAAATCGTGTTTAAGTGAAAGTATATAATGCAGTTATATTCAAGCATTCAACAAAAGAATTTCACTTGTCATGTAACGTTGAATAACTTCAATCCGTATTAAGTTGACATTCGCAACCAAATGTCCGCCATCGTACCATATCATATTAACCTTTCTTCAAAACACTGTTTTTTCTTCTTCAAAAAGATTCAATCGGTTTAGAAACAGTCTTTTCGGGAGATAAAACCTACCTTTTCATTTCTAAGTATTTTCAGGTATTATCTATTACTCCACAAATACTTATTAATTATGTCAAAACAGTATGTTAAACCAGCATCATAATTTGCTCCACAATATTTAATTCGGTAAAAATTAAGAATGGCCACCTATTTTCCCCAGGCTAGAATAAAAAGAATCACTTAAGAACCCATGGTATCAAAATAAATTATTATTGAATTTACAATCTAAATTCCTATAGCTTTTGTTAAAATTTAGTGAAGCAGATTTTAAATCACCCTTTTCTCATATATATTAATTTGATAGAGATAAGCCAGAAGCTATTCAAACGACCTTGTGACAGAAATACTGCTGACTAATTATTGGTAGATCGCTTTGGCCCTGCATCTCACACAACCCCACTGGTTGGCTCGTTTTTAATGACCGATTCTAATCATTTCAGGGGGTTCGCATTACCGAAGTGTATAAAATAATGGGTATGATTTATGATAATAGCATTTGAAGCAACAACTTAGACATTCAAATATGCGCACACTACGTTGCCTACATTACTGAGTAAAGCTGTCAGAACGTAATTTTGTATTGAGATCTTTAGTCAGTCACACTCACTCACTTCATTTCAATTCAAGGTCTTCTATTGAAAAATAGTATTTTAAAAAGTGGTCCCGGTTATTCTCTCTTATTATGTAATTGATTTTATTAATTCTTAATTAAATTCTCAAAGTTACCGAGATAAACTCCACCTATCCATCCTCAGAACCACGTTTACAATTTTTCTGTAAATATATATAAAGCAATATATCAATAACAAAGTAAATTTTAAAAATACTATATACATATATATGGGTAAATGTGAACAGAAGCGAATCTTATCGAACAAATCAGGCTTCATGTCATTGCAGATACCCTATAACACGGGATTGCTAAATAGTGCGATTTGGAAGGTATGAAGTTAGATGAACGACAAGGGGTACTGTGGTCCATTTAAATAAGAGAGTGGAGGTTACACTGATCCATCTTTTGCGATGAGAATAGTGATAAAGGACGTAGTTTAGGCCGAATTAGCTAAGTAAATCTTTCACTGCTAAAAGTGCCAAAAGTTACATAGACAATAATGGAGACAAAGGTGAGATTGAAACATTCAAAGTGTCAACAGTGAGAATTCTACAATACATCACCAGTGGTTGTAAGGTAATGTGTAGCGGATTGGCTACCTAACTAAGCCTCACTGTACTCAGAAACCTCAGTGGCAGTTTCTTCTAGTCCGCAAGACCTACAGAATTAGCTAAGCTAGTTGCAAAGCTAAGAAGAGACAGAGGTATCCAGGGGACGCGTTTATTCTAGACATGCATGGCGTGGAGTGTGACAAGGGAGGAAGCTTAGTCATTCAAAATGGCGGATTAAGTAGAACAAGTGGAGGCTTTTGATTGGACATTTGCTGTGTGTCCTCACACTCAATCTGCACGCGAAGTTGAACGGCGCACCCTCAAGTCACGCTGTGCGCTCATCCGATGACGTGTCCCAAAAATGCAAGTTGATAATGTGAGAGGTTGAAATAGAACATTTCAAAACCGACTAGACTTCGTGAGAACAGTTTTTTTCTGAAAATCTGGAATTTTCACTGAGGCGAGTTTGAAATCCAATTGTTCATTCAAAAAGTCTAGAACAAGATTGCTCATCAGAAGTAATCCATTTAAAATTCATACTCCTGAAATGGAATTATTTAGGCGCTAACGTGTATACAACTTTAAAACCCATAAATTAATTGGCCCAACACAGTGAGAAGGATTTATGTTCGACAAATATTCATTTAATTTCGATTAAATATTTGTAATTTGAAAATATTGCAAATTTATTGACTAATAAGTTTGAAGAATTTAATTGTTTAAAATAAATAAAAAATTGAAAATGTTATGGGGACTCTTATGATGAATTAGCATTAATGTGCATCTAGGTTTGTTTCACAAATAATGAACTGCCAATTCCTTCAATGCCGCTCCTACTTATTATACGCTTAACTTAGGACCAACGCAATGTCAATCAATGGTTACCCAAGGCTGCCAAAATCGACAATGGATGCACCAACCGTACTATGACCGAAGTAAGTTATTTCCTAGTTTGCAACCAAAGTCCCTATAACTGTCCAAAGAAAAATCAAAACACTGTACTAGGACGAATAGAAAAGAGAAATTCAAAGTACTTCATATGACACCGATATCAATATTTGCCCTGCCTATACTACTTCTATAAAATTTATTATTGATTGCAAACGGATCTCAAAAAACGATATTAATTCAAGACGAGTGTACCACAAGTTCTTTAATGTAATAATTCATAATCGATTAGGCATTTTCTTGGTGTCAATGAGGTGAAAGTGACAGTTTTCTAGGATGTGATTTGTATTGGATTGCTATACGAATAAGTCTGGACTAATTCTCATTAATCTCTTTGAAAAATGCTTAAATCGCGAAAGGCTCCCGAAATAAACCAAAAACCACCCCTAGAGATATAGAGGTAATTGAAGTATGTCCTAGAATGTGCTTATTTGAGCCGTGTTCCACTCATGTGGAGCTTAAACAAGTAACACGGTTTGGGATACTCTGAGACAGTTATGACTATTTAATAATGATTATTCTAGAGGTCACTGGACTTGCTACCTTATTTGTTCCCTGGTGCCAACGATATCACGGCAACATTTGTTCCAGTTTGTCTGGAAGCACATGAACTTGCTTAGTTCAATCGTGTTAGAATTACGTACTCCATAAATGTTACCAGCTATTCAAAGAGTAAATACTATCTCACTTACATTCTTCTATTATAACCTTTCGTGGCATTTTATAGATTAACGTGAGCATATAATTACCAATTATATTGAAAAAGAAAGACAATACTATATAAGGTGTGTAAAACCTATGACACATATTCGATCTGTCAATGATTACTCAGTAGTATTTCTGCCACAAGATCGTTTGAATGGCCACTGGTTTATCTCTATCAAATTAGCATATATGAGAAATGATGAGTTAAAATCTAATTTACTGAATTCTAACAAAAGAAAAATGCTGCACTATGCCATGTACAATATCCTTGAGCACAATTTTAGATTAGTTTATTCTATCAAAATTCATCTCAATAGCAATGAAGCTGGCGAGTAGAGTAGCATAGACGAACGATTTCATCAAATCCAATAGTTTTGCTTGCCTAGTATTTGTATAGTTCAGTCTGTACAAGATCAGTTGATTGATACTTCATTCCATTTTCATGAGGTTTACGCCACATGGGTAATCGTTAAAAGTTGATGCAAGTGACTGGATGTAAAGGGTGAAAAGATTTAAGCAAAATTAAAATCAAGCTACTTGTCAAATTCTTGCCACATTTGAATAATCTAATAAATATGCCTATCTGGACGAAGAACCAATAGGAATTTCGAAAGGTTCCCATCTGATTTCTTACTAAGAAGGGCCTAGAACATTGTCTTTGATCTATTATTAATAGTAAATCCACTTCAAGCAACAGCGTTCAATATAGGTGAAATTCCATACCGCTTC
Organism: Hymenolepis microstoma; assembly: GCA_000469805.3. Lineage (NCBI taxonomy): Eukaryota > Metazoa > Platyhelminthes > Cestoda > Cyclophyllidea > Hymenolepididae > Hymenolepis > Hymenolepis microstoma. The sequence continues at coordinate 6,851,587 of LR215995.1, read as the reverse complement.
ATCTTTTTGATGTGGCCGATTTTGAATGGGAGCTTTTGCAAATAAATTGCATTTCTCTGCTGACATGTTCCATTATTTGACGAATCGACATGTGATCATCTATATTATTGATTAGGTAGCAGAGAACGACGGGTTTTATTACTTATTTTATATGATAATACCGCCTGTTTCTTGTTTATCGTCCACGTCGAAGAATACTAGGCGTTGATAACACCATAATTGGTTGAAATAAACGAAAAAGGCGAGAAAAATCCCACCAAACAAGTCGAAATGCATTAGCTGGATGTTCCTCAGGCATTGAGATGAACATATTAACGCTTACAAAACAGCAAACAAGACACCCAAATCATAAAAATAACTGTTGAAACAACGAGGTATTAACAAACTCAGGAACAAATGTCTATCAATTGGAACAAAATAAATGCCTAAAAATAATGAAAACAGCCAGTTCTAACGCAGTAGTTTATTGGAACCGTTCTGATCCATGTTACAAGTCAATGAAAAAATAACGAGGAAGAAAAATAATAAAGGGATTACAAAAGCCTTCAAGATTTTTTAATTAAAGTCTTGTAAAACTAATATTAAGCTGCAATTCATGTCCATATTATAAATATGACGCACGCTCATCTACCAACGTGTTTCAATTTGGCGGTTTGATCCTACAGGTGGTAGTTAGAAGTGACATGACTACATAACAGCATCCAGTATGTCCAAATCAGGGCATTATAAAAAGCCTTCGATATTTCAAACAATACTTAAATAAATGCCTCATTCCTGGATCGTTGATAAGGGAATGTTGCGCACTTGTAATTTTTCATTGCCTATTAAGTAGAAAAACAAAGCAACGAGGTGGGGTTCAAGTTGAAATAAGATATGGGATGGATCAAAGGAATTTAGTATGAAATTGGAACCAGCGCGCTTAGTTTGTATGGAGAATAGAGGATAGAATTGATAAGTTGAGTGCTTGGCATACAACATAAAAGCAATAAGAAGATGGGGATAAAAAGCAGGGTTTCAAGAATCACATTTTGGTCAACTGCAATTAGAGTTACAGAAGGCGAGAATAGCATATTGGTGTGTCGAGTTTCATGCAGATTCTAGTTTCCCTATCAGCTCGTTGTGGGCTTCAGGCTGCTGAGATGTGACGACAACGGTTGTTGAAGTTTTTTACTGCTTTAATGTCTGCCAGACCGTGAAGCTCATGGATTTCGCAGTCCACTTAAGCACATATGCATTACCGTATTTGGTTAATCTCACAATTGGGCCTAAGTGTGTAAATAATTTCACGTTATATTCATTATATTTAAAAGTGACTGCCAACTAAATATAAAACTTGTAAAACTCGCAATTGTTCCACTTGTTATAAATCAGTAGCAGTTCCATGATAAGATCCTTTAAGTAGCTCCAAGCCCATTTCTATTGAAAGAAAACAAATGTGAAAACTGGAACTTGCAGCAAGACGGTATCATCTCTGATTAATATCAAACAAGCGAATGTAATGCATTGGCACGCATGTGTATTTGTGTTCAGAAATAGTACCAGTAGCAATTCTTTCCAGCAAAATTACCACTTTACTTTTCTTCAACCTGGAAATGTAACAACATGAGAGTGACAATAGGAAAATATAACTCAGTTAAATATACACGGAATCTAGCCAGAAGAGGTCACAGAAGTAAATTGATTGTCTCCTAAGTGAATGAATTCATTTTTTGGAAAAATAAGTAGTATGTTGTTGGTGTTAACAAGATTTGACATTATAATGAACATTTGATCCTCTTCAGTGCTAATTGATTAGTAAATTTCGTTTGTGAACTTAAGTGATACAACTATCTAATTTTGTCTGGTCTCCTGTCAAGTTGGTGTGTAAGAAGCATTCAAAATGACGTGTTCTCTAGCATAGCGAGGGCCTTGATGTGGTAGAAGCTGTTTATCTTATTTTAGAAACAATTACATGCTAGAGGATTTTTCTTTATAAAATGCTGAGGTGTTTTCCAATTTAATTTGTGTAGCAATTCGCTAGAGCTCTTAATAAAAATGGTAGGACTTTGAGAACACACATTCCACAATTTGAATAAAATAAACTATCATCTATTTCAATAAATCTACAGTTTGACGTCTTAAAAATATGTCATTGTCGTGGTCAAGTTAAGACTAAACTCAAAGTGTAGAATTAAATCCTCAGTTGATAGCCAACTAACTTAATCACGCACGATTAATAGATTCCCTGAGAGACAGTTCATTTTTGAGCTTCTCAATAATGGTCTGTTCACATTCGTAGAGAGGGACGATTAGTGAGATGAAACTACGTGGGTGTAATGAATTTCAAATTCCTTCGGATCAATATTTTGGTTTTACAACTCGGTGAAGGAACAATAATTATCTCAATGTTGTAGTGCTTAAAAGCGTCTGTTTTTCCCAAAACTAAATAATGTTTAAAATTCAAGGAAATAGTTGCATAACTTCGATCCGGAATTTGAAGACACTTTTATTAATAATTGTAAGCGTTGGTGAGCAAGTATGTTTTGTGTGGATTATCCTCCAGTGACAGAATGTGCATGAAACTTTTACCAAAGTAAATCAATCGGACTCAACATCGAAATCTACCATAGTTAGCAAGTGCATAGGTGCTTATAATTCTAAAGGACATCAGACTCATTAGGAAGCAAGGGAATCTACGTTTCCAGGGATAAATGTTGGTGAGGTTGCGTGGCGATTTTAATTTGAGAAATACCAAAGTGAAATTGTCGGACAGATAATTTGGTGATAATGCGCATGTGAGATAGAAAGAAATGAATTGTGTACCCTATGTGACCATATGAGCCATAATGCACTAGAATCGGAAATTCAGTACCACTTTATAAGCGTGTTTGATGCTCCGAGAGGTTTTGTTTGAAAATTTGTTCCAATACTGCCTAATCAATAGATTTCTACTTTTTAAAAGAAAAATACCATTTTTAATTGTATCTTCTCACCTGATAAGCTGTTATGCGATATCTACTCAATAATGACCTGTTCTCATTCACTGAAAGGTCCAGCCAGTGGTGTGAAGCTGCGGGGTCTGATTAATTGCTCGTTCAAACGGATCAAATGTAATATTATGTTACAGAAAGGTAACAATGTTGTACTCTACAAATTGCACAATTTTTTATAAGTACGGGTTGTCAGAATATAGTCCAATTTTCACGGGAGCTTTTTTAATTAAACGGGATCATACTTTGGAACTCAATAGATGTGATTTCATCAAAATCGGCATTTACTCATGGTTAAGTGGTGACTATTTGACTTACTAAGTAGGTTTGCAAACTATAAGTTTTTTTCAGAAAACCATAAAATCCAAGTAAGTTGACATAAAAGCAAGCATGAACGCCAATGACAGAACCAACTGCTATACGACTGAAAAGTGCTAGAACCAGTCTTCCAAAGATATTCTCTGCAACCAATATTGGAAAAAATCAGTACACTATGCTACGAGTAAATAGATGAGGAATTCGATACATTTGGCATGACATTGATATTGGATTTTGACTTGAAGTAACTGGGTAGTGGACTTTTGGTGTCTAATCGCGTGACTGAACTGCTCTAACTCGACATGTGAAACCGTCTCTTGTCCACAAGCGAATATCGTGTGTAATCTTTACCAACAAAAACCGAAATACTAGTCCATCTCTTCAAAATCCTTTAAATATCTAAGTTAGGAAGCCTATTTTGTGGTTGCTAAAGTGATAGCAAGTACCATAACCATTGCGTGAGTAGAAAATGTGCATTGCCAAAATACATAGACATCCAGAAATGATTGAATTCAAAAACACGTGAGGTCTGAATAAAATTGCAACACTTGCCGTCGAGAGAATTGTTATAATTAAAGTAATAATACTGCTGAAAGCATACCTCTCCTTGACTGCCCACCCAATAAAGTCCCTCTAGGTGTAAGTTAATTGCAACCGAATTAAGTATTGAAAGCAAGAATTAAATAGAAAGGGCTAATTCAAGTCAAAGTTGACTTTCAATTGGAGCAAATTTCAGGTATCTTACTGCTACAAATGCTGTTGACAGAGTGCGGTGACTATAATGGCATTAATATTACCAAATACCATCATAATATTGCAAAAGGAATTAACCTGAAAACGTTTCCATTAACGTATTTCAACAATTTTTATATTTTTACAAAGTCAAGAGAAGCTTACCTTTCGGTAAAAACACTTTTTTAAAATAACCTTCAAATGTTTTTAATAGGAACACTAAAGGGAAGTGTACCATGTAATGAATTATTAAAAAAACCCACCCTCTCCTTCCCCACTATCACATTTACATTTACGCTTTCTTTCCAGTTCATTTAACTTACTTATGGACAAATTTGTAGACGTATACTTATATAATGGAAAGTCGGATAGTATACCACTCTGGAGCCGTTTCATTAACTATTTTTATAACTCTTATTTCCATTTCAGAGAAAGAAAGACCTTTCAAAAGGCCCTTAAATATCCAGATATCACTCTGTAAGTTCTCTCGTATACAGGTTAACCACCCACAGTGCAATTCCATCTACAAGCAAACCATGTTGTAGAATAAGCCCACCTCTGTTGACAAAAGAAGTTGGCGGCTCCGGGGTTTCAGAGGAGTGTGAGATGCCGAGCTGTGGTTTGGTTGTAGTGAACGACAATTCGTGCAAAGAAAAATAAGGCACAGTTTCCTAGTCCGCTTCACCCTTACCTCCACTTCGTTCTCCTCACATCGCATTGTCACAGCATCAGATACAGGAACAGCAACAGGCAGAAAATGACACGTATTCGGTTAAGAATGTTCCTGTTCTGCCACCTTGACAGGAACCGGAACAAAAAGACTCTCATTCCACTGTGCAGCAAACCATGACAGTTCGGCTGAGAAGAGATCAGACAACAATAATGTTGAAACACACAACTAGTGAATCAATTTACAGTATAATGCCTTCTCGTTATCCATTTTCATTCCAATGGAACATTTTTCTTTTTGCATTATCTCGTTGTTCAACTTAGAGTGGCGTTTACTTTTATTAGAAAAATGATCTTTCTTTTCTACTAACGGTGATTTCACATTAGATTCTCTAAAGTTCAATTGATAATTGCCCTGATTTCACTTTCTCCTTCACGGTTCTTAGGTCGATCTGGTTTATGAATAATTGTTCTTTTAAATATTTTGGATTAGTCAAAGGCTGTTGACCAACATTCTAGAGAAAGAAATTGAACTATACTAATTCGACATCGAAAAGTCTAAATTGGGGTAAATATGAACAAATACATTCTGCCAAATTTCCATTTTCTGTACATAATGAATTATTATTACATCAAATGGCAGGTTGACTTCTGGCCTCCCAGTATCTTTGGATTTCTGACGCTGTCTGTAGGGCTGGAAACCGTATCAGATGGGTCTTCTCCATTTCCTCCTGAAGGTCACATAATGAAGTATGTTGGTTCGACATATACCCCTATTCTGTGAAGATGTTTTGCCAGGCAATCGTGTTTGGTACCCAGTCTAAATTCTGATTCAGCTTCGAGTCTAGACCAGTCGACTATTTTGGAGAGTGCCACAGTCCGCTGTTTCTCCTTTGTTCGGGCTTTAAGTTAGTTGCTTCTTGGAGTCTTAAATTCTCTCCTGATAAAGGTCTTCATTGTGTAGAAAGATATTAGCCGTTCTATAGCTGGCAAAATTGTGGTTTCCTTCTTAGCAAGTGTGTCAGTGCGTTCATTGCCTATAATGCCACAGTGTCCAGGAATCCATTGAAAAACAATTTTTTCCTTGAGTAGCTACTCCAGTTCATTGCATTCGTGGATATCAGCATTTTGGGTGGCTCCCTGTTTCCAATTAACTATATTGCTGACTGCGAGTCCTAAAAAACTACCGCGTTGGTGAATTTAGTATCCTGGCAGCACAATTGACCTGAGGCTATCTTAATGGCCTCTATTTCATCTTCGAGTGCAGATCTATTTTGTTTCACTGCTGCGAAGAAAGTGAATAGTTCAGAGTAAACCCCTGCACTAACGTTTGCTAGGTTTTTTACATATGACCCGTCAGTGAAGACCTGGAGCCATTGATCTGCAGGATAGCTTGCGTTAATTGTCTCAAGGGCCAATAATCGCATTTGATCTAGTGGGGTGTCTGCTATCATGGAATAGCCAAGAAGTTGAGTGCAAAATTGTACTTCGTTATCTGCTAAAGGGGTTTTGAGGTAAAGAGAGGCTTTCTTGTTTGTCAGTTGTTTGTAATCTTTTCTTCACTTCTATTGTTTTCTGTGTTAGGCAAACTTGCGTTTCTAGGTGTATTGGTCTATTTTCGTAGCTGCTCTAGAATGTGCCACTGGGAATGCACAGTATGTTCTCATACAGGGTCAGGACTTTCTCTTCGACAGATGAACGTATTGTACTGTTCCCTGTGACCAGGAGCATTGCATCTATGGGTGTTGATTTTATCCCTCCAGTAATTAGACGCAATGCCTGATTGGGCGTATTCTCGAGTGGTTTGAGTATCGCCTCAGAGGTTGTAAGGAGTGCCTCGCAGCATTACAGCATTATTGATAGAACAAACATCTTACAAGTTGTGTTTATTGTTGAGTGTGCAATACCCCATAGGATATCAGCGAGGCGATTCAGTATTTTTAGGCTCGTTCTACTATTTTGACAATGAGGTTATTCCATGTTAGCTCTATGTCAAACGTCACTCCGAGATAAGTGAACTCGTTGGTTTGTTCTAGAGGAGTATCATTTTACATTAAATGCGGATTTATGCTGTAGTGGGGTAATGAAAGTGGTCGGCATACATTTTTCGATGTGTTGATAACTATGCCATCGTTTCTGCATCAGTTAGCTAATAGTTTGAGTGCATAATTTAGGGCAATTTCCGTCCTCTTTTGAGCGTTCTTCTTGGGAGCCGAATACCATAGAACAAGATCATCTGCATAAAGCAAGCACTTGACCCCCGTAACTGTCTGTACAGTTCAACTATGTCATTGATGAAGACGTGGAAAAGAGAGCAGCTTGTAACAGTTCTCTATGGTAAGCCTGTTTGTAAAAGGTTTGATTAGGACACATCGTTTCCATATCTGACTTTATATGTTCTCCGTCCAATGAACGCTTTTATTCAGTTTAGCATGTTATGTCGTATACCAATCTTCGCCAATTTTAGAATTAAGTTCTATTTCCATACTAGGTCATGTGCTGATTTGAAATCGATGAATACGGCTGTAAGAGTATTTCTTGCATCAAGGGCATCTTTCATGCGTTGGAAGAGCGTGACTACTTATTGGTTTGTTGATCTGTGTGGCCTAAAACCTGCATGTTCTTTTCCAAGAATAGTGTTGTTTTCAAGGAACCAGGTCGGCCTCGTGTTAACCATTCTTTTCATACGTTTAGCCAGCATACTTGTGAGGGAGATAGGCCTATAGTTGTCAAAGTTGCTAGGGTCTTTGCCCGTTTTTAGTACTGGAATCACTATGGCAACCTTCCATTGGGTAGTGCGAGGCTGGTCTCTCATAATGTTGTGAATAGTGTCAGCAGGATTTCCTCAGCTTTTGATCCCATTCTAATTAGAAATTCCAGGTGGATACAGTTTTCTCCAGGAGAATTTTTGCATTTTAGCTGTTTTATCGCAGCATTGACTTCGTGAGAACTGAATGGTTCAGTAAGTACTTTATGTGGTATTGCTGCGTTTCCTTAATTTCATGAAATTTTGTTATTTGTTTCCTGATATCTCTTTAAGAGTTACTGACAAATGGGGTTTCATTTTATTTGTTGAAATAGAATTTCGCGAAGGAGTTATCTATTTCGGAGTCGGTAGTAAGCAGTTAATTGTTCAAGCGTATTGGTTCCTTCTTGGGTTACTCAGAAATTTAAATGTACGTTGGCTATTATTTTGGTAGTTAAGATTTGAAATGAAGCTGTTTCACGACAATTTTTAAATAACGAATGTCAATTATCTTCATTACAAGTTCAAATCTTTATGATTTTTTAGTACGACCACCGTATTGGCAATCGATAGCACATTACTGAAGCCAAAATCGATAACGGTAGCACCAACTTTAGTATTACCGACTTGTGATATTATCAGGCTTCCAATCACTATATTCTCACTAAAAGAATTAATAGAGAATTTGGAGTACTTGCATTGAATGCGACAACATAACTCGACTTGGAGAAGATGAAAAATGCCAATACAAACGTAATGAAAGCAAGAAATGCGAAGGCACATAATGATTAATAAATAGCAGGGAATTTGAAAATGGTTTCGACATTAGGAATGAAATCTTCGCTGAATGTAGTCATGAATAGACCACTGGACAGAAAAGTGGAAGTTCTTTCTTTTACAAAATATTTGCCACTTACTAAGCATTATAGCATCGAGTATTATGAAGATTGCTTGCTAATAAATCAACTTTATGCAATTCTTGATGATTAATTGCCCATCAATTTGTTGGCTACCTGTTACTTTATCTTCTCCTAGTGCAGGCAATTTAATCTAATTTTTTTTCAAAATTGATTTTGCTTATACTTGCATCATTTGTGCTGATACGATTGATGCTCCTAAATAGTTATCAAATTGGTGAAAAGGAGTTTTGCTATTTTAACATGCTATTTTAAAAGTTATTGGGTATACCACATTGCTACCGCCGATTTTTCAGTTTTATTTGGGGCATTATTAGAACAAAACGATTACATACGTTAAATCTCAAATTATTATCCTTCGTCTGATCAATATGCGAATCAATCGGTTGTCAGGACTAAAGGAGTCGGTGGTACTGCAGTTGATTCAGCAATAGGAGATGGAGTGATTAGTGTTGAAGATGCTTTTCTCAATCGATCAGTGTATGGTAAGCTAATGTGCTTAGTTTTTACAATAACCCATTTCCAAGAATATATTCTATTGCTTAAAATCAAATGACAGTGCTTCTGAAGTGACAACGGCTTATAAACTGTTGAAGAAATCCTTTTAACTCTTCAATCCAACAGAATATATATAAGTGTATATATTTAATCGTTTGAAACACTTTCAATATTTTCTTACTTGGGTTCTTAATTGATTCATTTTATTCTTATCAGAGAAAAATATATGCCATTTTCAATTTTTTTACTGAATTAAATGCTCGTTTGACATACTGTTTTAACATTTTATTTATATCGAATTTAAGGCCTTATGATAGTTATCACTGGCTCTTTAGTTGACTTCGCGCTTCACGCAAAAATTCGAGAGGGGGAACGGAAGGGTGATTCACAGATGTAAAAGAGGCAGACACTTAGGTAGAGATAAAGGTAAGGTGAGTACTGTGGAAGAGGTCGAATATGACACACAGTGGAATCATGATAGTTTGAAGTCAACTGCCGATCTATTGACTTTTTTGCCGTATGAGTATACGCTGTTTCGACATAATCTGTAAGTTCTCTGTGAAGTAATAAATGATATCTGAAAATAAATAGGTTTTATTTTCCGATTGAATCTTTTTTTTGTTGAATGCTTTATTATAACTGTATTATATATTTTCAGTTAAACACGATTTAATTCAGTTTATTGAATATGCTTGATAACTATACGAATAAGGCTTGATTATCTTCACTTATCTCTATTGCGACATAACCTCGTATGGACAAGGCTCCCAAAATTAGCTAAACCACCTCAACGGTATATAGGAAACAAACACATGACGTGGAGTGCGTATATTTGGGCTATGCTTCACTGACATGGAGCCCAATCATTAAATATTCTTTTGAATACGCTGAGTTAGTAATAACTATTGAATATTGAATATTTGTGCCCACAATGGTAACCGGTACATCTTGTAGCACTAGGTTCTGCACATGAGAGATTTTTTAATTTCTTGATGAAGGTATTTCAACTACATATTTTGAGTGATTTAGTTTGGCCTTTAGGTGCACCCTTCTTATTCTCAAGACACCAGCAAGTTAGTTAGTCCAATTTGACTCCATATATTTCGTTTGAATTCATGTACCTATGACTGTTTTCCTGTTTCATTTGGGTTAAAATGTGGGATATAATTTGTCAAAGAAATAAAGACAATTGACATCTAACTGCGCCTAAAACGACACAGATTAAAGAAAAGAAAGCCTTTCCATCCTTTAAAGCATCTTTAAACTCCGGTTTGCTAAATACAGCTATTAGAAATGTATAGAATTAGATGAATAACAATGAGTGTTGAAGTAAAGGCTCTGAAACTCCTTCAAATTTCACCAGAGTTTGGAAATCAAATTGATATATCTTTTGAAGTGAGAATAGTGACGAAGGACGTAACTTAGCCTGAATTAACTAAATTTAGCTTACGCTCTTAAAAATGCCAAAAAGCAATTAGACATAAGTGGAGACAAAGGCGGAAGTGAGGCATTCGAGGTGGCCACAATAGATTTTTCACGATGCATCGTCAGTGGATAAAAAACAATATTGTTTGATATTGTGATGGATCGAAATTGGATATTTCCAGAAGACCGACTAAATAAAGTGAGAATCAATCAGCTTAAGTTTTCAGTAAAGCGAACTTTTAATTTAATGGTTCGTTCAAAAATTTGGAATGAAATTACGTAAAAAATGCAATCACTTGCAAAGATCAATAATGTAGTACCATTGAAATGTGGTATCATATGTAAAGCGTGTTTGATTATAAGATAATCGTTATTTGAAAAATTGCACCAATATTTTCAAATTAATTTTGAATAAAGTGATACCATTACTTAATTATAACTGCTTATCTGATTAGTGGTTATGCAAGATCTATTCAGTAATGATCTGTTCACATTCTTAGAGAGGTATGGTTAGTGAGATGAAACTACGTAGGCGTAATAAATTTCAAATTCCTTCGGATCAATTGTTTGATTTAACAAATCGGTGAGGGAACAATAATTATCCCAGTGTTAGAGTGGTTAAGAAGCCACTGTTTTTCCCAAAACTAAATAATGTTTAAAATTCAAGGAAATAGTTGCATAACTTCGATCCGGAATTTGAAGACACTTTTATTAATAATTGTAAGCGTTGGTGAACGAATATGTTTTGTGTGGATTATCCTCCAGTGACAGAATGTGCATGAAACTGTTATCAGATTAAATCAATCGGACTCGAAATTGAAATCTACCATAGTTAGCAAGTGCACAGGTGCTTATAATTCATTAAGGGCATCAAACTCACTAGGAAGCAAGGGAATCTACGTTTCCAGGGGTAAATGTTTTTGAGGTTACGTGGTGTTTTACTTGGAGAAAGACCAAAGTGAAATAGTTGGGCTGATAAGTTGGTGATAATGCGCATGTGAGATAGAAAGAAATGAATTGTGTACCCTATGTGACCATATGAGCCATAATGCACTAGAATAGGAAATTCAGTACCACTTTATAAGCGTGTTTGATGCTCCGAGAGGTTTTGTTGGAAAATTTGTTCCAATACTGCCTAATCAATAGATTTCTGATTTTTAAAAGAATAAAACCATTGCTTAACTGTATCTTCTCACCTGGTAAGCTGTTATGCGATATCTACTCAATAATGACCTGTTCTCATTCACTGAAAGGTCCAGCCAGTGGTATGAAGCTGCGGGGCCTGATTAATTGCTCGTTCAAACGGATCAAATGTAATATTACGTTACAGAAAAATAACAATGTTGTACTCTACAAATTGCACAAGTTTTTTTAAGTACAGGTTGTCAGAATGTAGTCCAATTTTCAAGGGAGTTTTTTTAGTTGAGCGGGATCGTACTCTGGAACTAAATAGGTGTGATTTTATCAAAATCGCCATTAACTCATAGTTAAATGGTAACTAGTTGACTTAATAAGCAGGTTTGCAAACTATAAGTTTTTTTTCAGAAACCCACAAAATCTACTTGACCAAGTAAGTTGACATCAAATTAAGCATGGCAAAACCAACTGCTAGACCACTGAAAAGTGTTAGTACCAGTCTTCCAAAGATATTCTCTGCAACCAATATTGGAAAAAATCAATACACTACACTACAAGTAAATAGATGAGGAATTCGATACATTTGGCATGACACTGATATAGAATTTTGATTGGAAGTAACTGGGTAGTGGACTTTTGGTGTCTGATCGTGTGACTGAACTGCTCTAACTCAACAAGTGAAACGATCTTTTTTCCGCAAGCGAATATGTTATGTAATCTTTACCAACAAAAACCGAAATACTAGTCCATTTCTTCAGAATCCTTTAAATATCTGAGTTAGGAAGCCTCTTTAGGGGTTGCTTATGTGATAGCAAGTACCATAATCATAGCGTGAGTAGAAAATGTGCATTGCAAAATACATAGACATCCAGAAATGGTTGAGTTCAAAAATACTGTAGACAGACATGAGGACCGAATAAAATTGCAACACTTGCCGTCGAGAGAATTGTTATAAGTAAAGTAATAATACTGCTGAAAGCATACCTCTCCTTGACTACCCACTCAATAATAGTCCCTCCAGAGATAAGTTAATTGCAGCCGAACTAAGTAGTGAAAGCAAGAATTAAATGGCAAGGGCCTATTCATGTCAAAGTTGACTTTCAATTGGAGCAAAATGTGAGAGACCTAACTGCTACAAATGCATACTATTTCCAACGATTTCGATATATTCATAGCAAAGAACGTGCCTCGGTAAGCTCTCTCCCCTCAACTCCCCTCCCCTCAAATCTCCCCACTTTCCTTTTAAAAATGCGGATTGGTTAGATTTTCTGTTAACTATAGTCTACTTATTGCAGTTTGTCACAGCTAGAAAGTAGAGTATAGAAGTAGTCTATCTGCTTACTCATTAAAAATGCTGAATAATTATTTATCTTCTGGTGTTTTTCTCTTATCTATCTAAATTAAATCATTCTCAGAAATCGTTTTTTTTCTACTGGTGTTTGTCTTGTAGATAATCCAATGCTCATATTTAGAGAGCAAACATTTTTGTCGAATTTGGAAAACTGTACATTCACACGTTTTTATCATCCGAAGAGTTTGATTTTTAGCATAATTCTGATTCAATATATTGCTCGGATTTTGGGTTCTGATCCAAAGTGGTATGACTACTTCTACTCATTGTCCTTTCGCATAGGGTTTTGGGTTATTTGGGGCAAACGGTGGCTAGAATAAGCATCATCATGTTTTTCCATTTCTCGTGAGTCATGAAAGTGTGACAAATGGCAAGAGTAGTGAGCATTCAACCACTTATCCTCGCATTGTGTGCTAATAACATTGGAACCCCGTTCCTGTTTTAGAATAACTATGCATTGCACTGACTTTTAACATGGGACCTTCCCCTGTGTGAGTTTATATTTCCCCACAACATGTTTTTAATTATAGTAAATAATATAATTTGGATAATAATTTATGCTACGTGTTCTACATTGCTTCATTTTTAAGTGTGATTTTCCTGTGTATAAACTTTGATTAGAAGTGAAGTAACTTTAAAAAAAATTTACTCCCGTTTGTAGTAAATAAAATTTGGAAAGGAATGTTTTAGTAATGGCGCATTTATTTCGACAAATTTTAGGATTAAAATTAACAAAATGTGAGAAAATTGTAAACACGTTCATTGTGAAGTATTTTCAGTGCTGTTTTTATAACTATTTATAAATAATGAAGGTAATTTATCTTGTTCAAAAGTTAGATCTTTAAAATTTTTCAATATGACCGCCATAATGGCCACCATTATTGCCTGAATAAAGCCAATAACGATAAAGCCAGCACCTTTCCCAGCATCGTCGATTTGAGATATTGTCAGACTCCCAACCACAACACTCGTAATTGCTAGTACGGCAATCAAAAACATGTTCTACAAGAGATAAATGTAGAATTCGAAGTACTTACAATGAATGCGGCAACACGACTTTTGCATTTAAAGATGGGATAGGGCATTACTAACGTAATGCAATTAAGAATTACAGCAGCAAGTAATACATATTTAATCGCAGGGATTTTGACGGCGGCTTCAGTACTAGCCAGTAATATAGACAGAAATATAGTAGAAAACTAAAAGAGAGAGTTATGTGTTTACAAAATATTTGCCACTTACCAGAATTATAGAACTAAGTATGAAGAGGAGAGCAGGAGAAATACTCACACATGTTTTGTTCATTTTTGAAACTTCAGGTGACATCTTAGTATTTAAACTAATGCATTCCTTGGTGCAGTAAGGACTTGTTTGCAATTAACCAATAGAGTGATTCAGTTGTGCACTCAAAGAATTGCTTATCTTTTGCAGCACGTAGGTGGTAAAGGTGAATGGTTCAGAACACTTTTCAAAGATGGATTATCGGATCTTGGAAAGCGTGTCTAAAACTTCATTTGCTCAACACCAGTGAGGTGAAACCATAGGAAAAATTTAGAGTTTGTGAATTAAGGAAAGCTATTTGAAAATATTAAAAAGACAACTTATAGGTCCTATCATTTAGTAAGGTTTTCACTAAAATGATCAAATAATTTTCACGAAAAAAGGGCTTTTTAATTCCACTTTGAATGAAATCGATTCGGTCTTCATGAAATTGCATAAAACGGCCCAATATATTTAATGCAGTAAAATTTATACTTTAAGTGTTATCGTGTTTTTAAGAATCGTGCAATATGTATTTGAGAGTTGGAGTCAATTTTATTCCAATTACTAAGCTAATATTGCAATGATTTTGTTAACATGATTATTTATAATGATACTATTATTTTGCAGATCAAATTGATATCCCATTCTTCACCTTCAAAACTGCCCAAGTAATAGATTTTCAATATCCAGTAAAGTAATACTATAGTTTAATTGTTTTAGTCTCATGAAAAGCGTGTATGCAAGGTCTCTTTGAGATCGACCTGTTCTCAAGCTATGTAGGGGTGTGTCGTTAAAGTGAAACCACGTGGGTGTAAAGAAATTAGAGTTCAAGTGAATCTATTATGACATTAAGCTACAAGTAAGAAACTATTCTCTCCTGATCCATTGGCAAAGAAGATGAAAATTAATGTTGAAGTTTCCGCTTCATTAATATAATACTGCATAATAATATGCTAATCTAAGTAGTGATGATCCGCCATTCAGTTTATACAAGCATTTAATGTGGCCGTGGAACTGCAAGCAACGTGGCTCTTTGTGCGATCCTGTTGAATTTTCACTACAAATTCATTTCAAGTGAGCTTCACAATTAGGCCGTGTTCTTGTTTCTGATTAGAAACAAAACAGATTTACTGTGTAAGCAAAATTGGGACAAGTCAAAAATTATCATAGTGATTACTTGGGCTAAGTCAAGGCAACCAAAGACCACTGTTCAGTTCGGAAAAATAAGATTTCGCTACTTTCATAAAATGAATGCTAATTATTAGGGAGTTTACATATCGTTACGCACTTGTCTTTGCGTTCAGAAGGAATATCAGCAAGAATTCGCCCAAACAAAATTTGCACTCTAACTTTCTATAACGCGAAAATGAGGCTAAATAAGAATGACAATGTGTCCACATGAGTCTGTTAAAGTGAATTGGAGTTTAACAAGAAAAGTTCACAGTGATGCATCTATTAAAGACACTGACTCACTGCAAATGAGGATACGAAGAGCTTGCAGACGCTGAAAGAAATGAGTGGAATTTTAACCATCAAATGAGGATATTTAAGCAGGAGCACAGATTGAAGCAAAGCGTTTTTAATTGGGCTTCTTAGATGACTAAATGAACAGCAGAGTATTTGTTCTCTAAGAAGGCATTCAGCTGAAAGACCACAAGTTAAAGCAGAAAGAGAAAGTGTTTGAGGCTTTAATAATTTTCATTAATTCGCTAATTTATTGTAATTTAAAAACAGACATTCTTTTTACTCTTCAATCGTGACAGAAATATACCTTCGGAGTAAGCACTGATACGTGTGTAGTCGACCTATAATGTGCTCCAAGAGACATCAAACCAACGCAACATAGAGAGCCCTGTCTAATCTATTCTAATTATGTATTTTTTATAGAATACTAATTAGACGGAGAGAGTCAGTTTTGTTCTAATTGCTCTGCTAAAATTTTACTGAAAGCATTAATGTGATTTAATGTGATAATGAACATTTATTCCGCAAAACAAATTAATACCGAATCTTAATATTCAATATTGCCAAATCAATAGATTTCATACGCTCAATAACATGATACCATTATCTAATTATATTTGCTCACGTGATAAGCGTTTATGCCAGATCGACTCAACAATGACCTGTCTTCGTGCAAAGAAAGGTCCTGCCTGTGATATGAAACCACGTGACTGTGAAGAATTAACAGTTCTAGTGGATCAATTGTAAGAGTGAGTTGCAGAAAAAAACAATTCACTCCTGACCCAATAACAAACAGGTTAACAATTAGAGTGAAAATTTTGTACTTTTTGCAGACTGTACAATTTTATGCAAAATCGATTGAATTCATCATCTATTAAAGAATTCACTGTGGTTATGGAACAGCAACCATCGTGCCTCTTTGCAAAATCGTGTTGAATTCCCATAATAAATACATTTTAAGTGAGCTCTTAAGGGAGACTGAGATGTTACTTTTGGACCATCATATTGTAATTTCTGTTGGTCCTGAGACCGCTCCAAAATCATAACTAGTTCAAACTCAAAGTGGCTTAATTTAAACTATTTTGTTTAGGTGAGTTAATATCAAAATGGTAATATGACTGTGTACCATTAAACAATTTGTAATGATTAGTTGGAGTTTTGTCGAAAAGAAATTGAAAAACAACTTCGAATTCTTTCATTTTTTCTGCTCGTATCAAGTGGTACTATATCGCCTTGTTCTTTCCCAATACATAAGTCATATGCCTCCTCACCAACATTTATTTATAGTGTTGGATCTATCAGATGTGGTAAAAGCTACACAAACACTAAACCATATCAATCCACTAAGAAGTACATTTAACGTTTAGCCATGTCCTTGAAGACATTCAGACGAAACTGTTTGTTATGCTTCGTCCACAGTAGCGAGAACGTAGAAAATGTAGAGCAAAGAACGTTTATTGACAACATGGCTAAAAGTGCTTTCATGCATGCAATACACACGGATGTGTACATTGCTTTTGCTTTTATATTCTGAAAGAGTACAATCATGCTTAAAATATGTTTGACTCTAGAAAAATTAAAGTGACTGGGAGTATGCATGAATCTAAATGTCATTAAAATGGAAACAGTGATCTTGAGTTTTGCTCCAGCAAACTTTAATAAAGAAAGCAAATGATGTTTTAAGAAGAAAAAGGAGAGCACCAATGTGACAACGAGTTCATATGAACTTGCTAAAGTGCAGCATAACAGTTATTGAAGTCATTGACTCAGTGCCTGATCTACATGAGTTGATGAGGATAAATAAGGTTTATAGTTGGGGAAAGAACAAAGTGAAATATTACTCCTCAAAGGGAGGTAGTTGAGGATGCAGGCGAAGATGATGAGATGCTCTTCGACATACTTTGAAGAGTTTACTAAACTATACACACGTGGTAGTAGGATATTGTCGGAATGCGAAGATCTTCCAATTAGATAGAATCCCTCCCGTTGATTTGATAGATAAGTTAACACTTAAGTAGTATGTGCACCGGAAATTCATAATTTCTTATTGATTACCAGTTTACGCTCATCACGCGATGCTAATACTGATGTCACTGGTGGATATATTTTACCAAACATGTTAGGGCACATTATAATGCTTTTAAATTGTGGTGTGGAATTGTTAAACACTCAAGTACAGGCAAACACTTACGGCAGTTTCCATTTTTGAAATATTATTCGCTTCGCCACTTATCATTCGTGCAGTGTTAAGTGTTACTAAAATAAATTCTAGTGTTAAATATTTGAAAGAAATAACATAAAGTTAATATGTCTCTAGTGAAAGTTCAATCTGATTATTGATATTCTAATTGCAGAAGACTCGAATGCATTTTTGGATTACAGCTTCACTTCTACGAAAAGTCCAATTTTAATAGCAAAGATATGTCCTAATTTGCAGATCCAACATTGAATGTTTCGATAGATAAAAGGTTTTACCACTGAAGGCAATCGATCCTGGCTATTTTTAGTTGCGAAACCTGTGAAGCCTAAGGTTCTGATTCAGTTTTCATCTTGTTTGCTAAAGAGAGAGAAGTGGATAATTCTCTCTCTGTAATATTATGTCAGAATTCAGTACACCTATGTGAATTTCAATTTTTGACAGAAAAATTCGATGAAAAATGAAACCTCGTACTACCGGATAGTCAAGACGAAGTGTTCTCTAACGTGCAAACAGTGGTTGGAGCTAATTATCTACTATAATATACTGAACTATCAACTACGCAATTACATAAATTAATATATAATTCATTTACCCATTTTTAAAACAATTACTCATTTCAATCCACTATTTGGCCAAAAGTGTCTGCCTATTATGTATTTATCTGTATTATCAATGGAATAGTAGCATTACTTCGATTTGGGTTTGGAAGAAACTTTTATTAATAATTGTAAGCGTTCGTGAGTGAATATATTTTGAGTGAATTATCCTCCAATTACAAAATTTCCATGAAGTGTTCATCAAATCAAATCGATCGGACTCAAAATAGAAAGTTGTCATATTAATTAATTACATATTTATTCAAAATTATAATAAGCTAATTGGTTCGCAAGGAAGTGCACAGAAGTGCAGTAGCAGAAAATTATAGGTATGCACAGATCTCCCGTTTAGTAAAAGACCCCTCGTTTCTTCAACCCTCCCTCGGTTATCCATCCCTGTTTAATGAATATCAGTTTATGTACATCATGCAATGTTAACAGTGATGCTGATCACGTTAGATAGCAAATGAGATCACAAGTGCCGAGTTATCACCACCATTCAATAATCAACAGCTTACCAAAAGCTGAATTTAATGAATACACTCTATGTCAATGGGGCACAACCCAATAAACGCATTCCAAATCATACGAAAATTTTCTCTGTTCATCTCAATCAGCAGCGAATTTTGAGGTATATATTTTGTTATATTCAGAATTCTTACTTATTAATTTTTAGCCTACGAGGTCTCCACTCACGCGGATTCATATCACTGACTTAGCCTCTCTACGCATGTGAACAGGTGATTATTGAATGGATCTTGCATACCCGCTTGTCACATGCGCAAACACAAAATGCGATCAGTGCTCGCATGTGTAAAAACACTCATTATTCCGCAAGAACTGCAGGTTGGAAGTGAATATGTGAACAATAAACATGGGACTTTCCACTTAATTTATCATTTCATGGTGCGATTGAAACATCTAATTGGTGTCAGCGAGGTTAAGGTCGCAGTTTTCCACTATGGAATTTTCAGTGAATTGCCGCAAGAATTAGGCTTGACTTATCCTCGGCAAACTCAAAGGCAAAATAACGTGATATTTGCTAAGCTGCTCCAACAGCTTAGAGGAAATAGTCGTATGAGGTGGAATGCGTTCAATAGGACTGTGCTCCACTGGAATGGAGCTTAGTCATTAAACACTGTTTCGGGTACGCTGAGCTAGAAATAACTACTGAATATTGAATAACCGGAGAGGTTCTGCACTCGTAAACTCATTCGCTCCTAGAGTGATCAGCATCAATGAAATTTCTAGAACTCAACAAGCGGAATATGTCATGAAATTGACAAAAAAGAATCGTCTGGTTTCTTTATTAAACTTCATTGAAGCGAAATTTGATGACATTATATCCAGCTGGACGATAGCTAGAGTCGATGATCTGTTGAGTGAAATTGTTTCGTTTTTAGTTCAGAATACAGAAGTAGGTGTGCTAATAAATAAAGTAGGTTTGAGGGATGATGATGATGATGATGATGATAGTGGTACACTGTTGACCTGCATCACAGGGCTTCTCGCACGATATCCAAAGTTACATTCAAAATAGCGATAGATTTAAGCTCATTTAATTGAAGTTAATCAACCGGTTACAACAATTATTTTAAGGCGTAATGTTTAAATGAAAGGTAAATAGTTCAAATAATAAAAATATCTTTTCGAACTAAGTGCAAACAGGAGGCTTGATAGAATGCCTAAGAGGGTGCCTAGAAGATAACGTCTCTCTTCAAGTGTTGAGCTGGCAACGATTCATTGGATGGGCTTAGGAAGACCAGTAAGCTAGCAGCAGGGCTTAACATTTCTCGAGATCTTATACATATTTGTTCATTTTATCTGAACCTTAGAATTTCCAGACAGTCCCTGATTTCAATATTTTCATGGCTTTTCTGTGACGTTTGTAAAACATACACTGAGAGGTATTATCATTGTTGGCATATATTATCATGTCCATTCTTTTCAATATCTGTATAGATTCACAATCGACACCGTCGTTATAGTATATCTTTGATAAATTTCTTGGCAGATCATTTGCATTCGCATTGATTGTCGAGTTTTTCCACTCTCTTATTTCCTTCTCCATTTTCTCTTGCAACTGAAACTAACCATCACATATGGGTCGCAAATATCAGCCGATCGCGATTGTCAAAATCATTTCAGCGACTGCTTGCATCTATTATAAAATGACTATTAATAAGAATTGTGTACGCCTCTCCGCTTGAACATGACATATAGATGTAAACGTTGTATAAGATGAAATAATTTTCATCGAAAAACTTATTTAATTTAACTTTCTTATCGGTAAAAATTTGCTACACTCGAGTGCTTTTGCTCTTCTCTAATCTCTAGCTATTCTCGAGATCCGATCTCAAGAGGTTAATAGGGCAATATTAATTGGCGAGCATATATCCTTTGCCATTCCTAGCTATTTCTAATTTGCGGAATGTGAAAATTCCATAAGTTACTCCAAAAAACATGAACTTTTCTCATATCTTGCAGCTTAGTCTATCTCAAAAGCCTTTCCATAATTGAGCCGATCTTCTAAGACTAAAGTCATTTGCTCAGTCGGTACTCAATCTCTCGCTAGCATTACGTTTTATCCCAATCGTACGGCAAATTTGGTGTTCCTCTTCCCTCTCCAACACCTATCAACAGTTTTCGATTCACCCCTTTTCGTCCTCTTCCACTCTCGTATGTTGCTTACAGTAACAGATTTCAGTGCGAATGCATTGGTGGCTCTTAACTTTTATCCCACGTTAGGCCAAACAAGTCCTCATATTTGATTTGTACAGCTGGTGTTGGCAAACTGAGTGCGATGTTTCCCTCTCCTTTCGCTGCTCTACAATCCGAGGTACAGGTTATGTAAAGCTCAAAAGTAATTAATATATTTTGAAATTTGATATGTTGCTTGCTGTAATTGCTTTGAATGAGAATTTCAACTTATTTATTTTCCTGTAGATAAAACGAATAAAACAATTAATGATACTTGCAATTACAGAGAGTTTTGTCTTCAACTGCTACTAATCTTGTCAATAGGTCAGGCGAGAAAAATTTCTCGTCTGTAAAAGTAATGCAAAAATTGATCCATTTGAATATGAAATTCACCACCCCCATATGATTTCATATCATGAACGGAGACTTTCTATGCAGGTGATTATGTCGTTATTGAAAACATCTTGCATACCCACTTTTCATATTAGCAAATACAAGTCAACAATTGTTTCATTTTACTCAACAATAAATATCTACTAATTAGACAATATTGGAAATATGGTGAACACACATTGATTTCCTTTCCACAAGAATTTGATCGCCATCACATCAAATACTCTCAACTGCTCCATCGCAATATTAGTCTGGTATTTCGAACTGAGGTGTTGGGAAGCTCTAGGGTTTTAATAAACTGCCAATGAAATATAAGACTCTTCCTATTGCTGAAATATGAACGATTCACCTCATTGGAGGCTGTAAATCGGATTAAAAATTGAATTTGCATCTATTGATTGCCAATACTATTCGCATATTGGGTGACTTCATTTATACTCGGTTTGTGGTGTTTACTGCTGAACATCCAATTCTACCATTAAGTTGGCACAATTTTTAGACGCCAACTGTTAGCCGCCTGTTCATTTTGTTCCGAGAGAGAAATGCGTGTTTTCAAGTTACTGTTTTCAAGCTGTTTCAATTATTCAAAATTGCTCAGCGCTTAGAGATTACACTGAGAATGTGAGATTTTAGTTCAGTTTCATAACACATTTATACGAATTCCTTATGCAATATTTTGGTGAAGGAGTTGAAATGATTTGAATTGATGAGGATATTTTGTAGGGCGATTTAAATAAATAAGGACTCTCTCTTTTCACTGATGCTTAATTAATACATTTCTTGTGAAATTCTAGGCGCCGAGATGGGCGGATGTGCAGGACCATTTCAATTACGAATTGACCTACGGCATTAAGTGGATCTGACAGTATGGTAATATGGACCAAGTGGATGTAATGAATTCGGAATCAAGCAAATCAATTGTAACACTTAGAATTAAACAAATGTCGATTTTGAAGCATCATATAGGACATTAATCATTGCATCATTGTCTACTGTTAGCTATTTATCATAAAATGGCATAAAATAAGCACTTTTCAATTCTCAATATATGTTGCCGCTTTCTCTTTGGGTCATTTCTACTGGAACTTATTGTGATAAAGGTTGTTAAGGAACTCTGCATTGCCAACTCATACTCCCGTTGGTTTTACTTACTGAAAGTAGGAAATATTTTTCTGCATAATGCTCAACTTAAAAGAGTATAAATCAAATAAAAAATCGTCTCTTCGAAGTAAAAGTGTCTGAAGGAATTAGAGAAAAAATTGGCTCGTGTAGAATTGCATTCGCCTATGATACAAAAACAGACTATTCCGTGACACTTCAACTGTATTCCGACGTAATATATTCATAATTTCGTACTCATATCATCCAATCTTATTCGGACTAGGTAATTAGTATTGATCTTTAAATCTAATGTTATGAAGTGCCTAACACAGGCAAGGCAGATCAAATCAATTCCAACAGGTATTTGGCTCAAGAAAATATTCAATTTTGGTAGTGATTGAATTCACTTGTCCATATTCGAGTGTCCAATGACATGACCTACGAGGAGTTACTGGATTTCACTGTGCGTAAACTCTTCTCTTGAAGCAATTTCATGATACTGTAAATTGTTTGAGATCTTAAAGACATTTCGCAAATTACCATTAGAGTACTTAATTTAATTTGAAATGCCTAACTGTATAACACTTGGCGTAAAGTCGATAAGCAATCGCGTGTGCAAATGGTGGAGATGAACCATTGGAAAGTTGAATGAATTGCTGCTCGTTCAACTATTTGGAAACTTAAACAGGGAAAGAGATTGGCTCTTTAATTTTGACATTTTCTACTGAATCCTATTTAACCCTACTTAGCCAATTGCATTTTGATCTCTAATAAGATACATTACTAACTGTTCTGCAATGTTGAGTGTAGTAATAATAATAGGAAGGATAGGAAAGGAATCACATCGGTGAACCATTTATGTTCCCAAAATTTGAAAAGTCAAGATGATTGAAGACAATTGTATATGAGTAAATACTGAGTTATCCACCACACAAATGCCGTACTCAACACAAAGTGCATTTAATATTTTAGAACCAATATTCACTTAAATTCATTACTCTTGCCAAAATTATTCATTATACACTTACCTGCAATATTCGCACAATATCTGCATAACTTTGACATCGGATTTGAAGACACTTTTGTTAATAATCGAAAGCTTTCATGAATGGATACGCCAGAATCTACGTTGCTAGGAGTAAATGTTTGTGAGAATATATAGAGAAGAGAGAAAGAATGGAGTGAAATAGTGATGCTGAAATGGAGGCGACTGTGCACGCAAATAGGTAGAAGACTTTGAATTGAACATTCCCAGTGGCAATAGAATTGATACAATGTTTGAGTTTGTAACTAATTACCACGTTATCAATGCAATGCATGCACTGATTGATGCTTCGAAAATCTTTAGTTGGAAATTTCGCTTGCTATCGTGATATGCGAACATACATGACTTATTCAACAATGTCCTGTTTTCATGCACAGAGTGTGTCTGTCAGTAGAATTAAACCACGTGGGTGTGATGAATGTCAAAGTCAAGTGCAACAATTATGGCATTATGATGCCAACGAGAAACGATTCTCTCCTGACACATTAGCAAATAAAATGAAAATTGCAGTAGAACTTTTGCTGCCTATCTGAGATATTGAACTACGTGGGTTTTATGACTTACCAGTTAAATTGGGTCAACTGTCGCATTGAGTTAGAGGCACGATACAAATCCATTCTGACCCATTGGCAAGCAAGATGACAGATGAAGTAGTAAATTTCGCTACATTCTGCCTATTGCACAGTTTTACGCAACTACAAGTAGTGAGGTTCAATTTCACTCAATGATAACCTGTTTCATCTGTAAAAATAACGTGTGTCTTTGTGGAATTATTTTAAATTTCGCAATAAATCCAGTTCAAGTGAACTTTGCAAGGAGACCGAGTTCTTACATTCAAACCGCCTGATTGCAATTTCTGTCGGTCCTGTTATCAAACCAGGATAGCGACTAATTCCTGACTGCACTGCTAATTAGTTAACCTTTGAGCTGAGTGCCAATCTCGTAGTTTCTGCGTTGGCAAACGTGTACATTGACTATTACACCACTGGATCACCATTTATCTACTTTTATTTTGAGAAACGTCTATTCTTTCAAAATTCTGGTTCTATTTTTAGTCATCTCTTTAAATTGTAGCAAGGAAATGGATAAACATTTTTGGTAGAGGTCTGGGTACATTCCTGAATAACCAGGAAGTGAAGTGTAAAATCTTATATCGTTACAATACATTGCTATAGAGCCATTATTTGACAAGGTACGGAATGTAGGATAGTTGCACTGTTGTAAAAATTGTGCCATAGTTGGAGCACGGATGTTTGCCCAATATCCACCTCTAATCACTCTGTTGCTCTTATTCATTTCTGCACTTACATTATTACGGATTTAGTGGTGTCACATCAAAACCACTCTCATTGCATTATTGAAATCCAAATGCTCCATTGAAAATCCTCCTGAAAATTACTCATAAATTTGGCCCCTTAAATAATTCACCACCACGCTGATAAATTGCTTTAGTATGACGATATGCAGAATTGAGCAAATTGGTCATCAAACCCGAATCTCTTTGAAATTGCTTAATTAAAGGATGTGGGAGTTAAACAGTGTCGAGTAAGCAGTGTATATTAGACGACAAAATCTTCTTCCAATGAAAAATTACACCACGAACCGCACCATATCAGCCCAACAAGACCAGAAAGAATCGCAAACAGACAGTTCAAGAGTAAAACAATTTGGCAACTAATAAACCACTGAACACAATCGACGCTGACTACTTGTAGTTGTATAAACCTCTGCAATAAATAGAATGTATTTAATGGCTTCCTGTCTGTAATATAATGTCGCAATTGATGTGCTTGGATTAAAACTCAGTGCCTCCACATGGTTTTCAATTACTGACAGACTTAAATCAGTGAAAAATGAATTGTTGCATTTCTAAATAGTGACAGCCAGATTGAAAAATCTGTTGAAGGGAAGTGCGACTGCCACTCTTTCGGAACCAAACTTCAGTTGTGCTCCAATACGTAAAATTCCTTTCTTGAATAATAATGATGGTGATATATTCTTGCATTACGTTCCAGAATTCTGATATATGTTTATTCTATGGAGGTAAATTAGACGTTTAAAAAGGATCCTAGGACAGAAGGGCCACTTAGTAATAATAAGTAGAGCCAGTAGTATTCTAATGAGTTTTACACTCAGTTCTTAGTGCGAATCGATTTTGTTCAGTGATGAACTGCTTTAGCGATAAAACTAACGAGTCTCTTTGCGGAATGGTTTTGAATTTTGACAATAAATTCAGTTCAATTGAGCTTTACAGGGAGACTGAGATCCTATATTTGAACCGACTGATTACGATTTCTGTTCGGCTTGAAATCACAGCAAAATCGCAAAACAAACTACACTAAATATGTAGGTTTATTTCAAAAGGATTGGTGTTCAACACGAATGCTAACATAACCGTGTAGTAGTTATCAGTTTATAAAGATTAGTTTGATTTACTTCTCAAATTACAACTTAAAAGTCAGCTCTAATGAGGGCATTGGCAACTGCACTACAATGGAACGTACGTTTTCATTTAAACTAAAAACGATTCAGTCCTAGTTGACATTCCTGCTCACTATAGTCGAGTTGATTGGTACAATGCCTATTTCACTCACTACATAACCAGATCAGGTTATCCTGGTGACAGTATATTTTGCAGAAATCCATTCAGACCCTTCGGAGCATATGAATGCTCATTAAAATTTCATCCGTCTGAGGCGTTCGATAAGACCTTCGATTCCGAAGGATGGGCTCTTACAGTTCATTTTCAAACAGATCACGATGATTAATTACCTTTCGTTATATCTGCCCTCTGTTCCCATGCTGATTTCGATTGTTAGGCCCGTTCTGAATTCAAAACAGTTTCTACAGCTGCTACGATCTGTTGTCCACAAATTTATTGAGGATGGAAGGTAAGCTGTCAGCTTTGTTTCCTGTTTTTCAATAATTTGAACAAAATTGGGAAGCTGGAAGACTTTATTCCTTTGAATTTATGAGCATTTATCATCGCTTAGTTAAAAATCAACTTTAATAGGGAATGTTTTAATTCTTCACAGCTATTTCAGCTAAATCTGATTGCTTTTGAGTCTTTCAATGTCTCATTTCCTCTAGATTTCCTTAAGCGATTTTCAAAATGTTTATTTACGTTTGAAAAATACACTTGTCTAGTGGTGGGTGATCGTTTCTTCCCAATTTCACTTGGAAATAGAATTGAACGTGAAGAGGTCGCAGTGTTGTGACTACTGAAACCACCGACTCAGTGTCTGATCTACGTTGATTAGAAACTGTGGATAGAATAGAAAGTAGGTAGAGATGACGAAATATTAAATCTCAAAGGAGATGATCATGAAGAAACAGAGATAGAAAGGAGATCTTACATTTAGCATCATCGTCGTCAATGCATATTTCGCTTTCAACTCGTCCATAAAGTGGGTGTCCTACTGAAGGACTTCATATGAAGATAGATGAGTGGTAAGATAGAATATTATCGGAATGCGTGGACCTCCCGATTAGCTAATGACGCCTCATGTTTTGGAAGATCTTGGAATGAATTTATTTTGGAAATTCAACACGATTTAGCATCTTGATAAGAAAGTCAATTACATCACAGAATCGATTTTGGCTATTTGTATTTATATAAACCCTTACTATCCGTAGAAAAGAGGGCCTCAGCAAAAAATAATGACGCCAAGCGTTCCCATCTCCCCTTACAGAATTCGCTTAACACCAACAAAGTGTTTCTGGTGTACACTGTGAGTGAACTCTGCACTTGAAGTACTTCCAAAATCGCCTGTGATCACACAGTCATTTATTAAAATAGAAAGGCCAAAAACTTATTTTCCGTATCTGTCCATATTTCTGTTTGTTTTCTTAACGAGCACCGGTAGGAATTTCTCGCAAATAATTTCCAAATCTAGATGCCCATAACCAGAAACAAGGAACCAAACAAGAGTGAAAACGTGTTCATATGAGTCTGGTTAAGTGAAATGGAGTTGAACAAGAAGAGATCGTAGTGTTATACTGACTGAAACCACAGGCTCAGTGCTTGATCCACCTGAGTTGAAGTTAATGCAAAACCTTAGTAAATGTGAATAGAATAGAGAGAGAGTGATGGAGAAGTATTGTATGTCAGAGGAGGTGCTCATGAAGTAAAAAATGTGGAAAGAAGGTCTTAAATTTATCGCCTTCTTCGTCTATATATTCAACAGTAAACTCGTTCATAAAGTGGGTGTTATACTCTGGGATTTCACATTAAGATAGACGGGCGGTAAGATAAATGTATGGAAAGAAATATTATCGGAATAAGTAGACCTTGTGTTTAAGTAATGACGCCCCTCTAGACTACGACTCTGAAGTTGAAGTCTTGAGATTGGGTCATGCGACTACTCAAGACAAATATCCTTCAGGTTCTCCTAGTTCGTAAGACTCCCCACAATTAGCTAAGCTATAGAAAAGCTAAGAAGAGACAGAGGTATCCAGAGTACGTGTTTATTCTAGGCATGCATGGCGGGGAGTGTAACAAGGGAGGAAGCTTAGTCATTCAAAATGGCGGATTAAGTAAAACGAGCGGAGGCTTTTGATTGGACATTGGTTGTGTGTCCTCACACTCAGTCCGTACGCGAAGTTGAACGGCCGCACCTTCAAGTCACGCTGTGCGCTCATGCGATGACGTGTCCCACAAGGTTTAAAAACTCGAAGGCTGCAATTTGATACTTCGGTTACTGAACATTGCTTATTGATTAGCAGATTATACTCGGCATGAAATATTAATGGTATTATTGACAAAAGCTCATTCATTGGGTAATAAAGTGAAATTTTATTTGAATTATCAGATTGAGATGAAAAGACCTTTCAAAAAACATGATCAAATGGTCACCAGGCTCTGAACACTATGAATAACGTTCAATTGATTAATCTCAGCGAATGTTAAAAATGCATCCTTCTGGAGGACGGGGGCCGTTTCTTTGCAATATTTTTTTTAAATTAGATTTCTCCAAATTCATAACTCTAAGCATTTTCTCATTGTGTGTGTTAAGTTGGTTAAGGTCTCGGAGTAACTCCCAAGGTTCTTACGAAAATGTCCGATGGTAAGCAAATAGTGTTGCCATATTACTTTCTAGTGCGAAAGTGGAAATGGTTTTACTTCTCTATCCATACATCTCTTTAGATAAATGCCGTTATGGTGCCTTCTGATTTCGAGCTGCTCTCTGTTGACAACTGTTGATTGAAATTTCGTGGTTGGTCATTATTTTTCCTTTCTCAAGTGGAAAAATACAATTTTACAGCTTTTAAACCAATCAAAAATGACATGAAGGAGAGGTGTTAAGTGGAACTAAAGAGTGAAATCAGGTTATCGTAGCAAGCTTAAACATTCATTAAGTCTTTACCTTCTTATTTGATGTTCACGGCTTATTAACCAGTTGGTCAAATTGAGCCTTTTCCAACAAGATGGAACTCATTGGCCTGAACGTGTCTCTTTTTATAAAGCATTTAAACTAATAAAATGAAAATTAACAGTAGCAAAATGCATGTTGTGAGTTTAGAATTTTGTGCTATTGGAATTCACACCAAGCACGTTGTGTCACTGTGGCTTTGTGTGTGATCCCCATTTCCTTTGCAATTTTGGACTTCATCAATTGAGTTCACAATCTGTGCATTTTCCTAATGGAGCATTTAGGGCAATAGTACTGATCCGGCATGCCTCCAAACAAAGCATAATTTAGTTTAAAAATATAGAAGTGGCTTTTGCTCTTTACAGTAAACCGAGTTGTCTTGGAAGATATTGGCGTCATTGTTTTCAGATCTGAGTGGTTGATTATATTTTTGTCAAAGGTTACCAGTTTAGCCCCAATTGTTGGTCGATCTTTTGTATTCAAGCCTCAAGAAAGATCTCCAAGACTTAAAAACCGCCAGTTTCAACTAAGAAGGAAAGGAACGAGAAGGTGCTTTATGAAGAATCGGATATAGGGAGAGAAATCGAGCGACGGAAGTCTACAACTGAAGCTTGGCAGAGTCTTCTCAACGACCACAAAAATTCGAAAAATACTCCTTCGTGTTCGGGTCACCGAGAGCCCTACGTATTGCGTTATTTTAAGCAAGCTGACAGTTGACATCGCGGACGTAAGTTCTAGACCTGTGTCCGGCCAATCGGGACACCTAAAAAACCCCTGGCCCGCTGCAGCACCTATTTTGGAAGAAGGTTGCCTTCTTTCTCATTCTACGCCCTTGTAATCTCTCCAGGTTGGTTTTGGATACTATTTTACTACTAAATAAAAGCCTATTTGAAATGCTTATTTCTTTTATGAGCTCTGACTTAATTTCGTCGCTTAAGCGTTAATCAAACCTCGAGAAAAGACGACGATTAATGAGCCAAATATGTTTCTACCTGTTCGCGTTAACCGGCTAAATGTAAGGTGCATACGAATGGGACGGGGAAGGGTAGTGAAAGTGAGTTCAGAGTGGGTGGCTCCATGCTGCCTTGTTGGGAAACACCATTTTTGGTCGGCGAAAATATATGTCTACAAACACTCAAGTAATTTTTCAACTAGTCATTTCTACCTGTTTCTAAACGTCGTAGGGGTTAACGTTTCGTATTGAGATCATCTCGCTTTCGAAGTTCAAATGATGCTCAAAAGTTCCATAAGAAGTGTGGGATCTACTAATTCGTGAAGTTCAGCTAAACTGCTCTTTTTGCTGTCGCAAATGTCTGTGCAATTTCTGCAAGGAAAATCTCCGCAAAAGCGCTTTTCTATTCGTTGGTTGGTTGCACAATTCTTCTGACATAGACATATTCACTGGAGTTCTGCTAGATCATAGCCGTGTCAACTGAATCTCTTAACGTGATGTCATAACCTTGTTCAGACATATTTGGAGGCCTCACATGGACATTTAAAGAGATGGAAACATCAAGAGCAAAGGTGAATATATCATCTAAAGTGATCCTGTGAGATAAATTTGAAGTCCGACTGATCAGTGTTAGACATTTGAAGCGGTTGCTAAGTTCTAATATATTTTCACCGAACAGTTCGCAGGGGGTAAAAATTGCTTCTTATTTGATATGCTCCATCTTTTGGGCAAAGTTAATTTTTAACTTCTCGTGTTTAATGATATCCGGCAGCCACAGAAACCTTTGACAAAAATATAATCAACCACTCAGATCTGAAAACAATGACGCCAATATCTTCCAAGACAACTCGGTTTACTGTAAAGAGCAAAAGCCACTTCTATATTTTTAAACTAAATTATGCTTTGTTTGGAGGCATGCCGGATCAGTACTATTGCCCTAAATGCTCCATTAGGAAAATGCACAGATTGTGAACTCAATTGATGAAGTCCAAAATTGCAAAGGAAATGGGGATCACACACAAAGCCACAGTGACACAACGTGCTTGGTGTGAATTCCAATAGCACAAAATTCTAAACTCACAACATGCATTTTGCTACTGTTAATTTTCATTTTATTAGTTTAAATGCTTTATAAAAAGAGACACGTTCAGGCCAATGAGTTCCATCTTGTTGGAAAAGGCTCAATTTGACCAACTGGTTAATAAGCCGTGAACATCAAATAAGAAGGTAAAGACTTAATGAATGTTTAAGTTTGCTACGATACCCTGATTTCACTCTTTAGTTCCACTTAACACCTCTCCTTCATGTCATTTTCGATTGTTTTCACTCTTGTTTAGTTCCTTGTTTCTGGTTATGGGCATCTAGATTTGGAAATTATTTGCGAGAAATTCCTACCGGTGCTCGTTAAGAAAACAAACAGAAATATGGACAGATACGGAAAATAAGTTTTTGGCCTTTCTATTTTAATAAATGACTGTGTGATCACAGGCGATTTTGGAAGTACTTCAAGTGCAGAGTTCACTCACAGTGTACACCAGAAACACTTTGTTGGTGTTAAGCGAATTCTGTAAGGGGAGATGGGAACGCTTGGCGTCATTATTTTTTGCTGAGGCCCTCTTTTCTACGGATAGTAAGGGTTTATATAAATACAAATAGCCAAAATCGATTCTGTGATGTAATTGACTTTCTTATCAAGATGCTAAATCGTGTTGAATTTCCAAAATAAATTCATTCCAAGATCTTCCAAAACATGAGGCGTCATTAGCTAATCGGGAGGTCCACGCATTCCGATAATATTCTATCTTACCACTCATCTATCTTCATATGAAGTCCTTCAGTAGGACACCCACTTTATGGACGAGTTGAAAGCGAAATATGCATTGACGACGATGATGCTAAATGTAAGATCTCCTTTCTATCTCTGTTTCTTCATGATCATCTCCTTTGAGATTTAATATTTCGTCATCTCTACCTACTTTCTATTCTATCCACAGTTTCTAATCAACGTAGATCAGACACTGAGTCGGTGGTTTCAGTAGTCACAACACTGCGACCTCTTCACGTTCAATTCTATTTCCAAGTGAAATTGGGAAGAAACGATCACCCACCACTAGACAAGTGTATTTTTCAAACGTAAATAAACATTTTGAAAATCGCTTAAGGAAATCTAGAGGAAATGAGACATTGAAAGACTCAAAAGCAATCAGATTTAGCTGAAATAGCTGTGAAGAATTAAAACATTCCCTATTAAAGTTGATTTTTAACTAAGCGATGATAAATGCTCATAAATTCAAAGGAATAAAGTCTTCCAGCTTCCCAATTTTGTTCAAATTATTGAAAAACAGGAAACAAAGCTGACAGCTTACCTTCCATCCTCAATAAATTTGTGGACAACAGATCGTAGCAGCTGTAGAAACTGTTTTGAATTCAGAACGGGCCTAACAATCGAAATCAGCATGGGAACAGAGGGCAGATATAACGAAAGGTAATTAATCATCGTGATCTGTTTGAAAATGAACTGTAAGAGCCCATCCTTCGGAATCGAAGGTCTTATCGAACGCCTCAGACGGATGAAATTTTAATGAGCATTCATATGCTCCGAAGGGTCTGAATGGATTTCTGCAAAATATACTGTCACCAGGATAACCTGATCTGGTTATGTAGTGAGTGAAATAGGCATTGTACCAATCAACTCGACTATAGTGAGCAGGAATATCAACTAGGACTGAATCGTTTTTAGTTTAAATGAAAACGTACGTTCCATTGTAGTGCAGTTGCCAATGCCCTCATTAGAGCTGACTTTTAAGTTGTAATTTGAGAAGTAAATCAAACTAATCTTTATAAACTGATAACTACTACACGGTTATGTTAGCATTCGTGTTGAACACCAATCCTTTTGAAATAAACCTACATATTTAGTGTAGTTTGTTTTGCGATTTTGCTGTGATTTCAAGCCGAACAGAAATCGTAATCAGTCGGTTCAAATATAGGATCTCAGTCTCCCTGTAAAGCTCAATTGAACTGAATTTATTGTCAAAATTCAAAACCATTCCGCAAAGAGACTCGTTAGTTTTATCGCTAAAGCAGTTCATCACTGAACAAAATCGATTCGCACTAAGAACTGAGTGTAAAACTCATTAGAATACTACTGGCTCTACTTATTATTACTAAGTGGCCCTTCTGTCCTAGGATCCTTTTTAAACGTCTAATTTACCTCCATAGAATAAACATATATCAGAATTCTGGAACGTAATGCAAGAATATATCACCATCATTATTATTCAAGAAAGGAATTTTACGTATTGGAGCACAACTGAAGTTTGGTTCCGAAAGAGTGGCAGTCGCACTTCCCTTCAACAGATTTTTCAATCTGGCTGTCACTATTTAGAAATGCAACAATTCATTTTTCACTGATTTAAGTCTGTCAGTAATTGAAAACCATGTGGAGGCACTGAGTTTTAATCCAAGCACATCAATTGCGACATTATATTACAGACAGGAAGCCATTAAATACATTCTATTTATTGCAGAGGTTTATACAACTACAAGTAGTCAGCGTCGATTGTGTTCAGTGGTTTATTAGTTGCCAAATTGTTTTACTCTTGAACTGTCTGTTTGCGATTCTTTCTGGTCTTGTTGGGCTGATATGGTGCGGTTCGTGGTGTAATTTTTCATTGGAAGAAGATTTTGTCGTCTAATATACACTGCTTACTCGACACTGTTTAACTCCCACATCCTTTAATTAAGCAATTTCAAAGAGATTCGGGTTTGATGACCAATTTGCTCAATTCTGCATATCGTCATACTAAAGCAATTTATCAGCGTGGTGGTGAATTATTTAAGGGGCCAAATTTATGAGTAATTTTCAGGAGGATTTTCAATGGAGCATTTGGATTTCAATAATGCAATGAGAGTGGTTTTGATGTGACACCACTAAATCCGTAATAATGTAAGTGCAGAAATGAATAAGAGCAACAGAGTGATTAGAGGTGGATATTGGGCAAACATCCGTGCTCCAACTATGGCACAATTTTTACAACAGTGCAACTATCCTACATTCCGTACCTTGTCAAATAATGGCTCTATAGCAATGTATTGTAACGATATAAGATTTTACACTTCACTTCCTGGTTATTCAGGAATGTACCCAGACCTCTACCAAAAATGTTTATCCATTTCCTTGCTACAATTTAAAGAGATGACTAAAAATAGAACCAGAATTTTGAAAGAATAGACGTTTCTCAAAATAAAAGTAGATAAATGGTGATCCAGTGGTGTAATAGTCAATGTACACGTTTGCCAACGCAGAAACTACGAGATTGGCACTCAGCTCAAAGGTTAACTAATTAGCAGTGCAGTCAGGAATTAGTCGCTATCCTGGTTTGATAACAGGACCGACAGAAATTGCAATCAGGCGGTTTGAATGTAAGAACTCGGTCTCCTTGCAAAGTTCACTTGAACTGGATTTATTGCGAAATTTAAAATAATTCCACAAAGACACACGTTATTTTTACAGATGAAACAGGTTATCATTGAGTGAAATTGAACCTCACTACTTGTAGTTGCGTAAAACTGTGCAATAGGCAGAATGTAGCGAAATTTACTACTTCATCTGTCATCTTGCTTGCCAATGGGTCAGAATGGATTTGTATCGTGCCTCTAACTCAATGCGACAGTTGACCCAATTTAACTGGTAAGTCATAAAACCCACGTAGTTCAATATCTCAGATAGGCAGCAAAAGTTCTACTGCAATTTTCATTTTATTTGCTAATGTGTCAGGAGAGAATCGTTTCTCGTTGGCATCATAATGCCATAATTGTTGCACTTGACTTTGACATTCATCACACCCACGTGGTTTAATTCTACTGACAGACACACTCTGTGCATGAAAACAGGACATTGTTGAATAAGTCATGTATGTTCGCATATCACGATAGCAAGCGAAATTTCCAACTAAAGATTTTCGAAGCATCAATCAGTGCATGCATTGCATTGATAACGTGGTAATTAGTTACAAACTCAAACATTGTATCAATTCTATTGCCACTGGGAATGTTCAATTCAAAGTCTTCTACCTATTTGCGTGCACAGTCGCCTCCATTTCAGCATCACTATTTCACTCCATTCTTTCTCTCTTCTCTATATATTCTCACAAACATTTACTCCTAGCAACGTAGATTCTGGCGTATCCATTCATGAAAGCTTTCGATTATTAACAAAAGTGTCTTCAAATCCGATGTCAAAGTTATGCAGATATTGTGCGAATATTGCAGGTAAGTGTATAATGAATAATTTTGGCAAGAGTAATGAATTTAAGTGAATATTGGTTCTAAAATATTAAATGCACTTTGTGTTGAGTACGGCATTTGTGTGGTGGATAACTCAGTATTTACTCATATACAATTGTCTTCAATCATCTTGACTTTTCAAATTTTGGGAACATAAATGGTTCACCGATGTGATTCCTTTCCTATCCTTCCTATTATTATTACTACACTCAACATTGCAGAACAGTTAGTAATGTATCTTATTAGAGATCAAAATGCAATTGGCTAAGTAGGGTTAAATAGGATTCAGTAGAAAATGTCAAAATTAAAGAGCCAATCTCTTTCCCTGTTTAAGTTTCCAAATAGTTGAACGAGCAGCAATTCATTCAACTTTCCAATGGTTCATCTCCACCATTTGCACACGCGATTGCTTATCGACTTTACGCCAAGTGTTATACAGTTAGGCATTTCAAATTAAATTAAGTACTCTAATGGTAATTTGCGAAATGTCTTTAAGATCTCAAACAATTTACAGTATCATGAAATTGCTTCAAGAGAAGAGTTTACGCACAGTGAAATCCAGTAACTCCTCGTAGGTCATGTCATTGGACACTCGAATATGGACAAGTGAATTCAATCACTACCAAAATTGAATATTTTCTTGAGCCAAATACCTGTTGGAATTGATTTGATCTGCCTTGCCTGTGTTAGGCACTTCATAACATTAGATTTAAAGATCAATACTAATTACCTAGTCCGAATAAGATTGGATGATATGAGTACGAAATTATGAATATATTACGTCGGAATACAGTTGAAGTGTCACGGAATAGTCTGTTTTTGTATCATAGGCGAATGCAATTCTACACGAGCCAATTTTTTC
The DNA here is from genome assembly GCA_000469805.3 of Hymenolepis microstoma. Taxonomy (NCBI): domain Eukaryota; kingdom Metazoa; phylum Platyhelminthes; class Cestoda; order Cyclophyllidea; family Hymenolepididae; genus Hymenolepis; species Hymenolepis microstoma. The sequence continues at coordinate 6,815,588 of LR215995.1, read as the reverse complement.
TCTAATTCCTTCAGACACTTTTACTTCGAAGAGACGATTTTTTATTTGATTTATACTCTTTTAAGTTGAGCATTATGCAGAAAAATATTTCCTACTTTCAGTAAGTAAAACCAACGGGAGTATGAGTTGGCAATGCAGAGTTCCTTAACAACCTTTATCACAATAAGTTCCAGTAGAAATGACCCAAAGAGAAAGCGGCAACATATATTGAGAATTGAAAAGTGCTTATTTTATGCCATTTTATGATAAATAGCTAACAGTAGACAATGATGCAATGATTAATGTCCTATATGATGCTTCAAAATCGACATTTGTTTAATTCTAAGTGTTACAATTGATTTGCTTGATTCCGAATTCATTACATCCACTTGGTCCATATTACCATACTGTCAGATCCACTTAATGCCGTAGGTCAATTCGTAATTGAAATGGTCCTGCACATCCGCCCATCTCGGCGCCTAGAATTTCACAAGAAATGTATTAATTAAGCATCAGTGAAAAGAGAGAGTCCTTATTTATTTAAATCGCCCTACAAAATATCCTCATCAATTCAAATCATTTCAACTCCTTCACCAAAATATTGCATAAGGAATTCGTATAAATGTGTTATGAAACTGAACTAAAATCTCACATTCTCAGTGTAATCTCTAAGCGCTGAGCAATTTTGAATAATTGAAACAGCTTGAAAACAGTAACTTGAAAACACGCATTTCTCTCTCGGAACAAAATGAACAGGCGGCTAACAGTTGGCGTCTAAAAATTGTGCCAACTTAATGGTAGAATTGGATGTTCAGCAGTAAACACCACAAACCGAGTATAAATGAAGTCACCCAATATGCGAATAGTATTGGCAATCAATAGATGCAAATTCAATTTTTAATCCGATTTACAGCCTCCAATGAGGTGAATCGTTCATATTTCAGCAATAGGAAGAGTCTTATATTTCATTGGCAGTTTATTAAAACCCTAGAGCTTCCCAACACCTCAGTTCGAAATACCAGACTAATATTGCGATGGAGCAGTTGAGAGTATTTGATGTGATGGCGATCAAATTCTTGTGGAAAGGAAATCAATGTGTGTTCACCATATTTCCAATATTGTCTAATTAGTAGATATTTATTGTTGAGTAAAATGAAACAATTGTTGACTTGTATTTGCTAATATGAAAAGTGGGTATGCAAGATGTTTTCAATAACGACATAATCACCTGCATAGAAAGTCTCCGTTCATGATATGAAATCATATGGGGGTGGTGAATTTCATATTCAAATGGATCAATTTTTGCATTACTTTTACAGACGAGAAATTTTTCTCGCCTGACCTATTGACAAAATTAGTAGCAGTTAAAATCATAACATCTCTTTTCTTCAATATATGTCTAAATTATCTGCAATTGCAAGAATCAGGAATCGTTTTTATTCTTTAATCATTCGCTTTACATATAAGACATTCAATGTGCTGAAATTGCAATACAATGCAATTGTTGTGGAAGAGAAGGCGAATTTTCAAATTATTCAGGGTTATGTAGTACATTGAGTAGTCGCATCTATTCCTAACGGAATATGATGACAATCGAGTTGAAGTAGTGGTATGTTGCACTAACGGAGAGGAAGTATCCACTCATAAATATTTGGTGGGGTTCAAGCAAAATTCATTTCCGAAACAAAATTTTACATGCATATATATCCTGTATATTGTAAACTAATTATATAATAAATACAATGATGTATGTGAATTTATCAAAATGACTAATCAGTTGAATTACATCAAATTCTGTTGAATGAAGATTATTGCTATTGAGTTAACGATTGCAAGAAGGGAGAGCGTTTCCATTACAAGATATAAGAAAATATTGCAACTCGACGTTGTGCGAAGATATTGGAATAAAAGGGGGTTGAGAAGTCTTTGGTTCCATCCGAAGGACATATATGATGAGAATAGAAAAGTCCGTGACAATTCAACTATTTTCCATATACATACATACACTCATAATTCCAAATTCCTTCCATTAATGTTTTCTTAGAGAGTTTAAACCATTGTGTTTACCCAAATCTTATTCAAGAAATCTTCTACTTCAACTTGACGCATTATCAAATTGCATTACTTTCCCTCCTCTGAGGACGGCATTATGGAACACACCTATGTGGGTACATCGAATGTCTATCTCTCCTCTGTAGCTTCGTCCTTGTCTATAATTACTATTTGACACCTTTAAAAATTAAAGCTAACCTGGACTTATTCACATCCAGTCCTACTATTCTCACTGCTAAGGATAGTTCGATGTAACCTCTACTCTCTAAAGATAACAGGATTCAAAATAAAAAGCAATTACTGGAGAAAATGCATTGGTCTTTTGAAATAGTGGGCAAATGAGGCTGATTTCAACGAATCCAAAAAATTAGGAGCAATAGGTGACTAGTTATGCTAATTGTATTAAAAAATATTCTTTGCCAAGCATCTATAGTACGTCCATCTGTCTTCATGTGCAGTCTTTTAGTAGAACATCCACTTAATGAACGAGTCTCAAGTTGAATATGTAGACGACGAAGATGCTAAATTTAAGACCTTCTTTCTGCCTTTATTCCTTCATAAGCATATAATATTTCTTTATCTCTCTCTCTCTCTCTCTCTCTCTCTCTCTATTCTTTCCACACTTACTTACTTTAATTAAGTATTTCTTTCAACTTACCTAGATCAGACACTGAGTCAGTGGTTTTAATTGGAATAACTCTGTGACCTTTTCTTGTCCAATTCAATTTCATTTAAACAGAATCATACGACCATATCACTCTTGTGCTGTTACTTTTACGCAGAAGGGAAAGAATCTATCAAAATATATGTTTCATGAAATTGTTATTCAGGGAGATCTTCGGGCTTTGAGTCTCATGCTAGAAGAGAAACCACTTAATTTTACTGCGGGAATTGAAATTTGAACAACAGTCATCTCAGCAAGAAATGTGTTGTTAACTTGATGCTATTTTATCACCTAAAGATATCACTCCATTCATTTTTGTACAGAAGGCCTAAATATCCTTGATGTGTAGGAAGTGTAGGAAGCAGGTATCACGCAATTGAGCCATTGACTCGAAGGGTGAGAACATTTAATCTTTAATGCTTCAAATTCAATACGGCGTGGTGATCCTTACACAGAGGAAAATTTGGCAGCAAAGTATATTATCATCTCATCGTTCGAGATTTTATTATTCGTTGAAAAGCAATAGAAGAATACTTTGATATTGATTTATTTTCCATTTTTATTATCCCTTATTTTGTAATAGTGTTAATACAAAAGTGTCATAAATTGGTAGTCTGTAGTCTGTAGTCTGTAGCGATTGACTGTTGAACAGGTAGTGAGCAGTTGCTTGGAAAATGTGTTGTGTCTTGTCTCGATGGCTATTGGCCTCATGGAGAAGGATAGGAGTTCAGTCTCTGATCCCATGGCAAAATTTTGTTGCTTACCGATAAGCAGTCGGCTCCACTTGGTGTTTCAAAACTAGATCCAAACTATCCCCCATCTTGGAGCCGACACATAATACACATAATACTATAAATTCTTCCCATAGCTCTTAAATTTGGTTCATTTTCAAAACAAATGAAATACATAAATTGCACGAATGAAACCTAATCAATTGCCAATATCATTTCATCAATCCACCATTCCACTTCGGAAAACATCTACCATATCAATCTCCAAGATACTACCCTATCAATTTTCAATATTGAATGCGTGCAGTTTGTAATGTGGAGTACTGCAGATAACTACTTGTATTCCACCGAAATTGTTTTCCTCTTGGAAAGAACACATCGGAACACATCTATCTGACTCCTACGTTAATAAATCTATTTCTGCAGAATTGGATCTAAATTGTATGAAATGTATGACATGAAATTCAATTAAAAATTTTAAGATGATGAATAATGCATGACCATATTTCAACTATCACTGATGTCAACTGACCTTTTTTCTACATTTCAAGACAATTAAATGACCGCATACTTCATAGGAACGCAAATCTTCTTTCAATTCAAGTTGATTTTTTCCACATAACTTTGTGTTCACTTGCATGAATCGACACCTCAAAATGCCAGTCTCGCTGTTTGTTTAGCCAACTGCTGTTGGCTGAAAGGTGATGCTCAAATATCTTGCTTTTCGACCCCAACTTCTTATTTTGCGCATCAGTGTCCCATACTAAACTCTAAGCTTATCGATTTAATCCTCTATTCATTTTACAAATTCAGCAAGTTGCCTCTTCCTTCATCCTAAATTGCTTTAATTGATCTTATTTCTTAATCCAACTTTAATCCCACCTCCTTGATTTCTTTTGACATTTAAGAGTCACTACAAAATCACAAATGCGCAACATTCCCTTAACTGTGATCCAGCAGTGGGACCTTTGCTTCAGCTTTATTTGAAACATTCAATGGCTTACATGGTGCGCAAAGTAGGACACTGGAGGCTTTAATTTCGATGTGTCACTTCCAAATATCATTTGTAGGATCGAACCGGCAAATTAAAACCTGTTAGGAGATGTGCATCAGTCACATTGTTAAGCTTGACATGAACTGCCCCTTACAACTAAGTCCAAAGACTTTTGATTCCACCTCCCTAAAATGAACTATTCATGCTCCTGTTATCGGTTACTTTTTATTTTCATTTCCCTTGCCATTTTGTAATCTTACAGTCAAACTAATGGGGAGCGAGGTTTAGAACTGCTCACACACAGGCTATTGAGGTACAGGTGACGAACTTCATTATATTTCGCCATTTCTTCATATGCATTACCCAAAATAATTCCCGTAATTGAACCTCGCTAGGGGCTCTAATAAGTCCTAATCCCAATCGGCGTGAAAGCGACGCCTGAACTGAATCGTAGGCCTTTATTCCTCTAATATTTTTAATTCGATTAGTTTATTTATCTCGATCTGGCTAGCAATTATCTGCCACTTTCCCTTTTTCAACTACTAGTACTAATGCTGGTGAATGTAACAATATTTTGCTGGGATTTTATTCGTATTTATTAGCACAATTTTATCTCAAGTTTCAATTCTGCAAACTGTCTCGTATCATTTATGACTAATTTTATGAAAATTACCAAATGCATCCTTGTCCATTTTCATCGGAACTCTTGATTATCAGATAAGTGCAAAATTTAATTTCATCAGTTGTTGCAATTTCTCTTATGGCATATTAAAATCAAAATTTTGTATCTCCCTGCCATTTTAGCGTTTACCAACTTTATTATCAATAGCAAGGAAACATTGACTTTTAGTTAGGATCCAAAACTCGGTATAATTCAGCTTGTAATGCGTTTGAGCAAGATGAATAGAAGCAAATGTTATCGCTGTTAAACGTTCATTTTGATCAATCAGTTTTAACCGACATTTCCTGCAGTGATAATAGGCGAGGTCAGAATAGTGTCTTGTTTGCAAAAATTGTTACATTTGTTGTGCTTGAATTGGGAATTCATAACCTCATGCTGTTTTACACTGTTGACAGACCCCTCTGTGCATGAGAACGGGTCGTTATTGAATAGATCGCGCATGTCTGCTTATCACGAAAACAAATGCAATTAGACAATACTATCACTTTTTCAAAATAAGAAATCGGTTAATTAGGCAACATTGGATTTGATGAACTGAAGCCAACAAAGTCTATCTTTATTTATTTATTCATTTATTTTATTTATTTTATACTCATGAAGTGATACTAAGTTTTCAACTTCACCGCACTATTGACCATTATTTCACCGAAAATGGTCAATTCAAATTTTTTCCCTATATTCGCGCATAATTACCTCCCTTTCAGTAATGAAGTGAATTGAAATTTTAATAATAGTGAATTGTGACAGACTTTGTAATTCTCATCATGTATGCACTTTCTAATCCATTATACTATTGGAACCCCAAAGCTCCTCAACCTTCTTTCATTCCAATATCGTCGCACATCTTTGAGTTGTCAGGATTTCTTTTTCATTTGGTGATAGAAATGTTCTCGCCCCCCCCCCCCGCTGGCAATCGACTTTCAGATGTATTGGATACTACACAAATAGGATGTCAAACTACATGCTCACGATGTACAGCTAACCTCTAGCCATGTCCCAGAGTGTACCTTTTGGCACCAACGTTTGTTAGACTACGTGCACAATAGCGAGAACGTAGAGCATGCAGAGCAGAGAGCGTTTACTGCAAACATAGCTAAGCGCGGGTGTGTGAATGTAGTGCAAATGGGTTACAGTATCATTATTATCACTAACTCAGGAAATTATTTTACATATTAACCTGTTTTTGTTCTTAAGATCTGAAAAGGAGCATACATGTAACAATGAGTTCATATGAGTCTGATAAAGTGTCATATAATAGTTATTGAAGTCACTGACTCAGTACCTGATCTACATGATTTGATGAGGATACATAACTTCTAAAGATTTGTAAAGGACAAACTGTAGTATCAAGCCTCAATTTGAGATGGTAGAGGATGTAGGAGAAGAAGATACGATAATTTTTTCATATATTTCGAAGAATTCGAAAACTACATAAGTGTAGTGGATTAGGTAAGATCCCTCTAGTTACTTCGACTCCACAGTCGGCATCTTAAACTATGTTCTTCGGGTATTCATCACTTCCGAGTGATTACTAGTTTATGCTTATCATGGGATGTTGATAGTGATGGTGACCGCGTTATGTGGTAAATAAGAACACGAGTGTAAAGACCTCTTGACTAGTCAATATTCAATAGTCATTACGGATTTAGTCTTCCCAAAACTGAATTTAATGACTAAAGTCCATGTCAGTGGAACACAGTCCAAATATAAGCATTGCCTCTCATGCAACGATTTCCTCTGTTCATCTCAAATAGCAGCAAATTTTGACGCAAATATTTTGTTATTTTTGGAATTCTTACCTACTAATGTCTAGCTTGCAAGGTCTCTCTCAACATGTTTTCATATCACTGACAAATTCTCTCTATGATTTTGAACAGGGCATTACTGAATGGATCTTGCATACCTAATTATCATGTCAGTTTCACTTTATCCAAAATAAGAAATCTGTTAATCAGAGAACATTAGATTTGAATAATTGGTAATAGTTTGCTTTGCATAATAAAATTACCATCATCACCCTCATTCCAATCAATATCACATTTACGTCAGGAGCAACAACACACGATCTAATTTAATGCCTAATCTGCATCCTAATAAGCTACATATTTCCATTTTTACCTGGATACTCTTATTTTTCTCTCATTCGTTTGTTACCCTCAAGCAGGTGACACTACTTCGTGCCTCAAAACAAACATTAAAGATCTTTGAACTCAATATTTAGATAGGATAAATGTACACACAGTAGCATTTATGCTTGAGTCACATCAATAAGCAACCTGTCAAAATTTTCAATGATGCTATTAGAGTACATTAGCAATAGATTTTAAAGGATTTCCGTTAAGCTAAAAGGGATTAATGCATTTTGGAATTTGATAAGTTGACTGCCGTTTCATTACAAATGCATTACATGGCAATTTTACAGCATTGAATGTCTTATATATTAAACGAACCATTGTAGAAAAAACAGTTCTGGCTACCTGCAATTCCAGAGCACTTGGGCAGATATTGAAGAAAACAGAATTTTTGCTCTTACTTGGTAACAATTTTGTGATTATTTCAGGAGAGAACAGTTTTTTGTTTATAACATTTATGAAATAATTGATCCAGTTGACCAAGAAATTCACTACAACTACGTGGTTTCATATCTTGCAACTCCGTTTATCATGTGGCAAATACAGGTAAGCAAAGTTTCATTTTACTCAGCATAGAATATTTATTAATTAGGCAATATTGGATATTGTGGATAAACATTGATTTTCTTCCCAAAAGAAATTTTTCCTCATTACATCAAATGTACTCAACTCCTCTATCAAAATATTAGCCTGGTATTTCGAACTGAGGTGTTAGGAAGCTCTAGAGTTTTCATAAACTGCCAATGAAATATAAGATTCCTCCTAGTGCTGCAATAGGAACTATTCACCTCATTGAAGGCTGTTAATCGGGTTAAAAATTGAACAATTATTTATTTGATTGCTAATACTAGTCGTATATTGGGTGACTTCATTCCTCCTCCGTTTATGGTGTCCACTTCAAAATATTTCATTTTTTCATTTATATGACAAAATTTAAGACGCCAACTGCAGGTTCGTTGAAATTAGCCGCAGTTTTTTTCATTATTCTAGTTCCTGCATTTTTATTATGAACTGTAGCAGATTGTTACACAGATAAACCTTCTCTAATTCCCCACCCCCCATATTCTCCCGATTCCGAAAAGGACTAAGCTGCATCACCATATCGAGCCCTCTCCATGAAATAAAACAATTGCATCAATCTTGTCAACAAACAAATTGCATTAATTAAATGACACTCAAAAGTTTAAGTCTGCATTAATTTTCTCATTACATCGTATTTTCCTATCTCATCAAATCATGTTAACTCCTCCATTACAATGCTATTTTGTATTTCTCTAAAAAGTATTCTATCGTTTTAGCAAAAACCTCTTCAATTACTAAAGCTTATTGCTGAATTCTTTAATGTTTTCAGACATCATTTATCTCTCCTTATATTCTCCTTTACTTTTTCAAATCAATTTGCTTAATCTGCATAATTAATTGCTTCAACATTTTTAATCCGATTAAAATAAATGTAAAATGGTTGTGCAAATTTACGAAGATATTACTAGAGGTTGAATGGCGCTGGCAAAGTGGGTTGCCTTTGGATAAAGAGCTCCGAGAGGAGACGTTCGGTGAGAACAGTTCTAGTTTCTCTAGCAGCGTACTGAGGGCGTCAGGCTATTGCGAGGTGAGGACAACGGTTGTTGAAGTTTTTATTGCAATAATGTCTGGCCTACCGTAAAGCTCATGGATTTGGTAGGCCACTTTAGGTAATTTATGTACAAAATAGGTGGTCATGGAGCAACAAAGGTTGGAAATAAATCTTTGGTTTATCGTCATCATCATCTATATATATTATATTGTCACACATCCGTAAAGTAAGAATTCTTCAGAAGGACTTCACCCAAGCCAGATGTAAGGTAAGATTGTCGGATAAATTCTTGAAGTTGTAAGTAACAGAATATTATCAGAATACATACAACTCCCGATTAGGGGGAGACTCTTCTCTTCACCCTCGTCCCTTGTAACCACAACTCTGCAGCTGAAGTCTTGCGACTATTTCTCAAGATAAATCTTTTTCAAGTTAGCAAGCTCAGAGGGTGCAACTTAGTGTTTCGTTTATTTGACATTGCTCAGCATTCACTGATTGATGGAACATTTGTGATAACAATTCAGTTTCATAACACATTTGTACAAATTCCTTACAGTACAGCCTTACACAGTACTGCTGACAATGCGAATTTGCTATGAGTTTGAATTACGTTTTGATATCTGGTGAAATCAGCCGACTTCTCTGTGGGCTCACTACTTTTCTCCTAGCAACCGTCTATCCTATCAAAGAAAAATCGAATATTATTGAACTTCTAAGGCTATTAGCCATCCAACGATAGATTTATATAAACTCTTCCTTTAAGAAGAATTAGTTTGAATTGAATGACGTGCGTTCTCACATACGATCCACATGAAGTTATAAGATCCTATATATTTGTTGATGCCTAGGCAATTATTAATTTGCATAGATTTTTTAAATCTTCACCAAAGTATACTAACTGATATTGGTTCACTTACGCCTAACTTCTGTTATAGTTAAACGCTCAATAGAATCTCACTTCGGTACCCCACATTGATCATGCCTATTTCACTCTAGTCACGAAATTTCACCAGCAAAAGTCAGTGATATGTAGATGAATTTTCCCTCCACGAGACATCTCATGTCTTTACTAGAATTAAGCATTTAGATACCATAAGATGGCGATCAAAAATCATTTTAGATAAACTTGAAATTTCATTGAATTGTAATGGGAAGAAGGTTTTAGAATAAGCTAGGATGGTATTATAACTTTGAGGCAGTGAAATAATCTAATGAAAATTACACCGATAGCCATGGTTACGGACTCAGTTACTCACTCATTCTAAATTTTAGACTAACTACTCTTCGTCGTCAAAGCGTTAGTATGAAATTAAAATGACAATGCAATCATCGGTGTAATACCACTCAATATAGCGATAAAACAATTGAAAAATTAGTATACCCTTCATTCATTTTACTGATTAAGCCGAACAATTTTGTAGATAAAACGTGACAATTTTCCCATAAAATTACAAAGAAACTAGCATATGCACTTTCCAAAAAATACATCACTTACTTTAACGTTCTCAAATGACACTAAAACTGAAAATTCTTTGAGCCTTAAATCAGTGCTTATTAGAATTTCCTTAGAATTAAGCACCAAAGTGTTAAACTGGAAATGTCCAAAATTTCATTCAGAGCCACCATTCAACTATCAGCCTCAACCATCCAATATTAAAATTCGAAAGGAATTGGTGCACAAAATCGAAGCAGAGCCACTGCAACTGTAGTTTTGGGTTCCAGACTGTTTGCTTTCTAAAGATTCCTTACAAATACATATTAAACATTACTATTAGTGCCGATGGAGTGAACAGACCATGTATATGCAATTAATTCTATGAGTAAAGCCGTAATTAAAGAGGTAAGAATTATGGTTAAATGATTACCATCCGAGCTTAAGATAGACTTTATTGTAAGAATTAAAATCTTTATATTCCAACCCTATTTGTTTACTTAATTGCAACAACTGATGTGGTCCAACGCACCATCTAATCTGATGCTTTGAAGCTAGACAGCACCGCTTGACGACTTCCCATGCATTGAATTGCAAAACGAACGAAAATTATAAAATTTCGATTTTGCGATTGCTTGTTCATCTTGCATAAACTCTCAACACGTCAGCAAATACAGGTCAACTATTGTTTTATTTTACTCAAGATAAAATACATATTAATTAGACAATATTGGAAATATGGTGAACACACATTGATTTCCTTTCCACAAGAAGTTGATCACCATCACATTAAATTCTCTCAACTGCTCGATCGATTATTAGTCTGGTATTTCGAACTGAGGTGTTGGGAAGCTCAAGCGTTTTCATAAACTGCCAATGAAATATAAGATTCTTCCTATTGCTGAAATATTAACGATTCACCTCATTGAAGGCGTTTAATCGGATTAAAAATCGAATTCGCATCTATTGATTGCCAATACTATTCGCATATTGGGTGATTTCATTTATACTTGGTTTTTGGTGTTTACTGCTGAACATCCAATTCTACCATTAAGTTGGCACAATTTTTAGACGCCAACTGTTAGCCGCCTGTTCATTTTGTTCCGAGAGAGCAATGCGTGTTCTCAAGTTACTGCACTTTAATTTTGAACTGTAGCGGGATGCTACACAAATTAGCAAAGATAAATATTTGTCAATTTCGCAAACTCAGAGTTCAATTAGCTGTTTCAATTATTCAAAATTGCTCAGAGCTTAGAGATTGCATTCAGAATTTGAGGTTTAGTTCAGTTTCATAACACATTTATACGAATTCCTTATGTAATATTTTGATGAAAAAGTTGAAATGATTTGAATTGATGGGGATATTCTGTATAGCGATTTAAATAAATATGGACTCTCTCTTTTCAATTATGCTTAATTAATACATTTCTTGCGAAATCCTGGGCGCCGAGATGCGTGGATGTGCAGGAGCAATTCAAGTACGAATTGACTAACAGCATTAAGTGGATCTGAGAGTATGGTAATATGGACCAAGTGGGTGTAATGAATTTGGAATCAAGCAAATCAATTGTAACACTTAGATTTAAAATATGTCGATTTTGAAGCATCATATTAGACATTATTCATTGCATCATTTTCTACGGTTGACTATTTATCATAAAATAACATAAAATAAGTACTTTTTAATCTGCAATGTATGTTGCCACTTTTACTTTGGGTCATTTCAAATGGAACTTATTTGTGATAAACGTTGTTAAGGAACTCTGCATTGCCTAATCATTCTCCTGTGGCTTTTACTTGCTTAAAGTAGGAAATATTTTTTCCCTATAATGCCCAATTTAAGAGAGTGCGTTTCATTTAAAATAATCGTCTCTTCGAAGTAAAAGTGTCCGAATGCAAATGGTGTATAAGATTCCATTCACCTATGTTACGAAAACAGACTATTCCGTGACACTTCAACTGCATTCCGACGTAATACATTCATAATTTCCTACTCATATCATCCAATCTTATTCGGACCAGGCAATTTGCATTGATCTTTAACCCTAATGTTATGAAGTGCCTAACACAGGCAAGGCTGATCAGATCAATTCCAACAGGTATTTGGCTCAATAAAATATTCGATTTTAGTAGTGATTGAATTCACTTGTCCATATTCGAGTGTCCAATGACATGACATACGAGGAGTTACTGGATTTCACTGTGCGTAAACTCTTCTCTTGAAGCAATTTCATGATACTGTAAATTGTTTGATATCTTAAAACCATTTCGTGAATTACCATTAGAATACTTAATTTAATTTGAAATGGCTAACACTATAACAATTGGCGTGAAGTCGATAAGCAATCGGGTGTTGAAATGGTGGAGATGAATCATTGGAAAGTTGAATGAATTGTTGCTCGTTCAATTATTTGGAAAATTAAACCGTTGAATAATGTGAAACTATTGTTTAATTTTACTTGCTATCGTGATATGCGAATATACATGACTTATTCAACAATGTCCTGTTTTCATGCACAGAGTGCGTCTCTCAGTAAAATTAAACCACGTGGGTGTGATAAATGCCAAAGTCAAGTGCAACAATTGTGGCATTAAGATGCAAACGAGAAACGATTCTCTCCTGACACATTAGCAAATAAAATGAAAATTGCAGTAGAACTTTTGCTGCCTATCTGAGATATGGAACCATGTGGGTAGAATGAATTACCAGTCTAATTGGGCCAATTGTCGTATTGAGTTAGAGACACGATAAAATTCTCTCCTGACGCATTGGCAAACAAGATGACAGATGAAGCAGAAATTTTTGCTACATTCTGCCTATTGCCCAGTTTTATACAACCACAATTAGAGGAAATCTATTTTTTTCAGTAATAAACAGTTTTATTTATAACAAATTAACGGGTTTCTTTGTGAAATCATTTGGAATTTCGCAATAAATTCAGTTCTAGTGAACTTCGTAAGGAGACCGAGTTCTTACATTCAAACATTTCGATTACAATATCTATTAGTCGTGAGATCAAATCGAAAACGCGACTAACCCACGATTACACTGGTAATTATTTAACTTCTGCGCTGAGTGCCAATCTCGTGGTCGTTGAGTTGGCAAACGTGTACATTGTCTATTGCATCATTGGACTACCATTTATTTTCTCTTATTTTGAGAAACGTTTAGTCTTCCAATATTTTGGTTCTATTTTTAGTTATCTATATAAATCGTAGCAAAGAAATGCATTGACATTATTACTAGAAATCTAGATGCCCTCCTTAATAACCAGGAAGTGAATTGTAATAAAAAACATTGCTATATCGCCATGATTTGACAAGATACGAAATGGAAGACAGTTACAATGTTATAAAAATTGTGCGATAGTTGGATAACGAATGTTTGTCCAATCAAAATAAGATTTCATGCACATTATTACCATTTAATTGGACTACGAATTACTTAAAATTTTTGAGTAAATGACATAAAATGGCTAATCAGAGCGAAATTGATAAACTCTCCGATTTAAAAATATTTTAGAAACAAAAGCATACGATTTTGTTTGGTCTTCGCTTTCACAACAATTTTTTAGGTCTTATTAGAGCCTCGAGTGAGGAATATCTTTGAAGTATATTCTGGGTGTTGTATATAGATAAATGCCCGAAGATGATGTAATTCTTTTTTGGCACTCCACCAGATCTTATGGGCTCTTCTAACCCTCGCTCTCCATTAGTGTTCAACTCCAAGATTACGAAATGAAATGGAAAGTAAGGTGGAAGAACCAACAGATAACTGGAGCATGAATAGTTCACTTTAGGGCATTGAAATTACAACTCTCGACTCTTCTAATCCTTGGCAAATATAAGTGATCAAATGCAAGATTACGGAATGGAAATAAAATAAATTACATGAATTTCCCCAAATACAATTTGTTAAAATTCTGCTGGATTTCAATTTAAATAAATACCAAGTGAGCTTCTTAAGTAGACCGAAATCTTACTTTCGAGCGAGCTGGTAGTGGCCAAACCAAAATTCCGATAAATTGAAGGTTAAAGTGATGACTATGCAACCGGATTTCAATAGTTTCTTTTGTGTACTATAATTCCTAGTGCTTCTTAGAGAACAGAAAGACTCAAGGGCATTTTGGACGCATTTACTAGTTTCTTATTTTTTATCTATCGATCTTGAGTTCTCTTCGTCTCGATTTCGATAAAGGAGATTTTCATGAAATATTTGACCCTTGTTCTATTGTAGGATAATTCCGACGACGAATTTTGAAAGCTTAAAGTTATATCAATGTGAAAAATTTGTTAATACCTAAGCAGGGAATTCACATTCATGTGCATTTCTGCATTCTTAGTGTGCTTTTTATAGCAGTTTACAAATTATGAATGCCAATTATCATCTTCATTGCAATTTCAGTTCGTCATTCAATTTAAAAATGGCTAATGTAATGGTAATCAAAGGTATCCGAAGACCATTGAAAGAAACAATGACAGCGCCAATTCTCCTATGACCGATTTGAGTAATTACAGAGCCTCCAATCACAATCTCTATAATCTTCACTGCTACAATCAAAACAGCGTACTAAAAGGAATAAGAGGTGAATTCAATGCACGTACTATGAAGGCGTCAACATAACTTGACTTAGAGAAGATTAGAAATGCCACTTCAGGCGTCATTACTAAAAGAATGGCCAAAAAATAAAGAATATGAAATTTAGGCAATATGGCAGCGGTTCCAATAGTATCGAGGAGTTCTGCTCTGTATTAAGCCGTAATTGTACCAAAAACTGAAAGAAATTCATAATTCCTTTTTGACTACCTGAACTTATAGAAACTTATGCAATTAGTGGAATACAGCAATGGCGGTCACTCAAACTTTTATCCAGTCCTATGCTGTTGATTCAAACGCAATTTAAATAAAACATAAACATTTTCAATTAGAAAACTTTAATCGCCATATGAAATATTGCCAAATTAATTGATTTCATATGTTGGATAACATGATACCAGTGATGAAGTATATGTGCTCACGTGGTAAACAGTTATACAGGATCTATTAATAATGACCTGCTCCCAGGCACAGAGAGGGTGTGCTGGTAAAATGAATTCTAGTGGATGTGACGAATTGGCAGTTCAAGCGCATTAATTGTGACATTATGTTGAAGGCAGGGTATAATTTTCACCTCAGCTTTTGGCAAACAGAATAAAATTTAGATTGGGATCTTTTGTTGTATGCTCTAAATTTCACTAATTTATGTAAATTCGATTTGTCAGATTTGTGCTGAATTTTCAAAACAAATAAATATCGAAGGAGCTACTTAGACAGACTGAGATCTTACTTTTGAGCTGGTCGGTTGAGGCCAAACCAAAGTCAAGGTGAATTGAAAGCTAAAGTGGTGACCATATAATGGTATTTTAATACTATTTTCTGCGAACTGTAATTTTTCCAGAAACATATGAGATTTACTTGATCAGGTAAGTTGATAACAAAGTGAATGTCGTTCAATAGTACTTAGAAATGGTCATGCACAATTGATCAGCTTAATATGATTGACTAAATTTCAAGTCAAGGTGAATTTTAAAGCCTGTGCGTGTGTGTGTATGTGAATACTGTTAGCTGGACAAGTGAGGCAAATTTTGGCTCATAAAAGAATGTCATGTCGAATTTTATCCAGATGAAACAGTTGGCCAACGGATTAGATGAGAACTAACGACTGGGTGTAATAGTCACATTAAATGACTGGAGGTTCTCAAGTTAGAACATCCCATAGGTTTTGACATTAAAAGTGCGCATAATATGACTTTGGTAGTGTTCGAAAATGTCAGAATTGAAATTTAAAAATTTAGTTTAGTTGAGTACTGGGTATTGTGACAGCAACAACATTACCGCCGCAGTCGAAGTATGCAATATAGTTGGCGAATTAAAAGATGAGATAAAAGCAATGCGTTCCCTTAGGGGGGTGATGTCTTGTGAATGTTCAACTGGTATGAATTGGTGGTTTGTGGTCTGCGAGGATGGTGAAGTGGTGTTCTTCCAAGACATCTAGAAAGTGTTTGACTGCTGGGGGGATAGCAAGCAGTTGTCTAGGAAATGCGTTGCGTCTTGTCTCATTGAGCGTTAGCTTCTAGGAAATAGATGGACAATCGTTCAATCACAAGTTTCCAAAGTAAAATGCTGTCAGATAACGTCAAGCAGGAGGCACTACTTAGTGCCGCAAACGCAACCTCGATGATCCCGTAACTCAGTATTTCTTCAAGATAATTACACTGGAATTCACTTTTGTTGTTGCACTTATCCATTTGCAATTTCTTTTCTTTAATAAAATGCTAGGACTTCTTTACTTTTAAGGTACTAGTGTTTGATCGATGACAATGAGAGGTATAGTAACAACATTGACCCCACTCTCCACCCAACTCCTCAATTCGGTTAGAGAGTGGAGGTATCACTGGACTACCTTTTTAAGTTAGAAAATTGATAATGAACGTAGCTTAGTCTAGATTAGCTTTCGCTATTAAAGGTTCCAAATGAAAATTAGACGAGAATGAAAGCAGAGAAGAGAGGAAGACATTCGATGTACCTACACAAGTGTGTTCCACAATGTCGTCATCAGAGGAAGGAAAGTAATGCAATTTGATAATGCGTCAAGTTGAAGTAGAGGATTTCTTGAATAACGAATGAGCACAATGTGATCGTAATGGACGAGTAAGATTTGGGTAAACACAATGGCTTTAAACTCACTAAGAAAACATTAATGGAAGGAATTTCGAATTATGAGTGTATGTATGTATATGGAAAATAGTTGAATTGTCACGGACTTTTCTATTCTCATCATATATGTCCTTCGGATGGAACCAAAGACTTCTCAACCCCCTTTTATTCCAATATCTTCGCACAACGTCGAGTTGCAATATTTTCTTATATCTTGTAATGGAAACGCTCTCCCTTCTTGCAATCGTTAACTCAATAGCAATATTCTTCATTCAACAGAATTTGATGTAATTCAACTGATTAAGCTTTTCGATAAATTCACCCCTCTAATCACATCCCTCGATGTCTACATTTCCAAAAATTAGAATTTTAACTGCAATCTCTAAAAACATACTCAACAATGGAAACTTGATGGTAATTAATAACGAACGCTTTTAAGGCTGTTTAAATATATTGCCAGTCAAGTAAGCACCAATAATCCAAACATGTTGAGAAATGAATTTAATGTGCACCAATATGTTTGGTAAAATATTACCAGTAATTTAGTAACTTGGATAAGAAATGTTACAATTGTGCACTAATTAATTGCAAGAATTTGAAAACTGAGAATGAATGAGAAGCCAAATATTTATTAAATTAATATTGTTGTGCGTTTAATAACGTTGTAAGGAAAGCATCATAGTAGTTTGCAAATAGCAATTTTTTTCAACACCATCTAGATAGTTCAGTTGCAACGAGCTACAGTACTATCAATGTTTCCAACAAAATTCCGGAGACGAGAGTAACAATTGCCAATTCTGTATGATATTGACATGCTACGCCCACGACTCCGATCGCTGTCTTTATAATTAGTAATGCAACAAAAGTCCAGTGGTACTACAAGGAATAAGATGATGATTTGAAGCATTTACCTTTTTACAAAAAGCGAGCTTCGGCTTGAAATGAAAGAAAAGCCCAATTCCATGGATCACCAATGCAGGAATACCAATTGCAAATACTGCTGCGGAAAAGCCAATTTGGCGGTCATCGATATTAGGAGAAAAAATTAAGTATGAGCTATATCCAATTAGAACTATATCAGATATCTACAAATAGGCAATCATTCGTTGTTGCTTACCATGGCCACACAATGAACAAATATGTTTTAATGAGGAAGACTAGTTAATTAAATGTGAGATTAAATTATTCCATCAGCGAAAACAACAAATAACTTAATAGATACTTATGATACAAAATTAGCGGTAAAGTTCAATCTACCAATAAATTTCTAGCACAGACTCTCAGAGCATGAAACACAGGCCAGAAGTTTCATCTACTTTTACCTAGCAAAATGGCATTATGTACGAACTCTAAATAAGAGCTGAAATAATTTTGTGAAATATTTTATGTTCTAGATTACATTTTTCAACTTTCAATCTGTTGAAGAAACATGTATTATTATTTCTTCGGTCGATTTTCTAAATCAGTGAAAGTCCAGTAATTAACTCAACATTCCAATAGCTTCTTTTCCTTAATTTCTCACTCTCAATTACTGTTCAAATTCAAATAAAAAATCTCCAGTGTTTACTGCACCGTTGCTTATGGCCTTTCTACTGTAGCTAATCGATTTAATATGCAGAAGCGAAATGCTTGTGTGATCTCTGACAATTTACGCGATTTCGCTCACGCTGAACTCTAGTAACACTTCGTAGGTCACGTTATTCGATACTTGGATGTAGTTGGATGAAGTCAATCTGTGCTAGGAGTAAATATTTTCTGTGCTAAATTCTTATTAAGAAATAGATAAACCATATCCATAAACAAGGATGTCTGACTAAATTGGGTAAGAAATGATATAATTGTACACTAATCTATTGAAAGAATTTGAAAACTGCGAATGAACGATTTTGAAAAAGTTGAAGCTAAATGTTTCCTCCCATTTAGGTAATGACGATTTTCCATACTTTGACTCTTTAGTTGAAGTCTTGAAAATACATTATTCAAATGATCAAGATAAACATCCTTCAGGTTCAAATCTCAAACGGTCCAAGTAATTTTTGGGCTATTGAACTCTGCTTAGAGATTACCAGACTACGCTCAGCATGGAAATTTAATAATCTTATTGACAAAAAGTTTATTCATTAGCTAGTTTTCTTAACTAAGCATCAAGAAGTCGGGGCAATGAAGTCGACAACTACGTGACTACCCCGTTTCTTCATATGGATGACATCCACAATGTTCGAAAGCACATCCAAATTTCTAGCAAATCTGCTGTCGCAAAGTAAAATCCACCATTAAATCATGGTGAAATTCACAGATCTGTTTAATGGGAGGATTACATTTTCTGATTGCCACACTGTGTGGTCTCGAGACTATCAAATCGGGTCTGTTGAATAGCTTTACCTAACAATATTATAATAGTGTGGTGATTGCTGAATTCGACTTTGACGCATTAGCATACACAAAGGTGAATTTCTTTAACTTGGTACTATTTGCACATTTATGCTGATACGAATGCTACTACTAAGCAGTTATCAAAGTGATGAAACGATTTTGCCCTTTTTACCGAGGCAGCTTTTGTTCAGTAAATTGAGGAAGCAATGTGCCATTAAATGAGGTACAGATCCAGCGCAATCTTTTAAAATGAAAAAGAATTACGCAACTGTGTCCTTGTTTAGATCTGATACTATAATTTCTATATAGTGCTTTAACCCAGTGGAAAAGTGAAAAGAGAGGAAGAGTGCTGCAAAAGAAATATGAAATTTGACGGATACACATACACACACACACACGCATAGTCTTTAATTTCCACTTTTTCCACATTTTATGCGCATGAACTGGAAATCCATCACGCTCATTCGAATGCATTTTACTGGCAGACCCACTCTGTGCATAAAAACAGGTCATTATTGAATAGATCTTGCATGTCCATTTATCAAGTGAGCACATAGACTTCATCAATGGTATCATTTTATCCAAAATATGAAATCAAGTAATTTGACAATATTTCATATGGGATTAAAATTTCTTAGGGGAAAATGTTTATGTTTTATGTAAATTGCGTTTGAACCAACAGTATCGATACCTAAATATCTAGCAAACAGGATAAAAGTTTGGGTGACAGTCATTGTTGTATTCTGCTAATTGCATAAGTTTCTATAAGTTCAGGCACTCAAAATAGAGTTGAATTTTCGGGAGAGCGCTTTTAGTCGAACGGAATCTTACTTTGGAGCTACACGGCTGCGGTCTCACCAAAATTTCAATTTATTCATAGTCAAATTATGACCATTTGACTTAATTGTAACAATTTGGTTTGCAAACTATTATTATTCTAGAAGACTATAAAATTCACCTCATTGAGAAAATTGACATCAGCGTTGGCATGGAGTTAATTTGGCGGAGTTTATAAATTAGGTTTCAGGACCGTGAACAAATCGTCGTAAGGAGATTGGAAGAGAAGAGATTGCGAAGTTTCGATGTATTCGTGCTAGACTAACATTTAACGGGCTGATAATAGGCCAGTAAGTGTAAAGTGACATAGAGGTAGATGGTTTGCTTTGATAAATTGAGGTTCACTGTTGCGACAGAAGAGAGCTTGTCAAGCTACATTCCCATTAAAATATATACCAATCTCTGATTTGGACTTGCTCAAGTTATCACAAGATTTAATAGGTCCATATTCTATTCAAGGTCTCATTTGCGTACTATCTGCGTAGGGCATTCGTAAAGAGTAATGTCAACGACATTTGCATTTATTGTCCAAAATTGAGTGTCGCGATGTTTCAGTGGATAAGTGCCGTTTCAAGTCAACAACCTGCGTCAACGTACAGTCATTCCATTTTTTTTGAGGAAAAATGGACTTCAAGCTTAACTTTTATTCTCTTAGCAACTACTAACAGTTGAGAATTCAAGAAGATTTTGTTAGAATTTAATTCGTACTTAATGGTGCATTACCATCTCAAGTGTCAACAATACAAATTGCCTGATAATACCAACAATTTCCAGTTGATTAAATGGTCGTCGAAGATGCTCAAGAATGATCATCTTCATTTCTCTCTCTTCTGGGTTAACAACTAAACAAATGCCTAACTCAAGATATATCACATTACACCCCTTTTTAAAGCCCATATTCATTTCAATAAACTACTTTCTCTCCAAAAAATACTTATTATGGATTATTTATGGATGTTTTACTAATAGAACAGTTGTGTAATTTCGATTTTGGAATTCAAAACGCTTTTATTAATATCCAGAAGAATTTATGAGTAAATGCTATTGAGTAAACTATCCTGGAAGGGGAGACTCAGCCATATTTATACGAATTAAACCAATCAGACTCCAAATCGAAAATCACCATACTAATTAATTGCTTATGCGTCCAAAATTCCATTGAGTCACAAGATTCACTAAGAAACATCAAAATCTCCAGTGCTATAAATAAGTGTTAGTGAGTATGCATGGCATTTAATCAAAGGGAGTAGAGAGGGTAAAAGAAAGGCGATTTTACCTGCGTCTAGGTTGAAAACTTTGACTTGGGTATATTCGGTGACAACATGATCAACACTATGCTTGAATTGAAAAAGTATGCGCCCTTTTAAAAGTGCGGAATAAATAAAAACCACCACACATGTTCGATACTCCGATAGTTTTTATTTGATAATTTGCCTCAATATCGCCCAATTTATCGATTTCTAATGCTCAATAAACCGGCATTATTGCTTAATTATAGCTGCTTTCGTTATAAGTAGGTATGCAAGATCTATTCAATCATGAGGTGTTTTCAGACATGGAGAAGGTCTGTCAATAATGTTAAACCGCATGGAGTGACGAATTATTACAGAAACGAAAAAAATTCTCTCCCGATCCATTAATGAACAAGATGACAGGTGAAGTGGAAACTTTGACTGCATTCTAAAACTGGCTCAGGCATGATTTTGTTCAGTGATGAACAATTATATTTACTTCCAAAAGCATGTTGGATTTTCACCATAAAATCATTTCAAATGAATTTTCTAATGATATAACAAAAATCTTGGATAATTTAAAGTTAAAACGGTGATTATTTATACCAATTTGAATATTTTATTCCCACTTTAACGACACTTGTGTTTTAAAATCAACTCATGAGGATCAGCTTTCAATACGTATAACACAAGACCTAATAGGGCCATATTCAATTTGTCTGTAGTTAGCTTGGATTCTAAGAGGGTTACTTAGTTCCAGTTAAGACCTCACATGCATATCTCTAAGATGGGGACTTGTTGAGAACTATATCAACGACATTTACATCGTTTGTCCAACATTGAGTGTCGTGATGTTTCAGTGCATGAACAACGCTTCAAGCAAACAACCTGTATCAACTTACAGTCACTCCATCTTGCGATAAATGTAATTCTTACTTACATTTTATTTTCTTAGCAACTACTAATGCTACTACTACAACTACTAGAGAATTCAAAAAGATCGTGCTGAAATTAAATTCGAATTTAAAGTCAAATCATCATCTCAAGTGTCATCCCTCCAAGTTGTCTTAAAACAATAAAATTCTTCAGTTGAGCTCAATTCAATGCGTGTAACATTGAGATGTCGTCTTGGTATAATTTCTCCGAATGTAATCGCATACACCATATGCAAAAAAATTCTCCCCAAGTCAATTTTTATCCGTTTGCACTTAGTTCGAAAAGATATTTTTATTATTTGAACTATTTACCTTTCATTTAAACATTACGCCTTAAAATAATTGTTGTAACCGGTTGATTAACTTCAATTAAATGAGCTTAAATCTATCGCTATTTTGAATGTAACTTTGGATATCGTGCGAGAAGCCCTGTGATGCAGGTCAACAGTGTACCACTATCATCATCATCATCATCATCATCCCTCAAACCTACTTTATTTATTAGCACACCTACTTCTGTATTCTGAACTAAAAACGAAACAATTTCACTCAACAGATCATCGACTCTAGCTATCGTCCAGCTGGATATAATGTCATCAAATTTCGCTTCAATGAAGTTTAATAAAGAAACCAGACGATTCTTTTTTGTCAATTTCATGACATATTCCGCTTGTTGAGTTCTAGAAATTTCATTGATGCTGATCACTCTAGGAGCGAATGAGTTTACGAGTGCAGAACCTCTCCGGTTATTCAATATTCAGTAGTTATTTCTAGCTCAGCGTACCCGAAACAGTGTTTAATGACTAAGCTCCATGCCAGTGGAGCACAGTCTTATTGAACGCATTCCACCTCATACGACTCTTTCCTCTAAGCTGTTGGAGCACCTTAGCAAATGTTGGAGTAGCTTAGCAAATTTTGCCTTTGAGTTTTCTGAGGATAAGTCAAGCCTAATTCTTGCGGCAATTCAATGAAAATTTCTTAGAAAGAAACTGCGACTTTAACCTCGTTGACACCTATTAGATGTTTCAATCGCACCATGAAATGATAAATTAAGTGGAAAGTCCCATGTTTATTGTTCACATATTCACTTCCAACCTGCAGTTCTTGCGGAATAATGAGTGTTTTTACACATGCGAGCACTGATCGCATTTTGTGTTTGCGCATGTGACAAGCGGGTATGCAAGATCCATTCAATAATCACCTGTTCACATGCGTAGAGAGGCTAAGTCAGTGATATGAATCCGCGTGAGTGGAGACCTCGTAAGCTAAAAATCAATAAGTAAGAATCCTGAATATAACAAAATATGTACCTCAAAATTTGCTGCTGTTTGAGATGAACAGAGGAAATTTTCGTATGATTTGGAATGCGTTTATTTGGATTGTGCTCCATTGACATAGTATGTATTCATTAAATTCAGCTTTCGTTAAGCTATTGATTATTGAATAGTCGTGATAACTCGGCACTCGTGATCTCATTTGCTACCTAACGCGATCAGCATCACTGTTAACATTGCATGATGTACATAAACTGATAGTCATTAAGCAAGAATGGATAACCGAGGGAGCTTTAAAGAAACGAGGGAGTCTTTTACTAAACGAGAGATCTGTGCATACCTATAATTTTCTGCAACTGCACTTCTGTACACTTCCTTGCGAACCAATTGGCTTATTATAATTTTGAATAAATATGTAATTAATTAATACGACAACTTTCTATTTTGAGTCCGATTGATTTGATTTGATGAACACTTCATGGAAATTTTGTAATTGGAGGATAATTCACTCAAAATATATTCACTCACGAACGCTTACAATTATTAATAAAAGTGTCTTCCAAACCCAAATCGAAGTAATGCTACTATTCCATTTATAATACAGGCAAATACATAATAGGCAGACACTTTTGGCCAAATAGTGGATTGAAATGAATAATTGTTTTAAAAATGGGTAAATGAATTATATATTAATTTATGTAATTGCGTAGTTGATAGTTCAGTATATTATAGTAGATAATTAGCTCCAACCACTGTTTGCACATTATTGAACGCTCCGTCTTGACTATTCGGTGGTACGAGGTTTCATTTTTCATCGAATTTTTCTGTCGACAATTGAAATTCACATAGGTGCACTGAATTCTGACATAATATTACAGAGAGAAAATTATCCACTTCTCTCTCTTTAGCAAACAAGATGAAAACTGAATCAGAACCTTAGGCTTCACAGGTTTCGCAACTAAAAATAGCCAGGATCGATTGCCTTCAGTGGTAAAACCTTTTATCTATCGAAACATTCAATGTTGGATCTGCAAATTAGGACATATCTTTGCTATTAAAATTGGACTTTTCGTAGAAGTGAAGCTGTAATCCAAAAATGCATTCGAGTCTTCTGCAATTAGAATATCAATAATCAGATTGAACTTTCACTAGAGACATATTAACTTTATGTTATTTCTTTCAAATATTTAACACTAGAATTTATTTTAGTAACACTTAACACTGCACGAATGATAAGTGGCGAAGCGAATAATATTTCAAAAATGGAAACTGCCGTAAGTGTTTGCCTGTACTTGAGTGTTTAACAATTCCACACCACAATTTAAAAGCATTATAATGTGCCCTAACATGTTTGGTAAAATATATCCACCAGTGACATCAGTATTAGCATCGCGTGATGAGCGTAAACTGGTAATCAATAAGAAATTATGAATTTCCGGTGCACATACTACTTAAGTGTTAACTTATCTATCAAATCAACGGGAGGGATTCTATCTAATTGGAAGATCTTCGCATTCCGACAATATCCTACTACCACGTGTGTATAGTTTAGTAAACTCTTCAAAGTATGTCGAAGAGCATCTCATCATCTTCGCCTGCATCCTCAACTACCTCCCTTTGAGGAGTAATATTTCACTTTGTTCTTTCCCCAACTATAAACCTTATTTATCCTCATCAACTCATGTAGATCAGGCACTGAGTCAATGACTTCAATAACTGTTATGCTGCACTTTAGCAAGTTCATATGAACTCGTTGTCACATTGGTGCTCTCCTTTTTCTTCTTAAAACATCATTTGCTTTCTTTATTAAAGTTTGCTGGAGCAAAACTCAAGATCACTGTTTCCATTTTAATGACATTTAGATTCATGCATACTCCCAGTCACTTTAATTTTTCTAGAGTCAAACATATTTTAAGCATGATTGTACTCTTTCAGAATATAAAAGCAAAAGCAATGTACACATCCGTGTGTATTGCATGCATGAAAGCACTTTTAGCCATGTTGTCAATAAACGTTCTTTGCTCTACATTTTCTACGTTCTCGCTACTGTGGACGAAGCATAACAAACAGTTTCGTCTGAATGTCTTCAAGGACATGGCTAAACGTTAAATGTACTTCTTAGTGGATTGATATGGTTTAGTGTTTGTGTAGCTTTTACCACATCTGATAGATCCAACACTATAAATAAATGTTGGTGAGGAGGCATATGACTTATGTATTGGGAAAGAACAAGGCGATATAGTACCACTTGATACGAGCAGAAAAAATGAAAGAATTCGAAGTTGTTTTTCAATTTCTTTTCGACAAAACTCCAACTAATCATTACAAATTGTTTAATGGTACACAGTCATATTACCATTTTGATATTAACTCACCTAAACAAAATAGTTTAAATTAAGCCACTTTGAGTTTGAACTAGTTATGATTTTGGAGCGGTCTCAGGACCAACAGAAATTACAATATGATGGTCCAAAAGTAACATCTCAGTCTCCCTTAAGAGCTCACTTAAAATGTATTTATTATGGAAATTCAACACGATTTTGCAAGGAGGCACGATGGTTGCTGTTCCATAACCACAGTGAATTCTTTAATAGATGAAATGGTGAACTACTGAATTCAATCGATTTTGCATAAAATTGTGCAGTCTGCAAAAAGTACAAAATTTTCACTCTAATTGTTAACCTGTTTGTTATTGGGTCAGGAGTGAATTGTTTTTTTCTGCAACTCACTCTTACAATTGATCCACTAGAACTGTTAATTCTTCACAGTCACGTGGTTTCATATCACCGGCAGGACCTTTCTTTGCACGAAGACAGGTCATTGTTGAGTAGATCTGGCATAAACGCTTATCACGTGAGCAAATATAATTAGATAATGGTATCATGTTATTGAGCGTATAAAATCTATTGATTTGGCAATATTGAATATGAAGATTCGGTATTAATTTGTTTTGCGGAATAAATGTTCATTATCACATTAAATCACATTAATGCTTTCAGTAAAATTTTAGCAGAGCAATTAGAACAAAACTGACTCTCTCCGTCTAATTAGTATTCTATAAAAAATACATAATTAGAATAGATTAGACAGGGCTCTCTATGTTGCGTTGGTTTGATGTCTCTTGGAGCACATTATAGGTCGACTACACACGTATCAGTGCTTACTCCGAAGGTATATTTCTGTCACGATTGAAGAGTAAAAAGAATGTCTGTTTTTAAATTACAATAAATTAGCGAATTAATGAAAATTATTAAAGCCTCAAACACTTTCTCTTTCTGCTTTAACTTGTGGTCTTTCAGCTGAATGCCTTCTTAGAGAACAAATACTCTGCTGTTCATTTAGTCATCTAAGAAGCCCAATTAAAAACGCTTTGCTTCAATCTGTGCTCCTGCTTAAATATCCTCATTTGATGGTTAAAATTCCACTCATTTCTTTCAGCGTCTGCAAGCTCTTCGTATCCTCATTTGCAGTGAGTCAGTGTCTTTAATAGATGCATCACTGTGAACTTTTCTTGTTAAACTCCAATTCACTTTAACAGACTCATGTGGACACATTGTCATTCTTATTTAGCCTCATTTTCGCGTTATAGAAAGTTAGAGTGCAAATTTTGTTTGGGCGAATTCTTGCTGATATTCCTTCTGAACGCAAAGACAAGTGCGTAACGATATGTAAACTCCCTAATAATTAGCATTCATTTTATGAAAGTAGCGAAATCTTATTTTTCCGAACTGAACAGTGGTCTTTGGTTGCCTTGACTTAGCCCAAGTAATCACTATGATAATTTTTGACTTGTCCCAATTTTGCTTACACAGTAAATCTGTTTTGTTTCTAATCAGAAACAAGAACACGGCCTAATTGTGAAGCTCACTTGAAATGAATTTGTAGTGAAAATTCAACAGGATCGCACAAAGAGCCACGTTGCTTGCAGTTCCACGGCCACATTAAATGCTTGTATAAACTGAATGGCGGATCATCACTACTTAGATTAGCATATTATTATGCAGTATTATATTAATGAAGCGGAAACTTCAACATTAATTTTCATCTTCTTTGCCAATGGATCAGGAGAGAATAGTTTCTTACTTGTAGCTTAATGTCATAATAGATTCACTTGAACTCTAATTTCTTTACACCCACGTGGTTTCACTTTAACGACACACCCCCACATAGCTTGAGAACAGGTTGATCTCAAATAGACCTTGCATACACGCTTTTCATGAGACCGAAACAATTAAACTATAGTATCACTTTACTTAATATTGAAAATCTATTACTTTTGCAGTTTTGTAGGTGGAGAATAGGATACCAATTTGATCTGCAAATTAATATTTTCGACAAAGCAAATCATGTTAACAAAATCATTGCAATTTTAGCTTAGCAATTGGTATAAAATTGACTCCGACTCTCAAATACATATTGTATGACTCATAAAGGCACAATGACAATTAAAGTAGAAATTTTACAGCATTAAATATATTGGGCAGTTATAAGCAATTACATGAAGCCAGAATCGATTTCATTTAAAGTGGAATTAAAAAGCTTTTTATTTGTGAAAAGTATTTGTTAATTTTAGTGAAAATCTTATTAAATGATAGGACCTATAAGTTGCCTTTTCAATATTTTCAGTTAGCTTTTCTTAATTCACAAAGTCACTTCACTGGTGTTGGGCAAATGAAATTTTAGACACGCTTTCCAAGCTCCGATAATCCATCTTTGAAAAATGTTCTGAACCATTAACGTCTACCAATTACTTGCTGCCAAAGATGAGCAATTCTTTTCAATCACAAGTGAATCAATTTAATCTCAAACTCTATTGGCTAACTGCAAACAAGAAAACATATTTATATGAAGCCATTGCTGCACAAAGGAATGCATTATCTTACATACTAAGATGTCACCTGAGGTTTCAAAAATACAAAACCCATGTAAACATATTCCCCTTGTTCTCTTCATGCTACTCACTACAATATCCTTTGTAAGTGTTTAATATTTTATAAGGCGAATAACTCCCTCTTTTAGTCTGGTGATATAGTCCTGTTAATCTTAAGAGAGGACGTTTATCCTAATGCTGAAGCCGCCAAAAAACTCCCTGCAATTCCTCACGTATTACTTGCTGTTGGAATTCTAGGTTGCTTTAAGTGTTTATTACCGCCTATCACCTTCAAAGTTAAAAGTCGTGTTCTCACATTCATTGTAAGTACATTGAATTCTATATCTATTTCTTGCAGTGCATTTTGATTGCTATTCTAGGAACTACGGATTTTGTGGTTGGAAGCCTGATAATATTATAAATCGGTAATACTGAAGTAGGTGCTTTCGTTGTCGGTAATGGCCTTATTGAGGCAATATTGATTGCCGATTCAGTGGTCATATTGAAAAGGTATAAATATCCGGATTTGAAATGAGATATACGGCCTTCATTCTCGAGATCCGATCTCAAGAGGTTAATAGGGCAATATTAATTGGCGAGCAATCATCCTTTGCCATTCCAAGCTATTTCTAATTTGCGGAATGTGAAAATTCCACCAGTTCCTCCAAAAAACATTAACTTTTCTCATATCTTGCAGCTTAGTCTATCTCAAAAGCCATTCCATAATTGAGCCGATCTTCTAAGACTAAAGTCATTTGCTCAGTCGGTACTCAATCTCTCACTGGCATTACGATTTTTCCCAATCGTACGACAAATTTGGTGATCCTCTTCCCTCTCCAACACCTATCACCAGTTTTCGATTCACCCCTTTTCGTCCTCTTCCACTGTCTTAAGTTACTTACAGTAATAAATTTCAGTGCGAGTGTATTGGTGGCTCTTAACTTTTATCCCACGTTAGGCCAAAAAAGCCTCCATATTTGATTCGTACAGCTGGTGTTGGCAAACTGAGTGCGATGTTTCATTATGCTTTCGCTGCTCTACCATCTGAAGTCACGTCATTAGTTTTCAGGCTATGTAAAGATCAAAAGTGATTAGTATGTTTTGAAATTTGTCAAGTTGCTTGCTGTAATTTCGACACATTTATGATTAAATAATAAAAACGATTCTTTATACTTACAATTGCAAATATTTATTTATTTTATTTTAAATTTATTATATTGAATGATAACTATCATAATTGTGCACTAACTAGTTTGGTGAATCAAGAAATTTAGAATGAACAATTGTTGAAAATGTTGTAAGCGAATTTTTATTAAATTAAAATTCATGTGGATTTACTAATGTTTTAATGAAGGGATCATAGTAATTTTCAGATAATTAATAGCAATCATCTTTAATGTCATCATCATTGCCATACCGACAAATATATTACTATCATTTCCACAACGAAGGTATTTACAGTACTCCAAGCAGCATCTTCGTTACCATTAATGCAGAAATAACAATGCTGTACTGCAAGAAATAAGATGGTGAACTCGAAGCACTTACCTTTACACGGACATTTAATTTAAATTTGAACCAAACGAGTAGTCCAATCCATGTATAAATACTGCAAAATACCAGAAGCAAGCACTAGCTCAGAAAGTGTAGGGCAAAGGTCAGCTGTATTTGAAGCAAAACGGTTATGAGTGATCCATCCAATTTGAATTATATCAAATACCTAAAAATAGGAAATTATTATTTGCTGCATACGATGGCCAAAATATAGGCAAATACTATGCATGGAGTGCAGGGATCGCGGCATTTCTTTTCTGTTTCAGAAGCCTCCGATGTCATCTTTTTTTAAAGTAAATTTACGCATTTGTGTAGAAACCCATAAATATGTTTTGGAGAAGATAATTAGCCAATCAAATGTGAAATTAAATAATTTTACTAGCAATTGTATTGAATTACTGATCTAAGGTAAAAATTTAGCGGCAAAGGTCAATCTATCAAAAGGTTTCAAACAGAGACTATCAGAGAATGAAACATATGCCGGAAGCTTCATTTATTCCACAATAGAAAAGTGATATTAAGTTCGGACTTTTAGTGAGTGTTAAAAATGCGGCGGAATATTTTATATTCTAGATCGTTTTGGTAACTTTCAATCTGTTGAAGAAATTAATACAATTCCTTGGAGCAAAAATTTATTCAACACACCAATGCCTTCTCCACATATTTCGCACCAGACTACTGATCAAATTCGAATCAACAGTCCTCTGTAGTTATTGCGCAGGTGCACTTTTATAATGCTCGACTCCTCTGATTTAACTGAATTCTTAAATAGGCAGCAGCGAAATGCTTGTGGAACCGCAAGCAATTCACGCAATATTGGTACTGCTTCAAGACTTCTAGTAAAACTTCGTACGTCACATCATTCCATACCGGGATATTGTTGAGTGAATTCAATCTGTGCTAAGAGTGAATATTTCTTGGGCTAACTTCTCACTGAGAATTGAAAAACCTAAACAATATATAACCCCTGAGAAGTCTAACTATGTGCAAATGAAGTACAACTAACCTCTGCCTTGTCCCTGTGGACACACTTTGACGACAACAGTTGATTGGTAATATATATCCATTTCTTCCTCTCCATTAGTGCAACATGCCACTACTTCAACTCGATTGTCACCATGTTCCGTTAGGAATGGATGCGACTACTCAATGTACTACATAATTCTTGATAATTTGAAAATTCGCCTTCTCTTCCACAACAATTGCATTGTATTGCAATTTCAGCACATTGAATGTCTAATAGGTAAAGCGAATGATTAAAGAATAAAAACGATTCCTGATTCTTGCAATTGCAGATAATTTAGACATATATTGAAGAAAAGAGATGTTGTGATTTTAACTGCTACTAATTTTGTCAATAGGTCAGGCGAGAAAAATTTCTCGTCTGTAAAAGTAATGCAAAAATTGATCCATTTGAATATGAAATTCACCACCCCCATATGATTTCATATCATTAACGGAGACTTTCTATGCAGGTGATTATGTCGTTATTGAAAACATCT
Organism: Hymenolepis microstoma; assembly: GCA_000469805.3. Taxonomy (NCBI): domain Eukaryota; kingdom Metazoa; phylum Platyhelminthes; class Cestoda; order Cyclophyllidea; family Hymenolepididae; genus Hymenolepis; species Hymenolepis microstoma. Next base: position 6,784,075 of record LR215995.1, on the reverse strand, counting down.
TGCATACCCACTTTTCATATTAGCAAATACAATTCAATAATTGTTTCATTTTACTCAACATTAAATATCTACTAATTAGACAATATTGGAAATATGGCGAACACACATTGATTTCCTTTCCACAAGAAGTTGATCGCCATCATATCAAATACTCTCAACTGCTCCATCACAATATTAGTCTGGTATTTCGAACTGAGGTGTTGGGAAGCTCAAGCGTTTTAATAAACTGCCAATGAAATATAAGATTCTTCCTATTGCTGAAATATGAACGATTCACCTCATTGGAGGCTGTAAATCGGATAAAAAATCGAATTCGCATCTATTGATTGCCAATACTATTCGCATATTGGGTGACTTCATTTATACTCGGTTTGTGGTGTTTACTGCTAAACATCCAATTCTACCATTAAGTTGGCACAATTTTTAGACGCCAACTGTTAGCCGCCTGTTCATTTTGTTCCGAGAGAGAAATGCGTGTTTTCAAGTTACTGTTTTCAAGCTGTTTCAATTATTCAAAATTGCTCAGCGCTTAGAGATTACACTGAGAATGTGAGATTTTAGTTCAGTTTCATAACACATTTATACGAATTCCTTATGCAATATTTTGGTGAAGGATTTGAAATGATTTGAATTGATGAGGATATTTTGTAGGGCGATTTAAATAAATAAGGACTCTCTCTTTTCACTGATGCTTAATTAATACATTTCTTGTGAAATTCTAGGCGCCGAGATGTGTGGATGTGCAGGAGCAATTCAATTACGAATTGACTTACAGCATTAAGTGGATCCAACAGTATGGTAATATGGACCAAGTGGGTGTAATGAATTTCGAACCAAGCAAATCAATTGTAACACTTAGAATTAAACATACGTCGATTTTGAAGCATCATATAGGACATTAATCGTTGCATCATTGTCTACCGTTAACTACTTATCATAAAATAGCCTATGCTACGAAAACAGACTATTCAGTGACACTTCAACTGTATTCCGACGTAATATATTCATAATTTCGTACTCATATCATCCAATCTTATTCGGACTAGGTAATTAGTATTGATCTTTAAATCTAATGTTATGAAGTGCCTAACACAGGCAGGGCTGATCAAATCAATTCCAACAGGTATTTGGCTCAAGAAAATATTCAATTTTGGTAGTGATTGAATTCACTTGTCCATATTCGAGTGTCCAATGACATGACCTACGAGGAGTTACTGGATTTCACTGTGCGTAAACTCTTCTCTTGAAGCAATTTCATGATACTGTAAATTGTTTGAGATCTTAAAGACATTTCGCAAATTACCATTAGAGTACTTAATTTAATTTGAAATGCCTAACTGTATAACACTTGGCGTAAAGTCGATAAGCAATCGCGTGTGCAAATGGTGGAGATGAACCATTGGAAAGTTGAATGAATTGCTGCTCGTTCAACTATTTGGAAACTTAAACAGGGAAAGAGATTGGCTCTTTAATTTTGACATTTTCTACTGAATCCTATTTAACCCTACTTAGCCAATTGCATTTTGATCTCTAATAAGATACATTACTAACTGTTCTGCAATGTTGAGTGTAGTAATAATAATAGGAAGGATAGGAAAGGAATCACATCGGTGAACCATTTATGTTCCCAAAATTTGAAAAGTCAAGATGATTGAAGACAATTGTATATGAGTAAATACTGAGTTATCCACCACACAAATGCCGTACTCAACACAAAGTGCATTTAATATTTTAGAACCAATATTCACTTAAATTTATTACTCTTGCCAAAACTATTCATTATACACTTACCTGTAATATTCGCACAATATCTGCATAACTTTGACATCGGATTTGAAGACACTTTTGTTAATAATCGAAAGCTTTCATGAATGGATACGCCAGAATCTACGTTGCTAGGAGTAAATGTTTGTGAGAATATATAGAGAAGAGAGAAAGAATGGGGTGAAATGGTGATGCTGAAATGGAGGCGACTGTGCACGCAAATAGGTAGAAGACTTTGAATTGAACATTCCCAGTGGCAATAGAATTGATACAATGTTTGAGTTTGTAACTAATTACCACGTTATCAATGCAATGCATGCACTGATTGATGCTTCGAAAATCTTTAGTTGGAAATTTCGCTTGCTATCGTGATATGCGAACATACATGACTTATTCAACAATGTCCTGTTTTCATGCACAGAGTGTGTCTGTCAGTAAAATTAAACCACGTGGGTGTGATGAATGTCAAAGTCAAGTGCAACAATTATGGCATAATGATGCAAACGAGAAACGATTCTCTCCTGACACATTAGCAAATAAAATGAAAATTGCAGTAGAACTTTTGCTGCCTATCTGAGATATTGAACTACGTGGGTTTTATGACTTACCAGTTAAATTGGGTCAACTGTCGCATTGAGTTAGAGGCACGATACAAATCCATTCTGACCCATTGGCAAGCAAGATGACAGATGAAGTAGTAAATTTCGCTACATTCTGCCTATTGCACAGTTTTACGCAACTACAAGTAATGAGGTTCAATTTCGCTCAATGATAACCTGTTTCATCTGTAAAAATAACGTGTGTCTTTGTGGAATTATTTTAAATTTCGCAATAAATCCAGTTCGAGTGAACTTTGCAAGGAGACCGAGTTCTTACATTCAAACCGCCTGATTGCGATTTCTGTCGGTCCTGTTATCAGACCAGGATAGCGACTAATTCCTGACTGCACTGCTAATTAGTTAACTTTTGAGCTGAGTGCCAATCTCGTAGTCTCTGCGTTGGCAAACGTGTACATTGACTATTACACCACTGGATCACCATTTATCTACTTTTATTTTGAGAAACGTCTATTCTTTCAAAATTCTGGTTCCATTTTAGCAAGGAAATGGATAAACATTTTTGGTAGAAGTCTGGGTACATTCCTGAATAACCAGGAAGTGAAGTGTAAAATCTTATATCGTTACAATACATTGCTATAGAGCCATTATTTGACAAGGTACGGAATGTAGGATAGTTGCACTGTTGTAAAAATTGTGCCATAGTTGGGGCACGGATGTTTGCCCAATATCCACCTCTAATCACTCTGTTGCTCTTATTCATTTCTGCACTTACATTATTACGGATTTAGTGGTGTCACATCAAAACCACTCTCATTGCATTATTGAAATCCAAATGCTCCATTGAAAATCCCCCTGAAAATTACTCATAAATTTGGCCCCTTAAATAATTCTCCACCACGCTGATAAATTGCCTTAGTATGACGATATGCAGAATTGAACAAATTGGTCATCAAACCCGAATCTCTTTGAAATTGCTTAATGTTGGAGTTAAACAGTGTCGAGTAAGCAGTGTATATTAGACGACAAAATCTTCTTCCAATGAAAAATTACACCACGAACCGCACCATATCAGCCCAACAAGACCAGAAAGAATCGCAAACAGACAGTTCAAGAGTAAAACAATTTGGCAACTAATAAACCACTGAACACAATCGACGCTGACTACTTGTAGTTGTATAAACCTCTGCAATAAATAGAATGTATTTAATGGCTTCCTGTCTGTAATATAATGTCGCAATTGATGTGCTTGGATTAAAATTCAGTGCCTCCACATGGTTTTCAATTACTGACAGACTTAAATCTGTGAAAAATGAATTGTTGCATTTCTAAATAGTGACAGCCAAATTGAAAAATCTGTTGAAGGGAAGTGCGGCTGCCACTCTTTCGGAACCAAACTTCAGTTGTGCTCCAATACGTAAAATTCCTTTCTTGAATAATAATGATGGTGATATATTCTTGCATTACGTTCCAGAATTCTGATATATGTTTATTCTATGGAGGTAAATTAGACGTTTAAAAAGGATCCTAGGACAGAAGGGCCACTTAGTAATAATAAGTAGAGCCAGTAGTATTCTAATGAGTTTTACACTCAGTTCTTAGTGCGAATCGATTTTGTTCAGTGATGAACTGCTTTAGCGATAAAACTAACGAGTCTCTTTGCGGAATGGTTTTGAATTTTGACAATAAATTCAGTTCAATTGAGCTTTACAGGGAGACCAAGATCCTATATTTGAACCGACTGATTACGATTTCTGTTCGGCTTGAAATCACAGCAAAATCGCAAAACAAACTACACTAAATATGTAGGTTTATTTCAAAAGGATTGGTGTACAACACGAATGCTAACATAACCGTGTAGTAGTTATCAGTTTATAAAGATTAGTTTGATTTACTTCTCAAATTACAACTTAAAAGTCAGCTCTAATGAGGGCATTGGCAACTGTACTACAATGGAACGTACGTTTTCATTTAAACTAAAAACGATTCAGTCCTAGTTGACATTCCTGCTCACTATAGTCGAGTTGATTGGTACAATTTCACTCACTACATAACCAGATCAGGTTATCCTGGTGACAGTATATTTTGCAGAAATCCATTCAGACCCTTCGGAGCATATGAATGCTCATTAAAATTTCATCCGTCTGAGGCGTTCGATAAGACCTTCGATTCCGAAGGATGGGCTCTTACAGTTCATTTTCAAACAGATCACGATGATTAATTACCTTTCGTTATATCTGCCCTCTGTTCCCATGCTGATTTCGATTGTTAGGCCCGTTCTGAATTCAAAACAGTTTCTACAGCTGCTACGATCTGTTGTCCACAAATTTATTGAGGATGGAAGGTAAGCTGTCAGCTTTGTTTCCTGTTTTTCAATAATTTGAACAAAATTGGGAAGCTGGAAGACTTTATTCTTTTGAATTTATGAGCATTTATCATCGCTTAGTTAAAAATCAACTTTAATAGGGAATGTTTTAATTCTTCACAGCTATTTCAGCTAAATCTGATTGTTTTTGAGTCTTTCAATATCTCATTTCCTCTAGATTTCCTTAAGCGATTTTCAAAATGTTTATTTAAGTTTGAAAAATGCACTTGTCTAGTGGTGGGTGATCGTTTCTTCCCAATTTCACTTGGAAATGGAATTGAACGTGAAGAGGTCGCAGTGTTGTGACTACTGAAACCACCGACTCAGTGTCTGATCTACGTTGATTAGAAACCGTGGATAGAATAGAAAGTAGGTAGAGATGACGAAATATTAAATCTCAAAGGAGATGCTCATGAAGAAACAGAGATAGAAAGGAGATCTTACATTTAGCATCATCGTCGTCAATGCATATTTCACTTTCAACTCGTCCATAAAGTGGGTGTCCTACTGAAGGACTTCATATGAAGATAGATGAGTGGTAAGATAGAATATTATCGGAATGCGTGGACCTCCCGATTAGCTAATGACGCCTCATGTTTTGGAAGATCTTGGAATGAATTTATTTTGGAAATTCAACACGATTTAGCATCTTGATAAGAAAGTCAATTACATCACAGAATCGATTTTGGCTATTTGTATTTATATAAACCCTTACTATCCGTAGAAAAGAGGACCTCAGCAAAAAATAATGACGCCAAGCGTTCCCATCTCCCCTTACAGAATTCGCTTAACACCAACAAAGTGTTTCTATTGTACGCTGTGAGTGAACTCTGCACTTGAAGTACTTCCAAAATCGCTTGTGATCACACAGTCATTTATTAAAATAGAAAGGCCAAAAACTTATTTTCCGTATCTGTCCATATTTCTGTTTGTTTTCTTAACGAGCACCGGTAGGAATTTCTCGCAAATAATTTCCAAATCTAGATGCCCATAACCAGAAACAAGGAACCAAACAAGAGTGAAAACGTGTTCATATGAGTCTGGTTAAGTGAAATGGAGTTGAACAAGAAGAGATCGTAGTGTTATACTGACTGAAACCACAGGCTCAGTGCTTGATCCACCTGAGTTGAAGTTAATGCAAAACCTTAGTAAATGTGAATAGAATAGAGAGAGAGTGATGGAGAAGTATTGTATGTCAGAGGAGGTGCTCATGAAGTAAAAAATGTGGAAAGAAGGTCTTAAATTTATCGCCTTCTTCGTCTATATATTCAACAGTAAACTCGTTCATAAAGTGGGTGTTATACTCTGGGATTTCACATTAAGATAGACGGGCGGTAAGATAAATGTATGGAAAGAAATATTATCGGAATAAGTAGACCTTGTGTTTAAGTAATGACGCCCCTCTAGACTACGACTCTGAAGTTGAAGTCTTGAGATTGGGTCATGCGACTACTCAAGACAAATATCCTTCAGGTTCTCCTAGTTCGTAAGACTCCCCACAATTAGCTAAGCTATAGAAAAGCTAAGAAGAGACAGAGGTATCCAGAGTACGTGTTTATTCTAGACATGCATGGCGGGGAGTGTAACAAGGGAGGAAGCTTAGTCATTCAAAATGGCGGATTAAGTAAAACGAGCGGAGGCTTTTGATTGGACATTGGTTGTGTGTCCTCACACTCAGTCCGTACGCGAAGTTGAACGGCCGCACCTTCAAGTCACGCTGTGCGCTCATGCGATGACGTGTCCCACAAGGTTTAAAAACTCGAAGGCTGCAATTTGATACTTCGGTTACTGAACATTGCTTATTGATTAGCAGATTATACTCGGCATGAAATATTAATGGTATTATTGACAAAAGCTCATTCATTGGGTAATAAAGTGAAATTTTATTTGAATTATCAGATTGAGATGAAAAGACCTTTCAAAAAACATGATCAAATGGTCACCAGGCTCTGAACACTATGAATAACGTTCAATTGATTAATCTCAGCGAATGTTAAAAATGCATCCTTCTGGAGGACGGGGGCCGTTTCTTTGCAATATTTTTTTTAAATTAGATTTCTCCAAATTCATAACTCTAAGCATTTTCTCATTGTGTGTGTTAAGTTGGTTAAGGTCTCGGAGTAACTCCCAAGGTTCTTACGAAAATGTCCGATGGTAAGCAAATAGTGTTGCCATATTACTTTCTAGTGCGAAAGTGGAAATGGTTTTACTTCTCTATCCATACATCTCTTTAGATAAATGCCGTTATGGTGCCTTCTGATTTCGAGCTGCTCTCTGTTGACAACTGTTGATTGAAATTTCGTGGTTGGTCATTATTTTTCCTTTCTCAAGTGGAAAAATACAATTTTACAGCTTTTAAACCAATCAAAAATGACATGAAGGAGAGGTGTTAAGTGGAACTAAAGAGTGAAATCAGGTTATCGTAGCAAGCTTAAACATTCATTAAGTCTTTACCTTCTTATTTGATGTTCACGGCTTATTAACCAGTTGGTCAAATTGAGCCTTTTCCAACAAGATGGAACTCATTGGCCTGAACGTGTCTCTTTTTATAAAGCATTTAAACTAATAAAATGAAAATTAACAGTAGCAAAATGCATGTTGTGAGTTTAGAATTTTGTGCTATTGGAATTCACACCAAGCACGTTGTGTCACTGTGGCTTTGTGTGTGATCCCCATTTCCTTTGCAATTTTGGACTTCATCAATTGAGTTCACAATCTGTGCATTTTCCTAATGGAGCATTTAGGGCAATAGTACTGATCCGGCATGCCTCCAAACAAAGCATAATTTAGTTTAAAAATATAGAAGTGGCTTTTGCTCTTTACAGTAAACCGAGTTGTCTTGGAAGATATTGGCGTCATTGTTTTCAGATCTGAGTGGTTGATTATATTGTTGTCAAAGGTTTCCAGTTTAGCCCCAATTGTTGGTCGATCTTTAGTATTCAAGTCTCAAGAAAGATCTCCAAGACTTAAAAACCGCCAGTTTCAACTAAGAAGGAAAGGAACGAGAAGGTGCTTTATGAAGAATCGGATATAGGGAGAGAAATCGAGCGACGGAAGTCTACAACTGAAGCTTGGCAGAGTCTTCTCAACGACCACAAAAATTCGAAAAATACTCCTTCGTGTTCGGGTCACCGAGAGCCCTACGTATTGCGTTATTTTAAGCAAGCTGACAGTTGACATCGCGGACGTAAGTTCTAGACCTGTGTCCGGCCAATCGGGACACCTAAAAAACCCCTGGCCCGCTGCAGCACCTATTTCGGAAGAAGGTTGCCTTCTTTCTCATTCTACGCCCTTGTAATCTCTCCAGGTTGGTTTTGGATACTATTTTACTACTAAATAAAAGCCTATTTGAAATGCTTATTTCTTTTATGAGCTCTGACTTAATTTCGTCGCTTAAGCGTTAATCAAACCTCGAGAAAAGACGACGATTAATGAGCCAAATATGTTTCTACCTGTTCGCGTTAACCGGCTAAATGTAAGGTGCATATGAATGGGACGGGGAAGGGTAGTGAAAGTGAGTTCAGAGTGGGTGGCTCAATGCTGCCTTGTTGGGAAGCACCATTTTTGGTCGGCGAAAATATATGTCTACAAACACTCAAGTAATTTTTCAACTAGTCATTTCTACCTGTTTCTAAACGTCGTAGGGGTTAACGTTTCGTATTGAGATCATCTCACCTTCGAAGTTCAAATGATGCTCAAAAGTTCCATAAGAAGTGTGGGATCTACTAATTCGTGAAGTTCAGCTAAACTGCTCTTTTTGCTGTCGCAAATGTCTGTGCAATTTCTGCAAGGAAAATCTCCGCAAAAGCGCTTTTCTATTCGTTGGTTGGTTGCACAATTCTTCTGACATAGACATATTCACTGGAGTTCTGCTAGATCATAGCCGTGTCAATTGAATCTCTTAACGTGATGTCATTACCTTGTTCAGACATATTTGGAGGCCTCACATGGACATTTAAAAAGATGGAAACATCAAGAGCAAAGGTGAATATATCGTCTAAAGTGATCCTGTGAGATAAATTTGAAGTCCGACTGATCAATGTTAGACATTTGAAGCGGTTGCTAAGTTCTAAAATATTTTCACCGAACAGTTCGCAGGGGGTAAAAATTGCTTCTTATTTGATATGCTCCATCTTTTGGGCAAAGTTAATTTTTAACTTCTCGTGTTTAATGATATCCGGCAGCCACAGAAACCTTTGACAAAAATATAATCAACCACTCAGATCTGAAAACAATGACGCCAATATCTTCCAAGACAACTCGGTTTACTGTAAAGAGCAAAAGCCACTTCTATATTTTTAAACTAAATTATGCTTTGTTTGGAGGCATGCCGGATCAGTACTATTGCCCTAAATGCTCCATTAGGAAAATGCACAGATTGTGAACTCAATTGATGAAGTCCAAAATTGCAAAGGAAATGGGGATCACACACAAAGCCACAGTGACACAACGTGCTTGGTGTGAATTCCAATAGCACAAAATTCTAAACTCACAACATGCATTTTGCTACTGTTAATTTTCATTTTATTAGTTTAAATGCTTTATAAAAAGAGACACGTTCAGGCCAATGAGTTCCATCTTGTTGGAAAAGGCTCAATTTGACCAACTGGTTAATAAGCCGTGAACATCAAATAAGAAGGTAAAGACTTAATGAATGTTTAAGCTTGCTACGATAACCTGATTTCACTCTTTAGTTCCACTTAACACCTCTCCTTCATGTCATTTTCGATTGTTTTCACTCTTGTTTAGTTCCTTGTTTCTGGTTATGGGCATCTAGATTTGGAAATTATTTGCGAGAAATTCCTACCGGTGCTCGTTAAGAAAACAAACAGAAATATGGACAGATACGGAAAATAAGTTTTTGGCCTTTCTATTTTAATAAATGACTGTGTGATCACAAGCGATTTTGGAAGTACTTCAAGTGCAGAGTTCACTCACAGCGTACAATAGAAACACTTTGTTGGTGTTAAGCAAATTCTGTAAGGGGAGATGGGAACGCTTGGCGTCATTATTTTTTGCTGAGGTCCTCTTTTCTACGGATAGTAAGGGTTTATATAAATACAAATAGCCAAAATCGATTCTGTGATGTAATTGACTTTCTTATCAAGATGCTAAATCGTGTTGAATTTCCAAAATAAATTCATTCCAAGATCTTCCAAAACATGAGGCGTCATTAGCTAATCGGGAGGTCCACGCATTCCGATAATATTCTATCTTACCACTCATCTATCTTCATATGAAGTCCTTCAGTAGGACACCCACTTTATGGACGAGTTGAAAGTGAAATATGCATTGACGACGATGATGCTAAATGTAAGATCTCCTTTCTATCTCTGTTTCTTCATGAGCATCTCCTTTGAGATTTAATATTTCGTCATCTCTACCTACTTTCTATTCTATCCACGGTTTCTAATCAACGTAGATCAGACACTGAGTCGGTGGTTTCAGTAGTCACAACACTGCGACCTCTTCACGTTCAATTCCATTTCCAAGTGAAATTGGGAAGAAACGATCACCCACCACTAGACAAGTGCATTTTTCAAACTTAAATAAACATTTTGAAAATCGCTTAAGGAAATCTAGAGGAAATGAGATATTGAAAGACTCAAAAACAATCAGATTTAGCTGAAATAGCTGTGAAGAATTAAAACATTCCCTATTAAAGTTGATTTTTAACTAAGCGATGATAAATGCTCATAAATTCAAAAGAATAAAGTCTTCCAGCTTCCCAATTTTGTTCAAATTATTGAAAAACAGGAAACAAAGCTGACAGCTTACCTTCCATCCTCAATAAATTTGTGGACAACAGATCGTAGCAGCTGTAGAAACTGTTTTGAATTCAGAACGGGCCTAACAATCGAAATCAGCATGGGAACAGAGGGCAGATATAACGAAAGGTAATTAATCATCGTGATCTGTTTGAAAATGAACTGTAAGAGCCCATCCTTCGGAATCGAAGGTCTTATCGAACGCCTCAGACGGATGAAATTTTAATGAGCATTCATATGCTCCGAAGGGTCTGAATGGATTTCTGCAAAATATACTGTCACCAGGATAACCTGATCTGGTTATGTAGTGAGTGAAATTGTACCAATCAACTCGACTATAGTGAGCAGGAATGTCAACTAGGACTGAATCGTTTTTTAGTTTAAATGAAAACGTACGTTCCATTGTAGTACAGTTGCCAATGCCCTCATTAGAGCTGACTTTTAAGTTGTAATTTGAGAAGTAAATCAAACTAATCTTTATAAACTGATAACTACTACACGGTTATGTTAGCATTCGTGTTGTACACCAATCCTTTTGAAATAAACCTACATATTTAGTGTAGTTTGTTTTGCGATTTTGCTGTGATTTCAAGCCGAACAGAAATCGTAATCAGTCGGTTCAAATATAGGATCTTGGTCTCCCTGTAAAGCTCAATTGAACTGAATTTATTGTCAAAATTCAAAACCATTCCGCAAAGAGACTCGTTAGTTTTATCGCTAAAGCAGTTCATCACTGAACAAAATCGATTCGCACTAAGAACTGAGTGTAAAACTCATTAGAATACTACTGGCTCTACTTATTATTACTAAGTGGCCCTTCTGTCCTAGGATCCTTTTTAAACGTCTAATTTACCTCCATAGAATAAACATATATCAGAATTCTGGAACGTAATGCAAGAATATATCACCATCATTATTATTCAAGAAAGGAATTTTACGTATTGGAGCACAACTGAAGTTTGGTTCCGAAAGAGTGGCAGCCGCACTTCCCTTCAACAGATTTTTCAATTTGGCTGTCACTATTTAGAAATGCAACAATTCATTTTTCACAGATTTAAGTCTGTCAGTAATTGAAAACCATGTGGAGGCACTGAATTTTAATCCAAGCACATCAATTGCGACATTATATTACAGACAGGAAGCCATTAAATACATTCTATTTATTGCAGAGGTTTATACAACTACAAGTAGTCAGCGTCGATTGTGTTCAGTGGTTTATTAGTTGCCAAATTGTTTTACTCTTGAACTGTCTGTTTGCGATTCTTTCTGGTCTTGTTGGGCTGATATGGTGCGGTTCGTGGTGTAATTTTTCATTGGAAGAAGATTTTGTCGTCTAATATACACTGCTTACTCGACACTGTTTAACTCCAACATTAAGCAATTTCAAAGAGATTCGGGTTTGATGACCAATTTGTTCAATTCTGCATATCGTCATACTAAGGCAATTTATCAGCGTGGTGGAGAATTATTTAAGGGGCCAAATTTATGAGTAATTTTCAGGGGGATTTTCAATGGAGCATTTGGATTTCAATAATGCAATGAGAGTGGTTTTGATGTGACACCACTAAATCCGTAATAATGTAAGTGCAGAAATGAATAAGAGCAACAGAGTGATTAGAGGTGGATATTGGGCAAACATCCGTGCCCCAACTATGGCACAATTTTTACAACAGTGCAACTATCCTACATTCCGTACCTTGTCAAATAATGGCTCTATAGCAATGTATTGTAACGATATAAGATTTTACACTTCACTTCCTGGTTATTCAGGAATGTACCCAGACTTCTACCAAAAATGTTTATCCATTTCCTTGCTAAAATGGAACCAGAATTTTGAAAGAATAGACGTTTCTCAAAATAAAAGTAGATAAATGGTGATCCAGTGGTGTAATAGTCAATGTACACGTTTGCCAACGCAGAGACTACGAGATTGGCACTCAGCTCAAAAGTTAACTAATTAGCAGTGCAGTCAGGAATTAGTCGCTATCCTGGTCTGATAACAGGACCGACAGAAATCGCAATCAGGCGGTTTGAATGTAAGAACTCGGTCTCCTTGCAAAGTTCACTCGAACTGGATTTATTGCGAAATTTAAAATAATTCCACAAAGACACACGTTATTTTTACAGATGAAACAGGTTATCATTGAGCGAAATTGAACCTCATTACTTGTAGTTGCGTAAAACTGTGCAATAGGCAGAATGTAGCGAAATTTACTACTTCATCTGTCATCTTGCTTGCCAATGGGTCAGAATGGATTTGTATCGTGCCTCTAACTCAATGCGACAGTTGACCCAATTTAACTGGTAAGTCATAAAACCCACGTAGTTCAATATCTCAGATAGGCAGCAAAAGTTCTACTGCAATTTTCATTTTATTTGCTAATGTGTCAGGAGAGAATCGTTTCTCGTTTGCATCATTATGCCATAATTGTTGCACTTGACTTTGACATTCATCACACCCACGTGGTTTAATTTTACTGACAGACACACTCTGTGCATGAAAACAGGACATTGTTGAATAAGTCATGTATGTTCGCATATCACGATAGCAAGCGAAATTTCCAACTAAAGATTTTCGAAGCATCAATCAGTGCATGCATTGCATTGATAACGTGGTAATTAGTTACAAACTCAAACATTGTATCAATTCTATTGCCACTGGGAATGTTCAATTCAAAGTCTTCTACCTATTTGCGTGCACAGTCGCCTCCATTTCAGCATCACCATTTCACCCCATTCTTTCTCTCTTCTCTATATATTCTCACAAACATTTACTCCTAGCAACGTAGATTCTGGCGTATCCATTCATGAAAGCTTTCGATTATTAACAAAAGTGTCTTCAAATCCGATGTCAAAGTTATGCAGATATTGTGCGAATATTACAGGTAAGTGTATAATGAATAGTTTTGGCAAGAGTAATAAATTTAAGTGAATATTGGTTCTAAAATATTAAATGCACTTTGTGTTGAGTACGGCATTTGTGTGGTGGATAACTCAGTATTTACTCATATACAATTGTCTTCAATCATCTTGACTTTTCAAATTTTGGGAACATAAATGGTTCCTATCCTTCCTATTATTATTACTACACTCAACATTGCAGAACAGTTAGTAATGTATCTTATTAGAGATCAAAATGCAATTGGCTAAGTAGGGTTAAATAGGATTCAGTAGAAAATGTCAAAATTAAAGAGCCAATCTCTTTCCCTGTTTAAGTTTCCAAATAGTTGAACGAGCAGCAATTCATTCAACTTTCCAATGGTTCATCTCCACCATTTGCACACGCGATTGCTTATCGACTTTACGCCAAGTGTTATACAGTTAGGCATTTCAAATTAAATTAAGTACTCTAATGGTAATTTGCGAAATGTCTTTAAGATCTCAAACAATTTACAGTATCATGAAATTGCTTCAAGAGAAGAGTTTACGCACAGTGAAATCCAGTAACTCCTCGTAGGTCATGTCATTGGACACTCGAATATGGACAAGTGAATTCAATCACTACCAAAATTGAATATTTTCTTGAGCCAAATACCTGTTGGAATTGATTTGATCAGCCCTGCCTGTGTTAGGCACTTCATAACATTAGATTTAAAGATCAATACTAATTACCTAGTCCGAATAAGATTGGATGATATGAGTACGAAATTATGAATATATTACGTCAGAATACAGTTGAAGTGTCACGGAATAGTCTGTTTTCGTATCATAGGCGAATGCAATTCTACACGAGCCAATTTTTTCTCTAATTCCTTCAGACACTTTTACTTCGAAGAGACGATTTTTTATTTGATTTATACTCTCTTAAGTTGAGCATTATGCAGAAAAATATTTCCTACTTTCAGTAAGTAAAACCAACGGGAGTATGAGTTGGCAATGCAGAGTTCCTTAACAACCTTTATCACAATAAGTTCCAGTAGAAATGACCCAAAGTGAAAGCGGCAACATATATTGAGAATTGAAAAGTGCTTATTTTATGCCATTTTATGATAAATAGCTAACAGTAGACAATGATGCAATGATTAATGTCCTATATGATGCTTCAAAATCGACGTATGTTTAATTCTAAGTGTTACAATTGATTTGCTTGGTTCGAAATTCATTACACCCCTTTGGTCCATATTACTATACTGTTGGATCCACTTAATGCTGTAAGTCAATTCGTAATTGAATTGCTCCTGCACATCCACACATCTCGGCACCTAGAATTTCACAAGAAATGTATTAATTAAGCATCAGTGAAAAGAGAGAGTCCTTATTTATTTAAATCGCCCTACAAAATATCCTCATCAATTCAAATCATTTCAACTTCTTTATCACAATATTGCATGAGGAATTTGTATAAATGTGTTATGAAAATGAACTAAGATCTCAAATTCTCAATGTAATCTCTAAGCGCTGAGCAATTTTGAATAATTGAAACAGCTTGAAAACAGTAACTTGAAAACACGTATTTCTCTCTCGGAACAAAATGAACAGGCGGCTAACAGTTGGCGTCTAAAAATTGTGCCAACTTAATGGTAGAATTGGATGTTTAGCAGTAAACACCACAAACCGAGTATAAATGAAGTCACCCAATATGCGAATAGTATTGGCAATCAATAGATGCGAATTCGATTTTTTATCCGATTTACAGCCTCCAATGAGGTGAATCGTTCATATTTCAGCAATAGGAAGAATCTTATATTTCATTGGCAGTTTATTAAAACGCTTGAGCTTCCCAACACCTCAGTTCGAAATGCCAGACTAATATTGCGATGGAGCAGTTGAGAGTATTTGATGTGATGGCGATCAAATTCTTGTGGAAAGGAAATCAATGTGTGTTCACCATATTTCCAATATTGTCTAATTAGTAGATATTTAATGTTGAGTAAAATGAAACAATTATTGACTTTTATTTGCTAATATGAAAAGTGGGTATGCAAGATGTTTTCAATAACGACATAATCACCTGCATAGAAAGTCTCCGTTAATGATATGAAATCATATGGGGGTGGTGAATTTCATATTCAAATGGATCAATTTTTGCATTACTTTTACAGACGAGAAATTTTTCTCGCCTGACCTATTGACAAAATTAGTAGCAGTTAAAATCATAACATCTCTTTTCTTCAATATATGTCTAAATTATCTGCAATTACAATAATCAGGAATCGTTTTTATTCTTTAATCATTCGCTTTACCTATAAGACATTCAATGTGCTGAAATTGCAATACAATGCAATTGTTGTGGAAGAGAAGACGAATTTTCAAATTATCAAGAGTTATTTAGTACATTGAGTAGTCGCATCCATTCCTAACAGAATATGGTGACAATCGAGTTGAAGTAGTGGTATGTTGCACTAACGGAGAGGAAGTATCCACTTATAAATATTTGGTGGGGTTCAAACAAAATTCATTTCCGAAACATAAAATTTTACATGCATATATATCCTGTATATTGTAAACTAATTATATAATAAATACAATGATGTATGTGAATTTATCAAAATGACTAATCAGTTGAATTACATCAAATTCTGTTGAATGAAGATTATTGCTATTGAGTTAACGATTGCAAGAAGGGAGAGCGTTTCCATTACAAGATATAAGAAAATATTGCAACTCGACGTTGTGCGAAGATATTGGAATAAAAGGGGGTTGAGAAGTCTTTGGTTCCATCCGAAGGACATATATGATGAGAATAGAAAAGTCCGTGACAATTCAACTATTTTCCATATACATACATACACTCATAATTCCAAATTCCTTCCATTAATGTTTTCTTAGAGAGTTTAAACCATTGTGTTTACCCAAATCTTATTCAAGAAATCCTCTACTTCAACTTGACGCATTATCAAATTGCATTACTTTCCTTCCTCTGAGGACGGCATTATGGAACACACCTATGTGGGTACATCGAATGTCTATCTCTCCTCTGTAGCTTCGTCCTTGTCTATAATTACTATTTGACACCTTTAAAAATTAAAGCTAACCTGGACTTATTCACATCCAGTCCCACTATTCTCACTGCTAAGGATAGTTCGATGTAACCTCTACTCTCTAAAGATAACAGGATTCAAAATAAAAAGCAATTACTGGAGAAAATGCATTGGTCTTTTGAAATAGTGGGCAAATGAGGCTGATTTCAACGAATCCAAAAAATTAGGAGCAATAGGTGACTAGTTATGCTAATTGTATTAAAAAATATTCTTTGCCAAGCATCTATAGTACGTCCATCTGTCTTCATGTGCAGTCTTTTAGTAGAACATCCACTTAATGAACGAGTCTCAAGTTGAATATGTAGACGACGAAGATGCTAAATTTAAGACCTTCTTTCTGCCTTTATTCCTTCATAAGCATATAATATTTCTTTATCTCTCTCTCTCTCTCTCTCTCTCTCTATTCTTTCCACACTTACTTACTTTAATTAAGTATTTCTTTCAACTTACCTAGATCAGACACTGAGTCAGTGGTTTTAATTGGAATAACTCTGTGACCTTTTCTTGTCCAATTCAATTTCATTTAAACAGAATCATACGACCATATCACTCTTGTGCTGTTACTTTTACGCAGAAGGGAAAGAATCTATCAAAATATATGTTTCATGAAATTGTTATTCAGGGAGATCTTCGGGCTTTGAGTCTCATGCTAGAAGAGAAACCACTTAATTTTACTGCGGGAATTGAAATTTGAACAACAGTCATCTCAGCAAGAAATGTGTTGTTAACTTGATGCTATTTTATCACCTAAAGATATCACTCCATTCATTTTTGTACAGAAGGCCTAAATATCCTTGATGTGTAGGAAGTGTAGGAAGCAGGTATCACGCAATTGAGCCATTGACTCGAAGGGTGAGAACATTTAATCTTTAATGCTTCAAATTCAATACGGCGTGGTGATCCTTACACAGAGGAAAATTTGGCAGCAAAGTATATTGTCATCTCATCGTTCGAGATTTTATTATTCGTTGAAAAGCAATAGAAGAATACTTTGATATTGATTTATTTTCCATTTTTATTATCCCTTATTTTGTAATAGTGTTAATACAAAAGTGTCATAAATTGGTAGTCTGTAGTCTGTAGCGATTGACTGTTGAACAGGTAGTGAGCAGTTGCTTGGAAAATGTGTTGTGTCTTGTCTCGATGGCTATTGGCCTCATGGAGAAGGATAGGAGTTCAGTCTCTGATCCCATGGCAAAATTTTGTTGCTTACCGATAAGCAGTCGGCTCCACCTGGTGTTTCAAAACTAGATCCAAACTATCCCCCATCTTGGAGCCGACACATAATACACATAATACTATAAATTCTTCCCATAGCTCTTAAATTTGGTTCATTTTCAAAACAAATGAAATACATAAATTGCACGAATGAAACCTAATCAATTGCCAATATCATTTCATCAATCCACCATTCCACTTCGGAAAACATCTACCATATCAATCTCCAAGATACTACCCTATCAATTTTCAATATTGAATGCGTGCAGTTTGTAATGTGGAGTACTGCAGATAACTACTTGTATTCCACCGAAATTGTTTTCCTCTTGGAAAGAACACATCGGAACACATCTATCTGACCCCTACGTTAATAAATCTATTTCTGCAGAATTGGATCTAAATTGTATGAAATGTATGACATGAAATTCAATTAAAAATTTTAAGATGATGAATAATGCATGACCATATTTCAACTATCACTGATGTCAACTGACCTTTTTTCTACATTTCAAGACAATTAAATGATCGCATACTTCATAGGAACGCAAATCTTCTTTCAATTCAAGTTGATTTTTTCCACATAACTTTGTGTTCATTTGCATGAATCGACACCTCAAAATGCCAGTCTCGCTGTTTGTTTAGCCAACTGCTGTTGGCTGAAAGGTGATGCTCAAATATCTTGCTTTTCGACCCCAACTTCTTATTTTGCGCATCAGTGTCCCATACTAAACTCTAAGCTTATCGATTTAATCCTGTATTCATTTTACAAATTCAGCAAGTTGCCTCTTCCTTCATCCTAAATTGCTTTAATTGATCTTATTTCTTAATCCAACTTTAATCCCACCTCCTTGATTTCTTTTGACATTTAAGAGTCACTACAAAATCACAAATGCGCAACATTCCCTTAACTGTGATCCAGCAGTGGAACCTTTGCTTCAGCTTTATTTGAAACATTCAATGGCTTACATGGTGCGCAAAGTAGGACACCGGAGGCTTTAATTTCGATGTGTCACTTCCAAATATCATTTGTAGGATCGAACTGGCAAATTAAAACCTGTTAGGAGATGTGCATCAGTCACATTGTTAAGCTTGACATGAACTGCCCCTTACAACTAAGTCCAAAGACTTTTGATTCCACCTCCCTAAAATGAACTATTCATGCTCCTGTTATCGGTTACTTGTTATTTTCATTTCCCTTGCCATTTTGTAATCTTACAGTCAAACTAATGGGGAGCGAGGTTTAGAACTGCTCACACACAGGTTATTGAGGTACAGGTGACGAACTTCATTATATTTCGCCATTTCTTCATATGCATTACCCAAAATAATTCCCGAAATTGAACCTCTATTAAGTCCTAATCCCAATCGGCGTGAAAGCGACGCCTGAACTGAATCGTAGGCCTTTATTCCTCTAATATTTTTAATTCGATTAGTTTATTTATCTCGATCTGGCTAGCAATTATCTGCCACTTTCCCTTTTTCAACTACTAGTACTAATGCTGGTGAATGTAACAATATTTTGCTGGGATTTTATTCGTATTTATTAGCATAATTTTATCTCAAGTTTCAATTCTGCAAACTGTCTCGTATCATTTATGGCTAATTTTATGAAAATTACCAAATGTATCCTTGTCCATTTTCATCGGAACTGTTGTTTATCAGATAAGTGCAAAATTTAATTTCATCAGTTGTTGCAATTTCTCTTATGGCATATTAAAATCAAAATTTTGTATCTCCCTGCCATTTTAGCGTTTACCAACTTTATTATCATTAGCAAGGAAACGTTGACTTTTAGTTAGGATCCAAAACTCGGTATAATTCAGCTTGTAATGCGTTTGAGCAAGATGAATAGAAGCAAATGTTATCGCTGTCAAACGTTCATTTTAATTGATTAGTTTTAACCGACATTTCCTGCAGTGATAATAGGCGAGGTCAGAATAGTGTCTTGTTTGCAAAAAATTGTCACATTTGTTGTGCTTGAATTGGGAATTCATAACCTCATGCTGTTTTACACTGTTGACAGACCCCTCTGTGCATAAGAACGGGTCGTTATTGAATAGATCGCGCATGCCTGTTTATCACGAAAACAAATGCAATTAGACAATACTATCACTTTTTCAAAATAAGAAATCGGTTAATTAGGCAAAATTGGATTTGATGAATTGAAGCCAACAAAGTCTATCTTTATTTATTTATTCATTTATTTTATTTATTTTATACTCATGAAGTGGTACTAAGTTTTCAACTTCACCGCACTATTGACCATTATTTCACCGAAAATGGTCAATTCAAATTTTTTCCCTATATTCGCGCATAATTACCTCCCTTTCAGTAATGAAGTGAATTGAAATTTTAATAATAGTGAATTGTGACAGACTTTGTAATTCTCATCATGTATGCATTTTCTAATCCATTATACTATTGGAACCCCAAAGCTTCTCAACCTTCTTTCATTCCAATATCGTCGCACATCTTTGAGTTGTCAGGATTTCTTTTTCATTTGGTGATAGAAATGTTCTCGCCCCCCCCCCCGCTGGCAATCGACTTTCAGATGTATTGGATACTACACAAATAGGATGTCAAACTACATGCTCACGATGTACAGCTAACCTCTAGCCATGTCCCAGAGTGTACCTTTTGGCACCAACGTTTGTTAGACTACGTGCACAATAGCGAGAACGTAGAGCATGCAGAGCAGAGAGCGTTTACTGCAAACATAGCTAAGCGCGGGTGTGTGAATGTAGTGCAAATGGGTTTCAATATCATCATTATCACTAACTCAGGAAATTATTTTACATATTAACCTGTTTTTGTTCTTAAGATCTGAAAAGGAGCATACATGTAACAATGAGTTCATATGAGTCTGATAAAGTGTCATATAATAGTTATTGAAGTCACTGACTCAGTACCTGATCTACATGATTTGATGAGGATACATAACTTATAAAGATTTGTAAAGGACAAACTGTAGTATCAAGCCTCAATTTGAGATGGTAGAGGATGTAGGAGAAGAAGATACGATAATTTTTTCATATATTTTGAAGAATTCGAAAACTACATAAGTGTAGTGGATTAGGTAAGATCCCTCTAGTTACTTCGACTCCACAGTCGGCATCTTAAACTATGTTCTTCGGGTATTCATCACTTCCGAGTGATTACTAGTTTATGCTTATCATGGGATGTTGATAGTGATGGTGACCGCGTTATGTGGTAAATAAGAACACGAGTGTAAAGACCTCTTGACTAGTCAATATTCAATAGTCATTACGGATTTAGTCTTCCCAAAACTGAATTTAATGACTAAAGTCCATGTCAGTGAAACACAGTCCAAAAATAGGCATTGCCCCTCATGCGACGATTTCCTCTGTTCATCTCAAATAGCAGCAAATTTTGACGCAAATATTTTGTTATTTTTGGAATTCTTACCTACTAATGTCTAGCTTGCAAGGTCTCTCTCCACATGTATTCATATCACTGACAAAGTCTCTCTATGATTTTGAACAGGGCATTACTGAATGAATCTTGCATACCTACTTATCATGTCAGTTAATCGGGAACATTAGATTTGAATAATTGGTAATAGTTTGCTTTGCATAATAAAAAAACTATCACCACCCTCATTCCAATCAATATCACCTTTACGTAAGGTGAAACATGTATTATTATTTCTTTGTTCGACTTTCTAAATCAGTGAAAGTGCAGTAATTGAGTCAACATTCCAATAGCTTCTTTTCCTCAATTTCTCACTCTCAATTAATGTTCAAATTCAAATAAAAAATCTCCAGTGGTTACTGAACTTTTGCTTACGGCTTTTCTACTATAGCTAATCTATTTAATGTGCAGAAGCGAAATGCTTGTGTGATCTCTGACAATTTACGCGATCTTGGCAGTGCGTCAAGAGCAGATTTCGCCCACGCTGAACTCTAGTAACACTTCGTAGGTCACGTTATTCGATACTTGGATGTAGTTGGATGAAGTCAATCTGTACTAGGAGTAAATATTTTCTGGGCTAAATTCTTATTGAGAAATGTTTAAAAATGGTGGGATAATACAGATGTGGTGAATACTACACAAATAGATAAACCATATCCATCAACAAGGATGTCCGACTAAATTGGATATGAAATGTTATAATTGGGCACTAATCTATTGAAAGAATTTGAAAACTGAGAGTGAACAATTTTGAAAAAGTTGAAGCCAAATGAATTCTTAAATAGGCAGCAGCAAAATGCTTGTGAAAACTCAAGCAATTCACACGATATCGGCAGTGCGTCAGGAGCAGAGTTCACTCATTGTGACTTCTAGTAAATCTTCGTAGGCCAAATTATTCGATACTGGGATATTGTTGAGT
Source organism: Hymenolepis microstoma (assembly GCA_000469805.3). Taxonomy (NCBI): domain Eukaryota; kingdom Metazoa; phylum Platyhelminthes; class Cestoda; order Cyclophyllidea; family Hymenolepididae; genus Hymenolepis; species Hymenolepis microstoma. The sequence goes on along the minus strand of LR215995.1, from coordinate 6,762,071 downwards.
GAATTCAATCTGTACTAAAAGTGAATGTTTCTTGGGCTAACTTTTCACTGGGAATTGTAAAACCTAAACAATATATAACCCCTGAGAAGTCCAACTATGTGCAAATGAAGTACAACTAACCTCTGCCTTGTCCCTGTGGACACACTTTGACGACAACAGTTGATTGGTAATATATATCCTTTTCTTCCACTCCATTAGTGCAACATGCCACTACTTCAACTCGATTGTCACCATGTTCCGTTAGGAATGGATGCGACTACTCAATGTACTACATAACCCTGAATAATTTGAAAAGTCGCCTTCTCTTCCACAACAATTGCATTGTATTGCAATTTCAGTACACTGAATGTCTAATAGGTAAAGCGAATGATTAAAGAATAAAAACGATTCTTGATACTTGCAAATGCAGATAATTTAGCCGTATATTGAAGAAAAGAGATGTTGTGATTTTAACTGCTACTAATTTTGTCAATAGGTCAGGCGAGAAAAATTTCTCGTCTGTAAAAGTAATGCAAAAATTGATCCATTTGAATATGAAATTCACCACCCCCATATGATTTCATATCATTAACGGAGACTTTCTATGCAGGTGATTATGTCGTTATTGAAAACATCTTGCATACCCACTTTTCATATTAGCAAATACAAGTCAATAATTGTTTCATTTTACTCAACATTAAATATCTACTAATTAGACAATATTGGAAATATGGCGAACACACATTGATTTCCTTTCCACAAGAATTTGATCGCCATCACATCAAATACTCTCAACTGCTCCATCGCAATATTAGTCTGGTATTTCGAACTGAGGTGTTGGGAAGCTCAAGCGTTTTCATAAACTGCCAATGAAATATAAGGTTCTTCCTATTGCTGAAATATTAACGATTCACCTCCTTGAAGGCTGTAAATCGGATTAAAAATTGAATTTGCATCTATTGATTGCCAATACTATTCGCATATTGGGTGATTTCATTTACACTCGGTTTTTGGTGTTTACTGCTGAACATCCAATTCTACAATTAAGTTGGCACAATTTTAAGACGCCAACTGTTAGCCCTCTGTTCATTTTGTTCCGAGAGAGCAATGCGTGTTCTCAAGTTACTGCACTTTAATTTTGAACTGTAGCGGGTTGCTACACAAATTAGCAAAGATAAATATTTGTCAAGTTCGCAAAATCAGAGTTCAATTAGCTGTTTCAATTATTCAAAATTGCTCAGAGCTTAGAGATTACATTGAGAATTTGAGATTTTAGTTCAGTTTCATAACACGTTTATACCAATTCCTCATGCAATATTGTGGTGAAGGAGTTGAGATGATTTGAATTGATGGGGATATTTTTGAATGATTTAAATAAATAAGGACTCGCTCTTTTCAATTATGTTTAATTAATACATTTCTTGCGAAATCCTGGGCGCCGAGATGCGTTGATGTGCAGAAGCAATTCAAGTACGAATTGACTTACAGCATTAAGTGGATCTGACAGTATGGTAATATGGACCAAAGGGGTGTAATGAATTCGGAATCAAGCAAATCAATTGTAACACTTAGAATTAAACATACGTCGATTTCGAAGCATCATATAGGACATTAATCATTGCATCATTGGCTTACTGTTAGCTATTTATCATAAAATGGCATAAAATAAGCACTTTTCAATCTACAATATATGTTGCCACTTTTACTTTGGGTCATTTCAAATGGAACTTATTTGTGATAAACGTTGTTAAGGAACTCTGCATTGCCTAATCATTCTCCTGTGGCTTTTACTTGCTTAAAGTAGGAAATATTTTTTCCCTATAATGCCCAATTTAAGAGAGTGCGTTTCATTTAAAATAATCGTCTCTTCGAAGTAAAAGTGTCCGAAGGCATTAGAGTAAAAAATGACTTATGAAAAATGACAGTGCAAATGGTGTATAAGATTCCATTCACCTATGTTACGAAAACAGACTATTCCATGACACTTCAACTGCATTCCGACGTAATACATTCATAATTTCCTACTCATGTCATCCATTCTTATTCGGACCAGGCAATTTGCATTGATCTTTAACCCTAATGTTATGAAGTGCCTAACACAGGCAAGGCTGATCAAATCAATTCCAATAGGTATTTGGCTCAAGAAAATATTCGATTTTAGTATTGATTGAATTCACTTGTCCATTTTCGAGTGTCGAATGGCATGACCTACGAGGAGTTACTGGATTTCACTGTGCGTAAACTCTTCTCTTGAAGCAATTTCATGGTACTGTAAATTGTTTGAGATCTTAAAGGCATTTCGCGAATTACCATTAGAGTAATTAATTTAATCTGAAACGACTGACACTATAAAAAACGAATACTTAACGTGAAGTCGATAAGACATCGCATGTGGAAATCGTGGAGATGAACCATCGGCAAGTTGAATGAATTGCTGCTCGTTCAACTATTTGGAAATTCAAACAGGGAAAGAGATTTGCTCTTTAATTTTGACATTTTCTTCTGAATCCTATTTAACTCTACTTAGCCAATTGCATTTTGATTTCAAATATGATACATTGCTAACTGTTCTGCAATGTTGAGTGCGGTAATTATAATAGGAAAGATAGAAAAGGAATCACATCGGTGAACCATTTATGTTCCCAACATTTGAAAAGTCAAGATGAAGCGTTCAATAATGAGAAACCTGTGATTGAAGATAATTTTATATGAGTAAATACTGAGTTATCCACCACACAAATGCCCAACTCAATATGTAATACATTTACTACTTTAGAACCAATGTTTTCTTTAATTTATTAATTTTGTCAAAGGTACTCATTATACATTGACCTGTATTTTTCATCAAATATTTGCATAAATTGGACATCGGATTTGATGACTCTTTTATTAATAATCGAAAGCTTTCATGAATGAATACGCGTTGTGTGGATTATCTGGCAGTGAAAAAATGTTCAAACATTTTAACCAAATCAAGTCAATCGGAATTAAAATCTAAAGCTATCAAGTAATTAAATGCGACTGCGTCCAAAATTCTACTAAGTCATTTAATTCACTAAGAAACGCCAGAATCTACGTTGCTAGGAGTAAATGTTGGTGAGAATACAAAGAGAGGAGAGAAAGAATGGGATGAAATAGTGATGCTGAAGTTGAGGCGAATATGCACGCAAATAGGTAGAAGATATTGAATTGAACATTCCCAGTGGCAATAGAATCGATACCATGTTTGAGTTTGTAACTAAGTATCACGATATCAGTGCAGTGCAAGTATTGGTACATGATTGATGCTTCGAAAATCTTTATTTAAATTTAACTTGCTATCGTGACATGCGAATATACCTGACTTATTCAACAATGTCCTGTTTCATGCGCAGAGTGTGTCTGTCAGTAAAATTAAACCACGTGGGTGTGATGAATGTCAAAGTCAAGTGCAAAAAATTATGACATTAATTTGCAAACGAGAAACAATTTTCTCCTGACACATTAGCAAATAAAATAAAAATTGCAGTAGAACTTTTCCTGCCTATCTGAGATATGGAACCATGTGGGTAGAATGAATTACCACTCCAATTGGGTCAATTGTCGCATTGAATTCTCTCCTGACCCATTCCCTAATAAGATGACAGATGACATAGTAACTTTCGCTGCATTCTGTATATTGCAATTTTAGCTCCTCATTCAATTTAAATATGACTAATGTAATGGTATCCCAAGGCCATTGACAGAGACGATGACGGCGCCAATTATCCTATGACCGATTTGGGTAATTACAGAGCCTCCAATCACAATCTCTATAATCTTCATTGCTACAATCAAAACAGCGTACTAAAAGGAATAAGAGGTGAATTCAATGCACGTACTATGAAGGCGTTAACATAACTTGACTTAGAGAAGATTAGAAATGCCACTTCAGGCGTCATTACTAAAAGAATGGCCAAAAAATAAAGAATATGAAATTTAGGCAATATGTCAGCGGTTCCAATAGTATCGAGGAGTTCTGCTCTGTATTAAGCCGTAATTTTACCAAAAACTGAAAGAAATTCATAATTCCTTTTTGACTACCTGAACTTATAGAAACTTATGCAATTAGTGGAATACAGCAATGGCGGTCACTCAAACTTTTATCCAGTCCTATGCTGTTGATTCAAACGCAATTTAAATAAAACATAAACATTTTCAATTAGAAAACTTTAATCGCCATATGAAATATTGCCAAATTAATTGATTTAATATGTTGGATAACATGATACCAGTGATGAAGTATATGTGCTCACGTGGTAAACAGTTATACAGGATCTATTAATAATGACCTGCTCCCAGGCACAGAGAGGGTGTGCTGGTAAAATGAATTCTAGTGGATGTGACGAATTGGCAGTTCAAGCGCATTAATTGTGACATTATGTTGAAGGCAGGGTATAATTTTCACCTCAGCTTTTGGCAAACAGAATAAAATTTAGATTGGGATCTTTTGTTGTATGCTCTAAATTTCACTAATTTATGTAAATTCGATTTGTCAGATTTGTGCTGAATTTTCAAAACAAATAAATATCGAAGGAGCTACTTAGACAGACTGAGATCTTACTTTTGAGCTGGTCGGTTGAGGCCAAACCAAAGTCAAGGTGAATTGAAAGCTAAAGTGGTGACCATATAATGGTATTTTAATACTATTTTCTGCGAACTGTAATTTTTCCAGAAACATATGAGATTTACTTGATCAGGTAAGTTGATAACAAAGTGAATGTCGTTCAATAGTACTTAGAAAATGGTCATGCACAATTGATCAGCTTAAACTGATTGACTAAATTTCAAGTCAAGGTGAAATTTAAAACCTGTGCGTGTGTGTGTATGTGAATACTGTTAGCTGGACAAGTGAGGCAAATTTTGGATCATAAAAGAATGTCATGTCGAATTTTATCATGATGAAACAAATTTGCATTCTGGTCTGGAAGAAAACGTTTGGCACTTAGTTGTAAAATGTTGGGATGAAATGAATTTGAAATAATGAATGTATGACATTGGTATGTAGTTGAATTGTGAGAGACTTTGGCATCCCAAAATATATCTACTTTTAATCCAATATGCAATTATTAGTCAAAATCTTCTCAACCTCCTTCTATTTCAAATCTTCACAAATACTTGATTTTATTTTATTTTTTTCATTTAAACGTTGTAATTCAAGTCTGCCACTATCCAGCAAAGTAGTTCATGCAATCGATTGCCCTATTTCACTCTACTGAAATTGAGCTTGTTCAAATGATTGATGATTTCGATAAATTCCCTTTTCTGAACGCATTTATCGATGTCTTTGTCTTATCATTTTTATAAAACCATAGCTTACAATATTGTTGATCTGCAAATTGGGACATATTTGCCGTCAAAATTGGAATTTTCGTTGAAGTGAATTTGAAATTCAAAGATGCGTTTGAGGCTTTCGCAATATCTCAATATATATATAAACTGAAACAGATCATTTATATTATTTATACCGAATATTTTTCGGTATTTAGAAGTTTGATTGATAAAGGCCACATCGAACACTTCTATACTGCTAAGTGGCCAAACAAATCCTATTTCAAAAGTGGAAAAATGCTTCCAGTTAAGAAATCAGCTGGGATTTATTTTGTTTGCGTAAAAAAACTGTAATAACTTTAAAAAAGTAATATAATGCGTACTAACGTGTTTGATCAAATATATCCGCTCCTTTTTAAAATTGGATAAGAAAAGTTATGATTGTGCACTAATTATTTCGAAGAGTTGGGAAGCCTCGAATGAACAATTCTTGTAAAAGTTGAAAAGACATTTGCTGTGAATTAAGAGTTACGTGCATTTATTCACGTTTTAGTGAATGCATAATAGTAATTTGCAAACAATAAATGGCATTTGCCTTCAATGTCATTTCTAATAATTAATCGCGTTAATTATGGCCAACGCAATGAGATTCGGGACTTCCTCAAGGAGGCCAAAGCAAACAGTGTCAGCAACGACTAATGTATGACCGAAAATCGTTGGTACCAGTCTTCCAAAAGTATTCTACAAGCATTATTAAAAAGATCAAAACAGTGTACTACAAGTGATAAGATGAGGAATTCGAGGCACCTGGCATGACATCTATATCGAATTTTTACTTGAAATAACCAAGTGGACCAATCTATGGATAAAAAATTCAATGGATAAGAAGGTACAGGGAATGTTTCAGCGTCAACGGGGATAGCGATGAGGTATATACTGCAAGTCGAAGTAGATCCAATACCAAAGATAGTAAGGGACTGTTACCATAACGAATAGATTTATGAAAGCCTGCTATTATTGGAAATAAATATACATATATTGACTACTCAGAGGTCTCCAATTTCTTTAAACACAATCACCCACCAACATTAAATTTGTATTGTCCGAATTATCACACAATAGCGCAATAAACTTAGCGTTTCGTAAAACAAACTTTTGCTTATCAACAAAAAACTAAGAGGTCTCAAGATAAAAAGAAAAATAAATAGAAATTGGTAAGAAACGTTGAAATCGCCGTTGGTAGAAATAAATTTTGCTAAGGTAACATAGAGTTTCTTCATGTTCAATCATAATTGTTCATACATGAAGAAAAAGTGGACTGAACTATTGAGAACATTGGAAGAAAACTTTGAACTGAGAATAGTCGGTGACAAAATGCTCAATGGTGTGCTCGAGTTTAAAATACAGTACCTCATTCCAAGTGCAGAATAAATGAAACTGCGTGGTCGTGAATAAGTTCCAGTTGAAGTTGGTTAATTGTTCAATTGTGCTGAAGGATAAAACATTCTGTCTTAGACGCCATTCAATGTGGTTTTGAAGCAGTAACCAAGGCGTCTCGTTGCGAAATCGTGTTGAAGTTCTACGAGGTTCTTATATTTGGCAATTGAAATTGCTATCTCTTCTTGCAGTCATTCACTCAATTTCAATTATCCTCATTCAACGCTATTTCATATTTTTTAATGATCAGGTTTTTGACAAATTCGCCTCTCTGGACACATTCATCGTTGTCTATATTATATAATTACTTTAAAACTCAATTTGTCAATTTACTAGACGTATTTCTGATCTCCGGAATTAAATATTGTAGAATGCTTACCAAATATTCACCAACGGATATCTGGTGGAAATTAATAAAGTCCATTTACATGGCTGTCTAAAAATGTCGGCAGTCAAGTAATCAGCAAGAATCCAAACATCTTTCACTCTTATTAAGAAAGTAATATAATGTGCACCAAGAATTTGAAGAATTTAGAAACTTAGAAAAAGTGGAAGACAAATTTTTTTATTAAATTAACATTTTTGTGCACTTATTAATGTCATAATGAATGGATAATAGTAATTAACAAACAGTGAATAGCAATTTTCTTCAATTTCAATCAATTTGTAATTCTATAACGAATATTATTAGTATCAAGCATTCGAGAAAAGCTCCGCCTAATATAACATAATATGGCAAAGCTGGATGATATCCCAGGACTCCGGTCCCTGCCTTTATAAACATTAATGCAGCAATAACGAAAATTTACTACAAGGAATATTATGAGGAATTCGAAACATTTACCTTTATACGAAAATCGATACGAAAATGAATACGAATGGGTAGTCCAAATCCATGGATAATTAATGCAATAATACCAACTGTAAACAATGCCGCAGAAGAGCCTGTGGAGCGGTCAACGACATCAGAAGAAAAAAGGTAATGTGAGCTGAATCCAATTAAAGTTATATCTGATATCTAAAATAAAATAGGAAATTATAATTTGCTGCATACGATGGCCAAAATAAAGGAAAATATGGAGCATGTAGTTCAGAGAGCGTGACATTTCTTTTCTGTTTCAGGAGCCTCCGGTGTCATCTTGTTTCAAAGTAAATTTATGCATTTGTATAAAAACGTATAAATACGTTTCAATGGGGATAATTAGCCAACCAATGTGAGATTAAATATTTTCATTAGCAAGTGCATTGGTTTACTTGTACATGGTACAAATTTAGTGGCTTCAAACAAAGACTTTCAGCGCATGAAACACATGTTATAAGATTCATCTATCCCACATTAGAAAAATGATATTACATTCTGGACTTAAAGTCATAGTTGAAATAATTTGGCGAAATATTTTACCCTTCAAATTTGTAATTTTGTATAACTTTCAATCTGATGAAGAAAATAACATTACCACCTTCGACCTTCCAAATCACTAAAAGTGCAGTAATTTACTCAGCGGTCCAATGCCTTCTTCTTCACAATTTCCACATCGCATTACTGATCAAACTCGAATCAACGGTCTTCAGTGGTTATTGGGCATTTGCGTTTTTTACAATGTTCGGCTCTTTTACTTGAACTAATTTCTTCGATAGGTAGCAGCGAAATGCTTATCTGATCACCAAAAATTTAAGCGATGTTGGCAGCGCTTCAAGAGCAGAGTTACTTCACGATGAACTCTGATGACATTTCTTAATCCACGCCATTCGGCACATGAATATAGTTGGGTGAATACAATCTCTTCGAGGAGAGGATATTTTCTGCGCCACTTCTTATTGGGAAATAGACTAATAGACACAAGTAGACAAACCATATTAATCATCTACTAAGTCCAACTAACTACTAGAGAAGTACAACTAACCGCTAGCCATTGTGACATTGACGTTTGTAGGCTGCGTCTACAGTAGCGAGAGCGTAAAAAGTGCAGAGGAAAGAGTGTTTATTTCAAACATGGCTAAGCGCGGGCGCGTAAATGTAGTTCAAACGAGTGTAAGCTTCATTGTTATCATTAACTCACGAAAGTATTTTACATATTAACATGTTTTTGTTCTTAAGATCTGAAAAGTAGCATATGTTTACCAATGAGTTCATTTGATTCTGTTAAAGTGCTGTATAATAGTTACTGATGTCACTGACTCAGTGCCTGATCTACATGAGTTGATGAGGATACATAAGTTCGAAAGACATGTCAAGGACAAAGTGAAATATTAAGCCTCAATGTGAGATATTTGAGGATGAAGGAGAAGATAATGAGATAATATTTTGATATATTTTGGTGTATTCGTTAAACTACACAAGTGACTCCACAGTTGACATCTTAAACTATGTGCTTCTGGTATTCATCACTTCCAATCGATTAGTCTATACTAGTCTACACTTATCATGGGATGTTTTGTGGTAAATGGGGACTCGAGTGCAGAGGACTTACGGCAAATCATCCGCAATAGTCATTACCGAGTCAATGCACCCAAAACTGAATTTAAATAACTAAACCCCATGTCAGGGGAGCACAGCCCAAATATGGGCATACCCTGTCATGCGAAAATTTTCTCTGTTCATCTCTAGTAGTGGCAAAGTTTAAAGTATATATTTCGTTATACTTGGAATCGAATAAAGATTGAATTGAGGGAATTTATGAGCAAATGGTGTATTAGATTGCATTCAGATAAAATTTTGCAAGAAGAGGTCACAGCGTTGCACGTATTGAATTGAGCTCAACTGAAGAATTTGAATATTATAAGATAGTTGGCAGAGTTGACACTTGAGACAAAAATGTGTCATCAAATACGAATTACATTTCAGCACGATCTTGTTGAATTCTCTAGTAGTAGTAGCATTTGCTAAGAGAGTAAAACTTAAGTCTGAAGTACATTATCCGTAACATGGAATAACTGCATGCTGACGCAGGTTGTTGGCTAGAAACGTTACTTATCCACTGAAACATCACGACACTCAATTATGGACAACTGATGTAAATGTCGTTGACATGACTCTTAACAAGTGCTTGACGCAGATGCCACGCAAGTGAGGCCTTGAATGGAATTAAGTAACACTCATGGAACCCAAACTAGCAAGAGATTGGTATACTTGAAAATGGAAAATAGCATGACAAGCTCTCTTCTATCACAACAATGAACCTCACTTTATCAACGCAAGCCATCTAACCCTATGCCAAATCACACTTACTAGCCTACTGCCCTCTTGTTTAAATGTTAGTCCAGCACGAATTCATCCAAACTACTCAATCACTTTTCTTCCAATCTCCTTACGACAGTTTGTTCAAGGACCTGAACCCTACTTTATAAACTCTAACAAATTAACTCCATGCCAACTCTGATGTCCATTTGCTTACTCAGGTGAACTTCATGGTTTTCTGGAAAACTTTGAGTTTTCTAACCAAATTATTACAATTAAGTCATATGGTCACAATTTCACTATGAATAAATTGATTAGTTCCAAAGTAGAATCTCGGCCAAATAAAAAGAGCTCTCTTAAAAATTTAACTCCATTTTGACTACCTGTACTTACAGAAACTTACGAAATTTGCAGAATACAACAATGGTGGTCACTCAAAATTTTATCTGGTTTACAAATGCTTCAGAAGAAATTACCACTTTTCTGTAACTTAATATTACAATTGATCCGTTTGAACTGGAAATTCTTCACACCCACGTAGTTTCACATCACTGATCCTCACACCTCTGCGTGAGAACTGGTCATTACTGAACAAATCTTGCATAACCACTTATCAGATGAGTAGCTACAATTAAACAATGGTATCATTTTACTCAAAATTAGAAGTTAAATAATTAGGTGATATTGGAACAAATTTTCAAGCAAAAATTATCGTGGCGTCAAGCACGCTTTTCAAGTGGTGCTAAATTTCCAATTTCATCATATTACTGATCATTTAGTTACCGAAGATGCAAAATTTAACGTTTTTCACCTTTACACGTTCATTATCATCTCCTTTCCAGTCTCACAATTTTTCCCTGGTCTTTCTCTAAGTATAAACTCCACGCAACCTCACCAACATTTGCTCCTGGCATCGTGGATTACCCCGATTCTTAGTGAATCAAATGCCCTAAAGGAATTGTGCACGCATTCACCATTATATACTGAGATAGTCTTCGGTTTTGAGTCCGACTGATTCAATTTGATAAACAATTCGTGAAATTTATGTCACTGGAGGATAATTAACACAAACACATTCACTCACGAACGCTTACAATTATTAATAGAGGCATCTTTAAATACAAAATCGAAGTTATATAACAATTTGCTGGATAGTGCAAACAACTGTTTTCAATTGAATTGCATTATATATTGAGTTATGCAAATGCACAGTCAGATAATTAGCTCCGACCACTGTTTGCACATTGTTGAATTCTCCAAATTGACTATTCAGTAGTGTAACGAATCATTTTCACCCATTTGCCATTGCCAGTAATTTAAACTCTCGTGGGTGCACTGAAATTCAAATTCAGCTATATCAATTATGATATTTTATTACAGAGAAATAATCGTTCACTCCTAAACCCTTTAGCAAACAAGTTGACAGGTGAAGTAGAAAATTTCGCTTCATTCTACACATTTCACAGTTTTGCTCCTCAACAAATAGTGATAATCAATTTTGTCCAGTGGTAAACCATTTTATTTATAAAATGCTGAATTGTCCCCTTACGAAATGGTTTTGAATTTTGAAATAATTCACATGAAGTAAGGTTTACGTGAACATCGAGACCCTACTAGTGAACTGTCTGCTGGTCTTGTCGGTGTGTTCTAGAGGGTTTCGTGGTCAAAAGTTTCGTCTAACTCCATGCCACTTCACACTTACTAGAGTGTTAATCGTCTGTTTTAATGTTAGTCTAGCATGAGTCCATTAAAGCTTTCAAAACTCTTCTATTCCAATCTCCTTTTGACAGTTTGTTCAAGGTCCAGAAACGCAAACTCAACTACTTACCCTTCGATCACAGCAGTAATCCGAAGTCACTTAGCATCGACAGGTTGAATTCGATATGTCTAGACATTTTGCAAATAAATCCCCTCAACAACTCTCATTCTGCACTCCCAAACTAACTTCTCGCTGTGTCGGTCCTCGCTAATTTTGTAAATAACTCAAATAAATCCCATTATTCCCACTAACTCATGGTCTCGAAACTTTGTCCTCAGTAATGTAGGCAACGTGGTGTACACATTTTTAGATATCGATGCTGTTGTTTCAAATGTAATTATCGTGAGTCGACCAATTCTCTATACGAAATATTGTCATATTAATTGACTTCATATGTTGGATAGAATGATGAAGTATATGTGCTCACGTGATACATGAGTATGCAAGATCTATTCAATAATGACCCTTTTACATGCACAGAGGTGGATTGTTAGTAAAATGCTTTCAAGCGCATTCTATAAACTTCACCATAATATTCACTTGATTAGGTAGATTGACATCTAGATGATTGCCATTCATTTGTATTCATCAACATAAAATTATCGATTAAATTTCTTATCAAAGTGGAATTTAAAGACCGTGCGTGTGTGTGTGTGTACATGTGTATCCCTTTAGCTGGAAAAGTGAGGCAAAGTTTGGCTCATAAAAGAATGTCATGTCGAGTTTTATCCAGATGAAACAGTTGGCCATCGGATTAGGTGTGGACTAACGATTGGGGGTAATTGTCACAGAAGATGGTCGGAGGTGGATGAAATGTCTCGATTTTGCAGTTGAAACATTCCACAAATTTTTATGTCAAAGGTGTGCATAATATGACTTTGGAATTGTTAGGAAGGGTTGGAAGATGAATCTAAAAATTTAGTTCAGTTGAGTTCTGGGCAGGGCAACGGCAATGATATTACTGTCGCAATCGGAGTATGCGATATAGTTGACGAATTAAAAGATGAGTTAAGAGTAATGCTCCCCCTTATGGAAGTGTTGTTCTGTGAATGTTCAATTGGCATGAATTGGTGGTTTGTGGTCTGAGAGGATGGTGAAGTGGTGTTCTTCCAAGATATCTAGAAAGTATTTGACTGCTGGGAGGATAGCGAGCAGTTGTCTAGGAAATGCGCTGAGTCTTCTCTTGGTGGTGGGTGAGTCTCAGGTTACCAAAGTGAAATGGTGTTGAGTAACCTCAGAAGAATTCAGTTTTACACCTGACAATAGGTAAACTCAAAATTTTCAGTGTTGCCATAAGATTACCTTAGGACTAAAGTTGAAATGTCTTTAGTAAAGCTCAATTGTAATTAATACATTTCACAGTACCTGAATCGTGCACATTGAATGTTTTATGGATAATAAAGTTTATTAGAGAACAAAAGCATTTTTTTATTTTAAATTTCTATGGTTAGACTAATGGCAATGAGATTTGTGGTGACCGTTCTGAAACTCCCTCCACTTCCATTAGGGAGTGGAGGTTACATTAGTCTACCTTGAGCAGTGAGAATAGTGGGACTGGACATGGCTTAGCTTTCACTTTTAAAGGTGTCAAATGACATTATATTACTATTAGATTACATTGAGAATTTGTGATTTTAGTTCAGTTTCATAACACATTTATACGAATTCCTTATGCAATATTGTGATGAAAAATTTGAAATGATTTGAATTGATGAGGATATTTTGTAGGGCGATTTAAATAAATAAGAATTCTCTCTTTTCAATTACGCTTAATTAATACATTTCTTGTGAAATTCTAGGCGCCGAGATGTGTGGATGTGCAGGAGCAATTCAATTACGAATTGACCTACAGCATTAAGTGGATCTGACAGTATGGTAATATGGACCAAGTGGGTGTAATGAATTTCAAATCAAGCAAATCAACATATGTCGATTTTGAAGCATCATATAGGACATTAATCATTGCATCATTGTCTACTGTTAACTAGTTATCATAAAATAGCATAAAATAAGCACTTTTCAATCTGCAATATATGTTGTCACTTTCACCTTGGGTCTGCATTGCCAAATAATCCTCCCGTTGGTTTTACTTGCTTAAAGTAGGAAATATTTTTTCAGTATAATGCCCAATTAAAGAGAGCGCGTTTAATTCAAAAAAAATTGTCTCTTCGAAGTAAAAATGTCTGAAGATACGAGAGTAAAAATGACCAGTGGAGAATTACAGTCCAAATGGTGTGTAAGATTGCATTCACCTATGTTACGAAAACACAGTATTCCGTGACACTTCAACTGCATTCCGACGTAATACATTCATAATTTCGTACTCATGTCATCCATTCTTATTCGGACTAGGCAATTAGCATTGATCTTTAACTCTGATGTTATGAAGTGCCTAACACAGCCAAGGCTGATCAGATCAATTCCAATAGGTATTTGGCTCAAGAAAATTTTCAATTTTAGTAGTGATTGAATTCACTTGTCCATTTTCGAGTGTCGAATGGCATGACCTACGAGGAGTTACTGGATTTCACTGTGCGTAAACTCTTCTCTTGAAGCAATTTCATGGTACTGTAAATTGTTTGAGATCTTAAAGGCATTTCGCGAATTACCATTAGAGAAATTAATTTAATTTGTAATGGCTAACACTATAACAATTGGCGTGAAGTCGATAAGTAATCGCATGTGGAAATGGTGGAGATGAACCATTGAAAGTTGAATGAATTGCTGCTCGTTCAACTATTTGGAAAATTAAACTGTTGAATAATGTGAAACTATTGTTTAATTTTACTTGCTATCGTGATATGCGAATATACATGACTTATTCAACAATGTCCTGTTTTCATGCACAGAGTCCGTCTGTCAGTAAAATTAGACCACGTGGGTGTGATGAATGTCAAAGTCAAGTGCAACAATTATGGCGCTAATTTGCAAACGAGAAACGATTCTCTCCTGACACATTAGAAAATAAAATGAAAAGTGCAGTAGAACTTTTGCTGCCTATCAGAGATATTGAACCACGTGGATGGAATGGCTTACCAGTTAAATTGGGTCAACTGTCGCATTGAGTTAGAGGCACGATAAAATTCTCTCCTGACGCATTGGCAAGCAAGATTACAGATGAAGCAGAAACTTTTGCTACATTCTGCCTACTGCACAGTTTTATGCAACCACAAGTAGAGGAATACTATTTTGTTCAGTGATAAACTGTTTTGTTTATAACAAAATAACGTGTTTCTTTGTGAAAGTATTTTGAATTTCGCAATAAATTCAGTTCAAGTGAACTTCGCAAGGAGACCGAGATCTCACATTCAAACAGTTCGATTACGATCTCTATTAGTCGTGAGATCAAATCGAAAACGCGGCTAACCCAAGATTACACTGGTAATTATTTAACTTCTAAGCTGAGTGCTAATCTCGTGGTCGTTGAGTTGGCAGACGTGTACAGTGTCTATTGCATCACCTGATTACCATTTATTCACTCTTATTTTGAGAAACGTTTAGTCTTCCAAAATTATGGTTCTATTTTTAGTTATCTATTTAAATCGTAGCAAGGAAATGCATTAACATTATTACTGGAAATCTGGATGCACTCCTTAATAACCAGGAAGTGAATCGTAAGACATTATATCGTTACAATACATCGCTCTATCGTAGAAGCGTAGCTGAAATCAAAAGACCCGTTCGAATCCTTTGGAATTGAAATAGAATTAGTTGGGTTAAAATTTATGCTACTTCTTTCAGATATTTAACACTAGAATTGAAATTGTGTACTAAAATCGACACACAAGCATTTCGCTGCTACCTAGGGAAGAAGTTAGTTCAAGTAGAAGTGTCGAACAATGTAAAAATGCACATGCTAATAACCACTGGAGATCGTTGATGCAAATTCGATCAGTAATCTGGTGTGAGATTTTGAATAGGAAGTCACTGGTATGTTGAGTAAATTAATGCACGTTCATTGATTTGGAAAATTGCCCGAAGAAACAATTTCATTTTTTTCGGCAGATTGAAAATTACAAAATGCAATCTAGAACGTAAAATATTTTTCCAAATTATTTCAACTGTTATTTCGCGTTCGTGTATAATATCATTTTGTTAGGTTAGAATAAATGAAACTTCTAGCATATATTTCATGCTCTGAGAGTCTTTGCTTTAAACTTTTTGAAAGACTAACCTTTACCTCTAAATTTGTACCTTTGATCAGTAATTCACTCGCAATCGCTAATGAAATTATTTAATCTCACATTCGATTGGCTAATTATTCTGAATAAAACAAATTTATGCGTTTTTATACAAATGCATAGATTTACTTTGAAACAAGATGACATCGGAGGCTTCTGAAACAGAAATGTCACGATTCCTGCACTCTATGCATCATATTTGTTCATATTTTGGCTATCTTATGCAGCAAATAATAATTTTCTATTTTATTTTAGATATTTGATATAATTCGAACCGTTTTGCTCCTAATACAGATGACCTCTGCCCTACACTTTCTGAGTTATTGCTTGCTTCTAGTATTTTTGCAGTATTTATACATGAGTTTGGAATACTCACCCAGTTCAAGCAAAATTTCGAAATCGGTCTTAAGGTAAATGCTTCGTTTTCATCATCATATTCCTTGCGGTGCATGGTTATAATTCTTGTAGTAAAGGCAACGAAGGCGCCGCTTGGAAGCGTGTAAACTTTTTATCATTTCCTTATGGAAATAATGGTTCTAATTTCGTTGCTTTAAAATCAAATCTTTTAGTACCATTCATTATTTGCTAATTACCATGATTTCTTCATTAAAATATGAATAAATATACATTATGTTAATTTAATAAAAATTTGCTAACAACTTTTTCGAAAATTGTTCATTCTCAGTTTCCAGATTCTTCAAACTAAATATTTGGTAGAGATTGCACAAAATTCATTTCCAAAAAATTACATTTTGACAGAAAATATGTCCATTATATTGGAAAGTACTGTTTTAAAGAAATAACATAATAGCATGATAAAGGTGTCCATGAATGTGTTCAGAAACACGAATTCATCAAAATCATCAGTCTAATTAACTCAAACATTTGCTACATTTTAAATAAAATTTGTTTTTCGAAGGCCTAAAGGTTTGTTAAAAAAACCAAAATTTTTGTATTAATAAATGTCAACAAAATGGCAAATGTAATCAAAATTCCAATTCCGGGTCTCCAGATCAGATGTCTCTTTCCCTCGGAAATTATTATTTATGGGAAGCCAAGAGGCAATTGTTTAAATCTCACAAATTTGGTTGTTCGTATTACACAGTGCAAAGCATCAGATTGTTACTCCTTGCTATAAACTAATTTCTGCGACTCACCTACCAATCAGAAATGGAAATAAGCAAACTGGTGCGTAATTAAAATTGACTCAACGATGAAACCGATAAAACAGGCCATTAAAATAACAAAAAAATGTTTTCAAGAGATCTATAAATGGTTAGAAGTGGTCATTATTTGTAATATATATTACTAAGTTTGAAAACGTTCTATAATCCAAAATGTTGACACAATTTCTCAGTTCAAAGCATGCAAGAAAATTGCTTCGATTTCGATATCAAAGACTCTACTGGAGAGTTAAAATTGATTAAATCTGTATTCGTTAATCTTAATATACCGTTTCCCAACTCAACTGTTCCTCATATTGAATTTAATCTCTGATTGGCCAGCTATCCCCATGATGCTAAGTCAAGTCACGATAGTAATCAATCTAAACATACTCGGTTGCAGAAATTAAAGGATAATTCAAATGACTAATCAGAGCATGTAAGCGAACGCTGTTGTTTATTGAGCTCTCCCTGAGCTACTTCAAGTGTCACTGCCTTCAATATACCGCTACCTGATACCTCAACAACTACGCACCTTAATCCAACTCTGTTCAATTCCCATCTTACGGTCTCCACACCCTGCCAATAGCTAGTTACCTACTAGCTTTCTGTATCTACGTATTGATACTATAAGATAATTTTGGATATTTAACCCCTACTAAGTAAAATTAGTAACCAAGATTTTGCTGCGTCATTTACGGTTCGTTTATAATCTACCGCTTGACCATGAAACAGGTTTTCATTTATCGATTTATTTTATTAGTGGACTTTTTAAAATCCATCTCCATATTTAACATTTTGTGAATCATAGCTAGTACGAATAGTAACCAAAATCCATACTCTGATTTGTCAACTAAAAAGCAATATATATGCAATGCAAATAGTCATTTCCTTTAACATCAGGCTTTCATGAATCGATTTATAATGCTAATGCTCATTTACTATCTCTAATATCAAACCTACTTCCACTTGCGGCATATACCTCGTCGCTATTTCCGTTGACGATGACACATGCTCTGTACTTTCTTATTTATTGAATTTATTCACTATGGGTTAGTCTACTCGGATACTACAAGTAAAAGTTCGATATCGATGTCATGCCAGGTGCCTCGAATTCCTCATCTTAGTACTTGTAGTACACTCTTTTGATTTTTCTAATAATGTTTGCAGAATACTTTTGGAAGACTGGTACTAACGATTTTCGGTTATACAGTAGTCGTTGCTGACATTGTTTGCTTCGGCCTCCTTGAGGAAGTCCCGAATCTCATTGCGGTGGTCATAATTAACGCAATTAATTAATAGAAATGACATTGAAGGCAAGTGCCATTTATTTTTATTAAATTACTATTATGAGTTCACTAAAACGTGAATAAATGCACGTAAATCTTAGTTTACTGCAAATGTGTTTTCAACTTTTACAAGAATTGCTCATTCGAGGCTTCCCAATTCTTCGAAATAATTAGTGCACAATCATAACTTTTCTTATCCAATTTTATAAAGGAGTGGATATATTTGACCAAACATGTTAGTACGCATTATATTACTTTCTTAAAGTTAGTACAATTTTTTTACGCAAACAAAATAAATCCCAGCTGATTTCTTAACTGGAAGCATTTTTCCACTTTTGAAATAGGATTTGTTTAGCCACTTAGCAGTATAGAAGTTGTAGCGGAATTAGCTACCTAAGTAAGCCTGTATGTACTCAGAAACCTCAGTGGCAGATTCTCCCAGTCCGTAAAACCCCCAGAATTAGCTAGGCTATTGCAAAGCTAAGAAGAGACAGAGGTATCCAGAGAACACGTTTATTCTAGGCATGCATGGCGTGGAGTGTAACAAGGGAGAAAACTTAGTCATTCAACATGGCGGATTAAGTATAACGAACGGAGGCTTCTGATTGGCCATTGGTTGTGTGTCCTCGCACCCAATCCGTAAGCGAAGTTGAACGGCCGCACCCTCAAGTCACGCTGTGCGCTCATGCGATGACGTGTCCCACAAAGAGTTCAATGTGGCCTTTATCAATCTAAATTCTAAATACCGAGAAATATTCGATATAAATAGCATAAAATGCTTTTTCTCCAGTAGAATTTTAATATAATTATTAATATATCTATTGCGAAAGCCTCAAATGCATCTTCGAATTTCAAATTCACTTCAACGAAAATTCCAATTTTGACAGCAAATATGTCCCAATTTGCAGATCAACAATATTGTAAGCTATGGTTTTATAGAAATAATAAGACAAATGCATCGATGAATGCGTTCAGAAAAGGGAATTTATCAAAATCATCAGTCACTTGAACAAGCGCAATTTCAGTAGAGTGAAATAGGGCAATCGATTACATGAACTACTATGCTGGATAGTGGCAGACTTGAGTTACGTTTAAATTAAAAAATAAAAGAAAATCAAGTATTTGTGAAGATATTGAAATAAAAGGACGTTGAGATGACTTTGAATGCCAATTGCATATTGAATTAAAGATATATGTACTGTGGGAATAGCAAAGTCCATCACTATTCGACTACATTCAATATTTCGAATTCACTTCATCCCACCTTCTTACAACTAAGCATCAAACGCTCTCTCCCGGACCGGAATGTTAATTTGTTTACCCAGTCTGTTACCCGCTCTGCACGATCTCACAGCATTTAGTCATTCTGCTTGCAATGCTCTATCTAATACTCTCGCAATCTCAACTAGCACTACTTTCCATTCACTGATAACGCACAGTGGAAGCAACAATAGTCTGCATGTTTCCATCTTTTTGGATGTCCATATCAGGTCTCCAAATATGTCAAAACAAAGTTGTGATATCACATTAAGAGGTTCAGGTGACACAGTTATGATCAAGCAGAACTCCCGTGAACATGACTATGTCCGAAGCATCGTACAACTATCCAGAAGGAACTCGCAGGATGCTATTGTAAATAGGAATCCCACATCTTCACGCCGGCTGCGCGTCGAAATGCAATGTTGTCGACACTGTTCCTGTAGAAATTGCACAGGCAACTGCGACGGCGAAAAGAGAAGTTTAACTGAAAACCATACTATGGAAAGCATCATTTGAACTTTGAAAGATAGATGTGCTCAAGACAAGATGTTAACATTTTCGATATTTAGAAAAATGGAAATAAGCAGCCCAAATACGGCTTTATACTTAGTAGTAAAAAAATATTCAAAATCAACCCGGAGGAATTACAAAGGCGTAGAATGAGAAAGGAAGCATTCTACTTCCAAAAAAATGTGTTGCAGCGGGCTAGGGGGTTATTAGGTGCCCCGATTGGCCGAGCACAGGTCCAGAACTCACGCCCGCGATGTCGACTGTCAGCTCGCTTAACACAACGCAGCACGCAGGGTTCTCCGTGACCCGTACATAAAGGAATACTTTTCGACTTTTTGCTACCGTTGAGAAGACTCTGCCAAGCTGCAGTTGTAGACTTCCGTCGCTCGATTTCTCTTTCTAGGTCCGATTCGTCATAAAGCAACTTCTCGTCCCTTTCCTCCTTAGTGGAAACTGGCGGTTTTTTTAGTTTTGGGGAGCTTTCTTGAGGCTTGAATACTAAAGATCAATCAACAATTGGGGTTTAAACTGGAAACCTTTGATAAAAATATAATCAACCAATCAGAAATGAAAACAATGACCCCAAATATCTTCCAAGACAACCCTGTTTACTGTAAAGAGCAAAAGCCACCTTTATATTTTCAAACTAAAGTATACTTTATTTGAAGGCCCTAAATTTTCAATGGGTAAAATTCAGATTGAAATCTCAATTGACGCAGTTCAAAATTGAAAAGAAAATGTGGAACAAACACAAAGCTACCGTAACAAAATGCGCTTGAAGTGAATTCTAATGGCATCAAATTCTAAACCCGCAAAATGCATTTTGCTATTGTCGATGTGCATTTTATTAGTTTAAATAATAACTAAATAGAAGACGTTTTAGAGACATGTTGTGGCCAGTGAGTTCTATCTTATTGAACAAAAAAAACACTTAATTTGCCCAACTGATCGATAAACAAAGCAGGTGAAAACTTAATGAATGATTCAAGATTTCTGTTATGCCCTGATTCCACTCTACTACTTACCACCTCTCCTTCATGCCCTGTTTAGATGAAAAGTTGTATTTTTTTCCACTTGGGAAAGGAAAATAATGACCAGTCACAAAATTTCAAGTAACGGTTGTCAACAGAGAGCATCTCGAAATCAGAAGGCACCATAACAGCGTTTAACAAAAGAGGAGTATGGAAACAGAAGAAAAACTCCCTATCAGAGTTAATTTTTACCTAAGCGATGAAACATGCACATAAATTCAAAATGAAGTCTCCCAAGTCTCCTAATTTTGTTCCAATTATTGAAGAAAACAGGAAACTCTTACCAAAATCAAGACGAGTTTGTCGAATCCTTTTTCCATCTTGGGCTTCAGGTACCTGAGTGTTCACAGCACCACTCCTCGCAGATTCCGTACTTTCAATTTTGTCCCATTTTTTTACAAATTCCGACAAGCTTAACTGACGTTTCTGACACTGTGGCCAGAAGTGAGAGCATAATGATGGCAGCGATCCAGACTCATTAGTATTAATGTTGAGAGGAAGCTTAGCCCAAACAGGACAATGGTCTGATCCCTCAATATACTGCATTATATCTGAAAGTGACTCGTTTATCTCAGTAAAAAGATCCATCAAACTCTTGTCGAAAAGAATGTAATCAATTCGTGTACCGTAATTTGTATGTCGAGCCCCCATTTTGGTGTTCCAACAAGTGAAAGCATCCTTCCGGTCTGGATGAGCTAGCCTAATTCACTATTCGATATAGAGTAATTTAAAACAGACCGAAAAGTGTCGACCATTGATGCGGAGAGCATTTCATCTAACCAGTCAATTGGTGCTCTTTGCAAACTCTAGAAGAAGAATGATGCATTAGCGTTTAGTCAAATCAACCATGTAATACTCCGGACAACAGTGATCTATAGGCTTGTGACAAATGTTCAAGTCACCAGCTAATATAACATAACTAAAAATTCACTAAGCAAACAAATCAGACAACTTACCTTCCATCTTCGATCAATTTGTGGACAACTGATCGTAGCAGCTGTAGAAACTGTGTTTTGAATTCAGCACGAGCCTGATTATCGGGATCAACACGGGGACAGTAGACAGATATGACGGAAAGTAATTTGTCATCGCGATCTGTTTGAAATTGAACTATAAGAGCCCGTCCCTCAGAATCGAGAGCCTTATCGAAGTCCTGAGATGGACATAAATCTAATAGGCTATCATAAGCTCTGATTGGTCTGAGTGGGTCTCTGCAAAATATACTGACACCAGCATATCCTGATTTTGTTTTGCAGTGAGCGAAATAAGCATTGTATCCATCAACTCGACTATAGTGAGCAGGCAAGTCACCTAGGACTGAGTCAATTTCAGTTGAAATGAAAACGTACGTCCTGCTTTGGTCTCCTGAAGACAGATTATATCAGCATCAAGTTGATCCAGGTGTGCCTTAAATGGTTTAGAAAATGATCGGATGCCATTTATGTTCCATGTACAAAGTTTTGCCATAGCAGCCTAAAAAGAAATAACAGAAAATACGTAGTCGCCAACACAATATCTAATAAATTGGCATTACAAAATGTTAAGATGACTGCAAATTTTAAAATATCTTAATAATCGCATAAAATGAAAATAGAATCAACACGAATAAGCTGCTTTGATATGGCTACAACAAGTACATTTAAATAATCAAGCTTTTCATAACAGCGAGTCTAACCGAGGGGCTACAGAGGTAGGTGTTAGCTTTCAAGGACGGTGTCGATTAGAACGTTATTTATTTTATCCGCTCATTATTTTAATTACTCATAGGCAACTTGAAGTTTTTACACCTAATAAAATTAAAATTCTCCAAATATAACGATAGATAAGGAATACTTCTTAAAATTAACCTCATTTTCATTTGATATAAACCATCCACAATTTATTTATTCATTTTTAGCAAATTTAGATTTTTATCAATCATGAAGATACATAAATTTCCCATAGCACTTCCGATGGCAGAGACACTTAAATCAACGAAACCATAAGGTTTGTGTTTGAACAAGTAATCGGTTTTAGCATGCCCGATAGTGGTGGTTATTTATTCGACTCTACTATACTTACTTCATCTCCAAGTGTCGAATCGGCTCAACATCTGTAATGCGACCGAAAAACCTAATGCGTTGATAAATACGACAAAACATCATTTATATTTTGTTCCAAAATAAACCATTCCATCAAGCTATTGCCAAATAGTCTTTCGTCTTTATCAAAACAGTGGCGCAAGTAGCTCCTGGGTGCTTAACAATCATTCGGAACTAAAACGATTTTTGTCTCTAAATATGAACAAATTTAACAACTTGAATACCCATATAGCGGCTATATTTGACGAATCAAATATATTTGGTCATTTGCATTCGTTCTCAATATTCTTCCTCCACTTTAAGTCAACTGAAGTCAACTAATATCTAGCAGACAGACAAATCATTATAGCAGATCTATATCACACAGCATTGCAACATTAAGAAGGTCTATATTACAAAGTTGGTGCCGAAGTCATCTGGGAACCCACAACATTAATTCACATAAAACCAATTCTAAAAGTGAGCAAAATATTCAAGAAATCCAAGGTTGCTCATAGCCCTCGAACGATGGTATCGCTCTTCCAACAGTAATGAAATAATTGTGAAAGGTTTCATCAAATCTTATGAAGATAATGCAACAGTAGTTGTCTCTCCTAACTAGTCATGTCGGTTGTCTCAGTGTATTTAATTAATAAAATCATTGAACAAACCAATAGGTTCTAATAGAATGACGAAAATTGTTGCATGTGTAAAAGATCCAAATATATTTGAAATAGTTTGGCTCAACTAGGTGCTCACGAATTCAATCCTACTCAAGAGATCAACAGACATGCAATTTAGTGGGACTGTGGGACTACTATCGCACTATTCCGGAGACTGCACTTTTCCGTGTAAAATGCAGTAGCCTATTCACCTCTAGGTGATAGGACTTAATTGTGACGTTGAAATAAATAATTTTCAGATATCCAAACAGATGCGAATCATCACGAAAAGAAGCAGAATCATTTTTGAGTAAATTTTGACGGCTTTCTGGACACGTTCTTGCCGATTTAGGACTATGGGGAACTTGAAATAACTGTTCAAACTACTGTACCGTACGTTTTCGTAGGACGATCTGTATTGCACAATTTAATACAATAATGTAGAGAAAATGAATACAAAGGAATGGAATAAATTGGAAATTGCAGAATGAACAATGAAGATTATTATGAATAAAATATTACTTTCGTGGCATAAACTGTTCTTTCATATGAGATTCATTATTATTATGTTTAATTCCCGGTTAGGTTCTTTCCTTTTTGTTTACGGTGATAAATGTCTACAACACAAATTGATCTATGAATGCGAAATAGTACTTCTTGTTCGCTTACTGTGGTTTGGGTCATTTTATACAGTGGCTTTATTTAAATAATATTTTCGAAGTCAGATATCGAAGAAAACTGTAACAAATATCAATTCTCATGATTGAAAAATAAATTTTCAAGTACCTTAAATGTTTAATATGTCAAATACTGCTACTCTCTAGTTAGATATAACAGAAGAAACTTGCTCCCCTTGCTCATCAAATTTTTATAATGGGTAGTGGCGGAACTGCAAATTCTACACAAGTAGGAAACTTTTTGGCTATGAACTAATGCCATAAAAGTTTTGACCACTCTTCTTAAAATCGTAAAATAATCCACTAATTTTTATTTGTTTTAGAAAAAAACAGCTCAATTCTTTATAGTTCACGTACAAACGGTAAAATGTGGGAATGGGCAATTGTTTTTACTCTATTGTTTTATGCAACCTATAAATATTTCAACAACGCTTTTACATGAATAAGTATCTATCATAGGATATGCTAAAATGCATTTATTTTATTCAAGTGTATTTTTGGCATTCACTTTTAAAGAAATAAATCACACAAGCTTATATACAGTCATGAAATTTTCAGGAAATAATAAAAAACATAATGAGTGATTTTTAAAAAGTTTTAATAGGAGCAAACTTATTGTATTCACTACGATTCCTATCTTGAATATTTGTTTTACGCACTCTTTACAACCATCTCAAATCTGCCGATTATTCGAACATACTGATTTTGCCAAGACTTTTGTCGTTGTTTTATAAGATGCCAGAAGTGAAACCGACGAAAATATTATCGTTCAGCAGCGAAAATTCGGTAACTATGTGCTTATATTTTTTCTTCTTCCCTCACTTCATTTTAATTATTACTGTTCATTCTAGTAGCTTTAAATTCTATTGTCAACTTGTTATAAATTTTTTTCATACATATTTGTTTGTTTAATCGCTCTTTTCAACTACTATCCTTATCTTTAGTCAATTTTTATTTTCTATCAGGCTTATCCTGCAGAGAATCTTCTTAAAGTTAGCACATTTTGCAAATGGAAGTGCGAGGCGGGTAGACAAAAGCAGGCTTCTGTTACATTCCAATTTGATCATCCTATTCAGTTTAATCGTATTGATATTGCAAACGAGGGTTCCGCTTTTGTTCAGGTAGAAGTATCTAGGACTGATTCTGAGAATTTTGAGGTTCTCCTACCTTCATCCACTTTTATGTCTCCTGCCAACTCCAAGAAGGGTGTTTCACTTAATCGTGTTCGAATTTTCTCAAAGAATGAGCTAAATACGCCCATAGCTAATCAAAAGTGGGACATCGCTAAGGTTATCTGTTCTCAACCTTTCAACTCTGAACTACAATTCGGGCTTTCCTTTATTCGTTTCTACCGAACTCCTGATGCTGCTGAATTATCACCTTCCGTTGTAATGGAGGAAGAAAGAGAATCAAATGATAGTGAAATTCTTAAACCAGGAGGTTTATTTAAGATGGTTCAGAAACTATCGGAAGAGAATAAAATTGCAATTGCTCCAACTATTCTTGATACTAAATCCGTCGTTTCCTCAACAGGTAAATCTGTCATATTATCTAATTAGACTTTTCTTTTTGTAGTCACTCAAAAACTTTTGCGACAAAATCGATCAGGTATGTTGCCATTTTCAACGACTAAAAGCGTAGGGAAAAAAGTCTTGACAGTAGTTAGTATTTTTTCACTACTAGTTTTTAACTTAACAATGAAATTGGGTGATTGGACTCCCATGTTTGTCATATAGTATGCAGTCTCTTTTACCATTGGAAAAGTCAATCGAGATGTCGCATTTGAATGAACATGGATTTCTTATTAGCTTGTAGTACTACCCATCTTATTTGACATATGAATAATACTAAGTCGAATTTTAATGTTTTTACCGTCAGTCGGTGAATTTTTTGTTTTATCACCTATGACTGCCTTGATTTTTTTGCAATTCAGGATTATTTAATGGAAGTTAAATTTGAATGTTTGGTGAAAATTGTCTGAGATGTAGTGCTGAATTACTTTGAAGACCGGAAAAGGAATAAATGTTGAAACACAGGTAGCAATCATTTCAAAAGTACTTTCAATTCGATTGATGGTAGTATCCAGTGGCTTTAGTACTCTAATTGAGCGGCATGTATGGCTGTTATTCTCTCATTAAAAATTGAGTCAGCTACAGATTAGCCAAGCTGTACTTTGTTTCGTCTTATTGAATTTATGGTAAAGTCAAACAGACTTGCAGTTTTTTTATCACAGTCCTTAAAGATTGCGATGATGTACATTTGTGCGAGGATGATTAGGTTGTTCACTTATCCCTTCAGCAGGCTAAACGGAATGTTTCATACAATCCATTTATTTTGCAGTCTAATTATTAGATTATTCATTCAAAAGTAAGTTCAAAAACATAAAGACAATAACTCATAACAATGTGCATCGTAATTTTGAGTTATGTAACTTTCGTAAACATTGCACACCTGCTGATTTGGCCCATGAATTTCATTGGATGATTGTCTTACTCCTTAACTAATTTGCTATCGCAAATGTGACGCATTAGCCTCGCCTATTGGCTCCTGCCTCTCTTGATTGTAGATAAGAGAATCTAACTTTAATACCGACATTTTCATTCTTGCCTTAACATTCTCGTGTGAACACGCCTTTTATCATGAACTCTCTTTTATCTATGCTTGTCATGCTTTTTTAACTTTTCATTCTTGCTTAACTTGTAGCCATGGATGCACTGAAAGATGATACAACTACTTCACCAGCTAATACATCTGCTTCAAATCCCTCAGTAGGTCAACAATCGACTTCGAGTAGTAATACTTCAGCCACTAACAATGCAATTCCTGCACCTACTACAAGTTCGGATCCTGCGAGAATCCTTAATAGCGGCGGTTCAGGGCACAGCCGAAAACGGATCTTGGATGGAGTAATTGTAGCTTTCAGTGGTTACAAGAATCCCTTCCGATCTGAACTTCGGGATTTGTGTCTTAAGTTGGGAGCTAAGTATCGACAGGACTGGACCAGTGATTGTACTCATCTCATGTAAGTTCTCTTTTGCGATTATACTGCACTGTCTAATGAGTACCTGACGGACTACGTGCTATTCATGAGCTACTTTTTCAGCTCAGGAGCATGTATTAACAATTACAACTTTAATCTTGGTTGAATTCGTCTTTTAAGTTATTCTTAATGTTGAAGCATTGATCATTCTCTTATCTGTATTTCTTCCGTTAGCTCACTAGTTTTTTTATATCAATATTGCCAGATCTTATGACGAATTATTATTCACTTTCAATAGATCGAGTTTGAGGTAAGGTTAATTGTTAGTTACAATTTAGAAGCCATTAACATAATATAGAGGAAACCATCCTTGATTAAGGTTTAGTAGTTCAAGCTTCTACGATTTTTACTGCATGAAGTGTCTGTAGACAGTACTTCAATCATTGTGTTAGAAGAACAAGGAGGGCGTCGCTTCATAATTAACGTCCTCGGCTTAGCAGAGTCAAGCTCTTTATTCAACGCTTAGATTGATTAAATCCATAAAATGGGGGTATTGGATTGACTGTGGGGAAGCGGCAGCTCTGTCTTTATTAGTTTATATCGGTTTCGGTTTTTCTTATTAAAATATAGTTATTAATTGTCTTACTGTAAAGCCTTGTTCATATCATTTCTTACAACTGTCTCTATACGTTTTCTTACATTGATTTTACCCATAGTGTAATTCTCAGCCCCCCTTAAAATGTTTATGGAAGGTCACTATTAGCTAAATAATTCCATAATGAGCTTAGTTAATGATAAATAATTTCCAGACTTACCCGAAGCGTTTGCCATCTACGATCTTGTGTTAGGTGACATCATTTAACTCCTTTCAAAGAAACTCGGGTTCTGTGTCTCCTTCACTGGCCAAACTTAACCAGTGCGATTGACCATTTCGCTCACTGGGTGGGCACCAATGGGCATTGAACCCTTGGCCTCTGATTTTGCACACTGACACGTTAAACATTGTACCGTCAGCTCGCATAAACTCAATGGGTCCTGTCTTCAACATTACGCCGTATTCATCACTTTTAAAACAGTGTTCTACTATATACTAATAAGTAACATATTTTTTTTCAGTTGCGCATTCCCTAATACCCCAAAATGGAATGCCGTGAAAGGAAAAGGTGTAATTACCTCGCATCACTGGATTAAGGAGTGTGATCGTCTTCAGAAACGTGTCTCCTGGCGGCCTTATCGAGTGGGTCGAGCACCGAGTCCTGTTGGCCATGTCTCTGATCATGAAGATAATGCTGAAGGTCATAGCGATAATAGTGATTGGGAGTGAGTTTTTACCTTTATGATTGTTTTTAATGTAATGAGCTTTGCATATTTCCAATTGGTCTTTTTCTCGCTTCACTTT
Organism: Hymenolepis microstoma; assembly: GCA_000469805.3. Classification (NCBI taxonomy): domain Eukaryota; kingdom Metazoa; phylum Platyhelminthes; class Cestoda; order Cyclophyllidea; family Hymenolepididae; genus Hymenolepis; species Hymenolepis microstoma. Next base: position 6,733,217 of record LR215995.1, on the reverse strand, counting down.
ACTTTCTTCACATCCTCGTTTCTTCTTTCATCAAATATTTCCGACTAATGTAGAGGTGAGTTCATTTTTCGTATTTATTTTTCTATTTACCTCTTTTGCTTATTCATTTCCATAGAGAGTATTCTATTTACTAGCCAGACTAATTGATGTGTTAGCCGTTTCAATTTTATATATATTAACCTCTTTCCAAATTACCTCTTACAAAGTGGTTTTTTTCCACATTAAGTTCACGAAATTTGTTTTACTTTTGTAGATGTATTCTGTTTTCTTTAATATTAAAGGTGACTTAAGTAGTATTAATTCAGACAGTACAGCTACTTCAATACCCTGCCTGTTTTAGGCCAGAAATCCCCTTACAAAATGAATGAGCTTCCACTTTGACCGAATATCTCAGCCTCTTCCAAATGGGAAAGTCCGAATTTAAATAAGACAGATTTGTATTGGATAAACGCAGTGGAATAATTGAGGATAAAACGAATTGGTGGACTAAGCAATAGTTCGTTTAGATAGAGAGGGACTCGGGTTGTGTAAAACAAGTGAAATAAAGACGCTTGGGGGGTTGTTTGCTTTTTGTCGTTTTTGAGTCACTTGGGATTTTATGACAGCTTGTGTACCATATATTCAAGCCTCATTCTCTGTCTCCTCACTATCTCAGTTCTGCGAAATATTTTACTGGCTTTAAAAGGAATTTGGAATAACAATAGATGTTAGAGTGGTGTTATTATAACTGTCACATATGGCAAATAATGGGATTCGCTAATTATTGTGGAATTGTAAATTAATACGTTTTCACGCCTTTTACGCATTTCATTTGTGTTATATTCCGATTTTTGCTACCCTTCGTATAGCATCAATTGTGGAGGCTGAAGGAAGCGACGATTGGAAACCTGAAGGCTCAGAAGATGAGGAGGAGGAAATGGATACTGATGAAGATGCATCGGCAGATTCTGATACCGAAGTCATTGATGATGTTGAAGATGATGATATGAAAGTTTTAAAGCAGCCCAAATCGTCAAAACTCAAGGCTCCAAGTGTGTGGATATTTATATATTTTTACTAGTTTCTAGTAAGTAGCATTTAGTTCTTTCTTTCTCTCTCTTCTCTTTTTTCCCTTTCAGAGGATAAGAAACCGAAAGCCGCTAAAGGAGGTAAATCGTGGGAACCCTTAAGGCGTAAAGGCAATCGTGAGTTGATATGTTTCTGTTTATCTAACACGTGCTCAAGCACATTCTAATAGTCGTTAGGTACTTTGTTATTTAAATGGCTGTTGATCGTTAAGAGGTTGGCTGCTAAGAGATTGTGAAATTTAAATTTCTTGATATTGAAAATAATGGTCTATGTATCCATAATCCATAGGAAATTGGGAGTGTTCCGTTCAGTCAAAAGTCGGCTATTAAAACGTCTGTCTGGGGACTGTAGATATTGATAGAAAAGAGTGAAGGTTTTCCATTTGTCTGAGTTTATGTAATTTAACCTTGCAATATCAGGTTTCATATTTCCGATATTATTGGAATACGCTGGAATTTACCATACTTCAAGAAAGTAGATGTGGATGTCAGTCGCGTTTTTGAGTTTGTAAAGTCATTCATTATTCATAAGCTGCGATTTTAAATTTATACATTTTTTTCTCCTTATTGAAGGAATATTGGGAATATTTTGTCAAATGCAAAATATGCGCTACTTAGGTTTTATTAATAGTATTTGCTTTTCATTTTTTATAGTCAGATGTATTCAAACATTTCCTTTGTTTCGGTTTTTTGCACCCATGACTCACAAATGCAAAAATTGTCTGCACCTTTAGCCAGTTTAATCTTCTTGTCTAACTTTTGCAGACTTATTTCAACTTATTAAAGGTAAACAATAGCACATTTTATCGTGGTTAATGACTTTTTTTCATTAATTCAAGTTAGTCATTAACTACTGGCTTATTTTTTCATTCTCTGCTTTTAGGTAAAGCACCAGAGGACGAAGATACAGATGAAGAAATTCAAAGGTAAGAGGTTTCTTTCAAAAAATCTAGATAACTTTTTAAAAGCAGTTGAAAGTGAGCTTCACCTCGTCCCATTCTAAATTTGTGGTATTATTTATCAGAATGTTTTTCTCTTTACGCATCATATGAGCGTATGTTCCTAGAAAAAAATGAATGTTTCAGTGCATCGTCATTCCAATTGTAATTTGTCTTTTTTCTACATTTTAGAAATATTTCAAATGATGGAAACACTTCTTCTTTTCCTATAGCAAATAAAAATGATCCTCTCCCTGGGTTGCCTGATATCTTTAGTGGCAAAAAATTCTACATTTTCTCCAAAGACATTGTGCTCAAGGAGGAGGAAACGGTCTATCGGCTAATAATCACATTTGGAGGGTAGGTTCAATTTGATTTGCTCTGTGTGTGTCTTTACAATAAGAGGAATTAGGTAGAAGGTGGAATCTAAAGTATACTTAATGCCAACTCAATTTTGAGTGTGCTTTTGGTGCGTCGAATTAAAACTAAGTTGAAGTAATTGTTTGGAATAACTATATGCATTTAAGTGAGATTTATGAATAGAATTGACGTTGAAATCATTTGAAAGGAAGCCTAAATTGTCATTTATGTAATATTGGAAGAAGTTATTTTTTTCGAATTTATTTTACTACTTGATTTTTATTGTAAATGTATTATTATTGTTCCGAGTGATTTTGGTGAGAGCATATCACTGAACAGTTCATAGTCCAAGTGCCTTCCAATTACGCTGTTTCCCGAATTTATCTGAGTTATCTTCTACAAATAAGTAGGTCTGTGCGAAAAAAAACTTATAATTACTATGTAGATCTTAGTTAGCTCTTAATGGACGTCGAACATCCGGACCCTTCGAATTCGTCAAATGCCACAGCGCTGATACAATTAACCTCTATTTGGTTGCTATTACTTATCAATTGCCTTACTCTAGGTTGCTTACACCTTTTTTATTCTTCTCCTTGTTTGCTGTTTTCTAGAAAAGTGGAACTAAATATGAACACAGATGTCGAGTTTGTTGTATCACGAGCCGCTTGGTGCAGTGATTTTGATGAGGTAAGTATTGCTGTTAATTTATGCATCTGGCTAACAACCGCTCTCTCTCGCTGTTGTCTTGCTGATGCAGTTCATCATTCTTTTTTCCCTCAAGTGATGTTTGTTTAATTAGATGAGATTTTAATCTCCATCTGTGATGTAATAGGTACACTTAAATTAAGGCACTCTTAAGTATCCTTACTATTGACTGGCTGACTTACCTTTTGTAAGCTAATTAGAGAGGAGGGGTGGGGGGAGGGCAGAGTGCAAATTTGCTTTTTCACGTGTCTCTGTGTGTGCAAGTCAGTTTATAGGCTCGGTTTCCATGTAATACTGTAATTTGACAAAAAACTATTCTATTCCTATTTCGTATATGTACTATTCTAAGTTTATTTTCCCCTTTCCAAATTGTAATGCATGGCAATTTTTTGTACTGAGATGTACTTTACTGGTGCAATCATTGGTAATAATTATTTGCATTTTGTTTCATAGTGGGAATGCTACTGGAGTAAGCTAACAGTCAAAATTAAAAAAAGAGTAAGGGGGGGGGGTCTTCTAGGTTCCAAAATGGGTCACATCTTATTTGATTTTGTGATTCGGAATGGATAATATTTACCTAATGAGTTTTATCACTGCTTTACTTCTCATAATTCATAGATCGTCCCACAGATTGTCGAGGGTTGAGCAAGTAGGAGAAGGTAAGGTGATCCAACATGATCACGGCATTGCAGCAGATCACTAACCCAATGATGCCATTCTTCTACTGAAAAAAAATGAATAAATTTTCTGCTCCCCTGGTGACGAAGCCTTAACGATCATGTTAAATGTCGCAACAATTTTCTGTGGTCATTGTAGTAGAAGATTGAAATATTAGGAGGAATCAATGAAAGTCGAATGATTGGAAAATTTATCTCTTATGCTAGACTTCATCTCCCTTCCCTCCCCCTCTCTTGAGAATGACAATGTATTTTTCTCATTCATTGTGTCGTTTTCATCATTTATCTCTGCTTTTGTTTCTCTTTGCAGAGACACACCCGCGTAGACATGATTATATGCCTCGATAAAACATGAGCTCTTCACAGTTTTAGGCATTTGGCAGTTTCACCACAATTATTGGCATGAAGCATCGTGTCAATTTTGGCTAGGCGTCACGTATAATCTGTTTTCTCTGCAAAATCTTTGGTTGTTTATCCGCTCGTTTGCATCCAGTCTCATTGTGCACTTTTCACTTAGAGTTAATTGCATTTAACTAATTAAGCTACAAGGTCGTATTAGTGTATTCTTTTTCCCTCTAACTTTACTAGGGTGGAGAGACAAGTAAAGTATCAAAATTGAGTTTCCTTTTTTTTCTTTTTTTGTAATAATATTAATCCATGACTCATTGGTTTTTTTTATTCTCAATTATTATTATTTTTCACAAAGTTTCTGTTGCAATTAATCATAATTATATTTGAGTATGTTTTAATGCTCCTTAGCTGCTTATTTATTTAATTTATTTGCATTGTTTCATAAGTATATTCTTCATGTATTCTAATAACGTACAACGTGGCCACAATAAAGAGTTCCTAAGTGAATGCAGAGATGTAAATGACTGTTATATTTACTTAAGAGCAGTAAATATTGAATATTACTTAACTCCACGCAGGCACCCACTATCATTTTCAGCATTATTCTTAGACCCGGAACCTCTTTTATCCTGTTCACGCTGTATGCATGTTATACGCTCATCTCTATCTCCACACCACAAATATTGCTTGACTAATCATTAAGTGAATACATCGTGGCCAGGTCTCGTGTCCGGTATCATAATGAAAGTGATATTGAGCGCTTGCACACTTGCAAGTTTTCTTATTTCCTACTTTTAGATAAACATATAATATCCATTAACCCTTCGGCATTCAAGCAGGACCTCTTTTATTTTGACTACCCTGAATATATTGATTTAAGTTTAATCGATAACTGGTTATTTCTAAACACGGGCATATTAAACCCGCTAAATGCGGGTATATCTTGAACTGCAATTTATTGAAAGATGGCAGGTAGGAATAGGTCATACTTAAGTCATTGTATCTCAAAAGGAGTTTTTCATGGTAGCCCAGATACAACAATAACTATCGTGATACCATGACCAACCATCCTAAAGTTAATGAATTTTTCAAAAAAATGTTTCATAGATTTAATGCGTACAATCAAAATTCAATCTTCCATTTACACGCAAATTATAAGCAGACCAACGATTTGTGCATACTGTCGGTGCTTTGTCCATAAGGTTTTCGAAATTTGGGCCTCTCAATGCTTAAATGTCGGAAAATTGATAAATTTTCACATATCTCTGAGTCAGATATACGTTGATGAGTTTGATAAATATATCGCAATTCCTATTTTCATTTTTGTACTCTTCGGTAAATGCTCAACAGCTCCACGTTGTGACGCTGCGGTTAGCACAACACGGTTGACAGCCTTTTTCACAACTGCACTTTCCCCCTTTCTCACTCATTTGGTTAGAGAATAGAACTTTGTAGAGGTGTTGGTTCACGACTACGGCTCATTCGTCTGAATCCCTTTGTTCTTCTTCATTTATCTTATTTTCTCAAAATATTAATTGAATAGGCTCTCAATTCCTAATAGATTTGCAGAGTAATTTGTATTTACGCCTGTGTGTGTATGTTTGCATGTTTTTTTGTCAACAATAACTTACTTACGTGTCCAGACTAGAATAGTTATAATTTGCCTTTTACAATGTTCTTTCTGTTATTATATTTAAATAATGTTTATATCGATTACCGAGTCTAGGTCCTGTCGAAATCGTCGTGAAGAAAATAGAAATTAATAACTGAACGTCTTGATGACATCGTTATTAGGCGGGTGAAATCCTTAACCGAATTATTTGGTTTAGTCTTTTCAGTTCCTTCATATTATTGACGATAAATAATTGGATGCGTTGCAGAAATGTCCTTTAACCACAGTTATCTTAGATGCCGTCGTAAAGCAAGACTACCTTTAAATTTTGAGTATATTTTTATTCTTGTTCTCCACACAGACTTTTAAATCTACTCCGATTTAAAGGAGCTGTAAGTTAATTGCGCAAATGCCCCAGTTTCTCTTTCTCCTTTATTCTTCGAAATTTGATATGAGTTTGTGGGGGAGGGGGGGGGGGGGTAGCCTGAATAAAGGCCTGCCAAGTAGTATTGCAGAAATTTGCGTACAGTTAGTTTTTCAGTGCCTTGATTTCGGTCAATAGTGTTAGCAATTTGCAGTATGTATAATGCCTACCTTGTTGACGGAATTTTTCAGAATTCGCTATTGTCTGTCTGCACATTTTGCCAAATGATATATGCTTATTTATTGGCTGGCTGTATGTTAAGGCTAAGACTGCACCACTTTTCATTGGAGAATCGCTTTATGCTTAGCTTTATAAGCCCTTCACTCACTGTCGGCTTTGAGCGCTATTTTTCCCTTCAATTGAGCTTATAAAATCTAACACTCTATTAAGGAATTTCAAAACACCACCATTCAATTGAAACGGTGTTGTATCCAGTAGCTACCATTCTTAATGTTTTTGGTGGCTGTTTGCATCCGTGTTAAGTTGAGGTTTTCAGTCATTTAATATTTGAAATAATTTTTTTACTCTAAAGTGTCTATTCGTATCTTCGTTTGTTCACTTTCCGTAATGAAGCAGCAAATCTTGGTGAAAAGTCACATCATATCTCCCTTCCCTTGACAGTTTATGTTTCTAGTCTAATGAAGCGCCTTATAAAGCGAATCCATTTACTCACCACGAATTCGCACTTAAACTCCTTCCTTTGACTTTTTCTTATAAGTTGCGTCCCGTTTCTACGTGTCTCCTCTAATTAACACCAATTCACTTCAAATTTGTCTTACTCGCCGCATATTTTGCACCCTAGCAACCAGAATCTCTTTCTGATTAAAGATAGGTGTTGATTCGTGGATTAGTGAACATATCAGGTCAGTGGTCACTAGACTTAATTCACATCTTGTGACTGAAATGACGAAATACGCTGATTAATACCTGTCAACACGATTTATGGTAGAATTCGAGTTTCTCATTAAGTCTCTAAAGTGCCTTTTTGCTCCCTAACTTTCTAATCACAAAACTCCTTCCATGTTTGGCACTATAATATACTTCCAAGGAATTGGAAGTTATTAATAGGCTTACCATAAATACCAAATCTGTGCTGAATTCATTCTAGCAAAAAGTTATCAGTTATCGTTCTTGCTAAAGATAACCATTTCGTTGGTGAGTGGAATTTAAAATGTTCAAATCTTGTCTTTGATCTCAAGACGCGTTGCTATTTCATAAATTCTTCCCACTTGAGATATTTCATAAATTTTAAGCTCACTGGACTTATTTTTGAAGTTCTCTGAGTAAAATTTCGCACTTTATTCGGATGTTGTACTTCGTTTGATGGCAAGAAAGCTTTAAAGATTTATGTGAACTTCTATCTCATTTTCGTAAATATTTGCGACCCTGTATATGCGAGATAGGTTAGTTATTAGGTGGCATAAGTACGTGGTCCTGATTCATGGCTTAGGTGGAGGCTCTGTCAAAACTAATTCGTTAGTTTGCCTAAGCATGAAGTGAACATGTTAGTGGGAATGCCTCTCATTCACCTCCTTCCTTCCAAATTAAGTTCTTTGTCTGTTTTCTTCAGCTGTCAAACAGAGCTAGGGTGGAGTTCTTGAGTTCTTGCTCCTGCGGCCTCCGAGCAGAGTTTCATGAATACACACCATCATTTATTCCTTTAAGTTGGAGTCTATAAATTTGAATGGCTTCTCAGTCATCTCCGTATTGCTTTACCTATACACGTGATTTAATTCGTTCACTCAACGTCTAAAGCAAAATCATATGACCTTCGAGCTTTATAGCATTCGTCGACTCCGACTTCCAAATGATTGTGGTACGTAGATATATTAGGCCATGGTTTACATCTGTCTTGTTTTTATTCCCTCCCCCCTCTCCCTCACTCCTATTGACAGTTCTACTACTCGTGAGTCGTTAATGCTCATGTGTAGAAATAGTTCGCCTTGACTACACACATCTATTATCCAAACTCTGAGTTACCAAGTGGAAATGACTTCCGAATCTTCTACTACCTGTACCTTTGTAATTGTCACCGAATTCCGATACATGATAACTTTTGCGTAACTTCTGGACGCTTAGCAGTTCCTAACCCCTAATATCCAAAACCTTTTTAAAAAATACATTTTTATGTTCGCATATCATTTCTTGATTCAAATTGGCTTTAACAAAACAAATTCATCAGCTGTTCTCCACCTGAAATCAACGGAGGAGTAGATTGAATGAGTCCGACAGTAATCAATCTTTTCGATGGCCTTTTACACACATTGGTCTGTCTCTATCTACTGCCTCCAACGCACAAAGAGCATTCTGAGATGGTGGCGGTGTTTTGGTTGGTACTCTTAATTCCCAAAATTCGTTTTATGTGCGTTTTGTCGGCGGCTACTTTCATACGCATGCTTTTGATGTGTCATGCGGACTTGCGCGTGCCCTTAAATAATAAGGAATATGGTCTTGTCTTAAAAAAGCTGGTTAATCGCTGTTTGCCGACAGTGCTTAATGGTAGCAGAAAATAAATACTGTGGCACAGGGCTGGATTTTTTTTCTTCATATACTGCTACCCATTAAAAATGCTTTAAAAGTGTGCAATTTTGCGTCATAAGGAAATCACTCAATACGTTGTTCAATGTTTATCGAATAGGATGTGGTCGTAGGTATTAGATATTTTTTTCCTTTAGTCGTTGACACAGTTGCCAATATGTTTGTCTGCTAAGGATAAGGGTAGCGCGACGTCAGTTATGGTTATGCAAGGTTCTTATAAGAGCATCTCAAATGTTGGGATTTGGTTAATCGTAAAGGTTCATGCTTTTCCTTTACGTAACCTTCAGACGTGAACGGATGAGATTCGTCTCCTGTTTCTCCTTAGTCAATCACTGTACTTCTATTTTAGGCACTGGAAGTTTGCCCTTCGCTGATCTTTGTCAAGCCAGAGTGGATCTACGCGTGTGACAAGGCGGGCAAGTGTGTTCCATACCAACGCTACCAAATTGTTGCGTAGATCAGTATAGAATCAGTCATCATCACGTAATTTTATGATTTTGAAATAATACTAAACTTTGCTTAAAAACTCTAAAGACCCATATCCCCATATCTGTGTATTATTCTATGCAGTTTAAACTTGTCTTGTATTAATTTTTTTATTTAATTGTGGTGGCTATTTTACTATGAGTAGGTGGCTTGTTGACTTCTTGAATAGGTTAGTAAATACAAAGTCCTTTAGTATGTATGAGCATACCACAGGAGGGACTGTGTAGCCTAGAGCTCACCAGTGTGTGAGAGGAATAAACTTGCTAAACTATGGCCCCTTCCAGGCTCTACGTGCTCTACTCCTGCAAGATAAGAAATGTGACAGAATAGTTATATTAAGTGAGAGAGAAGGAGGTAGTACTAACTTTTGAATTGAATATGTGGCCAACTGATACAGAACGTAGGCTTGGGTAGCCGAAGTAGTTGAAATTGAAATAAGGTAAAATCTAACTTTAATTGATAAGTTAACGCATATGAATCAGGAACGCTTACATGCGTAGAATAAAACCATGAACCATATGAATGAATCTAACAATGGGAAAATGGGCTTAGATGCTCGAGTGCACACAGAAAACAGCTTGATAACATATCATTGTGGCCATTTTTTATCGTGTACTTGTTAACCTAACTCTGTTCTTACCATATGCAAGGACTTCTAAGGACTTGCAAATAGAACTCACTTTGCTCAGCATGGCCTCGGTCTTAGATTCAGGGCTATGTGATTGGTGACTTGAGCTCATTTAATAGTCCTTCACGAAAGTGAGAGTTCCGGTGGGCCTTTCTGCTCTTAATTATGGGTAGAAACATCATACCATTTACATTATTTATTTTATATAAATTCTGACCTTACTTCAACAATGTTTGGATCATTTTAAATGCTTCCAGTTTCTTGTAATGATTATTCCTACCTACAGCTGAAGGCATGTAACTATTCTCATTGCACAAAGTTTTTGATTTTGTATTTCATCCTTGATTATCGTCTACAGCTAAACATTTTGGTCTTTAGATCTGATAAGCGAGAGAATAGGCGTGTTTGCAGAGGTGTCTCTACGTCAATTGACGAGTGTGTATGGGTTTTCCAGACAGGTGCTTGTCTACGATTTATTTTCAGTCTTTAGTAGAAGTAACAGGGTGTTTTTCTTGAGTTTACATTTAAAACACAATTGGCATGTACTTTCTGCCAAACTGCGCCAGTGGAAATTTGTATTTTACAAAGTAATTTGAAACTTCTCCTATAGTGACATTAATTCAAAATGACAAGTTGAAAGAGCGTCCTAGTTGCCGTGCGCTGCACTTATTCGGTCGAATTTGGGTTAAACTCAGGTCAGTTAATATATAAAAGGGAAATATTGATAGGTGGGTTCATAAAATTCCGTGGGTGTGCTAAATTAAGTAAAAACAATCCATTTCTTTCATATTTTTCTACAAGGATTTTAATTCTGAATAAAATAAGGGCGAGAAATGAGTTCTGTTTCAATGATCGTCTTTTGAAAATAAAATCGTTGCGAGAATCGTGGTCGACTATAGTTCATTACTTGAGTCAAAATCAATCGTTAATGGTGCTAAAATTGGATTGGTAAACTTAGTAATGTTTTCATTGTTAAAGGTACTTTCACTTGTAGACTAAATGTATATGTGTGGAAAAACGAGTTATAAGATCGATTTATTCATTTATAGATAGATATGAGTACCGCTTTCATAAAAGCAGTTCATTTCGTAGAAACGAAATTGGATTAAAGTACAAGGATCTTCTCATTTTAAATAAGAAATTTCATTGTGTTATCGTTGCCACTTGGAAACATGTCATGGGTATATACATAATGACCACGTATTACTGTTATTTATTCTCCTTTAATGTTTATAAAACTGAATGCTTTTTCATAGTCGTTATTGTTCCTCATCTTAGAATAAACAGTTACAAATTCCAGTCGTGAGAAAGCATCAAAATTCTAGAACAACTTGTTCGTTTGTTCCTTAGCGGACGTCGAGTGTATGATATCGAAAGCTTATTGGCTAACTTAAAAGCTACTAATTAGTTTCCTTGAATGACTGTCCATATTGTTGCATTCTTTTCTTATTGCATAATTATTTTACATCCTCGAGCTCAGAATCTTGTCTTTAAATCACTTTTGTCAATTATTTTATAACTTGCCTATTTATTTACTGAGCAAAGTCTTTGTAATTCATAGGAATTGAGCGGCGAATTAAAACCAATTGTGCACTGCATGCGATTTGCTTTATTTGTTGGCGAGACTGAAGTGATTGGAACAAAGCACTACTTTCTTCAATACAATTTACGTGAAAGTCCAAACATGCATGCTATTGTTGGCTCGTGATTAAATTTTGTCTTTTGATATACTTATTTGAGTATTTATTAATGCTATTAGTGTTTTTCAAATATTTGCCGTCTACCAAGAACATAATGGTTCCGTTAGTATGAGATATTTTAGTAGTAATCCTATTGCCAAAAATTCTGTGAATTTTTGGTGTTTTGGAGATCTTTGAATGAAACAAAGTGGTATTTCTTGTGAAAAATATGCCTTGTGGTATTCCGTGTTTTGAGCAAACCATAAATGAATATGCCGTTTGTGTAAAGCGGATTATAGCTTCTTCAGTTTTAGTTATTAAAATGGTCTCACCCCGGACTGTTTATTGCGAAACAGAAAGCAAATAGAGTCACCGAAAGCCAGACATTACGTTGTTTATGGTCGTGTAAGTATTTCACCGTAGATAACGTGTTTCTGTGCTCTTAATCTAGTGATTTAGTAAAAGTTGCTTTTAATTTTTGAATTCTAAGTACTTATGAATATATCCTTGAAGTAAATGTATCCTTGTAATAAATTATCACGTCCAGTGTCAACCGTCACGAATGGTCGGCTTTGTTAGTCTCTCAACAAAGAGCAGTGTTTGTGATCTTATTTGTCGTTTCTATTAACCACAATACTTGCCTTTTACGAGAATATGGGGAAAAGTGGTAAATTTAATTCTCCAATTTAACAAAATACCGCCCCCCCCTCCCTCTCACCCTAAATCATATTTGACCTAAATATCTTCTTTGACACTTTAGGCATATAATTTTGTAGAGATTAACTACCATAGGAAGATAGAAGATTAAAGATTGGGAGAGACCGCTTAAAGCACAGCTGTTTGTGTGCTTAATCGATAAAGTTTAATTTTAAGTATTGTAAAGATAATTTCATTGCATTATATAATTGATCCAATATATATGTAGATAGTCTGAAAAGCTAATTGAGTTCAAATCGAGCTAGAAAATAAGTTTATGCAGTTCCGTTAACTCAAACGATTTGATTTTGTTAGAGGTCAGGTGAAGTTAAGAGCAGATGGCAATGGAAGAAGTTCCCACCTATTCCATTTACGATGAAGGAAATTTGACGAAACCTCGGCGGTTGAAAGCTTCCAATTGAAAGTAATTCAAAGTTTATCGTCAGAAATGCTTTACTGGAAATTCTAGACAATGAAAAATAAGAGAGAATTAATAGCCGAATATTCTTTTCAGCCTGGCTCATAGATCAGTTTGTCCTAATTATCATACGAAACCAGGCATTTTTCTAGTGTAACTTATTTCCCCTTCTCTCCCTATAAATTGGTTTATTCAAGATGGTTGGACCTTTTATGACAAAGTATCTCATCCATTCCTTTACGCTATGGCTCCAACTCACACCTTGTACTTCCGCTTTTTAAAGTCTGCTGAATTCTGTTCTAGGCAAAACTTAAGGTTTGAACTCTTGGTGTAAGTTGATTGTCGTGATTAACGCTTTCAAGGTTATTAAGTAAAGATTGCGTTATTCATCAGTTATAAAATATTACCTTTAAATTCAGTTGCATGCATTTCAATTTCCCCCTTCATAAGTCGTTTATGTTTTGCTGTTCAAACTAGATTTAGCCTTACTGCTAAACAGTTCCGTCTTTTTTTCCATAGAAAAAAAATTGAACACGCTGAGAATAAAGGCACAGGTTTGCTCTTTTTGGTTTATTTATGGCTGTTAACATTGCAAAAGGCTATTTGAATTTTCTAAATCCGTTGGAACAAATTAATGGATTCTATCAAAGCTCAAAAGTACACAAGTTTACTGTGGTATTTGAAATGAATAATTAATTAATTAAACAATGTGAGCTAATTTATTCTGCGGTCATATCCACTTTTATTTTAACAATGTAACTGGAAATGTCTTAAAATTGATTTAACGTCAATCAGTCATTGCATTACATTTAAAATTCACTCAGACCCCAACAAATTAGCAAAGAGGAACTTAAATCCTTCTAACTCTTGGTTATTTTTTTTGCAAAAATTAACAAAGGCTATATACGTGAATAAAATTTCCTAAAATACCTGGCGGCTAAATGACAGCCGCTAGTGGCAAAATGTCAGAAACAAGCTGAAAATTGCGGCAAATGGATATATAAGAAGCTTTGTGAAAACAAGTGCTTGTTGACGAACTAATCAATGATAGTTCAATTTAGCAGTAAGGGACCTGTGGAGTGTGATAGACTATAAGTGGATCATGATGAATGAAAGTGATCGCGATGCCACTTCGCTTTCTAGTAGCAAGGGATCCGAACTTGAATATGTTTTCTTAATGCTTTGCGCGTGTTAACGTGCTTAATGAATTATCCCTCATGTGAACTGTTCATCTCGCGAAAAATCAGAATCACGAGGTATGTTTACTGGCATCCATTCAGGCACATGTAACAATGTGAAATTGTCGCTGTTAAATAGCTCTTTTAAGCCTCATAAAGAAAACCCAATTGGAATAAATATTCCACTTTCTAAAGAGAAATTGAAACTTGTGAATAATCAATTCAGTTCTGTGCAGAGATAGCAAGTAACTATTGAGAAGAACGAGGAGAAGAGAATTTGAAATGAATGCTCGAAATCTTTTTTTCTTGATTTTATTACTATTACTACTTCAAAACAGATCAACTGAAATCGCTAGCAAGGTTACAGAGAAAAAGAACTGAAAACTCACTAATCCAAATTGCCGTGGGAATGGGATACCGGCTAATCAATCAATTATAATTGCTTCATCGTTTTCCAAATGTGGCTTTTTCTTATGTCATTTTATGAATACATCATCGGTGCCTCGAGATGTTTATTATCCAAATTGGCAATTTAACAAGAGTTCAAATAATTACTGACATGTCTTTAATAGTATTAACGCAGTTCTATCGTTTAAAACAGTTTATTGTAAGTTTGTGACTACGGTCGCTTATTTAAAATCATAAATGCAAAACTTTGCCATCTGCACTAACTAGTTGCTAGCGAAGTTGTAGGTTCTATAAAAGTTGTCCTAAAATGAAATTGGAATTAAACGGAGACTACGTTATGAATAATGTATGGATGGGTGAAGGAAAGGATTCCAGGATGAGGGAAATGGGCAAAATGAAGAGGCAGACAGCCAACTTAAGTGAAAAATTATGAGCCGTTGGATGAGAAGGCTGAGGGACAATGAATAGATATTTTGGAGGATTGATTAATTAAATATTCATCACTATTTCCATGATCTAGTATATCTCTTTGGGTAAATTTACAACATAAATAATTGTATTGTTTTCACAGAATTTCCCCGCCCATTTTTGGAATCAAATTTATAAAGTTTATTTCGCGTAGAGAATGGCGTTCTAGGGCTTCCCAGAATTCTGACTCCCCCCACTAAACAAATGCGATTGGCCATTATGCTTACTTGGTGCGCGCCGATGAGATTCAGACTCGTGACCGTCAACACGGCATTCTAAGTGGGCAATCCTTTCTTAAAAAATATTCAAGGGCAATAGTTGAGTTCGTAATTAATACAGAACGATTGGTGGGGGGGGGAGGGGGGAGGGGGTTGAGAAAGCAAACAGGAAAAATAAAGTAAAGGGAAAGTGTATCGATCGATTTATGGTAATTGGGATTGACTTGGATTTATGTTGTCGCTTGTATGTTTGATTAGAATCTTAAGCGGTAATCATAGTGCACTATGTGCCAGATTCGAGCGAACATTTCTGTATTAGTTGAGCTTAATTTTTTTCGGGTTGAGGGGTCATATTAAGTCACGATATTGGTAGGTTTTTTGGAGCCTTCGTCACTTTACGGTTAGTTAAGAAATACGACGCAAATACTTAACGGATGCCATACGTATAAGTCCAGACTAAATTCAGTTATCTCTATGACAATTTCCCCTAGTATGAACTTGCTCCCGAAATTAGCTAAGCTACTTCAACGACATCAAGGAAACAAGGTGTACGGTAGGAATAGGGTTGCTTAACACTGTCAGAAAGCTTAGTCAGTAAAATTCATTTAATGGTACGCTGACAATTCAGTGACTATAGATTGGTGGTTGGCTGAGAGGTCTCCGCACTTACTTCCTACGCGACAAGTAGCATCTTGGAGACGGTTTGAGTGTGCATGAGATTTCTTTGCTCAGCTGTGCACTGCACAGATGTCATGGATGAGTGCGCAAAACTCATATTTTATTTATGTGCTAACAGTTTTACTTGTTATTCCATTAAGTCTTCCTGGCTCAAATATCACCAAAATTAATTTCTTACAAACAAAGAATTGGCTGTTAGTTGGTTTGTACGTCAACCTATCATAGTGGTTCTTGTTTGCACAACAAAGTTGTGTCGAGAGTGTTTTGATTTGGCCATGCTTTAGTTCATAATCTGCTGTTCTTCCGATAACAATTCAATATTGCTATTTTGGTTTTACATTTAAGCGGGATAAGGTGAAAAAATGAATAAATTTATATCAATATTTTATCGCCTTCTATTTGAGGCAAATACATTTAGCCTTTCTTGGACAGTAAATTTCTTGCTTATAACAAACTACTTCTGACTTTGACAAGGATTATGTACAAAGTTCATTCGATCTTGAGCAAATTAGACACAATCGTTGTTACTAACACCTAACCTCTTTCCTGAGTATTTAAATGTCTGGACGCCTTCAATTGGAGCTACTTTTCAATCATCCAGTATTATCTCACCGACAAACAACTTCATTAGTTCAAAAAAATTTCGGAAATATGATTCAACTTCCATGAAAGCTACTTCGTTTTCGGAAGAGTTTATGGTAGTGAATGTGTTTATGGTCATATTCGGGACTTTATTTTGACCTTAATGCTGGACATGAAACCCAAAGAAAAATAAATGCTACCTATTTCCAAAACTGGGGCCACATTTACGATCAAAATTGGCGAAAATCTGACTTGACTGGAGCCTGTTATCTTTGTATTAAATCTGACTATTAAAGATTGCCAATTAAGATAAATAATTTTCATCTAATTTAGAGAAATGAGACCAAAAATCAGTGAACAATATATTTGTACTATTAATCTAAATTCATTATTGTAAATGCTTATGAAATTAAAACTTGAAATTAAACAGTCATTCGGAGCCGTAAATTTCGATTCGAATTCCCTCTACCTCATAATTGAAGTCAAATGAAATAATTTTAAATTTAATGGATCGGAAGGAAATTAGACATTGTCTAAAATAATGGAACATTGGCAACATATATTATTACCCGTACGGTAGCTTTATGCCTCCTGTTTGCTTAATTTACTAAACTAATTTTTTTGGGCTATCGACTTATTGGAGTACGGGTCTTGCACTAATTTTTTAACAGCGAAAGTGCAAGATATACATGTCTGCAAACTGAATGTAACTAAATAAGTGCATTATTTTAAACAGCAAAAGTTAGTAGACGTTTGTCAATGACCTGAGACCGAGCGTGCAAGTTCGCTGGTGAAAAAAACGTGAAATCCTGGAATACTTGAACAATACACACCCAAATGTAAAAATGCATTGGAAGTGGATTCTTGCAGAAAATGAGTTTTTAACTCTTCAACAGATGACATTATTATTGATCTTCCTCTTTGTACTTGTCGTGTTACAACAGCTCCACCACGATAAGAATTAAAATTGGACATAGTCATCTGAATTGGACCTTTTTAAGTTTGGATTCCGATATATCTCTCTCACCCCTGAAGAACGCGGTATTCTGAGTGATTTTGAACCCTCATTATTGTTGAAGTTCCTACACAGAAGCCATACTACTCCTAATCATCAAATTCGTACTTCCAAATTAAAGAAATGTTGACTATTGTTATTCCTAAGTGTCGACTGAAATAGTATTGCTTTGCTGTGCAATTTAGCAATTAGCAGTTTATAATTATAGAGGACAAGAAAGAATCCACTAAGGTATGAAAAAGAAATTTAGAAGGAGTTATAATAATTTCATGGGATCAAATTCCCTTACCTCAGCCGATTTTAGGCTCAATTTGCTTAATGTGTTGAACTCACTGCGTCGTGTTCTGATGTTGTGTAGTTCAAGTTTAAGAAACTGCGCCATGAATTTGTGGGTTAATTTGTGTCCGCAATATCCAAAACTTGAAAACTCTTTAATTGACCTGACTGACTGATCATATTGTTGTAAGTACGATACTTTTAATAGGAAAACTTATTATTGTCTTCTGCACATCATAAAGTACGTCTTAGGACTAACAGGCAAAAGTAGAAAGTCAGTGAAATACAAATATAATGAAACATTGAATCATATAGTGTACACAAAGGACTTTTATGGAGACTCATAGAATTGGTAGTCTGAGCAGAAATCGACCAGCAACATGATGTTTCATGCTACCCCGTTGGTACAACCAACCAGAATGCATTTTAGTAACTTACCATCCAGTTAGGAGTTGGACATTGTTATCGAACAAACCATGTATTTCAAAAATTTTCTTTTGTTTCATGCAATAAGGAATATGTATGTATGTACATTGCCTGCGTCTTTAGTAAACACTTGCGATATTCCCCTCGTTTCCATCGCTGTAGACAAGTAATAAAAGCATCTAAACGACCTCGTCATCAGGAAGGATGTTAACCTGTATTCACCCACTATTAATTAAGTCGGGCATTTATAATGGAAAGGTTAATGGAGTTTTCAAACCTTGGGAGAATGCAAGGCAGTATGACGCAGTTTGTAAATCTGCGAGAGCAGGCCATTCAAATATAGCAGAATTTCTAAATTTTCTTATATTTAATTGGACTTTATAAATCTCATTATTATATACAACTAAAACAATGGTTATGACAAATAGCGTATCAGTTATGTTGGGATTAAATTACATATTTATCACGTCAGTGATTATATGGGTTAAATATTGTCTGCTGTATAACGCTAATGACTAATATAACTCTGATTGCCCCAGCAATATCAAATGGTATGGACTGAGTTTACACCATGTCTGACGTTGCTGGGACCGGAAAGAAAGACGAATAATATTTCCAACACCAATTATAAAAATAATTGTCTTTCCTGAAATTCTGATCAGTGTCTAATGATCGCGGTGTTGCACAGAATTGCACTTGAATGAAGCAGCACAGAAATTCAAAGACGGATAACTACCTACACCAAAATACGCTATTTTGATTTCTTATCCAAACAGGGCCAAGACGTCACTCCTCATTAAATCCAACGAAAGTTGTTTTTTTTCAAATTTATTACAACTTTTACGAACAACTTTATTTACCTCTCGCTCCTATTATGACGCTTACTTTGAGGCAATAATCATGCGCCGCAATATTAAAACCTCATTGAGTACCCGTAATGTTAGCGTTTACTTCAATAAATTTCATCTATAGAAGTTAAATTGATGAAATGACTAAATCATTCATTTAAAACGGACTCCAAATTTTTCCCGAGTTAACTCACTTTAACTAATAATAACTAATCTAATAAAGACAGTAAACTACCTAATTGCAATGTCGATAAGGCGTTTTTTTCCAATGGGTAAGTAATAAAAGGGGGGTGTTCTATTTCGCAGGGAGGGAGGGAGGTGGGAGGGGGGGGGGGTGAGAGGTGTCTGTTTATCTCGAAACTGGAGCAATATGTGCAAAGAAAAAATCATTTTCCATTCGTTAGCTCATCTGGCAAGAGAGATTAGTCGGGTCTTGGCTACTTTTCTACCCCGATCTTCTTCATTAAAAGTCATTCTGTGGCATGAATTCTGCATTTTGAACAAAAATCGTTGACGTCTGTTTAAGATTTATATCAGATGGCAGGTTTTAAGATAGTTATCATTAGTCCTTTAGTTGACTTCGGGCTTCACACAGAGGGGGAGGAACATCAAGTCGCAAAAAGTTGAGATGGTGGGAACCGAAGAGTGATTCACAGATGTAAAAGTGACAAACACAAAGGTAGAGTAAAAGGTAAGGTGAGGTGAGTACTGTGAAAGTAGTCATGGCAGTTTGAAGTCAGCTATCGGTTTACAGACATTTTTTGCCGTATGAGTATATGTTGCCCAGGCTGCCCCATATGGAGGTAAGTCTATTGCGCACCCCGTGTGTTTAAGATTGTTACTACTATTTAATCCGACATTTAAAACGCCAAATAAATATTAAATGCCTCAAAAATTCATGGACATAGGTTTGTGCAATGGATTAATCTGAGTGCTAAATGTTGTTTTAAAATTTTTCCCTGAGTTGCTTACAAAAACACACTTATTTATCTTCAATTTTATAATCTTCATCGTATTTGAATCTGCTGATATCGATTACACTCAAACAATTTACGTTGGAAGGGGCGACAAGGACATTTGGGCGAATATTTGAGAGCAAAGGAAGTGACTTGTGACTCTGCCAGAAATAATGATGATGAGAACTCCGCTCTTCAATTAGCTCTATACAGTCTAGGCACTAATTAGTGTCCTTTCTTAATAACCAATAACCTTTGTGAAGAGGGGACTTCTTAAGTAGTTTATTATTTTCACATTTATGATTTAGTGTGAGAAAAAGTCGTGAGGACGTCTTAAATCCGAAGCCATGCGTGTATCCAAATCATCCCACAACAACCCATCTGAGAAGAAGTTTAGTGTGAAAATTTTTCATTTCATATAGCCCAATAACTGTGAATTGTCTATTACTGAATTGCTAAGCGAACTCCTGGCTATGCAATCTCACTACAACTTCGGTTACTGACCCACCAAACAGGTAACTATATCCTATCGATCTAGATTTGCATAAGAAAAGATGTGCTTTCCTAGTTTTTTTAGATCGTCATGTTAATTTCTAACTTTTGTTGTTCTGCCTTCATGCTCTAAGCGATTGTGGCCTTGAGATAACTTCACTGGGCGCCGAGCATTATTACAAAAGTTAGCTCTTCTAATGCAGTAATTATTCTCGTGTTTTCAACCGAAACTTAAGTTAAGCTAGTTAAGTTTATGTGAACCGTAAGTAAATGAATTTTCGACACTATATCAAGAAATCGGACTACTTGAGAACTTCGAAAACAACACGATTTGATTATCCATCTTATTCGAATATCTTCAACATTCAATGAATATTGTTCTCCGAACATCGCATCACTGTTTTAATTGAACAACCTAGATATTGAAGGTTTGATATCTTGTAACGTGACAAAGTTAGTAGTCAAGGTTTCACGGTACCTACATGTTTAATTAACCTGGATACTTGATCATTCGAGCTTACTTCTATGGCCCATTCACCAATTTGACCGTGAGAAATCCCTTAGGGGAAATTACTTTCCTAAAAGGAAATAAACCTTTTCGGGTATGCAACTTCTGCCTCAATCGGTATGACTTCATGATTCCACTTGTCGGTACTTTTCTATATGATGCATTTTCTTGCTTCTTTCAACTTCCTTTTAACTTGTTTACCTTGATAAGACTAAATTCTTATCAGCGGCCCACTCCATTTTACAGCAGATATTTGAGCTTTTCTCTTACCAATAGAAGTCATGTTTGGTGAGAACTAGGAAAATGCGTATTGACTTTAAAAATTGGTTGAATACTTCCAGATTAACTTATCGAAGAATACTTTTAGAATTTGAAAAAAAAACACGCCTTAGTAATTGGGAGTAAAATGAAGTGACAAGTTTAGCCTTAGCGATTAAAACGCTAAAACAATCGATAGACATCGTAGGCAAGAATAGCATAAAAGTGAGAAAACGAATCGTCAAATAGAAATTTTGGAACATGAACTACACATTTGTCTAATAGTAGGCATTTGAATGAAAAATAAAACGAGATAAAACTCTTTGATACCTCAAATTTGCTCTTGACATATTCGCCAATCCCCTCTTTCAACATTTGTCGACCGCTCTATTGATCGATTTCGGTTGCTTAAAGCAATTAAATTTATTAAATTTTACTGCGTTTTCGCGGATGAAAATATTAATAGTAATAAATTGTGCATTTTTAATCTTAAAATTTCCATTCGGTTAGAAAGTTCTTTGCGAGCAAATAAATGATAACAGTGATATATGTTGGTGTACAGAATGGAGTTTTTACGCCTTTTTATCATTTATTTCATACTCCTGTTCAAGTTCGCCTACTATTTTCGAGGAGGTAAAAGTGCAATTAATGATTTATTGAACAAACTAAATAGTGCTTTGTTCCTTTCTCCTTTCGTTCATCAGAATGAAGCATTCCTCTTAATAGTACAAATCAACGAAATTCTTGCTTCAGAATTTACCACAAAAATAGCCAGATTACTGCCATTAAATCACTTCATTATATTCTTTAACCCCTTTCGTGCACTAGCATGCTATATCACGTATTACATACTAGTTGGACCTTATTTAAGTATATAGGGAATATCATCACCCGTTCTGATCAATGTGGTTCTACTCATAGTAGCCATTATCCTTTACAACAGATCCCTTTTCCGGTAGACACATCTGCTTTTGTTTGAACACAAATCCGCCTGTTAAAACAAGTGAATGGGGCACTGGGTCCCTGTTGTAGCTGCTGTTGAAACGACCAGATTGCAATGTGTACCATCACTAGGCCACTACCCAGCAATGACTAGCCAATCATAACTCACCCACTTTTCTCTCTCGTCTCGTCTGAGCACCAATTGCATTGACGTAAGGCTGCGCTAATGGTTTTACGTCATAAACAATCTCTTAGATTACGTGTTTCACACATTGTATTTCGCACGCCTTTTAGCGGCGTGAAACTGTTAAAAGTGCATTCTTAAAACACATTTAAAAACAGACAAAACTGGTCAATTTAGTGGTGAAATTAAACTGTTAGGAAGGACAAAATGAAGGATCAAATAAAGTTTGCCCACAAATTACATTTCGTCGATAATGCAAGAAGTCTCATAGGAGATTCTTCTATTTGTACTTGATGTTTCTAAACTTCTACATGCAATATTAATTATCAATTGATATTGATATTTGTCTTCTTATCTCCTATTTTATCTTATTGACCGTTTCTGATCGTAATTCCAAATATCAGAGTCCAAACATACATTATGTGAAGTATCAAAAAACACTCGATTTATGTAGAAGGAGAGAGTCCAAAGACTTTGATGGGTCATTTTCACTTTCTACCCCTCTTTTTGACCATATTCAATCGGGGGAAGAAAGCCGTTGACCTTGTGACCCTGACACACGCGCATGTTGGCCTTTGAATTTTGGTTAAGCTTAAATAGATATAACCTGCATGCTTTTTTGATATAATATACTTTGGACCGTTAAAATGTTTCAAAAACTAGTAAATCTAATCGTTATGGGAATAAAAGAAAGAATAGGATCTACTGCTTTCCTCCTATCCACTTTGTCATTTTAATCGTCATAATAGACACTGTGCTAGCCTTTCGTGTAATGTGAGGAAAATATCGAGGAAATAAAATAGAGGGAGAGAGAGATAGAGACACTCTGAAAATGCAAAGTGACACCAATTCTATCGCATCGAAATAATTTGAGTAAAGCTCGTATTTTCTGACGGTTATCATTTTGAAAGAGAAAGTGGAAGTTGGCTTAAGCACCATTTTAGAAGGAATTAAATAATACCTTGGCGGTTTGCTGAATGGGAGTAATAAGATAGGTAGTATTGAATCTGACAGTTAGTGATGTGACGAAGCAAAACATAGCTTAGCTACTAAGTGCAGATTCATCTCTTCAGGGTGGATCATATAGAACTCAAAGCCAGCTCTCAGAAAGCTGGCTGTTATTACCAACTGGATTCGTGGTATTTCCTCTTAATGTTGGGTTCGAATGAGATTTTCATTCAAGACAACTAATCAACAAGGATGGCTTAACTGTCGTCAGAACTCACAAAACAAAGTATTCTTCGAGATGATCTGCCCTGCCATTAATGAGCCCCTAGAGACCCCAAATAATTTATTAATAATAATAATACCCTCTAGAAGAGATTAAAAGGAAATTGGGGTGCAAAGAACACAAATTTTCTTTCGAACAGAATTCTTGGGAAATTTTTCTTTCCCGTTTTGCCTCTCAGTAATAAAAATTCACCCTCATTTTGTGTTTTTCTTTAACCTAAATTCTATCAATCGTTTGAAAATCCTAATTAAAAAATTTGGTTATTAGAAAAGTCAGGTGAATCAATGGACACCTACTCATTTTCTTTAAGTGATTAATGAGCTCTTTACCTCCACGATATGATCATATTTAATATCATAGAAATATAATCTTTGAAACATTTATTTGTAACGCAGTGATAATAGCATTCGATATCTCAGTATCTCAGTATTATAAAAACCTTTGATACATCAATTCGAGTACTGTTGACCTCCCGCTGTTTGGTTATTTGACCTAATAATTTGTAATTTAAATAATATAAAACTGTGTGAATCAGACCGGAGGTGTTATCCTTGAGGTTCTTATACGTTTTGTACGAGTTTCAAAATGTTATAATGGCCTAAACCTCTTAGAAGTAATAGAGATAATCTAAGAAAAAAAGATCAAAATTTAATTAAAGCATGACATTTTCGCTTCTACATTTAAACATTGTTCATGGTAAAATGATTTTACATTGAGAAGTGATGCTGCTTTGTCATGGGTAATAATGATAGTAAGAGAATTAAGCTTAATCGAATTCATTATTGAATAGATTAAGCATAAAGTTAGGCTTACTCATACAACAAGAAATGGTGTTAAATCAATCATTTGGCATTAATGACACTATGATTACCCCACCCACAATATCACTCATCTGATCAGCATATTCATGAATAACCCTTAATATACTAATCAAATCGTTAGCTAGGAGAAACTTAGGTAAGAAACCGCCGGACTGTTCAATGCCATGGCTCAAAGCCCAAGGCTACAAATCGAATTATGTAGGATTTCCTCGCAGTCATAAGGTTCATACTTTATCCCTGCAAAAAATGGGCTTTGCTAGACGGCAGATAACTCAAAGAAATGAGTTTGAACTCAAATTGACTAGTTTTTTAAATAAATCGGTCAATTCCCATTTCATTACAATACTACCACTAGATTCACGCCATTCATTTATTCATTAGTAAAAAAATAGACTTCTAAACGAAGTTCTTTATTAAATTAGCAACTTCAGCATATAAATCGATTACTATTCCAAATATGCAAACGAGAAGAATATGTCTAATGTTTTTGACTCGAATTGTTTCTTTTGACAGGCGGTACATATTAGCCTACTTTCAAAATTGTTTTGCCCTGATTGCTACTTTTTGAAGAAGAAAAATAATTCTTATGCCAACCTTCTGCAGCATTTAAAAGATGCGTGCTAAGTCTTTAAATGAGTTAGCTTTATTGTAATTCATAATGAACATTAAAATGTTCATAAATAGAAAAAAAGAACCTCTCTGTTACTATTTCCAACCCTGTTTTATACCCTAAAGGTAAGTGGACAAAGAGCTTACATGCGTCCAAAATGAAAGCTAGCTTCAAGCAATGGTAGCATTGGTAATTAATATAATATAATAATATAATTCCTTAAATTTAATGGTTTCTTTACTTACTTTTAAGCTCAAACTGTATAAAACCAGTTTATTAAGTGCTATGAAATATCATAAGGTATAGTAGTTCAAATTGAGTGAATAATATTGAGGAGTTCCGAGTCAAATATATCCCTGCTAATTTTGTCTATATGCTCATGGTTGGCACTAAGTATGCCAACTGAGAATGCACTTTTAACTTGAAATGATGTGTATAAAGACGTACAATGAAATGTGTCAACTATAACGCCAGTTCCCCAAACAACGTTTTTCCTCTTAGCACTATTTGTTTTGATTTAATCGAATTAAAATTGAGAAATTTCTAAACCTGAACAGAATGCTTGAAAATTATGGAAATGATTTTTATATAGGAGTCAAACTTTCTAATTGATATTCTAGCTTTTCAGATGGCGCAATTAGTTTTAATTCTGCAGTTACTTATTCAATATAGCATTTCCAATTTATTTATGAACAGATTTAGTGAAGTAGTACGTCTTCTTTGATTCATACTGAGTCACTCTAATCTCTATCATTACGTCAGCTTGAGATCTAAATTCCGCCTACTCTTTAGAAAATTTAAATGATAGAATCGGATGATTTCGTGTTGAAATTTCCATGCAGACGAGTCTCTTGTCCCTCCTTCATTTGGATGAGTCAAGCACCCTTAATATTTATGATGACACGAATTCTCTTGTAGTTTGTGGTAAAATTTAAAAGCAAATCGTTATTGCCTACCTCACCAATCAACTTACTAGTTTTGATGTCTTTTAAAATACTTGAATTCTGCGAAAAATTTGAAGTATAAATTTCACATTAATGAAAGTAATTCGTCGCTCGGGACTATCTTCTAATCTTTTAAGGGGATAGATGCGTTAATCCAACGACACTTCGTATAGATAATTGATACCAATTACAGAATAAAGGCTGCGATTTTATATAGGCCTTGTGCAAAATCTATCAATCCGCCTGGGAAATTTCGAAAATCTACCAACAATCTCGAGATTCCTTTAAAACCCTCTGACACTGTTTAAATATTGCATAAACAATGATAGTGCTAATAACTCTTTTCAGTGACGGATTTCGCGCCAATTCTACACACAATTAATGAAGGAAGGTTAAGAATCTAAAACCTGTATTTCATCAAACTTAATATTATTTAATTACACAATGTGGCTCCGAAATTCTTGACTATGGCTTTCGGCCAAAAATATCACTGGATTATGATTTGCTCAGCGGGAATTTCCTTAATATACTGAGTCAAACAGCAAGTGGATCGTTTTCAGTGGTTGATCCGTTTAGGGTGTCACTGACCAGCTGCTAATCGTTCAGACATGTATTAGCACATCCTTATAACCTCGGTAGATACTAAAGATCTGCATTCTACCTTTTCAAAACGTGGTGTTGAGATATGTAAGTCTTCCTCTTATATAAGTCGGTATTCTTTCTGAAGGGATTTAAGGGTGTTGTCAAGTAAACTCTGCCCATCAACAAAATATTCTGTGGTTAACGTTATGGCTCTTTTCATTCATAATTTTCAGTAAGTATGACCTTTACCGGAATTTAATCACTCAATCTCCATAGACTTTCACCAAGGTTGCCGAAAGCGACAGTTAAATTGCCGCGATTAAAAAAATACAGTAACTTACCCAAAAATTATTTGAACAATATTTTTATACAGTTGATATTTTTTTGGGTTAGCAGAGATTTCACAAGAGCAATTTCAATTTACAGCAAATAATGAAACATTTTAGATCTCTCAAAAAAAATAAAAATAACACAACTTTGTTTAAATACAT
Source organism: Hymenolepis microstoma (assembly GCA_000469805.3). Lineage (NCBI taxonomy): Eukaryota > Metazoa > Platyhelminthes > Cestoda > Cyclophyllidea > Hymenolepididae > Hymenolepis > Hymenolepis microstoma. Next base: position 6,706,522 of record LR215995.1, on the reverse strand, counting down.
TCCTCTCAGATGGAGGCAACATTAAGCATAAACAATTGCTGAAGTAATGAACGAAGGCTTAGGAGACTTCGAAGGAGAAGAAATATTATTTCAAAAAAGTTTCAACTACTCCGATTTTGAGTCTTTTTTTATCTACACCTTATTTACAAAACTTACTCCATGATTAGAATTATAATCAACTCAAGAGGCGTCAAATTAAATGAGATTTCGGACCACTAGATTAGGTTCCTAGGAGATGAAAGTGGAACTGTCGTGACAACCTAAGAATGTGATTTGGCACAGCGTGTAGGATTAATTGCAAAATATGCCAAAATTCTACTTAATTTGCTCCATTCTTAGTTTAATAGGTTGTAGGTAATTTAGAAGAGAATTAACCCACATTATTCATCGCTAATAAAGAATTGACAAGATCGCTTTCGAAGAATTTTTCCTGCCTGCGAGGAATTTTTGCCCAATGGGAGCTTCTAAGCTCTTGCGTTCGCTTCAAGCCGAGGTTTTCGTGACGTAATCTTCCCAAATTGAGGTCAAGGAAAAGGATGTCGAAATTATCGCTTAGACAGCACCATTCGAGTAGGACAAAAAAAACCATTGGACATGATCCTACGTGGTTTTACAGAATTTAATAGATAGAAAGCAGAGGGTGGCAGAATAATTGTATTTAGACAAAACACCGAGCCGTAAATTGGGCAAGATAAAGCTAGCAGTGCATGCGTCAATACAGCGCAGAAAAATCATTAAACGACTCAATGGCCAAGGAGTGAGTCATGCACAGAATGTATATATCGTTACCTGTACGAGCGATTCAATAATACTTTAATCAAACTTTTATTTCGTCTCATAACATTGATTGGTGACAAGAAGACCACAAATTGCTAAAACCAAAGGATCTCAAATACCAACCCAGTCACTTTATTTGGGGTTTAATATTGTTCCAACGTTTGATATCGCTCGAAAGAGGTTCGGAAAAGTGTGTTTGGATTACATAGAGGATTTAAAGCTTTCATAGACTTACACATTCTTTCCAAATTTGTAAGATGAACTGTATTTACTTAACTAAAGCTTTTATATTTGTTTGTATCGAATTTTTAAAATGTTATTCTAAGTTAAGAAGCTAACTAGTCTAGCAATGGTCGATATCGAAGGCCGTTGTTTCAAATATTTGCTTAAAAGCAAATCTGACTACGAAGAAATGACAAAGTAGATTCTTTGGAGTTTGAAACCAAATTGAAGCTGTCACAGTGCCTGTCATGTATATTGAATACACTCGTGTCGTAAACAGTGTCATAATTATGATTGAAAATTTCTCAATAATTAAGATTTACAGTATTAAATAATTACTTATCCAAATTGAGGTCTCTGAACAAAAAAATGTAATCATTTCTTTGCCATATGTATGCAATATACCTTTTCTCCATTAATGGAGGAAAGTATGTATCTGAATGTATAACAGAGCTGATGTCTCTTTAGTTAAAAATGGAACTGAAATGTAAATGGAATACTTTTGTTGCCCTGACTGTAATTCATAAATTTTTGGAATGGAATTCATGCCTTTGGCACTATGACATTCGATTGCTCTCTAGGTATGTTTTGTAACTGAAAACGAAATCGCCTACAGTCAATCATTCCAACATCCTCACTGTGTGCAGGCAGGTTGCCATCTTAACCGACGAAGAGTAATCATAATTTGATTTACTGCCTCCTTCATACGCCTTCTGAGACTTTGGAACTTTGTAAAAGTATACCTCAATTCCAATTCTAAGCCATATGCTTGGGGGGTAAGGATTTATTGTAGAATCTCTTGACCATAAAAACCTGGTCACCTTTGATTAGAAATAAACTTCCTTTAAGTTATTAAGATAATATAGTCACGCCTCACCAATCTGTAAAAATGTCATCTTTATATGACCTACTTATATTCGAAATACCGTAATCGTTGGTAGATTAGGGAGAAAAGATTCTAACCTTTCTGTTAGTGGTTAATTTCGATTGGATACAGGCGTGCATGTTCCTGACAAATGTCAGACCATCAAGGGCGATTTTGACATGGATGATTCACCCTTCAAACTACCTTTTCACTACTGGAATTGTACCATTTTCAAAATAGATAATTTTAGAATTTCAATGAATTCAATATCACTATCTATTGTGCCTGTTAAATCTTCATAAGATATAGAAAATACTACCCTTAATTAAATTTCTCCAATTTCAATTAATGATTTTGTTGGTAATATTAGTGAGGTATCGTTTGTTGATCGGTATTAGGTAGATCACGCCCATTATGTCAGTTTTAGTGCACTTGTATGAGTCCATAGTCTGTTGAAGTGCAGAGTTTTCCTACTATCATCTTGAAAGTAGGAGTCTATGTTGACAAGGCGCCTTTTATTGCTCCTCTCTTGACCAGTAAAATCCATTTGTTCTGTCATATGAATCTTCGCCAACGATTACCAGGCCCGTTATCTCTAAATCGCTACAACATTCTAATGTTTTTCGTTTGCCCTATTTCGTTAAGGCTTTTTATTATTTTGAGTGACTTATTTTGCCGGTGGCTGTTTAAAAAGTGTTTGTGCTTTAAAGCATAATAATAACTGCTACAGGGTGCTGAATCGATATCTTATGTGTTCGAAAGATCATAAGCTATGCTTTCTGCAATTTTTCGAAAGAAATAATCGTTCAAAAGGTATTGGTCGTTTTTTTAGAAACAGTGAGGAGTATAATAATAGATATCGAATGTAGATTCTCTTAATGTTATGTCTCCCTTTTTTCCTTACCACAAGCAAACATATAAGGTATATTCGAATTTCTCACCACATTTTGATGGGTGCCCTCGTAAAAGAACACCAGTTTACAGTTTTGAAAAGATTCGTGTTTCTACTAACAAGTGCTGAAGATCATTTGCTGATACCTTAATCAACTTAAAGGTTGAATACGGAGAACTTAATAACCTAAACCCTAATTTATTTATCGATGAATACAAATAAGCAAGTTAAATAATAGCAAAGTATTTCTGACGAATTATCACCTGCGCAAACATTCGAATTTGACCAAGGCAGAATATGGGCCTCAAAACCTCAAGAAATCGAACTGGGGCAGCAAATTCGAACCATCAAACAACTTTCCAATTAGCAACTAACAGATTTTTTAAAAACAAATTAGGTTGGCAGATTACCTGCAAACTAGCATTTTAGAACGTATTTGCTCTTTATAGCAGTAAAGTTTGAATAAATTAATTGGCTCTGAGATCGCTGATTGAGCTTTAGCATCTTCATGCTGTGGGCATTCCAGCTTGCAAAAAGAAATTTCTGTCATGTGCTGCGAAAATTTTTCTAAATCACAATTTCGTTTTTCAGTCAATTCAAATGAGAATATGTATTTGTATTTAACCAAATTCTTTTTTATGCAAATAACTTTATTCAATAGTCTCACCCTTCCCCCCCCCCCGCCCATAAATTGATACCTTACTAATTTAATTTTGCCATCATTGCAAATAATTTTATGTTCGTAATCAGTAAGACACCACGTAGATTAATAAAATATTGCATTTTACTTTGGCCTTCGTCTTCTAAATTTATTTTCCAAGATAAACAAATCAACAATCAGCATTTTGAGTATTCCTCCTCAGAAACAAATAATTCGTACTGCAGTATGTTTGAAGAATATTAGAATATCTAACGAGAAATTCTAAGCATATGTATCAATGTTATACAGTTTTTCACTTTCATAAATTCTCATGTAACAGTGGACCTCAGTTCATTAATTTATGAAAAATACTACAATAATATGTTGACAAGTAAAATGTGATATTATCACAATGGTACATCCGTTCATTTTTAACCTTGATATGCATTGTATTATTCAGAAACGTGGGTGTATAGCCTTAGGTGTGAGTAAGTAATTCAACCAAAGGATGAAGTAGTTTTTATTAATTCGCTACCCACATTAAAAAGTCAAATGTTCCTGTTTTTCATGAGACACCTTGAAGAGAAGCGCATGAAATAAATAACAGCGTCGAGAATGACATTCTTATTGAGCGGTTTTTCATCCACTCTTACAAATAGAGTAGAAACTGTACAGTGTAAATCATTATTGATCATCGCACCAAAGGAAAGTAATCCTGACTTTCTTGACTGCATGCAATTGGCAGCTTCGCATCTCACTAAATTGGCTCAAACTTCTTAGTAATAAGGGTTTTGTCTTTCAGGAGTAGGAATTATCAATGATAACTGCATTAGCCGTGACATTTCTGTCGAACCGAAAGCGTTACTTCTCCTTCTTATTGGAAACTGATTACTCGAGCAAAATACAATGTAAGATAACCAGGCAGACTTTTTAAAACAACTCCAACTCGACCGAGGAATTTTGCTGAAGATTCCAATTGGTAGACTTCTCAAAAAACATTAACTTAAAATCAATATTCCCATATCTTTAGAAGGACCTTAAATTTAACATAATTTGAAATTTTAAATCGTAATTTTACAAATTAAACTGCTGTTGTCTGTAATGAAATTACATTTCCTTTTAATAGTTGTAGCACAAACCAAGTAAAGTTGGATTTTCTTCTAACCAGGGCTTGGTACCTGTTAGTTGTATTCCCTTTAGTAGCTCTTTAACTTTTTTAAAAGCATTTGACTTCCTTTTAGACAACTTTTAGAAAGATGGGCTACCAGCTTATACTTAATCATCGCAAAGTCTTATGCAGCGATGCCAAAATTCTAAATCAGCTAATTGTATCCAAACCCGCCCCCCCCCCCCTCGCATAATTAAAAAATTTATTTTATGTCTGTTCCTGTCCCTCTGAAATCTGTAGCTAGAAGTAGGTTAATCTATCAAATTGGTGTAATTGTGTACCAGAGAGATTATCTAATTTCTAATTAATTCACGATTGAAATTACTAAAATTGATTGAAAATTGTTTATTCTAAGAGGAGGCACCATTTACATACGAAGCTAATTGTACTCTATTATTATTATGCATTTCAGTTTATTATACAACGTCATTAGGGTTGTTTTTGCTAATTATTTTTCCATGCAAAAAGAATCATTAAATTTTGTTGACATATTTAAGTATAACTCACACGGTTATATGAAATTAATGCTGAAATATCGCATTCCAAACCGATTAATGTGGAGGACTATTTGATGCGGCACATATATTATGGCTGTCTACCTAGGTTTATGGCAAATTTTACTACACGAGTACGCTAATCACAATCCATTTCGCGCGACTCAGCATCTTAACAAAATATCCCTTTTTATACTTCCGCCTACTTTAGGAGAGAAGCAGTTCTTCAAATTATTCACCTTGAGCTCTTTTACCCAATAATAATAAAGACTTAATCAGCGATGCTACAGAATTAATATCAGGAAGCCCGACTTGAGATAACAAAGTTAATTTGAAAATCGGTCAAAATGCGAGCAAGACTAAGGCATCAGGCTAACTTCCCTGGACGGTTACCTGCTACTGCGTATTATAAGGTAAGATGTAATAGACCAGGGGTTGTGTAGAACACTACTCAATTGATGATACTAGTCTTAAAAAGCTGAAGAGGAGGGAATTTTCAAACTAAAATCTTTCTTGAAAAACGAAAGTCAGGAATAACTCACTGAGGTTAATAAGTGGACAGGAATGGTGGATGCTGAGTCCAAAACCAATCAAGCAGATGTTAAATAGGCGGTCAGAGAGAAGAAGCCCCGACATTCAAATTATGCATCCTCTGAACGTCTATTCTTTACCATCAGCCAAATAATAAAGGGGGAATTGTGTCAACAGCTCTTTGCAAACGAAAGCGAGATGAGAAGGCACCAGAGGCTTGATTGTCAAAAAACTCAAGATTATGAACAAGCTAGAAGACCCTTTTCCGATTAATGGGTACCACAAAAAGTATGCGAACAGAAGATGGCTGCAAAATCACCTGAAATTGCGTTATCAAGAAGCATAATACGAAAGAATGTCAGTGGAATAATATATGAGCCTGAACTCAGTTGAGGAGGGTTCTTCGATGTCCTAGCCCACACTCTTATTACACTCATTTCCTCTTACCTTCGAATCAGATTCTTAGTTTTCAATGCTAAAAGTCGCACAGCATTGTGCATTATCACGGGTAAACTAGACTATTGCATTTCATACAGAGCACAGATCTGCCGTTAGGTATAAAACAATTCCCTGTTAATATTATACAGTGATCGATTTGAATTGACAAGTTAAGTTGTTTGTATGCGCAAATCTGTTCTGCCCTCGAAAACTTGTACTAACACCATGGACTTTGTTCTTTGTTTAAATTAAGTAGACCATTGTAAATTTAATAATGATGAAGTGTGGGTGGATGATTTCAAGGTTCACTGTTGTTAGTGCATACGGAGCGAACAGTTGCTAAAATCGTTCTCCAGTTTTTGTGCAGCTTCGCCTCATTTCCCAAAATTTTATTAGCCATAATTTTTAGATCTCTGAAAACCATCTGCCTTTGAAGTTGCTTATTTTTAATATAAATATTCATGTCTACCATGCTCTAAGTAAAACGTTTTGTTAATGAAAATCAATTCAAATACAAATTAAAATGAATTTGCTTAATGATAATCAGTTTCAATGTTATGCATGCTTAAATTTATCGTATACAACGCGTAAATAATAAATAACAATGCCCAAACCAACAAAGGCAACATTCAGAATAGTTTTTTTTCGCGGAGACTCTTATTCTAGTATTTCATTAGCTCTATTTAACCATGGGAGGTTTTCATCCATCCACTGATTATACAGGAGTGATGCGAACCTGTAACTTTTAGTGCAATGGAAACCCACGTATTAATTATCCCTCCTCACAAAATCCTCTGTCATGCAAAAAGAAACGAAGGCCATAATATGGTGAAAATTTTTGAGCTCCATCACTTTAATATTCAAATATCTATATAAAGAAAATTTATTTTTCATTTATCAAATATTTATTTATTAATAATTTGTTAACATAAAAGCAGCAAAAGGTTAACATTAAACCCAGTTTCAATCTTAATTGTAGCGTATTTAAATGTTAAGCGAACTGCTAAAGAAATTGGAGATGAGTTATTGTTCTCCAAATTGGCGCGAAAACTTTGTTTTTGTTACTGGCGCAACTAGTTTGGTTTGTTATATAAACTCGACATCAGTAATACCATCATCAATATCATTTACCTGCGCGAACTGCGACACAACGTCGATAGTTCCGCCCAAAACGTGGTGAATCACCGTCTTTCGTGGTGTTTCGCTGTTTGTGAAACAACCTCACGTTCGCGTTGTCGTAATTGTGCTAGGAATAAACGCACATTCAAGGTTATGCCAAAAATTCTACATTCATTTTTTTTAGAAAAGACAGAGTCATTCTGACAGAACCCTTATTCTAGAGTAGCCAACAATTATATAAAATAAGGAGAAATATATGTGGCAGTGGTATTTGAATGTGATAGCCTTCAGGTAGAGGTTTAGTAACTTCCGGAGAAATTGATTTAAAATTTCCAGAGGACTGACAAATAACTGCAACCATCAAAATACAAATTACTGGCCTCAATCCGATGGATTTGCAATAAAATGTGTTATAATTTCTTTGTACGGCGTCTGCAATTCTTTCACTATTTTTATAAAAATCTAGGGTTAAATAATCTCTATGAGTAAATTTTTGATATTTCTCTTCTTACATAATACAGATTTATAAGTTTTAAAAAGGAAACTCCACATTCCTTTTTTATATTTCGGCTAAATTTTGAATGAGAATTTATTGAACTTTTCCTACTTGTGTGTTATTTATTTGAATTCAACTAATCCGTTTGAAGTGCCAAAGATCAGGAGTTCTAGACACACAGGTAGTCTACTGACTGTATATATATCGTAAAATGAGAGATGATTTAATTTAAATCAATAAACAACTAAGTAGGTTTGAATTTTTAAAGTGCAACTCTCCGCCTTAAGATGAGTTTTGGGAAACATTCTGCCGGGGAGAGAAACAATAAGAACAAACAATTTTCACCGTGCCTCTTGAGAACAGGATTCGCGGGAACACTCTTTTTGTCGAACTCATTGTTCCCACGTCTCATATGTTTAACGAAAATTGAACAAGTATCCGTACATTTTGGTAAACCTCTTTCAACCTCTTAAAAGTAACTCAATTTTAAAAATGCATTTTGAAGAGAAAATTCATGTGAAATTTGCGATTGTACAATGTCAAGTTAATACAAAATTTCAAAACTATTTTATTCATTGGTCTTAATATTTTCTCAAGATCACTCTCTTCTTAAGCAAAAATACTTTTCGCATTACCTCATTCATGAGAAATGTCGATTCCCATAACGCGACGCAAAACCCCTTGGCACACAAGTTGACACGTGTGGCTTTTCTGTCCTAACCTTCAGGCATTGCCTTTCCATTGGAAGCTCATCAGATTCTCTAAAAGCAGTCCAATAAGACATGTTTAATCAATGTTACAACGTTTCCACCCATTTTGAAGAAAAAATACTGTGTTTAGTTCTCTCAGACTTAATTTCTTCCTCGCACGTCTTTTTTAAATTTAGGTTTAAAATATATTGGTAGAAAGAAAGATCGTCATCTTGTGACCCTTAGAAAGGGGCCTATTGATGAACTAATGAAACTATATCCGTCTGCAGATTCAAGAGCGTTTATTATATAAGCCTGTGCATATCTGGGTGAGGTGTTTATTGCAATGTAATTAGACCCTTCAAAGCATATTTGGCCCTGGTAATTATACAGTTTTCGATTCTAGAAGGTAAATATAGCCAAGCTGAGGAGTAGACCTTTTAATTTTAATGCAAATGAGGTCTGCTTTGGTCATATCATAGCAAGATCGATTTCAGTACCACCTGATGATGGGTTATAAAGTAAAGGAAGCAGACATTTATATGCTAGAAAGAGAAAATTCACCAATGACTAGCATTCAACTTTTCCAATGAAATCTGGAAAACAGATAATCAGATGATAGCCTTTAATTAGTGCTCTTTGTAAGATCTATGTAGACTTTTATATTTATTACCATCATTCAGTCTGCCATGAACATTTAATCAAATAGGTCCTGGTTATAGGATATTTAGAGTTCGCATTTATCCTCCTTAATATGATAGTAAATTGGCACGGATACTATTCCGAATATCTCTGTCCCCGCCTCTCTTAGATACCACTACGGATAGAGTTGCCCAGAATCAGTCCGAAGAAAGCAGAAGACTTGTGAAGCAATCTTAGTTTTTATTAAGTAAGAATTTCACTTAAGTAGGCAAAATATGGGTTGGTAACGTGCTTTCACCAATTATTTAAATGTTCATATGAAAATGTTGCTCAAGAGGCCTTAATTGAAAAGAGTGTCTCCTTGTCTACGGGAAGGAAGAATTTCTTGGTTTCCAAGAGATAAATTAAAGAATGTAAAAAATTAGAAAAAAAATGAATTTTGAAATGAATAAATAATGTTGATGCTCTAAAATGCAAAGTGAAGTCTTCAAGAGGGACTCAAATGTCCATAAACTCAGCTCGAAAATAATGATTTTTTGAAATTTTACTGTTGTCACATAGTTACCACAGTAGTATAAAGCCATCCAATATATATATATATATTCTTAACAATCATTAACTGAATATCGAATATTAGTTCCTGCTCCCCAAATGGCTAAGTTATTCAAGTTAGGTCACAGCATATTAATATGATTCTTCTTTCATTGAGCTTCCTTGGTTTAAGGAAGCTCCTTCCTGTAAAGTACTGAAAGTGTCAGGTTAAGGCTTATCTTTCAATGAAATTGAGTGAAGATGTTCGTTCTCATGGGCTAAAGTTCGCATATATTTGCATGTTCTTACTCTCATAGTCAAAGTTCAGTTAAAATGCGTCTGCTTCCAGAAGAGCGCGTGCATTTAAAACCACTTATTTTAACAGTTTTGATGGCGTCATCTACACCTTCAGCGTTTCTGATCTGCAAGTTGATACAATTCGGGAAGATTCTGTTATTTAAATATCCAAGATATCAGGTAAAATCATAAAATGAGCTTCACCCACCGGTGAATATTACGTTATTATTTAAGTCGACTTATTGCCAAGGCAGTTAACTTTCCACTTTTGAAATAACTTGTTAACTTCCTATGATACCTCGCCATGTGGAAATGTGTAGCCATAAACAAGGGGGCTGTCAGGTACTGAGAGAGGGTATTTGTATCATCTCTCGTCGAAAACTAGGTTGTTCCTAAAATGCATGTTTTCTATTGTAATGCGGATTTGCCAATTTGCCAACGTCATTGTTTGTTAATTTAGAAGACGAGGAAGTAATTTCATACATCTGCTTGAGTTAAGTGTAACTAAGATTGGGCTTTCCAATTTCTTTTTAACGTAGTTTTATCACACAGTTTAAAACAAAACAAAGCTTTCAAGAACTTGTTTTGTAACCTGGATTTAAGATCAGATGCAAAAAAAACCTATCAATTCTAAAGACCCCGCAAAAACAACGAGCCCCACTTTATATTATGTCTAAAATCCCAAACCTATGAGAAACTAGAATGCTCCTTATCTTCTTATCTTCTATAATAAATAACAACAGAAAAGCCTACTGATAGCTAAATTATTCGGTGCTTGAGTTGACGGAGGGATTCTTTTCATTTAACTACAAATTAATATTCATCCCAAATTCTTTCTTTTGGTGAAAAGCCTGGACTTAAGGCAAGCTCATGCATGCCCAACATTTCTAATTAAAGTAAAATTATTAATTGAATTTTTTATGAAAACACAGCAAAAATAGCCCGTTCTAATGAACCGCATTATTCACATTCAATAATTAAGCCTATATGTTGCTTGCATCAACTATCACGGCTATGCACCATTAGCGACATTTGTTTTTCCCGTCTTCGATGATTTCCTTGTTAACACTCGGTCTGTGTCTTATGACTAATCCAGCACACACACACGCTGCGGATAGACCCACTTGCACTGCGTGACGTCACTCGTCTCTTTTCCCTCTTCCTAGAGTGTCCTGAATTCGTTTACATTTGTGTGAGATGCGGAACCAATTAAGCAGGTCAATTAAGTGGGTAGCCCTAAACGTGACCTTCATCGCCTAAAAGGTCAGGGATGCCATCGACTGAAGGTGTCGATTTCTTGATTTACTTATTAAAATGGTACTTACTTCGCTTAATTTAACACCTGTGCTTTTGATTGCACTTACACCCTACGCTTGGTTTTCATTGACCAATCACACACACTCTCACTAATCTTATAAGAATATTGATTTTTATTTCTATGCTTATGAAAATGAAATTCAAATTTTAGCACAAATAAGGTATATACTAGTTGTAATTAATGATTTAAGAGCACTCCCAGTAACTATAACTATTTAGAAACTACTTCTTCCACGAGATATATGGAAATTAGCACAATTTGGCCCAAAGTATATTTTCAGTTAACGCAATCTTAGTCTTGTTCCAAAAATGGCTAATTTGCGGCTATCAATTAGAAGTTTGTGAACCGTTTCTTTTTCCACAACTCTTCATTTAAATTAGAATCAGAGGAAAATAAACTCATTGATCGTCACCACTAATAGAGGGCTTGAGTTAATAGTCAGGTAAAATACATAACCTTTTAGGTCCTTACAAAGTTCTCTCCTGTAAGCGTTCATTCGACACATTTGCGCACACATGCACATTGGCTTTAAATAACCTGTTCAAATAAGCTAATTGCATGCATGCGAACAAACACACAAATGTTGGATGATCTACATATTGGTTTGTTCATACGATTTATCTGTTCTTCCGTCGCCCGGTATATCACACCCGAATAAGGACTTCCAGTGGATGACAAAGAAATGGCTTTCTGTTTAACGAAATGAAATATTTTAATCAATATACAATTTCAGCAATACGGAGCCTCAGAACATAAATAAATAGGATTAGATTTCATTTACAATTTTGTCTAAAATCGACCGTGAGTATTTCATGATTGTTTTAACATCGATTTGAGCAAATAGTTCTGTAATGAATGTTCTTTGCACGTGTAATTTCCGGATTTTCTAGTAAGCACAACACGTCCTTGAACGTTAAAACAAGCGATATTACGAATTTTGTAATTAATAGGAACAAAGTGGGTTTGTTTATTTCTTTTCTATACCATTTTTCCAACCTCAAGTACATCATTGACTTTAAAATAATTAGATAACTTCCCAAAACATAAATTATTTTGACCTTAGTCCTCATAGATCATTTCAATAATTTATGCCAATGCCTTCATTTAATTAATATTCTAAATGCAGACAAGGGATTGTCGAAATGATCGAATAAGTGAATTATCTAGTACTCTATTATATGCCGTGTAATTTATGATAATAAGATTACTATTGGCGCATGAAAGGAAAAATAATTTAATTAGAAATTTAATCATTATTGACGTCAGTATGATCTTCAATCTACCATTTCATGTTACATTTTTTTATATGTTCCCCAAGAGACATTGTCTAGTGATCTTCTTTCAATATATCAAAGTTAACTTTATCAATTCTAGTTTGAATAAATAATAAATGTGAGCAGTAAATTAATGGATTTTTCTTGCAGTATCACGAGGATTGTGTTAGAATGCACTTTTATTTCGATTCACAACGAGGTATTTTATTAAATAAGAGTCAAAAAATCATGACTTATCAAAGACACTATTAAAATCTACAAAAGAGGTATTAAAAGTAGCGAATACTTTTCAGATACATTGAAAGGAATGGGGCCAATTCCCTGCCTAGATCATCTATCAATATGAAATTATCTATCACCACATACAATTGCCAAAACACTTTTCCATGTTAACGGAATAGCTTCCTTCGGATGAGTTCTCAAACTCGAAGTTTAAGGTTACGTCTCCTTCCTCAAAAATAGAATATGTAGACTTTATTTAACGGAAACTTCGGTGAAATTTGAGTTAAATATACGTCTATTCCATTTCATTTCATTAATTTTAATGTTGTTATTTAAGAGGCATTTAGAGGTGGTTATTATAACGGAATTTACAATGACGATAATAATCTCGATAAATTAATTATCCTTATTAACTATCCTCGGTAGGTGAAATTGCTAATATTGGGGTCAATTACATACAGCTCAATGGAAAAGTAATTTTATCTAACAAATCGAAAATTGATTAATTTCGGGGAGAATAGTTGAGTAAGGATAGTTGCAATTTGTTATTCAATTCTTAAGCAATTCAAAGAGAAAGTAATGTCTATTTGGCCACCGCTATATTTGCTAACTTTTCTCCAAGCACAATCTGTTTTCTGAAACCCACAAATTGCTATGTAAACACTGATACTTACCCCAGTTAGCTTAGCTAAATTTCACAACTCGAGTTGGCTATTGGATTTTTTGGTGTGAATATTTGTGTGCTCTGCCATATTTGTTGGCCTTCAATTCTCTCGTTTGGTTGTAGCTTAAAATATAAAAATTAATCTTATCGTGGAACATTTTGGACGCCAAAATGTTTGTTTATTGATTATCAAATATCATTCTTCACAGCTTTAACTGTTACATGAATTAAATGTCAATTCAGTTCATACTTACCTGAAATGTCTCAAGGGTTACCATTTCTGTTACTCTCCATCGACTTCTGTCGCGTACATGCGGCTTGATTCACACAAGTCTGTACTAGGGACCAGGACAGCGTACAAGGTGTCGTGTGATCTTCCCTAAGTGAAGTAAAGGATAAAAGTCCTCCTTTTCCTTCATCAAGCAAACAGCTAAATGGTAGCTAACTCCTTCGAAAACGCATGGATTTGAAAAAAGGGCTTTCGGATACTAAGCTAAACGACAAGAGTTGTGATTGTACTCAATTAATTATATTCGTGTTTTTAAACACAAAGCTGGATGATTTAAGAGTAGCAGCAATAATTCAATAGCGTTCTCCTAATTTCAGAGAGTTTTCTATCCGTTTTTTATGGCACAGGAGATGGGCAATTGGTTTTAGAAATCTTTGTTTTTAAAGTCCAATGCTGTTAACTCTAATGCTGAGAAATAGGCGGCAGCTCATGACATAAATAAAAATAAGGAAGGAGCTCAAAATTATTTTGAACATGACACAACACGCCAAAATAATTGCAAGAAGTTTGAGTAAGGAAGTTGACTATTGATGCATGACGTTCTTTGTTCATCCGACGAACTTGGCTTAGAAAACTTTATCAGGTGACAGCTAAAAGCAAGAGGGAGAGAGAGAGGGAGAGGGAGAGATGAGCGTACTTTGTGGCCGTATAATTTGACCACCTGTAATTCATATTCTTTGTTTTCAGCCAATCAGAATGCGTGCAAATTAAATACCCACGTCATGTGCTCTTTTCCAGTATTCTTTCCCCAGAGGGAATCTTTCTGATCAGAGACACCTCAATATGCACACTTGCAAAAGTACATACGTCTCATTTATTAACTGCAAAAAGTACGAAAAAATGATGAGATTACGAGTGTATTTCATCAGAGGGATTTTACAAAATTACGTTGCTCCTCAGGAAAAGAGCTAAAAGACTATGTGGAACCACAAGCAACTTTTTTATTGTTCACCTTGTTTGATTAAAATCCGCTATTACGATGACGCAGCACTTTGCAAACACGTTTGTACATTCAATGAATTGTACGATTAGCCATACCGGTCAAGAGGTGGGCAACAGATTTCAAACTTCCCATCAGAGAGGTCCCAAGATGCTCTCTCTGCCCAAGTCACGTGTCTGAGTTTGTTAAATTTTACCACAAGTTTGCTGAAGTTGATTAATCTAAATTAACTAAGGTGTCTTACAGCCACAACTTTTCACCTCCCGACGTTTAATCTGATAACCTTGGAAAGCCGCCGTGTAATAAAATGGTCTGATATTACGACATTTCATTTCTCCATAGTCTGGTGGGCTCTAAAAATTAAGCAAAATTAGAATTTTTTAATTCAATTACTTCACCTAGATTATTAAATAACTATGTTCTCGATTTACAATCAATGATATATGCAAATTGGCGTTTATATGTGGCTGTATCCACGTTATGCTCTTCGGAATTAACTGCCATTAAAGCGGTAACATTGGCGATTGACTGACATTCATAACCAATTCTTCAATACAATCGAATTTGGACCGTTAATCGAAAGACAACTCTTTCCGGATATTATGAAATTAGTTGAAATATTAAATGAATGTAAGTGGATGTTTCCTGAAATGTGAAACAATGTTTTTGAAAAAAATCTTAGAGATAATTAATATCTCAATTTCTATATATTCAAAAACTGCATAATACGAGGGTGGTTAAACCGTCTTTCCAAAAAGCCCATTAGTAAATGTTACGCTAATTTATATTTAAGACTCTTGAAATGAAAAGAATTTGCTTTGGAGATTGAAGACAGATAAACCTAACTCAGTCTTTGTTGAGTCGTAGTTAGGAAAAAAAATCTTGACTTCCATTTTCAAATTCTGTGCCACTATTAGCGAGCACACACACTTCAATAAAGATCACAGGTCAGAGTGAATTCAAATGAATTTTAAGTGCATGTAATTAGGAAAGATGAGAACAGTTGCGGTGGTTCAAAATCCAACAAACTTAACTTTTTAATCCAGACTGATTTCTGGAAATTTCTGGCTTTATTAAAAAAACTGTGTCGAAATGCATACATCATTTGCAAATCGGCTCACTTTTCAAACTCTTAACTTTATTGAAGTAGCGATAACTGGTCAGTACCTAATGAGCTTTATTTAACCTAGGCTATAATTTAAAAGATCAATGAACTTTTCCTATATACTGACGAATTTGTGAATTATATAACTTAAAAAGCTGTTTTCTGCTGTGGAAGAATGCCAGTTAAAACTGAATGTGAGTTTAACTAGGTTTTCTTCACAAATTGCTTAAAATTTAGAATACGATTTGTCCTAGCAACTATATTCTGAGAGAAGGTATTTTGTTGTCCTCACTTATTATCCTTAGACTGATTTGTCAAATGTGCATATTGATTATATCAATTTTACTCCCAATGGGCAAGTAACATTACAATTATTATTCCCTCGCTAATTTTGAAAAGTGAAAAATAAAAGCAAAATAGAAGGGAGGAGCAAGGTTCATTTAATTAAAAGAATCCTTCTCCACTGGTTGCCTTAATTCCTCATAAGAATTGCAGAGATCGAAATCGGCAAATTCTATTGACTAATGGAGAACATTAGGAAAGCGAGCAGTTAATTACATTCTTCGGGTAGAAAAGCCAGTACAAATTGGCTAAAAAGTTCCGATTTTATTGTATTAATTTATTAAATAAAGAAATAAATTTTCACTATTTCAAATGAAACTATTGAGAACTATTTAGATAAGCAACTTCTCCAATAATACACCAACTCTACTAATCCCCAACACGAGAAGCAACCAATTTATAAATTAAAATATTAAAATGCGCCTTCCTTTCTCACTATCAACAGGCCTAAAAATTCATCCCAGAAGCAACCGATAAAACGTAAATCGACCCAGTTGTCTCATGGAGGTTAGTTACCCTCTTGCGGTATTTGCTCAAGTTACTGGTCTAAAGGACTTCGAGTTCCGATCTCGAATAACTAATGTTAAAGTAGAATAAATTAAAACTGCAGCCCTATTAAAAGTTTTCAAAATGCCCTTTTAGCTGTTAATTTGAAATCCTGTGAATTATTTCATTGCCCTGGAGTTAGAGGAGATTATGAATGATTGAAATGGGTATTTTAAAATAGCATCGCCGATTTATTGGCCTTTTCAAATCTAAACTTTGCTATTCATAAGAAAAATGGATAAATTAAAATGCCGGGAATGCTAAGAAAGAAGACTTTGAAGAAAAAACCTTTCTTTCTTGGTCCATAAAAGTTCAGTTATATAGAACATTTAATTTTAATGTATGTCATAAAAATTGAGATTCAAGCAGAAAATAAAGCAGTTCAATAATTCTGTTGAAGAAACGCGCAAAAACTTTATGGTTTCGCGCGAACTTCAATCTCTACATTGATTAATCAATAAACTGTCAAGTGGACCCGAAGTTTACCATATCATAGCAAGCTCAAACAAAGTGACTCATTTTACACATTTTGACCTTGGGAAATCATCCTGACCAGAAGAATAGTAAAATAGTTCAAAAATTTGGATTTATAAAGCTGGAGTAGAAATCTTGGTTAGGCAATATTAATAAAGTTCAAGTCTCAAAAACCTTGATTTATTCTAGGCTCAGGTTTTCTTTTCCCTAATTATTCACCGTTTTTCCGAACAGTGTCTCCTGTCCTAATATTTGCAAGTTGAAATTTAGGCCTTAACCTTCAGGTCCCTAATAACGGCTATTGTGTCTTTTTTAACGACGGAGCAACCATTTTAATATGATAATCATAAACATGAGCGAATGAAAGCCATATTAACCATTTTTTGCTCCAATGTGAACAGATTACGGGAATATGAATTTAAAGTACAAATGAGCATGCACGCTTGACAGAGAGATATTAAATTTTATATACCCTCAGCGTGGGTTTAGTGATCATCCTGGTCTGATATGACAACTGAATGTGATAATAGTGCTCTTTCACAAGACTTGAGAATAAATCAGCGAAAAAGCAGAAATTGAGAGCTCTAAGAAGGTTGATTACCCACAAATTCGCAAAGTTTTTTCTTTGTGCCTTCAAAAAGATGGGAAATAATGCCACAAGCGCCAAATCCAATTATCAATTTCAACTATACATCGTGAGATCTAGTAGCTCGTTTGCGCCCTTCTCGCATTGACTAAAAATCGACAAATCTACTAGAACACCTATTTTATACTGAACATATACCGCAATTTCTAACAGTCTTATACTAATCAAGGTCTGACAGGCTACTACTTGCAAAATTATTCCCTCACCTTTCCTTCGACGAATTAAACGGCAGAAGTGAAGGTCAACTGTGATATAATTAGCAATTTGGCGTACGTTCCTTATTTTGAACCAAACAAAGAGTAAGAAAACAAAGTGTATTGATTTTGAATGTATGCATGTTTAGTATATTCATACATATATATTTATTTGTTTATTTACGTACACATTGTACGCAAATAAAATGGTAATGAGGAAGAATGGTGCAATATACAAATAATAGTAGGTACGTGTAGAAATGAGTGATGAAATGAGACAATATGAGGGAGGAACAGGGAAAGGTGGAAGGAATTGACAACACACAATTGACGAAACCAACACCCTCCATCCAATGAGAGTTGAGAAGATGAGAAACTGGATAAATGCACGAAATATCGGTGGAAAAGGAGAAAAACCCGAGTATTGGGCCTATAACACGTATTAATAGTGTGTGCGCTTTCGCAGGAGGAAATAGGAATGAGGACTTTATACAATGATCGATCGCACCTATGGGTAGTACTCGAAAGTCATATTTTGAGGGAGGGAAAAGAATTGTTATCACTAGAAGGCCTTTAGAGGCTAGCAAAGAAAGTTCCGCCTAAATTTGACACACATGGTTTTGGTGGTCGAAAAAACGGAGAAAAACACATAGAGGGAGGAACACAAATGTAGAAGTATTTGTGAGGAGTTGAAAGAACGTGTGTATAAAATTAATATTGCTAGAAAGAAACGAATATATATAGGTGCGTTTCCGGCCGGGATTGAGATAAAGACACGCAGAAAAGTGGATAGTGAGATAGAGGCTATGATACAAGCGGAGTGGTAAAGACCGTTGAATTTCAATTGCTAACGCCAGCGCCTAGCTGCAGACATTTCCTTCGCTTGTGCCACGTTTGATCTACAGAAACCAAGATACAAAAGTGCACAGTCAGATTATTCTGCACGATTTATCTATTCCGTGTCGGCGACGCGTTTCTCTGTGAGCGCGCCTGGCAATGTATAAGTGCTAAGCCAATGTAAAGTAATAGCAAGGACGTTTTAAATGTTTTATCCCGTAATTTGTTTTGATTTGAGAACTAATATCGGTCCAAAGTTGGGTGGTTCAACCCTCTCTTGTATGGCAATAGTAATTTACTTTTAGTATTTTAAAACTATAACAAGATTATGCGTAATGCACTTATTAGGAGATTGCTGGAAAATTTTAATAACAATTTTGAGTTGAAAACTATTTAAGGAATGCAGCACAAATTTAGAAAAAGCCTTACACTTCTCAAACTTTGCTTCGTCATTTTTTGCGAATAAACGAATTTTCCACTTACGTTACAAGTGCCCGATAGTTGGCCGCGTTTTTGTTGAGTATTAGCTTGGCACTGCGGGGATCTCGATGATGGTACTCCTGAAGCGTGTCCCAAAGTATGCCTAGGGAGATAAAGTGTAGAGGTTAAAGTATTATTTCAAGAAGCCCAAAAGCCGTCTAATTTGGACGAGTTCTATCTTAATATTTCCACAATTGGTAAAAACAAATAAATTTCAAAGAATTTTGTCATAGACATTTTGCTCTTATTTATAGAATTTGCTTCAGCTACTTTAGAGGTGTGGCAAAGTTGTGAGCAAAGAAATTTAAATCTACCGGCTTACGGAAATTATATTCCCGCCTTTTCACCATAGATAATAAATTCCCCAATTACCTTAACAGCGGCATTACGTAACTATGGTGACTAAGCCATCGTGAAGGAGTAGCCTTCAGATAACGCCTTTCCGTTGTATTGCAGGGCTCCACCTAAAGAATCTGCTACGCGGTTGGTTGTAAATGACATAGCCTGCACAATTCCGAAGTTGAAGACCCCATATAGTGGTTAAAAATATTAAAGTTCCTCATGGACTCCAGGACTCCTTCAACTTTCCTCAGTGAATTTATAAATTTTTATACATATCCATGTGATGCTTACGTTTAGCATCGGACAGTCGTTTGAAGTGGGAATCGAGGTCAAGCGGGAGTAGGAAATTAGCGGCGGGGTCAAGGTCACGGCAGAACTTCCGGCGAGTGAGAACACCGGTTGCAGGTCGTTGTTGCTGAATCCCCTTGCCGGGTGTATCAGCAGGAGATGAGGTGGTGGAAGTTGACGAAATTGAACTTGTTGGTGTTGCAGGTGCGGATGACAAGGAACCATTGTCACTAACTCCTCCCGGACTACTTAAGCCTCCTGATTGGGTCATCGGAACGTCATGACAGCAGGTGCACATACAAGAATGATATCGTAATCGGGCCTCCTCCAGATATGAATGATTCAATGCCTCTTCAGCTGTTATTCGAGCTTTCTAAAATGACCAGAAGATTACTATTCTAAATGCTACCGTACTAATCATTTCAAACGGTCTTGAATAAGAGTAATGACTGCTTGTTTCAAATGTAATAGCTTGCTAACCTCTGAGATGTCCAAATAAAATAGTCAATGATGTTATATTACAGTGTTTGATAAAATTTCTCAATATTTTCCAATCTGTCTAAGAGGACTGTAGTTTGTCTCCAGGGTCTCTTATAGTCATCCATTTGCTAAGTGCTTACAAAGCATTGCATTCATCCATCTCATTAATTTAATGATTGGTTTTGAAAAACAAAACGCCCATGACTCTTGGCTGAAAAATCTTATCAGTACCCATTTCAAGCAGAAAGAAGAGTACTAATAAAGCTATCAGATGCTAATATAGCCAGAAGTGTGGGTGAGCTACGACTGAGAAAAAAAGGCGGGCTAAAAATAGACCGGCAAAGTAGAGCGACTTTCCTATGCCTGTACGTGACGGGGGTACAGAAGCAAGGGGACAACAAGGTCGTAAGTCGTGCACGCAACGCACTAGCTCTAACTTGTGCGCGAGTCCGACCAAAAGTAAGGACGAGAGCGCACGGACGCACCACGGCACATGCGAATGCGCAGGACCGAAAGAATTAGTGCTATGGCAGCGCAAGAAGCAGGATTCCCAGGGTACCGATAAAGGCAGCGCAAAAGACGAAGAGGGAAAGACAGGCAGACCAACATACTTGCACAGCTGACTCAGTCAAAATTATAACAAAGGGCTACTACTTACGGGATTGAAGCAAAGCATACTGGAGATTAAGTCCACGGCTGCGCTGGATACATCAGGAGAAAGTGAATAGAAGAAAGCGAGGTTAGGACGTCGTGGTCTGAAGGAAAGGACAAAACAGCAGGCTTCGGGATGACAGTTCTCTAAATCTTCCACATTTGGAGTTCCTGTCAAATTCACTATTAACTCTAGCTGTTCCAGCGGACCTTGAGCCTATTAAAAATGAGGAAAAAAATCATTAAAAAGATAGGCTCCAGGAAATTATCAAAATACATCTCAGAAAGAAATACTCTACCGGGAAGAGAATTCTACGGCTTAAAAGTTCTGCAAAGGTACATCCAACACTCCACATATCAACAGCATATGAATAACGTGAGGTCTCCATAAGAAGTTCTGGTGATCGATAATACTGTGTAACAACTTCGGTAGTAAGTTGTGCTTGGTTCTTTGGATCATCCATACGAGCCAAACCGAAATCACAGATCTAGAAGTTGGGGAAACATAATCAATTAGACATGATTTAGACGAACTAATACCGTAATATGGAAAGACGGAATAGAGCATACTTTAAGAAGACAGTTGGAGTTGACCAACATATTTCCGGGCTTGATATCACGATGAACAATTCCAGCAGAATGGAGATACCTAAGACCACGTAGGATCTGATAGAGGAAAATTTTAACATGGTCCGTTGAAAGAGGCTGGGGTGAGACAATGATCTTGTGAAGATCAGTCTGCATCAACTCAAAGATGAGATAGACCTCGTCGAAATTTGAGTAATTATCTGACTTTACTACGTCAACCAAGGTGACAATCTAAAATGAGGGGAAGACACAGAATATCAAAATAAACTCCTGAAGAAGGGGGAGGGCGAAGTCAGACTCTGGAAACGTACATTATCGTGACGGAGCATGGAAAGCATCTTAACCTCCCGATAGACGCGCTTTGCGGTAATTGGATTATGGAAGACTCGAGGAATTCTTTTCAAGGCCACTTTGCGTCCATCTCGTGGGTCTATAACTGACCTAAACAGAAAATTAATTCATAAAAACTGAAAAAATCTGAGTGCAATGTTCACTTTAGTGAGGGTGTAAATTACAGATTTTGGGGTGTGTTCAGTTCTATATGGAGTGCGTGTTTACTGTCATGGTAACGGGCGAACCTTTATTGTCAACACACAGTCGAGGTAGGATATCAGTTATTGAATTAGAAGGAATTCCAAGAACGATCGGCTCA
This sequence comes from Hymenolepis microstoma, assembly GCA_000469805.3. Classification (NCBI taxonomy): domain Eukaryota; kingdom Metazoa; phylum Platyhelminthes; class Cestoda; order Cyclophyllidea; family Hymenolepididae; genus Hymenolepis; species Hymenolepis microstoma. Next base: position 6,684,389 of record LR215995.1, on the reverse strand, counting down.
TGTGTTTAATCGTGAGTTATTGCAAATAAAATTTGAACATCGGGTAAAGGTCACGCATACTACATGCCTTCTCAAACAAGAAGACATGTTTAGGGTCACTACATACCCAACCTTATAAGGTCAAAAAATCCAAAACTTTCATAAAACGGCAGTGAAAATTCTCATCCTATCAATGGAAAATAAAAGGAAGTCCAAAAAACAATAAGAAAGAGGTGACATACCAAACAACTCCGAAAGCTCCATATCCAAGTCCTTTTTCCAGGGCATTCTGCGAACTGTCTTCTGGATTTCTAGGTGGTAGAAGGAAGGGTTTGTAATGTCCAACTCCACCGACTTCAGTTGGTTGGACGTAGATAGCAAGAAGAGCTTCTTCCCGATGCATAATTCCTGGATTTGCGAGGCCAGGGGTTTGCAACATTCCACTGTTAGAAGAGCGATCAAATGTGCTTGTATTACTGCTGCTGCTCCCACTGGTAAGATTGTGCGCAGTAGCTTTACTCAGCGTTGATCCACCGCTTCCAATTTGACCTGAATAGCTCTGAATGACATTGCGGAAAGGTCGGTGAGCGACTTGTCGATGATTGACTACTGTAGTAGACATTATCAAAATAACTAAACTAAAACGGCTGCTGCTTTATTAATCCTCCAAATAGAGAAATGTGTGTGTAGGTGCGTATATGCGTACGAGAATATCCTCGTCCTATTTCTACAATGTCGATGGAATGCAGAAAATGACGAGATGTGCTAATTGTGCCTACTCAAGAGAAGGACCCGACCTTATATAGCAGCAGCCGCAGAATAGTGACACGGTGTTAGCTATCGTATGTACACGCGTTAGTGCGTGGGTATCCACCGGTGCTTATACGTACGCACTTATGCTAAGCGAATACGTCAGCACGATGCCGGTTGGGGATACTGCCGCACGCGTGCAATACCTGTTATTCTCTCTTCCATTTTCATCAAGGCATACACACCACATAGAGTATGTTGCGCGCACTTGCGCGCTGCCTTACATTCGCACGAATGTTAGAAATCGATAGGTAGACAGACCAAATGTGACGCGTGCTGCGTAGCGCGCGAGTAGCCGGCCGTGCTTCATGGTCGTTTCTACGTGCGAAGCGATGACGCAGATTTCGCACGCGCATGTCCTTCTATGAATAACCTCAGTACGACCCAATTCTGGAAATACAACTGAATTAACTTTTGGCAGTTCTTCCTTTTCGTGTCTCTTCTTCAAAACGGATGCTTTCATTACACTTTACTTATTTGACACCTCGGTTGCTGCCTTTGACCAAAGATTACTTTAAATTATTATTTATTTTAAAACTTATTAAATTTTGCTTAAAAGCGATAAGTAAAAATTTGCAAACAAATGAGATGGTGTGTATTACATTAGGTCAAAGATTATAACCTAATATCCTCTTGACAAATAATAAATGCTTGAAATGACTAATCAGTCATTAATTCCGGTAGACAGAAGAATTCTTAATTTATCGACTGAGATTTTCTATCCAAAATAATTATGAAAAACACTTGTGTTTGGAGTATTTAAGATCCGTCAAATAATAATTATCCCAGCTGAAGTAACTGAAGCCAACTCCAACGGTCATATTTTATATGAATCAATCTAGAGTTGACGTGCAATGAATCATCGAATAGTGTAAGTACTTTGACCCAGAAAACGCCGAAGGCTAAGACCAATGAAAACATTGACGAACTCACAGGTGTTCAATTAATTCTAATTAGGGGAAAGAAGTTAGCAAATAAGATTGACTTCGACTTTATAAAACTGAGGTTGAAAATGAAAGCTCCTAATAAACTGGTTTGTGTTAATGACTAAAATCAAGTAAATAATTAGAACAAAAGAAATTTAAGAGAAAGCAATAGTGGTCGAGGGAAAAAAGGAACTCACTTTGTTTGGCAGAGGGAGGCAGATAAAATGTGCCCTGTCTAGTCAAAAGTCAGCACTTTTATAGGTGGGGCTTTTTGATGCTAGCCGAATTGCGCACACAACAGACGTCAAATATGTCTACAGACTAGCTTTGTGTCCTGTTCCTCTCTCTCCTCAGTCAGTCCTACTTTGGTCAGTGGCATGCTTGATGACTAATCCTCTCCCTCCCCCACTCCCCACCCCCCCCCGACCCCCCTCCGACTTGTAGAGAACAGAAGCTGGACAACTGTGGAAGTTGTACTTTACAAAAATAGGGCAAGTGCAAAAAGCAGCGTGATAAAATTATAAAAAAAAAGCTACCTTGGACTTTTGTGAAGGAAATGAATGATTTTCATAAAACTAGTCAATAGATCTGTAAGTTAATTTTATGAATAGAGACAAGTTGCGCTAATGTGTCAAACCCGCAGATTCGACAATAAATATGTAAATTCCCTACCGCAAAGGAGCACAGGGTAAAATATTTAATTTGCACACAATTCCTTTCATAAACTTGCAGAAAAGTGATCATAATATTTAGATATACTGCTACACTCCAAAGATTGGAGAATTATTCTGCAGGGAGATGGTAAAAAACAACTGGAAGTATTTGTAGAGGAAACAGAATTTACATAATTTAATCGAAGGTTATTTTCACCATTGTCATTAGATTTCCATTTAAAATACAACTCGTTGTCGTTTAAAATCGATTTGACAGTTTCTTCCCTGCTTAAGAGTGTAAGCTTTAACGCATTAACAAAAATATGAGTGTTTGATTTACACTCTTTATGAACCCCACCTGTGAGTACAAAGCGCTTGCCTTAATTACCACTTTGAAAACAATCAATAACGCACTGAAGTAAGCCAATGAATTGAAAAAATCGATGAAGAATCAGTGCATAATCTTAGGCACGTGTGTTACACTTTACCAACTCGATTATTTTCAGAATTTCGGACAATTCCCATGGATTCAGTGATTGTTAATTGAGAAAAGGCGCTTAATGAGCTAATACATTATTAATATTTACTTAATCACCGAGACTAGCGCCAGTTAGTCAGCTCAGATCGTTACAATTTCGGAGGGAGTGACTATTGTTGTTTGATGTGATATAGAGCCAGAGAGTTAATTAGTGTTAATCGCTAAACTTGTAAACGTGGTATGAGAAACTTAAATTTTCAGACATCCATAAGACGTGCCAAGACAAGCAACTTTTTCTGTGTTGATTATCTCTATATCCGCTGGCTCGTTTGCGGAAGAAAGTGTGTCTGGATATAATTTACCTTTGAAATACAACTTTATTTGGCTAAACAGTTGCATCCATATACAGAGTTGACTTCCAACGAAGTTATCAGTTGCTGATAGATTCATTTTGAGAAACATCTGTTACATCTGTTGTCTGAAATACATTTCTTAGAGATGTAAGAGCGTCAAAGTGCAATTACATGGTATTTTCGGCGTTGGAAGAGAATGGCGCATACAGTTCTGCGTAATATAAGCAATCGTAATAGTAAGACGATATATGAGTCTAAGCAAGCGTAAACATGACTCTGGGAGAATGGGAAATCCAAATCAAATTGGTTAATGAATATTAAGACTTTAGTTTCTCATAGCTGTGTAGTTTATGAGCTATTTTGTTTTAGATTCAATATGAGGAATACATTTAACTCCTTAATCGATTTGATTCTGTCATGACCACAAAGCAACCCAACTCATTTATTTTTCCATAACTTCATGTAAATTAAAAATGAAGAGAACGATACAGACGACCAACTTTTGTATTCAAGTAACTAAAAGCCCAACTATGTGAGTTTCAGTAAAGTTATGACATGTTTAAAGCTAATGTCTAGTAAACTCTATACTGAATACATAGTGATCAACAGTCCTGTTCATACACGTATTCCCTGGACAGTCAGTACGCATCTCAAAGATACGACCAGAGTCACATGAGGGGTCTTGTGATTGCCTTTGACACCATGAGAATGCAGCAGCCCCCGCAACTGTTTAACTTCTTTTGAGCTCTCCGGTGAAATTACTGGCTCTAGTAGCAATGCCAATTACGCTATAATGACCATTTATGAATAGAACAATAATTGTTATCAATATGTCAATTGTTTTCTTAATTATCTTTCTAATTTTAATGACAAAATCCTATTAATTCGTTTAAACTAACACGAAAAGAAAACCAATGTTAAGATTAGGATAAATTAATTAATCAATTAATTATTAATGATAAATTTGTATCTGATAAAACCAATTTCATCATAAATTGACAAATGAAAAACTAACAGAATGACTCGGCAGCGGACACCTTTACGCGTCTACTTACTTAACTAAGTGCATGTTAAACATGTCAAACGTTTAGCTACTATATATTCCGAATGGTCAGCGAATGGTCAGTTAATAGTAAAATTTACATACAATTTGAGCCTAAAGATACAAGACTTGCAATACTACATTTACTGTAGGATAAGGAAAGAAATTTGCTGATTCCTTTCTTGAAAGTAAAGATTTCATATCCCGTTTCCAACCCATTTCAAACTCCCAATTCTCGAAGACCCTATTTCAGTCGCATTATTTGTACGACGCTTGAAAGTAATTGTATTGACTTTCATGAATGACGGTTTCAGATCACCGGTGGTTCCACCTGATCTGTTTTATGAATGTCTCAGGCTGAAAGTTTACTCCTCGTGATGGAGAAAGAAATGAGTGGGTGTACCATTATATCTCCTTCACTGCTTAAAATGTTCCTTTAACGGTAGAAAGTTAGCTATGTAGTCTTCAGTTTTGAAAAGTTTCACATTATAAACATTAGCGGTTTGTCTCCATCGCTCAAGAATTAAGATTATCCAACAGTTTAGCTACTTAAGTCGGACAGTGGGAGCCTTTTGGAATCGCTTGGATTTGAAGTACAGTGATTGAGGTGCTCTTTTCCTTTGGTGATCAATAGCTTGAAAATATTCGTTTGACACGAAGTTTGTTTTTTTTCCCGTTCACTTTACCTCTTTCTATTGTAAAGTTGTTACCTGCATTTCATTACATTTGTTGCGTATTTAATGAGCCTGAAGTTATCGGACTTAGTAATAAATCAGTAATAATCCGCTCGAATGTTATATACAATGTAAGCGATTACTACAAGACAGTGGGGATTTTAAGACTAAGCCCATTTTTCCACTTGGGGCGCTAGGGCTAATAATGACCTATTTAGAATAAGTCATTATTTCTAATATTAGAAATTATTTTAAAACTTTGAATTTGCCTAAAGCCATTAGCTTCATCAATCGCTCTTTCCGCATTGAGAAACGCAAATGTAGATTTGCAAAAACACCTTCTAGTCTTGCTTGACCTATTTTCGCGTAGTTTAAACGATCTTTAAGCCTCAGGCACGAGACAGAGCTGGAGGGGGGTGGGAGATAACCCTGACCTTATCGTGTGTCTGGCCTTAAGGAGGTCACGTCCATCTAGACCTCAATGTGTTCACGTTCGACTAGACAAATTTTGATGGCCGAGTGCGATAGTCGTCATACGTCACTAAGGCAACGAGACAAGTGGATGAAGGTCGACTCTCCAGTAGCCGTCTTATTTATTCACCCGTTTCTTTTTTCCACGTGGATTGTTGCAGAGTGAGGGAATTTTATTGATGAGTCAAATCCACGAAAATAAGTGGAAAGGCTGAGCACTTCTCTAATTAAGGAGTTAACATTTAGATTTCACTCGAGTAAATAAGCAAACGTCAGTTGTCAATCTGACTGTTAAACTATGTAGACATTCAAATACAATTTCCGGATTTTTCCTTTTAGTTATGAGAAAGTGCTTTTATTGGTACCTATTTTCACTAATAATTCCAAATTAGTGCAATATTCAGAGAAAAAATGTTTGCATATGCCCTTGGTATATACTACCTTTCCTAAATACAAAGGGGAAGGTTATTACAGTAACAATTAATTGTAAAGTAGGGGTAATTTGGGTAATTGCCGTGAGTTGGTTGCTATGCCTAATGGAATAAGAAATAAAATGACTTGTAATGAATTGGAATAACCAATTGGAACTGGAAGCACAAGCTTATGTGTGACTTTTCAGATTTTAAAACGCTTTACCGCTTAGCCTTGACACTTGCTATAAAGGGTAGACTAGATCTAATAAATAGAATACTGCTTTCATTCATGTGTATCCGTCTTTTACGAGTGCAATAAAGACCTCCCCATTTCACTTCGAAGTTCTGTTTGCGTTGTTCTTTCATTCCTTCATTGTTAAATGTCAAAATAACTATGACGTGCATATAATAGGCCATGCTGTAGAAATGGTATGATTGTATCTTTGTATGTGAAATTTCTTTGGCTAAATTCAAATTAAGACCAAATTATGAACACATGATTGTAAAGATGTATATGATTGAATAATCATTCATTTAAATCTTAGCCTTAGCGACCTCAAATATCTCGAGATAGCAAAATTCTAGCAATCTTTCAAATTTAAAGAAATTGATACAAATCGATCTTTTGTAAAACGAAACTGATCTTTGTTTAAATTACCTTAATAAAAAATAAATTAGATTCTAATATGATGTGTCATAATTGAAATAAATAAGATAGCTTTCACAATATTGTTAGCTAACCACTAAAGTAACCGATGACCACAAGTGATCAGACCCAGAAGGAAGAATAATACAGACCCGCATCCTACACAATGCTGTATATTTATTAATCAGGTTTATTTACCAATATCGGTTTGGATAAGTTGAACGTGATTGACTATTTAGTTAGCCAATAAATGTAGAAACGCTGAGAATGCATATAGGTAACCAGTAATCGATAATCTAGTCCACGAGGAATAAAGCCTGTGTATGCCTCTCAGATGCACTGAAAAAAATCGACTGGGAGATCGTTTCCAATTTTAGGTTTGATTGAGTGAGAGGTTAGAAATGATTTATACCTACGCAAGGCAAATGATAAGTGGCTGGCAGCTATTTGGATTGATAAGATGTTTTTGACTCTTTGGAGGTGTGATAAACAGCGCTTTTGAAACGGATTAGAGGAAAGCTGTCTTAGGATTTTGACACCACTGGAAGTTCATCTTGGTAAGCCATCTCAAAATCGAGGCAAAGTTGTTTTTTAGGTTCTAATGAGTAAATAATGACCCCTTAGTTTCCACTTGAAGTACGAATTCAGTGAGTTGTGATAATCATATTTTACTGATTTATTTTCAATTAAATATCATCTAACACCTTTGGAGGCGTATAGAGAAACATAAACGTTTCATAAAATTAGCGCAATATCAGCACAATAATTTAACTCTAACCTCACGAAGTTCATTGAAGAAATTATACTTGATATATTTTGCAGACACAACAGCATAAAGACGAAATAAAAGTAGCTAAAATTCTTTCATTAATTCAATCCAATTATTATTGATTTTATTAATATAATAATTTTTTCTTTTAAATTGATTTACTAATCTTGGAAAAATTGGGATAAAGACCAATTGGCGATATGTGGAGGTGGGTAATAAAATTCAGATTAACAAAAGTACCTCACTTAGAGATTCGGTATTCAACAGGTTTTCTTCATTAGTATTATCTGTTGTATTATTACCCAGTAACCAAACGTCTAACTTCAGAATATTTTCCCCCTGGAAGCTCCTTTTCGTGGAGAGAATGAGATCACTAGTATTATTATTATCTGGATTCAAAGAGGATGGACTCAAGTGAGTTATGTTATACTAAAATCATATTGTTTGGCGTTATTATATTAGTATCTTGTCTGATATACTGAAATGATATGTTAGTATCGATTAAATGGAACACAGCGGGTGTGAATGCACTAAGGAACCCAGAGAAATTTGAGTTTTTGTGCATTTTAATATGAGGCAATGAATGATACCCACTCTTTCCTTATGGAGACCTTTTAATCCCCCTATTCATATCCATCGTAAAAAAACGTAAACATTCATGCGCAAAAGCGGTACTTCCAGAAGAATTCACAATCATAAAACCTAATTACTACATACCCTCTAATGCCTAATAGCATCCAACAGAATATCAATTCAATAAAAAATAAAAACGTTTTTGATTTTCTAATTCAACAGTCGCTTTAGGAAAGATGTCCACCCTAGGCGCATTTATGCTTTTTATCCATCAACAAAACTACTACCACCGTTAGTCACTAAACAAAGAACAATTTCTATGAATAATATGAACAAAGTCCTGATGTGTAATGCCCGTATTTTGGTCTAAATTTAGGCCAGAAAAATAACACTCTTTTCCTCCTCATCCAATTAAGCAGTGCTAATGACTCACCATGACTGTCGATTATCAGTATGTAGAATATCCGTGAAGGAAGCATCATAACAAAAGTAAATTGACATGCAGCATCACAGGACGCCAACATGCAACCTTGAAATAAGCTGTAACCAATTTTAGAATCGCTTTTAAAGACAAATAGATTAAATTCTAAGAGTCATAATTACCACCAAACCTATAATCAACTTATTCCATATTTATACAGCATAACCAATATCTGAGTTGACTTTCGTCTAAAACTAATTCAAACTTGTTTATGCTTGGCTTAAAATACGGGTGTCCATCTTAAACACACAACGATAGGTAGCCTTTGCTGACAATGATAGAGATATACTCTCTGCTGCCCTGCGCTTATGCCAACAGAGAGACAACACGTTTTAAATGCTGGAGTGGGAGGGAGGGGGGGGGTGGGGAGAAAGAGGGGGATGAGGTTTCTTTGTCTTCTTAAAGACACCACCTCGCGGAAATCGTTTTCCGACAAACATAAGTGCGTGTGCAAAATGCGTACCTAAGTGCGTCGTGCGTACATGTTTGGTTGACTCACCGTATGGGCTGTAAGGCATTGCAGATGGGTGGCTGGCCTGGAGGGTCCATAAATAAACTTGTGCGCACGTGCCGTCCGAGAGACAGAATTTCCAGAAAAGTAACAGGCATGCACAATGACACTCAAGTATATTCACCCTCCCTTAGCTACCTTGGCAACACGCTCTAAAGGAAATTTTCGAGTCTTCCAAAGGAAATAAATTATATCTCTTTTTTCGGCCTACTTCGAGTGAATAGCGGTGTAGAAACTGAAATTTCAATCAGTAGCCTAGGGAGTGCATGTTCTTACGATTAATGAGAGCAACTCCAGAAATCTTTGGGAATGCACATTAGGAGTCAGTTCTACATGACAATAGTGCCTATTTTAAACATTTATTTAGATTTAGATTCGATTTTTTTTAATTAAATCTTGAAATATTCATAAATTTTTATTGAAGGGGAACATGTATGCCATAATGATTTCTTTAAGTTATGCTTAAGTGTTAGGATGCGGCTTCTTGAATCTCTCAGGATTCCATTGTAGAACCTCTTCAAGAGAAAATAGAGAAAGAAAAGCTCCTCAATACTCAACTTTTGCAGAGGGCCTAAAATCTAACATTCTACTACTCTCTTCCTGACCACTTCTGACTTGGCACCAATACACGTCGATAGCTTCATCAGACACTGGGTGCTTTAATATGTAATATTATAAATGCACCATATACGTCATTGATCTCACTAAACACTCAAAAAAATTAAAATCAGCCCAACTTGAAGTCATACAATATGGAGAATAATATATATTCGAACATAGTTACAAATGAAAATACCATTTTCTGGAGAAAAAGAAAGACATATGTAAGTTATAAAATTCAATTATGATCAAATCTGAGTTTTACAAATATCTGGAAATTCACTACACAAATTGACGAGCTCTAAAGAGAGAAAGAAGACAGCCATTTGGCAATTTCCTAACACTAAGTATGCAATGTTAGGAATTAAGTGACGGCACCAAAAAGTCTCAAAAGTCTCTGGTGCGCGGTACATTAATTCATAATCTACGGTCGAAAAACAAATCCGAACTGGCACAAATGATTTCAAATTGCGTGAACAACCACTCATGAAAATCAAATTACTATTAAGCTCTGGATGTCGCGGACACAAGCTCCTCCAGAAAAAATTGAGATACGATCATAAAATTTGACCTATGGAATATAATGCTTCTTGGAATCTATTTAATTCTACTAGGTACTATATCGCAATTAAATTTCATGAATAATTATCGCACTGCAATGGGTAGCTATGAAACTTATTGCTGTCATCTTCATACCAGGTTAAAAAGATGTGGCCATGATAAGAGAGGTTCCGTGCTTTCTATCCTGGTGAAGGCGATATTGAGCGCTTACGGCCATGTTGTGTTAACAGTATTACGTAATGTTCCGTTGTTAGTTGTAAGCAACCAAAGGGTTAATTGTTGATATTTAGTTGAGATGCAAACCGGTGTTAACGTTAAAGAAAAGTTCACGAAAAGATATTCACAGACATTTGCGCCTGCTAAAAGTGTTATCCAGAAAATGATTGCCAAATTTAGAGCTACAAGTTCAGTCGCTAACGCTAAACGTAACCGTGTATATACGAGTTATTAACTGGAAAATATCCAACGTGTTCATGAGGCTCAGCTATAAGGTCCACTGAAACTAAGCTGATGTCTATCCTCTCAATTAAACATCAAACGGACGTCATGCCAGAACGTGTTAAAGCTGTTGCATATGCGAGCGTATGAAGTCAGGGAAAGCGCAAACATTACAGCCTACGGACTGCGCAAAATGACAACGAGGATTTGAAGATGATCATTCGCAACAAGATTGAAGAAGTCACACCAAATGCGTTGGCAAAAGTTTCCTAAAACATGTTGAGACGTGTTGAGCCGTGTATCGAAGTTCATGGTGAACACTTGCAATAATTTCTCTGAACTATTGAATGTTCACTGCATTTTTATGCATAAAATCCTATTTTACCACTTACAAATAAAAATAGACTATTTATTTACCCTTCTGTATCCACATGGGCCCTCTTTTATCTTGGTCACTCCGCATACATTTATTTAAGTATAGTTCAACAGTTTTCGAAAATACATCCTTGTCAAAACGACACTAGTTATTTTGTATCAGGGAAATTGACTAACCAACTGCAAGGCAAATCAGAATTTACTATGATTAGTACTTATTGAGATGGGCTCTGCTAAGTTAAGCATTTGTGGTATCACAGTTCTGCATTGCTATGATAAGGTCACGTAAGTTGCTTAATATTGTGAAAGTTGTTCTGCTTTCTCAACCTCTTGAAGAAAAAAAAAATTTTTGAAGTGCCAAGACCGACTGATAGCATTGATCAACCGTCTAATAAGCACTGTAAATACTTTTGACTAGAATTTACTCATTAATATGGATAGCGAATACTAAAATTCGAATTGGGGGGGGGGGAGGGGGAGGGGGAGGGGGAGGAACGTGTAAGTAAATAGTGTACATCTCACAATTCAAGGAAAACTCTTCAATACCTCGATTTTCCTCTCAGTATCTCTACGACTCCCCTCTTTTATTACCAATTCGACTTCATGCCAGCCATTTTTAATTGCATTCATACAAATTTTAGTCCAATTGACCAAGAATGGGATGTGTTCTTCTCTGCAGTAAAAAATATAATTTTGGCATAAAAATCACAACTTTATAGAATAAGGTTAGCGTTTTTTGAATTTGACAAAAAGTCTACACTTTTTTCATAACAGCAGTTCAGCTTGAGATAGTTCTCAATTCAATTAAACTCTCTTTAGAGATGCGGATTCTTGTGTTGCTTAGTAAATTTATTTTTGGTGTGAAACGTATTAAAAAATTGAAAGCTGTTCTTCTTGCTATGCAACTGAGCAAGAATATTGGGAAGAGAGAACAGCAGAATCACGGAAAGGGTCATCTGCTGTCGGGGATTCGAGAAAGAGAATCGATATGGTAAGTTTTGAGAACTCCATCAAAATTCTAGAACTTTTTTATTATGAATTACATTTCAATTTGAAGTATAAATATATGATTTGACTAAATAATTATTTATTTATTAAGTCTATTCAGGGTAAAAGAAAGTTAGATTTTATCGATTTTTACAGGTCACAGAGATCATACTAATTCATTTCTGGAGATACTTCGTTTTAAATATGCACAGTAATCAGATAATGACATATAGACGAAAAGTTTAAATCACTTAAGTTGAACTTTGATAAATATTCTTTTAGATTACTTTGGAGAACATCTTGCCATCGTTAATCAAAGCCGACTCAGAAATAGTGACGTTATCATGTCGAGCAAAATTTCTATATAGACTTTTCGTAGGCACTAAACAGGCAGTTCACTATTTTTCTTTGCAACTGATAAACTTTAAAAAACAATTTTAAACGAAAAATCGTAAGATACAGGCACCAAAGAGTTTCAGATAATTTGATTTGCGGATCAAGGTGGTTTATTTATTGCAATATCGTTTAGTTAGCTTTCCGAAATTCAAACTTCATGACTTGTGCTCGGGGTTGCAGCAGACTCTTGCCTATAATGTTTAGTGATTATTGACCAATAGTAATCATGATGATCAGTCTTACCAATTCGCTTCACATTTTGCTCCCAATGGCTTTGAAAGCATTAAATGGCTTGTGATATACACTAACTTACAGTCTTAAGGTAGCAGAGAGAAAGGGTAAAAAATTAAGTCATCTGATTTGCTATTGCATCTACCGTATCCAGAGTTTATTCAGAATCCTTATTCGTTAAAGTTGAGACAATGAAATTTGGTGGTGATATCGCCAGTCACGCAAATTGCCCTAATTTATGACTTGGCTGGCCAGAATGGCTGGGAAATCTGAAATTTTGGCCCCGGATCCCTCTAATCATTATTGCAGAATGTTAACTTCGGAAGTGGGAAGAAAATTGGAACTGATATAATAAAATGGATTCGTTTCCACCCACTCCATCGAGGGTCCACAATAACAAACTCATTTTGGAGCGAACTAGTCTCCGAAATCCAGTATTTAGATGGTCATAAGGTTAGCTGTCTCGGTGAGAGTCTCTTCTTGAAAACATTTGAAGGTCATCGGTTTAGGCAACAACAAGTGCAGTAAGGTTAGACCCACCGCAATGCCGATTTTCCCGACATTTCAGTAGCTTGCTCTGATTGACGTTGGAAATTAGTGAATCTATTTTTTATTGCTATAACCCATGACAAAATAAAGCAGTTTGAACTTTTCATCACGGCAATAGGGAGATGCCCAAGACATTATGACTTTACTTCAAAGTGAAGCTCCAATAGATATAATTTATTACAGAGTTGATATAAGCTAGCCAAGAATTTTTAAACTAGATTGAATGATCTTTTCAGGAGAAATGAAAGCTTTTTAAGTTGACATACATATGTAAATAATAAATGAATGGGAAAATACTACAATTTTAAGGGGCATTATAGTTCACTTTGAGGGGATTTTAATAACTTCCGTTAAACGTCGTGATAAATGGAATCATCCTAAGAGCACTTTAGTAATTAAAAGAATTTATTGAAATAGTGCGACCAGCAGTTCAAGTGATTCTACTTGACAACGCGAAAATGAAGTCACTAAGGTATCCAAAGGACAAATCCTAACCTTCAAACTTTAGAATATGAAGCAGTGAACTACGTCAAATAAGTGCAAGTGTGTAACTGTTAGCCAAAAATGAAAAGTGAAACTTTTGCTCGATCTCTCCTCCTCATTAAACCATCATACTTTTTCAGCAGAATTTAAATTTTTTAAGGAAGAAAATATTAAGACTTAAACAATATTCAGTATTGGAGGGTATGAGTCAGTTTATTACAAAATTGGTATAAATTTGAGCCCCTTATGTCAACCAATCAATCAATCAATCAGTAAAGGAAAGCACGTGTTAAAATAAATCAACTGGCATCTAGTGGTTGCACTCGGCTATTATAATAGAAAAACTATTAGGATAGCACTCAAGGCTACTCAATTTCAGTCAAATAGTCAATAAACTATGCACACATCGAGGACTTGAATTTTGTTAACATCTAGGTGGTCAAATCCCAATTTTCACTATGGGAAAATCAGACCAAAATGCAGGAAAATAGTCTCTAAAGGAGGGAAGGGTCATTTCAGAGAATTTTCAATTCAAAATAGATATTGCTCCTTTGATATTCAACTGTGCTTTCTGCTCAACTCTACCCGACATTCTTTTCCTCTTCAACTCTAATCACCCCATCTTGGTGTTTTCTATATTGAATCATCATAAAATGAAAAGGATATTGTGCGGTATAGATTCCACAATGATTTTGATGTGACTTAAATGATTTAATAAAATTTATTGCATCTGATTTAATTAAGATGAAAAATAACACGCATGCAGAAGTAATGAGAGGTACCAATTAATAAAATTCACCCCAAAGTCGAAATGAATGCTACTTGAAGGCCCTTTATCTAATTCTGTGAACTTGGTTTGAACACCATTTCAGCTGAATAAAGTATTTTCTGCATATCTGATAAGCGATTTACGAAAAATGTAGTTTTCTCTGATTGAATAGTACACAATAACTAATTATATAATTCTGAGTACAGTAAGCTCCGCTTTGCTTCAGTGCATTTTGTTATTTATTTGAATACATACTTTAAAATAAAAGAGCCTTAGTCTTAAGAATTGTACGTTATTTTTCACTTATTTTGCTGTTATTGTTTACAACGTTGAGCGGTTTTCTTGTCAAAATGTGGTCAGATGATCGATTTGAAGGCTCTGCTTTGTATGCAGAATTGGAAGAAATCCAAGCGACAAGTTAATAGAATTTAGAAATAATTAATTTATCTCAAGTAAATAAATGCACTCTGGCGAAATAGAGGGAAAACGCAATAACGGAAAACTGTTTTTTTTCAAAGATCACAAACAATCTTTGTCAGTCACTTATTGCTTTTTCCCTTGTTTGGAGAACTTCATCATGGCAAATTATGCCCCACAACGCAACCAGCTTTTGCCTACTTAGTTAATTAATTTATTAAAACAGCTTATTTGACTAACTATTTGTATTTTAATCTTCATACTTATCGTTTAGTTGGTTTTCAAATAGGGCATTAACTCCATTAATTGTTAGCTAATTCGCAAACATTGATAGTTTCCAGTTTTACAAATGTAATTACAATCTTAGAGTTTAACAAACTATTCCAATAAGAAATTGCTTTTGCTGATGCAATACGAGTGTAAAAACGGAACTTGTCGTTCGACCAGTCTTCTTACTTTTACATAGACGGATGTGGGGTTTCATTTGAAGATTAGAAATTCAAAGCTGTTTAACGAAATGAGGAGGTCATTTTTCTCGTGAATATAACCTTTAGAACCCAAAAAACCATTCGAAATAACTGAGAAGACAAAAATTGGAAGAATTGTACGGCGTATATTTTGTCAGACATTCCCATGGTTTATTGCAGGTGGCTAAAACACGATTCAAGGAATAGTATTCTGATAAGTTCTCCAAGATCCCTTGTAAAATTAGAGTTTTCCATTTACATGCTTATTCATGGCATTCTTCTCGAGGAAAATCAACTCTTCTACGTCAACATTATAAAGGGAAGTAAATTGACAGTGAATATAATTATTATTGTGAGTAATTTGAGTTGAGTTGTTAGGTTCACATGCATCAGTTTCAAAACTTAGCTTGAAGCAACTAAAAACTCCCTGACCGTGAAGCTAAAGAAAACTGTTGGGTATTATTTTGCCCTCAAACGAATCTGAACAGGTTTATAAAGTGGAGAATGCAGGAAACACAAAGGATAGTAAACCTTGTCGATTGGAACACTAATATTAAGTATAGTTTTCGTCTTGCCAACCTTTTAGATAAACTCTAACTGAGAGGAACTCTCCTAACAATCAGAAGACATGAAGTTGCTTAATACGAAGCCACTAAATAAAACTTGAGCTATCTTGAAACCCGGGGTTTCAAGACTGGAATCTTCAAATGCCACCAACCCTACTATTACCAAACATAATCTTGAAAATCAAATACTCCCAGTTCAAATAGCACCGTTGTGAGGAACTTTCGATAAAATAGACTTAGGTAAGATAATAATGTGTTTTGGGGAAGAAAATATTCGCTTTTCTAAATATAACATCGTGTTGCTGTTTTTACTATCAGTTCCAGAAATTGTTCAACAGTTGTTAATATTTTGCTAATAAACCATAAATTGGACAAGTCCCTTCAAATAAACATTTTGGTTTTCATATAATTAATTACTGAGAGCATGATTTATGTGATATTATTAGAATCTGTCCAACTTCGCATTACTTTTTCCCGAATAACTAAGTTGTTAAAAGTTACGGAAAATCGATTCTTCATTTCCAGTGGCTTGAATAACGACAATTGGTTGAATAAACTGAAGTAAATTCATTTTCAACCTCAAATTGTAGTTGATTCCACTAAATTTTAATATTTAGAATTAAAATTTAATCTTAGATTGAATGCCGTAAATAAATAGTGAATCAAAAATGAGAAGTAGAGGACGCTTAGAAAAACTAATGTGTCCCACATGACTTCTAATACGTATCCAGGTATGCGGTGACCTTCAGATAATCCTGGCCATTACAAGCTTGACACTGTTGAGTTAGTAAATATGCGTTAGTTGCCTTAACATGTCGAACATCACTTGGAAGAAACGGTTTTCGCTGCCCTGGATTTGTTCCTTCCTTAAGCCATTTGTATTTGGGAAAATAAGCTTCTCATTAAAAAAACCAGAATGAGAAAAAAAATAGTTCCTTCCTACTATTCACCTGAAATTGTATGATCGAATTATATTAATTGGAGATTAACTCATTAATTATTAATAGGTCTATTAAGATATTTATTGCAGCGAGAACAAGAAGTATAATTTTTAATTATCTGAAAGAAATTGATCATTGGGAATATTGAAATAGTCCATTAGACAAATAGAACTGAGAGAGGGAATTTGATAGACAAGGTCTTTGAGCCCCATTTTGCATATGGATATCTCAAACTCCACTCCTCAGTGCATTCAGTGTATGAATTCATAGGAAATCGACCTTTAAGCCCCCTCATTCCTCAGTGTTCGTTCGCCAAATATGTAATTTGAGTGATTGATCATGTCAATGCCATAAAGCTGAATTGTCTCGCAGTCAGAAACACCATATTAATACTCTCTAATCCAACAAAGCTAACTATAATTCATTTAATGTGTGTTAAATTACTTGAATAAATTCATAGGATATTTTGAGTGTAGGGTTATTATTACTGTGGCAAGGCGTTGGTGAATTTCACCACACTACAACAACTTTCTGTTCTTGGCATAAGGAGAGGAAAGTTTGTTGAAAACAAAGGATTTTTTATCTGAATATTGTAGAATCTAAGAGTTAATTCCCGAAAGTGGGATGTAGCAAAAAAACTGCAACCGTTAAGTAAAAAGTACGGAAAAGATCCAAGATTACTAAGAGATTAGATATTACAAAGATTCACATTGCTGATTTTCAAACTGCCCTCTTTAAGTTCTAAAATAGATGCATTGAAGATAAACTGATTATTTACATTTCACGATAGGTTGGGACATTCCTAAAAGTGCTTTTTAAAAATTAATATTTTAACTATTGAAATAAGTGAATGAGATTCCAGTTTACAACTTAGGAGACCATAAATCTTATCGGCCGTCATGCCATTGCTATTTTTCACCAACTTCTCCATGTTGACTGGACTTCTCTCTTGCTGATTTGACTGTAGTAATTTACTGAAAAAGAAACAGTAGTATCGTAGGAATCGTGTTAAAACTCCTGTACATGGCCCTTAATTGGGTCAGTTTTGTGCTACTTTCTTTTACATTACTAAAGTGCATCCCAGCTAATGATAAATAGGATTCCAAAGGACAATTCTGTTTCAAATAGTCGGAGTGAAGCAATTGCTTTAGGAGATGAGGGTATGGTTCCACAATTCACGTTCTCATAACCTATCTTGTGCTTGCTCTAGTAAAGCGCAATCATGAATTGGGGTCTGTGATTGGCAGGATGGTTGGAATTTAACTCCTTCTAAATATCTGCAGATGTGCGATATCTCCAATGATCAGTACGATATGAGCTTTGGAAAGCTTTGATTTGAGTGTTAAGATTCTGAAGGTTATTTGCCTAATGTTAAAACTATTTTGATGCGAATACCTTAAATTTTATAATACACTTCCAGGCGGTTCAATAAGTTGTAAACCAAAGCTCGTACCTGTAAATCTAGACAAGTGTTCAAGTTCGGCAACAGTCAACAATCAGGTGAATTTGAAAAAGAACTGAGGTTAGGGTTGTGACAACTAGTATTTACCATTTCTAACTGTTTACTACCACAGTTTGGTTTTAAGGACAAAGATGTCCTAAAACCAAATGCCGATTTAAAAAATTTCGGACATATGAGTGAGATCCACCAATTTTTTATTTTCTTTCTTCCTAATTGTATACTCGATACAACATAGTAACCAAAAGAACTGAGACAAAAGCGAATACTTGTATTTAATTTTAACTTTCAAATAAAACATCGCATTTTAAAAAGTGGACTGAACTTCCTGGTCAAAATTTTGTCGTTTGATGTAATTTGACTGAAGTTGAATAGTGGTTGGAGTGAGTTGATAACGACTGGAAGGTGAATGCAGCCTCTAGTGAGTCAGACAGTCTAAATTAAGTACCTTTACGACTATTTTCCATGGAGAGAGAGAGAACTTAGTGAGTACACGTACGTCTTACTGTAGCTATGCAAAATTGAATGCGGAGAATCCAGTCCTCTCTTCACTGACTAATTTTGTCCAAATTGGTCTTTGCATGATGGTGATTAAAATGTAAAACCAAATGGAGAAAATTGTAATTTGTGTGGCAGACTTTTATCAATTAAAAAGGTGAGTAAATTTTTGAAATTGTCGGGTGAAGTCGGCCAAAAATAAATTTTGATTATACTATCGGTTTTTGAGCCAGCGAATTCGTTGAAAAGCGCATAGATAATCGGGTATCAAATGGAAGGAGATTTTTGGAAGGAACTTGGACCTGCTAATTGGTAGAAAATAGCTATTGATAGAAAACATTAGGGGTCAGATAAGAAGGGAACTTTGTAATTTTCTGTTAAATTAAATGACTCACAAGGAGGCATAATTTAATTTTTTTCGAATTTTAACGAGTATCTAGTAATTCAATGAATTTCATCCTAAAAGAGGATTGTTGGGTGGATTTCACTCGAACCTCGTTCCATAATAGTGTATTAATGCTTTCAGCACAACCATAAATACGATTCATTTTTATTTAAAAGAAATTGAACTCAAATGCATCGAAAGCTGGGCCAATACTTTGGCACTCTCCTGCTTAATCTGCCATCAGAGTTACACAAATTTAATAAAATAAGGAACAAATTGCATCAATAGTAATATTATAATGACTTAGACAGCCTGTCATGGAGAATTTTACATTTTAATGTGTTATGATTTAAGTCAACCATCCAATATGCTCCAAATCGGGGGTCATGTCATGAAAAGAGACAAGTTTAGAATATCGCAGAGTGAACTATGTTTCATATAAAATAGTGCACAATTCAAATTCAAGTACACCTTTTCGTGTCTTTTTGGCTGTTTACTAATTCTTGTATTCAGGTGATACCCAATAATAAAATTTTTCTAGAATCTACTTTTCTGCTTAACCGTCGACAACAACCGACTTTTGAGCTTATAGTGCTTTGCGACTTTACTCGTCAACATAATTAAATTTTTTGAGTCAATCGAAATTTTTCACGAGAGGGAAAGTCATTACAAGCTTTTTTTCATAGCTTGAATGGCTGAATTTTTCCTTGGAATGGAAAGAAAAGATTAACCCACTTCTTGACGAGCCCTGAATCTTTTTGTTAAACTTAAAATTCTTCGGAAAATCGTCAGTCGACAACTTCTTCTACTTAACCTTAAGCCCTAGTCAAGAAACCCATTGTCAGGAGATTTATTAAACACCACTTCAAAAGTTTGAGATGGTGGAAACGAAAAGGGGGGAGTGAGAGAGAAGACAAAGAATGGTTAAGGAGAGTTCATAAAACCTGATATAATGTTCAAGCGTTCTTTATTTATCGAATCAAGTTTAAAAATAGAGCTCATAACCAAATGACAGTCAGAGCCAAGCAGTCCAGATTCGACATATCTGTGGTTTTGGTTCTCTTTGATGCTTATGAGGATTA
Organism: Hymenolepis microstoma; assembly: GCA_000469805.3. NCBI lineage: Eukaryota > Metazoa > Platyhelminthes > Cestoda > Cyclophyllidea > Hymenolepididae > Hymenolepis > Hymenolepis microstoma. Next base: position 6,664,406 of record LR215995.1, on the reverse strand, counting down.
AAATATCCTGTATGGTTGCTTAAATTATGAAAACTTCTTTTTGAAGGCCGTCAGTCAGCTTACTTGCTTATCGCTCTAGGAAGAACAATCAATTGTACTAACATATGACAGAAAATTTGAAAATACTGTAAAAAATGGTAGTCAAGTTTCAATGCTTCTGCCAAACTCTCCGATTCCCAAACTGCTGCCAAGATTCGCATTTGAGCTAGTAAATCAAATGGACTGATGCGCACATGCTAATGCATTTTATTTACGAACTGTCTAGACGCATACCACACGTTAGCAACCTTAAACAAACCTCCTTTGAAGATGTCGATGCTAATGATGACGTTGCCGGACGTGCGAATTTTGTCGATATGCAGGCTTTTAATGTGATTCAAACTTTGCCTACCTGCAGTTGACTGCTAACAAATATTCTCTGCATTGAAGTGAAAAATTCAAAGATCACAATGATTAACCACTTTTAATTGAAAAATGAATGGAAGGAAAGTATATAGCATGAGATTGTATTTAAAGTTCAATTTTGACTTCTGCTAATCAAGACTTCATTACGGAACCGGTGGCCTTAAGCATTTACATTGACACAATCTTGAATATTTAAGTATTGGACGATCATCCCTATTACATGGTCATGGAATCTGTACATCAAACAGAACGAAAGTCTAAAATTAACAATGAATGGTACGAAGTGTCTTTATTGTATGGAGCTAATATAAACTTTTAGTTCAGTTATTTTAGAATGTAGTAGAATTGAATCAAGCCCCCGAAAAATCTAGATATGAGGACAGAAGAGCAGGTCTGAACTGGTCGATTCAGAAAGAATACCGATGAGAACGCACAAATTGCCTTCCTTTGAATAAATGACACGACTAGTGTGTCCTTTGTTTGATTGGATGAGGCTAAATTAAGAGTAGAATACACTCAAGTTCATTCAAGTAATATAGACTTGAGTGGACATTGAATCTTTTAATCTAAAGCATAAGGCTTCGAAAAGAGAAAGGTTGTCCTCTGACGGGTCAGAGATAGAATACGGCGATCATTTAATAGAGTGCCTATTACAGTAAGCTCAGTAAGAGGACCGGAAATCGTAAGTTTCTCACCGATAAGGAGCACTTACGAATATTTCAATTCCAGAATGTAGATCTTAAATTCATTTAGCGGAACTCTTTCTTCGAACGCCACATTTGTGAGGACGAAAGAAGAATTAGAAAATCTTTAACTGAATTTGTTTGATGAATTTGGTCAAGTAGAAAGGCTGCTGAGGATTTCGAGTGAGTTAATTTCGTATAAAATAGCAAAAGAAAACGTTGGAACTTTCGAAAATGGCAATTTCTAGAGCGTCAACCAAATAGATTGACAGAGACGTAGTGACGCCTAATAATGTTTAAATACCGACTTGAAATGAAAATGAAGTTATATATTTTCTTAAAGTTCATACTTTGTTACGTGAATACCCATTATTGAATAAGATAATTCTTGTTAAAGCGGTCTTTTAACAAACAATATGATTCACTTTAGATTTACAAGAATTTAGATGTCAATGACATGTTTTTTTAAAATTACATTATTAAAAGATTCTATAATCCATATTCTGGACTCTTCTGAGGCTAGTCTACAAGGAAGATCATGTAAATTTTCGAACCTAGACAATGGATGGAAACATACACATTGACAGTCTGAAAATGTGAAAACTGACTCTACCACTGATAACCTCGGTTCTAGAAGTTTGTTAATACTGGGTGAGGAGAGGAGAAGAGGGCGAAATATGAAAAATTTATATTATTAAAGAGTATCTCCATAAAAAAAAATTGACAGTGAGTGGAAGGCTATTTAATATGCCAATAATATAGCAATGAAAACATTGCACTTTTATATATGAGAACAGTTGAGCAGTAATGGACAAATCTAGCGTCCCATGGAGGAACTTAAATTCCAGATTTTTTAAAGGCTCTATAAAGGACATCGAAAAATATTCATTACTGCCTTGTATTAGGAAAGAAAGTGGGTGAATTAATGGCAATAGACAATTTACCTACTGCGTCAGAAGTGTTATGGACAAATAAATGACCAACCTCTTAGTTTTGATCTGCAATTGGTAATTTTTTTGAAATAATAACGAAACTTTGAGCTCATACAGTTAATAAACGTTCATTTAGAACTTTTCGGTGTGAATAATGCCTGCATTAAAAACGCGGGCAAGTTGAACGGATGGCTGTTTGTTTGTAGTAGTACAAATGTTTGTCGATTTTGATTACAGTGTTTTGAATTTCCGTCTCTTCGTTTTTGAAGAAATAAAGCATTTAAGCAAACGTAATAAAATGAGAAATTATAGAAATGTAGCCATTTAATAGAAGTAATTACATGCGCAGATGAATGAATTGTTAAAACTAAAAATAAACGTACATATATTTAAAATACAGTAAAGGCGTAAATTCATTTCGTGGGAATAACGAAGATCTTGTATCCAAGATGGAGTTCAAATGTAGCGGGTACGCAGAATGAAATTCTACATTTTGAATCATGGTAGACGAAAATAGTTCCGAATCCTTGTAGAGAATATGTAAATTTGGCAAATAGAACGAAGTTAAGTTTGTGTGGTTAAGCACATCTAAATTAAAGAGAATTGAACATGAAAACGCATAGTTTTCGAAATTAAATAATAACAGCGTGTAAATTATGCGTATTTCATTCCAAAAATTATGGATTTCTAAAAAGCTTGCCTTCTCAATCTTTAAGATCTCACTTGATGCCTAGTTTTCAAAGGAATGGAAGCTTAATTCATTTGGCAACCGAAAAAGGTTGAAGTGAGCCACGAATAGTTCATTCTTGTTTGCCGTTAATCTAATTAATTTATGCCGACTCACATCTCGTTTCAAATTTTTAAACTTCTTTGACTATGAATGTATAGCATCTCTTCCCCACCTTTCAATTGCACTGGATATTGAAAGTGCAATTAAGCATACTCCTCACGCTCAAAATTTTCAGGTATTCATTCAAATTTGTATTTAAGAGCCTGAATGTTTCTACGCACTAAGATCTTAATAGGTATGTATTAAGATAAGATGCAACAATATAATTGGAAAAAAAGAAATGGATGGAAACTGGCAGTTATTTATTTATTTCATTACAAAATTTTGCTTATGTGAAATACTTCGAGAATGGTTAATTTGAAAAGGAAGTTATTTCGATTACTCTGAATTTGCATTAAGGATGCTGTTGGTCTACTCAAATTATACTTCTGCTTAACATCTTCTAAAATCAATTTTCGAGAACCTTCCCTGATAATCAGTTCGAAACTCGTTTTTATATAACAGTGATTGCAGTAAAGATCTTTGGAGGTCGTACCGGTCTCTCTCACCATCATACGTTTTCTCTCACTTAATTTTATTGGATAATAGACATTTGGAATGCCACTAAATTCAGGCAATTGGAAGCGGTACATGGTTTTTGGTTTAAATACAAGTTTTCCACAAGCCTTAATTCCCCCCACTCCACTCCCTCCCTATCCTATAATCAGTACAATTTTCTCACACTATTCCTTGCTCATGTTCGTCCTCCGGTTTCACTATTTTATTAAAGTTTAAAAAATGATGTCCCATTGCTTATGGAGATTCTTTCCCTTCAAGCCTTTTGCCGGTAGACTGTGGTAGAAAAAGTATGCCATCATGTCAAGTCCCTTTAAATGCATTTATAATCATTGAAAAAAATTGATGGCGGAGCCAATTGCAGACACTGTTGTCGATATTGCATTGGTTCATGGTTTCCAGCCGATTGTAATCGGTTAGACTCGCATATGTTTATATTTTATAAAAGATGATTCTTTCATACCATTATTGGCAGTTAAAATTTGATATATTTGATTTAAGACAAATGAAGTAATGAAGATGTAACGTAACTAGAGGGTTAGTTTTACCAATGTGACAGATTTGACGCGATTTTAACAAGGAAGCACTCTTGTTAGATCACCCAAGTTAAGCTCAGTTAAGATAGAAATTCGAAACGTGATGTCATTTTCTCGTCTCTCGTTGTAACATTCTACTTTTGCCTCGTGCGTAAATTAAAATTTAAATTGTTCGCATTGATGTAAATAATAATGACTAATGAATAAATCAATCGATATAGTTAATGCATTTTACCAAAATTATACCAACAATGCCAATAAAAAATTGGTCTAATTACTCAAACTCTCTAATAATAATGAAGAAATTTCCAAGGTTAATTCCTTTATGACTCAAACAAAGCCATAAATTTTACTGGTATGGGGCGGCCTTGTACTCCTTTTTTTGTCAAAACAAGTTACTGAAAAGTTGACTTTGGAAATATAAAGCGTCAGACCCTCATTGTCTCTACTTGCTGCACACTTTCTTACAGTTTCTTGTAAAATCGCAGCTCCCATTGGATACCGCGCTTATACGAAAAAGCATCGTATCTAGACAGTTCAGAAAAGTCCAAATTTTGGCAAAAATAATCAATGTGCAAAGAAATCATTACGATTATCCATGTTTCTGTAGCCTTTCATTGGAGGATGAAGTCGGCCAACTTTGGTTGAGGATGTTGTGCCAAGGTTTCAATGAGCAATTTACTCCGGTTTTTGATGCTTCAAAATTTGGATCCCTGCTTCCAGCTAATTTATTTAAATCTGTAAAATAATTATTAATCATGTTATTACAATACATGCACACACACAGTGTAGGACAAATACATTTTTGGTTTTTTCATCATGGGAGAGTGTTGAGAATCGTACTCCAGTTGATTCTTGGATTCAGAAAGTGTAATGCCTACCCTGAATGGTCAGTTCAAATTCCGTCATTTAAATGCAAGTACACCTTTCCGGACCATCAAAAAAAGTTCCTGTGCGCTAAATCTAATGCCCATTGATCTGTCGGTCCATTAAAGGCCGGGTTTTTCTCATATAGCCAATATGCTGGCCTTAGAATAATTACCAAATGAATACCGTCTACACAACGTGCAGACGTGCATCTTCTCACTCCATATAATCCATACTTATAAAAGATTTTAGCAGGATCTTTTACAAGAAAAATTCAAATTAACATTACTATTGTTATTATTATTATTACTATCATCAAAATCTGACATAATAGTGGCAAATGGAAATATTTACGCAAAAGCTCTATGAATGCCATCAGCTGACGTAAAATACAAATGCCATGGCTATGCAATAAATTAAAGAGTTCGCTGTTTGCTCCGTTATATTCTGCTTTATATGGCATGATATCGTTGTGCGGATGGTATTTTAATTAAGTCACCAGTCGTTGTCTTCCTGCAAGGCTAAAGCAAACCAACCAAATTAAAATAAAGAGCAGAAGAAGGCCATTTTGCATTTCTCTACTATTATCATGATTGAAAAAGGAAATTTCAGATTGATTCCGAATGGGTAAAAGATCAGAGCTTGTAATTGGCGAATGACTCAGAAATCTGGTTCATCTGTAGATTGATTGGGATTTTATCTCTTCTTCACTTCGAAGAGTAAGTCACAAGCTATACATATTTCGAGATTGAGGTTAAATTAGGTACTAGTTTTAAATGTAATGCACTTTCGTTTTTCTCAAATTGACGCTTTTATAGTTTTTCATGATTATTTTACAAATGTCTTCTGATCTCTGGATTGTTCGGAAATTTCACAGTCATCAGCGAGAATTCATTTGAAATTCAATGTGCTCGCTTAGAATTCACTAAGAGCGAACTACGCTGCACCCAGTCTTTTAAGATCTATGCTTACCTTTGTAAGCCTCTTAATATATTGGCCGTTTGGTGATAAAACGACATACATTAGCTGGATAATATCAAATAAATCTTATTGCAGTTCTCTAGTGCTTTTCCATTCAATTTATTCTAAAGTTCATTCAAAAAATCGCAAATAGCAGAAGTCTGTGAGACCTATTCTCTGATGGCTCTTTCACCAAGCAAAATTTATCAAATGTGACCATTTCACTTCATATTGTATAAGTGCGAATATGCACATCTCTCTGCTCTGTGATTTTGCAGTGACAACCAGCTAAAAAATTGAAGTTCCCACTGTCATATGTAAACTAATCCTTGTAAATGGCCTTAAAATGATTTTAACCGAGAGAACACATGTGAAGTTTAGAAAGAGTACGTAGGAATGTAACAAAATTTCTCATAGCTTAAAATATGAAGGAGTATTAAGTAAAATGTAGATAAGAGTGTGTAAATCAGTTTTTCGTTTTTTAAGTAAAATAATATTCTACTTTTCAGTTCACTGCATTATCTTTATTGTGATTTGTGCAAACAAAATATGGAATTAATTTAAATAATTATTACAGGATTTCGGATTCTTTAAATAGATAATTTGTTTAATAATTATAATTAAGTTATTAGTTAAATTTATTCACTCAGTCAGTTTATTCAATTTTCACTACTTTGTTAAAGCAAGATAGTGATATTTTGAAATGAGGCTGAAATAATTTAAATTTATCAAAATTTATTCAACAATACCATCTAGCATAGAAATTATCGAGCATTTTAGAGACTTTTATAGTTAAATTTCCTATTAGGAGTATTTATGATGGTGATGATGTATAAAGTATAGAATCTGATCTTAAAAATCGGTTTCAGTTGATTTAATTTACTTACATCATCTTATTAATGGGAAAGGCTTCCTCAATCATTACGAATTTCGCAACGCATTAATAACTAAAAGGACATCCCTGGGGAACGTGACTTCGCTTAAGCATTAATGTTCTAACAAGTTACCTATACTCGAGTAAGCAAACAGGTTCCACTTAACAGCTGAATTGTCAATAACACTTTAGTAGCTATGTCTTTCGGGCGTCACAGCTTTTGTCATTAACAATGTCGTCCAATTAGACTGAGATTTATTCAGTATTAGAGGAGGAACAAAATTTGATGAGTCCAATGGTCCAAATATTTGGAATGGATTTCACCATGAGTATACCCTAGTTTGGTCTGATATGCCTCGATGCTGTAAAGTGATATTATTTGGATTTCTCATTCCTAGGATAAAAAGCGATACAGCTGAGCATTCTAATGAAACCGCCGAATACCTCAAACCAACATTCGCACAACTATTTTATTGGGCTTCATTGTTGGTTAATTTTCGTGCAGAAAATTGGAAAAGTTGTGCATTTTTTTCAAATCAATGTTCGTAAATCAAATTTAGGAATAAATTTTCCTGTTTAAAAATATGGTCAGGACTTTTTGTGTGGTAGGTATTGCTTTGGTAATTCAAATTACTTAAAAAGTACATAGCAAATCTATCGTCTTTCTTTTCAACTAAAAGAAATTATAAAAGTAAATAGTATTTTTAAATGAGTGAAATTGATTTTGTTTGCTTATTTATATAATTCAGTTTTACGTATTTATAAACAAAAAGTACCCCAATTTGGGCGCCATTTAACAATCTAATTAATTTAGAGAACAAATATGGCAACAGGTAGTAATAGCAGATATTGTTAAAACAGTATTTTAGCATCAATGATACTAGTTTGATGGTTGGCTTTTTAAGTGCCTTCCAATACGAAATGACTGTGTTATCAGATAAAGGAAGTTTAGAGAAAGGCAACTTATTAGAGAAGACTTCCTCCCTGCTCATAGGTCAGCTGGATCTGTCGATTCACTTCCCCAAATGGGCAGTTACTCAACAATGAACAAAGAACGTGAAATCCGCCAAGCTTCTGGCCTTATCTAATTTTCCAAATTTTGCATAACCACTAGCTACCCCCAATCAATACTAACGACTACCTAACTCTTGGGATTTTCCCTCGGCAAAGGCCGTTGCCTTAAGAAAATAGCCATTTTAGGAAGCATATTAAACCGTATTTGTTTATGCACAAAAATAGCTATACCATCAAGCCAAGAGCTACTTTAAGCCCAAAACATATTTATTACTTTATTTGTTAGATAACATCGGATATAATTTAAATTATAAAGATCTTTTTCTGACAATTAATCCATAAAGTAACAATGAAAATAATTTATTTTGTATTCATTCAGTTTGTAGTGAATTTGCTACAATATTAAGCCTCGACTATACTCAAAAATCTCTATGGCAGATCTTCCTAGTCGGAAGGGCTATTGCGATGATAGGGAGAAGGTAAACGTATTGTAAGCAAAACGTTTATTGCAACTTATGATATCGACAAACATGCTTAGTAATCAAATAATTCTAGCAAATTTTGAGTGAACATTAATAGGTAAATACTTGAGCAGTGTTCTGCTCGTACGGCCACACACTTCAAAATGTTCGGTTGCGCATTTTATCGTGTGCGGATTGCGTACGCTACATAGCTCCCTCTCTAGAGCATTTTATATGAGAATACGCTCGATAATTGTACATCATCTGTTAGTCGGGAGGGGGAAAGATGTGAAAGGTTTTGGGACGGTAAGGTTAACAGTATCTGAGGGCAATGACTGCAATGTAAGAGTTATAGGTAGTATAGCTAGCAACAGGGAGGACAGCGTGAAGTATATATAATTAGCGTTCATAGTAAATAGTTGATATTAGTTGGAAACGATTTGGCTGCTTGATTTCTGGATTGAGATTTCCATGCATCCATTGTCCCTTCTTTCTTCGTCGGCTCCAAGCTGAACTTTGACTTATCATTGACTGCAAGTATTTAATCGATTTTGTATTTCCTATCGAGAGTTGCCTCTGGTTAGCTATACGGTTGCTTTTTATATTCGATGGTTTGCAGTATTGTAGACGGCGATGGAGTTTTTGAAAGTGTTTACAAGTTGGTAGGGACGATCTCTGTGATACTGGAGCTTGTGTTTTGTCCTTTTTGTTAAAGTTGTCTTCTTGCGAATCTCCATAGTAGAACCTTGTGTTTAAGGCGTCTGTTTTGGGTGACTGATTTGCATATATTTTGTTGGTTTTCCGCAGTTGGTTTTGCCATTTTTTCATTGCGCTTGTTACGTTTCTTGGTTGAGATGGTAGAATATTCCGACAGAAGGTTATGTGTATCTCCATTTATTGACCTAGATTCATCAGCAAGATCTGGAAGTTCTTTAGAGAGATCTCGTGTTTCAGTTTGTACCAACTCTCTATCGATTTCCTCCACTGGATTGACCATCGTTGAGGATTGATGGCAATTAGGATCAAGAGATCCTGACGTATTCAAATCTTGGTGCTCGATAGTGTAAATAGAAGGTAAAGGTGTATAAAATCTTGTAAATTGGTTGTTTGTCGTATATACGGTCAGATCGATGGGTTGAAGAAAGCATTTTTCTGCAGAACGCGGGATAACACTGACTTCAGGACCGGTGGTGTTTGATTTTGAGATGCCACTGTCAAACCAGGGGTAGTTGCAGCCTAGTTGAAATTGCTTTGCGTTGTCTCCGTGTGTTCTGTGATATTAACAGATTTTGCTACGAGGTTTTGACGGACTACGGGGTCTCTTTGGAGACATAGGGCGTCGTTTGCCGCAACAGGTACCGCGATGACTGATACGAGTTGTTCTAGTTTCTTTAGCCGTTCGGCGATGACGTCCGATTGCTGCGAGGTTTTACCAGCGGAAGCTGAAGTTTTAACTACATTGTTACCTGGCCTATCGTGCAAGTTGTGAATGCTGTCGGCTAATTCAGCTAATTTATCAAGGTCGTCTTGAAATGGACTGGTGATCAAAAACGGCGTCATATCTGCTGTGAGGCAGTTCACCCATAGTTCTTTAAGCATTTCGTCATTCAACTCGTAACCACTAGCTAATGAACGCATGTGGCTTAAGAGTTGAAAAGGATATCAATCTCCAAGTTCGACCTATGCGAAAAATTAGGTTTCCCCGAGAGACAGATAAACGACTGATAACAGCTCCTTTGAGTAGGCCATAACAGATGTCTTCTGGTGCATCACCAATGATATCGAAGACTAATGACGTGAAATTGGATGGTAGAGCGGCGATATCATGCCGAAACATAATTCTCTGCTTGGAAACTCATTTCAAGCTGGAAGTACCAGGTAGCAACGTATTTCGATTGGAAGTTGGTATAACCAAGAAGAATACCTCATGTGTTCAAACCGAGATCTGTTTCCGGATATGCAATTAAGAAGCTCACTCACCTTGCTTAAGACCACGAAATACAGAACACATTTTCATATTGCCTATTTTCAAATTCGACGTGATGTATATGAACTAACTTTAATTTATATAATGTTAATTGAGTAGAGAAAGGATAATCACTAGTACACAACACACACACACAAACTGACATTCTCTGACATTTGTACTAACTTAGAATAATAAATGGCTAATTTATTCCACAAAGTACAAATTTTGTAGACAACCTCGTGCATTTTAATACCCATGCGTACTTTAAACTGTTTCGAATAAAAATTTCAGTCTCCCTAAACGACGTATTCTGTGACAGAAGGGCTTATTAATTTACTTTAAAATATTGATTTTCATTTATTTTTGAATTTGATAAAATTCTAAAAATAGTGAAGGAATATTTGTAAATAATGTTTAAGCAGGCCACCAAATGACGCACTACCAATTTGAAATTAGATAGCAAAAACGCTAAATGAATTCCAAGACCACTATATAAGACACTGCATGTGACACGCTATCTGATAGTTATTTTACAAAAATTTGTTCAAGTTATTAATTCACCTAATTTAATAGAATTGTGTTTCGAATTAAGGTATCTTTACTGCCTTAATCTATAAAGGAAATAAAGCAAAATATTTTTGTTTAAATATTCCGCATTGTTAAACATTTGTTTTTCTATTATTACAAATAGTCGAGTAAATATTAACCTTAAAATTTGATTTAAATATTTGTGGCATGAAAATCGTTTTTGTTTTACTAACTAGGATAGATGTGTTTTTTGATTCTTGTTTCACATATAATCACAGCCTTTTTTATAATACCAATATTGCTTTTTTCGGTAGCACAAATAACTTTTTTCGAGTTTTAACCACAAGAAAACATTCGAAATACGAAAAGTCTAATAATAGTAAGTTATTAAAAAAGAAGGAATATCACAAGTCTTATTCATCAATATCTTGTAGACTGAGTTCTTGCAGCGCCATAGATACTAGAGTTTTCTGGATAATGTCCTAACGCTTCAAGTCAATGACTTAATCCTAGACTTAAGGGTAACATTCTGCCCACCATACGAGGAGCTTGTAAACTAGTTAACTTAATTTCAATGTTGCAGTTGTTATCCTCATTTAACTGAAACAGATAAGCATTGAACTTCACAGAGATTAATAAAGTTCACTCAAAATGGACTCCACCATCAATATTATCATTACTCCAAAATATTCACCAATTTTATTCGTAGAAAGCAACTGAAACAATTAACAGCATGTATAATAAAGGAAAAAAGATGATTCCTCTACAGCATTCACCGAATATACATCTGAGACTCCAAACTTTAAATTTCGAGATCTTTCCACTGGATAGGCGCAAGTGCGATCTTCAGTGCGTATAGATCAGTTCATTAATTAAGGCGGTCATTCATCGCACTTTTTGCATGATTGTTAAACAGCTTAATTTTAAAACATTTTATGTCGGCAGAGTTGACTGAGAGAGAGAGAGAGAGAGATAGCTTACGTTATTAAAAGTAATTTGCATCTCCTTAAAATACGATGAAACCAAAATGCATGAAAATAATTGTCATAATGGATTTGAAGTTATTTTTTGACCGAGTAAATTTTCCAAAATTGATTTAATAATTAACTAAAGGATAATTATAATAAATGAAAGATTAAAGGAGTAGGAATAAAAGTACACTTTTAATGAAAAAGCGAAATGAGTCCTCAAAATCTGAACTGGCAACACAAATTAAAATTCGGTTTAATCAAAAGCAAACAATCAAATGTTCAATTTCGTATCCAATATTTGTGACATTGGGTCATCATTCTCATTGACCAGTATTGCCAAATATGGAATGATTTTTCATTTAGCTATATTTTTATGCAGGTTTAAACTTTACCTGATAATTTTTTAACCAACGATATCTAAAATGGTCGCTATGGAACATGTCATCAATCTGTTAGTTGTAATTAAAGACACTTTTCAATCTCAAATGTAATCGAAATTGCGACAGGCATATGTCACCTTGTGATTTTCAGTAGCGAATTTTTAATGCCGATGTACTACTGCAAAAATGGACTAATCATTTGAATAAGCTGTCAATGGTAGTGCTAGACAGCCGAACGCGTCATATTTTATCGCCACGTAATCACAAGAATGTCGTGTGTAGGATATAAGTAATTTTTTTGCTTAATTCATTTACAAAGCCTCGAATGCGACTTTTTTAGAGTCATACGGAAAACTTTACTTTCAAAAAATATGCACTTGCTTCCAAGTTGATTAAATGCAAGTTCGTCTAAAGCTCTTCGAAGATTCTTAAGTATTTATCATTACTTATTTATTTATTTTTTAAATCATACCAAAAAAGATCGATTTTTAAAATTGACAATTTTTATTTCAAATTTAGCAAATTCTGTAAGATATTTAAAAAATAGGAAAGTAAAATTAATTGCTTAAATAGAAACTAACAAAATTTTAATAAAGGGATATAATGTATTACAATACTTAATCTTATTTTTGTGTAATACTAATCATATAAAATTGTACTTTGATATTTACACCTTTGTAAATAGATATTTCTTCATATTCTTTAATTAATTTTATTTTTCCATTTTTGATGGGGAAAACTCCCTCTTAAGACGCGTTAACCAAAAGTCAAGTCTGAACGTGCGGCGTAGATGAGGCTATCATCCCAAAATCAGAAAAAGGATAGCAGAAGAGTTCAGATAGATCTTAATTATCCAATTGAAAGTCATTGAAGTCACTATTGGTAGCTATTGGTACTTTCTACCATGAACTTTAAATGGATCCCTTTGCGCAACAGACGTAGATAATTGTTCCGTGGGAGGTTGGGCTCTACAAAATAGAAGGGAAGTTTTCTGGTGCTCCTAAGTACTTGATAAATGATCAGTACATGCCTTGGTGTCATAAACTGTACCGACGGCCATGTGCTGTTTCGCAAGTACCTTAGGGAGGTCCTTCTACTAAGCCGCAGCACTTTATGTTGCGATTTGCATCCGAGCTTTAAAAGGAAATTTTGTCCTTTGAAATCACGGTCGCTTTGATTCGGATGTTCACCTTGCAAAAGATTGCTAATCACGTACTGAGGAATGTTTAATGCCCCTTTAATGGCGTATAAACCTATGACGTAAAAAGAAGCATTCTCCTTTTAAATTCTTGCTCCTCTGATATTCAGGACAGAAGGAAGAATGCGTAAACAGATTTAGGTTATTAAAATGAGATTGGAAATATAAAATAAACTTTAATCAGCAATGTAGGAGAATATCTTCAAAGAAATTTTCAAGTTCTCGCATATATGGCGTTAAAGGGCATCCCAAATCTCGCTTACCTGAGTCTCTCATTGTGAGTGGTAACTCTGTGACTTAGAATGCTTGTTTAAATTGTTGTGACCATTACTCACGACAAGGGGAAAATCACTATTCAAGATTACGGGGAAGAGTCTAGAAATAAGAAATGGGGTAAGAGACCAATAAATACGAGGGAGTAAAAAGTACGAAGAAAATGGAGTCGAAGTGTCCATATCGTTTTATTTATTTTGAGTATGCCTTCACTACGTCATGTCCTAATTCTTCAAACTTAAAAATTTTGCATTTGCTAGTGAATTTCTGGGTGGGTTAAAAACCGCGGCATTTTGGACTCATTGATCAATTAATTAAATGATGTGTTCTTGTCCACAAGGGTTGCTATTTGATACCCAGTCAGAAGTGTAGAATATCCTATCTTTCCTACATGTTTAGATTCAGCCATTTTGACTTTGCAATTTGATCTCATTTCATATTAATTAATAAATTACATTTCAGCAACTTTCTATAAGACGAAGAAGAGATAAACTAGAAAGTAAAAGTTAAAAAATGGTTGAAAAATCACGTTTGATGTACTGTTTTAACCTCCGCAGAATTTTGTTGTTTAGGATGATGATATCTGATTTTTCTTTACATCAAAGTTTTTAAATTCTGGTTGTTTAGTAAAGCAAATTTTTAACGTTTTGCGTATCCTACAGACATATCGATTCGACTAACTTGGGTTTTTTTACCTTGAAGAAGTCCTGAAAAGTACAGTTCTTTTTTCCTTAAAATGTGGGAAAATAATAGTTTCCAAAAAAACCCTCACACGACCACCAAGTATACACCTTTGTTCTGCATATCTAATTAAACGGTGTTTTCTGGTGCACTTTAAAAAAAACCCCTCGAGAATTCACATAGAACATAGTAATCAGAACACTTCACCTTACTGAAATGGAAGATATGCCTTAATAATAAATGGAAGTCAGCTCTTTGCATGAGTTATTGGCGCTGCCTTAAAAAATGACTCGAGAAATCCTGAAATTATTCACGAAAGATCTAATTTTGAAGGTAACCAGCGGCTTGAAAATGATAAATTTAGATAATAATGGAAGCTGAACATGTTTTATTTTTTGCCAATTCAGAAAAACACTTAATTGCGAACTTATCTAAAATTGGTTTTCATTCAGTACAAATTAGACTTCTGTGCTCACCTTATCCGAGCAAACATTTATTTGCTATGTGAACTTAAATAACAATATATACAATTGTCTATCCGTAGACTATCCTTCGCTGCAATGATAATATCCTCAAGAGCTAGTCAATATTACATTTCACGGCAACCGAAAGTCCCAAACAAAGAAATTAACATTTTTTCGGGTTATGCATTAATTTTAATACTGAGCAATATACATTTAAAGAAGTTTTATTGAATTGGAAATTATTAGAATGAATATCGGTTTTCGACGTCCTTGACCACCTTTATCGTGGAACTTGAATCTTGAAGATGCTTCAACTTGAGATTTTCGCAGTGGTCGAAACATTCAATTACAGTCATAAGTAATATAAAACAAAACAAGTTATGAAGTTAACGTAGGTGTTAAATGGTGTTTTGTCATTAATCGAAGGGAAAAAGAGAAAAATTTCATTTGTTCAATAGCGAAAAATGGCCAACGCTCAGATGGAACAGTTTGGTGATCATGAAATTAATTCCGTTCCAGCCACTTTCAGCTGTATGGCGGAATGTTAATTTCTCATTGGGGCAACTCTGAGATATTCTGCTGTACTCAAGTTAAATGTTATTGTCTATCAACAGTAGTATTAATGAATTTGAACGAATACTGGCTTGGTTCAGGCTACTCTCATTAATCTATTAGCTCGTGGAGTCATTTTAGGTCGTTTTAAAATACTTCTTTCTCTCCTCATTTTTATGTCCTGCGCACTTTGTGCGCGACGACTAGTTCTGGAAGGCGGTAAATCTAACCTTTGATCTCACTCCCCACTCCACCCCCTCCTGTATGGGAAGTGGAAGCGAAATGTACTTCAATCGCCGTACTGCCTAGCCAACAGAAAAAACAGAGGGATTACGAAATAGACTTTTTAGATCTGAACCACCTATTTATCATAGTTGACGCAAAGGTTTGGTGCTCTTCATTGAAGCCAGAGATCATAGATTCGATGTTCACTGGAACACACCAGTGAACAGAAAGGCCAATCGAATTGGTTAAGTCATGGATGATAGAATGCAAAGTTGTCACTTGAAAGACCCTTAGTAAAACTTTCTCAAGTGAATTTGACATTTAATTTCATTTGATCCATAAGTCAGTCGAGCTAAATTTCGACATTTCAGCAACTATTTTAATATCCCCAAAATCCGAAATGCATTTTGAATATAAAAGAGGCATCCGAGAGTCTCTACTTTTGATAAATCTATGCAATTCGGTCATTTCTAAAACGTGACAAAACGAAATAAACCTCGTTTTTTGCGCCATTTATTGGTAGAACGCTTCAGTTTAATTGGAAAATGTTCTATTCAAAGTAATATTAATCTACTTATTCGATTATCTCAAAATCTTATCCAACACTCTGCACCCTTAACAATCTATATTGAATAGGGTGGTTATTACTAGAAGTAATATCAGCACTGGAGTAGATGGAAGGTAAATCTAGTCGTTCCCATGAAAAGTTCGTATTCTAGCAATTCCCTTGCTAGTCAGAATTAACTAGTGTCGCTGGCCATTCATTTTACTGAATGTTCAACAATCAGCATAGATGTCACAACTTCCACTAGGTATATATGTTTGCTGGCAGCGTGGTCGGTTACGCACACGTGCTGCCATTCAGCTCAGTCAGCAAAGTTCAAATCCACTTTTTACAGGCGGGCTGAAAACTGCCACGCAGTATACTGGTTCAAGGGTATTTTACTCCAGCATATAGCTATACACTGTCATCTCAAGTTAATCGCTGAAACTTCATGGGTCATTCATTATGTGTTTTGCCTGGAAAAAAATAATTTAGAATGGAAGTGAGTACATCAGATTAATTAAGATGAAAGCGTAGAGCCGACTCTTCTGTGCATTTTGGTGATTAATTGAATATGCATAATTTCTGCTGACATTTCCAATTAGCCAACCGCAGAGCACAATTGCTGTGTGTTCAGCACTGCCATTTAAGACCAACTGGTGTAGATCATATGTAGTTAAAATCTAATTATGGGAATATTCTAGCATTTCTGGTACTGCCGATTGGATGGGAGGGGAGGGGGGGGGGAAGGAATGGTGCTGTAACGTCAACTTCATATAGACGGAAGTACCATGAAGTGCTAACAGGATCAAAGGATTCGTCAAGTTTTCAAATTTAATAGCGCTAAAATTGCTTTCTACCCTGCAATTGGCAAGTTCATTAGCACGGATAATGACACTAAATCAAAAATTGAAGCACCATTAATTGTAAATGAGTTAAAATTAAACAACGGTGCTGATAAACGACTTGAAGGCATTTTTAATAAAAGTTGAGGTACTTATCTTTCTCAGTGAAAGAAAAGTTAAATACTTCAGAACTGATTTATTGCGCATACCTTATTCACTAACCTTAGGCATACAAGGATGAAGCAAGTGCTAGGCAGGTTAGTCCTTAAATAGAACTTAGCAATCCTCTTAGAAGTCCAGCTAGCTGCAGACAACTACAACATGCTCCTAGCAGATTCCTTTGATATATTCTCCAAATAAATAGCTATTCCGCGTCCAAAGTAGTGAGGACGCAGGCGGTGCGACGTGTGGAAGAGCTAACTAAAACAGTTAGTACAGTGAGTACAATTAAAGCTATGTAGCACAAATATTGATTTTCTTATTAGCTCAATAGATATAGATAGAGGGATGGTTTGGTTAATCACTCGTGAGAAAGACGCGATAACTAGTATAAATTCTAACATTTGTCACTGATTCTAACAGACAATCTAATTATATTAGCATATGATAAATGGTGATAGCGATTTCAAGTGTCAAGTCCACCCTCATTTATCGAATTGAGTCCACGTCCTGTAACTGTACAAATAATTCCGCCTAATTAGGCCTGATGCTTTTACTATAAACAGAGTTATGTCTTTGTTTTGGACTTTCAATAGCCTCCCACTTCCCCCTCGTTTTCAACGAATGTAAACCTAATTTGTCAAAACCCCTCCCCGAAATATTTTGTTACACCACGCCCCCGGACCTTAACACGTGAGACCCAAATGAAAGTCATGTCATATTTGACGCAAATGTTATAATTGGTAATATAAAGACTTCTCAGCTTTTTAGTGGAGGGTTTTCTTATGTTCACCTTGAATAGTAGATCAGTTAACCTTTTTCGAAGCGTAAAAATGCTCACGAATAGTTCTCGAATCTGGCAAGGCAGAATTCAACTGAGGAACCATCGAAAAACCATAGATTAGAGAACATCTACCAACTTAACCTTCTACAAATAGGTAAACAGAATTAGTGAGACTTAGTTATTAAGGAGCACTGCGTTAAGTTGAAACTTTCGGGAACTATACACCGACAAAAAATTGATAAATTACAGCCTGAAGGCAAAATTATACCCAGACTAACGGGTAGAAATGTAGGTAAGATCGATAAGCAAATGAGTGCAGTAGTTGAACATAGGTAGGGTATAAGGTTACTACTCATTGGATCTCCTTTGATACAGTCGATTAACGCTGTGAGGCAGATGTCAAGATACCACCCATCCAAATAAAATAAGAACTTAAGACATATACGTGAATGCACATTCATACCTAAGACCCCATATATAGCTGTCAATAAAATGCTGTTATAGACAGCTGTATTTGGTACGGTTCGTGCATAAACTTTGTCTTCGTAGTGTTAACAAAAGACGAGCTACAGAAGTGTATAATAGAAAGGATGAGAGGGACATTTGGATGATAAAGAATATAGAGTGAGTATCCTAACGAGGTTATTGCTGTGCAGATAAACGGTTAAACGCTGCATAATAGCTGAGAAATATCTCGCTATCTTCAAAAATAGTTTAGTAACTTTAGGGGGGGGGGGGTGGAGGGCCTTACCGTGGACTATAGTTTATTTGCTACCTTTTTATGCCTATTCGACTGCACCTACTTGAAGTTATTATGGATTAGGAGTTTTGTACGAAACTGAGGAGGTATTTCGAAAAAATCGTTCAGTATCATCTTGTTTAGTTAATTTGCGTTATATGAGATAAATGGGCTGAACAATACTTACTAGACCGTTCTGAAAGTTTTCTTATGATCTCTCTATTTAAATGTCATTCATATACGAGAGATCATACGAAAATTTTCAGAACGGTCTAGTAAGTAATACTCACATCATTTATCTCATAGAATGCAAATTAACTATGCACATATTGTATTGAAAGAAGGGCAAGGTCTTGAAGGATCTCAGAAGTATAAAATTAATTCCAACAAATGTTGGGAAAAAATAGGTGAAATAACGTAGTTGACTCATTTCATCTCCACCCACATTTTTCTGATGAAAAATTAAGAGTTGAGGAACAATCATATGTAGAGACATTTAATTTTCAAATGTGCGATAATTTGAACACTTCATATCCTAACATAATTGATAAGTATCTCCCAGAATCCTAACTTCTTTGTAGGTTTATCCTGAGCTGTTGAGCACAGCAATTTGTGTCGTGTGGCTTATGTAAAGTGATCAGTATATGGCAGAGAGACAGACAGTCGAATGGCTATTTTTCAGCAAGGAGGCTCATGAATGCTACTCCTCATTCCAAGATGGGTTTTTGAAAATGTTTCTTTCAAGTGGGATGAGGTGCGGGGAGGTGGGGGGGGGGGGGGGGTGGGGATAGGAGTGACAATTAAGGCCAAGGGAAACACAGCATTATGCGTCTCCTTGCTCGTATTAACTAATTGTATTATTTCAAAGTTATGGAAGCCATGAAATTAATTTGCTTAATTTCTTTTTTAGACCCCAATAAATACGGTGATTATTAGATTGTCTATTAAGGAATATACTAATAACTATAGATACATGATATCTTCCATTCAGTACACTGCCAATAAATTTAAAACGCTAACCAGGGCATTTATATTAATGGTAAAAATAGTGTTTTGGGTGGCCAAGGGGCCGCACCCACATGTTATCATGTCCCTTGTCATAGGCACTGACAACTTAATGAAGCAGTAAATAAAAAAATGAGTAATAGGTTCCACTTTCCAATGATTTAAGTAAGCAAGCAAATGGAGAATGTTTTTTAACTGGTCACAAAAGTTTCTTACCGACTTCCCCACTTTTCTGTCAACCCCATCCTGGGCTTTGTAAAATAGGTGCGCAATAACTCATTAGTTTGATGTCTCTCATAACGACTGTGCCCAAGCTCAAACCATGTTTTCTGTTGGTGATTTTTCATTCGTTGTTATTTAGAAAATATTGGACCTCTCATTGTACTTACATTCACTGTCGTTTCTCATAGTCCGGATTGTCCCCACACAGTGCTACTCCTCCTATTACTCTCTAATTCCTCACTTTATGGCTTTGAAGTTTCCCCCTCCCCCCCCCCATTCGTTCACAATTTCTGACACTTCTGGGTCATCTCTTCTATGAACGGGCTTTGCATCCTGCTAGCATCAGGGAGACCAATAGTTCTATGAAGTAATATTTGGCTTAACTTGGTCTCTCTGATAAAGTAGTTATATTTGGGATTAAAGCTACTTTAGTTCTCGATTATGTTCGTTCTTAAAGATACTTACCGATTTTTCACTTCGGCATTTTCTATCTGTGCAGCTTTCAATTTACTAGACTTCAGTTGGTCTTTCTAGCTGCAAGTATCCACGCCACAGTCTGTCTACTTACCTCTGTGTTTTGAGGGAGTTCGTAGAAGTTTGGAAGGCCGAGGCTTACCAAAACTTACTTATCCTGCATTTCTGACTGTCACTTCCATTGAAACATGTTTTAGCTTGTGGTTTTTGGTATGCACACTAACCGCCACGATATTGGAAATACTCCTTCCTAAAATATTGGCCTGCAAATATGTTAACGATAGTTAATCCTAAATGAACAACCAGAAAGAACATTTATGACACTTTACTTTCCGTAATTAGTGCATTAGTAAAGTCAAATTTCATGACGCTGCCAGCGAGATGAAGCCAAATTAGCTTAGCTAAATCATTCTCCCTCTTCCACCTTTTGCTTAGCCCTGTGATCCAACTCAAAAAGCACCATTTAATTATACTCACAACTACCAGATATGGAAGAATGTAACCAATGAACGTCAAGTAGATTCGAAATATCCTACTTCGAAGGATACAGGTGAGTGAGTAGACAGCCAGTAGGCAGTGAAGAGGGGACAAGCATATATTCGTAGTACTTTGCCAATAAACTGCGGTGGTCCCTTAATTTACTTCTAACTGTCCTAATGCTAGAGGTACACCGATAATAGTACATACGGCTGAATATTACCGGAATAAAATCGCCAAAAAAGGGCACATTCCAATGAAATTGTTATTTATTATAAAAATCCGAAATTGCATACTTTTGTACAGAGATCTGATACACGTTAGGAAAATGCGCATATGTACATCATGTTAAAAAAAGATTTTGGAAACCACACGACTACCTAGAACTCGAATACTCCTCATCACTCCCAATAAAGAATTCCACTCGATGGTGACTCTGATTCGAAACATCTTCCTCCTCTTCACCACTTGCAGTATGATCGACCGACATTTGAGAATGGGATCCATCCATCGAATGAGACTGGTAACCATCGTTTGCACATTCGTCATCCAAATCAGGCTGTCGAAATTGAAATATTAAAATATAACAACTGCCTAAATCATTTCAGTAGAAACACTAAAATCTGTTGGTATGCTAACCATGTATTGGTGGTGTTGATTTGAGATCTCTGTAGCAGCAATGAATGTGTCGTCTATTGCCATTAACTCGCCACCCTCTTGGTCATACGCATCACCATCCTCGTCGTCAGAATCGGAACTCAGTCTCAGGGCGTCTGCAACTTGGGAATCTTCTGGTGCGAGACCCAAACTAGTGCGGTCGGCAGATGAGAACTATCAGAGATGAACAAAATTAGTACCATAAGGTGGAATATTACAAGAATTAGAAAATCAACCTACTCTACTGTCCTCATCGGCAAAAGTACTGGGTCCATGAGGAGAGAGCGGATTTCGTCGACTGGCTTCTGAACGATGCTCCTCGTAGTCCTCATCATGAGTATAATTTGTTAGGGGACTGGCTGTGTACGACTTTTCTGTAAACGAGGGAAGTTAGGAGAAATAATTTTATTCAAGGCTATTAAATATATCGAAAGAAAGACATATAAGTACCTTCAAGATCTTCCTGAGTGATTTTGGGCCGTTTTTCTGGAGCGGACAACTCATCACCGGGAAGATAGGATTCCGAAGGCTCAAGTTTTGATCTCTTCCAAGTGCTTCGAGATGTAGAAGGTCTAGGGTCACCTGCAACGTCACCCTCTCCTGCTTTTCCACCCTCTAAATCTTCCAAATGACTAGAAGAGGGAAAACAAATGAATACAAAATGAAGGGTTCCGTCTATTTAAATAGTCAGTATTAGTAACGAACAACCGGGTACAGATAGGTTATGTCGATATCGAGAAATTGATATCACAATTTATTCTATAGATCCCAGAAACCCGATTCAAATACCTAAATTTCTTCGAGTACCCACTTCGTGAATATTGCGGGCAAGGCTAGGATTGATTGTCGACTTTGTCTTTTTCATACATTTATGGAATCACGATAAAACAAATAGATAGAGGTGGTTTAAAGATAACTGCCGACGTTTAAATGCGCACAAGAGGACAACGAATTATAGGCATATTATAACTTGGCAGATCTTGATGAATTTATTTGTTCATATCAATGAAAAGACCGTCAAACTGTGTTGTGCAAAAGCCATGATAGTGGGTTCTTTAATGGAGTTTCAAATTGGGGAAAAAGCTACTACAAGAGAATCCTCATTTACAAATTGAATTCCAAGCGAAACCTCATGGGACGTGTGGGCTAGTAATAAAATTATTCGCCGGTGGTTAGGCAATTAACGTACTTCTCTACGAAATTGAAGGCCATGGGCTCGACGCCCACCGGTGTAGATCTGGCTAATAAAGAGGTGATAAAGTGGGACTTCTCACAAGAGAAGCTCAATGATGTCACTCACCAACCCAAGATGAGCGACGGAAAGTGTTTTACCAAATTGGATTCGGAGCATAAACATTTAAATTACTTGATTTTCAAAGTATGAAGTCACTTACCAATCTACATGCTTAAAAACTCTTAGAAACCTAAAAGTTCATTATCGTGAAGCGACACCATGCTAAATTGAGAAGGCCTTACAGACGTTCCAGTATGCTCCTTTACAAGCATCAAAACATAAGAGCCAACTAAAGCTAACATCGAAAAATGACACTTAAACATACTCTAAAATATCCTTTTCTACCACATCAAGGAGTTCGCGTTGTTCCTCCAGTTTGTTTCTAGCAGCAGCTAGCATGTTGGTAGCAATGCTGGTGAGATTACTAGCTTGTCCGTTGTATTGAATACAATTGGAAAGAATGAGTTCTGCATCCTTCATGAATTCCTCGCGATTCTTGTACCGATTCGCCTTGCATCGCTGTCTCAAGGTATCCAAGTCCATTGGATTGGCTATCTTTACGTAGTAGTCCTAAGTGCGATAAGAAAAGGAAGTTTCATTCCATGTACTGCTGTATTCAATTCCACTATTGCTATGTATTCATTAACTGACTAATTGTCACCAATGACATCATAGGCATAAGAGCAATTGTGATATGGACTACAAAATTGAACTATTTGCACAGCTGATACTTTATACGAACTTTCAGCAATTGTCTTAACCAATTAAATCATATTCTTTTAAACTGGGAGAAGATATATTAGATCACGTTCTTACAAACGTAACGGAACTTGTTAAGTTTAAACAAAGAAGAATACATTTTTGATCAGCTTTGGAATGTGAGACTGAAACGAAACCTCAGATAATTAGCAAAAGAAAGTACGAAGAAAGCACGCACAACATTGTAAGAACAGGAAGCCTATTGGAATGTTTTTGATGACCTGAGTGGAGGCCATAGAATTCTGGTAACAGAAACTGACAGGCCAGAGAGCTAGATAATAGAGTTCTACTCCTTAATAAAGATAAATAGTTGTCTGTGTTAAAAAATCACCATTTTGCCTTTTCAGAGTTGGAGCTACCGTAGTCAAGGTGTACATCATCCAACAGTCAAGGTTATATGGAGGATTACATATAATTAGGCAAGAAGCAACAACTTTAAATAATATGGAGAAGGCAGAATTGACATGGGGAGGGAAGAGGGGTGGGGGTGGGGGGGGGGGAGGAGGATAGAGAGATTCGGGTAGGAGAATTCTAGCATTGCTAAAAATAAACGATTGAATCCATTCTCGGCGAGACTCGAGCAAGAAGAGTGAAAGTTATTTTAAACTCAAAGGCAAACGAAAATGAAGACAAGCGCACCAGAACTATAGAAAAAAAGTCCCAACGACAAATTCATTCGATTGTGTATAACCTACCCCAGGATAATTAAAATCATGAGAGGTTTGAATGATTAAGAAGTTAGTTACCCTCAACATTTAGAGATATATAAGAGGAAACAACCCAGATATTTCTCAGCATATTAAAGGAGCAAAAATAAACTGAGGCAGAAAGATCTGTTAAGATTTTGATTCCTTTGAATGACAACAATTTGACGCACTCCTCTATTTGAAAAATTACTGAGATTCCATAGATCCAAAATAGTAGGAAAAAACACTATAAGTCAAAATTGAGCTGAATAAGGAGTAGTGCTTCAAAAACGAATCAAGACCTACACAGACTACAATAATAATTTAAATGGCAAAAAACGGTAAGATATCGAAAGAGACTACACGATTATCCAATTCCACTCACGGTATAACGCCGTTTGTCCACCGGAAGATGGAAGGCTCGGCTATTAGGGAAGTTTTGCATAATATCAACAACCTGTTGAAGCAGGAACCCAAGTCGCACCCGGCTGTCTGAATCCATTAGTGGATTGGCCAACTTCTCCAGCCGCATCAACTTATTCTCTTTTTGGGCAAAGGACTCGAGCAAGAAGGAGAGCATCTTGGAGGCTATTTCTGTGAAGGATGAGTGCTGTCCGTTAAATTTCTCTGAGTTCTCTCGAATCAAATTCACGTCTTTCATGAACTCCTGTCGTGTCTGGTAGACATTGTTGTTGATTTTCATGCGAATTTGGGACAAATCCATAGGATGCTCTATCAGGTTGTAATAGTTGGGGAAGTCTTTTTTACTCACTGGATGCATAAACATCTTGGAGCCTTGAATGGAAATTAGACCCTGTTGAAAGGATACGAAAAAAAGGGTTTGATAAAGGGCAGAATCAAGTACTTTCGACGTTGTAAATATAACTCATAAAAATTTTATGAAAGATTTTTCGAACAATGATTTCTCCTACTCGTACCTGATAACTGATTAACTAAGTGAAATAGCAATTTACCTCCTTCCTACCAGTTTGGACGCATTGATAGAATCAGGATAGCCACTGGAATTAGAGACAACTGCTGATAAGTACCACTCCATCGCAGTCATGAATTCACTCAGAAAATAAATTTTCACATCATTAAAGTTGAGCGTAAGAATATTTGAAAATGAATTATACCATTTAGGAGTAAGTGGACAATATAACGCTTCCAGAAGGAAAATAAAAACCTGGCTCCATGGCATACTACATTGAAATTTCAATGGTCACGCGAATTTCCAGCAAGTGTCTCAGTATTATAGCCTTGTGTCAAAAACGATAAGTATAAACTAGAAGGGCGATAGCTTTGCAGGTTTCTTTAACAATAACTGGTAACGCTAGCATTACGATTCATATTACGCGAGCACCCCACCTTGTAGATCTCCTCAAAAATATGATTGATAGAGACAATGGGATCAATACGCCGTCTATTCCCCCTGTGTTTGATCGCCGTTGTAGGATAGTCATCATCAGCTGCACTAGGGATAGTACTTCGTCTACGAGCTGTACCTCCACCAGCTCCCCCTTTTTCTGTGGTTGAGACACGGCTACCACGATGACTTCTTGGAGTGCCCGGTTCCACCTGTTCCAACACACGTCTGCTTATCTTGAACTTGCCAACTGAACCCTCGAAGCCATCATGAGGTTGATTGTGGACATCGTCATGCTACAATGGAAAAGTAATAATTGGATGTTGGAAGGTTATGCAGAGAAACCATAAACAACAACAAAAATAGTAAATCGGATCCGTTGAACAAAGGCGAACAGTCCCTAATTTAGCAAATCTGCATTCAATTGTTTCTTTGTTGAACAGCATCAACAAATGTAGTAAGTAATTCCAATGGATGAGTCCCCGTCTCTGTACAGCTGAGTTGGGAAAACACTCTTTACTATTAGCATCAACAATTTTGAGATTACAAATGTACACAAGATAATCAATTGTCCCTAAAACCAGATAATCAATAGATGACATTCAAATCAAAAGGTCACGAGATCAATAGTCTCCGGTGCACATTCAGTGGTGTGGATGACCAAACGCCCTGAATAATTCTAACCAACAAGATGGGTGGTGGCAGGGTGCGAGTTTTTCTGAAGACCAATCACAAACAGGTGAGGTCCTTAAAGGTATCTCCATTCCTAAAAGCAAGAGACGAATTTGACATTATAGTTAAGTTCGAGCCCTCTAATACCCATTGAGAGCATAGAGAAGACCTAACAGATCGTCTTCAGTGAAAATGGCATTCTGCTACTACTTATCTGTTGACTCAGTGAATGTGTGCCGATGGATATTGGGTCCGGAGAAGCGCACAGTGGTCAATACCGGATTCGTATTTCACACTGAGTATTTCCAAGTGATAAAAAAGCAGTATTAGAGCACTGATAGTAAGGAACAAAACGCGCAACGAAAAAATTAAAAAGCAACAGTAATAAAAGAAGCAAACAACATATTCACGTTTGTCCAATGGTTTTTAACCGGAGGAAGCCTCTCAATGGAATAGGTGGCCTAAATCAGAAAACAAAAATTTAAGCCTGTTGAAATTTATTCCCTCAGCAAAAACTCGAAGTTCTACTTTTTGCAACACAAACTGAAATTCAGACCGCCGTCAAGAGGTTCATGAAATCATTAACTGATGCCCTCAAATCGTCTTAATAAAGAATATCGATTTCTTAATGGTTGCTAATTAACTCCAGTTATTCTCTTCTGTTTTACATCTGTAGTTACAATTACACCTACACGAAGGGTTATGTATTCAGAACATTAATATCCCACGAACTTTGACTTTTTTAATGGGATTTCTTTAGGAAATCCTACAGTATATAATCAACGAAGGAAACTACTTTGGACCTAAAGTGAAAAGCCTTGCTAGTTCCCACCTCAAGCCCTTTTTGAGTCATTCGGTATCAAGACATTAGACATTAGAAAAGTTAAGAGCATAAATAGGAAAAGTCCTACCACTCTTGAATCCTCCAATGGATAATCCATATCTCGTCTACTAAATGGATCTTCATCGTATTCATCATCCGAATCACCCGAGAGACGTGAATGTCCAATACTGCGCGGAGCAGGAGCATTCGACGAGGCTTCTCGAAAATCATTGGAGATCGACGGAGCATACTTCGGTCCACCGCCAATTTGTTGAGCTGCCGCCCTCGACTTGTGATCCTGTGCTGCCAGCACATCCACACCAGATCGACGAGAACCACTACGACCACTTCCTGGTATGGGTGGAGCAATAGCATCATTTCGACCATACATGGGACACTCCTTGTTGGTTCTCATATGACCTGAAATAGCGAAAAAGTAGAGTTGACAAACAAGTTTTCATAACAAAACAAAGGAAAAAGAATCAAAGAAATGGCAACCGAAATCCACGTTCAGCAGCACGGCAGCACTTTAGGCCAAAGTAACGAAGGTACGCCCGATTATTCCAGTCACTGATAGGTCTTGAGCTCGTAAAATTTAACTCAAAACATATTGCTCCCTCGACACCACTGTTAGTTTTATCAAAGATATTTCATTGTAAACTCAAAGTTTATTCGTGCATCGTAAAAATCGCTTCTTGAATGAATTATGGAAGAGCCGAAAGACTACTAAGTTTTAGCACGCAAAAAGGGGTGTTTCAAAATTGACGACTAACTTAAAATTACTAGAGTTTAATTTGTGTGAGCTATAGTGACACTGCTCTGTTTAAGAAGCTTTCACCAACTTCGTCTACTTAAACAAGGCTTTAAGGTACACGTGAGTCATGACAATCATTCGATCAAATCAACTGGTCAAAAACCCTGGAATACATTAGAATGAACTCACTAATAAACACAAGCATCAATTCATTTGGAACGTTTAGACAATACCAATTCGGCAATTCAAAACTCCTGGAATGGAAGTAAAATAAAACTCTTGACATTCTAACTTCATTATATACACATACTCGCCCTCCTCCGCACACCTGTTCGATTTCTTGTTGGACCATTTATTAGTACAATACACAAGATTTAAAGCCTACAATGTTAGTTTCAAGAGGAGTTTGAACTGGGACATTGCGAATAGGTTATTTTCTTTCGAAAGTACTCGATAACGCTTTGAGAAGAGTTCCATCAAGACTATGCTCTTGTAGATACCCTATTTTTCTTCAAGCAATGTAGGAAAGTACATGCACATTCCCTTGTATTCTCAAGCATTGTGCTTCTCCAGCAATTAACGAATTTGGTGGTTAAATGCAATGTTCAATTTTAAAAATTATCAAAAATAATTAGCAAACGATAAATTTTCTCAAAGCCAGACTGAAGGAAGCAAACAAATGGTCGCTTACCAGTTTGACCACAAGCACCACAACGCATTTTGTAATTCCCCCCTTTATTCTTCCTTCTCGAAGAGGACACCGGTGTTTGAACAACACCACCACCAGCGGCAACGGGGAGTCTGTTGATTGGAATCAGACGACCCGAGGCATCCCTTAGGGGTCCCTGACCAGAAATTCCCCTCGAAACGAGGAATTGTTGCTGCCTCCTCTGTCGACGCATCTGATCTTGTAAGCGTCTCTTCTCCTTCCTCTTCTGCTCCTTGAACTCCTCATCAGATCCTATGAAGGCCTGGATCTGATCGGCATTGCTAGATTGGATGATTTTGAAGTAGATTTCCAGCTGAGTTGACCATGGCAAAGTCTCAGTCTGAGTAGACTCTTCGGGGGTCCCCTTGCGAAAAACGCGCGTTATACGAACAGTTTTCTGGAGAGAGGGATTGGGGATAGGAAGGTCCAGGACAATGCCTGCGGACTCGGAGCCGTATTTGTACTTCACTGGTTTAGGAATTTCAATAGGACCAACCGTCATACTAGAAGCAGCTGCTGCCTGGGGCGTTGGTTTTCGCTTGTTTTTCATCATTATTTTCTAGACGAGAGAGAGGGGGGAAAAATATAAAATTAGAAAAAAAACATCTGTGTTACTTTCGATGACAAGAACAACAGCATTTTGAAGAGGAAGGAGTAAGCCACAATGCACCTGGTCTGCACGTTATATACCCAGAGAGAAGCGCACGTCGTAAGAAAAATGGAATAAGGATGAAACCAAACCGAAAGCTAGTGTTCTTATTAACTAGATTAGGATGCATAGACACCGATACCTATCACTCACGGACATGAAGCAAATGGTCGCCTGCACCAATCATTTCTAAGCTGAATACACCTTGGTCCTTTCACATGTTTTATAATTCACTATACAAATAAACAGGTAACCGCTTAGAATTCGACGAAATTAAGTGAAACCAAATGGTTGTCATATGCTGGATTACCGGTTATTAGGTTTCTGAGTTCGTGTATGGGAATGTAATCTCGCCACTCTGCTGCAACCATTAATCATTTCCAACTTAACCAAATCTTTTAAGAAAATGTATTTCCTTAATAAATCAACCAACGTATGACCATCGTTTCTTTCCCTCCAAGATCCTGGGTTCGAGCAAATGTAGCTAAACTATAACCTTGTAGGATTGTAGGAACAGTCTACATCAGACCAATGCAACACACTTTTATAGATTTACTTACTCCAAACTCAACGCTCCGTTTCAAGTCTTCCTTTTCCGCTTCCTCTTGCTTTTGATGCAACTGTGCAGATGTGATTTTATTCGATAGTAGGGATTGTACATTTTTCGCCGATTGTTGAGTCGAAGGAAGGTTGGAGATTCGAATTCCACCAATAGTCGTTTTCGAATGTTTTCCGTCCTCATCTTCATCCTCAGAACTCTTCTCTTCGTCTTCCTCGTCTGTTGAAATGAGTTCGGGATTGGAAAGAACCCGATTCTGGAGGTCAAAGATACGCTGACACTCTTCTCGGTAGCAGCGAATTTGTTCGGCCATTGAGAGACGGTTGCCACGAGCAAATTTTGCGGTGTCTTCTTCCTCACCCTGTTTGGCACGTTCCGTGGAGGTGAATCGAACCATGTCGATAATCTCCCATCTGAAAAAGAGCATATTTATCGAAATGCATTACGAATAATACGAACTATACAAACTATATCGATTAGAGTTTATACTCATCTATTTAAAGCCAATCTTCAGCACTATCTAAAAGAGATTTTAACATATTTATTTGAAATTAAAAAGAAGCGACAATAACTACACATAATGCTGATATTTAAAGAGTAATTTATGTAGATTTATCAGGTTAGACTACTTTGATGAAGAATCGTGAATTTCCATAAAGCAAGGATTATCAAGGGTGGAATTCAACTTGCGAGAACGGTGGTTATTAATCCTATAACACCCGAATCATTTTTTGAAAAATGCACCCAACCGCATTCACGCGCGTCTCACGGAAGACCGATGGTGGTATTAGGCGAAGGCTATAGTTTCAAACGGCAATAGCGCCTTCTGTTATGAGTCTAGTACCAATGAAGCATATTTTGAAAGAGGGCCGTACGGTCCTAAAGTCGTTAAAGGGTTAAGTTCTGCTGAGTAAAAATGTTACATATCTTAGCTCCGTCATGTTAAGATGAGATAAACTGTTTATTATTGTGCAAGATCAATTAGCTTCAACCTTTGAAAAGACAATAACCGGAAGTAGCAGAACCCGCAAATTCTGATCCATAAGTACTGAATACTATGGACAAGAATTCGATAAGCGGACCGAATGATGAATTGTGAAATTCAAATTTTGGAAATATGAACTACTCAATTGGTCGATACACCACTACGACCAATACGAAAATCAAATGAAGCATAAATTTTTAAAGTTTTTTTTTGATTTCCTCGCCCTTACCATTATCTGGACTATCTGGTAACCGAGTTCAGTTGTTTCCCACAGTTAAGAATGTAAAATTGTTTGCCTTTAGTGGCTAATCCGACTAAATTGGAAAAAAATTAGTTCATTAATACAAAGAAACTGAAATTTGTTCTACTCAAAATATTAAACTAATCAATAATGACACTCCTCAACTCCCAAGGGCATGTTTTTTCGTGTTGTAGAGTCTGAAATAAGCTAATTCGAGTATAGGAACGGCTTAACGACCAACTTCAAGAGTACCAAAGAGGGGATAAAATACAGCCCTACGAAAGAACGTATTTGTTTTAATAGATATTTCGTAATAACTGTCAAAACTAAAATAGGATATCTAGAACAGGTAAGAAAATGACGAAAAGAGAGAAAAGCAAAATAGAAAGACCTTTGTGTGTACAATCAGTTGCTGTTCGAGTTTCGAGGCTTCTTGGTTTAGATCTTTACGTGTAGAATTTCGCAAACTTGTAAAAATACTAAATTTATAATCTCTTATTTGCAGATTTCAAGTAAAAATCCTAATAGCAATGGTAGCTGTGACTCGTAACAATAAAGTAACTGTTATTCCTACCGTTTAAAAGTGGCCAGTTCGCTTTCACTGATGCCAAAACCACGCAGCATCTCTCTGGCCTCCCGAAGACGCAGTTTTCGAAGATCTGCATCAGTACCAGTAACATTTTTATGCTTGAGAAGACCACGAGCTTCACCGCCAGCCAAGCGGAAAAGGGCACCGGGTTTTGCCGAGGTTTTAGAGTAGGAGAAGGCTTCACCACAGCCGGTTGGGTCGGCTGGACCATGGAGTTCCAAGAAGCATCCACCACGTTGTGCCGCAAGGAAGGCGCGTGTGGTGTTCCAAGGTGCAGCTCGAACTTCATCTTCCATCTTGGGCTAGAGTGAGAAAGTAATCGATAAAGAATACTTACAATTTTCGCACATTTACAGTAAGGTGAAGTAAATAAGTACACATGAGCACAGGATTTGTGAAGGAATTAAGGATTGGATAATGAATTCGTATTGTTAGGCTAGATAAGTAGTAATAGACAGAGTTGTTGACTAAATTCATTCCAGGGTTGGTCAAAATTTCTTGAATATATTTAAACAAGCATCAATAATTATTATAACGGCGTAAGCAGCTAAAAGGAAGAGAAGTGTTTACCAATACTCATATTGAGTGTAGAAGAGCATCACTCTCAACCATCACCAATAAGCACAGTTGGTTATGGCATTTACTTAAAATAAATAGTTTGGGAAAAATTAAGTAGAATAATGCAGCAGGGATAGCTTAAATACAAATGATTATACCTTTCAATATTTCAATTATTGAGAAAAAAATGTGAAATTCGGAGCTCTCGGACTTGAAATCAGCTATTTCTCTTTAACACAAGCTGCGATTGACACCACTTTGATCATACGGCCTCTTGATTGGAGCATTTTTGGGGTATTTTGTTCAATTATTGATAAAAGTAAAGTCATCTGTATGGGAGTTGCAGATATCGATTTGCAAGGACGAAGATCTGTATCAGTCCGCACTTTTACAATCCTATACACTTCCATCGCTTTTTTTAATTCATCTGAATTACAAGAAGGAATACACACCCAAGTTCACTAATTTTAAATGATTTTGTGCTGAGATACACCTTTTGTGGATTTACAGAGCTACTATTTAATAAAAGGCGCATTATATAATTAGAGCAAGATAATATGAACGAACATGAATTGAACATGAGTATCGAACCGGTAACCCCTAAGTGGATAGACCTGGTCATTAAACGCTACGCTACTGGTAAGCTGGAAACACTCGAAAGCTACAGGTTAAACAAACTACTCGATCTCAAAGAGAGAACGTAAAATGCCCCCCAGCCCATTGAAGGAAATTTTAACATCAAACTTGGAAAGACATCAGAGACGCTTGAATAAGACACTCACATACTACCACCCCTCTTGTTGACCAAAATTAATCAGTGAAGTTGATCATCCACATTAACGGATTGCGCAGATGAGCATCACTCAGTTCTAATACTCAATTTTGTCCCCCTATAATATACGCCTTATCAAATACCAATTTATAGCTCACGTCCCAGCTCGGTTAACCAAATGAAGAACTTTTTAGCCACAATTGGAAGATAACAATAAAAACTTACTTGACCTTCTTCATTTTCCTCCTGATTCTCCTCCAGTACAAAGAGTGACTTTTCACCATAACCAGCATCCTTGAGTCGCAGTTCAGCAGCTTGCATACTCGCATAAGCACAGTAGTCCTCCGGAGAAACGAGATATCTCAATTCCTCTTCCGATGGCATTCTGTATTCTGGTCGTAAAACCCACCAACTTGCATCTATTCCAGTTCGTTTAAATTCAGCACAAGTTTTGAGCCTCTTTCGGACAGTACTTTCAGAATGATAGGGGAATGCAGACCTAATCTCCTCCATTTTTATTCTCTTTGGTGTTTCCTTGCTCTTGAGGAATAGCCTCAGGATATAAACTGTAAGAAAGTCTCTCACAAAGTTGTTAGCTCGTTTGGAATTCGGTCCAGGGACTTCCATAAGGGGCAACACTTGACCGACAGTGAATGCTATAGGTAACTTCCGAATATAAAGACCATTTTTATTTCGAATTAGCAGGAAGTCTGATGGGAGGGTTTTGTGTTGGAATACCGGTGCCCGGAACATGTTGTTCTCCATACTCTGTAGACATCCACCAGGACGTATGACACCCAAAAAGGGAGAGTCAGTGCTGCCAACATTAACAAGGGATCCGTAAGGGAGGTCAGGAGGTGTACTATTTCCAGCAGGGTCGGGGGAGAGTGAGGGGTCTTTGGGTACAAGGGGTCGGTAGTAATTTACCAGCCTTGTCGCCATACCAACTTGATTGAGGAAGGGAGGGAACTCTTCAGAGTACTCAAAGAGAACAATGTCACCATCGCAACCAGAGAGATCTTGTGGAGTGCGCATGAAGAAGATATCACCACCACCCGCTGCCAATTTCTCATCTTCCCTGTCCTTGGCTTTGCGTTGAATGAGTTTGGTGAGATTGTTCACCGCTATTGGAACGTTGTACTGTGATGAAGCTCCCTTCGTATATCTAATAAAGTGGAGAGAGAATTTGACCTTTTCAAAATTGAGAGGATGTTGTGAATTAAGGCCAGTAATTCAAAGCTAGAAAACCTAGAGAATTCAAATGAAGCAAAGCTCTTTTAGTATCCTAATTTAGTTCCTTCCTACCTTAATATCTTAAGGAAAGGTATCAACACAGCTTTGGAGAATTATAAATATTGAATAAACTTAGTTTACAACGCAATGGGGCCACAGATAACTTACACCTTCATAGGCACACGATGGAACTGCCGAAGCATCTGAGTAGAGCTCTGTGGAGGGAAGAAGGGAGGCCAAAGTTCAACAGCAGGATTGCTGTGCTGGAGGGGGCCACACCGTGCAAGGCTACCCGATAGACCACCAGATCGAACAGCGTAAAATTCGTCGTTGGAGATGTTAAAGGGATCCTTGGGGGGCAGACCCGATGCTGCAGCGGCTGCCGAAGCCAAATCGCTGTTTGCCGCATCCTCTCCTCCCTCACCGGTACCGTTTGCATCTTCAGTACCGCTGTCAGATTTGTTTTCGTTCCATTCACCTTCTGCCAATAATCCAACCTAAAATAAAAGAAAATGGGGTCAAAGTAAGCTGTTAGGCTTTGCATTTCCACGCTTCCACTTGCACTTGTTAGGTCTTATTCTTGCTTTGGCAGTAATGTAATGTAGACATTTTATTAAAAACGAATTAGCTTCCCAAAATAGCGTAAAAAGCTAGATCCAAACAATAAAACGCAATTACCTTAATGATGGGTTTGTTCAAAAGTATGCAAACCAGCGACCCTACAATTTAGCGACTTTAAACAAAAATGCAAACTTTAACAATAATCATTATTCATTTTATCCAACATATCGGCTTGGTTATTGGAGCTGAATGAGTTCACGTCCGCGATACTAGAAGCTTGGTAGTGAAGACTTTGGTCTCCTCTTTTATGACTCTCTTAAAACTATGAGAAATAGACCCCTTCAAAAAAACTCAATCTTTGCCTCGGTTAGATATAGACGTGTTCAATGCCGTTTTGGGAAGTAATGTTAGTAGCTTAATACGTAGATGCATTTTGGAAAAAGTAGGAAACTAGTTTTTTTGTCACGAAAGTGTGTCTGCTATTTTCTAGACGCAACAGAGGGGAGCTCACTAGGGCGCGCATACAAGCATTTTAATACGTCTTAGGAATGATTAACCAAAAGCTCCTAGTTAAGTGGACAAATGAATCAACACGTTATAAAGAACTTCTTATTCTTATCCTACTAATCAATTGCCACAGCACAGACCTAGGATTTCGGCAGATTTGAGAGAAAACTAAAACAGACATCCAAATGCCGAAAAAAATTAAAAACCTTGAACTGGCACCACTGTACGTAAGACTTTCATAAAAATACTAGCATTCTAAATCCAAATATACAATATAAAAGGCTCATAAAATGACAGTGGACTACAGCAGCGCAAAAGAATACTAAAATAATCCCCTTAAGTGAAGAAAACACACTTCCAAGAAAAGCTCACATTCTGCACTCACTTATTGGCCATTCATAACCATCAATAAACCTCGTCTAACCTCCGGCACTGCACCAAAACCACTAAAGATCTGCTACTTAACCATCAACACATAATTAAGAGCATATAAAAAAGAATAGAAGATAACTTGCCTTTCCAAGAATCCTCTTGACCTTTTCAGCTCCCTTCTCAGCTTTAGCAAGAGCTCCAGTGAGGGTACCTCTTGTAGAAGCATACCCGAAGGTGACATGAAAGCTGGCCTTATTCACATGACTACCATCTTGTTGCCCATGCTGAGGTTTGTTCTTCTTCGCAGTACTCTGTGCCATAGCCGCTTCAATTTCATCATCATTCTGCACTGCGTCCAGTAAACAGTCTTCATCATTCTTATTTAGTGTCAGCAGATGGGGCTTCATGATGGCTTCACAAGCCAACTCTGGATCGTATATAATCGCATTACCCCAGGAGCCATCTTTAAGTGAGGGGTAAACATTCGCGGGGAAAATAGAGAAGAGGATATTCGAAGTCGACGCACTGTTGGACGTCGACATAACAGTCGAAGGGCGGAGAGTAGACGGTGCTTGGCTAACACCACCTTCTGTATTCTGAAGTACTCCTCCAGTAACACCACTGACCGTAGCGTGATGTGCAGCCGAAGCCGCTGAAGCTGTAGCCGACTGCTGGCCAGAAATCACCTTACTACTGAGGACTCCTCGACAGATTCCCTGATAGGTGTCCATGAAGGAGGCCATTGTGCGACATTCAATCGACGGGACCCAGCCGGCGTCGGCAGCGTTGCGAATTAGACTAGCGTGTTGCTTTTTAGCGTATTTTTGGGTATCGTAGATAATCTCCTTTTCCCATCGTGTGAGCTCATATGTATGGAAAATCTCATCATCACATGCTTCCTCTGCTTCTTCCTTAATGCGTTTGAGTGGAATTTCGGGAAATTCAATTTTGTAAGGAAATTCAGGTAGCGCTGCTTTCAATTCTAAAGATGAAGGAATAAGAAAAGGGATTTTTAAAATTAGGGAATTCTAACTCATCATAATCGAAAAGCCGGTAAAACTATCTCCATTTTTACTGAAATACGATTCCCAACACCCATTATTTCAAAACATCGGAACGTCATTCTGGCCCCTTGGCAGATCAATAACTTTTAAAAAACACAGTCAATTCCGAAATTCCCAAGCCTATTAGAAAAGCGCTCACGACATCTGACTTGGATGGACGAAAGGTGTTCTGAGGATGCTCCTATGAGAAATTCGCATTCTACAGTACTCAAAAATAAGTAAGATGAAATAATCGATTAGACCGCATTGTCATTAAGTCTACAAATACTTGTCAGCAAATATGAATTTATAATTTCTGAACATTGCATTAAATTTAGGGTTCGTATCTTTTACCAATGAGCTCTCTACTAAAACTGCATGAAACGTACTCAGAATGCACTATCTACCACTTACATTTCTAGACAGTCCCTCAATGGATACTATTGATGTTTGTTTAACTGAGTAAGGTATGGTCTTAACAACAACAGTAAACTCATGAGATGGATACAAATAAGAGACATAAGGGCCGACATGATGAACCAGAAAGGTACTTGCTAATCAGACAGAGTGCTTTATTTAACTGTACAAAATCAAGCTTTAACTTGCATGATTACTCTGTAAGGAAGAGGAGAAAGAAAATATCGAAGAGTACAAGTAACCTACGTGTGGCTTCTATTGTGTTCATGCTACCTCCTATTTCCCGCTTTTTTTGTTCTTCGAAGTCCTGTAAGATATTTCATTGGGGACATTTTTCACTAGAAAACCTGCTTTCCACTAAGACTCAACTTCGTCTTTCAACCAAAGGAAGGAAGGAAAAGTATAAGATATCATGTGAGTGCGTCTATTATAAGTGTACCACAGTATGAGAAATTGGCCCGAAGATTATACAACTGCTTACCTCCAAAACTAGGTATTTGCTTTTCGTCTTCTGAGCCCTCTAAAGATAGACTATTCTTTAACCAGCCATCCCACTTCTCGACATCCGTATCTCGAGGAACATCGTATAAATCGTACCAGAATTTCGCAATACCTTCTCTAAAGGAGCTGGAAAAAAAGATGATAGGAAATTAAAAAAGAAAGCAAGAATAGTAAGATCTCAGGTACTCAATTACCAAAACCAAGTTACACATTTAGAAGTTGGGAGAGTATGTTGCGCGTACAAAGTGGTTCATGCCTGTGATTATCAGTGCATAACTTTGTGGTGGTCGCTCGTGAACGGACGTAGCGCAAAATCGCACAATGCCCTGAAGTCACACTGTTTAGCTAAACCAGAATTTAACACGCTGGTTACCTTCACTTCCAGTTCGAAAGCCCTTCTCATTCATTTTCACCTATCCCATGCACACGTGGTTGCACTTAGCTCCTGGTCCTCTCACTAGGAAGATTAATGTATCGTTTTCGGCTTTGGAAGCTCATCCGTGTCCTAAGGGAACTTATAGGCCTAGATGGGTTAGACTTTTCAGGTAGTTTCATTGTAGGAATTAGAGCTATTTAAAGTGATTGAACATGCCTACTCGGCAATGGGCCGAGCTTGTTTACCACAAATTATTGCTAACAAGCATAATATAATAGACAGAGATGTAACTAGATATTGTTTTGCTTGTAAGGTAGGTATGACGCGAACTAACTTGCTTAAGAAACAGATATCAATAATATTTTCACCAAGGAAAAACTTCTTTAAGTTCAAGAGAATGTAACAGATTAACTTGCCAAAATTCACGCATTGATTTTTCCACGTTTTCTTTAATCTAAGTGGTGAGCTTCATGCTGTAGACTGCCTTTAAGTTGATTATATATTTGGCACCTGTGTCTAGCTACTACACGTTAAATACCTATTCATTATATCCAGCACTGGAGCCTTGTATATGTTTAGTTCCAATACAAGTATTGAACTACTGCCTCTGACTCTTCAACGACGGCATCATCTAATTTGAGGCTAAGTAACATTCGTGAAATGGAATAAAGCCTCTACTTCTCCTTGCCTAAGTGAATGCTTCCATTTAGTCATGAATTATCTATGCTATTCGTGACAGAAAAAAAAACCTATTTAACCAAGAGAACTAAATCATCCCTTACAGAACTTTGGGTTTGCCTTTATACTCCAACCCATTTGATTTCGTATCGTCTACAGTTGCACTAGTGTCAGTCGTCATATCCCTATTAGTAGATTCGCTAACACCAATCGATTTTTTCGGAGTCTTTTTCTCGCCCAATTCAGCATTGGTGCTGGAGCTGTTTTTGGACCCTTCATTGGCTCTCTCGATTTCACCCAGACGCTTGGCGAAGGCTACACGCCACCATGAGCGATTTGAACCAGCCAGACAGTTCTCGTCGGGATCAGCGGATGTTTGAAGAATTCGCAGATCATCGTGATTCTCAGCCTCTTCGTATTGCTCCTTCTTGGTTGGGATTTCACCCAGATCCAAGAGACTATTGTATATCAAGTGAGGCCTATGATAAATAGCATTAAAAAAAATACTTCAGTAGTCTAATGTATCGGGGCTATATAACATCCTATTCTATCATCTAATATTTTTGTGTAACTGTTTCGTTCAAAGAGTCATTTTTTACGTATTCATATTGAAATATTAATTTTATGAATCAGCAAATTCCGTAGAACATTCATGCCATAAGCACGATGGAAAACTGACTCAGGGGTTCATGATTACATTTATCAATGAGAAGAGCACAGGTTTATGGAGATTTCATTGACTAATAGGTTGACTTGAATTAGAAAAGTGCTTTTGAAATACTTACCCTTTTAAGTTATTGAAAGAAATGCCTTTTATTCACTGTTAAAACTAAGAAAGTAGAAGGGAACAAATCCCTTCATTAACAATACGATAAACATCTTCGTGAACATAAAGTTTGCACAAACGCATTTTAACATAGGCGACACTAACATACATGCACGCACTCAAGCAAAAAATGAGCTCTTCTACTACAGATAAACTCATTTTCAATTAAACACCTTCCCTACGGAGCACATCTTTTAAAAAGGTTCTACCTTACCCTTCTGATGTAATATCTTCAATCGAAGCATTCATATTAGCTGGAGTATCCGACGATTCATTACCCAAGTACCACTCAGGCTCACGTTTAAGATGATCGAATTTTCGAGGTGGATAGGGTAGATTCATAATCCTACCCCACATAGGTATTGTGTTGGTAGAGTAATGGGGATAGAGTTTAGTAATATCCTCATTGGCATACTCGGGAGGCAGAAGGTTTCCCAATGGGGTGTTGAGACAACGTTGTTGAGTCAAGAGATCAACATCACCATTTAGCTCAAAATTTACCGAGGGGTTTCGCTGAAGCGAATAGCGCGGAGCAGGATGTAATGGAGGTGGCATAATCAAAGTAGAATTATCGACTGCTGACGGAGTCT
The DNA here is from genome assembly GCA_000469805.3 of Hymenolepis microstoma. NCBI lineage: Eukaryota > Metazoa > Platyhelminthes > Cestoda > Cyclophyllidea > Hymenolepididae > Hymenolepis > Hymenolepis microstoma. Next base: position 6,624,722 of record LR215995.1, on the reverse strand, counting down.
CAGCAACGTTATTGGGTTTTGGAGAAGGGGTACTAGGGCGTGGTCTAATAGGGGAAGATGGTTCTGACTGCGATCTTGAAGGGTCCACCGATGAGGTTTTAATGTAAACAGGAGAAACTGGGGCACTAGGCAGTTTTATGCAGCTTGGAAGGAGAACTTTGGATTGCGAGCACACACTTTTGGCGGACTCGAGTAGTGCTTCATGATCGTCATATTCATCCTACAAATGTGTAAGAAATAATTCAGCAAAACAAAGCTTACCTCGTCTGCCTGCGGAACTTCAACGGAATTTTCCACTTCGTGAAAAGATATCAATTCTGATTCATTGTAATAATCTATTGGCTCGATTGACTGAAGTGAATCAGAACAAGTCGCACTGGTTTCATTTAAAACTGGTGATGAATTATTTGAATCATCAGCCACAAGTGACATAACTGTGGCTTCAACTTCGTCAAGATTAGCAGAATCAATATAATTTATAGAAGCCAAATCTTCATCCCTAGCATACTCGTCCTCTAATTTACCATATTTATCAACGTTTCCAAAAAGAAATAGACATGGCTTGTAACAGGGAGCAGATATATCCGTATCTTCCATTCTATACAAGAAAGAAATAAACAACCAACCAGGGGAGAATACTTCGAACCTAGCGGCAAAGAGAACAAACAGACAAAGCGCAGTGATCACACATTTCGCAAATGCTCATTGCTCACAGTTAAGAAGACAAAAAATATTTCGCATTGCAACTTTCACTTACTATGCATAAATTTACTCGTTATATTAAGGGCTTTAACTAAAAAGCAAGATAGGATCCACATGGAAACAAAAATCGAGAAAGAATCAAATCAATTCACATGCTATTATTTTAACAATGAAAGTATCTTTGAATCATGATATTCAAAAGGAATTTTATTAACCTTCCCTAACACGTAAGATATTAATAATTTTGATGAGAAATATTATATACTAAGATACCAAAAACTATTGACGTGCTATTATGTAATGTTTTGAAATCAAGGACTTTTAAATATATATATAATTCCATAAGTAATAAAAGTATTTCACTTTTAATTTCAGCCACTGATTAATTTTTATATACAAGTTTGAGTGAAGTACAGTTTAGCGAATATCGTTTAGTTCACTCATCTCAAACCTTTTATGAAAACAATCTTGTGAATACGTAATCGGTTCCTATCTTGTGTTGTCAGAATAATTTTATTTTCACCTTAGTCACATAATCCTGTTTAGCCATTTATATCCTATATTATGTGCAAATGATCTGAAATTCTTTTTTAACTGTCTCAATTCTAACTATTTTTCGTATTTATTTTCTTTTATTTTCTAGATTTTCGGCTAACAATAAGCTATCTTGATCCACCTGACTTGAATTAAATTTTTACAAAGTGTTCATGAAAATATTAGTGCTCAAAGAGGCTATTAAATCACATTTTTGTCATTTGTATGACATGGAACTAATTGAAATGCTTGTCATTATCATTTAATTTAGAATTCTAGAGACTTAATTTAGAAATTTTTTAGGTTAACTATAAGCAAATTTTATTGTGACAGTGGACAATGTCTCATTCCAAGAAAAGTTTAAGATTAAGGTTGTGAAAAGAGAAAAATTTGAGAGTTTGCAAGTTAGCATAAATGTACATTACAAAATTCAATTCAAGACGAGACTATGGGTTCCCAAACTAACTATTAACAATATGGACATATATATATATATAACAGGATATTTAACATAAACAATTCCTTTAGCTGAATGAAAAAAAGACTTAAGCATGAAACAGTGAGCATTGACCATAATTAATGAAATGTATTTTTAAAAGTTTCCATAACGGTATTACTATTTCTAAAAGCATTTAACTTTATTCTTATTCCATGTATTTGATTTGAATAATTGTTCAGAAAATGGTAGACAATGTAATTTTTTAAAATTTATCTACAGGAAATATTCATTCTTGTTATAGTAGATCAAGAAGCTGGTTCCACTTTCCTTTTCGTTAAGTTATATTTTGCTAAATTTCATTAATAACAAAATGTTCTTGTATTGATCATAAGTTTTGTAGTTCTTAAATTATTTCTCCGGAGATCCATAATTGTTCGAATAGCATTACTCCACGTTTTTCGTTGAACATAAAGTATTCAATTCTAATGGAAAATTATTACCATTCAACGTCTCTGCTTTATTGTAGATGTCCGAGATTACGACGGCAAATGCCCGGGAAAAACTTGTCGAATTAATTCGGCAAAGAAGATTCCTTGTAGTATGTTAACAATAATGGTTAATGTCGCTTATTAATAGGAAAACCTATCTAATCTGGAGCGTCAATTATATCAGTTTGAGGGTAACTATCTCGAAGAAACGGCGCCTTATGGTAACATCATCAAAGGATGGGATAGAAATCTAGTGACTGCCACTGGAAGTGCGCTCAGTGCTGTGACAGCAGCGAATGGGCATGGCGAGAAACGTCCTCGCAGATACCGTGAATGTGACCGTATCTTCTCACACTCCTCGGTCACTTTTTCACTTTATAATGGCAGTGGATCTAACACCCGTAACAGCTATGACAATGACCACCGTAAGCCCACTGCTTACAAAACTCATCGACTTAGTGTTTATATCTTAAGCATCTGTTCATTTCAGGTGAAAATTCAATGCATAACGATGCCTATAGCACAACTCAGCATTTCGAAGACAGAGCTAGTGAAAACGATCCCAAGGTCTACTCTGCTGGTCCTAGAGCAAAAAAGAAAAGAAGACACAGGTGAACTAAGTCCTTAAATTTCCCTGTATATATGTCCTCAACTATTTATCTTTACCATACAATAAATCATTGAAGTACAAAATCCATCACAATTATATTAACAAAAATATTATTGAGCTGTTGTACAGAGTACTGTATTGCAATCTTTAGATGTTGTTGCAAACGTAGACCTCGGCCGCGGTGTTTGTGATGGGCTTTTGGCACTAAAAGGAGAAAATTTTTAGCTTTTTTCAGTTTTGCTAATAAAATAGGGTTACACCGAGCCTCCGATTTGTAATATTCATAGTAATCGACCATAAAGAACTACTTTCACTATTCTGAAATCTGTATTGTCCTATTCTTAAATAGCAGACAATTACAACAGTGAACACATTTGTCTAGATCGGTATCACGTAAAACGGCATTTAACAGCATAAAGCAGAAAATGGATTTACGGAGAAGACTTCACATCACCATTACTCATTTAATTCGTGATTAACTACATCAGATAAAAAAGTATATATTCATCGATTGACATAATATGCAGTCGAGTAAAAATCAACTAGAAGAGGCTGGGTGCAGAGAAATCAACGGAAATTAGCTAAAACATCCTGGAATAAGCCTATATAAGTGTTAAACACCAGTAAAACCGACCAATACAAAAAATGTTAGCGATCGAAAAATGTATTCGAACATCACGTTAAAACGATATACAAAAAGTTTAAGGTAACATTCCAGGGGCAAAATTAAAATAATCTATAATGCATAACAGCTAGACTACATATATCAGACACCAAAATATTCTTTGTTTAGTATAACTTTATCTGCTTAAATTACCTTTTCTTGAAATAAAACAATGTATGGGATCAAACCATCCCTAATGAAAAAAGAGGGGTAAAGGGGAAAAACAAAACCATGCTTAAATACTGACATTTAAGTTGTATGGGATTATTAATAAAAAATTCATGGACGCACAACAAGATAAGGGTTATAAAGATGGGAAAAGAGGAAGAGTAAAAGAGGTGCAAGAAAAGCCCACACGCGCCAAAATCGATTACTAAATGCTATAAATTTATAATTTAGTATGGATTGGTACGCATGTTACGACCAGCATTAATAGAACTGCCACGCATAGGCCCACCAACTATTCCACGACCAAGGACACCGCCACGCATCGGTGGTGGCATAGATCCCCTCTGCTGTGGGGCAGCGCCCATTCTGAGAGGTGGTGGGCCGCGGGGTGGCATTATAGAACCACCGTTTCCCATCATCTGCGGATGAGAAGCTTGTGGAAGCATGACACCACGTTGGGGTTGTGGTGGACCACCAGCACCCGGCATCATCATCATGCCACTGCCAGCCATCATACCGTCGTCCGGACGTGGTGCCTACAATGTGAATGTACACGTTTTATTTTTAACCAAACTGACATGTCAATAGTTTTGGAAGATAAATATACAAAAAAAATGCAAAAACGCATGATAATATATGTGAAAAAAAGAAAAAAACAAGCACATTCACGAGGCAACCACAATCCGGACGAGGAAGATAAAAAAATAGACAAACAAAATCGAAAAGTTCAGATGTTTGTGACACCACATACTTACCCCACAAGGATTGCATTGATCGCGACCTGCAAAGTTTAAATAAAAATTTTAACACCAATTAGTAACCAAATGATTTGATACAGCACAACGCATACCTCCAATTCCTCTCATTTGTCCAGAATTTCTAGCACTTCCTGGCATTGAGGGAGCATCATTCCTAGAATTGAATTGCCCCCCATACATATCCATGGACTGATTACCACAAAATGAAGACATCTCTAACACGGAAAGATTAATGTCTCAATATGAAGACTTACCATTATTATTTCGGCCATTTCCCTGGGCAGTAGAATTTTGTTGGCCACTACTTGGAATAATCACGGGTCTCTGACTGTTTTTCGCCTGCTTAACCTCAATCTTTTTTCCCATAAAATCATTTTCTAAGACAATCAATAAAACAAATCAATAACGTCATACCAGAGAAATATTTAATAGCCTTTTGAACGCAAAGAGGATCTTCATACGTGACCAGAGCATCACCCTTGGGAATACCCCTTTCTTTAAAGATCCAAATCATTGGCATTCCACTTTTAGCATTCATCTAAGAGATTAGTAAAACAAAAAATATTGTTGATGTACCTTAATTTTACCAACTGTTCCGAATTGAGCCTTCATGGTTTCGTGGTCAATATTTTGAGGCAACTTACTGACAAATATTGTATCTTCGCGAAGTCCATCAGCTAATAAAGGTAAACAGTTGTAAAAAATATTCTTATCTTACGATTGGTCACACTGGGCAAATTGTTTGAGCGATTCCCATTTTCAAAATTATTCATTCCTCGTTGACTAAAATTAGTAGAAAATATTGTTAGATTAAAACGGAATATAATTCTGAAACGGTAACAGAACTAAATTAGCATACTGTCCACCGAATGCCTTATTTGGAAATCCTCCAACATTTGGAGAATCTTGGATAAATGCACCAGTGTTAAAGCCGGATAATGCTCTATCCTGAGCGAGAGCCTCATACATATTTCGAACAGCCGATTGATTAAGATTTGGAAGTAGTTGGCTAAACTGCTGCATGTCTAGTTAAGCAAATAAAACGGTGAAGAATTTAATTAAAACTACCATTCATATGGGGTTGAAGTCCAGCATTTTGACCGTAGGGATTAAATTGGGAATAATCGCCATAAGAAAACCCGGCACCGGCAAGTTGCGCTGGATTTAGCTGCCCACCTAATTGAGGAACCGTCATTGCAGCACCGGCAGGAGGATATGGACTTGGATTGAATGACGGTTGCCCAAAAACGGCAGCCTGGGGATTACCTTGCGGAAGAGCATAATTTGGAATAAATTGGGCACCCTGGTCACCACCGGCATTCGGATACTGGGAAAACTGTGTATAAGAAGGAGTCTGCCCTGGTTGGGGAATGCCACCATATTGATATTCTAGAGGATTAAAATTTCCCATTTCAGTGAAACTCATTCCATGGTGAGGTAGTTGTAGTTTTAAACAGGAAAAACATATAATTAAAGCTAATACGCTAGTAATAAAGAAAAATTACGCAGATATTAAAATAAAAAAGGGCGTGATATTCACGAATTGCAAAAACATACGATCAGCCATGTTATTTAGCTTAGGTTATTAGAAGTAGTTCAAACAAAAGTTACTCCGTCAGAGTAATGCAAAAAGATGGCAAATGTGGATAACCGAGTAACTATCGCAATTAAAAAATGGTTCATAATAATTTAAAATAATAATAATTAATTGTTAGGAGTAAATATGAAGAAACTAATGGCATGAAAATAAATTATTCTCTAACTTGATAATATTTTGAGTTATGATGTACGTTAAATCATTTCTTATTGTAGATTTAAGTTCACTTTCATAATTTTATTAAGGAGATGGTACACTATGGCGTGACAAATTTGGAAATTATGCATGTGTATTGATACAAATTACAACTGCTCATGACCTAGCTTTACGCATACCCTTATTTCCAAACTTGTCGCTTTTAGTTGTTTTAGTTATAGAGGGCTAAGATGGAGTTTAATTCATAGGATTTGCGCCCTTTTAAGTGTTCGAAAAAGCTAATAACGTTTTTATTTAAGTGGAGCTCAATTTAGTTAATTGAATTAATTAAATTATTTAAAATTTTTATAAAATTTTATGCTGCGATACCAATGCGTTATTTAATATTTTCTTCCCTTGTAGTTAAATAGTAGAATACTTTTGTTTGTATTATCGGGCAGAAAATTGCCTTTCAAAGGTTTGGTTGTTTACCTGTCGTCTTGTGTTCTCGGTGGGTTTGCACATGTAAGTAATTTTTCTTACCATATTCGTCCCCTCCTTCATCGTTTGCTTATATTTTTGAAGTCCGATACTTTATTTTTTTAATTTATTGATTAGTTATGAATTCATTGGTAAATGGAAGACTGTGTACTGTGGCTTTGGATGTGGATTTTACCAACACCAAACTACTGTCGAACTTTGAAGTATACGACTTCATTAAAAATCGCGCTGGGTCCAAGGATAAACTTCGTTGCCAACAAACCTTGTTCTTTACTGGATTGAAATATTTTAATGAAAAATCTCCATGTACATGTCTGACATCTGATGCTATTCAAAAATTTATCTCTGAAATGAAGCCATTTAATCTTAACAAGGCAGAATTGCTCTCATTAATAAATAATTGTCCTGCAACTCAGGTTGAACTTTCAATTGTAAGTTCTAGTACTTATCACATTAATTGTTTCTTTAATTTCTTAATGTTTTATTCGTGTTTTCGCGCTTTTAGATGATAAATGACCTCGATACGCGGTTTACATTGGCTCAAATTGATGAGATTCTTGATAAAGTTGCTTCATGTTTTCCCGATGGCATCAAAAAGGCTTCTCAAATCGCTTCTTCTGGTGTTGCCGAAGATGGTGAAGGGGAACTTAGGGATGATAATGTGGGAGTGGAAGAAATAGTTTAGTGAAAAACGCTCTTGATTTCTTTTGTAAATTTGCATGTACATATATATCTGTATATAATTTTCATCCCTTTCCTTCTAACGTTTTTAGACTATATTACCTATTGGTTTATAGTGTTTTGCCGTGGATTATGAGGCGATTTTTTGAAAAATATGTAAATCTTTCAATCTTGCCGCTTACGTCTGCGAAGAATTCTTGTGCTATTTTAAATTCGGCTTTAACAATTTGTAAACTCGCCCATAGCTCGATTTTTTTACAATCGGCTTGTTCTCCCTTGTCTTTTACAATTTAAAATTTTCGTTTTGTTGTCGATTTGGAAAGACTTTTCGATTCATCTTGATTTTTTGACACCGAATGTGTTCTACAAGTATTTCATTTCAGTCTTTTAAAACTATGGAGCAAACTTCCAAAACGCAGTATCGTGTTTTACTAATCCAATAAGATCTGTTCAATTATTCGTGCGTCCTCGGGTTTTGACTTTCTTGGAACAGGCAACATGGCATCCTGAGGTGTGGGTTTTCGAAATCTCAATAGCCATGGTTAGACATTCAATTCCTATTTAAGGTACCTGATTGATTAAATGCATGCATTTTGCTCCCTCATCGAAACCGCGCCATCCAACTTTAATACCGCCATATATTATTTTAAATTATATAAAGTGGGAACTGAATGCGATGTTTATGGCGGTGAGACCAATTAATGCTTTAAGCATTTTGGATGGGGAATCCTAAATTATCGAAACATTGTATTCAATTCATTTTCTACTTATTTCTATTCAGTACCATTTATATGAGCAGTAGAATATGTGCAATTGTTCTTGTGGAAGAACACTTAGCTTTATTTATAAAACTCCTTTTGTAAGCATTTTTCAGTCTACGTAAGTTACATGTAATATGATACCGCTGTTTGGACCAATTCTAGATTAATTTGTCTCGAATTGAACAGTTGTGTATCGAAAACTATAAAATAGCCAAAAACTCAAGTTGTGCTGGTACACTTCACAGACAGATAAATGATACCAAGTCATAGAAGTCGTTAATATCAAAAACACATTTTTTCCCGTGCTGATTAGTAGGCAAAACAAAAATCTCCAGTTCCTTGGTTAAAATTCCTCTACTCCCTTACCAAAACACCAGAGGTTATGCGCCCACTTGTTCTAAACGAGGGTCTGCGTAGAGCTAAACTGAAACTCATAAGATTCATTCATCGATTGTTTGGTTTGTATATTTTTACTTGGTAGTCTTAATCTATTCTCTTCTTTTTAAGTTCTAGATGCTCTCATTTCCTCAAGCTGTCATCTAAAGGCTCAGAAAAGTATGCTATTTTAGAGTATGAAAGTACGAGTATTACTAACAGAGCAATTGGGAAAATAATCCTTTTAGAATAGAGTCTGAAAGTATTCCATAAGAAGTGCTAGTGTGCTTTGAACGTAAAAGTTCATTTTTCGAAATGACCTCCCCAAATAGTACCATATTTGTGACTAGTATTTTGCTTGCTTTAGGAGCTATAAACGGTATGCTATTTTGCTCTGATATTTCGACTACAAAAAGATCAAAGCAATGGTGCTACTTAACGTTATAACTTTACAGAATGCAGGAATGAATCAGGCCTTATTATCAAATGCGTGAAAATCTACACTCGTTCAATAGGAACAGGGTTAAGTATTTTCGACACCTGAGCAGAATTTCATTCCCAAATAGTCCATATTATAGTTTAGCTCCCATCCGGTCTAGTGCTTTGGAATTAGGTCTTCATGTTGCAATATCACTGGATAAATGGGGCACATGGAAGATTGAGAAGCTTTCGTGGTGCTAGAAACTTTTTGTGGCCACTTCGAGTAACCACTTCGTTAAAATGGTGGAAGCGAAGGCTATAATACGCAGTGCGAATGAGGAGAGAATATCAGGGATCCTTACTTTTCTTGTGTTCTCATTCATCGAATTTTCCTTAATGGGCATTATTCACTGCCTTGTATCTTGATGCTTCAGAGTTTGCGTTTCAGAATAGTTTCTTTAATTTTACTCAGATCAATCCTCCGAGCTTATTCCACGAGCAAATAAAATGATAGACAAAGATATTTTGTTTTTTTTCTTTATATTGTCTAAAGCACTTAGATAATAATGTCGAAGACGATTTGAGAATAGCAAAGCTTGCTTAATATGAAATGAACCTAACTCATAGTTAACGAAGACCAAAAAGTAAAGTTCAAGAATAAAAGGATACCTAGAGCACTGTCAGAGTGTCAATTAATTTTCGGATTGGAGTTGTACCATGGTAAAATTAACAGTTCATGTTCCAAAATTCAAATTTCATTACTCGGCACTTGAGTGGCAGCAGATATTTGTCTACAATGTTCATGGTTTGTTGACCGGCTGTTTAGATAGGAAGAGTCGGTCTTGTCACAATTGGTCAATAGATCTTACGAGTTATCAAGCAACTTCAGGCTTAAAATAGCAGAGATTAAATAAGATAACTTAAATCCAAAGACTATTTCAGTCGAATATATATTCACAGCTATTATTACTGTTTCCCAATTTTTGAATCTGGGTTCTTCGAAGAAAAAGGTACAAGTTCAAAGATCAGTGCAATCTCTGGATAGTAATACATTAATTATGGCTAATTTCAAAATTCAAAATAATTTGTTATAAAGAGGATATTATAAGCTTGGTTATCAGTCTACTATTAATAAATAACTGTGAAATTCTAAATATATAGTTGGTGCCATATTTAATTAAACAAACCCAATATACGTAGGGAAATACACCCATGAAAATTAAAATCAAATGTGCAATTTTCGTTCTATTGCACTCAAAAATAAGCTCCAGCAGAGCATCAATTACAGCTCAGAATAATTAGAAATGCCCTGTGTCAAACACAAGCCCCGATTTTCATTTTCCATCATGTAGTACTACATGCCATGTATTATTGTGCCAAGGTCATATACTTGAAAAGATTTTTCGATCGAATGGATTTGATAGCAAATTGAGGCCGCATTCATAGTAGACAAGAGCAGCGATCACGGGTTGGTGCAATTACTGATTTGGTATCACCAGAGCACTAGTTAGGTTATGATAAATTAAGGTCATTGAAACATTTTGTCAACATATGAAAGCCATAATTTTCTCAGTTCCGGAGAATTATACCAAAATGGAAAAAAACGCTGTTGTCAAAAATATTAATTTGGGCGGAAGTCTGCGATGAAAGTATTGAAATGTTTTCTTTTTAAAACCTGACCTTTAAGTTAACTTTTCATGGCAGAGATTGTGACATACCCAATCCGCACACGATAAAATGCGCAACCGAACATTTTGGAGTGTGCGGCCGTACGTACAGAAAACTGCTCAGGTATTTAACTATTAGTGTTCACTCAGAATATGCTGGAATTATTTGATAAATAATCATGTTTGTCGATATCATAAGTTGCAATAAACGTTTCGCTTGCAACACGTTTTCCTTCTCTCTATCATCACAATAGCCCTTTCGACTAGGAAGATCTGCCACAGAGATTTTTGAGTATAGTCGAGGCTTACTAGTGTAGCAAATCCACTACAAACTGAATGAATACAAAATAAATTAGTTTTATCTACTACCGAACTTACAGGGACTGATTGTAAACATGCTAAGAACAAAACACGCAGCTCCTCGAGAAAATCCCACGCCAGACAGCAAAGGTGACGACTGAACCTGGCCTTTTCCCCAGTCGCCTCCTCTACGTAGAAGACGAAAATTCAAAACTTAGATTCCTGATAGACACCGGCTCTGAAGTCAGCTTTATCCCTCGCTCTGCAGAAAAATGCTGTCTAAAACCAACCGGAATTCCTCTTTTGGCGGCAAACAACTCGAAGATACACATCTATGGCCAAAAGCTCTCCAACCTGGACTTAGGACTTCGCCGAGAGTTCCCATTTGTGTTCCTTATCACGGATGTGCAAAAAAACTATTATTGGTGCTGATTTTCTCCTTAAATTCCCTCCAAGTATTTTGCTCTATAGAGACCCTAAACTCTTTTAACCTGAATGCCCCTCCCCCTACCCACCACCAATCCTTTCTCGAATATCCTATCTGAGTTTCCCTCGATTTTTCGTGCTTAGACTGAGATTTTGGAACCAAAACAGGATATACGTCATCACACTATCACTAAGGGACAGCCTGCTTTCGCTAGATCCCGACGCCTGCTCCTCGACAAACTACGTGCGGCTAAATAGGAATTCCTACACATGGTATCCTTAGGCATCGTTCGACCATGGGCTTCTTCTTTGTACATGGTCGCGAAGTAAAACGGTGCCTTGAGACCATGCGGAGACTACCGGGCCCTCAACCAAATGACCGCCCGAGACCGCCAGCCCATACCTCATATACATGATTTTTCGCTGCAACTCCATGGCAAAGTCGCTTTTTCCAAGTTTGATCTTGTTCGAGCCTATCACAAGTTTCCTATGACCCAAGAGGATATCGCAAAGACGGCCGTCATCACACCATTTGGCGTGTTTGAATACTTACGCATTCTTTTCGGCCTTCGCAACGCGGCCCAATCCTTCCAGCGATTTATGGATCAAGTTTCCGTGGGTTAGATTTCGTCCTTATATATTGACGATGTGCTTATTGCCGCCTCCAACCCGGACGAGCACAAACGACACCTGCGACAGGTGCTTGAACGCCTTCAATAATACGGAATCACAGTTAACTCCAAAAAGTCCAAATTCGACCGATCTGAAATCGATTGTCTTGGTCACCACATCAACGGTCGTGGAATCATACCTTTGCTAGAGAAAACGCAATCTATCATAGATTATCCCCTTCCCCAATCGGTGAAAAGTCTTGGTAGCGTCCTAGGCATCGTAAATTACTACGGAAGATTCATTTCTAATTGTGTCCAAGTCCTTCAACCTTTCACAGATTTGCTTAAAGTAACCCGAAGCATTTCAAGATGACGCCCGAGGCCGAATCAGCGTTTTCTGTAGTGAACCAGCAACTAAAAAGGCAACTACATTAAACCATCTTGATACCTCTAGCGAGGCACGCATTGTTCTGAAGACCGATGCATCCCAAGTGGCAGTCGGAGCAGTCCAACAACAGGTGGTTAAGGGTGAAATGCAGACCCTTCCCTTTTTCTCAAAGAAGCCCACAACCACGGAGAGGCGTTACAGCACATTTGGTCGGGAACTGCTCGCAATCTATTTAGCAGTCAAACACTTACGTCACATACTGGAAGGACACCAATTTACGATCTTCACCGATCATAAACCTTTAATTTACGCACTTCGTGCAGCGGCAGATCATCATTCTCCCAGGGAAACCCGACATTTGGATTTCATCGTACAATTCACGGGCGATGTACGACATATTGACGACGCTAGCAACGTGGTTGCTGATGTAATGTCCCGTATGGAATTGAACCAGATTTCATGGCAATTGCATCCAACTCCCTTAACGTTTCGAATGTTTACCACTACCGGACTCTATTACTGAGATCCTTAGCGACGTTTCAACCGGCAGGTCGAGACCGTTCGTCCCGCAAGCGTATCGCCGGTAGATTTTCTACCATTTCTATGGTTTATCGCATCCAAGCATTCGCTCTATAACGAAGTTGATCACTACTCCTTTCGTTTAGAAGTTCGTCAGTGAGCCAAGAATTGTCTCTCTTTCAGGTCAGAAAGATCCACAAGCATACCCGAAGTCCCCTCGCTTGTTTCCCTCTTTGTGTCGACATTGTCGGTCCGCTCCCACCATCAGACTCTTTAACTTACATCTTAACCTGCATCGATTGTTTCACACCCTGGCCAATTGCAGTTCTCTTACACGACACCTCTTTTGCATCGGTTGCTACAGCCCTGATAAAATCGTGGATATCAATCCGTTATCACGAAAGACAGAGGATAGCAATTTACTTCTGCCTTGTTCCGGGAATTAAATCAACTCTTAGATTCAACACACGTCCGTACCACCGCCTACCACCCAGAAGCCAAAGGTCTCGTCGAACATTTTCACCGACAGCTTACATCAGCAATCATCGCTACTTCCTTCAGTTTAAATTGGGCGGAACGTCTTCTTATCATTCTTCTCTCAATTAGAAGTACGGTGAAAGAAGATCTTGGATACTGTCCAGCAGAACTTGTACTCGACACAACCCTAAGGCTTCCTAGAGAAATGATTTCCGACTCCCAAGACCGAGCCCCCATAGACCCATCCTCATATTCCGTCCAATTAATAGATCTTTTCAGATCTGTTCTTCCAGCACCCACCCGTTTGAATAACACATGTATTCATAAAGACTTATCTACATGCCCCTTCGTTTTTGTTCGAGTAGATACAACCACCTACGACAGACCTTACAAAGTCCTCAAATGCAAACCCAACTAGTTCAATATTGACCACAATGGTACCAAGAATTCAATACGTATTGATTGGATAGGCATATTTAGACCCTCCTATCGCAATTCCACCGAATAAACCCCATTCTGCTCACCCTGACGCTTCCCTCGATACATTCGCACCCACCGTTGGAACGCGCGCAACTAATACTCCTCTCCTATCCTCAAAAGACGCGGTTTACCCTTCCGTTTTTCCATTGCCGGCAGATATGGTTAACCCTACCTCCCCAAAATCTTGTATTTCCCGACCCCTAGTCGTTATGGTTAAAATGTTACTTTCCCCACTCGACTTGTACAATTATCGAATGTATTCTCATATAAAACTCTCTAGAGGGGAGCTATGTAGCATACGCAATCCGCACGCGATAAAATGCGCAACCGAACATTTTGAAGTGTGTGGCCGTACGTGCAGAAAACTGCTCAAGTATTTAACTTTCTCAAAATATGCTAGAATTATTTAATAACTAATCATGTTTGTCGATATCATAAGTTGCAATAAACGTTTCGCTTGCAACACGCCTTCCTTCTCCCTATCATCGCGATAGCCTTTCCGACTAGGAAGATCTGCCACAGAGACTTCTAAGCATAGTCGAGGCTTATTAGGGTAGCAAATCCGCTATAGGATGAACAATGGGGAATTAAAATATACCAAGATGCGAGGAGACGACCATCTTGTCACATTAGCCACTTCAATCGCTGCGACTCACGTCCATTGATCTAATCTGCACCTAAGCTTATCCATTACCTGGTAAGTGCTTCCACACAGGGTGGTGAAGTTGCTAGCTCAGTGTACTTTCAACATCAAATTAGCCATAAGCTCGGTGGTAAGAAAATATATATAGTGCGCATGGTGGAAGAGTCACTTATGCAAGATATTAACTAATTGAAAATGTGTATGAGATATACGTACACAGTTGCTCTTATAGAAACTCTACCTCAGCACGCTCAGCTAAAACCTCGAGCTAGAAAGCGGCATTCGGCCTCGTTGACCACCACTAAAATCCCATTATGTCTATTTAGATGCTAGTTCCACTTTTACTCGATTTAATGCTATTTGCTTCTTACCTAGTTCAGTTAATTCAATACAAAATTGGTAGATTTTTCGTCCTTTTGTGCAACTCAGAGGGAATAATAGGAAAATATACCCTTTAAACTGATAAAAGCATTAGAAGGCAATAGTAAAAGTTAACCGAAATTCTCGTGATCATATTTAAACCCTCAGTTGAAACAATCAGGATCTGTAACTCTATTTCAGAATTACAAGAAGGTTCCTCCCTTGCAACTTCAAAAAGAAGCATTTGCTTGAAGTCCATCTAGAAGAAGTGAATTAATTCAAAAGAAACAAAGAATGCAGAATTACAAATAAGACTTTTTGATTATAAAAGTAGCATTACTGTTTGATCGCATAAACGGTTGACATTTGCGTTTAAGAATTTTGGTGAGCGCAACGTTGACATGGCTGAATCTAGAAGTTTCATGTGCGCTACAACATTCTGGAAGGTGCGGTAGTACGTGCAGAGGCCTTTTCACCTAATCAGCGATTAATATTCATTCAAAGTTGTGTTAACTGCATTCATTTATTAATCCTTTTTGTTGTGATCATAATTTGCAACAAACCTTACTCACACTATACGTCCCCCTTCTTCAATATTGTTGAAATAGCCTGGTCAATTTTGAGAGCAAGTTTATACGAGAGGATTTTGCTGGAAAAGAGTGCTTTGGTTTGCTCGATGTTGATGTGTGTAGCATCAGCGACAGGGTCCGGTTTTAACTGTTCTACTCGGAAAAAAACTGTCCAATCGAAGAACGTTATCATTTGTAGAAAGAGGTTAAATAAACGTGGTATCATCTTAGGGATGAGATTAAGGTAAATCCTAATCTGTCTTTGACTATTAGATGCGCGGGAACTGATTTATGTAGACGAAATGACAAAAATGCAAATAAATGCAACTCTTCTCTCATGAAAGCTGACATCCAGTGAAATTTACACTCAACCGTCTAGAGTCAAATGGAATTCCCTCAACTATCATAAGACGTGAAAGTCTAGAAGACAAGAAGATACCGCTTTCTCCTACCTTTATTTAGTATTGAGAGGGTCAAACCACTTCCCATACTGTTACTTTTCAAGAACAACAATATTGGACTTAAATAGATCCTCAGAATAATTGAGATTGCTGATTGAAATAACCACATGAGGGGAAGCGATTTTTCCTTAAGGAAAATAGAAATCGGTCTTTTATCACTCCACCTTATTCGTAGCAAACTAACACATCTAGCATTAAAATTTCTCCTCCACCAACCTGACGAAGTATCCTGACGATTATTTAAGTCCTACATATTTTCAAATAGTAGATACTGTTATAAGTTTGTTTATTAAGACTTTATAATTAAGAATTAACTTGATTTACTGATAATAGAGTTTCCAATTACAGAAATGTAATTGATATTGTGATATTCAGGACTTAACTTGGGCAGGGAAACAGCTAGTTTGTGAAAACTGAGCATGATCTTGAGGATGGTTTTCACTTGCATGCAAAGTGATTTATGTAAATTATTAAACTAACTTCAAGACAAAAGTGAGCTAAAGTTACTAATTATTAAATTATTAAACGACACGCACATTTGAGCTACGCGGTGGTACTATTGAGCATCGCTAGTGCGAAGCTTGAATTCTACCAGCCCATTTATCAGCTAACCTGTACTAGCGCTGCTGGCCCTCTGCCCACTTTGGTGTTCCATAATGGACATTGGTGTTTTTCGACTGGACTACCAGAGCACAAACTTGGTAAGCGTGACTCGGGTTTAGTGATCGATTCCGTTCAAATACTGTCTTCGCGTCATGAAATACTGCAAACATTACTTCCCAGCAATTTCCACCCTAGCGGTTTGCACCAACAGGATTGAGTGAACACAGCTCTGCAAGATAAAAACCGTTAGCTACCTCGTTTCTGCCATTTCAAGACTGCAAGATGCCGATTATCATGTAAGATAACCTAATTGGTAAATGTTGCACGACCCGACCCCGAAAATTCAAATATCTTAACGTAGTTCTCAACATCTTGATTCCCTCCCAATTTAATTTGCTTCCAACAATTAAAACTTGTCCTTTTTATCTTACTTTTGGTGATAATCACTGACTTATTTGTTTTTAGTGAGATGAGTATTGCAGCGTGTTTTAATATCCCTTACATGGGGACCGACCTTTTCCTCAGTCTCTAAAAAATGAATTTTCCAGCACATACAATAAACCAGATGAGATGAATTCGAAAAATCAAATAGTTACCGAACCTATTTTTTCTTATTGTCTCGGAGTTGACAAAATGGGGGATAAACTGAAAATATTTTAGCAATTTTTCCCCCAAAAATTAGATAGATTTCATATCAGGTAGTTGCTGAGCTCGTCTACTAGGATTAAAAATGATTCATCTGTTCAAGAGTACCTTATTTTATAAAATGACTCTAGTAGATGTAAAAAATTCGAAATCCAAAATCCTTGAGTATAGTATATTTCAATTACAAATTTGACATTCGCCGATGAATCGAACCGGCCCACAACCTTAGCTACGAGGCCAGAGGAACTGAATCCCACAGTTGCTCGACAGGAAACATGTATCTTCTAGAGAACATTCTAATAAGTATAAATTTCCATGAACTCTGAGCACCTCTCCCCCATTTCAGACCTCCCCCCACCCCTATTCACACGCTAAATAAAAGTAAGTCAAGTTAAACTGCAAAAGATCGTCTATTTCCGCTGTAACCATTATAAAGACTACAGTTAGAAAAATGCGTTACTTAATATATAAATGCAAACAAGTCTAATTATGAGGGAAGGAAATGGAGATTGGGACGTGGTTTTGATATGCTTCAATATTCACTATCTTCATTACCATGCCTGTCTAAATAGTTAGGCACTTCAGTGGGGTGCGGCGACTCGCTTAATGAAGATAGAGAGTTTGTACTGCTTATAAACCCCTGAGAGAGATTCGCATCCTCCGTATCTTCTTGGTCATCTCGTTCCACCCCACCAGGAGCTTTCGTCTCATGACTGCTCTCCGTCGTCTCTTCCTCATCAACATATTCCTCTTCGAGATATGATTCTTCCTCGTGATGTTCCACGGAATCAGACGTGCTAATAGCCATTGGACCTCTCCATCTTGACCAACAAGTAGGGCAACTTTCCTCTGTTAACGACGTCTGCTTCGATGTCGTCTTTTCGGAAGATAATTTGACCATTTTCGCCGGAGAACAAATATCTTCAATATTTTCACCATTTTGTGGGGAATTTGAAGGGGAGAATTTATCCGCTAAAAGCACTGGGCTACGTCTAGGAGATGAAAATTCTGGAATGTTCACAAAGTCATCTCTACGAGTTGGAAGCACCGTTCTTCTCGGGCAAAAATTCACCGGCAACTTTGTTTGCGCCTACAGAAAAAAAAACGGGATTCATCAAAACTAAGCAATCTAATACAATCCCAAGGGTTCAAAAAGAGCTTTCATTACCAACCAGTTCACGGATCTAGAATACAACCACGAACAGAAAGAGAAGGCAAGTCAAGTATTGTTAGGAAAATCTGCTGAAGAAAAGAAAAGGCCCCTTACTTGTTCTATGCCCAAGACAGTTCGACGTCGAGCTATTCTCTTGGGTCTTGCACGAATAGTGTCACTGGTTGAAGGGTCTTCAGTTGCCATGGGTGGTTGTCGATGAGGAACAGGCGCAATTTCAATTTCAGGTTTCACAGGAGAGGGTTCATTGCTTGGAACCTCAAGAATTGGTTTATTACGATTAGAAAATTGAGACATCCTCGACCTAGCAGGTTGGGTGTACCGTCGACCTATGATACGATTTACATGATGCGATGGAGGATTGAAATCAACATCCACAGATAAGGCACTCGTGGACGATTTGGGAGGATCACATGAGTTAACACCTATAATTTCTTGAAGTTCATGAGAGGGCGAGATATGTGCGTGAGTTGAGACGCTATGTTGTATCACAGGTCGCAGGGAATGTCGAGCATTAATGTATGGGCGAGCTGAGCAGTTCCTACTAGGTTCAAACAGACTATTCCTCATTTGACGTTGGTTGGAATTGGTAGGAATAGACAGAGATGTGGATGGTTGTGAGAATAACGAGTCCTGTTTTCGGAAATCAGGACATGCCACGGTAGGAGTAACTTTGAAAAAGGGCAACTTTAGAGCATCACGTGCCAATATTCTCTTCTTTGGATCGAAAGTGAGCATTTTCTGTAAAAGAAAACATTGTATCAGTCAAATGAGATGTCATTTTAACAATAGAGTTATAAACAGAGTAGTTACATCAATAAGATCGAGAGCAGTTTGATCGTTAGTTTTCACCTTTGAGCGCAAAATGTTGTGCCGACCAAGTCGTGTAAAACTCTCTCTTTTGACGTACGATAAAGCTGGCCATTCGCAGTCATCAGGAAAACCTAAGGTACTGACAATAAAAGGATAGAAAGCAATAAAAATGAACATTACTTGAAAATCTTCTGGAGAACCAGCATTTCAGTTTTTGCATTAAAGAGAGGCGCTAAATTGAAGAGCTCAGCAATTATGCATCCAGCAGCCCAAATGTCACAAGCAGATAAATATTCAGAAAGAACCAGAAGTTCCGGTGATCGATACCAGAGAGTTACAACAACAGGAGTTAGAGGAGTATCCCATCCAAGAACTCGTGAGAGACCGAAATCAGTGATCTTTAAGTTCCTACCGGCTTGGTCGATCAGAATATTGGCCGGTTTTAGATCACGATGAATTATTCGATGGGAGTGCAAACAATCTATTCCCTTGAGTAATTGTGCGGAGAGTTCCCTGATGTTGTTCAAGGTAAGACCTTGATCTTTAGGAACCGACTCAAGAAAATGAGCCAAATCCCAGTGTATATACTCAAAAACGATATAAAAGACAGTTTCCTCGCATTTTCGGTTCAGAGTAACATCGAGCATACTAAAAGACTATTCAAGGAATGAATAAACTTACGTGACTAAAAAGGGACTGTTTACAGTTTGCATTTTCTTCAGCACGGTTAGCTCCCGGAGCGTACTCAATGGAATTCCTTGGTCGTTTAAGGGAATTGTTATTTCTTTAATTGCAACAGTCTTGTTATCAGGAGCTATCCCCTTATATACTCGACCATAGGCACCAGAGCCCAAAAGTTCAGCTAATTTATACTTATTCCCATCGGAAAAGTTAGCAGACGGCTTACCGTTTACTAGGCTCAAAGGCATGACTCCAGACATAATTACTAAAATATGAACGGTGGTATTAAGTCAGCAGACATAATCAAAGGAAATTATCAAAATCTTAAAATAGATAATCTAGTATTTTAGTATTAAATAACAAGAAAATTCAAACATACTTGAGCGATAGTTACATATATCCGTTAATATCAAATAGTAACCTATAAAGGCCCAACTGGACCCAAACTAGAATCCGACGCGACCGACGACCTAAGGTTAAATATTTGCAGGTGATTTATCGCTCACAGCATATTAAAATAAGACTGGAGTTTATGAATTTATTTTAGATATTGATTGCCTTCAAAATTTCAGACTTTATTATATTTTATAAATTATGCTTGAAAAAGCAGTGTATATATAGAGCAATAAATGTAAAAAATAGTCTGTATGGTGTATTTCTTAAATCGCCATAACTTCATTTTTAAATAATTTTAGCAATATTAACATTATCATTAAACTGATTAGGTGGCACATTTACTCAAAGCTTATGATTAGGTGTAATATAATTTATATGGTGCATAAATTTAATTAAATTAGAAGGAAATGTCCGCTGGTTAATATCCTCCTATGCCTCTATAATTCAGTAGTTGAAGGAAACATCACTCCCCGATCTCTCAAGCTCCATCAATTCAGCTCTTCGACTTAGTTAACAACTAGATGCAATTGAATCCTATGTGGACAAAGCGCTGGTGAACTCGTATCTTGAAAATTAAAAGTTAATGCCATCCTTGCCCAGTTGCTTTGGGCCACACATATGAAAATAGCACATTCTCCATATTTATAATTATGCGTTAGAATCTTTACTTTTACCATTCATTTTCCACATTTATTTTGATTTAATATGTTTTGATGGTGCCCCAAAGGAGAGAAGAATATAGTTTCTCCCATCAAGATGTTTCACATCTCATGTTATTGGCATTATGGGCATGATTGGTATGTATTGTGGATTAACTAAACTGTAGAAAATTTAAGAGGAGAATAGACATATCACTTTGAAGGCTATGTTCTGACTGAATATTCTCAAAATCTCAAGGGAATTTTTATAATTTAAAAATTGGTCCAACAGCAAACACAGCTATTCAGAAACCACATTTTTGTTGCCAAAATGAACATTTTCAGCTTTCCTCAACCCTTAGTAAATTTTTTTTTCGAATGATACTCAGCCCCATGACCTAATCACTACTTCGATTCAGTATTTTCTTCCCTGAATTAAGGCATCAAAAAGTATTTATACTTAGTCTGCTTATGTACCTTTCTCCAGTTTAAAAACATGTTGAAAGTAAACTTGATAACCGTAGCCGGCTTACACTCCAACTTCATTATAATTCAATATTTTAGTATCTGAATGGTTAAATTCTGAAAAATACCCTGTAAGCTGAATGGTGCAGTGAGCTGTCATTAATAAAATAAACTAATCATGTATATATTTTCTCCTTAATACACAATTCACAAGCTACGACGCGGATAGAGCCATGGGGGTGCCCGATGAACGATATGTGAAATTAATAAGATGGTCTGACCTGTCGACTCGCGTGTGGATGTTTACCAATGGTCTTGCTGCGTTTCCTGTTTCCCTTCTAATCTGTGGGGCTATTACGCCCTTGTGTCTGTTCATTGGCAATAGCAAAACCACAATTTCTCCTGTCCTCTTGTCGGTAGGCCACTTGGTAGTTAAGATTGTAATTATACACATTCTTCTAGTGTTACAAAACCGCATTATATTAAATGGAGAAAAATTGGGATTAAAAGTAATTTTTCCCCTATCTTTTCTATTCCATCAGACACAGATAGAAATGACAAAAGAATGCTGAAAGCAAAGGTGCTCGAACATCATTTCATAAGATCATTTTTCCGTTTTGTCTAAACAGTTAGAGTATCTAAGGTCTATCATTTACACCGCCAAAAAGATTTTTGGTCAACATTTTTTTATTAGTGGGAGAAATAAAATAGTGAATGTAATTTAAAGATTGTCTTTCCCTATTTAATCGAATTATTCTTAAATTACATTTAGTTTTTCCCTTTCCGCTTAGTTTTCGTTATCTTAATTATTTAACGAGTTGAATAAATGCCAGCCAACTACTTCGCGTTCTTTATTCTGCAAACAGACTTTCAGTTTTATATACTGGCTGAGCTTTTCCCATTCTAATTGGCTTGTTTATTTTATTTCCATCACAAAGTGATAGTGTTCATATTGAATAAAAGTAATCCATCTAAAGTACTTTTATCAGTGGTGTGATTTTTGTATTGTACGGAATAATAACATTTCAGATTATAAACCAGCTAAAATAGCACTGATTTGTACTTGTTCCGGTGTGCGCAGTGATATCATGTAATATATTTTTTTGCAATACAGCTATGGCACAGTGTGCTTAGAGAAGAAAGAACAGTAGTACAAGTACTTCAAAACAACTTAAAAATTAGGCAGAAACCATTTATAAAATAAAATTTTTACCCGTCAGAATTTTAGAGGAACCGAATGCCAAGTTGTCAGCAGTTTCATATACCTTAATATTGATAAGGATGTTGTTATCACACAGTAAATAAGCTGGTAACGCCTAAACGATCAAATCGATTGATCGGGTGCAGCAATCCAAGACTTTTCCTCAAACTCTCAGCAGATCGGTGCAGGGTCCCAATGTACACAATGTGCACGGTCACAATGTTACCGAAACTCCTGAGCGTCTCCGCTTTACTTGGAAATTCATTCTCTCGCTCCAAACACTCCACAACTTTCCACTCTCATAAGTCTTTTCCGCATGTCACGAAATAATCTTTCATAAGATTTTTGGTCTTAACTGAGTGAGCATTATAAGTTGATATTTAGCATTTGGTGTAAATATTTTTTAAATATCTCAGGTAAACATTTCGAACCACGGGTTTTATTTCGCGCTTCAACTGCTTCATCACTTTGCCCATTTAGTGTGCAATCCAATACCGATACAGAGGTGTTCTTTGAATTTGGAAACACATATCGTTTGTTATCATTAGTTCTGTCACAGGTACTCTCCTAGGAGTTACTATACGTATTAGTTTGCCTGAGAATATATGAAGAAGTAGAGTATTTATATTTCTTGGAAAATAATTTTTTTATAATGGAATTAATTTTGTTTAAAGCCTGAGGCTTTATTATAAATGATTTTTATTGCTGGACTTTCATGATTTATTGAATGTTACCAACAGTTCCAATTTTCTAAGAAAATTTTACGAGTGTAGTCAAGAGCTGAATGGGACACAAAGTACTAATTCGTGTTCATTTAGCGTGCTTCTTTCCATTGAATTGGTAGGTAATTTTCATCTTATTGATTCTCATTTGAGGCATTTTTGTTAAAACAAAAGATCCATTCATTAATTAGGAGTTCAACTGACTAATTGTTTGACATTGACACTCAGCATTTTTTTTGGATATATTTTCTACCTTTTGTCCCAACGTTAATGACGTGCGACTGTAGATTGGTAAAAAGTAATAAAAATTAAATTACTTGAACATTTTTATCTTCTATAAAAACTAGAAAAATGAATAACTTTTTCGCAATTATTCCAGCTAAGATTTATTTTACTACATCTAACAGAATATAGAGATTAAATTATCAAACGATTGTTAGAGTATTGCGAGTGAAGACATCAGTTTCCATCCTTAAATTCAAGGAATTCAATACCAATTACCGGTGTGACGCCATGTACCATTTATTTCCTAATTGCATATGTTTGAGGATATGGTTATCATACTTATAAATACATTTGGCTCCCATGTATTCAACTCTTATTGTGGCAATTTAGAAACTTAGGCAGAAAAATCGAAAATAATTTAATATAGTTTCACAGTAGTTCAGCAGCATGCCCAGATAAATCAAAGCAGAATACGCGTGTATTATCCAAAAAAATTAAAGTTCAATCAAAACGCCTTAAATAGCAAAACAGAATTTGAAATTTATTTCGGCGGTCTAAACAATAAAGAAAAAAAAAGCATTTTACATTAGGATAAAATATTGGAAGAATAAGCTAATACTTCTCATAGCAAAGTAAATTATGTTTTGTAATAGTCTTTTATGAATTTTACTTTTGGCGTTCTTGGGGATTTTATAGTAGTTACTATATCAAATATCATTTACCCACTCTATCGACATCCTAATTAGTTACAATTTTTTCGAATGAGATTTCTTTCATTGCGAGTTCCAAAACGTACGTTTTTTGCAACCTATGATGGTGACCCTTTATCTATCAGACTATATTAAGACAAAAATAATTTTCATACACAGGATAAAGGTAAGATTAATCGTCTTTAAATGGATATATTGTCAATTTCGGTGTACAGTAATGCAAACAAACGGATGAAGAAGTAGAACAAAGATCATATAATACGGCATATAACAGGAATTTCGCCACAAAACGCACGGAGTAAAATGTCTATCTACACCATGGAATCATTCCCAATAAGTAGAAATTAATATGTTAGTTCAACTTTGTCAAATATTGGGCGAAATCGATAGGGAAATATAACTAATCTTTACTATTTATCTTTAAAAAACGAAAATTTAACAATATTTGTTCGCCCTATAGTTGACATCGATTCATTGTAGGGCGAATAGTGCTTAAACCAAGCTAATATTAAGCAGTAAATACATACTTTGTAAAATCTCCATATTCATGTTTCTGATGTCTCTTAATGAAATATAGAAAAAAATTAATTCGCACCCATCAACCATTAAATATTTTGAAAAATAACCTTGAGTGGTTCTAGGCGCTTGTCATAAAATTTTTGGTAGGGCGCTCGTCGTTTTATTTTTGTTGTGGGTATGCGTCTTTTCTCATTATAAAAGCTAAATTTTGATGCAAATTATGCTATTATCTCTTCGAAGTACAAACTTTGTTCACTCAAACTGTCATATATTGTAAATTTAACCATTTGTTGTCGAATCTCTGTTGTTTTTGTGTAGCTACTGAGCTTTTAAAATGGGCAATTGCTGTGTGAGAATCAACCAGGTAGGAAAACGAACTAAATCTGCTCCGATTCAGTATTACGAAGCACAGCGTCCCACGTCCCCGACTAACGTCACCACCCAACCGAATTGCACTTCTGATCATGTTTACTATGCACCTCCATATGCAGTATCTCCTGTCCAAAAATCTTGTGCTCCGATTCGGCCTCCAATCGCTGATAATCTAGATGAAATTCAACACATTGCTGATCGTGAACTTGATAGTACGTTTTTTAACACTAAACGAAATCAGTTATCTGTGGTTCATGGCCATACCCTGTTTTATAGATGAAGAAACAGACCCTTCAATTAGCATTAAATGTGATCCCGTCTTCGTTCTCGTCAAAAATCGCAAGTTTTATGTCTTATTTTGTATATTCTTCAATAACTATTTTCACATCTAAGTGAGTATTCTCTGAGTTCAGGTGGGCAGTCTTGGTATTTCGATGTAAGTATTCTCATATTTTTAGATCACAACATTTATTTTATTTTTTTTTCACAATTTATTTCCTTATTTTAGCTTTTGAAGAGAATGAAACGCAGTGAATGTCGTCAACCCAATACCACTTTTGAGATGTTTCTGGATGGCTCAACTGTTTCAAAACCAGATTCGAGGGCCACTATCAGAGCCGTCGCAATAGCAATTTGCCTCCTTATTCGTTCTCCTGGATATATGAAGGAGGATGCAGAGGAGGATTTGGAAATTTTTGATGAAGCTTATCATCCCATGAAGGTTTGTTTCCTTTTTTAAACGTATTTCCTTTCGTTTTATTAATACAATTTGTTGGTGTGCGATGCCATTGATTTAACAGACTCAGTAAAATCCCTAGTCATCTTTAGGTGCATTTTCGTACATACTGCATTTAGCAATTGAACATCCTGATCAGATCACAAACTTATTGAAATTAATTGTCGTTCATTTTCTATGCAAGCATTAAGTAATTACGTCAATGGATGCATTTATTTAGCAGTTTTTTCTAATTCAAATATCAATTTCGATTAAAAGACCGTTTACTTGTGGCTTTGTGAAATAATGTCATAAGATGTAATTACGAAATTGAACGTTACCTTACAAATTAGGATATTACAAAATGAATATTATCATATGATAACTATGACTCGAACATGGAGAGTTGTTTATCTAAGTAGGCAAGATTCCTCCTTGATTTACGTTGTCATTTGTCCCGTTTGTTATTAGTTTGTTTTTGAAGGTCTTTATGCGAAAAATCGTCTTTTCAATTATGATAGTTGTCTTTCAAGTTCGACACAAATTTTATATGGAGTAAGGTTGCTATTAGCTGAACCAGTTTCTAGGATTTCATCGTTATTTCTCTCTTCTCTGTCCTTTTTACGCTTTGGAGTGGAGCTGCTTTTGATTTGTTTTGTTTAACACCTCTTAACGAAAATAATTAATAATAATTAATCTTTTATTACTCTATGGTGAATGTAAGAGAAATGCGTGTTAAAATTATCATTTGATTGGTTATAAAGAAAGTACACATTATAACATTCGAACAAGTATATGCGCATATCTTTGCAAAATGGTTGGAAAATTTACGATTCTGTGCTTTTACTTAGTTAATCCTCAGACTGGAAGAATATGTTTTCTTTTCTTTCACTAGATTCTTTGAAGAGACAATACGACATTCTTATGAGCAGTGTAAACTGCTCTTGTAATTTATAAGACATTGGAAAATCAGCGTTGTTCGTTTCGCCTGAGGCACAGTATTCTTGTCGGTAATGCAAGAACATTGCTTTTCTTTCTCCGAACATTAATTTCCTGTTGTTTCTACTCGAAGTCCCAAGAGGCTGGAATATGTATATCTTTAGATACAGCGACCTTTTTTAGCTCTAAAAATATGTTACTTGTTGCATTCAGGTTTTTAGCTATAAACGTGACACCCTCTGTAGACCGCAAGTTAATGGCAGGAGTTGAATCATCATTTTTCTCCTTGAAACCTGTGATGCACCGTATTATGCAGAAGTGCCTGTTTGTTTGCCATAAATCCCTGAATAGTTAGGAGAAGTTATTGGCTGGCTCGGCCGATTTTTCCATTCCTTTCAGATCGAACAATCACCGGATGAAAATCCCAATCAACCACCCTCCCTCAAAACTGTTCACCGATTTACCAGAAAAATCTTCCAGAATGCTCAACTTTCTCCTGAATGTGCAATAGTTACTATGGTTCGTCTTCTTCATTAATTTTAATGTCATCAAGTGTTTAAGTATTACGCTACTAATTTTACCTTGCCGTTTATTGAGGGGAATTTTTTAGGTATGAGTGTAGAGATCGATTCTTTGAGTATTCACAATAAATTCTGCTCCTATGACAGCTTTTGAAGAAATATGGTTTGCTAATAGCATCTTTGAATTTGAAGATCCGAGTTCTAAGTTCTTAAGTGCACTTCTAATTGGGCACAGCTTTTTAGAGTTAAACATGCGAATGTCTTCCTGAGATATTAATTGTAAAACAAAAGCACCAAATTATGCAAAACACTGTATATGTACCATGATTTCGCCATTCATGAGAGGAGAAAACAATAAAGGAAACTATTTATGATTTTTAAATTATTGGTTCACGGTCAATTACGTTAATTTCCATTCAAATTTATGCAATCCCCTATTTTTCATCTCCCACCAAATTGTGTAAAGGTGTCACACCTCATATATGGCTTTTCGTTACATTAATTTGAATGTGGAAACTTGTATTGTTCACATCTCGGGTTGCGTTTTCATTTTTATACGTGTATTTTCAATGGTAATGGAATTGGTTAATTGCCTGCCTAGATTTAAGTTTATTTTCCTCCACTATACTTTTAGAACAATGATTTAATAACGAAACGTTGCACTTGATACAGCTTACCCGACTCATTGTCTCCCCCTTATCCTCCCTCTTTCTCGTGTTTCTTGGGCACTAAAATTATCACATGGAGCTTTTTTGTGAAATACTCAGGCTTTTGTGATATTTCGAAAACTATTTCCAGGCCACGTGAAGGCTAATCGAAATTCACTATCCCATGACTCCCATTTCTGAAAGTCATATACCTGTCTGTGTGGGCACCACAGCTCTCCTCCCAAATTGTTAGGAGGCTGAATCAAGCAATTTTTATGCATATGAGCATAGTTCATAGACTTCACTCCATTTGCACCGGTTCGTCGATTTCGGATTTTCCTCATTCACGCCTGAGAATGAAATCTGGCCATTTTGTACACACGCATCGAGATCTATGTAACAAATTTATGTTTTAATAAGAGTTATTGCTCTTTTTTCCTTCTGAACTTGAGTGACTATGGTTTAGTGTAACCCAGTGAACACCTAGCAATGTTGTTGACGTTTTGGCTTTAAATAACAAGTGTCGGTGGTAATTCGAATTTTCGTTGTCCGCATCTTTTGAGCATAAAATTTCGAGTTTTTACAAAGTTCTAAATTGGGCTAGTATGTCTTTTGAGCAAGGTCGAGGAAAAACATCAGGGCTATTCATAAAATGTAGCTTTTCCTCTAATACCGTGGGAGAAGGATTTCGCTGTGATTTAGGTTTACCCTCCTTTTATTAACTTAGGCACTTGAATGACAACTTAAGTTGATTATAATTTGAGTATAAAAAGTGACTATTGTGTTGTCAATACGCATATTTGACTTCATTTCAATTTTGATGCTTTGAGCTTTTGTGTGAGGGGGGGACATATGGCTCTGAAAATTTAACAAAAAGAGTAAACTACTTACTTTTTTGGGCTTTTTACTTTTTTTAAACTAGTTATTAATTGGAGATAAAATACGTCGATTTCAGTTCAGGTTTGTTTGTTAAGGAACTGCGGAATTTAGTAGAGATTTAACTGATTAATTATTTTTTTAAATGGATTTCAATCGAAGGAATTTAGGCCGTTTGGAGTAAATTCAGAAACCTATTGGGTAGGAAATTAGCATTTGATATTATTTTCACTTGATAATACTGTTATCAATCCTTCTTGCAATCGATAATGCTCAACAGCTTCTAAAACATTCCTGAGCGCATATCCATTCAGGAGCATGTTTAAGAGAGTCTATATGATCATAAAACTAGCATAGTTCATACTATCTTACTACTTCATAGTTTTAACATCTTGAATGCAGTCTATGCAGCCTATTCATTGTACAACCAGAGTGTGGAAGTATATGTTGATATTCTCCTAACAACTCTCCGATTTTCCTCCTCTCAAAAGTCACCCGAGAGGGGTGGATTAGATTGGTATTCTGTGACAGTTTGTCTTTATGTTTTTATGAGGTTTGAAGCATCCAGAGATGTAAAAATTGTGCACTACTTGCATCTATATTTGAAGTATTTTCTTGTCCACAAACTCGCTGCGTTATGGCGATTCGAAGCTTTTGATTAAAAATTCGTTATTTGCTACCCGTTTCAACTGATACGATTAGTCGTGTTGTTTACTGTATGTGCACTGCTAATTACCTATTTCATGAACTCACACTATGCATGCTCTTGTTGACCGATAAGCCATTGGTTCAAAGACCTATGGTGCTTTTTATTCTCAATTTAGTCCCTTCTCACATTCCTCACACTTAATGTTGATTTAAAGTAGCGCTTTAACGAATGCCATCCCTTCTCTATGACTGGTTAGCACACGCTAACAACCACACTTTACACACTCTCAAGTCTGCACATTGTCTACTTCAAACGTTGTCCGACTAAGTACATCGGATCATTAATTCCATCCACTCCAGAATGCTTTGACCTCAAAAGAGCAATATAACATGAATTTCATTTATAGATTCTCCTTAATAAGATCGTATCCTGAATGCAAAGTCAGAGAAAAAAGACTTCACAGTTTGCAAATTCCATCAGATTAAAGAGGTAGAGCTCTGCGGAGCTGTTGTAATAACTTTTGAGGTTTTTACTTTCTTTTCCAAGTTTGCCTTGTTACTTTTAGTTCTCACGCTCTTACTTAAGGCGCCATTTTCCCTTCTTTTCGGCAGACTTCCTTTAATCTGAAATAATTTCAAGAAAGCGCACATCTGATGACGAGAAAGCTTGATGATGAGTGGTTGTATGGTCAATTTCTTTGCACTCTTGTATCCGCTGAACAATTTCTAAGTTCATGCTGGTGTTACCAACGCATCTTTCAATCACTCAGGACTCAGTTATATTCTCTTCAACTTGGTGCTCTTTGTATGAATCTGAGCATAGACTTCTATACTTACTATCCACCATCTTTCCCGAGCTTTGTGATGCACTGCTCCTGAGTATATAGGGATTTTGGGACTTAACCATCGTTACGTATCGACTTCATCCACTTTTTTGCCTTCACCACTCCATTCTCTCTATCGTCTACCTGTTTTCTCATCTTGCGTGACTACGTGTATTTTGAGCTTTACTTCGAAACTTAATCACTTCTAAACCTTGTTGTCCTCTCCAAATGTAAGCAGTCTATCACTCTGCCCTTTACTTGGTTGGAAGGAACAGTAGGTTCGAGTCCTCCTTAATAAGTTTATAATATTTAAGCTAGAAGCCCTCCTGTTATAAACATCTAAATGTGTGGAGGTCTTTACAAGGGTGTTATTTTTCAGTCATGTTGGATAATAGCACTGTGTGCTAAGAGGTCTTTTAGTGTACCGGGAAATTTTTTACATATCCCATCACACCTTTACATGGTGGCCTTAAAACGAAAACGCCAGCTCCCTCGCTTTCACTAACCACACCTAGTTTGTGAAGTATTGCGCAAAGCCCCTCCAATTGGTTAAGATCGGCAGGAGAGAGAGAGAGTTAAGGAAAGAAGTCAAAATCATTCCTTCTGTGCAAATGCCTGAGTGTTTGCACATATGCGAGCGAAAAATAAACCATGCAAGGCATCATCTTGCAGTGTGTCGACTGTACACTGCATACCGCTCGCTGAGTCTTCTAGTGGTCTGCATTAAGCGCACTTTGACAGCTGCATGAATTGATCGTACGTAGATGTATTAGTAATATGCCAGCAATATTATGTGGTTTATATTATTAAACCAGGAAGGGCAATCATTCATTAGTCGGGTTGGTTAGCAGTAGTCGATGCACTTGCTTGCTTGCTAAACCAGAAGTCACTCAATCGACTATTCTTGGCGCACGTACAGTTGTGTAGGTGAGAAATCGCACAATTTGATTCTGATCAACATGAGCTTTTTCCAAGTAGTGTTATGAGTAATGTCCTTTGTGGGCCTGAGAATTTGGATTAGCGGATCTACCGGTCTCGAGATGGGTAAGGTGATCTGTGAAATTTTGAGTTGCTCTGGAACTGTGTTTGTACTTATTTCTCCAAGTATTTGAAATAGCATCAAATTAATTTGTTTGACCAAGTTTAAGCATCTGGTGATGGAATTTGGTCATGTTTTTAGAAGTTGTCTTTGTAGGAACTCCTTTAAACTGAACCTCATAGGTTGAGAAAATGAAACGTTACATTATGGCCGAGTTAAAAGAGGTTGTGTTCTGTATCCTGCTGAAAGCGATATTGAGCGCTTGCGCGGGGTCATGTAATTTCATTGCTGGAATTTAATTAAGGCGTAAATCGTTTTTAATGTTAGATGAAAGATTTACCACAAAATATCCACAGACCGTTGCTTTTACTAAAAGTGTTGTCAAGGGAATAGGTGCTAAATCTAGACCTCCAGGTTCAGTCATTAATGCCAAACATTACCGTGCACAGTTGGTTTGTTGACAGAAATTATTCAATGCGTTCATGTGACTGTGCTGAGAAGTTCATTCAAATCAATCAGATGTCCATCTTCTCAACTAAGCGTCAAACAAACGTCATGTTAGAACATATAGGAACGTAGAAAGTAACGGTGATGCAAGTGTTAGAAGTGGCAGACTACGCAAAACGACAACGAAGAGTTGGAAATGTACACCCGCAATACGACTGTAGAAATCACACCAGACGATTTGGTAAAAGTTTCCTAAAACGTGTTGAGTTGTATATCGAAGCTCTTGGTGAACATTTTCAACGTTTGCTATGAACTATTGGATGTTCACTACATTTTTGTGAGCAAAAATCTGCTTTCACCACTTTTACATAAAATATACTATTAATTTACATTTCTGTATTCACGCGGAACCTCTTCTATTTTAACCAATCGGTTTCTCTCAAAGACTTCCTTAGCTCCTAAGTCTGCTGGGTTTTTTTGTATGTCATTTTCCTTAGGTTGTGTAACAATGAACCAGTTGACATGTGTTCTGAGTGTGCTCATGTTTTTTTTTCTTTTTCCTCAAAAACTCGAGCAGATATACCTTGAGAGATTATTGCATGGAGGGCACATCTACCTGAATGTCTCCAACTGGAAACGAATCCTTCTGTGCGCTATCCTCCTTGCCAGCAAGGTGTGGGACGATCAGGCCGTGTGGAATGTCGACTATTGTCAGATCCTGGATGAACTGAAAGTAGATGATGTGTAGGCTGATGTTTCTTGATTGAAATACCTCTAAATTTATGGTATTCAATGTCTCGCTATTTTCATATATCTTGTTTGTAGAAATGAGTTGGAACGGCGTTTTCTGGAAATCATCCAGTTTAATATAAATGTTCCTAGTAAGGTCTACACCAAATACTACTTTGATATCAGAGATCTTACCGTCTCTAGTCACGAATTCTCCCGTCTTACAGTGGATACTGCAAAGTATCTAGAGGTACGTTGCATTTCTTCATTTTTACCTCTTAAAAATTAGCAATAATAATAAAAGTAGAGCAGCGGGTTGTATTGAATCTACTTTAATGCTCCCTTCTCTATTTCATGCATACTGTTTTACCTGTATAATCAAAGCCGGTAAATTTTTCATTAATAATTTAATTAATGAGTACAGTGCTTAAATCATTACTTACACGACTCATATTGCTTTCTCTTCCTATTTTTGTTATTTTCCGAATTGGAGTGCCGCACAAGTAGTCAGGGCACTTGATAGACGAATCACATATTATAAAGTAAAAGTTTTAATGGGCTTAATCTTTTGTTAAACTAGAAGGTCTGGTAACTATCGCCAGGAGATCTTGGTAAGCCAAATTTGACTCAGATCCTGGTAAAGTGAGAAATGAGACGGACATATAATTAAATTCAGAAACTTTTTTGATCAAACGCAACGAATGTTGTGGATGTTCAAGGATCAAAACACCGCCGATTTGATGACACTTTTTGGCCCAAATAACGGTCAAGCTGTCGGATGGCGTGCGCTCGTCAGCATAGCGACAAATGTGATGGGCGACTTGGACACAGCCTGCGGAAATTGACTATCCCAAGACTAAGCATCAAAACTGCAACTTTTAGTTCTATATTGTCAACATCTGATCTTTTAGCCACGACTCTACAACTTAAATTATCTTAAGGATGGAATTTATTAGAAAGGAGGCTGAGTTTCTTTACCTCCAAAAATTCTTATTTTGGCAAGACCTATTTAACTAAATAAAGGTCATTTTATATAAATGATGGCTTACGGTCAACTCGCCAACTGATCGATGACGGTCATACACAGACTGTCAAGTTGCCAAGAGTAGAACGCGACTTCATATAACACCTTTAAGAGGGCCTAGAAATCGCATGCGAGTTGTGGATTTTTCATCTCAATGTATGCACGTGTAAGTGGTCTAGGTAGAATAGGGATTCGTTGGGGGGGGGGAGAAGACTCATAGTGTAAAAGAGTAGGGAACACAAGTGCCCGGGTGTCGTTGGCCGCATATTTTGGCCTCTTGGTTGTGCTTTGGGCTATGATTGGCCATTTTTCAGTGCCGCTCTGATCCCTCATGCTTACCAGCGACTCGCCTAATGGACAATAGTAATTATCGCAGGGTTCTGAAAAGCCATTGGGTAAAAATACATCGATTTGTATTTTTCATGCTTCTTTTTTCTTCATTAATAGGCTGAACAGGTAGGAGCCCTAGATATGCCAGATAAAATGCCCATCATTTCTAATACGGCTGGGCTCTAATTCACGTTTATTTAATCGAAGTCGGCATTACGAAGTAAATTAATTGTGTTTGTATGACGACATATTTTCCTTTATTGACACATTGGTTAACATTAATCGCTGAGAAACAAGTCTTGTGCATTGTAGTTGCGGATTGAAAGGCCTTCTTATATAGCAGTGAAAAAGTAATTCCTTGTTTTAAATATCAATTATTTTAATTATTAATTTGCTTTCTTGAGAAAAATAATAACATGAGACTTGCTTGAAACGCTCGCTTTTTGTTTGTTCTTTTTATCAATTCGCTTCATATACTTTTCCAATGATTTCACAAAATTTGTATTATGCTGATAACCGTCTCGGGATGTGTATGTAATTATGTTAATACGAAATCCTCTCAAGGGTTGATAGATGTGTATTGCGCGCATCTAACTGGTGCTTAAAAGAGACTTTTCCAACTTTTAATTAGGTGAAATCATCCTAGTAAGAGGTGCAACAAGCATACTCCATAAAGCAAATAAAACGGAGGAAAGGGTCAAGGTTCTCATAAGGGGGTCCACATTGTGGGGTGCTCATACTCAACCTTCATCAATAAAACTCTCCCTCAGACTCATTGAGGAGATCATGCCTACAATCTCCAGAGCTTGTTAACTGAATGAGCACGCTACATTGGTTTATTTTCATCCATTTCATGATCCGAACCTAATGGATGGGATTGACAGCGAATAGTACTTAACGTAGCAAAGCCCAATACTGCTCACTCAGAGCAAACTTGGACATTTAATTCTTTATTAATCTAGGTTGCAACATTTTGGTTTTAACCGTAATTTATCTGTTTATTAAATGAATGTAGTTGGTAGTGTTCTTGGTTTGGATCGAAATCTCCACATTC
Organism: Hymenolepis microstoma; assembly: GCA_000469805.3. NCBI lineage: Eukaryota > Metazoa > Platyhelminthes > Cestoda > Cyclophyllidea > Hymenolepididae > Hymenolepis > Hymenolepis microstoma. The sequence goes on along the minus strand of LR215995.1, from coordinate 6,590,034 downwards.
ACGTCTTTCCCCATGATCCAATTCACAACCTCCATTCGACCTTCAGCTGGGAATTTTCGAGTTTTTGGCCATCGCTCGGTTAGAACACGATGACACCAGGAATTCACTTTTATGTTTCCTTCGTAAATATCATTTGGATATGATTAGTCTCCAAATGTTTGAGCAATAAACTACGCTCTTATTAGCTCTGCTAAGTTAAATACATCTTTAGTAGTGCCTGGGAAGACCGGTGTATTCCAACCTTTCTTTGTCAGTGTGCCGCCCAATCAGCTGTTAGCACTAAGGATCTTTAGAATTACCACTTAGGAACCTAAGGTTCAGTTCTTATTGCTTTATCATTAGGAAGATAATGGGTAAATTGAAAATCCCGAACGTCTCCATAGTGTCCCGCTACATAGATACCATGAAAACTCTGTTTTGCTTATTAAAAATTTCAATATTTTGACTCCAATCTTCCCGACAGATGCTTCTCCTGGTCCTTCTAATACCAGGAACTTTTCTTTACATGCTCATTTATCTATTCCGATAGGCTTGTTCCCACGAGGTCCTGGATGTAAACATGGCTTTGACAAGCACTGGTCGTCGGTTGCGTAGAGCAGTATCTATGGATTCCTTCTCTCTAAAACGGCGTTCGCGACCTTTCTTCATACCCTGAACCTTTATGAGGGCCAATATCTCCTCTGTACATTCTTCTTTTTTAAATCTTGAGACAACTATGAGTCTTTCATGTATATCTATATCGCCTCCCCATATCATTTTTCTTCTGTGATCTTTACATTCGTTTGTCCTTTTTTTCTCATCTCCCCCTAATGTGCAATAATTCGTTCGTGTTCGACTTTTACCTTTTCTTTCGTTTTCGTGTTAAACTTTGGCCTTGTTGCCTTTGAATCTCTTTTAAAGGTACTTTTCTGCTACTTTAATATACAACCTCCTAATAATATTAAAATGATGAAAATTAAATGCTAATTTCACTCTCCAAAATGACTGGGTTGTTCTTCTCTTCTTTGCTGTATGTGCAGTGAATCGAGGAGGATTTGAAAGCTTGCTTTGCGTGTACGCCTGGATATGCATTTGCCTCCTTGGAATAATTATTCCCCACAGCAATTCTAAAATTGCAGGAAGCAACTGAAAGTAATAAAACAAAATTTTATAGTGGTTTGTAACTAATACGGAACCACAGTGTGTCCGACAAATTTTAAAAGGGAGCTGATCAACATCAAGGCAGTCTCGATTCAGTTGAATTTTGGACTCGTATTTGTACAGCAGTTACTAATTAGGTGATTCACGCTTCACGATTAGCCCTCTGGATTGCAGTAGGCGCTTCTCTGTGGTGTTTATTTCTTTCCGAATGGTATTGTTAAACTATGAAGGGCTGGTCTTGTCGTTTACTTTCGATTTTCCTTTGAAGATGAAATGTTCTTCCATGCAGTTCATCGGTTTATCGGTGAAGAGAAAAATTTGGCGATATTAGCGCTCTATTTTTATTAGTTCATTCGCTTTTTTACTGCTAATAATGTTTATTTGATTGTTCATTCAAATACTTGATGAGCACTGCAGATCGCACAATTTACCCGCGGTAACTAGATATAAAGTTCTAGAGTCTTCTAGATTGCTTACGTTACGCTGGAATGAGTAAATTGATGTCCCTCGTGTGTTGCATTCATAAAGGATGAGGATCAATAAGATTGGCTGGCTCTAACGTTAATTATGAAATCCTTTTTTTGGCATGCTTGATCTCATTAATTCTGAAATATAATTTTAGTTCACTCCATTCTTCCGGTCGCATAAAAATCACCTCTGTTGCTACCCAAGCACCTAGTGATGAACCTTTTTCTCCGAAGTAAAAGGTAAGCGTTATTATTGCAACTAGGGAAGGAGGTATCAAGTGAGAATAAGGATAAAAGAGGAATACTCACTCATCAGCCCTAAAATCTCCTCAATTTTATCCCGTCTTATTGGGCTTAACTCCAGATCTTACTTAACAGCGCTTTAAGTTTCTTGCTAGAAGCCTAACTACTCGCCATAAGTAGATGCTCCGACGTTTATCTAGTTGTAACAGAAGTTTTGCAAGCTTCCGTAACTGCGACTTTGCCAACAGTATCTTAGCTATCTACTAAGAGTTCCGCTGAGCAGATAAGTAACAATCGGTGCTCCTCAAGGCCATATCCATCTACTGATATTACTTGAGTTTTTCTCCTCTGACATATTGATAGAAACTAGATACAAGTATTCGCAATGCTTTGAGCAGAAGTTACAACTTCTGAGAACAGAATTCGCACCTCGGGTAACTGGAAATTTTTATTATTGCACCTTCATGCTTTTACCTGGGAATGAAGTCGCATCCCGGCTATATCACTGGCTAATCTGGCAGTAAATCAACCCCTACAGTCGAAGGTGTACATAAACAGTCTCCGTAAAATAATTCGACTCAGATGAGTTTGAAGTAGCCCACCTTATGTGTCTTGGCTTTGATGAGTGTTTGAACCAGTTCTTACTACGAAAATTCATTAAAATAAATGTCGTGCCTGGGATTTGAGTCGGACTTGGGGTACATGCCTTTCAATGTAACATTTGCCAAGGGGATTTTTGTCCTGAAACCAAGATTTCTACCTGACTCCCATTGCGGTTGTGTCCGTTCTTAAAACCGAGTTCCACGAGATTTCGAGAACATATGGTTGGAACTTAACTCTCAAGACAAGTGGATCGAATTAATTGTTTTAGAAGTTGGTTTGCAGAAGCAAAGGTTTGTAATCTTGTTCATCATCATCCAGTTCAAAAGACGTAATAATGATACCGCTCCAATCTAAAGTTGTTTTTTTTTCTCTTTGATTCGCCAATAAATGAATTTATCCGAGCAAGAATATATGATAATTTTGAAAGAGCCTTGACACGTACAAAACTAAAATAGTCAAATAAGTAGAAGGGTGAAGGCGATTAAGTAGAAACTGAAATGACCACCGATCCACTTTATTTCGATTCATATTGTAACCTTCTTGCTTACCGAGGACAGATTAGTATTTCATGCTCGAAAGTATTCCAAAGTTCGATATTTAACATAATTTCCTGTAATTTCAAGTAATTGACATTGCTAATAGTCTATATTTTAGCAGAAGGAACAGACAATATAAACTCGAATCACCCTCACAATAGGGCCATTAAAATGAATAAGAATATTTAGTCATTAAGGTGTGAACGGTGTGATTGAAATTAGTTCTTGTTAATTATGGATCGGACATGTTTACGACTAAGGCTGTCAAACGTTTTTCTCAATTCACACTTTGAGTTCAAATTGCATTAAGCAAAGCTGCACTGAATCCACCTTGGAAAATTGTTAATAAAATTAACTTAAATGGACTACTAACTCATGAATCAATATTTAATTAACAAAATTTTTAATATTACCCAGTGACATGATTAATCGATGTTAGAAAATGATTATTTAGCCGTGAGGACGAGAAAATGTTTATATTCTTGCTACTATAACATATTTAATTAGGAATTCAGTAGTATAAATAAAAAGATGCGTGAGATTTTGCTTTTTCGTTAGCCGTACTGAAAAATGCACGAATACTCCAGATTTACGCGGTTCTTAAATCTACTTAACAGGCAGCATAAGTAGTGTTTAATCCCCAATTAATTCAAATTAAAAATTCTAAATTATTTCGTGCTAATTATATACACCAATTTATTAACTTGTAGCTTTTAGGTGTCTTGGAAAAGCCTTCAATTATGGAAAATGCTGTCATGAGAATCCAGTGGACACTCTCTGAAACTCATTCACATATTCTTTAGTTTCCATTTCTGAAACTCGAAAATGGTTACGAAATTTCTAGCATTACCTTCGTGCTTACAGGTCATTATTTGAATTTATTGAACCTGGTGGTGGTACTACCTCTATTTCTAATTGCACAGCCAAAAATAGTCCTCGCGAAACCAATATCACGAGAGTCATGCATCATTATCCCATGAATTTGATGAGCATTTTTCATCAAAGGAAATATGAGGCAACAGAATCACCAACCACAGTTACTGTCAACACAGTTTTATCATGCTTAAAATAGAAAGTCCCTTATTGAAATTGAAACAGTTTTGGATTTATTAAAAAGTTCTGCTACCCATAGTGATAAAAAGATGCGCAATTTCTACTCACTGGAAGCAACTGGAATGGGTTAGTGGAATGATGATGAATGACAATAAAGGGGAGGTCAAAGGGTGCTGAGAGCAACGTAGGACAGCAAAGAGTCCTCCTTCATTCACTTGTTAAAATCGAATTGTGCAGTATTGAAGAAATGAGTAGTTCAATTTCCAGAATTCAAATTTCATGATACGGCTCCTGGATTTCAGCAAATGCTTATCCACAATCTCCAACCCCCTATGATCGTTTTAAATAAAGAAATGAAGATCTATTGCTTCAATTTATTCATTTTCTCTAAATGGTTGAGAGGCCGATGATCAAATTGAAAATGCCAATGTGCCACAAAATGCCATCCCTTGCAATTACTAACTCATAAGTCTCAGAATCAAGTTAATAATTTTTATACTAAAAAGTTAGATTCATGAGGGAGAATAATTTGTTTCGTGACAATTAGCATAACCACTCAACGGTCACTCAACACTTTGAAAACAATCCGACTTGTAGTGGAGAATTGCAATTGACTACGATGCTGTGGTGGCTAGAAGAAACCAACGTGACAGACCATCGGCCAGCGGACTTTTCTACTGCACCGGTTCCAACCCTTAGCCCCCGAACTTCTCCCCTCCCTCCCTTCATCTTAATCCAATGGACTATAATACATTCATGAGGTGCTGTCGAGAAAGGCACGGATCTCTGTGGCTTTCTGCATAAAACCAACCAGTTAATGGACAGAAGTGAAGCCTTTTTTGAAACTCTCTCCAGGAAAGGTTCGAAACCGAATTGCTCCATGTCCGTGGCCGAATTAAGGCTCTAGTAGTGGTCATTTTGAGTAAAACTATTTCACAATAGCGTCATTTCATTGTCTATCAAATTTCTTTTAAATCCTCTAAATTTTTTTTTCACCAACCCCTTCTTTTCTCTCCTGATGTAACTGACGTGTTCATTTAACACGCTCTGTTTACATCCATTATTTTACACATCAAATGAGATCCAAATTTCGACCAAATCCAAAAATCTGTGAAATTATTTATCTCTAATCTGTGGTGTTTAATGCGGTTGCATTCGCTATGCTAAATATGGAATGATAGACTAAAATTAGTGTGTGTGTGACTCCCATTTTTCACATAATTTAATCTAAATTAGAAAAATATGAGGGGCTATTTTTATCTTTTTAAGATTGAATTAATAATCCAATCATAACTGTCAAATAAAATGTGATGAATTAGTATAATTAACAAACTCATTAAATAATAATTTAGCCCTTATCCAAACGTACTTTGTGCTACTTATTAGAGATTAGGCTGGATACAATTTATTCAAACATATAACAACAATTAATGAGAATAAAAAATCCAAATCGATTGGAATTTTGAAAGATTTTCAATATGGTTTTCTCCTCACAGTAGTATTTCTCCATCTTCGTAAACATGAGCGTATTCTAAACAAGCAGAGTAGGTGAATGCATTCTTCAAACCGTGATGAAGACCCGAGATTCGCTCTTCATTGGATTAAGGTTCTTAATCCGTGCACTAGTTCGCTCGACCGCTATAAGGTATATGGACTTGCCCAAATTAACGGCAGTTAACTGTTGTCAAGATTCGAACCTTTAAATCACCCCTAATCGTCTATGCACCAGATTCAGTGACTGCTAATCAGAGGTAATTAGGTATCCAAGGAGACTCTTACATGATTTTATGACCGGCAACGTTGGTTTGCAAAGTATTTCGCGTAGACAAGCCTTATAATTCCCAACTTTATAAAAATGTTACACTTACCTTGAAACAGACTGATCCACGAATTAAGAATCGACTCATTCAAAATAAATTGAACGGTTAGGTGCTTAAGTCTATTGACCAAATGGCTGATAATCGTGCCATCACTCACAATCAATTCTCGAATGTGGGCAGGGATTAAGACAGCGTTTTTCTATTAATTCGCATTTATGGCCGCAGAGTTTTTGGATATTAGCCTCCCAACTCCGTCTGGCTTACAATATCGAATGCTAAGCTATTTAAAAAAGGCACAAACCAATCAAAACTCTTTAATTAAGTTCCTAGAATTGCAATTTGTTTTTTTTGGAGGAAAGCGGGGGGGGGGGAGAGACTTGCGATAGAATCAGTGTAATGTGTTTAACTGTATGCAACCTAGACACATGCGACAGGCAGACAGTCAGTATGTTGTGAATATACGAAATTGGAAGATATTGTATTGTTATTATTATTACTTATGAAGAAGAGAAAAATTTATGCAATTTATGAACAAAGGAAACCGTGAGTAAAATAAAATATGAAAGAAGAAGAGAGGCAAAAGGAACTGATTAGCGGTGCCAGGATATCACGAGTCCAATATCATTTCAATTCGGATGCACTGAGTTGTCCATATTTTTAAAACAGATAGAGTACCCTTTGCGGTGTCTTTAGGGTTTCATCGTCATCATTTGACTCCCATGTTCAGAGGCGAGATTGTGTCTACCATATTCGGAACTTGTCAAAAGGTTAAGTATATTCTGACTTCTTGATTTGCTAGTATTTTTAACAACAAAGAGGATACAAATGAGAGTGGCAACGATGCCTTTAAAAAGCGCATTTTGAAATAAAGATTTTGGCCAAAGCAAATCTTGTCCGATAGATTCATCTTGTCTGATGGCAAACACACACACACACACATTAGAGGTTTACTCAATGCATTTTCATTAATTCGCGTGGGCAGTCACACCCACTGTCTGGTTTTCTCAACTATTAGCTAACTGGCCAAATGATTAACTAACATTTTCGCTTCGTGAAAAAAGTCCACATCAATGTCGAGTTCTGCTAATCTTTAATTCTATTAATCAGATTATGAAGATTTGAAAATAACATGTGAATACTCATCTATCAATGATTAGGGACAACTTCACTTCGGATTGTGGAGTACGCAATCTTACCACGATTAAACTGCACACAAGAACATTCTGGAGGGTGAGCCATGCATGCCGAGGAGTCAGCTGTTAATGTTCATTCAAGTTATCTTAGATGTATTCGATTACTAATCATGTTTGCCGTGAAAATAATTTCAATAAACGCTCTACTCGTTATACGTCTGCTTCTTCTATCCCATGGAGAGGGTCTAACTAATTCCTGGAGCCTATCCATGCTAGAATATTTTGCCATAAAGATCACTGAGGATAAGTCAAGGCTTATTCGTGTATCAATCCGCTACAAGATAAAGAAGGGGCTTTTCTTCAGTTGCCCACAGAAGATGCTTCCACTTGTTCTCAAGGTACATTTAAGGAAATGAATAACTGAAATGATTTGTTTGTTTTAAAAATCGGCACTCAAGGTCATTTAAAAACAAAATCAGATGCCATACCACTTGTTGTCTATGCCCAAGAGCACTCCATTTGAATGGTAAGTTAAACAGCGAAATTGATTGATGTCTCATTTCCTACTCAATGACTAAATTAGTTTTTTAGTCAGTAAGATTAAATAAATGGTTGTATTTTATATTCCCATTGCAACAAATGAAACGATTAACTTTTGGAGGCTGATAAATGAATCGATATTGTTTGATCACTTAATTGACCACTCCATTTTATATCAGTGGCAGCCCGTTTCATAATTTGTTCAAAAGTTAATATTAGTGAAATTGCATAAATTTTTCTCAGAACAAGATTATTAACATGACTTCTAATGTGTCGGTTGGCTCATCAAAATAGGTACATCTTTCTAAATGTGGGGTGTTAATGTTGGAATTTTTAAATGTTATTAAGGACTTGATTACTTGAATCTTGATCAGTGGTGATTAGAAGGAGAATTAGGGTGTCTGTTTTTTACCTTCTCCACACAGTTTTCTTACTTCCTACAATTTTATCAAATACAATTTGATTTTCATTAAATAAGAATCCCTTTTTCCATTTCCTAACTATAAATGTCTCATATACCCTCTATGACGATTAAGTCATTCCAATTAGGGTTATATGAATCAAGCTTTATTCACAGAGTAAAAATAAGACGAACTGATGAACTGAATACGACCTCTACTCAATCGATCTTCTTCATTCTTTTATCGCCCCCCCCCTCCCTCCCCAGACGACTGTCTTGCTTCTTTTATTCACATTAATAAGTTTTTTAATTACCCATTTAAGCATATTTCATCCACCCTAAGTAAAAATATGTTATAAAGTTCAGGTAACTTGAAAATTTTAGCTCACTCTTCAGCTACATTATATCTACAAGCTGTTGAATAACATAGAAGTGAAATTTACGCTGCTTAGGATTGGAAGAACGATCCTTCTTAGTTACGACGCCTGTCAATTTGCGTCGAACAGCGTATACAAGTTGCGATCCAGAGGAAGGATCGTGAGGTCTGGATTATGGAACGTAAGATGTCCATTTAGTAAATATTGTAGAATCCAAATCCCAAAACCAAGTGAAGTGAGACTCTTTGTTACCTTATCGTTGCTCGAAGTTGTAATATTTTGCAGATTACTCTGGATACTAATTATGTTTCAAATTGAAGTTCATATTGAAAAGTCATTTCAAACCAAATATCAAAAATAAATAAATTTTGGTTCTTTTTAAAAGGAAGGAACAAATTCAGAATGCAAAGTTCGTGTAGCACTTGGAACATTTACAAGAAAGATATTTTATCAGAATTTAACTATTCGGATATGACTCTTTGAGATGGAATGGTTCAATGCCGGAAGAAATAAGTTGATTCAATATTTTCATCGGATATATTGCCTACATCCACTTTTTAGAACATAACAGAGGAGTCAAATTAGCTACTGACATCTACGGCTACTAAGTCATTCTAACAGTAATTGTATCGTCAGCATGAAAAAGTTTCCGTTTAAAAGTTGATCCAAATTTAGCTTACAGCGTAAAACAAGCTGGGAATACTTTCAAGGTCATAAAGGTGTCTAGATTCTTTTTTAATTGAAAACCTGCAAAAATGAACTAATATGCAAAATTCTGCTGAGATTGTAAAGAAGTGTTTATACCCTGATTCTAAAGTGTACAGCACCATAATGTTAGCTAAAGTTGAAACAACAGCATTACAAATACTTTTATGAAATAAAAAATGAGTAATTTTTTATTAAAAGCTGATTAGCTCTTTTCTACATTCTTGTAACTGGGCTGCGTGAATAATTCTTCATCTGGTCCTTAGGTCCTGGCCCCTTCGAACAAAAATTTATTCAAGAAACAGGCGATAAATCCTGAATATTCGACTGTTTGAGTAGGAAGAGGCATGTTAGACTCTTGGTCCCTCTCATAAATTGGACTAGCACTTCCCCCCAACTTCCATTTATTATGTGTTTCAATGTTTCCCCACGGTATGAAGTTGTAAGGCGTTTTTGCTCAGAAAACGTTAAAATGGTTATAGTGTCTTGATTTATTTTCCATTTCTGCTGAATCCATTTTCTAAAACACATTTGAACTACTTTTCACATGCTTTTATGTGACTCTCATGATTTAAACAGTCAATATCATTAATTCCTAATTTATTTAAGTTTGATTTGTATTGTGTTTTCCCAGAAAAGCCATTGAAATTTAGTTGTCTCTAACTATCTTCCAATAGGGCTTTTTGAGGAGGGATGTAGATTCGAGTAATACGAACCAATATTACTAGCAATGGAGGACGTCTATACTGACTTCTCTGAAGACCAATTCATTTTAGGTTCAATTATACTTCAGGAGTGAAAGTTTTCTCTCGAATTCAAGAAATATCTTTTGCGTAAAACTAGTGTTGCTAAAACTAGCTAGCCGAAAAGGGTCTTGAGATCTCAAAAAAATCCAAAGATAACCTTGAAACTGGGATTTTCGAATTAGCTTTTTGACAAAATGTTAAAATGTACACTTTGAAACGTCCATGGCATCACATTTGTCAGTTAAATGTACCCCAGTATGATCCAAAATCCGTAAAGAAAGCATCATTAAAGCAGCAACTTTAATTCAACAGATACAAATCTGGGCACCGCACTGTTTAACATCGCAATAGTAAAAAAATATTAAATTCTCTATAGCCCCAAATTATTTGTCCTCCTGAGAATGGATTGGAGTCTGGTGTGACCTCAAGAATACGTTATAATGCACACAGAAATTAGAACATCCAATCATTTGGTACGTCCTCAAACTCTACTACTGAACTAAACATTTGCGCAGTTTATCAGCAAGTTTTGTATTATCCTACACGATTCGACATTCAAATGGTAATTCAAGCAAGGGAATACGACTGAGAAAATCATTTCACTGTTTCTCCACTTCATTACCTCTTCCAGAAATCCTGCCAATAGTTATGCTTACCTCACTATCTTTTCCCTTTCTTCTACTGTGTTCCTATTGAGAAGATTTGTAGAAATGGGAAAGGAAAAGCGAGAAAAATTCCTACGAGTAAAAAGTAAGATGCCCAGCTGTCATCAAATGCAATTTGATAATTTAGTACCTATTTTGCACTTAAATTTGTATACCGATTTATATCCAAACAGAAAACATTTCAGCATAAACACATTTTCAAAGAAATGGGAACTTTATGCCCTACTTGTGTGCGTGATTATGTACCGATGAGTCATGCAAGGTGGTTAGTCATTGGCTGAATTAATTTCGGTATATCGTAATTGGGCGGAAAATCGGTTAGTATTTGAGTTATGGGTAATAAGGAAAGTCTTTCAGAATGAAAAGACAATCAGCAATCAGTATTGCTAAAAGGAAATGACCTTGAGAGGAAGACAATAAGATTATAATGGGGAATTTGTTATGCCAAAAGTTGAAATTTGACTGCTTTATATAAATCTAACCTGGTTATTTAAAGATTTTATCAAATTGGATTAATTATTTTCTTACATATTGTCTGATACGTAAAATATAATTCAAGCGTTAGCAAAGCTGGACAATAAATCTAAGGATATTCTGAAACGCTACTGATCTGACTATGTCTAAAAGGAACCTTCAGCTAACAATCACTTAACTTTTACAAAAAAAACTTTAGCAGTGCCTTCACCAAAGGGATATTAATTACAATATTTGGGTAAGGTACTTCAAGACTTTCTTAACATTTTCTTCACAAAGAATTTTAATGACAGTATTATCATAAAAGTCTGTTAAAAGTAATTGAATTCTCCTAATAATAATAATGCCGATTCGTTTAATTAGTAAGAGCAAATATTAATGACCATTTTAAAAATAAAACATGAATAATATTCAGAGCGCTAATAACACTAAATAAGCACACTACAGGTGGAATATATATTTTTAATAAAGCTATTTAACATTTTAACTAGTTGAAGGTAGTAATAACACTGTGGAAGCAATATATTATAAGAATGGGTGACATATGTTTATTCTAATATATAAAACAGCGGGTATTCGAATTAATTTGGCTGTGCTGGTTATCGCGTTGACGTCTTTCTGCGTTAAATATGGCTGACGGTGATCATGAAGTCGATGCTGATGATAACGATACATTATCAGTGATGCCACTGTAAGTTTACTCTCTAGTATTTTCGAATAATTTACATAGAGGCGCAGGGCAAGAAGTTGGGCGTTCTTGCATTTTGCTTCAATTCAAAGGGAAGAAAGTATTGGTACGTTTTCATACTTGATTCGCCAATACATGTAGCTTGATTGTGGCATCCATCCTGGTCAAACAGACAAAGCAAGCCTGCCATACCTTGATAACATTCCAGATATTACAGCCATCGATCTTATCCTCATAAGCCAGTATGATTATTATTCACAATTTGCTTATTTACTCATTACCCAGTTATCATTTAGATCATTGTGGTGCTCTTCCTTATCTCTTATTAAAGACTAAAATTAAAGCAAAATGCTATATGACATACCCAACCAGAGCCATCTATCGCTATTTGTTGGCAGATTTCGTGAAAGTCAGGTAGGTTGTCGTACCACAAACTTACATTCTTTTTGTAGCAACTCAAGTATTGCAGATAACGTGCTCTATACTGACAACGATATTGTGAAAAGTTTGGAGAAAATAGACCCCTTTGACTTTCACCAAGTGCTTGAAGTAAATGGAATCAAATTCTCCGCTTATCATGCCGGTCATGTCCTTGGTGCGGCGATGTTCCTGATTGAAATCGCCGGCGTAAAAATCTTATACACGGGTGATTTTAGCCGTGAAGAGGACAGACATTTGGTCTGCGCTGAAGTTCCTCCCTGTAGACCGGATGTTCTAATCACCGAATCCACCTACGGCATTCACATCCATGATAAGAGAGAAGATCGTGAAACCCGTTTTACTGGTCTCGTACACGATATCGTATCTCGCGGAGGTCGATGTCTTATTCCAGCCTTCGCCCTTGGTCGTGCTCAGGAATTGATGCTCATTTTGGAAGAGTACTGGTCACTTCACCCCGAGTTACAAAATATTCCAATCTACTATGCCAGTCAGTTAGCTTGTAAATGTATGGCTGTGTACCAAACCTTCACTTCGGCTATGAATGAGAAGATCAGAAATCAGCTGGCCAATAATAATCCCTTCTGTTTTCGATATATCTCTAATCTGCAATCTCGAAACCATCTTGATGACTCCGGTCCCTGTGTTGTGTTAGCCAGTCCTGGTATGATGCAGAATGGTCTCAGTCGAGAGCTCTTTGAGAATTGGTGCACTGATAGGCGTAATGGAGTTATCATTGCTGGCTATTGTGTAGAAGGCACTCTGGCTAAGCACGTTCTTTCTGCACCGTCGGAGATTAATACTATGACGGGTCAGAAGTTGCCGCTCAAATGCACTATCCAGTACATCAGTTTCTCGGCCCATACGGATTATCAACAGACTAGTGCTTTTATCCGCGAACTCAAACCTAGTCATGTGGTAAGCTCTTCTTATTGTATTAGTGTATATTGGTAACTTTTGTCCAGCTTGGTCGTGAAAGTACGGAGTGGTTGGACTGATAGTTTAATTTTTTGTCTAAGAGTAACCAGTTTAGTCACCCTGTTAGAAGTTAGATGCCTTAATTCTAATTTTCAAGGGCTTTCATTATTAATCGGTCATGATTTTCATTAAGAAATTTTTTGCTTCTTTTTCCACTTCATTTTATAAAACATCGGTATTTATCGATGTGTTGTACATTCGAACACGAAGGCTAGGAACATATGTCACTGCACATTAGGATTAAGTGGTAGTAGTGTCTTTCGATGAACGGTGATCTTTTACCCAACTTTTCTAATCACAATTAAATATGAGCTCTTATTTGGAAAAAAATGTCTCAAAACTTTGCCATAAGTTACTGTAACCAACTCTTTGATTGCTTGAAAATTGCACTGTTTATAAATCCTGTTTAATAAAACCTCAGTACAAAATGGCCCAAATCAATATGTCCAAACAAGACCCTCTTTTGTGCTGATAGGCCAATTTACATTGTCCTCTATCAACAGCCGTAAGGTAACTGAATTCGTTCGAATAAGAGGGAATTAAAATGTGGAAAATAAAGATTCTTACATACAAGAATTAATTTCGGGAAATATTTTTTTTATATGTAGGTATAGAAATGCTTGGTTCCATGACCGATATCACCAAATTTCACAATTCGCTTTCTTTCAAAATTGAATGCTGAACACCTTCGTTGTGTCTCCGATACGATATTTTGATCAGCATTGACTTAATAAAAACGAATATCTATATGAGATGGAGCAGTCCGAAGATAGTCATTATTTTGAAAACAACTCACATATGTTCGATTACTAAAGTTTTCGCATAATATTTGCCAATTGGTGATTTTAAGGTCATAACTGTCCATCTTCGATAACATTGTCTAACACGAGCCGCATAATTTCTAATGGCTACGTATTAAGAATAGCTAGTTATCGTCTTTATGGCTGATCATAATATCTTGATTAGAGCCTAATAATTGGCAGTTAGTTAGGAATGTTAGTGGAAAATCTAGGATTTATAGGGAAGTGTATATTAAATACACATTTAATTTCTGGTTTGTTTCTAGATTCTTGTTCACGGTGAACAAAATGAGATGATGCGATTGGCCGGAGCTCTAAGGCGTGAATACGAAGACGACGACACCTACCAAATAGATGTTTATACACCAGCCAATATCACCAGTGTAAATCTTCGCTTCAAAGGTGAAAAGGTTGCCAAGGTTCTTGGGAGTCTAGCGAAAGCAAGAGTCGGTGTAGAGAGCGATGTAAATGGTAAAAAATTAAATAAACTCTCTGGAGTCCTTGTGAAAAAGAACTTCAATTACTACATTATGTCACCCTCTGAACTGCCCGTCTATACGGAACTGGCCACAACGGAACTAACTCAAGTTCTCAATGTGCATTTCGGTGGTTCTGCTAGTCAACTTCACTACAATCTACTTCTTTTGACTAATGATTTAAAACTTCTGGCGCAATCAAAGGAGTCTTCAACTTTCCTTGTTTTCGGGGAGGTTGAAGTGACCTGGCAGCCAAATATGGTTCGTGTTAAAGTAAGTTATAGTTTCTACTAACAAGCATCTGAGTAGCGCTTTACCGACATGCTGTGACTTATTGTATTTTGCTTTCAGTGGATCTCTAATCCTGTAAATGATATGTACGCTGATTCTGTCCTGTGTGTGGCAATGCAGCCTTCTACATACGAAGGTGATTTTTCACCCAAGTATTTAATTTTTCTTGGTAGCACTGGCAAGTAATGCACTATCTTGTCTCGTTTTCAGGTAAAATTGAGGAGTTCAGTCCCGCCAAATTTCGCGGCGCCCTCAGTATAATGCTTACAGACTCCTTTGGACCTAGCTGTCTGGATTCCTGTGATGGTATTATTGATCCTAAAGCTGAGAGCGTTGTAATGACGGTTGATGAAAAAACTGTGGAGATTGATCTTAACAAATTGGTAGGTGAATAAAGTTAAGTTTCGGGTTGACTTTGATGGACTTAAGTTAATATAGTTGATTAGAAGGTAATGAGGTTGGGATAATCAAAGGGACTCCTATTATTTCCAATTTCATAAAATAATTCTTTGAAGGAATATGTTCTTTGCTTGAGAATATAGACTATTGTTAACTAAAGGCCTTATTTTAACAGCCTGTGTATAGTAAGAACAAAAACATTGTTTGCTCAGTTGCTCAAAATTCATATTTACTGATATTTTCGGCTTTTGACTTTTAGACGGCGAAATGTAAACAGAATCAACTATTGGAACATACGGTTGAATCGATGGTTCGAAGGCTTTATAACTGCCTTTCTTGATTTTCGATTCGTTGTTCATCTTTTTTTTATACTCTGGGTTTGTAAAATACTTTGAACACTTTCATTCATTTTCTGCGATGTTTTTATAAGGGTTTGGGGAAAGCTATCGAATTGTATGGGCTTGGGGGAAAGAGGGGTGGTGGGCTTTAAGCCTCTTATATACATTAAAATTTCTGGAAAGGCCTAGGAGTCGATAAAACAGGAGAACTTGAATAATTCCATTAGAGTTGGATTATTTAAGATAGTAAATAGCTTTATTTTTATGGTGGTATTCGGTTCCGACTGTTGCATATGTAATTGTCTCTCCGCTAAATTCCTCCAGGGAATAGAATTGAATATCAAGGAAAGGTACCAAAATATGCTAATTTTACTGCTTTCACATTGTTCGTGTATGGAATTAATAGATTCCTGTAAGAGGAGAGCGTGACTTAATTCTAAGACCAGTAGGGAAGTGGAGTGATTATGGTCGTATGAAAAGGTTGAAGAATGAGAAAAAAATAATCAGGTGAGTGATAGGGGTACCCTTGCAGGGATAGAATGCGATGTGCATACGCCACTTGTGTCCATAAAATAACATATTTACTAAATGTATTTCAGTAGCACTTTTGTTTTGGAATACTGAAATATAATGAACCATCCACTAACAATAAATCGACTTTTGGACAATTGCCATAAATGCTAATAATATTATTATTAATTGAACTTGAAACTAGACTCATCCGCATAACTATAGTGAATTTCTCAGCCAGAGATATCTTCTCCTTCTCTCAGTGGAGAAAATAGTATAATAGATACTTCCATTGAAGTGTAAGAATTGTCTAAAGCTGTTAATGGAATATTAAAATCTTTATTTCAACTCCCTTGAGAACACTTTTGCTAATATGCTGGCATCGGCACAATTCGCCAACGATATTACATGATGGAGGGGTCCTTAGTGTTAGACGCACACAGTCTTAGCTATTTCTAGTGACGCATCAGCGGTCTTTATATGGAGAAACAGGCACTGCAGTTTCAGACTTAAGTGTAAAATAATTTTGGCATTGGCTACTAAAATAGTCTTTTTATTACCTTGCTGGATCATAAATACGTACATAAAAGCAAATACCCATCTCCCCCTCCATTTGTAAAGTCAATATAGTTTACGAACCGAACAGGCAGATTCATAACTTCTGTATTTTATTTGTAAGGATGGAGATTATACCTTAGAATTCAGCGTTAGATCTTTCAATTTTGTTCAAAACTCAGCTCAAATCTGTAAACAGGCTTTAGAGGTCATAACCTTAATGTAATTGAAACTCCAACCTGATTGGTTGAACTACCACCAATTATCTATGGGGCGAGTTTGGCCTTGACTGAGTTAAGGTATTGGTTGTTGTTCGAATAGATGCTTTAATTCGATTGTCTACTTTTTCCTATTTCAGTGCTCTTAGAATAGGGTAGTAATAATTTTGCTTGTTTCCAACCTCCTTTATTTCCATATAATTCTCTATTGCTGATTCGAATTATTCATCAAAACGTTCTATAGCATTTATTGAAAGTACTTTCCTCCAGGTTATTTGAAGTATAGATGACCAGCTTTAAAAGAACAATCAAGTACTCTTAATGTTTCTAAAATTATAGTACTTGTTGTCAATGAATCACAGCACATAAACAAAAATATTATTATATTAACTAATTGCAAAGAAAAGGAACTGCGATTTTTGGTACGAAGAATCAGCTAACACCGCTAAAGCAATCCAGATAAGATCCAATTGGAGGGTGCGTAAGAGTGAAAAATAAAGGTGAAGACAGCAAGAAAGTCCTTCTACATCTAAATCATGGATATGGGCCAAGATAAAAGAGGTCCAACGTGAATAGAAAAAGGTAAATTACAATTGTATTTTTACTTAGAAGTGGTAGGTACAGATGTGTTGGAAGCGTTCATCATCCACTTCGATAGACAACTCAACACGTCTTTTTTATTTTGTTCGCACTGTTATCATTAGTCAACAATAAAATGCAGGTTTTTACAATTGATGACCTCAAAAGAATTAGGAAATTAAAAGCCTCTTTCATTAATTACATTTCCATCAAAGTAAAATGTCAATAAGCAAATCCAAAAGGAATAGAAGCTTCAAAGATAAATGTAACTAAATTGCAAAAGTAATAAACATAACTCGAATCCGCAAGGCAGATAATGATTTTTTATATAGTCAGTTGAGGAATGCGAAATATTCGAGAATATTCAAGGAATAACCTAAGTTTCTGGTAGATTTTATGGGCGATTAAGCAAATTCAACAGAGCTGCAACTCTTCAGTTCCATTAAGTCAAGCTTTAACTAACTCTTCGATGCTTACCTATAACCAAGATAATTCTTTTATTTAAGTTACCTGACAAAAGCCATTAGAGCTAAGGGAGCAAGCCCTTAAATACATCAACAGCGTTATTTTGTTTTATTATGGGCGTTATAGGAACAAAACACAAAGAGCAACTTGAGTTACACGTGATTGGTCACTACGGTTGACATGATTAATGATTCCCATCTCATTCATAATCCCATTGTAGACCAATGCAGGAAATTTGTATTTCTTTAACTTATTTGCTTTTGGTAAAAACATTGTCCAGAATTTAGTACAGGAATCTCTGTCGTCTATCACACGCAGTGACACTCATGGGAGGTTGAGGTTACACTGTCTGCACAAATATTGGTTGAAATTTTTGGTTTTAGCCAGTATTAGCAGTGATGGAAATCCGGCCAAAAGCACACATACATCTTTTATCATTATAATAAAGGGACGTGGGTGGCCTGATGAAAAGGGTGAAAGTCATTCATCATGTTTACACTAAGGTAAGATAAAAAATCATGTGGACAATCATGTATGCATACAATTTGTTCTGCATAAATTTTGCCCACTTCCAAGTTGATACTCAATCCCAAAAGACACAGGTTATTATCAACATACTTATAATCATTTAAACTTTTATTGGAGCAAGTGGTTACTCATATCGATTTTTAATAGACTACGCTTGTCAGAACAAATTTAAAGAAAAACAAAGTAACGTTGAACTCGTCGTGAATTGCTTATCAAATTAAAAAACTGGAAAAATGTGTCGCTAACTAAGAGTAACAATTACATTAATGTAAATGTGAGAGATAGGAAAAAAGGTAGAAGTTATTTAAAGAAAATTTAATTAGAAAATGTAGAATGTTTTCATCTCTTTTCCATTTGTATTACTTGGGAACTAAACACTACTTATACTGCCTGTTAAGAAGATTTAAGAACCGCATAAATCTGGAGTATTCGTACATTTTTTCACTACGGCTGATGTAAAAACACGATCTCAATCGCACATAACTTTTTATTCTTACTGCTGAATTCATTTTGGTAGGTAAATATTGATTCATGCGTTAGTAGTTCACTTAAGTACATTTTCCTCGTTGTTAAGACGCATTTATAAGCAATTGTCCAACGTGGGTTCAGTGCAGCACTATTTAATTTAATTTGAACATAAAGAGTGTGAATCGAGAAATAAATGAACTTGCGAAAAACGTTTGACAGCCTTTAGCCATAAACTAGTCCAACCCACGTTTACAATTTGCATTTCACTTAGAAAGCTTGCATAATTTTCAGTTTACAAAAGTGTTAATTAAATGCACAGTAGGGCATTGGAATCTACTGAAACAGTTGTATATATATTTTGAATATTGTAGAGGATGGAAATAGTATAAGTCTCTTCCTGGGCTTCTAACTGCCATGTTTCTTCAAATTTATATCTTCAAATAAATCAGTTTCGTTTTCGAAGATTGGTTATGCCAAAATAACTCTTCCAATGTATGATGGTTAACCGAACTAAGCATTGAAGAATAGAACGATTTCTCAACACAATAACAATTACATATATGTGAATGATACTGCATGTTACAGTATTCCACTCATTTAAGACGAGTTAGTTTGGAAGCGAAGAGACTAATAATGATGTAATAAGGATCCATATGAAAATATGAACACCAGTGTTTAACGAGAGCACGCTCAGTCATGCAAATGGGTATAGAAAATTCATACAAACAGGATTTAACTAAACGAGACGATAGGAATCTTAACTCGAGTTCAAGAGAATTCGTCATTTGCCCGATCAAAATCTCCTAAACTCCCTCCCCCCTTCCCCCTCCCCTCTTATCACCGAGCCACAGGCGGGTTGTGTGAAAAAAAACTCCCAATAAAGGTTTTCAAATTTTTAAACTTCAATAGTAGCGTTTAAGAAACAGTTGCTCTAGTGTAAAAAAGATGTTTGACCATTACAGAGATATGTGCGCGAGTCTAAGATCACGTGATTTAAGAAACTGCCTGTAAATGCGCAGTTAGGATTCAACTGCCAATTTAAATGACAGGTCTTCTTTTACGGGTTTGTACCTACCTTATTCAATTTATAAAATAAAGAATTATTCTGTATATCTCTATGTCAGCTTATGTCAATGACATCAAACTTTGATCAGTAATATTTAATCTAATAATTTTCGAATGAGAAATAACTGAGTTAATTTTCTCAATAGGATCAAATTATCAAGCAATTAACCACCTGCAAATTTTGCTGTAGATGAAATTCGATATTTTGAAGGAATTTGTAATTGGTCTTTTTGGCGGCCAGTCATGAATATTTAGAATATAACGTAAATGACGAATTGGAATGTGAGAGTGGCCTGCTTTTCGCGCAATTATGCGAAGATAAGAGTGAATCAATCAGAACTTCTATAGTTGAAAGTAAAAGAGCAATTACTTTCTTAAAATAGAGTGCAGTCTCTTTAATCTGAAAATGAAGGCATAATTGTTTCAGTAACAAACGATATCTTGATGCATTTCCTTACTTTTGCGTGTTTTTGCACATATTTTTTCAAAGACTGTCTAATTTACTCAAATACCGTCCCGAAAATATATTAACGACAAAGAACACCTTCAAAAATCGCAGAGCCAACAGCATAAACTAATTTCAGTCGTGGCATGCTTTTAAGCCATTGCCAACTTAACAATATAACTTTCGTCGGTTTAGAAAGATAAAAAGTAATATCATATTTTAGTTATGGCACATAGGATCACTCTAGATAAACATCAAAGAGGAGAAATTGAATACCGCGGTATCGAGGTAACTAATAGAACACCTGCATTACATGCACTAATTCTTTCAGGAATATTAGAATGTTACTCTATGAGATCTACCACCAAGCTTGCCAAGGGGTTTGAAAACGTCTTATTAGTGAACATGGGATCGATAATACTGCATACCCAATTTAAGCGCTGATTAATACTAGTACTGAATTTAAGTTGGTGCACAGTGAAGCCCGTGTAATTAAAATTTCCAGTCAGAACCTATATAAGTTGCATAATTGCACAATGTTAACTTAATTTGCCAAAATGTAGGGTTTCGTTTTGTTCAAGTTTATGGGAAATAATAAAAGTCCTCTCATTATTGTCAGAATCTACTTTAAACGTATGCAAAGGATATAATTTATTTCAATAATCAACAAATACTAATGCATTATTTCAAGTGATTGAATCTGCCGGCTGCCTAAATTTGTAAATTTAAAAATCTTTTATATAGAAAATAATCAAATTAAATGCGTTAGAGATAATATTGGCTTTGGAAAGCAATACGTGGATTAGTAATTAATTAGCAGATGTCACTTGCAAGTTCACCTTGGGTGAATGCAGCTGTACCAGATGTTACACACATAAGCCTTGACTAAACCTCTTAGATTGAAATTGTCCTCGAAATCATCCAAGAAACCTCACAAATATCGAGGACAGAGTGTTCGCGTCGAATAAATTTTACTCCGGTTGGTGATACTGCCATGAAGCTTAGTCAATAAAATGTAATTAAGGATATGCTTGCAGTGTAGAGACTATTGATTCTTGATTGACTGAAGGGTCTCTGCACTCAAAACTCACGTGCTGCCTACTCGATCGGTATTGAGGCCGTACCTTCGAGACTGCTCGTGTGCACATGGGACTTCTTTGTTCATCCTTGATAGCTTTTCGCACTCTATAAAACTCTGTTGACACAATATTTTTAACACACTCGTCACCCCCACTTTAAGTCTGAAAGAAGGTCATTTACCTTCTCAAACATTACAGGAAGAAATTAAAGGAAACTACAATACCGTCATTGTAATCCTTCAATAAGCACTGAATATCGCAAAATAAGTATTTGCTTCAATGCAAATGACTAATTGTGGAACTTAAATTTTTGGTAAGTGAATTGCTCATTTAGTCAATACTGCACAAACCGAGACCAAAAATTCAAATGGAGTAAGATCCTTTAATATCCAACATCTCTTTGGGCCCCTCCTATTCAGATATCTGTTGGATTCTCTGCTATTCCATGTCAGTTGCTTCCCACTTATTTAAATTACCGAGGGATGTAGCAAAATATTACCTCATCATGATCTTATTGATTTTTGTGTCTTATTTAGCACTTCCAGTGAACAAATTAATACATCCTCTCTATTAGGTCATTATTTTTTATCATAATAATATTGTAGAATCGGTTGTAATTTCTTACTTACTCCGGGACGTTTGAGGATAAAATGTGCCGCACTCTAATAATCGTAACACCTCAATAGTCTTACCATGAGCGATTATAGATAATCACGGTTGAATTAAATCTCAATGTCTTATTTACTAAGTACTATGGGGTCTATACACTGATACTGAGTTAATGGCGTGTCTAGTGATCTGTCCTAAGTTACAACACTCAAATGGAGATTGAGTATCTATTGTGATACTGGTCTAATTAGATTCGAATATATCTTACATAGTCAATTTTATCTAATCTCCCTCCCCTCAACCCTCACCCCCCCCCCCCCTCCCCACCCCCCAAACAGAAAGTATAGGCTTATTTTTAGTAAAAAGAAACTAAGAGGAGAAAACGTAGTAGTTGCAGAACAGGAATAGATATTGTTTAGCCCGAAAATTTCACTAATCCCAGGAACTATTTTTTATTTTATTACAAAGGGAGAATGAATTCTTGGATTCCTCAGTCATCATTAAAATTGCCTTCTCCACAGGGCCAACTGTTATAGGCGATAATAGCTGACTCAATAAATATAATGGAAATATCCAAGAGAAAACACAGCAACTTGTCTAATTGGAGTCTATTTCCTAGAGTTTCCATAAAGAATTGGCTCTCTGTCAAGTCAGCTTTTTGAATTTTTACCCTTAGATATACAAGTGTAGATCAGAAGTTCCCAATATGAGTGATTCATGATGTGTGAATTGGGGGAATTTTAGTTGGGTGAATGTAGATTAAGGCAAGCTTTTTTAAGTCGCTATTGCTTCTATTACACATACTTCTCGAAATTGCCGTGCAGAAAGCCTCTGAATATCAACAAGCCGTGATATAGGTGGATATTGCTTACAACTGACCCTCTTCCTTATATATATATATATATAGGGTGTTCCAAAAAATGTATGCACGATCAATTAGAATTTTATCAGTTAAAAAGTGCAACATTATTTTATAAGTATAATTTTTTGCTTTTCACTGGTTGTTCTCAAACTGACGTCCATTTTTTAGGACACCTTTTAAATAATAAAACTCTAATTGATTGCCACGTTTACAATTAATTTTAAAGTATATGCATTTTTTGGGACACCCTGTATGCAAGGATTGGGCAATTTAAGTGGGAAAATAGTTATGCCGCAGTGTTGTCAGATTTACTTCCGGCAAAGCGGATGCCTCCTCAATTTCGATGTAAAATGTATGCATAGAAGTAAAGCTTGATGAGGATTGCAGCCATTCAGATTTTATCTGCGAGGAACGAGACTTGTGAACGCAATGGTATTTTAGATGATCTGTTGGGAGCACCGGGGCAAATTAACTTGAATATGCCCTTAATGCTAATAGCAAGTCCAGCGAGTAACTGACAATAAGGCCTATCTATCAGCTGTTGCAGTAGATAAATCAATAACAATAAAAGCTATTTTTCACTTTATTGTCGCTCTGGTGCTGATTGGCCGTATGGCTAACTGACCTTGAGCAAATCCTAATCTTGCCTAGTTTCGGCACTGTGGCTAAGACGGCGCGTAGTCAGATTAGCTACATATTGAAGCGTAGGATACTTTTCCAGCCAAACTATTGGTTTGACATGGTGAGAAAGGGACATTTTGAGAATCTTAAAACTTTTGTTTTATCATTTTTATTTCTTTTGTCAAAACAAAGATATTCTTATCTTTTAATATTTTTCGTAGTTCTAAATGGTGAAGTGTTTGAATCTCTTTAATTTAAAGACTCTCGAAAGGTGGAAATTTATTTTTATCTGAGTATCACTGAACTTATAGCATATTCCAGGGTCAATTTTCGATGATCTTGGTATCCGATATAAATCGACTTGGTTCATAGTTGAAAAATAACTATATGGTTGAAGGTTCATAAATTTTTGCAATATGTAATGCATTACCAATACGCCTCTTAAAATAACACCTTTCGTCACCTTTTTATAGTAACAACCTCTCCTCTATTTCAAGCCTATTCGCAAAACAAAGGATACAACAATTCGTGAGTGAATAGTACTTTTAATTGATTTACACCTTCAAATCAACTGTATGGTGAACTTTGAAAATAAGCACAACTGAAAGTCATGTTAGTCACGACAATATGTATGTAAACATATAGCTTAACTGTCTTAATCTAAGCGACGGAAGAGGAATTGCCTCTCAGGAAGTTCGACACACTATGCATGTTCTGGCCTGTTTAGAGAGTCTGTCTATTCGCAACCTTTAAATAACCGTGAAAATACATTTATAAGCTTTCCAGGTCCACTAAGAAAAGGACTAGCAACCCTTGAATTGGGTCGAGGAAAGTTATTCTGAAGCAGCCCATATTGGCCGCAATAAAACAGTGTTGAAAGTTGGTAATTGGCGTGTGTATCTTTATTGGAAAAAGAATTTAATTTTGCGTTTAGAAACTGTTATCATTTTTTTTTGCTTGAACTACGTAATCAAGTGCCGATTCTAATGAATTATTAAAGAGAATTTTCGCCTATTTTCCGTTAAACTTGCAGTTCTCTGACTCACGATTTGCCCTATCTCTCTGTTGCATCGCTCCCGATCTGACTAACCCCTTATCCTGTCAGTGAACTGGTCACGTGTCATATCGTACCCAATTTCGCTTGTTATCCACAATCCGGTTTTTCCTCCTTCAGGATTGACGTCTCCACTCTCCTCCAAAATCCCTGAGTCCTTATCCCCCTTGTTCAAATTCCAAGTATATGCGAACCCAAATCTTGACCTTCTTACTCGGCAAAGACTGTAATAAGTTCAAGGCTTCAATGAGAAAACATTCGGTCTAATAGTGATAGTTTAACCCAAGTTTTCAGAGAAGGACCTTCGAGTTTGCTTTCACTCACTATTCAGTAAAAAATGAATCATTGAGTACCAAGCTAGGATCCCACCTGCATTATTAGTGTGAATACCTACTGACTCTAACGGTATAAAATTTTGTACCTTGGAGCAAAACTAAAGCTAAATTTAGTAACCGGATGTAAATACCATTAAGCTGAATTGCATGACATTTCACCCCGGTCATGTGCGGACATGTTCACTGGGTGTGGTCTCGAATATTATTAATTGGAGAAATGATATTCCAGTGAATTAAACAGTATCACTTAATCACAACTTTAGTTTTTTCAGTTAGTTGGTAATGGCCGGCACTGACATGAAAATCCAATAATCAATAAGTCAATGCAAGAGAGATGGTTAATGTGAGCTTCATTAGGGTGCTTTGAAAATATTGCAATTGGCTTCCTATCAGCGTCACAATAAAGTAGAGACACATGGAAAATGTCTTTTGCAAAAGGCGTTCCTAAAAATAAATAAACAAATAACAATTATGAAGAAAGTATTTTTAAAGAATGAGGTCTTTATCAGAAGACTACAATTAGCGAGCTTCGATGGCCACTCAATTCGTGAATAGATATCGCTTTGCGAGTTAGTTACATGTTAGTACCATCGCTTTTACAACTGAGGCACTGGCTAATATGCTCGTCTGTACAGTCAGAGGTCACGTGCTCGATGTTCCTTGGTGCACAGCCAGTGAAGAAAAAGCCGACATCAATTGTTAAGCCTAATAAAAGGGCATGACAAAAATTCAGATTTCTCGATAAGAACACTCGAGTTCACTTGCCTCCCCCCCCCCCCCCCCTCGCCAAAAATGAGATTTGAAAAATGTCATTGGCAGTACAAAAATTAAGTCTTCAAAATTTAATTTTGAGATAGGAAGCAAAAATACGATTAGTCTAATAGTTCAGAGAAGGAATAAAATGGATTTTTGAGAATAAAGAGTCGTACTGTAGGTCAGTAGAAACTTTCAAACAACTACCTCCGTCGCTTCCTCCTCCTAGTCTGGGTGAGTTTAATTCTGGTGGATTTGGGGAGTGCGGATGTGATCAATAGTTCGTTGTTGGCAGTATTTTTCGAATTATGTCAAACAGAACTGTGTTCCATTGTCTGACACAAGAGTTTCCCGGAAACTATGCTTCGAGAAAGTGCAGACAAGTGCATTGATGTTGGTCATAGTGATTGTTGATGGCATTGATATTACTTCCAGCCACCATTTTGGGTATGATTCCACTAGTGATAG
Organism: Hymenolepis microstoma; assembly: GCA_000469805.3. Classification (NCBI taxonomy): domain Eukaryota; kingdom Metazoa; phylum Platyhelminthes; class Cestoda; order Cyclophyllidea; family Hymenolepididae; genus Hymenolepis; species Hymenolepis microstoma. The sequence goes on along the minus strand of LR215995.1, from coordinate 6,564,110 downwards.
TTAGGCAGCACCATTGATGGGATCAGGAAAATTAACATCCTCCCTTAATCTGTGGTATCTTCACTTTGAGAGCGTTTAGCAGCATTTTGGCACTTGGGACAAACATTGAAAAGTATTTCTATGTCTTTTCCTGTCAGTGCGTAAATCCTCTGCCCAACGTCTTCACGCTATTTATTGACTAGGGTGAAATTTTCAACGAACTCTTTGCTAGGCATGAAAATTGACTCCTTTAACACCCCAACAGGAGTCGACGGTGAAATAGATTCAACATGTTCTCTTTTAACGATGTGGGTAGTCGCTTTGTTTTCACAAATTTTATGGCTTTTCTGATATCTGAGCCCTGTGCCATTTTTTCCACTGTAATACCAGGAATACTTCGGATTGAATCGACAAGAACATTCTATATATCTTATTCTGTAGATATGCTAATGATGACCCTTTATTCCACAGGAGTTTGATGATTCGCAATTAGACGTGATAATTCATCTTCATGGCCGAGCACAGTCTTACGATATTTGATTTCGACATCATATCCCATCAAGGCTATTGCCTAGTGCTTATGAAGGTTCGCTGAACATGGCGGAATGCTCTTCTCGGTTCCAACTACTGATAACGGAGATTGAAGGTTTATCAGAAGAGCAAAGTGACCATCGTGGACAAATTTATGGAACTTGTTCGAAGTATCGATAATATCGAGTGCTTCTTTTTTAATTTGTCCATGATCCTTTTCTGCTGGTGCTAGTCGAAGCCTTCTCTAAATCATCTGAGAAAAAATGTGGGATGCCTGCTCCAGTAACCATAACTTGAATATCTTCTGCAATGGGATTCTAAATTATAACAAGTCAGATGCATATCTGATTTCAACAATAATTTCAGTTTCTCAAACACTCGTTGACAGTTAGCGGACCAGTGCCAGAGTCTTTTAGAAGGAAACGATTTAATAGTCCACGAACTTCATATGAGGAAATTTCGAGGCTATTGAAGTAAAAAAATTGATCCCAGAAATGAACGGAGAGGTCGGACATCGATTGGATGTCGTATGTTTACAATAGCTCAAACTCGTTCGGAATCAAGATGACGATCATCTGGGTGAATAAAAACTAGGTATTTTATGGATTTCAAGAAAAACTCACCCTTCCTTATTTTCAAATGGTATTAATAATCAGTAATGCGTTCAAGCAGACATTCAATTCGTTCTTTAAGTTATTTCTCCATTGATCCAACTACAATGATATCGTCTAGAAATGCAGAAGTGTCCTTTAGTTCACTAACCATATTGCAGAATTTGTTTTGGAAAATAGCTGGTTTAGCCTCGGTTTGCAGGTGAGGCTCTGATAAATTCAACTTTGAGCATCTACCAATGCTGAGAGTTGCAAATATGTCTTAAGCCACAAGAAGAAGTTGGCGTGGCCCATTTGCAGATCGGTACCGGTTTTAGGACACCAATTCTTTCAACTGTGACAGCTTGTCGGAATTGTGTTTACAAAACAGAAAGCCAGGAGTAGTTAGCAGCCAATCAGAGCTCGCGAGGGAGAGGATGAAGAAAAGACCCAGAATGGAGCATCATTCCTTACAGCTTCGTGTTAGACATGTCATCAAATTTATCATGTGAATAATCGGGAAAAATTGATAGTCAGTATTCTTAAAGTGCGTCTATTAGACGCAAGCGTGCTTTATTATCAAAACGAAATAAATTTTTGCCGGTCGAATGTTTCAGGACTTTTATGCAAATACGTTAACCTCCTCCTCCTCCTCTACGCTTATAGAGCAGGGAAAGTAACTGGGCGCTTGGGGATGGAAAAGTGACGTCGTCTTTTTTTCCAGTTATGGGTTTGCTTTAATTTTCACGCATTGACCTAGACAGTCATTGAAAATTGAAGAAAATCATTTGATTATGTTCTGTTCACCTTCATTCCAGTATTGGACTGGCTTTTCGCATCTGATTTGTTAGCTAATTTAATTCTATTTTCGACAGTCTTTGAGCTGGTTTTTGATCATGTCATCTGAGTAGCAGATGACTTTTGGATAAGGAAGTGGATGATCGACTTCAGTAATTCCAAATTCGTCTAACCAATCGAGATCTAGAATGTACAAGTAAGGTTGATTCGTTATAAAGAAATTTGCAGTCATTTCGTGATCATCATAAAAACTTGACGGTCAAGCTCACCTTTAAATGTCATAGCGTCACCAGAGGCGTTTCGACCTAAGTGACTCGCCAGTTTCTGCACTGGACAGCACATTGCTTTAGGTGTTTTATTTGAGATCAAAGTGATACCAGAAGCAGTATCAAAATCCAACTTGACTTCCGTTTCAGTAATCACCAAGACATAGTTGTCTTCATATGTTGAAGAGGCTTTCTGGAAGTCTTTTTCCTTAAGTTCCCTTTCATGCTCCTCAGGCATTCCAATTTTTTATGTCCTCTGTTCCGACAGACATTACAAATATGATTTCAGTAAGGAAACTCTCCCCAATAGTATACTTCACCACATAGACAGCAAGGTGATGTCAATTTTTTTTTATTTGAAATATTTTCCTGCCTGTTCCTTTCCTGGACGGTCGGGCAATTTTTCTAGAATAGTCATATTCACCGGCGTTCTGCTGGAGCATTGCCGTGTTATCCAGGACGGTGCCCTTTCTTCGAAATTTACAATCTAAATACCGTAAGGTGGTATTATAATTTTGTTCAACCATCATGAAAATTTTTACGCGAAAATCTGGATGGCAGGAATCCTACAGACCACAAAGGAATAAAGAGCGCTTACAGTGATCATTCGAATAGATTTGTCCAAGTAATATGATTACCGAAATCCTCATCTGGTTTCCTAGTCAACGTTAGAGATTTTAAGCACTTACGCAATTCCGAGAGTTTTAATTAACTATATGTAGTTACCGAAGAAGTGTTCCCCCAGTAGTTTATTCCATAAGTTCGGAACAAAATTCGTAATTGGAGCGGAAATGTGCATAAGGTGGGGAAAAAATTGAAATTAAATGTCTATATCGTCAAGGAAAATAATTAAACTCGCTTGTATACTTTCAGTGACTCCTTGACAAGAGTTATACTTTATTTCATTTATAGGTCGTCAACTTTGTAATAAATGTTTTCAAAATTTTTTTGCAGAAGTTTCCAGTTGCATTTGTTCCCATGAATTTCAGTGCATGTTACCAGGTCAATTTACTTGAATGGCTGGGCGTGTCGTTTTTATCTACTGGTATCGCCTTATAGGCACAAGCAGGACATTTTAAGCAAAGCGGAACCCACTATAGTTCACTCTTAGTGAGCCCTATTAAATACATTGTTAACTCAAGTCACGATTGGCTATTTGAACTCGCTGAATTGTTGCCCTTTCATACGAAAAATGCGATCACACACAAATACTTGACGAAACGTTTTAGGTTAATAGGGCAAATCTACATGTACCTTTTTCGGCATGTTCTATGGATGTATATATCTTGCTTCGTATTAGTACATTTTGGTAACGTGAAGGGGGGAGTTTAAATAAGGGTGGAGAAAGTAAATATTCCAGAACACTTTGACAGAGCACGCTATCCATAACACATGTTCTTTATGAGGTACACTAGGTTAAATCTAATTTTATTCTTATCCTAACAACACAGTCAGGAACTCTCCGATTACATGTTTTTAAGAACTTCATTCTAAACAATTTGCTGAAGTCGAATGAGAATGAGGAATTATTGTTTGAATTGTGATGATTTAAATGTGGTCTTCTGTAAATATCCCGATTCAGATAAACATTTAAGAAGTGGGCCAATTTATGGACACACTATGAAGTTCAGAGGCCAATGGTTCAGGAATAAAGATTATAACAAAAACACAGGCTCAGAACAAAGCACAGATCTTCATCAATGGCCATGCCATATTCAGATCTGAAGGTTTAATGAAAGGCTTTGGGAAGATTACAGGCACTGCAGGTAGTACTCGAGAGGAATCAAATCTCAAATAAGATCTTATGTTAGACACGTTTTTATCATGTTTCTTTTTCACCAAAGTTATTAACAGTTCAATTTTTTAAAATTAGGAGTTGCTCACAATCGCCCACCCGAGAAAGTGGATATTTAGATTTGAGCGAACACCCAGGATAAAATCGTTCGGTTAAACGATTATAAAATTAAATAATGGGGTAATATATTGAAGTTACTTCCATTCTCTTGTTCTTTTCTCTAACAAAATTCATAGGCAATGGTAAATATTCATTTTGGCAGGTCATCTATTACCCGCTGTGCGAAATCGTTTATCTGCGTTCTGTCATTAACCTGCTATAGTTACACAACTTAGATATTCACGAACGAATTTTATAGCTTACCAATTCAAGAAAATGTTATCGAAAAAGTCCTATAAATACCGATCTGTAATCATGAACACAAAATTTGTAAAATTTTTCAAGCCGTTCGAGCAGTTCTTATAGTTGAGTTTCTAATTAGAGTGCGTTGTGATTGATCAATACGCCATCACCTGTCACTTATCGCATATGAATATACGAGACAATCGATAGAAAAGATTATTTAAGAGTTCGATCAAAGGTATTTTTGACTTATTGAAGAAGTGATCGATATTTATAGCACATTTCCCGAATTTTATAATAATTTACTTAAAGTAAGGTTAAAGTGATTTAATATTCACACCTTCTCAAAGTATGTAATTAATTCTAATACATGCCCCCAGGACAATTTTAGCAAACAACCCGAAGCGAAAAATTCTTATAAGCCTTTTAAAACAAAAAAATGCCTTTTAAGAGAATAGTAGACGTTCCTGCACTATACTATAATGGAGATTTGTAAGATGTGATTAATTAATCGATTTTACGAATATTGGGTCATTGAGTGAAAATTATTTGTCTTAATTACTCTATTCTTATAGCTCTCAGATAAACAAATTTTTTATAATTTTCCATTGCGTGGAAGCAATTTCCGCCGTGTTCAAAGGTCAATTAGACTGAAGGGTGGGATCAAAAAATGGCGTCGAAAAGGTTGCTTTATTTAATTTTCGGATTCAGATCTACGTAGTCAAAGAAAAAAATATCAGAAAATTCTCCTCCTAAAGTTGCGAGTTGAACAGTGGGACATATAGCCTTCATTCACTAAAACGAAATGCAATTTGGTTTTGAAGAATCTCCTTCTAGAGAGCTAGAGAACTGATTTCTCTCAGTCCCAAGGAAACTTGAAAAATTCATGAATAATAACCATTAAGCAAAAAAAAATTACGCGAAATATGACTTAAGTGGGAATTTTCACCTTTTCTTCTCCATCCTCTTTCTGGTCTCATTGAACTATTCTCCGTATTCCTACACTTCTTTGCAATTAAATAGTGTTAATTTTTAACCGTGCCAAGGATATGTTTGTGGTGCCCAGTGTGTACGATAATAGACAACAATCGGAAAAATTTGTGCACTTCACATATAATTCATACGTGTAGTTGGCATTTAAATCTCTCGGAGAGAATAGCGCCGTGTTTATACTAAAATTAAATGGCTCCAGTAAACCGTAACTGTTCTGGCTACAAATTTCACAATTACTCCTTTTGACCATTCCACTAGGTAATTAGTCCCTTCATTAACAACAGCTAATTATCTAATCATTCCATTTCAATATTATTAATTATTATTATTTATCAACTTAATTAAAATTAGGATTATTGTCAAGTTTTAACTCACAATAAACTATCGCTTGCTATAATAGTAGAATCGATCTTGCTATCAAATCTTATCCAGCAACGCGATATTGAACCAACGCATTTAAATATTTTGGTGGTTACTCGCCCTTCTAATTGCGTTCCTTACACCCAATATCGCAGATTTACTCACCAGAGTTAAGCTCACTTTACCATGGCTCTACTGGTCTAATATTTTATTTGAAATTAATAGGTGCAGCATATAATCCAATTATTAAACTGACATAAAAATTATAGGATTTTAACATGTAAATCTTACTAGCGCAAATCACGTTTAAAATTAAATTGATCGGAAAAGAAGATGTTTTCGAAAGTCATTTACCATTAGGCAGGATTATAAAATGTAAGTAAGAATAGAAATGATTTAATTCAATTATTTGTAAAAATGAATCGAACAAGTGGACAATATAAAAGTCAATAAAAAATAAGAGCAAAAAGGTTCATTAAAAAAATTTAGGTAAAGTCAAGATTTATCTACACGCAGCCTATCAATCAAAACGACAAATTTCAAGCCTTCCTCTAAATGGTCGAATTCGTCTCAACCAATGAGAATCGGACTAAGTTGCATCAGCGCTTCATTAGCTCTAATCTCTATCCCCTCGACCATACAAATATCACGCATGAACCTCAAGGTCATTTTTCTACTGGCCGACTGTTTTTACTCCTGCCTTTCATCGCCTAGTTTCGTAGTTTAATCGGACGCTGAACGTAGGCATCATCGACTGACGCGAAATAATTGAAAATGGAACTCACTTGCGGCGAACAATGTCTGCGTGTTTTGCTTGTCGTTTGCAATCTCCTCGTTTTCGTAATTTGTGGTTTTTTTTTGTCACTAATCGCTCTCCTCTATATAGATCTTTTCTACCGTTTGCGCTGGATTTGCAGCCTATATCCTCGCTAGAGTTAAAGAGGTCACCGATGACAACAATGCCATTGTTAGTATCGCCATTGTTCTTGCTGTGGTACTCTTCACCCTCGTTCTTAGCTTCTTTGGTTGCTGTGGAGCTTGGAAACTCAACAATTGCATGCTTAAAACCGTAATTCATTATTGATTGATATTGATTGCTTTCAGTTCGCTATTATCATTTCTATTCTGCTGGTTATTGAAATAATTGTCGGGGTATTGGTTCTGGTGTATAAAGAGAAGGCGAGTTCCTCTAGCTTTGCTAGTAATTAATAAAATCTAGGTCAAGGATTACGCCGATGCATACGTGAAACAACTCATATATAACGTTGAAGTGTCGGGTTCTGTTGAGGCAGAAGGAATATTGCGGAGTCTGCAAGAAAAGGTATGGTATTCGTTTTCGTTTTCAACAGTTTGTTAGCTTGAATGCTGTGGTGCCACTTCGGAGGCAGATTGGAAGGACCCCAAGATTTACTGCTGTCCTCGCGATAAACCTAACTGTCAGGTGATCTCTGGGAAGGTGGGTTTCGTTCTCTGTTTATTTTTCACTTAAAATCTGGCTAATTTGATTCCTAACGCATAATTAGTTTAATTTGAACTTTGTACTCTGCATTCTTTGTTTGACATACTAGTCACGTTTTCATGCCAGGCATAATTTGGGTAAGTAGAATAATAGAAGGACTGAAAACTAGTGCAATATTATCACTTTTTGACTATCAGTAGTAATTTTTCTGCTTTGCTTTCTCTAGGGTTGTGTTAATGTCATCTACGATTACTTGAAGGGCCACTCTGTGGTCGCTGGGATTTTGGTTCTTGTCCTGGCAGTTGTGGAAATCGGTGCAATTGTCGCTGCTTGCTGTTTGGCTAAGAATCATAGCGTATGAGGCAAAATAAAACCAAGTCCTTTTTTCGGATCGATTTTACACTTATTTACATTCAGTGTTACATATACAAATTAAAATCGAGATATAATTGTTCTCACGCGTTTAGGCCCCCTTTCTATTCTTCTTCATCCCCGTTTCTGTCTAAAATTCTCCTTTCCTTAATTAATCCGATTTATTCGTTAATATAATACTTCCATTTTACATTATGTATAGATTTTGTTCTCAGTCTGGATAGAAAACTTTCTTGTGTTTTTCGATCGGTGTCTGTGTTCGAGGTCAGCCTGTTTTGGCTCCTTTGGACCTATCTTAGTTGGGGTAAGGGACTATGTTGTGCGTTTTGATTAGTGCATGATTTCCTTAATGGGAGTATTCATTCCGGTCTGTAGTTGCTAAACTTCTTTCTCTGATGTTTGAGACGCAGTTGTGCTTTAGTCATTTGATTCTCATCTCTACACAAAAGCACGAACGCCATGATTTAAAAAGGACGTAAGGGTATTGAAAGGGTTTGGCTAGGTTCTGTCTCGCATTAGCTTATTAATTATCGAAGCAAACATTGTGGACGTTAAGCTTCCGCAGTTGGTAAATTATCAATTGCAAACTGACGAAACAGTTCAATATTCCTTCAGTCAATCTAAATGTAAGTTTAGTTACCATTTCAAATGAAATTTTGTACGTGAATCAGCGATTTGCGCGCTCTTCACCCATGTCTGTTATGTCCAGTCAATGGGGCATCACGTGATTTCTGCAAAGTCTGGGTGAGGGGGCTGGATTAGTCATGCACACCGTATTGACCCAATTCTCTCTCACATTGAAGCACACTCGGTGAGCGAGATGGCCACTTCACTCCAAATAAAGGCGGTGGTTGAATTCGACCCACGGTTATGAAGTAACACGGAGATCTTACGGTCCTGATTTTTGCTATGTTGGAGAGAAGGCAAGGTTGAATGCTAAAAGCACAAGTAAATATTCCGGATGACTTAAGAAGTCTCTTGGTTCTTTTACAAATTTTTCCCCACCTCTCTCTCCTTAACTTTTCTGCTTTTTTGTATTCCATGTTGTTGAGTAAAGCATGCTCTACGGTTTCAATCATTATTTTGCTGTTTCCAATGTTTATAGGATTTTTCAAATAACTGGAACCAATTAGCTATGGGGAGAGGAGAATTAGGATACAAATTATTAGTTTGGTGAGATTTTGAAAATACATTGCCCACACATTGGTTAACGCGACTGTGGGCGTTTCTGTGTTTCCATTTCAGGACGTATATGCTACGTCTGGAGTAACGGGTATATCTGAAATGAATGATCGCCCTCTCTCATATTACTGGACGTTAAGGGGGAGGGGGGAGGGATAGGGTGTGTTTGCCCAAGTATGCATAAATACGCGAGATCAATGTTCAAAGGTGCACAATTAGCGGTGAACTACATGGCTTGATTCGTATCAACAGGGTGAGTTTCAAAAGCTTTCACAGGATGATTTTTCTCTAAGTGTTGTAAACGCTTTCTCTTAAACGGGTTTGTGAGGACTCAATAAGATGAGATTTAAATGAACTCCTTTCGATGAAATTTCATTTTGTGATGTTAAATGCCTAGGGGTTACCTAATGTCAATTAGTCATACTACTCGACATATGCCTGTTTTTAAGTTAATATCTCTGTCCATTTAGTTCAGCGCTACACTAAATTAATTCTGTGGGTCTTAAATATATGCTAGAAAAATTTTGACATATTCTGTAGTTGCCAATGTTTAGAAACCGCTTCCTCGAGGGCAAATAGGATAGCGGGATTTGATCGAAAGATTTTGGCAGTCTGAGATGTATAAAGTGCCTTTTCCTCTTGCTAAACATTTGCTTTGGTTTAAGATAATGTGCACATACAAAAGAATAAAACTGTTGACTGTAATTTCACTCTTATGTCAATCTAGGCCTTGCGTAGATGGATTTCCTTACTATATTACAAAAGCGCTGGATTTTGTGGGAAATCGATTCCCCTACTGCTACTTGTCTGTTTTATTATGAACAGCGGATGAATAGAGCTGGAATGAAAGCAAAAGTAACCCACCGGACTAATAAATAACATCATGACGCACCTTTGTTCCAGGATAAAAGTCAGTAGTAGAAGAAAACACTACATTGGTATTTTTTTATGTCATGGGAAGAACGCAATAGATCCTACCAATAGAAAAATCGATACAAACGCGGGTGAACCTGCATAATACTAAAGTGCATCCAGGCCCGCGATGAAGGTAGGAAATCAATAAACACATCTAGCGAATATGGATCCAGGTACGATAATATATAGGGAAAAGCATTCTGGAATTTGCATCACTGCATTAACTTAAGCCTAAATCTTGGATATACCTACACTGCATTAAGTGTGTGGAATTCCATGGCAAACTCTGCTACAAGATAGATGAAGAAACAGATTAATAAATTAGGCTTGTTAAAGAGTAAATTTTTTGAAGTTAAATACAATACAGTCTTTGCCAGACCGACCACAATAAACATACCTTTCTAGGCAAAATTTTTTTAAAGAAATATGGGTACTACAGTTTCCACTATGGCGTAGTGGTTAACATCAAAGCTCAATAAATAAAGTGGTCACCAGAGATGGGAATGTCCATTCACACTGATTAATTCTGGTCAAAGCAGTTGAAATGAAGCTTCTTATGATAGAAACTCCTCTTCAGAAATGGAGGCTTGTTGACAGGTCTCTTGATGGGTTTGTTTGAACGGATAATAATAGCGTTAACGACAATGGAACTTTAAATTCAGATAAAAGTAGCCATATGGATAAATGAAAAATTCTGGGTACTGAGAGAAGTTAATTATAATGATTCAATTAGAATAGTGGAATAATTTGTGACCTGCCAAATTGTAGTTAACATTGAGCTGGATTAACACTGTTTAAAACATAGAAAACATCTTACTATAATACTTTATTGATCTATCCCATAATAAAAGTATAATTTAATGAAATAAGAATTCTGCTTAAGAAAAAGGCACTCTCTCGTTACCTTCTTGATTAATTTTAAACAAATTTTCGGTGGAATAATTACTGTGATTTAATTTTTTTGTAAAATCACCTTGAAGGCTCAAGACCGTAATAAGTATGAAGTGACCCAAATTCTCAAGTGATGCTTCATCTATTAGAGAATAAATTAATTAACCTGAGAGTTTGTGAACTGCTATAGATGTACAAATAGAGATAGAACTATGCATGAAAATAGACCCAAAACTCCAAAGAAATTTAATCTGAAAATGTAGTCTCCTAAACGACCTAGTTAACAATACGAGTATGCTCAGCTTACGTATGACTATGCTACCTAAAGACTCGAATAAATGGTTTTAGCACTGGTAAGATCACTGACCTCCTATTTGCAGCACACCCTTACACTTACAAGACCTCTTTTTTATGCTGTCTTCCTATATCTTCCTAAAGACAAATGGAACTGCACTTTTGGAGACAAAATACAATCATACCTATGTTTTGTATTTGGTGTAGTGCCAAATGTTAAGTCACAAATCGTTCGCTGCTTTGTGCTCAGTGGTTAGTGAACTTCAGACATCATCTTCCTCTTCCTTCCCAGAACGAATTGCCAAAAGTGATTTGTACGGAACTGCCACGAGTTAAAGTGGTCTATGCCAATAATCACAGTGGCCAGTTAGAATGGCTGCATTATCTAACCATTCAGTAGTGGTCAAAATTTTTATGAGGGTCCACTATTTGCGCGAAAGAGGAACCAACCGACCAACCTATAATAGAACTTGCCGTGGATCGCATATTTATAGGTGCCCAAGTAGCCCCATTGTATTTGCTCTCATTTACTTTTTAGAACATGATAAATCGATACTTTTGCTAAAAAATAAAATTTTCCAAACTTTTTTGGTCACTTATGTAAATGGCAGTACTTGGCGAGGTAGTCAATTCAACTTAAGTGCAAAGATACTCGATTTATGGTGGTGACACGTATACAGTCCTACAGAAGACATGCTGACCGGTAGACGCCCATTTCGCACCTGAAGTGAACTATCAGATGTTCACTATGTTGATAGTCTTAATATTAATATGGGTGCTACACACCACTTTATTAGTCTATTAACCATAAGGTGAGGCCGGTAAAAAAGACGTGTTGGGTTGTGCATTGAAGTTCATGGTGAACATATACAAACACCGGCTGTGAACTATTGGATGTTCAGTATGTTGCCGTTCGTAATATTCTGCATTTGTCACTTCTAAAGAAAGGCATAATAATAATTTACCTTTCTCTTTTCATACTGGACCTCTATTATCTTGACTACAGGGTATACGAGTATGCAAAGGTGAATGGGTACAAAATCATATGAAATCGTATCACTCAGATTTCTGTTAAGTAGGAGGTGGGACTTGATGTGAGTAGGATAAACATTATTCGCGGCAACTGGGATGTCTACTGAGAGTCAATTTTTAGAGATTTCTCTCTATCATCAATGAACGACAACAATAAATCCCTAACCCTCTTAACAACTAATAAATAGGGGAAAGATTTGATTAAATAGTAATGCAAGACCATATAATTGGGAAACCATCGTCATGGTAAAAGTAATGCTAGTCAATGCATTGAAACGGAGGCATTGAAACGCTAGACGGGAAGGTAAAACAGCGGGGAACGAAGGGCACAAAAGAAACCAAAAATTTTGACCACTGAAAGCGGAAAATGAATGGAGTAGAGCAGAACAGAACCTTGTTAATTCCTTTTTAGTTGAAAGTCCATTAAAAAAAATCGTTTGAAGACTAATTCTGAGGGTCAAAACTCGTTTTACTTACTGCATCCCACTTTGTAGACACAAACGTTTGTTGTTTGCAAACATTTGTATAAGGCACTTTCATAGTTACTTATTTCTCTACAACTACTCAAACATGTTTAGATTTCTCTGGTTAGCCAATATTTGCAGCGATTGCTTCTCCACAGGCGGCCTCACATAGCTTCGTTTGAGCATGGAAATCCGCCAACGATAATCCAGTGAATGATATATGAAAGTTGAGAGTTTCTCTTGAGTGTAACAAAAATATTCAATTGAGGAGCTTCCTAACACCTTCTCCTTTTGAGTCGGACTTTTCAGTGTTAATTTGGATTGTGTCAAAGCTGTACTGCAGTTGACATCGTGAATTAGGTAATCATCAGCCTATGCAATACCACTTCATTTCCGGGTCTTGATGTGTCCACGCGCTTTTTAATCGAGCCATTCTTTTGTTGTTTCAATATTTCGTGACTTTAAAATTCTTTTAAATTCTTGTTTATGACATTATGACAATAACTTCTCAATAGCATGCATTCGAAGCTGGGTTGTCTCCATGGCATGAGTCTGAATAGTGGCACCTCTTTTTTAGATTTTGGGGTTAAGGCATTACACATTTCTAGCTCCTGGTGGCTTAAATTTTCGTTTTCAAACTCACAGAATTTTGGCATTTCTGTTCGTTACTGGAAATAATATGGAAGTCCGCCCTTTCAAATTCAATGATTAGGCGACTTGAGAAAGTTACCCAGTTTTCTCCTGGTCTCCTGCGGATAGTTAGACATTAGTAACTTGAACTGAGGAGTAGGGTCTGTTCTCCAAAATAGTTTGAAAATAATTCAACAGCTTTATCGAAAATTTTATAACTTTCTTTTAAGGTGAAATTAAATAACTAGTCTGATTATGCTTTATTGCACCAAGAAAAATGAACTTGGCAATGCCATATGTGTGTTACATTACATTTGTAAAATTTGAATTTTGTTTAAATGGCTTAATTGCTTAATTAAGAATACAGTCAGGAAATGCCATTTAATCAATAAAGACGTCCATGTTGGAATTGGTTTAGTTAGACGAGTTCATCTTATTGCTATTTTTATTCGACATTGAACAAGTGTCAATGCATTTGATTTAAAAAAATGTCTAGTAATTCCTCCACCCCGCATATATATAAGTTTTTCTTATGTTAAAATAAAAAATCATTTCGTATCTCGACCTACATGCCAGTTATCGCATCAATATCAGCTTTTACATAGCAGGGCTTTACTATTTGATTAAATCCCGGTTAAATCTCTCACAGATACCACTAAATCAGTGGCCTCTTTACCTGAATTGAACCATCTTGACCAGGTAAAATTGAAGGAATGAAAGCAATGATCGATGTTTATATATCGTTGCGATGAGTAGAAAAGACCGTCCCATCACCATGAGGTTATCTGCTATCTGATGTCTATAATCTCTTGCCAAATACTGACCTCGAGACCTCTCTGCTTCTACCATCAATCTTGGTAAGGCGCCTACACACTTTCAAGCCTGAACATTTAAATCAATACAGTGTTCTTATCTTCAAATAGGCAGTGAAGTATTATAACCGAAACTCTTGCCCAAACTGCCAAGTTAAATTCAAACCACTAGTTGGAATAAGAAATGACGCGTCAGTAAAGTAGTGTGCCTGAATTTCGAACACCTTCGTTACTGGTGGGAGAAAGCTGACTATACCATCGGTTCTACAGATAATGCAGACTTTTAAAATTATGTCAAGAATGCGCTTCCAAGTTTCCATTTGATTCCTGTCGAAATTAGCCTACATTAAGCACTAATGAGAGTTTCCACTTAAGTACCATCCTTCTACTTTTGATTATCCTCCAATTAAATTTTAAAGCCAGTTTCTTTTTGTCTAATTCAACTGTAAAGCCATGAGGTACAATGTTTTAAATCGTTCCAAAGGTCTTTTTAAAATACTAGGGTTCTCAACCAGGTCCAGCTTGATTGCTAATTTTATGCCAATTATTTGTAGTTTATACAATTTAATGAGCGACAATGAAAGTAAAGACCTATTGGCGAAAACGGATTCTGAGACTGCAAAAACTATTCCTTACAATAATTTGTTTATAACTACAATCCTGCATGGCAGTTTAATGTAATTCCAGTAAAATAGCCGAAACGAGGAAAGAGAAGACAAATCGAAGGAAATTTAGAACCTTAAATAACGATGACCAGTGGTCTCGCACAGATTGTGTACTGTGTGTGTGGTTATTCACTGGTTTGGAAAAAATAGTTTAATGACTAACCGATATTTTCCGTATAAAAGGGAAGAAGGCGCGAAATAAAGTGATAGTGGCCTCAGCGACAAGTATTTCATCACTTAACTATTGCAGTTGGATGCGAATTTTATTGCTCACCGCTGAGCGTTCCCGTATTTTTTCGCAAGACCAAATTGCTTACACCTCAATTTTATCGAGGTAGTTTTATTTATGCAATGTTAGGGAAAAATAAGGCAACACTGAGTCTGCATGCCCCAACCTTAAATTATTTATTTGCTTATTTCGATTTTAATTATTAGAACTCATATTAAATGTGCTTTGCTATGCTGGAACCCCCGGGGTGCGCGATAGACTTACCTCCTCGTCGTACACTCTGGGCAACGTATACTCATACTGCAAAAAGTTGATAAACTGGCAGTTTACTTCAAACTACCATGACCCCACTGTATGCCATTTTCCACCACTTCTACAGTAATCATCTCAACTTACCCTTTTTCTCCATCTTTGTGTCTCTCTTTCTCTTTTGCATCTGTGAATTACTCTTCTGTTCTCCCTGTCTACTTTTTGTGACTTTGATGGTTCTCCCTCTCTGAAGTCAGAGGTCAACTAAAGGGCTAATGATAACTATCATAAAGCCTTTCGCTTTATATAAATAAATGTTGAAACGGCTCAACGAATATTAAAAATTCAAACTTGACTACCGGAGGAGCAAAAGTTGGCGATCGAACTATTTAATTAGCTAAGAAATAAAAACTCTGAAAACGGATCCTGAAACTTGAAATTGGAAATTAAAGGTATGAAGTGGTGCAGTGTCAATATTTAATTAAAAAAGGACTCCTACCCAAACACTCACTTCTTTCAACACTCATGGGACTAGTTTTCGGTTCGCCATACTTGGTTACTTTCTCATTAAAGAAGAATTTGCCCTGCTTGAATAATGATATCTCATCATTGGAAATTACTTTCCTGGTGGTAGCATATTAGTCTACGCAAATGCTCATTGGCCAGTGGGTAAGTTCTTATGACAGCTTTCGGACTTTTCATTGCTGGCAAAAAATTAAAATAAATAGGTAAAAAACTCCGTTCAATTTTCTTTAAAATGAGTAATCATTAACTAAGAATGAGCAATCACGACTTATCACCAAACCAAGTATTAATCAAGAAAAACCGGGCTGAATTATTCTTAGTTTTTGGGTGGTGGATTTGTTTATAAGAGTAAAAGTGGTCTAAAGTAGGTTTACCTACATGCACCAAATTATAGCTTAAAAGACTAATTTGGAAGAAAGACGAATAATTTATACGCATGACACATTAGCTAATAAACTTTATCAACAAATGTGTAGGAGTTGCGAATTAATTCGAAAAGTAGATAAATTTGTTCATGAAATTGGGCTTCGGACATTTTCTCAAATTTGAAAATGCACATTCTATAAAATATTTGAATGTATTTTTTTGCCCACACTTTACAGGAGAAAAAGAGGAAATATCACCCGAAAAAAACTGCCAGGTGACCAGGAGAAGGAGAAGGGTATAACGAGAACTTCTTAACTGCGTCCTTCGTCCAGAGTTGTCACTTTTTCGGCTTTTTCCAAAGAAGTACCTTTAAGACAATCCAATTTTGAAACTGGAATATCTAATCTTTAGGAGTCATAGTCAAGGTTGACTTCTTTGCAGTATCCAGGCCTAACTTATTGGCAGACTGAATTGGGAGGTTGATCTTGTCGTTTGGATACAAA
The DNA here is from genome assembly GCA_000469805.3 of Hymenolepis microstoma. Classification (NCBI taxonomy): domain Eukaryota; kingdom Metazoa; phylum Platyhelminthes; class Cestoda; order Cyclophyllidea; family Hymenolepididae; genus Hymenolepis; species Hymenolepis microstoma. Next base: position 6,547,868 of record LR215995.1, on the reverse strand, counting down.
TATCTCCTTTGACAGCCTGTATTGTATTCCAGTATTGATTTCCAGCAATAAATGACTAATTAAAGATGATAGGTGATCTCCAGTAAGAAGCACGGTTAAAAATGTCATAATCAAGGGAAGAATTTTAGATAATTCAGTTTAATATGAAAGGACATGAAGTCTAAAAGATATAAGAGATACAAAAATATGAACCAAGAAAGATAGGAATATAATATTTGAGATGAAACAATAATTTTGCCACAATGGCCTCTGCTCTGATAGGGATTGGATGATTAGTTCACTCTGGTTGAAAGGAAGTGGATACTGTTACGATGTCGTTGAGTTGGCCTCGGTAGGAACGTGATTGGTGGTTTACAGCTCCTCAAGCTGGCAGGATTCTTATTAATAATAAGATAAAATGATAATTTATGCTCTTACAAAACACTATTTGTCGTCTTTCTATATTTTTATAACAAATCATTAGTTATTTAAAAAAGAAAGAGCCACTATCGAAAGTTTTCCCATTGGATCCAAAATACAACTTTTCTCTATCTCCTTTAGTAGGCAAATTAAATTTCACCTTGGGACAGGGGGTGTGGCAGGGAGTATATGCGAATCACTCAGAAATAAATACATTTAGTTAGTAGGAAATAATTACGTGTGCATTATCACGTATTTACGAATTCCCGTGTAGGAAACTGATTCATGAACGAAGAATACGTGACTTCTGGCTTTACAGAGGGAGGTCAATCAAAGTCACAAGAAGTAGACAGGGAGAACAGAAGAGTAATTCACAGATGCAAAAGAGGAAGAGAGACACAAAGATAGAGAAAAAGGTAGGGTAAGGTGAGTACTGTGGAAGTGGGGGAATACAGTGGGGTCATGGTAGTTTGAAGTAAACTGCCAGTTTATCAACTTTTTGCAGTATGAGTATACGTTGCCCGGTGTGCATCACGTGGAGGTAAATCTATCGCGCACTCCATGTTGATCCTTTAATAGAAGAAACTCGAAATTAATTCCGGTTATTGCCCATATGCTAAGACAGCCATTGTTGGCTGGTGATTGAAGATCTGTCTAGTAATATCCGTCCACAGGTCCAATAATTGTCTAAGAAGTACTCTTTGACTTAGGTGGCACTTGAGTAAATAAGTAGAGATAATCCATCTCCTTAGTAACTTAAATACGCATTTAGATGGTATCTTTTTTCCTCGAAAATGGTAATCATGAGATTGATTCGCCTATCACATAAGTGATTTTTGAAAACAATTCCTGTAGGAAACCGAACCGTTGAAGGTAATTTGACCAATACTAAAACGAATAATCTTTTAAAAGAAAATTTAATTAATGGAGAATAAATACCGCGTCCCCTTTCAGATCTAAGACGTTGTAAGTAGTCTCATATTTACATTAAAATATTTACTTTTGATATTTGTTCAGTACAAGTTTTATCTAAATATGCTGTCAGATTTCAATTAATTTATTCAGAATATTGCAATTCTGCTACGAAAACTCATTTTTATAGGGTAGCATCAGAATTTTAATGGTTCCGCATTTTTAATTTACTAATAATGGAAGCAAGTGAGTTCGCTAAAAAAATGTTCATTTTTAAGGTCTATTTACTTTCAAAGTTACCAAAATGATTTAAGTAGGTGGATTTAATGGTTAGCTCGTAAATTCCTTAACAGCCATTTGCGTGTACTGAAGTAGTTTGACGTGACATCTCAGTGGCTTCCACCTAGAATAATATATCTTGTCTTTCCATTAATACGAGGGCGTTCAGTCATTTGACTAGTAGCAAGTCGTTTTCAGGTGACAAGGTTTAATTGCCATTAGATATGAAGAATGCTTCTCATATACAAAAGTAAATCCTATAGCTAGTCTATGACAGCTACTGATGGAGCAGTTTTGGTGGCCTAATGTGTTGTGGAAAGGCTTGGAATTTGGAGCTCTATTGGTCCACTGAAATATTCCATGAAGGTTGGCGCTTATTGACGGAAGGAAAGGGACTCACTGAAACGTTTAAGAACCTAATAGAACAAAAGGTTTGAAAATTATTCATTACTACCTTTGATATTTCAAGTAAACTGTAATTTACAAGATTTGACTTAAAAAGAACTCAGTACCAAACGATTTATTGTTATAGTTTGATTGATGCCTCGATAACTACTACAATGATTTTAGATGGTTTACCTTCAGAAAATTCCTGAATGAGACAATCATAAATTAAAAATGAAAGGTAAAGAATTCTCATAAATGGCTTAGGAGGCATAATTACAGAGAAAAAAATATATATACTTTCATTACGATTATGTTTCAGTTGTATAGTCGCAAAAAATGAAACTCTTGACAGGTGGAAATGGATTCGCACTTATAATGAGTGGTGAACTTTCTTAGAGGGCGGAAATTTATTTCACATAATCCTAACGATAAAATATTACTACTGTTCATCTTTAGTTAGTCAATATATATAAAAATATTTTTTTTGTAAAGTGAGCAGTTTTATGAATACAATTGGATAGGAGTTTTTGGGGACATGTAATTAGTTCATCTTAAGAGATCCGCTGGAGTTGTTGAGATGTGAGTAGTATGATTCTCTCTGTATTCCCTTCTAATAATAACCAACATTACTATTAAATTCTGCTGAGTTTTTGACTAATGCTGACTTCAATTATTCATGATATGAGGCCATCGTATTCCTAGGCATAAACGCTGATGAAACTAGTGTTTTCGGCATCATTCAAAGCCTATTGGTCGGTTAAAATGCGCTCCAAATTTTAAAAAGTGCGCATTGCCAGGAGCTGGTTTGAAAGACTCTACATATTTTATCAATTCTTTTGCCTAGTTTACAAAACGCTATTTTCACCATTAGTCACCCCAAATTTTTCTTCTTCTCCATTTGAACTTAATTAACCTGAGTTCTCCTCTTAATTTAATTTTTCTTTTCTGACTGTACTGTGGTGATAGTGGGCGAAAACCAGTATGGAGACGATATTATCAAGTATTTACTTCTAGATTCTTCCTTATTTTTTTACTAAGAAGAAAATATTTATATGTAAAATTGCGAAATATTTCCTCTTGGCAAAATAAATATTCGTTTTATATTTTCTTCCCATTGCCATCGGTAACAATGTTTCGCATTTAAATTTGTCTAATGAATTATTACGACTTATGTTATACTTGATATATTTCGAGTTGAAGTGCAGTAATTTTTAGCAATAACACTGTCCTCAATGGAACATTTCAAAGAATTCTGAAAAAGATTGGATTTTGTTAGCGAATCCGCTGTACTGACAAAATTGCAATTCTCATTGATAACATTGAATAAAACCTGTAAATTGATATTTTTGTGACCAAAAGCATGGAAGACATGGAAGGAACATTGTTACTCCTCATTTCATTACTATTCCTGCTCAGACCGAGATTGTTATTAAGGGGAAGCACAGCAATCTCACCTCACTTTTATGGGAGTGACGCGGAGATGAAACGGAGATCAGCAACTCATCAAATCAGTTAGTATGACCGTGAATAGCAAATGCAGGGTCTTTCTTGAGTGTGGAATTGGTATCATGCAGATGCTTTTATAACACGGATTTTCACTACTCTTCTTGAGTGAAAATAATGGAGTAAGCCGAAATACCTCTTGTTTACTGATACTGAAGAATGACTCTTTTGAAACAAATGTCTCAATGACTCAAACGCCTACCTGTCATATCTAAATGAGTTAATTGATTCTCCACTTTTGATACAACTGTCCCTTGTCATTTCTGTCTGCACTGCACACTTGTTCTTGTCCAAGTGCTCCTTTGTATTTTCATAAGCCTACACCCACGCTGACACTTGTCATTTCAGTTCGTGGAGGCTATCACGTGATAGCTCATGGTCGATAAATTAGGATCGTTAAAATAGAGAAAATAGTAAAAATTATCAAAATGTATGGAAATTGTGAAATTAAGAGCGAAGAGATAACAGCAATAAACATCGTGATCGCTGCACAGGTCACCATGAAATGTCATCCAAAAGTCGTAACAGAAGCTCTATAATAGAGTCCTGAGTGGTTTGAAAACTGAAAATCGTGCCCTTTTTTATAAAAATGCAGATTAATAGCTTCACTATTGGTTCTTGGAGAATGAAGTTACTTCTCCACCATCCACTATAAAGATACAATAGCATAAATTTAAAACAGTGGTTAAAGTAGGTTTTTTTTGTCACGCTAAAACGTCTATGCCATATTTTGTGTCATCTTCGTAAGTCCTCTAATAACCAAAAAATATCCTTACAAATTATATTTTTAATCAAATATTCTTAGATTATGTTGCATTAAGTAAGTGAAGTGATTAATAGTAAAAAGGTTTATTCGTATTCTTTCTTTTCAACTTTTGTCCTAATACTCATCAGGATCATCGTTAAGGCAACTGTAAACGAAAGCCATTTCCGCAATCCATAGTTGAAAAATAGTTGTTCCAGTTAGTAAAGTAACGATATTGAAAATATTGTACTCGCCTGTGGCGGCGTCGTATAACACTGCAACATATTGCTGAAATGGAATTCAAGTAGGCATAACTGTTAGTAGGATAACATAGATCAATAGTGAGCAAGAGGTACTTACATTGTTATACAAGTCCTTGACAGTATCAACAACAGGATTACCATCTACTTCACCTGCTTCAAAAGGTTTAGTCAAGTGGGACCTAAAGTCATATTGATTCTAACACAAAATGAAGTCGACAAAGATGAGTACCTTAGATCCCAAAATGTAGTTGAGCACTCCCATAACTAGTTCCACGACGCACAAAATAGCAATTAATATAGAATACTAGGAACAAAACACAATTAGTAGATAAAACACTCCATACGGCTTCACTCACTATTACAAGCCAACGATTTTTGCGCCTGAGAGCCCCAAAGAAACCCAAAATTCCTGAGACTATTAAATAACCACCGATTCCCATAGTGTAGATCGCATGTCCACAGCTTCCCTTCCAGTCACATTCTTTTTCGTGCTGTATTTGGTAAAACCCAAAGGTAATAACCGGAATTGAGAAACACTAGAAATGATTGAGAGATAATTAGCCAAATTTTTACCAGCATTCCAAAGTTGAAAAAGAGTAAAATCCATCGATAAGTAATGATAATAATGTCTATCAGAGCCATGCTATTGAAGAAATAAAGCAACCCAAAGAGATGAGATCTTTTAGCAGCAGGTCTGACCTTGGTGGTCAAGTTAGCCGATATAGATGTGATGACATTTTATAACATTCTGCAAAAACAAGCGGTATCAGACTCTAAATGCACCATATGAAATATTAGACTGTGTATTTATTTGATATGAAAGGCGATCTTAAGTGCATTATAAGGGGGCATTATTCTTGCCAATGGCAACGCAAAAGCTCTAAAATTTCCAACCTAGGTAAAGCCTTTAGCACTTTCCGCAAACCCTCATATTTGCCTGGCAAGTAACATAGTGAACGGATTAATTTTTCTAATAGAACACAGCCGGTCAGTGGTATTGTTGTAAGAGTAAGAATTAAAATTGGTCACCAACTTTCAGTTAATTTAAAATTTCGAGAGTAACGAACGATTTTGTAAAGTCCTATTATAACATTTATGACATCAGTAGGCTTTAGCGTTGCAAATAACTCTTCTTCAGTGAAAGAAATAGTAAAATGATTGATTAGCCACATTGAGTGGAATAGTTATGGAATAATTTAATAAAGTGTGTGGGAGAAATTACATATCTTCCATAGCACATTGGAATCCCCCTTGGTAGTCCGAACTAAATGTAGCCTAGCGAAATCTAGTGAGTAGATAGATCACAGGGGGAGGGGGGAGGAAAAATTGGACTGTATAGACTTAAAACGCGATGAATGAGCCTTTCACCATAGAAATCCTGGTCTCCTATCTAAATATAAACACACTTTCTTGAATCGTTCATTTGCTACTTTAAATTGACCCTACCATTATTTACGCTTAGACACCCATATGATTTAATTTTTGAAAGACATATTTTGCGATTGACAAAATAAAAAACTGAAAGAAAATGGTTCACAAAGTGACATATTTTTATTTAAAATTAATTAATTGCTGGATATTTATCAATGATGTAAACGTTCAATCGGCAAAATTTGACAGTCTCATCAGGTGCGGCAGAAAACCGAATGCCTCTGATGCCATACATATTTCAAATTAATGGCCACCCTCGTTCGCTATACAGGGCTTGACTTCTCCAGTGGCCAAAACTTCACTTAGACACCTGAATTCAATTTAAGCACACAAGTCCCCCTTTTAAAAATGACAGTGAGAGACACAAACTCACATTGCCATCGGAGGCAGCAGCCAAGCCTGCGGTTGTGGCAGGGAAGGACACATATCTAGAAATCATGATATTTTGGGGAACTTTAATCAGCATGAAGTATAGAGAAGTGTCTCCTGGACTACATGCAAGTCAAGCCAACTGCTATTGGACGTGTTATGCTTTCGGTCTTAGAAGAGGTTATTCTCACCGGAAAAGAATGAGATAGTTTGTGTTTCAGCGAGAATGTCTCAATTTGCTTGGGAGTTTCTTTGCCTTTGTCAGATGAGAGAAGTTGACTTTTGCAAAGGTTGTATGAGATTTTAATAGCAAAGGGAATCAGTGAGTGCATGTTTTAAGGTAGAGGCTGAAGCAGTCAACTAATCTATCGATAAAGACCAATTCCAATGCTAAAGTGCTCTAACACTTTTCCTACAATAGATTTTCTCGAAGATCTGTTGCATGATCACAATCAGATCAGATGGTCTGTCACGTTTCCTTCCCCAAGCCATAGTAGCTCCGTCGTCTTTATTACAAATCGACACTTCATGTCGGATTGTTTTAAGAGAGTGGAAGGAGCATTGAGTAGTGACTGCTACTTTCTTATTTTTTGATGATCGTACGAATCATCACGGTACAGTTGATTCGCCTTCATGGTTCAGATGGGTTGCAGTCATTCATTCTAGCTGTTATCACATATCTGAATGAAGAAGTGTCTAAGGTGCTAACACACCTGGAAAAACAACCAAATGATTTCCGTAAGGATGATCGCGAACACCCTATTATGTGGTATTATAGTTTGAATAGGCAAAATTAAATCACCCATTTATAAATAGCAAAGAAATCAACCAGTAACAGAGGTTTACAGAAAGTGGCTAAAATGACTGCTGCGTAAAATTAAAATCAAAGAATCAGGTGTCTCGTCTGACTGAGCCAATAGAGGAAAAGTACGGAGAGAGATTTTGACGAGCTTTGCTGCCAATCGATTACCCATTTCCCCTCCTTGTGCCTGGAAGTTGATCAATTAATCAACGTGTTAAATAGTAAGGTATCCGCCCGCTATAATGTTCACGTAGTCAGAATAGTAATAGTTCTACCAACCTCGCTACTTTCCTTCTTTTAAAATGCCCCCACCTAAGAACACATACAAGTATAGGACAACTTATAGACTATTTTGAGAATCAACACTGCTGTAAAGCCAGTTTCAGATTCTAAATTTTGAATTTATAAAGTTAAGACATGTATATATGATGTGATGGTTTTAGATGGTTTCAGAAGCTCATAATAAACTACGCCAAGCTGGTCCCCACATCAAACGCAAAGCATGACTTTTGAGCTATGGATAATCGGCCGAGGTGTTGATGTAGCAGTATGACCATCGGGCAATTCCCATGATTTTCTGCGCGCGCTTGGGGTTATTGTAATGTACCCATTTTTCGTCCCCACTAACAATATGATGGAGAAATCCCTTTCGCGTTTGCCTTTCCAGCAGCTGTTCACAAGCAAACAAACGTCCCTCGACGTCTCTTGGTTTCAACCCGTGCGGTATCCAATATTCTTCCTTCTCAATCATTCACAACTGTTTTAGGCGTTTTGAAATTGTTTGCTCACCGATACCCACCCAATGATTCTGATAATTCTTCTTGAGTTTGACGACACGAGTCTTCACCCAGAATCACCTCCAATTCTGCATCTTCAACAACTTTTCCCGCTCCACCACTATGCCAGTCTTCGACAGCAAAATCACCACTCACCACTTTAAACGTTGAAACCATTCCCGACACGTTCTGCTGTCACTAATAGCCGTTTTACCATAAGTAACTGAGATATTCCGGTGAGCCTCAGACAGTCTGCAGATTATTTCATATTGAAATTAAAAAGCAATACTTCCTGCAAATCATGAGAATTCGGTTCCAATTTGGACATATTTAATCAGAAATTTTATTATTATACAAAAACAAATTAAGTTATGTCAAAGTAGGGTTATGTTTACAAATGTCAAAACAAAGTGTTCAACATCTGCGATTAATATATTTCAACTACTGCCGACTAATACCGCCATCTTTTGGAAACGGCGGGCGTAAAGTTGTAGACCTTATATATATATATATATATATATAAAGTTGGAACGTCGCCTAGAGAAGGCGCATAAATAGTTTAGTAATAGTAATCGTGACTATTTGGTCACCTGAAAGCTCATTACAGAACAGATGTCTGTCGGATTGAGTAGTCATCATTTCTTATTTTATACAAAGAAATATATCAATTACCGAAATGCCAATTTACTTTATTTTGACAAGACACAAAAGTCCTAATAATTGACAATATATTGGGAAAAAATAAGTTATTACATGGTGAGTAAAATAGAATAGTTAAATTGGAAGAGAAGTTGGGTGGATGGCGAGGAGTTAGTAAATCGAGTCAAATAACATGAATGATTTGACAGAGATGGCATGTTGAATTCTTTCAGTTGACCATTTTTTATCTGTGGAGCTAACGCCTTAATGTGCAGAATTTAATATTTCTTTATTTGGTCATAACATTCCAGAGTGAGTTTAGTTCCCAATTATTAGACTAGACTTAGTGTTGTTGCGGTGCAAGACTAGAGTCCTTTACTGTTTCTAGAATGGTTCAGTAATAATAAACTTGGAATGATGTCCCGTCTAACGGCACATACTCCCCAAAATTTCCAATCACATTGCACTCTAAAGTCAGAAGACAAGGAATAATCGAACACATCCATTCAAAATGAGGTGCTAAAAAGAAAGTTTCTTGAACATACTTGCTGTCCCAGATTTGAGGTGAGTTTCTCAAGAGTCTCCTGAAGTAACCGATAAGAGCTATCTTACTTACTGCAGCCAATTTGAACCAACAACCAAGTGCAAAGCCATCTTTTATCTGTTTAGAAACCATACAATCAAACTGTAATAAGATCAATTAATACTACTGAAGCTCTATTTTGACATAAATAATTAAGGTCTAAGATTTTTACTCCGTGATTCTTCACAATATCTCTAATGGTATATGATATATGAAAATCCATGATCGTTTTCTTAAGGTTCTCTCTGATTTACATTTGCCAGTTATTTTTCGCAAGCATTTTCTCTGCTTTCTTTTGTTGCGATTTGGGTTGAAGATGAGCATACATTAGATGGTTACGATTTGGTTAGAGTCTCCTTAAATCCTAGGCTAACTTAAACTTCAAATATTTTTTTTCTGTTCGTGAATAGCAAACAAAAAGCATCACCCCTCAGCATTAAAACTAAGTGGTTAGAATGTCTATGTGCAAGTGAGTGCAAGCCAAGATATCAAATTTTTCCAAGTTTTTAGAAGACAAATTTGAAAGTATCCGGATTTGCCGAGTTGAATTCAGTAGCAATCAGTTAAGATAGAATTATTTGATATTAATAAGTTTGAATTTTCCCGAAGTTAAATAACTCGTAATATATATGGGTGTACAACGCTATCAAGGCCAACCAAGGCAACCTCGCACTTCCTAGAATAATACGGGAAGTGCGGTCGTGCGTGTAGGGGTCTTCCTCTCCAAAATCGTTTGAGTTGATTAAGGAATTTCTTATACAATCTTATACAGGGCGGATTTTATTAGAGAAGATTTTTGGGGTTTAGTCACGGATTATTTGTGATATATCCTCTGCACACCTTAACTAACTTAACCACTGCTTATGTTAACTGGGTGACAGAATCGCTGAAACCACAAATTTACAGGTTACTGATGATTAGAATACACTTTTCACATTATGACTTAATTGAAATAAAAGTCGGAAGGAGAGCAACAGTTTTTGATAAATAGAATGGAGAACTTTGAAGTGACCCAACAGAGTAATCAAGAAGTAGTTTTCTACTTGAGGAATAAAGAAATATGAAAGCTTACACAAATGGGACATTGGAAACCTGCAAAGCATTAGATTTAGATTTTTAATTGTATACTGGTGGTCATTTGGAGCTTCCTAAACGGCCGTGAGCTCTTTTAGAGAACAGGAGATCTTGATTTTTACTCAGGAAGTATGAAATTCTTCGTGGGCGGTTATGTCTCAGTCACTCCGTTAATTGATGCTCCATAGTATTCTTGTCAATTATATCATGAGGTCAATAGAGGCGAATGGTCGGTTTCATCACAAGATGTCCTAAAAAGATTAGATGGGCCTGATTTGGCTTATGGCGAGGTAAATAAAACCTTATCAATTAACAGGTTATTCTAATTTTAGGTTTTTCACTTATTAATTGATTATTGATTTGTTATTATTGAAAGAGATAGAAAGAGAAAATATGAAGGAGGGAAGAGATAGTGACATATTAGTGATGAATGTAGTCAATTAAAGTTATTTATTATTATTCAGATATATATGATATTTGGCATCTGACACACCTTTTCAATTCCGATTTTAGGAATGTAATGAATCATAGCGCTTTCACCTATTTTATTTTTACCTTTGATATTTGCTCCTTTATTGCCACATGAACGACCTACTTTACGTTAAATAGCTTTCAAGAGAAACCAGAAACACAGGGTAATTTTGTAGTTAACTATGCATTATAAATGTAAATAATGTAATTTTAAACACTGAATCATTGGCACTGAGCACAGTTTACCTATGCTAGCTATTGATGAATCGATTTTGCCAGCGGTGCAAAGATAAAAGTACTGTCTATTCTAATATTGATTGAAAATCTAAGAAATGAGGAAGAAATGGCCATAATTTTATCACAAAATCCATTGAAAACATACACATTTTATTGACAAATTTCATTTGATGTCTAAATGAATCTAATGGGCACTTTGAATTAAATATATGCGTGACTCCTAAAAGATCTTCAGTCTTTCCAATGTTCCAGAGCATTCTAAATTTATCCCCACGATATTAAGTTTGAGTGTAAAGATAATTATGGCCTATTGAGGAAGTACGTGCCCAAAGCAATTCAAAGAAAGTTACGAAGCGTAAAGCCAAATTCAAGGTCACAGATTTTACAAAGGAGTTCCTTTGGGTGAGAGGAAAGGGTTTAAAACTGTTAGTGAATGGTTGGATAAAATTAAAATGTCAAATTAAAAACCATATTATACGTGTTCATCACATACGAATTTAGAAAAACTTCCAGTAAAACCGCTGAAAATAGAGCAATCATTTTATATCATCTCACAAAAAGTATCCGAACTATTTTTTCCCCTATTAATGGAGTTTTGTGAATAGACCGAGTGAAAACACTCGTTTCCTCTTTCCTCTTTCCCTCTCTCCTGCTCTAAGAGTTGTAACCTGAAAACCGTGGTTGTTTACTGCTGCCAGTAAAGAAATTATAAGCAGAACTTGGTTGTAGTTCTAGCCGTTACAGACTGTTAAATCAACATGTGATTAAAAGAGTTGTGTCTGCTGTGTAGGTGTTCCTTGTGAGCTCATGATTAGGGGTCAGTGAGATTAAGTCTGACACCAATCAATATTTCTGATGCATAAATTTAGCTCTACTTGATAGGCCCAACAGAATACTCATATTCGCCTTGGGGTTAGGAATACTTGCCAGAAATCACTACATCGAAGTGAGCAGACGAATGACATATTTATTTAAGCATTTTAAGTATTTTATAATCAGAGATATTTTAACAATGTTAAATATGATGCACAAAATAGCCGTTTGAGGTGTGAGCTTCATACATTCTCCTTATTCTAAAAACAAACTTGTTGGAAAGATTCTTTGACAAAATTTGCACAAATCTCTACCGACTGATCACCAGTTCGTTATAGTTTAGAATTTGCTAGATATGCAGAGAAGTGTGGTAAGTGATAGATTGTTCCATTATTGATTTGATTGACAGTTATCATAAATCAATATTGAAAATACTTTATTGAAATTAAGGGGTGAGTAAAAATAACACAGTGTTGTAATGATTTATCAGCACCCCTACGGACGAATAACAGGTTTCTGAACTTCATAGTTTCCTATTAATTCGGCCGCTCTAGAACATTTGAAAATCTGAAGATGCTACTCTCAAATCGTGAGTAACAGCTCAAGTGATATTATTTAATTGGCGAAGTTTAATGTTCAGTACAAATATAGGGAGTAAAAATATCCCTACATTGATCATACTTAGTTATTTATTAAATATAAGGTTATGAGGATTCTTTAGAAAAAAATTATGCATGAAACTACACTTATAAAGAAGCGTTACTTTTCATACTACGCACACGTAGAATTTTTAATCATCAACTGTGATTGGTGAATTGCTAGCCTGATCACTGATGCGTTTAGCCGATATAAAGATAACCTACCCCCAGACATGCTACTTTTGTAGAAAATTCATACATGCAATGGTTGCAAAAGCGAAAAAGCCAATTTCTCCCATTTTCCTCCAATTCCTTCTATTCTCATCCAGTCTATTTGTCTTGGTACATGTTACTGTTTCTTTCCTTAACCGGATTCTCATCCTTTAGACTTGCGGAATAGCTTTAACGTGTTCTGGTTTCTACTTTATCTATCATGCTACTGGAATTGGGGTGGATCGCAGTTTTCTCTTCTTGCCCGGATACATATTAGTTCTCGGGATATGCGTTGCAGCAGCGGGAATAATGGGAATATTTTGTGTATTCTATCGGACCAAATGTCTAATAGGAATAGTAAATTCTTCTTTATATGCACAAATAAATTTATTTTAGTTTATTGCATTCATGGTTCCTGTCATCGTCTGTCAAATAATGGGAGGTTCGGTGATCCTAGCTTTATCTGAGAATGTAAGTTTCCTTTAATTACTCAATCTTACAATATTAATTACTCGATTTCAGTTGGCGCAAATTGCAGTGAATGCAATCAACGTTAAAGTTTTAATTGCAAAGAATGCCACATCAGATCCTTTTAAGGAAAGCGACTCCTTCCGTTTATTCCAGATCAATGTACGTCTTTATATTCTATAAGAGAATTGATTAGATGGGTTGCTGCGGTTTTCATGGACCTATGGACTATGAATATGACGCCAAAAAACAGTGTTGCACTAAAGACACTTGTGACGATGCACCTAAGAAGGTTAGCTTTAATCGAAAGATTCAGCAATAATTTTGATATCAATACTGTGCTAAATAACGAATTTTTATAAATATAGGGCTGTAAGCAATTTGCTGAGGAAGCGGCGACTAAGTACAAAGTGATTTTTGGACTATTGACAATCTTGTTTGGAGTCTTGCAGATCAGTGCCATTGTATCTTCGATCGCTTGGGCCAAATGGAAGAGAAAGCCCCTTCTTGTTTAATTTATACCCTGCTCTTATGCCTAAATTTTGACGATATTTTTGAGCACTTTTCTTAATATTGAATAATTGAGAGCTGGATAAAGGACTTTGATGAGTTTTAAATACAAAATGGCAGATACCAACTTTCTTATTGTGAATAAAAATTAAACATAAACACTTTATGTGAGTACCATGTATTTTAAAATTTGTTATCTTTTAGTTTCTTTAATATTTTGATATATTAAAATGTGGCTCATCTCAGGTGTGTAACCCCAAGGTCAAATTTGTGAGTGACATCAAAGTCGTTTAAATATGCAAAATTTATTAAATTAAAACTTACCAAATGCATTTTAATTTTCTACTTTGCTTTTAAACTATTAACAAACGTAAACCTCATACGATAGAGTTTTATGAATGGGGGGAGCCAGTCACTATTTGACCTCAAGTGATATTTTCAATTAAATAATTAGAATCCTTAAATTTCAACAATCTTTTAAAACAATTAACATGGATTTTTTATCATTTTTGTTCTTCCCAATCTAACTTGAGTCTTTGGTGTGACTTTAATCAACTGTTTTAGGCTCGATATCAAATTTAACCGTGTTGACTTCTATTCTACTGAGTAACTCCATCCACCACGTGGTTGAATTTTTTCCTCGCATCAGTTCGTAAACGCATTAACTGTATGTGCTCAGGTGGGCTTTTCGCTTTCCTATCGGCCAAGATGGTTTTCACTCATTTCTCCTACAAAGGCCTCTGGGCGTCTGAACATCAGTCTCACTCACAGTACCTTTTCATTCCTACATGTCATCCTGAAGTCGGTGTATTTTTATTTCTTTCACTTCCTCGGTCTTCGATTCTCACTATATTGACTTATTATTGCATAATTTTTATAATGCTACCACTAACTGTGAAATGTCCAAACCCTTCAATACGTCCAAGAGAAATCTTCTAATCTGACAATTTTCGCTTTTAACATTCTTCTACAACTTTCTAAATGCACTGAAAGCTTCGAATATTCTAGTCTAGTACATTAATTAATCAATATCAATTTATATTTCGTAAATAGTTTATACAAATAATTGCTAATGCAATAACATAAAGGGTTGTGTAAAAATGCTTTCATTACATCATATAGTTAATGCAGGGCGACTTTCTCCGGATTCAAGTAAAACTATTCGTCTTAAGTGCTAGGTATTACAATTGACAGATATAGAAACTACGGTAATCACACATAGACGGATCTTTACGTCCATAATCAAGTCTAGTTATTTAAATACTCAGGTTAACTGCTCAACTACGGAGATCATTTATGAAAATTGTTCTTCAAAGGGTCACACTACAACCAAGATTTCCTCAACATATCAGTTAAAAAGATTTTTGTGAGGATTTCAAAGAGTATGCCCTTGTGTAGAAAATAGGAACTCGAGAGAATGCTAGAAAGAGCAGCTCTAATTTGTTACTCAGCTTATCACAGCTTTGTAGTTTCTGGGTCATTAATTAGATACCGACTTAGTCATACTTGCCTTCGCACTTACTCGAAGCTAATGGTAGTTCGGAATATAGAAGCTTTAAACAGTAGACAGAATTAAAATGCACGAAACAGCAACACAATATAGCCTTTAAAAGTTAGGAGCTAGAAATGATAGGTTAAGAAACGTGCAAAGCAACAATTTTGTCACAACGACCACTTAAGTCAAAAGTGTAGTAAAGTGTGTCTTAGTTTCTCACTTTTCATAAATCTACTCCGTGTCTCCGTTGATCATCATGCCGGTTGGTACTGTAGAAGATTAGCTACCTTAATAAGCTTTGACTGTTCTCAGAAACCTCTATGGTAGATTCTCCTAATTGGTAAGTCTCCCGGAATAGAAGAAACAGACTTATACAGTGGAACGCGTTTATTTAGTATGGCGTGCTGAAGCGCCGTGTGCTGTATGACGTGATACTTAGCCATTAGATACACTTTATGGTATGTTGACCTCATAAGACTTGGGTCATTGATTAGTCGGGTAATCGTGTACGGCAATTGACCATTGATTGATCGTATTGGCATTGGTCAATGATTGGTCGAGAGGCATCTACATTTGTTATGCTAAAGCTGTGTTCCCACAGTACTCTCGTGCTGTTTTTTGAGGTTGTTGACTTAACTTTCTAACAAATCTCCATTATCAATGAGCCTGGTGGCATACACTAGGATAATTGTAAAAGGCAACATATGAGCCTCTCCTCTCAATTTGCAGAGTAATCAGTTATCTCGAGGTTGTTTTTAGAATAAATAAATGAATTAGAGAAAAGTTTACCTTTATTTATCAATAAAACAAACCCATAACAAATAAAAATAAGGAGATTTTGTGCTAATTTAACGCGTAGAAATTTCAGTGCAGATTGCACTGAAAGGTTTCTCAAGCAAGAAGGTGTTTGACCGTGGTTGACATTTAGAAAATATTGGTTAACATCCAATAAATTACCACGTGATTGTACTTGGAGCACACTTTAATGCATACAATGCGAGGTGAATTAAAAACTATGACTATAAAGTCTTCGCCCCATCTATACGATCGATTATTTGACGATTAATATTCTCCTTAAGAATCGTTCTTTTTGTGCCGTTCAATTATTAGATCGGGAAATTGTCTTTATTATTAGTAATCTTGGTGAACCAAATAAGTTGACAGCTTTAATTATTGAGCGTGTATCTAAACACGAAAATCAATAAAATGAAGAAGGTAGAAAGAGATAGTTAAAATCAGGATATCGAACGGATCTAACATATTTGAATTCTGCGTAGACCAGACTCCATGCTGTTTAGATTGCTCAACGTTTCACTTTTAAAGACATCCAAGATCCGATTCCCAAATTGTTATGCGCCAAACGATGTTAACATCAGATTCAATTTAAATGTTTTCATGACACTGTGGCATTGCAATCTCCTCTGCTAATAAGAAAGCAATTATTTGACTCAGCAGAGCCGATTTGAATTTATAATATTGATGGACCATTAAGTGACAAGTATTTAAAACATAAAATTTTTAAGTTATCCATCTTAACTTTTCCCTGGGAATACCCTTAAATCAATCTAAGTTAGAAAGCAGTGAGAATGTCAAGTGTATTCACACAGGTGCAAATGCATTTAAAATGTATAAAATTTGTAGGTCTTTTCAGTACACCGGGGGCAAAATGTTCAACCTTCCTTGTCACTTTTGATCAGGAAGAGAGGTGATCGTAAAAGTGTTTTTTCGCATGTAGGTAAAACAGCCAATAGAGGAGAATGGGATAATTTCAATACCCATCTATGTGCTATCCATATGGTAATGTTACAGCTCCAGATTATTAATAAAGCTAGAACAAATGTGAAATAATCTAATGTCGAATTGTTCATTTTATGGTGATTTCTAGATTTTCTAGAATTATGAATACCCCCCTCTCTACACATCAAATGACCACTAAAACCTACCTAACACTGTACTCCCTTTCATGCATGAAATCTAACCCTCTCGTAATCTGCTTTCCCGGACATCTCGGGTTCAGGGGTTCAGGGAATGTTTAGCTTTGTCAATAGCTTCCTTTCCTACCCCACCATGTATGAGAGGGGTTAAAGCGGTCATAATGTGGTCTTGAGCTCTAGCTTCTCTAGATTAGCTAACTACGATTAAATAAAAAGTTGGTTGAATTTAAGATTCATTTGAGAGCGACTCCAGAATACCATTACTCTTTCAAAATTAAGCACTATTTACATTTTGCTTTAGAGGTTTGGGATTTCTATTGCTAAAGATGGTCTGAAATCGAATAAAAGTGTAGAATTTTGAAAATAAGGGCATTTTTTTCATTTGGCATTTGGATTTAAACTTTGAAAATTTAATTAATAGTAATGTGATGTAGATTAGGCGCACTATTTCATTTCTGCAGTGCGTGAGGCTTCAATTTTATCTTTAATAAAAATCGGATTCCAACTGAATTTCCGATGTAATGCAACCACGCGTAATTTTAAGCTTTTTCTATAACAAAGTTTGAAATGAAGAGTTTGGGCCGTATTGTTCAAGCATTTGGATTTTTGAAATGACCTCGACTCACCTTATGTTCTCCTTCAAAGCTCGCCTGATTGATTACTCAAATATAGTCATGTGCAGACCTGTATCATCACCAAATATTCATGAAGAATTTCTAAAACCTTCCATAGATATGCACGATTTGTATATTTAATTGAGCTATTAGGGATAAGGAAGGTATTTCGAAGGTTTACATATGCATTAAGGAAAATGACTGATAGCCTACTTAGGTCATCCAACGGGTTCTAAATCGATAATAGAATTAAATTGGTACACAATGAGGGGGTGTTTGAAAAAGTAAATAAGTCACAGTCGATCCGGATCACCAATATATGCCTCAGAAAGCTAATTTTTAAGGTTGAACTTTTTCAAAAGCTTTCTCTGGTGAAAACCTATTAAAGTCATCTTTTCATCCCCGAGGATAATAACAGTAATGAAATCTGTACATCTATTCAATTTATTTTACGACATAGTCATTGGTTTATTTAGTGGCATATGCATGATAAATTTAGGAAGTTATTCGGGTCTAGTCAACCCAGCTCTTTTCAAAATAAAGTGAAATTGCAGATTTGCGGGAAAATATATTAATATATTAATAATAAAACACGTGCTTCCAATAAGATTAGTATGAGTTGATCGCAATTAACCATTTTTTGGTAAGCTGAGTTTGGAATTTACCGAACTACATAAATATTCTAGGGAAAAATAAGCTTGAACAAAATTAATTTGAATCATAATGTTGCAGAATCATTTCTGACTATGTTTGTGCTAACTGTGTTCGGAGAACCTCGATTAGGAATTTGTGTTCGCCTCTATCTCGCTAACTCAGTTTTGCCTGTAAATTTCAACGTATTGCAATTACAGGACTATCGGATGCTCAGCTCTAGTGCTCACTTCCTCCCTCATTCTCCCTCATCTTCCCCTCTCCACGTCGTTCTTCCGCATCATTTGTTCACCCTCCTACTTTTTTACTATTAATGCTTCTTCATCGACCCAATCCTCTTGATCTTCTGGATCTCTAAAAACCGTAGCTACCATTTTTCGGCTAATGGATATTAGGCTTAACCACCAACACTTCTACCGCCAAGCACAAATCATTCCATCCACAATCAACCACTTCACGGGGACCCTTCTTTAAATTCCTACTCAATACACATGAACCTCCAAGCGCCCAGTCGGGCCTTCACTCTGACTTTTAACTATTGCGGTTGTGTCACTCAAAGAATATGTCGTATTCTAATGTATCGTCAGGAATAACTTCGGCGTTATCAGTTACTATCACAAATGCAGTAAGTTCTCACTCAATCAACTCCTATTGTCCAGCTAATTTCTGTAAAATAATAGTCTATTCACCTAACTTTTTATCTAAAACATGGTAAACGAAGTACCGGTCTGGGATTTGTGCAGTGCCTTTAGAAAAATTTTCTTTAATAATGTCGTGTGATGTCTAACCAAATGCCAGTGAGTTCACTAAACCACTATTGTCAAAATTCTACAAAATGCAGGTTGTTTAAATGCAGAGTGAACTTCAATCGTCAATCTATTATAAGTCATTGAAAAAGAAAACAACTTTTGCATAGTTAAATAGGAGTAGTATTGAAAATTTGAAGATTTATTATAATTTTATAGATCTTTATTAGAAAGTAAGACTGCCTTCTTCTCGTTCTAATTTCAGATAAATTATTTGCCTAAATTTCTCAGCCAGTGCCGCACAGCCAATACTGATCCCACTGCAAACGTAATAGGCACTAGCGAGCAGTGGTTGCTTCAAGTACATTTGAACTATTACGCCAATGAAGATTTCGGCAGCCATTGAAACAGCTGACGAAAGCATAGACTAGAAGAAATGTTTAACGAATAAAAGTGAACACCATTACCAAAAATAGAATAAGTCTCCTTCTTTTTATTGTTCCCTGAAGTCCAGTACTTGCACACATAAATAACGCGACTGAGCTTAAAATGAGTCCCCATTCAATTAAAAGTTGCTTTTTTTTTCGCGTTACATTGCAGTCTATTACATAGTACATAACGCGGAATGCCGTCGCAATGGAGGATACCTTGTAAGAAAGCGAATTTTAGTTAAATGCAAATAATTACTAGAATAATTAAATTAAAGAAAATTAGGAGCCGTCCTCTCCATCCTAACGGAATCCAATATCTGCCCTGCATCTGAAATAATGCGGTGGATGCATTCTTTTAACTAAAATTTACTTAAACAGCCAATGGCAAATAAGATAATTGAATGACCTTAAGGTAAAATTAACCATTGAACATCAAACAGATATTTAAGTAGCAATCTGAGCAGGATGGAAATACTCTATTCATTTTTTTAAAGGAAGTAAGTAAAATCATTCGCAAGCATTAAATTTATTCAATTAATAATAAAGAAATCTTACACAAAGTCATACCTACAAAAAGAGACGCTATAGGCGTTTTAGGTCTCACCTTTCTGTTGAAGCAAAATAGTCAAGCCTATTTATTCCTGCGTTTAAATGCTCAAATTCTCACTTCACGGGAATTCAATCAAAACCGCAAAATGCAGCATAGTAGCTGTGTACAAATATTTACAGAAAAGTAAGCAAAGCTCTTTTGCTCTCGACGGGATCACTGAGACGATCAACATGGATTTTCAATTCCTAGTCTTGTACCTGGCAAGGCCTGTAAAAGTATCAAGATGTTATCCTCGACGTTGATATCAGCAACCCTGGAATTGCAGAACCAATTTTGAGCAATGTCAAAATATAAATTTGCACTTTTTAATTACTAGAGTGAAATGATTGCAATGGAATTGTTACAGGTTGCAAAGATAGCAATAAACAATAAAAATTGTATTCATCTCGAGTGATGGCGTTCTGGTGATTTTAAATTTTAGCCTTCTCGTCTCTATCATTCTAAGACGTTAAGCTACTGAATATCCTATAGGTTACTTGACCATTTAGACCACTTGATAAAATGATAATTCAAGTGGCACGATCGTCTCCTCTTAGTTAAAATAAAGTTAGTTAACAAGGAACATGGTAGACAGCCATTTTCTCATACCCATAAAATTTAAAAAGCAGAAAGTGAGCTATTGATTAAAAACATAGCCTAATATTAATAATAGTAATACAGAGTTTTACATTATTGAATTCCAAATAAGACCACGTCCTTTTTACATTTAGTGTTTGCAAAAGACGGATTGGTGGAACATTATATTGTTGAAATGCGTAGGCATTCCTCATCCACCCTCAAAATTGAAGTGGTTTCTAAAGGTAAACTGTCAAAAGGAGACTATGAGAGGCCTAACCTAAAGATGTCTGTTGAAACTAGGTGATACCAGGTGAAGAATAATATATGAAGTCACTCACTTGTATCGACCTAAATAGGTATCTTGCGTTCGTCATTCCATAATAGTGGTAATCATACACACATCTACACAAATACAACTTGACTCACCCACATCCAGCCATAGAGCAATAGCACCACCTTCCCAAATATAAATTAACATAAATAAAAACTGGCACTATTATTTGCTAACTTGTTGTAGTACAGAAAGCAGGAATACGAAGTGAAACTATAAGAGTAGTCTTAAACCGCAGTTAAGTAAGAACTATATTCACATGTGTAAAGACTTAGCAAGGGTCACTAGTCACCAAAGTTAGGAATGATGAATAGGGGCTTAAATGAGTAGAAAAAGGAATATAAATATAAAAGTGGGATCACAGCAGATCGAGTCATGCCTTGATAGCTTGAGGCCAGACAACACAAGTCTCTTTCAATGATATCAAGTAATTCCTATATTAGTTTTGTTTCACTATTCACCACTTCGTGTTTTAATCTCTCATTGCACCATCTCTCCCCTTCGTTTCTGTTAAGCACTTTCTCTGTTTCAATGTTCGAACGAGAAAGCATACCATCTAATTTTTACCTAATATTCGATTTTATATTTTTTATATAAGTGAAGTATGCTTATGGTTTAAACTGAGGAGTTTGCAACTAAAAATGTGGTCTCCTCTTTTCAATTACTTTACTTCGGCTTGGAAAAGCGCACCTTGTAAGCCCGTGGTTGAGGGTTGGGGAAAGTTGAATTCTGAAAAACATTTAAAGATGTATAAAATGCATTCTAAGTTCACTCATGCAATACTCTAACCCCCACATAAACTGTAAACTAGGAGGAATCCTAATATACTGATAAATATAAATTTTTTTTCAAACAACAGTCAGGTTACTTTGTCTATGCCTTTGTTGAAGGATGGGCGTTTGATTTGGTTCCTGCGTGTGTGTGCGATTTCCCAGCCAGGATATTTCAAGTAACAAAACCATTTTAATAAGTGACGGCTTCAAGAAATTATATTAAAATTTTACAATAGAAACAACCTTATAACGTATTCATAAAATTTTATCCTTCTTTATTTTTTAACTAAAAATAATCGGTAATTCTCCGTTCTTGTTGTGGGTTACGGGGCAAACGTTATCGCATGTACACACCAGGCTTGAAGGTGCAGCCAATAGCCAATCAAAAGCCTACGCTCGTTTTACTTGATCCGCCATGTTGAATGACTAAGCTTCCTCCCTTGTTGCACTCCACTTCACGCATGCCTAGAATGAACGCGCGCTCTGAATACCTCTGTCTCTTCGTAGCTTTGCAGTAGCTGAGCTACTTCAGTGGAAGTACCAACCAGGAGAAATTGTCACTGAGGTTTCTGAGTACATTCAGGCTTAGTTAGGTAGCTAATCTGCTACAAATTGGTGACCCTGACGTGATTCAAGCCTGACTCTATCCACTTAGCAGCAGAACAAACTCTCACGGCACTGCGATTTCCCTTCCAATTGCACAACTCATTTTGTGGTCCTCATCCTTCTCGGTTAATCACCATTTCGTCGACTCTCCTTTCCTCCGCTCCTACTCCCGCAGAATGTATCTGGAAAAAGATCTCGGCGTGTATGCGCGGGGTGTCGCTCCCTTTTCTTACCCATACGATGTCGTTCCCTTTGTATCCCTACGGTGTCGCTCCCTTTTACCTACACAGGACTCCAACACTCCTATTCATGGCGACGCTTCAACCGGCAAGCAGAGACATCTCTTCCCGCAAGCACACCGCCGGAAGATATTCTTCCATTTCCATATGCTGTCGCATCCAAGCACAGGTGCTACAACTGCCTACCGTTTCGTTTGGAAACACATTCTACAGGTGAAAACCTGCATATCTAGAGCCTCTTGCTTAATCTGCACCCGTCGTTGGAACACAACTGTCTCGCTCTACGACCCAACCATCTAAAGGCACTGTGCCACCTTCCTCCCGCCAACACATTCCTTTCCTGACGATACTTAGAACCTTTTAGTTCCAATACCTATTCCGCCTCTACCCAAACACTTACACTTGTTGCGGCCGAAGAGTCACCTTCCTCTCTCGATTGGTCGATTATGTACATTAACTAGTTTTGGAGCGCTTTCTGTACCTTTTAACTTCCTACAAACGCTCTAGAGGGGTAGTACTGTTGGATACGTCATCGTATGCACGCCCAAATAGACTTGAACTTCGTGCACGGATTGAGTGCGGAGACCACACAGTCAACCAAGAGCCCTCGTTTGTATTATCAAATCTGCCATGTTGATTATGATCAAGCTTCCTGTCATACACATCATGCCATTTCTCAGGACCTTTAAGAATTCATCATTTGGTATATTGGTTGTTGGTGTTTCTCCACTGCTAAGTAATTCCCGCAGGACTACACCAAATGACGAAACATCAGATTTGGTGGTGAGGATTTTCTCACAAACAGATTTTAGAGCCATCCCTTTCAAAGAAACACGACCGGAATTTCGCATTCGATAGCAGAACTCGGCCTTACGCGTTAGACCGAAATCGGTAACTTTAGCGATCGTGTAGTGCTCAGAGAGCACTACATTTCTAGCTGCCAAATCACGATGAACAACCCTTTTAGAAGCGAGATACGCCATTCCTTTTGCAACTTGTTGAACGAATTTCAACAGTTGTGAAATGTTAACGGATTCGGGATCGTCTGCCAAAAGCTGACTACACTTTTAGTGAAAATCTTTTAAACTTCCCCTCTCTCCATACTCGACAAGAACTGGACAACCCTTAATTGAGATTGTAGCATAAAGTTGAATGACATTTTCGCGTTTGCCGATATGTTACATCATTTCAATCTCCTATACAAAAGTCACCAAATCCGCTTCCGATGAAATTCCTCTGAGAGTCTTAATGGCAACTGGCGTTGGACTCTTTATATTCCCACTAAGATTAACTGCAACTCCGACGCAAACGATGACGAATTAAACTTCACCTAGGGGTGGTTCAACTCTCAGTCAATTAAGAGGAATTTCATTTGATTTGTCGGAAGGTATAAAGAAATAGACCCTAGGGTCTGGCTCTTCATCCGGCCTTGAAATCGTTTAAACCCTGTCCACTGAATGGCATTCCAAACATATACCGTAAAAGGTGGTGACCCATCAACAATAGTGACCTTTGGGGGTTCATAGTCGGTCTGTACATTCAGTGGCGCATGATATTGGGGATTTTCAATCGAAGCACGCCTGAAACTCACTCGTCACGACCTCAAAGCACAAGAGCAGACCACAAGGAGAGGTGTCACAACTTGAAGAACCAGAAGTAATAAATAAATCGGCACGACCTTTGCATAATTTAAACTTGAACGAGCTTCCGGATACATCTATTTACTTAGAGTTCAGCACGTATTTGAAATCCAAGTTAAATTTGTCTTGTATATTTGATAAATATATGACCCTGCTTCCTTATGCGTCATGGTAAATTTCTATGAAAAAGAAACGCTGAGCAATTGATCCGCCGGTGGATTGTAATACGTCGTATTTAGAACTCATCCTATGCATTTATGGGCCTTTTCCAATTCTTCGGGAAATTCAAAAGACCTAGCAGATACCTTGGCCAGTTGTGCTTGTGTTAAGCTATCCACCGGAACGAAAGAAATTGTCGTTCCAAATGCTTCACTGGCCGATGATAAGATAAGGAACTTAAAACGAAAATAAGCTGGACTCTAATGGAACACTTGCCGAGTCATTAAATTAAAAGGAATTAGGGATAAAAGGACTCGCAAATTCATAAGAGGTGGGCTCATTATTCAAACGGGCGGGTGTTGGACGAACAGGTCTGAAATGATCTTTTAAACGGACGGAATATGTTGAAAGGTCTAAGGAGATTCGGTCTTGGGAGCCGGAAATAATTTTCAAACTTTTGTACCCCTCTCTCTTCAGTTAATACCATCAAACGCCCGGATTTGGACACGGTAGAATCTACTGAGCCTAATTATCAACAATCCTCAACGACAATCTGTCCAGTGAAGGAAGTCGACACCGAGCTGTTACAAACTGATACGCGAGAACTCTCCGAAGAACTTTCAGATCTCGCTGATGATCTCAGCTCTATACATGGGGATATTTACAACCTTCTGCCAGAGCATTCTATCATCTCAATCAAGAAATGCAGCAGGCGCAAAAGAAAAATGGCAGAAGCAACCGCGGCAAACCAGCAAGATACATCCAAATCAGTCTACCAAAACAGAAGACCTAAACACAAGCTTCTACTATGGACACTTGCAAGAAAACGACATCGCTTGATCCATGCCTATCTTTCGCTGGATTCCAAGGATCACAACTTTATCAAAAAGGACAGAGCGCAATCTCTAGTACTACATAAGCTGTATCGATCAACTTGCGAATGAGTTCACAAACCCCATCGTTGTCTACTGAACTGCAAGCCATCAAACATAAAAGCAATCGTCTCGCCAACCGGAAACGACGCTTGAGACGAAACTCAACACTTGCAAGCTATTTTCAGGCATTGATATGTCAAAGTTCACCTTGGAGCCGGCGACGAAAGAAGAAGCTATGGATGTATGAAAACCTCAATCCGGAAATCAAGCAACAGGTAATATCAACTATTCACTGCGAACATTAAATTTGTACATCTGACTTTGGCCTCCTTAGTGCCACTTATATTTCTTTCAACTTTTACATTTCAGTGCACGCCCTCTCATTGTTAACCTTACTGTCCCAAGAACTTTCAAATCTGATCATAATCTTCTAACACTCGTCAAAGAGTTTCCTTCCTCTCTGGCCAACTGGTTCTGCACATTAGCTATTTCTCGAGCGTTTTTTACCTTATAGCTTCCTACAAACGTTCTAGAGGGGGAGTACTGTGGGACACATGTCATCGCATACAGGTGCCGCATACAAGAGGTGCGGCCGTGTAACTTCGTGCACGGATTGAGTACGGAGACCACACAGCCAATCAAGAGCCCTTGCTTGTTTTATCAAGTCTGCCATGTTGATTATGACTAAGCTAGCTTCCTCTCTGACACGCCACGCCATATACACCTCGAATAAACGTTCCTTTTGATACGGTTGTTTCTTCTATGGCTTTGCGGTGACTTAGCTAATCCTGGGAGAGTTACCAATAGGTGAATCTGCCATAGAGGTTTCTGAGAATAGTCAAGGCTTATTAGGGTAGCCAATCCGCTGTGGGATTAATATTATAATCTCTCGCGCTGGAACTTCCACTTTTGAGGGGCTTGATGAAAGGCTGTATCAAAATTGGTATAATTTATGTTAGTGGATGAAGGAGAGCAGCTATGGTAGTTTTTTGATATTTCACAAGATATTAACAGTTCCCCCGTTATGAGGTTATAGCAGGAATTAGCGGCTGTCAAAATTTATTCCACTTTTAATTATGTTATAAACTTACTACTTAATAATTAAGGTAGGGTATCAATTTTAGGCTATGTAATTGAATTGATCTATTAAGAGTTGGTTTACTAATACCGTTGTTATTGACCTTAAGAGAAACCAATTTAAATGAACAAGTGACTAAATTTAGGCACATATATCGTAGGCAATTAAACTCCCTACTTCAGCACCATCAATAACATCTTATAGGTACAAAGTTCACCACTCCAGCAACTCGGAATATATTTCAAATATCTTAGTTCCCGTTCAGAAGTAACAGCCTGAATTTTTCTTAGTTCACTTCTTTATGGAAAATTATTCATGTTTCCAATAATCAAGTTGGTCAAGTAAGGCAACAAATCTCTGGTATATTTTAATCCAATAAGTGATTTATAATTCAAGTCTTTGTTTCAACCGATAGTGTTTTCATCAAGACATCAAGTTGACTTTCCATCTCTTCACGTAGAATACGTTCATGTTGTATTTCTGCTAATAGATTTGAGTGCGTTTTCCTAATTGAGACAACAAGTTTTTAAAAATATATAAAAATCCTTTTACTCAGACTGAATTCCACACTTTATCAGTTCAATTTCTCTTCCTCCACGCTGAAAATATTCCGCTTCTGCTAATCGAAGTTGTTCATCCAAAACGACAATTTTTTCTAAAACTGAAGTAGAAACTGTTGTTAATTTTAGATGATATTTCGTTCAGGGAAAAACTAGTTCAAGGTTAATAATATCCACTGAAGTCATTCTTTCCGACAAATCAAATTGAAGTACATCAGAAATATGGCTAGAAATTATACCCGAATAGTATTGAAAGCCCAATAAAAGCAGCACGTGTGAACACGACAATTAGTTAAAAAGGTTTTAACCTAAGTAAAGATAATTTCGTGAAGGACTTAGTTGAGTAACTAACCAACCTTTATGTAACGGTGCGTCTCCCTTCTCGTCCTTTTCATTAATGTCAATCACACCGGCACGTATCGGTTCGCAAATTCTGTCCAGACCGTCATTATAAGATGCAGAATGACTTGGATGGGTGTTTAAGTAAAGCTCCTTGCCCCATTCTAAATCGTTGATAATCTCAACAACAGCTGCTTTATGAAACTTTTTTGCCAAGTCCTTAGGAGTTTCTCCGAAATCAGTTCTCATTCCCAACTGGGTCAACAAATTCCTATTTAGTGAAAGTAGAAATTTGACAACTTCACTGTGACCTTCGCTAGCCGCTAAATGCACTAAAATATGAGTAATAATGAGAAAATTTTTATTTTTAATAGTTAAAGCAAATCGATAAAAATACATGGTGTTTCTCCCGATGAAGTTTTAGCAAGGGGATCTGCCAAATGATCAATTAAAATATCACAACACCTGATATGACCATGATATGCAGCCTTATGCAACATTGTCCAACCTCGATTATCTGTGGCACAAATATCCTTTTTAAAGAAAACAATATTATTCATTGGAAATTAATAAAGTAAAAGTATGCACTGTTTTGTTTTCAAGTAATAAGCTAAGTGAGTCATTGCTTCCATTCAGGGCAGCTAAGTGGCCTGGAAGTTTTCCGTCAACAGTTTTGGCATTTATGGATGCGCCATGAGCTATTAATATTTCAATGCATTTCGTGCGGTTAAGTAGAGCGGCTAAATGTAGAGAGGTCCATCCGCGCTCATTTTTGATATTAGGGCAAGAAATCTTCCAAAGTAAATTTTCGAGACCCTAAGAATTTAAGAGTGACATAATAAAACTTCGTAGTTATTTTCTTTAACAGTGCTACATAGCAAATTCCAATCCTTCGAACACATTGTTTAAAAGTCAGAGTATTCGTAAATGTGCCAAATTGCAGACGCTAAAATGTGTGACCTATAAACATATAAAGGCTTATCTAATATTCATCAATGCAATGAATGCTTAGTTTGGAAAAGCGGTGTTTTATTCTGAATTTAAAATATCTGTATTAGGTGACATCAATTGCAGAAACTAAGTTTAATTAAGCAAGTCGCATAAATTACTAATTACAAAATATTCTCTATTAAAAAAATGAAACTGTGTTTACCACTTGTTGATTTTCTGCTCAAGTTGAAAATGATTGAGCAAAAAGCTCCCAGGGAAAATTTTAATTGAAATACTCGGCCATTTTGGGGCTCACATTTTGTCAATTTTAATTTGCAAAGCATGAAACAGAAATGTAGAAAAAGTTCTTGGAATTATTTGGCCTTTATACTTAATTAGCACGTTAGTCCCTTTCTGACATATCGTGTTATATTTTTTTTATCAACTTTATGCATATTTCGTTTTGAAACTACGCATTGCATCTTAAAACAACTTTAGACTTGAAGCATAACTTATAGTTTATCAATAAAGAGAAAATATAGAAAATTTAGGTTGTTAGTCCAATGTATCAGAATATTAATTTAGAAAACGATTTTGCCAATAATCTGAAGTCAAATTACTGATTAATTTGTGTCACCTCCATATAGTGATCTTCTCTATTGCCTGCTTAAAGGTATAATTTTTCTCCTTTATCCCCCAACAATGGCATGATTATTAGATTGTTGTCACTCAAGTGATCTCGGATCAGCTGATATTAAATCCGAATGTAAAGTGATGGATCAAAGTGAACCTAAAGTATGCTGCATTTTATTTAAAAAATATAGCATTTTATTATAAAGTATTTTAGTTTTGTCGAAACTGCAGCATAAAATCATTGTATGTAAAGTTTCGTTGTCATTAGGACAACTTCTCGTTCTTTATTGTATTTGATATAAAGTTGTCTTTTTAACACTGATTGTCGAGATGAAATTGTTCTCGATAAGTCGTGTTTCGTTCTTTGTTTACTCTGCAACTCGCCTTAATTGTATTCTCGAAAGCGATAGAATCCAATGGAGAGTTTAGGGTCCTAGAGTCCAGTAACTTAATTTCTGATTGGATTCTATTTTGGACTTAGTAATAATTAATCAATTGATATATACTTTCATCTTATTGAAGAAATACAAACTCACTTACTCGGGATTGTTATATTTAGTCCCACTTATTATGTAAACATGGTTAACTAACGAGAACGAAAATACTCATTTGGTTTTCCTTAATACCTTTCAATACCATTCCATTCGTGGATCTTATAAACGAAAAGACGCACACTTAAAAAAATTCAATTGTTCCAACACTTAATTTGTCACTGAAAATGTTCGCTTATAACGTTCAGGTTTAAAGGAAATATTTAATTCGGCTGATTTATCAACTTCTGAAAGGTGTTTCATTTTTCCGATTGTATTACAATTTAACTGAGTGACTTAGAACCAATAATTTTTTAAAAGCCAATTATATTTTGTCATCTCTATTAACCAGAACGATTAAGAAATGTTCTGGCTAGGATTGGTCATGGGAAAGTATTAAAATCTAGAGATTAACCATATGCCTCAATACTGGAAGAGGACGTTTTAAAGTTTCAGCAGATGAGAACGAATATCTGCAAATCGGGGACTGATAACTATATCACCAAGCCCCTTCCACAATTGGGGGGTTGGGGTGTTTACATATATATATAGATATCTAAATTGGGCAAGCACTGGTAGACCCTATCACTCTTATATTGGTCTCGTTTCTTAGATCCTCTCTCCCTCTCGATGAATGTTTGCCACCTTTCCATATAAAATTTATAAAAAACTTCGCCTCCTCCTCCTCCAAAGCGAACGCTACTAGACACTGCTCGGCGCCTCCCTGTAACTGGCGTGTCAGCTGAAGATGAGCTCGAAAGAGTTTTTCTCAGGCTCACTATCAGCAAGTGAATTTTTTCCTCTACTCAGTAAATAGAATAACCACGATCTTAACGAATCCATTTCAAGATTTCCAGAGATAGGGAACCTTGCGAGAAAATCACAAGAATATCACTTATTCCCTCACCTATTTAACGGATTGCAACGCTAAGACACTTTAATTTGAATGGATTTTGAAGAAATAAAACGTTTTAAGCATTTAAAGTTAATCACTGTGGTTGGCAAGCTAGAACAAAGTTAAAATAGCATATCACGTTAGCTACCTACTCTAGCAGCGAATCTCAGCTTTTTATCTCGAAGGCAATATATTTGTGTGCATTTCATTTTGATTTTGTGTCCCTGTAAATTACAAATCTAAGAAGAACTAATCTATGAAAGGTTATTCAACAAACTTTTGGGCGTGATGATCACTCCCCATTTTATTATGTAAATATGTACAAAATCTTTTCCTTTGAAAGGTAGCAATTTCCAATCACTAGCAGGCAACTAAACAGTTTCAAATAACCCGAGTAAAAATTAATTAAAATAATTAAGAGGTAAAAATTTTAGACCGCAGACTTTTTTACAAAGATCCGCTCGGAGGTCACTCGCTGATGTACTAGAGAGCGTTTGTGGTCACACTAGCAAACACCAACTAATCGGGTGTGAATTGTTGTTTCTGGTGGTTACTAATGTAGCTTGGCATTTATTTCATTAATACGAGGTATTGATAGGATTCATGACGGCTTCTGGCTATGCTAATTAAACAAGTAAAGCGACATGCAAGATGGAATTCTGTGAAAAGTTCAAATTCTTGGGGATTTCAGCTACTTATATGAATAAATAAGTGGCTCATATGCTGTTGAGCGGGGGAACCGAAGGCTTACTAGTGTTCAGAACACCAACTCTGTGGTAGGAGAAAGAACTGTACTTGTACTCATTCAGTGGTAAGTTTTCTTATATTGCATAATTTAAGGAATTTTTCCTATGACTAAGACAATTTCTACCCGGCTTAATTTCGGTAAAGTTTAATATCAAAGATGAATAACTTATAAATGATTATGATTGGCTTAGAAACTATTTAATTATGAGTTTAGCGAAGATTTGACAATTAAAACGAGCAATGAAAAATTTTAACTTTCTTTATGCACCACCAAAGCGATTTTAGGTAGAAGTGAATTGCAAATTTTTGTATAAAGTGCACCAAATACAAAAAAGGTGAATTTATTCACTTAATAAATATTCTAAGACGGTCAGTTTTCTTTTAGTTGAGTATGAAACTCGTCTTCTTAATTGAATCTTGATTTATTATGATTTTAAAGCACTCATCACAATACAATAGATGCTTTGCTTAGAAGAAGAAAAATGAGAACATATTACTGGAGTGCATGGTTGAGTAATAATGGAATAAATAAATAATATAAATGATGAATATACATTTATACTCAACGAGTACTGATTTAGCAAATGAGGATTAGCGGTCAGTGCCATTTCCCATCCATTTTTGCTATACATTGACCTACTTACCTTCAGCGTTGATTATTTATTAGTGGGTTCAAAGTGACTTGGTGACTAATATGAATTACATTAACACATTTTCTGCCACCGACGGCGTCCAAAACACCTGAGGTGGAATTATTAACTACTTTTTCCTTACACCGTCTATCCTATAGGACTATTTTGTGCTTTCAGGGGGAATGCTTATATTCCGCTATATAAATCGCAGTGGCTTTAGTAGTGTCGATCTTATCTATAACGCATAAATAACTACATTATCCGCAAAAACAGGCACCCGAAACACTCTTGGGATACAATGGTAACGATCTATAATTTACAATCACAACCACCTCATAGACTCTTTCACCTCTATTGGTCCTTCAGTTTCTCATTTTAACCGCTTGCGAAAATAATATGCTTGTGCAATTGTTCTACCACTTTTGTAGTTGTGAAGATTGTCCGATATTCGAGGAGCAACGTCTGCAGAATAGTACGAGATCAACATCTGTCATCTTGCTGTTACATGTATCCCAAATAAATTGTGACAAGATATCGATTTTAGAGAAAGAGTGACTGTAAAGTTAATCACGTAACTACACAATTCACCTTGTTTCATATAGGGCACACGTAGTTGTTAGCTTGTAAAATAATATCATATATTAATGATTAAAATCTGGGTAAATAAATGATGGTATTCGGTGGAACCACTTCGTGTACTGATTTAAGGGCATGCCATATGCATCTTCAAAGGGTTTGTGAAACTGATGGATACCTTGGAGTAATTAACTCAAAAGCGTAAGCGAATTTCCTTACACTGTCCGCCAATTAAATGTTAACTGAAGTGAGGGGTCATTGTCGAGGCTCATAGTCCGTAAAAAGGCATCATAAATGTGAAATCTTCCATTATAGAAGAGTAACTAATTTATTGGTACAGTGCGAAAGGAAGGACATGCTAGAGAATACTGGAGAAACAGAGATATTATGCCAGGATATGGGAAAATAATGTACTATTACTCGAAATTAAAAAAAAACTAGAATTTTGCACCAGATATTCCGAAAGTAAGTTAATTTTGCCAAGGTGTATATCTAGAGGACCAGTCAGTCATGCAATGTTGTTCCATTTATTTAAACTTTTACCCAACAGAAGCCAGTTTGTATCAAGTGCAGACATCACGAATGACAAGATATTAATTATGGTTTCTGAACTAAAATGGAGGTAAAATGTTCTGACTGAGAACAATAATGGACCCAAATTTAGGAGAGTTAGCTGGGATGTTAAATTTATTTTTGTTGGCATTAACTATCTGCATAATCAATATCAGTCTTACTTTACTAAATTATTTCAAATCTCGACCATTCACCTTCTTTTGATCAAAATAGTGCCTTAAAATAAGACAACATTTTACAAGACAGAGCGTAATATTTGCCTGGCAAGGTTTTGCAACAATGTCCTGCGATGTTATATTTGTGACCACTACACTAAGT
This sequence comes from Hymenolepis microstoma, assembly GCA_000469805.3. Taxonomy (NCBI): domain Eukaryota; kingdom Metazoa; phylum Platyhelminthes; class Cestoda; order Cyclophyllidea; family Hymenolepididae; genus Hymenolepis; species Hymenolepis microstoma. Next base: position 6,514,883 of record LR215995.1, on the reverse strand, counting down.
GACATAACATCGAAGACAAACTTGAAGTAAATCGAATCACTTACGCCATAGAAAGAGTTGGGAGGTTTGAGGGCAAGCATTAGATATATAAACAAGGGTTTCTTCATGAAATGTGAGATGTCACCGATGCCTCACCACGATGATTGTCAGCTTCACAGGCATTAATGAACCTCTGTGGTAAGATGGCGGTGTGAATAACTTATCGTTCTCAATCATCAAATGTTGACTGAACTCCGCTGCATATGAAAGTATGCTCGACATTAACTTATAAAACAGTCTACTTCAAAGGGTATAGATATAGTTCGATATGCACTGGAGCTTAAAAATATTCCATTTACCCACACATCTATAATTGCAGGAGTATAGTTATGATTTCTTTATGTGAAAAGCTTGAATTTCCGTTAAGGAAATTCTCCCCTCTGGGTAATCGGAGTGAATTGGAAGAGGGACAAATTACTTTCCTCCTGTTTCTTTTCTCGGGCCTCTTGTAAACATGCAATTTAATGAAAATTGGTTAATTCATATTTACCGTATAGAGACATCGATTTTGGAAAAGGTGGGATTATATAGACGTTTTCTCAAAAAGCTCCTATTGAGTCCAGTGTCATCACTGAGAATGACACCCTGATGCGAATAATTTCAAATATATTTTTCTTTGGAATCACCTAGACTAACGGAAAACAGAGCACTGGAATTCCACGTTGATCTTTGCACTTTGAGAATAGTGATCCTGTCGGTATTTGTAGTTGTATTGGTATCCCGTTGGCCTTCAATTTGACTATTTACATACGATTTAATAAGGTAAAGGCTTTACTTTTAAAGGAAGAAATTGTCACCATTAGCTGTTTTGTCCATGATAGTTTGGTTAAACTAAAGGTTACTCAAGGCATCTCAATCCACTCACCTTAGTCACGATTTTGTGTAAATTTCCTATTTAATTGTTAATGGAACGGGATAACTAAAAGATGGCTTGAGTGTAAAAGGAGTGACTTAAGCCACCTCTAAATCTTACGTCAATAAAGGAAAATCGAACAGTAAGAACTTAATAAATAGATTAAACATATTAAAATGAATTAGTCATTGATAGAACCCGACTTGACATTTCTTGGCCTCGGGTCACAAGAGCGCAAAATTTGTGAACACTTAAACAAAAGATGAAACTGTAACTCATAAGCAGAGTGGAATTAGGTAAATCTTCCCTCCCACCTCTTCCGGCATTTCTCAAAATAGTAAGCAGTTGCCACATATTCAATAATTCTCCTCGCCAAACCACTCTTTACTTCCTCTATTTTAAGTGTTCGATCATTAAAAATTCATTTGAAAACTGCCATAGATTAACCAGCCTCTGACAATAACCCACATAAGCCAGAACTCAACAATAACACTAGAGCTGCAGGAGGAATTACCTTGGGAGAAGAAACAAGTACAACGAGAGACTGGACTACATTTTCAAAAGAATTTAGAGAAACAGTAGTAGTGGACGATTTAAAAATTCAGAATACATTTCTGTAGATGGGCTTTTAAACGTGCTGTTAAAGATTGAGTCAACCAACTTCGAATGAGAAACCACAGAATTAGTTACTTTTAGAATTGTGAAATGGGCAGAGATGATAAACGTTATGTTTTGACCACTGTTATAGTTCAATTAGCCTCTCACAAGAGCCCACGAAAGATGGGACTCAACACTAAAACGTACTTGTTCTTTACTTCACAGTTCTGCAAGACAACAACTCTGCAATTTAGCGTATTTTAACAAAAATGGAAAATCGGCATGAATAATTATTAATACAACGCCAATTTAATTTTTATGATAAAATTTGTTGCTTTATATGCAACAAACTAGTTTGCTTTTGGCCACTTTCAGGTGCTTTCACCCAGTAAAATCACGTACATGGGTTAGGGGGGGTACTGCCATGTGCGATTATGATGTGCAAATAGTCATAAAATAAGCAAACAAGCATAAAAATAGTTGAAAATTCCTTATCCGCGTGGATTATCAGCACTACGAATTAGGAGCAGTATAAAATTCTTGGCGGTCGACAGAGAAAAACACCTACGTTTCGCAAAACATTAGACGATAAACGTCCCTTTTTCAACAACGTGAGTATATTTGGCTCATCTCATCAGGATAAATAAAAAGGCTGTTTGAAGCTAAAAATTTTAATGCACTTAAAAGGGCAAGAAAATTGCGTTATTTTTAAATGATTTTGCTAAAATAACAATCATTGAAGTACAATTCTTAATTCAGCCACAGACGGTACACCTGGAACAGACTGAATTTGCAATTTCTTCGAGAAGGTTCTCAAAACTGCGTCAATCAAACCAGTTAATTAATTGAATTTTTTTTAGTACTAGCAAGCCAATTGGACTCTTCTAGGAGGGGGAGGGGGAGGGGGAGGGAGGAGGACGATGGAGTTCGGAGGCCAAACATTGGAACTGGTGTAGTTGCAATAATTGGCTACAAACCATTTTTAACTCAACCTTGAGGTGTGAAAGGAAACCAAATGCCTCTGATGCCATGCATATTTCAAATTAATGGATACTCTCGTTCGCTATACAGGGCTTGACTACTCCAGTGGCCAACAATTCCACTTAGACACCTGAATTCAACTTAAGCACACAAGTCACCTCTTTAAAATTGGCAGTGGGAGACAGAAACTCATCGTCATCGGAGGCGGCAGCCACGGCTGCGGTGGTGTCAGGGGAGGACACATATCTAGAAATCATGATATTTTGGGGAACTTTAGTCTGCATGAAGTCTAGAGAAGTGTCTCCTGGACTACATGCAAGTCAAGCCAACTGCTATTGGACGTGTTATGCTTTCGGTCTTAGAAGAGGTTATTCTCATTGGAAAAAAATGAGATAGTTTGTGTTTCAGCGAGAATGTCTCAATTTGCATGGGAGTTTCTCTGTCGTTGTTATGCTATGCTTTTGGCTAACCTGTTCTGCGAGAAGACGGTTTCTGAGGATCTTGTATGAGCTTGCTGTAGAAATGTTCGTCAGTGAGTGCTAGCTTCATGGTAGAGGCTGAAGCATTCAATGTAATAGGAAGAAAAATTTGATCTTAGTATATTAAATTCACATATATTAGCATTTTATTATTTAAAACAAAGAAACATCAAACTCAAAACTTTTCATAAAACTTAAGGATGCATCTATCCACCTTGTCCAAGCTATGAATATTCAAACCAACTAAACGGGAAATAAAGTGTTGAAGAAGGAAAATTTATGTGGAAAAGTCTTAAGATTAGACCAATTCTTCAAGATCAATAAAAACTAAAGCGGTTGCCTAGTAACCCTCATTACTAACTCCCCCTCTGTAGATGAATATGAGCACATAGCATATTATATTGGAGGATAGTTTAATAATGCAAAGAGGAAAAAATATTTAAATTGGATTTTTACGCAAGTTAACAAGGCTTTCTTACAGTGCTTTTACTAATAATCTTATCAGTAGTCAATTCAAAACTTTTATCAAGTAAAAACGAAAAAAAAAACAATTTAAGTAGAAACGAAATTATGTATAAAGTAGAGAGCGTGGCTAAATGAGCTTAACAAACAAAAAGCAAATTTCCAATAAATTTGCTTCCATTAATTATTTCCTTCCATTTCCAGCTGCAAATAAGTGGTACATTTAAAATTGAAAGCGATCATCCTTTATGACAATTTCAATCCATTAATCCAATATGTGGTAAATGAAAAATAGACATTTATGGGGTTTGCAAGGTTGCTGTTAGCGAGGTCTCCCTCTTCTCATAGAGTAGCTCGTTTATTGGCTACGAAAGTGCCTACCACTTGACAAGTATGCTTTTTATTTCTCAATTCATATACCTTCTCCGAGTTTTAAATTAATAGGCTTATTTAAAATAAAAAAATACACCATCCAACATTTTTATAAAGTCAAAGTGAATTTACTTTTTCTAAAATTATTTTTTTGTTGAAATTAAAAAACGCAAGTATTTTTAAGGAAAGTACAATTTTACCTAATTTTCAATCATACTTGTCAAGCCGATCCTATAGTATTAGACACCAAGGAGTTAGCATTATAAAGAACATATTTTGTAAAAGAATGTAGGTTGCTGATAATCAGGAAGCATTTATTAATTGGAACAAGATGTTGGCCAAAGTTGAATTTAATCAAACCGAGTGACATTCATGAAATTTAAATTGCCTTTAGTTTAGTCTAACATGATCCACAACAACCGGTACTTACAGTGTTTTCAATACCATTTTGACAAATGAACCGCTGTGTACTAATGATGTTACTTTAATAGGAAAGTAAACACATTAAATAAATTTAGGTTGGCTGAGATGGTTGTGCCTTACAGAACATTATTTTGTATATTAATTAGCATTTTGTCTCGTGTATTCCAATATTTAATATTTTCCATAACTTACACTATTTCTGTAATCAGTCCAAATTTCAGTGGTACTTAATGGTGTAGCGGATTGATACACTAATAAGCCTTGACTATACTCAGAAATCTTTATATCACATTCTCCTAATTGGTAAGTCTTCGCATAGCTACCGCAAAGCTAGAGAAGAAACGGACATATACCGTGGAACACGTTTATTTAATATGGCGCAAGCATGCTATATGTCGTGTATATAGTGATGTGAAACTTAATCCTTGCATACACTTTCTGGTATGATGATCTCATAATGACTTTGGCCATTGATTGGTCGGCTAACCACATAGTGGGTTTTGACTGTTGATTAATCGTCTTGGCTCTGGTCATTGTTTGGTCGAGAGACCTCTGCCTTTTTCATACTAAAGTTGCGTTCCCACAATGGACATTTTGTGATTTGGGATAAATTAAACAGCTTCAAATTATAAGGCAGAGTAGGTTTAACTCAAATCAATTACTTTTAATGTAAAATTAAAGAAATTGAAATATTCTATAAATTTCAATGAAGTAATTTTTAAAATAAAAAAACACCTTATCGATACAGCAGCAAGAATAAAAGTTATTTTGATATTAATAATCAAATGAAGGCTTGTAATTGGCTAACTCATTCAACAGTTGATGGAAGACTTAAAAATCTGCTTTGTAGCGGATTATTACACGATGAGGTTTTGACTAAATTCCAACAAATTTTGTATCAAAATCCCTATGTGAGAAATTTCTTCCGAAATAGACAAAGCTATCTTAACAATATAGAGAAAACAGAACGTATGAGGTAGAATGGATTTATCAGGAAATTGATAATTATATGCTGTGCATTTGAGAAACTGACATTGAGCTTAGTCAATAAATACGTTTTTGTGTACACGGATCCCGTAATGACTATCGATTGTTGATTGGCCAAGAGATCTCTGCGTTCACGACCGCACGCGCTCCCTAGCATGATAAGCAGCACGGCGCACATTTGTGAATGTTCGGAATCGCATGAAATTTCTCTAACTCTTGTAAATTGTAAAAAAATAATTAAGTAACATTACTAAAATCGCATTAAAAAAATAAATTAAAAGTACTTAAAATGACACTAAACAAAAATTGAGGGATTTGGTATTTGGTTTTTGAACTCAATTTCTTTTTTTTATCAATTTTTCAGTAAAGAGTATTTTTATTTTCTTCCATAGGAAATCATATAAGTTCACATAATCGCTATATAAGGTATAACAATTCCAACCCACGACAAAGGTTGAAAATGAACAGTAGAAAGTGCAATTGAATGAGTTAAATAGAAGGCAAATATTGGTTTTAATTTAATAGATTGTTAATATTCGAGTGCAACACCTCAATGAAAATAGCTTATAGCAACACTTGTGCTGAAAAGTTTGATAAAATAAAAATAAATAGTAAAAAGTGTTTAAATGGTACGAAAGTAAAAATGAATTTCTGAATAGATTTGTAAGTGTGCTATATGAATCAGATACCGATATGAGAATAATTAGCCGTAAATGCGCAATAGCTCATCAAGCAAAAAATTGGATTTATTTTAAAAAAGCTCTACGACTTTAGAGCTTATAATTACAGATGTTGTCGCAAATTGAATGCTCTAAAATTTGACTATTTATGAAAAAGTATGACAAAATCAGAGAAAATCCGCGACTTCTTCTTAGTTAAGATAAGGCAAATATAACCTGAATTTAAAATTTCTTATTGCAAGAATATGCTTTCTCCTCACGTTAGAAATGAATTATATTTTAAAATGTCACTTGTCATTTAAATTTGCAATAACCTTTGGAGGACTCCAGTAATCCAAAACTTTGAACTTTATAGTAGCCGCGGAATTGAGCAAAGCTTTCTTTATGCCCCGAGTTATCTCACCAACGTCTTGTAACGTTAGGGTGTCTTAAGGATTATCCATAATAGTGTAGCATTAATAATAGTAGAGTTTGACAAAGGCGTGAAATTGCTATTTGAATTATATTTTTTTCATTTTGAGTAAGAATACGCCATTTTATTCAACAAAATATCGTGTCTACTTATGCGCTCATGTTAAGGCGCCAAGAAAAGAATGTTACGATAATATTTGCGAGTCATGTTATTTCATTCATTAAAATAAAGTGCATAATAAGTTGCGAAGAATGGTCCTTTTTTAAAGGTTTGTCTGACATCGAATCAAGTGAGCTTTGATGTAATAGAACTGTGTTTTTCAAACGACATCCTTTTGGTTCGTTTATTAATATAGAAATAAATGAATTGGTATAGTATGACTGGGGAGTCCAGTCAATTCATCCGACAGTAATCACCAAGCACCGGGTTCTAAACAGAACTTGAATAGGCAGATTAAACTATAAATACTATCAATAAAATATTAAGATTGATTATTTTGTAAAAACAAGTGGCGTTTACTGTATATGAACTTGTATACTTTTTGGTTATAACTTACTCCTGACTGTTGGGGAAAATAATTGTAAAAATATCTAACACTTTATTGATCATTATTCATAAAATTTGTATAATTGTTAAAACGCGATTAATTGCAGAGTCGCTGTCCTGCAGAAGTGTGAAGTAAAGTCTATCATTAAGGCAATCACGAGTTAGTGTCGCATCTTTCGTGGGTTCTTGCGAGAGGCTAATTGGACGATGACAGTGGTCAAAACATAACGTTTACCATCCCTGCCCATTTCACAATACTGGAAGTAACTAATTCTGTGTTTTCTCAATAGAAGTTGGGTGACTCAATCTTTAACAACACGTTTAAAAGTCCATTTACAGAAATAGAGATTCTCTCTGTCTCTCTAATATGTATTCTGAATTTTCTAACTCGTCCACTACTACAGTTTCTTTAAATTCTTCTGAAAGTGTAGTCCAGTGTCTGATTGTACTTGTTTCTCCTCCCAAGGTACTTCCTACTGCAGTCTATGCTCAGGCAGCCAGTGATGTCATGAAGTTGCAACAGTCATTTACGCATTCCAAACACTAAAATCTTTCTTATCTTGACTCTTTACTCCATGACTTCCATGCATGTCTATTTTGTCCAACCAATAATTATTCCTGATATCCATACAATAGGCAATAATTAGAAGGTACATAGGAGGGTGTATCATTCATTAAATATGAAATTACGCCATGTTTCATGCAATTTATGCTACTTTACTCATCTCAACCTGTACAAAATACAACCAAAACGTGCAAAAGAGCATTTTTTGAGGCATTTCTGTTCAGCTGCGTATTTTAGATGGTGAAAATTTTACAGATTTAAAAGTTAGCTTAATTAAGGAGTCTCAAATTTTCCAATGATTCCAATCCATGTAAATATTAATTATAAACTGAATAGTGACAAATGTAATGCAATGCGATCCATTATATAATGCAATTTGATAACACAAATACAATCAGTATTAAAAAGCAATTAAGTAATGTAATTGAGTTGATTACGAACCAGATTCTATGCTCAAAACTCAATTCTTCTGTTTTTGGTAGTTATGATTTTGTTCAACGATAATTACAACGAAATTCGTTTATACGTACATAATTTAAATTATTAAAATAAATGTGTATTATTTTGTGAAATGGAACACAATTTTATTCCTTGAAATTATGTAAGCAGATCTCATATATGGGGAATGATATGATGATAGCAATACAGAGTTGTAGATTTTGGAATTCCCCTTTTGGGTCTACAGTAGCTTACAGATTTATTTCGTCAGTGACCACTCAATAGCATTTTTGAGAATAGCGAAAAAACTCAGATTAATAATAGATTTAGGTGTTGTAAGCCAAATTTTGCAGTGATTTAGGTAAAATGTCAAAAAGATTTCGTCTCTTTTCTTTGAATAAGGATTTAAATTTTATATAATTACCATCTACAGTCTCAAGGGTTTAGAGATCTTGAGGAAAATAGATTTTTGTCTAACATGTGCTCTTATCTCTATTTCAACTTAAATATATGTGGTAAAATTGAAGATTTATGCTTTTAATTGTCGCGATTGCTGGAAATCGCCCCTTAAAGTTTGCTCCGTTTTTGCTAACCTTATACTTGGCATTTTTGAAGCCCATATTTTTATGCAACAATGCAACTTTGCATCGCTATCTTTAGGCCACATGTAAAATAAATTTAGCGGCTCAAAAGGCTATCTAATTGAAATTAATATTTTAACGTATGATAGATTAATATAATTTTTTGTTCAAAAAATGATCATTCATTAAAAGTTGCACTAGATATTTGGATTTTTTTCTGTAATTAACATTCAGAAATTCATCAGGATCTGAATATACCTAGACGTCCCCTTGATCATATAATATGAATCTATTTTGTTTGAGTAATTTTTAGACAATCACGCTTAATTAGTAAACTAAAGACGATTTAAGCATCTACTGCCATTGTTGGCATAATATTATGAGCGGTCATTAGTGGAGAGTGTTATGGTTTTCGAATTCGTCGTTAAAATGTAAGAAGGATCAATACAGTGGGAGCATATATAGAGAAATTTGAATAACGCAGTAATAACAGTAATTGATTTCGCGTAAAAGGAAAAATCTACTTCACTTATTTGTATTTTACCCATCAAGATGAGAATTTTTTTCCCTTAATTTATTTAGGTACATTTCATACATATGCATTTCTCTTCATTGTACGTACAGCAATATATGCTACGGCTATCTTATACATTTGCTCTAAATTACATCTGTGATTGCAAATTTTAAGAAGTAAAATATTACAAAAATGGCTAATAAATACCTGCCTTAAGAATATTATCATTTAATGTTTAAAGCGAATTCATAACACATTTTTTTGTAAAAATGATTTATATGACCCCGTTTCTGGTACTTGTTGTGATTATAAAAATAACAGGATAAAAAATAGCCAGATATTTACTTTACTTTAAATTTTGGAATCAGTTTTTAAATGTTGATTTTGGTATTGATCGAACAATTGATCGTTAATTCACTATACGCTAGATAATTAAGCGTTTACCCCTTCGTTTACTAATGTCAAAGTGCATTACATTTTTTTGCCACGCATCATAAATCCTTGAACAGATTGCACTGTTTCAAAGTTCAGCTTGCCCATACACCGATTCGAATTCGGTGAATTATTTTGCGTTTCTTATTGCTACGAAATTGTTAAAGCAAAGACGCAATAATAAATGCTATATCACACGGCAAATTCACTTTCTGCCTTATCTTAAACGGTTATAATTAAATTAAATTAATTAATTAAAGTGAAACGCTTCCCTGACAAGCGTAATAATTATGATGACTTTTGGAATAACTTCAAAAGGAAGTTAAATGCAATTATAAAAGTTGTTTTTTATAAAAGGAGAGAAACTAGGTTCCCTATTATAGTGGAAAATTTCCCTATTTCAACCCAGAATATGTATATATACATATATCTATTTGCATTCGTGCAGTTAAAAGCAAAGCAATAAATCGTTATGTCAATTATAAAACAAAGTAGATAACATTTTCATCAAGGGAGATAAATTAGCAATAATCTTTTTACGCTTTCATTCTAGCTTCCTTAATGCTACTGTTACAAACTTGTTTCGAAAAAATTCAAACCATTTATTTTATTTTTCAAAATATTCTTAAAACGGTGAATGGAAAAATTTATATTTGTATCGCACCAGATATGAATTTTATTTAGAGTAACACTTAGCCAACTTTCAATGTGATTTACTTCTCAAAGGTGCGAAGTGGATTTTTGTTCATCTAAGTTTCTGTTGTCAGTGAAATGTTCAATTTTCTAATAGATTGTATTTTGGCACTGTTTTATTAAATTTTTAATTTACATACAAAATTTTAAAGGGAAATTTTAATACAGAAATGCAATGGCTGTGTTTTACTGGAACTAAACTAAACGTAACAATCGGTAAATATATTATTTTATAAAAGCATAAAATATGAAATATCAGGAAATATGGTTGTACATCGTTGTAAACAATATTTAAGATAATTTAGCAGTAGGAAAACAAATAATTTCTAAACTGTTATTACCTGAATATATTTCCCTAATGTGGCCGCAACGGCACATTTGAAGCAATAGTTATTGAAAGCTCTTTTGAAAAACATTGACACTAAGGACCAATTTCAAATTGTTTGAGCACTAAACGCTAGACACCATAAATTTAAAATTTGGAACATAAAATATTACTGCAATATGATGCTTGATTGGCTTACCCTATAGGTGAACAACGGAGTAAAACATAAGTTAATGAAATTGTCATTTTAAAATATAACCAGAGAAGTTCGAAAAATGATTTGGCTGTGTTAAATGAATGATTACGGAAAAAACTACTAATTAATAATTTAGCAAATGAAGTGTTGTGTTAGAATTAGTCTATTCTTTTTTTATTAAAAAATAATGAGATTATAGACCATTTTAGGTAATTATAAAGAAATATAAATAGCATTAACTTTGATTAGAACAAATATTTTAGAAGTTACTGGCAACTAGCAGAAACAAAAAAGTTGCTTATCACATTTCAACACAGAGTCGAAAACCTTGCTTTACTTGGACTAGAAAATTGCAAAGCATTTTGAATTATCAGGTCTGTATTTGTATTTAGGTTTGTAGTAACGATGTCAGTGTTATAATTGAATAATTCTGCTCAAAATATTAAATTTAGTTATTTTGATAGGTTGAGTTAACCTGTGATGTGTACAACACAGCCACGGCTGAACAAAGAAATCTCATGCTCACAAAGACAGACTCGAAGTGTGGCCGTGCTACCTGTTACGACTAGTGCGGTCGTGGGTGCAGAGACCTCCCAGCAAATAGCCAATCAATAATTCCTTCTTTCTTTAAAAATCCTCTGGTTTTATAAAGATGACTAATCACCGTGTCACCAAAACACATCCCAAATAAAAAGCGTTCCACGTCATACGTCTGTTTTCTGTGCTGTTGAGGTAGGGTAGCTAATCCCGAGAGCCATCCCAAACTAAGAGAACTTGCGATATAGATTGCTGAGCAAAAGTCAAGGCTTATTATTGTAGCCATACGCTATAACCCAAAAATAGATATAACGAAAATATGCCTGTTTTCGCCCCACAAAGTGTTAAGATTCATTTATTCATGCCATCAAATTACCTTTTATTTTTATTTTATTCTCTAATTAGGAAAATTAGTTGTTGAAATAATTAAAATGAGTATGCGAATTGACAAATAGGTCTAAGATATCTGCTTAAACGTGTACAGAGGAAAGGATATAATTGTTGCTACTAAAAGTTTTTATCAATCGGATTTTTGGCCAGGTAATTCAAAAATATTCAAAAAGCTAACTATTTCAAATTTAATAAAACGCTAACAAAACTAATATGTATTTTTTTGGGAACATAAAGTAATACTTTAACGATAATCAGCACTATTTTTGCTTTATTTATATTTTAAAAATATATCGAATGACATCCATTTGTATTACCATTTAAAAGACGATTTCAAACAAAAACTAGTAAATAATTTATTTTAATTTTGAAGTGAAAAAATATAAAATATGTTGTGTGAGTAGATAAATCAATATCGTGCACCAACCAAACACCCGATTAAAATGAAAATAAAATTTTGGTTCTTACGTTTTAATGTACGAAAAATATACAGTCTTCACTACCTATCGTTAACACCCCTCAAATCTGATAATATCTCGAAAATAAATTTAATTAAGGCAAAAAGTGTATTTTTTTCTAATATAAAATTACGTAGAATCATTAGGATTTATTTTAAGAACAAAATGTAGTAATGTTTGGCTGGCTTTAATTTTGTAAGGGAAGTCACATTGCCCACAACATGGGTCAACATGCTAAGGTGTTTCATTTTAATCTTTAAATAGATGAATGCATTTAAGAAATTATTTCATGCATGCACTAAAAACTTGGCTATTTGTATTATGAAAGCATGCAAAGATAATCATTATATTTTAATTTAGAGTTCCATGCGAAATTTGCTGAAAAGAAATTGATCATTCCATTTTGATTCAACTCAACTGCATTTATCAATTATATGTTTTGTCATTTAATAAAATTATAGTGAATTAAATATTTTTAATAACTTTAAGGTTTTAATATGATATATAGGCAATTAATAATTATTGTATCATGAATTATTCAACAGCTTCCCAAAAATCTCTATTATTTTGAGTTAACTTGAAAACAAATTCTTTTTTTACAAGATAGGATTTTAAATGTGATAAGCATTACTTAAAATAGAATAGCTGATTGGCGTTGTACAAGTGAAATGTACAAATGAAAGATTTCTTTATCGCAAAATTTCATCCATTACTCCATAAATCCATGGAACATATTTGCAATTGAAAATTTAATTTTAATACCCTTTGCCAAATATTGATATTTAAAATATTTACCGTAAAATTTTCCTATTACATCAGGTGGGTTTGTTTGTAAATGATTTTTGTCAGCTGTAACTTGACTATCCTTTGGGTTAATAGTTTTTGATGGCAAAAGATAAGGAAGTTTTAAATTATCCAATCTCGTAGAAAACTCAGTGATGTCTTTTCCTTCTTTAGAATTGCACAAAAGTAATTGGATAATCCTATCGCGGTGTTTACTTCCATTAACCATTATAGATGGGTGTGCGTGCGTGTCTTCGCGAGTTGAGCTCAGGCGAATTGATTTTTGTCGTTCAAATGCCAATTCCTAGTCAATTATTATCATCTGGCTAGTGTTTAAACACGGGCATAATTTAAGATGGATAAATGCATCAAGTACTCATAGAAAATACTATCTGCTAAGTGTACTTTGTATTGATATTCGACTGCTGAGGGTGGTTGTACTGCGACTGAATTTGTTGGGAAATTGTAAAATTTATCTGTTGGATAATTTTTTATTTAATATTATAATAATCAGCATCTACAAATCATTTAACCAGGCAAAAATTCAATTACCTATTTTAAATACGCCATTTGAAACATATGAAGACCAATCAAATTAAACACAATTATGCATTTCTTTATCTCAATAACTCATTTTTTCCTGGCCCATAATTTAGCCAAATCTTCATTATCTCTTCAAGATATATTTTTTCCAGTTGATTTAACAGATAGTTAAAAACGAAAAATATCCCATTTATAAAATAATTTCTAGTCCTTTTCCTATTCCAATTACGGCAAAATAAGATTTTTAATAACTTAGTCAAGGAGATGTATTCATCGAAACTCACTCCGTATCTTTTCTCCATTGGCTCGGTCAGATGATACACTTGATTCTTTGATTTTAATTTTACGAAGCAGTTATTTTAGCCACTTTCTGTAAACCTCTGTTACTGGTTGATTTCTTCGCTATTTATAAATGGGTGATTTAATTTTGCCTATTCAAACTATAATACCACAGAATAGGGTGTTCGCGATCACCTTTACGGAAACCATCTGGTTGTTTTTCCAGGTGTTAGCACTTTAGACACTTCTTCACTCAGATACAGCTAAAATAATGAATACAGCTAGAAAACAGCTAGAATAAATGACTGGAATCCATCTGAACCATGAAAGAGAATGGACAGTACCTTGATGATTCCTATGATCATCAAAAAATAAGAAGGTAGCAGTGACTACTCAGTGCTCCTTCCACTCTCTGAAAATAATCCGACATGAAGTGTCGATTTGTAATAAAGACAACGAAGCTACTATGGCTTGGGGAAGGAAACGTGACAGACCATCTGATCTGATTGCGATCATGTAACAGATCTTCGAGAAAATCTATTGTAGGAAAAGTGTTGGAGCACTTTAGCATTGGAATTGATCTTTACCGATAGATTAGTTGACTGCTTCAGCTTCTACCATAAAACATGCACTCACTGACTCCCTTTGCTATTAAAAACTCATACAAACCCTGCAGAAGTCAACTTCTCTCATCTGACAAAGACAAAGAAACTCCCAAGCAAATTGAGACATTCTCGCTGAAACACAAACTATCTCATTCTTTTCCGGTGAGAATAACCTCTTCTAAGACCGAAAGCATAACACGTCTAATAATAGTTGGCTTGACTTGCATGAAGTCCAGGAGAAACTTCTCTAGACTTCATGCAGACTAAAGTTTCCCAAAATATTATGATTTCTAGATATGTGTCCTCCCCTGCCACCACCGCAGCCGCAGCTGCCGCCTCCGATGGCAATGTGAGTTTGTGTTTCTCACTGTCATTTTTAAAAGGGGGACTTGTGTGCTTAAATTGAATTCAGGTGTCTAAGTGAAGTTTTGGTCACTGGAGAAGTCAAGCCCTGTATAGCGAACGAGGATGGCCATTAATTTGAAATATGTATGGCATCAGAGGCATTCGGTTTTCTGCCGCACCTGATGAGACTGTCAAATTTTGCCGATTGAACGTTTACATCATTGATAAATATCCAGCAATTAATTAATTTTAAATAAAAATATGTCACTTTGTGAACCATTTTCTTTCAGTTTTTTATTTTTCAATCGCAAAATATGTCTTTCAAAAACTAAATCATATGGGTGTCTAAGCGTAAATAATGTTAGGGTCAATTTAAAGTAGCTAATGAACGATTCAAGAAAGTGTGTTTATATTTAGATAGGAGATCAGGATTTTTATGGTGAAAGGCTCATTCATCGCGTTTCAAGTCTATACAGTCCATTTTATCCCCCTGTGATCTACCTGCTCATAAGGTTTCTTTGGGATTCATTTACCACAGACTATCAAGGAGGAGACACAATGCAGATGTGTAGTTTCTAACAAAATTTATTTATTTTTACAATGAATAGCTGAAGAAAGGCAATAAAACACGTCAGAACCAATGAGAGATTGTCCGGATATTTAGGCCGGGTTGCAGGTGGTGATATTCGGCAAGTGTCCCAATTTTCTTACGTAGCATGCATTGAAGAGAATTCACTATTGACCTATCATGGCATTACCAAATGCAACTCATTTATTGGCATAATAAATTAATAAAATAACTATATAATAATTAATAACAAAATAACAAATAATATTAACGCAAAAATATGCAATACTAGATACTTTAAAACTGATTGGTGCATGAAGAGTTTCAACAGAAACTATATTATTATAAATTAAAAGTGAATTAAATATCAGTATTAAAATGTATTGTATCATACAGTTAACAAATTCGAAGAATTTACTTTTAACGGTAATTAGCTTTTCAGGACACTAGGTTCCTTCAAGCACAGATTTTTTATGAAGTTTGTATAACTTCATAATATTCCAAAATCATAAAATAAAAATTGCCTAACGACTTTTGTTTCACGTGTACTTTAAAAGTACTTTTTTCAATTATACATACAGATTAATTTCGGGATTATTTTCCCTTTTCATTCATCTCGCCAAACTCATGATGAGATAAATTTGGAATATTTAAAATGTAGAAGGGTGCGATGAGTTTTAAAACACATTTCGCGAAACGGAAAAGTTCATTTAAAATTATTTTTCTCGCACATTTTTTGCATGTATGGACAAATTGAATTTGCTTAATGAAATCAGTGAGCCGTAAATTTACGCCTCACTTATCGTGTATTTTTTTGTTAATTTATAAAAATATATAAATATACCACGATGGCACGAAACGAATCATTATTTAAAAAATATAATTTTTTTGCCATTCAATTACTTCACTCTTTTGCTGCTCACTGCCGGTAATCAACCCTAGAGACGAGAGTAAAATTTGTATGGTTCGTTTAAAATTTCTATTATGATGCGACCTAAAAAACAATTTTGGTAGAGATGATTTATTTTAGTGGGTTTTGAAAGATGAAGCATTTCCATTGATATCTCCATTAAGAAAGCTCTTCCACTGTAAACAAATTTGAGAAAGACTGAATTCTGGGAAAATATTATGCATGGGGAATGGAGACATATCGAGAAAAAGGTACATTTACGCCCGTTTATAATGATTTTCATTATCTTAGAAAGCAAATAAAACATAATTAAAATCTATTTTTGTTGAAATAATTCCGGCGCAAAACATGCGTGGACTAAAATTTGTAAAGATGCTTTTCAAGAATAATCAAGGCCAAAAAATATTTTAATGTTAAACGAAAGTCATTATTTTTTTGTTAAAATAATAGAGTACAAAGATAGGAAAGGATGACTTTCTGCACAAACTAAAATACAATTGAAAAAAATAATCCTGATCAACATTCTTCAAGTTTTTTTAACTCGAAATTAGACTTAGACTTTACAATTTCCATTTTATTTCGAATTGAAGCCTATGCATCTTTCATTTAAATATTATTGAAATATGCTTTTACGTTACTTTATCTGAAAGATTTCTTTCTATAATTTAAATGTTATAGATGTAGTTAATTTTTCTGAAGCAAATTTTATAGTGCTAACAACGGCAACCTCATTTAACTCACCATTCCACTATCTCCATTTTCGAACTGCCAGGAAGTCATTTAACTCAATAAAGCACGCAAGTGGTTTGCGCTCACGGATTTATATTATATTAGTGTTTCGTTTTTACCAGATCTTAAAGGTGACTCAAATTATTAAATCTAGCAAAATCTGAAGTAATATGCCATTGCAGTTTATCTTTATTTCATTCAAATAATGATAGATTTGACACGCAATAAAATGTTTATTGTAGTTTATTTATATATGTTTGTATTTAAAATTTTCAAATTAATGCTAAGATGCTAACCTGTGCACTTTTGTTTTGGGCAAGTGCTCATTTCTTTCGGATAATAATTCAAGTAACCATATAGTTAGTTTATAAATGATTTTACCATGCCTCGCTAACTCGTCCCATATCAAGGGTTAGTAGTCATTGTATGGGCCAAAAATGAACACTTTGAAGATGATTTTTGCATCCTTTTACGACTTCTCCTATTCTGTTTTGTGCAACTGTTACCTTTCACTACTCTCTTCAACGTAATTTGAGCCAACTCGTTGTTTTAAATAATTTACGTTCTAAAGCCCCATCGAGTTCACGGATGGTCAAAAGTTAGAAATTCTATTCAATATTTTGGTGGTGGTGTGAACATTTATTATTGGCAAGTGTAGTCCTTTTACTTAAAATGAAACATGTATTTGATGACTCGAAAAATTAAACCTTGATTTCCACATGTCTTTGAACTAATTCAGCTGCCAATTTGTCAAATCAGGCAAAAATAAGCTGTTGGGGAAAATTTATCAAAACATATAGATTTAAAATTATCTTAATTGTCAGAATATAGATATTATAGAATTATAGATATTCACTTTTAGGAGAAATTTTTGCTCATTATCTATAATTCTTGAAGAAGTTAAAATTTGCAAACTGTAAAAATATTCCAGTTTGAATGTGGGAATAAGTCTGTTCATTCATTGGCTGCTTAGTTATTGCCCAAGCAACCTGATTGGCAGATGGTATAAAATGACTGAGAGTTTAGCGTGAAATGAAACAGCAACTGGATTTCAAAATTTACCCACCAAATGTCCTCAAAAGCTTCTTTTATTCGTGAAGAATCTCCACCTCGCAGAGAGGCCATTGTCGGTAGGAAAAAAGTTTAAATAATTAAAAAATTGTTGTTAATCTCTTTAAAATTGAATACCATATACCACAAAAATTTATTGAACCAAAAAGATGAAAAAAAGTATTGGTATGGACCGAATTTATTTCATGTGTTATGGATTATTAAAGCAATTGACGATTTATGATTTATTTATATGTATATTTTTTAAACATATTGAAAATCATCTACGATCTTGAATTGATAATTTTTGCTCGGATGATTGTAGTTGTGTAGTTTATCTTGAATGGGCGAGCAACGCTTTTTAATCAAAATACCACCTTGTTCAATGCTTTATTTTTCTATTCTAATGCAAAAGTTAAGTAACTTTGATACAAGTGACCAAACACATTTGCTAATTTTATCACACTACGTTTATATCTCTATATAGTCATAAAAAATTTATTTCTCCGAATTGCACTAAAAAAAGGCACGAATTAGACCTAAATAGAGCCTTATGAATATTGATTTGTTCTTTGAGTATTTTTTGCCCAAATTGACATTTATATGTGCATATCTCTTTCCTCCCTAATTTTGAAGAAATTTAATATTCCAACAAATTAATCACGTGCAATTTCGAAGGTACCAAATGCTCGCAATAAAATTTATTATTTCACACTCTGTTAGATCCTACCTCTTCCAAGGCAGTACCTTTGGTGATTTGCGGTCCCTCTGGATCTGGTAAAAGCAGCATAATTAAGCGCCTGCTTCTGCGAAATCCAAATATTTTTCAAGTTTGCATTTCACGTATATCAAAAATTTTCGAATGCCATCTTTATTTATATTATCATGCGAATAAATTTTACCAGTTTCCATTTAATACTTTCACTTTAAAATGCATTTATTTTAGACACAACCCGTCCAAGAAGACCAAGTGAGATTGAAGGAAAAGGTAAACTAAGTCGTCATATTTGAGTAACCTTTTAATTTTCATTTAACTCAAAATGAGTGGCAAAATAAGAGTCATTTTTGCTTTAATTTAGATTATATATTTGTAACAAAGGAGGAATTTCAAGAAGCCATAAGGAGAAATGAATTCGTGGAATATGCCATATTTTCTGGAAACTATTATGGAACAAGGTTTGTAAATAGAATTTATTTAATAGAACAGAAATACGCCATTTCTGCATTTGCAGCTCTTTTAAAATTGAAAATCATTAGAATATCTTTTTCTAATTGTTGTATTACAACTTGTTTTCATTCAAATCTGAATAGGTTTTCTAAGGGATTATGTTAAATAATCAAGTCCAATACAGTGTTAATTTATATTAACATAAGTTTTATTCAAAATTATTATATGTAAATTTGGTATATTCATGCCCAAAGTATCATTTAAAATATAAAACTGTCCTCGTCCCTCCTTCGATATCGTTACAAAAGTTCAACTTAAATTGAATCAACCAAAATTATTTATTTAAAAAACGAAGAAATATAAAATACCTATTTTTATAAACATAGATACAATGTTATAATTCTTTATTTCTTGCTCATCAAAATCATTCTCTCGTAAGAAATTCGCACATAATAATTCCTATTAGAACAAGTTCATCAATATAAACTCAATTTACTGACGCTAATAGCAAAACTGTTTAAATTTTAAAATGAGATAGTTATTGATTAGTAAGAGTTTTAACAAAACAAAAATGAAAAAAACAACTTTTGTTCGGATACTTACAAAAAATTTGCATGCTCTGGGCAAGACAAATGCTGCAACCATTGTCGACCATTAATGACAGAATGCAAAACCCCGCAATCTTTCCCAAACTTTGCCAACACCTTGAATGCACGTATTGTAGTGCTGTTTCCCAAATGATTAAAAGCATTTCCAGCGGTATCATTTATTTTAAACGAAAAGTGAATTTTTTTCTAGCAGTTTACTTTAAGAAACTTCTAGCATACTTGCGAGGTGATAAACAGGGTAATTAAACATTTAAATTATTTAAGAACCCATACGAAACATTTTGGAGCTGATTTTCTCAATGATACATATCTGAAATTACATGCAGAATGTAACGTAATGCCTATATTTCACCGAAAAATTCATTTGGTAGCATTGATGTTTCGCTCGTAAAATATAAATTTCAAACAATATTTCGAAACGTTTTTGAAGGCTTTAAATCATTAACACATTAATTTTGTAAATAAGAAATAACTTTAATTTTGGAATGTCGTAGTTCAGTTATTTTTAGCCGGTTCTTAAGCAGTTCTTTGATGCGTTTTTTTTCGTTTATATGAGAATTTGCTGTTGGTTAAAAGATTTTGAAACTTGAAATAACATTCTCTATAGCAAATAGTCATATTTTTAATGTTATAAAAATATTATTTCGGAAGGGACACATCTCCTGTAAAGAAAGTGAAGTGCATGGACCACACTCCATGGACTACTTCACCAATTTAAAGGTATTATAAAAGCTCACCTAACTTACTTAGCGCCAAAATGTCCACTGTGCTGAAGGATTAAGCATAAAATTTAAATGAGTGTAATTAATCATAACTTCGTTTTACGGCCGTCAGCAATTTTGTAAATTTATATTAAAATCGTTAAGTATAAAATATCGATTAGTGCACGAATTGAAGGTCCTAAATTGAAAATTGTTTTCGAGTCCAAACTATTATATTTCATTTAACTCGATCATAAAGATATAACTTTTACAATTATAGGACTAAATTATCATGCATCGATTGAAACAATAATTTATTAAGTAAAGTGTTATTCTTTAAAGCCATTTTTTGAATAATTGCTTATACTATGGTTTAGAACAAGTTAGTAGTTAAAAGAACGCTTTCGGGGCTGTAGAAGGTGTTGTACAGATCAAAATATCTGAAATTTGCACATTTAGGTGCACGTTTTAAATATGATATCACCCACTCTTTCAACTTATTATTAGTCGTATATGCCGAGATTTTATTTGGTGTGTTTTCAGATAGAAACTAGAAAGCATGAGTGCAATATCTGCTAATTAGAAAAATATAAATATGTTAAAACAATTCTTGTCCTTATGAAGGAATGCTATGGAGCATTCTTATTTGTGCCAAGGGTTAGCCCTAAGTAGGAAAATCAATCTTTTCTTTTAAAAATAGAATAATTTAACTATTCAGTTTGTTGTGCGCCGATTGCCATAAGTTGGTATGCTCGTCTGTCATCGCAGGGGTTACATGTTCGACTTGCATCGACACACCATCAGTTAGTAGAATTTCTAACCTTACAGCCCAAAGTGGATTGTGGCATAATTCAAGTCTACCATGAGTAAAAATCAACAACCACGCCCCCATTGAACGTGGACATCATGAGGAAGACATCTGAAAAATTAAAAATTAAATTTCACTCTATGTGCACTTGTCTATATTATAGAAAAACTTTACTTCAAAATAGTAGAATTTCGATAACGGATTTCCCTTAGTTTTTAGCTATGTAAAAACAGAAAAATTTCTTAAACACAATTACATTTGAAAGTGCACGAGTGGCAATTTGATTGTTTACGGCAAATAAAGAGATTTCATCACGCGTCTCATTCAAGTATAACATTTTAATCACCTTCTCCTACGCCATCAAATCTTCCCGCCCTTTACCTCAGAACACGCCACAAATTGTTGTTCTGAAATTTAATTACCAAAATATGATTAACGATTTGATTGAGATAAATTAATTGAAAAAATCCAAAGAAACAGTCTATTTCTAAAATGGGATCCGAGAATTGAGATTTAATGGTAGCGATAGCGTGATGAAACTATCAAAAAAGGAAATATTGAAATTCTCGATAATAAACCTTATCGAAGACATGACCATGCTGAATCCACTTCGTACTCTTTCTTTTCAGCAAAGCACAAATGGAGAAGGTAATTCAAGGAGGAAAAGTTTGCATATTCGAACTGGACACACAGGGTGTTGAGCAGATTCGAAAAATGGAAATTCATCCCATCTGCGTGTTTATTCGACCCAGAAATTACGCTATTTTGGTAAGATAAAATCATTTTATTATAGAACTGGATCTATAAATTGAAATGCTCCACAGGATTTTAATAATGAGATATCGATTGGAGTTTATTAAGCCTATATTTTGTCCAGCATATTTGACGTGCTAATTTATTAGACGTAGCTATTTTTAACTAGTCCGTGTTTGAAAATTAAGCCTAAAATCGTTTCATTAGACGGCTTTATTAAATAAAAAATATAAAAAGACAAATTTTTATAATTAGGAATGGATAGTAAATAATATACAATAATATTGAAAATGTGAAATACTAAGAATTGCAATTTAATCCATCTCTAGCAGAAATAAAAAGAAAGAAATTCCAGTCCGATATTGGTTTAATGAGAAATAAATTGAAAATTATGCAGATATTTGAAAAAGTAATCGTGAAATTTCTAATTTAAAACGTCCCGAAATCTTAAAGTGTGAAAATATTGTTGACATGTTTTCTCTAGGCCAACTTAAGGTAAAATTGTTAATTGGAATCTCCAAAGAGAACTAAAATTCAAACTGTACACTGAGGTAAAAAGTAAATTGTACTGTGTTTGTTAATTTATATAATTAAAATATAAATTTAGGACACTCAATATCTAAGTTGCATAAAATTGGCAAATAAATCATTTAAAAATTTTGGTTTCCTTTCAAAATACAAATTAAAGATGTTGTTGAAGAGATTAATGGATTATGTCAAAAAATACATTCTCGACTAAAATATGAAAATCTGATGGGAAAAAATTTTCTTGGATTTAAAATTGTGAGCATTGTACCGGACGAAGAATAAATGTGAATGAAGCTAACAAAGAACATAAATTCTTATTGGGGCAATTTCAAAATTTCCGTTTCAAATTGTTGATTTATTAATATTTTATTTACTTGGTAGGCAATTGCCCTAATTGAATCACTTAAAAGAAAGAGAAAAGAAAAGTTAATGTAGATGTTCTGCGAAATGAGGCTTGTTAGATAATAATTCATGTACCAGAGTGGAAAAAGTAGTTTGCGCATTTTTACTCACATTTACAATTTTAATTTTTTGGATTGTCAGTTACAGTTGCCTAAAACCAATTTAAAAACTCTCTCTTCTACACTAGCCAATCGAATAGATTCCATGCCAAGTGCTAGGCCAAGGCTACCACTAGGCAATCGCGTTTGCTACGTTTTGTGGTCTTTCTACAAGAATCGAATTATATTTGCTCGGTAGAAATCACATCGAGAGGCACTTTGATCAATTTTGTACAAAAGTCATTTAATTATAAATCTAAGGTTTCAATAACCGTGGTCAATTAATTGTAGTATGGTCGTCCGAAAGTTTTAGATAATTAATTTTACTTTAAAGTAAAGATGTTTACTACTTTATTGATAAATAATTTGCCTGATGAAATGAAAGCACTGTGATTGCCACATCTTCTCAATTTTTATTTAAAAGGTCTACCTCAAAATTACATCCCATTTATTTATTTATTCACTTTCAGGTAATTTAATTGGTATGCGATCATTTAAAGTATCTGATTGTGAATTTGATGAAATTCCGTTAGACATAAATCGTAAATGAATTTTAGTCACAATTAAGGTTGATCAATCTCAGACCCTTCGCAATCCTACTGACGATTAATGTTCGATTCAATCTTTCAATACAAATACCGTTAGATTTTGCAACAAGCCATCACAAACAAGGATTTTTTTGTACAAGTGTATGCTGAAAACACAAAATGTCACGAAAAATTTCAGTTTGATTTTCCAATTTTAAATAAAATTGGATGAAGCTAAAATAAGTTCAAAAAAATTAAGTGACTTTCAGAATCTATCACAATTTCCGCATCATATAATATTAAACTACAGATTGAATCACCAACCGAAAGGAAAATTAATTATACTACTAAATTTGAAATCACCCGATCTTAAAAATACGTTTATAATTAAGGACGTTTTGGAAAGAAGGTTAGTTTGAAGCGCTAAAAAGTACTTTCATAATATCTTTAAATTGGTGTAGTAGTCAATGGAGCGTGGTTCATGCACTTCACTATCTTTACAGGAGATGTTGAAAGAAAAGTTAATATAATGAAAGTTCAGAATTAATAAATTTTTTGTTCATTTAAATAAAAAATAAAAAAATTAAGTCTAAAAATTATAATTCTCAGTTGAAGGTATTACGCTGAAAGAGATAAAGATGAATCTCAGAATGAAATCCGAAAGTCAACAGTGAATTGGCATTTCGTTGCAACATTTTATACATTGAGATATCAAATTCTTTCCTCTATATATACAGTTGATGTCCATAAAATAACAATTTTTGGCAATAAAACATTCTACCTCAAATATATAATTAAAACATATATGTCTTCAGGAAAAGAGACTTCGAACTCACTCTGTTGAATCCGAAGAACACATTCTACAACGACTTGCAATTGCACATCATGAAATGCAGTATGGTCAGTTTTAAGATTCATGAATTTCAAGTATTAAGGAAGCAATATTTAACTAAAATGAAATTTTCTCTTTTGTAGCTTTGGACGAAGAAATTTTTCACAAAGTTGTAACAAATGAGAATCTGGATGCTGCTGTTAGGGAGATAGAATTTCTTCTCCAACAGGTTTGTCCGTCCATTTGTACTTTTTAACTATACGTTTTGAAAATAAAAAGAAACAAAGGTTTTATCGTTTAGAATATTAGAAAAATCAGATAACACTTTCTAATCTCAATCCAATGGGCCGCAAGAATGTTTTTTAATATAATTAATGGCAAAATCATTTATATACAGTTTATTCATTTGAATTCAAATATTAACTGAGCAGTATCATATACAAAGTAATTTAAAAAATGGCGAATTTGAATGATAATCAGCTATATAAAGGAACTTACGTTATAAACTCATCAGAGGAATAGTATTTATTAATTTTAGAATCAATATTTATAAGTATAACAGTAACACCTCTTAAAGAAAATAAGATTGAGACCTTAATTTAATTATTTGACAGAATTAACTGTATTTTTTCACTTCGCAATAACATCATTTATTTCAATGGCGCTTATTTATATCCGTTCTATCATTGAACAAACCCTACACTGAAAATTACAATTTTATAAATTCAAGGGAATATCAATTTTATGGAGGCACAAATAGGTATTATCTCGATCAATACCATTTTTGCCCATTCATTCTCTACTTTAAAAGTCGTAAACGTTTTGCCTTATAATTAATAATGAATCACCTGATTCAAAGTCCGGATTGTATACGCGCTAACATTTCAATATTCTTTCAGGACGAACGCCTGCACTACCTTTTCAATAATCCGTGGAGAAGCAACCAATGAATTATCAAGGGCTGACTCACTTCCCCCTACCTTATTAATTAGAATATACTGTAAATAAAATGAGTTAAAATGACGTTTTCTTCTGTTGTTAGAATGATATTTTAAGCCAACTTATGTATTTTTAATGAGAGAGCATAGGAATTATAAATACATAAAAACGAATGATGGGAAGAACCAAATGCTTGTGAAAATACGGCCATAAAGAAAGATTTATTGAACAATTTTTATTACTGATATCACCACTGTGCAACCTTGGTGACAAACAGTGAGTATTCTTCCAAGATCGCCAAGGTGGGAAACCAACCATGAAGAAGGAGATGCAAGTTCTCGTTGATATAGCGGAAACTAATACAAATTCAACTCAAACTCTTTGCAGTGTAAAATAACCCCTAGTATTTAAAATTAATCATTATTTTTTTAATGATGGTAGGTTTTTTATAAAATAAACCCTACTTTTGTTGTGGAAAATAGCTAGTGATGATATTTTCTTTTTTTCCATTCGAATTTACATCAATGAATGACTCTGCTCGTAATAACCATACGTCCACAGTAACTTTTTTATTTCACTATCATTCAAACTCCTATTTGTCCTATCTAGAAGCGTTCAATGGTTCTTAATTTCCTACAACTGTTTTGCTTCGTCTAACAGTATATCTACCGTCTAACATCCATACATGTCTCATAGTGACACTTACAAACAGTCTCTGCACTTCTTTACACCTACGCTTGTCGCTTATCTGCTTGCATTTCCTTTTCACTCCATCAATTTTCCATCCACAACTCATGGAGTTCTGCTTCATTTGGTAAACCGTGACTGTTCGATTTAGTCTCAGCTTCTACAATTTGCCTCCCAATACGTGGTAACTCCTAAATTAGTGACCTCTGTTTTCGTTGCCTCAACAACCTTATAAAGGAAAGTGGAAAAGTTAAAATTCAAACAAGGATTTCAAATCAATAAAATTTAATAGTGGTGCCGCGATTAATAGGATGTAAAAGTAAATACAAAACTTGGAATTAATTCATAATCTTAATATTAATTTAGAACTCTTCAAGTTTCGTTTTTCCCTCTTCTCAGAGAAGGCCATTTTGAATGATGAGGCTCCTTCAGGCAGGGTTGAACTTGAATACATCAGTTCGAATAGACAAAGCAACTTGTAAACCCAGGACAACGATTTTTGATAATGTTACAGCTATTTGCTAAATTCTGTCTTTTTCTGCGAAGTTGAAATTTATTTAACATTCTTTTTTGATTCGATCAAAAGTGCTGTAATATATTTACACACATTTCCTATCAAACGGATTAATAATTTAAAGGCATGGTAAATTATTAATTGCTAGTGGGAATTTCAAATCCGTCAGTGTTGCACAGGTGACTTTGGTAAATCCTGTGATATTTCTAGTAAAAGTGATAAAAAGGAATTTTTCAGTGCCAATTGAGTTGAATAAGATGTTTTAGAATAGTTAAATATTTAAAAGGTATTATTGAAAAATGGATATGTTAATTAATTAATCATTATTTCAACTTATCGTAATTATCTTCACTTTTGCCAACTCCACATTATTTGTTATTTATTGTTAATTTTTAGGGCTGTCTAATTTAACATTCTATTATTAATTTGAAAATAATGAACGTAATAAAACTATATTTTGAAAATTGTAGCTTACCCTTAAATGTATGAATTTTGGATATTTGAAATGCAAGTCTAACGTCTTCATTTAGAACTCATTAAGGCTCATGCAAATTGACTAAATTAAGTCAACTAAGATCGAATTTTTTATACCTCAATAGAATATCTTAGATTGCATCATTTTTAAGGTACTTTGTCCTTACTTTCTATAATTATGAACACAGTCTCACTTAGTCACCTAGCAGGCCTACTTTCTTAATCTATAACTTGGGACTACCCACAAAGCTCACTATCGTTTTGAAGCTTCTTCATCTTCATTATTGATGCACATTGACTTAATCATTCAAAAAATTACATTTTATGTATCCCTCGGCTATCATTACTTAACTTCAAATGGAAATCGCATTCTGTTAGTAAGGATGCAGCTATTCCACGCTGATTATTCTTCCCGAGAGATTCTTCAATCACTTGTCTAGCATTCATTGCTGTGGCAATTTAAAAAGATTTACTTTTCAATGTTGCTAATAATTCCTTAAAATTAAATAACCAGTAGTTGGTCATAAAGATTTCCCATGCAGTAGTTATATGTAATTATTATTACATAGATTTCGACATTTAAGAAAATTCGCGAAATTATGTGCAAATTTTAGTCGAATTTTCTTCTGATGGTCAAAATTTATATTCTCATGAGATAAGTATTACTATGTATTTTTGATTTGTCCTTTTGCCTAACTCATAATTATACACTATCAATAGCAAAATATTGACTGAATGTATGAATAGATCATAACGTAGTTATCGATTTCATTTCTGTAAAGTCAAATTTATCCCAAATCCCATCTTTCATCTTATTGTTACTAATTCGTAAACGTTTCATACTAAATTCAAATCCCTGAACTGCATGGTTGGTATCACGGATACTTCTGGAGTAAGTCCTACCATTAAGGTAATTACGTGTTATTATCGAGATCGGGTTTGCGTGGTTATTTTTGGAACCAATTATAGTTATAATTAATTATGTGCTGATTTATTTTCATAGATGTATTTGTTTGCCACGCAACTCCATTGAAGCACTGAATAACAAATAGGTTTGATTCGATCAGCATTAACTAATGCTGGAAAAATATGTGTGAAGTAAGTATAATTTTAAACAATGACATATCCGAACATGAAGTCTACCGAGCGAAAACACTGTCCACAGAGCTTAAAGATTTATAAAACCTGAACAGCGTAGAGTAGCATTTCCTGCAAACCAGAAGACAAGCTCTGAAAATGAAATTTTGGAACGTGAACTGCCAATCAAATGAAGGCTCTTTGACGCCTTGGCGTTCCACTTTCGTGACTTAGTACTATTTGAAGTCGATTTGCTTATAATTGATAATAATCTAATTTTAATTTTGCATTCGTACAGATAATAAAATCATGTCTTATGCTATTAAGTCCCCTTGATCAGAAAAAGTGGTCATTTTAATTTAATAATAATATCATTTTAACAAAATTTATGCTCAGGATATAAAAATTTAAATATTACATTTATCGAACAAGGCAGATTGGTTTCATTTTCAGTCTCATTGAAGGATTGCCTTAAACAGTCCCAATCTCCGATTTTCACGTTAAGGAGAAATACACTTTACTGATCTACACCACTTATTTTTCCTAAATATTTAAAATATAGATTTTAAAATAGTGCTTTGTATACATTGACACTGGTTACCTATAAAAATTCTTCGAAGAGGAGAGAATTTGAAGCAATAAAAGTAATTTTGTTGCAGAATTACAAAAGCCAAACATTGCGGTAATTATTCCTGGTAAGAGAGGTCTGTCTATTTAAAAATTTCATACAGACTGCATTTAATTTTAAATGTCCTCATCAGAAAATAGCGTGACTATTAGAGATGGCTTTGTAAATATTCAATTCTGGATTTGAAATGAATTATCGCAAACCATAACAAACTATTATCCGGAGTAGTCGTGGGGTTCTAGCACGAAATCACTGTACTGTGATCAAGAATACTGGCTCAAATTATGCACCACTTCAACAAGTCTGAACGAATCACAAAGCGTGCTTCAATTACTTATAATTAAAAACAAGGAACGGTGAGATGTCCTTGAGAACAATCGGTAAAGTAATATTTACCAGAGCAAGACTAAAATTGTTAATGTTTAGTAAAGTACAGCGGCGTGTTAAAGAAGATGAAGTGATTTTACTCAGGAAGTAAATTCAATCAGCTGTTCAATGTAGATTAGAAATACTTTTCCGATAAAATTGATAAATACACATTTGGATTTTCAAATTTGTGCACTTAATTTGGTCCCAAATCAATAACAGCGCAATATGCAACGTTACTCTAATTGTGACAGATTCTCGATTACGCGTCTACAGAGTCAAGATAAAACAAGTCGCTCGGCATTTAGAGGGAGTATACTGTTTTAGTCGGAATGTGGTCCCAACTGTGCTACACAATGCGATTAAGATAAGTGTTGATGCTAAACATTGCAAAACAGATGTTATATTTATTTAATTATGGTACTTTATACACTAATAAGTGAATTAAATTGTCTAGAAAAGAATTTTACCATATCATAGTAAAAATAAGTTTAGTAGTTTGCATTAACTATACAAAAAATTAAACCCTCCTCCTTTCACTTTTTAAATTGTGTTTCACTCTCTCTCTCTCTCTCTCTCATTAATTCTTGCTATGTTAGAATTGGATTAGGCACCAGGTCCAGCAATTAGCTAAATGAACTTTGTAATAATATTAATTTTAGAATATTTTATTATCCATGCTAGAGTAAATAATCCATTAATCTTAATCTCAAGAATGTCGCTAGTTACTGGAAAGAAGAAATAATTTAGTTTGGAACCTTTCATGTTCTTTGTCGCCATTTACTTGGTGTGATTAACTACAAAATAAAACGCATTTTAGCAAACTGTGAGTCGAACGATCTGGCCACTGCGATTCTGTGCGAATTTACATTTGTCCAGTTCTGCGTTCGTTGACTGATTGCTCGAATTTGGTGTTTGATCATTCTTCTCAAAAACTGGTTCCATTTAAGAAGGTCTAACACTATCAGGGAATCTCAAAATTCAGCTCAAACTTAAGTGAATAATTTGTTCTTTCAATGCCGTCATATACAAAGCACCTAAAATTTTGTTATTGCATTTCAATATTTCTACTTTTAAGTATTCTCATCTTGGTTCAATAATTTGTCAATTAAACAATCTATCATTTAATCATATTTTTGGTGGTGGCCTTTAATTAACATTAACTTTTGCTACTATTAAAATGATTTTTCGAAACTATTGACCATTAAGAACATGATATATCCAAACTTTATAACAATGCGATCTTATTTCATATAAATAAAATGAAATTTGACATGGTAAATAATCTGTTTCAATTCAGACAATTCTGGGTGACCATGTGCTTATTACGGTCAACTCCACTAAACTAAATATAATTTATTAATAAAAAAATTAAACCAACTATTAGAATTTCATTTTTTATAGACATTAAAAATTGGAGTACTTGGTGATCTTGCTTAATCAAGACATACAACCAGCTGAATTTGTGATGTCCCATTGTTCAATTCCCATCATGTGTTCCTCGAATTCATGAGCAAAATTATAGCTCCGGTATCCATTTCAAATGACTACTTGTTTCATTACACTAATCAGTGTTGCCACTACAGTCTACACTTTCTCCCCAAATTTGCGCCAGCAGAATCTCCTAATTTATCATTATGTAGCTTGTGAAAGTTACGTATTTAAATCAGTGAGACCAGGTAAGCGGTGGCCACACCACTACCTTATTTATACAATGTTTCTCACCATCATGTTTGTAATGTCGTTTATTCACATGTTAATTATACCTACCGGTAGCTAGTTTGAAAAATTATCTTTTAAAATTTCAGTTTATTTCTAAATCAGTGAGCTTTAAGTGGTAGCATCAAAACAAACGATCATTTGATGACTCGAATGGGCGTATATACATAATTAGTGACTCATACTATCTGAGCATCATCGTGAACGTTACCATGACATCGGTTTTATGGGCTCTAACTGATTGGAAGAAATAATACGCGTGGATGTAAATTTCCTATAAAATTGAAACAAAGTTGCAAGGTCAGCATTAAACAATCTCTTAAAAATAATTTAAAAAATAAACAAATAACTAATTAATTAATCCCTTCAAGTGTCTATTTTAATATAACACGCAAACCAATTGATTTATACTGCCTAAATCAGTGCAAATGACACGACTTGACTAAATATTGATGCAAAGTTGCAGTCTTGGTCAGCTCAGACCGATTATTTCTTGTGGCATTCAACTATATTAGAAATGAAATAGCCTTGTCATTGAGGCAAATGCATAAAGTTGCGTTAATCAATGCTTAAAACGTCATTATTGCATTTAGTCATTGGACTCTGTGTGCGGCCAATAAATGCTGTGCACAAATCAGTCCAGTCACCATGTCACCGCTGTACATTGTGCATCTCGACTTGCTGGCGCATCTCGATTTACAGAATAACTACTTCACAATCTCCAAGAGGTCGTGGAGCTGTGTAACTAACTAAGTGAAGAGAGCCACACGTGATGAAAGATATTCTGCATATGGGTTGTTAGCATTGGCGTAAATGTGGTACCACTTTGAAGGTAGTCAACGTTTGACAAATGAAGAGGTTTCAATAAGTCAGCAAAGATAAACAATTCAGTAGCTTAGCTTTATTCCCATGAAATGTCAAGTAGCTGAAGTGAGGGGTCTATAAATGCCATTTGATGAATCACATATGTACCCATCCAAAATTGTCAAACAGTGACTCACAAATTGAACGAAAGTGCAAGGGTCATTGCAGGCCCGCTTTATCACAAAATAACTCGCAAACTACTTCTCTTCATGCTATAAGCATTGCCTGTTCCATGATGGACAAGTCATTTTACCGAATTTCAATAAAAGTATAATTCTTACTCCATGCTAATCAAAACTTAAAATCTACGTTGTACTCGCTTTTATAAGTACAATGAAAAGTTATGACTTATTTCGTACTTTATTAAAGGAACGAAATTAATTCAGAATTCTGTGATATTATGTATGAGATTATTACCATCGTTAATATCCCATGAGCTCATTTAACACGACGGGACTTATTTACATTTATGTTCTATCAAATGCATGCCACAAGTATCCTCCCCAAAATTCCCACTCTAGCTGTCTTTAACCCATGAATAGAGGAACATTGGTAATAATCTTCTACATCGTCTTCTTGGAGGTTAAGAGTAAGGCATGCGGCAACGCAATCAGACGCAGTTACAATATCAGCATGATACAATATCTGCATCTGAGTCTGAAGTGCGTTCGTATGCTTTGCGTCGATGGAGAACTGTTCAACCACCGATCTCTAACATGATCGAATAAGCGGATTCTTCTAAACACACTGTAGTAGCAGCTCCACCGATTCGACAATTAAGTGGAACAGAAAGCGATGGTAGTGGAGCTGCAATCAGTTACTAATTTGGAGAATCTTTCATTTCCCTTCTTATTGCACACGTCTAACAGATAGTACAATCTGAATTTATCCTCAACATGCAATGATGTGATATGAAGATAAATGCACACGAGTTAGTTTTGCAAAAACGGTATTGACACTGCCAACAGATTAATCATAACGTTAATTAGAATGATATTAATCAACGAAATGTAGAGAAAGGACAATTAAAAGCATGACGTCTTTGCTCTATTTTCAGAGATTTGTACTGTAAATATTGTAAGGCTGAGCCGACGAGTTAAAGGTGGGATGGAGAGTGGAAGAGTGAGGCTGAGAGTGAGAAAGTAGCACGCAAACACATCGAACATGTACGAAGTAGGAATGTGAGATTGAGCGAATACAGAATAAGTCAGAGAACTGATTAAAGTACTCGGAAAATAGTGGATGTAAGTTTTAACTTGTAAGAGAAATTGGGACAAATTTCTTCCATGAGAAATTTTAACCATCCAGGCCTTATTTGAATAAACAGGGCACCAGAGAATTTATTTGATTAGGAATCGAGTGTTAATTAAAGGAACTGAATTTGACCTCTACAAAATGTCAAATGAAACAGATCATTGAGGAGCATTTAGATACACAATACGACGAATTAGTTACTTAATAAATATTTAATTGTCGAAACAGGGATCGTTCGTTAATTAGGGAAATTTATTTTGGCAAGCTATAACAATATCAAGTATCGCTGAAGTTGAATGGTGTGTGGAATACGTAAACAAAAGTGCAATCGTAGATGCAAATTCGTAACTACTTTTCGAATGCCTACTTCTAAGACAGGCACCCTGTTCTATAAGTCCAGATCACGTTTAACTGAGCGTGACCAGTCATTGTCAATGATGAGCTACCTTTATTCAAACTCTTTTTCATCATCTCCTCATTTTCAAACCTAATTACGAGTCAAATAAGAGCTAGAAACTGGTTATTCAACTGTCAGCCGATTTGTTGTACTTCTCTTCGGAGTTATAACTAAGTGCAATGGATTTTCATGTTGGGATGAAATAATTACTGTGGAGGCGCCAACAATTGATTTAGTGTGGCTCTAAGCGATTAAAAGCCTTAACTGCTATGAGAATTACGCATTCAACTAACTACGAAATAAAGTATTTAACTGGAGTGTGCTGGATTGTGGAAATGGTGATGAGCTTGAAAAACACGGTGAGTGATAACGAATTCACAGACATTTTAGTTAATGGGAAGCATCAGCAAGCACTAGAGTAAAGTCTGCACAATAGAAAAGAATCAATAATCAGAGTTAATAAGCGTGAATAATCACTCACAATTCACTTATTGTTACTTGGGGCTTGAGAAAATTTTGTTACAGTCTTTAGTTGTTTAACAAGCATCTAAAATCCTTAGTATTTTATATAATGTGCAGATTGAGGCTGTACAATCATTGATTCTTGACCAAAATCCCATTTTCCGCTTCTAAAACTCCTCTGTTTCAGGAGTAGAGAGACAGTGTTTAGGCTTTTGGAAATAGTAATGGTTTTGAAAAATAAAATAGAGGGCGATAGGTAATTCACAGACAATCTAGTTTGTTAGAAAAATCTTAGAAGAGCATTTAACTTCAAGATAGTAGGTAGCACACAAATTCAATATAACATTGCATTCTGAAGTTAGTATTTACGTCTTTACAAGTTTAGTCTCTTAAAAGCTAAGGAAACCAAAGCTTTTATTTAAGTCACAAGTTTGTTCCAACAATTATATCTAACAATCTGGGAAGGAGCGGCCGAGTCTATCCAAATTGACTCGAGTACATTGAATGACGAATTATTGCCAAGTTGCTGATTAGTATCCCTACCATAATCATCACCTTTCCACTCGCTCCATTCTCTCCAGATTTTCTAAAGCCATGTAACAGCTTCAATTCATGCAGATCAGGCACTGAGTCAGTTCTTTCAATAAGCATAACAATGTGAATTCTCCTTCATCCTCAATTCCATTACATCTAAGGAGACTCATGAGAACAAGTTGGCTCTCCTGTGTAGCTCAATTCGCTGGCTAAAGACAACTAAGCTGGAAATTTTGAAGGGATTAACTATCGCACATATTTACTAGAACATAAGTGCAAACATGTGTCATTGTGTTAAATGCGTTTATGGGATATTAATGATGGTGACACACTCCTGCACCACATTCCAGAGCTCTAAATTGTTATCATTATTTAATTAATGCACAAAATAAGTCGCAAATTTCCAAATTCCAAAATTTGTTGTGATAATAAATGCGTGTGAAACGTTGATTTACAGTTTCAGTTGCATTTTAGCCTTAGCCTAAATTAGGTATTGGAATTTTTTGAAATTCAGTAAAGTGAATTGTCACCCATTCATCCATTTCTCATATGTGTTTCTTTAATAGGTGTTGATAAGTTGTTGTGCAAGCCGCCAGATATCACAATGCTACTGATTATTTACAAGTAGGGCGAGTGAGATTGTAATGAGTTCTACAATAGACCACACACAACTTGTAAAACATCGTCCCTGATTTCGAACACAATTTTTAATTTTGCGTCAATATATTCAACTGTTGATAACATCTTTGACTATATACATCGAGTTCAATGTTAGAAGGCCTTCCTTGTGTAGGTATAAGACAATCCATAATAATAGCATAAGGGTAATAGTTTGGCGAATTATTGAGTGAATTATTTTTGTAAATCGAGAGTTGTTGCTCTATCTCTTCTCAGCTCAAAGAGTTGATGCTCCACATGTTGGAAATAGTCTATTGAATAGGTATGCACTGAGCCCGATATTAGTGCGTGAGAATAAAAATCTGACAAGTGTTTTTTTTCTAACATTGGAATGTTCACTTAACTCAAAGCAGACTGAAAGCGGCCACTTGAATCCATTTTGGTCAATGCATCTTGAAGAAGCCAATCATTCCAGCCAAAACAATTCGAAAAACCTATCATCTTCGGATGTCTCCGTCTTCATCTAAATTCACATAATTGGAGGACTTGCAGTACAAGAAGTAACATGATTTCTTGATGGCTGTTTTAATCATGAAAATCCCTTCAAAATATATTCGAATTTGCTGGGCAATGTGTCTTGTCAATAACAATGTTCAAAGTCTCTTTTATACATTCCTTAGTGTCTGATGACTCAAAAGAACGTCAAATTGGAGATAACCGGGTGCACTGTTCAATACAAATTAATGGAGAAGCCCATTTCAAAATTCGATAATATCACAAGATTAGGTAAGATTTCTCAATTTATTCGGAATTAACCAAACGAAGACAGACAATTTAAGGAGAATATAAAGAGGGAAATTGGTGAAATTAAAAGCACTAAGCATGCAAATTTGATTCTCATTGCATAAAATTGCTACAGTTGATTCAATATTCTGATCCAAATTCGTTTGTGATTTTTGGCAGAGGATATACCGAGATAGCTCTACTATTACACTTGTTCTCTTAAGAACAAACATGCAGGTGAATTATAAACTAATTAATGAATCCTTTCAACTGTATGTTTTATTATGACATCCAAATTAATTGATTTCAACAACCTAATTTAGAGCGAATGGCAAGATTTGACTAAATATTAATACTAAAGTTGCAATGTTGCTTTGCTTTGAGTGAGTCTGTCTTGCGGGCATTCTTAAAATAGAAGTGAAATAACTTTGTCATTGAGGCAAACTCATAAGTGAAATTAGTCAGTGATTGAAATGTCATTATCGCATTTAGGTATCGTAGTCTGCGGGCGTCCTACAAATGTTGTGTGCAAATTAGTCTAGTCACAAATTTACCGCTGTACATTGCGATTCTTGACTTATTGTCGCAACTTGGTTCATGGAATAACTATTCACAATCTCAAAGAAGTCCAGAAGTTTAACAAATAACTGAGTAAGGATAGCCACACGTGATCAATGAAATTTCTGCATATGGATCGTTAGCATTCGATGAAACATGGCAGCATTCCCGAGGTAGCAATGTTTGATAAATAAATGAGATAAGATAAATGATTCCATGGCTAAGCTTAATTCCCATGAAATGTCAAATAACAGAAATGAGGGAACTATAATGGCCACATGACGAAAAATCCAAAATTGTCAAATATTAATACAAAAACTTGACAACAGCTAGAAAGTCATTGCAGGACTGCTTTATTTCACATTTATTCACGAAGCCGTGCAACGCAAATCAGTTTACTGCAATGGTCACAGTTTAAAATAGAACGAGGTAAACACATTTAAATAATTTGACAGTGAAATTATGGATTAGTGGCGATTTTGGTTCGATCTCAAAACCAATAGAAGTTGCAATCAGAGAGGTCAAAATTCAGATATCAGTCTTCTTGCAAAACTTACTTGAAATGAATTTACTGTGGAAATTCATCACAATTTCGTAAAGAGGCACGTTGGTTGATCTTCCACAGCCACATTGCATGCTTTTGTAAATTAGACGGTTTTTTCACTGAACAAAATCGATTCTCACAACTTGTGATTGCATAAAATTGTGCAATATGTAGAAGACAGCAAAATCTTCTACTTTACCTGCCACCTTGTTAGCTATTGGGTCAGGAGAGAATGGTTTCTTGTTTGCAACTCAATGCCACAACTGATGCACTTGACCTAGAATCTCATCACTCCCCCTCAGTTTCAATTTACTGACAAATCCTCTACTCGCATGAGAACAGGTCTTTATAGAATTGATCATGCATATCCTCCTACCATGAGACCAGATAAAATCAAACTATTCTGTAAGATTACTCAACACACGAAATCTATTGTTAAAGTAGCATTGAAGGGATGGAACTGGATTACTTTGATGTACAAAATAAAATGCCTACCATCAAACTAAACCATGTTAACTCCTTCATCACAAAATTATCCAAGCAATTAGAAGAGGCTTAATATTTCGCCCTCTTCTTTCCACCATATGTGTAAACTCTATGTGTGCTCATCAACGCGTTTTGATTTTATACTTTATTCACTATTGCAATTAACACAATAATGTGTCTACATTTTGCCCGCTTGCTTCACAGTGTAGTATGCTTAGAGGAACTCATTATCGATTTGTGCTCCTCTATTTCCTTTTAAAAGGTAGCATCTGCACATCTTGTTAAACTTTATAGAAGTGAAAGCAAACAGCACTGTCTCCTGTTTAAAACAGTTAGAGTCTTACTCACACATTGTCACCTTTGTCTTGCTAGAATCAGACATTTGTTGAGCCGAATTTTCATTAGCACCCTTTAGAACGTAAAAAAGATATTCTTGTGGATTGGTGATACTGTGACGGTGAAGATGATGACGTCGATGGTTACATTCGTTTGCAGTATATTCAAACACGCGCAGTTAGCCATGGCTGCAATAAAACCTCTTTCCTCTGCACTTTCTGTGTTCACATTACTCTGAACGTTGTTTAGTCAACGATTGAGCCAAAGTGTGTACTCTGGTGCTTTTTCAAATATTAATTAAATTATCCTTTTTGCTCAGTATCCTCTGTAACTGAAAGGTACCTCGGACTTGGATTACTTCACTTTATACTCGTTCATCTCTTTGAAAAATCACACAATCAGGTTGATTCAACGCTCCATTCTCGACTTTTTACCTTTTTTAATTTTAAACAATAAAATATTAACCACTATCATTGAAGATTAATTCCTCTCTTCCACGCTCTCTTTTCCTGCCATATCACTTTAACCTCTTCACCACAATATTGCTTGTCTGTTCTGTAAAATTCTGTTTTAAGTCTTATTGGCCATGTGTTTTAGAATTTTTGAAAGCATTCAGTACTACACAACTTTTGGTCATTTAGTGAAATAAATACGACGAATGGTGTGGAGTTTTTGCGGAGTTTAAAAAAGGAAAAGTGTAATCAAGATGAATAAATATCCAAATGGATTATTTAAACTAATTTTTTGCTTTCAGAATCTAATATCTCTTTACTAGTGTAGAATAAATGGGACTGCCGACACGTGTTTCATGCTCCAATAGTGTTGGCTTGAAAGATGTTGGAAGATTGACCTTGACATCCAATTTGGTACAACAGACACAGAAGTCACTGAAAGTGCTGATGAACCAACTTAATCTCACAGCAGATTGGCTGATCACATAACAGAAAACATATTTATTTAAATACTGAGATATCAAATCATTATTTAACATAAAACTACAATGCAATATTGTTCTCCTAATTTTTGCTGCGGTGACGATCATAAATTCGTCAAAATTCTTCTTAGTCTACCCATCGTAAGCAACATATATTTTGTTAAGCTAACAAATTTCAAATTTTTGAGGCATCTTTTGTGGTGCAACTAGGATACGCCATCTATATCTTGGTAGCAGATGAGCATGTTGCTAATTCAGCGATGCATTTGGGTATGCTGTTCGGCTTTGGCATTTTTTCCCTAATCATCGCTGTATTGGGAATTATCGGCTTTGTGAAAGGCAATCAACTGATTATCTACCTTGTAAGTCCTTTGAAATCTTCCATTTCTTCCTTGTAGTACCTTTTACTGAATATATTTTCAATCTGTGCGGATATTACGATTGGAAGCTTACTAATTTCTCATTTCGATCTACTTGCAATTGGAGTAGTCCTTATCATACTTGGCGCCTTGAAAGTGTTTTCGTTTGCATGTCTTAAATACATATGTGGCGAATTTTGTGGTTGTGTCAATCCTGATGATTATTGATATGGAAATCACGAAAATAAGAAATGTATTTTCCAACTGCTATTTTATCGAGAAAAATATCCCCATATTTCCAATTAAATTTTGTTTAAACATGTGCCAATTTTGAGGCAATAAAAACATTCTTGTTAACTGTGACATTGCCTACTCATATATCTGTTTATCACCAACTGTCATAAAATAAACTCCTGCCAATCGATAACGCATTTATTCATTTTCTCTCTTGACATTTCAGTTTAAGCCTACTAGTCATGAAAGTTGTTCATAAACACGACTTTGCCTAAATTATCGTCTTGTTGGAATTACTTGACTGAATTAGACAAATCAAATGGGAGATATTTTGCTGGATACAGCTCAATTTATGTTAGAATATTTCGGATAAAAATAGAAAATTATTTTGTCGAAGACGCAAAATTAAAATTTATTTGAGAAGCCTTTAAGTGCTACAAGAGCATGTATGATGGCAATAAAAAATGATGGGACAATAGAAAAACACTACGATGTTATGGAGTCGTTTCATTCCATCGAACATTCTGCTATCCATTCTGTACGCTATTCAATCTTCCTCCAATGTCCCATTTCAAACCTATCGCACTATCGAATCGTACTACTTGCTATCCGTCGATCTCGACCATGTAAGCATGTTATGAAGCCCGCGTTATTGTTTTCGAATATGCCGTATCCGCGTAAATATATTCAACAGTCAAAATTATAAAACCTGATAGTTTTTCCGCTAAACTAATCAACTTTCGTTCTCTATTAACTAGAGATCACATCAGGTAATGCTAATGCTATCTCCTGACATACAGTTCATTTGCAAGCAGGTGTTCTATAGTGAATATCACAAATTGGGTAGGAATGAAGCCGTCGAATACGTGACTAATAGTGGCCATCACGAAGAAGAAAAGTAGATTTTGAATCCAAACTACATCCTTAAACGAGGTGCGTATTTCATGCTACAAAATTTCGATAGAATAGTCTGATTCTATCTGGTCTCATGGTGAGAGAATATTCATGATCAATTCAATAAAAGTCCGTTCTCATGCAGTGAGTGAGTTTGATAAATTTCAAGATCAACTGCTTCGATTGTCATATTGAGTTGCAGTCAAAACGGGATTCTCTCCTATTCCACTGGCAAAGAAAATCTATTGCAGGAATATGACTTCCAGAATAAAACAAGTACTTCATTAAGTAACTTTCATATTATGAGAAGCAGTCACCTAAAGAAGCATTATATAAATATAGCAATAGCATACAACAATGATGATGAGAATGACAAGGAATCAAGAACCAAAATTCGCTTAATTTCTCATTTGTTCTTCCTTGAAAGTTCAACTATTCTGACTCGAACCACAGTTCTTAATCAAATAAAATAGACTTATATAGGCTTGAATATGTGATAAGTGATCGGCTGTCTGATTCTTCAATAAATGGAGCTATAAATTTTCCTAGGTGGACTTTTATATTCAGGTGTGAGTGTGGAAATCCACTAACAGATGATCCAGTGTTGGATATATGAAAATTGAGAGTTGCCCTCAATTGCAGGGAAAATATTCGATTAGGATTACGAAAGAAACAGTTAAGGAATGTTTACTAAAGCTTGTAGGACACGTCATCGCACGCGCGCGCGAAGGTGCGAGTAGATACAGTGAAGAAGCCTCTTCAGCCGCCCTACGACGGACCATACAAAGTGCTCCAACGCAAATCCAAATACTTCATTCTGGACCGTAACGGCACCAAGGATTCAGTCAGTATTGACAGGTTAAAACCGGCTTACCTGGAGTCGCCGCCTAAACCGGCTCTCGCTGAGAGGACACACCGGCCTAACCCTGACAGCTGAATTCTCCGTACCACCCCCTTCCTCCCCATCACCACCTGTAACTCCCCAACCTGAACCCTATTACACCCGTTCCGGACGAAGGGTGACCTTCCCCTCTCGACTGGCCGATTATGTACATTCATTATCTTTCGAGCGTTTCCTTCCTCCTCTTAACTACCTGCAGACGCTCTAGGGGAGAGGGGGGGGGTGGGAGTATTGTGGGACACGTAATCGCACGCGCGCGCGAAGGTAATGCTCACCATTATGGTTCTTTGCCTGCTAATCACTTCAATTGGACGGTATTAAACTGATCAATTCTCTGCTTCTGCAATGATATTCCTCATAAAAACTCTGCATAGAATTTAATTATGCAGCACTTTTTTAATTAAGAAAATGCCTTTTATCAACGAAAACGAAGTACTACTGAATAATTAACTCATTTTCAACGCACATCCTATTTATTTAAATCAATTGTTAAATTAAAAGGTGGAACGAGTGGGGGTGTTATATGTGTCACAATAGTCCCCACACAACACGCAATATATTGTATTCCCTTTCAATTGCAATTTTTGAATTTGTTTCTATATTCATTTGATTATTATTAAATAACTTTGACTATATACGTCGTCAAAATTGAAAGTAAGTTAATTTTCAAATCCAAATTTGCTGCTCTATCTCTACGAAACTCGAAGAATTGAAGCTCGGCATGTTGCAAACGGTCTAATGAAGAGGCTTGCATTGAACTCAATACTAAGGTGTAAGGATAAGTATCTGATAAGTATTGTTTCTAACGCATGAGTATTCACTTGACGCAAATCAGCCGGAAAGAGACCACTTGAGTCCATTTTGGTCATTCAATCTTGAGAATGCCGATGACTCCAGCGAAGAAAACATTCGATTAAAGTTATCATCTTCGGATGTACCCGTTCTCATTCAAACTCACTTAATTAGAGAACGTATGTTATAGGAAACAACTCGTTTTCCTGATGACTCAAAAATGGAAGACATTCTTGGAGCCTCGGTCAATGTGTCTGAGCCATTTCAAAGTTTAAGCTCCCTTTTAAAGATTCCGTAACATCTGATAACTCAAAAGAACGCTGTTAGAGGAGGGAGGGTAATCGGGCACATTGTTTAATGCAGAACAAAGAAGTACATTGCAAAATTTGGCACTAGAGGCATCCTCTTTATTGCAACACAAATAAATTGTGTACATTATTCTATCAGTCCATCTGGAGCAATTGCCAAGCAAAGAACCATAATGGTGAGTATTTACTTAGTAAAAATATATTTAATGCATTTAAGCTGATTTAAATTAAATCCATCATTGCAAGTAACGTCTACATATTCAGAGTTGTGAAAAGATACCCACAAATGTTTAATGAGCTATCAATATTGGCAACATAACTCCACGCATGAATATTAGAGTGAATTGGTACAACTTGAGCATTACGTAAACATGTTCGTCTCAATCCTTCCAAATCCGACTAAGGTTTGTGAAACCAGACTTCTTTTCCTATTTGTGGTACATATTTACTGTTTCTCGAATCCAATTGTATTCCCAAGGTTAAAACATATAAACGTATTAAACGCTGTTAATATATAATAAAGGATATTATTTGAAGTGGTAAGATAAAACAAAAGAGAAGTCCGTCCATATTAGTTATATTTAGCAATTATTGCGGACTAAATTTCAATTTCAAATGCCATTTTCAATAAGCAGCGTTACTCTAAGAAATAACGTAGTAAATATTTAAGTTTGCGAAAAAAAACGCTTTTCGTATTTGATAATGACATTTCTTTGATACTATTAAGGCAACATGAAATAGTTTGTCCTCAAAAGTATATTCCTACTATAGATTCGGAAAGACGTCATGAAATTGCACATCTGGCATGAATAAGTGAATTTTTAAGCTTAAAAATTCCACCACTGTTCACATTGCTACGACCATTTCAGTGATCTGAACTGACAAGCACAACTTTTAATATGAGCAAATCTGGTTAAATCCGATGCCTTTAAATAAATTGAATTGGTTTACTTCTATTTTAATATCCAAAGTTTTAAAATCATCATCTATTGATGGAGATGCGATTACGCATCCACTTGGCATCGTAAAATTTTCCATCTGATGAACTGGAGAGGAGCACAGAATCAGTTATGAGATGCGCGATAGTCACTCTCAGATCTGCTATTTCAATCCAAAGTCGACACTTTGCTTCGCGACTGCTAGAGTCACATCGTGGACAACGCGGTTGATACATCTCCATTACAGTGCGTTTCTGTAAGGTTTATATTTCTCAAACCAAATAATTATACCTATGTAAAACAATCACCGTTGCAATCTTTGGTTAGTGGTGATTTTGAATTGATTTCACGATCAACAGAAATGACAATCACTCAGTTCAAAATTCATAATTCAGTCCACTTGCAAGGCTTAGTTGAATTGAATTTAATGTGGAAATTCGAAAAAATTTCGTAAAGAGACACGTTGAGTGTTGCTCCACAATCGCAACGAATGGTTTAAAAGATAAGACGGTTTGTCAATGAACAAAATCCATTCTCCAGACTTTTAATTGCACAGGAATATACAAGGTGTAGAATTTACCAAAATTTTCTACTTCACTTGTCATCTTGTTTGCCGACAGGTCAAGTGAGAACAGTTTCTTATCAGCAAACTAATATTAGAATTGATGCACTTGACCTGGAAATTTATCACACTCATGAGTTGATGAGCACACAGAGTTTGCACGTATGCTTGAAAGAAGAGAGCGAAATATTAAGCCTCCTGTAATTGCTTGGCTAATTTTTTGACGGAGAAGTTAACATGGTTTGGTTTGATGGTAGGCATTTTATTTTTTAAATCAAAGTAATCCAGTTCCATCCATTCAATGCTGCTTTGACAACGAAACCATCAAAAATGGGATATCTATTTTTCAGCTGATTTCCGATCCTGAAAAATTTCCCCATTTTCCTAATAAAAATTTGTATACAAAATTTGTCCATTTTTAAAGCACTGTAAACATCCTGATTAATTATAACCTTGTCTACATATATATATATATTTATCATCAACTATCATAAAATAAACGCTTACCAATTGATAACGCGTTTTTTTTGCATTTCCTCTTTGGACATTTCAATTTAAACCTCTTAGTGATGCAAGTTGTTCAAGAACGGGTCTGCCAAAATTGCCTTCCTGTTGAAATTACATGGTTTAATCAAATAGACACCAGGTGTGAAATAGTTTGCTGGACACTTCTTACTTTATGTTCGAATAAAATAGAACCAAATAAAGATAAGAAAATATCTAATCGAATTAAACTATATGAAGATACAAGGATGTAAATTTAAGAGGATAAAAGAGCATATAAAGAGCCTATATCAATTGCAAATGCTGTGGCATCTCAACTAAACTACGATGTTATGGATTCATTCCACCTCACTTAACCTATTCTCCTGTTTCTGCTATCCAGTCTGACTGTTGATGCCGATATTGACATAACTAGCAGGTGCTGTCACACCTCAACTACACTCCTGTGTGTTAGATTCATTTCATAATTCTGAATCTCCACGACCGTTTCTGCTATCCGCTCTGTACCTTCACATTGAGTTCAATTATTCTTCCTGCAAAGCACTGCTTCAAACCTCTCACACTATCAAATTCCACTACTTGCT
Organism: Hymenolepis microstoma; assembly: GCA_000469805.3. Classification (NCBI taxonomy): domain Eukaryota; kingdom Metazoa; phylum Platyhelminthes; class Cestoda; order Cyclophyllidea; family Hymenolepididae; genus Hymenolepis; species Hymenolepis microstoma. The sequence goes on along the minus strand of LR215995.1, from coordinate 6,470,436 downwards.
ATCCGCCGATGTCGGCACTGCAAAAATGACATGAAGCCTGCATTATTGTTTAAGAAAGGCCGTTCTCACCTAGATCTATTTAACAGTCACAATCGTAAAACAAATAGTTATTTCGCCCACTTTAGTCAACTTTTGTGTTCGATTACCTTTTGATTATCATGCGATGGTAATACCATTTCCTGACACAGTTTGTTCACGAGTTAGTGCATATTTAAAAGCAATAATGCGGGCTTCATATCATCTTTATGGTGCAAGTTGGCGGTATGATAGTTTTGGAATAGAGCATTCCAGGAAGAATGATTAAACCCAGCGTGAGTATGCAGACCGGATAGCAGAAGAAAGGTGAGGAGATTCAGTGGGATGAAGTAAATCTATAGCGTTGGAGTGAAGTCGAATTGTCACATTTTCTATTGCCGACTTATATGCTCTTTTAGCACTTAAAATTCTCTCAAATAATCTTTTTTATTCCTGTATTCTCACATAGTTTTAATTCGACAAGATACATTTTCATTTTATTCGAAACCCTCTGACTAAAATTGAGCAGTACCCAGCCTCCTCTAATTCCTTAGCTAATATTATGATGAAGGTAGAATGTAGGCATTTCAATGCTAATTTGACAATAAATTTCATGTGTTCAGTAAACTGATGGAATAATTTGGTTATATCTGGTCTCATGGTAAGAGGATATGCATGATCAATTCAGTAAAATACCTGCACTCATGAAATAAGAGGGTGTCAGTAAAATGAAACCACATGGTTGTGATGAATTTCCAGGTCAAGTGCATCAGTTCTAATATTAGTTTGCAGACAAGAAACCACTCCCTCCTGATCCATTCACAAATAAGATGACAGGTGAAGTGGAAACTTTTGCTGAATTCTCCATTTTGTACAATTTTATGATAAACTGTTTTCTCTATTAAAGCAACCAACGTCTCTCTTTACGAAATTGTTTTGACTTTCCACAATAAATTCATTTCAAGTGAGCTAATCAAGGAGACTGAGAGTTGAATTTTGAATTCTCTGATTGCGATTACTTTTGATCGTGGGATCAAGCCAAAATCACCCCTAATCCAATATTGCATCAGCGATTATTTTACATGTGTATAATTATTTGGTTTGAAGAATATAAGCTAAGCAGAAACATATGCAATTGACTTGAATAGTCTGGACTACATTGGTAAATTAAGTTGATGTTTGAGTAGTTGAGGTTCACTAGTAGTAGTGTCATATTCATCAATTTAAAGTGACAAATTGAATTAGCCTTTTCTTTCTCAAACGCAGCTCAGACCGGCTCCTAATAACTACTATCCATGTATTTCGTTGATTAGAATTATTTTAGTTAACGTTAAGAAACCCTTATTGCCATACTGACTCGCGTGCATTTAATCTTCCCATTAAAGCATTGCAGTCACGATTGGAAGCCTATTTATTTCTAATTTCAAACAATGGGAAATAGGAATAATAATTACCATATCTAATGTCTTCAAAGTGCTACCGAATATATACCCTTTAAAAATAATCAGATTAGTAATTACTGGCAACCATTTCAATCGATATGGAAAGCTCGAAAAGAGGAAATGTACTTTCCAGCTGATTTCCTATCGGGAAATTAGTTCTCATATTAGAGACAGAAATTTGTTTAAACATTTGTCAATTATAAAGCAATATAAACGTCCTTATTAATTATAACACTGTCAACATATATATCTATTTATCACCAACTGTCATAAAATAAACTCCTGCCAATCGATAATACATTTTGCTGGGTACTACTCAATTTTAGTCAGAGGGTTTCGAACAAAATGAAATATGCCTTATCGAATTAAAACTACATGAGGATACAGGAAGAAAAAACATTATTTGAGAGAATTTTAAGTGCTAAAAGTGCATATAAGATGACAATAGAAAATGTCGTGACGATTCGACTTCACTCCGACGTTATAGATTCATTTCATCCTACTGAATCTCTTCACCTTTGTTCTGCTATCCGGTCTGCATACTCACGATGGGTTTAATCTTTCTTCCTGGAATGCTCTATTCCAAAACTATCATACCACCAAGTTACAACACCTGTTACCCACCGATTACGTCACTATAAACATGATATGAAGCCTGCATCATTACATTTAAATATGCCCTTTTCGCATGAATACACTCAACAGTAAAAATCATAAAAACAAATAGTTATTTTGATCCCTTTAGCCAAATTTCGTATTAGATTAACATAAGATTATCATGTAATGTAATGTTATGATGTAAACGTCACAGACAGGGTCGAATGAAGCTGTCAAATACGCGCCTAATGTTGGCCATCAGGAAGAGGCAAACTAGATTTTGAATCCAAAGTACGCTATTCCATGTTAAAAAACTCTGAATAAACCAGAGTTCATTGACAGTTTTGAATATCACCTTAGCTAGAGACCCCTTTTCTTCTAACTTTTAGGCTAATACTGTGATGAAGATGATGATGAGAATTCACTGTGCAAAGCCAATTATTTTGGTGCTAATTTTTTCAATGCTACTTGCCAATATATAACTCATGTTGAGTAATCAGATAGAATAGTTTGATTCTGTCTGGTCTCGTGGTAAGAGGATATGTAAGCCCACTTCAATAAAGACCTGTTCTCATGCAATGAGAGGGTGTGTTAGTAAAAGAGAACCACATGGGTGTCATGAATTTCCAGGTCACGTGGATCAATTGCTAATAAGAAACTATTCTCTCCTGACTTATTAGCGAACAGGTCTATCGAATTCTGTTAAAAGCGTTTGTTTAAAGAGAAAATCGAATAAGATTTTCGGTAGTTGCAAACTATGCTTAGAAGTCTCTTGGCAGATCTACCTTGTCGAAAAGGCTATCCTACTTGCACATTGTCATCCTTGTCTTGCTAGAATCAGGCCTTTGTTGAGATCTTCCTAGTCGGCAAGGATATCGCGATGATAGGGAGAAGGAAGACGTGTTGCGAGCGAAACGTTTATTGCAACTTATGATATCGACAAACATGGTTAGTTATCAAATAATTCCAGCATATTTTGAGTGAGTTAAATACTCCAGCAATGTTCACACGTACGGCCGCACACTCCAAAATGTTCGGTTGCGCATTGTATCGTGTGTGAATTGCGTACACCACAAACAATTCCAATCATGTAATATAATCGTTAAAAGAAAAATATATTGAACCAATTAACTAGGTGGTAAATGGGTCAAGTTTTAACTTCACAATTTTATCAAGAAGATTTTATTCAACAATTAATGAAGATTTGCAAAAAAGAGGAAGGCAATTTTCTTCAACACAATGGCTTATCCAGAAATGAGTTACGCCTTAATGACCAACGATAGTAAGGCTATTAACTTCGCAATAAAGCCAACAACGATAAGACTAACACCAATTGCCATTTCACCAATTTGAAATATTATCAAGCTTCCAAACGTCATCTCCGAAATGGTTAATAATCCAATCCAAGTGAGAAACTAGAAGAAGTAAATGGAAAAATTCGAGGCACTCACAATGGAGAGGGTAACTTTATCTTTTAAGTTTAATCGTCCTCTGCACAGAAGAATCGGGGTGATTTCAAGAAGCCCACCACCAATCAATGCATAGCCAATTTCTTTACTTGAGTTTTGAGATAATCGGGTGAAGAATGCGCTAGACATGACCATTAATACGCCAAAAATCTAATGGAAATAAATTATTATTATTATTGATCATCGAAATATTCGTCAATTACCGTGTTTATAGCTATAAATAACTTTAAGGGCCATTTAAGCTTCTTTCCTCTCTCAGAATCCTCTCTTTCAGAATGATCTGATGATGATTCCTCTACTACCTCAAATTCTTCATGAAAATCAGAGGGTTCCATCTTGTTATTTAATAAATTAACTTAATTAATTACAGTCTAAAACACTGTATAAATGTGTTCTTATGTGGGTAGTTAGCCAATGTAATGTGAGATAGGACTGGTTCACTTGCTCTTCCAATGAATTGCGTATCTGTGTACTAACAGAGTTAGAGGTTAATCGTCCACCAATTTTCAAAAAAAGATTATCGGAGCATGAGACGCATGTCGGAATTCTCATCTAGATACGCTGGTAAAGTAGTATTAATTCACCAACTCAAAGTGATATTTGAAATGATTGGCTGAGATATTTAGATTTTTAGAGTAAAAATATCAAACATACTGGACATAATAATGTGCAATTTGTGAAATAAAAAAAGTTAACAAATACAGTTACAAGATTACATATAAGTTATAGCACTTAAAAAATGTTCTCGCTGAACTGAACAAATATTAATAACGGAAATGAGCAAAAGATCATTCTCTAGTAACCCCAACCGCATGAAAATAAGTGAACTCTGTGGTTACCAGACAATTCTCATCATGCAGTATCAAAACCATTCCCGAGCCAGTGTTCTGAAACGAACACGACAAACTGGGGAAGAATGCAGTCGTCAAGTACGTGGCTAATATTGGCCATCACGAAGATGAAATTAAACTTTGAGTTGGAATTACATTCACCAACGAGGTTCATATTTCGTGCAGCAATAATATTGTGATCAAACCAGAATTCAGGGAATGGTTTTGCAGCATTTCAGCTTCAGAACACTATTCTCCTATCAGCTAGGTTAATATTTTGATGAAGGGAGTAACATGGTTTGGTGTGATGATCACTTTATTCTGTGAAATACATTATTCCAGTCCTCTCACTTTCAATGCTACTTTGCCATTACATTTCTTATATTGAGCAAATCGATGTATTAATTTGATTCCATCTGGTCTCGGGGTAAGAGAATATGCATGATCAATTCAATAAAGACCCGCTCTCACGCAATGAGTGCTTGTGTCAGTAAAGTAGCATCATGTGGGTGTGTTAAATTTTCAGGTCAAGTATACCAATTCTAATATTAATTTGCAAACGATGCCCTCCTGACCCATTAACAAACAAGATGAGAAAAGAAGTGAAAACTTTTGCTGCATTCTATATTCTGCACCGGTTTATGCTATTAAATATCGTGAGAAACGATTTCATCTATAAAACCATTCAATGTGGTTGTGGAACTGAAACCAACATGTCTCTTTACAAAATTGTATTGAATTTTCATAATCGATTCAATGCCGAGATATGATTTTGAGCTGCCTGGGTGCGGTATCTGTGGGCCTTGAAATCAAATCCAAATCACCACTAGCCCAAGATTGCATTGCTGATTATTTTATTCAAGGTTAATGATCTTGTTTGACAAACATGAGCTCTGTAGCGGATTTGCTACTGAACTAAGCCTGACTGTACTCAGAAACCTCGGTGAGAGAATCTCCTGGTTGTTGGTTCCCACTAAAGTAGCCGAGCTACTGCAAAGTCAAGAAAGAGACGAGTGGGAGAAGAGACGTTTATTCGCCGTAACTAGGGGGCGGTGTGTGCAGTGGGTCTCTGTGGTTATATGTGTGTGGCTGTGGGGACTTAGTCATTATATACACTCTGAGACACGCTGAAATCATTGTCGGAAGATCGTGTGGTTGAGACATGACCTTGGATGATCGTCGTTGGTGTTGATCATCAACTCTGTGTTGAGATTGACCTTGAATGATCATAGTTAGTCATGCTGAGTTGTGTCCCCACAGCTCTGTAGAAACACGTGAAATTGACTTGAACAGTTGAAACTACAGATTGTAATCAAGGTGATACCAGAATAATTGGCGCTCAGTAGTAAGTGCGATATGGCTTTTGTAATATTTAGAAGTACAAATGATAAATTGGATTTCACATCAAAGTGCAATTTAACAGACAGTTCAAATATTACAAGAAATGTTTGTCTTAAGAAGGAGTTAGATATAGGATTCTTGATAATTGTATCAGGAAGAATAAATAATTAAGCAAAACGCAACTAGTCGTCCACATCACTTTTATCCTAATGGTTGGAATATTTATATCTTGGATGTAGTAGTTAATCACGCTTGTCGAATAAGAAATGGCGAATTAATGAGAAAAACTTAGCAATTTGACAGCTTTCATTGTTGAAAGCTGCAAATTGAAGTAGCTTATTATAACGCAATAAATGAAATTGTAGTTACCTCGGTGTTATTTCGAGGATTTCATGCTACTTGTGTTTTGTCTCGATGCTCAATGAGGAGGTGCTTGGAGCCAGCATTGAGGTACCTTGTGGAGTGACCTGTTTGAGTGCAACAACAGCATTTCAATATGGAACTTGAGGTTGAACGTCTCTTTTTCTTCTTCTACCTCTTCTACAAGATTCTCATTCACACCGAGAAAAAATGCATCACATTTGCCAGACAACGGCTCGCTATCTGATCAGCAGCAATCACTTTCGAATTATTCTGGACGGATCCACATCACCACTATCAATTACAACATATCACCAGGTGATGCTAGTTGAATATGCCAGACCGTCATTCCTCTTGTCAAATCCCACACTGGAATTAGCTTTGAGTGGGCACTTCTAGTGTTAATTCCTAAAATAGAAATGAAATAGCTTTGTCATTGAGACAAATGCATAAGTGGAATTAATCAATGCTTAAAACGTCACTATCGCATTTAGGCATTGTACTCTGTGGGCGGCCAATAAATGCTGTGCACAAATAGGCCTATTCACAAAGTTAATGCTGTACACTGTGAATCTCGACTTGTTGTTGCATCTTGGTTCTCGGAATAACTACTTCACAATCTCAGAGATCGAACAATGGAGACCCCAATGAGTGAGGTTAACCACATTTGATTAATGGAATTTCTACACATAGGATGTTAGGATTAGCAGAAAGATGGCAGCATTTCTGAGATGATTAAAACTTTTTAAATAAACAAAATATGATAAACCATTCAATGGATCAGCGTTATTCGAATGAAATGTCAAAGAACTGAAGTGAGTGGTCTGTAATCGACACGTAATGAATCACATATGTGCTCATCCGTAATTGTCAAATAATGACTGGCAAATTTAAGGAAAGTCCGACGATCATTGCGAGTCCCCTTTATTTCACACAAACTCACAAACTACTTCATCCATGCTATGAAACGGGCTTGGAAAGTGTAACGGCAGGAGGATGGCAAAGATTTTTGTAGCAACATCACAAGAAATCCCTCTGATTCCCTAAGAGGTTGAAGGTCATAATAGTCTGTCTTTCGCACCGGGAATAGTGAAACCAGACCATAATCAGAGGTTGTAAAGTGGTGCAAGTTGATGCAGTGAAAGGTGGAAGCAGGACATTGGAAGAAGAAGAAGAAGAATAACTCAATGTGATGAGAACACACTTTTATTCTAACTTTTACAGCCCATCGTGAAACTCATAATACTCTCACTCATTCTACTTAATAATAATTAGTAGCATTCGTTTATCTGACGAATTGCATAGCACCTAATTCACATCTATTGAAGCACCACATATGAGAAGTAGTTGGATTGTTGACAACTCACTCTATTTGATGATGAAATTTTCTTTGATATTAGTAAGACAATATGAAATAGTTTGTCCTCAAAAGTATATTCCTGCTATAGATTCGGAAAGACAATGTGAAATTGCACATCTGATATGAATAAGTGAACTTTTAAGCTAACCAAATCCCACCACTGTTCACTTTACTTCGATCATTTCAGTGATCTGAACTGACATGCACAACTTTTAATATGAGCAAGTCTGGTTAAATCCGATGCCTTTAAATAAATTGAATTGGTTTACTTCTATTTTAATATCCAAAGTTTTAAAATCGCGATGGTCACTCTCAGATCCACTATTTCAGTCCAAAGTCAATGCCTTGCTTCGCGACTGTTAGAGTCACATCGTGAATAACGTTATTGATACATTTCCATTACAGTGCGAATCCGTTGAGCACTTGTAGCAGTTATCAGTAACACAATCGGTGTTATTCAATTGAAGATAAGCGCTTCAATCGCAGGTGAAATACTGAAGTGACGCATTGGAAGAAGAGGAAAGACATAACATGATGAAAACGTACAGAACGAGTGAAAAGGGGGGTGGGAAATGAAGTGAAACAAATCTCATATTTTTGGCTCACTTTATTCAGCATTTTACAGTCCATCGTGAAACTCATAATACTCTCACTCATTCTACTTAATAATAATTAATAGCATTCGTTTATTTGACGGCTTGCATAAGATCTGATAAACATCAATTGAAGTACCACATATGAGAAGTAGTTGGATGGTTGGCCATTCACTCTACTGAGTTTCAACAAAAGTCCAATACTTACTTTATGCAAAGGCGAAAGTGTGACCAAAACTTTAAATCAACCTTTTACTCGCATTTATGACCACAACGAATTTAGGAATTTGGAAATGTATGACTTATTTTGTGCTTTAATAAAAGAACGAAATCAGTTCAGAATTCTGGAATGTAATGCAGGCGAGTATCACCATCATTAATATACCACAAACTAATGTCACATATTTGCACTTATGTTCTATCATAAGCACAGGAGTGGCAACGTGTTATCATGAGATTGTTAAGGCGTAATGGAATTAAAGACGAAGAGGTCGATTTGTTATGCCTATCGAAAGAATTGACACAATGTCTGATACACATGAGTAAAGTGAAAATCTGACTTCGTGTTTAAGCAAACACTTTTAGCAGTATTCAACCTGTATGCTAAATTCCACTTTGTTATGAAACCCAATTTACCATTTTAAGCTGACGAATAGTACACAGCCACATTTTACTTACTAATATACGTCAATTGTTCTGACAGCAACTAATTTAATGAGAGTAGTACAGACTATTCAAGACTTTCTTGCGTGCTTCTGCAAAGCCTCAGTCTATACCATTATACCCAAGTAAAATAAGCAGCAATGAAATCTTGGGTTATTTGCGTATATGATTAGATCTCGAGCCCAACGAAAATTGCAATTAGAAAGGACAAAATTCCGGCCTCTTTCTTCTTGCTTAGCTTACTTGCAATAAAGTTTATGTAGAACTTCAAAACAATTTCGTAAAGAGACACGTTGAGTGTTGCTCCACAATCGCAACGAATGGTTTAAAAGATAAGACTGTTTGTCAATGAACAAAATCGATTCTCCCGACTTTTAATTGTACAAGAATGTACAAGGTGTAGAATTTAACAAAAGTTTCTACTTCACCTGTCATCTTGTTTGTCAATGGGCCAGGAGAGAATGGATTCTTGTCTGCAACTTAATGCCAAAATTGTTGAACTTGACCTGGAAATTCATCACTCCCACATAGCTTCACTTTATTGATTAAAGCTCTACTCGCATGAGAGCAGGTATTTTATCGAATTGATCATGTACATTCTCTTACCACAATACCATATATAATCAGACTCAACATAGGAAATCCATTGGCAAAGAATTATTTAAATGAAAGAATCAAATTAATTTGCTTTCCACAGAGATTTTTCTTCATCATCTCAAACCATTGTATGCCTTCATCACAGCATTAGTCTAGCAGTTAAAAGAAACGTGCTCTGTAGTTAAGTTGATAGTGGAAACTGTCAATGGATTCTGGATTGTTCGGAGTATTGCAACATGAAGTATGTACCACGTTGGAGGGTGTAATTTGCATTCAAAATCTAATTTGCATCTTCGTGATGGCCATTATTAGCTACACACTTCATTCACGAGTTCATTCCTTCCCAGTTTGTGGTGTTTACTTATGAGCACTAACTCGAGAATAAACTGTATGTCAGGAAATGGTATTACCATTGCATGATAATCAAAAGGTAATCGAAAGCAAAAGTTGACTAAAGTGAGCGAAATAACTATTTTTTTTATAATTTTTACTGTTGAATAGATCTAGGTGAGAACGGCATTTTTCAAACAATAATGCAGGCTTCATGTCATTTTTGCAGTGCCGACATCGGCGGATAGCAAGTAGTGGAATTTGTTAGTGTAAGAGGTTTGAAGCAGTGCTTTGCAGGAAGAATAACTGAACTCAATTTGAACGTACAGAGCGAATAGCAGAAACGGTCGTGGAGATTCAGAATTATGAAATGAATCTAACACACAGGAGTGTAGTTGAGGTGTGACAGCACCTGCTAGTCACGTCAATATCAGTGTCAACGGTTAGACTGGATAGCAGAAACAGGCAAATAGGTTAAGTGAGGTGGGATGAATCCCATAACGTGTTGTGAATTTTGGCAGAAATTGGTAAGCGTTTATTTTATCATAGTTGATGATAAATAAATATATATGTAGACAAGGTTAAATTTAATCAGGATGCTTTAAAAATTTAAAAATTTTGAAAAATTTTTATTAGTAAAATGGGAAAATTTTTCAACATCGGAAATCAGCTGGAAAATAGATTTCCCATTTTTGAACGTTTCATTGTCAAAGCAGCATTGAAAGGATGGAACTGGATTACTTTGAATTAGAAAATAAAAAGCCTGCCATCTCGACAAACCATGTTAACTCTTCCGTCACAAAATTAGCCAAGCAATTAGAGGAGGCTCAATATTTCGCCCTCTTCATTCCACCATTCGTGTAAACTCTATGTATGCACATCAACGCGTTTTGATTATATACTTAGTTTACGATTTCAATTAACGCAATAATGTGTCTACGTTTTGCTCGCTTGCTTCTAACTTTGACCTGCACCTATGAAATCATTGTCAAACTTGTTCTACTCTGTTTCCTACTAAGAGACATCATCTATTTTTCTCGTTAATCTTTATAGAAGTGAAAGTTAACAGCACTGTCTCCTGTTTAAAGCATTTGTAGTCCTACTTTCATATTGTTACCCTTGTCTTGCTAGAATCATGCGTTTGCTGAGCTGGATTGTCATCGCCACAAAAAAATTGTATAAATGAAAGATAATTTTGTGTTGGTGATGATGACGATGCTGTGTATTCACGCACGCGCAATTAGCCATGATTACAACAAAATCCCTTTTCTCAGTTCGTTCTATGTTCTCGCTACTGTGGACGTTGTCTAGTCAACGTTTGAGCCAAAATGTGCACTTTGGTATTTGGCTAAATACTCTACCTGAAAGGTATCTCCGATTTTCGAATGCTTTACTTTCTACTCCTTCGTCTATTTGAAAAATTACAAAATTACGCTCTTTCAACGATTTATTTTTGTTCTTCCTATTTTATTTTTTATCATTTCTTAACTTTTAACAATAAAATATTAATCACTCCCCTTGAAGACTTATTTCTTTCTCCCACTCTATCTCTTCTTGTCACATCACATCAAATCTTGTCAACTCCCTCACCACGATACTACCTGTTTTGTCTCTAAAAATATTGCACAAAGTCTTATCGATTACTTTCTTAATATCTTTAGATGGCATTCATTACTACGCAACTTCCTGGTCAATTGATGAAGTAAATACGACAAATGGCGTGAAAGTTTGCCTTGATATGTTTTAGGCAGGTTAAAATGCAAAAATATCAATCAGGAAGACCAAATATCTAAATTGATTATTTCAACTACTACTCTGACTTCAGAACCTAAAACCACTTTACTAGTGTAGAATTGTAGCGGATTAGCTACCTAACTAAACCCGACTGCACTCAGAAACCTCAATGGCAGATTCTCCTAGTTGGTAAGCCTCCAGAACTAGCTAAGTTACTGCAAAGCTAAGAAGAGACAGAGGTATCCAGGGGACGCGTTTATTCTAGACATGCATGGCGTGGAGGGTAACAAGGGAGGGAGCTTATTCATTCAACATGGCGAATTAAGTAAAACGAGCGGAGACTTTTGACTGGCCATTGGCTGTGTGTTCTCGCACTCAATCCGTACGCGAAGTTGAACGGCGCACTTTCAAGTCACGCTGCGCGCTCATGCGATGGCGTGTCCCATAGAATTATGAAAATACCTACACGCTTTACGTGCTCCAATAGTCCAATGGTTGTTCAAAAATTGACCTTTACATCCAATTTGGTGCAACAGATACGCAATTCAATGAAAGTGCCAATAAACCAATTTGATCTCACATCCGATTGGCTGATTCTATAGCAAAAAACATTTATTAAGTGTTATCTACAATAAACAAGCATTAATCAATTCATAACTTTGATGCGATACTGTTCTGTTTTTTATTGTTGCAGTTTCGAAGGGTTATTTCACACAATTCTTCCACTTCTATCCTTGGCAAGTGACGGCTATTGTGTTACGCTAACGAATTTCAATTTTTAGGCATCTTTTTTGTTACAAGCACTATACCTCATCGTTATCGCGGTATCAAATGAGCATGTTGCGAAGACAAACCTTTACTATAGTATGCTGGGTATCTTTTGCGCTATTGCCCTAATCACGGGTCTATTGGGATTTTTTGGCTTTTCAAAGGAACATGAAAAAGCTCTGAGTGCTGTAGGTGCTTTGAATTCTTCCATTTATTCCTCATAGTACTTTGCACTGAATTTTATTACAATGTGTGGGGAGATTATGATTGGTAGTCTATTAATTACTAATTTCAAACTATTGGACATGGGAATACCCATTATCATACTTGGTGTCCTCAGAGCGCCCTCGAGTATATATTTTCTTGTCATATTCAGGCCATTATCTTGCCTTGACAGAACTGATATGGAACGCTCAACAACGTAAAATATATTCTCCACATAATTTCCTGTCGAAAAACATTCGTCAGTTTGGAAACAATATAAACGCCCTTATTAACTCTTACATTGCCTTCATATCTATTACCAACTATCATAAAATAAACTCTTGTCAATCGACAGCTCATTTTTACCATTTTCTCTTTCGTCATTTCAATTTTAACCTATTAGTGATACAAGATGTTCAGGAAAACGACTTGGCCAAAATTATGTTCCCGTTCAATGAAGTTGCTTTGATTAGCTAAATCAAGTGAGTATTATCTTATCGGATGCAGCTCAAGTTCAGTTTGAATATTTCGATTAGAAATAGTAAAATATATCATCGAATTAGACTATATGAGAATACAAGATAAAAACTATTTGAGGGGACTTTAAGTGCTGGAGGTGCATCTAAGATATCAATAGCAAATGCGGTGGAAAATGCAATGACACTTCAACTTCACTCCGATATTATGGTTTCATTTCATCCAACTGAAAATCCTTGCCTGTTTCTGTTATCCAGTCTGCACATTCAGACTGAGTTTAGTCATTCATCCTGGAAGGCTTCATTTCAATCCTATCACACCATCAACTTGCACTACTTGCTATCCAACGACGTCGGCACTGAAAAGATGACATTGAGTCCACATTATTGTTTTAACTGATGAAGTTTCCGCCTAAATCTACTCAACAGACAAAATTATGCAACCAAGTATTTATTTCGTTCACTTTAGCCAGCTTCGTGTTGGATTAACTTTAGAGTATCGTGCATTGTTAATACCATTTCCTGGCAGATAGTTCATTCTCGAGTCAGTGTTCTGAAGTGAACATCACATACTTTGGAGAAATGAAGTCGTGAAATACGTGACTAATATTGCCCATCACGAAGATGAAAGTAGATTTTGAATCCGAAGTACATCCTCCAACGTGATTAATATTTCATGCTACAAAAATTCGAACAATCCCGAGCCCGTTGACAGTTTGTAATAACATCTTATCTACGGAACAAGTATATTCTAACTGTAAGGCTAATATTGTGATGAAGGAGTAAACATGGTTTGAGGTGATGAAGAACATTTTCTGTGCAAATCAAACTAATTTGGTTTCCTACTTTCAATATTACCTTGCAAATAGATTTTCTATGTTGAATAATTTGATAGAATAGTTACATTCTGTCTGGTCTCGAGGTAAGAGAATATGTAAGAACAAAGCAATAATGACCCGTTCTCATGCACTGAGAGAGTGTCAGTAAAATAAAACTACACGAGTGTAATAAATTTACAGGTCAAGTTAAATAAGTTGCAGACAAGAAACCGTTGCCTCCTGACCCATTGGCAAACAAGATGAGAAGTGAAGTGGTAAATTTAGCTGCATTCTACATTTTGCACCGGTTTATGCCATTACAAGTCGCGAGAAACGATTTCATCTATAAAACAATTCAATGTGGTTGTGCAGACACCCCACCAGATCAAATGCGATTATTGGCCCTTGAGACAATTAATGCAAGCTATCCTGCAGATCAATGGCTCCAGCTCTTCAATGACGGGTCATACGTAGAAAACCAAGCAAACTTTGAGGCAGTGGGTTACTCTGAATTATTCACTTTCTTTGAAGAAGCTGAACAAAATAGATCTGCATTCGAAGGTGAAATAGAAGCTATTAAGATAGCCTTGGGCTAATTTTGCTGTCGGGATACTAAATTCACCAACGCGGTAATTTTTTAGGACTCGCAGTCAGCAATACAATCAACTGGAAGGAGAGAACAACCCGAAACCGTAGAGATCCACAAACGCAAAACATTGTATCAGTTACTTAAAGAAAAATACAAAACAATAGTTCTTCAGTGGATCCTTGGACACTGTGACAGTGAGCGCGCTGACATACTTGCTAAGAAGGGGACCACAATTGTGCAAGTTATAGACCAGCCAATATCTTTCTACACAATGAAGACCTTAATCAGGAGAGACTTCAAGACTCTAAGAAGCAACGAACTTAAAGCCCGAACAGGGGAGAAGCAGTGGACAGTGACACTCTCCAACATTGCCGACTGGCCTAGACTCGAAGCTGTTGTAGAATTTAGACCGCGTACTGGTCACGATTCCCTGGCGAAGCATCTCCACAGAATGGGAGTATATGCCCAAACAACATGACCCCTATGTGACCTTCAGGAGGAAAGGGAGAAGATCCATCTGATACGGTTTCCAGCCCTACAGACAGCGACAGAAACAAGGAGATATTGGGAGGCCAGAAGTCAGCTAATGACCCAATGATAACTATTATAAAGCCTGTCATTTGATATAATAATAATATTAGGTCTGCAGCCTTGCCATTTTACAACAATTGTACACGTTTCTACACATGGAAGTAGTCAGAATCAATTTTGAATTAGGTCTACAACTTTTCTCTCGTAGACGTTTTTTTTATTTCAGGCTATTTTTACAACAAAACGATTACATAAATTAAATTTCAAAATGTTGTCCATCGTCAGCTACCACTTTGGTCCATTTTTCGGGCACCAGGCGAATCCCGTGCCAAAAAACTTTTAATCTTTCGATAAGATCCATGAGACGATTCAATTTTTCACTCTTTCAGATGAGCTGAAGTGCTGGTGAGCCAGGCCGGGTGCCATTGTGCGAGGTGAGTGTAGTGAAAATTAGACGGAGCAACATCTGGAGAGTATAGACCTTGAGGTAAAATTTCACATATCGACTTGTCAAGATATTTTTTCCTCACCACTTTAGCTCATCTCGTGAGGTCTGGCATCATCATGCTGTAAGATAACCTTATCGTGTCTCTCCTTGTACTGTGGCCGTTTTTCTTTTATCTTGATCACGGCTCAGACACATCAATTACGTTCTATAACGCTCACCTGTGATGGTTTCAGACGGTTTCAGACGCTCACAATAAATTACGCCAAGCTGGTCCCACCAAACGCAAAGCATGATGACTTTTGAGCCATGAATATTCGGCCGAAGTATTGACCGAGGTGCAGTATGACCACCACCATCTTTTGGAAAACGGCGAGAGCAGTCTTTGACCTAATAAAAATGACGAAAAATGGCACATCGAGCTAAGAACGCACACAACACTGCCAAGAGCATTGGAAGAAGGACTTAACGCGTTGAAGATGTGCAGAACAAGTGAAAGAAAGAGGTGAGAAGTGGAGTGGTGCAAAACCGGATGTTTTTACTTTTACTTTGATTCTGCATTTTACATCCCATTGAGAAAGTCACAACACTCTCACTCATTCTACTTATTAATAATCAGTAGCATTTGGTTGCTCGATGGCTGGCATAACACCTGATCCATACCTATTGAAGTAACACTTATGAAAAGTGGATGAATGGGTGATAATTCACTTAAGTGAATTTTAAAAAATGCAGGATAAGGAGAAAGCACAACTAAAACTCGCATTTATAACCACAACGAATTTCGAAATTTGGAACTTGAGGACTTATTTTGTGCTTTAATAAAAGAACGAAATTAATTAAGAACTCTGGAATATGGTGCTGGAGAGTATCATCACCACTAATATCTCACAAACGCGTTTAACATAATGATACATATTTGCACTTATATTCTGTCAAATGCAAGCGTCAATTGTCCTCAGCAAATTTTTCACTCTGCCTGTCTTTGACCCGCGAATGGGGCAACATATGAGTGACGACGTGTTCTCAATTCTGTTAAAGTGTGATGAAAGTGATTAATAATAGGTCGCAGTGTTATGTGCATTGAAAAACACAGACTCAATGCCTGATCCACATGTGAATTGCTGTTTGTCATGATGATGAAGTGAGCTCACCCGAGATAAAGCGAAAGTGAGTAATAAGTTATAATTTACTCCTCTTATAGCTAAATTTGTGTCAAAAGATGCTTTTGTGAAAGATCACATTGTCTCATTTGATCTCGGGAAAAAAAATAGTCATTCAATGTTCATGAGTGAATCTGAATGGACTCTGTCTACTGCACCCAAGAGTCTAGTTGTAATCTCAGATTTAATTGCTTCAACAAACTTGGGACTTAGAAAAGAACTGAAGTTTCATTAGCTTTTAAACCTATAAAGACACATATAATAACAAAAAAATGGACTGTTGTAGGGAAATTGTGTGCCAACTACTATCTTGAAATTAAAACGTGCTTCTAAGGTTTAGTTGGCCGCATCTCTATTCATTCCTAAAATAGTGGACGTTCGCACACGGAAAAGGGATTTTGGTCAAAAATTAATGATTGTACAACCTCAATTCGCACATTATCTAATACATTGAGCATTTCAGGTTCCTGTTAAACAGCTGAAAAATGTAACAAAATTTCGTAAGGCCTCAGGTAGCACTATGTGAATTTTGAGTGGTTAATCACTTGTATTAACTCTGATTATTAATTCCTTCCTTTTGTGTAGCCTTTACTCTAATGCCAGCAGCTTTTCCAATTAACTAGTACGTCCGTGAATTCATTATCTTCCACCATTTTATTTTTTGAAATCATCACCATTTCCACAGTCTTACACACTGGTTAATATTTCAGTCCATAGTTAGTTGATGACAGAATTTCAGTATTATTACCATAGCCGTTAAGGCTGTTAATCATTGAGAACCATACTTAATCAACATTTCATGTTTCCACAATAATTGTTTCATCCTAAAATGAAAATTCATCACATTAAGCTATAGCACTGAAGAGAATTAAAATTAATCAGCCGTCAGTTGAACAACCAGTTCCTTACTCTTAGTTGGTCTAAAATTAAATTTGCAAATGAGAAGATGAGCAATAAGAGCTTGAATTAAGGTGGCTCATCGATGAAAATGACTGATGACGCACGGTTAAACGTGATCTTGACTCATAGAACAGTGTACCTGCCTTCGAAGGAGGCATTCTAAGAGGAGTTATGATTTTACATCTACAGTTACACTTTTATTTACGTATTCCACAGACCATTTAACTTCAGTAGCACTTAATATGGCAATAGATTCCTAACAAAATATTGCTGGCAATGATGTTCATACACTCAGATTTTGTTTATGGCCACGTTGTCTCATTGACAGGTGCCCACAATGCTTGCCAAAATAAATTGTCCCATCTAACACACAGGGTCCCATCTTCGTCAATTAACTATCTATTAAATAAATAATCTTAGGTTTTTGTATATCTGATCCCTCTTTGATGGTCTGTATCATTTGCCATTTTGAAGAAAGCTAGTTCAACTCTTCTAAGTATTACTTGATTCTAAACGAAATTTATTCTCCGGTTTTACACTTATTCAAATATGGCCTGGGTATTTATTCGTCATCAATACCCATTTCGGCAATTCCCATATCTCCTGGAGATATTGTCCATATTACGGATACCCTATTAGCAGGTTCTTTCACTTTACACTTGACACATTCCCAGCAACACTTTTTTCTCATCTTAGGCTCTCAAAGTTTCTCCTGGTGTTTCGAACCTCGAAAGTATTCCAAGTTATGGAAGGGCTGCCCAGCTTCTGAAATCTTAAATATCATCACCAGTAAGGAAGAGGCTAATTGCTAACCTTATAAAGGAATAACGAAGGTAATTAATCAATATATTGATACAATTTCCATTATTATCTTCCAACTCCAAGAGCTGCATTGTAACTTTATATATAATATAATTGAAAATTGGGCAATGTTTGGTCGTCAGTGAAGTATTGCTTCAACTTCAGTTGAGTTAGAACCAATAGAAGTTAAGGAAACGGCACTATAATTTGCTTTCAAAATACCTTATTAATGTAGAGAAGAATTAGAATACTCACTACTTACTATTGTCCAATTGGTATGCCGTAAACGATATTTTAATTAGCCTCAAATATATATTCAGTTCACTATATTACCTTATATTTGGTAAATGGATTCCCTGACCATAAAATGAACTGAATGAGTTAACTAAATGGTTAAGAGACGGTTACACCATGTCAATTTCCCACTAGATAGGCCTTAGGATATTTTCCTAGAGAGAGCTCTTTGAGAACGCGTTTATTTTAAGGAATTTGGGAATGATGAAATTTTATAAAATGAATTTGGGATCTCATGAATCGACAGTGTGATACCAAAACCACAGGCTTCTTGATTCTGATGATATTAAGAATGGAAACATTTAAGCATTCATTTTTCTTCCATTCTTTCGTGCTTTGAAAGCAACATTAATGAATTTGCACCTACCATAATTCAGATTTTGATGGAGTGGGGCAAGCACCCAGTGCTGAATCTTCGACCAGGAGCAATTGAAACCCTTATCTACAATGGAAGAGCATCTAAAGTGCTTCTGATGAATGCTACAAGTGCTCAACAGATTCGCACTGTAATGGAGATGCATTAACCGCGTTGTCCACGAGGAGGCGTCTACGTTGGGCCAAAATAGCAGATCTGAGAGTGAAAATCGAGCATCTCATGACTGATTCTGTGCTCCTCTCCAGTTCGACTGATGGAAAATTTGATGAAACCGAGTAAATGCATAATCACATCCCATTAGACATCACCAGAACTAACAAGTAAGTTCAAAGCGGTTCCATAGCGCAGTTGCTAAGATGAGAAAAAATATCTTGCAGAAGCAAATACGAACTTTAATCTATCAAGCCAGTTTGAATTAAATTTGCTTTAATCTACATATTAAGCCCTTTGATGTTTCGTTTGTTCAAGTTCTCATCGGCAGCAATTCATGCAACTATTCGACCAATTTCAGTGTTGCTTGCACTTTTACAGTTGGAATAGTTTCATTCGGTGGATTTATGGTAAAATTTCTCGAAAGTAATGTAATATGATGTTTCTCATGTGAACCGTAGCGTTTGAAGTTAGGAATTAAGTACTCATAATGGCTCTTTAATTAGAGATTCCAGATCTGCTAAAGCAGACGGCAATGCTTTGGCACCAAAAGCATTAACTCAACAGAGGCTTTAGTGAGCATGCAGGATTTGAACCTCCGGTCGAACTGATAAAGTTAAGTTTCAATTCGATATTTAGACATCAAAACAAAATGCATTCTCTTGATGACACAAGAGCCAGGAAACTTGAGATGGCTGTCCAACCGCCATAAAAAGAATGGACTTCTCCTTTAGAATCATTTTTAGTGACATATCAAGTATAATCTTCGAAGCCACCATTTTATGCTAGCGTCCAGCAGTTTCACCTGGAGGTATCTCACTAACCGTTCTCATTTCTTGTCACCATCATTGTGAGCAGTAAGCGCCAGAAGTTACCTAACAACACAATTTTTCTGGTTGTTTGGACAGGACAAATGAACAAATCAGTGGTGGCCTAATCGTCATAGTTAAGCACGTAATAAATCCCTTTAAAATTTATGAAAGTGTTAAAGTGTTTACTAATATAATGAAAATTATATATTTTTATAATCTATGAAGATGCATTGTAAAGTACCTACCTATTTTATGATTGTGGTCTAGTATTATATTTGTTAAATTTAAAAAAAAATATTGCAATAAATTCGAATAAATAATTTCCTTTCAACGTGTGGATTGCAGAAGACTGGGTGGCAAATTGCAAAGCAACCGAAAATCTACTTTTCTCAATAGCCTCACCGCAGAAATCATTCAAACCCAAAACTGACGTTTTCAATTACGAACCTAGTAAGTAAATTAACTAAGTGTTTAATAAAAACTATTGAATTAAATTAAAATATTTCCATTAACATTGAAAATGTTCCTTCTCCAGAATGTTTCAACAGAAATGTGTATAAAGCATTTTCCTCACGGACTATTGAATTTTTAGATCGCAGCAAGGCATAAATACGACTTTCAACTAGTTGAAAACAGTTGAAGTCAGTTGACAGTTAGCATTTGATATGAAATAGAGGATTGAACAGATGTTAGTAGTAAAGCCAGGTTAAAAGAATTAATGCAATTTCATTGGAACTAGGGCTCCCATTAAACAACATCTCCCAAGGGTATGGCCCGCATTCTGAATTTCAAATCTTACATTTCGACATTTGAACTGCGGAGCAAATTCATTCCCAAGAATTAAATTGCTAATTGAACGCTTGTCTAATTATGGTGTCGGTTTTATCACTTTAAATCATATTTCCATATAAGGTAAAGTAAGTGGAATAATCTCACCTGATATTAAAGCAGAAAACATAGAGGATATTAGGCTTTCAGAATGCAAATTAATTAGCGCTTTTCAAGTGCTCTCCAACTGTACTCTTCTTCTATTGGACAGTGTTTCTTCACTCCGTAGTTCATTTCACTTACTCCAAGTTTAGCTTATACAGTCTGAAATTATTCCGCTTTACAAAGGGAAGTAAATGAATATAACTAAAAATAACTAAAATATAAATAAAGCCAATGCATGTGTATGAGAAAATTAAGTTCTAAAATTATGCAATTATTAAAGTTATTTCAATTCTGATTGAAAAAAATATTAGCACTTTTGTAATTCTGACCGATGCTAGGATTAAAACAATAAACAAATAGTTAAACAATTTGAAATTTCATTTGCTGGGAAATATTCCTGACTAAACTGGCATTAAAGTACGCATTGTAAAAAATGTTTCAAATTTTACAATAAAATTCTAAGGTCAACTGCCATAAATGTGCTTTTAAATATTTAATAAAATATTATAAATAGACGGTGTCCGTTTTACCACAATTTGTTTTCATTAAAACTGCTTTAAGAGAGGCGAAAATCGAGAATTAAAACTCGTTTAACCTTTTCGTTGTTCTTCCTTAAAAGTTCAGCTATTCCGACTCGACCCACAGTTCTTAATCAAATAAAGTTGGCTTATCTAGCCTTGAATATGTGATAAGTGATTGGCTCCCTGGTTAGCCAATAATTTGAGTGACAGCTTCTCCACAAGTGGCCTTATATATTCCGTTTTGACAGTGGAAATCCACTAATCGATAATTCAGTATTTGACATATGAAAATCGAGAGTTGCTCTCAACTGAGACGAAAATATTCGATTAGGATATCCAAGGAAACAGTTAAGGAATATTTACTGAAGCTACTTTAAAATGTTACAAGTACAAAGAGCTATTGATATCTGGTACACGCTAGCAACATAGCCAAACAGATAGTGAGATGAATATACTTTGCAGGTGGAATAGTTTTCCAGAGCACACAAGGTTGTGATCAATATGTGAGATCGTAATAGTGGCAAATATACAATTGAAGCAAACGTTTATGCTTTAAATGGAATATATTAGCTGGTAAAGCTATATGAATGAATTTTTATTAATTTCATGACATATTTTTGCACAAGGAATAAAATTTGTGGAAATTGATGATAATGGGAAACAGATTTTAAGCACACTAAATGGTAAATGCAGTGTTTTTATTTTTGAGTGGACGAATAATCTCGCGTAATCCAATCATATTTACATTTTGCGGGCAAATTTGAACGAATACACCTGCACTCGATTGATCCAAATCACTTTTTCATCTCATAACTGAATTGAACTGATAGGAGAATTGGCCAAAAGAGAAAATTTTCTCCAAACTAAACTATTATTATCAAAGAAAACGCACTTCAAATACGATACTTATGAATATATTGATATTTGAAAAAAAAACATTAAATACGATTCATAAACTAACTTTTTCCCAATCTTTAGACAGCTAACTGAGTCCGTTTTAGTTATGCAACTTTTAATAAATCGGTTTCAATCCTTGAATCATAACTTGAATGCCATGACAGTGAAGAATGATCATTCTACTTTTTGGCTAGATATTAGGTGAATTCAAACTGAGTCTCCTGAGCGCATCATTGAGAAGTCCAACAACCTGAACAGTAGTATGAGACTGGAGAGAAACATGGAGCTGGAAAGCGTCACCGACCGCTTTCTTCACGAAATATTCCTTGTGGACTCACTTCCGAGCCCCAACGAGTGGTGACTGAGATTAGTGGTGAATTCCTGCCTGCTGATGGAGGCGAACTTAAATTCCTGAACATGGTGTTGAGCTCTCCATACCTCCTGGGGCTATTCCAGATGATGGTAATGGAGAAAAAAACCTTTGAGTAAGGTTTCATTAACTGCTAAGTAAACTTAAATAATATTGGAGAGGTTAGGGACTTACAAGTTTTCAATGTATACGAAAAAACGCTGTAAGTAAAGAATCAAGAAAATTATTGCTTTTCTGCAAAACTTATTACTGAAGGGCGAAAACCAGTATATATATTCCGCCAAAAAACGGCTTACAAGTGATTTAGATAGCAGAAAGACTTCATCGATTAAAATGTGTAGGAGCCTTCTTTGAATTCAGTCTGCATTGCAATTATTAGACTGTTAGAAGGGCAAAGGAATGAATACGCACTCGCATTAAAATCGAGTTTAACATCGCAACTAATTTGATTCCTCAGACCATAATAATATTAGTAGTGAGAAACCAACTCAGCCTGCATCGAAGTTATTTATTGAGAATACGGAATAATATGGCTTCAATATTTGAGCTGTAATTGCAGTGCCAGGAGGCTCACTGAAGTATCATCACGGAGATACGCAAAAGAGGATGAGGACTAAGTAGAGGTTAACGAATTTCATCGAAAAGTGTGATTTTGGCATTTGCCTTAGTGTGAAGATCGAAATAAGTCCAATCATGTCGATTACTCACACAGGACTATAGGGTCGGTAGGTAATAGAAGAATAAGAGGACAGATGAGAAATTTGCTTTGACAGAAATAGCAGATGGGAAAACGGAGAGATCGAGAAGAAGGTAAGTTGTAGGAGGGGTGGGGAGGGGTGGGGTGGGGTGGGGAGGGGTGGGGTGGGGTGGGGTGGGGAGTGGGTATAGACAATGCTACAATTATCAATTTTTATTCTTGTATCTTCACATAGTTTAATTCGACAAGGTAATATTTTCTATACTTATTTGAAACATTCCAACTTAAATTGAGTTGTATCAAGCAAATTATTTCCCATTTGGTTTATCTAATTCAATTAAGTAAATTCAGGCGGAAGATAATTTTGGCAAAGTTTTATTTCTGAACAACTTCATCACTAATAGGTTCACACTGAGATGACAGATAGGAAAATGGACAATGTTACAATTAACAAGGGTGTTTATGCAGCTTCAACTTTGACGAAAGTTTAAATGAATCTTAATTAGAAATATGGGGACATTTTACACGACAAGAAATCAGCTTTAAAATATATATTGCTTATTTTTGAGCCTTCCACATCAATCCCAATTGAAGCATATCGAATACGATAGCACTTTTAAGGCACCAAGTATGAAAATGGGTAATCCAACTTCCCATAATTTGAAATTATAAATTAATAATATTCCGATCACAACCTCTCCACATATTGCTACAGAGTTCAGTAGAAGGTACTAGAAGGAATAAAGGAAAGAGTTCGAAACACTTACAATGTAGACAATCCTATTCTTGCGCTTCACAGAACTCACAACTCCCACTGCAGCTGTGATTAGGGAAAAGATGCCAAAGCCAAACAGCATACCACAAGTTAAGGCTGTTTTCGCAACATGCTCTTTTTCTGATAGGAGATAGATGACGTATCCCAGTTGCGCCACAGCAGATGCCTAAAAATGAGAAAGTTGTTAGCGTAAAACGGTATTTGTCGTTTACGAAGGGTAGAAATAGAAGGATTTTGAAGAATCTATGGTCCAAATCGCAACAATATTGATAAGAACAATACCGCGTCATAGTTATGGGTTGATTAATGCATTTGTAGAGTTGATATAGTTAAATAAATATGTGTTCTGCCATGTAATCAGCCAATCTGATGTGAGATTAAATTGGTTCATTGGCACATTCAGTGAATTGTGTGTCTGTTGTACCAAATTGGATGTCAAGGTCAATCTTCCAACAACCCTTAAGCTAAGACTATCAGGGTACGAAACACGTGTCGGTTGTTCCCTTTATTCTACACCAGTTAAGAGGTATTAAGTTATGAACTCAAAGAAATAGTTGAAATTATCCATTTAGATGGTTAGGCTTCTTAATTGCACTTTTTGTCCTTTTCAAATACCGAAAAACATACAAAGCAAACATTCACGCCATTTCTCGTATTTGCTTCACTAAATCACCAAGAAGTTGTGTAGCAATGAATGCTATCTAAAGATATCAAGAAATAAGTCGACAAGCCTTATTTGACTATTTTACAGAAAAAAGTTATTTAATATTGTGTGAATGCGTTGACGTGATTTGATTTGATGTGTCAAGAACAGAGAGAATGGGAGAGGGGACTTAATCTACAAAGTTAATTATTAAAAGTCAAGGAAAAATAAAAAATAAATGAGAGGGTCGAAAATGGTGTGTTGGAAAGCTCGATTGTGTGTAAGTGAAGTATTCTACTGTATTCAGATACAGTGGATACTGCATAAAAAAGAAAAATTCAAGTAATGTCTAGTCAAGCATCAGAGTACTCACTTTGGCTCAAACACTGACCAGATGACGCCCAAATTAGCGAGAAGGTAGAAGGTGCGGATGAAATGGGGGTCATAGCAACCGTGCAAACGAGCATAACCATCGTCATCATCATATTCAACGCACAGAATTATCTCGCATTTTAACGCCCATTCTGTATTTGCGTTCTAATGGGTGCCGATGACAATTCAGCTCAACAAACCTCTGATTCTAGTTGACAAGGATGGCGATATGTAAGTAGGACTATAGTTGTTTTAAACAGGAGATTGTGCTGTTTGCTTTCATTTCAATAAAGTTTACCAAGAAATGCAGATGTTGATCTTTAAAAGGAAACGGAGGAGCGCAAAGTGACAATGATTTCATAAGAGCAGACCGAAATTTGAAGTAATTGAAAGCATAAACTAAGCATATAATCTAAATGTGTTAATGAGCACACATAGAGCTTACACATAGAGTTTGCACGTATAGTGGAAAGAAGTGGGTGAAAAATTAAGCCTCTTCTAATTGCTTGGCCAAAACTGTGACGAAGGAGTTAACATGGTTTGGTGTGTTTGTGGTATATAATTTGTAAAGCAAAAGTATTCCAGTTCCATTCTTTCAGTGCTACTTAACAATAGATTTCCTGCAATGAGTAATCTGATGGAATGCTTTGATTCTATCTGGTCTCGTGTTAAGAGGATATGCAAGCTTAATTTAATAGGATCAGTTCTCATGCGTGTAGAGGGCCTGTCAGTAAAGTAAAACCATGTGGGAGTGATGAATTTCCAGGTCAAGTGCCCCAATTGTGACATTATTTTGCTAACAACAAAAAATTATCTCCTGACCAATTAGCAAACTATATGACAAGTGAAGTGAAAGGGTTTGTTGCATTCTACATAATGTACAGTTTTATGCAATTACAAGGTGTGAGAATGGATTTTGTTCACTGACAAACCGGTTTATCTATAAAGGCACTCCTTTTTGTTGTGGAACAGCAACCATTATGTCTCTTTTCGAAATGGTTTTGAATTTCCACGATGAATTCAGTTCAAGTGGGCTTTGCACGTGGATCGGGATCTGAATTTTGAACTGTCTGATTGCAATTTCTGTTGGTCTTGAGGTCAAACCCAAATCGTGACTAATGCAAGATTGCATTGGTGATTGTTTTCCATTAGTATAATGATTTAGTTTGAGAGGTATAAGCTTTGCAGAAACACGTGAAATTGACTTGAATATTTTGTACTATTTTGGTTAGGTAATTGATACCAGAGTGATTGCAAAACTTATACCTTTCGAACCAGAACATTAACCATGTGTAACAACAGACACTATGAAATGGTTTTTAAAAGAGAGCTTAACCATTTTCATGGGCAAAACGCATTGATCAAGACTCCAAGAAAGTCTTCCATTTTGCGGGGCTTCTCTTGACTGGTGGAGTAGTAAAGAAAATGAGCTTCTTCTTATACTGTAAGTTCTCCAATTAAGTGAGTTTGAATAAAAACGGGGATATTCAAAAATGATAGCCTTATTCGAATGTTTTTTTTGGTAGAAGGATGGAAATTTTCAAGATGCATTGACTAAATGGACTCAGGTGGAAGCTTTCAGGCTGCTTTGAGTTAAGCGAATACCCCAATGTCAGAATCATCACTAATGAAATTTTAATTCTCACACATTAGTATCGGACTCAGTACAAGCCTGTTCAGTAGATCATTTGCAACATATGGAGCATCAATTCATCGAGCTGCGAAGAGATGGAGCAACACATCTCGATTTACAAAATTAATTCACTTACCATTTTGCCAAACTGTTCCCTAATGCTATAATTAAGCATTGTCTTACACATGCTCAAGGAAGTCATCTTAACCTTGAACTCGACGTATTCAGTTCAAGTTATGTATTACTAATTAGATAGAAAATGACGCAATTAAGTATTATATTCGAAATGAAAGATATTTATATATATTACAGGTTGTGTGGGACTATTGCAAAACTCATAATACCCTCACTCGTTCTACTTTAAAGTTTAACAGTTGTTATGCATAATTAAAATGTGCATTAAAAATCAGTAAATTATTCAAGATTAGTTTGTTATCTTAACTATAAAAATGTTGTGTATATAAAGTCTGTACAGATTTCTATTGGACATGTAGCTCTTAAAAGGAATATCAATGCAAGAATCAGAGAATTAATCAGTTTCATACCATCCATTGGAGTGATTGCCACGCAATGAATCATAATGATCAGTATTTATTAAACAAATACATAACCCTATCGTTGCCAGTCTTTTCTACTTATTCTGAGTTGTAAAATTCACTTTTTAGTTGGAGTGGCATTTCTAACCTCGAATTTAAATTAAATGATCAACGTGCTATCAATATCGGGAACACAGTTGGAGTGAACTGTTGAATTTTGAGTAATATGTAAATGTGTGCATCTCAATCTTTCCAAATCTGAGTAAGACTTGTGAAACCCAGACTTCATTACCTATTTTTAGTATACATCTTATTGTACCTAACTATCTTTTCTCACATCCAGGTGCTTTCCATGTTTAAGTCATATATGCATAAAAAAAATTAACATATTAGGTGTTGTTAAAATATAAGAACATATTAGTTAAATTATTCCGAGATGTTTTACACCAATACAAGAATGCATACAACATTGCCAAGAGTGAACAAAGCAATCCCATGCGCATCCGAGTATTCTGTCACTGATCTCGAAGGGAATAAGTGGTGTCTCGAGTGTAGTGACATTTCAGTCAACCAAAAATCTTAGTTGACCCGAGGTCATCACTAAAGGATCTCTTGAGAACAAATGAACATGTAAATAATTGACTAATTAATTAATTCCTTCAACAGTCTCTTTTAATATAACACGCAAAGTAATTGAGTTCAAATAAATAACTTAGTGTAAGTGCCAAGGTTTTACTAAATATTCAACCTAAAATTGAATTATTTATTAGCTTTGAGGGAGTATTTCTCGTGGGCGTTCAAATATATTAGAAATGAAAAAGCCTTGTCATTGAGACAAATGCATAAAGTGAAGTTAATCAATGCTTAAAACGTCATTGTTGCATTTAGTCATTGGACTCTGTGTGCGGCCAATAAATGCTGTGCACGAATCAGTCCAGTCACAATGTCACCGCTGTACATTGTGCGTCTCGACTCGTTACTGCATCTTGGTCCATGGAATAACTACTTCACAATCTCAAGGGTTTCGTGGAGTTGAGCTGCTTACTGAGCGAAGATAACCACATCCGACCAATGCAACCCCTGCATATAGATTGTTAGCATTGGCGGAAACGTGGTAGCATTCTTGAGGTAGTCAATATTTGGCAAATAAATGAGTTATGATAAACCATTGAATGGCTCAGCTTTGGTCCAATGAATGGCAAAGAAAGGAAGTGAGGGGTCTATGATGGATCACATATTCGTTCATCCAAAATTGTCAAATAGTGACTCACAAATTGAACGAAAGTGAGACAGTCATTGCAGGCCCACTTTATTTCACATTAACTCACAAACTTGGAAATGTAAAAAGTTAGAAGGATGGTCAAAAATTTTGTAACAACACATTTGCAGTGGGAATAGTGAAAACAGTGTGTTTTACGCTGGGCATCATCAGAGGTTGTAAAGGGGTTCAAGTTGATCAGGTGAAAGTTTGAAGTAGAGCATTAGAAGAAGAATGAGTCAACGCGATGTGAACGTACAGGAGGAGTGATAGAAACAGATGGGGAGTGGAATGAAACAAATCTGGTATTAGTACTTTACCTTTAATCAACATTTAACAGCCCATTGAGAAACTCACGACACTTTCACCCGCTCTACTTATTAATACACAGTAGCATTTTGTTATTTGATCCATACCTATTGTAGAGACACATATGAGAAATGGATGGTTGGGTGACGATTCATTTAACTGACTTTCAACAAAACTCCAATACTTCCTTTATGTTATGGCTAGAGAGCAACCAAAGCTTTAAATCTGCGTTTTACTTGCATTTATAATCACAACGAATTTAGGAACTTAGAAATTCACAACCACTTGTGGACGACTACTTGTGTCCTACTGAAATGTTTATTCTTTTTGAAGTAACTTCCGAAATTCTTATCTGACTCCCTCTTTAAGCAAACACTTTAAGCGGAATTCGATATGTCTATTAAATTCTACTTTGATATGAGATATAATTTATCATTTTGCACTGATGATGTTGCACAGCCACATAGTTCGTACTACTTAGGGCCAATCACTCTGGTATCAATTACCTAACCAAAATAGTACAAAATATTCAAGTCAATTTCACGTGTTTCTGCAAAGCTTATACCTCTCAAACTAAATCATTATACTAATGGAAAACAATCACCAATGCAATCTTGCATTAGTCACGATTTGGGTTTGACCTCAAGACCAACAGAAATTGCAATCAGACAGTTCAAAATTCAGATCCCGATCCACGTGCAAAGCCCACTTGAACTGAATTCATCGTGGAAATTCAAAACCATTTCGAAAAGAGACATAATGGTTGCTGTTCCACAACAAAAAGGAGTGCCTTTATAGATAAACCGGTTTGTCAGTGAACAAAATCCATTCTCACACCTTGTAATTGCATAAAACTGTACATTATGTAGAATGCAACAAACCCTTTCACTTCACTTGTCATATAGTTTGCTAATTGGTCAGGAGATAATTTTTTGTTGTTAGCAAAATAATGTCACAATTGGGGCACTTGACCTGGAAATTCATCACTCCCACATGGTTTTACTTTACTGACAGGCCCTCTACACGCATGAGAACTGATCCTATTAAATTAAGCTTGCATATCCTCTTAACACGAGACCAGATAGAATCAAAGCATTCCATCAGATTACTCATTGCAGGAAATCTATTGTTAAGTAGCACTGAAAGAATGGAACTGGAATACTTTTGCTTTACAAATTATATACCACAAACACACCAAACCATGTTAACTCCTTCGTCACAGTTTTGGCCAAGCAATTAGAAGAGGCTTAATTTTTCACCCACTTCTTTCCACTATACGTGCAAACTCTATGTGTAAGCTCTATGTGTGCTCATTAACACATTTAGATTATATGCTTAGTTTATGCTTTCAATTACTTCAAATTTCGGTCTGCTCTTATGAAATCATTGTCACTTTGCGCTCCTCCGTTTCCTTTTAAAGATCAACATCTGCATTTCTTGGTAAACTTTATTGAAATGAAAGCAAACAGCACAATCTCCTGTTTAAAACAACTATAGTCCTACTTACATATCGCCATCCTTGTCAACTAGAATCAGAGGTTTGTTGAGCTGAATTGTCATCGGCACCCATTAGAACGCAAATACAGAATGGGCGTTAAAATGCGAGATAATTCTGTGCGTTGAATATGATGATGACGATGGTTATGCTCGTTTGCACGGTTGCTATGACCCCCATTTCATCCGCACCTTCTACCTTCTCGCTAATTTGGGCGTCATCTGGTCAGTGTTTGAGCCAAAGTGAGTACTCTGATGCTTGACTAGACATTACTTGAATTTTTCTTTTTTATGCAGTATCCACTGTATCTGAATACAGTAGAATACTTCACTTACACACAATCGAGCTTTCCAACACACCATTTTCGACCCTCTCATTTATTTTTTATTTTTCCTTGACTTTTAATAATTAACTTTGTAGATTAAGTCCCCTCTCCCATTCTCTCTGTTCTTGACACATCAAATCAAATCACGTCAACGCATTCACACAATATTAAATAACTTTTTTCTGTAAAATAGTCAAATAAGGCTTGTCGACTTATTTCTTGATATCTTTAGATAGCATTCATTGCTACACA
This sequence comes from Hymenolepis microstoma, assembly GCA_000469805.3. Classification (NCBI taxonomy): domain Eukaryota; kingdom Metazoa; phylum Platyhelminthes; class Cestoda; order Cyclophyllidea; family Hymenolepididae; genus Hymenolepis; species Hymenolepis microstoma. The sequence goes on along the minus strand of LR215995.1, from coordinate 6,439,762 downwards.
ACTTCTTGGTGATTTAGTGAAGCAAATACGAGAAATGGCGTGAATGTTTGCTTTGTATGTTTTTCGGTATTTGAAAAGGACAAAAAGTGCAATTAAGAAGCCTAACCATCTAAATGGATAATTTCAACTATTTCTTTGAGTTCATAACTTAATACCTCTTAACTGGTGTAGAATAAAGGGAACAACCGACACGTGTTTCGTACCCTGATAGTCTTAGCTTAAGGGTTGTTGGAAGATTGACCTTGACATCCAATTTGGTACAACAGACACACAATTCACTGAATGTGCCAATGAACCAATTTAATCTCACATCAGATTGGCTGATTACATGGCAGAACACATATTTATTTAACTATATCAACTCTACAAATGCATTAATCAACCCATAACTATGACGCGGTATTGTTCTTATCAATATTGTTGCGATTTGGACCATAGATTCTTCAAAATCCTTCTATTTCTACCCTTCGTAAACGACAAATACCGTTTTACGCTAACAACTTTCTCATTTTTAGGCATCTGCTGTGGCGCAACTGGGATACGTCATCTATCTCCTATCAGAAAAAGAGCATGTTGCGAAAACAGCCTTAACTTGTGGTATGCTGTTTGGCTTTGGCATCTTTTCCCTAATCACAGCTGCAGTGGGAGTTGTGAGTTCTGTGAAGCGCAAGAATAGGATTGTCTACATTGTAAGTGTTTCGAACTCTTTCCTTTATTCCTTCTAGTACCTTCTACTGAACTCTGTAGCAATATGTGGAGAGGTTGTGATCGGAATATTATTAATTTATAATTTCAAATTATGGGAAGTTGGATTACCCATTTTCATACTTGGTGCCTTAAAAGTGCTATCGTATTCGATATGCTTCAATTGGGATTGATGTGGAAGGCTCAAAAATAAGCAATATATATTTTAAAGCTGATTTCTTGTCGTGTAAAATGTCCCCATATTTCTAATTAAGATTCATTTAAACTTTCGTCAAAGTTGAAGCTGCATAAACACCCTTGTTAATTGTAACATTGTCCATTTTCCTATCTGTCATCTCAGTGTGAACCTATTAGTGATGAAGTTGTTCAGAAATAAAACTTTGCCAAAATTATCTTCCGCCTGAATTTACTTAATTGAATTAGATAAACCAAATGGGAAATAATTTGCTTGATACAACTCAATTTAAGTTGGAATGTTTCAAATAAGTATAGAAAATATTACCTTGTCGAATTAAACTATGTGAAGATACAAGAATAAAAATTGATAATTGTAGCATTGTCTATACCCACTCCCCACCCCACCCCACCCCACCCCTCCCCACCCCACCCCACCCCTCCCCACCCCTCCTACAACTTACCTTCTTCTCGATCTCTCCGTTTTCCCATCTGCTATTTCTGTCAAAGCAAATTTCTCATCTGTCCTCTTATTCTTCTATTACCTACCGACCCTATAGTCCTGTGTGAGTAATCGACATGATTGGACTTATTTCGATCTTCACACTAAGGCAAATGCCAAAATCACACTTTTCGATGAAATTCGTTAACCTCTACTTAGTCCTCATCCTCTTTTGCGTATCTCCGTGATGATACTTCAGTGAGCCTCCTGGCACTGCAATTACAGCTCAAATATTGAAGCCATATTATTCCGTATTCTCAATAAATAACTTCGATGCAGGCTGAGTTGGTTTCTCACTACTAATATTATTATGGTCTGAGGAATCAAATTAGTTGCGATGTTAAACTCGATTTTAATGCGAGTGCGTATTCATTCCTTTGCCCTTCTAACAGTCTAATAATTGCAATGCAGACTGAATTCAAAGAAGGCTCCTACACATTTTAATCGATGAAGTCTTTCTGCTATCTAAATCACTTGTAAGCCGTTTTTTGGCGGAATATATATACTGGTTTTCGCCCTTCAGTAATAAGTTTTGCAGAAAAGCAATAATTTTCTTGATTCTTTACTTACAGCGTTTTTTCGTATACATTGAAAACTTGTAAGTCCCTAACCTCTCCAATATTATTTAAGTTTACTTAGCAGTTAATGAAACCTTACTCAAAGGTTTTTTTCTCCATTACCATCATCTGGAATAGCCCCAGGAGGTATGGAGAGCTCAACACCATGTTCAGGAATTTAAGTTCGCCTCCATCAGCAGGCAGGAATTCACCACTAATCTCAGTCACCACTCGTTGGGGCTCGGAAGTGAGTCCACAAGGAATATTTCGTGAAGAAAGCGGTCGGTGACGCTTTCCAGCTCCATGTTTCTCTCCAGTCTCATACTACTGTTCAGGTTGTTGGACTTCTCAATGATGCGCTCAGGAGACTCAGTTTGAATTCACCTAATATCTAGCCAAAAAGTAGAATGATCATTCTTCACTGTCATGGCATTCAAGTTATGATTCAAGGATTGAAACCGATTTATTAAAAGTTGCATAACTAAAACGGACTCAGTTAGCTGTCTAAAGATTGGGAAAAAGTTAGTTTATGAATCGTATTTAATGTTTTTTTTTCAAATATCAATATATTCATAAGTATCGTATTTGAAGTGCGTTTTCTTTGATAATAATAGTTTAGTTTGGAGCAAATTTTCTCTTTTGGCCAATTCTCCTATCAGTTCAATTCAGTTATGAGATGAAAAAGTGATTTGGATCAATCGAGTGCAGGTGTATTCGTTCAAATTTGCCCGCAAAATGTAAATATGATTGGATTACGCGAGATTATTCGTCCACTCAAAAATAAAAACACTGCATTTACCATTTAGTGTGCTTAAAATCTGTTTCCCATTATCATCAATTTCCACAAATTTTATTCCTTGTGCAAAAATATGTCATGAAATTAATAAAAATTCATTCATATAGCCTTATCAGCTAATATATTCCATTTAAAGCATAAACGTTTGCTTCAATTGTATATTTGCCACTATTACGATCTCACATATTGATCACAACCTTGTGTGCTCTGGAAAACTATTCCACCTGCAAAGTATATTCATCTCACTATCTGTTTGGCTATGTTGCTAGCGTGTACCAGATATCAATAGCTCTTTGTACTTGTAACATTTTAAAGTAGCTTCAGTAAATATTCCTTAACTGTTTCCTTGGATATCCTAATCGAATATTTTCGTCTCAGTTGAGAGCAACTCTCGATTTTCATATGTCAAATACTGAATTATCGATTAGTGGATTTCCACTGTCAAAACGGAATATATAAGGCCACTTGTGGAGAAGCTGTCACTCAAATTATTGGCTAACCAGGGAGCCAATCACTTATCACATATTCAAGGCTAGATAAGCCAACTTTATTTGATTAAGAACTGTGGGTCGAGTCGGAATAGCTGAACTTTTAAGGAAGAACAACGAAAAGGTTAAACGAGTTTTAATTCTCGATTTTCGCCTCTCTTAAAGCAGTTTTAATGAAAACAAATTGTGGTAAAACGGACACCGTCTATTTATAATATTTTATTAAATATTTAAAAGCACATTTATGGCAGTTGACCTTAGAATTTTATTGTAAAATTTGAAACATTTTTTACAATGCGTACTTTAATGCCAGTTTAGTCAGGAATATTTCCCAGCAAATGAAATTTCAAATTGTTTAACTATTTGTTTATTGTTTTAATCCTAGCATCGGTCAGAATTACAAAAGTGCTAATATTTTTTTCAATCAGAATTGAAATAACTTTAATAATTGCATAATTTTAGAACTTAATTTTCTCATACACATGCATTGGCTTTATTTATATTTTAGTTATTTTTAGTTATATTCATTTACTTCCCTTTGTAAAGCGGAATAATTTCAGACTGTATAAGCTAAACTTGGAGTAAGTGAAATGAACTACGGAGTGAAGAAACACTGTCCAATAGAAGAAGAGTACAGTTGGAGAGCACTTGAAAAGCGCTAATTAATTTGCATTCTGAAAGCCTAATATCCTCTATGTTTTCTGCTTTAATATCAGGTGAGATTATTCCACTTACTTTACCTTATATGGAAATATGATTTAAAGTGATAAAACCGACACCATAATTAGACAAGCGTTCAATTAGCAATTTAATTCTTGGAGGCTGGATTGGTTTCTGACTACTGATATTAGTATTGCCTGCAACATCAAATGAGCATGATGCGAAAACAAACCTTTACTATAGTATGCTGGTTATCTTTTGCGCTATTGCCCTAATCACGGCTCTATTGGGATCTTTTGGCTTTTCAAAGGAACATTTAAAAGCTCTGAGTGCTGTAGGTGCTTTGAATTCTTCCATTTATTCCTCATAGTACTTTGCACTGAATTTTATTACAATGTGTGAGGAGATTATGATTGGTAGTCTATTAATTACTAATTTCAAACTATTGGACATGGGAATACCCATTATCATACTTGGTGTCCTCAGAGCGCCCTCGAGTATATATTTTCTTGTCATATTCAGGCCATTATCTTGCCTTGACAGAACTGATATGGAACGCTCAACAACGTAAAATATATTCTCCACATAATTTCCTGTCGAAAAACATTCGTCAGTTTGGAAACAATATAAACGCCCTTATTAACTCTTACATTGCCTTCATATCTATTACCAACTATCATAAAATAAACTCTTGTCAATCGACAGCTCATTTTTACCATTTTCTCTTTCGTCATTTCAATTTTAACCTATTAGTGATACAAGATGTTCAGGAAAACGACTTGGCCAAAATTATGTTCCCGTTCAATGAAGTTGCTTTGATTAGATAAATCAAGTGTGTATTATCTTATTGGGTGCAGCTCAAGTTAAGTTTGAATATTTCGAATAGAAATAGCAAAATATATCGCCGATTTAGACTATATGAAAATACAAGATAAAAATTATTTGAGAGGACTTTAAGTGCTGGAGGTGCATCTAAGATATCAATAGCAAATGCGGTGGAAAATGCAATGACACTTCAACTTCACTCCGATATTATGGTTTCATTTCATCCAACTGAAAATCCTTGCCTGTTTCTGTTATCCAGTCTGCACATTCAGACCGAGTTTTGTCATTCATTCTGGAAGGCTTCATTTCAATCCTATCACGCTATCAACTTGCGGTACTTGCTATCCACCGATGTCGGCACTGAAAAGATGACATTGAGTCCACGTTATTTTTTTTTAATGATGAAGTTTCCGCCTAAATCTACTCAACAGACAAAATTATAAAACCAAATATTTATTTCGTTCACTTTAGCTAACTTTGTGTTGGATTAACTTTAGAGTATCGTGCATTGTTAATACCATTTCCTGGCAGATAGTTCATTCTCGAGTCAGTGTTCTGAAGTGAACATCACGTACTTTAGAGAAATGAAGTCGTGAAATACATGACTAATATTGCCCATCGCGTAGAGGAAAGTAGATTTTGAATCCGAAGTACACCCTCTAACGGATCACGTATCTTCTTACTGTAAGGCTATTATTGTGATGAAGGAGTTAACATGGCTTGGGATAATGAAGGGCACTTTCTGTGCAAATCAAATTTGTCTGGTTTCTAACTTTCAAAATTATCTTGCAAATAGATTTCTTATGTTGAGTAATCGGATAAAATAGCTTGATTCTATCTGGTCTCGTGGTAAGTGAGTATGCCACGTCATTTTAATAAAGACCTGTTCTCATCCAATGAGAAGGTTTGTCAATAGCGTAAAACCATGTGGGTGTGATGAATTTTCAGGTCAAGTGTATCAATTTTGACATTAATTTTCAGACAAGAAACTATTCTCACCTGACCCATTGGCAAACAGGGTGGCAGGTGAAGTAGAAACTTTTGCTGCATTCTAAATCTTGCACAGTTCTGTATTATTGAGTTGAGTCATTCCTCTTCTTCCAATGCTCCCGTCAGTGTTGTGTGAGTCTTTAGCCCGGTTTAGAACATTTTTGAATAATCTAACTGATAAGTTCTGATATTTTAAATACAATTATTATGTCATTATTGTGGCAACAGTGTGTTTTTCACAGTACATCATCAGAGTTTGTAAGTTAGTGCAAGTTAATGAGGTGAAAGATTGAATTAGAACAACGCAATAAGAAAAAGAATGACTCAGCGCGATGTGAATGTTCAGAACGAGTGAAAGAAAGAGGTGAGTAGAGGAGTGATACAAATCTGATATTTTTACTTTTCTTTTATTCGGCATTTTACAGCACGTTGAGAAACTCATAACACTCTCACTCTTTCAACTTATTAATAATTAATAGCATTTGTTTATCTGACGACTTGCATAGCATCTGATCCACCTCTTTTGAAGTAACCCATATAAGACAATTCCAATACTTGCTTTATGCTAAGACTAATGTTGAAGTAGAGCATTGCACTTGTTATCGCATCTCGGTTCACTGAATAAACACTTCACAATCACAAAGAGGTCGTGGAGTTGAGAGCCTTACTGAGTGAGGGTAATTACACGTGCTCAATACAATTTTTTGCATATAATTTGTTAGCATTGGCGGAAAGTTGGAAGCATTGTAAAAGTAAACGAGATTAGATAAACTATTCAATGGATCAGCGTTATTCGCATGAAATGTGAAAGAACTGAAGTGAGGGGTCTGTAATCGACATGTATTGAATCACGTATGTGCTCATCCGTAATTGTCAAATAATGACTGGCAAATTTAAGGAAAGTCCGACGATCATTGCGAGTCCCCTTTATTTCACACAAACTCACAAACTACTTCATCCATACTATGAAACGGGCTTGGAAAGGTGTAACGGCAGGAGGATGGCAAAGAGTTTTGTAGCAACATCACAAGAAATCCCTCTGATTCCCTAAGAGGTTGAAGGTCATAATAGTCTGTCTTTCGCACCGGGAATAATGAAACCAGAGCATAATCAGAGGTTGTAAAGTGGTGCAAGTTGATGCGGTGAAAGGTGGAAGCAGGGCATTGGAAGGAGAATGGGTCAACGTGATGAATCGAATCCTCTATACAAGCTCACATTGCTTTGATTGCAAAATAGGCACTATTTTCCTCCATATGTTTTTAACTTCTGCTTGATTCCGACTGGACTAACTTTAACGAATGCAACCAAATAACTGAAGCGCCACTTGTGATTGATTAATTTTAAGCACTCAACAACTGAAGAGAGCAGTCCGTAATCGACATATGCTAAATCACATATGTGCTGATCCAAAATTGTTAAATTGCGATTCACAAATTTGTCGAAAGTTCGAGCCATTTCAGGCCGCTTTAGTTCACATTAACTCACAAACTTCTTCCATGCTTGCTATAAATCGTGATTGGAAGTGTGTAAAGGTAGAAGGGCAATCATTGATTTTGTGGCAGCATCACAAGTAAACCCTCTGATTCCATAAGAGTGGCGGTCCCATTAGTCCGCCTTTTGCAGAGGAAAGAATGGTAACAGTTCGATTTCTACAGGGCATCATCAGAGGTTGTAAGGTAGTTCAAGTTCAGGAGGTGAACCGTTGAATTAGAGCATTGGAAGAGCTTCAATCGCAGGCTTAAGAGGTGAAATATTGAAGGGATGCATTGGAAGAAGAAAGACTCAACGCGTTGAGAACGAGTGAAAGAAAGAGGTGAGTAGTGGAGTGATACAAATCTGATATCTTTGCTTCACTTTTGTTCAGAATTTTACAGCACATTGAAAAATTCATAATACTCTCACTCATTCTACTCATTAATAATTAGTAGCATTCGTTTATCTGACGGCTTGCATAACATCTGATCCACACATATTGAAGTGATACAATTCATTTTACTGAATTTCAACAGAAGTTCATTAATTAATTTCTACTAAAGTTAAATTACAGCCAAAAATTTAGATCTACGCTTTACTCACATTTATAATCTCAACGGATTTAATAATCCGGAACTTTACGACTTATTTTGTGAGTTTATGGCCATGTCGTCTCACTGACACAATGCTTGATAAAAAAAATTGCCCCACCTAAAAAAAGATCTTTTCTTAGTCAATTAAATATTTATTAAGTAGACAATTTCTCGTTTTAGTGAATCTGATTGGTCCTCAATTGGTCTTCATTTTCCATTTTGAAGAAGACTAATTCTACTCTTTTAAGTAAAACTTGATTCAAAGCCAAATTACTTCTCCCGTTCCACGTTTATTCAACTATGACCTGGATACTTAATTTTTTCCTAAAAAACTTTGATTTAATTTCCCATGTAGGTTGCAACTTACATCTATTATTTTCTGAGTCCTGTAGGGAACACAACTTTGGCATGACAAATGCAGAAGTCTGTCGACCAATCAATGACCAAAGTCATTATGAGGTTATCATGCCAGAAATTTTATATAAGGATTAAGTTCCACGTCACCATATACACTACATACATCACGCTTGCACGCGTGTTCCACGGTAGACGTCTGTTTCTTCATTGGCTTTGCGGTAGCTTAGCTAATTGCGGGAGACTTACCAACTAGGAGAATCTGCCAGAGAGTGTAGCAATCTGCTACAGTCCTTTAGTCAGTTCGCTGACTTATTCTGTATCTGCTCAATCTCCAGTTTTTATTAGGCAAATGCGCGATGTGTTCGCGTACTACTTTCTCACTCTTACTCCCTCTCTCTCACTCCATCTCTCCCTTGCCTATCACTTATTGGTTTACCCTAACAAAAATTATAGTAAACTTCTCAGAATATAGAGGAAAGAAGTCCCGTTCCTGATAACTCCTATCTCTGTATTATTTTGACCGGAATCATGCTAATTAAAGTTATGATTAATCAGTTGTCAGTATCGAAATATTTATTGACTTTCTAACTCGTGTGCATTTATCATCCTCTCAAATCATTACATGTTGAGGATAAATGCAGATTGCAATGTCTGTTAGAAGTGATCAATAAGGAGGGAGATGAATGATTCCTCAACTTTGTAACTGATTGCAGCTCCACTACCATCGCTCTCTGTTCCACTTAATTGTCGAATCGGTGAGGCTGAGGCTACAGTAGGTTTAGAAGAAGAATCCGCTTGTTCGATAATGTTAGACAGCGGTGGTCGAACAGTTCTCCATTGACGCAATGCATGCGAACGCACTCCAGACTCAGATGCAGATGCAGAAGCTGATGTTGTAATTGCGTCCGATTGAGTTGCCGCATGCATTACTCTTAAACTCCAAGAAGACGAATGGGAAGATGATTGATGAGCTTTTCCTTTTTCATCGTACTGCCTTGAATCTTCTGGTTCAATTGAGCCACCACTGTGGGTATGGAAACGTGGCATAGTGAGTTTGATTGGCTTTTGAAATCGAAGTCCTCGAGGTCCGCACATTATCAGAGGACTAACGATATGCGATTTCTTCTCGAAATCCTGTTCTCCGTCTTCCTCAGTTTGATTTGTGCCTTCGTAGACCTATGTTGAAAAATCATATTGTTAATTATATAAGGGCAAAGACATATTTTATCGATCAAATGATTAAAGTTAACTTAGCAGTTAATGAAACCTTACTCTAAGGTAAATCTCCTGTTTTTCTCCAGTACCATCATCTGGAATAGCCCCAGGAGGTATGGAGAGCTCAACACCATGTTCAGGAATTTTAAGTTCGCCTCCATCAGCAGGCAGGAATTCACCACTAATCTCAGCCACCACTCGTTGAGGCTCGGAAATGAGTCCACAGGGAATATTTCGCGAAGAAAGCGGTCGATGGCGCTTTCCAACTCCATGTTTCCCTCCAGCCTCCTCGTTTCGTGGAGAAATATTCACACAGTTGGCCTCCACTATGGTACGCTCTGGAGACCCAGTTTGAACTGATCTACTATCTGACCTAAAAGTGGAATAATCATTATTCAATGTCATGGCACTCAAGTTACGTTTCAAAGACCGAAGTCAAATTATTATAATTGCATAATTTACATGAATTCAGCTAAATTTAAAAGGATTGGGCAAAAAGATAATTTAAGGAGCATTTTTAATTTCCTTTTTAGTATCAATATAATTTATAATTCTCCTGTTTGATGTACATTTTCGTAGATATTAATAATGCATCTTGGAGTAAATTTACTCTTATGGCCAATTCTGCTATCAATTCAACTCAGTTTTAAGATGAAAACGTGATTTTTTTCAGTTGAGAGTTAACGAAATTGGAATGTGGAGGGATTGAGTGAGAGTATTCGTCAACTCAAAACCCTTTGATTAATAGAAATCTAAAAACACACTGTATTTGTCATTTAGAGTGCCTGACTCTGTTTGCCGTCATCAATTCCCACAAATTTCATTCACGTGCTAAAATATGTCATGGGATTAATGTAACTACTTTCAAATTGCATTACTCTTTACAGCATAAGCGTTCACAGCAGTTGCAAATTCGCCACTATTACGATCCCATATATTGATCACAACCTTGTGTGCTCCGGAAAAATATTCCACCCTCAAAATATATTCATTTGACTATCTGTCTGACTATATTGCTAGCGTGTATCAGATATCAATAGCTCTAAATATATATATATATTTATATTTAATTTATCATTGGCAGACATTTTTATTCGTTTTTTTCTTCTATTTGCGTTTGTTTTTCCGGTTTAGCATCGGTCAGAAATACAATGATGTAAATAATAAGCTCAACAATCGAACTAATCAAGCGTGTTCAGTGTCCTTCAAAATAATTGATCTTTTATTTTGCACATACTAATTTTGTTCAATCAGAATTCAAATAAATTTAATAATTGTAAAATTTTAGGCCATAATTTTTTCATAAACACGCTTTAATTTTTATACCCCTAATGTCAAAATGACCTTAGCTATATTTTTAATACCCATTTTACTACTTTATTTTGCTAATTATTACCCCCTGTAAAACGAAATTAGTTCAGTTACTGTTACATTTACTTGGAGTAAGTCAAATAAACTACAGAGTGATGAAACACTGTCAAATAGAAGAAGACATTAATGGTAGAGCACTTGAAAAGGGCTAATGTGTTTGCATTCAGAAGGCACGATATCCTTTATTGATTGCTATATGAGTACATTTTACTGTGTCATCGCCCTATTCTTCCGATCTTTATTCTTCATGAAGCGAATCCTGGTAACCATAGGGATTTCTCAAGAATTTCATGCTCACAACGGTAAAAGCTTACTCACTGATGAAAGGCGTGTCTACTCTAAAAGATTAGTCCACATTCATACGATCTTTACGCGCCTTAAAGTGCTTTAGTCGGTCATCATTAGTGTATACTATTGCATTAATTGTACTATGCATCTTAAAGTGAAAATTACTCATAACAAGAAATTTACTTATTCAAGTATCTGCTTTGCATTTTCCGATATAAATTATTCGCAGTTTATCACTCCTAGGGTTCAACTACGTTTTCTACTTAAATATCATGCGAGATTTTTCAACTTTCCCTATATTAAATAGAGATGTCATTCAAAGTGGTAGGTCCGACGGCCATAATTAAACAGCCAGTCAATTAGCAATGAAGTTCGAGAAAATGAATTCGCCTCTAGTTCAAATGTCGGAATGCGAGCCATACACTGCTGTGGACCCAAAATTTAATACGGTGACCTGCTCTCTAGCACCATTGTCCACGACTTCTGTTAATAGGAAGTAATTGGAAATGTTCAGATGAGTAACTATTGTCATTTTAGAATCACACTTTAACTACTTCAAGGAATTATCCTTAATCCGGAACAACCACACCCTTTCAAAATAAGTATATATTTTGTTTCTACTGTTTATTAAAAAGTAGGAAGTATATAGTCGCAATTCACCTCGGCGATTGAATTCGCACGCGCCGCAACTCGCTTTTCCTTCTTGGATTGCTATTGCTATCAGAGTATCCAAGGTCAATGTTATCTTCAATTAGGTTTAGTCGCACCGGGATACCCCATTCATCCGAACTTTTGCCAAAAGAAGAGCTATCGCCATGGTACCCACCATTTGTATCGAATGTGGTAACTGCTACACCACCTAGAATGTACAAATTTTACTACTTAGAACTAGTGCATAAAGGGTAAAAAGAGTTCATGAACTACATTTATTCATTCACACGCAAAGAATAAATACTTGCCGTCAATACCTACTTTTCATTCATTTTTTAAGGAAATAAGTCGATAAAACAAGTTTACTTTGCTTTGATTACACAATAACCAATATATTTCTTGATCTGTTTATAACTTCTGTCTGATTCTGATCAGACTAAATTTTAAAGAATATAACCAAAAAAAGAATAACTGTTATTCAGTACTCAACAACTCTCTTCACAATCCACCTCCTTTGTTCTAAATCGATACAGATATTTCAAGGTTGAAAGCAGGTTGTCAGATACTGCATAGTGGCAGTTTAATTTCTTCAAGAAAGTGAGTCAACTCATTTGAGCATCATGACTTGAAAATTTCACTATACTTCTTGTAAAAATATTGCAGTTTGGTACCTCTAGAATTCCGATAGAATTTTTTGCCATCTTAGCGTTTTTGTCCATTTTACTTAATTTCCCTTCCCAAAACAACACCGAGAGTACCTTTTAGAATTCATCTGCTGTTCCTATGCATCAAGTATTTTCAAATGCCTGAAATTCTACTCGAGTTTCTATTCAGTTCGTTGAAATCTAATCAGAACCCTTGTTCATCAATGCAAATTAAACTTCTATACGGTCATTGGCTCACCACTAATCATGGAAAATAATTGTTGCATAGTGGTATTTGAGGCCAATAAATGGGATATTTTTACTCAATATCTCGTATTTAAAGAATTTTTGAAAATTTTCTATCAAACCTATAGTACTCTAAAGAAGAAAATATCCTCCCTTTCAACTCTCACAAGTTAATTTACGGATGGTTTTGAAGATGGGTAGGTTCAAGTGCGAAATTGATGCCATTTTTTAATGCAGAACCCATTAATTTTTTTGAAAGTTCAAGTAACCTTATCCGCTTTAACTGTCAAAAAATATTTATTTCTTTCTAACTATCAACTGGTCATTTTGATTTTACTTACAAAAGGAATGCCGTGTCTTTGTAGCAAGAAAAAAATTCTGAAGGTTTTTTCCATCCATTAGTTATTTCCTACACATTTCTGGTGCAACATTCTGGGAAAGGAATATTTTAAAGGTCAACATAGATATTTTAATTCCATTCAATGGTTTTTATTAAACATTTTGTTAATTTACTTACCATGTTCATAGTTGGAAACGTCAGTTTTAAATTTGGATGATTCCTGCGGTGATGCTATTGGAGTAAGAAGATTTTCGGTTGCTTTGCAATAGGCCACCGAGTCTTCTGCTATCCATACCTTGAAATGGAATTATTTATTTCATTTATTATAATAACTTTTAATTTAATAAATATAATAATAGACCACAATCGTGAAATAGGTAGGTACGTTTTAATATATCATCACAGTTTATAAAAATTGCTAATTTTTCCTGCCTAAACAACCAGAAAAGTTATTTTGTTGGGTAAATTCTTGTGCTTAATGCCAAAAATATGGTGGCAGGAAATGAGAACAGTCAGTGAGATACCTTCTAGTGAAACTACAGTGGTGGTATGTCACTGAAAAATTGACTCTAAAGGCAAAGTCCATTCTTTTTATGGTGGTTGGACAGCCATCTCAGGTTTCCTGGCTCCAGTATCACTAAGAGAGTGTATTTGTTTTTGGCATCTAAATATCGGCTTTGAGGGAAACCTCATCAGTCCGACCGGGGTTTAAAATCCTGCATGCTCACTAAAGCCTCTGTTGAGTTAATGCTTTTGTTGCCAAAGCATTGCCGTCTACTTCAGCAAATCAGGAATCTTTAATTAAAGAGCACTTCTGAGTACTTACTTCACAAATTAAAAGCACATTTACCGTTTGAAATTCTTAGCCACTTCAAATATTTCGATTGAAATGAGACATGTAAAATTACTTTACTTTCTAGAATTTTTTATATTGAGCTACCGAATGAAACTATTTCAACTTTAAAATTGTAAGTACACTGAAATATATTGAATAACGCCATGAATTGCTGCCGACGAGAACTTGTACAAAAGAAATGCCAAAGTACTTAATATCTAGATGGAAACGATTTTAATTCAAAGTTACTACTGGCTTGTCACATTCAAATGTGTAATTGCTTGCGCAACATATTTTGATTCTCATCTTAGCAATTGCGCCATGAAATCCCGTTGAACTTACTGGTTGGCTCTGATGATGTCTAATGATGGAGATTAAATTATGCATCCACTCGGTTTCATCAAATTTTCCATCAGACGAACTGGAGAGGAGCACAGAATCGGTTATGAGATGTGCGCTGGTCACTCTCAGATCTGATATTTCAGCCCAAAGTCGACGACTTACTTCCCGAATGCTAGAGCCACCTCGTGGACAACGCGGTTGATACATCTCCAGTACTGTGCGAATCTGTTGAGCACTTGTAGCAGTTATCAATAGCACAATAGGTGTTATTCCATTGGAGATAAGGGCTTCAATTGCTCCTGGTCGAAGATTCAGCACCGGGTGCTTGCCTCGTTCCATCGACATCTGATTTATAGAAAGTGCAAATTCTTTAATGCTGTTTTCAAAGCACGAAAGAGTGAAAGAAAAATAAATGCTCAAAATTTTTAATCCTTAATATTATCAAACTCTCGATTCATGAAATTCCAAATTCGTCCTATAAAACTTTGTCATTCCCAAATCCTTTAAAAGAAGTGTTCTCCAAGACCCACCTCTGGAAAACTATTCTAAGGCTTCTTTAATGAAAAATTGACATAGTGTTACCCGTCTCTAAACCATTAAGTTTGCTCATTCGGCTCATTTTATGATCGAAGAATCCACTCATGAAATAAAAGGTGATAAAGTCAAATTACCATATATTTGAGGCTACTCTAAATATCGTTCGCATCATCGAATTGAACAATAGTAAGTATAGCTCTCAAGTCCCAGTAAGTTCATGAATGAGGTGAGTAAATGGGGTTTGTTCTACAGTTAGAAACTGAAATATTTTGTTCTGCGATAGGTTCAGAGAAGCAATACGAACTTGTAAGCTAACAAAACCCCCCTTTGTTCACGTTACTTCGATCATTTTAGTGACCTGAACTGACAGGCACAACTTATAATATGTGCAAATCTAGTTAAATTCCAAACTTTTAAATAGACTTGGCTGGTTTCCTACTATTTTAGTATACAAAATTTTTAAAATCAAAAGTTGGAGTATTCCAATGAGCACTTTTCATGAATAATTTGGACTTCATTGTGAGTGTACTTTTATCTTTAAGCGATTTACGTACTTTTGGTCATCCGTATTTAGAAAAAAACACTAAGTGAGTTACTTCTCAGCCGATCTATTTATAATTATTGGTTTTAAATGCGCTAAAAATGGCCAAACTGGTGATTTCAATATGTTTTAATCCACATCTCAAAATGTGACCACTAACATTTATAGTATAAAGCCTGTCAAATTGCATTCGAATACTCACGGCTTTGATTAAGCCATGCAAAATTTATTGGGAATGAAGAGTTGATTCGGTCATGTATTCTTGTCCTAAATCCTTGATCTAAGTGTACTGATCCTATTGTCTTATTTCTCTGAATTCACAACAAAAGAGTTTCAAATGTTTTTATACAATTAAATTGAAAACAATTTTCGATATATTGGTCATTGTCTTTTCCTGATGAAACAAATTTAAAATCTCAAACTTACTTAATGATTCGTGAGGATGTCATGGAAATTGTAATGCTCATTTCCTAAATCACCTCATATATTCATTAAAGGACAAATGACAAAATAAGAGGATAAAAATCTGCATAGATCACCATTTCGTATTTATTAGAGAAAGTAATTCGGCGTAGGTGAAGATTGCTGTTCTGAAAGTAAGGTTATATCAAAGTGGACTATTATCCTATTCTTGAAGCCTTCCCATCATGAAGTATGTGAGATCGTTTAATTCGAAGTTCATTTGAAGCCTATTGAAGGGTCAGTTTATTTCATTAGAAATCATTTTATGACCAAAGGTCTACGTTACAACGCCTTTTTTTGTAATCGCATGGTTTGCAAAGCAGAAGAGATTCACTTAATGTTAGCATTAAGTTATCAGAAATTATTGGAAGCAGCAAGATCCGTCATTTGCCTGCACGAGATTAGACGCGGTTATCATGGTGACGATGATCGTGATGATGAGAGAGAAAAGGGGTGAGACCAATCGTCCCCATACGAACTAATTCGATCTAATTGCTTAAATCAGTATATTTTACTCCTCTTTGAACTATCTGTTAGTATGATTTGTGTGGTCTGTTGTCAAAATTAAAGGAGTATTTAAAACTGCCCTCCCTTAAAATCTTCATTCTAAAACAAGGCAAAACATAAAAGACACTGCAACCTAATATCATATTCTTAAGAGGGATTTTTGGCTTAAAATATCCCATTCCATTCTTTGCACTAAAAAACTTGCTCTAAAGCAAAATCTTTTTGGCCATTTTACTTGGATCGCACTAAGGCGGATGACTCCTGGGCTTGATGAAGTGAGGGAACAAGAGAAGATATCATCTTGTTGTGGTGGTACTCCAGATATTGGTGGTGCCTCAAAACGTGGTTCTCCATCGATGTCTTCAATTGTAGATACCTCTTCCACTAACAAACGCATTGCTTTATCTGCAAGAGGTCCGTAGATAATAACCGGACGGGGATATGGATAACTATCCAACTGAACAACTCGGAGGTAGAGCTTCGATTCGTCCGTGGAACACTAAAGATATAGAAGAATAGAGGTTTCATACGGTACTGCTAACTTTTCTGTTTTATTTCACCTCTGCAAAGCAAAGTGATTGATCATGACAGAATTTGAGTACTTAATACTTGCATATCGTGAATTTTTTACTACTTTCAAATTTCTTCTGTTTTCACGACTGGATATCAATCTGGACTGATCGTCGTCTACCTCATTTCTTATTAGGACAGCTTGAAAAATAAACAGAAGAATTCATAGTTTAGTCTTCTGCTGATCTTAAATTAGAACATGTTTAAGTCAAGATCTAAAATTGAAGTCTAGTATTATCTTGTTGTGTAACTGCGATCAACAACTGGAGGTCTGGGTGTTAGCTAAACTGAAACCCCTAAATTATATAAAAGAACAGCGAGTGCTCCCTTTCAACATTTGGGTGATATTGC
Organism: Hymenolepis microstoma; assembly: GCA_000469805.3. NCBI lineage: Eukaryota > Metazoa > Platyhelminthes > Cestoda > Cyclophyllidea > Hymenolepididae > Hymenolepis > Hymenolepis microstoma. The sequence goes on along the minus strand of LR215995.1, from coordinate 6,422,742 downwards.
TGATGATATGAGCCTTGTTCACATAAGTGACTTTTCTTGGAATTTGAATTTGGAGTTCCAAATTAATAATACAATATATGGACACGCTTCAACAATGTGTACAGTCCCCGAGATGATGGTCATTTTAATTAAGAACATTTTAACCTGTCTGGATGATAGTTGTCCATTATGAGTGTAAATAGTCCTTTTTGTAATCACGTTCGATTGAGATTTTAAAATTAATATTTGTATCAAATATACTAGTTGTTCCAGGATATACATTCAGTTTGGTAAGATGCAAACAAATGTGACTCAAGAGGGCATTCCATGAATTGCTTCGAGATGAGCTGTGCACATCTCAACTTGACCTGTCCGACTTGTCACCATGGGGATTCGCGCTGCTCTTGACATCTTGACTTCTAGTCCAGACATAACTGTTCCCTTCCTGAGTATTCTAATTCTTTTCTAAATTAATGGAGTATTTTAGAAGCAAATTCTAGCACCCTTTCCTTAATTTCTATCGGCTCTAACTCAACTGCAGTTGAAGCAATACTTCACTGACGATCAAACGTTCCTCAAGTTTCGACTGATGTTTATATAAAGTTTATATAAAGTTGAGATTTGATATTGAGAATTGTATCAACATGTTGATTAGTCACCTTCGTAATTCCTTTATAGTGTTATTAATTGGCATTTTGCTTACTGGTAATGATATTTGAGATTTCAGAAGCTGGACAGCCTTTTCATAACTTGGAATACTTCCGAGGTCTGAAACACCGGGAAAAACTTTTCGAGCCTAAGATGAGAAAATACGTTGTTTGGAATGTGTCAAGTGGCAAGCGTTGTTTCTTTTTAAGCTATACATCTTACCTGCCAAGAAGTGAAAGAACCTGCTAATAGGCTATCCGTAACATGGAAAATATCTCCAGGAGATATTGGTAGTGCTGAAATGTTTACTGATGAATCCATTGATCGATGGCTGTTGGTGTCCATTATGTTCGGTTTGTAATTGAACGAAGCTCGAACGTAGAAATCATCCCCTGGCCCCAGTTTATCATTCATAAAAGCCTCATATTTTGTATGAGATGATTTCACCTCGAGTCGTACTAGATGCTGTGATTTGAGAATCTTTGCAGCTGCTTCTGCTTTGGTCAGGGATTTCACGGGTTCATTGTTTATCTATTATTTAAAATTGACCTTAGTTATGTGTTTTGAGAAGCAAATTTAAGGACAAAAATGAATTCTATGCTTAGGTGTATAAAGACTCTCTCATTGTAGACTAAATTCAGATCCAGTTAATGCCGGAGATTTAACTTTATCTGGTGTCATTATTGTTGTTGTGTGATGGGAAGAGCAGGTTTCTTCAGATGCTACCTTCATTCTCATAGTGGTGAGTTAAGAAATATCTCCCAATCTAGTGCTATAATTGACTGCTTGTGGTTCACAGTTAAATCAAACTGTTTAAAATGATTTTATTTTATATTAAATTAACCTTTCTTCAACTATGTCGCCAAACTGAGGTTATAAATCCTTTGGAAAAAATTGTTTCTGGACACTCCTTATAGAAAGATGGATATCATTCTGGTGTTCCTTCAATGTGACATTTTCATTCCCTCATCCCTCTCCTAATCAAGTTAATATAATATTTCGATCATTAGAAGTGTGATCTGATGGGTACTGACTCCATAAATCTCTAACTTAACGGACTTTGTGTCGCGTACCTACTATCACCGCGCCAATGATCAGCATGTCAACAAATTTCATGATTCTTCATTGGTCATGACTTAAATAACTATGAAATCCGTATTTCTATTTCACTCCCACCATATCTTTGTTGTTTCTCCAAACAACCCAATTGTATTATTTAAACTTATAAATCGGAAAAATACTTAATACCAACGTTACAGTAAATTTTCAAGAGCTCCAAACCATTAACTGAGTAGAACTTACCGAGATTATTTCTTCGCCTGGTTTTAAACCAGCTTCGGCTCCCGGTGATTGGGAATTGACCTCAGATACAAAAATTCCCACAGCATTGCCACCGATAATGCGAATCCCTGTTCCAATTACTGGATGTTTCTGAACGCTGACTACTCGAGTTCCAACATTTCCATTCGATTCACTCCCATAAACACTGGAGCTGTCATCATCTGCAATATTGAGAAAATGTGATGAAGTGCGCTTCTCTACAAACTCACCATCTGGATGGAATCCACGATTTTCTGGCGTTGCCTTGTGACAATTGCAGATGTGGGTGTTGGGAATACTTACGGCAGCACCTTGTCTCTGCATGAGACAGGCGGGTCTGTAGAGCACTGGGGAATACTGCTGTGGTGAAGTAATTACGTGGAGTGGTTCTAGAGAAAACCAAATTGAAGTGAAAATCTTCCTTAACTAGTAGGAACTGTATCGTATTCAACATATAGCAGCCGGCATAACTTGAGCTGGAAGGAAACAGTAGGTCCCAATCCAATTGAAAAGTGAGTAGAAATAAGTAATATAATGTGTACAGTCAAAGCGTAGGTGTAGTTTCATCCCTTGAGGTTCTAAATTAAGCCCAATTTCCTATTCCAAAGCACAATATTTAATGTTAAAATATGAAAATTACTTAGTGATAGATTATAATCAAAGATAAAACCTTTGCTAGTATAAACAGGGACATCTATTCTAGAAATTCAGATAGGTACCGTTAACATTCAGTACTTGACCAACACGATGAGATATCGGCAATTTAATTTGATTTATGACTAGCGACAAAACAATTGAATGTATTATTAAAAATTGAGCCAAAATAGGGTAAGATTAATAACTAACTCCAATTACTTTCCAACAAAATGGTTGGTTTGACAAAATTCTTCGATGTGGTCTAACTCAAATTACATCAGTTACCTTGAAGGAAAGAATTTTCAATTGAAATCATCTAAGTTCTTCTGACTTCACCTGAAGTCTATTGAATCTATGTATCTCTGTGGCCAATTCTCAGGCTAAATCAAAGAGATTTTTCAAGAATAAATTAATAAGTGAAAGGTCAGTTTAAGTTTGTTTAGTTCCCTGATCCCAATGTTGAAAACGTGTCTTACTCTCTTTGAAAAATAACGATTTGAGTGACACCAACTTTCCTATCGTCAAATGCGTGCAGCTTATCGCTTTAAATGCCAAAATATAATTTGATGTGATCGAGAGAACAAGCATTCTCTCTTGAATTTTCTAAATTTTTGCGACTAGTTACCAACACTTTTCAAAAGGAATGAAGGATCTTCCAATATAGATGCATCATTATTTTCAATGTTTGGATCAAGCATGTTAATAACCAAACAAAACATGCCTTGTAGTTTGCAGCACTGATGGTCACAATAGGGCATTTTTTCATAAACGGGCACTTGAATAGTTTCTGGTAGTATGGTGACATTTCGTTCATCTCCATCCGGATCAGCTCGCATCAAAGTTACATCAGACTGTTCTCTTCGCATCAGGTACGCAGCGTCGATAAGACTCAAATGTGCAGCGTCAATACCATTCAAGTTAACTACTCGATCACCGGCTTTTACGCCTGCACTGTCTGCTTTTCCTCCAGGGGTCACCGAGGTAATCACCAATTGACTTGAGAGTTCAACTCCTAGACCTACAAGGTATGTTAATAGGTGAAATTAATCGTAATGGCATTTATGGGGACATATTTTTTCTCACTCATTTACCCGAAGTATATCAGTCGTTTCTGTTGAGTAACAAGCATTTTCTCAAAAAAGGAATGTACAATTTACTTAATTGTGTCCTATTAGATAACGCGATAATCATTTCAGTTAAACTTTTCTGAATCCACGTGAGAACCGCCATGTTAGTGCTAAAAAGTCAATTTTATCGGAATTTCGTTTTAATAAATAAGGTCGCAGACATGAATTCACTTGGAAACATTAGGGTCAGGTCAAGAACTGTGGACTGTCTACTACATCCCAATTCATGACCTTTGGTTTTCTGATTTATTCTCTAATTCCACCAATTTCGCCCTTCAGACCCTTGTTGGATCATCTTGGTAGACACTTTGATTGAATTTATTAAATGCTTTCCTATGGGCAATTACAATTTTTTCTTGCCTTTATATGAAGTATAAAGAGTGTTTGTCGAGAGTATGAATAGGAGGGTAAAATAATGTGAGATATTGGAGTCTCTAAAAATGGAAGCCAATACCAATGAATACTTATCTTTAAATCACTGGCTATGCTTAATCTATGCTCCAGTTACTCTCTTAACTACATGGTATGCTACTAGGGATTTTACGATTTATTAAATTAACCCTATTCATAAAATTTTAATAATTACTTACTATTTAATTACCCATGGGCAATAAGATATTTATGTTCTATCAGCCCATTTGCTGATATCTTCCAATAAAAGCCAAGCAGCAGTATCTGCATCGATTTTATTGATAAGTGATATATTTGATGCAAAATATCGCTAATGGCAAAAAGGATAGAAGCACTCAGTTTGAATAAGAAAATCAATTTTTATAATTCATGGAAATTGGAACTATCAAATGTCAATTCTGTATGCGGAATAAAATAAGTTAAGAACTCAACGTGAAAAGGGCATAAATTTGTAAAATAATCAGCGAATTTGAATTTTATAGCCACACCTGTTTTCTAGAGCATCTTCTGTACTTCATTATATTTACGTAGTAGTGAAAACTAAACCCAATTTTACCTGCATTGTTAGGACAATGTTTTTTCCAATCATACTGTTAAGAAAGGAAAAAAAGGTAAGTATTTATTGAGCTCTACCACTAATATTCGACTAGTAATGTAACAGGGTCAGCAGCAATCGATTTCATTCTTCATTGGTTCATTAGCAAAGAAAATGCTCATTTCGACTCAAATCCTGCCAAAAATGACTATTTATAAAACTTAGCCACTAATTCTACAATATATCCGAATCTATGGGAGAAATTTGAAGTACCATTCAAGGTTCAAATACAATGCAATTTTACTAAATTTCTCTCCTTGGTCACTTTTGTGAAAATTGCTATAATTGAGTATTTATTCATTCCCATTTGCTTTGCACTATAGACTTGGCAACAAATATAGTTTGTTCGATTTGTTTAAAGCTAATTACTACGGCTTATCGGTTAGTGTAAACTACGTATATTTTAGAGGTGGCTAAGTGGATTATTGGTGTTCTTCGATAAAAATTGGCGCTTTATAACAAAACTTTAAAGCTGATTAAATTTAATACAACAAATAATTAAATTAGATTCACAAAAAAAATCCGATTCAGATTTAGAGGTAATTGGATCTGAAAATTCAATTAATGTAATCGAGGCAAGCGCGATGCTATGTGACGAAAAGGTTTTGCTGTAATTTCAGTCCTTTTACTTCCTCCTTTCCCTTTCAAGACTAATTAAAGCACTGATTGAATTATGGGCTGATACAATTTTTAAAATTGCCCATTTTAAATGAATTCATAATAAATCTCATCTGTCCTCTTTTACGCCAATTCGGGAATAATTTCTGGCCCTAAAACACGAATAAAACATGGAATCTCCTCCAACTACACCTATTTTCCAGAAAACTTTGTTCGTAGGAAAAAATGATCCGTTATCACTATTACTGCTATTAATATATATATGTGGCAAAGTTAAAACGTACATTTGTTTTAAAATGAAAGGCATTTAAACAAAAGTGATAGTGGAAGGGTTTTAAGTGAAGTCAGAAACTTTGTGTTTTAAGTCAAGAATCAGAGACGTACTGCAACTGGAGTCTGAAATCACCAGCTTGTTTGTATCTTACCTCCCTTTCATGATTTCCCAGATTATTTCTTAATTTCTCTACACAGAAATTTTGGGTGGGGTGTTTTCAAGCGATTTTGTAACCACACTCTTTACACATAACTATTGAAGTCTCCCTCCATTAGGCGAGAAAGTCAGGTAGTATTTCCAATGCCTTGTTCTGACGATGATTTATTCTCCAATGTCCTCTCATCCTGTTTGCATTTGCAAAGAGTAGAAGATACCGAGCGTTCATTTATTTTATTTATCTTTTTTCCATTTGTATCCATTTGTAGATACACATTAGAACTTAATCAGTTAATCATTTGCCCATCAAACTGAAAGCAGGTCTTTTTCGAATCTAAACATAGCTACAACGAGACCGTTTGCCCATTTGTCATTGGTATAGAATATTATTTCATTATAAATAAGTACCTCGGTAAAATTCTTTTCGTGGGCCCCATTTTATTAATAATAAGGCATAACCCATTTGCTTATTTAAATGTCCAAGTGACCGCTTGCTCCCTGCCGAACTCAAGAGTCCGACGTTCACTTCCACGAAGGTTGCGTAGACTTCTCCCAGTTTTCTCTAAATAGAGAATACTTCAGGGTGGGAATAGGTTCAGAGGTTAGGTAGGTCAGTTCTTATTCCCTTTACATTTTCAATTGCTGATAACCTCAGCACCTAACCAAGATTGGGGTTTAAAAATTCTGCCCTGCAAAAATCGTCAAAAAATTCAGCAGGCGGGTACTTAGTGGAGGTTTCCTTCAATTAACAAATTCAGACACTAATCATTAGCTCCTCGATTTTTCGAAGTCACCAATTTTCTCTTTGATTCCTTTAGTTCCCCCAGTGACATATTTGTACCTTTAATATCTAATGTGTTACAAGGAGCCAAATCAGGCTGTACTAATCGATAACGAAATAGTCAGCATAGCGTTTAACCAGAGAATTGCGATTAATGACAAGTTTATTTCTCTTCAAATCTGACCATGTTCAAGAGCTTGTCAAGTGGGCTTTTCTGAGTTTTTTACTGATCAGCGGTTCTGAAAATTTTGACAACTTTTCTTCTTACTATGTTCTTTTTATACCAAATATGGGCAAGTTCAGTTTACTTCTGCACTTTGTATAGTCGAAATATGACTCGGGTAATAAGTCAGTTTGCCTATGTTTTCGGAGCCCTCTGATAACCTAGCACGTGCATTTACTAAAGATACTTCACACAGTGGATTCATTTTCTAACTCTGTGGCAGTGTGTTTGACACATCGTCAACGGTCTTTGTAAAATCGTTTATCGTATCATTATATTCCAAATCGTTGTATTCCAGGATCCATTTCAATTATTTCCCCGTATTGGCGCTTATATTGATTTATATGTTTACATGACTTTATCTGTGAGATTTAATTCTGAGATTTTATATAGCCAAGCAATGATCGAAATTTACCTTTGCTTCTTAAGATGTTTTTATTCTGAGAAACGCGACTCTAATTTTCTGTCAAACAAGATGGAGATAAAGGACAATACCCTAACCTATTCTTTGATATTGGCATGTTGGGAAAAAAACTATTCCAGCAAGGTTACCGTTTCTTTCACGGAACATAAGCAGGCACATTCTATTTTCAATCGTTTGCACTGAGTCTGCAAAGCAACCAACTACATTCATATGGTTTGCGTGAGCATTCTGGCCAAGTTTTTAACTAAAGCCCTCCACTTTGATAGGATTTTGTTTGGGATCCTTCGTTCAAATTGCTTAGGGCTGACGAACAGAAATGTTATTTTAGTTGTTTGATCGCGCTCATTTGTGGCACCTTTAATACCTTTTAACCATATAATTTTGTTTAAATGATTAGAAGTTGAGATTCTTGCAGATGTTCTCCCAAATCTCAGATTTTTATTAGAACAATCTGTTGGAGTATAATTAGGATATTTTGACTGATTATTCGAACAAGAGCATATTAATATTTATGAGGGTAAAGGTCGTTTTCTTTCTTCTAAATTAATGCGGCTACAAGGAAGATGTTTCCAAATTGTGAATATTTAATGGTATGACTGAAAAAAGGCTTCGAGGAATCCTCTTTCAAAATTTATTAGATTCCAACAGACTAACAAGGGACGACAATCTAGTAAAATCAGAAAACCATGCGTTGGTTTGGGAGAAAAGAGTGCATTTAATTCGTGCAAGGAATGATAGGGAAGTAAAGGTGGATAAAAATTTAAATGGAACGAAAACAAATTTAATGCAGAGGAAGAAACAACGAGATGGGGATAAACGGACAGACTTTAGATTAAGCGTGCCCACTCTAGGTCTGATGAGCACCCTTTAAAACAGAACGATTTCGTAAGTCAATGCCACAACCCATTCAGAACCGGAGTTGCTCCAATCGAAATAGTTGAGGAAGCTTACTAGTAATTTCTGATACATATCACCCAACTTCAAAGCTTATATGTCCTAACTGTATTATACCGATGGAGAAATCAATTTAGGAGCTCGGTGTGGCTATTGGCTAGACCAGGTCATGTAGTCATCATCATGCCCTTCCCTAGGGAAAGGGGTTTATGTTCATGGATAATATGGCCAATGGCTTTTATTACCTATTTTTATTTTTCATGCATAATGTACTTTGTGTCCTTTCATATTTACCCACCCTTCCTATTCGAAGTGCTCTTTACTCCAGAGGAGTCACGAAACGACGATAATATCCATAGCAATACGAACTCGTTTCAATTACTCTATCGACTTGATTTATTAAGCCTCCGAATTTCTCTCCTGCCATGTTAAATGGGAGAGAATGTTCGCCTAGTACAGTTATTTCGTCATTTTCAAAACTGTAGACTTTCGTTTGTTGTATCGATATCTAACTTTACCACTTTCTAAAATATTGAATTTTGAAAAGCATATATTCAAGTTGATCGTGAAATCTTTAAACAAATTTATTTCTAGAGAAGATCGGCATTCTGCCTCTATTTAACAAGTTTGAAAATGGCAAAGTTTTGGTTTAAACATGACTTCATAATCGGAATAGAAGTTCCGAGGTTAAGGTCATACGAGACGCTTAAGGTGAGGTGGAGTTGTTAAGTGACTCATCATGCGTACAAGCAAAACTTACCGTCTTTCGAGTGCTGCTTGTCCAAATTAACTTTGAGAAGACTGGCCTGGCGTTTGTCACTACCAAGAGCATCGGCCTGATCTTCGGAGCGAATGGTCAATTGAGGCAAGGAGACAGCATGAGAAGGAGCGGGTTGAGGACTTGCGAAGCCAGACATACTGTGTATTCGACGGGGTTCGTTTAGCTCACTAAAGAAAAATAATATATCTCGTTTGAGTTAAGCAAATCATGCAAGCACTAATTTTTGACTTCTCAGTCATGCTGTATTCATGATAACTGGCCACAATCTACCATTTATGGTGTCCACTATTAAATCTCTTCAACCTCAGGACCTACTGATTGGTTCTGATTCTAAACCTGTATTGTGGCTACCACATTCATGCGCGAGTTTTACACCTACGTGTTTTCTCCGATATCCGTTTATCTAAATTTAATTTAGGGAAACCATTTTCCCTGGTCCACTACGATTGTTTTTTAGATGACTCCACTTAGTCGGTCATAATGAGTGTATGCATTGCATGATTTTATAATTAAAACTGGTTTCATTTAGCACAGACATATTCTCTCTAAGTTCCCCATCTGGCACTATCAATATACGCCGTTTCGTAAACTGCCAAAATTGAAGATAATAGCTTTTTCAGAGTATGTGAATTAGTTCATAAAGCATGTTATCACAAACAAACAAGTAACTTAGTTCATCAACGAACTATGGTAAATTTATCAAGCAACTATCTTCACATCAGACCTTCAACTCAATTTAAACCACCAAATCCATCAAGATCTGAGGAACAGAGGGTAGGTATCTCAGTTTCAACTAGTCTTCATAATTGGAATCTTTATATCGCATATCTTTCTTCCCTCGTATTTAAAGATTAATAGATAGGAAAGTTCAGTGTGATTTTTCACATTTAACTCTAAGCCATAAAAGTTTGCCTTAAGGATATAATTATACAAGTTACTGCAGAGCTTTCAGAATTTGACACAGATTTTAGTAGAGTGCAAAACTCAATAATTAATACGCATTAAGGGTGTATTTATATAAGTTGAATTTCCTTACCTAAAAGATGAGAGCAAGAAGCCAAGCTCACTAATGTATCTTTTAAATGTTGGGACTTAGATAGAACCAATAAAAAAATCAGAAACCTGAAAGACCAAAATATAGTACACGTGTATGCATCAAACGAGAATTAACCCTCTAACGCCCGATTCATTTTTTGAAAAATTCACCCAAGCGCACTCACGCGTGTCTCACAGCAGACTGATCCCGTGATGTAACGAGTTTTGGTAGTATAAAGCGAAAGCTATAGACGTACTGAATATGTTTCAAACGGCAATAGTGTCTTCTGTTACGAGTAAATTACCAACGGTGCTTATTTTTAGAGAAGACCGTATGTTACTAAGGGCGTTGAATACATAATTCGTTAAAACTCAAGAGGGAATTAAATTTTTACTCAGAACGTAAAGGAGAGGAGCTCGATCAGAGAGATGTCTGCTAAAGCTCTCGAAAACACTCAAAGAGATTAGTGATGCTGGCGATTGACCAATTTGTGAATCGAATATTGAATATAACTGTGAAACTTTTAGAGTTCCATTGAGTAGACTGAGTCAGCGTAAAACTAAAATGATGATTTTTCAATACTCTCACAAATAGCCTTGCTTCAGCTCGAAACTTTGCAAAATAAATATTTAATGGTGCTATTTTTACCTTTCCACCCTAATTTAATTATCTAAACATTGCTCCATTTCCGATGAGACGGAGCTGCTAGAATTTTAAAAATTAAAAATTGCTTACTTGTGTTGAGAGTTACTGGATATTTCATCGGGAAGAAATAGAGACTGACAGGATGCAGAATTCACTCCAACTGGAACTCTTTGGCGATCTTCTGAAACTTCCATCTCTTCGCTGCGATAGACCAATAAGTTCACCATTCCTTCAACACGTCGAAGAAGATCAAGTATCTCCGAATGTGATTTTTTCTCAAATGAGACTCCGTTTACAGACATTATTACATCCCCAGGTCTATAAAAATAGTAACTTTGGTTTAGGAGTTATTAAATAAATAATTAAATAATTTCAGCGAACTTGACCATACAAACACTCTTCTTAATATATGGTGACTTTCGTATAATTATTCCAAAAATAGAATTTACTTTTGGAGCCCTAAAATTGCTTCTTCTAACACCACCTACACCACGGAAATTAGTTAATTTAAAAGATAAAAATGTCAAATTGCAAGAGATGTAATTATGGACTATCACATGTCCCCCTTCAGAACCTTAAACCTTCACATCCTGAAGACTAATCTTTTGATAAACAACCTTAGTATTTAAAAGAATAATAAGGTATTCAATTTGCCGGATATACAATATTAACTATTACTTTTAATCTTGAATCCAAAATTTCCTGTTGGGCACCGTTTCAGACAATTCTTCTTAAAATATAATGGAGATAAAGCCAGCTATTTGTAATATAATGGTGGAATGCACTGAAATAATTTCAGTCCACAATTGAATCAGAGCCCAATGAATGGTGAAATGTATGAGCGGTGAGTCAAAGATACTTCATTTTTCAATACCACAGTTCATATCGATTCACTTTCAAAAATCCAATCACGATTTGGTCTAGTGCTGACTATGAAGATAAGAGTGAGCTCACGCCCGGAGACTGCCTCCATGGATTGCATTTTCTGGCTTTGAAAAAAATTTCTTCTCAAAATTCTTGAGTCATAATTATCACTGGCATCTAATTTGAAATAATCATTATTTAAAACATTTCAAGAAGGCTGTAAATACTCTTATAAGAAGCCTTTTCGAAATTTTCTCCGTAAATCCAACACACGCCCATCTACTAGTCTTCATTATGCATAGCACGTTCGCTAGTTTTAATAATAATCAAATCAAGTGTTTGCATAGACAGGCATTCACTAGTGACATTTCATTCAAAATTAAATTTTATTCCTTCTAAGTTGTTCATTTTATTAGATTGCCAGAACAACTGGAGTTCTAATTATATTAAATCCGATTTTAACCAATCATATGCACTTTATGACTAGAATTTATGACCTATCCCCTGAAGTAGTCGACGCAATGGATTATATGAAGGTATTTTCCTATTTCAACTTTTCTTTAAGCAACTGTTCATAGTCTTTATAATAAAAATAAAACCAAGTCTATTTTTAAACAACAAGATTTATTCACAGAGCTGTTCCACAATGCTTTAGACCGCTCATTAAATGGATTATATTCAAGTATTGCACCATTTGAGATATCTGATTGGGCAAAAATCAATAAGCATAGTTTGGACAATCTTATTTACATATAAATCCTCACACTATCTTTACGTGTAAAGCCATTTTAGTCATTGGATGTATCATAAATCCACTCAAATTAATATCCAAAATCCATCTGTTCAATTCATCAGTCTAATTCATACCTATCATTCGCTCTTCGGTCCCGTTTGTAATCGATTAGAAATCTGATCTTAACATAAATGCTAAGGCATGACACCTACCGCAACTTTCCATATGCCGGACCGGTTGAAAGGACATCCACTACCAATGCTCCATAGCTTGCCCACTCTTCGGGATATCCACGCTTTATGGCCAGTCCCAGACCATCCTGAGAGTGCCGTTCCAAAACCGCATTGAAGATCATATCTGAAAATCTGTCGAAAAAAACCAAATTGTTAGAATTGCACTAAGTTATTTCAATTTGGGAAACTTATCTCATACCATGAGTAAATATCAATGGCAATTCAGAATCAACTGTAACAATCTCCAAGAGTAAGGAGTGTATTCAATCGCCATGCTTGAGAATGGAATTATGAGCTGGTGAGTATGAATGAAAATTAAAGCATGTTTTCTTTCAATTTTACATCTCATATTAGCTGAAAGAATTCCAAAAATGTATTTATTTATATCTAAAAATTATGTTTACATTGCTGCCCTTCTCTGAACCGTGTTCAACCGACACAGTTGGAGAATACTGATTAGCTGTTTTTGATCACTTTTTCTCCGAGAATTCACCTGTTAAAGCTGGAGATAAGGTAGTTACAAAGCTGGCAGTGTCGACTCTGAATTTTCGAATTCTCCCTCTCTATCCTCTCAATTTTCCATTGCCGTTGAAGTCTAACTTGATCTCGCTCTACTCTTGGCTTTCAGAGTTGAAAGCAGCGGTCCTGCAAAGATTTTGTATTAAAATTTGTGGCCAAATATCTTAATAGTGTGAAAATCCTTGTTGGCGCACTCATCGGACTGTATAGTTGGGCGTGCATAATTTCAAAACTAAGTGAATTTGTCTCTATATAAATAGCACTAATTCTTTTAAAAACCCATTCTTTGCTCTTAATATTACTTTTTTGTGGTCTAAACACATTTCAAACTAACTTAATTTCCATTACAAATACTAAAAGATCCATTTCTTCTGTGGTCTCTTGGTAACCGCACAGGAATTAATTCTACGATAGTAAATGGAGCTTAGGTTCATGCCAATTTAGAAGGAAAATTGATGATATTCTTAAGAGCGAAAAGGATTTGGTAAAACCCGTGGACATTTTACCGGAAGTACTTTTATGTCTTATATAATCGCCTAAAAAGTGAATGAGCGGCTTTAATTTTGTTTCCATTTCGAGAAGAAGAAGAAGAATACCAGCATTTCCTAAAGTGTTTTCACTCTCTCACTACTGAGTTCTAATCGGAGAACAGGTTTAGGCAATTTTCATTGCCTAAAGATAATTACTAATTTCAGTCGATGGGAGCCTTCAAAATGAACACATATTAATAGAAATGTCTTGAAGATTACAGTCACTATCGAGATTTTTGGCGCTTAAAAGTACCGATTTAGTACACTTTTCGAAACACTGATGTACAAAAAAATTCTGTTTTCAGTGACCATTCTCACATAAGTTCTAATTGCATGACTTCCTTCAAGTTCCAAATGAATAAAATATCATTTTAGTATTATCGATAATTTTGAACGCCATATCGGTTCATGTTGAGTGAATGCACCTTACAGAAATCTGCTAACGTAAAATTGGACCTTCCGTATTGGTGCTATTTCAAAACTCCTGGTTGCGAAACATCATTTGCCTTCTCAACCACTGGAAGAGATGAGGTAGTAAATCCCCAGTGCCAAACTTACTTTATTAAAGTTACCGTCCAATTCATTGGATGTGTCATGAGATTTCGATTTTGGAATGTAAACTGCTCATTTAGCAAATTTTGTACAATACGGATCCAAAAATTCAGTACCCTATAATAATTGAATTCTCTGTTATTCGTTGCCAGTTGCTTCCACACCATTAAAAATTATTGAAATTCTTTTATTACTGGAGGCACTTATACCGATCGTACTAAACCATATCTGCGTCTCTTCAACCTCAAAGATTAGAAGTATTTTGAAATTGAAATCTGCAAAATAACGTGATATAAGCTTGATAGGTAACAAGGTAGGGAAGTAATGGCTCCAGATATCTGTCTAATGTCCATTATTATTTAATTAGACGCGCATACGAAAAAGTTTTGGGCAATTTTTATTACTAATAATTAACTTGAAGTATGATGAATATTAATGTGACTATAATAAATAGCTTGGTAGATTAAGTAAAATCAATTTTGGCTGGATAGCAAGTGTCAGATAATTAAATTACTAAGTGACATACCAAAGTGAAGGTCGAAGCTGGCCAAGCATGGGACTCCCAACTGAAGACTGCAAATGTTCGTATTGGAGATAGTTCTGATCAATGCTATTCGCACAAATTTGCATAAGAACTGTTTGAGAGCCGAAGAGAAGACCAATGTGGATAATACAAGACCCATCTCCATATCACCATAATATGCAAATATGCGCTTATTGTGCAAAGTTCTGCCTGAAACTCTTATTCATCTCTCAACTACGGTCGTGTCTCCGCGTACATAGGTCCTGTTATGTCATGTTCTTTTATGCATTCATTAACCATTCCAGTGACTGAATTGTGAGAGAACGCATCGATGGACACAGAAGGAGGATCGCTGTGAAATAATATTTGAAGGCGCAATGGAATTATTTTTAAATCACCACAAATCATGGTCCTAGCAACCCCTCCAGACTAGGAGTTATGGAAAGGAAATCGACGTAAGAAGATTGTGGATTGAGGTAACCAATTAGAGGGATATAGAAAGGCCAGATGCTTGAACCGATCACCGCGGCTGTACTACTCATTTGACCAGTGACAATAACCAGTAGCTTGAATGATGACCTTGAGCGCTATCTATGCTTGACATGTTCTCATCAACTCCAATGAGTCATCGGCAGTTTAGTAGAAATGCGGACACAAATTAAATGAGCTGTGCGTAGCCGCGTACAATCGGGAAACAATTGAATTCGCATTCCAATTTTGTCATCCATTCTGCCAGACGAGAATTTCAGCTGATAAGTCCTTTTCTCTGCTAATTTATTAATATTGTTCTCTGAAACAAAGGCATGCTTTCATACTCAAGACCCCACTGATACTGAAATCAATCTTCACATTTTAAGCTCCTTTTTATCATTTAAAGGCCTTATTATTAGTTCCATCAGGTCTTAATTGTAGTTCAGTTTATATTTGCGATAGTCATGTGACTGTATTTAAAATTTTTGTTTTAGTTGCGCAATGTTTTATTACTTCAAAGTAGATTTTTGCCAATTTTAATCATTTCTACCAACCCCTATTATTTCATTAATGGAAGGAATGTCGGCTGATAGGCGTTACCTCAGGACTTAAAGTAGAAAATGGCAAATAAAATCAATATATGTATATATATATATAAATACATATGCAATTTTATCAAAGTATGAGAATTTGGACTTTATCAAAAAAGACGTTTCCATGTGAACTTGTCGTTCTTGTCTCATTGCGTCAGACAAAGGAATTTCTATCTAACAGTAACCTAGATCGCTGAAAATTGTGAAATGTTGAGGTCGAATTTTAATGGAAAATGGAAATAGATTAAGCGTTTTTTGCATCCGTTTCTTTGATGAATGTTTTTGCACAGTTAATCTCCACATCTAAGTAGGCAAAGCGATAAGTAGCGATGAAAGTGCATGTATTATCCTACTAATATTAGCAAGTTAACAGATGAACGGTTTTGTGTACCTCTCTCGTCAGAAGGGCACCAGGATACTGGATATTTCCAAATCTAATGCATGGGAGCGGTTTCTGCCAACTTTTTCTGAAGCGAAGTAATTGCAAATTTCATCGATGAGATGATTCAAGTTAGTGGTTCTTGTCTCAACCCTTACTTGGTCAAAACGCTTCATTTTGCCTGCGTACTCTAAAAATCTAAAAGTTTGTTCAAATAAACAATAAAAAACTGCATATCCGGACCGACTGTGGAGAATTGCCATAAGCTTCTGATAAGTGAGTCACACTCGGCTTAAGAAATTGCTAACTAAATCCATTTGACAGATCAAGTTTTAAATAAAACTTCAAACTGTGTTTTCTTGTGTTCAATTTTCTAAAATAATATGATTCTAACCAGCTCATCTCTGCTATTTTAAGATTTTAAACTGCTGCATATCACGAAAGATTGCTTTGACTTCTCAACCGTTGCAATGAAATTGTTATGAAATGCAAGACCGATCATTATAGCTAAAAGTCAAACAATATACACTGGACCTCGTGGACAAATATTTACCACAATCCAGTTAGAAGAACCACGACAGTTGAACCTTTGAATATTTTGTAAAAAAGAAAATTCAAAATCTGAATGAAGTAGGTGTTGCCCTCAGCAACTGCTTGACTGTCTTCATCGGATTTTCTGTTAGCCGATGTTAAAAATTGCGATTTTTTATTAATGTGGAATCATAATAATGAATCGCCCCAACTACTCCCCAAATACACCCTTTAGCTAGATCACCGGTCTTAGATTATAATAAAATCTATGATCAGGAAGCAGCTCGAGAGAAAACTAGACCTCACATCTGAGTAGAAAACCTTTTAAAAGTGACGACTGTATCAAAGTCTAGTCAGTATTCCTTTATATACCCATATGTAAGATATAAACAATGGATTATTTTCGAAACTAGAAGGAACTACCACATCTTAGGTTCAACTATTCCCTGATGAATAGAATGTACGCAACTCATTCACTAGGCACTGCAATTTATCACGTTCTCACCATAAGATAGCTCAAAACCTCAAACAATGGAAATGGGGAAGAAGAGTAGGACAGGAGAGATATATGCGATTGAAAACAATGAATGATGGCTGAAAGGCCAATGAGATATTCAGGTACTTTCCAACTAGGAAGTAAGTACTCATAATGTTATCAGCAGTAGTGGGCAGTAGTGATAGTGTAGATAGTGTGTAGTAGAAGGAATAAATAATACCACAGCGCTTAATACTTTGGGACAGAAGAGGGCATAGTGGAAGGATGATGAAATGAATTTTATTTACAGTTGGAATAGAAGTGTGCAGGTATGAGTTTTCTTATGTGCGATAGGAAATAACTGATAGAGGAAATGTGCATAAGGAGGAGCCAGTGTGATTGTCCGCCATAGAAATAGGATAAGGGCAATTTGAAAAAGAAGGGGGGAGGGGGGGGGGATTGCGTGCTAAGATAAGATGGATATCGATTTGGAGGAGGGAGCTTTCTCTATTGAGTTGGTTCACCTGTTGGAGGGCCAGTGACTACGGGTGTTGAACTATCATCCATGGGTGTTGCATAAGACCGTGCAGATGTAGCTGATAGAGCTTCTGAATAGGGGGGATAGTTGGAGGATGATGAAGAGATCCCTTCAAGAGATGGATAGTCTAGTGAAGATCGCTGCTGATATGACTGCTGTTGGTGTCCAGGTTGCATAGCCTGACTCATTGAGGCAGCTGCTGTAGCAAACACCACTCGCATCAAATCAAGAGCTGGTTGGCAATGTTGACGGGGTCCCAACTCAGGTTGATAGGTAAATACTGATCCAGTTGCGTATACCACACCGTCGTTTCGAGCTATACTTATTGGAACCTATAGAACACGAAACGTATAAGGTAAGTAAGCACAAAAGAACAAACTTGACCTAGTTAATAACCGTCAACCGTCAGCTAGCTTTTTCGAATACTTGCACTAGAAATTAGATTCAATAGGTTCTCACGCTAGATTAGTTCACACAAATTAGTGCATCTTCTAGCAGCAGCAAACTTCGTGTTCCAGCACAAACACATACGCATATCAATTAGATATTTTTGAGTGTTGTTAAGCATTTACCTCGAGTTCATATTGAACGTAAGTCCAATCGGGATGAAATTCTGTGATATCAGGAACGAGACACAGAAGTAACTCCTGACACCGATAGAAGGTTTGAGCTGGAACATCTCCAAACCAAACTTGATGATTTGCACTGAAATTCTCCCCGGAGACTTCAACCATAGCAACGTCTCCACCACCATTGGTACGAATGTTTGTGACAATTGGAACAGGGGTGACAGGATGATTGGAAGGAGGGGGTATCTGAGAGGCAACAGCCTTGGGAACAGTGGGGTCGTCTCGAAGATCGGAAAGTTCAAACCATCGGTACTCGGCGCGATCTGTGCTGATTATAGTCCAAGCGGCAGAATCATTGATGGTTTCCCGATTGGGATTGTCGTCACAACGTACCGCTTGATGTTGGATAATCTTGTCCTGAGATAGACAGAGATACATTCGATCGGTGTCTTTCAAATAGAAGGCGCATTTGTGAAGCTGACTAACTGGATCGTCAGCATCTAACATCACTGTGGTTTTGTCGACCTTTCGAACAATCTGTAAGAGAAACACGAGCATTAGTTAATCATCTGAAATTGAAACAGCTCATGATAAATATCGCTTCTCATTTCGTAATAGAAAATAAATCGTGATATCGACAGAGCTAAAATGATACCGTTCTCTATACGCTGAAAAAAACACGACTCCATTTTCTAAGTTATTCAAACTTCGCTACATTAATTTTTCTAAATGGTCAAGTTTATATATAACTTATTTCTTTTACAAGTGTGTAATCTATTTTTTCTTCGATTAAGAGTAAAAAACTATTCCTTAATAAAAAGAACAAATTTTATATAAATGAGAAATTGAACCACCACTCAATCAAGGTTTCAACTTCAATACTCTAATAAAATTGAGTTTTTTCAAGTAATTTCATTGCATGAATTTTTGCCTCACATCAAATTCGACTTACCAATCGAGGCAAAGCCATTCCAGTTTCCGAGCACACCAACTTCACTGTGTGGCCATAGTGAATGTAGCCCTCACGAACATTAAATTCTTCAGCTTCCGATTCATCATCAGATAGGAGATGAATTGTAAATGCACCCCACCGACTAGAACTAGCATGAAAGCTTCCAGCATCTACATGGAGGTATCGGGTACTCACTGTCTGCGACCGTAGACGATTGAAAAGAGCAATCTTTGTCCCAGAGGCAATGCACACTATGAAAATAGATTTAGATAAAACTGGGTATTAAGGACATTCAGATGGCGAAAATGGTCTTGACCTCAACTAGAGTCCTTAAAGAAGCCATAAAATAAGTCCGAATATCGTTTAAACCTAGGTGGGAACTAGCAGGTGTCAAGGCAACCGAAATTTTATTCCGTGACCATGCCTTTCTCACAAATGAACGAGGTTCGAATTAAAAAATATTTTGCTCAAAATTCATCATCAACAATTCTGGCTAATACTGACCTCGAAACTTTTTCCTAATGCTTCATCATAGAGGAGAAGTAAAAAGAAAACTTACAATCAGTATTCTTCAGGGATTGCTTCTTCTTGCTTGGTTTAGAGATAACCTTGATTCGTCGAGAGTTGAATTTGCCCAAATCCTTTCCATTCGAGTAAAACATCTTTACAGTCAGCATGAAGTGCTTCCGTTTATCAGAATCTGAGATGAAGAGCGTCTTTGCGGCTGAGTAATCCTTTCCAGGTTCGAGATTCAACTGAACCATGTCTTTCGCCGTTGAAGTCCCCCCAATTCCCATAAAGGCCAGGACCTTTGAAGCAAAAATTCAATTAGAATTAAGCAGTCGTTTCTCCATTTTTTAAAAGTTCTTCGGTCTCATGCACAAATCGCAAAGATAATGCGATTCGTTAAAGTCTGCTCTGAATATACCAATTGCGCAGTAATAGCAATTATCAAGTTACCTGAGGTCTTTCACCGCTAGATTTGCTGGCATTAAAATCACTTTCAGCTTCCCAAGGTAGGAAAGATCTCTGGAAAGCTGCATCGGAGGTCGAACTCAGAAGTTTGTTAGGACTGTTCGAATTCGGTCTAAAGTCCCAACCATCCCCACGTAGATAGATACATGGAGGAGGACAAAAGAATCTGAGGATGAAAATATGCAGAGATTAAGCTAACTCTTTGGAAAATATTAACATTCTTCAAAGTTATCTCACCTTTTCTCAGTACCATAAGACTTTTGAGCAACTTTGGCATGTAAAACAATGAGAACTTGATCTCGACGACTCTTAAGGTACGCCCGCATGAGATCTCGGGAAACAAAACCAAGAGCACCGTCTCCAGAACCACCAGCGCTACCACCAAGACTTCCTGGAATTTCAAGAATCCCCTTGTCTCCATTGCCATTACCCCCACTTGATCCACTTCCTGAACCACCAAAACCTCCAAGAGCTCGTTGATAACTCGATGCAGACGAAGACGGGACGTTCACACTTCCTGAATAGTGTTCGCCACCGCCGACTTGTCTTGTGGGTTCATAATAGGCATTTCCAACGTTGTTATTATCATTCCCAGATCCTGCTGCAACACTTAAGAGTGCTGAAGCCCGATAGAAATCATTTCCACTGGCTGTCGATCCTCCTGTTTGAAAAGAGCTGAAGAAGGGATTCGCCGCAGTTATCTGGGAGAATTGTTGATTTTGAGAAGTGGTATTTTGAGAGAACGATGGTGCCGTAGTTGAAGTTATGAAATTTGTTGGTGGCTGAGATTGAGTTGTATTTCCAACAGTATCTGGAATCATCTTTGATACTGGATCTGTTGTGAGATTTGAATACCTGAAAGTCAAAGAAATCAGTCAGATTGAAGCCTAAACCATTCCTGCCATCTCCAGGTCGTTATTTTCACTCACCAAGCCTCATTACTTTGTAACTGAGAAAAGTCTGTGTGCGTAACATTATCAGATTCCTGATAATCAGAAGTTTTGAATTCGTTTTTACCGAAAAAGAATGTCTCAACTGGACTCAAATCAGCATAAGTAGGAGGAGCTCTAGAACAAGCTAGATTCTCTTGATTACAAGATGTCGATGAATACCAAGCTCCCTCTCCAGAACTTGATTCATTCCAGTAGTTAGAATTGTCATAGTAACGATTCTCCATGGACTGGTAGGATGACTGATAACTAGATGATGGCGGATAAGCCGAAGGGATATAAGAGTAGTACTCATCAGATGGTTGCATAGTATGTTGAGAATGGTAGGGTAAGGGAGTAGGTGAGGGTAAAAGATTGTGAGCGCTAGCTAAGGCGTGAGATCCAGGATTTGAAGTTGTAGATGTCGGCCCTGATATTTCCATTTGTAGAATAGGTGCCGTCATGACAGCTCTTTGAATTAAAGAAAATGTGCGCGCCCACCAATCTGAGCTCTCTTTAACTCTTACCTTTACATTTTGTGCTGCGCAGCAGAACTCCATTGGTCTATTTTTTAGTGCGTGCTCTTATGAGTGCAAAAGATGGCGAGCACATGCAAACTCACCCAACCACGTGTGTGATTCGAGAAGGCTACTTAATTTCACCCCCTCCACCCCCCCCCCCCCTATTTGCTAACCCCGAGATTCTAGAAATCCTGTTACCCTAGCAGTTGAAGCAATAAAACATTACTAATCGCTCATTCAGTGACTACTATAAGTTGAAGATGTTTGAATTAACCCAATAATGCAGTCTTTATGAAATTAAAAAATCATTCCTCTAGTCCGTGTAAACCGTGAGAACACAGGTGGTACACTTATAAAAATTCACGTTTGAAGGGAAGAACCACTCATGGCCACATTAAAAATTAACGTAAAGGAATGCTAAATTATCTGCGAACGTTTCAGATGCAGGCTCGTATAGATATGTGCAGAAATTGCGTTTTGGACGGTTGTGTGTGTATGCGCGAATAAGATTAACTAGTGTTTATTAAGACATAAACCGCTCATTTAGACCGGAAGTTAATCGTTTGAGCAAAGGCACATTTAAGCAAATTGAATAATTCATTTATTTTTTTCGCCGTACGGACGAAGTAATTGTAATCTTTTTTTGCGAAAAACATGGCTTTATTGTACTTAACAGATAATGATGACAGTATTTCATTTGCCAGATGAAAATCTCCACAGAGATGAGTAGGTTCGTTGTCTTAGCAATTATTAGATATGACGGCAAGCATATGTGAATACTTAGTTCGTGGGAATCTTCCCACAGAGGATACAAATTAGGCGCTTACTTTCCCACGCTAAGGGAGTAAAGGAGGTTAAGCTGATCCTTTTTATCGATTATATAATTCTATGGTATTGTTTCTGCCTCCCAACCTTATTATTCAAAGGTAATATTCATAAATTGTCAAGCTTATCAATGTTCTCACAAAATGACTTGGGTTTCGAAATATGCATGGCAAATGTAGTCTATCATAAGAAAATTAAAATGGTACTCTCAAAAACTAAGTATACTTTAGGAAATAGATTGAAATAAATCACTAAAATAACCCTTATTTGAACTTATTGTCGTATTCATGGCAATATTCAAAATTTGAGTTCGAAATTGAGGTCACTTTTCAGTGAAGGATTTTTGATGGTTTAAGTCATACCTACTTAAATGGAATCAGTAGAAATGTCGATTTTTAACGTAAAATTCAACACCAGGGCATGGCGCATACCGATCACACGATCAAGTTAATGGAAGTCAAATTTGTTTAACAACGCGTTTAGTATCAATACAGTTTTCTAAATCACTTACTGAGCTCTGCAGCACTCAAGTAACGCTTCCGTAGATGGGAATCCCAAACGATCTGTGGGTTTTGATGCCTGTTGCCCTCCTCCCCAGGTGCCCATACCACTTCCAGCTGTCCTCGCAAACGCCTCAAGGAAATCTGTCGCATTCGAAAAAGCAATTCCGTCCGTACCCGACTGCTGCCCACCAGCCGCAGGTGACAACCGCTGATTGTGTCCACCATTACTCAAAGGAGGAGGAGGAGGGAAGATGGGTGAAGGTACACTCATCATACTAGCCGCTGCCGCTGCCATAGCAACGGCTGTCGATGATGCGACGCTGGAGCTGAAAACGTCAGCTGCAGAAAAGACGGAAGGTGTCACAGTTGCGGAGGCTTGTGGACTATATCGACTTGCAGCCAGAGTTGCTGCTAAAACTGCAGCAGCATTAGCATTTGCGGCACTGCCAGCAGAGGGAGGAAATCTTGGCGCTAATTTGGAGGCATTTGGAGGAGAAGTTGTAGATGAAGTTGAGGGAGAACTGCGGGAAGACATCATGGGACCTCCATTGTCTGTTGTCTGGTTGTGGGTATTGTCATCGAATGAGAGAAGGTCTAAATTTGAGGAAGCTAGCACCATAAGTCACTCATTAATGAAAGGATCTTGCTTTGTGGAATTCAGTTCATTGGACCCAAATTTAAGAATAAAAGGCAGCTTTGGTAATCGTTTCCGGGCACTGATTTAAACATGATTGATTACACACTATCTCTTACACACACAGATTATCCCAAATTGCCCGTTAGTTGAACCATGGTACCTGCTAACATTCCATTGACATGGTAACCAAATTTAGTGAAACTGTACCTTCAACCATTCGAATTAATCAATAACGTGTACAAGAACACAGCGGATAATTTAGTGATAATAGCTAGGAAAAATTGGCAATGTAAACTACAGAAAATGAGATCTTTCTGTGTATGGATCAAGTAAATGGCATATAAAGTGAATCATTTGAAGTGAAACTCCTAAAAATCTAAGCTTATTCTTAACCGCTAATCGGCTCGCTTCCCTCTTTATTTAACCCGACTTCAGATGCTTTAATCCCCATGCTTTGGGTAACACAAAAAATGATCCCATTGAAGACTTGTGGAGATATAGTGCTGTCAGTACAACGTCCAAAGAGATCCGGAGATCACGGTCTTGATTTCTATATAGCTCTTTTGAGATCTATGAGAAAGCATTTGCCTAGGGCTTAGGGCGATTGCGGGACAAAATTATACTAAATGCTAACAAAGGGGGATTAAAATGAGTGCTATTTGTCATTCATATTAAAATTAGTCCTCCTTTCATACTCTTCGTTAAGGAAAGCCAAAAAAGGCCCGATATTGACTGCATAACTAAGCTTATAAACTGATCACCTTGAAATAGAAATGACATTCAATAAAAATTAATTCACGATATTCAAATAACGCAATCCGAAAGTTAAACCAAATTATGTAAACTCACACCTACATAATTTCAAAACAAATAACTTCTAACATCAGAGATGGTCTCTCTTTAAAAGGAAACCAAAAATTTATAAGGTTAACACAGTTTTTTGATTATATTACACATTGGACGAGCAGAAATTGACTTGAGAAATTATTGTTTAGTTTATTACTGCTAATCAAATTTATTTGCACGCAAAATTTACCAACCTCCTCTTCCGAAACGAGTAAGGGAATAATTTATTTCTCTTTAAAATAATCCGCACACAAGCTGGCTAAGGGTCTACTGTGGTTCCCACAGCTACACGTTTGCATATATTTGATATCGTGAGAATCTGATGATTGGAGTTGTTATATAGCCTCTCTGCAATTAGTAAGTGGGGGTGATAGAGGGATGCACATAGCGGACGCGAAAATCTTCACACGCAGACGACGTATGAAAAATATTGGACTACTATGTGTGTGCCTCCCTAACAGAGAGTGGGAAAATTGTCGGTTGAGTCAGACCATAGCGTGAGAAAGTCCGCCAAAGAGAATCACACATTATGGACACAATGCACCGCATTGTGTGTATAAAAGCACGCCAGATTTGCATGAACGCGCACCGTGTTTGAAGATCGAAACCGTAAATTAAACCGCCTCTCTACTACTACACTGGGGTTATGTGATTGCCAATAAATAGGCCTTGAAAATAAAAATTCGTCAAGCGTAAATCGAATGCACTCTCTACCGCTTACCAGCGTAATCGACAGATCGATTACGTCCATTATCAAGGATATCGATTATGCTGTTGGACCCAGTCGGGCTTAATTTAAACGGGTATCCAAAAGCTGGAACCATTTAGCTGTGGGCTGGCAAGGTAGGCTAATTTCGAACAGCACCCCACCCAAAATTTGTATAAAATTGCACTTCATTAAAACAATACTTAGAGGTAAAAAGGTCACTTAATTTATGGAAATATCACTGGGATATTGCAAATGGTAGGTCTAAATTTAAACATATGGAATATCAAAAAAATATTCGTTTATTTAAAATTACAAAGACCTTGAATTGAAAACCCCATTTAACCACGAAATTCGATTCTTTATTGTAAAGCTTTCATTTTCAACAAGTGTCAATCTAAAAGCTTATTCCATAAAAATATAAATAAAAGAGTCAGAAGAGTGGGACTACAATTGTTACCATGTGAAGAGGTCGTAAACGGGGGAGATTTCTCATGGTATTCGTACATGGGATTCCTGGTGTTACGAAAACTGAGCGTGAGACAGAGCTAGATTTCATGAAAATCGCAAAATCCCACAATCGCGATGTAAACAGAGAAAGGGGCTCCATTGATAGAGAATGGAATGAGTAGATTAGGCGAAAGAGGAATGCAGGCTGAAGGGCACAATTCCCCAAGTAGGGGCCGCGGTTAAATGGCAATTAGTCAACAACAGTCCGTCTGTTTGCACCAGCTGGAAAAAATTCCCACGCGTCCGACGAGCAAATGCGTTCTTTTTGGGGAGAATTTGTTCGTCTATGTGTGGCACGTGTGACTAACTGGGCAGTCTGAATTCCTCTGCTGCGTGCCTTATAACCCCTCCCATCCAACCTAGGCTACAAGCACACATGCACGTTAATCACTGGGCCTTCAGAGAACCAGAAATGCCTTGGGAAAATGCATGATCCCAAGTTATTATAGCAGCAACAAGCCTGTATGTGTGCCCGTACTAATGGCCTAAACAGTTAAGATGTAATGGCCTTGCAGGACGACATCATAGCCTATGTCTAAGCTATCGAATAGAGATAAACTTTCAGCACTGTTTGCGACAATTACTCCAAAGAGCGCTTCAATCTCTGCAATAATCGAAAAAATGCCAACTTTTAACGCGAATCCAATTTAACAGAAGCGCCAACTTTCGCAAATGACCCAAAACTGAAGAACTCTAAAACTTGAAATATTTCTCAATGAAATAAAACTGCGTTTTCTTAGCAAAATCAAGAACTCATGGATTCAAAAGTATCTAATGGATACTTATTTTGTGAAGGCAATCGAAGACCATGAAGTATGAGAGCTCTGCATGGTTAGCACACCTGGGAAAAAGATTGATGGAGGGAGAGTATTGATTAATGGAGTTAGATTTGCACTCTAAGGGCTCAAAAGTACACACTGAACTGTCTCAGATTGCTCGTGATATCTTCATAAAATATTTTCTCCCGCGAAAATAAACGGATCGGGAGATACGATATAAAAGTCTAGACAAAACTGAACCCAACGTTCTTGCCATTTTAAATGCAATAACGGATCAATGTATTAAAATATCACCTTGGAGCCTTGTATTAGAAAAAACCGGGCCTCGAATAACAAGCGAAAATGTCTGCAGTCTGCTACGAGTATCAGACAACCAGATGTGGGAATTGAAATCCAAGGAATTATTTAAATCGGAGGTAATAAGAGGCGTAAACGTGAAATTTGTTTGCAACTATGTCCATATTTATCCTCTAATAAAAGTCCCCCTCTCCCCCCCCCCCCCCCCCCAAAATCCACCATCCCCACCCCGCTGGCGGCAAAATCACTCTCCAGTAGGAAAGCCGAAAGTATTCAAATGGTAGCGTATATGCGCTTGTGAATTGGGGCTCATGTTACCATTTCAACTCCTTAGGGAGGTGTGGTTAACCGTTTTAACTAACAGTGGAGCAGCTGTTTCTGGTCGCCGGACAGTGCTCTCTAAGGAGATATATTGACCAAAGCACGAGAACGTTCGACTCAAATAGCTGAGAATGGCCGAATTTTGATCAAGTCCAGACCCGCACTAGTGTGACATGGCCCAAGCGATGAAAACAAAACACGTAAGAACTGGTTTTATTAGTCATGAACTTCACACACCAAAAAAGTAGGTGATGCCTACGGTAGAAGTTTGGTAGGAGGCCAGTTTCTAGTTGTGATGGCGGCAGTTCGGGTTTAGCCTATATGCCTGTTTATAAAAAGACCGTGTCTATCAAAAAATTTAAAATATGTAAATAATTCACGCAAAACTCTAATTATAAGGCCCTATCAGCATGGAATTTCACCATAAACACAAGTGGCTTTTTTTCAGTTGAATGAACGGACGAACTAAGTGAACCATTTAATTTCTCGCTAAAATTTAAAAGAGTCTAGTTTGTGAAAATTGTTTACAAAAGTGGTGACATTTATAAAAAAATGAAGTCAATATGAACTTAACTAATCTTTTGCGCTCAGAGAGACTATTCGTGAAAAGACAAATTATTTAAATTAGAGCACTACTCTGTAATTGATATGGGTTCAATAACTATCGTGATAAGGATAGATTACCAATAAGAAAAAGAGGCTTAATTTCAACTGACTTTCTCTCAAGACCAAATATCATTACGTTTTGGAAGACCGTAAATTTTTATTAAACATTTAACAAAGTGAAATATTAGAAAAGTGACTATCCACATGAATGGCTGATTGTAGTGTTACGAATTTTTCAAATGATAAAATTGTAATAACTCTTCTGCCCTTTGGCTCATGTTAAAGGAACTCCTAATTATACATTTAATTAGAATATTCACTGCTTACTTTTGAAACTCCAACCCAAACAGGTGATCCTTCATCATTACTTGTAGAGTACTTCACGTTTGTAGGAGAAAAGAAGAAATCTGCGCTAGCAACAAACTTTGTCTTAAGAGAAAGTTTGACGGAGAGAAGAGAAAAAAGGATGAAGTCCAACTCGAGAAACCTAAGCCACGAATAGAGGGAGGAGGAGGAGGAGGAGGGGAAGAAGTGAATGAACAAAGTGTCGAAAAGGCAGAGGGAGAAGAGAGAAAGGAAGGGGGGAGAGGGAGGAATGCGGTTGTCCATGGTCCACCCTCAGGGCGTTTTACTTCCGCTCCGGCAAAACCGCAAGAAATATGCATCAATCACAGAACTAAGAAGGAGGTAAGTCTGCTTAAACTCCCTATCTTACCTCCCACACCCTAATTTCGCCTGCCAACGCGTCCAAATACCAAAACCACCTTTCGCCTCAAATTTCCTACAAGAGAACACTTCAAATACCTTTCGCACATTTTTCATACACTATTTATGGTAAGGGAATTTGTCATCCTTCCACAGACTACAATCAATTTCAAAGTGGATTTACAACTCCTGTCCAGACTTTGACCTCACACATTCGAGACAAAATACTCTAATGCGATTAGAAATTTTGACTTCTTGTCAATTTTAGTGTGTTGGAAGAAAATTTCCGAGACGAAGGGTGAGCAAAAGTATTCACGATACTTCAAAAGTTTTCGCTTCCACTGGTGGAAGCAAAGGTGGGAAAGACCTTAAAAAGTAGATGGGGAAATGAGAAATATCAGTTCAACTCCAATTCTTGAGTTATAGGCTGGGCACTATTTCTGTTGCGAGACAAAACCTCGAATTATCGTAGAAAATTTTGCCTACCACCTAGCTGAACTCCTTCCAAGAGAGGAAAATTTCATCAGGCAGACATTTCCAGACCCCAAATGGAGATTAACATTTAAATCGGTGTTGCTTGTAGACAGGTGCAAAAGAAGCAAATTGAAACCGCTTTTACACGCCGGAGGAAAACTTTTTCTCTCGACCTCTTTTTCATTCAAACATACCTCCACCTCTTCCTCCTTCTTCATTTTTATACGTTTGTCTGTGTTTACACAAAATATGGGACTTAATTCCTCACCTAGGCGGTTAGGCGAATTATTTCATTGTCCATACAGCTGAAATCGTGGATAAATTTGACACAATTTGGATTGGGTGCATGGAAGGAGGTGTGGAGAAGTTATTAACTCCGGGTCTTATAATTATCGACTTTTTGGAATTTCGAACCTTTGCACATATTTATCGCTCGTCTCTAACGACTCGTGGGTAATGGTCGACCGCCTACATTCGTGATCTGGAAATAACGACCTTTTGTGCGAATGGGCAATACTTTTCAGCAGAGGTTAGGGCGGTAATTAATGCATCTCGATTGCTAGGTATACCAGATATTCTCTTCTTACTAAGAGCATAAAATAAGTGACTTAACAAAAGTATTGTATTGACACAAGGATAGATGCAGTTTTTCAAAGGTAATCATAAGATCCAGTATAAATCTGTTGTTTTGAACATGTCCACTAGTCGACTACCTGACTCTGGGGACAGGAGGGAGGCGGTATCAACAAACACTCCTTCCAACAGGCTCTGAATGACACGAAAACAAAATCTAAAAAAAACGAGTTCTGAAACGTCAAACTGGGAACCTAATGGGCAAAAAATGTGAGTAATGACAATCGGAAAGATTCTTAATGTCAAAAAATATTTTTATCGTCTTCTCACATTTGTGTTAGCAAAAAATAGTATACTTTCTGTATTAGTGATGGGAGTAATAGTATGATAAGCAAATTATCGGACATAGAACTGCAATAGCGTTGTAGCATTTGAAATTTGTGCTCAATTCCCTGCTCATTATTTCCTTCAAATTGTGGACCCTATTTATAATCACTCCCCCTCGCCTCCCTCCCCTCTGTCTCATACTGTTCGCTAATTGTTTGAGTATTCAGACTGTGGACTGTGAATAAATTCAGCCTACAATCAGCATAAATCGTCTCACAAACTGGTGTCATAATAACTTGGCAGTTTTGTCGGCTCTTCAAAGTGCGCCGATATAGATGTTTTTGAGATCGACTACTCAAGCAGCCCACTCTACAGCATATCACTCCTTCTCTCTCTCTCTCTCTCAAGACAGTAAAACAATATTCCCACGATATAGGTAAAAGAGTGTGAATTTCAAGCAGCATCGTCATCTCATGTTGAGTCTGTGAATGTATCTTCGCTCTCTGTAAGCCGAGCAGTTGTACTGTTAAGCCCCACCTGTCCCTGTGACTCTCACCGCATTTTTGTTTAATTATCGACATGGAAAAATTCGTGATATTTTACAGACCTTTTAGCCTGTAATTGAGAGGCAAACATAAAAAACACGACAATAAAGGTTTCAAGGAGGGAAAAAAACCCAGGTCGGTAAGAATAAACCCCAAGGCTAATTCGGTTAGGGGCCCATCTGAATGTAGAAAATGGAGGGAGAGAGAGGGTGGGGGGGGGGGGGGGGAAGAGAGAAAAAAGGACTGAAAGAAAAGTCGAAGAAACTACCACTGTAATTACTTCCTTCCTACCTCCACCACCAAAAAAGGTGAGGGTAACTCTTCCACTTTCAAGAAAACAGGTTTAAGACCCCCCAGCAAAAACAGTGAAGCAAACTATTAGCGAAACCACAAACGACTTTGTTGAAGTCAACAGAAAAAAAAGAGGATAAAGAATAATTTCAAACTAAAATAGGCAAGAATATTTCGTATGGATTAAGAGAGAGAGAGAGAGAAAACGTAGTGCCACAATTGCGTTATAAACTTAATAGCAGAACAGGGTGTTCAAAAATGTTAGGCTAAAACGTTCTTAGGAATTGAGAAAAGGTCAGATGTGGTTTGATGATGAATTGAGTAAAATTTACTTTTGATTAAATACCGATTTATAGAATCTCGATCCACTGCGCACATATGCCAAATGCCTCATTTTTCCCTTAATCGTGAGATGAGATTCTCATGAGAAGGTTTGAATGAGAGCAGTTGGGAATTTCTCAGCTAAATGCTAGCTCCATTTTTTTTCTCTCCTTCTCTAGTAGTTTGTATTGGATATTACCCCCAGGAGCAGTAGAAGCTTTCCAACCAATTCAACATTTTCTAAGCAATTGTCTTTTTTCTGAGAGGGGCTAATATCTATGAGAACTGACTCATAATAAGTTATATCCTTACAATGCGAAACCATTCCGGCAGTTGTGGGATGGAATACAGTACTGGAAGATTCCAAATCAGTGGCCCCATCGCACATGAGAGCTCTCGGTCAATGGACATAGAGCAGCAAATATAATGAGAAGTGTAGTTGCCGATGTCGATTATGTTTACACACCCACACACAAAACGACAGTTGAAACCTGATAGAAGCTAATGAATTCAACCACTCTGCCTCCTTTCCATCTACATTAAACACTAAAATTACCCACAAAGTACGGAGTTGTTTCTATTCCCATCTAAGGGAATATATTACATGAGAATAAAATGAATTTACACGGGTAGGTTTCCACCTTCTGTGCGCTTCTACAGTAGAGAAAATATTACCCTACGCGTCTGCCCTATTATGTCCAGCTGGGATGTGATAGCGACGATGCGTCAGCAGCCCATTAACACAAAAGGATGGGGAAAAAGTCCAACACACTGGGCTGAGAAGAATGGAATGTGAACGAGCATTGTGTATGCATTGAGACGCAACTGCTAACGTACTATCTTTCTCTCTCTCTCTCTCTCTCTCTCTGGGTTAAATAGATACACACGTGATGGAAAGGACCTTGTTTACACAGAGGCATTCGGTTGGCTGAGTGAAAACATCTTTCCGGACCAGCACGTGCACGAATTCACACACATGTAGATACGTCTTCAAGGCTTAGGCATGAATCACAGTCGTCGTCTCAAATGGTATAATTTAAGTCGTGTGTTAATGCTTCACTAAAAAGTCAAAACACCTTTCTTAATGCTTCAATCTAACTAATTGGTAATGGTCGCCTCGGTGAAGCAAATTAAAGTTCGCTGACTAAGACTCCCCTTCAAACAGTCATCTTACAGACAATGGGGAGGAGATTGAGACAGGAAACAAGAAACGAAGACCCTTAAAAAAGCAGGAGAGAAATTTAAATTTCCATTGACAGAATTTGAACCCTGTGTGAAGGGAGACACCTAATTCGATTTTGTGGAAAACAATCCAAATGAACCTTTCCCCTTTCGAACAAGGTAATAAGTCAAGAAAATGAAGATCGGATGTTCGAAAAATCTGACGTTCACTAGGGGAGTAAAAATATCACACCGATATCAATTTGCTGCTCTCTGGAACCTTTCAATGAGATGCAGTTTGACATCCGCCGCTTATAATACTAGCTGACAGTGCTAAGTATTCAATTTTTTTAGCCGATGTCCTAATCATGAAATTAACCCCCCCCCCCCCCATCTATGCCCTCTATCAAGATGCGATTTGTTTACCTTAAGCAAATTTGGGCATAATTTAAAATAGCGCTTTCATGATGACAGCTAATGGATCATGTGGTTAACAAATTACGACGTGGCAATGGTTTATTTAAAATCCACAACCCATGGGTTTCTCCTCCGAATAGACTAAAAGTACTATGGTTAAACAAATGGAGATTCTGTCAACATTAACCTGTAACAGATATGATATGAAGTAAAGACAACAACTTACCGGTAACACCGACATAGGAATTTTGTCGAGGAGACAAGATGCCCTTTTCAGGGGAGGAGAAAGCAGATTGTCGAATAAAAAATCCACTTGTATAATTATTCTCATCGGGATTGTTAGATTGCGGAAATCGGCTGTTGGCGGTGGCTGAATTCGAATTGCTATTAGTAGGGGGAGGGACCACAGTATTTGAGGAGTTATTAGAAGAGGAATTATTGAGTCCATTTGGATGAAAAGCTGCGGCAAGGACCCCCAAATTGGGAGTGGAGAACATACTTTCGAAGGTTAGAGAATCGATCGGACGACTGATTGATTGATTGACAAAATGAGAAGAAACAGGTATGTTCGTCGTGCCCGTGCTCTCTAGAAGTACGTTGTATCTGTTTGCAACGTGTGGACCCCCTAAGCACGTACACTCACTTGTGGGGACGTAGTTGAAATGGAACTTTGTGTGGATGTATGAGCGGTATGGGAAGTAAGAAAGCACCGTACGCGTTTACATGGAGGAGGAGACAAATGGAAGCTCACGGCTAATGCGCGCACCACAACTTGCACGCGCGAAACTGACACTTGGACCAATCAGATAGCACTAAGGGGAACAGAGTTGCGTCACCCTATAGGGAGGGGGCAAATGACGATTCTCCCTTGATTTGCAAATCCCACTGCCCTAGTATAGAGAAGAGGGCTCGGTTAATAAATTGACGAGGAAGTGGGAGTACAAGAGCTTGAACTAGAGACCGTCCGTAGGAGCGTCTACTAAAGACTTGATTAAATGAATGATTGTGTGAATGTGTGTAATACCTGTGTTGTGAGTGAACGCGCACAGTGCGGAGGTATGTTCGCAAACTGGTTCCCACGCTGTGCGACTTTCACACGCTACTATGCATGTAGGTGTATCTCTATGCCACCGACGTCAACTACATATGAGAGAACACATAAGCAGATAGACACACGGATTCACAACCACATACGTACGCACCTATCTGCGCGTGGTGCAGAGTGTCACCCAACGCCTTGAGCTCCAAGGGCCTGTATGTATTTAACTCTTGGCCCGGTGGTAAATATGTTAAAACCTCATATCGTATTGGCCTCTCTTCAATCATTGAGGTTAGCCTGTACTATATTTGCCATTTCTGATCCATTGTGTATTTTGAGACACAGCTCTTAAAGAACAATTTAGCTTAATTTTTATAAAGAGTGGTAGAAAAGTCCGCCCCCCCCCCTCCCCCCCTCCCTCCCACTTCCCTAAGCATTCAACTTGATAGCGGTTGGAATGTTCGTTAAGGAAACAATCGTGAACTTTGTCAAGGCAATTTACGTTGTCGAATGTGGTCAGTCTTGCTTATAAACATAAAGCTGGTGAATTAATGCGAGTTTTCTGAATTCACACGGTCATAATTTAACTAAACAGTGGAGTCAGGAATGGATTCGTTGGTTAATGGTAAAATATTATAGAACCGAAATCAATTTCCACAAAATTCTTGGTCACAGAAAAGTTGTACCTTCTATAGTTTGAGTTGAGATAGCTGAATTATTGAAGTAGGTCGACGAATCGAGCTCTCAAAAGTTATGATGGTGGAAAGAAAGCAAACCGTTCAATGCCTTGGAATTTTTAAATTCCTTCTTTAGTAATTAAATAAAATAGAAATAATGGACTCTGAAGAACGCAACATTCCAGCCTTAAGGACAGGTGATTCCTTAACAGCAAGCGATACTCCAGATTAGGATAAATCTTCACCTCTTAATGTCTGAAATCTACTGATTACACTATCTCCATGCCTTTCTTCTCATGAATGAAAAATTTTCCTCCTAAAAATAGCTATTAAATAGGTCATAAAACTCGGCTGTTTGTGAAAACGATTTAATTGTTCGTGCAATAACATCCTCACTCAGCATTTTTGAAGGATTCTAGGACGTATTTTGAAATCTGACTGTGGATTTTGCCTATGTTCTTCTGATTGCACAAACGCTCTATCGATGACCATTTCGGACCGAATGTTGGTTTAATTTCGTCAGTATAGTTACTTTAAGGGTTATAGCAAATTTGGATAAATACCCTCTTCTATAAATAGTCTTTCTAAGGCTCTATAGGGAATGGAAATCAAGAGTTCAGTCGAAGCCGTGCATAATGCACGAATAGGAATGTATTGGGGTGAAGAGATGGAGGGAGGGGATTTGAGGGAGTAGGCAGGGTAATTGGAAACAAAGTTGCCAGTACTGATGGAGGTCAATCAGGATTATAATGTATGAGCCCAATTAGGTGTGAAAAGGCAATTGGCTGATCTCGAGTTCTCTGTTTTCCATTAGGAAAGTGGCAGTGAGTGGGTCAGGTTTTGGGCAATACATGATGTGACTGGGTGGAACTAAGGTTCGGAATGTGCAGCCGCTGAAAACTTATTATTGTTATGGTGAGTGTGATAGAAACTATTCATCCTAGTAAATTAGGACATTTGGTATTTCGACCCACTGTGGAAATTAACTTCACTAATTATCATTGGCCAATAATGAGATAATTAAGCTCAAATCGAACAGGATGGAAATTTCTAGAAATTGGTTATTTGCCTATTTGTAACTATCTGGGTTATTCATTTGAGGCAAATTTCAGCTTTCATCTCATGCTTATAGTCACTGAAAACACAATCGTTTACTGTCTGAATTAAGCTATTTGAAGGCAATGAGTGAAGAATGGAAAAGTCACAGAAGTTGAAGAGTTGGTAAGGAAGAAATTCGAATTGATTAACATCCTGGCGAATGAGGTTATCACAGATTCTTTCAAATATAACTTTTAATCCCTTACTCAAGTTTTCATTCGAGTTATAGTCGCAATCATTATTCTTTGACGATCAGATGAGTAAATAATAACGCCACTCAGATTAAAGGAATGATTCAACAAAACAAGCTTTAAATCAGAAGTTCACTAATATTTTTTTTAAAATTGTTCTTGACGGAAAAATGAGCTATTTCTTACCAGGAGCATAGACTAATAATTTTCTTACGGTTAAATACTTTGTAGCATTCATGAATAAAAGAAAGTGTAATTTTTTAATGTTCACCATACCAGTGGGAAAACTACTGGCTCACTATTCGTATTTTTGCCATTTTATGGTAATGTAGTAAAATGCAGACTGCATTTGGCATGTGAGTGCGAGTGCGAGGGAGAGAGATATTGAAATTTTTCACCTCAGGTAATATTCAGGTAATTACCACGACAATGAAACTTCAAATTGCTAATATGGGAGATTCCCATACCACAGTCTAGACACACGTCAAGAAATATGAGGACATCAGTTTCCAGACTCACTTTGCAATATTTACCATAACCAAGTGGAATTTGGATACGAAGTTAAATAATAACTGCCAAACTGGCCATTCACGTTTTAAAATCAGTGGATTTATGATATGATTCAACAATACCTTTAAATATTATAATCAATGGGAGGGAAGACAATTAGCATTGCACAATTTTGGTGCCATAAGAATGAAGACATTTTCTTGAACTGTAGTAGTTAGTAGGTTCTCTTCTACCCGAAACTTTTCAATAACTGAATTTCTGAGTCATTTATTAAATGGTAATCACACTCCATAATACTTTGGATGACATAGAACAGTGTTTATTGGGAACTCCGTAAGTTCATAAAATTGAGGCATACTTCTCTCATAGTTTGTATAAGCTAGAAATGACTTTAAACTAATCCTCTCTCCACTAGGTGCCGCTTAAAAAAATCTGGTAAATTAATAGCGATTAAAAAATTCTCATAGCGACCTAGGCAGAGCAACAGTGGGAGAGCTCATGTGTGAAACCAGAGGTCACGGACATCAACCAGTGGGGTCAATGGTCAATGGGATTGCCTATGTCGAATTAATACATTGAAGAGCAGAGTTTCCATTATCCCCTCGATTTTCGACATGACGATACTCCTCGACCCATAATGAGTGCAAGAAAAAGGCTTTTCTGAATGGGCCTGTGACTTCTAGTGGCAAGATAAGCTGTCCTAGAAGCCATTTGTGTCCGAAAAGTTTTAAGGTCACTTAAAAATAAGCAAGTTCAAATCAACTAGTAGTTCCTCAACGATACAACTCTGAGTTTGGTCAATTATCCTCATCACGGCATCAAATTCAATTTCCAGTCTTCAAGCGTACAGCAATGGGTAACACCGCCAACCCTAAGAGATGCCTGAAGAGCAGTTTCTTAACCTAGTGCAGTATTATTTTCTTATGGAAAGTCCTAGTTTACTACCGAATGCAAAACAAAGATCCCTTTTAATCCATTGTCACCAATTACCTACTACAAACACCAATTATTGCTCACTGCCAATTTCAAAAGTCATGGCGCTGAATTTTCTATTCATAGATTAATGCACCAAGTTCTCTCAGCTTCTCGTACAGAATGATGAAATCCATGGACTAATATTCTCACGGTGGTTAAAAATGGTTAGGTCAGCAGTTTACCAGTCATTCAATTATCAGTCAGTCAGAAGAGATTTTCACTATCTTATCAAGCGCTCCAGGACTTCTTATTTGCGATTTCTCTCTCTCCCACTTGTTTACTTCTGCGCATGGAAGGTATTCATACAAATATAATTTGACATGAAAATTTCATGTTTGCTGTGTGAATTTACGTACGAATCTCTAAATACCGAAGATTTTAGTAGATGATTAGTTCTACAGTTAAGTAACCTTTTAAACGATTATAGAGGAGTGTAATTTTCCAGGAACATCTAAAGGTCAGGCTCTTGGACATGATGTGCCTCAGTCGTGGATGCATCAGAATGGATAGTGAGTGGGCTTGTGCCTTAGTGTAGATGTCTATAACCTTTTCAGCGGCAAAAATTGGACAATGTCATCAGCAATGTTTTCTTACTTAAATTATCCTGCTGAGAAAACGTGAAAACGGTTTAAAATACCACTGAAATCTTGGTAATGAACTTTCTACTTGACGTCTATTTCAACTTTCCAGCATTTGGGGTGCTATTACAAGCTCTTAATAAATTAAGCTTAAGAAGTGGTTTTCAAGTTTATTCTCTGTAAAAAGTAAAAACACATTTTGGAAGCTTCAATATTGACAAGTCTATCAAGTGCTCAATCAACTACTGAATAAGCATAAATTAGATTAATATTATTAGATTAAAAAGTAGCAGTTTTTATTAACAGACGCCCGAAAAACTGATAAGTCTGAAGTTCTTCCGTTTGCTTGACTCTCCACACAAAAATTATCTAATTTATTATACCTGTGGGTTCAGACACTTTGTCATGATTAAAAGTGGCGCCACTATTTTTGGCGTCGTGGGTATTAGTAATAGCTAGATATCAAGTATTGGGTACCTCAGTTATATCTCACATCACATGGCTAGACGTCTATAATTATGTTGAAACTATGGGTGTGACAAAAAATGTATTTTCTTGTTTTTTGTTGCTGTTGAGAAAAGTACAAGACAGAATGAAGGGAGAGGAACTACTCAAAAATTTCATGAAAGAGAAGTACAGGAACGAATTTGACACGGTGAAGTGCTATTCCAGTTTGTTCAACAAGAATTATATTGCGTGGACAGAGTTATAAATTCAGTGTTGGGCATAATAATCGGTTGTGATGAAGTACTTTAGGGAGAGTAGAAGGACTCAATCCATGACTTTCAGAAATTTTAGATTAGCCATATTTTTCAAATGATATATTTAAAGAGATTGGCTTTCAATTTGATGCCAATGTTGACGTTCTGATATGTGAAGTTTCACTTACTCCTATCCTATCAATACCTTTTAAGTTGTCGTTAGGTCTGCCAGGAACTGGGGACGAGCTTTTTTTGGCTCAACAGAATAGAACGAATGACACTGAAAATGTAGTGAAGTGATTAGTGGTTACCATGTGGTTGACCAACAAATCATGTAGATAGAGGTGCGTCAAATTGAATATCGTCATTCAACGGTAATTTCTCCATAATGGAAGCATCTTTCCTCTATGTCAACCTCAAATAAGCTTTACTAAGCTTTCATTTTAACCTTCAAAAGGCGAAGAATCAATTGACACTGAAGTGAGTTAGTAATTGATTGCTCCTAAAATGACTGCTAAGCAACTTCAGTCTGCACAAATAAATTAATGTAAGCAAATGTGCTCTAACATCGGGCCGACCAACTCGTGAATAAACTCGCATCAATCTTGATAGTTTACACCAAGCAGCCAATGGACTTGTCAAAATTCACGGTTTGACAGTCACAAAACATGTGTGATATTATAAAATGCTTTTGGAAAGTTGTCAAATTACCTTGGGCATCAATCCTCTGCAACATTCCGTCACAGCACAGGATGAGGGGTTGTGAATGATAGGTATATACTTTTTCAGAAAATAATTGAAACGAAACACCAAAATGTACAAATTCGATAACCAAACTGATTCCTTTGTCAACAACTGACCTCTACACGTGAACCTAATGGTTTTATGAAAACTAAAGTAAAGTTTTAATTGAAAAGTAAGCATTATTTATTAAAGCTCACGATTTATTCGGATTTTATAATGGTCATTTCAAAATCAAATTATATCATGAGAAATTAAGCCATAAGTTTCGTATTAATAAAAGCTGTTGCTACCCTATTAGCATTTAAGATTATTTTGAAGCGATCAGGAAAGATCATGACCTCAAATAATAGGGGGGGGGGGGGGGGGGAGGGGGCATGGGCAGATCAGTTCATAAATTTATCTTACCATTTTCCAGTTTTGGGAATGGCCTGAAAGAGTGCGATCTGTCCCATTCATATTGTGAAAATTAATGTACTGACCTCTTAATAACATCCACTGACGCTCTTCTTTACCATGGCGACTGAATAATATTAGCTGACCTACGCTAACCGGGGATTCTCAAGTTAGACTCGAAGCCACGCTTTTAGATATTTCGTCTCCGGGTTTCCCCACTGGGGAGGGGGGGGAGTGAAAGTGATTATTCAAATTGCCTTCTTATTTCCCACCTGAATACTGGAACCTCTGCCCTAAACACATGTTAAATGAACAATTATCTGATTAAACCATTTAAGTAAATGTATTATACTAAAGGGCCAAATAGATCTCTGTGAATGGACTCTATTTAGTTCATATGAACAAGGACGTTTTCAATTCTTTCTGGGGTTATTGGCAATTAAGCTTAATTTAGGTTTAGATAGTGATGATTTAAGAAGCTCTTATGATTTTCATAACTGATTCAATAATTTGTACTTTTTCACATTTTTAGTTGTCAGACTGAACTTCGCACTTGGAAAGTGATTGAAAAGGCATTTCACTTTTTGAAAGTCAATAACTGCCTCCCCAATAATGCCTTTAATGATTTTTAGGAGAAAGGCGTGTAAAAAGGCAGTTCGACAATGGTCCATATTAGATGATCCGAGATATTAAGCCTTACAGGTGACCACACACGTTTTACCTAATGAGGAGAGAAAAAGCTGAATGAGAACTTTTTCGGTGAGACTTCCTCTCACTTAAATGCCAAAGCTGAACAGTAATAATTAGTACTTGGAATTCACCTTAGGCTTTGGTGTTTTGAGAGTCGACAATATCAGTGTGTCTTCTTATTGCATTTAAGTGGCAAGACAGACCAACCCAATTTACCAACCACCCCAATTAGCACAGGGTATCGTGGACAAGGACTCACTAGGAATTCAGTTTGAGCTTATTTAGACTAATATTTTCAGTCCCTTCATTTGCTCTCTTATTGATCACTACAGTCAAGCTACTTTCTCTCAAAAACAATTTTTGCTATGATTTAGGAATATATTAACGCCTTCATATAAACTTGGAATGGAACCTGTTAATTTACTTTCATTTCCGGGGGAGGAGGAGGTGGTCTTTTGGTCTGCCAAGCTGGAGTAATCACCATAGACGCTATTAATCACCCATTACCACAGTCTATGGACGTAATCCAAATGAAGCAGCCAATTCTCACGGACGTGCGTGAGAATTAGACTGAAGCTGGAGTTATAAGGAGACGCATAATCCCGCCTCTACTACGTGTGGATTACAGGAGAGAAGTTATGTTCACACTAATTTTTTATCTATTATAGAATCTAATTGAGGTCGCTTTATGTCAGATCGCAAAGTTGCAATTATTAATGTAAAATTTTTTTTCTATGGTAGTATTATATGGTATAATAGTGACTAGTTTCTCTTGGATCAGAAATGACTTAAGGAGAATATGTTTACTGTTAGCTCATCTATCATTTATTACTTTAAACTGCCAACTACTTTAGGTGTTTACGCTTGAATGGTGATAGGTTGTTAATTAACCTAGCATGAATGTAGAAATAGTTAAAGTCAGATTTATTGACACTTCAAACGCTCACACAAGTTATCAATAGGCTGGTTCTACAAGTGGTTTGACTGCTAGAGGACAAGTTGATTACTATTTGCTTCTAAGCCCATTGTTGTCTAGGCTGGGGTCCCTTAATGACCAAAGTTAATGTCAGCTGACTGGTGCTTATGTAATTCTCACTGATATTCCTATTCTTGAGCATTTCTATGTGGTAATGCCGTAATGATAAGTCCAGAACTCCCCCATTGGAAGTAAATTTTCATACCTTATCTTGGCAAAATATTTCACTTGAAACAATATAAAGTGACCAAATGATTGCTGTTCTCTGATACACTCTCAAACCTTTAAAACGACTTCGATTTCTTCACTTTGGGATTTTGCTTCATGGGTAACAAAATAGAACTATATTTAGATTTCCTCTATGAATGATAGAGTACGCAGATATTACATTCCATTGGGCGAATAAATGGACTTACAAATGAGCGAAATAGTGGACCAAATTGCTTTACTTTTGCGAAGGAATCGTCAGTAATAAAAGTTCACGCAATTATTGTTGATTCATCAGCATATAATATCGGAGGCTACAGGTGGTATTTTTAATTCTGTGAGCCCTCTCTACAGAGTCCCTACATTTTTTAATTTCACTCTTGCACAAAGAATAATGCGCACATCTCAGATGTTCTTCCTCCTCGGTCCTATCGATTGCTCTACCTATTTTTACATGAATGATATGAGCAATTTGTGCACTCGACCATTTTTTCTCCTATCGCTGCTTAAGCATACTTAAATTCAAGTATTTATCAAATATAACTTTGAGTTGGTGTAGTGGGGGGGGGTGGGGTGGGGGGGTGGGGGGGAGGAGGGCACTCTGACTGTTCTATCGCCGACAGCGGGTTTGTTTGTAGAAGTTACTCATCTGGTACTGAAACTGGGTTTACTATTGGGTGGCTTGGGGTAAAGGCGAGTATTGAAAAGGGCACTGATATGATGGCTAAAAAAACATGAATAGATGTGACACTGCAAAAAGGCCCATTTTCTATTTTTGAATGGAGTGATAAATACCATTTTTTGTTAAGTGGAAACTAGAATTAGAAATGACGATCAGGCCTGTAGCAACTCCTGTTTGAGGAGTGGCAATTTTGAACATTTTATGAATTTGTCACCAGACTGAATCACTTAATTAGTATTAACTTTAAATAGTAGCTTCAAGAAATGGGATGTAATGGAGATATTAGGAAAGTTAGACAAAATTGAAGTCTGGGAAAACAAGGCTGTTTTCAAATTATTCCTTTGTATAGCTTATATGTGATTATTATACTATTTCAATGGGAGTGAATTTGATTCCTTCTTTGTAAGGATGTTCGAAAAGGCAGGGGGCGGGGAAAGAGAAATTGACAGTGTATGCAAGTCATGGAATGACGTAATATTCACAATGATGGAAGGAATATCCAAGACTTATGATATTTATTTATTTATATCAAACAGCAGGCTTTATGATAGTTATCATTAGCTCTTTAGTTGACTTCGGGCTTCACAGAGGAAGGAGACGTCAAAGTCACAAAAAATCGAGAGGGGAACAGAAGAGTGATTCACAGATGTAAAAGAGACGGGCACAAGGGTAGAGAAGAAGGTAAGGTAAGGTGAGTACTGTGGAAGTGGTCGAATATGACACACAGTGGGATCTTGGTAGTTTGAAGTCAACTGCCGGTTTATAGATTTTTTTTGCCTTATGAGTATAAGTTGTCTGGGATGCATCACGCTGAGGTAAATCTATCGCACACCCCTTTATGATATTTATTGCCTGCAGTCCCATATTCCTTTTTTCGGCGCTGCTGTATGAACGAGCCACCTTTGTCTATAAACGAGGCGGTTAAGCACATTCATCCGCTGATGAATGAATGAACACAGCAGGGAAAGAAGATAAATTATGGAACATATACATCTTCCTGAAAGAACACAACAGCCCAGCGCGTATCAAGCAAACAGCCTTGGAGCCAGCGTCCACATTCTCTGTTAAAAGAAAAAGGTGAGGGCAAATTCGCGATTGATGTGTCAAGGATGATACGAATTTGACCGATTTTCCCACCCGATTTAGTTCCACAACAAATCCCCACCAAAATAAAAGGGTGAAAGTATGTGTTATTTCGTTGGTATAACAACTCCCAAATACATAAATCCTTCAAACACGCAATTTCTCAACAAAAATCATAATGCTTATTCTTGAATAATATTGGTATTGAGGAGAGTAGTGTTGGCTATATTATGAAGTTGGGCGTCAACACTTCCTCCCCCTCCTCCCAATGGTATCTTTCTCATGATGGAATAATCCAATTCAGACAGAGGAGCGATCCAAGATCAAAAGGAAGCCGGTAGATATAAAATTTTATTAGACCTTGTAGCACTTAACTCGTGAAGATGTACACATGCAATCATTATTGTCATCATTGGGGAAGCTGAGGTACTTCTTGAAAGGGTGAATGTGCGCGCGCGGATGAATGTGCCTTAGGGGAAAAAAGGTCCTTTTCTCATTCATGTTATCACTTGGACATCCGATCTACTTGGCGAGGCAAACAACTGATCAATTGAAAGCATGTTGTTCTAACTATATATTCAAAAAGTGCCAAAGATGAAGCAGCAAAGACTTTATGATTAAGATTTACAGTAAGGCGCATTCTTGAGAAATGGGTAATGCAAGTTTATTGATGAATAAAAATCGGAATTACCCACGTTCTGGGCCCCGTTCTGGGTAGATAAAACGAGTTAGGACGATGATCTGTGCACGCTATAAAAGTAATTCAAGGCGAATTAATTCTCATGGTAAAGATAAAACTCAAGTGTAACTTATCATTTGCAACATTCCGAGTTGATGCTCCAAAATACCAATCTAGGAAAAAAGACTACAAATGCTGTCAAAAATAGGATGAAGAAACTGATCCTTATTTCATTTTGAAATGGCCCTAAGATGGGACAGGACGACACTCCTCAATTGTCTGGCGCCTAAGCGATAATCTTGCTACTTCACTACGGATCTCAAGCTTCCATGAAGTTCGTACGCGGCGTGGGTTAGAAGGAGGAGGAGGGGGGGGGGGGGGAGGGGGGGGCGGAGGTAGGAGGTATTATTCGACGCTAATTGCTTTCAAACATTGCATGAAGTACATATCCTCAATAATGCGTAGATAAGCTGTCACTCAGTTGGTTCGACTATTTAATAAGTGTCAAACATAATAGACGTGAACTCGTAGTACCTAATTCATAGACTCATACACATCCTCATTTTCTCCAGACTCTTACCTCTTCATTGATTGTCAAAAGCTCATCAACGAGCAAAGAACGCCAACCCGGTTAAGCGCCTTATCGTGGCTC
Organism: Hymenolepis microstoma; assembly: GCA_000469805.3. NCBI lineage: Eukaryota > Metazoa > Platyhelminthes > Cestoda > Cyclophyllidea > Hymenolepididae > Hymenolepis > Hymenolepis microstoma. The sequence goes on along the minus strand of LR215995.1, from coordinate 6,378,588 downwards.
ATTTCGTCTGCTCCTCACAATGTGGATTGTCCACTACACATGTGCCAAACTCAGTACTTGGTCTTCTCAGTGGCGAAATGTCCATGTGTTCTGCTGGCTTTAAGAGGATCATTAGTTCCAGTCTCCAGTTAAAATTCGCAATTTTATATGTCCTTAGACCTCTTATATCACCCAATTTCATAATTTCTGAATGTATTAGATCTTCGGTTCAATTTGACATGTGAATGTGGCAAAAACATTTTTAAACCGGACCATATCCAGAACATGGTAAATAAAGGCTGTGCTATCCAGATTTATGTTTGGTAAGTTTGAGACCTGATAGGAAAACTATGTTACCATGACTACTAATTATCCAGTTACTAGAATCATTGTGAACTCACCTTTATTAGAACCTTAGTTAACCCTTTAATCTCATGCAGGACCGTACTGTCCTCTTACAAAGTAAGCTAGACTCGTAAAAGAAGGGAAAACAGTTGGAAAATTCGGGTATTAGAGGGTTAAGGAGGGGTGTCATTTCAAAACTAATAAGTACACTGGAAATGAGAATGAATCGAGTGGTCAGCATTACTTAGAGAATTATTACCCTCATAAAAATTGCTGAACCTAAATTCGGTAAAAATAGTGAAGCTTTCTGATCTTACCTATTTCTTAGGTCATTCTGTAATCCAAGCTTGTATGAAATAGAGATTTCATCCTAAATTCTTCTCAAATCAAAATTGAAGATTACCCACATTTAAAAAGTTGCTGATTAAAGCGTAGCAAAAAAAAATATTTTTCACCAATCTTGCATTTTGGTGATCATTGTTTGGGCAAGTAAGTTAACCCTTTAACACCCTCAGGACCGTGCGGTCCTCTTTCAAAATAAGCTCTGTTAGTACTAGACTTGTAATAGAAGGCGCTATGCCGTTTGAACCATGTTCAATACGTCTATAGCCCTCATCTGATACCACCAAAACTCATCACATCATGGGATCAGTCTGCTGTGAGACACGCATGAGTGTAGTTAGGTGAATTTTTCAATAAATAATTCGGCGTTAAAAAGTTAAACAATGATTGATTGGTACTTCCATTCCTAGCTTGTCAAGTGATTAACAGAGGTGACGTTCAAAAGTTTCAAACTAGAATATACAATGGCAAGTATAAATACAAGTTCTTTAATCAATGATTTAAATTTATACTTAAAGTTGGCACTTCTTTTGCAAATGAGAATGCGGGTATCAGTCAAATTGCTATTAAAGGCAATCTCGATAACACCGCTTAGAAGAAAGCAGTCACAATCTACAAATCTGTATGATAGAAATGTTGAGATGTACGTTAATTTATTGATATAATTAGCAATTCTTTGCGAATTTCGCATATTCGTACCACTGGCCTGTCTGCCTACCTACATGGAGTGCGCGTGGGGAGAGAGAAAAGGTGGTGGTGATGGTTGACGCAAGCACTTGATGTGAATTTTCTCTTTTTCCACAGCGAGAGAGGATAGATGAGAGAAAACTGAACACGTTTAGTCTTTGTAGTGATTTTTTTACACGCTAGCTACAAACACATACGTACAGGTAAGATAGATGTACTACTGTCAGCTGTCAGACTGGCCAGGAGAAATACACAAATTCAGTGAGAGAAATTCGATGCGTGTAAAAGAGACATCGCATTATTGCCTAATTTAACGCACCATCATCTATTTAATATCCAGTTCAATTTATAACCATTTCTTCCACTACTAGAAGTAAGAAACAGCACCGCAAAAAGGAGGCTTTTTCAAGCCACGGTGAGTAATCGTTTTGCTTATGACGCCTTGGCTGTGACCAATCAGAGAGAAGATACAGTGATAATCATTAGAGGGAGGAGGGGGAGGGGAGGAGAAGGTGTAGTGATCATGTATAGGCATGTTGAAGCGCTCCCACGACCGTGGGAATCCTGTACGGCCACTCACTGTGCACTTCAAGTTTGCGCGTCACGTATTCTGACCACAGAACATTGCGCACACATACGTACACACTCGAGAATTGTACGTGCGCACGAAGACACTGTCAAATTGTAATTAATTAGTGCGCACGCGAGCTGTGTGTTTGCTTTAGTGCGCTCATCTGTCTTTGTTCCCACGCTGTTAAGTGAGTCACTCATGTGCGACTACACAAGCCTTTCATGCACGGCCCTGATATTCATTTGTGGTGGTTAACCCTGGACAAGATTCTGATGTAAATAAACTGTTTGTCGGTTTTTTAAGAAAAGCGTCAATGAAAAATGATGTTTGCACCACTTGTTCGGAAGAGATAAGCAGATAAATGATATCAGTGATTAAAATCTAGGATATTTTTTGCATTTAGACAATTTTTAAGTGACGTTGAAATTTAACTCTTTGTAGGCCAGATTTACCAGCTTCTCGGTAAATGAAAAGACCATTAGGGTAACCTAGTAGAAGGAACGTCTGAAGTTGAGCTGAGTTACCGAAAAAACGCTTAACATTTGTTGAGACCAGACATCTAGGGCAACAACTTTCAGAAATAAGTTCTAGTCCCCATCTGAATCGAAATTGGAGCACGAATTTCAGGTGATGATTCGTTGATAGAATTTAAATCGATATTAATATCAATACATTCTCCTTTCATTTCTTCGTTTAAAAAAGTAAAGTGGACATGAATGAACTACTAAAACACCTATTTGTATGTGATTAAAGGACGACTTGTAGTAGTGGTTTAAAAGGAGCTAATATGGATGTCCGTTGATTTAAACAAAAAATTGTTGATTGTGAGAAAACCGAATTGTTTCAACGTCACTTGTTCCAAAGAATAAGGTTAATCTAACTACATTGCAACCAGTTTTCCCAGAAACCGTCTCGACACCTGTGTTTGAATTAAACAGTGAATGAGATTGCCCGAAAATCGACGGCAATTAGGCTTCTTAATTTGACCCAGAACAAAGGGTATTTGATTAGAGCACTGAGCTATTGTTAGTTTGGTGATTAAATAAATGTTACCTAATGAAAAATTACTATATGATTAAATTATGTATCTTTTGATAGCTTGATTAATTTTGAACAGAATTAACCGATTTCAGGATTGGCAATGATAAGATTTAAACATAATTGAAAACTCGTTTGATTTTAAAAATATTAATCAATAAATGAAATAATTCATTAGGACTTTGCAATAGAACATGACGAGCTAAATGGATATCATTTACCTTTATTTTGTAATTTTAAATTTGGCTAAGTTGGAATTAATTTAATCAATAAAAATAAAAACTGGTACAAGTGAAACCAGAAAGAAGGCTAGTTGGATGGTAAACTTCTTTATGGCGGTGGTAAAATTAATACAACTTCTGCCATTTTTAACCACAATTTCTCACTAAACGACACTCATAACTAAACCCCAACCTAATTGAACACTTTCAATTATTTAAAGTTTTAAAAAAGCAAGAAGAATCACATTAGTATGTCAAGTTTAAAAGTATCTTCACTATTCAGGATGGATATCTTCAAATTTCCCTCCACTCTATTTTTCCAACTCTTGTAACGCTCCATTTTGGACTTTAAAAGAGGTTTACATGCATTATCGAATATATGATCTTGAAAATGAAAATAAACCCTGTTCTCCCATCTATCAACTCAAGGTTACAAGGATAAGAATAGGGGATTAAATGGGAAGACTGACTTATATTCAAATTGAAGAGGAATTGGAACACAATTTTGTAATTGGCAATATATCGGAAGTTCTCCATAGACAGGTTTCCCCAATTTTCTAGACTCCTTCCCCTAGTGAAGACAAAGGCCTGCGACTTACACGTAGACAAAATACATCTCGTCCATTCATCCCACCCTCCCCTTATTTGAAGAATTAGTAGATGCGAGAAAGAGTGATGGATAGGTATTGGTGGACAATGCATGGGTCAGCAGTGAATTAACATCGCTTTGGATTGAAGACAACCTCTTTGGGTCAGACCGATTGCAAGTGGTAGACAGATTGGATTAAACTGACTGAGTGAATTGAAATCGCCGAGCGCTGTTCCGTTTGCTTTATTGAGGTAGCTATGATACGAGGGAATGCCGTGACGAAAAGCCGTACTGACTTAGGGTGGGATATTTACAAAGAAACCGTTATGGAAAATGGAATAACCACAAATTCACTGAATCGGCTCAAGAAAGGCTTCCGATTCTGATAATGCTATTAACCGAAGAATAGGGGAAATGAAGAGGGTGAATCTTTCTAAAAGTTACTGCTAACATGAATTGCTTTTAATCAAAAGAAGAGACAAATTTCTCCGAATGGCAAGAATAACTGTTTAAGTTAATCAACCTCGTCAGTAGGCTCTCTGAGCATCACGCATGTACTTTGGAGTAGGGTTCAGACGTTTGAGCTTTCAAACACTATTAAATGATGATGTAAACTAACAATTTAACAGAGACGAATTACCTACTGAGTGTAATATTCAAATGACTAAGACAGTCATCATACCCAATTTCCTAATCAAATGGGGAAAATTTGTATGTATAATTAATAGAATAGGATATCTAACATTTCACGATGCACTCCGATGTCAATTACCTTATTTCTCCATAAGTAAACTATTATTTAGGGCTGTGATAAATACGATTCAGATACTGAAGCCAGTTGAGAGTGCAATTCGACGATTTCGGTTCTGAAAAGCGAAGGTGTTTTTGAAAGAGATCCTTCTTTATCTTTAAGACTTTCAGTAAAAAATACCTAGACACCCATTTATTCGGATTGGGCTTAATGTAAAGGCTGTCTATTGATAATTGGCCATGGAAAACGGTTTTTTATGAGGATAGTTGGATATCACCATGTAACTTTTGTGATCTCTGTTTTACAAAGAAAATGCAAAAAATTTAAAAGGCTTAGAGAAGACTAGTTGGTGTAGTAGTGAGGTTATTATTTTTCATTATTAATATTATTAACAGTAATTGGAAGAGGCAGCTGGCATCATTTGGTATCAAGTTCAATTAGAGTTTTAGTTAATTTAGTTTTGAATTAGTGTTGTATAATGTATAATAAATTAGTAATTCATAATCCGAAATGGAAAATTAAAGAATCGTCACCTGTACTACAGCAAATGTTTTTTCCCGATATCTTGAGCTTATTGGGAGTTTTTCGGTCATGTTGGTCGGTCCTGCCACTTCCATTATCTTGCATGGTATTCAGCAATTTACACTTTTGCTATAGCAGAAACGAGTTGTTTTCAGCTGTAATTCCGTTATGACTTGATAAATAGGCTATCGTTTCACTGGGGGGAGAATTTCCACATTTCAGGCTAGTTATTTTAGGGGCTGTTTAATAAGTTCTCGAATTTCTTTCTAGACAAGCTTCAAGTGCAATAAAGTCTAATTTTCAAGCAAACTCTTAAAAGAACAGTTCGCGTCATGTTTAGAATCTTTGGGGAACGCGAGAGGTAGTCAACGAGCACTAGATAAAATAAAAAGCACCATTTTCACATTAGGCTAAGCTTTTGTTTTTAAATCACTAAAACACCGTGTGAAAGAGAACGGACCGGTGGCAAAGTATGGTCAGTCAGAGATTCCCCCATCAACAGAAGTCTCACAAAGTTGAATATTTCACACAGGTATTTTCTCTCAATCCTCAAATTACTTCGAGTTCTCATCAATCCAATTTAAGCAGGCAAGCAGGGAATCGAACAGGCGAGATCTTTCTGTTTTTCTCAGGATTGGTATAATCAAGTTGAAAATTTTTCCGTTTCTCATATTTAAGAGTGGGATTAAGAATTTATAGAAAAATTGACATTTTGTGTGTGAATTGTTAACTATTTTGTTTTAATTATGTCACGGTCTTTAGTAATTGCCTAAAAATTTTTCGAAGATAAGAAAGGTTACTCTGAGAAAACCATTGTGCTTATAGCAAATTGTTTAGTACATTTTATAATTCATTTAGGCTCTGAAAAGTTAGACAAATCAGATTAATATAACGGTTTACCTGAATGTCCTATAGCGTAAATACTTGTATCACCAGCCATTACGTATGTAATCGGTCTGTGTTTAGCTAACAACACTTTATGGCAAAAAAATGAAATCCAGGGAAGGGGCCAAAATTTAAAAAAATTGAGTTGAGCGAGTAATGGCCTTGGCACTTTAAAGGTAAGATTGGCACTTCACCAACTCTCTTCAAATTGGTGAATATAAACGGGATGAGATTGGGAGAAAGCAAATGATTATAAGCCATCGTTCTTGAAGACCTGCATCTGCTAGGAAGTTCACCCATTGGCTCCGAGGGCTAAGATTGAAGAGAATTTTTATGGCCAACGTGGTCCTAGTCGCAAGTGGTGCTTTCAAGGCAGAAATACCCCCAATTTACCTTTCAACTCTCATAACTAAAGGTTGCAATGACTGTTCAAACTGTACCTTAGAAATAACCTTTTACTTAAAAACACCAATTAAGAAATCCATAACAACTTAATGCTAAAGTGGGTGCCAATCGGCCTTTTACTTACCTCACAACAGGAAATTTTTCCTCTTTAGTGAGCATATGTTTGTAATTTCTGCCCAGAAATTTATGTCTTGTCTCCATAAACCAGCGTGTCTGGACATATATCTGCGCAATTTGAGTCGAGTGTCGTGGGAAAGACCTTTATAGGTGAATAATTTTTATTCAAGTAGATATTCTTACTAGAGTAAACATCACCTCCCAACCATAAAATGACGAATTTTACTGTATTGTTTCAGGAGTTTGATTTGCAGTTTCGAAAAAGCCAGATCATGAAAATAAATCCAAGAATAGACAAATAATTAGCATAATTTAGTATTTAGATTGAGTTCTCTGAACTGAAAAATACGGGGAAACAAAACTCAACGCTGTGATTATTCCAAGATTCAGTGATAAGGCCGAAAAATGTACCAAAGTAACATAAATTTTCTGAGTTTTGGCCATAAACAGTGCTCAAGCTAATAGCTGTCAATTCCAATTAGATTAATGGAACCCCTGGTGTTTGATCCACGTGACCATAATTGTCCATTAACATTATTTCCAATTTACAGTCTTTTCATACAATTTCTTTCTTTGTAAATGAGGCATTCAATATTCCCAATCATTTCTATTGTCGATCCTAAAATCGCATGCGTATTCTCCTAAGTTTGGGTCAGGAGGAATAGCTAGAATCGAAATGTTTACATGGAATAATGATCGTGGAGAATAAGGGTCAATTATTACAAAATATAACAGCATTATATCCGTCTGTATTTCAGGCACATAGAAGATTTAAATCTTTATTGGTCTTTCAACAGAATTCCATTAGCTTTGTGCTACATAAAACTTTCTGTAGGGATAATTTCTACTGCATTGACTACATTGAATTTCTTTCCAAGATAAAGATTGGAAATCACCTTCCTTTAACCTATTTAGAGCAGAAATCACATGGAAACAGAGGGTTTATTCACAGTTGACATGGTCGTACATATGTTCACACTGACGTGTATCACAGGAAAGATGACCAACTGAAAGCGAATATCTACCATATTGACAGCTGTCATTGTATTCTTCTCCATTCATCCCTAAAAAACAGAATTTGTCGGGTGGCGAGAATGTTGTGCTTTATTAAAACTTACAACACTCATGATTTGGATGCCCTTTTGAAGCCACGATATGCAAAATACCAAAATCTACTTGGCCATACTGTGATAATACCTTTAGCTGCCATTCTACGTTATAATCCTTGTTCTAGCAGAATTGAAGACCTACAGTTCAACCAATTGGATTGAAGGGAGGGCGAGGGGAGGAGGGGATGGACATTGATGAGTTCTAACAGCTTTCACTTTTAATGGAAGTACATGAGATGGAATGATTAGTCTTGGGAATACACAAGCAACATCCAAGGAGGTTGATGACCATATTGGAGTAGTGATTATGTGGAAAGCCAGTTTCTTGAGTACTATTTTGAGCACTAAGTCACTCATCAACTTGAATAAGCGATTTTCAAATTTAAAGAAAAATAGTACAATAGTGCAATGATGTGTTACATCAGTTAAATACTTAATTTCAATTTTATCAGAATTTTTAGCTATTAAGTAATCGACTTTAATTTAATACCAAGCCAAGTTTTGACAATTGATTGAACTATTTTATTTCTGTAGTGTTCAATCCGCGTGAAAGTGATTTGCCAATTAATTCCAGTGGTAGTCCTTTGGTCCTATTTGAGTCTTAATTTTAATCAATATAATTTATTGCGTCCTGATAGGATCTCAAGGACATTTGTTAAAGCATTTAAATTTAATGATACATATAATAATAATACTTCTGTTGAGTTTTATTGTGTCCAGTCAAGCTCACATTCTGTCATTTAGGTATTGATATATTGCAATGGCAATAGAACTCTTACTTAAACAAATCAAGCAATTTCTCTTGGTTTGGCATTCAACTAAGGAAATTATTAGATCTAAGGAATGCAAAAGTATTAAAATCTTCACCAAATTGTTTGGTGAAAAGATCAAATTTGCCTTTTAAATTTCGCTTTCGAACTGGCATGTACTTTGTCAATTCAGAAGATTATTATTGCTGCCTCCGTGTGACTTTCGAATACCTTGTCAAGCTGATGTTCGTTGTCAAACCCTCTGGATAATATTAGACAATAGTGTAGAGAAAATCTTGGAAATAATTGCACAAATAATAGACAGCCTAAAGTTTGCTTCTGTCGTGATTCAGATTAGTGAATTCCGGCTCTTGTTCCCGTCCATATGAAATTTGTAACCTGCCTTGAAAGCAGTGACATCAGGAATAAAAATGTAAATGCATTAATTTGTGAAGGTGAGGGTAAGTTATCAGAAAATCAATCTGCAACTGAAAATGACACTTGAAATAATTTTAATGATATTTAGGGGAAAAGTTAAATAATTGGCATAGGTCAATATTGATGACCGAGATTGATTCTGGTGAGATTTATAGATTTATGGATGAACCTAACAACTTAATTTGCAATGGCGATCGAAGCATCCGAACACAATGCCTTGTGATGACTCTACTTGAGTGAGCTTAAATGGCTTTTGATTTGCAGGGAAAAGTTGCAAAATGAATGATATCACGCATGCATACTGCTCAGAACGGACCGAAATGACGCAAGGAACATATATGGTGCCTAGAACTGAAAGTGAAATTAGTTCCCGAGTTAGAGATAAATGTGACATTTAAATTGAAAGTAAATGCTTTCTTTGAACTTAAATGTGATTTCTGTAGCCATGCAAGGTGCCCAGTTTAAAGATCTAAGCTAATTAATCCAATGAAAAAGCTGAAGACTCTTGGAACGAAATAGAAATGGCTAAAGCCATGAAAAATGCAATATTTTGCCGAAATGACTGCTGAATCAAGCAGATGACTTCAAACAAACCCTTTGAAAACTTCGATCTACATTCTTTGTGATACAACGCAATTCACAAACTCAATTATGGTATTATGGTATAAACATAAAATCCAAACCAATGAACCCCAAGTCCCTCCAATACCCAAGGTGGTTTATAATTAAATTAAGAGAAATTCGATTTCCTTCAAGTTCGAGTCTGAAGTCACTATGCAATATGGCTTGCCATTTTGTTTTTTTTGTGGAACTTCACCCTCTCCAGCACCGGCAAACGAGTATCGTTCCACTCTTTGTGGAATTATTGCTTTTTAACCAGTTTGTAGTGGTTTTCAAAAGACAGCGGTTTAGGAAACCTCTTTTTTTAAAAAGTGAAATTGGAATACTTAGTGGAAAGCTGAAGACCAACTGTTCAGTCTCTCGTGTAATTTTTTGGAGAACGCATCCTCATCAAATTTTTGGAAGAAAATTATTTGGTCATCTTAGCTGGTGTCTTTTTCACTCCTTTCTTAGAAAAAACAAAGAAAGTATTTTTACTAAGGCCGACCGTTTTGTGCTTTTAAGACTCACAAAGCCTAGATGCTAATTTTATTCCTTAAAATTATTTTTTTTGCTGAAAATTCAGGTTGGAGTCTGATCTGTGGAGATTATTCCTCCCTGGCACCAACAATTAATTGCAATTACAGGACTAAGAGGTTCATTTGTTTTCCAAGTTAAAGTGGAAATATTTTAAAGCAGAATATCTCCAATAAGTGGGCTGAAAATCGAGAAGTTGATTGCATTTGAACATATGAATATTTTGTGTGGTCGTATGCGATTTCCTAAATGTCTGCAAAATTCATTAAAAGTAGACCGCTTTGAGTGTCAGACTTGACAATTCTCGCCAATTTACGCACCAATTTTGGCCAAGATTAATTAAAATCTTTAAATTTCAAAAATCGGTAACTGTAATTCAAGGTGAGTGGATAACATTTCAATTCATTATTTAATTTTTAAACTATTTGTCATATTCTAGAAAATTAAATTAAGCGCATCAATGGACAGAGTAACTGTTAAGTGACTCTTCAGTTCAATAAGAGTTTGTAAAGATTTAGGGCATTCGGCTAAAATCGTGAATATTCGATCTGAAATTATAGGCTTAGATGCTAAACAAGAGAGAACGGAAATACCTGAGTAAAAATAGAGAAAATTTGAGAGAGATAGATATTATTTTCAGGTTTAATTTTTTGGTGTGTTGTGAAAAGGTGGATTCAAAAGAGAGAGAGAGTTCCCATGGCTAGCTGGCAATGGATTCTTCTCAGGTTAAATGAAAAAGCATTCTCTCGATCTCTCTGATTCGGTTTCTCATGGTCGAAGACAAGACGGAAATAATGGTCATCATTTTGTTTCGCACACTCAGTTTAGCAGGACTTTTGTGAGCTCTGCATGCAGCCTTATGTTAAACATATGTGGGCCTTTGCAGCGTGGGATACAGCTCTATAGGGGTTTGAGTACCAAAAAAATGGGTTCCATACAAACTCGATCTCATCCTTATAAGCCTCCATACGGCAATTACTGTACTTAGAAAGTGTCTTTTCATGAATATATTTCTTCATAAAGTCACAAGAGATGCAAGAAGGTTGCATTCAAAGTTGGAAATTATTTAAGCAGTAAAAATGAAGTGGACAAAGGGATTCGAACAGGAGTGAAAGCAGTGAAATATTCAGTCCACAGTCTGTCAAGTCAGAGATCAAGATACACGGTACCCACCAATGCTCAGGGAGTCAACGGAATGACAAAAAATATTGATCTAAACTAGTCAAGAGATGTGCGAATTCTTCACCAGCCTACTTCAAAGTTACTGTTTAATATGATAATGAGCTAACCATTTGCAATCGGCCTTACTTAAAGGGTGTCGTCACTAAGTCATGTTATTAACATGAGACAGAATTAAACCAATTATTGAATTTACAGGTAAACTAAAAGTATTACCTCATGTGATATTCGCATCAACAGTTAAAATCGTTCCTTTATAACGCTTTTATATCAGTCCCGTATACTATTTTACCCACATATAGTAGGTTGCCATTTGTAATAGTGTCAATAATGCTCTTGTATTAAAGTATAGTGTTGCATAAACTTTGACAAACAACAGTAAAATCTTTCATGGGGACACAAGTGTAAAGGGAGTTTGGTGAAAATTATTTTTCTGACAAAATCTATGTCAATTAATGAATTTTCCAACATTCAAAATAGTTTACTCACTCTTCCTACATTTGTGTAGTGATTTAAAACGTTTGCTATTCCAAGGATTTCACCAGGAGCTTGGGATTGGTCTTTGCAAAATCAAAGAACGATTCGGATTATCACTAAGATGAAAAGAATTCATTAACCGGTGGTACATGGGAAGCTCATCGACGACAACTGTTATAAATTTAATGTTCTTAATTAGACAGCAAATCAAACGACATTAGCATTGATGAGTGCCTTTTCGTCAAATTTTAATAAGTACAAAATCGATAATAAGAGGGTATTAATAGGTCATTTGTACAATATGTTATTTTCTAGGGTATTGAGCACCTATACGAGAATTTTTTTTCAACAGAATAATCTAGAGTATTACTAGCTACTGAGTGGTCAAGATAAAGAGATCCTGCGTGAAGAGGGCAAGGTAAATCGATATCATATTTTTATTTAAAGTACTAAATGGAGAATACTACGAATAACAACATACCGAGCATTCAATAGTTCACCATGAGCTTCGATAGACCTTGGCTACGTTACATTATCCAAACCAAGATAGTAAGATTCACCAAATTAGAACTTAAAGTAATATTATTGATTTTCATTTTGCTAATAATTTGTTAGTAATCACTTAACTATTAATTATTGACAGAATAAAATTACAAATAAGTCGAGCTGCATGACTTACTGCGACACTTTTAGTAGCATGGATATTATCCATCAATGAATTTGAGAGTCAAATGAGAACGAAATCATTAGGCAAAATCTCCTGAATGTATGGACCTCTCACTGTCTCCGAATTCAAGATAATTTAGTCCTATGAGGTCGGGACTACACGACAGCCTGCTTCCTATCTTATTTGGCTCGTTTGCTATTGAAATTAATCAAATCCTTTCCTTTGATTAATCAGAAATCTTTTACGTGTTTAATGAGTAATCAGCTATTAAATAATTAGGATTCATTAGGCCCATTTATTCCAAACAAAGTGGAAATTAGTTAAATACTAAAAATAGAAAATTACTATATATGCCTTCATGTGAAATCCGTAATTAGTTGTAATAGTTTCTAATTTCATTAGATCTACAGTTACACCACAAATAACGCTGTCGTCAATTTGTCCAAATCAAAAGAAGGAAATTTGTTTTTACAAGCTTTCAATGCTATTTATCTGCTTCAAATGTTAACAGTGTCATGACGATTTTCACACAATACTTACAGTGATAAGTTAACCAAACGCAACAGGTCTTCTTCATGTGTTTCCTACCTATTTTTTGTTATTTTAAACGTGTTCACTTTCAATATGTCATTTTGGAATTCGGTTTAATTGCTGAAATTTGGGATTTTAATATTCTTGTTTTTGATGCGTTCCGATGGGTATTAAATCCACAACGATTGACGCAGCGAATATGCTGGGTATTTGTAGCAATTACTTAGAAAAATCGTACCTGACTTGATCTGTTTGAAATCTACTTATTTCTCGGGAAAATGGCAACACAATTCAAATTAATATCTGATTCAAAAAGAATGGATTTGCATTTTGCTTTTTTTTAGATAAAGCTCCCATTTTATTCTTTCGCTCTCTACTTTCCTTAACAAATCAGCGCTTTGTCTAATCAATTTTGTACTTATAATGCATTTTTTAAGCTAATTTCATTTCTTCGCTACGTGAAGTTTATTATTTTTCTTTAATTGTCGTTTTACTGCACAGGGAGCACCCCCCCCCTTCCCCAAGTTATAGTCGTTTTTAGCTTCATTACCGATTGTTTTCAAGATTTGTGATAGCTCTTTAAAACAGATATTTTGTATGGGAATTTAAATGACGTGGAAGAGCGGATAGACAACTCGTAAAGTCGAACCACTTTGAACGAGTAGAGAAATTTTGAGGAATTTCCTTTCCATTGTCAGAGAGGATGATATTTTCCCTCATGCTAACTCATTAGGGATGTTTGGACTTTGGCTTGTATAAATAATACCGCTGATAAGACTGAAACCACCAAAACAACACTCGAAACTCATTTTATTTCTGTTTAGACATAAAGCAACAATATTTATATATCTCTAGTTTTACATATGCTCTAAGAAGTAATCAGTCCAAAGAGATGTCTTTGAGTATTATTACTTCACCCGCTCCTTTTCCGATGAGCATTCAGGTGAGTACGCAGTGCTCAGGCTATGAAAGAAGATGCTAATTAACTAAAATTACAGCGAGGTAGTTATCGTTGTCTAAAAAGGATGGCAGTAAATTTGACAGGCAGATTAAAACGAAAGTCAAATGAAAGCATAGTAAAATCTAGCTTCTTTCATGCGCCACCAGGGAAGATGTGACGCCTTGCTATCTCCCTTGGAGGACATCTCTTTCCCCATCGCTCTACTTAATTCCTCATTTTTTTTGACCAGTAATAAGAGATGCTGGGCTCCAAGTGTATATCAATTACCCGACTGGTATTTTTTCATTGTTTTGCCTAATGCATTTCAAAAGGAAGTACACGCTCATAGGACAACTTCTTTGGGACAGGCAGGCAGCAAAGTCACTGCTGTTCAAAAGTGATTTGACAAGCTTTGTTTAATTGCATTCAATGTTGGAATGCATGCTCAAGACCATTCTTAAACCCATCTTTAAGAGCATATGAACATCTCATGGGTAATAGAAATTCGCATTATAAATGATAACTATAAATAGGTAAGAGTCTGTATCATACATTTTAGGGATTAGGGCACTTGACTAAAGGAAAACAGTTACAATGATCAACACATATTCTGTCACTGGTGAAGTGATGAGAATTAAATCTGGAGGATAAAACGAATTAGCACAAATTCGAACCATCGGACAATTTGTGCACCGTTGTTGCAAAAATGAAATTGAATCCACTCAAAATCGTTGTGGAGAGTATAAATTGGACAAGAAGTTCGAAAAAAATTCATAGCCATAAAATAATTAGTCACACGACTCGTTACAAATCATTCTTTTCATTAAAGGCAGTTCATTAAAGGCAGTTAAAGGCAGTTATGTCTAGAGCATATAGTTATAAAGTGCACCATAGGGAGAATTTTCTTGGCTTTTTTTCAATATACGATTGAATGCTTTGAAAAATTTTCTTTGAACATTTGTTTGTGATAGCAATCTGCTTGCTAATCTAACGTCCGGATCAGATCTATAGAACTGAATGGACGACTATGGTGCTTTGTAATTTAATTTTACTTAATTGACTAAATTCTGTTTAATTCTCCATTTCGTAAATTCAGTTCTACAGTCAAACACTATATCCTTGGAAGAACATTATTGCCATTCGTTCACGTCAATAAAAGCGCTTGCGATCTCCAATCTTGGAAACTAAGCTGGGTAAGGGGCTTGACAAATGAGCCAATGTATTAAACAGGGTAAGAGACACCAATATGCGGAGGTTGAAATCAACATACCAACACTATTTAATTTTACGCGAATTCGGGAGCATTGAACTTTGTGTGCTTTCTTAGGGGAGAAATAACATGGCGGCGGAGGAATGTTCAATTACGCCTAGACTGCTTCATGGACAAGATGTTGACCATTCACTTTAGAGCTTAGCGGTCAGTTACAATTATTTCAGTGGTTAGTCAAGTCGCCACAATTCTTTGGTATTTAACTCTTTAGCACCCGAATTATTTTTTTGAAAAATGCACCCAACCACACTCATGCATATCTCACTGATGCCACCGACGTGATGAATTTTGGTGGTATCAGGTTAGGGCTATAGACGTATTGAACATGTTTCAAACGGTAATAGCACCTTCTGTAACGTGTCTAGTGCAAGTGTAACTTATTTTGAAAGAGGACTGTATGGTCCTGAGGGCGTTAAAGGGTTAAAATAACACTGCTCACTACAGCCAATGCAAGGTGGAATTTATGTAAAGTAAGAGACAGGTGTAACTTTATTTATAGTTATTTTCTTTAATTTAGCTGGACTTTTATTTCCGTCTTTTTGGATATACATATAAAGTGGCATAAAACAGAGGAGCAATGAGGTAGTGGAGGTGTTAGTGTTCAACATTATTCATTGTAGTACTTATATCGAAATGGCATGGGAAAACTCCCAAGTATATAAAAAAATCCAATACTTTGTTAGAATTCGATCCATTTAATTCGATTCAAACAACTTGTCAGTGTAAATTAAATATGAAATCAAACCAACTGCATGACAGTTTAAACGATCAAGCACTTTAGAGTGTTTGATGCCTTAAATTAACAATAAAATCATTATTGACAATCTTACTGTAACTTCCCATTAAATAACCAGGATTTGGCAGTAAATAAATTAACAGCGAATAATCGAGAGAAAATTTTTAGCAGGGTGAGAAAACGTGTGCATAATCAATTTTGAATATTTTCCCAAAAATATCAAACAAGTGAAAAAGCTTTCCCTTGGTTTTAAATACACTGTACAGATTTTCTCAGACGAGTTATGCAGATTTATACCCAAATTCCCAACGATTGAACAGAAATATGGGTTTCAGTATAAATAAATATGTATACATCTTTTATTAACTTTTAAAATACATTCGCATAATTTTACACTAAGTCAATTTTATTCCCAAATCTAGATTATTACTGAGCTAACTTGATTTAATTTGACTAAAGATCATATTTTTGCTCAATGTGCCAATGAAAGACATCCATCCCAAAGGAATTCGTAAAGCATAGCATGCAATTTAATACATTGAATAATTTCAAATGGCATTGAATGGGTGATAAGGAACTCTATTTTCGGTCAAATCTCAATCATAGGAAAATTTATAAATTTTCATTTGGCTAACCAATATTTAATGACCTTAAATGCTGCAAATTCCTAAATTAAGCAAGAAAGTCATTATGAAAACACTATTTTCCACCTAACACTATTCTTACTGGTCGCAAATGACCACCGCGATTGACAATCCAGCATCATTTTATGTGACCGGAAGGGTAATGACCTTAAGGCCAAGAACTACGAATGAAATACTTTTTGTATTCCGTTTGTTTATTTGTTACTATGACACTAATTTTATGCCAAATATACTAATAGAAAGTTACAAATACCAAATCGTAAAGCTAGAGCGGTATGTAGAGACCTCATTGAAAACGGAGATTTGGAGGCTGCCCCAAGCTCAATGCTCTTACGGATATGCACAATTAAAATGGCCTTTTTGCAATAGGTTAGCTAAAAGTACTCAGTTATTTGTTGCTAGTGGCAAGGAAAATACCAACAAGTTCACAGTAGAAGAAAGCACTGAGCAAGCGAAGTAGGCAGGAAAGCAGTCTGTTATGCATGCAAAAGGCAATAAATAAAAGCATTGCGAGATTTGGTCCTGAAATTCAAGTTACGACTCCGTTTACTATTTGCATATGGTCTATTACTCAAATTATCAAATTTTAGGATTCGTCGCCTCCTTCTTGGGTGAAATAATGCTTGCGGGACCTCGAGTCTATTGATCAGTTGACAAAATTTAGAAAATGAGTTGAACCTATTTTATTTTTGATTAACCATAGTCTGCTCAATTTACATAATTACTTGAATGCTTCCGATGAAAACCACTTATTCAATTGTAGAAGCATCTAAATACCATATTTCCCAAGTTTATATGATTAAACATAAAAACATTCAGTTTTATTACTTAACTGTCAACTTCCTTAAAAGGAAGCTTATCATTTTGAATAAATCGATGGTATTCGATGCCCCCTTGAATAAAAAAACGCGTATTTGGACTTTCAATAAAGCCAGAGAAGGAAATACTGATTGAATAAAATTCTGCCAAGAGAGTACCCTAGTCTAAGATTTGCTTCGGAAAATGGGCTCCTTCCTAGATCGTTGAACAAAAATGGAAGTTCGAGGGCAGCTCGTTGGACAAACTTAATGTAGTTGGATCCTTTAATATGTTTTGAAACTTCTTCTGCGAAGTTATCTCAAAAAGTTGGAATGTTAGGAATGTGTATAGAAGTATTAAGTCGTGGAACGTAATGTAATTAAAGTGATATCTTAGTAAACAAAAGTTGACCAGTTGAAATTTACCGGACTGCCTTGTTGAATGCAACTTTTTGTCGTAGAAATAAGAAAATAAAATAAATTAAACTCGCGAGGCATTTGTTTAAAATGCAAGACATTGACCTATGCGAGTAAATGACAACTGATCTAAAGGCAACCTGTTCATTTAATAGAAATTTGTTCAGTAGTATTTTTCCACAATAATATACCGAATATATTTAAACTTGATTGGGGTGTAAAGAGAGTAACACTTGCTCATTCGTTTAAGGCATGTTAACGAATTCAATGGTACCTGCCTTCTCCACGTGAAATCACGTCAGGATTTGTAACGACTTTATAAAATCGTGAACGTTTTTTGATAGATACCAAAAGAATTCCGTAAGTCTTTTTCTTAATAGGCTAATTATTTCTGCATTAATTTTTGTGAGCAATAAATTTCTGCTCATTGTTAAGGGCCAAAATGCGGCTTTTCTCATCAGGGCTTAAACGCCTGCAACATCACTAACGGCATTACTGAGATTTACGATCAATTAGTTACAGCCCAACGATGTCAGTTTTGGTTTAAAAGATCCGGCAAAAGGAATTTAAATGATGTCCCAAAATTAGGATGACCGATAAATTTTGATGATGATACATTAAAACCCATGGCCGTTTCAAACGCTCGGTTAACTATGGAAAAATTATCGCCAACATTCACATGTCCATGGTTAACTGTACACTTACACTCGAAGCGGATACTTAAATTGAATAGGGTGGGAATTGGGGAGCAGCCGTCCAACTCTCCCAGAAACTTGTGCATTTCTTTGTTGTCTTGAGAATAAAGAATTCATCGTCAACATTTGGGAAGGCTAAACCAGGTATTAAAAGACAAATGCAAGTTTATTTAACAAGTTGAAATGGTAATTCGTCAATATGACAATGCAGAAATTCAGAAATTACATTGGAAAAATCTACCACACCCTCTATATTCGCCAGATCTCGCCCCATCCCATAACTACTACTTTTAACAAATTATTATCTACTATTTCCATAACATACTTACAGGTTGTTTAGATGCGGAAATAATTTTTCAATTAGATTTTCTCCTAGAAGTTTATCCAATAATGAATACAAGCATCTCATATGATCCTAACACAATGTGGCTGAGGTTGACACGAATCTGACTAAGCACATCTTAGTAAATTGCGAATAATTAACAGTCTCTCCAAAACCTAGAGATTTTATTCTGAAATTTGAACACCACACCATTACAAGAACTCTTATGAAGTGAGGCACAGTGATGCTCTGAGTGCTCACTTCTCCACCTCTACCCTATTTCCATCAATCTCTTAGTCAACCATTTCACTCATTTAAACACTAGAGCATCTAAAATTGATTTTTTTCTGGCCATTGTAATTATATCAATCGATGTAATTAAAATGTCACCCTGCCTTCATTCAACTTTGAAATTTATGTTATCTAAAATGCACACTGAAGTGCTTTGGCTATTAATCGAAAATGACAACTTATTCCAAATTATTCCCCATCATTCATTGGGTGATGACAAAGAAACCCGTGTGATTCATTCCAACTCTTGATCATAGCTGAAAGAGTTACAAGTTTTTATTAGAAAAAGAGTGAGTAAGGATGTGTGACCTTATAAGATACGATTTTTCTCCTGCTACTGCTGCTGCTGCTGCTTCGAAATCTGAGGGAAGTCGTGGGAGTAAAGTGGAGGGGATTGTTGAAGGCGCGTTAGGGAAAGAAGGATGTAGTGAGAAGAGGGAATGAGTGTGGGAGGATTGGACTTGTTCGTGGGAATGCACAGACGGTGCGTGGGATTTCTCAGACCAGGTGTTCCATCTAACCATACTTTCGCACGATTCACTGCGATAATAGCTCCTGTTTGCAAACTAACCATCAAGCTACTGATGAATCTACTTCTATTTCTAATTCCTTAAATGCAATAAAATTATTACATTATTCCTTAATTAAATTTAAATTGCACCATCCGTACAGGGTTAGTCATTGGGAGTAGTTGTGAGGAGAAATTCAATTGGAGCCTTTCCTTGTTTATTGTCAAAATCGGATATGGGCACACTCTGAAGCGTTATTAGGCCCTTATTTAGGTTAAACTTTGCCCTTTTTAAGTTTGACAATTTTTGCAATTCTACCCACAGTGATATAAAAATAATTAAGTATTTTTAATTGAGAGGAAACCTGTAGTCTGTTAACTGAAGTCTTACAAATGATTAGAGAATATCAAATAATCTCGCCTCACCTCACCTCATTTCATGTGTCTATTTGAATTGCACATTACTTACTAAGCGGGCAGTTCAAGTTGTGAAGGTCAAACTTCATTTATCATTCACTGGTTTGCAGCAAGTGCGTGTCTAATGAATTCAGTGTTTAATGACGGGTACCAATTTAGTAGAGAGTATTGCTTCTGCCGATTCACTTCACCTTCCCTCCCGCCCCCACCACCCCACCCAGTTGCTGTAGAGGCAAATGATCTTGTAAGATATTGCGTAGCTTGCAGTTTTACCTCGGCAGAGCTCCTAAGCTGTGCTCATTCAAGGTGGACATAATGTTCAAGATCGGTTACTTAGTTGCTAAGAGTTAATAGGATGTTAATTAGTGGATTGAGGCCATAGTGCATCCTTGGGATAGTGATCAATTCCGTTGCACAAGAGCCCTGTCTTCCCATCTTCATCTCAATACCTCAGTTTTTATCCCTGATATCCATTGTTGCATAGCCTGCTAGACTGCGGTTGCAGACGTTCTTCGTGCTCTGTCCTTTTTCTCGTTCTGCACTTTCCTATCTTTCTCGCACAATTTGGTGCTTCTGCAAGAACTTTGAAATCTCATCCTTACAAAATAGTAAATTTCGAAATTTTGAATCTTCAGAAGTCGTCGAGCTCGTGTTTGACGTTCCCAGAAGGTAGTCTGCGCCCTTCTATGGTGATGATTTATCCTTCACAACAGGAGCTTCAGAATCGAAATTTTATGCAGAACAGTTCCAACCAGATAATCGAGAATTTTTCGGGGATCTTCTGTTCATGATTACCGTTTCCAACACCGAGCAAAGAGAAATAATTCCTGTAGGGTCATGCACCTGTTATCGACGTAGGACGAGGTAGGTGAAAAGGGAAATATGACTGAAAATACAGTACCACTATCCACAAAAGCAAAATCTCAGGCAAATCCAGCAGCATCCTATTTGGATGCACTTAGCAGAAAAATCGATTCCGAGACTCTATGACCTCACACTGATCTAATCACCATATTCTTAAAAAGTCCAACCTTCCAGGGGATCCAACTTAAGCGCCCAGCGTCTCATAAGACAATGCAGACAGCACTCTCAAGATTTTAAGAATGCTTAGAATCAAAAAGCCGGAGAAGTGCATCAAGGTAAATGCAACAATAAACCAAATCCTCCACTGAATATCTGACTTCAAAACACTCTATTGCACCATGATGCTCCATTTCATTCTGTGTTTTACTATTTCCTTCCAACTATTATTCAGACTTTGAAACACAGATACTTTTTTCTCTACTTCCTTAGTGTAACTTTTCAGATATTGGCATATTCGGCTTATATATCCAAAACAATTCACAGCTAAAGACCCGCCTTTTCCTTAAGTACCTTAAGGATGGGAGAAGATTAAAAGGGTTAGTGGGCCAGAGGCTCGTTTCTCGTACTCCTCCCTTGTTCTTCCTCCTTATTCAGACCCTCTTCCTCCATTTTTTTTAACTAACTCTATCTTGTTAATTTTTTTTAAATCTTACTTTACTCTCCATTCTTTTTCTGAATCACTGGAAAACAACGGCTTATGTGCTGTTGTCTGAAATCTGCTACTCATGGGCAGGCAAGTTGTTCACCCTTGTGAGGCAAAGACCATTTTAATGTGCGTGGAGAGAGATCAGTGAGTATAAATGTTCACTAATCAGTTTGGCTGACAAGTCGACATGGAGATAATTGAACATGATATTATGGCATTCATATTGTCTTTTAAGTAGCATTTGCAGAAAAATACTCATAACTAAAAACTTCTTAGTTTTGCTCAAATATTTTTAAAAGTATGTGATATAATGCCTAAAAGCTGAGCGAATGCACTTGATCAAGTTTTCGAATCAACGTTAAAAGTGGATGGAACCGTATTTGAGATTAGAAAATTCACACGAAATCTTGGAAAAGATTAGAAATAGATATTTCAGATCGCATATTTTCGCATAAAATTTTCAATACATTTAAAATGAAATGTGGGGCCCTGGGATCTGATTATCTTACCATGTGGGTAGGAGGCGAGGGAGGGAGGGGGTTGAGCGGATAATTATGTGAGTGATATTGAAATTTATTGTTATTATTTAAATTTATGAGATTTCAGAGGATTCGATATTCGGTAATTTTACTAAAATGCATTATTTAGTATTGGTTTCCATGGCACTTTACCACAATATTGTGTTATTTCACAAATTACGATGAATGAAACTATTCTTCTATGAACTTAGTATTCAATTAGAAAATATTTAGAAAAAAATGGAACTTAAATATTGATAAGACTGTGAATAATATTAAAGAAGGGATTTAGTCATTTGACATCTGTTATTAGTACCTGTGGGAATGCTGAAATATGTTTTCTTTTATTATAAATGGAGGTGGAGAAGTCCTTGCTTTCTAGGATACAGATTTATCAATTTGTACTCTTTTTGGTACAAATTTTGAGTTATCTCACGAGCAAGTAAATTGCTGGAGAATGCCACGACTATCACCAATTGTTATTATTTAATTTTTGCGCCATTCTAAAATTTATGTTCATGACAATCATTATTTGGTTTCAATTTAATTTGATGTAATATATTCGATAAAAAGTCTCCTTAAGTCATAGACCATTGATGTATTTGTGATAATTAATATGGAACGTGAACACTGTCGAACAATAGGCTTGAAATGGAAGAAAATTCACACACATTTTGTACACAATGTATTTTATTGTATCTTCACACATTTGGTTCAAATGCGCCAAATATGTATTATTTCAAACTGCTTCGTCTGATGCCATTTCTTTCAAAGTGATATTTATCATTAACCATTTAGTTGACTTCGGGTTTCACAGAGAGTAGAAACATCAAAGTCACAAAAAGTCGAGAGGGGAACAGAAGAGTGTTTCACAGATGTAAAAGAGACAGACACAAAGGTGGAGAAAAAGGTAAGGTAAGGTGAGTACTGTGGAAGTGGTCGAATATGACACACAGTGGAACATGGTAGTTTGAAGTCAACTGCCGGTTTATAGACTTTTTTGCCTTATGAGTATACGTTGTCTGGGGTGCATCACGCGGAGGTAAGTATGAAAGTTTTGAGATAATTACTTTATGAGATGAGTTGGAAATTTCGTGCATGGGGTTCGGGGGATTTAATGTATTCTCTGCTTAACGTAATTTGAAAAATATGTGGCGGTATTATGCGTCACATTCGAAAATTTGCATCGATCTTTCCGTTTCTAATACAATCACCCAAAGCGCTCTATTCACTTGAACACCGAAGGCCATTTCAATACTGAAGTTGGGATTCTGAGATGCGAAATGCTATGAAAAGGTGATCTTCACAAAAGCGGATTATCGTCGCTTCCTTTCTGCGAATCCACGTTGTATTTCTCCATAGTTTCACAAATTTCGTTGATGTAGATTTACGATTCTAGAGATAGGAATCGAATTTGGTAGATTTTGTTGGACTTGCCAGACACCTTTGTTGTTTCGTATGTACTTTATGTCTGCTGTCTTAATTCATTAGTATAAAGAACTCAGAAGTACATTTAAATACGTTTTTCTGAAATTTTTTATTATTATGGTTGTTTGTGTTAGTGAATGTGCACTGATCTCTATAGAATCCATTAATCGCCACGCCATCTGCTCCTATACTTAGATAGTACAAATTTTAAATCATTGAATGGTTTCATTTTTTGATTTGTGTTCACATTAAATCATAGATTCTGAAGCAATACATGTACAATTCTATCTTAAAATCTAGTTTAAAGTCGTGCTCAAGTCGTACAATCTGTTATTAAAATATTAAGGAGGGCACTCATATTATCTAAAACACTATCCTCCTCATAAACGGAGAGTGCGACCTTGCATCAGCATTGGTTGTTAAAGGCCAGATATTGCGGTTCTTCCATTTTTACGAAAAAAACCCATGGTATTGAGACAGTCTTAAATTTATTGCTGGCTAAAAACTTAACCTAGATCATCCTATGTAACCCATGATACAGAAAGCCTCGTTTAGCTTTCCGACAGATTTCAACTTCACGACGCCGTCCAAATAATATGGAGTGGAAGCAGAATTCAACAAACTATGCGAGGATAACGGAATCTTATTCTTTCTTTTTTTCCAACTAGTCTGTATTTTTATTTATCTCATCGTGCAGACTCCATCGGCCGAATAGGACGATTGTCGATCATCCTTGCAGAAAAAATTTGAACTAAGATGCATTCATGCCTCCCCTACCTTAATGACGCTATTGCAGTAGTTCATTTAACTAATCCAACTTTACCAAGTAACACAGAAAAAGTTGTAGGTTTTATTATAATAATATGTCCAGAACTCTTCAGTGTGAGAAGCACGTTCAATGCTAGGAGAATTAATGTAAGATAAACAGATGTGAGTGGAGATGTTCGTCAAGATTCAGACCGGAAATAATGAAAGTATGCAAAACATATTATTTTAAATTATTCCCTAATTTATTTGCTCTCAGCTATAATTAAGCGTCCATTTGTACAAACAGTTGAATGTACAGTATTTTTTATAAGTCAATTAATTAATTTAATGGATTTTGAACAATATATGTTGAAACCAAAAGGTAAGCAGAATGATACATCGGGAATGCAATAAAAGAAAACCTTATTGTATTATATTTCGAAAATGGACATTTGAAATTCATTATGAATAAATTAATCGGAAGTAATACTTAAATAATTTACTGTCACAAGGGTATTTTAACAGATAGAATTATTTATTATCAAACCAATTCAATCAAGTCATGAGCTCCGCTCAATTTGAAATATCTTGAAATAGGAGGAAAAGCGATATTATCAGTCAACTCTATTCATTCGCCCTCTCCCTTTTCTCATTCAATGGGAAACGGAAATTATCGCTTCATTGGCTTTATTCCCACAAGCAGGGTCAGTGGAATCTATGCGAGCGTGCACTTGTTTTAACCGCTGGGATTTCCCATAATCGAATGGCTTGGGAAAGTGAGGTGTTGCGAAATCAACCTTTTTCCCACTGCTGTCCTTCTGTCCACTCCCAGCACTCGCCTATATGGGAAGGGGAGGAGGAGGAAAGAAAAGGTAAGGAAAGGGTTGTGGATGGGAGGTGGTGATTACACGGGGCGGGCAGGCTTGAGAGTTACCACCTGGTTTGAGAATTCCCACGCTTGCACGCTCCCTTTAGCCCTTATCCATCCGCCCACTCCCCTCCCCTCCCCCTCCCCCTCCCCCTCCCCCGTGCTGTGTGACCCGTTCAGGCAACTAACCAGTCGTACAGCCGCGGCAATAGTGAACACATTGCGCACTGTCTTCCCTCACACACAAAGTCACTAGTCAAGGAAACAACACAGCTGGGGTATTTCCCACCGTGAAATTTCCCCTATCTGCCTATTACTGAGGGAAGGAAGAAAGAAGGTAAGATGGGAGATTTACCAACAGGTAAAAATACAATACAACAGACATTGAGGAATATATGTGTTGTATTGTGCACATAACATTTTTTCTAATCCATGTATTGCAGATTTGTGACATCTGACTTTTTATCATGTTACAAGAATTCATGATTGTTTCTCCGCTTGCCATAAACTTGCCTACCATTTGGGATCGAATTTGATATAGGCAATGAAATTAAATATAATACCTTAGTGGTATTGGTTAAACTGTTCTCTAAATGTGTATGGGTATATGCCGAGCATCGTCCGAATAGGTGGGTGGGGGAGGGGGGGGGGAGTGAATTCTTGACAGGTATTGACAACAGTGTACGCATGGTTGACTTTTGGAAATTCAATTCGCCCATAATAAGTTAAGGGTGATATAGAGATTATTCAGATATTGATTATTTGAATGAATGTTACTATTACTGGTACTACAAGATAATTTTTAGGATGTAAGTTGCTTGCTATTATTATTAACCATACCAAAGCACTTAGACAATTTTGATCGAGCAGAGTTTCAAAACTAAATGAGTGATATTGGTGACCTAAGCGAAGTTCGAAACTTGTTGCGGTAAGTCGAGAATCTGGAGTCCAAAATCATCAGGTTGTCCGCATTTTACCTCCCTTTCTTATCTTTTCTAAATAGAAATTCTGGGTGGTATGTTTCCAAATGATTTTTTTATCACTCTCTTTACACATGTTCATAGAGGTAGCCCTCCATTAAGCGAGAAAGCCTGTCAATATTTACAATACCTTTTCTGATCATAATCCTTTCCTCAGTGTCTTCTTATCTTGCACGCATTCGCAAGAAGTCGCAGACGCTGAGCGCCCATTCAGTTTATTTCCCATTCTCTACAACATATATTTGTGGGTGGTGTTCAAATAAGCCTGGAATAGATTTCTTACTTGAATTCTGCACTTAAACCGCACCGTCTTTCTTGCCTAACACGTGCTTCACAACAGCATTAAGCCATCTAAGCCACCCTTTTGTATAAAATCATTTGAATTTCCTAATTTTACATATTGAGATATCGATAAAAGCTTAGTGGTTTATCGCCCAGAGGTCATGCCTACTATTAGCAAAAACAGAGGTGCCTTCTCACCAACACTTAAAACACTCATTTGTCGCTTTCGAACTGAATCAGTCTCACTTGTCGAGATGTGTTCCAGCGACCCTTAATTTGTCATCATCCACCTTGCCTTAGAAGGTAGTATAAGAACTGTCAAGGAAAACAGGTTTGAAGGCCGTTTCAAGCACAGCACCCTGGCCAGTCATTGAATTGCGCTGTGTGTTAGTTTTTTATTAGGTTTTAGAGAAAGTATTCCACATCACAAAGATTACCTCATTCGTAATGATAAACAGGCACAATCCATTTCAGTAGTTCCCTCTGAGTCTGTAAAGTGAAATAATGAATTCAAAAGAATCATATAAGCATTCTGGCCAAGTCGACAGTCAAAATCTCAATTTATGCTGATGTTATCACATTTATATCTCCTGCCGCCCAGTATGGTATCTACTAAAATACTGCGTTCTCTGGAGAGAAATATGCTGCCGCATAACCAGGGGATATATTGCCATTATTGGTGAGAAATTTGACACCACTGATTGGTGTGGAGTTATCTATACATCACAAATAATATAAATTAGAGCAAGGAATTACTTCAGCTTTTGATATTTCAAAATTTTTGTTTTCTACTAGAGTCACGAGTTGAATTTTTCGGAGCAGAGAGATAATCGGTAATGGACAGTACCTAGCGTTCTAAAGTACAGACATTAGAATTGGGCCTTTCGAATCTCGGTGAAGGCTAGGTTTTTTCAAATTTTCGGTTGGGCTCCTACGCCTATATTTTCTAGTGCTGATTGACCACAAAGTAGTTTTTTACTAGATCAAGTCCATTCAATTGTTAAGCTTTCCAATTAACTAGACCAATGGTGAGTGCCGTTGAATTCACTTAAGTTGATTTGATGTAGTCCAATAAATTAGCCCAATGATTAGTAAATATGTCACTTTTTCGAAGTAAGTATTACTTTAAAACCAAAAGCTTAAATGTTTTTGTGCTCTCAAAGGTGGAGATGGGAAAATTTACTGTGGAAAATTATCACAAAAAATTACTTGTACGTGCAACAAGTCCATCAAGGCATGAAATGGGAAGGCCAATTATATGAAGGTAATGAAGACAGAGCAATATGTAGTGTGGTCAAGAGAAAAGGGATCCCGTGTCCTATATCCTACTAAAAGCGGTACTGAGTGCTTGCACGGGGTCACATGATATTCTGTAGGTACTCCATTCAAAAGAAAATACGCCATGGCTTTACCTTTCTGCATTCCCACGGGACCTCGTTTATCGTGACCATCCTTTAGAAAGCGCCAATCAATTAAAGTGGAATGGTAGGGCGCAAAATAACTTCCATTATTCCACTGTCAAAACTCTTCTTATAATTTTTGCTGTGCCAGTTTCAATCGAGGGAAACATTTGAAAACGAGGAACCGCCAACAAGACCAATTAGTAAATGAAATGGTAATTTAATGAAGTCGAGTCATCGCGTTTATGATACCGAATGAGAGATAGCCCACCTTATATTGAATATTCTAAAAGTAGAATGCTAGTAGACCGGTGGCTGCAAAATGAAACTACAAACAATTTAATTAATTTTTTAAAATACATTGCTTCCATCTGTCATTTTCCCAGCATTAATACATCAATATCTCTGAACTTTAGTAGAAATAGTATGAAAAAGATCCGCGAAATTTCCAAACCACTGTCAATAACAGAGTTAGCACCCAACACGACCTCGTGCTATTTCTTTTAGACGCATTTGAATCCCATGCACGCTTGCATGTTGTCGACTTTTCACAGGCAGCGGTCTAAGTACACATAACTCAGATCATACTTGTGTAAGTACGGGTGTGAGAATTATTGTGAAGTTTCCACACCGATACCATTAGGGTTTGGTCATTTGTATGATTTGTCGCCAACTTCTTTCTTTCCGTTTTCAATTCCACCATATATCATAAATCTCGTTTTGACAAGTTTTGACACCTGAGCTCAAGATTTTGAGAAAATTGGTAAGTTATGACTTTTCCACATTGCTGGTGTATTAGGAAGTCGAGTTTCTATCTCTATAATCTGGTCCATTAGACAAGACTTGGCTACTGTTTGGTCGAATCCGGAAAGAAAATTGGAATAACGCCTAGCAGGCCACCTTCACACTATCTACGTTGGAGATCAAATTCTGCCGGATCGATTAAAGTATTGCCTCTACCAACCGCCTAATTGTCAGAAGTGATATGCGCTGTGCATTGGCAAGGAAAATGAGCGTCTAAGCGACAAGCTGTGGGAATCATCTAAAGTCCGATTACTACTTTACGGCTTTAAGTTATTCGTTTGCATGATAAACATTGATAACATGTCAAATGTTATGGAGCAACGTCAATCAGTGACACTAACTCAAACCATTTAAACAGATTAAAGGCGAAAAGGAAAATTTCTTATTCCTCATCAAAGGGCTCCCAGAATGAAACTCCTCTTCCTAAGAAAGAGAATATTTGGCTTCCAATTTCTAAAAGCACGAAATAATTTTTCCATGAAACAGCTCTGAAAAGTGTTTTTATGCAAAAATCTTATATGTAGACCTTGGTGCTTAAAAGGACTACGTCCTGTACTGATTAAGGTGTGATGGGTGATAAATGGCTTCTCAAAAGGCGTGAATAATCTTTCTCTCTCTGATACCTGAGTTCGGGAAGTTCCACCTTGCTTCTGCTTCGATTCATAATAGAAAACAAATAATCACCCAAATCCACTTTCAAGGAAGGGAATAGCCAGTGCTTCATCAATCCTTCTTTATCCTAATAAAAAAGAAAGAGAATAACTTGGGTGGTGCTATGTAATATTTTAACTTTCGATAAATAATAACGAAGTGTCTCCTGTAGAATGTAATTGAAGTTTCACTTCAACTGACAGGTATCTATTAAAATTAATACCTTTGTGAGTAAATCCTACTTATGATGAAAATGTACTTATTAACTCAATTAAACCAAAGATTTGATTAGGGAAGGAGATTGTGAAATTAAAAAGCTTTTGGTTCAAAAAACCACACCTTTCTGCATGCTCCATCACTTATCAAGTAGACTTGAACGTTCGGCTACGTTTCATTTCGTTTAAGCAAGTTGAATGATGAGAAGTACGTATTGTCATTTTTCGCGACAAAGCGAGGATGATAAAATGGTTAATCACGGAAAATCTTCTAACATGGCTAATGATAAAAGACGGAATTATAGGAAATATGTATTAAACCCAAAGAGCATGAATTCATTGGAATTTTCAATTCATTTAGTTTTTCCCTTTTTATTTAAAACGCCATGCTCCAACATTCGAGTCGTAAAAAGTCCTCAATGAAAAGAACTTAATACCCAATCTAATAAATTACGTGTTTTTTTGTCAGGAGTTTCGAGTAAATGTTAAGGAAAAATTGGTAAATATCGTCTCAATTTTTAAATGATAAAAACAATTTATAAGGGTGGTATGATAGAATGATTTTCAGTTAGAAATAATACATTTCAAATAATTCAGCTTATCACAGAGGAGTGCTAATCGTTCCTGTTTAGAAGAGGCGCGGCCATCTTTGGTATACATAAATTGTGTTCACATTTATTAGGTCTCTAAATTAATCAATCTAAACATATAAATACTTTTATTCAATTGCAATTCCTATCCACGCTTAGGCTAAGGGTGGATAGAACAAATTTCAATTTAACGAGATAGTAAAATTTGATGGGAACAAATGTCTCTCGTTGTGCCTCCTTAATGTACCCAATAAGGACATCTTTAAAGCGATAGAATTGGGGTGGCGTGTGGAACAATAGTTAACTACCCACGAAGTTGGGCTTGAGTGTAGGATTAGCTCTTCAAAGGTACCATATTGTTGGGAGCAATCTAGCTCAGTAGTGCTCCATTTGATGGACCTCACAATTCTCACGCACTCACATCTATGGGGATTGAACCATAACCCAAATTGGACCCAAAATTGTGTCCATTGTACGCATGCCCGCTGCACAACACCGCGAACAATCTGTTGGTATTTATCCAAGTTGAGTTCAGTTGGGGTTAAAGGTGTGCGAATAAGTCATCTCTTTAAACCTAACTAAAGTCTAGTCACTTTTCATCTCAATCGAAAGGCCTTCAGTCCTAAATAATGGTTAGGAGCTAACAACCAACTCTGTGGCTAATTGACCCAAAGTGTGGATCATTGATTTCCGCAAAGAATGCCATTGTGTGCCTATGGAAGATATCAACTAACTACAGTGTAAGCGTGCTAAGTTCAACCAAGTGAATGTAAGAAAATAGAGTATTGATGGACTAAATGAAAGTTTAACGCCATAAGATCCGAGCTTATCAATTATTGAGGGGGAAAGTTTAGCACCCAAGTACCTTCAATATTCACTCGATCGTGCGTGGAAGAGTGGACGGGGAAAATGGAATGAATGGTCAAAATAGCTATGGAGGAATATTTAGCCTAACAGCAATCAATGGGCTTCATGTATCAGTAGTCGATAGCAAATTGAGAAGTTACCTCACGGAAAGCTTGACCCAGCACTATATGGCTTCAGTAAAGAAATGTCAGCTGGTTGAGCAATGTTAGGTGGTATTGCTCATAAGATTCTAGTTAGTTCCATCTTCGTGGACCTGGAAAAGGCATTTGATATGCTACCTGTATGGGAAACAACATTGCGTTTGGTTGATCTGGCATACTCATCAAACACTGCGTACAATGGTAAGGGCTTACTCTCAACACCGATGGACAGACAAGATGATTCAACCAACACATTTCTTAATGCAATGATGAGTCCTACAGGGTTCAAAAGAACGCTCGCTGCTCTTCAACCTAATCAACTTATTTTGTTACACTTTAACTTAAAGAGATTTAGACTTTTGAATGCACTGAACATGCCGATGTGCATGGCGGTCAGCAGTTTTACTTCCGGAAATGGACTGTTAAATAAATTCATTCGGGGTCTGGATAAATTATGGAAGAGATGTAAGCATAAAAGGAAATAGTCGAATTAGCTTTCACGAAGTTAACGTAGCAAAGTAATGCAAATGACACAGCCGTAACCTACTGCATTACCACAGTGAGTGCTTTGTTTACATGAGCTGAACTATAGCTAAAGGCGTGTGAATAATTCACTCCACTAAACGCACTAATTTTAAAAATGCGGGTTGAAAGGAACAACGGCTAAATTCACAGACTTCAACCCTGCGGCTAATTAACACATATTTTTTGGGTGCCTTAGAAAACAGAATCTTTAATCTCAGCAAAGAGATTATATGGAGCATTATTATCTAGCTTAGAGAGAAATATGTAACTGCTGGTCCAGTTAGGTTAGACAAATTTGTTTATAAAAAATTTATTTGATCAATCGGAAAGTCTAACAGATAGTCAACAGGTGAATATAGTGGCGCCGTGATCGGCATACAAATTTGATACACAAAAGTGCAGGAGATTAGTGCTATCGTTACACCCTCGTGAACACCACGCTGAGTAGTTCTAGTCGATAAGATTGATGATAGAAGACGAGTTTCTCAAAAGATTCCTTCCCTCTGAGCACTCTAATAATGCGTTTGGGAAATTCTTTTGGGATTTGAGCTAATTAAAGGAAACGTTTGTCAGTACACAATCCATTCGATGCTCTACACTACTATGATCAAATTAAAGTGCATTTAGGCTTAATTTAAAAATCAGCTAATACGCTTGAATTTTGAACATGTTGAAATGGACTATTTAGATTTGTTAAAAGCCAAATTTAAATATAAAATATTCCACAAAGCGAATACAAATTTCACATATCTCTCCATTAACTTTTCGAATTTTAAGGAGAATAATTGCGAATCTAAGTTGGTGGAAAAGGCAATTTATTAAGATTTTGACAGGTTTATAATTGAGTAACTTAAAAGTGTTTCTTAGTTCTTTTCATTCAGAAAAATTTGGAAGTTGGGGAAGATATTTAGATGCCACTTATCCATTCATTTCTACTTATAAAGTTTAAGTAGAATAAATATAATTATACTTCTGATCGGACAAATTCCAAAAGGTCTAAAATGACCGACGTGAAATATCGTAGATTCCCACCCGAGTCCTTTTTACAAGTAAAGTAACAATAAAATTCCCACCAGGAACAAAGCAATACAATTTTCTCACAAATTTTGCGTAGGATTAGCAAAATTTGTGTGATAAGTTGTCACGGAAAATTCAATTTTAGTAAATCCTACCTTCTCAACATAGTTGAGCAGCATTGAAAATAGACTTATTGAATTCAAATAAGCACTTTGACAATCACTGAAGCAACGCATTGAGGCTTGAGCCACCAAATACTTTACTGCCAACCCGAGACTAAACTCTACTGCCTCTAAGCCGACAAACGCGATTGTACAGTGATCTAGTAGTAGGTTTGGGAAGATGATTGTTTCCCTCAACGATTCTTAGTCCAACTTCCTAAATTTTGTACTTACCATTGGGTTTCAAGACTTATCATACCGACGGGAATTGTCAAAATTATGTTATTTAAAAATCCCTTTTTTTGAAAGCTGCTTGCAGAGGAGAAAAAATAGAAAGTAAATATTCAAGCGGGAATGGTGATGGTGAAAGTATACTTCTGAAATAATATTCGCTACTTCCCTTGACGAACTTATTTTTTTTCTCATTATTATTCAATTATCGATTATTTGAATAAATATGAACTACGTTGTGCTGTAATACAGGCGAGAGTTCATTTTCCCGTCTACTTAGCAGAGATATCCGCTTGGAGATCGTAGAAGGAGGAGTTGGTGAAATCTAAGTACTTTTTTAAATTATCGACTAAGCGTTTGACCTTAGAGCTACTCTGAGCAATTAATCAAAAATCAGGCTCCAGTCGACCCTTGTAGGTAATTATTTAATTTATAAACTTAATCGGAGTAAATTCGATTGCCAGTACATAATATAATTAACCGTCAATACCTTTCAATTCATGACAGTAATCGCTCTACAGTGCTTTGGTGTCCTTTATCCACATCAAAACTTGGAGGTGGGTATTGAAAGAAGAAGAGGTAAATGGCCTTCGTTTGTCTTATAAAAACGAGAAATATTGAAAATCATTATCATTAACAAGTATTAGGCAAGTATAAAGAAGGGGAGGGGTTCAAAATCTTCAAACCTATTACATGAAGATAAAAAATATATATATATATCTTTGCTAGGAACTCATATAGATTTACTGGAGCGAAAATTTTACGACTGAAGCTCTGGTCTGACATGGCATTTTTGGATAAAACTAAAAAATACTGAGAAAATCGAATACTTTAGACTCAGTAATGTCTGAAAATATTACTAAAACCTGTGCTTCATTCTAAACCCATAGTGAATTTAAAACCAGCTACAACAATCGATAACCACGCTAAATTAATATTTGACATTTAAATGCAATCGACATGCTAGCAGAACACTGCGAATTACGGAAGCCCAAAACTAGCACAAATGAAGCCAATTTTACCGAGCCAGCACACATCCGATTAGCTTACACGCACACATTGGAGTCGACTCGGAGTAAGGTAAAGTGATTGCATCATCTTGTGCCAACTTCTAAATTCAGAGCTCGTATTATGATTGTGATGCTCCAAGCAATCTACTTGAGCGACGTTTGAGAACAATTTACGACCAACACGGAGACTGGAATAAGGACAATGCTCATGTAGTAGTGCAACCTGAGACCTGCAATAACGGACATGGGTGAGCTGGATCAGCTATTATGTCTATTCAATCCTCAAGAACGCTTTTATTTAAACAAAAATACTGTGACATAATGATCACGTAAATTTTGGGAAGTTTGTGTGGACAATTTTCTTGTATTAATTGAATGGGTGAGTGGCAGGAAAACTAATTAAATATATTTGATCATGATTTAAGAACACACGAGAAGTGGTTGAAACTTAACTCCCTATTTATTAAATTAATTAAACAAACCATCAAAACGTAAGCGCACAAAATATGGAACTATTTTTTTTTAATTTCAGTTATATCTAACGTTAACTCACAAATTCTTAAACGAGTCGGGACCTCGTCATAAGCCAGAGGTCTCAAGCCTAATAATGATGGCCCTTGGAGAGATCTTTGAATCACATTAAGCATGCACTTCTGCATCAGCCTCTGGAATCGAACAGATTGTTTCCAAAATTCATAGTATGTCGATAATAACTTCGTTCATTCTTGAACATTTAAACTGCCATCTAACTAACTCAAATAGACCAAAGTCCGTTCACTTGTAAGACAGGTTAATTTAGTGGTATCATGGGAGCTATAAACTCTTTGATACACACCAGTGATAGAATACCCAACCAAACTAGCTAATCTCGGCTAACAGGAGGGCCGCTAAGACGTGACCTCCTAACAAGAGTGACACCACCCCTCTGTTCTTAATGGACCTGAAGTGATTACATTGCCTACTAGTGGATGAGTCTGCAGAATCTGAATCCTAATTCACTTTTGCATTTTGATCAAGATTCGGTGAATTAACAGGCAGAAAATAACTAACCTTTTTAGAAAAATATTATTGAATCGTATCCAAGACGTTATAATTCCGGAGCACCCTCCAGAAAGACCTTTCACTTACTGGCAAATGCCACAAAAGAACCACCCATTAAAGAATAACAATGCAATAAGTAAGATTCTACTTGGATGCTATAAAACTGTTCTAGGTGGAGTTCATCTTCAAGAAAGCAATAGAGGATACGCGCGACAACCACATGGTGGATTCTACAAATATTGATTGAAAAAATTCTTTACACTTTTTTTGATCGAAATAAATAATTTCAATATATTTCAATGGAAAAGTTGGATAAGTTGAGTTTATTTCAAACAAAAAAAGAGCAGAAACAGGGCTCGAGTTAGTAGGGGAAAAAAAACAGCCAAAACTTTGGAATAATAAGCATAAATTTACTCGAAGTAAGATAAATACTTAAACCGGGGCATTGGTTAGAGCCATAAGACTGAAATTGAGATTATTAGGGTCCCGAGCCATGAATTTATCAACAACTTTACAGGCATCAGCAAGGAACGTTGCACTGGAGGTATCTCCATGCAAAATGGGACCGTCTTTTCGACCATCTAAGGTGAAAACAAACTTGCTACCTGAGTGAATATGTTGAGGAATAGTAATGGCACTAGCGTTATCAACATACCGAGTTCGATAAGATGGCCGTTCGCATTAATAAAAGTGATAAAATGCAAATCAATCCGAGATTCCGAATCTGGAGCCTCGGTCTGACCCTCTTGAGCACAACTTTCGTGTATTTCACTCAATTCTTCTTCATTTTCTAGGGCTAGACCGCGATGCTTGGGAGAGCATACATTGGTTTTATCAAGGAATTGACTAAGCCATGGTACAGCTAGGAAACATGCAAAATTTAAGTGAGCGAATTGCAATACGAAATTTAATGGCAGAAAAGATGGCATACATTTGATATCAAATACATCCTTGTTATTGGCAAGAGCATGGATAATCGCAATAGTACCACAAGCATTATGGATTGTCTGCTTCATAAAGAAGCACTTTTCGTCGGGTGCTAAAGTCCCAATAGGATTAGCTTCGCTTTTCTCGCTCAAGGGGTAGAGCAGCAAAAGCGATAGAACCGGGCCAGGAACAAGAGCTTGCATCTCAGGATCAGTTCCATAAACGTCTTCCAACCGCAAGGGTTCTTTGACACCTAATTCCCTTATAAACTTAAAGATAAAACGAAAACAATAGTTTTACCTTATTCAAAACTTCGGGATTGGACTCCAGTGGCACCCACCTCATAATTAGACTTGCAAGATGTGAACCCTTATGCTATCAAGCAAATCGAAACTAGGCTAACCCAGCTACCACACTGACCAATAGCAGGGCTCTGTAACGCAAAATAGTAAATTATTGGCACTAACAGTTAGATGGGCTAATGACAATATAGTAAGCTAATGAAGTAGTCATTTTGGTACGTGAACTGATGGTCGATGACACGGCCATCCCCACCTTCCATTCATACCCTCCTCCCTCCTCCTCCATCCACTTTCTCAAGAAATACCTGCACCTCCATTTGATCTTTTATATAACTCATCAGTAGTAAAACAATCCATCAAAGTTACAATCCTTCTTATTTTCTTATTGAAATAAATCGGTTTAAACAAATTTACCTGATTACTTATTATTGAGTAAAATACGTTTTTAGTACATAAGTTTCTCCACTTTTGGTAACGCTTGCCCTTGTGACAGCTAAAGACGGAGGTTTCCATCAGAGGAAAAAACGTAAAAGACGTGACATTATTTGCAAATGTTTGCGCGTTCTGTGTGGAAAATAAGTTGCCCATATTTGGTTTGTCTTTAATGTTATCCATTAGGTTCATTTTATTGAATCCTTACGTGATTCAGATTTATTCGCTTCACCTTGACTTTTCAGTGTAAATGCAGTAAAGTTGTGCTTAATATTAACTACTAACTCCAGAACGTTCATATTTTAAAGAAGAAATTAAAATTATTAATGGATCTTTCGGTTACAAAATCCCTTTTTATTTACAGAATATCATATAGCGTCAGCTTTCTGTGAACTTAAAATCCATTTGATTCTATAGGCGATATATTTGGCACCACTGATTTCAGTTGTACTTATAACAGTTTCGTATACGATATCGTCTGTTGCCATGTGTCACCTTTAAAGTTAAAGGACTTTGAGCACTTTTTTACGGCAGAAAATCGAACAGTTCGAAAACTATCCGGATTCACCATTATATGATTCGAAAAATCTACATATTACCGCATACTACTTGGATTCAGTAGTACATCCACCTTTTAGCATCGTTATTACAGAATGTAATTTGGCCATTTTCAACACGCGCCTTTAGAATTTTAGGGATCGTATTATGTATTATGCACAACGGGACATATTTTCGTCTATAGTGGGTTGCGTAAAATCTTGGAAAACTTACCACTCTCCGTCCAGATAAAGCAATGCCAAGTCTATTTCGGAATAGAATATATATTCTCATGGAATTATATTATGCTCAATTCAGTTGTATTTAAAATTAGTTAAACTTTAAGGCTCTAAACACCATTCAGAAAGTAGTTTGGGTTCACGTTTTCAGTGCTTACCATCTTCGTACTCTTGTCAGCATCTCGAATGTCTGACCACTTTTGGGTCCCATTATAGCTATGTTTAGTAATAAAAAAGTTTCTGTTATTTAGCAAAGAGGTAGTTTATGAATGTTTATGAGTAATCTAAACTGATTGAAATAAGCCACTTCAACATGTGGAGTACGATTGTAGAGTACTCAATTCTCACACGACTAAACTGGGCACCCGAACATTCTGGAGGGTGCGGCCGTGCATGCAGAGGACTGCTCAGATAGCTATTAATGATAAGTCAAATTATAGTGGATGTATGTGATAGCTAATCATGTTTATTGATGTCATAGTATCAGTAAACTCTTCACGCGCCATACGTTTTCCTCCTTTATATTATTGCGGTAGTTTAAGTCCGGGAACTTTTCCAACGAAAAGAACTTGCCACAGAGATTACTGAGAATAATTCAAGTCCATGAAAACCTGGAGGTAGGAAATATCAATTAAAAGCTAAAAGTTTTACGGCAGATTTAGTACTGATTTCTCATAAGCTGTTCCCAACTTCTTTAGAGAAGACTATGCAATGGTGGACAGAGTTTACTGGAAGTGAACCATAAACCATTAGAGACAGTGCGTGCAATGGATAGCGTGATAGTGTGCATTTGCAAAGGGAGCATGAATGGTTCAAAAAGAACTCAGTGGGGTGCGTCCAGGGTCAACCAAGATCTTCGATTGGTAATGACAATGAGTATGTCAGCAAATAGTTACCTGTGTCCTCCCGACTGGTGTTTCCGGCATGTAGAGTATCAAGGAGTCCGGGGTCAGTTGTGAGAAAGTGGACCGAGAGAATATTATGCTGTGAGATAATTTCGTCTATTTGGTCGCTACAACCTCAACCACGGAATCCAGTTGGCACAAAATCTGCACGAAGATATCGACCATGGATCTTGTGTATAGCCTTAATATTTAATTCATTAACCAAGGTGGCTTGGCTAGTTACTTATACATGGCCCTTGTCTACATTACGGTACTATACATATAACTAGTACATTTCCAATATGCTTGCAAAATTAACGTGGCTCATTACTCCAACCAAGTGTTGTGGACAATCCGCAGGTTTGTTAGAGGAAATTTATCTGAAATAGCTTTATTAAAGAGGCGATTCCCCTTATTTTTTCTTTGTTGGGCTTTGGGTGTGTAATCGCCGCTTAACTGAGTTATATTTGCTCAGATAAGACACCCACAAGGTTACTTGCAAAGAAGACCAAGCCGACGGAGTCTATTTAGCTCGTACGCACAAGACCACCTTCGTATAAGAAGTTTAGACGAGCAATCCACCTCTACATGAAACTCAATGTCACTTTCCTACTCAATCATCCATTCATCTCAACTCTCATCCCCCTGGTTTGGGAAAAGTTGTTAGCTTCTGTCGGGGGAATCCAAATACGACCATGGAAGTAATTTTGCTGAGATGAGCACTACTTTAGAGGTCTTTCATTAACCAATTATAATAAAATCCTTTTTAGCAACGGGATCGCATACAAACAACTCTGGAACTCCATTAGGTGTACTTAAATATTACAAGTAGTAAAACAAAATAACTAAAATATTTCAACGTTGAATAATCGCTTCATCCCATGGACCGTTGATATTTCTACAAAGCAAAACAACATGGATTAATATGGTCAATTCAAAAATAAAACACAGCTGATTAATGAGCTTACGCCTTGGTAGACTGCATCTTATAAAAGAGGAAAGGGAATCCAAAATTGATAAGGATGGTAGACAAAATCATTGAAACAGCAAGTAGTCTTTTGTAAATATAATCAATTTCACTATAAAAGAAGAATGGGGAAAGACTCAGTGTTGCAGCCAAACCCATTCCAATGGTAAAACAGAGCCGAACCATAGAGCCTCTTCGAGCCTAAATGAAGAAACAGGTTAAACAAAAGTCTGAATAGTAAACAAAGCTAAGCTTAATGTGGAAAGTGGTTTCAATACCTGAATCTGATGTCTAATAGTTGACCAAGTAGCAAAATTTAAAGTGGCGAATATGATTAAAAGGAAGGTTTCTTTAGGTCCTGCTAATCGACTAGACATGCAGAGGGACGCTAAGAATCCGGTTGCCACAGAAACGGTATTTGAATCTGATGTGCCGTCAGCTCGACAAATACGCATTCCATTAGCGTAGGGCAGAGAAACGAAGTTGAGAAGAAGAAAAACGAAAGTCATTGCATGAATAGTATCGGTGGAAACGGTGCCCAACAGGGAATGCAGAACAGGCGCTAAAGATGAACTGAATACTAGAATTATAAACCCAGTTCGCAGTGGGTTAGATGCTAAAACGAAGACAAAACGGACGAGAATATTCAAAAGGTGATACTAGCAATGAAGGAACGAATGAACTTACTTGCAGCGAAAGACTGCTCGTCAGACTTTAAGACAGCGAAAAACCATAAAGCGACACCAAAACACGTCGCTATTAAAAGGGCTATTTGTACTTGGAATGGTGTAACCCATTTCCACAGAAGAAATGTGTATGACGTTACAAAGAGACAAATACTGCCTAAATGGGAACGTAAAGTCAATGGGTCTAATTACAGAGGTGTTGGAAAATCAATCCGGAATAAATTATAAGTGTAGAAATGTCAAAGGTTCGTAGATTTACTAAAGAAAATATTAGAAATGCACAATAGAACACAAACCATTCTTCTGAAGACGAGTTAAGAAGTCAGGGGGAACCCAATTATCAGGAGCTGTTCTTTTTTCATAAAGCATTAATATCTAAAAAACAGTATATATACATATATAATATACATATATATTATAATCAAGAACATAAATTTCAATGCAGATACAATGGAGAAAAATAGTTAGTTTTCCATTCTGCAGAGAATGCCATGACTTTTAAATCCAATTAATATTTGTAATATTACTTACAATATTGAATAGGATATTGTTTAGCACAGGAAAAAGATAAATCGTATATTAACTAAAATTCGTGAAGTACCGGGTCAGAAAATAAATATCCAAAGATGCGATGGTTTAATAAACCCGCGTTTGTTTCCAAGGGCGTGAATATTTGCAAAATGCGGAATACTTAAATGGATAATCAAATTATCTAACTTTCTTTATTTTTTTAAACCTGAATTTGATTTGGCAAGACCGTTTGGGATATTATGAAAGCTCGCACGTCTTATAAATGTTTTTTTTAAACTTCCTAATTTGAAGTCCCATCCAAATCATTTTTCGCTCTAGGGCAAATATAAAAGCTGATAATTATATCTACTACTTGATTTTTGATTAAAGTTTTGACAGTCAGATGTGATAGTTATAATATCAAGTCATTCAGCTTAACAACTGATTTCAGGGTTTTAGAAACTTAATCTATATAGAAATAATGTTTTAATTTTAATGTAAAATTAAGTAAATTTGAGGCATATCCTCTAAATAATTTTAAAGCTTTATTTTTATGCTTTCATAATTTTTTGTCTCAATTGGCTTCAGGCACATGATATTATATACCCATTTAGTGCTTTTCTAGAAAACTATATGCTATTGATCGGTGTTTTTTGTATTCTCTAGAAAACCGTCATATTTTGATTTTCAGAGTCAGATGCTCTTAAAATCGAATTATTAAGGCCAGTAGGAATAAAATAGCACTAAACACATCGCGAAACGAAAACACTAAGTGTCAATTATTTATTAATTATAAAACTCCAAGAGAATTTTTTGTTTACCCTCAATATATAGGATGAAGCTCATAAATGGCTCTGAAAATTATGATAAATTAAGATAAATATAAGGAATTTTTCCAAGAAAGAAAGGGAATAGGGCGAATAAGTACTGTGGAGCTTTAAATTCCAATTACTTACTTTGATATCAGCAGTGCATCAATTCCATAAAATATAAATAATAGAACTAAATGATAAAAAGTCAAAACAAAAGTAATTAAACATAATAACTCAAATCGAATTTTACCTTTTGAGTTTCTTGTACAGTCTGAAAGGTGCTTTTCAAATTGTAGATGGCATATATAATGAAATTGTGGGAAAATTGGTTAAGCTACATCGAATCTTAAAACGAAGTAATAAGACAGTGAATGTGATTGAAAATATTTTTGTGGACAAGAGGGGAACAACGTGGCAACATTATAAATAAAAATGGTGTATTAATATTAGGGAAGATCTAAATGCGCAGGAGTTCTTTAAATGAAGGAAATTAATAATTTCATAATCAGTGAATAATCACACGTTGATGACAGTGGACCCAAATTTCGGTGAGTGAATAAATATCATCCCTCCTGTGAACTTGAAGTAACAGGTGGAATTCGCGTTGACATACTGTTCTCTGACTTGGTAAACGTAAGTCTTGCCACGGCACTATCGGCTCGCACTCATGGTACTTTCTTCTCCTATCAGGTGAGGGAAAATTGATTTCTATGCGATTGTTAACTCATGTTAAAAGGAAATCCAGACGCATAGCACATTACTGTTTATTTAACATGCTTCTAAACTTGTCCATCTCTAAATTTTTTACTCCCTTAGACAAACTATTCTCACTCTACAGATTGAAATCTACAAATATTTGCTATTTGTTCATTTTAATAAATCTAATATCAAAAACTGCGATCTTCATGCATAACTTACAGTTTAACACGAGTTAAATAGAATTTTATTTGATAGGAAGTGGTAGTGACCTAGAATAAATTTCTACATCTTGTCTTGTAGTAGGTTTCAAATCTTTTACTTGAAAAATCCAGCCTTATCATATGAGATTCATCCAGTTTATAGAGCAGGTCACATTTTGTGATGTGAATGATGTCCTAGTAGTAAAATCGCATAATTTATTCTAAGCAGTCTGATAAGTATTAGGTGCTGTCAATCCTGCAATGGACTGCTGTATGTACAAAGAAGTTCTTGGCGACCACAATCCATATCACGGTTTTGCCAGTCCATTAGAGCAAAATGGCGAAAACCGAATAGATACTATTTGAAAGACTGTCTGTCTGTTAGTAATATAACCGGTCCACAAAGGCATAAAAAGAATTCACAATCATTAAATACGTTATCCATCTTACGTATACCTATCTCATTAGTTTTATTGGCATACAGGTCTGAGTATTTATATCGTGAGTAATTTGAAATGCTCGCAAATCTAGTTGTGTCCATTAAATGCGGAGATCAAACTAGAACAGCAGAATTTTAAGTTCGATTGTTACTATTAAGTAACCTTGGTCGAATATGGGCTGAAAATAAAAGACTCTTACTTCATCTGTTTTCCGATCTGTATATATTGCCTACTTGGCATTCTTTGGCTCCAACTATCTGAAAGCTTTGAAAACGGTAGAAGATTACCGTGCGTATTAAATAATTAAGACCAACATTTGCATCTTCGTGTGCTTTCATTGCAATGCGTTTCACAAAAGAGACTTATATAGTAAGACTCACGGATGCGGAAGTGCTTGTCTTGGCAACATTTCATTCCCTACTTTGCAAACCAGATTCCAATC
The DNA here is from genome assembly GCA_000469805.3 of Hymenolepis microstoma. NCBI lineage: Eukaryota > Metazoa > Platyhelminthes > Cestoda > Cyclophyllidea > Hymenolepididae > Hymenolepis > Hymenolepis microstoma. The sequence goes on along the minus strand of LR215995.1, from coordinate 6,335,750 downwards.
CTCTGATATGAAAACGAAAATCTATCTTTTTTATGAATTTTAAAATTGCTTTCCCGCCAAGTTATCTCAGCCAAAGGAAACATTCCGACACTTTAAGGAGACATATGCCACATACCTCCGCCTACACCCATATAATATAGTTTTATCGACAGGACTTTATATATCGTCCTCATCTTAGGTTCATATTTGATCAAATTTTGGTTCGTCAGCTGTATTGAAGCTAACAGTCACTATTCGTTCGCTTAACCACACTCTAATTTAGTTTCAGAAGAATATTATTGTGCACACAGGTTTCCTTCGGCCATCCTTAATAACATGTGCATCCTAAAAAAGGTCTAATGCGTATTTAAAGGCGTTATGCTATCAAGAATAATAAGTTATTTTTAATTTTAGAACACTAGCTTTAATCTAAAGTACTTACTTGTATATGAGTGAAAAATGAGTACTCATTAATAAGTATTAAAATATAACTGCATTATGTGTAACATGGATTAAGAGAAGGCACGATAGTAGTGGCTATTTCTGCTGCACCCTGGTCCTCCAATTTACCAAGTATTTATATTGCATTTGACAATTATTTCACAATCCTTTGACGTAAAGTTCAATTTATGCAAGGGAACGTGTTCCAAGTGGAAGAATGAGCTGATCCTCACACTGCATGAGAATAGGGCGTAGATGACCTCGTGTTAAGGAGGTCGAATTATTCTCGAGTATTTCTATAAGTATTTCCAAATTGTAGTTTTTAGTCATCAGCAATTAGAGTAATGACTGCAAAGACTGTTCAGACCTTGCCTTTCCATGTGTTTTTTCATGCAGTTTCCTAAAGGATTACATTGACAAATTGAAGTATTTAGAAGTTAATAAGACTAAGCCTCACTTATATCTATATTCAGATTTCACAACACCAAGTCGATGTAGAAAGGAAATAAGAGGAAAAAATGTATTTAATCACTAAATACTATTGGAACGCTTGAATCTGGCGAAGGCATTCACGCAGTAACGCACTTACTATGTAGGAATTAAAATGTGTTCATTGGTTAGCCAATAAGAATGCCTAACCTCCACACCCCCACCCACGCCTCCATTCTCTCGAGTACATCCGGGTGACGCGTATATGAAGAGAAGCGAGGTAAAGGGGTAATTGCCTAATGAGAGGAGTTACCCAATAGAATTAAAATCACTCGGATTCTCCTTACTTTAATTTCACACTGATCCCCAGTGGGTGCCAATCCTTCCAGGATTAGTCATTCCTACAGCCGTCGTGTTCGCTCACACTTTTGTCAACTAAACTGAGTTTGATACTGAGGTAGCTTCACATTGCTTTCCTAATTTCTGTTGGCACGACCTACTTCTGCAGATCTCAAGAGTAGTAATTGGTATTAAGATCCCAATCATAAAAATTTATTTATATTTATTTATACCAAATGGCAGGCTTTATAATAGTTATCATTAGCCCTTTAGTTGACTTCAGACTTCACAGAGGGGAGGAACATCAAAGTCACAAAAAGCCGAGAGGGGGAACAGAAGAGCCATTCAGAGATGTAAAAGGGACAGACACAAGGGTAGAGAAGGTAAGGTAAGGTGAGTACTGTGGAAGTGGAACAATATGATACACAGTAGGGTCACGGTAGTTTGAAGTCAACTGCCAGTTTATTTTTGCCGTATGAATATACGTTGCCCGTCTTGTATTAAATCGGTCTTGAAATACGCTAAGGGACTCATTTGGAGGAGTAAGCTAAACATAGTAGGGTTTTTATAGTCAGTTATAATAAGATATTGGTGAAAACGAAAACCATGACTTATTTCATACATTCAAGACGACGCATATTATAGAATGAACTAAAAACCGAATATTTGGACACTGTCTTGTACACTTTTATTCCTGTGAGAATATGGACAAGCCGCTGCTGCGAATTTCACAAATACATTAAAGCTCATCGTGACCTAATTAATTTGCGCACTCATTTTTACTGGACTCGTATATCGTTCCATTAATTCCGGTGGTTAAGCAGGAGTGTAATTTGCAAAAGACGTTTATACAAGCGAAAATTACGTGCATCTTCTGAATGTTCGTCGTGCGTTTACTCAATGTTTACTATTGGCTTTTATATACAACAACAGAAGATAAAATGTCTTGACATGTGTCCCCGTTCAAAACACACACAACAGATTTACCAGAAATGCCACATGTTTAAAGAATTTTTCGATAGTTCATTTCGACAATCTTCTCCACGTACCTGCTAAAAGGCTAGGCAACCATAGATAATGAAAGAGTTGTTTAGTTTGAAATGGATGCAAATATCATGAACATGAGACTAAAGGGCCTATTCGGCCACTAATATTTTTTCAGAAATAGTCATCGAAGCATCGTAGTAAGTAAAAGCTTATAATGACAATTTTCACTTTTTTCCCAAATTTAACGTCTCCTCTGATGTATGTGTTGTCGAGGACTAATTTTTGCTGTTTTGAGCAAAGCATTTAGCCGTTCCATCTATCACTTTCCCGACTGTTTCTTGCAATTGATGAAATTTCGCAAAATGTGCTAAAATGTTTCATGCAAGTAGTGGAGATGAGGTCAAGGCCAGTTGAGTAATTTGTCTTGGCAACTGATGAGAGAGAAAATGTTGAAAATGACCGCGGTTCACCTTGCAAACTCATCGATAGAATTTTCAAACGCATCTCATTTTGCCGACATATTCATCTTCTAGCTCTGTGGTATTAATGGCATTTTTTGAGGCAGATGTTAGTGAATAGGAAATTTAAAGGCTTTTCATGCCAAATATTTCAACGATTCGAGATGGATTATGATTATTATCTTCCTAGTTATATCTTAAATGTTCCCTCAGGTCTCATTGACTTTATGTCATCAATCACTTTCATTCTTTTGCATTTTTAAATGGAACCACATATCAGAGACAACTTAGAAACAAAACTATCCAAATAGGTAACACTGGCACATTTTGTGAACTGAAATTGTTTTGGCAAATTTACACATCGACAAACGATAGTCAAACATATTGTTGGTCACAGTGTCTTAAAAAGAGTTTGTCATGTGATAAGGCAATAACATTTTTCACTTTCTTTAACTGACAACCTTGGTCAGGTAAGGCAGTATTTTGAAATGTTACTAAAATCTATTTTAATATGCCCATAATAATGTGCCTCTCTTGTCAGCTTCCATGTCAGTGAAATGAGTAACAGGAAAGAGTGCTCATGTTTCAAATGTTGGTAGCCCAAAGGTAGTGATCAGAAGAAGAGCAAGTCTAATCGTTTATATTTCAAACGTCTCTGATTTTGCATGATTCATTTTGACGGTTACATCCAAAGAAGTATTTCCAGATGCATTGTAGTTTCACTGCTTTGGATCTCACATAGCGGCCTTGAGAACTGAAATGGCTCATGACAGCTAACATCGAATAGCAAATAATTAGGTAAATATTCACTTAGTCAATTGCCAATTTTCAGTTCAAAGATATTTTACTACGCTAAACAGTTGGTTAAATTCTGATGACTGACTTAAGCTATAAATACAAATATTTGAGATTTCATGGGTTTTGCTCAAAAATATCTTCCAAACCACTCCGCTACCAGTTGGAATATTTACAGTATTAAGCTAACAATGAATAAGGTGAGAAATATCCACTATCCTCAAGAATACATCGACCTGAGAATTTGGGCAAGAGACCAAGCTCGTCCAACGTGATGTGTATAATTTGACATCTGATGCGTATTCGTGTCCTCATGTTTCGCAGTTCCAAGCCAAGACACTTAGTTGAATATGCTCTCGTCGCCTTGGTGGTTGCTTTCTAGAAGATAACTATTCATATAGGGCATGGAATATTTCTCTATTCTAAACAATGATACTTCTTAGATGCTCGTTCATCACAGGCGATCTTTTTATTATACTTTTGTTGATTACGAACTCTAAAGGCGAATTTGTCCTTATCGTACTTCATCAAATTATCAATACTGGCGATTTCAGTCAACAGGTGATGATTGTGAAGGGTAAGACATAGTCACAGCTCATACATTCACATCCTGTTCAGGGACCCACAATGATTGGACTTCACATGGAGGCGTCAATGATGTGCCTTCAGTGGTGGTTTTGATATCGAAATGATAATTAGTAAATAGGCTCCCTTTCCAACCCTCCTAACTCTTTCATCACTAGGTAAGCGTCTTGGCTTAGTTATTTAATTGAGTTTCAGTTGACAATACTTTAACGAGAATTTTTGGTTAGCCTTTCTCTTTGCACACCGTCACCTCGAATATCCACAGTTTTTCATTTATTTGATGGTTGACACTTCTCACCAAATTAGATGTGATTCAAAGCTTGATTAAATTAAATAAAAAATGGTCAGCCTTTACAGATTTCACTTTTTTCGCTTTCAGCACCGAAGAATAGACTGCTAAAAACCACTCTCAATTTCTTACAAGTGCATTATTTAATTAATAATAAGAGGGCTAGAATTGGAGTTAGTTCCCTTATTATTCAACAATAACGAAATTATAAATGGACTTGGAATAGTCAATTATAATTTGCTCACTCAAAACAAAATGGTGTCAAATTATAGCGGAAAGCGCATATGCCACCTAGAATGTGGTGACTATTTTCCTAGTGCAATATTCCAGACAGTTTTATACTGAAACAGGTGTGAATCTGTAAGAATTTCAATGCACCTACACTAAACTTTTACCCTTTCACGCAAATCGCGTGTTTTGACACAACCTTATTGTGATGCCAAATTTAGCTATATTGCACTAAATAAGGAGAATGTTGGAAGAGTAATATGACAATTTGCCCTAGTAAAGAGAGGCACTGGAAAAATTAAGTAATGATTGACTAATTAGTGTCTACAGCGTTTATACTCCTCGTTAGTTGAAACGATAACTTACATTTAACCTTCCTCCGTGACCTAAAGTAAAGTGACTTAAATTTTCACTCATATTTTAATTTCATCTAACTCCATATTAAGTGAGATCATTGTGAAGTGTTGGAGACAGAATACATTTGCAGAACCTGCTGAGTTTCTAACAGTTTCGATATAATATCCTACAACTTGATATTTAATCAGTAAAGCAACTGGTTATTAGCAATTTTAAATTATATATTAACGAATTCTAAAAGAAAAACAGGAAAAGAGGTAAGCAATAGGTGTGTAAATATGGGACGGCTTGTTAGGAGTACGTATCCTTGATGATGCCCCTGGTAACCTTTCTTTGTATTTTATTGGTCAATAAACACATTTGTCATGTCATATATACGAACATCGAGGCCCATTGCTGGGTATCCTGGGTTGAGATTGACCAATCACAAAAGCAAAGACTAGCCAAGGTTTAGATTGTCGAAACGTGAATTAGAAGAAAATGAATAAACTGAAATATTTCTTTCTCCAAATTTCCTAATGTCCAATATTTTGAGAAGGAAAAAAAGGAAATTAAAATCAATCATAAATAAACATTGTTTCATTTTCAAAATAATCCGTTTATAGGTGTTTTACCATTAAGCCTCACGGTCTAACGTTTTTCTTTCTAATTGTATGGTACCAAGAAGGCTAATGAAGAAGAGAAGGGAATGAAAATTATTAAATTCATTCAAAATGAAAAATGCACTAAACGCTTTGAATATTGTCATTTTTTAATTTAAACCGCAAATGTTATGACATACTGAAAACTGCAGTTAGCAAATATTGACTCAACGTAATTTTAATTTTCAAGGTTCAAAATGCATTGAATTAATTTCACAATAGAGTTTTAATGACAGAATTGGTAGATTGTTTATGCTGCAAAGGCATTAGGTAAAGTATTTTTCCTGTGAAGTGGAGCAGAACGACGACCTTTGCATAACTCAACCACATGTCTACCATTCAGGGTATATAAACGGCGTTGTGTAGTTGGAGAATAATTAGTATTTCACACCGTCAAGTAACTCATGAGTCCATACCACCTCTTCTGCCTTCTTGTGGCACTTCCTCTGGCCGTCTCACAAAATCCCCCAGGCATGTATTTCATCCTTAATTTAAAAAATACTAAGCTTGTGTTAAAGTGTATTTTGAGATAGTTGCATAATAATTCATATTAGTTTTAACAAAAAATATTACTTCAGTCTATTTTTCTTTTCAATTTTATAGGCACTCTGCAAAAAGCAGTAGGTAAGAGTTTATCTTCGAGTCTTTTTTAATAAAAATCCTTTTTTAAATATCTTTTAAGAGATTACTTTTCTTTCCATTTACTCCTATCCATAAAGTTAAGAATGGATTTGCTTATCGGGTTGTCATGGTTACTAACAACTTATCAAGGGGAGTATAAGGAATTGTGAGGGTATTCCAAGATATGAAGTTTATAAGTTTAAAAATCCTATTCTCATAGAATTCAAAAGTGATTAGTAGGAAGCCTGAGAAAAGGAGTTACGCGTTCTATTTTGATGGCTAATCCACTGACAATTTACAGGGGTTGACTAATAGCGCATTTTCCCTTTCACAGCAAATTAGCATATTGTAAACTTAATTGCAAGAGAAATTCAGTCTATGTATTTTTGTTCTATAGATTTTTTTGTTTTACACCAATTTAACCCTTTATAGAAGTAGAATCAACTCTACCGATCGATTATAACAAGTCGACTTGGGAAGCGAAGTTCAGAAGTAAATACTTTGATTTTCAAGTACTGGCATTACATTAGAAATGTATAAACTTTTTTAAAATATTTTACTTTTAGACCCAACATTCAATTACTTGAATTTCTTCCAAGATGGAGAGGAAGACGGTAAATTTTTATATAAAATTTCCTAAAAATTGTTCCCATCTTGAAATTCCATTGAGTTTGTGCTTAAAATAGTACAAAAATCCGATTACATTTCAAATGGAATTTCGTTTGCTTCCAATCCTTGATTTATCAGTTGACTTCTAATTATATTTCGAAAATACTTAAGATTGAAAAGTCACAAGTGATATATCTCATTCCACAAGATTCAATAGCACAGTACAAATGTACGATGTAGTCTATGAAGGCAGAGGAGTGCTTGCAATCATTTCAAGACTGTAAAGCACTACCACAGTTCGACGTGCGCTCATTTTCACAAATTTGCTTAAATAAACCAGGGAAATGCAGGCATAGTGAAAACTGCAACAACCCCATCCCATCCCACCCCGTCCCAACTCCTTCATAAATTAGCGATCATCCGAGAACACCACTCATCATACACACAGGTTTCTTTTATTTGAACGACTTGGTTCTTGCAAATGAAATTTTACGTTTCTTAATACGCCCCAATTTGACTGATTCAATTTTTTTATCTTTACACCATTTCCCGAGACTATGAAATCACCGCGGTTAGTTTTGAATTCACTTCATAGGGGAGGCTTTAACAGACTAGGAGAGTATTTGGAATTTGGCTTAGATGGGGGCAGATGTTTAACATTATTAATAAAAACAGTGCTTAAGGAATTACCAGTCATTGGTAAGAGTTTGCTCGTCTGTGTATTCTTGGAATTCACTAATATGTTATGACTGCATTTACAGTATTTATGTCTCAAATACTCGTTTGAGAAAAGTTATAATGAAGTCAATTTTATTGCATAAATTTTATTCCTGCTTATTAGATCCACGTGCTGCCATGAAAGTTCAATTTGGATCAAAGAGTCCCAATGAGATAGCATTAATCTGGGACCCTCCGACTCAGACGGAAGGGGAAATACTGGGATATGACGTAATATATACCTATGGTCAAGTTCCATATAGAATGGAGGCGATAAATGAAACTCAGGTCAATATCACTTTAACCAGTGGAGCAACTGCCGTTGAAGCCTGTGTAGCTGCTTATACTAGAAATAACCGCGAATTAGAAGAGTATTACCTCTCCAAGACTGTCTTTGCTACTATTCCTGCTGCAGGTAAATGAATTGATTTTTCTCAGGCCTTTGAAATTAGAATCTGAATATTTCATTTTAAACAGGAAAATAATTGCGCAATTCTCTGTCACATAGATCCCACTCTGTCTGCCGTTCCGCAATCGGATTTGCCAAATAAGCAAGGGAATGGCTTATTAACGAATCCTTTAGAAGCATCGGATGAGAGTGAAATTACTGGTGAGTCTCAAGCTTCTCCCAATTGATTTGAATTTCTCATAGCAATGGAAGAAGTCGCCTTTGAGAACTGTTTGATCAAATAAGTCTTGTATTTAGTGGGAATTAGACAATTAGACAAAGTCACATGTTTTCTCTTTTTTATAAAATACAAGACTCGAACACCAACGATGACATTACATGACACTCTCTTTCACATACCACACTGAGTAGGACTAATTTGACAAAATTTGTTTGAAACAAATCACATGGATGGCCATGTTGAAATCATTAACATGCAAGGATATGTGCTAAGACGAGGTGATAAAAATGTATAAGTCGAATTGTACTGACAGGTAGAATTGAGTTTTATGGGAAATGAATGAAGTTGTATTCTCTGTCTGATATTTCGTTTATTCTGTTTGTCATGCTTTGGATTTGGAGAACAGGAGGACATGGTTTAATGGAATTTCTCATCTCATCCATTACTTATATATTTTTTAGAAATTCTCTAGTTGATGAAGCTGGTCACAATCGGGCAACGTGTTTATTTATTTATAAAAATGGCAGGCTTTATCATTGGTCCTTTAGTTGACTTCAGACTTCACAGAGGGTAGGAGTATCAAAGTCACAAGAGGTCCGAAGGGGGAACAGAAGAGTGATTCACAGGTGTGAAGAGACAGATAGAAAGGTAGAGAAAAATGAAAGGTGAGATGATTACTGCGGAAGTGGTTAAATAGAGTTGAGTCATGGTAGACTTTTTTGCCGTATGAGTATACGTTGCCCAGGGTGCACCACGTGGAGATAAGTCCATCAGGCAACCGGCAATTTTTTGAACTGATTTCTTCCAAGTGTCACCTCACCTCGCTCTCATTTGTAACATGTGATGTCCATAATAGAATCCCATTTGCCCACTCCACCTTGTTGTGATTGATGATAGATCACCAGTGGAGAACATATCGGCAAAGTGTTCCGCAAAGTCGGAGAAGTGGTAAAACTGAAGTGTGCGACAGCACTAGAAAATGTGGGCAACTGTGTCACAGATAACTGCCCTTAATCAAGGAGAATTAAAACAGGCCAGTGAGCAAACCTAAAGGAAATAAGCATTCAATTTATTGGTGAATAAATTAACATCATCAAATGTGAAATGGTAACTTCTTGCTTGTGAGATGAAAGATATGGATTTTGACGGAGTAGGAAGGAAATTGGTAAAAAGATGTTTTTGGTCGATATTTATCATCAAACTCTTTCAGCTGAGTTTGAAAAATTAGAATAGAGATAGAGAATCCAATAAGAACACCATGATTTATATTGTGTTTGAATCACAGAAGTACTGCGTAGCGGGCTATCGCATATGGAGTATCCTTAAGCTTGAATTTCATGATTTGACTCCCGTGTTTAAAGGCGGGGCTTTGTTTACCGCATTCGGTGCTTATTGGGGGACATCTTAGTTCAGTGGTTGATATTCCATCTGAATTGAAGTTCTCCATGCTACAGCCAAGAACGTTTAGCTGGGAATCGGTGGAATGCTTTTACACTGCAGATTGAATCTTCAAATTCGTTCGAGAACTAAGTGACTTTTACCGTTAATAACAGTATCTTCTTTTCCACTTTTAGATGATGGACCAATTAAACTCGAAGGCTATGAAATCGCAATAATAGTGGGTGCAGTTGCCCTTGTACTCGCCATCGGGACAGGTGCCACTGCTTTTTTATGTTCGAAAAGTAAAGGATCCTACGCGGTTGAACAAGTTAGATAGAATATAGAGATTTTGAAACTGGAAAAAATCGGAAAATGCAAAATTGAATTTAAGCCACTTTAATCAATATAACTTTGTTTGCTTGAATCATTCAATAATACTTCATTCATAATTGAAGTTAATTTATTTTTTCGCTTTCGAAAGCTTTCAAATAGCCTACCTCTTTTCTACTGTTTGATTCTTCCTGTTGTTCGAATATCAAAGAGCTATTTGATTAACTTTATGATACTCCTAGAGTAATCGCCATTGTAAATGCATTTGAAGGCCTTGAACTCTCTCAATCTCTTGATTATTCTACTTCTCATGTAATTGGAGTTATAAGTTCTGCTGTAGTTTTTTCACTTGCTCAGTCTTACTTAACTGCCATGACTATTTGAGCAGCACTCTATCTCATCAGGAAGGCTATTTACTGAAGCAGAAGGAATTAACCAAGATATTTTCCCAGGAGAAGAAATGATTTTCTTAATGATAGAAATTAGCATGGTTGAATTGGAAATGAATGGTAGGGGTGGGGGGTCGCAAGGGGGAAAGTAGTAAATGGCGGAATGAGTTAGCACTGAGCGAGGTTCGTGATGAACGGGTGAAATGAAACAGGACAAAGACACCGACGGATGTGGTGTTCTTTGCTCATTGATGAGAAGGTGATAGCAATATAAAGGGAACTTAGGGGGAACGAAGGGAGAGCTTAGGAGTCAGTGAGTGCAGATACTAAGCTCTCGATATTATCTTTAGTGGTACAAGAAATATCACGAATGTTAATATTTGTAAGTGTCTAAACACAAGTGCTAGCAAATAGTTGGATGAGGAGAGCTCAAGTAGTCGTTCAAGATGCTGATAAAGCCACTTAGTCGTTATTAATACAGTTCAGGGGTCTTTTAGGTAGTCCGATTGTCAGTCAATACGCAGAAATACCAGAATTAGATAACAAAGTGAACGTTGGTATTATTTGGAAATCTACCTTAATATCAGCACATGCCTGTGTCAGGTCAACTTTTGTTTTGAGTGTCTTATATCACTCGTCTATCGATATCTCCGACGATTCCCATTTAATATGGACTCATTTAATTAATGAATTTCAAAGTGACAATAAAATAACACCATCTAGTAAAACAAATCATAGGGCATTTTATAATAAAAGTATTACTTATAATGGGATCTAACAGCTATGAGAACCTGGCGTCACCTCTGAACTGAAATTATGTAAAGTAAAGTTAGACGATATATTTGGCAAAATGATAATCTCCGTATTTAATCTCTATTTGACGTTGTCTTCTCTATGCAATCATCAAGAGCCGGTACCAAGATGGTGTTGCCTGTCCTTTCATTGGTCTCATTACTCCTCAACGAGCAGAAGTTTTAATTGATTCATCTTTAAGAATTTAGAGAATCATTGATTTATCTCATCCATTTAATAAACCTATGCATATGCCAATGGCACCTTATCGATTCCTATAAGTACTTTGAAAAGGTTAGGGGGGGGGGGTGATTGAATATAACGGACCACAGATTAAGAAGGAGGAGAAAAATGGGCCGTGCCGACGGTATTTTATTGAGACTTATCATCGAGGGGTGAATAGAGGACCTCGTTGAATGAAATGGTGAAAGAAGTTGACTGGCAGAAGTTAGAGAGAGATGAGTGGATGAGTGATAGGAATGAAGATGTGTTGAAGTTCAACCCAGAAAGAGGATTGCAGCTGAGTAGTTAGATGTGAAGATGGATAATAGGTGGAATAGTTTAAGGACAGATTAGTGTCAGCGACAATTGAAGTTTTCACTGGGAGCTGGATAGATGGATCGATTTAGACATGGTGATAAAAATCTTTCTGACTAATAATGTTCTGGCAATAGCCAAACAGTTTCATAAAATGTTAACTCACCTTGAGTATACTGAATAATAAGAGGCTCAGTGGAGTTCGCATCTTAAATTAAACGTTTTAAGTGTAATGTAATTATGTGTGAATGAAAGGTAACAAAAAGGCGATATGTGAGTAATTAAAGTACTCAAAATGACATGCTTAGTGTATGCCTTGAAAGTATATACCATGCCATGGTAAATCAGTCAAAGTGGTATCATCTCCACTGAAAAGGAAAGTGAGCACTTTGTTCAGGGTTTAATTGAACTAATTAACATCCCCTACTGCAAATATTGCATATTCCAAATTTGGATCGACTTGGCTTAATTGCTGCGGGGTAAAAATTCGTAATACTGTTATCATGCATGCGAATTGTGTATCAAATGTTAATTATTATTTCTTCCGATGATGCATTATCATATTTGCTCAAAACTTTCATTGGATTGCCATCTTCGTTGACATTCATTCATTTGGTGCACTGCGATTATAAAACTGTCTTATCTCCTACCTATAGTCGAGAGAGTGTCCTTGAAATACTAACAATCTTAAACAAAGAATAACTACTTCAGACTTACTAACGCGAAATGAACATTCTCCCACATCACTAGAATTGGCCAATCCGATTAGCCAAGAATGTCGCACTGAAAGTGATGACTTCCGACTTTACAGACCTGCAAGTTCGCCATCGAAGTCATCTTCGTCGAAAAACAAATCCTAGCACCTTCTTAATTAATGCCGATGAAATTTCATAGTCTTCATTTTCTTCCGTTTCACGCATGGAAATCTGAAGGAGACAAATATAAATAGTTTTATTTATTAAAAAATTCTACTTACTACCCCAAGTAGATGCTGTTTACCCAAAGTTCATTAAGGTAAACACATTTTTCGACTGATTTTTAAGGTTTTTCCTCCTTTAGACGGCCTAACATTACTTTATTTAGTGTGCACATGACTCATTTTCAACCGTATGAACAATATTTCTTTGAAAAAGTAGTTCCCAAATCTCTCTTTAACTTTAACTATTATTAAAGTGCCTAAAAAGCGTGGATTCAAACGTGCATAAGACAGATTAAATATTAGACCATTTCCATTTATAACTACATAAGTTCTTCTCCTAAGACTACTATTACTAATTTCTTGTCTTATAAAAATTGTATTTAAATTAACACAAACTGATGTCGACATTTTTTCAGCGAAGATTCAGAATTGGAAGGGAGAAAGTTAATCTTTTACATTTGAGTGCGTATCAATTTAGGTAGATGTATTGAAAGTAAAGTAATTTCCAACAACTTGCCATTTTACTTATTAATTCTCCCACCAAGTCGGTAAATAGAAGAAAATGTGTTCAATTGGTCCAGATCAACAACACTGCCTGTTTCTGTAAATCTAGACAGTTCCCGAGTAAAAGATTGTGCTGTAAATTGAGACGAAAGTGTATGTTAAGCCTTCAAACCTGAGTTTTATTACCTGTGCATATCCGTCACCAATTTGACCTCGTGCAGAAACGCACGTCAAGTAGAAAATTGTAAGTGGGAGCGCTAGGTAAATGCTGTGTGTATTTGGGAGATTTCAGAGAATGAAGTTCAAATCTCTTCAAGTTCTCTTTCAATCTAATAGTTTGCATAACATTTATTTGCTCACTTGCATTAATATCAGGAGGAAAAAAATACTTTTTATAACTGAACAGTCATTACCTCTAGTTCAGTCATCATCTACTAATGGGAGACCTATAATTCTTAATTGTTTGGATTTAATGTTCAGAAACCACAAATAATTGAATATTTCTATCGATCATTTTATTATTATTATTATCTGCACTAATGCAAAATAAATAAAGAAATTTTTGTCATTTTCAAGAAGCAGCTGATAATGGATATGTAAATTTGAAGTTGAAATAAGGGGAGGAGGTTGAAAAGTGTGTGAGACAAACGAGCCACCTAATTTGAATTTGAGGATCGGGTTACTGAATATCCATAGGGTAAACAGTCCACTGCTTCACGAAAGCGATGCGACATTGGATATCAGGGGTAAAAGCTGAGGTATTGAGATGGAGAGGGGTAGACAGAGCCCTTGTACAACAGAATTGATCACAATTTCAAGAATGCTACGTAATATCTTGCAAGATCATTTGCCACCTCAGTCACAGGTGAGGGGATGTGAAGTGGAGCGATAAAATGGTACCCATTCATAACCACCGAGTAGGGTAGGCATGCAATTGCTGCAAACTAGTGAATAAGTATTGAAAGCTGACCTTCACAACTTGAACTGTCCATCTAGTAAGTAATGTACAACTTAAATAGAAAGATTAAATGTGGTGAGATTATTTGATACCTTCCAAATCATTTACAACACTTCATTTAATCGACTCCAATTTCCCTCTCAATAAAATATAGCCAATTATTTTTGTATTTCTGTGGGTAGTCATTATAATAGTAGCCAAACCTAAAAAGGCAAATTACGAAATTAGTAAAGATTTTTGAATGCTTAATAAAGTTTTTATATCCAATTTGGACAATGCTCAAGGAAAATCGATAAATTTAAATTTTTTCCACTTCAGCTTCCAATAACTAACCTTGTCCGGATTGCTCAACTCAGATTTAATTAATAAATAGGGCGGTGATTATATTTTATTTAAAGAATTAAAAATAAGGGTAGATTCATCAGTAGCTTGATGGTTAGTTTGCAAACAGGAGCTATTATCGCAGTGAATCGTGCGAAAGTATGGTTAGATGGAACACCTGGTCTGAGAAATCCCACGCACCGTCTGTGCATTCCCACGAACAAGTCCAATCCTCCCACACTCATTCCCTCTTCTCACTACATCCTTCTTTCCCTAACGCGCCTTCAACAATCCCCTCCACTTTACTCCCACGACTTCCCTCAGATTTCGAAGCAGCAGCAGCAGCAGTAGCAGGAGAAAAATCGTATCTTATAAGGTCACACATCCTTATCCACTCTTTTTCTAATAAAAACTTGTAACTCTTTCAACTATGATCAAGAGTTGGAATGAATCACACGGGTTTCTTTGTCATCACCCAATGAATGATGGGGAATAATTTGGAATAAGTTGTCATTTTCGATTAATAGCCAAAGCACTTCAGTGTGCATTTTAGATAACATAAATTTCAAAGTTGAATGAAGGCAGGGTGACATTTTAATTACATCGATTGATATAATTACAATGGCCAGAAAAAAATCAATTTTAGATGCTCTAGTGTTTAAATGAGTGAAGTGGTTGACTAAGAGATTGATGGAAATAGGGTAGAGGTGGAGAAGTGAGCACTCAGAGCATCACTGTGCCTCACTTCATAAGAGTTCTTGTAATGGTGTGGTGTTCAAATTTCAGAATAAAATCTCTTAGTTTTGAAAAGAACTGTAGTTTACTAAGATGTGCTTAGTCAAAGTCTTGTCAACCTCAACCATATTGTGTTAAGATCATGTGAGATACTTGTCTTCATTAGGGATAACTTCGAGGAGATCATCTAATTGGAAAATTATTTCCCTACTTAAAACCTTTCAGTATATTTTGGACAGTTTAGATCTGCAACTTGTGCTTTCTGAAGAGTAGGCTACCCACAATCACAGTTCAGGAAAACTAATTGAGGTCTTACAGAACCTCTTTGGATTGCATATTAATCGTTTTCACTTGCTTACTTCTATTGGACTAGCTACATTTGCACAACTGTGTGTAATAATGTTTCAAACACTTGGATTGGTAACTTAGCCATTCAAACTCGATAAATCCATAGGCGAATGCAGCAAAGTGATGATGGTTGTGGTTTTCAAAATTGCAGATGGCACTTACGAAAATTCAATTCGATTTTTATTGAAAACCAAAGGAACTCTTTATCAACTGGGTTTGATAATAGTCAATGATCACTTACATTTTTCTGAGCATATCGTTCGCCTTTGTGTATAAAAATCAGCTACTGAAGGGTTTTAAGTAAGAGAAAATGACAGGTAAACTTTGTTCTTCAAATAATTACCACAAGGTCACTTGTCTATTGGTCCTAACCATTAGACTGAGATCTGCATTATCACGATTACTAGACAAATTTTGGTTCAATATGTACCTATTTTAAACAGCTGATCCAAATAATATAGCCTTTAATTGCATTCTTTTACAAAAATTGCATAATTTACGATTAACCTGAATAGATTTTGCGGATTAGGCTATAACCTTAGAATTTATGCTTCCTTGATTTACCTCTAAAGTATTGAACGACTTTGCATTCAAATATTAGATACCTTTCTGTCGAATACTTTGCACTGGAGAAATCGGACACTTTACTAATCAATCTAAAAAAGGGAAAGGAAGTCAGTTTCTTTGACACCTAGAAGTTGCTCCCAGAATCTATTTATTCTCCTCCCACTTGTCATAAAATTGTAGGACTGCTCTCTCATTGGGGAAAATGATAAAAATTTCACATATCAAAGTTCGAATTCAAAATTCAAAATACAATCTCAAGCGCTTATGATGGTCCAAAATACAGTATGATCTAACACAAAGTTACACATTTTTCATCATATTAACATAGCACATAGTGTACCCACTAAATTGATGTAACAAAATTTTGTGGAAAAATTGCTTAGAACATTTGATTTGGAAGAGAAATGTAAGAAGGTGAGTACAATTTACTCTTCCTGAACGTAATAAATGTCTCATTCGAATTGAGCTCTTCAATTCATGTTAACAGGAAAGTGAGTTTTTCAATATAACACTTTCTAAAGAAGAGAGCAGAGTAGGAAGATTAGTCAAGTATGGTTTTTGAAGCCAATAATACCTATATGAATGAAGTGGTAAGTTGGATCGCCAAGCATTATGCTTTTCTGGCATGTATTTAGAAGCAATTGGATAAGTTAAAGCTCACCAATACAGGAGATTTTAAGAGCAAAGATTTCTGTCCGACTTTAGTTT
This sequence comes from Hymenolepis microstoma, assembly GCA_000469805.3. NCBI lineage: Eukaryota > Metazoa > Platyhelminthes > Cestoda > Cyclophyllidea > Hymenolepididae > Hymenolepis > Hymenolepis microstoma. The sequence continues at coordinate 6,319,158 of LR215995.1, read as the reverse complement.
CTTAATCTTGTGTTTACATGAAATCGCACCCCTTTTCTCTAGTGGAAATGACTAAATTTTAAAAGGTACTGGGTGGTGTCACCACTCCCATCCTTTGCATTCACGCGGTTTTAGTTCCAATTGCAAACTATACCAAACAGACTATTTGGTCAAAAACTGTTAGTTATTACGTAGTTATATTCTGCTCTTTTTTTACATCAATAAAGGAAGGGTTCTTAACCATGTATCGAGAGCATGTTGGTAAGTTAATTAATTTAATTTCAAGGGTCCAAAATAAATTTTTTTTTAAATTTTCACATACCAAAAGGCCATTGTGGTAATTGATGCCAATGGATTTATGCCTGTTCGACCACACAATAGTTACGCCCCTTAGCGGAGTAAATTTGGCTTGAAGAACAGGAAGTGCAATACCACCAGTGCAGCTGAATCCACATCATATAAAATGTCAGCCATGTAGTGTATGTGTTGATAGTGAAATTATGTCCAAAAGCACTGCATGATTGAACGGCTTCTGGCAGTAAAAGAATGAGATCATGAATAGTACCTGTATGACAGACCATTAAATATGTACCTATTGAATAATTAGAAGTAGGTTCGCAACCACGCCGGCATGCTGGGATTTGTTTATCTTCATGTCGATTGCTGAGATAATAGATTCTTTTTAGTCCTTACATTCGTCTTACTTCTTTGCTCCTTTTTTTAACTTCCAATTCCAATATGACTTCTGTCCGTTTTTCTCATACTTTGCGGTTGTCTATATTATTTTGTCTTTCTATTCAACTTTGAGCTTCCGATTTGAAAAATAATATCATTTCGTGTTAGCTCCAGATATAATCAAATTTAAGGTAATATCTTGTAGATTTAAACCATCAAGGCATTTGGATGAAAGACGCCCTATCCAGTCCAATCATTTTCCAAATCGTCCTATGGTCACCTCTTAGAGAAATAAAAATCTTTTAAAAATGTTTATGGAAAGCCTCTTTAAATTGAGCCCTTGGACGGTGCCAACTACAATGGAGGTGAAAATCCATTTTTCTCTGGTGGCGTAAAAATTGACTTCCCAGTTCTGTCCGTCTGCCAGTTTCTTTAAAATTATTAGAAGTATCATTGAGCTGACTAAGAGGATTGGGAATTTTTCTCGATAAAGTTATTATTTATTAAGTTATTCGATTATAATATATTATTCATTATTAAAGTTAAATTTGAGTGAGTCATTGTGATCTCTGAAAACTTAAAAAATTTTGATATTAGGGTAAAAAATCTGTTAGTTTTACCCAATTAAAGGTATTATGACAGTAGAAATGGAAATGGAAACTCACTTTAATCTGATTAAATCAATTATATGTCTTTTTTTCTACAGTTTAGTTAATTTGGATGAGGATTTTAAAATTCAGCATTAGAAAATGAAAATTAATGAAAGTTACGTCCACTTGATAGGAAGGTGGAGTTTCTATTAAGCGCACCAAGAAGTGATTTTTATGGATAAAGGAGGTGCCGAAAATCATGATCACAAGACTTGAAATTCCAACTTTCCTCTCTCTCTCTCCTTGCAGTAAATAAGAAATCGAAAGTCACGTAGTTAAATAAGCTGAAGAAATTCTTGATCATTTCAATTAATTGATCTCTTAGCTCTGATCGGAAACCCTGAGACCAAGTCCTGAAATCTGAGACAGCCGGACACTGTACCGAAGACATTCAGTAAGAAGTAGAGTCACCATTCAAGAAAATGAAAGTATGTTGATAATCTGCTTTTGTTCCTTTCTATTGCTTCGAACTTCAAAACTTATGTTACTTTTAGAATGCACTTTTTACAATTAAATTTTGGCAAGAAGTCTGATTGCAAAATATTCGATGAATTTTAAACTAAGTTTTAATCTGCTAATGTGTTTTTTTTGAATTCCCGGAAAGAAAATTACCGAATAATAACAATTTGCTAGCACTGTTCTACTTCGTTTAATAAAAATTCAGGTGCAAAACTTATCAGTCATCTCTAGGAATAGATACTTTGTTAGTTTAGTAGAATTTTTTTAAATGGTACTTTTTCAAATGCAATTATTTTTTACTACGTCGGAACTTAACAGAACACATATATACTCTAGCAATCTGGAAATATGAAAAATTAGATGGGCGGGACTAATCATTTAAAAAATTTTCCGGTCATTCAACCCTAGACACCTTGGGCGTAGGAGATCAAGCAAAGATGTCACCATAATGGAAGATTTTGACTGTCGACGGGGCCAGAAAACGCATGCGATTATGTTTGAATGCAGTTGTCCGCCTTACAGCCCCAGAGGGGACTTCGGGAAATGGGTTATGCCTGGTAATCTTCGTGAAAGAGGCAATCATTATATTATAAAATACATTTTCTTAGAGCTGCTAAAAATAGCATATGGTGCAAGGTGTTATCTTTAATTTCAATTTTTGTTTCTCGGACAAAGAGTCACATTTCTCGATTAGCGTGCATCTAGAGAGTGAGACACCTACTCTGACCATTAGTTAAATCAGATCTCAGGATTGAATCACACCGAGAAAGTCATGTAGACATATAAATTAGACACGGATATGCCAACAGGGTAAGGAAAATGACCACAGATTTGAGCATAAATGCTAGCACCAGGAAACAATTGGAAAGTGGTCCTGGAATTCAACGACTTGTAATATAATGATAAGATAAATGGTTTTACAAAGACCATTGATTAGTGTGCCATAAACACAGTCACAGAGTTGGAAAGTGAATCCGCTGTGTATAATGTTTCAAGTAAACGTGCGTATTGGGTTATCAGAGAGCTACGAAAACATTGGTAAACTGACTTATCACCTGAGCCATATGTTGGCCATGGAAAGTGTAGAAGTTAAGTGAACTTGTCCATATTTGGCATAAAATGAACATAATAAGAAGAAAATTTGTCAAAATTTTAATAATCTTTGACCGGTAATCAACTCAGAAAAGCTCAATTGACAACCTCTCGAACATGATCAAATTCGAAAAGAAATAGACGTGTCGCTGATATCAGCTCTTGGATTAAACATGATACTGAACTATTTCGTTATCAACCAGTAAAATATGTTGCAACTTCAACCAATATATTAAAAATTAAAGATACAAACCTGTTACTGGAGGAACTAAGAGAATCAAAGAGAAAATTGTTAACTTTGAAAAGTTGAGGAACTAATGGCTTAGTGCCTGAACTTATTAATCAGAGGGAACCTTGGCTAGGTACATGTCTGCTGAAATTTATACCGATTTTTGCTGGGCAGAATTTTTAAACCTCGACCCTGAGTAGTTGCTGAGACTGTCGGTATTTAAAAGGGAGTAAGACTTGGCTTGCATAACTACTGAAGCTATTCCCACCTTTGACACGGTACGTGGACTTAACTCAGTATAAATGAACAATTGCCAAATAGTCGGCATGGGTTGTACGTTGGAATGCCCATCAAATAGGCGACGCCTGCTTCGGGAACAGCAGTTTAGAAATGCTTTTACTGTCATTGTAGAATGGTATATTATTTTTCACTTGAGTAAGGCTTTTGATTCACTACCCATTCTTATGATTTTAAAGGGACACTGTAAAGCAAAACTGCTCCGAAACCTAGTGAACTGCTTGTTGCAACTCAATTGAAGTATTTTCTATGGGAAAGAACATCAAATGTGGTTCCAAGGAAGGCGATCAAATCTATAACTTACTATTCCGTCTTTTATTTGAGGAAGCACGTGCAACCTGGCAGAATTTGTAACACAAACTTGAGTGCTGAATGACGCGAATGGTCAGTGAGGCGGATAGACTTTGCGGAAGCCCTGTTTTTTTAGTACAAAGTTGAACATTGGATTTGTTTATATCATTGTATGTATATATATTGGCTTTCCTGATAATGGCAAGGACCTGGTTGATATGATATAAGACAATTGATCATCTATGACGGTAATAATGTCGATAAAAAGTCGAACCAAAGTGCTTGAACAGTTTTCAGTTTGCTGAATGAGCCTGATTCTGTTTAAGGTCGAAAAATGAGTACTTAAGTGCTGTCGAAAAGGTTGCCCAATTTTTCCTCATAGTCTAGACAATAACGACAATACAAATACTAAACCTTTATTAATGTCTCAATATGCAAAATTGAGAAAATCTAAGATTTTTATACGAAGAGGTGGCTTAGATAGCTTAAGGATGATGTAAAGCAGGTGTTTGGTAAGAAAGAGGGTGAGGTTTAAGGACAGAACCCAGGCTTACTGGAACCCCGCCCCCAAATAAAATGTTGTGAAAACAAGGAAATAACCTAAATGGAGCCTCAATTTATTCGTCTCCTCGCAGATGCGTGCAAGGCGAGAAGACATCGGAGAATAGATCATCTTTATCAGAACAAAGTATTGGAAATATTGCCAGACTTCAATGGCAACATGTAAAGAGGGTGGTTACGAAATCACTTGAAAATACCCCACCCAGAATTTATCTGTAGAAAAGATAAATAATAATATGGACCATCATGAAAGGGAGGTAAAATGCAGACAACCTGATGATTTCGGACTCCAGATGCATTAAGTCTTAGATTCTCCATTTGCCATAATAAATTGCAGACTTCGCTTAAATCACGTATATCACGCACTTTGTTTAGCAACTCTGCAAGATCAAAATTTTCTAAGCGTGCGCTTTGGCATGATTAGTAATAATAGCAAGCAATTTTCATCCTAAAATTTATCTTCTAGTATTAGTAATAGTAATATTCTTTCAAATAATCAATATTTGAAAATTTTGGTGCCAATCTGCAAAAAGTCAACCATGCTTGCTGCGCAACATCTTCCACTGATATAACTGTCAACGCCTGTCAAGACTTCTCTCCCCCACCCCCATCCACCCATTTGAACGATGTTCGATATATAACCGTAAACATTTACAGAACAGTTCAACCAATCTCACTAGTTAAACTAAGGTATTATACTCGCGCTTGACCTCAGCTAGAAGTGGATCCCATCAAATCTGATTAAAGGATACATTATAGGCCTCATTCGATGTTGCTACAATCCTCAAAAGTATAAGATATTCTGGAGTGAACTCTAGTGAGCTCTGTTAGTATAAGATAACACTGACCTGTACTATCCTGTCAGTGTCTGAAGTATAAGAAAGGTGCGTCTAAAATCCAAACTAATTCACTCAGAAAATGTGGGTGAAAGTTAGTCGTATTTTAGTACTGAAACATTAGAACACGTAGCAATGTAAACTAGCCTAGAAGTGAAGGGCGTGGAACCCAGGCTCCTACATCAGCCTTTAAAAGGCTATCCCAATACCATGGTTTTGATGTAAATCATATAAGAAATAATGGAACTCCTATTATTAGCATATCAACTGTTTGAATCGATAATAAAATAAGAGGGTGGGTCGAATAGTTGTCAAAAAATCCATAACTTTAAATAGAACAAAAATTTACATGATTTTACAGGTTCAAAATGTCTTTAGAGCTTCGTTAATAACATACAACTGTCCGGTCATTCTAAGTAAGGTCAGAATCAAGGCAGGTTGTTTCAAAGCTTCAAATGGCAAATTCTGAGATCAAAGCTAACATACAATTTTTAATTAAGCTAAATTGGAAACCTGTTCAGTTCATAGAAGCTTTACAGTTGATTTATGGAGACTTTGTGCCTCGTAGAGCAGTCATTTATGATTGGACTAAATGCTTTAATGAGGGAAGAGTGTAACTTGATGACGACCCAGGAGGGGAAAGACCCACCAAAGCAAGAAATCAAGAAAACGTCTCTCTTGTGCAGAACCTAGTGAAACAAGATCTATGTGTTACCATTAAGGAAATTGCCAATGAAGTAAGAATCGCACACGGATCTGCATTTTCAATTCTCACAGAAAATCTTGGCTTGAGCAAGCTCTCGGTGAGCATCGTGGGTTCCAGTAGCGTTTCAGTAACAACAACTGATCTAAAGAGCTTAACTTTCCTTAGCAACTATGGCAAAGATGGAAGCAGGTGAAATAATTTTTAAGCTCCGTGCTGCCGGAGGTGAAACCTAGATGGTATGTAGCTGCACTAATCAAAAATTTATCAATTTTCAAATTTAATCTCGATTCCTCAACTAAAAATGCATCATAAAAAGGAATGTACAGCTATGATTAAATTAAACTTAACTTCTTTTGTCCAGAACAGAGGTGTGTATGACGTATCACCCTCATATTACCTGTTTATGCGTGGTTTGGCAGTTTAACCTGATAACACAGAGAGGTCATTTTTAAAATCATTCGTCTGATAAACCCCTACTCATACTCATGATCGCATAATGACCGGAATATATTAAAGTTCTTCACGGTAAATATTGATTAATTTATTTGCTTCTGGCAATGTTAAGTGTTTGACGAGAAATTATACAAAAACTTTAGCACTCTATCAGATTGGCTCGTATTTACGATATTAAGATCGTGGATTACGATTTGTTACTAATTATTCATCGACGGATAAAGAAATTAGTGGAATTTTTGATCAAACTTAAAAGAACCTGATCAAAGTAGATCTTTGTTAAGAAGCTCAAATAGACAAGGTAGGTAGATACGAATGGGAGTAGGGTCTATGAGTTATACGGCATAAGATTTGAGATTCGTGAGAGGCTGAGGTTATCATGCATATGTTGGTTAATATCCACCACGACACATAAATATACGATCTGATCTAATCACGTTTTTTTCACCTAGGTCAAATTCTTCATTGTCATCTTACTTGCAGTTGTAGGTATCTGTGTGACCCGGGAAGATTGTAACCCTACTAGACAAAATTCTCTCTAGTTGCCATCACTTGAGTTTCACTCATTTGCTTTTCTCTTGTCTTCCCCTATTCACGTAACTCCTGGTCTTTCCATTTGAGAAAGGCAGCTTGATAAGGGATATAGCTTTTTCTTGCTTGATAGATTATATCACCGTTGCGGGTTGACGCGTTAAGATGTAATCTTTCAAATATTGCCTCTATTAGAAGAGGAATTGTGTGGAGTTTGAAGAACTCAGTCTTGAAAATTGAAGATAATACAAGTACTGGACATTCTTGCTGAAGGTTTCCTTGGTATATGTCCAGTTGGAGCCTAATTAGAAGTTTTTTTGTAATTCTTTATTAAATGTCAATTTTTCACTGACTTATATTCGTGTAGAGTGTAGTTCATAGAGCGAAAATATAATTATTAAATATCTGATACCACAAAAGTCATGTGTAGAGAACCATAGGAAGTTAAACGGTTGAATGAGAGTTTTTTGCAGTTGCAATAAATAATCTCCTTTTTTTGTCCACTTCAAATCAAAGTTGTTCGGGAGTACATATTTTCTCATTTTTGTAAGTGAAAAGTAGCTTCTATTTCACACTTCGAACATCTTTCTCGAACTAAATCTGCTCCCAAACTTTACTAAATTCATTTCTCGGCTTACAAATCTGTTCAAAGAGCGGATTATCTTTTAAATTTTTATAGAAATTAGCAGTAAAACTGTAGCTTCTAATGACGTATTGATTTCAAATATGATTTACCAAATATCTTTGCTAATTTTATAATAGATACTTTTGTGAAAATATAACTTTTGCGAAAAATACGCAAGATTTTGGGTTGTTTACCTTAAACTTTGAGGAATTTCACATAACTATATGAATTTTGATTTAATATTTTTAAAGTTAATCACTGTCGATTATGCTCTTTGATGAGAGAACTTTCTTATTTGAACTAACTGACAATTCTGGACTTAATTTTAAATCAGATAATTAATAAATCGGCCATCACAGCCAGCCGAGCTTACTTGCATATTCGCGTATAACGGCGTGAAATTTTGAAACATATTTAATCAGGTGAGTTTAAATAAAACTTTTCAAGGTCGCCCATAGAAACAGATTTCATTCATTAGATCAGAATAATTTTGCTAAATGCGATAGAATTTACCCTTCTGATAACAGTTAGTGAGAGGTAAGTGTGTGTGAAATCTAGGGATTTAAAAGTTTTTCAAAGATTTGCTTGGCGAAAAGGGTGATTATAAAATGCAAAATAGTATCCACTGTGATTCCAATTGCATTCAAATTTAACCTCTTAGTTAGTATAGGGCTCTCGGATGGTTTAATATATTAAAGTCATGGATGACAATAAGAAACTCTTCCTCTTTGTATTAGAGGAGCCACTACCGTTCCAAGGGTCCAGTTTGCCATTTTTTGTCGCCTATTGTAAATTTGTGTTTTATGCATGATGGTAAATTTGTTTTTTTTTTTAATTGCTATCACAATCACTTCAAACAAGTGAATAAAATCTCCAATAGCATATTATACTTGTGAACACCATTTTCTTCTCACACACACATCCAGAAGAAAGTGGTCTAGACAAAATCAACTTAGGTTTTTACCGCATAACCGGACATCGTAAACAATTCTTAGCGGTTTAATGTACTGTGCTTGTTGTAAATACAACCTGACAACACCCCAATACAAAAGACCCAATTTGCCATGTTAATATTTAAGTAGCAATACGTTCCACCGTTATGTAATAAATTTAAAAGAGTTGGAAATAAGGAATCTTATTTATGAGATTTATTTTTTTGGGAGGGGAGGGGCGGTATAACTTTTTATATTTGAAACCTCCGTATAGTATCAAATGATGACACAAAATTTCAATCAGTATTTGCATCTAAAAGGGTCAGGCCACGAATGGTGATTTCACATTCCTATAATATCTCAAAAATGCATATTTTAAACAAAATAACACACGCTTTATTTAGTCGTTTTAGTAAGCCAAACATTCCTTCTCGACAGCCTTTCATATGTAGTTTTTTTTCAAGCTAGCGCATAGCAATCTGGCAGAAAGGCACGCAGAGCGTTGAATGTGTTCACTGTATTGACTTGGGCTATTTTAGGACATTTTAAATGAATACCAACGTTTTTCTAAAATAAAGGAATAAATTTGACTGGTATTTGCGGTAACTGCTTCCATTAATGAATTGATTTCCATAATTATTAGGCACTACTGCTTGAAAATATAATCAATTGAATCTGATAGCTCAGATGGTGCGTTTCTTGACCTTCTTTGGATGTGAAATAACAATGAAGAATTAATCGTTTAAATTAACACTCGTTAATGATAAAGGGAGTACATTCAGAGACAAACAAGTTACTTCAATGATCTATCAGACACTTTTTCGTTTGGGTGTTAATTTTTTATTAACGCATTTTTCCCAGTTTCTCAAAACTGTATTCAGAGCTGCCCTTGTCTCCTGGGCCTACCGGTGTGGTTGAAAGGTATTAAGCTATTATATTAGAAAGGGAGAGTAATAGTTGTGTTATTTTGATCAGGGAGTTTTCCCATCAGCTAGCTAAGAAAGTTTTAGTTGAGCTTTCCACTTCTTGATATTCGAATCTTGTTTAAAATAATCTCTTGATTAAATTAATTAAAGACAAAAATAAATGTCGATTAAAATAATAATTTGATCGATTATCGTAACGGCCAAATAGCAACCTCACCATATAAAGCTTCATGTCAAAGAAGTCAATAGGTTATTCAAGACAGAAGAAGAAAGCGATATCCATTTGAATAATGCATTTTATAATTAACACTCTGCACAGAGGGATCACAGAAACTACACTCTGTGATTAACATATGAAGGATGACAATATGTTACTTTAGAAGTCAAACAATTGTATGAACAAGTGAGATGTGTGTTTGAGTGTGTTAGAGGGGGGAGAGAGAGAAGAGAAGTAAAAATGCACTCGGTGCAAAAGCTCTATAGCAGCTACATTGACACATAGGATCAAACTACAGACCTAGACTTGAGGAGAATGACCTGACAATCTAAGAAACTGTGGTTTTGAGAAGGTAGAAAGACATGTATGAAATCAAGGGAGAAAAGAACTGAATGAACGGGTGAATGTAAAGACTTTAAGAATTTAAGTAGACCGAAGATGGGCGTGGGATTCACAGTAGAGAACGTGAATTTTGTTTGTTTAGGACTCTGAATAGTTGTTGGCATTAATAGAGACCATTTGGAGACCAAGTTCAAGACGTTCAGTGTCCTCATCAACTTCATCGTCATCCAGATGAGATGTCGGTGTGCTGCGACCGGTACTGCGATTGGAACTTGAGCTGCGTGAAGCGCTCGGAGATGGAGGTGCTGAGAAGGGTCTGCAGAGGCGGAAACTCTTCGAAGAACCGGCATCTTCTGCATCTGCATCTCCGCGTTCTATATCACGAGTAAACAGATCTGGTCTTTGACGATACAGGGCTACCATACGAGCTCGGCTGTAGTACTGTTGAAAGAAACATAGCGTGACTATAGGGTAAAAAAATTCGATTGTTTTCAAGATCTCCAGTCCAATATCAAGTAATAGAATTACATCGAAAAGAAACAGCGGAATATGAGAAAATTCCTTCCACTCTGCGTTTCAAAAGCCGTGATCATTACTACGACTAAGCGTAAGTGTTGGTGGGTAAACACTTTGAAAACCTTACTAGTTTCACTGGGACCAAACAACCGGACCTAAAACTACTAGGTGCTCAATGTTAGATTCTCCTTCCACTACATCGATCAACGTCTTTCTTTCAAACCACAGCAAACCTGATCTAGGTAAACATCATTCAGACTAAATACCTAAAGTCAAACAGGTACTATTCACGGACTCAACTTCACGGACTTCTTCAACTCTCACCCACTGTATACGCAATGAACGTAATATTTTCTTCTAAAACAATGCATTCACACGGAAACACACTAGAGACCCAACTATTCCCACCAACTTTAGCACGCCCGAACTGCTGGTGCAATCAGCCTCGTCTCTCTTAAATTAATAATGGGCTATCATAAATTAGAAATATGATAGAAAAATTGAATCAGAATGAAATACTTTCGATGCCATTAGAATTCATAAAATCATGCAAATGAAATTCGCTCGCACAACAATAGCTACCAAGCTTCTATTGGAAAGCGTTTTCTCCAATTCTCGTTTTAGTTAGTGGTAGGGAGGGGGGTGAGCAAGCACAATAGAACCTCTGGTGAGAAAGTGGGATTCTGCTGTCCTTTTTATCCGCCAGTGTAGTAAGCCATTCAGATCAATGGGTGTGCAGTGACAGATAGTGAATCAGTGACTTTTGACTTCATAGGGTTACAGGTTAACTACAATGCTTTAAGAGGTAGATCTTTTATTACTAATTTTCCAATAGTCCAGACAGAAGTCACCAAAATCACTGGCTAACCCTGTAGTTAATCAATCTATACTAACCAAATTATGTATATCTGGTTGTGCAGGACGAAGAAGAGCTTTTTTGGTTTGCATTCGTTATATTCCTTTGTGAGTAGCTTAAGACATAAGTGGTGGCATAATTTAACTACCAAAAGAATATCTGGAGGAGGAGGAACTTATCATTAGGCTTTCAAAACGCTTGTTTAAGTACAACTTTACTGAATTAAGCACCTTAGTCTGCTATCTAAGTTCATCGAAAGAGTACATCTCATAGCAAAGGAAATGGGCGTGGTGTCAGCGAAGTGGAAGTTAGACCAAGAACAGAGGTATAAAATTGAAGAGTGTTCCTACAATATTGTGAAGGCATGTACTAAAGTGACACCATTATTGATCATAAGAAAACAATAAACTTTATCCAAAAAGCATTAGAAACCAATATTATGTAGAAAAATATTTAGAGAGGGATGCATCCACAAATCTTTCTAAAATAACCTATATTAACTTTAAACTGGCTATTTGTGGAAGGTGAAATAGTATTGATTAACATGGTGTCACGTTCTAACTTACCACGGCAAGGTGTTTCCAGTCCAAAAGTTCACTGAGACGTTCAGTTCGATTTCGCAAAACTACACGTTGTCTTCGAGAGTATTGACAGAATTCATGCAGGCACTAGAAAGAGAATAATATTTGTGATAAGTGGGGGTGCGTTTTGTTTATCAAACTGTCGGTTGTTTACTAACACACAAAGGGCGTCACCTAATTAATGGCCAGAATTTAGGCAAAAGGTCGAACTTACTCTTGTTAACTGCTCCACTGACGCATCTACACTCTGAAAGCGACGATCCACGACGTAAATACCATAGGATGCGGGATCTTCAATGTGCTCTTCCATGAAGCAACCGAAACCGGAGAGATTGGTAGTTACTGAAGGGATACCCATCACCGTACACTCAGCTGCAAATGACAAGACACAAAATTAAAACAGTACTAGAAGCGACCGATTTAAGTAAGGGCTCAGGGCAGGTGGAGCCTACCTGGAGTGTAACCCCAAGGTTCGTAGTACGAGGGGAAGACTCCCAGGTGGCAGCCTCGAACAAATTCTTCGTAGTCCATTGGCAAGAGTGGGTTTGTAGAACTGAGAAATTCAGGATGAAAAATGACCTACAAAAGAATTACAAATCATTTTCTTCAAAGGAAAAATAAAAATCCCATGTTATTAAAAAAGCAAATATACAACTTACTTTAACGCGGTCATAGCGGTTGTTAAAGAGGCGACAACGACGGAGGTTACAGAGGACCAGATCAATATTATCCTGAACAATATTGTGTGTACAGATGGGCGGGAGATTATTTCTCTGAGTGGCGTAGATACAACGTTTCAAACGAACAATATCCTCCTTGATGACAAAAATTAACAACACAAAAGACGCAATAAAACACATTTTATCTGAATAACATTTGCGATTAGATTTTAACGACTTCATTTTTAACCTTTTAGCTTACCTGATGGAGAACATCACTACCAGTAGGAATTCGGCCACGAAGACAAACTTCAAACAGCCTGGTGCCCATATCATTTTGGATGTCATTGCAGGTCTCTCGCAGTTGTTTGACAATAGCCTGAGCTCTGAAAGAATCGACGTTGAAGCTATTGGTTGCTGCTGGAAAGATTAAGAACGCAACCACTGTAACATCGCTTCCCTGCTCCTATAACAACGAGAGTAAATTTAAGTAATTTATATAAAGTATTGTAGCATATAGGCCTTAAATTAAAAATGAGAAGCGGAAGAATTCAACTAAACGCTGAAGATATTTCCCCTCCTACTTAACCTCAAGTTTGTACTTTTGTTTCCAACCTAGTGTCACATTTACTATTCACAGAACCTGCTTTCCTTGATGTATGTCATCAAAGAAAGAATTTTCACCTTGACTTATTCTAGTGATGGATTTCACTAAGACTAAAGAGCATCGAGAATCGTTTGACTCCGGAAGAAATTTAAAGAGAATTTTTTTCAGTGTTTTACATATATCCAGAAGTAGTCTCGGAAACACTTCCACTTACAAAACTTTCGAGACTGATTCATACGCAAAATTTATGCTTAGAATGGACTGAAAGAGACAAGAGGCATTTAGGATTACGAAGATCTGAATCAGCACTGACTCCTAGAAGGGAAAGGTTTTGCCGTCCAAACAAAATTTCCTGTAAACGTGATGAAGAGGATTTGGTCGACGCGCACACTTCTTTAGCCAATCAGAGCACACGAGATGGCGAACGTGCAGCGCACGGAAGCACCTGCGCACTTAGGATGACCGTGAAATTTAAGCGAAAAATACTGTTTATGAATACAGACACTTGTGATAAAGTAAATCCTACTTCATTTTAATGACAAGAGGTCAAAATCGTGACACTGATTAGCCACCTAACGATTATGGTGGATGTGTAAGCAAACAAAAGACCAATGAACATATACCTGAAGTCGATGATTCAGACGCGCTAGAGCTTCGATGAAAATATCGGCACCCTTATTTTGGAATTCGTATCTTCCAGCAATGAAGAAGTAGAGTGTCTTATCCAAATCAAAATCATAGTGTCTGAAAAGAAAAAAAGCTGATAAAACGTTGTAATCGACAGTTTTAATTCAAAACGATATGAGGGCAGGCATTACAAAAATAGAAGCAATTAAGTACCGAAGGGTGCGAATATAAAATATTATAACATCAAGAGCTTACTGATTTGAGGTTCTAAAAACAAGCCAGCGTTAGAATCTAACTGATAAGATAAGCACTCTCTAAAGACTTTGGTAGCTCCCACCAAACACCAAAAGATTATGCATTAAAAGGACAAGAACTAACCCGTAGAAATGACCTTGAATAAACTGGTGCAGCTTTTGCTTGGCTAGTGCGTGCCGGTTTTGGAACTCATGAATAGCCGCAAATTTGATAACGTTGAGACCGTTTGGTGTTATAATGTCAGGTTCTCTTTGAAGGAGGTATTTGCTTTCCAAACCAGTAATCTTGCTGACTGTAGTAAAGGCATGGGCACAATGAACTGCAGCTCTTTCTAGGCAGTATCGATGGTAAATATTACGATCACCGGCTTCCTGTAAGGAAATATAATGATTTCATATCAATTTATAAAGGATGAAATAATCTCGCCTTATCAAGGTCGAACTTGTCCAAATTATTGTAGAGATCGACGGAGGCTGCGCATAAATATCTACCAAGGAGGGTGGCGTGGGTTGTGAAGATGGTAGCCACATCAAGATGTCGAGTACGAGAAAAGATCAATCCACAACCAGCAAGCCATTCGTGAAAATGAGCAATAATTGGAAGTTTAACACCTTCCGTTGTTTCATCTAGCGCATCTCTAAACTGATAATTTAAGAAACTGTAATTACAGGAAGCTACCGATAAAATGATCTTATCTAAAGCCACTTACTTCTTTTAAAAACCACGCAACCAGAGCACCGAATATGAGCGCATCGTTACACTCAGTATCATGAACAGGGATCCCAATATTGCAATTATCCCAAAGTTCTTTTTTCCAGGAATCAATACGCCATGCTGATGATCCAATATCAAAAAGAAGAACATAAGGATAGCCTTCAATAAGCCATCTACCAAATACCATCTTAAAGAAACTATAAATGAAAAAATAATCCTACTTTAATGTCGTGCTCTTGCATTTTTAATAGAGCACGCTTAAGTGGCTCTGAATTGGGTTCAACGATATCAACCTCCGTTCGCATGCATGCTTCGTTAAGAGGACCAAGTAGGCAATATCGGTCACCGAGTTCTTCTACAGTAGTTGCAGCTTTTGTCCTAATGACGGTATAAATACCACCAACTAAAAAAATAGAAGATTAAAAATAAACAGGTATATAAAGAGCCAGAGAATATAGTGATAGAATTTACCTTTATTAACAACTTCCCACGCGCACTCGAAAACATATTTCTGCTTGTAAATTTCCTCATCAACTTGTTTGTCCAAGCCCAGCACATCTGTGCTAGCGGTAATGTCCTTGATAAATCTGCCGACACTTGCCCTTCTTTGCATACTCATCATGTATTTGCTTACCCGCTTTACTGCTATTATATGCACAGTGCAATCCAATTGATCAAATAAAACAATCAAGAATTAAACTTCGAAAAATTTAAATTTTCTTAAATCAACACAAACTTTGTATAACAATATTTACTCAACATATTTGAAGCAAAAATACTTCGATAATTTATTAAACTTGTTTGACACATTTTCCCAATGGTAGTGATAGATCATATGACCTAAACAGATTCGCATGAAAATAAATTTTAAAGGAAGTTTATTTTATAATTTTTTAGCTTTTTTGATAATATGTGTCTGATGTTGCATAAAGTAATATGGTTCAATGTATTTGATCGTATTTGAGATTGTTTATACTGAAGCCTTATTGGGTTTTATTTTGTTGATAATTAGGTTATTATCAAAAAAAAACTATTAAAGTGCAATGGCATTAATGATTTTGGCGGAAAATACAGTTATTTAACTTCTGGATATATGGATGGAAACGTTAATATTGAATGTCCTAAATTGAAGAATATTTGAAAGATTTCGAATTTCGTTGTTTTTTCGGTAAGGCTCAAATATGTACACAGAAAAAAGGTTATACAGATATAAGAAATTGTAGTAATTTATCTAAACTTATAAATGTCGATTTGAAATTGAAGATTGGTTGATGAAATTCATGTTAAGTTTGTTTCACATATTATGATATCAATTACAATAGATGTAGCGAATAAGTTTGGTTTTCCTTAATAAGTAAATACATAAGAACGGTGATGGGGTTCATTTAAACACTACATCTTCATGATCAATTACTGATAGTGAATTCAATTACTATGTTACTTCAAGCCACTTAGTCTAGCTGTGCACAACATCGACTTAGCTATTTAAAGTATCACACACTGGCAGACTTTGTCAAATTCGAATACAGTAAAACTATTGAATTGTAAACTGAGATAAGTTGGTTGTATTAGCCCTCTATAAATGGACACATCAAATTAATGAAGCAGCGTTCTTTGAGTTAAAACTACTTCGTAAAGATAACAAGCAAAATAGTTTAAGCTGCCGCTCTTAAAATATTTATATTTGATCTTGGTGTAAATGAGAGTATTTAAACTAAATTCTGAGCTAATCATTATTTTTTAATAACGGTACTTAAATTTGGTTATGCCTCTGAATATCTGGTCTATTAAACTCTCATGCTGCTTGCTTTCTTGTTTACTAATAAATACACAAAATCCAAATTCTTTTTAACAAACCGTTATATATATTTAAAATAACAAGGTCAACTCTTTAGCATTTAACTATATTAAGTGAGTTAAAGTTGCTTAAAAGAAATCGGATATTTGTAGCAAATTCATTTGTTATCCCACGAATGACCTTTTTACTGTCCGGTCAGATCAAAGAATATGGCTGCCGAGGATAATCCTCTTCTAAGTGCAAGCCGGAAATTGTCGTAGGTTTATTTATTTTTTCTAGCATCTTAAGTGCCTCAGGAGCAACCCTCTATCATATTCTCGGTGTTCCAAAAGGTGCAGATGAGGACGACATAAAACGGGCATATCGGAAGGTAGTTTTAGATTTTCTGTATCATTAATTCCGGCATCTTTTACATCTTTTATAATACAAATTCGTTATAACAATGCTTTGGAACAATTTATTTGTCTTAAATTTATCTGCATTTGCCTTAGCTTCATTCAAATGAACTTAAAGCAAAATGCTTCTATTGATTTCCTAGGCAGCTCTTCGCTTCCATCCAGATAAAAACCCTAATAATCCTGCCGCTGCTGACATCGTAAGTAATACACACACTCTGATAACCGGCTTAACGTATACTCATAGTTTAAAGATGTGAATAGAGCTTATCAGTCCTTGATGGACCCGGTGAAGCGGAATATCTATGATAAATACGGAAGCTTGGGGCTTTCAATTGCTGAACAAGTGGGAGAGGACAATGTGAATACTTATTTCATGCTTTCGAGCAAATGGTGCAAGGCACTTTTCTTCTTCTGCTGTGCCATCACTGGATGTTATTTCTGTTGCTGCTGTTGTTTCTGCTGCAATTTCTGCTTTGGGAAATTTAAACCCCACAATCATGAGTCAGAAGTTCCAGAAGAAATCAACTTGCGTGTAAGTGTACTTTCGCGATGTCCTCTTCACATTACATATATTATGAGCAATACGATGAGTTACGATGTATAAAATAGTTTAGAAGTAAAATTCTGCGTTTTTTTATCAAGATCAGTTTATCTTTTACTAGCAGTGCCTTTTCACGATGAATGTGCATCGCAAGTTACCTCAGTTACACATTTTAATAGATCCTGACGAAATGTGCGGGTTCTCAGTTCGATATGGAAGGTTTAACTTACACTTTTACAATTAGTTGTGGCATTGGTTAGAACTTGCTAAGAATCATATTAATTTAGATGCGTGGAGTATAGTATTCATGCTTTCGAGGAAAATCCACTTCTGGGGTAATTTCATCAACTTCAACTTTATGGATACTCTTTTATGTACCTGCTTAGGAGTCAGTAATTCCCATCGTTTATTTTTATCTTTTCGAATATCAGGTGCTTAAATCAATTTAAGTTCTGGATTATTGAAATATTTATTGGTTAGTGCTTGATTAGCAATCTGGCAAACAGAAAGTTGATTTACGCTTTCTGGATTGCTTGTGATTACTGATTATATTTGGGTATGTATATTTAGTTATTTACTTTGTATCGAGCAAAGGGGAAGTGTCCCGTATCCATTCTGTTTGTGGGCTACTGTTTGTATTGCTGTGTGGTTCAATCTATTGGAGTAGACTGCATCAAAACCGGTCCATCTAACTTCCGCTCATGGAATACTCATGTATATTATTTCGTGCCTGTTTCATTCACTCTATCGCTAGAGATTAAAAAAAACAGCTAATTTATGCGAGAGCGCTTGAATATATACCTCCAATTTGATGCAAATGACTTCCTGCTGGCTTTTATGCATTGTAAATCTAATTCTGAACGGGCCTTCTTTTAAGTCTTCTAAATTTTACTCTTTTTATCGAAATGCGTATTGTTAGGAAATATGGGTGCCTACAATCGCATCTACCCACATTACCTTTTATACCTTGACCCAGCCGTATGTTGAGCTTTAATTTCCTTATCCAAAAATTTTACTACTAATTAATATTAACAATTGCCTCAAGTAGTTTATCGACTTGTAACAATTGAGTGATCTGCTTGTTTAGCTCTCATGTTTAGACGTAACACTCCATCTTTTCCCTATTCATACGTTATTGATATCTTGGTTCTCCCCGAATGCAGGGGTTTGACTAGGCTATCTTATTTAATGACGAAGACCACTGACGATGGCAAGACCGACTGGTTGACAGGCATTCCTAAGACATGGTCTTTATATATGTAATTGATTTCGAGATTATCCACATGTGTTAAGTTAGTTGCTCTATTATTAATAGGATGAAGATTTTGCGGATCTGGCCGACCCAATGCATCAGGCCGCACCTGCGTATAATCCTGATGCAATGCGTCAGACTCAATTCAATTCCTCTTGTGCACCAACTGAGAGGCCCATGCCACCGCCAACAGGGGTTGTCATCACTCAGCAACCACCCAACATGCCTACTAACTACTAGGCATTCTCTCATTCTCTTACTATTTATCAGCCGACTTCTGATTATTCCACTGCACTCTTTCCTCACTCATCGTGTCTCTGTGATCTCTCAATGTTGTACATGTTTTCCTTTTTCATCATTTATTTGCATTTATTCGCTCACTTGCCCTCTTGGGTGAGCGTCTCTGTGTGCAATATGCATTCCATTTTTTTGTCTATTATATCTGTTTGTAGTTCTCGAGAGAAGAATATTTAATAAATTGTGATGCTTGCTGCGTGGGACTTGTTTTATTTGGAATATACCAAGTGAAGTATTACTCCCGGTCTTAGTAAATGGCTTCAGATGAAAATTTGAATGATAATTCGAGATTATGAAGGAAGAATTACCTTTGGAGAGAGAAGTTAAAGTCTTAACGATTTAATCGGATAACCTAATTTAAAGGTGAGCATTGAAGCGAAAAAACAACGATCGATTTGCAACAAAAGCTTCCCCAGGCAAATGTGCTGAGGCTTTCCATGAAAAAATAATGCTAACGGATTTGCCCTCATTGTCGCCGTTATTTAATTGAGACTACAACGGGTAGGAAAGGAATAAGGATAAAACACACGTCGACTGAATTTTATGAAAAGCATACTCCACATTTTTGCCTATATTTCAATAAAAGAAGAACAAAATCATTTGAAGACAACCTGCTATAACTGTCTATATTAAATCAGACGAATGATGCAACAAACCCGGTACTTGCAACTTAGTCTTACCAAACTCCATTAATCAACTGATACCCTAAAGTTAGCTATGAGATAATCCTCATGATTTCTATAGCTCATTGACCTGCTTAATAAGAGTAGCAAGTATTTTCCCTAAAATATGGGAGCTAATTACCACTCAGCCAGAGTGAACACGATTCGTTCTTCTACACAGTAGAACTTCCAGTGGTGTTCGAGGCACTAAATACAGAAAATCATAGATATATAGGACATCATTTGCAATTATTTATTAATGTAGTGCTATTTTGCATCCGAAAAATTTCAAGTAAAATAACCTCCAATTCCGCCATGCCACCTGAATATAGATTTGGAAAAGAATCCTTTTTTCAACTTATCCTACTTTCACAAATTAACCAGCTACCCGAACAGAACACACCCAGATGCTCCATGATAACGCGAGATTGTCTAGATTCGGGGCAGTGAGCCAGCAAATTAGAACATTTTAACAAATATCTTAATTTGACCAATAAATTACTATAATTTAGAAGGTTATCGATCCTTAAGGTAGAATGCTATTTTTTAGTAATTATTATTGAGTAAATCTAAAAAGAAATCACAATCTTTTTTCAAAGAATTCTCTTTATCGATAATATTATTATTGCGCTTTTAGACCACAATAAATATCACTTTATTTATCGTTTCACTTTTAATTCAATATTAATTACATTTGAGTAAGAATGATTCATTTTATATGATAAAAATCAAAATGAACAAACTTATCGTTAACTCTAGCAAATATTTATATTTTTCAATTTATGCCAAATCGCAGCTATTCATATATATACTTTTGGGTTAATTACTGTAATTTCATTCTGGGTATACATATGACTATTTAGAAGACTAATAAATTTAGTCAACTGCAACAAGTACATCATATTTGACTTCTCTTAAGTCATGTACTAGTGAGAGAACAAAAATATTTGCAATTTCTCAAGCGGGTTGGTTAAAGTTTTGCGAAATGTTTAGGAACTTGTCAGCATAAATAAAATTTTCTTCAAACAAAAACTGATGTGAACAAATCTTTTGATTTTCTAAAACAGTAGCTTCCATTTTTTCATAAATTCTTTCAAAATTCTGCTCTATATCTAGTTGTATCATTATTTCCTAAGGTTTTTTATTTCAACTTGAGTTCAGAGAGCTTAGAATAGTAAGAATTTACACCCATCGCCCAATTATAGAGCCAAAGTAACAATTCTTATTCTTAAATCTATATTTACCGCAGTCTTGAGTATGAAGTAATCACTCCTGAAATCCTGTCCTCGGGACAAATCAAGTATGCCCTCTAAGGGAATAGATGGATTGTGTACCGTCGCCCCATTTAAAAGCCATGAATCTTCTACTAAAGTCAAGTCCCAGATACGAATTTATCATATTTATCTTATTCTAACTTAACCCAAAATTGAATGATCAGCAATTTTCTATGATAGATTGATGCAATCCAATGTTTTTATCATTGATGAAACTGTCGAAATGAACAGAACCAGATGTGATTGCATATGATGCTAATGAAGCTACGTAAAAGGCTACACTCATTTCACACTACGTTTCTTGTATGTGCTATTGGAAAAAGTCCCTTAATTTCCCATTTATCTCAGCATTACCATACCTTTGTAAAGGACCTCTTATAATGTCCTGGTGGTCCTTGGCCATATATCTTAAATCTGTCAGAATCATTATCATTAATAAAATCGTCTAACAGATGTTCTTCTTTTACGTCGCACAAAAATCACAACATTTAGAAATGTCACTCAGTTATCTTTTCATCGATCTGAAAGCTTATGTCGAAATCTCAATATCTCCAAGCACAAGAATCGATGAGAAAAACGTGAGGCTGGGTTAAGGATAATAGAAAAAATAATAACTGATATATGGATTAAGTTAAGTCATCTAGAGTACTTGATCAGGACGAATTGTCCGAGAAGTTAGCTCATCTAACCGGGCAGTAATATTTCTGTGAGATGATTGTCATCTGCGTAGGTGTGTATGCACAAAAAGAGGGTATGGATACAGTAGTCAAGATGTTATTATTTATGAGAGCCAGGAGCTAGTTTTTATCTTCTAAGTAAAGGAAACTTAGTGAAAAAAAGAGGTATTCGACTTAATTTTGAATTTAATAGACCAAATCACTCATGTCGCTAGATCCGTACGGAGGAAGCCGGAAGTCACTGAAATTTATTGATAAATTGTTCTCTGATACAGCCATATCTGTTTTTTATAGTTTTTGCCGCTTTTTGAATGTATTTTTCCAGTTTATTGTTTTCACATATTTCCTATTTATTATTTAGAAACATGGCGATTTGGATTCAAAATGCATAAAACCTTCCAATATCTACTCTACTATCCTTTATTTAATATAAAAGGTTAGTTCAATAAAGATAGTTTTAATATATTTATTTAGTTTATAGCTACTTATAGGTATTTTAGTCTCTCCCATCGCGATAAATTGATAATATAATCCAAGGCACAAATCCTTATGATTACCGTTTTATGCTCCTTCAAACAATTGATTTTTTATATTTTTTGCGATTAACAACAATGCCTCAAGGTGTTTTTAAATCTTGTTGAGTTACAGGCGTTGTGTTCAAATGCGTCTCCCAACGACCTTAAAAGTACACTAAGTCATGAAGTCCCATCTATAACACCCAATCAAAATAAGGCCAAATTTTGAAATGTCTGAGGAGAAACTTAAGTGGTATATTGAAACAGGAGACGTCACTGGTTTTGAAAGGGCCATTTCTAAGGTGAGTGAAATATTTTATTTGACATTTTCAGTTAAATGATGTAAACCAAGATATTGGGAACGGAAGAAGGTTAATTCACATTGCTGCTGATTATGGGCAATCGGAAATAATCGAGATTTTATTAAAGAAGGGGGCAGATGTTAACGTAATTGCTACGACTTTTTTTGTGTCACAAGTATCTAGGCTAAAGATTGTTATGGGATGACTCCTCTAATCGCGGCTGTGTATGAAGATCACCCTAAATGCGTTGCAGTTTTATTAAAATATGTAAGGAACTGTTCTTAGTCTATTTCTTTTACATTTATAGAAAGCTAATATCACATCAGACCCAAAGGGAAAAAATCTTTGTGACTGCACAGATTCTCAGGAGATCAAAAATATGCTTACAAAATAATTAGTGCCTTTTATCTTCCTTCATATCTGTTTTTGTAATCGATTTTTAGATCATTGCCGTATTTTAACCCCAAATAAAGCGGTGTTTTCTCAGAATGAGATTTTTCTTCTTGACCTTCTTTTAATCATCTATAATAATCAATGATTTTCTTTTTATGTATGGAATCATGGAAACTCCGAATACTGATTATGTTGAGTTCTATATGACGGTGTGTTCATGCGAAGAAAAACTCGATAAAGAACACGCTAGTAGACACAATTCTTTTGCAGCTGTTCGGGTAGCTGAGCTACTATCATATGCCGGCGTAATTAACAGGAATGTAAGAATTCAAGTAACGGCCTGTTGTACGGAAAAGAATCTACATGACGAAACACCCGATCACACGAAGCATTACATAATTGTTCGAACATGTAAGGCTGTACTTAAGCACGTTGTTGCAGCTTTAAATCAGGGATGTTCTGGTGGCCTTTCTGATGAAAATAACGAAGGCACGTTGAAGGAAGAGTGTAAATAATTGTAAATTCTAAAATGTACATATAAATTAGAGTCTTGTTTATTTTTAGCAACCAACCTTGCTGTAGATTCGCTAACACCAGGACAAAAAGCCTGGCTGGGTGATCTGGCTGTGAGAATGGTTGCATTCAGTGAGGCACAAAAGGAGATTTTAACTACTCTTAAATCTTGTCAGAGCTATCTAACCGTCTCTCCGATTCCACTTCCATCTACTCTAACTCCAACATCTTTATCTACTTTCGGTTCCAATGAGCACAGCTCGGCTTTCTTCTCCGTTAAATCCGCAAAAATCGTTAAGGAGATGACGGTCCTGCACAATATTCCAGAGAGACGTTTTGTTTTGTCCAAATTCCACGACCATTTGTGCTGGTTTCCAAGTGTGAAGTGGTTGCGCTGGTACCTTGGTGATACTATTGGCTTCTACTTTGCCTGGCTGCAGTCCTATTGCATTGCTCTTGCCATACCTGCTATTCTCGGTCTTCTAACATGGCTTTTTGTTGTTATAGACAACGCAGTTAATTCAGAAGAGTCAAAAGAGGAACATTCTCTATCTGCATTCATGGTAGCCTATGGACTAATGGTTGTAATATGGGGTCTTGTTTGCAATAAAATCTTTCGAAGGCAACAGTCTCAATTGTCTGAAGATTGGATGTCTCCAGCATTTGCAAATGCTGCAGATATGTCTGGATGGGTCAACTCTCAAATGGATCAATTAAGACCAGCTTTCAAGGGAAAGTTGAGAAAGAGTCCTATCACTGGAGAGATGGAACTCTATTTCCCGTTTGCAGAACAACGTGTTCTCCTCCTCACTTCAATGGGAATTACCGGTATCTGTGTTTTCCTGGCTCTCTTTGTAAACGTTCTTCTCTTAAACCTGGAGGTAAGTTTTGTGCTAAACACGTTGAATACATCCACCTTTTCACACGTTAGCACTAGGGTAGAGTAAATAGATTGATTAAATCAGTCGTCTTAAATTATGCTACCTATCATTAGTGCTTTTTCATGCAGGCAGTTGTGTTTTGTATCTTCAAATATCATATGAAATTTTTTAAAAATTGACGGTGCCAATAACAACTCCTTATCGTTCGATATGAATAATTTTACTTACTGACAGGAAACTCCTGTCATTTTATACTGTTTAAATTGACGTCAATAACTCATGTTAGCATTCTTGTAGTATCGATTAGTCATTCTTTTAATTTTGCCAGTTTTTAATTGATTAAAATCTGTAATGTTTGGCGCGTTAGTATGCACAAACTAAGCATGGTGAGACGGTCCTTATGGGAGCATAAATTCTGATGTGGCATGTGACAAGGAGCTTCTTCTTCACCAATGCATCTACGTGGCTTAAGTGAGAATAGAACGAAGTTAACTGAAAAATTGGGCTTTTTAAATTTCCAAAAATCGGGAAAAAGTAGATCACTTTATTTACTTATAATCAGGGTGTTTAACAAATTCTTTAAATAACGTAAACTCTCCGGAATATTTCCAAATTAACACATGTGAACATGTAGCTGTTTGTGTCATAAAATCAGGAAGGCGCGATTCTGTTTTAGTAGGGCAAATCCCATTTTAAAACTAGGGTCGCCCTAACGGTTACTGATAGACTACTACCTATTCCAGATCAAGACATCAAGCGATAAGCCTGGGTCATGTGTATACTAAGCGCATACAGTACTATGCGTCCACACAGGATGTTAGAAATTTGGGAAATGAAAAATGTAGGTAGATGAACTTGGTTATGCCAAAGAGACAATCGGTATGAATGCGAATTGTGGACATTCGAGATGAAATGGATTGAATTCGCGTGATTATCTCATTTCATGGAGATTCACACGACAAGATTGAAAAGAAATGAGCATGGATGGGGAAAGTCAGACTTTGAGGAATTTGTAGAAGGGTGTCAATCAAAATTAGTGATTACGAATGTGTCATGTTGTTACCATATAGGGGAAGATAGAGCTAATCCTATTCTGATTAAAGGAAATAGAATTAAATTTGTTTCTCAAAAAACGAATAAATTATACGGAAGAGTTGCATTCTTTTCATTTTATCGTTTTCCTGGCTCACTAACCTATATTTCTTCTAGTCATATTTTATGTTTATTGTTAACTTATGACATTAAAGGGTGAGTGAAATAGTTAGGGCAAGAGTTTGCATGCAAGTGTTCTAAATGTAATAAGAAAGCGATGATTGATCGCCTCCTGAATGATATTAGATTCCTAACCTGCCGTAGGTTCGTTCCTTCTAGGGCATAATCAATCCAGATCGTTCACCCCATCTTCACTTTCGATTTATTGGATTTTTATGCGATCCTGGTCGAATATTCAATCCAAAAGATGGATCGCTGAAATTTGTTCCCGGAATTCTTCATCCACTAGTGGTCAATGTCTTAAATCAGGTCGTGTTCCGACAGATTGCAGTGAAGCTTACGGATATTGAAAATCATAAGGTATCTTATTATAGTTCTTAATTTTATAATTTGATATTATGAATTGTGAGGTAGTTTGTCTAAAATCGTCAAACTGTTTAACTATAGCATGTGCATAGATATCGACTCACTATTAATTTAAGGGCCAAGTCCATGGAATGCAAAACCAGACAAACCCGAGGAGTGCTTTTCAACATTCAACCTGGATAGGGGAGCTGCTTTCTGATGCAAGCCAATTCCTTGAGATTTGAAAATGGCCTATTTATTGTTTGATTATATTGTTTATGAATGCAGTAGTTGTCTCGAAGAAATGGGGCCGGCTGTATTTTGATTCTCGTCTCATAACGCAAAATCTCCTTAAAGGGGAAAGTGGATTTTCTTTTTCTCACATTTAACTCGCAAAATACCCGATTTTACCATTGAAACTGCATTTAAGTTGTGTGAGTTTTCGAGATCTAATTGAGAATCTAATTTGTATGCGAAACAACCGTTTATGTTTACCTCATCACATGCACGAAAAACGTGACCGCCATTCAATAATAATTGGTCATTTTCAGGATCATGTTTGCTAGTTAATCCCAAATGTGTCGATAGTCACCATTTGTTGTTCGAATGGCTAGTGCAAATTCCTTGCGCTAATCCACGTTTCCTATTGGTTAACGCCTGCACCGAATTTGGAGGTCACTGGATGCTTTGTCAATTACCACGTTGAAGGAGATTTATATATACTTTTTCTTTTTTAGGCTAAAAGTAACAGCGTTCCTTCATGTAGCACAAGCACAAACATTGCTTACGCTAATTGATGCAAGTATACTGGTGGCATGCTTTGACCTCCAAAGATATCTCTTTACTATTATCTTTTCTCCTCAATTAGATTCTACAAGTTTCTTTGACGTCATCCTCATTTGCTTGATATTGGATAAATGCATTGCATTGAGCAAATGAGCCATTGTATCTGCTGCTCTTTTAGCTTCTTCCTATCAAATGCACGATAATTGACGAGTGGTGTCACCAGCCATTTTTGTGCATGAATTTGGGCTTCGATGTCTCGTTATTCAGTGTGTATATCTGATTAGTTAAGGGTCACAATATCGATGCAGGTGATGCAGGTGAACTAACTGCATTGTTTAATTCTGATCATTTTGGTCATAATTGATTATAGTATAGAGTTACAAGTGAACAAGTGGATATTCCTATTTTCTTGCATATGGCAGAGAGAGAGAGAAAGAGAGAGAGTCGAGGAAATGAGAAAGAGTCTTGTTTTATATGCCAGCTCTAAGCTGATTGTTTTGTGTCCTTTGCTTATCAGGTGATCAACCAATATAATTAGCAGCTAGTCAGAGGTGAGTCATCAGATGCAATGTGTTCTTGCTTCATAAGGTCATTGAAAGGTGAACAGACCGAGGGGAGAATAAGTCAGGAGGTCAGTGAACAACTTACATCTTATCAAATTTGACATCGTAATACAATTTTTTAAAGTTCAGTCTTTAGTATCTGATTAAAAAATAGCTGAGTGTAAATTATTGTGAATGTAGATTGAAGTGAGCATTTTCTTGTTAGCTTATCGATAATCATCTCAGAGATCCAAAGAAAAGCTGGTGTGTATCTGCTATTCCATTTTGAACACTGGTATTGACGAAAAGAGTGATTTCCAAAATCAATACACTAAAGAAATTTGTTCCAGAGTCTACGATTGAGATTACTTTTCTACTTATAACAGATAAATGTTCCACACTTCAACGTTTTGCTCAATGAATGTGCACTTGTAGTTCTCAACTTTACAGATGTAGCTTTAGAACCTAGATAAAGTGTATTCACACGTAACTCCAAAAAAATACTTGAACTTTGTAAATTTTCTTTTCAGACACAGGCGGCATGGGATCACTCGTTAATTATTAAGCGTTTTCTCTTTGAAGCTGTTGACGCCTACGCATCTCCTTTATACCTGGGAGTAATTTTAGTAGATTGGAATGCTCTCCATTCTTTCCTTCTTACCACCTTCGCCACAGACTCTATCCGACGTCTAATTGCTGAATGTCTTGTACCTTATCTAAGCTCTCGTATTCGCAGTCATCGGGCCACATCGGAAAAGAAAAAGAGCGACGATATTGATCCCTTGAAAGTTGACATCGACGCAGATAAAGCTAAAGCTATCAAGGAGGCCGTATTTGGTGTTGAATATGAACCATTTGATGACTTTCTGGAGATGGTTCTGGAACATGGGTATATTGTTCTCTTTGCAGTGGCTTGTCCTCCCTACCTGGCTTGCATGGCATTCCTCTGTGCTTGGGTTGAATCCTTCTTCGATGGATTCAAGCTCCTTAAATTGCTTCGACGTCCGGTGCCTCAGTGGCTTCACAGAAAACAGAATGTCTGGCTCATAATGCTCTCAGTTCAAGCCTGGATGGCGCTCTTTACCAACCTCTGTCTGCTCGCTAGTCGTACTGATTGGAACCTTTCCACTCTTATCCTTCTAGAACATGCTTTCATTGGAGTTGGCTTAATAATTGAATTAGGTTTCTCGAATACCCCAATTGCGGCAAGGAATGCCTTCCATAAGAGGACTTATGAACTCTACAGTCGAAATGCGCCCGTCAAGTAAATATGAAAAAGCCTATTTAACTGTCACATTCCTAAGCTCATTGATAGTTTACCATTTCTCCCTTTGAATGCAGTGATTGTTTAGTTGATTTAGTGATCATCAGTGTACCTGTCTGATTGCTTGCTAAGCGCCAAAACTGTTTCCCTATTAAATACAGAATAACAATATTCTCAATTTTCTTATTTCCTCAACTGGGTCAAGGGATTTTGTCTAATCCAGTTCGAAAATCAGTACTCGGAATAAAATGGATTTCAACTTGTATGCTACAGTTTGAAACCCATTATCGTTTTATTTACCCTTAAATAATGGAGAAAACAAAGATAAGTATATGATAATGTTTTTGACAGTAACTTCCTTTCACTGAAAAAAACGCGCCAGATCAGCAATGGTAATGTCAAGCGGAAGAAGATGACATGTTATCCAGAGGGGGCATTAAATGAAATGTATTTTTTTGAATTTTTAATCGTGTGCTGGAATGTGGGTTCAATTACTGCGAAATAAGTTACTTAAGCGCTTGGGGTTAGTCCAACTGATTAAACCTCACATTAGTACAATGGTAAAACAGAGTCCAGAATTTTCCATAATCCGGATATCTGAATGTCACAGACGGGAATCAAATTAGACATGCTTTCTAAGCTAAGTACATTTTAGAGAGGAGGTAAAATCTTTACATAACTTCAAATTTCATTTAACCTGCCTTCATCGGCAAGGAAGTGCAAGATACAGGTGTTTCCCGGGGCATATGATTAGAAGAGAAAACATGCAAAAAAAACATTTCTTGCTGTTGAAATAGCGAAGTCAATAAATAATCCATGTCAGGTGATTAGGTAAGTTTGATATAGCATATCTTTATCTAAAAAACTTCAAAGAAATTAGGACAGTGCAAGACCACTGAGTAAATTGGGGAAGCGATGAAATTAGTACCAATTTCAAATGCATAACTACCAAATCCTTTGATGAAAGATAAAATGAGGTCGCTTTAAAGAAGGGCTCACATTTCTTGTTAAAAAGAATTAACCGGAACGGTTGATCATCCACACCACACTGATTGAGCACCTATGAGCATTGATCACGTGACCCACATGTGCAGGTATTTTCATTTACCAAAATTTTCTTCATTTACTGTATGAATCCTTCAGTGCATAGATTTTACATTGGATTTTAAATCTGACTGACACATATTCTGGCCGATGCTCACGTAAACCAACCTCTCAGTTTGCACCAATAACCCACAAAAGAAATTACATTTTTTTACAAATAGATGCTTGAATTCAGTTTGTGTCCAAATAGAGTAAAGCAACCAACCGTCAGGTTTTCCCTATTTAAGAACAAAAAATTCCATTTTATCATTAAGAGTACGAACGTTCAACCCAAAAAGATAGCAGGGGATACGTTAGACATTGCAGGATTCTGTTCATTCACCAAAGCCAATCGTCAAGTGCTTTCAGTCCGCAATGTCAATTTTTGTTTAAACGATTCAACTTCTGCGGTAGAAATGTAATTGATAGGTCAAAATGAGGACAGCAAACAAACTTTTTATGAAGATGCATTAAAATCCTTGGTTAAATCAGATCCTCATTTAATTATGGAAAAAATATTGCGATAAATCGGATTTTCATGACTGATTGAGCAATAATGCCTGCAACATATCGTTAAATTTAATAGAGTGAAATTTTCGTGAGTTGCACCAACTCCATCGATTTAATAAAGTTGAGTGGAGAAACACATGCAAAGAATTCGTATTTCACATTAACTTTTACTGTGGCGTAGAATTGGATTGTTTACGGCGGCGCTAGTGAGAGAAATTAGAGGCTCTTCGAAAAGCTCTTTTATTTAGTTTAACGAATTGATAGAACCAGGAGAAATAGTTACAACTGTAGTTCATCGTCGATAATTGGAAAAAGTCAATCAAAAAATAAAAGACAAATGTCGTCCAAATTTATTTGACAAATGAAAAGGGGGCATTCATCAATATGGGAGTGACCCTTCGACAAGGCAAGGGTGATGGAATATGCCACCACCCTCCTCCTATCTGCAAGACCTACTCAATCATCAACTTATGAGCTCCACGTAGCATACTCTAAGAAAAAAACGATTTCGAAATGCGGATTTAGTCGAAAACCACACGAATGGTAGCGGAAATGATATTGTATACTATCATATCCAAAATTTAAAATGAATAATATTTTAACGGTGGTGGTTTTTATTTCGAAAATAAATGCAATTTT
Organism: Hymenolepis microstoma; assembly: GCA_000469805.3. NCBI lineage: Eukaryota > Metazoa > Platyhelminthes > Cestoda > Cyclophyllidea > Hymenolepididae > Hymenolepis > Hymenolepis microstoma. Next base: position 6,288,658 of record LR215995.1, on the reverse strand, counting down.
CACTATTATCTTCACAAAATAGGGAGGAACAACTAGGAGTTTAATTTTGAAAATCGATTTCATGAAATCTACTCTACTAGCAATAGTGAGTAGGTAACTATCAATTTAAAAACTAAATGTTATTATCTCATCACGGGGTTTTCGATAGACTTACCTCCACGTGATGCACCCTGGGCAACGTATACTCATACAGCAGAAGAAGTCTATAAACCAGCAGTTGACTTCAAACTACCCTGACCTGACTGTAGGTCATATTCAACTACTTCCACAGTACTCACCTTACCTTAACTTTTTCTCTACCTTTGTGTCTGTCTATTTTACATCTGTGGATTACTCTTCTGTTCTCCTTCTCTACTTCTTGTGACTTTGATGTTCCTCTCCACTGTGAAGTCTGAAGTCAACTAAAGGGCTAATGATAACTATCATAAAGCCTGCCATTTGATATATATAGATAAATCCTCTCAGCACTGAAATTTAAGGCTCCTATACATTATTGCCTTTCTAGCGTAACTGCTTAACAGCGTGGTTTAACATCCCATGAACAAGTAATTATTTGTAGATGCTAGTTTATTGAGGATAAAGACAAATGGGGGGGGGGGGGGGAATAAATGGCACCAAGGATTCGAAAAATCATACTTAGCGATAATGTCACATGTGTTTGTTTTTTGTTGTAGTCAGAAATAAAGAAAACCATATAAAACTTCGTAATAAAATTTTATTTGGTTGGGAAAGTGCATGATTAGATTGAAGTGATCTTAGATATAAGGATAGGTAGATGTCCCATCTCTATGGAACCGATTTTGTGTGTACGTACATTGTAATTTAATTATCGAATATGAATTCAACAATTATTCTCATTGAAGTGAGATTTAGATAGAGGGTATTGTGAAGGGAAGAGGGTTATTTAACTTAGCCATGAAGCGTTCGTCTGAGTTCTTTGCACTTTTAAAAATTTAATTCCTGTCGGTTTAAGTGACAAGGATACACTTCCACTTCCAACCCAAAACTTGGCATTTATTTGCTCTCTCACAGTTAAATTTCATAAGCCGGTTTTATTTTGTTTGTCATCAAAAGTTCACATCTTAGATATGGTAGTGGCGAAATTTTCCAAAGTTCAAGTTGCAGACTACCTTATAAGCTAGGCAAAAAGTGGAAATGCGTTCTAGTCTATATGAGTAAATAAGAAAAAAATGAAGCAAAATGAGTCCATAGTTAAATGTATTTCAATTTATACCTCTCATTGCAATAGTTAAATACCTCTTAGTCCTCTTAACAATGGAGATAGACAATGACTACAAGAGCTGTGTTATAGTAAATTCCTGTTAGAATAGGATCTTTTCAGCTTGGTCCATTTGAGTGTGTGCCTTCATCGGCAGTTAGGTGGACTTGAATTAAAAATTCAAGTATTGTCGAATCCACGTTCTTTGAAGCAAAATCTACTAAAATTTCACTGGCTCACCTTAATAGGTAAGCTCCCAAAATAGCCTATCAATAAATGTCTACCTTTTGCCTGACCCAAAGTTGGTCCGAAAATCAAATTAACTCATTGAATGTATTTTTTTATTGAAAAAAATGCATAAAGAATTAAAGAAGCAGAATAGTCTGGAATTCTTCCTTGAGTATATTTCTGAGAGGTTTGCAAACCTGTGACTGCCATGACAACAAACATTGAAGCAGTGAATATCGAATTACAGATCGAGAAACTAAAAATATGCCACTTTTTTAAATTCATCGATTTTGCCAACTCCAGTTTCGAAATTAGCAAAGCTCAAATGAAAATGAAATAGATCTTTGTGATGATTGCTCATTAGAGAAAAACTCATTGCATTAAACTTTAAAGTCACCTCACAATTTTGTGGGTGAATGGAAATGTAACTTCCAGTGTCAAAGTACACTGACTTTTTCTCCTATTTTGCACAAACAATTCACGTATAGCACTAAGTTTTTGGAACTTAGAAACTAACAAGGTCATACCTATTGTATCATAGTATGTTTTATTCTGCTAATTGTATTTATACAATAATTTTAATGTCAAAATTGTTAGTATCTAGAATGCATCAGGCTTAACAGAAACTAACAGTTTAGTATTTATGCAATTTAAAATGAGTTTTTCTTATTTGGTTTGATGAATATTTGATAAGAGAAGACGCTGGTTCATTCGAGATTGTCCTTGTTGATGGTTGGGCTTGAGGAAGAGAGATGTCACCAACAGTGCATGAAAATGACTATTTTATATTGTCATTCACATACAATTTATTTAGCCCAAATGACATACTTGCTTCTATTGCCTTATCTCGTTTCTCGAAAGCGCTCTCACGTTGGTTTACCATCATGGAGGGAAGTGAACATGTATGTACAGTTCCCATGTCAAATCGAGTTCCACCTGTCCACGTTCATTATTTTCTTTAGAAATGCCCTTTCATCGGCCCAACTCATAATTGTTTCATATTTCTGTTATTAATAAATTGGCAAATGAAGGCAAACTTTGCTATTTTTAATTTAGTTCCGAAAATAACCGAACAAGCTGCTCTGATGTTTCAGTCAGGGTTTAGATTCAAAACCTTTTACTCGAATATGAGTCTTTCAATCTTTTGCAAGTCAGTGTTTCTTGAGGAGTGACATATTCATTAAAGTCTATTAATCAAAGGACAAAGTAACGCACATGCCAATCTTGATTTAAGAATAATACAACTGAGGGATTAATAATTTTAATCCGCTTGAAAGTATTTGCTCTTACTGGATAGATTTTACTATCTTTTAAATATTTGAATGAGGCAATTTTCCTGCATAGTACATTTGATTGTGGGTAATGCAACATTTTTAAGTGCACACACGGATTCGACATATGATTACTAAAATAATATCTCCCGCATTTACAATGGGCCAGTATGTACTAGATGGGGCTGGAAAGCGTATTCGTTTTATTTTTATTAATTTATAGGATGTCCCGTATATTTGCCTCTAGAAGTTATCAAATTTTCTCGTGTTTGGGACTTTGACTCGCCTATTAGCCAATCACAAGCTTGTTTGTTCTTTTTCAATCTCGTAAAAATATAACTACCCAGCAGTACTCTGTCATTGGATTGGGTGACATGGTCAAACGTAATTAAGAAGTTTCAGTGTTGCAAGATGGCAATTCTAATAACAAATTCCAGAGGACGTTAAAAAAATGTACTAGGCTCAATCCTCAAATAACACATGATTACGAGAAATAACAAATCAATTTAGCATTGAGTGGAGCGCACTTCAAAGTAAAGTATAATTAAATCCGAACGCCAAGAGACATCTGGAAGTATTTCGGTGTTTGCTTTCTTTTAATGCGTATAGCTGAATCACCTGACATCTATATTACACATTTTATTTTCATATCCCCGAATTCCAGGGCTAGGTGACAGGCTACCTTGATTGATTGCCAATAAAAATGCCTTTTTTTCCTGGTTGCGCAATTGAGTTTAATAAACCTAGTTAGAACACACTTGCTAATTATAAATAGATGACTATTTGCTTTACTCACTAATACGGTTTTTGGTTTAATTCTGTTCGGGAAAAATTTCTGTGAAAATACTAATTGGCACAAGTAAGAATGTGGGGCCGCCTACCAAGCGTAGATATCATCGACTTGGATGCTGTTTAATTGGAAATATAGCTAAACCTGCTCTTTCACATACAACATTTGTCAACACAATACAACAACAGGCAATCAACGCTCTGAAGGATTGTATACATTCAACTATATAAGGTCATTTCTGCCTCATTTTACGTAAGTTTGTAGCAATTTTGTATTTTATAGACCGTTTATTATAAACGAACAAAAGATCAAAGACATTAAAATTTCCTTTCTGAAAGAAGGAGTCATAGGACTTTCCGTGGTCTAGTAGCTCTTCGTGGAGCTTGATCAGAAAATGCTAATCCCCTCAACTACACATCTGCAGGGTTTATGCTGAAATGAACTGAGAAAAAGTCTCTATGTCAGATTTACATTTTAATTAATCATTACATTAATACTACTATTACCATGAAAGCGGCCAGCTTTGTAAGTCCTCTATACTCTTAACAACAGAATGTCAGATAAAACACCTAGGTGAGTAACAAAAGACTTATTTATTTATTTTATACTTTTGATTTCCCAGTTCATTTGAATTTTAATCGATGGCCGTTGTTCTCTATATTGCATCCCTAAAAAGAGCATTTTTATGTACTCAAACTAAGTACTCGATCTAATCGCCGCGTTACGAGTTATGCAACAATATTGGTTTTACATCAGCATTGCTCGACAGATCATCGTTAAATTTTCACCAGATTCTGTTAGTTTATGATTAAAAGTTGCCTTCGGATGGGAGAACTCCCTAATCAATGAACTTGGCTTATAAAAAAAGGCTTGAAAAGACCGGCATTAAATTTTGTTCTGCATTGGGAGTAGCTAGTTGCTTTTTGGCGCCCGAGCCACCTTTGTCTTTTTTAGGAATGTTAGGCACTGCGTTATAAGAAGCGATAACACTTCTTATGCATGAAAATTCACCTGCAATTGGATAACATCAAATTTTCATGATTCCAGCAGGCAACCAGTCAATAGGTACTAATTTTATCAACCACAAAGGATCTATCGCTTTTCCCCAAATCTAAGGATAAAGTTCAGTTTCCTACATTAATCATCTATTTATCAAATATTGTATGATTTGAATGTAAAAAATCAAATGTATTAAGACACCCTAATACGTCGATTTTTTCTCAAAACTCTCATTATAACAGAAATCGAATTTTTGATATTTTACGTTTTCCTTCCATTCCTTCTCACACAAAAGACTTATTATTCACTTATTGCATTAAGTGATTTTGAAATGGATTTTAAACCGTATCCTAAGGTGAATGAAAGAGGTCGAAGAGATCAGGCTAGCAGTTCAAGGACGTTTGTATTCAATACGTTGATGGTATATTCAATTGCTCGTAACTCACCCCCTCATATATGCTTGAACTGTCAGATCGCTGAAAACTTTAAGGGCATAGATAAATAAATTATCGAATTCCAAGAATTGAAGAAACGGGTTAGATCGGTTTGAATTATTAACCATGAATGGACACTATAGTCTACTCGGAAACAACAAGCTTTAGATCTGCCCTAGGAAAGGGTGAACAATAACACTAGAATTAACTCAGAATTAACTTTTCTTACCATTCAATAAGTGTAATATGAAAAATTCGGTGTTTTCGTCTATGTATAGTTTAATGTGAACTGAAGATAATATTTTGAAAATAACAGACCAACATATCCTAGCGTAGACCTGAATATTCAATACCACACGTCTCCTATTTACTTCGTTAATAGTGAAATAAACTTTTCTATGGCGCATCTTGCTCTTCAATCACGATCTTTAAAAAGTTTTGACAGTATTTATTTTTTCTTAAACCTGTGAAGGTTAGTATTAGAGAGAGTATTTGTAATCAAACACACAGTATTGCATATAATGAAATGTAATGCGTTTAATTTTTTAAAATCTCATAGAAATGCGGAAAGTCACTGCAACTGATTTCGCAATTCCAGACACGAAATTGCGCTTTCATATGCTGCAATGCACAATCTAACACGAAGCAGTTCATAATTTGCTAGTGAGAAAATGGAAAATGGAACTGTTTTGAAGCTGAATAGGGGCAGAATCCATAAAGATCATCTATTGGAAAGTATTAAATTTGGTCCATTAAGTAAAAGCTACCTTCTCTTAAAGAAAGATCTCAAATTGTCAAAGGAATGGAACAACTGTGATTACTGAAGACTTTGAAAGAAGCACATATATTGTGGAGTAATTGCTCAAAATGATGGACCAGTCAATGAGGAGTTAATAAACTCTTTCGCCTTTAATGAAAGGGTCGACCTTAAAATATGAAATTCGGATATTTTTTCCACTCATATTTTGGCGAAGGCTTCCACAACCACTATAGTGCATAGTAATTTAAAAATCTTACAGTTGCTCAAGGGCCGAAAGCACCTTTTGGCTCATCTCATTGAACTTACATTAGTCTCTTTACTTAAATGGCCTCCATATTGGCAAACTAGATGTGTGGTGAGTTTTAAGACAGAATATGAAACTAAATAGTATTCATTAAATTATTGTCGCCCTCTTAAACCAATAATCTGTTCTTCGACAAAATACCCTCTGCTAATGGGGAACTTGGTAAAATGTTTATTTATATCAAATGGCAGGCTTTATGATAGTATCATTACCCTTTAGTTGACTTCAGACTTCACAGTAGAGAGGAACATCAAATTCACAAAAATTCGAGAGGAGGGAAAAGAAGAGTGATTCACGGATGTAAAAGAGACAGACACAAAGGTAGAGAAGAAGGTAAGGTGAGGTGAGTACTGTGGAAGTGGTCGAATATGACGTACAGTCGGGTCAGGGTAGTTTGAAGTCAACTGCCGGTTTATAGGCTTTCTCTGCTGTATGATTATATATTGCCCAGGGTGCACCATGTGGAGGTAAGTCTATCACATATATTGGTAAAATATATGTGAAACGGATTCCATGAGGTGAAATAATGACCTTATTCTATCTTATGGAAATATTTAGCTGCTCTTCAGTCTTTTACATTTGAGTGCACTAGGGCTGCCAAAATGTGAGCTAAGTTAGAGCATACGACAGCTTGATACTGTGGACATTCTAATATGCTGATTAAATAGTCGATCTTGTAACGCGGTGCATCTATTTTCTTAATCTACGTAATTAATGGATAAATTCATTGCTTTATTCAAAACAACTCGAATACGATTGATAAATTTGATAACATGCTAAAAAGGAAAGTTCCATTTATTGTTAGATTCCAAGAGAGAGAGAGTTCATTGTATCACTCGATATAGGTTGTTGCATGCTCGTCTAAGATACCTTTTGAGCATCATTTCAAAATCACTAATCACCTATTGAAACTCACCAAAGAATTCAAATACTACCCTAGTTAGGCGAATTCCGCCTTGTGACCGGACAGTATAAACCACCTTATTCATGTGCATGAAAAATATCATTTTTAGAAAGCGTAAAAGAGAAAAGGCTTTCCTCTCAAATAGACCAAATGTGCAAATGTGCAAATGATTGTATAACAGAAGAAAAGAAATAAATCATTTCCATTTATTTCCGATTGTTGTTTATATGCTATCTGAAAAACTTGACATTTTAGATCACAAAAATAATAACCGCTTAGTATTGCAATATTTACCATTAAAAGATGAGAAAACTCAATAATATTTGTGCATACTTGACACAGCATTAGTAGCAAAAGGAAATTCGTAGATTTTGTTGAAATATAAATTTAATAAAAAAAGACTTACCTAAACATATAATGGACGATACCATTTAGCTACAGCAAACAAGATAATTGATTTGACTTAGCATCCCTTGCAAAGAGGACCTTGTGGAATACATAGAGATGAGAAGAAGTCCGGTGTAGATGGTATACCTTTATTAACCAGAATCGAAGTTTGGTAATTGCAGGCAATCCTGTTGAAGTGAGGTGGAAACTATTGTTTACGTAGGAGGCTATCATCTATGGTACTAAATTGGCAAGACTAAAATGTTGATGATTCATCAGAAAGAGTTGAAGATGAGACAACGAAATTCTTACCTTTCGAATTCTCGACACAGTGATCAGTCTATTTTTGACATTTCAACCTGTCACGATTAACGCTTTTTTTTGTTACCAATTCATAACTTGGTGCACTGGCTCCTTGAGATTGTTCACATCTAAAATGGTCAGAGCACATTCACGAGTTGGTTTGAGTAAATATTGGATCATTCAAGCTCACTAAAAATCCATCATTTTAGTTAGTATCTCAAACTTTTCCGCAAATTAGACACTATTTCCTACCAGTACGCTATTTGATCTTGAATAAGAGGTGTAAAATACTCATTATTGGAAGTAGGAGGGTACTTTCTCCTTACTTAGTGCAGCCTATGCAAGATTACATGTTGATATATTTGGTATTTTATTGCAAATGCTTAGTTCTGAATTCGCTAAAGCAATCAAGTAGTGAAAATTAGAATTAATGGACTTCGCTGCGATTACAGTAAGGAAGAAAGTTATTAGCTAATAAATTTTGCATTCCGTATACAAAAAAACTCCGTGGTATATTGGTGAGAATATGTGTTGTCTACGTATTGCTAAAAAATAGGCTATCAATTCAGCATCCAAAAATATATCTGTAAGGAGTGTAATCGATGCTTAACCTATTTTTATGACTTCTGTCCGCCAATACTTTAGAAATGCATAAAATATTCAATAAAATCGATGGTCAAAGGTCACCACTAAGTTTAAATTGATTGCTTATACATTATTCATAAGGAAAAATGTCTGGTAACCCATTCATGCCCGAATTATTTTTTTGAGAAATGCATCCAATTGCACTCACGCGTGTCTTACAGCAGACAGATGCTTGACGTGGTGAGTTTTAGTGTTATCAGGCGAAGGCTGTAGACACACGGGTCTAGTACAAATGAAGCTTACATTGGAAGAGGACCTTACGGTAAATAGAGGTAATGATGGTGTAAGAAGGAAATCGTGAGTTCATGTTAGTAGATTAAAGTGCTAGATTATCATTTCATTTGATGCTAAAGATGTAATTCCACCGAGGCATGCTAACCAATTCTCTACTTTAACATTTTCTATCACTTTCGAATAAGGGAAGTTTTAACAGCCCTTCGGTTTGACCATCATCTCATATTGCATAGTAGTGATGATGGATTACCGTGGTTTGAGTTTCGAAACAGAGCACTTAAATAGTTGTTCACAGAATTTAACAATTTCATGGAAAGGCTAAGGAGGAATAAGATTCTATTTCAGGATATTTTGCTAATCAAATCGATCTTATTATTATTGAGTCTTGTTATCTAATATATTTTTATTAATGACCGCCGTTTTTGGATTAAAAATAAAATTATAAAATTATTTGTCTGAATATATGAAAATTTCATTAAACTACGATGAAGTTTGGCTGCTTTTACAGTTTCCGTTGGAACTTTAATATAAAGTAAGTTTTGATACAATACGTACATTTTTATAATTGAAATGTACGGTTGCGAAGGTCTTAATTATTATTAAGTACTTCATCATTAATATATCGTCTGACCTTGTCTGTTTTTTATAGTTCATTTCCAGTACATTCCTCCGTAGGACTTGTCAACGTGACACAAAAGTAAATGTTAGTCTAGGTTTAAGAACTGGCGCTTAATTGGATACATATGGTCGTAGAAAGGACTTACGAACATCATATATAAATCTCAAAATTCTTCGATATTGTTGGCACAACTATTTTAAATAAAAATATCGTTTTTCTCTTCTTTTTTTCACCATTCGAATTCTAATATTTAAAATTGTGGTGTCAGCAGAATTTGGTGAATGTTTTCAGATACTTTCGCATCTTGAATTCAACCACATTCTCCAGCTCCAATTTGAAGTGATCAATACTGGGAATCACATGCTTTCTCAAATTTATTTTTCCATCCATCACGTGCATTTACATCTCTTGACCTTTTATGATAGAATTCCAAGATAAAGTAGCTGATGACTTTCTGGTCACCTCTCTTAAAGAAAGTTAGCGTGACTTTACAAACTGCTAACTCAAACCTTCTACCAGTATCCTACTGTATTACGTCGTGGTGAACTTATGGAAGGACTAAAAAACCTTTTTTCGCTTGTCATCTGCAAACTTGCAATTCAGGCAGGCGCGAAATGAAATTCAGAATCACAATAATAAGCTACTACTAGAGGTTTGAATGGCTAAAATTTTATTTAAATATTTAAAGAAATGAGCGCTTTCAATCAGCGGACCGAGAGTGCTTATTACACGCCAATGTAATCAGTTTGGAGATGGATTTGATCACCCAATAGCAAACGAACTGGAAATTATCTCATTAACAATCAACACACTAAATGGATATACGTGCATCATCTGGTTCTCTGTTGTTGCTCACTCCTCAGGAAAAGCGTCCAAACCTGCGGAATAAGAGTGTATTTTACTAGCATGTTCGTTCAGTTTGGTATTGGAAATCTTGAAATCCTTAGTTTGGCAGCCAAATGATTGTCACTAACAGTGAGTCAAATACTTACCCAAGTAGACATACCAATTATGGAGGTGGTTTAATTGCTGAGTTCATTTGACCCCAATTCGTGAAATATTCATCTCATTGCAGCTCAGCAACATTATTGAATGCATTGTGACATCACTTTAATTTTCTCTATGTTGGTAAGTACCATTAGTTTACACAATGCATTCTCATTTCCATTTTACTCGAAATTATGTCCTTCCTAGAAACATCCACATTAATGCGCAGCAGGATAGGCTAAAGAAAGAACTATCTGGCGTATTTGAAGTACAACAGTTCCCACGCTTTCACAATTGAGCACTTTCAAAAAATCATTAAATGTGTGCAATTCAGGTGCCTGAGAAAATCCCTAAAAAACACATGATTTCTGGAAGTTCTGTATAATTTCAAATTATAATTAAGAAATAAATCTAGTGATGATTACTTTAGAATGTAGCCAAGTGCATGTTAATAGAAATCAATCGCATTTTGAATTCACTTGATGCCAAAAAACTTTATTTCTCTTTCAAAAGGCGTGAAAAATAACATTCGAATTATTTGTTGTTAGTTTTCGTTGAAACGAAGCAACGAAGTGAAAGGAAAATTAATATAGGCTTTGACGCAGAGCAAATGTGGAGTAATCAATTCAAGATGGACTGCAATAAAAATACGAGTAATCGTTGGTAATTCTGTCCCTTTCAGAATATAAATTTTTAAAGATAATGTTTCCCTATGTCCGAGTTGTCGCATTGAATATGTCTTTAAATAAATAAGTCAAGTAAACTTTTGGGCGATGATTGCGGGGTACACAATCCCCCGATTAAACTAAGTAATCACATGCGCGTTCGAAAATTCTAGAGAGTGCGGTGGTGTGTGTACTGTGGAATCCTCAGCTAATCAGCTATTTATACTCATGCAAGTTATGTTAAATGTTTACGATTATTAAACATGTTTTGCGTGAACATAATTGGCAGTTAACGCGATACTCGCTATTTGTCTCTCCCTATTTATCGTTGTGGTAACTTAACCAATTTCGTGAGCCCTTCCATACTGGGATATTTTACATGGAGATTACTGAAGATAGGCCAAGCCTTAGTCAACCTCTATGTGGTAAACAGATGAAACTTTGAAGATACATGGGAAAATTTTCTACTTACTAATAGTTTGCCCTAATTCTGGAAGGCTAAATAGATCGCAATTCTAAGCTTGTACTGATTCAGGACTTCTATATTGAGAAGAAGGACCACGCACCGTGTTTTCTATCCAATTTTATTTTTCTTGGAAAGAAGATTTTATCAACAAACATAATAGTTTTGTTTACTGTGTTCTAATTGACTACCAGGCAGAACTAAAACGCTGAGATCCCTCCATTTGTCTATACATCTGAAAAGGAGATGGATTTTAATGAAATGGAAGCCAAATTAAATTTATATAAAGAAATGCACATGAGTAACTTGAACTGTTAACAACCTGGGCATCCATTTGACCTGTATAGAATCACCATACGTCTAAGGATACATTTTATGAGGTATAACATGCGATAATTTGTTAATAAAGTATTCAGAGTAGGGGTGTGTGTGTGTGGTGATATAATATGACCTACTGGATGGTTATAAAGGGTGCTCCTGCATTTACTAATTGTTTAGACATTTTCTTGATGACCCATGAGGCCACATCAATGTGAAAAACTCATATGAAAAGGATCCTCTGATCATTAGCACTCAGCTCCAAGCTTTTCTGAAGAATATCTATGCTCGTTAAATACTTACCAACAAGGTCTTAGCCTACTATTGTGTAGTTCTCAGCAAGAAAATAGTCAAATATGGGATCTTGTACTTCAAGCCATCTGTTCCAAATGGTAAATTCTTAAAAGTGAGGTAAAGGAGAGAATTCAGGGCGCTTGTCGACATTCATCAATTTTGGTCTATTGCATAGTCATCCTTCTCACTAAAAAGTGAGTAACCACATATCTCACTTCATCATGACAAAGAAATCTGAAGGCCGGGTTTATGAAGATAATTCTGCCAGTGGGGAGTCACAGACAATAAAGGTTCACGTAGACAATGTGCTTCATCTTTTTCATTTAAAATTCCACTAAGTTATTGTTCTTAGTTGAATACAATTTGAATGGGGACTTTAAAGCTATTAGCGTTAAACTTATCCGGTTAATTATAAGGAAAATATATTGAATTCTTCTTGACGTCTTTAAGTCTTTATTAGACCATTAATATTTCAATTGGGAGTAGTGTGCAGAGGGTTTGCTTTTACTCGACTTTTCATTCTCGGATTTCACTTATGATTTTCAATGTGTCTGACAACAGAAGAAAGAGTAAACCACAAATCTCTAAATTTATAATATTAAAGGGTGTAGCAGATGTTACACAAATAAATAATCTCTGTGACAAAACCTTATGGTATGATATTACTTCTGAAGTGAACTAAGCTATCTCAACTCTCTTGAGGAAACAAAGCGTTTGGTGGGAATAGCGTTATTCGAGTTGTGGTGTCACTGGCACAAAGCTTTGTTATTTTTTTCAACGCTGACCATGCAGCGACTATTGATTTTTGGTTGGCTGAAAGGTCTCAGCGCTCACTACCGCTCCTGCATCCCAACTTGATCAGCAGCACGGCAACACGTTCCAGACTGTTGAAGAACGCATAGGATTTCTTGGCTCAGCCATGTTAACGTTGTACTCTCCACAAGGGTGTAAAGTGAGAAAGCGTTTCGCTGAGAACAAAGTTGGAATGCAAAATGAATTGATTGCATCCCTTTCCTTATGCTTAAAACATGAATAGTATGATATGAAAATTCTAAAGCAGATGAAAATAGCACAAAACTCCCACTAACAAAGGCTATTTTTATTTCTCACGCGACAAGTTTTTAGCCAAGTTATTTATTTGTTGCATAAAAAGGAAATTTAGCTAATAAAAAGCGCAAAACTGCGCTCAAATAAGATCATATATATTCATCAAAGTGTTAAAATGTAAACAATCGAAATAAAATTGAAATTTCAGCTTTCTTTTCCTCAACTACAATAAATTGTTACTTTCGGTTTATTTTTACTAAGCTCACAAATGCCTTAAAGAGATTAATTTCAATTTTCATTGAGCTGAGAGGCATTTACATATTATGAAAATACTACTCTTTTTTAATTAAAATTTTGTTAAGTTACTACAATACTCATAAAATTATAATTATAATCACTATAAGTTATTTTACGGCATTTTGTCGAGATGCGCAGTATTTATGAAATTATGCTTCGACATCAAAAAACTACTTTTAATAAATGAAATTTTCAAAATATAGGTAACTTATTCACGCATTTACATAATGCAGTAGCTGGTTATTTTACTTTAAATCTTTCAGGTCATTCTTGCAGGTTGTCAATAGGATTAGATTATGATTGAGAGTATTAAATAATGCGCAATCATTTGCCGACTAGCTATTACTTCAAATGTCACAGTTGAAGGACACCCACTCTACTGCATCATAGCCACTAGCAATGGTAGTTCTAAAATCACATGTATATGAAATGGCAAGCTGCATTGTCTTCTCCTAATTTTAGCGATTGATACTACGTGCTACGACCTGTGAATGGAATATTACGGAATGACTTGTAGCTATCCGTCCTCTCTTGGCGCTGTACAGAACTGGTTAATGGCCTGCCACATTTTTCATTTACAAGCACACTCAATGAACTGGGAGCAGAATAATGCAATTTTTTACCCTAGAAAGAGCAACGAAATTAAGGTAAATTATGCTTTCATGCTCATCGGATCTACATACAACTTTATTTTTATAGCATATCCTGATAGGCCTAGGTACATGTCGATTATATTTTCACAAAAATATAAGCCAAAATACTGTCTACATTGACTGAAAACGGAAAATAAATAATAGTGGTTTTTGATAAAGAGATAGACTTGCATGCAAGAATGTAGGAAGTTTTAGTAAGCAATTGAAATTACATGTTAAGTCTCCTTGTGACAAGCGAATTGCGTGCATATATCGTAAGTGCGGAGGTGCAAATGATTGCACGCCTCAATGCAGGCGTGCCTCACAAACAAACACACAGCTCATTTTGAGCCCCTATTGGTTGGTGGGAAAGTTGCACAATACGTTGTAAATTCCAGCAAAAATGGGCGATTTGAAGCGCTCTACGCTCATAATATCTGATCACCGGGATGTACGCGTTTAATCTTTGCAAGGCAAGTTTACCCCATTCTGTGCTCAATAAACTTTTGTCATTTTTCCCAATAATTTATATCTAATGGTGAGTAAATAATGATCACAAATTTTCTGACAAAATTTGAAACAGAACCTAAATTATTTTTATAACTTCATATGGCTTTAGTTTAGCTAAGTTAACTTTGAACTAACAATAATCGCAATAAATCTGATGGAAAATTGTCAAATAAATGGCCATTTTATTTTCGTATCATTTTCCATTGCACTTTGTTCTTTCGAAAAATTAATTTTTAATGTTTAATAACTACATCCACCAATTTTGTGAAGATTTTAAATTTGCTTCCTTTATTGACTATTTTTATTAATTTATTAGTATCATTATTAAAATAACTAAAACAAATGTCTTGTTACTGAAAGCAGTAACTTAGAGGCCAGTTATTGACATCAATTATTTACTACCCAAATTAATAAAAGTATAATGAAATTTTCATTAAACGTTTTATATAATTTCCAGCAGGAATCACCTTGGTCTAAGGAGTCTGTGGGGACTTCTGTAATTATCAATCTATATTTGTATATGCTAATTTGATTGCACGACATGATCCAATAGATGTGAATTCGCTTTTATTGTGAAATCGCCAATAGTCATTCCCATTTAGATATTTCACACTGATTGCGCAAATAGTTTTGGAGCTTAATGCGAAGAATTTCTATACTCAGATTCGGAAGGCGTTTATGAAACAAACAAATTTCAGATAAATTTAATTAAATTGACAATACATTGAGCATTATTGCATGGGGTTCAATGGATCATATACTTGATCACTCCTTTAGACTGCGCCGCAAATGGAGATGGTCGTTTCTGAAACAGAATCAGAAGTTTCCGGTTCGTTCTCCGGTTTTTCAGCTCTATCAGGTTCGTCGCCTTGCTCAAATGCATCAATATCATCATGTGCATGCGATCTGCGAATCACTAAAACCATTTCGAAACCTCCTGAGCTAGAAGATAAGCCGCTCAAGGAAAACCATTATGAGTCAAAAACCGACCGAAGTTATGATGAACGCGAACTTCGTAGAAAGGAGCGTAACAATGCGGCATCACGAAAGTCGCGAGCTCTTCGAAAGCATCGGTTTCAGCAGATGATAAAGGAAACTGAACGCTTGACCAACTCCAATGCCCGACTGCGAGCCTTCGTGGATGAATTGAATTCCATCATGGTTGAGTCCCGGGCCATACTTTTCAAAACCTTTGCAGGCTCAGTCAACACTGATGTGGCTTCTATTACTCATCAGCAGACAAATCGGCAAATCCAGCAGCAGCAACATATTGGCCACCTCAGAGAATAGCATTTACAATCACAATTTCGAGAATTCGACTGCTACTGCCTGACATATTTTTATCTCATCTCTTTCATTTCTTCCTCTTCCTTCCTTCCTTTACACTGTTATAGATCACTTTCGTTAAAGATAATTTATAAAATTAACACCTTGTTTAGTATTTTTTGCATTTTCTCCTTTCATGGGCATGCTACCATTGGTTGCACTTACTGTCATAAAAATACACTTCAATTAGCTTTTGAATTTGCAGTCAGTATATCGTGATAATTACAGTTTGAAGTGGTAAAAAGTTGGGTGATGAGGTGGGGGTTCGTATGGTTAGTATTATTATTATTATTCAAATCTGAGATCTCTAAAAATTGCCGCAGTCAGAAGGGCCCTATTCACCCCCCAATATAACCTTCAAAAATCCGAAAAAATGATTCATTACTTGTTTGTACATTCTACTTGTTGCGTGTGAGTAGTAGAAGCACTATAACTATTTCCGCGGAAAATTTTTATGGAGAGTAAAGTCATATATTTGAACAAATAAAGTTAAATTTTTCTACTTAAAAATCATCAGTAAAAAGCGAAATTATTAATATCCTGTTATATTTAATTCAATTTCACATTTGCCACCAGACTGCACCATAATAAAACCAACATCGCTTTATCCACCCGAGATCTCTTCTAAAACAAAGCAATAAGCCTTTTTTAGAAGTCGGCGTTTGAAAAGCAATTTCATAAAGTAAATTGGAGGTAATTATAACCAGGCAATCTAAAATACTGTAAGTGAATAATGAACAGCACATCTCAACTAATAAGTTATTTAACACACAAATTATGTGGACCAGACGTTATATTGAGGAAATAAAGAGAATTGAAAACTATTTCATTGGTTAAGCGAAACATCTTTACTGGAAATCAACCTTGGCCTATTTCTAACAAAATAACATGTTTTACGACAATATTTTTATAGTTAAAGGAAACGGACAAACGGATTGTCAATTAATATGCAAAGTCTTGCCATCACCAAGTTAATATCTAATCCAGAACGTAAAAAACATAAGCTCTCATTGTTAAAGCGAAAATTTTTTATAATTCAAATCGAACTATGCACAGAATAGTGTAATTCATATGATTTCACATGAACAATATAGGGGTTAAATTTTATTTCAAAATTATTGGAAAGAAAACATGAAATAGTAATTTTCTAAAATCGTAAAATGTTTTATAACAATACATAATTATTTATTCACATTAGCACCTCCAAATTTAAAGACGTGCCTTTACTGTAGAGGTTCTTATTCTGATTCATTTATGGCGAATATTCCTTCTAATAAAAATATTCTGTTAAAATAAGCGCATCCAGTGTTTTGATACAGCCAAGGTCTGTTTCTTCTACTTTTCAGTAGTATTCCACTTGGAAATTTCTAATATAGTCTTCAATGTGTAGCCGTCTAAAGGTTCTCGTGAACAGCTTTAATCTTTCCTTGCATGGATCCCTCATCTATTTGTATGGCGTGTCCTTGTTAAGAAGGAAGATATTCATTTCCTATTTTCCTGACAGCAGTAACTTTCGTTACCAGGTGTGATTAAATGACTATCGGAAAACTTGCCCAGGCTTTTGTCTGACTTACCTTGAATTCATTCTGCTCTTTTAGCTGCACGTTCTTGGGAAGTCGTCTGCGGATTTTCATACCACATTAAGTCTGTCTTCAAGCAGTACATTAATTGTGTCATCTGACTAACCGCTGGTTCAATCTATTGAGCGATGCACTTCCTTATGAATTCGGTTGAAAATCGATTGGCATAATTTTGCGCAGCTGACTAAAGTCATTCATGTCAACACTGCAACTGTTGTACGTTTTCCGCATTGAGTAGCAAGATCCTCAAGAGTGATGCTATCACTTACTTCAAACCTTTAGTGGAGTTGCCAACAGATATTAGACGGACAAATTCCTCAGAGAACACTTAAATCGTTGATGCTTGAAATGGTTATTTTGTCTTCCAGAAGTATCGCTAATTTTAAAGGCAAATTTGATAGAGTTAGCGTAAGTTATTCCATCTATCATGCTATTTCTAAGTTCTTAAGGCTTTTCACCAAATAATTCACTTAGAATTAAGACAGTTTCTTTGATGGTAAGTTTTAAATTAATGTATGGATGGATGGAAGTCTTGATCTTTACATTTTCAGACATTTCAAAACCCCTTAACACCAGTCACGTTTTGGAAAATACCCATAACTTTGTAGTGAAAATTTGATCCACCTTCGGGATATAGTGGCTTTAGAGAATCTACATGTAGTTTTTAAGTTCATAGAGTTGGAAAACTGGTCTTGGCAACGTCGTATGATTTTTGCTGTTTCTTCAGGAAACATGTTCATTTTTCAGAAGATCCATATTTGACAGTATTTGGTGAAATTTGCATTAACACTCAATTTTGGAGTCCATTTTAACATAAAGTAGCAAAATTTCACCACATATTCAAGCTGATATACCCGCGCGAAAGCAGGAAACAAACACTTCCGTTGTTACAGCGATAAGTTATTAGAGTTCAATAAGAATCATGTTGAGTATAGCGTAATTCATATTAGGCCACATTATCACAGGCGAATCAAACATTAGTTCACCAATAATGTGATTATGGATAAAAGAAAACATGGACTAATTTTTCTTAATGATGTATTCACCAAGACAAAGCCAAATATTGCTAACTTCAATTTTCATAGTAACAAACATTTATATATACCTCGAGCTATTCGAATGTTTTGTTTTGTGATCTTTAAGGCAACAATTCTCATTTCAATTTGTCATCGTTAGAAATTACCGCCGTAGCAGTGATCTGTAAGCCTTACTTAATTTAAAGTCAGTAGTTTAATTTTACTACTTATAGCAAGAATAAATTCATAACAAGTTGGAAGAATACATTTTCCAAGTATTGCCAAGTAATTATTAGATCTGCAACTTTGCTCCCGCCGTTTCTTAATTTGAGGCTTTATTACAACAAAACGATTACATACATTCAGTTTTAAAGAATTGTCCATCGTTAGCTACCACTTTTGTCCATCTTTCGGGCAGCAGGCAAATCCCCTTGGTGAAAAACTTTTTCATCTTTCAATAAGATTCATGAGTCGATCCATTTTTTCACTTCTTCATACGACCTGAAGTGCAGGTCAGCCAGGCGTGTGCCATTGGGCGAAATAGGTAAGTGAAATCAGTAGAAGGAGCAACATCTGGAGAGTACGGCGGGTGAGGTAAAATTTCCTATTTCAACGATTCACCACTTTGCCAACGTGAAGTTTAACATGCTGTCATGAGGTCATGCTGTAAAATAACTTTATCGTGTCTCTCCTTGTACTGTGGCCGTTTTTCTTTTTTCTTGAGCACGGCTCAGGCACGGCATCAATTGCGTTCTATAACGTAACGCTCACCTGTGATGATTTCAGACGGACGGTTTCAGAAGCTCATAATAAATTACGTCTTGGATATTCGGCCGAGGTGTTGACCGAGATGCAGTATGACCACCGGGATTTTCCCCAGAATTTTCTGCGCCTCTTGGGGTTATTGTAATGTACCCATTTTTCGTCCCCAGTAGCAATACGATGAAGAAATCCCCTTCCCCTTTGCCTTTTCACCAGCTGTTCACAAGCAAACAAACGTCGCTCCACATCTCTTCTTGGTTTCAACTCATGGGGTACTCAATATCCTTCTTTCTCAATCATTTCCAACGATTTTGAAATTGCTTGCTCACGGATACCCAATGATTCTGATAATTCTTTTTCAGTTTGACACGAGTCTTAGCTAAGAATCGCTCGCCTCCAATTCTACACAATCAACAAAATTTTCCACCCATTCACCACTATGCCGTTCTTCAACAACAAAATCACCACTCAACCACTTTAAATGAGCCTCAGCCAGCCTGCAGATTTTTTCATGTCAAAATTAAAAAGCCATACTTCCCGCAAATGACGAAAATTCGGTTTCAATTCGGACACATTTAGTTAAAAATTTTATTATTATGTAAACACAAATTAAGTTATATCAATGTATGGTTGTATTTACAAATGTCAAAACAAAGTGTTTGACATCGGTGATTAATATATTACAACTAATACCGACTACTACCGCCATCGTTAGGGAAACGGCGGGAGCAAAGTTGTAGACCTAAAACTTACAAGTGAAAGGCAATAACTCTATTTTTTCGTTATACAGAAATGCCGAATGACTGGTTTTGTGCTAAGTTTGGTTAGCGAGAACATTGCAGTCTAATCAATTAATGTGAAAGGCACTTGAATAATGCAATTGTGACATGAATGGGGTTTAATTTGGAGTATTTCAAACGAATTAGAATATTTGTGTTTCACGGAAGTCCTCAGCATTTTCAAAAACTCAATTAATGTGAACCACTAAGTTGGAAATCAACATTATTGGACTGAATTTCCAGATTTTTTCGCAGAAACGCCACTTTTCATAAATTGAAATCAATTAGATAATATGAAATTTTGAAAAATTTAAACATTTCCCGAAATTATATTTTTATTATTGCACTTTACCCTCTCATACTTACCAGCAATGTGAATTCACATTATAGTCTCTCACATGTGTGATAATTTGCGTTGAATCTAATCAATACTTTGAAAAAAAGCGCATTACGACATTTAGTCGTCATTTATATACTACAATGGAGCCTGAAAATAAATTTATACGTAATCTAATTTCATAGCGGGAGAAGAAGAGAAGCTTTAAATTTAAATGGGAAGCAGAATATTTATTAGGCTAATGAAATTTACCAAAGTCACCAAGAAATCCATATCAAGCCCTAAAAGCGTCATTAAAAAGTACGATAAGGATTATGAGAATGTGTTCATTTTCAATTTTTATTAGGAAAATTGAATTGCATCACATTCAAAACAATTTCATTATGATACATACTAACATAATTGAATAATGTCAGTCAGAACGACTCATACATTAAAACTTATCTTAAGGCAGATCATTTTACAATTACGTACCTCAGAGAAGAAATATAGAAAGCCTATACAGTTGGGGCAGGTTCGCAATTCGAAAAAAAGAAAAGAAAGTCATTTTTTAAATTCACAATATCCTTTTGCGAGGGAGTAAACTGGCAGAATGCCACACCGTAATTACTACTGTCTTGGTAGCATTGCTTACTGCTATAAAGCGAGCGCCGGGAGGTAAGATTTTTCTCACCACGTTACTAAGCAAATAAGAGAACAAAAAGAAATTCATACCCCACCCTTACTAAATAAAAATGGTACAACTTTAAGAATAGAATAAGCACTACCGCATTGTCATACTATCTAAAATAGATTTAGTGGTTCATTTGTGAATTTGTGTTTACGACATACAATCACCAAGCCCCAACAACGATAAAGTGTGGGTATTGTTTTTCTTTTCAAGGGTGGGGAGAGAGATTATTTAACATGATCTTAATTCCATTCTCTTGACTAAAGTTATCGTTTGCTTGAAGTACCTTTCTTCCTTTCCAACTTGTCAGTTTTGATGGTTTTTTTTTGCAAATGTGCGTTTAATAATGTGTAGTCAAACAAGATTTAGTTCTGCTCGATTTGTAGGAAAAGGCTTTACGATTAGATGGGTATATCGACCATTATCTGTCTTCATAGAGCCTATCGAATATGGCATAAAAGAGTGGCATTAATTTTCCTACAACTTATATTGATATTAGTAAAACAATCTGCTTATTAAGACAAGAGTACGTTGAATTACTTGCATCGATCAATTGGATGTATGATTAGTATTAATATAATTCAACTTCTCCAGTTTAAATCTCCTTATTAATCAATAAAAGAAAGACAACTTTTGAGCTATTGCCAAGATATATTCTTTGCCTAAAGGAGGGTATCTATAAATTATCAATATTATCGATTTTTAACATTATTTAAGCTCCAAATAAGTTAGCGACTTATCTTACTCAAAAGTAAAATTGGCTTAAATTTGTTGAGCCATCTCATTTTGGTCTAAAGATTGGCTTAGTATAATTGTGATCAATAAACAAAATTGCCAATCAACGTGTTTGCATGCAATAAAATGTAGTGATTGCATCATATGCAGTAAGAGAAAGTTGCCAGATGGGCTCGCGTAGTTGTCGACTTTTCTTGTATAGCATCAGTTCATTTTCATCGCAGTAAAATCGTTATGAAAACGTCTTAAGAAGGAACTTTGCTTTCCTTCCTTAGAACTGGAACCAACCGTTTGTCTGGTTATATTTTTCGACCAAATTAACTAAACTGAATGCATCACTCTCTGACTTGACAACCAAAGATTGATAAAGAAAAGAGAAAGAACAAAAGCTGTTCCATGATTGCTTTTAAATATTGAAGTTTTCTGTTTGTGCAGACTCAGTCAAACTGAATAGTCCGTAAGGAAAAGGTGTTCAAATTCGTGAATTTGAGATATTACAATGGAATTTAACTTAGAAATTCGGTTATTTTTTTGTTATTTTTGTATATTATCAAAATTAACATCATATTACAGCTTCATGTTTGCTAATACACACTATACTATATATGCAAAGATATAGTCAGCGTTCATTTTTCCGCCGCTGTTTGATTAGTCAAAAGTGAGCCATAAAAATTAAAACACTCAAATATTGATTTTATACTGTGCTATCGATCTGCATTAATTTTATCGTCGGAAAAAGATAGTTCAAATTGAATAGGATAAGAATGATCATAACGGACTTCATTATATGAAATTTAACAATTAAGAAATCTATATATAAAAAACATATTAATTGTTGTGTAAATTAATTTGAAAATATCTTTATTAATACGTCAAATTAACAGCCATTTTATGGTAAAGAAATATCAACTCCTAGTTTTCGTAAATTCGTCGCAAACAGGCGTGCTACCGTTTTACGAAAACAGGGTGCTGAATCATTTCTCGCCGATGATGTAATATTTTCAACTTACATTGAAATTATGACACAGCTATGTGGTTGCTAGGTAGCACTAACAACTTTCTACACGATTATTGGTTTGCTTGATTTCACCGTCATCCCACGCCTACTGGCAATGGCCTTTAAAACCCCGCGTAGCAAGCCACGCTCCTCACTTGTTGAATCGCGTGTTCAAAGCTGGAATCCACATTAATTGTGATCTAGCTGTCCCGGAGAATTCACAAGACAAGCCGTCAACATTATACTTCAACACATTTCTTCTACTTCCAGGAATATAGACGAACTATGCTCGGAAAACTTGACAGCTGCCCAAAATTCTCACTCATCGAATCCCATCACAATGAAGCGATGTACAAAAATCCGACAAATGCGGCCTGTAAAGACCCGTATGATTGGCGTGGATGCTCAAGGTTAGCCGATACCTTTCATTCATTTATATATAATAAGTTTTTAACCAATGAGATGAATTTTATTAATAATTAATAGTAGAACCGCCAAAATTAAGTATTATGGTATATTTTTAATTTAGACGAATTTGCTACTTGCGATTTCGGCACTTCTTACGACCCTAGCATCGAAGAGAAGCTCGGATCTTTCGAAACAAGCTCTTACTCTTGCGCACTAGTGGATACGCATTTCAGAGAATTTAATTATTACCCGGAAATCGCAGCTAACGTTGAACTAGTATCGTCTTCATCATTGAATGAAACATCTTTTGATCCGTACTCCAATCTTGGAAGCTACTTACGTTCTATTGAATCTCTTGAAGAAGAAAACGAATATTCAACTAATAATATGTCTAACTTTTCGCACAAATTACCAGAACTTGATAAAGACTCCTTAATTGAAGCTTTTAACGAAATTGAAAACCTAACATCAATGCAGTCTACTTCGGAGACTGAGGCAATGGAACTCGATAAGTTTGATACCGAAGAAGATTTTTCTACCCCAATTACCAGTCCTCGCATTAATGGAATCTTCTCCTATGATAGTCCTGATGATACTGCTGATAAATCTGATTGGGAAGAAATTTTCTCACAACAGAACAAACTAATTGAGCAGTTCGTCCAGATTGTAGATGTAAGGACTCATTCTATTAGTCTTAATTATGTTAACTTATCTAATACTTTATTAATACTGGACTAATTTTATTTTAAAGAATCAGTCAGTACGACAAGATGTTGTGACTTACACAACAAGCCAAGCCTCTCCAGTTCGAGATAGTGAAAGCCTTCAGTGTTCCACAACTCAGTGCAACTTTGCCGAGGATAGAGAAAAGGACAGGAGACAAAGGAATAACATTGCTTCTCGGAAGTCTCGGGCCATGAAAAAGGAACGATTTGCCGCCATGGAAAATGAGATTGATCAGCTCCGAGCAGCCAATCGAAAACTGAAGGCAATTGTGGATGAATTGGATTTGGCTATTGATGAAGCGAAGTCCATTGTCTTGCCTCCTAAGCTGTAGCTGCATGTTTTATTTATGAAACCATCTGTACATGTTGTGTCATTTTAGCCTTTATAAATATAAAGTCATCTGATAAACTTCTTGAATCAGATAAAATTGGATGAAACGTCGCTTCAAATTGCTTAATCACACCTACTGGTTCGCTATTCACACGACAAAATAATAGATGAGACTTATTTAGTGATGCCAGTAGACGTATAAAGTGTCACAATAAGTAAGCATCATTTTAACTGCGATTTTAAGCGTAATTATACTCTTAATCCTAAAGCGAATCGAGAACTGCTAAATCGATGTAAATGGTAAGCATCTAACAACCTTGATAATTCCGGTTGTACTTTTGCTACATCCAGAAGCATTTTCAATAATTCGATAAAAATGTTCTCTAAACGAGCTCTCTTTTGTAGTGCCAAATTCTAAGCCAAATTCATTTTTAATGGTCAGAGTGAACCAGAAACTCGTATATTTGAGAGCTATCTGCACTGCTAAAATAACTTATTAACAGACAAGGAGATTTGGGTGGAACACTCGCAACTTGAAAATAGTTTGCCATTTCAGTGCCTCATTTCAATAGCCCATAATATTTCACGCAATACAGCTCTATTAACTTGAATTTTTAACTATTTTACAAGAGAGAATTCAAGAAAATAGGCTAATAAATCTGACTGTGATCAAGTGATTTACTACCTCCACTGGCCCATTTGAAATTATCATTTCGCTAACTGCCACTTGTATTTCCCATATTAAGAGAAAATTAGGCCTGAACTACGGGCTAATAAAGATTTGAATTCCTCACTTCCGATCACCAAACTTAATCAGCTCTTGATTGTGTTTCTTCCATAAGTTTTGCGTGTCAAGATCGCAGTCATTCAATCCCAATTCTAGTCGACAGTCTAGTACAAAATGCATTCAGAAGATTGCTACTAGGAAGAGATTAATCTTGCTTTAGCTTCTGAATTTGGGCTATATACAACTTTGCAGTGAGTTCTAATTTATCAACAATCAGTTGAATATTTACACCGCTACCTCCATTCGATTGAAGTATTAAGTGCTTCATTTTCGCCTTTGTGGGATAATGAATATTGAAACTCTTTGGCTAGATATTCCATCGTCCGATAAAATTTTTGATTTTGAAAAAATTTACTCAAAAATCACAAATTATGAAATAGTAATCCTTTGAAAATTTTCACGCCTTTGGTCTTGAGGGCTATTCTCGATTGATGAACTCGTGACAGACTATTTATTGGTCATTTTAAATAACTCCAACTGTGGTGATACACCACCGTATACACTACTGAACTGGTCTAGACAAACAGATTTACACGCATCAGCCAAACTGATTTTAGCCATAGCGTGTTCCTCATTACCTAGGCCAACTTCTCACCCGTAAATCCGGTAAAGTTGCATTACAAAGTTCTCACTCGGATACCTTGACTAAAATGGCCATGTAACTTACTTCCTCGTAATAAAATTCCCTCGAAACCCCTAATTCCTTCATCATATTTGTACAATGATATTTATAGATACATTTCATATTTTGATATATCACAAACAGGTTAAATTAAGTTATTTAAGAATTCAAAAATTTTCTTAAAATCAAAATATATTTGTAATTTTCCACTGTTTCTGATCAATAAATTCTTCCCTACAAGATGTCAACATCTTTAATCCGTAGCACCTTCGTAGTGTCTAACTGTCACTTTTTTTTTCTTCAATCAATTTACCCTTTGTCTGCGCCCTGGAATTCCATCAACCTGGAAGGTCACAAGATCCATTAAACCTATGCAATGTGTGTTTATATAAAAAAAAAATGTAGAAAGCAGGCTCTACTTGTCAGGCATGACCTTATTGTTGTAAAATTGGAATCATGCGAAATTCAAATTTGTCTATGCACATCTTTAAAATTAGTAACCCATGCTGAGAAACAAGATATGTATTATTTAAATTTTATACACAATACTAGCTGCCTTAATACAATCGCGAAAGACAGAAAGATTTAGTAAAAATATTGAATTTCTGCAGCATTGATTATGTGCCTGGTGTGAGTACGCAATCTTGTTACCACACACTCGTAATTTTCAATAACTGTTGTCAAAGTTAGAGAACGATGGTCACTCTTAAATAAGGTTGACTTATTTATCAGAAGTGCGTTGGGTATTTTACTCATTATCCACTACGATCATTGGCAGTACAAATAAATGTCTTATTTTGCGAATTACTAGAGACTCTTCCACTATTACATTTCAAACGTGCTTAAATTTGACTTTCATAAGATTCAAACACTTTCTCCAAAGTTCAGTGTATTTCAGCTCTTCAAGTATGTTTTTTGCTATTATTTGAAACAATTTTATCCATCTCATAACATTTTCCCAATCCTAGAAATGAATTTTCAATAGAGTATTTATCATAATGAGCGTTCGAGAAAATTCTTTCTCTCTCTTTGTTATTTGCTATATTCAAATTATTACCGATTCCTTCTATAATTGCCATTACTGATAATCATAATGAATACTGAATAAATATGTCTCATTCAAACATCCCAATATGTCACAGCTGAATGCGCCAATAACTTTGCTGAATGCTGTTCATTCAATTACTTTCAGTCTCAACTAATGATGCATAATATACTCAGATATTAAAATCTAAACACCCACTTATTTGCTGTCGCTTAGTTCCTTATCTAGAATTTTGGATAAAAGAGTAGTTTCAATTGGCATAAGAACAGTTGCACATAAAAAAAACAATCTATATGCCGATCTATATATTCAAAGCTTTGAATTTGCATCACGGCTCAGAGAAGGAAATCATTTACACCTCCCAAAAATTTTAAATGCAGATGAAAACAAAATAAAGCTTTACCTGCCTTTCAAATCTTTTTCAATTTTTTTCTGAGTAATCAAACAATGTGGATATCTACGCATTCTGTTAATTTACTTAACAAATATCACTGATTAGCCCACTGTGTTAACTTAAAAAAGATTCCACAATTATAGCAAATGCAAATTAAATAATTAGCATTTAAAGCGAATTCAGACCATAATTTTTTCATCTATGTAGTCAATCTTGTTTTATTAAACAATTAATTTAAAAAGAAACAATTGCTAGGTGATTGACGACTTTTTAGTACACTAAAGCATTGACGTTAATACCCTTGGTAACTGCTAATTATGAAAATCGAGTTCTTATTTATATTTCGAAAATTTTCATGAACTTACCTAGGCTTAAGAATTAGAAATTATAGTAATTAATTAAATGAGGTAAGAAAATTATGGAACTCAAATCGCAATTGTAAGCATTTTAAAATATCGAGCTGCTTCAAATTCTATGAGAAGTTTCTTTGTCTTTAGATTGATATACTATTATATTTCAGTTATTTTTACACAGAGATAAAACTAAATTACTTTCTGTAACAAATTTTATTCATTATATTATTATTTTAGAAATACTTTCTACAAAAGAGGAAATCTGTCATGTGGAGGTATTAATTCAATGATGACTAAGCAAACATTCCCAGAATATGAAATGGAAGGATAGAAATGATTAAAAAGCCGTTTTAGAATTTGATCATGGAGTGCAAATTATACGCACATATTATGCTATGTAAATTGCGTGAATCAAAATAAGTTATGTCAAAAGTCGTAGCGTACTTTCTATGCACCATAATCTCCATGACATACTTTTTTGCAAAATACTTCTTCACAATTAAACTTGAACTTTTCTCTCTAACCTTATTTGCTTATAAGTTGCAATAGTTTTCAGAATGCCTCTTGTTGTAATTTTATCGATCTCCAAAGCTAGGTAAAATCCTTGATTTAGACAATTAAGCGAAGCCTATTGTTTCCACGTTATTTTCAGTAGCGATGAAGAATTTCGGTGTATTTTAACTATTTTCTAAAATTGCGAACAATCAATAATGAAATTTGAAAATAGGTTACTATTTACTTTTTTGTCTTAGATAAAAACAGTTCATTTTACTCAAAGCCGGTGTGGTAATAGGGTTTCAGAAATTATCGGTGTCAAAGATAGAAGTTCAGCCTTCTCTCAGCTTTTAAGCACGTAAAGATTGCACAGAGTTTGGTCTGAGTGCCGGCGTCCCGCTCTTGTCATATGTGCCATGTTTCGGAAGGTTGTGTAAGTTAAATGAAGGAAATAGAGTCCTGAGTATGGCAGTAGAGTAAAACGCTAAGCCTCGAACATCAAAATGCATTGAAATGGAGAATGGAACACAGTCAATTTAATTCATAAGGTCATTTTAGAGTTATGATGAGCATGTAAATAATGGCCAATGAAAAAATACGAGCATGATAGGTGGTTCAGTTTATGGTTGATAAAGATCTGGGAAATTTTCGTGCTTTCCATTACTACTAGGTAATAGTCCCCCTTGAGTTTACTTGGCTGGAGGAAACACTGGATTCATGTTTTTAGGAGCGGCCTTGCCAAGATAGGCCTGTTTCCCGCGATCGACGAAAACAGTCGATGTTTTGCTAATTTGGAGGAGAGCGCATTTTTCCACTTTTTTGAAAGATTGGGAGTTGGCAATCCTAAACTGGCTGAAGAGGTTTACGAACATCGTCGGACGATATGTACCTTCTGTGTGGAAGTGGTTAGAAAAGAATAAAAGTTGGCCATGGAAATAAAGAGAGCTCCGAAATCATTTCTGCAGCAGAATATTTAGGATCATACTTTACAATGGTTAAAATGTTAGGGAGTGCCAAGGAAAGACAGTCTGTCCACCTTTTAAGTATCCAAAGAACAGTATGAGTTACCTTCGAGTGGTGATAGAAACACTCTTGGCTTGTGAGTAATATGCCACCCAATGAATTCGGTTGGTGCCAACCAAGTTTGGGAGTTCAGAAAAGAAATTGGATTCAAGTTGTGAACAGCGATCTCTGCTTACAGTCGAAGGTAAAACGAATATTGCAATAAATCTCCCTAGGGAAGCTCTGGCGCAGCAGCCAAGTTAAGCATGGGTTAAACTTCTGGCCATCTAATGAGACTGTCGGCCCACGTTAGAAGATGTGAGAAATTGTTTGAGATTGAGAGAGGGCCTACAACATCAGTATGGTTGTGGTTAAATCATGAGTCAGGAAGTAAAAATGTTCTTTAACACGTTCTTGCCTAGTTTGAAACGTTTTTGTTATGGATAATCAGTGGACATGCTGTGTGTGGCTTTGATGCATCTGATGTCGTTGGTGATCTGCAGAATAAATTCAAGATGTCTGATATCGGGTGGGTCCTAGTGGTCAGCTAGGAAAGAGGATATTATTGTCATCCAGAGGATATCGTAATTATTTTTAGATCTTTTAAATTGTAAAAAGTGTTGTAGCGTGCTTGGGTAGATATTAGCTTGATGGAAAAGATGGCAAGAGCTTAAGATAGAGATCCATTCCTATGTTCCAATCCACCACTGACGTCTGTGGAGATAGTTAAATTTGCTTCTTCTAGCAGTCCTAACTTCTTCGAGATAAGTGGGAATGCGGCATTTATATACTTTAGGTGTGTAGAATTGCATTAAAATTGCTTGTAAAAATTCATCTTGCCTAAATTGGTTGGGAGATTTCGATTGTAGAAGCTATCTAGTCACTTTTACCTCTTCGCCAGTCGACTAGAATCCTTCGGCCTGCAACCATGGGGTATTAAGCCCAATTTCGCTTCGAGGATATTTGCAGTGATTCTGTGAAAACTCATTTGCTTCAAAACAAATTCTATATTTACCTTATATCTTCGGAACCATGCTACACTTCGACGATGAAAAATTGGAAGATTTGGGCGGACTTAGAATGAACTCAAACGGATCGAATGGGTCTTAAGGACATTTGCTTAAGTCATAGAAATCTGACTACTAGCTCAAAAAATATCGATTTTGGGGAAGTTCTTTTTATTCCGGAAATTGAATGAGAACTCGTTTACATTACGTTTGGGATAATTGTTTGTGATTGGGATTAAATGAAGGACATGATAATAGCCGCAAAAATGCCAATTGCTGAACGAACGACGTGTAATGACAGGATTGAGCATGAGCTCAAATTAGGCCTTAACGATAATTTGAGAAAGATGACAGACACTAGTCTTGAAATGATTTTTATTGGCAGTTATTGAGTGTGTGACAGAGTGCCTTGCAGGTTTGCCATGACAAACGGGTTAGTGAGGCCTACATAAGCACGCAAGCAGAATATTCTAGTGCTCACGTGGTTTCTTTAATTCGTCTTGAGGTGTTGTTTACTCAACAGGATTATTCATCTACTTTTGAGAACCATAGAGTCTGCTGAAGAAAAACGGAACTATAGTTATTAATTGTCATAAAAAGTCCCAAATGGATTAATGATTATGCAAGTGAATTTTATTAAATCTGTCAAGAGGTGACTATATATTTAGTAATCGTAACATCCGAAATTTGTGTTAATTACTGTCCGCCCACGCAATATATCATGGACTACTGAAATCTCACAAAATTTCGTGCAACATGTTTATACAAAACAAGAAATTCAAATTAGAATGAAGCACAGTGGAAAAAATCACCAATAGAAAACTGTGCATGTTGAAGAAAAATGATGGCGTGGGTGTTACTCAGGTCTGTGCAAGATTATGCAGATGGATTCACCTCGTTTAAACGCGTTTTTTTGCCAACAGCTAGAATTTACATTATACAAAAATAGAAATGTTTCCTCCACCCCACCCCCCCCCCCCCCCCCCCCCTCCTCCGGATTACTAGAATACAAACCACAAGTAGAAAGAGAAAAGGCTAAATAGTCTCCATTGAGGCACGACGTCATCGTTTCTTCAAACGCGAGTGAAGTGATAAGACACTGAATCGTGGACATTTCACAAACTGATGGAACATTTTGTACTGGGAATGGCTACTACAAGATCTAAGTGGAAATTGGGTGGTTATGGAATTACTTGAAAACATCTCAGCTGAAAATTCAATGTAGCGTTGATAAGAGATGAATTAAGCGTTATGAAAGAAAGTTAAAATAAGCACAATCTGACAATTTCAGTTTTCAAATGCAGTGTGGCTTTGACTCTCACCCTAAAGCAAAGAATTCTAACATTGTTTCATCAACCCCATTTGTTTAGATGCTCACCAAGGTCAAACCTGTAATTTCTTACCTTTACCTTAATAATAATATTACAATAGTAGAAATATTTCAATTTTAAAAGTGATTTCAACTGTACCAACTAAAAGTATAAAAGTGTGAAAAGAAAAGAATTTGAGACCATATATTTATTCTAAGAGACAGAGGCTGAAACTGTGGGACACGTCACCGCATGAGCGCATAGCGTGACTTGAAGGTGCGGCCGTTCAACTTCGCATGCGGATTGAGTGCGAGGACACACAGCCAATGGCCAATCAGAAGCCTCCGCTCATTTTACTTAATCCGCCATGTTGAATGACTAAGCTTACTCCCTTGTCACACTCCACGCCATGCATGTCTAGAATAAACGCGTTCTCTGGATACCTCTGTCTCTTCTTAGCTTTGCAACTAGCTTAGCTAATTCTGGGGGTCTTACGGACTAGGAGAATCTGCCACTGAGGTTTCTGAGAACATTCAGGCTTAGTTAGGTAGCTAATCCACTACAAAACAACCTACATGGGCTTGGTCAATACGAAGATAGTTACATCATGTCAAAAATTTCGATTCTCTCATCTCTGCTACTTTACGATCATTATGTCCTATTATTAATAGGGAATGGAATAAATTACAGCTCTACAACAGACCATTATGATTAAAATGTCTGGTTATAAAAATTGACTATGGTAGTCAGGTATTTACCACAATAAATGAGACAGGTCATAAGATTTGAATTCTGGACAGTTATCTGTCCATACCTATCCACATCCAAAAACAAAAAGCTACCTTGAAGCTGTTCACAGCATCTCCTTGACACCATTATAATTGCAGTTCCTTCTAAAAATTAAAAATGGTGATTTTTTATATTGCGGTAGGTACTAACTAGGAGGATCTGCCATAGAGGTTTCTGAGAATAGTCAAGGCTTATTCAGGTAGCTAATCCGCTACAGTTATAACAACCTTGAATTGGGTAAAGTAAGATTCTATAGCATTACCAATCAGTTAATTTAAGACTAAATTCTGATCATTATTAAAAACAGATTTTATATATATATATATATATATAAAGTAATTAATAGATTTCAAATGAGCTGTCGATGACATAATCCATTAAGAAATAACCTGGTTCCAAAGCATTTTGGTTGCCATATTTTTTCTCCACTTAGCGATGTCAGACCTCAAAGACACTATTTTTGAGACTAAATTAATAATCTGTTTCAGATTCTAAATTAAAGAATTATGGGTTTTGGGTTTTGATTCTAATGGATTGATAGCTACTATTTCTAAGATTAAACAGTCATTTAGAGCAATCCAAGGTTACACAACGCGTGAACTAAATAATCAGAGAATAGATTGTACGTAGGCTAAAGGTGAAAGCAATCTCAACCGATGTTAAGTGATGACAGATGAAGGATTCTTGGAAAATGCACCAATATATCATTCAAGAAATAGATGACGTGAAAATTATAGTCCAGTGGGAGGCAGTGTACAAAAGAATAAGCTAAATTTATGAAGATGTGAAAGATAAATCATACACAATAAGTAGAAGGATTTTATTTTGTAATTTGCATTTTTAGGAAACACTAAGTAAGAGGACGAAATTCGCACATTTGTTTATAATATGAATTATTAAAAATTCTACAAACTAAAGAATGGGAACTCCTAACTTTATAAATTAAATGAATTTTATATGAACTTGTTATTTCTTTTATCTTACTTTCAAAGATTATTATCCCTTAGCTTCTTTTAACAACACTTTGACGTTTTCTGTTGAGAATCACTTGAATTTTTTGGTTAATTAAAACGCACCTTGGGTTCTAATTGTTAATAAACTTATGTGGTTGACGACGTTGGATCTTGCAATACACAAAAATTAAGGACTGTGCATATTTTATTGCCTTATAAATAACCCAAACTCTTGTAAAATGCTACTTTTTCCAAGCCATTATAGCATTTGTTTGCATAAATCCTACTTTAATCAAAATAGTAGTAATAATTTTCAAAACTGATTCGCTACTTTTAAGCTCCTCCAGTTGTATATGTAAATTACGTATTGTGCCCGAATCCCCTACATCTGTATAAATGCATATACATTCCTCAATTGAAAAAGGGTAAAGTCAATCAATTTGAGATTTTGTTAATCGCCTTTGCACATTTAATAAGTTTAGATAGTTAATGGTATACCATTCAAATTCTTCCTTAGAAATACCCTTACTTTAAAAACGGATATTTTAAAATTGAAGTGCATGCAAAGTGACAGAACCTTATGAACCGACGGCGGAATATATTTTTGATGCATAGTAAAATCATTTTTAAAAAGGTGAAATAGAAGCACTCAATATTGAAAATTTGAATAATAGCATAAAGAATACTGTCAAAAAATAAGTTATTTATTAATTACCATTACTAATTGCAAACGTGCTGATTTTGTATGAACCATTTTTATTATTTCAACAAACACTTCTTGATTTTTTATTGATTAATAAACAGTTATGCGTTTTAGAGCTTTCTATCAACATGTATTTTAAACTATTTGATGGGTATTAATAAACATACAATTATAAGTATACGATTAATGAACGAAATACTAAACCAACGCACCACATTGTTCGAATAGATTTATACTTCTGGCTTAAATTATTATATTTAATTACTGAAGACAATTTTTATCTGATTTTTACAACTTTTATTTTCTCGAATATAAAGAATTTATCAGATCTTCCCTTCATAACTTATGCAACTGAATACAAGTTATAATTCTATTAGTCGAAGTCATTATATCTTGGGAAATATCCCCATTAAATTATGAAAAACCAATTACCCAAATTAGTTTTTGGATAAAATTGGCAATCAATGAATTATTATAATTTTGTGTTGAAAAATATAAAAATTAGCTTATTTGTTAAAATTTTCTAAACCATAGGGTCGTCGCGTTACACAATTTTAGAATATAGCGCAAACACCAGGCAATAACTCTTTTACTGAGTTCTAGAATTTACAGCTCCATACTATTATAATAGTTATAAGATTCGGCGTCTCGCAATAAAAAGTATTCGGTCTGTCAAAAATCGGTGCAGTATTTAATAATTTACAACATTTTTGAGATCGTATTAAGAGAAATAAAGGTTCCTTCTTCAGAACTTTGGATACCGCATATATGTTACTAGCACATATAAAGTCACTATTTCTCCATTTTTTCTAAAATTCTGTTCAATATCCGGTTGTTTCTGTCCCATCCTTGGTACTATCTACTCGTGGAGTTGGCCAATCATGAAATGGAATTGACCCCACTGGTCGAAGACACTTCAGAAATAACGAATCTTAGGAACTCTGTTGAATCAACGACTTTCATTCAATGTTACTAACCTGAATGGCTTGAATGAATATGATTAGAAATATAGAGTTTACCAAGTCACAGGATTATGAGCGAGTAAGGAATAAGTTTAAATCGAATTAACACGAAGATTTGCCAGGATTTATGGAGTTTTTATTCTTTATGATTATAAATATTCCAGAGTAATACATTCTCAATTTGATCTTACAAATACAAAATTAATCTTTCTTTAAGTACGCCAGAGTACAAGGCATAAAGAATCCTAATGGTATAATTATAATAACTGAAGTCGTTCAAGAAAGTCGTTTTATACCGAGTATGTGTGAAAAATAGGGCCCTTGTGGTATTGGTTGATTGATAAATTTTCCGCATAAAGCTGAACTGATATCGACTGCCTTCTAGATTGATTGACAAACCAGAGTCCTCAATAGATAAATAGGTTGGAATTTGTGGATTCAAAAATGAAATGTCAATTCAATGCAAAAAATACGATTTAATTTAAAAATTACATAAACATAATAAGGAGATATCTATGTGAACTGCCTGGATTTGTACTTCATACCCTTGAGTTCCTCTGGATACAAGTGGTCAAGGATTTGGTTTGAGAGAGTGATAATATGTCGAAAAATGCTGGCTTTCTAGTGGGCGATAACGATAAATGATATACCAGAAAGCTCAAAGGACAGCTGGTAACGCTTAGGTTGATAGTAGAGTTGCATCTATTAAAGTTTAAGAAAACCCATCCCAAGAAATTTATCAGTTGTAAACGATCTGACTGCTGTTGTCTAGTATTTAAGCGACGATAAAAAATTAACATTTACTCGGAATTCCGTTTCACGAATAATACTAGGCTCAGTAACAAAAGCGAGAAGTGCGTGTTAACCCTTTAACGCCCGAATTATTTTTTGGAAAATGCACTCAACCACACTCACGTGTGTCCCACATCAGACTAAAGCTAACGTGATGAGTTTTGGTGGTATTAGGCGAAGGCTATAGACGTATTGAACATGTTTCAAATGCCAATCGCGCTTTCTGCTACGTGTCTAGTACCAATGGAGCTTATTTTGTAAGAGGACCGTATGGTCCTAATGGCGTTAAAGGGTTAAAGAACTGTCAGAAATTATCATTCTACAAACATTTTTTCACGCATAGTAAGCACAAATCTTATACTAAACAGCTCTTCAATCCATCTTTAACTTCCAACACATCACAAATTAAATTTTCTCACGCAGAAAGCATGATAGAGCAGTACAGTTGCTAATAAAGTGAAAATATAGTAACAAAAGTTGTCGATTTGGATACTTATTCCTATCTAGAAGTCCACCTTCGGCATACTATAAGACAATTCACAAATATGAGAGTTGGGAAAACGAAAACTGTATGTTTGGATGCTTGGGATTACCAAATCTTGGCAAATATAGAGAAAATGAGAAGACTGTTATAAACGACAAGTACAATTTTTCAGAGATGTAAATAATAAAACCTATTTCAAAGGAGCAATGGCGCAAAAAAAATTTGAGAGTGAGCCATCTACAATTTTAGAATATTATTATCAGTGGTAGGAAGTAGTTTGCATCTTGATGATTATGGTTGCTGCTCAATACCCGCTCAACACTGTGAAAAGAATCCGGCATTAACAGGAGAATTCTAATAGAAACAGAGAGACTGTTGGAAGAAGGCAACGTAGCAGTCTATGCGATCTGACTGCTCTCTAGCACAGTCGATTTTCTCGAAAATCATCGTCTGACAAAGACGAAGAAACTTCTGAGTGAAATCTCCAGCTGAAGTATAAACAACCTGGTTCATATTCGATTTGAGGAAAAAGTTTTGCCAAGTTGAACAGCACAACACTCGGAATAACAAATGGATTAACTAACATTTAACGACTTAAGCTGACTAACTTTGCCTAAATTACCACAATATGCAGATGTATAATCCCCAGAGAGTGTTGTGTCACCTCCTTTGACATTTTTGAGAGCAATTCAGACTGAATTCAGATACTTGAGTGGCATCGCTAACCACTAATGGTTACGTTCTGCATAATGAAAGAGGGTAGTCAATAGTAAAGTATATTTAGTCAACAGCAGAATTCGAGCCCCTGGCACATCCGAGGAAGAAGTCAAAATAATGGTCACCCGATTTTTGTGGCTACACCACTCCTTATGTTTTAACTCCGAACTCCCCATATCTACTACCACCTCCTTCAGATGTAAATCTAATGGACTGCTATAAAATATGATAAACCAGGATAATGGAGACTCTCGCTACACTGACAGTGTTAAAAAGCCAAACAGTTGGGAGAGAGAATGAAAGTAGCATTTGTGACCTTTCTAGGGGAAAAGGAGACATCAGTTCGCTCTAGATTCCGGAAACGTGACCTGATAAAGTCTATAATAAATGCAAATGGCATTTATTTTGGTTATAACGCTTTTTCAATTGCGTAATTTCCTTTTCGGTTGACGTTCAATTCTTGCAATTCTTCCCCTTACCACAAAATGCTCGGAAAGTAAAGGGAGAAACAAGTAATTATGACTATTCTTTTGAAAAGTGGAATACAATTGTCATTATTCAGCATAAGTCTGCAAAAAAATCCCTGGCTATTAAATAAGCTTGCATCTATATGGAGGTACATATCATAAACCTGGAATGTGAATTAAAAGGTTGGCTGAGTATAAGACATCATTTGAAGTTGTCACGTGAACAACGAATTAATACCCTCAAAAATCAATAATTAGTTAGTGTGATTTATACGAGAAGAAAGGTAGGCTAAGTTCTATGAGCCCCAATAAATTATTACTCCTCTTTCTTTAACTGATATTTCCCTAGGAAATGAAAAATTAAATGAAATTCACGATGAATTTTGGTCGATAATCATAAGAGGAGCAGAGGCAAGATGTCATCTTTGTTAAAATTAGTCCATTACTTGCCATTCCCAAAGCCAACTCTAACCCGAAAATGTATACTGAAGTGGTTTTGTTCGGATTGATCAAATTGTTAAAAGAACGAGGATCAAAATGAATGCTACTAAAATAAAATGTCTTGATCACTCTTTGTTGATTGCGATATAAATTACATGCTTGAATTGAACACAAAGTCTTGAGAATAAGTCTGGTTCAAACATGAATTTCTAAGGTCTGTATTTTAATACCAAACGTAAATTTTAAATGCAATGAAATCCGTTTGACTTCCTTGCGAATATACAAAAGTTAACATATGCATGCGAGTGACTCTTGCGAATATACATTTGAATAGGAATTCTGCAAACCTAAACCTTAAATTTCATTCCTCTCTTCTTATAACTTCGTCCAAATATCTATTTAAGTCCTAATTAATTGTTTCAAACAATATTATATTAACTGTAGTAAGCGTGCGAATTGAAAATAACAGGAATTAAACATTTATCAGTCTTATTTTAATAAATTATGCCTTTAAAATATTACAAACCAATATCAAATTCGTATCTTCGAAATGAGCTTAAATCTCGCTACCCTGAATAACGTAACCTTATAACACAATCAGCTATTAACTTTTTAGGGAAAAGTGTACAAATTTCAAATGATCTGCACTTTTTAACAAATATATAAAGTGATAATAAAACAAATGCCTAAATGTCTGCATAAGCTATTGTGACAGAGTAACCTTAAATCTGACAAATTAGTGCAATGTTAATGAATAAAAACTGAGCATTTAGAGATCGAAATTCGATAAAATTGACTAAAAACAGAATGATTTTGACGCATAATTTAATTGACATTCTCTTTGTCGGCGAAAAATATTCATAAATTTAATTATAGAAAAGGGTCTGGGCAAAAGAATTATTAAATGGTCCATCAATTAGTGTTTTGGAGTCAATTGGGATTGTAGAAGTATTTAATAGAGTCGAAATTCTTGCCATGACCTACTAATGAATTCAACAGCAAATGCAACTATTTCATGCTCTGATTTTCAAAAATCATTTCTAAGTATTTGGCATCTAGATGTTAAATGTCCAATGTAATAAATAAACATACTTATTGGAGTCCCTATTAAGAAACAGGCCCAAATAACGAAAATTGGAGGTTGAATTAGCCAGCTCTATTGTGAGTACTAATCTCGAACTACCTTTCCTGCGTCTACATCATATCACAATTGTATGAGCAATAATATAAAAATAATAAGAGCTATTAGATTATGTTTCTTAGTAAATTCAATTTTAATTAATTTCTCTCGAAAGGAGTTTCGAATTCTCCAATTAACGTTCAAGCCGCTTTAATGAATTATGCAAACTCTTATACAATCAGCCCTGCACCTCTTATTGACAAGAATCAATGCTTTTGTACTGCTTGTTATCGATTTTGGGATCTCTAAATTAGCTGATGTGGATTTTAAATACCTCATTCTATTATCAGGCCATTAAGGAAAGTGTTTTAATGTTGTTGTTGTATAGGTTAAATGTTCATAAATGTCATATAACCAGTCTAGTATCACTTCCTTTAATGATTTTCATAAATTTCTAAGCAAATAGTTAATATTATTGTTGTAATATCGATGAGTGACCTTGGTATTAGTGATAAGTTCTCACTTGTTACTCACTGAAGTAATTCGTAAAATAGGGAATTTTCAGAGATAAATTTTTTCAACACTTCAACTTGAATTATTTCCTAGAATGAAAGGAATGCTCCTGATGTCCAAGGCTTACGGAAATCAGTTTTATTATGGCCTTATTAGCCTGATAGCCTAAAATTTAGGAGAAAAATACTCTTATGGAGTTAATCTATTGAGCAAATGACCGTATGCGCGCAGATACTACACAGATAAACTAAACAGGGTTATAGGTTAGAGTGTCTTGGTACTGACCATTTTGTGATTCAAATTGGAGATTATAATTTTCATGATAAATTAATGGGTATTACAAAACCGTTAACAGGTAAACCAAAGCATTCCTTCAAAATACTTGTGTCTGAAAGCATGGTATTTGATATTAAAAATATTTGCATTACTTTATGCACATTCGTTGACTACATATATAAAGTAAAATAATAGTATTTGTATAAAAAATATAACAAAAGTGTGAAAATATTATTAAAAAAGAAAGTCAATTTTTAAGTATGCGTATATTGTGATTCCTTGCGTTAATTTACACAATGGCATTTGCGCACAGAAAATAACTGATTAATTGGCGTAGGTACCTAAACCGACATTGTGGGTTATCATGCAAATAACCAACACAAAAAATTTCCACTATAACATAAGGTGCTGATTTCTAAGATGAAGCCTTGGATTTTTTGCTCATAAGAAAAGTTAGAGTTTGTAAAGAGTTCAGATATACTTTATCATATCAATCTCTCGATTTCATTATTTACTCTACGCCATTCATTATACCAGTGTAAGTAGTTCACACTTTCACCAACTCAGGTTCGACTTGTGAAATGTAAAACAAATAAGCAGATAGGAATGAGTTGTATCTTGGGTAAAAAGCCTAATCGGCTATTCACGATACATTCGAGTGAGTAAGCCTAAAGTACGCTGAATGTACTCGTAATTACATCCCTCGTGAACTTAACCATTCAATTTTGTCGTTTTGCACTTGGAATTGGATATTCTACGCTGCCAGCAAAGAACTCATGGCTACTATTATTGGCCAATTAGTCAGCCAGGCATTATTCACTTCCAACTTTACAAAAAGTGGTTATTTTTTAATAGTGAACCGCCGGTTAAATGGTAAGTTTGCGTAGACTTAACGCAATAAAGCGTGGAGCATGCAATGACAAACAATCCTAAAGTCTGGAATAATCTCATTGCATATTGATCCCAGCATCAAACCCAAATTGTTAGAGTTGTGAAGCAGATAACTTATTTTGGTGGCAAAGGATGACATTTAAAAAAACCCTTTGACTTGTAAATCTCATTTTCTATTTTAATCTCTTTAAATATACATATTTGGTACTTGGATCTATCGGCAAACAGACAACAAGACAGGTTGGTCTAATCAAAGACCGATTAGGGTTATAGGAGGCGAAATTCACACTGAAACAAACCAAGGTCACACTAATGAGATAGGGGAGCGATGCCACGGTCGAAGAAAAAAATAGGACTAACTTGAAATTAAAATACCAAAAGTAGTGATCAATCTCAAAATAGTGGCCAACTTCCATTTGATTTAGCAAATTAGCTTAAGTGAAATTAGTTAAAAAGAAAATGGCGAACAGAAGAGATGATCACTTTATTCTAATTACGTCACACTTATTTTTTAGTAGTTAATTAATTCAGTTCAGAAATTCTTTTAAACTTTTGTTTCTTGCGTAAGGCATATGATTTTATTTAGTAAAGAAGCAAGTTACGATCGTTAGAGAAGGCACGATAAGTACTCCACCTCGTGTACTTCAAGGTATTTAGACTTTATACTGTCGGTAGTTGCATGATAACCTAATTTTCATCGGCATAGGTTACTTTGTTAAGGAAGAAGGTAATGCTTAGAACTAGGTTAACCAGTCAGTAGAATGTCAAAATCACCGTAAAAAAAGGTATTGAGGTAATTCAATTTCACTAGAATTTATTCACGTCAATTATTGCACCAGATCTTGCCAAGAACATTAATTTATGGCGTTTTTATGCCAACATGTGGTGTAAAGTTTGTGGGACACGTCATCGCATGAGCGCATAGCGTGACTTGAAGGTGCGGCCGTTCAACCTCGAGTACGGATTGAGTGCGAGGACACACAGCCAGTGGTCAATCAAAAGCCTCCGCTTGTTTTATTTAATCCGCCATGTTGAATGACTAAGCTTACTCCCTTGTTACACTCCACGCCATGCATGTCTAGAATAAACGCGTCCCCTGGATACCTCTGTTTCTTATTAGCTTTGCGGTAGCTTAGCTACTTCAGTGGGATGTACTAACTAGGAGAAACTGTCATAGAGATTTCTGGGGTATAGTCAGGCTTAGTCAAGGTAGCTAATTTCGCTACAAGTTGAAGTAATTAATTCTTAACAGTCATTGGAATAAAATAGTCAAGTGTGCAGCGACTAGAAATCGACAAAGCTAAAAAATTGCCTTTAAATGATTAATCTCGGAAAAATTGTTTTTGAATGAAATAGACCAAGAATGTCTTGGTTCTGTCTGAAATGAGTTACTAGCAATCATTCAAGATCTTATTTTTACGAAGCTTTCAGCGTGATTTTAGTATATGAAAGTTCATGCTCCAGTTTTGATATGATGTGAGAACTAAAGACAATTTATTTTCTAATTCTGGATATTTGTTTTAAACGAAGGAAATGTCCTATAACGATTGCGCATAAAAGTTAAGTATCGATGTCTATGATAAGCATGAAATTGAACACACATACATTACAATAAGGAAATTAGTCCAATAATGAGGATTCTTTTAAAAGAGTATTTTTAACTTGGAATTTATTTCTATTCATACTTGAATCTGTCCTCATTTCTATTAAAGATCATAGCAACGAATAAAATTGACATGCATGACAATACATGAAAAATTTCAAAACAGTATAATAAACTGCATTTAAAAATAAATTAATCTTAATTTGATAATATGAAATAATTAACAAATAATTTATTGACTTACAAATTCCATTCATCATTTCTGCAATTTCCCGTTGGTCACTCTGAACACCATTTCTCCTTGTAATATGTATATTCCACCTAAAGTAGTCATCACTTTGGCGTGTGTGTAGTTGCTTTTTGCTGTGCAGTCTATGGAATGTCTTACACAAGAGGCGTATCTTCTTAATAACCAGATTCTGTTACATCATTGCCTGCTGCTTTCATTTACGGTTACGACAAATTCTTACTTCTGTTTTCACATTGGCTTCTATTGACAAAAAGTTATGAAATGTTTAAGGTATACTATTGTGCAATGGAAATCCTCTGTTTGCCTGTGGTTTCATAAAAACACCTTATAGACTATGCCCATATCAAAATGTAAATAGCTTTAATTGTATCGGCTAAACACATAGTACGTTTCAAAGTAGATAAAATAAAAGCTAAAATAAAATTTAACATAAAATTCACTTACCAAACGATTTTTGCAAGGTGCAATTCATATCCCCTAGAATTTGAACATGTGCAGTGCACAACGCTATCATGGTGAACAATGGAGCCTCATGCGTACTTAGGCAGTCCCGAAGGTGCGGCCAAGCAATTTGTCGCGTAGGGAGTAAGTACGGTCGTGAGCGCAGAGCCCCCCTGAGCCAGTCACCATGCATTGTTTGGCAAAACCTATACTGTATTTTAATGACTAAGCTCTGAACCAGCCTACACAAATCAAATTAGCGTGTTCTACGTCATGCATCTGTTTTTCCTATAACTTTTAGGTAGCTTAGCTAACTCCGGAAACCTTTCCATAGTAGGAGATCTTGTCCTAATAATTACTGAGCATAAGTCAAGGCTTATAGATGGAGAAATCCGCTACAGGCAATGGTTGTCGATCACCAATTTACGGTTTTATAACCTCCTCTCTGTGTCTCCACTAGGAATACGTACCATTCTGGATCTTACATTCTGTGTGTCTAAATGTTTAAAGCTTTTTTTATTTCATAGTTCATAAGTAAAGCGATTTTCTTACTGTGTGGATGTCTCATCACTGACTACCTGCTATCTGCTAGCGTTAGATTTTAATCTTAGCCGAGAAGTGGTAATAGCCCAATTAATCTAGCCATTAATTATATATTTTCATTTAATAATAAAATATTTCATCATTTGAATTAATTATTGATGTTATAAATCAGCACAATAGTAGTAACACATGTATAGATATCAAAAGATCAAATCTTAAACCAATTAAATACTGCGATTCTGTAAAAATAGCTACGCAGATATAACACCTTTTCTCGTCACGGTGTGCTTGTGGGAGTTATAAAAGGTTGAGCATTAGTTGAACCTCAACTGCCTTACGCACTACACTCACGCAGTTACTGTATAATGCAACGACAGGGATTCAATCCTAACCAAATGTCCTCTCCGTATAACTTTTCCAATACCTTGTATTCTGCTGATCCCTCCTATGGTGAGTTCATTTAATCCACCTTAATCTCTGTCCTCGAAAAATTTCATTCAATCGATGAAAGAGTTAACATGACTTTTTACACAATACACTACCCCCATAAATAAGCTGTTGTGAAATATAAATTAATTGTAAGTGATGGAAGTGTATCATTAATTATTAGGTATTTATTTGGATTAATTTTTCTGAGACCAAATAATAATTTCGCAATAGATGCGGGTTGTCTTTCTGCAGTCACGTGATGAAGCACACTGAAGGTAAATGCACGGCAGAGAAAAAAAATCTTTTCAATACTGAAAATCTTATTCATTTAGTTCTCGCAAATATGCATAGAATTTAACGTGGATCTGGAGAAATTTTCAGAAATTCGTACAAATTTGTTATTTCTCTGATATGCGGTTTGGTATTTGGGCAATTCATTATGAATAACATTTGAATAACATATGACTAACATCAATTTAAACGTATGTTTCTCTGGTGGGTCAATATGCAAAATAAATATTGTCCATTATTTCAATTAGTATTAGAACGTGATGCTGACTGTATTAAAATTCTTATTGTTCAAAATCCTCGAAGGAATAGTATAATACAGGCTATCTACTTGAAACTCCTTCCCGACAACACAGAGAGGTTTTTTCGTAATTGGAAGACTAACAAAATATGTGCTGTTTATTTCTAACCATAAATCTTTTAGTCAAATCAGCCGTGTGTTATTTACAACTAAATTGCTTGAAGTCATTTGCAAATTTTGTATTTCTAGATTAGAATAAAATTTTCACCTAACGCAGAAAAGCCAAAAGAAAATTTTATTTTTATTTTCAGTTGTAGTATCCAATGGAATTAAATGAACCCTCAATTATCCTTTAGTTACATAGTTAATTTATTAATTTACGCCTGTGAGGCTGGTTGAAGGCATTATAACAAGCTTTGGTATAAATTAAAACTAAGTGCATCATTCTTAGTTGAGAATAGTAGAATAGTAGTACTGATACCGGTAATTGCCTCTTTAATAAATATGACGTTTAGATAATC
The DNA here is from genome assembly GCA_000469805.3 of Hymenolepis microstoma. Lineage (NCBI taxonomy): Eukaryota > Metazoa > Platyhelminthes > Cestoda > Cyclophyllidea > Hymenolepididae > Hymenolepis > Hymenolepis microstoma. The sequence continues at coordinate 6,244,243 of LR215995.1, read as the reverse complement.
ACCATACTGTCTTTCAAAAGTAAATTGAAATAAGTTTTTATTTTATAGATATTGTATTATTTTATTAACTTACAAACGGCTATTAATCTCAGTTGAGATATCACTATTGTCGATTGATTGTTAACTTCTAATTAACCAATCACTTAAGCAACATCATAATTTCGGTGGAAACTAGGCTAAAGTTAATGCGAGATATTAATTTAAATTCCAATAACTCGACAATTATATTGCAAAGTAGCATATTCTGCTAATGTTCTTTAAAAAATTGTAAAGTATAACAAATTGAATTACTTGATAAGTTTTTTTGTTATACTGTCTAGTTTTCTTCCAAGTTCGATTTCCATAGTTGTTTTTAGTTGCTGTTTGCAATTAAATCTGCCTACTTGGATGTTTGTATATCTTTAACTTTTCGTCCAATCACTAGTGAACACTTAAATATTAGCAAATTACATCAATTTATCATATTAGTAGTGTTAAATAGTGCAATAGTGCTAAATGTCTTATTTTCAAAAATGGTCTCCATTTTGATGTTTGTGAGAGACATCAACAGATTGATCACTTTAGTTTCCTGATTTTCATCTAAATATCAGCCAATTTATTGTGTTAAAATAATTTGAAATATTGCACAATATAGCACTTTTAATCTAATTATTTCGAATTTGATAGTTATTTTGCTCAAATGAAAATCATGGTGTTTAACAATTAATTTTGTTTCAAAGTTGATTTAACCGAAAGGGTCATTTACTTATTTATTATTTACTATTATTTCTCTTTTACCTCCATCAATTAAAATTAATCATCCACGAACTTTGTAGGCTCTAATTGTGGCTCTTGGATGCCTCGTGACTCTGGAAGGTCCTATGAAATGCCACCATATCAAATGAATTTTGGGCAGACAGAAAATACCGCAGTGGATCCACTAACAGGCTTTTATTATGAAAATCGACCAGTTTTATATTTTGACTACACAATGGGTAGCATTCCGGTGACTAATCTGGATGATTCAGTGTTTCTTGATAACACCAGTTCGGACGATTTCGACTTCAGTCAATCCAATCATCGCTGGATTCGTAGTGCGGAAACTTCTCGAAATGATATAAAGTTTAAACAGGTATTTTTTATAAGTAGTCAAAAGCTAACTGACATACTTTAAGCGTTAATAAGGACAAATTTTGGAAGTGAGGCTGTTGTGTCATCTGGTGCTTGTGAGGTAATGTCCTTAAAAGTAAAAACTATTTGTGGTGTCCCGGTGATATGTTCCTATTGTAAGCGGTCTTTAATTTTGGATAAATCTGTGTTCTCGAAATTTCCATGATTGTTACTTAATACACGAAGTGACTTTGAATATATTATCTGTTTTGTTCCATTAATAATCTTTGTAAATCCATTTCTTGTTATTTTTAGCACAAACATACTCAACCACCATGTAATCGAAGCGAAACTTCTCCCTTTTCTCCGCCGATACCTGAAACCAATCAAGGTTCCATTTCGAAAAAATCCACCTCCAGGAACTTTGACATGGAAAAGGAGCTACGGCGTCAACGAAATAACGAGGCATCTAGAAAATCTAGACGAGAGAAGAAACGGCGGTTTATTGAAATTGAACGTCGTGTTGAGGAGATGAGAGCTTCAAACAAACATTTAACGGAGTTTGTTCAAGAGTTGGATTCAATTATTGAAGAAACGAAGGCAGTTCTTTTCACTGTCAGAGGGAATACAAATTCCTGATCGTCCCTTCGAATTAGAAGCCCTCCCGGTATATGGGAAAAACTTATTTATGTTGGATTATGCCACTTTTACTGAAATCGCATTTCCCATAGTCAACATAGCATTCAACATTTTACTCAGAGCCATTCAGTGACGATATTTACCATGGATTTCTTAATTACCTTTTGTGGACTTGAAAGGTCGACCAAATGCATATGATTCAGGAATGTACAGGCCTTTGGTAGGGCATTTCAATTGAGGCTATTCAGAGCTTATTTGTGTATTTCAGTAAAAATGTTTTTATACTTGTATTTTGCTTTGTTAAAACAGGATCGACATTCGGAGTATTCGTTGAAAGTGTCATCTAGTAGTTGCGATTCGATTTGATTGGCTTTGACTTATTTAATTCAAATTCTTTTAAATGGCGATACCACTTACAGTTTTTTATGGCAATTTAATATTTTTATAAGAATGGAATATTCAGAGATATTTACTTATCAAGATAATTTTCTATGGATATTCTCTGTCTGCTCCATTACCGTCACACCACCCTCGCACCACCAAGTTTCGCCTCCTCCCGGGTCGCTTTATCAGTTGCATTAATTTGATTTAGTTTTGTTGAAGATCTTATGAAAACGAAAAAAGTAAGCACAGGGCATCACAGCCTGAAAAGTGTGAGTTAAATCAGGAAATGATGGTGAGAATTAGGTAGCCTGTGCATCAGAAAATATTTTAGGGAGAAATATCTAAGTAAAGGACAATTATTTCATCGCTTGAAGGAAAGCCAAGATAAAATAATGAAAAAATTTCAATGTATGTTTAACAATAGGAACTTAAGAGGTCAAGAACAAAGGAAAGCAACCGTTTTGAATCTACGGGAGCTTCGGTCATTAGCGTGGCGACTATTGGGGAGTACAAAATCCTAACATGATTAAATTAAGCCATCTCATTAGCTCTTGAACATTCTGGAACGTGTATTCGTGACACTGATCGCGCTAGGGAGCAAATGAGGTCACGATCACAGAGATCTCTCACCCAATCAACAATCAATAGTCATTACAGGGTCAGGGTACTCAGAACAGCATTTAATGGCTGTCAGTGGAACACAACCTAAATAAACGCACTTCATATCGTTGAGACATCTTAACTAACTTCGAGATAATTATCATACTAGGGAATTTTACTATAGAGATTACTGAGAATAAGTCAAGGCTTATTAGTGAAGCAATTTGCTACACTACTGATAAGGTTATTAAGGGTTCTTGACTATTCTGATTCAAGCTGTTCTGTACGCAGACAACTTCTCACTAGTTCATGGCATAGGTGCTAGCTTACATTCGTCAAATTTCTCCGTAGTAACACATCCGGAATTTCAGTTTCTGAAATAAATTTAAGTATTACGCTACTTTTTTTGAAGGCTAGATAAATGAGAAGAGCGTGATAACTCTTCTATTTTCTCCTTATTTAGTCCTGCCGATTAAAAAGTCATCTCAAATATTGGGTTGCAATAATGAATAGCTTTCAGTACCACATTTACAAATAGAAAAAAAGAGAGTATTGAAAATCAACATTTTGAAACGGTTTGGGTTTAAGATTGATGGCGTACCCAGATCCACTCGAAGTTGGATATTTATATCAAATGGCAGGCTTTATGATAGTTATCATTAGCCCTTCAGAGAGAGGAGGAACATCGGAGTCATAAGAAAGTAGAAGAGGGGAGACGAGGACAGAAGAGTGATTCACAGATGTAAAAGAGACAGACACAAAGGTGGAGAATATGACACACAGTGGTAGTTTGAAGTCAACTGCCGATTTATTGACTTTTCTGCCGTATGAGTATACGTTGCCCAGGGAGCACCACGTGGAGGCAAGTCTATCGAAGTTGGATATAAAATCGCCTAAGCGATAACCAGATAAGATGCTGAGATTACAAACACCTATGGTATTTATAATCAGGCAGTTTGCAAGGTTAAACATCGGAAATGATTAAAATAAAATCCTAGAGTGGTTTTTCCACTCCATTCTTTACATTAATAAAACTGCCTTGACTATTCTACTATTCAGTATCCTTCTTGCGATCCGCATTTCAGAGATATTGATAAGATAATTTAATCTTCAGATTCCGTGGAAAAGTATTCGCAATGAGATATTTTATCTTTTTTATTTTTAATTTATATAGTAAGAAATAATAGTACCAACGAAAACTACACTCTATTTGTACTATGGTACAATTGAATAAGAGATTTTCTCTATTCACTCAAACCATCGATGTTTTTTGCACTATTAATATCGTAAATGAGTTTAAAAATCCTAATTCGAAAAAATACCAAAGCCAGCTGTTTTTTCAGTTTTGATGAACTATTAAATCGTCTGCTTTCACAAAACTTGTTTGGTAAAAAAACACCTGAAATCAAAAGCTTAGTAACGAAATTGTCAAGTTTAAAAGATCATTTTAAAAGTATGCGTACTCCGCAATTTCACAAAAAAAGGTTTAGCTTAAGTCTCATTTAATATTTAATTTCTTGATTTATTAATTGTATGAGATTTTTTGTAAAACGACTGAGAAACAACTCTCTGTGTTTTATTTTAAATAAATAGAAAATACGTTTGCGCTTGTTTGAAATACGCATTATGCATAAGCATTCGTCTTATTAGGAGAAGTGTCAACCATCACTTATCAATGTGGTTGGTCACCCACACCAACGAATGTGCCCCAATGCTCATTGATCTCGCAACTTCTAACGCAGTCGGCGTGCATATTGACCACGGCACCACCGCCACGCATTCGAAATTAATGAAACTAATTGAAACATTAGTTTAGAAGTTGACGCCTTATGTTTAGCATGCGTATTCGTCACGATATTCTCATTAATATGACTTCTTATCCGTCTTAATTATCTATTGCCATCATTTGTACCGATTTTCAAACATAATGGTCCATTCTTGAACGCTAAAACACCTAGAGATTCTCAAGGTCTTAATGTAGTGTGTGATTTCATTTTGGAGCATCTTTGCTTCTTCGGGCAATATTTTATACTTGTTCTACTATCAATATTTCTCACCTACGTTGTTTGAAAAGCATCTGTCATCTTATATCTGACATAATTGTCTGCACTTTACTAAAACGTATATCATTACGAGACTCTTATTTTTTTGCATTACTTATATACGCCAATAGTATTTTCTACGAGAATACATCTAAGCAAGTTGTAAGAAATAAGCTTAAAGTGAGTCACAATTTATGTGGATGAGCATTATGCATTTATTCACAGTGTTATACAAGTCCATTTTTTAAAAAAAAACATCTAAATAAAAGTTTCTTTTTCAAATGCATGGGTTAACTTACATCTTATATAAAATTAATCCCAAATACTAAGCCAAAATCCCATTATCAGTCAGCTACATTGATTCAGTTATAAAAAGTCTTGATGACGCGTTCTGATGACCTGCTTACAAAATAGACTTCTGCACAATCGACAAGCACTTTTCAATAGGTATAAGGAATTTAAGATCAAATCTAATTATACAGGTTAACGGTAGTTTTATGCATAGTAAAAGAACACACGTTAACTCATAGGTTTCCCCTGTCACTCTAGTTAGCACACCCACTAGTTCTTGTCTCTACTCTAATTGCCAGAAAAAAGGCGGCGAAATCTGCCAACTCCTAATAGCATCAAAGATTGGACTGGCCCATTACTGATGCCTTCCTTTTTCCTACCAATTCCTCTTTCTAATTGTTCTCAAACCACCAAACTTTGCGTGATCTGAAGATTGACAGTTCTTCGAAGGGGATTGGGTAGTTTTAAGGTTGAGTTTGTGTGCCTCCTAAAGTAGCTTTAATTTAATCCCGCGAAAGAATTTAAAGGACATTTAGAAGTGAATAGCTCTTTAATAAAGATCATGAAAGAACACAGAGTGGGGCGAAATTTAGGCAAAATGTTATTTAATACTTGTGCATTAAGCACATTGATCAACGCAAATCTTGGAGGGCATGTAATCTAATCTCTGAGATAGTGCAATCGTTCAGCAACATTTCAATTTTTCCCAGTACCTAGGTTATGTTGAGTACAAGCTTATGGTTCAAAAGCTCAGCTCCAGTATTGCCCACTCACCCTCACTCGCCCTCCATTCTGACTACTCTCACCCTTCCTCGCTCTTTTCCTTAATGTCACCCAATACTCCAATGGTCTAATTCAACTCAACAGAATAGGGTTATCCATGATAGATTTGATTTTCTCGGACAGAGGTGCAATTCCACAAGTCCTAATGTGATAACCTAGGAAATCGATTTAAGTCTGACCAAATATACACTTCCAGGGTTAACAGTGATTCCGAATTGCTCCAGACACTCAAACACTTGCCATTGGTGTCGTTTGTGTTCCTCAGAGTTGGAGCTGGTAATGAATACATCATCAATATATAAAAATACGAAATCTATACCACGAAATACTTGGTCCATAAATCGTTGAAACGACCGTGCCGCGTTACCTAGACCAAAAGGCATACGTATATGCTCGAAAAGGGTGAACAGCATGATCACGGATGTCTTCTCGATATCCCCTTGGTCAGTGGCATTCAAAAAAATAACCTCCGAGAGAAAGTAATATTTACTGGAATATTGAACCATAGGGTGTAATTCTACCGTAGACTCGTTCTCCAATATTAATTCTTCTAATAATTCTGTTAGCATTTACACACATTTTAACTTAAGGCGTTTCTAAACGGAATTGTAATAGCATATACATTACAGTGGGGGATATAATAACACACTTCTGGACGTTAGTTATTTTCATCAATATCTCTGTTGCTCACTATCCAAAACAATAGCTAGACGTGACTTAAAAAAATTGTGAAACACAAAAAAAGAAACCGCAGATTATGTCTTTATTTATTTTAGTGACTGATATTCCTTTTTTCAAGTATTAGACTAAAAATTGATATCCTAAAACAACATTATAAAGTAAGCACAAGGAACACTGAATACGAATGCTTGAAAAATAAATAAATACATTAGATACAGAATAAATAAGTCATTCAATTAAATGGTCTAATGGACTTTCTGCATAGCTAAATTGACTAGGGTCTAATAAAATATTAGTATAGTTAGCTGCTAGCCTAACTGTTTCTCGTCTACAAAATTAAATAGATGTAGTTACCACGTCGGGGACAGGAGTCAACAATGATTAGCCAGTTAATAATTTGCCTCAACTATACGTTGGAGATGTAGTGCACATGATGGTGTCGTAATTCAAAAATCTGTATGATCCCCCATGCGTTTGCTGCCAGCAAGCAAGTAGAAAGTAAAATATCGAAAAATCTTTCCTTTTACCAGGTCTTGCATAAAATGATTTACTGCTTCATGATTCGAATCCAAGGAGATATTGAAAGTTACTTTACTTTACTTTACTTTACTTTACTTTACTGACAGAAATACCTTAATAATAATAATAATGTTTAAGGAACCACGAACAAGTAATTTCAGGCATTTATTGAACAAGTAAATGAAATTAAGATGCTAAATAACGTGAAGATGACTATATAAAAGAGGATTCGAGCTAAATGACTTTGTCAAGATAAACTTGCGTGTGCTAAGTTTATATTGTAATTAAGCCTAGTAGTCAAGAAAATTATTAAATTATAGTTCCACCTGTATACTGTAAAAAGTGAACATGTCAATTCAGTCAAAATTTATTAAGGTTTGAAAAATTATTAATAAATTCCAAAATGCTTTTAATTTTTCAAAACACACTTTTAGGACATCAATCAGCCTACTTATTGGCTTACGTCTGACCTGCTTTTGCTTGGCTAACCTGTTGAGATTGGACTTGACATGAAGTAAATCATGAAATAAGTAAATGAGAAGGTGTGTATCATTTGATTATCCTAATTATTAAAGCATTTAATTCGTAAATGTTTCTTTGCTGGAGTTCATCCTGCTCACTTGTAACTTGTGGTTAATTTCGTTTATTATGGTTCTTTTAAATATTTAATTAGTTATTTTCGGTGTTTATGCTAATTATTTTGTAATTAAAAAATTAGATTAATATCTTTAATTGAAGTACACTTATTCCTACACTTTTTTCCATTTCAGAACTATGAGGGGATATGTTACAAAAAGTTTATCATTCATTCTTCGTTCCAAATGGAAAGCGCTCTGCTTTCTTTCTTTATTTTGTTTGTTTATCATTCACATCACATGGAACTCACAACTGTCGCAACTGAATTCAAGCTTTTCCGAAAATAATTTCGAATCTCCTTTTTCAACGCCATTCAAAGCACAGGTCATAAAATGTACCATGGATAATTGTTTCGATAGTTCTCGGTGTTCACAATTTAAGGTATTTACCGTTCTCTGCGCTTTGATGTCAAATTTTTTGCTAGGTATATGTATATCCTGATGATCCAAATTCTCCAAAGATATCTACTAACTATCAAAAGATTCTTTCTGCCATTCGGCGATCACCTTTCTATACAGATAAACCTGAAGAAGCTTGTATATTTGTCCCTAGTCTAGATACATTAGATCGAGATCCACGCAGTGATCACTACATCACAGACCTTCATAAGCGCATCAACCAATTGCCATTCTGGTCATCTCAACCAACTACCATTAGACGGGGTATGCATGTGGGCGTAGTCTTTATACTACTAATTTCAGTAGATAATTAACAAAATTTTACTGCTGTAGCTCCTCAGTATCAACCTGGAATGAACCATCTTCTCTTTATTCTCTTTTCTGGGACCTGGCCATACTATGATGTGGATGAGCTAAATATGGATGTTGGCAGTGCAATGTTGGCTCGGGCTTCATCTTCAAAGGTCCGTATGCGTCAGAATTTTGATATTTCATTTCCTCTCGTTACTGCAAACTATCCGGACGCTGGACAAATTCCACGATATTCTCCACCACCTGATGCTAGAGTTCATTTAAAATTTATGGCTAGTTTTAAGGTACGTCAACTCTTTAAACAGTACTTTGTTAATATCTCTTTTTTCGTGGTTTCATCATAGTTATTTTTGTAGGGAAAGCGTTATGTAGTGGGAATAGGATCTGAGACGAGAAACTCCCTCTATCATATTCACAATGGGAAGGATATTATCATTGCAACTACTTGTAAACACATGGATAATTGGAATCTCTATGCCGATTCGCGTTGCCCGATCGACAATGCTTACTATGAAACGTAAGTCAGCCTCACATACGCCGTTTAACTTTTTTCCCCTTTAGTACTTAAAGTGGTTGATTTGAACTGAGCCTTGGTTGGATATCTAACTGTGTTTTAATACAATTCCTCCCAATTTTCGGTAGTGAGGATCATTTGTGTCTTTGAATGGCTGCTTAAATATCTATATTATGCTACCTTCACAACCTTAACTCAGCATTAAATGTTCCTTTTGCTCAAATAAAAAAAAACTGTCAGATGCGCTCTGGAAGAAGTTATTTTTTTATTAATTACTTTATGAAGCGCATTTCTCCTCTGGAGTTGCAAATAGAATAATGTCTTCCTACTTCCAATATATAAATTAATTTTAAATTATTAATTTTAAATTTCACTGATTTGTATTTGCTGAAATCCTTTAAAATCTAAGCTTTCCATTAATGAACCTCTGAATGTCTTTAGGGCTATGCGGAGGTCTTTTTCTTACCAAACCCTTCAAATTTCTCTCAGTAGATGTTATATTATTTGAATCTATACAGCTCCGTCCAGAGGTCTCTTCATTGATTTGGGAAATCGAGCCATTTGTTAGTCATTTAATGTGGCATAACTTTCAACATGTTTAAAACGCATACATTCTGTAATGACTTATCTATTAACTAGTGTAATTTTCCACACTAATAAAGCATTTCCTAAATACATGATCTCTCATTTTGTCTTATGCTAATGTGAGCTGGCCCTCATCACCCTTGACCACTAACAAAGAATGAGTTCTACAGATATACGACAGTAGTCGGTTGGTAGCGCACAAACCAATCTATCCGGCGATTGGTTACGACAGCCATTATCCTGAGCATTACCTGTATCTCATGTTCACGTCATCTTTTTTGTTTCAGCTGCAACTGAGTCTATGTATAGAAGTAATTTTTTGCCTCATCCTATCATGCTTAAGTTATTTTTCTATATTCAGAGTCTCATACGAGGAGCTTCTTCATAACTCCACTTTCTGTCTCGTTCCTCGCGGTCGTCGACTAGGTTCGTTCAGGTATGATTTTCCACTTATTCACGTTCACTATCATTTTTTATAATTATTAAAAAGTCAATTTCTAGAATATTATTTCTGATAAGCTTGAATAAATAAACATCTCGGTACCTGCTTGCATCTTGGTTTTTCAGATATCTTCTACATAATTTTAGTTTTTTTTGAGATTTTGTGCATTAAGGAGACGTTTGTGATTGTTCAGGAGGCGTAGAGCTGTATATTGTGAAGAAATTGGACTCTTACTTGGATAATTTGGCTTTACAACTCCGATCGGCTTCGCATAACAAAGGTTGGAGGATTTAGAGGAGAGCACGATATGAGTAAATAGATCAATTGAGATTAGCTCTAATAAAACGGATCGAATAGGAATCGCTAGCTGATATGTTAAAGGGGATATATTTTTCAGTGAACTTGGCACCAGGACTTACGATGAGTTTTTTCACGTGATGAAATGGAAGCCTCATTAGTAATTCCGTTGGTAGGGCTAGTGAAATGTTGGGAACGGAGTGTCTACCTTATGGACGTTTATAAAGCGCTTGGTAATATTTATCCTTTCAGGTGAATGAAAGAGCTTTTCCCTTTGCTACTTAATCAATAGAACTCTTATGTTTAGCTTAATGCTTGACCAATTTCGTGATGGTTTATTATGTCCCAGCACTAAAAGTTACCAGATATGAGGGGGGAACGGTTTGAGTCTTTTGGCCCATTGAGAAATTATGAGATATCGAAAGCGAAAATTGTTCTATTTATAAGGAGTAAGAGGATTGTAGATATTGTGAAGTCTACTACGTGTTTATCTCTACATAAATTTTAAATATATTCGTTTGGCGAAAAGCTTTGATTTGGATGTACTTTATCACCTAGCTCTGAATTTATCCTTTTTTCGGCGGCGACAAGCTTTATCGTAATCATATTAGCCTTCACTTTTATCATTTGTCCAAATTTCGATGTCATTAGGCTAACCTTGACCTTATGGTGATCTAATCCCCAAAGTTTAAGGTCTCGGCTGCGCGTCTGCAATATTATGCTTACTGATCAAGATGTATTTATTAGGTTTTTGCCCTTCAACAACTTTTTATGATACATATTCCAATCGCTTCATATTTATCAAACTTCGCAAAAAAAAATTGAAAAATATCGACTTATTTTATTCAATTTGACTCGTATTTCTCTTTTTTTTCAGATTTTTAGAGGTGCTAGAGGCAGGATGCATTCCTGTGATATTAGCAAATGACTGGGAATTGCCGTTTGCAGAAGTGATCGATTGGAGTCAGATAGCTATTTTGGCTTATGAACAAACCCTTTCTCGCCTTCCAGTTCTTCTTCGCAACATTCCTGAAAGTCGAATTATTCAAATGCGCGAGAGGGTACGATTCATATGGAACAGCTACTTCCGTTCTGTTGATGCCATCGTGCACGCTACTCTTCTGGCAAGTTTAAGTGATTAATAAGATTAATGCAATTTTCCCTTCATCTGCTTATCGATTTTTCCAGCTATGTAACTCCTGTGTATGGAACTTTGCAGTATTCTACCTAGTCAGCCTTTTCTGTTTCATAGTTTTGACGACGAGTCCTTGCCTTGTTCGTGCTTAACAAATGTCTCCAACTCGTGTCTCTTCTCAATTTTGCGTGATAATCGAGTATGCTCTCCATAGTAGACTGATGGCTGGGGTGTAACTTAAGATGATCCTACTGAGTTATGAGTCTATTTACTCATGAGTTTTCCTCAAGTGTCGTTTTCCTCCACTATTTGGTAAAAGGAATTTTTATTAGGTCTAAGACTTTGCTCCCGCCGTTTTTACAAAAGATGGCGGTATTAGTCGATAGCAGTTGTAATATATTAATCACAGATGTTGAACACCTTGTTTTGACACTTGTAAATATAACCCTACTTTGATATTACTTAATTTTTGTTTGCATGATAATAAAATTTTAAATTAAATATGTCCAAATTGAAACAGAATTTTCGTCATTTGCGGGAAGTATTGCTTTTTAATATGAAAAAATCTGCAGGCTGGCTGAGGCTTACCGGATTATCTCAGATATTTATGGTAAAACGGCTATTAGTGAGAGAACATGTCGGCGGCAATGGTTCCAACGTTTAAAGTGGTTGAGTGGTGATTTTGTTGTTGAAGAACGGCATAGTGGTGAACGGGTGGAAAAAGTTGTTGAAGATGCAGAATTGGAGCCGAGCGATTCTTAGTGAAGACTCGTGTGAAACTGAAGAAGAATTATCAGAATCATTGGGTGAGTATCAGTGAGCAAGCAATTTCAAAACGTATGAAACAGTTGGAAATGATTGAGAACGAAGAAGTTGAAACAACGAGTTGAGATGTGGAGCGATGTTTGTCTGCTTATGAACAGCTGGTGGGAAAGCAAAGGGGAAGGGGGTTTCTCCATCGTACTGTTACTGGGGACGAAAAATGGGTACATTACAATAACCCCAAGAGGCGCAGAAAAATCATGGGGATTACCCGGTGGTCATACTGCACCTCGGTCAACACCTCGACCGAATATCCAAGACTCAAAAGTCATGCTTTGTGTTTGGTGGGGAGACCAGTTTGGCGTAATTTATTAAGAGCTTCTGAAACCATCACAGGTGAGCGTTGCGTTATAGAACGCAATTGATGCAGTGCCTAAGCCGTGCTCAAGAAAAAAGAAAAACGGCCACAGTACAACGAGAGTCACGATAAAATTATTTCACAGCATGACCTCTGTGTTCTCTTAACTCCTTCGCTTCGTACTTTGGTTGCTGTTGCGATTTAATACGCTAGTCCCATTTGCTTCTTGTATGCTTTCTTTCGTAATGAAGTACATTTATATCTCAGTCAATACGCGATCGATTGACTTTACAACGACGAAATTATGAACTCTGGAACAGAAGTCCAGGTCGTATTCTCTTCGTCGAGTCGACCAATATTGAGGGGTGCTCATATCCATCTTCAGATCTTCCCGTCAGATGTCAAAAGTATATTGACAGGGGCTTCACCCTCCTGGTTACAATCCGTCAACCTTTCTGTTCTGATTACTTGGATCGCCTGAAGAAATTGGCTTCAATGTTTACGAAATCACTTCGTCTCAAGAAGGTTTGTTTTCAATACTACCTTTTTATTATCCTTTTCCATCAGTCGTTTTCGATCTAATATAGTGCTTATAATATGTATTATGATGTGAGCGTGTCCAATAATGGCTGGCTTGATAGCAGCGAATGATTAATGCGCTCATTGACCGAATCTTATTACAATTCGTTTCCACTCAGTCATACGTATGCAGCTATTCTCTTATCCGCGTGATCAATAGAGGTGATATAAGATATACTAATCGGACAGCTGGAACATATTTTGACAGAGTGGAAATAGTTTAGGAAATGGTGGTGAAACTTAGTTCATAGTGTTTGTGATAATTACCCTTTATAACTTAACCGCGAAGAGCATATTCTGGTGCTTTTTCAGTGCATCTTTTTGAGTTGGCTCGTACTGAATCTTATGTCGGCATTGAGAGTTGCATTTCTATATGTGGCGTTTCGGCAATTCATGTCTCCTGTAGGACTAAAATACGTCGAGAATTTTACAACCAAAGAATCTCTTATTGATTCTTTTACCGTTTGTACTTAATTAATCAGGCATTTATAATTGCCTCTAAAGTGGCAGAATTAGCATTTTATTGGTTTTATTGATTCATTTTGTAGGTGGTTCTTGTGTGGCAGTGTAATTTCCCGCCTCCACTGTCAGAGAAAACAATATCTGTTCAGATATACAATGATCTTCCAGTAGAGCTATCCTTCGCTCCACCTCCTCTGAAAAGTACAGAATCTTCTACGTATAGCATCCCATCTCCATCTAACCGTTTCCGACCGACTTCTAAACAGATTCATACTCTAGCTGTGTGGAGTGTCGAACTGGATGTTGCTGACACAATCACTTTACCTCAGGTTGGTAGTCGGTTCCATTGACCTTACCCATAGCGTCAACTCTGGAACGTGTTTAATGTTCTTCTGTGTAGGTTGAAGCAGCATATGATCTCTGGCTGCAATTTCCTCACAAACTGATCGGATTTACCCCTCGCACTCATGTATGGAGTAACGTGGAGAAAATTTGGAGTTATTCTATAAATGTAACATCTCAAGGAAACTTCTCCATGGTGCTGCTTAATGCTGCAGTTTACCATAGGTGAGTTTTGAGGTTATTATTGTTAAGATCGATCCCTTCATGACTTCTCCCCTATTAAAAACTGAATGGAATTTTGTGGCAATATGAATACTGTCATATTTGGTAACTACTGGGAAGGTGGCTTGAAGGCATTTTTGTCTAAATCTCATTGTAGCGTACATATGCATAGTTGGAAGAGCTGAGTAGGGCAATTCAGTTAATCCATCCGCTGTCACCAAGTCTCGAGAATATTTCATTAGGGTCTGGTCACAAGTTCCGTCACCAGGAACTAAAGCAAAAAATATCACTGATAATTGCTGATGAATGGGAGTTTCTTGTTCAAGGAGAAACTTAAATTTTTCTATGCTCAAACTTTAGAGGTTTGATTCAAATATAACCCTAAACTTGAAATCGCTTTTTTGTTTAAAAATCCCCAGGCAAGAATTAATCTCTCGGCCTATGGGTTATTCAATCCCTGTTACTCCAAACTCGTGTCTAAGAACGGTGTCTCTTTATTGATGAACTACTGATTAACATTGCGGTCAAGAAACGCCATACTCTCAAAACATTAAACTTTCTTGACAATTCCGTCTCTATCTGAGCTCTAAGTCAGGTCAAGAATATTGAAATGGTGATTTTGCACTTTCCCTGTTTTAATTCTGCCCACTAAACGGTCGGATATTTTAGTGTTATCACGATGACTGACTTCTTACTCGACAGTGCCCACAATGTGGTATTCCATTGGATTAGGATCTGGAGAAAGGCGGTAAGTGATTGGTGGGAGTTCGGAGGCCCAGCGCTGGAACTGATGTGATCGACAAAATTTGAGGACCATCATTCTTGATTTTTCCCGCAGGTGTTGCAGGGGGTCGAATTCAGCTGTCTTCGTACTTATGGCGTATTACAGGCTATTCTCCAGGTTTTAGCAATTACTGTGGTCAGCAGGATATCTCACTTTGCCAAGAAGTACCTTCGCCTTTGTCAGACGGTGTTTGCCATTTCTATGAGAGGTTGACCTCTGCAACGTTTGTATGAGGCTGCATTAGTAATAGCCTTCTTTGAGTGTATCATTAATGAGGCTTAAACATTAAATAAACTATGGTAACAAAATCCCACTTACAATATCAGGATACTTTAACTCCTTCTCGGATCGCTTACATTAGACATTGCTAACGACTCCGCCTCTGTTCGAACTCTAAGTCATCTACCTATTGGATCTGAATAACCGTAGCCTATGTATTATCTCCGGTGATATGTGCAATAAAATTCGCTTTGTGATATTTTTGAAGCTTATTTTCTCTTAGGAGTTTAACGCGATGTGTCATTGCTAATCATTGGTATTATAATAACTGGTAGGTATTACCAAACCCTCTATTGGAAGTTGACAACGGAATCAATGCGAGAGACGGTTGATACTATGGCCACCGGTGAGGATATCCTCTTTAACTGTGTTGTGGGTTATGCTTCGCAATCGGCACCTCTTCTTCTCTCGACCAGTAAGAAAACGTCACAGTCTTCAAATTTCCCGCCCAGTGAATTGACCAATTACATGGGCATTCCAGAATTTGGAACCAATCAGACACAGCCTAAAGTAGAACCTGATGAAGTGCTTGCTTACAGGCATACCTGTCTTCGTGCCTTCTCTAATGCCTTCCAACCCCTACATCTTTTAGCCAGCTTTGCGGATCCCGATAATGGAAAGCATTTCGGACTGGCGAATTCCATGCAATATCCCTTCCTCCCTCTTTACTATAGTAATCTCCGGTAATGTCGTTTGTTGTGATTTATTGAACATTTGCAGCCAATGGATTTTGACCTGAAGCGTTTTTTTTTCTTTTCCAGATTTGTAACTCCTGAGGCTTGAGCGTTGATCGTAGCCCTGGCATAGGAATGTTTTTTTCTTATTTGAGGACTTTATAAACAAATCCGTATTTATATTTTTGTATCTCATTCGCTTGTGTGAAATTGATCTGACTTAGAAGTGTAATGAGATTTTTCTGCTCAATATGCAGAGTTTAGATTGTGAGGTCAATCACAGGAGACTGGAAGGTTGCCTGCTGGTCTTAGAGAGAGCGTATTACAGTCCACAGAAAGTTAGGTGAGCTGAAGAGCCTCCTACTGTTAACAGAGACGTCCATAATTTTGGACGTTGGTGGCCAAGTTCCATTCCATTACTGAGTGAAAGTGGTATTAATGCCAATAGTATGCTACTCGATGAGAACGTCTGCGTTCGGCTTAGAGTAACCTCTTTGCAAAGCTACTGCTCTTGGGTGGTGGATGGAGGCCAAAGGCCTATTGAAAATCCGAGGAACTGGAGTTGAATTTGAGTATTGGACTGTAGTATGGGAAAGGGGGAGGAAGGGTGAGAGTTGTCAGAAAAAAAAGAAAAGGTGGGAAATACCGGAGCTGAGCTTTTGAGGTATAAGTTTGAACCCAGCATAACTCTGGTACTGGTAAAATTGTTGGGCGATTATAGTTTCGCAGAAGCTTGGAACGACATGCAATTGTAATTTTAAACTGAAGATTAATAGCACGCGGTAAGTGAAATTTGGCAAAGTTCTTGGTTCATCGACATCTTGCCAAATTCAAGTATATTGATAATGACACCCAATCTATGTTCGAGGTTGGGAATTGAAATTACATTTCGCATTAGTAATGACTGCGTCCAAGCATGAAATAAGCAAAGCAAAGTACTTTCCACATTTCAAGTAATTACAAATCCATACTTTGACACCTTATTGTTTATTTATTTGGACAAAAAATCACTTCGTTGATATAAGTAAAAACAATATGCGTTCGATAAAATGACAATAACTGCTGTAATAATAACGAATATAAAAAAGGAGGAAGTGAATATAAATCTTTACTTTTATTTTGCATCACTTTGTATTTGGTATTTAATTGAGAGGTGAATACTCTTACTTTATTGGATGGTAGTTTTCTAGACAGTAAAACAATTTCGTTGATTTAAATCAACGCAGATATGAATTTCCTTGTATCTTAATGGCACTCATTTTTTATCCAGAAATTATTCTAACAATTATCTTCTGATATAAACGAACTTATCATTGATTTTTGTTAAAATATATATTTAGCAACGTTGTTTTACAGAGGGCTAGTGAAATTATTCTCCAGAGATTTCGATCAGGCTTAGATAACACATCGTGTAATTCAAGATCTTTATTATTCCCATCCTAGATAATACTCTTGTGAGTATTGATAAAGTGTAGACACATAGCTAGGTATAGTTTGTTTATTTTTTTCACAATGTGCGTAATGAAGTTATACTCTTATGAAACTCTTTAACATAAACAGTGCCAATTTACGAGATGTCAAAATAAAGCAGTCGGTTTTGATAAATAAGATATTTAATTTTAAAAACGGTATTATCCGCCTCTGTGTAACGATGAAATATTGTCTGAAGAATTTCCTACTTTGCTGACATTGTTGCGCTCAGAGAAATCAATTTTTATTCTGCAGATAATCATTATTTTAATGGGCACATGACTAATTCAAGCGTTGCCGGATTCATGAATTTAAATAGCACGAGTTACGCCGAGCTTTTAATGATTTGCCAAGGCACTTCTTCTTGAGATTTGGATCAAAGATCGAATAATTGTGTAGAAAGACTAATGGGCTTATGTGAATCTAGACATTACTTAGTACGGACAACCGCGCAGTTTTTAAATTATTTTTAAATAAAACTACTTAGGTAAGGAAAAATGTAGTCAAACAGTGCGCGGTGCCCATAGTTCAGTAGACAGATATCAACGTATACACTGGTAAAATTTTAAAACTATGATCAACTGTATCTGTTGTTTTTAAAAGTGAATTCCTCCACTAATGCCTCTAATTTAACACTCTAATCCAAAACTGAATCTCCATAAAGTATTTTTCTGTTGATAACTGTGTGACAGATTCTATTTTCGTATCAATAGCAGTTATTACTGACCAAACCAAAATAACGGTAAAGTAAATTAACTTAATACTTATATTGATCTTAGAAATGACGAATAAGCTAAAAAATTATTAATTAAAGTTCGTCTAATTTACAAATGCCTTGCTAAGAACATTTCATAGAATATTTTAAATGTTATTCATTTGTAAATAAGGCCGTTATTTTTGCCCTTAAATTAATCGCACTATTAGAATTATATTAAACTTTAAAATATGCATAAATATAATTGAAATAAAACATTGAATTTTTAGTTGCCAAAACCATTTGAAATTCTTAGTTGAAATAAACCAAGGTGATAAATATAGGTCAATTTAGTTGGCGTCTATTGCGAAGACTAATTTGTGGTGTCTGCTGTTGCATCTTATACAATGTCAGATGTTAGCAAACTAAATGTTGATCACGTCATAAATAAGCTTCTGGATGGTAAGGCTTTTAAATAACCTTATTGCTATTATCATTCAGTTCGTGGCGCAAGGCCTGGTAAAACTGTTCAACTATCTGAAAATGAAATTCGAGCGCTTACCATCAAAGCACGGGATATATTTTTACAACAACCAACACTACTCGAACTTGAGGCTCCAGTTAAAATATGTGGGGACGTTCATGGACAATATTATGATTTGCTCAGACTTTTCGAGTATGGTGGATTTCCCCCCGCCGCCAACTACCTTTTTCTTGGTGATTATGTTGATCGAGGCAAGCAATCTCTCGAAACCATTTGTCTTCTACTTGCATATAAAATCAAATTTCCTGAAAATTTCTTCCTTCTTCGAGGAAATCATGAATGCGCTTCTATCAACCGTATCTATGGATTTTATGACGAATGTTGGTCATTTTCCAATAGATTATATGTTGTATAGGTAAACGGCGATATAACATCAAATTGTGGAAGTTATTTACAGACTGTTTTAATTGCCTCCCTATAGCTGCAATCATAGATGAGAAAATATTTTGTTGTCATGGAGGTTTGGTCAATGCTTTTATTTAAAATCGCTTAAGGTCTTTCGCCAGATTTGCACTCAATGGATCAAATTCGAAAAATCCAAAGACCGGTTGATGTACCAGATCAGGGATTATTGTGTGATCTTCTTTGGTCCGATCCTGACAAAGATGTGGTATCTTGGGGCGATAATGATCGCGGAGTCAGTTACACATTCGGCGCCGATATTGTCGTGAAATTTCTGGCAAAACATGACTTCGATTTGATTTGTCGGGCACATCAGGTTCGTCATCGTCTCCTAATAGTTTTTCAATTTGGTGAATTAGCTCTCTAGGCATTCAAAAGCTATTTGTTGTTAGATATAGGCATTGAAATAGATTTTTTAGTTCCTTCGTGTTCATTTTG
This sequence comes from Hymenolepis microstoma, assembly GCA_000469805.3. NCBI lineage: Eukaryota > Metazoa > Platyhelminthes > Cestoda > Cyclophyllidea > Hymenolepididae > Hymenolepis > Hymenolepis microstoma. The sequence continues at coordinate 6,224,886 of LR215995.1, read as the reverse complement.
CCATAGCGTTTGGAAGGCATTTTCCTTTTTTGATTTTCTATTTGTATTTGAATGAAGTAAATAACTGCACATCTGATGTACAGTGTTAAATGAATTTCTTTTATAATGCAAATTTTCTCGATAACCAGTAACCTGTTAATTTGAATATATCAATCAGTTGACCAATATCGGTGTAATTTTTTTATTACAAATTTCTCTCTTATTTTACTTATTTTTGTGTTAGTTAGTAGCATTCTAAGAATGTGGTACTTTAGTCACTCTTAATAAACTTCATTGATATTTGAGACTATTGCTTCGCTAAATTACTTTTTTGCCACTTTCTAAAAATTTATTACTTCATAATTTTCTCATATGCTTCCTGTTTGCTCCTGAATGTAATCACTTATGGTGGTCGTTTTGTTTCGAATTAATTTTGTTTAATAATTTAAAAATTAATTAATTGTTTTTTCGGTAAATATGTTGGTAAATTTATTACCTAATTGTTGAGTCGTTGGTTCATTTTGAACAATTTTTTTCCAAATTTCATCATTTCTCTTAAATTCAATCTATCCGTTCGTCTATTCTATTAAGTGCAAACTCAATGAACAAATCTTAGCATGGCTTGCTTTAACTTAGGTTTAGTGTCTTGGATCCGTTTTTACCAGAAACTTACATTCCAGCATCTGTTATTTTTACTGGAAACAGCTTGTAAATTTGAGCATCCATATTCACGTTGAAGTCATGATCTTTGGTTCGGTAGACATTCACGTTAATCACTTCGCTATCGGCACACATAGTTTATAACTTAAATTTGTTTTATGGAACAATTCGTGTTTACTAATTGTCTACCATATTTTGTGTGATTGTAGATTCAAATCTTTGTTAAGGGGTGTATATATCCACAGATTGATTATGAAGTACCACCCTATCAAATTATTAAACTATTAACTCACTCGTTTTATAAAATTTGGGGGTGAGTAGAGTACCCAGGATTTTTTTATTTGGAATTAGAATTGTGCGTAAACATCCTCCTAGTAACATACAAAAGAGTTAGTATGAAGATAACTTGGCACGTTCTTGAATACATTGACGTGCGAATATCTTAATGGGGAGATACGGTGCATTTCTGATTGTGTGTCAATTGGTTGTGATTCTTGATATTTAGTTCTATACAAAATCCCTGCATAATCACATAACGTGTGAATAACACTTCGCCTCTTAAGCTAATCATAATTTTTTGCTAGTCACTATTTCATTGTTTGCCAGGGCTTAGCTTTTTTAATTGGGCTTAATGAATCCTACGTCCTAAAAATTATAGCTACTGAAATTGCAGACTCACTTTTGTATCATACGATATTTTTGATCACACTTATTAGAATTACATCCACTTATCCAATACCCCTTTTAACTCCAGTTAACGTTAGTGCTCATCAAAAATTTGATCATTCCATTGTTGTGTTTCTGAGAAGTTGTTTTGCTTTTTCGCTCGCACAGGTATTTGTTTAAGTGCGGTTGGTAGTTTTATTCGATTAAATTAGTCCTCTCCCCCCCCCCCCCCCAGGGGGTTGGTAGTAATTAAACGAAATTGACGAGATCTGATCAATTAAATACGATTCCACTTGCGTGTTTTGATGACGATAAAGGATGGTAAAAGCTAAAACTTAGTATAGCAGAGTCCCTAACCCAATGACCTACTTCATCCTTGCACTTTATTCCCTCGCTCTCTATCCTAATCTCCATAAAACTAGCCTCGCTAGATTGCATATCTTTTAGAACCCTGTGCAAGTCAGAAAAATAAAAATAAGATGCTAAGTGAAGCGGGGGAGGACATTGCCGAAATCCTCCCTTAAAAATGTCTGCATTCAACTTCTGCATAGAGTGTATGCAACAATTGTCTGTGGCAAAAATTGAAAGAAGCACCTGAGGAAGCGCAACTGCAGATTGTCTTTTTGTCGGATTGAATTAGAGAACAAATTTTCAAAGTGAAATTCCTGGTCCATGAAGATGTTCACGGCATTATGACCTAGTGTCCCGAAGTTCTGATTTTGGAATCTGGAAATTATACCTTTGAGTTATGATTCATTTTCTCAATGGTCAAAGTTGATTACTCAATGAACTGAAATTCGATTTTTTCTGACTTCTCTGTAGATTTGTCCCTTCTGTGATAACACTATTTATTCTTCATGGGATGTATGAAAACACTCTTAAGTATTATCACAACTTAAACTGAGATAATCTTCCTCCACTTTTTATTTTCTTTTCTATTGTATTAGTGGTATTGTTCACATCCGTTTACACTCAATCATCCAAATATCAACAGCATTGAGGTGTATAGTTTTGCTATCACTTCCCTTCTCACTATCATCCTCATTAATTGCTAATCAGAATCTATTTTGATCTCCCCTCTCCCCCAACTATTATTGTTAGATCTTTCAAAAATAATGGTCTCCCTTCAGGCTCTAAATGTACAATCTCCTCTCCTGTCTTAAGAGTGAAAATTTGTACATCAGCAGTAAGAAAATTGGAGTGGGGATAACGGCAAGAAGAGATAAAGATTGGGATAACACAGATAATTTGCGCTAAGCGACTATAAGTTCCTTGGGAGCTTGAGGTAGGCTCGTATCCTTATTGGATTAAAATGAAGCGTGCGGCTGTACTCAGCTAAAATGAAAGCTCAGTGTTGCCATTGACTAGACCAAACTGCATGGAAATCAGTCGCTGTCGCTCATGTTGAAGTCATTCGCTCTCACCATTTGTAAACTTTATGTTTCTTGATCTTTATTCCCTTCTTTTACGCATCTTATAGACTTTCATATTTACTCGCCTTTTCTACGTATGATATGCCTTGAAGTGGACCTCCTTAGAGCATTATACGTGTACTACGCGGATTAAAATAGTCTCTTTAGAGTCCTCTCTTCTAACTAATGACCCATAAAACTCATTACCATTTAATATATTCTGCACGGAGGAGTTATATGAGTCAACGTGTGCATTTTAGAGCTTGCTTTGGTCTCAATAAAACCTCATTGCAGTGGGCAGGTATTAGATACGATTGGGGCTGGTTGTTATTTGCCAATGTGACTTAAAACCTTAGCTATATGTTTTTGCCTCAAATATTTTGCTTTTTTCCCTCATTCCATTGATTCTCTTTGCACTTTTGTATTGCACTTATAAACTCAATTTCTTGGTGCTTTGTAATCCTACTCATTCTATTATGATTGCATTTTTATTGCACTATAGTTTTAGTCCTAGTATGCAATCAGCACCCATTTGCACCGTATGATTGAGAGAAAGAGCGGAAGTGTCGAATTATGTGTGTATCATATATATCCCTTTAATTCAATTTCTTTCTTGTATATTATAAGCTAAGCTTGTTAAGTAGTTTGTTTTAGTATAGCTTAGATTACACCCCACATCTCTGTACTTCTGTTTCTATAGTCTGGAAATATTTTACTGAAATCCCTATAGAGGGTGATTATTTATTATCTACGAGACTATTGAGTCTGACTTAGCCATAATCACTCTTCTAACGCCTTTCAATCCTCACCTTTTCACAAGATGGGGGAAAGAAGTGAACTTCGGTTGGCCAGCTTTCTTGAGAGCATATAGAAAGCTCGAGGATGTGATGGCTGGATGAGGATGTGTACACCAACTAAAAATTAAGGCGAGATGTTTTAAGCTTTTGCAACAGTGACTTTTTCGGCGTAATTAGGAAGCCAGGCAATAGTGAGTAACTGATTTGCCTGTGAATGAGTTCGTTGTTGCATTATCACACTACCTCTAACCTGGAACGCGTTTGCTCTGATTGTGGATAACTTCCAATTTCCCTGTGCTGACTCTTTTAACGCTATCTAATGTTCAGAAAAACCAAAAAGACCAATCAAAAGATTGCTAGCACCAGTTGCATTTCCATTATTCTGATTCAACTTCAGGAACTTATTTCCTTTAATGAACCTGAAATCACTCCTTTTTGTCGCCTATGGGTAAACATATAATCCTAAAGCTGCTTTTTCATGCAACTTTTTGCACCTGACCAGACGTAAGTGCGTATTTACTCTTACATATATCGTCTTTAGTCAAGCGGGTCTCTTGAAATGAATGCAGAAGGTCATTGTTAGTCTTTATTCAGATCTACTGATTAGAAGCTTAGCTTGAAGGATACTTGAGTTTCAATATTTTCATTGTTCGAAGAAGGTAACATTGAGACTGAAGTGTCGATTCTTAAAAATACTGTCTCTTCGATTCTAGACATTTGAAAGGGCTTAGGCCGGTTGGAGTCTAGTTTAGGAGACCTTTGTCATTTTATTTTAAACGAACACTTCTTTAATTTATAATCTTCTCAGTTGAATATTTCAGAAGAACGAGAGTGTATGCCACCTGATTAGTTGATGAGATCGGTGTGCACCAATTACTATGTTCTAGGCTCTCTCCCCCCCTATGATATCGCTGTGATTATATTTACTAAGAGGTGAAGGAAGGAGTCTTTTAGCTCACGGAAGGCTCCTCTTAATTACTAAAAAGAAACTAAATCTGTTTGCAAACAAATAGGAGAAATGGAGGTGATTGAAATTGAGTTCAACAGTAAAGGATTTCATTTCGAGGTACGAGGATGGTAAAATAGGAATCGAACTTCTATGTGTTTAAATTGCCTTAATAATCTCATCTACCAGTTCAGAGCTGTAGAGCTCCGAATATCACTACTATGAAACTAGCAAGAAGCCCAAGGAACGAACAATGTTAGAAAAATTGCGCCTTAAAATTCAAATAAGGTGGGATTCCTGACATTCCAACTTATTTCCCTACTGCTTTGTATTACATTTTCATGAGTAACAATAATAGTATTGGAGGAATGAATTCCGTTCACGTATTTTTTTATCCACCTTTTCTTGAAGCTTCACAAATATTTCATTTTTCTTCCAGTCAATGCGGGAAGTCAATTGGCTTTATTAAAATATTAATATTAAAAAACTGCATATTTTTATTTACTTGTAACTTTTAATAGATCATTCTCTCTTCTGCTCACTACTCCTTCAATGCCTCCTTCATTTTTAATGGCTTCTCTCCACGTGACTACGCACATTCGGAGTGCGCAAACACACTCGAGTGTGTTGCTTCTCTCTTAATTGCTTTGCTTGCAAATTAAAGTTCCTCTTTAACATTTACGTCAACGCCTTCTTATGCTTGATTAGAGGTAGACACCAGTGTAGTGGTACTAATTTGTGACACCCGCGTTCGACTACTATTTTGTCAATTTGCTTGCCTTCCATCAAGCTCTGCTCTCCCACTGCATTAATTTGGTTTATATCATCAGGTCTTCTTCCTCTAAAATGCGAAATAATCCACTTAGTGAAGAAGGCAGTTTTATAAAAGCGACAGTTTTGTTTACTTGAATTTATTAATCGTGGCCTCAGACATCTGCCTTCAAATATCATCTCCTTCACTTTACATAACTACTGATGTTCTTCTGGCTCGGTTTCGAAAAATTCACTCGTCGTCACTCAGTCTTAGTTAAGCGTAGTTCTAATGGTTCTCATTCGTTTTTAAGAAAACTTACGTCGATGAGAGCCAACGACGTTTGAATTTTCTATCTCATGTTCCATTACCAATTCCTGTTATTAATTTAATTTCTGCAATCGAGTTTTTATGCCAAAAAAAACAAAAGTCGCAGTGCCACATATTTGTTTTTTGGTCCGTCATTTGCCAACTGCCATTAAGTCTGTCCCTTCTTTTCCTTTTGCCCTCGACATGAGCACACAGATAGTTTGTCTGCAAACCCTTAATTAAAGTTTTTTACTATTCACTTTAAATTGACCCAATTTACTACTCCGTTCATGGTTTGTTATCGTTGCATTATCGTCGGGCTACACTGCATTTTGCGGCCCTTGTACGTTGTTCAACTTTGTTACGCCCTACACATAGATTGGCAATCGTCTGATTTCTTTTCTCCTTATTAAGGCAGCAATGGAATGACCTACTACCCGAATAGCATTTAGCAGTTGGTCTAAATACTACTGCAAGCAATAGTAATCCTCAGGTGGTGTATTGAGTTGATAGTTTGATTATTTGAAGTCATTATTATTGGAGTTCGACTGGAGTGCACTTCTTGGAGCTCCGTTATAGTTGGAATTTTTCTTACCTGCTTGTAGATGGATCGAAAGTCTAAATCACGAAAAATGATCTTTATTAACTGAATTATATTCTGCATAGGAACTTGGATAATTCAACGGTTATGGAATTCAAATAAGATAAGACGAGTAAATTTTTGATTTCATTTTCTATTTCTCTACCATCCCTCTACGTTTCCTTCCTAATTATGCTGTTTTACCGCCATTAGTAAAAATCGAAATTAGTGCATAGCCATGACTGTGTTAGCTCTTATTATCTTGATCGTAAAGACCATACAAAGTTGGACGTGAACACTTGTATTATGGGACAAGGCGCCGCGGTCAGTTCAATACCTAGTAAGCTGAATAAGCAATAGAGAAATTTGAAAAGAAATCATGGCTTCTAGGTCTAAATACGAAAAATTCCCATTTGAAATGCGAATGGTCCTACTAAGTAAGGTACTAAAATAAAGTCGTTCGGGTTTAAACTCTCGTGATAATCCTATTCCCATCTCTCTAAGTGCCCTACAAAAAAACTGCGCATTTTTTTATAAATGTCTCTAAAAAATACACACACATACGCACGCGAACAGGCTTTTGAGCTTAAGTGTTAGTCAACAACACACTAGTTGATTTTAAGTTCATAAAAAGACATGCAAAGCCATGTAAACATAGCAGTGCACTTTAAAGAGTATTACTCTCACTGATTTATCTATTTCCTATTGCGCCGTTGGGAGGGCTTCTACCCGCCCCGTCAACATTAAATAACTCCGACCCGCCTTTTTTATTGCTTACTGCCTGTTTGGTCTACGCGGAGCTTCCGAAAAGGAGTAGAGTTTGTATGAAGATTGTTTTTTAACTTATGTATCCTACTCTCTACCCCCCCCCCCCCCCATTTAATCCATGGGAGTTTTCCTTTCTTCTCCAAAATTACTCTGACTGTAACTGTATTATTGGTGATTGGGAATACAATGAAGGGGTAACTGCGAAAGAAATTAATAAGCAAGTGAATACATTTTCGATGAACACTATAGTGTTACGCCAGTTTCAATGATTAATAATGACCAAATGTGAAACAATAGGTTAGGAATGACAAAAGGTCCTCTGATTAGCTAGAAATCCATCATAAGAGGAATGCAGCCTTGATATATCCAAGCGCATGAATGATTATGGGAAATCGACAAAAAGCACATAGCTGCAATAATTGAAATTAGCACGTGTTAAATCGATACAAACTCGGGGTAATATAAATTTTCCAAGATCGCTTTCAACCATGCTAATAAATGTTGGAAATTGATAAAAAGTGCATTGCTACATTGGTAATCAATAAGCCAAAGACGCGCTTACAGCCTACCCAGGTCAAATTTTCAGTTTTCTTTATTAATTTAATTTACCTATTTAAACTAGCAGCGGAATAGGTCTCGGTAACATTTTTAGAAATGAAATTTGGCAATTCTCAGGATATGATTGTCTGCTTCTCTTTGGTCCATATGTAGTAATTAGAATAATGGGTAGGGGCTTATATACTTAATTGGGTAGCATCAAATATCGGATCTTATTCTTCATTTCTGTTGACTGAGCCTTAAGTTTCCGATCACCCATCTCATTTTCTAATGTAGACATGGGCGTTTTAGTAATAGCTGCTCTCGTTAATTTAATTGCGTTTTCTTCCACCCCGAAGTAGATCGGCTCCTATTTTGATAACAATTCAAAATGAAACCGAAAGAGGAAAAATTAATTGAGTTAACTATAGCTAGTGTTTTTGCAATTTGCATGTATGGTAGTTTAACACTACCGTTTTAGCAATCAAGTAGCCCTTCGAACTGAGCATGACAGTTTGTTCGTGAAAGCTAATTGCTTGCTTATTGTCCTCGCCCACTTTAGAGTTAGGAAATACCTACCCATTTAAAATATCTTTTTTTGTATTTTTGGAAACACTTTGAAAATCTGGATCTACGATTGAAAATTGCCGAAATATCAAGCATTGTTTTTATCCTTTTTTCAAAGAAGCTTTTTTCCATTACGATCTAAATTGCAGTGGCTAGGTTTTCCATAAAACAAGTTTCGTACATTCCTACACTCTATTATCCTTCTCCTTATGTCTCCGAAAGTGAATGGTTTGTTTTTTCTACTATTAGGATATTAGCTTTAATGTATTTCACGCATTTCCCCATTTTGCAGGTTGTCGAAGACGGCTACGAATTCTTTGCCAAACGCCAACTCGTCACCCTCTTTTCAGCACCCAATTACTGTGGTGAATTCGATAATGCTGGAGCCTTGATGTCTGTCGATGAATCGCTCGTCTGCTCTTTCCAGGTAACTTTCTATTTCATACTGACAGATTGATTATCAAAAAAAAACGGTATCCTAAGTGTGTATTATTGCTCTGCATTATACATGGAAATATAAGTGCCTTTTTAAGAAAGGTAGGAGAGAAGTGGGGGGTTGATTTGAACTTGGGTGGAATGGGGATCAATCCCTCACCTCCCGTCAAAATGCCCTCTGCCTCTTCGGTGAAGTGAAAAGTACGTTTTTCCATCGTGGGAAGCAATGTTAGTCGGATAAAGGTAAAGCCCACTAAGAGATTGAAGAGGGGAACTTGAAGAAATGTGAAGATTACTGATATTGTCGTACTTCATTTGGCTTTTGAATTCAATTTTGAGATCAATTACTCAAATTTAAACGGTTATCACCCATTCAACGTTAGGATAGTACTTGGATTCGTCGTGTTACTTCTTATAATATATAGAACTGAACATCACTAGAAATAGGCAAAATCGGTTAAATAATAATTGTAAAACCTTGTTGTGTGGGGGTGATCAAATTACGTCCACTTCCTAAAAGCAGAAGATAGCACGTAACACTAATGGATGGCATTGGTTTTGCTCTGGTTCTATTTCTGTTTTTTCGCTCGCTTCCTTTTTATTGCATTTCCGCCACTGAATATGAATTATTACTTGGTTTGGCCACCGTCCATTGACGGTAATTCTATTTTATGGCTCCGTCGCATGCCCACACCTTTTTTTAATGAAGAGCTCATTAATTTGTTTGCATGAAAGCGAACAAATTTTGTAATCAATTTTTTGGCTTATATTACCTCTTTTAAAATGTTGGATCTTGCTATTTAAGATAATTATGTTTTTTGGCGCAGTAGCATTTTCTCTGGCCATGCGATTATCATTTCCTACTAACTGACTGGACTGTCCATAGTGTTAAACAACTAACTGTAAATCCCGCGATTACTAATCCAACAATCCTCCCTCCACCCCCTCCCTACTTTTACTCTCAGAGTCGTTTACTGTCAACCGCCCACGAATGGCGAGAGAGTTTAGGTGAGAAAGTGGAAATGTGTCTCTTTCTAGATCCTTTTGCCTTAACTTCAAAATGAAATCTGAAAAGGCTGTCTGAACAATCCAGAGAATGACTGGGACACACTCGGAGTCTCATCTAAGGCGACATTAAGAAAACAGAGTGGAAAGTGTACATCAAATTAAGCAAACGCTGAAAATATGATGAATTTCATTTCAAATTTTTGCTTAAGATGTGGGCTTTTTCTGTTAATTCTTTGGCTTATGACACAAACTCAATTGTTCCTTCTTTTTTATTCATGTCTGTAAACTCAGTTAATATTTACCTGAGAGAGATTTTAACTTCCCATTGTTAGAAACAGAGATAAGAACGAAATCAGAGAATTTTTATTTGATAGAGTTTTTTTTCCCAAGAAGCCAATATGTAGTTTGCACCTATCTCTGTCCATATTTTTTATCTGAGATCTTTGTATGTCGTTGAGTTCTATTTGAGTCTATTTTTAATACATTGGGGTAGGAAAGAGATTCATATTCAAATGTATTTTCGTTCTTACAAACCAATTTCACTCTATCTGATCACAAAAAAGGCTCTTTACGCTACGCCTAAAGTTAAAACCATTGGGTGGTGGAACGCGTCTAACTTTTGCAACAACTGAGCTCTTAGTTGGTTTAAGCTGGATTGCGCTTATTACAGATTATCTTAGCTATATTAAACAGTATCATGCATTAAAGCTGTTGAGTACGGTTCATCTTTATAACTGCTGGTTGTACAATACTAGTTTCGCCAATACTTAAGGCCATATTGATTTTTTTATTATGGCAACAAAATAATACTGCAGTTTGTGTCATCGACATCACTGTGATTAAATTTTCAATTCAAAGCAGATCCTATTGAAAACAAAATATCAAATCTTGATCGCTATTTCTGGTAGAATGAATAATCAAATAATTTTTTATGTCCGGTGTAGAATTCAGAAAATTCGGTGAACCATTTCCTTCCCATTTTGGAATCTTATTTGGGGTTATTTTGCTACTGTTTTCACATCTGGATTTGAAGTCTTTTCATATTCACATTATCAACTAACCAGGTGATCGCATAGACTGGGTAGTTGGATGAGTACATACTTAATTACGAGTTTTCTATATTCTTCCTACTGGATCTAAGCATCTGGGAATACATAATAAGCCCACATTATATACATTTATGCGTTCTAATGGGTGCTTTAATAATTAAGCTTTGATTTGTGTGTTTTCAAGGGCGCTCATTCTAAAAAAATTCTTAACTCCCTCCCTCTTGGCAGTTAAGTAGAGAAAACCCACATTACCGTACGTTTGGTGCATTTAATTAAGCATACTCTCCTCCCTCCCATACTTTTCGGCCTCAAAAATATTTACCATTGGTGGTCGTTGTTAGCAACACAATATCTCAAGTTAGTTTGGTGATTAGCCGGTTGGTGTCTTACTTCCGCTATACTAATTCCATTATCTTCTCTTTCTGTCTGAAGGAATTCACATCCCTTTTCTTTGTTTTTTTGCCGTAAGTGTACATAGCCATTATCAGCAGTGGAAGATAATGTTCTATACGATAAAAAGCATCATCTCCAACTGCCAAGTCTAATTATTCCCCTTGTCCATATACTATTACCTTTAATTGAATTGCTGGGGAAATTTAAGGAGGAGATAGAAGAGAATAATTATTTTACATCATTAACAGAAAATTATATCCCAAATAGGATCGAAGTCACTTTTTTTGAACTTGCATAACTATTACACACATTAGTTCGTCTCTTGTCCTTCCTACCTTTCGAGGGGGCTCAAGTTGTGATTTTCTATTCAATTGAAGGAGTTTTGAAGTGATAGTTGTTGATTTGCCTTTAATTATACCAATTACAGTTCTTTAATTCCTTACAAAAAATTATTTCACTACCTTTGGTATTATAAATTTGAGGTGCATAATTTCTCTGCTCTTTAAGTGAATTAATTTGCAGATAAATTGGTGCGAGATGCTCTTACCGTCTTTAATAATCTGCATTTCGTACTGATAATTTGAATTCCGATCGAATTTAGCCATTTCCAGATGTGGAAATTTTCCCGATCTCACAGTGAAAGTGTTAACTACACTTGACTTGTTTAGATGGAAAGTATTGTAGTGTCCCTTTTATGAGAAAACTGACCGGGATTTACTTTCTTCACTTCTTAATATGTCCCGATGAGTATGGATGTCGGAATCTCTGAACTGACAGACTGGCATAGTAACCGTGTCGTGTAAAATTACTAGCAGTCTCTTATTTGATTTCTCTTGACGGTCTTTATGAAAATAGTAGGATAGAAAAACAATAAATTTTGTTAATATCACCAATAGAAACCACTGGCTATATTGTCTACCGTATAATAAAATGGACTTTGTTTTGAGCTCCAAAATTTAATTATTTTCGTTATTTTACTACCTCTAATTAAATTGGTTTGTTAAAGTTGACAGAAAGTGGATGAATATGGAATTCTGTAAAACTATTTCGAAATTATTTCGTAAATTACTTTGTATTTGAAAGAGGAAAAGTTGCTTTAAGCCCGGGGGGCGGTGGATGTATATTTATCTAAACTCTATTCACATGCTACTTTCATTGGTTGGTCAAATTGAATGTGGATATTTTGATCCGCTCTTCAGACTAATCCTGCTTTCGACTTAAATGGCTTAGGAATTTAACACACCCCCTAAGTAAAATTTAGAAGACTAGGCTGCGCGTTTTCCCTTTATTGAATCCCTTTTGAACTATGCCCCTAGTATTTTGGGAATCAGCTAGTCTCCATGACTCTTGAAATAAGATGTAGCCAGTCATATAAAATGTTATTGTACGATCCGAAGCTTGTACTAAAATGCGTAGTTTTTAATTACTGAGTAGTAAAATAATCTTCAAATGGGCTTACTTCCCTCAAATTCTGGATCTATCAAGTTTTTACTTAATGAATATGGTTTTTTTATTCTGACGTTTAAATACCAGGTTCTGGTCTCCAGAATCTTGAACAACTTCAAGTTCGGTTGTTATTGGCCAGTTATTTATGATCATGATATTCCGATTTATTTTGCTCTTCTAACTATCAGGAACATTGTTCAGTAGTTTTTGAATTTATCTGGCTCGTATTGGCTGTAATTTCGAACTTCTTAACAGCTGCACTATAATTCACTAACCTCTAGACAATTTGTATAGCTAAATAGAGTGGCTTATTAAAATATCTCTCTGAAATTTATAAACCCATTGTGAATAGGAGAAAAAGGTGTCATTAAAGGTATGAACCTGACAAGTGATGCAAGTATTTCTACGGTATAAATCAGGAGATGGAGATGGTATAGGGTTTGAAAGGTGGGGAGGGGGGGGGGTAATGGATGGTTTAGGGTTACCTGTTGTTTGCTGCAGATAACTATGCGACGCTTAAAATAGCACTTCTTTTTTTTCCAAAGACTAACTTTAACATGAATGCTTTTGGCAACGTTGATAGTTAATTGCTTTTTTCAAGTCTCCCAAAAAGTTAAAGTGCTTTTTTTCTGTTTATTTGAGGGACTATGGACGGACAAATCGACTCGATTTACTATATGTCTGGAGATCTTACCAAATACCTTTAACTACCTTCTGAGCAACACGAAAGAGATATAGTATTACTTATTATTCTGGTATCGCAGTAGCCAATGAACACTCATGCCAAGTCGGAGATCACGAGATTGATACTCAACGGTACACGCCCAGTAATGTGGGTGGATAACTGTCACCAAATAAGATGGTAGATTGCGGAAAAACGCAACGGTGTGACAGTACACAACTTAAAGTATTCTCAGTGCACCCGATCAGAGTTCACAGGTATTGTCTCTTGGGCACGGTCTCATCAAAGCATCACTGCTCTATCAAAACAGTAAGAGCCTTTCCTCATATATTCACCAAAGCTATCTTCTTTAAACACTGACACCGTTGTCAAGTTGCATGACTTCTACGTTCTTTCTATTGACATGTTATTGTGGCGCTGGAACCTTTTATCGCCAACTCTTTAGCTCTGTGTCTTTTTGTTCGCTTCTTACTTTAATATTTGCATAGAATCACCTTGAGAATAAGGTCATGCATACTATTTTTAAATATATTCATCTGAAGTACATCTGCTTGGAGTTTAATATATTTCAATAATATCACCAACCATACAATTGAACTGAATCAATTTATATGAGTTCTTAGGAGTTGCAAGGAGGGAAGTCACTTGGCATCACTTTCACCTCGATCTGTTTTCTTTCAATATCGAATTTTCGAATTCTCACATTTTAGCCGGAATATATTTTTTGCATGGTAGATTTTCTTATGGATTTATAAAGTTCGGGGGAATGGAGTTATTATTCATTAATCCCTCTCTTTTGGGAATGATGCGTTATCATCATAATCTTCTAAGTGGTATTTTCTTTATTATTTCACCTATTTAAGCCTATCAAAACCGATCTTAAATTAATGTAACCGAGTTCCTCTATTGATATTGGCTGGTGTGAATACTCGATTCTATGATCTTATTAAGTGAAGTCAATTAGTCAAGTATTCGTCTATTCATTTCAGTGCATTTTGTTTCCAACGATCCCTCAGTTGAAGTTCAAAATTTACCTCAGATGACCGGGCCAATAATGGCTTCAAGAGCTTCAGATCATATATCTTCCAGCTCCGTGAATCTGTGATAATTGGCTCGTTTTATTCATGGCGGAATCAACGATAATGTATTATTATTTTTCCTGTTTTTTAGGTTGAAATATTGGCATGCATTGAAATTGTCCATTATTAGGGTTGAGTTAAATCAAAAGATTGGTAGCTCCCTTTTTAATATTCCTCTGTCAGTTTCTAATCCTTCTTCTAGTTTTCGGAATTTTTCTCACTGTTACACTATATTGAGTTGGTAATAGGAGCGCTTTGAATACATTGAGATATCTGAGAGCTAACATTATGGCAGAACGGCTTTTATAACTCCTGCCAATCGAGTTTATTTCTAGTTTAGAATCACCATGAGTCAAACTCGCTAGCAAACCCAATCTATTCATGATTGCCCTTAAGGAATTATTTATTCTGGAGGTCTTCGAGATATTCTAATTAAGAATGTATCCTTTTAGCTGCGTTATATTGCAGCTTTGGGGCTACCAATGTGGCATAGGTGAAGCTTGCGAATGTATTTCCCCCATCTCCGTTGTATGAACTTCACTACTGCAAGATAGGAAGAAAACAGAGACGGCGACACAACGCTTTCGGTCAAGTGCACTGAGTGTAGAAAACTGAGAATGTGGCTAGACAGCAGAATAAGGCTCAGCAAGAAACAATCGATCAATAACTTAAGGAGTCATACACGTGGTAGAGCGAAGGAGGTAGGCGGTCGGTTAAATCCCTAAGCAACCATGGTTAATCCCCTAAGGTCATACCACTTGTGTTCATTTGGGTTTTGAATTTAAATCAATGCCCTGCCTTTGAAGTTGATGCAGCATTAACGCATGCCGGTATATTTCTGTCTTAGTTGAATTCCAGGTCTAGGTCCCACGTTACAATCTGCGCTCTTTTTCATAGCTATGCACACATGCTGTTTTTAGCTTTAGCAGGAGAGAGAGAGAGCAGGGGCCAGTAGTACGCACGCCAAGGTATAGTATGGTGTATAAAGAAAATGAGGCACGTACACAGTCCCTACTTTCTTCCATTTTGCGCACTAGGCCATTTAAGGTCAAATAATTTAACTTCTCTTTGAACTAACTAATCGATTTGTGCTGTCCTTACCTTGTCTTATCTCGTCTGCTCTGTCACACACACTTTTTTTGGGCCTACCTTTTTTATCTCGTTTTTTTTAATTGTGCCTCTAGTGTGTGTGTGTGTGTTAGCGCTTTGGGTCTATTAATTTTCACGAGGAAGAAGAATGTCACTACCCTTTTTCGTCTGCTTACTTATTCGCCATTTTGGTCCCTCCTTCTCTCTCCAACTAACTGGAAATTAAACTACCTTGAGGTTCCTAATTCTTAGAGGAAAAAATACTAAAATTTTATTTATTAGCAAGGGAGGCTCAACTTAATGATATTTTGATCATTCTCACATATTGAATAAATAGATTGATTCAGAGATGACTGGAAAAGCGTTTTTATTCATCGCTGTCAACGTTCAAGTCTGTCAAATTACATATCACTTGTATGAATCAGCTATTTTCATGCACGCCATACCATTGGAATATATGTTACCGAAATGACCCTATATTTCCTATAAAATCCCCTTCTATAATGCTCAAAATTTTCTATTTTGATCTTTCTATTGCTCATGCAAAGTTACTCCCATACCGTTACAACCCAATCAGTTCCTACAATGACCACAATTTCCTTACCTCATAAGAACGCGGAATGAAGCAACTGCCAACTTCTTCCAACGAAAGTTTTCTACCGTAAAATTTAATTGTTTGATCCACCTGCGTTCTTCATGGGGTTCCCAGAAGAATTTAAAGCTTGTCTTCTCTGTCAGCCTAAAAGATCCATCGTAGGCACTGATTGGAGACAGGGAGAATTGTTCTGACTTTTGTTTCCACGTGTTTTTTTTTAGTGGCATCTGCTTTTAAACGAATCTGATATCCGTTGACCTGTATATTCACATATTTCCGGGATTGCTTGGATAGCTAAGAGAGTTCGATCTGAATTATTTTTGCTTTGGTTTATAACGCCACTTCATTGCACACTAACTTTGCTGATTTTATCCCGGATCATGTTGTCAATGCACCTGGGACACCAGCCTTCCTTGTGTCTAACCCTTCGCACTGTTTACATTAACACTGCTTGAAAAGACATTATTGAGGAAATGTCAACCTCAGAAGCGTGACAAATTGAGGGTTTCTTTCCATGAGATGGGTTCGACTGTGCTACAAGGTGGCGAGGGGGAAGAATAGATGTAGACATTTTGTACATCTGATGCGAAGACACGGTGTCCAAATCAATGGTAACTGAAGCATGTGGATGCTTGCCATCTTACCTTTTCTGGCCATATCTTGCAGCTCTACGTTGGGGCTTTCCTCTATAAGTTAGCACAGACGAGTTCTCTTCGTTTGAACTTAATGAATGAGAATAAGACATGTTCCGAAACCAAAATTATCACAAGTTTACAATGACTGCAAATTCAAGAAAGTCCTCATCTTGCTTGATTGGGGCAGTGGAAGCGAGTTTTGAATATGCAGAAGTTCCATGAATTTCACAGTTTCACGACATTTGAATTTACCCAATCCTTTGAGCAGTACGAATTTTGAGCAGTAGGTTTGGTAGAATAAGATCAAAGCACAAAGGGCTTAGAAGTGGTAGAGATCACATTTTTGAAAACTTTCAAATTTGGTTGAAACAACTTTTCTTTTGGCGATATGCGATGGAATATCCTTTACAATTTTGAAAAATCCACAGATTGTTGGGAAACTTTTGATTTTGGCATTGTGGAAAATAGTATAGGACTTAATCTATAATCGTAAGCTATAATCGAATTAACCCCTTAAATGGCTACGGTAACTCGAACTCAGTAATGTCACCAACTTTAGCAAACTTCGGTCACTCACTCAAAGGTCTACCAAGTAACTGCCCATGATTTTAACGCATTTAACAACTATTTAAAACAGGAAAGAATTAATAATAAACATAATAAACTTTTTAAATTGTTGCACTCACTTCTTTTCAATAGTTTGTTGTATCCAATACACTAATCAATTAGAATAACTCGCACTATTACTTTCTGGTTAACTTGTTGTGAGGGTGGGTTGAATTCAATTGTATGGGTGGTTCTTCCTTTGGCAGGGAGTAATAATTTTCATTGCTAAAATTGGATGTATGCATGCAATTCGATATTTCACTATGTCCTACTCACAGGGGTTCCTAGATGCCTTAATTGACTCAAATACGGTCATATAAAAATGCTTACTATACCCGTATCACATTCACTGTTTATTTAATTTAATTAAAGGCGTCTTGAAAAGTGTTGGAGAAGAAATTGGAGAGTCTCATTAAGGAGGGGAGTGGTGGGGGAGGAGGGGGCTTCTAGTTTACTCGAGGTGAAAAATTGACTGCGTTTGAATAGTGGATTCCAAAGTCTCGCTGCTTACTTGTCATATTATTATTGACAATTTTGTTGCATTTTCTATAAGAAAATTTTCTGATTATTTTAAGGTTACCGTGTTATGTACCATTATAAAAAGAATCGTGCTATACTTTGACTTTATGAGAACTTTCAGTTTTGTTCTCCCTGAAATCGAAGGACTCAAAAGTAGCATTTTAGTGAAGAGAACTTATATATAGAAATTTCAAATTCCCAAGGCGGAAGTAGAACCGCAAAAGTTGGTATTGAAATCATATTTAATCTTAAACCATTTGGGCCTTGATTTTGAAACCTTTGGTTTTGAGCGTTAAGAAATAATTTTCCTAATCTTTTTGCCCATCTGTAATAGCTGCATTCAAACAACTGTGTTCTGGACTTTTCCTTCTAGGCCAATAACTGGGAGCACTCTTAAATATATATAAACAGCTTAGAGATTAATTTTGCTTCTTTTGCCATTATTTTACCCCTGAAATTTTGGGGAGTTTTTGTTTAGCAAATAGGAACACTAATTCTACTGTCTTGCTTTCTCTTCCTCTCTCTCTCTCTCCCTATTATTTTGCACTTATTCATTGTTGGTTTTCGGGCCCATGTTTATTCGCTGTGCTTTTTTGTCTCTCTTCCTCTTTCTTCCTTCTCACTTTTCCTGGAGACGGTATTTTTCTGTTTTCGCTAAAAGCACACGATGCAGCGTCTTCTAAATTTTTTTTCTAGTATTTCTCGTTAAAAGTTGGTTCTATTTCTTTGTCATTTTTACATTGCCATATAATCTCTATCTTGGTGTTAGTTTCGCCTCCCTGCTACTCATTAAGATTTATTTTAAAGCAGATGGTTCAAATGCCTCGGAAGAATTATCCTTTTATTTTAGGGGATTGTATCTTCCCTTATTTAATTTTGATATATATTGTTTTGCACAAACTTACGTTTCAAGTCATGGTTTGTTAAAGTTGAATTTGGCCGAGTATATCTCTCAGTTAAGGTTGAGTAACCCTACCAAGGCCTTCCTCCCGTTATGCTTGATTAGGCTCGACAAAAATACTACGTGCCTTCCTGTGGCTAAATTCTTATTATTCGCTGTTCATTGAAGTTTGTCCATGGTACTTCCTAATGAATATTTAAAAACAGCTTCCAATACCTTTCCTTAGTTGAAGATATACTGTAGGAGAACTAGTTTAAAGCCTGGAATCTTCGTTCAATCGGTTCACATCTAATCAAGGTTTCATGAGAGTCTTTGTTAGTGGCACAGTATTACCATTTAGACCAAAATATTTATATAATATGCATTGGCTGACTATTCTTCACACTCGTAAACAATAAACAACGTCCAATGCAAGTCTTAACAGTAAAATAGACAGTCTCTTTATGCCCTCATTTATGGTGCTTTCTCTGGACTTCACGTCTTTACTGGCTCAATAACCGTCTCCTTCTATTCCTCTTCTCCATAATAAGTCAGTCTAAAACTGTTAAAATATGTAGCTTTTCTATTTCCCCACTTATCGGAGACTGCATTTTTACCTTTAATTTTAAAATCGATTATGAGTCTGCATTATCTACTTATATTAATAAGTAGGATGTCCATAATTGGCTCCTTAAGATATCTGAACACGGGATCTTTCTGAAATTGAAGACAAACTGTTAACGCGGAGACAGACGAATGAAATGTTTTCAGAGAAGCCAGTAATCTCGCCAAATGGTAGCATTCTCAGTTTGTATTGTTTCTTAACTGCTTAACGATGATCGATATATTTCTGTCCCTGATATATTCTTCCATAACCTGTTCTTACTCATCATCTATAGTGATGCATATGATTATTTCATACATCTCTGGAGTTTGCAATGTTTCTTGAAAATTTTGGATTTGATCTTCTGCTCAAATTCTAGAATGTGTTAGAATTTTCTCATTACACTTGTGTTTTGATTTAATCAATTAAATTTAACTGCTGATTTGGTGTATACCTCCTCGTAGTACTTAACAATGGGAATTAACTTCAATTAATCAGTTATAAGGAACGAAATATCCAGAGATTGAGCAAATTAAATCTCGATAGTAACTATATTCCTCATAATGTAAACATATGCAGCAACTGGTAAAGACTGGCCTGCTCACTAAGACCAAAATCTAATCAAATGTCAAAAAAGGTGTGTAACTCGAACGACGATTTCTTTGCGCCTTATGACTTTAGAAATGGCAATGAGATTGCCCGAACCAATTGGGTCCAAGGTTAACTGACTAAGCCAAATTTTACACTAGCTTTTCCTGATATTTTAACGAACCAAGACTTAGTGATTAAAATCATGCACGTCGGAAAGGTGTAGGTGCATAAAGTATCATTAATAGTTATATTGAAGTTTGTGAATTTGCTTATTGTTTCGTAAACTTAAAAAAACGCCCCTTTAGCATCCTACACAGTTATTTATCAACGTCTTTCTTCAATTTATCGATTTTTAATGAATTCGGCGTTTTTCAACTTTCATCACTTACGCATTAGCCTCATTTTGCCTTCCTTTCTCTCCCCCACAACTCGAGCACATGTGGTGTTTTGAGTCTTGGTAATATCTAAATTTCCTCTTAACGAGTAAAAGAAAAGTGTGCGCGAATGTAGGATACTATTACTTGCTTTGAGTTACAATTCATGAAAAATTAGAAGGGCTAAACACTGTACCCTGTAAGATTTTAGGCTTCTTGTAGGAGGCCAACAAAACAGGGCTCAAAGATGCAGAGGTTGTGTTTTGCTTCAGAATGAGTCATTTCGGCGGGTTGTATCTAGGTCATCTACAATTTTTATTGATATGCAATTGCACACAGCTCTTAACTGCTCAACACATGCGGCCAAACTTTGCTATCGCAATATTCAGTCCTTAATGGCCTTTGTTTAGCTAATCCTTTCTTGGGGTTAGTTACGACGTGTCTTCTCTTTTCGACCCGATTTAACTGCAGTCTGGCCATATCAAGTGGACTGTAGTGGTAGAAACTGGACTTCATGGCATTACAACAATTTAGAAGAGCCTCTGCTTGGGAAAGAAATCTGCATGATCCCTCGACTCCTTTTCCTAACCTCCAAGCCCTATTTACAACCCGAGCTGACCTTTGCATTAGTAAGCTGACGCCCCCTTCCTTCCGTTTAACTCGTTTCCAACTGCTCAATGCATGCGTAGCCCTACTTGACTATTGGTCCTATAACTCGAGAACGTTGTTTCTTATTCCTAAGCCTACTTCAGTCACATTATAAACGTACCACTACTTGGAATTAGTCTTATTATTCCTATTTTTCAGATTTTAAAACCTGCGGACAAGAAGAAATTCCACTTCGCTTACCTTCCATCAAGCTGGAGTGCATCTTGGGCTTCGCGAACAAAAGAAAAACCAGTAGAATAGATTGTTTCCCTACCCCCCACCCTTTGTTTCATTCACATTCGATTTGCAACTACCCACGGATTTGTGCAACCCTCTCTTAAACTCGTAGAGGATATTTCTTGTCACTTACTGCAAGCACGCCCCTATCTCCCTTGCTTTGTACAGAACTGGATGAGAACCAATAGACTGAATCTTTCAATTATACATTGTCTCTGTATAGCGCATTCCCTCGCATATGTCTCTTTTTTTCCCATCCCAAGCTTTACACATAACCGCACAGACATCTGTGATAATATCAGGGTATCCACACGCACATAGGTAATCGCAACGCCCTCTTATTTCACGAGAGTAACAAACTGTTGCAACTAACTTGTCTGAGTTTGTATGTAAAAACAGAAATTCGTTTTCTCTCACTCTCTATATCGAATATATTGATTGTGATCATTTTATTTCCTTGATAATTGTACACCAAGATCCACAGGAGAGAGACAGCTCTGATTTTAAGGCAAATGGAAGGGATATTCGATTGATTTTATCGGAGGAAGCTAAGTGTGGATATCTGCCAGGCATCTTCTGGGGTTCCATTTCGAATCCTAGCTGTCCAAAGCCATTCCAACCGAAGGAAAATAGGTCATTGTTTTCCGATAGGCAGGCAGTATGTCGACTTCCACAAGCGATCTAAGTACAGCTACTGTTGAGAGAGTAAGCTTGTACTTACCGCAGAAATCGATGCATCATCTGGAAACTCCACTGGAATTGGCAGAGCGGAAAGATTAATACCGGAATCCACGGGGATGGAAGGGTCGTTCATACTTCTAGAGCGCTCTAGATTTATAGAAGTACATCCTAACTGCCCGAACTCATTCGATCCCCATGTGTAAACATCCCCAGTGTCTAAAAGGGCAATCAGTTTACCAAAACTAAGTGCGTACCAGTTAAACAAGCGGAATGCCAATAACCACAGGCAATCGCTACTACAGTCAACGGTTTAAGAGCTTCAATAATTGTAGGCTCAGATTGAGATTCTAGATCCCCATGACCTAGTTGGCCGCGACTGGGAAATATTCATCGACATTTACAACATACCTGCCAATTCCTTTACTGAAAACGCACCCTGAAGGAGTTAGAAAAAGAGCGAAGCCAGGTCCACAGGAAACACTCTTAATCTTTACAGACAGAGGCCGCGCTGGTTCGATAAATGTTGGAAAGTTTTTAAGGGAGTATACAGAAATAAATCGATCCACTATTAGGGAATTAATGAAAGTGAGTTAGACGTACTAGAAACACAGTAGAGTTCATCGTCATTTGCAGAGAATGAACGAATATTTTCAATTCCAGTTGAACGGATAAGTTTATCAGGCTTATAAAAAACACTGACGACGCCTTCTATTGATAAAATGAACAGGATCTTTGTATTTGAGCAAAAATTTTGAGCTTGACAGGGTATTTCGACACTGGTACCGTCACAGTATACGTAAATTAAGTAATCTAAAAAATTAACTATGTAATATGCATACTTTTCGCATAAACAGAGCAATGCCAATCAGAATATAGTACATTATTTTGATCGAATTCCTCGTTATTGTTTACCGTTCGTCCAAAAACATGCACCATCTCGAAATGATAATAATACTAATAGCATGATGGGAAGTAAACCGAAACTGGGCTCAGCCAATCCGATCAAGATGAAGGTTTCGTCTTTCAAATTCCCCAATCAAGCATGCGGGTAATTGATGTATTGGATATATTTTGTTCCTAGTTAAAAAAGGGTGAGCGTTAATTTTATAAAAATAATTATATTTCAACCCATGAAAATTTTTAAAATTAATAGATTTTATCGATAAACGCTAGCCTGTTATTACATGGACCGGGGCCGTAATGCAAGTCACAAAAGTCACCCCAATATAAGGAAAGGAATCTCAAGTCACTGCGTAACTATTTCTTCATGAGACTTCAGTTTTGTCAAATAGCCGATGGCTCAGCTATATACGTCTGGACTGAATGTGATGAGACGGTTCCATGGTCAAACTTTGTTCAAGTCACCAGGACTTAAGGGGCACCATTGCCCTTAGCTAACTCATAAAAAGTCATTTTCTGATATCTATTACTAGAATATTCCAGGTTAATAAGGATAATTTCAATAATTCTTCTCTCAAAAGATCATTTATCGAAATCGTTCAATAAGAAGGCGGGCATCAAGAGAAATCGAGACAGATTTGGAGAAATTTCCTTCTAACTGTTCATGCCGTTTCAGATCCGTAGTTACCTGTAATGTAGGTTTACCAATGTACTCTGTCAGTAGCACTAAATTATTTTATTTATAAATGCGAAAACTTCATGGCTATGGTAACTCTGGCATAACTTTTTTTATATACTATACTTTATAGACACGCATTTGCCTTTACTAACTCGTTGACATTTATCAGATATCAGAATTATTACGTTCCAATATCATTCTTAAAACACAAATATCTATTTCACTTATCATTCAATTTCTTTCGTTGACTATTAGAAGTAGAAATATAAATTACCCAAATAAATAATTCCAATGTTAGTTACCATCACAAAGTATCTGCTCAACTTTTCAACAAATACGTACTTTGGCTAATTCCTCTGTTGCTCATCAAAGATAAAACCGAGCAGAAAAATTCACAATAACCTACTTTATTTTATTTCGTCTTTTTCTCACATACCGAATTATATGCAATTAGTCCTGCAGCATTTTGCTCATTCCATATTTCACTTGCTTCTAATTCACTTACATGGTCTTTCTTTAGTCTCTGTTTGAGCACTCAAGAATAGCCTCAATAGGAAAATTGTCAATATTTTGATGGGATTTAAAAGCCTGGTATATTGTGGTTTCTAGTTAGTTTCCTTAGTGAGATTGGATGTTATAATAAATGCCAATATTCTAAAATTTAACTAATGTTAAAATTAGATATTTACATTATTGCAAAATTTAGTGTTTTTCCACTTCGGTTCCTACAGCTATGAAAAATAAAAACAACACTAATTATTAGATAAAAAACTTCAGTTCAATAATTATCTAAAAAGCCTTGGGTTATGTTCGTTATTATGAGGATTATAACAACGGACATAAAATAAAGGAAAATAATAAAGAGCTTTCAGCTTTGAGAGTTAGTAAGTCATTAAACCAAAATGAAGTACGATCGTTGTTAGCGCTTTAATTTTGCAATATAGAAACTTATTAAGAAGAAACAACGTACAGAAACGTAACAAAGGGTTAAATGAAACTAGGTTTCGATTTCTGTGAGTGTACGAATGACATCTTCTAACTTAGATGCCAATGCAATTTTTCTGCTTTCCCAAGTCGATTGAAATTGCATGACATCCTCGTGAATCGTCAATAATTCAGAGAGTAACTTTTGTTCAGTGTCAAATTTGGACCTGAACGTTACTTTATGTGCTACTTGATTACCTTGCCTCCTTAATCACACATGTTAGAGCTTCGTTAATAGATGAAATCATTTCTAAAGCAAATTAATGAATGAACCATTTCCTACTGTTCGGATCCATTGCAGAACAAGAACTATCTTCGTATTCGTTGTCATCATTAACGATACTTCTTTCCGTTAAATCTAGATGTAAAATATATGCATTTTACAGCTACCACTACACATTCAGAGCGAGTCACGAATTCTCCTGCAGATATTCGAAAGAGTGTTTTAAATATGTAATTAATAAAAACACACTGAATAAATACCCTGAATAAATAAGATTACCAGTAAACCAATACGTAATGGTTAATATTTACATTTAAAATTTTCAAAAATATGATATAAATTAATATTTTTCATTTTTTTTCCGTATGACTTTCTTCACTACTAATTCATTACCCAATTATTCTATCAAAATCAGGTCAATTTGGAATAAGTTAGATTAGGATAAATCGAAAAGCTGGTCCTTCATTTTTCCTCTACGCCAAGTTTCATCTTTTATGTTTCAAAATCCATTTCTCTAGCTTTCAATTATCCAATTTCTAATCGGACAAAAATATATATTATTCGCCATGGAAGGTTATTATAATGAACAACGCTCATTTATCTTCTTATTGAAGAGAAAATAATAAAAGGGGATTTCTAACTTGGCGATCATAAACTTGTAACGGATTAGCTGCCTAACTAAGGCTGACTGTGCTCGGAAACCTCACTGACAGATTCTCCTAGTTCGTAAGACCCCCAGAATTAGCTAAGCTATTGCAGAGCTAAGGAGTGACAGAGTTACCCAGGGAACGCGTCTATTCTAGACATGCATGGCGTGTAGTGTAACAAGGGAGGTAGCTTAGTCATTCAATAGGAGATTGATTGACCATTGGCTGTGTCCACGCACTCAATCCGTACGTGAAGTTGAACGGCCGCACCTTCAAGTCACGCTGTGCGCTCATGCGATGACGTGTCCCACAAACTATTCATTGCACTAGGTGTTATATTATTTCCAAATCCCAGAAGTATCCTTTTTCAAATGAGGTATTTATTAAACTCAAACAAGTAGTGCATATTTTTTCGTAGTAATACAATGACGTAAAAATAGTTTTATTTGTGTACTTATATTTCACCTAATTTTCATTTACAGCTATAGGATTTTTCCAGGTGAATAAAGACTTGACAATTTTGTAATTTTACGATTATATTACTGAATATGTTTTATAAGAAAACAATAATATATCATCTATTTGTTGGAGCAAGTTATTTTCTAACTATATAAGATTTATGTAAGTTATTGTTAAGACAAACATACTAGTACACTCACAAGCTACTCCACCAGGATTTACGATAGGAACCTGCCTTTGAAACAAAGCATTTCAGGAGTGACACTCCTGAAATGTATTAACTTGGACTTTATCCAAATTGAGTGTTGCACTATATGGAGATGATAATGCACAATCTTGAAGTGAGGGAGGCATTTTGTGTAAAATATTTTTCATCCTTAAACGGTGTCCCTTCCGGTCTTACATCGTAGGTGTTGCTCCGCATGCAACTTGTGATAATGGCAGGATGTACCAAAGATTGACGGGTTTGTGGTCTTTAAATGCAAGAAAAAATGGTTCTCGGGGATTAGTTGATCGATCGAATCAAAATTTGTCAAAATATCGAGACCTGAACTGTGTGCTTCGGTCCGTAACGGTCGTTTTTAGGTACACCTCTAGTCAAAGGTTTGTTAAAAACCTTTTTTGTGTGTGAATCTATAACTGCTGTAAGCCTTACATACTCTCATAATTGCAGGACGACATTTCCTCCACATCTGTCTCGGAATTGAGTTATCTATGTTAGTTCCGCTGATAAGGGCCCACATGGGATGAAGACATGTGATCTCCTAGTTTGACTAGTGAGAGACGCTGTTGCAGACAGGCGAATAGTGCAGGTCTTTTGAGCGTGTCATAATGATTGTCTTCTGGCGCCTTGTCGACGAGAGCAAAGACGTGTAGCGACGGTAGTTAGTAGAGCAGGAAAGGCATGCTGAAACATAACTTCCTACTTATTAATGGCCCGTAGTTGGGAGCTGTCTATAACTATATGAACAGATACGTGGGGTATTGTAGACGAAACATGGATAATAGGGAGGAGCGACCACTGCATTCACACCACAATCATTTTCAAAAAAAACATTTTGAGGCAAATATGTTGCGCAAAATAGATCACCTTGCTAGAGAGAGAGATGGATTACTTCAAATCGCTTACCAATTCACGTTAGAGTCACTAATTATGAAGCCATACTACTCAACTAAACCTCAGCAATGTTCTCCTGCGAAATTTCATTGTGTAATAAAATTTGAAATTGGTAAAAGAAAAAAGAGCATTTGACATGGAAAGGCTTTGAGCTTGAAGACCTTCATAGAAATAACAAATCCATAATGACTATTAAGAAAAAGTGGCTGTTCAGTAAGAAATAGTTATATATCCCCATATGTGGATGCATCGGTAGGTGGTTATATCGGTCCGGTGGAAAGTGTGGAAAAAAACAGTGTAAGATTCCATTAGACGCTTAGAAGTAAATGGTTGGCTAGTGAGGATTTGAAATAATAAGGAGAAGTACCGTGCCCTACAACTGCTTGAGACACTCCCATTTTGGTATAATAGACTTTCCGATTGATAGCGGTTCCAGATATCAGCTTGCATCAACAGTTTATTCCAATTCACTATAGTTGTATTCAATATAAATTTCATTTAGGAATTGTAACGACATGATTACTATTTCAATCCGGTGGAGTTGTAACTGTAGCGCCTGTGCACGATGACTTATAGATTTCTCAAGTCTTCATTGAAATCCAATAACTCAAGTTTATACTCTAACTGCTGATTACCTATCCATCGGCCAACCTGATTAGTGAATCCCATTTCGTCAGTTTCTCGTAATTCTGATTGTCCTTATTCAGCATTGATGTTCCGATATTTTGAAAAAATTTTCCTTTGCATTGCTTTCACCTTTCCCCTGTCATCCACTTACTATTATCCAATATAGTTGCGATAAAGAGTTTTGTTAACAATGTTGAAATATCTTACATTTTAAGGTCTGATTTCAGAATGGTTCTGGTGATGGGATTACTGCGACTTTGGAGCCTTATTATTTCAAATTAAGGAAGAAGGTAAGAGCTGATAACTAGAAGGGGTGCTAATTGCTATTGTATAAAATAAAAATTAATGTGCAAATAGGGTGATCGTGGTAATGATTTTTCTATAATTTTCATGTTTAAGCACTTTGGCAACTATTAATATATCTGGAAAATAATGTACTTTTGTGTTTTAATTAAACTTAACCAGTAAAATAAAAGTCTGTTCTAAGGAATCGATAATTTTACCAAATTTTATAAAGTGCGAGTAATCCTGGATGCAGCTATTAGAGGCTTTCGAAAATTGCTATTATGAAAGAAATAAATTTGGAACTGTGATCAATAGCGTAGAAACTCCATTATATTTGCCAAATCAGATGAATTGAGTTTTAAAAAATTCGATCCTTATGATTTTCCAGAGAAGCTATTTCAGGCAAAGCAAAAACTTTGGACGTAATGAACGAGGAAAGAGCCCTCTCAGTGGATTCTCCTGGGACATTGAACATGAAAGCATACATAAGGTCATGTCTAGGGCAAATTGATCAGGACGTCAAGGGAGACTTTGCTTTGACAGGGCTGCCGGAGTCACTAGTTATTGTCTTTACTGTTATTATTCCTCAGCTAAAGTAAATATAGTGAAAAAAGGTGCAATGCAAAGCTGCCAGCTGTATTCGAATATTTGGAAGAAAAGAGAGCGAAAGTCTTACATTATAAATGATATCAGTGATTGGCAATCCATTATTGTCTTCAATTTCCGGTAATTTTAAGTCCGATTTATCCTAAACTTTTGATGACGATAACGTGTGAAGGAAAATTTCTAATTTATATTTTCCAAATTATTTTAATCAATACAATGCGTGGAGGGGAGGGTGGGAAGGAGTGGCATCATATTATCGTTATCATTAATGGACACTAGATTCATCTAAGAATACACTTTGATGTTTCTCAGTGAAGAGAGTCAAATGTAGGCTAATGAATAATCTGAATGGATGGTTAGTGCTTGCGCTTATCTAATGGAATTATATACTTTGCATAACAAACGTCAAATGGATTTTCCTAAATATTAATAATAGTTGAAAAAATAAACCGACTTTTCAAAGTTTTAGCACTCATTTTAAAGGATATAAAGTACGTAACGTTTTAAGATGACATAAACAGTTTAATTATTATTGAAATTTAATGATTGCCTTCGGATAGCCGCTATTTACGATTCGTCCAATCAAACCGAAGTGAACTAATTTCAAATATTGGGGCATCTGGTTTGTACGCAGGCTATTCTCTTACTTTCTTGATATTCATAGTCGTTTCAGCCACTTATTACCTTTTCTGAATTTTTAATCTTCATTCTTGCTTCCTTTTTTCATAAGTTTTCTTTTCAAACATTCGAGGCATTTTTTTATATTTTACTTTTCGTGAATTTAGGGTTTCATTTGTTCTGGCGTAACCTGAACTTACTACTTTGTCAGTCTCCAGATAACCTTTTTTGTCACTGATCCTTAGCTCATGTAACTGTGACATTTATTTACTATAATAATTATATACTAATAATTATGTATTTGTCTTATTTTCTACTGAATTCTTAAAACTTTTCATTTGTAAGGATGTCTTCACAACGCGAAACAGTCCTTTCGAACATCGAGGAAATAAAGCCCTCCTCTCCAGCCAAGCCAAAGTTATCTCAAATCGAACTCAGTCCTTCTAGTCCGATTATTGATAATTTTCGGCAATCCACAATTGCTTTTAAGATACAGCGCTCTTCTAACGGTGATGCTAAGTCTGCACTTGCCACGGATAACGTAAACATCTCCCTGATTAGTATTGCCATTTTTTTTGCGTAAAACGCCTTTGATTCGTTTGCGTAACTACCAGGAGCTAATGGTATCTCAACCTTCCCAGCATTGAAATAAGCATTTCAACCATTTCTTTTTCATTTCAATTGTTTGTAAATTATTATATAATATCATTTTAACGGTCGTTTTTATCTCATATTTTACCCGTTCCGTACCTTCATGCCAGGTTTTTATCACACTTATTTTAAGATCCAGTCATTAAGAAATCAAAACATTTTGCTTAGTGAACTTGGGGATTTTATACCTTTTCCTATATTCATTCGTTTTCAATGTTCGTAGGATGTACCCGAAGCTAAATTCTCCGTACCAATTGAAATTCCTAAAGGGAAGGAAAATGGAACATTACGTCCTCTGAAACAAACCCTTCTGCCTGAAAAACCCCAGACTGATTTGAATGTTCAAGTGCCTTCTAAACCGACAAAGAAATCAGCTAGATCTACCAGGTTAGTTATTATTGGAAGAATACATTTTATTTTGTTATTTAAAATGTCCTATCTCCAAAATTCCTCTTATCTACGAAATAGAAAGCGTTTAAACGCGTCAAAAAGGTAAGTTTCTGCTAGTTGGCTGTTTTCTAGTTTGGTCAATTCAGCTAATGCTGTGATTGTGTATGTTATGCTTGCTTAGTAGGTTCAATCTGAAAGGAATTTTGTCTTCGATTTTTTTATTAATTTCGTACATGTTTTCTCATTTTCCTTTTATTCCGTATGTTGAGGAGTGGAAATATGGGATTTCGAATGACTTGCAGATACTACAAGATGTATCGCCATTTTTATACGGTACTCTTTGATTTGGTGATATTTTCTTTCCATCTTTCAAACGCTTCCATTCAAATTCCATCGATGTGTCGCACAATAATTGGTTTCTGTTAAAATGATATCAGTTTATATGCTATGGTTATTTTAGTTTGGTTTAAAAATTACCTTACTATAGTGTTCAAGTGATTTTGATACTACTTACATATTTATTAATCATCAAGTTTGCTTTATATAAGTGTGCGGTCCTTATTCTTCTGCACGATAAAAAGGAATTAACTTCATTAACTGAGTCACCCATCTTCAAAGCGTTTAGCCACTGTCTTTTGCATATTTGTATACTATCGGTGTTTGGTACTTAGAAAAATAGCTTTAGTGTAAGTGGTCTGTGTATGGATCTAAATTTGTGAGATTTCTGAGAAGTATCAATATTTTTTGCATCAATGTAATAATCTTAACTCAAATTATTTTTGACTTCAGAACCAGGAGGCCAACTTCACGTCGTAGCGTTAGTGCCACTGCAGGTACTTCAGCCGGAAGTGTTGGTCTCACATCAGAAGTAAGCCAAAGTCGGGCTCAACAAGCCTGTTCAGTTAGCCCTACAAAGCAGCGTCATGTGCAGTCATCATCCAAACGTCTTCAACAGACCCAACTCTCTGACTATGGTATCAGACGCACTGCTCGACAATTTGCCAATGATCTAAAGGTTTGTGGTTAAGATGTCTCTTTATGGGAAGGGAAAGTTTATCAAAATTTCGCGACTAGCCTCTTATTTATTTTTTAGCAAAAGAAAGAAGCTGAGATAGTAGCAGCCATTCTTAGAGGCGAGGAAACTGGCATGAAGGTATTTCAAATACTTCTTTTAATTTAATTTCGTTTTGTAATATTTGAAAGAGAGATTTATGTCCTTGTATATTTTTTGAACAACTTTAAACATATTTTAGACCATGTTTTATTTCTTTTTTATGAAACGTTTCTTAAGGATTTAAGCAATTTTTAAATGCTGTTCCTTTATAGGATAAAATATTGTTGACCTTTGTCGAATTTATTTGTTTTAACTGAGTTTTCCAGCTGGTTTTCTATTTCTTGCTAAGATAATATATTGCTTTAGATTATAACACGCATATCATGTCAAAAATACATGTTTTTTTACTTTGGAAGCAACTCAAATAGGGAAGGAGTAGTAAGGATTTTACCAGTGAGGTGCCAAAGATAAAAAAAAATGGATTGTTGGGGAGGGGGGTGGGGAGGATAGGGGTGGCGGTTTCGGAGCGCGTAATGCTCACTTACAGCTTCACTTTCCAAAATTTTCATTTCATAGTTCATCCCCTGGATTACTGTTTTGCATTCTAATCCACAATTTCCAATCCTTATTGACTGGTTGTTTACTTCTAATTGTCAGTTCAACCATTTAAATTCATTCCTTTTTTTAAAGGCACGAAATGTAACATGATCAGTATAGCACTTTTCTCAATCTTATTTTTTTTGTTTTAATAGGTAGTTGAGACTGAGGACAAAGGTCGTGGAGTAATCACCACGAGGCTATTCACTGAGGGAGAATTTGTTGTGGAATATATAGGAGAACTCGTTTCTGAACGTGAAGCCCGGGCCCGTGAAGTTGAGTACAAAAAGGACCCCAACATTGGCTCATTCATGTTCTTCTTTGCTTATGGGTTGGTTGCTTAATCAGAACGCTTTCTCTTGAGTTCTATTCCCCCAATGCACATTAATGGAGAATTCCTATCCCCATTAAGAGACGTATCCACAGGACTTGACTTAGATAGAGAGATATTCTGGAACCATCGTCGGAATTGATGGTTGATCAGAATTAGCCAGGGCGGATGGTCATCCACATCATTGGATGTGTACCAATGGTCATTGGGCTCGGGATCTCTAACTTAGCAGATACGCACCTGACCACTACGTGTTTACAACACTTGTTTTCAGTAAAATAGTTGCATCCCGCAGTCTCGCTAATGGGAAACTCGAATTTTTCTATTCCCTTCTGCCCGTTTTTAAGCATTGCCGATGGTCATAACATCCACTGCGTATGCTCCAATGAGTTTTAATCTTGCGACGCTATTAGAGGCTTGGTTGGCTACTTGTGTCGTTGGCGCACGATTGAAGGTTACAGAGAGCAAATTCGAGGTTCCTTAAAATTCCTAATTGGTCAATCCCGTAAAGAGCAATCTCTGGATATCCTTATTATTAGATGTGCATCGATTGATCTCTCGTACAACTGGTGTACACACCACCGCTATTGCATTGATCCACATCGTGTTAAACTTTGCTTTTGTTGTGTTCTTTTAGGGGCCAGCGATACTGTGTCGACGCAACAGAAGAAACTGACAAGTTTGGTCGTTTGATTAATCACAGTCGACAGCATCCAAATTGTATTGTCAAGGTGATACCAATCGATGGAGTCCCGCGCCTATCTCTATTTGCTAAAACTGATATACCTCCAGGTAGGTTGATAAGATTGGAAATACTTGTTCTGTTATCAAAGTTGAGTGGTTGATGACCCTTATCTCCTCTTCCTGAATATTTCCAAAGTTTGGTTTACTCTATCCATTGAGCGTAAACAGAGCCCTTTTATTGCAGGTGAAGAATTGCTCTATGATTATGGAGATCACAGCAAAGAGAGTTTGCTGGCCCATCCCTGGCTCAGAATGTAAACTGCACTTCTACTCTCATTCTTTTGCGTGTACCTGCAACCTCCATGGTAGAGTATTTGCGCTTATGTGTATTTGTATATGTGTGTGCGCATGTGTAAATTTTTAGAGACTTCTGAATCGGCTTCTTTTATTTTCTTAAAATGTTATTGGTGTTAACTGTAGGCATTTGTGTATTTGACTTTTCGTTTTGTTCGGAAAATAAACAAGCATTTGGGTGAAACGCACGATAGTCTTGTCTCATATTAACGCTTTTATTCTTACTTACAATTTTTAAGTAACATGAAGTGTGTGCCCGCTAGAGCGATGATTTTCAATTGCAAGTGGGAAGTCATTGATGAGAGGGCGGGAGGTTTGATGTATTAAAATGGGGCTTTTAAACTGAGGCGAATAAATGCCCTATGTCAACTCACCTGTCAATAGTGGTGTGGCCATCGTGCTCGACTGGTAGGCCAGAGATCACAAGATCACTGTCATAGCATCCTAAGTTTTTTGCTTAGTTGTGACTTCAGAGTCAAGACTCACTGCTAACACTCGTCTTTATGAATTCTGGCCATTCTAACTTGATTAGGAAATCTGCAGTTTTAAGACATCGTTGGTGGTGATAACTATCTGATCTTCAATTTTAGAGTGTCGAAAAAAGTATCAGATTTTTTAGATTCTATGATTAACCGAGTAGTTTAACTGCGTGGCTGAAGGTGTGTGCTTCGAGACAATGATTGAACTCCGGATTCAGAGACTTGACGCTCGAAGACTGGATTCCAAGAAAATCACCACAATTTTAATGCTCATGGCAAGGAAAGAAACCACTTCAAGTTTTAATCACGTGGTTGGGAAAGCGTGAGGGCAAGGACGCGTATAATAGGTTTAAGAGGGAGGGAGAGGGTGGTTGGAGTGGAGGGGAGCGTTGAGGAAGTAAGAGAAAGGAGATGATGAAGTCTAGGCATGATTCTGGAAATATATAAAAATGTTTGTACTTTCCTATGGTCCCCGGTTAATATATAATGTCTCGATGTTCAAATATCCTAACTTCATGAATAAAAGATGCTATGCTCAGGATCCTCAAAGCTTTTTGGATTGACTCTGTGATTGGTCCTGCGCTTTGATTTCTTTCCTTATTTGGCATCCGAGACTAAGTGGATGAGACTAGCAAGGACATTTGAAGATATCAGATTGTATTTGGTTGCACCCAGACTCACAATGACTTCGATTTGCACTCTATTTTCAAATGACAACCCCACTTCACTCCAATTTGAAGTTTTACAATTTACCGGATAAGATGATTTTCCATAACGATATTGTAGTAATTTCAGTATTAAATTACCAACCCACGCAAATTGAACAAATTTACTGTCTGTTTAATAAGGAGGACATGCCATATAAAACGTAATATTTGTTAAGGAATGGAATTTAGCTGAATAAAAGCTTGTGGGAAAGTAGTCTTTTAGCAAAAAATGAAATTTAATCTATAAGCGATTAGTTTACTAAGCTCAGAATTAGCACAAAACGCTCACGACTATGGCTATGGAAACAGACATGAGGAGTGCTATGACGGTAATGGGTAGATACGGTTATGATTAACAATATTACCATGAAATCCCCAGTTCTCATGAATTGAATAATGCTATGGTGATCATAGACCCATCCACCTTCGAATCCACCATTCTCACAATTTCAAAGACCTTCTCGAGTAACTAGTTGCTAGGACACTCAAGTCCATACTTATTGGGGTCCCAGGTATTGAGGACAAAATTTCTGGTTTCGGTCTTGAGGAGCTCCACACATCCATCAAATAAACCCTCGACTTCATTAATGTGTCGAAGGAGGTTGAAGTGAACAGCTTGAAACAAATCATCCTCAGGCTGTCCAAAATCCAGAACTTCATTGCCAGCCTTGCTCTGAGGTTCATTCAATTTATCATGGGTAGTTTGACAACCACCGACACTACCACCCCCATCGACATCAGAATCATGAATAACAATGTCCACACCACGGATAATACGAGAAATATCACCAGCAAACTCCACAGTGGGGACATCAATAATATCTGTACCAATGCCCTCCCAATAATCAATACCCGTAGGAGTCACAGTAGCATGATTACAATCTCCACCAGGTACAACGACTATACGTCGACTCCCAGGAGATCGATGAAGTCTTCACTACTGTGCCGTTGACTCGCTCAGAGCTCGTTGGTATACTGTACTTGTGAGATCCTGGCCCCATTAAGCAAATTATCTCTCAGCACGGGCGGTCTCCCCACACTCTCGAGTTTTTCTTCAAGTGTATAACTTCCATTCATAAGACTCTAACTCTATTGTAGGCTACAGAAACACAATGAATAAACACCTAATTGCCAGACATGAGGGCATTCTTAGCTAAACTAAATGCAGAAACTCTCAAAGTTATTCTCTTCAGGATGCCGAATTAGACGAATTAGCTCCATACAACCCAGCCTCCCACCTTCAAGCACGACAACATTACAGAACCGGAAGTTCAAGAATTTTTGTTCACAAAGGAGGAATTGACAAAGTTCAGAGCTGTCTTCCCCAAGGTGGACGAATTGCTCTCCAATTTGCCAAAGAAGAGGCACATTGCGCTCGCCATTCGCCTTCCTAGTATGGCCATAGCTATCTCCAATTTTGACTCTAATGATTCCAAGATTATCAACGACAGTGAAGTTGAGATTGTCAATCAATTGACCAACTTTACTGCTGAGAGTCATGTCAAAATAATGATTGACACGAGTGAAAACAATGCCTTGCGTGAGATGCTTATTTACTTGTACCACCTGTCCCTTGACATTCTTGTAAATTAAAATTTTCTTCGATAAAATCACAACATTATCCTGACAGTGGACTGGAATGAATTTTGCACTAAAGGTGGAGATGAAATTGGTAGATGTGATCAAAACTTTGGTTGTAGCCTGTTAAGCCTGATCGTGATATAGTGGAGGGACGGTCAGCAGCTCTAAAACACATAGGGAGTAGACAATTCTATCTATCTATTTTGATTCTTATTATTATAGTTTTACTAGAATTCATAAGAACATGTAAGACATGGAGTATTTGAGTTCCAACTTGGACCAGACATTTGTAATATAATTAGAATCGTCACCTCACAATTGGATGATCGCAATAGATGTTGTATGCATTGAGGTAGGGGGAATCGAAGCTTTGAGGTTTCGGACTTCATATAGAAGAGTCATTTATGATTGGATTAAACGCTTTAAAGAGGGAAGAGTATAACCTGATGACGAGCCAGCATGGATTGAGACTTCCTTCAACTTCAAACTTTCATGCACTGAGTTCAAGGCCCAATAAATTATTTTCAATTTCATTGAACCTGCATTGTTCTACAAATTACTAACATGACCTCCAGAGCACTGTGCTTTTAATTTTCATTCGTCCTTCCTAGACCATCTTATCATTTTAAGTACGCAAGTGGCGGCAAAAGATAATGAAAATTCACCCAACAGCCCAAATTGACTATAAAAGAACACAGACCAAAGGGATGCATAAAAGACGAATACCCAAGAGAATTTTCGAACCAGATCACTTATCGTTATTAAGCTGGTGATCGCAACATACGGTAATATAACAAATAGTTGAGATGATAGTTGATACACCAATAGCAATGAAGCCTAAAAGGAATTAAAAGTCCAGAAGCACTGGCATTAGGCACTCAATGGATGACTGAGTTTGATAATACGAGGGTGAGTAAAAATTTCTCAGGCAAATGCTATAAATTTAAATGGAAAAATGATTTACAAGTTTTTACTAGTTTAAAGATGTCTTTAGAGCTTCCTTAATAATATACAACTGTCCGATCATTCAATGTAAAGTCAGGATCAAGGCAGGTGGCATCTCAAATTAGCTAGTAATTTTCAGCCCTAGTAATGGTAAATTTTGAGATTACGGCTAACAAGCAATTTTTAACCGCACTAAATTAGAAGACAGTACAGATCAACGAAGTTTTACAATAGATGTATGGAGACTGCTTCATATAGAAGAGTCATTTATGATTGGATTAAACGCTTTAAAGAGGGAAGAGTATAACCTGATGACGACCTAGGAGGGGCAAGACCCACCACAGCAAGATATCAAGAGAGCATTCCTCTTGTGAAGAACCCAGTAGAAAAATATGAACGAATCACCATTGAGGAAATTGCTAATGAAGTAAGAATCACACACGGATCTGCATTTTCAATTCCCAGTGAAAAGCTTGGCTCGAGCAAGTTCTCGGCACGGTGGGTTCCAAAACGTTTCAGGAGCTGAACTTTCTTTTACCAGCTTTGGCAAATATGGAAGAAAATGGAAAAATTTTTATAAGCCCTTTTTTACCGAAGATGAAATCTAGATCTATCAATTTGATGTAGAAACTAAAATTCCATCAAGAGAGTGGCATCCAAAGGGAACATCTGGGCCTGTCAAGTTCACAGCTGAAATGTCCGTTAAGAAGGTCACGGTCACTATTTTTTTAGGATTCAGATGGATTGATATTGATAGACCTTCTAGATGGACAGAAAACGGTCACCTTGAGTTATTATGAAGGCCTTTTGAAGAAGTTGAAGGCTTCCCTCCCCAAACTGCGGAGTGGGAAACTGCACAGTCAGATTTTATTTAATGACAATACCTCTGCACATTCTTCAAGTGCTGTCAGTGCTGTCGACTTTCAATGGGAAGTACTTTCAGATCCTCCTTATAGTCCAAATCTAGCTCCTCAGGCCTTTTTATATACAAAACTGAAAGGAAACCTAAAAAGGCACCCGAAATACGTCTTTAGATGCAGCAAAAGAGCATTTAATTTCATAGCACCAGAGACAGGTCTCAAAATTTTCCCATGAGGGTATTTACAGATGAAAATACAGATTACGAAAGTGTATAGACGGCAATGAAGTTTGCGTAAAAAGATAAATGTAGTAACTCGTTAAATAAATGAATTATGGAATTTGTCTGAGAACCTTTTGACTCACCCTCGTAATTATTACAGTTGAGTTTATAAATGAAAGGATATTTACTCATTTACTCTATACAATAGTTAGTTAGATCTGCTTCGTCATCGGTCATTCGATAAGTTGGAATTTTTTTTATTCTTATGATTGATGGTTAATCGTATTTGTCAAATGATAAGCCCCTGATTTTCCTGAAGGGCATACGCAGTCCGATTCGAATAATTAGTTTCCTCGAAGCTTCGAGAATGGACTCCACAAATAAGCTTCTGTTTACATTTTCATAATGCAACTAAGTGATCTCTGGTATAAGGAACCTTACATCCCAACACAAAGCCTGTAAATTTCAGAATTCACTGGTAGCACATCGCCTTTTTAAATTGATACCACTTTAGGCGAATTAATACAACGCAATAATGTTATCAATTGACCTATTTTACGAATATATAATATTAGTAGATAAGTTATAAAGCATCGTTAGTTTAAAAATTGTGAATAAAACAAAAAAATTCGATCCATACGCCCGAATTTTGGCCTCACCTTGAATTTTTCCTGCAGTTTGCCCTAACTTTAGGTGCCACGGGAGGACCGACATCTACGTTTGGTTTTCAGAGATCCGGGAGTTCGGGCTGATGGAATACTACATGTCGCCTGGTTGTTCTCTACCGGTTTCAGTTTGGTTTTGGTGGCTACAGCTGCGTAATAGGATCGAATGTGTTAATATGGCTCACCCAGACCTGAGCACCAATATGAGACAGTTTCTGGTAATTAAAATGTGAAAAAATAAATTTATAACAATACTGAATTTTATGGAAATCCCATTAGTCCATTTTGATCACGATTCCACTAGGATAATGTTTAAAATCCCATTAGGTAAACCCAGGAAGACTGAGGCCCAATTGAGACCAAGGAATTTAGCCTGAGAGCTCATAATTGAATCTTGTAATAATAGATTAAAACCGTTTGTTAAAACTCGTCTCTTGGGCAATCGCGCCTGTTACTATTCCATTTGGGTTTATCAAAACGGATCACCTAGGATGCATTTTTACGAGCACCATCGTTTTGAAGTCAAGAAAGTCATGCTTTTTTTAAATATGGTTGCATGATTACAAAGTCAAGTGATTATACTAAAGAGCCTATTTTATAATATATCACAAAAAGCAAAACTCATGGACAAGTGATCGAGCACTCCGTGCTATTCATTTTAGTAAATAAAAAATGAATTTTGGTGAATTTTTACCTGCGGCGAACGTTGCAGTGAATTAAGTGCAAACTGGGGTGGAGGCGTCTTTAATTTTGAGGAATTGAGATATTCACGGTGGGTGGGTATTTCCACGCAAATACTCAGATTACATCAATTAGGAACCTGTTAATTTGCACTCAAATGGCTCAAAAAGAACGCTGTCAAGCGCGAAAATAATTTCTCCCAGTTTGCAGTAGTCAAGTTATGCCAAAGAGACTATATCACAAGTTCATTCATTATGAAGCTCTTTTCTATTTCTTAGGATTCAGGAGACACCAAACTCAACGTGAAGAAGGGACAACACCTTCGATGGAGTTCGCGTTTTTCTCTATGAATATATGGAATGGGAAATAATTTCACAATGGTTTTCTTTAATTTCCCCAATTTTCTATTTTTGCTGAAAATTTCTTAAAAAAAAGCCATGAATTTAGTTAGCTTTTCTGGGGGAGGCAAATTGGTGAAACTCCTATGTAGATAAGTTGAAGTTAATTAGTTAAGCTGTGGACTTTCATATAAAAATATTTGCCAGTTCAACCATTGAAAAGAAAAGCTGAACTCAAACGGCAAGACCGACACTTCTTGATTCAACGCCCTGCCAATGTGTTTTGACCATCGTAGACATGCATTCGCTTCAATCCTGAAGACGAATAATGAAATTTGAATAGAGGAACAAGAGCTAACTTGCGATGGCATGGTATTGTTTTCTGTCCATCTTTGAGCCTATTACAATTATCATCGATAGACTTTCTTATATTCGATAGCATTTAATTTCCGCAATTAAAAATTGAGCAAATTTTTACATTTCTCTGTGCAATATTATTAAATAAAGAATATGCACTATTTCTTCAAGGTCTCGAGAAATGCCTACCAACTTTGACTTTGAAGGTCGTCAAATAGAAGCGAGCGTTTTAAGCTGAATTGAGCTCAGCTGCAATATGTGAAGTCCCATCGATTACCAAACATGAGCTTAAGTGTTTTCACTCTAAATACAGGCTGAAAATAGACTGATCAATTGAATTGATTCCAGTTAAATAAAGCAAATTTGGGGGAGGGGGGGGGGGAGTGAGGTGGAATCGGTTTAGACGGAGCGGATTTAATGAATACATTAACAGACCATAGTAACCTCTTTGCAGTCATGTCAATTTCCACCTGTGTCGAGAGCAGCAAACTTATTTCACTGAAGTTCTGGTGCAGGCGAAGCGTGTAAAAGTGACTCAGAAAAGTAATTATCCCATATTCTCTCGAAGCTGAAGACAGATGCATCCATTTTCGAGTGACCTCCTTTTCCATGAATGAATATTACTAGACGTGATTTTCTTGCTGTCTGCACTCTCCACGTTGGAGTCTTGGCAATCGGTGGGTTTTGCAGAATAATGTAGAAACATTTCCGTTTAGAGACGTCCAATAAATGGACAGTACAACTTTAAAAA
This sequence comes from Hymenolepis microstoma, assembly GCA_000469805.3. Classification (NCBI taxonomy): domain Eukaryota; kingdom Metazoa; phylum Platyhelminthes; class Cestoda; order Cyclophyllidea; family Hymenolepididae; genus Hymenolepis; species Hymenolepis microstoma. The sequence continues at coordinate 6,184,572 of LR215995.1, read as the reverse complement.
TATGTCATTAACTTTGATAAGTGGTTAGTAGTGGATGTATGTACTTTTTAATAAGAGAGCGAAAATTTCCTTAAAAAATTCTTTGAACTGAGATTGCGAAAATGAACACCCTAAGAGGTCTAACCGATCTGTAAGGAACGATATGGAAATCACAGGTGCATATAATGCCGTCTAATTTCCAAATCGTAGCGACTATCAAAAGCTGGAAATGCTTAAGCAATCTAAATTCTCATAAGTGGTTCAGTTATCTCCACGGTGCTTAAATTAGTTAAGGTTCATTTTTCATGATTTGAATCTCGAGTTTCAGTGATATTCGGATCTTTTTAACCGTTTTCATTTATATGAATGGATTGTCAGGTCACTCCGGCTAATTTGTACTTTCTTGCTGCCAGAAGCAGGTAGATGAGTGTGTCATAAAATATTTAAAACATAAAGCGTAAAATATATTTTAAAACAAGAATCTCAATGTCCTTTAAAATTACTATTGAGCAAAACAGAAATTGAATAGATTTCGCAGAAATATTATGTAATTACTTCGAAGTACAATAAAAACTCACCTTACGTTCACCTGTATTACAATTACAATACACAACACCCCTCACCGCAAATAAAAAAATAAATTCAAATTTAATTATTAATAAAAGAAATTGATTACTTTCGATTTTTGAAGTGATAAGTAGAGAAGAAGAGCGGAGAATGGAATCGATTAAGTAAATTTGACCGTAGATCTAAATCTAATCAGACCGAAATAGAGGTGATAACATGATCTAATTGTGCCTTCTCTGATATGTGAGAAAAGTTAAAAGGGAAGAAGGCAGTTAAATGGTAACATAAGAAAATGTTAAATAATATAAAATCATAAAAAGAGCATTAAGTTTCAATTTGGGATCAAACAACTTTTTTCCAGTGATTTACGAGATAGGAAGATAAATAGATTTTTTTTAAATGTCCAAATCATTGACTATCGAAAGGTTAACAGACCGAGTTTATTTCCTGGATAAACTATGCTAAGTGCCAACCTAGACAAATATTCTTAAGTAGGAATAATAATAATAATTAGATGATGGCCACTAAGAAACTATTTGTATTATTAATGAAATTTCAAAGCTACATATCCTATTGTCCGATTTTTTTTACTGATGCAGTTATTAAATGAATCGGCATGTGACGAAAAGCTTTCTACGAGAGAGGTAGATAGTAAGCCTCAAGGCCAAATAACTTACTTACCCTCATTATTAACTCACTTTTCTTAATTTGGTCAATATTTGTCTGATAGACGAGAAATGCGTACATCCGAACTTAATTAATTTAAAAGATTGGGGAATAATGCCTCTTCCGCAATTAGACTCATTGCTAATTAAAAGTTGAACATGCTGAGAAATTTTCAATTTAATTTGTCAAGAGCACAACACCAACGTGGCTAAACCAAGGAATTTCATGCGCGCTCGAACAGCCAGGAACGTGCGGCCGTGTTACTGATCGGGTTAGGGAGCAACTGAGGTCACGAATGGAGAGACCTCACAGCTAATCAAAATCAATAGTCTCTGCATGGTCAGCGTGGCCAAGATTGTATTTTAAGGACTAAGCTCTGTGCCAATAAACAATAAACGCTATTCACACCACACGCTGTTTCCTCGCCATTCTTGAGGTAGATTAGCTAAATTTTATGACCATTTTCAAAAAAATGTGATTTTTGCATAGAGATTACTAGGGTCTAGTTGAGACTTATTCGTGCACCAATCGCTACAAGCCTAACAGAACTATCAGAGTTCACTCAAGATGAATAAATTAGAAAGTGATATTTTTCACTATTTTAATGTTAAGATGCCCCCTTAGTGAGCGAAATTATTAACGCGTTTTTTAAAAAAGAAAGTTTCTGCAAAAAATGTATTAAACGGACTTTTAATTATCAAAACGATTTTATAGGAATTGTATTAGCTCATCATATTAGATTTTTATTGAATTTAATTAAAATGAACTTTCCTTGAATTTAAAAGTCTATTTCCATTTACTTTTTGCCTTATCATATAACGAAAATTAAACTTCGGCATTTTTCATATTCCCTTTCACATTCTCGACATCTGGATTGTTACTAATGTGGATTCAGCTGTAGAAGTTTAAACGGGAAAGGTATTTGAATAAATTGCTTCAATTTAATTTATTTCACTGAAATCAACCGCCAGTTTGTGAGTGAAGGCTCAATAAGGTAGTAATTGATAATCAGATTCTGACAATGCCATTACTGCGTTTATTTTAATGTAGATAATTAAAATTAATTAAAATTTGATTTGACACTAATGAAATTTTCAATCTTTGTTTGATGTTTTCAAAATGAGAATTATATGAGAATTTGTTTTTTTTGCCAAAGGTTTCTTGATGGTAGACCCAACTATTTTAATGAAATAGGCATTCGTTTTAAACGGTTGGGAAACTAATATGAAATTAATAAACAACTAGAACAAGATATAAAATAAAAAATTTGATTAAAATAATTTGCCTTTGCAAAATTCCCAATGACAGGTATGGACTTCATATTGAATACGTTTCTGATAATAGACAGTTGAGTAATTATAACTACTACTCACTATGATGGAGTAAGTCAATAAAATGTAGGAATGTTTATAAGTATATTTTTACGCAAACCCCACTATTAGTACTTACCGGTTAGTTATATAAAAGCTCAAGTACGATAGTGAATTAGTTAGGAATAATTAAAGCCATTCAAACAAATTTGCCTCAATAGCAATGTTTAAATCAGCTGGCTGTTAAAATGTTATTAAAATGCCAATGTTGAACAAGTCAATATTCTTAAACATAATTTCAATAAAACTACTAATTAAAAAAAACTTGAATATAATTAGGTAATTTGCGTTGTGTCACACCAATATTGAAAATAAGTAAAATGAAATGCTACTGAAAATACTCCTGTTTAGCGACTAGCAAATCACTTTCCATGGGAAGGTGCCTGAAGGGCTAAATTAGAGCATAAATAAAGGTGGAGAGTTATTGTAGACATCTTTCCATTTAATTTTACTGAACTGATAACTTCAGAGATGCATTTTCGTTTTCAATCTTTGTAATTAAGTTACTTAATCATAGTGATTGATATGACTATTTTAATTGCTTTCTTTTAAATTACCGAAAAGCATCTAATTAATGTAAGTTTCGGTAGTTGTAATACAACTGCAAAGGATATAGGATATTTAGAAACTTATATTCAATTCAAATTTGTTAGAATTATGTGCCCTAATGGTAGTAACATTATTCAGAAATTGGAAATATAATAAAAGATGAAACTGGCTCATAGTAAATAAAATTAACGATTTTTCTTACAAACAGAATTTTTCTAATAAAAGCAATTATTTTTCCCATATGCAATTGCGAACCTTTTTTTCATATTGGTCTATGGAACAGGTGTTTATGTGGGTTACCAGAGGAGTGGTTTTGAATTCTTTCTATTGAATTAATATTTGCTCCAATAATTTCTTGCATTACCAAAGAAAAATGCTAATTAAATATTATTGGCTGGGTGGATAAAATTATCTTAGGTTAAAGAAGGAAAGAGTGTTTGAAAATTTCTGGTAAATATTGTTTCTCGAATTAATTCTGCATTTTTTTATGTCAAATACCTCCAGAGATTTGTGGAGCAATCTCATACACTCGAACATTCTGGAACGTGCGTTCGTGACGCTGGTCGCGTTAGGGACCAAATGAGGTCACGAGTGAAGTGACCTCTCAATCAATCAACAATCAATAGTTATTACAGAGTCAGCGTACCCAAAACAGTATTTAATGACTAAGCTCTATGTCAGTTTTCTTCTGGAAAGGAAGACAGAGAGAATTATCACAACCCCAATAAATATGTTCCACGTCATACGTTCCGCTTCCTCCAAATCAGTGAGAAGCTATTCTATACTAGAGAATTTTGACATGGAGATTACTTCGCTACAGATTACATTGTCGCTATCTTTCCAGATTTCTCGTTCTTTTATCACTTTGATATCTCCAGATTTTCATCGAATTAATTTTAATGCAAGTTAAAACGAATTACCAAATGATCACCCGTCATTTGTTTTCCTTCAAGTTGATAATTTAAAATGTCAAATATATGGCATGGGAGAGTCATTTTGGGATAGTCTAACTCAGGAAATATTCTTTAAAATGACTTATCTCGCGGAATTAGTACTTTAAATAGCGCCAGTTCTGTGAAATATGACCAGCAGAAGTTGGTGTAAAAATTATTCCTTAAATACAGTTGCCAGCTTCTGGATTATCTACCACAGATTATTATGGATTATTATCCACATTGCAAATATTCTACCAATAGAGGACCTTCACGGAAATTGTTACTGGACCAATAAGCTCCAGTCCAAACGAGAATCTGAAGATAGCATAAATATGAAGTTGAGTGCGTTGATACATTTTTTTCAAATTTATTGATTGACAAGTCTTCAGGTTTCTTGGGTTATTACGTTCGCAAATTAACGAAGCATCTTTTTCTATTTGATTTGACTTCTTTTTTGTCTCTCGCGGGATTTTTTAATTTCATTATCTCCCACTTTCGCCTTTGGGCGTTGCTTTTATTAGATTTACAATTGGTTATTGGAAGTGAAAATAATTTCATTCTAAATGTGACCACAGCAAACATTTAATTCTGAAAAGAGTTTTTTTGATTGGATGAAGATTAGTTTAAATAATTCTTAGACTGCTTTTCGCTATCGAAGAATTATAGAATAAAATAATAAGTACAAATTAGATTAGGCTCCATCATAGTAGACTCTTTCAAATGCACTATCAGATAAAGTACTTAAATTTTCAATGGAAAAATTAATAATAAGACTCGAAATTGATCGTTGTTCAATTTTCTTTTCATCAGTTACTCATTTTTAAACAAAAAATGGAAATCTGTGCTATGCAGAAGTGTTAAGAAGTTGTAATGTTATTTAATTTCGACGAAAAGATGTATTGTTTGGTTATGTAAGTATATCTAATCGGAACAAATTACTTTTCACAATCAGTTTATTTTCTTCTATACTATTATTAGGTAATATTTATTAATTAAATAAGATAAATTTGATTTACTTTACTATGAATTTGTTGTACTTAACAGTATCCCCCTACTCCCAGTGATGACATCGACCTTTTATTGATTTTATTTGGATAAATCTTTTTACATTTTCTGAATAGATATGCAGTCACGGATTGCTTAAGTATTTAGTTATAGTTCTAGCAATACTAATACTATTACCTTAAAATAAATCATATCTGATTAAAACCATAAACCTTTTTTAAAATTTCTCGAACTCAGTGCAACTTTACTATTTAGCGTAAAAGGAAAAAAAATTTCTTTTCACCAAAACCGTAAAAAGATCGAAATCCTAAATAATAAACGACAAAATGTCCAAACCTATTTTGAAATGTATATCTAATCGGTTCTAATGGACAGTCTATTCATAAATGAACTGTTTAAAATTTTTTCGAATCTGAACTTGACACTGTGTATTTGTCATTCAATGATTATTCGAAATAGCAAAAGTCGTATCGATTGCTGCGTTTAGACATTTTTCGTTATACATATCTTTGGAGATTTTTGAAGTAGGAATTAATTTCAAGGATACGTAACTTCTGAAATGCCCTCAACGTAAGTCATTCGCGATGAAATGTTTGATAACTCAAAAGTAATCAAAACGAATTGCCAGGTTAAAGGAAGAAATAAATACATCAAGATTGAAGTAAAGTGATATTTTTCCACGACGTACTTAACTCTGAAAATCGCGAACACGGTCTTTGTCAAGACAAAATTTCGAAGCTTGAATCTCATACATCATGCAGAATCTAGGAATCTAATGATTACTCTTCCCTTCACATTTAAAATAAATAAAAAGTTAAATTTGAACTTAGGTCTAAATTGTTAATAATTGAGAGTTTTGTTTTGGAAAGTAAAAGTTCTTAAACTATGTGACGACAATGCACTTTATTAAGTGTCTTACATGACTCAACGACTATTCACCTTTAGTTTTATCCCAACTACCATTTAAAAGTTTCGCGATATTCTCTATATTTTCTCAAGTTCCCCTCTTGGTGCAAGGCAGATATGAATTTGGATTTATATAACAAAGTCTTTGCATAAGAGTTTCTACTTGGAGATATCTTCTTCTACGACAAAAATTATCTAAAGATAATAATGAGAAATTTTTCCATTTTGGCAGCGTTATAATCACTTTATCTTTCATCTAAACGTTATTAAAATTGTGATTTTCAAACGTTCCAGTAGGAAACAAACACCCATTTTATTAAACATAACATTTAAAAGACATTTTTATGATATTCAATAATTTGATTGCAAATTAAATAATTGAAAATGCATTCCAAACTATTTCACATGATTACTGACTATACTCATTCCTACAGAACAAAGTTTATTTTCGCTATGGTTTCAATTCAGGCTAATAAAAAACCGAAAGTCAAGAACTTCCTAATCGAATTCAGTGCGTTCTTGTGGCATAAAATTTCATATTTAGACTAGTGAACCGCTCGAATGAACTGTTTAATATATTATTAAATTACCCACAATTTAGCGAAAGAACTATAGTATAATGAGCAGCTATTGATCTGGAATCCCCTGCTTGATAATTTATAGGTGTGCTCTTGTTTAAAACAAATTGCAGCAATATTTAATTAACTGAGGTGGCAAATTACACCAAATTAGACAAACATCGACAAAGTTAACTGGATAACACAAGCTCAAGATTTTAGAAGTGTTTTTTGTTGTAAAAAGATAATAGATCTGTCTCCTTAAAACGACTGGTGATAAAATACGCGTAGTGAAAGTTTCTAAATTCAAAGGACGAGTTGACTTAATAGAATTTCATATTTCCACTTGAACAGATTGAATCTGCTCTTGGCAAATTATCCTTTTATTACAATGAACTGCGATCTGATTTCAAAAACTTTTGTGTTTCCAAATTCCATTTTACGTTAACTTGTGCACTTTGCAATCCAAATGCAGGTATGATATTCAGATGGTATTTTAACATTATATTCTTTCTAGCACACACTTGCTTAAGCTATTACATATTTAATTCATTGGGTCCGACGCCTAGAAGCAAAAGGGCCGGATAGGTTTCCTGAAAAACGTTGTGATTTACCAAAGTAAAAATCAGGCAGCCCCATTATCACAACACGGGTTGGCCTCGTTCAACACTGGCGTCTTTCAGAAACTCCTCTATCACTCTCTTCTCATTTTTCATGATTTATATCCAATTTCTGAGATAAGCACTTGGTTCCACGTAATTTTTACTCTTTTCACTCGTTTTATTTTCCTATTGGCCTTAGTAAAATCAATAGTTTTTTAACGAAATTTTAAGTTTGACTTATGTGACTACATACCAATATAAGTGAATTAACCATTGTAATATTTGAAGTGGCCTTAGTTACTTTCTTAGGGCTGCATAGACCGCTGTTGTTTCAACATAAATACTCATGAGTTCCACTCAATTGCCTGAGTGCTCTTTGCATATGACAGAATAATCAATACTTTCTACTTCATCCTAGTTAATATTATAATCTAGAGGTATGTAAAGTAAACAAATGCATAAGTGCTATTACACGCATAAATTTAGAAGCAAACCGCATTCGTTTGAGTTTACTTCCAAAGAACAAAGGAAGAGGAGAATTCAATTTATGTCAAAACGACCATGTTTCATGGTTACTTCAAGTATCAATCTATTGTTAAACAAAGTCCTATTTTGGAAATAGAAATTTCACTCAAACCTCAAAACGACTTTTCAAGTTCTATTTGCTAGGGGAATTGTTTTTGAAAACTTTCCGTACCATTTTCCTACACCCAGTAGTTAAAAAATATTCCAACCACTAGTTATAAAATTTTTAGGACCCCATTGAAATTTCGTCTTGTTCGTATTATATCCACTGTGAATACAATTTATGCTAATGACCGAATATTCATTCGCTTTCAGGATGGTATAAATAGCTAAATACTTCGTGCAATACAACAGACTGCAGTCAATGAACTGAAGTTGAATGAGAGAGGGGGATATTATTTTAATTACAAATTACAGTAAATTTTTATTGAAATACAAATACTCTAAGCACACACAAACCTCCTCGAGAAATCCTACAAATGAAAATTTACAAAATATCGTCCTAACTGTTTCTAAATATTTTAAACTATTTATTTGTGACACATAATTGGAACTTAACCATTTAACTGCTGAAATCGTACCCTTGAGCACTATTTTCAATTTAATCAGCAAAATTTCTTTCATTGAGGGAATTAATTTTGAGTAAGCAATCTTATATTATCACCATATTAGATTATTATGAAAATATTTTGTCATATCTAAGATTAAGGTGAATGAACAATTAATTCATTGAGGTGAATGCCCAATAAAATGCAAATAATGCTAACCACTGATAACTGTTCTGTCCAAGTGGAATTAATCACTAATTTTTACTCAAAAAAGCCTTTAAGATGATATAGAGAAGCAACAATTCCTGTAAATAAGGACGAATTTGGTAAGAAAAAGTGAAAGTGGTGATTTCAAGATGATTTGCAGCTTTTAATTGGAAAAAACAACTAAAAGTAATAATGCTAAATTCTAATAACTAATAAGATTAGATAACACATGCTGAAAGCAAACATTTTAAATCGTTTGAATTTCAGAGAGAAGGGTTGTGTAATATGTTTTATTAAAGAGTTATTTCATGTACCAAAATTTTAATTCCTCGATTCGTCCTCTTGAGTACAACAAATGTTTATTTCCCTATGTTCAGAGCCTATTGGCAGGTTTAAACAATAATTTTATTAATTTTTCCCAGAGTTTGAGAAATTGAACCAAGTTCGCTTGATTTAAACGCCCCAGAGTTACAGGCCTTTTTCGTACTTCAAAAAACTGAATACTTTTATCTCTCCAAATCTGTTGAAACGCCATTGATTATAATTCTCAAAGTTGTTCACTTCATTGCTTTTAACTGTATCCTCAGTATGAGGAATTTACTTAGATTAAATTCGAAAGTAATTTCCTTTTTAATTATTTCTAAAACTTTAAATTAATGAACAAGTAAATTAAATCGATTTTAAAATTCTTACGAAGTGTTCTCATGAACAATAAATTAAAGAGCCTATTTTTTTGTTTTGAGTAAAAATACAAATAATTGGAGGTGAAAATATATATTTTCGAGGAGATTTTTCACCTGACAAAAAAGAGATAAAATATCAAAAGATATTTCTACAAGATACGCATAATTAGACCAATGCTGTTTGCACTCTAAGCTCAAAACTTGATGTAAATAATTTAAGTAGTCTATTTTTACTTTTGTTTGGAAGAAGTTTTAAAATTAGCAGTCTAATCATAATCACCAGGATAAAATTAGCACCTACAGATTCCAGGGAATTTCAAATATGTTAATGAAATTTTTTTAGGCAAAATCAATTTTTGAATCTGTGTAGACAAAAGAGTTCGTTCTAGAAATATTGCAACTAAAAATTCCCCTCAAGTTGTTGCAAAATGTATGTAAACCTATCCACAGAAATGAATGCTATTTCTGCAAAAATTGAAACTAAAAGATTTCCTGGTGTTTTCGACACATTCACCACCTCTGTCTCTTTAAACTCACTTAAAAATTCCACTCAACCTCTGGTTGTGCCTGTCTCTTTTAGGCGCTTCCTACTGCAGCTCTAGTTCAGATGATCGATGATGACATGAATTCTTATCCACTAGTCAAATGTGGCGTAAAAGTAAGGGATTCCACGCACTCCATGAAATCTTCCATCCCTAAAACCGATCCATCTCAACTTGTTTTCGCGCATACTCTCTCCATACAACTATCAGTCGCTACATACTCCCTACACCATCACCACTCGAGCCAAATATGATGTTAATAAGGACATAAGAAGAGTGGGTTACTGTGCTTCAACTCTTCAAGTACTCTCACAGCTCCCATCTAAAGTGCTTCGTGCAGTGTAGTCACATTCGAGAAAAAACAGTGCTCGATTGTCCTCCTAACTGATCCGAACTGGTAAAAGATACGCGGAAGCAACAGTTGAAAATCCATTTTGATAAATCTTTCTCCCACAACTGGAAGAGTTTCAGTAGTGTTTGCATAAAGATTTACTTTTTTTTCCTCAGGATCTCATGCACCATTAAAGTAAGCTTCCTTGGCCTCACATTGATCCCATGGTTGCTGTACCAACCCAAAGAACCTTTCATCTTGTCCCAGTGGATTCATATTTAAACTGGTCTGATGTAATGTACATTAAGTCTGTTGCAACTGTTAGCAGCATACACCAGATATTCATCTAATATTACTCTGTTCATAAATGCCACTAGTTCTCTTCTACCCAATTTGATGACTTTCGTTGCCGTCTAGGTAACTCCATTTCACACCCTTTCCAAACTGTCAATCGTGATGATGAGGATCCTATTGACAATTTGAAAAGGCAACCTCTTTTTTCTCAAGTGGAGGAAATAGTGGATACTACCAAATGTGACACATGCGACCCAAATCCTCCTTCGATTCCCGAAACTCTCTAGACTCAGCGCAACAATTGTTCCTTCAGTTACTTTGCACGCCTAAGAGAACACTTTTATAGGTTTAGAGCGTATCCGACTCTAAAATATTTGAACAAAAAATTTTTAAAGTAATGAATCGTTTGAATTTGAATTCTTTTTTATCTTTATTTGTTAATAAAAGATGCGTACTTGTTAAAATTTCTTCAGTTGTACGGTCTTTACCTTGCAATCATTAAGGCAATTGCGTGTTATTCTTGAGTTCTAGCTTTTTCACAGCGTATTAATAGGCTTATAACACTTGTATTCCGCTAAATTCTGCTTATTTTACAACAATGTTGGTCTATTTAAATCTTTCCTTCTACAATTCCATTTTTCCCCATCTCGAAGCTTTATTTTCAAATAATGGGACGCCTTTTCCTTCAAATGACTTTCGCCGAAATGACTTTCATTTTTATTATTAAGTGGAAACTACACATTGAGAGATTGTTGTCTTACTCTGAGGTTATTATATGTCCTTTTGTATATAAAATTATTGCGCTATGTTATAACCAAGGAGGAGTTTAAATTTGTCAGTGTTAGAAGGAGATATAAGTCACGTGATGCGGATTATTACTACCTAGCCATGCAGTTCATTCAAAATTATCTTTAAGAGTCTCATACTGAATTTTATGACATTCAGATACCTGATTTTTTTAGCCCATTCCATTCACCAAGTTAGTCACTGTGAGGGTTTATTGGTTGTTGCGTCAATGAAACAGTGACCCCGACGATAGTTCAAGGACAATATTTTCTTTCCTGTGATTATTCACGTGCGATTGGTCATGCTTTATCCTTTGCATATTTTGATTGAGTTACCCTAGGGCGGGACTTTACCCATTTAAAGTCTAAAAAGAGCATAACTGACCAATTTGGCGTTCCCATGGCATTGAAACCGAACGATTCAAAATTGCTTGAACGTAAGGGGGGCTAGAAAGGCTATTTAGGGCTTCTCAAGATAAACTTTTTCTGCGTAGAAGAGTGGCCAAGGAATTTCATGAACTATCATTTCAAAAATCAGCTTTTCTATGATTAGTTAGTAGAGCCTAAAGCCTATTATTATCAGATCCTTTGGCCATGGTTGGGGGGGGGGGGGGGGGGGTTGTACCTCGAAGATCTATGAGACCATGGATTTTTTGATAATAATTAATAATAGTTAATTTGACTTAAGGAATTTCATTTTCAATATTTAAAGGAGGGTTTACTTAATTTTCTGATATATATATATATTTATAACTCAATCAAAATAATTAAACATGATGAAAGAAATCAATGTATCCTTGATTTACTTTAGCAAACATAGCTGTTTGATTAAAACATCATATTAAAACTGAATTAATTAATGAAGTGAAAAAGTTGATGAGCGTTTTAATTGGTTTGCTCTTGCTTTTGCCCAACCTTTCACACAAGCTGAGAGATTTCAAGATTGAAAAGATTAGGCATCACGCTAAGTTTACTAGTTCATCATAGATCCCTGAAGCTGATCTGCAACGGAGTTCTTGGATCTTTTTAGGTTGAATAAATGAATGTAAAAATAATTCCCGGTCCATATTTTTGTCATCTTTAAAAGCAACTTACAACCTGGTATATTGCTTACAAATAGCCATTGTCAGAATTTGTTTCAAAACAGGAAGTTGGAAGCACAACTTGAATCCCAGAAAAGATTTGTTTTCTACAATCTTTGTGGCCAGTTGTATCTCTCAGCCCAACCCCCATTTCAAGTGTATATCGTAAGTGTATATTCCATGGTCAACTTATATTGGCCTACTCAACAAATGAGTAAGTTTAAAATTATTGATTAAATAATTGGAAATTCTAAAGTTTATGATCTGCTTGCACCGAAAATCAACATTCCAAGCAAATCTTATCCTTAACTCGTCTCACACTTAGTCTTAACAGATATCACTTTGATCACCATTGGTTTGGCTTTGAAGTCTAGCCAACTAAGAGCTAAATTATTGTTCGGCAAATTTTTCAATGTTTCCACATTAAAAATACCTTTTTATACGTGGGCGGATGTGAAAGGGCCTGATTTGGTATGGAACCCGCAGTTGGATGACTAATGCCCACCAAGTTGCGAACACGCTCGCGAAATAGCAAGGTCACACAAAGCAAAATAAAAATCCATGTAAGCGCATATCCTGGTTGGTCACTTCCCAAAATATGCACGCACAACTGAACGTTAATTCGTTCACCCCGGCTCTCAGGTCTTCCTGCTTTCTTGGGCTTCGAGCCCGCTGTAAGCGGCCTATCATTGCGTGCGTCCGTATAACTGTTCACGCATGTGCGGCCGTGCTGCCATGTGAACCTCTAAATATGTAGGCTCTGTCTTAACACTATTATCGGTTGTAGAAACAGCAGCATTACTATAAGTGCACGGAAAGCTCTTATTATAGTAAATAACAGACCCCAGCCCTAGTGTGTGGACAGCCCCACAATCCTACCAGCGTTCTTTCACCCTACTTTGTCAAGGTATGGGCGCTATACACGGCAAACATCGTCTCTCTCGAAATGAGGTCCGATCTCTGGCATTAAAAACACATTTCACTGAAAAACAGATTAAAAAATGGCATAGCATTTTCCTGGTATGTATTAATCATCGATATCATTTATTCCTCATCCTTTTGCCTCTTTGCTTACAACGAATTTTAGGCGATGCAGCAATCATTATCTGCTTAAGTTTTATGATATTCAAAAAATTCTGTAAGATAAAACCTTAAATCTGCGACATTTAAAATTAAAAAATTATTTCACTAAAATGTTATAAACCATTTTTACCCGAGTTTTGATTACAATCTGATTTATATCGCAATAATCGTCTATTCCTTTTTTTTCAATATTTATGGGATTTGCATATATTTATTGTTACTTATTGACGTCTGACAAATAAATCAAAGCTTGATGGCTATTTTATTTACTCAAACTATAGGGCCAAAGATTATTTTTAGAGATAAAATTTATGTTTATGGAGGGAGGGGGAAGGGAATAGGGATTTAGTGCTCGAAAGCCACGATTTTACATAAATTCAAATAGTGATTGAAAAAGCTTCTTTGCTAGCGATAGTTAAAGATACTGTTTGCATCGAGCTACCAATTTTGAAATTCATATTTCTAAGGTTCATTTACGACCACTTGGACTTTCTTTAGTTTTTTGAATTATCAGTTTGTGATCTTTATACTTTCTTTAACTCACAACTCTCCCCTCCACCCCCCCCCCCTCTCCACCCCCCCCCCCCCCAATCAAGTCCGTCGTAGTTCAATTCCAATATTCTGAGTTATGGATCTGGTAGACGGAATATTTTTTACATTATACTTTATTGGCTCGCAGCATTGCTTCAATCGATTTTAAATTTTGTTTGAATAAAAGTATTTTTCAGTAGGCTGGCAGCTCTAAATTTTTCTCAAAACCAAGCTTTTTTTACTTTCAATCTATTGTACTTAAACAATTTGAATTAATGAACTTATTTGGTGAATTGCGAAATGCGTCCAAGAGTTTAATTCTACTAAAATTGAGTTTCTCGTCAAGGAAAACTCTTATATTATGGAATTAAAATTATTTCTTTCTCAAGCGGTAGAATTAAGCAAACAATGTATGTTCGTTTGCGATGACACTGTTTAAACTGTCAACTTAAGAAAGTACTGACTACTTTATTTATAGCCTATTATATTTTAAGCATGAAATCTTTATTTATTTAAAATATTTTAAGTAACTATTAATTGGCCATTTATTGAATGAACATATTGAGCTCACAAGTTAAACAATGTTAGACATGGTTTTTGATTTCCTTTATGCATTTCACAGTGTATTCCAACTTCAGATTTTTAATTCCCAACTTTCATTAAACTTTCTTTTTTTCATTTGTTTTATACCAAGGCGATCAGATTTTCACTTATTGAATTGACATCTCCCTCCCACATTCCTGTATATTCAAAAGACTTCGATGAAAACACTCATTTACTTCAAGCGAAAGCTTATAAACGATAAAAGGTAATCAGAATCACTAGAAATTCCCAGCACGTTGTCTATATCTTGAGCTAGTAATGAACTTGATAATATACCGAGGTCCTTTTGGTTTTTTTTATTCTACAAAACCTAAGGGTAGCTACCCGCTTACGTTTCCTATACTCCACAAGTTATCAACTATTCTTCATATTCGAAAATAATTGGAAATACAGCAAAAACAAATGTCATTGAAGATGCCAGGTCATCTTGACGTCATGATGAATTCATAACCTATCTTTCAAGAACTCAAGCTTTTACTAATGTCGACTTATATTCCTCTTTATATTATTTTAAATCATTTTGTCCTGCGTTGTAAATGAAGTGAAGCATATCGATCTTTCGGGGAACGAAAATTCACTTATTGAGGTGTAATTTTCCCAAGGCCTTCGATGTCCTTAATTTTGTACGTTAACGCGTTACCTACAACGAATATCGTGGAAGTAAGTGATAAATAGAATTGGCATTCCCCTTAAGGAAAACTGGCCTTCAAGTGCTTTTGAATTTCAAATTCTTTGCAAAGCAAAATTTTCCAACTGTTCATCGTGGAGGCCTGATTTGTTATGCGATCCATTTATTCGGATTTACCTAACATTTTCGTCATGTTAAGGGGGATTTGACCAATTACTTCGTAGTTTTGGATTCATGTTACATCTGGAAAGAAGATACTTATAATTATGTAGGTAAATTAGTACATGCTGCTTTGACTATGCTATCACAGAACCGTATCATTAGACAATGCCCTCCTTTCGCACCATAGTCACACATTCAACCACTGAGCCAAAAATTAAAAATAGATTAACAGGACCGCTCTGTCGAAATCAAGTGGCTTTTCGTTTTTAAACCAGGTCAACTTGGTAAGCAATGACTGCTTTATATTTTCATTGAAAATGGCATGAACGAGACGGGAAGATATTTGATGCTCTCGTTCTTAGATAAAGCCAATTTTTATCAGAAGCTATGATTGACAACCATTTGACCTGAAGACATTTAGGATATGCAAGGAGTTACCTCCACTAATAAATAAGTCTTCAACACAAATATAGGATTTTGTTCACTGCTCTAAAACCTCCGAGTTCTGTTACTTTGCAAGCGTTCATGTCGGACACACAAGCACGTCAAGAAAAGACGACTCAAACAAACGCTCTTCCTATATATTGCCATTCTAAATGCGTAATGTCGTCCTGTTATTCAAACTTTGGGATAAAAGCAAATGAGGAAAAAATGGGAATTTTTCATGCACATAAAAATAGTCAAAACCATTTCTGACAAATAAAAGCCTCAAACCAATGCCAGCAAGCAGAGGTGATATTATCTTGCCTAGCTCTGTCTCTGTCTCTCTCCCTCTTTCTTCACTAGAATAGAACTTGGGAGTCATGCATCCTACATACCAATTCAATTCCTTCATACCACCACTACTACCTAGTAAATTGCCTTATTTTTATTCAGTGCAAACATATGGAGATTGCATTGAAGTGCGTGAATTTTGTTCCTTACTTATCACATGTATTTATTAGTTACTTTAAATTTATTGGCCTAGCAGGGAGAAACGTGGATTCAAAATCGCAGAGATGTGTGAGACACCGTCTTCATCTTCATAGATGAAATTAAACCTCCAGCAATCCTTTCATGCAATCTTAAAAAGGGCATTACTTGAACAAATATTTTATCTCATCTTGGAATGGAATTCTCATTGAGTGCCAGATAATTTACCTTACTGTTTATAAATTAAAAACATGAACTAAACACATGCGATTTACCTCCTACGAGTGATTAAATGTCCTTTCATCGTTATCGTTGTTATTCTCGAAAAAAGTTGGAAAATTCTTATTAGCAGGCTTTATTAATAAAGTTCTCAATCCCAGAGAATTGGAATTTCAGAAGTTTCCATGATGAATGTGGACAATAGTTAATGAATAGCTTCCACTCTCTATCAAAACCCAATTGTGTAAAATAAAGGACCAAGTGGGCACTAATTACTAAAAAGTGCAAAATCGGAAAATCCGTTCCCAAAATAGTTGTGACAAGCCCAAATCACCGTATTCTCGTAGGTTTTTGAGAGGTTGGAATTGCAGAAATTCGATCCTGAGTATATTCATCTTAATCCCAATTAAGCTAGACACCCGTTAAATTTTAATTCAAAATCGATATTCCGCAGCTACGGAGGCAGAAAGACCGGCTTTCTTTGTCCACTTTTTAACACTCTTTAATTTCGTAAAAAATTTGGATTAATATCTGCCTTCTCGCATCAATCAACTTAAAGAGAGTCTTGGATATGTGATCACGATGCTACAATTGGAATCAAATCATCTTTCACGAAAATTAGCAAACGTGTCCCCAACTGTCATGTACATTAACATCTAACAAAAATGAGCCCATTACTTATTCTGACGCCGTTAGGGTTAAAGATACCCCAGCTTTCACCCAAGATATGTCCAAATTCTTCCTTCCTTCCTAGGAGTTAACTTTGATACTTAAAATTATACATCATTTTATCCAAATATCATCTTTAACACAAACAATCGAGTAGATATTGATTAGAATTTCTGCTGTTTGATGTTGTTCACCTTGCAGAAGGATTGTCCCTCCGGTCAGCTAAATCGACGAGCCTTCTTGGATATGTATACTCACTTTTTCCCTGATGGAAAGGCTAAAGACTTCTACGCTCATCTATTTCGAACCTTCGACCAAGACAATAGCGGTCAAATTGACTTCGCCGAATTCCTTTCCGTAAGATATTCAACTATGAACTTGTTCGCACCTCTTTACAGAAATGATAAGTTTCCGTTGTAGTTGCCTCATTGTCCTAGCCCACACAAGCCCTAAGGGGTTGATTTATTTGCACATTTATTATCACGAGAAATTTATACTTAGGCAGATATATAAAATGTTCTGGTATAAAATTAATGTCTCACATTTCCATGGTTATTTTTACCAAAGACTGTTATATTTTGTGTCATTTTACTCCGATTCCCACTAATTCTGTGCTTATTTCAGGATTACATAGAATAAATAATACTTTAAATTTGAATTAAGTGGAAAATTGGTATTTTCATCGTTTATCTTATTTAGATTTGTGTAAATTCCTTAGTTACATTAAATCATAATCAGCTCTCAACTCCAAGATTTGCAAATATCAGCAATTATGGAGCAATTTCACGAACGACGCAAAATGAATTAGGAGGTAACAATTCGCCATTATAATAGGTTGAAAAGTTTCGGTAAATGCCTGTTTGATTTCTACGAAGTATTTTCTTGATCAGCCGTCAGTCTCACGGTTTGTGGTCAGTTTAATATTTTGATCTATATAAATGACAAAAATCTCTGATAAATTTTACGTTAAACAGATGTTAGACATCTCATCAACTATGATTCATGCCTCTAAATACCACGACAATTAAAATTGTTTTCGACTGCAGGATAACTGCTTCTTATTAAAGAGAGAACTGCTTCGTTCTAGATATACGCATTTGTGCCTATTTGTTGATCACATAGATGTGTAATATCAAAAAACAATGCCTATAAAAACTATGATAGATAGAAATATCAAGAATTCCTTTATATTAACTGGAACAGAGCTAGTTCAAATGGACGTGAAGGTGACCTATTCTTAAATGTTTATTTCGTTTGGATTAAAGAAGTCCTGTTGGTACTTTGATCGTGAAGATATTTTGACTGCTATTGATTACTGCGATTAGAAATTCGAAGCATTTTTAATATTTAAACCTAAGCCTCGGCAAATTCATTACTCTAACCAAGATAACTTATTAAAACTCTGAATTTAAATAAATAGTAATAAAAAAATTTTGCCCTCTTTTGACATGATTCTAAGGCTTAAGTCGTGAACAGCCTTTCTGTTTGACTTTACTTCATTTAATCCAGCAAAATAAAGCTCTTTCACTTTTGATTTAGGTATTAGTTGAACAGTTAATCACTCTCGAAAGCAGTAATGTAGCTCTAGCCAGTATCCTCTTCAAGAGAGGACTTAAGAGTTAGATATGTGTCTGGGGTTATACACATTCACAAGTGTGCACAGTCTCTCTCCCACTCCAAACTGTCTTCTTGCCATCCCAATGCGCCGTTATTTGAACATCGATGTAATGGATTCTACAGATTGTGTGCAAAAGACATTAATTTCTGCGAGGTCAGTTGTTTGACCTTACCCACTCTAGGGTTTGGTATGCTTTTAGGTTAACGCAGTATACCAGAACTGATGTGTGTTCCCGAATCAATTTCAAGTTCCCTTACCCTCTCTACTCCCAAATACTTATACACATAAGTTCTTTTGCTTTTAGCTACACGTTTGCGTTTCCCATTTTAGGCCATCAGCATAACCCAGAGTGGTGGACCAGAGGAGAAATTGGGACTTGCCTTCCAGCTATACGATATCGATGGAAATGGCCATATCGAAGAATCAGAAATGAATGAAATTATTAAGGTAGGCTTTTCAATTATCCAATTTTATTACAAATAATAAAATGAATCTCAATTTTGTTAATATTATTAAAGATTATACCAAGGAAAGGGTACTATTCAAATCCATTAAAAATCATAAAGTGTAACTTGTTATTTTAGGAATAAACACAGATTTTAAACTCAAATACCTTTAAAATTGTCTAATTGTTCATAAATATCTCAATTAATAAGCAATCACTCGGTTTCGTGAGTTTATTAACTGTTAATTGTCATGTTTAAATCTGATTCGAGAAAATGTAAAATCAGCTACTTCCGTTAATTCAAACGTTTTGTCACGATTTTGCAGTTAGCGAGTTTACTTTCTCACCGATAGCAGCTATTTACTCACTAGATATCGTTAGACTACAGTTGGCAGACAGACAGACGTGTCCTTACTCCAAGACACTTCCTGAACTTAGCAAAGGTCATAGATAGTTGAACACAAGTCATCGTCGTGCTGTTGATATATGGAAGTCACTGTTCTTCCCACTAGCAGCGGTCATGCTGTAGGAGGGCCTTGTATTGACAATTTGGTCAGGTTGATGAGTGATTTGGAGACAAACTGTGGGAATTACTCATCCCGAGACTAAATATACATTCTACTATATCCATTTTTGTGTTGTCTGCTTCCTTCCGGCTTTAAATTGTTGTCCAAGGAAGTATTTGCTACCATGAAATCTCATAAAATTCGTAATGTCTAAAGATGTGAATCTAAACGTTTGTGAACGTTACGGAAGTTCACTAGTGTACAAACATTGAGCAAGGTTACAAAAGGTCCTGATTAAATCCGTCTAATAAAACGCTGATGCTAACTCTCTGCCTAGGATGAGTTTTCAAAATAGATAGATTGGGAAAATCAACGGTTTATTTTAAAACCAATTTTACCTAAATTTTAAAAGTATACAACTACGATTTTACTGAAGTTAAATAAACCCAAATAGGGCAAGTGTTTTCCCACCGTAAATCATACGAGGCCATCAACAGTTCTATCAGATAAATGAAAAGTTTGCTTTTGAAGCAGCTATGGCAAAATGTCATTGGTCAGCATGAAATTTCACCGAAACCGCCATTAAATACTGTCAGTGAATTCTCGATTCTTTTTCTAGGAAAACTATTCAGTTAGGGTCTTTCGGTCCCTATCTAGCAAAAGGGCTTTTTTAATTACCAAGGTGGAGACATGTTGTCCAAAAACACGTTTTGACAAAAAATCCAATTTTCCTAACCATTACTCTTAACTTCTAATTCGCGCTCAGGCAGCGTAAAAAAGCAGTGCCTTACTTATAATTTGGCCATGACTATTAACCCTTTAACGCTATTTGGACCGTACGGTCCTCCTTAAAATAAGCTCTATTGGTACTAGACTCATAACAGAGGGCGCTATTGCCGTTTGAAACATGTTCAACACTTCTATAGCCGCCAAAACTCCTCACGTTGCCGGCATCAGTCTGCTGTAGGACACGCGTGAGTGTGGTTGGGTGCGTATTTCAAAAAAATGATTCGGGTGTTAAAGAGTTGCTGATAATTTTATTCCAAAAGGTCCTTCAAAAGTAAGCTCTCCTCAGCATTAGTGATGAAATGACGTTGCATTTTTTCTTTGGATTACTCAAGATATATTTATTACTAAAAGAATTAATAAGCCATATTCATTAACATTAGATATATGGTTTCTATGGCCTTATTTGCAAATTTTCTTATTTGATAGTGTTCTAGTTAATTTTTCAAAATATATTTTGGTTTCCGAAATTACTTACCAATAATGGATACGAAAGAAACAATATTTATTTATTAATACTAAATTCTCTACTATTATTAGAAAGAAAATTTACAAAATAATCGAGAGGTCTAGAATAAATTTATTCTCAAGAGCAATATCAAACAAAGACACCATTGCAAAGTGCGCATTTAAATGCTTTAAGTGGGTAGCTTTAAATAACGTGGTTGATGGTCATTGGTTGCTTGTCGATAGACCTTGAACCCACTTAATTCTGGTTTGGCTAATATGGTGACTTCAAAAAGACTTCCGAGATATTCTGGTTGGAAAATTAAATTTAAAAAAGGATTCCTTATTCTTGGATAAAATTTGATAAATTATTACCTTAATGATTCATTAAATTTGTACGTTTGCAAAAATTTTAAAGTAAAGCTTATCTGTATGGCTTCCATTTGATTCATTTGCCAAGCACCGATTATTCATCATCTTTGATGATTTGACAAGGTAGGATGCTAAAATGTCTCCGATTTCTCAACAAACGGAGAACTTCACAAGTTGTTGCAAAATATCTGCAAGCTTATTCACAGAAATAAAGGCTATTTCAGAAAGAATTGAGACCAAAATGTCTCCTAGAGTTTCTGACACATCTACTACCTCTGTCTCTCTAAACTCACTTAAAAATTCCACTCAACCTCTGGTTGTGCCTGTCTCTTTTAAGGCGCTCCCTACTGCAACTCTAGTTCAGATGATCGATGGTGGCATAAAGTCTCATCCACCAATCAAATGTAGTTCAAAAGAATGTAATCTCACGCACCTCCTTCCCTAAAATTGACCCACCTCAACAATCTGCCCATACAACAATCAGTCGTGACATACTCCCTCCTTCAACACCACTCGAGCCAAACATGACGTTAAGGAGAGTGGATTTCTGGGTTTCGACTCTCCAAAACTCCCAAAACCTCCATCCAGATCGGATTTTCAAAGTGCCTCGTTCACTGCAGTCACGTTCGAGAGAAAGCAGTGACAGATTACCCTCCTAAATGGTCGGAGCTGGTCGAAGATGCGTGTTAGCAACAATTGAAAATTGGTCGTGCTTAATCTCGTGTTCACGCTGTAGAGCATGTTGGCAATATGAAAAAGGCAACTTCTTGCTTTACAAGTGGAGATGATAATGAAAGAAAAAAAAAGATTCTTGATCTTTTATATGTTGTGTACCTGATATCTCCTCATGCTTGTCTCTAAATCTGGGTGCTTATCTTAAAAATCTCTGTTTTCTGCAGGCAAATAGCCACTTGGATACATGTGGCCTCCTTTCAATCTCGATAGCCTGGAGACTCAGCGCTTTCATCTCTCCAATTGTTTCTCCTTGCACTTCTGAAGATATCTAAGATAATTTGATATAGATCCACCGCTCAAGCATATTTTTAACTAAATTTTGTAGGAATATATTCGATAAAAATTTATTAACTTTGGCTGACAAGACTAAGTTCACCATTTGCTAATATTTTTTCATGAAGCTTGCATATTACTTAAAATTTTCATAACGAAGCTTTTGTGTGTTCTGGGAACTGTGACCATTTTAGGGGCAAATTGGAATATAACAATAAGGTATTAAGTTAAACTTTAAAATGCATCTTTTTAATTAAACGAAATTTCCCGTAAAACTAAAGTGAGTGTGCGCATATGAGCATTAATTAAGTGACTTCCGATGTGACCTCAGCTTTGGCATTTAAGCATCAGAGATGGGGTTGGAAATTTTTCCTCATCAAACTCATTTTTTGATATTTGTGTCAAGTTGTCATATATATATATATTATATCTATATTTTTATTTATTATAATGCCATATTAATATTTAGTTACCATTCTGACTATATTGATCGATACAATTTATTTCCAAAATTTATTATTGAAAAGAAAAAAAATACACCATCAGATAGTGAGCAAGAACTTTCCTTCTCCAACATATTTGGATTTGTTTTAATTAAAGCTTGTGTTATTACTTGAAGTTATTTAAATATAAATTAAATACTTATTAACTTGAAAATGCTTTAATTAAATTTTATCCAAGTTGCTCTTTTTCTTTAGCTTCTGCATATTTGTCACAATGGATTAAGGCATGTTTTTGATTTTACGAATAAATGTATCTGTCAATTGTACATCAAATAAAGTAGGGTAAACGGTGAAGACGAATTTAGGTGAGTAAAATTGGGTTCAGAATCGAGCGTTATAATACTTAATAAATGGAGTGCCTAATTTATAACTAATGAATTACGGTCGTCTTATTTTCAGTCATTAAAAGTACACTTTTTTGTGATATGATATCTCTTTCATCTGGACACAAACTATTACTGTGCAGCATATGTCTGATATGGAGAACATCTGCAGTCCGACGAACAGACTCCTCAGTTATTTAATTCTCTTGTAAATAGGCATAAATGCCTGCAGCAAATGCCCACTTCTTCACTAACCGCACTTGCAGTGGGTGCATAGGCATACATTTCCAGTGGAAATCTATTGTCCAAGAAATTAAAAATAAACAGCTGTTTGAATGAATAAATAATAATAATAATAATGATAGGATAAATTAACATATAAACAGAAAGAGTACAGTTATTCAAAGGGTATTGATTGGTATTTATTTTAAGCTTTTATTAATCAAGCAAATTCTTACTGTCATCTGTTGAGAATTCTACATGCTCTCGTGAATTCTATATCTTAATACAATTTTTATTCGCCAATTAAATTTATTTTCATTTTTTTCCTCTTGAAGAGATAATTATACCCAGAATTTTTTTAAACTAAGTATCTGTAGGTTATTGAGCGTATAAATGTTTGAACAAAATAACGAGAATTATTAGAAAAAATGTTCATTTTTTGGTTTTTTCTACCAAACAGGTAAGCAGTTAAAGAATTGTTTTCTCTTTCAGACTAATAGTGGGGAAAATGCAACTCAGTTTATTAATGAAGACGAAACCGGACTTAAGCAAAAATCAATTAAGTTTAGACATTAAAATACCCTTCAATCTGAGTAGGACTGATCTCACCTAATTTTCTAATTAATCCCTCTCCAAAATAGTCTCATTTAATCTATATTGACTATGAGATGCGAATTTCAATAAAGATGGAACGTGAGTTTAACGTTTAAAGTTTCAACAATTGAAACACAATAGTCATCATCGAAAAGCAATCTTCTCACTGAATTTAGCCTAGCTTTTAGCAAGCCCCTTCATGATCTGGATTTGTAGTTTCAAGTACCAATTTTAGTTTTGCTTAAACAATTCCAAATTAGTCACTACATCAATAAAATATGGAAAAAATACGAGAAAATAGCAAATTAGGCGAATTAAGTTCAAGGCCATCACAGCTTTTAATATTCTTGACGATCATATATTGTTATTACTTAGCAGTATATCCGGTCTTACAGATGATCTCTTTTTAATTATTAATTGCAAACGTAGTTTAAAGATACCGAAAGAAGATAGCACAACACTGTTGCCTAATTCACTCGAGTAAATGTTCTTTTTTATTTTTTCGAATTTTGCTAGTCTATCTACCTCATGGTTGGTGAGACAGATCCAAGTCCGGAGAATAGTTCTGAAGTGCGAACCCACGCTATTTTTAAGAAAATGGATCTCAATTCCGACCATGTTTTAACCAAGGAGGAATTTATTCGGGGCTGTATCAATGACGAGCATCTCTATAACCTTCTTGCAAGTGCTGGCTCATGAAAATCGGATTTTCCTTCATTTTTGATTCCGTCAAATTGACACCATTTTCGTACCATTACTTCACCTCCTACCCCCTTCCCCCCTCCCCACTCCCCTCCTCATTCAATCCACTTCTGTGTTGTATAAAACTATTTATTCGGTCATTCTGCCAACGCCCAGTCAGTGGGCAATTCTCATCTGATATATAAGGCATTACTTCCACTAATGTGGCGTTTTGTTTGAAAAGGGGTCCTAAACTTTCCTCTTGGAGCTCCCAGTTAGCAAAAATTAAAATACTCAGTTGACTAAAATAAATTGGTAGATTTCTAAACACATAAATAGGAAATTTAAGACTGCCTCTACCCTTTAATTAAGCCTTATGAACGAGCGCACCTCCTCCAAAAGAAGAGTTTTTATAAAATCACGAGGTAAATAATCTATTCTTAAGTCCACTTAAACTGGATATTTTGACTGAATTCAATCAAAAGGAACTGAAATAAAATATATTGTAACGTTTTACCCTTTGGTGAAATCTATGCGACCTGTAAACTCCGAAACGGAGATTTATATGGATAGAAAATGAAATTTTATTGGCTGTTGCAGTGGCTCCAATTAAGTTCGGAAGACTTACTTTTACTTGAGTAAACTACTGAGCTTTCCTACAAGGACGGCATTTCAACAAACTGCTGGTTCAACCTAAAATCAACTAAGCAAAATATTAAGAAGCCTTAGCATTGATATCACTTGAGAATATTTCCGGTCAGATTATCGTTTCATGCTCTTAAAAATTGGTGCGCATGTAACATATGGAAGCATTCAGTTACGTAGTAGAGGAGAATCGGTCAAAGTGGACACAATTTTCTCAAAAAAAACGCAATTGCTAAGACCTCGCAAGCGCTAAAACGCACCTGTTACTTTGTGTCTCCACTGCCTGTGCTGTCCGGCGATGAGGCTTTTATGGTCTGCTCAACAAGGACCTGGGAAAACACAGCTTCAGAACACGTGCTCGTTTTCCACCCCTAACCTCCCCCCCCCCCCCACCTCCTCCACCATTTCTTATTCCTCCACTTCTCCTTTCTAACACCACCTTTTTGCTATTGGGTATAACTTTTTTGGCTCACAAATTTGATTTGGAGATTTGTAACTACTAACCAAAACTTACGTAAAAATACATATCACTTTGACTTAGAATTTTTTTACCTACTTCGCTCCCTTGATGAAACTTGGTGTCTCAGAAGAAACTTCGATTTTTTCATTTCCATTTCTTCATTATTTGGACCTCAAATGGTCTTTTGAGTTTTCAATGTGGCAAAAAAACTCCATTTTGCCTTATATAATAGACTTATTAAAATTTAACGTGAATGCAAGAGTGAGTTCCTAGAAATGTCTCCGACACAGCCAATGCTGGAGAGTGCATTAAATGGTTGTCTTCAACAATTTTGGCGTGGTATGCTTTAATTATGAAATATTATTCTAATCAAATAGCTTTTTTCCCTTAAATTTATTGTGTGCTGATAATTTAATACTTTGTTGAACTCTTAAAAGATTTCATTGGGAAGTTGCGTACAAGCATTCTGGTACCACAGCCTTATCTGCTAAGGTGTTTGCAGACGAGTTACCCAAATATCAAAGAGGCTTTATCAGGAGTGGACTTGAATCGATTAGTTGACAAACGAATGTGGTCGTAATTTTAATCATGAACTAGGGAGTAAAGTGAAATTTGAAAATCAGGATACTATGAAAAAACTATGGAGGATACAGTACCTCCAGAATTGAGACTTTCGATGCCCTATCGCCAGTACTTCATTCTTGATCCCTTCCCCCCCCCCCCCCTAAACTTATTGATTCAATTCACCCATTTCTTGGCCCATGAGTAAGACGTCTTGTTTGGGATGGCTATAGTAATATTAACCACTTATTGAATTAGCAATACTTAATAGCACAAGCGCACTAAATTCCAAGTACTCGTTTTATTTGAGCCGGTTTTGAAATCCAAAAAGAGTAGCCATGATGTTCATCTTATTAAATTTACAGATGAACTTTACCAATCTCGGTTACACCACAATATGAACAACAACCGTAAATTATTCATGAGACAGGATTATTCGAATTCCGTTTTCACCCCTCCGTTTAGGAAATGCTAAATTAAATTAAATTAAATGGTGAGACTTCATCAGAAACCCTCCCTCTTGTTTCAAGAAATCCTTATAACGTCTCTTCCTCATCCTAGGTAATTATTTCGTGAAAATGTTAAGGGAGGAGAACAACTGGAGTTCCGACGGAACTGGATGACGAATTATTGATGGAGACAAAGACTGAGAAGGTGATTTAACGACAAAGAAGGATTATTAATAATAGCAAAGATGACAAATTTTAAGTGCAGAGTTCGATTTTACAAACGCGGGAGAACATAGTGACAGACAAGCATTGACAAAGGTGCTGCAGTCGGCATTGTACCAATGAGCCCCGAACTTCCAGCAACATCCAAGTGCGTATAGGGTATTTGCTTCTTCTCTGAACCCAAACCATGCTAAAACAGAAACAAAGAACGAATAAGAAACGGGTTAAATCAAGAATAGAGGTTAGAGAGAGTAACTCACTTCATCGAGGCCGCTGGCAGCCATCATAAATGCGGCAGGGAACTGATGTCCACGAGGAGTTTCACTGCTCGGGAGATTGTTACACTGAAGGATATCTTCGTACTCCGTCAATCCCTTTACCATTGCATAGTCCTCCCGACGTACGGTTGAAATCTTCAAGTAAAACAGCAGAATTAGCACCCGAAATAACTGCGTAAATTCAACATTTAAGTAACAAGCACTTGCCTCAGCAGGATCCGAGACCTTATCACCAGCTTTTTGTAATTCCGTTGCTACATGCCTCTTGCGAGCTGGTCCATTGTCCACAATAGCTGTGTAGCATTTGTAAGCTCTAACAACATGACCGGTGAGAGTGGCAATAGTGAAAAGGAATGGGTTGACAGAATTTAGGGCTAGTTCTTTTGCTTCACAAAGAAGGTCAGTCATGACCATACGTCCCTCACCATCTGTGTTTCCAACTCTAATACGACGGCCGGCTCGTGAAGTGATGATTTCATCAGCCACGTAACTGTTACTTCCAATGCTGTTGCGTACAAGGGCCATCAATCCCTGCACACACAGTCCCTTAGGTTTAAGTAAACTCAAGGTCTTTAAGAAGCCAGCGACAGATGCTGCCCCACCCTTATCACGATGCATTCCAGCCATATGACCATTGGCCTTAACATCAGCACCCCCAGTATCGTATGTGATACCCTTTCCGACTAGGAAGAGGGTAGTGTCAACGTTAGACTTGTCAGAGTACTTTATGTGTACAACTCGACCGTCATGTCTAGGAACGCAAGAGGCAGCGCGGTTAACAGCAGCCATCAAGGGATATTCCTTTTCGTCAACCTTTTTAACATCCAACTCGATTTCACGGATGTTGGCGAACTCTGCTTTAAGATATTCGACGATTTTAATGGCGGCCATCCTCTCTGGGTCAGACCCAGCGATATCACGGGTTACTCTTCGACCTTCTTCCACGGCATAGGCAATATGCAAGACCTTCTCTGAGACACCGAACACTTGGAGGGTATCAAACTTTGAAGCCCTCTCTGGAAGGGCCTCACGAATTTCAAGGGGCTATCGAAATTGGTAAAAGTAAATTAGCAGAAAGGGGCTACCCAAAAATACGGCAAATTAAAGAGCAGCGATCTTACTGTGTAGAGAGCATAAAGAGCTCCAAGAATGGCATTGAGGACTGGATAATCACTCTGCATCCAAGATTCATCCAGAGGCCCTGTTGATAATGGTCCTAGTACAAGAAGGGGCTTTCGGCAACCGAGTTTATGCGCCCTAAAGAAATTTATTGATAAGTGCCAAGAAGTACAACTTTGGCTTACTTGATAAGACCATTGTAGGCAGCATCGTAGATGTTACGGCTATCAGCTATATCTGTATTCAACCTGCCAGTAGAGGAATAAATCTAAAAGAACAAGGAAAATAACATTAGACTTAAGTCGACATAATATAAACACTACTGAGTCGAAACTAAGTAGCATGCCCTATCTCTGTGAGTATATTCCTTTCAACTTTGTATAATGAAAACAAGGTTCGCTAAAAAGTAGCTTGAAAGGCTCCGATGCGAAGCACGCTTCCTATTACCATTTTGACTTAACTAATGCAACCAACTATACCATTCAAAAATTTTTAAATCTGTGACTTAAAGTAGCCATAGCCTCACCTAATTAAATATATATACGAGAATGGAAATTAATCCATTTTACTAAAGAATTCGGTTTATTGGGTTAAAAACCCCAACCCAGATCATAACTGTACAGTTATATCACCTGAAAAATGTGATGAAATTGGAAATTCTAGTTACCAAGGCTATTTGACCTTGGCTCGTAAATAAATACTTACGGTCAGCAACAATTTTTGAGTCATTAAAATCGATGACCTAACTACTAAGGTGCAATAAAATCTACAAATGGAGTATACGGGATTGACCTTAAAACCGTTTGAGTAAGTCGCAGATAAGATTCGCTATTAATGAGATCAAGGTCATTGGTAATTAAGACCAGGTAAAAAACCCTATCACTATTAACCAACCGACATGAAACAGATGAGAGATAAAGTGGAAGCTTTTCTCCCAAGTTTTCGGTAAGAAGAGAAAAATAGTAAAAATAGCAAATCCAAAGAAATTTCAACTTGCAAAGCAGTCGACCTGGTGTTTCTGACCCTCAGATGAGGCAGAGTCCTCCTATTTTCCAGATTCACATTTACAATCTACATACTTGTTCTTTAAAGTCAACTCTTGTGTTTGGATGTTTATTCATATGGGAAGATTGTAAAGCCTTTTTGCACCGTCAAGAAAATGCATAAGAAAAAATCAATTGCTGGAAACTGGTGGAACTCGCAACTTTGGTGTGCATAAGTTGGACGATTTATTAAGCAAAAAAGCACCAATATCTCAGTGACACACCCACACAGTGTGGGAATCATTACTAATGGCGTGCAAAATGTGTCCGAAAATTAGTCATACAGAATTCGGAGTAACGATGATTGCGCAGCTAACCAGCTGGCGATCGTAACCACCATGTCGGTTGAAAAATTTTACGCACCCATAAAGAAAGTGTTAACAATTGGTATGAATAGATAGGAAGGATCAACTCTGGAAAACTTTATCAATCAGAACTACGCATTGCGGTTGACTAACACGGTCACTGATATGTTTGCTATGAAACAGACAAAATCACTTCAAAATCCCTTCTAGCATTCATCTTGAACAAACATAGCACGATGAAAATATGAAATCTGGAGCTACAAAGTCAGCTAACAAGGCTAAAACTCACCAATCGCTTGCATTTGTGGCCGGAAAAGGCAAGCACTTCACAGGATTCTGAAATTGTAGGGTTCACCTCTTCAAATTCAGTGAGCGTCTTCTCAATCGCACCAAAAGATTCTCCAAGAGAACGAATTCCATCATTGACGAAGACAACAACGTCGCAATCAGCCCCAGGAATACTCGAACAGACTTGCAGGTACATCCTAAGGAAAGAGAGATAGCATTATGGGAGTTAATGATGCATGTTTTATAGACCTCATTATTTCTTTCTAATTGGTTAGTTAACTTACAGCCAATAAGATTGCTGCAAAATGTTCGCGTTCTAACACATGCGCGCACTCAAGCAACCAATTAACGCACGACCTTTAATGCCCATTTGTACTACTTGGCAAAGCGTACATAGACTGGACTTCTCGCACAGTTACCCACTTGGCAAGGCTATTTTGTATTTGATTGTCGCTATTTTAGTTGAAATGCATATATGCGAATCGAATCGGAGTGTTGATAAACTCAGAAAATGGAGTTAGTACTGAGAAATTAACAGTGTACTACAGGGATTAATGCGCAATTTTACATTTTGAATAATAATTCCATCAGTTGAATTCTTGGAATAGCTATTTTTAAATTTTTGTTCAATTCGTTCAGCTGATCATGCGCCATCTCTTTAGTCTGCCAAAGAAACTTCTCCAAATTTATTTTTCAGCTTACTCTCTTTTTCATTCAAACATCCAACACTTGAGGTAGCAGTTTTGTACCGATCTACATTTAAACAAACTGGGTGGAATGGCAACTAAGATGAATGACACCCACCCACACAAATCTCCTATTGGTTCCGCATTGATAACGTCATCGCCTAAGTACGTGATGTTTGATTTCAGGTTTTACATCTCCAGCTGGTCAGTGACAAATTTGAGGAATTATAAACTCACTTTGGCTCTAGATTTCTTTAAACATAAACTATATTTTACTAAAGAGAAGTGACGTATTTTAAATGGACACGATATTTTTGGCAATAATTACACAGTGCTTTAGTGAAGCCAAATCTGCGGCTTTCAGCCTAATGTATAGGAATGGATTTAGAGCAGGAGAAGATTTCGCGAAAAAATTTAACCCTATCGTAATGCACGCAGATTTAAATCACAAGCTAAAAAGCGCCGCATGGCTACTAAAGTCTCCTCGGTTAAATTTCTAAAGAGCTTTAGCTAATAACCATGCTAGCTCAATAGTCATATTATTGTATACAACAAACGGATGAAGAACAAATTGGCCATGCAACCTCTCTTCTCTCATTTTGATCCACCGCGTGCGCGCTTTCATTTAATTAACCCGAATTCAAGGCTACTCAAACCAACCGGAGGGGACCAGAGGTTAAATTTCAACAAGGGTAAAGAGAGTCAAAAGGTAATCATGAAGCCTCGCTGAATTAGCAATTGAAAACTTTGCATCCATTGTTCAATTCGTATCCTCTATAGGTATTTAAGACAAATGGACTTATTAGTAGCAATAAGTCATTAAATTGTGAGCCGATGGTTAAAGAGCACATCCGCATCCCAAAGTTCACGAGATCGAAGTCCCAGTGATGTAAATGGTCAACGGCGGCTCATTAAAACCCCTCAACCGACCAAGTTAAGTTCTTTTGACACTTATTAATAACCTTGAAGGTGTAGTAGTGGCTCATCGGCTAAACGTGTCCGACTTCGAATTTTGCGATAATTTTTTGGATGCACATCCTGTGGGCGGAATAGCCAACAGTAGCAGTCGAATCTGACAAAAAGAGAGAGCCAGTAGAAGGTTTCAAGTCACTATCAAGAAGTCTTCACACTCCTACTGTTATATGCAAAATGAGATTTAGAAGATACTTTAGTATAAAAACTGAACCTAAATTATAATGTTTTTAGAAAGTCAATGATTACTTATTACCATGCTTCCTTATTGGCAGGTTCCGACTCCGACCCATAGAAAAAAGGACTTTCCAAAGTTCAATCTGTGTAACAGAAAACCCCATGCTACAGAAACACACACACACACACAAACAATTTACCAGGTATTTTTGTCAGTATTATCCGAAACGCCTGTTAGTTGCAACAACTGAGTGGAGAGAGAAGTAATGTAAATAGACGAGTTCTGCTTAGCTAAGCAAACGAGTTTTTTAAGAATTTTAATAACACTTCGAATGCATACCTGCATTTTTTCCTGAAAAACTCACATGGTGTTTACACTTGAGTATGTCAGTCACGAGAACGTGTGAATGGAAGTGGCTTAAAATGATCCACAGACAGGTAGAAATGTGTTTGTCAAGTCAACATTTTAAATGCTACATGTATTTACTCTGTAGCTTTCACGTGCTTAGCGTTTCAACGTCTTTACGGAGATTAACTTTTACAAATGAAATTGTCTGCAAATAGTACAATAATTCAAGTATCAAAAACATCTCAAAATAAAAAACAAATGTATTTTGAGGTCAACGTTAAAAGTGGATCTGAAAAAATGCCGAACTGATAATTAATAATGAATAAAACTATTTGGATTACAATCCATATTTAGCGTTAAATCTTTCTTTATTAAAATGGACATTTTAAATTGTTTTAAGGCTTTAAAGTACTTCTCAGATTTAGTAGTCTGTTAAGCACCTATTATCACCTTCCAAATCCTTTAAAGGTAAGCGCTTTCATGGAACTCGTCTAGAGTGGAAAAAAGACATCCCTGATCACATTTGGTTGAACAAAATTGTCAATTAGCCGCCCATCTAATCTCCAGCTATATCCAGTGCAGCGCAAAACAGACGTTGATACTATTAAATGTCTAAATTCAGCCAGGCTGGATGTTTTGAGAAGTAAAATTCGTCCATTCTGTTATGATGACAGGATATTTAGTTTCTGCTGTTATGATCTTTCTGCTCACTAAATATCCAAAGACTACAGTAGACTTGGATCGGGGACTGAGAGAGGCAAATCACAACTAAGTTACCCACAAGGTAGTTTTCCAACTAAGGAAATACTAAGTATAAATAAAGGAATTCAATTCGCCTTCACGATATTTCTGTCGTGATGGTAACCACTCATCCTGATTGACTGTTAAATTGTCAGAAGTGAAATGGGCCCGTTATGGATAAGTATTCTGGCCGACTTGGACAACCTGCGAGGATTGTTAAGTTCAAGAAAACCCGTAAACACTGCGACTTTGAGTTTCGTTTTCCCATCTCCCCACCACACTACCATCATCGACTAGATCGGTGGGTTAATCTACATCAGATTGGTTTATAAATCTTTTTGTTTTTTTTTTCTCTTCTTTTCATTTTTATTCAATAATTTATTCTCCCAAACAGTGGGCCCGAGATATGGGACAGTTTGCAGTAAAGGGTTACTAATAATCGCATTGAAGGAAATCTTCTTCCTCCTCCTCATAATAACTTGTCACCTGGAGACCCTTAATACAAGTGTGATTATTTATTAACGGTCCCTCTAGAGGGCATTACCTTAACGATTTTTTTTTCTGATGAATAAGAGGTGTTATGAATGAATCATATCTGCCCGGTAGCAGTCGGTGGATGCCGGGTTAGCTTGATGCCATTAACGATATCATTAAAGTAGCGTCAAGGAGAACGTAAGTTATCCCCAGGAAAAGCAGATAATTAGGTGTCATTTCATATGTTTCTTGGGCCTTGAATCGATGCAACGGTCTTCGTATGCGTTATTGGGGCTATGGAATTACTAACTAAGAAGTATAGCCTCGGCCGATTACACTTCGCAGAGCTATAACTCTTTTATTTGGTGCGTAGAAAGATTCCAAGTTAGTTAGCAGTCATTGAAGCATTCTGAACATTCACAAGTTATTAGTCATAGATAAATGTGCAGTCTGCTTAGTCCTCGTAAAAGAATTTAATTTTCATTCTAGCATTAATTAGGCTTACCTGATCGGGCTTATGCTATTGGGAAGACTGAGGTCAAAGCACAAGCCCAGGGGGTAATTAATGAGAAACCTCCTATTTATTAGAAGCATATTATTTGATAACCACCAGCCTATTCATCTTCGTCAAGAGATCATTGAATTCAATGAAATTTCGTCGCCAATATACAAGAGGCAAGCAATTTGCGAAGAAAAACTCACTTGGATGTTAAGATGAAAAGCTTAGAAAAAAACACTCGATTGCTTGATCTTAACGTCCTGACCTTTTTAAAACCACGAAAATACACACACACACACACTTCCCCTATTTTCACTTAATAATTTATACTAAAGGAACATGGCTGCAGCCTTATGCATCTTAAATTGTGGAGTTTAACTTTCCGTCTTTTAAGATCTACCTCAAAATATGTTTCTTAAATTCCTTTAGATTTTAGATGACATGTCTACTGCTGATAAATTGTTGGGTCTATTCTTGCAATAGAAATGATTGGAAAAGAGCCTAAAACCTTGATTTTCAAAACCGCATTTTAACCAGTTGGGTACATTTCAACCCTGGTAACAAAATTAGCTTGAGTCCAAAGTTTGTTATTTTGGCTCCCAGGCCCACATGCAGACCATGATTTGACCCGAATAGAAGATACAAGACAAAGCTTTGAGAATTTCCACTTGCATTAACAACCTCAACGTTATTTGACCTCTGGTCACCTTTTGGAGTTTGCACCAATCTCCTTTGCACTTTTCTCTTCAGGTGGTTATCGCAACCGTGCCAGCTCTTGTATGTATCCAACCGAGGTTAGTAAAAAATCAAAATTGAATTAATGTTGTGATATTCTAATAACGATAAAAATATTCACCTTGTTAAGGTCAAAATATAGATGTGTAAAGCACAAACAGTGAGGTCAAGAAGCCATGGTTTCATGAAATTGAATGGCCATTTGCATGACACTGGTTTCTTTCACATTATGCACACTCCTTGGTTCTTTGCTTCCATTTGCTCTAATAACTCAGGCACATAATCATTGGGTTCAACTGGGTTTAAGTAAATTGTAATATTTCTCAATCAAAACCGTCATTAATGTTTAACTTTTTCTCTAAAGGACAAGTGCAATGCATCATAAATTGTATCACAATATTCAACCTTCTTGATAAGAGCAATGATACGAAAAATTTGCCATCGAAAGTCTTTCAAACATTATTTTTTGTTGACAAGCCGATTCATATATTCTTATGACAAACCGAAATACCAAAGTGGAAAAGGAATGTTTAGGAGGCCTAATTGAATATTTCCACTGCGCTCGAGAGAAACGCACCAACATTATTTCTAGTGCAATTAGTAATCTATCATCAGATTCCCATACTCAAACCTGGATATGTATGGTGAAGAACTAGCATTCACCACATGTCCAGTTCCACACAGGTAACTTTATTTTCTGAGCTAAAGCCTTCCTCCTCTTCCTCTTGGATCTGAGTAGTAGTAGCCGTATAAAGAGACAATAGAGGAGTTCTAAGTGAAAGAAATCTGTGAGCATTAAAATAGTCATGTATAACAGCCATCTCGTTGTCAAAACTGTTTTTTTTTCAATTGATTCAGCATCTTCAAATTGGGACAGCTGATTAATAGATCTAACCACCTGGGTAGTAGAAAAGAATTCTATATTGCGATTTTGTGTCATTGCCTTTAGATTTGTGAAAAGATGCATTTAATTTCTGCTCAATTTTCGAGCTTTAAGAAACTTTTACGATTACTAAATGCGACGTTCTTGAGTCGTATGTGTTAAATTAATGGCCTAATACTGAAAGCAAGCTTCGATAACCTCGTAGCGGATTACTACACTAATAAGCCTTGACTTATGTTCACTAATCCCTATGGCAAGATCTCCTAATTCGTAAAGGCTCCCAGGTCTAAGTTACGACAACGATAAAGAGGAAACAGACGTATGAAGTGAATACGTTTATTTGGGAAGTGCGTCACAGACAGGGAGCTTAGTCATTATAATACAATGAAGGGTTTGTTAAACCATGCAGGGACTATTGATTGGCGGTTGGCTGAGTGGTCACTGCTCTCACGACCGCACTTACTGCCTACGCGACAAGTAGCACGCAGCACGCTCATGCCTGTCTGAGTGAGCTTGACATTTCTTTGTCAGTGTTGTTCGATCCACGACCTTATCAGTTGAAACGTATATTGGATTACTAATTAAGTGTTCGGACCCCCATTTCCATAGTTCGTTGCAGTTTAATTTTGTTTCTTATATTTAGTAAAGAAACTTGTTATTGGCTTGACAACAAACTGTTTTGTTTTTTTAAATGGTAATTGAGATAAAGTAGTAGTTGTTTTCTGCATGACCTTATGACCCTTTCTGCCCCCAAAATACTTAAGTACACCTACTTCGGTCGGAGGTAGGTTTTCAGAGTACGCAATTTAATGAGGACTCATTTTTAAGGAAGACATTTTCTAAAGTGGGCATTTCGTAAGCACCCATTTCACAATTAATGCATAGTTTGTTAAAAAGAAATAATACGCATTAAAGCAAGAAAATGGCGCTTAGATGCTAATTAATACGTATCTCCAAGCGCAAACAATCGTCATGTGATTTAAACTTTTGAAAGACAGGATAGTAATACCAAGAAAATAAACTTTACTCCCACCCCCAAACCTCTACAAAATGAGACAATTTTCATAATTGACCCAGTTTTTAAGTGATTTCATCATGTACGCTAAAATCAGACAATAAGCGAATACTTTCACATAAACAGGAGTTGAATTAGTTTGCATATTAAATCATGCGACTCTGGCGAGGAAACCTAAGGAAGCTACACTGTGAAATAATTTAGGAATGGCTATTTTATCACAGAATTCGTAGACTGTTAGCACTTAGTAACCTGAACCATCAAAGGAAGGTGAAGTTTTAAATGTCAGAAACTCTGCATTAAAACAAAGGAAAGGGAATTTAGGAAGTCGATTTCTAAAAGAACGAGGCGTGTAAAGTGTGAAGGACTTAGTCAACAGTTGAAAGCATCTAACAATGTATTCTGGTTCTTTCAGACAAAAAGGTTTCGAATCCACAGGTCACCTGAAGTTGATAACCAAAGAAGAGCATTTTTTTCACATTGTCAACAAGGAGTCTATTCTCGAAAGAAAAGAAACAATTTAGGACAGTATTGAAAGATATTGAATGAAATTTCGTCGCAAAGTAAGGTTCGACTTCCTTAGATAAAAGCACATCATTTACAAAGTGGAGGTGTATAGAAATTGATTAGGATCCATTGTTATTGTATTGGGTATGCAATATGTTCATGGATTTATTAAGTAAAAGTACAAGTAGACTTGGGGTGCATGACTTATCTGATCATGAATGGTCAATATTATAAATCGGGTCGAGTAAGTACATATGCGTATTTCCTTGACCTTAGCGTTCTGATGTTCGATGATCCATTTCCAGATATGGATGATTGCGCATCTAGGGATATGTTAGAGTGATCTTGTTGCTATTGAATGGAATTCACAAGGTCACTGGTTTACGGATTGTTGCATTTTTTTATTCACACATGGTTGCCAGCATCTCTGTAATTACTTGCTTGTAAAACAACCATTCATTTATTACATCCTACGCTCCGTGAAATCAGTTTAATTTCATCAATAAGAAAATCGTTGTTTGAACTACGAGTTCCGGTGCTTCTTAGTGGATTCTGAGTAGTTGTAGCTTTATAAAATTTAAAATATCGCTAGGTTATGAGTGAGATAAAGAAATTCTTGATCTTCTTCTTCGAATCAACTCTTCTACTCATTCGATTTGAGATGAGAAGCATACGCTTCTCGAAGCAATCGTTGTTAATGAAGTAAAAGAAAGTGAACAACTCAGTTGGCAAGAAACTTCCCAGTATTTACGGAAGTCCATTTGGAGTCTTGAAATCACGCCGAAACTAGACGTTTTCTTTCGAGTTCGATGAATGAGCAACCACACAAATCACCTTTCCTTCATTGAAACTGAGAAGGGGACATAGGCTATTTTGTTTATGAAGTGGAACATTCGTTCGGATAAACCCCTATTGCGTAGGTAAACATACAGGGGCTAAATAGACTGAAAGGGTAAATAAACAGTCCATCACTATTTATGCAATGCAAATTGGTGAGTATTAACATTTTTGGGGCGCTTATTACGATTTTCTAAGACCTTTCAATCATATTTTGTCAAGGACTTTTTTACTCAAGGCCTATTATACATATAAAGGCAACCAATCAATGAGAACTAGAAATAACTTAATCCCGTGTGATTACGAAATGGTGACGTATTTGTAGTATAATTCAAATGCATTTATTGTAATTAATATTATTCTGAATATGCGATGAATGTTTTCAATTTGCAAAAAAAAACTTGTGAGGAAATGATAAAACGTCATGAATACTTTGATTTCCAATGGTGGTTATATTGTTTTTTTGACTTAAGGTGAGTAGCTGCTCTCATACCAATTCCAAATTTACATAAAATAACTTTGAATATCAATTACTTTTAATTGCTTCCTTGATTTCATTCGTTAATGTCAAATATTGGTGGTGGTTCAATTGTGAAGGAGTATTTGTTTACGCGAGTAGTAAAATTTTTTTCAAACAGCTAAGTTCAGGCGGAATGATGAGATCGTACAGCAACTCTAAGTTCGAAGTCAATTATGCGCAGATGAAATGTATACAAAACTTCGCAAAAGCCGTTTACTACAGACATTTTCTCACAGCATTTTCGAACGTAATGTGTTATCGGTGTGGTCTGATTTTCTTATCAAGTATTAAAGAACCATAACTGTTATACGCAGAGGTATGGCACACGCAAATGGTGAAAGGAGGTTTGGAGGCCGAAAACTTTCTAAATAAATGTGATGCGATAAGTTTGTCTGTAGGAAACGAATGACATCCTGATTCTTAACGATTCTGAGATCGCCATGCGATACAGAAACGAACTTTTGAACTTAGTGGAACACAAATACATCTATTACCAGATTTAAGGTTGAATCTCTCACAGCTCTTTACAATATATAAATAACCTCAAAATTTGAAAAAGACTGAAATTTTCATGACATTTCTTCTTTCGGCAACTTTTATAGACCCCAGGCTTTAGGAAGGAAGACCAATTGGAGTAATTATAATGGAGAAACTGAACACTTTCAACTTTGTTACATTTCTGAGAAATTTTAGAGTTCAGATGAATGTCAATTAATGGTTGATTTCAACTTCCACAGAGGAACCATCACTGACTTAAGCGTACGTCTTAATGCCATTTGTGCATATTATGGACTCATCAACTTCGATGTATTCGTACCATATTAATTAGCCTGACTCTGCCTTGTTTCATATGTCCACCATTATGAAAATAGACCTTTACCACTACTTCTTACTTGCCATGAAGATCCCATAAGCTATCGGAAGAGGCATACTTTGGTTAGCACAAGTGATCAAATGGAATGTAGATGTGTAGGCGTCTTTAACTGTGGCCATTGAGAATGAAGGTGAAATTTTGGCAAAATATAATGACGTCATTTGTGCCGATAGTTCATTTCTAGTTTTCGTCGTGGTCTTATTGCGCGTTCGAATTCGTTTCTGTAGGTTATTTTATTATCCTATCACCAAAATAAATAATATTATTCTTTTTTATTAATCAACTTCCAATTCAAACATCTCATTGTCTTCTGAATTTTATTTACTGAAAAAAAAATTTTTGGGTACATTTTGGTGGCACTCGGTAAGAGAAGGTAAATTCACTCCCCACCCTCACACCCCAGCCACTCACCCACCCCTCCTCTCACAAGTACACATTGAATGCAAACATTTGAACGATTTTCTCATATTTGAAAATTCGCTCAATAATGATTTAAATTTTAGCCAATGTTCGTTGTTCTAGAAAATGAATAATATTTATGATCGCCCAGAACTGGCTAAAAGATTTTAATTTGAGTGACAACTAAGTCATACAGATAAACAAAAGACATAAATCTCAGATCACGTTCTCTAACCTGTGCACAATGTCATAGCCAAACTAATTTATGGACAGACTGATTAGAGAAATATAGGTTAATTTGCATAACAATGGCTGAGACATCGCCTCCTATCAATCCAAGACAGAGTGTGTCTGTTAGTATACAATCTATACCGTTGGAAGCAAAGCAATATACCGTTTTCATACTTATATTGGAACACTAATTTACATAAGTTTCTTACTAACGAACAAGAATTATAAAGCTGAATTCGAACGAACTAGACTAACACCGCTAAGGAAATACGAAAATCCATATATTGGCAGAAAATTTCACATGCTAGTCCTGCTGTAATCACACTCCCCAACTTGACATAGTGGTCACTGACACCTTAGCTAGGTCAAAAGCAATGGGATCGGTGTCCAACAGTGCGTATCCTGTGACACAAATGGACAGTTAATTCGTTAGCTTCGATTGATAAAGGAATTTGATAAAAAGTGGTGACAGAACTCAGAACCACTTCTGAATATCTTCTCTCTACCCACCTCAAATGAGCAAAATATAATATGGGCTTTTATTTAGAAAGCTAAATTCTTAATGTGAAGTTGGGAGTAAAAAGGCTAATAATAAGTGACCCAAAAGATGAACTTTAAATTAGTTGTGACAGCTCGTATATGAGGAGACATCTTTTGAATATAGTCAAAAATATTAAAAGCGGTTAAATTCTCGGAATTTTACGAAAAATTTTCAAGTGATGGTACCATAATCGTTCTATTAGATGAACTTCATAATGCATAAGTCGTCAGAATACTTAAACTCTTCATTAAATTGTGAAGAATGGAAAAATAATATCCTCGTTCAAAGAATAAAAGCTATGCAGTTAAAGGAATCTTGGAATTCGAATTAGGACTCTCGTGCACCTTTGTGGTGAAACTCTGGTTGGATATCAATACTCAATTTGTTGACACTTTTCGCATATTCACCCAACAGAAAGAGAGAGAGAGAAAGAGATGAATTTTGAGATGGTCAATAAAATAGGTTGTGTACTGAGTTTCTAAGCTTGGTACATGGTTCGCCATTTAACTTAGAGAATTCGACCATAATTATTTACATTATCTGATACTGCGTAACATGGAAAGTAGACTGAAAGTAGATATAAACATCCTCAATGAAAATGATTACTGAATTTTGAGATTTTTAAATACGTTGTATTTGGTACCAATCGAATAGTTTGTCACTGATGGATTTTAATCCGTTTGGAAGCTCTTTGGGAAACTGCGCTCGTGTGACTACTTAGTCCTCTATTGCAATCATTCTCGAAAGTGAACAAGAGTGATTTCAATGTGTGTTTGAAGAAACGCAAGTGTATTTGTTGAAATGCTTGCTATCTCCAACATGCAAGAATATTATTAAATTCCTATTTGCGTTTTTGAGCCACAATAACTCGAAAGTGCTACTAAAATATTGTTAGTAGTTTATATTTTAGCTTGCAAAGAATTTCAAGAATGCATATTTGATACAAGTGGGCGTGCAAAAGCAACTATTTAGGGGTTGCACTATTCATAATGCGTGTAAGTTGGATGAGAAGAGGAATTTTTAATTGCACTAAAACCTTAAAAAATAGAGTGACTGTTGTTTTTGCTTTAGTGAACCATGAAAGGTTGTCTCTTCCTGTCAATTTGGTCAGTAGAACGAGCAGGCACCATCCCATAACAGCAAACTCTTACATATGAGCAATAAAATCTACCCCTATCCAATATGAAGGATTTTCAGTATTCACTCGACATTTAAATTTAGATATGGCGTTTTTGTATTTACTCACTTAGCATTCCGGTAACTAGTCTAAATACAGCATTTGCTAAGTTTCATGAAATCGCACTCAGGTGAAATTTTTATGCCACGATTGCACGAATAGCGAGGATCAGTGATTTCTGAAGACTAAAGCATTCAAATGTAAGAATAACTAAGATAATTCGATTACCAGGAAAGTGTTTGAGGAGTTGTGCATAAAGTTAGTGTATCGATGAATTTCGAACTTAT
Source organism: Hymenolepis microstoma (assembly GCA_000469805.3). Classification (NCBI taxonomy): domain Eukaryota; kingdom Metazoa; phylum Platyhelminthes; class Cestoda; order Cyclophyllidea; family Hymenolepididae; genus Hymenolepis; species Hymenolepis microstoma. Next base: position 6,142,853 of record LR215995.1, on the reverse strand, counting down.
CGGTTTGTGTAGTTTGTACTGCAAGAACAGATGACCCATGTGTTGGTTACCAACGTCCCATCATTAGGATTTCGCTGCTGCAATCCTAAGTGAGTTCATGCAAGTGACTTTTTTATGGATAAATTAGATTGACATCTCGACACCTTTTACAACGATTTAAAACAATTAACTAGTGGCCCCTTTGAAGTTGGTTTACAACATAACAGAGGTCATGGGAGCTTGTGCGTACTCAAGCAAAAATGTTTTATTAATTGGAATGCTGCCACCCCCAAACTAATTGAATAGAAAGCTTGCAAAGTTTTAGTGGGGGAATTTGGTATTTGTTTAGAACAAAAGGTTAGTCATGTGGTTAAAAGGTGTCATATTTATTAGAAAGGGGCTAATAAATATACATTAAATCGTTATTTTATCGTCTTTTTTTAAATATAGCAAGTTACCATGAGGTACCTTTTCAATTTGTAAACTCATTCCGGCCTATTATCATATTACTACCTCATGGTCAGGAAAACTCCTCTGATGGGGACAAATGGGTCTGTTTTGGAGCAATTCCGTAATTTATAAACTAATTCTTATATTTAGTTAAATAGTTTACATTTGACAAACATAATAAATTTATATACGGGAGGGTTGAAGATGTTAAAGTGATTTTAAGTGCGGTGAATAGTTCGTGGAATATTTCAAGAGAGCATTCTACTTTTGGTTAAAAATAATTTATATAAGTAATCCTAAAATGAATATCAAGATGCAGAGTTGACAGAATTCCTTAAAAGAATAGCATATCTTATGAATTCCCAGAAGCACGAATTCATGGATTTTGTGCTGATTTTCAGTAATCCAAGCGATGTGGCATGTTCAGACCCTGGTAACACTTCACTGCATGGGTCAAACTGCTGAGAAGTCACGCCTTCTAAAGGCTGCAATTGTGGTTTGCATGTCAGATGAGCCGATAATAAGTAATAGCTGTGTGATCGATAAGAACTTAGAGAAAGAATTGAGACATTAGAGCACAGAGAGGTGGAAGCGTTATTCCAAATGAAAGAACATTTACTAATAAAGGCTAGAACACAAGAAAGATCGTTGACTACTGTTAACTTAACAGCTTTTTAAGGTATTGCGATATAGTGTGTTGAAATCTGCCCTTAGTTGAGTTGATTCATTCGTTTCGTGCTGCCTTTTTGCCTTTGTTTCGCATAAATTTATCTATACATTTGCCTTTTTGGTTTTACCGTAAGTGCTCACAAGAATGCTTATATCCTTCACACATTCATACTGGGAGTAAAGTTAATGTCTCTCAGGGATTATTCACTAATTCCTCTCCTGTGTTTCAATCTATTCCATCGCACTCAGCGCAGCAACTGGGGAACTCTGCAAAGATCCAAACGATCTTAGAGCGAATGCGTCTTTATAAGATCATTAATTTCCTTTTTATGTCAACACAACGAGGTATATTTAACAACAAGGGGCAAGTCAATTATTGTTCAAGTCGTCTTGTATCCAAAGGGGTCACAGCAGTGTTTTTTGTTTAACTATTACTAATAGCATTAAAAACCTAATAGTCTTTTTGAAAGAGTCTTGCCGATGTGTGAGTTTGAGTGTCGAATCACGTAAATTGTCTGTTTGATACGATCATACACGTATGTGCTTTAACTTCCTTAGCGATTAACTTAGATTCAGTCATGTTACACTTCGTAACTTCATTCAGAAAATGCAGTTTAACTAATTAGTTCATCACATAACACAATTCTCAGACATTGTAAAGACAAGCTTCCAGTTACCTAGTCAACACGCTGCACGTGAAGAAGAGGAACTTAGAAGTCTATAAGAGGACGGTACCCCACCGAGGCCCACTTTAAGGGTAGTCTACTTGAAAAGAGGTAGAATGGAAATTCGATTGTCTTAATGCTGTCAAGAATATGTTAGATTTATGTTGAAAGATGACACCACCCTTGAGCCTTTAAGTATACTTATTCCAAATGCTTAAATTGCAAATTAGACTGAATTATTAGGTTTTTTGTTTTTTTTTTAAATTTTTATACATCATGGTAATAACAGACACCACTATTTATCGGTATGGTTATATCAACCTGCCTACTCCAGCATATCTATCAAACCAGTGGGAAGACTCAAGCGTTCGTCAGGCTCCACATTACTCCCTTTTCAACTCCCAAATGGTTATGCGTTTAACCTTAGATATTCGGGAAGATTCCTCGACATAAGAGAGCTATTTCAGCTGCCTTAGAAAATAGTCAATCGAAGTAGACAACCACTGCGTGTCCCGAAACCCTACATAAAGGACATGGCGTTAGACGGGGATTCAAAGAGGGTCCTAAGTTCTTTAACTCGGTTTTCCAATTTCCACTTACATTGGTTTGAAAGTCAAACCCTTGAGTCCAGTTGGTCACTGTGGTATTGAGAATATTTGGAAGGCATATTCCTCATTCTTAATTCGACTGGGCATGCTGAACAGGTACTACGAAGGTGCAGCTTAATGGATGACAATCATGGAATGGAAATGGCGTACGACAAAGCACTCTGGATGAAAGTTTGATGAAGACAGCATTAATGGGGAGAGGTCCTATGTGTGTCTTATATGTCCGGTGAATGATAATGAGTTGTGTGATAATGCATCAAGTCCAAATTGCAGCCGACAATGCTCAGATTAGTTATTAGAGTGAAAATGCCTTTGAATAAAACTAAGGCAAAACTTTTCGGTACAATCGTCAAGCCTGCTTCTCTTTCGTAAGCTGAAGAACAACAAATAAAAGTTTCCAGAAAACAGCTGCGTGATTAATGCTAGGCCTGTATAGCAGATGACAGAGTGCTGACAGAAAGGGTTCCTATGTGAAAACTCTCAGCAATGGCTTAGGCACTCAGCTGAACTTTTGTTGAATTCCTGATTTCTAAAATTAAGTAAACCTAAACTTTCCTAAACAAAGAGCTAATTTAGGGAGCCCAATTATACAGGCTTATTGAACCTTATGCATAGGAATTCACATCAATTCTTCCTTCTCTCTCTAGTTCTATGTTTTCCCGTGTCACCATGCTTTTCATTATCAAAAATTGTTATTGAGGGTAACACACAGTTATTGTTTTTATTTGAATCTAATTGAGTTCTTGACACTTGCCAATATCCACTTTGATAAAAACTATGAAATTAAAATTTTGCTTTGGAATTAAGTAATAGAGGTGCAAGTGTTCGCTTAAAAATGTGTGCAAAAATATTCCAAAATGCAATAGAAATAGGTAAGCCAACGAATTATATGGATAATGTTTCTGAGGGGGTAGGTATAACGTGAGTTACCTTCTTCTAATTTCTGCTAGCACCTGGCATACAAAAAAAGACAGAAGGGAGAAATATCACTAGATGAAACAAGTAAGTTGAGATAACAGTTCAGTGTGAGTGTAGGCTGTTCGTGAGCGCACTGTGAATAATTGAAGATGTACTTGTGAAATCCAATTTGAGTGAAGTAAATATAAAGGGAATGTGTATTTTAGGAGATCCTAGACTAAGTTAGCAACCTCGTGTTGGTACAAAGACATGCCTGTTTTAACATTCCTAGCTCAGTGAGACGATCTGTTGCCAATGTGGTGGGGTTATTGCTTCCTTCACGCACATCGATGCCTCTTGATTGCTATGTCTATCTACTCTGCCTCCTATATACACTCTGCCTTTTCGTATTAAATTACTTTACCTTTAAGACGTTCCTTAATAAGGCGTTATTAATATATACAGGAATGATTAAATGAGCATAAAAATTCAGTTTCTGAGCGTATCCGACATGACGGGTTATTTGATTGGCTCTTCATATGTGGTACCTAACACTTAGATCAAATAAACAATTTTCGCCCGTAAAATCAAGTAAACTGTACTAGGTAGTTTTAATACAAACGAAGTAAAATTCTCTAAATAAAAGTTGGAAAATTTGGTTTTTCCTTAGCACTTTGCAAAAGAGGGTTTTATAGGCGGCTTTTGGAACACACAAACTAATGTAATTAGTCTTTTTTTATAAAACTATGTCAAATTGCATTGCACTACGGACAAAGTAACTTTTCTTCATGATCTCCAGTGACCAAAATACCGGTTGTTTAAAGTTTACAAAATACAACCTTGATTGAAACAGCAAATAACAGAATTTCATCTTTACTGCTGACTCGAATACAGTTGGAGTTTCTCCAAAGGATTGCTTAATAGAAGATTCTACAAATTTTTGAACTAAAAAATGAATTGTTGCGAGAACAACAAAATAAGGCTTGACTAAATCCCAACAATCTTCGGCAAAATACCCAAGTGTGAAAGTTGTTCCACCTATTTGTCAAATTACCTTAATAATATCGGGAAAACAGTGAGTATTGTTGCACCGACTCCTGATTGTTAGTCGTCTGAGAGGCCTCCGTATTCACCATTATCATTGTTCGTAATGTCATAAGTAGCACGGCGATAACTTTCGGTCAGTTTCAGCCCACTTGAAGTCGTTTCGAATAGCCCTGTTAGAGCTGTATACTCCACAACCTCCTTACCTATTTCCAAAGCAATTCGCTCTGAATTTTAGCCAAATATTCACTAGTCTGAAAAGTACTTCCTGTCCAATCACTATTATATCCCATTTTATACTCAATATAGGTTTATGCTACATCTAGTAGTCTTATATTCGGGGCTTGACATTAGAATAGGTGCAGCAATTTCCTTTCGCATAATAAGTGTGATAACGTTGGAGATGGTCTTAATTTGTTCGCAAAGGTACTTAATCAAGGTGAGTCAGACTTGATAAACCTACGTGGGTAGATGTTATAGGTCAACTTAATTTGGTGCTATGCAAAAACGTGTGATGACAAGGGAGAAAACATGACTTGGTTAAAGAATTGATTGTGTTGAAAACGAATGTTTAGAATAGGCACTCAACTTTGCCACGCGCACATATGATCCATTGTGAGGTGCGTAAGGCATTCGTCTACTAAGTGGCAGGTTTCATGCCCATCTGTGTTCTACCAATGACCGGTATTGCCAACCACGACAATTAAGGCTCTCATTGGATAAGATCTTCCAATTACACAGAGAATCCTAAGGATGTGATATTTCCTATTTCAAAACCTCCAATCATATTTCTAATAGGTTCTTTTCCCTTCCAACAACTCAAGGTCTTTCGATGCCTTCATACTATTTTTCGACCTGTCCTTATAGATAAAGAAATGAATTTCAATTGCCTTTGTGTATTGGTAATGCCCAATTCAAAATGTGGAGTGATTGCGTCAAGATTATTCATCACATGCTGAAAGCATTGAAATGGCATGACCAACACTTTTAATTAGTAGAATGGAAAGTGAGGTAAGAATTTTGTTAAGCTTCATAAAGATTTTTGTGAACCAAGAAGGTCTGATGTCTTTTAAAACTTAATATTATCTGACTTGTGGTATTTGGGAGAATTGTTCATTTTGTCCTTATACAGCAATTAATTAAACAAAGTATTGATAATTTCTGGCACTCATTTTAAACCAACAGAACATGTATTCCTTTGCTGCACTTATAAGAAGCAAATGCAAATTCGTCACTCCATTTTCGAGAAGATTCCAATTATTACCCCTAAATGGAGGATTTTGGCCTGGAAAAATGCGTTATCATGTGAACGCATAAATTAAAGGAGTTTGAAGTGATTAATCATCAAATTTGTGTAAAGTGCTGGAGTGAAAGCCAGGAGCGCATCTAAAGGGGAGAATCCAGTAATCGAGTGAAAGTTTTAAGAATAAGAATAAAGACATATCAAAACTCTTCATATTCCTGTTGTAAATAAAAATATTTTGATTAAAAAATAAGAAAAATAAACACGAATATGGGAAGCCATTTCTATTGAATCGAGGGAACTATTTTATACAAATCATTTTCTTTGAGCGGGTTCCAGATTCTTCTTGGTGCGATGTGCCGTATAAGCAGGTATAGCCATAAATAATCCAAAAACAATCAGTGAGACTCCAATTATAACTTCATATGTGCTCAAGAATTCACCGAGGACTTTGTTACACCCCTAGGTAAGACGATAATAGCATTTGAGAAAGTAAAAACGTACCTTTTTAGGATAATTGGTACAATTTTTTGATCCTGCACAACAAAATACTGCAGGATTAGAGTAATCATTCGGTTTTTCAGCTCCGCAACAACCTATCTTGATTTAGAGTTAGAAAAGAACCATAATTACCTACCGTGAATTGGAGATTTTCCATAATAATATTGGATACGTTCTTTGTATTCATTGCCTTAACAATATTCGTGCTGGATGTCTGTATTTTTATAATAACCTAAAATAATGAGTAACTTATATGTCGACTGAATTTAATCGTACTTCTCTAGAGTAGATAAGGACCAATATTCCAGCACTGATCACAGCAGCCGAAATTAAGCACATTAGAAAAGAATGCTTAGAAAAAAATAAGAAAGCGGATAAAGAAAATTGGCATGAGACTTACAAAACATAGCGTACATGTAAAACGACGACAAACTCCAACGAAAGCCATGATAGATACTAAAACTACAAATCCTCCTGTGCCCACCAAGAACCAAATCATCTTAATGTAACTTTTTTCGAATTCCAGCCTCATCAGGAAGATTGCAGCATAGATACCACAAGATATAATGACCAGTCCAAAAATCAGAACGAAACAGTTCAAAATAAAAGTTAAAACACCGCATGCTCCCATCGGAGGTAATGGACGTGCCTGTTTCATTGTGCAAGATTGTTGTATTATTCAAGTGTCTAACCATATATATATATTGATATTGATATTGATATAGTCATACACAATAGAATTTAGTTTCAAGATGACCTTGAACATGATGGACCAACCAAACATGCTAAACCAGACTACTCCTTTAGAAGGCCGTTTCATGGGTCAACAACATTGTGTGCAAAGTTGCAGAAATGAAGCGACAATAGTGGTGAATAATTATTAGTCAAATTAATGTCGATTTAATTCTCAGTGCTTGCAAGCAAATATTCATTTAACATTTTGTGCAAAACTATTCTTTTGGTCATTATTTCACTACTTATAACATTTGCAATCTCAATTTTCTTATTCTGCTTGTTTAAAACACGTCAAAATATACAATTTAAGAATATCCTTATCAATAATGCCCTCAAGATGTTCTTGCATTTAAATTTCAAAGTAAGGTCTTTCTAGATCTCAGATATCAACACTTTTTCGAGTCACCAATTATCACTAGGATATTTTGATGATTTTAGAAAGAATTGTCAACGATGGTTGAAAGACTGAAACTAATCAATTCTCAATTTCCACTTAAAACTCACTGTGATGTTTAAATTAGCTTTAGACATCATCAATTTGATACAATTTGATCAAAGCTGCAAGGCTATCGATTAAGCGCCATATCTAATTTATTCCATTCCAGTAATACTCCCAATTCAGACACATATGGAGACGTGGGAATTAGCCAACTGTCCTAATTAAATGAGGCTGTGATTAAGGAATCGTTGAGATTTTTTCGATTCCTATGAAATATCCGATCTTCTTTATCTTTCATTCTCGAAGAATTCGAAGAAGAAGAATTCTCCCGAAACCAAGCAAATTTTCAATGTCTTATTTATTCGCCTTGAGTAATAATTCACATCAACTCATTGCGTAAAGATCTAACCCTAATATGTGAATAATTCAGAATGGTGAGGTATCAGTCAGCATGGTGGCAGCACCTACATACTAGATGAATTTATGGGGTTAGTGGAGGGGAAAGAGGTGGCAACAGAAACATTAAATGCTAGTGATAGTCATCATTGTCTGAGTTGAAATCCCCATCCATGCATTCATATATATATATATATATATATATATATACACATACATACATATGAATATGTATGTATGTATGTACTTATGTATGAAACTTAAAATTGATCTATTAGCCAACTACAGTGATAGGATCACATACTTTGAGGCGCATTAAGGCGGGTCGGTTACAAATTAGCTCCGATGATCATTTTAGGAAATATTGTTTTGAACAAGTGGGTGAAATAACATGCTTTTCAGAACTCATTACTTTTACCTCGTTAGTAACATGGATATAAAATATAATCAATACGTTTGACTTATCAGCCTCTAATCTAATTTAAATAGTCTTGATAAAATTGACCCTGTGATAAAGTAATTGACAGAAGTTAGCAATGAAGTTTTGGCATTATTATGTAAACGTGATTGGAATTGTTTAATTACTAACAAATAGTAAGTAGGATTTACATTCTATCAAACTGATGTTGTTGGATCATAATGAGTTCTGGATTTTATTGTGAACTAGTCTCTCTTACTCACGCGTCCCAACTCACCTATTGAAAAACCGAAGGGCCAAGGAAATAGATGCGATTTGGATATTGTGTCGAGGCCCAATTTTCATAATCGGATTTTATGGTGCCATTTAGAGCAAGTAAGTTAGGAATGTTCGACTTAAAAATGATTCGATAATGAGTTTACTCAAATGATTCAGTATCAAAGAAATTAATCTAGTAGTCTATTTGATGCAAAAGAGAAAGGCCTTGGCTTTTCAACTATTTTTACTATTTTGTTTTTAAATGAAAGAGTAGGCAATGTACATCAACAGAAATCATGTAACAAAGCGGATAAAACGTCCTAAAGCCAACTTCGTCCAATCGTTCAGCGTTCATGCACATAATGCATACTCTTATATGAATAGCATAATAAAAATAGAAAGGACTGGTTATAATTTGAGGTTTGGAAAGATTGCACGTATTTCAGCTCTCATTGATTCTGACGCCATTTTGCCATGCCTGCTGAGTAAATTATCTGAAGTTGAGTCTCGTCAAGACAATCCGGGTCTCAGCTTATGTAGCCGACTATTGGCTTAATCTTCTTGGCGTCTACCAATTCGATCAATATGGTCCTTTGGATGTGGCCAAAAATGCCATTGAGGACATTGCGGACAACATCTGCCACTTCATCCACAGTATAGATGTTGGTCCAGCGTTTCCATGGGGTACTTTAAGAAGACCTTAGTCCATACAATCATATTAAGATGACAGTAAAACCAGTGACAAATGCACAATCAGCACTGCTCATGATTGCTGAAGAACTTAAACGTCCGAGAAGAAACGAGGTGACCTAAAACTTGTTTCTTGATCAAAGTGGGTTGTAAATAATGTCGTGGTTGTATGGAAAGCAAATAAAAATATTCCACTATGATTCCATAAGTACCATCTCTAATCGTGTTCAGGTGAATGCATCGTCCAAACGTCAAGGGGAAAATATTTTTGTCGTACGCGTTAAATAAGGAAAGAAATTTGAAAAAAACAGTATTATTAATGCTTAACACTTTGGATACATGCTAAGATGCATTGGAATTGTGAGTCATTAAAAGGGATAAATTTTGGGTAAATAATGGCCATTTCTTTAACTTTGCGTTGCTACTGAATTCAAGATTTCGTGTTCAATTGAGATTATTATATGCGCATGTGAATATCATTCCTACCCCTTCCCTTGAATGAAATTGGTTTAAACAATTTACGAAAGAAAATTACTCTGTTAACAACTATTTTACCTATATTGTATTTAGTTCAAGAAGCTAATATGCTATGTTCCTTATCCACATTTTAAGCTAAGCTAATCATGATCACTGTAACAACAGCCATTGTCCAAATAATTAGTAAGGAAAGTAGACGTTTGGCTAACGATTTGCAAATGTGTTAGATCTGGTTAAATTTGATAGAAATTCTTCTACATGAAGTCAGTCAAGCATGCGATGTGATAAGTTAGATTAGAGTACTAAATTGAATTATTCAACAATTACCAAGGCTAATCAGTCAACAACACTAAAAATTAAAAGTTAGTTAAATAAAAATCCAAAACTTGTCTGTCTAAAGTCTCTACTGATTTACTTATTTGTTGCTATTATTAGCGTATCTCCCACAAAAAGCGTAATGAATGCATGTCTGAAGTCCGCTGGCTCAGCTACAGAGGAGATAAATGTAACATGTCACTCCCACCTTATTACCTCCATGGCACAAATTGATCTCAACCTCCACAACCTCCTTACCTATTTCCAAAGCAATTCGCTCTGAATTTTAGCCAAATATTCACTAGTCTGAAAGTACTACCTATCCATTCACTATTATATCCCATTTTATACTCAATATAGGTTTATGCTACATCTAGTAGTCTTATATTCGAGGCTTGACATTAGAATAGGTGCAGCAATTTCCTTTCGCATAATAAGTGTGATAACGTTGGAGATGGTCTTAATTTGTTCGCAAAGGTACTTAATCAAGGTGAGTCAGACTTGATAAACCTACGTGGGTAGATGTTATAGGTCAACTTAATTTGGTGCTATGCAAAAACGTGTGATGACAAGGGAGAAAACATGACTTGGTTAAAGAATTGATTGTGTTGAAAACGAATGTTTAGAATAGGCACTCAACTTTGCCACGCGCACATATGATCCATTGTGAGGTGCGTAAGGCATTCGTCTACTAAGTGGCAGGTTTCATGCCCATCTGTGTTCTACCAATGACCGGTATTGCCAACCACGACAATTAAGGCTCTCATTGGATAAGATCTTCCAATTACACAGAGAATCCTAAGGATGTGATATTTCCTATTTCAAAACCTCCAATCATATTTCTAATAGGTTCTTTTCCCTTCCAACAACTCAAGGTCTTTCGATGCCTTCATACTATTTTTCGACCTGTCCTTATAGATAAAGAAATGAATTTCAATTGCCTTTGTGTATTGGTAATGCCCAATTCAAAATGTGGAGTGATTGCGTCAAGATTATTCATCACATGCTGAAAGCATTGAAATGGCATGACCAACACTTTTAATTAGTAGAATGGAAAGTGAGGTAAGAATTTTGTTAAGCTTCATAAAGATTTTTGTGAACCAAGAAGGTCTGATGTCTTTTAAAACTTAATATTATCTGACTTGTGGTATTTGGGAGAATTGTTCATTTTGTCCTTATACAGCAATTAATTAAACAAAGTATTGATAATTTCTGGCACTCATTTTAAACCAACAGAACATGTATTCCTTTGCTGCACTTATAAGAAGCAAATGCAAATTCGTCACTCCATTTTCGAGAAGATTCCAATTATTACCCCTAAATGGAGGATTTTGGCCTGGAAAAATGCGTTATCATGTGAACGCATAAATTAAAGGAGTTTGAAGTGATTAATCATCAAATTTGTGTAAAGTGCTGGAGTGAAAGCCAGGAGCGCATCTAAAGGGGAGAATCCAGTAATCGAGTGAAAGTTTTAAGAATAAGAATAAAGACATATCAAAACTCTTCATATTCCTGTTGTAAATAAAAATATTTTGATTAAAAAATAAGAAAAATAAACACGAATATGGGAAGCCATTTCTATTGAATCGAGGGAACTATTTTATACAAATCATTTTCTTTGAGCGGGTTCCAGATTCTTCTTGGTGCGATGTGCCGTATAAGCAGGTATAGCCATAAATAATCCAAAAACAATCAGTGAGACTCCAATTATAACTTCATATGTGCTCAAGAATTCACCGAGGACTTTGTTACACCCCTAGGTAAGACGATAATAGCATTTGAGAAAGTAAAAACGTACCTTTTTAGGATAATTGGTACAATTTTTTGATCCTGCACAACAAAATACTGCAGGATTAGAGTAATCATTCGGTTTTTCAGCTCCGCAACAACCTATCTTGATTTAGAGTTAGAAAAGAACCATAATTACCTACCGTGAATTGGAGATTTTCCATAATAATATTGGATACGTTCTTTGTATTCATTGCCTTAACAATATTCGTGCTGGATGTCTGTATTTTTATAATAACCTAAAATAATGAGTAACTTATATGTCGACTGAATTTAATCGTACTTCTCTAGAGTAGATAAGGACCAATATTCCAGCACTGATCACAGCAGCCGAAATTAAGCACATTAGAAAAGAATGCTTAGAAAAAAATAAGAAAGCGGATAAAGAAAATTGGCATGAGACTTACAAAACATAGCGTACATGTAAAACGACGACAAACTCCAACGAAAGCCATGATAGATACTAAAACTACAAATCCTCCTGTGCCCACCAAGAACCAAATCATCTTAATGTAACTTTTTTCGAATTCCAGCCTCATCAGGAAGATTGCAGCATAGATACCACAAGATATAATGACCAGTCCAAAAATCAGAACGAAACAGTTCAAAATAAAAGTTAAAACACCGCATGCTCCCATCGGAGGTAATGGACGTGCCTGTTTCATTGTGCAAGATTGTTGTATTATTCAAGTGTCTAACCATATATATATATTGATATTGATATTGATATAGTCATACACAATAGAATTTAGTTTCAAGATGACCTTGAACATGATGGACCAACCAAACATGCTAAACCAGACTACTCCTTTAGAAGGCCGTTTCATGGGTCAACAACATTGTGTGCAAAGTTGCAGAAATGAAGCGACAATAGTGGTGAATAATTATTAGTCAAATTAATGTCGATTTAATTCTCAGTGCTTGCAAGCAAATATTCATTTAACATTTTGTGCAAAACTATTCTTTTGGTCATTATTTCACTACTTATAACATTTGCAATCTCAATTTTCTTATTCTGCTTGTTTAAAACACGTCAAAATATACAATTTAAGAATATCCTTATCAATAATGCCCTCAAGATGTTCTTGCATTTAAATTTCAAAGTAAGGTCTTTCTAGATCTCAGATATCAACACTTTTTCGAGTCACCAATTATCACTAGGATATTTTGATGATTTTAGAAAGAATTGTCAACGATGGTTGAAAGACTGAAACTAATCAATTCTCAATTTCCACTTAAAACTCACTGTGATGTTTAAATTAGCTTTAGACATCATCAATTTGATACAATTTGATCAAAGCTGCAAGGCTATCGATTAAGCGCCATATCTAATTTATTCCATTCCAGTAATACTCCCAATTCAGACACATATGGAGACGTGGGAATTAGCCAACTGTCCTAATTAAATGAGGCTGTGATTAAGGAATCGTTGAGATTTTTTCGATTCCTATGAAATATCCGATCTTCTTTATCTTTCATTCTCGAAGAATTCGAAGAAGAAGAATTCTCCCGAAACCAAGCAAATTTTCAATGTCTTATTTATTCGCCTTGAGTAATAATTCACATCAACTCATTGCGTAAAGATCTAACCCTAATATGTGAATAATTCAGAATGGTGAGGTATCAGTCAGCATGGTGGCAGCACCTACATACTAGATGAATTTATGGGGTTAGTGGAGGGGAAAGAGGTGGCAACAGAAACATTAAATGCTAGTGATAGTCATCATTGTCTGAGTTGAAATCCCCATCCATGCATTCATATATATATATATATATATATATACACATACATACATATGAATATGTATGTATGTATGTACTTATGTATGAAACTTAAAATTGATCTATTAGCCAACTACAGTGATAGGATCACATACTTTGAGGCGCATTAAGGCGGGTCGGTTACAAATTAGCTCCGATGATCATTTTAGGAAATATTGTTTTGAACAAGTGGGTGAAATAACATGCTTTTCAGAACTCATTACTTTTACCTCGTTAGTAACATGGATATAAAATATAATCAATACGTTTGACTTATCAGCCTCTAATCTAATTTAAATAGTCTTGATAAAATTGACCCTGTGATAAAGTAATTGACAGAAGTTAGCAATGAAGTTTTGGCATTATTATGTAAACGTGATTGGAATTGTTTAATTACTAACAAATAGTAAGTAGGATTTACATTCTATCAAACTGATGTTGTTGGATCATAATGAGTTCTGGATTTTATTGTGAACTAGTCTCTCTTACTCACGCGTCCCAACTCACCTATTGAAAAACCGAAGGGCCAAGGAAATAGATGCGATTTGGATATTGTGTCGAGGCCCAATTTTCATAATCGGATTTTATGGTGCCATTTAGAGCAAGTAAGTTAGGAATGTTCGACTTAAAAATGATTCGATAATGAGTTTACTCAAATGATTCAGTATCAAAGAAATTAATCTAGTAGTCTATTTGATGCAAAAGAGAAAGGCCTTGGCTTTTCAACTATTTTTACTATTTTGTTTTTAAATGAAAGAGTAGGCAATGTACATCAACAGAAATCATGTAACAAAGCGGATAAAACGTCCTAAAGCCAACTTCGTCCAATCGTTCAGCGTTCATGCACATAATGCATACTCTTATATGAATAGCATAATAAAAATAGAAAGGACTGGTTATAATTTGAGGTTTGGAAAGATTGCACGTATTTCAGCTCTCATTGATTCTGACGCCATTTTGCCATGCCTGCTGAGTAAATTATCTGAAGTTGAGTCTCGTCAAGACAATCCGGGTCTCAGCTTATGTAGCCGACTATTGGCTTAATCTTCTTGGCGTCTACCAATTCGATCAATATGGTCCTTTGGATGTGGCCAAAAATGCCATTGAGGACATTGCGGACAACATCTGCCACTTCATCCACAGTATAGATGTTGGTCCAGCGTTTCCATGGGGTACTTTAAGAAGACCTTAGTCCATACAATCATATTAAGATGACAGTAAAACCAGTGACAAATGCACAATCAGCACTGCTCATGATTGCTGAAGAACTTAAACGTCCGAGAAGAAACGAGGTGACCTAAAACTTGTTTCTTGATCAAAGTGGGTTGTAAATAATGTCGTGGTTGTATGGAAAGCAAATAAAAATATTCCACTATGATTCCATAAGTACCATCTCTAATCGTGTTCAGGTGAATGCATCGTCCAAACGTCAAGGGGAAAATATTTTTGTCGTACGCGTTAAATAAGGAAAGAAATTTGAAAAAAACAGTATTATTAATGCTTAACACTTTGGATACATGCTAAGATGCATTGGAATTGTGAGTCATTAAAAGGGATAAATTTTGGGTAAATAATGGCCATTTCTTTAACTTTGCGTTGCTACTGAATTCAAGATTTCGTGTTCAATTGAGATTATTATATGCGCATGTGAATATCATTCCTACCCCTTCCCTTGAATGAAATTGGTTTAAACAATTTACGAAAGAAAATTACTCTGTTAACAACTATTTTACCTATATTGTATTTAGTTCAAGAAGCTAATATGCTATGTTCCTTATCCACATTTTAAGCTAAGCTAATCATGATCACTGTAACAACAGCCATTGTCCAAATAATTAGTAAGGAAAGTAGACGTTTGGCTAACGATTTGCAAATGTGTTAGATCTGGTTAAATTTGATAGAAATTCTTCTACATGAAGTCAGTCAAGCATGCGATGTGATAAGTTAGATTAGAGTACTAAATTGAATTATTCAACAATTACCAAGGCTAATCAGTCAACAACACTAAAAATTAAAAGTTAGTTAAATAAAAATCCAAAACTTGTCTGTCTAAAGTCTCTACTGATTTACTTATTTGTTGCTATTATTAGCGTATCTCCCACAAAAAGCGTAATGAATGCATGTCTGAAGTCCGCTGGCTCAGCTACAGAGGAGATAAATGTAACATGTCACTCCCACCTTATTACCTCCATGGCACAAATTGATCTCAACCTCCACAACCTCCTTACCTATTTCCAAAGCAATTCGCTCTGAATTTTAGCCAAATATTCACTAGTCTGAAAGTACTACCTATCCATTCACTATTATATCCCATTTTATACTCAATATAGGTTTATGCTACATCTAGTAGTCTTATATTCGAGGCTTGACATTAGAATAGGTGCAGCAATTTCCTTTCGCATAATAAGTGTGATAACGTTGGAGATGGTCTTAATTTGTTCGCAAAGGTACTTAATCAAGGTGAGTCAGACTTGATAAACCTACGTGGGTAGATGTTATAGGTCAACTTAATTTGGTGCTATGCAAAAACGTGTGATGACAAGGGAGAAAACATGACTTGGTTAAAGAATTGATTGTGTTGAAAACGAATGTTTAGAATAGGCACTCAACTTTGCCACGCGCACATATGATCCATTGTGAGGTGCGTAAGGCATTCGTCTACTAAGTGGCAGGTTTCATGCCCATCTGTGTTCTACCAATGACCGGTATTGCCAACCACGACAATTAAGGCTCTCATTGGATAAGATCTTCCAATTACACAGAGAATCCTAAGGATGTGATATTTCCTATTTCAAAACCTCCAATCATATTTCTAATAGGTTCTTTTCCCTTCCAACAACTCAAGGTCTTTCGATGCCTTCATACTATTTTTCGACCTGTCCTTATAGATAAAGAAATGAATTTCAATTGCCTTTGTGTATTGGTAATGCCCAATTCAAAATGTGGAGTGATTGCGTCAAGATTATTCATCACATGCTGAAAGCATTGAAATGGCATGACCAACACTTTTAATTAGTAGAATGGAAAGTGAGGTAAGAATTTTGTTAAGCTTCATAAAGATTTTTGTGAACCAAGAAGGTCTGATGTCTTTTAAAACTTAATATTATCTGACTTGTGGTATTTGGGAGAATTGTTCATTTTGTCCTTATACAGCAATTAATTAAACAAAGTATTGATAATTTCTGGCACTCATTTTAAACCAACAGAACATGTATTCCTTTGCTGCACTTATAAGAAGCAAATGCAAATTCGTCACTCCATTTTCGAGAAGATTCCAATTATTACCCCTAAATGGAGGATTTTGGCCTGGAAAAATGCGTTATCATGTGAACGCATAAATTAAAGGAGTTTGAAGTGATTAATCATCAAATTTGTGTAAAGTGCTGGAGTGAAAGCCAGGAGCGCATCTAAAGGGGAGAATCCAGTAATCGAGTGAAAGTTTTAAGAATAAGAATAAAGACATATCAAAACTCTTCATATTCCTGTTGTAAATAAAAATATTTTGATTAAAAAATAAGAAAAATAAACACGAATATGGGAAGCCATTTCTATTGAATCGAGGGAACTATTTTATACAAATCATTTTCTTTGAGCGGGTTCCAGATTCTTCTTGGTGCGATGTGCCGTATAAGCAGGTATAGCCATAAATAATCCAAAAACAATCAGTGAGACTCCAATTATAACTTCATATGTGCTCAAGAATTCACCGAGGACTTTGTTACACCCCTAGGTAAGACGATAATAGCATTTGAGAAAGTAAAAACGTACCTTTTTAGGATAATTGGTACAATTTTTTGATCCTGCACAACAAAATACTGCAGGATTAGAGTAATCATTCGGTTTTTCAGCTCCGCAACAACCTATCTTGATTTAGAGTTAGAAAAGAACCATAATTACCTACCGTGAATTGGAGATTTTCCATAATAATATTGGATACGTTCTTTGTATTCATTGCCTTAACAATATTCGTGCTGGATGTCTGTATTTTTATAATAACCTAAAATAATGAGTAACTTATATGTCGACTGAATTTAATCGTACTTCTCTAGAGTAGATAAGGACCAATATTCCAGCACTGATCACAGCAGCCGAAATTAAGCACATTAGAAAAGAATGCTTAGAAAAAAATAAGAAAGCGGATAAAGAAAATTGGCATGAGACTTACAAAACATAGCGTACATGTAAAACGACGACAAACTCCAACGAAAGCCATGATAGATACTAAAACTACAAATCCTCCTGTGCCCACCAAGAACCAAATCATCTTAATGTAACTTTTTTCGAATTCCAGCCTCATCAGGAAGATTGCAGCATAGATACCACAAGATATAATGACCAGTCCAAAAATCAGAACGAAACAGTTCAAAATAAAAGTTAAAACACCGCATGCTCCCATCGGAGGTAATGGACGTGCCTGTTTCATTGTGCAAGATTGTTGTATTATTCAAGTGTCTAACCATATATATATATTGATATTGATATTGATATAGTCATACACAATAGAATTTAGTTTCAAGATGACCTTGAACATGATGGACCAACCAAACATGCTAAACCAGACTACTCCTTTAGAAGGCCGTTTCATGGGTCAACAACATTGTGTGCAAAGTTGCAGAAATGAAGCGACAATAGTGGTGAATAATTATTAGTCAAATTAATGTCGATTTAATTCTCAGTGCTTGCAAGCAAATATTCATTTAACATTTTGTGCAAAACTATTCTTTTGGTCATTATTTCACTACTTATAACATTTGCAATCTCAATTTTCTTATTCTGCTTGTTTAAAACACGTCAAAATATACAATTTAAGAATATCCTTATCAATAATGCCCTCAAGATGTTCTTGCATTTAAATTTCAAAGTAAGGTCTTTCTAGATCTCAGATATCAACACTTTTTCGAGTCACCAATTATCACTAGGATATTTTGATGATTTTAGAAAGAATTGTCAACGATGGTTGAAAGACTGAAACTAATCAATTCTCAATTTCCACTTAAAACTCACTGTGATGTTTAAATTAGCTTTAGACATCATCAATTTGATACAATTTGATCAAAGCTGCAAGGCTATCGATTAAGCGCCATATCTAATTTATTCCATTCCAGTAATACTCCCAATTCAGACACATATGGAGACGTGGGAATTAGCCAACTGTCCTAATTAAATGAGGCTGTGATTAAGGAATCGTTGAGATTTTTTCGATTCCTATGAAATATCCGATCTTCTTTATCTTTCATTCTCGAAGAATTCGAAGAAGAAGAATTCTCCCGAAACCAAGCAAATTTTCAATGTCTTATTTATTCGCCTTGAGTAATAATTCACATCAACTCATTGCGTAAAGATCTAACCCTAATATGTGAATAATTCAGAATGGTGAGGTATCAGTCAGCATGGTGGCAGCACCTACATACTAGATGAATTTATGGGGTTAGTGGAGGGGAAAGAGGTGGCAACAGAAACATTAAATGCTAGTGATAGTCATCATTGTCTGAGTTGAAATCCCCATCCATGCATTCATATATATATATATATATATATATATATACACATACATACATATGAATATGTATGTATGTATGTACTTATGTATGAAACTTAAAATTGATCTATTAGCCAACTACAGTGATAGGATCACATACTTTGAGGCGCATTAAGGCGGGTCGGTTACAAATTAGCTCCGATGATCATTTTAGGAAATATTGTTTTGAACAAGTGGGTGAAATAACATGCTTTTCAGAACTCATTACTTTTACCTCGTTAGTAACATGGATATAAAATATAATCAATACGTTTGACTTATCAGCCTCTAATCTAATTTAAATAGTCTTGATAAAATTGACCCTGTGATAAAGTAATTGACAGAAGTTAGCAATGAAGTTTTGGCATTATTATGTAAACGTGATTGGAATTGTTTAATTACTAACAAATAGTAAGTAGGATTTACATTCTATCAAACTGATGTTGTTGGATCATAATGAGTTCTGGATTTTATTGTGAACTAGTCTCTCTTACTCACGCGTCCCAACTCACCTATTGAAAAACCGAAGGGCCAAGGAAATAGATGCGATTTGGATATTGTGTCGAGGCCCAATTTTCATAATCGGATTTTATGGTGCCATTTAGAGCAAGTAAGTTAGGAATGTTCGACTTAAAAATGATTCGATAATGAGTTTACTCAAATGATTCAGTATCAAAGAAATTAATCTAGTAGTCTATTTGATGCAAAAGAGAAAGGCCTTGGCTTTTCAACTATTTTTACTATTTTGTTTTTAAATGAAAGAGTAGGCAATGTACATCAACAGAAATCATGTAACAAAGCGGATAAAACGTCCTAAAGCCAACTTCGTCCAATCGTTCAGCGTTCATGCACATAATGCATACTCTTATATGAATAGCATAATAAAAATAGAAAGGACTGGTTATAATTTGAGGTTTGGAAAGATTGCACGTATTTCAGCTCTCATTGATTCTGACGCCATTTTGCCATGCCTGCTGAGTAAATTATCTGAAGTTGAGTCTCGTCAAGACAATCCGGGTCTCAGCTTATGTAGCCGACTATTGGCTTAATCTTCTTGGCGTCTACCAATTCGATCAATATGGTCCTTTGGATGTGGCCAAAAATGCCATTGAGGACATTGCGGACAACATCTGCCACTTCATCCACAGTATAGATGTTGGTCCAGCGTTTCCATGGGGTACTTTAAGAAGACCTTAGTCCATACAATCATATTAAGATGACAGTAAAACCAGTGACAAATGCACAATCAGCACTGCTCATGATTGCTGAAGAACTTAAACGTCCGAGAAGAAACGAGGTGACCTAAAACTTGTTTCTTGATCAAAGTGGGTTGTAAATAATGTCGTGGTTGTATGGAAAGCAAATAAAAATATTCCACTATGATTCCATAAGTACCATCTCTAATCGTGTTCAGGTGAATGCATCGTCCAAACGTCAAGGGGAAAATATTTTTGTCGTACGCGTTAAATAAGGAAAGAAATTTGAAAAAAACAGTATTATTAATGCTTAACACTTTGGATACATGCTAAGATGCATTGGAATTGTGAGTCATTAAAAGGGATAAATTTTGAGTAAATAATGGCCATTTCTTTAACTTTGCGTTGCTACTGAATTCAAGATTTCGTGTTCAATTGAGATTATTATATGCGCATGTGAATATCATTCCTACCCCTTCCCTTGAATGAAATTGGTTTAAACAATTTACGAAAGAAAATTACTCTGTTAACAACTATTTTACCTATATTGTATTTAGTTCAAGAAGCTAATATGCTATGTTCCTTATCCACATTTTAAGCTAAGCTAATCATGATCACTGTAACAACAGCCATTGTCCAAATAATTAGTAAGGAAAGTAGACGTTTGGCTAACGATTTGCAAATGTGTTAGATCTGGTTAAATTTGATAGAAATTCTTCTACATGAAGTCAGTCAAGCATGCGATGTGATAAGTTAGATTAGAGTACTAAATTGAATTATTCAACAATTACCAAGGCTAATCAGTCAACAACACTAAAAATTAAAAGTTAGTTAAATAAAAATCCAAAACTTGTCTGTCTAAAGTCTCTACTGATTTACTTATTTGTTGCTATTATTAGCGTATCTCCCACAAAAAGCGTAATGAATGCATGTCTGAAGTCCGCTGGCTCAGCTACAGAGGAGATAAATGTAACATGTCACTCCCACCTTATTACCTCCATGGCACAAATTGATCTCAACCTCCACAACCTCCTTACCTATTTCCAAAGCAATTCGCTCTGAATTTTAGCCAAATATTCACTAGTCTGAAAGTACTACCTATCCATTCACTATTATATCCCATTTTATACTCAATATAGGTTTATGCTACATCTAGTAGTCTTATATTCGAGGCTTGACATTAGAATAGGTGCAGCAATTTCCTTTCGCATAATAAGTGTGATAACGTTGGAGATGGTCTTAATTTGTTCGCAAAGGTACTTAATCAAGGTGAGTCAGACTTGATAAACCTACGTGGGTAGATGTTATAGGTCAACTTAATTTGGTGCTATGCAAAAACGTGTGATGACAAGGGAGAAAACATGACTTGGTTAAAGAATTGATTGTGTTGAAAACGAATGTTTAGAATAGGCACTCAACTTTGCCACGCGCACATATGATCCATTGTGAGGTGCGTAAGGCATTCGTCTACTAAGTGGCAGGTTTCATGCCCATCTGTGTTCTACCAATGACCGGTATTGCCAACCACGACAATTAAGGCTCTCATTGGATAAGATCTTCCAATTACACGGAGAATCCTAAGGATGTGATATTTCCTATTTCAAAACCTCCAATCATATTTCTAATAGGTTCTTTTCCCTTCCAACAACTCAAGGTCTTTCGATGCCTTCATACTATTTTTCGACCTGTCCTTATAGATAAAGAAATGAATTTCAATTGCCTTTGTGTATTGGTAATGCCCAATTCAAAATGTGGAGTGATTGCGTCAAGATTATTCATCACATGCTGAAAGCATTGAAATGGCATGACCAACACTTTTAATTAGTAGAATGGAAAGTGAGGTAAGAATTTTGTTAAGCTTCATAAAGATTTTTGTGAACCAAGAAGGTCTGATGTCTTTTAAAACTTAATATTATCTGACTTGTGGTATTTGGGAGAATTGTTCATTTTGTCCTTATACAGCAATTAATTAAACAAAGTATTGATAATTTCTGGCACTCATTTTAAACCAACAGAACATGTATTCCTTTGCTGCACTTATAAGAAGCAAATGCGAATTCGTCACTCCATTTTCGAGAAGATTCCAATTATTACCCCTAAATGGAGAATTTTGGCTTGGAAAACCCTTGAGCTAAAGGAGCTTGAAGTGACTAATCATCAAATTTGTGTAAAGTGCTGGAGTGAAAGCCAGGAGCGCATCTAAAGGGGAGAATCCAGTAATCGGGTGAAAGTTTTAACTGGGAAATGAAAGAGTGTTGTCAGCAATTGCCACCTGTTTGCTAGATTGGATACCGCAATTTACATTATTTTTGCTAAATGACACAACCGGAAAATTTTATGGGCAATTACTAAAACAGTGGCAATTTTGTTTTTAAAATTTAATTTCATTTATGCAAGGCTTTTATAAATATATCCAATTTCGTTTACTTTAAATACAAGTAAATTGTAATGAAATGTCTTTTAGTGTCATTTTTGAAAAAGTTGAAATTGTTATAATTTGAATGGAATTTACAAATTATTTGCTACTACTTATTAGGTAATACTAAGAATAAGAATATATCAAAACGCACTGTATTCCTGATGTAAATCAACTATGTTTTGATAAATCGAATTCAGATTACAATAGGATCACAACTAAGAAGAAAACACGCAGTTATGAGGCCATTTGTATTGATTCGAAGGAAGGATTTAAGAAAATTGATTTTCTGGTGTAAAACTTAGACCTTTCCTGGTGCGACATGCCATCCAAACAGGTATGGCCATGATTATTCCGAAACCAATCAGTGAGGCTCCAATTGAAATTCCGTATGTGTCCCAGAATTTCTCAAGGGCTTCGACACAGCCCTAAGTAAGGCGATAACAGCATATGAGGGTGAAAATCAGAATTTATGCATGTTACTATTAGGTCTACAACTTTGCTCCCGCCGTTTTTTAGTTTGAGGCCTTATTATAACAAAACGGTTACATACATTAAGTTTCAAAGTATTGTCCATCGTTAGCTACCACTTTGGCCCATTTCTCGGACAGCAGGGGAATCCCCTTGGTGAAGATATGTTTCATCTTTCGAGAAGATCCATGAGTCGATCCAATTTTCACTTCTTCATACAAGCTGAAGTGCTGGTCAGCCAGGCCGTGTGCCGTTGAGCGAGGTAAGTGAGGTGAAAATCAGCAGACGGAGCAACATCTGGAGAGTACGGTGGTGGGTGAGGTAAAATTTCCTATTTCAACTTTTCGAGATATTTTTTCACCACTTTGCTAACGTGAAGTTTAACATGCTGTCATGAGGTCATGGTGTAAAATAACCTTATCGTGTCTCTCCTTGTACTGTGGCTGTTTTTCTTTTTTCTTGAGCACGGCTCAGGCACGGCATCAATTGCGTTCTATAAAGCTCACCTGTGATGGTTTCAGACTGTTTGAGAAACTCATGGATGTTCGGCCGATGTATTGACCGAGTCGCAGTGTAACCACCGGACAATCCCCATGATTTTCTGTTCCGCTTGGAGTTATTGTAATGTACCCATTTTTCGTCCCCAGTAGCAATACGATGAAGATATCCTCTTCCTCTTTGCCTTTCCAGCAACTGTTCACAAGCAAACAAACGTCGCTTCACATCTCTTCTTGGTTTCACCTCGTGGGGTACACAATACCCTTCTTTCTCAATCATTCACAACTGTTTCAGCGGTTTGAGATTGCTTGCTCACAGATACTCACCCAATGATTCTGATAATTCTTCTTCGGTTTAACACGAGTCTTCACTAAGAATCTCTCGCCTCCAATTCTGCATCTTCAACGACTTTTTCCACCCGTTCACCACTATGCCGGTCTTCGACAGCAACATCACCACTCAACCACTTTAAACGTTAGAAGCATTCCCGCCGATACGTTCTGTCACTAATAGCCGTTTTACCATAAGTGTCTGAGATACTTCGGTGAGCCTCAGCCAGTCTACAGATTTTTTCACATTCAAATAAAAAGGTAACACTTCCCGCAAATCACGAGAATTCCCTTTAAATTCGGACATATTTAACTAAAAAATGTATTATTATGCTAACACAGTTTAAGTTATATCAAAGTAGGGTTATATTTACAAGTGTCAAAACAAGGTGTTCAACATCTGTGATTAATATATCTCAACTACTACCGACTACTACAGCCATCTTTTGGAAAACGACGGGAGCAAAGTTGTAAACCTAATATTTCATAACTTATCAACCTTTGAAAGCAAATGCGTACCGTGTAAGGATAATTGCAAGATTTTTCTGAACCTTCACAGCAAAATTTTTCAGGTTTATCTAAATATCCAGGACCATGAGATCCACAACAACCCAGCTGATTTAGAGTTAGAAACGAACTATAATTACTTACCAGGGATTGAAATTTTTTAAAAAGATTATTGGTTACACCCCGTTCATTCATTTCATAAACGAGCCTCATTAAGGCAAACTGTAAACCTTCATGGATCTAAAATAATGAGTAATTCATATGTCGACCGAATTTAATCTTACTTCATAAAGATTGATAATGACTACTAATCCAGCAATGATCGCAAAAACCGAAATTGAGCACATTCCAAGAATATGCTAGAAAGAATAACAAAAAGTGGATTAAATATATTAAAATGAGACTTACTACACAGAGAAAACATCTATTGCAACAACTAACTCCAACGAAAGCCATGATAGATACTAAAACAACAAATACTCCTGCAATCACGAAGTGCCAACTCATAGTAATGTACGGCGTTCCAGATTCTAGATTCGCCAGAAAGTGCAAAAGATAGCTAGCACCAGCTATAATAATCCCACCAATGGCAAGAACGAACAAGTTCAAAATAAAAGTGAAAACACCGCATAATCCCATCGTGACTTTTGGAGGTGCATGTTCCATTGTGCAAGATTGTTGTATTATTCAAGTGTCTAACCATATATATATATTGATATTGATATTGATATAGTCATACACAATAGAATTTAGTTTCAAGATGACCTTGAACATGATGGACCAACCAAACATGCTAAACCAGACTACTCCTTTAGAAGGCCGTTTCATGGGTCAACAACATTGTGTGCAAAGTTGCAGAAATGAAGCGACAATAGTGGTGAATAATTATTAGTCAAATTAATGTCGATTTAATTCTCAGTGCTTGCAAGCAAATATTCATTTAACATTTTGTGCAAAACTATTCTTTTGGTCATTATTTCACTACTTATAACATTTGCAATCTCAATTTTCTTATTCTGCTTGTTTAAAACACGTCAAAATATACAATTTAAGAATATCCTTATCAATAATGCCCTCAAGATGTTCTTGCATTTAAATTTCAAAGTAAGGTCTTTCTAGATCTCAGATATCAACACTTTTTCGAGTCACCAATTATCACTAGGATATTTTGATGATTTTAGAAAGAATTGTCAACGATGGTTGAAAGACTGAAACTAATCAATTCTCAATTTCCACTTAAAACCCACTGTGATGTTTGAATTAGCTTTAGATTTCATCAATTTGATACAATTTGATCAACAAAAGGGCAGTTGAACTCAATAGTTCTCGGTATTGAAGCCGCAAGACGATCGATTAAGCGTCATATCTAATTTATTTTATTCCAGTAATGCTCTCAATTCAGACACATATGGAGACGTGGGAATTAAACAAATGTCCTAATTAAATGAGGCTGTGATTAAGGAATCGTTGAGATTTTTTCGATTCCTATGAAATACCCGTTCTTCTTTAGCTTTCACTCTCGAAGAAGAATTCTTCCGATTCCAATCAAATTTTCAGTGCCTTATTTATTCGCCTTGAGTAATAATTCACATCAGCCCATTGCGTAAAGATCTAACCCTAATATGTGAATAATTCAGAATGGTGAGGTATCAGTCAGCATGGTGGCAGCGCCTACATACAAGATGAACTTATGGGGTTGGTGGAGGGGAAAGAGGTGGCAACAGAAACATTAAATGCTAGTGATAGTAATAATAGTCTGAGTTGAACTAATTAAAGAAGTCTCTAAGACAATGTTTTGTAACTGAAATACACTCATTTGCTATAAATTAAGTCAAATGCTTTGTTAAGTTAAAATAAAATATGCATATACATATACATACATATGAATATGTATGTATGTACTTATGTATGAAACTTAAAATTGATCTATTAGCCAACTACAGTGATGAAATTACATGCTTTGAGACGCACTAAGGTGGGTCGGTTGCAAATTAGCTCCGATGATCATTTTAGGAAATAGTGTTTTGAACAAGTGGGTGAAATAGCATGCTTTTCAGAACTCATTACTTTTACCTTGTTAGTAACATGGATATAAAATATAATCAATACGTTTGACTTATCAGCCTCTAATCTAATTTAAATAGTCTTGATAAAATTGACCCTGTGATAAAGTAATTGACAGAAGTTAGCAATAAAGTTTTGGCATTATTATATAAACGTGATTGGAATTGTTTAATTACTAACAAATAGTAAGTAGGATTTACATTCTATCAAACTGATGTTGTTGGATCATAATGAGTTCTGGATTTTATTGTGAACTAGTCTCTCTTACTCACGCGTCCCAACTCACCTATTGAAAAACCGAAGGGCCAAGGAAATAGATGCGATTTGGATATTGTGTCGAGGCCCAATTTTCATAATCGGATTTTATGGTGCCATTTAGAGCAAGTACTTCGTATCCAAGCGGTGGTTTTTTATTCCTCCTGGTATACTTTACATACCTTCTTCTAAAATCAAATCTCTTCCTTTTAACGTAAAATTTTGCATTTGTTGAATAGTTTAGGCAAACGTCCAATTACTCCAAATCTCGGGGTAGTTAATTAAATCTTGAGAACTACACACATCTTCGTTTTTAATTCAGTTTTATGTATGATTACCTGGATACCTGGCAACATTTCGTGATCATTGAAATGATAAAGAATCCAATTGCTCCATAAGATTTTGCCGTCAATTAATAATTGTGCGTTTTTCTCTGGTGTTTGCATCGGTTACTTAGCGATAATAAATGGAGCTCATTTCAATTCTGTCAATGTCAAACCCATTTCAATTTGGTGCAAATCAAAATATTTACCAGTTCTAATGCTTTTTAAATTGGCAAAAATTAGTTAAATGCTAGTTAGAAAAAAGGTTATTTACAAATCTATAGAAATTGCGTATGATTCTAAATTCTTAAGAAAGTTTTGATATTTCTGAAATTTAGAATATACTTTTAAAAATTACGTTTATTCAAATTGTTTTGAAACTTCTTTATTAAAAATCTGTGTTTACCTTAAATGCATACGTTAGTTTTTCAGTTTATATGTTACGGACCAAAGCCTTGTAGCGGATTAGCTACCTTAATAAGCCTTGACTGTTCTCAGGAACCTCAGTGGCAGATTCTCCTAGTTGGTAAGTCCCCCAGAATAAAAGAAATAGACGTATACCGTGGATACGTTTATTTAGTATGGCGTGTTGTTTACTGTGTGGGTATGACGTGGAACTTAGTCATTTTATGCACTTTATGATACGATGACCTCAAATAACTTGGATCATTGATTGGTCGGAAAACCGTGTACTGGAATTGACCATTGATTGATCGTATTCGTATTGGTCATTGATTCTGTGTTTGTCATGCTAAATTTGTGTCCCTACAGCCTTCTGGATTCCTCTTCTGTCAGAAGACAATGAATATGTTCTATATTGAAAAATGTTTTAAGAGTTCGATTGCCGGAATGAATAAAATTAGACCTATTTTAAGATCAAAGTCCATTTCAGATTTATTCCAATTTTACCTTGTGTTAATTAATATTATTGATAAATAATTAAAATAAATCCTTCGTTTGGTTACTGATGTACCATAATGGTGAAGTTGAATTTACTCCGCTCTGTAGTGTTAAATGAATTTTGAGAAGAAAGACAACTGATAAGTTTATTGAAATGAAAATTGCCGAAAAGATACTTCTAAATGATCAAATAATTAAGATAGTACTTTTAAGGATTCTTTGAATTCAAAATAAACTATACTCCCTATTGGTAACAAGTCAAATTCATACTGATGTACTCGGATTATAGAAGATTTTTGATGACTTGAAAACGTTTTGCCTTAATTTACAACAATAAATCATTGTCTGTATAAATTTTCGTTCGATTTTAAAACTGGAGTTACCAATTGGAGGGTATGAAAGTGGACGAACTCACAATTTTAAAATCGTCATTGGAATTTTAAAAATCTTCATTTGATTTCTTTAAATTAACTTGACATAGGTTGCTCTTAGTACGAATATTAATTGTTTTAAGAAAATTTTTCGAGCAAGTAACTTAACAATGTTGTTAATTAAAGTGAATTTTTTTATTCGAGACGGTTTAGCAGACTAATACACTGATAAGCCTTGACGTATGCTCAATAATCTTCATAGTGAGATCTTCTAGTTCTTCAAGACTTCCAGGATTAGCTAAGTCGCCGCAAAGCTATAGAGGAAACAGGCGTATGACGTGGAATACTTTTATAGGGAAGCTAGTCATTATAATACGATGGAGGGTTTGCTAAAGCAATCAAGGACTTCTGGTTGCCTGTCGAGTGAATGGTCTCCGCGATCACGGCCACACTTACTCTCAACGCGGAGTAGCACGGCAGCACATTCGAGCCTGCCTGAGTGCGCATGAGTTCCTTTGTTGAGCGGTGAAAGCGTCGCGCTCCGCAACGGATAAAACGGTAAATGTTTTACATTTTTAAATACCAATATCTATAATTCAAAACTAACTGCGTGTTGACAATTTCGGTTATTAAACGATTCATTTCATCTATTGTCTAATAATATAATAATTATCGTTTAATTACCATTTTATTATTTATTAATATTGTTTGAATTGACGCTTTCTTGTATAGGGAATTTATTATGATGCCAGAGTTTGGGGAAGTCAAATGTCCTCTGCCACTGTAAGACCGATTTGATGATGCACTACTTGTTTATATTTTTAATTGTGGACAACATATTTTTAGAGATAGAGATTCATTTACAACTTATGTAATGCCTCAACAAGGTTGAATATTTTGAATTCTTAACTCACTGTCTATAAAGAATGCTATTGACAGTAGAGCTCGAAATTTCATAATAACAAATTCAGTTTTATTTCCATATTTACTTTCTGGCTTGAGTGTTATAGGATGATTTTTTGCAAATCGTAAAATCACATTTTACGAATTTGCGTGACAAACATTTATTTCTAAACATATAAATAATTTTTAAGTGCAAAGTTGACTGATTTTACGGACCAATCAAATTTTAATCCTGTGGTACATGTCAGTGCATGAAGCACTTTCATCGATGATCGGCTTGCTCGAACTCGAAAAAGTTGTTTCCAAACTAAACAGAATGTTGACAAATTGTCTCATTTAGAATTTTTTAAATTTAGTTTTCCCTCTGAAGCGTAGATCTGATTACACTTGAGATTTAGAACATTTAAAAACTCTTTCCATTGACTACTACTGTAGAGCATTCAAGAAATCTCAGTCAGATCCAATTCTGCAAAAAGAATTGAATGTAACAGTTTTTGAATGCTTTAACTTCGAAAAGATATGCAAACCCTATTTATGAATCCCTCCACTAATAATTTCAAAGAATAAATGAAAATGAGTATCAAAAGACTAGAGAAGAATGATATTCAGATAAAAACCTTGAATAAAAAATAGGCCTGTATTCCTACGAATTCGTAATCTACCGAATTGGGTGATTTGAGCGGAGAATTGGTCATGAGCAATGACACTAAGACTATACATTTCTCGTAAGTCAACAAGCAACAAATGTAAGACCATTTTTAAATGACTCGTATCCCTTTCTGGAATAGAGATTTTCTAAGATGAGTATGAATTTGTCAGTACTACTTTAAGCTAGAATACATCACAATTTTTTAAATGAAATTATTTTAATCTCACTCTCTAATATGCTTTTATTTAGGATTAATTCAATTTTAGTTCGAATTTAGTGATAATATGGCATTTCCACACTTACGGTTGTTTCTAGAAAATTCTTATTCAGTCTTTACAAGAATTATGGTCAATAGAACTATTCATATTCAACAGATAATTAACTAAAAGAACTCTTCTTTATTCGACCATTTATCAACATTCGTTCTGAGCATAGACTCTCGTCATTAGTACCGGTAGCCTTTTCATCCCATACCTTTGTGACTTAGTAGATTCAACAATTTTCTCCTAAATAACCACACTACTTTCGAATAGATTGTATTTTAGTAATATGTAAACATGTGCGAATTTTGTGATGCTTTAATCAACCGATTTGTCAAATCACAAAATTTAAGTGAATTGGTGTTCAGTTATTGTTCACGATGTTTATTTCTCACCATTTTTGTAAGAATTGTTAAATTGTGCCTAATTGCTTTTTACACTTGGGCATCAAAAGAGAATATTGCTCCTAAATAGTGGAGGGTTTGGCTACTGCATGAAAACGCTTTTTTGAGAGTTTATTTATTAAATCATACTGAGCATAATCTAAGGAATCTGTAAGAGAACCAATATTTTTTCGGCTATATGGTAGAATATTTTCAAGCCACTCAGTATCAAAATCAGTGAATTCAAATCTCTTTTTTTTTCGAGTTGCCTCCTGATTAACATTTTAATTCCCTTGTTGGCAGAGGAGATGTATAAAAAATCGATAGTTCGAGAAGAGAAATCGGTAAGAGTAATAATGGGGTAAGAGTGCTTTTGGCTGGCATAACTTTATGCAGTTTTGAAAATTTATTCTTTAGAAGCTCTAACCCATTTAAAAGTGCAAAAGTGCCTCAAAATGCAAAATAACAAGTTAGAAGGACAAAAAATTAGCACCTCTCAGGAAACTTCAACATCCGGTAAGCATTTGCAAATGTACCGAATTGCATTTAATCTAAACAATTCAGTATAAGTGAGCTCTTAATTTGTAACCTTGCATTTGAAGATTTTGACAAATCTTTATTATCGCCGCTCTATAAACCGGTCACTAGAGGACTTGGCGATTTTAAGACAGTAGAATGGATACACAATTGGTATTAAACAAGACCTGAGGCATTTCGACGCCGCTACGCTCAGTCCACTGTTTCAATCGCTCCAAGAAATGAGTAACGGTAACTTGCGATTTACAATTAATTGATATATATATGATACCATTTGCATATATATTTAGAATTAATGAAATTAAATGTCAAAGCTTTTTCTGTTTTTTTAGCTTTGAAAGAAAGACTGATCTGAGAGTTGGATATAAGTATATTTTCCCGCGTCAGCTACCTTCAGATTTTCAGGAATTCGGTGGAAACGATGAATATTGTATATAAACAGACATTTGTCGGATTCCTTTGACTTTTTGCTGTTCTTTTCTTCAAAGTCGAAATGGGCTTTTTGGTGTCGTTCACTTTGCTTATAATGCTTCAAGCCTGACTAAAAATTTACAATTGTCATTAAAAAGAAATGAGAATGGTGTTTGTGTGGTTAAAATGGCGCATTTGATATACGATACTTGATATTTTTTGAATAATTATTCACTTTTAAAGTAACCTAATTGCAATTTACAGATTGAAAAAAAGGTTCAAAAATTGTCAGACTTAAAATATAGTATGAAAATATCGTAGCAGAGATTTATAACAGTCCTCAATTTCGTCAACACTCGACACTTCTATGATTGCTGCGTTAGATGATGTAACAGAACCAAGCTTTTAATCAGTGGATCTTTATATTTACTTCGTTCTTGGTCTCATATGACGATTAAAATCATAGAGAGAACTTTGCTTTTCCCATCTGCAAAAGTACTCGCATATTTAATTTACATTGTTTTAAGGATGGGTTTTGAAGCATTTTATCCAGAATCGTTGACCGAGTTGATGAACTACAAGACCAATTATGATTATTGATCTGAATGCCATTATCACTTTTTAAATAAATTTATTTATTTAAGAATCAGGCATATTATGCAAAATGAATAATAAGTTGAAAAGATTTCAAGTTTTATGTCATACTTCTTTTCAGCTTTGACTTGCAACATTCAGTTCTAAATGATTTGATCTTGAAAAAATTATCTTTTTGATTGTTTAGCGGACTTGAAGTTAGGATGTTTGTATAAAATAGTACACCCGATGGAGTAATAAATCAATAAATATAAATTTTCATCTCAAAAGGATAAAATAATCGATGGGAATAGCAAAAATTATTAGATTTTTATTAATTTTAAGACGCTGATGGTAATTTGGTATCTTGTTAATTCTTCAATCAATTTCATCTAGTTTTAAAAACTGATAGTATTATAAGACCTCGATATAATTTCGACATCAGCATGAATTCTAAAGATGAAAATGAGAAATAATAAAATCCTCGTGATTATTATTAAATAAGACAAAATTTAAATATTAAATAATAAATAAGTGTGTGAATATATTTGTGGGCAATTAATTTTTAAATACATATGTTTAAATAATATCAGATGCTCCTTTTATATAAATAATATGAACAAAAATGTTTATCAAATTATTATATTTTAATTATGGTATTATATATAATAATATAATATATTGATTCAGGATTAATCATCTCTAAACAAAGCAATGTAAGGTAGGAGAGAGCAAGCATAGAATGAAAGTGAGGCGAGGAAACCAAAGATTCAGAATAGCCTTAAATTTTGGAAACACGAACTGCAAAATCGATTTTTCTGCAAGCATGACCCAGAATTTTCAAGATTTGTAGCTTTGACAGGTTCAGTTAAGTATTTTGCTAGAAGAGTATCAAACAGCAAAATAACGAGTTTCGATTTCACTAATTTGAATCTAAATGGAAACGAAATTTTAGTTTGATTTGCTTAGTAATAGATTACTACATTTAAGAATGAAAAAAAAACACCTTGATTCGAGCATTATTGAATCATTAAAAGTAATGCTGATGTAGCTTCTCTTTTCAAAAGTCAAATTTATTGGATAATTATATTTATGGACATTATTTCAACTTTTACACTTCGCTGCTAGATGCGAAGTCAATTCTATTGGTGAGAAGTTATGAACTTCAAATTTTGTATAGCAGCGATTTAAAATTTTGCATTTATGTGAGCATTTAAACCCTAAATGATCTATTTCTAATCATTTCCGAACTTCACAGTGGGACCATTTCTTTTTGGTTGCCACTAATATGTGCACCAAATACGAAATTTAGCTTAGCAAAGGCGAACAAGATTTGGAGATGGTGTACATGATCTCACGAAGAAACATTGAAATCAAATCTTGAAATTACAAAATTTGCGAGAAAGAAGGAGTTGTTTACCTCAATGCATTCAGATGAGCAGACTTCAATGCCTACTTCATCCTTGCAGAGCTGACATAAAATAGAACTGACTGACTTGGTACGAGCATATTTCTTATTTCAACAGACCTAAATAAATAGATTTCATCAATTGTACCAGATGGTAAATCGTTGTGTATGGGTTCACTCTCAAACACTCAAGTAAATCAACGACTCTTTGTTATACTTAACACTTTCTATTGCCAATATTTCGGCGAGATCAGGCTCGTTAAATATGGATTTTGCTTTGATTTTGAGGGGCAATGCACGTTACGTGCTTGTTTGCACAGTTGCTCAACCATTTAGTGTCATTCTTTGGAGAACAGTTTTTAATTTGTATGGACTTTTACAATTCATTGACTGACAGGGAAGTAGTATTACGAATATTTCATGGTAAGAAAATGTCCATATTTATTTGATCTCAGCAAGTATCCAATCTTAAAATTTTATATTTTGATATGTTCAATGTCTCAGGTACTAACATTGTCAAGTTATATTTGTTCAGAGATTATAAGTGATTCCATTCTGTGGAATTTTCGAATTGTTTGACTTGGCTAGTGCGTTATTTGAATTGTTGTGCCACCTCTTTTCCAAAAATTCCCTTTTAACATTCAAATGGGGTTTAATATTGTCAGTGTCAATGTCCTACCATATCGATTTTCAGTTATGATTTAAATAAAATGGAAGAGATGCAACTGATTCCTTTTCAAAACTATTTGTCATGGGAATTAGCGGTTACAAAAAGTATCGTATGAAAAAAAGATAAGTGGTACATCAAATCTGTTAAGGTGACAAAGTACTTGATCAATTTCAAATTATTCGAATTATTAATTTACATTTGATTTAAAATATGTTTTGTTTGCGTATCTACTTTCCAGCAAATAGAGTCCGTGAAGTCAAAAGCCTCTATAGTGGTACTTTAATTAGTATTGATCACAGCAGTCTTTAACCGTATCCATTTCAGGAGTTAATTGGTCTCCATCTTTTACAACTCACCTCCTTTTCTCACTTATTTCTATTCCATCTTCTAGTATACTACAGACCATCTCATCACGCATCCTTCCGCTTTTAGGCTTCTTGGCTCGTACCCCCATCTGTCATATCTAGACGAGGTTATCGATTCTCCTTTTTCTGTTGCCTGCGTCCTTATCAAAATGACTCATGAACTGTCTTTGAAGTTCCAGTAACAGATATGTGCTTGTCATCTGCCTGCTCATACGCTTACTTCCCATCCCCTCCTCCCCTCTCAGCACTATTCTACACTCTTGAATCCACATTGTAGCTTATTCAATACTACCTGGCCAACATAACTCGTTCTACTCTAATATTAACAACTGTTTTTGCTGTTCTAGCTGCAAGGGGCTAAATAAAAATAGTCTAAATTTCTAAATTGGTGACCTCAATTCCTGTCACCCCAACTCCCAAATAACCTTTCTTACCCCATCGTTTTACCTCCTAAAAGGTTTAAGATATACGTTTATTAACCTGAAAGTGTGGTAGTGCTTTTGATACTTGCAGTAATTAAGTATAGTTAACAGTCTATTGTGGTGTTATAAGTAATAGTTTCTGGTGAGTGTGAACTGTATTTTTACGGACGCAAAATCTCTAACAACATCGTTTCAACTTTCATTTCAAAAAGGCTGCAATGGACATATTCTCTTTTCATAATGGCGGCCTATAACCATTATTTTTTATATATTAATTGACCATTTATAAATATTTTTTTACTAAAACTCAGCAAAGCAGGAGATACCTTTTATTTCTGTGCAAAAAACAAATAAATAGTAAATGCGTTTGTTTAAAACAAAATCAGAACCTCAAAATACTTAGTCTGAACAGAATCCACTTAAAGGATGGTTCATTGCTTCACGCTCTGCACTGCGCTACTTCGCGAATAACCCCATATATTGGAGGGAAAATTCGTGTCCGCAATATTCCACGTTATTTGAGTGCTGTTCCAATTGGATTATCAGTCTTACACTTATATTCACCTGTTTTTATAATTTTGAGAAAACAGAATCGAACGCATAAAATTTTAAACTGACTGAACTCAAATAATGAAAATGTAAAAAATTTTCAAGAATCACTTCTCTGAAGTAGCTTAAATTATTTCGAGTACGAGAGAGTATTTATTTGAAAACAAAATACTTAATCGTCGGTGACACGGATTAGTCATATAATACAGTTGTATATATATGTATGTATACACGCACGGATTAGATATGCATAGAATATATAAGTTGCCCAATATTACTAAATCATTTTGCTTTCCCAACTTTTGAGTAGAAATCGAAATGGAGTGGCAAAACCAATCACAATAATGGGAAAGCGAATAGCAAAAATGAACTGAGCAACGTGGATATAAATTTGCTAAGCAATCCAAGTGACGTTTCAAGAATTTTGGGTTACGGAACACGTGCAATCCCAATCCCAAATTAAATGGGACACTTTGATATTACGAATCTACTCCCAGCATATTTTTGGATCAATCGTTTGCTTCATTTTCTGCCTACTGATTCCAGTTGTTTTGCACAAAGGAAATTTTTAAAGGTCTTCTGCATTTTATTGGATTTTAACAATAAAAAAATTTTAAAGCCGAAAGTGATGATGGTAATATATGACTCAATGAATCTTTTTTAATTATCAAGGTTTTGGTGGAGGCTAAATTTACATTTTATCTGAAATGTTTTCATTTGATTTAGTTACCTAGGCGAGCGTCTTTTGACTTCAAAATCGTTAAGTAATTGTCTACTTACTTTAATAAGTATTTTATTTTAAAAGTTATAAATTTTTTTGAAGTTTCCTAGTGCCAGCTTAAGGAAGCAAAATTTTCACATGTGGAAATTTGGGCCATTTGTGTATTTATTGAGTATTGATATGTTTGAGAATTTACATTAGAGATGAGGTTCTGCTTGGTATTAAGGTATATTGCATGCATTACCTCCAGGGTGCGGACGAAAAAGTGAACTACTTTCTCTTCAGTAAAGGCTTCCTAGTGTACTAACTAGATGAAAGCAAAACTTCTGAATGCCTTTGCTCACCAATAAGGCAGCGTGAGTTATAAAATTTTTTTATCAAACTCAACTGAGCGTCACGAAAAGCTAGTCTAAAATAGCGATCTTTGCAATAATATTTTTTTTTCAAAATTTGTCTTGTCAAAGAAAATGTATGTTTTTTTATTTTTTAAGTAGCTACGTTTATCGGGATGACTCCGACTCCAAATTACTAAATCTTAAGCTTTAAGGAATTAATTTTCATAATTTAAAGGGAATATTATGGCTAGATACTTATATTAGAGTGAAATAATAAAGGCATCAATGCCGAGACTATTTAACGGCAAATGATTTGTAAGACTCGGCTTTATGATCTAGAAAGTCAACATGATTCAATTTGAATAGGAGAAAGAAAAGATAAATTCACTTGCTAACTCGGAATACATGGAAGACAATAATCCCCTTCATCGTATTAATAAGGTCGAAGCACAGCAACCAGAATATGTTTCCATTGACTGTCAAAAAGACTAAGTTGGAGCACGCAAGCTCATTTATAAGATTAACGGGGGTAATTAAAGCCCATTTATAAAATGAAGCAGAAAATTTGCCTATTGGAGCGTTGACGATCAAACTCCTGTTAACTGTGGTTGAAATTTGGGAAATTGTCAAAATACAGGGATTTGATAACAGGAGTAATTCGGTCAGCGAGGTACTAGTCGACAATGGTAATTGAGGTCATTCTTAGTGAAATGGTCAGGTGATTTTAAGTTGATTTACATGTTAGGACGCTTTGTCAATCTTCACCAGCATTTAAAATGACGTAAAAATGATTGCGTAACCTTCTCTTCGGAATCAAGACTCATTTTTGTGTTTCTTTATGGCGATGAGAGGAAGTATTCTCCGATTAAGAAATAAAATAACTCCGCTGAATTACGTGGGCTTATGGAAAATAGTTTTCTTTTCGGTTTGAAGTTTGCATTCTGCCCCAAATTGTAAAACCTTAGCATCCATATGTCTATGAACTGATCGTCACAACTATGATTTAAACTCACTCAGTTTCTACCCCTTTTAATTGCACTTTTGTCTTCTGACCTTGAGTAGAAAGGAGCTGACAGATTAGCAGTCAAGGCGGATGGAGACTTAATTTCTACGGGTTATACGGCTAGTAGCCTAATGTAATGAACGCCATCGTTAACAATAGAAAACACTAATCGTGTGTGGAAATAGAACAGATCTGAAGAGGGT
Organism: Hymenolepis microstoma; assembly: GCA_000469805.3. NCBI lineage: Eukaryota > Metazoa > Platyhelminthes > Cestoda > Cyclophyllidea > Hymenolepididae > Hymenolepis > Hymenolepis microstoma. The sequence goes on along the minus strand of LR215995.1, from coordinate 6,105,280 downwards.
CTCCTGAAATTCTCAACATACTCTCCTCCGTAAAAAAGGCCTAAGAATGGCGACTGATTCTTGCGTAACCGATTAAAAAACCTCAAATAACTAAGAGAATAAGTTAATGAAAAATGTGAACAAATAATAGAGAACAAAAGCAATTGTGCAGAAGAGCGTGAGATAATAATGAAATGCTGTGTACTAATCACCTTATATTGCTCTCCAAATTACATATCAAATCAGTCATTCTGTTGAAAATATCTTTTGCAGTGATACATGAGCCGATGGTCGACTTCCAAGTCAGCATTGGCGTGAATCCAGTGAGCAGTGTGACCAATTTCACTTGTTAAACTTGGTTAATAAAGAGAGTGGCATAGAACGCTATTTCATCAAGTATTGCCATGACACAATCTCACTGAACAAGCATTGTTGAACGTAGCCTGCAAGGTTGTAATTTGTGGTTTATTCAGTTTAGCTTTATAGCACTCAGATGGCGGGACGATTGCAAATAAGTCTTCCAAAAGTAGCAGCCATGACTTGAATGAAAGAGTCGTCGTAATCTGCTTTATCCTTTGCCCAGGACTGTTTATAGTGTTGCACTGACACACTACAAAGCTGATGTAGTGAATAGAATGAGAGAGAAAGGGATGGACGGACAGGCGAGTACGAGGAGCCAATCACTAAGTAGGGATTATGCTGGCTGCCTCACTTACCTGCGCACGTTTGTGCATGCAGACTTGACAAGTAATTTTGCGTCTTTACTGGCCACGAGTTGCAGCTGCTTCTACAGCAACGAAAACAGAATTTTTAGAATTGTACACTAGCTGCACCGTGAACGGTGGTAGTACTGCGGCCGCTAGGTATCTAAAAGTAACCCCTACCTTTACAACTTTGGTCATTGTCCGTGTGATCGAACACTCTTAACTTGGAATCTTTCCCGCACCAGTTTTGCCGTCCGAGGGTAATTTTCTCTCTTTTAGGTTTATATTCTTAAAGACGATTGCCCAATTTTTCTACAATTTGGTAAACGGCTTATACTTATACTAACACGTTAATTAGGTGCAGGATAGCTTCATATCTGCAGGTTAATTTAATAAACCAAATGAAGTATAATACGTAAAACATTCTACAAAGAGCTGTATGCTAAACCACACTATCCTTCATGTCCTTTTCAACTAACATGGCTGCCTAAATAGCTTCGTTTTGGGTTTGTTTTAAAGGACATCTTACAATGATTTACAGTCGGCTCTGTTTTACTCGGATCTAATATTTGTTAAAAGAAGAAATTATTGAGGTCAATTCTCATATGCCACGAGAACTTCAAACACGGTACTTTGCTAGTAATGAATTAACCATAAAATATGACATCCTATTATAAACCATTGGTTATAGAATTTAAAAAATGGAAAGAATTCGCGGCATATATTTCAATTTCTCACAGAATCTCTGTACTGAAATTATATCTCGTTTAGTATGGATAATTTTCTCATATCATTTTATAACTACACTTCTTTTTCTATGCAGCTTTATTTAAAATCTCTAATGCCGTAAAAACATATAGAATTTATCAAAAAAGGCATACCATCGATACTATTGGTTTGAGTAACGGATTAATCAATTGTCCTTATAATTGTTTGGACAACTCTTATGCCAATAAAATATAAATATACTTTAGACAATTTTCAGTTTATTTCTTTATCAATTTTATTCTATTTATTTAAGTAGGGTCTATGGAGGTTCACAGCGGTGTTTGAATTCATGCTTTCCAATCTTGCCATAATTTATTACTCTTGTAAATACACCCTGTCACAATATTTTTCATTTAAAACTTATAATTTCAGTCATTTAAATCACACTACCATTTTGTTTCTAAAGATCGGGTAGCAACAAGACTAGACTATAAGAGAAGGTATGCAACCGAGATATGCCTCAAATAGTTCAGAAGCCGGAGATGAACGTGAAACTTGGAGCAGTTCATCTGTAGCAATTCCTCCAATAACAGGATTTCATTCGCAAATTCATCCCCCTCATCACCATCACTTCCATGGACCTCCGGTGGGATCTGCTTCACCGCAACCAACTGGGCCTTCTCCAGTGCAAAATCCTACCCGCGATCCCCATCTCCATTATCATCCAAAATATAGATCATCCAGTGAATGGAAAAAGCTCAATGATAACTCGCCTCACTGTCACTTGCCTTTAAATGATAATGAAAAATTGTCACCATGCAAAACTCTGGGAATTGGTGAGTTAAATCAGATTATTCAAAGGAGATTACACTTCTTACAAAAATTCATTAATATTGTGTATGGGAGTGTAAAATTATTAGAAACTTGAAGAAAAAAGGTTGCTATAACGCACAATTGGAATATAGTTCCAGCTGAGTTCTTTCCTGATAAATTGAAATGTGGTGATGTTCATGCAGAGCAGTATTCTTTCTAACATTCGAACAGCTATTATAAATTTAAAGGTTGCTTATATTCAATGTACAGGAATGCCAGTAGAAAAGAGCGGCCTTAATCTACGTCATAATGATTTTAAAAGCGATATATGTTGTTAATCTAGCTGAATAAGTCAACGGTGATTGATGTGATCACCCAACGGCCTTATTGAAGTGACCTTCAAATACATTAATCAATTTGGATACTTGTCGCTGTTTTGGTATGAAGAAAAATACAACTCAATTCTTGATTTGCTTTAACAGATGCCTCCAATTTTGAAATATCGGGAGGAGTAATATGCAGCTTTCAGATGGGAGCATTGTTTTGCCGTAGGTATCCCAAAGTAACAAAAACTTTCATGTCTCTAAACCTATGTCGTGTCATGCAGTAAAAAAGATTAAATTATTTAATAAATATGACTGCGTTACCTGTTACTCTCATGAATAGTGAAGAGCGAATGATATGCAATGTGTGGGCCTTTGAGTTAAATTCATTTTTGAGACTACGCCCGGTTACATGTAAATTCAAAATAGCTCATTACTTAAATAAATTTATTCGATTGAGAATATTTTCTGGTATTTTGAAAAAATCAACCAAACTAGTCTCAGTGCTGCTCACCTGCTTTCATAAAAGATGCAGATGGCAAATTCAACTATTAAAATTCAGGTGATGAATCAGTGAACTTAGCCCTTCACAAAAGTTAATTACGGATCTTAGGGATATAACGGTAACCTTATTGTTCAATGTTACATACTGAATTTAGTGCAAATTTTTTTTAAATCAAGCTCGGTGGTTCAGCTTTCACATCTGAATTAAGAGAAATTTGTGCTCAATTGCTTCGACAGAAATGTTTCTAAGTAAACTGTAAAACAATTAATAGATATTAAAGTAGGCGACCACATAAATTCTGCCATTAACGCATCAAACGTATTTTACGTTTCGGAGAAAATGCTAATTTTAGCTTTCGATTCGGGCTAAAATTAGGTGATGAAGTGATTTGAGCATTAGCTTTGCAATGAAATCTAATTACTCAACAATATTTTTTTTCACCCAGAATAGGATACTTGAATCAAGGAGAAACATGAAATGGTGTAAAATTGTAGAAGTTGCATTAAATTTGGTTAAAGTGAAAAATGAAACTGGATTTCTAATTTCGTTAAGTATGAAAATTAAGCAAATAAATTAGATAAATTGCTTCAGTAAAACAAACTCGTTGTAATGAATTGCTTCATTAGTTATCGTGGCAATAACTAAAACTTCCATGGGCTGTAATCATGAACTAGCTTCTAAAAATACGAAATAATACAAAGAACTATGGGGTGGGAAGGAGAGGGAAGGAGGGTGAGTATTAAATTCATGCATATTATGATATCAGTTCAAGGTAGTTTTTAGTTTATTCAGTGGGTGAGGATTGAATCCCATATTTCATTGTTCAGATACCACCGTATTAGATTTTTATAAAAGCATCCCCTAATATCTGACAGTGATCATACACACAAAATTCAGTTCTTTTTAATTATTTTGGCAATTTCAATGGTATCTTCTTACCCTCATGGACAAGAAGATTAAAATAAAATTTGAAACTGGTAGAGGTAAAATTTTAAACAGCATTCCGATTAAAATAAAACAAAGAATCAAACTGATTTATATTAATGTTCATTTTTTATTGTATAAAGAAATATGTCTAACATCCGTAGATCTCTATGAGGTGGAAGATTCTCAATTAGGCACTCACATTGCAAATTCGTGTGCACGAGGACATTCTGCAGGGATTCCTGACCTTCCACCATTTCAACGAAGATGTATTCATGCTCTAGCGGATATTATCGCTTCGCCTTACACACTCGGTCTTCCGGCTCAGATAGGAGTATTCCTTCGTCCTGACCGCACTAGACGGAGCGCCTTCAATAAGCAACTGTCTAGTGAGTATCAATTTTTGCTTGCTAATTCCAATTTGACCAAAACGAAATCATTTATATCCACATCTGATATGAAATTTTAGCACGAAGATGCATGCTTTTCAAATTGGCGTTATTTAACCCGAAAGAATCTTAGATATGTGGAGTTTTAATTGGAGCATATTCGCTCGTTGAACCTTGAAGAATTAAAGTATTCGATATCCTTTGCCCGGTATTGAGGATAATTAGTTGATTAAAGAATAAATGAAGTTTATTGGTATTATATGTGGATTTTCACGAGCCATCCATTATTTATCTGATTGGTGGAAGGCAAAGCTTTAAACTCACTTAATATCTAAAGTGATTCCACATATTCCTGTGATATATTCGAATAATCAGATTGATAGAAATTGATCTGTGTCGTAGAATCTTGCATTACAGGTATATTTTGCCGTATGAAAAAAGGATCTTGCCTGTCTCATAAACTAAAACCTCGGGTGGGGGATATTTTCGGGAAAATAATAGTAATAGCCACATTCCCTGAGCAAATTTCAGTTTTTTTGGAAGAGAATATTTTTAACGCAACTTACTGCCTGGTTGATAATAAGTATCTGTGTCCATACAGCAGAAATCCCTTAAGTATGGCAATCTGATCAGTGATCCCACCCTATGAATTGACCGTGAACTCTTTAGGCGTCAAATATTACAAACTAATTTTAAGCTCGTTAGCTGACCTCAGTCTACGTAGACTGCTACTACGAATTTTTAAAAGGCATAATTTTGAAAAATAGCAGGCAGGTAATGGACGCGTTCATGTACTATACTGACATCTTACTTTGAGTACATTTAAAGGCTTTTTGGGGTTGGTTCGTGCGATCAAATTTAAAGTTAGCCTCCAACTAGCATGTAAATGCCAATTGGCAGTATGAAGTGCCAACCAGAAAACACTTCATTTCCTTACGAACAAAGTATTTAATATAAAAGACGACCCTCCTTAATTGTGAGTAAAATGGCAGCGTAAATTTTTACGTTAAAACTTCGCCTTGTGTGATTTTAGGAAATAAACAACCAACAGTTGGGATCTTAAATTGGGATAAAATTTTATTTCGTCTCAACATTTTAAATGATGTAAATAAATAGGGAAAAAAGGTGAAATTGAATTATTCAGTTTCAACCCTTTAGATTCGATGCTTGAATTGGTTAGTTTCTAATAAAATGCTCCCATTTTCTCACAGTTAAAATAACAAGTTTTTTTTCACGTTTAATTTTTGAGTTATATTGAACATTGGTATATATTTATCATTTATAGAAATAGAGACTGATTATTTCCCAAAAAATTGCTCTCATATGTTTACCCCAATTTTTGTTATTTAAGTGATTTTATCAAGATTTTTTTTAAAAGTTAATTAATAGAAAAAAACTACTTTAAACTCTAACTCGCAGATAAATTTTTAAAAAATAAAAAGAATTTATCCAATGGATGAAAAAAGTTTTGTAATTTAGGATTAATTCTTTTACCCAAAACGTGTTAATGTGAAAGCCTTTATTTCTATTTTAAGCCTACCTCAAGATCGCCTATCGTCGATTAGGCAGAAAGCCCAAGAACTTGTACCAAAAGTGGGATATTTTAGCTACACTTCTGCCAACTCTTTTCGTCCTCTTATTCAGCTATTTTTGTGGTCTCATTTTCGGTTGGCAACTTGGTCAAACCATTGGCCTCACCTCTATCATTCTCTACGTTCTATTTCTATGTAAGTATATCCCTTGCCATTACCTTTTCTGAGGATTTTAATGTCCTGTTAAAAGTGCTTTCACTATTTGAGGTAATTGCGATAAGAGGCACTAAAATCTCAAGACTCAGTTACAATAGTTGTTAATGGCTATTTTTATTAGCTGAGTTAAATTTTAAAAAGGTTTATTTACTTGTCAGGTTGCAGTTTAATTTGAATTTCAAATAATTTTAAGTAACTTCATATCTCTATATCTCCATTTCTCACGCAAAATTTGCTCAATGTTTGCTAATAACTAATCAATTTTTTTTTATTGACCAAAATTGAATCCGAACAGGTTGGAGTAGTTTTACCTAGGTAATTAAAACTTTAACAGAAGCATACACAACGTTTGGCATAAAATATTGACGTTTTATTAGTCAAACTTGGCTTTTTTAAATGATAATTTTAAGGTGAAACCAATTGCAAAAACTAAAGGAATTATAGAATTGAAAGTTCTACTTTGATCGCATTCTGTAGTTATATACACTGAAAACAAACGTATTTAATTACATCAACTTTTAACTACGTTTAATCAAGCTAGATAGTTTTCAGTGTGACATTTTGCAAAACTATCCCTCAAAATCTCTAAGCTAATTTACCTTAATAAAGGAAATTGTCAATGGCCGCATTGCAAAATGAATTTTTATGGTTCACATTTTTTAAAACAACGTTTGTTCTATTATATAATACTGCCACTAGCAATTTTTTATGAGACCTGCAAAATTTTAAAATGACGAAGTAGAAGTAACCGTACATTAATTTTTGATGATTTTAAATCTTTTGATCTTTTTTTCAAAAGGCATAGTACTCTATGGTGGATTAAAGAAACGCTGGAAGTTCATCCAACCTGTGGCTGAAACCCTTCTACGCTATGCCAGGTCTTGGCGTTTGATTGTCGATATTATCTTTTACAAGCCTCAAAAGCAAACCACTATCCCTTCGAATATCAGGTTATTGAATTGATAATCGATATTCTTCCACTCCATTTTTTGTTTAAATTTTCCCTGACCACTTTGCAGATCATCAACAGAAAGGCTAACCTATTCAATTTTCGCAAGTTGTTTAAGATCTAAAGACAAATGATTACAATTTTATTGGTATAAACTACACCAGATATAAACCACTTACAACAATTTTACTACTTTCAAGGACACACTAATTGCTTCAAAGTTAAGATTTGAATTATGGATGAATATCGCTGTATATCAAGCGCATAAAAATTATTACAAAACACGAGGCTTAACATAATATAATTTGTATTCTTCTTGAAGTGCATTATTTTTTTCCTATAGATTGTTGCCAGTCAGTCTAAAATTAGGAGTATCAGAATCTTCCTGGGATGCTGCACTTAGACTTTCTGAAAAGATGTGGCAATCAGCAACGTCAAAGTATTCCAAAACAACTGTCTACCTTCAGTATGCTAGCGAAGACGGCGATTGTACGCTTTCATTAATATTTCCTACTATTGAAACTCTTGCTGTCTTCTCCTGAATGTGTTTTGCAAGTTTTATAAATTTGCTTTCAGCCCGAATGTTATTCTAATGTTTTCACACGAATTTTCTACGTTCATGTCAAATTTATGAATAGTTGGCATGAATTCTGAAAACTATGAAAAATAATCTGGTATTTGAAAATAAAACATTAGGATATGTTGCAGTGGAACAAGTTATTTAAGAAATATTAAAATTATGAACTCAAAATTCAAATAAAGACGACACATTGGATATTTTCTCTTAAAATTAAGGTCTTTCAAAGTAAGCACTATAAAACATCAATTAATATAACTTTTTAGCCAGTCAATGCGGCCACTGTGGGTTATTTTTGCCTTCATTTGCTCAGTGGGTACGATTTACATTTGGCTCAACATTTTATAATTCAGCAAAGTGAGCTTGTCGGAAGTATTTAATTGAAATGGAAGTCATTCATGGCAAAGATGTAATCTTGTGGGGACACAACTTTAGCATGAAAAATGCAGATTAATCATATTGACATAAGTCATTGATTGGTCGCGAGGCTTCTGCATTTGCCAAGCTAAAGTTGTGTCCCCACAGTCTAGACTATATTTCCTTCAAAATACTTACGCTAGTATTGAGTGGAAGCAAAAAACGCCTATTTAATGATAGACAAATTCGCATTTTTTCGTTAATTTTTAGGTACAGATTCTTGGATCATAACTCCAGCCAAAAGTGAATTTGGTTCAGCGTTTTTATTTACTTAGCAAACGGATTTTGACAATACGTATTTTCAAGAACTATGTTCTATAATATTTTTGAGTTGACAGTATTTTTTAATACTATATTAGAGCAAAATTTGACTTTTTCCGAATTATTCTAATTTAATATCCCCTTCTTCCTTTCAATGCTTAGGTGCCGTCGAACGCAGATGCCGAAAATCATGCTGCCTACCAGCCTGGATTTGTGCCTTTCTGGGGGTCATATCTCTACCAACATTATTTACAGCCTTGCAAATTTACACGAATCTAGGAAATAATACCGCACAATACAAACTCGGTTCAAAAGTTGCCTTCATTATTGCCGCTTTTGTAGAAACAATTGCAGTTGTCTCTCTTGCTGTCACTGCATACAAACCAATTATTAGACTTGCCAAAGTTAAAAGTCGATTTCAGGTGCTCAAAAAGAAGAAGACCAGACTTCTGCTCAGTCGACAAAAATCAAAAGGTATAAACCAAATGTATTATTAACTTCTTTATTCATTCACGCAAAAATTTGAATAAATATATATCCAGAATTCATTAAGTTTTAATTTCTTATTGTTCATTTTATATTTAAAACGAAGGATATTGGAGGCCTGGTTTATTATTTTTGATGAGTTCTTAACTCAAATGTCTTCAAATTTTGACCTGGAACAAGTCTTTTTATTTTTCAGAAAATATATACTTAGCAATTGTTTGTTTTGCAATTCAGGAACCGAAAGTTAATTTATTTACTGCATGCTAGCCCTATTTGTGAATCTGGCACAAATACAAACACTTCTTGTGAAGAATCTACTTTTTAATACTTTACTGACGTCAAAGTTAAGTCTCCTCAAATATTTTTAGATATCTAACATTTTAGTCTTAAATGCAGTGAATTATTAGGCAAACATGGAGTTTGGTTGCAGTGGGGCATTTACTAACACTCTGGAATGAGGAAGAAGGACATGGAAAAGTCCTTCCCTAATAAAGTATATGTTGCTCATTTCAGCACACCATTCTTTTTAAGCCAACTGCAAAAATGCCCCATAAATATTTCAATGGGTGTCGTTCACAGTCTGCCTAAAGCGAAATTTCTAATTGGAAGCGCTTTTTAAAACACTCAAATTAGAAATTTTGAGCAGTTCAACAGGGATCATTATTTATGGCGATACAATACTCTTCCATTTAATTTGCTTTAAAAATTTAGAAGTTTATGTATATTGAAAAAATATCCGATAGACGATTAATTTTTGAGTTAATAAAATCTACCCTAATTTGAAATAATCAAATTTTACATATTAATAGCCAATTTTAATAAGACGAAACAAATATTTGAAATTTAATGAATGGGTAATAGAAGCAACTTTTGGAATAGACTCAAATGAAATTTGAAAAATAGTCCTTCTTTTTTGTTTTCGTGATTGAATTTAGAGGCTTAATCTGATATTTTCAAAATAGAACCAATCTTCAAGCACTGGATTTATTTCAAAACTGCGAAAATGAAAATATTTTTTTCAAGATAGCTGGAAATGTTTATTCATCATCACTCTCGTGAAAGCCATGTTCTTTCATAAGCCAATTTAATTCTTATAAACGAAGTATTTTAAGAGTTTAGTAAATCCCGAAATCGCTATTGACGATTTCATTTTCATTTTATAAGTCATAATGTCCAAGTAGTGAGTACTAAAAAATCGATAAATGTAAGACCTTAACAAAATTATAAAATAACTCAACAAAATTCGTCAGATCTAATATCTCTCTATTAATTTTTTAGCTAAGAGTAAACAATCGTAAATTTAAAATCAGCCGTTAGCACATGGGAAAATTAAAAGTATTCAGACGTGCTGCATTTTACAGTGGTAGGACATAGAACGGTGGTTAGTATTTTTTTTCAAATTAGCCAGTTAAAGGTCTTTATCGCATGAGTATGCAAAATGCGCAACAAGTTGGAGTAACCGCAGCAATTAGAGCCATTTCTCTGATAGTTATGCAAGAGCTATCGTTTAGAAGGACTAGAATGATGGCTACAGTGAATCATACAAAGTGAAAACGAGTTATTGAGTTGACCAGCGTATTATTCTCAATAATCTCAAAACTAGTTTTCCTAACAGTCTAACCTAATCTCAATTGAATTCGCCCAGATATAATGCAATATAATGCTGCAGATTTCAGGCTCATGTTCGTGGAGAAGAGAACTATGCCCTTACATTGCATATATATATAAGGAGAAAACCAAAAGCTCTGGACTTTTTAATTCTGAATGATTTTAACGTTGCAAAAGGAGCATAAAATTGCACTGCTGTCCTTGAAAATTTTCTTCACATGTAATACTTAGAGTGACACAAATTTATCCCATTAAATTTTAAGAATATGAGAATGTAGTTTATAGGATCAGCAGTGAATATTCATGACAAATATTCCTTAAATATTAAAATTTTCCACTACTTGAGCTCATTAATGAGCAAAGAAGAACATTTTCTACGTTTTTCATACCATTTAGAACCAATTAAGTCGTAAAGCTGTGATTAAATTATCCATAAACTTGCTCAAATCAATGATATCTTTCTTTGATAATATAAATTTTACTTTTGAATACACATTTTTTAGATCTTCCTCGAAATTTTCGATGGGAAAAGAAACATATAGTACAGAGATGGAATTAAAATCCTAAAAATGGTGTATTTTTCCAATTTTAGGTGATAAAAAGATATCTCTTCTATCAGCTGATGACGATTTAATGGATGATCGAAGTTCCAGTAGCACTGATTCAATGACTGGGCGCATAAATCATAGCCACAGCATTCAGACTCCAAAAAAACTTACCTCACCGAAGAAGTCCCAGGATTATTTGCTACGCAATGGATTTGATGGTTTGGACAAGGCTGAAAGTATCGACGCTCAACTGGAAAGTAAGCTTAGAGAGGAAGCCATGGCAACGTGCCATACACTCCATCGTCTGGATGCTAGAAATAATCGACAAACACGGTTTCTTTTGTCGATTGATGCCACTGCAATTTCTGTCAATCTTGCCACAGCACCACAAAGATTGGCAGAATTCAGTGGACTTTTAAATCGATTATTCACATCATCCCCACAAGGAGAGTCCGGAGTGTTGTGGTCACTTGACAATGCAAGAGAGTTGGCTGAATCCGTGAGCATATTTTGCATACTATCTCCTTTATTAGATACTTAAATTCCATTTGTGATCCTTCTTTAAATTAAAACAGAAATAATGGCAACAGAGTTAAATGAAACGGTTGTCTCGCCTTAAATTTAAAAAAGTCAATTATCAACCTATTTACTCAACTTGGGAATTGGTAAGAAGACCGAGTACTGGGGAAAAATTCCCTCAAAACTAAAAGAGTCTTCAATGTAAATAAAGATTAGTTTTTTATCACCCATGCAATTGTATAAATGATATTGGCCTTTATTTTCTTGCATCATTTGTTTACATTGGATTCTCCGCAATTAATGATGGTAAAGTTACCTTAGGAAATTATTTTGCAGCTTACTTGCTTACTGGTTATTAGTTTATTTAAACTCATCAGATCTGAGACTTTATGACATTTTGAAATGTATTTTGGGTGTAACCTTACATTAGCGAATGCATTAACTCTATTAGGCAAGGTCTAGTATGTCCAATTCAAGTTGCGTAAACACACACACACACACACATACACATACACATACACACACACAACTTTCATAATTTTGCGTTTAGTCCGTTAATTACAGGTGAAAATAAATTAGTATTTAAAAAATGCCTTCATTTACCCCGATTATGTTGCAATAAGTTAACTTTCTATTTTCAGCGGCCCTAAGCATCTAGTTAGAGCTTTTTGATTATGCTTAAAGATCTTTCTGACAATTGCTTATACTTCCATTCTGCAGTACCATTTCTTTATGCCTCTGTATCTTTTTTTCAGCCTGATTCGGTGCACTCGAAAAGATTCAAGGAGAGTCTACCAAATGTGCCAAATGTAATTATCCTGCTGGTATGTAGACAAAATATGTCGCCGCCTTGCGACTCTGGACCGGAATCGCCACCAATCTGTGATTTCTGGCAAAATGCTCTCGACGCCTGCCATTTAACTGTCTTTATCGATGAGCCTGTGGAAGGTCCTCCTCAAACCCCAGGTGGAAATAACAGCAACGTTGTAAGATATGTGTCATTTGTTGATTTTGATGGACAAAGTGCAGTTATAGTATAAAACGGTCTCAAGCCCTTGAGGAGAACTTTGGTTTCACCCCGGTTGGAATAGATGGAGAAAAGTCAGGAAATCCTCTCATGGGAAACTCACTTTCTAAAAATTAACAATAACTCATTTGATTTCCATCAATGAACGTGGATTTCCGCTACCATTAAACTGTTCGCGCGCTGCAGTAAAAACATTTTCAATGCATAATTTATATTTGTATCCAGCTGTTGAAGCTCTACATAGGAAATCTCATTTCCTTTAGAAAAAGCTGAAAGCAAACCATTAAGTTAAGACGACTTCTAATCCTCGGTTTGAAATCATGCACAAAGATATATGGGTCTATTCGCGACTTTATTGTTCCAGCAATAAGTCTTGCAAGAGAGAAGTTTTATTCGCAGATCGATATGGCTTCAATTTTAGATTTATTTCTTACCACAGATTAATGTGTGTTTTTTTGAAATTGTGCAGCTCACAGATCGATTTTTTTATTAGTTAGTTGAACAGATTATTTACGTAAAATGGATTAAAAATTAAAAAAATTTCCCGTTCGAAAGAGGTTCAAAGAGGATAAATTTACTTTGTTTAAATTCGGGGTTTTTCTGTTATCTTTTCGTTCGATTTCATCTTAACCTAACCTGTCGTTCGAGACGACTGGCTTTCTTTTTCTACTGTAGGATTTTTGTTTAAATTTTAGGGGTCGCGTCATTTAGCAAAGAGCAGTCATTGCATCGATTCAAGTTGTCCACCGGATGTCTGGCCTTCATTTTTAAGTTTTCCCGATTTCTTTGTAGAGGAACATCCATTGGCTGATATTAACCTCTCCAAACTCAAACACCTTTTGATTCATATGGCATTTTTAGGTAAGTAGAGTCAATCAATGGATAAATTCCAAAAATTGATGTTCCCAACAATTTATTTAGTTTTTTATTTACGTTTTATTGTTGACTTAACAGTGGCAGTTCGAACTCTGATACTGTGCAATGCAGTAATCCATAAGGAACTGTTTAAACAAGCAGAGATTTGCCTTAGAGGTTGCTCGTGAAATACAACAAGATTTCGTTTTAGTGAACACATACTAAAATGTGCCTTCTTACGTTAATACTTTAATGCCCGAATTATTTGTTTTTTTGTCCTAAAATAATTTCCCCACTATTTTCCCCTCTGTCGCGAGTCTAGTTCCAATGGAGCTTATTTTGAAAGAGTACCGTACGGTCCTAAGAGCGTTAAAGGGTCAAATATACCTATCTAAAATGAATTAATATAATGAATTAACCAAATTTTTAAATTTCATTTAACTCCTCAACGTTATTGTGCAAAATCAGATGGCCAATCAAAACTTACTTTTCCTACAAAGGCTTGTAACTTAGTTACCTTAAGTTCGCCCCTTTAGTCATTCCTAACACCTTTAAATGATAAACTCGCCAAGTAATTCATCTTTTTTTGATTAAGCGTTAAGCTAAAATGACATAAACTTTTTTGACTTTTGATTGTGCAAATGAAATGGCACTTATTTCTCGGTAAGTCACCATGTAAATAAAGTTATTTAATTCGATATGAATGTGTTGTCTTTGACACATTAATATCGTACATTACTCTCCCTTGCATTAAATAGTAATGAATAAGTTAGAAATCATTAGAAAAATTTTAAAAAATTAGTGATTGGGAATATGGTGCGTGAAAAGCGAAATCTGTTTCATGGAGTGGCATCCCAACCCCGGAAACAGCTAAATAATCCAGTTTTAGGAAAGTAAGTCGAAGTAACAAATGTTCTGGTTCCAGAATCTAGTTTTTTTAACTTTTGGACTTCCTTGTAACACATAATGACTGTTCAGCTTTCCCTATTTACATCTTTCATTACCTGTTTCCTAAGGAAGTACACATCCGTAATGTTCGGCATTCATTAATTACCTGATTAAATTGAGTTCCTGTCGTTCCATTTCAATAGGGTATTTTTCCCCTCTTAATGACTCAACAATTATTTAGTACTAATACTTGACTTTTAGGACGCATGTTAAAAGCAGGTGAAAATCGGAGCAATTGGTCTAATTTATTGGAAGTTGCAACAACCTGGCTCTGCCTTCTGGTTCACTGGCCCTTCCACTCTGCCTGGTTGAGTCTCTTTCTTGAGGAACACTACTTGTCCGGTGGGGCTGGTCAGACAGTGCGGCAGCGAATTCGCATTCCTGGAATCATTGGAAGCGGTGGTGATAGTTCTGATGATGATGATGATGATGATGATGAGAATACTGCATCGACAACAAGTCAACCTGTTCTCCCAGAAGACACATTACCCATGCTTTATTCACGTGTTCTGGAACGGTGGGCACTGTTTACATTTTTATAACTACCTTAATAGAATCTAAATAAGGAACAATATGATTATGATTATTGAATGCTCTTATTGTTATTTTTATATCAGTCTATACCATTTTTCTCCTTAGCTCCACTTGCTGTTCATATCCTCTCATTGTTAGCTGCCATTATAATGAGATTTTATTTTACTTGATCAAATTTCATTTTGCACTAAAATCTGCTAATTTATAGCTTTGTTTTCGAATTTATACTCACACATCCTCATTTTGTACACTTTCTGCGTTTTTTATAATAAAGCATAATGGAGACAACATACTAATTCAGTTTTTTGTTTAAATAGTTAATCAAACATTAATGAATTTACCCAAGCGTAAAGGCAAATTTTGGTCTAAAATTCAGACACGTGGCATAATTAAGAACACCTAAACTTTTCCATACTTCATGATCTCAAGCTGTGTGCTTAACAGAGCGTAACAAAATGTCTCTCCATAAAATGAACTAAATGCAAAGTGATTGTCAAATGTTCCTAGATCTTCCTAAAATGTGACAGATTTTTGTTTTTCGATGTCGTTTGTTTGAAATTAATTAATCATAATTCAATTTTAAAGCTTTATTAATAAAATAACAGTTAAAAATTGAATCAAAATAATATTCAGTCATATAGGTTGTGGAGTGCAAAATCCTTAGCACGATATTAAACTAAGCAAACTCATGCACACTCGAGCATTCTGGAGGGTGCGGTCGTGTGCGCAGAGACTTTTTTCAGCTAGTCAGCTATTAAGGTTCATTCAAGTTATGTTAAATATATTCAATTACTAACCATGTTGGCTGTGAGCGTAACTTATAATAGACGTCATACTTGCTCATTTCGGGAGCCTATCCATACTAGCAGTAGAGGTTACTGAGAGTAATTCAAGGCTCATTCGTGCAGCAATTCGCCATAGGATGAAGTTGAACTATGTTTTATTTTCTAATAATTGTTTTATATAAAATTCCACAGCTAGTAAATATTTAGGAGATAAGATGAAATACATGTGCTTTGTTATAATTTTAATCAATATATTGGAAAATATCATGCGACACTAAATCATGCTCCATTTAACTCTCCAACTACAAAATTTTGTTTTAAATAAGTATTCATTTCCCTTAAACTATCAAATATTTTCATTATTTAATCTTTAAAGTTGAATCAAAATTGCAAAGGTATCTGACTCCTAAACACCTTAAAATATTCTATTTTAAATAGCTTGTTGAAAATTACATCTTGAAAAAAATAGATTATGGCCATTATTGGTATGCTCAATTATGTTTAAAAATACGCCAATAACCTCTCTCAAGGTATTTTATACATTCAGGATAAAATTTTCCATATTTATAATGCAGTCTTAACGTCGTATTCGTCAGAGTAGTAGAAGGGTTTCAAGGCGAGGACAACTGGACAGAGTTATTACTTGCTTATTAAGTGTCGTATCGTTAAATGTGCACCACTATTTGGGATGACTGGTTAAAGGGATGCATGAACATATACAAACGGGTTATCATTTCGAATTTGGATAAAATAACGGTCATGAGAATTCAGGTTGACAAACTATTAGGTCACATTCTCATAATATTCCACTTTACTCTATTCTAATACAGACTGGCGCCCGCTTTGTCTGCATGTCGATCAAGAGGAGGAACTCTCTCTTCTCAGGTACAATCTCCCGCATCTCACTCTTCATCTGGAGGCTTGCAAAACACTGGTGGTGGTTTCCAAACAAGTGCTGCCCTTCGACTCAGTGAGCTTGCCTCACGTGATTGTGGACCTGCTCGACTTGCAGCCCTTCTGCGCTATCGATCAAGAGCAAGCAATGTTAATCCTGCTATCAATGCTGCACGACCAAATATCTTAGTTCGTCATTTAGTGGCTGTTATGGCATCTTCGCCATTAATGAATCCTAAAACGCGGGCTCGTATTCAAGGTGAGATAGGCGTTTATGTACTATTCGCGAGAGAGCGCAATATTTAAAAGTTCATAATTAAAAATTTTCCATAGATATCATCAACGATAGTTGCGAATTCGGCTTTCACCACGTAACATTTCAAGTTGCATTTTTAGTCAAATGGGGTTCAAATTTTTTAACTACAATATCATTGTTTTGCTGTGTGCGGTTGCTTCCACCCAAATGGAAATCAAAATGATTTTAGGGTACTTTAAGTCTGGCTTAAAATACTGCCATAAAAATTTTATTCCTTGATGTTAACTAGGCGGTTTTATTGGATCCTGAAATTTTTAGGCAAGTGATTGAAATGGTGGTAAAGTTTGGTAATATTGCTTACCTGTCTGCATTTACATTTTCTTAATTCCTTCCACTTGAAATTTCATTGTTCGCAGGATAACGTGTACCCTCAGGTTGAAATATCTTGCGTAAACGCAATTTACATCTCGAGAGTTACAGAGACGTTAGTACAAAGTATGGCAATTTTAACCTCTAATGGCCAAAATACCAAGCTGGTATAATCTTGCATGAATTTGGAGCAACAGAGTCCCCTGTGGTTTACCGAAGGTGAAATTAGACTTTCAATATTCCTAGAGACCTAGTCTGTTTAAATAGGGCTGTTTAATACAGTCGTATGCTATTTCCGTACACTAATGACCTTCATTCTCCTAAATTTCAGAGAATGGTTTTCCAGAAAGTTAGCGAGTTCATATCTATTCACACATTCGTGAAGTCGGCAATTTAATTAACTTCTTACTATTTCAATATGGATTATTATTCGATATGCTTTGAAGTATCCTAGCCGGGAATCAATCCTACTCATTTTATTTCAGTGAAGACATTTAATATTTAGTAGGCAATGAAATTCGAAAGCAATTCATCAGAACCTCCCCCCCCCCCCCCCCAGTTTCTGATAATTTTACTTGAATGACTTATTTTATTTTCTTCTTTGCGAGTATCAGTTGCCTGACAGAGTTTGCCAATTCGCGCTTACGACCGTCTTCACTCTCCACAGATTTCTACTTATTGTTAGATTAGCATGAGACTACCCATAATTACGTGCCCTTTTAGCACTGCTCTCTTACCATAAGCCTTTTTCTACTATCTCGTTGACCCAAAGATTCCTTCATATCGAATTCGTCAATCTATCACCGGATTCTGGGCATTTCATAGATAGTTATCTAAGATGAGTCAATCGCCGTGACTAGGATCATGGTACAGAGCCCGATCTTGCATTTCTCCAAATTGCGCATAATTTGCAAAATATTTGTTGGAATTTTACCATAAAATATTAGCGGACTATGGCACCCTTAATCATCAAATTATATTTTAAAGGAAATTCTTTATTAAAGGAGGAGAATCCTGATTAGGAGAAAAAAAGACGTATGAATTAACTGATAATTATTACTTTTCCCTTTAGCTTTCTTAAATCGACGCGGATTCTCTCTCATAAGAAGTAGTAGTCGCGATTTACAAGGTAAGATCAGTATTTAATATTCTTTTAAGCAAAATTTAAACTGAAATTTATCATTAAAATTCGATGCCCTTGGGCATTAAGAAATAGTAATCGGTAATCCAAAATCACTTAAATTAATCGACGGTTTACCAAGCTGTAATCGAAAATTTTCATTGTAAACATTTATCAAGGAGTTATTAAGCTATTTATTTTACCACTTTATATGCATTTTTCGCTAAATATTGATCCTAAATATTCGCTTATAACGAACATATTAAAGCAAGCAGACATTTTATCGATAGCAAGATTTAACACCATCAATTAACTCAAATTAACTAGAATTCATACATGTGCGTGAAATTTTTCAATAATCGATAGGTAGACAATTGTTAATGAAATGAACGCAAAGGAAGGTACGTAAGCTAAGGTATGTGCCTAACTTCTAAATTTTGGTAAATCATGCAAAGAAATTTTAAAACTGCCAAGTTGAGTTGACCCACTTTCTAACCGCGAGAGGGTAAGGTAACAATAGAATTCACCCATCCATCATGGTTCCTTCATTTTCAATTACAGTGGTGATAAATAGATTGAGTTCTTTTCCGTTGGGGAAAAATTCATCCCTTTCCATGCCATTTACATTCACTTGAGTTAAGAACACAAACTATTTTATTTTGCTTATTTCCAAAATTAAAGCTAAAAAAATTACTATCGGAAAGGAAGTTACAGCGGAAGGTGCCCAGAATGCTTGGTGAATATAGCACATTTAGTAGAAGCGTAATTCAAGTAAAGCATAGCCCTAAAAGTCCACTACGTGATCCCTGTCTCAATTCTGAGATCTTCTGCTATCTCCTTCGCTTCGATACTAACGTATAATTAAAATCCTTTTAAGTATTTTGTATTGCTATGGATCATTAATAAAATTGAAGAATGTATGATTGGTTCCCTCTTTGAATTGATGCACGAGGGTTCCTGCCAATACATTTCACTGCTTTTAACATAGCGATGTCAAATAGGTTAAGAGATGAGAGATTGTATACCAAGGCACATAGTGGACAAAACAGCTAAATCAAAGAAAGGCCTCATCACAGTGTATTAAAAATCTAAATAAACATCTTTTTTCAAGGGCGAGGATGAACACTATGTCAAGAGGCCCAAGGTAGGCAGATTCTGGAAATGCTTTCAAATAAAACTCCCTTGATAGACAAGGGAAAGTCAGAAATACTTAAATCGTCGTGCCTTCAAGAAATTTTTAATGCAAACAGACATTGAGCACAAGGTTGTCATAAGCATAACATGATTGAACTTCAGTCTTGTTAAATTTATAATTACTGCCTAATCTTGTAAATATGGGAATGCTCGGATTGCCATCTATCAAAATTTCATTCACGATCGAGACAGGAAAAACCAATACCAATCTGATATTTCACATTTAGATTCAATTAAGAAGGAAGTTGGTGAACGGCCCATTTAATACCAGAAAACAAGAAGTTGATTCTAAAAACCTAACTCTCGATGGTTCTAACCCTCTCGCAAAATATGAACGAATTTCCTTCCCTTCCTCTATAAGTGCAATTACTTAAAGTTACGCATTTTATTAGTCATTTAGAGTACTTTTCTAAGCTAGCCATATGAATAAACTTCAAGTCTGAAATGCAGATCATACGTACGTGTGCGTGTGTGTAGCGAAGATTGACTCAGTCCTTTATCCCTAATAGTAAAGTTAATTACTCAGGCTATAAGGAGGCAGCCATTTTCGGCAATTGGAAGATGTGAATCAATCGAGGTGGTGTGACCAACAACTCATTTCATTCAGCTGATCAGTGCACATTGAACACGGAGAACATTAGCTCTTTCCCTCAACAAGCTATATTGTGATAGTGAGGGCATAATGAAGTTACCGATGTTCCATCAAGTAGAAGTTGAACAATCTGTAGGAACAAAATTCTTTGATGGCTTCACTCTCTACTAATGCTCCATCCCATTCGCCATTTTATATTTCCTGTCAATTAAATGGTTTCCCAAAACCAAAAGTGTGTTTTTCTCTTCACTGCTGGAAGTAACGATTTGACCTTAAATTGAAACAAAACAGTATCTAATCTTTTGAGAGCTCATGCTAGTATGATTTCATACACCATACCAATAAACTGCATCGTCCCTGCATTGGTATCAAAAAATTAAGTGGACAATGTGGCTGCAAACAAGGTAAAATACACTTTTGATCACCATGCTTTCTTAATTAAACAGTATCAAACGCAAGCGCTATAAATAACTGGCAGCTTTACAGTGGTTGGTATTGCCTTTTTCTTTAGCGCACCGGAGTTTGCAGTCCCTAAGAGATCGAGAACCTGAACTACTGCCAATATCTATAAATCCTCCAAAAACAATTAGGCCATGTCCAGTGCGATTAAAGGTAACCCCCTAAATATTTTGCTTAAGCCACTGGCCGAATCTCTTGAAGTGAATATCATTACCGATTTCCCCTATTGTATTTAGAATGGGATACCAAGGAAGCCGTTGAGTAAAATGACCGTGGATGACGTCTGCCATTTAGTTGACGATATGATCGATCTATACAGCAACCACTGTCCTCATCGACCGAGAACTAATTCCGAATCTACCTCTGACACTCCGAACGATGACAACAGACGCCAGACAACTCCCCAGTCCATTTCTCGATCGACTTCAATAGCAGCTTACTTTCTTCGTCTTCGAGCTCTTAACATAAGTGGAGCTGTATTAACGGTCTGCAGTTTGAATGAATCACTGCGGAGGGAGATTGGAATGACATTTGGAGACTGGCAACTCTTTACGAACCTGATAAACCACCTCAAGATGGTGGAAAGTGAAAATATACCGAATCCGCCAACTCCACAACACAATTGTCAATGTGCCCGATCAATGGGAGATTTAGCAAGTATCCATCATACGCATTGGCATCATGCCCATCCAACTCAAAATGGGTCTAGCAAACCAAATCGCAACACCTGGACGTCTGAATCAATACTAGGAGCAACACGATGGAGATATGGGAATGATTCTTCCCCTTCACCAATTATTGACGGAAGTTCCGCAAGCAGTAGCATAGTGAGTGGAAGTTGTACGTCTGCAGATCCAAACTGGAGAAGTCATGCTTTATCAAATCAGGAAGAAACCTGCCATCTCTCTGGAGGAAGTTGCTCAGTATACTCTGCTGAACTTTCCTGTTCCATCTCGTCTTCAGAAGATACTATTCCCTCGAATGCTTCATCGCCTTCTCTCTCCTCTCTTCACTCTTCAACACTCCATGATGAATCACTTTCTCAAGATAAAACACCCAATAAAAATTGGAGATATGACGTGAATGTATGATAAAATATGACACTGATTGTAACTCTCGGTAGAAATATATCTCAGTACAAAATAAATGAAGACACAATTGAATTGCTAACAAATTCATTTACAGTTGACTGTTGGCAATAGGAAATATTTAGTAAGAAATCATGTCAGTGGCGCTGTGGTCAACATGCGTGTCCGTTGGGTCAGACATCATAGGGTCGGTGCTCTCAAATGTGCACACCCACATTGATGAGTTATAGTAAATAAGAGATAACAGAACGTTTTTCACCGAACAGGTGCCAAATCCTGTATTACTAACACCTCTCTAAATAGGTCGAGGTCTTAAACGATTTTTGCACTACACAAAAAATCTCAGATGCCAGAGAGTATGCCCTACCTAGTACAGACAATATTGTGCACATTACAATTTTCTAGACAGGCGCTTTTTGCCAACGAAAAATCAATTATATTCAGATCCTTCTCTGTCCCAAAAAGAGTTTAGTTTGTAATAAAGCTAGGTTTTAGCTCACTTTCCGGCTTGAGCTGAATTTCGAAATTAATATTACATTTAGGATTACTCGAACGCTGTGAGACCTGTCATTTTATAAAAGAACGTCATTTCAAATGTGGACCGCTGGTAATTGCACTAGAGACAGAAATGTGCCCTTAATTTCTATAAAAAGCAAAAGGCAAATTAATACAGTCTAAATATGTACTTTCAGATCTTGATAGATACTAGGAAGTATTGAAATGGACAACATAATAGTAGTAGTAGAAAGGGAAATAAGAAAAAATAAACGCACGCATTTGCTTTCGCGGTTTTTCGCAAACCAACACATAAAAGAAACACGATATTTTGTACAAATTACTTTAGAATAATCACCTATAGTACAAGCGAGAAGGGCAACTAAAAACAGGGGTAAAGAACACTCATCCTCACTTTAGCTCTTCCTTCGGAGATACTTGAGGGTCTAAACCAGACGTTGATGTCGACGTGGCGGACAAAACAACCACTGGTTGCTCGTGAACTTCCACGTTCTGTGTGACTGGGTCTTGAGAAGGCATGATAGATTCGGATTCAGCACGACATAGAGCACACATAAAAGCACTGTCTGTGAGAATAGCATTGCGACTACATTCACTATTCAAGTGCATCCATCTCTTGCAGTAATTGCATGTTATCCAATCGACAACCTGAAGAAAAAAATATAGATATTGGCGAATGTAAATGTACATGTAGTACATTTATAAATCTACACTTACAGGAGGCTCAGAATCATCTGCTTCTGAATCGAACCCAGGAGGTTCCAACTGTCCACAAATTGCACAGATTCCTGGAGCTACAGTAGCGTCTTTAATGTCATCTATAACACCGCCACCATCTTCACCACTTAGGGACAATATCTGGCCCACATCTTTTGGTTGGCTAGGAAAATCATCTAAAGGATTCATGGAAGACAATGACGGTACCTTAAATGGAAAGCATAAAAAGTAAGCAATGTATTCAAAGTAGGACAATTTTTAAAGGAAAGAAGTTTACTTACTGTAGAAATAAGAGCACTACCACTACTGCTAGTAGCAGCATTGGACTGTGATGGATGTTGAGATATGCGAGTGGGTCGACTGGCAGGGTTCTCTTTTACGGGTGGAAAGCGGATGGCAATGTGGGAACCAGGTGCTGTTGTGGGAGTCACTTGCTTTGGCAGTGGAATGAGCTGTAAGGGTTTTCCTTTAGTAATTGGAGTAGTGGTAGCATTAGTTGAAATAACGCGAATGCAAGGAGATGAAGTCTGGACCGTTGGTGCTCCTAGAGGTCCAACAACTGGGTTGACAGTTGTTATCGGTTTTAATTGACCTGGATCTGTCAGGAAAATGAATAAAATTAACCAACCAATGAAAAGTTATATCTTTGCAAATCGTAGGTCATTACGAAAGACAGTAGAACTAAACGAATGAAATGGCTAGACCTTAAAAGCGAAAAACTACGTTACCCAGACTAAACTATCCAACTAAAACACAGCGCTATATTAAAAAACTTTATATGACGATAATCCGATTCTGCTGTTTGGTCAATGCCAAATGAAAAGAAAAGCATGCAAGGCTTCCGTAACGCGAAAGGAATGGTTGGTTTTGAAAGGTATCTTACCATGTCTCGAGATTAAAGGCAAGGAGACCTGCGACGAAATTTGTCGATTGTAATCCAAGTCGGCTGAAAGGACGTTTTGAAAGTTAAAGTTGATCGAGGCGTTGGCAGTCGCCCAATGACCAGAACTGCTGCTAGGCATATGAATATGTTCCTGTTCGCCATTTTCCCCTTGCTGCAATATGAAATCCTCCTGATCACAATCATCTGGCTGGAATCAAAAAACAATGTCAATAGTAATAAACGCAAACAGAGGTATATAAGTGCATAGGTTCCCACTTACGATGTTCAAGTAGGCCCCAATTGAGGTAGAAAGATTATTGAAAGGACAAATGCCCAAACGGGCGAATAGATTGATCATATTCCTTGCTTGAAGGGCACGTTCATACGCATGTGTGAGAATTGGAGCTATATTTTGTTTTGAGATGGGATCATTGGGAAATCTTTGGTAAAACCGTTCCAAGCGTTTATCAAAGTAAGACTATTGGAACAATAAAAAGAGATAGAAGTAAGCCAATCGAACGAATTTGCAATTTTCAGGGGACAATAGCAACGAAAAAAGGGGTTAATTCCCATCGTCTTCTACGAACCATTAAATGTGCAAAAAATGCAGGGTATGGGCGCTGAAGAAGGAATTTGTGGCTAAACACTAAAACGATACTCCAAAACCAACATCATGCACAATTGAAAGTATCTCATACATCATAAGCGTAACTGATCGCTACTTGTTTACGTAATAAGTAAGTATTTATTCAATTAACCTGATAACTATTATTCGAAGTTTAATATTTCTGAGATTATTTTCATTCAATTTTAGGAATATTGACAATTTATTAGGCCGTCGTTTAAGTACCTCTTTACACTCTAGAGATCACTGCTATAAAACAGTGTTAATATATGTGAAATTTGATTAATCTTGAAAATAAAAGTCTGTGCAGAAGTTTGCGAACAACAAGAGGATATTCCAATCAGAAAGAAAATACAAGTTCTCATTATTAATGCATTTCAACTCAAGCCATGTGTAGTATAACGCAATAAATAAATCATATAAACAATTTAAGGCAAGTGTTGTTTTCGAAAACAATGGGAAAATGGTAATAATATTGATTTCATCAAGGAAAAATATTTACTAATTATTCATAATTCCATTATCGCCTTAAAAAGGTAAATTACAAATAGGTAAACTCGGTTGCATGCTTTCACTTACTATCCGAAGAATGTGGGTAGGTTTACACAAATACATACAACTATTAGACCGCGCTCTTAAGAATCAATTTCTGCGTATCTTACCGGAGTGCCGTTAAGTGGAGCCTTAACTGAAATGAACACCTCTAAATTGTCATGCCTTACAGGATTTATTGAAAAACAGGCGCCAATCTGCAAATTTCACGACTCGCTTAGTCTTCTCAATAAATTCAATACCTAAACTATACCTGTATGGGCTTTTACAATTCAATTAACACTAAATAAGACCTAAAATACAATTAAATAGATAAAATGGAGAGACAAAAGCAAAAAATCATTCCTAAAAATTTGAAGTTACATAAAAGGATAGTCTCGAGGCTCTGTAAGAATTTATTACTCCATCCACTTCCTAATCTTGTCATATATTATACCACTGCTAATAACAATAAAAAGAAAAAAGGTGCAATTAATCAATAGAAAGAGTTTATAATATAAAAACTTTTAACTTCTCAACTCCAATAAAAGTGTTATCGAAAATAGATTGGTTAGAGATCACGCTATTTTGACAACTCGGATGCCAGTACCTTACTTGCTGGCCAGAACTAACTATGTGGTGGGCACTATCACTACTGGAGAGGCATCGACCCCGCAACATCTAAATTAATGTGCTCTCGTTATTTAATGCGACACCAAAGGACACGAATTAGCGATTGTAGCTACTTTACTCAAAGGTTTTGAAATTTTCAAAAGACCTCATAAATTGTAATAATAATGGATCTTCAATATCAGAATGCAATATAGTGCTGTACAACTGAAATATAGCAATATAGTTAAGTATAAATAATTTTATTTAAAAAAAGAATTCCATTTGATCCGAATGTTGTTAACAAGTGTAGTGTCTAAATATGAGTCATTTGACTGCTATTTACAGACTTTGAATATGCTTCTAAAATTAAGGCCGAATTCAATAAGAACTAACTTTAAAATATTAAAAGCTAATCTCGTTAAAAACTGAATCCATTTTAGATGTTTATGACTTAAACAAAGTGTACAGGGTCGTTAGATGGTTAATTTTTTATCGAGAAACACTAACCCAGGAAAGACCTTTTACCAAAACCAGGACTATAAACAAGGACGCTATTTATGAAGTCACCAAATATACAAGTACTTAACTGGCATTCAGAAAACCAAAATCCATAAGAGACACTACAACACAAAATCAATCCCTACATCAATTGTTAGCAAACAACTAAAAGCAAAAAAAATACTGTTTTGTCCTGAGTTTTCTTACCGTAAGTTTATTGAAAGGTTGAATGAATAGTATAACTCGTGCCAACCCGAGCCAAATACTTTGTTGCCTTTTTAAGAAACGCTTTTAGTAATTTGACTAACATCTTAAAACATAGAAAATGTCTTATAAGGTTAAGATGGAAGAAACGACTCTTACAACCTCAGAGTGCGCCTTCTAGACTGAGTTAATGGCTTACATTAAATGCATGGAAACAGGTGTTCTCAATGCAGTGATTGTAAGCCGGATGAGGAGGTAGAGGGAAAAGCAGAACCCCATCCTCCCTGGCACGTTCAAGAACACGGACGCTGATAAACTGTAGATGACCATCGTAAAGGAGAATCAAAGGTCGTTTCGCGATCTGTGGCCGAAAGTGCTTCAAGAACCACTGAATGAAGGCATCGGAATTCACCCATCCTGAAGGTGTACTGGCAAATTTTGTACCACGAACTGAACCCTCCATCATGCTGTCTGAGAAAAATATATGACATTAAAGACAATAATAGTATTAAAGCCTGTAATTTAAGTACGTTGTACAAGTGTGAAAGCATGAAATTAAGTGAGCTTAAAACAAATCAGGTGACGCGGTAATTTTGAATAAATTACGGATGTTATTGGCTAAATATCCTTTACAAAATGAAGAAAATCCCGTAATTTAGTAACTTAAACTTACCCTATAATTGTGCTGATATATCAAATAAAGCCTAAACCCTCTTCAAACTCTAAAATCCCAAAACTGACTGTTTTAATAGAAAGCATCACATTTGATTAATATTTTTCGTTAAGGTAGTAGTAGTATATATATATATACTGTCCTTTCTCCCAAACAGTTTCACGACCAAAAGCTTTTTAGAATAAGGAGTCAGTGATCTCCACTTGAGATTATGGAAATCGTTATTATTCAAAACCGAAACAGCCTTATTTTCTTCTTTTACCCACCAGTAAATTATAAAACATTAAGCTCTTTTTTCCTTATCTATTAAGTATTTTAGATACATATACTACTTAATAACTTTACACCTTAACCTAAACACATCATTATTGTGAAAAAAAAACTTTCCCCGGTTTAAAAGACCAATAACTGATGTGCGCATATAACAGCCAGAGCTCACTTTAAAAAATTTCTACTACTGCGAAATAAGTAGTATAGTCAAAGTAATTTGATATGAATTTGCACTTAAAAGGCAGCACAATTGGTTCCAAGCCAATTATTAGAGCGTGTACTCTTACAATGCGGTGTGCATTTAGAAAACTCAAATAAAACCGAAAAATGACCCTAAAACTCACTTTAATCCTATTTAAATTCGTAAAATTCCTTCGAATTTACCTTTTTCAAACAACCTGTCACACAACTTGCGCAAGGGAATTATTTTTATACAAAGAAGATTTACTTGGTCCTAATTTAATCCCGTAACCATATAAACGTATGCTTCAAATGAGAGTACCATTAGCACATTGCAATAACCCTAACAGACTATTGAAGATATGCACACTTTGGATAAGTCTAAATAACAACTGTGAAACACAAAGCCTTAGTAAAATCAGAAGGATGTTGACGAGTTAAATTTTGTGCCTTTTCAAACTAGATACATTTAACTGTGCATACGTACACATATATTTGACCTGAGAAGCCTTAGCACATACCACGGCGAAACAACAACGTAATCATGCCCAAAACTAAAACGTTATAACGAAAGTCCCGTAGTAGCCAGGTGAAACGCTTATTCCCAGCAGTCCATACACTAAAAATACAGCGGAGGAAATTCCAAAACCGTCATTAACTTTAATCCCACATGGCCCTACTAGCAAGCAGAACTGCTCAAACTACAAGATAGGCCTAAAGGATTCACCGAAGTTAACCCAACTATTGTGACGAATATGAACAAAGGAGAATTGAAGAGAGGTGGTTGGGGCAGAAAATTTATACTTACGAGTAATTGTTTCGCCGTGATATAAAAGGAAAGGAGGAATTTTTTCGCCAGCTGCACTTCCAGCGCCGATAATCACGACCGTGGGACTCCAATAACTGACAGACTGAGCACGCTGGACGCTGATTGGGAGCAATTTGGGCGGTTGGTTCTCACAACTCACGCTAACTTCATCTACAACCCACATGTGCTCTGGCTTGTCCTTAATGTCGTATTTCGTCAATACCTGGACGCAAAAAGGAAAAATCAATAACGATGGATTAATGAGACATTTCGAACACTGTAAATTTTGAATGACTCATAACTTGGGATAACCTGAATGAGGCAAGTAAGTTGAAATCAATTCAGTCCAAGCTAACTGCCCTCAATTTGTGTTAGATCCTATTGATTTCAAACTTACGATACTCTAGAGACTTATTGTGCTCGCAATTTTCAATAAAACTGTTGCTAGAGCAGTTCTAAGACTTGACATTCTTAGTTATGACTTAAAAGAAATTTTAAAAAAGTATCGAGATCGAAAAGTTTTACCAGACACTCATATCTCCATGGTAAATGAATAACGAATAAGCAGGTAAAAATTATGCAAACTACAGGGGTTACTAGTTTGAGATCCGTCCAAGTTCATCAAGTAATAGAAATGACAGCTGCTATCCTCAAAACGAAATAAAGTATTTCAAGACGTAAGGTCGATAAGTTACTGACCTTGTCAAGTTGTTCAAAATACGCCTGAATAGCATCACCAGAGACACCCTTCGATTTCCGATTACTTCGAGGACCGAAGAGGAAATTCTTCAAATCTGGCCAACGATTGAGGAACGCGTAGAACCAAGCTTGACTGGGATTGAGATATTTAAAGGGAGCAATACGACCAACAGCTTTTGTCATATCACCTGCAAGCTCAACTACCTAAATAAAACAAGCAGTACTTTATTTTCAATATCACAAAAGATCAATTTTTCATCAATAATAAAAATGTACTTGATTTCGAGTATAAGGATAGCCTATTTTACTCATGAAAAGTATGTGATCAACCATTTTCTTCTCTTCATCAAAGGTGAAAAATGTGGGAGGTCCGGGTCGATTACATTCCAAGCTGACTCTCCCATGAACTCTATCGCGTAGAGTGGATTCAGGGACATTAAATGCGGTTGCTGCACCCCGAAGTGACATGCCTTGATACTTGACAGCATTGTAAGCATTGGTCATATCACGCTGAGTCCATCTCCGACGACGAGACTAAATATTAAAAAAATAAAGAGATGAATCCTATACCTTCGGTCTAAATGGTCCAAGGCCTTCTATGCCGCGATAAAAGACCACATGGCCAAAATCATCCGGACCAACATCCATTGAATTTTCGCCCTCTTGGTCAAAATTTACATCCGTGTATTCTTCGTCGACCATCATAACAAATGTTATCTAAATTAACAATGATAGTTAAAGGGTGTTGGCTATTAATTTAATAGAATAATCAAAACGGTACTTATTTAGTAGGCACAACGCGCAAATGGTTTGTTATAAGGTTGCATATTGGACTATAAGTATGTAAAATTTAAAGCAAGATAGCACAATAATATATATTAAGGATTCTAGGTCTTAAAAAGGCTGAAGTACCAAGAACTTATAATGGAAGAAAAAAAATGTAATGGTAAAATCAACCTTAATTTACTTATAAAGATAGAAGCGGATCATTAGGTTTCAATTTATAATACAAGAAAAAAAGTTGTCAATTAATCACTCTATCTGACCAATTTCAACGATGGAAGCAAATGAATTAAATAATCAATGTCCCAAGTGTATAAATGATAAATATCAAATAAATCGAATGAAACCTACACTAATGAAGAAAAACAGACGACTAACTCTTTAATAAAAACCGGATAGATAAATAACTTACATTCGAAATATCCGGATTAGCCGAAAATATGTAAGTATCTTTGACAGTTCCGCCCTTTACCTCGTCGGAGCTTTAGGTGAGCAACATAACAAATATTTTGTTGAGTCATGAAAATTTTCTAAAAAACTTATTTTTCCAGCAATAAATGATTCATTGTATCTTAGCAATTAGCTATTAAATTTGTCTGCATCTAAGTTAAGTTCGTTCATGCTTTATACATTTAGAGTTGTTTCTGTTATCTTTCCGACAATGTCAATAAATGTGACATCCCTTTAGATTTTATGTTAGAAACATACTTTAGATCAATTACAAATCTGAAACAAAGTTCTTATACAGGTTTCTTCCATAAATATATAATTTAATAAATTGGTCATATTTATTATTTGAAAAGCGAATTTGCGTCACGATCCAGTATTTTTACCTTGACACCATATTAGAATAAATCATAGCCTTATTACTTTCAAATTACTATGCATTTTTTTAAAAAATCCTTCTTTTTTGCTTTCGCAAAGTTTTTTTCTGAATCTTATAGAACAATCTGGCTCCAACACTAACACAGGCAAGCCGATTATATACTTCAGTGACGCGTGTGACGATGCATCCTGATATTAAGTAACGTTCAACCACGTCCTGATGTAATCCCACAATTAAACTCATATATCTCTTATAAACTTTGTATTTCCACGTATACATGTTCACTTATCTACTTGTGCGCTTCAATCACCTCCCACTATTTCAATCTGTCCTCATCTCTGTCTTGCGTATTTGCGTAGAATTTATATGATACCGCAGTATATATAATAGATCTAGCACAAAAAGTGAATGATAAATCGTCTGCGACTGAACAAACCAATTTTAATTACGCTAAAACTCGCCAATGTGTCACCGCACGATTATATAAATAGGTTGAATAGTCATATTGAACTAGAAATAACTTGGGTAGGGCCACTCTAGTTCAGTCCTTTGGGAACTTTGATTGGCTGTTGACAGCTGTTAGTCATCAATCCTAATTTAAGCTAGTATAATTTGTTTGACATTGTTCGTATTAGAATTAAGTAACGGAAAAACCAATCATTTTAGCTAGTTTGCTCATTGTTAACGTTATTCGCTTAATATTTCAAGTTAATATTTCCGAACGAATTGCGACATAAATTTGAGGAAAATTAAACCATTGTAAACCGAGTCCTTTGATAAAAAATGCATTAAATTTTAATTTAAAGGGGTTTACTGCGTTATATTTAAATTAATGGCATTTGTAATAAACTATTCATATTTATGGAAGTAGTCAATCTAGTAAAAACCAATCCTCATAGAAAAGAGATTTAAATAATTTATCGACTGTCATCACAATTCATATTTGTTTAAATCAAGTTTTGAGAACAATTGAAGCACTTCAAGAACTTTACGAAAGTCCAATTGAGATGGTGGGATAAAATCATAGATAATTATGAAGTCAAAAAAGGGAGAGAGTAAGCATTGTTGGATGATTATTTGAGCTTTCTCAGGAATTCCTATAGTCGTTCAATGTGCATAAAACAATTAGATCGCAATTTTTTACAGCCGTTTTGACAATCATCAAGCGATCCTAAAAATATAAACTTAGACCTCATCAATAGACGATTGTAAGCGATTTCTCGAACCCTAATCAGAAGAAAACATTAATCAAATGTTTCAGAAGAATATGCAATATGACCTTTCAGAGTTTCTGCTCGCATACCAGAAACATTTGAGAAAAGTGTAATTTTCGAGACTATCCAAACCGTTTTAGCCCTTCGAATCGCCAGTTGTTAGTTGGCATCAGTTTAGTCCACTAGATTTATTTTTTAAGCAATAATATATGTAACAAAACAATTTTTAAATGTATTGTCCGCTCAGATTTTAATTAAATTGCTATCTTTATCTTCAAGAGCACTTAGAAAATTATATTACCTATTTACTATTCTCTTACTTGCGTATGAGTTGACTCGATAAAGTCATGCCGGCCTTCAATGGTTGTCAACAGTTACTGAAATACAATAACGGCCGCAATTTATTCAACACATTGACAAAATAATATTAATTCGGCATAATTTTCGAGAAAACGCTGAAGTATTTAACTTTAAAAGCTTCTGAATGACAAAATTTAGTTTCATAGGATTTACTCCTAAAATTTAACTCGCAACTTCTTTTTAATTTCAGAAAAGAATTGCGAAATGTGAATTCCTCATAACAATATTAAACAGAAATTAGGATAAACTGAAATATTTCAGTAGTTATCCTACCAGAAGCAAAATTGCAAGTTAAGATCGGCATTCGAGGGCGTCTATTAGAGATAGTTAAGTGAACTTAATTTATTTTTAAGCAATTTTCGAATTTTGCTTATTCTCAGCATAATATTCAAATCAAGCTGAAATAAAAAATTAAAGTTTAATGCTCTTTCAGAAAGCAATACAAAATTACTTACATTTATTAGGAAGAAATTTTTGTGAGCTGCGCAAACTGAATGACCTATTTTTACTTAAATCGGAACTCTAAAGATTGTGGGTAAAATGAGTTTATGTATTTTAAATGAATCCCAGCCATTTACAATTTTCGCAAGCTAAGCCAGAGTCAGTAGTATTAAATATCCTGAATGACTTTGATAGTTCGCAATTTTCTTGAAGCCAAACAAAATAACCGGTTAAAATAACCCGTAATCTCATTTAATGATAATAAAAGTGCCTTCGAAATATTGAAAATTTCGTAAGTTACCATCGAATTAGTTGATGATCAAAATCAATTCATATGCTGCATTGAATGAAACAGACTACGGAGTTGTCCTGATGTATATCGTGATACAAATCTTTACATTGGCATAAATTTTCCATACTTTAATGTTATTGTATAAGATGAAAGTCAAAGCGTGTACATTTCTGCAATATTAGTCGATTTAATTTTATTGAACTTCAGAGTAGGCGCGACGTTAAAGATTACCGCTCCTTCGTTTCTGTATCGACTGTAGTCTCAATTTCAATGTCTTATTTTCGCATACAGGTTTGGTCACTCCTTATCAAAACTAATTTTTTCAGAGATGGAAAACCTTTGCACATCGGTGGTTCTTATACGACGCCTATATGCAATGTCCAATGCTTTCTGGAGAGCTATTGGCCTCTTACCTAACTGGGGCCAGAAAACGAATATATGACCCTCGACACGACCATGGAGATAGTATTATTGTTTTTAACAGTCGTCACATTGCCGCAAAGGATAATAGTATGTACTGGAGACGCTTTCTCTACACACATCACACAAGATTCGGTCCATACCGCGTTGAAGAAACAATGGAAGAAATGCATGCTCGTGATCCAACTGAGGTTGGTCTCACTGAATTCTAGATTGTCTTCTGCTTTTATTTGTGTTAATCGCTAGTTTACTCTATAATAGGTCTTAAGGAGGGAAATTAGGTCCCATCTTAAGAACTGCTCCTCACGTCA
The DNA here is from genome assembly GCA_000469805.3 of Hymenolepis microstoma. Taxonomy (NCBI): domain Eukaryota; kingdom Metazoa; phylum Platyhelminthes; class Cestoda; order Cyclophyllidea; family Hymenolepididae; genus Hymenolepis; species Hymenolepis microstoma. Next base: position 6,071,838 of record LR215995.1, on the reverse strand, counting down.
TGACTGGCTCTCTCGCCTTCATATTTTCGCCGATGGTGTTGAGGTTAGTAGCCAATCTACTTTACTTTCTTATTCCTAGTTGTTTGTATTAAAATTTAACTTTTTAATTAACAGACTGTACCAGAAGATCTATTGAAGAATATTTCGGGAGTTATTCGTCAGGTTATGCCTGTTCCCAAAAGACTAGATGAGTATACACAGGAAGAAATTCTGGCTTTTCCTAAGCTATTTGATTGGTGGGATGATTTCATTCATTCTAAAATCTTTTCCCCAAATTTACCTATTTGTAATTTGATTTTAGGCCGGAGGACTATGCTGTTCGCCCTCTAAGTCAATACACAAAGCCACGACCACGCGCTGGTAAAGTCCCTAAGGATGTACAAAGCTAGATTACTCCAGTCACCTCTTCGAGTGTACATACATTTTTAATAAATAGCATTATATTTTCATTCAAGCAACTTTATTACAGACTGATGAATTAGAGTATTTTACAGTATGGAAGCGTATACTTTGTCACTGTCCAGGAGGAAGAACTATTGTAAACTCCCTGAGGTCATTGCTTTCCACCAACTTGGGATTCTTGGGGGTGCACCCTTTGAACGCTTCGGTGAATCGCTTGATGTTGGAATCGTATAAGTTCTATAGAGAAAAAATGGCCAGTAACAGTAACTGTGGGAACATATACCAAACCGGATGTGCTTGAAGTCAATAGCTTCTTCAAAGCATTAGAAGTCCACGGGTGAAGTAAGTCAGGAAACTTATACTAACATTACTGCAGAATTATGAAAAGTGTGCAAGTCGAATAATAATTCAGGTTACTTGATTATTCCCTTAGCAGTTGGCAGTTAGGTAACTCATCGTGCTTGCATGCTTTCAAAAATTTCATTATAGGGTGATTTTCATAAGTGCATGGAAAGCAAACGCTTCAGATCATACTAGGTGATGCAAAATTAAAAATGCAAGCAGGCTCCATTTGCAAAGACTATCATCGCCTGCTGTAATTTCGATGTAGGTATCGTTCCACTGAATAGATATATGCATTATGGTTGGTCTGAGTCGGTCAAATTTTGAGAATAAAAGACGTAATCGGTATCATTTATGACTTTTACTCATAATTTTTCTGCAAATTGACGGCAATTAGATAAATTCTGTGACAAGAGTATGTATGTTACTAATATTTCAAATCCTATGGTTAAAGACCAGAGCTATTATAAAAACAATGATCCAATCATCAAAACTGGGAGCATAAGTTGCAGCCCCAAATCAAAATTTCCATTTCCACTGTGTAAACATTAAGTGAAGTGGCAAACCGCGACGGTTAAGCCTAGGTAAAAAATCTGATAACAGTGTTCAAGCTTCTCACAAGGGAGGTTGTATAGAGCTTCTAATCTGCCCAAAATGAGTACTCGAAAACCATAAAAGATTAGATTTAAAAGGAAAATCCATCGCGATCGAATTAAAGCATTTATTTTCCTGAAATAGGGAACACTGCAAAAACAAATTGCAAAGCAAAATTCGAAGCATCCAAACTTCAAATATCTTTTTTTTTTTACAAGATTAGAAAATAAGCCAGTCGTCTACAATTTTAATAGTCACCACTTGCAGTCAAGCATTCTACAAATACCAGAAGCATATGTGAATACAAAATTTACTCTATAGCATAAAACGGAAACACGCCCAAAATAATATTCAGCTGAAGAAGCCAGTACTAGGAACAGAGACCAAGTATCGAGAAGTCTCGAATTAATGAACTCAGAGTTCATAAACTTATATTCATATACAGAGTGACTTCTGGAATGGGCTACAGTCTAGCTGATACTGACGGAGTACCAAAATAGATTTGCAAAGAACAAAGGGTTGTATCGTTTATAATTCATATGCCGACTTGCCTTTTTCATTGCTAGCTTCTGTTCTTCTAAAAGAGTTGGAGAGTTATCAATTTGTTTGAGTTGTTGATTGGGAAAGCGCACATTAATACTGACTTCGTGCCCCTTGGCAACAAGTTCAGACGCCTGTTTCACTTTAATTCCCATCATGTGGTCATCGATATTTGTGCGCAGTTTTAGCAACTTATCTCTGTGAGAGAAAGATGAAGATTTCGAACCCTGAACCGGTTCAACAATGACTAAGAACGAGCCTCCTGTTTCTTCAAGCTGAAACACAGAATTAATTAAAGTACAGTGGGCCAGAGCTTAAAAAGTAATTTAAAAAACACCTACGAGTCTAATAGTGACATTCTCTTTGCGCATGAGAGATTTGATAACAGATGACTGGACTTCGATGGGAGAATCATTTGTAATTGAAAGACTCTGGGTTAAACGTTCTGGAAGGTAAGGAGAAAATTGGGCACGAACAGTTGGGTTTTTAACCAATAAACTAAGGGTCTCTGATTCACGCAGAATCCGATCCTCGAGTTGGCCTGAATTAGTTTTACGCGAGAGGGAAGCTGTCAAACCTATTGAACGATATGCTAACAAGGGGAAATTTCTAGCAAACATCAGCATGGCATGCCTAAGTAACAAATTATTGTAAGTTAATTTATAAATTCAAAAAAAACATTTATTCTTTAGATTATGCATTTAAATACTCCAGAAATGTCATTGAAAGAAAAAACCCTTACGCGACAAATATCTCGCAAGCCCAATGTGGTACTCATTGGTCCATTCCAAAATTTGCCTGTTTATTGAATAAGACAATGAAATGAATATTTGGGAAGTGTTGTAATCACACATTATGTTTTTTGATTATCTTCGGCTCATTAAAATTAATGATAATGTGTCAGTTAATAAGAGTCTGGCGTAAGTCTGAAATTCTAAGTACATTCAATAGATTAAATCATCGTTCAAATTTAGAAATACTCGCTGGCATTTTCTTAGCATTTTGCTTATTTAGTTTTTTAATTTACAAAATAATATTCCTCTAAGCAAAGAGCTTGGTTAGTGTAGGAGAGGATTTTGCGTTGAGCCAATTTGTCCAATAATGTGCATGCATATTACGGGCATACATCAAATTTAACCTGATGTTCTGCGGTTTGGTATCATATATATATATTCGTCGACATTAGTAAGAATTTATTTCCCTTTTCGGCTATTAGAATGGTCCAAATTCTTGTTTGACCCATGATAAAAATCAGGACTTGCACTAGAGGAGATACTATACACAGATTGAGAACCGTAAGAATTTTGACAAACGTGATAATGCAGCAGCTTCTTGACTGACAAAGAACAAATGGAAGGAGTTGGGTGGGGAATGATAAAAATAAATGTCTCCAATAGTCCCCCCTGATGGGAGAGATGGTGCCCAATCACAATCACATTCCAGATTTTATTAAGTTCTTCGTTAGTCTTAGACATACTAGCGGAATTTTGTGTATCTCTTTATTATATTGTTTTGGCCCAATGATTGAATCGGCCAATTGAAAAGACACATTATACGATAGTATTTATTTTGACGAAGACATCAGGTTCACATTCACATTTGCAAAACAAAAAAGAACACACCGATGTGTCATTTGCTTTTTATAGGTATTCTCTTAAACGTGATATACTATAAAGGAGATTAAAATTTGGGAAACGAAGTGTCGGATATTCGTTTTAGAAAGAGGCTACACTTAATTTACCATAATATTTAGACATATTATGAAGAATTAATGTCTTCAACTGAGCAAATCGAATATTTTACTTGCGATCCATATTACTGATTTTGATTATTTAGTCTTACATCCAAATCTGGTGAAGAGTAATAATGACAACTCCTATTAATTTGATCTAATTGGTCAAATATTCAATAGAATAATCTATAACAATTTGTTTGTTTATATCATTGTCAAGGCTGACAACGCCCTATATTAATGAGCGAACGTTTCATTATATCTCACTGTTTCTATTATTATCGGTGATCGCTATGTCTTCTGTAGGTTTTCCTCCAGATATTAATTTCCGAAGTTTGAATTCAGTCTGAACTATCATTTCTTGCTTTAGGTTATTTGCAAACAAACTGAGAAATCCAGGGAGATTTATTCGCGCGAATCTAAATTCGGTGCTCATAACTACCATCCTCTTGAGGTTGCTCTTTGTCGTGGCGAAGGTGCTTACGTTTGGGACGTCGATGGAAATAAATACCTCGACTTCCTTAGTGCGTACAGCGCTGTCAGCCAGGGACACTGTCACCCCAAAATAGTCGAAGCCCTTATTGATCAAGCCAATCAACTGACTCTTGTCTCACGCGCTTTCTACTCCGACATTCTTGGGAAATACGAAGAGTACATCACCAAACTCTTCGGTTATGATAAGGTTCTCCCAATGAATACTGGTAAGTAGGTATATCGATAATTTAATTTTGTGGCCTTTGTGTTAATATCATTTTTTCCACTCTGTAGGCGTGGAAGGTGGTGAGACAGCCTTAAAACTTGCCAGAAAGTGGGCTTACAAAGTTAAAGGTGTTGAGAAAAATAAAGCTGTTATTTTATTTGCTGAGGGCAACTTCTGGGGTCGTACACTTGCTGCCTGTTCTTCATCTACCGACCCATCCTGTTACGAAGATTATGGCCCGTTCATGCCAGGATTCAAAGTTATTCCATACGATGACGTTGAGGCTCTTGAAAAGGAACTCAAGGACCCAAACGTTGCTGCCTTCATGGTTGAGCCAATTCAAGGTGAAGCCGGTGTACGAGTCCCATCAGATGGCTATCTTAAGAAGGTACGAGAACTCTGCACCCAGTATAAAGTTCTCTGGATTGCTGATGAGGTCCAAACTGGCCTTGGTCGCACAGGTAAACGTCTATGTGTTGACCACGAGGGTGTAAAGCCAGATATCGTTATTCTTGGCAAAGCCCTCTCTGGCGGAATTATGCCTGTTTCTGCGGTGCTTGCCAACGATGAGGTAATGCTTACCATTAAGCCAGGCGAACATGGTTCAACATACGGTGGCAATCCTCTTGCCTGCCGTGTTGCTATGGCCGCTCTTGAGGTGATGGAAGATGAGAAGTTGGCTGAACGTGCCGAGAGACTCGGCAAGATTTTCCGTGAATCAATGAGCACTTTGCCGAAGACAATTGTCTCTTCAGTGCGTGGAAAGGGTCTTTTGAATGCTGTGGTGATCCATGATAAGTATGATGCTATGGAGATTTGTAAAAAACTTCGTGATTATGGTCTTCTTGCCAAACCTACACATGGAACAATCATTCGTTTTGCTCCCCCTTTGATTATCTCTGAAGAAAAAATAAAGGAAGCATGCGACATCATTCACAAAGTATTTACTGAGTTTGCCTCTAAGTAAACTTTGTTCCCACTCTTATCCATTAATAAACATGTTAGTACATATACTTACCTGCTTTTCACTCTGTTCACTGTTAAAGGTGTTACATAAATAGGCCTTATTGGCGATTTTGGTAGATAGAATAGAGGGAGAAATTCAATTTGTGAACTCGGATCTTAGAAGAAATGCAGCTTAAAACGAATGGTTGCCTTGTGGTTTCCAATAATAAACTGAGCATCCAAGCTGAATACTCGGTGAAAGAATTCGTTACCTTTGCACAAATTTACTCTAGTTATACGGCAGCTCTTAAGCAAATTAGAACGCTTGCATAAGATCTGTGGTTGTTTCCCATATCTAACTCCCCTAAACCTATCTTTAGACCAAATTTTTAGTTGGATACTACCGTTGCACAGAGCTCGGAACTGGAAAGGAATAGGTGGCCTTCAATATCTTATTCACATATCTTAGAAGACGCTCTCAAGAATAACTCATTCGCACGTGCTTCATCTCCTATCCATTTTAAATTATCGATGGAATTCCAAGTGTCACGATAAATTGACTCAATATTAATAGGGAATATTAAATAAATAAAAAGTGAAGATACTATCTAAAAAACCGTTGCTCCATTACGCTTTCAACATTCTCTTTTTCATCTATGAAGTTTAGATAGTCACCATCACCAAATGTTCTTATTTGAAAACTGGTAAAACAGATTTAGGAAATATTCAGCTGAGAAAGTGGGTGAGAATTAATCTTGATTTATGTTAATTAGAAGTTAGTTCAATGTTTTAACTAAGCTTTCAATTACCAAATACCTAAGCAAGATTTGTTCGAAGGAAAAAAACTCATTGTTTGTGCTTAAGAAAAATTTCATGAGCAGTCTTGAAAACTCGCTTTTATTTATACCAATTTATGAAATATTGACGATAGTACGCTACTTTGTCCTACAAATGTTGATGATAAGGGCTCTGACGTTTTTTATAGTCAATTGACCTTGATTTAATAAAACCGTGGGAATTCATCTTTTTAGTTAGAAGAATATGAGTTGTACACTCCGTTATTCCTTTTGCATGTGTTGTAGTAGTAGTATCAAATGGAAATATATGGGTGTCACATAGATTAGAGTTTAAGGAATCACTTGATTTCTGTTGTTCGCCGGTGGAACAGTGAACAACCTGCGTGCCTATCATGTCAGAGGTTGTCTGATCGGTGCTCATCGGTAAACACTAGACGGTGTGGATAGCCTGTCGCACTGGGTAATTCTGGTCAAAAATGTTGTAGCAATGTCTAGACTTCTCAATAGAACCGCTTTAGATTACCTTTCCAGACATAATCCATATCTCTCCTGATCGGCAAAAAGTGATCGTTTCCGTTTGAAGCTGGGTTTAGGAGCACGCATATTCATCAATACTTAGTGAGAGTGGTTATTCAGCGTTGTAGACTTGGAAAATTTTGCAGTACACGTAAAACCCAGGTCATCTTATTAGAAATTGGGGAATAAACCCAATCGCATCACACGCTGTGCAAACAGTTGAAGTTTTCTGAAATGCTGTCTGAGATTACTTAAAAGGTTAAGTTCTAGTGAAATTTTGTTTAGATAACTTGTTTTAATAAAACTTAAGGAAAATTTAAAAGTGATTGAACTCCAATTAAAAACCATCTGCCTTTCTACTGATTGTAAAAGTGAAAGCATTGTTATTCAAAGTGCTTCGTTTTCGTACTTAGAGTCCTGTATAACTGCTTCAAGGTCAAGAAAAGTGCGCTGCTGGGCTAGTAAATCAGAGAATGAGATGGAGTTAATTTAGTGGAAGCAGTTAGGACATCCATTCATTGGAACTTTTGATCCGTTATGCTACTGTGTTTCTGACGGGATAGCGACCTACAAAGCTCAGCTCCGCAGAGTCTGTCTTTTGTCTCCTGAGAGCTCAAAAATTTTGTCGGAATAAAAAAATAAACAGTCCTTTAATGATCTTGCGACGACCTTCACTCTAATTGGAAGCACATTGCCACTAAAGAATTACAAGTATGCTCAGTTGCCATTCTTGTCTGCAAGAATGCCACATTCAGAGTATGGAACAATGGGGAAGCCAGTATGCACAAATATTCTCTTATCCCTGTCCCCTACCATCGAGGCAACACTTCCTACAATATAAAGTATCCTTGTTGAATTAACAAAATATTGTGAAGTATCTTCATTTCTGGCTTCTTCGAAATGTCTCTTGAACATGAAGGTCGTGGCGACGATAATTAGAATTCCTACAACAAAACCAAAAATAGTCTTACTTCTCAAAATTTACTGCCTGGGTTTGGCCTATAGGGTACTGAGTGAATTTATGTCTGAGATGTTCAGTAGGCCGAAATTTGGTCGTCGAAATTGAGATTTAAAGATCCAAGAATTATTGAATGTTTATAACGTTATAATACTCTTTTACCTGCGATTACCGTGTAGCGTGATAAATTTCAATATCAGAGGACCAAGTTCGTATTTATCGTAACTCTGATGCTGTATTAACAAAGAAAGCATTGATCAATTTTATAAAGAACCCCGCTGGCCAGTTATTAAGGTGTTAAAAGTTCATGTTAGTCATTCTGTCTACTGTTACATGAAGGCCAACTGAAGATGTTAAGAAGAGTCTGAAGTGCCGACATTTCAACTGTGAGGAGCACAACGCTGGCATGGCTGAAACAAAAAAGCAAAAAAACAAAAAAACATTCTGGAACGTGTGGAGTGATGCTAGCCACGCTAGGAAGCAAATGAGGTCACGACTGCAGGCACCTCTCAGTCAATCAGCAATCAATAGTTATGACATGTTCAATGCAGCCGAAATTGTATATATTGACTAAGCTACCTGTCAGCCACACACATCCCAAATCAACGTTTTCCACGCCATATGTCTGTTTCCCCTATATCGTTGAGGTAGCCTAGCTAATCCCGGGAGCCATTTCAAACAAGGAGACCTGGCATAGAGATTAATGAGTATAAGTCAAGGCTTATTAGTGCAACAATCCGCTACGCAACTAAATATGCTCACAATAATATTCTTACTTTCATTCAATATTAATTATTTTCACAATTCTTAGGGAAAATGTTACATAAACTTGGTAAGGAATTGAAATTACACACTCTTAATTTAATTAGAAATTTATTAAATAACCCCGGGGACGAAAGTAAAATTATTTTACAACTTGTCTTTCATTATTAGGAGAATTAACTTTAGATCCCCTTATTGAAGTTTAAGGCAAGTTGAATTTTTTCCCCATATATGGGTACTTGGACTTCCAGGTTGGCTGAAGTTATTGGGAAACTAATTATCAAGGGGAGCCAAGGAATAGGACTAGACATTGTTCAAACTTATTTTATAAACCAATATCCGCGGCGAGATATCTCGAGGCTACAACATCCTTTAATGCGATTTGGGAAATGATTAGCCAAAGATCGTGCAGCTGAGTATTCATCTAAGTACCTCTTATGAGTCACAGTAAATTGTTGAGATGGCCTCAGGAAGCAAATTGATGTCTAGATTAGTTAAACCCATACAGGATTTCCTATAAACCATTAAAGAATACCCCTGAAACTTGAAATTGAAGTGAGTTGAAAGCCGAAGGAGTTGTATATTGAATAATATATGTGATTTATTCAGGATCGAGTCGAAAGTTTGCTCATCCAACTTAGCTGAGTCCAAATTAAAGATCTTTGAAATGATCTGAGTGCATAAATTGGTAATCTAATTAGGAATACCCTCAAGAAGGAAATCGATAGATGAAGTCAATGTAACGCCTTTGCTGCAAGGATGACCAGATAATTTAGAAAATCATTCAATGTCATTTATAAGCAGGAGAGTCTTGAATTGAGGTTATTTCAGACTAAGTTGAACTCTAAAAGCGCGTAAAAAGTCGACATTCACTTCGAGAGGAAAAGTTCTTGAGTTCTTAGTTAAAGTTCAAACGCACTACTCTATTATCATCAAGATATGCAGCTGTGCGCTATTTTGCCCCCAATTATATTGTCGAATATGTGCTGAGATTTAGAGGGGATTGTTTTCAAGCCAACTACTTCGACCTCGACTTGCAGATAAGCCTTTGATTAATTCAACCTAGGACAGCACATGACACCGTTAAGAGTTTGGAATATATTTATAGCAATATTCAGAAGATAGTGCTTATCTTCAGAAGTTGTTTCCAGACCGACGTGGGGCAGAGAAGTGCTTCGCATTTCCTTGAGGCGAGGTGTGCATCCAACTAGACTGGCCATGAAAACTGAATAAAATTGTTAAATTACATCTTGTTCATTTTTAGCCTTTTCAAAATTAAATTCGCTTTCTATACCCACCTCAATGGTAGATTCAGGGGAAATCTTCCGAGATTGTAATTAAGTAACTAGTTTCCAAAAATAGCCTACAAGAGCTAGAAATGAAGGATTCAATAAACATGTGATTTAAATGAGCAATTGAGTGCATAAAGAAGTGGAGGGCTGATAAATAGCTGGGGTGAGCACAAGGATGTTAAATTGTATGAGTGAAGACAAAGGTTAACCAGTTTGACCTAATTTACGCACCACACAACCATAACTTGCCAACTCAAGTGCAGCCCGATGTTTGGTGGATTGCTACACTAATAAGCCTTGACTTATGCTCAGTATTCTCTGACAGATTCTTTTGTGTTTGTAAAGGCTCCCAGAACTAGTTAAGCCATCGAAAAGCTATAGAGGAAACGGGCGTATGACATGAATACATTTATTTGGAAGGGCACTACAGACAGGGAGCTTAGTCATTAAAATGCAATCTGGGGTTTGCTAAACCATGCAGGGACTATTGATTGGCGGTTGTCTGGGTGGTCTCCGCGCTCACGACCGCACTTACTCCCTACGCGATAATTAGCACGGCCGCACCTTCGAGCCTGCCTGGGTGCGCTGAGATCCCTTAGTTTAACAATGACAACGTTATGCGCTCTATAGATGCGGCAAATAGGTCAAGTGCAACTAAAGCTTGTCACTCTGCTCAGACAGCAAGTTCATATGCCATTGAAATAGTTATGGCAATTATCAAAACCATTTTATTGCTCCTGTTCTACTGAAACGGCCCACAAAAAGTAACTCTGCTAAGTGTCACGCTTCTTCAATATCCGTTACTTCGAATTCAACAAATGTGTTATATTTATAATACTTGTAGTATAGCTATTAAAGATGGCGAATAGGTAAGTAGTCTCAGGGCATGGAGCACAAACCTATAAGTTGAGTGATAATATTTCCATGCATGTAAATTATTTGTTAATTGAGGTACCGCTATTTCATAACTTAGTGGGATTATCCTAGTGAAAAGCTGTTTGGAATACCTTTGACGTCTAACCGCTCTACATGCCTAGCTCAGTTGGAAGTGCACTCTCCATTTTCGCTCAACACCTGAAGAAGGCTCACGAGGCACAACGATTTGAACTCTTAAGAACACCACAGCGCCGAGAAATTAGAATTAGGAAGCGAAACGGAGAAATCGAAATTAAATTACAAATTGAAATTTCAAGTTATTTTAAAATATGGTTTTATAAATAAGCAAAAAAGTGATGTAAGCCTTCAAGTAGTTCACTTTTTGCTATCCAACTCTATTAGTTAAATATTTGAAGTAACATGGTGTAGGTTCAATGCTATTGTGGATAAATTTATTTGTATTAAACAGTTAGCTAAAATATTAGTACTATTAATTATACTAAGATCAAATAGGATATACGCCTGTTATATCACCATGCGCATCCAAGCAAGTATCCGAACAATAACTGGTAGAGACGCTGGTCGACTGATGAAAGAAATATTAATAACAGGTTAAACTGTCGAAAAACACGATTTTGAAGTCTGTACTTTTCTTATCAGTCAAATCGCCAGTAAATATTGGTGGGAGGTCAAGCAATTAGGAAGCAGGTCTCCTCGGTATTCTCTGACCATCAAAACTAAACTGTTGGTGAACAAGTACTGTCTATCAGGGACAAGAATTCGTCAGGCGACTTTGCTTGCTGTTTTATACTCGAAGCAAACACCCAGAAACTGCCCAACCGTGTATGAACAACTCTCGCATGGCGTGCTTCGAATGGTTGTGCGCAAATGTTGCGGCGATTTCGTCATCCTCCCAATGGTCCCGTGTGACATTTGGAGAATAACTTTGCCTCTTGCCACACCATGCCAGCACGCCATATGCCACTACTTATTTCGAGATAAATCATCTTTAGTGCGTTTCCAATACTGAGTGCATTGATAATCCTAAGTACATTTTTATAAATCAGCTGAATACTCATTTGCACTAAGGCACCATAATTGACTATGAGATGCGACTTTAACTACAAGTGGTGCACTCATTGGGACTGTTGCTGTAGTAAAAATTTTCTCACAAATATTTTTGACATTTCTCTGAGTTGTGGTGGGAGTTGCCGACATAGATATGACCAGTTATTACCTCCCCTCATTTGTTATCATGGGCTCAACTACTTCAATGGTAGGCATCTGAATTCAACCTAAGCCTCTTCTGAAAATATGCAGAGGGAGACATTGCATCTTCTAGAATTTCCATCAAGTTTCGTCTTTGAGTAGTCGATTTTCCTGATAAGTCCACTCAATGTAGTTCCATTACTGATTCTTTTGACCTGTCCCCAAGGTCTAATAGTTTAATACTTAATGACCCCTGTATTTAGCAAATTTCAGCGTTCTTGAGCCCCTCTCTATCTAGAAGCTCGCATTTTCCTGCGATTCTTGTTTGTCACTACTCATCATCAGTCAGTGTTCATTACTTTAAGTGAAATGATTTAATGAACGTGCACGCTAACCACTTCCCAGGTAAAAGCTCTTATTTATCATGCATTTCAAAGGTATTTTCCTTTCATTTGGTAGAAAATGAGGTTTCAATTAATACAATTCACGTCAGCTCGTCTCCTCCTTGTATTTTGGTCATTAGAAGAAAAAGAATCTTGCCTGGCCAGAAATAACGAGTGCCTATTAACAATTTTAATTGTCGGAATGCAATTAACGTCCAACTTTTTGGGTGTAAGCTTTATTTTGACATCAGGTGATGTTAAATTAGATGAGATTAAAGAAGCAAATAGAAGTTGTAGCAGATTGCTACACCAATAAGCCTTGACTTATACTCAGTAATCTCTATGTCAGATTCACCTAGTTTGTAATTGTTGTCATGATTAGCTAAGCTACCGCAAAGTCATCATATACACTTTAGGTAATGATAACAACGTAATGAGTGGTTATTTATTGATCGAGAGATCTCTGAACCCGTGACCTCGTTTGCTCCCTGATTAACATATTTTGACGTCCATATGTTTCATTGCTTTTGCCGTGCTAACATTAATTTTAGAAAGCCTCTATGTATTACAGCTTTCACTCGCTTGACCTCAGTGTCCAACGCCAACTTAACCCTCTAAAACCATCTTAAAAGAGGTTTTTGTGGAGCTTCAAAATGCGCTCACGAAAGCAGGGAAATATTTTCAATGATATCCTTACCATTTTCTTCATAATTGCAGTTTGCATGTAAAGCCAATATACACCTTGCCTGATTTGTATTCTTGATTCGAAATGTCGTCAACTTATTAGTTACTAAACTTTGGATTTACAAAATAAAAAATAGCAAATGAGAATGTATGGGCCCTTTTAGTAAATACAAACCTACGTAGCTGCTAACCGATCACATCGATAATCCATCATGATCGACGTAGAATACTCTCATATTTCCCAACTAATTTCTCCGTTCTCACTTATAATAAATGTTATTTCAGAATTAATTTATTTATATCAAATGGCAGGCTGTATGATAGTTATCATTAGCCCTTTAGTTGACTTCGAGCTTCACAGAGGGGAGGGGAGGAACATCAAAGTCACAAAAGTCGAGAGAGGGGGAACAGAAGAGTGATTCACAAATGTAGAAGAGACAGACAGACACGTAGAGAAAAAGGTAAGGTGCTGTGAATACTGTGGAAGTGGGCGAAGATGACATACAGTAGTCGGGTCATGGTAGTTTGAAGTCAACTGCAGGTTTATAGACCACTTCGGAATTTATAAACTTGTTAGTTTAAGTACCATTTTTGATTCAATCTTTTCATTAAATTTTTAAGTGAAATGGATTCAGAAACAATTCTTATATACTATAATTCATATCACCTTTTCGGAAATTATTAAGGGTTCCTGATATCAATTATTACTTATACTTTAATTTAAATTATTTTATTTATTTCATCACTTTTATTTAATGGCTTCAACAGGTGTACAGCGTAAAGCAGCTTTAAGTTCATGTAGATTAACTTTTATAATTGAACTTACCTACCGAGTTTGGACTTAATATATTTTCTGTAAACATGAAATGTCAACGTGAAGCATTGACCTTTCTCAGGATTAGTAGAATGAGCTGTAATGGACCAGTGGAGAAGAGAGTAAGAATTTATTTGAGGGCGAAATTACCCCTTTTAAATCAGATTATGAGAACATCATGTTCATGAGACTAGATGTGACGAATAAAGCAAGCAAAGCTGAAGATCAACAACGCGAGTGGGCCACCTACTCCTCAAAACTAGTTTAACTCACTTAAAAATCGATTAAGTGAAGTAACAAATTTTTTACAAAATGGGGAATGCGTTTTGCGTCCTCGTTCCTAAGGCTAAAATCGATTGGTTTAGAGATATTCGAGGACTGGTGATTGGACAGACATAGCTAAAGTTCACTCAAGGTAAACTCAATTTGAATAACAACCTTATTATATCGTTAATTACAGCGAGATGACTTTGATATTAAAGTCTCATTATATAGGCAGTCGGCCGGTAATATTCAGGATGCTATTATACATGTAAATTAAAGATCTCAAGTTAAGTATTCCAGTAATTATAAAGAAGTTCAAAGAAAAACTATTTCTGTCGCGTTGAACAATAAAGCCTTATTCTAATGAAAATATCCCAAATAATTATTTCCTTGCGATCTAAATAAAATAAGTACCATCAATGAAAGCAAGTTGGAATGTTTAGTAAACACTATTGCGTCTGTTGCAGACAAATGTAAAATATAATTATGTACGTTAGTAGGATTTCTGAATAAATAAATCTAAGATTCTCTTGAATACGTGTCATTCAACCAATGATTAAAATGTCATCACATTGATCATTTGAATAAAATTAAACCCATTTTAATTAATTTTTCTATCAAACGATTAAAGATATCGCGAATATTAAAGCCATCTTTTCGATTTCGGTCCCTATATAACTTACTTCACATACTTGAAAGTGCTGTACTCTTTTTAAAATCGTAAATTCTGACATTTTCATTATTTGGTTCCATTTTTACAGCAAATATGGCGAAGATAACGTCACTCAGGATTCTCCGGTGAGTGTAACTGTTGGCCACCTGGTACGCATAGAATTCTCACGTAACGGAATTGGTGAATATGAATATAGGGTATCGTTTAATTCTGAGGTAATGATTACAGTTGGCTACTTGTTTATTATTATATATTATTATACCCGTACACTTAATCTTCATTGTAGATTTGTGATCTCGGTATCAATGTGTGCTCTACTTTGTCGCAAATATTTGATATTTATTGAATATAGAATGTAATTTGATTAAAGTGTACTATACCCGTCCGTAATTATTAATTACATTAAATTTATATGAATGTGGTTAATGCGCATGAAATTGTCTTTAAAGCCCCTAAAATAGGCCGAAATTCCCGAATTTCTTTCTATGCACGAGATTAACCAACGCTTTCTTCTTTACACATGCTGTCCAGCAAAAACCTACAATTTTTAGTCCATTTTAAGATTAATGCAGGTTTATAAATGGTCAAATAATTTGATAAACATCTAAAGTTGTTATCTTATTTCTTTTTTTGGATAAAAATATTCCACTCCTTGAAGTCTGGTTTTCCACCCATTATGTAACTTCTGAAATGTCTTATCAACGGATCTCTCTACCTGTCAGTATTACTGAGGATGGGATGATAAAGACCATATGTGGGTGATTTTATAACTCCGACGTAAGTCATGAAAGAGGGTTGATAATAAAGTGCACTGGTAGGCCTTAGGTTTAAAATCTTGTGAGGACTATCAGTCACCACGCTATTTGTGATAGACCGTGACGGAAGCAGTTTGTCACATTTGAGTGGGAATCTATAAAAACAATTGTTGAGAGATCATGGACAAGTCCAGCGGGATCATACAAGTGCATTTTGGAGCAGAGGGAGGTTCCTGGTGGGGAAAGATTAGCCGCCTGCTGGCATTTAGAAAATTACTGGACAACTGCTTTAATATTTTGTTGGCTCCAGGCCAGCATATCCAGATGACTTCTATAAAACTGCATTAATACATTTCACTTAAGCCCAAAAGAACTTCGACACAGTCTGCAAGCATTAATGTGATTTATTAGGTAGAACTTGACCTTATGTGGTGAAATAGTCAACAGCACGATAACAAGTGATTACCTATATCGCTATAACGCTATAAATCACAATCAAGCCTAGTTATCAAGTATGCTATCGTTACTCAGACTCCACAGAGAGATTCATTTCGACAAAACCCGTCCAGTTACCAGACCAGATCATTATTTAATATAAGCAATATTCAATTTATACGCAAAGAATTGTATGTCATTGTTTGATAGTTGAAAAGTATGATTTGTCGGTCAATGAACCAGTCGATGTATGATTTTCGACCTCGTAATTCCCTGACCTGCATGTCATTGACATAGAATCGATATTAGACCTCAGTTGTACGACAAAGAATTGTTTAACCTTCATTTCACAATATGAAATTAGATTCATATAATGAGGGGTTAGCCGACAAATGGAATTCCAAGATTTAATATTGGTAAGGAATTGATTTCAAAGCAATTAAGTAACTTTTGCTTGAGAAAGGTATCTCCATTACTACCTTGGAAAGAACGGTAACATGAATGTATTCCAAGTAGGAATTAAAAATTCTGCCACACCACTTTATTATAAGTATCTTTTTCAATCGCTTTTGAAATGTGCTGATAATGATTTCAGACTCAATTCATCTGATGACAGACAAAAATGATTTCCTTAAGGTCAACAAAGTAGATCGAGATTGTCGGGAAAATTTTGTCAAAATTATTTAAGCGAGTGAGTGCACTTAATTCGCGGATCAAAATAGAACCTATAATTTCATTAATTATTTCACACTTCTAACTTGCAATACAATCAGTTCAAAGTTAAGGCACTAAAAGCTTTACCATTTGCATTAATGCTACTTTATTCGATTCTAGTTCATCAGTGTACTGATGTTGGTTTAATCAGTAATGAAAGATCATTTACGGTCTAGGGCTTTAAAGAGTATAACCATGAGACATTATGTAATTATAATATCATTTCTGTTTACCTATTTCGTCGACATTGTCATGATGTGTGATTGTGCGAAGTGTGTCTGCAAAGAACACGACACTAACGTGGCTGAACTAAAGAATTCCATGCGCGCTAGAACATATTGGAAAGAACGACGTGTTACTTATCCCGTCGACAACAAGTGCGACCGTGCTGCTGATCATGTTAGAGAGCGTGTGCGACCGTGGGCGCAGGGACCCTCAGCCAATCAACAATCAATAGTTACGGCATGGTCAAAGTTGCCGAAATTGCTTTTAATGACTAAACTCCATGTCAGCTACGCACAGCCCAAGTAAAAGTGTTCCACGCCATCTGTTTCCTTTCTCTATCGCTGAGGTAACTTAGTTACCTTCTTGAACCTTTCCATATTCAGAGATCTCGCCACAGAGATTACTAAGGATAAGTTGAGGCTAATTCGTGTAGCGATCCACTACACAATTGTTGACCCTAATGTGATCTAGTAAGCCTGCTTTGATCCCACAGCACATTTGGTGGTTCTCTCCCTCCTTTAACAACTATCACCAGTTCGTAAACTCGCTCCTTTCGTCTTTTTCCACTGTCACAGAATGCCTATGGAAACAGATTTTAGTGGGAATATATTTTACTCGCCTCTCCATTATCCTATTTTCGACCCAAAAAACTCACATATGTCATTCATGTAGTAGGAAATAAGAGTCAAACTAAGGTGAATTAGCAGGCAGGCAACGATGTTTCAATATTCCTTTTCTGCTCCTCAACTAATATCTCTGCATAAGTTTTTGATATCATCACTAAAGCACTAGATGAAATCTGCCATGACATACTCAAAAGAGCTGTTATCAGTCGTCTATCTGTTTCTCAGGAAAAACATTTTCAACAACTTCTGTCACTAGTGGACTAGGGAGATCGCAATCCTTCTCGGATCCTTCACCACATACGATCACTTGCCAGTGGAACCAATCTCGACGACTCAATTTGTAGACAGTTATGGATTAAATGTCTTCCTTCAAATATCGCAACATGTCTTGCTTCCAGAACTTACATCACCAGTCTCGACGAACCAACTGAAGTAGCCAACAGGATTTAAGAACTCTATGATCAATCACATGCTCATACTGTGGAAAGTCCAACTCTCAACTCTGCCACCCCACAACAATCTAGCTTTCATAAAATGCTTTTGCAGAAGATAGTCTATTGTGTCAAACTTCTCCGATTCTCATGACAGCAGTTTCTCAAAACACCGAATCCAAATCTGCTGCTATCACTAGACATACGGCGACGACGCCAAGAAATGTCAACCAGGCTGCAAGTACTCCAAGGTTGACAATGCTAAATTGAAAGGAAACCCCACTGGAAAATGCTTTTTTCAACCCACCTACTTACGAGATTCAACCATTATCATTCTCCTCGAAGGAGCTCACATCTGCCGAACTACTCGCCATCTAAAATTAAGGAAGACCTTGAATGCTGTCCTGGGAAATTTGTATTTGGTACAACTCCTGATAAAATTATTCTCCACTCTCAAAACAAAGAAAATGTACAAAGACTTATCAGTATGGCCCTTTGTTTTTGTTCGAGTAAACGCAAAGGAGAAACTTTTGGAGCCACCGTATGACGGACCTTTCGAAGTTCTCAAACGCAAATTTAAATACTTCATTCTTGATCGCAATGATACTATAGC
This sequence comes from Hymenolepis microstoma, assembly GCA_000469805.3. NCBI lineage: Eukaryota > Metazoa > Platyhelminthes > Cestoda > Cyclophyllidea > Hymenolepididae > Hymenolepis > Hymenolepis microstoma. The sequence continues at coordinate 6,053,556 of LR215995.1, read as the reverse complement.
CTCAATAAGTATCGACAAGTTAAGCCGGCATATTTAGACTCTCCTGTTGCATACCCCACGGATAACTCCCGTTCTGTTCTTCCTAACCCTTCCCTTGCTGCATCTTCATTCACTGTTAAAAAAAGCCCAACTAATACGTCTGATTCACCCGCGAAAGATGCTATGCTTCCTTTCACTCTTACATTCTAGTCCTTGCACTCAGATACTATGGACCCTACAGCCCCGAAATCTTGCATATTTCGACCCAAACTTTTTCGCACTCGTTATGGTCGAAGGGTTACTTTCTCCTATCCACCGGCCCTTTATACACAGTAACTAATTATCGATCGTGTCCTTTACATTTTCACAACCTAAAAACGCTATGGAGGGGAGTATTGTGGGAAACGCAGCGCTTACGTGGGTGAACCAAGGTATCCCACGCGCTCTACTTATCCCGTAGTAAGCAAGTGCGACCGTGCTGCTGTTCACGTTAGGGAGCGTGTGCAACCGTGGGTGCAGAGATCTCTCAGCCAATCAACAATCAATATTTATGGCGTGGTCAAATTAGCCGAAATTGTATCTAATGTCTGTTGCCTCTATATCGTCGAGGTAACTTAGTTACCTTCGGGAGCATTTCCATACTCGGAGATCACGAAATAAGGATAAGTCAAGGCTTGTTTGTGTAGCAATCCGCTTCATGTCCACCTATAAACTTTACGAGTCAAAGTTTAGCGGATTACAAGATTTAAATGTTGTATTATGTGGTAAAATTAAGAAACCTAGCATTTTAAATAGCTTTAAAATATTGTCATTTTTTGAGACTATTTAAAACGACACTTTGGTGCATCTCTTCGGTTTGTAAGATGTGCGATGTTTTATTGGCGCGCTAAATAGTTAATTGAACTTTCCCGGTTCTTCATATTTCTACGGATAAACAGTCTTTGGCGTGAAGAGGTGTACAAAATTTCATTCAAATATAAGTCGTTAAATGCAGAGTCACACATATTAATTTTGATCTTAGTATTTGTCCTACAGGGTATTTCGATAGAATACCCCTATCGATGTTCTATTTCAATTAATTAACTAAAACTACAAAGAATCAGACAATTCAAATAAGAAAAACATCAATGTCATAAATTTAACAGAACAATGGTAACATATGTTACAAATATATATATATGTTAGAAATTGATCAAGAATTACTTCCTGCATCATATAAATAAAACTAGTAACGAAATTTTATAAAAATTGTGACAGTCTGTAACTGAAATAATATTTAGTCCGATGAAAATAAATTTTTTACTCTAAAAATAACAATGGTTTTCAGTAATTATTACGTTACGCGTTTGTAATGTTACAAAATTGCCAATAGGTCAACGTAAATGAATTCTATCATGACTGAACTAAAACATTTCATGCATAATCGGACAGACTCGAAAGTACGGTCATGCTACTTGTCACGTAAGAAATAATAGCGGCTGTGAGCACAGAGACCACTCACTCAGACAAAAATCAATAGTCCCTGCATAGTCAAGCTAACCTTTCATTGCATTTTAATGACTATTATTTGTGATACACACAGTCACACATACATTCCAATAAACGTTTTCCACGTCATACGCCTGCCTTTTCTACATTGTTGAGGGGATCTCATCATAGAAACTACTGAGGATAAGTCAAGGCCTATTCGTGTAACAATCCGCTACAAGTTCGACAGAAATTACTTCTGTTTATATCCCCAATGTAACCTATTTAACTCAGCCATTTTACTTCACATATCTTATTTTTGTCATTTGTTACTATGTTATATGGCAATTATTCCATCAATACAACTGAATTATTTATTTACTGAATGACCGATTTCGACCTCCCCAAATATTCAAGGGAGTACCCATGTATACTTCCCCATCTTGATTTCTACAACGCGTTATAATATTTAATTCATAGAGAAAGCTATTTGCACCCTTACCCTCAAAGACAAAACAGATTGTCAAAAATGTTAAAGGAGCACGAAAGGGTACTTGTTCTGTGGAAAACACCAGAAGTGGTATAATTTGCTTCCTGATTAAGTATTTAGGCATGTAGCTTCCATTTCATTTTAATCAAGTCTTTTGCAAAATTATGGAACCACTGCAGTCACGGCAAGTTCTTTTTATGCAGTAGCAAGAACTTATCTGCTTTAATAATTTACAAGCAGTTCAATCAGTCGTCTACTAACTCTATTTAAAATTGAATGCATTTATCGAGAGCAAATAACACTCTTTAGTGCAGTAATTGAATTTCTAAACTGCACAGTACTTTCTTCATTAGAAATGCTTTGATCTCTCTGATTTACTCCAATTTACATGTTTACATCTGGAGGGACAATTCCTCAATAACATTTCTACTACAGGATATCAATAACGTATAAATAGCTTTTCAATAATCGGTCTATTTAAAATTTGAACCTTGAGTAAAATTACGAATAAATTCTGAGATACTGTTGCTAATGATTTAATATCACGAGTTCAAAAATTGATAAATTGCAAATAAGATTTGCACAGCTGAGTAATTTCTTCATTAATTTAAGAAAATAATGAGAGGTAAAACCAATAAAATTCGCAGATCGCACGACAAAGGTTCACATGAAATTCAAGAGGGTAAGTTATTTAGTTCGATTTTTCTGTAACTATTTATTATATCAAAAGGGACTAATTTTCCTGGTTAATCTGTTTTCATTTGTTATCTGCACAGGTACTTCGAGTAAACACACCCTGCAAAACGTTTCTACAATTTTAAACGCTGGACCGTCACAGCGGCAGACTGGCACTCCTTTGGAAAAAAATGAGAAAAGTACAGAGCTTGCAGACGTCGGCATAAGATCGGGAAGGCAACAGCCAGAAATAAGCGAAGTTATCTTAAGACTGCAATCAACAGCGCCGTTAGGAAATGAGGCTAATGATGCAGGATTTGAACGCTTTATGGAGTATTGGTTCCTCTACTTCTACTTAACGGTTTGTGTGAAAGACTGCATTAAAACGAAAAAATTCTTGAGTGCAGTTCCTGTGGTTGGACGAGAAGTGCAAATGGCTCCACCTCTAAAGAACCGAAAGTTAGTAGGATGGATAGCTTTTATTTGCTACTTTCTTCCTGCAACTAAGGAAGTCGACAAACAATTGTACAAAAGTCTGGAAAAAAAGGAATTTAATGGCAGGAGATTGGCGGAGTATTATAACGAATTGGTAGAACGCTATCGTAATTTGTGCAAAGAAGATGCAAGTACGGAGGAAGTTTACGTTAAATGGGTAAAATTTATTGAAAAAAAGTATAAAATGTAATGTCCTAATTTGTATTTCAAATATGAATTATGTAAAACCGTAAATAAACCTCAACAATTCACGGTAGTCAATTTCGCTTACCTATTCATCAATTTTAAAGCGTTAATCTATATAGGAAAATACAAACTGCGTTTTTTGTGACGATACAATGCAGGTATAGAAAGCATTAGAAGGCCTTTTCCAATATATTCCAAAATTTAACTTCTTCCAGTAAGCTAGGCGGTGGGGTAATAAAACCTCTCTACTGAAATCAAATAGGTAACAAGTTCAATATCTCATCTCAGTTAATAAACTCTTTTGAATGATATTCTGTATAAAAGTAAGTTGTTTATATGAAAGACAGAAAAATATTTGATTGCTTTAAAATACTTTAAGTTGCATAAAATGAAACCCAAATGTTGCATTTTTTGTCACGATACAGTGCAGGTACAGGAAGCAATGTCAATCAGAGAAATGCCTTTTATACCAAAAATATATTCATAATAGGTAAAACGTGGTATTATCAACAAAGCAAATCGGTGCCGATAATTCCACTTGGCAAGAAATCCCTGTTAATTCCATTAAATATGTCGAGAAAATAGAAGTTGGCGATGGTTTCTGCTGTTTTACCATCTATTTTGTTAATTAAAAACCAGTAGACGTAACGCTTTCATGGCGACTGAGCAAATTCAATCGATCTTTTCCCTTCTATTGTAGGAGCAGATACTTTGTACTAAATTTTTTGGCGACGAAAGACGATACTCCTCAGCAAGATTTGAAAATTAAAATGGAAACCTTTTGACGATACGACGAAAAGAGTACAGTTAAAGAGGTCGATCGACTCTGCCAACATTATTTTTTTTCACTCGATGCGGGCATGCAACATTAACTTATGCCCAAAACATTTTGCAACAAACAACACTCCTCGAATTGCAAAGCTTACAGAAGTAAAAATATTCTCCGAAGAGAAACAGTTCTTCATTGGTGGTATTATCTAACTATTACTACTTGGGCAAATAACGGTGTGCAAAATTGAAAATATGCGCCAAATATTTAGAGAACAGATTAGTTGTTTGTCTTTTTTAACAAAGGTAATTAACCATCGATTAAAAGTCTACCAAGTCGAAGGGTCTTAGCTAAATTCAAAGTTGTAAATATAGGTCTATAAAGGTCACACCTTCTACGACAACGAAGGAATACGTGAATTTATTCAAACTTTAAAATCGTTCAATTTTAGATGTCGGCTTTCTTCTGATCCCCAAGCTACGCGAGAAAGCAAAATTAAGTTTATGGAAAGGAGCGCAATATTCTATAATTCCTTCGAAAATAGTTCTCCAATAAAAAGGAATCAAAGTACCTTGAAGATGTTAATGGTAAAGAAGCTTCAGAAGTACTCTAAGTGTGAAGAAAGTGTAGCGGATTACCATACTAATAGGCTTTGAGTATACTCCGAAATCTCTATGGCAGAATCTCCTACGTTTGGAAAGACTACCAGAATGTGTGTGTGCGATGTGTGTACAGACAGGGAGCTTAGTCATTATATTAATATGGCAATGACTATTGGGTGGCAGTTGGCTGCGTTCCTGCGCTCACAGCCGCACTTACTCATTACGCGAAGTTGCATGCTGCACCTTCAAGCCTGTCTGAGAGCGCATGAGACTACCATGTTCAGCGGCGACGGCGTTGTGTGCTTCACAAAAGACATATTTTAAGGATAAGATAAAAATATGATCTTTAACAATTATTCGATATTTTTCATTTGGAACTTAATATTTCTTCTTTCTGACGAAAATTGTAAAAGTCAAAAGAAAAATCTTGAAATTTTTATCTGGCTAAAGGATATTTGCTGCTAAAGTTATCGAGCCAAAAACTTCGTGCTCTATTTAACGTAACTAATTATTTGAAAGCTCAAATATTTGTGCTATTTATTTTCAAAACAAATGATTATTATTCATGCATAAAAATAATGAATTCTAACGGTGGTTTTATAAAAAAATGTTTTTTTTCGAATATACATTTTAGGAGAAGTAGGCTTGTTATGTACCTAACATTTTTAAATTAAAGGATCTGCTGAGAAAACTCGTTGATCTATTTTATATATTGATTGATTTATTTTATTTATTTCGCGCCAATTTAAGTAAGATAGTTTAATCGTGTTATGACTACAGATTTGTAGCGGATTAAGCTACCTAACTGCCTAAGCTGCCTAACTGTATTCAGAAACCTCAGTGGCAGAGTTCTCCTAGTTCGTAAGACCCCTCCAGAATTGGCTAAGCTATTGTAAAGCTAAGAAGAAATAGAGGTATCCAATGGACGCGTTTATTCTAGACATGCATGGCGTGGAGTGTAACAAGGGAGTAAGCTTAGTCATTCAACATGGCGGATTAAGTAAAAAGAGCGGGGGTTTTTGATTGGCCATTGGCTGTATGTCCTCACACTCAATCCACACTCGAAGTTGAACGACCGCACCTTCAAGTCACGCTCTACGCTCATGCGAGACGTGTCCCCCACATTCCACAAGTTCAAGGAGCAATTGGCATTCTTGGTGAAATTCAACGGTATTTTGGAGTTAATTAGAACCACGCCTTTTGACATAGTACAATTTTAATTTTCGTGTTAATGTAAACGCATTAGCAATTAATATATACCGAATGAAAGTTCGTCCTTTATTTAATTTTTATATGAAATAGCATTAAAATTTGTCAAGTTTCTCTTCTTAAGGTCGCTTATTGTATTAGAATTTTAAGATGGCTAAAATTAGGCAATTCCTCATTCATTATTACCAATTACACAGTGCACAAGGAAAATCGAGTAATTTAACTTAATCATGAAGCATCACTTACGTGTCCATTTCAAGGGTAGGACTCTTAAGTTTTGTAATAGGTTTTAGGCATTTTAAATAAAATTAGTTATTTTTAATAACGATGCTTGGCGATCAAATGAAATTTCCAAATTTCTATTTAAAAATTACCGCACCCTATGTTCGCGCATTAGATTGATTTTTCTTTACTCGATTGAAATAGAAATTAATTTCATTTATAATATATACTCACTGAATGAACAAGTAGTCATAATACCATTACGAATATTATATAATGACGCAATATTTCTCAGGAAACGAAGTTTTTTTGCGGATTTGGCCAAGACGTAGACTCTCAAAATCTTGCTTTTAAAAATTTAAAAGATACAAACGTTTACTTTGTAGAGGATTGATACACGAACAAACCTTGACTTATGCTCACTAATCTCTATGGCGAGATCCCTAGTATGGAAAGGCTCCCGAAGTTGGTTAAACGACCTCAAGAATATGGAGGAAACAGATGTATAGCGTGGAACATTGAATAAAATTTCGGCAACTGACCATGCTGAAACTATTGATTGTTGATTGGCTGAGAGATCTCTACACCCACGTGATCATCAGCACGGTAGCACTTGCTGACTACGGGATAAGTAACGCGCCGTTCTTTCCACTATGTTCTAGCACGCATGAGATTCTTTGGTTCAGCCACGCTAGTGTTGTGTTCTTCACAGACACATTTCGCACGATCACACATCAGAAATGATATTATAATTACATACTGTCTCATGGTTATACTCTTTAAAGCCCAAGACTGTAAATGATCTTTCATTACTGATTAAACTAACGTCTGTACTCTTTGATAACCTTGTAATGGACCACATCACTTTGATCTTGATGACTGGGCCTTCTCAAACATTTTTGAAATTAGAATATTTATACCTTGTATGTAAAATTTGCTGAAATTAGTTAAATGAGAAATGTCGAATTAATGAAATGAACTGAGCGATTGAACAGGCTTCATCGGTGCAAGTTGTAAATTGAATTGGCTCATTAAAATGCACCAAAGTTGAGTGTTGTTGCCCCTTTGTTATTTGGAGAAGAGTCTGTAATACTTACGTCTTGTCTTGGCGCATAATGAAGAGGTTCTTTAAGCTCAGTATTGACGCACTATGTGACGTCACCCACTTGAGGGCAACCATCTGTTTAATTACACTGATCAGTGTTGCCACACATTCTTTCAATGACTGCGATAGCAGAATCTCCAAAGCTGTTATTATGTAGCTTGTGAAAGTGAAGTATTTAACTTAGCATGACCTGATAAGCGGTGTCCATTCAACCTCCTTATTTATACTATGTATCTCCTCATGATGTTTGCACTATCGGCCATTCACAAGTCAGTTATCCCAAAGGGTAGCTGGTTCGAAAATTTATCTCATAAAAGTTTAGATTATTTGTAAATTAGTGCGCGTTTAGTGGTAACATCAAAACAAACGATCAACTGATACCTCGAATGGGCGTATATATGATTAATGACTCATACTATCTGAGCATCTTCGTGAACGTTACCATGACATTGATTCTATGGGCTCTTACAGATCCCAAGAAACGATACGAGTGGATGAAAATTATCTATAAAAGTGAAGTAATGTTGCAAGCTCAGCATTAAAGGATCTCTTGAGAATAAATAGAAAAACAATGAAATAATTAAGCAACCACTTCCACTGTCTGTTTAAATACAGCCCGCAAAATAATTGCTTTCAACTGCCTAGATTAGCGCAAATGGCAAGATTTGAATAAATATTGTTTAGCTTTGAGTGAATATTTCTTGTATGTCATTGAGGCAAATGCATTAAGGTACGTAGTCGTTCAATAAATGCTGTGCACAAATCAATCTATTCACAAAGTTACAGCTGTACATTATACGTCTCGACTTGTTGTCGCATCTTGGTTCAAAGACTAACTACTTCGCAATCTCAAAGGTGTCGTGGAGTTGAGCTGCTTACTGAGTGAAGATAACCACATCCGACCAATGCAATCCCTGCATATAGATTGTTAGCATTGACGGAAACGCGGTAGCATTCTTAAGGTGGCTTGGAAGTGTGTTAAGTTAGAAGGATGGCAAAGGGTTTTGTGGCAACATAAAAAGACATCCCTCTGATTCCATAAGAGAGTGGAGGTCACATTAGTCTACCTTTTGGAGAGGAAAAAGTAAAAATAGTGTGTTTTCTACGGTTGTAAAGTGGTGCATGTTAATGAAGTGAAAGGTGGAAGTAGAACATTGAAAGTAGAAGAATGACTCAACGCGATGAGAACGTTCAGAACGAGTGATAGAAAGAGGAGGGAGTGGAGTGATGTAAATCTCACCTTTTTTCTTTACTTTTATTCGGCATTTTACGATGCATTGAGAAATCCAGAACGCTCTCACTCGTTCTACTTGTTAATAATTAGTAGCATTTATTTATCAGACGGCTTGCATAACACCTGATCCACACCTATTGAAGTAACACATGAGAAATGGAGGGTTGAGTGACAATGAACACTACCGAATTTCAAAAAATTCCAATACTTACTTTATGCAAAGGCCAAAGTGCAATCAATCTAGCTGTCTTTTACTCACGAATGGGGCAATACAGGAGTCAAAACGTGTTCTTACGAGTCTGTTAACGTAAAACGGAATTGATGAAGATGAGGTCGTGGTGTGATGGGTGCCTGATCCACGTGAGTTAATGGGGATACATAGCCTTAATGCATGTTAAAAGAACGGGGAGAGAGGGATGGGGGGAGTGAGGGGGAGGCAGAGAGTTACAGAGGAACAATATTACTACCACCACCAATGTGTTGAATACATATCTGAATCTTTAGGAGAAATCCGAGTGTTAGATTCGCTAAGGTGAATGACGGTTCGCCATGTTCAGCTCACATAGACTGGTTATCTGTTTTGTGCGATGATGGTGAAGTGTGTCCGTCCAGGATTAGCCGAAAGTGGTTGACTCCTGGTCAGATATCGAGAAGTTGTGATGTGATGTAATTTGTCCCAGTTGGAGTGAGATTCTAGAATAATAATAAGACGATGATGATAAAAGAGAAGAAGTATAAGAGTTATTCAGTTTCGAGTTCCATATCGAACTTCTGTTGTTACCCTCAAGTTAGTTACTCCACGAGGTGCCTCAGTACTGGGCTTCAAGCACCTCTCCAATTGGGCATCAAGACATCACTTTGCTCCCGCCGTTTTCCAAAAGATGGCGGTGGTAGTCTGTACTAGTTAAAATATATTAATCACAGATGTTGAACACTTTGTTTTGACATTTGTTAATATAACCCTACTTTGATATAACTTAATTTGTGCTTGCATAACAATAGCATTTTTAATTAAATATGTCCAAATTTAAGCCGACTTCACGTGATTTGTGGAAAGTATTGCTTTATTATTTCAATATGAAAAAAATCGGAAGTCTGGCTGAGGCTCACCGGATTATCTCAGATACTTATGGTAAAAGGACTTTTAGTGACAGAACGTGTCGGCGGCAATGGTTCCAACGTTTAAGTGGTGAGTGGTGATTTTGTTTTTGAAGAACAGCATAGTGGTGGAAGGGTGGAAAAAGTTGTTGAAGATGCAGAATTGGAGGCGAGCGATTCTTAGTGAAGACTTGTGTTAAACCGAAGCAGAATTATCAGAATCATTGGGTGAGCATCTGTGAGCAAGCAATCCCAAACCGCTGAAACAGTTGTGAATGATTGAGAAAGAAGGATATTGTGTACCCCACGAGTTGAAACCAAGAAGAGAGAAGAGTGAAGCGACGTTTGTTTGCTTGTGAACAGTTGCTGGAAAGGCAAAGGGGAAGAGGATTTCTTCATCGTATTGTTACTGGGGACGAAAAATGAGTGCAGTACAATAACCCCAAGCGGAACAGAAAATCATGGGAATTGCCCTTTGGTAATACTGCGACCCGGTCAATATATCGGCCGAATATCTATGGCTCAAAACTAGTCATGCTTTGCGTTTAGTGGGACCAGCTTGGCGTAATTTATTATAAGTTTCTCAAGTCGTCTGAAACCATCACAGGTGAGCGTTATAGAACGCAATTGATGCCGTGCCTGAGCCGCGTTCAAGAAAAAAGAAAAACAGCCACAGTACAAAGAGAGACACGAAAATGTTAGACTTCGTGAGATGGGCCAAAGTGGTGAAAAATTATTTCCAAACTTTGAAATGGGAAATTTTACCTCACCCGTCGTACTCGCCAGATGTTGTTGTAATAAAGCCTCAAATTAAAATGCGAACTTCATTTATTCATTGACACGCAAAAAATAAATACTTGTCATTGACATATATATATTTTTATTTATTTATTATGGAAATAAGTCGATAATACAAGCTTACCTTGCTTTGATTACACAATAACCAATATCTTTCTTGATCTGTTTATAACTTCAGCCTGATTCTGATCGAACTAAATTTTAAAGAATATAACTAAAAAATACGAATAATTGTATTCAGCACTCGACAACTCTCTTCACAGTCCACCTCCTTTGTCTCTAAATCGACACAGATAAGTCAAGGTTGAAAAACAGGTTTTCAGGTAATGCATATCGTGAATATAATTTCTCCACGAACCTGAGTCAAATCATTTGAGCATTATGACTTGAAAATGACACTATATTTCTTGCAAGAACATGGCAACTCGATACTTTCAAAATTCCGATGAAGGTAATTGTTATCCTAACACTTTTGTCCATCTTTACTTAATGCCCTTCCTAACCTTCTCCAAATCCACTCCAAGAGTACTTGTTCCTATGCACCAAGTATTTCCGAATGCTTAAAATTCTATCTGATTTTCAATTTAATTCGCTAAAATCGAATCAGAACTCTTGATGATCAATGCAAATTAAACCTTCCAGTGCTTTTCTACGATCATTGACTCGCTACTAATTGTGAAAAATAGTTTTATAGTGGCATTTGAAGCGAATTAATGGGATATTTTAACCCAATATCTCATATTTAAAGAGCCAATGAAAATTTTCTATTAACATATAGTAATCTAAAGAAGAAAATATCCTCCCTTTCTACTCTCACAAGTTAATTCCTGCGGTGATGCTATTGGAGTAAGAAGATTTTCGGTTGCTTTGCAATAGGCCACCGGGTCTTCAGCTATCTATACCTTGAAATGAAATTATTTATTTCATTTATTATAATAACTTTTAATTTAAAAAATATAACACTAGACCACAATCGTTCAAGAATGAATTGTTCGTCAACAGATGGAATTGAAACTGCATGATGAACATTGGCTGGTAACCACAGAGTTTACATATTTCCATGCGATTGGAGGTAATAAGGAAAGATCTTTTGCTCATTTCTATTATCATTTCGGTGATAACTTTCTTCTCTTCGAAAATTCTACATAATTACGTTAAGTAAATTTGTTAAATGGACTCTAGAACCATAAGTATCTCATTGCAGTATTTCAACTACCATTCAGATTTCAAAATTTAATACCACTTTACTAATGTAATTAAATGAGACTACTGACATGTACTTCCTGATCGATAAAATATTTCGTTGAAAATTTACGGATAATCAATCTTTCCTTCTCTATTAGTATACCAGATACGTAATTCATTGGAAGAGCAAGTGAACCAGTTCAAACTCTCATCACATTGGCCTATTACCCACAAGATGCCATATCTATACATATTTATTTACTTATATATGTTGCATACTGCTAAATCATACTGATTAATTTTGTAACAAGATGGCACATGATTTAATTGGATTTGAGTTGGAGGAAGAAGAGTTTTCTCGTCCAAATTGTTCCGAGGTTTTAGGTAAGAATAAGTGGTCTTGTGTATTCTTAGTGTCATCCGTAGTCTTAACTTCGGTAAGAGACGAATATTTCAATTATCAATGTTAATACTTTCCTTCAAATAGATTTTGACCGCGTCAATATTCGTTTATTACGTACAGATCACTGCTCCTTCCTCATCTTATACGTTAACTAAAGGTATTGGCTCTGCATTTATGGCTTGTGGGCTTCTTGAAATCTTCCCGTTTCTGATTGTTATAGTCAACTTCACACAACCAAGTAAAGCCAAAAAGGTCATTGTAAGTACCTCAAATTAACCCATTTATTCCTTGTAGTGTTCCACTTTGGTTCCATTATTTACGATTTCGGATGTGGCGCTTGGAATTCTGATAATATCGCAAATCGGTGATACAGCAGTCGGTGCCGTTTTTGCCTCCCTTGGCATCACTGCGAAGTTATTCACTTTAATATCAATGATCATACGTGAATAGGCCATTGCGTTGAAGAAAATCGTCCCTCATTATTTGCAAATCGCCATGCATTGTTGAATAAAATCTTTATAAATGCACATGAGTGTCTGTTCTTGACAAAGGTGAATTGAAAATTTCCCCAAACTGTCAATTTTAAACTTTTCCCATTGACCACATACCTAATCGTCTCAACGAATTCTTCTTTTAACATTAGTATTGCACATTTGGAATCGTTTAAAAACTAACTCCATCTTTGAACAAGCACTTTTAGCGGTAATCCATCTGTCTGTTAAATTCAACATTTATATGAATTCCAATTTATCAATTTCAACTCCTAAATATTATGCAGCCATGTAATAATCACTAATGAATGTCTGATATCTCCTTAAACATAAATTGTAGCTTCAACTGTTAAAGTCAAGTTCACGTGTTTCCGCAATGCTTGCGCTTTTCAAATCAAATCATTAGACTTAATTTAAATATTTACCAGTGCAATTAGAGGAGGCTTGATATTTCATCCTCTTCTTATATCAAAAACGAAATAACCTTGCCATTGAGACAATTGCAAAAGTTGAATTAATCAATGCTTAAAACCCCATTGTTGCATTTAGTTATTGGACTTTGTGTGCGGCCAGTAAATGCTGTGCTCAAATCAGTCTATTCACAGAGTTACAGCTGCACATTGTTTCACGAAGCAACTACTTAACAATGTAAAGGAGTTGTTTGAAATTAGAATCTTACTGACAGGGAATGATCGTACGTGATCAATGCAACTTTTGCATATAGATTGTTAGCATTGGAGGAAATGTGGTAGTCAATATTCGGCAAATAAATGGACGGTCTATGGTCTATAACTGACACATGATGGATCACATATTCGCTTAGCCAAAACTGTTAAATAGTGACTCACAAATTCAAAGATTGTCCGACAGTGATTGTCAACCCACTTTTCTCATTTTCATTCACTAAATCGTATAGCGCAAATCAATTTACTCTAATGTTTACAGTTTACAAAACCAAATCTTTCAAGTTAAGCCAAATAATCAACAGTGCAATCTTGGGTTATTGGCGTGTTAGGTTTGATCTCAAGACCGACAGAAATTTCAATCTAGCAGCTCAAAAGTCAGATCTCGGTCAACTTGCAAACTTCACTTGAATTGAATTTATTGTGTACATTCAACACGATTTTGTAAAGAGACACGTTGGTTGCCGTTCCACAATTTCATTACACGATTTTATGGATAAAACGACTTGTCACTGATCGAAATCGATTATCACGACTTGTAAGCGCATAAAACCGTGAAATATTTAAAATGAAACAAAAGATTCTACTTTACATGTCATCTTGTTAGCTAATAGGTCAGAAGGGTGTGGTTTCTTGGCAGCAACTTAAGATCCCAATTGATGTACGTGACCTGGAAATTCATCACGCCCACACATTGTATAAGAACAGGTCTTTATTCTATTGATCATGCATATTCTCCTAACACGAGAGCAGAGAGAATCAAACTATTCTACTAGATTGCTCAACATTGGAAATCTACTGGCAAAGTAGTATTGGGTAGAGAGAACCAGGTTAATTTGCTTTTCACAGAAAGTTCTCTTCATCGACTACAAATCACTTTTACTACTTCATCGCAATTTTAACCAAGCAATTAGAAAAGGCTCAATATTTCGCCCTCTTCTTTCCTCTGTATGTGTAAACTCAATGTGTGCTCATCAACGCATTTAGATTATGTGCTTAGTTTACGATTTCAATTACCACAATAATGTATCCACTATTTGCCCAATTGCTTTGAACCTTGGTCTGCTCCTATGTAATCATTGTCAATTTAGTAGCATCATCTACATTTCTCGTTAGGCTTTATCGAAGCGATAGTTAACAGCACTGTTTCCTACTTAAAACAATTAGAGCCCTACTTATATATTGTCACAATTATCCTGCTAGAATCAGGTGTAAGTTGGGCTGAGTTGTCATCGGTACCATTTTAGAACGTAAACACAAAAAGAGTTTAAAATGCAAGATATTTCTGTGAGTTGAATATGTCGTTGATGATGATGGTGATGATGACGATTACGCTGATTTGCAGTACATTCACACACGCGCAGTGGGCCATGGTTGCAATAAACCTCCTTTCCTCTGCACGTTCTACCTTCTCGCTATTGTGAACGTTGTCTGGTCAATGTTTGAACCAAAGTGTGTACTCTGGTAATTGGCTAGATGTTAGTTGAATTTTCCCTTTTGTGCAGTATCTAATGTAACTGAATGATACCCCGAAACTCTGAATATTTCACTGTACTGTACGTTTGCAAATTCACAACCAAGCTGTTTCAGCGCTCCATTTCTGATCGAGCAATTTTATTTTTAATAATAAATAATAATAATACTTTTAATAATAAAATATTAATTCCTCTCTTTCACATTCTCTTGGTTCTCGCCACATCACATCAAATCAGGCTAAATCCTTCACCACATTATTAATGAACACTTTTTCTTCTAATATATTGCAATAATTCACCAATTTTCGAATGCTTTAATTTCTACTCGTTCATCTATTAGTTATGTCAATATCAGCATCAACAGTCAGACTGGATAGCAGAAACAGGCGAATAGATTCATTGAGGTGGAATGAATTCTTTAACATCGTAGTTTAGTTGAGGTGTCACGGCATTTGCAATTGATATAGGCTCTTTATATGCTCTTTTGCCCTCTTAAATTCGCATCAAACAATTTTTATCCTTGTCTCTTCATATAGTTTAATTCGATTAGATATTTTCTTATCTCTATTATATTTTATTTTATTCGAAAATAAATTAAGAAGTGTCTAGCAAAATATATCCCATTTGGTCTATATGATTAAACCATGTAATTTCAACTGGAAGCCAATTTTGGCAGACGCGTTCCTAACAACTTGCATCACTAAGAGGTTTAAATTGAAATGTTCAAAGAGAAAATGCAAAAAACGCGTTATCAATTGGCAAGCGTTTATTTTATGATAGTTGATGGTAAATGGATATATATGTAGACAAGGTTATAATTAATCAGGATGTTTATAGTCCTTTAAAATGGACAAATTTTTGTACAAATTTTTATTAGTAAATTGGGGAAATTTTTCAAGATCGGAAATCACCTGGAAAATAGATTTCTCATTTTTGAAGGTTTCGTTGTCAAAGTAGCATTGAAGAGCTGGAACTGGATTACTTTGAAGTAGAAAATAAAATGCCTGGCATCACACCAAACCATGTTAACTCCTTCATCACAAAATTAGCCAAGCAATTAGAGGAGGCTTAAAATTTCGCCCTCTTCTTTCCACCATTCGTGTAAACTCTATGTATACTCATCAAAGCTTTAAATGTTAGTATGCTTATAAGAACTCATTATCGATTTGTGCTTCTCTATTGCTCCTCTTGTTAAACTTTATCGAGGTAAACGCAAACAGCACTGTCTCCGGTTTAAAACAATTAGAGTCCTACTTGCACATTGTCATCCTTGACTTGCTAGAATCAGGCCTTTTTTGAGATCTTCCTAGTCGGAAAGGCTATCGCGATGATAGAGAGAAGGAAGACGTGTTGCGAGCGAAACGTTTATTGCAACTTATGATATCGACAAACATGATTAGTTATCAAATAATTCCAACATATTTTGAGTGAGTTAAATACCTCAGCAGTGTTCTGCACGTACAGCCGCACACTCCAAAATGTTCGGTTGCGCATTTTATCGTGGGTGAATTGCATACACCACAAACAATTCTAATCATGTAATATAATCGTTAAAAGAAAAAATATATTGAACCAATTAACTATGTGGTAAATGGGTCAAGTTTTAACTTCACAATTTGAAGAAAATATCAATTCAATTTTATCGAGAAGATTTTATTCAACAATTAATGACGATTTGCAAAAAAAAAGAAGTCAATTTTCTTCAACAAAATGGCTTATCCAGAAATGATTTAATCCTAAATGACCAACGATAGTAAGGCTATTAACTTCGCAATAAAGCCAACAATGATAAGACTAACACCAGCAGCAATATTACCAATTTGAAATATTATCAAGCCTCCAAGCGTCATCTCCAAAATGGTTAATAATCCAATCCAAGTGAGAAACTAGAAGAAGTAAATGGAAAAATTCGAGGCACTCACAATGGAGGGGGAAACTTTATTTCTTAATTTTGATCGTGCTCCGCACAGAAGAATCGGGGTGAATTCAAGAAACCCACCACCAATCAATGCTTAGCCAATTTCTCTACTTGAGTTTTGAGATGAATGACTGATGCATGCGCTAGACATGAATATTAATACTCCAAAAATCAAATGGACGTAAATTATTATTATTATTAATCATCGAAATATTCGTCACTTACCGAGTTTATAGCCATAAATAACTTAAAGAACCATTTAAGCTTCTTTCCTCTCTCCGAATCTTCTCTTTCAGTATGATCTGATAATGAGTCCTCTTCTACCCCAAACTCTTCATGAGAAACAGAAAGTTTCACCTTGTTATTTAATAAATCAATTTAATTAATTACAGTCTAAAACACTGTATAAATATGTTCTTATGTGGGTAGTTAGCCAATGTAATGTGAGATAGAACTGGTTCACTTACTCTTCCAATGAATAGCGTATCTGTGTACTAACAGAGGTAAATGTTAATCGTCCACCAATTTTCAAATAAAGATTATCGGAGTATGAGACGCATGTCGGAATTCTCATCTAGGTACGCTGGTAAAGTAGTATTAGTTCACCAACTCAAAGTGATATTTGAAATAACTGGCTGAGATATTTAGATTTTTAGATTATAAATATCAAACATACTGGACATAATAATGTGCAATTTGTGGAATAAAGAAAGTTAACAAAAATGATGAAAAGATGACATATATCAATTCTCAAAACGATCTGTTGACAAACAGTTCATTCTCTACCCAGCGTTCTGAAGTGAACACCACAGTGAACTGGAGAGGAATGAAATCGTCAAGTACGTGACTGATATTGGCCATCACGAAGATGAAATTAAACTTTGAGTTGGAATTACATTCACCAACGAGGTTCATATTTCGTGCAGCAATAGTATTGTGATCAAACCAGAATTCAGGGAATGGTTTTGCAGCATTTCAGCTTCAGAACACTATTCTCCTATCAGCTAGGTTAATATTTTGATGAAGGGAGTAACATGGTTTGGTGTGATGATCACTTTATTCTGTGAAATACATTATTCCAGTCCTCTCTCTTTCAATTCTACTTTGCCATTACATTTCTTATATTGAGCAAACCGATGTATTAATTTGATTCTATCTGGTCTCGGGGCAAGAGAATATGCTTGGTCAATTCAATTAAGACCTGTTCTCATGCAATGGGAGTTTGTGTCAATAAAGTACCATGTGGGTGTGGTGAATTTTCTGGTCAAGTATATCAATTCTAATATTAATTTGCAGCCAAGAAACCATTACCTCCTGACCCATTAACAAACAAGATGAGAAGTGAAGTGAAAACTTTAGCTGCATTCTATATTTAGCACCGGTTTATGCTAATCTGTCTCTTTACAAAATTGTATTGAATTTCCATAATCGATTTAATTTAAGTGAACATTGCAAGTAGACCGAGATATGATTTTGAGCTGCCTGGGTGCGGTATCTGTGAGTCTTGAAATCAAACCCAAACCACCACTAGCCCAAGATTGCATTGCTGATTTTTTTACTCAAGGTTAATGATCATGTTTGACAAGTATGAGCTCTGTAGAAACACGTGAATTTGACTCGAATAGTTGAAACTACAGATTTTAATCAAGGTGATATCAGAATAATTGGCGCTCAGTAGTAAGTGCGATATGGCTTTTGTAATATTTAGAAGTACAAATGATAAATTGAATTTCACATCAAAGTGCAATTTAACAGACATTTCAGAGCATAAACACAAAAAGGGTTTAAAATGCAAGGTATTTCTGTGAGTTGAGTATGTTTTTGATGATGATGTTATGATGACGATTACGCTGATTTGCAGTACATTCACACACGCGCAGTGGGCCATGGTTGCAATAAACCCCCTTTCCTCTCCACGTTCTGCCTTCTCGCTATTGTGAACGTTGTCTGGTCAATGTTTGAACCAAAGTGTGTGCTCTGGTAATTGGCTAGATGTTAGTTGAATTCTCCCTTTTTGTGCAGTATCCAATGTAACTGAATGGTACCTCGAAACTCTGAATACTTCACTGTATTGAAAAATCACAGTCAAGCTGTTTCAGCGCTTCATTTCTGACCCTGAAATTTTATTTTTTTTAACTTTCTTAACTTTTAACAATGAATGATAACCACTCCCATTGAAGATTAATTCCTATCTCCAATTCTCTCTCTCTCTTCTTGCCACATCACATCAAATCTTATCAACTCCCTCACCACAATACTACCTGTTTTGTCTCCAAAAATATTATACGAAGTATTATCGATTACTTTCTTAATATCTTTAGATGGCATTCATTACCACGCAACTTCTTGGGCAATTAGTGAATTAAATACGACAAATGGCGTGAAAGTTTGTCTTGATATGTTTTAGGCAGGTTAAAATGCAAAAATATCAATCAGGAAGACCAAATATCTAAATTGATTATTTCAACTACTACTCTGACTTCAAAACCTAAAACCACTTTACTAGTATAGAATAAACGGAACTAACGACACATGTTTCATGCTCCGATACTCTTGGCTTGAAAGTTGTTGGGAGATTGACCTTTACATCCAATTTGACGCAAAATATACGCAATTCAATGTAAGCGCCAATAAACCAATTTAATCTCACATCGGATTGGCTGATTATATAGCGGAAAACATTTATTTAGAGTTATCTACAATAAAAAAGCATCAATTAATTCATAACTATGACGCGATGTTGTTCTGTTGTTTCTTGCTGCAGTATTGAAGGGATACTTTACACAATTATTCCATGTCTATCCTTCGTAAGTGACAGCTATCCCGTTACACTATCGATTTTCAATTTTTGGTCATCCTTTTTGTTACAAGCACTATACCTCGTCATTATCGCGGTATCAGATGAGCATGTTGCGAAAACGAACTTTTATTATTGTATGCTGGGTATATTTTGCGCCATTGCCCTAATCACGGGTCTATTGGGACTTATTGGCTTTTCAAAGGAACATAGAATAACTTTGAACGCGGTAAGTGCTTTGAATTCTTCCATTCATTCCTCGTAGTACTTTGCACTGAATTTTATAGCAATGTGTGGAGAGATTGTGATTGGTAGTCTACTAATTACTAATTTCAAACTATTGGCAATGGGAATACCCATTATCATACTTGGTGTCCCTAGAGTGCTCTCGAGTATGTATTTTCTTGTCATATCCAAACCGTTATGTTGCCCTGAACGAATGAATAATTAACGCTGAAAGGAGGAAAATATATTCTCCACATGATTTCTTCTCGAAAAAAATATTCCCATATTTCAAATTAAAACTCATTTAAACATTATTCAGTTTGGAAACAATATAAACACCCTTATCAACCCTAACATTGTCTTCATATTTATTACCAACTATCATAAAATAAACTCTTGCCAATCGAAAGCTCATTTTTACCATTTTCTCTTTCGTCATTTCAATTTGAACCTTTTAGTGATACAAGATGTTCAGGAACACGACTTGGCCAAAATTATGTTCCTGCTGAGTTAAGTTGCTTCGATTAAATAAATCAAGTGAGTATTATCTTATTGGGTGCAGCTCAAGTTAAGTTTGAATATTTCGAATAGAAATAGTAAAATATATCGCCGATTTAGACTATATGAAAATACAAAATAAAAGTTATTTGAGGGGACTTTAAGTGCTGAAGGTGCATAAAAGATATCAATAGCAAATGCGGTGGAAAATGCAATGACGCATCAACTTCACTCTGATATTATGGTTTCATTTCATCCAACTGGAATTCCTTGCCTGTTTCTATTATCCAGTCTACGCATTCAGACCGAGTTTAGTCATTCATTCTGGAAGGCTTCATTTCAATCCTATCACACCATCAACTTGCGCTACTTGCTATCCAACGATGTCGGCACTGAAAAGATGACATTGAGTCCACATTATTCTAGAATCTCACTCCAACTGGGACAAATTACATCACATCACAACTTCTCGATATCTGACCAGGAGTCAACCACTTTCGGCTAATCCTGGACGGACACACTTCACCATCATCGCACAAAACACATAACCAGTCTATGTGAGCTGAACATGGTGAACCGTCATTCATCTTAGCGAATCTAACACTCGGATTTCTCCTAAAGATTCAGATATGTATTCAACACATTGGTGGTGGTAGTAATATTGTTCCTCTGTAACTCTCTGCCTCCCCCTCACTCCCCCCATCCCTCTCTCCCCGTTCTTTTAACATGCATTAAGGCTATGTATCCCCATTAACTCACGTGGATCAGGCACCCATCACACCACGACCTCATCTTCATCAATTCCGTTTTACGTTAACAGACTCGTAAGAACACGTTTTGACTCCTGTATTGCCCCATTCGTGAGTAAAAGACAGCTAGATTGATTGCACTTTGGCCTTTGCATAAAGTAAGTATTGGAATTTTTTGAAATTCGGTAGTGTTCATTGTCACTCAACCCTCCATTTCTCATGTGTTACTTCAATAGGTGTGGATCAGGTGTTATGCAAGCCGTCTGATAAATAAATGCTACTAATTATTAACAAGTAGAACGAGTGAGAGCGTTCTGGATTTCTCAATGCATCGTAAAATGCCGAATAAAAGTAAAGAAAAAAGGTGAGATTTACATCACTCCACTCCCTCCTCTTTCTATCACTCGTTCTGAACGTTCTCATCGCGTTGAGTCATTCTTCTACTTTCAATGTTCTACTTCCACCTTTCACTTCATTAACATGCACCACTTTACAACCGTAGAAAACACACTATTTTTACTTTTTCCTCTCCAAAAGGTAGACTAATGTGACCTCCACTCTCTTATGGAATCAGAGGGATGTCTTTTTATGTTGCCACAAAACCCTTTGCCATCCTTCTAACTTAACACACTTCCAAGCCACCTTAAGAATGCTACCGCGTTTCCGTCAATGCTAACAATCTATATGCAGGGATTGCATTGGTCGGATGTGGTTATCTTCACTCAGTAAGCAGCTCAACTCCACGACACCTTTGAGATTGCGAAGTAGTTAGTCCTTGAACCAAGATGCGACAGCAAGTCGAGACGTATAATGTACAGCTGTAACTTTGTGAATAGATTGATTTGTGCACAGCATTTATTGAACGACTACGTACCTTAATGCATTTGCCTCAATGACATACAAGAAATATTCACTCAAAGCTAAACAATATTTATTCAAATCTTGCCATTTACGCTAATATAGGCAGTTGAAAGCAATTATTTTGCGGGCTGTATTTAAACAGACAGTGGAAGTGGTTGCTTAATTATTTCATTGTTTTTCTATTTATTCTCAAGAGATCCTTTAATGCTGAGCTTGCAACATTACTTCACCTTTATAGGTAATTTTCATCCACTCGTATCGTTTCTTGGGATCTGTAAGAGCCCATAGAATCAATGTCATGGTAAAGTTCACGAATATGCTCAGATAGTATGAGTCATTAATCATATATACGCCCATTCGAGGTATCAGTTGATCGTTTGTTTTGATGTTACCACTAAACGCGCACTAATTTAGAAATAAGCTAAACTTTTATGAGATAAGTTTTCAAACCAGCTACCCTTTGGGATAACTGACTTGTGAATGGCCGATAGTGCAAACATCATGAGGAGATACATAGTATAAATAAGGAGGTTGAATGGACACCGCTTATCAGGTCATGCTAAGTTAAATACTTCACTTTCACAAGCTACATAATAACAGCTTTGGAGATTCTGCTATCGCAGTCATTGAAAGAATGTGTGGCAACACTGATCAGTGTAATTAAACAGATGGTTGCCCTCAAGTGGTTGACGTCACATAGTGCCTCAATACTGAGCTTAAAGAACCTCTTCATTATGCGCCAAGACAAGACATAAGTATTACAGACTCTTCTCCAAATAACAAAGGGGCAACAACACTCAACTTTGGTGCATTTTAATGAGCCAATTCAATTTACAACTTGCACCGATGAAGCCTGTTCAATCGCTCAGTTCATTTCATTAATTCGACACTTCTCATTTAACTAATTTTAGCAAATTTTACATACAAGGTATAAATATTCTAATTTCAAAAATGTTTGAGAAGGCCCAGTCATCAAGATCAAAGTGATGTGGTCCATTACAAGGTTATCAAAGAGTACAGACGTTATTTTAATCAGTAATGAAAGATCATTTACAGTCTTGGGCTTTAAGGAGTATAACCATAAGACATTATGTAATTATAATATCATTTCGGATGTGTGATCGTGCGAAATGTGTCTGTGAAGAACACAACGCTAGCGTGGCTGAACCAAAGAATCTCATGCGTGCTAGAACATAGTGGAAAGAACGGCGCGTTACTTATCCCGTAGTCAGCAAGTGCTACCGTGCTGATGATCACGTGGGTGTAGAGATCTCTCAGCCAATCAACAATCAATAGTTTCAGCATGGTCAGTTGCCGAAATTTTATTCAATGTTCCACGCTATACATCTGTTTCCTCCATATTCTTGAGGTCGTTTAGCCAACTCCGGGAGCCTTTCCATACTAGGGATCTCGCCATAGAGATTAGTGAGCATAAGTCAAGGTTTGTTCGTGTATCAATCCTCTACAAAGTAAACGTTTGTATCCTTTAAATTTTTAAAAGCAAGATTTTGAGAGTCCATGTCCTGGCCAAATTCGCACAAAAACTTTGTTTCCTGAGAAATATTGCGTCATTATATAATATTCGTAATAGTATTATGACTACTTGCTCATTCAGTGAGTATATATTATAAATGAAATTAATTTGGATTTCAATCGAGTAAAGAAAATTCAATCTAATGCGCGAACACAGGGTGTGATAATTTTTAAATAGAAATTTGGAAATTTCGTTTGATCGCCCAGCATCGTTATTAAAAATAACTAATTTTATTTAAAATGCCTGAAACCTATTACAAAACTTGAAATGGACACGTAAGTGATGCTTCATGATTAAGTTAAATTACTTGATTTTCTTTGTGCAATGTGTGTAATTGGTAATAATGAATGAGGAATTGCCTAATTTTAGCCATCTTAAAATTCTAATACAATAAGCGACCTTAAGTAGAGAAACTTGACAAATTTTAATACTATTTCTTATAAAAATTAAATAAAGGCCGAACTTTCATTCGGTATCTATTAATTGCTAATGCGTTTACATTAACACGAGAATTAAAACTGTACTATGTCATAAGGCGTGGTTCTAATTAACTCCAAAAAACCGTTGAATTTCACCAAGTATGCCATTTGCTCCTTGAACTTGTGAAATGTGGGCGCACATCGTGACTTGAAGGTGCGGCCGTTCAACTTCGAGTACGGATTGAGTGTGAGGACATACAGCCAATGGCCAATCAAAAGCCTCCACTCGTTTTACTTAATCTTCCATGTTGAATGACTAAGCTTCCTCCCTTGTTACACTCCACGCCATGCATGTCTAGAATAAACGCGTCCATTGGATACCTCTATTTCTTCTTAGCTTTACAATAGCTTAGCCAATTCTGGAGGGGTCTTACGAACTAGGAGAACTCTGCCACTGAGGTTTCTGAATACAGTTAGGCAGCTTAGGCAGTTAGGTAGCTTAATCCGCTACAAATGTGTAGTCATAACACAATTAAACTATCTTACTTAAATTGGCGCGAAATAAATAAAATAAATAAATCAATATATAAAATAGATCAACGCGTTTTCTCAGCAGATCCTTTAATTTGAAAATGTTAAGCACATAACAAGTTTACTTCTCCTAAAATGTATATTTGAAAAAAAAATTTTTATAAAACCTCCGTTAGAATTCATTATTTTTATGCATGAATAATAATAATTTGTTTTGAAAATAAATAGCACAAATATTTGAGCTTTCAAATAATTAGTTACGTAGAATAGAGCACTAAGTTTTTTGGCTCGATAACTTTAGCAACAAATATCTTTTAGCCAGATAAAAATTTCAAGATTTTTCTTTTGACTTTTACGATTTCCGTCAGAAAGAAGAAATATTAAGTTCCAAAGGAAAAATATCGAATAATTATTAAAGATCATATTTTTATCTTATCCTAAAAATATGTCTTTTGTGAAGCACACAACGCCGTCGCCGCTGAACACGGTAGTCTCATGCGCTCTCAGACAGGCTTGAAGGTGCAGCATGCAACTTCGCGTAATGAGTAAGTGCGGCTGTGAGCGCAGGAACGCAGCCAACTGCCACCCAATAGTCATTGCCATATTAATATAATGACTAAGCTCCCTGTCTGTACACACATCGCACACACACATTCTGGTAGTCTTTCTAAACGTAGGAGATTCTGCCATAGAGATTTCGGAGTATACTCAAAGCCTATTAGTATGGTAATCCGCTACACTTTCTCCACACTTAAAGTACTTCTGAAGCTTCTTTACCATTAAATTCTTCAAGGTACTTTGATTCCTTTTTATTGGAGAACTATTTTCGAAGGAATTATAGAATATTGCGCTCCTTTCCATAAACTTAATTTTGCTTTCTCGCGTAGCTTGGGGATCAGAAGAAAGCCGACATCTAAAATTGAACGATTTTAAAGTTTGAATAAATTCACGTATTCCTTCGTTGTCGTAGAAGGTGTGACCTTTATAGACCTATATTTACAACTTTGAATTTAGCTAAGACCCTTCGACTTGGTAGACTTTTAATCGATGGTTAATTACCTTTGTTAAAAAAGACAAACAACTAATCTGTTCTCTAAATATTTGGCGCATATTTTCAATTTTGCACACCGTTATTTGCCCAAGTAGTAATAGTTAGATAATACCACCAATGAAGAACTGTTTCTCTTCGGAGAATATTTTTACTTCTGTAAGCTTTGCAATTCGAGGAGTGTTGTTTGTTGCAAAATGTTTTGGGCATAAGTTAATGTTGCATGCCCGCATCGAGTGAAAAAAAATAATGTTGGCAGAGTCGATCGACCTCTTTAACTGTACTCTTTTCGTTTTAATGCAGTCTTTCACACAAACCGTTAAGTAGAAGTAGAGGAACCAATACTCCATAAAGCGTTCAAATCCTGCATCATTAGCCTCATTTCCTAACGGCGCTGTTGATTGCAGTCTTAAGATAACTTCGCTTATTTCTGGCTGTTGCCTTCCCGATCTTATGCCGACGTCTGCAAGCTCTGTACTTTTCTCATTTTTTTCCAAAGGAGTGCCAGTCTGCCGCTGTGAAGGTCCAGCGTTTAAAATTGTAGAAACGTTTTGCAGGGTGTGTTTACTCGAAGTACCTGTGCAGATAACAAATGAAAACAGATTAACCAGGAAAATTAGTCCCTTTTGATATAATAAATAGTTACAGAAAAATCGAACTAAATAACTTACCCTCTTGAATTTCATGTGAACCTTTGTCGTGCGATCTGCGAATTTTATTGGTTTTACCTCTCATTATTTTCTTAAATTAATGAAGAAATTACTCAGCTGTGCAAATCTTATTTGCAATTTATCAATTTTTGAACTCGTGATATTAAATCATTAGCAACAGTATCTCAGAATTTATTCGTAATTTTACTCAAGGTTCAAATTTTAAATAGACCGATTATTGAAAAGCTATTTATACGTTATTGATATCCTGTAGTAGAAATGTTATTGAGGAATTGTCCCTCCAGATGTAAACATGTAAATTGGAGTAAATCAGAGAGATCAAAGCATTTCTAATGAAGAAAGTACTGTGCAGTTTAGAAATTCAATTACTGCACTAAAGAGTGTTATTTGCTCTCGATAAATGCATTCAATTTTAAATAGAGTTAGTAGACGACTGATTGAACTGCTTGTAAATTATTAAAGTAGATAAGTTCTTGCTAATGCATAAAAAGAACTTGCCGTGACTGCAGTGGTTCCATAATTTTGCAAAAGACTTGATTAAAATGAAATGGAAGCTACATGCCTAAATACTTAATCAGGAAGCAAATTATACCACTTCTGGTGTTTTCCACAGAACAAGTACCCTTTCGTGCTCCTTTAACATTTTTGACAATCTGTTTTGTCTTTGAGGGTAAGGGTGCAAATAGCTTTCTCTATGAATTAAATATTATAACGCGTTGTAGAAATCAAGATGGGGAAGTATACATGGGTACTCCCTTGAATATTTGGGGAGGTCGAAATCGGTCATTCAGTAAATAAATAATTCAGTTGTATTGATGGAATAATTGCCATATAACATAGTAACAAATGACAAAAATAAGATATGTGAAGTAAAATGGCTGAGTTAAATAGGTTACATTGGGGATATAAACAGAAGTAATTTCTGTCGAACTTGTAGCGGATTGTTACACGAATAGGCCTTGACTTATCCTCAGTAGTTTCTATGATGAGATCCCCTCAACAATGTAGAAAAGGCAGGCGTATGACGTGGAAAACGTTTATTGGAATGTATGTGTGACTGTGTGTATCACAAATAATAGTCATTAAAATGCAATGAAAGGTTAGCTTGACTATGCAGGGACTATTGATTTTTGTCTGAGTGAGTGGTCTCTGTGCTCACAGCCGCTATTATTTCTTACGTGACAAGTAGCATGACCGTACTTTCGAGTCTGTCCGATTATGCATGAAATGTTTTTGTTCAGTCATGATAGAATTCATTTACGTTGACCTATTGGCAATTTTGTAACATTACAAACGCGTAACGTAATAATTACTGAAAACCATTGTTATTTTTAGAGTAAAAAATTTATTTTCATCGGACTAAATATTATTTCAGTTACAGACTGTCACAATTTTTATAAAATTTCGTTACTAGTTTTATTTATATGATGCAGGAAGTAATTCTTGATCAATTTCTAACATATATATATATTTGTAACATATGTTACCATTGTTCTGTTAAATTTATGACATTGATGTTTTTCTTATTTGAATTGTCTGATTCTTTGCAGTTTTAGTTAATTAATTGAAATAGAACATCGATAGGACAAATACTAAGATCAAAATTAATATGTGTGACTCTGCATTTAACGACTTATATTTGAATGAAATTTTGTACACCTCTTCACGCCAAAGACTGTTTATCCGTAGAAATATGAAGAACCGGGAAAGTTCAATTAACTATTTAGCGCGCCAATAAAACATCGCACATCTTACAAACCGAAGAGATGCACCAAAGTGTCGTTTTAAATAGTCTCAAAAAATGACAATATTTTAAAGCTATTTAAAATGCTAGGTTTCTTAATTTTACCACATAATACAACATTTAAATCTTGTAATCCGCTAAACTTTGACTCGTAAAGTTTATAGGTGGACATGAAGCGGATTGCTACACAAACAAGCCTTGACTTATCCTTATTTCGTGATCTCCGAGTATGGAAATGCTCCCGAAGGTAACTAAGTTACCTCGACGATATAGAGGCAACAGACATTAGATACAATTTCGGCTAATTTGACCACGCCATAAATATTGATTGTTGATTGGCTGAGAGATCTCTGCACCCACGGTTGCACACGCTCCCTAACGTGAACAGCAGCACGGTCGCACTTGCTTACTACGGGATAAGTAGAGCGCGTGGGATACCTTGGTTCACCCACGTAAGCGCTGCGTTTCCCACAATACTCCCCTCCATAGCGTTTTTAGGTTGTGAAAATGTAAAGGACACGATCGATAATTAGTTACTGTGTATAAAGGGCCGGTGGATAGGAGAAAGTAACCCTTCGACCATAACGAGTGCGAAAAAGTTTGGGTCGAAATATGCAAGATTTCGGGGCTGTAGGGTCCATAGTATCTGAGTGCAAGGACTAGAATGTAAGAGTGAAAGGAAGCATAGCATCTTTCGCGGGTGAATCAGACGTATTAGTTGGGCTTTTTTTAACAGTGAATGAAGATGCAGCAAGGGAAGGGTTAGGAAGAACAGAACGGGAGTTATCCGTGGGGTATGCAACAGGAGAGTCTAAATATGCCGGCTTAACTTGTCGATACTTATTGAGGCTATAGTATCATTGCGATCAAGAATGAAGTATTTAAATTTGCGTTTGAGAACTTCGAAAGGTCCGTCATACGGTGGCTCCAAAAGTTTCTCCTTTGCGTTTACTCGAACAAAAACAAAGGGCCATACTGATAAGTCTTTGTACATTTTCTTTGTTTTGAGAGTGGAGAATAATTTTATCAGGAGTTGTACCAAATACAAATTTCCCAGGACAGCATTCAAGGTCCTGAAGAAGTTTCGACCAATTTATTCCGGAAAAAGAATTTTCCATTATAGAGGATTTAAGATGCCGACGAAAACGTTCAACGAGACCATTGGCTTCTAGATGATAAGCTGTAGTGTGAATGTATGTACATCAACTCTTGAAACAGGGCAGAAGTGAATTGCGATCCTCTATCTGTTGTGAATACGGATGGAACACCTATACAATTACCTAAGATTCTACTGGAATTTTGGCTACAGATTCATATGAGTTATCACGTTGCGGAATCTCAAGACGCCAACGTGTAAAACTGTCGATTCTGGTTAGGATGTGATTGAAGAGTTTGACTTGGGAAGAGGACCTACAATGCAACCATGTATATGTCGAAAACAGAGTGGGCTTCGAGCGTGTCTGTGGATCTTGCTGGACTGACAAGTGAGGTAATTTCTGGCTCATAGACGTCTATCATGCCGAAATTTTTCCAAATGAAAAGGCTGATCATCAGTCTGGTTGTTGAACAAATACTTAGGAGCGAAAATCCATGGAAATAATCGAAGATCTTCTGGCGATGTGCTTGGAAACAAAAGATCTCGGCTTGGCGGTTGAAACGTCACCATGGATACTGGTGTCAGGAGTCTGATGGAGTAAGCATTCAAAATGTCAAAGAGAGTTTGAAGTGATTGCCGTAAATTCTGGATCTGCCTACGTTTAGAATCAAGTTCCTGTAGATCGAGGGGTGATACATCAATTTGATCAACTTCCATAAGGGAAATTGCATTAGCAACAGCATTACTGAGGCCATCGATATATCGGATATCATTGGCGAATTGAAGGACGAAGTCCAAATGACGGATTTCTCTGGGAGAATGATGGATTGTGGGTGCGCGAATAGCGCAAATTAGGGGATTGTGGTCGATGAAGATGGTGATTTGGCGTCCATCCAAGATATATGGAAAGTTTTTGACAGCAAGGTAGATGGCGAGTAGTTCGGCAGATGTGAGCTCCTTCGAGGAGGATGATAATGGTTGAATCTCGTAAGTAGGTGGGTTGAAAAAAGCATTTTCCAGTGGGGTTTCCTTTCAATTTAGCATTGTCAACCTTGGAGTACTTGCAGCCTGGTTGACATTTCTTGGCGTCGTCGCCGTATGTCTAGTGATAGCAGCAGATTTGGATTCGGTGTTTTGAGAAACTGCTGTCATGAGAATCGGAGAAGTTTGACACAATAGACTATCTTCTGCAAAAGCATTTTATGAAAGCTAGATTGTTGTGGGGTGGCAGAGTTGAGAGTTGGACTTTCCACAGTATGAGCATGTGATTGATCATAGAGTTCTTAAATCCTGTTGGCTACTTCAGTTGGTTCGTCGAGACTGGTGATGTAAGTTCTGGAAGCAAGACATGTTGCGATATTTGAAGGAAGACATTTAATCCATAACTGTCTACAAATTGAGTCGTCGAGATTGGTTCCACTGGCAAGTGATCGTATGTGGTGAAGGATCCGAGAAGGATTGCGATCTCCCTAGTCCACTAGTGACAGAAGTTGTTGAAAATGTTTTTCCTGAGAAACAGAGAGACGACTGATAACAGCTCTTTTGAGTATGTCATGGCAGATTTCATCTAGTGCTTTAGTGATGATATCAAAAACTTATGCAGAGATATTAGTTGAGGAGCAGAAAAGGAATATTGAAACATCGTTGCCTGCCTGCTAATTCACCTTAGTTTGACTCTTATTTCCTACTACATGAATGACATATGTGAGTTTTTTGGGTCGAAAATAGGATAATGGAGAGGCGAGTAAAATATATTCCCACTAAAATCTGTTTCCATAGGCATTCTGTGACAGTGGAAAAAGACGAAAGGAGCGAGTTTACGAACTGGTGATAGTTGTTAAAGGAGGGAGAGAACCACCAAATGTGCTGTGGGATCAAAGCAGGCTTACTAGATCACATTAGGGTCAACAATTGTGTAGTGGATCGCTACACGAATTAGCCTCAACTTATCCTTAGTAATCTCTGTGGCGAGATCTCTGAATATGGAAAGGTTCAAGAAGGTAACTAAGTTACCTCAGCGATAGAGAAAGGAAACAGATGGCGTGGAACACTTTTACTTGGGCTGTGCGTAGCTGACATGGAGTTTAGTCATTAAAAGCAATTTCGGCAACTTTGACCATGCCGTAACTATTGATTGTTGATTGGCTGAGGGTCCCTGCGCCCACGGTCGCACACGCTCTCTAACATGATCAGCAGCACGGTCGCACTTGTTGTCGACGGGATAAGTAACACGTCGTTCTTTCCAATATGTTCTAGCGCGCATGGAATTCTTTAGTTCAGCCACGTTAGTGTCGTGTTCTTTGCAGACACACTTCGCACAATCACACATCATGACAATGTCGACGAAATAGGTAAACAGAAATGATATTATAATTACATAATGTCTCATGGTTATACTCTTTAAAGCCCTAGACCGTAAATGATCTTTCATTACTGATTAAACCAACATCAGTACACTGATGAACTAGAATCGAATAAAGTAGCATTAATGCAAATGGTAAAGCTTTTAGTGCCTTAACTTTGAACTGATTGTATTGCAAGTTAGAAGTGTGAAATAATTAATGAAATTATAGGTTCTATTTTGATCCGCGAATTAAGTGCACTCACTCGCTTAAATAATTTTGACAAAATTTTCCCGACAATCTCGATCTACTTTGTTGACCTTAAGGAAATCATTTTTGTCTGTCATCAGATGAATTGAGTCTGAAATCATTATCAGCACATTTCAAAAGCGATTGAAAAAGATACTTATAATAAAGTGGTGTGGCAGAATTTTTAATTCCTACTTGGAATACATTCATGTTACCGTTCTTTCCAAGGTAGTAATGGAGATACCTTTCTCAAGCAAAAGTTACTTAATTGCTTTGAAATCAATTCCTTACCAATATTAAATCTTGGAATTCCATTTGTCGGCTAACCCCTCATTATATGAATCTAATTTCATATTGTGAAATGAAGGTTAAACAATTCTTTGTCGTACAACTGAGGTCTAATATCGATTCTATGTCAATGACATGCAGGTCAGGGAATTACGAGGTCGAAAATCATACATCGACTGGTTCATTGACCGACAAATCATACTTTTCAACTATCAAACAATGACATACAATTCTTTGCGTATAAATTGAATATTGCTTATATTAAATAATGATCTGGTCTGGTAACTGGACGGGTTTTGTCGAAATGAATCTCTCTGTGGAGTCTGAGTAACGATAGCATACTTGATAACTAGGCTTGATTGTGATTTATAGCGTTATAGCGATATAGGTAATCACTTGTTATCGTGCTGTTGACTATTTCACCACATAAGGTCAAGTTCTACCTAATAAATCACATTAATGCTTGCAGACTGTGTCGAAGTTCTTTTGGGCTTAAGTGAAATGT
This sequence comes from Hymenolepis microstoma, assembly GCA_000469805.3. Classification (NCBI taxonomy): domain Eukaryota; kingdom Metazoa; phylum Platyhelminthes; class Cestoda; order Cyclophyllidea; family Hymenolepididae; genus Hymenolepis; species Hymenolepis microstoma. Next base: position 6,021,515 of record LR215995.1, on the reverse strand, counting down.
ATTAACGCAGTTTTATAGAAGTCATCTGGATATGCTGGCCTGGAGCCAACAAAATATTAAAGCAGTTGTCCAGTAATTTTCTAAATGCCAGCAGGCGGCTAATCTTTCCCCACCAGGAACCTCCCTCTGCCCCAAAATGCACTTGTATGATCCCGCTGGACTTGTCCATGATCTCTCAACAATTGTTGTTATAGATTCCCACTCAAATGTGACAAACTGCTTCCGTCACGGTCTATCACAAATAGCGTGGTGACTGATAGTCCTCACAAGATTTTAAACCTAAGGCCTACCAGTGCACTTTATTATCAACCCTCTTTCATGACTTACGTCGGAGTTATAAAATCACCCACATATGGTCTTTATCATCCCATCCTCAGTAATACTGACAGGTAGAGAGATCCGTTGATAAGGCATTTCAGAAGTTACATAATGGGTGGAAAACCAGACTTCAAGGAGTGGAATATTTTTATCCAAAAAAAGAAATAAGATAACAACTTTAGATGTTTATCAAATTATTTGACCATTTATAAACCTGCATTAATCTTAAAATGGACTAAAAATTGTAGGTTTTTGCTGGACAGCATGTGTAAAGAAGAAAGCGTTGGTTAATCTCGTGCATAGAAAGAAATTCGGGAATTTCGGCCTATTTTAGGGGCTTTAAAGACAATTTCATGCGCATTAACCACATTCATATAAATTTAATGTAATGAATAATTACGGACGGGTATAGTACACTTTAATCAAATTACATTCTATATTCAATAAATATCAAATATTTGCGACAAAGTAGAGCACACATTGATACCGAGATCACAAATCTACAATGAAGATTAAGTGTACGGGTATAATAATATATAATAATAAACAAGTAGCCAACTGTAATCATTACCTCAGAATTAAACGATACCCTATATTCATATTCACCAATTCCGTTACGTGAGAATTCTATGCGTACCAGGTGGCCAACAGTTACACTCACCGGAGAATCCTGAGTGACGTTATCTTCGCCATATTTGCTGTAAAAATGGAACCAAATAATGAAAATGTCAGAATTTACGATTTTAAAAAGAGTACAGCACTTTCAAGTATGTGAAGTAAGTTATATAGGGACCGAAATCGAAAAGATGGCTTTAATATTCGCGATATCTTTAATCGTTTGATAGAAAAATTAATTAAAATGGGTTTAATTTTATTCAAATGATCAATGTGATGACATTTTAATCATTGGTTGAATGACACGTATTCAAGAGAATCTTAGATTTATTTATTCAGAAATCCTACTAACGTACATAATTATATTTTACATTTGTCTGCAACAGACGCAATAGTGTTTACTAAACATTCCAACTTGCTTTCATTGATGGTACTTATTTTATTTAGATCGCAAGGAAATAATTATTTGGGATATTTTCATTAGAATAAGGCTTTATTGTTCAACGCGACAGAAATAGTTTTTCTTTGAACTTCTTTATAATTACTGGAATACTTAACTTGAGATCTTTAATTTACATGTATAATAGCATCCTGAATATTACTGCGTTCCTGCGCTCACAGCCGCACTTACTCATTACGCGAAGTTGCATGCTGCACCTTCAAGCCTGTCTGAGAGCGCATGAGACTACCGTGTTCAGCGGCGACGGCGTTGTGTGCTTCACAAAAGACATATTTTTAGGATAAGATAAAAATATGATCTTTAATAATTATTCGATATTTTTCCTTTGGAACTTAATATTTCTTCTTTCTGACGGAAATCGTAAAAGTCAAAAGAAAAATCTTGAAATTTTTATCTGGCTAAAAGATATTTGTTGCTAAAGTTATCGAGCCAAAAAACTTAGTGCTCTATTCTACGTAACTAATTATTTGAAAGCTCAAATATTTGTGCTATTTATTTTCAAAACAAATTATTATTATTCATGCATAAAAATAATGAATTCTAACGGAGGTTTTATAAAAATTTTTTTTTCAAATATACATTTTAGGAGAAGTAAACTTGTTATGTGCTTAACATTTTCAAATTAAAGGATCTGCTGAGAAAACGCGTTGATCTATTTTATATATTGATTTATTTATTTTATTTATTTCGCGCCAATTTAAGTAAGATAGTTTAATTGTGTTATGACTACACATTTGTAGCGGATTAAGCTACCTAACTGCCTAAGCTGCCTAACTGTATTCAGAAACCTCAGTGGCAGAGTTCTCCTAGTTCGTAAGACCCCTCCAGAATTGGCTAAGCTATTGTAAAGCTAAGAAGAAATAGAGGTATCCAATGGACGCGTTTATTCTAGACATGCATGGCGTGGAGTGTAACAAGGGAGGAAGCTTAGTCATTCAACATGGAAGATTAAGTAAAACGAGTGGAGGCTTTTGATTGGCCATTGGCTGTATGTCCTCACACTCAATCCGTACTCGAAGTTGAACGGCCGCACCTTCAAGTCACGATGTGCGCCCACATTTCACAAGTTCAAGGAGCAAATGGCATACTTGGTGAAATTCAACGGTTTTTTGGAGTTAATTAGAACCACGCCTTATGACATAGTACAGTTTTAATTCTCGTGTTAATGTAAACGCATTAGCAATTAATAGATACCGAATGAAAGTTCGGCCTTTATTTAATTTTTATAAGAAATAGTATTAAAATTTGTCAAGTTTCTCTACTTAAGGTCGCTTATTGTATTAGAATTTTAAGATGGCTAAAATTAGGCAATTCCTCATTCATTATTACCAATTACACACATTGCACAAAGAAAATCAAGTAATTTAACTTAATCATGAAGCATCACTTACGTGTCCATTTCAAGTTTTGTAATAGGTTTCAGGCATTTTAAATAAAATTAGTTATTTTTAATAACGATGCTGGGCGATCAAACGAAATTTCCAAATTTCTATTTAAAAATTATCACACCCTGTGTTCGCGCATTAGATTGAATTTTCTTTACTCGATTGAAATCCAAATTAATTTCATTTATAATATATACTCACTGAATGAGCAAGTAGTCATAATACTATTACGAATATTATATAATGACGCAATATTTCTCAGGAAACAAAGTTTTTGTGCGAATTTGGCCAGGACATGGACTCTCAAAATCTTGCTTTTAAAAATTTAAAGGATACAAACGTTTACTTTGTAGAGGATTGATACACGAACAAACCTTGACTTATGCTCACTAATCTCTATGGCGAGATCCCTAGTATGGAAAGGCTCCCGGAGTTGGCTAAACGACCTCAAGAATATGGAGGAAACAGATGTATAGCGTGGAACATTGAATAAAATTTCGGCAACTGACCATGCTGAAACTATTGATTGTTGATTGGCTGAGAGATCTCTACACCCACGTGATCATCAGCACGGTAGCACTTGCTGACTACGGGATAAGTAACGCGCCGTTCTTTCCACTATGTTCTAGCACGCATGAGATTCTTTGGTTCAGCCACGCTAGCGTTGTGTTCTTCACAGACACATTTCGCACGATCACACATCCGAAATGATATTATAATTACATAATGTCTTATGGTTATACTCCTTAAAGCCCAAGACTGTAAATGATCTTTCATTACTGATTAAAATAACGTCTGTACTCTTTGATAACCTTGTAATGGACCACATCACTTTGATCGATTACATTCCAAGCTGACTCTCCCATGAACTCTATCGCGTAGAGTGGATTCAGGGACATTAAATGCGGTTGCTGCACCCCGAAGTGACATGCCTTGATACTTGACAGCATTGTAAGCATTGGTCATATCACGCTGAGTCCATCTCCGACGACGAGACTAAATATTAAAAAAATAAAGAGATGAATCCTATACCTTCGGTCTAAATGGTCCAAGGCCTTCTATGCCGCGATAAAAGACCACATGGCCAAAATCATCCGGACCAACATCCATTGAATTTTCGCCCTCTTGGTCAAAATTTACATCCGTGTATTCTTCGTCGACCATCATAACAAATGTTATCTAAATTAACAATGATAGTTAAAGGGTGTTGGCTATTAATTTAATAGAATAATCAAAACGGTACTTATTTAGTAGGCACAACGCGCAAATGGTTTGTTATAAGGTTGCATATTGGACTATAAGTATGTAAAATTTAAAGCAAGATAGCACAATAATATATATTAAGGATTCTAGGTCTTAAAAAGGCTGAAGTACCAAGAACTTATAATGGAAGAAAAAAAATGTAATGGTAAAATCAACCTTAATTTACTTATAAAGATAGAAGCGGATCATTAGGTTTCAATTTATAATACAAGAAAAAAAGTTGTCAATTAATCACTCTATCTGACCAATTTCAACGATGGAAGCAAATGAATTAAATAATCAATGTCCCAAGTGTATAAATGATAAATATCAAATAAATCGAATGAAACCTACACTAATGAAGAAAAACAGACGACTAACTCTTTAATAAAAACCGGATAGATAAATAACTTACATTCGAAATATCCGGATTAGCCGAAAATATGTAAGTATCTTTGACAGTTCCGCCCTTTACCTCGTCGGAGCTTTAGGTGAGCAACATAACAAATATTTTGTTGAGTCATGAAAATTTTCTAAAAAACTTATTTTTCCAGCAATAAATGATTCATTGTATCTTAGCAATTAGCTATTAAATTTGTCTGCATCTAAGTTAAGTTCGTTCATGCTTTATACATTTAGAGTTGTTTCTGTTATCTTTCCGACAATGTCAATAAATGTGACATCCCTTTAGATTTTATGTTAGAAACATACTTTAGATCAATTACAAATCTGAAACAAAGTTCTTATACAGGTTTCTTCCATAAATATATAATTTAATAAATTGGTCATATTTATTATTTGAAAAGCGAATTTGCGTCACGATCCAGTATTTTTACCTTGACACCATATTAGAATAAATCATAGCCTTATTACTTTCAAATTACTATGCATTTTTTTAAAAAATCCTTCTTTTTTGCTTTCGCAAAGTTTTTTTCTGAATCTTATAGAACAATCTGGCTCCAACACTAACACAGGCAAGCCGATTATATACTTCAGTGACGCGTGTGACGATGCATCCTGATATTAAGTAACGTTCAACCACGTCCTGATGTAATCCCACAATTAAACTCATATATCTCTTATAAACTTTGTATTTCCACGTATACATGTTCACTTATCTACTTGTGCGCTTCAATCACCTCCCACTATTTCAATCTGTCCTCATCTCTGTCTTGCGTATTTGCGTAGAATTTATATGATACCGCAGTATATATAATAGATCTAGCACAAAAAGTGAATGATAAATCGTCTGCGACTGAACAAACCAATTTTAATTACGCTAAAACTCGCCAATGTGTCACCGCACGATTATATAAATAGGTTGAATAGTCATATTGAACTAGAAATAACTTGGGTAGGGCCACTCTAGTTCAGTCCTTTGGGAACTTTGATTGGCTGTTGACAGCTGTTAGTCATCAATCCTAATTTAAGCTAGTATAATTTGTTTGACATTGTTCGTATTAGAATTAAGTAACGGAAAAACCAATCATTTTAGCTAGTTTGCTCATTGTTAACGTTATTCGCTTAATATTTCAAGTTAATATTTCCGAACGAATTGCGACATAAATTTGAGGAAAATTAAACCATTGTAAACCGAGTCCTTTGATAAAAAATGCATTAAATTTTAATTTAAAGGGGTTTACTGCGTTATATTTAAATTAATGGCATTTGTAATAAACTATTCATATTTATGGAAGTAGTCAATCTAGTAAAAACCAATCCTCATAGAAAAGAGATTTAAATAATTTATCGACTGTCATCACAATTCATATTTGTTTAAATCAAGTTTTGAGAACAATTGAAGCACTTCAAGAACTTTACGAAAGTCCAATTGAGATGGTGGGATAAAATCATAGATAATTATGAAGTCAAAAAAGGGAGAGAGTAAGCATTGTTGGATGATTATTTGAGCTTTCTCAGGAATTCCTATAGTCGTTCAATGTGCATAAAACAATTAGATCGCAATTTTTTACAGCCGTTTTGACAATCATCAAGCGATCCTAAAAATATAAACTTAGACCTCATCAATAGACGATTGTAAGCGATTTCTCGAACCCTAATCAGAAGAAAACATTAATCAAATGTTTCAGAAGAATATGCAATATGACCTTTCAGAGTTTCTGCTCGCATACCAGAAACATTTGAGAAAAGTGTAATTTTCGAGACTATCCAAACCGTTTTAGCCCTTCGAATCGCCAGTTGTTAGTTGGCATCAGTTTAGTCCACTAGATTTATTTTTTAAGCAATAATATATGTAACAAAACAATTTTTAAATGTATTGTCCGCTCAGATTTTAATTAAATTGCTATCTTTATCTTCAAGAGCACTTAGAAAATTATATTACCTATTTACTATTCTCTTACTTGCGTATGAGTTGACTCGATAAAGTCATGCCGGCCTTCAATGGTTGTCAACAGTTACTGAAATACAATAACGGCCGCAATTTATTCAACACATTGACAAAATAATATTAATTCGGCATAATTTTCGAGAAAACGCTGAAGTATTTAACTTTAAAAGCTTCTGAATGACAAAATTTAGTTTCATAGGATTTACTCCTAAAATTTAACTCGCAACTTCTTTTTAATTTCAGAAAAGAATTGCGAAATGTGAATTCCTCATAACAATATTAAACAGAAATTAGGATAAACTGAAATATTTCAGTAGTTATCCTACCAGAAGCAAAATTGCAAGTTAAGATCGGCATTCGAGGGCGTCTATTAGAGATAGTTAAGTGAACTTAATTTATTTTTAAGCAATTTTCGAATTTTGCTTATTCTCAGCATAATATTCAAATCAAGCTGAAATAAAAAATTAAAGTTTAATGCTCTTTCAGAAAGCAATACAAAATTACTTACATTTATTAGGAAGAAATTTTTGTGAGCTGCGCAAACTGAATGACCTATTTTTACTTAAATCGGAACTCTAAAGATTGTGGGTAAAATGAGTTTATGTATTTTAAATGAATCCCAGCCATTTACAATTTTCGCAAGCTAAGCCAGAGTCAGTAGTATTAAATATCCTGAATGACTTTGATAGTTCGCAATTTTCTTGAAGCCAAACAAAATAACCGGTTAAAATAACCCGTAATCTCATTTAATGATAATAAAAGTGCCTTCGAAATATTGAAAATTTCGTAAGTTACCATCGAATTAGTTGATGATCAAAATCAATTCATATGCTGCATTGAATGAAACAGACTACGGAGTTGTCCTGATGTATATCGTGATACAAATCTTTACATTGGCATAAATTTTCCATACTTTAATGTTATTGTATAAGATGAAAGTCAAAGCGTGTACATTTCTGCAATATTAGTCGATTTAATTTTATTGAACTTCAGAGTAGGCGCGACGTTAAAGATTACCGCTCCTTCGTTTCTGTATCGACTGTAGTCTCAATTTCAATGTCTTATTTTCGCATACAGGTTTGGTCACTCCTTATCAAAACTAATTTTTTCAGAGATGGAAAACCTTTGCACATCGGTGGTTCTTATACGACGCCTATATGCAATGTCCAATGCTTTCTGGAGAGCTATTGGCCTCTTACCTAACTGGGGCCAGAAAACGAATATATGACCCTCGACACGACCATGGAGATAGTATTATTGTTTTTAACAGTCGTCACATTGCCGCAAAGGATAATAGTATGTACTGGAGACGCTTTCTCTACACACATCACACAAGATTCGGTCCATACCGCGTTGAAGAAACAATGGAAGAAATGCATGCTCGTGATCCAACTGAGGTTGGTCTCACTGAATTCTAGATTGTCTTCTGCTTTTATTTGTGTTAATCGCTAGTTTACTCTATAATAGGTCTTAAGGAGGGAAATTAGGTCCCATCTTAAGAACTGCTCCTCACGTCATGACTGGCTCTCTCGCCTTCATATTTTCGCCGATGGTGTTGAGGTTAGTAGCCAATCTACTTTACTTTCTTATTCCTAGTTGTTTGTATTAAAATTTAACTTTTTAATTAACAGACTGTACCAGAAGATCTATTGAAGAATATTTCGGGAGTTATTCGTCAGGTTATGCCTGTTCCCAAAAGACTAGATGAGTATACACAGGAAGAAATTCTGGCTTTTCCTAAGCTATTTGATTGGTGGGATGATTTCATTCATTCTAAAATCTTTTCCCCAAATTTACCTATTTGTAATTTGATTTTAGGCCGGAGGACTATGCTGTTCGCCCTCTAAGTCAATACACAAAGCCACGACCACGCGCTGGTAAAGTCCCTAAGGATGTACAAAGCTAGATTACTCCAGTCACCTCTTCGAGTGTACATACATTTTTAATAAATAGCATTATATTTTCATTCAAGCAACTTTATTACAGACTGATGAATTAGAGTATTTTACAGTATGGAAGCGTATACTTTGTCACTGTCCAGGAGGAAGAACTATTGTAAACTCCCTGAGGTCATTGCTTTCTACCAACTTGGGATTCTTGGGGGTGCACCCTTTGAACGCTTCGGTGAATCGCTTGATGTTGGAATCGTATAAGTTCTATAGAGAAAAAATGGCCAGTAACAGTAACTGTGGGAACATATACCAAACCGGATGTGCTTGAAGTCAATAGCTTCTTCAAAGCATTAGAAGTCCACGGGTGAAGTAAGTCAGGAAACTTATACTAACATTACTGCAGAATTATGAAAAGTGTGCAAGTCGAATAATAATTCAGGTTACTTGATTATTCCCTTAGCAGTTGGCAGTTAGGTAACTCATCGTGCTTGCATGCTTTCAAAAATTTCATTATAGGGTGATTTTCATAAGTGCATGGAAAGCAAACGCTTCAGATCATACTAGGTGATGCAAAATTAAAAATGCAAGCAGGCTCCATTTGCAAAGACTATCATCGCCTGCTGTAATTTCGATGTAGGTATCGTTCCACTGAATAGATATATGCATTATGGTTGGTCTGAGTCGGTCAAATTTTGAGAATAAAAGACGTAATCGGTATCATTTATGACTTTTACTCATAATTTTTCTGCAAATTGACGGCAATTAGATAAATTCTGTGACAAGAGTATGTATGTTACTAATATTTCAAATCCTATGGTTAAAGACCAGAGCTATTATAAAAACAATGATCCAATCATCAAAACTGGGAGCATAAGTTGCAGCCCCAAATCAAAATTTCCATTTCCACTGTGTAAACATTAAGTGAAGTGGCAAACCGCGACGGTTAAGCCTAGGTAAAAAATCTGATAACAGTGTTCAAGCTTCTCACAAGGGAGGTTGTATAGAGCTTCTAATCTGCCCAAAATGAGTACTCGAAAACCATAAAAGATTAGATTTAAAAGGAAAATCCATCGCGATCGAATTAAAGCATTTATTTTCCTGAAATAGGGAACACTGCAAAAACAAATTGCAAAGCAAAATTCGAAGCATCCAAACTTCAAATATCTTTTTTTTTTTACAAGATTAGAAAATAAGCCAGTCGTCTACAATTTTAATAGTCACCACTTGCAGTCAAGCATTCTACAAATACCAGAAGCATATGTGAATACAAAATTTACTCTATAGCATAAAACGGAAACACGCCCAAAATAATATTCAGCTGAAGAAGCCAGTACTAGGAACAGAGACCAAGTATCGAGAAGTCTCGAATTAATGAACTCAGAGTTCATAAACTTATATTCATATACAGAGTGACTTCTGGAATGGGCTACAGTCTAGCTGATACTGACGGAGTACCAAAATAGATTTGCAAAGAACAAAGGGTTGTATCGTTTATAATTCATATGCCGACTTGCCTTTTTCATTGCTAGCTTCTGTTCTTCTAAAAGAGTTGGAGAGTTATCAATTTGTTTGAGTTGTTGATTGGGAAAGCGCACATTAATACTGACTTCGTGCCCCTTGGCAACAAGTTCAGACGCCTGTTTCACTTTAATTCCCATCATGTGGTCATCGATATTTGTGCGCAGTTTTAGCAACTTATCTCTGTGAGAGAAAGATGAAGATTTCGAACCCTGAACCGGTTCAACAATGACTAAGAACGAGCCTCCTGTTTCTTCAAGCTGAAACACAGAATTAATTAAAGTACAGTGGGCCAGAGCTTAAAAAGTAATTTAAAAAACACCTACGAGTCTAATAGTGACATTCTCTTTGCGCATGAGAGATTTGATAACAGATGACTGGACTTCGATGGGAGAATCATTTGTAATTGAAAGACTCTGGGTTAAACGTTCTGGAAGGTAAGGAGAAAATTGGGCACGAACAGTTGGGTTTTTAACCAATAAACTAAGGGTCTCTGATTCACGCAGAATCCGATCCTCGAGTTGGCCTGAATTAGTTTTACGCGAGAGGGAAGCTGTCAAACCTATTGAACGATATGCTAACAAGGGGAAATTTCTAGCAAACATCAGCATGGCATGCCTAAGTAACAAATTATTGTAAGTTAATTTATAAATTCAAAAAAAACATTTATTCTTTAGATTATGCATTTAAATACTCCAGAAATGTCATTGAAAGAAAAAACCCTTACGCGACAAATATCTCGCAAGCCCAATGTGGTACTCATTGGTCCATTCCAAAATTTGCCTGTTTATTGAATAAGACAATGAAATGAATATTTGGGAAGTGTTGTAATCACACATTATGTTTTTTGATTATCTTCGGCTCATTAAAATTAATGATAATGTGTCAGTTAATAAGAGTCTGGCGTAAGTCTGAAATTCTAAGTACATTCAATAGATTAAATCATCGTTCAAATTTAGAAATACTCGCTGGCATTTTCTTAGCATTTTGCTTATTTAGTTTTTTAATTTACAAAATAATATTCCTCTAAGCAAAGAGCTTGGTTAGTGTAGGAGAGGATTTTGCGTTGAGCCAATTTGTCCAATAATGTGCATGCATATTACGGGCATACATCAAATTTAACCTGATGTTCTGCGGTTTGGTATCATATATATATATTCGTCGACATTAGTAAGAATTTATTTCCCTTTTCGGCTATTAGAATGGTCCAAATTCTTGTTTGACCCATGATAAAAATCAGGACTTGCACTAGAGGAGATACTATACACAGATTGAGAACCGTAAGAATTTTGACAAACGTGATAATGCAGCAGCTTCTTGACTGACAAAGAACAAATGGAAGGAGTTGGGTGGGGAATGATAAAAATAAATGTCTCCAATAGTCCCCCCTGATGGGAGAGATGGTGCCCAATCACAATCACATTCCAGATTTTATTAAGTTCTTCGTTAGTCTTAGACATACTAGCGGAATTTTGTGTATCTCTTTATTATATTGTTTTGGCCCAATGATTGAATCGGCCAATTGAAAAGACACATTATACGATAGTATTTATTTTGACGAAGACATCAGGTTCACATTCACATTTGCAAAACAAAAAAGAACACACCGATGTGTCATTTGCTTTTTATAGGTATTCTCTTAAACGTGATATACTATAAAGGAGATTAAAATTTGGGAAACGAAGTGTCGGATATTCGTTTTAGAAAGAGGCTACACTTAATTTACCATAATATTTAGACATATTATGAAGAATTAATGTCTTCAACTGAGCAAATCGAATATTTTACTTGCGATCCATATTACTGATTTTGATTATTTAGTCTTACATCCAAATCTGGTGAAGAGTAATAATGACAACTCCTATTAATTTGATCTAATTGGTCAAATATTCAATAGAATAATCTATAACAATTTGTTTGTTTATATCATTGTCAAGGCTGACAACGCCCTATATTAATGAGCGAACGTTTCATTATATCTCACTGTTTCTATTATTATCGGTGATCGCTATGTCTTCTGTAGGTTTTCCTCCAGATATTAATTTCCGAAGTTTGAATTCAGTCTGAACTATCATTTCTTGCTTTAGGTTATTTGCAAACAAACTGAGAAATCCAGGGAGATTTATTCGCGCGAATCTAAATTCGGTGCTCATAACTACCATCCTCTTGAGGTTGCTCTTTGTCGTGGCGAAGGTGCTTACGTTTGGGACGTCGATGGAAATAAATACCTCGACTTCCTTAGTGCGTACAGCGCTGTCAGCCAGGGACACTGTCACCCCAAAATAGTCGAAGCCCTTATTGATCAAGCCAATCAACTGACTCTTGTCTCACGCGCTTTCTACTCCGACATTCTTGGGAAATACGAAGAGTACATCACCAAACTCTTCGGTTATGATAAGGTTCTCCCAATGAATACTGGTAAGTAGGTATATCGATAATTTAATTTTGTGGCCTTTGTGTTAATATCATTTTTTCCACTCTGTAGGCGTGGAAGGTGGTGAGACAGCCTTAAAACTTGCCAGAAAGTGGGCTTACAAAGTTAAAGGTGTTGAGAAAAATAAAGCTGTTATTTTATTTGCTGAGGGCAACTTCTGGGGTCGTACACTTGCTGCCTGTTCTTCATCTACCGACCCATCCTGTTACGAAGATTATGGCCCGTTCATGCCAGGATTCAAAGTTATTCCATACGATGACGTTGAGGCTCTTGAAAAGGAACTCAAGGACCCAAACGTTGCTGCCTTCATGGTTGAGCCAATTCAAGGTGAAGCCGGTGTACGAGTCCCATCAGATGGCTATCTTAAGAAGGTACGAGAACTCTGCACCCAGTATAAAGTTCTCTGGATTGCTGATGAGGTCCAAACTGGCCTTGGTCGCACAGGTAAACGTCTATGTGTTGACCACGAGGGTGTAAAGCCAGATATCGTTATTCTTGGCAAAGCCCTCTCTGGCGGAATTATGCCTGTTTCTGCGGTGCTTGCCAACGATGAGGTAATGCTTACCATTAAGCCAGGCGAACATGGTTCAACATACGGTGGCAATCCTCTTGCCTGCCGTGTTGCTATGGCCGCTCTTGAGGTGATGGAAGATGAGAAGTTGGCTGAACGTGCCGAGAGACTCGGCAAGATTTTCCGTGAATCAATGAGCACTTTGCCGAAGACAATTGTCTCTTCAGTGCGTGGAAAGGGTCTTTTGAATGCTGTGGTGATCCATGATAAGTATGATGCTATGGAGATTTGTAAAAAACTTCGTGATTATGGTCTTCTTGCCAAACCTACACATGGAACAATCATTCGTTTTGCTCCCCCTTTGATTATCTCTGAAGAAAAAATAAAGGAAGCATGCGACATCATTCACAAAGTATTTACTGAGTTTGCCTCTAAGTAAACTTTGTTCCCACTCTTATCCATTAATAAACATGTTAGTACATATACTTACCTGCTTTTCACTCTGTTCACTGTTAAAGGTGTTACATAAATAGGCCTTATTGGCGATTTTGGTAGATAGAATAGAGGGAGAAATTCAATTTGTGAACTCGGATCTTAGAAGAAATGCAGCTTAAAACGAATGGTTGCCTTGTGGTTTCCAATAATAAACTGAGCATCCAAGCTGAATACTCGGTGAAAGAATTCGTTACCTTTGCACAAATTTACTCTAGTTATACGGCAGCTCTTAAGCAAATTAGAACGCTTGCATAAGATCTGTGGTTGTTTCCCATATCTAACTCCCCTAAACCTATCTTTAGACCAAATTTTTAGTTGGATACTACCGTTGCACAGAGCTCGGAACTGGAAAGGAATAGGTGGCCTTCAATATCTTATTCACATATCTTAGAAGACGCTCTCAAGAATAACTCATTCGCACGTGCTTCATCTCCTATCCATTTTAAATTATCGATGGAATTCCAAGTGTCACGATAAATTGACTCAATATTAATAGGGAATATTAAATAAATAAAAAGTGAAGATACTATCTAAAAAACCGTTGCTCCATTACGCTTTCAACATTCTCTTTTTCATCTATGAAGTTTAGATAGTCACCATCACCAAATGTTCTTATTTGAAAACTGGTAAAACAGATTTAGGAAATATTCAGCTGAGAAAGTGGGTGAGAATTAATCTTGATTTATGTTAATTAGAAGTTAGTTCAATGTTTTAACTAAGCTTTCAATTACCAAATACCTAAGCAAGATTTGTTCGAAGGAAAAAAACTCATTGTTTGTGCTTAAGAAAAATTTCATGAGCAGTCTTGAAAACTCGCTTTTATTTATACCAATTTATGAAATATTGACGATAGTACGCTACTTTGTCCTACAAATGTTGATGATAAGGGCTCTGACGTTTTTTATAGTCAATTGACCTTGATTTAATAAAACCGTGGGAATTCATCTTTTTAGTTAGAAGAATATGAGTTGTACACTCCGTTATTCCTTTTGCATGTGTTGTAGTAGTAGTATCAAATGGAAATATATGGGTGTCACATAGATTAGAGTTTAAGGAATCACTTGATTTCTGTTGTTCGCCGGTGGAACAGTGAACAACCTGCGTGCCTATCATGTCAGAGGTTGTCTGATCGGTGCTCATCGGTAAACACTAGACGGTGTGGATAGCCTGTCGCACTGGGTAATTCTGGTCAAAAATGTTGTAGCAATGTCTAGACTTCTCAATAGAACCGCTTTAGATTACCTTTCCAGACATAATCCATATCTCTCCTGATCGGCAAAAAGTGATCGTTTCCGTTTGAAGCTGGGTTTAGGAGCACGCATATTCATCAATACTTAGTGAGAGTGGTTATTCAGCGTTGTAGACTTGGAAAATTTTGCAGTACACGTAAAACCCAGGTCATCTTATTAGAAATTGGGGAATAAACCCAATCGCATCACACGCTGTGCAAACAGTTGAAGTTTTCTGAAATGCTGTCTGAGATTACTTAAAAGGTTAAGTTCTAGTGAAATTTTGTTTAGATAACTTGTTTTAATAAAACTTAAGGAAAATTTAAAAGTGATTGAACTCCAATTAAAAACCATCTGCCTTTCTACTGATTGTAAAAGTGAAAGCATTGTTATTCAAAGTGCTTCGTTTTCGTACTTAGAGTCCTGTATAACTGCTTCAAGGTCAAGAAAAGTGCGCTGCTGGGCTAGTAAATCAGAGAATGAGATGGAGTTAATTTAGTGGAAGCAGTTAGGACATCCATTCATTGGAACTTTTGATCCGTTATGCTACTGTGTTTCTGACGGGATAGCGACCTACAAAGCTCAGCTCCGCAGAGTCTGTCTTTTGTCTCCTGAGAGCTCAAAAATTTTGTCGGAATAAAAAAATAAACAGTCCTTTAATGATCTTGCGACGACCTTCACTCTAATTGGAAGCACATTGCCACTAAAGAATTACAAGTATGCTCAGTTGCCATTCTTGTCTGCAAGAATGCCACATTCAGAGTATGGAACAATGGGGAAGCCAGTATGCACAAATATTCTCTTATCCCTGTCCCCTACCATCGAGGCAACACTTCCTACAATATAAAGTATCCTTGTTGAATTAACAAAATATTGTGAAGTATCTTCATTTCTGGCTTCTTCGAAATGTCTCTTGAACATGAAGGTCGTGGCGACGATAATTAGAATTCCTACAACAAAACCAAAAATAGTCTTACTTCTCAAAATTTACTGCCTGGGTTTGGCCTATAGGGTACTGAGTGAATTTATGTCTGAGATGTTCAGTAGGCCGAAATTTGGTCGTCGAAATTGAGATTTAAAGATCCAAGAATTATTGAATGTTTATAACGTTATAATACTCTTTTACCTGCGATTACCGTGTAGCGTGATAAATTTCAATATCAGAGGACCAAGTTCGTATTTATCGTAACTCTGATGCTGTATTAACAAAGAAAGCATTGATCAATTTTATAAAGAACCCCGCTGGCCAGTTATTAAGGTGTTAAAAGTTCATGTTAGTCATTCTGTCTACTGTTACATGAAGGCCAACTGAAGATGTTAAGAAGAGTCTGAAGTGCCGACATTTCAACTGTGAGGAGCACAACGCTGGCATGGCTGAAACAAAAAAGCAAAAAAACAAAAAAACATTCTGGAACGTGTGGAGTGATGCTAGCCACGCTAGGAAGCAAATGAGGTCACGACTGCAGGCACCTCTCAGTCAATCAGCAATCAATAGTTATGACATGTTCAATGCAGCCGAAATTGTATATATTGACTAAGCTACCTGTCAGCCACACACATCCCAAATCAACGTTTTCCACGCCATATGTCTGTTTCCCCTATATCGTTGAGGTAGCCTAGCTAATCCCGGGAGCCATTTCAAACAAGGAGACCTGGCATAGAGATTAATGAGTATAAGTCAAGGCTTATTAGTGCAACAATCCGCTACGCAACTAAATATGCTCACAATAATATTCTTACTTTCATTCAATATTAATTATTTTCACAATTCTTAGGGAAAATGTTACATAAACTTGGTAAGGAATTGAAATTACACACTCTTAATTTAATTAGAAATTTATTAAATAACCCCGGGGACGAAAGTAAAATTATTTTACAACTTGTCTTTCATTATTAGGAGAATTAACTTTAGATCCCCTTATTGAAGTTTAAGGCAAGTTGAATTTTTTCCCCATATATGGGTACTTGGACTTCCAGGTTGGCTGAAGTTATTGGGAAACTAATTATCAAGGGGAGCCAAGGAATAGGACTAGACATTGTTCAAACTTATTTTATAAACCAATATCCGCGGCGAGATATCTCGAGGCTACAACATCCTTTAATGCGATTTGGGAAATGATTAGCCAAAGATCGTGCAGCTGAGTATTCATCTAAGTACCTCTTATGAGTCACAGTAAATTGTTGAGATGGCCTCAGGAAGCAAATTGATGTCTAGATTAGTTAAACCCATACAGGATTTCCTATAAACCATTAAAGAATACCCCTGAAACTTGAAATTGAAGTGAGTTGAAAGCCGAAGGAGTTGTATATTGAATAATATATGTGATTTATTCAGGATCGAGTCGAAAGTTTGCTCATCCAACTTAGCTGAGTCCAAATTAAAGATCTTTGAAATGATCTGAGTGCATAAATTGGTAATCTAATTAGGAATACCCTCAAGAAGGAAATCGATAGATGAAGTCAATGTAACGCCTTTGCTGCAAGGATGACCAGATAATTTAGAAAATCATTCAATGTCATTTATAAGCAGGAGAGTCTTGAATTGAGGTTATTTCAGACTAAGTTGAACTCTAAAAGCGCGTAAAAAGTCGACATTCACTTCGAGAGGAAAAGTTCTTGAGTTCTTAGTTAAAGTTCAAACGCACTACTCTATTATCATCAAGATATGCAGCTGTGCGCTATTTTGCCCCCAATTATATTGTCGAATATGTGCTGAGATTTAGAGGGGATTGTTTTCAAGCCAACTACTTCGACCTCGACTTGCAGATAAGCCTTTGATTAATTCAACCTAGGACAGCACATGACACCGTTAAGAGTTTGGAATATATTTATAGCAATATTCAGAAGATAGTGCTTATCTTCAGAAGTTGTTTCCAGACCGACGTGGGGCAGAGAAGTGCTTCGCATTTCCTTGAGGCGAGGTGTGCATCCAACTAGACTGGCCATGAAAACTGAATAAAATTGTTAAATTACATCTTGTTCATTTTTAGCCTTTTCAAAATTAAATTCGCTTTCTATACCCACCTCAATGGTAGATTCAGGGGAAATCTTCCGAGATTGTAATTAAGTAACTAGTTTCCAAAAATAGCCTACAAGAGCTAGAAATGAAGGATTCAATAAACATGTGATTTAAATGAGCAATTGAGTGCATAAAGAAGTGGAGGGCTGATAAATAGCTGGGGTGAGCACAAGGATGTTAAATTGTATGAGTGAAGACAAAGGTTAACCAGTTTGACCTAATTTACGCACCACACAACCATAACTTGCCAACTCAAGTGCAGCCCGATGTTTGGTGGATTGCTACACTAATAAGCCTTGACTTATGCTCAGTATTCTCTATGACAGATTCTTTTGTGTTTGTAAAGGCTCCCAGAACTAGTTAAGCCATCGAAAAGCTATAGAGGAAACGGGCGTATGACATGAATACATTTATTTGGAAGGGCACTACAGACAGGGAGCTTAGTCATTAAAATGCAATCTGGGGTTTGCTAAACCATGCAGGGACTATTGATTGGCGGTTGTCTGGGTGGTCTCCGCGCTCACGACCGCACTTACTCCCTACGCGATAATTAGCACGGCCGCACCTTCGAGCCTGCCTGGGTGCGCTGAGATCCCTTAGTTTAACAATGACAACGTTATGCGCTCTATAGATGCGGCAAATAGGTCAAGTGCAACTAAAGCTTGTCACTCTGCTCAGACAGCAAGTTCATATGCCATTGAAATAGTTATGGCAATTATCAAAACCATTTTATTGCTCCTGTTCTACTGAAACGGCCCACAAAAAGTAACTCTGCTAAGTGTCACGCTTCTTCAATATCCGTTACTTCGAATTCAACAAATGTGTTATATTTATAATACTTGTAGTATAGCTATTAAAGATGGCGAATAGGTAAGTAGTCTCAGGGCATGGAGCACAAACCTATAAGTTGAGTGATAATATTTCCATGCATGTAAATTATTTGTTAATTGAGGTACCGCTATTTCATAACTTAGTGGGATTATCCTAGTGAAAAGCTGTTTGGAATACCTTTGACGTCTAACCGCTCTACATGCCTAGCTCAGTTGGAAGTGCACTCTCCATTTTCGCTCAACACCTGAAGAAGGCTCACGAGGCACAACGATTTGAACTCTTAAGAACACCACAGCGCCGAGAAATTAGAATTAGGAAGCGAAACGGAGAAATCGAAATTAAATTACAAATTGAAATTTCAAGTTATTTTAAAATATGGTTTTATAAATAAGCAAAAAAGTGATGTAAGCCTTCAAGTAGTTCACTTTTTGCTATCCAACTCTATTAGTTAAATATTTGAAGTAACATGGTGTAGGTTCAATGCTATTGTGGATAAATTTATTTGTATTAAACAGTTAGCTAAAATATTAGTACTATTAATTATACTAAGATCAAATAGGATATACGCCTGTTATATCACCATGCGCATCCAAGCAAGTATCCGAACAATAACTGGTAGAGACGCTGGTCGACTGATGAAAGAAATATTAATAACAGGTTAAACTGTCGAAAAACACGATTTTGAAGTCTGTACTTTTCTTATCAGTCAAATCGCCAGTAAATATTGGTGGGAGGTCAAGCAATTAGGAAGCAGGTCTCCTCGGTATTCTCTGACCATCAAAACTAAACTGTTGGTGAACAAGTACTGTCTATCAGGGACAAGAATTCGTCAGGCGACTTTGCTTGCTGTTTTATACTCGAAGCAAACACCCAGAAACTGCCCAACCGTGTATGAACAACTCTCGCATGGCGTGCTTCGAATGGTTGTGCGCAAATGTTGCGGCGATTTCGTCATCCTCCCAATGGTCCCGTGTGACATTTGGAGAATAACTTTGCCTCTTGCCACACCATGCCAGCACGCCATATGCCACTACTTATTTCGAGATAAATCATCTTTAGTGCGTTTCCAATACTGAGTGCATTGATAATCCTAAGTACATTTTTATAAATCAGCTGAATACTCATTTGCACTAAGGCACCATAATTGACTATGAGATGCGACTTTAACTACAAGTGGTGCACTCATTGGGACTGTTGCTGTAGTAAAAATTTTCTCACAAATATTTTTGACATTTCTCTGAGTTGTGGTGGGAGTTGCCGACATAGATATGACCAGTTATTACCTCCCCTCATTTGTTATCATGGGCTCAACTACTTCAATGGTAGGCATCTGAATTCAACCTAAGCCTCTTCTGAAAATATGCAGAGGGAGACATTGCATCTTCTAGAATTTCCATCAAGTTTCGTCTTTGAGTAGTCGATTTTCCTGATAAGTCCACTCAATGTAGTTCCATTACTGATTCTTTTGACCTGTCCCCAAGGTCTAATAGTTTAATACTTAATGACCCCTGTATTTAGCAAATTTCAGCGTTCTTGAGCCCCTCTCTATCTAGAAGCTCGCATTTTCCTGCGATTCTTGTTTGTCACTACTCATCATCAGTCAGTGTTCATTACTTTAAGTGAAATGATTTAATGAACGTGCACGCTAACCACTTCCCAGGTAAAAGCTCTTATTTATCATGCATTTCAAAGGTATTTTCCTTTCATTTGGTAGAAAATGAGGTTTCAATTAATACAATTCACGTCAGCTCGTCTCCTCCTTGTATTTTGGTCATTAGAAGAAAAAGAATCTTGCCTGGCCAGAAATAACGAGTGCCTATTAACAATTTTAATTGTCGGAATGCAATTAACGTCCAACTTTTTGGGTGTAAGCTTTATTTTGACATCAGGTGATGTTAAATTAGATGAGATTAAAGAAGCAAATAGAAGTTGTAGCAGATTGCTACACCAATAAGCCTTGACTTATACTCAGTAATCTCTATGTCAGATTCACCTAGTTTGTAATTGTTGTCATGATTAGCTAAGCTACCGCAAAGTCATCATATACACTTTAGGTAATGATAACAACGTAATGAGTGGTTATTTATTGATCGAGAGATCTCTGAACCCGTGACCTCGTTTGCTCCCTGATTAACATATTTTGACGTCCATATGTTTCATTGCTTTTGCCGTGCTAACATTAATTTTAGAAAGCCTCTATGTATTACAGCTTTCACTCGCTTGACCTCAGTGTCCAACGCCAACTTAACCCTCTAAAACCATCTTAAAAGAGGTTTTTGTGGAGCTTCAAAATGCGCTCACGAAAGCAGGGAAATATTTTCAATGATATCCTTACCATTTTCTTCATAATTGCAGTTTGCATGTAAAGCCAATATACACCTTGCCTGATTTGTATTCTTGATTCGAAATGTCGTCAACTTATTAGTTACTAAACTTTGGATTTACAAAATAAAAAATAGCAAATGAGAATGTATGGGCCCTTTTAGTAAATACAAACCTACGTAGCTGCTAACCGATCACATCGATAATCCATCATGATCGACGTAGAATACTCTCATATTTCCCAACTAATTTCTCCGTTCTCACTTATAATAAATGTTATTTCAGAATTAATTTATTTATATCAAATGGCAGGCTGTATGATAGTTATCATTAGCCCTTTAGTTGACTTCGAGCTTCACAGAGGGGAGGGGAGGAACATCAAAGTCACAAAAGTCGAGAGAGGGGGAACAGAAGAGTGATTCACAAATGTAGAAGAGACAGACAGACACGTAGAGAAAAAGGTAAGGTGCTGTGAATACTGTGGAAGTGGGCGAAGATGACATACAGTAGTCGGGTCATGGTAGTTTGAAGTCAACTGCAGGTTTATAGACCACTTCGGAATTTATAAACTTGTTAGTTTAAGTACCATTTTTGATTCAATCTTTTCATTAAATTTTTAAGTGAAATGGATTCAGAAACAATTCTTATATACTATAATTCATATCACCTTTTCGGAAATTATTAAGGGTTCCTGATATCAATTATTACTTATACTTTAATTTAAATTATTTTATTTATTTCATCACTTTTATTTAATGGCTTCAACAGGTGTACAGCGTAAAGCAGCTTTAAGTTCATGTAGATTAACTTTTATAATTGAACTTACCTACCGAGTTTGGACTTAATATATTTTCTGTAAACATGAAATGTCAACGTGAAGCATTGACCTTTCTCAGGATTAGTAGAATGAGCTGTAATGGACCAGTGGAGAAGAGAGTAAGAATTTATTTGAGGGCGAAATTACCCCTTTTAAATCAGATTATGAGAACATCATGTTCATGAGACTAGATGTGACGAATAAAGCAAGCAAAGCTGAAGATCAACAACGCGAGTGGGCCACCTACTCCTCAAAACTAGTTTAACTCACTTAAAAATCGATTAAGTGAAGTAACAAATTTTTTACAAAATGGGGAATGCGTTTTGCGTCCTCGTTCCTAAGGCTAAAATCGATTGGTTTAGAGATATTCGAGGACTGGTGATTGGACAGACATAGCTAAAGTTCACTCAAGGTAAACTCAATTTGAATAACAACCTTATTATATCGTTAATTACAGCGAGATGACTTTGATATTAAAGTCTCATTATATAGGCAGTCGGCCGGTAATATTCAGGATGCTATTATACATGTAAATTAAAGATCTCAAGTTAAGTATTCCAGTAATTATAAAGAAGTTCAAAGAAAAACTATTTCTGTCGCGTTGAACAATAAAGCCTTATTCTAATGAAAATATCCCAAATAATTATTTCCTTGCGATCTAAATAAAATAAGTACCATCAATGAAAGCAAGTTGGAATGTTTAGTAAACACTATTGCGTCTGTTGCAGACAAATGTAAAATATAATTATGTACGTTAGTAGGATTTCTGAATAAATAAATCTAAGATTCTCTTGAATACGTGTCATTCAACCAATGATTAAAATGTCATCACATTGATCATTTGAATAAAATTAAACCCATTTTAATTAATTTTTCTATCAAACGATTAAAGATATCGCGAATATTAAAGCCATCTTTTCGATTTCGGTCCCTATATAACTTACTTCACATACTTGAAAGTGCTGTACTCTTTTTAAAATCGTAAATTCTGACATTTTCATTATTTGGTTCCATTTTTACAGCAAATATGGCGAAGATAACGTCACTCAGGATTCTCCGGTGAGTGTAACTGTTGGCCACCTGGTACGCATAGAATTCTCACGTAACGGAATTGGTGAATATGAATATAGGGTATCGTTTAATTCTGAGGTAATGATTACAGTTGGCTACTTGTTTATTATTATATATTATTATACCCGTACACTTAATCTTCATTGTAGATTTGTGATCTCGGTATCAATGTGTGCTCTACTTTGTCGCAAATATTTGATATTTATTGAATATAGAATGTAATTTGATTAAAGTGTACTATACCCGTCCGTAATTATTAATTACATTAAATTTATATGAATGTGGTTAATGCGCATGAAATTGTCTTTAAAGCCCCTAAAATAGGCCGAAATTCCCGAATTTCTTTCTATGCACGAGATTAACCAACGCTTTCTTCTTTACACATGCTGTCCAGCAAAAACCTACAATTTTTAGTCCATTTTAAGATTAATGCAGGTTTATAAATGGTCAAATAATTTGATAAACATCTAAAGTTGTTATCTTATTTCTTTTTTTGGATAAAAATATTCCACTCCTTGAAGTCTGGTTTTCCACCCATTATGTAACTTCTGAAATGTCTTATCAACGGATCTCTCTACCTGTCAGTATTACTGAGGATGGGATGATAAAGACCATATGTGGGTGATTTTATAACTCCGACGTAAGTCATGAAAGAGGGTTGATAATAAAGTGCACTGGTAGGCCTTAGGTTTAAAATCTTGTGAGGACTATCAGTCACCACGCTATTTGTGATAGACCGTGACGGAAGCAGTTTGTCACATTTGAGTGGGAATCTATAAAAACAATTGTTGAGAGATCATGGACAAGTCCAGCGGGATCATACAAGTGCATTTTGGAGCAGAGGGAGGTTCCTGGTGGGGAAAGATTAGCCGCCTGCTGGCATTTAGAAAATTACTGGACAACTGCTTTAATATTTTGTTGGCTCCAGGCCAGCATATCCAGATGACTTCTATAAAACTGCATTAATACATTTCACTTAAGCCCAAAAGAACTTCGACACAGTCTGCAAGCATTAATGTGATTTATTAGGTAGAACTTGACCTTATGTGGTGAAATAGTCAACAGCACGATAACAAGTGATTACCTATATCGCTATAACGCTATAAATCACAATCAAGCCTAGTTATCAAGTATGCTATCGTTACTCAGACTCCACAGAGAGATTCATTTCGACAAAACCCGTCCAGTTACCAGACCAGATCATTATTTAATATAAGCAATATTCAATTTATACGCAAAGAATTGTATGTCATTGTTTGATAGTTGAAAAGTATGATTTGTCGGTCAATGAACCAGTCGATGTATGATTTTCGACCTCGTAATTCCCTGACCTGCATGTCATTGACATAGAATCGATATTAGACCTCAGTTGTACGACAAAGAATTGTTTAACCTTCATTTCACAATATGAAATTAGATTCATATAATGAGGGGTTAGCCGACAAATGGAATTCCAAGATTTAATATTGGTAAGGAATTGATTTCAAAGCAATTAAGTAACTTTTGCTTGAGAAAGGTATCTCCATTACTACCTTGGAAAGAACGGTAACATGAATGTATTCCAAGTAGGAATTAAAAATTCTGCCACACCACTTTATTATAAGTATCTTTTTCAATCGCTTTTGAAATGTGCTGATAATGATTTCAGACTCAATTCATCTGATGACAGACAAAAATGATTTCCTTAAGGTCAACAAAGTAGATCGAGATTGTCGGGAAAATTTTGTCAAAATTATTTAAGCGAGTGAGTGCACTTAATTCGCGGATCAAAATAGAACCTATAATTTCATTAATTATTTCACACTTCTAACTTGCAATACAATCAGTTCAAAGTTAAGGCACTAAAAGCTTTACCATTTGCATTAATGCTACTTTATTCGATTCTAGTTCATCAGTGTACTGATGTTGGTTTAATCAGTAATGAAAGATCATTTACGGTCTAGGGCTTTAAAGAGTATAACCATGAGACATTATGTAATTATAATATCATTTCTGTTTACCTATTTCGTCGACATTGTCATGATGTGTGATTGTGCGAAGTGTGTCTGCAAAGAACACGACACTAACGTGGCTGAACTAAAGAATTCCATGCGCGCTAGAACATATTGGAAAGAACGACGTGTTACTTATCCCGTCGACAACAAGTGCGACCGTGCTGCTGATCATGTTAGAGAGCGTGTGCGACCGTGGGCGCAGGGACCCTCAGCCAATCAACAATCAATAGTTACGGCATGGTCAAAGTTGCCGAAATTGCTTTTAATGACTAAACTCCATGTCAGCTACGCACAGCCCAAGTAAAAGTGTTCCACGCCATCTGTTTCCTTTCTCTATCGCTGAGGTAACTTAGTTACCTTCTTGAACCTTTCCATATTCAGAGATCTCGCCACAGAGATTACTAAGGATAAGTTGAGGCTAATTCGTGTAGCGATCCACTACACAATTGTTGACCCTAATGTGATCTAGTAAGCCTGCTTTGATCCCACAGCACATTTGGTGGTTCTCTCCCTCCTTTAACAACTATCACCAGTTCGTAAACTCGCTCCTTTCGTCTTTTTCCACTGTCACAGAATGCCTATGGAAACAGATTTTAGTGGGAATATATTTTACTCGCCTCTCCATTATCCTATTTTCGACCCAAAAAACTCACATATGTCATTCATGTAGTAGGAAATAAGAGTCAAACTAAGGTGAATTAGCAGGCAGGCAACGATGTTTCAATATTCCTTTTCTGCTCCTCAACTAATATCTCTGCATAAGTTTTTGATATCATCACTAAAGCACTAGATGAAATCTGCCATGACATACTCAAAAGAGCTGTTATCAGTCGTCTATCTGTTTCTCAGGAAAAACATTTTCAACAACTTCTGTCACTAGTGGACTAGGGAGATCGCAATCCTTCTCGGATCCTTCACCACATACGATCACTTGCCAGTGGAACCAATCTCGACGACTCAATTTGTAGACAGTTATGGATTAAATGTCTTCCTTCAAATATCGCAACATGTCTTGCTTCCAGAACTTACATCACCAGTCTCGACGAACCAACTGAAGTAGCCAACAGGATTTAAGAACTCTATGATCAATCACATGCTCATACTGTGGAAAGTCCAACTCTCAACTCTGCCACCCCACAACAATCTAGCTTTCATAAAATGCTTTTGCAGAAGATAGTCTATTGTGTCAAACTTCTCCGATTCTCATGACAGCAGTTTCTCAAAACACCGAATCCAAATCTGCTGCTATCACTAGACATACGGCGACGACGCCAAGAAATGTCAACCAGGCTGCAAGTACTCCAAGGTTGACAATGCTAAATTGAAAGGAAACCCCACTGGAAAATGCTTTTTTCAACCCACCTACTTACGAGATTCAACCATTATCATTCTCCTCGAAGGAGCTCACATCTGCCGAACTACTCGCCATCTAAAATTAAGGAAGACCTTGAATGCTGTCCTGGGAAATTTGTATTTGGTACAACTCCTGATAAAATTATTCTCCACTCTCAAAACAAAGAAAATGTACAAAGACTTATCAGTATGGCCCTTTGTTTTTGTTCGAGTAAACGCAAAGGAGAAACTTTTGGAGCCACCGTATGACGGACCTTTCGAAGTTCTCAAACGCAAATTTAAATACTTCATTCTTGATCGCAATGATACTATAGCCTCAATAAGTATCGACAAGTTAAGCCGGCATATTTAGACTCTCCTGTTGCATACCCCACGGATAACTCCCGTTCTGTTCTTCCTAACCCTTCCCTTGCTGCATCTTCATTCACTGTTAAAAAAAGCCCAACTAATACGTCTGATTCACCCGCGAAAGATGCTATGCTTCCTTTCACTCTTACATTCTAGTCCTTGCACTCAGATACTATGGACCCTACAGCCCCGAAATCTTGCATATTTCGACCCAAACTTTTTCGCACTCGTTATGGTCGAAGGGTTACTTTCTCCTATCCACCGGCCCTTTATACACAGTAACTAATTATCGATCGTGTCCTTTACATTTTCACAACCTAAAAACGCTATGGAGGGGAGTATTGTGGGAAACGCAGCGCTTACGTGGGTGAACCAAGGTATCCCACGCGCTCTACTTATCCCGTAGTAAGCAAGTGCGACCGTGCTGCTGTTCACGTTAGGGAGCGTGTGCAACCGTGGGTGCAGAGATCTCTCAGCCAATCAACAATCAATATTTATGGCGTGGTCAAATTAGCCGAAATTGTATCTAATGTCTGTTGCCTCTATATCGTCGAGGTAACTTAGTTACCTTCGGGAGCATTTCCATACTCGGAGATCACGAAATAAGGATAAGTCAAGGCTTGTTTGTGTAGCAATCCGCTTCATGTCCACCTATAAACTTTACGAGTCAAAGTTTAGCGGATTACAAGATTTAAATGTTGTATTATGTGGTAAAATTAAGAAACCTAGCATTTTAAATAGCTTTAAAATATTGTCATTTTTTGAGACTATTTAAAACGACACTTTGGTGCATCTCTTCGGTTTGTAAGATGTGCGATGTTTTATTGGCGCGCTAAATAGTTAATTGAACTTTCCCGGTTCTTCATATTTCTACGGATAAACAGTCTTTGGCGTGAAGAGGTGTACAAAATTTCATTCAAATATAAGTCGTTAAATGCAGAGTCACACATATTAATTTTGATCTTAGTATTTGTCCTACAGGGTATTTCGATAGAATACCCCTATCGATGTTCTATTTCAATTAATTAACTAAAACTACAAAGAATCAGACAATTCAAATAAGAAAAACATCAATGTCATAAATTTAACAGAACAATGGTAACATATGTTACAAATATATATATATGTTAGAAATTGATCAAGAATTACTTCCTGCATCATATAAATAAAACTAGTAACGAAATTTTATAAAAATTGTGACAGTCTGTAACTGAAATAATATTTAGTCCGATGAAAATAAATTTTTTACTCTAAAAATAACAATGGTTTTCAGTAATTATTACGTTACGCGTTTGTAATGTTACAAAATTGCCAATAGGTCAACGTAAATGAATTCTATCATGACTGAACTAAAACATTTCATGCATAATCGGACAGACTCGAAAGTACGGTCATGCTACTTGTCACGTAAGAAATAATAGCGGCTGTGAGCACAGAGACCACTCACTCAGACAAAAATCAATAGTCCCTGCATAGTCAAGCTAACCTTTCATTGCATTTTAATGACTATTATTTGTGATACACACAGTCACACATACATTCCAATAAACGTTTTCCACGTCATACGCCTGCCTTTTCTACATTGTTGAGGGGATCTCATCATAGAAACTACTGAGGATAAGTCAAGGCCTATTCGTGTAACAATCCGCTACAAGTTCGACAGAAATTACTTCTGTTTATATCCCCAATGTAACCTATTTAACTCAGCCATTTTACTTCACATATCTTATTTTTGTCATTTGTTACTATGTTATATGGCAATTATTCCATCAATACAACTGAATTATTTATTTACTGAATGACCGATTTCGACCTCCCCAAATATTCAAGGGAGTACCCATGTATACTTCCCCATCTTGATTTCTACAACGCGTTATAATATTTAATTCATAGAGAAAGCTATTTGCACCCTTACCCTCAAAGACAAAACAGATTGTCAAAAATGTTAAAGGAGCACGAAAGGGTACTTGTTCTGTGGAAAACACCAGAAGTGGTATAATTTGCTTCCTGATTAAGTATTTAGGCATGTAGCTTCCATTTCATTTTAATCAAGTCTTTTGCAAAATTATGGAACCACTGCAGTCACGGCAAGTTCTTTTTATGCAGTAGCAAGAACTTATCTGCTTTAATAATTTACAAGCAGTTCAATCAGTCGTCTACTAACTCTATTTAAAATTGAATGCATTTATCGAGAGCAAATAACACTCTTTAGTGCAGTAATTGAATTTCTAAACTGCACAGTACTTTCTTCATTAGAAATGCTTTGATCTCTCTGATTTACTCCAATTTACATGTTTACATCTGGAGGGACAATTCCTCAATAACATTTCTACTACAGGATATCAATAACGTATAAATAGCTTTTCAATAATCGGTCTATTTAAAATTTGAACCTTGAGTAAAATTACGAATAAATTCTGAGATACTGTTGCTAATGATTTAATATCACGAGTTCAAAAATTGATAAATTGCAAATAAGATTTGCACAGCTGAGTAATTTCTTCATTAATTTAAGAAAATAATGAGAGGTAAAACCAATAAAATTCGCAGATCGCACGACAAAGGTTCACATGAAATTCAAGAGGGTAAGTTATTTAGTTCGATTTTTCTGTAACTATTTATTATATCAAAAGGGACTAATTTTCCTGGTTAATCTGTTTTCATTTGTTATCTGCACAGGTACTTCGAGTAAACACACCCTGCAAAACGTTTCTACAATTTTAAACGCTGGACCGTCACAGCGGCAGACTGGCACTCCTTTGGAAAAAAATGAGAAAAGTACAGAGCTTGCAGACGTCGGCATAAGATCGGGAAGGCAACAGCCAGAAATAAGCGAAGTTATCTTAAGACTGCAATCAACAGCGCCGTTAGGAAATGAGGCTAATGATGCAGGATTTGAACGCTTTATGGAGTATTGGTTCCTCTACTTCTACTTAACGGTTTGTGTGAAAGACTGCATTAAAACGAAAAAATTCTTGAGTGCAGTTCCTGTGGTTGGACGAGAAGTGCAAATGGCTCCACCTCTAAAGAACCGAAAGTTAGTAGGATGGATAGCTTTTATTTGCTACTTTCTTCCTGCAACTAAGGAAGTCGACAAACAATTGTACAAAAGTCTGGAAAAAAAGGAATTTAATGGCAGGAGATTGGCGGAGTATTATAACGAATTGGTAGAACGCTATCGTAATTTGTGCAAAGAAGATGCAAGTACGGAGGAAGTTTACGTTAAATGGGTAAAATTTATTGAAAAAAAGTATAAAATGTAATGTCCTAATTTGTATTTCAAATATGAATTATGTAAAACCGTAAATAAACCTCAACAATTCACGGTAGTCAATTTCGCTTACCTATTCATCAATTTTAAAGCGTTAATCTATATAGGAAAATACAAACTGCGTTTTTTGTGACGATACAATGCAGGTATAGAAAGCATTAGAAGGCCTTTTCCAATATATTCCAAAATTTAACTTCTTCCAGTAAGCTAGGCGGTGGGGTAATAAAACCTCTCTACTGAAATCAAATAGGTAACAAGTTCAATATCTCATCTCAGTTAATAAACTCTTTTGAATGATATTCTGTATAAAAGTAAGTTGTTTATATGAAAGACAGAAAAATATTTGATTGCTTTAAAATACTTTAAGTTGCATAAAATGAAACCCAAATGTTGCATTTTTTGTCACGATACAGTGCAGGTACAGGAAGCAATGTCAATCAGAGAAATGCCTTTTATACCAAAAATATATTCATAATAGGTAAAACGTGGTATTATCAACAAAGCAAATCGGTGCCGATAATTCCACTTGGCAAGAAATCCCTGTTAATTCCATTAAATATGTCGAGAAAATAGAAGTTGGCGATGGTTTCTGCTGTTTTACCATCTATTTTGTTAATTAAAAACCAGTAGACGTAACGCTTTCATGGCGACTGAGCAAATTCAATCGATCTTTTCCCTTCTATTGTAGGAGCAGATACTTTGTACTAAATTTTTTGGCGACGAAAGACGATACTCCTCAGCAAGATTTGAAAATTAAAATGGAAACCTTTTGACGATACGACGAAAAGAGTACAGTTAAAGAGGTCGATCGACTCTGCCAACATTATTTTTTTTCACTCGATGCGGGCATGCAACATTAACTTATGCCCAAAACATTTTGCAACAAACAACACTCCTCGAATTGCAAAGCTTACAGAAGTAAAAATATTCTCCGAAGAGAAACAGTTCTTCATTGGTGGTATTATCTAACTATTACTACTTGGGCAAATAACGGTGTGCAAAATTGAAAATATGCGCCAAATATTTAGAGAACAGATTAGTTGTTTGTCTTTTTTAACAAAGGTAATTAACCATCGATTAAAAGTCTACCAAGTCGAAGGGTCTTAGCTAAATTCAAAGTTGTAAATATAGGTCTATAAAGGTCACACCTTCTACGACAACGAAGGAATACGTGAATTTATTCAAACTTTAAAATCGTTCAATTTTAGATGTCGGCTTTCTTCTGATCCCCAAGCTACGCGAGAAAGCAAAATTAAGTTTATGGAAAGGAGCGCAATATTCTATAATTCCTTCGAAAATAGTTCTCCAATAAAAAGGAATCAAAGTACCTTGAAGATGTTAATGGTAAAGAAGCTTCAGAAGTACTCTAAGTGTGAAGAAAGTGTAGCGGATTACCATACTAATAGGCTTTGAGTATACTCCGAAATCTCTATGGCAGAATCTCCTACGTTTGGAAAGACTACCAGAATGTGTGTGTGCGATGTGTGTACAGACAGGGAGCTTAGTCATTATATTAATATGGCAATGACTATTGGGTGGCAGTTGGCTGCGTTCCTGCGCTCACAGCCGCACTTACTCATTACGCGAAGTTGCATGCTGCACCTTCAAGCCTGTCTGAGAGCGCATGAGACTACCATGTTCAGCGGCGACGGCGTTGTGTGCTTCACAAAAGACATATTTTAAGGATAAGATAAAAATATGATCTTTAACAATTATTCGATATTTTTCATTTGGAACTTAATATTTCTTCTTTCTGACGAAAATTGTAAAAGTCAAAAGAAAAATCTTGAAATTTTTATCTGGCTAAAGGATATTTGCTGCTAAAGTTATCGAGCCAAAAACTTCGTGCTCTATTTAACGTAACTAATTATTTGAAAGCTCAAATATTTGTGCTATTTATTTTCAAAACAAATGATTATTATTCATGCATAAAAATAATGAATTCTAACGGTGGTTTTATAAAAAAATGTTTTTTTTCGAATATACATTTTAGGAGAAGTAGGCTTGTTATGTACCTAACATTTTTAAATTAAAGGATCTGCTGAGAAAACTCGTTGATCTATTTTATATATTGATTGATTTATTTTATTTATTTCGCGCCAATTTAAGTAAGATAGTTTAATCGTGTTATGACTACAGATTTGTAGCGGATTAAGCTACCTAACTGCCTAAGCTGCCTAACTGTATTCAGAAACCTCAGTGGCAGAGTTCTCCTAGTTCGTAAGACCCCTCCAGAATTAGCTAAGTTATTGTAAAGCTAAGAAGAGATAGAGGTATCCAGGGGACGCGTTTATTCTAGACATGCATGGCGTGGAGTGTAACAAGGGAGTAAGCTTAGTCATTCAACATGGCGGATTAAGTAAAAAGAGCGGGGGTTTTTGATTGGCCATTGGCTGTATGTCCTCACACTCAATCCACACTCGAAGTTGAACGACCGCACCTTCAAGTCACGCTCTACGCTCATGCGAGACGTGTCCCCCACATTCCACAAGTTCAAGGAGCAATTGGCATTCTTGGTGAAATTCAACGGTATTTTGGAGTTAATTAGAACCACGCCTTTTGACATAGTACAATTTTAATTTTCGTGTTAATGTAAACGCATTAGCAATTAATATATACCGAATGAAAGTTCGTCCTTTATTTAATTTTTATATGAAATAGCATTAAAATTTGTCAAGTTTCTCTTCTTAAGGTCGCTTATTGTATTAGAATTTTAAGATGGCTAAAATTAGGCAATTCCTCATTCATTATTACCAATTACACAGTGCACAAGGAAAATCGAGTAATTTAACTTAATCATGAAGCATCACTTACGTGTCCATTTCAAGGGTAGGACTCTTAAGTTTTGTAATAGGTTTTAGGCATTTTAAATAAAATTAGTTATTTTTAATAACGATGCTTGGCGATCAAATGAAATTTCCAAATTTCTATTTAAAAATTACCGCACCCTATGTTCGCGCATTAGATTGATTTTTCTTTACTCGATTGAAATAGAAATTAATTTCATTTATAATATATACTCACTGAATGAACAAGTAGTCATAATACCATTACGAATATTATATAATGACGCAATATTTCTCAGGAAACGAAGTTTTTTTGCGGATTTGGCCAAGACGTAGACTCTCAAAATCTTGCTTTTAAAAATTTAAAAGATACAAACGTTTACTTTGTAGAGGATTGATACACGAACAAACCTTGACTTATGCTCACTAATCTCTATGGCGAGATCCCTAGTATGGAAAGGCTCCCGAAGTTGGTTAAACGACCTCAAGAATATGGAGGAAACAGATGTATAGCGTGGAACATTGAATAAAATTTCGGCAACTGACCATGCTGAAACTATTGATTGTTGATTGGCTGAGAGATCTCTACACCCACGTGATCATCAGCACGGTAGCACTTGCTGACTACGGGATAAGTAACGCGCCCTTCTTTCCACTATGTTCTAGCACGCATGAGATTCTTTGGTTCAGCCACGCTAGTGTTGTGTTCTTCACAGACACATTTCGCACGATCACACATCAGAAATGATATTATAATTACATACTGTCTCATGGTTATACTCTTTAAAGCCCAAGACTGTAAATGATCTTTCATTACTGATTAAACTAACGTCTGTACTCTTTGATAACCTTGTAATGGACCACATCACTTTGATCTTGATGACTGGGCCTTCTCAAACATTTTTGAAATTAGAATATTTATACCTTGTATGTAAAATTTGCTGAAATTAGTTAAATGAGAAATGTCGAATTAATGAAATGAACTGAGCGATTGAACAGGCTTCATCGGTGCAAGTTGTAAATTGAATTGGCTCATTAAAATGCACCAAAGTTGAGTGTTGTTGCCCCTTTGTTATTTGGAGAAGAGTCTGTAATACTTACGTCTTGTCTTGGCGCATAATGAAGAGGTTCTTTAAGCTCAGTATTGACGCACTATGTGACGTCACCCACTTGAGGGCAACCATCTGTTTAATTACACTGATCAGTGTTGCCACACATTCTTTCAATGACTGCGATAGCAGAATCTCCAAAGCTGTTATTATGTAGCTTGTGAAAGTGAAGTATTTAACTTAGCATGACCTGATAAGCGGTGTCCATTCAACCTCCTTATTTATACTATGTATCTCCTCATGATGTTTGCACTATCGGCCATTCACAAGTCAGTTATCCCAAAGGGTAGCTGGTTCGAAAATTTATCTCATAAAAGTTTAGATTATTTGTAAATTAGTGCGCGTTTAGTGGTAACATCAAAACAAACGATCAACTGATACCTCGAATGGGCGTATATATGATTAATGACTCATACTATCTGAGCATCTTCGTGAACGTTACCATGACATTGATTCTATGGGCTCTTACAGATCCCAAGAAACGATACGAGTGGATGAAAATTATCTATAAAAGTGAAGTAATGTTGCAAGCTCAGCATTAAAGGATCTCTTGAGAATAAATAGAAAAACAATGAAATAATTAAGCAACCACTTCCACTGTCTGTTTAAATACAGCCCGCAAAATAATTGCTTTCAACTGCCTAGATTAGCGCAAATGGCAAGATTTGAATAAATATTGTTTAGCTTTGAGTGAATATTTCTTGTATGTCATTGAGGCAAATGCATTAAGGTACGTAGTCGTTCAATAAATGCTGTGCACAAATCAATCTATTCACAAAGTTACAGCTGTACATTATACGTCTCGACTTGTTGTCGCATCTTGGTTCAAAGACTAACTACTTCGCAATCTCAAAGGTGTCGTGGAGTTGAGCTGCTTACTGAGTGAAGATAACCACATCCGACCAATGCAATCCCTGCATATAGATTGTTAGCATTGACGGAAACGCGGTAGCATTCTTAAGGTGGCTTGGAAGTGTGTTAAGTTAGAAGGATGGCAAAGGGTTTTGTGGCAACATAAAAAGACATCCCTCTGATTCCATAAGAGAGTGGAGGTCACATTAGTCTACCTTTTGGAGAGGAAAAAGTAAAAATAGTGTGTTTTCTACGGTTGTAAAGTGGTGCATGTTAATGAAGTGAAAGGTGGAAGTAGAACATTGAAAGTAGAAGAATGACTCAACGCGATGAGAACGTTCAGAACGAGTGATAGAAAGAGGAGGGAGTGGAGTGATGTAAATCTCACCTTTTTTCTTTACTTTTATTCGGCATTTTACGATGCATTGAGAAATCCAGAACGCTCTCACTCGTTCTACTTGTTAATAATTAGTAGCATTTATTTATCAGACGGCTTGCATAACACCTGATCCACACCTATTGAAGTAACACATGAGAAATGGAGGGTTGAGTGACAATGAACACTACCGAATTTCAAAAAATTCCAATACTTACTTTATGCAAAGGCCAAAGTGCAATCAATCTAGCTGTCTTTTACTCACGAATGGGGCAATACAGGAGTCAAAACGTGTTCTTACGAGTCTGTTAACGTAAAACGGAATTGATGAAGATGAGGTCGTGGTGTGATGGGTGCCTGATCCACGTGAGTTAATGGGGATACATAGCCTTAATGCATGTTAAAAGAACGGGGAGAGAGGGATGGGGGGAGTGAGGGGGAGGCAGAGAGTTACAGAGGAACAATATTACTACCACCACCAATGTGTTGAATACATATCTGAATCTTTAGGAGAAATCCGAGTGTTAGATTCGCTAAGGTGAATGACGGTTCGCCATGTTCAGCTCACATAGACTGGTTATCTGTTTTGTGCGATGATGGTGAAGTGTGTCCGTCCAGGATTAGCCGAAAGTGGTTGACTCCTGGTCAGATATCGAGAAGTTGTGATGTGATGTAATTTGTCCCAGTTGGAGTGAGATTCTAGAATAATAATAAGACGATGATGATAAAAGAGAAGAAGTATAAGAGTTATTCAGTTTCGAGTTCCATATCGAACTTCTGTTGTTACCCTCAAGTTAGTTACTCCACGAGGTGCCTCAGTACTGGGCTTCAAGCACCTCTCCAATTGGGCATCAAGACATCACTTTGCTCCCGCCGTTTTCCAAAAGATGGCGGTGGTAGTCTGTACTAGTTAAAATATATTAATCACAGATGTTGAACACTTTGTTTTGACATTTGTTAATATAACCCTACTTTGATATAACTTAATTTGTGCTTGCATAACAATAGCATTTTTAATTAAATATGTCCAAATTTAAGCCGACTTCACGTGATTTGTGGAAAGTATTGCTTTATTATTTCAATATGAAAAAAATCGGAAGTCTGGCTGAGGCTCACCGGATTATCTCAGATACTTATGGTAAAAGGACTTTTAGTGACAGAACGTGTCGGCGGCAATGGTTCCAACGTTTAAGTGGTGAGTGGTGATTTTGTTTTTGAAGAACAGCATAGTGGTGGAAGGGTGGAAAAAGTTGTTGAAGATGCAGAATTGGAGGCGAGCGATTCTTAGTGAAGACTTGTGTTAAACCGAAGCAGAATTATCAGAATCATTGGGTGAGCATCTGTGAGCAAGCAATCCCAAACCGCTGAAACAGTTGTGAATGATTGAGAAAGAAGGATATTGTGTACCCCACGAGTTGAAACCAAGAAGAGAGAAGAGTGAAGCGACGTTTGTTTGCTTGTGAACAGTTGCTGGAAAGGCAAAGGGGAAGAGGATTTCTTCATCGTATTGTTACTGGGGACGAAAAATGAGTGCAGTACAATAACCCCAAGCGGAACAGAAAATCATGGGAATTGCCCTTTGGTAATACTGCGACCCGGTCAATATATCGGCCGAATATCTATGGCTCAAAACTAGTCATGCTTTGCGTTTAGTGGGACCAGCTTGGCGTAATTTATTATAAGTTTCTCAAGTCGTCTGAAACCATCACAGGTGAGCGTTATAGAACGCAATTGATGCCGTGCCTGAGCCGCGTTCAAGAAAAAAGAAAAACAGCCACAGTACAAAGAGAGACACGAAAATGTTAGACTTCGTGAGATGGGCCAAAGTGGTGAAAAATTATTTCCAAACTTTGAAATGGGAAATTTTACCTCACCCGTCGTACTCGCCAGATGTTGTTGTAATAAAGCCTCAAATTAAAATGCGAACTTCATTTATTCATTGACACGCAAAAAATAAATACTTGTCATTGACATATATATATTTTTATTTATTTATTATGGAAATAAGTCGATAATACAAGCTTACCTTGCTTTGATTACACAATAACCAATATCTTTCTTGATCTGTTTATAACTTCAGCCTGATTCTGATCGAACTAAATTTTAAAGAATATAACTAAAAAATACGAATAATTGTATTCAGCACTCGACAACTCTCTTCACAGTCCACCTCCTTTGTCTCTAAATCGACACAGATAAGTCAAGGTTGAAAAACAGGTTTTCAGGTAATGCATATCGTGAATATAATTTCTCCACGAACCTGAGTCAAATCATTTGAGCATTATGACTTGAAAATGACACTATATTTCTTGCAAGAACATGGCAACTCGATACTTTCAAAATTCCGATGAAGGTAATTGTTATCCTAACACTTTTGTCCATCTTTACTTAATGCCCTTCCTAACCTTCTCCAAATCCACTCCAAGAGTACTTGTTCCTATGCACCAAGTATTTCCGAATGCTTAAAATTCTATCTGATTTTCAATTTAATTCGCTAAAATCGAATCAGAACTCTTGATGATCAATGCAAATTAAACCTTCCAGTGCTTTTCTACGATCATTGACTCGCTACTAATTGTGAAAAATAGTTTTATAGTGGCATTTGAAGCGAATTAATGGGATATTTTAACCCAATATCTCATATTTAAAGAGCCAATGAAAATTTTCTATTAACATATAGTAATCTAAAGAAGAAAATATCCTCCCTTTCTACTCTCACAAGTTAATTCCTGCGGTGATGCTATTGGAGTAAGAAGATTTTCGGTTGCTTTGCAATAGGCCACCGGGTCTTCAGCTATCTATACCTTGAAATGAAATTATTTATTTCATTTATTATAATAACTTTTAATTTAAAAAATATAACACTAGACCACAATCGTTCAAGAATGAATTGTTCGTCAACAGATGGAATTGAAACTGCATGATGAACATTGGCTGGTAACCACAGAGTTTACATATTTCCATGCGATTGGAGGTAATAAGGAAAGATCTTTTGCTCATTTCTATTATCATTTCGGTGATAACTTTCTTCTCTTCGAAAATTCTACATAATTACGTTAAGTAAATTTGTTAAATGGACTCTAGAACCATAAGTATCTCATTGCAGTATTTCAACTACCATTCAGATTTCAAAATTTAATACCACTTTACTAATGTAATTAAATGAGACTACTGACATGTACTTCCTGATCGATAAAATATTTCGTTGAAAATTTACGGATAATCAATCTTTCCTTCTCTATTAGTATACCAGATACGTAATTCATTGGAAGAGCAAGTGAACCAGTTCAAACTCTCATCACATTGGCCTATTACCCACAAGATGCCATATCTATACATATTTATTTACTTATATATGTTGCATACTGCTAAATCATACTGATTAATTTTGTAACAAGATGGCACATGATTTAATTGGATTTGAGTTGGAGGAAGAAGAGTTTTCTCGTCCAAATTGTTCCGAGGTTTTAGGTAAGAATAAGTGGTCTTGTGTATTCTTAGTGTCATCCGTAGTCTTAACTTCGGTAAGAGACGAATATTTCAATTATCAATGTTAATACTTTCCTTCAAATAGATTTTGACCGCGTCAATATTCGTTTATTACGTACAGATCACTGCTCCTTCCTCATCTTATACGTTAACTAAAGGTATTGGCTCTGCATTTATGGCTTGTGGGCTTCTTGAAATCTTCCCGTTTCTGATTGTTATAGTCAACTTCACACAACCAAGTAAAGCCAAAAAGGTCATTGTAAGTACCTCAAATTAACCCATTTATTCCTTGTAGTGTTCCACTTTGGTTCCATTATTTACGATTTCGGATGTGGCGCTTGGAATTCTGATAATATCGCAAATCGGTGATACAGCAGTCGGTGCCGTTTTTGCCTCCCTTGGCATCACTGCGAAGTTATTCACTTTAATATCAATGATCATACGTGAATAGGCCATTGCGTTGAAGAAAATCGTCCCTCATTATTTGCAAATCGCCATGCATTGTTGAATAAAATCTTTATAAATGCACATGAGTGTCTGTTCTTGACAAAGGTGAATTGAAAATTTCCCCAAACTGTCAATTTTAAACTTTTCCCATTGACCACATACCTAATCGTCTCAACGAATTCTTCTTTTAACATTAGTATTGCACATTTGGAATCGTTTAAAAACTAACTCCATCTTTGAACAAGCACTTTTAGCGGTAATCCATCTGTCTGTTAAATTCAACATTTATATGAATTCCAATTTATCAATTTCAACTCCTAAATATTATGCAGCCATGTAATAATCACTAATGAATGTCTGATATCTCCTTAAACATAAATTGTAGCTTCAACTGTTAAAGTCAAGTTCACGTGTTTCCGCAATGCTTGCGCTTTTCAAATCAAATCATTAGACTTAATTTAAATATTTACCAGTGCAATTAGAGGAGGCTTGATATTTCATCCTCTTCTTATATCAAAAACGAAATAACCTTGCCATTGAGACAATTGCAAAAGTTGAATTAATCAATGCTTAAAACCCCATTGTTGCATTTAGTTATTGGACTTTGTGTGCGGCCAGTAAATGCTGTGCTCAAATCAGTCTATTCACAGAGTTACAGCTGCACATTGTTTCACGAAGCAACTACTTAACAATGTAAAGGAGTTGTTTGAAATTAGAATCTTACTGACAGGGAATGATCGTACGTGATCAATGCAACTTTTGCATATAGATTGTTAGCATTGGAGGAAATGTGGTAGTCAATATTCGGCAAATAAATGGACGGTCTATGGTCTATAACTGACACATGATGGATCACATATTCGCTTAGCCAAAACTGTTAAATAGTGACTCACAAATTCAAAGATTGTCCGACAGTGATTGTCAACCCACTTTTCTCATTTTCATTCACTAAATCGTATAGCGCAAATCAATTTACTCTAATGTTTACAGTTTACAAAACCAAATCTTTCAAGTTAAGCCAAATAATCAACAGTGCAATCTTGGGTTATTGGCGTGTTAGGTTTGATCTCAAGACCGACAGAAATTTCAATCTAGCAGCTCAAAAGTCAGATCTCGGTCAACTTGCAAACTTCACTTGAATTGAATTTATTGTGTACATTCAACACGATTTTGTAAAGAGACACGTTGGTTGCCGTTCCACAATTTCATTACACGATTTTATGGATAAAACGACTTGTCACTGATCGAAATCGATTATCACGACTTGTAAGCGCATAAAACCGTGAAATATTTAAAATGAAACAAAAGATTCTACTTTACATGTCATCTTGTTAGCTAATAGGTCAGAAGGGTGTGGTTTCTTGGCAGCAACTTAAGATCCCAATTGATGTACGTGACCTGGAAATTCATCACGCCCACACATTGTATAAGAACAGGTCTTTATTCTATTGATCATGCATATTCTCCTAACACGAGAGCAGAGAGAATCAAACTATTCTACTAGATTGCTCAACATTGGAAATCTACTGGCAAAGTAGTATTGGGTAGAGAGAACCAGGTTAATTTGCTTTTCACAGAAAGTTCTCTTCATCGACTACAAATCACTTTTACTACTTCATCGCAATTTTAACCAAGCAATTAGAAAAGGCTCAATATTTCGCCCTCTTCTTTCCTCTGTATGTGTAAACTCAATGTGTGCTCATCAACGCATTTAGATTATGTGCTTAGTTTACGATTTCAATTACCACAATAATGTATCCACTATTTGCCCAATTGCTTTGAACCTTGGTCTGCTCCTATGTAATCATTGTCAATTTAGTAGCATCATCTACATTTCTCGTTAGGCTTTATCGAAGCGATAGTTAACAGCACTGTTTCCTACTTAAAACAATTAGAGCCCTACTTATATATTGTCACAATTATCCTGCTAGAATCAGGTGTAAGTTGGGCTGAGTTGTCATCGGTACCATTTTAGAACGTAAACACAAAAAGAGTTTAAAATGCAAGATATTTCTGTGAGTTGAATATGTCGTTGATGATGATGGTGATGATGACGATTACGCTGATTTGCAGTACATTCACACACGCGCAGTGGGCCATGGTTGCAATAAACCTCCTTTCCTCTGCACGTTCTACCTTCTCGCTATTGTGAACGTTGTCTGGTCAATGTTTGAACCAAAGTGTGTACTCTGGTAATTGGCTAGATGTTAGTTGAATTTTCCCTTTTGTGCAGTATCTAATGTAACTGAATGATACCCCGAAACTCTGAATATTTCACTGTACTGTACGTTTGCAAATTCACAACCAAGCTGTTTCAGCGCTCCATTTCTGATCGAGCAATTTTATTTTTAATAATAAATAATAATAATACTTTTAATAATAAAATATTAATTCCTCTCTTTCACATTCTCTTGGTTCTCGCCACATCACATCAAATCAGGCTAAATCCTTCACCACATTATTAATGAACACTTTTTCTTCTAATATATTGCAATAATTCACCAATTTTCGAATGCTTTAATTTCTACTCGTTCATCTATTAGTTATGTCAATATCAGCATCAACAGTCAGACTGGATAGCAGAAACAGGCGAATAGATTCATTGAGGTGGAATGAATTCTTTAACATCGTAGTTTAGTTGAGGTGTCACGGCATTTGCAATTGATATAGGCTCTTTATATGCTCTTTTGCCCTCTTAAATTCGCATCAAACAATTTTTATCCTTGTCTCTTCATATAGTTTAATTCGATTAGATATTTTCTTATCTCTATTATATTTTATTTTATTCGAAAATAAATTAAGAAGTGTCTAGCAAAATATATCCCATTTGGTCTATATGATTAAACCATGTAATTTCAACTGGAAGCCAATTTTGGCAGACGCGTTCCTAACAACTTGCATCACTAAGAGGTTTAAATTGAAATGTTCAAAGAGAAAATGCAAAAAACGCGTTATCAATTGGCAAGCGTTTATTTTATGATAGTTGATGGTAAATGGATATATATGTAGACAAGGTTATAATTAATCAGGATGTTTATAGTCCTTTAAAATGGACAAATTTTTGTACAAATTTTTATTAGTAAATTGGGGAAATTTTTCAAGATCGGAAATCACCTGGAAAATAGATTTCTCATTTTTGAAGGTTTCGTTGTCAAAGTAGCATTGAAGAGCTGGAACTGGATTACTTTGAAGTAGAAAATAAAATGCCTGGCATCACACCAAACCATGTTAACTCCTTCATCACAAAATTAGCCAAGCAATTAGAGGAGGCTTAAAATTTCGCCCTCTTCTTTCCACCATTCGTGTAAACTCTATGTATACTCATCAAAGCTTTAAATGTTAGTATGCTTATAAGAACTCATTATCGATTTGTGCTTCTCTATTGCTCCTCTTGTTGAACTTTATCGAGGTAAACGCAAACAGCACTGTCTCCGGTTTAAAACAATTAGAGTCCTACTTGCACATTGTCATCCTTGACTTGCTAGAATCAGGCCTTTTTTGAGATCTTCCTAGTCGGAAAGGCTATCGCGATGATAGAGAGAAGGAAGACGTGTTGCGAGCGAAACGTTTATTGCAACTTATGATATCGACAAACATGATTAGTTATCAAATAATTCCAACATATTTTGAGTGAGTTAAATACCTCAGCAGTGTTCTGCACGTACAGCCGCACACTCCAAAATGTTCGGTTGCGCATTTTATCGTGGGTGAATTGCATACACCACAAACAATTCTAATCATGTAATATAATCGTTAAAAGAAAAAATATATTGAACCAATTAACTATGTGGTAAATGGGTCAAGTTTTAACTTCACAATTTGAAGAAAATATCAATTCAATTTTATCGAGAAGATTTTATTCAACAATTAATGACGATTTGCAAAAAAAAAGAAGTCAATTTTCTTCAACAAAATGGCTTATCCAGAAATGATTTAATCCTAAATGACCAACGATAGTAAGGCTATTAACTTCGCAATAAAGCCAACAATGATAAGACTAACACCAGCAGCAATATTACCAATTTGAAATATTATCAAGCCTCCAAGCGTCATCTCCAAAATGGTTAATAATCCAATCCAAGTGAGAAACTAGAAGAAGTAAATGGAAAAATTCGAGGCACTCACAATGGAGGGGGAAACTTTATTTCTTAATTTTGATCGTGCTCCGCACAGAAGAATCGGGGTGAATTCAAGAAACCCACCACCAATCAATGCTTAGCCAATTTCTCTACTTGAGTTTTGAGATGAATGACTGATGCATGCGCTAGACATGAATATTAATACTCCAAAAATCAAATGGACGTAAATTATTATTATTATTAATCATCGAAATATTCGTCACTTACCGAGTTTATAGCCATAAATAACTTAAAGAACCATTTAAGCTTCTTTCCTCTCTCCGAATCTTCTCTTTCAGTATGATCTGATAATGAGTCCTCTTCTACCCCAAACTCTTCATGAGAAACAGAAAGTTTCACCTTGTTATTTAATAAATCAATTTAATTAATTACAGTCTAAAACACTGTATAAATATGTTCTTATGTGGGTAGTTAGCCAATGTAATGTGAGATAGAACTGGTTCACTTACTCTTCCAATGAATAGCGTATCTGTGTACTAACAGAGGTAAATG
Organism: Hymenolepis microstoma; assembly: GCA_000469805.3. Taxonomy (NCBI): domain Eukaryota; kingdom Metazoa; phylum Platyhelminthes; class Cestoda; order Cyclophyllidea; family Hymenolepididae; genus Hymenolepis; species Hymenolepis microstoma. The sequence goes on along the minus strand of LR215995.1, from coordinate 5,978,350 downwards.
TTAATCGTCCACCAATTTTCAAATAAAGATTATCGGAGTATGAGACGCATGTCGGAATTCTCATCTAGGTACGCTGGTAAAGTAGTATTAGTTCACCAACTCAAAGTGATATTTGAAATAACTGGCTGAGATATTTAGATTTTTAGATTATAAATATCAAACATACTGGACATAATAATGTGCAATTTGTGGAATAAAGAAAGTTAACAAAAATGATGAAAAGATGACATATATCAATTCTCAAAACGATCTGTTGACAAACAGTTCATTCTCTACCCAGCGTTCTGAAGTGAACACCACAGTGAACTGGAGAGGAATGAAATCGTCAAGTACGTGACTGATATTGGCCATCACGAAGATGAAATTAAACTTTGAGTTGGAATTACATTCACCAACGAGGTTCATATTTCGTGCAGCAATAGTATTGTGATCAAACCAGAATTCAGGGAATGGTTTTGCAGCATTTCAGCTTCAGAACACTATTCTCCTATCAGCTAGGTTAATATTTTGATGAAGGGAGTAACATGGTTTGGTGTGATGATCACTTTATTCTGTGAAATACATTATTCCAGTCCTCTCTCTTTCAATTCTACTTTGCCATTACATTTCTTATATTGAGCAAACCGATGTATTAATTTGATTCTATCTGGTCTCGGGGCAAGAGAATATGCTTGGTCAATTCAATTAAGACCTGTTCTCATGCAATGGGAGTTTGTGTCAATAAAGTACCATGTGGGTGTGGTGAATTTTCTGGTCAAGTATATCAATTCTAATATTAATTTGCAGCCAAGAAACCATTACCTCCTGACCCATTAACAAACAAGATGAGAAGTGAAGTGAAAACTTTAGCTGCATTCTATATTTAGCACCGGTTTATGCTAATCTGTCTCTTTACAAAATTGTATTGAATTTCCATAATCGATTTAATTTAAGTGAACATTGCAAGTAGACCGAGATATGATTTTGAGCTGCCTGGGTGCGGTATCTGTGAGTCTTGAAATCAAACCCAAACCACCACTAGCCCAAGATTGCATTGCTGATTTTTTTACTCAAGGTTAATGATCATGTTTGACAAGTATGAGCTCTGTAGAAACACGTGAATTTGACTCGAATAGTTGAAACTACAGATTTTAATCAAGGTGATATCAGAATAATTGGCGCTCAGTAGTAAGTGCGATATGGCTTTTGTAATATTTAGAAGTACAAATGATAAATTGAATTTCACATCAAAGTGCAATTTAACAGACATTTCAGAGCATAAACACAAAAAGGGTTTAAAATGCAAGGTATTTCTGTGAGTTGAGTATGTTTTTGATGATGATGTTATGATGACGATTACGCTGATTTGCAGTACATTCACACACGCGCAGTGGGCCATGGTTGCAATAAACCCCCTTTCCTCTCCACGTTCTGCCTTCTCGCTATTGTGAACGTTGTCTGGTCAATGTTTGAACCAAAGTGTGTGCTCTGGTAATTGGCTAGATGTTAGTTGAATTCTCCCTTTTTGTGCAGTATCCAATGTAACTGAATGGTACCTCGAAACTCTGAATACTTCACTGTATTGAAAAATCACAGTCAAGCTGTTTCAGCGCTTCATTTCTGACCCTGAAATTTTATTTTTTTTAACTTTCTTAACTTTTAACAATGAATGATAACCACTCCCATTGAAGATTAATTCCTATCTCCAATTCTCTCTCTCTCTTCTTGCCACATCATATCAAATCTTATCAACTCCCTCACCACAATACTACCTGTTTTGTCTCCAAAAATATTATACGAAGTATTATCGATTACTTTCTTAATATCTTTAGATGGCATTCATTACCACGCAACTTCTTGGGCAATTAGTGAATTAAATACGACAAATGGCGTGAAAGTTTGTCTTGATATGTTTTAGGCAGGTTAAAATGCAAAAATATCAATCAGGAAGACCAAATATCTAAATTGATTATTTCAACTACTACTCTGACTTCAAAACCTAAAACCACTTTACTAGTATAGAATAAACGGAACTAACGACACATGTTTCATGCTCCGATACTCTTGGCTTGAAAGTTGTTGGGAGATTGACCTTTACATCCAATTTGACGCAAAATATACGCAATTCAATGTAAGCGCCAATAAACCAATTTAATCTCACATCGGATTGGCTGATTATATAGCGGAAAACATTTATTTAGAGTTATCTACAATAAAAAAGCATCAATTAATTCATAACTATGACGCGATGTTGTTCTGTTGTTTCTTGCTGCAGTATTGAAGGGATACTTTACACAATTATTCCATGTCTATCCTTCGTAAGTGACAGCTATCCCGTTACACTATCGATTTTCAATTTTTGGTCATCCTTTTTGTTACAAGCACTATACCTCGTCATTATCGCGGTATCAGATGAGCATGTTGCGAAAACGAACTTTTATTATTGTATGCTGGGTATATTTTGCGCCATTGCCCTAATCACGGGTCTATTGGGACTTATTGGCTTTTCAAAGGAACATAGAATAACTTTGAACGCGGTAAGTGCTTTGAATTCTTCCATTCATTCCTCGTAGTACTTTGCACTGAATTTTATAGCAATGTGTGGAGAGATTGTGATTGGTAGTCTACTAATTACTAATTTCAAACTATTGGCAATGGGAATACCCATTATCATACTTGGTGTCCCTAGAGTGCTCTCGAGTATGTATTTTCTTGTCATATCCAAACCGTTATGTTGCCCTGAACGAATGAATAATTAACGCTGAAAGGAGGAAAATATATTCTCCACATGATTTCTTCTCGAAAAAAATATTCCCATATTTCAAATTAAAACTCATTTAAACATTATTCAGTTTGGAAACAATATAAACACCCTTATCAACCCTAACATTGTCTTCATATTTATTACCAACTATCATAAAATAAACTCTTGCCAATCGAAAGCTCATTTTTACCATTTTCTCTTTCGTCATTTCAATTTGAACCTTTTAGTGATACAAGATGTTCAGGAACACGACTTGGCCAAAATTATGTTCCTGCTGAGTTAAGTTGCTTCGATTAAATAAATCAAGTGAGTATTATCTTATTGGGTGCAGCTCAAGTTAAGTTTGAATATTTCGAATAGAAATAGTAAAATATATCGCCGATTTAGACTATATGAAAATACAAAATAAAAGTTATTTGAGGGGACTTTAAGTGCTGAAGGTGCATAAAAGATATCAATAGCAAATGCGGTGGAAAATGCAATGACGCATCAACTTCACTCTGATATTATGGTTTCATTTCATCCAACTGGAATTCCTTGCCTGTTTCTATTATCCAGTCTACGCATTCAGACCGAGTTTAGTCATTCATTCTGGAAGGCTTCATTTCAATCCTATCACACCATCAACTTGCGCTACTTGCTATCCAACGATGTCGGCACTGAAAAGATGACATTGAGTCCACATTATTCTAGAATCTCACTCCAACTGGGACAAATTACATCACATCACAACTTCTCGATATCTGACCAGGAGTCAACCACTTTCGGCTAATCCTGGACGGACACACTTCACCATCATCGCACAAAACACATAACCAGTCTATGTGAGCTGAACATGGTGAACCGTCATTCATCTTAGCGAATCTAACACTCGGATTTCTCCTAAAGATTCAGATATGTATTCAACACATTGGTGGTGGTAGTAATATTGTTCCTCTGTAACTCTCTGCCTCCCCCTCACTCCCCCCATCCCTCTCTCCCCGTTCTTTTAACATGCATTAAGGCTATGTATCCCCATTAACTCACGTGGATCAGGCACCCATCACACCACGACCTCATCTTCATCAATTCCGTTTTACGTTAACAGACTCGTAAGAACACGTTTTGACTCCTGTATTGCCCCATTCGTGAGTAAAAGACAGCTAGATTGATTGCACTTTGGCCTTTGCATAAAGTAAGTATTGGAATTTTTTGAAATTCGGTAGTGTTCATTGTCACTCAACCCTCCATTTCTCATGTGTTACTTCAATAGGTGTGGATCAGGTGTTATGCAAGCCGTCTGATAAATAAATGCTACTAATTATTAACAAGTAGAACGAGTGAGAGCGTTCTGGATTTCTCAATGCATCGTAAAATGCCGAATAAAAGTAAAGAAAAAAGGTGAGATTTACATCACTCCACTCCCTCCTCTTTCTATCACTCGTTCTGAACGTTCTCATCGCGTTGAGTCATTCTTCTACTTTCAATGTTCTACTTCCACCTTTCACTTCATTAACATGCACCACTTTACAACCGTAGAAAACACACTATTTTTACTTTTTCCTCTCCAAAAGGTAGACTAATGTGACCTCCACTCTCTTATGGAATCAGAGGGATGTCTTTTTATGTTGCCACAAAACCCTTTGCCATCCTTCTAACTTAACACACTTCCAAGCCACCTTAAGAATGCTACCGCGTTTCCGTCAATGCTAACAATCTATATGCAGGGATTGCATTGGTCGGATGTGGTTATCTTCACTCAGTAAGCAGCTCAACTCCACGACACCTTTGAGATTGCGAAGTAGTTAGTCCTTGAACCAAGATGCGACAGCAAGTCGAGACGTATAATGTACAGCTGTAACTTTGTGAATAGATTGATTTGTGCACAGCATTTATTGAACGACTACGTACCTTAATGCATTTGCCTCAATGACATACAAGAAATATTCACTCAAAGCTAAACAATATTTATTCAAATCTTGCCATTTACGCTAATATAGGCAGTTGAAAGCAATTATTTTGCGGGCTGTATTTAAACAGACAGTGGAAGTGGTTGCTTAATTATTTCATTGTTTTTCTATTTATTCTCAAGAGATCCTTTAATGCTGAGCTTGCAACATTACTTCACCTTTATAGGTAATTTTCATCCACTCGTATCGTTTCTTGGGATCTGTAAGAGCCCATAGAATCAATGTCATGGTAAAGTTCACGAATATGCTCAGATAGTATGAGTCATTAATCATATATACGCCCATTCGAGGTATCAGTTGATCGTTTGTTTTGATGTTACCACTAAACGCGCACTAATTTAGAAATAAGCTAAACTTTTATGAGATAAGTTTTCAAACCAGCTACCCTTTGGGATAACTGACTTGTGAATGGCCGATAGTGCAAACATCATGAGGAGATACATAGTATAAATAAGGAGGTTGAATGGACACCGCTTATCAGGTCATGCTAAGTTAAATACTTCACTTTCACAAGCTACATAATAACAGCTTTGGAGATTCTGCTATCGCAGTCATTGAAAGAATGTGTGGCAACACTGATCAGTGTAATTAAACAGATGGTTGCCCTCAAGTGGTTGACGTCACATAGTGCCTCAATACTGAGCTTAAAGAACCTCTTCATTATGCGCCAAGACAAGACATAAGTATTACAGACTCTTCTCCAAATAACAAAGGGGCAACAACACTCAACTTTGGTGCATTTTAATGAGCCAATTCAATTTACAACTTGCACCGATGAAGCCTGTTCAATCGCTCAGTTCATTTCATTAATTCGACACTTCTCATTTAACTAATTTTAGCAAATTTTACATACAAGGTATAAATATTCTAATTTCAAAAATGTTTGAGAAGGCCCAGTCATCAAGATCAAAGTGATGTGGTCCATTACAAGGTTATCAAAGAGTACAGACGTTATTTTAATCAGTAATGAAAGATCATTTACAGTCTTGGGCTTTAAGGAGTATAACCATAAGACATTATGTAATTATAATATCATTTCGGATGTGTGATCGTGCGAAATGTGTCTGTGAAGAACACAACGCTAGCGTGGCTGAACCAAAGAATCTCATGCGTGCTAGAACATAGTGGAAAGAACGGCGCGTTACTTATCCCGTAGTCAGCAAGTGCTACCGTGCTGATGATCACGTGGGTGTAGAGATCTCTCAGCCAATCAACAATCAATAGTTTCAGCATGGTCAGTTGCCGAAATTTTATTCAATGTTCCACGCTATACATCTGTTTCCTCCATATTCTTGAGGTCGTTTAGCCAACTCCGGGAGCCTTTCCATACTAGGGATCTCGCCATAGAGATTAGTGAGCATAAGTCAAGGTTTGTTCGTGTATCAATCCTCTACAAAGTAAACGTTTGTATCCTTTAAATTTTTAAAAGCAAGATTTTGAGAGTCCATGTCCTGGCCAAATTCGCACAAAAACTTTGTTTCCTGAGAAATATTGCGTCATTATATAATATTCGTAATAGTATTATGACTACTTGCTCATTCAGTGAGTATATATTATAAATGAAATTAATTTGGATTTCAATCGAGTAAAGAAAATTCAATCTAATGCGCGAACACAGGGTGTGATAATTTTTAAATAGAAATTTGGAAATTTCGTTTGATCGCCCAGCATCGTTATTAAAAATAACTAATTTTATTTAAAATGCCTGAAACCTATTACAAAACTTGAAATGGACACGTAAGTGATGCTTCATGATTAAGTTAAATTACTTGATTTTCTTTGTGCAATGTGTGTAATTGGTAATAATGAATGAGGAATTGCCTAATTTTAGCCATCTTAAAATTCTAATACAATAAGCGACCTTAAGTAGAGAAACTTGACAAATTTTAATACTATTTCTTATAAAAATTAAATAAAGGCCGAACTTTCATTCGGTATCTATTAATTGCTAATGCGTTTACATTAACACGAGAATTAAAACTGTACTATGTCATAAGGCGTGGTTCTAATTAACTCCAAAAAACCGTTGAATTTCACCAAGTATGCCATTTGCTCCTTGAACTTGTGAAATGTGGGCGCACATCGTGACTTGAAGGTGCGGCCGTTCAACTTCGAGTACGGATTGAGTGTGAGGACATACAGCCAATGGCCAATCAAAAGCCTCCACTCGTTTTACTTAATCTTCCATGTTGAATGACTAAGCTTCCTCCCTTGTTACACTCCACGCCATGCATGTCTAGAATAAACGCGTCCATTGGATACCTCTATTTCTTCTTAGCTTTACAATAGCTTAGCCAATTCTGGAGGGGTCTTACGAACTAGGAGAACTCTGCCACTGAGGTTTCTGAATACAGTTAGGCAGCTTAGGCAGTTAGGTAGCTTAATCCGCTACAAATGTGTAGTCATAACACAATTAAACTATCTTACTTAAATTGGCGCGAAATAAATAAAATAAATAAATCAATATATAAAATAGATCAACGCGTTTTCTCAGCAGATCCTTTAATTTGAAAATGTTAAGCACATAACAAGTTTACTTCTCCTAAAATGTATATTTGAAAAAAAAATTTTTATAAAACCTCCGTTAGAATTCATTATTTTTATGCATGAATAATAATCATTTGTTTTGAAAATAAATAGCACAAATATTTGAGCTTTCAAATAATTAGTTACGTTAAATAGAGCACGAAGTTTTTGGCTCGATAACTTTAGCAGCAAATATCCTTTAGCCAGATAAAAATTTCAAGATTTTTCTTTTGACTTTTACAATTTTCGTCAGAAAGAAGAAATATTAAGTTCCAAATGAAAAATATCGAATAATTGTTAAAGATCATATTTTTATCTTATCCTTAAAATATGTCTTTTGTGAAGCACACAACGCCGTCGCCGCTGAACATGGTAGTCTCATGCGCTCTCAGACAGGCTTGAAGGTGCAGCATGCAACTTCGCGTAATGAGTAAGTGCGGCTGTGAGCGCAGGAACGCAGCCAACTGCCACCCAATAGTCATTGCCATATTAATATAATGACTAAGCTCCCTGTCTGTACACACATCGCACACACACATTCTGGTAGTCTTTCAAACGTAGGAGATTCTGCCATAGAGATTTCGGAGTATACTCAAAGCCTATTAGTATGGTAATCCGCTACACTTTCTCCACACTTAAGTACTTCTGAAGCTTCTTTACCATTAAATTCTTCAAGGTACTTTGATTCCTTTTTATTGGAGAACTATTTTCGAAGGAATTATAGAATATTGCGCTCCTTTCCATAAACTTAATTTTGCTTTCTCGCGTAGCTTGGGGATCAGAAGAAAGCCGACATCTAAAATTGAACGATTTTAAAGTTTGAATAAATTCACGTATTCCTTCGTTGTCGTAGAAGGTGTGACCTTTATAGACCTATATTTACAACTTTGAATTTAGCTAAGACCCTTCGACTTGGTAGACTTTTAATCGATGGTTAATTACCTTTGTTAAAAAAGACAAACAACTAATCTGTTCTCTAAATATTTGGCGCATATTTTCAATTTTGCACACCGTTATTTGCCCAAGTAGTAATAGTTAGATAATACCACCAATGAAGAACTGTTTCTCTTCGGAGAATATTTTTACTTCTGTAAGCTTTGCAATTCGAGGAGTGTTGTTTGTTGCAAAATGTTTTGGGCATAAGTTAATGTTGCATGCCCGCATCGAGTGAAAAAAAATAATGTTGGCAGAGTCGATCGACCTCTTTAACTGTACTCTTTTCGTTTTAATGCAGTCTTTCACACAAACCGTTAAGTAGAAGTAGAGGAACCAATACTCCATAAAGCGTTCAAATCCTGCATCATTAGCCTCATTTCCTAACGGCGCTGTTGATTGCAGTCTTAAGATAACTTCGCTTATTTCTGGCTGTTGCCTTCCCGATCTTATGCCGACGTCTGCAAGCTCTGTACTTTTCTCATTTTTTTCCAAAGGAGTGCCAGTCTGCCGCTGTGACGGTCCAGCGTTTAAAATTGTAGAAACGTTTTGCAGGGTGTGTTTACTCGAAGTACCTGTGCAGATAACAAATGAAAACAGATTAACCAGGAAAATTAGTCCCTTTTGATATAATAAATAGTTACAGAAAAATCGAACTAAATAACTTACCCTCTTGAATTTCATGTGAACCTTTGTCGTGCGATCTGCGAATTTTATTGGTTTTACCTCTCATTATTTTCTTAAATTAATGAAGAAATTACTCAGCTGTGCAAATCTTATTTGCAATTTATCAATTTTTGAACTCGTGATATTAAATCATTAGCAACAGTATCTCAGAATTTATTCGTAATTTTACTCAAGGTTCAAATTTTAAATAGACCGATTATTGAAAAGCTATTTATACGTTATTGATATCCTGTAGTAGAAATGTTATTGAGGAATTGTCCCTCCAGATGTAAACATGTAAATTGGAGTAAATCAGAGAGATCAAAGCATTTCTAATGAAGAAAGTACTGTGCAGTTTAGAAATTCAATTACTGCACTAAAGAGTGTTATTTGCTCTCGATAAATGCATTCAATTTTAAATAGAGTTAGTAGACGACTGATTGAACTGCTTGTAAATTATTAAAGTAGATAAGTTCTTGCTATGCATAAAAAGAACTTGCCGTGACTGCAGTGGTTCCATAATTTTGCAAAAGACTTGATTAAAATGAAATGGAAGCTACATGCCTAAATACTTAATCAGGAAGCAAATTATACCACTTCTGGTGTTTTCCACAGAACAAGTACCCTTTCGTGCTCCTTTAACATTTTTGACAATCTGTTTTGTCTTTGAGGGTAAGGGTGCAAATAGCTTTCTCTATGAATTAAATATTATAACGCGTTGTAGAAATCAAGATGGGGAAGTATACATGGGTACTCCCTTGAATATTTGGGGAGGTCGAAATCGGTCATTCAGTAAATAAATAATTCAGTTGTATTGATGGAATAATTGCCATATAACATAGTAACAAATGACAAAAATAAGATATGTGAAGTAAAATGGCTGAGTTAAATAGGTTACATTGGGGATATAAACAGAAGTAATTTCTGTCGAACTTGTAGCGGATTGTTACACGAATAGGCCTTGACTTATCCTCAGTAGTTTCTATGATGAGATCCCCTCAACAATGTAGAAAAGGCAGGCGTATGACGTGGAAAACGTTTATTGGAATGTATGTGTGACTGTGTGTATCACAAATAATAGTCATTAAAATGCAATGAAAGGTTAGCTTGACTATGCAGGGACTATTGATTTTTGTCTGAGTGAGTGGTCTCTGTGCTCACAGCCGCTATTATTTCTTACGTGACAAGTAGCATGACCGTACTTTCGAGTCTGTCCGATTATGCATGAAATGTTTTTGTTCAGTCATGATAGAATTCATTTACGTTGACCTATTGGCAATTTTGTAACATTACAAACGCGTAACGTAATAATTACTGAAAACCATTGTTATTTTTAGAGTAAAAAATTTATTTTCATCGGACTAAATATTATTTCAGTTACAGACTGTCACAATTTTTATAAAATTTCGTTACTAGTTTTATTTATATGATGCAGGAAGTAATTCTTGATCAATTTCTAACATATATATATATTTGTAACATATGTTACCATTGTTCTGTTAAATTTATGACATTGATGTTTTTCTTATTTGAATTGTCTGATTCTTTGCAGTTTTAGTTAATTAATTGAAATAGAACATCGATAGGACAAATACTAAGATCAAAATTAATATGTGTGACTCTGCATTTAACGACTTATATTTGAATGAAATTTTGTACACCTCTTCACGCCAAAGACTGTTTATCCGTAGAAATATGAAGAACCGGGAAAGTTCAATTAACTATTTAGCGCGCCAATAAAACATCGCACATCTTACAAACCGAAGAGATGCACCAAAGTGTCGTTTTAAATAGTCTCAAAAAATGACAATATTTTAAAGCTATTTAAAATGCTAGGTTTCTTAATTTTACCACATAATACAACATTTAAATCTTGTAATCCGCTAAACTTTGACTCGTAAAGTTTATAGGTGGACATGAAGCGGATTGCTACACAAACAAGCCTTGACTTATCCTTATTTCGTGATCTCCGAGTATGGAAATGCTCCCGAAGGTAACTAAGTTACCTCGACGATATAGAGGCAACAGACATTAGATACAATTTCGGCTAATTTGACCACGCCATAAATATTGATTGTTGATTGGCTGAGAGATCTCTGCACCCACGGTTGCACACGCTCCCTAACGTGAACAGCAGCACGGTCGCACTTGCTTACTACGGGATAAGTAGAGCGCGTGGGATACCTTGGTTCACCCACGTAAGCGCTGCGTTTCCCACAATACTCCCCTCCATAGCGTTTTTAGGTTGTGAAAATGTAAAGGACACGATCGATAATTAGTTACTGTGTATAAAGGGCCGGTGGATAGGAGAAAGTAACCCTTCGACCATAACGAGTGCGAAAAAGTTTGGGTCGAAATATGCAAGATTTCGGGGCTGTAGGGTCCATAGTATCTGAGTGCAAGGACTAGAATGTAAGAGTGAAAGGAAGCATAGCATCTTTCGCGGGTGAATCAGACGTATTAGTTGGGCTTTTTTTAACAGTGAATGAAGATGCAGCAAGGGAAGGGTTAGGAAGAACAGAACGGGAGTTATCCGTGGGGTATGCAACAGGAGAGTCTAAATATGCCGGCTTAACTTGTCGATACTTATTGAGGCTATAGTATCATTGCGATCAAGAATGAAGTATTTAAATTTGCGTTTGAGAACTTCGAAAGGTCCGTCATACGGTGGCTCCAAAAGTTTCTCCTTTGCGTTTACTCGAACAAAAACAAAGGGCCATACTGATAAGTCTTTGTACATTTTCTTTGTTTTGAGAGTGGAGAATAATTTTATCAGGAGTTGTACCAAATACAAATTTCCCAGGACAGCATTCAAGGTCCTGAAGAAGTTTCGACCAATTTATTCCGGAAAAAGAATTTTCCATTATAGAGGATTTAAGATGCCGACGAAAACGTTCAACGAGACCATTGGCTTCTAGATGATAAGCTGTAGTGTGAATGTATGTACATCAACTCTTGAAACAGGGCAGAAGTGAATTGCGATCCTCTATCTGTTGTGAATACGGATGGAACACCTATACAATTACCTAAGATTCTACTGGAATTTTGGCTACAGATTCATATGAGTTATCACGTTGCGGAATCTCAAGACGCCAACGTGTAAAACTGTCGATTCTGGTTAGGATGTGATTGAAGAGTTTGACTTGGGAAGAGGACCTACAATGCAACCATGTATATGTCGAAAACAGAGTGGGCTTCGAGCGTGTCTGTGGATCTTGCTGGACTGACAAGTGAGGTAATTTCTGGCTCATAGACGTCTATCATGCCGAAATTTTTCCAAATGAAAAGGCTGATCATCAGTCTGGTTGTTGAACAAATACTTAGGAGCGAAAATCCATGGAAATAATCGAAGATCTTCTGGCGATGTGCTTGGAAACAAAAGATCTCGGCTTGGCGGTTGAAACGTCACCATGGATACTGGTGTCAGGAGTCTGATGGAGTAAGCATTCAAAATGTCAAAGAGAGTTTGAAGTGATTGCCGTAAATTCTGGATCTGCCTACGTTTAGAATCAAGTTCCTGTAGATCGAGGGGTGATACATCAATTTGATCAACTTCCATAAGGGAAATTGCATTAGCAACAGCATTACTGAGGCCATCGATATATCGGATATCATTGGCGAATTGAAGGACGAAGTCCAAATGACGGATTTCTCTGGGAGAATGATGGATTGTGGGTGCGCGAATAGCGCAAATTAGGGGATTGTGGTCGATGAAGATGGTGATTTGGCGTCCATCCAAGATATATGGAAAGTTTTTGACAGCAAGGTAGATGGCGAGTAGTTCGGCAGATGTGAGCTCCTTCGAGGAGGATGATAATGGTTGAATCTCGTAAGTAGGTGGGTTGAAAAAAGCATTTTCCAGTGGGGTTTCCTTTCAATTTAGCATTGTCAACCTTGGAGTACTTGCAGCCTGGTTGACATTTCTTGGCGTCGTCGCCGTATGTCTAGTGATAGCAGCAGATTTGGATTCGGTGTTTTGAGAAACTGCTGTCATGAGAATCGGAGAAGTTTGACACAATAGACTATCTTCTGCAAAAGCATTTTATGAAAGCTAGATTGTTGTGGGGTGGCAGAGTTGAGAGTTGGACTTTCCACAGTATGAGCATGTGATTGATCATAGAGTTCTTAAATCCTGTTGGCTACTTCAGTTGGTTCGTCGAGACTGGTGATGTAAGTTCTGGAAGCAAGACATGTTGCGATATTTGAAGGAAGACATTTAATCCATAACTGTCTACAAATTGAGTCGTCGAGATTGGTTCCACTGGCAAGTGATCGTATGTGGTGAAGGATCCGAGAAGGATTGCGATCTCCCTAGTCCACTAGTGACAGAAGTTGTTGAAAATGTTTTTCCTGAGAAACAGAGAGACGACTGATAACAGCTCTTTTGAGTATGTCATGGCAGATTTCATCTAGTGCTTTAGTGATGATATCAAAAACTTATGCAGAGATATTAGTTGAGGAGCAGAAAAGGAATATTGAAACATCGTTGCCTGCCTGCTAATTCACCTTAGTTTGACTCTTATTTCCTACTACATGAATGACATATGTGAGTTTTTTGGGTCGAAAATAGGATAATGGAGAGGCGAGTAAAATATATTCCCACTAAAATCTGTTTCCATAGGCATTCTGTGACAGTGGAAAAAGACGAAAGGAGCGAGTTTACGAACTGGTGATAGTTGTTAAAGGAGGGAGAGAACCACCAAATGTGCTGTGGGATCAAAGCAGGCTTACTAGATCACATTAGGGTCAACAATTGTGTAGTGGATCGCTACACGAATTAGCCTCAACTTATCCTTAGTAATCTCTGTGGCGAGATCTCTGAATATGGAAAGGTTCAAGAAGGTAACTAAGTTACCTCAGCGATAGAGAAAGGAAACAGATGGCGTGGAACACTTTTACTTGGGCTGTGCGTAGCTGACATGGAGTTTAGTCATTAAAAGCAATTTCGGCAACTTTGACCATGCCGTAACTATTGATTGTTGATTGGCTGAGGGTCCCTGCGCCCACGGTCGCACACGCTCTCTAACATGATCAGCAGCACGGTCGCACTTGTTGTCGACGGGATAAGTAACACGTCGTTCTTTCCAATATGTTCTAGCGCGCATGGAATTCTTTAGTTCAGCCACGTTAGTGTCGTGTTCTTTGCAGACACACTTCGCACAATCACACATCATGACAATGTCGACGAAATAGGTAAACAGAAATGATATTATAATTACATAATGTCTCATGGTTATACTCTTTAAAGCCCTAGACCGTAAATGATCTTTCATTACTGATTAAACCAACATCAGTACACTGATGAACTAGAATCGAATAAAGTAGCATTAATGCAAATGGTAAAGCTTTTAGTGCCTTAACTTTGAACTGATTGTATTGCAAGTTAGAAGTGTGAAATAATTAATGAAATTATAGGTTCTATTTTGATCCGCGAATTAAGTGCACTCACTCGCTTAAATAATTTTGACAAAATTTTCCCGACAATCTCGATCTACTTTGTTGACCTTAAGGAAATCATTTTTGTCTGTCATCAGATGAATTGAGTCTGAAATCATTATCAGCACATTTCAAAAGCGATTGAAAAAGATACTTATAATAAAGTGGTGTGGCAGAATTTTTAATTCCTACTTGGAATACATTCATGTTACTGTTCTTTCCAAGGTAGTAATGGAGACACCTTTCTCAAGCAAAAGTTACTTAATTGCTTTGAAATCAATTCCTTACCAATATTAAATCTTGGAATTCCATTTGTCGGCTAACCCCTCATTATATGAATCTAATTTCATATTGTGAAATGAAGGTTAAACAATTCTTTGTCGTACAACTGAGGTCTAATATCGATTCTATGTCAATGACATGCAGGTCAGGGAATTACGAGGTCGAAAATCATACATCGACTGGTTCATTGACCGACAAATCATACTTTTCAACTATCAAACAATGACATACAATTCTTTGCGTATAAATTGAATATTGCTTATATTAAATAATGATCTGGTCTGGTAACTGGACGGGTTTTGTCGAAATGAATCTCTCTGTGGAGTCTGAGTAACGATAGCATACTTGATAACTAGGCTTGATTGTGATTTATGGCGTTATAGCGATATAGGTAATCACTTGTTATCGTGCTGTTGACTATTTCACCACATAAGGTCAAGTTCTACCTAATAAATCACATTAATGCTTGCAGACTGTGTCGAAGTTCTTTTGGGCTTAAGTGAAATGTATTAACGCAGTTTTATAGAAGTCATCTGGATATGCTGGCCTGGAGCCAACAAAATATTAAAGCAGTTGTCCAGTAATTTTCTAAATGCCAGCAGGCGGCTAATCTTTCCCCACCAGGAACCTCCCTCTGCCCCAAAATGCACTTGTATGATCCCGCATACAAGTGGATTTTGCTGGACTTGTCCATGATCTCTCAACAATTGTTGTTATAGATTCCCACTCAAATGTGACAAACTGCTTCCGTCACGGTCTATCACAAATAGCGTGGTGACTGATAGTCCTCACAAGATTTTAAACCTAAGGCCTACCAGTGCACTTTATTATCAACCCTCTTTCATGACTTACGTCGGAGTTATAAAATCACCCACATATGGTCTTTATCATCCCATCCTCAGTAATACTGACAGGTAGAGAGATCCGTTGATAAGGCATTTCAGAAGTTACATAATGGGTGGAAAACCAGACTTCAAGGAGTGGAATATTTTTATCCAAAAAAAGAAATAAGATAACAACTTTAGATGTTTATCAAATTATTTGACCATTTATAAACCTGCATTAATCTTAAAATGGACTAAAAATTGTAGGTTTTTGCTGGACAGCATGTGTAAAGAAGAAAGCGTTGGTTAATCTCGTGCATAGAAAGAAATTCGGGAATTTCGGCCTATTTTAGGGGCTTTAAAGACAATTTCATGCGCATTAACCACATTCATATAAATTTAATGTAATGAATAATTACGGACGGGTATAGTACACTTTAATCAAATTACATTCTATATTCAATAAATATCAAATATTTGCGACAAAGTAGAGCACACATTGATACCGAGATCACAAATCTACAATGAAGATTAAGTGTACGGGTATAATAATATATAATAATAAACAAGTAGCCAACTGTAATCATTACCTCAGAATTAAACGATACCCTATATTCATATTCACCAATTCCGTTACGTGAGAATTCTATGCGTACCAGGTGGCCAACAGTTACACTCACCGGAGAATCCTGAGTGACGTTATCTTCGCCATATTTGCTGTAAAAATGGAACCAAATAATGAAAATGTCAGAATTTACGATTTTAAAAAGAGTACAGCACTTTCAAGTATGTGAAGTAAGTTATATAGGGACCGAAATCGAAAAGATGGCTTTAATATTCGCGATATCTTTAATCGTTTGATAGAAAAATTAATTAAAATGGGTTTAATTTTATTCAAATGATCAATGTGATGACATTTTAATCATTGGTTGAATGACACGTATTCAAGAGAATCTTAGATTTATTTATTCAGAAATCCTACTAACGTACATAATTATATTTTACATTTGTCTGCAACAGACGCAATAGTGTTTACTAAACATTCCAACTTGCTTTCATTGATGGTACTTATTTTATTTAGATCGCAAGGAAATAATTATTTGGGATATTTTCATTAGAATAAGGCTTTATTGTTCAACGCGACAGAAATAGTTTTTCTTTGAACTTCTTTATAATTACTGGAATACTTAACTTGAGATCTTTAATTTACATGTATAATAGCATCCTGAATATTACTGCGTTCCTGCGCTCACAGCCGCACTTACTCATTACGCGAAGTTGCATGCTGCACCTTCAAGCCTGTCTGAGAGCGCATGAGACTACCGTGTTCAGCGGCGACGGCGTTGTGTGCTTCACAAAAGACATATTTTTAGGATAAGATAAAAATATGATCTTTAATAATTATTCGATATTTTTCCTTTGGAACTTAATATTTCTTCTTTCTGACGGAAATCGTAAAAGTCAAAAGAAAAATCTTGAAATTTTTATCTGGCCAAAAGATATTTGTTGCTAAAGTTATCGAGCCAAAAAACTTAGTGCTCTATTCTACGTAACTAATTATTTGAAAGCTCAAATATTTGTGCTATTTATTTTCAAAACAAATGATTATTATTCATGCATAAAAATAATGAATTCTAACGGAGGTTTTATAAAAATTTTTTTTTCAAATATACATTTTAGGAGAAGTAAACTTGTTATGTGCTTAACATTTTCAAATTAAAGGATCTGCTGAGAAAACGCGTTGATCTATTTTATATATTGATTTATTTATTTTATTTATTTCGCGCCAATTTAAGTAAGATAGTTTAATTGTGTTATGACTACACATTTGTAGCGGATTAAGCTACCTAACTGCCTAAGCTGCCTAACTGTATTCAGAAACCTCAGTGGCA
Organism: Hymenolepis microstoma; assembly: GCA_000469805.3. Lineage (NCBI taxonomy): Eukaryota > Metazoa > Platyhelminthes > Cestoda > Cyclophyllidea > Hymenolepididae > Hymenolepis > Hymenolepis microstoma. The sequence continues at coordinate 5,961,099 of LR215995.1, read as the reverse complement.
GAGTTCTCCTAGTTCGTAAGACCCCTCCAGAATTGGCTAAGCTATTGTAAAGCTAAGAAGAAATAGAGGTATCCAATGGACGCGTTTATTCTAGACATGCATGGCGTGGAGTGTAACAAGGGAGGAAGCTTAGTCATTCAACATGGAAGATTAAGTAAAACGAGTGGAGGCTTTTGATTGGCCATTGGCTGTATGTCCTCACACTCAATCCGTACTCGAAGTTGAACGGCCGCACCTTCAAGTCACGATGTGCGCCCACATTTCACAAGTTCAAGGAGCAAATGGCATACTTGGTGAAATTCAACGGTTTTTTGGAGTTAATTAGAACCACGCCTTATGACATAGTACAGTTTTAATTCTCGTGTTAATGTAAACGCATTAGCAATTAATAGATACCGAATGAAAGTTCGGCCTTTATTTAATTTTTATAAGAAATAGTATTAAAATTTGTCAAGTTTCTCTACTTAAGGTCGCTTATTGTATTAGAATTTTAAGATGGCTAAAATTAGGCAATTCCTCATTCATTATTACCAATTACACACATTGCACAAAGAAAATCAAGTAATTTAACTTAATCATGAAGCATCACTTACGTGTCCATTTCAAGTTTTGTAATAGGTTTCAGGCATTTTAAATAAAATTAGTTATTTTTAATAACGATGCTGGGCGATCAAACGAAATTTCCAAATTTCTATTTAAAAATTATCACACCCTGTGTTCGCGCATTAGATTGAATTTTCTTTACTCGATTGAAATCCAAATTAATTTCATTTATAATATATACTCACTGAATGAGCAAGTAGTCATAATACTATTACGAATATTATATAATGACGCAATATTTCTCAGGAAACAAAGTTTTTGTGCGAATTTGGCCAGGACATGGACTCTCAAAATCTTGCTTTTAAAAATTTAAAGGATACAAACGTTTACTTTGTAGAGGATTGATACACGAACAAACCTTGACTTATGCTCACTAATCTCTATGGCGAGATCCCTAGTATGGAAAGGCTCCCGGAGTTGGCTAAACGACCTCAAGAATATGGAGGAAACAGATGTATAGCGTGGAACATTGAATAAAATTTCGGCAACTGACCATGCTGAAACTATTGATTGTTGATTGGCTGAGAGATCTCTACACCCACGTGATCATCAGCACGGTAGCACTTGCTGACTACGGGATAAGTAACGCGCCGTTCTTTCCACTATGTTCTAGCACGCATGAGATTCTTTGGTTCAGCCACGCTAGCGTTGTGTTCTTCACAGACACATTTCGCACGATCACACATCCGAAATGATATTATAATTACATAATGTCTTATGGTTATACTCCTTAAAGCCCAAGACTGTAAATGATCTTTCATTACTGATTAAAATAACGTCTGTACTCTTTGATAACCTTGTAATGGACCACATCACTTTGATCTTGATGACTGGGCCTTCTCAAACATTTTTGAAATTAGAATATTTATACCTTGTATGTAAAATTTGCTAAAATTAGTTAAATGAGAAGTGTCAAATTAATGAAATGAACTGAGCGATTGAACAGGCTTCATCGGTGCAAGTTGTAAATTGAATTGGCTCATTAAAATGCACCAAAGTTGAGTGTTGTTGCCCCTTTGTTATTTGGAGAAGAGTCTGTAATACTTATGTCTTGTCTTGGCGCATAATGAAGAGGTTCTTTAAGCTCAGTATTGAGGCACTATGTGACGTCACCCACTTGAGGGCAACCATCTGTTTAATTACACTGATCAGTGTTGCCACACATTCTTTCAATGACTGCGATAGCAGAATCTCCAAAGCTGTTATTATGTAGCTTGTGAAAGTGAAGTATTTAACTTAGCATGACCTGATAAGCGGTGTCCATTCAACCTCCTTATTTATACTATGTATCTCCTCATGATGTTTGCACTATCGGCCATTCACAAGTCAGTTATCCCAAAGGGTAGCTGGTTTGAAAACTTATCTCATAAAAGTTTAGCTTATTTCTAAATTAGTGCGCGTTTAGTGGTAACATCAAAACAAACGATCAACTGATACCTCGAATGGGCGTATATATGATTAATGACTCATACTATCTGAGCATATTCGTGAACTTTACCATGACATTGATTCTATGGGCTCTTACAGATCCCAAGAAATGATACGAGTGGATGAAAATTACCTATAAAGGTGAAGTAATGTTGCAAGCTCAGCATTAAAGGATCTCTTGAGAATAAATAGAAAAACAATGAAATAATTAAGCAACCACTTCCACTGTCTGTTTAAATACAGCCCGCAAAATAATTGCTTTCAACTGTCTATATTAGCGTAAATGGCAAGATTTGAATAAATATTGTTTAGCTTTGAGTGAATATTTCTTGTATGTCATTGAGGCAAATGCATTAAGGTACGTAGTCGTTCAATAAATGCTGTGCACAAATCAATCTATTCACAAAGTTACAGCTGTACATTATACGTCTCGACTTGTTGTCGCATCTTGGTTCAAAGACTAACTACTTCGCAATCTCAAAGGTGTCGTGGAGTTGAGCTGCTTACTGAGTGAAGATAACCACATCCGACCAATGCAATCCCTGCATATAGATTGTTAGCATTGACGGAAACGCGGTAGCATTCTTAAGGTGGCTTGGAAGTGTGTTAAGTTAGAAGGATGGCAAAGGGTTTTGTGGCAACATAAAAAGACATCCCTCTGATTCCATAAGAGAGTGGAGGTCACATTAGTCTACCTTTTGGAGAGGAAAAAGTAAAAATAGTGTGTTTTCTACGGTTGTAAAGTGGTGCATGTTAATGAAGTGAAAGGTGGAAGTAGAACATTGAAAGTAGAAGAATGACTCAACGCGATGAGAACGTTCAGAACGAGTGATAGAAAGAGGAGGGAGTGGAGTGATGTAAATCTCACCTTTTTTCTTTACTTTTATTCGGCATTTTACGATGCATTGAGAAATCCAGAACGCTCTCACTCGTTCTACTTGTTAATAATTAGTAGCATTTATTTATCAGACGGCTTGCATAACACCTGATCCACACCTATTGAAGTAACACATGAGAAATGGAGGGTTGAGTGACAATGAACACTACCGAATTTCAAAAAATTCCAATACTTACTTTATGCAAAGGCCAAAGTGCAATCAATCTAGCTGTCTTTTACTCACGAATGGGGCAATACAGGAGTCAAAACGTGTTCTTACGAGTCTGTTAACGTAAAACGGAATTGATGAAGATGATGTCGTGGTGTGATGGGTGCCTGACCCACGTGAGTTGATGGGGATACATAGCCTTAATGCATGTTAAAAGAACGGGGAGAGAGGGATGGGGGGAGTGAGGGGGAGGCAGAGAGTTACAGAGGAACAATATTACTACCACCACCAATGTGTTGAATACATATCTGAATCTTTAGGAGAAATCCGAGTGTTAGATTCGCTAAGGTGAATGACGGTTCGCCATGTTCAGCTCACATAGACTGGTTATCTGTTTTGTGCGATGATGGTGAAGTGTGTCCGTCCAGGATTAGCCGAAAGTGGTTGACTCCTGGTCAGATATCGAGAAGTTGTGATGTGATGTAATTTGTCCCAGTTGGAGTGAGATTCCAGAATAATAATAAGACGATGACGATGAAAGAGAAGAAGTATAAGAGTCAATCAGTTTTGAGATCCATATCGAACTTCTGTTGTTACCCTCAAGTTAGTTACTCCACGAGGTGCCTCAGTACTGGGCTTCAAGCACCTCTCCAATTGGGCATCAAGACATCACTTCGCTCCCGCCGTTTTCCAAAAGATGGCGGTAGTAGTCTGTACTAGTTAAAATATATTAATCACAGATGTTGAACACTTTGTTTTGACATTTGTTAATATAACCCTACTTTGATATAACTTAATTTGTGCTTGCATAACAATAGCATTTTTAATTAAATATGTCCAAATTTAAGCCGACTTCACGTGATTTGTGGAAAGTATTGCTTTATTATTTCAATATGAAAAAAATCGGAAGTCTGGCTGAGGCTCACCGGATTATCTCAGATACTTATGGTAAAAGGGTTATTAGTGACAGAACGTATCGGCGGGAATGCTTCTAACTTTTGAAGTGGTTGAGTGGTGATGTTGCTGTCGAAGACCGGCATAGTGGTGGAAGGGTGGAAAAAGTTGTTGAAGATGCAGAATTGAAGGCGAGAGATTCTTAGTGAAGACTCGTGTTAAACCGAAGAAGAATTATCAGAATCATTGGGTGAGTATCTGTGAGAAGCAATCTCAAACCGCTGAAACAGTTGTGAATGATTGAGAAAGAAGGATATTGTGTACCCCACGAGGTGAAACCAAGAAGAGATGTGAAGCGACGCTTGTTTGCTTGTAAACAGTTGCTGGAAAGACAAAGAGGAAAGGAATTTCTTCATCGTTTTGTTACTGGGGACGAAAAATGGGTATATTAAAATAACTCCAAGCGGAACAGAAAATCATGGAGATTGCCCAATGGTCATACTGCGACTCGGTCAATACATTGGCCGAATATCCATGGCTCAAAAGTTATCCTTTGTGTTTGGTGGGGAGACCAGTTTGGCGTAATTTTTTATGAGCTTCTGAAACCGTCCGTCCGAAATCATCACAGGTGAGCGTTACGTTATAGAACGCAATTGATGCCGTGCCTGAGCCGTGCTCAAAAAAAGAAAAACAGCCACAGTACAAAGAGAGACACGAAAATGCTAGACTTCGTGAATAATTATCTCGAAGCTTTGAAATGGGAAATTTTACCTCACCCGTCGTACTCTCCAGATGTTGCTCCGTCTCAGTTTCACCTCACTCACCTAACTCATTGGCACATGGCCTGGCTCATCAGCACTTCGGCTTTTATGAAGTAGTGAAAAATTAGAACGACTCATGAAAGATGAAAGATCTTTTCGCCGCGGGATTCGCCTGCTGCCCGAGAGATGGGCCAAAGTGGTAGCTAAAGATGAACAATACTTTGACATTTAATGTGTGTAATCGTTTTGTTGTAATAAAGCCTCAAATTAAAAACGGCGGGAGAAAAATTGTAGACCTAATATTATTATTATTATTATTGAGCTGCATAACAACGAGGCAACAGCACTCAACTTTATTAATTTTTAATAAGCTAATTCAATTTGTAAATTGAAATAATAAAACCTCTTCAATCGCTCAGTTCATTTCATTACTTCTGCACTTCTAAATTGACAATCATTAACAAGCTTTACATCCAAGGTATAAATACTCCAATTTCCAATATTTGAGAAGGAGAAGTCCTTAAGACCAAAGTAATGCGGACAAGTAATTGTATTCTGATGAAATAGTTATCCTTTTTGAAAGAACTCACAAAATCATATCTGAGCCCTCTTAAGCAAACACTTTTGGCGAAATTCAATCCAATTTATTATTTTAAACTGATGGATATTACATAATCATATAATACCTACTACTGAATGCCAATCACTCTGACAGCAACCTACCTAACCAATGTAGTATAGAATAATCAAGCCAATTTCCTTTACTTCTGCAAAACTTATACCCTATGAACTAGATCATTAATCTTGGGTAAAATAATTAACAATGATATCATGGGCTAGTGATGATTTAGGTGCACTGCACTTAGGCAGATCAAAATTTAGATCTCGGTCTCCTTGCAAAGCTCACTTGAATTAAATTTATTGTGAAAATTCAACGCGATTTCGTAAGGAAACAGGTTGGTCTTTTTTCCCACAAAGACACTGAATGATTTGATGGATAAAACGATCTGCCACTGGTTGAAGTCGATTCTTAGGACTTATAATAGCGTAAAATTGGGCAATATGTAGAATACAGCAAAGGTTTCCACTTTACTTGTCATCTTGTTTGTCAATGGGTCAGGAGAGAATGTTTTCCTGTTTGTAAATTAAAATTAAAATTGATACACTTGACCTGAAAATTTATCACACCAATATGGACTTACTTTACTGACACACCCCCGCATTGGGTGAAAACGGGTTTTTATTAAAAAGATAAAGATAGATGGGCGTGCCATAATTGAAGCTTTCAAAAATTGGGGCCACCTATCAGTTACAGTGGATACGACACAAAAGAGAAAAATACAGCAAACATCTAGCCAGACACCAGAGTGCAAACTTTGGCTCAAACATTGAGCAGATAACGTCCACAGTAGCGAGAAGGTAGAACGTGCAGAGGAAAGGAGATTTATTGCAACCATAACCGACCATGATTATGAAGGATCTGAGATCCTTCTACCTTAATTTTGATTAAAATTCATTCATGATTTATGTTCATTGTTAGCCTTTTGCACTCACGTTTAGATGCATTGCATGACCACATGCCAAATCAATTATCTGAAAGCAAATAATTAAATGGCATTTAATTCCGAAGTAGGTCTTCCTAATAACAAAAAAGGAGAAAGTGTGGCAATACCCAGTGGTTTAATTTCATTTGGATTACGGAGCGAATTCACCTCCTCGAACACCATTGCAAATTGACCGGTTGTTTAAATATGGTGGTCTATTTTACCACTTTAAATCACATCTCTATTTAAGGTAGAAATAGTGAAATATTCTCGCGTGATATCTAAGCAGCCAACGTAGTTGAACCCTAGGAGTGATAAACTGCACATTTGAAATTCGGAATGTGAGCCACACACGGGGGAAATATCATTTAATTAACGACCAAATTCTAATGAAATAGCACTCTTGATGAGCACTCACTCATCAAAATTTACTGTTAACTAACTGATTAAAAACTGTATTTATGCCTTACTGTGGGTGCATCATTTAGAAGTCAGTGTGGGAAAAATTTGAGCGCTGACCAATTATCTAACACCATCATCCAAAAATTCAGATTATATGAAATAATTGGAAATGTTAAGATGAGTAATTTTTGTCATTTTAGAATCGCACATTCCCTACTACATGTTATCATCCTAAATTCGGAAAACCACACATTTTCAAAACAAATATATATATTTTTTTCCTACTGCTTATTAAAAGTAGGCAGTGAATGGTCACATCTCATATCTGCGAGTGAATTTGCACGGGTTGTAAATCGCTCTTTTTACAAATGCTATTGCTACCAGAGTATTCAAGGTCACTGTTATCTTCGATTGGGTTTAGTCGCACCGGGATACCCCATTCATCCGAATTTTTGCCAAAAGAAGAGCTATCACCATAGTAGTCATTAGTTGTATTGAATGTGGTCACTGCTGCAGCAACTAGAATGTGCAAATTTTGCTGCTTAGAAATAGTGCATAGAATGGGAAAAATAAGAGTTTGCGAACTTCATTTATTCATTGACACGCAAAAAATAAATACTTGTCATTGACATATATATTTTTATTTATTTATTATGGAAATTAGCCGATAATACAAGCTTACCTTGCTTTGATTACACAATAACCAATATCTTTCTTGATCTGTTTATAACTTCAGCCTGATTCTAATCGAACTAAATTTTAAATAATGTAACTAAAAAATACGAATAACTGTATTCAGCACTCGACAACTCTCTTCACAGTCCACCTCCTTTGTCTCTAAATCGATACAGATAAGTCAAGGTTGAAAAACAGGTTTTCAGGTAATGCATATTGTGAATATAATTTCTCCACGAACCTGAGTCAAATCATTTGAGCATTATGACTTGAAAATGGCACTATAGTTCTTACAAGAACATGGCAATTCGATACTTCCAGAATTCCGATGGAAGTAATTGTTATCCTAACACTCTTGTCCATCTTTACTTAATGCCCTTCCTAACCCTCTCCAAATCCACTCCAAGAGTACCTTTTAGAATTCATCTGTTGTTCCTATGCATCAAGTATTTCCAAATGCTTAAAATTCTATCTGATTTCCAATTTAATTTGCTAAAATCGAATCAGAACTCTTGATGATCAATGCAAATTAAACCTTCCAGTGCTTTTCTACGATCATTGAATCGCTACTAATTGTGAAAAAATAGTTTTATAGTGGCATTTGAAGCGAATTAATGGGATATTTTAACCCAATATCTCGTATTTAAAGGGTCAATGAAAATTTTCTATTAACATATAGTAATCTAAAGAAGAAAATATCCTCCCTTTACACTCTCACAAGTTAATTTACAGATGGTTTTTAAGATGGGTAGGTTCAAGTGCAAAATTGATGCTATTTTCTAATGCAGAATCCATTAATTTTTTGAAAGTTCAAGCAACTTTATCCGCTTTAACTGTCAGAAACTATTTATTTCTTTCTAACTATCAACTGGTCATTTTTATTTTATTTACAAAAGGAATGCCGCGTCTTTATGACAGGAAACAATTCTGAAGGTTTTTTCTATTCACTAATTAGTTCCTACACTATTTCTGGTGAAACATCCTGCGAAAATAATACTTTAAGGGTCAAAAGAGATATTTTAATTCCATTCAATAGTTTTTATTAAACATTTTGTTAATTTACTTACCATGTTCATAGTTGGAAACGTCAGTGTTGAATTTGGATGATTCCTGCAGTGTTGCTATTGGAGTAAGAAGAAGCAATAGGCCACCGAGTCTTCAGCTATCTATACCTTGAAATGAAATTATTTATTTCATTTATTACAATAACTTTTAATTTAAAAAATATAACACTAGACCACAATCGTTCAAGAATGAATTGTTCGTCAACAGATGGAATTGAAACTGCATGATGAACATTGTCTGGTAACCACAGAGTTCACATATTTTCATGCGGTTGGAGGTACTAAGGAAAGCTCTTTTGCTCATTTCTATTATCATTTCGGTGATAACTTTCTTCTCTTCGAAAATTCTACATAATTACGTTAAGTAAATTTGTTAAATGGACTCTAGAACCATAAGTATCTCATTGCAGTATTTCAACTACCATTCAGATTTCAAAATTTAATACCACTTTACTAATGTAATTAAATGAGACTACTGACATGTACTTCCTGATCGATAAAATATTTCGTTGAAAATTTACGGATAATCAATCTTTCCTTCTCTATTAGTATACCAGATACGTAATTCATTGGAAGAGCAAGCGAACCAGTTCAAGCTCTCATCACATTGGCCTATTACCCACAAGAGGTCATATCTATACATATTTATTTGCTTATATATTTTACATACTGCTAAATCATACTGATTAATTTTGTAACAAGATGGCACATGATTTAATTGGACTTGAGTTGGAGGAAGAAGAGTTTTCTCGTTCAGTTTATTCCGAGGTTGTTGGTAAGAATAAACGGTCATCTGTATTCTTAGTGTCATCCGTAGTCTTAACTTCGGTAAGAGACGAATATTTCAATTATCAATGTTAATACTTTCCTTCAAATAGATTTTGATCCTGGCAATATCAATTTATTACATACAGATCGCTGCTCCTTCCTCATCTTATACACTAACTAAAGGTATTGGCTCTGCATTTATGGCTTGTGGGCTTCTTGAAATCTTCCCGTTTCCGATTGTTATAGTCAGCTTCACACAACCAAGTAAAGCCAAAACGATCATTGTAAGTACCTCAAATTAACCCATTTATTCCTTGTAGTGTTCCACTTTGGTTCCATTATTTACGATTTCGGATGTGGCGCTTGGAATCCTGATAATATCGCAAATCGGTGATACAGTAGTCGGTGCTGTTTTTGCCTCTCTTGGCATCACTGCGAAGTTATTCACTTTAATATCAATGGTCATACGTGAATAAATAATTCCAGGATAGGCCATTGCGTTGAAGGAAATCGTCCCTCATTGTTTGCAAATCGTCATGCATTGTTGAATAAAATCTTTATGAATGCACATGAGTGTCTGTTCTTGACAAAGGTGCATTGACATTTTCCCCAAACTGTCAATTTTAAACTTTTCCCATTGACCACATACCTAATCGTCTCAACGAATTCTTCTTTTAACATTAATATTGCACATTTGGAATCGTTTATAAACTAACTCCATCTTTGAGCAGACACTTTTAGCGGTAATCCATCTGTCTGTTAAATTCAACATTTGTATGAATTCCAATTTATCAATTTCAACTCCTAAATATTATGCAGCCATGTAATAATCACTAATGAATGTCTGATATCTCCTTAAACATAAATTGTAGCTTCAACTGTTAAAGTAAAGTTCACGTGTTTCTGCAATGCTTGTGCTTTTCAAATCAAATCATTAGACTTAATTTAAATATTCACCAGTGCAATCTTGGTCAGTGGCCATTTTGATTTGATCTCAGGACAAAGGGAAATTGCAATCAGGCAGTTCAAAAGTCAGATCTTGGTCTCCTTGCTTAGCTCACTTGAACTGAATTTAATGTGGAAATTCAACACAATTTCGTAAACCGCATTTCATGCTTTTATAACTGAACAAAATTGATTCTCATGACTTGTTGTTGCATAAAAATGTGTAGTGTATAGGTTTCAGCAAAGTTTTCAATTTTTATTGTCAAAATGCTTTCTTGGGTGTCGGCAGAGTATCGTTTATTATTTGCAACTAAAGTTCACAATTGATGCACTTGAGCTTGAAATTTATTACACTCACGTGGTTTCACCTTGCTGACTAATCCTCTCATTGCATGGGTCATGCATACCCTCTTACCACTTGAACAGATAAAACCAAATTAATCTATCAAATTACTCAACATAAGAAATCTATCGGCTTAGTAGCACCGAAAGTGAGAAACAGGATTAGTTTGCTTTTACAATAAAATTTTCATCATTACACTAAACCATATTGCTTTGTTCATTGCAATATTAGCCTAGCAGTTAGAAGAATAGTGTTCTGAACCTGATGTGTTACCACAACCAGTCACTGAACTCTGAGTTGTTTGGAGTATTGTTACATGTGATATGTATCTCGTTGGTGATTGCAATTTGCATTCAAAATCTACTTTTCATAATTGCGATGGCTTTTCTTAGCCACGTAATTGACGACTACATTCCTCCCCAGTTTGTGGTGTTCACTTCAGAAAACTGACTCGAGAATCATCTGTATGTCAGGAGATGGTATTAGCTTTACATGATGATCTAAATTAAAATTTAATTTCCAAGATTGGTGCAAAACATTTCCGAGAGTAGGTGGAATCAACCCATTCTATCAGATTGATAAACACAAGAAATCTATCCAATACGAAAGTTGGCTAAAGTGAACGAAATAACTATTTGTTTTCATAATTTTGGCAGTTGAATAGATTTAGGCGAAAACGCCACATTTGAAAATAATGATGCGGGCTTCATATCAATTTTACTGTGCCGAAATCGGTAGATAGCAAGTAGTACAAGTTGATGGTGTGATAGGATTGAAAACGTGCTCCGCAGGAAAAATGACTAAAGTCAGTGTCAGAGTACAGAATGTATAAGCGAAAAATAAAATTCGATTAGATGATTTTCTATTTTTATTTGAAACATTCCAAATACCATCTCCTGACATTCTCGAGTAAGTTTACTGAAGTGAACACCTCAAACTTGCCATCACAAAGATGAAAACTCGATTTTGAATCCGAAGTACATCCTCCAATGAGGTGCATATTTCATGTCCCAATACTCCGAACAATCCGGAATTCATTGGCAGTTAGTAATTTCACCTTAGCTACAAAACGCTTTTCTTCTAACTGCTAGGCCAATATCCTAATGCAGGAGAAAAGATGATTTGTAGGTGATGAATGAACTTTCTGTGAAAATCCGATTAATCTGGTTCTCGCTTCCAATACTACTTTGTCAGTAGATTTCCAGTGTTGAGTGGTCTGATAGAATAGTTTGATTCTCTCTGCTCTCTCTATCGTATGTTGATATGCATGATCAACTGAATAAAGACCTTTTCTCATGTAATGTGTGGGTGTGATAAATTTCCAGGTCATGTGCTTCAATGCCATAATAAGTTAGAGATAAGAAAAGATTATCTCAAGACCCTTTAGCAAACAAGCTGACATTTAAAGTAGAAACCTTTGCTGCATTCAACATAATTCACGGTTTTATGTCGTTGCAAGTCGAGAGAATCGATTTTGTTCAGAGACAAATCGTTTAATTTATTAATGCTTTAAATATGGATTGTTCGAAGTTTAGTAGCATGAAATATGAACCACGTTGGAGAGTGTACTTCGGATTCAAAACCTGCTTTCATCTTCGCGATGGCCAATATTAGTCACGTACTTCACGACTTCATTTCTCCAAAGTATATGATGTTCACTTCAGAACCTTGACTCGAGAATGAACTATCCGCCAGGAAATGGTATTAACAATGCGCGATACTCTAAAGTTAATCCAACACGAAGTTGGCTAAAGTGAACGAAATAAATATTTGGTTTTATAATTTTGTCTGTTGAGTAGATTTAGGCGGAAACTCCATCATTAAAAACAATAATGTGGACTCAATGTCATCTTTTCAGTGCCGACATCGTTGGATAGCAAGTAGCGCAAGTTGATGGTGTGATAGGATTGAAATGAAGCCTTCCAGAATGAATGACTAAACTCGGTCTGAATGCGTAGACTGGATAATAGAAACAGGCAAGGAATTCCATTTGGATGAAATGAAACCATAATATCGGAGTGAAGTTGAAGTGTCATTGCATTTTCCACTGCATTTGCTATTGATATCTTAGATGCACCTTCAGCACTTAAAGTCCCCTCAAATAAGTTTTATCTTGTATTTTTATATAGTCTAATTCGATTATATATTTTTCCATTTTTATTCGAAATATACTAACTTAACTTGAGCTGTACCCAATAAGATAATACTCACTTGATTTATTTAATCAAAGTAACTTAATTCAACAGGAACATAATTTTGGCCAAGTCGTGTTCCTGAACATCTTGTATCACTAAAAGGTTCAAATTGAAATGACGAAAGAGAAAATGGTAAAAATGAGCTTTCGATTGGCAAGAGTTTATTTTATGATAGTTGGTAATAAATATGAAGACAATGTTTGGGTTGATAAGGGTGTTTATATTGTTTCCAAACTGAATAATGTTTAAATGAGTTTTAATTTGAAATATGGGAATATTTTTTTCGAGAAGAAATCATGTGGAGAATATATTTTCCTCCTTTCAGCGTTAATTATTCATTCGTTCAGGGCAACATAACGGTTTGGATATGACAAGAAAATACATACTCGAGAGCACTCTAGGGACACCAAGTATGATAATGGGTATTCCCATTGCCAATAGTTTGAAATTAGTAATTAGTAGACTACCAATCACAATCTCTCCACACATTGCTATAAAATTCAGTGCAAAGTACTACGAGGAATGAATGGAAGAATTCAAAGCACTTACCGCGTTCAAAGTTATTCTATGTTCCTTTGAAAAGCCAATAAGTCCCAATAGACCCGTGATTAGGGCAATAGCGCAAAAGATACCCAGCAAACTATAGTAAAGGTTTGTTTTCGCAACATGCTCATTTGATACCGCGATAATGATGAGGTATAGTGCTTGTAACAAAAAGGATGACTAAAAATTGAAAATCGATAGTGTAACGGGATAGATGTCACTTACGAAGGATAGACATGGAATAATTGTGTGAAGTACTCCTTCAACACTGCAACAAGAAACAGCAGAACAACATCGCGTCATAGTTATGAATTAATTGATGCTTTTTTATTGTAGATAACTCTAAATAAATGTTTTCTGCCATAAAATCAGCCAATCTGATGTGAGATTAAATTGGTTTATTGGCGCTTACATTGAATTGCGTATATTTTGCGTCAAATTGGATGTAAAGGTCAATCTCCCAATAACTTTCAAGCCAAGAGTATCGGAGCATGAAATATGTGTCGTTAGTTCCGTTTATTCTACACTAGTAAAGTGGTTTTAGGTTTTGAAGTCAGAGTAGTAGTTGAAATAATCAATTTAGATATTTGGTCTTCCTGATTGATATTTTTGCATTTTAACCTGCCTAAAACATGCCAAGGCAAACTTTCACGCCATTTGTCGTATTTACTTCACTAATTGCCCAAGAAGTTGCGTAGTAATGAATGCCATCTAAAGATATTAAGAAAGTAATCGATAAGACTTTGTGCAATATTTTTAGAGACAAAACAGGTAGTATTGTGGTGAGGGAGTTGACAAGATTTGATGTGATGTGGCAAGAAGAGAGAGAGTGGGATGTAGCGGATTAGCTACCTAACTAAACCCGACTGTACTCAGAAATCTCAGTGGCATCGTAATCGTTATCACCATCATCATCAACAACATATTCAACTTACAGAAATATCTTGCGTTTTGCTTAATTATTTATTCTTCCTGATACAATTATCAAGAATCCTATATCTAACTCCCTCTTAAGACAAACATTTCTTGTAATATTTGAACTATCTGTTAAATTGCACTTTGATGTGAAATCCAATTTATCATTTGTACTTCTAAATATTACAAAAGCCATATCGCACTTACTACTGAGCGCCAATTATTCTGGTATCACCTTGACTACAATCTATAGTTTCAACTATTCAAATCAATTTCACCTGCTTCTACAGAGCTCATGTTTGTCAAACAAGATCATTAACCTTGAGTAAAAAAATCAGCAATGCAATCTTGGGCTAGTGGTGGTTTGGGTTTAATTTCAACGCCCACAGATACTGCACCCAGGCAGCTCAAAATCATATCTCGGTCTACTTGCAATATTCACTTGAATTGAATCGATTATGGAAATTCAATACAATTTTGTAAAGAGACGGATTGGTTTCATTTCCACAACCACATTAAACGCTTTTATAGATAAAACGGTCTATCATTGGTTGAAATCGCTCTCATGATATTTAATAGCATAAACCAGTGCAAAATATAGAATGCAGCTAAAGTTTCCAATTCACTTCTCATCTTGCTTGTTAATGGGTCAGGAGGTAATGGTTTCTTGGCTGCAAATTATTATTAGAATTGATATACTTGATCTGAAAATTCACCACACCCACATGATGCTACTTTACTGACACAAACTCTCATTGCATGAGAACGGGTCTTTATTGAATTGATCATGCATATTCTCTTACCCCGAGACCAGATGGAATCAAATTAGTACATTGGGTTGCTCAATGTAAGAAATGTAATGGCAAAGTAGAATTGAAAGTGAGAGGACTAGAATAATGTATTTCACAGAATAAAGTGATCATCACACCAAACCATGTTACTCCCCTCATCAAAATATTAACCTAGCTGATAGGAGAACAGTGTTCTGAAACTGAAATGCTGCAAAACCATTCCCTCTCTGAACTCTGGTTTGATTACAATATTATTGCTGCACGAAATATGAACCTCGTTGGTGAATGTAATTCTAACTCAAAGTTTAATTTCATCTTCGTGATGGCCAATATTAGCCACGTACTTGACGATTTCATTCTTCCCCAGTTTGTGGTGTTCGTTTCAGAACACTGGCTCGGGAATGGTTTTGATACTGCATGATGAGAATTGTCTGGTAACCAAAGAGTTCACTTATTTTCATGCGGTCGGAGTGACTATAGAATGATCTTTTGCTCATTTCTGTTATTAATATTTGTTCAGTTCAGTGAGAACATTTTTTAAGTGCTATAACTTATATGTAATCTTGTAACTGTATTTGTTAACTTTTTTATTTCACAAATTGCACATTATTATGTCCAGTATGTTTGATATTTTTACTCTAAAAATCTAAATATCTCAGCCAATTATTCCAAATATCAATTTGAGTTGGTGAATTGATACTACTTTACCAGCGTATCTAAATGAGAATTCCGACATGCGTCTCATGCTCTGATAATCTTCTTTTGAAAATTGGTGGACGATTAACATTTACCTCTGTTAGTACACAGATACGCAATTCATTGGATGAGTAAGTGAACTAGTTCTATTTCACATTACATTGGCTAATTACCCATATGAGAACAGATTTATACAGTGATTTAGACTGTAATTAATTAAGCTAATTTATTAAATAACAAGATGAAACCCTCTGTTTATCATGAAGAGTTTTGGGTAGAAGAGGAACCACCATCAGATCAAGCTGAAAGAGAGGATTCTGAGAGAGGAAAGAAGCTGGAATGGCCATTTAAGTTATTTATAGCTATAAACTCGGTAAGTGACGAATATTTCGATGATTAATAATAATAATAATTTACGTCCATTAGATTTTTGGCATATTAATAGTCCTGTCTAGCGCATACTTCAGCCATTCATCTCTAAACTCAAGTAAAGAAATTGGCTAAGCATTGATTGGTGGTGGGCTTCTTGAAGTCACCCCGATTTTTCTGTGCGGAGCACGATCAAAATTAAAAAATAAAGTTTCCCCCTCCATTGTGAGTGCCTCGAATTTTTCCATTTACTTCTTCTAGTTTCTTACTTGGATTGGATTATTAACCATTTCGGAGATGACGTTTGGAGGCTTGATAATATTTCAAATTGGTAATATTGCTGTTGGTGTTAGTCTTATCATTGTTGGCTTTATTGCGAAGTTAATAGCCTTACTATCGTTGGTCTTTTAGGATTAAATCATTTCTGGATAAGCCGTTGTGTTGAAGAAAACTGATTTCCTTTTTTGCAAATCATCATTAATTTTTGAATGAAATCTTCATAAATGCACACTTGTGCCAATTCTTGATAAAATTGAATTGATATTTTCCTCCAATTGTGAAGTTAAAACTTGACCCATTTACCACATAGTTAATTGGTTCAATATATTTTTTCTTTTAACGATTATATTACATGATTAGAATTGTTTGTGGTGTATGCAATTCACCCACGATAAAATGCGCAACCGAACATTTTGGAGTGTGCGGCTGTACGTGCAGAACACTGCTGAGGTATTTAACTCACTCAAAATATGTTGGAATTATTTGATAACTAATCATGTTTGTCGATATCATAAGTTGCAATAAACGTTTCGCTCGCAACATGTCTTCCTTCTCTCTATCATCGCGATAGCCTTTCCGACTAGGAAGATCTCAACAAAATCCTGATTCTAGCAAGACAAGGATGACAATGTGCAAGTAGGACTCTAATAGTTTTAAACCGGTGACAGTGCTGTTTGCTTTCACCTCTATAAAGTTTAACAAGAGGAGCAATAGAGGAGCACAAATCGATAATGAGCATACTACAATTTAAAGAATGCGGGCAAAATGTGGACACATTATTATTTTAACTGAAATCGTAAAATAGGTATATAATCAAAACGCGTTGATGTGTATACATAGAGTTTACAGGAATGGTGGAAAGGAGAGGGTGAAATATTAAGCCTCCTCTAATTGCTTGGCTAATTTTGTGATGAAGGAGTTAACATGGTTTGTCGAGATGGCAGGCATTTTATTTTCTAATTCAAAGTAATCCAGCTGCATCCTTTGACAACGAAACCTTCAAAAATGGGAAATCTATTTTCCAGCTGATTTCCGATCCTGAAAAATTTCCCCAATTTCCCAATAAAAATTTGTACACAAAATTTGTCCATTTTAAAGCACAATAAACATCCTGATTAATTATAACCTTGTCTACATATATATCCATTTATCATCAACTATCATAAAATAAACGCTTGCCAATTGATAACGCGTTTTTTTGCATTTTCTCTTTGGACATTTCAATTCGAAGGTCTTAGTGATGCAAGTTGTTCAGGAACGTGTCTGCCAAAATTGCCTTCCTGTTGAAATTACATGGTTTAATCAGATAGACCAAATTGGGATATATTTTGCTGGACACTTCTTAATTTACTTTCGAATAAAATAAAATGAAATAGAGATAAGAAATTATCTAATCGAATTAAACAATATGAAGAGACAAGGTTAAAAAGTGTTTGATGCGAATTTAAGAGGGCAAAAGAGCATATAAAGATCATATATCAATTGCAGATGCTGTGACACGTCAACTGAACTACGATGTTATGGATTCATTCCACCTCACTGAATCTATTCTCCTGTTTCTACTATCCAGTCTGACACTGGATATTAATATAACTGATAGATGAACGAGTAGAAAGTGAAGCATTCGAAAATTGGTGAATTATTGCAATATATTAGTAGAAAAAGTGTTCATTAATAATGTGGTGAAGGATTTAGCCTGATTTGATGTGATGCGGCAAGATCCAAGAGAAAGTGAAAGAGAGAAATTAATATTTTATTATTTAAAGTTAAGAAAATTAAAAAAATATAATAGCGTTGTCAGAAATGATTCGCTGTAACAGCTTGGCTGTGAATTTTCAAAGGTACAGTACAGTGAAGTATTCAGGGTTTCGGGGTACCATTCAGTTACATTAGATACTGCACAAAAAGGGAAAATTCAAGTAATATCTAGCCAAGTACCAGAGTACACACTTTGGCTCAAACGTTGACTAGACAACGTCCACAGTAGCGCGAAGGTAGAACGAGGAGAGGAAAGGGGGTTTATTGCAACTATGGCCCAGTGCGCGTGTGCGAATGTACTGCAAATTAGCGTAGTCGTCGTCGCCGTCGTCATCACCATCATCATCAACAACATACTCAACTCACAGAAATATCTTGCATTTTAAACTCTTTTTGTGTTTGCGCTCTAAAATGGTACCGATAACACTTCAGCCCAACAAACACCTGATTCTAGCAGGATAATTGTGACAATATATAAGTAGGGCTCTAATTATTTTAAGCAGAAAACAGTGCTGTTAACTATCGTTTCGATAAAGCTTAACGAGAAATGTAGATGATGCTGCTAAATCGACAATGATTACATAGAAGCAGACCAAGGTTCAAAGCAATTGGGCAAATAGTGGATACATTATTGTGGTAATTGAAATCGTAAACTAAGCACATAATCTAAATGCGTTGATGAGCACACATTGAGTTTACACATACAGAGGAAAGAAGAGGGCGAAATATTGAGCCTTTTCTAATTGCTTGGTTAAAATTGCGATGAAGTAGTAAAAGTGATTTGTAGTCGATGAAGAGAACTTTCTGTGAAAAGCAAATTAACCTGGTTCCCTCTACCCAATACTGCTTTGCCAGTAGATTTCCAATGTTGAGCAATCTGATAGAATAGTTTGATTTCCTCTGCTCTCGTGTTAGGAGAATATGCATGATCAATAGAATAAAGACCTATTCTCATTTAATGTGTGGGTGGGATGAAGTTCCAGGTCACGTACATCAATTGGGACCTTAATTTGCTGCCAAGAAACCACACCCTTCTGACCTATTAGCTAACAAGATGACAGGTAAAGTAGAATCTTTTGTTTCATTTTATATATTTCACGGTTTTATGCGCTTACAAGTCGTGATAATTGATTTCGATCAGTAACAAATCGTTTTATCCATAAAACCGTGTAATGAAATTGTGGAACGGCAACCAACGTGTCTCTTTACGAAATCGTGTTGAATTTACACAATAAATTCAATTCAAGCGAGGTTTGCAAGGAGACTGAGATCTGACTTTTGAGCTGCCTGATTGAAATTTCTGTCGGTCTTGAGATCAAACCTAACACACCAATAACCCAAGATTGCACTGTTGATTATTTGGCTTAACTTGAAAGATTTGGTTTTGTAAACTGTAAACATTAGAGTAAATTGATTTGCGCTATACGATTTAGTGAATGAAAATGAAAAAAGTGGGTTGACAATCACTGTCGGACAATCTTTGAATTTGTGAGTCACTATTTAACAGTTTTGGCTAAGCGAATATGTGATCCATCATGTGTCAGTTATAGACCATAGACCGTCCATTTATTTGCCGAATATTGACTACCACATTTCCTCCAATGCTAACAATCTATATGCAAAAGTTGCATTGATCACATACGATCATTCCCTGTCAGTAAGATTCTAATTTCAAACAACTCCTTTACATTGTTAAGTAGTTGCTTCGTGAAACAAGACGCAGTAACATGTCGAGCCGCAAAATGTACAGCGGCAGTTTTGTGACTAGACTGATTTGAGCACAGCATTTACTGGCCGCACACAAAGTCCAATAAGTGAACTCTGTGGTTATCAGACAATGCGATAAAAATTATATTTTGAATCCGAAATACATCCTCCAACGGGGTGCATATTTCGTGTTACAATACCGCTACCAAACCAGAGGTCAGTGACTGGTTGTGGTAACACTTCTAATTGCCAGATTAATATTTTGGAGAATGAAGTAACACGAATTGGTGTGATGATCATCATTTTATTCGGTAAAGTAAATTATCCCTCCCTTTCAACGCTAACTTGCCATTAAATTTCTTACATTGAGCAAACTGATATATTAGTTTGAATCTATCTGGTAGCATAGTAAGGGGGTATGCAAGATAAATTCAGTAAAGACCTGTTCTCATGCAATGGGAGGATCTGTCAGTAAAATGAAACCATGTGGGTGCGATAAATTTTCATTGCGAAAAAGATGACAAGTGAAGTGGAATTTTTTGTTGCATCCTACATAATGCCCAGTTTAATGCTATTACAAGTAGTGAGAATCGATTTTGTTCACTGACAAACTCTTTTATCTATAAAAGCATGCAATGGCGTTGTAGAACCGTAATCAGTGTGTCTCTTTACGAAATTGTTTTGAGTTACCACAATAAATTACTTTCAAGTGAGCTTTGCAAGTGAATCGAGAAGCCCCAAACATGCTATTTTTATTTTTTCTTAAATAAAAATACTACAGGTTAATCAATATTTTTGTAGAAATTTGGTTGCGCCTTCTTACAGGGGGATATACCGATGCAGCTCAGAGTATTGCATATATTCTCTTGAGATCAAATAAACAGGGGAATAGTAAACTTATTTTTCAATCCTTGCAACTGCCAATTTCAAAATAACACGCAAAGTAATTGATTTTAACTACCTAAATTAGTGTAAATGGCAAGATTCGACTAAATATTCGCAATAAAGTTGTATTATTGATTGGCGTTTATTTAGACTTGAATTGTTTATACTGCATTGGTATGACAAGTTGATATCACAGTGATTGGCGTTCAGAAGTAATTATCATATGGCCGCATAATATTTATTCATATCAAATGGCAGGCTTTATGGTTGTTATCATCAGCCCTTTAGATGACTTCAGGCTTCCAAGTGGAGAGGAAATTCAGTCACAAAAACTTGAGAGGAGAACAGAAGAGTTATTCACAGATGCAAAAAAGACAGACACAAAGGTAGAGAAAAAGGTAAGGTGAGGTGAGCCCTATGGAAGTGGTCGAATATTGCTACCTTAAGAATGCTACCACGTGCCCAACATCACTAACAACCCATATGCAGAAATTGCATTGATCACGTGTGGCTATCCACGCTCAGTAATTTACTTAACTCTACGGTCACTTTGAGATTATCAAAGAGTTATTCCATGGACCAAGATGCAGTAGCAAGTCGAGACGCACAATGTACGGCGGTGACATTGTGACTGGACTGATTCGTTCACAGCATTTATTGGCCGCACACAGATTCCAATGACTAAATGCAACAATGACGTTTTAAGCATTAATTAACTCCACTTATGTATTTGTCTCAATGACAAGGCTTTTTCATTTCTAACATAAGAATGTCATTCATGCTGTCTGTAAAAACGGAAATTTAATTATTCAGTGTATTTTTTTATAATTTAATGATATTTTGTTTAGTGGAGTTGGTAGCGGATTAGCTACCTAACCGAGTCTGACTGTACTCAGAAACCTCAGTGGCAGTTTCTCCTAGTTCGCAAGACTTCCAGAATTAGCTAAGCTATTGCAAAGCTGAGAAGAGACAGGGGTATCCAGGGACGCGTTTATTCTAGACATGCATGGCGTGGAGTGTAACAAGGGAGGGAGCTTAGTCATTCAACATGGTGGATTAAGTAAAACGAGCGGAGGCTTTCGATTGGCCACTGGCTGTGTTTCCTCGCCCTCAATCCGTACGCGAAGTTGAACGACCGCACCTTCAAGTCACGCTGTGCGCCCACGCGATGACGTGTTCCACAAGTTGACCATACCAAGCACACGATCAGCCAGAAATGTCTGATTTAAAATAGATTATTTACCATGTCAAATTCAAATATATTTATATGAAACAGTATAGGTATTATTATTATAAATTTTTTATATATCAAGTTGTAAATAGTCAACATTGTTGAAAGATAATTGCACGAGCAATGATAACTAATGCCCACTAAAAGCCACTAACAAACTAGGATTAAATGAAAGATTAGATTAATTGAATAGTTTATTGAACCAAGGTGGTATTAGTTAAAAAGAGATAAATATTGAGCTGTAAAAACGGAGCTTTAAGTGTCTAGCTATGACGGAATTGAGCAAAGAAACTGTCAAGTGCCAAATCCAGTTAATCAGTCAACGAACTCAGAACTGGACAAATGTGAATTCGCACAGAAACGCAGTGGCCAGATCGTTCGACTCACAGTTTGCTAAAATGCGTTTTATTTTGTAGTTAATCACACCAAGTAAATGGCGACGAGGAGCATGAAAGGTTCCAAACTACATTATTTCTTCTTCCCAGTAACTGGCAACATTCCTGAGATTAAGATTAATGGATAATTTACTCTAGCATGGATAATAAAAATACTCTAAAATTAATATTATTACAAAGTTCATTTAACTAATTGCTGGAACTGCTGCCTAATCCAAGTCTGACATAGCAAGAATTCATGAGAGAGAGAGAGAGAGCGTGAAACACAATTTGAAAAGTGAAAGGAAGGTTTACATTTCTGTATAGTTAATGCAAACTACTAAACTTCTTTTTACTATGGTATGCTAAATTTTTTTTCTAGAAATTTGAATTCACTTATTAGTGTATAAAGTACCCTAATTAAAAAAATATAACATCTGTTTTGCCATGTTTAGTATCAACACTTATCTTTTTGGCATTGGGTAGCACAGTTGGGACCACATTCCGACTAAAACAATATGCCCATATAAATGCTGTGTAGACTCGCAATCGAGTGACGTTTCATATTGCACTATTTGAAACATTTCTTACATCTGGAATAGCCCCAGGAGGTATGGAGAGCTCAAAACTATGTTCAGGAATTTAAGTTCGCCTCCATCAGCAGGCAGAAATTCACCACTAATCTCAGCCACCACTCGTTGGGTCTCGGAAATTAGTACACAAGGAATTTTCGCGAAGAAAGCGGTCGGTGACGCTTTCCAGCTCCATGTTTCTCTCCAGTCTCATATTACTGTTAGCTCAGGAGACTCAGTTTGAATTCACCTAATATCTAGCCAAAAAGTAGAATAATCATTCTTCACTGTCATGGCGCTCAAGTTATGATTCAAGGATTGAAACCGATTTATTAAAAGTTGGATAACTAAAACGGACTCAGTTAGCTGTCTAAAGATTGGGAAAAAGTTAGTTTATGAATCGTATTTAATGTTTTTTTTCAAATATCAATATATTCATAAGTATCGTATTTGAAGTGCATTTTCTTTGATAATAATAGTTTAGTTTGTAGCAAATTTTCTATTTTGGCCAATTCTGCTATCAGTTCAATTCAGTTATGAGATGAAAAAGTGATTTTGATCAATCGAGTGCAGGTGTATTCGTTCAAATTTGCCCGCAAAATGTAAATATGATTAGATTAGGCGAGATTATTCGTCCACTCAAAAATAAAAACACCGCATTTACCATTTAGTGTGCTTAAAATCTATTTCCCGTTATCATCAATTTGCACAAATTTTATTCATTGTGCAAAAATATCTCATGAAATTAGTAAAAATTCATTCATATAGCTTTATCAGCTAATATATTCCATTTAAAGCATAAACGTTTGCATCAATTGTATATTTGCCACTATTACAATCTCACATATTGATCACAACCTTGTGTGCTCTGGAAAACTATTCCACCTGCAAAGTATATTCATCTCACTATCTGTTTGGCTATGTTGCTAGCGTGTACCAGATAGCAATAGCTCTTTGTACTTATAACATTTTAAAGTAGCTTCCGTAAAGATTCCTTAACTGTTTCCTTGGATATCCTAATCGAATATTTTCGTCTCAGTTGAGAGCAACTCTCGATTTTCATATGTCAAATACTGAATTATAGATTAGTGGATTTCCACCTTCAAAACTGAATCCATAAGGCCACTTGTGGAGAAGCTGTCACTCAAATTATTGGCTAACCAGGGAGCCAATCACTTATCACATATTCAAGGCTATATAAGCCAACTTTATTTGATTAAGAACTGTGGGTCGAGTCGAAATAGCTGAACTTTTAAGGAAGAACAACGAAAAGGTTAAACGAGTTTTAATTCTCGATTTTTGTCTTTCTTAAAGCAGTTTTAACGAAAACAAATTGTGGTAAAACGGACGCCGTCTATTTATAATATTTTATTAAATGTTTAAAAGCACATTTATGACAGTTGGCTTTAGAATTTTATTGTAAAATTTGAAAAATTTTTTACAATGCGTACTTTAATGCCAGTTTAGTCAGGAATATTTCCCAGCAAATGAAATTTCAAATTGTTTAACTATTTGTTTATTGTTCTAATCCTAGCATCGGTCAGAAGTACAAAAGTGCTAATATTTTTTTCAATCAGAATTGAAATAACTTTAATAATTGCATAACTTTAGAACTTAATTTTCTCATACACATGCATTGGCTTTAGTTATATTTTAGTTATATTTATTTACTACCCTTTGTAAAGCGGAATAATTTCAGACTGTATAAGGTAAACTTGGAGTAAGTGAAATGAACTACGGAGTGAAGAAACACTGTCCAATAGAAGAAGAGTACAGTTGGAGAGCACTTGAAAAGCGCTAATTAATTCGCATTCTGAAAGCCTAATATCCTCTATGTTTTCTGCCTAAATATCAGATGAGATTATTCCACTTACCTTACCTTAAATGGAAATATGGTTTAAAGTGATAAAACCGACACCATTATTAAACAAGCGGTCAATTAGCAATTTAATTCTTGGGAGTGAATTCGCTCCCAGTTCAAATGTCGAAATGTAAGATTTTAAATTCAGAATGCGAGCCATACACTGTGAAATAATTTTTGATGGGAGTTCACATTTAAATGAAATGTGAATCTTCTTTTTCCCTGGCTTTACTTCTAACATCTGTTCGGTCCACTATCTCATATCATTTGCAAAATGTACTCCCAACTACGCTCAATTGTTTTCAACTAGTTAAAATTGTATTTACGCTTTACACACCATTGTCCAGGACAACCATCTCAAGTTTCCCGTCTCCCTTATCACTGATAAGTTCGATCGGTAGTTGAAATCTTCCATTTTGGTTGCGAAGCATTGCCATCAATTTCATAAAATTGCATTACTTTCAAGAATGTGTCCTTTGACCCCACCTAATGAAACTATTCCAACTGTAAAATTGCAAGCAATACTGAGATATGTCGAAATGGAACCACTGTGAACGTACTGGTTGTCTTTGATGATGTCCAATAATGGAGACGAGACTATGAATCCACTCGGTTTCATCAAATTTTCCATCAGATGAGCTGGAGAGGAGCACAGAATCAGTTATGAGATGTGCGATAGTCACTCGCAGATCTGATATTTCGGCCCAAAGTTGACGCCTAGCATCGCGACTGCTAGAGCCACCTCGTGAACACCACGGTTGATACATCTCCATTACAGTGCGAATCTGTTGAGGACTTACTGCAGTCATCAGCACCATCGGTGCTACTCCATTGGAGATAAGGGCTTCAATTGCTCCTGATCGAAGATTCAGCACTGGGTGCTTGCCTCGCTCCATCGACACCCGATTTATGGAAAGTGCAAATTCTTTAATGATGTTTTCAAAGCACAAAGTGTGAAAGAAAAATGAATGCTTAAATCTTTTCTTTCTTAATATCATCAGAATCAAGAAGTCTGTGGTTTTGGTATCAAACTGCCTATTCATAAGGTTACAAATTCATTATATAAAATTGCGTCATTCCCAGATCCATTGAAAGACGTGTTCTCCGAGACCCGTCTCTGGGAACTATCCTAAGGTCAGCTTAATGAGAAATTGACATAGTGTCGCCCGTCTCTAAACTATTAAGTTAGCTTATTCGGTTCATTTTATGGTCGAAGAATCCACTCATGAAATAAAATGTGATAAATTCAAGTTAACATATACATGAGGCTTATTTAAAAGAGCTGATAATAACTATCATACATCCTGCGATTTATATATGAATATGAAAGAAAAGTGTATAAATAACTGGGAAGGAGTGAAAAATCCAAAATTTTCAAGTCTGAAGTACTCATATTCCGTCATATTTTCTGTTAGACATGATCAACCACTTGGATTTGCAGAGATACAATAAAATCGGAAAACTTGTATTATCGTTTGAAACTTTAATTTTTCCACATCTTTACTTTTCACCGAAGAATCGAGGCTATACCTCAGAGTTGTTCAGTTAGCCAGTTGTCTCTATCCCCGTCCGGTTATTATCTGCGGACCCACTGCAGATAACGCAACGAATTTCTTAGTGGAAGAAGTATCTACAAATGAAGACACCGATGGAAAACCACGTTTTGAGGCACAGCCACTGTATAGATCACCACCACAACAAGATGATATCTTCTCTTGTTTCCTTAGTTCATCAAGCCCATGGTCACCCGTCTTAGTGCTTTCCAAGTAAAATGACCAAACTGCTTTTGCTTGAGAACGAGTTGTTTAGTACAAAGAGTGGAATCGGGTATATTAGATCAAAAATCCCTATTTGGAATAGGATATTTGGTTGAAGTGTCATTTACTTTATACCCTGATTTAAAATGTGGATTTGAAGTTAAGGCGGTTTCAAATACTGCTTTAACTTTGGAAACACAGACCACAGAAATCTTATAAACAGATAGTTCAAGGAGAAGTAGTCATACTGACTTAGCAAGTTGCATTCTCTTAGTTCCTATTTGGACGATTGCTCTCTCCCTCTTTTCTCTATCATTATCATCATCATCGTCATCATGACGATTGCGTCTGATCTTGTGAAGGCAAATGACGGATCTTGCTCCTTCCAGTAATTTCTGATAACGTAATGCTAACATTTAGTGAATTTCTTCTGCTCTGTGATCCACGTGATCACAAGAAGAAAGCAACCTAAAGTAGGTCTTTGGTCATAAAATGATTGCCAATGCAATAAACAGACCACTCAGTAGGCTACAAATGAACTTCAAATTAAACGATCTCACATACTTCATGATGGGAAGGCTTCAATAATTAAATACTGATCCACATTGATATAATCTTACTTTCAGAACCGCAAACTTCAACTACATTGAAGTACTTTGTCTATTAAATGAGAAAAGAAGATCTATGCATATTTCTGCCCTTTTACCTTGTCATTTGTCCTTTAATGAGTACACACGATTTTTTACTAAGTGAACATTAAAATTTCCATGGAATTCTCAGGAATCACTAAGTAAGTTTAAGATTTTGAATTTGCCACATCAGGAAAGAGTAATGGTTGGTTTATCGGTCAAGGAGGATAATTCTTTAGAATTTTAATGTTTGAAAATATTTGAACCACTATTGTTATGTAGTCAGAGAAATAAGACAATATGAAGGGTAAATTTCTATCAAGAAGAAAACGTGGACGAATCTACTTTTTATTCCCAATAAATTTGAAATGGCTTAATTCCATTCCTGGGCCTCTATATGCAACTCTACACAATATATATATACTTTAAATCTGAGGTTACATCCAGACTCTTAGGTGCAGTAGACAGAGTCCGTTCTGATTCACTCATGAGCATTCCAGGGCAATTTTATTCCCGAGATCAAATGGGACAATATGATCTTTCACAAAAGCATCTTTTAACACAGATTTAGCTTACATGTTCTTTGCGCTATAAGAGGAGTAAATTGTAACTTGGGTGAGCGCACTTCATCATCATGACAAACAGCAAATCACAAGTTGGTGCTGGTTGAGCATTGGCAGACCATCATTCACCTTGGCAAATCCAACACTTGGACTTCTACTTACAACTTCTTATAATATTCAATTCATTGGTGGAGGAATTTATGTTTCTGCTTAATGTCTCTCTTATCATCACCACTTCTCTCGATTTTTTCTATTCACATGAATTCCAAACAACACATGTGGATCAGGCATTGAGTCTGTGTTTTCTCAATGCACATAACACTGCGATCTATTCTTAATCACTTTCATCACACTTTAACAGAATTGAGCACAAGTCGTCACTCATTTGTTGCCCCATTCGCGAATTAAGACAAGCGGAGTGAAAACTTTGCTGAGGACAATTGACGCTTACATTTGACAGAATATAAGTGCAAATATGTATCATTATGTTAAATGCGTTTGTGAGATATTAATGGTGATAATACTCTCCAGCACCATATTCCAGAGTTCTTAATTAATTTCGTTTCAAAATTTATTTAAGTGAATTATCATCCATTCATCCACTTCTCATAAGTGTTACTTCAATAGGTGTGGATCAGGTGTTATGCCAGCCGTCGAGCAACCAAATGCTACTGATTATTAATAAGTAGAATGAGTGAGAGTGTTGTGACTTTCTCAATGGGCTGCAAAATGCTGAGTCGAAGTAAAAGTAAAAATATCCGATTCGCATCACTCCACTTCCCTTCTGCACGTCTTCATCACGTTGAGTTATTTTACTTCTTTCAATGCTCTTGGCAGTGTTGTGTGCGTTCTTAGTTCGATGTGCCATTTTTCGTCATTTTTATTAGGTCTAAGACTGCCCTCGCCGTTTTCCATAAGATGGCTGTAGTAGTCGGTAGTAGTTGAGATATATTAATCACAGATGTCGAACACCTTGTTTTGACACTTGTAAATATAACCCTACTTTGATATAACTTAATTTGTGTTAGCATAATAATACAATTTTTAGTTAGATATGTCCGAATTTAAAGGGCATTCTCGTGATTTGCGGTAAGTTTTGCCTTTTTATTTGAATGTGAAAACATCTCTAGACTGGCTGAAGCTCACCGAATTATCTCAGACATTTATGGTAAAAGGGCTATTAGTGGCAGAACGTGTCGGCTGGAATGGTTCCGACGTTTAAAAAGTGATTGAGTGGTGATGTTGCTGTCGAAAACCGGCATAATGGTGAACGGGTGGAAAAATTTGTTGAAGGTGCAGAATTGAAGGCGAGCGATTCTTAGTGAAGACTCGTGTGAAACCGAGGAAGAATTATCAGAATCATTGGATGAGTATCTGTGAGCAAGCAATTTCAAAACGCCTGAAACAATTGTGAATGATTGAGAAAGAAGGATATTGGGTATCCCACCAAGAGTTGAAACAACGGGTTGGGATGTGGAGCAACTTTTGTTTGCTTGTGAACAACTGCTGGAAAGACAAACTCTTATTGTTACTGAGGTCGAAAAATGGATACATTACAATAACCCCAAGCGGCGCAGAAAATCATGGAGATTGCCAGGTCATACTGATACACCAGTCAGTACCTCGGCTGAATATCCATGGCTCAAAAGTCATTCTTTGTGTTTGCGTTTGGTGGGATCAGGTTGGCGCAATTTATAATGAGCTTCTGAAACCGTCTGAGACTATCACAGGTGAGCGTTATAGAACACAATTGATGCGCCTGAGCCGTGCTCAAGAAAAGAGAAGAACAGCCACAGCACAAGGAGGGACATGATAAGGTTATTTTACAGCGTGGTGATGCTAGACCTCAAGAGATGAGCTGAAGGTGTGAGGGAAAAATATCTCCAAACGTTGAAATGCGAAATTTTACCTCATCCGCCGTACTCCCCAGATGTTGTTCCGTCTGCTGATTTTCGCCTCACTCATCTAGCTAAATGGTACACGGCCTGGCTCACCAGCACTTCAGCTCGTCTGAAAGAGTTAAAAATTGAATCGAATCATAAATCTTATCGAACTATGACAAATTGTTTCTCCGCGGGATTCGTCTGTTGCCCGAGAGATGGGCCAACGTGGTAGCTAACGATGGACAATACTTTGAAATTTAATGTACGCAATCGTTTTGTTGTAATAAAGCCTCAGATTAAATAAAACGGTGAGAGCAAAGTTCAGGACCTAATATTTAACTATTGAAAATTAATTTTGACTATATGCGTCTGGTTCAAGTTTAAAATGACTTCCTTGGGTATGCATAAGAGTATTATCATCATTAATATCCCACAAACTCAATTAACATAATGACACATGTTTGCACTTATGCCCTGTCAAATGTAATTGACCTCAACATATTATCCACTCCAGCTGTCTTGATCTGCGAATGGGGCAACACTGGAGTGATACGTGTTCTTATGAGTCTGTTTTGGTGCGAAGGAATTAAAGAAGATGAGGTCGCACTGTTATGCATATTGAAATATCTGGCCCATTTCCTGATATGCATGAGTCTAAAGGGAGGGTGGTGCATGTGGAAACAAAAGGTGATGGTGACCGAGGTATTAAGCATCAACATTACAACCGCCACCGGTGTATTGAATACTATTTGTAAATATTAAAGAGAAGCACGTGTGTTGGATTTGGCATTTTGAATGACGGTCTCCTATGTTGTACCAGCATTAACTGGTGATATGTTATATGCTAATATGGTGAAATGAGTCGGTCCAAGTTGAGACGAAATTGATTGACTGCTGGTCAGATTGCGAGTAGTTGTCTGGCAAATGTGATTTATTTTGTTTCGGTGGGAGTGAGATACTTGAAGAAGTAGAAGGAAAAGAAGAAGTAGGAGAGTCGTTAAGTCTAGAGTTCCATAATGAAATGTTGCTGTTACTCTCAAGCAGGTGACTCCACAAGGTGCTTCAATACTGGCTTGAAGCACCACTCCATTGGGCACCAAGGCACAAGTAATACAGACTCCACTCTAAGTAACACCGAGGCAGCCATACTCAACTTGAATACATACTAATATGTCAATTCAAGTTGCAGATTGCAACAATGAAGCCTGCCCAGTTGCTCAGTTCATTTCATTAATTCAGCATTTCTAATTTGATAAACACTAGCCAACTTAACATCCAAAGTATTAATATTCCAATTTCCAACAATTGACAAGCTGCAGTCCCCAAGACTATAGTGATGCGGACGACTGCTTGTGTTCTGTTGAAATATTTATCCCTTTTGAAATAAGTCTCACAATTCCTATCTGACTGCATCTTTAAACAAACACTTTATGTAGCTACAGTCTGTCTGTCAAATTCCACTCTGATATGAAATCCAATTTATCACTTTAAACTTCTGAATATCACACCGCCATTTTATACTTACTACTGAATACCAATCATTTTCATAACACCTTAAATAAAATCTGTAGTTCAACAGTTCAAGAAAACTTCCACGTGTTTATATAAAGCTTATATTTTTCAAAGCAGATTATTAACTTAAAATAAAATAATCACCAATGCAAACTTGGGTTAGCGATGATTTAGGTTTGATCTCAAGACCACCAGAAGTTGCAGTCAGGCAGCTCAAATCTCAGATCCCGGTCTCCTTGCAATGTTCATTTGACGAAATTTCGTAAAGAGACGCGTTGGTTTCAGTTTCACAACCACATTGAATGGTTTTGTAGATGAAATGGTTTCTCGCGACTTGTAATAGCATAAACCGGTGCAAAGTATAGAGTGCAGCTAAAGTTTTCACTTACTTCTCATCTTGTTTGCCAATGGGTCAGGAGGCGACGGTTTCTTGTCTGCAACTTAATATTAGAGTGGACCTGAAAATTTACTACACTCATGTGGTTTTATTTTACTGACACCCTCTCATTGCATGAGAACAGGCCTTTATTGATTTGTTCTTACATATTTTCTTATCTAGAGACCAGAGAAAATGATACTATTCTATTAAATTACTCAACATGGAAAATCTATTTGCAAGGTAATATTGAAAGTGCGAAACCAAATTAATTTGATTTGCACAGAAAATGTTCTTCATCACCCCAAACCATGTTTACTCCTTCATCACAATATTAGCCTTACAGTTAGAATATACCTGTTCCGTAGATAAGATGTTATTACAAACTGTCAACGGGATCTGCATTGTTCCACGTTGGAGGGTGTACTTCGGATTCAAAATCGACTTTCATCTTCGCGATGGCCAATATTAGTCACGTATTTCACGATTTAATTTCTCCAAAGTATATGATGTTCACTTCAGAACACTGACTCGAGAATGAACTATCTGCCAGGAAATGGTATTAACATTGCACGATAATCTAAAATTAATTCAACACGAAGTTGGCTAAAGTGAACAAAATAACAATTTGGTTTTATAATTTTGTCTGTTGAGTAGATTTAGGCGGAAACTCCATCATTAAAAACAATAATGTGGACTCAATGTCATCTTTTCAGTGCCGACATCGTTGGATAGCAAGTAGTCCAAGTTGATGGTGTGATAGGATTGAAATGAAGCCTTCCAGAATGAATGACTAAACTCGGTCTGAATGTGTAGACTGGATAATAGAAACAGGCAAGGAATTCCAGTTGGATGAAATGAAACCATAATATCGGAGTGAAGTTGAAGCGTCATTGCATTTTCCACCGCATTTGCTATTGATATCTTGTATGCACCTTCAGCACTTAAAGTCCCCTCAAATAACTTTTATTTTGTATTTTCATATAGTCTAAATCGGCGATATATTTTACTATTTCTATTCGAAATATTCAAACTTAACTTGAGCTGCACCCAATAAGATAATACTCACTTGATTTATTTAATCGAAGCAACTTAACTCAGCAGGAACATAATTTTGGCCAAGTCGTGTTCCTGAACATCTTGTATCACTAAAAGGTTCAAATTGAAATGACGAAAGAGAAAATGGTAAAAATGAGCTTTCGATTGGCAAGAGTTTATTTTATGATAGTTGGTAATAAATATGAAGACAATGTTTGGGTTGATAAGGGTGTTTATATTGTTTCCAAACTGACTAATGTTTAAATGAATTTTATTTTGAAATATGAGAATATCTTTTTTCGAGAAGAAATCATGTGGAGAATATATTTTCCTCCTTTCAGCTTTTTATATCCAATCTGCCAGGGTGACATAACTGCTTGGATATGACAAGAAAGTATATACTCGAGAGCACTCTAGGGACATCAAGTATGATAATGAGTATTCCCAATACCAATTGTTTGAAATTAGTAATTAGTAGGCTGCCAATCACAATCTCTCCACACATTGCTATAAAATTCAGTGCAAAGTACTACGAGGAATGAATGGAAGAATTCAAAGCACTTACCGCGTTCAAAGTTATTCTATGTTCCTTTGAAAAGCCAATTAGTCCCAATAGACCCGTGATTAGGGCAATAGCGCAAAATATACCCAGCATACAATAATAAAAGTTCGTTTTCGCAACATGCTCATCTGATACCGCGATAATGACGAGGTATAGTGCTTGTAACAAAAAGGATGACTAAAAATTGAAAATCGTTAGCGTAACACAATAGCCGTCACTTGCCAAGGATAGACTTGGAATAATTTCGTGAAGTACCACTTCAACGCTGGAACAAAAAGCAACGGAACAACATCGCGTCATATTTATGAATTAATTGATTGCTTTTTTATTGTAGATAACTCTAAATAAATGTTTTCTGCTATATAATCAGCCAATCCGATGTGAGATTAAAATGGTTTATTGGCGCTTGCATTGAATTGCGTATATTTTGCGTCGAATTGGATGTAAAGGTCAATCTCCCAATAACTTTCAAGCCAAGAGTATCGGAGCATGAAATATGTGTCGTTAGTTCCGTTTATTCTACACTAGTAAAGTGGTTTTAGGTTTTGAAGTCAGAGTAGTAGTTGAAATAATCAATTTAGATATTTGGTCTTCCTGATTGATATTTTTGCATTTTAACCTGCCTAAAACATGCCAAGGCAAACTTTCACGCCATTTGTCGTATTTACTTCACTAATTGCCCAAGAAGTTGCGTAGTAATGAATGCCATCTAAAGATATTAAGAAAGTAATCGATAAGACTTTGTGCAATATTTTTAGAGACAAAACAGGTAGTACTGTGGTGAGGGAGTTGACAAGATTTGATGTGATGTGGCAAGAAGAGAGAGAGTGGGCTGTAGCGGATTAGCTACCTAACTAAACCCGACTGTACTCAGAAATCTCAGTGGCATCGTAATCGTTATCACCATCATCATCAACAACATACTCAACTCACAGAAATATCTTGCATTTTAAACTCTTTTTGTGTTTACGTTCTAAAATGGTACCGATGACAACTCAGCCCAACTTACACCTGATTCTAGCAGGATAATTGTGACAATATATAAGTAGGGCTCTAATTGTTTTAAGTAGGAAACAGTGCTGTTAACTATCGCTTCGATAAAGCCTAACGAGAAATGTAGATGATGCTACTAAATTGACAATGATTACATAGGAGCAGACCAAGGTTCAAAGCAATTGGGCAAATAGTGGATACATTATTGTGGTAATTGAAATCGTAAACTAAGCACATAATCTAAATGCGTTGATGAGCACACATTGAGTTTACACATACAGAGGAAAGAAGAGGGCGAAATATTGAGCCTTTTCTAATTGCTTGGTTAAAATTGCGATGAAGTAGTAAAAGTGATTTGTAGTCGATGAAGAGAACTTTCTGTGAAAAGCAAATTAACCTGGTTCCCTCTACCCAATACTGCTTTGCCAGTAGATTTCCAATGTTGAGCAATCTGATAGAATAGTTTGATTCTCTCTGCTCTCGTGTTAGGAGAATATGCATGATCAATAGAATAAAGACCTGTTCTTATACAATGTGTGGGCGTGATGAATTTCCAGGTCACGTACATCAATTGGGATCTTAAGTTGCTGCCAAGAAACCACACCCTTCTGACCTATTAGCTAACAAGATGACATGTAAAGTAGAATCTTTTGTTTCATTTTATATATTTCACGGTTTTATGCGCTTACAAGTCGTGATAATTGATTTCGATCAGTAACAAATCGCTTTATCCATAAAACCGTGCAATGAAATTGTGGAACGGCAACCAACGTGTCTCTTTACAAAATCGTGTTGAATGTACACAATAAATTCAATTCAAGTGAGGTTTGCAAGTTGACCGAGATCTGACTTTTGAGCTGCTAGATTGAAATTTCTGTCGGTCTTGAGATCAAACCTAACACGCCAATTACCCAAGATTGCACTGTTGATTATTTGGCTTAACTTGAAAGATTTGGTTTTGTAAACTGTAAACATTAGAGTAAATTGATTTGCGCTATACGATTTAGTGAATGAAAATGAGAAAAGTGGGTTGACAATCACTGTCGGACAATCTTTGAATTTGTGAGTCACTATTTAACAGTTTTGGCTAAGCGAATATGTGATCCATCATGTGTCAGTTATAGACCATAGACCGTCCATTTATTTGCCGAATATTGACTACCACATTTCCTCCAATGCTAACAATCTATATGCAAAAGTTGCATTGATCACGTACGATCATTCCCTGTCAGTAAGATTCTAATTTCAAACAACTCCTTTACATTGTTAAGTAGTTGCTTCGTGAAACAAGACGCAGTAACATGTCGAGCCGCAAAATGTACAGCGGCAGTTTTGTGACTAGACTGATTTGAGCACAGCATTTACTGGCCGCACACAAAGTCCAATAAGTGAACTCTGTGGTTATCAGACAATGCGATAAAAATTATATTTTGAATCCGAAATACAAAGAGTTTGGTTGTGTGGTTTTTCAAATAGATAATCGTGCAGTGAGTGAAGTTTTCGAATATTTGGCACCTTTCAATTACATTGGATACTGCACAAAAGGGGAAAATTCAATTAACACCTAGCCAAGTACCAGAGTACACACTTTGGTTCAAACATTGAGCAGACAACGTCCACAGTAGCGAGAAGGTAGAACGTGCAGAGGAAAAGGGGGTTATTGCAACCATGGCCCACTGCGCGTGTGTGAATGTACTGCAAGTCAGCGTAATCGTCATCGTCATCATCATCATCAACAACATATTCAACTCACAGAATATCTTGCATTTAAACCCCTTTTGTGTTTACGCTCTAAAATGTCTATTAAATTGCAATTTGATGTGAAATTCAATTTATCATTTGTACTTCTAAATATTACAAAAGCCATATCGCACTTACTACTGAGCGCCAATTATTCTGGCATCACCTTGACTACGGTCTGTAGTTTCAGATATTCAAGTCAATTTCGCCTGCTTCTTCAGAGCTCATGTTTGTCAATCAAGATCATTAAACTTGAGTAAAAAAATCAGCAATTCAATCTTGGGCAAATGGTGGTTTGGGTTTAATTTCAAGGCCCACAGATACTGCACCCAGGCAGCTCAAAATCATATCTCGGTCTACTTGCAATATTCACTTGAATTGAATCGATTATGGAAGTTCAATACAATTTTGTAAAGAGAAAGATTGGTTTCATTTCCACAACCACATTAAACGCTTTTATAGATAAAACGGTCTGTCACTGGTTGAAATCGCTCTCATGATATTTAATAGCATAAACCAGTGCAAAATATAGAATGCAGCTAAAGTTTCCAATTCACTTCTAATCTTGTTTGTTAATGGGTCAGTGGGGCATTGTTTCTTGTCTGCAAATTAATATTTGAACTGATATACTTGACTTGAAAATTCACCACACCCACATGATGCTACTTTACTGACACAAGCACTCATTGCGTGAGAGCGGGTCTTTATTGAATTGATCATGCATATTCTCTTACCCCGAGACCAGATAGAATCAAATTAATGCATCGATTTGCTCAATATA
This sequence comes from Hymenolepis microstoma, assembly GCA_000469805.3. Taxonomy (NCBI): domain Eukaryota; kingdom Metazoa; phylum Platyhelminthes; class Cestoda; order Cyclophyllidea; family Hymenolepididae; genus Hymenolepis; species Hymenolepis microstoma. The sequence continues at coordinate 5,924,616 of LR215995.1, read as the reverse complement.
AGAAATGTAATGGCAAAGTAGCATTGAAAGTGAGAGGACTGGAATAATGTATTTCACAGAATAAAGTGATCATCACACCAAACCATGTTACTCCCTTCATCAAAATATTAACCTAGCTGATAGGAGAATAGTGTTCTGAAGCTGAAATGCTGCAAAACCATTCCCTCTCTGAACTCTGGTTTGATTACAATATTATTGCTGCACGAAATATGAACCTCGTTGGTGAATGTAATTCCAACTCAAAGTTTAATTTCATCTTCGTGATGGCCAATATCAGTCACGTACTTGACGATTTCATTCCTCTCCAGTTCACTGTGATGTTCACTTCAGAACACTGGCTAGAGAATGAACTGTTTGTCAGCAGATAGTTTTGAGAATTAATATATGTCATCTTTTCATCATTTTTGTTAACTTTCTTTATTCCACAAATTACATTACATTACATTGGCTAACTACCCACATGAGAACATATTTATACAGTGTTTTAAACTGTAATTAATTAAGTCAATTTATTAAATAACAAGATAAAACCCTCTGTTTCTCATGAAGAGTTTTGGGTAGACGAGGAACCACCATCAGATCAAGCTGAAAGAGTGGATTCTGAGAGAGAAAAGAGGCTGGAATGGCCCTTAAAGTTATTTATAGCTATAAACTCGGTAAGTGACGAATATTTCGATGATTAATAATAATAATAATTTACGTCCATTTGATTTTTGGAATATTAATAGTCATGTCTAGCGCATGCATCAGTCATTCATCTCAAAACTCAAGTAAAGAAATTGGCTAAGCATTGATTGGTGGTGGGCTTCTTGAAGTCACCCCGATTTTTCTGTGCGGAGCACGATCAAAATTAAAAAATAAAGTTTCCCCCTCCATTGTGAGTGCCTCGAATTTTTCCATTTACTTCTTCTAGTTTCTTACTTGGATTGGATTATTAACCATTTCGGAGATGACGTTTGGAGGCTTGATAATATTTCAAATTGGTAATATTGCTGTTGGTGTTAGTCTTATCATTGTTGATGCTTTATTGCGAAGTTAATAGCCTTACTATCGTTGGTCATTTAGGATTAAATCATTTCTGGATAAGCCATTTTGTTGAAGAAAATTGACTTCCTTTTTCTTGCAAATCGTCATTAATTGTTGAATAAAATCTTCTTGATAAAATTGAATTGATATTTTCCTCAAATTGTGGAGTTAAAACTTGACCCATTTAACACCTAGTTAATTGGTTCAATATATTTTTTCTTTTAACGATTATATTACATGATTAGAATTGTTTGTGGTGTATGCAATTCACCCACGATAAAATGCGCAACCGAACATTTTGGAGTGTGCGGCTGTACGTGCAGAACACTGCTGAGGTATTTAACTCACTCAAAATATGTTGGAATTATTTGATAACTAATCATGTTTGTCGATATCATAAGTTGCAATAAACGTTTCGCTCGCAACATGTCTTCCTTCTCTCTATCATCGCGATAGCCTTTCCGACTAGGAAGATTTCAACAAAGGCCTGATTCTAGCAAGTCAAGGATGACAATGTGCAAGTAGGACTCTAATATTTTTAATCTGGAGACAGTGCTGTTTACTTCCAATTCTATTAAATTTAACAAGATGTGCAGATGATGCTCCTTAAAAGAAAATAGAGGAGCACAAATCGGTAATGAGTTCTTATAAGCATACTACAAATTAAAGAATGCGGGCAAAATGTGGACACATTATTATTTTAACTGAAATCGTAAAATAGGTATATAATCAAAACGCGTTGATGTGTATACATAAAGTTTACACGAATGGTGGAAAGAAGAGAGCGAAATATCAAGCCTCCTCTAATTGCTTGGCTAATTTTGTGATGAAGGAGTTAACATGGTTTGGTTTGATGGTAGGCATTTTATTTTTTAAATCAAAGTAATCCAGTTCCATCCATTCAATGCTGCTTTGACAACGAAACCATCAAAAATGGGATATCTATTTTTCAGCTGATTTCCGATCCTGAAAAATTTCCCCATTTTCCTAATAAAAATTTGTATACAAAATTTGTCCATTTTTAAAGCACTGTAAACATCCTGATTAATTATAACCTTGTCTACATATATATCCATTTATCATCAGCTATCATAAAATAAACGCTTAGCAATTGATAACGCGTTTTTTTGCATTTCCTCTTTGGACATTTCAATTTGAACCTCTTAGTGATGCAAGTTGTTCAAGAACGGGTCTGCCAAAATTGCCTTCCTGTTGAAATTACATGGTTTAATCAAATAGACACCAGGTGTGAAATAGTTTGCTGGACACTTCTTACTTTATGTTCGAATAAAATAGAACCAAATAAAGATAAGAAAATATCTAATCGAATTAAACTATATGAAGATACAAGGATGCAAATTTAAGAGGATAAAAGAGCATGTAAAGAGCCTATATCAATTGCAAATGCTGTGGCATCTCAAATAAACTACGATGTTATGGATTCATTCCACCTCACTTAACCTATTCTCCTGTTTCTGCTATCCAGTCTAACCGTTGACAATGATATTATAACAGCTTTGGAGATTCTGCTAGTCATTGGAAGAATGTGTGGACTGTAATGGCAACACTAATCAGTGTAATTAAACAAGTGATCGTTCGAAAGGGATACCAGAATAATAATCTTGTTCATGAATTTGGGAACACATGACGGGAATTTAACAATAGGCCATCACAAATCCAACTGGTTGAATGTTTTGATTTAACTTTGAGATACTTTGCGCTGTGGAAAGGTAACCGATAAATGTCAGTTTAGTCTAAAATGTTATTTATGGTATCTTTAAAAGCTGAAATTTTATTGGCCAGTTTAATTTTTTTTATTATATAATATTTTGTTTAGTGAAGTTGATCGGATCAAACACGTGGTCAGAAAATTCTTAATTGAAAGAGATTATTTACCATGTCAAATTTATGTATATTTATATGAAATAACACGGAATTAATATAAAGTTTTATATATCATATAGCAGATAGTCGCTGGTTTTGAAAAATAATTGGATGTGGAAGAAAAATTAATACCATTTAAAGGTCGTCAACAAAATAGGATTAAATGAAAGATTAGATTAATTGAATAATTTATTGGACCAAGGTGGTATTAGTTAAAAAAAGAGAAATATTGAGCTGCAAAAACTGAGTTTTAAGTGTCTAGCTATGACGGAATTGAGAATAAAACTATCAAGTGTCAACGAACTCAGAACTGGACAAATGTGAATTCGCACAGAAACGCAGTGGCCAGATCTTTCAACTCACAGTTTGCTCAAATGCGTTTTATTTTGTAGTTAATCACACCAAGTAAATGGTGACGAGGAACATGAAAGGTTTCAAACTAAAGTACTTCTTCTTTCCAGTAACTAGCAACATTCCTGAGATTAAGACTAATGGATAATTTACTCTAGCATGAATAATGCAAATACTCTAAAATTAATATTACTAAAAATTTCATTTAGCTAATCGCTGGAAATGCTGGTTGAACCAAGTATAAAGTCGCAAGAATTGATTAGAGCGAGAGTAAAGCGCAATTCGCAGAGTAAAAAGGGCGTTAGGAAATCTTTGCACAATTAATGTAAACTACTAACCTTGGGTCTATGTTGATATTATAAAATTCCTTCTAAAAATTTAAACTTATTTACTATTTCCAAAGTACTCTAATTTAAAAAAATATAACATCTACATTGCAATGTTTAGTATCAAGATTTATCCTAAGGGCATTAAGTTGCCCAGTTGGAACCACATTTCGACTAAGACGATATACTCCTCTAACTCCAGTCCGACTTGTTTTATTTTGATATTGTAGTCACATTTTTGTAAATCTCTAACAATTAGAGTGACGTTGGATGTTGAAATGTTTCTTGTTAGTTTACAATGCTATATTGCGCTATAATTGCCGCGGGAACCAAACATTACTTAGTTAATTTTACCATTCATGATGAAAAGGTCGCAAATTTATATACTCTTATAGTCGTGAGAGAGTAAAACAAGTTTCGATTGAGTTATTTACCTCTAAAATGCTCACCAAAGCGCATAAAGCGTGCATAAATAGCTAAATATAACCTAAATAAACGAACTTCTCTTACTATGAGAAATTATTATAATGCTATAAGCGATTTATTTTTTTCCTTTGATCTGCATTGAACAGTGCGTCTAGTCATCGCACACTCAACGTTCATTCAAATAATTCAATTTTCAACAACGAGGATTACCCTTAAATGAAACCGAACTTACATGGAAATACTGATTTCAAAATTGGATTCCCTTAACTTTTCCTCACGGTCATTGAATGTCTCATTGAAGGCCATATATCTCTAGTGAATCGTATCTAGGATACGATCTTTTGTTTGAATTGACTAGAAGATTTAGTTTTACTCTGGACATTTGAACTCATTATAAAGATGTTATCGAAGCTGATTCAAAGAAAGTACTGTTCTATTTTCCTTTAATATCATAATTGTGCAGTAACTACAAATTTAAAATTTAAACAAAAATTCTTCTAAAAATTTAATTTTTATATGGAGAAAAAGAGACAATGGGTTTCTTTAAAAAATCGGAACGTCTTTTAGAGAAGCTACATTAATAGGAATATGTGTTGCTAACTCAAAGTTTAGAAAGTAGGATGATGACGAATGTGTTATTATGCAGCTGTGAAAGTGAAGTATTTAACTTAGCAAGGCCTGGTAAGCAGTGCCCACTCAATATCCATATTTATTGAAAGTTTCGCACCATAATGTTCGCTAATTCACATATCAATTATCCCTACGCGTAGCTAATTTTAAAAATTGTGGAATCACCAAAACAGACGATCGTCCGATACCTCGATTGGATGTACATATAATTAGTGACACATACTATCTAAGTATCTTCGCAAACGTTACCATGACAGATCGAAAGAAATGATACGAGTGGATGAAAAATACCTATAAAATTGAAACGATGTTGCAAGGTCTGCATTAAAGCATCCCCTGAGAATAATTTAAAAAATAAACAAATAACTAATAAATTAATCCCTTCTACTGTCTGTTTAAATAATAACACCCAAGCAATTGATTTCAACTACCTAACTTAGTGCAAAATGGCAAGATTTGACTAAATATTAATGCTAAAGTTGCATTATTGGTCAGCTCAGAGTGATTATTTCTCGTGGGCATTCAACTATATTAGAAATGAAAAAGCCTTGTCATTGAGGCAAGCGCATAAAGTGAAGTTAATCGATGCTTAAAACTTCATTGTGGCATTTAGTCATTGGACTCTGTGTGCGGCCAATAAATGCTGTGCACGAATCAGTCCAGTCACAATGTCACCGCTGTACATTGTACGTCTTGACTTGTTACTGCATCTTGGTCCATGGAATGACTACTTCACAATCTCAAAGGTGTCGTGGAGTTGAGTAACTTACTGAGAGGGGATAACCACACGTGATCAATGCAATTTCTGCATATGGGTTGTTAGCAATGACGGAACCATGGTAGCATTCTTAAGGTAGCTTGGAATTGTGTAAAGTGTGTTTTGTGAGAACATCACAAAATAACCCTCGAAATCCATAAGAAGGTGGGGGTCACATTGGTCTATTCTTTGCAGTGGAAATAGTGACAACAGCGTGTTTTCACTGTGCATCATCGAAGGTTGTAAAGTGGTGCATGTTGATGAGTTAAACGTAGAGCACTATAAGAAGAAGAAGAAGAATGAATGAATGAATCAACGCTATGAGAAAGAGGTGGGAAGTGGAATGAAACAAATCTGATATTATTATTTTACTTTTATTCAGCATTTTAGAGCTCATTGAGAAACTCGAAACACTCTCACTCGTTCTACTTATTAATATTTAGTAACATTTTGTCATCTGACGTCCTACATAACACCTCATCCATACTTATTGAAATAACACATATGAGAAGCGGCTGAATGTGTGACCATTCACTTTGCCGAATTTCAACAAAAGTCAAATACTTACTTCATGCTATGACTAAGTGCAACCAAAACTTTAAATCTACGTTTTACTCGCAACTATAATCTCAAAGAATTTAGGAATTTGGTACTTTACGACTTAATTTGTGTTTTAATTAAAGAGCGGAATCAATGCAGACCTATTGAATTTAATGCAGAAGAGCATCTCTAACCTGCGACTGGCCCAAAACAGCTGTGACAATGTGTTCATATGAGACTGTTAACATGTAATGGAATTGAATAAGGTGAGACCACAGATTTATGCGCGTTATAAGAACTGTCTCAATGCCTGAACCACACGAGTTTAAGTGTATACATTTCTTTAGTAAATGTGGAAGGAACGGAGAAAGGGGTATGGTGAAGGGAGGGGGAAGGGAGTGGGTGAGTGAGGGTGAGAGAGATATTGGGCGAAAGCACTACTAGCAACATCGGTGTATTGAATGCCATTGCTGAATTATAAACAGAAGTCGAGTGTTGTATTTGCCAAGGTGATTGACTGTATGACATGTTCAACTAATATAAACTGGTGATGTGCTTTGTGAGGTGATGTGGATGAGGGTCTGTCCAGAATACGCCCAAAGTGACTAACTGCTGGTCAGTTAGCAAGCACTTGTCTGACAAATGTGATGCAGTTTGTCTCGGTGGGAGTGAGACGTTTGAAGAAGAAGAAGGAGAAGAAGAGGAAGAAGAGGAAAAAGAAGAAGAGTCGTTCAGTCTCAAGCTCCATAGTGAAATACTGTTGTTGCACTCAGGTAGGTGACGCCACATGGTGCCTCAATGCTGAGCTTGAACCACCTCTCCATTATGCACCAGGACAAGGCATAAGTAATACGAACTCTTCTCTAAGTAACACCAAGGCAACGACATCGAAACTTTAGTGCATTTTAATAGGCTAATTCAATTTACGACTTGCATCAATGGAACCTGTTTGATTGCTCAGTTCATTTCATTAATTCACCATTTCTAACTTGACAATCATTAACAACCTTCACATAAAAGGTATAAGTATAGCAATATCAAAAATATTTGAGAAGATGCAGTCCTTAAGACCAAAGTGATGTGGACGAATACTTGTGTTCTGCTGAAATATTTATCCTTTTTGAAATAATTCCCGAAAATCTTATCTGACTTCCTCTTTAAGAAAACACATTTAGTAGTGTTTGACCTGTCTGTTAAATTCTACCATGATATGTAATCCAATTGATCATTTTAAACTGACGAATATTACACACCCACATTATTCGAACTACTGAACGCCAGTCACTCTGACAGCAACTTACCTATCCAATGTGGTATAAAATATTCCAGTTTCTGGAAAGCTTATAATTTTCTAAACAAATCATTATACTTATATAAAATAATCATCGGTGCAATCTTGAGTTAATGGCGATTTTGTTTTGATCTCAAGACCAACAGAAATTCCAATCAGACAGTTCGAATTTCAGATCTCAGTCTCGTTACAAAGCTCATTTGAACTGGATTTATTGTTAAAATTAAACAAGATGTTCTAAAGAGACGCTTGTAATTACATAATACTGCGCAATAGAATGCAGCAAAAGTTTCTACTTCACCTGTCAACTTTTTTGCTAATGAGTCACGAGAGTATGTTTTCTTGTTTTCAATTCAATGCCACTTGGCCTGGAAATTCATCACACCCGCGTGGTTTCTATTTACTGGCAAACCCTCTAATCGTAGAAGAATTCCATCGGCTTACTAATCATAGGAAATCTCTTGCCAAAGTTGTATTGAAAGGAAGAATCGGATGAGTTTGATTTTACAGAAAATTCTCTTCATCACTCCCATACCATCTTTACTTCTTCATCACAATATTAGCCTAACAGTTAGAAAAAACGTTTTCTGTAGCTAAGGTAATATTTCAAACTGTCAATGAATTCTGGTTTGTTTGGTGTTTATTAACATAAAATATGCATCTCATTGGAGGGTGTACTTAGGATTCAAAATCTACTTTGCATCTTCGTGATAGCCAATATTAGTCACGTACTTGATGACTTCATGCCTTCTCAGTTTGTGGTGTTCACTTCAGAAGACTGACTAGAGAATGAAATGTAAGTTCAGAGATGGCATTAGCTTTGCCCAATGATCTAAAGTTAATCTAAAACGAGAGTTGGCTAAAGTGGGCGAGATAAGTATTCGTTTTTATAATTTTGACTGTTGAATACATTTATGTGAAAACGGCACTTTTTAAGCAATAATACGGGCTTCACGTCATTTTCTTCAATGACGACATTGGTGGATAGCGAGTAGTGGAATTTCAATTAGTGCTTTGCAGAAAGAATGACCAAACTACGGACAGTACGTACAGAATGTATGCCAGAAACAGGCGAGGATGTTCAGTGGAATAAAGTGAATATACGAAATCGGAGTGTAGTTGAAGTGTCGCAGCATATCCTATTGATATCTTATCTGTTCTTTTACCACTTAAAGTCTCCTTGAAATAATTTTTGTCCTTGTGTCTCATTATAGTTTAATTCAACAAAATAATTTTTTATTTTATTCGAAACATTTTAACTTAAATTGAGCTGTATCCAGCAAAATATCTCCCATTTGATTTGTCTAATTCAATCAAGCAATTCTAGCAAGACGATAATTTTGGCAAAGTCGTGTTTTTGAACAACTTTCATAACTAATAGGTTCAAATTGAAATGACAAAAGAGAAAATGGAAAAATGTATTATCAATTGAGAGACGTTTATTTTATGAAAGTTAGGCTTCAAAATTGACAAATTTTTAAACAAATTTTAATTGGAAACACGCGAATATTTTTTTCCCGATAAGAAATCCGCAAAAAATATAATTCTTTTTGTTGAGCTTTCCATATCAATCATACCCGCGATCGTCAAGACCTGCCAAAAACAAGATGTATGAAAATGGAAGCGATATGAATTTTCCGGCACCAAGTATGACAATAGGTATTCCAATTTCCAATAGATGGAAATTAGAAATTAATAGGCTTCCACTTGAAATCTCCCCAAACATTACTGCAGCATTCAGAAAAAGGTACTACAAGGAATAAACGGAAGAATTGGGAGCACTTACAACCCAGAGAATGATGTTATTTTCCATTGCAAAGCCGATAACTCCCAATACAGCCAAGACTAGGGAAAGGATGCCAAAGCCACACAGCAAACCACAAGCTAAGGCTGTTTTCGCAACATGCTCTTTTTCCGCCAAGAGATAGCCGAAGTATCCTAGTTGCAATGCACTAGATGCCTAAAAATTGGAAATTGTTGGCGTAACCTACGAAGGGTAGAATTAGAAGAAATCTGAAGAATTTCATATCCTCATCGCAACAATATCCAAAAGAACAAAATTTCATTGTAGTTTTAAATTAAGTAATGTTTTAGTACAGTTGATAGCTCTAAATAAATACGCTTTCTGTTGTGTAAACAGCCAATCTGATGTGAGATTAAATTGGTTCAATGGTACTTTCATTGGTACTGTGTATCTGTTGCTCCAAATTGGATGCAAAAGTCAATCTTCCAACACCTTTCAAGCCAAGACTATTGGAGCACGTAAAGCTTGTCGGTAGTTTCATTATTCTACTCTAGTAAAGTGTTATTAACTTCTGAATTAGTAGTTGGAATTATCAATTTAGATATTTGGTCTTCGTGATTGATATTTCTTGCTATTTTTAACCTCTTTCACTTAATGACCAAAACGTTGTGTAGCAATGAATGCTGTCTAAAAAATCAAGCAATTAATCAATAAGACTTTGTACAGTGTTTTTGCAGAAAAAAAGTGATTAATTGATTGACATGATTTGTTGTGATACGGTAGGAAGAGAGAGACAGTGGGGAAGAGGAATTCATTTTCAAAGGGAGTGGTTAATAGTTTATTGTTCAAAGTTAAGGAAAGATGAAAAATAAAATGGGCGGGTTGGGGTCGAAAATAGAGTATTAAAAGAGTTTGGTTGTGTGATTTTTCAAATAGATAATCGTGCAGTGAGTGAATTTTTCGAATATTTGGCACCTTTCAGTTACGTTGGATACTGCACAAAAAGGGAAAATTCAACTAACATCTACCCAAGTACCAGAGTACACACTTTGGTTCAAACATTGAGCAGACAACGTCCACAGTAGCGCGAAGGTAGAACGAGGAGAGGAAAGGGGGTTTATTGCAACTATGGCCCAGTGCGCGTGTGCGAATGTACTGCAAATTAGCGTAGTCGTCGTCGCCGTCGTCATCACCATCATCATCAACAACATACTCAACTCACAGAAATATCTTGCATTTTAAACCCTTTTTGTGTTTGCGTTCTAAAATGGTACCGATGACAACTTAGCCCGACAAACACCTGATTCTACCTGGACTATTGTGACAATATGTAATTAGGGCTCTAATTGTTTTAAGTAGGAAGCTTAATAAGAAATTTAGACGGTGCTCCTTAATAGGAAACAGAGTAAGACAAATTGACAATGATCTCATAAGTTTAAAGGAAATGGACAAAAAGTAGACACACTAGTGAGGTTAGTGAAATATAAACTACGTGTATAATCTAAATGCATTGATAAGTGTACGCAGAGTCTACAGATGGTGCAAAGAAGAGGGCGAAATATCATTCCGCCTCTAATTGCTAGGGTAATATTGTGATGCAGGAGTTAAAATGGATTGGGGTGGCGGTTGGCATTTTGGTTTGCAAATCAAAGTAACCCAGTTCCTCTTTGCTTCTTTGACAATAGATTTCCTATGTTGAGTAATCTGATAGAATAGTTTGATTCTCTCTGCTCTCGTGGTAAGTTGATATGAATGATCAATAGAATAAAGACCTGTTTTCATATAATGTGTGAGTGTGATAAATTTCCAGGTCAAGTGCATCAATTGTGACAGTGAGTTGTAAACATGTAACCATTATCTCATAGCACACTTCCTATATTGAGTAATCCAATTTAATAGTTTGCCGCTAAGTGGTCTCATGTTAAGAGAATTTGCAAGATCAATTATATGACCTCTTCTCATGAGAGGAGAGGGTTTGTCTATAAAGTGAAACCACACTGGTGTGATGAATTTCCAGGTCAAGTACATCAATTGCGATATTGAGTTGCAAACGATAGTCTGTAAAAGCATGCAATGCGGTTGTGGAAGAGCAACCAACGTATCTCTATACAAAATCATGTTGAATTTCAACAATAAATTCATTTCAAGTGAGCTAAGGAAGGAGAACGAGATCTGAACTTTGAGCTGTCTGATAGCAATTTCTGTTGGTCGTGAGATCAAACCCACTGACCCAAGATTGCACTGGTGATTATATAACTTAAGCTTATTAACTTGGTTTGATGAATATAAGCTTTGCAGAAACAAATGAAATTGACTTGAATTGTCTAAACAACATTAGTAGGCCATGGTGCTGTCAGAGTGACTGGAGTTCAGTAGTTCGAATAATGTGGGTGTGTAATATTCGTCAGTTTAAAATGATCAATTGGATTACATATCATGGTAGAATTTAACAGACAGGTCAAACACTACTAAATGTGTTTTCTTAAAGAGGAAGTCAGATAAGATTTTCGGGAATTATTTCAAAAAGGATAAATATTTCAGCAGAACACAAGTATTCGTCCACATCACTTTGGTCTTAAGGACTGCATCTTCTCAAATATTTTTGATATTGTTATACTTATACCTTTTATGTGAAGGTTGTTAATGATTGTCAAGTTAGAAATGGTGAATTAATGAAATGAACTGAGCAATCAAACAGGTTCCATTGATGCAAGTCGTAAATTGAATTAGCCTATTAAAATGCACTAAAGTTTCGATGTCGTTGCCTTGGTGTTACTTAGAGAAGAGTTCGTATTACTTATGCCTTGTCCTGGTGCATAATGGAGAGGTGGTTCAAGCTCAGCATTGAGGCACCATGTGGCGTCACCTACCTGAGTGCAACAACAGTATTTCACTATGGAGCTTGAGACTGAACGACTCTTCTTCTTTTTCCTCTTCTTCCTCTTCTTCTCCTTCTTCTTCTTCAAACGTCTCACTCCCACCGAGACAAACTGCATCACATTTGTCAGACAAGTGCTTGCTAACTGACCAGCAGTTAGTCACTTTGGGCGTATTCTGGACAGACCCTCATCCACATCACCTCACAAAGCACATCACCAGTTTATATTAGTTGAACATGTCATACAGTCAATCACCTTGGCAAATACAACACTCGACTTCTGTTTATAATTCAGCAATGGCATTCAATACACCGATGTTGCTAGTAGTGCTTTCGCCCAATATCTCTCTCACCCTCACTCACCCACTCCCTTCCCCCTCCCTTCACCATACCCCTTTCTCCGTTCCTTCCACATTTACTAAAGAAATGTATACACTTAAACTCGTGTGGTTCAGGCATTGAGTCGGTTCTACCAATACGACTAATACTGTGACCTCATGTTGTTCAATTCCATTACAACCTACCAGACTCATGATAACATATTATCACTCCTGTGTTGCTCCATTCGCAGATTAAAGACAACCAGATCTAAACCACCGCAAAACAGACTTATCACGTGGAACACGTTTATTTGATGATGAGTGCGTGTGGTGTGTGTACAGACAAAGAGCTTAGTCATTATGTTAATATGGCGGCTGTGCTAAACTAAGCGATGACTATTGATTGGCGGTTGGTTGTGTGTTCCCGCGCTCATGACCGCACTTACTAACTACACGAAGTTGCACGAACGCACCTACATGCCCGTCTGAGTGCGCATGAGACTGCTTTGTTCAGCGGTGACGGCGTTCCGAGTTCCACAATCTAGTACCGTATAAAGTAGTATTAATGCAAATGGCAAAGCTTTTAATACCTTACTTTTGAAGTGATTGTATTGCAACTTAGACATTTGAAATTATAAGTGAAATTATGACTTCTAATTTGATCCGCGAATTAGATGCAATCACTCGATAAAAGAATTTTAACCAAATTTTCTCGACAAGCTTAATCTACTTTATTGACTTTAAGAAAATCACGGCAATTTTGATGAAATAAGTAAGCAGAAACGATATTATAATAGCATAATCTCTAATGGTCATACTCTTTAAAGCATTAGAGCGTAAATGACCTTTCGTTATTGATTTAACAAACGTCTGTACATTTTGATGATCTAGAACCGAAGTAAGTAATATTAATATAAACAATAATCACGATAAACACGAGTTCACATTTATTATCGACTTATTCTAATATGCATGCCTCACGTCAAGTAGATAAAGACTAATCGTAACGAAGATTATACATGGATAAAGGTGCTACGAATTCTTGTTTCTTGACAAATTCTGGCTATGTTAGTAGCCTTTTGAAGTAATTTTTACTCGTCAAAAGTACCCGAACATGTCTATGAGAGTTGCACCTCGAAACGCATGTAGAATCAAGCAGCCGCTTTTGCATATCACACCGATTCCAAAATTTTCACATTATCCTATCCTTATTTTCGAATAGGATAGTTGGGTGTTGGATTTCTCCTCATTAAATTTATTTTTTTCAATACGCTGCTTTGTAGGACTGTAAGTAATGTTTTCTCTTAAAGCGATTGTGATAAGGCAAGGCTTATAGTTAATTACCGGCACTTTTCACATTCATCAAATAGGTGTGGAATTTAAAAAACAATACCGAAATAAATAAACGTCAACAGTATGGACACCAATCCAAACAAAAATGCTGATGTTTCCTCAGTATCTTATCTCATATTGCTCAGTTGTTAAGATGAAAATAAAAAACAGTACAATGAGCATATTCACTAATGCAAGATATATCGCTTGGTGATTTATACAAAATGACTGTTATGAAAGAATAAGACACCAGGTAAGAAAAAGCTAAGGTGATTCCCCATGTAGCCTTGGAACCTTCTAGCATGACATAACCTTTAGCTTTGCATTAATAGTAATTTAAGTTGTATAAATTTAGTTATCTTAAAATATCTTAACGATGTTTCTATGGCCCTCAATAACTTGGCTGGATTTTGGAATTTTCTCGATTCCTTGGGCAAAATAGAGATGTCAGTTAATATTAATGTTCATATATTTAGAATGCAAGAAATGAAAAAATATGCTCTTCCACGATCTTATGTAGGCTATACTGATGTAACAAGGTAACAATTTTAGAGCAGGAATTACTACGGACAAAGTAAAGTCGTTAATGTTAATGAATCATTTCAGTCACCTTTGTAATTCCTAGAGAAAATGAGAAAAATACGTCCTTTGGAATTACACTTATCAATATTTATTTTGAAAGGATTAAAAGCAGCCATATGGGCACTTTTGAAGTGGGTCATGAACATGAACGGCCATGTCTATGTTCAGCTAAGTGAGAGAGGTGTAGAAAGGGATCCGGGGAAAAGTAAGGCAGTAGCCATTCGAGACACAAAATAGGATCCCGAAATTACGTCAAAATATTTGTAAAGCCAACTTCCCATAGCGGTCTTTTTGAAACAGATTTTAAAACCTTCAATCTATTGATAAAAACGAATAATGTAAGCTCTCGGTCCCAGCAACGGTAGATGTAACAAATATCCTTAGAAATGAATGCATTTTAGTGGTTATTAAATAATTTAGAATAAATGAAGCTTTATTAATAGATATCGAAATGTTGCGCCATTACACTGCATACATTAATACCAAGATCAGAATCCTGAAAGAGAAAACAACGAATTAAGTAGACATATTTAAATTTAAAAACCGATTTCCCAAAATTATACCTCAGAATTAAATGACACCACATATTCACACTCCTCTGAAGACTTCCGTGTAAATTCCACAAGAACCTTTCCATCAACTTGAAAACTTTCGTCTGTAAGCAAAACGACACTGTGCTCGTCCAAAATACTTAAAATTGAAAAAAAGATGTTGATAAATTATTATTAAAATACTTGCATTTTTAATGAAAGCGTGGCGTATTCATTTATTGATTTAAGGGTAGAAAAAGATCGGAAACGAAACACTGGTCTAGCCATTTGCGACTTCGTTTAGTATAAGTTTTAATAAAAATGAATAAAAATACATTGACTTACTAATCACTCCTTTGAATTATGCTTGGGTGATTAAGATTAAGCTGAGTTATGTCTAAATGATTGAATTTATTTCTTAAACCTCGTTGAAATCAGACAAGTTCATGTATTACGATTTAAATGCGTCGGAAATTGCATGAGTTTTGACTTGATTCATAGTATTATGGGTTTTTGCATAGTTGACGTGTTTTTTTCCAATTTAAACATTCATTCTGTCTTCTCCTAATCAATCTTTCCTTTTTATTGGTTGACATATCTTTATTTTTTTGCAATTATATCCTAGATGCAATGAACATGTTGACACTAGAAGAAAAGTGGCTTCCACAATTATGCATAAACTAGCGATTCCGCATAGTGATTATTCCTTTGGCAATACCTTGGGAGGTCATTAATCTTTTTGACAACGGAATCATTTTTTCTGTGTTTTATTTAAACTTTGTGGTGAGGTTTAATTCCTTCTTTAATCTAAAGACCTTATTTCCCATGCTTCCTCGCATTTTAATCATGCAATTTTATATTCACCCCATTGCAGTTCATAAGAAAAAATTTTTTACTTCCCTGCTCAACTTCGAGATTATCCAAAAAAAATTAAATTTTAATATCTTGAAGGATAACTGAAGACTTTGCAGGCTTCACGACATCACTCCTACCACAAGAGTATTATTTATGTATTTATTAATTTGTAAAGTTAGATTTTTTTATTGCTGAAAATTAGCTATTCTTTCAAAATTTCGCAAGCATTCCCATACGAGTATATTGTTTGACAGGCTTCTGTAAATTGTAAACAGAACCAGCATTAATTAGGAGGGAGTACCACCCTTATACTTGTCATTATCGTACTGTTTATCCAAAGGTTTGAACCCCTATAGGACCTGTCTCTGTTAGCTTCAGTTGAGTACAGTAAGTTAGAGCAGGACTCTTTAAAGATGGCAATTAGTTATGGATACACTTTAAATATTCTGTTACTTTGGACAATATTTCTGGGGAATTAGCGACCTCTGAACAAAATGTTCTGTCCATATTAATAGGCTATCACAGGTCTACGTCATGCCTCCACAAATTTAAGTAATAGCCAAGTACCTATTCCTGCAATAGAGCTCTTAAAAAGATTCCGTAGGTTTAAGCTCAGCAAGATGTGTCAATGCCAATTATTAACCTGTTTGACAAAATGTTTAATCGGGTGGTTGTCGATGACACCTCAGTTAGTTTATCTTACGCTAACACATAAAGACTGCATGAATTTTCAACTGCAAACCCTTTTACGCTATCGCCCCAAGCAAATCCTATTCAAGTCTCTTATGCTCTGAAAATATATTTTGTTCTTGGAACTAATCTTGACAATGCCTTGCGGTGTATTTATAAGGGTAATAAAAGGTGCTAATTCATTAAAATAAATTTCATGGATACAGTATGCCTAATTTTTGTAAAAATGTCAGTCAGAACGTACGTTTATTGTATTCGATTTTTAATATAATATATAATTATATATATTTTTTACATAATAATATCTGATTTATTTTGGTGGCATATCCTCAAGACACTATCTAGGGCTATTTCGTTAACCTAGATATTCGCCGTTTGAATAGTTTCACCTTAATTAATTATATAATGTTTACTAATTACCAAAAATTATTCTATCGACAGCAGCTTCCTTTCCATACATTATTGCAGTCATAATTGCCGTATAACCGCTTTCATTGATTGTAGCCTTGTAGCGGATTAGCTACCTTAGTAAGCCTTGACTGTTCTCAGAAACCTCAGTGATAAATTCTCCTAGTTGATAAGTCTCCCAGAATAGAAGAAATAGACGTATACCGTGGATACGTTTATTAAGTATGGCGTGTTGTGTACTGTGTGTGTATGACGTGGAAATTAGTCATTATATACACTTTATGATACGATGACCTCATATAACTTGGATCATTGATTGGTCGGAAAACCGTGTACTGGAATTGACCATTGATTGATCGCATTGGTATTGGTCATTGATTCTGCATTTGTCATGCTAAATTTGTGTCTCTACAACATATTGAAGTGGGAGGATCGCACACATCAGACTTCCCACAGTTATGGTCAAATAAATTGGTGGATTTAATTTCCCAATGGTGAAATCAGGATCAGCACCACTTTCCAATGGGGTTTTCACAGTTCCTCTTTTCTCGCAATCCCAAATAATGCAAACGAAAAGGTCAAACCTAGCTGCGGCTGAACAATCGATAAATGTTTCCAAAGATTTAAGGAGTAGTTAGTATATATTTATACTGGCCTAAAATAAATAGTATTTGAGAAATATTATTATGTTTACCACTAGACTGACATTTGTAAGTTCTGAATCCTAGAAGCCATTAAGTCCATATTTCATGCCAACGCCTTTACGCCGGATGTATATGACAATATCAAATTCATATTCTGACACAGCATATATCATTGGCGTATATCCATTGCAGTTCGTAAGATCTGTTGGGCTTCCATGGATTAACAGCAGCTTAACTAGATTAAAATGTCTCGGTTCTTATATTGACTTCCAGAGATTCAAGAGAAGCTACACATCGTATAACCCTTTTCATTATCTTAAAATCCATTCACTTCACAGCAGAAACGTTTGTGAGCGGAACGTTGAACTATCCACCTCTATTCGTGGATCCACGTTCGCTTTTAATCAATCATTATAAGCTTAAAATTAACTTATTGATTTGTTTGTTTAGTAGAATACTTCAACAATTTAAATCAACAATAATTATTACTTCTGCTCACAGAATACTCTCATTACCAACATATTAACATATTATTGTGTTCAAGTGCCATTCTCTATTCCCAGAGACAATGTATCTTACTTAAGGCGGTATGGGTGATTTCCATTTAATTCATAAATTCAGTATTTCAATATCATCGAGCTTCATTATCGCTGGCAAATGTCCTATAGTATTTTAAATGGTTCTCACTAAGGTAAGTTGCGCGATTTATTTAACCATTCATGGTTATGGTTACAATGAAATTGTTCTTCTTGAACCTTTGATGTCGTGCAGCACTTGCCTCGAGGACAGTGTTGAAATATGTATTTATATCAAATGTCAGGCTTTATGATAGTTATCACTAGCCCCTTAGTTGACTTCGGGCTTCGCCGAGGGGAGGAACATCAAGGTAGCACAAAGTTGAGAGGGGGAACGGAAGAGTGATTCACAGATGTAAAAGAGAGACACACAAAGGTAAAGAAAAGGTAAGGTGACTGCTGTAGAAGTGGTCGAATATGACACACATTGGGGTCATGGTAGATTGAAGTCAACTGCCTGCTTATAGACTTTTTGCCATATGAGTATACGTTGCTCTGGTTGCACCATGTGGAGGTGAGTCTATCGCGCACCCCAATGAGAGGCAAAGGTCACCCGGGATTGAGCCGGGGAATATCAACTAAACATTTGATGAAATTTTCGCATATGACACTTTGCATTGCCTAAAGAGCCTCGCGAGTGAAGATCTATTCTCGTTCCAGTTCTTCTGTCCTTCTAAATTCAAAATCCTATGTGCAATATTATTAAATAAAAACTTGTGTTACTCCTACCCCTATTAAGTCTTAAGAAATATTTAGCCCGTTTATTGCAGTTAAACGTGTCTCGTTAGAATTTGTGAATTTATTATTCGTAATAGTTAAAATTGCAGATGTAAATATCAGCTCATACTGATTTAAACGTCCTGAAAAAAATGCTATTTTAAATGTAAGCATTCTTCTATCATATAAATAAACTCAAACAAAGCTCTCATAGATACAACAATATAACTCCAAATCATTTCAGACACCTAGAGTTGACATAAAAATTTAAACCAATGTGGACTTATAAATACATGCGCTTTAATAGCAAATAAAGAGAGCTAGGCAAAGACACAAAAGAGAAACGAAATTGATTGGTTCTCTTGGTCTCATCAAACTGATATTTAGTCAATTTTAAATATGCTAAATCAAGGACATTGTTTAGAAAATCGATAGCCATCTTTCTGCGAATTTTAATCCTTAAACAAGAATCTTAACGCAACTTAATCTTGGTGTAGAAGACGTAGTATCAAAAATACGACGATTTTGATTGAATTGCAACATTTGTGCTGTTATTATTGAAATAAAAAGAAGTGGATAGGATTGCATTCTCCTTTATTGTAAATAATAGTGGGCATTCTCTTACATGTATTCTGTTTGAAGGTGTTCTCCAAAAAATTTATTTAAAATCGAAAAATGTCTAGTTCTTCAATACCCCATTTTGTTCAAAGACTGATTTCTCGTTCATCATTCCATTAGAATACTCTTTTATTATTCGTCATATGTACAAATTAAAATCAAATGGCTAACATTTGTACGTATTTCGGGAGTTTTCTAACTGAAAAGAGCTTTTCAATTAACTTGAATAGGATTGGTGTTTGGAAATTGATCTCTGCTTCCAATTCCCGGAAATTTACTGATGCGCTAATTTTAATTAGCTATAGCTGTTAGTTATAATTGTTTTTAGGAAAAAATAATTTCTCAAGTAACTCTAGAAAGACGTTTAAAATGTCCAATGTATGCACCTCCACAGTGGATCACAGCCAGTGATGATTCATTATTAATATTTTTAATCTATATTTGAGTTGTACCATGATAAAATGTTAATACAAATGTATTAGACCGGTTTATCGTGACTATATACGCAGATTTGTGCTTCTATTTACTTAACTAAGTAAAAATTTTAAGAGATCTAAGTTATACAGAGGAAACTGAGAGAAGGCGAATGGCAATCAATTGAGCCTTTCTAACAGGGATGGATAGGTAAGAAGGTGAAAAGTATTGAGAATCTGAAGTACCGTTGGGCGTTCCGCAGTACTTCCTCCCTAGAGCGTTGTTAGAAAACAAAATTTGGAACAAGATGCTCGAGAGTTATCGACTGCTGAAAATTGAAAGAATCGAGTACACTTGGAAAAGTTATTTACTGGTACATTACTGCAGTCACTAGTGGCGTAAATATATCATCAACATCTATATCCACGTAAACACCATTTTCACTGAGAACACTCCTACCATTTTAAAGGAATATGTTAGTGTTGCGATTGCCAGGCTCAAGTCCATAACTCAGTGTTAGTTTCCTAAGTTCTGCAATCTAAAATATTATTGATAGCGAATACATAATAAATACTTTCTGAAACAACTTGAGATGTTCTCATGGTTCAAGAATAAACAACTTATTCTTACGCTTTCATGCATAAATGACTCAAGTTAAATGTAATTTCTTATACATCTTCACAGACAGTAGTAAGTTCCAAATCGAATTATGTTTCAGGATCCCATTTCATGCTGTACCTCAATAAGAGGTGTATATCCGAAAATATTCAATCGACTTGCTATGATGACATCACCATCGTTGTCATCCCAACACCGACTATAGATTAGCCCCATAGACACATCATCGACCACCTGCATTGAATCCACGTTTGGCGATCGAAAAACGCGAACAAGGGAAAAGGTCCTATATGAAATCTCTGTAAGTAAATAAAGTTTATTCACGACATACGCCAGGAAAAAAATATAATTTCAGCTCCAAAAATTTTTTCATATCTGTAAATAAAAAACTATAATGTAGTAATGCGAAGCCATTTAATCTGCATGATTTGAACACTATTCGTTAAAATCACGAATAAACTATTAAAATAGAGATTAAATTTCATGCAATTGGCTTACATTACTTCAGTTGCCGAATTACCCTCCTAATAAAAATTATAAGCTGGATATTTGTCTAAGCTAATGTGACAATTAGATGAGCTATTAAATATATTGTTAAATAAGTATAAAATCTATAAATCTAATAAGTATTTGCCCAACATAAATGGCAATAATATTAAACTAATACTTACGTTGACGGCATATTTTAACTTTGGAAGTGAGTCAAAGTATACTTGAATGCATTTTCCTATTAATAATTTACATGGTTCTGTTTTCGCCAATATACTCATTATTTGAAGTTTCATTTAAGCTGATTCACTACTTTTAAAGGTTAGCCTTTGTATAGCTTTACAGAAGAATATGTCGAATGGACGTCAACTGTCAATATTTTGACGGTCATTTTTGTACTGAATGCCTAACATTACCCACCGGTTTGTACACGATAGAAAATTTTCCGTAAACAGAAGAATTGCAACACAATGTTTCAACGAATATGGTAAAATTTCTGCTAAATAGAACATTTTATCTCATAATTAGCACGTATAGTGGCTGCTTCTCTAAGCCTTTAAAATACTCATTATTATTCCTTAGTAATGTAAACTTTTCCACTGATAAGCCAAGTGGGTATTCGGTTAATCTAAGATGATTAAAATCGTCATTAAAATTGAGTGTAAATAGCCGTCTTTTTCTGTGTTGTTAGAGAATACAAGATCAATGCACACACACCGATGTGATCGGCAAACCGTTCTAGATTTACATGACTCATTTGAGAAGATCTCAACAATTTACTGTTGAAAATATTACTTGAATAAGATGTCAGTTGAAAGCCTCTCTAATTAAAAAGCCCGAGTATCTAACGAAAACCAATACTTCCTTAAATTAATATACATACTGCAGGGCTAATCAGTTAAGCAGGCATTCTAATAAATAGTAAATTTTACTCATTCAGGAATTGAGTATATTAGGTTTTATCAACACTCTGCTGACGACGATAAAACTCTTCAGTAGGCATATTCCGTCCTAATGCTTGTCTCAGTGTAAATTATAGCTAAAAACGAAGCCAACATGAATTGGCTTGAAGGAATGCTGACATAGTATTTTTCGGCAGATTTGCACTCTATTAACAAATTGAGGAATCATCGAAGATTTTGAATTAATAATAGATGGCTTGAACTAATCTCTATACTTTCCTACGATATATATAGGTCTCTTAAATGATGTCAAACTGGTTGGATTATGCACATTATTCCAAAAATGTTCAAAGTTTAGAAATAACTTAATATTTTCATGAAGCTAAACAGAAATTATAGACAAACATTTTGACTCTTATGGCTGGTATAATAAGTGTTTAGAATAACTGATCTATTCGAATAGGTGAATAATTTTTGTTACAAAACTCTTAAAGGTCATGCTCTTACTTTTTTACAATCTGTAAAAGAATATAAAGCAATATATGTAATTTTTAATTGCCTCGAATTCAGTTTAGAAATCAATGCTTTTGTAAGGAAAAGGACAATAACAGTCTTTAAAAGATATTTTATTCTGACAGATTCACATTTTAAGTATTGATGTTTAGTCGATTTTTTCATAATAACCCGCATATTAGTGTATTTTCTTGATAAAGACGGTTTTGTAACCCTTTCAAAAAAATTAATTTTGAAAAGCAGATTGTGAAAATTCAATTCCTAATTTCCTTATTTGCCAGAGAAGAAAAATATTTACTAACAAAAATATAAATTCCTATTGAGATCAATTTTTATAACCTATTGCAATCTATGCATTAAAACGATTGGATTGTAAGGCATGTCCCAAAGGTCGCAATATGTGATCGTATGAGCCTGGTTCTTTTACTGACCTATATATGTGCTTGACTAGCACCCTTGAAGATGTTGATCGATCGAAATAAAATCGAATCGTCAAATGTGCCCGATTTGGGAGATATTTCTCAAGTCGCTGCTGTGTATGATGAATCAGTTCTTGACGCTGGTGTTTATGCCCAGGTTGAAGAGGCTTTAAGAAAGAAGTCCACCTTGAAAGAAAAAATCGAACAGAATCTAGATAACATTCTACGTGATATTCAGTAATATTTACATTTTAATATTAATCTGTTAACTTTTAAAGACTTAAAGAAACTGAAATCGGCAAGCTGGAAGATGCGCTGGCTGCCACATTTGACAGTATTTCAGATGAATGTAATCGGAGCCTTGAAAGAAATATCAGAAGCCTTGAAAATGAGATTACTACAAAGAAGAACATGCTAAATACACTTCGGAAACGTGAGGCAATATGTCTTGAGATTCTTCAGAAGCCAGATGAAACGATTGATTTGAACAACAAGACAGTTGCCGATGCATCTGATAAAGAGTCTCTCGCCAGTATTCATCGTCCTACTGTCTCCAAGATTTCGAAATCCTCATCTCGTCGTAAATTGGCTGACACTGATGATGCTGATCTGAAAGCTTATCACAAACGACTCGCAGCTTTTGAAAACGAGATTACAGCGGAGACTAGCAATGATGAGATTTTGAAAGGAGGTTTGCGAATTCCAGCTGATATCTGGAATCGGCTTTATCCTTACCAACGCGAAGGAGTTGCATGGCTATGGGGTCTTCATCGACACGGCGTCGGTGGAATCCTTGGTGATGAAATGGGCCTGGGAAAAACTGTCCAAATTATTGTTTTTCTAGCTTCACTGCATCATTCAAAACTTCCCATATCGGAGAGCAGTTATGAGGTGGCGATTTCGCAAATGAACCACACCCCTTCTTCCTCTATTAGCGTTTCTGATGGCCTTGCGCCTGTTCTAATTGTTTGTCCTGGGACAGTCCTTAAACAATGGCTCGCGGAATTCCGTATCTGGATGCCGACTGCCCGTGTTGTCATTATTCATTCTAGTGGGTCAGGCTACAACAATCTTGTTAGTATTATTTGTCTTATTAATTATTGTCATTTTGAAAGTATGTTGGTATACTTACAGAGAGAGCCGTTTTAATTAATTTGGGTGTATGATGATGAACTGATAATGAATCTGCTAGTGCTGGCCAACATTTTCATCTTGTGCGTATATCGTCTTTTCCATATTTTATCAGAGATTCTCTCCGCTAACTGGAATGGAATGACTGAAATAGGTAAATGCTCACTTCAGTATCACTTAGCTACCATTTCCAAAGCATCTTGACTTACAATGTGGCGAATGGAGAAAAAGGCTTTTCATTTCGAAAAATTTTCTAAAATATAAACGACTCTTCAACCTCTCTAAACGCCTTTGTTCGCTTACAGGTCGTGGAGAAGTTTTGACGCCTATTTTATCATTTTGATCCAAAATATCCCCATCTCCTGTTAAGGTGTCATTTAGGGAATAGGGTAATTTATCGTAGGTTATAAAGGTGTGGTTGCTTTTCATTTTTGACCGTAGAATAGTATTAATGATATAGTTTTCTGGGGACGTTTGTTGAACATGCCAGGTTTTAGTTGATTTATACGCTTTTCTTCCGCAATTGCCATGTCCGTTAATGAAATTATCAAAAACTTTTCAATAACGATCGTTTTTAGGCTTTTCAAATAACTTTGTGTTAAATTTGCTGACTGGGTTATTTTTAATCGCAATAGTTTTCGTCAGCAACAAACAGTTCTGATGGTGCAAGCCTTGCTTCTAATAATTGTATACGTGTACATTTATTCTGTCTAACAGATATTCGTTCTATTTTTCTTCAAGACTCGTTTGGTTAGCAGTCTCTTCAAAACCACTGGTTTCGCCCTAACGACCTATGGAACTCTAGCTCAGCACCGAGACTTGCTTATACCTCTACCCTGGCACTACGTAATATTAGACGAAGGTCATAAAGTCAAGAATCCCCAGGCTGAAATCACTGCTACTGTGAAGCGTTTTATCACTCCGCATAGAATTATTGTCTCCGGTACACCAATGCAAAACAACCTCAAAGAGCTATGGTGTATTTTCGATTTTGTTTACCCTGGAAAATTGGGTGGTGGAATGATGGATTTTCTCGTCAATTTTGGTGTCCCTATTACTATGGGGGGCTATGCCAACGCCTCACCTTTAGAGGTTGAAACTGCGTATAGATGTGCTTGCACACTAAAACGAATTCTCTCACCTTACCTCTTGAGGCGACTGAAAAAGGATGTACAGTTAGAATTGCCAAAAAAGTCTGAACAAGTCTTATTTTGTCATCTGACTCATTACCAACGGAGTGTATATGAGGAGTACTTAAATTCACGAGCCTGTCAATACATTCTGCGAGGGATGGGAAATGTCCTCGGTGGACTTGTTCTTCTCAAAAAGCTTTGTAATCATCCTGATCTTGTCACTGGTGGTCCACAACACTTTGGAAGTCGTCTGGGAGAGGAGGATGATGATAATGCAGAGGAGGGCGACTATTGGCGACGTTTTGGGTGTTCCAGACGATCAGGAAAATTGGTGGTCACGCTTGATCTCCTGGCTCTTTGGTGGGACCAGAAACATAAGGTCCTCCTATTCACGCAAAGCAGAAAAGTGAGTTGTTACTTGCCCTTAAATCTGTTGTGTGTATATTCCTTTTACGTTAGGTGCCGCCATTGCTTGTAAATTTCGGCGGTACAAATAAGAAATCGTTCATTTTCAAAGCAGCGTCAAAATGTATTTTTTACGTTAAATTAGACATCATTTCCGGCTCTTTTGCATTTCTCTTGTAGTTTACGACCCCCTTCTTGAAAAAATAGCTGATTTTGAATTAACGCACTCATTCAAGTATTTTTAAGCTTCAGTCGCATTTTGAAATTTTTCTTCTCTTATAATAGGCTCCACGTACCCAATATTTCGATAATCGGTTCGAAATCTTTTAATTTAATTCCTGAATTTCTGTAGTGCCGGGTTTTGTCTTTGTCATGTCGAAGGATTATCTCTTTTGCCCTCTTCAATTAACTTGTCCGTTAATCTTTCAATTTGTGGTTTCTTTTTCTCTATCGCTGATAACAATTAACTTTGGCTTACTTCAGCTTTTTTTAATGGATTACTCCACGTTAATTCCACTGATTGCATAAAAGCTATCAAAGAGTCAACCCTGTCTCGCCCTAGAAGATGAAATGGGTGTTCGATTTGGTGGCATCCATATTTTTCAAACGAACTTTGTCGTAAATTGCCTACTTCTCGTACCTAGTAACCATTCAGCTTGAAGATGGCGATTTGTGTGCTTTGGCAACGAAGAAATGGGCATGCTTCTACTCTCATTTTTGTTTCACTAGAAAAGTTGATCCGGCGACACCCAAATTCATAACCTTTAAAATTTTCCCATCCGCTTCAAGAGTAATTGCACATTTAACCATGGATATGGGAGTTTCTGTGATAATTCATCCATAGTTAACCGACAATCTGATTCAATCAGGACTTTTAAAACGTCACCAAAGTTTGTTGGTCATCCTGTACTTTGCGCATCGTTTGAATTTCTGTTGTCTAATTTAAATCTTTAAAACCGAAATTGCCATCAGTGCATTGTTAACACTTGGCCATAAATTTTACTAATGGCTTCAGCAGCCTTGCAGACTCTCAAGCCTTCGGTCAAAAAAATGTGGCATGAAAAGTCTAGTTTGTCTGCTCTGTCTCCCTTAGGGTTGTAAACAATAAATGAAGTTTATTGCTCCTAGATTATATTATACGATTTGTCAACTAAGAGGTAAGGTTAGAGAGCTGTGTTCTTGATCGCGTCTGGGCACAAACTGAACTGGAAGTTCTGTTTGCAAATTAGACACCATTTTGGCACCCCTAATATAAAATGTGGTAGCACGGATATGACTTCTGAATCACCAATGCTGAATTGTTTTATAATCTACACCTAGCGAGGCAAAAGACGGTTATAATATGGGGGAAAGGGGTTGTATTGGGAGAAGCAATATAGCTTTTGCTATAATCGGTAGCCACGTCGATATTTGTAATATCGCTTCCCTCTCCTTCAATTAAGATGCTGAATATCTTGGAGAAGCATGCATCCCGTCGGGGTTATCCATACCTTCGTATGGATGGTGCAACACCTACTAGACAACGACATCGTCTTGTCGAACAGTTCAATTCTACCAAATCGTCAGATTGTTTCTTGTTTCTTTTAACCACCCGCGTTGGCGGTTTGGGTGTTAATTTGACTGGAGCTGATCGAGTGCTTATCTACGATCCCGACTGGAACCCTTCTACTGACGCCCAGGCTCGTGAACGCGCTTGGCGTATTGGTCAACAGCGGGAGGTGGCCGTTTATCGTCTCCTCGCTTCTGGAACTCTTGAAGAAAAGGTCTATCAGAGGCGAGTGATGCTACTAGATGTAGTTTGTTGACTTCATCAATCGATCGAAGGGAAGAATTTGTCAGAAAACCCTAGCCTCTAGACATTTAAAACCCTTTTTAAAGTATATTCTCTTTGATAACAGTCTGTCTTATTCTTTTTAGACAAATCTTCAAGCAGTTTTTGACTAATCGCGTTCTGAAAAACCCACGTCAACAGCGCTTCTTCAAACTTAACTCCGTTCATGATCTTTTCATGCTAAATGACGAGGCAGCTTCACGGCCCTCAGATGCAAACGGTGGAATGCCCACGAAACACGTCTCCTTTTTCAATGCTGTTGGTGTCCCCAAGCACGCTGTCACTGATAACCGCTTTGATGCCCTTTTTGCAGCGAACCCAGACAAGTTGAAAGAGCTGGAAAATGCTTCAGATGACGATAAGGATCAAGAAACTTCTGGTGAGGTGGATGAAGACGAGTCAGAAAAGGAAGAAACTTCTGAGGAAAGAAAGGCTCGATTAAGAGCTCAGGCTAGGAGACTGAGTCGAAAGCTGGTTGAGAAATACTCACATCGAGGGACTCGTGTAGATGGCAAAAGAATTCATGGTGTCGCTCGTCGATCCAGGTTTGATGAAGGTGAGACCGAGAAGAAAGAGGGATCAAAGCAATCGGATAATGCAAAGAAAGAACCGGATTTAGACCCCTTCGTTACTTCTGTTTTATGCGGTTCTGATCAAGATGAGAAATTGGAGAGTTTCAAACGAAAGAGGAGTGAAGTGGATGAATATATGAAAAAAGAGGCGAAGAAGGTTGCAGAAACTGCTCTGGAAGCAATTAGACCCAAGAAAAGGAAAAGACATCGGTCTAAAGATGCCCTATCAACAGTAAAGAAGCGGTTAAAGGAAGTCACGGTTGTTAATCATGACACTCTGATGAACAATTTCCTTATGTCTGAGAAACGCGTTGACCCAGCATTGGAAAGGATTCAAGCATCGAGGCTAGCTAATTCCGTTACCAAGTGGTTGAATACCCTCGAAGATAGAATTAAATCTTCCAGATTCCAAGTTCCTTTCCTAGGCACCTCGAATCCGATAAATGGTGTTATCTTTGGTCAAGTTAAGGATGGGTTCCTTTACTCTCCTAATGAAAGAAATTGCCCTCTTTTTGTAATTTTCGAATCTATTTCATTAATTTTTACTGAATCGAGTTTAATTGTTGTTTTTTGTATTTCAGTTGGCATACAAACGACAGGAGGTCATTTTAAAGCCTGGAGAGGCGTCAAATAATTTACTCTTTGCCGGTCACAATCGTCTAAGTTCAGGCGCCATGCTAGAATTAATTCGTGAACGCAGAGAGGGAAGCATGAACTTTCTTGGACTCTCGACTGTTATAACGAATCCGATTACTCTTCAAGAGCGGGGTTCTATTAGTAGAGAGGAGAAGGAATTACGAAAAGTAGCCTATCGTCTTTTGATGTTATTCGCTGAAGGAGAATCTTATTCTACCCCTTCTGCTAGTACAGCCATAATTGTGGATCGGTTTAGTGAACTGCTGACGTCTCGAAAGAGGAATGGTCGAAGTCAGATACCGGGTGAACTGACGGGTCGCCACTTCAGAGCTCTTTTGAGATCAATAGCTTTTCCTCCCGTACGAAAAGGAAACGAGGATGGTACAGAAGTCTGGGTGCTCAAACCGCAGTTTGCTTTCATAACGAGTGCAATTACACGTCTTCCACCCGCTTTTCTTAATTGAGATTCCTTTGTGCCTTTTTATTCTGTATTATAATTTGTATTTTTTTCTCGAGAGTGCTACTGCTTATTATTAGTGAGTAGTTGTGCGATCGCTTTGGGTCAGACTGTAAGTAATTGACTAGTCAACTGACATCAATTTGAAGCTTATCTGTTCGCGTCCATCTACATACAATAATAGCTATTATGAGTAGAAAGGGGGGGGGGCGTCTTTGAAGAGTTAAATCTTTTCCAGTGGTTCCCGAACTTTCAAAAGATATAAATAATTTATCTGCTACTACTCTTAGGATGTTAACTGAGACGCAGCAAAATGTCTTGAGACCTTTGTTCATTAGATAGGCAATCAAAGACAAATAATTATTTGACGGTAAGAGCAGCAGAGAATCATGAGTCAATACGATTCGATCTGTAGAATGCTACATTGGGATGGGATTTTTCCATCAGAACACTTCCAGAAACCCACTTCTAGGTCAAAGATCAGTAACTGAATGTGCTGCTCACTAACGGGCGCAACAAAAAACTTTTTTACCCGAGCAATTAGATTTCAAGAATTCGGGGCTTGCAGAAACGCGTTTAACGTTCTAAAGACACTACCATGCCATACCTCCAATTTATGAATTCCTTTTTTAATGAATGCACGCGGTGACATCATGGGGCCTACCAATAGGGGAACTCAAATTCCGGTTATGAACCCGACTATGACCGATCGTAACTTACATTGGTTGGACTCCAACTGACTTCGAACCCTTGAGACCTGATTCCCACGCGGCTATGTTAACCGTCGCCTCTCTTAAACTCGAAGGAAAGATAGCTTGATTCAAATGACTTTCTCTGTTAATAATATTAATATAAAATGAATAGGGCACCTCGGTGTACCAAACAGAACTTCATAAGCTTCAAACCTCGTTCGCTGAAGTACCAACAATGGTTTCCTACGCTTGTACATAGAAAACACAAGAGCGCAGCTAAGACCACCATCAACCGGTCAACCCATTAGTTCCCATTGATCACAATGTATATAAGCGTATTTTGTCAATAATAACGTCTCTTTATTTGCCACCTCCCTTTCGAATTTAACCACGGAGAGTACCTAGTAATCTTGCTAAAGCAGACCGACTATCCCTTCGTCAGTTAGCTAATTTCATTATTCCTTGATTCTGATAATAAAATTTGCAACGCCTCAATTATAAATAGATAAAGCTATAGCCCGGCCAAAATATGCACTAAAAACCACCGAAAAAGCCTTAGAGATATAGTTACCTCAGAGGAAACCGGAATATGTCTTGCAAAATATATAAAAAAGAGCCCACGTACATGAAGACAGTTTGCACATTTTGAGAACACCCCCTCTAAATCATTTCATCACATTGAAAAATCAGAAAATATGAACATTAGGAATAATATCCTCATTCCACAGGTATAAACCATGAGGTTGTAGTAGAATGGATTGATCCAATCCGTACACGACCAAAAGTGTAGCCATGAAACTGACTTGAGTAGTAGATACCGCAAAGAACCTGAAGCTTAGACAGTGACGTATTGAGTAAATCATGCTAGACTCAGCTGCAGCAATCCCGAGAACAAGACTTCTTTGAGTAATTGTTGCCACCCCTTACACCAATTAAGAATTCCTCAATTACACCCTAATGCATTAACAAACCAAGAATGCCCAGTACTAACTCAACAAACCGGCAGCTTAAAATAACCCCGCTTCTGAGACACTTAAAAAGTCTTACATCAATATTTACAAATGTTTATCTTGCTTGATCCAAAACCGAAATATTTATAATATAACAGAGAGGTCTCTCGCTAATTGACAAAAGTAGCGAGAACAAGTAGCTTGTCGCAGGCAAAAACGGTAAAATAGTATCGCCACAAGCGTTGGAAACGTTGCACAAAAAATAATGATACTGACAGTGCTTCGGAGGTGGTTAAAAACAAATACAAAAGACATTAAGTCCATACTACAATTCATTATATTTAGTTGGCTTTCGCCATACTTTGAAGATAAGCTCCGTGTTCAACATAGGGATGTTTTATGGTAGAATTGACAGACCACAGGTCTGGGGTGAGGTATTCATAGGTCTTACGGATAGCATCATAGGTGGCCTTGGCGAAGTTACCAAGAGTGGACGTCTGACCACGAGCACTAGTGTAGACGTCTTCAATACCAGCCATAGACAGAAGCTTCTTTGGAACGGGAGCACTAACAATACCAGTTCCTCTTGGAGCAGGAATGAGACGCACCAAAACAGATCCACACTTGCCAGTGACTTTGCATGGGACAGTGTGAGGTTTACCGAGTTTGTTACCCCAGTAGCCTTTACGAACAGGGATAATGGAGAGCTTAGCCTGGATGATAGCACCACGAATTGCTGTGGCAACTTCCTTGGCACACTTAACTCCGAGACCAACATGACCATTGTAATCTCCCATAGCAACAATAGCCTTGAAGCGAGTGCGCTGACCGGCACAAGTTTGTTTTTGAACGGGCATGATCTTGAGAACCTCGTCCTTAAGAGCTTGATTACCGAGAATAGTATCGACAATTTCTGCTTCTTTGATTGGAAGACTGTACATATAGATCTCCTCCAAAGTGGTGATCTTTTTGTCTTTTACCAATCGGCCGAGAAGCGTTACAGGCTTCCACTCAGCATCCTTCCCAGGACGTCCACGTCCACCCCGTCCTCGGCGACCACCGCGCCCACGGCCTCGTCCACCAAAACCTCCTCTGAAGCCTCCACGTTGACCAGCTGGGGGGGCATTCATACTTTATATCTAAACTAAATATCCTAGATTTAGCGACAACACTTACGAAACACGATCTGTTCAAAGTAAGTGCGGTTATGCACAGATGAGTGACTTAAACTAACAAATCGAAATACAAATATTTTTAAACGAGCCTAACTCCACCTTTTAATATAAATTTATGAAAATTATTAATTTATTTCACTGTAATTTTTCAGAAAATTTATATTTAGAATTATATAAAATATGTAAATCTTAGCTTTCAAATATATATGGTCTAATAGGTCATTATTTCAAATCTGCTTTATATATCTTCTAGTATCATTACCTAGGATAACAGCATTCTGGTTTACTAATTTGAGCCTGTATGATATTCATCTTGTCAGACAATTTTCATTTCTAAATATTTAATTTATCCAACCAAACATAAACCAATATATTCGGGTAAATAAATAGGGTCTAAAGCGTTGGCAAATTGTTTATTCTTTCAGCACTATTAGAATAGTGTTAGATGTAAGAAGTGCAGCTACTCACGTATCAGTATGGCATTATGTTAGAAAGCAAATTCACTTTCGATACCTGTGAACGTTAAAACTTTATGATATAACCTGAGTATACAAAAATGTACGAGAATGAACTATGAAGAATAAATTTAAAAGAACTATTATTTTTATTCAAAATAATGTACCATCATTGTTAATATATTGTTTAAGCTTTTTATTTTCAAGAAAAAATGCGATAACATCTTAAATAAGATTAATTATTTACTTAAATCTCTTCAAGTATACTGTTTCTTGAACGCCTTGCCAGTAAATATATTTCATCATTGTTCTTTTTTATTTCAATTCACGTTTATACATTTACTTAAGGGCTACCTTTCTTTAAACAAAAATATTATTCCTGATGCCTATGACGCTTCAAAAATCTTGTTCTTGGTTTAATTCGGAGAAAGAATTTGTATAACAAATGATTCTTAAAAACTTTCAAAACAGAGGAGAAGTTTAACAGTAGACAGAAAGGATGTCTAACAAGTCATGATTTGTATGAAACTAGTTGAAGTGCTCAGTCTATGTTTTCAAAATTAAATAGACAACAGTTGACCACCAGGTCCTGGCATGCAAAGGTCTCCACTATATACTGAGATTGATTTCTTTATTTACTTGGCTATTCATAACAACCCGATATGTCCACAAATTTTAAAATTAAAACAAGCATTCGGGACTAACTTCGATGCATTTCGCCCAATCCAATCCCCAAATTATAGCCATGGTGGTCTATCAAATCCAAAAGTAAGATCTTCTGATCAGATTAGGTTTGAATCTGAGATTTCTATAAAAAAACGAAAAATAAATCATTTCGTTTTCCTAAACCAAGTGTTCAAGTGAGCTCACATTAAATAAGCATTTAATTCGTTTTATCATGATCTCTTTGACAAATATGTCACGTTTGGCACGTTTTGTTATTACGCTTCAAAATTACTTTGTGAATTTTCTGTTTCCATTATGGCATATATATTTTTCAACTAAGTGCTTTACCCATTAGTTTTATCTCCATACATTAAATTTAATAATCACTGATGATAACGAAAACATATCTTGAAAACTGAATTGTTTTTAAGCTTTCCAATTAAAAAGATCGTGCATTTTAAATCAGTTTATTTCAAAGTGAAGTGTATTTATTACTAGTATGAATCAGTAATCCATACACTTTTCATCAATTAGCCAAATTATATCTTACGAACACTTGAGGATATTAACAATAAATCAATTCATTTAACTTCGCTTTTCTAATTGAACAGAAGATTAATAGAAAATGTGGCATTTTGCATTTTAGGATAATCCAATATAGCAAAGGATCCTATTTATTCAATTAAATTATTAAAACACATTCATCAATTTCTTTTAACTTCTATTGTACTCGAAGTAGCAGAGTTTCCTTAAGAAAAGTTAAGCTTAATGTACCGTGTGCATGGGTTGCTTTTAGTGAATAAAAGTGTTAGGCAAATATACTGAACTGACCCGAGATAAGGCGCCATAAGCTGATAAATATTTCCCTGGACAGGTTTTAACTAACTTTTAAATTTGTGTACATGCCAATGGAAATATTCTTGCTAGCTAAAAAGTGCTACTTGCACTTCTGATTCCACCATGTTTTATTTGAAATACCAAATTAAGTGTTCTTAATTTATAAAAAAGAGCTTAACCATTTAAATGCTCACAACAAATCGTACATAAAAATCTAGCAATACTTAATGTGAATTATTGTTAAAAAATAGACGCTGATTAAGAAAAGCAAAAAAACTCATAATAGGGTCTCTCATTTAGTCCAATTTCTTGCTTCAATGATTTACAATGACCTTGTGTTAATTTGATACGTGTTGAAGATATGTATGGAATTGAAGACCGCCAATTTTATAAAGCTGTTCATTTATGGATTTTCAATGTTGCTAATTTATTGCGATTTAATATTCATAACAAGCTATTAAATCTAGTCGAGTTCGAAGTAAATATTTGTAATTAAGTTAGAAATGAGAATTTATGTGTTGCGTAAATTTAAATCATAGGTAGGAAGTTAACATGGTGAATGTTAATGAGAAAATACAAAATAAATAAAATGGACTGAATACCAGAAAATGACAAATGTCATTCTGTTTTTTCACACTCATTGTGCAAAAATTATGGGACGATCAAGTAGTAAATACTCGCTCTTACTAGTTCGAAAATCTCATTATGCAAGACCCAATTTAGTGGTAAATTTATTGATAAAGATTTCAAGATAATTTTATTGCACTGTCACCATAAAACGATTATTATATTAATAGAATAGTTGATTGGATACCATAACAATTGTCATAATAAGCACTGGTATTCAACTAAGCATAACATTTATTCTTATTCAAGGTAGGTCACAAGTCCTATATTTACTTACTAAATAGGCATCCTTCATATCAATTTTTAAAACAAAAGCCGAAATGTACTATTTTGCGAAAATCTGGAGTGTTTTCCTAGGTTTTAATATCACTCAAAATACAGCAAATTGAAGATATCAGAACCAGTTACGCTTTGTCGAATCTTAGTTACAAACGACGAAATAAGCCATAAAATGTTTGTTTTATTTTTTTCAGGTGGGAGCATTAAAAGTAGTTTCAACCATTCACCAAGGGGGAGGGGGGGGGGAGGAGTTAGGGGAGTCAATGAATCAGATGAAACCAGTTTCACCCTAGCTTCAGAATTATCAGGTCTACTGCTGTGTCAATTTCAATAGGTAGTAAGGACTTTCTAACTTCTTTGCCTCTATGAATGTCTATTAATTCAACGGGAAAAAGTGAACTTGTTATTGCTAACTATTCCATGAATTTAGCACACTTGCTAAAGTGCGATAAATTACGGAATCGCTTCAATGTATAACTTAGAAGTAAAACCAATCATTAAGGTATCTACGTGACAGTTATAACCTGATTGAGACAATAACACTAGAGTACCGTAAATGGTGAATACCTTCTATTTACCGCCTACGATTTTACAATGGCAAATGCAATGGGGTCTTAGATTTCTCAACAACCAATAGATTGCCCAATTCCTCGTTAAATATTTGACAACTCATCAGCCGAAATACAGGTTCTGCAACAACTAAGGCTAAAATATTTCCTGATGTTACTATTAAAGCTTTTCCCATTGTGCCTACTGATGAGGCCAATGATGACATGATATTATACCTATCAGTCAGAGATTGTGTAAAAGTTGCGAGTTTCATGCTTATTATGGAATTTTCCATGTCTAAGATCGTTCTCTCACAACCAATCTTTGGGCTTAGCGTGTCTGAACAACAATTAGGCCAAAATCCTGTGGGCAATTAAAGGAAAATAAGTAGGCTATTTTATTCTTGCTTCCCTCCTCAATGACCATGTATCAAAAATGACTTGGTTGGTGGAACCACTTTCGAGCGAAGTCAAAGCTCAATTTCCGCTCTAAGTGATCAGCACTGGTGGTTAGTAAATGCTAATGCTACCAAGTGGAATTCATTCTCATATTCTACTCAGTCAGCGTGTCTTAAACCTTGATTAAAATATTTTTCCGGATGTTTTAGCAAAGTAAAACTTTGAACAAATTGTCACCTGCCGTGAGTAATTATAGTACAAATGCAAGTATTGATCTCAATTACAGAGCTCAGAAATTACTTTGACTCGCCTCCAATACGGACTTCCAAAGTGTATCTTTCAGTGGGCTTTTCGTTTCATCTTGCCAATGACTGCGAGATATATGCAAATAAGTCACAACCATCTCAAACAGCCATTCAAAAAGAAGGCCATATGGTGTCTTTAAATTTCCTGAATACGAACTCACTAAAGTTTCGCATTCTGAAAAGTGAATATTGAAATATTTGTATATTCCAGCAAGGAAGATATCTCCTATATTGAAGTTGTCGACTCAATATTTTCGGAATTCAAGTAAAGTAAGACTTTTATCTTCCTTACTTTCATTTGCTCCTTTTAGTCGACTTAAATTTTGTTCTTTCAGAACTTATCTATTTGTTCAATAACGTTTTATACTTAAATTACCATACGTAGTAATGAATAGACTATTTATTTCATAGAGTCTACTAATTGCAATAAGTAGCAATTAGGTATAATCATTTAAAATTGCTCAGAAACATAAAATATTTCCATAAGGAGAAATTTTCAAATGCATATTGCAAAAAATATAAATAATTGCAAGAAAGTGTCAGTGAGAACTTACCATTTTGCGAGATTATTAAATATTTTTGCTTGACGAAAAAAATGTTTATTTTATATTTTTAAACTTTATTTTTGCCAATAACTTTATTTTTGTTATTTATGTGACCTAATGCGAATTACGTTTTATTGTAATTAGTTTAATTTGGACTTCCTTGGCTGGAATTTCGGCTGGTAGATCGTAAAAAGAGTGCAGCTCATTGACTCTAACGTCATGCCGCGCTTCCTTGCTGCCGAGTTCGATATTTCCTCAAAAGTATCCATTCAAACGGTATCGGTGTGAACAGTGCCGAAGCGTTGAACATACCCAGGACAAAGACAAAATTAGTCCATTTTCCAAGAATCGTCACTGCAAATATGGAGAACATGCTTCAGATCGAACGGTATCTTGGCTACTTTCTTTATCGGCACAAACCCAATCTAGAAATATGTTGATCTGTTGATAAAATTAGAATCAGATTCGTCCAAAACTAGTTGTTACTTCAGATATAGCCATAATCTCAAGGAAGCTAAGAAAATCAATGAGTCGTCCAAAACTAGAACCAGTCTCCCTATTTATCATCCGTCTCTGCTGCAGGGACCAGTTAATAGCTAACGTGGGAACGGAGCTAAAGCTTGACCAATCTCCAATCGTATATATTCGAAGACATCCGTCTCTTAATTCACAGCAGTGATGTTGGTCCAGCATTTTCTCTAAGAATTTCATGAGGATAACCTTTAGACAAAATTAAAAATGAACAATCATTTCCACTAGTGGCATTGTTTATGATACTCGAGGAGCTTAAATATATGGAGCAAGCAGACATTCAAAAAACCTTTTTCATATTCAAACTGCATTGCACCTGTTGTTCTTATTCACAAAGCTAGTGGGAACTTTCACGATGTTCTGGCTATTCTACCGGTCAAAATGTCACATTGCAGCCACATTGTTATTCACTGCCAATACCCGGTGACGTCTCGATCCTTATTGATGGCAAATGCTTTGTAGTCTTTGATTTAGCAGAGGTTTCTATGAAAAATGAAGTTGTACTACTGATTATTAATACACAAAATGGTCTATACTAATGGTTCAGACATCACTCGTCATGTTCCAACAAATAATGGACAACATGACACCGGGTCTCTGACCACCCGGGAACTTGACAGACCAAGCCGAATAGTTAAAATTTAAGATGCTAAAATAGGCAGTGAATAATAAATTAAAGAATGCAAAGTTGCAATTAAAAATAAGATATTTCAAATTTTTTGATAAACCAGCTCAATCATCGGCTTAACTTCTATCCCATTCCTTGAAGGGTATTTTTAACTCGTTTTCTACCATCCATGTTATTGAAATGTAAGGAACACTGGAGGTTGGATCGCTGGTGACGATGTAGTATTTTGAATTTTCCTTTTAGGCCTCACCTAGTGGTATTAGAATTATCGCAGAGTCAAAGAGTTGGACAGGGTATGGAAAAGAGTTTAATGACAGTTGGAATGAAATGGTTATTGGAATTACTCAGTAGGTATGAATATAAATCTATATGGGCCTGGGAACTATCAATCAGTTTAAAAGAAAGGGAGGGAGGGGGGGGGGGGACACATGACATGATATTTCAATTGAAATTTTCTCAATTCCAAACAAAGTATGGAGTCTTTCTGATTTTATACATCTGTAATGGTCCATCATCA
Source organism: Hymenolepis microstoma (assembly GCA_000469805.3). Taxonomy (NCBI): domain Eukaryota; kingdom Metazoa; phylum Platyhelminthes; class Cestoda; order Cyclophyllidea; family Hymenolepididae; genus Hymenolepis; species Hymenolepis microstoma. Next base: position 5,886,818 of record LR215995.1, on the reverse strand, counting down.
TCTTTACACTCGAACAACAGGTGCTCACCTAACTCTTGGGTGTAACGACAAATGGACATCTTCTTAAGCACGAAAGCATCTGAAGATCGTGATGAGTTCTTTACTTCAACTAACCCCACATATTACCTTACCCGCAGAAATTACCATTCCCACTCACTCATTCTCAAAATTTCATCAAATTTCATCAACCTCTATATTTATTGGGGTCTTTCAAAGTATTCCAACTAAATTCATAAAATGGAGAATTGATATTTTACCTCTCTACACTTGACAATGTCAATAAAACATCATTGGACTAATTCATTATGCACACGATTATTGCTTGTTCTGATGGTTCTAATCGAAATTGTGTATTAAATTAAATTGTGTTGGCACTATGAGTACCCAAATGCTCGAATTTTTTATAAGTATCCGTGAAAAATGTTCACCGTTGAGCTGTCGGTCCCGCCAAAACGGAGTGCTAGGTCCTAATTAAACGAACTTTAAACTTTTCCCACAATTACCGTTCACTCACGTAATGTTTCAAAGTTCAACTTTGGTAAATTTTTTATTATTCTCCTAAAAATGATAATTTTCCAGAGTATCATTGAAATTGCTCATATTGTCTAATTATATTAGAAGTTGATTGCGGAATAATGTTCTATCTATAAATCCCAATTGTCAGCATAGAGATCCTTGTATAGATCAGGATTTAACCGTAATCATACTGCTTAAAACGTAGGTATTAGTTAAATATTTGGTAATAAGTCATTTTGGCTTCATCAATTGTGATGGCATTTCTTTAAATTGTCAGTTACAAGAATTAAATTACTGCCATCTTACTGGCTATGAGGTATGGTGAGAAGATATTTATTTTGTAATTTTAGCTCACATCTCCATTTCATTAGCGCATATTCTTCAAAATTAGGACAATACATATGGATCGATTTGTTAATACACTAATTTTAAATACACTTATTTTGATTAAATCACAATATGGAAGTATTTCTTCGATTCTTCACAATAAAGCAATCTTACTTGTGAGCAAATTCTGTTGTGATATTTGATTAGCATCTATTGGGGTTTTTTTAGTAATCAGCTCCTACAAGAATGCTTGGAAGTATAAAACTTCATTCTAAATCACTCAAGGATGAATTTCACGTACTCGAATACATGTACCATAGACATATAGTAATCAAACCTAACTACGCTAGCTTTAAACGTCTGTCAACGGAGAATTTCCGAGTGGAAGAAAAAATATTTGTGATTCGTTCTGAGTTCTGCATTTAAACAAGAGTCGAAACAGCGCACCGATCATTTCGAGAGAGTGTTAGTAATATGTCAGCAGCTTCAGCATCATTGTAGTCTCTTTAAAATGTGGCTCTTAAAGATTGGTGGAGGCTTTGTAGGTCCCAAATTTCTACCTCACACCCCAAGTTTTTGTTCTCTGTACAAAATGTGCCTAGCGGAACTCAATTTCTCAAATTGTTGGAGTGCAGTGACAGTTTGCAACTGGCAGAAGTATGTTCTTAAAAAGGTAAGTGGCATTGAGGTAACTTTTCCTTATGATTTATTTTATTTGCTCTATTGCATAGAGTAGACAAAACTGAAAGGCAGATATTGTGTCAAGGTAAAGCCACCGGTCGGAAAGATGTCTATTATCGGAAAATTGGCTGCTACTTAAATAAAAATAAGTAGCGATCTATTTATCAAATTTATCTATTTACAGAATGATGAAAATCCCAGTGCGTTTAATTTTAGACGCGTGTAGTGATGCAGAATCAAAGCTTACCTTTACTTTTAATACGCCTGGAGACGATTTTACTCACAATCCATATTCTCTATCAAGGTTTTTACATTTGCACACACTGATAATTGCAAAAATGAAGTGTGATGCAGAAACCCTCGCGTTTTATTAATTAAAATACACTGAGATTCACTTGGAATTAATTACAACGGATTTTACCTTATGTGAAGGACTCTACGTGGAGTGCCAGGTTTCATATTCGTTTTCCACTTTCCCTTACTTAATTAAATTACTACCACTCAAAAAGGTGAGGTTGGGAATATGTATGATTGAACGTTGAAGTAAAAAGTGATATGAAAGTAAGGATAAAGTATAAGAGTTGCAAAGAGGAATCAAGTGTGGCATTTTACATGTGAGCTCATTATTGCTCAAATATAGATCGAACACATGCGGATGTGCATTTGCTATTTGGAATCCGCATGGAGCACCACTTGACGCCCTGAATTGGAAAATTAAACCGATCAAAATAGAATGCGCGGTGAATGTTTAGTTTTGATTAATGTGCTGTATAGAGGTATTATTGCTGCGTTCTAACATTTACTCTATTATATTTCTTCAATCTACTTATTCACTAACCTTCGTAATTCATGAAAGTGAAGTGCTTCATCATTTTTCGACAACAGATGACTGACAATCTGGAATAAGATAATTCTATTGCGTAAAGCTCTCTTGATTTAGGTCATTGCAAAAATTACGAGTACGCTGCTAAATATTAAACGCCAATGTTATTAACTTTATTGATGGAGCATTATATTACCGATAAAAAAAGGAAACAGTACGGCAAGCAAAAGCACATGAGTTAATTTCGCATGTACGTTATACGCAAATGATCAGAATTATTCTTGAAATGCAATCGCATTAAATCTAGGTTGTAATAATCAATAACAACTTCTCCCTCTGAATGTTATTCAAACAAAAAGATGGCTAAACGATAGACTCCTCTTATGATTGAGTTGGCAGATTATTTTATGGCAACAGTGAATCATTAAAGACGCCCAAGTAGAAAAAATTTTAGGCAGTAATTACGTTAATGAAAATTTATTTTATGTATTAATTATTCCCAATCAAGAGGAATAATAAGGAAAAATGCACTTTTTTATGAGTAGCTACAAATGAAAAACTATTGGTCAATAAATGACAAGGAAAGAACGAATCGTAGTGACTTGATTACGCCAATCCAATACAAAAATTAGACTAATGAGGAGTATTTCAAGGCCTTTTTGAATATGGGAAAGCTGTAAAACTGTTTAAAAATTGCTTTAACACCATCTTCCGGGGACTATCATTAGACTGCATAGATAAACAATAACCCCCAAGTCCATCCGATTTAAGCATTGACTAGTGTTCATTTGAGACATTTTTCTTTTCACGCCGTTTGCTAAAATCTTACCTTTTAATAGCATTAGTTTTGATTCTGTCATTGATAGCATTTGCCAAGTTACCTCTGGCTTGACGTATGCCTGTTTTGATCGCTACGTTCTTGACGTACAAACATTGTGTGGAAAACACTGTACTCACTAGAAGAATATGTAACATACCTGTAAAATGCAGTAGTTAAACTTTAAAAAATTGCCTTACACATCAGCATGTTATGCCATAAGGCAATATAAGTTGGTGATATGAGGTGGCAGATTGTAAGATATTATCGGCTGGCAGCTGACGCAATTAATCTAGAATATTCTGCAGCTGTTTATGCCGCATACATTTGGGGTAACTAGGTCTTTATTTACTGCTGGCAAATTAACCAAACGCTTGTACCACTTGCCTAAATATTGACCCCAATTCGATCCGTTCCTTGATGATTTTTTTAATGATTTATAGTTGATCATTTGATCCAATGCATTGCTGTGTATTCCTATTTTGAGGTCGCATTTCAATAGGTGGCGTTTTCGAAGGAAATTTACTTCAGTATTCCAAATTCAAATTAAATCGCATAAGAAGAGAACTATTTGTCGAAGCACGGCTTTTTATCCTTAGTCATTAAGAATGAATAACCCAGTACCTTGACTCATTAACGAGTAGTTATTTTGAAACAGCTTAACGCAGTTTAAATCACTTTAATATTTACATTTCAGTGTATGTGGTGATAGTTGTTTAAAGAAAAAGATCTGTAGAAGGCAGATATATAAACGAAATGAGTTGAACCTGAGAAAAAATTGGATTAGAAAATAGTGTCATTCAATGAAGTCGAAATGGATGTCTTGTTAAACTACGCTTTTTTTACTTGTTAATAGAAAATGTGTTACCTCTCTAAAATCAAAGTGAATGTTTTTATAAACATTAGAATTAAAACGATTTTACCTCTTTTTGAAAGCCAAAATTGGTAAAATCGATGATGTAAATATTGCGTCTCAACTGCATTCAAGCCAAAAGGATTATTTGAAAAGAAACTAGCTGTAATAATCACTAATATTTTACTGTAAAATTTTAAAATGACAAATAGTGCACCGGGTGAGCAATGATTAGAGATAGGGTTTGCGCGCTATGAAGTATTTAATTAAGTTATTTTTAAATCTAAATTTAAAGTTGGTAATCCAAGGGTAAAGAATATTGAGTCCGACAGATAATTAAAAGGAAATTCCACCACGAGGCGTTATGAAAAGTCAATTATTGTAGATAGTAAAATTCTGTAATTCCTAAAGAAAATAACGGCTCCATATATTTGAGGATAATAGGCGCGTGTGGGATTTAAATAGTGAAGTTACAATGATTTTTTTCGAGGGTTTGAAAAGTTTCAAGTCATCAAATAATTGAAATTTTTCACTATTCAAAGTAGACAATGACAGGTCGAGCGAGAGAGAGAGATGATATGCCTCTGCACTGTGTCGGGAAATTAGAGTCTTGCGTTTCGCCCTTTTAATCATTTGTACTTCAAAACTTCGAGAACTGCCCTTAACATCTGGAAAGTGTTAAATATGCATCCGGGTACTTTAATATTTTAACAGATCCAACAGATTTACTTCCTTTTTTATTATCATCTCCGTTACAAGGTGTTGTCTAATTTCCTTAAATTTAATTGTCACGTGACGAATTACGAGGCCACGTATACCCTCCTTCTTGTTTGGCTTGAATAATCTTTAATGCATCAAAGACATTCTTCCAGCTGCCATGGTCTTAGCTTGACTATTGAGGTGCATGTCGGTTAAGAAGTAATTGGCCTATTTTACAAATAGAATATTCGGATTATTTAAGGGGCATTAAATAAAAATGAACCTAAGAGTGACGCACATAAGTTTAAATTTTATTTAAATTTTGATTCATATGCAGACATTTCCCTAGGGACTCGTTTATGGATTTTAGGAACTTTACTAATTCTTACAAGCAAATTGTACGTCAATGTGAGTAATGATTTTCACCATTAGTGCATGCTTTAACATTAATGAGATTACTTAACGCCTCGGAATAATCTTTTTGGGTTTTATTACCATTAGTAAACAGTTTTTTAGTAAATTAGGAGCCATACCTAATATTTAACATCAAGATTCACTCGATAAAGCCTTGAAAATCATGAGCATTTAATAGGCATTTAGGGAAAAGTTTACCCAACTTCTTTAATCCATACTCAATGACATACTTAAATGGAATTCGGAAGGAATATAGGGGACATTTAATAAAGAAGGCTTAACCAATCCCAATTGCTTCCTCTATTCCTATTTCGAAAGGAGAATAGACAACCCTCTCAGTCAGGTCATTTTGTAGAAAGTGAAAGAGGATTATTGAACTTGTTTTGAGTGGATGGAAGGGTTATATAAATATATATATATATATATTCGTGCAATTGCACACATGTTGACAATCAATAAAGATAAAGAATAATTCAAATATTCAGTTAAAATGATAAAACCTGGCATAATCATTCCAAGCATTATAATTTAAAATTCTGCATTTTCCTATGTTTAGGTCTGTAATGACTTTGATGAAAGAGGAGTGAAAAATTTGGTCTGAAGGCGTTCTTAGTGAACATCTAGTTATCTGAGATCAAGTAAAGCTCCTAGTAATTGTATGCGTGTGGGAAAGTTCAGCGACCCTAAATATTTTAAAACCAATCATCCATGTCATTACGACTTTTCAGAGTTTTGGCTACATCATATCTTATTGCAATAACAGTGTATTTTGAGATCTGGTCAACTTAAATTCGTTCCATGCCATTTTGCCTTGGATAAAGCTCTCTTCTATTTACAATTAGGCACCACTCACTACACTTAAAACGGTAAGTCTCAATCCAAAGATAAAACACCGGATATTAGTCGTTTAGACCTGTAATTTTGTGCAAAGTAATTTTAAAGCAAGGGTAAGTTGGGTAGTAATCAGATATCTTGTAAACTAGTAGTATTTTCAAGTTGTCATGAAAGTATACTAGTAGCAATCAGAGATCAGAAGCTATACATATGCTACGCCACTTCATTCATTATCACCTTTCTGTCTCACACCACAATGTGGACTGGAGGAATGGAAACTTTCCAATACTGCATTTTCTAGACCCTTAGTTTGAAAAATAATCACCTTGCATGAAAATTCTCCCTTTCGTACTAGATTTGACGAATCCTTACTGAAAGGGAATGAATGAATGAATGGAGTTGTTGATTAGATGGATTAAAACTATGTAGGAATGAAATTATTGCAACAACAATGATGCTAAAACGATACAGTTCATACAGCCTTTCTCATTCACACCCACTGAATGTCGTCTTCACGTGGAGTTTGGTCCTTGGATTTTGAAAATCCTAAAACAGAAATGCAAAGATTGTTAATTGACAAGTTTGCCTGCCTTTACCAATCTGATATAAGTCGAGTATTCTTAAAACACTAAAAGAGAACACCTACAGAGGGACAAAATGAGAAAATTGGTCGAATTGTGCGTGTTTGCTAGCAGTAACCTGGTATCACCACGATGATTGATCCGGCTGCTAGCAATAAATCCCATACCTTCATGGCTATTCCAAAGTTAATTTAATCACGTTTTCTGTAAATGATTAGCGGGTTCTTAGCCTCTGATCAATATCAATGCCCGAGTCATTGAAACTATTCGATGGAGGTAGTTATCACTTCATTAAGATATGAAAGACTATTTAAGATTGCCCAACCGAAGCTACTCATTATCTCATATAAGTGCAAATCTGACCTTATAATTAACTCGATTTACTAGTGCAGGCAAATGAGTGGACACGAAAACTATAAACTTATTGTCATATCCAAAGTGGAAGCAGTTTTATTATGGCGGAAGAGTGGTTTATAAAAAACTCTAAATGGCAGGCAATAAGAATATCATAAAGTCTTACTCCATCTTCATTACTACTTCATGTAAATGCACTTTTTGACATTTTTAATTTTCAAGAAATTAAGTTTAAAAATGAAAAAAAAGAAATCGAAATATGATAGATAGGATTGTAAATATGAGGTCATGGAGAGAGAAGTAAATCCCAATTTCCTGGAGATAAAAGATATGCTAACTCAAAATTAATTATGAATTGCCCCTGCTTGTAATCGTCCACATTCAGTGGAAATGAATAGTTTAGATTAGGAGGCATACACTTTTAGGAATGCAACTCCATGTCTCTACATACTAAAAGTATAATCTGTATTACTGATTCTCCTTTCTGCAATCACTTGATTGAAAAATAGCACCATCGCATATTCGAAAGCAAATGGTATTTACTTCACTTCACTACTTTTTGCTTACTCAGGAAACATAAAATACACGGTTTGATTTGAAAATAGAATTATACACAAACTTTTACAAGTAACTTCTTGAATGAACTCTGACTACATTGTAGAATCCAAGGCCTTTGTGTTCAGCAAGACAACGGATTTTTATTGGTTGGGACATACATTTAATTAAAAGTCTGTCAACATAATTACATTTGAATAATGGACTGTTGGGTTTCCTCATGTCCTGATAACTTCTGATAACTTGAAGAAGCTCTAATCGCGAATAAATCGATCCTAAGAGCCGGGTAAAGTAACTCTAAATACTCCTTCATCAAACTTAAGATCTAGCAGGTCACATGAATCTCCTTACATTAAGATGACTAAGAGCTGGGCCGAACAAATGTGTATCAGACAATTGAGAAGGAGTGAGAGGCAATGAAGTAAGGAGTAAAAGGAGGAGTTACTAAAATTGGGAGGGGGGAGGGGACCGCTTTTGTGACCTATGGCCATTAGTTGGTAGGGAAAAGGAGTGGGTCAGTGGTAGCGCAATATATAAAGCGTAGCTGAGCAGACGTCTGAGTCAAGGCACACTGGTGCCGCAAACTTATAAGCATCTAATTACCATTCCACTGCCTAGCAGTAATGGTTAGGGGTCTATGTTTATCTAACAACAAAGTCGTATTTTACAAAAATTCTCTTTGAACTCTGTTCAAAAGAAAGCTTTTTTATCAATCAAGTGATACGTCTTGGGTCTTAAATATATGAAATCCTGCCGATGTAGCAGTACATAGATTTGTCTCTTATGATAAACTTGTTTTAACTACTGGGAAATGACCTAGAGGCACTATTTTTATTCTCAATTCGACCCTGTATACCATGATAAATTACTTCACTATTCAACACGAGCAAAAAACAGAGGTATATACTTTCCTAATCTAATTAAAGGAGATTGCTGGAGATCAGTTATACGTAATTGAAATTTATTTCACATAAGTTTGAGGTGGCCGAGAAACCAATTGCGTGTACTCTAATTTTCATATTACCCAAAAAATAGATTCTCTTGGATTATTTTTTCCAAGAGACAAAAATGCAATGACGTATTGCAATTAAGATGTTTGTCATTTACCAAAGTGCAAGTATTCAGTATTCTGAAAAAAGGGGTGTAAGAAAATAGTATGGTATACGACTGGGCAAACATCCAGAATCGAGTTCACAATTATTGGTGTGTTTTGAGGCACGTTCCTACTAATGGAATAATAAATGAAAATTAATAGGGACGCAACTATTTCACTCGAACTGCTATATATAGGCAGATTTGATTCTAGGTTGAGTAGGTAGTTTGGGTAGTTTTGTATCAAAATGCAATCAGGATTTTACTTCTAACTAGACCAACTTCAGAAGGGATCTAAGAGTCGATTACGGTGTACTGCAAGGAAGAGCACATCATAGGTACATGCAGTCCTCATAGTAGTGATTAGGATGTAAATATGAAAAAGAAAATTAGACACTGACAATCGTTTTTATCAATCCAATAATCGGAGCAATTTTATACAAATTGCGATTTCTATTTGTTTCCAAAGTAAAATTCACTTTGACCTTTTTAACTGTGAAATATTTCGGTATGAAAGAGACATTTCGTCAAGAAAGCCAGCCCATATTTGGTTGCACTTAATGGTAAACAGGAATAAAATTGATGTCCATGAATATCATACATAGTTCGATCATATGCCTGACCGATAGATCGTGCATTCGAGAGCAGTGCTCAATTTTCCATTTCGATCTCAAGCCGACAAAATATCTAAAAATATATGTGAATGTACGTAAATATGACTACGAGTTTATTTATCTGTGACACAGGGATTTCATCACTTAATAAAGAACCAAATTTAAGTGAATGTCGCAACTGAAGCAATCGTGTAAATTTTGTGTGTATAAAATGTTATCATCAATAGGAAAATTATTTAAAAACACCCATAAGTCATTACTAGTATATTTTCCGATATCTGAGTCAACTCCGAAAAGCTACGTTCCTATTTAAGATTAGAATAAAGTAAAAGCCGAGAAATAAGGTGAGCATAAATTAATACAGTGAATAACTGTGAAGCCAAGCTAATATATTGCTATCCGTAAAATTTCAATCAACTTCTCGAGTTTTTGCCATATGTTTTTAAAATTAAACTGTTCATAAATGTTAAATAAACTAATGTTAATTAGTAATAAATATTGTAAAGAAAAAATGATAGTAATCTAGTACACAATAAACAATAAAACAAGGATTATTAACTTGTAAATTTTCTAAGTTAAATTTGAATTTTGCCATGTCTATTAGTTTGATCAATAGTAGGCAATTGATACATGAATATTGATATGAATATAGGCTATGTTTCCGTTAAATCTCTTGGAGTATAAGAACCCACCTATGTACCCATTTCTTCAATTTATAATTCCAATTCTATAATTAAACGAAACCATAAAGACTGATAATTTTTAATGATTAAAAGTCATATAAAATCTATGATTTACTATTTCCAATGTGGTTCAGGGGCATTCACTCCAGTTTTGGAAACAAAGCAGTAAATAATTTGTAAAATTTTATTCGCTAGCTTTACGAGGATTAGAAAGCATGCGCAAGTATTATACTATATATGTAATAATCAATCGATAAAAATGTACGTTCAAACAATAAATCAACCGTTAATTATATTAATTGAATTAAAAATTGCAAGTTTCGTTATTTTTATGTCAGTCGAATTTGTGATTCTCATAAGAACCCCTGTTGATAAAATGCAAGGTTGAAAACTTTTTAGCTTAAGTGTACAAGCAACGTCGTAATTTTACAAAAAGATAAAATTATAGTAAATTAAATGGTTTGATTTTTCATAAATTCGGAAAATTATATACTTTGAAATAATGTTGATGATAGTTTTTCAACCATCGCAGAAGTGCGGCGTTTTGTATTTCACTGATTGGTTAATGTTCTAACGAACTACAGCTGTAGTTTAACCAATCAGTGAGCGCCTTCTCGTCATGCGTTTTCCCGTAAACAGTGCATCTCACCTTTTAGTGTCGCTGTGTCACTGTGCGTTGCTGTATTCTGAGAAGAAGAAAGCGTAAGGCTTTTGCATATACAATCAATTTTCATTTATTCCGAATGGTTATTGATGCCCCCTTTGAGCCAGCACCTTATAGCGAATCCTTATCACAAACGGTCGAGCCATTACGCGGCTCAAACATGGACGAATCTAGGGATCTTAAATTCTCCACTTCTTCTTCATCATCATCATCATCTCATCAAGCATCAGGGGGGTCTCAAAGAGTCGGGACGTATATCATCGAGAGGACTATTGGGAAAGGCAATTTCTCCTTTGTCAAGCTTGCTCGTCATACTGTGACCAATGTTAAGGTGGCTTATTTTAATACCTTTTAAAAGTCTAATTTACTGTTAGGTTGCAATAAAAATCATCGACAAAACAAAGTTGAATGAAGAGAATTTGAAGAAGGCTCAGCGGGAAGCGGATATACTTAAGTCTCTCCATCATCCGAATATAATTAAATTATACCAAGTTATGGAATCCGAAAAACTCCTTTGTATAGTCACCGAATACCTGCCCAATGGAGAACTTTATGGTTCGTTCTCAATATTTTCTTTAACACTTTTAACTTATTATTAAACTGGTCATTAATTCTGATTTTTGCCTTATTATTGTCATCATCGGAATATATTTATACTTAATTTATCTGTCATATATTAACCCAAATTTTTTATACATTTTGTTCTTGATTTTTAATAATAGTTTCCCTTACTTACAATTTTTCAATACTTAAACTTATTTTGCTGCTTTTTGTCGGTTTTTACGCGCTAATGACGTGTGACATTCCTCTTTAATATCATTCCTTTTAACTTATTCAATTTGATAGTTGGTTTTGACGCTCCACAAGAAAGCTAGATTTTGGAAAAAAAGGCGGTGAAAATAAGCCTTTAATTCACGATTGGTCTTTTTTCATTTCCCTCCACTCGATGAAAGGCAGTAAATGAATGTCATTGTTAAGAGCGTATCCACTCTGGTGTCTATGGGCCTTCGTTTTCTCCCTACAGTTTCTTTTCCTCTCTTGGCCTCAGTAGCAGATTACCCTGACAACACCTATCCGGTCAGCTACTTGTTCATTAAAGTTATTCCCAGTTTCCACGCTCTGGGTGTGTTGATTGGAAAATTTTCAGTCTTTCTAGGTATTCTGTGTTTACAGCTCACTCTCTTGTTTTAACTAGGTAACATGGGTCCAGTCACACTGTGTGCGCCTATGCTTTTGTATGTGCGGCGGTCTTTTAAAAATAGAAGCTCACAATATTTCTCTCATTGACTTCTTGGGTGTTGTTCATGATGTCATTTCTTCTCCACTTCTACTACTTTAATGAAAGTTAAGCTCGTGTTTTTCCACTCTCGCATAACCTCTTTTTTGCTTTCTTAGCTAGTTTGTAGACAGCTTTCTTTACTCAAGAAGATAAATATTTACAGCTTCCTTTCTCTTTTTATGCAGAGTATATTGCGCGTAATGGTTACCTGAGTGAACAGGTCGCTCGACACAAATTCATGGAGATTCTTTCAGCTGTTGAGCACTGTCATCTCAATAATGTTGTCCATCGTGATCTCAAGGCAGAAAATATGCTCCTGGATCAACATATGTCCATCAAATTGGCCGGTAAGCTCGCTGTCCCTACGTTTGAAGGTCGTCTTGTTTATGCACGATAGCCTTATTGACGGCATATTTGGATGTCTGTGTATCTCTCCGTCCCTACCTCTCCCCTGTGTTTATGAATGCGGCCCAGTTTTGGGACAAGAGGTGGTACAACTGCATGTTGCTTTGTGTCTGCTCTTTGTTGTGCCTACCCTTTATTTATGAACGAAGGGGTAAAATGTTTATGCATATGTCCTACTTAATCTCTTCCCTTTGATCATTCGACTAGCTATGCCGCCCTGTATAGACCTCCTATGGTTAAATCAAAACAAATATCTTCCCAAAACATTGATTTATGTCTGTTTTTTCCCCACAAGACTTTGGATTCGGTACCTTTCAACCTAATGGACCGGATTCACTCCTGACAACTTGGTGTGGAAGTCCGCCTTATGCTGCTCCAGAGATCTTTAAAGGAGAACCTTATCTCGGCGTTTCTGCAGACATTTGGGTAAGTCTCTTTGGTCAACAATTTTTGATTAAACCTGGGATACAGTGGTGCATATTAGTATTGTTTATTGAAGCAAGAAGGAGGGGAATGGGTGTTGTAGATTTTAGGAACGAAAACTTCTCCTGGACTTGTGAATTTTCATCTTTATTTATCTTTAAGACCTTCGATCCTATCCAGTTTAATAGCCGGTGAAAGTGTGCTTCTGCAATAATGCAATTTATATGGTAGTAGTAACCTCCCGCTTCTCATATCTGCATAGCCTTAAGGTAGTATTTGCTGTTTGTACCGATTAAGTCAACTTAGTTATAAGCCATAATATCGTTTGTTTTCATGCTCATGTATGAGCTTACGTTAATGTGGGAGTGAGGGGGGGGGAGACTGGGTGGGGCGGCGGAGGGATACACAGGTGTGGTTGTAATGACGGAGAGTTTTCTATCCATAAGCTGCCCACTTGGCCCCGCCTACGTGTTTATAAGGGTGAAGTGAATGGCCGCATCCCCGTCTGCTTCCCTTTTGGTAGATAAGGCGTTTGCTTCTGGCTTACACTTCTTTCACTAGCCTTTCTCCTTTGTCTTCTTTCGTGGATTGTCTTTCTTTCTGTTCCTACTCAATCATGCTCTATAAAATGAATGAGTGTGCTGACTGTTATTCATATTTTCACTTTGGCATCCTGCATTCTCAACGAAAAATATCAAAACTTCATCAAACGAGGGGTGGGGGGGGGGGGGGGGTTGACAATATTTGGTTCGTGAGGATGTATCCTAGACCAGTCCTTGCCAGGAGTATTAAATACCATCACACCAGTTAACTAGACCTAACCAGTGCGGTTGGCCACCCATATCACTAGCCCGGCTATCTCCTGATTTCTGATTTGAAAGTATTACATGTTTGCCACATTCTTAACAGAAATTTTTGGCACCATTTACCCGAGACGAATTCAGTTCAACTTCATGTTATTCATGAGAAGATTGATTGCATAACAGTCTAGCAACCAATTCGTTTTCTTAGAAATATTACTTAGAGCAATCCTCTGTGATGAAGCCTTGTATTTGTGTGTATCAGATCATTTTAGCCGACATTGATGATCCATACTTCCCTGGTTACCTTGGTAATTGATCACGAAATATTTGTGTGGAATCGTAGGCTTCGTCATTAAGCGAAATTGCTGTTGACAAATTTCAATTACTTTTATCTCGTCTTTTTATTCTAATCCTCCATTAAAAAATCAGTAATTGAGACGTAGTGTTTCCTTCTGGAACTCAGGACTCATTTCAATATCTGGCAGAACTTCAAAAGATCTCTTGCCTTGCGTGTGCATGGTTGGAAGGTATTCGAAACCATATTAAATGCATAACTAGACAAAAAGGTAAAATTTCAAGCTCTTATACCTAATAGCAAAAAGAATTCAGTAGGAAATTTCAAAAACATATTAACTTGTGGCTTAATGACTTCTATTTTCAGAGTCTAGGAGTTATCCTCTATGTCCTTGTCTGCGGTGTACTGCCCTTCAATGCTCAGGATGTCTCATGTCTCCGACGGCAGGTTCTAGAGGAGCACGTTCGAGTTCCCTACTGGCTCTCGATGTGTAAGTCTCCTCCCCTCCCTCCCCTCCCCTTCCAATTTTCTTCTAGGCTCTCTAAGTTATACCATCAACACCAAAATCGTGAATAGCTCTCTTGTGCAAGTGATTGCGTATTGCTCATTTTTACCATTTTACTGTTTATTTAGGCTGACGCGTGTTAAGGGGGGGGGGGAGGGGGAGGAGGTAGTTATATTAATTATAGTTATTACCATTAATGGGGAAGTTTTCTGCAAGATACTATTATAATAGGCAAGGAAGAAACAAGTGTTAGACATGGCAAAATACTTAAGCTACCGATATTTCAGCTTCATGAACTCAAGTATCACATGAACAAACAGTAGCACAATATTTTCGTTAGTGGAGAAACGTACAAAGGCTACTGTTATGCTATCAATAAGCTGAAAAAATGACTAATTGATAGAATCAAAGTGAAAACGCGAGGTTGTTCCAAGTGTATAAACTGAAAGGTCGAAGAACGATTCACATGCAGGACGAGGTGAAAGGGTTAAAACTTGTAAAAATCGATTAGCGAATCGAAATTTAGGTTCAGTGGTTATGCTAGGTCCTTGAATTGTAGCTTCAATGAATAGCAGAGTTAGAACCATCACCAGCAGTGGATTGAAAGAGGTGTCTGGTATGTAACTTTTTTGCGGTTGTAGGATTTCCTTCGTTGCAAGTTAAGTTTGGAAAAAAATGTGGTTGTGCGGAGATATTTTTAGTGTTACCTTTTACAAATGATCAGTTTTAAGGAGAGTTTGTAGAAATGCTGTTTACCACTAAAATACTTGCTTTTCTCAATTAATAACCACTACTATTGGGTTCTTTTCTAGTATTAATTTTAGATGACTTTCTAGCATAAGCTTTCATTTCAAAATGTTTGGTAAAGAAGTGAGTTTGTGATCTAGAGTTCGCGGTAATCGAAATACAGAGTTCTTTGAACTTTCCCGCAAATACATAAATTCCTTTGGGTGCAAGCGGTCAAAAAGATACGGAGATTAGGATCTCGCCAACTAAGGGTCTTACTTCTCTTTTTATTCGGATACGATGTTTAGTGTTTATTGACCAAAACTGTTATTGTATCACTTAACTTCATTTTTTCCTTCCACTGGTTAAGAGGGCTAGAGCATTTCGCATGATATTCAGCAGTTTACAGCCTTAAAATAGCAGAGCTGAGTTAACTTTGCTCACTTAAATTCAGTATGGATTGTAATGCTCTTGCTTTAACAAAGAAACTCAACTGTTTCTGCGCCATTGTAGCATGTGAGGTCTTTTGGTGAACTTTCATCCTTTAACTTAAGAGCTCGGTGACTCTGTAGGCTCTTTCTCTTATTAATGTTAGTGAGGATAGTCATCTCTATAGAAGCACACTGATAGTCTGTTCAAACACCTATCAATGGTGATTTCTCACTTAGTCGATATTCCACTGAAGGTCAATTTACACTATTATTATGATATGTGTGGGGGGGAGGGGGGGGGGGGAGGGTGATAGCGACGTCAGTCTATGCAAAGTCATCCAGACAATGTCCACTCACCTAAGCACTTACGTCCCACTCAACTCATCCCTTTATTTCAAGTGCTCTATCACTTCATTTCTCTGACTTTTTCTCCATTGGTTTTGTACATGTTTTTGTATGAGTTTGCGTGTTTTTTTTGTGATTTCTGTTTGATGATGGTGACCTCAAGCGCATAGACACTTAAACACGCTCTTAACGAAGTGCAACCCGTTCTTTCAAGTGCCCACTTATGGTCCGCTACCCAATTAACGTACAATCTGAAAGAAGGCATTTTTAATAATATACGGATGGATTGTGTTATTTGATGAAAGCACGCCATGACAGTACCCTCCACGTGACTATGTGTAAAAATCACGCTAGCCACTAGGTTTAGTCCTATTTGGCAAGATTACTACTTCTTCCTCTTAGATTTACATTCGCTCTAGTACCTCTGGCGTAGACGCAAAACCTTTTCATTCTGTCTACTTATAGCGTGTGAAGACCTGCTAAAGCGCATGTTGGCCAAATCACCTGACAAACGGCCTTCAGTCGCAGAGATCAAGGCCTCCAAGTGGCTCTCTGAAATCAATGATGTCGGCCCGGTGCCCTTCCCTATACCCTTGGATGAACTCGACACGGCCTCGGTTCATCGGCTCTCAACATCATTGGATGCAGGGAAAACTGGCTCTATCGTTCCTCACCGGCCGCGTTCCTCGGTTCAGTTGCCGCCTTCTCCAACTCTGGCTGCAGAAATGAAGGTACTTTACAATCCTCTCTCTATCCCTTTTACGTCAAAACCTCTTACGCCTTGTCAACTGCCTGCTATATCCTAGTTAAATCCATTTTTGCACAAAGTGCTGCTATGCTGCACCGTAGCCAAGAGTATCACTTAATTCTCTCTAATTCTGGTTTTACGCGCTTGTATGAAAGTGCCTTCTGTTTGACGTCATATACGTTCGCGCTTACGTATTTGGCGTGATTTTCATTCTGCAAATGCATACTTCTAACTGACCCCTTTATCCAACCTACCTACCTTCCATCACCCAACTTGTGCGTACGTGTGCGTGCACATGGGTAGCTTTGATAGTTTTTCCCCTCTTAATCTCGGGTCTCTGATTGGCTCACATCATAGTGGTATGACGTCACTCGCACGACTAGAGAGCTCAGGGCGCGTAGTACGTGCACAATGGGCTTGGCAAACTTTTTGTATGTGTGTGGTTGGTTAGTTGGGCTACTTGCTGGCCAATCATATTTGTCACCAACTCTTTCTCCACGTTCGATTTGTGACGTTTGGGGAAGCGTGTGAGGGAAAGGGGGGGAAGAGATGGAGAGTGGGTGAATTGTTCTGATCCCACGCTTTTTGTGCTCAACCAATTATCTCTATCATTTTGGTCTATTTGTGTCCTGTTCTCATGATCTTTGGAAAAGGACAGTGGTATCTGACATAGGATAAATAGTAGCATTCGCGTTTCCACAACGGAAACATAGATTGAAAGAAAGTGGGAAATAAAGATAGGGTCAGAGGCATTTTGAATGCCTACGGAATGCTTACGTAGGCTAATGCACACTAAGTGACTACGCCCACGCTTTCATTTGGTCTCTTATTGGTCGGATTGAACGGACTGGTCTCCTTCATCCCTTTCTTACTGCTGTTTGTCACCTTGTCATGCGTAGTAGTCCAGCCAATTCTTAGCCTGACCTAGTAGGCTGCTTTTGATAAATGGAAGGAAACGAGGTAGATACGTAAAGAATTAAGCCGTAAATATCTAAAGCGGATTGATCATTATTTTCTATTGTTGATTAAACATTCTTCATCTACATCAAGCATCATGGATACATTGCGTAGTACAAGGCTTCGCTGACATCTATTATTGGCATGTGGTCATCTAGACCATAAATTAGAATGAAGTAGAAGAATCGCCAAGTGCATTATCAGAATAAAGGCATAGTTCGCAGTTTTACTCTAGTTCTTACTTCCCAGTGTTCATTAAATGTTTGTATAATTAATGCAAGTGAATATACCGATTTTCGTTCATTCACAAATTGTTATTGGATATACGTTTTTATTAGTGTCTTCCACAAAACTTGATTAGAGTGGCAATTCACTATTTGATTAGTAACAAATGATTAGAGGTACTACCATATCACTAGCTGTTAATCAGATGATTATCGATACTTGAACTTTCTAATTAAAAAGAGCAGATTCTTTGTTGGGTTCCAGGTCTTCTGTTAAGTTCCTTCGAGGGGTTGTGCAACTGCGTTTTATTACGCCTTTGTGATGAACACCTAGCCATATCGCAAGCAGTCTGGACTAATTCAAGTAACTTGAAGCTGACAATGATTTTCTCGTGTTGGACAGGAAGTGGGTCTATCTTTGTAGGCTTTTGGATTATTGGCTTACTAAATCTAAATTGAATCCGACTAAACCCACTTTATATTACTCTGTCGTCTATGTCCTTTACACCTGTCCTTTTTCCTTCGTATCATAGTTCATTTACACTTATAATA
Source organism: Hymenolepis microstoma (assembly GCA_000469805.3). Lineage (NCBI taxonomy): Eukaryota > Metazoa > Platyhelminthes > Cestoda > Cyclophyllidea > Hymenolepididae > Hymenolepis > Hymenolepis microstoma. Next base: position 5,868,618 of record LR215995.1, on the reverse strand, counting down.
TAGGATTATCCTCTAGCGATATTGAACTCCTCAAATTCAACGCGAAGATTCTAACTTTCTTGGATATAGCGGAAAACCCCGGGTATGCCTTTGCGAAAAATACGTTCTCCGAGGTAAAGCACTTTGGATATTTCGATTTTGACACCAACGACATTTGCACACTTTGAGTGATACTTAGTGTCTCTTCGTGGTTAGAAAAATATACTATAGTGGTTTGCTTTTCGAAGTATACTTGACGTCTCATGGCTTGTGGTTTTTATTTGCCATCGGTTGCATACCAACTGCGCCATTCACTTAACTTCTCAGATTTCCCACTTCTGCCATCAGTCAAATGAAGTCGTAAAAGGCTCAGAACTGATCGATTGGTAAAAATACGTATGATCGTGCTTTCCTCCATTGACGAAAACCTATTCTACTGCCTGATACCCAAATGTGAATGACGTATTAATTATACGGAAATGCGCACACATATCATTATGTGTCCTGCGTGTAGAGTGGTGTCATTAAAACATTTTCTGACGTCATACTCACTCGTACTGTCCCCAATGGTAAATATATGCATATTCTGCGTAATTTTGCATAAGTATTCACGCACGAGTCTGATTAGACAGTGAATTTATTGTGGTCTAGGCTGTTTTATCGATAGATTTTATACCTCGTCATCGTAAACCTATTCCCAAAAAGAGTGAATTGCCATAGTGTTGTGATAGGGCGCTGTGTGTGACGGTATCGAAGACTTCACTTGATTGAAGTTTAATTGTCTTGCGCATTGCTTTCGCACTTATATTTTTGTTGTGACCTGTATGTGTTCGGCGGGGTTCATCTCGAATAAGCGTACACGCGTTTTTTCTCTTTCTATCGTAGGCTTAGTCCTACTTACATAGTGAGTCCTGACTGTTGTTTTTTTCTTGTGTGAGCTTTATTCGCGTCTAATTTAATTACACTGGCAGTGGCAGCAGCATTACAAAATTAAATTAGCCGACTAGACGTAACCTAATTAGGCAGGAAATCAAGTGCTTTTCTACTGGATGTTTGAGGAAACCCGAAAGAGAACCTCTTCTTAAAGAAGTGGCTGTATTAAAAAAATAATTCCCTACTTTAAATGCCAATAAATCTAACTGTAATTTCAGTCATGTGTGTTCGAAATGCAATTTATACACAAGCATTCGTCTGAAATTGAATACCGCTTTACATGGTCATTGATTATTGATCTGGGTGGGTTCATTTGTAATTATCCTTCACCATATTCTCACTTGAAAAACTGGTTTTCAAACAGTATTGTGTGTCGATAACGTGGGACGTTCTTAAACATTTAACCCCTTCAAATATTCTTTTATTTAGTTTGCATAAAGGGTGATAATTTGATTAAAGAGCAGCGTTAACTTGTTTGTCTCGGGGATTAGAGGTCATCTATGCAGTGTTCCTTAGCGCTCATCCATCAATCGTAGTGTTTTTCCACACAGGTTAAACTCGATCATTGAGTTGAAAAAAAGCAGAATTAGAATTTCGCCAATATTGGTGCTACAAAATGCTTACCCTAGTAAGAATTTAGTTGACACCATATCGACCAATTTTCCAACTACATTTTGATTTTACTATTTACATTGACGGTGTAATAGTAGGCAAATGAGATGAGAAAATGAAAGAAAAAAATATTTGAGAATTACATTCTAAATTTCACCTTTCTCCGGTGTGTTTTCCTCCTGTCTCCCTTTTCTCCTTTTTTCTTACCCTCTCACTATTTATAGGGGAACAGGAGTTATCAAATGTGATGACTGCCTATTGGCTCCTAGTCCTTTTGTGGCTAGTAGACACTTTTGTTGTTTCCAATCCACACTGACCCAACTTAACCATACCCTCTGGTTGCAATCTAGGTAGCTAGCTCCAGCCAACCCACCTCCGATCCATTTGTCTATACGACTCTGTCTCCCTCTCCCATCTCTTTAGTCTAGCTATCAACTTAATTTTGCACGCGCTCTTTGGCTTGTGTGCGCGCGTGTGTAGACTGCTAATTTTAGCTGGCTGTTTGGTGAAGTACATGTACGTGTCACCATCACGTGACTATTCTAACCTCTTCCTTTTTATATAGGCTGGTAAACTCGATGAAACTGTGATCCAGATTATGGAGAACTCGGGCATTGATCGAGGCCAACTCCTTGAGGTAAATTACTCCCTTTCCTTCCCCCTATTATCTTGTTTCTCAACTGTGTTTTAACTCTATTCTAGTCTCTAAAACGTTGTGCATACGACCACTTAACTGCAACTTATCTTCTACTTGGAGAGTCCCTTCGAAAGAATAGACCTAGCTTGTCTCAGACCCTAGCTCCTCGAACGGAAGAGATAGAAGTCCTATGTCAAGCGAGGAAGCGCCAATGTCAGCAACAGCAACAGGTGTATCAACATCATCAATACCAACAACCCCATGCTCGTTCATCTTGCCCCTCCGGGGGTGTTGCTGCGGAACTCCTCTTTCAGCATCACCTTCCCAATTGGCATCAACACCATCAGCTCCACAATCAGGATTGCAATGAGCCCTCGATCTCTCTTGGGACACCCGGTACCATGCCATTTGTTTGTGGGAGCGTCAACCCCAATGCCAACGCTTTTATTTGTTCGAATGGTGGTGGAAATGGGTTGACTAGTAGAGATGCTCCAATCTATCCCTCATCTCACCCCCGTCAAGGCTTCCTATTTGGACCCACTTTACCTCTAGTTGCGGAGTTTTCAGTTTCTGGGACTGGCGGTGGTTTGCGTAGGACAGATTCGTTGCCTTCTCCTCCCGGTTCTCCCATTAATTTGAGCAGCAGGTGCACAACAGAAGGTTGTAATGTCGGTGGAAATTGTGGAGGAGACTGTTTCGAGTTGGACTGGTTACCCTATCAATCAGAAGGATTAGCCTCTTCCCCTGCACCTGTATTTTCGTTTGGAGGGGAACTTACGCCCAAAGTGAGTTTTTGATTTATTTCCCAGTGCGCAGCTCAATAAAGTGCATTTCCAATAGGGAGCTGAGGTTGCAGAACTGTCTTCAATTGGGATACGAAATTTATGTTGTTTTTAGGATTAATAATTGAATTAATTGAATTTAATTTAATAAATGGTTGGTTTGGCATACCAACAACAAATGTATCCACTTTATTGTGAAGTGGGAGCATTTACTCCTAATTTTATAGCGCTTGATAGTGGATGTGAGTCTCAAATGGTATCTGATGGTCGAGGTTGTATTCGATCTTACAATCAAGTCTTAGCTTCATTGTCTAAGATCTGGTCTTATACATGCTCTGTACAGGCTTTTCTAATACACTGGTGGTAAATGAATTTACTGGGTTTTAATCATGTGATTAGTTAGCAAGAGTAACATATGTTTCGATTCAAGGCCGATGTTTTCTCAAGGATAGTATTCTTTCAGTTCTTGTTGCCATTGTGTAATTTACTTTAGCGTTTATCAGAAATCTAACCTTGAGATTCCTGCAGGCTTTCATAAACATCAAAGTGGGCTAGAATTGGCAATTTGTGACTTTCATTGGACTCTCCTCCGACATCACTTTTCGTATGAAAGGTTCCATTCCTCTGTATCATCAATAAATTCACTCACGCAACAAAGTCATGGCAAACAATTAAGATAACTCATTATTGTTAATAGTTCCACATAATACAGGACTTAACTACTTGCAAGTATAAGGTAAGCAGATAAAGGCGGATGTAGACTGAGGTAATGCCAATTTACGTCAAGTTTAGAATAGCAATATTCTGAACTGAAATTGAAGGCATTTACTTGGAGGTTAGTATCTGCGGAGTTTAATCGAATGATCTAACTGATTGCTATTGCCCAATGCTTAAGAGAAAGGACATTTGTTGAACTTCCTCTTGATTAGAAGAATTAGTCAAATTAATTTTGCCATTCTTTGACTAGAAAAGGTAAAAATGGGGAATTCATTCACAGGGGTCATACCAAACCTTGGATAAGGCACGTCAACATACCAAATGTTTCTGTCAGATTTTGGCAGAGTGGGATGACAAAAGTACTTTTTCTCATTAATCGAAAAGATTTCAAAGTTAGTTAAAACGATTAATTAAAGTAGGCAATGGAAGAGAAGGTGTGTATCCATTTACCTCCTCTAGGAAGAGGACGTCTAACGATCCTCCTGACGAAATTAGCTTCGTGTTGCTTGTGTGGGCGTATGTCTTCGTTAGAAATATGGGATCTTAGTATCTTAGTTGGCCCTACTTGGACTTTCAAGTCATGTGATGTCAGAAAGTTAATTTTCTTGCGTAAGTGTATTTTGTTAGAAACATGTTTTGGGAACAAAAAAGGCTTTCATTGAGGTGTTTCTTAATTTTGTATAGCAAAGCACCCTATCAGTGTTTGGCGGCCCTTCCTTCCCAATCAATCCCTTGGCCACAGGGAATGGTCCAGTGTTTCCCTTTTCTGCAAATGCCCAAAATCCCTTCGGAACCCATCTCACAACCCCTTTCGCAGCCGGTACTAATTCTCACGAGATCGATCTCACTTTTATTCCATCCCATTCAGCGGCCATGCCTTCTACATCGGTTGTAACTCATCCTCATTCTGATTCTCACAATCAACCACCCTCAACCCATCGTTTAACCAGCCATCAACGCCGCTACAGCGCCACAGGGGCTTCATCGCGTCTTCTGACCCTTCCTGCATCTTTTATTCAGTGCCCCTGTGACTCACAACACCTCTACGAGAAGTGCGCCAACGATGAACACACTAGTGGTCTTGGAAGCTCCATTGAGGCTGACTCCCACCACTCGAGCTTCTCTCAGCCAACACCAGCTCCTTCTCTTACCTCGGCTCTTGCCCATACCTCTCATTTCACTCCAATGGAAACTAGTGGAATAAATGAGGATATTGGAATAGATATTCCCACGACAGCAAGAGTTCATTGTAAGAGAATTTCAGCACATTCGCCGTTAATCCACCCAGCCTCGGGTTCTGCAACTTCTCCCGCTGCTGCCCTAGCAGCTGCAGCGGCTTTAGCAATGGGAGGTTGTCCAAGAAGAAAGTTTGGCGTTATTGAACGGCCTCCTGCATTAACAGAACAGTTGGGTAGATTCCAGTTTCAACAGACGGTGGCTGGTGGTGGCGCGCCGAAGCAGTCACAACCAACACAACAAACGCCGTCTTCACACCTTGCGCATCAGCTTCAACAATAACAGCCAGTTAATAGCATGGACTTTTGACAGATATAGATACATGTTTGTGAACGTGTACTACTACTAATGTCACTTACTCTCACATATAACACCTACACGTATTCAAGACATCCTTGCTATGTTCTCTCCTACTCTCCGTATTTGTGAGTATATACTTTTGTTCTCTGTGTCCAAGTGTTTAATCGTTCTTATTCTTTTAGTTGCATCTCTCCTCCCATCTTTCCATATCCCATTTCACCGTCCACCTCTATCGCTGGTTATTCTTGTGATCCGTGCTCTCTCTAATGCATCTGGTACTTGTGTAAATAATATATACCTGATATATTGACTTCCGATGTTGATTTATGTTAATAGGGAGAAACTGCTAAGAACCCTTATAGTTAGAAATTCTGTTTATTGAGAGATTTGAATATCGCTACCGGTCTCTAGTAATGGAGAAAGCAACGACTAATTACCATCAATGTAATGTTTAAAAATTGTCTTTAGAAAGCTACTTACGCAATTAAGACCGTGAATGGAATAGCAATTCCTTGGATTTTAGTAAGTAATGGTAATTCCTGGTTTCTAAATTACTGTTATTAGGAAGTTTTCTCAAACGGATAGCTGTGTTTGTTCTTGTCTACCCTCTTAGCTATCTCTGGTGACTATGAGCGATTATGTTAGTTTTATGGGGAGATGGCTATTCGTAAGATTATGGTCAGGATTTGCACACGACATGATCTAACTCGAAAATCGCACGAGAAGCGTTTGAATGAAGGAGATATCAGGCGATGCTTAACGAACCTGACGAGATTGAGGGGTTATGATGAGGCGTATTTAGGGGGTCGAAAGTGTATCCAGTGATAGTGTGTTGGTTATTCGGGTATACTCTGGGATATTATGTTTACACAAGATGAGTGTTAGGAAAAAATACCGAGAGCACCTGACTTGAAGTGAAGGAAGTGGAGTGCGCCTTATGAGATGCCACTATATGTTTTCCAAGTCCGAGTTCACCATGTAAATACTCATCGGGATATACACAGCGATTTGAGCGGCTAATTACACTGACTAATTTCTACTAATTGAAAGGTGCAAGGATGTATACTTCTTTAGTGAAGTTTCGGGATGGCTCCTGTCAACCCAAGTAAAAGGTTTATACTTATTATTATGGATTGAGCAAGCGTTTTTCCTTCCAATAGCCGGGTAGATCACAATCGTTCAGTGACAATGGATAATATCTCAAATCACTGTTGAAGAATGAACTTAAAATTCTTATTTTTACCTGATACATTCGTATTCCTCTGTTAAGTGAATGAAGGTTTTCAGAGGCAGAGTTTGTACTTACGTGAAGAAAGATATAGGCAATTCAGTAACCTCTCCGACATGTTATGTGATGACCCGCAGACCTACACTCTTCGAGATGAAGAAAATTTCAGTCCCAATCTTCAGCCCACGAACTAATTTGAACTGTCATTAGTGCATTCTTGGAGAAGATGGAAATCGGCTTAAGAAGTAAAATTGAGTGCGGCTATGAATGTTTTTCTCCAATCTAGTCTCTGCGCCCAAATTCATCACAATCCAGACCAGTTCATTGTCGGAACACATATTGATTAGCTCTAGATGGTCATTATATCGCGCCCGTTTTATTAAGACAGAAACTTACTGAGACATTCGTGTCATATCGACATCGTGACGCTTTCGTCCAAATTTTGGACATGTAACCAATGTAGTCTCTGCTGTTTAAACATGCATCAAAGATAGCCAAAAGACCTTCAGCAACGTGCCCCTGAAGGCGAATTTGTAAATTGTTTACTCAACGTTTACAACTTGCGCGCGTTAAGCGTATGTTGTAACCATGATGGATGTGTTCCATCCGGTAATCAAAAAATCCCCATCAACACAGCTTAATTTAGCATACAACCAGCAAAACAAGCATTAATCGTGTACATAATGAATTATCTCAATTATATTTTATTGGCATGGTCAAGTGTAGAGATGTAAAATATTCATTCTTCATTTCATGAATTCAGTTGGAATACTTTGAAAGACCTAATAAATGTCCCCAATAAATATAGAGGTTGGTGAAATTTGGATCTACTTTTGAGAATGAGTGGGTGGGAATGGTAATTTCTGCGAGTAAGGTAATATGTGGGGTTAGTTGAAGTAAAGAACTCATCACGATCTTCAGATGCTTTCGTGCTTAAGAAGATGTCCATTTGTCGTTACACCCAAGAGTTAGGTGAGCACCTGTTGTTCGAGTGTAAAGATGATGATGGACCATTACAGATGTGTAAAATCAGAAAGACTCCATACTTTGCTTGGAATTGAGAAAATTTGAATTAAAATAATATGTCATGTGCGCCCTCATTCTGAGATGGTGTTAACAACTTAAAGATCACAGTATGCAGCTGAAAAATTTGTTTGTTGTACCAAGATAGTGCCGACATTCTTCGTGATACTTCTCATTAGATACTTCTGGTTCATCGGATTCAGGTTTATCACCTTTTCTCTTTTCATCTCGGACGAATATAAGCTGTTCTTTCAAAAGACCTTTATCAGAGCTACACATTAAACTCGACGTCAACTTTGAGGATGCCAGTCTAATTTGTGGCACATCAACCAACCAGGTCTTTATAAGAATTAAGGCAACCAGAAATTGGGCACGGAAGGCCTTAGTGACCGTTACTCCAGGGCAACAGTGATCCTGTCAACGGTTCAAGAATATTGCCGCTTTTGCGAAAGCATTTGCACACAACTGACAACTTTGGACTTCATGGATTTCGAGATAGGGATTTGAGCATTAAGAGACAAGAATTGTCATTCTTACAACTTGGTGACGATAGCTTTGTTAATTCGAAAATGTCCCTGACGTCATGTTCAATTTACCCTAGGCATGACTTTGTGCAAACGGTGTACTTAGATAACCCTCGAAACGGGTGAAATATTTTGGCTTACTTTTCTCCTTGTTGTAGTAGCCTGGCATAAAGGTTGCAAGTATTACTTTGACACAATATGAGTGATTTATCTTGGGATATAAATCACAAAGTTGGATTTCGGAGACGAAATTACGGTTTTCAATACTCAAGATATCAACAATTACCAGTTCCTGGAATATTTCACTTTGAGTATAGTGAGTGTGTATAGTATAGGGCCAATAATGACAATCGACCTTCTATTTGTAAAAATAGTAGTATTAAGAGTAGTAGTAGTGCTGGTGGATAAATGATTTTCAAGTTTTCAGTTGTTTCGAGGGAAAGTTCGAAAATCCGGTCTTGGGAGTGACGAATTTTCTTTTATTTGAACCTCACTTCAGGTCGAAAATACAGTACTACAGCATGACGCCATGAGTTTGAATAACTTCCTCCTGTCCGTTCTAGTCCAGGCGTTTGGTGGGGGTTTATGTAATACTAAAGAAAAGTTGGCTGATTACTTAGATGCCATTTTCGAATGAAAGGCCTTTTATGCGACCAGTCTAATCCTAGAACACATCAAAATAGAGCTGTTTATTTTTTCGGAGCGGACTATTTGTACTACAGCGTTCTTTTATTGTCATCAAATTGCACCAGTTGAGAAACGCTTACTCTTGTTCCACCGACTCTTTGAAGAATAACGAAACTTTTTTTTCAGTGGCACTTGTTGTCGATATTTGGAAAACAATTGTCAGCAGTTAATACCTCACCTTCAATTTGTAGTGAGAAATCGTCGAATACGGTTCGCAAATCTCTGTTTAGATTAATTTCAAATTTTTCACTTTCCGCTTATTTACCATGGCGCAACCGAAATTAGATGGTTTCTAATGTCTCTGCGATTTTAATCAGCTCTTTGGGTGATAACGATTAGCAGAGACTTCGCGTTACGGTAATAACGCAATGAAGTTTATGTTACTCATGTTGTATCCGCAATCTTGATTGGTTAAAATGTTACAATCAATGAACAATTGGAGTTCAGTTTTAATGCTCGGCATCGTAAAAGAAGGCAATTTTACTCATTAAATTTATGCCCAAACAGCTTCCAGTGTCATTTTCGAAGTTAATTGGATAGACATGACACTAAGAGAGAGAGAGAGAGAGAGAGAGAGAGGGGAGAGAGAAGAAACCCTCAAACAAAGAGCTTTGTTTTGAATGGCTTGCTAATAAAATGGCTTTCACGAAGTCATAAAGTCGGGATTGTTTAGCATATGATTTAGAATTTGTAGAAGACTGATTAGTGTTCCTCTTGTTATGTCAAAAAGTTAAATCAACAATACTAGAAAACCTTGGACACATTTATGCAAACTTTCACAATCATTTTCTTAAACCCCTCAAGACTGTTATGGGAAATGTGGGTTGAATTAGCGCGAAGGTACCTGGCGGTCTTTGCGTTTATTAGAACGTAGTAATTTGCCATTTGCTTTAAGCTCAAAACATTGGTTTGTGAATAACTTTCATATTGATAAGTTGGCAGTTATTGGCCCTAAAGTGAATTGGTATTCAATCATAGAAACTCCAAGAGATGTCTGTGCCATTGACTTGATTAACTCGTCACGTGACAAAAATAGATAAGGACCAATAGGAAGATAATGAATGCTTTAATAACAAATAAAACCCAACACAAATAGCACTCCATCACATGACACTTTGAACCATTTCATCACCTCCTTTAAAGCCGAAATGCAAAGAAATGTTCCAATTCATGACAAACAGTTATTTAAGCTTTAAAATACCGAAATAACAGCCCACAGCATAAGTCATATTGCCGTAGCAAAAAAAATATTTATAATTCATTTTGAACTATGCACGGCATTTGTAACTCAAAGCAATTAATACAAATAGATTAAGTATTAGTGGATATAGTAATACGAATTTGCAAAGTCTGGGCCACTACCAGAACAGTTTCACTCTATCGAGCTATTGAGAAGATACGCGCGTATAGATAAAATATGCACCGTTCACTAAAATTCTGATATGAACTCCTTTCGTCACCAATGTGATGAAGGTGGTGGAAAATAATTCAACCGCCCATAGTTCTTTCAAGCCTACTAGGATAGAACACATTCGTAACACATAAGATGTTCACCTTGACTACGTCCACCTCACCATAATATGTCATAACTCGTAGTTGGGTGCTTCAGTATTATATTATGTAAGGAATATGTTGGGTCGAAATAAATAATAGTAACTGACTACAGATTTTCCGCATTATTGACTAACCTTTATTTCAAAATTTTAATGATATGCATGCAATGAATGAATCTTAGAGCTTGAGGAGGACGTAATGCTGAAGTGTCTACTTAAGCGAACCCTTGTAATCTGGAAGAAAAGGAATGTTTTAGGAAATTAAAAAATTCTTTTAAAACCTAGTAATATAACTATGCTATTCTAGCTCCTTTAAAGCAACTAAGGCATTTTTTATGAGAGAAAGTAAATTCACAACCACCCTTCCTTAATGTCATAATTAATTCATTTTTTCACATACGCTATTAATCAACATGTTTATTTATCAACATTATCCAACTACCTCTACTCCTAAAATGGACTTTTATAGACGGTTCATTTCACATTCTATGCCAAGGCAACGAGAATAAGAGGGGGGAGGGGGGGGGGGGAATTTACATTTAACTGAAAAAAACAGACGCGGTTGGCAATTGGCCATGTCTCACGCGAGAGGCTTGTCAAGCATGGGGCTTCACTATTGGGGTTACGTGACTCACAGATGTGCGCACGTGTGCTAGGTGCGAGGGTGATGCGATTTGACTGGTACACTGCCATTGCTCAGCTTAATTGGCTTGGCTTCACATTTGAGATTGTAGGTGAAGAGACAGAAATTTGGTTTCAGTATGGCCGGTGTCCTGCTTCTTTGGTATTCATTAGTTGCAATTCCCATATGCATTTAACCGAGTTTTAGATATTAGTGGAAGTGGAAGGATTTTGGGGATTTTTTTAAATATGTTGTGTTCATTTATTGAATTTCAAGAGAATCGACCCTTAAATAAGCTTTCAAGAACTATTCTAAGATTTCTTTGGTACTCAGCAGGTAATCTTGGAAATTGTAGCATATTGTAATTGTAAGGCCCCCGAGTGTACAGTTTGAAGTTAGGCTGAGTGTGGGATCTAATTCTGCTCAAAGTTTCTGGTCAGAATTAACCATCCTCCATGTACTCTTCTTCACGATATTACCATATTTTAATTTTGATTTTTGGCTTATTGCTTGATGAAGCGTGGACTAGTCCCTCAAGAGATGCACTTTAATAGAAGATAATCAGTCAACCATGCTATTTAAGGGCGGTTGTCAATAGGGCTTTAATGAACTCATAATGTAACCTTTCATATTGGATCAACGTCATCTTCGATGCTAATATTAAACGCAATCTTACTGTCGAATGTTGGGTCTGCTAATTATGAGCCCGAAGAAATATCGTTTTGAATTTGCACAGTGCACACTTAAAACGCACCATCAGCAAAATAGGCAGCGTCTTTAATGTAGTAGTGAAGTTAAATTTTTAATTTGTAAAATTACCTAGAAGTCATGGCACCCAAAAAAGTTGTAAAAAATTCCAGACAACCTGGAGTAGTAAAAATTCCTTACTCTAACTTTTAACTGAAACCAAAGGTACGACAGTGTCGCTCTATGCAAAATGACACCTAATTAACTTGAATATTCAGTTTCAAGGTTTTGTGAGCATGACTGGTGCGTATTGCAAGGATGTCTACTTTCTGTCGCCATAATCTGTCGCCTCACTTGTCTCGCACCTAGAGGAAGAAGGAAAAACGGCAGATGTGCAATTACTCCTAGACATATTCACTTAACAAAGACTGTACTGGAATGAATACAAGTCTTCTTCATATTATTGATGTGTAGAGGTCAAAACACTCCAGGACGAATAACTGCTTAAATCTCGAATAACTGTCAAGCTGTGAAGGCCGTTGGGCACCGGCGTATCGAGAAAAACAGGACACCAAGTCGATCTAGTTTGCATAATCTTAGGTTAAAGAATCTAAAATGTGAAAGAAACCGGACTTAGGTGCACATAAAATAACCTTTAATTATTTTGCAGCTCAAACAAATTTAAGTTCTTTACAATAATCACGCCTTCTAGAAACTACTAAATGAACACACAGAGCAATTGAAGGCTATCGAATATTCGTAGAGCATTTTTAGCCAATTAGCAAAGTTAAATGAGCGTTAGGTACAAAATTTGATTCCCACATTTTTTTTTAAATTTAACAAATATGGTGGTTAGGTTGTTCGAAAATAAAATGATTTCATATTTACCGAATTGTAATCATGTATTTCAGGACTGCATAGTAGTGGACAAACGTCTATGCCTAATAAATATTTACCGTTTAATCCTAACCTACTGACTTTTTTGTAGATTGTGCTATAGGCAGAGCTATTAAGTCACACGAAGTGAACTTCACCAATAAGAACGAGTAATTTTCAAGGATCAGGCAAGTTATTTCTTTCGCTTAAGAGACAATAAACACGGAGGTTTGTTTGCGTGAGATTCTATGCTTTCCCGATCTTGCTTCATTCCAACGTGATAAAGCCTTATTAAACAATTACGTCAGAGATTCACCGAGAAAGATCTTACCTAGAGCACTGCAATTAATCCCTGCGTCGTGGTGTGTGATAAGAAATTCAAAGTAAGTTAAGGAATTAGCTTAGAACTTGTTATTTTGAGGAGGCGCATCATTACGGAGGCCTTTGTGACAAAGACTACACTCAGGAAAGCAACTAGAAGGAAGTCCTGTGTAGGGAGTTTGTAAACTAGATTAGGCGGAAAAAAATTTCGAAAAAGTAAAGTTGTGCCTATTTGCTGTTCTCTGCGAAATAGCCTAATTTCAGCGGTAAAAATAAGTATGCTACCATCGGGGATTACTTCTTCAATAGCGCAAGCGCGCCAAAAGATTGTAACAAATACCAACGCAACCCAGGAGTATGGCCATCTTGCAATAAAATATTTAGTAATGGAAGAGTGAAGTAAAAAATTGATGATTTCGATATTGAAACCGAAGCAATAGGTCGGAGATTAGATTTAACAGCATTGGGAAAGAAATACGCCTGGAAGCGATTTTTCACGACTGACGTCTACATTCGTCTTTCGCAATTGAAATCCCACATCTGACAAAGTAGCTAGATTGACTATGATTGTATTAAGGAGTTGGAGTATTTACAAATCCTATTTCAAGAGTATTAATAAAAAGTCAAACTTTTACAGCAAGTCTTACCAAAATCTTCGATGAAAGTGATCTCAGGCGCTAGAGATTTGTAATTCACTGTTAAGGTAGAAATATTCAGGTATTAACTATACGAGAATTACGAATTATGCAGGGGTTCTGATTTTTAAAAAATAAAACGGGTATTCAGTCAAAGTCTGCCATGGTAAATAATTTTATTTCTTAAAGGTGAGTTTTTAATTCTTAACTGCAAGTGCGCCTCAGGTTTACAGAAAAAAAAATATTTTAATAATAACACCAGGGCGACAAACTCTTTAAATAAACTACTTCAGTTCCTATAAGCAATTATAAATTATATGTATGAAAGGCTAATTAGAAAATTTTACAAGCACAAGATATAACCTAAAATTAATGTAAGAATACCCTAAGGGAAGTAATGCAATTCCAGTTAACGATAACAAGATGTCCACAAAATAGCAGAAGAGAGGAGAAGAGGAGTGGAATCTAAAGAGCTTAGAAGTGTCCAGTTACCTCCGACAAATTACTCCCTCTATAAGGTTATTCATTCATTAGGATAGACAATTTAATAATTGGACGTTATTTTCAATATAAAAGGGAAGAAAATATAAAATAAAATGTTAACATCGCCAACGAAAAAAATGTTTAATAATTTGTACACATTCGTCTTCTTGACAAAAGCATGTGAATTGATGTCTATTTTATTTGGCCCATATGTTGCTCCAATTAAATTTGGGTGTAAATTCAAATAGAAGACTCTATGACTGTCTTCTTTTAATCACGATTTTTTGAAGCCAACATACCCAAGTTTCTTACAAATGTGTTGTCCATAATTGAGGATTATCTAATTGTGCTAATTGGCCGTACCAACTTTAACTAACTTCGCGCCAAAGATGAAAGTCAAAGTGTCCACCGTTAGAGTTTCTGGTCACCACGAGACGTATCAGAATAAAACACGATATTGAAAAATAAATTATATAAATAAAAAAATTCATTCCTTATACTAAACAATCTCTCCATAAGCGATTGAAAGTGATCGGAATCAATTGAATTGTTAACTTAAACGGACTTGTCTTTTAGGAAAAGGGTAATTTGTTAATTGTATTATGCATCGTCATTATCATAAGGCTGAAAAAGTCTTGTGGAATACAATAATATTGAAAGGGGTCTTTCCTAATATCCTTGTTCAACTTCAGAAGTACCCTCATAGCGACTTGGTGTGACTTTTCCCTTTGTAGAACACCGTTAAATGTAGCTTCAAAATAATGATTTGTGTTAACCTAAGTCAACAAGACTAGTTGTGCTGTTCATTAAATTCTTGGACTAGATATCTGCCTGAACTGTTCTTTATGGAATATCGGAGTAAATACACTCCCGTACGTTGGGATATGTACTAATTTATTTTCGCGTCTTTGTTGTAATGCAGAAGATTTACACATCTCCCCCTTCTAGCGTACAACAGCGCGAAATAAGCTTCATTTCCTAATTTTTTTTCTATCTGCACGAGATTTTGGAAATGTAAATCTAATTCTAAAAATTACTATTAACTCTAAGATATTGTAAGATTTCAACGTTATGCATAAGTGTAAGACGCCTAAAAGTTAGCCATGATAAAGGATTTTTTTTATGCCAAAGTGAAAGACACGCCTTCGTAATATTCGTATGCGTAATAGAAATGACGTTTTTGTTCTGAATTTTAAGGGCCGGAATTCTTAATACTCGTGGTAGCATTTTTTTTAAATTAAAAGGTGATGTTTTCTTCCTCTCCCTCCCAAAAAAACGGTTGGTCGCAATGGCTCACAATATTGTCGCATATTTGCCTAAATTTTCATTTGTTGCTTACGTCAGAATTGTAATTTCTATCTTCCGATCATTAATTGACCTCTACACACGTTCATAAGTGATGCGAGAAAGAACCTGTATTCAGAAACAGTTCTTATGCAACAATGTTTCAATTGAATAAAACAAGAAAGAGGGAGGAGCATAGATATATGGGGTGATTAATAACTGACTCAAATTTTGAAGTTCTCTATACATTTAAATTAAGTTATTATCACACAATGTGTAAAGTATTGGGAATCACGTACGAAATTCCAGAAGACCCCATTAAAAATACTCTTTGACAAGATCACATCGTAATATGCGCTTTCATTTGCGTCAGTTTAGGTGGAAAAACTTGATAAACCTGACAAAATGAAGATGTCACTCGCACATAATTCGTCATCTCTCAAAAGATTTTATTCATGCAGCTTGACAATGAGAGCCAAAATACTACTTTACATTGGTGTGTGCTCAGATCAATACTAGGACTGTCGAAAAGTGGTTGAAAGGTCCATATTTGAATCCCGAGTTGTTTAAGGTCACTGCATTAGCTGCACACTTCAAAATAGAATATAATAGAGCATTCAATGATTCTTCTCAGGCTTTATTCTATCAAACTCTGCATCATTGTCTAAAAATTTGAAAATAATCTCAAATCGCTTCCCCTTAGGTTTCCGAAATAACTTCATTTAGCTCCTCTCTCCTCCCCCAGATACTTGACATTAAATCATATGAAGCCACTCAGTGACTAATTTCATGAAAAAGGAAGTTTCTAAACCAACTAATCAACGAATTTACAAGTAATTTTTTGCAGGAGGCACAAGTGTGCTTTAAAGACAAAATTGAGATACCGAAAGTTAGTGATGTGGAGGATCTGAACTTCAGAGATTAGAATAATGCAAGTGAGAAAATTGGGGGTTAGTCTTTTAAGCCTACCTTTGCTATTGCAGTGGACACCAAATTAAACTGACTAAATTAATTTATTGGAGGACCTACTTGACAGAGCACCACCCTTGTAATTACCATAATATTGCAATCAAGAAGTAAAAAATTGCGCACGACACAGCACATAAATAGTTAGTTCACACAGTGATCTTTTGTTTATGAACATCTACGTAGATGCTTTATATTTAGAAAAAAACTTTTCCATTGTTCAGCTTAGAAATTGATACAAAAGCCATACAAAATCTCTCCCCATCTCCTTGTTGAGGTATCGCACCATTCATTTGCCGTGAATATGAGTATTTTGGGTTAGTAGTGTTGACAAGTTCCATTTACATAGTAGTTCATACATCCACGGTTGTACAGTATTCATAACACTGGTACCGGGCTACTCGATTAGTTTTCCTCATGTCGAGGCAAAGGAATAAAGTATCGCTATCATTGAGATCCCATGATCGAATTACAAGTCTTGGGGTTTGCTCGTACTGAATCTGAGCAATTTTAGCCACGACGCACCTTACTGTACATCAAACATCGACTAACTGACCGCGTTGATTAAGTTGTTAACTTCGGAGAATTACTCTAAAAAGCATGGCGCTAATTACTCAGTTCAAACATGGGCATATGAATTAGTACTTCATATCTGTTTACCTAACTCATACACGCCTGAACTATGATCTTCTACAAACGTCATTAGATTCAAGTTTTCTCTTGGTTTTACCACGCTACGGCCTAAGTACGAAAATGTAAACATAGTATCCTCTTAGTCACCATTTCATAGAGTAAAACAATGTGTTCTTGTTGAAAAATTCTTTCAAGCCTCATTTCAATACTTAAGTCAAGAATTTCAATCAACCATCGTAAATTGTCATCCGACTTATTTATCCAAGTTTTCGCGGCCAAAACTTTGTGCTATAAAGCAAATCGCACTCCCGCAAATTTATTTTTCGTATTCTAGAAAATAGCAATCTCTAATAATGGAAAAGCGTAATTAAGGAGGCTGGGATGGGAGCAAACGAGTCTAAAAAGGTATAAAACATATGAAGGAATAGAGAAGAAGTTTGTAATGAACTCCAAGGAAGAAGAATCTTGCTTGGTTTGATTCTCCGAAGCATTAAGTCGTGTCCATTCTCATAGTGCAATAGAACTTGAGAGTCAAATCATTAACCTTGACTGCCAAGTTCAAGAGTGATCTTGTAAAATTCCGAGATTGCTAGTGGACTGATTTTGTTCTGTTGTTTGGCATACAATTTCTATTCGTTTGTGTGGTCTCAGTGTCAAATAAATTTTCCATTTTAAATCCATCCGAGAATAGGTTGCCTTAAAGTTTTTGAAGGGGTGTACAATATTACTGCAATTATCATAAACCTTTCTAAACAGATACATTTTCAGTTACGCTTAAACCCAGATAACGTTGAATTTAAAAATTTTTTTGAGGTTTAATTGAAATTACTTTCTAGAAAGTTCTGTGATTTGTACATATGAGAACGAATTATCGCAAATGACGTCAAAGTAATGTTTTTTATGCGTATCCTAGGTGAAACAGGCATCAATTTTCTTCACGCCTGTCGCTCTATCTCTTATAACACTTATATGATGTAAAGAGGGTGTATTTAAAAATATAGAAATTGTCACGATTTTTTCCAAGCAATATAAATGGTGTAGATTAACTGAGACTTGGTGATTAAAATGAAGTGAAAATATTGCAACTCGATGAATAGAAATGAAATTCTTTAAAATGCTGGTCCCTAAATACCTAAGTGGTCCAGAGTTATTTACTATAAATATTACGGAGTAATATTTATTGTATTCCTCTAAATACTTGAACACTTCTTCATTCATGTACGTGATGACAAGAGAACAGATGGTTAGAACCCACCTGCAACATGGAAGGTAATAATTTGTTTCATGGTGATTCGCATAGACCTCCGAAAGATGGAGATTATGGTCCATGCTCAATGACAATTGAACACTATAGAAAAAAACAGTACGAACAGCAGAATTACAATGCAAAGCTGCTGTGTCTAGAGGACGACAACATAGCGGACGATCTGGTATGAGTGTTAAGCTACATGGGCATCGAAATTCGTGACTTTTCGTCAGAATTAATGGAATGTTCCAGTCTCCACCATGACGACTGCATTCAATGAAGACCTTCGCTAATAAAAGCCACATAAGCGTAGCAGAGTACAATTTCCCATAGAAAAAATGGAAGGAAATAGTTGTCTGACGAAGGCAAAGCAACTTTTGAGTAATGCTAGACAACCTACTGAAGTTCAAACAATCTGGTTCACTTCCAATGTAAACAACCTTTACAAGATCAAAAAACCAACAAGTAGAACAACAAATGGCTTGGCCTGCATGCATTTCAAGGGACGTTCCACGAGTCATGCAGGCTAAATTAACCCAAATAGTCATGATATTTAGATTTATTTCATCCACCACCGAGGGTGTGTTGATGTAATACCTCCCTTCGAATTTTTTTTTCAAATGGGTTAAGGACTTAGGTTAAAGTCGGATACCTACGTATAATTGCTGACCACTGCAGTAGTTAGGCCCGTGTTAACGAACGAGGGTAGGCAATAATACGCTATTAATATGTTAAAAGTTGGATTCAGCTAGCCCCTGCCACACCTTAAGGAAATGTCAAAAGTAATTGTGAGCCAATTTTACGACTTCACCAGTCTCTCAATGCAAGTATGGCCTTCAAATGCTCCCTCTCCCCTCCCCCACCCCCCCCCTTTGCTCTTAACTAAATGGACTATTACGTTAGCGTTGGCCGCCGTCGAGAAAGACACTATTCGCACACTAATGCAGCAAAATTCGACCAATTTAGGAACATATTGAAGGCAAGTTTTTAGGCTCGTTTCAGGGCATTGGTCAGTTTGAGGCTGTAATAGACGCCAATGGTGACTATTTTAAGACCTCAATGACAATGATATAACTTCCTTGTCCATTGAATTTCTTTTAATTCTACTGAACTTTGAAGTTACTAACTACTTTATATTTTTCCTGACGAGCCTGTCAAATTTATCCTGCACACCCTGTAAAAAGTAAAAAAAGTAAAAATAAAAAGTTAAGTAAAAAATAATTGTGCATGATAACAATCGACAGAATCAAAATAAAATGTTCTACTATTGGCTCATTTTGTTTCTGTAAATTTGAATACAGTAATAAAGAATTCACACTTTCCTAGCATTTGTAGCACTTTAGCAGAGCGCTATCAGGCAGTTGTCTCGAGGGAAGCTTAATTAATACGTCTCCTTAATGGTTGTGCGTGAAGAGGTAAATTACGAATAGCTTAGTTAATACTAACCCACTTGAGTAAATATTGATCCTTGTGAAAAATTATGTCTAAAACAGCCGGAGCTTTGTACATGAATGTAGCATATTTGATTTCAATACAATGATATTGAAAATACGGATATTATGGCTGTTTTCCTATTTAATTAGATTGTTAACTTGTGATGCAGAAATACCATTTGAATGACATCAATTTTATCATAGAAGCCATAAACGGTTTAGAAAATAGGAGGTTGATACATTTTCTCATTGTTTCAACAGGGAATTCGACATCAAACTGGAAGACCGATTCATTTAACAGCACATCTTATCACCAAGGGCGAATGCGTCCAAAATTGCTTTCAGATTCTCTTCGAGGAGCAAAAGTTTTCTGCAGATAATAAGGGAGAGTTCTGAAATGTCTAAGGCCCCCATCAAGGGCCTCTAAATTGGCCCCAAGTTTGAACACTCAAGAATAGCTGGATATGTCCATTTATTTAGGGTACAATAAGATAGTATTCGACGTGCTCTGCTTCATTTATTTTCAACAGGAAACATGCGAAATTTCTAGGACATGCCCTGTGTTATAAGTATAAGCCAGAATACAAAATTTTTCCCATTTGTTGAATGATAATTCAACGCATTTTATAATTTTAGACTATAATGTACAGAGTGAAGAAAATAAAACAATTTACAATAAGCTTCCTTCTCCAATTTTTCCTACTATTCTCTACGATAACACTTGTTTCTATTCAGTTATTTTTTTTTAAAAAAATATAAAATGCTTTGAGATCTTATTTAAAGTGATCTTGTATCACTTTCAATCTAGAGATCACAAAGTCGGTGGTTGGCAAATTCATTGATTGGATATGATACACCACTTCGTATTAATTACGAAATCAAATTTCGAACCTTTTGCTGTTCCTTAGTATTTCTTTCATTGCGTTTCTCTGTTTTTCACTTCATCCAACCTTTATACATTAAATCCATCCCACCTCACTCTCAATGATTCATTCTGTTAAGGTTGGTAGTTTATCGTCCACCTAAAATAAATCTGCCAACCAGTTTCCCGGTATCTACTGGAGTTCCTCTTTCCTTCCAGCACTTCATTGGAGATTCCAAGGGTTGGCTATGTTTAAGAATTAGTCTCTACCCTTCCACCTGGGTTTGCGTTGAATTTTGTCAAAATTGTACCTGAAACTTCTATAATGTCTGTTAAATGAATCTACAAGTTTACCATCAGAGAGAACATCCACATGTGGACAAAAGGTAATTCCATAATCGTTCTGTTCCATAGTTCAATGTAGACATTTCGTGCTTCTATCAATTCTTGACTTGCTCATATCATTTCGCCACCTATGCTTATCGGTTATTCACTTTCCCTTTATTAAACAGATGAAAATGTTCAATCTACAAAAAAATATATCACTGGTTTATTGCTAATAATTTATAAAATTAACACTTGCTAAAAGCATAAGTAGCTACTTTTGCAGATCAAAGAGTACGTAGCAGAGGTTTTGTTATATGAGAGCAAATTAGGTTAAAGTAATTGACGAATACATGTATTTTACCTTCTCCTCCCCTCTTCGTTGACCACTTCTACAATATCAAGAGCAAAAAATCGTCGGTTTCTCTTATTTCTACAAAAATTTGCCCACTTTCTCCTGTTGTACCATTATTCCCCCCTTCCCCCTGTGGTATTTTCTACTGTAAATCCTGTTGTGAGTTGGGAGGGAGGGGGGGAGGGAGGGAGGGCGGAGAGGGGAGTGCAATAGTGAAATGACATTGCATCATTCAGGGCAGAGTTCTATGCACTTCTGCACAAGTACGTCTTCATTGCAGTATTTTAAACATGCGCAAAAAACTGGTGAGTTTAACGTTCTAATTGGGCATCTATTGTTCAACGCGCAGTGGTTGAGCACAATTTAATATTATGATTATAAAGTTTATTTAAAATATTCTTTTTAAAATAGTTCCATGAGAATCATAGACATATCTTAAAAAATAGCCTAAAAATGCAATTCTTGTTTTAACAGAATATATTTAGTCTCATCAAATATAATCAAAAATAAACTTTTCTCAACTTTTATTTTAAATAAGAAAATATGATTTAATAGGAAATTTTACATTTATGTATACTTTATAAGACAGTTCACATTTCTCAATGATTAATAGCTAATAAATTTTAACACAAAATGCACTAGCATTTCTTCAGGTTTTCGCATATTTTCGTGTTCTTCTAAGTGAAAATATGCAAAAATTTTGCAGTTGCTCCATGTAGAAATTATGAATTCTGATAGTGTATGCAAACCAACTGCCCGAGGAGGAGAACTTCAAGTTCGCAGGCATTGCTGCATTGATTTGGCTGCGGAATTATTCATGTTAATTCACTATTACCAGACGTCAAAGGTGGAATAGAACTTTCTGGAAAGTATTACTACTTTGGCTATTGGCTTTATCTTTAAACGGTCTAACTATGTTGAAATTCGTTAGCGAACATAAATAAATGTTTTAATAAACTTGAGAGAGAAAAATCAATTGAAGAAATAGGAATAAAGTTAGATAATTGAAAAGTGATCCCACTAAAATAGTCAAAAACGTTGTCAAGTTGAAGGCGACATGCCGATATTAAAAAATTATAATATGATAAATAATTTAATGAAATATTGAATTATAACAATGCATTCATATGTAAAGAACGCAGCTTCAGTTGGTAAAAATATTTAAAATAAAAATCATATTTGGATTTTTGTATTGTATTGTAGTAGATCATAGACTGTAGAAAGTAGTCAAAGGTACATAAATACCTTACTTCATTAAAATATAATTAGGGTAGATGTCACTAGAAAGTACGGAGAAACTGTATCATTCTGGAGTCATTCTTAGGCTAAATAGAAGCTCATATCTAGGTCATACAGAATTAGTCATTCTGGTTTATTTTATATATTAAAATTATTAAATGAAATTTGCCAGCATTTCGTATTTGTGCAAATACAAAAGTTTTGATGTTCACCCACATAAAGTGGGCTAAGACAACACTAAGTAGAGTCCACAAGGTTCTAGGTAGGAAGCGAGTTCCTTTAGGTTATGGAACCTCAAAGTGTCTGTCCTTTTGCATACTTGACCAACTACACATTAAAGAAGAATGGTCCACATGACGATGAAAACGATTGGCTAATTAACAGCTACGAGTGAATGGCTAATATACTAACTATCAAATTAACTTATTCGTAGTGATAGGCGATTTCTTTTATTGTGCTGAATGGTGGAACTAAGTGAATACATGGCATAAGAATGCATATATTCTAATTATTTCAGAGCCCAGGTATTATAATTGCCTTGATTTGTTAACGCGTTCTTCAAATACATCACGCGCAGCATTTGAAAGGCTTCTTTTGCCACCAATTTTAGATGTTGCACACGACAATAATCGAGATTGCTTGTTGTTGTAAAAAATTCTCTTGCACAAATTACTACTGATGATGAAATTTTGCAGTCTAAAGTATCGAATAACTTATACTCAAAAACCACAACGTTGATGTCTTCGTGTTATCGAAACCACAAATTATATCAAGTGCTGAAATAGTCTCCAATAAAATTGGTCAACCTTCATAAAATTGATTATCAATGTCTCGCTATGTCTGAATTATTTTCAATCAACTTTTAATCTGGATATGCCAGATCGTACCATTTTTCCATTAGCAGAATATAATTCTTATGAAAATATCATTATAACAGGAATATATAAAAACACTGCAGCTATGCACAATAAATTACTACAAATGATTTATAATTTTAGTGGGATTTGTAGAAAAATAATGTTGCTATTCGAAGTTGAAATGAATTCACACTTTCAGTTAATTATGAAAATGGGTAATGAATTGATTAATACAAAAACTAATTTTTAAAGGCCTTTCCAATGCAAATCGTCAGTGGAGAGTGGTATCATAAGAAATTCAAATTTCGCACTCAGGTATATTCTTTTCAGACTTAACTAGTGAACTTGGGCATTTCACTCATTGGTTATGAGGCGAAAGGAATCATGCCATTGTCATTTGATATGGCGGGCATTTAAGGTACCAAATGCGCCAACGAAGGGCCAACAAGTGCTTCAACCATTATGACCGATAGTATAAGAATTTTTAAATTCTTAATCTTGACAAAGCATCCGTGAAAGGGGAATAACTATAGAATCCAATAAGGTATTTAAATGGATTATGATGTCGTAATGCTTGGGCATCATAGATTGATTCCAGAATATATGTCTGGAAAGAATTCATTCGCTTGTTTCCGCGGTTGGTACCCCACTCGTTTTAAAATCACGAAAGAGTATAAGAGACGAACAGAGATGGTTTTAATATGAAAACCTCTCACTAACGGCCCACCTAAAGTGAAATTTGATTATGCTCAGCAAATAAACACCGTAGATTATTTCAAGCCAGTAATAATTTTAGGCTACATTTACCTTATTTCTATAAGTCGTGTGGAGATCAAGGATAGAAGGCATAAGTCAATTTATTTAAACAGGGTCCTATAGCTTACAAGTCAAGGTAATTGGTCGAGAAAGCTCTGCTAGGCTTCATAATAATAATATGTTAAATGGATATATATTCATTACGTGTTGTTGGTATGCGTTGAATCTTGAACAATTTCATGAAAGTGCGTATTCAACTGTGCGAACAGAAGGTAAGTAGCGCGGTTGCAAGACCAATTCCTTCTTTATAAATTCACAGCATTCTAAAAGAAGGTTTCAAATGAAGCTCAGTTAAATACTAGTCAGTGCTACAAACTCACTTTCGATCGCCAAACGGAGACACTTTTTCTTTCCCCTAATGATTGAATAACTAAGGGAGGAGCTATTTATTTTAGAACAATAAAAATAAAATAGAAAGAGCAAGATAATTAAAATTTTTTTGTCGAAATTATTAATTCAGAGAAGATATATTTAGCTGATATTAAAAGCAATAAATTTAATTGGGTCTTTTGAAAAATTGACCTCAAAAGCTTTACCGTCCGGACTCCCTATTCACCCTTAAATACATTAACTTAATTTGACCTACAGATATTTTCTAGCAAAATTTATCTATTTACCATAACTGATTATTTAAAAATTGCTTTTTGCAACATTTCCAAAACGTAAACAAGATAGTATAACTAATACAAATGTCTAAAATATTAGGATGCCTACGTCGGAGTACAAGAAAACGTGATTTGCTAACCTAGAACAAGCCAATAGGAAACCCAGAAGAAATTAAGTTATATAAATATGGATCAATTTACCAGGTTTTGATCTCCTGATAAACATTGCATGAATTCGAGATCAGTAATCCTTAATAGAGGTAGACCTTCACATAAAATCAGTTCAGGCGCATTTAGTTTCAAGAATCTTAGTTGAGCAGTTAAATAAAAAGATTGGTATTTGATGCATCACAGATAGAAAAATTTGGAATTTTGTGTTAAAGTTCCAAAGAACCTTACATTCACGCATTTTAATTAGTCATTTATTATTCACGGCTTGTGATGTCAAATTTTCATGAAGACACTTCCTCTGTCACGGATATCTACAACTTTTTTGTACTCTATAAACTTACTTTGATCTCAGATTGTCGTTGAAAATCCAGCAGCAATTGCTGTAGATTTATTTGCTGTACCTATCACGCAACAGGCAACTCAAGGTACTTAATAGTATACAGCCCCGAAGCGTTTCTCCTTCTTATGTGATTTCATTTGATTATATTTAGTGGGTGAGCCAATAGTCTCCTTCCAAAACTCAGCCAATGGATTTGGCAATAAACGAAAGCTATACAAATCTTATTTCTTGGATCCTTTCACTTGCCCAAGATCAAGGTTAGGATGGTTTTTTTAGTAGGACCCAGATTTATCAAAATATAATGTCCAATTTCAGCTGTATTGCAAATAAAAAACATTTGTTATTAAGCTGGCAGGTAGTCTTTTTTCACAACATTAAAACAATATTGAAAAGCAATTAGTTGTACGCATTTCGACTTCATTAGTGAATTAATCTATTGGCAAAGGTATTCTCTAATCCCTTCAAACACACTCAAAACTATTCAACACACGATCAGATTTCACCTTAACTGCACCGTCACACGAAGCATAAATGAAGGGACTTAGGATCGATTTCAATGGGCAGTCGTAAAGAGCTCGACAAACTAAATGAATAGGGAGCACACATATTTCCTTCAAAAATAAATCCTGCATCAATCATAAGGCGAAACTGTGAACATAGTTGCTATATTTGTTTGGATTGAGTGAGCATTTATTTATGGAATTCATGTTAGTTTTGAATAAAGAAATTCCAAGACGTCTTAGTATATTGTCCATCGTAAAGCAGTAATTCATTTGGCTATTGCTCTTTATCAAATGGCTAAGTGCGCTCCAACGAGCTTTTACTGATCTATAGAGTCTAGATCGCAGTTCGATGTAAAGTTTCTCCATTCTTTTAAATGAAATTGGTCAAAATAAATTTTTTTGCGTTAGAACCACATTTTTACCTTCTATACCAATGAGGGCGAATTATCGAGACGGCATGAAGTAGTATTTTTGGGCGAAAATGCGGAAAGAAAGGATGGAGCAAATCAATTTTAGAAGAATAGGGAGGTGGGTGGGGGGGGGGTGCTCTTTTGTAACAAATTATGATGTCATTTCCTATACCTCTCTCTAACTCTCTCACTCTCTCCTTTCATTTACGAAGGCAGGCTAGCTGATGACGCAAATGGGCCAAGCCAAAGCAGAGCGCTGATTGGACAGTGTGTGGGAGGCTTGGAAAAAAAGATTTCTGGTCGTGCTCTCACTCCGGTCAGACGTAAAAAATGCCACTTTTATTTACTGCGATTTTAGTGCTTGAAATAACTTTTTTATTAGTAAATTAACTTGCATAGTATGAAGTAAAATCTAAAAACAGAATCAGTAAACATTGCGGCTATCGGATTACACATCTCTGTGTGTGTATGTGCATTTTCCTCTGTGTCTGTGTTCAATCAGAAGTGCCACTTCCAATCAGAATGACAGTGATCAAGTGTCTGAACAATCTTGACTCCGATAAAACACTTTATAGAATCGAGGAATAATAATATTTTTATACAAATATCAAATAACTCAATTATTATATAGTTGAAATGTAAGTTTTCCTTACGTTTGCAAGATAGTGTGCAAACACTAACAAGTAATAATGTAGTACTTGTGATTTATGGCACCTCCATTTGACATCATAATCTTCCAGGAATCCTTAGTCTTGCATTAAGTGAGAATCAATTTGCATCAACTTAGATTTTAACGTGAGCTAATTTTGGAGATCAGTTTATAATTAGATTGTTCTCCTCTCACTTGCATTATTTGTGAGACGGTTTAATCCAAAATTATACAATGACTTATTGAATACATGTTATTACACCAAAATGAATGCAAACACGACGATCATACCAACGCTATCTTAATATATTTTACAGTAATTGCCATTTACAATTTTCTTAGATTTTGCCCATTTATTAGTTAAAATATTGTAATGGCTTGATTTTAAATATTGATGGTGAAGTTAACATTACCATTTATCCATCACATTCATAGTGGAGATCAAACTCCCTTATCATTGAAAATAAATGTATTTAGATAATTCCTAAGTTAAATTTTGATTATAAAACATTGTTTCGTTTAAGAAATGGACAAAATTAATATTATTATAGTAAAAACACGCGGAGTAGGTAGTAGAGAAATAATTGAGTGGTTGCCATGGCCAGGTTAGGAAGTGAGCAAATTCTACGATGCTGTCGTCTAACAGCACTCGTCAACAAGAGGAGGGATAGAACGTGAGACTCCTCATTTTCTTTTACCTAATTAACGCCAGTTTTAATAATAATAGTAAAATTATTTAATATGGTTCCCAAATTTTATCACGGAGACGGAAAGCGAGACTCCTCCTTTTGCAATTTGTCATTTTCTGATCCCAAACTCTCTAACTAAAATTCAACTGAACTAAAGGTATTTGAAAATTGGGCGCGGGACTTAAAAATATTGGTAACATTTCACGATGAAGATAGTTAAATTTAGGTGAATGCAACATGCTTACCAGGTGACGCAAGTATAGAATCATTAGTTTTCAAGACCGTGGAGGAGAGGGAGAGGAGAAAGGAACCAGTATTTATTAACGAAGGTTGGACTTCACAGTTTCATCGCATATATTCCATAGTCCATATTCTATATCTTGTCTTCGATATCTATCTTCCATTTTACCGAAAGTTTAAGTTAGTATACGGCACAATAAGCTTCTTTAATGTCACTAAACTACCATTTACTGAATTTGGACGGAATTCACCCTGTCTCCACGTTACTTGACCTACACATTTATAGTGCAGATCGAAATTCGTACCCAAATATATACAAATTGATCCGCCGCTATATGAACATACATTTATGATACATTCGATCCCTTTAATAGGATCTAGCTTAACCAATTTAGCCCGAATTTTATCACCAATAGCAGTATTTAGCCTGTACGATTAAACACACAGAGATTGCAAGAATTGCGGCTCAACTGCCCCCTTCTCGCTCTCTTGACACCTTCATTCACCTTTATATCGCGCTTCTTTGGCACTCATTTTCACATTCTCTCCCTAGAGCTCCCTAGGGCTTTAATTTTTTATGGAAAATGCAATTTGTTTCTCCCTTGACTCACTTCTCTTGGTTACTGGTAAGTGGTTGGTTGTTAGTAGTAGTTGATAATTCAGGTAGAACCTGCGCTTGCTAATTCCTTTACCTACTGAGTCCTTCCACGCATTGCTTGTCAAGAAACTCAGCTCCAATTGTCAATTAATTATTAGCGAACTAAAGAGGTTGAATCGATCAGCATCCGTTCCGTAACAAATTTGAGGGTGTCCTCAAGTCTGATATCTACTCCAACTCTCTCGGTTCCTCTCCCTATTCCTTTCTCGTTTTCCCAAGTGTTCATTCCCGATTGTCATCTACTTACATTGTCCTACTCAACTCGTGGTCTTCCTAATCGCCAAAAGCTGGTGTTTCTTGTCAAATTTGGGTAGATCATTATTTCTATGGGAAGTCACTTAAGCAATTTTGTTCTATCTTCAAAAGTAGCCTTATTGACGGGAATTCTCACTATTTTAAAAACTCGTATTATTTTTCTCCCTTTGGAATTACTTCTGGAAACGATAAATAATTCCAATTTAAGCTGCATAAAAATACTCAGCCGTGGGTTACGTGGGCGTTAGCTATTTTCGAAATATCCATTTATATAACCTCAAAGACCACGGCTTTGATTCTTCTGCTTTTATACTGCGTACTTATTGCATTGAGCATGAAATATTTATTTTCGTCCATAATGAGTGCTGAAACAAACACCTCGATGACACTGAAGCCAAGATTGTGTGTGGAAGCTACATCAACGTCCTCAAATCGCGTTAAGCTTTATGTCTTAGCATAAAACATTAAGTAAAGCAGGAGTCTGTATTATTAGCTCAATTAACGTTTTAACAGCACCATAAGAAGTTGAGAATACGTCCCAATGTTACAATAATTTATTCCATCTTTTTTCTATGCCGTAGCATGCCTGAAGATGCTTCCAAATTTCCGTTGCATTTCAATGGATCTATTTGTTTCATCTGCTTGTTCATGATTGTGAGAAGATACAATTAAATCGGAATGGCTTGCCTAACAATTAAATTCAATCCTTTTCTCCTCAATTTCGTAATATCGAGAACACGAATTCACCCAGAAAATCAGAAATCGAAAAATGACCATTGTGGTTTCAGAAAATAGGGATTTTGTAACGGGAATTACACCTCTTTTGAGAAAGTGGTCAATGGAACGATGTTAAAACCATTTGATCTCATTCTTACACTATTTAATCGCCATGTTACATCTGATACATGTCCTCTGTGAAATTGCTTCGAACATAGTTCCTCTCCTTCAATTACACTTGTAGTTTCTGGTGGGAACATGAATCATACTGAATTGATCAATGAATCAGGTATCGCAGGCATTGTCAGTGTCAACATTCGAAAGAAATTCGCATTAATAGAAATGTATTTAAAAAGCAGAAAGCTCTTTCCAGTTATTCATACAATAGAAAACTCATTCTTCATGGTGGAAAATGTCATGACACTCTAGACTACCGTGATACCGCAGTCGACTCTGAGGTACCCTGAACACTTGCAGTAGTCACGGAAACAGTCTGGCAACACCACAATACAAATCAATTCAAACCGCCGTATATTTTCCTATCCATATGTTGCGAGCCATTTACAAATATAATAAAATTAAAGTTGAGGAAGTGAAAACTTCGAATTGAAAAATGAATAATTTCAAACAAATATTACTTTTTTTGGGAAACACACTCTCCTTATATGGGGCCGAAAAGCCTGTATTAAGCAAATCAGTCGAATAAAACATGAATTGGGGAGGGGGAGGGGAGAGGTGGAGGGGGGGAGAGGGGGGGAATGGGAGTTGGGTTCGGAAGATCGATTATGAATAGAGAACAAATTCCCATCAAACTTAATTAATTTAATAGGCAATTATAGCAGAGCATCGACTAATTGGGGTATTGTTCGCTGCGTAATGACTTATTATATCAATATTCAAATGTGAGAAATCGATTCATATTTCAATAATAATGATTTCATAACTTATTGGCCAATAGATTAAACCGGATTATTAGTTAAACCATCTCGAGACCTTAGTTCAGAGGGCTCCGAAATATGTTGATTAATCGTTTGCTCCATCTTATTCAGCATTTCTGTGCGCAGGATACGCAGTGAAATAACAACTATAAGTAATGTTGTCTCAAAACGGGATTAAATTTAGACGATAATCCAAAACTGAAGAAGGTACTTTTGAGACATGATACGTATGATTAGAATTCTTTTTAACATAAATAGGTAATCAAAGTATTTTGAACTGTTAACTTAGTGATTATTTTTTAACCCACCTCAAGACAAACGTTTTTGCAACTTTTCATCTTAAGAAAAACTCTCAACACTGCGATATGGATTACGAAAGAGGACCGAATAGATTCAGGTAGTCTTTGGGATATAGTTCATTTCCTCATATTCTGGTGTTCAGACATTCAAATTTTACAAGCCGAACACTATTTTATACGGTAAGTTCATATTCTAGGAAACCCGAGAACCGCCCAAATCAGATGAATGTTTCTAAAAATTTCCAAGGTACATGATTTTAATGTAACGGAGCTCGTTAGGGTTCACCTAAGATGAACAGATAGACAAAATTTCCAAACTTTTGTGATTATATAAGGCATCGTTTCAATGGTACATTTAAAATTTGGCTGCTTCTAAGTGTCTTTTTAGTATTACTAGGACTTGAAGTAACCATTTTAATCGTTAACGAAATCTCAAGGTATAAAATCTTCTGCGAATTTACTCACCTGACAAATTTGTTCAATAGATTAAAAATTTCTTATTTTAATCAATTAATTTCCTTTAAATTAGTCAATGAATAAACAACCGGACCTCTAGAGACAAGGCTACTTTTTAATTCTAGTGGAATAAATGTATAGGCGGATTCATTTTTGCTGTCAAAATCTCAATAGCCTCATATATTAAGTAACAATCCCGGAATAATTTGCTCAAATTTCAACAAAATTGTAATCTTTTTAGACCTCTCGACCACTAACAGCAAGTTTGCCTAAATGTGTTTGATTAAACGCAAAAAACAGAAATGTATTTTGTATGACAATAACTAAAGTGGCCTGTTACTTTTTGCAGCACTAAGCATTAGGCTCGATAGGAGAAGTGCAGTATTGGAGTTAGCCAACAGTCAGTCATGCAGCTATTGGGTGTATACTAGAAGCAGGAGGAAAACGTCATATGACTGCAAAAAGCATTCGGAGTGGTCGTGATCGCTGCAAACGAGTGCATTAAAATCTACAACGTGCCAGCGTTCATTACTAGCGCATTGCTAATACTTGAGCATTCACCTACTAGCGAGAGATTTATTCCCCATTGCAAAGTGTCTTAGAAAGTGGATGGGATTTAGAAACAAAATTCCTTTTTGGTTGGAGACTGTTTAATGCGAGATTTAGGATTCCAGTTAGCCTATGTTAACTTGGCTTTGGTGTTCGTTCACAACTTTACTGTTAAAGTTTGGCAATTCTTTCGCAAAAATGTCATAGACGTCTAAATTACACATCATTTAATTTAAAGACTAATGTGCAAGCTCAATATTGCCAAGTCTAATTTAATAAAATTTTCCATAAGCACAGCAGAAGGGCATATATTTTACTATTTTTTTGAGTAATATATATTTGAGAAATGTAGGGATATATTTCAGTTTGCTGTACTGCAAATATTTGAACGACCATATTTGTTAAATAGGATTAAATTGATGTTCCCCACTGACCTATTATTCTGGAAGCAGAGGAGACTAAATAGAATTCTCATATCCCAAAATTCAGCCACAACGAAAAAGATTATCGGAACTTCAGTAGCATAGACAGCACAAAAAATATGGGCGACGCAATAGCTGAAACGCTTTTGATTTTCCAATTCCAAAAATGAGTTTAAAATTGATTTTGGGTAAACAACTCAACTCAAAAGTAACGTAAGATGAAATTAGGATGACGGTGACTACAATTTACCCAGCCATGAGTTTATCTGAATACCATTTACACGAAAAAACTTTACCATAAAAAGGGAGAATTAGCCATGCAGAATCGAGATGTCCTTGGATCTGCCGTTTTGAGACATAGATGAAGTGGTTGTTTACAAAGTAGTATTAAACAAGTTCATTCAACATAAAGGACCTTCTATTAATTGGAGTATACGAAGGTCATATTTAAAGACAAATGGATGGTTTTAAAGCTTAGACGTTAATTTTTTATTCCTGATTTTATTCATGTTTTCAAATTGTCCATCTGCTATTATAAAAAAGAATTAAAGTAATTAAACAGAGTATCGTAATAGATAATGATATTGAAATTATATTATAACATATATACGAATCTACTGAATTAATATAAGTAGTATGACTGAGCTCCGTTTCAGTGGTAAGCTGAAAAGATTGTGGAGAAATTAACAATTAGGAATGCTTCGATTATATCATATTCATTTAACCGAAAGACCATATAAAATTCATAAAGTAAGTTCCGACACCAGACATGTGTAACCGTAGAGTCAGATGGAAAATATTGATTTCCATCAGGTAAATTTAAAAAAACATATTATTGAAGAAAATTTTATAGAAAGGAATAGCATGATTACATATTATCAAACGCCAATACTTAATGATAATATTGGAGAGATTAAAATGGTACAAATTCAATGATAGCATAGAAAGCACAGAAAATACTCATTAGTAAGTTAATAAGAATCCGAATAAAGTATGACACATTAGGAATATTTAATAATAACCAGGATATATGGGCATGGAAAATATTAACAATTTTGTGAAATAAGATCCGTGGCTAATTATGATGACAGAGCCAGGGAAAGTACAAGCAAGTGGGTATAAAATTACTACATTGGTATCAGCTCATTATATCATCTGCGTTAGATAATTCAAAAATCCATCAAATCATCAAGTGGTAGTATGCTCCTGAAAGCTACATAAGGTTTACAATAACATCAGACAATTAC
The DNA here is from genome assembly GCA_000469805.3 of Hymenolepis microstoma. NCBI lineage: Eukaryota > Metazoa > Platyhelminthes > Cestoda > Cyclophyllidea > Hymenolepididae > Hymenolepis > Hymenolepis microstoma. The sequence continues at coordinate 5,835,620 of LR215995.1, read as the reverse complement.
GATTTTCATGTTTAGAAGGATGGAAAGAACATATCTAAAGACTAGTCAAAAGTATCCTTTTATTTGTAATGTAATTATGCTAATAGCTAGCTAAAAACACACCTTAAACCCCCTAAGAACTGTACAAACTTGACCACCAGCTGTTGGCTGCCAGTGTTTTTAGTTATCGCAAAGTACATTAATTTAATTAAATTGACAAACAATATGTAGAACGTGCGGGGTGTTTTTAGGAACATGTGCACTCCAAACATCTAACCATCAGAAGAAATTCAGTGCATTTAGTCAGTTATAGCCCCCTACGTAAAAGAGATTCCACTAACCTATACGCTTATTTAAATACACATCTAAATGGATCAGAATTAAGCATATTGTCTCCAGTTTATTTTACTACCTTTTTTAAATCATAATAAATGATCGTTATTCATTTGCCGTTAAATCTGGTTTAATTATCAGAATATTTTATGCGCCAAATATTAAACATTATCAATTACGGATGTTAATTTTGAGCTCGAGGGTAGGCAAATTCGCTCTCTTCGGATTGATTTAGATAAAAATGTTTCTCTCCCACATTTTTTTTTAAAATTTCGTTGAAATTGCATTTTGCAAATATATATTTGAAGCTAGTATACCTATAAAATAGGGAATTTTAAGGAAAATAGCAAAAAATAGCGGAAATACTTTTAAGTACCGGGTTTTTTGAAAGTGATTCAGTGTGAAAAATAACATGAATTTAGTTATAATGGTATTCAAACTCTGAGGGTTTGTCACGGAAGTTTGCTTGGAGTATTTCTAAGACTCAATTTTGTTCTCCCTACCACGTGGTAGCGCATCTATGAAACTATTTTTCACACAATACAATAAGTATTTAGGAAAATAATGCTTCAATTGCTTACGTAAAGGGCAAACACATATGTGAAATAAGAGATAGGATAGATATTTTGTCTAATTTAGAAGTTGTAAGTGAGGTGTTTGCATATGAATTTCTCACAATAGCGGCTCCAGGTCAATTTTTTGTTCCCAACTTAAGTTCTGTTAATTTTCCAATATTTTTTGTTACTATATTGGCATAAAAACTCAAAATGCGTTTTCATAATAAATTGTACAATGCACAACTGACAGAAATGGTAGAACATAACGTGTTACAATGTGACAATATGTCTTTGGGAAAGCATGTCAGAAATGACCAAACTGTTATTCGAGTTCCGACTCGAAGATTCACCATTCTTTGAATGCGAAATAAGCATTCGAGGTTATATCAATTTTGGCATGATCCATAGGGTTTATTGAGTTAAAATGATTAAATTTCAATCCCATTCCAAAGTAAATGCGCTCAAATGAAAGAGTCCCTGAGCAAAAAGCGGTATGGTTTTCTGAAAAGCTAAAATTATTGTATTTAGCTCAAAATTAAAAAAAATATTTGAAATTAAAATATTTCGTTTAGATTATATATTAGATATGAATATATTTCGTTTTTGTAGCGGATTAGCTACCTAACTAAGCCCGACAAAACTCCGAAATCTCAGTAGCAGTTTCTCCTAGTTCGTAAGACCCCCCAGAATTAGCTAAGCTATTGCAAAGCTAAGAAGAGACAGAGGTATCCAGGGAACGCGTTTATTCTAGACATGGACGGCGTGGAGTGTAACAAGGGAGGAAGCTTAGTCATTCAAAATGGTGGATTAAGTAAAACGAGCGGCGGCTTTTGATTGGTCATTGACTGTGTGTCCTCGCACTCAATCCGTACGCGAAGTTGAACGACAGCACCTTCAAGTCACGCTGTGCACTCATGCGATGACGTGTCTCACATTTTATAGAATGGAATTTTGTCTAATTTATTAAAAACTTCGATATTCGACACTCCTAATCCCTTCTGTAGTGGATTAGCTACCTTAATAAGCCTTAACCATTCTCAGAAACCTCTATGGTAGATTCTCCTAGTTGGTAAGTCTCCCGGAATAGAAGAAACAGACGTATACCGCGGAACACGTTTATTGAGTATGCCGTGCTGGCGTGCGTGCAGTTTGACGTGGAACTTAGTCATTATATACACTTTATGGGTCATTGATTGGTCGAGAGACTTCTGCATTTGTCATGCTATAGTTGCATTCCCACACTTCTTAAATAGTTAGAAATTTCAAGATTGTATATAATTTAAATAAAGAAACAATCTTCCATCTCCTCGATTAGGTGTTTGAATTATTTTGCGTAAAGGCTAATTTCAAAGCTTCAAGTAACAATATGTTAAATTTAATTTTTTGGTACAACTTGTCTGCTTCAATTCTTCGAACATGGAGAAAGGCGTTTCACGATAACATATTGTCTTATTGGTTGCATAAAACTAATACCTAATATTTGTAATTTGCGGCACTGAAAATAGAACTATTTCGATTTAAGTTCAAATAAGATTTGTCATTATTAATTCAACTTACCATTAAAATACGCACAAAGAACCCTCTTAAGCCCCACTCCCCAAATAAGGAATATAAATAGTAGCGGTCTTATTTGGACAGTTTTCGAATAAACTGTCAACCTTGGAGTGAGTCCTAAGTGTGAACTTGGCTGAAGCATTTACCATCGAATTGCAATTACAATAACAATTTAAACTTTTGTATGGAGATGTGTGAGTTATGAAAAGAACCATAATGTTTACATTAAAATAAATTTTACATTTATTATTCATTATATTTCTCATCTATTTTGTTCGAAACTTGGTATGTGTGCAAGTAACACGATTGTTTATGACTTTCGAGATGAAACTTAAAACGGAACTCCAAAGTCTCTCCGAAAAGTATGTCCTCTGGCCCAGTTCTAATTTTAGAGAAGATGTAATCAAAAAATCAAGAACTGAAACATATTCTGAAGTTATGACTTTGAAAATTTGAAACTAGAAGAAAAAAACAGAAAATTTCAATTCTTGGGTTATAGTGATACAAAACAAAAATTGAGCGCATGATTTGCAGGAGTTAACGTCTATTTGCAACTTTTATATAGCAACTTGTGACGCCAGATTTAAGTTTATATTAGATGAATTCATTAAAATATAGTTACTTCAAACCTCCATTTAATGCGTACAGAAGAAGCCTAATGCTTGAGACGTCAATATGCCGAATGAATGTTTAATGGTTAGACATTTTTTATTCAAGTTCGTATTAAAATAAAAAGGCGGAAACAGAAGGACCCGTATTTTCGATTATTTATTTTGCAACAGAACAACAAATTATTCATTTCAGTGTTTCAGTAAAGTTTGTGCTTAAACAAGAATAAAAATGCTGCTTAGGTGAAGGTGGATTTGATCTGGTAAGACCTGCCCATCCTTTGCTCTCATCCACAATGCTATCAATTACACTTTCAGCCAATCAATTTCAGTTTGCTTCTTCGAAATAAAATATGCGAGCAGTCTTTTTATTGGCGCGGGTAATAATAATAATAATTAAGAAGTGGGGCATTTTGGAGAAATGGACACTCTTGGTATCTTTTTTCGCTTTGACGTGGAATGTTTGGTTGGGGTGGAAGTTTCTTGCAGATCTAATAATGCAAAAAAAAGCGATGAATGTCAATATAAGGAGAAATTGACTTAAATAATGTCGAAAAAGATGCATAATAACGAGCTAATAAGATCATAATTAAAAATTGTTTTCTTAGGCGATCAGACGCGCACATTTACACGACTTTAAAATAAACAAGCAAAGAGAGTACTTTCAAGCGCCTACGAAAGTTTAATTTAATTTAACTGTGGCAGACAGTTCAGCAACCAATGCAGGGAAGTAGAGATCAAGAGATGTAGAGAACAATAATGCCAAAGCGCCTTAATTAATTAGGTGTTAAATTCGGGTTGTTTAAGTTGAAAAATTAAAATTCTGTGATTTGTAAATGGGCACTTGAAGTGACTGCCTACGATTTTCAGTGCTTTTTGATCCGGTTCTTATTCAATATGAGTCAGCCTTGCTAATTCAGTTCAATTTTTGCATTGGTTACGAAGGTAGAGTGTCTTTTTTAACATAATAAAGAGGAGACAGCTGAAATTTCAAGTTAGCAAAGTTGCGTAACAAGTATTTTTAATTTTTATTTAATATTTCCGAATACTGCTCAGCTTTAGGGCTATGGTGATGGTAGCAAAACCTTCGAAACTTCTCTTTTTCAATTATATACGCATTTCATTTTAGCAACGAAGAAGATAGATTAAAGTAGACATTTCGGAGGTCATGTGGATAATGCTAATCATAAAAATGCCTAGATATACATTAAAATTAAGGATAAATTTATACTTTCCCAATCCGAAGAAGTTGAATGAAAAAGATAATTACGAAATATAAGATGTTATAATAACACAGCTTCATATTTTATCATACCCTTGATAGCGTTTGGTACATCAATTCTAATTTACATATCTAGGTCAGAGCAGATGATAAGCAACAGTAGTTGTTTTGTGAATACTAATTAACTGAACTTCAGACAGTCAGAAAGGGATGTCCACTGGCTATAATAAAAAACTCTTTCCATAAAAAATTGTCTAATATTTCTACACTCTATATTGAATCAGGAAGACAAATGCACGCCATTTCAATTAAATTTCAAAGTCCAAGTTCAGAAACATGAAGCAAAATATCCGAAAGAGCTAAATCTTGCGTGAAAACCCTTCTTTGGATAATTTAAGATTAATGTACTAGGGCGAAAGCATGATCGACTAATATTTTAAAAATATATCCCTGTCGAATATTGTGGCAATTTTGCCAGCTATTTTTTTGTGAAAGACTTAATGAGTGGAACGCTTTTATTAAGTCTGCTACGAAATGTCACTGGAAGTATAATCACAATTCATTTTGTACATAGCACCTGAAGAGACTACAAAACAGCGAAAGAAGGACTTTTATTGGAGAATTTTCTCAAAAAGAAGATACGCTTATCATATAGTTCCGCGTACATTATTTCCATTATCGTCTTGAATTTTTGTTGTACAATGTTCATACTTCTCCCATATACCAATTTATATGATCTGTAGGATATAATTGTGATCACCAGATCATAAGTTATAAGAGATTAAAGTCAAGGAAACCGTATTCTTATATGAAATTGCTCGTTACACATTTTAATTAAAAACTGACGTTTCTCATTAATATATAAATACAAATATATTATATATATATATAATAAATAAAACAAATAAAGCAAAAAATTCAATTTATTAAGTACGAAATTACCAACTTTAGATATTAATAGAAAAATTAAGAATTTGATGCCGGTTTAGATTGATTTTCGACGCTGAATTGGAATTTGTTTTAACCTCCTTTCAAGTTCCGTTTCCTGCTCTTTTTGGACCTTTAGAAACAGTTGAAGCGGATTCGATAACAAATCTATCCCCAACCCTGACTGACATCTTGATCTCATTACCATAAATCTCCTGAACTGTTCGAGGGAAAACTCATAGAAAATTCTTCCAATAGTTTCTTTGTCATTTGTCTTGGCCCAAACATAAAACTGAGTCTTTGAAACCGAAATAAACAGCAGTAGATTGACGATGATAATATTGCATTTATTAACATTAACTTACAAATTCATTGAAATCTTCTTCGCTAAGTGATGCTAATTCATGTGGATATGGCAAGGCGTATTTAGAGCAAACACTTACAACCATATACATAAGTTGTTTGGTCAGTGATTTCATGGCAGAATCGTTAACGTGTTCCAAGCAAACATGGCAACCACCGGCACAATTATCATAAACTGTCCAAATAGCCGGTTTTCTGGGATAATTAATCTTGAGGAAGGTAAACGTGTTTTAAGCATAATTTAAAGGAGAACCACTCACAAGTAGCTAGGAAATTATTCGCAGAAATCATTCGGTGTTTTCGCATATTTTAAGTGAAAGCTTCCTTAACCAAAGGGAACGGTAAGATTTTAAATAAATTAAAGATTTCCATTTTTTTGACATTGAAAGTCGTAAAATTAGCGCTTGATAAGATGTATTTCTAAATTAAATACCACTAAAACATCTACATTGCAAAGTTAACGCTATCAAGTTAAGTACCTAGTCGCTTTCTCAAAGTTTTAACGTGATTTACAAATAACAGTATTTTTTACTAATATTTAGACGCAACTTTGCACATTTTAAATTGGGACTTACAAAATGGGTAAATGGCATGTGCAATCATATTACAAAATATAATATTTTGATAGATGAAAGTTTGACTAAAAAAGCAATCGTTTTAATTTCAAATTCAATAGGCAATTAGGTCGAAAATTTTAATCGTAAAGAATTTAAAGTAAACTTATATTGCTTAACTTTCATAAAAATCATGTGGCGAATAAAATAGCTATTATTTAATAAAGCCTGCCTCATAAACGATATTGAAATTGGCGTGAAACCGTAAATGCATATCATTCTGACGAATCACATTGAAATATACTTACTTGACAGCATAAAATTATTTGTTAGAGAGTTAGTCAACTGAAATAAGTTTCGAAATTGGTAGTGCTCACCGGAACTTGGGCCATTAAGTAGATCACTTTGTGTCCGAGGTCGAAGAATAGGCCAAAATCATATTCTGTAAATGGGAACATTCTAAGCCGAGAATTCATTAACGTGGCTAGAAGTGAGGAGATCATTTGTACCTCTCTTACAGCAATTCTACTCAATCTCATATCTCATGAAACTTTTGAGTCGTTTAAAAGTCCTCTTCTTTGCAATGTGAAGTAATGATCATAAAAATGTTCTTTTTTTCAAAACTATGACAATAGTTCATCTTAACTAAACACAGCTTACAGAGCTCAGCTAACTTACTTCCCTAGGTAATAGATTTCTTTTAGAATTTGGCCTTGAGTATTCTAAAATTTGTTCTATAACAACTCCACCTTAAATAATTGATTATGCTATCTTAATGAATATCTCAACCGAAGGTGAAGACAAATGAAAACAAATGGCGTGACATCATTAATAATATCCGAAATGATGGCAAAGCAAACTTGATTTACTTCTAATAATATCAATGCAGTGGACAATCATTATAAAAACTGAATGGAAAATTTCGAAGAGAAGATACGAATTTTGGTACGCCAGTGGACACACTAGATAGCGTTGAAACTACCTCGAGATGTAAAAATAAAAATTGCTCAAAATATACAAATATTATACAATCCAAATGACACAGAATTGCTTATGGGTCTAAGTGGTCTAATTACTATCATTCCATGAGCGAATGTAATGAGAAATTGTTGATTATTCGCCCTTATAATCCAGGCTCAAGGTCATACAAAATCAAATACTTAACTAGTTGACTTGTAAATAATAAAAGGTCGAGATGAAACTTTTTTTCCGAAAATTAATCAAGAATATAGAAAAATTCTAACCTTTCATATAGAGATGACGTAGATATTATGAATTAGGGCTGAGTTAACTCTGGAAATTTTCTCCAAAACATGTCGAGCACACCCATGTGCAGACGAGCGTAGTAATTCTCATTTGAAGTACCGATACGTGGGAGTAATGTTTTTATCTACTGAATAGACTGTTTTATTATTTAATATTCATTTAAGGACATTTTATTCAGAAATATTCTCGAATCTGTCTTGAAATTTGAAGCCCTGATCTTTGAATGATCTAAGATAAAGTTATAGTTTTGTGAGCTGCCTGGTTGGTTAGAACGTGATAGAATGTTTGGGGGTACGTCAGTAGTACCATGACTTAGTTAATTGTCATTTATCTATTCATAAATAGTCCTTTCTCCCACGATGTGATAACTATGTTCGATATGTTAAATATAGTGTATATTATAAAATGATTAGTATCTTAAATAAGCGGTCTGGCCAGGTTGCAAAGCTGATCATTTACAATAAAATCCCTATCTGCTCTCTCTTTCTGGAGTCTGTGCAAATATACCATATTGCCTGACAATGAACTTGACAATACTTTAAACAATGGTATATTTGTCGCTTATTTGCGCTCTGTTCTACTCACATTCTTTCCAGGAAAAAAAACATTTTATACCCAGTAACAAAGTTTTGAGCAAGTGACTTATCTAGACGGAGAATGAGAAATAGGTAGCAAGAACGTATCAAGATCATGCAAAAATCGTTCTGCTAATTCATTATTTACCATTTGCATGGAAATGCAATTCATGTCTACAATTAAGATAAACCTTCTTATTTCAGACAACCTCTCTTTCTTAATACGTAGAAAAGTGATTTGAGGTAGGAATGTTTCTACCACCTTATAATGGCATGTTTGTATTTTGTATCGCGAGATATTAGAGGTCGTCTTGCATTTGAACACTTGGAGCTAACTGATACAATTATGTTAATATTATTAGATAGGGAGATGTATTTAAAATAAATTGACTGAATTTCTTGCATTATTAGCATTTTAACACGTTTGAATACAATAATAAATTTTGATTAGTTATTTATAAATGAAAAGGTGTAAATTTTCTTCCTTGGTAAGTTAACGAATAGTACCAAGTTGAAATTCAAGAAATAAAAACAAATAAATAAATAAGTATATATATATATTAAAGAAAATTATTTCAACTGCTTAACTGTCATAGGAACTAAAAGTTAATTCAAAATATTTAAAAATAATTTCTTGGAGTAAAAGTGTATGAATCCAAATTTGCATTTTTTATTGAAATTAAAGTTTCCTAAACCCAGTTAGGTGAGAGCTATTATACTGCATTTTAAAATCATTCATTTTTGAGAAATGACTCTTGAAGATACTCTATATTAGATATTTTCATCAATATTTCAACTTGAAATAGTAATTAGGACTGTTCGAGGTGTATCAACGACTTTTATCATTTTGATCTGATATATGAAGAAGTTACTTCAAAAGACTATTAATTTAGTCTTCTAAATTGAAATTTTAATGTGTTTATGGCCCCAGAGTGGCTATAAATATTGATTTTAAATCAAGGACAAGAATACAAATTTTATTTAGTGTGAATATCATTTTCAAAATAAATTGGCCTTTAGTTTGATAAACCTTGATTAATTCATGAACATTTATTATGATTACGTTCTACCAGTTTAGTTTGAATCGAAATCTCTTGGCTCGGTGTATTTCTTTGCATGTGTAAGTTAAGAGTATATAAGAAAATAAATAGGAAAAGCTGACAACTTTTTATTTCATGAATACTCTGGGTGAGGGTTTTAGGTTTAATATTTTATAAGTGACATTAGGGAGATTGGAATGTTTTGCTAAAGACCGCATATAGAACTGTGATATTGGTGAAGACCGTAAGAAATGCGCCTTCTTGCAAAGTTCGTTGGGGAGTGTGGGGATAGGAGGGTTCGACTGTAGAATCTCTTTCATCTAGATTCATCAAATCATCATCCATGTGAAAATTACTATCCTAAATAATGTGACTAAGAGATATTGGTCCATTACTTTCAATCGGTTTTAATACTGTTTGAAATTAATTCACAGCTATGGTTGTTAGGACTACTATTGCTAAACTGGCCGAAAATATCTCGACCAAGCCTGAAACAGTATGATTGACATAAGGCATAGTCGTGTGGAGACGGTAAATATGCCATAATTAATTGATAGAAAAGATAGAGGAGTTCTCATCGATGAGAAAGAAGAACACTTGGAGCTTGCGAAGGAAGTTGTCAGTGGTATGTGAAGATAGTGCCAACGCAGTGGATACAAATAAATGGTAAATAAGTTGACTAAGAGCTTGCCAATAATTTGTCCGCCTGTTAGTCACTTCAGACAGTAACAAAATTTGAGATTAGATTACAGTAAAGTTTTAAAATTGTTGAGTTTTCCAGATAGGCGAGCGATATTATATGCCATGAATCGATTTGTCTGCACTTTAGCTGACTTTAGGGCTCATGCCATACATCCTTAATCGATTCAACTCAACCAGTTGAAATTTAGTCTAATTGGTCCATCACATATTCATTCATAAATGGTATTCTTATTTAATTCTTACAGTGAATTCGAAACCAGCATTCGGGTTCTCTCTGACTCCAATTTCCGTAAGAGAGAACTAAGGATTAAAACGACACTAAAGTAAAATAAACGACATATTTTACGAAAATCCGACTATAGAATAAATCTCCCTCTGGGTAACAAAATTGCGAATCTCGGTTAAAAAGCCCTCATAAACAGTTTTATATTTATGAATTAGATAAAATCGCGCATTTTTCATAAAATGAGATAAAAGTAAAGATGGATGTGAATTTCGGAGATGAATTGATGAAAATTGCCACGAGTTAGGATAGAAATGCTACGCAGAGTAACAGTTCATTTACACAGTGCCTAATCTTGGAGTGATTATCTGATGTTTGTTCGATTTTAAATTTCACTTCTTTATCACTCTGAAAATGTATTTTATAACAGTAAAAGACTAACAGAGACGAATCACTTTGCTATTGAATTATCATTATCTTTTTGGCTTTTCTGTTCATGTAATGTTCTTCGTTAGGGTAATAAAAACTCTCTACTGAAATCAAATAAGTAACAGATTGAATATTAGATTTTTATTAGTAACCAAATTTCAACGATATTTTGTTTATAGAATTACATAAAAGTAAGTAATTTATATAAGGACAGACTTTTTATTGTGCAAATCATATTTTATAAACATTCAATATTCGATCGTTTAAAAATACCTTAAGTTACATAAAATTAAACCGAAATTTTGGCTATTTTTTATGATATAATGCAGATATAGTACACAAAGTCAATCAGAGAAACGCTTTATATGCAAAAGGTATATTCATAATAAGTAAGACTGCGATACTATGAAAAAAGCAAATCAATGCCGGCATATCCACTCGGCAAGAAACCAGCGTTAATTCTATCAAATATGTCAGGTAAATAGGAGTTGCAGACGGTTTCCGCCGTTTTATAATCTATTTTGTTAATTAAGTTGTCATGTTTTGAAATTTAGAATTTAAACTTTTTGACTATGCGACAAAAAGAGTACAGTTAAAAAGGTCTATCGACTTTGCCAACATTATTTTTTGATCACTCAATGCGGACATGCAACATTTACTTACGCCAAAAACATTTTGCAACAAAAATGCTCCTCGAATTGCAAAGCTAATGGAAGGAAAAAATATTCCCTGCAGGGAAACTGCTCTTCGTTGGTGGTACTAATTGGGCAAACAACAGGGTGCGAAATCGAAAATATGCATCAAATATATAGAGAATAAATTAGTTAATTTATCCACACGTTCCACGACAACGAAGAAGAAATTAGTGCAACTGATATTTCTTCAAAATGGCTTATTTTTGGACGTCTGCTTTCTTCTAACTCCAGAAACCTCTTATGCAATTTGTGATCTCTAAGTTTCAAGAGAAAGTAAAACTAAGTTCATTTAAAGGAGCGCAATTTTCAACCATTGTTTTGAAATTAGTTTCCAAATTAAAAGAATCAAATTACCTTGAATATGATAAATGCAAAATTGTAGCTTAAATTTGAAATTAAAAATATGTTAAGATAAGGATAAAAATATAAATTTGAATAATCACTTAACATTTTTCCTGATGAAATTAACGTTTTATTTAGCCTTTTTTCTTTCCGACGGAGATGTCAGTTCGTAGATCATAAAAGTTAAAAAAATTTCAACTCTAAAAGCCAAAATTTCATCGGGCTATATGAAATTTGTTTCTAAAATTATTATGCTTAGAATATGATACTTTTCTCGATATTACCAATTTCGCAATTCGATTTATTGCATTATTTGTTTCGTATTTTGTGTCTTTTAAGGAAGACCTAACAAAGACTTAATTTTGTCCAACGTAGAAGCTAACTGAACTTCATGTGCTCTGTGACTTGCCACCTTCTGATGATGGATTCAAACGAGATAGATTTCCATTAACAAGTCAGCTGAAAAACCATTTCAAAAGCATGATAGAATAGAAGAAACAGACGTATACCGTGGATACGTTTATTAAGTATGGCGTGTTGTGTACTGTGTGTGTATGACGTGGAACTTAGTCATTTTATGCACTTTATGATACGATGACCTCAAATAACTTGGATCATTGATTGGTCGGAAAACTGTGTACTGGAATTGACCATTGATTGATCGTATTGGTATTGGTCATTGATTCTGCATTTGTCATGCTAAATTTGTGTCCCTACAATAGGATACTTAAAAATTTATGCAACATATTAAGAAAATTCGATTAAACATAAAGTGTGCCGTTTTGGAGCAAAATGAAACCGTGAACACTTTTTATTTGCAGTAGTGCTGTAGAGGAAGAAAAAACGTAGAATAGTAGAAAATCAACTTTAAAATTTCGTAATTATATGTATTCGGTTGCAAAATCAACCGAAATCTTATTTCTGTAGATATAAGTTTCTATCGAATGAACGTAAAGTCTTTGGCGGCTTGGTACATAATTCATTAGGAAAGAGACGATGATGCCTTAACTGTGTATATAATTTCTATATTTCAGCATAAGGACTTGACAAGTTTAGTATTAGTAAAATTGAGAAATATTTTCCGGAAATACCTTTAGAAAAATTTATATGCTTTTGACAATTTCTCACGATTAAAAAAAATGGATTTCATCTATAGAGACAAACCCTTATGTCTAACACACGCTACCAGTGTAATAAAACTTATAAATAAGTTTAAATAACTAAAAGTTACTTTGAAAAATTTAAAGAGGTTCACTTTCAGCCTGCATTTGAAATATCGTCATAACAGAATCGCATGAATTACGTCAGTATGATTAGTTCAAATGCTCAGATGGGGATGTTAGAGCATTGAGAGCAGTGTGTTGTATATTTACGAGAGACTGCTAAATTTTACATAGAAGAACGGGTTTTAAGTGCAATTAGATTAATGATTAACTAACTTGTAATTTAGCAATATATTGAAGTTATCTATATGTGCGAATGTTTGATACTACTTCAGTGCTTAGAAATCCATCCCGGTTAAATATATTATAATTAATATTTCAAATTCAAATTGTATGACAAGTAAATAAAAAAAGCTATACAAGGATGGAAGGCAAACAATTAACAAAATATTGAAAATAAAATTACATTTTTTTATGACATATTGACCAATATAATTTACTTATTTGTGCAAAAGCCAGTAAAATACGTAATTTATTAATATAATAACTTTAATTTTAATTGATTTAAATAGATAAATAGGCATAAAATGGAAGTACATTTTTCAACTGTGATCCAAGTGAGTAGGACTCAGTGAAACTTCCACCTGTTACTAGCACTACTGAAAACAGGTATCAGTAGAACCTTCAGTATAAAGTACGATAAATATGTGCTTGTTGATGAAATAATGAATGATGAGTCATTTCTTCTCCAAATTGGGCACTAATGTTAATTTTCTGTTGTATAGTTTGGAAGACTTAAACTACTTCAAACTCTGAACCAGTCAATTAAGTGAGGCATTCAATATTCTTTACGGCACTCTCTACCAAAGACCTCCAAATTTCAGAGTATTTTGGAAACAATGTGAAGTTGTACGTAACTGACAATAGTATTACCAAACACATTAAATCGCTGATATAATCCCTCGCCTACTATTTTAGTTAGAAATAGTTCATTTTTCCAAAATCTTTTTCATCATAAAATTTTAAACTACTATCTTTATTGTTATGAATAATCTAATCAAGGAAGCCAAAACGCAAAATCCAGTATTCCACAGTATTTTTACTTTCATACCTACAGAGTAGATTTCGGTCAAAATGAATTCAATTGCTTTTATTTACTTTCAAAACGAGGGATTCGATTTGCTTAGAACAAATTTTAATTAGCTTACGTTGCTGTTCATTTTTAAATAAGCATTTTTGGCAAAAGAATTTCCGTCAGCAGACGGAATAGAGACTCACATTACATTGTGTTGGGATGACAACCAATTGTGGTAACAGAAGAATAAAAGGGTCAGTGGCATTCACTGTTGCATCAGACAGTGCTTTTAGTTTACGATAGATTTCTTACGAGAGGAGGTAAATAAATGCATTTAACAAGCGGGAGAGTGACATTATCCTCACTACTTCGATTAGAGAGTAAGTTCCAGCTCCTTCTCTCTCTTATTTGCTTAGTTTTAATTAGTTTGATACGCACTTAAATTTAACAACTTTACTAAGCGTATTGCTGCAAGAATAAGCTCTGCCTTACCCTCATTAATCTCTAATGGTAAGATCTCCAAGTATGGAAAGGTTTCCGAAGTCCACTAAGCTATCTTAACGATATAGAGGAAACAGACGTAAGCCTAGGAAGACGTTTATTTGGGTTGCGTGTGGGATGCGTGTAATGTATTTACGTGTGTTGTCATAGAGACTGATCTTTAAGTACTGCCAGGGTATGATGACCCTATAAAGACTACTGATTAGTCGAGAGGTCTCTGGACTCGTGACCTCATTTGTTCCTTAACGCAATTATTATCAGAATGTTCGAGCGCATATAACACTGCTTGGTCCAATTTTATGCTACTCAATGGTGAAATCAATGCCCTAAAATAAACTTATTCCAAGTATAATAATGAAAGACATTGAGGTACATAAATATTTAAGAGGTAAACATTATTGAATTTCTTAAGCATTTTATAAGAAAAAAAACAAGATTAGAGTATCCTATATGTACACTACTATGTACAGATAGAGTATCATTCCAAAGAGTCGTTTAGTGCAATAGTGCTCAATACGCGTACGCTTAATTTTATATCTAATTATAAGGCAGACGACTTTAAGCATCAAAAAGTTAAAGATACTTGTATTTAATCATCCACGGCTTATAGACAACTGCATATTCCAAAGTATTAAAAACGCCATTAATTAAGTTTATTGGGGCAGTTAAATAAATTTTAGTAAGTAGGCTGTCATTGAAGTAAAATGTAACGAACTGAAACGTAGCAACGTTTTGCTATGGGAACAATGATTACCAAAATGGCTACAGTCATTATGCATTATACCAAATTTTTAAACTTAAGAAGTGGGAAATTAAAATGCATACAATAAAAGCAAATTGCCAATTTATTATTAATTATTCATATAATTTACGTATTTGCGAAATGTGCTAAACACGTGGTCGCTGCTTTGGAGAATTTTGGATTAGGGCCTACCTTTAAGGCCTCTACGTCTTGGCACCGAATTCCTACTTTTAAAGGTCATTTAGGGATTGCAAATTTAATTATAACAGGTAAGGGGTCCATTTTATTGATTATCACCAGTAGTTTAAGAACTTAACCTAAAAGCAAATGTTTATTTTGAAAATTGGAGCTAAAGTACCTGTAAAATGCGCTCTTAACTTTCTTATGAATTCTGTTTAACTTTCCTTTTCTAAAGTGATTGGTGAATCAATTTTGCTTCACTAGGCAAGCGATGATTTAACATTGTACCCATCAGCCAGAGATGATGTATATTTAATAAATCTCGTGCGTATTATAAAATTCCCTATGCCTAAAGTCGCTCCACTACTTTCCTATGAACCTACCGAAGCCTAGCAACAGACAGCCAGGAAATCCTGTCCGTGTAATTATCAGAAAAATTTATATACGTCTAGATAAATGGGAAGAAGTTTATGCGTTTGCTTCAGCCAGAACCGTAATAACTTTCAGCAAGTTTAATTTTCAACAACGCCTTCATTCACGCAACCACATTGGAGCTAAATCTGCTCACGTTTGTCATTCTAAATGGTGGGTCCTGGTGGATGATAAATGCAAACAAACCTAATGAAATCAGATTTACTAGATGTGTTTCTATAGTAAATAGAACAGTATCAAAGATGGCTGCAAATATCAGACGCTTTGGTTTTTTCTTGAAGTCAGGATTTTAAGTGTTCTTATGAAAAGGCTCCGTGCTCAGTCTTGAAGGAAGGAAGATCTTTAATCAAGTTCAAGTTCATTTGTATTCAAAGTGGTTAAACGAATTAAGTAGGCGACATCTGGTAACTCCATCAACAGCTTTCGCCTTGTAATCGTCTATCAAGGCATAGCATGAAGTTTCGAATCCAATGATGTCATCCATTCCCTTTCTATTCGATTTCAGGACCTCTGTCGTGTTTATATTACCTCATATTTTCAATTCCGTCTAACATTTTTGATGAAGTAAAGTTCAGCTTCTACGGTCACTTGAGAAGGAAAGTGTTTAGCGTTGCTGAAACTTAGCTTAGTTTCCCTTTAAGGAAATTACGTATTTTCCTTTAGTTCTGACTGCTGTAAGCTATTTTGGGAGGTTAATTGCTTTTTTACGAATTTTATATCAATAATTGATTAAAAGAAATAAACCACACTAGCAATATTGATAAAAAATAATTATTACTTCAAATTATCCACATATTAATGGTGATATCCTACGCTTCATCCACTCTTAGAAAATTTTTTACTGATTAATATATGGTGACTATCTTCAGAACCGAAAAGTTAAATTATGTCATTAACCAATAAAACTCTTGTGGTAAAACATTATCGACGTCTTAAATAACTTGTATTGGATAAAAAAGATAAATGGCAAAATGAATGCTAAAGGTGAACTTCGTTCCAGCATTTGAATTGAATTCACAGTCTAAAAGGCACACGAATATGTCTAAATGATCTCATATGACTTAGGTCATTGATTGGTCGGGTAATCGTGTACTGGAATTGACCATTGGTTGATCGTATTGGCATTGGTCATTGATTGGTTGAGAGGCTTCTGCATTTGTCATTCTATAGTTTTGTTCCCACATACTAAGCTTTTGCAGATAAATTTTCTTTTCTGCGTTTGTATTATTATTGCATTTTCTACTTCAGGAATGATACAATATTTCCTTTTTATTAATTAATTAGGCGCTTAACTCTGCATAACAAGCATTTCTTATTTAAGAATTAAAAAATAACTAACAAACGTATATAAATTGTAAAAAATACCGTGGGCGGTCGTTGCAAAATATTAATGGTAGGACTCAGATCCTTCAGAGTCATGACGTTTGCAATACTTCGACAGTTAATTTGAGAAAGTCTCACATTTCTTCAAATAAAATCTCCACTTAACATCCGCCAATATTTAATGAAGGAAAGTTAGACTGTTTTCAACGTAATGCTAGCAACGTATTTTTATGAATGATTTAAAATGACCCAGATTCCATTACCTACGCATTGAAGAAATGTTTATTTTTAAGTTCCTGGAGTAATTGAATTAGTGAATATATATGTGTTCTTCTGAAAATTTTCCAAGTTCCTAAAAAACATACTGAACAAAAAGTTCATAAATATCTAGTGTGACAGGATTTGAGTAGCTTACCAGGGAAACTACTTTGCGAAAATTTTTACCCAAGATGAGCGTTCTGAAACATTTCACAAAATGGCCTCAAGACTTATTATCATTAATAATATAAATATATATTTTTCAGGCACTTGATTAAGCTGACAATAGTTTGAATGCCACCACTGTTAACAATGCTCATTTTCATTTTGGCATATTTATATATATATATAAAGATTATTAAGAAAGGTGGTCCATAAATTATCGCCCTTCCAATGAGAAAATTCCAAATATTATAACCCGTGTTATGCGGCTAAGTGGTTGGAAATTTATTGATTTGATCTTATGACTGATTGGCATCATTGTTATAAAGGTAGTTTATCATTTTACTCAATAATAATAAAATCAAAACTGTAAACCAACTAATTAATATGTTTAAAAGCTATTCTTCTTGCAGATGTAGATCTAATATAATGAGTATGGGGAATTAATATAGAAATGAAATTTTTTAGACTCTCAACGCTTTGAAGATGAAAGAGAAACATTTGTGCTTCAAATGGAAAAGCAAATTGTCCAATGGCAAGGGTAAATGTTAATAAGAGAAAAGATGGGATATTTAAAGAATCTCATTTTATGAATAATAAAACCAACTTAAATAATTTCCGCTGTTATTTTATTCATAGGAATGCAAATCAGTCACTTTAGAGTGATTTCAATAGATTTCATTATATTCGATCGATTTTTTAAAATGAAAAATCGAAGCCTTATTTAATTTACAAGGATAATGTTTAATCAAACTAAAGGAACTTTATGAAAATGTGTTGTTCCTTGAGTAAATTAAAGATTATGCATTCCAGAAAGATTGGATGTCTCAATTAATGAATTAAACATGAACAATTGCCAGCTCGATATTGCCAATTTACAAGTCATTTTCCCTCCTATAAAGCTATGCGATGGTCAACAGATTTAAAACATGAATATCCTCATTTGTCATAACATTTTCAGCTGACCTTGTGTGTAGATAGAAAAATGTGTACCTTACTGCTTGCAGGTAAAGGCGTGAATGGAAAACAATTCTCCATAGAAGGACATGTAAAAGTTGAAATTAAGAAAATTTCTGAAGCCTTCAAGCCTTTTGATCGAATTTTAATGTTCCATACTTTCTTCTGCTTTTAAAAATACGAAAAATGCAGCATTTGAAATATCTATTATTACTTGTTTGTATGTTTATTTAAAAGATTTTTTCCGAATAGTTGAATGAAACCAACTAATAAAGAATTTAACGATTTAAACGTAATTTATTAAGGCAATTAATAACAGTCAACTATAAACAATGATGTTTTAAAGATAATTCCTACTCAGGGCTAATGATGGTTCATAGCTTTTATGGGTTCTTTAAATCAGATGGACGATGTTTGAGGGTAAATTCAAAATTATATTAGATGAATTATTGATGGATTTGTTTCATTTTAACATGTTGCGAGCGATTTTAGCCAAAATTTATGATTCTTGTTATATTGCTTTATTCTATGCCGTAAAGAAAAATCATAAATTGAGTACAGTGACCAAATAGAGAATAATATCAACTATCGCACCAGCTCGAGATGTTGTTTATATGTGCTAAATCATGTAAAATGAAACAACGCGTAAGAAATGATTTTTCTGACACTACGGAGAACACTTATTCCCTTTATTACAATACGAACATCTAATACCGTATTTTTTTATATCCTAGGTAATCAATTTAATAGTGAGGGTACAAACAAGGCTATAATTACAATATTATAACATTCTAATTCCTAATTTGCAATTATTTAGTTGGTAATAATTAGTTAACACTGAGTTAACTTCAACACTATATTTTCTAAAATTTTGACTTATCTTTCAAATAATTTCGATAAGATTAATAGAATGGCAGAGTCAAAGATCAAATCTGTTCCTATTCCCATACAAACCATTTGACAGCTTCAAACTATAACCTTTGTAAGTACTTTCTTACATTTCAATCAGTATTTTGCTAAAGTTATCAAAAATGAGAAAAATTGTTATTGAAGTCACTGTTTAAACACAAAAACCCTCTTCATTTTCTCCCCAAATTTAAGGAATTATTGAGCATTCTTTGTATATTATACTTATTTAGTGGCTAAACCTTGACAAATAAATTGATCCTTAGCACGCTGATATTTCTTCTTTCTACAAGATAGCATGGACATTTCCATTTAACTGACATGCAGTATAAGAGACAGTTATTTAATCTAATCATTTATAGGCATATTAAAAATTAATTATGAAGGTGAATATGTTTTACAGAAAAGATGGACAACGTTATTGAAAATCAAACATTAGAGAGTAATGTTACTTAGTGGCTAT
Organism: Hymenolepis microstoma; assembly: GCA_000469805.3. NCBI lineage: Eukaryota > Metazoa > Platyhelminthes > Cestoda > Cyclophyllidea > Hymenolepididae > Hymenolepis > Hymenolepis microstoma. The sequence continues at coordinate 5,816,089 of LR215995.1, read as the reverse complement.
TTTGAAACTGTGCAGTGAAAGCATTTGAATTTCAGTGAATTAAATTATAAATTCATGTAAATAAAGGTGGGAAAAGAGTGTCAACGTCAATCCAAGAACGTAAAGTTAATAAGTTCCGTCTTAATTGGAAGAATCTATGATAATTTAATTTTTCACCCTATGCTCTATAAAATCCAGATTATAACTAATAAATTAAATTTCATATGGATTAAATTAAATTCTACATTCCATGGTCTCCTATATTGATCCATGATTTGATGAAAGCGAATTAAAACAAAGGCAGAATAGCAGAAATATCATAAATGTATTTAATATATTCAAATATACAGGTAGGAGATTTCTTATTCTATATAACTTCTTTAAATTGACAGCACGATAGATCCGTCATTTATCTCGTTCAGCAGACTTGGATTGTCCCGACTTGTTAGCTTTATATATAAAATATTTGAAGCAAATTCTAAATTTGAGCAAAGGTATTCCGTTTTTAACTACAACTTACATCTAAACTAATTAAATGATACAAATAACGAAAAAAATTCGTTAATTAAAAATTATTTTCTATTGTGTACAACTTTTAAGCATGTAGCAATGGACAAAATGGCATGAAAATAGGTAACCTTAATTAAAAAAGTATTTGAATACAGAAAATATTTAATATTGCAAAAAACGCAGTATTTTTAGGACGATTGATATGATAATATGGCATGAGTTAGCAATTTATATTTAAATCGATCTTATATTAGTTGGGAGAATGGTCTTCACCACCTATAAATTTACTTTTGCCCACCGCGCATCTGATAACGAATTTTTTAACCGTCAGTACATTTTAAAGGCAAATTGACTTTGAGGTTTCAGGAATGCACATAAACACTGTTTGAGTAATGAGATTTGATTTGACAGTGGGAATTTTCAATGTAATCTCTCTTTATTTGCGTGCAGGATAATGAACCTTACAAAGACATACTTCTAACTTAAGTAAAATACTTTTCCTTACTTATACATAGGGTGACTTATTTTTGGATGATGAGAATTATTAAGAAAAGAATTCGGAAGGGAGGTTTTATTGATTACTATACGAGAGTAAGCGATAATTGTATATCGGCCTGCAGATGCTGCATTCTTTTGCCTGATTCTGCAGTAGTACTTAATCGAATGAATGAAATTTCAGTGAAATTACTTTGCCTGTTTTCAGGTACGAGATTTTGAATGTGCCCAAAACCATAAGAAATATATAGTATGACAGTGGCTAATTGTAATCAAATGATATCATATAATATATCGATTAGTGATAAAATATCAGAAGGTTATCTATGCAAAAGTTTGACGAGTTACAAAATATTTGAATTCTATAAATGTAGTAGGGTATTAAAACAAATCTACAATGCGTTTTTTTGTCACTTATCTTTAATTTACAACTAAGCTGCAATAGAATAGAAACTGGGCTGCTACGGACAATGGTCCATACTATTGTTAAAATTCTAGTCATAAGCTCTCAGCACGAAGTAAAATTCTTCGTTATAAAACACACTTTTTGGACAAAATAAAACGGTTGTTTAAGTTAGTTGAGGTAATTAACTTTTAGTATAATTGGTAAAATTATATAAACGTAAGAAAAAAGGAAAAAAATAGATGAATAATGGACTATTAAATGTGTGCATGCCAACTTTAAATAAAAAAGACCTTTTCCTTAACTCAATGAAATGATTTAAAGCACTAGCAAAATGTCACCTCTCGATATTACTAAATTTAATTCAATGTGATTTTTGCAAAGTCAAATTGTGATTGTCTTAAACAATTCACATTACTAATTAACTTCTCATTATGTCAGAGATGCAAGCTTTGTATTATATTAAAAAGATATTACTGAGAAATCCTTAAATAGACCCTCAATAGTTTTTGTTCACATTTATTGATCAAATAATTTAAAGTTTAAAAAATGTGTAGTAAGTTGACAGTTAAATCTTGTATTTATTGTATGACAAATAATAACAAAGACATAAATATGAAAAAGGAGAATTTATTTTGGTCATAATCAATAGATTTCTAAGCATTTTCGATTAAAAATTAAAAAAATGATAATTGCATTGATTATCAACTATTGTTAGTAGAGAATTAAGTAGGTGCATAAGATGCACAGTCATTCAGTCTAAACTTAAATTGTGAGAAAATTACGAAAAACAAAAATGAACAATGAGTCCAAAGGTAAAGAAAGAATATTTATCGGTAAATTCACTACTTGATAAATATAACTTACGTTTGGTACCGGTTTTTGGTGAAACTAGAAATTGAAAATATTTATAATGGCTTAGAAAATTCATTTGATTAATTTATTGCATTTTTGGAGCCTAGTTGCACTACCGTTCCATATTACTGCATTTTTTGATCTGTCAATGGGAAAAGTCTAATTTTGATAATCTAATGATGCAAAAACCTTTTTAAAATGTCAAATCGTGTTTTAAAAGTCCTAGAGTTATTGCGCGTACTAAAAATTTACGTGCGAATTTTTCATTATTATTAATAAGATATGATTGTGTTATTTAATGATCATATTAATAATCAAATTAAATAAAAACCATATATTTGGATTTGGGCTTTGGGTTATTTTTCAGACTTATTGAAAGTGAGTCGTAAATCTAATATATTGTGAATATATAGATGACACTTGTTTCTATTTAGCATTTCCATAACATAACATTAACAAAACAGTCAATTCACCTTCGCGATAATATATTGTTCTATTCATGTACAACGATGCAACTTCATATTAAAGCTAAAAAAGAATATTTATTTTATCAAATTTAAACTGTGCTCCAATAATGTGCTTTCAATTTTTCTCATTTTGTAAACCAAATAGAATTCAGGGTGTATTTTATTAATGTACCGATAGAGAAAAAAAATTTCAGTAGATAGATCTCTTAAAAGTAAGTAAGTCGAATCTAATTTGTGCCTCAGAAACAAATTAAAATTACTGATATTCATTAAAAAAAACGCAATAATAAATGTGGAATGGACATTTTGGAGATATTTTATTAAAATTAAAATTTGCTGATATTACTATATCCTGAAATTGAAACATAACTACTAAGATGAAGATATGGTCATTAATAATTATCAAAAACTTTGGCTTGAAGAATGACGTATTTTCGTTTCATTATTATTGAAAATAACGCATATTTCTTGGGTTTTCTCAAGGGCAATAGTTCAAAATGGGTCATAATGTGCATAGTTCTAAGAGAAATGTGATACATTTTCGCTATATCAAAGATAACCTTTTCTACTTCTGTTGCTGGTGATTTCAATCGTCTGAAGTAAGGAGTGTACCAATGACAAACATTCGTAAAAATCAAGCATTTGTGATGCATTCAATTAAAATACACAATTGGCTAATAGTTTATTCTGAAGACTTTTAAATTGGCCTTTTTGCCAAAATACATGCTTATCGAAATTAATTTCCTTTACTCTGATTTATCAGTGATCATTCGGATTAACAATCTGATAGGACAAATATCAGTATTGCCTTCCTTTACACTAAAGTCTTTTAATTATTGAAAAAAGCATTCTGTTTTAATAAAAGGGCGATGAATTGTAAAGAGTAAATTAAATTGCCTAGGTATAGAGTTACTGCCTGCAATTATTTAAAACAAAAACTTTCGTCTAGCTGAGCAATGCAAGTTCTGTGGCTGGGGTAGAGCTATTTTATGATTATGGGACCGTAAAGGGAATTGCTCCATTCACATAAATGAATTATGCGAAGGTCAGTTCTTGTAGGTAGCTCAGCTTAAATGAAAATGTAAATGAGTCAAAAACGGGTTCTAAAGTAGCAAATGTCATTATTCATGTTTTGACAGCTGAAATGCGAAATATTTAATTATTGGCATAAGTTGGTTGACCTTCAACAATGAAACTGCATAAAAATTACCGCAGAGTTTAAAATTACTTTAAAAACAGGAAGATTAAGGAAATGCCAAAATGGAAGCAGCAGTTGAGTAAAATGCGACAAATGGATAAATGATATCGACTCAGATGCTTCATTTCATAAATGACACAAGTTTTTTGGCAAAAGCACCACAAATCGTTTTCAGTTTTATTTGTGTAAGGGTTGACATTAATTCAACTTCCCGAATTGTTTATTCAACATGAAGGCGTCTGTAAAATTGAGGACGAATTCAATTTGGTTGTTTAATTTATTGATTATGGAAGTAAAGGCCATCAAAATCGCAATCCTTAATCTCTCACTCCTCCAAATTAAATTAATTGTTTTTTTGGCAAACACAAGTATTCGCGTAAATTTTAAAAATAACACTCCGTTAAATATTGAAATTTTAAATCGAGAAGTGTACATTGTGTTAACTGATTTATGAGGTGGCGACGCTAATGAACGTGACATGATTTTCCGTTCTAGTTTTAGAGCATGAAGAATATTAACGGAAATAGCGTTATAAATGACTTTGGCCAATCGCAAGCTTTTACAATTTCTAAATATTTGCCTTTGAATCAGTTATCTTTTACTGGCCATTCAGTGAGAAGTATTTGGTACTGTGCTTGCCACGGCATGCTGGTAAAATTGAGATCACGTGGGCCCAAACCGAGAACAGTTAAGTTCCGATTCAGCTCGTATGGTGAAATATTCAGCACTAATTGGATCATGAGAGATTTGTAGCTTTTCTAATAAACAACAATGGTTTTCTCAAAAAGTAATTACCCACTTATATCACCGCTTTGATATAAATTGTGCCCAATACGACCGTAAATGAGCTGTTTCTTTACTTTCAAAACATAAAGTACTCAATTGATGTAACGTAAATACATTGTGCTCACATTATCAAAGACAGTTATTTTCAAACACAGGATATTCTATTTTACAAATTCTTGTAGTTAAGAGACCATTTTTGACGATTGGATTCCCACTCGAAGATGAAAATTAAGGTGAATACCCTGCACAACGTCGACATTTATTTGAGGTTGGCATAGTAAAAATATCTCTAATACATATATATATAAATTTCAATAATTATATGTTGATACTCATGATTTGTAAAATAAATTGCGTTTTTTACTCTTATGGTCATAAAGATCCGCACGAGCAAACGAGTCTTAAACTGTAATTAAAAGTTGGATATCATTTTAACCCATAAAAAGAGATAGCTGAGTAGTTGAATCCTTCAAGATAAATCGTAATTTGAAAATTAATTTTTATTTTACCCAGAATATATGTGCCAGTGTATAGTGAAAAAAATGGTAAAAATCCTAATTTTGAAGATAAACTAAACGCGAAAAATCTAAAATTCGCTGTAGTGTTAACAATCGTTCATAGTTCATTCTAAAGGGAACTGAGATGTGATGTTGTCACCGCTATCATTATCAAATCTAATACAAAGTTAATCTATAAAAAAATACTCATGACTATCTAGTGCCCAAATATGGTGCTAAAATGTCAACCCTTTAATCGGCAGTCAGTTCAAGAGACATCAACAGAGTGAAAGACCAGACAGTTCCTATGAAGACAGTCCATAATTTTTAAAACAGAAAATACCGAAGAAAACAATTTTCAGCGAATTTCGATTGACTAAACCGAATTGAATCACAGACATATGATTATTTAAGTTCAAAATACAGCGCCTTAATTTCTGAATGTACCATTAATAAATTGTTTTGAATAGTGGCCGAAACTAATGTTTAGTGGAGAACTTCAATGATCAAAGTAACCAAAATATGTCTTACTAAAGATTTGATAATTCAATTTTATGTGATAAAAGTGCCCCTGAACTCTTTATGGGATAAGCAAAAAGGTTCATCTAAGCCGGCCGAGTTTTATCCTTCAAATCTCTCCATGTTACCATCAACAATTTAATAAAATTATTTATGCAAATATTTTAAAACTGGTAGAACTAGTTAACCATACTTTAAATTTTTCCTAAAAAATATTTAAATGGATTTCGAACGCTTTACAAAAAACGGACAATTTCCGATCTCAATGTAATGAAAAATGTAGGATTTCGAATTTCGACTTAGCTATAATTAGTGGCCAATCTGAAGTATAAATTAAATGAAATTTTATAGTAAAAAAATGTTATAGGCAATTAATAGAAGACTTGCAAGGTCGGTAAAATTGCCCTCATGGATAGAAACATTCCACGTGATATACATTCCATTTGGTTCCAAATATCACCAATATTTTTAAATAGTAAAATGGTCAAAATCATAAGTTAAATAAAATTTTTAAACCAAAAAAATGAAGAATAATTTATTTAGATCACTTCTTCTTGGAAGAAGGACTACATTATTTAGGGGCCTAAAAAACAAAGAAATATCGTTCCATTAGCCAGTATCTGTAAAGCTCATTCATCTGTCTGCAAATATGCTACTTCGATTCACTAACCGTCGCACTGGAACACTGCAAAATGGAGAATTTTATTTATGAGATGTAAATTCTCTTGTAATTTCACACACTGAATATTAAATTCCTCAGCCAAACCTAGTTAAGCATTACGTGGAAAAGTGAATTAAATTTGGCCAATTGAAATTTTGATGATTACAGTAATTTCCAAATGTATTGACAAATTGTTTTAGATTTTTTTATATGGGATTTTGAGGCTCTTAGAATAAGTATATATCAACTAATTCAGGGCCTTATGAACGAGGTAAAATTGATAACGCGTCCCTGTAAAGCTTGGCAAGAGCGAGGGACGAAGACTTCAGTTGACTTGTTATTTCTTAAATTATTCATCTAAATGGAAAGAAGCAAAGGAGAAAAGCTACAATCATTGATTTCTGAGGACTAGCAAGTTGACCGACAGAACTGAGTTAAAGTAAATAATATTTGATTATATAAAAAATAAAAAAATCTTAAATCAAAATTATTTCGCTGTGAGCCAATGTTTTTGGTGCTTATAATTGCACCAAAAAAGATAAACAGGTCGATGAATCAAATAATTTACCCTTTAATAAATTTATAAATTTACCAAAGTTAAGTTATTTTAATGTAAGTGAAACTCAATGTAGGAGCAAGATATAGAAACCAGTGTTCAAAAATTATTTTTAATTCTTAAAAATTCCCAATGTTCTTTCATTTAGAATTTCAGTGCATAAATAAAATATGTGCTTGAAACGAAGTACAATTTTATTTAATAAAATTAATTTTTTTGCATTTATTGCATTTATTTAATGCGAAAATTAATTTTGGCTACATTATTGTAGTACAGCTTGATAAGATCTTAAATTTATCCAAATAAATATATTAAGTTCAGTCATAAATGAAATATAGCAATACAAATTGAGAGTTCTGAAAACTTTCTGGAAAAAAAACTTAGGCAAATGAGTAAAAGACGCCTATATCCTAAGATAGAGGAGCTCAAAATTTAGGAAACAAAATTAAATTAATTCGTTTCTTGCACTTTCATTCATCATGGTCGTGGTATCTATTAATTAAAATAGAGTGGAGTTGTTTGGAGCATCAACTTCAATTTGCGTATCTGCTACTTATTTCTACTCTCCTCTTTCTATTAATTCACGTGACTCTAAAATATACAAAATTAAAGTCACTTATTGACAAAACGTAAAGAACCGATTTTGTGCAGATTCTGTCTACTTGAGCCGGTTCAGAATGAAATAGCATCTATTGAGGATATTTCGCTAATCAGGAGAGTTGCAGTTTGTTAGAGCTTGTGGAAAACGGAAATAATAATTTTTTCCCATTTCAAGAAAAGTAAAAATAGTACAATCCTTTATGCTTGAAATGTGCAAACTCGAATTTATGATTTTTATGTTCGTTTTAAATACATTCGTTACACATCCATTTTATTCTCATAGCTTAATGTAAGAATGAATTCGTGAGGTTTTAGTAAATATTTGCAGTCATTGTTTTCAAAATTTAACCCATCTATTAAAATTGCTGAGTTGGGAATAAATGCCCTATGATATTGGGGAAAAATGAAAAATTTTTTAAAACAATTGGAGCTACTTAAGGGAACATTGATACTAGAGAAATGCGAAATTGCCTGTAGACAGGCAAAAATTGTTTTTGAAGACACCTCTTTTGCTAACACTTGCACTGAAAATTTCATCTTTAAATTATGACAAAAACTAGATTTATTTGATTACTAATATCTGCGTATGCCTATTAGGGATTTCGCAGTCATTAAGACGGATGAGATGTAAGATATCAGTCACAAAATGGTAAAATCTTGATTCTATGGTGTCCACTGATTTTATGAAAATTAGAATAAAAGCGATTCAGCCCTCAAGGCAAATGAGAATTCAGATCATTTTCCCCCAAAAATACCTACTGAGATTTACCCAATGTATCATCACACTTTAGTAGACTGGGTCTAGGTAGTGAGTGGCTCGAGTCGAACGTTATTCACAAAATCCGGAACTAGAATGTATTAACACATTCCTACAATAGAGCTCTCTAAAATATCTCGTGAATATGGAGCGTTTAGTCTTATTATTAAGAAAATTATTCAAAAGTCAAGAGTAGAGTAAGATGAGATGAGTTCAAAGGCTGAAAAAGATGAAAATGTTACTATAATTTTTAGGATTGGACTGTGCAAAAGCGGATTTCTTATGGTTAACACTTTAATAACTGAACAAAATAGCAAATAGTAGCCTTATGCCTAAAATTCGAAAAGTTAATTGGCAGGAAGGTGACATATATACATATATATATGAAATAAAATGAATGATGGATTATTTCAAAATCCATCCATTTAGCCATCAGGTAATTGAAATCTACGACCAAAATGTCGATAGCAAATAAGACCGGATGACCAAAGGAAGTAAAAAGTTGGCATCAGGTTTGTTGGTACGATTAGATAGAAAGGCGATTAAGTTATGGAGAAATTAGCTGAAGCGTTATTCATGTCCGCCTATTCACATTACCCAATTCAATTAACCAAAATTTCTAATGTGAAATCTTAACTAAAGTGACATGTTATGATTTTTGTGAGCAAAATTTGTAAACAGTTATGATCATTGACATACATTGTTTAAACACAGTAAATTGTAATATCTTATTTTAAAGGAGACATCGGCAGGAAATTTGAGCGGCCATTCAATAGCATAATAGTAGAGACGGAACTTTGCATCAGTGTGTCTTCTTAATTTCTATAGTTCAAATCCATTTAGTAACAGTTGACTGAGATTGGGAGCAATTTCCCAGCCCAGTTATCAGGGCTATTGGAATTTCTCGTCCCCATTCAAATCTTTCAAGCGCTGATATTCAAAGAGCGCTATCAAGCCAACTGACCAAAACTGTCATATTAGCATCTTGAATGCTAAACTTGTTATAATAATAGCACTTTCCATTAATTTGGTGAATTACCTTGGTTAATTTTGATTAAAATTTTATACCTTCTGAATTTAAAAAGTAGAAAGCATGTAAGATAGTAAAACATGAATTTCAACGTTGGCGATAAGAAGGAGTCAATTGAACAAACAGATTAAGATATCTGTGTATAATGACGACAAAAGTCATCGGTCAAGGTTTGTGGACTTCGATAACGCTGAAGTGAAATAAATCCCTCTTGTTTCCAACAAAATTTGGGAAGCTGAGTCTCTCCCCTCCCCTCCCCCCCCCTCCTCCGGATTATTAAAACTATGTGACTTAAGAGATAATTCCGTAAATTTATTGACCATGTGTCTCGTACTCTCCAGAAAAGTGGATGATATTTTTCTATTAACATGGCTGATAAGAGATTTCAATTTTGTATATTTTAGAGTCACGTGGATTAATGGAAAGGGAGGAGTAGAAATGACTAGCAGATATGCAAATTGAAGTCGATGCTCCAAACGACTCCACTCTATTTTAATTAATAGATACCACGGCCATGATGAATGAAAGTACAAGAAGCGAATTAATTTTATTTTATTTCCTAAATCTTGAGCATCTCTATTTGAGTATGTGGGCCTTTTTCGACTTTTTAAATACATTTTTTAATTTAAATTTCTTATTTTTCATTTAAGTCTAAATTTCTCTATGCGTGTGTTTTGGTACTGTGCAAGAGAAAATTATTATTTCATACATGATTGCCATTATCATTGTTTTCAGTGGAACTATAAAACAAAAATAATTTGAAGCTATAATTATTGAACAGAAGCTGAGAAATGACAAAATAGTCTTATTGGTGAAATTTGAGCAAAATATTCCTTTCTACAGCTTTAGCTGCTGTTGACCCGAGAAGATGGAACTAGTTATTAGGGCTAATCGGTCTTTATAGTTGACTGATGATGTGCTATCAATATGGCAATTATTTGTATCTCATATTTCGGTTATCAAAATATGGCAATGATATTCGCTCCTCAATGCCATTTGAAGACTGTGAAAAGAATCCATGCATGAAATGGGAAATTAAAATTGAGACTACGGAGCTGCTTTTACTGGAGTAAACCGACGTAACAGAAGATTCGAACTGAGAGTGAAAAGGAAACTTGATATCGAAATTCGAGTTTTGTCACGGGTGAATTTTTATAACTAATGAATATTTTTGCCCTCCTAAGACGTTTTTATTGGAGTAAAAAATAAACAATTAACACGATAGTATTCGTCTGACAAAGACGAAGCAACTTCTCAGTAAAGTGAAGTGTCCTTCTAATGCACATGCCACTTGTTTCTTAGTGAATGGAGGTCACATTTGTAAAGCTCGAAACGCAAAACGCGGAATAAGGGGGTGGCATTGCCAGGATACAACCCAAGAGATACTCTATAAGTCTAGCAGACTCAACATTATAATTTTGTTCTGTCGTTGAAATGTCTCATAGGAGAGCGTCTTCAAGGCTAGAGATCTAAATTTTTACTTCGAATTGCTGACCACTGTAGTAGCAGTGGCAGTAGCGTAGCTAATGTTTTAAGGGAATGAAATTTTATTATCTTATTTGGCATTTCGTTAGTTAGTTAGTTAGTTAGTTAGTAGCCATGCAACGGTTGATTCGAAAGCAATAGTGATGGTTAATTTATAACAAAACGTTCATAATAGGGCATAAATGACTTTTGTCTGTATTCAAATTATATAAGAGACAGTAGGTTATTGCTATTCTTGTCCAATCTCTTATTATTTTCAGTTCCAATATCAGAAGTAGGGCAAGCACGAAGATGTTTTATTATGAAAATGTACATGTAGTGAACGCCAATCTCTTGTTAGCTAAGAAGGCCACAACAAGCATGTCACAATGTTTAGAAAACTTTGGTGTGCGCGAGGTTCTTTAGATCTGTCTCGGCTGCACTGTCAATGCTGTGGACACCCAATGTTTCCAGGGACGTAGCATTCAACATTTTCCACTTCAACACAAACATTGAAATTGACTTATCATACCACCGACGACTAGATAGCATGTTTAGATCTCAACTCGTATGATTGCATGTGTATTCATTCTATTATCTTTCTCCAATAACATCTATGACATAATATTTTTCATTAATGTTAAGTCATTAGCACTTCATATTATATCAGAATGTCGTTGATAACACACACTTTATTCTCCTAACTAAAATATTTCCGTTATTCTGCATAACATTGGCACATTTTGACGCATTCGGAGAAAAAATTATGAATTGCGAGGTTTTTGCAGGAGAAAATCACTTGATTCCAAACGAACCCTCTTTTGCCTAGCAAGAAATAGTTAGTTAGAAACATACTTTTACTAAGAGGACAAATACAGTTCTTTTTGTGGAATGTGACGTACACAATCCGTACGTGCAGAACACTGCTCAGATATATTACTATAAACGTTCACTCGAAATCTGCTAGAACTTTTTGATAATTAATCAGGTTTCTCATTTTACATAATTTGCAATAAACGTTTCGCTTGCCAAATGTCTTCCTTCTCGCAATCACCGTGATAGTCTTTCTGATTAGAAAGATCTGCCCAGAGATTTCTGAGCACAGTCGAGGCTTATTAGAGTAGCTAATCCGCTACAAATTGGCAATCCTGAAGTGATCGCCTAAGCCCGACTCCATTCCGCTCAGCAGAGAAGCAATCGCTAGCCTGACACCGCGATAATTCTCCGACCACGCAACTCACTTGGTGATTTTCTCCTTCCCGATCAATCATCACTTCGTCTACGATACATCCGCTAACTTCCACTACATCAGAATATCTGAAGAAACTGCGTTCCCTCTCCCTCTGGCCATTCCCAACCTCGACCCTGAACATCTTGATTCTTTTTCCGCTCGATTGGAAACGATATTCCAGCTGAGAGGCGTGATCGAACCAGAAAAGAGGTTTCAATTTGACATTTTTAATAGCCTTAAAAATAAGATTTACAATTTTTAATCATATATTTGATCCACTACAGGATAAATAATGAATGGTAAATCTCAGAAAGCAGCTTCTTAGATGCAATATATGAAACTGTTAATAACTATTATTCACTTTAAATGGTGCTACTCAATTTCAGTGATAAGTGATAACTCAAAGTCAATAAGACTCTACTGGTCAAAATGGCGCTTGAAGCAAAATTTCAAATCAGTACAGATGTCTGCTTTCTGCAATCCAATCCTAAAGATTAATTAAGTTTAAGATTAATGTATTTGAGAAATTGTGCCATTAGGAAATGTGTTTTCTCGGGATTATGGGAACATTGAAATTAGTGTGAATAAAAATAAAGAGTAACATCGATTCTCTTTGGCGATTCTATAATTATTGCATTTTCTAAGGTATCGATTTCAAAGATAGCTCTAAACAAACAGAGTGCCTTTTAGATTGACATGACTTAAGGGGAAAGTAGCCTGAGAATAAGATTATAATTGGACTTAAATACCTTTGAAGAGAAATCATAGCACTGGGAAAGTTATTTCCACACCTCTGTAAAATAATATAAACATCAAAGAACGAAATATAAAGCAAAAGGGAAAAATAGCTGTCAGTGAAAAAGTATTTTGCATCCTGTATTTTAGAATAGCAGTGAACAGGATAAACGTGCAATTTCTAAATTGCATAGACCGAATTGCGGTGTATGTTAAATTGATCATATGTTTCTCTGTATTTAAATAACAGTAGTGGTATCGCTTTTTTTTCTACGCAATCGCCAGTCGAATACAATGGTCTCATCAATATATATATGCTATTTTATCTAACAAGATTTATAATTAAATCGATTTTTTGCCAAATCCAACTGCAAGACAAGAGCATTTCATTCGCCTTCCTATGAATGACTCATTCAATGCCATTGTTGAATTCGTCTTCATTACAGTGGTGCCCTGTCACATATTGGTCAGCCATTGTCTCAAATTTAAAAACCTCTTCTGATTACAACATAGCCCATCTAATTTCAATTACCGTATTTCGTATGTCGCTATCGTTTAAATTGCTATGCTACCCCAAAAACGTACATCTTTTCATTATCTGATGGTTCATAATAAAGATTATCCCATTTCAAATAGGTTTGCGTGAATTTTCGAGCAAATCCTGGGAAACTTTAAATAGGAAATGAGTACATTGTAGTCATCTTTTGCCTAAAATTAGGACGTTGGGCAATAAAATTGCCCTAAATTTGGTTTAGATTGCACGATAGCAAAAGGCTTACGAAGGGATAGGATATAGGTAATATACTCCACCATTGTTATTATTTGTTAAAATCTTTATTGATATTTTAAAAGTGAAAGTGCATTCCAACTTAAATTTTAAAAGACAATTTACTCAGCCTAAAGGATTTTTATTTATTCCAACGATATTTGCTTTTCTTCCACAGCCGTGTATTCACGTTTTATAAGCTCACATATCAGCAAAAGCTATATTTCGAAAACTTCGACAATTCATAATTTTAATTATTGTTGACAATGGACAACTTGATTTGTCAAAACTGCCAAGTCTCTAGGCATTGTCGCGCGGATAAGAAAAAACAGGAACCTAAGAAACTTTTGAAATTAAGAATTAACAAGAAGTTGACAAGATGTAACCGTTCATGTACCAGAGGCATTTCAAACGCTTGTAATTGAAAGAGGTTCATAGGTTTTAACTAACATGTTGGATGGAATAGATATTAACATAGGCACTGCCTTTTTGTTTAAGGAGACCCGCTAAATTCTAACAGATATCTACCAGACACAATTTTTAAAATAAAATCTCTAAGTTGATTGAAAAACATACAGGAAGAACACCACCTAAAGTGGTGGATTGATACGACATTAAGTACCATTCTTCGAAATGTCAAGTGGAGTCCAATGGAACTAGTTTACAATTTTTAATAAAAATGGAATATCTTAAAAAGGAAAAAGTGAGACTAATAGTTTTAGAAAAGAAGAAAACTTTTACTTTAATAATAATTTGATAATTTGATAACAATTATATGCGCACACAATTCCATACCAAATTATAAAGATATAGGACTAAACAGAAGTACCTGTGCACATGTATATCTGTGCGTGGTATGGTGTGAACGTAATCAGGAAAAGGAAAAGGGGTTAGTGAAATGTTGAAGGGAATTAAACGAAAAGTTATAAATAGGCAATTACGCCACTGCTGACCCTGTCCCAGAATCTGGAGCAAGTTGACTTTACGTTTTTTTTCCAAAGGGTCTCAACAACTGCGTTCCTTCTGTCCATTAACTGGTTTGGCTATTGCAGCATAGGCACGGCGATTAGTGTCTTTCTCGAAAGCGCATAATGCATACATAATGGTCCATCGGGTTAAGATCTGTGGATAGTGTGGTAGGAGTAGGGATGTAGTGGGGGAGGGGAGGGGGTAGGAGAGGAGGAGAGCTCGGAGGCCATGCATTTATTGAGACTGATATAGTCGTAAAAATTGGCTCACAAACGTTTTTTTATTTAAGCCTGATATACAATAGAAGCAGCCGTATTCTCCCGCAACCACAAATATGGCCAATTAGTAAATACCCTTGTTCGTTATCAATGGATTCATTACTACCACTACCACAAGAATATTAGAAATCCAGGTAGAAATCTGAATTCTGTTTAAGGCTCTCTTCATGAAGCAACTCTTTAGAAAGGCATCACATCGACTTGACAAAGTTATGAAAGTTGAGTCTGGTTGACTCAAAGGATGTCTCGTGGGTTGTATCCTAGCAATGTCACCTCTTATTCCGCGTGTTGGAATTTGAGCTTTGTGAATGTGACTCTTAATACAAAACAGGTATTTTGTACAAGAACAGGATGTTTCACTTTACTCAGAAGTTGCTTCACTTTTGTCAAACGACTATTGTCTCCGACCTTCTCTGTGAACAATTTACCTACGACGCTTGTAAGTTGTTGGAGTAGCGAAGGTCCTCACGAGGTACATTCTTCGTAGTGAAGGCTGCAACATTCAATTAACTGTGACAACTAAGCGCAAATTTTTATGCCAAGTTCCTTTTACATTCTCAGTTCAGATAATCTGCTACGATGCTTTCCACTAGAAAGTGCAGCTTCGTAGCCTCAACTGTACTTTCCCATTTCATGCTTGGGTTCTTTTCACAGTGTTCAAATAACATTGAGAAGCAAACATCATCTCCGCATCTCGATAATTGACGCAAATTTTCATGAAATAGATATTATTTTCTCTGATTCCAGTTGGTTTCAGTCAGCCATTTTTTTGTTCATCACTTTTCTGAACGAAGAAGGGTTAAAACTTTAAGCGAAATATTGCGCGCTTTAAAACATTTTACAAATGTTAATAATATAATTATGGAATTAGTGAATATTATTAATATACAATATATTCTCAAATGACATTTTAAGACAAGCACCTTACACAAGCTGAATAAATACTCTGATTGGCGGTAGTTAGTGGAAACTATAAAGTAACAGAACGAGCATTGAAATTAATAAACGAACTATTTTTTGGATACCTTCCAATGATAGACGCAGGTTCACAGCTTAACTCCTTGATCTTACTTCATGTTTAAATCTCCAATGCAGATGGGAAAAGGCGCGCTAAGATTTGCAGGAAGGGGTATGGCGGGAATCGCAATTATATGGCACCATTTTATGATAAGTATGGTAGTGACTTTCCAATTTCTAAATAATCACAAATTAGAAGGTGAAATAATTCAACCAAATACCAAATAATTAAGTAATGGTCTAGAATTTTCAAATTGTTGCTCTTTGTCTGAGACATGGATGTGGATAAATTTAAGTGACTGGCAAGCAGACTGAGTTACAGAAAGTATCATCAAAACTTACAGTTTGATAAGATATTAAAACGCAAAGCATAAAGCGGAATTTTTTATGGAAGTGCTCCCAGACTGGGTTGCACATTGAGAAGGAAATCGTTTCTAGTTAAGTAAATATTAAGGCAAAACGACAATGGTCGATGGCAAGAGGGAGCAATCATTGGTATGACAGTTGACAGTACTTTTGGTTACTGCCAGATTCTCATTCGATGCATCACCAGATAAATATATTCCAGTATTTACTCGACATTTTTCTGTTGCTATGACAGCTAGAATACGACAACCTCTCCAAAATTCTGGGTTAAAAATGCCAAAGGTCGAAATTCAGGAAGCTTAATCTTGGATCGGGTAAGATGCATAAGTGTTTGGCATATAAATGCATTAAAATCGGCGCATATCCACAATCATAGAAACTTGTTTTAATCAAAATTTCCATTGAAGTTATCAAGTCTCTTAGTCTCATTATTGATTGCTATTGATCAAACTATGTATAAATTGATTAATACCTCAGCCCATGAAGGTAATAAAACTTTCCATTTTCAATATATTCAGCAATTCGAGAAGTTCATATTATTGAGTCTATTCAATTCCAATTAACATGGCACTTTAATGATTATCACATTTGGCCCCTAACCCCAAAAAGGAGCATAGGTGTTAATTATTTGCCATTGCAGTAGAGTTGACCTCGGAATAAATTACTGGTATTTAAAGCAAGTGAAGCGTAAAAGAGAACAGGAAGCAACAGAAATTGCTACAGAATACTTTGTTGTTATGACCCGTAGAACGAGAGCATTTTCAAGTTGTGGCAAAATGGCCTGTTTAAAAATGAACGCATGCATGTGCATATGGGGAAAGCTGTGAGAAGAGTAACCTGGATTTCCATGATCTCAAAAGGATGTTCTTATAGACAGTAATAATTCTCTGAACAAATTTACGGTAAATAAACAATAACTTGTATATAGTAATCGCCCATCAATTAAATATAGATATATCTATTCCAGATTATAAGTCAAAATATGGGTATATAACATCAAATGATTACACATTAAGAACTCAGATTGCAAATGAAGTAATTGATACTAATCATTATTACTAATAATAAGTTTGAAATACAATGTTAGAAAGGTCTACTTTTCTAAGGCATGTTCTTTTAGGTATTACACCATTGACTTGATAGATATTTTAATTCAAAGCAATTATATTACTGTCATAGGGGGCGCGATAGACCTATTTCCACTTAGGGCACCCTAGAAAGCGTATACTCATACGGCAAAAAAGTCTATAAAACGACAGTTGACTTCAAATTACCATGACCCGACTGTATGTCATATTCCATCACTTCCACAGTACTCATTTACCCTTTTTCTCTATCCTTGTGTCTATCTCTTTTACATCTGTGATTCATTTTTCTCTTCTCCTCTGTTCCCCATCTTGAATTTTTGTGACTTTAATGCTCCTTCCCTCTGTGAAGTCCGAAGTCAACTAAAGGTCTAATGATAATTATCAAAGCCTACCATTTTATATAAATAAATATTATGATTAATAATATTCGAAGAGGTTATCTTCGTGTTTCCAATTAAATGTGGACCAGGAATTTTGAAGGATGTGAATATACAATCCCTTGAAATTATTAAATTACTCAGCTTCCATCGAGCCATTACTAAGAGAAAATGTGTTCGCAAACGTGTTTTGCGAATAAATTGTATAAAAATAAGAGGATGATTTACTAATTTATTAATTAATGCAATGAAAAATGAAATAAGGCTTTATATATTTTGCAATTTTTCAGCTCGTGTATAACAAAAGAGGACTTAAATTGATGCTCTACATTAATGGTAAATATTACCATCTTATGCAATCAATGGATTTAACTTTTTTCTAATTTTAGATCTGTAATGGTGGTGGATTAGTGGCATTGTTCAATCTCACGAAGGAGTTTAATGTTATCTTCTACGTTTTATATTTTGAAGGCTATTTAAGTTCGTTTCAGTCGGCAAAATTGCACACTCACACAAATCACCTTTCGAATAATGGACCACCAATTACATTCACCCACTGAACTATTCGGAATATTTGGTTGAACACAAGCATAGTTGAAATGATCAATATCGCAATACATTTACTTTAAAGCACAATAGAATACATTTATTTTGGACGGAAATACTGACTACTTGGCCAAAATATCAATGAAGATAGAATATAAATTTGAAAATACACACTTGTGAAATTTTATGGTTGATTTTGATATCAACTTTATTTAAACTCTCGTCTTTTACACAAATGATTCAAAAAGTAAATTTATTTAATAAGATGAGATTGGAGTTATAATGTTTCTTTTTTTGGTTTCTAAAAAAATAAAGGATAAGCGTGAATTTATTTTTGAAATTTTGCTTTTATCAAAGCTTAGTAGTTTGATCATGAGCGCCCGAAATGGAACCATTCATCAAATTTATACCTTTAAACTCTCGCAGGCATAAATCGACCGTCTATTGATCGGAGCATTTTTTTGAGTATTCTAATTAATATGTCCATTGTTTTCTTTTCTTTTTTTAAATTTTTTGTAATTAATATATAGTCTAGTATTTTTCCAAATTACCTACTGTCCAATAAGTCGTTTTAATCTTTGTTTTCGCTATGACGTAGACCCAAAACTTTTCATAAAGGTTTTGTTTAGTTGGAGGTAACTTGAAAAGCATTAGGGCGTCTTTTCTCCCTTCACGTTTTGCAAAAAAATTGAGGGTGTAAACAGCCAACTTAGACTACATCATTTCATGACTATTGGCGCAATTATTGGCAGAATGGCTAATAAGATGAACCAAGCAGAATGTTGATTAAATAAAATATCAATATCAATAAATATCTCGCAAAGATTCAAGAGAATCAAACTTTGTCATAAAAGTTGTTTTTTTAGGCATACAGTTAGAGGAAATTTTCATAATTATTGACTTTCATAATTTCCCTTAACAAAATACAATTCTCATGAAAATTTATTTGCCATTTTTTGAATTCCTCTACGTTCTCCAATAATTTAATGGGCATTTAGACTCCTATGTATAATTTTAGACGCCCTTGGGGAACAATAGTGGGATATTAAAGGAAAATGCATTAGTGCGGAAGAAAAAAGGCAGTCACCCGGGTTTAATAAAGAAGGCGGATGATGTGGGCGTTTCGATTCAAGTTAATATATGAGACGAACAATTAATTATGAGAATAGAATATAAAAAATGCCTTTTAGTGCACTTAATGCTTTAAGTGAAGAGGCGTTCAGAAGTAGGAAAAAGACTATCTAAATTTGTTTCATTCCAGCTTAATATGGATAATCTAGTTGTTCTTGACTGAATTTCATCAAAAAATACTGAATTTATTTATTATACCACTTCTTGGAAATGTAAGAATCTTTAATTTTTGATTAAGAATGCGCTTATGGATGCTATTGAATTAACTTATTGTAATAAACAATGCTATAGGAGTTAATGTCAGTAAATATTTATAATTCAAGATGTAGATATTGCTTGAAACCAGAAAGCATTAGGTTATAATCTTTCTTTAAAATTCTCATTATATTGTTAAAGGGTTTAGAGGCAATTAAATCTGGATAACCTGCAATTTCAACTAAATTTCTACTCTCTTGCTAATCGATTAAGTGTTGTGTTGTGATGCTGGGAAAAAAACTCAGTGAAAATGCCTGTCTTGTATATATTACAACATTACATATGACTCAGCATTATATTAAACTTTGCTGGAGTATAATCAGTGTGCAAATAGAGTACAGTCCGAATGACAGTCATTAGGGAAATGAACAATTTTGCTATTTTAAATTTCAATGAAGTGTTACGGTTTCAACATTTTTTATCAGTCACCTGGAGAGAATAAACAACTTTGAAACATAACTTTTTCTATCCGCTTAAATAGAAAGAAACACATTTACTTCTCTTCCTTACAGTATAACAGACACCGCACAGACATCATTAATAACTTTAATGTCTTTCCTGGGTAATAACTAGAGTAGTCAAATATATTGCTAATCATATTTCAAAACCAATTTACACTGTAATATTACTTCACCATGCAGACCTCTGGACAAAATTAGATACAGATAATGTAGAAAGAAAAATCAAAATCAAATATTTACTTATAATTAGTTAACAGACAGTTTCTGGCTAATCCCATAGATAGAAATCAGCCATATCATCGCATGTGAGTAATAGTCACGTTGAAAACATAAAATGAATTTCGTTATCTTATCTCTTAATTATTTTTTAAATACAAATAATAATTCTACTACTTATTCATGGTAAATTATTTGACTATACAAGTGAGCCAAGTTTCGCATGTATAATAGTTAGCATAAATTCCAGTTGGTTTGCTGAAACTCTTTCCAGAACTTTTAAACAACTTAAAATCTTAGAGCTACGTATTCGACTGTCGATAAGCTGTTCAAGACTTCTATGGAAACTTTTTTAAAGTCTTCTCTTTTGCCTAGGAAAGTAACAATATGTTTCTTTGGGAAAAATTCGCAAATTCTTTATCCACTTTTCATTGGACAGCATCAATAATTACTCTTGGTCGTTTCGCTGGCTGAGACTATGCTGAAGCGTATTAAATTAGTTACCTCTTTCTTCCCAAGCGTGCATATGTAAATGGTAACTCGTAAATTACAAAAAATAAAAAATTATTCCATTTATTTACTTTTCAGTAATAGCAATTTTTCGGCACTGCGGTAAGGTCATGTAAGCTGACAGAACATTCATGGAGTGCTTAATCCAGGCCCCACTCGGGACTCACCAACGTCCTTGACTAAAGATGAAAAGAAATGCAGAGCTCAATATGGTTGGGTTTATACATGCTCAGATAATTTAAAGTCAGATATGTCGATTTTGGGGAAACAAACAATACGGCTGAAGTCATGGATATTGTACGCAAAGTCTTCATTTTGAGCTCAAATTGAGGGAAGAATTTCAATGAAGTACTTGGAAATTAATTCATGCCCTCGGAAATAACTCCAATTTATTTTTTTCAGCACAAATTATCTAAAGAGAGAGGGATTTTCGTTCTCTCACAAATCATATGTAAATTGGCTTTGGTAATTAATATAAACTAATAAGATGGAAGGCCAAATAAGTTTAAAATAATTTCAATTGACAAATATTTTCCAATAACTACAAATTATGCGCCATGTAACAGAAAGATGTAAATAGAGAAATTTTTATGATTGCAATAATGTAAGAATTTCCAATTTTCAGCCGTATGGCTGAGCTTGGTCCATGAGGTAAATTTTTTACTGAAATCAAATGCTCAAAACGCAATTTAAGAGAACGGCCCTTCCTAAAAAGCATAAATTCAATTAAATTGTACTTTTATGCTACTCATGTATCCTAAATTTATATTCGTTTAATTTATCTTTTTAAGGAAAACCTTTGCAACTAATTTAATTATCAATGATATCTAGTTCAGTATGAAAGTCTAATATCAATATTCAAAAAAATGGCATAGACATAAACATATCTTTAGATGCAGTTAAACAAAAATTATATTACCACTATTGAATATAACAAAATCTGCAATCAAAAATTTGTCTAATAACAAAAAGTGCAACTGTAATTATTGAGGGAAAATTTTACTTTTATTTTCATAAAATCATGCAAATTTACAAAAAATTTAAATGACGAAAATCCAATTACTAAATCGTAACTTACTATTATACACTGGACTATTTTAAAGTCTAAATTCAACGAGTTCTTTATTCAAAATCTCCCTCAATAAAGCATCTTAGTTAGAAGTAGCTGGATGCACCTGAGTTTTGAAATGGAAAAGAAACCTCAAACTCTCTTGATTTTAATGGAACTTAAATTGAGTTTAGGTGGTCAATACCTACTGTATTATTTAAATAAATGTCATTTCTGATCCTTAACAATACTAATATTCCTTGAACAACTTATTATTAATGTGCCGTGTGTTATTTTAAAACAGATGTCTAGGCCACATAAATTAACATAGTAGGTACTAGCTAGCGTCTTATCTCCTTGTAAGCTATTTTGATCTCTTACATACACATATATTTACATTGGTTACGGTTTCTATTCAAATTAGTAAGTTTTTTAAAAGTAATTCAATATTTTTAGAATTCTAGATCAGTACACCTTATAATAAAATTTTAGCTAGAGTTCAGACCTAGACCATTTACAGAAGAACTTACTAAACAAATTAAAAATTAGGCCGTTAACTAATGAAAAGTGGAAATTTGAAATGTGCAATTAATACTACATTTATATATGCGGCAACGTAAATTTTTATTTTGAAATATTTGATATAGGTAACGAGTATTTTTCATCCACGCCTCGATGCACATCTAGGAAAATGGGCACAGAGCTTAGGTAATGCTTTACCATTTCAATTTGGAGTGTGGACATTGAAAGTGTAGCCTGTAACATGAGGTAATCGTTATTTCTGTATTAGCTGAACGTTTCTTTATCATCTTTTATTATTGTGATGCATATTGACATCGGCTTATTCATCACTACTGTCTTCTCTGTAAATTCGAAAGCTTACCAGTTAACATTTACCTAATTTGTTGAATCATTTGTTCTCATTTCTGGAAACTTCCTGAAAAAGCATTGACATAAGTTGATACTTTCTAATGATAACTTCAACTTGCCTATGAAATGTTTTTTTATTATTATATCTCGTTATAAATATAGGTTCCAATTTTTACATTCTAGCTATTTTTAAAAAGTGAAATTTAGTACTATTATTTAAGCAATAAATCAAATTTTTAATATTAATATAAAGACAATTTTTGCTTGACAGCGCTTTTATTTACCTTCTTTTTTATTTAAATGGGAATTAAAAGCTCAGTGTCTGTCTAAGTAGAACCCGACAAAAAATTGACAAATTAAAAACATTCCCATGTATAATGAAAAGTAAATTTTTGCTTTATTTCATTTAATACGCCTCTTTATGGGCATGATAAGATGGAGATAATGGAAATGAAAAAAAATAGCGAGGTAAATTTCTACATTCCAGAAAGTAAACCAGAAAGACCTTTGATGCACCAGTGAAGACGGTAGTTCGATAGTTAATGCTAGAATAGCATCGCATAGGAAGACTTCCTCACATATGGGAAAAGCTATGGAACTATTCCAAAGTTAAAGATACCAAAAAGACAGGTCACGAGAATAATCTCTTTTTAGAATTACTTTTTGTGATATGTATAACGGCGAAATTTCAAATTTCTGTTGTAAAATGTACTAAACCACTAAAATGGGAGGTTTGAATGAGTTGAAATAGACAAAATGCCGAAAAAATGAAAAAAAATTAGCCACTGCAATTTTGATATTAAAGCTCAAACTTAAAACTTTAATTAATGCCCAAAATTAAGTGGTAGTGTAATTCTGGAGTAATTAGATCATGCATGAAAAGTTTTTTGATCCAGTTTTGAAGCATTCCATTGAAATTAAATGAAGAATGGTGCTGAATTTGTTTTTTGTTATAAATACGAAAGAAAAAACTAAAGTGGAGCTACTTGGTCCTGTGTTTTGCGACAGAGTTGATAGAATGGAAGGGAGGTCAGGGAAGGTAAAGGGGTCAGACTGAATAACTTTAAATTTTATTAGTAATTTCAATGAATAATACAAATTTAATTCCATGGCAGGTTTCACAGTAGTTATCATTAGCCCATTATTTGGCTTCTAGCTTCCCAGTATCTTTTAAACATATAACTGAGAAGATGAACTCTTTATAGTTTGCTTCAGTTGATGCTTATTTTGCTTCACCGTTCCAATTTAACAAATGGTAATTCTGCTTTTTTTAGCAACCTGTCCGCGGTAACAAAATTTATAAACTTTCGCAGTTAAAATGAGCCAACACTGCTTAATCAAAGTACAGAAAAGTCGTGTTTGTGACATAGAGTTCTCCCTACGCAACAAAACCATTAGCCCTGATTTTTTTATATTCTCATACCTACCTGCCCATCTCTACACCGCTAGCTCCACCGATCCACTTTAGTCAACACACGTCAAATTCTTGTCTAAAACGCTTAATGATGGTAAATAGAACCAAAATTGATAACATGACTAGTCCAAAGGTAACATCTGTGGTTTGGTACAGAACAACTATGCATAAATATACTTAAATAGCCTGTCTTGAATATAAGTATTAACAAAAGAAATTCTTTTCATCTTCAGATAACTCGAAACAAAGCAATTAATTGATGGCCGAAATCGAAATGGTGTGTTCCAGTTAAAAGAGCACACAGACATTCTGAATTTAGTAGAAACCGATCCAGACATTTAACTAGCATCTCCCATACTGTAAAATAATAATCGTTTCCAAAACACTTTTAAATTTTAACAAAAGGAGTTATAGTTGGATTAATAAACACAAGGAATTTAAACCCAATTTCATAATCTAATCAAAAAAGTAGTCTCATTACTTCTCAATTGACTGATGGATCAGGTAACCAATTCCAACTAACAAAGTTCACTACTTGCATGCGAAGCTTAATGACGGTGATAAACGGGAATCAACAGGGTGTATTAACACGACCTCAAGAATGGGCGTGTTTTCAAGCCAGTCAAATAAGAATAAAATGAAAAAGAGTAATTGACTTATCTTAGACTATGCAAGACTTAATCAATTGAATATGAAATATCAGTTATATACTTCCTGAGGTTTTATTTTTGGACAAATGAGCTTAATAACTACTTTCCAGATTGTTTTATACTATTTTGGGCCAAAATGGAACGGATACTCAAGCTTTTTCTAATAGGCATTAGTACTAAAGCTAGTTCGAAGTTTAGAGTTTATGAGGACATAATTTTAATTAATTCAAAAGAAATAATAATGAAAATTGGTATTATTGAAAATTAGACATAAATGGAAGAAACAGTCAGCTCACTATGCATGCACAAATAGTTTCCACCTCCTGGAATTGCAAATACAATGTTGACAATTTTATTACAATAATTTGACAAAGCTATTCTTACATAGACCACCAAACTAGGGAGACAGCAATTCGACTGCCAACGATTAATTAAAATATCCTTGAACATTTCCAATTATGAAGTAATTTAAATTATCCTCTGAACGTGAAGCTATTCCCATGGCGCAATCAAAATCTACTTAAAAAGTATATAAATAGTTTCATCAAATAGAATGTTTAATTAGGGAAAGTTTCACATTACTTCCACTCTTATTTCGTTAGTGGCATAATTTACACATTCTAAATACTTAAGATACTGTAATTTTGAAATAGAGTCTGCCTGTTTGCATCAATTATTTTAATTTGTAGATCAATAGTGTAATACTTGCCTGATAGACTGATGGAAAATAAAAGCACGTTAGTTTTTAGTTAAATTGTAAAAATACCGATGCTATTTTGATATTCAACGTAGAAAGTCACTTATTAATGACAAAGCTAATTCAGTGGTGAAGATTCAAAAAAGAAGGATAAATTTTATTAATGGCGATATCTATTTGCATGTTAGATCAAATGCAATCATTAATCTACATATACCTTAACAATGTCAAGTAATTTTGCATTCCATTCAATTCTAGATTCATTGGTTTATCGCAATATAAATCGGATATCTGATATTGATACACTCTAAACCAATTCTGTAACCACAGTCTCTTATGCACTTCAATTGAGCAAATGTACTCAGTTACTATCTGGGTACTGTTGACTCTGAGTGCATTATGGTCTGAAAATTTCAACGGCCATTTAAGGTACTTGAATTCACCGTAAACAATAGGGAAGGCCAATTTTGTATCGCATTCAGTCTTAACAACCTATTTATACGATGGGGGAAATTGGCTTCGATTTTAGATTACACTGTAACGTTAGAAAGATTTTCATTGAATAATTGTATGATTAATGAAAAAGCAAATGAGGTTGGTAATGGCAAGTTTGACCAATCCACCACCAACAACTTTAAGAATCTTAAAAGAAAAGGTAGCTGTGATCGACCAGCCCATTTTACAATAATGGCGTAAATTGTAATTCTACTCTTTCATTTGATTTCAAGTGAATAAAAGGTAATTCTGATCATCCTCTTTTAGTGAAAATAGACATCTAATACAATTTTATAATGACATTTCTTCAGATCCAATTTCTCCCTATTTTATAACGTGGTTTATTTATCTTTATCGGACATGACGTATTACATTCTAACCAGACCGTCTCTCAAGGTCTTACTAATCGCTTTTTTATGGAAAAACTGGGTTAGTGTTGGTACAAGTACGTTAGTCCAGAATCTGGGTGCCTAGTCATCGCATTCCTTTATACCGCACACGTAATCTAAGGTAAACTTTTAGGGAAAATACGAAAGAGAGAAATCCCAGTACGTGCCTGCATTTTTTTATCCGTCTTGGATATTGTCTTCAAACTGATTTGCATTAACTAAAGACCATGATACATTAAAATTAAAAAAAATTGAAAGTAAGCGAAAAATGCTTTAACGAAATAAGACATATCTTTATGAAAAAAATGTCACTCCCACATTCAGTATCACAATTTGTGCATAACCCGTTACAATATCATAAAAATACAAAAAGGAATCAGAATTTGTCGGCAGTGGTGGTAAATAGCTTTTTGAATTCAGCATTTTCTGTCAATAATCGAGCATGTTCTTCAACTTCTGGCTCGGGAATTCCGTAGACTGGTGGAATGCTAAGATTGGCATATCCAAATTGCCGCATCGTTTCGAAAGACTGGGACTTCTTAATCAAACTTTCCGATACTTTTGAGTTCGGCTGAGACCACGCAGCCAACGCCTCTGTGTAGATTGGAAACACTACCTGGCTAGTGCTCTTTTCACCTCTGAAATTAAGTTAATGCAATGAATGAATCTCTCCACAAATCGAGTGTTTTTCTTTGCAATCAAATTTACAATGACCGAAAGCGGTTAGTGAGATGTTTATCAATAAGGAATGCACGGTGGGGTGACTTAAACTTAATACAAGTCATGTATTAAGACCATATGAAATTTACGTAAAATTCCATGCGTAATGTTCCAGCCAAGGTAAACCCCCACCTCGACGCAAATATTCATTAGCTAAACTTCAAAAACAAGAATTTGATTTAAACAATTATTTGGAACTCTCAATATATGATTATTTATTAGAAATACACTTGATAATATGTTGCATACTGAACTTAAACAAAAATATTTGTAAAACCAATTTAAAAATTTCTCTTGGGGAGCTATTCATCTTGCTTACGAATTGATTCACAAAAATACATTACGTGATATTATTCTAAAACAGAAGAGAAGAGAATAATGGCGTATATAATTGAGTATAAATCAAAGCCCTTCCGTTGTCAACATAGCGAAGCTATCAATATCGAAATTTCTAATCAATTTGCTGCTCATTCAAATGAACAGAACCGATAAAAAAGTACCGGAGATTGAGATGAATACGGCAACAATCATTCTTTCAGATGGCAGATAAGCTTAGAATCCCGATACTTCAAGTTTCAATTATTCACTAATTTTAATATATTCCCTCAACTATATAATCATGAATTTGAATATTTTCTCCCGCAGTAAAATTTAGAAAAATTCTTTTCTTTGAAATGAAATAAATAGTAAGCAATAGTACAAAATAAAAAATAGGCATAAGAAGAAAAATTCCGTACCGAGGCAAATTTACACTTTCCATATTTTGGTCGTGCTGCAACACAACATCGTCCCAAGGTACTTGAAGCCATTCTAAAAGTAAAAACAGGTAGTCGCCTCTTTAGCAAAAAAAATTATTGGCAATTGCTATGGGCAATAATTCATTTATTACTTGGGCAGACTTGTTTCCCCAGTTAATAATGAATGTTTATACAAAGCGAACCCCATGCCCCATGTGTTTTCAGAATAAGATTGAAGTAGACACTTTGAAGCAAACAAACAATAAACGAATCCCCATAATCTCCACCCAATATCGATTTCCGGTTTGCATATCCAATTCTTTTTTTCGATTCAGTGCAGTAGTAACTCCATGATTATTCTAAATACTTCAATGCATTTCGTACTGTGACGTCCTAAGATAAGAGTTCAAAAGTTAACATTCCAGACCACCCGGAATTTTCTTCCTATTGTTTACTTGCTCTCAGCTGCTATATATCGGCACATAATAGCTTTATATTTTCGGGATCCAGGGCACTTAAGCATCTGTAAATTATCTTGTTGGGTTAAGACTAACACATAATTAAGTGCACATGAACCGGCAGACCTTGTTCTAGTTGTCATCGCGAGGTTTTCATAGCCTCCTAACCAGGTGAAGGAAAGATTAAGCGGTTAGTGAATTCCCCATAAGTATGCTTTGTATTGCTCTCCCCCCACCCTCCACCCCCCGCCCCCCCCCCCAGTGCTCTGTTCTTTCCGTTTCGTACAAAATTTTCGGTCGTCTTTACAATTTCTGTTCTAGAATTTGGTGGAAAATTTTTAATACCTTTATTTTTTTCTATGAACAAACCGTCAGTTTAGCATGGATAACAGAAAATCAACCGTGTCTTGGTAAAGATATTTAAATAATTAAGAAGGATTGAAATGGTTAAGAAAAGTGGCTTTAAAACTCAATTGTGAAAAAGGACAAAAATGCATTTGGTTTTGTCTGACCGTAGACATACAAATTGCCGCTTCTCCATATAGTAAACTTTAAAACTCTCAACTTACCCATTAAACGCCATCAAAAACCACAAGAAAAATTCCCTATTAGGTCAATTTAGAAGTTATTGCTATTGAAATACGATATTTGCCAAATCGGATTAGAAATCATGATGATCGGGATTCCTCGTCAACTGAATGTTACATTATTTGCAATATCATGCAGATTCGCAGTTAGTAAACGTTGTTGTAGGTTTATTACTTGAACAAGTTCTGTCGGATTCTATTTTTGTACAAAACTCATTTTTCCCCTTCACTTAAAACGCGAGGATATAGCAAAGTTGAAATCAAAACGATATAAAAAAGATAGTAATCAAATTCTCACTCTTTTACCGCATTTAGATATTTCCAGCGGCTGAAGGAAATATACCTTAATTTCCCCACCGTTGGAAGTAACTTTTAATACGATAAATATCAGTTAAGTTAACATTCAAGAGAACTTACTGAGTATGCGTTGCAAATTTTCTTTGGGTCGTAAAACAAGGTCCTCATAGCGCACAACTCGGCATCGAGGTGAGGCCAAACAGTCAGGTAGAACATTCTTGTAGTGCTTGTCCCAAGTCTCTAGAACCTTCTCAGGACTAGAGACGTCCAATTTAGATATTCGAATATTTCGGCTTAAAAGGGCAGAAAAACGGACAAAGTCTAATGAAGCACATGATTAAAAGGTTACTTCTATTTGGTTCAATGTTATGCGATTTGAATGCCTGTTTCAATCTTGCGTGTGTTTTAATGGAAATCACTTAAGGCTGACTATTTATTACAGTATCACGGAGGTTTTAGGATAAATTATTTCATATGAAGAATAATATAGAAATCAATCACACTATGTATTTGAAATAGAAATTTGATCTTCATTTTTTTCAGGTATCTCATGTATTCATAATATTATACTTAAACTGAATAAGTGCTGTATCAACTTAAAGTAAAAATATCATTTTTAATATAAGTCTGCATCTGTTTTTATTTTCACTTTCTTTCTTTTATGAATATAATATTTCACAGATTTGCGTGTTTATCATGAAAAAATTAGTTTTGACTTTTGTTGTTTAAATTCAAAATGTTGACCAAGAAAAATCTAAATCCTAAATACTATTGAATGGAGACATTATACAAAATCTATACAGTCAATTTTTATCGCAAAATTCACTGTTGTTAATATTTATAAATATTTATGAATATCCAGACCACATATTACGCTATAAGAAATATTCTAGAAAGACGTTCGTGAAAGTCATAGTTCTTGCGTTCGTGTTCCCATTTGCCGTCTAATGCATCTTTCACTTTAAAGCTAGGAATTAATCAAAACATTGAGATCCTTACTCCATGATAGATTTACTTTACAAAAATATAGAATACGCCCAGTATAATTTTATGCTAAATATAAATAAGTAGTATACTAAGACTCCTTTTGCCAATTGGCAGACAGGACAAGTTTTGATTAAAGAAACATAAGTGTGGATGTAACATCACACAGTGTTCAGCGTTGATTTATTATCATCGGTTGCAAAAGGTTTGTGAAAATGTCACAAATTAATCCCGTGAGATTATGTTATTGAAGATATTTAAATAGAATACAAACAGTAGATATAAATTAGAGGTTGGTTAGATAGAAATACTTTTATTAAAATCCATTATTCAATTATTAATTAGGCTTTCAATGGAAGTGAAGTTATTTAAGACAACAATAAAAACACTACAAATTTGAAATTTAAATTGTGCGCACAGGTTTCTATGTGAATTTTAAATTTCCAAGTAACTAATTGTAGAACAGTGCATTTGCTAACTTCGTAATGTGTAGATACATTGACATATTCCGGTTTTTAAATAGATAGGAATTTTTTTTAATTTTGAGAACAAATAAATACTGATTTAAAGGAAGACATGAGATCAAAATCTTACTATACTGAACATAAAAACAGTTTTATCCGTAACTCGAATTAAAATGTTCATAATTATAATACAGCCGCATTTCTATCAAGCTGAAATTGCATCAGCGATTAATAAAACCTAGCTGTTATTCGGTCCCAAACTTGGATACCATCATTCTGTGGTAATTATACAAACAGGCCAACTAAAGTACAGTATTTTATTTCTTTCATAATACATAAACAGAAATGCCAAAATGAAGGGCAAAAAGCATTGAGAATTATGAATAAGTAAAAAGGAAACGCAGCTACCGTGAGCAAAAAAAAGCAATTCTGTGGCATGGACGTTCCGGTGTAAAGTTGGGATAGATAAAGTAGTTAACAATATGAATGAAGAAAATAGGTTTTATAATAACCGTTCATATCAAAGATACTAGTTTGATTAAACTTGAATAATTCTTAATCATTCCAAATGGGGAGGGGTAGAGATGCAATGTCCACTGAAACTACAAAAAAATTATCTCTTATCTTGAATTCAAAATTCATTAATTTACTTGATTTCTCATCGGTAACCAAGGGGATATATTTGACTCTAATCGAAGCCACTTTCCTTCGTCAACCGCTATGTAAAAATGAAGGCATTTAAATTCAATATAAGCAGTTGATGAGGGAAAATTTATTTAAATATTATTTTGAAAGGTAATCATACAAAGGAATCAAACTATAGGCCTAGTCTAATGTTGTCAAGGTGATAAATGTGAAAAGCAGATACTAGCAAAAATTGGCATCTACAAGTCTCAAAAATACAGATTTAAATTTAATTGTATTTGTACGAAAAAAAATAGCGGTTTTGACAGTTAAGAAAGTATTCAAATTCTAAACTTTTCCTCAATAATATTTTACAAAAAATGTCGTTTTAAATTGAAGTAAGCTAATAAAAATATGACTGCCCAACTTCAACTATGTCCATCTTAATTAAATATATTGCGCAAACCATTTCGTTAAACTCAAATGCCAAATCATTCTGGTTGTAATTAATGCGAGAGAAACGCAAATAATCAGAAGCACTCATACTAATATATATATATATATACATGGAAAAAATTATGAATACTAATCAATTTTTGCCGTTTATTTGATAAAAGTGCGCGCTTATCTTCAGTTTACTTGATTATATTTGAAAGAAAAATGAATCAGCACAATTGAAAACAGTGGGTTAACACGAATTCCGAACGCCTCTTGAAAAAACTATCATTCAAAATAAACTATAACGGAAATGCATTATTTGAAACACACCAGTGTTTTAAATATGAGTCCATAGAAACCTGATCAAAGGTTAAACACTTCAATTTAGTGTGAAGTTAAAGCCGTGCGGGCGGGGCTTAAGGCCGGCTTCAAATTAAGAGCGTATAAAGCTTCAAATTCCTATTTTCGACAATTTCGAAAAACACGCATTTAAATAAATTAATCAAACTAAAAGAAACTGGAATGGAAATGAATGAACAAAATGGTTTTTAATTAGTAATTAACGTGAATCCATATCCACTTGACATACTTCGGGACAGATCAGTCTATTTTGTACAACCGCCAATTATGGGAGTGTGCGAAGTGAAATAAACAAAGGAGCCAGAAAAGACATCTTCCAGAAATTGGGATTTACCTTAAAATAGACTGAGTTACAGCCCGCCCGTCTCGAACCATTAGGATAAACTTCGCATTTGGATAGAGGTGGAGAAGCTGTTTGAGGCAGAGATCAATAAAGGGATCCTTGGCACACATTCTCTCCGCTGGCGGGCCAGCTTCATGAATGAGAGTACTAATAGCTTTAATAAAAATTGAATCAACTAGATCCTCCGTTATGTTGGCCATTTGTAAACGCGTGTTCATTGATTTAATTTTGAAGGAATATAGGTAGAGGATAAGAGGCAAAATATGGGTTTCAGGTCCACATCGAACATCTGGATGCACATCTAAGAGGACACGCATGAGTGTTGTTCCTAAAATTAGTGAAAATGTATCACCTATTTTGTACGGTATGGCATAAAATTCTTAGTCCGAATAAAATTTATAATTTCAATCAAACAGCGCGGAATGCAATAATATAAAATTTGAGTTGAGAGTTGCTCACCAACCTAACAGCATAACCTGATCATTATTCCTATTATTATTGAAAAAACTGCAAAAAATTGGTCTCCATTGTGGAAAGAAACTGAAGAAAGTGGAAGGAAATTCTAGGTCCATGATTCGTTTCTTCGATTGCAACAAATTCTTGTCTATGATGTTCAGTGCTTATTGACAGTTGTTGCAAGCATCAAGACTCGTTCTTACCGCTTCAAATCAGTTCTCTATTTCCAGTCGTTAAGAAGACAAAGTAATCTTGTACAATTTTTACCAAGATAAGGCTTTAACAACGCAAAGCCAATATCGCCGTATCTATCATCTACCTACTATTATTACTATCGATCTTTCCATTATCTTCTCGGGAGACGTAAGGGCATATTCGAAAGCATGTTAATATACCTTTTGAGCCAAATTTTGGTTGTCAAAACCATTTATTTTATAAATTTACAGCTGCTGTGTAAAATAAAAAAAATATTACATTTAGATTGATTGTGGCAGTACCATATAACGATTGCTTATCAATTCTACATATGCACGTCACACCACATAATGATTCTTTTGATATGGACTCTGCTAGGAAGTCATTAATTTGACCGAGCCACTTGTAGTATGATCATGGATACTTATGTCCGAGAATTTCTAATAAAGATAAGACAATAAAATTATATAATCATGAGGTGTGCAAGGGGTGTAGGGGTCCAAGTTTGAAGTTACAAGAGCGATACCTATGCGTTGGTATAGGTAACTACTAGCTAGTTCTGACTAACAGGAAATTAATCAGATTGTGAGGGGATCCAGTATGTTTTCTCTTTAAGAATCATTTCACTTCTTGGAAGTTTAATTGCATACTAAGTGATTATAATGACGGTTAGAACTAAGAATTAGGATGGAAAATAATTTTTTTTTCAAAATCAAACAAAAATATTAAAATCACGATATGACAATGGAATATACATACTAAATCACCTCATATACGTGCTGTCTGTTAAAATAAATAGCACAAAACAACTCGGACAGCCGCCAATATCAATTGCGATTGTAGAGCAGGAGGAATGACATTTACTTTCCCTACTCGACGTTCCAGGAGTTTTGCCCCAATTCAAAGTCCAATAATTCAGCGACCGACTAAATATTTGGCACTTTTTTGCTATTAAAATATTTTAAATATTCCCCAATGTAAGTATCCCTAAACCCACGGATTTACGTACGAGATAAGATGTAGATAATGGAGATGTGAAAAATTTGAGAGTAAACTTTAACATGTAAGTAAATAAACCAACCGCTTCTGGGATATCCACCAATGAAAATCAGTGGTTCGCTACTTAATGCCTGAGTGTCATCGCATGAAGAGAATTCCTTGCAGGATGGTAAAAACAACGGTACTCGTTTCAAATAGAAGACTCCAAAAATGCATATTAAAAGCACAACGATCAGTTGATACCGCTTTCGAGATAGAAACACTAGATGCATTTCAGGTTTCTACAATCAAAATAAGCGAATTGGCAAGCAAGTAGGCTAGAATTAAATAAAATTTCAAAGCTCTTTTAGTTTTAAAATGCTAGCTTCAAAGATAAGATGTACGTTTGCAAATATTCTCATAAATGGGCAAATTTATAATTAGTAGCTTCGCGTGAACAACTTGAGTAAGTCAGAACTAAAACCGTTAAAGCATTCAGGTTTATTAAATAATTAAATAGAACCGAACGTAAAGTTGAGGACTTTATTGAAAAAATGAAAATAACAAGATTAAAAAATAGGATAAAGCGGTATTGGAAAATGTTTAAAATTTATCGAATCTATAAAAATTCAGATTTCCTGATTGGTTCATTTGAGTTTACTTCTTCACAACTGCAAGTCCCTTAATTATAAGCTTGAGAAAATGTTAAGATAAAGTTTATTATTTTCTCTTATTTTTTTATTTGCCAAGTTCGCTGCAACCATGTTCTTTAATACTCAAAACTAAAGAAAGGCCTGTGGCCTACGGAAACAATTATATCAAATCGTTCATCATAATTTTGTAGTTTCCGTTTACCAAATCATTCATAACTAGATCACCTTACCAGTGCATTTTGGTTGCATTTTATGGCTTACCAAAATGACTAAATAACGATCGTCCCTTTTCTGTCTAGTCATTAACAAGGCTACAAGGTAGAGGTTACAACTTTAATGGCATGCCCTTTTTAATTATTCGAAGGGGGGGGGGACAATTCAGCAACACTTTTTTTAATATTAGCTGAACGGAGTAATCTGATAGTTATATGACACAGAAACTAAAAATTTCAGCATTATCACATATCAATGAGCACAAATGTTCAATATGACTCATTTCTGTTTTACCTGTAAAGGACCCAGAGCAGTTAATAGTCGGCCAAAGCCAGAGCCCTAGCAACTTTATTGAAATTGAAGTTTTAAATGAATGAATTCAAATTCTCAAAGGTTTAGGTAGCAAAATTTCTGAATTAATAGTGAATAATTTTTGCATGGTTAAAATTTAGACGTTAGATGATTACATATATCACGTTTCACATGTATAGACCGAACAAGAACTATTAGATAAATAAGCAGGAAGAAGTTAGGATTTTTTTTGAGGACTAACTACAGGTGGAATATAAAATCAACTAACCGACCATCTAACCATAATTGGGGACAGAGACTGACGTAGAAGTGTATCTCTGGTACTATTAGCCGCAAAATAGTCTTGAAAATGAATAAACAACACAAAGCGCGTGCGTAATATGCCCATATGATCTCAGAACTGAGTAAATATTTGGCTGTAATTGGTAATGGGAAGAAACTGATGTGAGTCAAACGACAGAGAATTTGCCTCAAGTTTTATATGAAAGGCTCACTTTCATGAGCAATACCATTAAATATTTCAATAAAAAGCGCGGATTCAAAGCCATTTTTGATAACTGAAAGCACGAGTTACTACGTTAGGTAGATTTATGAATGCAAAATTTTTTGATGGAGAAAGATTTATAGAGAGGGGGGATGTAAATCTCATTACATCGATGGAAAAAGAAAAAAAATAGGACTGGAATAAAAACCGTATTTCCTATTTTTGTCGTTGAGAGAGTTAAGAAAAGAGGTTCTAAAATGTACCTTCATAGATTTTATATTTGATAATCTTCAAAAACGTTTTACAGCGATAAAAACTATTATAGAGAAGAACATTTGACGAAATGTAACTTAATTTTTTATCAATACAAATAGTTCACCTAAGTGTTAATACTTTATTAAAGTGCCCTATAAAATCGGTTCACTAATTAAGAATAAACAGGTACACACTAACTGCTATAAAAAGTATTGCCTATGAATGGGTTCAAACCCAATAATTTGAGGAAAAATATGAAATAATCTTAAATCACAATCGTGTATGCAGCCCTGGAGTGGTTATTAAAGAACAACAACTTATTTAACTTAAAATTATTCTTCTTTTAATTGAAAAGAATCGTGATCATTGACACCTACCTAATGTGGCTCTATGGAATTCGGTAGCATCAAAGATACCAGTTTTATGATACGCGGGAAATGCAAGGACAAGCTCAAATTGCATGTTTGAATATTAAAACATATAAAATTACAATATTGAACAATAGCATTATTTTTTATTCGTGATTAGGAGTAACAACTAATGTGTAATTTTATCTAGTTAAATCATTTGATTTACCGAAAAATCGTATTTGATTATATGATTTGTAATGATGTCTTTTATATTTGACAATTCACCCCATAAGTTCTGGCTTAATTTAGTTCCATACCTCAAAATGCCGTCAATTTATTTTAATCAATTAAAATTCATAATTAATATCTCTTATAACATTCAAAAATCATATCATAAATCTTTTCAACTTAGTCAAAACCTACTTGTATGAATCATTTTCACGTATTTTAAGTGGTAAAAGAAAATTTTCTTAAATAATTTTGTTCATGTACAATTTTTAGGGCTTTAACACATTCCAAAAAATTATCCATATTCCTATTTTCACCTTTAACATAATTTTGGCATCACTATGAGATTGGAATCGTTTGCAACAGAAAATAGCTTTTAAATCATGCATTAAGTGTGACCATATTTTAGAATTCTCGCAGCACTGTCCGGAATTTGTGAAGCCTTCTTCATGTTTTTAGTCGTGAAGATTATGTTTATGTATTTTGTTCGTGTTGTAATATAGCGCCTTTACTCGTGTCTTTTTATACATATAATTTTAATTCACAAACTATATGAATCAGTATACGGTGATTACTGCATACATAATTCTTCAAAATTTTAGTTCAATAAAATAAAAGACATTTGAATTCGTGACTGTAATGCAAGGGCCTTTTTCATTTAACATGTATTGAGATGGCCGTACACACCGTTGAGGGTAGAGCAATTACTTAAAAGCGTACGTTAACCTTGGCGGCTTGTGGTACTTATTGTGTTCGTCTACAAAACCGAAATTATTTTGTAATCATTTATGGATAATCTAAAATTCTTTTTCAGCGCAAATTACTATATTACGTTGTATCTTGGTCTCTCGAAAGGATATTGAAATAGTACCATCATTTACTGATATGTGGCAGCATGGTTGTTATAGTGCTAATCTATTTAGTCAGAAGTGGCATGCATAGACTCAGTACACGGAATAACCAAATGTAAGAGAGAGCTACCTTCTCAAAGTTTTTTTGGAAAGACTTCGTTATTTCTGAGAAGAACTGAAACATGTTAATTAGCTGCTATTGACAGCAAATCGGAATCAACGTCTGATGATCTAGAACGATAAAGTGCCATCAAGCGCGTCCCATAACAGAGCTTCAAGTGTGCAAATGTAGATAGTATCAACTGCCTAGTTATCATGTGGAAACATCGACGATTAGATATGACTGGCGTCTCAAAAATGACTGTTTTACATATGGACCCTAAATTATTCATTATTATATCCGCAATTCGGAATTGTATCCGCAGTGATACGCCTAGTCAATAAGTGAATTCGGAACAAAGTACTCGAAACGAAAGACTGTGGATTTTTTTTCTATTCTTTGTTGGTAATTCTTCTTTTAAGTCTAAGCCTATAGAGTTTAACAGAGTTGTCTTTAATTTGATTTTTCGACAGTCAAAAATTATTACGAATCGGCATGGTAAAGTGTGCAAAAACTACAGGACGATGTTTAAAGAATTTTATGAAAAAATGTTCAGGCACTAGAAAAACATCATAACTGATTAAAAGGGTCGACTCAATACCCCAAGCGAGATGTCGATTCTATTAAAATGGGTGTCTCCGTTATGGCAGTACTTACTATATGATGGAGACTTCAATCGGTATCCGCTACTTGAATACGCCAATTTGTGATCAAGAAAATTCCTCAACAATGATCCAGGGACGTATGTAGGAGTTGATACACATGTTCCCAATTACGGACAACGACGGTCAAACATTATTGGTTCAAACGAACTTATTGACATAAAGAGCTTAACCAATCAGTACTAAATTATTGTCCCAACTCTTCGATATTCCTGAAAGATAGCAATGATCTGCAACCAATTAGAAAAGTGCTAATCAGTATATTTCATTCTGAATAGAAATGTCGCAAGACATCGTTTTGATGATTTCGAGGAAGGTCGATTCCATGTTAAAAGCAAAGTAGTCCACTTATTTTGCTGGTGCAGCGTATTTACTTTAATTTTTGTTTTCTTACTACTTAAGAATTTTACTTTTGAAATAAAAGGGGCAAGAGCAACTAGCAGTCATGTTTGAATATGCGAATAAATAAATGTGGGTAGCGCATTAGATTTGAAATAAACAGTGGAATTGAATGTACCGTGTAGCCAAGATTAAGGAGGTCCAGTGACAGCTATCGCATTGAAAATGATATTGAGCCTTTGCTTGGGGTCACGTGATGTCTGGCGGGAACTTTGTATTAAATGTGCACTGTGTATTGTCATTTTTAGTAACGTTTGTGAATACAGTACTGCAGAATATCGTTGTCAATCTAACGATGTTTGGGGCAGTTGCTCCTACTTAAAATGATATTCAAAGAGGTTTGCAAAATTTTGAGATACAAGTTTAATTCTTAATAACAAAGGTAAACGTGTGCATACAGCCTGTTCAGCAGGAATTATTCAACGCATTGATGAGTCGGTTAAGAAGTCGACGGAACCCAACCAGACTATTACACACACCTCCCTCCAAATTTATGTTCAAGCGGACGTGTACAACGTGTTGAAGCTGTTGCGTATGCGAGCGTATGAAGTAAGGGAGAATGCAAACATTACAGTCTACGGACCGCTCAAAACGACAGCGTGGAGTTGAAGATGACCATTATCAAAACGGATGATGGATCAAACTAATTGAAATGACAAAAGCTTCTAAACATATTTAGACGTGCTTTCAACACTTTCTAAGATCTATTTAATGTTGGGGGCGTTTTCGTTTGTAATATTCTCTATTTACTACTTCCAAAAAACATATTTTTAATCTACCTTTCTTTATTCACACGGGACCTCTTTTATCTCGGCCACAACAGTATAACAGTATAACTGGAAAATTTATGATATGGATAACTCCTGCATTGGTGCATAAATCTCATCCCCAGACCCGAGAAAAAATCATTCGAGACCAATTAGTTCCAATACCCTAGTCTCCTTTATTCTTGACAAATCATCTTCCTCAACCAGTATTCCAACTCTGTGCATTCTAGTGACCTTGTCTCACTTGACGTCTCTATATACTTTCTAACTATTACTTTACTTTGTTCTAACTCTGGCTCTTCTCCCTTCCCCCATTTTCCTCGAGCTGGGCACTAAAATTCTACTCGTTTGTCAAGCTCTGTCGCATCGAGCTTCATTCCTCCTAATTGGCCATACAAGCAGACCCTTATTAAGACGTATAAATAGGGCAAGTAAGTATGAATGGGTATATTCAAGGGGGATAGCAGATGAAAATGAGAAAAAAATTAAAGGGTAAAAAAGTTGAGAAGGAGTGACCATATTGTTCAGATGATCCCTACCCTCCACCCCGAGTGAGCGACTCAAAGCTGGGTATGCCTTGATTTGCCCAATGGCCACACGCACCTCCTGCGATTCGCCTATTCCACTGGTCCATTCAGCGTGCAGGGTTTGTGTTCGAATTTGGATAGCTAGGTTGTGAGCTTACTTCTGATGTGCTGTGCGTTTGTGGCTAAAGCCTTTTAACTAACGGACTGGCGTCCTTTCCTTACGCTTCAAATACAAGTTCCTGTTTATTCCTTGCTGCAGTTAAGTTCTTAGAAGTTTGTGAGATCTAAAGTTTTTGCAGTTTAGCATGTCTTTCAATGATAACTTCTGAGCAATAACTTTCTTGTCGCAGTTTCAATTGATATTTAGCATATTACTGGCCGTAATAGACATATCTGATCTCGAAAATTCGGTTTTAGAGATATGGACAATTTAACTTCTCCAACAGGTTCTACCAAGAGATATTACAGTTGGTTAAATAAAGCTACAGTATGATATTCAAATCTCTTTTTGATTTCTTGACAAATATTCTAATTCATAACCTCATATTTTCCCAGACATACATAGTAAAACTTGTATAGTTAATATATGAATGACGCCATCGTTACATGTCTAGTGCTAGTAATAGGGGTGTAGCATTATTAGTACGATCAACCACTACGCCCAGAGATCTTCGATTGTCTAGACATGGCCACTTGAGATGTTCTCTATCTGTCTATCTCCATTCTTCTCAAGCGTTGTCCCAATTTGAAATTGTGCTTTCTTTCATGACAATTCTCTCCTTGCACTCCACTCAAACGAGCCAATTTTGTTAAATCACACGTTTCATTAAAAATAAGCAGCAATTTGCCCCAAAATAAGGCGAAATTTTGCATGAATTATTTATTGATGAGAGTATCAGTACTATGCATGACTGCATAATAAAAAGTTCAGCTTATATTTGCAAGAAATAATCGGTGCAGTATTTAGATATAACTCCAATCATTGCTATTTGACTTGCTTTCCAACGGACGATCTCGCGATTCAATCACAGCTCGCGTAATTCCCGTCTCCAACCCTCTTGAAATTTGCACACTATTACCTTCCAGGAAGCTTGTGGTCAAGTTCTTGTAGTTATCATAGAACTGCAGTGGTGGTATTGTTGGTATTCCCATAGTTATGGAATTCGTTGTCGGTTGGTCTAGACAGGCTAAACAGAGATTCTGGAGACTGCTACTCTTTAGTCCATTATTAAACCGTTCAGATTCATCATTATGCAAAAGTAGAAGTCCACCTCGAGCTGGTGAGGGCAACGTATAACAGGTACCCACATTATGCCTCTCTTGTTCTACAGCTGGATTTTCCGGCGGTTTAGTCGTTGTTGGAGCAATGACCTTTTCTTTCTCGCAGCAGCTTATCAGCGTTTCAAGCAAAATTTTCCCTCGAAAAGCCAATGTTATAAACAGAGCAATGAGTAAAAGGCCCATAAGTGCACAAAGGAAGCTTGAAATGATATCAATTGAAGTCCATTGGGATGTTGAAACCTCATTTTCGATAGACTGTTCAGAAGATAATAATCTTTTCTGATCACTAGCTCCCATTGACGGAACAACTTCTGAGAGTTCGGTGCTCACGGGCGGTGGTCTGGTAATTTCTGTTAAGCAGAGAGTACGGGAGGCAAAGAGTTTAAAAACGCCCGGAGAAAGAACTCCGTAACTCGAATCTGATTTCATAGAACTTAAGAGGCACGTCTTGTCAGCAAAGTCCCAGTAAACTTTGGTTAATTTCTGTACACCTCCAAAAATGTAGGGATCGATATAAGAGTAAAATGCTGGCGCCTCTAGATGCATTGGACAAAAGAGTTTGGGATTTCGGGAGAGATCGATCTCACGTAAATTAGGAGCACCTTGGAAAGCCCCTCGAACAATGTACGTTAAGTTATTATTGGAGAGAGAAATAGTCTTTAGTTCAGTTAAGCAGCGGGTTTCAGTCCCTTCTCTACCATATGCCCAAAGAGGGCTCCTTATTCCAGTTATAAAATTTCCGGAGAGATCAATAGCCTCCAATTGCAGAGTATGTCCAAGAACGCCACTTTCAAAGGTTGCAGCCATCTCGAGGGTTCTCTTAGACGTCCAGTTATGTCCCAAAATGCGAGAACTTAAGCCCATGACTTCATCAAGGCTTCCACTCAATTGGTTATAGGAAAGTTGCAGGACTTTTAGATTACGGCAACCAGATAGACTATTACGATCCAAACTTTTAATATAATTTCGATCCAGATATAGGGAAACCAGATCATTAGGTCGAAAAGCATTTATTGATGTATGGCATAGATTAACTAAATAGCGACTAGTAAAAGTTCCTGTCAGACTGACATTCGTAAGTCGCAACTGCTGAAGGTTCGTAGGTGTGTCAAAAAACAAACGCTTCGTATTATCCAAATTCATTGAACAATCCGAGAAAGCAATAAGCTCCAGCTTTGATGAGATTTTGTAAAAGTTTGCTGCTTCAAAACCATCAATTTCTATATCAACATTATGGAGCCAAATTCGACGAAGGTTTCCTAAGCCTTGAAGAAGGGAATGCAGTGAAAATCTAACAGGATTGTCCCCTGTTTGACGCACATAGAGACTAGCCAGATCATGACAGTAGGAAAACACGGGTTTCGTGCGAAATGATCTATAGGGTGATGTTGAAGTATAATTAATCAAGTTAATCTTCAAACTCAACCAACTTCTAGCACAAATAACTGGTAGGGTATTAGTAGCTACATGACATTCGGCCGAATAAGCTGGAGATCCGTTGCTAGTTTCTTCGCGATTGCATTCACAGTTTGACGGACAAATGACATTCAGGGGTCGTGTTAATAATCCACGCTCCTGGGGTTCATAAAAGATCGCCCCACTTTTTGAAACAAGAATTAAGATATGAATGTAAATCGACAGCATGCCTGCAACACAAAACCACTCAAAATGCGAATGGGAAATACAGTGACTTACTTTTTCTACTGGTGAAAGGTCCTAACGTCTACATTTGCGCGTAGTCAGCGTGCGAGAAGGCCGAATTCTATTGGTTTTGTGCGAGATCGATGAGGGAAAGAGTTGTCTCAGCCTGGCAAGTGGAAAATGTTTTTGGGAATACGCGTAAATAGGCAAAATAGCCGCTTCATTCCACTTAAGTGGTGGAAACGCATATTCTTCTGCAAGGGGGAAAAGACGTCTTGTTTAGAGCAATTAAACAGTCTGTTTGTTGTACACACACATATATACATATGCTAAAAATATTCGCAACGTGTTGAAATATTTCATGAAACTAACTGAAACTCGCCTTTTAAAAAGCTTACTAACTATTGTCATGTTGTGTATGCTGGTTTATTAAAAGCGTTAATCAAAGAATTGTACTTAATGTTAATCCAAGCCTTTCCGCTCAGAACATGCATGTATTATGCCATAGAATTTTACCTATATGTAGAATGCCATCACTGGTGTCCTTTGAGTGTTTGCTTTGCTTTTGACTACTCATCTACTTCGCATGCATTTTTTACTCCGTACCAATTACAGTCCTTGGTTCTTTGTTTTTTGCTTTAATGTATGCGAAGTATCAGCTTATGAATTTTGGACTTTGAATTCACGGAGTGGCGTCGCGTATTCATTATGACGCCTTAAAGGTCATAGGAAATCATCTGGCTTGGCAAATGACACAATGTGCAACTGTCAAGTCAGAAGTGGAATGATCGGTAGACAGCCAGTGATGCACTTGTTAACTCTGGTCAACATGAGAGGAGGTGGGATGTAGGAAGCTGA
The DNA here is from genome assembly GCA_000469805.3 of Hymenolepis microstoma. Classification (NCBI taxonomy): domain Eukaryota; kingdom Metazoa; phylum Platyhelminthes; class Cestoda; order Cyclophyllidea; family Hymenolepididae; genus Hymenolepis; species Hymenolepis microstoma. The sequence goes on along the minus strand of LR215995.1, from coordinate 5,772,581 downwards.
CAAGAACGGGTTCAGGGTATTTTATTTCTATCCAAGTAGTGCTGTTAGTGCTCTATCGATTGGGTCAAATGGCTACTCTGTAGCTATGAAAAATGGGTTGAGATCGGCAAACAAATAGCAAAATGTTCAAATTTTGATAGTTAATCAATGAAACGAAACTGGTGTGTGAAATAAATGTCTATGAAGATATATGTGAAGATAAACTTCGAGCATGCTTCCTCGTACAAATAAAATTTCTTTCAAAGTTTACAATTTCTCCCAACAGAATAAACTCGAAAAGGCAGTCATTATAAAACTAGTTCAAGAAGATATCACTATTTTCTCCTTATCAGTTGTAAAATTTTGAGAAATTAACTACATTTTCTAACTCGTATCGGCGTAATCAGTAGAGCTAGGTTGGCTAACATTTGTTTCCTTTTTACGATCTCTTCATTTTTTGGATTTTCTATATAAAAATTACAATTTATGCAAATAGATTTGAGCTGTGCGAACTAAAACTGAGAGAGATGCAAACGACTAACCTTCAAAGCACCTTCTACTGTCAAACAAATTCGACAAATACAGGTTAATCGTGGTCAATACCAAACTCCTACTTACCAAAAGGACAAAAAGTCAAAGGAAGCTATGTATGAATTATTACTCTTAAATTAAAAATTAACTTTAAATTAGCACTTACCTTTTCTTGCAGACATCGCTTTGGCGAAGATTATATTTTACATTTCCCAAAATTACCTCAAAACCAAATTGGAAGATTGTGGAACGTTTGGGAAATTTATTTTTATTGCTTTTACCACTTTAGAAGACAAAAGCACAAAATAAACAGCGATTGATTGGCAATATAAAGATCCGTTTAGTCTTATCCTTCGAGGTATCGACTAGTACTAGTGAGACTTTGCAGGCGAATTCAAACGAGTACAGGTAGGAAAAAAGCTAGTTTAACACAAAACGAAAATTGTTGGAGATAATCGTACAGCCACATAATGCTTAGAAGAGAATTGAAGTAATCGAAAGGAATAAAACTTTTGATCACAGCAGTGTTGTGGTCTTCATTCGATCGATGATTATATATTAGAGGAACAATTGATTAATAGAATGTTCACTGACAGTCGGAGTATCTTTTGTATGCTTTGAGAGAGTGGTAGGTAACATTGAAAATATTACACCTTTATCTGATATCATATCTTTATTCTGGTCTCTGATACGATTCGGAGAACAATATTGATTGTATCTGAATAAAGAACTGTTAAAACTTCGTTCAGGGGACAAAGAGGGTCGAGAGCTGTTAGATCCCGTAATGGATGGCCATTGTTGAAAAAGACCAGAAGTATCCGAGATCTTTTCATTCAAACTAAATATGCTAGACGGCTAAAATTAGGAAATAATAAGTAAGATCTTCACACAAATATCAGCTTACCGAATGCTGATACGGTAAAGCCGGTCGCAATATATCATTTTCCATTCCAAACCGACATGTTTCGCTCCCTATCGGTCTTTTGGAAGATGATGGAGTTTCAATAGATTGCCAGGAAGTGTTTTGACTTCTGTTATCACCCAGATTTATGCCATTGATTTGTTCGCTATTTCTTGGCTGAGAGTACATTTTTGGTTAATTCAAATTAGTAATCTTGTCACAACGTTTTAAGTAAATATAATGTTAAATTCCTTTACATAATTTGACTTAGAAAATGGAAGTAATTTTTCACTTTCCCAATGTATTCTTATAACATTAGACCACCTTCTGAAAATGATTACAAATTTCTTTTGCATATCCTTATTTAAAACAAACTTCGTTGCTTATAGCTCATAATAAGTGAAATTTTACTTTTTGTGTTTTGTTTGCGTTATAGTTGGCTGGGATTTACGATGGTGTTGGCACTCAAATTTATGTCACTTGAGTTTCGAGGAAGTTGAAAGTGGATTGCTTATTACTAAACTTGGGTTACCTCTCCAACGAATGGGATAGAAAATATAAGTTAGAAATACGAGGTTAGTAGGATCGTGAGACAAAAGGACTTAAGATCAGCTACATTATTCGTGTTGGTTGGCTACAACAATGGGATCTCTTATCTGTTGAATTGCTTGTATGCTTATGGTTGTCTAATAGTGCCAGGGTTATATGTATACGTTCCAAAGCAAATAGACTGTTTTCTAGATCAGTCAGTCATTAGAATTTAGTGCCAATTGAGGAAAGAAATATCGTCTTCAAATAAGAAAAAAAGGTGTGCAAGTGAAAGCCCAATGGTTAAAATACGCCTTTGAATCAAGACTTATTTGGCACAAAGAGACTACTGTTAAACATAGTGAATGCAAGCGTTGAGATAGCAATAATATTAAAGATTAACTGCTATAATGAATGAGATTTGGATTTAATGGGCTCTTATAACATTAGGATGAGCTTATGTTTCTGAAGTAGACACAGAGATCTGTACTCTACAGACTCTCAGAAATCATAAAGTTTTGCCGTCATTTTGTTTCAATGCTTCAGGCTTCATAATTTAGCCCTTAAGTGTATCCTCAATGTCCCGAGCTTATCAACGATTTGAGTGATTAGTTATTTCATTGCCGTCAGTTTCATCCTTCTTAAAGCCCAAATAACCATTTAATATTAGTTAAAAGTTCATTAAAGAGAAATCGATTTTGTTGGTGTTCAGTCGAATAGACTCAACATACTGTGCATACTTTTAAGTATTCATTTATCTAGTGCCATTTGAAGGCCCAATTTTTTCATTAAATTCAATAGTTGTATATAGAATAAGATAGAATACGAAATAAACACTGCCGATTATGCACAGAATTTTTTCCTATAGCTACTAGCAATTTATATTCATTAGGTGGAGTCAAGCCACTTATCATTCAAATCAGTGTACGGAATACCCTTCTCCCGAGTGCTTGTTTGTTTAACGCTGACAGCGGTACGGCGGTGGCTTAACCCTCAGTCGTCAAAATTATGGAGAAACCTGTGCAAATACTGATAAACTAGCTTAAATATTAATGCCGAGGAGAAAATGAGTTGCCAGTCCTCTTTCTGGTATTCCACTGGATTTCAGTCAATTATTGCTCTATTTGTGTAGCGGTTGAGTATTATACAAGTGGGGACCAAATTTGTTCGAACCAAGCAGAAATTGAATAACTATTGACAATGTTTCCTATTATAACTCCGAAAATCTATTAAAGAGGACTCTTTCTAGTACTGAAATTCTGCCACTTCCATTGGGTCATGCTCAAGAAGCACGATTTGTTAATTCTCTCGCTGGTTGAGACTTTTGTAAATAAAATAAGAAGTGAATGCTCAATAATTGTAAAGAGCTATTTTAAGATCTGGAAGATTGTGATAATTAACTTACGTATTTCTCCACTACTGGATTTTCTAATGAATTCTCAACCAGTGCACAATTATTGAGCAGAATTTGCTGAAGTAAATTTATATTAGTTGGGGCACTCCTCTCCTGTTGAAATGGAGGTTCAGCCCGATGTGCATATGTTTGTTGGAATCGGGGTCTCTGTTGTGCTCTATCATTCAAACTAGAAATGCATTCTTGTGGTTTAAGCTTTTGAAAATAGCTTGCGTTTGGTTGATTGGAGCATAAGTTCTGTTCATTTGATCCATTTTGTTGAGATACTGTTGTCATCTGTGTTTGAGGAGTATGTAAAACTTCAACTGCACTGCCATTAGGAATATAAACCGATGCATGAGTTAGAAGAATGGAACCGGCAGGAATCAAAGTTGAATTGGATGGACAGGAGTTTTGTTGCTCTCGATGTAATACAAATGTATTCGATGGGACCTGTATTACAGGAGTTCCTGGAGAAGATATCGTCTGAGGATAATCATACTTAACTTCGGCGGAGTTGTTTTGGGAAATAACGGCATTCTGGGATGGCTTTTGGGCGAAACAAGTGTTATTTTTTGACAAAACCTACCATATAATTAGTAGAGATTGGAGCAGTCTGGTTATTTACCGAAAGATAGGGTACTTCACTGGTCATATTGCATGATATAGACGGATTAGAAAATTTTATTGAACCATTTTCGTATACTAATATGTTGTCAAAATGCTTGCATTTACTTACAGTGATGCTGAAATACGGGCTACAAGAGGAAAGAATGGTCAAATTACTCATCATATACCTGCTTGCGTATAGCATGACCAATATTTAACTTTCGATTATTGAAAATCAATGATTCACCCTCGTGTTTAATTAACCATTCCGCGATTTCTTGATTTTCAAATGTAATAAAACCATAGTTTCCCTTTGACAAAATCGAATGATCAAAAATAATTTTCACGTCTTTAACCTGACCATATTTTTCAAAGAACTTTCGCAGGTCATCTTCTGTAGTCTGGAACAATGGAAAGCAGGAAGTGAAGTAGAAATAAACTTACAGTTGATGAAATACCTCCTACGAATATGCGATTGGGTATAATTGTGCCTATTTTGGGTACCACTATGTTAGAAACTGAAGATGGGACCGATTTTTGCATTGTAAGGGGATTCATAACGTGTTCAACTAGTTAATATATGTACAAAAATGCAGAAAATAATTATGGACAGTTTGTGTTCGGCCTCTTTCAATTTATTTTAAAGGTTCTGTCAATAAAACGACGTTGCAGTCATATGATATGCCATTGATATATGTATATATATGAACTTTTACGACATTTTGTCCGATTGGGAATTGAATTACCAACATATTGATTTTAACTTTAAATATGAAATTCATTATCTGAAAGCATTAAACAAATTGTTTAATTGTAAGTATTTAATATGCATTCCAGTCTTCAATTTCAATAAATATTCCAAATGTATTCTAATAGTTTAAGTAAAAATACTAGATACCGATACTGAACTTGTACATTCAATGAAAATTCAACGATATCAAATGGTTTTGTGATTATTCTTTGTTCTCACACATTATTACATTATATCAGCATACGAATTGTTATCTTAGCACCTCTAAGTTGCCTCGATTATAGCGCTGCTAATTTTATTCCTGTACTCATTCCAATTGCTATTATCCAAGATCCTGTCATGAAGACAGGCAATTTGAGTTTATTTGATTCCCCCTCCACTCCCCCCCCCCCGTCTCCCCCACTTAATAAAATTTACATCATATGTGGAGTCAAACTGTCACAATCGGTCAAGATTTGGTATAATTAAGACATCATCTCTCTCGGAGAATTTTTAAGTAGTTCACAAAACCTTTCAGAAACATTTTCTTACAATTAAAGCTGCATATTTTCCCACGTATCGTGTACTTTTTAAGTCCTAGGTTTTGATGCGATAGTCAGCGTTGAATCATGTTATGTAATTGAAGTTTTGTCATTCTCAACACATGCTGGAAGCTTCTTTACAAGAAATAAAATTGGAAGTTTACTGTAGTTGGTTTTTCATAGACGAGATATATGCGATTGACATTATCATCTATGAAGGCTGCATCAAACGACTTCCTTGGTTCTAAAATCCCATCAAAATCAGAGATCGAGGTATTGATGCCACTAAGGAAGAAGTAATGTCAATCAATATTTGGAGATTTGCAGTCCAATTATCACGGGAAATCTTAAATAAAAGTTGTCATTATAGTTATCAACTACAACTATGGAGTGATAAAATGGAATAGATCTTTCTAAAGCCTGTAACCTTTGCCACAGGGTTAGTCACAAATTGCGCGACAGCTACAAAATCGACAAATCATAATCCACTACCGTGACCTTAATTTCCATGCCGAACGACCACGAGACTAAAGCTAATTCATTTATAACTAGATTAATTAAAGAGTGAGCGCTGCAAGATCTCTGTATTCCCTACAGGTATTGATTAAGCACCCACCCCATTGGCTTGACAACTTCCAGACCCTAAAATGCCGTGATAACTCTAACCCGAACAACTAGTCACTCTGGTTCATCATATCCGCACTAATTCTCCTTAGTAAAACCCTCTTCACAACCTACTTAAGGTGTTCTCACTACTTTGAACTTAGCTAATTTTTGGGTGAGGGGCTCTTTATCCTAAATGACTCTGTCAGAGGATTAGTAAGGTTTGATCAATGGTTTATATGTGAGCCACCCGTTGAGTCTTATCAATTAAAATGTATAAGTGGCTTCAGGAAAGGTTTATAATAATCAAGGCCCGAAGTTACTGCTTCCCCTTGAAGTGTAGAGAAGTTATTTCACTTCGAGATAAGCCCCTTTTTAACTCCAACTAATTCTCAAAACCCTACCCTAAGTCTTACCTTCGAAACGATAAAACCATGGTTTATTCTCTTATGCCAAATTGCTACGTGACCTCTAGTCTTCGGTTGCAAATACCCTAGAGCAGGATATTTTGAAGATTCTACTTCACATTTAAAATACAAGTAAAGAATATGTTGACAACATAATTGCAACGAATTGGAGTGCTAGTTCTTCATTCTCTCGCTCTCGAGCAATTCACATTCAGATACTTGCAACTCATCGCATTATGTACCGTTTCTAAAATAAGTTCTTACATTATTAAACACCCAATATTCAGAGGACTAATAATATTGTCAGAAAGTTGCAGTATTGCATAAGGAAAAATCAAAACTCAAATAATCGAAATACAATTGACAAGGTATTAAATGTAAGAAATAAATACAATCAGCGCAATCATTTGGCAGACATACAAGAGGACCCCGAGCAACCAGAGGTACAAGAAAAATTCTTATTGATATCTACTCTATTCAGATTGGCTACATTATCCGGGACTTTACACGAACGATTCACCTTTGCCTTTTCTTCCTCTCGAATTGCGATTTCCGGCAAACCTTGATTGAGTTTGCTCAGCAGAATACAAGCTTGACAATACTCCTGGCTGGAAATATATCCACAGGTTACACATTCACCTAGATGTAAACCAAAATTCGTCAATCCCAGTATAAAGTGAAGCAAAGAGGTGAGAAAGTAGAAAATGACGTACGTTGAAAGGGAACCTTTGCGTCAGTTCTAATAACCATTTGCTCGCCTGAACTTATTATATCTGCAGAAAAATAAAACCAATATTAAAAGAAAGTCATTGTTCCAAGCAAGATGAAAACAGACTAATTACCTAGAATGCTCCTAGGTCGAATCTTTTCTAGATCCTTGATGTAAGATCTAGCAAAGCCCCTATAAGCATAGGGAGCATACGTGCACTCTGTACAGAAATAATCTAGTTTTAACGCATGAGCATACATTACAATCTCCTTTTCAAAGGCATATTTGAGAGGTTTGAAGCGAGGCATCATTCCATTTGCGCCCTAGAATCAATGAAGTTGGTTTTAGTAATCGCCCTGCTGACCATGCAAAGAAGGGACTGTAAAACGCTTACTGTAATTATATCTGTACAGCGCTTCAGACGGCCAATATCGCACCTAAGAACTGAAATATTGGAGTAATATGACCAAACTACTTAAATTCACACAAGTAGACACTCACCATTCATTAACACCGTTTCGGCAATGTCATCGGCATTATGGCCAGTGCAGATTTTGTTAGCGCCTACCAAGACTGCTCCCCTATCAAGAGCCTGACGACGGAAAACTCCACAATATGTACAGTTATTTTTCAAACCGATCTTCCTAACAATCTCGTCCATTGACCAACCATAGAGTTCCTTGTAGGAAAGAATTTTCAAGGGGAGACCATATTGCACCTTATTACGTTTGACCGTCTGAAAGCAAAGGAAGATTAAAATCTCAAAAATGGGTCAAACCTCAAGGGAATCATCTCGGTAACCAGTGATCCCCTCGTCGATTGATAGGAGGATTAACTCAACGCCATAGTCGTAGCGTTCATTCAAGGTTTTCATCACATGAGCAAGGACCGTTGAGTCTAATATTAATAAATATCGAGAAATATTTACAGACCTTTTCCTCCTGATGCACCAATCGCTACCCTATCGCCTCTAGACAGTAGATTAGAAGTTTTGATTGTCCAGTGAATTTCCTCCTCGAAGCACCAGACAAAGCAATCCCGACAAACAATATCGCCTGTCTTAGGCCGTTTGAGGAAGCCTTTTGCTCCGCAACGCGCACATTTAATCATTCTGCAAATTGATATAGGAAAAAGTTTTGGCGTGAAAAATTAATGTTATTGATGGCACAATATATAATGTACATGTGTGTGTGCAATAAAAAAGTGGCATAATTTTTCAAAGCATTTATTGTGCGCAAATTCAGATGAATATATACTTTTTATAAATTTGCAGAAATTCATGTGACTACCCCGTGCGAAAGGCCAATCTAGCGCACTTCGACAGACAAAAAACGCAAATCAAGGTCACTCAATTTTCAGGGACACCTGTCATTAATTTTATAATTACACTAAATTAGTTTGTTAAACTATATGATTGGGTGATTAATTACTGGCTGAAATGGCTAAACCATAATGAATACGGATCAATTAATTTAGCTTTGATGAAATGGGGACTCGTAAATCTTCCTCCTCTAATTGGCAATTTTACTGAGTTTGTTAGATTATTACCAAAATTAATATTATATTTGAATTTTTAAAAACTCCTTTTAGCATCTAAGCCAAAAAAGAGAGGATCCATGTTTGTTTGAATTAGTCATATCGAAAAAAATATTTTCATGCTAACTCCGTATATTACTGTTTACTAGACATATATTAATTTAATTCTTGTTTTCTGAAAAAACGATTACTGAACTTCTTGGAAAGCCATCCCGTCAGCTGGACCTGTCGAAAAAATGTTCGAAAAGGGTACAGTGGATAAAATGCTTAATCTGAAATGGAGACAAATGGTAAGTAAGCGCAATTTGTTGAGCACTTCGCTTTTAGCTCATTTCTTTGGAAACTTCAGCCAAATATGAATGTCTGGGTGATGACTACAGCATTAAATGTGTTCATGTGCACACTGTACTATTTATAGCCTCTAAAAATGGCCCTAATCTAATGAATTCAACAGCAACACTGGACTGGACCAATTTCTGTACCTTGCTCAAAATACTGCAACACCATGACCCTGCAATTTAGCACATTTTATCGAATACACCATTTTTCAATTATTAACATTAAATTATTCAGTTCAATTATCATGTATAAAACATGTTCATTTTTGTAAAATTATATATTGTTGTTAATCCGTTATTTCTCAACATCGAAATGTGCCGTCCACATCTGCTATCTCTTGAGTATTAAAATTACTAAAATAAATGAAGAAATTAATTCTTAGAGAAAGTACTTGATTTATTTTACGTTAATAATTCTTCACTTACAAAAGAACATTTGTCTTTGAAAAGAATTCCAAAGAACAAAAATCTGTCCATCATTAATCTTCTTACTCGATATGATTTAGTCTGGGTTATTTATTCGAAAGTCTTGTCTACAAATCGGCTAAAATGAAATATCGCAAATTAACATAATAATTTTAAAACCTATCTCCTTGGTGTTTCAGAGGGCTAATTAGTATGTTAGCAACTTATAATTAAATTGTTGAGTTAGATATATTAGTCTCATATTTGAATCGTTTAAGTTTAAATATTAGAGAACATTTCCTCTCCACTTGCCATTTCCCATTTTTGGACCGCAAAATCTCGGGACATATGCTGATTTTTAAGTTATGTTGTCTTTTGAGTTGAATATGTTGTTGTTATCAAAGTTTTCCTATATTTAATCTACTGGGGTTATGCATTTGTCGTTCCGTGTCCCATTAAAGTAAGTGACGAATTTTAGCATCTATCACATATCGTGAATTTACCTGTGCATTGCCCTTCATTTTTTTTCAAATATGGTACTTACCAGTAAAGGAGTCTAATAGTTATTTCCATCTCCATGTATGCAATGGCAATTATTAAAAAGCTGCCATGTAATCTGGTATGAGGCTTTTGTTTTAATTAAATTTACTGTGGCATAACGTGTTTAGTTATTCGATTTCATTAACCAAGACTCATGAGAGGCTTATTTCCAAATTCTGAACATTATTACTCTCCTTAAAATAAGCGCAAAAAGTACACACTGTATCATACTATTGTCTTTTGACGAAAGGTATCATTTATTTGGCGTAGATAAAGATTTTCTTGAAAAGTCTTGTACATATTCACTTTTTTGTGCAAACCATCATTCTTTTGGTAGTTTTGACGCCAATTACAATATTTAGACTCTGAAATAAATGAGTTTAGTCCTATGAAAAAAAGGTGGTTAGAATTCTACCCTATTATATGGTAAATTTCAGTGCGTTAGAAGGAAAAAAAATAGTAGTTTAGGTATTTGTTCTAGTCATTCTAAGTTTCTCTAAAGTGTATCATTCAGTTAAGTTTCTGAAAAAATGTGCTTACACCTCTTCGACACAACAATTTTGAAAGCTGTTGCTTAAGTATTCGTCGAAGCCGTAATAAGAAGGCATATTAATGAATTGCCGCTCCACTTTCACACTGTTTTTTTTCATTAATTTAATCAATAACCGTCTTCGATGTTGTATAGAGCACACTGTTTAATGTGTAAAGGAAAAACCTTAACATGGAGCTTATATTTAGAGATTTTGATATCAGTTTTGTTTATAAATAATAAAAATGGCAGGATAAAGGCAGATTGAGCCGGTATATTAGATTTATACTCCTACTTTTTGTTTTATGAATATTTATTTACTTGGTTGATAAACACTGCCCATAAAATAAGGAAACTTCCGACCACCTGTCGCTAGTTAATAGCAGTAATACATTCTTCTATACATTTGAGTGACACTACTACCCAGTATTTTTTTCAGTTGAGTACTTCTAGATTCTAGATTTCTTCTCTCATAAGGGGGGGGGGGGAGGGAGAGGGAGGGGAGGAGTTTGAGCTTGAGTTCGAATTGCCAAATCGTGAAATTTCAACAGAATGCCGACTGTAGCCCCTAAGAACCGATATTCAGTCCCATCTTATTGTAAAAATTCCTACTTTCTAATGGATTTAATCCGAAGTGCCTAAGAACGCGTTTTAGAGGTAGTAAATATACTGTCAGAATTCTTAGTCTTTGAAATCATTTATAATACCAGCACTAGAAAGCGCATTGAATATGGAACGATGAAAGATAATACTCTATTTCCGCAGTAAGATTTGTATAGATATGCAACCCGTTTCTAATCAATTGTTTACCGTTACTTTAAATATAAGTGCCGCTAATATTTCCAACGAGTACAAAAACAACCTCTGTGGGTTAATACTTGACTCGCTCTTCGAACTGACTTCTGTCTCTTTTATCAATAAGCAACTCGCACTGAAAACCCACTTTACTGGCTGACTATAATACTAAAATGTTGTCTGTCAAGGTTCAAAGATAATTGCCATCGTCTTCCCTCCTCCCCTCACAGAACATGTCGCATAAAACCTCAAAAAATAAAGACAAATCGCAGGATCTAATAATAACACGAGATTACTCTGAGTGACATTTAAGTAATAATGCTCAAGCAGATATCTGAATTACTTGTAACCACTCAAATGTCAAATGACAGGGATGTAATAATTTAAAAATTTCAGGAGTCAAGGTCAAATAAGTTACGACAAATGGAGATTTTTCAAATTGTTTTAATGCTACTATAATTAGGCCATCGAAGCACATTTTATGAAAATTTGATGAGTGTGTTAGAAAAAAAAATTGTCTTGAGAGATAGAGCGATGCTGTTACATAGTGCATAGGAAGCTAGATTGCTATATATGGCATTTTATTAAATGAAAATTAGTACCAATGCTCTAAAGTGCTAGTGCATTTGGTTAAACTTTTATTTGACTTCCCACCATGAACTTTTGTCAACCTCCGTTTGCTCTAGGATAAAACTATTTTTTATGAATATTACAAATAGTTATTAGTTTTAAGCATTATTATCTTTTAATTTGTAATGCAAAATTGGCGGAAAATATATATTGAAGAATGGAATAGTGATCATTTGGGGAAAATATTCTTCTAAACCACAATAAAAAAGTCTTGGCTTTTATGCGAATCCTTATTTGCTGCGTTTTATTGAATTTAGTAAGTGGTAAGCCCTTTTAACTGGCAATGCCCTATAGGCCATATGCTTTACTATTAAAAACGAACCATTCTTAATCTGGGTGGCCAATGATGTTATCATTTTTATGAGCTCTCAATCGTATTCACGCATTCCAATTATAGTAACCATATTTCATTATTGTTATTATATCTATTATGATTATATTAGTGAGGATATTTCCTAGTATTAGGAATAGGAGAATCAGTGTTATTCGTGGCAACTTTCCTTATTAAATGATTCTATGTGAGGAAAGAAAGCAGAAAAAGTGATTCGTCAGCTATTAATGTTCATTCAAATAGTTAATTTTTTTCAATCACTAATCATGTTTGCTGTTATCATAGCCCCAATAAGCGTTATACACACTATCCGTCTGCTTGTTCTATCTAGTGGAGATAGTTTAACCAATTCCGGGAGCCATCTCAAACTCGGAAATTCCTGCTATAGAGATTATTGAGGATAAGTCAAGGCTTATTCGTGTACCAATCCGCCCAAAAACACATCGCATTGAACATTACATAAATAGCATTTACGCACCCATAGATGAACGAACATATCCGCAAACTTATTTAGGCAATTTCCGGACAATTTTCAAGACAACTGAAATTTGGCGATGATTTTTCTGTGAATTTTCATAAGTGTAATTAGTTATGTATAGTTGAATGAGAGGTGGAGTTCGTTTACTGCAAAAACTCCGAACTTGGATGGTGAATAAATATTTATCAGATCCTTGCGTGGTCACAAGGTCAGATTATGCCTAAATGAACGCGGACTGATTGCGGACCCCACAGGTATCAAAAGTCAATTGTGGAGCAAAGCGGCCTCGAGAACCTTAATAAATTGACTTTCGCCGTCTATGCTGGAACAAATAGCATGCCTATCACCTACTATCATGCGTGTGTGTATTTGTTTACTTTCAAACTTCTTATTGGCACTAGGAGAATTTCAGCAAGAATTTCATAGGGCTGCTAATTATTCCAATTTTCTTTTCTGATGGACTATTCTTTTGCTAACGTAAATGTAAGTTCGAATCATGATTGGGAGCTTCATCTTTAATGTATATAACGAAAAATATTTATTAAACGTTCTTCGTAAAGATAGGCGTATTGGTGAAAAATTAAATCCCCATGCAATTCTTTATTTGATTTGTTTCTAAGGACTTATAACATGGATTATCAATTGTTTTCCGATTCTTTCTGATTCCACTATTGTTCAGGCTGCCGTTGAACATAAATAGTGTTTTCAACTACTAACTGGGGTTTCGATAGCAATAAGCGTTAAATCCCATGGCGAAAATCTTTCGAAGGTAGGCGTTTAAATGAATACTTCCTTTAGACAAATTGAAGAAAGCGATTTGTTGGTGAGAAGTGAACAAATAACAGGACAGATCAATTATTGATTACAATACATTGGATAAAGCGGAGTGCAGACAGTGAGGAAGCATTGTTATTTCAGTGACTCGTGATCTCATTTATATCTTATCACTCATCAGGGTTGTTTTTTGCCTTTCACACCTTAAGCATATAATCATTACATTGAAAGCGTTAGAAACTTCAATCTCATTAGAATTGTTTAAAATCAAATTGGTGTGTTTGTGCATGCTTTAGAAGCCATAATTGGGAATGAAATTTTTATCCTAAACTTTGGTTCACTCAAAATGCTTCCCCAAAGTTCGTTACTGTACTTTTAGTGCCTCCTTTTAATTAAGTACAATCAATTGTTCATAGAGCGCATCAAAATTAAAAATGGGAGAATTTGTCGGTCGTCGCCACGAGGAAATAGAAATATAAAAAAAGTCGCCATAATTTCGTACAGCGATCGTGCCTGCTAATGCGTCCTCCAAATAAATAATGCTTATAAGTTATCGCTTCAATGAAAAATCATTCACCATTTACAAATTGAGCTTGTTTCTTGGTAAGGACATTTAAAACAATGTTGGCAAATCCACTGTTCCATGCTATTACCAAAAATGAAAAATAAAACTAGCATTTTTTTCAATCCAATCAGCATTCTGTTCTGCTAAAAATTAATTAGCAACCTTAATTCGATTAACTGATTAATGATCACTTAATAGGCGCAAAACATTGGAATAAGTTTATTGACTCGTTTGCCAATATCCAAATGACGAGGATAATTTGAAGATATTTTGATTAGGCCATTAATATTAGTAGATGATTAGAATGTCAAAGCAATGGTCTGAGCCAGAGTTTAACATGAAAAGAAAAGACTTGAGCCTTAACCACAGAAAGAGCTTGAATTAGCCCAATAGTGGTGCTAGGGGAAAGAATAATGGAAAAAGCAAATAATACTTAGCTTAAATGTGAGAGACAGGTCGAAGTCGGAAAGAACATGTCGTTATTGCAGAACAGCTACACACTAGTAGACATGTGTTCAGCATCAATAAATCAACCATACACTCCTATGTCCTTTTTTCTAACTTGAAAGTTTTTATTACCCAAGGTCTAGAAAACCAGATTTTAGCATTATTCATATGTAAAGTGAGCATGATCTTGTTCGCGAACCTTAACTGTCATCTTGTTCACGTAAACTCTCATAACAAGCAAGAAATTTTAAGTGCTTTGATGAACGTATTTACTTTGCCAGACTCGGATTTTTGGAAACCTCTCTACCACCACTTATCTCTATGTTTTAATCCCAATGACAGTGCGAGTACCTCTGACAGGTATAGACTACTACCTTTCTCTATTTACAATCATTGATAACTTCTATTTAAAAGTTGTTTTATATTATCACAAGCTTCAACCAATAGAACTACTTTAACAGAAAAGTCAGACGTCTTTTAGAAGGCAGCAACTGAATCCAGAAAGCCGTATGCAGCCAACTTCATATGCGAGATTTTAATCGATCAGTCATGGTTTTATTCCATGGGTGGGTAAATTTAATAGAATTCGTGAGAAATTTTTGAACATCCGTCTGAAGCGAGATCACCAGTAAGGTTTAAATTCAGAATGGGCAGTCAGTATGTGACTACCACCAGCTAGGCCTATACAGTATTAGGGAGTAAACTATTGGTCACAAATTCCTGGAACAAATTCTAAAATTCTACCTAGAGGTTCAAATTGATGCATCTAGCGGAAATGTCAGCGTAAAGGTTAACTGAGAGCTCGACCGTCTGTTCGTACATGAACTTGATATTTGACATGTAATGGTTACAAATTACTTTTATACAGAAATTAGGATACTTTTAAGCATCAACGCTTATGAAAAATTTTATGGAAATATCTACGATGCCCAATTCATATATTTCATGAAAACTTATTAGAATCGCCCGAGTCTGCCGTAAAAAAGTTCAATCAGACCAGTTTTCTTCCTTCTAGGAGTCCAAGTAGTTTCTATGCGCACAAAAAATTTTGAATCCGTAACCTTGATAGAGCACACAAATGGTGAAGTTGGATCAGTAAATAGCGCCAAGGCCGCGACCGATTATATTTTATAGTGCAACTTTAATAAAGAGTACATCTAATAATAAAGTAAATAACGTTTGAATTCCCATTACACTAAACATTTAAATGGTATCAGACAAAATTCTCTAATTGATTAGTTCCAAATTAAATGAACTTTACCTAATTGGCAGCATTTTCCAATCTAACACAAAGGTTTAGCCGGATAATTTAAATTCCAGAGAAATGACTCGGCTGATCCGAGTAGCTAGCCATTTAAACTTATATAGGATGAGTGTGAAGTCACCATGTGACAAAGATTCCTGTCATCGGATCCTACCGATAAAAGAGTTGGAAATAGGGGGAAGAAATAGAGAACGGTTCTTAAAAAAATCCCCGCTTATATTCAAAATGGACTAACATTAGTTACTGATTTAATTGTGGCCAAAGTTGGAGTGTTAAAAGGCTTAATTTCCAAGGTCAAGCAGTGTGGTAGGAGGGATCAGAAAATCATTCGCTCTGGAAACAATTCATCTCATTGTAGATTTCGAATAAACTCGACTTTATTTCCAATAAATTATTTTATCCGCTTGGCAAGATTTTAATCTCCTTCACTTCGTTCTGCGTGTGATTCACTCGTAGAACTGTTTAGTACTTTGCGTATTTCTCATAACAACTACTACTCTCACTCGTTGATAAATGTTCAAACATGTAATAAATTTACATTATTCCAGTTTAAAGGATACGTAGAAACAGAAGAATTGAGAAACTGCGATTAGGAGAACCCTAACTCATCTAAATTCATATATGTTCGAATCGGTTGCTTCATCAACTCAAGCCATCATAAATTTCTTTATATGGAATATCCGGATCCCATGACATCGAGCGTTTTTTCAACCACCTATCAAATTCCTGCTATAGGAAGCATTACTCTATTAGTCAAAACTTAGGTACAAGGCTAACCTCTACTTTATATCTTCTTTTAATACAAGTATCGACCCACAGTCTATCTCCTAACCTTGGGATAAATTGGTTATCAAGGGCAGGAGAGGGCTATATCAAAGCAAGCTTTATCTCTCCAGCTCAAGCCTCTCTTCCAAAAGTACTTGAAAAAAACTCTGAATCAATTATCAGAGTACTCCGCTATGACAATCATAGTAAAGGAAAGGGCTAAATATTCTAATGAGTCAGACAAAAGAGAATTTAAATTCAGGCCGGAAACGCATGCCCGCAAAAGCCCCCATCATTGAGTCCGAAAACGGCTCTGACTAGTAGGAGAATTGCGACGAATAATTATAATTTACAGATTATTGGTGGTAAATAGAGAAAGAAGGCTATTCAATTAGGCCGCTTGGTTTACAAGTCTTTTTAATCGATTTTGCCAAGTTCCCTCCCGCCCCCGCGTTAGAGCTGGGCTCTGCAGAGCAGTTGCCTTTTGCCTATTTACTCTCAACGTCCCAATGCAAGTATCCAATCGTCTCCTCTGCCTCCTTATCTTTAAATAGAACGACAGCAAAACTGGGGAGATAAATTGGTAAAGGAATTTAAGGGGGAGGCGAGATTATATATTAACGTGAAATACTTGAGCAAGATTCTTGTTGAACACCAGGGAACCAGGAGTTCCAGGTTCACCATAATTAAATGCTTGAATATGAAAAATAAAATGAAGTATAAGACACACTATATCCTCCACTATATTCTTGAAATCTTACCAAATAAAAATATATATGAATTTTAGATAGAAGTAGCGGCCACTAGGTGGAATGTCAAAAAACCAAATCGTATTCCAAAGGCATCGAAATACGTATTTAAATTTATCGAGTAGGAGAATTGAGAAGACCATTGAAAAATTACATTAAGTGGCGGCAAATCCATGAAGACGGCTGCCAAACTGGTTCACTAGCTGTGAGGCACGAAACAGTATCAGTAAGTTAGGTTGCTGTGTCCAAGTCGAAACAGATCACGTTAAGTATAAAATCGAACGGCAACGTCCCAAAGATCTGCCACAACAAGTCATGACCCTAGTTACCGACTATTTAAGTAGAGCTCAGTGATGGTCAAATTTGAAATCGCTATTTATCCTGAAGGCCATATAGTTAATTGGATGACTTTATCAACTCCTAAATTCGAAATGGCATTAAATGGAGCGGTCTTAGCCTTAAAAATTATTTTAATTTGAATATTTAATTTAAGTTCTCTGGCTGTTCTCTTTCCAGCCTAATTTATCCACGTAGAGTTTTTTTCTCCCCAGTTCAATAGAGCATAGCAAATAATTTAAGCAATGAGTGATGTAAAACGTACATCGAATATCAACGTGTCTTTTTTTCGAAATCCAACAGTTTTTTGAACTTTTATTCAAAATAATTTTTATTGCCATCGACATGAAAATAGTACCTGTAAACGAGGGAAGAAATACTTTATTTCCAGCTAAGTAACAAAATAAAGGAAAACTATAATCATTACAAAGCAAAATTCTCCACCTATCTCCCAAAATAATGCCCTTAGAAATATCCCTCTACTGGACTGAAAAGCATAAGATATACACTTGACTTAATAACTAAGGGCACGATTATTGAACAATTATTGATGCACATTTGGGAATGAATATCTTTGTATTTTTAGGACAGTTTAATTGTTATGACTAACAAAACTGGTTCGGCAATTTATTACCAGGAAGTCAGCCCAGCATGCAGCAAGACTAGGGGATCAGCTAGAGAAGATTTAGGGGAGGTATGCATTCATATTTATTTGAAGGAGGCTGTTGGATTTTCTTTTCAAAATACTAAAAAAAACTATGGCATTAAAATAGAAACAATTGCTTTATCTCAATAGCGGAATAATATGCAAGGAAATGTCCCAATTATCATGGGTCAACTTTTCCCATCCCGTCTAATAATTTTTTTCTTTAAAGCAGTACTTCTGCACGCCCAATATTGGCAACATTTTTCAAACTGGTAGTCAAAGGGAGAATTTCATACACGATAATTTGTTGTAAATATTCCTTCAGTTCTGCCTCATTAATAGAAAGGCGCCGAAAACTCTTAGAACGCGGCTCCGGAAGATGGGTAGGATATGTAGAATTATTGTAGATGACATTAGCCATAATAAATGTGAAATTGCAAATCTTATCAGGGTAAGATTGATTAAACTTTCGGTAAACTAAATATTCCTCCTCTACTCCAAACCATTGAAGACCAATAAAAATTAATCTCCTAGTGACTCTTGGATAAAAGGAAGTGAAAATTTCTGGAAAGCAGGTGAATACTTTTACAAACAGTTCAAAATAAGGAATAGCAAACCATGATTTGAATTTTAAATCCTCCAAAAATCTTGGATTGATTTCATTCATTTCTTTTCTTTGCAATTTACGCCCCCCCCCCTCTCCCCTCTCAGACCATGCTACGTTACTACCAATTTCATAATTATTCTTCCCCTTCAATCAGTTTTCAACTACTCTATCTTTATCCGAGGGAAAATTATGTTGCTTTACCGCGCTATACTTTTGACTTGCATTGAGAGGACTATTTTACTGAGCGTTCAAATAATTGACGAAAGATTAGTAACTATTCAAAATTCAATTATATTTATTTCTGATACCCCAACTGCAATTATCTAATTACTTCATAATATCACCGTAATATTTAAACTTAATCAGACCACAAAATCGTTTAAGAACTTTTGGGACTTGAGTTACACATTAGAGGGACACTGACTGATCCAGAGAATACTTTGACTTGATTTCGCTGTATAGATGACTCAATTAGATGCGTTCTAGCATATTGACGTACTCACTTTCATAGCAATCAGATCAGATAAGAGACATATTACTCTACTTTTTGTCAATTCCGTTTGTCATTTAACCTAGAATCTTCGTTTATTTTGTTTACCTGTCAGGCACACTCTGTGCACATCTTACGATTTTCGAGGAGTAAAGACCCCTATTTCATTTATGTGCATTCGCTTTTGTAAATATTTTTTTATTGATACTCGTTACATTACAAAACAACCAAGTTCCTATCCATTTGACAGAGTCGTCAATGAGCTCTACATTTCCTTAAGCTGAAAGGGAAATCGATGCAGTGGTTTAGATGACAAAAATTCTGATTAGCAGGTAATATAGGAATTAAACAGCAGTAAATTATGGTTTCTCTTTTTTGATATATCAGTAGGAAATAGCACTTTTACCGTCACAAAGTGTACACTTCCAACTCTCTATGTATTCGGAACGGACAATTGGTCTCCGCAAGTAAATTTCGTGAGAATGAATCTCCTTTCGATTCGAATTTATAATTTGGATACTTGATAGTTGAATAATTCCTATACCGTCTCCATGAGCTAAAATCAAAATCTTTTTCATTTTCCGAAAGGTAGTATCGTTTTCCTAACTGAACGTCCTTCTAAAGGCTTATTTTGCCTTCACTTACCGAATTTGTCGTTGTATCTTTTGAATGATGAAATAGTGGTCTTGTAAGTTACCATAGTACGAAATCAAAAATTGTTTTAAACGCACTGAACTCTTCACAGACACCTTGACTTGCGTGTAGTGGACATTAATTTTTTGCTGCTTATCCAGCATATTGTAATTGGGCACATTATATTAAGACATGGAGGGTACGCGATGCACTTACCTCTACGTGGTGCACCCCGGGCAACCTATACCCATACGGCAAAAAAAAAGTCTATAATCCGGCAGTTGACTTCAAACTACCCTGATCCGACTGTATTTCATATTCGACCACTTCTACAGTGCTCATCTTACCCTTTTCTTTACCTTTGTGTCTGTCTTTTTTACATCTGTGAATCACCCTTCTGATCTCTCTTTCGACCTTTTGTGACTTTGATGTTCCTTCACTCTGTTAAGCCTGAATTCAATTAAAGGACTGATGATAATTATCATAAAGCCTGCCGTTTGGTACAAGTATTAAGACATGGTATTGTCAAGACGTGGTTTTTACTGCATTTTTTCCACTGGAAGTTGCTCTAAACTCTAATCTGCGATTTTTATTTGAAAAATGTCATAAAATTCTAGAGGAACATAAGGCGGCTATTATGTTTACAATTAAAGCCTACATTAAAATCGAATAGTCTTTTAAATTATAGGTCTACATGGAAATTGAATAAATGAAAATTGAAGGGTACCTAGATTAACATCGAACAATGTCATAGAAAGGCCATATATAATTCTTATATTCATATAAGTTACTTAGCAACACGCAAATCAGGCATGATCCAGTGTAGTACGCTAAGTTTACTTTATTTTTTAATTGATTATTGTGCTCCTGATTTAGAGACATAACCTAGGACACACACAAAGCCCATTGTGCAATCATGCATTATACACCTGTGTCAAAGAGTAGTTTTATTATATGTGCTTGTGATTGTCCTGCTATAAATCAAAAATCACGTTGTGGCAGTCGTGAACACATATTAGATAGCTGGGCGGAAGTAGCAAGTTGAGAGAAAAAAACACATTTGTATAGGCGCGAGAGAGATAATGGGAGGAAACGTCGCTTCATGAAACATAAACATTAGTGTAAGTTACAACCCAGGTCGTTCTTTTACTCTCATAAACGTCTATAGACAGAGTTCGTGTTTGTGTGAATATGAGGGAAAAATCAGAGAGAGAGAGAGAGAGAGAGAAGGCGGTGGGTCATAATTTCCACACTTGGAAATGAGATTAGAGGTAAAATTTTTAGGGCGTGATTCTCTGTGGGCATACCTATTTGTGAAGGGCTTCGTTCAAATAATCATCCACAAAATGTTTTGGCACTGGAATCAAGAAAAGGGCGGCTGATTTAATCTAAACACAATCTAGAAGATGGACTCACAATGAACGTCCGAGATATTGTTTGATGGTCAGAGTTTGCAGTGTCCTTCAAATGACCAGACTTCCAAATTTTAATTCATCAAGGAAAAAATTTCACATTTTTGAAGAAGAGAACAAGAATTTGGTGCTTGTGTCATTGCGAAACATTGATTTCAGTTTCATTTGACAAATATTTGTTGGATCGATTTCTACAAATAAATCCAAACTCACAAATTGTGGGATCAGGGCACATTTCCAAAAAAATATTATGAAATCTTTTTGGTTTCTTTCTATCTCACCTTAATGTCAGCGCCCAGGCAATGTATTTGGTCTCGAGCTGGCAGCTCCAGACTAATCAAAGAGAAAGTTAATCGCCTCTCCTCTTGAACACTAACCTATAACTGAATCCTATCATCAATATAATTAAGATAGGAAATCATGAAATGCTGGTAAACACTATTACGGCAGATTTTTCTTGAACTTGACTCATAAAAGCTCTATATTTTCATTCACAACTAAGTGAGAATTAACGATAATAACATCGCTCTCCCTCGAAGGTTAAACCTAATACAGGTCAAACTTTGTCACGAAAGGATTTAACGTGTAAGCAGAAAAAATGCCTCAGCATCTGAACAGACTTAACCTTGAAGAAATGACTTTCAAGAATAGGCAATATATCTTCAAAAGCTGATTTAATATAATGACTTCTTCCTATTGATAAGAAAGAAAATTTAGCCTGCTCATCCAAATCTATTCATCTCCAAACTGAAAATTATTTTATGGCGTAAGTAAATCCCTTAACGTGTCAATACTACAAAAATAGAAGGCTCAGTTGCTTTGTTTGTAAACAAAGCGAATAAGAACACACCCCCATATTAGGAAAATAAAACAATTGGTCCATTATTCACTTTTATTGGTTAATGGTTAGGTAAGAAGACCAAAATGAGGGATTTTTCTTGAAAGACAAATTGTCTTATAAAGTTCAGAACTCAATTATAAGATTTTACAAGATGGTGCCTGGTTATTTTCGCTGTGGTATTGTATAGTTGCTTTGATAAACAGAATCTCCGCATGAATTTTCGTTAAGAAATATTTACCCTAAGATTGCATTGTAAGAGTAATGAGCTTTTAGTTAAGTCCATTAGAATTGAACGCTTTAAGACACGTTCCTCAGATGAAATTTTGGATCAATTTGCAAGGCAATATTAATGGGACAATCTTATACAAAGGTCTGATCCAAACAGAGTTGAAATGCCATCCTTGATTAAAGAATGCAATTGTCTATATCGATTAGAATCATAATATACAAAATATTATATTGAAATTAAGGTTAGTAAAGTGATGAATCAAGAAAGGGTGTGGATGTAATTGAAACTCTTGTATTTGATTACATCTCTAAAACGAGTGGAAGTAAGAAGCTATCCAGTGCAAGTGCGATATATTGACTGCAAAAGTAATAATTATTGCCATATATAGATAGGATACGAGATGATTGCTTGTTAATTTCCAAAGACATTTAAGTTTACCCTAAAAGAATTTCCCACTTTGAAGATCCCAATAGAAAATTCGAACCTGAGAACTTCTCTTAAAGCTTCTTGGTTTTGTAGTACTTGTTATATTCGATTTCTCAAATGAAAAATTGACAAATTTTGGTTGTGGTAATTCAAATAAAGCGAAAGGACTAACAGGATTCTGAGGACAACGTTAATTTATCGAAGAGCCATTTAATTCACTTAATTTATGAATTCATGTTTTTCTATGTTTACTAAATGGATAATTAATGTTCAAAGACCAAATTACATGAATAGTTGTAGGATGTCCAGTGCATTTCTTTAAAGATGGTCAAAGATGACATTTGAAAATGCATTAATCTTTAATAGGAGGCAGCAAGTCATAGCCAAGTCAATCTACAGGTATGCGATTTCCCACATTTGACAATGATTGATTAAATTTAATGAAAGTATGGTAAATTTAGGCAGTGCTAAAAAAATATATTACAGAATTGATGTGATGGTAACATTATTACTAGCAGTAAATGGAATAATTATTGCTTTCTTTAAAATTATTTTTATTTTTAAAATAGTCAGTTAGACCGTATAGATGTTTTCTGCTACTCTACCTCTACTCATTTTACTATACTTGAAAAATTGTTGGGATAATAAACATTGAAAGAAAGAAAAAGTAACTCAAATGAATATGATTTCCTGATACCAAGTAAAGAATTTCACTTCTAATCAGTCTATTGATAAATAAAATATAGTCACCGGCTCCTTTGAACAAAGTACTATTTTCTAACTCAAATTTCAATATATAATGGATGAGTTTAAATGAATCCAACTTAATGCTTAAATTTACTGTGGAAAACAACTGTTTGAGTTATTGTCGAATGGTGGTGTTATTTTATTTAGATTATGAAAGTTTTCTTATATGCATTCATCTATTTCATTGCTCATCATGAACATATCCTATTTCTCGACCAGCACGTCCAATCTCATTACATTAAATTCAGTTTCACAATCTTATTGACGATATTTGTTGTATGGGGAGTTTTCCCACAAAAGAGTATTCTGCAAAAAAACTTGGAAAGCGTTCACGTGCGTCGACCATTGCCAGAGCCAATCAAATTTTAGGTATTTACTGATTGGCTGAAGAACTAATAGCATCGCGGGCATAGCCTGCCTACGTGACTGGTCCAATTGCTAGATCAGATGATTGGCTGCCTCAATGGTTTGCTTGTCATTTATAAAGCCTCTGAGCGACTGAGCGTGTTTGTCGTTTGTGGCAAGACGTTTGAGCTCGAATTTCTTAATGTGCCCTCTCAACTGAAGTCATTCGATAGGAAGGCGTACGCACTTGAGTGAACTTCGATGGTTTCTGAACTAGGTCTCATCTACGCTGAAAGAAAACACTGGACTGGATCTATGATTGAACTCAGGTATGGACATCATGAGTTTAATTTCAAGAAAAATCGTAACTGGATGGACCCTGTAGAAGACTCTTCCTTCAAATGTACCTCACTTCTTAGTAATAGTCGTAGAGACGGTCAAAGAGGGCTACTAACCAGTGGTTTATTCATGGAAAATTTCCTTGAATCAGCCTCCCGTGATATGCCGGATGGAGTTCCCAATGGCAATGCTCTGCCATCCTCTTTGGCTCGTTATATCCTGCAATTGTTAAAGGAAAAAGATGGCATAAGACACTCAATAACAAGTCTGCTGCCAAGTGAAATACAGGAACCATTTGGATACGAGTTGTGGCACAGGAAGGCGCGTTGTCGAAGTTGTGAACCCCAGGCCAAGAGTTCCCAGTTCGGTAGTGCTGCTTTATCCACCTTCTTTTTCGAAAATTTCTTCCTTAATCTTCAAGACCGACTAACTAAATGTAATACATCCCCCCCACCCCGTAAACGTCTTTCCCTTTCGGACTCTGAAATTTGCTATGCAAAAGATCTCCCGGAACAAATCACGAAAGAACCTTTAGAACGTATTACTACTGTGGAGATTATCCCAGAAGTTTCAGAAGAGACCACTACCCTAGAGTCAAGTGAGTCTCTCGATTCGCCTGAAGAACCTGCGAAGGTTCCAATTTTCGAAGCTGGAACAATAGAAGAAAATAATGATAAAGAACTGGAAGAAAATAAGGAATGCTCAGTTGAGCCCGTTGCTGTGACTCCATCTACTCCAATCTCAGAGGAACCTGAAAAGCATCTGGATCCTCCTGTTAGTAAAGTGAGCAAGAAGAAAAAGAGCGTACGGTTTGCTGATGATGTCGGCTGTGCGCTATACCAAGAAAAGCTTATAACCGATACTTCTCTGCCTCCAAATTTACATCTATGTAAGTTTTTCATTCCTTAGTCGCTTTTCTCTTTGCATCAGGTATCACGGGCTGTATTGCAGATGGAAATCATACGATTGTCACGCAGATTAAGAATAAAAGGGCATATGAATTCAAAGTGCCACTCCGATCATTTTATGAGTGTCATTCCATCGTGAAATTTCGGTTATTTGAGGAAATTTGGTTTGTAGGTAGAGTTGGGTACGTGTGCTGCCTGTTCTTCAGTTAAGTGTTGTTGTTATCTGTTGATTAGCCTAATGTCGTGGACATTAAACTGGCCTTACAAAAGTGCAACGTACTTACTACCTTGGCTATAGAGTTTTAAAAAGAGACGTAAATACTGATAGTTATTCCTGAATGACTTAGCAAACTCAGTGAAGGACTTGCTGTTCATAATAGGCAAAAATATAATTAGCAATAGGTGATGTATCTAGCGTTATTATTATATGAATTAGGAGTAAGTCAATTTACAATCCACTTTCAGCATTCGACGACGACTTCCGTGACCTAGGAGATGATTTGTTGCCAGGTGTAGTTAAGCCCACATTCAAGGCGTTGGTACCAAAAGCCAATAGCTTACCAGATATAATGAAAATTCCTCCTCCAGTACCACAACTTCATCACTCGAACAGCTCCAATGAGACACTAAATTTAGCTATGCCGAAATCTCCTATTACGTCGCCTACTACGGGTAATGCCAATTGGAGAATCACATTTGCTCAACCTGCTGCTCAATATCTGGCTTTCCGACAACGTCTTGACTCTAAATTCGTTTCGCTCGAGAACATCACCTTGACTAATCGAACGGAAAACACTAATAATCTCTACATCTACGGTAAAGCCAAGGTGAAGAATATTGCTTTTGAAAAACGTGTCAAACTGCGTGTAACCACCGATCGTTGGAAGAGTTATAAAGACTACCCAGCTGTATATAATGTTCAAACTCCAACCGCAAGCAATGGCAACTCACTTTACGATCAGTTTATGTTCAACTTCAGTGTTGACATTTCACAGATGCCCGAACCTAGAGAGGTGCAGTTTGCAGTATGTTTTCAGGCTGGACAGAACGGTGAAGTCGGTGAGTACTGGGATAACAACGACGGCTGCAATTATGTGATCATAGAAGAGGCACTTTCACATCCGGTTGGCTCCTATGATTTTTTTCAGAATCGCCCACCGGCGGGCACAGAAGGGAGCCCTATGCGGACTGAGGTGGGTGGTACTGAACAGAATCCGCCCGGTACTGCCTACACATCGGACTATCGGCCTAACTTCAATTCCTTCTCCTCACTCACATGCTATTCATCCTGGCAGCATTATTCTTCGGAGTCCATGTACTATTAGACTGGGTTGAATAAATTTACGACGGAGACGCTGTAAATAAGTCCCAATTTGTCAATTTTCGACCATTCTTCTCTACCTTCTTCTCTCTGCCCGAACCCCTCCTCGCCATCCCCTATTTCCTCCTTTTGAAACATTGTCTTTCATAACATACATGACTTATACCTTTCGCATATTTTTTCATATCTCCCTCTCACTGTTTCCTGACTGAAGAGGCCGGTTCTATTTTGTTTGAAATGGTAGAAAAGTGAATATATGGTAGAAAGGTCCCGTCGCTCAATTTCACACTCTCTCTTTGAAAAGGAAAAGTAATCACTAATGCCGTCCTCTTGCAAATAATCTCATTGTATACTCATAGACATTGCAATACATTCAGGCACATGCCAATATTTTTTTAATTAACCATGCCATGTTTTTACAAGTTCCATACTAGTTACTTCTACTGAGTCCTCTATCCTTCCACTTGCTCCCTGCCCAACAGCGTTTCCACAACTGACCGACCGCTTATACATCCACGCACACAACTCCATACATGATTCTTTCATCCGACGGATGTTATCCAAATTTGCACTGAAATGCAATGCAACCTTTGCTATATTTGTTAGTTAACTCTTCTCTTAACCTATGTTATCGAGGAGGGGGTATTTTAAGTTATTTTGTCCCAAATCGATTTATATTTTGAAGTTGTGCACTATTTCTTAGTTCAGGCAGCCATTTGAACTCTATGAATTAACGTATTTGCATATTAAGTGTAAACAGTTGAATATTCTCTCCTAATAAAACACTTAGCCTTGGGGAGTGATTTTAAGTGAAAATCGCGATGGTTAAGTCACGTGTAGATGGTCATATTGGTGTTTTTTTAAGACCAAGTGACGAAGGAATTTAATTTTGGCTATCACAGTTAGGCTTCAGTGCAGAGTAAATTGGTTTAGACTCTAATGTTGATAAATCGAAGACAGTGGACAGTAAATAAACTGGATCAAATATAGATTTTATTACACTGGTTTTGAAGAGATCTAATCACCCATAATTATAGCAAGATCACACAGAAGATAAGCTTGCTAGTAAGGATATTTGTCTGAGTTTGGTTAGAATAATTTCTAATTACCATTGATATGCAACAGAAGTTTTAAAGTAAGAGAACTGAGCATATTTTTCATTGCAGCATAAAGGCAAATCTTTCTTTTTTATATACTCTTGTAATTAATCTATTTAGAGTATTCATAGGGACTTTGAGTCCATTGCTACGGGATATTATTTGAACTCTTGTGAAAAATTGATAATGTCTTCAACTGACCTTCCATTCTGTATGTATAAAATATGGATTGGTATCTCAGTACTTGATCTTCCACTTGTTTTAAGCTATTAGCAATATCAACAGTTAAGTATAGATAATTGCTTTCCAAATCATGCATATTCCACAAATTAGCCATTCTACTCTGCTTCTTTTCTGACAAATGAAGGCTGAAGTAACTTACATCGTTAATTTATAATTTAATTTAATTTTTGAATTTTCCTTCTCGAAGGTTTCAGAGATGACATAAGAATCGGATTAAAGTGTACGTATTATTGGTCAGTTTTGTCATAGATGTTAATGCCGGCAACTACAAACTGCATATATTCTCATGCACACCAGTCGAAAGGGAGTGGACTTAATGAATTGGTACCCTTAAAAACAACGGGATCATAGTCAGATGCTTTAGATCATATGATGTATATCACACTAACTTAACCTAGTGTTCTGCCACACATATAAGTATATGGGCTTATCTTTGTGATCTTAGTATACTTCATTAATAGTCTCAAATAATCATGCTTCAATAAATGCCAGTCTCCCATAGAGTTTAAGTTCTGAGGTAGTTCAAAACTTAGGTGTGAAATGAAATAAACCCTACTTTTGAGAGTTTTCCATATCACCTGTTTCTGCCATCTTCAAAACCGCTTCGCCTATAGGTAAGGAGAAAAATATAATTAAGTGAAATTATTAAATATATTGTCTTGACAGAATTGGTATTTTTTTAAATTTTTCTTCCATTATTAATGAAAACAACACCTATCTCATAGGCATCTCATATAAACTATTTTCCTCTACAACAACGAGAACGTGCATTTTTCCTTCAGGTCGGAAGATCGGCTTGTAGATCGCACAAGTTATGAAGGGAATATTTTGACTTATGATACGTGATGGGGGTCGACCGGACACTCAAAATTTATGCTATTTCGCCTGTTATTCAAAAGAGGTTAAGCGAAATTTGGTAGTTGAAATCAATGGCTTAAGACAGTTGGAGCCACAAAGGATCAATAGTCAATATATTACTCCGTAACTCGTGTTCTCCATTACACATACTTTTCTTTCTATCAGCTTTGTTCATTCAGCTGTTGATAATGGGAATGGCTTAGGTGCAGATTAGATGGACTTTGCCTAATTTATTTCCAACATACGTGATTCCAATTTCATTTATAATTTGAATTAATTTGTGGCGAGAATAGGGTTCGGTTCAAATTGTGCAGTTATGCTTTATTATAAGTGTTCAATTCACTTCCGCATTACCCCAACTGATGAAGAATTGTGAACGGAATATTGATTCCGCATTTCCCCTGATAACATGAACTCAGAGTTTGCGTGTAAGTTGTGAGCGTTGGGCAACTAATTTACCTTAAAGACAAACAAGAAAAAATAGGTATATTGGAATACAATATACAAATCTATATATTAGTATATTGAGTCTTATTTCAGGGATGAAATTACCTCCGAAATTGTTGTATTGCAATTTTCTGAAGGTCCAGAACTATTGCCAAGACCATGGAAGCGTTTAAGATTTCATTCCAATAAATTTGCAAAAGTTCAAACCACCTTTTAGCGCATTGCTGGCCCATTTGATGTTACTAATTGAGATTCTTCTCTACTAGTCATGATTCCCGAAATAATTACGACAGACTAGGTTTCCGATCATAAATATCTCAGCTTCATTGTATCCTCAATCACAGATACCAACCCTTTTTTCAAAAAAATCAATTAACTTTGCAGCGTTATAAAATTAAAGTTCCTTACTGTCGATCCGGATTTCAATGTAATAATTGAATAATTTTAAAGCCTGGGACGACAGAAGGTCATCCTTTCTGTCACTTAACTATCAAAAAGTTATACGCCACAAAAGGGACACTATGAAAGTAAAAGAATCCGTTACCATGGCACATAACTTGAATCCTTCTATCAAAATTTGATTCAAAGAGCCAAGTGAGGGAGAAGGCAGACACTTGAAATTAAATATAGAATTCAAAGCCAAGTAAAACAATTATTTAGCTTTTTTAACTTACGTGGTAAGTGACTTGTGGGATTTTTGAAATATGGCCAGAATTATGTCATAAAACAAATCAGACCACCAAGACAATAGAAGTGGGAAAAAATGAGTCCACTCAATTACGATTATGCTTATAATGAATTGAAAGGTTGTTGAAGGGCTATTTGTTTACAAAAAATAAGAAGAACACGTGGTCTTTAGATAAGTTTTGCTTAAATATTGAGAACGTTAAGATAATTCACCACAAAGACATGCTCATTCTCAGTGTTAATAATAGTCAATATCTTGTCCTTTGGCCATGAGTAGTATTTGTGTCTGGTATACTAGTGTCAGATTTAATTAATCAGTTACATTTCATCACAATTCACAAACAAACATCTGATAGACAAGACTTTGAGCAATAAAATACATTAACTAAATTTGAAACTGTGGATAAGAAAAGTCTTTAGCGGACGATCTAGCGAAACAATCGTTCAGATAAAGAGATCCTCAACGTATGAAAGCAATCTCTCTTGACTGTTAAGCTGTTAGCTTAAAGAGCTTTATTAAAAAAATAGTTAGGACATTGTGCCTAAGTTTCATTCGCATGAATATGTAATGGCGATTGCTCTTATGCATTCTTCGACTTGAGGTTATTTAAGTAAAGAATGAACTTTATTCACGTGATAGTCACACGGGTGAGACACTCAAATATATCATTCGTACCATCCAATAAGCAGTGTTGTGCCTCTTTACTAATCGACTAACTCCTAAACTTAACTGTCGAGTATCACTTTAATTCTTCTTACGCATTGGTGTGTACAAATTGGCCGACACGTCAAAAAGTGTCAGTACATTTTTTATTGAAATTTCGCCAAAAATGTGCAAGGAGTTGGAGACAAATGATAAAGTTGTAAAATGTGACAAAAGCGTGAAATATTAGTTATATTTGAGTACTCATTGAGTTCTCAAAGACTTTATTGGTCAAAATAATTAAAATCATGATAAAAACCACTTGCAAATCCACCAATTTAGAGATCAAGAAGTTTAATCGAGTTGCGTATTTTATTTTTAAGCGGAACCAACTACTGCTAATACTAACCAAGCTAAAAATCCGATCAACTTTTTCTATAGCTAGAAGGGATATCCTCAATATTATGTGACAACGGATATTCTGGCTTGGCTATAGGCCGACTCAATGGATGTTCATTACGCCTTGTCCACTCAAGAGGCTACCTCGAAACTATGGCCAATGGCCAAATTCAGACAGTTCTGGAAAACACTCCTCTTTTGAATCTTTAAGGCAAAAAAATAATTCAATCTTTATTCTTCTTTGGGAATGGTAAATATAGGACCCACTCTTTACTCCTATTTTTAGAATTTTGCATCAGTCTAGTCTCTCGCCTCATCCATTTAGTTATCAGTCAAATACATTTATCACAAATTCCCACATCCTTGACATTCACGTCTTCAGTTGACCTCCAACCGGGCATTTTATTTGCAGATCACAAAAGGGATTTAGAAGTCTTCGGAAATGCGCACAGCTTAAATTACTGGTGGGGCAGGATCCACCCATTCTATAAAAGGAAAAATGTCTTTTCCCGAATACTTGTAGGGTGTGTGCACGTTTAGAAATTAAATCAGGCCATAATTTCTAAACATTCGACTATTTGAGGTTTACTTGAATCTGTTTACGAAATTGTCTTTAGGGTAAAAGGCGTGTAAATAGTGAAAATAATTACTTTACTAATCGTTAAAACAATCCATTCTCTTTGAAAGCAAACAAGTTAATAAATTTATTTTCTTCTTTCTCAGATGGTTTCATAATTTATTGAATGAATAATATCTTAGAGAATGAACAAGAATGAAAGATAGAGGCCGTTTTTATAACCGCTCTGTTCTGAGCGGCTCCGGAAATAGAACTTTAGGGACAGGAATAATTAGTTATCGTTAAACAGGAATGAGCATGCAATTACAAGATTTCAGTTCTTTTAGCCTTCAACTTGTGATAAGCTGATGTGATGATCTGTAGCTTTTCTAGACTTTACGGTTTACATGTGGAAGCGCTGTCCACTTGTCTTGACACAACAATTAAAAGAGGCATGCATGTGAGCTGCTAACTTTGTGTTCTTCACCACATGCTCAGTCTTCGACCGATTCTTTAAACATTTTGTAATCTCTGTTTAACGTAGAATGCAATTTATGTCGAAGTAACAGCCCTTTATTCGTGCGTTAAAGCTGTGGAAAGCAGATCGCCAAGGCACAATCTTTTTGAACCCTGATTGAAGGGACTTATTCAGTCTTTTTGTTTTAGGGGTAAGAGTCCCAGTATTTTTCTGCAATAGCTTAGCTAACATTGTCGCACACGTACATTTTATTGGTAAAGGAATCGTTTCATTTTTGAGTGTACTGAGAATAATATGCTCGTCGATCTTCATCAAGATAGGAGAATGTTTCAACTATTTCTTTCTACTTATATGGATGTTTTATTTTCTCAACTTACACCAACAACAACTTCATACCATCTCAACTGAGTTAGTCAATTGAAAAAAAAATTCAATCCATTTTCTGCATGGTCATTAGAATCGATACGACTTCTCTAGGGCTCGATGGTAATTTAGAACTTTAGGGCGTGTCTCAGAATTACTTCGGTATTCAGCCAGTGATCAAAAAAATACCCTCAGTGTGCCTATATTGTAACATTATATACAACGATATGCCAGCGTGGTTAAGTCTGATTTGCATCACTTGTTTATAACGTGAGCTCACTCTATATGGCACAGAAACAGACATGACCTGTTATGTAAATTAAACAGAATTTATTTAAGTTAGGACGGTGAGCTGCTGAATATTGCATAAGATCATTTCGATTCCTCAAATGCTAGGCACAATAGGTATCGAAAGGGCATGGCAAATTTTCTCGATTAAAAAATACTCAATAGAAGAACAACACTGTAGATAAGCTTTGTCTAAATTCCAGGGCACAACTCATGAAAGCCGAATTCTGCAATCTAGACTGTCAATTTTGTAAATATTGTGTCACTCGAATCCCAAAATCAAATGAAGTGGGGCCATGCTAATCTTCACATCTTCATAGTTAGTCTGGACAAAAACAAAACAGTAATAAGGAAGAGAATGTCTGCCAACTTTAAATTTATTAAGATCGTAAATAAGTGATCAGGTTTTGCGTATTTCGCACACATAATAAAAAGTCTGCTTATTGGAAGATCATATCGAGAATAGAAGTCAAACAAGATGCTGTGTAGCTCCAAGTTAATGGGAAAGGTGTATGTGACCTGCTTGTCGGCTCCTTCACATTATCTTCTCCATCATTTACTTTAAATGTTTGGTTTCGAAAGTCCCATTCATGTAGATGCCTTTTCACAATTTGCAGACTGCTTTAGAATTTTGAATAATTAAAAGAAAGTGCTTATCTAACAGCATGAATGCTAGAAGAGGGCACACATTGAGTAAGTTAATTTCAATTACTTCGATTTTTAAATGAATTTGAAATAATTTTACCAAATTTGTATGAAGTATAAGTTGGTACTTGAATTTCACGCTTTCTGTTCAGTATTGTTGCATATACCATTTCGCAGATAAATCATCCATCACTTAAACGATACTTTCGTCTAGCTCTTTTGGAAGGGAGTTCCAAACAGAAAACATATGTATTCTGGTTTGTGGCAAAAATTTCATTATTTTAAGGAACCATTCGAGAAAAGAATGAATGGAGGAAATGTTATTAGCACGTCACACTTGAGGGCATTGTGTGCCAAGATCCAAATGTGCTTTTAATAAGATTTATGAACGTCAAAATATGCACGATAAATGCTTTTTCACACTTTCGTTATAACATGCTACTTTGCGTAAACACAGCGTTGAACAGCTTCCGGTTAAAACCAGATCATAGCAACAATATCCACTTAAATCTAACGGGCTAGTCTAAATGCCAATAGCTGCCAGGATTTTAAAACCCTGGACAATTTTTCTTTTTCATAAAACTTGGAGGCACATGTATACTTTTAATATTAAAACTTCACGATAATAAAAAAAGCTGTTAATAATTCCTAAGTCCATTTTGTAAAGTTATTTTCAAACCTCATCTTGGGTTAGGGGTGTGGGATCATTGAGTCCCTCTATTGAAAAACTCAAATTAATCCATTTCATTTGTTAGCTAAACTTAAGCACTTCGTCTGGCCATTCCTCGTATTTATGAAATAGTGACAGTTAATTCTCAACCTCTGACTTTGCACACAAGCATTATAATCACTGTGCGACGAGGACACAAAAGGGATCCTAGATCTTATCCAACACTTGATACACTGACCCAAAAACTAGCTGACTATTTGCACCCTGCAAAATATGGTCTCATTCACATGTAGACTGGTGAACTAGAATAAAGTCACGGTCAAGGTAAATGAGTCAAGATGAGATTAGTCTTTTGTTCGGCCGCTAGTGAAACTAATAAGAGTGCCAATTCTTTTCTACTTATAGTTGTAGTTATATCATCCTAAAGACCTATAGGTGCGTTGCTGTATCCTCAAGGCCTCCCTTCAGCTATGCCATGTCCTGGGATGTACCCACTTGGTTGTGCAGTCCTTGAAGATATGCAGTTTTTTTCGTAAACCTAGACTTTGCTCTATTCGCATACACCAGTGCCTGCAAGCGACTTGGCATCTCTTCGTAATTTTCTTTCAAGCAATGGATCTCCTCGTCTGCATCTTATTTCACTTTATCCTGTTCAGTTAATACACACTGATAGAACCAAGAAGAGTTTGTATGTGGCATGACAATCCGTCGGAAAACAGATACTTGACTACTTAGCTAAGATATGGTTTTGGCTATTTTCTAACGTTGGCAATAATTGTAGTAAGTTATCAGTGAGCATTTAACGAAAAGTTCGACTATCTAGCTTTTAAAATTCTATTTGAG
Organism: Hymenolepis microstoma; assembly: GCA_000469805.3. Lineage (NCBI taxonomy): Eukaryota > Metazoa > Platyhelminthes > Cestoda > Cyclophyllidea > Hymenolepididae > Hymenolepis > Hymenolepis microstoma. Next base: position 5,738,006 of record LR215995.1, on the reverse strand, counting down.
GTTTAATCCTAATGGGATTAGAGGTTATGATCCAGCCTTGCTCAGTTAAAAGGACATAGTAAAGATGATTTGATGAGTGCATTTATTTCTGCTTGGATTCAGAATAATAAACGCCCACTAAAATTTAATACATTTTCAATTACGCTACAGCTCTAAACCTCTTCCATTCGTATTTATTAAAAGTCAGGCTTAATAATAAACACAATTGTGAATATTTTTTGTTAAAAGATAATATATATATAATACAAAGAATATAATGTGTGTCAAGATGGAAATAAATAAAATAACTCTCTGGAATGTCTATAAATTCTATTAAAAGTTATCTAAAATTATGCCTAGGGTTTAAACTATACAAAATTATGAGTAATTGCTGGAAATTATGTGTAGAAAATAGAAAGTTGTGTATAATTCTGAGCGCATTATACAATTCGGGATTTGCGCCTTCTCAGAATCTTCCAAGGCTATAATAGCCTGATTTTAAAGTTCACTGATTCCAACAGATAATGATAGGAAATAGGAGTGCGCTATAGACTTACTCATAAGGCAAAAAGTCTATAAACCGGTAGCTGACTTCAAACTACATGACCCCACTCTATGTCATATTCGACCACTTTCACAGCACTCACCTTACCTTTTCTTTGCCGTTATGTCTCTCTCTTTTACATCTGTGAATCACTCTTCTGTTTCCCCCCTCGACTTTGTGCTACTTTGATGTTCCTCCCCTCTGTGAAGCTCGAAGTCAACTAAAGGGCCGATGATAACTACCATAAAGCCAACCATTTGATATAAATAAATGATGGCAAATTTCACCAAAACGTCAACTCAATAACTAGCGTCTCAGACTGAGTTTGATCATACTCCCTCCTCTCTCCCGAAAAGCAGATTTTTTAGAAAGACTGTTAAAGTCCTCCAATGGCCCTAGACTATCTTTTATAATAAATATAAGTTAACGTGCGATATTGTTTTACAGGAGCATAAAACAGACATCTCTCAAGCACCAATGCGTTTCTATAAAAGTGAATATAGTAGTAATAACACTCGGTTGGCTTTTGTCACCCAATCCGCGGGACCAAGTGACGTTTGGAGAAAAACGAAAACAATGCAAAGTTAAAGGAAGATCAAAACTGAGCGCAACTGAGATTGTCAGCGTAATATAGCGAAATTAAGATGCATCGGAATAGCGGCAATTCTGTTGATGCGAAAATTGATGACAATACTTCTAACACATGAGGATACTGTTGGTACTTTAAATGGAGAGTAAATTCGAAACCTTTCATTGAGTGAACTGTGATTTCCACTACGTTCAATTTTATAACGCCATGGTAAGTAGTTCAAGACAAAAAAAAGAGCGCACAAGTTTTGCTAAAATCGGAAACACCAGGGTGCACGCGCAACAGCCGATTTGGAATGCATGCGGTGGAGTTATTAAGCCAAAGGTACACTACTGAATGCTTCAAGGTAATACATAAATGCAATGCATTCCACGTCCATAGCTATTCATTGAACTACACCCATTGATTACCTTATGCGATGATATAAGTACTGCCAATTGTAGAATGTAATTTTTCCATAGAATTTATGAGAGTGATCAAATCAAGGTATCCATGAGCTCAAAATTACTTCCGGACTTGTGTAAAGCCAAACTTGAAACAACTAGAGCTGGAAGTCTATGGAGTGAAGAATAATTAAATATATACTTACATCGAACGATTATGATTTCATTTAAATTTTTCTTGAGTTTGGCTTTAGATTTTGTTTCTTGTAGGTAATGTTTTATTTGCATCGCTTTCGAAGATTACGAATAACGAATTTGAATATTTATCTTCATAGTTCACTGATCGAAATCGTGATCTCGATTCAAGACCTGACTTGTAGTTAAGATGTACAATTGCCCCAGTCATTCAATTATATGTTTTTCGTTGCTATCCTGACTCTAGTAGCATAATTAATGCCAAAATTATTTTGATTTCAAATCCCTCTAGAGCTTTCTAAATGCCAAATCTCGTGATTGAATTTTAAAATTAAAATTTTTGAAGCAGTAATGCTGTGCCTCCATTTTTTGCAGTAAAAAGGAATAAATTATTATAGGTTAAAAAGAAATTCGATTAGATTCAATTAAGTATTGGAAGTGTGTATGCGCATATATCATTCTGTATGCATGTAGAAAAATATTCATTCGATCAATTTGTATTATACTTTACGAGTTGTAGCTATTTGCTCAGGTAAGGCCAATCAAATTACCACCACGAAGAAGCCAGTAAAGTTCAAGTTGGATGTCTAAAGTTGAGCTTATTTCATGCCAAACTGCAGCAAAACTGGGTACAAGAATACTGGGGACAGATCACTTACTTAAATATTGAATATATTCGATTATCCCGTAAGTTTGTCGGTTTTAACAAAGAGATGCGTTTCGATACCTTTGAAATTAACTTTTTATTTCAGTTGTTATTCCCCACATATTGAGTTTTCAAATCGAAATTTGCCAGCTCCTCAAAGGACAATGATTAAGTGGACTTCCCTTTTAGTAATGAATAAATAAAAAGCTCCTTTTTATTACAATTATATATTAGAATATTTTCCGAGGGCGGATTCCTTTTTAGGTAATTACCATCATTAATTTCGAAGAGAAGGAATTTTGTCGAAATAGGTTGTTTTTTGTTACACTGAAAAGTATTACTTTGTTCATAATACAATTCATGAAAAAGAGGTTGCTTGAGAATGGTCTGTCTGAGAAATTTAACACCTATTTAGACTATTTTTTGTTCGTTCTGGTGTATTTTGTTTATTAAAAAAAAAACGCTGAAAACGTTAGGACCTTTCACAAACTGAAAGCAATTGATTTATTTATAGATTTGTCTGCAGTCACGAAAATACGTTTAATCTAATTAAATCGAACAGCCAAATTCTAATTTACAAATTATCTGCCAAAATTGAAATGTATTTGGTATTGTAAATTTCGATATATACGAATACAGACGTCCCAGTGAAAAGGGCATGATCTCTACGTCTAAACCATTGGAAGTAGATGCCTAGGGTCAGTAAACGAAGAATTTATGAACTACTACACCTATCGATAAGGTTTATTAAAATAATACCTTATATGATTAGGCAACCTGAATAATCGAGACCTTGGAAGGTTAATTGTCAAGACCATAAGATAACATAAGATAAAATAACTCCTTTCCTCATTATATTCGTATTTATACCTAGACCTGGTTATGTATTTAAACTTTTAACTTATCATCTATTTGGTACTAGAAGTACGATAACTATTTATTTCGGTCAGTGCGGCTTGACTGGTCAAGTGTTCACAGTCGTCTCATTCCTTCTCTTTATCTCAAATCTCAGAGTACATCAACCCTCTCTGGGAAATCACTTATCATAATTGTTGTGTCTAAAGCTTCTATTTTCCACTGCGTCCACAGTAATCATCAGCACCTGCAGACCACTCAATTTATCCGGTACTCAACTGTCTCCAGTCTTTACATTTTTGTCGTAATAAAAACTGATGAAAGATGGAAGGCATAGAGTGGAGAATAGCTTAAAGCACAAATCTGAACTCCTTCTAAGAATCTGCCGTAGTAGTCAATCGCGTCAAAGCTGCATGTTATTGATATGTCATGTTGGTGTATAAATATTAAATGACTGTTTCGTCCTGCCAATTTCATTCTGTTAATGGCAGTAATAAATAAAAAGGCACTGCTACTAAATTTGAATAAAATAAGGCATTGAAAGCGGCGGTTTAGAACGATATTTTTTGTAAATAAACACACAAGTAGTCTGTTGATTTACCGAAATTCTCATACCACGATTTATCTGCATGTCACATTTACATAAACAGTGATGCGGCAACCACTGTATGTTTCTTCAAGCTCAAATGACCTCTGAAAAGGTTGAAGAGAAGGTTAAACCGTAAATTTGTACCCGAATCCTACCCCAATAAGGCAGGACTTGTTTCGATTTGTTAGGTTAATAAATGATTATCGTTCATATAACCGTGATATTATAATTGCTCATGCAAATAATTAGGTTACTTGGAGAGATCCCTTAGGAGAAAATTCTATTTTGACGCACTATAAAGTTGTTGGAGGTTGAACTTTGCCCAAATATAGGTGTCACATGCAAATAGTACGACTACTTTCAAAAACGGCATAATATTTTTACCAACAAGTTTTTAATGGCACTCTTTTTCGTTATACCGCACGGTTTTCTTTTACTTTTTTGAAGGTGGGTTTTGCATAGTTCCCTTGGCAAAGATCGAAACACTAACTATTTTATCAGGTGCAAACATCTAAACATACGGAAAGTGAAATTTCATGAGGAATTATTTATCTTCTCATCGTCCTGTACATCATACGATAAAGGAGTTAGACGTTTTCATATGGCTTCGGAACCATTCGCTTTTCACACAACTTTCGCCTACTCATAGAAAGAACAAAAAAAGCTTCCAATTAGAATTATGATTCGATTCATTCTTCGTTCTTCAGAAGATTTAAAGAGAAAATTTCTTTACATCATACACCTTTTAGTTGCAGTTGATGTTCAATAATGCCAGGAAGAGGATTTTTTTTGCTATTTATCATCCAAATTTTAGATTTTTCTCGTCAAAAGTCTGTTTAATGTCCATTTGACGTTGTCTATATTACCTTTTTGCAAGTGGAGCTTCAGAGACACCTACCTTTAATATGTGGGATTTCAATAGCACCTTAACTAAGATCTCATCTTCCCCGCGAAGACTAGCCCCTAGACTTAATCTCCATCTTTGTAGTTATGCCACAAGCTTTCTCAGATTAACTTTCCGCTTGAACTTCAACACACATTTGTCCTCGTTTTTATAATCCTTTCTTCATTCTTCGAACAGTGTTCTGAACCATCTTTAATCTAGTATCGTCCACTTTTTGACATACAACTTTAGATTAACCGTGCAGAGGGTTTAGTACGATAAATGTTTCCAGTATTTTTGGGTGACCTTAGAATAGAAGGAAGTTTCATAAGCTACCCTTTTGACCATTTGGTATTTAGCTACGCAGTATCATCTGTTAGACATTTTTATTCGCTGGTCTCGACTGATCCAGGGATTATCTATTAATTGGTTCAGGTCGGTGCCAACTGTTTCTTTATATGCAATTTCCGTCACGTATTTGTATTTTAAACATTCGAAGAGGCTGTTTCAATTGTCCAATCAATAGCGGGAAGAGGTAAGCATCAGGCAACTTTCTAACTTTTAAGTTATTACAGGTTCGTCTTTGTTCATCTAGTATTAGCTGAAATACTATACTGAAGGGTAGCGCACCTCCTTTAAACTTCTACCTACCACTCCTCCTCATTCTAAATTTAGTCGATTCTCCGATATAGCCTTTGAGATAAGAAAGAATCTCCTGGTACGGTGCACTCATTACTGAGCGACATACATTTAGTTCACGAGCCAGAGTTTACTTAGCTGATTGAAGCTTCTATTTTTGATTTTGTATCTCGTCTTCTTTTAGGCTGGAAGTTGAACCAATTTAGACTTGACAACTATTTATCTTGGCATACTTCTTGAATTTCACAGAGAATCTTTAATTTAGTCCATTTCTAACTAATCGTTGCAACTGATTTTTTAGTAATTTTGGCATCAATTAAGTCTAGTAACTAATTTTATTTTTTGAGGTAAATAAGACAAGACCTAAAAAAATATCTTTAATAATTATTAATTAACAATAATTACGTATTAATAAAGGGAAGGGTAATCGAACTTTATTATGAGAATAGGAAATATTATACTTTAACTACATTTATTTATTTATCTGAAACATACTCAAAGCGCGGAAATTTACTTTCTTTCATTTAAAACGTCATAGAAATTGATTTTAAGTGTCATTTAAAACATTGTTTCAAATAATAATAGGACTATTGTTTAGGACCTTGTGATGAATTCGACAAACATATTTTCAAGATTGTAAATTAAAAATAACTTTTAAAAACAGTCATATGTTTACAACTTAATGAAACAAGAATTAATTCACCTTTTTGTAGGTTGGGTGTACTTTACCGTTCGTTTTGACTCTTCATTCTTTAACTGTTTATTTTCAGACCGATTCTTTGGCCCAATGCCTTAAATTTACAATCCGGGTCAAGTCAAAAAAGCCTTTTTATGAATGTAAAACAACCTACTTTTTGGGGACAAATTTGGAAAAAACAGCTAAATATTTCTTACAATTTCTAAACCAGGCAAGAAACTATTGGCATTCATGCCTGGAGTCTCTAGATTACCGTTTAATTGAATTTGACCACGTAATTTGAAGTTATTTCTACCTGGAAAAATGTTTCAAATAGAATGAATAGTTCTAGCTAATGAAAATTTCATGCATTTAGAACATGGAAGATAATTGGCTAGGATACATCTTTATTTCTTCCATTAAAAATGTATTATATTTGAACTTGCTGCTCTTTCTGTTAAATAATTTTAAGAATTTATAACAATCACGTCCAGGCAATCAGCTATTTTTCCTTTCAAAAATTGATCCAATATCATTTTCACTTTCTTTCCCACTTTTCACCTTTGTATTAGAACAAAAGAAGACCTTTTATAATTTCAAAAGGCACTCGTTGTTGATAAGCATTTCATTCTAGACCCTTCAATCTGCGCCACTAGTTTTATTTTTAAGTGAATATTAACGAACAAGGCGTGATGCTTCTAATACTACCAAATTTAGTCAAAATTGCATTACAACTTTTCATCGGATCCAAAATCATAAACCCCAAACTGACGTTTAAGTAAAATATTATGAAGGACTACAACGATCTTGCATTATAATCATTATTTCTCTTCGTCTCAAATCACTTATCACATTAGCTCAGTCTCCTTCCCACCCTACATCAGTCTACAACTCCTTCCCTGTTCCTTAGGCGGCTTTTTGGTTTTTCAAGTCAGCCTGCAGAGCTTTACTCTTTTCTGCCTTGGTAGATTTTGAGCTTAATAATTGGGTGACTTGCGCATTCTCTCTACTTAGTCTTCTCAATTAGATGATTCAATTCCCTATTTTGGTGCAGGATCTTGAAAATGCCAATAGATATAAAAATGTTCTCTATCCTAAATTGATCAACTTTTAAGATATTTCATTTTGAATCAGGTTAAGTCAAGTAATTCAACAATTGAGAGTACTTCTACAATCTCCTGCCTTTACTCTAACGAACAGGCAGTTTCAATATTAACAACTGCTACATTTTATAGGTTTTGATTATAAAGAAATTTGGAATTAAAAATAAAATTGCTTTGGTGCGAACATAAATTCGTGGCCTTGGAAGCAAGAACCGTATGAATGCCAATTGGAGTTATAAATACTTTCATCACCCATGCCCCCGCAAATTTGGGCTTTACGCATAACGGAAAAGACAATATTTAGTGATATTTTGAATTTTCTCAGAATTTTGAATTGAAATGTGCTTTTGTGTGTATAAACAGATTATTGCAAAACACGGCTATATGTTATTATTGATTAGTGCGAGAAAACGCGAGAGATATGTACTTGAAGATCACTCACGTGGGACGGAGGGAGGGAGGGGGGTGCAAGAGGAGTGACCTTATGATGTACTTTTCAGTTTTCCATTTGGTTTATTATACCCTCTACTAAATATGAATGCAGAGAGCAATAAACATGGAGTTTTGAGTTTCTATCGTTGGCCAAATGAAATTAATTGTGAACGGGTTAGCGTATTCTACAATTTACAAAATATAATTTTCAAATCTATTCAATTAAATTTAAACTCTAATTATCGGGCGGAAGATTCACTCAGGGCCATTATAGGGGACCCGAAACGCAAACCTATGCCTGGACTATTTAGAAAACTTTCGGCTTTAAAGATGAAAATCTAAATCTCACTTTTTCACCCCCTAAGTTGATTTTACTTTGATAACAATACATCTATCCAAATTGCACACAAACTTCAATTATTTTTAAATTCCGGGATGCTTTATATATATTTTATTCATCAAGTTTTGAGTTTCTTTTATTAGGAAATCCCTCTCCTTTAGTACCGAGAATCATTTACAGAGTGAGAAGCAGTAAGTCTAGATTCTTTAGCCCCTATTATTGTGGGTCTGTATGGTATACGTATCTTCATCACCGAAAGCATGGCAGACGAAAGAATGTTTCATTAATTTGCATAAGGTTAGTTTACTCAGACTTTCTATTGGGTAGCCAAGAAAACATTATACTAAAACCACAAATCTCCTCATTTTATTAATTAAGCACATTCATATGTGTTGATAAGCGAAATAGTTTTATATTACTCGTCTTTATCAGCTAAATATTAGTTTTTATATAATTGTCATTAGTTTTGTTACCCATATTTACACTAATTACAAACCATATTGAAAATTTTCCCCAAGAGCATGAGTTTCATTCGAGGAAATATATTGAATGAGGTACTTTATTTCAATTATTAATTCAGGTTTATAATGCCATATTCAAACGAAATAACTGCTGAAGTGTCCACTTTGGGTGAATAGAAATGAGCTTTAATATGGCAAAAATATGTATGTCAGTTACATCAATGCACTTTTGGTAGTAGGAGGCACACATAAATCAAACTGTCAAGTCCAATGACTCGGTGTAATCGAGCACTCTTTAACTCCCGAAGAGCAAGGATTAAATCCAAGACTATGAACTAAGCAACAAATTAAACGTAGGTAACAAGCAATATAGTCGTGTCTTAAAAGTTGACACAAAATGTAAATAAGTAAATTTCAATGAAAGTGAAGTAATTTTACTGATATTTCGATTTTATACTCTAGTTAAACTACAGCTTCTTTTTCAAAATCTATTTGAACATTAGAGGTAACAAAAAAAGACTCGCAAAGTTGACAAACAAACATTTCACTACAGTTTGTGACAAGACTCAGTGAAGAACACCATACTGCGTGGGTTTTAGCGCTCCACAATTGTTCACCATAAATAGTTGAAGCAAAAGATGGGCAACTCCAAAGCAAACAAAGAACACGTAAGGCAGACATTGTAAGCTACTTCACTTTCATCAGGTCTTTAACGACTTCAGGATGCTACTAAGACCATCACTGAAGTTTGTGGACAATGCCAATTTCAGTTGAAAAGATTGTAAGTGGACAATGAGAATTCGAATGATGAGCTGAAGCCAGAACGGCCTGCAGATTTCGATGTAGAACTGTTAGGATTCTTGGTTGAATCAGATCACAGATTAACCATTGAAGCATTTTTTGCACGAATTCACATGTTCACACTCAACTACACAAGTGCACTTGAAGAACATCGATTAATTGAATGGAATGGGAATTTGGGTGCTACCACTTCTAATCTCACGGTATGACAAAGATAAGAGGAGGAACAAGTGCATTTCGTCGTTATTACTGCATTTGAGGAATTTTTCATTCACGACGACTAGTCTAAAGCAAGAATAACCTACAACAAATTCAGAAACCTCACTTCGAGGTTCCACCACATCCTCCATGTTCGTCAAACCTCGATCCCTTCCATTATCACCTTTCGGGTCTATGGAGAATTCGCCAAGATAAAGACCATTTCAAAATGCGATTGCAGTCGGAGGCTACTTAAGTGAGTATTTTAATCCAAAACCCAACCTTAGGTTAGAAAAGGGGATCGATGAACTACACGACAAATAGGACAGCAATTATACAACATAGTGATGAATTTATAGATGTTAACATATTTTGATTGGAAAATTGAGTTGGATTGGACTAAGCGATCAGATCTTTTCAGTAAGTAAACAGATCAGTTAGAAATGAGAAAACTAATGAGATTGGCAAAATCGGTGTCTAACATAAACATTCGTTAACTTTGTGACATATCTGTCAAGGGGTGCCCTTAATTAAAATGTGCACGTTTTCTGTTGAAAAGTAGAGGCACATCCGTTTTGACAACAAAATCCGAGAATGTATCTGCACATCGTGACCTAAGTACAGTTGTCTAGTGAAGTGTAATCAAACACTTCATTTTGTATGGCTCTCGACAACTTATTTTTGTGCTGTGTGAGTCCATGGTATGGAATTATTAAAGGTGTGCGTTCTTCAATTCACTTTTTGTCCGAACAGGAACCTTTTAACTTCCTTCATCTTGGCAATGAACTACATGATAGGCCATCGAAAAAGGCAGAGTTCGAACCCAATAAAAATGTGTAGTCCAAGGGAGAAAAAACGGGTGAACCGCTTCACTTCAAGATTGCAGAATTACCTATATTGAAATTACAAAAAATTAATTGATTTGCATTTCAGTGGTTCTAGCTATTTTGGGAAAAGAGATCTTTCCCTCTGAGACAGGACGTTTACCTGCACTTGGCTAGAAGATGAAACGAAATGAATCGACTCTGTTTTATCAATTACTCAATTAATTGAGCTATTCAGTGCACTCTGAATTTAGCTTTTGCGTATCCATCCACTAAATTTGGAATCAAACCATAGACTATGGGCTTAAAAGTTTATAGCATTAAGATGTCAGCTTCAAGAAGAAATGAATAACTCTAGCGGTTTTTAATTCAAATGAACCATAACCCTTGGTGGTTGTTCTGCTCCATCTTTTCCCATTTCTAAGTATTTTTTCCAGCTAAATTGTTTGAACATTTTCTTGCGATTGAAAATTACAATAAGCGATACAAATACCATGCAAGACGTTTACAAGTTGCATGAGGTATATCAAGTTAATTGATGTATGCTCAAAATTAACAATAATCATTCACTATATGCCCAAATTCCTCGAACTTCACATATGACACTAGTGATCTTTTCTATTCAATTTTTGTATACGTGCACATTGTATCGTATTTGTCTGTCAAAATGGATCAATTAAGGCTATTTTCGTTGAAATATAAACATAATTGCAGATTCTAATCACAAATCAGAGCTCCATATTTCCTGAAAAATACGCATACGTCTTTCCTCATTCTTTCATTGTTCTAGCGACTAGTACTGGTTGCAAGAGTAATTTCAGTTGGATTTTAGTAAAAAATCTTTTAAATAGATAAGGAAACTATTAATAACCTTGTTTTACGACAGGTTGCCAAATTTAATCTCTATCTTCTTCACACTTATCCTAACCCAGCTTATAGTAGGAACTACATTTTTTGGGGGTTAAATATCAATATGATTAAGTGTTCCTTTACTTTGCTAATGTTTCTGAATACCGGAGGATAAGTGAAATGAAATGATCAGTTATTCGAAAGAGGCTTTTTATTGAGTTACTCAGTACTTTCTAGAGAGACGGTGAAGACTAAGTAGTGGTGTTTAATTTTGTCATAAAGGGCAAAGGCATGACACCGAAAACACATTTTTGTATTTAATAACAATTAATTTGCACTGACTTTAATAGAACACTAATATAAATCACGATTTTCTTGTTATAATTAATATGATTGCTAAAATTTACTACATTATACTACTATTAAACTGAAATGGCGCATTGGAAAGTCAGATAAAAGTAATAACAGAGTTTCATATAAAATTGTAATGCATTAAAAAAGCAAGAGTCTAGTGTTGAAATAAAGCTGTCAAAATGGAGCTTGTGCATTTTCTGGCTAATTAGTTTGACCAAATTCGGGATAATTGAATTTGACTGCCTATTATTTGATTTTCCTTAAGAAAATTTGGTCCTGTATTTTCTAAATATATCAAAACATGGGTTGTAGACGAGTGAGAGTGGTTGAATATCATGAACTACTGGGGCCGGATCATTTCTTCCGATATGGGCGTCCAAAAATAGAACCGCCTGGAATCGATTTAATATTTCGTCTTCCACTGGATAAAGCTTTGCTCCTTCTTATCTTTCTATCAGCGATAGGAGTCATAATTCACTTTACATATGCCTATCTCCATTTACCCCCTTTCCCACCGTTGCCAGTTAATGCAACTACAGATTGTGCTTTTCTTCGAGGTGCCTGGAATGTTGACCAAACTGTTCTACGATTTTACTCTATACCATATGCGATTCCTCCACTTGCTAAACCAGATGAAGGAACATTGGATATTTTACAAGAATACCTCCATATAGTAGGCGGAAAGCCATCTTTACGTTGGAAAACACCTCATAAATTAATTGGCTTTGAGGGTTGCATTCTGGCCCACAATGATCGATGTACTTTTAAACGTGGTAGATGGACCTGTGATCTGAGCAAACCTCGACCAGTCAGTTCATGCGTTCCACCAAAAGTTGATGGACGAGTTGAGGTCATGAATCCAGAATACCTCTTTCAAAATGAAAGATGTCTCCAGGTAGACATTGCAGTTCCTCTCTATGAAGGAGCTCTAAAACCAGTAGTTGTTGTAATTGCAGGATTTCAGTACCTTGCCGAGCCTATGGTATCTCCTGATTCTCCGAGACCTGCCTACTGGCCTACAGATGAAACAGTTCGCGATAGCGACGCTGTCTGGGTTTATCTGCACTATCGTCTAGGTCTTGCTGGGTTCTTCTACAATCTCACGCATACGCGTTCCAAAACAAAAGATAAACAGCAACTGTCACATGAAAATTATGCACTTGAAGACCAATTGGAAGGCTTGCGATGGATCAAGAAGCATATTAAGCAATTTGGTGGTGATCCTCAAAGAATAACAATCCTTGGAATCGCTTCGGGAGCAACAAGCGTTCTCGCATTGATGAAAATGAAAAATAAAGGTGAAGATCTATTTCAACAGGCTTGGCTTTCAAGCGGAGCTGTCCACTGGCATAGTGAACGCGATATGACACCCCATGTAAATATCGTAGATAAAGTGTTCACTGATATCGCCATTAATCACATTGGAACCCACTGCAAACCCTCAAGTCCCGGAATCGTATCAAATGCATGCAAATTAAAGGAAATTAGCCAAAAGCTAAATGATATCCCTCTGCAAGTTATTAATTCTCTGATAGGTGATAATTTTAAAGACGAAAATCTAATAGGGGAATTCATAAACTCTGTGAACACAAGTGGCCAGGGTATGGGCTGGATTTATGCGGAAACGAATTCAAGAGATGTTCTGCCCCCGAAATATTGGACAGATGAGGAAATAAATGAAATTTTCATTAATAGTAAGCAATATTTTTAAACAACAGAGATGCTCATATATGAATGAAGTTCTATTGGTGACTTCAAATTCAATGCTGTTGTTCCTATTTCAGGTGTTTTGGGTATAAAGTTTAAGATGCTCTCTCAAATAAGGTTTAGTGAGTAATAATGAATCGTTGCTCAACCTTAACCAAATTCTATTCATAATTTATTTGTTTTATTAATATGCAAGTCAATATGTGCCCACACGACCAATTTAAATACCAAGTAGGTAAGATAAAATATCTTTTAAAGCATAACTCTCTAACCCTCCTCAAAGCTATTTACTCCTTGCAGGAGATATGAAACTACTGATTTGAATAGTGCAATGTGAATAATTTCGAGTCATCATGGGGCCTATTTAATAAATAGAAGTGTTAAAAAGGAAATTAAAATAGACCAATTGAAAGAGCTCAAGTGAATTTTGCTAGGTTAAAATGTTTTAGTGTCTTCTAGCTGTTCTTGCTATAGTCGAAGTAATGACTGTATGACTGACCCCTCAATTTTGCAATCGCCTACGTGGATCTGATAAGAAAATTTCAACCTTGAAATACTAATGTCACGAAAAATTGAACAATAAAACAAGAGTCCCAATGAGATGAGAATGCTGCTTTGAGGCGTGTCTTGCTTATTAACATTTACTCAATCCACATTCCGGATTCCCTAATGGACTATTCAATAAAGGCATTGGTTTAGTTCCTTCATCCCTCATTGCTACCTGTAATTCTCCGCTTACTAATTAGTTATCAATATTTTCTTGTTTGACTTAGTATTATAAGCTGATAATGGTAACATCTTCCTCCTTAATCAATTTACCGAGGTTTTTACGTGCAGTGTTTGCAAGATTTCCTCTTTTAACTCCCATTATATGTTAACTAAAGTTGAGATGCTTTCCATTGCTATTTTAAAGTTATCAAAAAATCGCCGAGGGAAAGAATGGACGACATGGCCTCTATTCATAGATTCAGTGCTTTATTTTTTGGAATTTTGGATTTTGTTTCAAACTACAGTAGATATTCAAAGACTATCTGACTTACGGCAGAGATTTTCTACAAAAATATTATCATAGTTATTTTAGCCGAATTTAAGGATGAAACTAGTTTTCTTGAGAGAGGGGGAAAAGGGAAAATATGTTTTAATCCTACTAATTTGAATACTCTGTCTGAAAGTTTGAAATAAGAGATAGACCAATACCAGTAACTGTGGTAATAGTCGACAACCACCGTTTTCGGAGATCCGAGAAATTGGTAAGCGCCGATTTTATAGAATACGTGGATGAAACAAATGAGAGAGATAACACGAGAGGGAAAATAGAGAATATTTCCAAAAAAAGTGTGGGAAAATGGGTCTAGAATCAAACGTCCGCGTCGCTAGTATTGGAATCGACCTTTTTTAAGATTCTTATTAGGCGTAATTTGTTAGTGGAAAACCGGCGGATATTAATAGTTAATCAATATTCTCCTGCTGGAGTGTTTGAAACCAATTCAGGTAAAAGCAATAAAAAACGAAAAAGTGTTTTTTAAACAAATCGATTTAAACTGATGCTACTCAGAATCCTTACGAATTATTCGGAAAATCCTTCATAATAGTGCTAATCTGTATTCCTACATTTCTCCATGTGTGCGTCTCAATTTGGTACTCGTAAATCTTAATTCCTCAGAGCAGTTAAAAACCGTTAGAAGTTGGTCCAAAAAGCATTCTCATCCCAGTGTTTCATTTCATTTCCTTTGCATCAATGCCTTTAATCATAATATAGAATTCAGTTAGGTGATTAATAAGTGCATACTCATAGCATTGCCCCTCTTAGAGTGAAGGTAAAAATACTATATGAAAATACTTCAAAAAGCAGGAATAGAAACGATATTTAAGTTATTTTAATGGTCAATTTAATAAAGCACATGAACCAAAGAATTAAATTTTATTTAAAATTCGGAATTACCTTTCCTTTTTATTGCATTTTGATGCCTTATTTATCAAATGCAGAATTACGATGGTACTGACCAAGAAATAACATTCTGATCAAATGCTAAGACTGAATTAGATTGGTTTTAAAGAAGCGACGTTTTGAACGTTTCCATAAATAGCACCTCTGAATATCCATTTTTTAAATCTCTTAGATAAGCGACCAGTCAAAGTCGTCTTTTCCTCAATGGCTCAAGAATTAGAAGAATGGGTAGGTATGGGTGACACCTGGATGAAGGAACTCGCCGACAATCAGATAGAACGAGTCGCTCTAATGTTTGATCGGTACAAACATCTTACAGAATCTCGAGGTGTACAAGGACTAAAGAACTTACTCGGTGCAGCCTGGAAACAAGATTTGATACTTCAATCAATGTTGGCAGTACCAATCCGAACTCAGCAGCAATTTCACCTAGAGATTCTCAGTCTAGTTAGATTTTCCTGCCCTCAGTCATATATTATATCCAAATTTCTCAATTCGATGGGAGTATTTTACAAACTAATTCTGGATGAACGTTCTGGTAGAGGCGTACCCTTTGCTCCAGGTCCAGGGTTCATGAAAAAGAATAATCCAAAAGTTAAACGAGGTTCTTTTCATTCCCTTGACGCTCTGATCCTAACAGGAACATTTGGCAGCCTTCAGGAGCTGGGAAACCAGACAAAAAAACTACATAAAACCAAAGGCTTTTATTCATTTTCAAAAAAATTGAGAAACATGTTTAAGGATTTTGTATACGGTAAAGATCTGGATCCACTCTGCAAAGCCGATCACAAAGGTAAAATATTACAATCAGAGTAGACTTTAATGGTTGATCTCTACCTAAAAATGGATTTATTTCTTGAAGATCCCTTTGGATGTCGAATTAACGGGGCCAGGACCGAAAAGTTTGCTGAAAATAAAGTCCTGACCGAGATGTGTGCACATATTGATTGGGAAAGATGGATTTCTCATGTTATTGTTCATAATTAGCAAACAAATAAAGAACGTTTTGTCATTTAAAAACAACATATGAATGATATTGACTAACACACGTACACAACAAAGTAATTACATATAATCTGTTGAGGAATGCTTTGCAAAAACGCAATCAGAATTTGAAGATCTAAGGTCGGTATCGTGAGGAGAATTATTGAATTTATACAAGAAAGATAAAGGAGGAAAAATGCTGAAAGAACTTGAGAATGGATAAAGATTGAATTAGTCCCAATATTGTATGTTAAGTTGATGGAATGCTTTTCCAAGAAAATGGTTGGTAAAATGAAGATGATACTTTTCCTAATGTGCTTTTCGTTGCTCTGCCAGGGCATCCCGAGCAAAAGTCTAGGTGAAGAAGAAGAAGAAGAGGGAAAAGATTGCAAATAATTCACGTATAGAAATACTGCGCATTAGTGGTGTGAGGAAATCAAAATGCGAACTTACGAGTTGTTTAAGTTGTGTTTGAATGGTCTCCTTTTCGTTCATGAGCTTTTGGACGGCACTATTGGAGGAAGCATTAGGTGGTCCAGTGGTTTGAATTAAAGCGAGGTTGGCATCCTTCTCACAAATCGAGGCTGTCAGCGCTTCGATCCTGTTATTCCAAAATTAAAGAGTTCAAAATAACAGAGAACTCAAAAATAATCTTAAAATAATTCGATTAAAGCGCTTTTAGATCGGTTTTCAGGATGTGGTCTCCTCAAAACGCTTCGCTAACATTATCGTCCATGTCAATAACAATAAAGGAAAAGTCAATATTCTCCTCGTAAGTACAAAATTTTGGGTTTAATTTTTAATTTGTCTATTATTCGCAATCAAAAAGGGATTGTCGAAACAATTGAAGATTTAGAAGTTTTCACATATATTTCGGATGATTTAGTGGTGTTGCGATTAAGGTGCTCAAATCAGAGGTTGCAATTTCGTTTTCTGTTGCGCATTTAGTGGCAGGAACTAAAAGTCGCAATGTTCGGTTTCTGATTAATAGGGTCATAATAAAATTTTTTTCAGTGACACAAATTACTCGTTAAAAGTAGACTTTGGGAGGTGCTTCCATAACTGGGCCGAAAAATCGTTCCATAAATAAAAGAAAACATTCATGGGTGAGGGGTGGTCAGATTTTGCTGATCGTCATTGCATAAGGATAGGGCATTCATCCAAATGTAAAAGCCTGGGTTTATATCATATATTTAATTGTCGGGACTCAGTTAAAACTTTGAAATTAAATAAAAAATTCGAATATTAAAAAGTTGCTTGTAGTAATATATGATAATTTAGGATCGATCAAAACATGTACTTCAGTAAATCATATTTTTGAAATATCAATAGGAAATCGTGCATTTGACAAGCAATCCTTTGCTTCAGTTTGTACCATATTAGAAGAAAGAAACAACACTGTGTGAGTTTTTTGACTCCACACATGTTCACCATATATAGTGAACGATGCCTTCCATTTTATTGTTGAAGCGAAAAACGTCCAACTTCAAAGCAGACATTGTAAGCTACTTCACTTTCATCAGATCTTTAACGACTTTAGGATGCTACTAAGGCCGTCGCTGAAGTCTGTGGACAATGCCAATTTCAATTGGAAAGATTGTAATTGGGAAACGAGAATTCGAACGATGAGCTGAGGCTAGAACGACCCGCAGATTTCGATGTTAAATTATTAGGATTCTTGGAACGTGCAGAATTACTTATATGGAAATGAAAAAACAACCATTATAAAAGCTAGGTCGAATTTGAACGTGCCTGACACTGCAGTAAGTATCTAATTAATGGTAGGGGATTAAAAGTGTCCATATTTGGACTATTTTCAAGTTCACAAATCGCCTTTTCTCTGCGAAACCGACGTAATCACTTTGATAATCGATTTTAATAATTCGACTTTCCATCCCCTCCCCTGTCATTTGGAATCCAAGTTCGTTCCAGACCTATCTGTTATTCATGATCGTCCACTTGAATTTAAATCGCAACTTTTCTGTAGACCGTAAACAGTCCTTTTGATTGGTGACTAGTAAAGAAGAGAGTCATCGTGGTAATTACTTTGTGGTAAGTATTTCCTCTGCTTGTTGTTCAAGTTGCTGCATCAGAGTTTCAAGCTGTCTCTGCTTAGCCTGTATCTGTTGACCACAGCGTTCGTGTTCCGCCTTCAACTTCTCCAATTCGGCTTGACCACCGGCCTTTTGCTGAAATTAAATAGTACAAAATTATCACAAGTTCCATTTGAACAATTTAGAAAAGCCTAATTTTTTACAGAGCTATTATTCACTGGCAAATGCAGTGTTATTAAGCATATTGCCAGGCAAAGGAAATATTTGTTTGAAATCATTATTGATTTTTGTTCGTGATTGAACTTGAAAAACATTTAATGGAAGTGGCATTCGATAAACACATGAACAGACGACTTCAAAATATACAAAAAACTTTCCTCTTTTTCTAAACTACCTCATAACTGTCAATCCATCAATTTCCAACAGTAAGTAATAACTCAAAGTCCACCAGCATTTTATGATTAGTTCCATCGACAAAACAAGGTTGAAAGATAAATAAAAATAAAGCTTACACTCTCTGTTCTCATCTGCCGAACGAGATTATCTCGATCCTCAATTCCTTTTCGTTGCTCATCCAGGACACGATTCAGATTCGCCACTTCCTCCTCATATCTTCGCAATTGAACCTGAAGAGCTTCCAACTTTCGGACGTGCTTTTCGTTCTTAAATAGGAGAGGAAAGTGGTGTATTTCAGAAACAACCCACAGGTCGTTTACAGAACGTAACGCCTATGTTTTATTTGAGTAAATAACATTTAAAAGAGAAACGCACACATTCCTTTTCCAATTTCGTTATGACAGCGTCTCGTTTATCTAGTTCTTTCTTCAAAATGTCCACTTCCTGCTTCAAGTTATAATTGGCAGACTAAATTTAAAAAAAAAATATTTAAAGTGAGGAAACACTGTTAAAAAATGATTGTACTATTTATGACCCAATTTCAGCCTCGCCGAGACAGGCGATTTTTACATTAGCGTAAATTTTCCATCATAATAACACTTCCCTTCATATTTACATTATCGGATTCGAAATAAATTCCAAAACTATCCATTCTAGCTTTGGTTAACCAAATTGCAACTCATGGTATATCTTCAAATCTACAGAAATGTCTGTATTCCGCCTGCCTTCCATTAGAGCTCTAATCTAATTAGCTTTCAGGCTTTCAGTTATCAGTTTGCTCTTGTTCACATCCATTTCAGCAGTGAAAATGTTTGTCATACTCTGAGTGATTCTGCATGCTCTTTAATTGAAATAAATAAACAAACGATGGGAATATGGCAAAATCATATAATTGCTAATAAGCATAGTGTGCTGTAAATCGTCTGAGTTTGTAGTTTATCATACGAAATTCCAGACGTGGCGAAAGCATGTGGTTTCAATTAACAAAGGCGAGATTTGTCCTAGTCAATAATAATCAGATAATTAACTGAGATATGTTATCACTCTCAAAGATTATTACTCCTCATTAAGTTTCACTTGGGGTACTATTTTCTACATTCTTCACAGTAATACCTTTAGAATATCCTCCACTTACCTCCTCCTGCTGTGTAAGATTGAGAGTAACTGATAAGTTTGAATGAAAACAATGTAATACACTCCATGTATTAAAAAGGTGCTTGCATTGCTAATTTGCGATGCAATTGAACTGTCTGTGGTACATATTCGTTCAGTTCATGTTTATTTCACCCGCAAATTCTTCCTCTCGGTCTATGACCCTTTAACCTCTTACATTTTGACTACTATTTCAAATTATTTTTTTAGATTTGCACTCATGTAGATTTTCTACCGATAACCGTGAGAATTTGATATTATTTAACATCACCACACACTAACGCAAAATATTACAGCTTTAATTGAGGAAAGTAGAGCGTATTGATTAACAGAATGTCCAACTAATAATGAGGTGGAGGTGATCGGAATGGATTTTGAGACCAAAAAGCCGATTACTACAATATTGATTAACTGGGAACTACAATTTCCAAAATTGTCATTTCGTGATTCAGTCATAGATTTGCTTATGACAACCAGTGCTTGTGAATACTTTTTTTTTAATTCATAAATCTGTTTCCTACTCAACCAAATGGTTGGAAGGACAAAATAATTAATAGGCTATTTAGTATTTTACTATTTAATGAAGCAGAAAAGAGGTGGGTAAACCTTTTAGCCAACAGAAATCCACAGGCTCTTAGGTATGGGCTTTAATTCCGTAATATCATTCATTGTATCATAACGGTGTCCGGCTTCTATACGACCACGTTATTCTATTCCGAATCCCCTGTGTGTAAAATCAACTTTAAAAGCAGATTATGTATTTCAATCAGTATACTTTCATAGTCCGCTTAGTTCCATTTTGTTAATTTTAGTCCATACAACTAAATTCTATTTTTAAGCTTCTTTTCGTCTGCGTGGAAAAGTTAGATTTGTACTATTTATCGCTGTTATGCGGTTCTTATGAGTCATGTCACAGACGTGTTTCAGCACTCTTGTTATTGTAGGATTTTACAAATTGCCTTGTCTTGGGATAAATCCCAGTTTGTGGAATGTGTGTCCATGAAAGCACTCAAGAAGATATCCCTCAGTTTTTGACATTCTAAAACTAAGGCAAAATTCCACATTAAGTGAATATCTTAAGGACATAAATTAAGGCTAAACAGAAATCTTAGTTGCAAGACACTTTCCTCCACATGTTAGTTTCTCTTTCTCTCATTAAGCTTAGCGTCAAGACCAGTATCGTTGGATATTGAATTGAAAAAATTAACTAAACGTATATAGATCTAATTCTCAGAAGAGCGCTTTCAACTACTACACTATTTTGAGTAAAGTAGGAGGTCTGGAACAAATATGTCACAATTAGTGGACACCTTATTTCAGTCACACGCATCTCCAAATATTTTCTTTTCACGCTTTTGGAAGTGTCGGAGTTTAGCTGAGAAAAGACAAGGTAGAATTGAGAACTGTTTCACCACCTTTTATCTGCTATCATTAAATGCTCTGCTTTATGATTCTGGCAGGAACATGTACCTTGAGCGAAGGAAACACTGGCAAATATAAAATATGATTCAAGACTTCCAGAGTCACATGTCTCGCTTTCTATTCGCAATATTTGCTTCAACCTCTAACTATCATATCAGGCAATCATCCGTACCTGATTGGTTTATAATAAGAAGACCAGTCAGATATTTTGAGTTGATTCTAGCCAAACTCATAAGTTCGTGCACTGCATTATCAATGAATGGATAGATGGGATCACTACTAAAGTAGTTTTCGCTGAAATTGTTGACCAATTGAGCGGCCAACTACTTATTAGGCAACCATTATCATATAAGAAAGTTTATTATCCTGGTAAAAAGGTCTCTATTAGAGCTAAAGTTTATATTTCCTCCTAAGGTTTGATTAATTGAAACTCTTAAAGTGGTGACTAAAGCGTTATAAAATCCGCTTCGAAGGTCGTAATAAGTGATAAATTAGGGAGCGAGTCCTTTCTCTTGAAAAAGAGTCTATTGATAAACGGCCACCTGAAAGTGTGGGTAGAGTAAGTTGAACCTGTGGGACACATCATCGCATGAATGCACAGCGTGACTTTAAGGTGTGGCCGTTCAACTTCGCGTACGAACACACAGCCAGTGGCCAATCAAAAGCCTCCGCTCGTTTTACTTAATCCGCCATGTCGAATGACTAAGCTTCCTCCCTTGTTACACTCCACGCCATGCATGTCTAGAATAAATGCGTACCCTGGATACCTGTCTCTTCTTAGCTGTGCAATAGCTTGGCTAATTCTAGGGGGTCTTACGAACTAGGAGAATCTGCCACTGAGGTTTCTAAGTACAGTCGGGCTTAGTTAGGTAGCTAATCCGCTACAAACCAAAATAAGTGAAGTTATAGGCGATTTAAGAGTACAACTGTAGCCATAGGCAAAGAGTAACCTGTTCATAAATAGGTCTAGAATACGTCGCTGGATTAGAGGGTTGTTAAGAGTGGTGTTAGCTTCTAGAGGATTATCTTTCAATGGTAAAGTACAAGAATTTTATAAGTTGGGTTCATGAAGCGTATTGTAGTGTTTTATTGCTGATCTAACCAAAATCAGACAGAGTTAAGCTCTCTAACCTCAAATACCATCTCCTTTTCCAATTTTACTGGAGTTTATTCATTCATTGATATATTTTTACTAATTTTCTAATCTCAACCTAAGTCTGCTATCAGTTAGTACGTTTGTTGTAAATAAAGGCATATGATCCATTAACCCAAATAACGTATCCTATTAGTCTTAATGTTCTAATTTTCGGTAGGGTAGGACTGAATAGAAATTGGTTTATCCATTCTAGACTTCAGAGCCGGTAGCTAAATACCGTTGACGCTCTGATTAGTAGTACAAAGCACCAAGCTTGTGGTGCGATAGTTTCCTCCATCAAATTATAACAGTAACTGGATCTTGAAGACAGTTAACTCCGACTTGCGTAAATATCTAATAGTCGTATTCTCTGCAACTGCCATAGAACAGCTGTAAACGGAGTATATAATAGCC
Organism: Hymenolepis microstoma; assembly: GCA_000469805.3. NCBI lineage: Eukaryota > Metazoa > Platyhelminthes > Cestoda > Cyclophyllidea > Hymenolepididae > Hymenolepis > Hymenolepis microstoma. Next base: position 5,715,454 of record LR215995.1, on the reverse strand, counting down.
GAATCATTCACCTCATCAGAGATTGGAGTTCTAGACTGCGCTTGACCTACATCTTTCAGAGCCGCCTTCAAATCCTTGTTTTCTTGCGAGAGTCGATTAATTATCGGCAGATGTTCCTGCTTCTGTAAAGCAACAGATGATTTCATCTTCTGTATTATACAAACAAACTCAAAAGTTAAGAGTTTAACTTACACAGACTTCTTCACCAGTTTGGGCCCTCTCAACCTCCGTTGTATAAGCCTCTGTCTTAACCTTAAGATCGCTTTCCAATTGTTGTGCTTTCTGCTTAAGCATCTCATTTTCATTAACTACTCTCTGAAGGTCGTCTTTGAGAGCGGCGATGGTCTCGTGGTCACGCTGGCTCTGCTCTGAGTTGGCTGCTGACTGTTCAGTGGCCCAAGCGGCCGCTTTTCTTTGTGCATTCTCCGTTTCTTCTCTTGCCTTTTGAGCCGCCATTTTTGCCGACGCCAGTTGTTGTGTTAACTGCTCTATCACTTCTGATTGGTCATTTGACTCCTTTAGTGATTGGTTGAGCTTCTGTGTCAGTTGATTAAACTGAAGTTTTAGGAAGGTGGGGAGAGAAAAAGACCGAATAGTTTAACTCTTCTACTTTAGTGTTTTCATAGGACGGCTTAAGATGACTAACCTGGTTTTCCCGAAGGCTTAGCTCCTTCTTTACGGTCTCCAGCTCGTAGCTCAAGCGTTGTTGTTGATTTCTTTCAAACGCAACTTGATCTTGCTATAAGTAAAACTCCACTTTATTGCCCACTTAGCTATAAGTATGTTGAATAATTATGGCAATATTAATAAACCTGAGAAGGCAATGCTTCCATCTGTTGATTAATTTGAATGAGTTGCTGTTCATACTGTTTGCAGCTTTCCTGGACTGACGACAACTGACTTGTTAGTTTCTCCACCTGTCAGATAATTAATAAGTGTTAAGAACTGTAGATAAATGTATAAGGTGAGTTCAGTGGATTGCAAATTCTCACCAATTTGTCTTTAGCCAAAACTTGTTTGTTCAAATTTTCTAGCTGTTTGCAAAGTTCCTCCTGTTGTTGCTTGTATTTCTCAGTCTCCAAATTGACCTTCCTTGTCTAGGGACAAAAGTTAACTTAGTGAATACAAGGTGTCCTTAAGACCAAGATTGAAAATCTTTTACAGTATTTTCAGGATCGTTAATGGCAGCAATATCAGATATTGACTTCAGGGGATAATATCCGAGTTTATGATGAAGCTGCGAGATATTTGAGGGAAACATGAGCTATCTCAGCGAGTAAATTTGTGTAAAGTTTACAAATAGTGATTAGTTGATGAGAAGGCAAACGCTATTCCACTCTATAAAGAAGAATAAGCTCTTTGGAGTAAATTTTCTTGTAGTTAAACTAAACATCTTTTTTTTGCTCAACTTGGAAACAGGATAGTGACTGTCCTGACGGGTCGCTCAGTACTTTAGCGATGAGGAAAATTCCTTTCCAAGAAAAAACCTGAGAGAACAGAAATTATAATAATTTTTTCCCATTAGTCGAATCGGAAAAGGTGCTGAATCGACTACGGTAGCTCGCAGTGAAAGCTATTGTATTATCCTGTTGGATCTCATTACTTAATGACTCCATTCATAGGCGAATTTTATAAATAACTTAGCATATGTAGATTTGGGACATCGATTTATACTTTCGCTTGTTAACCGGAATTTCCAAAGTGCTAAGTTGGTGATGGGCAAAAGCTTAGTCATTTAATCAACGACCCCACTATAATTAAATAGATTGCCTTATGCTTAAAGGACAACTCCTAATGATTGTCTGAGCTAAATGGGAATTATCTGCGACTTATGGGTGGGCCCCACGCATGTAAGACAGGGTAAAATAAGCCATATGGAGTCATGAATGCAAATAAGTATCGCTTAATATTTAGAGACCGAACTACCTACAAATGAATGAAGGATTCAGCCTCTGCTATACATTTATACTTGATGTGAACTTCAAACTGTGGTCTTATTGAGATTAAACGTGAATTTCAATTCACAACATTTATTTACCCATGTACACTCAAAACCCTTCAATATGCTTGTGCATAGCATAACCCTGGCTTCTATGGCAAAATTATTTCTATTAGCTTATGTCAGGATGCGATAAACCAGCTCTCCCTAAATTAGTGTTGATTGGAACTGAGTTAAGTTGTGTAGCATACCTCGTGCTACCTTAGAGGTCATCTGAGGGCAATGCCGTCTATTTATTGGCCCACTTGGAAAGCTGGAATCGCGAATTATTAATCAGGAAAAAGTAAATAAGATGGCGAAGGGAATGTCTGAATTTACTATTTTAGCTACTTACTGACTCCTCCTTGATCCTGCGCAAGCTTTCCTCGGACTCTTGCAGGAGTTCTTGTGTATGCTTCAGGTTGTCTCGAAGGTCAGAAGCCTCACGTTTGGCAGACTCAGCCTCCTGCTTAAATTGTCGGGCAGAACGCTGAGTGCTGTCTAACTGACCCTTTATGGCTTCGTGCTCAGTGTGTAGTCGATCTAACTCACGAGACAGCTGCCCTCCAGTCATTATCGCACCAGCTGAAGAGTACATCATATCGGAATAGCCGGCAGCTACTGAAGCTGGACGACCCAGAATATTAATTCCAGCTGTACCGTATGAGCGCATTCCTGCACTGGATTGTTGAAGCTAAAGCAGTAAACCAACTAGGTTTACTCAAAAAGCATTCTAAATTCCAATTTTTAACTCTAACTTACCTGTTCCAATCTGGTTTGCAGATTATCCCTCTGGTTTGCAATTGAATCACAGTTCAATTGGGTCTCCCTTAACTGTCGAGTTATCTCTTGGATACGACTAGAGGAGTGATAAGTTTCTCTCTGCAAATGTTCCTTTTCAGCAGTCAATTCACTGATATTCTGTCTGAGAGCTGTGATCTGTTCCTGAAGTGCTTGCTGTAAACGAAAGATGGGAACAATAAGAATAATAAATTAACTATTCAACTTGATAGAATTTCTTGTTTCTGTTTGAACGCCGAAACTACTATCGAAACTCCTTGTGAACCCATCATCAAAGAGGTCTAGGCACTCCTACTGGATTGATCTGGATCATACTTCTTCCCTTTCTCAATTTGTTGACTACAAATGTCAGAAATGTCCCAAAGTAACTCATAACATGACCCAAAAAATCATAATATACCCCATGACTATGGCCAAACTAAGTAACAAACCATTTGTATCTAATAAACCTTCTGTTCACTAAAGTAATAATCCAGTCTACCTTAAAGGTGACCCTGTTCTCTTCCTCAATTGTGTTAAATCGTTAAACGGAACTACTCTTATTATAAGCAGCAGTAAGTCATTGTCACTATCCAGCACATTAAACTGCTGTTAGTGAATGATAGTATGCACTTGAAAAACCAGAACAGAGTAAACACTTAGCATACTTTGATCAACAATAAAATGTTCTAGAGCGGAATATTTCGACCATCGTGATAAGCCGAATTTATAGAACAGCAACTATTCAAAAAGGTATGCAGGTAAATATGAGATATTGACATGAACCGAGGGCACAAGGGTTAAACAAAGCGTTTAATTTTAAAAAGATACAAGAATAATCAAATATACACTTGTGATATTAGAATGTTCTAGATTGCTTGCCTTCTGTTTTTTTCAATCCCCCTCCCCTCCCTTCTCCAACCCAAGTACAAAGTCTACTATAAACTTTTCATAATTTATATTGAGTTTATCCAAACTGTTCAACTCAGTTTACTTTCAGAGTATCGTTGAATTAAAGGATTACAATTGGACCATGCATGTAAAATTATTCGATAGCTTTTTGCCTACTCAAGCTACAAAACAGATTAATATTGGCTTAAAGTAAAAGTTAATTCATACTCTCCTCTGCAATCTATCTCTGCATTGTGGATGTTGACAAAGTTGTAACATTTTGCTCAGACCTCCCTTCCATTCCCATTGGTTGTAATAGGTTTTTCTCATCTTATTAACCACCCCTAAGTTTTTCTCGAAACCATCTGAAGACTTCGATTTATTTCCATAGAATACTTTGAATTCGCTATTCCAAATGAAAAAAAATACTTTTACCCTTTCAATTAGGTGTTTTTGCTGAGACTCAAGAATGGCTGATTCGTTGTGAGCCTGTAAGATACGATTTTGGTCATTTGCAGTGTCTAACGCTTGTTCTAACCGTTGAAGATTCAGTTTCAGTTCGACAACAGACGCATCTTTATCATTCCCGTCAGAGATAGAGAGTCGAGAGAGAGAAGTGTAGCGTTTTACTTGTTCTGTCAACTGTCGAATCTGAACATTAATTTAAAAAAATATGAAATGATCACTTTCAAATTAGCTCAATTTTGATGGTTTCAAGAACTATCTACTGCTTACCTGCGATTCCTTCCTCTCAATCTCACTCTTAAGCTGCTTTATCGTCAAAGTATGGTCATCTTTGTCGACTGATGTTTGTGAGAAACCCGTCTAAAATTCAGACAAACATTATTATATCAAAAGGGCTTTTAGAACTGAACAAGCTGAAAAATAAGTAGAAACTTGCCGACTGTTTAGTGGAAGCGGAACTTTCAAGCTTAATGCGTTTCTTCAGCTCCTCTTCGTACGATTTGTTGAGATTCTCTCTTTCGTAGTTGAGATGATCGACCTAAAACGCAAATTTACTTATAAGACAAAAAAAGTTAATTTATAATGGTCCCCATTTATCCTTCGTGTACAAAGTTTCAAACAGAAAGTCTATTTATTTTCGTCATAATAATAGACAATAAGAAAACCTGGATTTGCAGTTCTTGAGTACGTTTCTTGAGTGAATGTAGCTCATCTTCCAGTTCCATATTGCGCTTTCTTAAGTTTTCTGCCTCAACTGATAGAACACCGGTTGATCTTTCAGTAGCATTCTACAAAAAGGTCATAAATATAATGAGAACCTTCATTACTACTCCGCTACCAATTAAACCAAGTAATGCAACTTACCCTCATAAATCTTGATGTCGGAGTGCTTGAACCAGGAGGTATTGTCTGTTCCCCTCTATCTAAGAGCCTCTGACGCAGGACGTCAATATGACTTTCCATCTCGTGATTACGTTTTCTAAGACCGTGAATTTCATCCAAGAAATCATGCTGTCCAAAAGAGAATCATTGTTAACCAATTCATATTAACGTTGATAATGCAAAAATATATTAGTCACATTTTCAGTCTCCAATTTCCTCAGTCTTTGCTCCCTCTCCTCGATTCGTTTTTGCATGATACTAGCCTTTGCTTTGCTATCATCAAGATCACTTTGTAAACGACTGACTTCTTCCAACTGATTTTGCTAAATTAGGCAAAACATTACTCAGACCCATAGGCAATTCTCATTTGGAGGCAAGAATCTAATCCACTTACATATTCCAATTCCAGAACACGTAGCTTTTCTGATTTGGTACTCAATTCATTGTTTATGCGTGTGCATTCCGTCTCGACCTCACTAAGTCGGTTCTTGTTGTACTCCAAATCGGATTTGGCCTTATCCTTTATGTAATCAGGTGAACATTATTGTAACGATAAATCACAGCCGTTAATTTAAGGCATGTGTTAAAATGCACAAGTGTTAAACAAACCAGATTGCCTTGAAGTGACTTCAAATCATGTTCCCTTTCATCGATAGTTAATTGAAGATGACTCAAACGACTTGACTGTTCTTGCTGTGAAGACCGCATTCGAGCAATTTCATCAGCCTGAAAACAAGCGTAATTAGGCAGCTGTAAGTACAACAATACCGATATGATTTACGCTAGGCATGAGTGGATTAGGATTTAGCTCAAAAACAGAATACAAATGGTCCAAACAGCAACAGAAACAAATCCATGTGTGTGAGCACTTGATCAATTACCTTTAGTGCACCTTAAGAATTGAAAAGGCTTTATTACTCATGCTCTGGATAATATATTATATTATTTTAATCAATACAGGTAAGCGAATAGAAACCGTCGTTTGATCTTGTGGGGACACAACTTTAGCATGGCAAATGCAGAAGCCTCGCGACTAATCAGTGACTTATGTCAATACGATCAATCATTGGTCAATTCCAGTATTCGATTACCCGACCAATCAATGACCCAAGTTATATGAGATCATCATAACATAACGTGTATATAATGACTAAGTTCCACGTCATGCACGCATACATTACACAGCACTATACTAAATAAACGTATTCACGGTATACGTCTGTGACTTCTATTCTGGGAGACTTACCAACTAGGAGAATCTGCCACTGAGGTTTCTTAATACAGTCAGGCTTAGTTAGGTAGCTAATCCGCTACAATTTGGTGACTCTGACGTGATTCAAGCCTGACTTCATCATCCGCTCAGCAGAAGAACAACCTCTCGCTGCACTGCGATTCCCTTTCCGATCGCACGACTCATTTGGTGATCCTTCTTACTTCTCGATCAACAGCTATTTCGTCAACTCTACACTCACTCCCCCCTCCTACTACCTTTTGAAAATAACCGAGGAAAACGCGTGTGCCCTACCCCTGGCCATCCCCATTTTTGAGCCTGAACATCCAGATTCCTTTTTTGCACTATTGGAAAGGATGTTCCAATTGAGAGGCGTAACCAAGTCAGAAACCTGGTTTCAGTACGGTCTCACCGTCCTACCAAGCAATATACGGACCCAATTTAAGGAGTTAACATCCACGCCACCGGATAACAAATTCTATGACCGGCTGAAGAGGGCAGTCATTAACCATTTTTCAGCGCCACCAGAGACCCGGCTGGAGCAATTTTTTCGACAATCGAACTGGGAGATCGTTCTCCGTCTCAGTTAGTAAGCCACATGCGCTCCTTAGCCTGTGGTTCGGATTTAAACGACAGGATTCTCAATAGGCAATGGCTGAAGTGTCTGCCAGGAAGCATGGTGTCGACTGTTTTGGGCAGTCCGTTTCAAGATGATCTTGACAAGTTAGCCAAAGTTGCAGATCGCGTTCACAACCATAACGGTGGGCATAGCATGAACGCAGTGAGAGTTACAGCCGCTGCTGATACCGTCACCCAGTGATTGGACGCCTTGACAGAGCAATTCTAAAAGTTGCAATTACTTCTATCAGGTTCATCGTTCCGATCTGATAGACAGCGTTCCATCTCGCCTAGGCGAAGGCGGTTCCCAGCAAAACGCCGTAGCAAAATCTGTTACTACCACAGAACGTACGGAGACAAAGCCAAGAAATGTCAGCCAGGATGCAACTATCCCAGTACTGACAGTGCTTTCTCCAACTTAAAGTCCACAGGTCCAGTAAGAAACATTATCCCTCGCTCTGCAGAAAAAGGCTTTCTTCAACTCACCTTACGCTCGAATAACAACCATCTTTCAAACATTTGTACCCCATTCTCTTCAGTTCATACCATCAAACGCCAAGATTGGGACATGGTAGAATCTACGAAGCCTAATTACCAACAATCCGCAGCGATAGTCAGTCCAGGGAAGGAAGTTGACACGAAGCTGCTCCAAACAGATACACGAGAATTCTACGAAGAAATTCCAGATCTCGCTCTTGACTTCAACTCTATGCTTGAGGATATTAACAACTTTCTGACAGAGCATCCTACCATCCTTCTTCATTCTCGATCGATCACTATTTCGTCAACTCTCTCCTTTCGTCCACTCCTACTCCCACAGAATGTATCCGGAAACAGATCTCGGCGTATATGCGCAGGGTGTCGTTTCCTTTTCTTACCAATACGATGTCACTCTCTATTTCACCCCTACGATGTCGTTCCCTTTGTATTCCTACAGTGTCGCTCCCTTTTACTCACACAAGACTCCAACACTCGGATTCATGGCGACGCTTCAACCGGCAATCCGAGACTTCGTCCCGCAAGCACTCCGCCAGAAGATTTTCGACCATTCCCATGGTCTGTCGCACCCAAGCATGCATGCTAAAACCACCGACCGTTTCGTATGGAAACACATTGAATAGGTTAAAACGGGCATATCTGGAACTTTCTTCTAAACCTGCTCTATTCGTCGGAACACAGCTCTTTCGCTCTATTTCTCAACCGTATAGAGACACTGTACAACTTTTCTCCCACCCACTACAGCCGTTTAGTTCCAATTCCTGTCCCACTTCTACTCGAACCCGGTTCACATTCGTGGACGAAGAGCATCCCCTCCCGCCTAACTAATTATGTACCTTAATTAATTTTCGAGCGTTTTCTTTACCTTTTAGCTTCCTACAAACGCTCAGAGGGGGAGTATTGTGGGACACGTCATCGCATAGGCGCACAGCGTGGCTTGAAGGTGTGGCCGTTCAAATTCGCGTACGAATTGAGTGCGAGGACACACAGTCAATGGCCAATCAAAAGTCTTCGCTCGTTTTACTTAATCCGCCTGTCGAATGACTAAGCTTCCGCTCTGGTTACACTCCACGCCATGCATGTCTAGAATAAACGCGTGCCCTAGATACGTCTGTTTCTTTTAAAGCTTTGCAATAGCTTAGCTACTTCAATGGGACGTACTAACTAGGAGAAATTGCCACTGAGGTTTCTGAATACAGTCGGACTTAGTTAGGTAGCTAATCCGCTACAATCTACAAGGTCTAGGCAAGTGAAATACCGAGTAGGTAGTCTGAATTATATCAGAATTTGCTAAAAAGGGATATTGATAAACAAAACTAGCAAAAATAAATCTAAGAAATAAACTACCAAAGCGCATAAGTATTGTACGATGAAGTGAAATAAAAATATATTCATCGGCTTTTTAAAGGCCAGCAGAGTACAGAACCAGTCTGGATTCGATCAGATAGAAAATCTATTTTCGATTTTCAAAGCAGGAAATTGTCGTCATTGCTGCACCCATACAAAAAGCAAATATTTCTACAATGCATGTTGCATTCTGACCAAATCATGGAAAATTAACCATGATTGGGAAATGTCACTTCAGTCAGACTGGGTTCAGTCAGCATCTACTTGAAATCAAATCCCACATATTTTGAATCTTAAAATCGTCGTTTGTTGTGGTTTACTGATAGTCATTGATAAATAAAAGAAGAATTGACTGATTATAGCTAAAAGTGACAATAAGATGTTGGCCTCAGCATTCAAAGAATGCGGAGGTAGGAATGCGTATTTCAATATAAACACTATGAAAAAGAAGATTATAACTTAAATTCTTCCTTAGTAAAAAATTCCATTTCTACTTCCTCTAGTGGGCCATTTAATTATTTCAAGAACTGCGCAGCTATTTGCACACAGTCGTTTGAGTGCAAGGATTTTTAAGGATCCACACTGAAGTACAAGCTCACTTCATAACTATTATGCAAAATACAACATCAAAGCTTCTATGATATAGTCTAGAGCGGTTTAGTCAATTATTACGGAGTGATTAGTATTCAAATCTTTTAAGTTAAGGGAGGAGGTATATGTGCACACAGGCATAAATCAAGTGGTTCAAATAGCCAACCGAACTGGTTTAAAAGGGGAAAAAATCAATGTTAAATTTAGAAATTCCCATAAGAGCAGCTCCTGAGTACTTTCTATCTACCCCAAGTAAACGTTGTTAGCACTTAGTGGGGTGGGTCTGGAATAAGTAACCATAAGGCATAATTTGTGTGTAATAACAGGTTTGCCTATCCTTAATCATGATATGCACACTACGTTCTCATCAGCATGAATTTGTAACCAAAGCGGTACTCTAAACAGCCATCTTACATAAAATGATCATTAAAGTGCCTGAAATTTCTAATTTTTGTTAACAAATATGTATAAAAGATGACACAATGATGGAGCGAAGACGTACATGCTGAGATTGAAGTTGACGTAATCTCTCGTCTTTGTAAACAATATCGTCATGTTGTGATTTGATTTCACTCTCCATAGTATGTATCTTCTTCTTGCAATTTGACATCTCCTCGCTGTAGCGTGACTAAAATACAAAAATGAACACTTATTGGACTTTGCTCAAGTTCATAAATTCACTAGCTAGGTCTCAAATATCAACGATCAAATTCTCAAAAAAATACACCAACTCAGAGGATTGATACATAATTAAAGAGGAAGTGCGGTTCAGGTATCGATATTTATTTTGTTCGATGCACTTTTAGAACATTCAAGCACAGAATGGCATTTGGCTTATACATGCCCCATCTAGAGGTGCATATTTTCAATCAATTATCAATGTGCACATGTATATGCGGAAGCGTTTTCGTTAAATTCAGTTCCCGATCGTCACTTATGTCCCCTCGGTTTCTCTCCATTTCCCCAAGACACCTGTTATTTACACACCGTCGTTGCGTTATTTTCCAAGGAACTCCATTTGCTGAGTTTTTTACATTCCTTATTGAAACTACGATATTGCCATTTGATATCAGATTACTCGAGTGGTCATATCTATTTATTTGCCGGCCAATCAAAGACCCCTTTTTGTATTTCTTGCGCTTTCTAAATTATCCAGTTTATCAGTGAGATGTTGACACTAAAATTTGAGGTTGTCCACGTTATACTACTTACTATTATCCGCTGACTACAGAGCTGCAGATACCAAAGATTATAAAGGAGCAAGAAAGCTTGTAACTCAGACGAATTTTATTTTTAAAAATAGGCAAATAATTGACTCTCTGTTTAGCCAATTATGCAGCATTGGCGATATTCAGTTTCCAAGACTGTGTCTAAAATCAGTAGCCGAGAAACCGAACCGAGAAGACTCCACTCTCTTCCTAAAGCTACTTCGCTTCAAATTTATCAAAAATATAAAAAGTTATTTTGGCAAGAAATAGGCACTACCTGTTGGTTTTAGGTTGAAAGGTACTCTTGACCAAATGCTAATTTTCAAGCAAGATGTCTATCTACGGGAATGCCAGCGCCAACCTTTACGACCTATGGCGACCACGTATTCCTAAATACCTGCATGGTATTACAATTCAGAAGTTATTGTCATTTCTTCAATGTTCGGAGATATTTTTGTTTAAAGTGGAGTCACAATACCATGATGGTTCAATAGGTATGTCCCTGTCATCGAATAAAAAATTACTAAACATTAGCATTCTGTGGGTGGCCTTGAAGTTCCATAATGTTTAAAATACAAGTGGAATATTTCCAAAAGAACTTGAAAATGTTTAACTATGCATACAGCATAAGAGTAACGGAGGGTTAAATCCCCACTTCAAGCATTTAAAAATAGTTTAACTGTTTACTTAGTAGACGGAAAAAGGTAAAACACGCATAAGCAAATGCGTATTTCAGAACGAGACCTCCAGTTTCTTAAACATCTCTTAGAATTCCATTATACAACTTGTGTCGTTGAGTTCTACTGAACAGTTACTGAATTCATTTGCATACATTCGATCTGCTATTTCTACCTTTTATTCTCTCCAACATCAACTTTGCCTTCAGAAAAAAATGATTTCCAAATTTCACTGCTTGCTGCAAACCTGACGTGCTATTGAGCAATTGAATGCCTAAAGATTAAGAGTTATTCGTCAGTTACACTGCGAATTTTATCAGAATCCAAGAGAATTTTAACTATCATCTCTCGACTAAACTAAAACTTACTAGTTCTGCTTCTTGTTTTTCGAGTTTGGCCTCGCGTTCTTGCAGAGTCTTGTGAAGGTAATTAACACGATGATTTAGTTCTTCAATCTCCTTTGTAATCCGCTTGATCTCGAATACATGCTTCTTCTCCTTGAATGTTCGGAAAAAATAAACAGAAATAAATAGATATGATTTAGTGTTTCACAGGTATATTACCTTAATCCTTATGATGTTTCATCCTACATATCATTATTAATGATAAAACCCCAAAATGGACTGTATTTTTCACCTACTTCTCTAAAGTTCTCTCTGCTAACACGGTCAGTCATCTTCTGTTTTCGATGGTGGCATGCATCATAATTATTTTCTATTGGAAAATGAACTTTTAGTATTCCAAACTTCCACTTAGGTAAATTTGGAAGCGATAGTGGTCAGTCACATGCGTCATTACAACGGCGTTCTTGGTTAAATGAAAACAGTGAGCTAAAAGTGGATTTTATGACCGAATGCTAAAGATATCTTAAAAAGAAAGGCAGAACTTCCCTTCAATTAAGCGAGTATTCATACCACATTTCAATGTAAATGATTTTTGTCCTAGCAGATATTTAAAATTTCACCTTAAATTAGACGCGCGTAAAGTTGCATTTCTACTTAAGTATATCTTGCAACTAACTTCGCTTGAAATATCAATGCGTGATTTCAGATTTCTTTAGTGTGGCCAGCATAACCTCTAATAGGCAGTGTCACATACGCAATCTTGCTCCATTTGTTGCAGCCTGTCTGTTTTCTCCGAAAGCTGCCCCAAAACAGCGTGATATTTGCTCTGCAGACCCTCCAGATCTGAATTCAGTTTTGCCTAGGGAAGGGAACAATAATTTAAAGAGTGGTATATGACGAGGTATCTCACTGTAATAAAGGACTGCTGAATATCTGAATTATTAGTAAAATAAATGCATACTACTTTCAAAGCTATAGTATGATATAAACATCCTATAAAAATCATGGCATGATAAAATATAAAATTTGTCAATTTATAAATGACTCTATGTTAAAAAAAAACACATTTGTAACACCATACTCTTTCGAATTCAAGCAGCTTGATCTTATCTTCTCTTTCCAGCAATTTTGATTCTGCTGCAGAAGCGGTTGTATTCATTCGAGCTAATTCATTCGATGCTCTTGATGTCTCGAGACGCAAAGTTCTCTCCTAAAGCAAAATATTTTTATACTATTATAACTAAGAGCAATGCGGATTATTTTATTGTTTTTTTTATTACGGAAAGGAAAATTTGACAAATTCATTTTGGGGAAGTATCGAGAAAAGAACTTCAAGGAGTTGCTTCATTTGATTTTTCATTCATCCCTTGGTTTACTGATCAAATTCTTAGTCAAAATTTCCAGTTCCAATCGATCTATGATGTTCAGTCTCGCCAATTCACCACTTTCCTTTCAAGGCCAAGAATACGACCAGACCATGCGTTGAAGTAATAAGTGTTTAAGCAATAACTTGTGAGGATCTTTGCTGACTTCCAAATGGCATATAATATACTTAGTGATCATTAGATAGTATCATGGTTTTAAATTCAAGTATATTAGTATCAAATTAATTGCAACATTTCATTTCGATGATAATGGGAACTCTTGAGAACACCTATTTTCTCTTTTTAACTCAAACCCGCATAGCAATTCTGACCGTGGTAGCATCATAAGAAAGTGAATATCCGTCAACAGAAATCAGAATACTGAATGCAGGGTCAATTTCCAACGTGATAAGTTTATCTTATCCAACAGCAATGTCGCACATAATTTTACTACTCTTAAGGCAGTAGTAATTCTTTTTTAATGAGATTTCGATTTCAGCAACGTTTGGCCTTTAATATTGTTTTATTACGTAAAACTTCTTCTTTCTTCAATATGCATATGCATATTAATAAGCTTACTTCGATTTTAATGTTAAGATAAGTGCAGATCAGTGGAGCAAAAGAAAATGATAATGTGCCTGAATATTTATTAGTTGCTACCAACTGTAGCTCTGCAAAAACACCGATTTGAGTGGTTATATATAATCAGTTAATTTCCCTATGCTAAATTATTGTTATGGCCAGAATGCGTTCGCATACAATTGCATGAATGTGTGTGCTTGATGCGAAAATCATCCACACGAGTTGGCTGAGCCAAATCACAGAATTGGTGTACTGTTTTATTTTTTTTCAATTCCATTTTTAAATAAACTCACAGACTCGTTCGATTATTTGGTGTTTAATTTACATTTATTGAAACGATAATAGGCAAAACAAATGAAAAAAAACACTGAAGGAATATAATTGCCAACTATTTTCAAACTGATGATCCTATTATCATAAATTTTTATCAAATCGTCAGTTACTATTATAAAATAAAGATTCGTTATTTAGATTTCCTTAGTTAATCTCGTTTACACAAAAATTCATAGTACAATTATCGCAAAAAAATTCATACGATTGATTCACGTTCTTCTTTTAGATTGGCTAACTCCAACTTCAATCGCTCAATTTCCAATGCGTTTTCAGAAGTCTAAAATTGAGAAAAATAAGCATTGCTATTTTATAAAAAAAGAGAATTTTATTTCCTCCCCAATTAATCCTTCCTTTCCTCCATTCCTATCCCAATAGTAATTTGAGCTGTTGAAGTCGAAATTAACCCCCCAATGTAACTCCACTTTCATACTATATTCCAACAGACATGTTTTGCTGTCAGAAATAATTAATGTATAATAGAATAATGATCCTACTGTTTATCAGTATGAGGTTTTCAAATCGATTGTTTCCTATCAGCAATATCACCAAACTTTGAAGTTGCAGATGCCAAATTTGACATACATGAACACTTTTGCAAAGTTGACATCGAATTAAAAATCATCAATTTTTAATCACTTAGTAATTATTTGTCAATTGCCTTTTAGGTTTAATTAGCTTTCCTCACTCTGCAAATCGACTACAATCTCCCAACAGCTTTCAACTGCGTCAAAACTTAAGGTTCATATCGTGACTAGGTAGTATTCAAGTTTAAATTCATGAAGTTTTGTCATTTCAACTTCCGAAATATCTGCCCTCAATAAGCCCTCTTTTAAAATGTCAAATAACAAGTCACATATTTGCAACTTTTAGGCCTTTGTTAATATAAATTTTTAAAACTAAACGTCTATTTGAGTTTTAATCTCATTTTACCAAAATTAGTCCACATTACTGTTTTAAAATCATTCTCAAGCGTTCCCAAACCTGTTTATGCTGAATGCGGATGAGTTCATTTTCGCGTTCCTGTAGGGAGCTTTGCAGTTGCATCAGTTTCTCACGCATCTCCGTGTTGGCCTTTCTTAGAGTCGCCAACTCCGCCTGAGTAATGGGCATTCCGGCTATTTGCGATTGCCAATCCACCAGCCCAGTTATGCCAGCCGTTGACTTCAATTTAAGTAAAGAAGCAATTACCTTGATTAATAGGGATTAGCTTGCCTAAACGAGTATTTTCAAAGCGATTATTTAGGCCCTTTTTTGACCATTAAAAAATCGGCTTAAATGAAAGGAAGAAATTTGTTACAAAAATGAGCTCACCAAATTTTCATACTTATAAAGCTAAGAATTATATTAGCTCATTAATTCCACTTTCCCATAATAGCAACAAAAATACATTTGACTTCAACTTTAGGTATTCAATGCAATTTTGCATAGAAGTACACTCAAACCTAAGCGCAACCCAGCTGACCGAATGTATGTCAGCGTTCGAAAGGGTTTAATAGGACAAAGGGAATTCAACGCTAGAAAAGTAGCTTTACGCGATGAAATCCTCGAATTTCACCTTCTTCCCTATCCAATAGAAATTAAGATAACAACGATTATCTTTGATTTGGCAGTCTAATTAACGACTTTAAAACAATTAATATATATTCATTAGAGAATATTTAAGAATTCTCTCCATTAATTGCTAAAGTTGATTTGAATGTTGAATAGGCTTTTATTGGATGCCGTGATAGTAAATAAGCTATTTTTTGCCACTTAATTTTGGGTCTTCACCTAATCCCTCCTTTATGATAATATGTTGTGCGATATCAAACAGTTCATCGGCTTAATTTGTCTAATTAAATAGTTGTACGTAACTTCAGTTAATTCAGTAATTCAGACTAAATTTTTTAATTTTTATACTTTCTATTGGTCTGGTAAGGGATGGTTCAGTGCTAGGCTAAGGACTAACTTAATTGATAGATAAACATAGTCAGGAACAGAACGAAATTAGAATGTAATTAAATTTATTCTTGGTAAATGAAAAAAATAATTTTTTTTCTCCACTTTTTATAAGCATGAGGAGTACACAATTAGACTAAGCAACATCATACGCGTTCGAACATTCTGGAATGCGTGGACGTGCTGCTGACCACATTAGGGAGTAAATGAGGTGACGCGTGCAGAGACCTCTCGACCATCAATTAGCATTACGGGGTCAGCGCACCCAAAACAGTGTCTAATGATTAAGCGCCATGTCAATACATCACACGCACAACTCAAATAAACATGTTTCACGTCATACGCCTGTTTTCCCTATACCGTTGAGATAGCTCAACTAATTCCGGAAACCATTCCAAACTGGGGATCTTGCTATAGAGATCACTGAGGTAATTCAAATCTTATTCTTGTAGCATTCTACTATTTATTAGCAATAATTTCGATAAAATTCCATGATAAATTGAGTTTTGTTTCAAAGTTGTAAGAATTGGCCATTTTAAGGCAATGCCATTTTTAAAGCTTACTTTGCATTTGAATTTCGAAAAGTGCAAATAAATTAAGATTTTAATTATAAGAATAAACAGCATCCTCACTTAGTTTCTACTGGACAAGAGGGTGGAGTACGTCAGAGCTTACTTAGGTAGAAATAATAAAACTTCAAAAGCATTTCCGAATGTGGATTAATTAATTATGCATGTATTTTAAATTGATACACATTTGTTATTGGATAGCTTTAATAAAACAAAATTGGTTGCAATTAGGGACTGTTAAAAAGTTTATTAGTTAAAATATAGAAACACTTTCTCGGTGCTACACTTGAATTAAACAGAATCTAACCTGGGCAACTTCCATGGCAGTCAGTTGAGAAGTCTTTGCATCAAGTTCCCTCTGAAGCGATTTAATTTTTACCTCCATCTCTGAATTCTGGAACCGAAGGCGAGTGAGCTCATGTAATTGCTGTTGGAGCTGAAATAATTGAAATAAGCGAACAGTTAGACAACAACAGCCGAAATGAAATGTTATTAAAACGGAGGTAGGAGCTTAGAATCTTTTAGATGTACTCATTGAAGGGTAGGAATCCATAAAAATATGCGTTCAGGAATTCCTTAGGCAAGAAATTACTACGTTGTAAAACCCTGAGTGTTCAAAATTGCATTTTTAATAAGACCTTTAGGCTAATAAAAATTCATTTACCTATTATTTAGTTATTTATACCTAGATAAATCTCATTTTGAACGAAAAAGGCTTTTCTTAGTTGTGTGGAAATGGGCCACAAATGAGAGGAGAAGGATGAAGATCGAAGGCAAAAGCGACACATTTGAGGGGTGATGTAATTTATTATGAACGTCCACAACTATCATATGAAAGCTGGAGTAGATAAGACATATGAGTTGTTGAAAGTGCTCTTCAATTTCTTACTAAATTGTCCTCAGACTATCTGAGAAAGCACAAGTTTTCTCAATACATTCAAAAAGCATGCAACAGCATTTACTAGATATAAAACAAAAGTTCGAGAGTGGGGATTAGAGCTAATGAAAGAGAAGAAAAGGGTAGATATAAGGAGACAAAATGCATTCAAATTGAGACGGCTGTCTACAAAGCCTACCTCAGTTAGGTAAGTCAATCACAAAAAATCATTACTAATCATAAGTCAACACCCCTTGTAATGATTTTTTCCATTCTTTTCTTTCAACTGCTCAGACTTTCTCGGATTCTTATCTACACCTATAATTATAGTGTGAAATCAAAATTACAAGGAAGTATAATGATCCTTAGTATCAAAAAAATAGAGTAAAAACGTAGCATTAAAAATTACAATTTGGAAAACGTTAAAGGAACGTTCGTCCCAAATTCATTTAATCAGTTAGTTTGAGTTATATCAAAAGTATTTAAAAGCTTTGCCTTCTTTTACTCCAAAATTCAAAATTGATTCAAAATTCAAGAAAAAGTACTTAGGACGTTTTTTGCCTGAAAATGGCAAGGATGTTCGTTAAAGTTGTCCCAAACTCAGATCTCCGACCTCATTAGCTTTTGCCTTGCTGAAAGAACTCCAAATGTATTTAATGGATGTTTTGGGGAATAAAATCTGAGAATCATTTCCAAAATTGAGAAATGAGAGAAGGCAAAGACTTTTCTATTTCGTTTATATGACTGGTTAAAGTATAATTCCATAGAACCCATAGAACCGTAGGAGGCATCGCCAGGTGTACCGCTGTTGCCCACAACATAAATAGACAATCACGTTTCACTTTAATAATTAATTATTTCACGTGCTTTCCTACTAGGATACTCAAGTTTAGGCCTTGACTTTCCACTTTTGAATCAGCCTAAATCAGATTAGTCTTCCAGTCAGTAAGTGAGTACTGAAAACTTCTTACTTAAATTTGGTCCACAAGAATGGCGTCATATCAGCTATTCTTATAGTTATTGAAATTAAACCAGAAAATTCAAAATGCTGGCAGACACTTTAGCGAATTTAGTGTTCATTTTCGCATTTTCATTTTTAATCGTTTGATATTTAGCTCTTCCAATGAAGACTTAAAGGCGGCAAATTATCGTATTGATTCACCTGAAGGCTTTACTGTTTTTCAGATAGTCGGGATAAAATTAGTTTGAAATGTCACCGAACTAGGTGTTATTTAAACTTCATACCACTGTCTCCTTTTCTTGAATTAGTCTGTTGAAAAGTATGGACTCAGTATTCTGGACGGGTAAGGCGATGCCTCCTGATGTGAGAGAACCCGTAGCAGCTGCAACAGACGATGAGCCAATCAGATGAAAGGCGCTACCGGTAAAATGAGGTGAAATGCTACTCGCCGGAACACCCGATTGACCAAAGGAGAGAAGACCTGATGGACCTGATTGAGCTCCTAGACGGCCTTGGGTTTTTGTCAAGGATCTCGTTGCTCCAGCTGTTTTGTGCGCGAGACTGGGGAACAACGGGACTGTGGCTAACTATAATGGTTAAATTGAAAATGAAAATTAGGATGGTAAATTCAGATTCACTTCATACTTGTTGATGGACAAAGGTCATGGGAATGTTCACTAACTTTCTTTGGGCGGACATATGCCGCAGTAATAAGATAGGTTTGAAGCTTGATTAAATTAATAGTTAGATAGTCGTTTATATTAAAAACGAAGGCATATCTTGGGATGATTACAACCTTATTCTTGATTAAGCTAACAATAGAAACATCACTCATTATTACTATTATTATTAACTTTTTTGATCTCTTCTCATTTTAAATGTGTTTAAAATCTTCGTACTAAGTACCAAATAGTATTGAAAGTCCGCATTGTTATAATGTACCCATAAAATAGTCATGTGAATGGACATTAACGACATTTGATTTGTAAGTAAGTTTTAAGTAAGTAGATATTCTTCGTTAAAGCCTATTGATGTGCAGAATATTGCCATTAACAAGCGGAAGAATTACCAAACGAGAAGTGCTAACTTCAGACAATTTAAATTCGCTATGTTTCTAACTATTTACGTTGCTTATTACTTTTGCACAAACGGGAGTATACATACATATATATATATATATATATATATATATACTTACAGCTGTTTTATCCTGTTCCGTTAAACTGTCTTCTTGGCCTTGAACAACTTTGACAAGAGCAGCTATACGCAAATTAGATTCTTGATTGGTTTGACGAAGTTTTTCCAGCTCGGGGATATAACTCTGGAACTGGAATGTGAGGAAAAAGAGCGTGAAGGGGAGTTGCAAGTTGACTTAATTTTTTTATAAAACCAGCAAAACAAAGCTTACACAATCGGCTTCAAGGTTCTTCAGTTGACCCTCACGATCACGAAGCTCTTCTTGGACACTGGCCAATTGGGATGAGAGATTATTTCGTTCCCTCTGAAGATGCTCCACAGTTGAACGAAGTTCACGTAGCTAAAATAAAAAAAAATAAATCGTGACAGCTACTTCATTTTTTCAAATAAAGCGATTGGAGTAGATAATAGTACTTCTATGAAAATTTCTTATCTGAATTCCTCATACTTAGATAAATATTTTAAGAGGTACTAGAATAATCGCTTGTTAGGTTCATCTAGCTAGATGTATATGATATATATTTTTACCTATTTCATTAACCGAATACTGTAGTAAGAAAGCGGACCTTTAATTTGGTAGCAACTAACATATTAATTAAGAGTTGATAAACAACACAAGTAATTGAGTATTCAATACTCTTTCGGATGAGATAGCTGATATTCAGAGATCATAATGCCTCACAGATCTGTTGATTATCGATCCGTCTCAAAATCTCCTCGAAGAACAAAGGGAGTTTGCTATCAATTTCCTTGAAATCAAAGTAGTGAGCAAACCCATCTTACATCAAGCTCAGTGGTAAGGATATTTAAAGCTATTCTTGTGTTAGATGTCACTATAGATTTAATTAACATCTTCATTGGTATGAAATTGTCTTAAAATGTCATAAAATTCACGCTTCGATAATATGAGCTTACAGAGATACCAAGCACATGAATGGAATATACTCCCATTCCCAGTATCATAGTTACCGATCAGTAATGAAAACCAGGCTACTTCTTCATTTAAAAAAGAAACATTTCGGCTATCTTAAGACTTCGCCTTGTTTTTTATAAGACTATATATTATATGCTTACAGTTGAATAAAAATACTTTCATCATACCTGATGTTCAAGTTGACGAGTGGAATCCTCTCGAGAAGCCACATGAGCTTCCCTCTCTGCTGTAAGTCGAACACTCTCACGAAGAGCCTGTTCCAATTCCCTCACTCTCACCTCCTTCTCAGCTATCACATTCTAAAGTGGTAGAAAACTCATTATTGTTGGTTATATAGGACAGACAATATCCTCTTAACTTTAAGATTAATACCGCTGTTCAAGTGCGTGTGTTCTTTGATTCACTAACAAAGTGAATAGAGTTTGAAGTACTCGGTCTCAAGATTATATAGAAAAGGTAAAAGGTTTAAACCCACCCTCTAAAATGAATCCTCTATTGAAGAATGAGTGATTTAAATCAGCTCCAAACTAATCAATTCGAAAACTAAATCATAAAATTTCACTCCCCTCTCCCTCCTCTCCCCCACCTCTCCCCCTTCCAAACATTCACTCTTGCATTACCAGTTATTTAACTTCTTAAATTACCCATCTTCCTGTTATTTCTCCCGTCAGCTGAAGTCAACGTTGAACAATATATATTGGCGCCATTTGGCTTACTTACATTGCTCAACTAGTGACAATTTGGCAAAAATTTATGAATAAAATTATATGGCGCCATTCCTATTTTAAAATCCAGCCATAATTAATGCTTGTGACCCATTTGAATAGCCATAAATTACTTCTATGAATAAGTTTTCTTAATATCTATTAATCAATTTGCCTTATTTGCTAACAAAAAGTCAAAATAGTTCATTTATAAAAGGTAAATTTCAGATGACTAACGAAATTAAATGCAGAGGCACGTGATATGCGCCTATTATCTCACAAGCTAATCAGAATGTTTGTACTGTTAACCACCAATTATGCTCGACTCCCTCTTATGAATACCTCCTTCCTGCCCGAAGAAGAGCCAGCCAGTGTCCGAAGACCCGCAGATACTATCGAGAGACCAAAAATGAACGCCTATCGAAACACAAGCTGCATGGGACGTCTTGCGTTCCATTCCCTCCTCCACTATTTTCATTTAGACATCTTTTGTCAATATTATTAGGTCTTCAACTTTGCTTTCGCCGTTTTTTTTTAACTTGAGACTTTATTACAACAAAACGATTTCATACATTAAGTTTTAAAGTGTCGTCCATAGTTAGCTACCACTTTGGCCCATCTCTCTGGCAACAGACGAATCCCGTGGCGGAACAATTTTTCATCTTTCGATAAGATCTATGAGTCGATCCAATTTTTTACTTCTTCATACGAGCTGAAGTGGTGATCAGCCAGGCCCTGTGCCATTGAGGGAGGTGAGGTGAAAATCAGATGGAGCAACATCAGGAGAGTACAGTGGCGGGTGAGGTAAAATTTCAAATTTCAACGTTTCGAGATATTTTTTCACCACCAAATTGCAATGTGTGGTCTAGCAGTATCATGCTTATCGTGTTCCTCCTTGAACTGTGGCCGTTTTTCTTTTTTCTTGAGCACGGTTCAGGCGCATCACCCGTGATGGTTTCAGACGGTTTCAGAAATCGGTGAATAATAAATTACGCCAAGTTGGTACCCTCACCAAGCGCAAAACATGACGACTTTTGAGCCATGGATATTCTTAGGCCAAGGTGTTGACGTAGCAGTATGACCACCGGGCAAGTCCCATGATTTTCTGCGCCTGGGTTAGGGTTATTGTAATGTACCCATTTTTGACACGATTCGTCCCCAGTAACAATACGATGGAGAAATCCTCTTCGTGTTTACCTTTCCAGCAGCTATTCACAACCAAACAAACGTCGCTCCACATCTCCTCTTGGTTTCAATTCGTAAAATAACTCGTGTGGTACCTAATATCCTTCTTTCTTACTCATACCCGACTGTTTCAGACGTTTTGAAATTGCTTGCTCACTGATACTCACCCAACGATTCTGATATTAATTCTTCTTGAGTTTGACACGATTCTTTACTAAGAATCGCTCGCCTCCAATTCTGCATCTTCAACAACTTTTTCCGCCCGTTCGCCACAATGCCGGTCTTCGACAGCGAAATCACCACTCAACCACTTTAAACTTTGCAACCATTTCAGCCGACACGTTCTGTCAATAATAGCCAGCCATTTTACCATAAGTATCTGAGATAATCCGGTGGGCCTCAGTCAGTCCACAGATTTTTTCATATTGAAATAAAAAAGCAATACTTCCCGCAAATCACGAGAATTCGGGTTAAATCTGGACATATTTAATTAAAAAATTTAATTATTATGTAAATACAAATTAAGTTATATCAAAGTAGGCTTATATTTAGAGATGTCAAAACAAAGTGTTCGACATCTGTGATTAATATATTCCAACTACTACCGACTACTACCACCATCTTTTAGAAAACGGCGTGAGTAAAGTTGTATACCAAATACTCTGTTGCTGTCAAGTGTGATTAACTATACGAAGTTTAACAATGATAACAAGTACAACCCCGGTTCACTTTATGCCACTGCTAGAACGCCAACATAAATAATTCAAGTTCACCGCCAATGATATCTCTTGAATGACCCATTCACATCTCGTAATATCAGTATTTGGGCATCAGATACTAGAGAAAGCTTGCGATTTAGTCTGGACGAAGCCATCATTGGTTTGGCCGTGGGAAATCCCATCAAGACGTTCTCACTAGTTTAAGCATTCTTTGATAAAGAAATTTTAAATGTAAAGCAAATCATCTTCCAACAAAATCCATTGGGTTCAAATCAGTTACAACAGTAATTGGATTATCGTAGTCGTTGTGTTTTATAATAAACTACGTGCCTCAGTTCAGAGCAATAAGCGCTTTATCTAAAGCTACTCTAAATGAATAAGCAAAAAATCAATAAATAAATAGATACATAATTTATCTATTGGCTTACCTTGAGCATTTCAGCATCGTTTTGAATGTTATCTGCTCTCTGACGAGCCTCGTCAAGCATCTGAGTGTTCTTCTTTCGATCGGCTTGCTGAGATCGTTTGAGACTTCCAATTTGATTCTGAGCGTCATGCAGCTGTCTAGGTAAAATAAATTAGCTAGATTAATGTATATATACGTCATGCCCTTTGTTGTATTTAAATGGTAAGATCATCGTTTAATTTGGACAACAGCATCCATTGAAATGAAATTATTAACCCCATAAATATTAGTCAACAGCTGGCAAAGCATTAAATATTGTTTTATTATTTATTTCATTCAGGAACCTTCAAGGTCAAATCCAAATAATCAAACATTGGAAAATTTAAATTAGAACAGTAATTAGTGAATTGAGGCTATAAAGTTATTTTGTTCTCAAATCTGAACGAAAAGGGATAAACGAAGGAAGAATCTCAATTTGACTCTACACCTCTCTCTAGAAGCTTCTATGGGACTACTTCCCTATTCTTCAGGTACTGCTGATTGCAAATAACTTAAGCTTTCGAGATTTTGTCTGGACGCTGATAATAACAAAAGATCGAAGGTCTTGGACCAAATAAATTAAAAATTGACCAGTATTGAGTTTAGTTAGTACTCGTTCAAGTAAATTCAATTGTAGTAGTTTGATATCAGTTTTCTTGTTAAAATTTCACCGAAGTATAAAACAACGAACTTATGATTTGTTAACTGAATGTAAATTCAATAATTCTATCACCATCTAATGGAATCGTAAACGAAACGGCGCAGAAATCAACCTTCCTTCAAGTAATAAAACACAAACTATCAAATAATGAGACGCTTCCACTAGCTTTATTGCATCATACATGTAAGAATTTTATAATAATTTTAATAAAATAATTTGAATGAATAATTTTCTTCTCAATAGTGAGGCAAGATTTACTCAGAGCAAGTCATTGCATCATAGAGCATTACCGTGATGTGAGAAACAAAGATATGGTGCTTAAACAGAGATCTGGGAGAATGTGTGATCAATTTAATCCAGCAGATACTCGAAACTACTTTATTCGTTTCAAAATACGGTTTTAACATTTTGAGCATTGGCGAGGGGACTTAGAATCTTTGATTTCATGTCAAATCAAATTTGCGTCATTCTTTGAACTTTCGCTAGTTTAAAGCTTTTTATTTTACCAGATATTATCTAATTTCGTATTTTTCTAATGGATTTTTAAGGAAAAAATAAATTTAATATCAGATTCTGCAATAAAATATACAGACATTTTATGTTTCCTTCCTGCAATAATTATTTGAAGTTTCATTATATTAGCACAAAAATAAATAGCAAATCACATGCACACATTTATTTGCGGTAGAGTGTTGATTTAATCATATTATTTAACTAAAAAATTGTATCTACAATGGTTTTAATTGGCCATTCTTTCAGAAAATCCTGGACATGACATTTTAGTGTTAGTTGCACTAAATAGCGATTGGAAAATTAATGCGAGGTAGATCAGCAGTTGCTTTAAAACGAGATGAAAATTTTGGAAAAAACTCAATCAGACAAGACTTCGATGAATGTAAGCTTTTCTTACCGATTTATTTAATTTTTTTCAATAAAGACTGTAAAAAAATATACAGTTGTTTTTTAATTATTAAAAAATAGAGTTGCTTACTCTTCTAATTCATGAATTTGGTTTTCCTTGTCTAACTTGTCAGTGTCAGAATTTCGAATCACATTGAGAAGGCGATCAGCTTCGCTTTGTAGTTTTGAAGCTGACTCCATATAGTGATTAACTTGGGACTCCAAATCCGAAATCCTTTTGGCGTATTTCATCTCCGCCTCACTGGTCACTTGTTTCTGCAACTTTATCAAAATAGGCAATGCAGATTTGTAATGAGTCTAATGGTCTCTGCCAGCATAGGTACTTCTACCAAATCAAAAATCTGTAGTTCGTTCCTGTATCGGATGTTTACCATTTTGTTTCTCTATTATTTAAAATTATCTGAATTGAACGAAAGAGCATTAACTACAATAACTGCAAGTCCCAGTAATATGATCTGGTTCCCGAGGGGCTGAAATCGGAATATCTACGTAGGATCGGCGAATCTAAACTAATTATACATATAGCAAATCAATAATGAATAAATGTTCTCTATAAAATGTTTTTTGTGAGGGGAGAGAGGTTAACTACCTACATTTATTCATTGTGTTCGTTTGGTCAAAAAGTACAACTTTGAAATTATTACACTTATTTTAAAAACCGAAATAGTTTGAAAATTTTTACTTCGAGGGGCGCCTGAAATAGGTTTAATGATAAGGTGCTGGGGATTAGAATGGAACAGGTCGTAACTTCCTCTGATTGTCGACTTCATTATCGGCAATATTCGCTAAATGAGCAAATCACGTTACGAGATTTGAATTGCCTGATTCATAGTTTCTTTACCTCGGGCTTTTCCACCAGAAATGTGGCAAGGCTTGTGGTTTAGTATTTTGGACTTAGTTATTTTATGGATTACCATTTGTGACTAAGACGGAATTTGACTGAGCACGCTTGAAAACGCACCATCTAGTCCCCAGAGTAAGATTTTTATGAAATATCGTAAGATTAATGTGTCTATTCGAGAACTTACTCACTTTCAATTACTGAATGCTTTTCATAATGCGTCAACTTTAAAAGAAAAATACGAATTTCGTCAAGTAAGAATTGACTTGCTCAGTTCGCCTTGGACTCCACTAACTGGTCTCATTTCATTATTCGTTTTAAGCTCAAGTATAAAGGTAAATGACAGGAGTTCATTGAATTCGAAGAGGGATAATGGGGAGAAGTATAAGCCCCGAAGCTGTTAGAAGATGGAACAAAGTGGAGCACACGCCTGCTTGCAGAGAGGATCAATGAGGAAGTGGATCTGGAGCTGAGTATGGGCATTGGTTAGATCAGACTACATAGACATCGGTTAATGACGCTGATGGCGGAGAAATGCAAACTTGGGAGAAAATGACATCGCATAGACCCCATTCCCTTTCATATTCACGTGTCTTATCTAATATGTAGTTAGATCAAGCTTCCAGTACTATATTGAGACTTTGTTTGGTAGGTAATATCACAACCCTGCGGTTGCGGCATGATTATTACTCTTTGCTCCAATGTCTATCACATGTCTTACCTAATCATTAATTTCCTTTATGTTATAAAGTATTATGCATTCATAAATGACAAATCGTTTACTTAACCACAATTTTTTGCATTCACGAATCTTTTGTTTCTATGTTGCATGTTGCTGTTGACATTTACTTCTTTCAAGGACTTCCCTATTGCATATTTCAACTTAAAATAGTAAGGATTTGCTCCTATTCTACAACAGCATCCAGAACCAGTTCAAATTTCCATTTATTACAGAAGCCTATTCGAGAAATCAAGTGGCTACAATTAACTCAAAAATCCTTTTCCTCTCACAGGAAGCTGAGAGATAAACTTAAATTAGCTTTGGATGTAAAATATTGAATTTAATTTGTCACTTTTATGTTTAATTTTCATCATTATATGGCAGATTGAATTAATTTTGACAGACTAATTAAATTTGGTCTCTCCTTCCACAGATAACCATCGCATCCCATTTGAACTCCCAACCAAATACACTTTCATTTATAGTAACTTATTCAAAATATCATACATTGCTACTTAAGAATACCATCAGAAGCTGAATTTAATCGAAGGATATAGGATATGCATATGAAGATTGAAATGTGGGCACATGTCGATGGTATACGGCGCGAATAGTGGTGAATATTCAAACTGTTCTCATAAAAATGAGCAAAACGATTTCCCATCTAAACGAATGAAAACCAAATTTTTTCTTCTAAGCAACCCAAGTTATATGATCATCCACATTTCCGAATCTTATTATTGTCCAGATGGCTTGATAATGGTTAAAGGTAAAAATAAATAGGTACCATCTGTTTCTCTAACTGCAGAGATGACAGTTCAGCTTCGCGTTGACGCAACTGAACCTGAAGTTGGCTCACTTCCGAGTCGCGTTTGTAGCGTGAGCTGCGAAGTTGGGCCAACTCTTCCCGCACTTCACTAAGTTGGGTACTCTTCTCGTCCAAGTCACGTAAGGCTGTGTCAAGACGATTTCGCAATTCTGAGTGAGCTCGACGTTGACCCTCAGCTTCCTCTGACCACTCTGCTTCGCTTCGCTCTCGAGCCTCTTTCAATCTGAGAAGAAAAAACATCATTAGAATGACAATCCAGTGGATCTCACACGGATTATAGTCGGTGGCAAGAAACGAAAAGATATCTTCTAAGCTCACTTTCCCTCATTAGCGTTCAAAATTTTCCTCAATATTTTAATTTTTCAGTGCATTGAGAAATCCTCTATTAACGTTTGACTTGATTTGAGATTAGCCGATCTGATGAAGAGCACGCTTTCCATTTCCTCGTCCTCCCCTCCCCTTTTCTGTTTTCAACTGGTATTAGTGTTGCTTATTCTCAAATCAAAATTTAATGGAAGTTATACGCTAATGGCCACCAACAAGTAAGGAAATGTAATCGATAATTTGTGTAAATTTTGAGTATTTACCTCGTTTGGACAAAACGAAAGACTTCTTGTCCCATTTAAATAAACAAACTTCTGAGCTCTCTTCTCGGCTATATTAAAACTGCAAGCTGATGTGTAAATCGACTTTGCCTTCTTAACCACTTAGGAAGATTACGAAGTGAAGCCGCGAAATTGACCCTTCACGTTTAGTTAATAGAGGTCAATAAATAACAAACATCGCTGGCAAACATTTACTGCAGTTCAGATGACGAATCGCTAAATTTGCATCTTGGAACGTGAGCAGTCCATTTAGCATATATCTTGTAAAAATCGATTCCGAAGTTCGAAATAAGCATGACTCCCTTGAAACTGTAGTGTGCACAACGCTATCTTGGCTGAATAAAGAAATCTCAAGCGCACCCGGACAGACTCGAATGTGGGTCCGTGTTACTTGTCGCGTAGGGAGAAAGTGGGGTCGTATGCACGGAGACTTCTCAGCTAGCTACCAATCAACAGTACCTGCACTGTTTACCAAACCCTTCACCGTATTTTAATGACTACGTTCTGTGACAGAACGCATCACAAATATACTTATTTCACGTCATGTCAGTTCCCTCTATTTTGTTAAGGTGATTTTGCCATAGAGATTACTGAGCATAAGTCAAGCCTTATTCTTGTAATAATCCTCTACAAAACCGTATCATTATTTTCACCATATTTCTGATCGTTATTTTTGCTTTGAGTAAAAATAATAATATTAGAACTAATAAAATTATGATATTTGTAATCTATACGCACAAAATTGGCACAACCTCATTAACTTCATAGCGGGAAATTCAAGGATCTATAATAAGTTTCTGATGCGTTTACCTTTCAATTTGCCTATCCTTTTCCTTTAAAACATCCTCAAGATTAGCTTTTGGAAAATCTGTGCCGGTTTTCTCGTTAGTCAGTCGTGAGAGTCGGGACTTCAAATTTGTCAGCTGTGACTCCTTTTCGGCAACCATCTCTTCGAGATTTTCAACCTTGAGGGAGAAATTAGTTGGTGAGATCATTAATGAGAATAGTGAGCCACCATGAACTAACCTTGCGTTGAAGCAACGAGATTTTCCTTTCCTTAAGATCAACTTGGTCCTTCAATTCAGCTAACTCTGTTTCAAGTTGACGTTTTCCAGTTGCATTGGTGGCCATCATCTTGGATTTCTTTTCTAACAATCCTTCCTTTTCCTTCAGACGTTTTCGGAAGTCTTCGATCTTAATTCACGAAAAATAATTTGAAGACGCATCATCAACTTTTCCCCATTCTTCTGTTTTCATAATTAATGAATGCAAAATACTTCCATTTCCAGGCATTTTATGCTTATGCATATTATTCAGGGAAAAATAGTGCGATTCATATGTTAAAGCATTTATTCTAAGTACTAGAAAGATCACATATTGTATTTACCTAAACGACATGGAATATATATGCTCAAATCCTTTAAATAGAGCGGTAGATTGGTGATATGGTCACGAAATGAGTCTCTAATTACAAAATCCTCTTCTCCTCATCTCATATCCGCTCAGTTCGATATTGACATCATTGTGCTGTATGATGATATAATATAAAAATTTTTTGAAATTAATAGAAGATCTCAGACCTTGAAGAATCAATCAGTCAAATGTTGATTCTGTTGAACTGATTAGATTTTCTGCAAAAATCTAAAAGGCAGTATCTCAGCCAAAAAAAGATGAAATACACAAATTCGCGTACTTGAAGCGAAATATTATCATAATCAAACTCCAACTACGCACAGAATGCCATAATTCATGTTACTTCATGTCGACATTTTAAGGGTTATATATTGTATGAAACAGAATAATATACTTTGTCGAAGGGCCATATTTACTAATTTTTATTATTTTATTTTACTTTGCCAGTCTCAGTTATCCTGACCAGTCAGTTTTGACCGAGTCAGGCAGGAGACGTACAGATATGGGAATGACAAAATTTAAATTGTACCCGTTCTCGGGATTGAACCCCCATTTGCTCCTGAAGAACTGTAATCACCGTATCACCTCAGTGGGTACCTGACAATATTGTCTTACCAACTAAGTTTTTTTTCGATAAATAAAAAAGTCCAATTTTAATCCTTATGAATAAAGAGCATTTTAGAGTACTTCTTAACATTGATTATCCTAATCTTACAGCCTCTATTTCTAGCTATTGGAAATAAAGGAACTTAGTATCCTTCAATTTGTCCGCATTCATGGACACTTCCTTGCTTAAATAATATTTCAGCTTTCATTATGAGTGATATATGGCAAATAGTAAAGCCAAACTTACATCCGCTGTAAGCATGGAGACTTTGTTTTCTCTGGCTTTCACCTGTTCTTTCAGTACACTGATGTGGTGATTTTGGTCTTGCTGTTGCTTTTCGGTCATCTCTAGACGCGACTGCAGAGCGTAGATCTCATTATCCCGCTTCGATAATTCACTGGTAAGGAACTCCACCTTTAATTTAACATGTGAAGCAAAAATAATATACGATTTTTTTCAAATTTTACTTGACATAATTAATAGGGAGTATGTAGCATGAAACGCATGGTATCTAACCTGTACACACTAAAACTCTCAGACTTTACTAGGCTATCAGGAACTGCTGAAAGAGATGAGACAGAATGCAATTAATTAAGCACTAAATAAGGTCATATATATCTTTTCTTTTTTCCGGAGATTTGCGATTGAAACACTGCTGAACAGATAACAGTATTAGCCCTCAGTAACTGTTAAGCTGATAGGAGAAAGGCGCCTCGATTATTGTTACATTAACGTTGCCGATGTTATTGTCTTTCTCGGTTTTCTATCGGTATCATAGAATAAATAACTATTGAAAAAGAATTATCTAGCTAGATCTTCATAATTGCGGGGTGCGCAATAGACTTACCTCCATTTGGTGCACCATGGGCGACGTATTACTCACACGGCAAAAGTCCATAAACCGGCAGTTGACTTTAAACTACCATGACTCGATCGTATGCCACTTCCATAGTACTCAACTTGCCTTACCTTTTTTCTCTACCTCTGTGTCTCTCTCTCTTTTACATCTGTGAATCACTCTTCTGTTCCCTCCTCTCGACTTTTTGTGACTTGGATGCTCCTCCCCTCTGTGAAGCCCGAAATCAACTAAAGGTCTAATGACGACTATCTTAAAGTCTGCCATTTGATATAAATAAATCCTTATACTTGCAAACGCCCAAGAAGATGCCAGTTTATCTGCCCACGGCGAATTTCAAAATTTATTTTTATCACAGATGATCCTCCTTAGAAAAGTATGACGACCGCCAAACAATGACAAATTGTATTAAATGGGTTTAAAGCGTAAATTCGAGAATAAAATAAACCTCAAAGTGTTTTTCTTCTACTTATTTTATAACTCTGTTAAGGATTATTAGATTTGTTTGAGCGTAAGCTCAACCACGTCAGACAGCGCTTTTAAGGGCGACTATAAAATCTCGACAGCAGACATTTTAACCAACGTAAATGGGCATCTCAAATGCTGAATTTAATTAACCTATGTCTTGGATTATTCTTTTGATTAATAATTGCAGTTCTATGCACTGCGATGAAAACTCTTAAATTAAGCAAATATCATTAATTGATAGCCATTAGCCTATTGAGTAAAAAATCACGACTCTAATTGACAAAGGGGTAATTTGAATACATTAAAAACACATAAGTTACCTATTATTTTCGCGTGTCTATTGTTTCCATTTTTATCAAAATGAGCTCTGCTGGAAAATAATCCATATAGTAATGTAGCATTTGGCGATATTTATTTCAAATAGAATCCATCTTTAACTTCATTTATATACTTTGCACCATCACTCAGTGTATCCTTTTAGCCTCATTTACCTAACTACCACTGAAATAAACCTACGCTTTAGGCAAAACAAGCTCACTCTATTTAATTGTGGCATCAATCCCATCGCTATAGCTACGTCGGTTTGGCTTGTTCAATTGAAACTGAAATTTCAACGAAGCCATCGTTAATTTGTTTTAATAATCTCAATAAATGTAATGAACTTAGTAATTTAATTTATTATTTCCCAACGTTTTCAATCTATTTTCAAGAGAATTCTTCTTGTTGTTTATTATCTTTAAATTATTTCATCATAAAATTGAAATTCATTTTAATAAGACGGGTTTCAACTCATATATCCACCCAAGATAAATCTTAATACGGTAAGTTTGCTGCTTCTTCTTGAACATTAAATGTTTAATTAAATAAAAAATTTTTTTCTCACCTTTGACTTAAGAAGACGCTCGTTGCTTCTGAAGGTATTTAGAGTCCTGTCGACGTCTTCGATACCACTGCTCAGAGATGTTGTTGGTGTAGCCATTCCCTCATCTCGAAGTCGAACAATCTCATCTTCCAGAAGTCGAATTTCATTTTCAAGTGTCAGGATCTTTGACTCCTGAAAGCAAGTTCTATTGCTTAACTTTGCCTCCATACTAACTCGGTGTTTTCTTTATCATGGAAAATGTAAAATGCTAACTTTACTTTATGACATTAAGATCAATGCGAACTTAAAAGTTTTGATGGTTTATTTAAAAAATATAATTACTACTAATTCACATAATTATCTAATGGACTTAAGTTTTGCACTTCAGGAAAGAGATGATTTAAGTTCAAAGATTTTTGTGGAATATAGCTTATGAGCGAGTAGATTCTTTGCTCTTGTCATTGCCATATCGTTGGGTGAATAGGGACAGTTTATAGTAGAATTATAAGTAATAGACCGTCTTTGTCAGCTTATCAATAGCGTGCTTAATTTAACTTTTCCCAAATGGAAAAAAAATCAGAGGGAGAGAGAGAGGAAATCGCAAAACATGATGGTGGAATTTTCATCTAAGCGAATTAATGTATTATTTTGAGGAGTTCTGCTTGTTTATGCTTGAGGGTATTACGAGAAAATGTGCCTTATGGCGATATCAATAATTAACTGGATGATTCAATTAGTTTTACCTTCGTATCAACGACAGCCTGTAGTGTCTGAACCTCGCGAATGTTCATGCGCAAACTTTCACTCTCCTGTTTCACTGTACTCAGTTCATGTGCCACGCTTTCAAATTCCTAAAAAGGAATGAATATTGTTTGATTTGGTGCTAAAATTCTTCAACACTATTCGTCTTCATTGAAGCTAAATTTAAACAAATCCCTCTATTTGTAATTAGTAATTATGTTGTCGTTGATGTTGTGTAATTAAGACAAAAATAAAAATGCTAGATACTCCGATTTAAACTAGTTAAAATTATATCATATAAACAAAACACATAATTGTATATCACTAAGTATAGGGATGGCATTTGTGGATAATTGTGTTTAATGTATTTACTAACACACTTTAAAGTAAAACCGTTGCTATCTCATCTCTCTATTTCAATTTCCATCAATTTGACTGAAAAAAATGAATTCATGAGTAAATTTATTTGAAAAAGGCGAAATGCGTTGTAGGTAAATACTTTATGGCACAGGAACGCGTAGTGCAAATGAATGTTAATTCTGTAAATCAAATCTTTTTAACAATGGGTTCCAAGCTTATACCAACTATTTGATTGGTTACAAAAGAAACTTCTTTACTTTTCTAATATTTATCTAAGTGATCAACTAACGCATTTATAACTACCTTTTCAGGTTATATTATGACAAATTACTCCGTTGCGTGCATTCGTATCCGTCTGTGAAATCAAAAGCCTTGGTTTCGAAGCCTATCGGTACGCTCCCAATGAGAGCAATTGTAGTTTATCGACATCGAGGTTTCATGATGCTGCTCTTCTAACCAAGATGGATGTTAAGAGAGCCTTTCAAAACAAACTTTGAACTTATCGCTACATGATTACACTTTGCAGATGAGGACGTGTATAAATAGATCTCAATTGGCTAATTACTAATCTTATAGTTATAATATATGTTTGTTCACCTAAACAGAGAGACCGAAACTGTTCAATGTAGAAAAAACTACAACCTACTGTAAAATTTGGCCTGATATAGTACTCTGATTGTTTTCTAAGTTTCCAGTGTTAATAAACGGATGATGGGTGTTATTTAAAGTTAAGAATAGACTGTTCAGGGATTTCACATTCAGAAGTAATCAAATTCTACCAATTGGTTGCATTAAATATACGATTGATATAGGTGGATTCATAATTTTTAATATGCCAGTATAATTGGAGAACGGGTGTGAACAGGATGGATCGACGGTTTGTATTTGTTTTCGTAATTCAATCTACCATTCACAAAATTTGTTTAAAGCGTCTGATGGTCGAAGGTAAAGCAATAGAACACTTAAACGTTAATAGGCCAAATACGTAAATTGAAGTTAGCAATACTATAGTCTTATTACATTTAAAATGCCGTTTTAAAGTGAAATCGACATGGACAGTTTTGAATATTCGATCAGTGCTGTGCGAGAAAAGAGAAAGCTTCAAACAAATTTTCTCTAATATGAAAGAGTTGAAGTGCATAATGCTTTTAGTTGTTTTTTTTAATTTAAATTCCTAAATAAAGAAACAGTCTAATGACAATAGGGATAATAATTCGCCTCCTTACTTGATCACCAATAACCCTGAGTTCAGCTAACTAAAGAATATCTAGGGCTTTTTTCCTAACTATCTAATAAGATTATATTGATTTTTCAAACGTCTAAAGAAGAAAAAATGAACCGAAAAGGCAAGACCGACCATTCATTTCTTAAGAACGGTAAACAAGGTCTGAATATCGTAGACAGACGCTTGCCGCAATCCACAGAACGCATTTTAAATTTAATTTGTGAAGATGAACATTGAATTTGGTAAATATTGAGCAAAGGAATCCAAATATCAAACGAGGTATGACATTTTTACTGCTTTGAGACTGTCCTCAGCATCTTTTTAATACTTGCTCTTTGTCATTTGTTGCACTCTTCATTAGCTGACTTCAGCCACCTTTAGGAACTATATATGGTACATTTTTTTTGCGGTACTGTGAATTATCTTAATAATAGACCAACAATGAAATAGTCAAGTGAAAAACAAATTATCTACATTTTGAGAAATAACATTTAACAAAATTTAATAAACTCAAATGACCTAGAATAAATCGACTATGAGGGTCTTTTCTGACTAAAAATATTTTATTAAGGGAAGGAAGATTTCCATCTCTTTTTGCACCAGGTGCGTATCTATTTCAATCTCAACAATATTACCAAACTCTCTCAGATCTACTCTCTCGCACGTTATGAATTTTACTTAAGGTATTGCCACACCGGAGTGAACAGAAGCGCTGCAACTGCAGATGAGTTGGGCAAAATCAATGCCAGCTACTCAACTTGGCCAACCAATCAGCGGAGATGAGAAATGCAGGTGTCGTGTCGCACGCTTTGCCTTGGAAAGATGTTTTGCAATTTGAGCCTCGCCATAAATTGTAGAAGATCTGCTACGGTACTAGCAAAGATCCTATGAAATATGTTCGCGGTGAACGCAAGTTAATTTAATAAGTACTTCAACTCTTAACTGTTTCATTCGATAAGGTGGACAGATAGGTAGGCAATGTATTTGTTAAAGTTACCCTATGAAAGTCCGTATATTCTATTTAAAAAGCGGCCCTTATTGCTTTTGGAAAAATGAAGAGACTATTAAGTGAATATTGGTGTTGGTTCCTTTTCCGAAAAGTTGCTTGAAACTTACCTACTGGTAAATTACCATAGGTTCTGGAATCAGTTAGGAAATCTTAATTATAGCAATGGATCCTAGTTAGTTCTCACACTACATAGAATAATGAACATTGGTTTCATTTCTGCTCTCATAAAAATACGAATAAAAATTCCATAATGTGCAATATGACTGTTTTTATTATGGGACACATTGAAGATCATTATTATTGCCCAGAGTAGCGAAAAAAGAAATTAAAATTTTTTATACTGAAAAGCAACGTAAATTGGTTGACAGAAATCAGAACAACATTTTAGGAGGAGGGGATCAAGAAGCCGCTGAGAGCGGTGACAGGGCATCAAACAGTTTTAATTCAATCCCATTTTTGAATTCGATTTGAACCATGCTTATTAAATGAATAATTCAAGTTCAAAAATTCGTCCTCTGAATTACTGGGTAGATTCTTGTCGATAAAGTTCAGTTCTCATTGTCCGAATTTTAGTCATTATGGCCAGTCTTGACATTTCAGATCATTATTCTTTCAAGGGTTATGAGGACACAATGATTAAGCCCCAATTTCAGTTGCTCATTATCGCTTTCTACAGTTAATAGTTCGATAATCAAAGAAATTTTCAGCTTGAGATCGCATTAGCGGCATAGTTGGGAAAAGGAAAGTGAAACTTCCAACTTCAACTTATTTTGTTTGGGGCTTAAATTTATTGATTGGCCATAATTAATTTAAAGTTACTTACAAACATGTACGCTTTTAACTCATTATTGGATAATTCCTGTAATCTTTTTGCGTATTGTTAAAATTGACACGTTTTAGTTAGTTAACATTCACACTAAACTGAGTGATTATGAAGGTATTAATTTACCACAGTCTTCAAATTTCAGAATCTAAAAGTGGTTTATATTTTTTTAAACAAGTAAATAAGTTGATAAATATTTACCCAAAGAATAAATACTTACATCTTTCAAACGATTTCGCGACATTTCACATTCAATTAGAGCCTTCTCCGCCTCGCTTTCTCGCTGAAAAGCCTCATTTAGCTGATCTCGAAGTCTTTCAATTTCCTTCCTATCCGATTCAAGTCGGTCAATGCGAATGTTGATGAGCCCGGAGTCTCCAGTCATTGCTGATCCAGTCTGATCGGTCTTACCACCAGTGCCACCTTGTTGTTGTTGTTGTTGTATGCTGGCTTGCTGTTGTGCCGCATTCGCTTTTCCTGACTTCACAGCCTCAACAAGTCGACGCAAACTCTCTTCTGTGGTTACGAGGCTATTCTGCAAACTCAGAGACCTCTTTTCTGCTTCCTCAACTGATTTACTCAACAAACGATTCTCACAGGTGAGTTCATCTATTCGACTGTTCATCGCCTCAATTTCATTGACTTCAGTACCATCCTGTCCAACTTTGAATCGAGAGGCATTCTTTTCACGCTCGCGCCGCAGTTCAGAGTCGGAATTGTGCAGAGCTTGTAACATTGTCTAAAATAGACATAAGATGAATAATTCATGTGATTATACTGTTCAAACATTTTAAAGTGTGAGCTTTTCCTGACGATCAGGTTTTGGAAAAGCGCAGTAATGCCACTATCTCTCTGTTCATTCTATTCATTTGGGAACCACTTCAAGGAAGAGATGTGAATAAAAATTGTGCGGACTACTGTTTCCAAATCAGAAAATCAGTAGTAGATAGTGACTAAATTATATTGTTCAAATGTAATGAAAACTCCAGAGTGGAAAAGAAGCAAAAGTATCTACACCCACATAATCTCCATGTCCTTCTCTTTACCAGATGATTATTGAATTATCGGAAAAGAGGTGTGTGCAAAATCGATAATTAATATTCTCCAACTGTATCAATATAAAGAAAAGCAAAAAAACATTAATTATCACTATATGCGCACTTTTACTCGCTGACTTTTCAAGAAAGCGGTATTATGGATTAACGGAACCAAGTATTTTTAGTTTCATTTCAAAGCCATTGTCTTCAAGTTTCACTATTCTTTCTCCTTTAAAGCATAACGCTACTGTATTCAATAATTTAACTCTCATATATCTGTTTTGAACTGACTCTTACCTTTTTATGGAAAACAATAGCATCTAGAATGAATTCAGCTTCAGTGGGTCATCGTTAGTCCTTCTCATCTTACTCGTCCTGATTGCTAACGTAGATGTTCCACTCGGCTTTACTAGCCCATCAAGAAAGTTACATTGAAGTGATAGAGCCGAAAATCAAGAATTTGGGCACGCGAAATGTAAACTTCTCATTAAGTCAAAAGGGTAAAATTTTGACCCAAGAAATCAGATGGAAAAAGACCTAGTTTGATACGCCAACTTAATTATCAACATTTATGATCGCCTTCGGTCATAATTTTAGTTGCTTTAGCACGATATTAATTTACCGTAATTTATATTAAAATTAACTATCTTTAGAGTGCAAAAGATATCGACAGTTTAATTTCTTTGCAGCGAGGTATCTCGAAGGATTAAAGAGGAAATACTCACAGAAAACTAGTACCATTTGAACCAATATATGACTTAGAATTAGTTAGGAAATCTTATTTTTTAAATTGAAATAAACAAATAATAACTAAAACAATTAATCCACAGAATTAAAAAGCAGGATCTTCATTCCCTGAAGCATATAAAGGTATACAAATTTACAGAAAAATAAGACTAATTTTGGCTTATTAGTAGAAAGCGTACCTGTTTTTCTAGTTGAAGCTGATGGAGGTGATCTGCAAGAATAGCATACTTAGCGTTCTCATCTTTCCGCATTGCACGTTCACGCTTAAGCTCTGGACTCCAAAAGGTACGAATACTTGTCATACAAGCATTCAGTTTTTCTTTGGTGACTTCTAGTTCTTGATTAAGTCTGACACACTCACATTGAAGGCTTATAACATCTGCACTATTTTGAAACGTCATTAATCCTGAACTACCTCCTAGATTTGTACCATACCCACTATAGCCTGTAATACCGGAGAAATTTCTATAATCCATTACGGGATTCATTATTGGAGCTCCACCGCCTAATCCATTCATTCTATCACTTCCAGCGTTTCCATAGTAATTGTATCCGCCAGGATTTGTGCTTATACCAGACGACTGCATTGCATTGGTGTGCTCAGAAAGGCCTTGTCTTTCAAGATTCACGTCATAAGATTGTGCACGGCGGTGTCCCATGGACTGCGCGGATGTTATGCATGGATTTGATGGTTGATACGATGTGGTTTGATCAATAAAGTATCCAGGAGGATAAGCGGATCGACCATATCGTTGGGCCGATGGATTCAGATAACCTCTCTGTCCTACAGGATAATTCGGGCCACGGTCGGCTGATGCAGCACGCCCATCATAAAGGGCTGTGGTGCTGGGATGAGGACGATTTTGCGGAGTGGCTGTTTGGTTATAAGCTAAACTATCTAATAAGTCCGCGTAAACAGGATCCCGAGCACTGGATGGTCTTGGTCGTTCAGGGTGGCGTTGTGAAACAGTTGCTACATACGGATAAGTTTGGTGAGGGCTAGATAGATTAGAT
The DNA here is from genome assembly GCA_000469805.3 of Hymenolepis microstoma. Taxonomy (NCBI): domain Eukaryota; kingdom Metazoa; phylum Platyhelminthes; class Cestoda; order Cyclophyllidea; family Hymenolepididae; genus Hymenolepis; species Hymenolepis microstoma. Next base: position 5,676,396 of record LR215995.1, on the reverse strand, counting down.
GCATACTGTATACTATTCATTAGATCTTCTTGCATCATTGTGCAATTATTTAATGATTCACCAGCATTGGGTTGTTATATCTGCAACATGCATACAAATTCCCCACTAGACGCCAAAGATGTATAAGGTCATTGACGCAAAGTGGACAAACACTGATATTTTAATTAAAAATTATTTGCAAAAAATAGAAAATAATTACAATTAAGATACGTTTTAAATTAAATTTTGCTTTATGATACTAGGATATCAATTTGTAAGGAAAGTTGTTTATATAAAAGTACAAATACATAAAGTTTCCATAAGATTTAAAATAAAATGAAATTTAATTCAAAAAATTTTTGAAACATGGTCCATAGATTCGAAATTAAAACTGACGAAGATTTTTTAATATGTTTGTATTTTGAAAAATAAATGTCTATACCGCATTAGTTTCCTGGAGAAAATAAGCTTATACTGTTTCAGAATTTCTAAATTTTTAGTATATTATCTGTGAGAGAGATTTAAATATTTTGATATAGATTTGAAGAACATCATTTAGCATTTACATTTAAATAAAACACTATATTATCTGTGCGCAGCTTTTTCACTACGCAACACAATCAGCTTTATCAAAATCTCGATATATGTTATGAATACATTCCAGTTATTTTATCCCTCTGAGACCATCATATACACATGTCAAATATTTAAATTATACCCTCATGCAGAATCAATAAATTGTAAATATTTAATTGCTCTAAAATACTCCATATTGAATGACGCAAATGAATTCACATCCAAAAACATAAATTTTAATTCTGGTTTGTCCATTATAAGTAACAGATTCATCAAAGCATGTATAGGTTATTTCTAAACTGGAAAATTAAAGTAAAGATTTTAGCGGAGATGTACGAATCTCGTTAGAAAGTGATTATGAAGAATTAATTAATGACCAGTCATAACGTCAAAATTAGCATCCGCATGCATCCATGAGTGAAGTAAAATCTGAGATTCCTTAAATGTAAGCTTTGTGAAAGAATTTGGAAGTCTTTTATTTAAGGACCGATAATGATATTAAAGAGAACAGGAGTTTATATTAATTCAGGATAAGCAAATATAAACGCAAATAAGCATTATAGAAAAATTTCGAACATGTTCAATACTTTTTTTGTAATGCATTGCTTTACATAATATCTCATAAATGATATCTTGTGCAATGAAAAAGTCTAAAATTGGAAACTAAGACTTAAATACATTCATCTGGATTAACAGGAAAATTCGGAACAATTACAACCCGTAAAGTAAAACAGTTTTCACTGAAATATATCTTACTGCTACTTTAACTAAATAATTACTGCATAAATCCTCCAGAACTCCTTAATTAGTAAAAATTAACAAAGAGGCATACAAAAAATTATTGATTACTTCAATTAGTTACTATATTAAATACAATTTTTGTCTTATAGACTCTAAAAATACTATAAAATTGATAAAAGGTCAAATCAGATTTTTCTAAAAATATCTATTTAAAATAATTCAAGATGATGTAATTCAAACTAACCATAAATAGTATATTTTTGAGTAACTAACGCTTTGGACGTAAGTGTTCTACATAAAAGAAAGATTGAAACTAATTTTAATTCCTCTTGAAATAAACGCAGAGGAGAGGCAGTTCGAAATGCTAACCTTAAATGTTAAACACTATTGTACCTGCCCAAGTTTAAGGTAAATGGTGTTTACAGGGGTTTTCGAATGAAGTATAAGTTTAACCTCTTTAATAAAGAGAATTTGGGATTATAAATCATTAATGTCAGGAAATATATTTTAAAATCACAATACAAAGAGAGGAATTCGAGTGGAAAATTTGACAAATTTAACGTAGACTAATGCTCAAGATTTTACTATGTATTATGGCGTCGACAATTGATAAATTTTGGCTATGATAGCAACGACAAGCTTACGAACAATGTTTTGAGGCTAAAAAATTAATAAATTAAAAAATAAAACCACCGTTTGCTCAGCTATTTTTTAGCTATTAAGTACGTCATTAATCGGCAATTCTTCAATATTCAGGTGAACCTTGAATCTACCAATCAGTGTCTCAGTTTAGTAGTGTATCCGCCCATGTAGCTGCTGCCGTTCATCTTTATCAAATTGTATTTTCAATGAAACTGATTTCTACTTTTACTCCGATTCATTATATCAAAATATTTGTTAGTTTTAAGGATAAACTTGTGGTCTTTCTCGTCTTGCTCTTTCTTTTTGCACTATCACAATCTCAGGATCTCAAAATTTTTACTCAGTATAATGAAACAAGTATGTTTAATTTTAACCTATTAAATCTGCTAAGTATGTGGAGACTTCGATGTTCGGAAACCAGCTTCGATCATGAGGATCAAGAACTGTACTGTCATCGAGGGAAGCTTATGTATTTTGATGACTAAGTTGCCACCAAATGCTTCTCTACCCAATCTCCGGGAAATTACTGGTTTTCTTGTGATATATGATCTCACTGGACCAGATGGCTTGGGCACACTCTTTCCCAATTTAACCGTTATTCGTGGAAAGTCTCTAATTTTCAATTTTGCACTTGTGATTCGAAGTACCTCTCTAAAAGTAAATCCATTTTTTTCTAACTTCATTACTTGTCATTATTACTGCGTTTGCGAAGTTACCATGCATTTTCAAAATCGCCTAGCATACGGGTATTAGTCTTCATTTTATTGCTTAGGTTTTCGTGAACTTTTATTTTTGTTTGATTGTCTCGAAACCTCTATAGTGCTAGTTTATGGAAACTTATGAATTTTGTCAGCTGTTACTGTCTGAGTCTTCTTTAGTTCGTTTTTTATATTTATAGTAATAGGAATTATTAATGGGTAAAGCATTTCCTCAGGATTCGGGGCCGTTAGATATTGATCTTTAGTGTTTGTCTTCGTTTCTGTTGCTGTTAGTAAACATGGTAGGAAGATAGTATGAGCGTGAGTGTTTCTAGCTTTAGCTAACAAAGATGGTGATATAAGAACGAAATAACAATCTCTGTGTAGGCGCAAGATAATTAAGTAATTCCATAAAAACAAGGGAATATTATGGTGTATGATACCTTGTTATCTCCTCCGCTATTTGATTTGCTTATTTGTTTTTCTCTGGCAATGTAAGGCCGTCACCATCTCGGCCTCTCGACAAATATGGGGTTGTTTTCAGAATTTCTCGATCCTTCCTGGTTGTTGATAAACTGCTTATAAACGCAAACTAGCTAGTAATTGGGAATTTAGAAAAAACTTAATAAATTCTTAATAAAAAATATGATTGGTAAATGATATTGCGCTTTTATGATATGCTGATTGCTCTAAAGATTTTTTTAGTTAAACTGTGTTAGTGATTTTGATAGATGTCAAATGCACCGTCTCCTAGTTTTTAAGATTGGTGATCTTTGTTATTGGAAACAGGTCATTCCTGAAAATTGGTTTACTAAACATGGGTAACGTTGCTTTATGCGAAGCTAAAACGGTAAAGTGAATGAATGAGTTTCTTGTCGCGACGATTAAAATGTTGGCGCCTAAAAGCAACGAATTTGGGAGTGTTTGGGAAATAACTTAAGTGCCCCCACTAAATGAGCTTTTGTTTTGTGAGCTTTTATTTCATTTTCCGTTTCAAACGTTTTACCCTTCACTGCGTGCTTGTTATCATCCACGACTCTTAAATCTAATTAATTATTAGCATGTTGAATATTTTAACTCTTGTGGACGTAATCGAAGTTATTTATTACTTACTAATATCGTGATAAAAAATAAACACGTTTTCAAATAAGAAGTTATTGAGGCTCGGAATTAGGAAATCCTCTGTGTTAAAGTACTAGCCATAAAAATTGGCCAAAAATGCTACTTTACCTAATATAAAAGACCAAGAAGTGCCTGAATACTTCTCTTCATGAAGCTTACAAAGTAGTCTGTGTTTTTGGGTCTGCTTCGCATGTTTTAACTCGTTTACAAAGGAGATTTTATTGAACATGCTCTGTGGTCTAGATTTAAGATGGGAACGCATAGTTCTTATCAAATCGGGGGCAACGAAAAACATGATGTTGGACAAATGGGAACTACTGAAGAGTCATGTTGAGTAAGGTATACAATTTAAGCCAACGTGTCTTTCACTTTCTTTTCTCATTATTTAAATCTTTCACTTTTCTGGTGGTCAAGAACAGCGATTTGATGGTAGAGAAGATGTTTAAACGTTCACTTTAATCTACGTCTTTTCACCACAACTGTTACTTTTACTTCTATCATAGACAATAAGCCTGCCATCACTTCGTGTCATTCAACGCGGTGGAGTGCGTATCGAGATAAACCACAATCTGTGCTACGTTAGGACCGTGAACTGGTCGTACATACTTGGGAATCAGACCTCGGCGGCGGCACCGATTCGTCTCTTCACAAATCGTCTAATTTGTCCCAACACTTGTCAACCTGAATGTGCGTCTCCAACTGCTGAACCCATGGCCTTATCTGCTGAATCGAAGTCCAAATCAAATAAACAGGAAACCATTCACTGCTGGTCGTCTTCTCTATGTCAATCATGTAACTAATTTATATTTCGATATAATAACAAAGCTGATGGGTGTTATGCAGTTCAGACAGTCGATTGTTTACTTACAATTTGGAGGGTGTTGGTACTTATTGATCACTCTGCTCGCTTTAATGAGTCTGTGCTGTTAATTTGTTTCATTCTCAAATGTTCCTTCGATGAGACTCGTATTCACTTTAACATCTGGTCTTTAACTATCTCCAGTCTTTCATATGGTTCAGAGTACCTGAAAATCGGTACTTGAAGTTCGTACTAATCGTTATACTTGTGGATCGGGGATATTTTCTGCAAACATTCGTGTACAATTACTAGATTTGTATTAATTGCCTTGAAGTGGATATTTACACCGTTAGAAACTGGAATCAACTCTGTTAGCTCTTTTAGCTATGATAGTCCGAAATAACCAGACAATCTTCCTTGAAGTCTATTGGTTTGCCCTAGGTTTCCTTTCTACTTTTTATTTGTAACTGATGCCTCGAAAGAGGTTTTAGTGTAAGAGAACCTGGAAGATTTTTCATAGCAGTCCAATGTAAAATCGTTTGTGGAGCTTGGTCGCTTAAATATATTTTCACTTATCACAACTTATCAAACATCTTTAGAACTCTTATTGAAAGCCCACAATGAAGGAGAGGCCACGGTTTTAATTAGAATGATTTGAACCTCATTTTAAAATGAGATGGTGGTTTATAATTTGGTAACGTAAAATCCGTATTTATTTCCTTTAAAGTCTGTTCTCCTAAGTGCACAAATCTTGGTCTCGCTTGTCGCATGGATGACCCGTATACCTGTTGTCATGATGAATGCCTGGCAGGTTGCTATGGTCCCGGTTCAGACGCCTGCGTGGCTTGCAAAGGGGCTCGTTATCGCGGTACTTGCGTGACCCACTGTCCAACTGGAACGTACCTCTACTATGGTCGTAGGTGTATCACGGCTGAAGAATGTTTAAATATGACCTCTATCATTAGACAACCTCTAAGTGGTGTCATGGTTGGAGCGAATGCAGTCTCTGGCACCGATACTTCTGTGAGCAATGGCAGTGATGCGAAAACTACTCCAGGTATCAAGAAATCAGACGGAGGCAATTCGGGTAAAACTGATGTGAATGGTACTTCTGTTGGGACTGTCAGTTCGTCTTCGGGTGTTAATAACAGTGTTAATGGGTCAACTCCCATTACACGTCCTTACTCCATTCACCAAGGACGTTGTGTTCAAGAGTGTCCGGCAGGTTATGAAAGAGATGAGGCGTCTGGGGAATGCATTTATTGTGGTGATAAGTGTCGACGATTTCGTAAGTCTGCCATCTATATTTCGCTCTCATCATTGCGGTTTTTAGGTTGTGTCAGCATGTTAATATCCAGCCTTAAGTCACTGTCGAAACTGAAAGATTGCTACTCTGTCAATGACCTCTATATTGGTATTCATGAAGGTGATCCTTGTAAGTATCTATGGATGCATCTATAGTGCGCATTTATCGTTGTTCTGTAAGTAAACTTTGTGCTTTTTTCTGCGTAGCTTTAATACAAGAACAACTCGATGAAGCTTTCTCAGGTCTAAGAGAAGTGGAAGTTATCAGGATCGTCAGGGCCACGGCTCTAACCTCACTCAATTTTCTCCGTCATATCAGTCGAATCAATCCATCGAGAGCTTCACCCAACGTGTAAGTAGCTTATTTAAAACTGTTAAGTGGCAAAAATATCGATCAAGTATATATCTTTGAAGAAGCTTACAAATCAACAACTATTGTGCCGACTATTCTAAATTCTATCAATAGTATAATAATAGTATAGAGGACGATTGCATAGGTTTGTTCTTAGAAGCCATCAAAGTGGAGAAAAATTAAAGTGGATCGAAATATATATTAGGAACGGGAAAGGGTTGGTGGAGGATGTGTTTAAAGGGTGGTACCTATATTGTTCAAGAGGGACTCAATGGCGCATCAAAATGATCACATGCGTATATCCAATTTCGGCTTTAATTGTATGGAAATCGTGTTTCTACGGTCGAAATCTCCAAATTTCACTATCCGCATCCCTTTTCTTGGTAATAAGTACATCCAATTCGTTTTCTTAATTTACAATTTTTATATGGTGGATTTAATATTTTCTTCAATCGACTCGAAGCGGTCCTAAATATATTACTGATAGTTCATATCTCTTGTGTAGACGAATAGTCGTGCCTTCAAAATACCCAAGAGTCCAATAAAATGACTTGCTGAAAAATGAAAATTCTTAATTGATTCTTTTAGTCACAACTGATTATGTCAACTATTGTTTTTTTCACCATTTATTTTGCAGCACAGTGATTGAGATAAGACAAAACGACAATCTGGTTGATCTCTGGCCACCCCCGGAGAAAAATGGAACTGGTGTTCAGGTGGTTTCTGAGGGTCTGGTGTATTTCATTCTCAATCGTTACCTCTGTCCGCAGAAAATCACTGATCTTGTGAAAACTGGAGCGCTCCGACTTCCTGGTAATCGGGATTTTCGAACCGAAGAAAGGGAAATCGCTGAAGCCACAAATGGCAAAATGGGTTTCTGTATGTCCTATTTTTACTTGAGAGTTCATTCTTTAATACGTCCTTCATAGAACCCTCCTCCAACCCCATCGAGGGAAAGGATAGAGATGGGTAACTAAAGTATTCACTAAATTTATTTATATCAAATGGCAGACTTTATGATAGTTATCATTAGCTCTTTAGTTGACTTCGGGCTTCATAGAGGGGAGGAGCATCCAAGTCACAAAAAGTCGAGAGGAGGGAACAGAAGATCGATTCACAGATGTAAAAGAGAGAGAGACACAGAGGTAGAGAAAAAAGAGTAAGGTAAGTTGAGTACTGTGGAAGTGGTCGAATATGGCATGCGATCGAGTCATGGTAGTTTAAAGTCAACTGCCGGTTTATGGACTTTTTTGTCGTGTGGGTAATACGTTGCCCATGGTGCACCAAATGGAGGTAAGTCTATTGCACACCCCATATTTGCGAAATAAATACTTGCAAAGCTACAAATGCTATGGCAGTGTAAGATTTGGTAAAGATATCACGTTACGAAAAGTAGCCGAATAATAATGAGAGGAAGCTACAAACACAGACAATTCATGCGATTTAGATTTAGAGGAGATGGTTGTAGTATCTGAATGTAAAAGCTGAAGATTAGAAAGACGAGCATGTTGGAGTTGGGTTCAGAGAAAAATTTAATCTGTTTATATATCGTTACAAAGTCGGAATAATTAAAAGACATTGAGGAATCCTGCTGAAAATTTAAAGGTTTGAAAATGAGTAGTATCTGACTTCTCCTTGAGTCACGCTAGTTTCTTAGACGGCATGCTGATTTATGTATAATATCTTGAATTTACTCTCTGATAAAAGTTCCTATAAGGGACAAATCCTAGTAACGGTCGGTCATGCACAATACATCAGTATTTAATTCAATTTATTTCTTACTAAACTTTTCAAAAGAAAACGCTTTAAGGCTACTATTGTTTTGCAAAGGTCTTATTTTCTCGAGTAGAAAATAAGTGTAACAGGTTTATTAGTCGCGATAATAGAGCTTAAAATGTATTCAGGGGGACGTAGGCGAACTAAGACTAAATTTAATTTTAGGAAAATCAGTGAAAATGGAACTAGGAGGGAGGAAGGGGGGGGAGGGGAAGAAGAGTCTCAAGCAATCTTTGCTTACGGTTTACTGAGTTTGAACGGTATTTGTTCCTGTCTCAGTCTCCAGTTTTGGTCAACGTGACTAGTATTCAATTAACCAGGACATCAAATGGTATTATTTATAATCACGGTATAATGCTTCTTTTAAGAGCAGTGTTCAACGTGCTTGTTTGCCGATTTAGACGTCAAGAAAGCGTTCCGAATTCATTGATGTAAATGGTCGACCTTGTCACTCTTCAATTCTGACTAAAAAGAGAGATTGCAGAATGGGATATTGATAATTGATTAACTACGGAGGATCCTAATTTTTTATTTCCCTTGACAAAAGTCTTGGGACTAGTGGGCCTAAATTATGCTTGATTGGCTGAGTAGAATTCTCAAATCCAAGTGTTATATAAGTTTGGAAGGTTGAGAATGCATTTTTTCGTACAACCAACTGAAAGTATAGTGGAAAAATGTTTTAAATCGGTTTATGGATTAAGTCTGCCTAAAGGCAATTAGTCATTATTCAAATGTTAAAGTCATTAGTATGTTGTACTCAGAAGCATTACATGAAGGGACGAAGCCAATAAATCAGTTTCATTTATGCATATTCAATAAACTCTATGTTGGTCCCTTTTGAGAGACTACTCGATACCACTCCTATGCCCGAGATGGTTGTTACAAAATTCTTTCAACGAACTAGACTCTCCGCCCTGTTTAAGGATGATAAGTTTATGTTTATGAGCTTGCGTTCAAAGGAAAATAGATCGGTTGAATGATTATTTGAAGGGAAGTCAGCCTTTTAAATTGACATACTTCGTTACCCATGACTTAAATGATATCTATTCTTTTCTTAACTTAGATCGATAGGTCAAACAATTAGTAAGTGTGCTGTTCTAGCTGTGTGAAATGAGATAGGTTTGTTTAGTTGTTTAAATTTAATTTTCAGAGTCTTGCTATTCTTGGACACTGTGGTGTTCAATGTTTGAGATGTTTTTAACCAAGTAGCCTATATTCAACTTTCTGCAACCTTTCATTAGAATTGTACTGTACTTTCAAAATATTTTCCCCTTTTGACCAGGTGAGTCTAATCAAATATCATTGGAGTTGAAAAATGTCTGCTCTTCCTCGGCGGTTATTCAGTGGCCTCGATTCTTCGAAACAACTACTGGTGGCGGTGGGCAAAGTGCCGCCTCTACACTCGTCTTAATCTTTTACCAAGTAACGTAAGAGACAAAATGTGTTTTTATTAGCAACTATTTTTTTTTATTATTCTGACCTCAATTTTTTGCATATTTTTGTAGAACTAGAAACCTTACTGTCTACTCCAACCGAATGTCTTGTGGGGAGGACTCGTAGGTTCTTTTGCTTTTAACTACTGTTTATTAATATACACAGGATTAACAGGTGTTTTGGGCAACAACAAGATAACCGAGTCATGTTTTAGTTGGTTTTGAGATTCAGATTGTACAATAAACGGGCAGCCCCATTCTTTAAAATTAAGATATCATGATCTCTGTCGGCAGGATTGCAAAAAGTGACTTGTGCCCGATGTTTAATGCTTATTGACCAATTCTTTAACCAGGAATGGCTGGTTTTACATTTTTTTACATGTTCTTTTTACATTATCACTACTATCCGTTCACTGCTAATCAAAAAAAAATTTATGCAAAGTGGAATCAGGGGAGTAAACCAGAATGAAGGATTTATTGGTGCTCATGGCAATTGATAAGAAGCTTTTACGAATTCCTATTATGCGAAAACGTCAAAACACACGAACTAATAAGATGTTCCAATGGGAATCTAGTTTCCAATTTTTCCTAATGGTTATTATTCATATCCAAGTGTTTAGAAGTCAAACTGTATTCATCTTATTCCTGTATTTTCCGTTGAGCGATTCAGAGCCTGCTGAGTTTGTTTAAAGTGATTGGTCTTACTATTGATTTATTTCCATCTTTCGTTGGCGGATGCAACTAACAAATGCATGTAGAGGAATACTAACGGAAGATAGAGGCAGGTTGCTCTAGTTGACCTTTATTAAAGTACTTTCCCACGAAGGGGGTGTACGACGTTAATATGTTGTTCAAAGGATATGTTTGTTACTTCAGGGGTCACGAGATTCATAGCCCTATAGGTGGTCATGCAGTGGTCGAAATGACTAATCGCACGGCCTAACTCTTATTGTACAAGTTGGTTAGTAGCATTTGAGTATATTGCAAAAGCAATTTCGAAGTTCTTTCCCTCTTCTTGAGTCTTTTGCCCCTATCTCTCTTCGTAAAGAGTTTTAATCAATTGCCAGTTGCGTAGTTTAAAAGGGAAAAAGATTTAAACTATCCACTGAGTAATGGATATAATAACGCATAATAAGCGGCACTTAGGTTTTTACAAACGAGTGGTTTATCAGGGAAAATCTGGTTAAGTAACTTCTAAATTTGAATCCGTTGGTATTTGTCATGTAATTGTCAAGGTCGCTATATTATGTAGCTTAAGTGAAATGCATCCCTGATGGTAAACATGGTCAAGCATCTCATCTTAGCAGAAAGAAAGACATGTTGTTGTGTTTGATAAATATAATTTTGGTGAAGGTAGGGGGTATGCCTTCTTAACTAATCTATTTACCTTCCTTTCGTCACAGATGGAAAATGATTCCTTCAGTGTGCAATTCCTCCGTGGTAGAGGATGTGAATGGCGGTGGCGTTGCATTTTGCAGCAAAACTCTGACCTCCCTTCAACCCGCCACTCGTTACGCTGTCTACGTGGAGTCAAAAACACTCTTCAGTCAACGTGGAGCCATTAGCAATATTGTTTACTTTAATACAACCCCGAGCAGTGAGCTGTCGTCTTTCTCTCCTACTTAATTCCAACGGCGCTGGCTGTGTATTGTCTGTTTTGTTTGTTTAGATCCCTCCTACCCGCATTTGGTGAGGCTCCAAGCTATGAACAGTTCGTGTATTCACGTGAAATGGTCTCCACCCCAGTTCAGTAATGGTCCTCTTGCGGTGTATCTTCTTTGGTATCGCATGATACATATAGATCCAGGATCATATTCCTACGGGGACTTTTGCTTCATGAGTAACTACTAAAGCATTATCCCATTGTGTGCTATTGGGCCATTATAATATATGCATCTTTAATCATTTTAGCACCTGATTGGCTGTCATCCTCCTTCAATCCATCGCGTTACATTGGAACCTCGAGTTTAACTGGAATGTACTGGTCTTATGCGTAAGTGGTAAAAAATGTGTTCGTGATCTATTGATGAAATTTTGACGAATAAAAGTGGATATTTTGTTTTTTTTTAAGGAAAATGCAGCAAGGGTTCTGTTCGAAATATCAATGTTGCAATCCTACTTCACATAAGGACTTATGGTCGATTGATTATCGTGATGAGAGTCCCCCAGTGGTGCTTGGTAAATAATAATTATTTCCGAACATTATTATTACGGCAAAACAAAGCCAATATCTGTTTTTATATGAAAACATCTTAACGAGCGTTTTGTACTAGGAGGTGATTTCGCGTTTAATACCATAAAAAGAAAGGTGCTCTTATCCACGTCAAATATCAAACTTTAGCTGATCTAGATATTACTTTTTAGTCCTTTCTTATGACTCCCCATTGTAGGGTCGTTGTGGGAGGAACTACTCGTTGACGAGCTTTGTTGGGAACAGATAGAGTTCCGAGATAACCATGGAAGCGTATGAGAAAAGGATCGTGTGTGTGTTATACTAGTTCACTTTCGATAGCGAGGAATTTAGGGAGATTGATTGCCTGGCCAATTGTTTGCTTACTGATTATGTGTGTCGTATGCGAGTTTCTCAGTCGATAGGTTGATGCTCGGTCACTTTGTCACCTTACTCTTTGCTTTACGTGTTCTTACCTAAGGCAATCGCCTAACTCGAACCCTGAACGACAATGAAGTTGGTCTCCTTGTGGTGAATACTGACAATACTGTCCCTCATTCTGAGAAAGCTTTTCTCACCAATACCCTCTCACATCTCCGCAGTTTCTCTCAATACGTTGTTGAGCTACAAGCATGTCAGGTTAGTCTATTCCTAAATACTTATTTAATAGTATGCAATGCTAACAGTAAGCTTATGACTGATGAAACACTACATTAATCAACCTTATGCTTAGGTATCACATAAACACTAGCTTGCTTATTGTTGCACATGTACTGGTGAAGGTATACGTTAACTGGTGGCGTAATGCTTCACATTTATCCCTATATAGTCCAGGGTCAAGAGATTGATGATAATCCACTAATTTTATTGACGGGCCGCATTAGTTAATTCTGGAGTCAGTAGAAGGAGCGGTAAAATTCTTATTTCTTATATGAATAGTTTCAAAATACTTCCTAATGAAATCAAGTATTGCCAGGATTTGTCTGATGGAGCTTAACTAATTGAAGCTTTTGTGCAAAACTCTAGGCAATTTTAGCGAGAGCACATCTTAACCGGATCACGTCTTGGCATAGTGCCAATTGAAGCTATTTGGACTGGTAGACGAGGTGCGGTTTATGACAGGGAGTAATCATTCGTATTCAATTCATAGTGTCTAAAAGGGTGTTAATCATGCGGCCAGACAATGAGAGCATGGATATCTCAGTTATTTGATAAATAATCTTTTTTTTTTAATTTACCGAGTAGAAGCCAGCTGATGATGCACCTTTTCCCTGGGAAGAAAATATGAAACCGAACTCGTCTGTGGAAATTGAACTTACGCAGGAATGGAAGGCGTACTTGAAGCGATATTGCAGTGAGAAGGTCTTCAAAACTCAGAGAACTCTTCCCGCAGGTAAAATGTTGTTTTTTCTCCAAATAAAGCAAAAATTTCTTCCATCACAGGGAGGACTTTTATATTAATATTCTTTGAGTAAAAGAGTGTGATCCCTTTCGTGTCAATCGAGAAATCTTTCCTGCATAAACTCTGGGTCTTAGAGCACTTAGGAGTATTTCTACTTATTTCTTTCGCTTATTCGTTTGTGTTTATTCCACTTTTTATTTCTATTTTATATACAGTTGGAGTTGACAACATAGACAGCAGTCTTATCTCCTCCATTCAAGAATCTCCAGATTCCGTCCTGGTTTTGTGGGCAGAACCACCAAATCCAAATGGAGTCATCTTATACTATGTCCTGCGATATCGAAGAGCTGAACAGTTGTCGTCTATAGATAGCAGTACAGCCACGTCACAAAATATGTCAGAGGCAGGTCTACATTTTCAATTCGTTAAACTTTTTTAGCTATGTCTTGAGACTTATCAAATAGTAACTCCCAGTTCTGTGGAAGCTCTTCTTTTCCAGCTCTAATGGGTAAGGTCTGTCATGTTTAGGACCCCTTGGATTAGAAGTTATTAGTCGTCCTACCTCCTCTATTTCATTTGGCACATTTTATTATTTCATTTTCTCGGTAAACACCAATAGGTAACAAATCTGCGACTTCTGGTGTGAGAGGTTTCGTAATCAGCAAGCAAAGAACTTATTACAATTAGAAGTCTAGATGTCACCAAACCGGTCTGCGTTCTAGTTTTTCTCTCCCGAATGAAATTTTATTTTAAATGGAATCCTCATTGCAGGCTTGTCTAAATACCTATTCGATCAAAAAATCGCTCAAGCGAAGGAGGTTGTTTAGCTATCGATATTACACTTATTGGAGGTAAGAAGAAAGTCAGGGACTTGCTCCTGAAAAGTAATTACTTTCTCTTAAACTTAAGTAAAGCTCGATCCCCTTGTGATTTCGGATGATTGACGACCTTCAGATAAACTTCTTTTTAACACTGCTATGGTACTGGATTAGATTGTATTGAATATTGTTTTATCACAAATAAATACTTCCGTTTATATCTGTTTTCTTCATAATCACTTTGTTGTAACGTAGTCAAGTCCGCTGTTATACGGTATGCTACTCCTGCTCAGATCAGACAGAGGCAGGCTTAACCAGACAAAACTAACTTGGTCGCCAAACATTCATTGATGAAAGTCATACTCTGGTTTACACACTTATTATAGGGTTTGCTCGGATCGTGATTGGCCGAAGATGAAATGAACCATCGAACTGTATGAAGTAATGTCAGAATATGGCTGGTCAGATGAATAAAAATTGATCTTGTTTTGTCTTGACTTTCAATATACACAAGAGTATTTTCCGCCTACGCGTATTTCACTTTAATCAGAGAAAAAGCGCACATAGCAATCGAAGATTAATTAGTGTCAGTAAGCTCAATTCGTTTTGCCCCTTGGTGAGTATTAATTTTTAGCCAATCTCACTTTTTCACAGTGACGTCCAATTAGCAACACTCCATCACCTCGTTTTATTCCTAATTATACCGGACTCATTAACTGACGTCAATATAAGTTAGCCATTTGTTAATTTTTGTGCTTAACTTTCTCGCCTTATAACTTTGTGACAATTGATCGATCCCGGGGTAGGGATTTATCAACTCTCTAGGTTTTACTATCAGTGGCTTGATAATGGAAACATCCCATTCGGCGTTAAAAAGCGCTAATCGTGAGCAATAAATACGACCAACTTCATCTCACTTGATTCATCTGTTTTGATTTTATAGACGGAAGAAACTTCTATAAAAACGGATTCAGGATCATCAGGTTGGTCAACCTTGTGTGTATCACGAGCCAATTGGCAAGCCGTGGCTCTTCCCACAAATGTCGCTGGCAAAACACTGAAGGAAAAGGAAATCCTGCTGAGGCCTGGTGGTACGCAGTCTGAAATCGCGTCCAATCGATCTGCTCGATCAGTTTCTGCATCTCAAAATTTCAACAGTAACTTCGCTGCTGCTCCTGCTGGCACTCTACCTACCAACGTCTCCTCGTCCATTTTGCCGATGGGACAGAATGCAAGTATGGGAGGAGCGGAATTACTAAATCTCCTTCCTGGGCTCTATGAACTTCAGATTATGGCAGTTTCTCTTGCTGGCAATAGTTCTTGGACTCCTCCTATGATTTTTGAGGTCGCCGCTTCACCTATTGGTGAGCTTTGTTAACTTATTGTTATAATATATGATCAGCCCATTTTGAAACATGCTGCCGTTCCTTAGCCAGAATACAGATAGAGAACTGAGATATAACCTGACAAAACTAAACGTGTACCCATATCGGACCAAGTTATTCCGACTGAGATTCTATTTATGCACAAGAATATTACTGGTGGGAATCGTGATTGGCTAGAAGGGATTAAACTGGCTATTGGACTTCAAGTCTGCATATGATGGAATGCGATTTGTCCGTCAACGGCAAAGCAGTATTTCGACTTTATATCAATGTTGTTTTGTCTTTTTGCTCTGTGGGATCACTCAAAAGACTTTACCATCCAAGAATTTTTGATTGGTGTTTTGTACTTAGAAATTGTGTTTTGGGCTATCTTCAAAAAGACTTGGGGTAGTTTGTTGTGCATTTGGTCTATTTTCAATTTGATTCTTCAATTTCTTATTTTAGAGTTTATAATACAACATCCAGACTTAGAAGTCATCAGTTCGTTGGTTGGTCCTTATATATCGATGTATCGGTGATTATTAAGTTATCACATTGGAATATTTTCAGTTTCGTTGTTGTTCACAAATATGTAACATGGCCGGTACAGCTCGCTATCGTCTCAAACTGACAAGTTAAGATTGATTTATAAAATCCGTGCTATAAAGTTTTAATTCAATTATATAAGAAGGGATAGGGTTCGGTCCTGAGTTAGTGATAATTGAAATAATACAGTGGATTTCATTTCGAATTATCTTTAGCACTGATATTGAACGAAGACAGTTACCAAAACGGAGGGGAGGGTGGATCATTTTCCTCTCTAGTCTAGTTGGAGGTCAGTTGAAATAGGTGTCAAGAATCTACCCTTGGTTACACTATAGGTCATTGTAAATGCGAAATGCCGAAATTTATCCGAATTCAGCACTTAAATCTCTTCGTCATTATTATTATCTTCACGTTTGAAAATTTGCAGAAATAGAGCTAGCAGAAGAGAGTGATATTCATTATGTGAGCTCAAAATCAATTATGACATTCTAGAATCTTTTGCCTTCCTATTCAAGTTACCAAAGGACAGAACACATAATTTTACAGTGTGTGTTACATGCTTTTAACCTGTTTGTTTGTTTTACCAAGGCTTTTTAATCTTCATCTCGCACAGATACAATAATCACTGCCTCAGTAATATGCGGGTCGGTTCTTCTGGTTCTTCTTGTTATAATTATTGTCTGCGTCACCCACCGCATAAGGAAGAAGTAAGCCGTCAATTTCTTCGATATAAATAAATATATAGATTTTTATTCTTCCATCTCTTTATTTCAGGCGTTTAATAGACAGTGAATGGAATTCCCCCAATCCCGAGTACTGGCATGTCTATGAAGTAGATGATTGGGAGATGCAATTGGAGGATATTGACGCCCTCAACTTCCGCTATCCTCTCGGCAAAGGTAACTTCGGTATGGTGTATCGAGGCTTGGTAAAAACTCTTCGAACTCCGGCTCATTGCTTCTATACGGACCCTAGCAATATCGCTGCTGCTATTAAGGTACCTAAGAACGCTTTTTTATTTTGACTCTTCTAATTATTGTGAAAAATCGATCGGTTTAGCCCTCTTTTGTTTATTTTTTTAACATTACTTTACACTTATCACTATTAACAAAACGCTCGACAGATTGTAAAAGGAATGGATCAAAAAGACACTGTGAGCAATATCTCGATGAGTTTATATTATTAGAGGGGAATTATTGTTGTCGACTGTTTTAGCTATGGCTATCCGATCCAGCTTCCATACCTTCTTGATCATTATTCCTTAATCAGCTTTGTATGAGTATTATATAACCTTTTCCTTGACATTCGTTGACTTAAAATAAATTCTATTATAAAAGAGTTGAGCAGTCTCCATTGTTGCTCAAAAGCCATTTTTACTGTAGCTTGTATGTTAATTATAAGTACTCATTAAAATCTAATATAATTTTGCAATTATGGTCACGAGAAAGCAGTAAGGCAATTCAATAAGTGACGGAGGGAAGAAAGGGGGAGGGAGTGCTGTGGAGTGGGTGAGGGATTGGAATAGAAATAGAGAATGATATCTGGAAACCATGCGCTTTAATTTCGGTTGCTTATTTCCTATTTATTTTAATGGATATAATTGACAGCATCATCGCCCTGTCTTTAAATTTCTAGATATCCGAATTTGACCCCCTATGTTCATTGCTTGGTTCATGTCCGCGATGTTGGTAGCTTTTCGAACCATCATGTACCTATATTATGCAATTGCCCTTAGAGACAGCTGCGTTGATGTTGATCTGAATTTTTCCTTTCAAATCGTGATCTTTTGAATGGAAGTTTTTTCGTAAGTGTCCAGTTTCCTATCAGTGCTTTTCGCTATAATTTTTTTCCCTTGTGGGTATAAATGAGTTTCGGCTTACATCAATGGTCATAGTTCGATTCATGTCCTCTTATTTTAGAAAATTAAAAAGGCGGATATGCTCGAAATTATGATATTTTGGCAGTAGAGAGTAGAAGTGTCGTTATTTAGTCCATCGTCGAAATAATGGCTAGTTACGTAGTTATAGCTACGGTCCATATGGCTTTTTTGCTCTTAACACGTTTGCGCCAAATTCGTAATTAAAATAACCACATTCGGGATGTGTTTATTTATCTCACATGGCAAATCTAGAAGGTTTTATCACTTTTCTCAATGAGGATCAATCCAAATACATGGGAAGTGAAAGTTAATAGGGATTGAATATATTCACCATTTCAAATTAAAGTCCTTCAGGCATCACCTTTCTTTTCTCCATCTTTTAATTCCTATGGAAAATCTGGTTAACGAGTATTGGTGCATTTTTGTAGCAATTCTCTTTTCATCCGACTTTTGTGGCATCCATCTACTGGACAATTGAGTCTACCAGTTGGCAGGTTATCTTTTTTGGATTGTATCGATCGATCATAAATCCTCTTTTTGCACATCCTTTCAGTTGGGGTTGGTGTTCAATAAAGCGGTATATCGGTTTCTTCGTCGAATTCATAATTCATATTGCGTCTTCTTGTTCAATTAATGTCTTTTTAATATCCACTTTAAGTTTCGTCAAACAACACTTAATTTTAGTATATGGGGTTTAAATAGAGTTTCACTAAAATCTCTTCTTCTTTGCCCTTATATTCCACCTATGTTTTGTTGATGTGCTTCAGGGTTCGATTTAGTCAGCTTCTTCGCAGATTGGTTCGGACCTCATTGGGTGTATGGTATTTCAGCCTTCAAGATCTTAAATTTCTCAATTTAATAATTTCTACAAATCCTTGCTAATCTCATTTCTCTTTCCCTTGTCTGTAAGAATCGAATCAGTCGATTAACAGGAATTTCGCAGAAATAACGCCACCCATGGGTTATTAAATTCGGGCATTATGACGTTACGTAGCGAATTATGCCTTAATGTGAGGAGGTAAAAATTAGTACTCTCATAATTCTATTAAGTGCCTTAATGTCTTAAATTCATTACTTAATTCGCCTTGTTCCCATTTTCGTTTCTTACCTTACTCGTTTGCTGTAACTCTTTTCGTTGATTAGAATCTATTCAAGTTATTCTTTGAATTGGCTTGAATGAATAGTTTGATTTGAGTCCGTTGTCTCCGCTTATAGTCAAGCGTTTATCCTCCTTCCGAACCCTTGATTTCTATGCTATGCTTAGCATAATTTCTCTTGAATTTGTTATTTTTTACTCTAGACACTCTCTGCATCCAGTACCGTTTTTGATCGCCGTGACTTTATCACCGAGGCGTGTTATATGAAGCAATTTCAGAGTTTCCACATAGTACGTCTCTTCGGCATTGTGAGCAAATGCACCCCCTCGTCGGCCGTCGGCGTTGCAGCCCGCACATTTCGCAGTGCTGGAGCTGCTGGAAGCAGCAATGGGAGTGGGGGAGCGGTAGTTGGCAGCGCCGGAGTCAACAACTCTGGTGCCAGTGCTTCTGCTGGTTCTTCTGGTTTTCCACAGACCAAATTCCACTTCTCGCTTTGTCAACTATTCTCTGGAGGCAGTGGTAGAGGCTTTTTTCGTCGACAAAATCGTCCGAATCGTCAGGCGGTGCCCGTGCCCGTGAAAAAGAAACCGTTTGCTCTTATGGGGGAAGAGACGACTAGTTCTACACTCTATAGGAATGGGGATTCTTCTCTTAATAGGTCTTACAAGTCAAACTCGAATATTGGCGGTATGTTTTCATTCTTTCTATCAAAAACCTGTACTAATTTTGCTATGTAGCCTCTTTGTTAGCCACCTTTTCAAAAATCAATAACTTCCAAGTCCCCTTGAAAGGAAATATTTTAAATTATTAAGAACAGTCTCCAAGTGTCGGAGATTTATTGTTCTTGCAGTAAACAGATCACTTGCGATAAAGGAAGCCTGTGTTGCATAACCGACTTCTTTCTCCTCATGGTTATCAAATGCACTATCGACTTCAGCTGCCTCGTAAATAATTTCTTCATCACAAGAACCCTAAAGCACGGTACTTTCGATTTCTTTGTTTTCTCATAAACATGGGCAACATTGCTCCTATTTAAGTCTCCAAGGCTTGTAAGGAGGAAAGTATAATCACCTGCTTATGTTTGTCGATAGGTATCAACCTCATAATCTCCAACTTGTCGGATCTGTATGCCGACGACTATGCAATTGTTTATCGATTTGCCCTATTTATCTAACAAACTCCTCACTTCTTCTATCTAAATTTTCAGCTGCACAGCGAATATCATTTTCAATACCCTCTTAGTAAAATTATTCGCATTCAATACAAGAACTCGTTCCCTCTAATATAATTCTGCCTTCCATCGATCTTGCGTTGTGGCAACCGTCTGTACTACTCAGAATAAAGGAGGAAGGTGGCCTGTAGCTTACAGGATGGTCCTACTTCACCTTAATAAGAAAATAAACTTGGATTGGTGTGATTGGTTACTGGCAATGGAACTAGCTTAAAACCTAATTCCCCATAATTCAGATCATTATTAAATTACTTGATTTGGTTTCTTAATATCACATTCTGTGTCCTTTATTGTATCGTTAGGGTACCATATAACAAAAGTGGGATAATCTAGAACGTGAACTTGCTTTTTCCTGCACCATCAGTAGTAATCCATTTTATAAAGCTATCTTGGAAGTTAAAACAAGCGCGGCTTGATTCTCTCTGGTGAAACTAATGGCTTTAAGGTTAAGAGTAAAAAGTCTCTAACGAGTGACACGATCGAGAGCTAAGCAGGACCATCTGATTGTTAGGAGTGATCAAAATGGTTTATTAAAAGGTGGTTGACCAAGTTCGCGTACTTTGTTCGTTCACCTTTACAATAGAACCATTTGTCAGTAGGTGTGAGATACATAGACTGAGCTTGGCACACAAGTTCTACGGTTCCTTTATTAGCAAATCTCCCGTGCTTTTACAGATGAGCGGGCAGTTGCAAATGGAACTTGTGAGGGTGCAGAAGATCACACTGCTAGACGCGATCGCCTGAGAAGTGGACGATTTGGCAACACGGCCTTTACTCGTCTACTAAGAAGAACCCAGAAAGATGAATCTAATGACGTCACCCCAAAACCAGGTAACAATTTAGGTGTTTTGTAATGCTTAAATTTGGTAACAATGCTTCAGGTTATGTGTGAAGTATACACATGCATTTCAAGTTTTAACAGGTTATATTGTCGGGTGTCGGGTCTGAAAATTCAGACTATTATACTTAAATGATCCCAACCACTTGTTCATAAGTAGGTTTTGGAAACTTCATTTTTAACGGATGTGAGTCAAAATATTCCTATAATTGTCATTGCATGCTCATATAAGCTATTTCTATGATGGATTAATATCTGATTCGTGAAATAGCAAGGCACTCTAGTAGGGGATTTAAAGTAGGGGTCGTACAGAAATATCTGATGAGGTAAGTATGTAAGGAGTCTTAAATTACTTGAATTCTAGCGGCATCGAATTTGTATCTAACTGTAGATCTAGATAAGTTCTTTTCTGAAATACTCTGTGTTGGTTGGTTTGTTTGAATAGTTTGATCCATTTTTTGTCTTTGTTCCAAATAAACAGGTGGATATTAACAATAGTAGTAACATTCTTTTGTTTCGCTTTTTCATTTATTTTGTTGATATGGTTGATGCCAGTTAGTCCCCCACCCACCCCCTTCGAAAATGTATCTTGTAGCGAATACTAATCAAATAAACCCTGATTAAACCTTAACTCTCCTCTCCGGCAAAATTTTGCTTATATAGCATTACACCCGAAATTAGCTAAGGTACCTTAACCGCTTCGAGGACACAGGTGGTAGAGAGTGAGTAGCGTTTATTACAAATTGAGGCCAACTGCAAAAAACTGTTAGTAAACGAACACATTTAACACAACTTTGAGTAGGTATTAATCACTGACAAGCTGAGAAGGCCTCTGCACGCACTTTCGCACTTTCCAGCAGATTCTAGCGCAATTCCTGTTTACTTTGGTTGACCTACTAGCATGGTACACTCTACAATCCATATTCGCGAGTTCGATAACTCATCTGTTTTGTTTATTTTGTATCTGCTTAATATGATTTATATACAAATTTGAAATTGTATGCTTGAAGTTCATTTTAAGTTATGGTTTTGCCACTTAGATTTTCAAGTTTGCACTTCCAAATCTTGGCATTTTTTATCGTTGAATGGTGGTTTTTCGGCGTGTAATTTTTTGCATCCTCTACTGCTTAACTCAGTATTGAGTAAAAAGTAACTGATGTTATTAATATCTTCAGTAACCTAAAAGAAACTGGAATCTACTAACAGAAAGTCAAGCAAATATTGGCGAAAAAGGGACTGAAATCAGCGTCATTTACTTTTTGGATTGGTGGTCGTAAAATGTCTATTAACTGTGTAGATAGTTCAAATTCCAAATTTCGAATTTTATGATTCGTCTCCAAGAATGTGGACAAACTTGTCGGCTGTGTTCAATCCTTATTTGCCGGTTTTTTAAACACGAAGTGTGGTTTTTTGCCACTTCATTCTACATTTTTCTTCCATTGGTTGAGAAAGCAAAAAGTCTTACGATATTCCATACCTTATAGTTTTGACGTAATGATGAAGAGGGGTAGCTCACCATCTAATTTACCGAACTTTCGTAGCTCTCTGTGCAGATATTTTAGTGTTCAAGATTGTGCCAAGTTTTTACCAATCCATGAATAATGGATACCGGTTGCTTGATTGTAAAGTTATCTAAACATCTTTATTGAAGCACTTGCGCCAATGCTTACAAAGATCGCAAAACTGCTCATAGAAACTAAAATCGCGGTCAGTATGTTCGCCTATGAAGACTGAGGTCTTGAGGTTAATGTTCATCGTTGAAATCCGATAATGGTAATGACCTGATTAATTACGGTCAAAAATAATACGAGTTTCTCATGAGAGCGATTCCATATAAGGTGTTCCTAGCATTTTCCTCGATGTGTGTGAGTCTGTAATTGTGTATTGTCAACTTCACTTTGCACGTACGTGTTAGGAGCCGAGAAGCGGAATTATACTTGTCATTATATGTAGTTGGTATGATTTTGGTTTAGTTACTGGTAGTCCATCTGTGCGTTCCCTCAGCTATATGTGGAATATCGTAGCTAAAAGTGCTACATTTTACGATGTTTGCTGTACTTTCTTTCTTCTCCCTTTCCCAACTAGAGGAGGATAGCTTCCTGGCTCCGCAGCATTGCTCCAGTTCAGACTCAATTCGCCCCTTCTCCAATAACGGTCTGTTCGTTGTCATGGAGCTTATGGAGAATGGTGATTTGGCCTCTTATCTCCGCAAAC
The DNA here is from genome assembly GCA_000469805.3 of Hymenolepis microstoma. Classification (NCBI taxonomy): domain Eukaryota; kingdom Metazoa; phylum Platyhelminthes; class Cestoda; order Cyclophyllidea; family Hymenolepididae; genus Hymenolepis; species Hymenolepis microstoma. The sequence goes on along the minus strand of LR215995.1, from coordinate 5,653,414 downwards.
TCGGTGATAGTGGTATTGGGTTTGTGAAACCCATTCAGGCCTATCTCTGGGCTGTTCAAATTGCCGATGGAATGGCGTATTTGGAGAGGAAGAAGTATGTTCATCGGTAAGTCTAAAGGTGCTTAGTTCTTTTAAGTTTTTAATTTTACTTTTATCTGCCTACTTATATTATTTCAGCGACCTTGCGGCACGTAACTGTCTGGTAGATGTTAGAGGTGTAGTCAAGGTAGGTGACTTCGGTCTGTGTCGTGACATCTACGAGCGCAATTATTATCACAAAGTAGGTGCTGGTAAGCTCCCCGTCCGATGGATGGCTCCTGAATCCCTCCAATCCGCCTATTTCACTTCTCGTTCTGACGTGTGGTAGGTATTCAATTGAGCAAATTGATCAGATATTCCTCTTTATACCCTGATAACTCATTGCTTTCAGGTCATTTGGTGTGGTTCTATGGGAAATCGCAACGATGGCATGTCTGCCCTACCAGGGAATGTCGCATAATGAGGTTATCACATACGTTCTTGAGGGCAATACTCTTGTCTCTGGTGGTGCGCCCATCAATTGTCCTCCTCTTTTGTAAGTCTGCCGAAGTTACTACTGTAACCGATAAATAGATTTTACTTTGGCCTCGTTGTTATCTTTTTCATTATACGCCTATTGCTTTAAATTTACTTTCATCTGATTAGGGCTCCCTCTTGAGATTCTCCTCCAGTCCCCAAGTGAAAATAGTAGAAGGAATTGAGGCAGACCAAAGTTCACTGTATACAGCAGCAGTTAAAACGCGAAAGAGAAACAACCGTACCAGCAAATAAGTGACAACCGGCAGTTGTGTGTATAGTTGCGGGAGTATTTTTATAAATGAAATAGGAAAGTTCTAAAATACAAAGGATTGGCTGACACATCTCAGAGTGACCGTTGGAATATTCGAAGCGAGTGGGATTTTTAGCTCATGAGTAGAATGGTTTATTCAAATACGTCAGTGCATGCGTAAACGTGACTTGAGATGAAAACGCGCCAGTATCCATGCCACTAATTCTATATGGGTGGCTTTTGGAGGTTTAATGGCTAGAATCGATAATTATCAGCAGATAACCGCACTTTCAGAGTGTTCGAAAGATGGATTTGAGAGTAAACCAGAGTTTATTGAAAGAACGAGAGAACAGAGAAGTAAAGTGGAGTGAAAACAAAGGTAAGGAAAGGTGGGAAAAGTGCAAGAACCGCGCATCAGCACCATAGTCCTTATAATCGCCATGTCGGATTTATATGGAAGATATGCTGCTTCCTTCCTTCCACAGCAGCCTAGTAGTGCCCATTGCAATTCTTCAATATTACGAAGCCACTGTTATGTAGATGTTTATTTATTTATTTACTGGGAATTCTTTATGGCCTAATTTCCATTTTTAGAAAGTTTCAAGATCGCTCGATAATACTATTAAGGTGTTCAAGGCACTCAACTTAGATAGGGAGGGGGGGGGGGAGGGGGAACATTCTTGATATCTTCTTTATGTGAAAACCTCATGTTAATACCTTAGTAAAATAAAGCGTTGCTAGCTTGAATAGAGTAACAATAGCTTGCTTGAAATCCTCAGTTTGATACCAACAGCATATTGATAAGCAGTTTGAGCAAAGGTAGGGGAGTTATGAGCATAACAAATTGGAGCTCAATGTGGCTGAGAAGGTAATTTTGAAAAAGCAGTTTGCTTGATCTTAGTAGAGCTTGCTCTAGGTGAACTCTAGCCAACTATTATTCTTCGTGTTATAGACAGTCCCTAATGTTGTATTGCTGGTCTTATCGTCCCGCTCAGCGACCCAGTTTCTTGAATCTACTCTATCTGCTCGCTCCTCGTTTCGCTGACGCTGATTTCCGTCAATCCAGTTACTTTTACGTTGGTGATACCTTCACACAACAACCCCCACCCTACCAGGAGTTCGAGAAATCTACCGCCGATTCCTCAGCCCCTGCTGCAGCTGCAGTCAATGCTGAGTTCGCAGATCTCCCCACACTCATCAAGACTGTACTTGGACCCCCTCATTGTGTTGGCGGTTCTGGTGGAAGTAATAGTCTCTCCGAAGACTTTCCTCAACTCACCAGCACAAATCCTGATACCGACACCATATCCACATTGCATTTCTACAGCTCTTCACCCCAATTTGAGGAAGCGAAACAGGAGATAACTGGTGAAAACTCTGACGAAGAACTAAATTCCAGCGTTGGTGCCCGGTGATTGCTGTTCGGCAGGTGATATTGATGTTTAGTTTATCTCTTTTTCCTTGATGTTTCCTAATGGCCATAATGCATCCCACCATACTGCTGTGTTTATATGTACGTATGCTTTCTGTAAAAGTTGATGTATGGGTGTTTTATTGCCTTAATAATATTTGTATTACTATTTTAACTTTGCTGAGATGTACGCTGAATAATGTGCGTCTTATGGCTTTTACAAATTACGGTAAGGTATTGTTGGTTAATGTGACATTCGATTTATTTATCCATTTACTTAGTGAAAAATTGCGGCTCCATATTTAAATACTCAGACCAGATTCGTCATGCAGCAAATGTATCTTACTGTCGTTGGTTTGTTCTTACAGTATTTTGAGTTAATGACTGGCTGTGACAAGTTGATATTGCGAGTAGCCTACCTAAAAAATAGATTTGGACGAAAATGGGAATTAAAAAAGTCTTCAAAGTACAGAGTGACGTTTAGAAAATAATCTGTTCTGATTGAACTTTTGAAAATGGCAGCAGAAAGCATGTATTGATTAATACGAACTCCAAAACTTACGTATATTGTAAATGCGTCAATTACGCAGTTGCTTTGGCGTTCGAGTAGGCTATAAACGATTTGGCTCACGACTTAATCATCGGTTTACGAAATAGGAATTGAAGAGGTGAACTCTAACTCTGAGTATCTGAAAGTAATCACATTTTGACGTTTAATACGCATTTGATCTTGAATTTTGGATATGGATGCCTAGCATTCATATCAATATAGAAGGATATGAGACATTCGGTTAGCATAATTCCAAATATATGATACTACTAGAACTTTTTTCTAGTTGACGTGGTACGGGCCTGAACTTATTAAATAAATAAACATACTGCCTTAAGGATTGAAAGAGTATATTGCGGTGATATGTGAGATATATTGTGAAGCAAAAGCTCATGGAGATATTTATTTAGTGAAATCGAGTGAATTAGCCCTTAAGAACGAATGCTGAAGATCTCCTGTTGTGAATCAAGGGATTCTGATTAGTCAGCTAAGTTGTTTTGTCCTCTACCAATACACATTGCTTAGGAATGGAGGGCAGCAAGGGAGCATCTAATTATAGCAGACGTCAATGAAAAATGGAAATAAACGGGAAAACTGAAATTAAACAGGCAGTCAATAAGTGTAATGAACTTATAAAAAGGATCAAATCATAAAAGCCTAGATCGTCATATTTTGTCAACCGAAGAATGGATGTAAATTCGCAGTCGTAGACATTTTCCATGGATTAGGAGTTGTAAAAATAGGGTTTCTAAGCGGTCTGATGAAACCGTCGTGATCATGGATATTATAAATAGAAGAAATTCCAAAAATTTATTTTACTCCTACGTTCAAGGTTCTGAATTTTAATAAACCAAATTATGAGATAAGAAAGCCGAAGATACTGTTAAAAAACTTGATTTTTAATAAACAAGCGCAAAAAATAGTCAAGTCGAGTTTATTAAAATAATGTCGTGAAAGTTATCAGAAATTAATGCGGCATATGTAATTTCAATAAATTGTAGTAAAGAAATTTCTCTTTTGTGGAATTAATAATTAGAATGGGTAATTGGCAAATCAAATGGATTTCTACAAGTTTCCGGAAAGATATCTCTGAGGAGAAAAAGAGAACGCAATGGTTTGTTAATGCTATTTTACTCTGTTTTAACGAATATATCTCATCGCGATTCCTTCAAATCTGGATGGATGCGCAGGTGAGTTGAGTGTACCCCATAATGTTTTCCATCAACCGCTAATTTGAAATGATGAAATTGCCATTGTTTTTGATTTTAGACATTATTTGTATTCAAAGTTGGCCATAGCGTTTATAGGCGCCGAAATCCAACTCCAGACAAAACTCATCATTGGCGTTGCTGGGTTGAAAGCTGGAGTGATCAGTACCCGCTATCAGAATTTGTTAATAATGTTGTATTTCAACTCCATGAAACGTTTAAAAATCCCAGACAAGGTAACGCATTTATTTTTAAAATAATTATTGTTTTTCTTGTTTTTAATTTTTATAGTGGTTTATAAGGAGCCCTTTAGTATTGAGGAAGATGGATTTGGAAATTTCCGATTACTTGCCAGAGTGTCTTTCCTGAATGTTGTCACTGATCTTCATTACGATATTACACTTCATGACAGTCGGGAACTCTATGCATTCCGTACAGTGCGTCTTGATCCGAAAAATTATGACGAATGGATCAGATTTACTCAATATGGAGGTGTAAGTATTGCGATGAATTATGGTTCCTTACTAAATTGTTTCATTTTTCGTTACTAATAGATTCCAATACCAAAATCAGCTAATTCGTATATCATTCAACAAACTGTTGTGGAACCAATTCAGAGCTATGGGGCAAAATGTAATCTTCCAATTTCCCATTTCTATCCTGACTTGACTGCTGTAAGTATTGATCTCTTTCAAAGCTTTTTATTGCATTTTTTGGTCAGATGCACTATTTTCAATTTTGTGTATCATTATATTTTTTTTAATTAAGCATGTACTAGTTGCGTATTGATAAACGTGTGCTAAGTCAGAGGTTACAGAATAGACCTATCTCTTTTGTTCTGAGGTATCACAATATAAGTTGAGGGTCATCGGGTCTCCAGAATGTCAGCCTTCTGCCTTTCCAAAAGATTTGGAAATAATTTTCGTGCATTTTGTGCGTGTTGGTGCGCAATTTTCAACGTTCACGTCTGTCAAACCAGAGGCAACGGGATCTAATAGCATTTGTGAATGATAAATTTCTGCTCTGGTATATTTTTATATGTTTTGAACACATCTTATGGACTCGAGAATTTTTTTTACATGGTATGTTATTTTTTGACCTAACTTGGTTGGCTGCACATTTGTTCGAAGTCTTCCTAGTTATAGAAGTGACTTGTCCGCTTTGGTTTCATGGACTAGCTTATGTTGCCTTTACTGCTTGTGTTTACTTTAATGAGTATGTTCTATCCCTTTGTTTCTGTAAAAGTTCTAGGAGCTGCTTTCGGCAGAAGTACTAAATTGTCTTGTTTGTTGTGTTTTACTACAACCGATGGTGGTGTCATGGTCTTAATGCTTGTGTCCAAATAGTTCACCTCTTTTCAACCCATGTTCTCATAGAATCATGAACGTTTTGAGAAATGGATTATCGAAGTAAAGAAATTCATGCAGGTCGGGGGTTGTCAATGACAAGATGGATAGGAGTTGAAGGGTATAGAGTAGAGTTATGGGAGACGGAAGCAGTTATATCAAGACCTTATTGTGCTACTTCGGAGATAATTTACACAGAAATAGTGAAGAAATCAAAGTTATCTGCATTGTCTGGCTATGTGTTCGCCCTTCTACTTTCTTAGATTTTTTCCCCTCAAGAAGAGGAGGAACATTGTCGATTTTTATTGAACGCAAAGCCAAAGATCAGAGATCTGAATGAAATTGTAGTTGTATAACGTATGGGTTAATCGTGTTAAGTTTGTATCTCAATTCCTGATTAAAATCCGATCACTTGATCATTTAAGAATAAAGTAGGCTTCAGGGGATGTATTGATTTGAATAACTCACGGTAGAAACGCTTTTTAGACATTTGAACAGGGAAATTATTTTGGAAATTCAATAGAAATTCTAATTCGCTTTAATTTTAATAAGTACGATAACAGGTAGCAGTTATTGGTGAAAATAGTAGGCAGTAAGGGACAAAGCTTTTTCAGAGATGCTTTATTCAGCTGTGATTTAACCAGCTGCGGATTGGTTATCTCTTTTGAAAAGTCATTTGAATTATCCTCCCATTTCAGTCATATTTAAATACACGAACTTGATCTCCAATATTATGATCAGTTAATTACTAGAATAGGTGAATTAAGATAAGAACGATAACTATGTAGGTCAGGTCAAGTTGATTCAGCTCTGACGAGGCTTTGGTTCCAAAATTGAATACAGCGGTCCAGATATTAAGTTGCTATATAATGGAGAAAAATAGAAGACGATTTAAAATAACTTCTTAATTAAATTAATAGACTTTGGTAGAGAATCTAACATAAAGTGGCATTGTGAAATGGATACGCTTCAGATTAGTTGATAAAACATGTGCAAATTAAATAGAGTGCTTACAGTGTGTTGCACGCTATCTTTTTCTTAAATATAGGCCATCCTAGATCAGACACCAATCAAATTCAGTTCCCCAATCGCCTCGTCAGTTCCTCGTAGTAGACCAAGCAGAGAGAGTCGAAATCAAGCCCTAGCCAATCTAGGTATTCCAGTCACCACGAATGTTTCACCAGCTCCACTTACGAATACTACTGCGACCACTTCCTCAGCAGTTGCTTATTCCGGTCGATATCCTCCCTCACTCATATCCTCTTCTTCCTCCTTCAAACATAAGAAAAAGCTCCAGTTGAAGCATGAAGCACAGTTGCGTTTGGAGAAGCAGTCTTCAAGCCAGTCTGCCCTCCCTAGCTCTTCCTCTCCGTCTCCTTCTCTTCCTTTACCTCCCACTCTTCAACCGATGCTCTCGGATTCTGGCTCTGGGTCGATAATCTCACAAAACCGCGGTGTTCCTTTTGTTCAACAACAACAGCAACAGCATGAAAGAATCGTCATTCGTCTCCTGCGTTCGGATATTGAGAAGAGCAAAACTAAGAGCAAAAAGAAACACAAGCATAAGAGTCGAAGGCTAACTGATGCTGCAGAGGATGGTCAACAGCAGCAGCAGTCGAGTAGCAATCGAATGGAATGGTCGTCATCAAGACCTCCTAGTGGAATACCTTCTTATACTGTAAGCGTGAATCCTTCTCCACTACTTAGTAGCCGTTTTCCTGCCAATGGTAACACTTGTGGGAAAAATGGTCTGAATAAGCCCTTATAAGAATGATCAATAAGGAAAGTTACTCTGAGAGAAGCAGCAAGTCCATAAGATGTTCAAGACGCACTTTCAAGTGCAAAGGGTGTGAAGAAGGGACCATCTTAACACCATATCCACAATACTGGCTCAATAATTTATGGAATGATACGTGTTTGTAGGTTCAATAGGTTGAGAACCAACCTCAAGTTTTTTTATATCAACGTGCTTGGTGGCTTGCATATTAGAAGTACTTCATAAGATACAAGATAGAGTTAGGACAGATTTCCAACTTAGTTTGTGATTCTTCCTATCGTTTCTTTTTTGAATAGATTGTGTCATCGATTGTTGCACAGGTAAGTCCATTTATTAGTTGTTCATTTGTAGATTTCCAGCAACCTGTGTTTTCATTTGCATTAAGCTGTTTGTACTGAGTATCCACGCTAATATTTTTTGGCGTTGGGTTAATTTGCAAAAGTGTTCTAAATGCTCAGACTTTTAGTATGACTAAATTATTCCAGATCTGTTTTCTGTATCAACACCCACTCGATAGATATGTTTCATTTAGTTTTCTTTTGCTGTTCGTATTTGTGCTAACCTTCTTAATATCTACCCGGTTAAACGTTACTTAAATTTTCTTCAGTCGATAGATAAAGCGTAAATATTGACTTGTTTAAGTTGCCAATATTAGTCACAATGAACTGTAGTAGTAATATCAGTTATCTTCTAGTTTTGATCAATTACCCTCGGTGTGTATTCTTATGATGTTGATGGTCTATCCCACTCGCTGATTGTGATTAACATGCGAAACACTAGAATGACAGTGTCCAGTAAGGGAGTTTCTCCTATGTACCTCCTCTTGATAGAATTGGGCAGTTTTATAAGAAAGAATTTATCTGCTAGCTGTTACCTTCACTTCTAACTGGAAAGGTGTGTCAGAGAGCATAAGATGTAAGATAGTGTACCTAGATAGCGTCTACTCTAGTTAACATTTGCGTTTAAAATTGAAAAACCTCGTTGTTGGGAGTGCCAGAGCTTCATCTATTACAGCGGAATAAAAGTAGGGCCACTAAACGTAGATCGTCAAAGAGTAAAAACAAAACAAAAGACAGTTGATTCGGTTTTGTTAGGTTTTTGAGTACAGTTAAAAGGGCTATATTCTAGCTGGTTGGTGAAAATGCTTTAGAATGATAATTTTTGTAGGCAGTGGGTCGTGTTGGAAATTTTAAGAGAGTGAGGGGTATATCTTATATGTGAAACTGTAGGCTTTGGCGTACTGGAAAGGAGGACAGTGAGTACTTGTGGGGTACATGTGAGCAGAGTTTTGACGTGGATGTCTTTCAATACATCAAACTTCACTTTCATTGAGATATTTGCCTCTGAAGGAGTAAATTTCCTTTCTTCAATGAATAGTTGCTGAAAATGCTGTTTAGTAAACGCGTTGTGTCATAGATTATTTGGTATGACTTCCCACATATTTTTCTTATCCAACAGCAATCCTCACACACTTCGCTTGGGGGAGGTGAGGATCACCCTATTCAGCCACCATCGTCTTTCTCAGCTTCTGCTATTCATTCTCTTCCTCCTGATACCGCTGGAGTTGCTGTTGGGAGCCAGAAACCGGTAAGCCCTCTCTCCTACATTTAACTCGTTGAAGCAATAAGTCATGCCATTTGCTGCTGCTAGAACAGTTCCCACTGGAATATCTCCATTGTAGTGGTCTATTGCTGTCATTTATCCCAAGCTCGTCCATTTATGCTAATGGAGATCCATACAAAGATCCGTCCGCTTCATAATGAATTCACTCGGTTTCAGAAATGAAGAACTGTATGGCATGTATGGCTTACCTATCCCGGTTTTTACGCGATTTGCATGTGTGCTTTCTAATTCTCTAGAATTATATTCTCTTATTTGGTTACTGTGCCAGTTCTATTACTACCAAGTGAATCCTCATTGGAACGTGGTAATTTAAAAATAGCTCTACTTTAAATCTAGTTAATTATTCATCGTTTATTTTGGGAATGGGAGAGAAATGCAATAAAATGAGATTTGCCTGTTATTTCTTAAAGAGTTCTTTGACTCCATCATAGATTCTGTGGCGTTGAGTTTTACACTCGAATTTAACTAATTTCTGAACTTCATAATTTATCACATTCTATGGTACTTAATTTTAAAGGCCATGCTAAATGATTAACTTCTTTATGATTAGTTACTTTTCAATCACTATCTTCCTATTCTCCATTGGTTGCCATGGCTGTTATATGTTTGCCTACAAAGGTTTTTATACACCGAGAGTGCTGATAAACTAGTTAGGTCAGACTACTGCGCACGTTCGACCAGCTCTGTTTCCGTGAATGAACTACATACAGTTCTCTGTATTTGATTTCATTTGACCACGCTGAGCTTATTTGACCACAGGTCATGAGTTCCAGACACTAGAAAATATTGGGTGAAATAATTTAAGAAAGTTTATTGAAATTTTAATTCGAGAACATCATAGCATAATATGGCGATTGTTAAACTTTTATTATTCTCAGTCGGAGCAAACTGAAACCGGTACTTTTCCTCAAATGGACTCCCAGCAAGCCACTTTGGCTTGGCTATCTCAGCTCAAAGGTGGGCCACAACCTCTTGTCTCTCCTCTGCCACCACCTCACACCACTTTCGGTCCCACTTCTTTCTCTTCACCGTTGTCAGCTCAACCGCCATCACAGACACAACCTCAATCCCAACAGCTGCCTCAGTTGCCTTCAGTGGAAAAGGGACAGGTGTCCAAGGAATCCAATTGTAAGGATTCGAAGTCGCACCGACCCCGTAAGGAATCGAAACGGACTCACTCTCCGGGCCCTTCAAAACAGGAAACGGGTAAGCCATTGGTGCATTTTTCTTCAAGTTTAAGATGTCTCATACTTCCAAGCATATTTATTAAGTATGTATTAAGTATTGTGGATTAACCCTTTAACACCCGATTTATTTTTTGAAAATGCAGCCAACCGCACTCATGAGTGTCTCAGCAGACTGATGCCGACATGATGAGTTCTGGCAGTATCAGGCGTAGGCTATAGACGTATTGAACGTGTTTCAAACGGCAATTACGCCTTTTGTTACGAGTCAAGAACAAATGAAGCTTTTTTAGAAGAGGGTCGTACGGTCCTAAGGGCGTTAAAGGGTTAATGCTCTTTTTGACATTAGCTATTAGTAAAAATTAAATCTTTTGTTCTTTAAATGAGTTTTTTTCTTATTTGCTACTCAGCTCAGAATAGTATGTGCTACTACTTTTGTGCTTTCTGAAAAGGTCCAAATTCCGAATGACATTTATTCCATACTTATACTTTGCAAAACTAAAAGCATTTGGAAACTGATAATTGAAGTCTGTAGTAATCGCTATGCCTCCAGAATACTAATTCAGCCATCTGTACGAAACCTTCCTTTTCCGCAAGCATTTTACAGGTTCGAACTTTATATTTTCTGAGTTCTTTATAAGGTGCGATTTATGCTTACAGAGACAAGAATCAGCTTTGCTCCCTTTTTGCCATGTTAGACCAGTCAAGCCATAAACTCTATTGTCTTAATTGATTTGCATTGGCCATGACTTTGTGTAAGCTTTACTTTATAATTCTCTTTTGTTATCTGACAAGCCGAAAAATGTTTTGGAAAGTGAACTCAGGGGATTTTTCATGGTGGACTATAGTCATGTCTTCTTCTTCGTCGAACCTCAGTCATGAGATTTCCCATAGGAATTTCATGAGCTAGCTCTTCACACCAAATGGCTCTGCAAAATGCGTAGTCAAGGATCAGTGTTCTCACGCTCTCTACGTGGGTCCTAAGTCTGTAGAACAAACGTGTAAAGACCATAATTAATGATAATCCATTGGTATAAATATACATTTGAAAATAACCGTTCTCGTTAATAAAATACGAAAATATGCAGTTATTAAGTTGTGAAATCCGAGGCCACTAGATCGATACACTTTATTATAGAATTGTCTAAGACACCGGTTAATTCTGATCCACGTGAGGGATGGTAGAATGCAAGTATCTCGTACGGCAATGACTCTACCCTCTACCCAGGTCGTGTGTTGCTTGAACCTGACAAGTTGGGGAAATTTTCTTGAAAAGTGTGTTTTATATCCTTTGATATATAAAGAATCGGTTGAATTCATGGTCGACAGTAAATTTACCAATAACTAATCTTCTTTCTCGAGCGATAATCCAGTTATAACTCAATGGCTGAGTTCTATTCATTGAATTGACTGTCGCTCTGTTGTCACATTTAATACTATAAATCTTCTAACCACTTCTTATTTCAGTTCACAAGCCTGCGAGCGCGATGGATATTTGCAATTGTCTTCAAAGGACCTCCAATGAAGACAGAAATCGAAATATTATGTCATCCATGGGATTATCCCCCGATTCCACCCCACCAATGTCAGTCGAACCAGTTCCGCAACCAATACCAGAAGACGGCAACGTCGCCAACAAATTGCCAGGTGCTTACTTCGACAATGAGGAGTTGGAGAAGTTGTTTGACCGTCTTTGTGGCTTACGACATGAAGAAAGTGCAGTGAGATTGGGAGAGATTTTAACACGATATGGTAAACGCACTGATTCAGACTGTGGAGTAACTGTGGTGGAATTGCCCGACTCTTATCCCATGGTGATTTCATTTGATTTGAGAAAGCTTCCTCTTCCTTGCGTACTTGAGTTAGCTCAAGTTGCCTTGGATGATGAAAATATGTCAACATCTCCTAGCTGATAGTTGTTGAATTCTTGTATCCCCTCCCCCCCCCCCCCACTTCCCATTTGTACATGTTGTCTTTCATCTTTTGGGATCAAATACTTTTTTAGACATAGTATATTTGGAAATGTGACTTTCTTGAATAAAGTTTTAAAACATCGATCTTTTTACTTTTGGCGTTTTGTGTTATTAATTGAGCTTTAAAGACATTTTTTGAAACCGTAAAAAACTTGTTAATCTTTGGTCTATTTGAAGTTGTGGCGTTTGTCCGAGAACTTTTAGACTCATCCTCGTATTCCTATTAGGCTGTGGGTAGCTAACATGGCTGGGATTGATCCGTCTAAGACGCGGATAGAAGTATCTGTGAGATCAATGAAGGGTGATGTTGAAATTAATCAGTAGATAACAGGCATTTGAATCCTGACTCCATCAGATTATCCGCTTATTTTACTGCGTAATTGTCAAAATTTGACCTTTTAGTTTCGCGGTAACATGAGCTTGGTCTTGCCGGTTGATATATGCAAAGAAAATTGCAAGGAGATAACCTTTCGAACCTGTTGCTCGATTAGCACCAGCAAACCAATATTGGGGGCATGTCGGGAAGCTGCTTCTTGTAAAGAGATCGGCAATAGTAGAAAGCTTAAGACGGTATAACTCACAGAATTTAATTAAATCAGATTTGGCCTACCATATACAAGTAGTATGGCCATATTCATAAGTGACATTAAGCTCTGATTGCGCTCGTTCAACATGTTAGTATCATGAAATTAGTGTGAATTGTATAATGTTACATTAAATAGACTTCTTCAACCAGTACAATGCAATAGCATTTAGCATAAAGGGCTACACCACAGCAGTTCCCTTCTCCATCATGTGGATGAATGATTCAGCTTAATTAGGATTGCTCACCAATTTCCAAGCCCCTTAAGTAAAGCATTAATGACACCTAATTTGGCAGATAACGTACTTCCTGAAGGTGCTCTGATAAGAAACTCGAATTTTCCTATCTTTTGTGCTATCCGGAATCAATCAGAGTGATTGACCTCTAACTGGGCAGATGTGTCGTTAATTAAGACATTAATCATTTAGTAAAAGAAGACTATTGCATTTGACATTGTTCACTAAGCCGGAGAATTAAAGGTGTTGTATGTTGATATATGCCTAAAACGGAAGTGGTTGTGATGACAAAGTTTGAATGATCTCCTCTAAAACTTCTCCAGCACCGACAAAATACTTGATCCAGTGCCCGCAATTTTAATATAATTCCAGAGAATTGAATGTAACACGAGGAGTGTTTGAAGTAAAGCAACACACAGGAGTGAAATAATGGTGTTGTCCGAAAAAATGTACAAAGCGAGATGTATACATTGGCAGGCATTCACCAACGTCATGCAGGGAGGGAGTGGACTGAAATCACAGTGGCTAATCAGGGAAATGGGCAAGCGAGTTGATGTGATGGGATGCACCTGCAACAAATGACGACAAGCAATTAGGTCAGTAATCAGTCACTGACTTTACTAAATGGAGTTGAATTGTAATTGATACTTGTAAGAGTGCGCCCGGTTTGATTCCCCTCCCCCCCCCCTCCGTTGGTTGAAATATTATTTCATACGCATTACTCAATCTTATCAGCAAATAAGTTAATGAGGAGCGTAAGTAAATATAATGATAAAAATAACTTCCATTCCTAAATCAGTGAGTGGATTTAATCTCTTTGGGGTATCCAAAGTTTTGTGCTAACAATTTTCCTCCTATTTTGGCATAAAAGTGGAGTTTCGAAGATATTCCCTCGACGATGCCAGGTTATACTGTACCCAATTGTGAAAGAGTCCTCGGTGCTGAAATTCGTCTCAATGGATATGTTCTCCAGGGAAGGACTATCAGTTATTCTCCTCCAAATCTGCCCGGGTCGAGTGATCAGATCGGCGTTGGAAGTGCTTTGATTTAGGGTATTTGTTTTTGGTACGGAAACTACAATGATTAAGCTGAGTAAGCAATGCTATTTGATGCAACAGCAAGTAGAAGAGAATTTAACCGAGGCTACCACTTTCAAATTTCCCTTTATTCAGTATTATGGCTTTGATTGTTCGTACCCAGTGGAGCAAAAATCAAAACAAAAATTGAAATTTTTTATGGCGACATATGCGGGGAGGGTGATTAGCTGCCTGACAATCACAAGCGTGAATTGTCACCTTGATTCTTTGGCACATTCCTATCCATAATGTCGGCAAGTTGGTAAATTGTGATACACTTTCGTATTCACTGGCTATAATCTTCTTCCTATCGATTTACCGCTATAGACTTGGGGAACGCCTGGCTGATATAGGCAAAGTGGAGTCGCCCCTCCCCCTCTTCCCCCCCCCCTCCCCAATTTCGACATATTACTGACTTAGATTAAACTACATTTGTTGCTTCCCACATCTCTGCACTGTCAAGTACTCGAGTGGTACTTTTCAATAATCAGTTAGAAGAACTTAAGACTTTTCGATTAATGACATCATTTCCTAGTAAGAATAAACTGTTTATCCCAACTAAGAGTTAAGCTGCAACTAGCAATATTAGTGATGTTCGATGGCGGTTTCGACGACCGCTATAGACAACTGTCAATGCATCTAATTTCGTCTTCCACATTGTAAACTAATTTGTCTTGACAACTTCGTTCGTGTCGCTCACATAACCAGTTGCTACAGAATATGACCCTCATATCACCCTACATATCATCCTATTCACTGGCAGTTTGCTTTAGACTATTAGGGATCTCATTTTCCAGAATCCAAAATTTATCTCAGATTCTATAATTAGCTATTTTGTTTGTCTATCATGGTTTTACTCTCTTCTTCAGTCAAGCGCGCCGAATTTTAGGGACCTTGAGGAAAATTCACCATCAGTTGCACAAAGCATGATTGCTAATAGAATGTTAATATTGAGCTGAATTAACCGACATCGTGTGCGTCGTCGCCATTCACGGCCAACTGATATTACAAATTTGACCTATGTAAGCTACTAAGTTTTTAAGAGAAAATACTTTTTTTCGCATAACTTCTACTGAGGTCTAAGATGAGCTTTTTCCGCCTTCTATTTACTAATCTTTCACCAACGCAGCTAGCCGCAACTTACGCCGAACTATATGATGCAGAATAACTTTTCTCACAGTTTGGCATCGACTTTGATTGACACAATGTGCAGTGGAAGAACCATTCCATGCACTTCCTTTATTTGTAGTCGCAGTGGTGTCAGCAAATCTCTGGAAAGGTGGTACGAAATTCGACTTTTCTTTCTGATGCGATTTATTTTCCTTGTCAGTGCCTTTGCTTTTACTGGATGATTCTAAATGGTCATCACTGTTCACTAGATTTTGAAGGAAATTTATATATCCGATGGCCAGGCGAAGGGTATCTACTTTGGAGAGACGCTTTTCATAAGGGAGCGTTGGAATTCGAGCTCGAAGACCTACAGAAATATATTAGTAGGATTTATTTTGTTAATTGATAAAAAATATAAATTTGGCAAGCAAATGCATTATAAATTAACTATCTAAATATATGTACACCTTTCATTAATTGAGTTTGCTTAAGGAAGACCTATTACCCAAGCATGGTGAATGCTCAGTGATATTAAGACTGACCAAAGGAATCTCGCATGTGCTAAAATGTTCTAGAAATTGTGGTCGCGCCATTGATCTTCTAACAATTCTTTCAAAATAAGTGTATTGTGATTCCGATCATGTTTTACAATTCGTCATGGACAAAACAAACCCTACTCAATTTACGTGTTCAGTGTTCTCGATATTTTGAGCATAGCCTAACCAATTGTTGAGCAAAAATGTATTCAAGGTAACTCCGCTATAGGAACTTTGCATTTGTCATCAATTAGTTAGACTTCAAGGAGTGTTACCAAGGTTGAGAAAAGGGCTTACTTATGTAGAGCACCGGCTACAAGCATGGCTAAGTATACAGTGGATTACGCAATCTCAACACGATTAAACTGTGCTCCCCAACATTCTGGAGGGTGCGGTCGTGCGTGCAGTCAGCCATTAATGTTCATTCAAGTTATGTTAATAATCATGGTTGCTGTGATCATAGCCTCAATAAACGTAATTCCAGCTAATATATATCATTGAGAGATTAGTGAGTTTAAGTCAAGGCTTATTCGTGTAGCAACAAACTAGGAGCGAACTTGAGGGGTTTTCAAATATGCGTCTTCATATTCAGCCGGAGCTGCTAATAACTGAATTAAAAAATTAAATTGACAGACAAACAACGTGATATGAAAAATTGAGTAAGTATGTATAAAGTCACAAATTAATTAATTCGATTCGTTCAATAATTTCTAAATTAATTAAACTTACTTCAACTGACGGACTAATAGACTGAAAAATATAAACCAAAATTCTTATTCGCTGCATCTAGCTATTCGAAGAAACAAAAGTATCGTGAGGACGAGACCAATTTCCAAATTTAATAAACTGAATAATAAGCATTCAATATAAACTCTCATTGGGAATCAGCAGCTGAAATCTAATGCTTGAAATTCAGAGCATCAGGACATGGTATAATAATTCAGCATCATTGAGAGAACAAATGACAATCTGATGAATACGATGTTGTAAGATTCATCCACTCAGAATTTCCGTTTTAAATTTACACCACCCATCATTCCCTTCCCATTGGAGTGTAGCGGATTAGTTACCTAACTAACCCTGAATGTACTCAGAAACCTCAGTGGCAGATTTTCCTAGTTGGTAAGTCTCCCGGAATAGAAGAAACAGACGTATACCGCGGAACACGTTTATTTAGTATGGCGTGCTGTGTAATGTATGTATTTGACGTGAAACTTAGTCATTATAAACACTTTATGGTATGATGACCTCATATAACTAGGGTCATTGATTGGTCGGGTAACCGTGTGCTAGAATTGACCATTGACTGATCGTATTGGTATTGGTCATTGATTCTGCAGTAGTCATGCTAAAGTTGTGTCCCCACAGGAGCACTTCTGCTATTTATATATTTTCTTTTAATAAAAAGCTGCCTTTTCCAAGAGCCAATGATGTTATAATAATGTAGTTATTATATTCTCTTCTGTTTTGGTATACTACAATTTATTCGAGGGCTGTATAGAACAATCGTGGCTCTTTAATACCCGGTTTCCCGGTTTATAATTGTCGCCAGTCACATTCAGCTCCTTTATCTGCAAAATACTTGCTTTCAGAAGTCGTGTAATTAAAATGCTAGTTAGGCCATATAAGTGCGGTCTAATAATATACGCTATCTTTAAATATCAAATCAACTTCTGCGCTTTGCTAAATCTGTTGAGCTATTATTATTATTATTATTATTATTATTATTATTAAAGACAGTCCCCTTTATTTTCAGTTCTTGTGGATTGAACCATAAAATTAATTTAATATTTCGATTGAAATCCTAAGGTAAACTTAAACTTCAACTTATTTCTAAGTATATATTTACTGCTTAGTATAATTGGAAAGTGAGTTTTCCTCATTTAAAACTGAGTAGATAGTCAATTCGTGTCTTATAGGAGAAAGCAAGTTGGAACAATGTTCCGAATTGTCTCGCTAGCAAATTTATGTTTGGGGAAAGCGATGAGAAGGGCTAAGCAGTAAGGTATAAAAATACATAGCTGCTTAAATGATACATTTTCTTCGGTGACTTACCTTCGAAAGCGTCATTGATTGAGTGCATACGACGTCTTTCTCGCATATTGGCCGCTAGTCGCTGATTCGAATGTCGCGGTTGAATGGTGTGACTATCCTGTCGGCTAGGCTGCAAAGCGTCCAAATTTTCACTATCCCAAGCATTATCCATATTATCTTCGTAAAGATTTTCTATGGTCTGAGTAGAAGAATAGCTTTCTTCCATGGAGTAAACTATAGTATCCTGATTATAGTTATTCCAAATTTCGCCTTGTTGGTAATAATCGGGAGGGTAGGACCAGGTATTGGGGAAGCGTTGATAAGAAGAATCTTTACCATAGGCTTCATCTGAAAGATGACCAGTAAATAGGAGCCCAAAAAGCCTGGATTCTTGGCTTGTGGATGGAATGCTAGAGGTACTGTCTTGAATGTAGTATTCCTTTGATCTTAAAGATGTCATCTACAAACAAAAATTGGTCCCATAAACACTCATCACTCTAGCTTATTTAATATTAATTTGTAATTTGATTATGTGATCAAGTTCATTTCAATACAGTATTTACCGAAGGCAATGGAAGAAATTAAAATGTGCACCTTTTTCTCCTCAGAACTTCGCACCTTAAGAGTTTGGAAAACCTTCAGGTGGGTTGAAATGCAATAGATTTCAGTTTTCAAGAGGGAAGATCCTCAAGCTTTCATTTAAAAAACCCCTTGCCATTTGGTCGAATTTTAGAACAATACGTGCGCTCGAATTGACCATGATAAAATGATTTAATGTTACTAAACACTTGGAGTTGTAGGGGCGGTGGGTTCTTTATACCAACGGGATTTCTTATTTAAATTAATGTTAAGTGGTCTTCGAGTTTTCACAAGTTTTATACCTTTAAAAGTAGTTTTGAGTGACCATTCACGTAGAAGAAATAAAATGAAACTATTTAATTTTAAAAACTGCATAAGTATTCATTGATAGACAAGTCATGTAGTATTTAATTAAAAAAGCAATATTATGACATGTTTTATTATGAGTTCATGGTTAGCAAATGATGAGAAATTTGTTGAAAATTTAGGATATAGTAAGTCACTATTGTCTCCTAATTTCTGTATGATATTAATTAGATGGTACTTCGTATTTACAGAATTCTGTCTGAGAAACTATTGCAATGTAGTCAAACAGCGGATTTTCATCTAAGTTCATTTCTTAAAATGAACTATTCGCGATAAATTGAATACTGCAAAAGTTCGTTGATAATAAATAAGTTTATCTTTAAAATGAGCTAGTAACTTTAAACGAACAAATCATCCAATTTTTTGGACTGCATGCAAGTATTTCAGCTTAAAAAATTAGGAAGTACATAGGAAGAGTAAATCATTTTTTTGCTTTTAAATGAAATAAAGGATGTATTAAGTACAGTTAAAGCGGAAATCCTACCTTAACGCCAGTCAAACTGCGAATGTTGCCCACGAAGGTAATGGATAGTCTTATCAGTCCCTCTATCACCTTTTTGACTCCCCTTCTCCCATCTCTGCCTTTCTCCCCTCTCACCTCCCTCCCTCCCCCCCCCCTCCCCACCACTCCGCGTCTTCGACACCTTACTCAGATTTCTGGTTGGTAAATAGGAGGTGAGGCGATAAGTTGGCAATAAATCTAAGCCAGTCAGAGATAGGCAAACAATACCTTTGGCGAATGATTCCTGTAAGCATTATCTCGCATCTGTGGGAAGTGGATAGTTAATCATTTGGAGACATACGTAAAGACTTACACCCTAAATTATCACTAAGCTAAAAAATTTGAAAGAACCGGGGAAAAATAGGGAATATTACTTTGCCGGAAATAGTATTTAAAGAGCGAACTCTGCTATGACGGGAGTATGAAGTTCTTATTTTATTAGGTTAGGAGCTTAGGCATCTGAGAAATCCATTTACCGGTGTTTTTTATAATTACCCAATAGGACTGATACAGATGAAAAGTGAGTCGAATAATACGATAGACTCTGTCATGGTCAGGTAGGGGCTGGTGGAGAAATCCCCGTTTTATATGCCTCTGCCTTTCCAGCAGGTGTTCTCATTGATGATTTTACCTTTTCATTGGATAATTCTTACTAGGTCGGTTATGATAAAATACAAAGACCTCTCTCAAAACACCCACTCCTCAGCACCAACCCAGTTAAAATTTTTCAGCACTAAATTTTCAGGCGAAGGGGAGGAGTTAATGTCTAGTTTATTATGGACAGAGCCACATACTGCCTCAATTATACCAAGTTATGGTGACATCGATTTCATGCCTTGTACCATTACGTCCATATGATTAAATATTCACTGTAGATGTGAAGTCAATACACGCTTATATTTTTCCAACACAAGAAGTTACTTAAACATTTGTACATATATATAGACGCAGTCATCCTCCCCAAGGCGTTATTAGTTAATCTACGAACACTTTCACCTTATTGGCAGTAGAGACTTCACTCCGAGCCCAGTATAAAGAACTGCAAGGAAGTGTGCATGTATCGTTTATAATGTTTCGTCGAAATCCCCCAACTTCTTAATGCTAGTCAATTCTCCGGAAATAAGTTTAATTGTTTGGCTTCAGCTACATGCCACCTTTAATGACATATGAAATTTGAAAGTGATTACAGTCGAAGGCAGATTGGGTGAAATTTCTCCCCTTACTCACACCTTTATATGAAGAGCCAGTACACATATCTTTTGTTATTATTACAGTTCACCACTTAAAACAAGTGTGGGGGTAAAGGTAAAAATTAGAAACTTGCGCCAAAGATTTTGATTTGTAATATGAACACCATCAAATGCAACTTATCCAAGTGGTACTTTTATTATTAATATCTGCTTTTTCTTCAACTCCTTAACCCAATACCATGCATTTCGCATGGAACTAAGTTTAAACAATTTTGAGGAACAGATTCTTCCGGTGTTATAATCGCGACATGGACGAGATAACCGACAAGTTAGCTAGTATTATTTGTTAATCACGGGGTGTGCGATAGACTTACCTAGACGTGGTGCACCCTGGGCAACGTACACTCATAGGGCAAAAGTCTATAAACCGGCAGTTGACTTCAAACTACCCTGACCCGATTATATGCCATATGCGACCACTTCCACAGTACTCACCTTACCTTACCTTTTTCTTTGTTTTTTGTTACATCTGTGAATCATTTTTCTGTTCCCCCTCTCGATTTTTTTGCAACTTCGATGTTCCCCTCCACTGTGAAGCCTGAAGTCAACTAAAGGTCTAATGATAACTATCATTTATTTATTTATATCAAATGACAGGCTTTATGATAGCTATCATTACCCATTTAGTTGACTTCGGGCTTCACAGAGGGGAGGGATGTCAAAGTCACAAAAAGTCGAGAGGGGGAAACGGAAGAGTGATTCACAGATGTAAAGAGGGAGACACAAAGGTGTAGAAAAGTAGGTAAGATGAGTACTGTAGAAGTGGTCGAATATGACACATAGTGGGATCATGGTAGTTTGAAGTCAACTGCCAATTTATAAAATTTTTTGCCGTATGAGTATACGTTGCCCAGGGTGCACACCACATGATAACTATCATAAAGTCTGCCATTTAATATAAATAAATTTATTAATCACGCTACTTGCAAAACGTCAGTAGCAAGTTAAACATATTGGTGCAAACCATGGAACGAAGAAATGTTAGTGAAGTACGCCAACACCCATCAGATACTACCAAAACCATGAATGTAACTCGAGGCACGTGTCAGAATGATGAGTGCTTGCATTTTATCATCTATCTTAGCAGTGGATCGATTGACCTTGGAGTAGTAGCTCAAAGTTCCGAATACCGACTCCTACTTGGTTTAGTTTTAATTGATACACTTCCGACCTAACTACCGAACGGATATTTCGGCTAAGCGACCTTACTTTTCGATTCGTTCATTTAAGAGTGTGTAACATTTCTTGTCCAATAACAAGATAGCTTTAGACCCCATCCGCAACCAGTCAGTATCTCCTTACAGTCCCAACACTTCACAAAAAGTGATCCAAGTATGCACTGAAGGATATCCTGAGTATGAAGAATATGATAATTTTTTTAAACTCTCCATAAAAATCTACTTCTTAACACTATGATGCCAACCAAAATCAGAATGTCACCATATCCAGAAAAGTCATACTTGATAATTGAACTAAAAGAATGAACGCACACAGACAGCACACACAATAAAACGAGAAAAATCCCACCCAGGAGCTAAACATATCTTGAAGAAGCATTCTTATTAGTCATCGGGAATTGCTGAGAAGTTCCTCCTTTACTGTGTAGGAAAATATTTGTTAATTAAATAAGTGCAATATTAAATCACTGCTTTGTGGTCATTTTGAGATATAGATAACTTTGTACTAATGTTGATAGTCTCAAATTTGCATAAATATAAAAAACCAATAAAAAACAGAATAAAAGAATGATCACAGAGCAGCAAGCTTAAAAGAAACATGAAAGCCAAATAAATCAAAGGAAGTGCTAGGAGCCTTTAGGATACAGGCAAATTTACCAATTAAAATACAAAATGAACTACAGTACAAGTATGTATTAATGATAAATTCAACGCTACATTTATATGATTATTTTGAAATCCTCTCCCAGTTCCTCTTTGGGAGGCAACTTTACTCGTTCTCTAGGAATCAAATCCGGATCCACAAGGGGAAGACCAAGTTTACGTCTTCTCTCAAGTTCGAGGAAAGCTTCACGTCTAGCCCAATCAGCTTCGCTATAATGATATTAGTTTGAGACTTTATTAAATAATTAAGAAATTATATAAAATTTTGTTTGATAAAACAACTCACATGCCGCGAGGACGATACCAGAAAGTAAAGTACAAACCAAATGTGAAACAAACTATCAAGATGAAGGTAGTTGTTTTATATCTTGAGGTATCATCAATTTTGTCATAGGCATTCATTCCGAATGGAAGCCAGTCTACATAGGCATCCTTGGCTTCTTGCTCAATTTTAGCCTTTTCAGCATCCGATAGGTTGTTATGCTTAAGTATATATTTGAATGAGGGTCCGGATGAAAGCGCATTCTGAGACGTAGTAAAATTTCTCAGCAAAGTCGAATTTATCCAAATAGGGCACTGATGTGATCTTCTAGAAAAAGCAGAGACAAACCTGGCGAACATCACCATATGCACACACTTAATACTCGGTCAAAAAATTGCAAAAGGTAGGAGTGTGTTAAAGCACCATTTTCTAATTAAACTACAAATCAAAAACTTTATTAAATTTTGGCATAATTAAATATTTTTCACAAAAATAATTCGTATAAGTAAGTTGCTTTAGCTCTAATATTGTTGACTTGTTTATATCAAAATAATAATAAAAGCAAATAAATTTTAAGAGTCCTTAAAATATATTATTAAGCATGACTACTAAACGAGTAAAAAAGATTGTCCTTTGGTTTTAGGTGGCGACTATAAATTAGGTTTATGTGAACGCTTTTGCTGGTTTACTTTCCTATGTTTTTTACCCGTAAAAGACGTCAAAAGTTTCATTTTATTTACCAAATAGATTGGTTTACTGTATAAAGCTACAATGGATCAATTAGCACTATTTTTTGCAAATGACATTTCGTCAGAGAATGCGCATTCGGGAGAAATGTTCCCTAAATCAGAATGCTCTGATAATCAGGAAGGCATTTCACCTAACAAAGGGCTTAATCAAGCACCTATTTTTAAGAATTATTCTCTTCCTTGTATGCTTAAATCTCAAGTTTCTTCCGTTCTTACACAATCACGTAGTTTTCCCGGATCAGGAAAGCTACCTTTTGACCTACCTCCGGAACCAGAAGAGGGAAATATTGAATACAAAGTATAACCTTAGTATTGATAACGTATTTTAATTTCTAGCTCAAGTTAATCAATCCCACTGCCGATCGATTGGAGCATTTAATGACGCAAATGAAATGGAGACTTAACGAGGGTGGAGGTCAAGCAATTTATCGGTTAGGTGTCGACGACTGTGGTTCAGTTACCGGTTTAACTGCGCGTGAGATGTCAGCATCTCTTCGCACTATCTACAGAATGGCTGAAAAATTGGGTGTTAATATCTGTCTTTTACGCGAGTGTACTCTATCATCTCCCGACGGAAGCTCAGCGTCCTCTCCTCAAAGAAAGGCAATAGAACTTCAGGCTAAATGGAAGGTTTCTATCAATCAGGGTGTAAGTAGGGCAATTTCCTTATCCGAAAATTGAAATCTTTCTTAGATTCCAGATATGCGAGTTGCAATGCTCGGCAGTGTCGATGTTGGGAAATCAACGCTTCTTGGAATTTTAACAGAAGGTATTATGGACGATGGAAGGGGAAGGGCTCGGTTAAATATTTTCTGCCATCTCCACGAAGTTCAGTCTGGGCGAACGAGTAGTCTCAGTTCGGAAGTTATTGGATTCGACACATCTGGTCGCCTAATTAATCGACGGTGCTCAAAGGAGCAGTTGAATAAACGAACATTTGACGAGGTAACTAGCTGTTTCATTGAAACCCATCTTATGATAATAATGAGGGATAATGTCAGTTTCCATCTTCCGAAAATCTGGTATTCTTCACCCTCTTTCGTTGACTGCAATTACTCAATGTAGCTAGTTATTCTAAGCACTGCATTTTTGTGGAAAAAATGATCTCTTCCCACTGTCGCTAATCTAGATGTGCATCAAATAATCAGGTTATTTCATTTATTGTTTATGATAATCTGCGTAGAACAGGGGTATTTAAAACATGCTTCCTATAATCATTAATAAATAGAAATACTGAAATATGGTACTTCGACAAACTTTTTAATAATCTGGATGGAATCTCAATCGCGCTGCCTCTTATTTAAAGCTTACAATATAACAATTATGACAAACTTATCTTTTCCCTTTCATTCTAGGTTATACGTGATTCCAACCGTCTAATCACTCTCATTGATTTGGCGGGTCACTTCAAGTACCAGCGTACAACATTTGCTGGTCTGACCACCTATCAACCAACCTTCTGCCTCTTTGTTGTTTCCGCAACCACAGGGCTTTCTGTAGACGGCCTATCCCATGCTCGCACTGCCGCTGCACTCGGCCTACCAATTGCTGTAGTTATCTCTAAGGTCGACCTTGTTCTGGACACTCCGTACATTGGAGCACAGTCAAAAATGTCTGCCGCCTCGGTGGTTGAATTTCATGATGGTGAAGATGTTTACAGTTCTGTCATTGCTGATCTTCGCAGAAAAATTATTGAGGATTTGAAAACTATCAAGATTTATACCACAGGTGCTGATGGAATAAGTCCCAAAGCCACTGGGTAAGTAGGATACACCATTGCTATAAACTTATTTCTACTTTTATCTGACTTTACATAAGTTCATGTACTTATGTACATTCCTATTTAGGTCACCAATGAACCATTTTGTGATTATTTATTTATATCAAACGGCAGGCTTTGTGATCTATTATATTTTGTTTCAACATCTGGCATATGAGCCTTCTGAAATGTTTTCCTTTCTTGTAGTTGTAGTTGCTACGGCGAGGATATGCCAGTATTCGCAGTATCGTGCGTTTCCGGTTATGGGATGAATAATTTTCTGAATTTCCTTCACGAAGTCTCCAACCCTCATCAAGACATCCTTGTATCGACCTCAGTCCTTAGGACACCGCCACTCAGCAATGATGTCCAGTCAACGCTAAATAAAGGTTTTGTTGAATGCTGGGTGACACGGGTTTTCAGCAATGTGCCGGGTGCTGGAAATCCTGTTCTCGAGATCGTTGTTAGAAATGGGCAAGTTCACAATGGCCAACGACTTTGGCTGGGTCCCGATGAGGTCAGGCCCCATATTTTTACGCTTATATCTCTGACGAATTACAATTAGTTTAGTAGTAGTAATTTGATACGAAAGAGGTAGTGGCACGGCTTTAATTATTTTAATCAGTTAGCATTTCATATGTGAAAAAATATTCCATCCTTTGCTTGTCATTTTATGTTTCTTTTAAGGCATTTACAAGAGACGAGATATTTAATTATGGGATAAAGTACATGCAAACTCGAGGGTTTTAAGGCATTTACGTTTCCACATGCACTGTGAAGCTTCAATTTCTGGTAACTTCTCTGTTTTCATCTCATTTGTTGATTCCTATTCATGAGTTCTGCTCATTTAATAACATGCCCCTTCTTCCGCAAAAAAGTACAATTTGAATAATAAGCCGAGCCTATTGGCCGTCTGAAACTGGGATGTTAAAGTCGTAGTAGACTCTCGTAATACCACACAATTTCATTCAATAAGCACAGCCTAGTAAATTTCCCACTTCCAACATTTCTTAAACTTGCATGACTTTCAAGATTATAATTTAAGTTTTAGCTTGATGGAATTTCAAACTTTAAGTCGTACTCATATCGTTACTTTAATTAATGTAAACATAATCACTGAATTGTTAGCCGCGCGTAGCTGTTCGGATTAATAGTCTCAATCTAACTGAACCATATTATGTATTACTTTTGAAATTCAGTAACGTAACTTAGCAATCCTACCAATTTATAATGAGCATGAGCAATCGGGCCCTTTTCCATTTCTGGCATATAACCCCTATTACCTCACTGGGTCTCTAAACTGGCCTAAATGTTTATTCCTTTATCTCTGTGCTAATTGCATGGCCCATCTTATTGACGCGTTATGTGTCTGTTTACTTTATCTTATTATGCGAAATCACACAGAAAATCTAAGTATAGATCGTCACCTGGATTAACATTCTGTTTTCGAGTGATCACGGATCTTTATGCTTTGCGCAATTGGAGTAGTCCTAACTCTAATTAGGCTTCAAATGATTTTCTTCTGCTTTTATCTATTTTTATCTGTTTTATAACGTTATTCCTGGACATCTTGTGCCATTATTCATGTCACTGATACCAGCTGCTCCTCGTTACTCAGCACAGTTTATTTCTCACTCCTTTCAGTGTTGATTTACTTGATCATAAAATAATTTTCGAGTGCCCTTGGCAATTA
This sequence comes from Hymenolepis microstoma, assembly GCA_000469805.3. NCBI lineage: Eukaryota > Metazoa > Platyhelminthes > Cestoda > Cyclophyllidea > Hymenolepididae > Hymenolepis > Hymenolepis microstoma. The sequence continues at coordinate 5,626,958 of LR215995.1, read as the reverse complement.
CTCATGATTGGTTATCGAGTTAACCGAGTTTTTTACCTCCTTCGTTCTGCGAAAGACAACCTACTTTCCTACGCTCTCCAACACTTAGATTTTGCATTTTTTCTTCGTCTTTTGACATTGATCGTTTCTGTTAGTCACGAATCTCCCTCATATTTTGTCGTAGCCTTGGTCTTGTAAAAATTAGATGGACAGTGGCTCAACGAATTTTCTCCTTCGTTATTTCTATCCTATGGCTACTCCTTTGTAATAGTTTGTCTATAGCTGGTTTATTCGATCATATTTAAGAATAGCCTTTTCTCTTCATACTTATTGTATATTGGCATAATCATATTTAATGATCCTTAACTTGTTGAATCAGTTGCTTTAAAAGAATGTTTCTTGATCACTTGAAGTGTTAAACATCTTGTGCGCGTGATCAGGTTGCATGTGTGTACTTTACATGCATCCTATCAAGGTCACTGCTCCAAGGCCATTCTACTAAAGCTAATATTTAACCTTACCAAGTCCAGTTTCTAATTTTGTTGTTTCTTAATCACATATCCTTGTGGTTCATTTCCTGCGGTGGTTGTGCAATGGTTTTTTAGCCAATGAATTCGTGTTAATCCTCATGGGTAAACATAGGATGTAAATACATTGTTATGATGATCCGACTAAACTCCCCCTTATATGCCTTAATTAGGGGAATGCTTAGTCGTTTGCGTGAATCCAAACAATTAAATATTTTCTATTTGCAGGAAGGACAATTCTATCCAGTTCGAGTGATAGAGCTTCGTCATAACCGCCATCCCCATCATGTTCTCTTTAAGGACCAAGTTGGCTCCCTCTTGGCAGTTGGTGAATCCATTTCTGACGGTTCAGGAAATTTCCCAGCTCCCCGAAGGGGTATGGTAATGGTCAATGCACCCCCAACTACTTCGTCAACATCTCATCAGCCTTCTATTTCTGTGTGTTGGTCTTTCTCCATCTCCAATCTGGTGTGGGTTGGGCCAGGAGCTAGTAGAGCCTGTCTACAACCCAACTCAATTGTTGGTATTCATACGGGCAATGTAATGCAATACGCAAGGGTAATTAAATCCACTTTGACCCCTGGACAACTCGTTAGTACCGTTGATTACTTCAAAGGAAACTCGAATTCTGTGGTAAGTCTTGGAATATCCTGTTCTGAGTTAGCTCTCCTTGAAGAAATGTCTATCATTTACCTAAGTAGTACAACAGGTTTTATGGATCGAAGTTAAAGGAAATTGTAAGTGTGTGCTTGCGTGGAGCTACGTTGAATATTTTGGATTTGTGGTTTCTATTCCCACACAACATATTGGGGACTACGCATATAGGCTCAGAGAGAACGTGTCTTGACCTAGGATAGGCCTTAGTACATTGTACCAAGTTACAATTGTGGAAGAGGAGACTTAGCCAATAATTATATGGAAATCACGGTCACTATGGATTTCCAAGTGTTCTGCCCTCTAAAGTCTTGATTTAAATTTGTTGATAAACCTTTTATGTTTGTCTTTTATTACTCTGAATTAATGTAATATCTTTAAGAGTACGTGGCATAATTTCATTTGGTTTCTTTTTGTTCACTTTCAGATATTACAGTTAGATCCATCCCACAGATTATTCGTTGCCTTTCTCCGTCATCCCGAATTTCTGGAACTGGGTCGTCAAGTAATCATCTCTCGTAACAACGTTGTAAATATTGTCGGTAGAGTCGCCGGTTTCGAGCATGCAATCACCTTCTTCTCCGATACGATTCTTTCTCAATCTTCCTCATTAGGCCATCCTTATACCACCAACTCTTCTCATATTAATTGTACTGCAACACCATGGAACGATGTTTCTGACTCTTTCGATGAGGATACCTCTTACGAAACTCTCCTCTCGCAAATAGGTATCGATCCGAAAGGTCCTGGAACACATTTTATTGGTGAACCTCCACCATCCCCCAAATTAAGTGCCCAAAATGATGCTTCCACCCTGCATCAGGCTAGGAAACGTCGTCAACGCGCTGCTAAAAAGCATAGGAAAGCAGAAGCTCGTTTAGCATATATGAACGCGATGGCAAGTCCCCAGTCGTCTATTTCCACTTTGAATAGCTGTGATAACAACTCTGTCCGTGCAATACAAAAGAATCAACTGGTATCTGTTGACGAAATAGTTGAAAGGGAAGGGGATCAGATGAAGACTAATGCGGGGAGACACAGACGTCGAAGGAAGAAGCGAAAGACAAAGCGTTGAGTCTTTTTTTCAAATCGCGTGCAAATAGGATATAACTAGAAGAATTTTTGATGAGAAATAGTACAGATGCCTAAGGCTTTGGCCTTGACACTTATTTTTTTCTTATCTTTTCTCTGTCCATTTAAGAGGACTTTATAAACGTAAACTTTATTTTAACCTTTATCTCTTTTTTTGGAATAAATAATTTTAGTTCTTTTGGAAGTCAGTCATTGATTTTTTGGCCCACTACTTATTTGCACTTTAGTTAGGTCTTCTTTACAACTGCTAATGGTTATACTAGGTGGCATTCTTCAAAAAATGCTTGCCTTGAAGTAATTGATGATTACGCATGGTTAATGAAGTTCAGGAAAGCGTTCCTTTATAAAGTATTTTAAATAAGGCTTAGTATGGGATTTGGCTGTAGGTCGGAATAGGATACCCATAAATGTACCATTGTGGGGAGTACAGTTCGTATTTCAGGTGTTCATAGCCAGAATGGTAGAATGATGGACTGAAAATGGCAAAATTGTTATCACCGGTGGAAAATCTACTCAAATAGGAACGAATTGATATTGGATGAAATTGCATTAATGCGCGCTATTGGGTATGGAAAATCAATCCAATTGTCTCGCGTTTATGCATGCAGAAAAGTGATATGGGATTTAAGCTGTTGTTGCCCATTTAACTTATGACATCGTCACCTCGAACAACATAGAGAGGAGGCGGTATCTACTTCGTAATTTTTATTAATCCCGAGCGTCTGGTGGTTGAATTGGTGACAGAAAGTTTGGAAACCTTGAAACTTATTTTATAATGTGCTCCAAGTTCTATGAGTGTCTATGACGAACAGGTTTTCTCTTTATTCATTCATGTAATGTGAATATGTAAGTAGTTGCGTCATTCACATGGGTAGGAAAATCTTCCTACCTATCGGATTAGTGCCACTTAGTATTCTCAATATTTATTTTAAGCACGATTCGACAGTATCGAAGCTGAATGCATTCTCGCCGCATCAATACGTTGTTTCGCAAAATTCGATTTGGCTGCCTACTGTCAAGCCTTCTAGTAGAGCCTTATTCAGCTATGCGCGTTTTAAACAATCTAAGCTTATTATTTACTAGTTTTCTTCCCGATCATTTCCAAATATTTTGTCCGGTTTTCTTTTGTCATATGGTATCTGAAGTAGCCTCCATACAACGTCATTTCCGTTCAGCACATGTGGGACGACGGGCTGATTTCCCATAAAAACGATCAAATTCCTTCACTGGAGGCTACTATCCCTATGGTGAGATCAGTTAACTAGAAAGTTGTTTGGCTGTTCTATAGTTCAACTCAATTACAGATGTGTTAAGAACTACCTGTGCCAAGAAGAACAGCGTGAATACTATCATATCAGTCTCCAAGGTTTAAAGAACATAGTGCATGAGACAGTAGTTGACGTTATATTCGTTCGACCAAGCCATTAGACGCTTCCACGATTTATAGTAGGTTTCTGAGAAGATCCATACTCGTTACCCAGAATTGGAGGAAAGCTGTTACATTAGAGTTGACTACACTGGCAGGCCGAAGGACAACTTCTGTCCTCACATATAGATTGCATTACAAGTCAGTAGGTACTCATGTCCTTTAGAGGTTAGTTGACCTCCTACTGGCAGGTCATGCTAAAGGGATGGGGGGGGGGGGGGGGAGGGGAGGGGGAGGTTAGGGGCACAGAAGTGGTGTGTATGAACTTTTCAAATTTCGAGTCCCAGGAGAGCTGTAGAGTAGCTGTTAAAACTCATTCCTTTTCCACTTAGGGAATTTGAGCATGGATAGTGAGAACTTGGTTTTCACTAACCAGAAAGATAATTAATGACAACCTTTCATGATTTTAATCACCATCGCTGTTAAACCTTTTTTCCAATTTCGACCATTAGTACTATATGCATCTATTATTCCATTAGCAGATAGTAATATTTTGTTTCGTAATAATAATCTTTTATTTGGTTACGTTATAATTAAGTTTTAATTAATATAAAGAAATACACACATATTTAGGAAGGACATATTAAACCACGATGAAAATCGAGTGGGCGGACTATCAGACCAGGACGTTAGGTCATACAACAAGGTCCCAGCCTATTAGTCTTTGGAAATTAACTGCAGAAAATTTTTTCATCTCATTGAAGCCAACTGCTTTGTTTTATTTAAGGAAATATCTCTTCATATCGACAGTCTATTTGATTTCTTCTTGTATCTATTTTACCCCATCAACTGCCAGTTGATCTTCACCTTCAGAAAGTTCCTTAAGTTCTACAAGTTTCTTCAAACTCAGATGATATTTCCTAGATAGGGATTGGAATTATTGCTCAATATGCAGTAAAAAGTACCACTTTTTATCAAAAGGAGGCGTCGTTTCAAAAGAACCAGCAAAATAAGTTATCCCTTCCTGCTCAAAAGAACTTTACCAATGAATAGTGCATATTTAGATTATCATTTTATGAAATAGACCATGCGTTTTCGTCTTTGTTTTCCTTTTCCTCTAGCAAAAGCAGGGCCAATACTAAAATTAAGCAACAATAGGGCCATTGATTTGACTTAATTAGGTTCAAGGTGGATAAGCGGCAACCTAAACTGAGCTCTCGATGGTATACATTTTCTTCACCTTATTTGCGCACCATTCTTTGCCTTACGTTAATTGGAGAATAACAAAGGTTATTTAGCGTGCCGACCGCCTCGTACTATCTTTGAGAGGTTACAGAAAGAAAACGAACGAGGTCTTTCGGGGTGGGAATCAGGCTACATTGTCGTCCTATATTTACGTGCATATATACTAATTTCAACTTGAGAGAATATGAGCATAAAAGTGCGAAGTTTTATGCAAGTAGAATTCCATTATGAGTGCGATCGATGTGTTTCTTGGAAAGTGGGAGTTTGTACTTATTTACTGTACATGTCTTAAATTTTTAACTGTAAATAAGGGATTTTGTGCGCAAAATAAATCGATACCGTCGGTTAGCCTTTTGGTGCATAAAAGATTTCTGCGAATAAATTTAAACGGCTTAAAGCGGTCCGTCTTTTCATTAAAAATAAAATAAAAAATATAGTTTCTTCACAATCAAATTAAGTTGGTATTTAATTTCCTATAAAACGCCAATTTTTTGCCTCAAGTGCATTATTGCCTTGGGGATATATTCCATTCATAATAAAACGTACATAGTCAAGTGCAAACAGAATTCGCTCATTAAATGCCATTAGTTATGACTATAGTTCAAATATCTTAAGGATATGTGAGTGTGCTTCAATGAGTATATAAAATCATTTTATATTGCATCATAGAATGAAATGCTACAGGGGAGAGGGCGGGGTCGGTCTACGCCTTCAAAAGCCACCATTTCATTATTTCTATTTTGACGCATTGTTCGCCCTCAAGCAATGACAGCGTGATTAGAAGTGAGAAATTGATGACACAAACCGAAAATCGTTTTGTTGACGTTATGTCGTATTCTTCACGAAGGGAATCATTATTGTGTCGTGACCAATATATGAATAAGGAAATTGTCAGTAATACCATTGTCGAAATTTTAAAACTCTAGCCTAATTTACAATTTCGTGCGCCTATGAAAGTGAAAACAAGAGGTTTTGAAGGGAAATTCATGAATTATTTGTTTATTCTCTTTTTATTTTTTTTCATAAAAAGTGACATTAACATCAGGGAAATTTGAGACTTGCCACTCGATTGCTTATCTGCCACTTAATACCTTCACGCCTGTTGTCCTTAGTGAGTTGGGATTTATTAATTTTAAAGTTGAAAACCTCTAGCTATTTATTTCAAGACTGAGAATATAGGTGCTCATTTGAGTTAATTGAAAGTTACGCCAATTACGCTACAATATTACCTCAGGTCATAACGATGAAGGGTATTTTGTAAATGTTAAAGTATATGTTAACCCATTGACAAAATTACGTTAGTAGACAGAGTAGATTAGACCACTTATCCCCTTTAGGAACTAATGATCTTCTGACTGCAAGCGGGACGTTATAGCCTTTCCTGAGTAAGAAGGGCAAGGGTAACTTTGACCTGATGAGAGGAAAAGAGTAAAGAGTCCGAGGAGGAATTGTGGTGAAAGGCGAAGGCGTCAAAACCAAATGAAGACAACCTGAATTTGGAGAAATAAGTGCCATAAGGCATTATAAGAAAGTTGAAAAAATTACTGTCAGTAAGAGCGGAGTATGAGTTAGCAGGCACACAGTACACATGGAGTTCTGCCAAAGGGGCAGCGTACATAGGCCTTTATTTGGCAAACAAACGACACAAGAGAGGAGCTATGCATCAGATGCTAAATGGAGATTGAAAATGGGTGGTTCAATGTTAGCATATCAAGAACGGGAGATGACATTGCTCTGTACTCCTAGATGTAAATCGGCAAACACCATCGAGCTAGCGTAAGTCATTGGATAAACTGGAGTGAGTCATTTGAGTCGGATCATCACGAAGCAGAATGGTTTAAACGAAATGCTTCGCTTATCCTCCAGACAAACTGGCAGGAAAATTAATTATGACATTGGTGGATCGCTTAAAACGGAGCTTTGAGAGTATTTTGGAGTTTCACATGCCATCATTATTGATAATACGTGATCGGTCCACCATGGTTCAGTCACTCCACAAAGCGATTTACTCTTTTCCATAAACATTGAAACACATTTAATATTGCTGTAATTCATTATTCTCGCTCAAATATACCTGAAGTGAGGAGGAAATCGGTCGCTCTTTAGGCACAATGGATGATAATAATTTAAATGCCGATTTTCTGGTCGACTCAAGACTTCCGAAATATGGGTGGTTATTGCCCCATATATTAAATCCAGACCAGCATGCGTTCTTCAATCGGAGCCGAATAACAATTATTTAGAAATTTCGACCTGCTTGAAGCAAATTCTCTTATCCTCCACTCAAAAATAAACTTCCAAAGTTGTGTGCATTCGGCTGAAAATTAACAGAAAATAATCGCTATAGTACCGCTCATATCTATTTCCTTATCAGTATGCTTTTATATTGCACCATTTGATGCGTTCCTAGTAGACGCGGTGTTTTGCTCCATCATGTACTATTTCATCATTATAAACTATTTACGTGAACTATGAGATAGGAGATTGATGGCGCAATAGCCCCAATTTGGAGTGGGTGGGTATATTCCTGATAAGTTAACCTAGGTGAGAAGGAACAATTTGAAAGGTTGAATACGAAATGCTACAATGAATCAAACAGACATATGTCTACTCCCCTTAGAAATATTTATCAATCAAGTCGGGTCAGCAGGTAATAAACTGCAGGTAATGAAGGAACAGCTGTTTTCTCCCTGTCAGTTATTGTTCATCCAGAGACTCAAAGGTCGGCCCTGTCTCCGTTCTGTGCCTATACTTAATTGACAATTGGTTGTTTCCGGTTAGTCACATATCCCACAATGACTCTTAGAAGAAAAGACAACCAACGACTCGAAGCCCAACTGATTTCGCATGTCTGTTACAATCTGAATGACCCAGGTTAGTACTGGCGCTTCCTTTAGCTTCAAAACACTGTTTATTTAGCTCAGCCAACATAAAATCTTATCTCTGCAATGCCAACATCAGATCATGTAAGATCAGTCTGTTATCTCAACCAATCAAAGTGGCAAGACTGATCATCCTCACAAAACGGCATATCAATTAGCCCCATATATCCTGAACAAGGGTTTTCTCAGTAATTCAGGTAGCGAATAGTGAAATTTAAAGTTTGGAACGTGAACTTGCTTTTAAGTTAGTATTTTCCAACCTGAATTAAAAATTCAAACGGAGCGAAAATCATTCGTACCTTGAACTTACTCTCAACACTCTTCCAATAATAATTTTTGGGCTTGTCGTCAACCGATTTCGGTTGCTTTTCCCCCTCTCCGCCCCCAACAGGGAAAAATTGTTTATATAAATAAAAACCATATTTGCCTCAAATTACTTACTCCCAAAATATACTTATGTAATAAAACCAATAATATTTCTCAGGCCAGTCTTGCACTTTAAAGAGTTAGCTGGGTTGTTTAAATAGTTCGTGCAATGAACATAACGACGTTTTGCAAATAGAAATCCAAGCAGATGCTAATGCAAGGGATTTTGGCTTAGACACTTTATTTAACTTTTTGAATAAGTTCATGTGTGCTTTGCTGACATCATATTGAATTTAATAATAGCAGTGACTGTAAAGTGCTCAACTGGAATTCCAACAGAAAAAACTTTCAAAATCTTCGAGATAGCAACATTTTGGCATTTAGTGAGGTAGAAAAAGCTGAATTTTGAACTTACACCACATCAATAGCGTGGCAATAAATGTCAAAAGTAAATTCCCGTTTGCTCTTTGTAAAGCTATACCCTATTCAGATGTTAGGAAGAGGGATTGCTTTAAGCTCAGACGACGGTCTTTCTATTAAAGAAATAAATTTTTAAACATAGGATTGAGTAGGGGGTGAATAAATTACTGCCTGATGCGCCAATCTTGAAGCGATGGGCTCTATGCATGTGCGAGCGTTGAAGATCGTTAATCAATGATCCTGTGCACGAAAGTCAAGAAATGCAAGTTTGTTTGGCGTTCACAGAAAATATTCGATTAGGGTATCCAACAATTTGATGCCACTTTTTAAATCCTAAGCCAGTTGGTAAAGGTGGCTGTTGTCTTCATTTTGAAGATGGAAGTTGATTCTGGTGTCCTGACACTAATAAAAGAGCTTTCTACTCCTTAGAGAGAGACTGGAGTCCATGTGTCGGCCACTTCTAAAAAACAAGATTGACCAGCCGATGCTGCCTAAGGCGTTTCAAGATAATCCATATCGCCGATACTCAGCAATCCCATGAATTCTCATTTGCTATTAAACAAGGTCTTCAGCACATTGTGAATTTTTCTCATTAGTTTAAAAACGAGCTTCCAAAAACGACCGCTTTTACAAAGATACATTTCGCCTCAAATGATAAAAGAAAGTATCACCTATGCTATCTAATTGAAAGTAATAAGATTAAACATTGGTTTGACCAAGTTCTTGTTGAATAAAGAGATTGGTGTAAAACTTATAAATGGGTGATAATTGTCCCACACAGAAAGCGCATGCATAGGTTCCAAAATATAAAAATGTCACGGCAGAATTAACCAACGCTCAAGGGCCGATCTTATCGAATAGCGTAAAAGAACGAAAATATGCAATTAGTTGAGTTAATAAACCTGATCGAAGATGACAGAAAATCAAAAATAAAGATAGAATACGAGGAGTTGTGGAAATCAATGTATATTGAATGAACCACGTTAAGGAACCGAGTAAGTAAGGGAGGAGGAAACATACGAACAATTTAACGAGTGTCACTGTATTGATTTTCCACATATTTAATTAGTGCTTCAAGATTACGTAAAGTTGATCACTGATTGATAAGTTACACTTAGTATCTGATGGGTTTGGAGCCATCTGCAAACACATTCGCCCTTATTAAACTGTTCATGGGCTTACAAGGTTTCACAGATTAATACTGGCAGCTTTGCTCAATCTATAGAAGTGGGTGAGAGATCAATCAGGTAATTTTAACGTCAAAGAAAACCCACTTTAAGACTGCGAAACAAATTCCTGACCAACAATGGTCAAACCGTTGTTAGAATGAGAAGCCCGATTAAAATTAATGTATGTTTAAAAACGATTTTCAAAAGACAGCAAAAGCAACAAAAGTTAAGACTTATTGAAATCGTCAAAAATTCTAAACGAATTCAATAGAAAAAGCGATTACTTATAACAACAATAATATCAACTGTAAATATCTACAAGGTAAATTTATACAAAATTTGCAACAAAATACAATTATTCTTTTTTGAGATCGTCAGGTTTCTTGCCATGAATTTCTTCCGCAAGTTCAAGGAGTTGATTTAGTTGAAAATCATTAAACTTGTCCAGATCCTCTTCACCAAGGTAATTTCCAATGGGAGGTATTTCATCCGATTCCAATTCACTATCTACCTTCATTGACGACCGAATTTGTTTATTCAAATCCATGACATATCGCTAAATAAAAAATTTATTCATAAATAATGCATGAAAACGTAAGCATTGAATGCCCAACCACATTTTTACTATTTAAAGCAAATTAATACAAAGTTACAATAAATAAAAAATAAATGCATAATTAAAACAGAAATATAAAAAAGTGGTATTATTTATGAAATACAAGCAAATAACTCAATCAACTAACTGTCCATTCCATCATGAAAGGGCCAACATAAGAGGGTTCACAATTCTTATGTCGCTTAAATTCCTCTCTTACGTACTTATCCCCCAACTCTCGAAACTCAGCTGGTAGAGATCTATGTGTGCGGAGAATTAGTTTGTAAAGAAACCGTACACGCTGAGGGTGCGTTAAACTTGCCATTGCTAGTTTCATATCGTCAAAAGAGCGACGAAAATGTTCAAGTGCAAAACGGGCCGACTAGCGTAGGCTAAAAACACAACGAACTCAATCGAGGACAACTTTTGTGACTACTAGCATGAAATTCTCTGACTGCAACGAAGATTCAGTAAAAAATAACTTTTTTCATTGAGAAACAAAGATAAAAATTATTGAACAAAGAAAATATCGAACATTTTGCAATAAACACCGATGCCCTTCAAAAATTAAATTACATAAAGCAGTAATTCTACAGAGAATTAATAAGTATTTATTAAAGCTCTTTACGCTAAGGGTTCCTAAATAATTTTTATCAAGGAATGCAAAGTGGGAGAATAAAATATAATTCTATGAATCTTCAATACGCAGCCTGAATTATTTAACTGAACCACTAAAAAGCGAATAATGCCAATTTGACAACCTGTTAAAAGTTTATTCATAGCAACTCCAATGTACTTTGTTCAGTACTTTGCTTAATTTTTGCCAATAACGGCGCCAAAATTAAAAGCAAAAAGTAGAATATTGAACTCAAATACTATCAGTGAAATTACGAACTGCTATATACATGTCAAGCCTTTTTCCTTATTTTCAGTATTTCAAAGCCTGAAATATATTGGGTCTCTGAACGTATTTTATTTGTAACCCCGAAATTATAGTGTTCTATTAGCATTTGTATAATATGTTCCAAAATGTCACTCTAATGACCAATTTAGAACATATTTGCCATTATTAATCAGAACATAATCAGATGTTTTAAGTGCCTTCAAACTATGCCGGTCTCCTTTAACATTGACGACGCATTTCGTCTGTAACTTGAACGTCAATACTTGTATCCCTTGATTCAACGCTGATATGAGCTATACTACTAAGAATTCTAAAACAGATCATAATAAAGTAGCACATTAATTATCGATACTCATGATTCGGAATAATTTCGCGTTATTTGGCTATGGTACATTGAGATGGTCCTATATTATTGCTCCTTATAATAACGTCCCATGATAAATTATCCCAAATCTATACCATATATATTTATGTAATGTCCGGAGTAAATATCTTATTGGAATATTCAGTTTGATGCGATTAATCCATTATTAATTTCAAGTCGCATAACTTGCAACGAACTACTACAGTGTTTGACTTCAACTATTAAAGGCTATCAGAAGAGATACAGGGAACAAAGTTGTTCCTCAATAATAACAAAATTTCCAAGAATTTTTCCCAACCGAATAATCAAAGATGAATGTGAATTTATTGCTCATCAAACTTTCTTATATTTTTATGCACTTACTAAGAAGAAAATAGGAAAAATTTTAAAATTTAGCGAGTGAATCGCACTATTTTAATTTATAGTTTATAAATTTTCGTGTGTTTCCAACACTCATTTTGCCTTAGCACTTAACTAGCTAATTTTGCGGAAATATTATTGGACTTTCAAGAGAGACTTAACACCATAATTGTTTCTCGAATGAAATGCATATTAGAGAATTTCAGAATTTTTAAAAGCAAAGCACAATTTTGTATGCAAAAATGCTTCGTAAAAATCATATAAATTTCGTTTCGCGTTAAGGCTAAACTAAATCCATTACTATAGACTTAAGATTATGATGATATTATATATATATACATGATAGATTTAATATTTTTCTCTTACGTTTTATGTTTTAATCGAAGAAATTGCAAGTTATTTACTGCTTCCATCGGAGCTAATTTAGCAAGACAAATCCTTTTCATTCATTTTGTCCATTCATCCAGTAGAATAATACAAAGTTTTAAAACGTATTTAAATATTGAGTGTCGGAATACTACAGCAATGTTTTTTCTATGAAAAACGTTCTGCTTACTATGCATTAACTTATCTCTGACCCACATCGACCTGGAATCGGCGCACGTATTAAACGTAGAAATCAGCTGGGCTTTGCGGTAGTTTAGCGTGCTGGAATGAATTCGTTTTCATTTATTGCGATAACCGCTTAATAAGTGAGCATAGGACCATTGCTTATAAGAGCAACAATTGTGAATTTCAGTAATTTTTTACTTGTTGGAAGCCTGATAATAAGGTTTGCAAATAAATAATTGCTATTTTATCCTGCCCACGTCTTAATTTCTAGCTTTATAGTACACATTTTTACATTTTCTTCAGTCTTTTTTAAAAAAATTATAATCTTCCTTAAAGGTTTTAGCATTTGACTTCATTTTTTATCATACATTTTGCTTTAACTCAGTTAATCGCTCTTTAGAAATGCATTTAAAGAGATATTTATTAACTACAAAGAACACTTTTGGTGACAATGACCATAAGCTTAATAACGTATCGAAATGAATTTTAGTCAAATTTATTCATTGTCATAAAATAAGTTTATTTCAAATTTAAAATCATAAATCGAAAGACGGTTTTGTAAATATCACGGCCCATCAAATTCTTTCATCAAATATATGTAAATAAAATCATCTGAGTACTATCATTTTCGACCGCTTAATCAATTTTGCAGGTAGAAACACTTGATAGTTTTCTTTTTCCTCATTCCATTTTGACTTTAATTTTAATTTTTTTCAGCAACTTCATAATGGATAACAATTCAAGACAGATGCATAGTTTCGATTTGATTGCCTCATCTTCTTCAAGTTGCGGATTTCTAGGCGACTCTTCCATCATTCCACCTTATCAGAGTTCTTTGTCTAGCAACATCTCTGAATTATCATCGAACCACTTCACCGAAACCTACAGAAATTCAAACAACGGCAAGTCTTTCAAAATTTGAATTTTTCCATATATCGATTCACTGTAAATAGGACGTCGATCTTCTATTTCGAATTCCTTTATGTTTCACAATTCCAATTATTGCTTAAATGAACATTGTATGTTGACATTTTTTAAGTTATCACCTGATCTACAACATATTTGTCATAATTATATAAATGGATTTTCTTAAAATACTACGTTTATTTCATTCGGAATTAGTCATTACATTCATGAATTTATTCAAAAAATTAAGCCAAATATTCTATCTATTTTTGCGTTCTTGCAAAGTTAAACAATTTATCGAATGATGGCTTATTTTATCTGATGTAAAATTGCTTAATATATATCGGAAATACCTTATACTCCCAAGTCTATTTTAAGCTTTGTGCATTCTAGCAAACTTGTCCAATACGAAGTCAAACGGTCTATTATCTCTAAACGTCGGAGGTTCTCAAGCTGAGCAAAAATATTCAAAAGTAAGTTCCCCTTTTTCGTTTCGTCTCTTGGTCATTTTCTATTATATTTTATAATTATGAAAACCGCTCGGGGTTATAATCATATGCGTTTTTAATTCCGAAAAATACGGTCCCTTGGGAGACGTCTTTCTGAGGTTTATATATCCTATGAAAGCGTGTTTTAATCAACTGATGTTTTATTTAAAAAAATATTTCTGCGTTGCTTCATTTTCTTGTCCACAAGTGCGTATAAGATCGTAGCTAATTAGAACGCCATGTCTGGCACAATCTCATTTCCATTAGTTTCTTTTCACTTTGTTTTATTCGTTAAGTCCACAGGTCCAGACTCAAACAAGTTTCTGGCAAGACATAATAGTAAAGTCAAGTAAATAAATAATGTATAAGATAGTGAAAATTTTATTCTCATCTTCAAGTGCCTAAATTTCATTACTTCGAATGTAAAAAACTTAAATTTATTTAAAATATTGATTTGATAATCTTATAGCTCTTATAGCAGTACCGTTACACGATTTTCAACCAATTCAACTGTGCTCACAGGGTAGCAGGCCATGTCATAGTAATTTTGTAGGTCAACAGTGTCGTGATTTTTTCGGGATGATGATCACATTATTTAATTCGTTTAATTGACACCTTTCAAGTGACATGATTTTTCTGAACGACATTGAGTGCATCTGAAAGTCGTAAATAGTGCTAAAACATTTTTTTCCAACATGGAAATCCGGTCGTAGACTCATAAATTTGGTCGCCGGTTTATGGACAATCGTGGGAGTTTTCTTGGTTTCATAATTTTACCGCTTACTTACAAATGTCAGATTTAGGTGTTTGCGAGACTTAAAAGTCGGCTCGATTGTCATAGTTCTGTGATTAGGTTGAATTGACTTTTGATGTATTCAAAGTGTAGCCATTCCACTGAAATGTGAAATGATGTTTCTTTCAACAGAGATTTTTGATTTTTTGATAGTGCCTGACCAAGTTACTGGTAGCTCAACCCCAGATGGTAGAATGTAGGAGTTTATTTTAATTAAAGATTTCCTTTCGTTATTTCATTAGGAATAGTCGGTTGGTTGGTAAGTTTCCAGTGCCGTTGATTTCATTTCCGGATATGAACTCGGCGGAAAATGTATTCCATTGAATTATGTGCAAGATATCGAAAAAAACTAATTTGTCTTCTTATTTAGTCAAATTTTTCAGCAAACAGACGACTCACCAATACAAATTTGACATGGAGATGTATAGTTTTATACAAATCACGGGAGTTATTGAATGGAGAGGAAGGTAAAATATGAGAATTTCTTTCTTGAGCAGTAAGGTCATCCCCGGAACTCAGGTCCCAATTTTCGTCACTTCACCCTCAGCTCCTGAATTGAAGGAGGAGGAAGAGGTGGGTGGGTGGGGGGGGGGGGAGAGGGAGAGGGGCAATTGAATTAATTTTCTTGAAGAAAGATTTGAATTTACTTTTAGTTTTCTGATAAGTTATTTCACAATCTAATTCTAAATTACTTGATGTCAGAAAAAATTTTTGTCTGAAATGGCGTAAATTGAAAGAGTGGGCGATTGTGTCTTAATTTCTGCCCTGCATTGAGTTGTTTGTGCCGGGACATACCGTTTTGAAACCAGCTACAACTATTGTGACTGAACTTGTTTTCCTATATTTGAAATCTCTGATTACTTGTGAGCTGACACAGTCCTCTCACATGGCGGGCATAGCTTACACTTCGTTTTTTGTGCTTTGTTCAAATTCTTGGCATTATACTAACGTTTGATGATAGTCACAGTGCCGTCACTTACCCCCTAGTTACTTGTCTACATTGTTCAGTCTAAGCTGCTGGGGTTGGTGTTTGGCTAGTCATTGCAAGCATTCGTGCCTACACACACAATAGTGAAATATAAACAATGCATAAATCAACAGAATGTCACGACTACTGTTATTCCTACAAATCAGCGTTTCCTTTTAATGATTTCGTTTTGCTTCAGGGTGATGTAGTGAAAACTCCGAACGGTGTGCGGAAAAAGTTCAATGGAAAGCAATGGAGACGTCTTTGCTCTAGAGAGGGCTGCACCAAGGAATCACAAAGACGAGGATTCTGCTCTCGTCATCTTTCACTGAGGGTGAGATATTGACAGGCATACTTTAAATTAAAGAAGGTGGTTTAAAATCTTTTCAGTAGTTGATGCAGTGCTCTGATAGCTAGTAATATTTTGGCTAAATTAGATTAAATTCAGTTGAAAAATGAGCATGGCAATGACCACAGTGTACTGAAACAGAATAAGATAAAGAAAAAAGAGCAGAATTTAAGCGAGGGCAAATCAGAATGAGCACCAAACTAATGTGAATGTAACACAACAATCACACTTCAACACACTTCAATCACATTCGGGAAGGCGGCAAGAGTGAAAGTAACTGAAAGCGTATGGTATTTAAGAATAGAACGCCATTTAAAATATGAGGCAATTTACTAGTAAATAACTGAATATATTTTGTTATTTAATTCGATAAAGAAGCGGAGGACAAAGTACAAAAAAAGTTAAATAGTATTTTACAATAAAATTCTACGTAAGCTCCTCTATTCACTTCCATAAACTTGCTTAGACTCCTGTGGCCTTGAGTTTCGTACGCTCTTGACAGTTTTTTTCAGCAGTCTAAATGCACAATGGGGATATGAACTTTTACTGGCATAAGACGCCTATAATCCTTGAAATATTTCAACTTTAATGAATTTGTGCATTGTTTCCCTTCAATCACCCTGTATAGATTTCGATTTTATTTCATCATGGTCAAACTATCGCGTATTCATCTTCGATTGGCTCCCTCAAGGTCTCTTACTAAAATCCTATAAGATGGACATAATAACTTAGGCGTTAATTGCTTTAATGGAAACAGGAAAATTGTGGGGACTCGATATGGATAGGTAAATATAAAGTCAGTGGTCCCTTTTTGGTCGTCCGTTTTCTAGAAATCACTCGGTCGAGACACATCTGTCTCAAAAAGCAAACTGCCAGATTCTTTCCCACTCGAGACATCAGATTTCTAGGCAAATTAGAAAAAATTAGGAAAAAGCATGCAGTTCTTGGATTTAGTCAGTCTCAATGGATATAAAAATGTTGTCAACTAATTAACCTGCTCAACAATATTTAACGGAATTGGATTGTTTCCTACAAAGACTTGCTGAGCTGTAGGTGCTGATGTCACTTATGAATTATATTATTTAGCAAAAAGAGCTTAAAACCAAGTGGTAGGAAATGACACTGGATTGAGAATCTGCTGATTCCGCGGAGAAAACAACGATATCTTAGGTGCCACCAACGCAGGACAGAAAACACGTTTAGATATAGCCTTTCCTAGTTTTATTATGCGGTAAAGAGAGAACGTCTGTTAAATAAAGCTAAAAAATCGTTTAATAGCTTAGAAATGAATTACAATCAATTGTTAAGTTGTAGTAAAAGACGGAGAACAACTATGCTAAATTGGTGGTAGGAAGGAAAATCACAATTTAAATAAAATGCAACATCAGAATTCGAGATAATAAGAATTATGCATCATGAAACAAACAAGCATCGGCGTGGTAACCAATCAGAACCGCCAAACCATGATGCCTGGACTAAATCCAAGCTCAGACTCTCTAAATCAATAACTTTCACAACGCTTAATGTCCTCTATAGGGAAAACAAATGCGAGACCTCAGTTATACTGCAACAGCTGCAGCCGCGGCAAATATGTATGCAATGAATTGCACTCGGTCCCAACAGACCACCCAACCGCCTCTTCCCCGTCTGATCTACAATCCCCCTAGCTCTTACAATGTGCCCTCTAGATCTACGACTAGTCAAAATAAAGGTAAGTAATCTAGGTTGAGCAATATTTATGGAAATTTCCGGGACTTAATAAAACATCGTAACTCTATTATAGAATTGTCTTCCTCGTCTGCAAATTCAAATCTTCCAACTCCACTGGATCTTCTGCCAGTCCTCTCATCAGTCAATGTTTGGCGTACTTCACTTCCTGGTGAACGTTCCTACTTCAATTCCATAGCGCAACCACAAACGCACCCATCAACAGCCCTTCATTTGCATAGCTCTGGCGTGAATAACTATCACCATCACCAGCAACAAAACTGGGGAGATACATCTTATCAGTCAGCCAACTTTACCCCTACTACAACTACGTTGATAACACCTCCCTCACCGTCTAACTACTCCGGACATAATTTGTCATCAGCTCAAGCTAGTCATACGCCGAATAATTCTCCTTCAAAGAACACGGACAGCTCTGCTATTTCTACTTCTAGCAATAATGAGGTCTTCTTTTCCCCGGCGTCCGGGAATACTGGAACAACTGACGTATCCAGTCAGCCGATTACTGCATGTCCTTAGTTACAAAATTTCAGTTTTTCCCTCATTTCACTTTACCAATTCTATTTCCCAATTTTATTCACCTTCCTTCCACCCACCCACCTTATGCTTATGCGTCCGCATTTAAATCTTCGGCTTTACATCGCGTCACTTGTTCTCCTATTAATAGCCTCTGCCATTGGAACTAATTTCAACTGAGCAAAAATCGGTGATGGTGCGGAAGAATGTTTGCTACTACAAGGATATTTTATCCCTCTCCTCTTTCCCCAGACCCTTTTTTCAGCGCCTCTTCCCTCCATGCTCCAACCCGCCCCCCCGCCCACCCACACCCCCCAACCCCCTTCACCATCCAAGTGATTTTATTTGTATATTCACACAAAGTGCGATCTCTCTTGAGGTTAATATCTATTTCAATTTTGTTTTCAACAACAAATGACTTTTTGCTTGTTGATTTTAGGTTTTACTTAATTGATAAAAAGGTGGGTTTTATACTTGTCACCAACCATTCGAATTGGTGTCAATAATTAATGTACTTAGTTCTAATTTTGTCATTATGAAATGACTAAAAGATTTTTGTCATGCAAAATTGGTTAATATGTGTAATATACACTATCTTTTTTGAGATCAAATAACTATGCCTTCTTTTGATTAAAAATAAGTACTGACTAGGGATTTAGGTTTTGTCTACTACGTGACACCAAGTACTTCTTCTCAGTTTTATACAATTAATCAGTGAAAACATTATGGCAGCGAGTGAGATCATATTTCAATATGTTCTCAACACCAAAAGTGACTTCGATTATCTAATTTAATGAGCTGTTTTCCTATGAGCGCTTATTCCTTTAATTTACGTCAGATTAAGTAGACATTAGTAAGAATGTCGATGGAAACCTGTGATTAATAATGAATATAGTAAGTGGCAAAGGTGAAAGGAACCAAAATGGCCTAATAAGTAGGCCTGCAAGAGGGGTCTAATTTCACTTGGTGTTAGGTTTCATCGAATTACTGACCTTTACTCCATGGTCCCAGTTCACTGCACTATGCCGTAATTTTCTTAAATTCAAATGTTCAAGGTTGATAGGTGAGCACATGTCATCGACAATCAGTGAGTATAGTAAATTTTGTGTAATTAATCTTTAATTAATCATATGTAATCATATATATATATGCCACTTTAATTGGCGCAGATGAAAAGTATCTGGTAACCTGGTCACAAGGGAGGGGCAAACACAAGAGGACCTCTAAAGTGTTCATGTGTTACCAAATGGTTTGAATGGATGCAATTGGTATGTGTCCACATGCTATATGTGAGCGTGCTGGTCGTATTATTTACACTATCCACCCGGTGGTAATTAAGAGCCAAGTCCCCCCCTTTCCTCCCCCCCCCCTCCATCAACATACAATGCATATTATCACTTTCATCCGTCTGTTGTAATGTCAACCATGCATAGGGCTTGAAGATGGTGGTGGTGGTGGTGGTGGAAACTAACTATTTGAAACGTACCGCTTTGCGTGTAAGTACACGTACCCACAAGACAGAGATAAATATGCTCTTTTTGAACCTCGTGTGACTTCCGCACTCACCCATCCACTCCACATCGCTGTTTCCTTCATTTTTTTAGTTGGCACGATAAGGTATGATAGGTGCAAACTGACCACAAGATAAATGAACTAATGGTAGGGTTTAAGTATGCTACCTTTTACATTCACTGCCATTTGAAGTGTCATTAAATGTCTAAATTGGAACAAGTTTTATTCGCTCCTTTACTTCCTCTTTTTACGACGATATGACAACTTCAATCGCTGCGTGGAGGAAAAGCTTGATCATAAAATACTGTCTCGCTGCTGAAAGGCGGATCAAATATGGCCATTGCGGACGTTTAAGATGTTAATTCACTTGGTGCAGAACAAAGCTTAAAAGTAATTAAACAAATACAACTCTTGGAATAGCCCAAGTTTTGATCCAGTTTGCGTGAAAAAAGTGGAAAATCACGAAATCCAAAAGAGGGAGAATCAAATTATGTTTAAATAAATGCATTGAGTTGTCAAATTTCTCACCGTACAATTTTCAAATTTTCCGAAATTTTCATTTCTTTATCTTCCACATGGGTGTTCATCCATGCTATCCAGACCCTATTAACAAGTTGATTAAATTCAATTCAACTGTACTTATACTTCAGACATATGAATCCCTAGAAATGATTGATATTCTGAAAGGTAGTATTTTAAACAGCACATTTCATCTAGCACTCAAGTGCACTTTTGGAGTTCTTCTCATTCATATTCCTAAAAAAATAGTCCACAACACTATCCATTTGAACCAAACACTAAACGGTGATCATCTTAATAAAAAGTCATGCAAAAACACTTAGACGAACATTTTAATTTATTTTTACTAATTGAATGCCACTCAACGGAGCAAATCAAGACGATTTATGGTAAACAAGTTTTACAAAGCTTGGACACACGAAGTAAAACCCTCTCCATTCGAATTCAACGACAAGTGAATGAAAGGATAAGTTTTCAGAATTACTGCTTCCGCCTTAGTAACCAAAAAAGCGTGTTAAAAAATTATTTGCATTAATATAACTATACAAACAAAATTACCAAATGAAAATTCATCATAATTGAAACGGCGTGATTTGGAACTTACTAACGTCGAGTACATATTGGCATAAATGAGGACTTTCGACAAAATTATATTTTTCCTGTTCACCTTGAATAAAAGCGCTCCGCTGTCATTATTAATAATTAACGCGACTAAAAAAATGTAAATCGTACTTCTTGGAAATTACCTAAACTCAGTAAATAGGACACAGTTCAATAAGAGATAGAGGGATGAAAGTGGGCGAACATATAGAATCAGCGAATTTAAAACATTCACATTATGAGTAATGGGAGCTGTTCCGTGTACCTAATGCTGTAAAGTTCACATTTAATTATTAGGTTCAAAGATCTTTGCAATTTGATCAAGGAGAACAATAATACATAGCTCTGAGCGTTTTGTTAGTAAAAAACTAGCAGGTAGAGCTTAGAAATGGATGAAATTAGAGTGGCAAGGAGTAGCATAGAAATAATTCAGAAAACCAAGTGCTTTCTTTATTTTTGAATTTCACCATTTCCAATTTCTGGGAAAGATCAGCATTCGAAGGTTGCTAATGACGATCTGGATTTCTGAATGAGTTCGCAACTGAGTTTTTTTTTGGAGCCTGTTTGTTCAATAGAATGGTTACTCATGTTACTGTGAGTCATGTGTACCGTTTTGAAGTCATAAGACCAGCAAAGGGGTATTAAATGCGACGGAATTCACTAGAATTAAACCAAAGTATACTCTTCTAAAGCCTCTTAATGAAAACAATTTTCAGTTTTGATATATGTAGTACTTTAGTACTAGTGAAAAAGTAACTAGTTTCAGAAATCGACGAAACCGTCTCTGATCCTAGTCGCTCTGCTTTGTTTTGATGTACATGAATATTATTTGCTTATAAACAGTGGATTTCATAAACAGCATGGGAGAGAGAGACAAAAGACACGCTGAGTGGCATAAACACAGTCTGATCACAAATGAGGAATAAACATTGACAAAATAATTTAATAAAACCTCTTTCATCTGCCTAAGAAACTTGCGAACTTTAAACGCGCATAAAAATAAAATAATATAAAGAAAAAAATGGATGAGATATGAAATACGCAGGCCGGATATTTCGGGTTTCCTTCATTACAGCAAGTTTAAATGCCGATTATCAATATTCGTTCGTGTGTCCTGCAGGGCGTTAAAGAGTTCAAGATTTTAAAATCATTACTACTGGTTTCTCAGCTATATATATGAAATGGTGACAAACTTTTTGTCAAATAGTATTGAGTTTTAATAGGATACGAAAAGGGTCGAAATACACCATGAATTATGCTTAGATTCGCATGGGATCCACCCCCTCCAATACTCCCAACTCATTTTCAGAATTTTGAACATTTAATATGTCTTTAGATAATGTACCTAAGCGCTAATATTGTTGCTGAATAATAAAAGAAAGCGCCTGATAAGATAATAGTGTAGAACCACATAGTGAGATATCGATGGAATATCTGAGATAATGGAGAATTCCAACTCAAATTTACCTAATAAAACGGAACTTTGCCGTTCTTCACCAATTAATTCTCACCTTAAATATTTCTGTGCTTTGACAGAATGAAAACCTCCAAAGGTTGGAATTGCAAATTTCATTAAGAGTTGAGTAAAATTTAGACTCACTGGACGCTGGAGACTGTTTTGACAAATGTTAGAACTATCTGATAATTTGATTATCTATTTTCTTTATTTCAAGTTCATTTACAAAGTCTGTTTTTTTCTACACACAGTAAGCTTTTACCAATTTTCACCACCACTCTCTTGCACCTGGATGCGATTTTGATCATACTCGCTCCCATCGGTATTCCTCGACTTTAGCCACGTTTTTGAATACGCCCAAATTAAACTCGGGTGATGGCACTCATATCGATTACTGTGTCTATTTTAATCTTTATTCCTATAAATAACTGCTCTGTGTCGTGTTTACTTTTCTACCTCCTATTCCTTATTCAAAGCACTGAAAACCGTCGATTTGATGATTTTCTACTATTGGAATTACAATGCCTGCTTAGTGGAGAGTAACCAGAACACTCCTAAACACACCAAAACGGATTAATTTTGTTAATTTAGTCCAAGTTTTAAATAAGCTATAAACAGTACATTTAAATTTCATTCAACCGGTTTTTTCTTGTTTTACTCTTAAAAGTAGTATTAGCACAAGTAGCATTTTTTTTCTTAAAGGAAGTTTCCAAAAGAGATCCCGAGGATTTCACAAAACACAAGTACGAAGGCATTCTCACACATAAAGCATTCGAGAGCAGGAATTACGATTAGGAGATTTGAGAGAGAAACGAGACAAAGCAGGGAATGAGGGAAGAGATCGGTCCAAGAAGGAGGGGAGGGGATGGAGGGTGTTGAGATTAAAAGATATCGATTCCCTGCTTATTTCTCTCAACGCCGGTACTCTAACACAAAAAAATTAAATATAAAAATAGGAAACATAGATGTCTGCACAGTTGTGCGGGCAAAGGTTAATAGGGAAGATAGGAAGAGGCCCGTGTAGAAAAGGAAAACCGATGTATTTCTTCTTCAGTATAGTATACTACTGATTTCGATTTTAGCAATAGTTCCACTGACTTAGATAAAGGCACTGCGGGTATGTCTGATTATGTATTAAAAGCTTGAAGAGACCGGCGTTGTTTTTTGAAAAAGGACTGCTGAGAGGAGAAGGTACATCTTGTTTTCTCTTTGTCTTAAAGATATGAGATGATAGAGATTTCATTTATCAACAGGAGGGGTTGGTGGACTGGTTGTCAACTCTTTGGCTCCGTACCCGACCATTTGTTGTCCCATTGCTACTCGGGGGAGGCGACTGGATACACATAACCGGCGAACTACCTGATTCTGGACATCGCTGGGAGAGACGTGAACCGGTTTCACCATTTCGTAAAAATAATGAATGATAGTCGCGGATATGTTGCTTTCGTAGGCACTTCGTGGCCAACTTAAAAGCAATGAGAGGATGAGAATTAGTGGAATTAAGAACACCAAGAAGTAACTCTGGAATCATTCAAAAAGTACACTTACGAAGTAAATGAGGTAGATCATGGCGATAACAGTCGTTATGATGGCCGTAATGAAGAAGCTCAAACGAACGGGATCCGATTTCAGCCAGTTCCAGAGACTGGGTAGTGGCTCCTTTGGAACCTTAGTGAAGCCCGATTTGTACGTATAATTTCCATAAAGATCGATACCTCCACCAATCAATGACCATGATGTGCAAGTGTCTGAAGATATAGAGAGTGCTTATTATTAGTGGGTTAAAGTGGGTAGCGTTCAGATATTTTAGCTTATATCAACTGGCTTCTCTTTGGATATCAAAAATGAACGATAAGTTGACTTCCAGGAGAAAACGCCTTGACTAGATAGCATCTTAGCATATTGTGTCAATTACAACTGTTCAAAAGGACAAAATGGATATTTATAAGGACGAGAAGTCAATTTTATTCCAACTGCAGAGCTTAAAAGGGGACCAAGGTTGCTTATCCACAATAACGATTTTTCTACCTCTTCCACATCGATCTGCTTATGACTCATCATTTGGTATGGAAGTTACTTGCTGATATTTCCCCTTTATCAAAAATCCATTTTTAATCTTTGCTTAGTCACTGAATAAGGGGTTGACGCCAACTTCTGTATCTGCCTCCGCATATTGTGGCCAGACAGTTCATAAAGCTAGGAAAGACAATGGCTTAGCAATTTACTCACTTCTAAGACAACAGAGTAATGGGTCAAGCAATTTCAATAATTTGCGTATTACGCTCTGCAACAGAAAGCACCCGTACTCACATTTATTATTTCACCACAGACTCCCCACCACATATTCTTGAAAATTGTGAATACGTACTAGAGTTGGTGCGCAAATGCGGTGAATGGATCAATCCATCACATCAGTTAAGAGTATTGGAAATGATGTGAATTTATCACTGGAGCAACTCAAAAGAGGGCTTTAATTCGATTTCCTACATTGGGCCAATAATATTTCAAATTTAATTGCTAAATTCGAGTTTAGTAAATAAGTGATACCATACATTTACAATTAGGAATTCGAGATTTAAGAAAGAAGGTTGGAGGAACTGCATGGCTGGGTGTGAGAAAGAAGGAAAACCAACGGTAGCATTAAGGTGTATACCGAATGCCGCTCAAAAAGAGAACCAGTAATCGGACAGGTGAAACGTGGTACCCTCTCCCTTAAAAAGACCACCTTGGTGGCCTCTCCTTGCACTGATTTATTCCCGTCCCAACCTCTGCGTCTTCCCTAAGTCAACCTTACTTCATTCCCCCTCCCTTCCCTCCCCCCCCCTCCCCTCCCTACCCGCTCAGCATACACAATCATCTCGGTCTTTGCTTAACCTCCCACACACCCTTGGCGCGTACAAACGCAAATTAGTCAACGTCCCATTTATGAAACTTTCTACCAACTAAGGAAGGGCGACTACGAAACGAAGCACAATAAATCATGAAACATAAGGGTCCTAGTGGATTTTGAATGCACTGAAATGGCAGAGAATATATATATGACTCAAAATGACTGAACATGCAGGAAACGATCGATAGAATAAAGATAAACAACTTCTAAATGGATAAGTTAACCTCGGTTTGTTTCAAGAATTAGAGGAAAGACCGCTATCAAGCTAATATGATAGAAAGAATGAGGACTGGACGGCTAAGTTTGATGACCATATATATATGGAGTCGTAAACTTATGTTTTCTCCAATCTTATGCTGGCTCATTGAAATAAATGAGAGCACAATAGACGCAGACCAATTCCAATATGTTGTACCGTAACTGATTCGTCACCCCATTTCCATTTCAATTTTCACTCAAATCGTCACTTGCCTTCAATCAGTTAATAATGTGTTTCATTATGAACAAATCTTCCTATGCCATTCAGTCTGCTTCCGATTTTCAGTTTTAACACCTAAGACTCCTTAGTGATCTAATAAAACGAAAGTGGAGTCGGGTTCAATTCGCCTTTCGAATGACCCGGTACAATTTTCTAATAATTATAACTAACTTTCCTTCGATTCGACTTGCAAACAAAACTGTCACACGCAATCGGCTTTAATATACCACCTTGGATATTCATTCTTTGCTGATCGTTAAAATTAGCCCAAATTTCTAAAGTTCAAATGATTAAATTCTTTTTAAATGAAGTGCAAAATAAGCGGATTTGTTTTCTTAAACAAATTGTGCATCGGTCATCAAACCTCGTCTTTAATTTCACAACATCAGGTCCACACAAGTCATCAAAACCAAGGCGGTACCTGATTATGGCGATCATGGGCGATAAGAACTGGCTCTTTGAAGACAACGCAATAAACATAGTAATAGTAGTACATTTAATTTTATCAAAAATTCGATTGGTTGGATCTTACATCAATTACTCAATGCCGCAGACGTTCGGATTGGTCCATGATGAATTAGTCACAACGAGTGAATATTTTTTTCATATTTAAAATGTTCGCTTATTAATCAAATCTGTGAGTTAGACAAATTGTAAGGACTACGATGTGCCTTTTATACGTTCAGTGAAAACACTCGACTTAATCAAGGTTCTTATACTATAAGCAAGCAATAGTTGAACATTCATTTTAATCAGGGATATTTTCAGTGTTTGTTTTTCAAAATATAAAAACTTAGAAAATGAAATACTTTATCGCAATACAAGGATTCTAAGCTTGGTAAATTTGATCCTAATTAATGTTATACTCCCTCCATTACAAGTTCAATCAAACGATCTGATACGAGTTGAAGTCCTCATAACGAGAGCCAATAAAGCGCCCTCGTACAATGCTTTTCTTTATTCATCGCAGTAACCTGGTGCCTTAGTGGTTAATTAGATAAAAATCAAGGCTACCTAGGAGGTACACACACACACACACACACACACACACACACAAACAGCAGCACCGACTTCATTTCAACTCTTCCCCACACCCGCACAAACACACACGCTCTCACTAAAAGAGAGAGAAAGGAGACAGTTACACGACCACGGTCCAGTTAGCGGTCATGGGACGCACAAGCTACTGCTGTGGTGCATAAGTATTCTGTGTTTGTCCGTGCATGCAACCATTGTGTTTATCTTAACTACTGTGCACATGCGCAGCACAGCAGCCACACATACGAGAGAACATAATCCAAGACACCCAATTCCTCCTTCTAGTGGGCAGACATGCATGCGTGTTTATTCACACATGTGGACACTGGCTATACACAAGGAGAGTCAAATTTTCGATGTGTGAAAGCAATTGTGCAAGTGGCATAGCTTTACAAACTCCTATAACGTACTGTATGCCTATGCTACCAAAATTTATGTGCTCAGCTGTACTTTGTGAATTGTATTGGTGTTCAGTAGTACAAATTTATTTGGTATTACGCAAAAACTGTTTATCTTCGCATTTGGAAGGCAAGGTATTGAAAGATAATTAATGTTCTTGTGCATTGGTTGGCTTTTGACGTTAATCAAGTTATCGGGCCCTTCGCACCAAACTAAAAACTAGCGCCAAGTTTGAATTTGCAGTTTTCGCGCGTTATTAATCAAAATGTAACTCGATTCCCAATCAAATACTGAAAAGTGCCCCAGAAATTGTTTTGGCTATACTTACTGGAACACAAAAGTGGCAAGAAAGTTAAAGCTAAAAATGCATACTGGATCAAAATTTTCTAAATCAAATCCCTCTAGAATCTGAGATTCGAAAGCCATTCGTCCTCACCATATAAATAAATGCATAAGTAACTCACTTTCATGAGGAAGGCAGAAGAAGCAGTCTTTAGGTGATTCAACTTCCAAAAGTCGACCGGCATGACAGCACGGTATGCAAGGTCCCGAGAATGTATCAAATTCGAATGCCCCATCGGATTGCATAAATCTAGGGAATTGAGGTATTGATAGGCATGCTGGGGAGGGATTTAAATTGCTGTCAACTATTCGATGACATTCGAGACATTCAGTGGGATTGGGACCTCGGCATCGAGCACAAGAAGAATGACAGGGTAGGCATTGCTAAAAGTACAATATTATTAATTCTTCGTAAATGGAAAGATAGGAAGTCGATGAGTAAGCAACCTACTTTATTGTTTTCGTCAAAGTATGTCATCTGAGGACAGGAGTGTTCGGTCTCACACTTTCCATTAGTTTTATTCAGTGTGTAGCCCTCATTGCATGAGGTGCACCTACTCGGGCCTAGGATAAAAGACACCAAGTTGATTGATATAAAATTTCTACTGACAATTAATAAGTAGCTAATAATTTTACTAGAACAAGATTTGCATAGTGGGGGACATGGAATGCATAGTTGATATTCGCCTATTCGAAGGGGGTAGGTAGTAACAGGACAGACATTTACACAGCCATAACCGCCAATACTTGTACTTGCATGGGACATCATGTGGTTGATCTCACGCTCGCCAAAAGCCAAATAAGTGGCCGAAGGACATTGAAGACAGGAGTCGGAATCCTCCACACATGTTAAACAGGAATGATGACAGGTCCATGAGCAGTTTGGACCAAGAGTTCTGTTTAAAAGTAAAAAAATAAGGGAGCTGAAATGGTATTTTCTTGGGTAGGGATAACATTTAGGTGGAATGGGTTAGAGGAGACGGAGTATCCCATAGAAGGAATTCATGATAATATCTTTAAACCTTCTACAAATATAATTTACTTCTAGGTGGAAAATCTTAATATAGTATTGTAATAAATTAAGTCACTTATGTGACTTTAAAATTCAGATATTATCAAAAATGAATATTATTGCCTATTTCTATTACTCAATCAGTTCCCAAATTTTTACGAGTTTTTAGAGAGACAGCAAAAGAGTTGAATAAGGAATGAAATTGGAGATGGAAGAATTGTGGAAAGGAGAAACGTCGAACTATGACACCTCTGATTTATCCACTCTCTAATAAGGAAGTTGCGTAATATCCTAATGTTAATAGGTCATAAATTAATTTCCAATTCCATGGAGGAGATCATTTAAAAACAAATTAAAGCCGGATAACCGATCGATATAATTCCACACTGATTTATCGCTACCTTCTATGGAGTCTTGAGGACCATTTGCAAAATTTCTTAATTTTCTTAGAAAGTGATCTATATTTCCAGATCAAATTATTCCGAATTTGATTGACCAGAAACCGAATTCCCAGTGTGAGATAGTTTGCTTAATTAAACGTTAGAGCAAATACGAAGAGCCTCGAAATTTCACTTATTTTGAGGTGAAGGCAATTTTGGAAATTGGATAATTTTTGTCCTGTTTCCTGCCGATTTTACCAAGCTTGCTAATGTTGCTCGCTTTGCCATTTTAAAATGTCCTTGGACGATTGAATAGCACTGCGTTGAATGAACGAATTAGGGATGGCATTCTGATATGGCTTTTCTACAAATTGACCATGAATATATATCGGACTCAAACGGTTTGGCTTCCATAAAAAGAGTAGGCACTAATAATAATACTAGAAGTAGGACATAATCGTTGGGAAATAAGTTGGTCTGCTAGCGGTATAGCGCTAAGCGTGCATGTCCAGGTAGCACGAGGTCATAAGATAAATTGGATGCCTATTGAGACACACACCGTGAACAGAATCACTAACCCGAACCGGTGGCGCACGACTACTGCAGGGGTTGGTGGACTTTGAGTTTCACATTAGAGAGGCTAAATGGATGTTACTCCTTAAGTCAAAATGTGCATTGGGAAACGATCGCATAAAAAGACTTATGAATTATTGCTATTATCATTACTATTTTTTACTAACCTTCGTATAGCACCATATCTATTTGATATGTGTTTGTCTTTATAATTGAGGCAACGTGTACAGGTCTTATTACTAGCCAATACATTAAAATGAGAGTTCCAACTAATAACAAGGGATATTACTTCAAAATTCGACAGCGGCGCTAGAAAACATCAATTAGGGGTTTTGAATTCATGATCTTTTATAATCGATGAAAGGTAAATACCTACCAACTGCCCATAACATCATGAGTTAAGGAGAGTTTTATAGTCTATATGGAGATTGGAGTAATGCCTAAAATAACAAGATCTTCACTGTCTAAGCGAAAAATACAAGAGTGGAGAAATATTTTTAGATAAATAAGAAAAACGGTTTAACCTTTCCTCGCACTGGTGGCCGAATGTTGGTCACAAAATTCCGATCAAATTGGCACAATAAAGAGTTGATAATCATTTGCAAGAATTTTCTTCATGAACTTATTATTCCTTCTTCAATTTAATCTACCCGACTTACGACCACTAAAACAAGTCATGGCAAAATCTATTTGATCTCAATAACGAACTCCCCTCGATCATGCCTGCAGCATATCAAGCAATTGGGAATCAAAAGTGCAATTTAACATTATCATTCTATTTAAAGACAGCTCTAGGCTATTGGGAAATAAAGCTAACTCCAGTGTGTTAAGAACAATTGGTATTTGACAAAGTATCAACAAACAGGACATTTTTGAGTCTCATAGAAAAGAACTTTTTCCCGAGAAAATGACCGTCAGAACTTTAGATAGAAAAGTTCTAGTAAATGTCAAAATGCGAAAAAAAGTATTCACGCTATCTTGGAGAACTTTGTGCTAGACATTCAAAGTTATATATCCTGTTGTCGATACCGTATTTTTGACATACTGTTTTGAATAAATGAGCTTATCATTGTTCTGAGAGAAAAAAAACATCTCGCGCCGCAGCATTAGGTTGCTATTCTACGGCTAAAATCCCTACTAGTTGTCTGAATTGTCTTGAAATTGGATTCTTTATACATGTGTGTGGAACTGAATTTAAGGGAATCTCCTTACTCCAGTTTTAGCCAGCAGTTTGCATTGATTTACTGAACAAAAGCATCAGAGGCATATTCCGGATTCCATATTTTATACGAAGAAGAAAAAAGAACCACGAAAGAGGATGATTTAAAGGGTTGAGAGACCCGCATAAATATTAGGAATAGCATTTCGATATAAACTAAACGAGCAGAATCGGATGCTCAAATGCACAATGACTTTGGACTTTTTACTCCAGGACATCATTCATTGTTGCAATATCGTAATGGTTATATGATTAAAATGGGTATATTTGTCGGAACTACTAATTTAAACACATCTAATATTCAACATAAACTAAATCTGAAATCTTACCCAATTGGACAGGGAGAAGTGCAGAGTCCCGATTCGGAATGGAGAATGAGACCATCATGGCATGTATCACAGCGAGGCACTGCAAAACCTTGAAGTTGCTCAGACGACGCGGTGCAATTTGCACAACCCGGTGGACATGGTGCACAGACCCAGACATTTCCATCGTTATCAGACGAATGATAGAGACCGTCTTTTGTCAGTCGGAAGGCCGGATAGAAACCGGAAGGACAGGATTTCTGACAACGGCCATTAGCCATGTATCTATTAAAATAAGGATAAATTGCGATATTTCGAATATTGTGCTAATGCGTTTCATTCTATATATTAGTGGCGGGGTGCTCGATAGACTTACCTCCACATAGTGCTCTCTGGGCAACGTAAATTTATACGGCAAAAGAGTCCATAAACTGTCAGTTGACTTCAACCTACCATGACCACCCAACTCTATGTCATATTCCACCACTTCCACAGTACTCACCTTAGCTTTTCCTATACCTTTGTGTCTATCTCTTTTGCATTCATGAATCACTCTTCCGTTCCCCCTCTCGACTTCTTGCGACTTTGATGTTCCACCCCTATGTGAAGCCCGAAGTCAATAATGATAACTATCATAAAGCCTGCTATTTGATAAAAAATATATAAGTGGTAAGTGCAAATAGCATATATAGTATTAAAGGAAAGGCAAGTTAAATGAAGCTGCAAAAAAAAAGCATATGGAGGAGCCAGATGTGCGTCTCTCCCCAAATTGATGTAAATTGAACTTATTAAAAGGGGGTGAAATATGTGTATTCCATAAATATGTTATGAAATAGAAATTTCGTTTTTCATGTGCAACATTCTTTGAAAATCGTTGCATCCACGAATGTAAAAGCTGCAATTTTTTAAGTAGGACACTTCTTCTGAATGGACTATCAGCTACTTACTAGTTAGAAAGATGGATAAAAAACAGTGGCAGATAGAAGGGTAAAAAGATTATTACCCAAATTCAAAGAAAACAAGACTAGCAACGAGAAAAAATAATCCGACATATTAGCCTTTAGAACATGAAGCCCAAACTCTCAAGAGAAGTGTTGATTCAATCTTTTGTGAATAGGAAGAAGTATGATGAACGTGGTATCAAGGCACTATAACGTGATGCCAAAAGCGTAAGAGAGAAATTTAAATTGCCATTTTATTTCAAGTTTGGAGAATACGCCCACTAATAAAACATTATAATCTTGGTAAACAAAATGCAGGTTCCAAACGAAAGACAGCTATTAACTTCTCTAAAAAGCATCTAAGCATTTAACCATTTAACGCCAGAATTATTTTTTGAAAAATGCACCCAATCGCACTCACGCTTGTCTCACAGCATACTGATGCCGCCGACGTGATAAGTTTTGATGGAACCAGGCGAAGGCCATAGGCGTACTGAACATGTTCCAAAGGGCAATAGCGCCTTTTGCTACGAGTCTGGTACCAATAGAGCTTATGTTGAAAGAGTACTGTTCGGTCATAAGGACGTTAAAGGGTTAAATATTTCAAAAATGAGGCACATTATCGACAAAGTAGTAAGTTATAATGCCGGCTGTTACGGTTCCTTTTGTCATCTCAACCATTTGAAGAAAGAACTGAAATGGCAAGCCCGACCCTGTTCCATGAAAAAGGCATTATTAAGCACTGTACAAGGATTTACTGTATCCAAGGCACGAATCGTAGAATGCGAACTTTTGGAACGTGAACTACGGATTCAATAAATAGTGAACAGTCCGAATCCCAAATTGAATTTATTAAGGGCCTTAGATACCTCGAAATTCCTCTCAGCATATTTATGATGTCCACCTCTTTATAATTTGCTGGAATTCCTGATAACCCACTACGGTTGATTTTCGCAACGAAAAGTTATATTTCTTGTATTACTGTTCGTGATGATAATGGATTATTGCTTAGGGTCATTTAGATACGATGGCCCCTAACCTCTAGTTAGTAAAGAAACTGTAAGTGAATGCAAATATGTAATTTAATTTTGAAATAAAGTTTTGTTTTGCCTAAAATTAATCAAGATCAGATCATTTGATTTCTTAATCCCCTTGCACAATGATTCATAAGTGGTCTTTGAAAGTGCTAACTGCATAATTGAAGTTTCTAAAATTCGCAATTCTATAACCAAACTGGCCTGACCAAGGAATGACTAATTAAGCAGCTGAGATAAACTCACTTGAACTTTATGAAACTGTTGATATATCTGATTATTCCTTTATGCAAATATTGAATTTTTACTCAAGTAATTTGAAAATCTACTCAAGTAAATTCCAATTACGACACCCAATAATGACGACAACTCCTCTAAACGTTTTTCATGAGGTCATTCGATATTTAACTCCGAAGTGTCTTAGGCTCAAGCAAATGACCCGTGTATATATTTCTTCTCTGAAAGTTACGAGTTATTGGCTAAAGACTAAACAGCTTGCCGGTAATAAGGCAGGTACAACAACACTGAGAATTACTCATTCAATTAAGTAAACTGTTTTAAAAATTTGAGCAGATGATAAATATGCTCGAATCAAAGCCATTCGTAATCGGTTGGTTAGATAAGAGAAATTTCTTAATATCTAAGAGGTCGACAACGGGAGCATTTCTAAAAGCACCTAAAGACGACCTACTAACGAAATATTAAGTAAAAATTCCGGAGCGAATATTAACTCTCTCAACCTCTAGTCTGAAGTTTCCTGCAGACAAGATTCGAAATAACCAAGTTACATAAATATAATCAATAAGAGGGCTGATTGAACGGATATTTCATCAAAGAAGCCCCCAGGATAACTTCCCTCTATTCAAGCTGTGTTTTGCAAAAATCGAACCTAAGGTGCTTAGCGAGTTTATAATATAATAAGCAAACATGAAGGCGTGCCCCGGCGTACATGGCTCATACCCCCAATCAACAAACAAAGAACTTGAAATTGATCAACCTCTTTATAACACCTCATTTCGTCTCTTCCTAACAATCTAGATTGTCACCGCTCAGTGCTGTTACAACCTCCCCTCCCCCCCTCCTCTTCCCAATTCCTTCTATCCCTTTCTCTGTCATTCATTTCTACTTGTCCAACCCAACCCAACTCTTAGTCTTTTCTTTCAATAAAGGTCTTAATATCCCATTAGCCATAAGAAGATTAAGGGTTTTAAGAGAGAAAGTTTAGCCAACAGTTGGATAAGAAGGGATTCACCAGCTTCTACGAATTTGTTATAGAAATTAATCTTCAAATGCCAAGTAAACATGAATAACTACATTTATATATTCCTTAAACGTTAATTCATCAATATGGGATGGCTGTTAAGTCACATTTGTGCAAGCTATTTTTATATAGAGGTGACCTTCCAAGTAACAGTAAACAACTACTCACCGGTGTTCTTCATCACAGTATGTACAAAGTCCGTACTCAGAACAGGAATCGATATCACAGCCTTCGTCACAAGGAAAACAAACATCATCCCGCAGGAAGCTTCCTAGAATGGAAAACAACAGTTGGAGAACAAGTGGTGTTTGTGCATAAACAAAATCGCAAAAATGGTGAACCCATGTAGTTTATACGATTCTGAATTCAGATAAACAAAAACATCCGGTAATCACTCATCTATTTTGAAAGGATGTAATTAGTTTGACATAAATTTTAAATCTAAATTAGCGAAAACAATAAATTATAAAAAAGCACTAATCACAAGCGATGTAATTTTTTCAGTAATTTTTGTGAATCAGTTGTAGATCATGAGCTATAGCCATTACGAACTTCGTGAAGTGTACCACGACGAGGTAGGTAAAAGACAGAGACGATGACGGGCTTTTTTATTCAAGATTGAACAAATAAAAGGCCTTATGCTCGTAACCAATGAAATATAAAGTGATTAGCTAACGAGATTGTAAAGAAAAATCGATAAGCAGCTTAAAGACTGGGGGGGAGGGGGGTTAATTCATAGTCAGTCAGTAAGTCAATAAAAATCGAAATGCGGTTTTAGTCAATCAACTCATTACAACTAATACACGTTCTTCTATTTCCATTAAAAGGTTCCTTCAAAAGCACCAATATTCAAATTCAATGAAAACAATTTTTATAAATCAACGATTAACGATAAATACATATTCGGTATTTTTTAGTCTTGGAGGCTAAATATAGTTAGCCGAAATATGTGGTAAAAAGGGTGCAAATAAACCTCCAGATTGCTTGCTTAAGCAACATTTTTTATTGGAGTTGGATTCGTAATCTTTGTATCACCCAAAAGCCAAAATAAGCCTTTACTCGGGAAGCTTATTTTAATTTTGGGAAAGGGATAAGACTATGTCAAGTTCTCGATTTGTGAAACACTGAAAAAGAAAATAGGATGCAGAGTAATGAGAGGTTAGAAAAACAAATCGAATATTTTCAGTGCGCCTTACTTCTCGTGCTCGGTCAATCGGTTGGCAATTTAAATTTCGCGCCTTGCTACTACTCGCCCAATCACAAACACAGTCATCTCCAACTGATCTGAGCTTATTTAATCAAATATGTAATGTGAAAACGCCGCATAACCAAACGGTTATCTTCCTTTTAATCTTTTGGATGTAACCGAGAAAAAAAAGATCATACGTGATTTTAAGAAATGATACTTTCGCAAAAAAATTTCAATCATTTATAATCTACCCCTTTTTGGTTGCGTAACTAGATAACTGCACTAAAAATTAGGTATAGCTAAGCATCTAACAAAGCACTTCAAAAGTCTTCAGCTGCTTTCCCAATAACCTTTTTAGGAGAAAGATGTCTTTACAAACTTGATGTTATCATCAGGCCACACGGAGAATGTTTGAAAAAATCAACTAATAGACGCTTCGATTGCCAGATATCGCTTTGTTTTCAATATATGATTCTAGAAATATAATTTTAATATCAGTATTTTATCCTGATTCGCACAATAGCTTTCTATTCAAATTTTGGCAAATTTACTACGAGAGACGGATAGTAAAACAGCCTTGATTTTGGATGCAAAAACGATGCACGAAAAACGATGACTCTTATTGCTGGATTCTTTAATGAAAGGAATTTCTAAGCCAAAACTGTGTCAATGAGAAGAAAAATAACTAAATTAGTCAGCGTTTAAACGATTTTCAAGAGGGAAATTAAGAAAATGAAATTCGATCCAAGATAAAGCGAAAGCTGAATCCCCCAGTGGAATAGATTATGCTAAATCCAATTACAAATCCTACTAAAGGTGGGAAAAAAAGCAGAGGGATTCCATCTAATGAGGATTATGATTTCCAACACAAATTCGTTCTAGTTTATTAATATTGCATAATAACATTCGAAGTCCCATTGATCTTTCACTCGTCTCTCTGTTGGAAATCTGATATTCACGAGCTTATTCCACCTGTGTTAATAGTTACCGAGAAAACTGGTTTCGCATTGAAATAATTAAATTCTGAGAACTTTAGTTTGCGTAGAATATTCAGCACACAACTTCTGAACCACTTTTAATAAAATCAGGAGGCAATTCCTACCCCTCAAGCTAATTACAAAACAATAAAATTTTTCGTCAAGAGAAAAGCGTTAGCTTCTATCTTTAAAATAAGTCATTTTGTTTCGCATTGAGGATGTTCTTGTAGAAACCAATAAAAAAACATGTTCTACCATAAATGTTAAGCTGTCATGTTCGGCAACTACGCTGATCAGATATACATCAATATTCAGCTTTAAAATTATATCCAGATGGTTGTCATTAGATGTACGTAACTACAAGAATACTATGAAGTCGCACCTTCATTGCTGGAAGAAGAAGAATAGTCTGTAAAATTTTTCCTCGCTGTGCATTAAACGGAGTTCTAACTAAGCACGGAGTGAGTACACACATCAACTTCACGTAAGCCAAATCTACCAATTTCATCCGCATTTCCTCATATTTAACGTAAAGTTGGCATCAGTACATCACTCTCTCATGCCTTAGATAAGGTCTTAAACGAATAATTTCAATCAAATTATTATTAATATTAATCAAAATATTCCCCAAATTCAGTAATGATTTGTTAAAATAATCTTTTTAAGGAGTCAAAAATTATCACTGACAAGTAAAACCTTAAATACCGAAAGCCAAAACATCAGAATAGGTGAAATGGTTTCGACAACACAGATATCAAACTGGTTCTACGTGGCGAAATTCTATATACTAGAGTCTATTCAAATAAGCTCAACTTTATGAGAAATCGTTTTATAGCAGAACTAGAACTGATTGAGTTGGATTAAACAATATTTGAATCTTTCCTTATATCGGCTTAGAGGTAGCAATGGCATCTGAACCCACTCTTTCAAAGCCATTCAATCATGGATGCATGCTTCACCTTCTATTGGAAGAATGTGAGTTAATTTGTGATAAGAAGGTGAAACTATGCTTTGATTTGCACAGTAAGTGCGTTATCAGTGCCACGTGATCACCTCGTCATGGCCATATCATAACCGTGACAGGCCACAGCTCGCCGGGATCAAACTCCATTTATCAATTGGTTTCTTATCAGATAAATCATATCCCACCATATCAAAATATGAAATCCGATTATTAATCCCTCTGGTATAGAATACTACCCGGGGAAACTAACTTTAATGAGTATAAATAGTTTCAAATTTAATCGATAAGTGATTTGTTTTGTCTTTTTAAAGATATATATTCTCCCTGTCTCTGGAGTCAGGTCAATCGTGACATTTTTAATAACATTTAATGAAACTACAAAGAAAAGAAAACCTTTGCTCATTGAATACGCGGATCAATTATCGCCCGAACGGCATCCTCCGAATACATATCTCAAAATATAAATATTTAAAAGACAGGCAAGTTTTAAAGGACGGACATTTGCAAATTTCACTTCCTACCTCAACCAGTAAATATTGAATTAAAAACTTCTTTATACCCTATGTACAAAATTGTACCTTCAATAAGATATTTCAATGAAAAGCCCTAAACGAGATGAAAATAAGAATACACTAAATGTGTCATGGAAAGACAGTAGCAAAATTTCCACCGAAGCACTTAATAGATGCCTAAACTGTAGACACATCAAAAAATGTTTTGATGAGCGATTAAAGAATTCCTGATAATAACTTTTCGAACTCTGAAGACTATCACAGAATTCCTACCTTTGGGACATCGATTAGCTCCAGCAGAAAAAGTGCATTTGCCATCCATGAAACGGAAATTCTTGACGCACTTAAAACAGGAAACATCGTCCGGTCCAGAGCACTCCTCACAGTTCGGCGCGCATCTAGATAGAAGGAAATAAAAACTTGTAGAAATCTTTTATATTAAATATATACTTTTATAATAACTTAAATATTATGCAATTAATTACATAGTTAATGAAAAATGTAAACTAACCGTATAAACCTTATTACATAAATTTAAAAAAATTGACATTATGATTTTGCACACAAAAAATATGCACATTATTGAAAATGCTTTTTGTTTAAATATTCAAAGATCGGACGTTGTTGAAAAGTACTTTTTATATGTGGGGCGATTTTAATTTAGAACCAGCCATTCATATTTTATTTCACAATCATCAAAGGACTTGATTAGAGGTAGAAAAAAGAACTTCGATACTTTTAACTGAAGTCATTATGAGATACTCACATGATTATGTTCTATATGTATTCTCTTTGGTTAGAATGCCCAGTATATCTTAATAATCAGTACATTTTACATGCCGAATATAGTCGATATATGCTCCTCCTCAAGCATCTTCCAGTCTCCAGAAGTATAAAAGCAACTGATCAGGTCAGAAAATTAACAGTCATTTTTTTAAATAATCTGGATGGCACACAGCTAGTATATTTAATAAAAAAATTAAATTTTAGTCTGCAATTCAAACAACAATTTTAAAAATAAAGCGCAAGACTAACACATAAGGCACGCATTCTCACCTCTGTAATGAAATAAACAAACAAAACGAATAATTCTAGGTAAAAGATTTTAGAATTTCATATTGGGAATTTGAAAAGAAAAATACTAATCTCATTAATTTAAATTGCTACATTTTATAATTATTGCAACTTTGGGAGTTATTATAGACGCACAACGTACACTCTGGTATTTTTTTAATTGAATAGCCCTTAAAATGACAACCACCAGCCTCTACTTAGAATGATTTTTTAATTTGAATTTATTTGACAATTAATCTTCTATCCTTTCATTGTATTGACTATCTAACTGTACGATTGCTGGCAGATGATATTGAATTAAACGCCTCGAAAGAGTGCAAGGCGTTCAAGGCGACCGATGTAGTATTCGATATTTTCGTCATATCTTTGCACACAAAATATTAACTAAGGTGGCTGTCGAAAGCTCCGAAAATAGCGGTTGGAATAGAGACAATGAAGGAAAATTGCAAATCAAGTCATCGAAAACAGTAAAAAAATCCAGAGGACAATGATGAATGGAAGGCAAGACAATGCTTTGCTGGCCCTACATCAAAGACACTTCACTTCCTCTTCATGGACTGACGAAGTAAATAGCCATTTGTCAATAGGTCCGCTGTCCAACAAGTCGTGTTTTGATGAGTCAGCTTAAGAAGACCGATCTCCTCAGGCAAATGACAAACTGAACAAGGCCATTAAATGTAGTCAATAAATGTCTGCCTTAACCTGCTCTCTCTTTATGTGGTGTCCAAGCAATTGTAGCATACATCATAACTAAGCATTAGCTAAAAACTGAATACTCTGCCAAGTTAGTGCATATTATTTGCGTTATTATGTATTTTAAGAGTACATGGCAACATCCACACAACTAGATAATGAATATACCACTTTTGGCATTAAATTATGGCAAACACAACTCCCAAAATCTAAAGCAACAATTTGGCGCCCTAGAGAAGAATTAAATTCTCGCCAAACATGCTGCTCAATCGTTTAGTAAGCCAAGCATTCGACCAAGATGTTTATAATAGCCCGATCAACCAGACAAACAATATCTACATTAAATAATCAAAATTACTTTTCCCGCCCATTTCAAAAGTAAATAACCCTTTTACATTAATTCAAACAAGCCAGCATATCGCGCAAATGTCAAAGTTAATTAATTTTCCCCATTAAGGTACAAGTGATGCAATACCATTATCAAGGGGGAAGATTGGTAGATGTGTGGAAAATAATACAAACCAGGAAATAAGTAAGGAAAGTAGGATTTTTAAAAACGTTAAATAAGAATATATTTAATTTTGGGAAATATTAAAAACAGGGGGAGAAAATAATTAATTACCATTAAGTATCTTTTGTATTATCGGTTAACAGAAAAAAAAGGATCAAGAGAAACAATGCCTATACCAATTTAGACTTCGAGAGTCAAATGCAGGTGGTTAGTAGAAAGCCTTACCTCATTTAACTTTTGAATTCGGATTGTGCAACATTTAAAAAGTGGGTAGTTCATGTTCAAAAAGCCTACATTTCATAACTTGGCCTTGGATTGCAGTAAATACTTGCCCACAATTTTTAATGCTCATTGGTAGTTTTACTTTAATTACGAATCATTTGTAGTGTCAAGGGATTTCATTTTTTCTCTCTGAATATTTGAGAAGGTAAAATGACGTAAATGCTATGCACCAGTTCACAGCCTTCACACACCATTTATAGTATTGCTAAATATATGAAATCTAAAGTTAAACAATTGCACTCTTGAATTCATGTGAATTCTAGTGCCTTCAAAAAAATTAATTTGCCTAATCAATTGCCCTCCGACTGTCTGAGGAGAAAAAAACACTGATAGACGTCGCAGGCAAAAAGTCAATCA
Source organism: Hymenolepis microstoma (assembly GCA_000469805.3). Lineage (NCBI taxonomy): Eukaryota > Metazoa > Platyhelminthes > Cestoda > Cyclophyllidea > Hymenolepididae > Hymenolepis > Hymenolepis microstoma. The sequence continues at coordinate 5,586,218 of LR215995.1, read as the reverse complement.
GGAATCAAGTAATGAAAGGATAAGAAGAGAACTACGCTATTGCGCATTCAAACTAACTCGACATCCTACATAATGGATTGATTACACATTCTCAATCCCACTCCATTTACCCTCCGTGCGTTCTCAGTATTTAACTACCCATGACCACCAATAACAGTACCTGTAATTTACCCACTAATTAGAAGCACATTTTAACTCTGAGTTACAATCGTTACAAATGCGGAAACTCAGCGTTTTAATATGGTCTTAGACTTCTAAAATACTGAATAAATGGCCAACATACTGCTCACATATCCTGCTTGTTTCGTTGGCATAGTAACGACTGGGACATCGAGGAACGCAGGACCCAACTAGCATCTTTGATCCGCGCACCGCCGCAGCAGATGAGATCAGACGAGCAATGGAAGGGTTTGTGGAGGGCGTGGGTTTATTGGGACTAAGAAAGGGTGCTAGATAAGTATCCCCCGAGCAATATGTACAGTCGTATTCAGAACCCGGCCGAAGACACTCTGCACAGGTGAGCGAGCACATTTCACAACGCAACTCCTCCTTCACATAGTTAGGTGAGATTTTGGCACTGATTGCAGCACGTATTGAGCTGATTAAGGCTGTTGTGCCCGAAGGACAGGCTGCAACACATTGGCTACAAACAAGGAATAAGTATAACGCACTTAATAAAGCACAGAGAGTTACTCAGGCAGATGACTCATTCGCCCCTAATATCGCAATTGCTTAATCGTCTTCCAACAATGCACTTAATTTGTAATGCAGTTATCACCAAGGAAAGAATATTTCGCTGTTTCCAAGTGTATATACTCTTTATTATCACCTACTTTAAGGTAATAAACACTTAAATGCAGATCAAAAACTTGATATTTTTTAAACAATTATATTACCTATTTTACTTTCAAAATTTTGAATAATCCATGATTGATCTGCAGGTAATTCACAGTATTATATTTGAATAGAAAAGAGCATATATCGGAAAACTACACATGGAGAACCAGCACACTTTGCGAACAGATATTTTTGTTTAGGACAGAGGAAGAAAGCAGCTCTATGAGCTCATTTTTAGGTGAGAAGTAAATTAAATTTACTGCTAGGGGTGAAAATGCCACACCTCAAGGGAGGCGGAGAACACGTCGGGGTGAGTTTATCTGATTAGGGCTTGAACGCCTGCAGAAGCTACAAAGGCCATTTCTGAAATTTATGGCCAAGTGCTTTTTGTTTAAATATATGTAAATAGGGCAATATGAGTTTAGGCGTCGCTCCAAAGATCAGGACGATGTCCAAATTCCGATGACGAAATAGCAAAATCTCTGGTTGAACCAGGATCGGTAAATTTATTAGGAATAGAATTTGGGAAACATTGCATCAACTCTCTCAACATTGCAATGATGACAGGTGAACCTCATATTTCCTTGTTGTCGAGACAAAATAAAAAAATTTGTTTTTTGCACAAAATTGCAACTGAGTTCAAGAAGTGGGTCATTTACGACAAATTTAGTCAGAAAAGACAATGCCTGTCTTCAAAATAACAACGCCCTGTCCCACAGAGCAGGAATGACCCGCCAAGAAATTAGGAAATAAATTGGGAGATTTGAACACACTCCATATTCACCAGACCTATACCCATCTGATTATCATCTTTCTACGACCATGGAGCCTGCTCTAAGAGAAAAATGATTTCCAACGCGACTGAAGTGGAATTGTATAAACATACTCATTAATCAAAAAGGATATTGAGAAACTGCAAGAGCAGTGAGGAAGAGTTGTAAATGATGCCGTAAATTATATTACATAGTATCAAATATATAATTAAAGGAAATATATAATATTTCTATGTTATTTTTAAAAAGCTCAATTACTTACTTGTACCCCTAGTAGGTAACTCTGATTAAATCAGGAAAATCATTTTAATAAAGCAATTAAACTGTTCAACAATTGTACCACTGAGATCAAAAGCTGAAACTATTTGAACAGTCGACTGTTTAGCTTAGTTACATTAGCGTGTGAGAATTAAATGCCAGCACTTACCATTTATACTTGATCTTAATAAAATTTAAAATTAAACACAGTTAAAACACAGTTCAGGTGTTGAACTGGTCGAGAAATAACTGACCAAAGATCATATCGACGACACGCCTTGAACAAAGGTGCATATGACTTTACACTAGTATTTACGGTAAAATGTTGACCAATCATTCGTCATTTTTGGGAACATTTTTGCGAATGTTAGTTGAAAAACGCACCAAAATACAATGTGCGATTCCTTTTATTTTTATATTTCAGGTTAATTAAAAATAGAGGAAAGTGCATAGCCTATTAAATTGAGTCTACTTGGGTCGACCTCGAGTTTATTAGCACACAGATGACCAACATGTTTAAATTCTCAACGTCAAAAACTCCAACTGGAGAAAATAATAAAAGCGATCGACTTAAGAAAAGAAATAATATCAGCGAGATGATTTTTGAAGAGACTCACTTTTCATTATTGCCTCTTGCACTCAAGAATTAATCAGTGCTTTTAGATGCCAACATTGCTGAATGTATACCATTGATCATCGATTGCGTACTCTTCGACTTAGTAAGCATACGAATTAATAAGAAGGGATCAAAATCTCCCTGACTATATAATAAATGATTGAACATTAAAAGTGTAACGTATTTCGAGATTAAGAAATATTCTTACTCTTTGAGATAGACATATATACTTCACCTTCGTTCCTATCTATCAACTTCAATATCAATGCCGAAATTTCAATTTTAATACGATTATTATCTGATTATCATTAGTTGCATTCAATAAGATGCACCAATATCTAACGAGGATGTACTTCTTATGGTAAATTAACTAAGCGCCAGATTAGTTAGACTAGTATTTCTAGTAAGTTCTAATTAATTCCAAAGTTCCGAAATTAACTGCTATTAATTCTAGTAGCCTTGTAAACTATCAAAAGCCCGTTTCACTTAAAGCAAACACGAATAGGACAGATGAGATTTAATAATGTGATTAATTATCCTGTTGTCAAACTATTCCCAACTTGTTGAAGTGAAGCCTACGTAAACACTCTATTTTGACGGAGGAATGACATCATAAGATACTCGGCCCGAGCTTGGTGGTTTTTGGAAAATGCGATTTAGAGCATAAGGCCCGCGTCTGTAGAAAAGGCATACTGGAATATTTCCTCTTATGCCTCTACTAACAAATAGCTCAGAAGGATTAAATGAACGCATCTCAGAAACTTATAATTGGAAGTATAATATATAGCACAATAAATTGCCTTTTGATAATGTCTGCAGTCGATTAAAAACCTTAAAAAATGTGGCAACAGAACATGGAACATCGATAAAGTAAAACTAGAAGGTTCAGAACTAACCCGCTCTCAGTGACGTAATTCTTGCAACTCTTGACGCACTGACTTGCTGATGGACCCCAACAGTCATTCATGGCGCATTGACTGTGACACTGAAAGACAAATGAAGTAAGATGAAAAAGCTATTAGATATTTCTAAAAAAAAACAAAAACAAAAACATATTTTAGAATTTAGTTTGGCAGTTTGTTGAAGTCTTTATTCATACAAATCGAGGAAGAAGTAGAAAGTGGAGTTTCAATTGGAAATTCAATAATGAAGCAATTTGATTAACAGGGCACTGTCGCAACAGAACGATTACAAATATGGATGAAAAAGACCTTAAGAAATTACATTTTCACTTCAATTAAACTAGAGCAAAACAAAATAGGAGAATGTTTGTGGTCAATACCGAACAATTAGCGTTTTCCCCTACGATGTCAGACATCAAGGGTTTGTTGGCCATCAGTGAATTGACTTTCCTAACACGAAATCTCCAAAATGATAGTCCGTCCACTAGGATAAGGGTTGAAAAAGGGCCTCTCGAATAGGTTTAGGAGTGAAAGATATAGTCAACAGCGGACATGTCACCATATGATTTGTTATGACTATGAGGGAGAAAAAGGGCACCTTGCTATTGCGCACAAGGGGAAATGCCTGAAATGCGCATTGCACATGCAGAAAACAATCGAAGTGACAAACACCATTATAATGAAGATTAGGCGTCCATATAAATGGATACTTCAACAGAGCGAAAATAAACGGGAAGAGGTGAGCTTGAAAACCGAGAGAGGATATGAATATCATCCTTTCTTCCACTTTAATTTATTCAACCAAAATTAAAATTGAGCAGTCTAAAACAAATTAAAACAATATCAACGGATTTTAAGACTTCCAATATTTGATTTCTGACAAATACTCAAACATTTTTCAATTATCAATACGGACAATTATTTTTGAGTTACAATTTAAATTAATAAATAAATAAAAGGTTGAAAATTACAAAAGAAATACTCACCGTATATCCCGCGGGAGGAACAGAAAGGTCTGATACCACATATTTGGCAAACCGGTCGAACCAAGCCTAAATAATGATAATAATAATGTCATATTTTGACCGCATGAATCTTCAAGTTCTCCATGAGAAGGAGAGGGTAAAAGATAGTGCTTCTCGTTCTATATCACGGAGTGACTAAAAACCCCTCGGATTGTGAACAGCATTTTTTTCCTTCAACAATTTTCCAGCAACTTCAGCAAAATGCAAAAGAATCACCGCACCATACCAGTGAGGAAGCATCCTATTATCGTAAATATCAAAACATAACCAAAAAATATTTATTTATAAAGGTGAACAGTAGCCATTGGTGTTAAGCGAAATTCGATATTTAAATAAATGTCAAGAGATTAATTCAGATAATACGTTTAATTCAATTGTGTGTATCACAGTACCGAATAGAATATTAAGTAGCATAAAACAGCTCACCGAGGGTGGAGGTCTTTCCTCATTGGGAGATTTCAGACGAATAGGGAAAGTTTCAGTACCATAAGCGATCATATAGACTGAATCCCAATGGGCTTTGGACTTCGCGAAAAAGTCTTCTTTTACAGTCCGCCATTGAAGGAATCGATCGATACCCTCCAAGTTATCAATTATGACTTTCCATTCTCCAGCGCACGGCTCCCCCCAGAATTGAACACTCATCAGTGGCCATCGATCGATTCCATTGAATCTCGATAGCATATCGGAGATTCGAACTGGCATCAACTCTGATTTCGTACCTGAAATTTGGAAACTGTTTACTCACAATCGACACCAGTTCAATGAAAGAATAGAGATAAGCTTAACATGGACCATCATGTATTGAAGACTTGTTGGAGTTAAGGATTCATATTACGACAGTGAGCAGTTCAAAATCATGTTAAATGCTAAAAGATAGATGAAATCAATCTGACAATTGAATACAATACTATTTAACTAAACCCCCCCGCAAGGAATCAGTTAATTAATTAGATAAACTTCTTTATGTTTATCCGTGTTCCGAATATTATTCCGCTTAAATAGTTCAAGGTACATTTTGTGTGAATTTTAAATGCTAAAAGACCGACATGACAGCTCACCTTCTGGAACACCTTTTTTGACTAAATGTTTCAGGAAAATAGTATGAATGGGGTTTGCAATTATAAAAAAGGCAATTTAACGATAACGTGGATATTAATTTTCGCCTATGACCGTGAAAACATGCGTTTGGGTTAGGAAGCCTAGCACTCTGTATAATTCTCAATTGATATTGGCATTACTTTGCATTGAAAGTATAAAAAAGTTTGCTAAATCGTAGTTAATAAGCAATTACAACGAGTTCTACTTGGCGATTATGCTTTGACAAGGACAGATTTCAACAGTGTAACCACAAAACTATTTTAACAAAAAAATTTGGAATTCAGTGGTGAAAATTAGAATTTTAAATATAATTACGGATCACCACAAAGATAAATATTAGCAAATCCAAACGATTCGTAATTAAAGTAAAACTACCAATGAGCACTAAGCATTGTGGGCAAGTATTTACTGCAATCCAGGGCCAAGTCATGAAATATAGGCTTTTGAAAGTGAACCAACCACTTGTTAAATGTTGTACAATCCGAATTCAAAAGTCAAATGAGGTGAGACTCTCCACCTTTACTCCCAGCCTCTTGTAGTCTCACCCCACTTACCAATTGTGAGGCTTTCTACTAACCACTTTCATTTGACTCTCGAAGTAAAAATTATGAAGATTTTTTCATTAGTGTGGACATTGGCACTAATAAGGGAAATACACTGAATAATGGCTGAAATAGAAATTCTATCTGTGATAAGATTCGAAAGAAGAGCTTGAATTAGAAATTCAATCAATCCATTTTAGACAAAAGGAAAAAGACAAAAGCATCACTGCCTCTGCTCAAAACCATCAATTCATGACAGACGAAAGAAATACACTGCCTATCAAGAAGCTCGCCTATCAACACTTATTTCCGTTTTCATCACTTGATTTTTACTAGTTATCACTTTTATTCTAGATTTACACCTTTTCATTGTTCCTTAAAGTTGTCTCTCTATTTATTACAATGAATTAATCTGTGCATATATATATATATATATATATTTCTGAACCCCATACTCAATACCACCGAGATTTGGCCACTTCTTTCATAGACAAATTAGCAGGTTCGCGATTGCTAACAATCATAAAACACCACCGATTGACAAGTCGCAACTATTCGCTAGGAATATAAAACCACCATATTAAAATATGATTGATTCGCAAGGTCATCCTTGAGATCCAGTTACACTCCGCGTTTTTACCAATGAAACCAGAAAGTAAGCTAGTGTAGAGATGTATAATAGTAGCAAACTACTGTGTACCTCTTGCATAAATTGCTTAGTTACATACCCGCAAGTCAAAAGCATATAATATTCATAAATTTAACGCGACGGTGAGGAGCCTTCTGCTGCAAAATAGAAAAAAGAAGAAATGAATGATTTTACTTCAAGACACTTTTTTGAGTTGTTCTTAAAAAAAAAATTTTTATAATCACACACACACACACGAGATATATCTCGATCTCAAATTGGAATAAATTTCAGAATCGGATCAAAAATTGTCAACCACCTGTCACGATGCATAGTCTAGCGTATTTCATCTAGACGCAAACCATTAATGAAATTTTATTCAATCTAAAAACTCAATAAATCTGACCTAAGGCACACAAATTAGGAAAAGGGATTTTGGGAGAAGGGTGTCTACAGAGAACAAAGTTTCCAACTAAGTAAATAGGTAACTAATGCAACTCCCGTAAAAATAGCGATAGAGAGTAGAAGATAAGTGTTGAAGACGTTGAAACGTTAAACGCAAAAAAATTTTGCCACGCACAAGGTTATTTACTTACTTCTTCGCACAAACAATTTCATAATTAAACGTGGGTTACCATTTAAAAGGTAAGAAATCATAAGTATGTGTGTTGATATCGTCAAGGAAAGAAAAAGGTGTTCAAAAATTAGCATAGTTTCCCTATCTCCTTGACAAGATAACTCGAATATGAACGGAATGCATCTGAAGATGATTCATAAAATGAATTCTCAATTGCTTAAAAGTCAGAAAGTTTGACTTTATTCATTTAGTTACTCATCCAACCGTTCGAGAGCACCTTTTCAAGCCTAATTCATCACAAAAGTAAAAGGTAAATTACAGTTTTAAATACTAAATAGAAAATTTCACATGGTCCTTCAATTTAATTCTACTCTAGATTGAGAACTGAGTGAGCTTAAGCTGACAAGAAACTATGGATTATAATTTAGTGTGGGAAGAGGAAAGTATTCTTTCATTGTGGAAGCTAAAATAAAGCTAAAATAATAATTCAGACACTCAAAAAATGTAATTTCAAGCTACGCTAATTGATTTCAATAAGCATTTTCGATTTTTTAAACCCAACTTGTTTCCTGCGATTAAAAATATTTCTCCCAAGTTTGTTTAACTGTTGAGCCTAATTCTGTAAAGCGTCTTATGAGATAATCGATAATAGATTTGTTTTAATTCCCTATAGCTAAGAATTTGAAGATGGAAGTTCTACGAAAACGCACAAAAGAATACAAAATGAAAATAAAAAATAAAGTAAGAAGAAAAAAAGTATTTTCTAATCTTTTTTCCGTTTTAGTAAGTTTTGAGTCTTTCAGACAGACCTTGTTCTCCCAAAAAACACACACAGTTAAGACGAGGAGATATAACGAAAATCCAAGCTAGAAAAACAAAATTTTGGCCTGTTTTATTTTAAAATTTATTCAATTCCAAAACGATGAATTTATTTTCGCGTCCTATATCGAAATAACGATACTACATCTAGGGGAATCTAAAAAAGGCTGAAAGTTCTCTTGAGATGGAATTGTCATTGACCATTATTGCCATTTAGATAATCTGAAACGCATTCTAAGTCGTCCGGTTTGTTTTCAATTTATTTTAAAGAATGTTTTGGAAAAATAAAACTCGTAGTTATGGTTATGTGCAAACATCTCACAATAACCTCCAATGGTTTTTAACCGAGTAAATAATGTCACTAGAAAAACTATCATAACTTTATAGTTACACAAAATTTAGTCTCTGACTTTTTATTTAAATATTGGCCATGCCAATTAAAAGATCTCTATTAAAAAAAATAAATACTGCATCATCCTTCACCAAGCAGCGCAGGAGAATCACATTCATTGTAATAGTTGTATAATAAAGCCATTACTGTGAAAAAATATTTCACATGTTGAAGACTAGTTATTAGTTATTTGTTTGGAAGAATTTATCATAAAACATGCGCCTTATATAAGCAAAAAATAATGTACTTGAGACCAAATATTTTTGCTGTGAATCGGTAGATATGTTAAGGCCTAGCCACTGAAGATAGTACTGAGGAGCGACGATTTTTGACACATATTTGTAAATATGAAAAATATTCCTTAAATTCCTCGCAAATGTTGACATGATATCCTAGTGATATTATCTTTCATCTTATGGAAACATTGACCGATTTTAGATTATTGGGCAAAAAACTTTAGTAATTGAGAACTAGACTGATATATCATCAACTAAATTCAGAGTATCTGAATGCTCTTACACATTCGTATATATATATATATATTCATTTATTTAAAATATAAATATATAAATATTTGGAGAAGGAGTGCTCAATTTTGCTTCCTTGTTTTCATTTGAGAATTATTTTCACAGAGCAAATATGAGCAATATGTACTGAGCAAAGATAAATGTAAAAATAATTTAAACCTTACATCGGATAACAAATGTTGCGATAGGGCGGGGGTGAACATTCATAAAAAAATCGGGCGCAATGCCATTACAACCATGTTGCTTTTAATTAACTTTTCCTTAAATTTGGCCAAACCAAATTCAACTAACGCCATAGCAATGACAAGCCAACAAAGTCAACGCTGCTCAGTGTAAATGTTTTGCTAGAAATGGGAATAAATGCGGGAATATTAATTTTATGAAGTAGAAGCGAGTCCGTAATTCTTTATTATGACTAATAAATTCACATATTTTTACAAAAATAAAAAATTCGCACAAGTCTCCTGAATTCTTCTACGGAGAAATGCTGTCTCCTTGTAAGTATAGACATTTCTATTAGATTCACTAAATAAACGATGAGCTTGAACCTACTTTATGAGTATATTTTAACTCACTTACTCAGCTAAAAAAATACATTTTTTCAAAGTTCAAATTTGAAGATGTGCGGTAGGGTAGAGACTCCTTAGTGAGAGACTCGAATTCCACCCTATTTTATGCTATCCGGACTTAATCAATGCGGATATCCGTTTCGCCCGTTGAGTATGTGTGGATTGGGAAACGAACGCGTAATCTCTGGAATGACATGCATGTAAAATGACCAAAGCGCCACTAACGCACACCGAAACTATCTGAGCAATCTGTCAGGTTCTTGCTTATTGGCTCTACCTTGTCCGAAATATGATCCTGAAAATTATGAAGTGTTCTAACTATTAAAGTATCAGGTAGAATTTCGTCGCTTAAGTTGTTTCATTTTTTAGCAATATTTCTCGGTTACCCTACTACATTCTATTACAAGGTTCTGTGTTTCACTTTACGATATTAATTTTACTGTCCAAATCGATCATATACAAGTTTTTTGCCATAACTTCTGCTTGACTTCTATCTTCTCTTCAAACTGGCCTTTAAAACACGAACTTCGCGAATTTCTAAATATATATATATAATGAAGTAAGCGTTGATAGCACTTAGAGAAAGGGCTTTAATGCATGAAAGAGGGAAAAAGCGAGTTCAACCTACCAGAAGGCGAGATAACTTGCACTCGTACAAGGCCTCGATGGTTGTAACGCACGGAGAGGAAAATTTGAATGTGTTCCACATAATTCACCGGTTCGCCCTCTTCATTAATTGCGTCTTGATCATTACTATCATTGGTTGGCCGACAACCAGTGAAATTGAAGGCATACGTCTCCGAAAATCGGACTGGAAGATTCCTTTTAGAGAAAAAAAAATAAACTAATTTATAAAGTGGATCACAGTACTATAAAAGCCATTCATTTGAATTGATTTTGAATGCCCTATTTCTACGTGACAAAAAACGCCTTTGAAACAAAAGGATACCTAAACCGCCACTAACAAATTGTCATTTAAATTGACATATTTCAAAAGCGGCATCAATCAATCCGGAAATCTTGGTAGGGACTGATGAAAATTCTTGAAGTCTCCAAAGAATAACAAAAAATGGTGGTACCAACACAAAAGCTACACACTTGCTGCAGCCAAGTAATGAGCAAAAGCAAAGTCTTGTCTTCTGAAGAGCACATTTAATGACTGAAATGTCTGTGCTCAAGATTTGTTTTGGTACTGATTGATCAGCGGATTGAACGTAGCTACCTCCATACAACTACCCTCTCCCAATAGCCAGAAAACAGTTAATTGATGTTAATTATGATACCGCTTAGTCTGCGGCTACCTACCTGTATAGTAAATGTAGACTGTAATAACTATTATTGATAACAAATAAGTTCTTAGCTTAGCCCATATCTTTAAACACTTCTCGATTCTAGTCAATTTACTGATCTCTTCACACAATCATATCCATGACTCATTCCCTGACTTTTCACCTGCTTATCAAATTCTACTCGGCTGTCTAGCCGTCTTATCTCTACGTGTCTTTTCCGCGCTTCCGACAATGCATTTTGCCTTCTGGTGGTGGTTAAGTTTTCCTTGTCTTCTAGTAATTTCTTCAAGACAACGTCTATCTTGATACTAATGAAAACGCAAACTTATCATTCAATGGTAATTAAGTAGCATTTCTTCGAATTCATTTCAACTTCAATTGCTCTATAAAGCACATTTCGTCTTCGATAACAAGCAAATAAATAAAACCACATATTAATTATCGTGTTATTTCTGTTTTTCTCCACATAACAACCAACATGTGATTGTTTACTGTCTAGTACAAACGCCATAATATCCCATATACAATCCTCAAAGATAATTGAGTTTTAATTAACGTGCGTTGTATAGAGGAGTTTATTTTTGAGACAATGTAACGAAGTGGAATAATAATTTACCTGGATATCTGCTTCACAGTAGTAGCGCATCTATGATGTGGCGGAAGGGTTCTCCAGAGTTCACTCAACCTCACCGACTTTCCGGCATCCATCAGACCGAATCCGTAAAAATTACTGTCTGAAATGGAAAAATATTGACCTGAAGATTACTCCCTCGCAAAGCTATTAAACGTAAAGATCTGTCTCAGTAGATTGCATTAAGGCATCCAACTGTAAAATGGTCTCCACTTGAGTATTCAGAACTAAAAAGAAAGCTTACACCTAACCATGTCTAAAGTAAATCACTTAAAATGCCAATTCCATTTTGGCTGGACGCGCTATCATGGCTGAAAAAAAATCGAAAATCTAGAAATCTGTAACCGAAAACATGAATTTCCACTTAAAGGACATTCAAGCAAAACTGCAAAAGTGAGAATCTGCCAACCGTGTACAAATTTTCTCAAAAAATAAGACACTTTTCCTCAGTTGCAACGATTAATAGTGCACCATTATCGGCTGTTGTAAGTCGTATAAGATATAAGGGCAGTTGAAATGACACATCAAAGCATGACTCACAAACGTGTAATTAGATGGCATATTTGTAAAATCAACAATATGTATTGCTCCGAGCTGGAACTAAAAGCATTAAATGTCCCGAATCATTAGAACAAATTTCCCCCCCCCCCTTTTCTTCTAATCCCCTTTCCTTCATCCATGCCAATAGATTGGAATGATTTGGAAAACAACGAAAATTACTCCATCAGTCAAGTGAACTCCGCGTATGTCTGATATAATTATGCAGGAATCAGAGCGGCAAATAGCGAAAGTTGAAAATTACGACGTCACATCACCATTCCTCACTTTTTGGAGATATAGACAGCCCAACTTTCACGATTCCAAGACAAGTTGGAATTATGATGTCACCACGTCAGTATCCACTTGATATTGACCTTCTCCCTCGTACCACGCATTATGGGATTGGTTTATTAGTTCTCGTATTCAAATACTTTCCCGCGATGCCAAAAAGATCGTTAAAGTTAGGTGCTACGTTAAAGGTATTTACAGTAATAATATTTATAATAAAGCGGAAATTTGTTAAACCATGGGAATGGCGGATACACCCCCCAGGAACACACTAGTCTAGCATGGAATGAATCAGAATGAGGCAATTTTGATTAACGGAGGTAAGCGAATTTGGTGGAATTCAAACGGACTGGCGGATGGGAGTTCAGACATAGTTGGGTTGTTTACTGTTGCCCTCAGACTGTACTATGACGTAAGGGAGGTTGGGAAAGGGATGGAGAAAGGAAGTCCACTCCAGTGTTTTGCCTAAAATGACGTTCTACAGAAATTTAATACGTTAAAGTGTGGGTTAACTGGGAGAGAAATTCGTAGGAATTGAAAATTTTTCAGTCTTTATTTATTTTTTTCAATTTTAAAGACAATATCTACAAAAGCGAGTCATTTAGAGAGCACATTTTAACCCCCCCCCCCTCTCTCTCCATTGGCTAAGCCAGTTTGAAATATGTATAAAAAATTAGCAACACAGGTATTATAGTGCATAATTTGAAAAATTGGTTTGGGCAAGAGCGACTTTTCACTAGGGAATTCAGGAAAATTTGGAAATGAATGATGATGTTGTACGGATCTAGAAAAAGCTCAGTAAAACTGTTTAAATGCATATTGAAAAGTTGAAAATGAGAGATATACAAATAACAGTGGGAGGGAGAAAAGATTACCAAAGGTGAATGTTCAGGAGGTGTACAAGGAAATAGTAAGGCCCATAGTTCAGTAAAATGTGAAAGAGTTCTTCCACCGATCTCATTATATAAGTATCAAATAGCACTTATGCCCTATTGATAAGCATGATGTGCTGGAAATAAAGCATCATTGCTATCAAAAATGGAGGAGTTAAATCACACCAACTTCTTTTCCAATTATTGAGCTTTGTGAGGCATTTGTAAGTCCTCACTAAACCTAGCACCGGATTTACGCTCCAACGGATCTCTAGTTCAAATCTATAATTGCTAACTAATACCCAGGAATTTAGGGATTCAGGGTTACTTCCCACAAAAAAGTTTGCCTACTTTTTGCTGAATGAGATTTTTGGAAAGAAAATTTGACTAATTGCCAGTAACTGCCTCGTTAGCCCAAAGGACGAAGGAATTGTACGCATCTAACCACAGGGGAAATTCAACTGGAAGAATATCAGAATCTCCTCCTATTAAAGATATCCATTTCATTAACCAACCGAATCTTTTCAAGTCAGAAGGCATGGAATTTTCAAAATCCGCTCAAATTTAAGTTCTTAATAACCTATAAGAGGGGAGGGTGGGGAGTTGTCAAGGTAGATCAATTTTGCTAAGTATCAGCACCCAGTAATATTTTACGACACTGATCCATCTAGATGTGAATTACCCTCTATTAGGTGAAGTCTTCTTATGAAATGGGCACAAATTGTGTCAAATATTCATTGCCAAATGTTGGCACTTGAACATGTAGTCATTTCAAGCTAGTTTAACCAAATTCGCCAGATTCTCCCTCCTACAAATCCGTTACAAATAACGGAGAAAAAAACTAAAATAGAGGACTGTAGATCACCACCTATTACCTAAAAGCTGGCCAGAAGCAGCGAAGACTTCTTTGAGAAAGTGGGAACTAGAAGATATACAAGAGGCACTATGTCATATTTTCATTCAATTTTTACTTAAAGGTGTTCAACGACAGCGCGCTCCCGAATTCACTTTGTATGAATGAAAGCGAGCAGAAGAGCCCGATGACCTTTCATTGAGTAAATAGAGTGAATTCGAATATAAAAGTGGCTGTAAATGGGGAAAGATGGTGGGCGCATCCAGAGTGTACTCATGCGTGTGGTAATTGCTAGTGACCAAAAGGGGGAGAGAGGGAGGGATAGGGGGCAATAAATTGAATAGCAATAAAAATAAAAATAGCTCAGCTAAATAGTGTAACGTAATTTGTAAAATAAAGGCCTCTTCCTATTGATGTGGTTAATATTTTTAGATAATAAATAATAGGCCATAATTAACTTTGACTAATTTAATCAAAATTCATCGAGTCTAATCATTTAAGGGAAAATATGGTCGGAATGAAGCTGAACAATTTTAATCTTGAGTCGATTTTAAAAAAAAAACCCTGTGAATTAAATTCTTCTAGATTATTCACGGTTAATAACAACGGTCATGGTAATAATAAGCTATTAACTCTTGTGCCACTTGATTTATATGAAACCACCTTACTTCCATGCCATATGAACAAAAATAGAAAAGTCCGTCTGGGGCACAAGTCTTCACCGCTAATCTGCACAAATATAAATCTAGCAATTCTCGGTGGAAAAACCTTACTTATTGATTACTCAATTTCATTCAATTAAAGATTACATTAACTGTTATTATTAGCAAAGTCAACGGAGATAAGTGTTTATCAACACAGACAGACAATTAGAATTAAGGGATCTCGAAAGAAATACGAATATCTCTACGCCGCTCTTAACCAGTATTAATTAACGCCGTTCACTTAATGTAACTATGCATACAAGTATACCCGACAGGCTCTTATTTATAATAAACAGTTTCTAATTTGCCTACTGTCCTCTTTCCCACTTTGCGTCAAAATCTGCAAAATTTTAAGCTTGAATTTAAGAAAGAAAAACTCACATAGATAACCCGCTCCATTCTTTGAGAAATTACCATCTCTGAAAGGCTTTGGATTGGCTGTGAGCATCGTTATATACTGCACATCTCTCCAGGTAAGTTTGGGACTAAACAGAGAGAGAGAGAGGTGGGGAGAGTGATAATTTGATTAGTAGACCTGAGTTGATTAAATTAACATTAAGGCAGTCAACCACCCTGCGTCTATGAAAGTGGCTCCACGGCTCTATTTTTTAACACCTTCACAGTGCCAGATGCACTATCCAATAAAACTGAAGTTTGTTGTAGCAGATTATTATTTATGAAAACTGCTGTTCAATGCAAGAATTCCATTTTGAATCTTCTTCTAACTGAACTTAACGTTCGCTAAATATACCTGGCCATGAATCGCCTAAGAAGAAAGAGCCGTCAAGGTAAATTCATTGCTTAAAAATCATTACATTTCAAGACCGAAATTTCAACTATTTTTTTATTCACTTTCCTTCATAAAAAAGCGAAGCATTTCCGTGACCAAATAATCACCTTCAATGCATACTTAAATTGGCCATTCTCGTCTAATCACATTATTTAAATAACATTTGCCGGGTTTATCTTGAGAACAAACAGGGAAAAAAAGCCAAAGGTAGTCATTATTAGCTAACAATCAAAGGAAAGGGGAAGCTTTTTTATTTTGGAAGCTATGCATCACCTTGTCCAAGCCATATATCCAGGAGTAACGCTTGCTTAAATGGCCTAAGTGAAATGAGCCTCACTAAAAAATCATTAGCAATCTCAGCGACTATTACAAATCGATGAGTCACAAAAACCGCAGAATTAATCCAATCAATCAAAAAGGTCTGAATACCGTGGACGTCAACTTAATCATGGCCACGAAAGTCAAATCATGAAATTTTCACAACATTATGCTTCATACGAGAATAAAAGCACTTCAACACTTTCAGAATTCCAATTAGGCCAGACACTCTCCCGATTCTCTAGTTTCATTGCCCACATTTCCTAGAACACTCCCGTTTCTCTTTGTCTTGTTCCCTTCTTTCTCCGTTCTCCCCAATTCGTGTGCTTCACGTTGCGAAAACTTCTAACAGTTTTTACTCATATCGGTATGAACAGTGATCTTGATGGTTGTTGAAGTTTTCATTTTTATCACATATCCAACTCCAGAAACATTAATGGGATTTTTTTAAATACACTAATTTAGAACCTCCTTCAAAGAATTAGCCAAGCAAATTCAATTTGATTTCAAAAATTTCCCATTTTCCAATTTTTATTTATTCGAATTTAAGTGAATTCGTGACTACAAAGATCAACCTCATTTAGAGACCTCCTGTCATATTTAGTAGTAATACCGTCTCCATCTGATGGCAGATTGGCTTAACTTTTTTAATTTTATAAAATGCATCGTACTTGATTTGCATTTCGTGTTTAAAAGCTACCAAAAATAAATATTGCCAGCTCACGAAAAAATAGACATTTACAAATTTATGAAAGAGGAAATTGGGGAAAAAGCACTGAGAATTCCAAATATCATATTTGCTGAAATGCTGAAATGAAAAAAAACTTACAATATTACCGTGGATATTAAAGACCCACAATGTGGTAGGGATTTAGCCCATTAAAGCATAAAAATGCTTTTAGCAAACAGATGGTGTCACATAAACAAATTGAAATCATAATGATGATAATGAGATCAAATACTTTCATTTATGATAAGTACAAAAGGACGGCTTATTGAAATTTGTTTACAAGACCATATCCTCTACATATCAAACGCCTTGAAGTTGTTTTCACAATTATTTTATTCACAATCAACAATAGCCTTAATTTGCTTTATAATACTAAATGGAAGTGAGCCTTCAAACACTCTGTTTTAAAGCATTCGAACTTCCCACTGCACAACCTTTTCCTTCAAAGATGAAAGCCGACAGAGTTAGTCAATTTGTTTATTGAACGAGCGCAGAGTTTTGAACCCTTGATTTTCAATTTGATAAACAATCTATATTACCCAATTAAAGATGAAGTTTTGAGTGATATTTTGTCAGAAAAGATTAAATATAGAAGGACAATTTTCATGCTAATTTATCCACCGGATTTAATAGACAGAATTTTGATCATGTAAATTCCCACTAAGGCAGGAAATGGCATCGTACGAGTTTACGAGTAGGAAATTAAGTCTATTTCGGTTATAATCGATGTCATCATAAAGTAAAGTCATTTAGTCCTCATGGTTCAGTAATAAAATCACATGCAAAATTAAAATGAACTTGAACTCGGAACGAAAACATTGATAAACACTGGTTTTGTAAATGAAATATTCAGATAAAATTAATATTTTACAAGGAGAAACGAATAATCTTTTTCAATTAGGCGGCATTGTAAAACTAATCTCGAGGCACCCCTGTCGATATTAGGAGTTAAATTGAGGGGCTCCGTGGGTTCTACCATGGTATGCTTTCTCTTGGTTCAAAGAGGAGATCTTTAAGGTGGTATGAGCATCGTTAAGATGGTGAGAAAGAGATTACCTCCTAACAAAGCGGGCGTTGGGATCTTAGGACATATTTTTATTGAGTAAATTTGGAAAATAATCCTGTTAAAAGAATTTATATATTCTCCTTATTAGTGACTGTTAAGTGGTTTTACGCACTTCATGATGTGATATTTCAGAATAAAAATTTAACTTTGTACGACTCCCATGTATACTATTACAACAATTATGAGGACGCAGGGCACATTACGAGTACTTGTACCACTGATTATTAGCCGTATACAACATACTTGGCCTCAAGCATAAGAGCGATTATTCCCACGGCCAATGGCGCGCTGGCCGATGTGCCAGTGTGCTGACTTGTGCATCCATGGTTCAGATCCGTGGTCACCTAAAAGATTAAAGCAAATGTCAAATACGCAATCTACGTCACAATCCATTATATATCAACCGAAATAAACCGAAACTAACAATTCCCGACTCGCTGCTGTAGGTAGACACAAGAACAGCAGCACACTTCTCCAGGTACCAGGGTTTCTTATTATCTTCAGTGACACTGCTCACAGCCAAAGTGTATATACTACTGACGTAGCCATCAGCGGCACAAGAATCGCCTCGCCGACCACCATTGCCAGACGCCCAGACAAATATGTTTCCCAGGCCATTGCGTCCCTTAAGTAACACACGCACATATATATAGTAATAGAGATCATTGTAAGTTTTATGGTTAGTGATTTGGGGAAAAAATAGAATGGAATTAATTTTTTGTTTATAAGCCCTTCCATTTGGATAGAGGGATTGTTTAGTGTTGCAAACTGCTCTTCGACAAGGGACAAGACATTAGAGGGGGCAAAATGGGTGATATCCGTAATTTTTAATGATGGGCGTAGGCTAAAGGAGCTCGAAACGCAGTAAACATGAATGACTTTGATTAAGAGGCAATTGAAATCAGGTCTTAAGCGCTAAGGGAAACCTAATTGTGGAAACATTGGATGCAAGCATAGGAATATGGATTGAACTTGTTTCAGTAAATGCTCAAAATAACTGTCAGTTAGGAAGATAAGTAAATTCTGAATCATTAATTTTCTTCAGTTGAGATTAGAGACTACGATTGCACTTTAATAGTTACTAATATTACACATGGTCATGCAAATGAATTCAGTTTTTTTGCTGTAGAAAGTAAATTAAATTGGTTAACATAAAGTTGAATAATTAATGAAGGAGAAGAGATCAAACGAATTTTAAAATTAACTTCAAGGTATCAAAGAGTCTTACTATCTTCTCTTTTTGGATTCGATTCGAACAAAATTTGCAAGTTCCAAAATTCAAATCTCATGATTCAAGTTCCACTGGAATGCTGTGAATGCTCTTCTGCGATATTCCGAGCCTATAGACCAGTTTTTTAAACAAGAAGGGCCAGTCTTGCAAATTTAACTCATTGGTTGAGACATCAATGAAATTTGCCCTTCGATAGCACTAGAGTGGTATTTGTTGAAAGAGCTATGAGAGGAGAGATTAAGCGCTAGCATCTAATAAATGACACTCAACAATAATACTGCCCTTTTTTCTTAATAATAAGTGTCCTAAGTTTTTCCCCATCAATGGTGTAGGGCAGTAGCTTAATGCATTTGTGAATACAACTTTGCGCAAGAATGGCAGGAGGAGGGAGTCGAATCCAAGGAGATTCCTGCAATCTTGCATCTCGCTGATATGTGGGCTTTTTGAATAAAACGAATTTAATCATAATTTTATCAATATTATTAACTTAATTGTGGTAGATAGCGGTTTTAAAATAATTTAATTGCCAAGAGTACCAGAGATTATACTAGAGTCTGTGCTCCTTTAAGTAGTTGAACTTTATTTCACCTAAAAGAAGAATGCATTAACAATTGGGAAATATATCAATTGGGAAATATCAATATATATATTTTGCCACCGAAAATGCTAATATCAACAAGCAGGCGTAAATTATGCGAAAAATATTAACAAACATTAGAGTTTAATCAAAGGAATAATTCAGAGTGCAAGACTGGTTTCATTGGTGCATTTATTAGCCACTATTGAGCTCTGCTATTTCAAATTCTTGTCCTATCTCAGATTCCCCCTACTTTTTTGACAAGGTGAAGAAAGGAACAGAAACCAGAGAGGGTTGAAAGGCTCTCTGCATTAGTTAGCCAGTCAATAAGATCAGGGCGGCGTGAACATGAATTCACTCAAAAAAACAGGAGATAAATCCTCAAATTCGAACATTATAGCATGAAACAATTGATCCTTTCAAAGAGGTCAGAAGCGAAGATCAAATTGTGTTGGATTCTCTAGATACCTGATTTTCTACTTCACTACTGCTTTATAATGTCCTGTGATCATGTTCTTTTTCTCGGTAATCATTGCAAGGGGCAATATACTAATTAGTTAATTAATTAATAACTAACTGCCTTTAAGCTATGTAGCAGAAATAGGCAGAGATCTTAGGTTATGCAGAAAACTGATTAATGGTTTATACCCTTTCTTCAGAACTGGTCCATGAGATAGGATAAGTGAAATCCATAAACATAGACATCTCTGGTGTTCGGTAAATAACTAACTGAATCTAAAGAGAAAATTACAATTCTCGCTGTTATTCTGTCGTATGTTGGGAGTGTAGTTGCCAGCCTGCAAGTATTTAGAATCAGAAAACACGGTTTCGATATTCATTGAACAACTAAAACTGATCAAAATCGATCGAGAGAAAGATTTCTTGTCTAAGAAGCTCCAAGATGCCCATTCTCTGTTCATAATGAGTGGCCAAATGGAATATGGATTATAAATAAATAGTTCTGATGGATTGACAAGAACCGAGACATAACTTTTGTTGGCAAAACTAATGACTGGCAGCTAACAGTTGACAACCACGACCCCAATTTAAACAAAACCATAGGAATTGAGTGTCGGCTATTGCATAACAGCAGCGAAAATATAAAAGAGTAGAAAAGAGAAAAGTGCAGGATAAGAGAGAGAGAACTCTACTATCAGATAAACGTCAAATGTGTCGGCAAGGGTGAGTGGAAATACTAATACAAATACAATATCAAGCACGTGAGCAAGGATGCGTTCGAGACTACGAGTGAAGATGCACTTTAAAAATACATGAGAAAGTAGTATCAAAAAGAGAAAGTCAATAACTACTTTCAGAAGTTATGGAAGTTATGGAAGTTGTGGGTTTGGAAAATAGTAGCATCGAGACATCTCTACAGCTTCGTAGGCGAAATTAAAGTATTTTCACAGATGAATTGGTACAGCGATTTTGAAAAGGCATAAGAATTATTCCACCTATTTTTATCCCATTCATACATACAGATAAGCAAATTGTCTATCGTTTCTTTGCCTTGAAAATTGGCAGTGGAATCTTTGTTCTTTTTCACCTCTCTTTTATCAAAAACAAACCCACTTTATATATACATAAATATAAATTCGGGAGAAGCTTTTTTCAAAAAAAAATGGTAGACCAACAAAGTGTCAGCTCGCCGCCATTTCAGCCTAATTTGTGGAATAAGCCGCGTATTTACTTCAGCAATTTTCGGTGCTATCATATGTCTATTGTTGATATTTTTAAATACATGTAATAAAGAGTGTGGTTCATCTAAGGTGTTTACCGTGCTCCTATAATGCATGAACTTAGTTAGGTAGGTGTCTTCCAGATCGCAGCCCGGGAAGAAAAAGGATCATTGAGTCTCCCCGCCCTTCACCATCAATCAGACTGCGAATAAACCAATGGACAATAGAACCCTGACCTCCTACAGCACATACGACCCTGTTAACCGATCAGAAAAATGTCCGCATAATACTACTAAAATCACACTTGACTACAGATTGCGCAATTTCCCAAAAAATTACTTGCAAATGAATATTCACCGAAGAATGCAAAGTAAAGTGAAATTTGAAGATTTTGCCACTGGAAGTAAACATTTACCACTAAAGCAGCAAAGCAGACCCAACGTGTTTAGTGGCAGAGTAATAGATCTATTTGCGAGTGTCTACGAATAATAAAAATCCAATCAATGCCAATACTAA
Source organism: Hymenolepis microstoma (assembly GCA_000469805.3). NCBI lineage: Eukaryota > Metazoa > Platyhelminthes > Cestoda > Cyclophyllidea > Hymenolepididae > Hymenolepis > Hymenolepis microstoma. The sequence goes on along the minus strand of LR215995.1, from coordinate 5,564,569 downwards.
TTTTAAAAAAATCCATTTAATATTAAATTGAATAGAGAAGGTGATCTTGGAAATTTGATTCTCATAGAAAGGGATACGCGTTTAAGAGCAAACAAATAGGAAGAAAAGAATGTATCAAATTTATTGCATTACAAGTACAAATTGAATACGGAAATTTGCACCAAATTTAGTATTCCTAATAGTAGAAGATGCAAACGTAATTTAAGTTGTTACGTTGGTTTCTGTTCATTTTTTTCACTTTTTAATTGTATATCTTGTTTATTTATCCATTTTAAACAACATTAAGAGCGATATCATCTTAGTTTAGAATTGCTATTATAAAAGTCCTTCGAATACAGCCAGCGTATAATACTCGATTCTATTTCTGCTTCGACAAAATCTGAAATAGGCATTTCAATAAAGAACGCTTGGCCTTGTAGAATGCCTCCTCCGCTTGGCTGGAAATTTGCCTACATTCACTCAGGTTTTTTTGTAGTCCAGGAATAGCCTCATCAAAATTAGCCATAATTAGATTCGAAAAGAGACAGCGGGTAAAAGGTTTCATCCAAGCTTCCTTATCCAATATCCTAATTAAGTAAGGTCTGTAATGTTTCCTTTACGTACACTAATCACGCGTTGGGAAAAGCTTTTCTGAGTGAGTTCGTTAGTTGAGTTGAAAATTGCAATTGATTTAGAACGATCTTATACCCATAAACCATGGACAATACCTCCCTTTAGGAGGCACTTTGTTGATAGTTTCGTGACTATATGGGGATTCTTCAAAACAGCCAAATTTTCTACATCGAAGATCTCCAGGATACGATCGAATCTGTATCGTAAATTTTGACGCAACACTGACGATAATGCATCTAACTGCCCAATTAGTATCTTGGACGCTAATTAAAGTAAACTGTGAAATCTATGCCACCATATGACAGCAAGCGATACTATCAAACTGAAAAAAATAATAATAAATGCCTAATTACAGAATGCCTAACCGATTGTCTTCATCTGTACTGGAAAATTGGAATACAATTTGCCATTTTAAAGCCATTAAAAGCGAAGCACCCTTGAAAGAACTATAAAACACACATGTACCCCCCAAAAACAAAGGGAAAATGTCTAGGGAAAGGGAAGACGATCCTCCAACATGTAAGAATGTGAAAATGAATGAATGGGGCAAAGATGACAAGGTGAGCTAGGGAGAGATGGAAGAGGGAGAAAGCTAATGCCAAATTTATAACTCATAAAATATAATAAACTAGTTAAAGCAAAGTCCTAACAAAAATATCTAGCGAAAATACAAAAGTAAATAAAAAGAATAATAATAATAAAAAAATAATAAAAAGGTACATTTAAGTGGGCAAATGCACTGTTAATAAATAATTACTGAGAGTTAATCAATTACTGCGCAGATCCACATAGAAGTAAATATTCCATCATCCAGAATAAAGGACACCGCGAAAATTACCTCGTCTAAATTGTTACTAACTCTTAGAAAGGAGTATTCAAATTGGGTCGAACCGGCGTCAATTGACGCATCAAACGTTCATTATGCCAGTTTGGACTCGGATATCACATACAAGGTTATTGAAAAAAAGTTTTTAAATCTTTAATTATGATAAAGGAAAGGAAACAGTTATCGAAATTTAAGCGTCGATGAATCTTTGCGGAAGTGCACATTCACACAAGCGTAATGACCTTCAAGAACCGCCCTGTAAGGCTCAAGTCCACGTGGTCTTTTTGGTAACGCAGAAAACTTCAAAGCTCAACTCTAATTATGAACGTCACCCCTCCCCCCCTCCCCCTCTCTCCCCCGATTGGCTTGATAAGAGGAAGCAATTTTTCAATCACCCTGTTGAAGGCACATTTTTATTTCATTTCAACTTGATGGTGGAGATTTTGCGCAATGTCCCAGATAGTGCGGGACCTTCTTTCCAGCATGGATGTGTACTGATATGATAAGTACGTAAATGAGCGCATCATTGAAATGGAGTTAAATATTTCCTCAAATGACCAAATCATGTGAGTAGGCCTGACTTTGTGACGAGAATTGCGTTTTGTGCGCAAGTGCTATATCCATGTGCATTATGATCAGAGGACATTTTTAACCTTTTCTATTCTAAAGCGGCCAACAGAGTGACTGATTCTTCTTGTGCACCGATTAGCACATTGGCTAAAGTGTTCAACTACAAAGTCAGAAGTTGGAAGTTGGGTGTGAAGTGGTCAGCTAAACTACGTTAAATGAGGCCTATAAAGTAACGGTGGAAGGCGAATTTCTCACAAGAAGGGCTCTGTGCTGTCAAACCTCTACCCAGGATGAGTGTTAGAAAACACTTTACTTTTGTATATTTCTAATTAAGTAACTAACTAGTCATAACTAAATAAAATCTTTAACCCAGACCGGTTCACTTCGATGGGTTAATGATATTCAAGCACTTTTGAAGAAAAGAAGCGTTTTCTTCACGGAAACAATAATAAATTTGGAAAACGCATTAAGGTTCCATTCAGATCTTCTCCTTAAGGTCTCCCTCCATTACTCCAAGAAACCTAATTGCACATGCGATAATTTCAAACGTGAGTATAGAAATCGGGAAACATGACACCCTAATCTGTTACTAATATGCAAATGAATGGTGAAAAGGTACTTCCCCACCTCTTCTCACCATTTTTGAAGCTGTAGGCTGATGAAGAGCATGCAACATTATCTTGCCTTCTCAACTACTCAAATGGCAAGATAGATCGTTTTTTTCACCAAAACGAATGTCAATAGGCAATGGACGTCATAGACAAGTATTTGCTCAAATCCAGGTGAAAAGCATGATTTCTCAATTTTAGAACTTGAACTACTCATCTACTGAACATATTGTGCAAATCGAATCTGGAAATCAAATGAAGTGAGACTCTTCGACACCTTGACATTGCCACCCAGAATCTTTTCGGATCCCTCCCCTTAACCCTTTACTGAGCCCTGTGTTGAGCGCTTCCAATTTCTTCACACAGAAGGTAAATTGTTAAATGAGTCTACTAAGCAGGTTAGCTAAGACGAGTTAGCTCAGAGGCAATAAAATGAAATGGACAATTTGGACACTAATTGTACACTAATGTCGTCCTAAATTCAGGCGTTCCATTTGAATTTAGGTTATTTCTCTTCCCGAATTCAAACACCATCAGCTTTCTCTAATTTGACGCTTCATTAACAGTCACCAGCATACATCCGATGCATATCTTAGTTTTACAACCGAAATAAAATTCAAAATTAGTTTATTGGGCTATCCCTTCAATTGGAGTAACTTCATTTAAACAACGAAGACTTTATAATAAAGTCTCGTTTCTATTCTCGAAGAGACAGAGCGAAGATTCACTTAGAAGATCCAATCTGAAATGTAAACGCTTAGCTTTTTAATATTACATTTTTGGTGACGATAAGAAATCGATTTAAAAATTTCATTCTAATTAATATGAACCAGTGAAAATCAATTTAAAAAACTACTGGGTATAGTGTTGCATTTTTTATAGATTTCTTTACGAAACTGAATACTGTATTAAACATTTCTAATTAACTAGAAAATGGACGTCAGGAGCTGAGCAGTTTTAAACGGTTTCGTGGCCATGGATGTCCCTCTTTTTATGAATTTTCCACAATTTTATTCTTTGAAGTGTGACAGATGATAGGCGGAAAAGAACCCTACAGCGCCGAAATATCCTCTCTTCAGCCAATTTTCGGTTTTTTTATTTCCACCAAATAGTTATCAATTGGCATTTGTCCATTATTTTCAATTGGAGAACCTTTAGCTGGATAATAAACACCCCATACTTAAAAGATAGGATTTGTAATTTTGAAAGAAATTCACCGATTGGCAATATCTACCGGGTTTATCGATCTATCTCATTTACTTACCGCATGTTGAGTTTCATTCTTTTATGCCTCGGACCACACCCTATTTATTGATTTGTCTCTAATTTACCTCTCTATAGTTTCGTTTTACCATTTTCAGTGCTCTCTGTCTCAATTCAAGTAGATAGGAAGAAGCATAGCCATGCATTTTCTTTTTTAACCCAACATTAGTAGCACCTAAACTGGATTACTTGGATTGCTTATTAAATTGATAAAATCGCAGCTGGGGCCTGGATAAATGCATGTTCGCGCCTGATAGCTAGAAAATTGTAGGATAAGGGAAAAGGACCCTAATATAGCTAGTGAAGGGGACAATATGAGAATGGAGAATCTGGTCTCCAATACATCCGGATGTTTGAGCAAACTGCCCCCCCCCCCCCCCACCCCCAAATTTATAGATATTATTTATTTGGACGTGATGTTTTGCACATGGCGGTGATGATAGTGGCTAGTGAGTGTGCGCACAAGCGCAAAAGCATCTGCTGACTCACTGTGCCCGTGCTGTTTGTCAATTGTGCGACTCGTGCCGCGCGCTCGTCTTCTTTCACCAAAGCTAGTCGTCGTAGTAGTAATTGCAGTAGATATTCGCATGCTCTTTCCGCCGCTCTCTGTGCTCTCACTCCTGAAATTCTTTATAGCCTGCTTGTATCACCGCTGGCAATGTTTTCGCGGTTGTTAAATTGGGCCAGTTAGATTAGGCTGGAAGAAGTATTTACACCAAAAGGAATTATAAAGTGTATTTGACTTATTGATATTGAATTGTGGATAGCAAGAACGCGGATTGCGCATTTCTCAATGGCGACTGGTTCATTTATGGATGTTAAACTAGGTTTGGCTCAAGCATCCCAAATATAATTACGTTAAAATCAATTTCAAGATCATTAATGAATTCAGTAGAAACCATCCTTCAAATCCCTTTCAAATTCCAATATAACAGGCCATTAAAAGAGATATATTGTATGTTATGCCATGTTAGCGCGTCTTAGCTTTTGCTAAAAAAAACTTATCTGGGCTTTTAGAGGGAACACATTCACCAAGATGGATTAATTAACCTCAAAGCTTAGCTAATAGGACAATAACCTCCTAGCTTTGTGGATATGGACACGTTAAAGGAGAGAGTGAACGTTCCCCTTATTTGAGTCTTGAAATATCAGAACAAAACTGCTGTGAGCTACACTCATTAAGTGGGTAGAGGATAGCATTATAAATCCAAATTTCACTGCCTCTTACTGGGCTGTTTAACTACTCCCGGTGTTCTTGGACTCTTTAGTCATTAAAGTAAGGCCAACTCGTATCTGTAACACAAACTTTACCTGATCATTTTCGAATAATTTAGATAATTAAAGAAAATTTTTGGCATAAATTTAGTGAACATTGAGGGGTAGATTTCGGCGCCCACTATCATGTGGGTCTCTGATTAGATGATCAGATAGTAACTATGGACGCAAGAGAAAAATTATCACATACACTTGTTGATAGATATATGCTTATGTTTAGTTCCAAAGTTTGCGATCGGTTTTCAGAAAAATATCATATCCCCCAATTCTATTCACTCATATCTAAGCGAAATTGTGATGAAATGTACCGACGTTTACCTTTATGAACCTAATCACTTATGACTAAAACTCAAAGGGTATTGAAGTGGGGAAAAATAAAAAACCGGAATAGGGAGAACGCAGCTACACAATTACCTTCAACTGTAAACCCCATTCTGCTCATAAATATATCAGGTCTTTAGCCGTATTCGAGGAATTCGGTATTTTCCTCACTTTCAAATACCAGAATCCTAACTCATTCCCAACCCAATGAGGATAATATCGATTTTACTGCTGTAGCACAAACGAATAATGTGATAGCACTAGAAATGGTTGAAATTTTCTGGCCAATAAAAAATGAAAATTTGTACTAACCGAAGTGTCAATGAAAGGAAATACTATTAGTACTGCAAGACACAAATTTCAATCAAAGATTAGAAAAATCGCAGGTTCTAGGTTAACCAATAGACTATTGTGTGTAAGGCAGATGTTAGTGGGGCTGTCTCATTATATATCCGCTAGGCGGAATGGTTAAACACCAATTTGAAAATAACGCATCCTTTTTCCTCATTGCCCACTGCGCATTTTCCTGTTTACGTTGAATAAAATATGCTTCCTGTCTCAGCAAGCATCCGATTCTTCACACATCCACACACCCTAAGGACACAGCCCATTAGTTGGTTTTAATGTTGCTTTAATTTCAGTGATGATGACGTAGAGAGGAAAGATTTATGCACTAGACGGTGATCATAGTGCTACCAACTCGTAAAAGTGTAATCCTCCACATTCCAAGTGGACAAATGAGGCAGAGGTTAATGGATTTGCTCTGTGGCAAAGTGTGTTGCTGCTTTATCGGTTAGGGCTAACTTATAGTACATTTGTTCAACTTATTCATAGCCTCATATTCAAAGAGGAATTATATTTTAATTATTTATCAGAATTTGTCATTATTTTATTACTAAACATCATGCTTTTAAAACATACAATTAGATCAAGTAGTCAACAGGTTCCGAGTACGGCGAACGTGAACTCTCACTCAAAAGCCCGAGGATCAAAATCAAGCTCTGAAACATTTGGACCCTATGACCCTAATAACGAAGTGGGCAACTCAATGCCTCCTAAAGTCAAATGAACATTCTAATTTCCCAGTATTCTCCTCTTCATCACCCCGGACCATCCTATATATTGCATTTATATATACCTTGCGCGTTCAAATGCTATGACATTAATAAAACTCACAAGCACCTTTGCATAAGTATGAGTAATATCAGTTTAAGTTTTGCATTGTAAAGAAATGACTAAAATATAGTCATTTGCAAGCCATTTGAAGAAAGCGAGAGCGAAGTTCACAAGGATAAATTTGTATTAATAGTGAATGAAGGTGAAGCCCTGCCAATTTTAGAACTAACCAAGTTTGTAGCTACAGCAATAGTCGAGATATACATCTTTTGCATGTTCACTTCGTAAGATGCGAAAAAAGTCTCTCCTATCCACAAGCACACAATATGGGTCAAGGCCGCGACTCTGTGCGCAATGTGATTTTTTGAGAAAGTATGACACAGATTTAAAGTATATTTAAGAGCACCTGTTCAATTTTCGATATTGATATCGATGAAAACAGGCGACACGAAAAACGCCTTTCTGTTCCATTTTTTCGAAATATATAATTAAATATCGATATGTATTTTAACTTGTCGCAGGAAATTAAGAAATTTTTCACTTTCTTCTTGACGTACACTTCATTTTATGAAAACTGATTAAAATTGAGTGGAGTATGAAGGAGAATTTAAGCAACATCTTGAAGAAATACCAACTGGATTTCCAACAATGCTTTATGGAAACCATTTTATTCCTTGTCTAATACAAGGGATAAAACTTTAAATGAATTTAAAAGTGAGCCCTGAAATTTTAAAAACCCATAAGATAGTCTCATACGATTAGCTTTGTCACTAAAAGCCAGGATAAAAGGATAAAACTGTAGCAAATAAATAAATCTCTACTGACAGGGATTGGGAATAGCTATTTTGGGATTAAAACCGTAAATTTGACCCCCCCACCCCCCACCCCACCCCACCACCCGTGTATTTGGTAAAAATAATATTAATGAAAGATATGTATCCCTTGGCTTAATTGTATCCTTGATGCAAACTTTCGGTTAAATAGACCGCAGCCCAAAATTAAAATATTGGTCCTTTCTGATTTTCTTTAAATAAAGATATTTCAAATATTTATTTATAACCCTGTTCACAATTTACCTTAGTAAAGAAAATTTAAATTTCAACACCTAGCTTACCGTGGTTGCACCTTTATGGAAAGCTTCAGACGCCATACGCCCGGGACCTTCGTATATACGTCCTGTATCGTCAGGACCCCAACTTCCTGAGAAGATGTCGATGTAATTTTGATTGAATTTCAAGGACTCAGCTTCCACACGGTCTGTTATGGTACCATCCAACATTCGAATGCCTAACAACGAGTTTAAGAGAAATATAAATTCTTAAGCAAAAGCACATCACTGAGATTATCCGTTTCAAAAACACAGATGAAACGAAACTTTCCATTTTTCATCTAAGGTCACACCACTTAAGGGTAGAGGATGTACTTTAGCTGAGCTATACAGTAATTCTACAGTTGATACAACCACTAACAAATCTAGATAGGAATTAGGCATTTTAGATTTTTCCAATTCAATCCATCCAAAGGATTTGCATGTTGAGATAGTTTCGTGATGAAGAGCTTCTATTCTAAAAATAAAAGTATGCCACCACGCAAATTTTTAGTAAGGAACGAGACGTGAGTAAAAGGAGGATGAAATGAATATTTAAGAAGAAGCAGGATAAGCGGCTTCATATTTAAACATAAAACCAGTGTACATATGCTCGCGAGTCTTTCTGGATCGTGTCATTCGAAAATCATTCCAAAAAATGCGATCCGACAGAAAATAAATTGAAGAAAAGCAATTATACTATGGTTAACGATGTGATTTATTAAGATTGGATACATTAAACATGGTATGCGAAAGAAACTGATGAAACTGTGGCGAAAATGCAAGCACTCATGGTGCTTTCAAAATCTTGGAGTGCCTAGTATTTGGAAAAAAAGTAGAAGAGTAGACAGAAAGGAATCGCCACTAAATAAAATACAGATCAAAATAAAAAGCATCTCAAAACACCCTACTGATGTAGCACTTTTGGTCTCTGTAAAGCCAACCCCCCCCCCCCCTTCAAAATTCTTTAATATAGTATCGAAAGAATTGTAATTGGAGTAGATTTATTTTAACATACCTCCTCGTAACTTAGACACAATTGCCTATGCAGTCGTTAATAGCTCATGGATATTTTCCAATCCACTTTCTTCAGAATGGAAATACGAGAGAATTGAGGGAAAACATCATTTTGATAATGCTGGATTTTCAAGAAAAAGCAAATAATACGGCGATAATGTCTGTGCAAAGTCAAGTAGATAATTTTAACCACTTTCAAAACAAAGGGAATAATGGGGAAAGGGAAAATGCAAAATATGTTAAACAGGGGGAGTATAGAAAATTTGAGCTGTTTTATGATAACTGCCAACTTTTAACAACTAATGACTGCGAAACTAACGCTGTGAATGGTATCACCATTCGAGTATTAAAATTTTGCCAATTCAGATGCACGCTTTCCTCCTACTCATGCGAATTTGGAGTGCATTGGGAGTTCTAGAAAATACAAATAAAAGCAAACACAACGATTTTGGATATTGAGAATTAGTGCAACCACCGCGGTTTCCACCAACTTGCCGTAAAATTAATCTCTTAAGACGCCAAGATATTTTGAAGGAAGAGAACTTTACTGCCAATGAAGTTCTCTAGAATTCTTGACTTCAGGACCTAAATCCATCTAATTTGCTTTTTTTATCCTCTCAATACCTCTGTCCTAATAGCACCTTTGATAGCACATAACCCTTTTAAAAGTAAAATCACGTAGGCGCAAATACCCAACCTACTAAATCTGTGCAGTCTCAAATACACGTTGATTTCAGCCACTAAACAGCCTAGAACTGATTCCTACCCGGTTGTGTATTTAATCAATTACATTCGAAACTAGGCATTGACCTCCTGGTCTCTGAATTGTCAGAAATACTCATCGATCACTTAACTACCACGTGCGCTCAAGATAGGTCCTCACACGTTTAAAACTCCTCACCTATCTCGACAACACATCTTCTCGACTACCCCGATTAACTGATCGATTTTTTGATCAGACTGATTTACTTAAGCAAACCAGTAATTAAATCGGTCAATTAACGAGGTCATTAAGTCTAGTCAATGAGTTGCCGTGCGAAAGCCACGAAACGAACTTTTGTCATTAACCGCCCACCTGACCGCCTCCTTCTTCGCCGTCCCTTTGCCATAAGATGACGCTAACGCGAAGTACTATTACTAACCCATAGACGCGACATATAACCTTGTAGGTGGTGGTGGTGGTGTCCTTAAATTAGTACGGTGTAGATGAATCCTTTACAGCATATTGGAGGTTTTGCAGTCTTGTGGATGTACTTCTGAAAATTAATGACCTTTTCTTATCTCTTTGATGGAAGGTGTTATTTCATAGATGAAGTGTGGAGAATGATGGCAGAAAAAATCAAAAATATACTGGTGGCAATCTAAGTGGGTAGGATGGACTATTTTAAAGTAACTCCTTATAACTTACAGCTTGTTCAAATATTAGAGAAAGTGCAAGTTATGGAAGCAATATGGAACCCAGAAATTTCCGAATTATTACTTGGGAAATAAATTCGCATATAGATGAGAAATTCTACTATGAAGAATTCAAGGTAAATATCAAATAAGATCCTCTAATACGCATGTACTTACTTTTATAAAAAACGAATAGTAATCAAATTATTATTAATATTATTAATCACAGGGGCACAAAAAATACTACAATCTTCAATTCCGACTAATTATAACGGAAGATGGATCAAAAGTACGAAGAGAACCAACTTCAAGGGGTTGAAGAGTCGCCTTCCATTTGTTTTATTTTTTTTTGAAATCTAATTTGCCCAATATTTATTAATTTGGCACTTCATGTTACAAATTCCAAATTTCATAATTCGTTCTCTGAAATCCGACAAACGCATGTCTTCGATGTCCAATACTTATTGACTGATGTTTTAACCAATGAGAGTCAACATTGCGACTTCAATTCATTCTCCCACCAGTTGAGTTTTAGTAACTAAATCAGCTTTAGATGCATGAAAGTATTATGGTGCAGGATTAGTAATTTAAATCGTGGTATAAACCAGTTGACAGGTGTATAGTTATGGCTGTCATTGGTGTCACCATCCCAAAGCTTCCTTTCTGTATAAAGCTAATTGGATACTTAAAAATGTGATTACGGAAATGCGCGTGAATGTGAAATTTCATTCGTGAGAAACCGGAATGTGGAGCAAAAACTTTTACTCGGAGGTTTTCTCAACCAAGCTCTTCTCAAACTTAAATCAAATAAGACCTAAGGGGAGGGCGATATTACTTTTCAGTACTATAAGCTTCAAATTTAATTTTTCCACTCATGACTAACTGCGATATATACACCTTAAAATCTTCCTATCCATATTTGTCTTGAATGCAATTTTTGCGAGAATTTGTGTTTTAGTAAGCCAAATTGGATTTTTTCGGGGCTTCAGAAAGATATTTAAATGTGTCACCTCTGATAAACTGATTTATCGATTATTAGTTTTCTACACACTGGCTAACGCATCGACCAGGAAGGTAATAATGCCCTACTAATTCGATTCGACGAACTAATTTAATTTTACAACAAAAACCTCCGATTTGTGCTACAAATCTTCCCTATCCTTCAAGGTCTGATCAACTGGGCTAAGATTACACTGGAAGCTAAATACCCCTACATCTATGAAAACACCTTCATATAATGATTTAGAAAAAATACAATACAAATACAAATAAGAAGGTACTTTCCTTCCCTTCTGATTTGATTTAATTTTATCATAAACGCACGAAAGCCTCAAAAATTGGTCGTTCCCTCATCAAGCTGTAAACAAACCCTCTCGTACATGTATTTAAAGGTGAATGTGTCAACCTTTTTCTCATACAAAACATGCCCAGTATCCTTCGTATTCCCTTCCATCTCTATCAAATGATAAACAGGGCGTTTAAGAGCTTAAACCCTTCCACATTCATATACATGATAGCGATGAGAATAGGTAACTGGAATTCACCTGAATCATAGACGATAATCATCTGTAACATGATGATTCGTCACGGCCATCAAAAAATAGAGAGATTATTGTCACTACTCCATGCTCTCTGAACACTATGAAAAGAATCCATCATGAAATGTAAACTATTGTGGCTAAAGGAAAGCAACATTGCAGACCTTCTGATCTGATTGACCTCGCATAGTAGATTTTCTTAAAGTACCTTAGAATCGAAACTCGAGCTTTGTCGCCAGTTAATTTAATGCCGATGGAGAACTTGGCTATTACAGGCTCATACACGCGTCACAGTGGTCAACTTCTCACAGAAAAGACCAACGAAAATCGTCATCAAACAATGCCAAAGAACTATCTGAGCAACGTGAAGCACAAACAATCTGATTCTTTTCCGATGAGAACAACTTTTGCCAAAGTCAAAATCACAGCACAAAAAAGAATAGATGACATGACTTGCCTACAGTCCAAAGGACACTCCCCAAGTCATCCATACAAATTTCCCCAAACTGTTAAGGCTTTCGGGTGTGTTCTTCTTCACCTCTGAGGGTGATGTGATGCTTCTCCTCGCAAATTTTTAAAGAAGAGCTTAGATTGAATTCAGATGGCGATGTGGAATTGCAAACCACTGTGGTAGTTAAGCCCTGGAAAACGAACGAGGGATGCCAATAATAGGTCGTATGTATCATAGAGCAGAAACGTCAAATGCGGTATTCAAACAATTTTTACTGCTACACATCCGAACTCCACATACCTTAATCCGATGGACTGTCAACAAAAACACTATCACAATAGCCAGCCAGTTAATGAACAGAATGATGCAGTTTTGAGAATCTTCCCAGAGAACTTGTAACATCATCTTGACCCAGGTTCCAGGGAGTTATTTTGAATTAAGCTCTTAGACAATAGTGTAATCTTCTTGTCTATCGAGATTCCTTTAACTCTCGAACGTCCTGTCTTTGATTTCAGCACAATTATCTACTGAGGGAAGGATAGACGCAGAAATAGGAAAGAAATTTCAGACCAGGGAATGGAGAGGGCTCTCAGATCTTCAATTTCCCGACCAAATTGACTATCTTGTTGTAGAAGTACTGATTGACCTTCAAAGTGGACACCACCGAAACACGACAGCCGTAAAGAGGGGTTAGGAGGACATGGAGAAGCGATAAAAAATGTGGGTCATTATTTTATTAACTCCTGGGGCAGGTTAAGAGGAAGCGCGCCTGAGAGGAGATAAAAAGTTCTAATAGATTTAGATCAGTCGGAAAAAAAAGTGGGAGACAACCGGAGCCATTGTTTTAAAAATATATGTATATGTTTATTTTTATCTCTTGCCATGATATCTGTAAGTCACGCATCAGTGGAATAATTGTCCCGTGCGTGAATAAATAATTTTTTTGAGCTGTCTACTAAAATAGCTCTTTAAGTATTCACTTTTTCCTTTATACGTACTTACATTTCGTGACTCCTGTTTTAAACCACCAATCTCCACTCCCGTCAAACAATAAATCAGTATCTCTAAAATTATAAAGACAAAAGTGGCGCCAAGAACTAATTTCTGATGTAGGCTTTTTTGCCTGTTATCTGAAGAATAAAAACGGAATTTAGCCAACCTTGTAGTGATCTTCTTAAATGATAACAGGATACGCCGTTCTTTCCAAAAATTCAAACAACCGAGAATTGAGTTGGATAATCATGGCACTATGAGGAAAGAAGGAGGAAATAAGCGGGAAGGGAATTCGGAATCAGGCTCAATTAGGCGCTAGAACCCGGGGTCTGATAGAGGGAATGGGAAAGGATGCGATGAAGAAGTTGAATGATTTTGCTTCCCTTGTTACCCTCCTCTCCTCCCCCCCCCCTTCTCCCCGCATCCAATTGAGTGATTGATAAAAATTATCATCTAACAATTTGAATGGCGAAGGGTTGTGCATCAAGATAATAGAATATTACACCGCCTTCAATGGTAAGGTCCAACCGAATGAAGTAGATCCTAAATATCTCATTCAGTGAACTTTCTTAAAAATGATGACGAACTATTTGTAAATCCAACCACGTAGAAAGCTTTGCTTTCAAGACTGATATCTTGAAATTTCCCACGCCTCCTTGGGTTCAAGTAAATCCAATATTGAATACAAAATATGGCACTCTCTAAGCCGAACCTTTGATACGACCCTTCCCAGATGTGAATATTGTAAAGTAGTTTGGAGCAAAATTAGCAGACTTCAGAAACCTCAGTCTTCCATTGAATCATAATTTTCAATAAATTATTATTGGTGGGTTTTTCTCAATTTTGCACTTTTTTATTTACCATTTAATTTAATTCCAATATCGAGTAGCATACCGATTTAGTAAATATACGGTAAGCGTCAAATTATTTGAGACACTAAATATCTGCATGAAAGCTGATGAACGTTGGGAAAATGCGGAAAGGCATCACATATTCGCCTGGATTGACATTTGACATCAAATAATATTGCCGTAGATCTTCGAGGTGAAAGAAGAAGATAAAGTCAATTAAATTGAACCATTTTTGCACATTTTAGCCAATTAATTGGATTAATTGACTTTGACCTTTGAAAAGCTAGGTATCGCACCGCCAATTTTTAAAAAAAGAGTCTTTTAACCATTTTGTGACTTGAGGGTTTGAAACGGATTGTAGGGGTGAAACAGAAGCAGAAATGTCTATTATATCTTAGTTATGACGCGCAACCACCATCTCCACGACTCTTGGGACTCTTCTCCGCGTCCTGATCCGGAGAAAGTAGAGAGATTACGTGTAACCTAACGAAACCTCTTCCACACTTTATTAAAAAGTAAGCAAGTAAATTATAATTAAAAAAAAATAACTTCATACAAAAATTCATATTCCCATAGCGGTTTCTGTGTACAAAGTAAACTGTCCCGTGATGAATAATGGAGACATTTACCCTCCAAATTCTAATATTTGCGAGTAATAACTAACCAACAGATTATTTTAAGACTTTCAAAAGTGAACAAAAAAATGCCTACCTCCAATTTTAGCATTGTAAGCAACTCCAACGATACAATTTGAATTATTTCCGATAGCAGCAACCTGACCGGCACATCTCGTCCCATGTCTAAAGAATTTACACAGGAAAAAAAAATAAATGCGAAAAAATGTAATTCTGTTAGTATAAAATTTAAAAATTTACATTTTTGTGCACAGCTGTTCGATACAATTGCTGACGCATGCTTCTGTTCACGAATATTTGAACGCATTTTATTAGCTTATGTAAATAGGAGAGAATTAAACTGCCATACACGTTTCCTAATTCGTGATATGGGATCTGACTTAATTAGGTCAGAAGTGCAATTACATGATTGATAGGTTCCAGCATTACGTGTGAACTGCGTAGAAAATGGCAATGATAGAGATAGATACACAGAACAAAATGTGCTCATTTAAGTTGATATTTAAACAAGTGAAATAATTAAGACATTGAAATCCAGAATTTTAGAGAGATCCTGAAATAGAGAGCTTCCAATCGTTATGCAGACTCTTATCCGAAAGGGATTTTCTCAGTACAAAATACAAACAATAAACGTACATTACACCTTTGATGGCTTGAACTCTTACACTAAAGGCTTAGTACAAACATTTTAGCCAGCATCAATAACCACTAAAAAATATAAATTCATTGTAACTGCTTGATCAAAACTTAAATTGATCAATATTGCAAACACGAACTATCACTCCTGAACCATGGAATCTAAAGCGAGTATTTTTCAACTTTTCGAGAATTTAATGACCCCAATTCTTATCCTTTACTCCACCTCTCCTTTTGACTATTTACTGTTTCCAAGCCCAAAAATTGCCTTTTTTTCCTTGGTATTACTAGTAAACAATTATTTCTTAGCCCAACACATTCAATCTAATTTCTGAGAAAAAAAATGTAATAGACTACTGTTTCAGAAATCCAAAATACTAACAATCTACATAAATGTCAAATCTAACTTAATTACTAAACAACCTTTCCTCAGAATTCAATACATTGCAATCTGATTTGTGCGTTTTTATTATTGTTTACTGGAACATTTTGTTAGGGGAGGGGAGGGGAGGGGAAGGGGGAGAATGGTGAACTTTCAAAGTCTTGATTTTCCTCGAAGGGTAGTAATCGGAATTTCAGGGATTCATTCATTTGAAAACTTTCTTTTCTCAGCAAAACTAAATTGTTATGGGCCTACTTCGCCATTATGTTATGACGTTGAGTTAGGAATAATAGTATTTCCCTTTCCGGGTTCTACAGTCTGCGATTATTAAGAGACCTAGACTGAAATCTCGAAATTGAGCAATAACAAAAATCTTGTTCAAAATTACAAAAAAATGGGAATTGTCCATTCCTCGACTTCGAATAACAGGGTTGTCTTCTACAAACGGGAAAACGCCATTATTTTCGTAGAGAACTTGTCAGCAATCAATGTCAGTCGCTGTTTCTTGGGAAATACATCTCCAACACAAAGCAGTAAACATAAAACTTGACTCCAAATGGGAAGGAGGGAACAGAGGGGGAAGACGGAGCTGCTCGAAGTGCTCAATATGTAACGACAGTTTGATTGAATCGCAATTAATCTGTTTACTCAATACTATTCATCCATGCAGTTAAATTAGCAATTACTTTGGTACGAAAAGAAATAAATGAATATTTTGCATAAATATATACTTTGTAGACAGGACGTCTTGTGAGTTAAAAGGTAATCGAGAACTCAAATTGAGTTATTTTCGAGATGAATAAAACCATTTTGTGACCCTTTTGAAGGGTATATACCTGACATCAAAGGCGAAGTTAAAGCAATATTTGAAAACCCGATGACTTCAAGAAAACTACAACCTTATAAGAAGCTCTGCCAGGGAATTGAAGGCAAGCATTTCTACACATTGAAACGTCAGGAAAATACCACATTTGTCAAATTAATCTACAAAGACGCTAATTGTTTTCCATGCCTTGGCAGATATCGTAAAATTTGTGAGAACGGTGTTCAGTCCATAGTCACTAGATTTTTCATTATTCTCCTTCTATTTTACATCAGGATATATATATATATATATAGTCAATCCATCCTAAATAACCGCATTGTATAAAAGCAGTACCACGCTCATAATAAATAAAAAGAAACTTTTGGTAGGAACTAAAGTACCCCCGATTTTTGAAAAAAAAACTGTGAACATAGTACAATAAATATTAAAGTTAGTAACAGCTTGGCATTGCAATGGAAAATGTCCGAGTGCTCATTAAAACCAGTTTCATAACGTATATGTATAGGAATTACATTAGCCACCTCAAGGACATATGAAATTTTAATCGCTTGCGCGAAAAAGGTGTTTGCTCGAAGAACTGGACTGCTGAATACATTAGTAATTCGCATTGAACAAACACATATTACGAAATTTGCCTAATCTCAAATTTAAGCTACTTAGTGCATTAGGGCTCCATTCAGATCTTCTCCTTAAGGTCTCCCTCCATTACTCCAAGAAACCTAATTGCACATGCGATAATTTCAAACGTGAGTATAGAAATCGGGAAACATGACACCCTAATCTGTTACTAATATGCAAATGAATGGTGAAAAGGTACTTCCCCACCTCTTCTCACCATTTTTGAAGCTGTAGGCTGATGAAGAGCACACAACATTATCTTGCCTTCTCAACTATTCAAATGGCAAGATAGATCGTTTTTTTCACCAAAACGAATGTCAATAGGCAATGGACGTCATAGACAAGTATTTGCTCAAATCCAGGTGAAAAGCATGATTTCTCAATTTTAGAACTTGAACTACTCATCTACTAAACATATTGTGCAAATCGAATCTGGAAATCAAATGAAGTGAGACTCTTCGACACCTTGACATTGCCACCCAGAATCTTTTCGGACCCCTCCCCTTAACCCTTTACTGGGTCCTGTGTTAAGCGCTTCCAATTTCTTCACACAATTAGAAAATTATACCTAAACCTACGCCTATATGATTAGTAAAATTCTTACTAGCACCATTAATAAACGTACATGTATACTTAATTAATTAATTAATAAAATTAGTAGTGGCGTTTTACTCACTTGTTTTCCGGATTAGTTGTATTGGGCATCGGGTCACGATCACCATCATTTACATCACAGCTTGCGTCTTTGGCCTGAAAAAGTACATTACAGTAATTCTTGATTAAAAATTTTACAAAATTTTAGATATAAAATTACGTAATTAGCAGCAAGATCGGGATGGGTATGATCTAATCCATCGTCCATAATTGTCACGACAACACCTTTACCTGAATATCCTAATTGCCAGGCTTCCTGAACATTAAGATCTACTTCGTTGCCGCCCTTCAAAGCAGCTCGATTCTAAGATTAATTAACAGTGAAGTGAATTGAATCATATAACAGGCGCAAAGAATTAGAGACATCAGACTTACTAAATACCACATGTCAGGATACTTTGGGTCATTCCAAGTTACAAAATCGCGTTTAGTCCGGATGAGTCTTTCCTGCTGTTCAATCAAAACAACTTCGGCGCTCCTTTTAGTTCGATTAATTACTTTTGAAGCATTTTTAAGAGAATTTTCAGGTATCTTTGCAAGATAAGATCGTTCAAATCCATGAATCTAAAATTCTATTCAGGGATACGCTTGTCATACTTTTCGAACTAGCTCAAAGCCCATGGACTCCAGTATTTCTTTGACTCGGTCTTCAACTGCAACTTCAATGACATATTCGTTGATAAATTCAGCTCTGACAAAATGTATAGATAGAATATCCAACATAATTAGCAATAACGTCCAACATTTACACATCTCGCATAAATAATCCTAAAATATGTACAAAAAATTAAACAAACTAAATGATCCAGCTTTAAGTAATATGTAGAGTGTAATTAGTAAAGAAGTAAACGAATTGAAATGTAAAATTTAATATATTTTAAACCTAAACATGTAACCCTACTTGTATTTCAATTGGTGTAAAGCATAACACAATACCTACCAATATATTTTTGTCTGGTACAAAATAAATTATTTATTCCGCAGGAGTGAAAACATGCAAATATTTATGAACAAAATCAACGCGAATACTGTGGGAAAACGCCAATTGAGACAGTGCGCAATTGAACTGAAGGTTACATACAGTAAATAAAAATGATACAAAGGATTTATTTTACTAATAAATTTTGTAATATATTAAAAGTTCTAATCTATTTACTCAGTAAAAATTTCGGTTTATTCTACTTTTTGAGCAATAACAAAACGTTATTTAATTCTACGTTTCAATCAAGCAGATAAAAGCTAGCATTTTACAAATACAGTTAGTCAACATGGTCTGTTTCTGTCGCATTAATCTGAGATTTTATCATTGAACTATTTTACCAAAACGCCAAAAATTGAACTTTGGTTACAAGTTTTGTAACACGAAATTCATGGTTTAGGCATTGTTAAACTACTCCCAGTCATAATTATGTGGAAGGGGTGTGCGATAGACTTACCTCCACGTGGTGCACCTTGGGCAACGTATATTCATATGGCAAAAAAAGCCTGTAAATCAGCAATTGACTTCAAACTACCATTATCCCACTGTGTGTCATATTCGACCACTTGCACAAAACTCACCTTAACTTTTTTCTCCACCTTCGTGTCTGTCTCCTTTACATCTGTGACTCACTCTTCTGTTTACACTCTCGACTTTGTGACTTTGACGTTTCTCCCCTCTGTGATAACTATCATAAAGCCTGACATTCGGTATAAATTAATAATTAATTATGTGAAATGTGCACTTTCGAGGTTAACTTGATTGCCATTCTGTCATTTAATGTTCGTTTTTGGTTCAATCACAAAATATTACAACATCAACATTGATAAATTCATTTCGTCATGAAATGCTCGAAGAAAAGCATTTTTATGAATATAATTAGTAAAACGAATATTCAATCTATTATTTTCCACAAACGGTGGTTTTGTGCTGTTGCTTATTTCGATTTTATTTAGAATTAACAGTTTTATTTTTTAAAGGTGTGCGAATATTTATATATGTGGCTTGATCGAAATTAAAACAAGGTGATAATTTTATATAGATCTTTAATATCAGCTAATGTTTTCCTATCATAGTTCATCCAAAATCATCTCGATAAAATAGATTACCTCTTTGCAAAGGACCATCTATCCGATTATTCGTTTTTCAAATATACAAATCAGTTTTGCAAATCGCTATTAACATTCTATGTGTTTAACACATTTGGCGTAAACACAATGGAACCGAAGCTAAGTTTTTGTTATCTTCAGACATATGACGTTAAAAATATATAATACCAAAATTATCAGTAAACTTCGAGGACGTTATTCATTAAGGCATAGTGATTTTGAAATGTGTGCGTTTTAATTTAAGTAGATTCTATTATATTGCTAAGTTTTTATTATTATTGTTGTTGGTCGTTGCCTGTTACCATATGTTCATAATAATCCTAGCTTTGCTCTCCATAACTTATTCCATTCCCCCAAATTGGTTCTTCTTGTTACATCTCTGGGTGATGGCAAAACTAGTGCTCAATACCGATCAGCACAATCCACACCGTTCTAAATACATGCCAAAAACTACTAACGGGAGATGTAGGCAACTTCAATTTCTTTGTTATTTCTGATTAACACAGTACCCTTGATAAATCTCTTCCCCTGACCTCCATTACTCCTGTATATAATAACATGTTTCACAAAAAAAACTATTGTGTTAAATTGACCAAAATGAGATGGGTAAGATTTGGGAAATCATAAAAGATTATTTATGTATGTATTAGCGGGACAAATTTTTTCCAATCTGTATCCATACTATTTAGCCTTATATGTAATCCATTCTGCAAATGTTTTATATGCTTTAATTATTTGATCAAAATATTCAGGGTTTGAATTAATTAATCGCCATCTGAATTGTTATCTCGATGACCTTGAAATAACCTTATGGTAAAAAAATCACTGGCTCCATTTAACTAATTGCTATTTATTGCGCAATCCGCATGGCGGTACGTCTCTTTTACAATTATAAAGCGAATTGGATTATCCCTTGACTCTCATTCGCTGTCATTCATAAGATTGTTTTAATATGCATACGATTTTACATTGATGGCTTGTCATGTAGTATTTTTTCACATGTTGCTTTCTTTAACATTTCAATTGACATAGTTTTGTCTTTCACCTTCATTCATTATGATACTCTCTTACAAAATACACTCATTAAATTACATCCTTAACACGCAAGCAATTGTACCTTCTCATCGCTTGATTGATTTTATAATTTTACTACAATTGTTGACTTTTCCATCTTATAGTCTTCTAAATTCTATCCAGAAAGTTTTCTTTCGCCACGTGCCAAGGAGCTTTTCTGTGCTTGTGGAAAAACCAGCGATTCTCCGGATGAATTTAACTGCCCTTGTGTAACTTGTGATGGATTTATTATCGTGGAACACATCGCTCATCATCTTGAGGATTTTGTGGAAAAGGAGGATTATCTCTCGGCTATTCAATCGATCGCTCACACCATGCAACTCTGTCAGAGAAATTTCTATATTGATGCCTTTCATTACAATCCTTACTGTCTTAAGTGGCTCAGTATGCCCCTCGACTTCGTCCGACTTCGAAATAGTTCTAAAAACCACGATTCCATTGATCGGCTTCTTGCCATGCTTCAAGTGACTTCAATGTTAGAATTTTCCATTTCTCATCTTCTCATCGATGAAAATGGACACTCACCTAACCATTTCAATGCCGCATTAGAAGATGAGGGTTTAGAAAAATTTTTAAATCCTCCCACACGGTCTCTTCTTAAAATTCTTTTCGGTCCTGTGAACTCTCTGAATTTGAGAAATATTTTGTGGCATGGTTTTTTATCTCCCCATGACATGGAGACGCTTGTCCCTGAATGTATTCTCTATTTCCTTTTCGCACTTGTTTTAGCAATTGATGAACAACTAACTGGTGCTGTACTTTCTCATTCAGTCTGGGAATCAAAGCTCTCCCAATGTTTTAAAATCCTAACTGAAGAGATTTTAATCCAAGATAGCTACTCCCCCACTCCCAAAGAACCTGAAGGTATTAATGCAGTTTTCTTGAAACCCTTTGTTGAATTATTCATTAAACGACGATATTTTGATGCCAATTGTATTGGAGTTCTTTGCATCAACTCGATCCTTCGGAACGAATTTTGTAAAGCCATCAATTGGCCTGAGGGTGTTTTAACTTCAGAGGATAGGTTCTTTCTAACTTTGGATGGGATTCTCAAAATGCAGTTATATAAATCCAATCACCACCCGGTTACACTTGAAGATTGGCTGCACTTTGAGCAACAGGTTGGCTCATTCAACTTACTTCTTCTAGGAAGTGTATTTACAGCGAACAATGGACCTAGATTGAGAAAACATATTGCCCATGGAGAGCTGTTTGTGACTTCAATTACTGACTCCCCCATGTGGGAGGGAATAGCCAGACGTTTGAAGTTCTGTGTGTTTCTTCTCCTGAATCAGATGAGATCTGGTAGTAAAGCCGTGGTTTTACGGGATCTTGTTGTAAGACCGGATGCTTTCAATCCTCTGGGCAGATATGCAACGGCTACTTGTGGACTGTGGACTACGTGGGCTACACTTTATCATGTGTATTCAGAGTTGAATGCTATCCATCCTACTAGATCGGGGTATATTGTTGCAGCTCGCAAGTGGTTCCCTCAACTGCCTGACTTCAATAAGATCAATCTGAATTCTGTCGACGAAGCAGTAACTCGTTTATACAGTCCTATTTTATTCATTTTCTAATTTAAATGCTACGCGGTTAGTTCACTGTGGGAAAATATTTCATGAAATGCTTCTTGAGTAGTGGCAGGTACCTTAATTTTCGTTTATACCTTGTAGTTATTTCAAGTTACGCTAAAAAGAAGTACCAAAAGTATTTGGTTTAAGTACAGAGTATTTGAGAGTCCATCACGTTAACCTTCAGAGAGGTGCCGATCATAACAGGATGTGACATCGTTGGGTCTTTATCAATCCCCCACCTCCGTTCTAAAAATGTACAGAACTGACCAATATCATGAGAGACCCATCTATTATTTACGCATTTGTGAATACTCTCCCCATTTTTCATTTGTATTAGTAAAATTTGTTCTAATAAGTATAAAAGTTGCATTGAGTGCATTATTTATTTAACCCCCATTTTTTACTAATTACACGCTGTGTTCATCCAAGGCGCGCCCGCAAAGCACCAGTTTCTCATACCCAGTATGAAGAACTCAGTGACCTGTAATTCAAGTGGCTCCCTATTTATTAAGAAAGGACATTGACTTATATAGGCTGATATGTTGACTGATTGTTGCTGGCTGTTCAGTCAGTAAATGTGACCGTAGCGAGTTTTCAATTAAAGACATGAGTGTGAAAAATCGATAGAGCAGGGTATAAGTTGTGAAATTGGCAATTACTGTTCAGGTGTGACAGAAATGCGTCATTCCTCGTCCTATTATTTGTCTACCTTCAAATGAATCGGGCTCAAATTGCTGACCTCATCGATGGTGAAGAGTGTTGCCTTCTTTACTGCTAATATTCCTATGCTCTTGATATCATAACTCTCTTTCCCTTTGGATGGTAATTTATGCCTTTAGGGACATAATTCAATGTTCCTGACTGTTTTAGCTATGGAATTCTGTTTGAGCTAGACTTCCTTGGAGTCTTAATTGATTCGCCCTAGCGTTCCATCAAGTTCCTCTTGGCGAATGATGACGTATAGTACCTGCCCATTCTTATTCATAGGTCTGATCAGTCGCGTAATGCATAGACCACCTATTGACTTACACCCTTTCTCTATCTGTCAGTAAATAGAGACCCTACGAAAGCCCGCACCACCTTTCAAAACAAAACTTCTGATTTGGGAAGGATTATTGTATCTTGTAAACCTAACTCTGACTACAAAAGCAGTTTTAATTGGATTAGTTATTTTAAGTTCAAAAGAAGATTTATGGTAAGAAAACTAGGGAACTTTTTTTAGTTACAACTCCAGTAGTTAATTAATTTCCTCTAATTTTTAAGGCCCAATTCCTGCCTTCAGTTGATATTTCTCGACTATGGATATGGAAGGCTCACTACTTTACGAAATTCAAAGGTCTCTCGACTGAAAATCAAAGCCTCTCTGAATGTCGATACCAGGATAAGCGCAATCCCTTTAAAACTGCTCAGTGGCTGACCCGAGTTGTTCAAAGTTTGGACAAGTGTCTCAAGGAATATTTTGATCGATATTTGGAGTACTGTGATGTAAGTTATTAGTAAAAGATTGAATGCATGTCTTCCGCTCAATGTTTTTTCTAGGTTCAATTACTATCCTGTTTATTTTGTTCCTAAAGACGGATAAGTACTATCTCAAGCCAGATAAGGTTGCAGATATGGACCGCTTCTGTCGAGTAATTATATCGGACTTGTTAGCTGCGGCCTCGATCCCTGTGATGTGTTGTTGCTATAAGGAATGTATTTGGAAGACTTGGTTCTCGGGCGCCTTTCTCGCTAGAGAATGTGATGAATTCGGCGACTTGACTGTTCCCAAGGATAGCCATGTTCTTATAAATAGTTTTGACACTTGGGAATCGAAAATTAAATCGGTTTTGAAGACTTGTGAAATTGTTCGGATTGAAAAAGCCCTGAAATCTCTGTGGATCCCTCATCCAGAATCGCAGGAAGACTAATACTGTGATATTATTTATTTAGAGAGATTTTGTGTAGATTTTTTCTTTAACAAATTTGTCCTTATATCGCATTTTCGTCTGCTTTACTCAACTTTTTGGAGAGGCTATTATGATCCATCCTTCTTTGTGGGATGCTGTGGTCGACTCATAAATTACATAAGGAATTTGCGCCAGTTACAAATACGTTACGACAACGCCACTATGCGAAATGTCTCAAACTGTCTTGCTCAAACAGAACCCACGTTTTCGCGCTGATAGGTCCCTTTATACTATTTAAAATGGTAATGTAAATAAGCTCGTTCAAATTAAATGACGTCTAGGGTAGTTTAGGTCTAGCCTAAATAAGTATCTTGTTCAGAAAACGAACTGCTTCCTGTTTTATTATCCTTCACTAGTAAAGCTAAGTGAATGAGGTGACAAACGTGAGAGATAAGATGTCAAATAACTGATAACACTATCTGCTGTCCCATTGCGGTATTGATAGGTACCCATGTGGTGTACACAACGCTAATCGCATAGCAATCAAGTGTGGTGAACGCAGGGACACTTCAACTAACCAGCAACCAATAGTCGCTGCTTGGTTTGCGTAGCCAAGATCGTGCTTTATGGATTGATTTGTGTGTAGTGGCCAATAACCAGAAAGTAATGATATTCGCCCACTTTGTTTCCTCTATATTGTCAAGGTAGATTTGCTAATTTAAAGTACAATTTCATCGTAAGGAGTTTAGTCAAAGCTTATTGGTCCTTTGACCATGGCTGCTTAGACCTTATGGAGCGCGTTGAAAATTTATCTAGCTCAACGTCGATGCGGCTTTTATTTCTTGTGATTTATAAAGAGGTCAATTGGTTACTTGTTCAGTCAATTATGCGCACCAATAACAATAATTCATACTTGGAAAATCAACTGAATTCTCAGTGCACAAAGCATGAACTTCACACTTATCGTTGTTGATCACTGGCCGAGTTTTTTACGATTTATTACGTTACGATGAGTTTTATATTCAAATGTAAAACACGAGACAAAGGCCTACTATAAGTTTTAATACGTGTTTCAACATTAGGATTGGAGCTTAAATACTATCTTTCTAGAATACGCCCGTTGCGCATTCAGTTCGAGACTGCAATAGGGACTTTTATGTTAAGACTATGCCATGTGGCTCGATGTTATTACAACATTCGATGACTGAATTTATTTGAACTGAGATAACGGTTAATTAAAAGGAAGCTTTGCTTCACCCTGCAGAAGATCAACAAAGTATCTCAACCCTCCTGCTAGGGGACCTTAACATTTAAGTTTCAAACCTAAAAGGAGCATAAAAATCAAATCTTTGTAGGAGCACTACAAAGTAATTATTTTATCATCTTGAGAAGTATCCATACGTATAATAATAAAAAAAGAGGCATATAAAGTTCACAAACATTTGCTGGAGGTTATTCGCATTTTTGGCCCTTGACGGTCAAATATATAAAAATCAGAAGGAACCTCGCGAAAATCGTGAGATTCTTAATTTTCATATATACCAAATGTCCGAGTTAACCATTGAACAGAATGGCCAGCCTCATTGCTTAAATATATAGCAGTATCGCTAGTTGAAACACTTTTGTGTAGGAAAATTTTCCCCTTTGATGGGTGCCTACATAGTTCCATTTCCAACCTGTAAATCTCTGTTGACTTTAAACTTGCAATAAAAACTCGTTATATGGAATTACTGCTTGATACAACTACTACACCTCTTTAAATCAATACTTATTGAAGAGCCATATAAATTTACCTTTTGAAAAGGGATTTACCGCCTTGGATGTATATATATAATATTGTCATACATCGTTACAAATTCAACTAAACAAATAAATCAAAAGATTCGAAATTCTCACCCCTCTATCCAAGATAATTGCTAAAATGTGTGTTTTCAAACAAATCTTGGAGTTATTTATGCTTTACTAAAATGCTTCAGGTATAAGTGTCTACCTTAGACACATTGTGTACTTATTTTAAAATATCGCCAAAAATTTAGCTACTACATTTGTACAAAGATAGAAATACATATACTTGACCGGAGTAACGCCTAATGTGGATATTTTACGCTTTTTTCCAACTCTGCTGCTCTTTAAAAAGCACACCGCTCTAAGGTCGATTTTTACGAAATATTATTTAGTAGTCATAGGACAGATTCCAGTTGGTGTAGAGTTACCCAGCTATAAGAAGTTATTGAATCGTTCCTGATTTGTCTTGTTGGAATGACTGATTCAATCTTCAGTGAAATCTGTACATGACTAAAAGAAAATCAATAAATCTAAAATTTGGGAGGGGGGGGCAGTGGGATAATATAAGTGTAATTAAGGGCAATTTCTTTCATATTTCACAAGGTACATGTTTCTTTGTTGTATATTCAGACCTTGCTACCTTTGCGGAGTTAAATATAATAAAGTATATTTATTTAATTTTTAATTAAGCAAAACCGATGAAATAAATTTTTTTAATTTAGGTGACGATTATCAACCTTTAGAACAATCATTATTAGTAAAATACGTATTTTATAAGAGTGTATATTTAATTAAAACTAAATATGCTGTTAAATGTGTAAAATATATAATACCAGACTTGCTTGTTAATATCAATCAAAGTATTAAATTTTCTGTACACGCATTGCCACTTCAACAATAATTGGCGCAATCGGCGATGCCTGTGTTGAAGAAAAAGAGTAAAAACCCGTCCTATTTTTCGCATGAATTTATCATTGCAAATCATGGAGATATAGTTAGCGTAATCGCCATGGTCTTCATTGGAAGCATGCTCTTTCAGGTAAATAGTATGAACATTTTATTATTAATACTTGTCTGTATTTCCTCAAACTAATTATATTTTTTATTTAAGGGTCCTGCAAAAGTTGCCTCCTTATTCGTGTCAATGCAACACAATGCGAGCAGTGATAGTAATACCTAAATTACAAATTAATATTAATGTGTTTTATAGAAGAAGTTGAAAGTATATCTGATATTCAATACACGGTTGGGCGTTATGATGTTTTGGCATTTTTCTTTTATACATTGATTTGTATAATTATACATGCTGTTATTCAGGAGTACATACTAGATGTAAGTTTTGTTTTATGCATAATTGTTTTAGAAATTGTCAAAGAGACTTCATCTTCCGCGTTTCATGCAATCAAAATTAAATCAATCTGGACAACTTTTATTTTTCTACGTATTCTCGGTCTATTGGGCTGTATATGCCATTACAAATGAGCGTTATCTGACAAGTCTGTCGGACCTCTGGTCGGGATACCCCCATTCCATCTTGCCATTTTGGATTAAGGCGTTTTTCATTTTCCAGGTTTACTACTTTCCTTTCTTTATAATTTTTCCTAGATAAGCTATTGGATTCACAACTTCCCGGAACTCTACTTTCAAAAAGTCAAAAAAAGTGAAATACCATCACGGATTTTTTATTCTTCCTTATTTTTAATTGGCTTAATTGCTGGTTACTTCATGAAGTAAGCTCTTTATTATTCTCCTACATCTTTTCACTATAGCTTCTCAAAATTGACCATGATTATGGTTGTTTTGCATTATACTACTGATATCTTCTTCCATTTTGCTCTTTTAATGAAATTCTACGGCTATACCGCAATTGTTCAAGCTAGTTTCACCGTTTATAATGGTCTATATGTTATTTCACGCAGTCTGTGCTGTGTGTTAGCATTTTTGACATTTTAGTAAGTTATGCTCGTTGCTATTCGTAATAACTTCTTGTTTAGTTATGGTCTACCCCAGTATAGCGTCCCAACGATGAATCTTTCCGTGGGAAATTATAACACTTGGCTGATCAGGTACTTATTCCTATTTGTTTTGCATAAAATGGTCAACTTTGTCTTTGGTTGTCCTATGTAGCGCTTTCCCTGTTTCAGGCTGAACTGCATGATGTTCATTTTCCTCACCCAAGCTTACATGATTTGGACCTTTGTAAACTACCACTTCGCTAAAATGAGAGAAAGAAAGTCTCAAATGCACACCAACAGCTTGCATCCCTCAAGCAATGATGTGCAAAAGCGAAGGGAAAAGGGTCAAAAAAAGGGTAAGCATGAGGATACCAAAGAATTTCCTAATGACGGTAACAATGGGATTAAACACAAGAAGCAAAAGGCTCAATAGGCTGCACTGCACAATTCGCTATTGCTTTGTTTTCTTTTGTCAAGTTAATCTACTTCATGCCTTCATATATTTCAGTGAAAACGCTATCACCATTCTTTTTTGATTGATTGATGATGTCTAGGGATTTCTACAAGTAACAATAACCTTTTAATCCTTTACCTTCTCTGTGTCTTGGCATGTACATTTTTACTTGCTTCTTCCTATCTCCTTCTTGGTTTAAGGTCTCTTAGTTATCTCCTGACCTACTAACTTCCACCTTCTTGTTTCTATGTTTATGGGGTTTCTATGTGCGCCTTCCCAATTTGTCTGGCAGGAGTATTAATTGTGTATCTAAGATAATTCTGAATAGACATTTACACTCTTTTGTAAGAAGTCTCATTTGCTGCGAAATGTTGATTTGATTCGGTCATAAACTGCGAATTGGTATGCGGGTTCACTGACTGCCGCGTATGATCTCGTTGTCATAAATTTAGACGGCAGTTATGTTGATTTTTTCGTGAAGTGTGACAGTTCTTTGATCAGAAAGACCGCCTAATATTTCCTTTTTGTGAAGGATTATTGCTATAAATTATTTTCACTCAAAGCCAGAAAACCCTCAGAAAATTCATTTGCCTATATCGATTTGGACACGTAAGGAAACGTTTGATTGGATGATTAGGTCATGATTACATTAATGGCGCGACCGCATGTTCAGGATGTATCTGCTTGAGTCGGGACCATATGTCCAAGATTTCAGGTCGCGTCCTCATAGGTGCCGTGTCTTCCAACGATGAGTCATTCAAATATTGATGCTAGATCTGGAACCGCTATCACTCTACCATTTAAAGCGTTCATGGTTCTAGCTCTCAGCTAGTTGTGGGTTCGACAACAGTGATTCTGGAGTCATATCTTGGTCCCCGTTGACTTACTTCCGGAGGTGAGAAATGAATAAAAGTAGATACAATTGGTGTTTATTGAATAAAGCTGTCATAATCGACGTCTACACCCATCCCAGCAAAATGAGTAATTTAGGCGACTTGGTCATTTTTTATTAAGCAGTCCTACTCCTGTTCACTTGATGATGCCCTATTGCAATGTAATTGAAATTGTTCACAGAACTGCCTATACTATATTACCGCAATTTCACGACTGTATAAAGACTGTTTGATAACACCAAACTTAAGGCTGACATAACCACCACAGTGATAATACCATGATAATGCTCTCGCAGAGCCACAAAATGTGAAGATTACCTTAGGAAACCCCTCAGCCAAGCTCTATGGCATTCATATGGATATCATTTTCGTTAAAGCATAGCTATCCTAAATTACTGAATAGCAAGAAACGATAGGTAAAGTTCTTGCCCAAGGTCATGGTTAAAAGATAGAGATCAAAATTCTGAGGAGATTCTTAGATTGACGAATCTGTCAATTTTAAAACGGCCAAAAATGTCGATTCCCATCTCTGAAAGCTCAACTTTTCACGTCAAGGAGAATTCGAACGAAAGCAATCAACTGCGGTACTGTCAATGTTTGGAAAGCATTAGCAATGATTTTGCACCTTCATCGGGATTACTGTTCTAATCGTCAATTCCAGATTGATTAAGTTGAATAAAAGACAGTCTGTTGAAATGCTTCAATGCAATTCCCAACGTTGAGACTCACTACTTCGGCGCATCTTTTGTATTAGTAACGACGCATGTTCTTCTAAGCTGAGTAATAAATTAAGGGAAGTCCTATATCATGCAATAAACCTGTAGCGGATTAGCTACCTAACTGAGTCTGACTGTACTCAGAAAACTCGGTGGCGAAATCTCTTAGTACGTTCCAATGAAGTAGCTAAGCTACTGCAAAGTCAATAAGAAACAGACGTATCCAAGGTACACGTTTATTCTAGACATGCATGGCGTGGAGTGTGAACAAGGAAGAAGCTTAGTCATCCAACATGGCGGATCAAGTAAAACAAGAGGAGGCATTTGATCGGTTATTGGCTATTGGTTGTGTCCTCTCCTCACTCAATCCGTATGCGAAGTTGAACGGCCGCACCTTCAAGTCACACTGTGCGCTCATGCGATGACGTGTCCCACAAACCCACCAACACTTTCACAAATACACAAGTTTGATTCTACTTCGGCTTGTTCGACTCGTGTAATGCATTTATGGAAGCTTCTAATCCGTGTTTCGAACATTTGGGAAATAATGAGAAGGGAAAGGAAGTAGTAGGAAGAGGAAGGCAGAAACACTGACCTAGTGTGATATGGATTGTGAGAAACAGGCCCAATGAGGTGGAATAAGGTGGTTAAACAGTTTCGCCTTTTTTATCCATTGACGGATAATTGACAGTCGTGACAGACAGCCTCATTTCCATGCGTAAGATTTATACGAATTTAAATAGCAAAGGCTATCAGTTCAAGACTCACTATGCAGTAATTTGAATGAATCACTGGTAGAAAGACGTCTACAGCTGCTCAGGACACCCATGAGGACGTGGCCTGAAAATTCAGACGTGTGGTGTCATCTCCAAGTGAGATATCCTGAAGGCAAAAACGTATGCCACTTTGCTCAAGTACCTATTTGGGTATAGTATGCATCGATATACATTCCTATGGCATTTCCACTGTGCTTTTGTCAAGAACTCCCAATACTACAGTCTACTCCCATCACTCTCCCCCTCCCTCCCTCCCTCTCGGGTCTTGAAGTAGTCGGCTGCCGCTCAAGTGAGCCTTCTTTTTATGATTTTGATGTATGGTAACAAGCCAAGGAATATGGAAACAATATCAAATTTACAACGATTGATGCTCATCTGTGCACATACAATAAATTATATTCATATTGGTTAATAATTTTGGTCAAATATATTAGTAGAATGTGGGGGTCCTATAGGAAAAATCACGAAACCTTTTCAGCACCCTAGTTAAGTGTTGCTAACACTTTCTTTAATGGTCTTTGATCATTGGATAGATGTTCAGGTGGTTTTCTTAGTTGTATATTTCCCCCAATGCATTTTTGGGGAATTTTATCACTTTCAAGATATAACGTTATAACACCAGCGCACTATGATTCATGGGACTGCTCGATCTCTCTCTCCCTCCCTTTGTATTGAGCACCTGTAACTCACATCTGCCTCAACTGTCAGTTGATCAGCATTGAACAAAGGTTAACCATATTTTCACTCTTTGTTACCCCTACTCGACACCCCTCCCCCCCCCCTATTTGTCCTTAATAAGTACTGGAGCTTTCCTCTTCCCTAAGTATATCTCCTCCCACACAAGTACTTAACTCCAACTTCATACTCGTTAAAGGTGGTAGTTACCCGTTAATCTTAAAACGATTGTTAATCCTGTGAAAGGATATCTTGCTTAGTTTGGCCCATCCCTTAAAGTTGCTTCGCTAACGGTATTCGAGCAATTTCATTCTCTCCTGGGCTCAGTAAGTTATAGTAAAGTATTAAATCGTGAGTGGTAAACGCAATATCAAGTACCTCAGTTCACCTAGAGTGAAATGAATCAAAGCGAGGTGAACCATATGACTAACAGCCTCAGTCATCTGAGAGCCTGGGAATAAAACGAAAATTTGGATATTATAACAGAATCCATATCAGAGTGAATTAAGCTCCTTGAGAAAGTGAACAGTCCAACGAGTCTAGGTTTCAAATAAAGTAAAACCGCCTTCACGGCACGCATTCCGATAGTTGACGATCAAGAATCGCAAATTTTATTTGCATTATAATAATACAAACCACTCCACTCTGGTATTTGAGTCAAATAAAAAATTCTCTTTTGCTTCCAATTGACCAACGGTTACAGATTCGAAAACCACAACACAAAATTCATTGCACAATGCTAGTATTTAACTTTATTTTAAATTTGTGTAATACAAAGACAACTATTAACTCATTCGGCTCAGTGATTAACAAAAATTATCAAAAAAGGATGAGTAATGATGATGAAATAAGAAATTATTACACATGGCCACGGTTCAGGGGTTTCTTCACGCGATAGATACGAACAATCCAATTTTCCGTTGTGAAGGCTTCTTCCAGGGTCTGCAACTCGAAATCCTTATTTCCAATCAAGGCATTTCGAACTCGGTCAAAGCCCGGTGGGTGATCTATAAACAAGTAGAGCAAAATTGTACACCATTGCGAACTCAAAAGCGTAAATAATGCTCTAAAAATGAAAAGCAAAGTTACTCGGCGATGTGTACTTTTCCCAAAATCGATAATAGGACATCTTATAGAGGAGACAGTTGAGGAAAATAGGTGAACCCTCTTTGTCGATACGATATTCACCAGCTTTGCTGAAATAGTCTACTTCGTTTACATGACGACCCTTCTCTGTGCTCCCAGCAATTCGAACCATCCACAGGAACTTATTAACATCTAAGGAACATGGCAGGAAAAATATTAGTAATCAAAGCAATCTCAATATATATATTATATGTTACTGAAACGTAAATAGTAGCATACCGTCGGATGAGTATGAGGATGCGCCACCAAAGATGACTAAAATATAGTCTACATCAAGTTCCCGGAGAATTTCATAAGCATCTTCTTCTGAAGATGCCATAGCTTGACCAACGCGACCAATATGAGTGTTATTCCAAGTGTTATTATCGATCAAAACTGTCCGATTAGCGATGGCAGTAATCTGATAGCCGTAGTCCCACCAGGACATAATCTTAGCATCCTGCAAGAGATAAATGATTTAAGGTATATGTCACGTAAAGATTCATAACTTAAAAGAAAGAATAAAGTTTACAGGCGGAGTGTTTTGGCGGAGCCAATAGTAAGCTTCACGATAATCATCGAAGAGTACAGTTTCTCCATTTCCTCTTTGAGCAGCCATGACAATACTTGGAGATGAATAGGCATTAGAAGTCACCCAAATGCAATGTTGACTGTAAATCACCAACACGATTATAATTAGAGCTACAATAGCCGAAGCAGACTATAATGGGGAAAAAAATAACTGAAGTGCAACCACAAGCACAATAAATTAACGGGATAAAAGACACGCTCACTTGGGTTTTAAATGGATAGGTTGGATCATTTTTGCTAGACTTTGAGTTGAAGTTAGCACGTTTCTGATGAAAAGAACTATTTGAACTGGAGGAAGTAGATACTGACAATTTAGATTCATCAGACATATTTGGAACAAATGTTCGTAAGACATTTGAGATTCCAACACCAGAAGCAATGCACATAATGGGAGCGAGTACAAGCATCAAACGTACCATTACACCCTAGAAGTTGTGATGCAAAACTTATTAGGAAAGAGAGAAAACTGAGATTAATAAAATTTCCAAGGGAAACTTACAGAAAAGTAGAGACTAAGAACACCATAGAGGATAATGAAAATACTTGCGTCTGTCATCTTTTTAAAACAGAAATACAACCCCACAGGAAAGAAGACTACAAGAGCATGCAAGTCGAAGAAGTATGAACTCCAAGTAGTCGGTTGATGTTCGGAGACGGAGGCGATGATGGGAAGATGATTCTTGGCATAGCTAAGATCCAAAAGAGAGTAAAATCGACCGGTCCAAGGAGCAATTTTTCCTGAAAAGTAGAGCCCACCGGCCGCAATGCATAATACAAGACCGATTGTCGAAATACCGAACCGAATAATTTGGTTAAAACGCTCTTCCGTGGTTTGTTTGCGTA
Source organism: Hymenolepis microstoma (assembly GCA_000469805.3). Classification (NCBI taxonomy): domain Eukaryota; kingdom Metazoa; phylum Platyhelminthes; class Cestoda; order Cyclophyllidea; family Hymenolepididae; genus Hymenolepis; species Hymenolepis microstoma. The sequence goes on along the minus strand of LR215995.1, from coordinate 5,530,454 downwards.
AGTAATCAGTAAATGCAACAATTTGACACAATCCAAATACTCCAAGAGCCTAAGCATAAAAATGAGAAGGGAAATGCAAAAAGTTACACCCATATGTTCGCTGGAAAGCACAGGAAGAAATCCGACAAAACTTATTTGCATTGAAAGGAGCGTACCAACGCAGTAGAACTGAAATGAAAAAATTACTTTTCAAAGGCATATTTACAATTGAGTAAGCGACGTAAACTCGATGAGAGAAGCGACCGGATATCATCAATGTTAGTACATGAAGAGGGATAGTGTTTAGGAGGAAAACATAACCCCCCCAAGATGAAACCATGTAAAAGTACGCAACTCCGGTAAAAACAGCTAGAATTATTGATCCAGTGTTGATCGATTTAACCCAGAAGTAGAATGTAAGGATCATACAAAATATGGCAATTCCTTCGTTATCATAGGAACCGGCAACGGAGCGACTTGTGTAACCGGGCACTATGGAAATAAGAGCAGAGGCAACGATAGCAGATGGTAAGTCAATCGCCTCTTTAGTTAGAAGGAAGGTGGCAAAAACAGTAAAGCTAAATTGGTTAGCAAAGAAAATTAACAAAGTACCAGGAAAACGCAGGAGCAAGAAAAACGCACACATTTCTAATGTCAATTGTGATGTGGAAAAAGTGAAAAATACGATAAACTAATGTGGCCGTCATCATCAATCCAGGGTATATTGTACCACCGATAATTCGACCAAGGGGATACCAAGCCATATCGTCAAACCAGTTGTGAAATTTGTAAAATCCCTCTTCCGTCATGTATTTTGTTGTTCGATAGTTAAAATATGGATCAAATTCGTGGATCATCGACTCAAACCGAAGAACGGAAAAGAGCCTAGTTAAAAATGCTAAACCAAATGTAAATTGAATACAGAAAAGAACTAACCAAGTATCCCGGCCAAACATAGCACTGATAAAAGCAAGAGTGTTTGCTTTTTGTTATGGAGCAATGTGGCTGATTTTACCATCTTAATTTACCAAGTAATGGTGGAAAAAATTGCAGCCAACACGATTAAATAGAGTAGAAACCACCGCCAATCCCTCAGCTAATAATATTCAAGGACGTATGTTTTCACGATTGGTCAACCCTACCAGTGACAAAATATAAAGTAGTATTATTGTCTACTATGTTTCACTACTTCAGAAGTTTTACTTTAAATGTCCTCAAGAATTTAAATGAAAAGTTTAAATCGTTTTATTCATATATTTCCAGAAATAACGTAACGCTACAACTATAGCGGTATTTAACTCTTTTTTTCATATTATTTTAACGTCGTAGCTAAAAGCAACCATTTTTCTGAAACTAAATTACAGCACTGTTGCCTGAAGTAATACAGTGTTGAAGCGGCTACGATAATATATTACTGTTTCTTAATTATATAAAACTGCATATAAATGAAATTAGCTTGCTTCATAGGGAAACCGGCAGTTGAAATCAAACTACCATCACCCAACTTTATGTCATATTCGACCACTTCCACAGTACTCACCTTACCTTTTTCTCTACCTTTGTGTCTGTTTCTTTTACATCTCTGAATCGACTCTCGACTCTGATGTTTCCCCTCTCTGTGGGCTAACGATAACTATCATAAAGCTTGCTATTTGATATGAATATTAGATATAAAGGCCGAATTACCCTAATGAAGTGTATCAGCTGCGCTTATTTAAATGTGAATAAGGCAGACTAAACAAGTTTACCGATAAGGTATTTGGCTTGCTAAAAGCTTACATAAATGGAATAAATGTCAACTTCTCTTACCAGTATTGTTAAAACATTTTGAGCAAATTTGGCTCTCTTTAAAAATTAAGAATATACCTGAATTACTCTTCACATTTGCTGCAATTACAAGAAATCAAATGTCAATAGATAACTGAGAAGTGTCGTCATTAGAAGTCCACTCAAGAAACCCCGTAGAGTTTCATTCAAAATCATATAATTATCTTTTATAAAGTGATAAAAAGAATATATGGTTGCAGCAACATTAAGTCCTGCCATTATCACATTAATTAAATTTGACCAAGAATATTTTGGCTTTAACTTAAAAGTTTGGAGTGACTTTCTTAAAATTTTCGTTAATTCGATTTAATGTTTGATTAATATCCGTTGTTGTATTCGAAGTTCAATAAGGGTATAGTATCTGTAGTGGATTAGCTACCTAACTAAGCCCGACTGTACTCAGAAACCTCAGTGGCAGATCCTCCTAGTTAGTACGTCCCACTGGGGTAGCTAAGCTATTGCAAAGCTTTACAAGAAACATGCGTATCTATGGCGCGCGTTTATCCTAAACATGCATGGCGTGGAGTGTGACAAGGGAGGAAACTTAGTCATTCAACATGACGGATTGAGTAAAACGAGCGGAAGATTTTGATTGGTCACTGGATGTGTGTCCTCGCATTCAATCCGTACGCGAAGTTGAACGGCCGCACCTTCATTCCACGCTGTGCGCTCATGCGATGACTTGCCCCATACATCTGAATGTTCAGATATAAGATACTAAGATATTCTACATTCTTGAACAGTAGAACTATGCGATATTGATGATCGAATGTTTTTCCCCAGTATTAATATTAAATGTTTATTCGAAATAGAATTCCTCTTTCAACAACCAAAACAAAACTATTTTAAGATTTTCATTTCCTTGTAAGAACTAAATTGCTTGTCTAATGCTATCCTCAACTTCCGTATTGTCAACATTCCGCAAGTTATTCGCTGGTGCGTCTCACTCTTAAACACCTTGCTTCACCCTTATTTATGGTCACAGTTCAATCGTGCTCCTATTTGACACAAGTTTCACCTTACTCTATCTAAATTACGGTGATATTTCTTTTGAAAAACACATTTTTCTTAACTTACCCTGTGTTTTAATTGATAAATTTTAGGCATCTGTATGTACATTCAGGTTGTCTATGTGAGATAATATTGTGTAGGTCTGTAGTGGTTGCCTCCCTTATAATTTCTCTAAAATAAAATGATTTCTGTTGGGCATCATTACTCTTTGGGATCTGAGTATTTGGACTTCTCTGTTACATGAAGCGCTATCCCATGTTGTATCCTTTGGGGAGTTACTAAGCCTATAATGGTGCTAAAAGTTACCAATACTGCTGTGGTCTTAAGTTTCCCTGTGCGAAATACAATGTGTCCTCACGAGGGTTATTTTAACTAATGTGGTTAAACCAAATAATTGGCCATTGAGGAAGTGTTGCCTAATCTCAGTTTCTCCTAATCAGCGGTGTCCATAGTCATATCGCACCTATATGTTACCACTTCCAATGAATTATAAAACATCCCATGTGTGCACCTACGTATATAGGTCTTTTCAATCATTTTAAAAATCTCAACTTCTGGGCACTGAGATTCTGCTCTTACCTCATCTTTTCATCATCATGAAGCGAGAAGAAGGCAAAAAGACGGAAATTGCTGCTTGAAAAAGAGTTATGAGAAGATAAGATAACTGATAGATTTTCTGCTTCTGTGTCTCCATCACATCTTTCACACTCCGAAAATTTATTTGAGTTTTAATAGCTCCAGATCTTTAACCGCTCCATCTTCTATTACTTTATTTAATAATTCTGTTTTAATTCGAATACCTAAATAGATTAACGATATAAGATTGTGGATGCTTCAAGATATCGCGCTCTGTTTGTTCAATATTCACGCTTATATGATGCATATTAGCTTATCAAGCTTATTTAACGAGGGGTAAATTAAAATGTCCGGAGAAATTATATGATTAATTAATCCTAATGGACGACTCAAAATGAGCCAGTCCTCTTTCCTGGGTAGCTATTGGCTGCCGCTACTGCCGCCGATTTCGAATGGTGTCCAGTTCCGCCCCTTATGAAATAGAGCCGTTTGAATTTTCTCGTTTAGTGAATACAAATAAGGACAGTCTAATAATGGAATCTGTAGTATGATCTAAGGCATTGACAAACTAATGCATAGTGAAACAGCTATAATATGTGTGAGAAATTGACAAAAATTTGATACTTTAATAATCAAATTGGATTAACTAAAATTAACAAAGCCATAAAATTTATTTAAGCTCTCAAGAGCAAAAGGGGTCACAGAACCGAAAGTAAATGTGTTACCGAATATCAGTTGGAAGGAACCGTTAATGAGATATTTTACATTATTAGAGGTTTCGTATTCAGAAGCGGAAGGTAAATATGATCATAAATTTCATAGTCAGTGGTTAGAACCAAGCAAATGGAAGTATTATATATTCTCACAGATAGTAACTATTGATAGAGCATCATAATTATACAGTAATCAGGCATTAGTTATCCACAACTTAATATTTAGTTATTAGCATTAGATATTTATCTATTCGACCTATTTTTATGTTATTCCTTTTCTTACAGTTTTGAGTTGCTAGTTTTAACTTTCTCCATATGCCTCAACATTCTTCGGGGTATTGAACTGTATATAGTTAATATATCTTGAATGATTCTGTTTTAAATTAGGGCAATTTTGGTATCTTTATTAGCTTAAGTGCTCCAAATATTTTTATATATGGAATGTGGTTATGTTTACCTTCCCCTTATAGATATTTGATTTTGGATGTATGTTTTAAAATTTCTAAGTATGTATGACAATTGAGTTTTACTCAAGGTCAGTAAACTGTAATGTAACTCGCGACGGGTGTTCGGTTTGGCTGTGATGGAGCTAAGCTGTGCTTGTAAAGGCATACGATTTTGCAAGGTCTGTGAAGAATATAAATTGTACAATAAAAATTCCAAGGTAATAATAGTATGGTAGTTTATGCTTTCAGGAATCCAGCAATTTTTTATATTTAACCTACTGTAACAAATGTTCTCGGTCATATCTTCTCGACGGTCCAAGAAAAAAACAGTGTGAAAATCATTGCAATGGTTTTATATTGGATGGCGTAGTTGTGTTAGATAACTTTATTACTGAAGAAGAAGAGAATGATCTTTTAAACAAAATTGGGGAATCTGTTTGGGTTGAATCTCAATCTGGGAGAAGAAAGCAAGTATGCACTCTCTGAACGCGTTTGTGTTGAAAATTTTTTACATTTGGCAATTTTAATGTCTTTTCTTTATAGGATTATGGCGTGAAGGTGAACTTCAAGAAAAAAAGCATTAAGTTTAAGCACTTCACCGGCCTTCCTAATTACAGTCGTTATTTAGTTGAACGCTTGCACAAGCAGATGAGGACAGATGGCAAAATCTTCAAGGATTTTTTCCCAGTTGAGCTCTGCAACTTAGAGTATTTACCTGAACGAGGTGCTGCAATTGTTCCTCACCTAGATGATAGCTGGCTATGGGGTGAACGCTTAGTCCTTCTCAACTTAGCCTCGGAAACCAAAATGACTTTCACTCTCCCTTTCGAGAGTCCAGGCTACGACGATGAATGGGTTGAGTACAAAAAGTTTGCCCAGGAGAATTTTGACTTCACGAAGGTAGGAAGCGTACCACCTTTACCGACATTTTTTTAATGGTAGAATTATGATTTTTTTGAATTTTATAGGCAAGTCTTCCCCCGTCTATTGCAGTTCCTCTTCATCGTCGAGCTTTGCTCATAATGTCAGGAAAGGCACGATTCGTGTGGTATCACGCGATAAATCGTGAGGATATAACCGCTCGTCGGTTGTCTTTAACGATGCGGGAACTAAGTGATGAATATCTGCCACCTTATTCGATGTTGAGACACTATGCCGTTTGTCCAGAGGATACTGCCAATACCAATAATGATAAGATAGAGACGTCTAAGATCACTGACAATCAGAAACTAGGTTTGGAGCTTATCAAAGTTGCATTCAGTTTCTCCGGTATAACTGTTGGTGATACAGTGCGTATGACTGCTAAAACGCCAAATTGTATTAATGCGAAATGAATATACAAATGAAATAAAGCAAAAACAATAAGTATTTTGTGTTTTAGACAAAAACAGGAGGGTAAATGGTTATTTATAGAGGTTGATGGCCATATACAATCAAAGGCAACTTTTGATAGTCTTCGCGACTCTCATACCATTGACTTGGATTGTCCGCTTAAAGAGGCAGCAATCTAAAACAACGCATTGTAGATTTTTAAACCAGTGACTCCTGCTTTGGACATACTGAAAATTTAAATAAATAAACGTACTCGGTTTATACCCGGAAGATATAAGATCCAACCAATGACCGGAACGTTTTGGAGGAACTGAATAGTAACTGGCACCAATCCACTAAAATGAAATAGGGAAATTAAGCTTAAGAAGAGAGTGACAATTTTGTCAAAGAGAGTCGCAACGTACCCAAACAGGCAGAATGATCCATAGAGCTCGATAAGAGTACCAATGAGAGGGAAACCGATAAGAACGACGATAATTCCTCCAAAAAAGAATGATGACCCCTTCAACTTATGCTTTTGGAAAAAGAAGCGCATAACGCGGTCTGCTCCAATAAACAAACCCAAACCAAACACAAAAAGAATCTGTTTAAAATATTTAAGGGATAATTAGACAGTTACATTTCCCAAAGCAAGCAATCCAGCATCAAAGAAGAGCAATATCCCGAGACCAAAGAAAACGATTCCCAATGTCATTAATGCAAGCCCAATTTCTGTGAAAGATTATTAATGAATCTCAACTTGCTCTGTATATCCGTCAAATTCAACATTGTGCAGTAACTATGTGATATGGAAGATAAAAGTATTTAAAATCTAAAATGTTTTAGATAACGAATGTTAACAAATGAGATTCAAATACTCTAGAACAAATATATCCAAGTGCTCACTTGCTTAAGCATAAGAAGGATTAATAGGAAGAAATGTAACCACCAACCTGTTTGCAACAACTCACAACCTGGCTGGAGATGCTATCCCTAGTCACCCAAACACCAGACGACCTAGACTCAAACCACTGATAGGCTATTACTCAAACATATATTTTATGCATCATATATGGTAAATTAAAAAATGGATTCATCGAGTTAGTAAGTAAACACTTTAATTTCACTCTATGCATTACTCTGTTATGAACTATCTAAACAAAAAGGTATTCAGCATAAATAAGCACATATCTGGACTGATCACTAAAACATTCCATTTATAATTTTTGCTCAAATATCAGCTCTGAACGAAATATTCAGGCTTGAGTTATTTATTATTTTTACATTAGAAATATTGTTGAAGTGATAATCAACCCCAGTTTGTCCTATTTGGGAGAATTATTTGAAATCCCCTTAGCTTATTTGATATTGTTTTTAATCTATATTTTTTAATTTCACGAGTCAGATCATGATTTTCTGCTTCAAGTATAATGCTCAAAAATGATATGAATCTTATGTATTTATAAAAAGGAAAATTTGGATTTTATGAAAACATAAATGATTTCAGTGCGCTTTTCTTTATTCTTATCTCATTACAGTAAAAAATTTTATTTCAACCATATTTTTGGGCCATACATTTATGGATCCAATTGGCAAGTTGTTCTTCAAAACGACATGTAATGCCTTTGAAATGGTGCCCAATTCAACACTAAATTAAGATTTGAATTATTAATAAAAGCTTCGAACGAAATAGTTTAAAACTGAAGCTTGTTTTTAGCAATCGTATACATTAAAGTGTGAGAAGTGTATATGGTTTGACCTTGAGTGAAGTTCTGCTTTTATCCTTTGAGTAATTTTCTAGCAAAATGCAATCCAACGAAACCTATAAAACCGTGTTTGTAATGTTAAAAACACAAAATATGCATAAACCATGTGAAAATGCATATAAGTTTGAGAAGGGTCCGAATCGGCGAGATACACTTGCTTTCGATAGCATTGCTGTTCAACGAAATCTTTGGTCATTCGCAGTTGAGGCCGTTTTGGAGTATTGTCGAATCAATTTTGACATCTTTGGCCAATCAAAACCTGTTGGTTACTTATTATAGTCACTAATTTATCAATTACAGATTTCTCTAATATCAGTCGATCTTGAAGAGAAAATTCTCTCCCTGTGGTACGAGTCAGATCAATCCCTTAGGTCGATTTGGGAAGCCTTTTCCTCTATAAGTACTTCTACTACATCGGTGGATCTTGACTATCCAGGCATGCCGGGCTTATTTTCATGTAAAAATACCCTGCACATGCCAACACCGCATCAAGTCACTCAAAAGGATCCGAAGAATCTTGGTCTTGTCATAGTTATTGGTTCGGACATTGAGCCAAAACTGAAGGACTGGGTTGTTCATCTTGAAGAAGCCCTTAAGACACCACCGACTGAATCAAGGTAAACAAATCTTTGTTCCTTGTCTACTTTTTCGTATAGTTATTTGCCAATACACGGTTCCGAGTGGATCTTCGTCGACATCGCTGATAATCCTGCTCCTCGAAATGTTAAACTCGATAAGGCTAGTTTGGGTCTTTTCATCATTTTCAACGAACTTAAAAAATAACGTCTTTTACTGTTTATGATAGACAGAGTTCTTTGTGCTTCTTGTTTTTAATTTTAATTTGTTCTCTTTAATTGCGTCGCTTCCAGCATTTTTTGTTCTCAATTCGTTGAAACATGATTTGGTTTATAATAAGATTATTATCATTATTATTACTAATGGTAAAGCCAAAATTTTCGTTTCCTAATCTTGGCCAAGAAGAGCAGTAAGGCAAATTCGTGAAGAATTGAAAGAATTGTGAAAATTCTCCAGTAAAATTCATTCCATTTTGCGTTCATTTTGGAGGCCACTTTTTTCTTGATGAATATATTTACGGCTTCTTATTCATATTTCAATTTATACCTTTGATAAGATAAGCCTACTTCCCTTTATTCTTTTGGAAAGGTTTTTTTCTGGTTATTTGTCATTCAATCAATAGTTTTCTCGGTAACCCAAGCAATGATCCATTGAATTTGAACTTAGGAGTATGGATTAGTTATTGACCAAATATAGCATAAATCGAATGCAAAAATCATATGAAGCAGAACTCCTGATAATACATTGATTTCTTTCGTTTCCCTCCTCTTTATATCTCTCAATTGCAGTTGCTTTACCACGAAACAAATCGTAAATATTTTGCCTTGCCATGGGTAACAATATAAAGCTGGTTAGTCGTTGTAGGCTTCTCGATAGGTCAGCAAGTAGTCGGTATCAGCTAATGTACCGATTTCATTACCGTATTCAGATTCACTCATTTGGAACCCACACAATTTCCTATCTACGAGTGACAATGTTGGGTGACAATTCCCTGGCACACGCTCTAATACAGTTGGCTGAAAGGAATCTGAATTTGGTGAGCACGATGGTCCAGGACATTCCTATGAAAGAAGAGGCAAATTCGGGCTCCGTATCAACCATGTATGGAGTGGAGCTTTTGCATGAAGCTGAGGGTCATGCTTTCTTGCGTGATCGAGGTTTGGCGAGTCGGCTCTATCTTCGAGAGGAAAATAATGAAATGAAGTTCCGGTCACCTCCTTCAGGATTTTCAAAAACACTGGGCATCAGCTGGATGGCCCCGCGTCCTACAGATAATAGTAAGTAACGGTAATCGTTAGAAGTTCATTTAGTAAAACGGACTTTCTGGAATGGCTTCTACTATTTCCGTATGACTGTAAATCTTTAATGTCTTGTCGTATCGGAATCCAATAGTTAACTGTCTATTGAAATTAAGTTGCATATTGCTAAAATTTGAAACTATTTTTTCAATGCGTTCTCTCTGGAGTTCTTAAAATTAGTACTTCTATTTCAGTCGTCATGAGCTTTTACCTTTTGGTGCACACTTTGACTTCTTATCGATTATCAATTTGCCGGGAAATTTTGGCTGAATAGGGCTCAATTTCCTAACCTTTTAAGGAAAGCGGTTTTTAACACATCCTGGGCCTCCCAAGTTAGAATCTTGAAAAATGACGCCCATATTTTTGGCCAGACTTAATCACTGAGGTCGGCCATTCCACTCACTGAGTTTAAATCGATGGAGATCGAACTCTGGACCCTTGATTTGGCTTACGTTACATCACCGCTTTTCTGTTATGAAGATTTAAAGTTTCATGAAAATGTTTACTGTAGGTGGCATGGTATTATACTTTCTTGTTTTAGTGATGAATGAATGCCTAAATTTGGAAGAACTATGCTCAATCTATGTGCACTATTATTTTAAATCGTTTTAAACCAATATTTAAAAAAAGAAATCTTAGCTTAAATTTTTGAGAAGGTTTTGCTATTAAAATCTGACCGTCTATTTCTTGTTTTAGCATCTCATATTACTTCACCCATTACGTAAGCTTTACACTAGATGCACATGCGAGAGGGTGAATCCCGTAAATGGCGAGAAAAACCTAAAATCACATCTATATATAACGCTTATTTTAGGCCACTCTACCGCCTTGGCCATTAGAAAATTGGCCTAGTTAATGCCAATTAATGTTCCTTCAAAAAATATTTTTAACTTTTCATTTTATTCTGTATTTGGGCTAAATCGAATTGGGTTAAGTTTTTCATGCTACTCAAAACACCTTGAACTGCAAGCTGAGCTCCTTTTTCACGCTCTCAACAATTTCAAGGAACACAGCCCCAACCGCAAATTTATTTCTTTTTCAAGCCGGAAAGTAATTTTTTCCCCACTGAAAGCCCGAATCGAATAGTTGATATTACCCCTTCTTCACTTGGAATTAGTATCTATAGCTGTCTTAATAAAATTAATGGGGTCAAAATATTGCGTTCTGGTGACTTATTGGTCGAGCTTAATTTTACTCATCGTTTTCTTCCCGATGGATATCTAAAGGACGAAGCACACATCGAAGCAAGGTGTCTTCCAAAAACTCACTTTTAGCCTCTCTGGTGGGAATCTCGCATTTCACCCTGCCTTAGTTTTGACTAGTTGAATTCATTCTTTTTTTGTGATGTCGCTTACGAAACTGATGAGATCTCATCTACTTTGCTCATCAACTTTGTCCGTCGTGCACTACAAGAAAATTTTCCCTTAACTCTAAATATAGGTGATTTTTAGTAGTGAAATCTAAGGTAACTTTGGAAAGTTTAAGTATCTTTTTTTACCTACCATTAAAAGCGCTTTAGTTAAATTTTTCCCCTTTTCGTATGTAGCTACTACCAAAGAATTCGGTAAGTTTATTTGTAAATTCGTCTACGTAAAGCACTGAGAGTAGTAGTTTGTGGTAGTTTTTTTTCTAATCAATTTGCGTGTTTATTCTTTCAAATTGTTGAATTCAATGTTATCATTTGGTCAGTACTGATCCTGCTCCATCTTATCACTCTTTTACTGATTTTCACCAAAAAATGGATTCAAGATAAGTCCCAATGCAAGCGATTTCCAGTACCTGACTTTCCAGAGTCCCTTTAATGAAAATCTCCTGTTCTAATACATTTTTCCTTTTCGATTTTCATCTTATTGTCTATTAGATGTACGCAGATGAGTATCGAACCTGTGACGTCTGTCTTTGCCACAGCACCTTTACATTACAAATCTTATTAAATGTTTGGTAGTTTTTTTCTCTTTAAACTCATTGATAAGCCTCGAGTGTTATTTATGCAATTTCTACACTTTCTCTTTTACGGCATTATCGCTACTCCGTTTTAGAATACCTCCGCTATAGTATTGGAGCATTCAGAGTAACAATGGCAGCCGTGGCTAACAGATCTTCTGTCTGCTTATCTCAGTTCATATTAAGTGGTAAGCAATCGTTTACACTCAGTGTGCAAGTTTATGCTTAATTGATAAACCACAATATAATGATTCCACATAGGCAAGTGTGTGCTGCTTGGACAAAAGGAAGAGTCCAAAGATGTTCTATCAGAGGTCTTCCTTCTTCTCTGTCACGGCAACCTCATGTACCTCCATGTTCTTGCAACCTCTGTACCGCTAGCTTCCCCTCCAAACTTACCTCTCTTCCCTGAGAAAAGTAAAGCAGACGTGGGTAAAGATACCGGTTTCCGCATTTCCCAGTTCATCAATGACTTTATAATTCCCTCGCGTCTTGCACCTGCCTCGGCTAGTGCCACTTACTCCGAAATCCCAAAAGTTAGAGGTTCGTTGGGTCAGTTCTTATTTCCTCTATATAGCACATCAGGTTGTTGAAAGGGCTACGCGATATTGGCCTTTGAGAAATGAGTCTTCACTACTTTGCGGAAATAAGACTGCAGCTCCTCTGTTTGAACATTTGCCTAAGGATATCATTGAAGTTGCTGAGATTACTGCTTGTGAAGCTGCTATTGATAATATAATCAAGACCATTGTTTCCCTTCCGTACGCTCACATTTCTAAAGTCCATGCTACTCTACGAAATTAAGTAGTTGAATATATTCGTTTTTTGCATTTTCAGTGTACCGATTGATTCGACTTCTAATAGTCTGTTATGCAACACACCTGTGGCTACGGTTGTGGAATTAAGCTTCCTTCTAGAACTCTATGCCGACATTTCAGTGGATCATGGTGCGCTATTGGAAAATTTTAAGAAGAAGATGGATGCTACAATGTATGCCAGTCATCGACTATCGAAGTTAATTCAGAAAGCAACGGAATTACTTTTTCATGGCAATCCGACACCTGGGAGTTCACTCTCAAATTTAACCGAAGTCAAGCGCATTGCTGCAAGCCAGTCTAAGGTGGCACCAAAAGTTCTTCCTATCCCAGAGTAGGTTATTAAAATGTATATGAAATAGTACTTAACTTTTTAGTTATGCGTCGAAAGTAAAACATTATATATATACTTATAAGCATTTAGGTAGTATATTGCGTTTTGACTTTTTGCGTTGTCTAATAAAGTTCTACTTACAAATGCTCCAGTAGCGTAATTTGATCATGTTTTGTGGGTGTATTAAAGTGCAAATGGTGCGACTGGCATACACCCATTTACTCGTGACTTCTGGAAATTTCCTGCCTTTTAGGCTTATTTCGAGAAAACAATCGAGAAATATTACTTATACCCCTGGTGAGTTTGCATGCATATTTCTTTGTCTATTAGAGAATTAATGTGTCGATCAAAATCCCACTTACAATTCGTTTTAGTCCCAGGTGATGTGTTTATTCGACAACTCCTTCAAGCGGGTCGAAAACCCATTAAACCTGATCGTGAATTTGAGGGAGTGTTAGCTGCAGGCGGCTCAAAACGAATTATCCCGCTTTACGGAGGACTTAAGCATGATGATCCGCAGAAATGAAAAGCCCCTTTTTTCTTCTGTCTTGTAAAAACATCCCTCCTTTTACGTAAATATAAAATAGTAGTTTTAAAGTGGTACAAGAATTTATTTAACATAAAATTAATTCATAGCACTAAATAGATACATTTGTCAGAAATCTCTGATTAAATGCTTTATCGGAAACGAAATATTGGAATATCATAACAGAAAAAGTTGGTAGTAAGGGGAGAAATCAGCACGTGTACGCTATATATACTTAAGGCTAAAAAAGAAAAACAGTGGGGAATGAGGATAGAGAATATGTGAAAGAAATCGGCATTGCAGTGTGGCTTGAGAGTTGAATAAAACAGAGCTCAACTGACATTGCAACTACTCTCAGAGGAAGTGGGGAATTGTTGACGCTGACTTCGACTGTTTTCCTCAGTTTCCAGGGATAAAGCAAGGGCGAGGGCCAAATCTCTATCTTCTAGTTCTTGTTGAGCTTTACTCAATGTGGCGCTGTTATTGTTCTCGGTCTTGGAATTGGATTGCTGCTAAAAGAAAACGCCATGTGATGGAATTCTACGGTCTGCATCATTTTACAAAATGAATAAATCGAGCAGATACCATGGCAACGGCCCGCCTAACAGCAGCAGCTCCAGCAGAATTCATACGTTTGGACATCCTTCTGCCCTGGCAATTGTGATCCATTTCATTTCTGTGACTGAGACAATAGTTCAGTTGGCATCGACTGCATCTAATAGGAACGAGTTCTTTCTTTTTGCAACCCGGCACTGAACAGGAATTTTTGAATATCTAAAGAGAGAAATCAAAATCAATAAACACCCACGCCCATTTTACTTCTCTTGAATTCAGTAAGTGATCTCAGTCTAGATCAGTGATAAACTCCTAACCCATAAACGCATTCTTACAAAAAACCAGTAGGCGTACTCAGCACCCGTGAAGTAGACGGCTCAGACATCGTGACATAGTAACAGAAAAACTCAGGAGAATTAAGATGAGGGAAGAATGGCCTTATCAACCATTTTGGGGAATCCAGATGACGTACTTCGATGAAAACTAATGTCCCTAGGGCTTAAGATATGATTGAGAGAATCTAAAAGTAACCAATAATTAAAGTTGGTTAATGAAAATTCCGTGGAAAACATGGTATGGCTTATGCTTGGTAAGAAAAAAAACAAAAAATAACAAATTTCAGGTCCTAAAAATCACATACCTGGTTGAAAACGATAATTTTAAAATATGGTCGGTCAAAGAGAAACAGACTCAAAGCTCGAATCCTAGGATAAAATATTAAAGGAACTAGGTCGTCCAAAGATACACTTGAAAAATGTTGAATCGAAGCGCATACATCACTATTATAGCAAACAGCGAAAATATTTTAAATCCAAAACAATTCAATTATTATTACAGAAATATAAATGTGATTTTTGCATTACCGATTCCAGTAAAGTGGCACACGGTTGGTAAACAAGGATCACATGAAACTTTTAATACCAAAAGATTAGTAACTAAATGGGAACGTGAAATTCTAATCACAAGAATAGCTAAAAAATATAGATTCATTAAAAAATGGGAACCTGCTGATTGTACATATCCAAAAAATTAAAACAATATATATGAGGCAATTCAAGCTATGAATGTGTAATTTGTAAATCCAATCTCTGTGAAATAAGGTTCTAAAAGACCATATAAGTGCGAAAAATAAATAAAGCATTGATAACTGAAATTACTTTTCCCTTGAGGACACGAGATGGTTGAGATTGACAGGATTCATCGATGTGCTGACCAACTTTGACATCAGCAGATTCGTTGGGACCTGTAGGAACAGGAGTTCCACAAAGGGGACAAACGGGAACTTGGCGGTTACTAGGATTGCCAACTGGGCATGAATGGCTTTCAAATTTATAGTGGTCTTTGCAAAATACTTTCTGACATCCAGAACACCGCACAGGAAGGAAATCTAAACATAAATAAAAAACAGGATCAAGAATTTGACACACCAGTATGCCCATTATGGTTTGTAAGAAATTAAAAATAGGAAATAAAACACATGTTGCATAAATTGATGTTTAGAACAATCAGAAATAGATAAATTGATGGACAAGAATGCACCAGAGAAAAAATTGTAAAAGGAATAAAATGTAAGGAGTTACCATAAACAAGGAACTAATGTAAGATTTTGGTCAAAAAATATAACAAAGATAGTAAGAATGTACGACATTTCAAACAAAATGTCCAAATATTAGAATTCATGAATAGAGACATTTTTTTCCAAAATTTACCTAATGTTCTACAAAAACTGGCTGAACATTGCTCTCCTAAATTTGGGAACTCCATCGCGACCAGATTAATAATCTGCCCTTAGCTTCTATTGTAATAAGCGGTATAGCTTCAAGTATATATGTGTTAATATCACTTATTATAAACAAAACTACCAAATTAAATAATGCAAGTAAGTTTGTTTTAAAATCGAAATTAAATATTAAAATCTAAGCAAACTTTCAATGTTCTGACTGATAATTACGTTTGCTTTTACGTGTCTACACCAACCTTAAAGGAAACGCACGTATTTTTCGCTAATTTCTCGATTTTGTTTCCTTTCTAACTCATTCCAAAACCTGGATTTGTAAACAATCGTGCTGACAAGTTTGAAAGCAATGGAACAACATCTGTTAATATGATACATAACTTTATTAATTATTGTAAGTGAAAATACCATTAACTTATATTTTTATCTGCCTAAATATTTGGAAGAATTTTAAATACACCATTTGAAATTATTTAAAACTAATATAAGAAAAATTATTTACTTGTGGTTTTTATTATATCAGATTCAAGAGGAGGTTTATTAGCTTCGTTAACATTAAAATATAAGCATAAATGGATCTAAATAATCTATATTGATCATTTTACAGTATCTTATTGGCCTAGTTTCCGTATCGATATCGCAAGTAAGTTACAACAACTTAACTTATTATATAACTTATATAACCTAATATAATAACTTAACTTAATAATGATAAGCGTATTGTTAAACAGCTAAAGCAATTTATAAGTAAAATAAACTGTATTGGATGTGCATCAACACACTTTCAATATTCTCTACGAAAATCGATGCCTTTGTCAGCAGGTTATTTTATGTCTTCAGTGAATTGAATTGACCATTTTATGTGATCCTTATCTACATCATATACATTTATTATGCGTTAATTTAATCTCTTGATGGAATTTAGTGAGACTTTAGAAGAAGTGGTGGAACCAGGCGACAATATATTTGTGCGCTGGAAAAGCGAAGTGCTTCAAGAGATCTCAGACTTAAAAATACGCAGAATACGAGTTCTGTCAAGGACTTAAGCTATGCTTAGTTCATTTTGAACACCCCTTGTTTATAAAATTACTGCAGTTAAAGCAATTCATAAATATAATTTTTAATGAATAATGACTAACTATGATTTAATATAAGTTTTACCATAAAAGATACTCATGCCAATTGTTAGACATGAAATCACTTAAGCATTCCCTTAACTCTTAACTTTAGCGTCTATGTGTTTTACTAAGTAACACTTCACAATAAAAATGGAAAAAGATTGTAAATTTATTATTGACCAACAAATAATAATGTATCTGATCCTGAAGATTATGGTTAATGAATTAGTTATTTACAATATTAGGAAGTAAAAATACTTGGACATTCTAAAACTGTCTATTTACTTGGGTGAAAATCAAGGACACTGGCGAACGCTTAGAAAATCTTCAGTTATGCCTGTGGATTACTGTGATCCATGCGGATTATTTGTGTTTGGCAATAATTCCGTTTTTATTAGAGTTGAAAAACGTCCAATTATCTGGCTTTGTTTATTATCGCCTGAGTCAAGTTGGCTTATTTTTGGTAGATCAAAGCTGACTGTTCTTAGAGCTTCTAATCTTCAGTTATGTGGTGCTGATCTTTGTCGTTATGAGTGCGTTTCGTTCAATATTTACTCTCCATCTACTCACACTCCGAGTGATATAAAAATTACTTCATGCAGCCCACTTTCGGATCTTAACATAAACAACATATTTTCACAGATATCAAACCTTTTCAATATATCATCTGATCATTTGCAGTACTTATCAGAGTGTCCTCCTTTTAAGTCCATCGATTTTTCCAGATTTGCTGCTGCTCTAGTACTTCAGTCGCTGGAGTCCCCTGTGATCGATTCAATTCAAGAAATACAGCGATTTAAGAAGTTGTTTGCTTTCAATTCCAAAATTCCTAATAAAGTTTCAATCACTGGTGAAACGTATTCATTTGAATCTGCTTCAGTTGGCGAGGGTTATGTTGAACCTCCAGAGTTGTTTGATCTTTTTCAATCTCTTTCTAATGTACAAGAAACCCGGGGGTCAAAAATCATCGTTTGTGGTCCCTCAAATTCTGGAAAATCTTCTTTATTAAGGCGCTTAGTCAATCATTTCTTGTGTAATCACGAAGCTGTGGCTTTTTTGGATTGTGATCCTGGCCAGACTGAATTTACTCCCCCTGGTATGCTAAGTCTTACTATCATCAAGAATTTCATCCTCGGTCCTCCATTTACGCACCCCCTTAATGGCCTATTTAAACCTAAACGGTAGGATATACGTTTTGAGGTAAATATTTATAATCTCTGGCAGGCAGTGCTTTTTTGGTGGGACATCTCCCTCTGTTAATCCCAGTTTCTATGTAAATTGTATGCGGTATGTCTTTGAGGCATTCAAAGAAGTCCAAGGCCAAATACCTCTTGTTATTAATACAATGGGCTGGACACAGGGTAAAGCTGAATTGAATATACTCATTCTCTTAAGGTCTTGGATTGACGTTACTCATCGAACAAATTGTGATAATGAAACCGGATATTGTTGTTCAACTTTATTTGGATGGCCAAAGGGCAAATACCCGTTCGAATCTCCCTGAACTTACCTCGCAATATTTGCACAAATCCAGTGGTTGGAATCATAGTGTACGTTCCTAGTACTTTACTTTCCAATAATTTTAACGAACAAATTCTTGTATTAGAATTAATATAAACCAATTTTCTTTCTTCAGGACTTGTCCGGTGAAACGTTTAATCATAGAGTAGTATGCATTCCATCAATGAGTAGGAGGTAAGTTACTATTTGCACATTCGTTAAAAGATCCTTGTTTCCTGCCGAACTCTTCTAGCATCTGAACATACTGACTTTTTGTACGCACTGATTGGTCGGATACCTTTCGTAAGCAGTTGCTGATGATACCAATTGTAGCAGACTTTGTGAATATAAACTCAAGCTACTTCGAATATGAATCCACCAAGATAAGAGATTCCTTAGATTGGCCTAACAGATCTGAGATTAAAGTGGAACTAAGAAGCTTTAAGTTGAAAAACCATAAGAAATTTCCGGAGAGTAATGATTACAAGCATTTGTTTAGCCCCGCCTTCATTTTGCTCTTCCACTTTTGATATTGCTACCTTGGTGTTAGCAATAGGTTTAATAAGACCGATTTCCTCTCCTTGCTTGAATTGCTTATCCATCAATGGTGTTCGTTTAGGACGGCAAATGAGCTTTTATTTGGCCCGAATTTGGTTGCACTTGCCAATAAGTCTTGGGGACTTAGAAGTTCTGAATGTGGCAAAAGTGCGATAACCTTCTACAGGTCTCTTTAAGTTTGTCTATTTGATTTGTCTGTTGATCAAATAGACAGGGTATTGTGACTGATTGCTGTTCGAGCATTGGGGGCTAGTAGACAACTCGTTCTGGAACAACTTCAGTCATGGAATATTCCATTAGAGCGCAGGAGATTTATTACTTCTACAAATTCATGCCATAACTGGTCGCCTTAACAGGAGTTGCTGTAGAAAACACCATAGGTAATAATGGTGTCTCAGAAAATGGATGGGAATTTTTGGTAAAAGCATGAAGAACGGTGATTGTAGATGTGTTAGAAACATTATGAGTCATCTTAGCCTCCATTTTTGCTGAAAGAACCTCTATCTTGGCGGATAAGATGTTGAACATTGTTTAAAGATGTGCGAAATTCACAGTTTGTTGAGAAGTCGAGGACTTTTGTTTTCTGCGTTTTAAGATCGATGGAGATGGAGAACTCGAAAAACCACAATCGCCTGAAATATTGGCTTTATTCCTAATTGATGTATATTTCAAAGATCCCGTAATTAAGCCCATTTTAACAAATATGTCAATTTTAAAAATAGCGAATTACTTTTTCTTGGATAAAATTGTTCATTTTTATCTATCAATACTAAAACGCAAAGTTAAATGATCAAGTGAATTCTACTTCAATTTTAAAATACATCGAGTTTTCTTATAATCTCATTAAAACACAAAGACATGTTTTCGTGACATTTTCACATAGTTTTAATTGACAAAGGAGTCTCTCAATTTTTTGATCAATCCGCCAGCGCCTTTTCGTTTCAGTTTTACATGACGATAGTCGATGGTTCCGAGGATCTGGGCAGATAATTTCCATTTAGCCGAATCATTTCTCCTGAGGTTTAACAACTTGCCATTTGTGGTTGCCTTACTCACTCTAGATTTCACCAATAAATCATCCTTTATTGTGCCGGTGGCGCAACGATTATGGTTCGATGCTCATCGGTGTTCACCCAGTAATCGGAAAGAGACTAACCGCATTGGTTGATTGAAGCAAACGAAATCTAGTTTATTATTATGGAGACTAAATGGATTGTAAGTCGTCATTACCCTCCTTGTTAACGAGTGCATGCGTATTTATTTTTAATGTAGTTCCTACTAATCATTTTCTCAATTGATTTCTATTCCTAATCTAAGTAGCATAATATGCCCCTCTTCCGTAGTTGAATTTTTCGGGTCGTTCGAACACAGTTCCAGCTGTCCATAAATTACAGATTCGGAAATTACAGGCAAACAGGAGATCACAGGATTATGACTTCGCTTGTTCATTTGTTTTGTTCACAGATTTCATAGCATGGTCGTTGGTTCGAACCGTAACTTAACGTAATCAATCCAGTCCTTATCGGAATTCCTAGTCATTGTTAGAAATTCGAAGCACTTACGAAATTCAGATGAGTTTCTCTCCGAGTGGTTCTCAGGGAATAAGTGTTGCTTTCACGTAGAAAATCTTTTAGCATATAAGGGAAGAAGGCATAAATTAAACTGTTAATATCATAGGGGAAACAACATTTAACAATTTGCATGCTTTTATTATCTTGATATTTTGTTACTCAATTATGAGCGAATTATGATAAACTCGTGAGTTCTTTATTGAATTATTTGCCATTGAAGCTAAATTTTTTGATATTTCGCCACTGTTTATTTACCTTTTATCCTCTTTGCTTCAGTGGACCAGGTGGTTTCACTTCCGCACAGGATCAACGTGATCTAACCCTCCTTGCTCATCTCCTCACAGATCTCGTGAATGCTCCAACCAGTTTGCCGGGTTCAGGGCCTCGCGGCCGTGGTAACACCTCCTTGGGCCATCCAACAGCCCACTTACTTGACTGCCTACCTTATCGTGTTCCTCTCACTTCTAGTGCAGATCCGGATATCCCGGGAATGATAGCGGTACACCTTCTACATCAGCCGTCGGACGTTTTGCAAATGTTGCCTGTTTACACTCTACCGGGCATCTTAAATTATCTCAATGGTGCTCTTGTCGCCCTCTGTTCCGTCGATAGGAGAAATGTGCGTTTTCACTTTTGTTGTTACTCTTGTAGAAAATGCGGTCTAAGTTTTTTTATTATCAAACCGTCTGTTAATAAAGCAGAATTAAAGGGACAGTGTCCTAGAAAATGCTGGTCCTACCCGTTCTGACAGCTGTCTACGACATTAGCCCAGACATTTGAAACAGCCAATTATAAGCAACTTGCGGAATTTTAATAAATCCTTAATTAAGCGTTTTAAGTAAATAAACATTCGTGTATTGTTTAGCTTACTGGTTAGTCAGTAACATAGTAGCAAAAATGCCATATGTATGAATTCTGTTCGCGGATTTATTTATTTTATTTCTTGGCTCCGAGAATGTCCTCTTTTCTTCCCTGTCATCTGTTGAAGTTGATTAAAACAAGGTATTGGTTGAATTAATGGTATTCTAGTATTGCTTCAATCGTGTGTTGTTCCCAACCATTTTTTAATTTTATCCCAAATCCAAGTTTCACTTAATTTCGGTTTGAGTGTGAATCTTTACGAGTCGTTAGAACCAAGGCTGCCACTGAGTTATCGGTAATAAGTGCTATAAAATAATTTCATGGCTTTCAAAGGTTTGACCTTTAAAGTCAGACATTCATTCTATCCACAAAAGTTCAAGGAAGCCTGATGTTTTCGGCCTAATTAAAACTAAATTTCCATTACTCGCTAAGAGGAAAAGATTAGTAGCGAGGGTACAAAAGATAAGAAAGATCCCGTGTGAAAACGGAAAGATAAATTGGTATTGTTACTTTTATTTGAAAGTAGTTAATACAGAATATCATGGATAACAGCATACTTGGTTCGATAATTCACAGCAATTGTTGAAAGTGAGCACCATGAACATGGATACGCAACTCGGAGTGTTTTGGGAAACTTTTGCCAACGCATTTGGTGTCGTTTTTTCAATCGTGTCGCGAATGGTCATCTTCAACTCCTCATTGTCGTTTTGCGTAGTCCGTAGGTTGTAATGTTTGAGCTCTCCCTTGCTTTCTACGCTCGCATATGCAACAGATTCAACACGTTCTGACATGACGTCCGTTTGGTGTTAGGTTGGGTGGATAGGCAACTGGTTGATTTTCGTGGACTTCTTAGCAGAGTCTCGTGAACATGTTGAACATTTTCTAGCAAACAAGACACATTTACATGGTTACGTGTGATATGGCTCTACGTTTAAAAATCATTTTCTGGAAATCATTTTGGGAAGAGGATATTTTGTGATGAACCTTTCATTTATCTTAACGAACTAACTAAATCTCACATAAGTTTCAAGAATTGACTCTGTTTTGACTGAAAATGGCAAGACTGTTCACACCCGTTATTAACAAGTGAAAACTCAACACTGAGCAAGACATTTAAAACAAAATGGCTCCCTGCAAGCGCTCAATATCACTTTCAGTTTGGTGCAGAGTACGAAACTTCTTTTGGTCACATTGCATTGATTAGGAAGCTTGAGTTGGATTGCGTGAAAAGAGTTTGCTACTTGAGCGATGAATTCTCTGATTACTATTCTCATATGCTGGATCTTGGGAATGAAGTTCCTCGTCGCTCTACCATTGATCAAATAATCTTGTAATCTCTAAGAATTTCTTGTTAAAGCATTATCTTTTGTTTCAGGTCTGATTTTCATTTTCAACCCCTTGATTTCTGGGTGCGTTCACGTCTGTGATACTATTGGCTATTGGTTAATTTACTTAAGTGTTTATTCATATCATTTAGAATCTTTTTGCATCTTCTTAAGTTATGGACAAGTAGAGGTGATATATTATCAAACGTGTTTTAAATGCTCCAAAGTCCACAAATACTTTTTGCTTCGTTTCACACCTTCTCTCTCGTCAATATGTTTGATTTTTTATAATTCTTTTATCCATTTTCAGATATGTTCTCCTTCTGGTTCTAATGGCTTGAGTGTGCTTTCTTGTGATCCTTGTTGTGATTGTATTGGCTTAGGTAAGCTCTCAAATTCATATAATTTTAAACCCCCTTGGACAGTCTAGAAGTTTGAGCGATTTTCTTTCTTTTTCAGCTGTTGTGAGAGCCATTGATCCCTCAGCAGGTGTAATTTACTTAACAACTGGTATACCTCAAGAAGAACTTATCAATGTCAACTCGTTAATAAGGGGAAAGGTAGACTTACCCCAGCTATTCTTCATCGAATATGTACGCTCGGTTTCGTTTATAAAGTTCCTACTAAAATAATTTAAGTAGGAGTAAACGTTAGTGTAATAATATTTTTGACTATTATAGCCATACTCGGAGACCTTATTGTCCTATCCTGAATCTGAGAATCAAGAGGAAATTACAAATCCATATGTGGGTCCTCAATCAACTCCAGGCACGGGTGGAACTGGGCTTCCTGCACGGCGTTATACTCCGCGTACGATGCATCACTCAACGGGATATTCATTTCGAGATGCAAATTACTAAATTGCTAATCCCCTCTTTTCTACATTTATATTAACACTAGTTTCCCTTAAAAAATGAACTTTTTGATACATGCTGCAAAACTCTTGGTTGCCTCTACGAATTCATAGCTTGCCAATTTGTATATGTATTGAAGAACTTTGAAATTATACTGAGCTTAAACACACAAATTAGTGTCTTATATTTCGACTGAATAAATGCCTAACAAGCAGTGGATTAAAACTGGAAATATTTGTTTGTGAATTTTACTTGGTTACTCGTTGTCAATGGCTCTTGATTCTTTGATATGCCTCATTTTCCCGATTCACATTCAAAGTGATTCTACTGCTCGTTGCGACTAGTTTGTCTTTATAATTAAAAATAATAATAAGCAAACATCAAGTAGCATAAATGCTTCGCATAGTGTGGACGTAGTACTTATAAGTGAAAGGCAATTATTCAACTTGACAAGTTAACTTAATGTAAGCTAATGAAAAGATTAGTGTTTGTAGGCGAAATGAAGAAGCTTTAACATTGAACACCTGTCTAAAATTTTCTTTCAAATTGAGATATTAAATGTGCCATTTCTGTGTGCTTACATGTTCAAGCGAAGATGTATTGGGTCATGACAATGTCATAGATACGCAAATTAATCTCGATGTCAATGAAGTTTTGCAAGCAGCAAATATGTAAGAATAGGGAACATTGAAGACCATATTCTACCATTCTCAACATGAATGGTCACTCAATGTTCATGCTACAACCATTTTAAAGTATTTCGATTACCAAATCAAGAGAAGGCTAATGTTCACTAGATCTGTTTGAAAACTAATCATGTTCGTCTATATCATAATTTATAATAAACGCTTCCTTCTCTCTATCCGTTACACATGACCTAGTATTTTGAGCTTACCAAATAGCTAAATGAATTTGGAGGTTAATCGTTGCATCTTGGCAAGTTGCTTTAACCAAGAATATAGCCTTGCCTTCATTCAGTGACTCATAAATTTAACTCACGAATTAACTACAATTGGCATAGGTGAACGGACAAATGGGTAATATGCATGACCAGATATGAAATTAGAAGTTTAGAGAAGAAGAAGAAGAAGAAGAAGCATAAATAACCAAGGAAGAATGAGAATTTGCATACTTAATAAATTGGCCTAATAACGAAACTGCGTAGACCAATGAAAAACGTGCTCATTTGTCAAATTTAACCAGCACAAATCGAAAAGCCTAATTCTGAGCAATCAAACGGTTTAACTGATAGTTACTGAGAGGGCAAACGAGTAAAATAACTACATTAGGGATTACTTTTTTCTATTTATATAAGCAAAATAAGTAATGTCTTAAATGTATCCTGTGCAGTTATTCGGTGTAAATCTTCTCATATTCGAGTTAATTGAGATAAAATCCTTTGCAAATGTTGTGGGAAAAAGAGACAAACTATGATATTCTGAAAAGGGGTGATGACGTTTCATCTACAAAATCAAACTTATCTCTTAACAACAAATAACCTCGAATACAGAGACTTTTGATGAATGGAAGTTTTGCTACTTAAATTATAGATTATACCTGATCTGTCACGTCATGCGATCTAGATTTTTTAATGTAGTCTTATTTTAGTTTAAATTAAATAAACCTGCCCAATTATCCGACTGTTTATTCTTTGCTAGCACTTTTCATTATGTAGCGAATTGCTAATTAATAAGTCTACCTATCTTCATTAACCTCTATCGCAAGATGCCCTAGAATGGAAAGACTTCCGAAGTTAGTTAAGCTACCTCAGTGACATAGAAGAAGCAGACGTACAACGCAGAGCACGTTTATTTGGGCTGCGTGTACTGACGCGGAGGTTAGACACTAAATGCCATTTCGGCTACTTTGACCATGCCATGAGTATTAATTGTTGATTGGCTGAAAGGTCTCTGCACTCGTGACCTCATTTGCCCCCTAGCACGCTTGGCATCACGCCGCACGTGATGACTACGGGATAAGTAGCGCGCATGGGCCTCTTTGGTTCAGCCATGGTAGCGTTGTGTCCTCCCCCCCACCAATTATAATCCGCTGACTCTAGTGACCAGATAATTATTTTTTGTAAATATAAGATTATTATACGTATGTTTTTGGACCGCTATGTACAATTAAACTCAAAGGAATTTCTTTCCTACTTTTTTGCGTTACGATGACTGCGAGTTCTCCTAGTAGTATTGCTATTGTTCATAACTGGAAAAAGGTGTGCACATGGTTAGTCTCTAGGATAAGTGGGATAGTCGATGTGAGACTTCAATAGGAAACATGAGACCCTAAGTATCCTGAAGTCATTGGATTATACGGTATGTTTAAGGAGCCCAATTTGACATATTATGACCCAGCTCTCCCCAAAGTTCAGAAAATATTCATAATCACCGGGTTCAAAATTATTGACCAGTAAATTGAACCACGAGTTTGATCATGGCAATTCGATGCATCGAGGCTGTTAATAACTAAGCCTATAAGCTCTCATATGACCGGAAGAGGTGAACCCTAGTGGCTTGGTTAAGCGGGCACATTGCAGTATGCAAGAGCAGAGATGCATAACCAGCCTTTTCCAACGATTATCATGGCGAGAGAATTAGCATCACGGTTCCTCCCTGGTAAGAAATCCGCCATCAGTTGCCTGATTTGTTAGTCAAGCTTAACTAGGCCTACTGAATATTCCAATTACTGGGGTATACATCATTGGACCTGTAATCTCTTGCTTTGCTGCACTACCGCTGGAAAGGAATTAACGACTCTACAAATTAAATTTATTTGCTCCCATTTATGCGGGTGAAAAAAATCATTCTGTCGTCTAGACATCTCAAGCACTTAAGTTGTCTTCAAAGGACTTCTAAAGTCCTTATTTTTGTCTTTTAGTGGTAGCTCCAATGATGGGTGTGGTTCTTGCTCCTTTGGAACGAACTTTTGCTTGTTGCGGTACTCTTTACCACTTGAAGATTAAAATACTTTTGTTTAAGGTCAATTGACCTAGCTAATTATTTAAAATACTAAATTAACATTCGGTGAGGTTTAATTACCAACCTGATAGTAATAAAGGCTATTTTTCGATAGGGATAG
Source organism: Hymenolepis microstoma (assembly GCA_000469805.3). NCBI lineage: Eukaryota > Metazoa > Platyhelminthes > Cestoda > Cyclophyllidea > Hymenolepididae > Hymenolepis > Hymenolepis microstoma. The sequence goes on along the minus strand of LR215995.1, from coordinate 5,504,174 downwards.
TTTTAAGTCAATTGTAGCAAGCTCTTAGTTACTTTGCTTAGGATGAAAGAGATGAATTAACAAATCAGAGCTTGCTAATCGGTAAGAGATAATAATTTTTGTATTATTAAAGTTATTGTACACAATTTGGAAATAATGACTAGTATGCTAGAAGAAATCAAAAGAATGATTATTACTGCCCTTGGAATTGGAAAAAAAATCATTTTTTAAATATGCAAAATCTTCTGAATAAGAAAATTATCAAGCAAATCCAATAAAGTGAGAAACAGGACACAGATATTCAATAGCAAGGCACAATTAAGTCGGGCCATTGCATACGCTACTGTGTTTAGATTCAGGATCCTACTGTTAAATCCTTAACGACCTATCATCTTCGGATTCTTTGACTGCATTTTTCCATCATGTGCCGAGTCTGTTGTGCGATTCATATGACTCCGTAGTTCTTCTTACCACTTGGATTGGTTCTATTGCTTCTGTGGCCAAGAACGAGTTCATGAGGTCTGATACTCCTCTAAGTATGGGAAAAAGAGAGAAGATGGTAGAGTAGCTTGGATATGAACTGATGAGATCAATGCTACGGGTAAGTTTCAGGTCAAGTAAAAGAACAGATGCCGAAGAATTCCACCAAGGTCACCGAATTTTCAAGTGGAATAAATGGATAAGCACACTACGAGGTCAATATAGATTAGGCGAACCCTACGTAGAATTAGTAGATATGCCGAGGAAACTGAAGGACGAAAGTGGTACCAATTATTTTTTCTGTTTATATCCTCACATTTGTGGATATGCATCCAATTTTCCGAAGAGTACATTTTTTTTCAAATTCATAAATAACTGGGTATATTGGTGTTAGTGAAACCTTACAAACTTTAAGCATATACTTTCACAATCACAGAAGTTCAAGTCACCAAATGGAAGTCAATAAAGAGAAGAAGAGAACATGACTACAATCTTGAAGGTGAAATGACAAACTGAGCCCCCAACTCAGTATCCTCTTTAATCTTCCCCAAAAAGTTTACTCTTTCTACTTATTTTGATGCTGTTGTAGGAAATAATATTTTTTTACATAAATCACGCGTATTCCTCTGCGCTTTGGTCGAAAAAACAAACAAATGAACAGAACATGTAACAATGTATATAAATGATTTAACAATTTGCTTCTTCTCGTAAAATCGAACTAACCGTGTGCAAGTTCGTAAGTTGGATTGTTTATATCGCTTAGGACAGGAAAACTCGATTTGACTTCATCAGGTTAACGAGTAAATTCCATGTTTGCCCGCAGATTTTTTTGGCTTAAAACCACTTATCAGTGCTTAAAACATCTTTTGTGGCAAAATGTTGGCAGAGCAATCGAATTTGCATTAAGGTTAGAGTAGCTAGGTTGGTGGTATTGTTAATGAAATTATGTTTAATTCTACCTAATCATTGATAGTTCTTGCTGAATAGTATTCAATGGATTCATGTAAATTTAATTCACAACTATTTTTTGAGTAGAAATCATTTTATTTAATCAATGCCAGGTCATGGTTAGAGTGCATTATTTCAGACGACATTGAATCTAAATCATGCAAAGAGCATAAATGAAGTGAAATTTTTCAATATGGTTTGACCAAAATCAAAAGAGGCAAGGTTTCACAAAAATTTTCAATTAAAGATACTCTTAGGAGATGTTATGAACAGAGCCTAATTCTGTCGATTTATTTAGTTTTTATTTTCAGGCTCAAAAATTTATCTCAGGACAACAAATCTGGCGGATTTTTCCAAGATGTAATTAATGGAACTTTGTAGTTTTTATTCACATTAATGCGGTCACATTCCTTTCATAAGCCTTCGAAAAAGGAGGCTGGAAAGTTTGTACATCACATGTCATAAACGAGGTCAGTTTGGCCAGGCAGTGACTAACCACATGGATGGCAGTGCGTCTGTGCTACCTTTAATTAACCAATCAAAATTGGCTGGAATCAACCAATAGCATTGAAGCAACAACCTTTTAGGTCACCATCAAGTCTTTGCCTGTTTCATTTTATCGAGAGTCACTTTGGTGCTTGGGTCGGTTTTCCTGTGAGTGCACATTCCCAATCCTATTAAGCTTGTCTTTTCTTCCTTATGAGGCATTTTTAACACTTAAAGCCCAGGATATAGCTTATTCAACACCTACCTATGTTCAATATCATAATCAAGATCTATTTGTGCATTTAATACTTTAGGCATATATCACCTCGTTTAGCATCAGCTTTTCTAAATCAAATATTATATTCATCTGGCCCTATTTTCTCCGCATTTGGCTTATCTATTTTAATGTTCTTCGACGCTCTAGACGTATCACGTGAATTGACAATTACACGCCAATGCGTGATTTTTATTCGTTCTAAATACTGACCATGATCTTTTGTTCCTTTAGATTAAACCTTCAAGATGGTTGCGACAGAGTTCTTGGGTTACATTAACTCATTTTCAGCGACAACCTATGTCGGTGTTGAAGACTTAGCAGATCGCGCAAATTTTCAATGGAATGTTATCGTCATCCTTATTTGCATGCTTCTTGTGACGGTTAGGCAGTATTTTATGGCTCCCCTTGTCTGCTATCTGCCTACGACTGTCAGTGGTGGAAATGCTGAATCGTATGTCACGAATCTGTGCTGGGTGGAGGGTACTTTTCCCATTAATCTCACCTCTGGTGTCGTTCCTCATGAAATCGAAGAATGGAGCTCTTCTAGCCCCAAGATTATGAGTAAGTTTTGTTCATTATATTATGGGCTGTGGTAGTTCGTGCATTTTGATGTATTTGCTAATGAGGCTAATTGCCGTGCTGATTGTTGTATGTTGATGCTAGATTTTTCTTTGCCTTACTCCTTCATTCAGTGGATTAGTAGTTACTGAATTTCCGAGCCCCTATTACGGCTAAATCGCAGGTTTAAACCCCAGCTGATGACTCATATTGTCCTTAGGGCGTGTGTGCATATTGAGCCAGCATCCTAATTGGTACCTTCGATGTGGTGACCTCATGGCCGAACACAGCTACTAATCCCCTTCATTTCTGGGCTTCCTTTTTATTTGCTAAGTTATATTGGCATCTTTTGATTCAGATTGTAACGTCTGAACCTCTCTTATATTTTTAACCGATGAAAATTTATTCTTCTCTTTCATTAAGATTACTATCAATGGGTGCCACTTGTCCTCGGTCTACAAGCAATTATCTATTATCTGCCTAGAATAATCTGGAGTGTATTTACATTCAACAGAACAGGAACTGATTTGCAAAACTTAATCAGAACGGCAAACAGTGCGGTTAAAGAGGAGGGTGAAAAGCGTGAAAAGGCAGTTCGACACATGGCCAAGAGTTTGGAATTGCTGCTATTCAACCGTCGTGAGTTTCATGAGCGCAAGGATGGACCAGTTATTAGAATTGTGCAAACATTGCCTGGCAAGAGACATGGAAATAATCTCATCTATTTTTATCTTATTGTGAAAATTCTCTATGTTCTGATTGGACTCAGTCAACTCTATCTAATGTACGCTTTCCTTCGTTTTGACAAGAAAGAAGGCTATTTCTTTTTTGGATTCAGAATTTTGGATGATATTCGAAAAGGCAAACCCTGGACTGAAACTTTAGTCTTCCCACGCATTGGTGTTTGCAGACACACTCTTCAACATGTTGCTGCCGGAAACAACTTATTTGCCCAGTGCGTTCTTCCCATTAATATGTTGAATGAAAAGATATACGTCTTCCTTTACTTTTTCTTGGGTGCTGTCATGATTATTCAACTGTTGAGCATTCCTCTTTGGATCTTCAGAATCTCTGCTTTCCGCCAGAGGCACTTTGTTAAACGTTTCCTTCGTATGGCTGATGTTTATGATAGGGATAATCAGGAGCTCAAAGAACTTATCGATCGATTCATCAATGAATTCCTTCGTCAGGACGGTCATTTCTTGTTGAGAATGTTGTCAATGAATGCCGGCGATCTGATCACTGTAGAGATTGTCTGTTGCCTTTTTGGTAACTACAGAAAACAATTTTATGGAAAGGATTTCAGAGGTCGTGTGTATCCCGGAGGCCGGCCAAGCGAATTTAATGATACCCAGGGAGTAGATTATGCTTCCTATCCAATTGTTACTGGCAATGAGAATGATTTCATGAGTACTAAGCTCCAACCAGGTGGTTACGCCGCTGCGAAACATAGGCCTTTGCCTACTGCACCTCCAAGGGGAATGCCACCATATCCTGAAAATGATGATTTGCATAGAGTTAGCATAACCTCACCCTACCCTGATTTACCGGACTATATGCCTAATGTTAGTGGAAAGATTCCTATGCCTCAAAACCCTCCTCCACTCCAATCTGCTCCTCATACTCCACAAAATGTCGCTACACAATCATCACAAAACACTGCTTCGACTCCACAAAATACGAATGAATACAAATCTTCGAATGTTTAGATTAATCTTTTCGTGGTACTCTTTGTATGTGAATTCATTTAATTATCTCTTATCCAAAAATATTCCTTTTCTATAGTTGACGTAAAGTCTTTTTGACGGACACTTTTCCTGTGCGCGTAAAATTTGTCTTGATTATGTAAAGGTTTGTATTCAATGTATGGTTTCATTTTTGTCATTAGACTTTGTTTTGAATGTCGAAGTGGGGTTAATAATTGGATTCACGAGTAGAATATTCTAGAAAATTGAGTTGAAGTTAATTGACAATCTCTAGGATGCGGGATTAAGAATTGGGTAAATGATATATACAAGCTTTGTTTTGCTGGGGATGTGTTGGTGTGCGCTGATTGAGTTTGTGGTAATCGAGGGTACGTACTATATTTTAATTACTTTTAATGAAAATTTCGCTTAGTGAACTTTTGACTACAGCCAGTGTGAAATGGGTTTGAGTTATAAATTTGGAGCGCACTATTCAGAGTCAACCTTCCTTTGAAGAATTTGATTGCATTGTAGTTAAGTAGTGTACTTACAAGCATCAGTTGTAGATACATAACCTTTGACTGCTTCATACGATACTGTCGGTTTAAAGCCACCCAGTTGCTGTAAGGAGGGGTTCAAAGAAGGATCTTGTGCTGGTTGATTTATTAATCAGGGGGAATGAAGAATTTCCTTTCCCAAGTCAAAACTTTGAAAGCAATTATTCTTCGTCACGTTGCTTTGCTTACTATTAAAACATTAAGAACATTCCTCATTACAACGAAACTATTGCCAATTTAGATTATGCTAAAGTGCCTCAGCCCGTGGAACCGTAAAATAGTTCACTAAGAGGGCGTAGCGGAAGGAAATTTCTAGAACAGTAGGGATAAAGTCAGGAGAATCTTGAATCTTTTGAATCCCCAATCATACATCAGTCCGGTAATAATAGGAATTAATTAATTAAAATAAGTCCATCGACCCTAACCCTAATGACTGTTAAACTACACCAAAACAATGGACAAATCGCTTAAATTGCCAATTTTTTAGTTATAAAAAAGCTAAATATTCTTCAAATTTCGCCAAAATTTCAACCGTCTTAATTGCCACGTCTGTACTCACACTAAATGTTAACATAACTGACGGAAGAGGGTTCCATCAATTGACAGTGGTAAGAAAGGGCAAATTTCTTGATTGAGAAGCTTTCATTCTACCAAATTCTGACTAATCGTTTGCTTCGGAAAATTCGAATCTAAGATGATAAGTAGTGTGAATGAAGAAATGGGGTGAAACTACCAAATTAATTTTATTGTCACTGGAAGTAATACGTTTACTACGATTCAAAAATGTAGGTGAATGATTAATGGGGAGTTGCCTTTTGTACCATAATTTTAATGGTACATATGGTTATGGTTTGCTGCGTATTGGTTAAAGGCTATCGAGTTTATAGAAAGTTTATGTTAATCCGCTGTTCAACTCATTCATCGATCTGCCGTATATGCTAATCGTATATTCAACTAAACGCCCAACCAAAAAGGCTCCTTGATGGAAGCCCTGCTGAACAAAGTAGTGTACATTTATGTTTGCATCTGCCTCCTTTTATCGTTCTGAGCGCAGTGAAGATTGTCTTAAATGGAGTGCTGAACCATCTTATAATAAATTGATGTATTTATTTTTAATGACATTCCTTTTAATTGGACGACGGAATGACAGTTTCCCAGATTGGAATGCTCGGCGAGGTTTGGAATCTCCAAATTTGATAGCTTGTTAACAACGACTTTCGTTAAAGAAACGCCACTGACTTAAATCTCATTTCTCTCAAATACTCCGTTTTATTCCATTGCGACTAAATAATATTTGAAATTAGAGTAGATAACCCATGATAATATTTGGATGCTACCATCTTCGAGGGGCACAAAAAAACTTAGGTAACTTCAGTTAGCAGATTCTCAATATGAATGTCTGTTCCTACTCAGCACACAAATTCTGATAATTAGAGGTTAATTTAACGCAAAGGACTGTCTACTTCACTTCAGATAACTGTTGCTTTAGCTTAAAAAATTCGCATATTAAACGCGGCTGTACTTCCACAGCCTGGGAACTTAACTGCGTCTTCTAAGTGGCATCCCTACCTTTATGCGGAAAATTAGCATGGCAACTGACGGAAGATGTACCATTTGTCAAACTGACAAAAAAGTCAAGATATCTTTTATATGCCGGGTGAACGAAATTGATTTCCCGCATGACAGATACAATTGGCTTTCAAAAATCGTTGCAGGTAAATTTTCAAAGTAAATTAAAGGCTTCGATTAGTGTTATCAAATTCTGTCAGGATTAAATGAATGCGAAGTTAGAGTTTAAGTGAACTAAGAGAACGACTAGTGACATTTCTTATATTACAAAAGGGGTTTGGGCGGCTTCACAGTTGGGGATCCCAGAACTATCGCCCAACCAAAGGAATGATAGAATGTTGACTTCTCTCAGTAGAGGCTCCAAAATGCCTTCCCAACATCCAAGTTAAGTGTGTTTACTAATTCTTCTAATTCCCTTGGGAAGTTATTTGACCATTATAGCCATGCAAATTTTGGTGATAAATAGCAGATAGGTCCAGGAAAGTTAGTCTCACTTTATGCACAACCCACAACTAATTGTCTTACAACCTGCTTTTGGCGACCATAAATTCTTTTTCTCTACTCACCATTTGATAGATTTGAAAAGGGTATTTATGCTATTGAAGTAGACATCAGATCAATTGGCATGTGGTAATTTACCAGACTCCATTATCAGTTTTGCCAAGTCAATAGACGGCTTATGTTTGAGAATTCCTCGTGTTGGTAAATTGAATCGCTTGTTGAAACACATTAACTTCAAATAAATTTCATCATTAACATCGCGGCATTAAGAAAATTTTGGAAGTCAAGAAATAATGCGCTAGATTAGAAGGTGGATAATTAACAAATCGAAATCAAAGTTATAGCCAATAATTTGATAATGATATTAGATTGGGGTCGTTTAAGTAACAAGTTATAATATTTACAGGGAGAATGTCAAACCGGGTCACGTGAATGAGGCTAAGTAACGGGAAAGGTCAAAAGGTCAACATGCACATTGCCCAAGTCAGAAGCTAAGAGATGAATGTATATCACTGCCTATCCGATGATGTGCCAATCGAAGTAGTTAATTGTGAATAGCAGGGGGGCTGGTAAAGGGAAGATATTCTCAGAGGAAAGGCTCTAAAATACTTCGAGTCCACTTAACTCAAATGCTTTTAATACTTCCCTTAGTCATATTGACGCATTATGTTAGTGCATATTTCTACTCTCTAGGCATTCAAAACGCGTTTACATGTCATCCTGCCAAATCTCAGATTCTTATTAGTAACATCACATCTAATTAATTGCGTTCTTACCTTTATGTTGAACAGATTTTACCTATGCATGTAATCAGTTGTAATGTTGTGTAATATCAAATATTTAACTGTGTTGTATCTGATTAACAAATAGGACTCCCATTACAAGTGCACTTGAACAAAACTAAAAAACTCCATTCCTCATACACTGGATTGTCGATTGTTTCATTTCTACACCTGAGTTTTGCTATTTTTTTCAACCCGGAAGCAATTGCCACTGCAGTCATTCGTTAACTGGACAGCCAATCATTTCATATCTGCCCAATGTTGTGCGCGGATATTTATTTTGCTTTTTTCCGGTTTTCTGGTTTGAGAAAGATTGTCGTGGTCTACTAAGCTTTAGGAAGACCGTTATTTTTGCGAGTATATCTCTAAGACTATTCTGATATGGTTTTCTGAGTTGTTCACTGAATGCACCAACTTCTCGCTCGCGCAGATTCAGAAGTATCGCTAGTTGAAAATTCAATTGCTATGTTCTTCTGATTACCGTATTTGAGATGCAGTAAAGGTAAGTTAATTGTGAAATACCAGAGGGCAATGAGTCACTGTTAGAATGACTCATCCAAGTTACAATATTCGTAAGTTCCGTCGAATTCCGCGGTATGCGTCTTTCCCATCCAATCATCGTCTGAGTATTCTAGCTCTATAATTCCTCCACTTGAATGTACAATCCTGGTTCACTGCTATTTGTGCAAATATTTAATTGCTTAGTGATTAGCCATTAATTCTCCTTTAATAATGACTTTTGATTCATCGTTATCACAGTATCAACCCTTCATACGAGAGGTTTTTAAATTGGTAATTCCTAGTTCAATCCTGAGTGAATAAATTCTGTGATATTGATTCTTAGCTCAGTTTCACGCCCTTTTAATGGTAAATACATTTATGAGTATTTTAAGGATAGACACCTACTAGGTGTTAGCAAATGCACATTTCGAAACAGAATATATTCTGGTCTTTACCTTGCGATGAAAGGACACACCTCAAAAGCCAGGTCAAGTGACCAATACCCGTACGTGCGCATCCAATGGTACGAGTGACAAATATCATTTTTGTTACTGGTAAACAAGAGAGAGGGATATTGGAGAAGATGAGTTTGGCTTAAGAGCCACTCCGGGATACCTTTCGATTACTACTTCTTAAAATTAAAGTGGACTTAGAGTTCTTAAACTCAAAGTATTCTACGTGTGTTAGAGTTAGTTTGACCTCTAGGCGTATGGAGATTTAGAGCAAGCTCGGTGATTTAATCAAGTAAGACGATCATCAGCACTTTTAAGGGCGAAACCTCAATTCTAATTATTAGACTTGTGATGAACTAAGTTTGAAATAAATTCTCTATTCTGCTTTATAGGATTCCTGAATACGAATGAATTATGTGCGGTAATTCAAATATTTAATTTTAGACTATTTTCCGCATAAAACTTAATCCTAATTGACTTTCCAAATTCTACCATAACTATTGCAGCAAATAGAACCAATTCACCGACGAAGTAAAAATTGCTATCTACATGTCTAAAAACGCAGATAAGGAACAGTTTTAGCGGTTTAGCGAGAAGAAGATCAAGGAATCGGAGAACCAGATGTCACTTGAGAGCACCAAACACTTCAAGCTAATTTCCCAAATTTTATAGCCTTGCTTATTATTTAACTATAACTTGTAGGTATGATATTCGAGATTCACGCGTAGGTGCAATTGTAGTCAATATACAAGTCTGTTAAGTCGGAGGTTACTAGCCCATTTGATGAATCTTCGCGAGTGGTCACATGTGAAGCTGTACTTCTACGTAACTCCCTTTGGGAAGCAGTTTACGGAGGCTACATAAAACACGTAGCTCAACTGTATCACGAAAATTCATTTGATCAACAGACCCAGGAGGGAGAAGAACTGGGTTTTTTGAAGGCTGCCATTTCATTAAAAAATGAATAAGCATCTGTTCATGTAAAATGGGACTGACCATCAAATACCCCCAATCTCAACATTGAGATCTCATTTTCACATTTATTGGCCAATCAAAACTTGCAGTTAAATTAAGACAATTTTATCAGTGAATCCATTTAACGCACCTCCTCTTAGCACATCTTGGTCTTACAAAAGCCTCTTCTTTCTTCCCTTTAGTTCATATTTATACAGATCTACTTCCACTGGACGAACATGCTCGAAAGATTTGGACATTGATAATCAATAATTTGATTGCGTATGTTGCATTATATTGTTTTCTATAATTGTTAAGTAATTGCCATCTAATAAAAAGTGACAGTTATTTTTTCTAATATATTACTTCGGTTCCATGTCCTGTAAGATTTTATAAAGCCAAGTATTTTATTATTGAGATGTTTCCGAGAGCCGACTTTATCTGTGCTGGTTTGATAAATTATTACAACTGGGCTTATGGGAGAGGTCACTTTTGGGTCAGCTACTGCCCTCGTAATGGCACTTCTGTCAGAAATGATATAATAATTAATAAGTGGAGTGACTAATTAGGAACTTACCGCACCCCCCCCCCGTTAGCTAATATTAGTAAGTTGGCCATTTTGATCACTGACAGTGTCCCGATATGGCTGCAGGGCTGGCAGAAACGCCGTGAACCGTTTCGGAGTTTGCGTCCTTAAAGTTAAAAGTAAACTCGAACAGGAAAGCACAATTTACGAAATTGGGGTAAGAGGATATTGAAATAGTGCTGTCGACTAAGCCCATCCTATCCACCATGCCCTTCTTAGCCTCATCAAATAGTTATACTCTGGCTCAAGTACAATTGACTTTACATTGTCTGACCACTTTCGATACTCCAGCAAGGTGAACTTGGCTGTTGGGCACTTAGACTAACTGATCAAGGTGGCCCGATCTTATCGACCAATATGGTGAGGCTCTCACCTCTGTAAGCATTTTTAATTCAAATATTGGCTGTACTACTCTCTCAACCCTTTCTTCTAAGTTTAACTTAAACTATCCCGAATTTGCCAAAATACGGTAATGTTTGTGTGACTCCACATTTTCCACAATCATAACAAACTGGAAATGAAACTGGTTAGGTGACTAACTGTTCAATTTATCTACGCTCATGGATTCCAGCGCATACTACTTAACAATAAAAATACCTATTTATCCTTACTACCAATACTTATTGAGAATGATACATAATTGGTAAAATAAAATGAATACTAAGAAAACCTTCTGCCACTACTACGAAACAGTGCAGGATTCGGACGCATTGAGGAGACATCTAGTTTGAACTGCGAAAGGAAAGATCAAGATTACGAGATTGGACCTTGAACATGCAAACTAGGAGTTGCAGCGGATTAGCTACCCAACTAAGCCTGGCTATAATCAGGAACCTCCATAGCCGATTCTCCCAATTGGTAAGTCTCCCGAGATTAGGTAAACCACCGTGAGGGCGCGTCCAATCGCTGAGTAACGGTATCAGCGGCGGCCGAAGTTTTCACTGCGTTTACGCTTGGCCTATCGTGATGATTGTGAATTCGATCGGACACTTCAGCTAACCTATCAAGATCGTCTTGGTACGAACTGGTCAATACTTAAGACAACATGCTTCCCAATAGTCACTTCACCCATAGTTCCATAAGAATTTTGTCATTCAACTCCAATCCACAAGCTAAGGAGCACATGTGGCTTAATAGATGAGACGGAGAGTGATCTCCAAGTTCAATTTGCGAAAAGAGTTGCTGTAAACGTTTCTCTGGGGGCACAGATGAACGGCTAATGATCACCTACTTGAGCCGGTCGTAGGAGTTTTTTCGCTGCGGCATAGATACAAACTCTTTAAATTGGGTAAGGATGGTGTCCGGTAGGACGACAATAGCATAGTGGAATTAGCTTTTCCGCTCGGTCACGCATCGTTTTCAATAGCGCAAAACATGAATCTGGATGCTCTGGATCGAATTTGGAGACAACCAGAGGGAGACATTTTCAAGGGAGTAGGAGCGAGCGAACGTAGAGTCGATGGTTGATCGAAAAAGAAGAGGGTCACCAAGTGAGTCGTCGGTCGGAATCGCAGTGCAGTGAGAGGTTGTTCTTCTGCTGAGTCGATGAAGTCAGGCTTGAATCACTTCAGGGTCACCAAATTGTAGCGGACTAGCAACCTGAACAGGCCTTGACTAATCTCAGAAACTTCTACGGCTGATTCTCCCAATTGGTAAGTCTCCCTAGATTAGCTAAACCACCGCAAAGCTATGGGAGAAACAGACGTATCACAAGGAACACTGCTATTCTAGGCATGCATGGCGTGGAGTGTGAACAGGAAGGAAGCCCAGCCATTCAACATGGCGGATTAAGTAAAACAAACGAGGGCTTTTGATTGGCTATTGGCTGTGTGCTCTCTTACTCAATCAGTACGCGAAGTTGAACTACCGCACCTTCAAGCCACGCTGTGCGCTCATGCGATAACGCGGGCCACATAGTGGACATCTTCACCTTTCTTCACTTTTTATATTTCAATTCCCCAACATTATTTCTATAATTTAGAAGGGTAAAAAATGCACACTAACTTTTGGCAGAATTGTTGCAATAAAATGAATGAGCTTGGAATTACCAGAACAACTCTATTTAGTTTGCCCGACTTCAAAGTTAAGGCTTGAAAGCAATTAAGTGTGAACACCATGCTCATGTGGGGAAAATCATATTTCGAGGCATGGGAGTTGAGGTTAAAATGTAAAATTTTGCCTACTTGTTATGGATATTCTACGATTTGCAGTGTATAGACTAGTAATATTAGCCATGATTGAGGATAAAGATGGATTTAAAAATGAAGGTCGGGTTTGAAAATGTAATTTTATTCATATTTTATCTTATTGGGTCCTTTCTTACTCTTCATTGTCTTTTTTAGGATTGAATATTTCACTTAAATTAATTGTCTTATTCGATTGCAGAGAGAGAGAGAGAGGAGTATCTAAATAGGCAAGGTCCCCTCAGGCGCACCTTTTAATAAGAGCTAACCTCGACTACTTGGGGGCGAATATCTGCTTGACAATTGCTACCCTAAAGCAGAGAGATGTTAATGGTGTGAATTGGTCCAAAAATTTTGACTGACACTCTACTTTCATCCCCCACCCTATATTCAGTGGATGTTCTATCCAAATTGCATCGTTTGCCTGACCTTATTCAAATTTTTGTAAAGGCTGCTGATTCATCTATTAGATGCATACTTAACTGATAGATAACTGTAACTGGTTCGGTCAAGGAGGGATTACACTAGTGTTACGTGCGTAACTGAGCCTACTTTCGGGAACAAGAACGAATTAGTATAGATAGCACTTCAAAGAACTAATAACTTTTCAACGGGGTAAAAGGAAACAACAAAACTCCTTCCAAACGAGAAGGTCAAGAGTTCGGTAGGACCACGAGTATATTTGACGAAAGGAAGAAATAGAAGAGAAAAGATAAGAGTTGAAAAAGGAGATCGGAATTGAACAGGAATACATCAGGCATCAGAAATGAGCGCGTGAGAACAGGATCCTTATAGAGGGGCCAAAAAAAGGCATTGCAAGCAGTCGATGATATTGAGGTTGGCGAAACAGTCAATTAACCTAGTCTTTGCGGGAGCATGCAGTTTAAGATGGTCAAGGATCATGTACGAAAGGGAGAATAATGATATCGTCATTGGCTAGATCAGTACACTTACTCAACATAATGCCTCTCGATCATGGTGGAGGATGATTGTCACCCAAATAGGATGGCCGCTTCCTCTCTCTGTCTCTATTTGCAACCCTTTTACTTCTTAGGCCTTCTTTTAATCTTTACACCTTTCGAAGACTCTATGCTTGATTTTGCTTTCGCGGTTCATTGGCTGAGGCCCCAATACAAAATCGTCATCTGGCAACTAGGGCAGCTGTACGAGTTATGAAGCAACAGGTACTTTTAATATAGTGCTATAGGCCCTCAGACGTATGTGTGCTAACGTCTGTTTTAGTTTCTGGTGTAGTGAGGACTATTTTAACTGGAATTCGTCATCATTATTCGAAATATAACAACGAAGTGGCTTAATCAGCATATAAAACAGACTGTTGACTGTTTATGGGCGCTGCCACTCCTGATCGCTTAGTAGTTTCCAACTGACGATGCAATTTTCAACAACACTTTACACCGATAGTTTTAATTTCCAGTGAGTAAGCTACTTGGGACTTCAAACTGCCTGTTCTTCCTTTTCTTTAACAGATTTGAAGAATATAATTTCTAAAGAATTTCGCGTTGAAATCTTTTGTTAGTACTTCAGACAAAAATTTTAACACTTTTATTTACATGGTCAGAGGACCGATTTTAGTTCTTTTTCTAGTTTAAGAGAGTAGTCGTGACTTAAAAATATGACTAAGCTGTTAGATCAGCTATTTAAGCAACAGATTAAATAAATTATCAAATAGATAAATTTAAATAATTTCCAAAGGCCGGAGGAATTTTATTCGAAATTAAATGCATGAGAATTTAACGTAAAAAATATATCTGCAGTATATGGATTACTCTATCAAACAACTGCGGATGTCGTAAATGTGATATAAGCACGTGAACACAAGCAATTTAATTTAATTTTCGATGGGATCAGACTGCATTTACAAAACACTATGGGATTACTCGAATCAAGCAATGGTTGCTAATTTGATGCCAAAACACAATTAGCTTGTACAGTACTGGCACCTACATCAATTCGCCGAATGGCACTTTTTGTTCCATCAGGTCACCGGATCAATCAAACCAAACTTGCTACTTATTAATTTTAGTACCATTAAATTAACAGATTTAGTAAGCTTTAATTACATCAAGTCTAGTTTCTGCAGCTATGGTTAGTGGGCTGCATTTGACCTAGATTCCGAGGGAAAATAAAATAAATGTAGTTACTCAAAATATACAATTAATTAGACGAATATGCCTACAAAAATCGTACATTTTAAAGACAATATTTAAGTGCTATTAATTTGCAAATGCTCTATATGAGATTATTTTATATATTATTTCTCATTACTCTTGTAGTTTCTTGATCACTTTTTTGCAAAAATACTAATGTGTTTTGAAGTAAAGTACTCGCTTTTGCGGTTTCCGACTTCGGGCATACTGAGATACCGTTCTTTTCGTTCAGATTAAGTCTCATAGACCTGAAAAGGTGATAGTCGTTCGGAGCGAGATCAGGCGAACTCTCAACGTAATTTCTAACAAGAGCTTGATCATAACCTTCAGTAATGGCTTTGATACCCATGCAGGTGTTCAGGACTTGCTGAAAAAAAGTTGTATGAAATGTCTGTCTTACAAGCTTCTATGTTCGCTCTGTGTTGGATATTTTTAGGAATAACGATAGAGTAAATTTCTTGGTCATAAATAATGTTAAGGTAATTGTTTGCGAAATGTAAAAACATTGCACAATCGGACTGGTAAAATTGATGGCCCGGGCGTTCGCCCGTATTTTGTGAAGAAAAAAATGGGGAGGTCTAGAGACAACCTGTGGAAAAGGCTCGACCCGAGAAGAAGCACCAATTCCACAACTCAGAGATTTGTTTTTTCGGCCTCCTATAGCTTACTTAAAGCAATTAAATTTATGTAATAGTCAAGCCAGGCATAAATGCCAATTTATTTTTCTAGAAATAGTTGACTTCTTCGGGAGTTGAATGATAAAAGCCTATTCATGATACAATCAGACATTCACTTACTTTGAACTTAATTGTTTGCATCCATAAAAAAGCCAATTGAAATTATTAAATTCCAGTGCATATTAGTTTTTGATTTCCACAAATAAACCTATTGGAAGAATTATTTGAGCGAAAGAATTTGTTACTGAGGTATCAATCAGTCATGTTATTTAAAGGTCATAAAGCTACCTTAAGGGATGTGTCCCCACAGAACCACTAATCTTCTGAAATTGAACATGCCACTACAGCCCTTCACCCTTTAACGCCCGGTTTATTTTTTGAAAAATGCACACAATCGCACACACATGTCTCACAGCCGACGTGATGGGTACTGGGCATGTTTCAAACGGCAATAGCGCATTCTGTTACGAGTATAATACCAGTGGAGCTCATTTTGAAAGAGGACCGTACAGTCCTAAGGGCGTCAAAGGGTTAATGAGAGGGAAGACCAGTTGTGTTATTACTGGGAGGGGAATGGGAGAAGGAATTGAAGGAGGATTTATGAGAAGCTTTTAAGCTTTTAAAACGTATGGCAATTTTATGCATTGTTGAAAATAAATTCTTAATTTAATCTTTCTTGGAGAAAGGTGAATAATTTTTATCTAACATTTTGTTTATTTGCATACTCTAGTTTTGGAACCATCTTAAATCTTTATCGAAATCTGACGCTTTTTCGGAGTTTCGCTTTCCAATGCGGAAGTTAGATGTGTTCAGAGAGGTATTCGTTTGATCTACTTCCATATGGAAGATAGAGTAATTACGATGGCGCACACAAGTTACAAGACCTCTATATAGCCTAATCCGCTTCCTAAACACCAAAAGAATTGAGAATTAAAATTTTAAATTGGCGGTTCATTAATAATTAACCAATTTCACACAAATTGGACGCCTGTGACCGGGTTAAGGGCCATTTAATATGGAAATAAAATAAAATAAAAGTGAGTATCGGTGTTAAATGGTTACTTTGCTCATGTTGAAACGGAATCAAATATGCACCTCCATTCGCGTCTAGTCCCTTTGTGCGGAAATTGAAAGTCAATAAGCGTTTACCTTGAGTGTAAGAGAAGTATCAGTTTCAATTAGTTTTTGTAACATACCCCTATTCTTGTGATTCCTAAATGTATACTTGTGGTTAAAAAACGTTTTAGCAGTCCGGAAACAAGCATAGGAGAGTTCACTTGTTTATCCCATGAGCGACAGTTGACCATCTGCATGCAACAGTCGGAAGTGGGGTGTGCTTCAACTATCTCGCAGTGACATCCGAAACCAGGCGTGACTGACAGCTCCCAACAAAGTAATTGATTAGCGCATTGGTTGACTAGTTATAATGGAATGTGAGTAATTCAATGGTGGTGTCTCACTAACGGAGTTTATTGATAGAATTTTTACGAATTTTAATCAGGACATGGAAAATATTTATCCCCGTTAGAAAATTATTTTTATTTATTTATTCATTCACAAGGTATTTATTTAATTATGTTTATTGCTCAATTTAGTCTCCGGCTGAGATATCGAGATGTAAATTATAAGACAATCAGATGCATTTCGCCTTAAAAACCCATGTCTAGTTTGATGCAAATAGTGATTGAATTCTACTTTTGGGGGTGAAATAAGTAAAATAATAAGATAACGCGTCTCGGTTTTTTACAGAGCTCTGGCTGTTTTGAAGGCAATGAGAATTAGCACAGAGACTTAAAAATTTGGCTTGGGGTACCAATTTTTATATATAGTAAAGTGAATGTGTGCTTTATACGTTTCATGATCTTTGCTAACGTGCAGAATGAAATCTACAATCTCACTACGCAGATGCTCCATATTAAATGTCCCAGTGATCGAAAAGTCGATTGTACCACCGATCAGTCAATAAATAAATTAATTGCCATTGAAGATTCGTATGTCGTTAAATCTGCATTCGAATATAAAAATTGGTCGTTATATTGGGGAGTGGAGAGAGGGGAGGAGAGATGGTGAGGGTGAGGCTTTCTACCCAATAATTCGAAATGAAGTTAGAATTTAACTACTTACCCCCAAACATATTTCGAACTTTCGAAGATATTATTTGCATTTTTTTATTTGGTTATTCTAAGCCACTTATAAGACATTGCTAGTGGAGGATCGAAAGTGGGCTTAGTTATCCACCTTGTCGATCAGTATGCAAGTTGGTGAACCAGTAAGCAATAATCCAATGAGAAAATTGGATTTTAATTACATCAATCACCTTGTGCCCTTTCACGTTTATTGGCCTTCATTTACCCTCCCATTCAATATTGCTTTATCGATCAGTTGTCTCCTAATAAATAATTATTCCTAGCAGTTTTTCTGCAATATAGCTGTGATCATGTAAAGGTAAGTTATCCTACAGTTTTCCCGAATAATATTATCGACCTGCGCTCAATTACTGTTGATGGCTATCAGTCCATGTGTTTGGCATCTTTGATCGCCTTGGAGTTTCTAGTTAAATTCCCAACTTACCAGTATTTCTAAACCAGATGAAATTTTTCAGGTGACTATCAATATTTTCACATAGATCTAAAATTTTATGTAATATTTATTGCTAAGCAAAAGGTTACTAGGAGGTAGTCAAAGTCTTACCATCATCATGTGTTACGGTTTTTACCCCTCAAATGGTAGCTCTTTAATGAACTTCATGATTAGAGGGACGCCCTCACATAAGCTCTGGTGTTCTACTATGTAGTAACCCATTTTGCACGCATTAAGAAGATGACTTAAGACTTATTTGTAATTAATATTTATAATAATAGTTGCTGTTGTCGTATTTCCCTCTATTTTCAGTATTTTGAAATAATAATGGGAATGGGTGGGTTATGTACTTGTGACGTAAATCACTTTTTAAAGAAATTTACAAATTTTGGGGGCATTGATTGACGTCAATTTAAATGCAATTATTCCTTTGCAAATTGTTCTTTTATGCCTATTCGAGTTATTCGACGATTTAACTGTCTTGTCAGAAAAGAAGGTGTTGGTAACTCCGAAATGTAATAGATTAAATCGGTATTCAAGAGGCAAGGTAAGTACATCACTGTGGAAGATTTTAACTCAGATTAACCGAAATTTGAGTCTATCACAGCCACAGTCTAGCCCCAACCTCGGTCCCGAAACTGCTTTAATTACATCCATTAACTGGTTGGACATATATAATGAACCATTTGATTTACATCTGAATGGTTCAGAGGTCAAACATACACTGAGACCGATATTGTCGTAAAATGGAGGCCGAATACTGCTTCCCCCATACACATGGCCTATTACTGGCTACCATCGTTATCCAGGCTTTTGCTACAACAGTAGTGGTTAATTCCACGCAGGCACCTGAATTTAACCTTAGCTCTTCTTTAAAAATTTGCAGAGGGAAGCATCACATCACCCTCGGAAGCGAAGGAGGACACACCCGAAAGCCATGACAGTTTGGGGAAATTTGCATTGATGACTTGGGGAGTGTCCTTTGGACTATATGTAAGTTATGTCATTTACTGCTTTTTGTGCTGTGCTTTTGACTTTGGCAAAAGTTTTCTCATCGGAAAAGAATTAGATTGCTTGTGCTTCACGTTGCTCAGATAGTTCTTTGGCATTGTTTGATGACGATTTTCGTTGGTCTTTTCTGTGAGAAGTTGACCACTGTGACGCGTGTATGAGCCTGTAATAGCCAAGGTCTCCATTGGCCTTAAATTAACTGGCGACAAAGCTCGAGTTTCGATTCTAAGGTACTTTAAGAAAATCTACTGTGCGAGGTCAATCAGATCAGAAAGTCTGACACAATATTTTCGAAGTCATGGCGGATTATTTTCATAGTGTTCAGAGGGTATGGACTATAATCTCTCTATTTTTTTATGGCTGTGACGAATCATCATGTTACAAATGACTCTCATCTATGAATCAGGTGAATTCCAGTTACCTGTTTTCATTGTTATCACGTATATGAATGAGGAAGCGTTTGAGCTGCTCAACTTACAGTAGTTTGGCACAAGCTGATGGACATTATTATTTAATGATACACACTCTTCATGATTGTAAACAAACATTAGCGAACTTCTCTGACTTCAATTTCGAATTTTGTTTGCACTGGTTTTCTAAACGCATTCATATGTATCTATATTCGCTTTCAACTTGGTCAAATAAGTCAATAGGCCAATCCTTTGGTGTTAATTTACCTAAAAATAAACTGCGGACCGTTAAATATTATACAGGCTAACTCACTCTCTCATTACTGGAAGAAAATTAGTTAAAAATAAGCAGTCTACAATTTGAGGACAAGTGACGAGATCAAAATCCTGCAACGTGAACAACCTATTTGTGAAATATTGTGCAGGCAAAGCCCAAATATCAAATGAAGTAAAGCTCATTGCTACATTTACATTGCTCTCACCGTCTACATGATCCGCTAGACCTTACTTATTGGTTGAAGTCAAGGCCTTGAGGGTGATTGGGTTAAGGTTTGCTATCATTTGTACCTTGTCAATCTCGCTTTTAACAAACAATTTACAATTCATCTGTAAGAAGAAAAGGCAATCGAGCGGCCGATAAAATTTAATTTCAAAAGATTGGATGGTAACACCACTCCCATCTTTACTGATTTAGCGCTGATAGGTTTCAGGAAGCTATTATTTGTAATTGCAAAATAAATTTCAAATTGCTGTTGCAAATACCCTTTCACAAAAATATTATCCATAATGTTATGAACGCTATAATTTCTATTAAAATTATGGAGTCTGTTCTTGATTAATTCTGGTTTATTAGCAGCTAATCGCACTTTGTCACATAATTGAAAGCGTCAAAAGCGATGACAGGGGCTGCACACACTTTTTCTACTTGAGTTTCGTAAAAATTTATCGATTTATAATCAAATAACGCTAATGGTGGGGGGGCGGAGGGGGGGAGGGGAAGGGGAGAGAGAATTCTTTCTAGGGTTCATCACTCAACTTTTGCATTTGTTCTCGTCGAAAGAACGAGGATCTACCCGTAGATTTCATATTTTCTTTGTGGTTGACTTATGATTTTGACTTTTTCTATAGAAACTTAGAGACTTATTTATCTCCCCAACGTTACTCTTGGAGCAGCATTATTAACAACCTTTGATCTATTATCATCCATCTTACAATGGACAACAGTAGATAAACCGTACAAGAATGCTTTTCAATATTCTAGCTTGTGTTATAACCCATAGCACATTCAATCTTTTGATAGATCTAAGCTGCACTGGCTGTCATTCGGCCGTCATGACAACAAATGAAAACGCGTATCTCAAATTTTCATTACGAAGGGCAAGATGATTGAAAGAAGGAATTAGTTAGAAGAACTTCAGCTTGAAATAGCACCACACCTGATAAATCTGGATATCTGATTAAATATGGTTCTCCAGATTCCTTGACTCTCACATCTACTACCCCAAGCTGTAAAGCTGTTTGCCCTTCCAAGGGAAATAAATCACAAAATCAAATAATAGAATGTGCTCTCACAAGGAAATCACCTTCCCCTTCCTTATGCGAAAACTGATATAGTTTATTATTATCGGCAGAAAAAAATATTTCAAAGTTAAGTTGGTATTTTTCTTGAAACTTCAAAGAAAATGAAACTTAGAACTTCATGAAAGAACAAATTTTTGAGCCTTTTATGACCAAGAGAGTTTGATTCTCAAAGTTCTTAAAAGTATCTAAAAAAATTGCAAATGCCTCCCTTTCGTTAGTTTGAAAGTCAAGACCTTCGTGACAATTACGAAGGGGTTTGATATTTCCTTCCTTAACCACTCATCAAATTAACCATTTAATCAGTTAGTATAAAGAATTTGTGAATTAAAGCACTTACTAGAAGAGAGAGTGAATTTAAGTATTGAAATTAGGCGTAGTCTGTGAAGTACACAATGCCAAAATGGCTGAAAAGCAAAATCTCACGCACGCACAGACGGACTCGAAGGTGCGGACTTGTCAGGTAGAGAGCAAGTGCGGTCTGAAGTTTGGAGACTTATCAGCGAACCGTCAATCAATAGTCAGGGCATTGTTAACGCACCCCCTAATTGCATTTTGGTGACTAAGATCTGTGTCAATGACACAACTCCAATCAACGCTATTCTGTTTCCCTGCTATAGTTGAGGGATTTTGCCACAGAGATTTATGAGAGTTAATTAAGGTTTATTCGTGTAGTAATCCTCTACAAGTCTGAAAAAGTTTGCTTTTGATTTCTAAAATGCCGTAATGGCCCATAAAATTAATAAAAGGAGATGTACCTGCGAAAATAGACTATTAATGTACTTTAGAAATTAAAGGTTAAAATATATAGATTCGGTGCCTCCTAGCATGAAACACAACAAGTGCAGCCTTTGCGAAATTGAGAACTAAATGAGCCTACCTTAGTAGTTAGGTGATAGGACACCCGAATACGCCAATAGAGCTTCATCTCCTGTGACTTGGATTATCAATTATTGGTTTATTTGTGCCTGAATGCCTAGAATCACATGTGGAGAAATCGCTGCTGCAATTATCATTCATCGTATATCCAATTTTATTAATTAATTTTGTAATAATTTTATATTCTTCTTCTTGAAGTCAGACTAGTGCGTAGTCTTACGGAGGGCATTTAGGAAGCTACACATCCCTCAGTCTAGAACTGCGTGTTATCACACCTAAAAATATTCACTGACATCTAATCGGCAAAAGGTATTGACAGTTAAACACAGTATGTGAATAGAAGATACCCTAAGTATGTAGAATCGGCACAAATAATTGAGTTTTTAAACTATAAGTTAAGGGATCTAACTGGAAAGGGTTAGAGTTCAAAGGTAGCGGGATCAAAGGAGCTTTAACTACATATCCGCGAGAAAACGGACATTAAATCTTACTTCATACCAAATCCTACATTCCAAGCCCAGCTAAGAACAGGTTTTCTAACCCTCCCAGATGAGAGGGTCGAATTGTGCCTCTATCTATATTAGTTAGGCCTAACAAGGGCGGTTGGACATTCCGATCAATGGATATACGACGATGGGAGTTAAACATGTGAAACCTAACATTAGAGATACCTATAGTGACCAATACGACATTGACACACAACCTTTCATTCATGGAAACTTCATTTGTGGGTTCGATTATACACATGCATACCTTTTTAGCATTCTTTTTTAAACTTTGATTGGAAGCGATATCAATATTTTATTAAAACGAATCTACTTAGTAATTTCCGATGAAGTTATGAGTGATTTTTGAATTACCCCTCTTTATTAAAATTAAACAAGTACAATTTATTTAATGAAAAACCATGTAAGGACTTTTCCAGCGCTACCATGGCACCCAATAACTGCTAATTGAAGCGCATTTTAGCACTAAACATTGGCAAAGATAACGTTGGTTGTTATGATTCAGTTGGTGGTCGAGACTTTGAGGTCGATATGTACACACGGATGTGCGCACAGTAACCGACATCGAACACGTTGTTAAGAGAGCATAGCACTTAACCTTAATCATTCTCGGGATGTGGCTCAAAAACACTTTTTGATTTTTCACATTTATGAATCCCTTTTCAACATGCTCTTTATGAATTCGTATCCAGAATTCAATGACAACGAGCTCTCTACGTTTATTACATGAATTAACCTCTAAGAGCACGTAGCTTTCGAATTGATTCTATTCCCATGGGTGTTACAATATTCGGCACACCTCAATCCCCCCGGTAGTATATAATGGCTACTCTCGTATCATGTCTGAATGGTCTTATAGAAAAGCGAATGCCTTTAAATGTAAATAGATTAAAAAGGAAGGTTATGACTGTAAGACAAGAAGATGCCTTCCACTTTAGCCGAGAATAATTAGCATATAATGCCAAATAACTGCACAAGGCAAGATCATGCATGTAATTATTACTTTAAGAAACGTATGTAATACTCTCTTGACAGTAGTAATGGGCAACCTATACAAATGATAATCATAATAATGTCAATGAATCTACTCGGAGCACTTAATTGTAGGCAGACCTCCACTATGACGTCGAAACATAAATCACCATAGCGACATCCACTCAACAATAGTTACCAGTAGTTCACAATTTGCGGAAAATTGGTTACCATTTTACTATAAACAAGCGAACATACAGGCAGAAATAGAACATCATGGAATTACTTAAAATGGATCGATTGGATGAAAAGCAGAAAACAAAGGTTTTTGCAATAAAGTTGCAAGAAATTGTGGTATACGGAGTTTTGAAACACAAATAAACGAAGAGGAGTATTTCTCTAAGAAACTAAAATTTTACTAGCCATCTGTTGAGCAGTATCAGAAACCAAGACTGCTTATTCAGATTATTGAACACGTAACCACCAACCACAATAACACATATCCTGAACGCTACGACACCGGAAACCCTGAAAGGATATGTAAACTACGAAGTGCAAATAGTGAGCAGTGTGTATAACAAAGAAGAAGGGTATTACAGATTGAATGATTTAACGGAAATGTATAGGTGACAGATAGAGGAAAATCGTTTAAGCGCAAAATGAAAAGTACATAAGCCGCCAATACACCTCACTGTTTTCAATTTAACGACTGACAGCGTATTTGGCAGTATACTCCGCAGCTTTCTTATTGAACGTGGTTTTGTCTCGCGCGTACTCCTCGGCCAATTCGGCCCTCAACGGATGCTCAATTTCGGGATTTGCGATAAGATCCTTCAATTCCTTGAGCACTAATTGCCAAATAACATAGTTAAGAAGAGGAATAACACGAAGCGATTCAAATTACTCTAAATCAAACAATACCTTCAACGATTTTTGTAGCCGGCTTCCACTTTGAAGGCTCAATCAAGGGCAGACAAAACTGACCCTTTTCATCAACGTTGGGATGGTAAATGGGAGTTTTGAATGTTAATTTGGGCGGTTTTATAGGATAGTCAGGTTCAAATATGATCTGAATCTGGAAAGCCCCTTTATCGAATGGAGGTTTATCCTATAAATATATACAACAGGTAACGCCAATAAATAGAATAATAAAGAATGAAGTAGTCACGAACAGGAAGAAGAAGGCCGGTCCAGCAATTAAGGTTATCACCAGGTTCGTCCAATTTAAAAAATTCTTTAATATCATCCTCATTTACTGCTATGAGTTCCTTCACGAAGGTAAAAACGGAATAAGGGCCAGATTCAGTAAGTAATTCAAAGGAAATATAGACAATGATAATTTGAGAACTTACCTTTTGAAGGCGTTTAGTTGCAGCACACATTTCCACAGCCTAAACGAAAAGAGGAAAAGATATTGAAAAGAGTAGAAAAATCAAGATGAGCACGATCAGATGGCAAAGTATATTATTGTTAAAAAAAGAGATTTATAGAAAATTTCAACTAATTGTTACACAATTTAATGAACAAGTACTAACTACCAAAAAAGCAAAAATATGACTTAACAAAACTCCCCTATGCAAGTGTCAAAATTCTGAAGCGACAGAATTGGCCGCTTGAAACTTAACTGATTTAATAAATTGTAGTTTTTAATGATATAGTCATCACTTAATCTAATTAATTGTATAGAATAATTTCTTATACTTCTTAACATCAAAATATTTTTTCATTGTTGTGTATTTCTATATTAATTATACTTTTATGACATTTTCATTATTTAGCGATTAAAATAAGCGATTATTCCATATTGCGCCATGGCACTATTTTGAGAAACGACGAAAAATTAACAAAAATCGGACTATTGAACTCCGGAACCTTATGCTCATGTTGCCACTATTATTAAAATGGAAAAGTAAAAGACATTTGTTTTAAACATTTACGATACACTAAATTATGAAGAGTCTTCTTTATTTAAGAGCTATGAGGATTAACTCTGAGGCTGAGGTAAATATTTCAACTTATAATTCTATTTCGATGAGGAAATAGCGTCATGTTGGGGAATAAAATAAAGTTATGTTTGGGGGGAGAAGGTAGATGAAGATGAGTTAGACGGTAATTGGTATTACGTTTGGCACTTTTCATACCTTAAAAGTAGGGGTTCTCTAACAGTCGACTCGATTACACTGGATCGAAAATTCTCATATCAACGCAATAATTGCAAGTGGATAGCAATCTGTAAAGGAATGTCTCTGATGGTAAATAGGTAATGATTTCAAATTTCCCAATTTCATTGGAAAACTTCATTTCGACAATTTTATGGTCTTATGTGTGCGGTCTCAGACTATCAACCAGTGGATCGTAAATATCCTTTAAATTCAGGATATCTGAAGTAGTGGCTTACATCTCCTACATTAGTTCAAATGGAATTTCTGGAAGGACAAGAATGATTATGGTACCTTGGCTTACCACTTAATTTTTCAACCAAATTAAAATTAAATAGAATCTTCAGTCTTTTAATGTACGTTCTTCGAGTTCAGCGCAGATTCTCGCCTCCTAAGAAATCAGTATTATAAATATGTATATAGTTTAATAAAAATTTATTATATTTAAGAGACAATAGAATAAAAGGTATTACATTTTGACGAGCAAAAATATATAATTGCGAAATCATAATCTAGGAATATCTGAATAAATAACCCGCTTTTCATCAATGGTCATGCATACCTTTTGTCCTTTGCTATTTAGCCTTTCGTCATGCCTAGGACATATGAACAGGAATTGGAGTTTGTAGAAAAGGTTTCACCATGTTGTTGGAAAATCAAAAAAGGTTTTGTTCCAGATATGAAGGTTAGTGTTTATGTATTGTTCTTTGCTTTCAAGGTATTATGTCAAATTCCCACTGTGAAATATGATTTCACACTTATTGTTTTCAACTTATAAGAATGTTTTAAAATATGACAGTTAAATCCCTTCATTTATACGTTTGTTAAATATATTTACTTTCTACGATTTATTTATTTATTTTTACACTTAATAAATGCGTTTAGGTTGAAGGCGTCTTTTATGTAAACGACTTCTTGGGCAAGCTAATGTTCGATGAGTTACGTCAATTTTCATCAAGTGGTGATTATGGTGGTTTTCTTCCTGGTATGAAACAAATAGCAAATGTGGCTGCTTTACCGGGCATTGTCCATGTACGTTTTCTGTCATATTTTCCGTTTCAATCATGTTTCAATATTTTACCAATTACGTATTTAAAGAGATCAGTTGGTCTTCCGGATGTTCATTCCGGATATGGTTTCGCAATTGGCAACATGGCAGCTTTCGATATGGCAGATCCAATGGCAGTTGTTTCCCCGGGAGGTGTGGGTTTTGATATTAATTGTGGTGTTCGATTGCTTCGTACCAATCTCACTCTGAAAGATGTTCTACCTGTGAAAGAACAGCTTACACAAGCTCTTTTTGATCATATCCCTGTCGGGGTGGGGTCAAAGGGGATAATTCCTATGAATGCTAGAAATCTTGATGAAGCATTGGAGATGGGTATGGACTGGTCACTTCGAGAAGGTGAGTTCATGACCGTATATTGATTTCCCAGTAATCAAGGCAGCTCTAACCCCTACAGTAAAGTTAATTTAATAGTCCTATCGAAATAAGCCAGATATCTCAGAATTTATAAACTTACTAGAGGCAAGCAGAAAACAGTCACTATTTTCAAGTCGGAATGCCAGAAAAAGAACAAGATGATGTATTAATTTGAAATTTGGGGCACTGTGTATTCGTAACTCAAGTGGTTTTAAATAGGCGATTTATTTTGTGTTCCTTGCTCTTCGGCGAGCCAACAATAAAAATTCATTAAAATATTCATTATAAGTCAGCATGCTATATTGTTCTTAGATCATACAGAATCCGATCTACTTAATCGATAATTTCTGTATAAGGATTAGTTACTACTGTCTAATATAATATTATTGATAGATTTTTTAGAGGATCAAGTAAAAACGGACAAGGTTCTTCAGTTTGTGTTATCTACATGTCCTCTGTTTGCTTCAAATTATAAGTTGAGAATAAGCCAACCTTCTTAAACAACCACTACTTCAATGCATTTGCCATATTAAAACACGAGAGTTGAAAACCTATTTTCATTTTTCATTAGAACCACGATGTTGAATAAATTAGTTTCGCATTTGATTAATAATTTTATTATTATTGCTAACGACAAATCAAAGGAGTGTATAAGCATCTCAACTCGGAACAAGGATAGAGGGAAGATAAAGCGATATAAAGGATAAAGATGGAGAGTCAAACGAACCTTACCTTCATGTGAATTTTTTCTTAATGCGTATAACTACTTCTCTTTGAAGTCACGGTTTCGAATCCGATCACCGAGTTCCTAAGTGAATTAGTGTCTTCGAAGCTTAGACGGCTATTTGTCACCTACAGGTTGAATCAATTTTATCTAGGGTACGTATGGGCGGATGATAAGGAACACTGTGAGGAGTATGGACGAATGCTTCAGGCCAATCCAAATAAGGTTTCATTGCGGGCCAAGAAGCGCGGTCTTCCACAATTGGGCACACTTGGAGCTGGAAATCACTATGCAGAAATTCAAGTTGTTGAGGAGATCTTTGATCGTCATGCTGCTTCAAAGATGGGCATTGATCAACTCAACCAGATCGTTCTCATGATCCATTGTGGTAGCCGTGGTTTGGGACATCAGGTAAATCCCAACTACATTTTCCACTTTCTGATTGCCTTTTGGCTTATCAACTTACTTTAAAACAGCTGATGAAGGGAAAGTGTATGAGGAAAGTAAGATTTTTTGGGAATGAGGAATTTGTATTCAGTTAGATCTCTTCTGGCTAATTATGTCCTCTTTTTACAGGGGAGCTCGTACCTGTGACACCTGACTCGCGCATGTTACCGCTGCATGATAATGCTTGTAATTATTAAGGATTTTCGGCACTTCTGCCCTTTGTAGCGTTGCATCATATTGTGATTTTGAGGTGCTTAGTTTTAGCTACTAAGAGCTCACCCCCAATATTTTCAGTTTTTTTCTATCAGACCTAGCATTAAAGCCAAGATGACTGGCATAATGATCTCCTAATCGAAAATGACTGAAATAGTGCGGTCTTTATGCTCATTCTGATGTTGAATCTTGGTAAATAAAATGGAAATTAACCACTGGCTGCAATTTTATGAATTTATAATTGTGAATAGTTGGGGAAACTACTCGATTCTTTCTCAAGAAGCATTGGTGTTGTTTGCTGTCCATTTGGTCAATAAGTCCCATCAAAGATTCTACTGGGGATGTGTAAGGGTTCAAATGTCACTATCGTGGGTTAGTGAAAGAGCAACTTAAATAATCGGTCTTGAATCAGAATATTTCAGCATAACTTCTATTACGATTGGAGCATCTGTTATAAGGGCTTCTATGGCTCGAGACGCTCTTTAATTTGAAAAGCGATTATGAATCAATCGTATTTTGTTGACTTTCATCTAAAACCGAAAGAAAGCCTACTCTCGAATTTGACTGAGTTTGAAAAATTGGATGGTGGAGTCATTCCATATTTGGAATTTCAGAACAGCTTTTTAATGTTGTTTACGATTTTAATTAATATAAGTGAACTTAGCCCAGTCCAATTTCACTACCTTACAGCCCAGTAGGCTTGTAAGATGTAATTAATTGCCCTCTAAGCTTATTTAAAGCGATGAAAGGCTATGTCTTGCTTTCTATCTTTGCTGTTTTTCGTTGAACTTTATCAGTTTATTATTGGTGTTCACTTTCGTCATTGAATGCGTTACGCCACACAGCTGTATTGCATGACCGCTTTTACTCGTTTATGGCTTGACTGTTTTCTTCATGACGTTATTTTATGGTGTGCGAGGTCCGTGCAAAAATATAATTGTTATCATTAATTGGCTATTAAAGAAGGACAAACTGGATATGGTACTAAGTTCGATAAACTCTGAATAAGGGGGGATGAAATCACTCAGCAACTTTGTCATCGGCTACATGGAACTGCAATTGGACAATCGTAATCGCCTGTTTGATGGTTCCTTATTTGTTATGCGGGCCTTATTTGTGTTCGATTTCACCTTAATAATGTGCTCTATTTTTTCTTCACCATTTACTGTTGTCCATAGTTAAAGGGCTACATCTCTAATTGCCCCTTCAGGTTGCTACAGATGCCCTTCAGGAAATGGAGCGAGTAATGAAGCGGGACAATATCGTCGTGAATGACAGGCAATTGGCATGTGCTCGCATCGATTCTCCTGAGGGTCAAGATTATCTGGCTGCCATGGCGGCAGCTGCTAATTACGCTTGGGTCAATCGCTCTTCTATGACCTTCCTCAGTCGCCAGGTTTTAAAAAGTCTGCTTACTTAAACTAATATCAGTAGTTTGATTTTACATTGATGCTCTTCTGATTCATTAGGCCTTCGCAAAGATGTTTAACTCCACACCAGACGATTTGGATATGCATGTGATTTACGATGTGTCCCATAATATTGCCAAGGTGGAAGAGCATTGGGTCAATGGCAAGCCGACACAGCTTCTGGTTCATCGCAAAGGTTCAACTAGAGCTTTCCCTCCGCATCATCCACTTATTCCCGTAGACTATCAGGTAAATTCCATTCCTTCTTAATTTCTGTTTTCATAACTGTTAGGATATTACATTTTTTGCCTGCATTTAGCTTACTGGCCAGCCCGTTCTTATCGGTGGTACTATGGGCACGTGCAGCTATGTGCTGACAGGCACTGACAAAGCCATGACGGAAACATTCGGGTCAACGTGCCATGGAGCTGTAAGTTTCTTTTTATTATAATTTAATGAGTATCAAATAAATAATAGATAGTTGTAATGAAGATAGGTGGTTCCTCGTTAAAATGGAAGAGAGACAGAAGCGGAATACTAGATGATTAGTAATTTATGTCCAACTTGAACTAAGTGTACTTTGGCTAGCACTACCTGAAATTTTCCCATTAGATTTCAATTGACCAAAGATGTGCAAACGAACTAGTATCTGAACGTAATAACTTAGACCTTGAATTTAGAGAGCTTAGTACCGAACCTCTGAAGAGTCGATCTATTTTAACCTTTTTTTTACCTAGCTAGTTGTATGAACAAAATGAAATGCCTGGATGTAATTAAGTTGAATTACTTATTTTTGATGCATTGGATTTCACACTAGTGTATGGTTATACGATTTCGACACCACAGTATTTATTGCCCAAACAAGCAGCCAATAATTTCCAACATATCCATTACGAATAAACTTTCTTTTGGGTTTTGTGCAACTGTGGCCACACCGTAGTTGCAGAAGACACTATACAATGGTTGCCTAAATTTTCGAATACTATCAATTCTAATTCTAAGTTAGAGACAAACGGATATACTGGGTGATAACGACTTTGAGTCGCAGAATCTTTTATATATGACTGGCAGAAATGCACATTGTCGTAAAAAAGTGCAGTATATATTTATGCTTATTATTCTCCACTAATTGGGAATCACACATGTGCTCTTCTGAAGACCTCGAAAATCGATCACTGCTTTTAATTGCGCTTTCTGCTCACCAAGCTCATTGACCGCCACTGGTGATCTTTCATATTGGCATTTCCCAATGCAGATAAGTTGTCGATATCGACGTAATTATGCGAACGCGTGACATTTTGGCCATTTTTTCCTTTTTTCGTTTTCCTTAATATTTCCTGTCATTTTTATTCCAAGAATTGTGGAGAAGCAGATGATTTGCTTGGGTGAAGATAGTTCGAGAAATTTATATAGCCACCTATGTTCAATATTGATTTACAATGGATAATTATGGGCATCTCTTTTGTTAGTTTCCCAGTATTGGCCGGGTTTGAATTTGGTAAGTGATAGAATTTCGCTAGGCTCTGAAGTGCGATTGGCTGTTTATTAACTATGCGATGGATTTACTGTGGATTTTGACTTTAAAATATCCGTTTAACTTTTTCTCTAGCACTTATTTTGGTTCTAGGGTCGAGCACTTTCTCGAGCAAAGTCCAGGAGAACTCTTGAGTACTCGGATGTTCTAGAAAAACTGCAAGAGAATGGTATCTCTATTCGTGTTGCCTCACCGAAGTTGGTCATGGAAGAGGCTCCAGAGTCTTACAAAAATGTCACTGATGTGGTAAACACATGTAAGCTCCCTTTTCTACTTAAGTGATTTGTGAATAGTAATGTTATCTTCTAAAGCTCTTTTTAATTTTCAGGCCAAGAAGCGGGAATCAGCTCAAAGGTCCTCAAACTGCGCCCAATTGGTGTTATCAAAGGTTGATAGTTATTCTCGTCTGTGCCCTATATTTACGTATGCATATCTTGTGCGAACATTTCTTCTTGAAATTATGATTTGTTTGAATTAATAAAGTGTTTTCAGTATTTGACTTTGCTGTCTTCTACTATTTGTATAAGTTTGTGCAGTTATTGGTTGTAGATTGCATTTAGCTGGTATGCTTAATGATTTCGTGATTTTGACAAGAATGATGTTTCTATTCATCAATAACTGTTCCATAGCTAAATAACTAAAAAGCATTTAGATTATTAAGTGACATTCCTTCATTTTAATGTTTGATAAACTGCAGTGACGGTGTAGTTTTATCTGAAAGAAATCCTATTCTTTGTTTTTGCTCTTGCAGGTCTGTTCTATTCCATATGAGTGAACTCAGTGATAAAGATCAGGAAGATCTGGGTAACACCGCCGAAGATATAGATAATACCCTGCGAGTCCGAGATGAAGTCATAGGTGATGATCAAGGTGATATGTTTAATAAAAGTCATATGACTATTCCTTTTGCGTCTCCGACATTAGACGGAGGTACTCTCCTTCTCAGCCGCTATGGAATTCAAGATTCCGGTTTCTTTCGAATGTACGAATTAATCTCCACTCCGTAAGTGATTATTTTGGTAGAAAACGTCGTTGTGTCGGTGGCGTAGTGGCCTATGCACATACCAATAAAGTCTATCAGTGCACACCCAATGGATGGAATAGTCAACTGCACTGAATAAGCCTATCTAATAAGTAGGGTAGCGGAATTCGAATGGGTCTCCGTATTATCATTGGAGTTCACTTTGAGTACGTTGCGCTAGGTTTAAAGAGAAAAAGTAGATAATCTTATCTACCTTCTCTTCCTAACTGTAAGAATATAAAATATCGTAACTTTGCATCGCCAACTTTCTTGACTTTATGGAAAAGGAAATGGTCAGTTAGCGAACACTGAAAATCGTGGACAAGAATTTGTTCACTAATCCAAGAGGGCTATCCTGAAATCTGACTTGTGGAATATGTAGCAGTGAATTATCCATTTGCCTACGCACAGCCGATTACATAGATCAAATGATGTGTAATTCCTAATATCCTTCTTGTCTTCTCTCCTCCACTTCAGTTGCTTTCTTTGCAATTAATGATGCTAAAATGATCATCTTTGGGTGCTGCGTTAGTGGGGTTCATTAATTGAATAATACTGACCCTCAGTAAATGCAGCTTTCGGAGCTCTGTGGGTTTGTAGTTTGTAGCTCTCTCACCTCTGCTGTGTTAATACTTTAAGGCACTGAATATTGCCTTTTCAACTATTTGAAGGTGGTATGAACTGAAGTTCTAAGACCTACAATCGTGATTTAAACAACCGGTTAATAAGCTCTAGACATCGTAGCTAAGCCTATGCTGCAATTCGGTGACGAATTATGACATGGATTTCGGCACGTGGGCTTTCCATTAGGTAAATATTAAGTAATCTTATTTTAATAGTTAATCGGAGATTCACTATACCTTCCAGCATCGTTTTGATCTCCACCTCTTCAGCATTTATAGCCCTTTGTTTGTCGATCTCAGTGGTTTCTCATTAATACAAATTGTTTTTTTTTTGTTTAATGCTGTTGGTACCAATGATGATATTCTCGTCAGGTACCAACGTGTAAGGGAGAAATTGGCGATGCAGTTGCTCTTATCTTTTTAAACTACTGGATGTGTACTTTCATGTACTTCTTCCAAATTCAATTCAGTTCAAAGAAATAAGAAGAAAGAACTTTCATGGCTATGAACTTCAGACAATTATAAGTGGAAAAATAGTATGGTAGTGTACTAACTGTTTTTATGAAGCCTTACAGAGCTCTCTTAAATCTACTAGGATCTATGAACTATGTCTCCTTTCATCTAATTCGTGCATTTGATACCGACTTTAAATAAGGTATACTCATTATTAATAACAATGGAGTTTCATCCTGCTGAGTGCAATCTGATTTGCTGTGACGTGTCAAAGGGCCAAGTAGTATTATCCAACACCACTTAGTTATGATTGGTAGCTAACTGTGATCTATAGGTCAATTGTATCTCCTAAAATCACTCATTGATCAAGGGTCAGGTAGGAATCCATGTGCTATGTTTGCGTGTACTCGAAAATGTCTCAAGTTTTATCTCCTGTGCGCCGGATTATCGAATATTTGATTTCTACGCCCACACATGGATACGCAAGACTACTGTTCGAATATATTCAATTAAACGTAAGCAAATCTATTTTTTACAGAAAAATGTATGTCGTTGGAATGGAAAGTCTTTCTTCTGGGGTCTGAGAAGTTGTAGCTTAATAAAGAACAAACTGAGTGGTTATAAATGATCAAATTTTGACATTGGAAATGTGAGACATTAGTTGGTGTTTAAATCCCATCCTGTTTTCAAATGAAATAAGACTCTTGTTCTATTTACGCTATATTTCACTCTTTATTTGGTTAAATTCGCCTTCCTCTGTTTTCAAATGCTTTCTCATGACTAAAAGACTTGTTATTTGGCCATGGGTAACACTATTATCAAAATCATAGCTATGCTAGTCAAATATTTTGATCTGTAAACTTATGCCTGATATTCGAGTAGAGCTTCGAGTAAACATATTGGGAAGCTAATCATATTGATGTATTAAATCAACACTCATGGATCTTCTACAATGCATAGTGATATGAAGTAATGAACAATTAATTTGATGAAAATCAGTACCTAAACGTACACATTCAAGCAGAAAATGTCACAACTGCTAGCTGATGAGTTGTTAATCCCATGGTAAAAATGATTATGTTGTCTTTTAGACCTTCAGACGAAAGTGATTTGGCTAAACTGAGTCGAACTTTCAAATCCGTTCCCGTATATGCGAGTTTTATATCCGGTGCCACGGCTGGTTGCTTGGTTCTTCCGGGCATATTCAATCAATTCACACATTCAAACCAACTTACAGTTTGGAGGACAAAAGAAATGGCCAAAGTATGTATATTGGGCTCTATTGTTTTTTATTCACATGTGTTTTGATTCCTTTTTAAACAGTCTTACCAAATTATTATCAGAAAACGAAAGAGTGTTGATCGTACACTCAGACTGATTAGAATATAATTTCATTCCCATGATAGGGCAAAGAGGTTTTGTAACTTTCATCATGTGAAATCATAGGAGGGAGAATTCCCTTAGAGGAAGTGAAGGTCCGGGAATTATTAGAACTCCGCTTCATTTAAGCTCTGTAATCATCAGCCCAACTGTTTGTTTTTCAACTTAAAGTTCCATCGAACTCGTTCTTTTCATTATTATGGTCTGCTTGGGATACTCCCATGTGATTTCGCTTCATTTTTTGCGCTTACTTATTGCTGCGTCCTTCCATTCTGAAAAGGAGTCGACCATTCGACAGATCCTCTTTGGGTTTGCGATTTTTTCCAATCCTCCAGCGCCTTCTCATTTTATTTACAAAAAGCTGATGACACCAAGTATCCACACCTCCAATTTCTTTTTTGAGCACGTCTTTTAGTTATGGTTCAATAGTGCGTGGAAGAGGATTCCCTGTATCATTTATCATCCAAAATTCGCTTTTCTGTCTTGTTAATCACGTGTTTAACACTCGTCTGAAGTTCATTTAACCAACCACGATTTGCAGTAAATCGAGGATTTTAAGGGATTAACTCCCTTAAACTTTAATGACGAGCTTTCTCTAATGAACTTTCAATAATCCTATTTGGTGTTTATCACACTTTCCCTAAATTAAGGTATTCTGATTTTTTAGTTCGAAGTAAAGTATTTTGTATTACTTTCTTTATTTATTATCTCTTAACGACATGATTATCGATTATTTTTGTCAATTTCTTAATTAACCATTTCAACGTTAAGTTTTGAATTTTTACTGATGTACTGTGCCTATGTTATTGTAAACCAATGCCTTAATACGAGTAGTTTCTCTCTCAGAATTTGCCAAGAAAAATCAATTTTAAATTATGCATCTCCATTGTTAAGATCTCCAGTTGATAATTACACATTTATATTATAATGGCTCTTTGTTACCTTATAAAACTGGGTTTTCCAATTAAATAATTTATTTACTGAAATTATCTGGCCTGGGTATCACTTTAACTTCAGGAATGAAATCAGCTAAAGGCTGACAAATTATAAACATGAAAGTCAGACATCGTTTTATTCAATAGGCCCATCGAACAAAATGGGTTGGGTTCATATCAGAAGGGCAACTTGGCCAGAAAGGTGTATTGCTTCTAGTAAATAAATTGTTGAAAGGCTTGATTTTTGTGTGTTTGAACGTGAAGTGCTAATTGTAGACGACAGATTTGCTGTTTTTTCACATGACTTTATACTTTGTTAATAAATCGACGGTTATATGAAGTTTCTCTGCCTTGTTATTAGTGATCTATTGTTTTTCGAGGTGATTCAATCTAACATATTGATCTTCTTTCTGCTCCTCTTATGTTTTATTCATCATCTTCACCCACGTTTTCCTTTCCTCTTCATTGTTTCCATCTTGTTTGTGATAGAATTTGCGGAAGCGAGAATAAAGCGAATAGGAGACTTCTAGAATAATATAGGGCAAGGTTTTCCTAAATGCAAGTTTTTATATGCCAGATGTCTTTTTCTCGTCTGCAACGTGCTAAGATTAGTTGTGCCTTTATCTTCTTTCTCTCTTGTTTGTTTCGTAGTTAGAATGGTGAAAATGGCTTCTAATTTGTGGGTAGTCTGTTTTTGGATTAACAGCTTTCGCGAAAACTCGCCTATCATTGGTGGAGAGTGAGGAGGGAGAGGGGGAAGGGGTGGGGGGATCGAGCTATTTCTACCGCAGAAATAAAAGAGGGCGAGTTTACTATCCCCAGACACGCGATATGATAATGCGTATATGCAACATTAGCTCTCATGCACTTTGCAGACCTTGAGGCACACAATTCCGTCTCTTGCTGAACTGCTCTTTTTCTCCCTCTAATTTGCATCTGGCAACATTATGAATGGAAGTGAGCAAGGTTTCGGAATGCGGAAAATACACTATTTTGTTTGGACTGAGTAAATATGAATTTATAAAACCATCAATAAATTCATCAAGCAGCTCTGTTAAGGTATGTTTAAGCTGGTTTATTAAATATCATCTTTCCATCTTGACAATCGACATCACCAAGTCGCTCTACTGGGAGTCTTTAAGAAGGCGCCCTCTTATTAGTAAGGATGTGACTGTGATTACTTATTAATTTTAAAACGGGATTAATTAGACTCCTCGATAACCAATATAATGGCAGAAGCCAGGCTTCATTCTCTGTCAAGAGTTTTGAAGAAACGTAGTTGGTTCACTCCCGTTCCGTGTTATTCAGTTCTGCTCCCTGCCAATCCAAATATTGTCTCGAACCTATTTATGAGAGCGTTTTTCACCCTATGCGGCCTTTCTGAAGGTAAAATTTGTAAGTCATAAAATACGGTTAGACACTATATTCACTGGGTGTACACCAATGGGCATCAAATCCATGGCCTCTTAATTCGGAAATGAGCACGTTAATAGTTATACTTGAAACTATATTTGAAGCACGACCAACCAGTGCTTTTTATCATTCATCATTGTTTAATAGCTCAAATTATACTGACGTCTAACGTCACAATATGTCCATAATTTCATTCCTATTGTCTCTTTCAATATTGGCTTATGAGCTTTTGTTCCAAATGGTCTGTTCTCAACAAGATAAGTAGTGGTATTTTGACCATATACTTGCTTTGAGGTCATGCCTTATCACACTTACGCAAACATTTTAAGATTTAATTTTATTTTCATAGAAAAGTACTTAAGAGTAGCACTTTTTTTTTAAGGAAAAGCAACACTTGACTTCATCAGGAGTTCTCTCTCTCTAATACACTTCAATAAAAAACAGGCATAATTTAACCAGATTTTAAATATTTGGAATAAATTAGATTGACAGTAATGCGTTTATCTGTTTCGAAGGTTTTGAGAACTCTGGTTTTTACATGGGCCCCCTCCATTGTTATGTAACTCTTATGCAATTAGGCTCCATTCTTAACTTGACATTGAAGCCCATTCTCTTATAGAGACAAGTGACAGGGAATTTATTATTGCTGCTCTTGCAAAAATCCCAACTTTGATAAAGGATAGATTTAGTCTAAGTAGGTAATTACTGAGATCCTAAAATGCTAGTGCAAATGGTTAGTAAAGGGGCTGTCGAACGGGGGTTATTCGTATGTGGTCCAATTTTCCAGGCGAAAGCGTAAGAAAAAAACTTTAGAATATTATAAATAATCGTCAATAATGTTAGTGGTTACACGTTTGTCTATCGAATCAGAGGACGCGTGTTCAAATTCAATCGGTGTAGAATTAACGAGATGTCTATTTTTGAGTCAAAGAAGCATAGTTCAAGATATGTTCTAGTAAATGTTTCTTCAATAGGTTATTGTATATCTATGTAACCGACTGCCAGAATACTCTCGGCAACGAACTCATGCCACAGGTGTCAATTTCTGTGTTCAAACATGTTCAAAAGAATCAACCGAGACTCTGATACTGACTACCATCGGATAGGAGATCCGAAGATGGATACATTATTGATTAAAATTGGCCTTCAGACAAACCAAAATTTCAACAGTTATGCGGTCCGCCCTGATTAGTCAAATTCTCGTAATCGTCATGTCCCTACATCTACTTGATGGTATGACAAAGAATGATATTTTGTTCACTTCTGTCCGTTCCCACAGCATGTGTCTATACTATGGTAAAGTAGGTCACGAGGAATTATGTTGCTATGGCAAAAGTAAGTCATTTATTTACAACAGGCGGTTTAACCATGGTTATCATAATCTTTCAAACGGTAGAAGGAAGGCATATGACAGCACAAATTCAGTATATCTTTCAAGGTATGAGGAAAGTAAGGTTTCTATCAAAATGGAGTTTAATAAAAACGGTCGTAAGCCTTAAGGACGAGGAAATATGGCTAATAGCAAAGTGTGACCATAAATTTGAATCCAAAAGTTAAAATCCAGCACAAAATGGATGTAGTTAAGGATCAGCCTGTAGTCGTAAACAATCATTCGTAAGAAGTTTAACAGTAATTAGCACCACCGAAATTGTTTCGACATTCGAAGGGCAAGAAGTAAAATGGAATTGTGGAGGCTGACGATGTCTCCCCCTCCTCCCCCCCCCATTATAATCTCTATGCAGGTTAAGGCCATAGTGACAAGTTCACTCCGAAAGAGGTACGTGTTTGGAGACCTAATCGTAGTCTAAGTATTGCGTTCTTTAAATCGTGGTTTTGTCGATCTTATGAGGACTTATTGTATGCTAGCGTAAAATTCAACTAATACTGCTTAAACCTTGTGGGAGCCATTGTGAAGTGCACTTTGGGCGTGTTGATTTTCGTTTCTCTGTATTGCATAAAACTCGTGATTAAAAAATCACGGGAAGGAATTTAAAGTGATTGAAAGATAGTGCACCCAAATTATTGACTAGAAGTAATCTCTAATAGCCTATGTACCCTGTGTTGGTTCTTCCACTTGAAGATAACAATTTTCCAATGTTCAGGTTAGATAGAAGAGTTGAATCCTGAAGCCTCTCACTCGAGAAACTAGTTTTGTACCATCCTTTTCTTCATCAAATTTAACTATTTCGTTTTGGTCATGACTACCACCGATATAATTTCTCTCTGGCGGTACCTTCAAAGTTGGCTGTTATCATGTCCTTCAGGCTCTTTGGTCCTTCTGGATCGTTTTTTTAT
Source organism: Hymenolepis microstoma (assembly GCA_000469805.3). Taxonomy (NCBI): domain Eukaryota; kingdom Metazoa; phylum Platyhelminthes; class Cestoda; order Cyclophyllidea; family Hymenolepididae; genus Hymenolepis; species Hymenolepis microstoma. The sequence continues at coordinate 5,464,866 of LR215995.1, read as the reverse complement.
CAGTGCTACCTTGAGAACCATTTCATACATTTAGAGCGCTGAAAACACGATTCTTGACCTATGCAGGAGAAGGTAAATGGATTTGTGGTAGAAAACCTTTTTCAAAAGGCGACTTTATCTCTTATCAGGTGTTTGTGGAAAGATGATATAATAAGCAAACTTTATTAAATGTCGAATTACTGTAAAAAAGAAAAAAATCTGAAGTCGTTCATAAAGAATGGGCTTAGACAAGCCTAAGTTGGTGTGATCGAGGTGCTTAGTATAATTGGAAAGATGAAAGAGGGTGCAATTTTGAAGCTGAATCCCATCAAGGAATCCATTTCGCACTTACCAGAACACCAATTACACTGTCTGTCTGGACGTGTGGTGTCGGTGAGATGAAAAGGCATCGACAAACTTACGATTGCAAATATCGAGATAATTTACCAATTTGTATACTCTTGTCCTGAACATGATTGCCTTTTAATATCTACGTAGAAGCTTTGGTTAAAAATAGTGTAAAACGGAGTTTCGCTAATGATAATGGTAAGAATTCTCTAATTTTAATCGTATTCTAAATTTCTTCGAACTTCATTGAACTGCTTCTACTGCTCCTTTCGTCTAGATTCTAACCGTAAACAAGCTTGTGTATCCCCTTGGGCAATGATGTTTAGTGGTTGTTTGAATATAGTGATGCATTTTTATTCATATTGGTTATAAAGTTGGTTGCTAAGGTTGCTTTGAACAAATAAAATGCCATTTTCACTTTCAATTTTGACATTGATATTGTTTGTTTGCTATTGTCTATGTATGTGCGTTTGTCTTCAGCGTCAGGCCTTCGATAACACTATGTTTGTGGCCTCAAAATTGGCTATCGGTGTGGCCATCAAGTCCTATTTTCTCACAGCCGGCTTTCTGTACGTGTTTGCACTATCTTTTATCAAAGTCTTTAAGTTCTTTTTCGCCTATTTCTTTTCAATGCACTTTTCAATTTTTTCTAGTTATGCTCCCCTTGTAATATCCGCCTACAGAGGAAAGTCAACACAATGGGATCATGCTATAAGCTTTAGTAAGTCAATCTTTCTTTGTGCATACTATAGCTACTTTCTACCTTTACTTGTCATCCTGCGCTGTTGAAATTTCATTACCAAATGGCTTATGCATAAGGAATGTATAGGTATGAGAAATGTACACAAAGAGCACTACTAGCATAAAATTTTAATGTCGGATGCAAAGAGGAGATTGATAAAGCAACGCTCCCCTCCTCCTATCTTATTTCGCACTGCGGATACACAAGTGTGGTCAGTTGAACGAACTGAAATGTAAAAATGTGCTCGTAAATATGAACTCCAGAACTAAGTTAAAGCTGAAAAGGAGTGTCAAAGTATGGAAAGGGTAGCCGCAAATCCTCGCAGAACGTCCGCCTAGTCAGAGGCCAATAATCAGTGGTGCACTTCCTGTGATGTGTGGTTAACTCTAGCTAACTAGAGGGATGATAGAATATAAGCTTCTTACGATTGCGGTTCCAGGCTACCTTCCACTACCCAGATCAAGTGTCGTTAGTAATTTTTCCATTGGACTCTGGAGGTTTTACAAAAAGGAATACCCAAGAGGAGAGCAGCAAAATTAAAGGTTTGCTCGATGGATAATATGAAGTACTTGGGAACTCAGTCTGTCGGCTCATTCGCTGGAGTTATTTTTATGGAAACTGGAATTCTCTTATTTCTCTCGTTGACCGAAATCAAATATGGCAGCTTATCATCCATTTTACATCTGCATGCATACTATTGAGCATCGATTTTGTGGCCTCTTATTCAACAGATGTGTGCGTTGACCACTGGACTGTCGTCGCACACATAAGCTAGACTTTAAATGTAATTTCTATTTGAGTAGCTAGGAAAAATCATTCACTAAATTTTAAACGGAGCTTCATTATTTGATTAAGTTAAAAGGTTTTTTTTTCATTTATTAAGCAAGCTACTCGAAACACCTTGAAAGGGGGGATAAGACCGCAAGTAAGTACTAGAGCAAATGTCTGATAAACAACAGGTGTTAGAATTTTCCTGCAGATGTTTAAAATAAATCTAAATAACACCGAAAGGAGAATTCTAATGTATGCATTTGTTTTAATATATGTCTGAGGTGATTACTCGGAGCAATGCGCTCGCGTAAAAGCTATGACGTGTTAAAGTCCAACTCAGTGGTCACCATTGAGAACCAGGAAGAATGGTTACACAAGACCATTATCAAGATAAATCGATCAAGGCGCCAGGGAACTTTTTGGTTTGGTTAAGTCTTCATGGCTAAAATCGCCAATAAAGCTGATTCCTATCTGCCAACCATAAATTTTCAACTTAAGATATTTCAATGAAAACGTTTTAGCTTGTAGCGAGGAAATAAAATCCCCAAACTTATGATTTACGTCTCCCTTCTCATTCCCCAAGTCTCACTCTTGTGCCTATGTTTACATTTTTCCAGTTAGTGTAATGCATATTTGTCTATTTACTTTAGATACTTTTTTCTTTTTCTTCACTATTTTAGGCGCCACTCTTGGTTTGTTCTGTTTTCCGCGTGGTTTAAGTCCGTGTTTAGTCGGAGCGGGCATTGGGTTTTCCGTCGGTCTTCTTTACGGCTATCTGTACTACCTAGGAGCTCGGAAATGGGGTTACCGATACGAAGACATGAAAAGAAGGCAATTTCTTAACATAAAATCTAGGTAAATGCAAAAATAGATTAATTTGTAGTTTGTATTATTGACTCTGAATTGTTATTGTTGTGGGTAATATCAAGGTTAGGGGGGGGGGGGGGGTGGGGGGGGGAGAAAGGAGGGGGTGTTGGGTGATTATTGGAAGAATGAGAAAGTAATCATGTGGGTACGCGTTTATCGAGGGCGGGGGGATTGGGTGAAAATTGTGACAATTTATTTAAAATTGCGTAGTTCTTCTCCTCGAGGCCATGTGTTATTTGGAAACAATAATGTTAGTTGCTATTTTTTAGGCGTTGTCATTTTAATACACAGGAATGACTAGTAGTTTATATGGACAGAATAACCACGAAGTATTGCTGAACAATTCCATTTACTCCAGTACATTGGGAATCAATTTTTACACTGAAGGTGGATTTGGTCAATGCATTGTATCTTATCATGGCTCACCAGTGTCTCTGTTGAGGTTGTTGTAATGTGACCTTCTTCTTATAAATATCTTCCAAGCTAGATTTGTCTGTAAATAGATCTTGTTGAATGTGCTCATGAATACTACAATATCAGCCGTGGGGAATTGTTATCAACATAATCCTAATCGAGTGTTTCTCAATTTAATCGTTGAATTCAATTAGGTATGGTTATTGAAGACAAGGTAACTCTTCCGAGGGAGTGAGAAAGCGAGTTTGTTCCAACGGAGTTACGGTATGTTCAACAGCTACTAGTATTAATCGGCTGCTCCTAGACGATATTACAATGTTTAACGAAATGGTAAAGATTCCGAAAATTGAGGTTGTTCAAGAAACTTTATCTAAATCTTACATACTTTAATAAGTCTAGAATATTCCGACTAAGGATGATATCCAAAGATTTAATCATTGTAGTGAGCCAATCCTAATTGACAGAAATAGAACTGCCTGAAGAATCTCAAATTAGAATCGGGACTCTGATTCTGACTATTCTCTACTCCCACACTATCCTCCCTCCCTGTTTCTCCCTAATTAGATAAGTTTAAGTTTTCAGTGATCAGGTGTGTTGTGCACTGAAGTATAGCGGATATAGAGCTGATCGTTTAGCAAAATGTACTATTCTGATTTATGCCTATCAGCAACCTTATTTTTAAAATAGAAATCAACACACTATCCCCCAAAACCGTGAATTGGATAATACAGAAAATTATTGAATTAGGGAACATGCAGGAACGAAATATAGTGGCACCATTAGAAAGTGTACATAAAGTGGGGGGAGGGGGAAGGAGAGTGGGGAGGGGGGGGATGTATTGATGGTACTTCGCACAGGTAGACAGATAGCGGTGTGCGGTAGTTGCATATTTTAAGGTAATGAGGCAAAAAACCTGCGCTCCTGTTTGGATGCCTTTTAATGTGACGTCGTGGATTTGACGCGGTACACGGCTATTTGACATCAAGGTGACTGGGTCATCGGATTGACCTGATGGGACATGGTATGGAATTGATGTGAAAAAAAACTGTAGGCGGAGGGGGAGGGAGAGAGGGACAAGTTATAATAAAATCGATTTCATATCACTACTGCGGAATAATTCTTGATAGGTTAAGTATATCTTTGGGTATGACATCAGAAAACATCTTCGCATATCAGTGATACATCTCGTTTTCTGAATGCCTATTAAATGATGAAAATTCTGTAATCGAAAACACTTGTACAACTAAGTCAATCATCATTTTATTTATTATTAAACACATTAGTACTTATGGACACCATTTAAAGGCCACGCGAGTTCGTGTCTGTGCAATACTAATATCGAAATTTGGTATATCAGTGAGGTTTCTTCCTAAGAGAGTTGGTAGCTAGAAGGTAGGCATCCAATGACAGACGTTAAAGTACCTCTGCATAAGAAGCAAAACGAAATTATGTGGAAAAGTATATTCACCAATCTCATTTCCACTCCTCTGACTAGTAGTTTTAGAAATCTTTATTTCATAAGTTGCTCTGAAATAGGAATATTACTATTGTTCCCTAATAACGCTAAAAGGAAATGATATTTCTTTGTCAATTATTAAATTTTATGCACAAACTTGTTACAATAACAAAATCAATCAAAGGATATAATGTTAGTCAAGGTAAAATAAAATAACTTTTAAAAGGTACATTGAGGAGTTGATTTTGAGGCAATCGATCTCAATTGGAAATCACTGTGTATACTAATTTAGGGACCTATAGTTGTGTGTGCCATTTTTCTCATAGAACAATTTATTTGTCCATTTAATAGTGGGCGTTTAGGCTTCAGAAAGAATGGAGTTATAATTTAAAAAAAATTGTTCCACAATTTATTAATACCATTTTGTTTTGTGAGTAAAAAGCGCCTTCCAAGGCGCATTTAATAGCAATTTTGCTGTAACTTAATCATATCTTTTCTTGGTTGTGATTGTGCTGTAAGTCTTCCCCCAGCAGAAAAGTATTTTCTTCTAAATGACCTTAGAAATGCTTCTGTGAGATTGCAAACCAACTCTTAATGGGACATTAAAGCATACATAGGATTATTGTGTGGGGAAAATAGTCTTCTAACGGTACACACAGAGTTATCTTCTTTGTTGAGAAGAGCTCTAGTATACGGTAAACTAGGATGATGCAACTCTTTTCAGTCTTTGCCTTCATTTGAAGTTTGGAATTAAATTTGTAATATTCTGGTAAATGAGTCTGATCTATGCTGAAATTACCGATAAATCTCGTTCTTCTCTATTTGTAAGCCGAATAAGGCAACCTGTTGTGCACCTGAACGTAGTCTACAGGGTTCATCAATCATATATCTGTTTATCGATTATTGACTTTTATCAATTGAATCAGGTGATGAAACTCGTCATTGTCATTAATTTGCTTCAACAAATTCAGTTTGTTCAACCAGTCAGGACCAACTAGATTTACTTCAGGCTGGTAGGTCTTGAAGCATTTTGCTTGTATTTCCTGGTCACATTATCAGGCATGAAATTTAAGCTCACCTCCAACATCTACGATTCTTTAACAAACGCCCTCCACAAAGCTTTTGAAAGGAATCAGTGCAGGTCTGCCAAATGGGTTTTAATTTCCAGCACATTGATCAAAATTTACCGTATCTTTTGACGATTTTATTATTCTCGCCTTTGGCTGATTTCCCATGGAGAGTTTGATTATAAAGGTCATTTTTTGTGAAAACGGTATTTTCTTTTACTTCGACTGTCCCATCATTGGGGACTTCGCATAAGAGCCTTGAATTCGGAAAGATCATTAGTGTGCTTACAAGATAGCCGGAAGAAAGGAAGATAATGATACGCACATATTTTGCTTCGGTGCTTAAATTAATGAATTATTATGAAGATTTTTTTAATCGAACAGCATTTACGATCTTCTCCAAGATTTTTACTATTGATAAAACTGCATGCAAATCCGACTCTTCCCGTCGAAGCGTTGGTTAACAATCTCTATCAAGACGTGCATCTGGTGACAAATCAGGTCTTTTCTTAACTGAGCTTAGACGAAATTTTTAGAAAAGCAAAATAACCATACCGAGGGAGAGAGCTGTTGATGATTTAACCCTCTTCGAATTTGCCTTTTTTATGTCTCCTAATAACATCAGTATTATTTAATTGAATTAAAAACTCAAAGTTCATTTTCTCAAAATTGATCTTTTGCAGGCTCGTGTTCTTAGTGTGCGTCCAAATATAAGTTGGCTAGCAATAGACATTATTAATTACCCTCGTTATAACACTGGATGGATATCATTGGGAGACTCCGAAATCCATAAAATTTGCAATGCTTTATCGCCCTTATCATGTTATCCGATCAAGTATGCAGGGTTGTACTTTAAGAGGGAAACCGTAACCACCTGGTAATAAAACGCTTATTTTGTGAATTGACTTTTGATAGTTATCGTAAGTTAGATAAACTCCCATGCACTTCATACAGCTTCGCATCTGACTGAAGGTACATTATCTACAGCATTGCAGTTTGTTTACATAGTCCTACATCAAAGTAAACTTCAATCATTAGAGAGAGGTTTGGAGTTTTTAGATGAAAGCAGTGATTAAAGAAATTACTCCACTAATGATTCAAGAAGCATAGAAATTATTTTTAAATAGTTCGGTATTTAACGAGCTAATTTTATGACGTCTAGGTGTAAGTTAGCAAATCTTAAGGATATGACAACAGTAAGTAGAAAAAGGATGGGTAAAGTCCACCTCTTCGATGATTTTCATTTCTTAAGCCAACGCAACCGCCTGCACACGTTTGAATCTGCATAATGACCATTTGACTGATTATGAACAAGACGCGCATCCACCGCTCTTCATTACTAAGTTGAAAACTTACTAAAACAGTTATTATCAGTATCCATTTTAGGTGAACACAGCCCTGGTAACTTAAGAAAATTGGGCTATTTCATATCTGCGTTGCTAAAACTGAGCTGTGGAATCTCTAATAGCATCCTTTACCTTCTCAACCGTTTGAAAGATTGCAGCAAAGCGGCATGACTGAGCATTCTGGAGTAAAAAACAGTCAATAAGCACTATACATCGGAGACAAGGGGAAAATTGGTTACCGCGACATTGGCAGTAAGTTCAGTAACTCTCAGAAATTAGTTTCTATAGGGAATTCCACCCAAAAGGGGACATGGAAGTGCAATGAAAAGATAGTAGTACTTTGCGCTGGTTAACCCTTCCTCAAGTCCAACGACTAACAATTGCCTTCAGTGAACCGTGTATGATTGTCTTCAGCAATTTAAAAGGCAAAGACTTAAATGTATTCTCTCGCTGTTGACATTAGGCCCAATATGAGAGGTTTCAAAGGTTCTTTCAAAAAGCATTGACGCATATACTTCTGATCTGAACTGAGTAGCATAGCAACGAAAATTCCTAATCCCTTAAGTCAAATCCTTTTACTCATCTCCACAAATTATGTTCTCAATTAGATAAACAATCACTTATTGAGATATTATTATGTTTGCTATCTTTACAAATAAATGGATACATTGTTGGCGAATGCAAAAGGAAGATACTTAAAAATTGAATTTCAAACGTATTTTTCGTTAAAATTTGTACGCATTCAGAATTTAAAAAAAAAGCAGAAATCCATTTAATCGCTTAACGGAGCGCTCGTATAATAAACCTGAAGTTGCGGTGGCAATGCTTTGTTTGGAGAATGTTTTCAAGACGAATGTCTCCATCCGGTTTGGCGTCATTTGGTCTTTGGATGCTGAAGTCGATACATTGGTTCACATATAAGCTCGAGCCTTCACTTGCCTCGACTAAAACGCGAAGAGATGTCAAAAAGTCGCATGTGAAGAGCATTCTGGCACAGTGGCGTGTGGGAGGAGAGCCCGCCCTTCAGATCGAGTTTGAAATTGTCAACTTCATACTAGAAAGAGTTAACTCCCACAAGTGGAATAGTCTCTCTGACCCTCTTGAGCGCCTCGTCAATGGTTTTAAAGATTATGAATGAGAGCTCCAAGCAGGACAAACAGGATTCCAATTTCGGAATGGAGAACCCTGCTAGCGAGACCAAGTATCAATCCGATACGTGTGTTCATAGTTGCGGAGCCAATCAAGAATTTGTCGGCTTGCGACTGTGGTTTGAGTAATAAGTGAGGATTCAATAGTACCTAAAACTACCCCTACTGTATTTGCAGGCATCTAATTTTAAAATTCTTTATGCAAATAACTCATCCTGTCAAGAAGCTATCCATTTCTAGATGGTATGAATTTTAAGCAGTTGGGCTTCCACTTGAAGCATTTAACATGCCTAATTAAGGGAATGTCCTGCCCCATTTCTGCCGGACCAACGCCCGAGGGCAAATTTTTTTAGATGATGACTGCCAGGGATGCCGTTTTTAAATAGTTCTCCTATTGAGAGATCATCGTAAGGACGACCTTTAGAGACAGTCAAATAGAAGTTCGCTGTCTGGTCCAAGGCCGTAGCCAAACTTTTTAATGCCCACAGGGAAAAACAATTCTATTGAAGGCGCGACTTTAACTGCCTGTGGATTGCCAATTTCCACGGTTCTTCAGGAAAATAGTTCCTATGATATTCTTCTTCGAACTCTTGTTGCCAGGTTTCAAATAGGCACCCCCCGAATACGCGTCAAGGAAGACTCCCTTAAATTCTGACTAGCAATTCAGCACAGTGAGATCTTTCTCACCACGGGTGATGTGGAGGTTGGTAAGCAATCCTAGTTGTCTCCATGGCACGGGGACTATCGAGGGTGGTTTGATTAAGAATGAAGCTAACTAGCGAATTACTAGTCCCTCAGTTCTGGAATGGTCAAACTTCCATTCCAGAACAGCTAACAATTGTAGAATGTCTCGCATAAGAAGTTTCAAGAACACACTCTGTTTCCCTATACACATAGGATGCAAATAAACCAAAACAATTCCGAGTGCTCAGTTGCATTGGTTGTCAGAGCTATTCAAACCACCTCCCGCCCCACCCTTCCTCCTCTTCACAACTACCATGCAAGATCAATGAAGAAGATCCATCAGCAAAACGTTTTTATCAATTACTTTACTAAAGATACACATTTAAAACCATAAACACTTGTATACAAGATGGGGAGGAGATGGTGGAAAAGGAACAAGGCAGAGAAGAAAGGGTCAAAACGGGAGAGGGGACTCGAATATTCAAGAGCGCAACGCTCTGATAGAGCGACACCCACCATTTGAGCAAAACGCTGACCACACACACTTTTTTCGTGAATCGGAAAGATGGGAGGATGGTGTGACAAGCAGAAGGTAATGAATTAGTATACAAATGAGGGAGAGGGGAATCTCAATAAACAAAATATTTAACCATGTTTCTCTTCACTCAGTTCAACTTCGTTCACCTTGCGAGGAAAGCATGAAGAGAGACTCGTCGCTAGCCATGACAACACGGGAAAGAGAGGGGTGCCAGGCCATGTAGAGGAGTTTCTTGGTGTAATCGATTGAGTCGACACTAAGTTGATTGTCAGAGATGGCAACGGGATCACTTGTGACTTCGCGAGTGCGCAGAGTGTCCGAAGGAGTAGCCAATTCGCCCACGTGGGAATTAACCGCTGCTTCAATCAGTATACTTCTGCCGGAAGATCGATCAAATACTCGGAAGAGATTGTTGTAGGATCCTGTAATGAGGTAGCTAAAAGAGGGGAAAAGAATATTCAAAAATCTGAAGTAAACTTGTACACAATTCTGCCAGACTATTAGCTGAGTTAAGGACGACATTAAGTTTACCGAACATGAAACCATAAGAAACCAAGCAACTAAATACAACGGAGTCCATCATAAGGGCTGGAAAGTAGACAGCATATCGCCATTAAAAGCTGTAGTACAGTCTCACTGATTGGAGCACGAATGAAATAAACTTTTAACTACGCTCTAACCTTAGCTGGCTAACGTCATGGCACTTATTATAGTATAGAGAGGACCGGTGAGATCTTAATTATTTTGAATTCTGCATTCATCAGGTTATACAAATTTTTGTTTGCAGTAATTTGTCATCATTAAAATGCTTCACATTTCAGGATTTGAAACAAATGTATAAGAGTTCATTTTCGTGATGTTAAGTTTATCGGTCAGTTGATTTAATTGAGTGGTCATGTTACTACCACGCAATCGTTTCTTAAGACCGTCAAGAGTAGATAGTCTATACTAGCCGAGATTTTCCAACACGGAAGAAAGCTTACTGAAGTTAAAGTTATGTGGATCGTAAGGAATAGGATCCTATCGAGACTGCTATTGATTCAGAGCATTCAATTGAGTAGCGACATCTTAGGGTCTACGACGACCTAAAATTTGTAGGCATCTCAACTCAGATATCTTAGGACTGCGTTAAGACTAAAAGCTGTTGAATATCAATTCGGTTTAATCCGCCCTCATAACAAATAAAATAAAAGGAACAAAATAGCGTCAAGGTCGACCACTGTTGATTAAAAAACACGGTCAATAAGTACTGTACATTGCTGCGATCTAAGGGAGAAACCATAAAATTTGTATTTCGGAACATTAGTTACGCATTTAGTAAACTTTGTACAGATCGAGTTAAAAGTTAATGGAATGAGACTTTTGAATAGCAAGACGGTGCTCTAGGTATCTTTTTGACCCCATGTCCTTTATCGTTTATTTGGAATTTCTGTTAACCGATTTCGAATGCTTTAAACAACTACAAATCGTATATTTATTATATAACTGTGATTAATAATCAAATTAGCCAAATAACCATTCTCATTTAAATAGTTATAGTTCTCAGACGGGTAATTAGCGATCCATTCCTCTTTGTCTCAAGGATACAGGAGAAATTACCACCCAGGAAAGTATAAAAAAACATCTTGAGACTTTTTCCCCGAAACTAATAATTGGGTACCTTCTCCTAATTAGATAGATATCAGCCTACGTGAAGTGCGAACAAAGAAAGGTCACCAGAAGAGAAGTTAACAACAAAATAAAGTGTACGCAAATTGCATCCAAACTATTTGTGAAAACAAGAGAAGTTTCATGGCCCCATTGGTCTTGTTCTTGAAGAGGCATTTCCAAAACCACGAAGACAGGTCCTCATTATTACGTCAAGTTCACAAGCGTAAGTTCAATAAACACCGGAAAGTCCGAATAGATTTCATAAGTAATAAATTAATCAAATTTTGAGATGACTGCCAAATAAAGTAAATTGAGTAACGTTTCAGCTATCAGGAAACAAATATCGACGAAACGAATGACAGCAGGAAAAGCGAGACTCTTGCAGCAATCAATATTCTTAATGCAAATAAGCATATTCGCCTCCGAAGTATTAAATAATGAAAACCGTACATCTAAGCACAATAAACGGCTATTCATCTACAATACCGACGAACTCCTTTTTGGTTTAATTTTAAGGATATGAAACAGTCTACAGACTCAAAAGCAATGTACTGAGCAAGGGTAGAGATTAGAAATAAAAAAATACCTGGTAAGCAGCGTTTTCACCCAAATCACTACTTTGAACAGGACTAAACAACTTATGCTAGAAATAAGTTTTGAAATAAAGCGCCGATATCACACCTCAATTTTATCCCCCAAAATCTGAAAATGCCAAAACAACTTTCTTCTTCATCCAAACAGGAAGTAACCAATACAGTTAATGAGTTTGCTGCACAAGGCATACATAATGCAAGCGCATTTCCCACAGAAGTGCCACGAATTACTGCCAACGAAAAGAAACAAGTTGGGCTGAGATACCAAAAAGAGTCACTCTTGAGCTATGAAGAAACAAACACTGCAATCTAATGTTCTAAATCAATTACAACGTTATAACCTCTAGTGTTTTGAGGGATGTAGAAAAGAAACTGAGAAAATATGCACCAAAATATGGCCTGATATTAAGCATAATGAAGGTTTTTTAGATGCCAACAAATAGAATAAACCTCTCAGTTCGAAGTCGGTAGTCACTCTAATACGAAGAACTCGAACAAAAGAGAGATGGATACACAGGTTAGGAAGCCTTAATCTCACAAGCACGGTTCTCAGAAAAATCTTAAATATTATTATTAAATTAAAAGCCCAGTCAGATGGTGGGGATGAGAAAAGGCTAATGAAAAAGTTGGCGCCATGCGAAATTAAGTAAATGCCCAAGGAAACATTTCGAAAAAATTCACATATCTTCATTTTAGAAACAACCGATATTGAAGAACACAATACCCCTCTCAAATCCGTACTTTTATTGGAGCGTCCATTGGAGAGTTAAATTATATAAATTGATCATATGAAAGTCACTTACTTATTATCCGGGGACCAAGCGCACTCAAATTTATCAAATATGCAATCATTTTCGTAAAGGGCGACAAATTTACTCCTGAGATAGTCGTGCACATGATAAACTTCCACAGGTCCGGTAGGCATATTCATATCCCAAACTAAAATAGCAAGAAAAAAGAACACAAGTCAGCACAAATTAATTAAATTTAAACCATAACACATGGATACAAACCAACTACAAACCTTTTAGAGTTAAGTAATCTCTGCTGAGTACATATCGATTGGAATTGCTGAATTTCAGGTCTGTTATGCTGTTGACAATCTCGGAGAAAAAGCCACGATTTTCTTGTGCGTCTGTTTCTTGAAAGGCTGTAAAGCGAAAGGGCAGGCGGAACGGTCAAGGCCATGTAAGTATATAGATATTTGGAAAACAGAATAAGTCACTAAAGTAACATAGATGATCGAGAGAGCCGAAGGGTGTAATACAACATTAACGAGACAGTAAACGAAGGTTAACCAAGAATGGCAGTGTCACAAAACAATCCCAATAGAGTGAAATCGTATAAATTAGAAATCAACTAACAGTTAACTATTAAACTGAGACCGAGGTATGGTCTTTAGCGACTTCGAGAATATAAAAAAAAATAATTGAAGTCGAATCGCATTTCCTTCAAAGTTGACTTTTAGCTAACGGAACAAACAGGTTAGCTATTTTTCTAAGAAAACAAGGACCTTATGGCAAAATAAAACATTTCCGATGGCAAAGCAAAGACCACTCGATTGTTGATTTACTTACCAATACTCAATAATTCAGATCGGCGGATCATTTACGTGGTCATATATGCATTCGTAAAACGACTGACTTAGTGATTTGATTTGGAAAATGAGTAAATTGACCAATAGAATCGAATTAGAAAAAAATTTGACAGTCTCAAAAGATTTTAGACCCGTATTTTAAGTTGGTGATGATTAAATGCTACTTTATTGCTTTAGTACAGGTCAATAAACTCGTTAGCCAAGTCCAAAATGTGACTTTTTAAATAAGACAAATTATCTTTTGCAAAATCGTCCGCCATAGGAAGAGAGCGGGCGGGCGGCGAAGCGCAACTCATCGTGCACATACCGAGACCTGAATGTTTGCCAACGAGGCAAGCGAATGCGTTGTGATAATGATAAAGCCCTCAACGATGACTCATTTAGTTAGCAATCACAATTCCCACTTTAGTAATTTCGGCGAAAAAATGGACAACTCTAGCACAAAGGAAAAACTCATCAGATGATATTGTTCATTAAGTTAAATCAGGAAAGTATTTAGAACGCTTGACCTGGGCAGAAGAAGGCATTATAAAATAATTTGGGTAGTAGGTATCCGTCTCTCTTATTCACCAGAGAGGGTGGTCATCTACATCACTAGATGAACACTAATGATAATCGATCTCGTAAAAACTCAACTACTGCAATTAACAACCACAATTGGGTGTACAGTTAATCCAACCGTTCAGTGTGTGACAATGGAAATTGAACTTACGACCTCTAGATTGGTTACTACACCAACAGCGCAGATAATTAATAAGAAAGGGTGCGTAGTCAGTATGTCCGTCTGCTAAGTCAGAGGTTATGAGTGTGATGCCCATCATAAACTTCCAGTAAAGTGGATGGTCAACCGTACTGGGAAGCCCCATGAACCTACCCTTCTACCTATGATGAGTGATATTAAACGCCATGGTAAAAATAGTGGGTAGTCAAGACAAGTTCCGTAATGCTGTTTTTAGACATAAATATAACAAGGAAAAGTAACTCACTAAGAGCAGATTTGTCACAGAGGGCCTGTTGTCGCATATCGCAAAGTCGAATGATACCCTTGCTGCTGCTATACATGAAGAGAGAACAACTTGTGGGATGGAATTCCGCTGAGGTAATCACTTCACTCAGCTCCTCCATGTTCGCTGGTTTTATGTCAACAATGTCTAAAAGAGATGAAATTCAATTGCTAGCAATATTGAAACAGGCGCACAGCAAGCGAGTGGAATGACGAACGTAATCGGCTAAATCAGGTTCATAAATGAGGCCCTACCCTGGAATAGAGCTGTGAAAACCTTGCTATACAGAGATGAGAATCATAAAAAACAAGAACTGTGTGCCGAAGACCAAGTCCATAGCAATCTTTAATGAAAATCGAAAATACACACATGCAAATGACTTGAGTTTACATAAGTATAAAAGGACGCGAATTTGCCAGCTGCTATAAACTGGTTCTAAAGAAAAGATAAAGTTCTGTATATATAATGTAAATGAAAGAAGCACGAAGTGTTAGCTTTCTGACATTAAACAACTTAGAACTGGATCGTGAAATATGCGAATATGAAGCCATAAGAGAATTTCAAACTTCGCTCATTTGTCTACATTCGTTTCGAAAACTTTTCTCCAAACTTCTCAGATAGCCTGAAGATGTTAAGGATAAAAGTGTCTCCAGTTCGTTCTCGAAATAGAAGCAAAATTACTCTCTAAGAAACAGAACAATATACTTCACCCTCCTCTGTATTTGGTAATAACGATGTCTAAACTACATCTTTGTGTGCAAATTGTGTTGGTAAAATGTAAATTAACTGGTCATTTTATGCTCATCCAATTGACTTAACAATGATAAATTTTCGAGAAAGTATCATTTACCAACTCACTATAACATTCAGAAACCGGTGTTTGAGGGTAAGGATGGTGAAGAATTACTGAAGTAGTACATACTCTGATATATGCAAAGATGGTCAATAACTCTGTCACAGGTTCTACAAAGAAGTTCCAAGAAATTTCAGATGAATGGATAGGAATAAACCGAATACAATACCATCACTGTCACCTTTAATAAAGATGAATAAAAATTAAATCACCCTATTTTTAAAATAAGAGAATACTTCATTCCAGTAAGTTCTTTTAGTCTTGAAGTAACTCTTCCCCACCTGGTGTTGTGAAAGATAAGCCAAAAATTATAGCATTACAACCTCTAGATAAAACAAAGGTTACGACTAATACATATCATCGGAAGTTGTTAACAGGATGACTATTGATTATAAATCTAACGAGTCAGAATCTACTAAATGAAAGCTACTTGAGAAAATAAGAAAACAAAGCCGTCGGTGGCTAAAAAGAACTCAAAGAAATAACTGAAATTAAGGAAAAATGACTGAGACTATAAGTATAGGAAATTTAGTATGTTTGGATTCTTAGTTTCGGAATTCCATACAATTTCCATCCCAAAACAAAATTAACACAACATTCTCTGAATTTAAAAATCCTAAACCAAATAAACAGACACCACCCAAACTAGTAGAAAAAGAAATTTGGGCCTCAAAAAATTTAAAATAAATTGGTATGCGACTAATAAGTGTGTGTTCATGAATTTTTATGTCATGGGGCTTTGTCGTACCATTGTAGCAGCCTTTCAGGTTTACAAGGTATCGAGTAGACGAACTAGCAAAGCTTCCTTATTAAAAATGTAAACATCAGATTTGCGATTATCGTACTATTTCGCCTGCGGAAAACTTCGTGGAAATTTGTTAAAAACAACAGGTTAACAGATTTCGCTATTATGCCTTAGTGCCTTCCAATACCTCCAACAGGTCAAATATGAAATAGCACATCAGGGAACCTACTGAAAGATTGATCGCTGACATTGAGGTGCCAGAGGTTGATGCGCAGATCATCTGCAGAGAGAAATGTTTCCTGATCCGAATTGACGGAGATTGAATTTACATGATAGGCATGTGCATTGGCATAGACTCGTCGACAGCGGGCCACAACCGATGTGTCTACTGATGCTGCAGCTTCAATACGTCGAGGCGCCAAAATCCGTGAAGCCGGAACATCACCAGCACCTCCAGTACCTCTATTCAGGTCCTCCTCGAAGACATCCTCGTCGCCTTCTGGTGTCGTTGTTGACGTAAGACGTCTAGTAATTAGAGAAACCGTTTCGGAAGACCGATTTGGACGCTCCGAAAGACGCCATAGTTTGATTGTTTTGTCTAAATTTAAAAAAAGGTGAAATTCAATAAAGAAAAGGTAAATAGGGCAGACCAGCAAATAGTATGAAGATGACACGCCAACAGTAATTATAACACAACCACTGTTTAGGATCATTTAGACTGTAATCATAGAACAAATTAGTCTATGCATTGGTAGACCTTCCCCTTTTATTGACAAGTATATACACGTCGCTTTATTTTTGATGATGAGAAGGCCGAAACACTTACTTCTGGCCAATTCCACCATCACTAACCATATATTTTTTTTCTTTTATTCCAAATTATTGGGTCTGGAATGGTTCTTAGAGGTATAGTTATCGATTTTTTGACATAGGAAATTGCTGATAAATTCATAAGATTTGAGTGCTAGCAAAGGATATACAGTGGATATAACGATATGGAGGTAATACATTCTCCATAGAAACTAATTGACAAAGAGTCAAGCTAACAGGTCGATAAGTCTGGATGCTAGTCTTATCTGTCTTCTTTGAAATCAAAGGTATATAGCTCAATTAAAGGCAACAAAAAAAAAAATAAAAGCCCAAGGCCCAATGACTATTACTAATCTGTAATCACTACTACTGGAATGCAATATCAAATATACCTGAAGAAGCATAGAAAAAAATCGAAATAAGACAGCGGCGTCGAGAATAGCGTTAATAGACCCATTCATTAATTATCCCACACAATAAACTAATTCTAAATACATTCTTCTAAAGATCAAAATGAGATATATGAAAGAATACTTTGACCCAGATGAATGAGCACGCGCAAGTAGGGGGAAGTAAACTAAATGTAAATACGAAGCACAAAAATAAAACAGATGACTGAAGTTAGTAGGTGATCGCTAATTATTACTAAAAAACAGAAGAGTACCAGCGATGAAGAATGGGTAGGACGTAAACAAAGAGCAAGATGTAAACAAGAATACAGGAAAACTTAGGAAATTCGGTTAACAATGAAGCGAAACTTCAATTCTAAAAGGGAAAGTAAACAAACCATTTGTGGAAAGGAGGTGTCTTGAGGAATTCTGTTGAGGCAACCACCGAATACGGTTGATCTTTTCCTCAATTTCAAGCGACTTAAGGTAGTCAAATTCTGATTCATGGCTTACGAAGGTGCAATAGGGCTCATAAATCGGAAAGCCCGACTTTTTATTCTAAAATCCAGAATAAATAGGAAAATTGTTTAGATTGCAAACAGATTTAAATAATGCGAAGGCTATTAAGAAGAAAACATAGAAATTACCTCATTATTTGTTCGAAATATTGTGATTTTCCCACCTCTATCGCCATAAGCCAAAAAATTTCCACTACCGTCATATTGCACGCAAGATATGTTCTCACCTAAAGAATAAACCTGCGGTTTTAACACCTACCCTCAACCTGAGGATCGTTATAATTCAGCTTTACATCGTCACAGATCCACGAAAGGCCTACTCGAGTCTGGTCCTCTTTAAAAAATGGAAAGGTTGTAATTTCAAGAAAGTTAGACAAGTTGGTAATCGCGTATTTGACAGAAAATAGACAGTCGTGTAAATAAAATTATTGATTATAAAAATATAAAAATTATATTAGTTTGGCAACTGTTGTACCATCCATGGGAACAGGAGAAACGCCATTCATTTTAAGTAATTCAACCAGAAAACCGAGCTTCAACCCAAGGCTCCGTTAACCAAAGATTAAATCGAACGCATGACTCTGATTCGCCGAAAAGAATTATGAAATTGTTGTATTAGGATAATATGCACAATATTGTATTTGTTATTGATTTTATGTTAATTTATCATTTTTTGTTAATATAGTTCCTTCTAAATAAGGTAATCTATATTACAAGTCAAATTTCATTTGACAAGAGTATGTCCCCCATTATTCGCTCAAGCTTCTATTAAGGAGTTGTGTTTTACTTCGGAAACGCATGGTTGAAATTTTCCGTTCATATTCTATAATTAAGACATTGGTCTCTCTCCTATTTTCAACGGTCAAATTGGCAATAAATGGTCTTACCATAGAATCTTATGCCAATTAATTGGATTGAATTTGACAAATTCCTGAGTTCGTTTTTGATAAATGAATGTATTACATTTGTTAGAAAATAAAAAAATATAATCAGAAAGTCAGTGTTTGCAGAACATTCAACTTCTTTCCGTTTCTTATGATTTTATTTTAACGACTGAAAGGAGCATTTAATCCGTTTTGACCAATTATGTGAATAATATTTCACGACCCATAAATTTTCAATTTTTCGCTTTTTCTAATTATGAGTAATTTATTGAATAAAGTGAATAATTAAAGCAGAAAAACATTTTGAACAACGAATTTTGTGGAGTGTACAACCCTATCATGCTTAAACTAATCCTCCTTATGTATAACCGAACATTCTGGAGGATGCGACCATGGTGTTAGTTGCTTTATTTAACAAATGGGATCGCGATTGTAGAGATTTCTCAATTAATCACATATCAATAGTCATCACAGTATCGGCTTACCCAATTCGTATTTAATGACAAAGCTCTGTGCATGTTTCTATTGTGTCAAGACCTGTCAAATTGTGATCATATCCCCAGTAAACGCATTTCCCGTCATATATCCTGTTTGTCTAATAACGCTGAGGTAGCATTGTTAATTTTGGAAGCCAATCCTTACTTCTGGATTTTGCATAGAGTTTATTGTTGATAAGTCAGGGCTTATTAGTGTGACAATTCGTTACGAGTTGCAGGGCCTCTTCGATTGTAATTTTAAGTAATTTCAAAGCCTTTCTATTCATTATATTGCACAAGAACCACGACAAAAACAACCGAAAGATTTTCACAAACGATAAACTACCGTGGATGTTCTTATTTAAGGTTAGATTCTGGCTAAATAGATGTCATCAAGTGCAAATTTTTTTTATCTCCACTGGACACGATAATTAATAAATTAGAGTTAGGAAAACAAAAAATTAAAATATGTACACTTTCAAATGGAGACAACTAAAAAACTTCAATTTCTTCAGTGGTTAAAGGGACGGATAATATTTTTAATGATTCGTTATTTAAGCAAACAGATAAATAAAAGAATCAAATTATCGTATTCGTTAATCTTTATTCATAACTCTTAGGAATTCTACTTTCCTCTTGTTTCCTTCTTGTGACAGATTTACACGTGGTCAGCTACTTGAACTGAAAATATGGCTATGGCAGACCTTGTTACTAAGCTCAACTTAATGTAAATATATTCATTCAAATAAAAGGAGGAACTGAATAGTGGAATATAGGGAAACTGAAATATTGGGGCTATTTCGATGCCGTCTACATTATTTATATAGAAGCGTTGATCAAATAGTTTGGTTCTATATTTTGAACATAACGATTTTTGATAGCGTTTATTGTAAACAACCATGAGAACTTTTCGCGATATATTAAAAATTAAACTGGAGCATTTGCAGAGGAAAATATTTTTAGATAAATGGTAAAACGCGCGCGCAGAGTTCAATTTATAACTAAAATTTAAGGCCACTATATCATAATTCTACCATTATGTGTAATTACTCACAAGTCATAAGTTAATCACTACCTTCGTATTCCAAATGTTTAAGCTGTTTGTGTTTAACTGTTATTATTTTCAGATTTAATAGTTACACATAGAAGTAATTATATATTTACATGTATACATTGTCAATACGTATTTTTCATCCATTCTTTTAACATGTTCCTAATGTACCTATATAAAGACAATCTCAAATCGATGACACACTTTTGACTACTACAATCGTTTTCAGCTTAATTTCCATAAACGCATTTCAAATAATCCACAAGCCCCATTCTAGAAAAAATTCACCGCTGATACTTATATCTTCTTAACATCCTGGGCTAAGTCTCGTTTAAGGATTTTTCTTACTTTATCTACGTTTTTCATTCTCTTTCTTAGATTAGATTAATTGACCTCAATATTATGCACTATAACGTTTAACATAGGGCCGAGACAATTTGGAAACAACTCTCATTAAATAAAATAGGAAATATGAAATACAAACAATGATAATGATCTAAGAGGAATGACTGGTAAAATTTTGAGCCCAAGTAAAATTTATTTTTCACCGTTTATTAAAATTGCTACATTACGATACATAAAGAATTGAATATCATTAGACATTATTTTGATTTCATTATATGTTTCATATAATGAAATGCGGTGTTAAATTTTAGCACAGCTGCCATATACGCGCGACGATTGAATAGTACATTAGCACACCTAGAGGGCTCCTTTAATGTTTTTCTCGTTTCGGCTTTATGTATTTCAACGTAATTGAATTTGACACAATTTTTCTTTCAGAATAATTTAACTTAAAAGGTGTTCATTTGTACAAGATCTTTTATTTTAATATTTATTGTTTTTGCTCATATATTTAATTAATTTTTTGCACTTAGAATCACGGATTTGTTTCGAACTATTTTCTTTCCTTTAGAATAACTGAAATGATTATTAAAGAGTATCGAATATGTATGCCGATGACGGTTGAGGAGTATCGAATCGCTCAGTTATATATGATTCAGGTAGCTATCTAGCTATTTTGTCGGCTTATTGGACTTGTAATTTAATGATTTTATCGATTAGCATTTCTTGATACTATATATTTGATTGTCAGAAAAAGTCTAGAGAAGAAAGCACGGGCGATGAGAGTGGTGTTGAAATATTAAAGAATGAGCCATATACTGATGGACCTGGTGGAACTGGGCAATATACCTTCAAAATTTATCACGTCGGGAGTCATTTGCCAGGTTAGGCTTTTAATCAAGCCCTCTTAAGCTATACGGTTTATTACCATTTTCGCAAAATGCTTATGTCTTCTAGGTTGGCTTCGCAGTATTATTCCAGATGCAGCTCTGCGAGTTGAAGAAGAAGCTTGGAATGCTTATCCCTACACGAAGACTCTTTACAAAGTACCCTTCATTGAGAAATTCTCTTTAGAAATCGAGACAATGTACTTGGACGACGCAGGCGAACGCGAGAATGTCTTCAACATGTCATCTGAAGATCTGAATGCTCGAATTGTTGGTCTGTGTTCATTTGCTTTCTTTGTTACAATGATATTTTTATGGAACTTTGTTGAGAAACGGGTTTTTACTTTATTGTTTTTATCTTAGACTATATCGATATCGTGACTGACCCTCTAGCTCCTTCTAAACCCATGGAGGATCCTTCAACATACGTTTCTCAGGTAACTGGCCGTGGCCCCCTCCCTAGCAATTGGCGAGCTGAGTTTCAGGAAGCGATGCGAACAGGGCGAAAATACCCCAATCAGGGAACTAAGCCGGACGCAACTGGGAGTGTTGTTGATCAACCCCTTCCCATGCGTATTATGTGCTCGTATAAAAAGTGCCGTGTGGAATTCCGCTACTGGGGAATGCAGTCGAAAATTGAGAGCTTCATTCAGGAAGTCGGTAAATATACCCTGTTCGTATTACCATGTTCGTTTTTAAATAATCTGATGAAATAATTGTTAATAGTTTTTAAATTTTAAAATGTGTTACTCCCAGGTAGTCTCAATTTTTATCAACCATAAGTTGCCTAGTCAACTCACATTTCGGTTCGGACCTATTTAAACTAAGAATTAACGTTTATGATTATAATTTTTGAGGTTTGAATGGCAATTCTTTTGCCTATCCATGTTGCTTGAAAGCGCGTTGGACGACTTGTGCTTCTCTGGTTTGGTTGTTATGCAACCATTTGTTTCAAGTAAATACTGTTTGAGATAAAATTTTTCTTAATTGGTTGAAGCAAGAGTATTTGGGCTACAATTTGTTCATGGCTGCTCGCTTCCGTCCGATTCCAATTTGCATGTCATTTGGCAATAAACATAAATTGGACAAATTATAAATGTATATGTACATGTCTACTGAATGTGTCCATGTATTAAAACCATTCTGGGAATTTGAGTGGTGCACTAAAACTCACTGCAATTCTTTAAAATACAACACTATGCCATTTCCCTGCAAAATTCAGTACAACTTCGGTGTTCTAACGTTCCTTTTAACAAGGTTATAATCCGCTTTCCATGAGTTTTTTCCCCTTTTTAGTTTTGTGGAGGATTAAATGCCGATTAATTTACTTTGAAGTTCCTTAATGCGATGAAGTTTTAATTATAAAAACTTGTTTTTTTCGATTAATTTTTGATTCCTCAAAAGGATTTGCTTCAATTAAACGAAAGGGCCCAGTGGTCCACTGTTTGCATTTATAAAACTTATAGACGGCGAAGTGATAAGCGTGAACGTCTGCAAAGTCGGAGATCATAGTATCGATGCTCGCCGGTGTGTACATCTGATGATATGTGTGAATGTCCTCCCTGGTTGATTCTATCCAATAATAGGGGTAGTAGAATGAATTTCCATCTGATGAGTTTCAGGCTCTCTACCCTCTACGGAAGTTAAGTAAAAACTATGCCAACTGTCGTATTTCTAAGGGACGATTAAAATTGTTACTGGATTATAGATTTACATATGAGGATTAAAACATTGTCTACTAGTCTTTTCATTGTTTATTGTTCTAAACCCAAAGTCGTATTGATTTTATTGCTGCCGATATAATATATATTCTTCATTGTATTAACTATGAGCCCATTTTTTGTTGAGAAGTAATATTTATATTATAGGTATTTTAACTAGCACTGGCATTGTTATGCACCCACTCAATTGTTCGAAGTCAATAGGAAGAAGGCAAAGAACCTATAACTCAAACGAAGGCCTGTTGTTTTCTGCATTTTGTTCATAAAGTAGCTCCTGATGCAACCTTAAGCTGCTATTACGATATTGCTGAGCGTCCGGTAAGGTACACTGTTCTTTCAATTGGTCAAATGTACAGTTCTAAGTAAGGCTTGGCTGTTATAACAAATTCGTTAATTCTTTTGTCTTCCCTTCAATCGGACAAGGTGTCGATCTCAAGCTATCTTCTTATAATGTTTGGGATTTATTGAGGCATGCCATGGTTTAGATTCACTAAGGAGAAGGAATCGAATAGACCAATAACTTAAGTAATGGTGGCTGTTTATTGAGTTAAACCTTATACGACTGTTTTTGACAGTCTTTGGATCGGAGTTTGTCTGTTAGACATTCTGGAATCGTTCCTAGCAGAACCTCACATTCTATCATTTTTCTTGTTGACCAGATGTGCATTGAATATGTCGAGTCCTCTGATTTGAAAGACGTACTTCGCCAACAGTGCACAAAACTAAGTGCCTTTTCGTTCACTGACTTTCCTGGTCTTTCTAAATTACTACTACTACTACTTCTACTACACTATATTTGCGACTTTGAAAGGAAGTAGTGTATTCATTCACTTGCATGCTTGCTTAATCTTTTTATTATCACTTAATGGAGGTCGAAAATTTTTGTAACTCACATGTCTAAAGTTTAAATATGCGTAAGCAAATATAAGAATTCCACTGAAGCAAAGTTCTCTTTCAAAGCATAGGTAATGAAAATGATAATCAAAACAAAGGTTTGCCGAAAATTAAAATAAGAGTTTCGTCAGTAATTTTGAAAACGATAGCCTCTTAAACGCTCTCCACGTTGAATCTGAGTCTTGTCTATGAGAATGAATGATTTTGTTTGTATGAGAATTCAAATAATTTTTAGTGTATTCTAAAGGGTGCAGTTTTACATTACCGAATGCGCAAGGTCGGAGACGCACAGGTTGAGGTTAGCAATGACTACACCACAGAGATAGTACTCTTCAATTTTTGGTAAGTCTTCCGTATTGTCTTAAACATGGAAGATCACTATTGCTAACTGTGAATTTCTTTTTTCGCTGATATCTACCTGTAAGCAAAAAACTTCGTAGTATTGGAGAATAGAAGTTAAGACGTTTAGAGATGGGCTTGTTTTACTTGATGGTTGGAGTTTTCAATTACTCCTATATTTCTTGTAATGTCCAGCCCTTCGTCGCACAATGGTCAATGCACATCGACAAGCCTGGACATGGCAGGACGAGTGGTATGGTCTCACGATGAAAGATATTCGACGTCTTGAAGCGGAAACAGCTAAAGTCCTTGCCATGAAGGTGGGCCGATGTGAACCTGATCTGGTTATTTCCCCTCCACCTCCCTCAGTCGATGAAAATAACGTATTCCAGCAGACACAAGAGTCACAAAAACAACAACACCAGGCTGAATGCGTCAGTTCCTCATATTTTTTTTCATATTGCATATATTATATTATCAATATTATTCGCCGTAAGGCCTAAACAATTTACAATTTTTCATATTTGGTAAAAACGACTTAAATTGGCTAACGCTTGTCTTATAAATAATTGAGGGGAGGGCATCTAAAAGGCGGCAATACTGTCATCATAAAGTCATTTAATTTTTTTTGTGTTCGGGTACTAGAATATTTAGTAAGTAGGTTCAACATTTCAACTTTTGTGAGCAATTTTTTATCTATGATATTGAATGACTATTGACCAATAATTTCATTACTGAAGTAAGATTATTTTGCGTCTGCATCGCAATCGTGTTATAGTCGTTTCCCCAATATGGTTTTAAGACCCAATTAAGTTTATTTCTCAACCATTCCTCGAACAAACAAACAAACTGACCAATAGGAGATTAATAGAGTTAAGCTATGCATTCTTCCATCCTGCTGCTCAATCCTGGCATGTTGTCTTTGTAGAAGGATGTCAAGAAGCAGAAGATTGAAGATAAAGAGAATGGAGATGAAATAGCCCATTCATTGAACTTTGGGTCATGTTTGAGCTTTGCATCAGAGACCGAACGCGGTAAGTAATCCTTTTCTATTCCTTATTTCCATTTTATAACTATTGCTTCCGGCTGATTGGTTGATTTGCTTGCATCTTTGCGTATTATCATTATCATCCATCCCTCTTTATAGCTCCTTCGATAACTGCTTACAGTTTCTTGAGATGCGCAATACTGACAGCTTTTCGCATTCGTACCGATTGTAATTCCTACGGTTTTGCAAAATATATGCGATTTTTCTTTCTTCAAATAGGCGTGGAAGTGAAGTAGCAAAAAGCTTATGATAGTTTATTTCTTTTCAGTCACACATCATTTTTCATTTAATCAAGGTGATAGGGGGCAAGGAGGGGGGTGGAGGGATGGTCTATAATTGCCGACTATCTATCTTTTTTGCCTTTTAGCCTCTATGTTTCAGAGTTTTCATGGTTCAGATGGAGATGATGAGGACTTTTTCGATGCTCGATGTGAGTTGTTCGTCTTTCAAAGCTGTTTTTAATTGATTATTTTAGGTCACACATTTCACTATAGGCTTGTCTTAAAATGGTGCCTTGTAACTTTGATGGCGATGTCATTAGCTGTCAAACTGATTGCTTCAGCTTACATTCGAAATGTGCTAATTTTGATTTCTCGAAATTAAAGCCTCTAGTTCGTAGTGGCGTAATAGCTAAATAACACTTAATGGAAATCAATTTTCTAGCTAGGTACTAGCTTAGAAACTACCAATCCAGGAAAAGAAGGAAACGGGTGGTGTCGGGGCATTAAAGCAGATAACAGAGAGAGAGAGAATTTCAATAATTAATAAGTTGGAGAATCGGCTCGATAGGAATTCAATATACTCATCTGTTATTGAGTTGGGGAAAAATCGATTGATGGCTTAAAGTCTTGTGAGGAATCCTAAGCAGGACCGGAATAAAGGCCCATAGTCTCTGTAGTTCTACGCAGGGTAACTAAATAGTGTTTACTAAATAAACTCGATAATGGGAGTAGGGTAAAAGGGTGGGTGAGTGACAAATTAGTTGAACCTATAATGTACCCCTCTTTTTCCATACCTAAAAGTTCTTTTTGTGACTGTTTTCTTCGCGCCATTGCTTCGTCGAAAATTAGCAAAAGTACGCTTAATCTTAATTATTTCTTAAGTATTCAAGGGAATCATCAAAATGTTGATTTCTTTATCAACAGTACTTCCTTAATAATGGCTGATACCTGGTAGAAAATGTATTATACCTTTATAAATAGGTAAAATACACCTTTTCAAAATCATTGATAATTTCAATTTCTCTCAAGTTAGTATGAGGGCCTAAACATTAGTAATGTTATTATTATTACTATTGCTATTTACAACAAGAGCATCCATTGTTTTTATCAGGGAATATCCACTCATGAAAGCCCTTTTCTGGATTACTTTTGCCAAAAGCACCGCTCATCTTGCACCCTTAGAGAAATATGCACTTAATTGCAGTCTTTTCTCCCCCATCGTTACCTCATTCGGAGGTGTTTTAATTGTTTAATGTAAACAATATAGTGATGTCTATCGGCTATTTTAACTTATCATGTATATTTTAACAAAAGCCTGTTTTACTGAAAGAACCTTTTCTGTTTATACTTAGCCATAAACACAAACGGTGAGGGTTCGACTGGTGTATGCACGACCACGACTGAAGGTACTAAGTGACCATATTTTGAACTCTGTTTATTGACTTCACATTTCATCTGCCGTTATTTTGTTCACATATTTTCAATAAATTTATTTGTTCATTGTATTGATTTGCTATCTCACTCGCTTAAACATTGTCTCTGAAATTGATTAACCGCTATACTAAACTCGTATTTTTAAACTGACTTATTTCACTCTATTGCTTCATGCTCCTTACAAACCTCGCTTCCTTACCTCTTACTTCCCCATATAGGTGTCTACTTTACTAAACCTGGAGAAGTCTCTCAATCCAGTGTCCTCCTTTTTGTTCTTCATGGAGGTATGTCACCGCGACTATTTCAACTTCAACCTCATTCTCTCTTTGTGATTTCATTTAGTCTGTCTGTTTGGTTCATGTGTAGGATGTTTACAGGAGAAAGCAACCGAGGAGTCCAGTAGACAAGCGGATTACTCAACATTTAAGTTCTTTCTGGAGTCGATAGTGTCGAATGTTTTTCCTGGACTGCAATCACGAGTTATCACCCAACTCGTTCCCTGTCCATATCAGAGCACTGAAGCTCTTAGAATGCTTAATGTGTAGGCTCCTGACACATTTTACCCCCTTTTTGAAATGCATTTGATAATAAGTACTTAAATGAGAGTATCTTTATGTTCTAGGCTGGATCCTTCTTTCCTTGAATCAGGTATCTCAGGAGTTAATAAAGGGGCAATGCGCAGTATTATCCCAATCGGCAATATTCCCATTCTCCTTACCACCTCTCCCCACTATCCCCATGTAAGATTTGTCTTTTTGGTGTTGTCCTACTCGATTGTTATAGAATATTGGTCTATCTCTGTGATCCTTACTAAATGCGACGAGATGGGCATGACTTCAAGCAGGATACTCTGTGAAAAATAAGTCTGATTTGGAGCTAATTGATCTTGATTAGTCCTTTTAACTGTGGTTTCTGGATCCAATACGTGCCAGGCAATACGTGTTCAATCTTTGGCATGCACAAGAGTGAATCAAGACACAGTAGGGGAAAAAAATATCCGGAACGAAGAATCGCAACGTTCCTACTTTAGGCACTAGATCAAAATGTAAAGAAAATTGATGTTGGATGTCTTTCTTTTGAATCAAATGTGAATATAGTGTTTTGCTAAGGGATTTGAAGGTGATTATTCGGAACCAAAATTCAAATGGTTAAATTGAAAGCAGCGGTAATAAAATATAGGAACGTTGGGTCTAAAGGTCGGTAGAAACACGAAAAGTTCCGGTGAACTTCAATGTTTGATAAAGTCTCAGGCAGAATTACTTAACTGGAAGAAAATCGAACTACGCCCGAATGATTCCTTTAGAAATGATGATTTGCTAACCAGGGCCTAATAAAAGGAGCACGAAAGCAAAATGCAACGATGACGTAAGGGAAAGATAGTCGATCTGAGGAGGCCATGTTCAATATACAAAGACGTCTCATATCGCATTAAGTCAAAGACAATAACAAATAACTAGGACTTGGAGCCGTTTAGTGTCATAACTACTAGTTATTTTAAAAACTCACTGTTCCAGGCTGGAAACCCCCATTGTGTAAAGTCGGTTGCATTCAAGTAGCGAAGGTGATATTGTATTGTTTTTCCAATCCAAACTTAAATGATGTTAGTTAATACTTCCATGAGGTTTGTACGTAATGTCATTTTTTTTTCTCCTTCAGGAAATTAACCTACTGGCTCAACTCCTGAATGAACGATATGTGGAGTTCCGTAACTCCATGGATGGCATTCACTTCAGTGGAAACGTTTTCATAGTTGCTGACTGTGTTGGCTCTATCATGCTCTACGATCTTCTCGTGCTCTCCAACCCCTCTTTTAAACGCGTATTTTGCATCTATTTTTGTTTACTTATGGCGTATTTTTTTTGGAAATGTATTGCAGTAATTTCCAGGCGTCCTGAAGCTTTCCATTTATGAATCCCAAACTCGATAATCGTACCAGGTTAATTGTTCGCATAATTAAACATGTAGTACTGCCATGTTGGTAGCTAAACCCTTTATAAAATCATGTTCAACCATTACCATGATCAACATCTGGTCTGCAGCGAGCAGGAAATCGATATAAATACCAATGGTGCTCTCTTTTGTTCATTGCTATTGATTGATCGATCTACCACTGCTTGAGTTTAAGCATTTAGGCAGGCTGCTTTGGCCGTAGTACGATTTTATTTTGACCTCAAGTGCGTAATGTTTAAGAGCGTATTTTGCTAATCTATTTCAGTTCAACTTACGTTTATGTGATGTAACTGCGTTTGTCTATCTGAAAAAATGTCAGAGAGCTTTGCGAACTATTTAGAACCCACTGAAATTTTTTGGCATGTGTCGTTTTTACCGCCTTTATTGCGAGATGATCGCTTAAGATCCTCCAATACTGCGGTTAGTACGCTATTGAAACCTTTTAAGGCTTAGTTCTCTCTCACATCTTTGTTCTGGTATCATTTTCCTGATATCGAACCCGCCAACGCATAAGGGGTTATTTTCTTCAATGAATGATTTTTACTTGTCTAATATACGAGAACATGGATAGCGAAAGCGCTGTTGTTATAAACGAGTGTCATGGACTTTCTCCTTTACCCCAATTTAGACTAGCGCTCCATAAAGATTACTCTCGTCACTCTCATTCAATCCCCAACCCCCGTGTCAGTGGATTTACTGTAATTACACATTGGGGTTTCTTTTCCTAAACTTTAAGATCTCGGTTTGAGGTCTCTAGGGACGTGCATCCGATTTTGCTATAAATCAAAGGCTAGTGGGTTAAAGTGCACCTCAAATCGTTTTTCTATGTAAAACTGATTACACTTAATCATGTATTTTAGTCCAATACATTTACGAATATGGTAAATATCCATAAACAAGAAGTCCGGGAAGGACCGTCTCTTTTATTTGATGTAAGTGATCTGCTAGCTCTTTAAGTTTCCTTTTTTGATATCATTTTTAATCACACTTTGATGTCAGGTACAAGATGTCTTCCTCCTCGGATCTCCTTTGGGTCTGCTTCTTTCCCTCCGACGGCAATTGGGCCTTAATACCCCTTATCATGGTGAGGACTTCACCATTAGTTTCATCATTCTGAATTCACTTCTTTAATAAATGGTCTTCCTTTATGCTCTTTCTTAGTAGATAGCCAAATAGTACCAGCACGGCCGAATTGTGAGCAGATTTTCAACATTTTTAGCCTTGCCGACCCTTTCGCTTATCGTTTGGAACCCCTTCTGGATTCCTCCTTCGAACGGATTCCAGTTGTTCATTTGCCTGCGAATTCCGCAGCTAGTCGGTCACCTGATCAGTGGCAACGTCTTCGGGAGTGTCTCTCCATGGAGGCGTTCTATAGGACGAATGTGAGCTCTTCAATTACTGTCTTGTCAACATCTCATAAATCAGACCCTCGAGACTCTTCCTGTCAAAAGCAGTCTTCAAATACACCAACTCCCTCGTTTTCGGATGGAGCTGAGGACCAGATATCAGGTTGGTTTACGTCCTTCCTGTGGAGTTTAGAAACGCTTGGCGAGAATACGTAGCCATTAGGTTTTATTAGAAACTTCCATTTTACTTCGGCACTTTTGGGCAGTTTATTAACCCACTTGGAACTCCATTATCAAATCTAAGACTTCGAGTTCTCCATGGCAATTCTTAACTTGTTTCCATCTATTTGAATTTAAAACCCGTCTGCTTTGGAACAACTTCATAACCTTCCGACAACTGCGCACATTTTTAACGTTTAAACCTCTGCAGATCCTCAAAAGGTTAATTTTCAATCGTCCTCTCCTCAATCGTCATTCAATATCTAAATAGCTGTAAAGAAGGTTTGGTGGTACATAAATGGCCAAAACGTGGGATTTATCACATGTTTGTTACTTTGGAAGTGGATTAAACTTGCGATTCATAAACATCGAAGGGACAATGACCGGTCAGCCGATTGTTATCACTCTTGATCTCTTGTTCCACTAATGGCTTTTGTTCTTGTCCGCTGCTCCGGCTCAAGAATCTAGGAAGGTGAATGTGTTTTGATCCCCGGTGATGGTGAATCTGAATGCCTTTTTAATT
The DNA here is from genome assembly GCA_000469805.3 of Hymenolepis microstoma. NCBI lineage: Eukaryota > Metazoa > Platyhelminthes > Cestoda > Cyclophyllidea > Hymenolepididae > Hymenolepis > Hymenolepis microstoma. The sequence continues at coordinate 5,434,009 of LR215995.1, read as the reverse complement.
TATAAGGCTTAAATTTTGGTACTATTGATAACTACGAGCATACGTGTCGTTGAGGAATGTAAATTTGTTGCTGTTGGTTCATAGTAAGTTTTGCATTTTATAGTCATAGCAGGCAACGGAAATGGGTTAACGGGGGAAGTCTAGCGTATGAAATGGTGTGGAGATGAAGACGTTTACAGAGAAACGTCTCAAAGTAATGAAAAGTTGTGCTTCACTTAGTTTTTTTTGATTGCAGTTGGAAAGTATTTGCTAAACAGGTAGTTCACGTGGGAAAATTCGAATTTCATGATTCGTCCCCAAAATGCACTGAATGCTTGTCTGCGATGTCCAGAATGCAAGTTGGTAGCCAACGTCTTACCGTCTTCTCATAGCGCAGACGAGATGGTTAAAAGTGCAAGTTATCAGAGCTCCATAAACTGTCTAAGATGCATTATCCTTTTATACGTTTTCCTAATTTCTTCGGAAACAACTGTTGTACACGCATTGCTGTGTATATGCCTTCATTCAAGCCCTCACATCCACATGTGATCATGTTGGTTATGGCATATAATTGGTGTTTTTTAGTTGAAAACGCAAAAGTACATTTTCTTTGCATTTTTTTATGATAATGGCGCACTTATTTTATCAGTGCTATCTCTACATTATGCTTTTCTCTTATTTGGGTTCGGTAATAATTTATCATCTGATGCGTAGTGGAAAATGCGTATAAAGAGGACCCAAAGACCCAGGCAATTAACTTACGTCTGACTGTATTGTTCCAATTTACAATTATGTGGAACAATTATAAACATCAACGAAATGCCTCAGTTGTTATTAATATCTATTTACTAATTTTTTTCTTGAAAAGACACTTCCTAAGAAGTGTCAGTTAATGTGCATTGACTTGAGATGTAGTCATGAGCTGTTCTTTATGATTAATTTTTATTTCATCTGCCCTCTTATTGGCCTGGAAAGAAACGCTTCATTTGTTCAGCAACGTTACCAGCGTATGTTACAATGTGCATTGGTTTCTCACTTGCCAGGCATTTACAATTTTTCTTCTTAAGTTGGAATAGTTGGTTTTAACTTGATTCGATATCAAATCAGTTTCGAGATTCACTCGATCTCCAATTTATTTGAACTGAGCATTGTGCTCGGCGACCTAGATTCCCTTGGTTATTGTATTCACTAACGCGCTTGAAGTACACTTCTTTATATCTTCAGGGGCATTTAATTGGCATTTTTTTGGATTTTTGTACTTTGTGAATCCAAGGAAAATAAAGTCAACTGTTATTAATTTGAAACAATTTTTTCCCGTTTCATTGTCTTCACAAGGTGATCTTTAAGATATCCTTCTTGTCCACAATCGTTGACACTCACTCGGTTACAAACATAATCTCAGCTATGCAATTGTATTTCTAAGTAGTATTACTCATTTCAATTGCATTCTCTATTTATGATTTTAATATTATTAAATTTTATATTGCGCTATACTTTGATGAGTTTTCGATCACGTTTCCGTTTTTGTTTTTGTTTTTTCGAAACTTTCCAACTTTTGCACCATTCTTTCTTGGTGTGAATGAAGATTACGACTTTTGTTTCCACAGTATTGCCCTATATTTAGTCTGTCCCTTATTAGGAGGAGGCGGAGGATGATTGGTTGTGGTAGATTCGGCTAGATATCGTGTCGCTTGATTTGGCAACTGGGGTTTCCTTCATTGAGGCACTTGGGCGGTTGTTAAGTAATTCCGTATTATTCTAGGCTGTGCAAAGTGGCATGGGTTCAGAAACCAGCTGGTCGAGTGCAAATGTGGTGAAATATAATTGCTAAAATATATGCTTAGGCCGATCTGAAAACCGCCAGTTCTATAATAACGTATTCTTGTATTGTATTCTACTCGAATTTCATGTAAAATACGTGTTCCCATTTTCTCTTAATAAGAGTACCTAATCATATTATTTTCAATTTAAAAAATTATAAATTATTTCTTATATCTAGTGTTAGAGATGCGGGGGTGCTTAATGCAAGGACACATTGACCCAGTGTTTTATACAATCGAATATCTCTGCATGGGAAAATTATTGATTTCGAATGTACTTTTGTGCTTTGTTGTTTTTAGGTCAATGCACTTGGTGGGGTCAAAGTCGGATAGACGTGGGATTGCACTGTCCTGAGGCTGTCCAAAACATTCTCTCGCGGGCTCTTCCTCCTCTCGTCCATTCGAGCTATTGGGAGTCCAAAGACGCTAGCTTCTTCATTGTCTGGCAGGTGGGTGCTCTATTTATGCTTTTTGGTGTGGGAGATTCAAAATCTACTGTCCTACGTAGTTTTCAATGCAAAATGTATCAGATAGAGAAGAGGATATTGGTGTCTTTGAGAGTAAAGCTGGTCACATTAATTCGAATAGCGGTCGATTTTCTTTTGTCTTTACGACGCTTTTGACTTTAGCTATTTTGAACTTTTCCTTTCCACTTGTGTTTTTGTCCCTAGTTGTTCTGATTTACTGCCTATTATTGAAATAAATATATATTTCATTTTTCTTCATTTTTGCGTTTATTTTTTCATCCTCCTCTCCGCCTTTCCCGCGAAAATGTGCCTATGCCCCCTTTCCGGTTTTGCTACCTTGACCAACCAGTTGCCCCAAGAGTGATATTTACCTTTCCTCTTCTCAGCCATCCTTCTGCTTGACTGACTAATAGTTGCAATTTAGGTCTGAAGGTGGCTGGGTAATATTTGTCTTGAATGTGGGTTTTCTAAATTAATTCTACCTCGTTCAATGGAAGAAATCCGACATAATAATAGTTATTATAATCTATTATTATCAATTTCCATGGGACTGATTCAGGATTTGTCTCCTGAGTTCCTGAAACAGAGTTCTTTTCTGAGAGTTAGGGATTGCCTACTGTGGTTGATCATGTCAGTTTAAAACACTTAGTGTTTTTTTTTAACACAACAGAACTCTCAAAGTGAACTGCCATCATTAATATGAGATAAATGACTTTTTCAAAACATTAATATTAAATTAATTTAGGGAAATAGTATCAAAAAGTACTTATCAAACTTCTTTAACATTGCTATTAACATTTGCTATATATTGCAATATCAACTGTTACACCGAGGGTATTTTAACCCTTTAGGGCCCTTAGGACCGTACGGTCCTCTTTCAAAGTAAGCTCCATTGTTACTAGACTCGTAGCAGAAGACGCTATTGTCGTTTGAAACATGTTCAATACGCCTATAGCCTTCGCCTGATACCACCAAAACTCGTCACGTAGGCGGCATAAGTCTGCTGTGAGACGCGCGTGACTGCGGTTGGTTGCATTTTTCAAAATATAATTCGGGCGTTAAAGGATTAAATTTTCAATTATTAGCCATTCTCTCTTTTACTACTACGTGATTGTCGTCTTCCAACTATCATAAAATTATTAACTTTGCTCTTCTTTTTTGCCTCCACTCGCGCACTTGACACACCGTATGAAGAGAAGTCTCTTCCCATCTCTTTCATAATTTAATTTCGTTTGTACCGTTAATGTGCTTTCTGTCAAAGCAATTCGCACACAAGTGACAGTTATAAGTCAAATTATTTTTACCACTGATCAATTCATAGTTGCCATCCAGATTAGAGTCCTTTAAAATCAAATAATTGTTGGAAGTATCCCTGGAAAAGAAAGTGAACTAATAGATACCTTCCTAATAATGTCTCATTACATCTCTTTATGTTTCAAAAGTTTGATTTCTCTCTGTCTCTCTCAAAGTGGTTTCCCGACTGCTTAAAGCAGATAATTCTATTACCATATGTGGAGTTCAGATTTAGATAAGAATGAGATGAATTATTACTTGCAGTTATATTTCTTGTGACCATAAACTGTTTCGACGTGCATGTTTCGTCGCAAACTTAAATGCTCCTGGAGAATTGGTAACCTTCTTTTTTAATGTCGGAACGTTAATAATTGTCAGGAGTTATTGTGAGCACTCTTTAAGCCTCAAAAATCTGCTTATGGAGGATTTTGTATCTTGCGGTAATGTAATTGAAACAATATTGATTTGAAAAATTCTTAAACGTCCCTGTCGCAAAAAATGTGGTAGGTGTTTTCTCTGAAAAGCTGTTATGGATGGTATAAGCCGTTTTACTTATGAAAACCATCAAAGGCATTTCTTTGCGTTTTATTCGTTTTATAAGTAACAAATTCAGATCCTATTTATGATCCACGTTAGTGTTTTATCACTACAAATCGTTTATTTTCGGTACATTCGATCGAGTACACAGAGAGTGCATTCGGTGCACTCTTAGGTTTATTGTACATGTACTGAACTGTGGATTTTGGACTTTTAACGGCAGTGAAGAATTCATCGCTGCTAATTTAGAACCGCCGGCCAGCCAACCATTTATTCCATGTTCAGTTTCTACATATGTATATTTTTGCCAAAAGAATACCTTTGTTTGAGCTACAAACCTTCCTTCTTTCTCTTAGAATCTGAATAGTTGTAGTCCCATAAAGTGGGCTTCTAAGCAGCCTTAACACTGTTTATTTCAGTGTTAGTACGAAGAGATAGCTAATTAATCATATCTGAATTAGTTGATAAATTTCCAATAAATAGATCACCACAGAGATGACTTTGAAACGATCCTGTTAATTGAATAACGGTTAAAGTACCAAAAAACACTTATCACCCATTGGTCATGCTTTGTAATCCAGGCAATTTGGAAGACTGGTGGTGGGAATTGTCATCTTTGGACTAATAACTGGGCCCGCTCAATGACTTTCACCCACTCTAATATCGGCATAACCAAACACTCAGCATAAGTTGCTAGTCGATCAATAGCTATTAATTGCGAAAGATGTTACTCATATCTAATCTTTGGTGTTGGTTTTCATGAAATGTTGGCTAGTATTTGTAAGATTTTGGGAAACGGAGGTTTTGTAATGGGCGATTTTGGCAATCCTAAATTGACATCTGTGTTGTGCACATTGCAATCTTTGGCAATCTTAGGGAAGAAGTTTCTCAGTAGCTATTTCTAACGTTGACTTTTAACGGTCTTTATAACGTCTTTACGGGCTTTTTAATTTTAATCCTATAGCTCGAAGCTCTCCTGCCTTAAAAGCAAGCGAGTGCATATTCGAAATAATGTTATCATTTTTCTGTTCTCTAATTTTCTTATATTTTTAGCAAAATCATTACTTATTGTCTATTCATCTGGAAATTTTATTTAATTTTTTTTTCGCGTATAATCCGCGTTGGTAATTTACCCACGGAGGACAAAATGGCCTTAAGCCTAGGCATAAGCATGCTGTTTTGCCGTTTCCCTTGGTTAATAGGAGTAATTCAAAAGACTCTTAAATATAATTTTTTTTTGTATCTTGGTATATTTATTTTAATAGTTTCTAAATTTACTGATGCAAATTGAGGTTTCATCTCTGCAATATTTATTTCGTTCTTTTTAGCAAACGTACAATTTGATCAGGGGAATGTTTGGCTCTCCGTATGGGTGAATCAGGAAATGAAAGTCGAAACTTTCGATTTTGCCAACAAAGGTTATATATGGCTTAAGTTTCCATTGCTACCCCTTCGTCTTAAATAGCATCTTAATTTGATATCTTCGTGGTGGTTTGTATTTTTCATACTTTTGTTCTAATGCTAGAAGAACAAGTGGAGTCGGATTTTGGAGCGGGGGAAATGGTACCCCACTCCCAGCCTAAAGTTGTATATTTGTCGTCATTTTGTTGCATATGCCTATTACGCATCGGTCAGCGCTTGCGTCTTTCATTTCGAAAGTTATCAGCACGCATTCATTGGATGATTTAACTAACTAGATCCTCTAGAACTAGTAAATTGAGAAACAGTTGAATGCGTGTTTCTTACCAGAAAAATCCAGTGTGCGCTAACGCCTAATCAAATTGAACGTCAGCAAATATTTCCCTTTTGCAGGTTTAGATTTATATCTGGTGAAATAATTATGATCGACCGCGCTAATTATTGTGTGGTTGAATTGGCGTAAAACTTCCTTGCTTTCATGGGCAATATAACGCGCTTTATAGTGGCATGTTAATGCTAAAAGTCAGTTTATTTTTCAGTTTCTAACTGAAGGCACCCAATTTTAATTCTTATTATGACAACAAATTATTAGTCACCACAAATCCCCCACTCTTTATTTCATTTTAAGCATGTCTACTATTTTAGAAAACGATAGTTGTCAGTATCTTATTTGAGACTATAACAATTACTGTGGTCTACATCCTTGCAACTTTTACCCAGTCTTCTCTACCATAAGAGACCAAGTGGGGAAGGTGGGGGGGTGAATGGATTGAGATATAGATACTATTGGATGAGGCTATTAAATGGATGAGTGCATTTAATGCTCGTTTTTATGGAAAAGATACATATTTGTTCGTTAGGGACGAGAGATAAGGTAGGATCGGGTTAAAATGTCAATCAAATCGATGTAAACGTTTGCGCTGGGAGGGGGGGGGTCGTGTTGGGGACTGTTACAGTATTTAAGACTCAACAGGATTCTATCCAAATTTTCGTTCTTGTAAATTTTCTGCTGGAAATTGGCAGTAATTCTTTTAACTTAATTTGTAGTGTTCACTTTTCTCAATGTTCGCAAGATAACATGTTCTTGTCGTCAAGTTATTTGTCAGCTCCTTGTCAGAGATACTTTTTTTCCATTAGGGCGAAGAATCCGATGACTGAGAAAAATTATCATGTCTTATCACCATAATATTTATTTTTTAACCTTTTCCCCACTCCAGCTTGCAGAGCGACTTCACGGTAACACTGTCATTCACCCAAATCCCCCAGTCGAGCCTATAGACGGCGTCTGTCTAGCAGACGATGGTCTTTGCGACAGTCGTATTCAAACGAACGACGATGAACCCAACTCACTATTTCGCACTTGCAATTCCTCGCCCTCTATGAATGGTAATACAGTCAGTGGATTCAGTCGCCAATTCCGAAATTCTATCTCTAATCGTTTGCGTTTCAAGACCAAAGTGACTGAGAAGGCTAAGGTAATGGTATTACTTTATCATTGGGCTTCCTTTGCGAGTAGCTCGATTCTTTCCAATCCATTTATTAGCCAAACTCACTCTGCCTTACACCCGTCTCTTCGCTTTTTACAGACGAGTGCATATCTGGGCTTAAATGAACGTAATTTGAATTTAGTGCTCATAGTCAGTGTAGTTGACGGAGGACGTTGCAAAATATCCCCCACTCATCATTAGGCAAATCAGCTGCAGAAGAGGCTTACGATACACCGGCGAAGATCCGTCATGATTGTTCTAATTAGCGTAGTAATGCAGAATTTACACAACTTATAGTTATGGTAAACAACGGAAATGGGTCAACGGGGAAAGTCTAGCGGATGAAATGGTGTGGAAAGGAAGATGTTTAAATAGAAACGTCTCAAAGTAATGAGAAGTTGTGCTTCACTTAGTTTTTTTGATTGCAGTTGGAAAGTATTTATTAAACAGGTAGTTCACGTGGGGAAATTCGAATTTCATGATTCGTCCCCAAAATGCACTGAATGCTTGTCTGCGATGTCCAGCTCTGATTGGCTGCTTTTTAGAAACCTCTATTAGGGATAGGGTTAAAAGGGGGTGGGGGGGTTGGTGGGGGTGGGGGGGCTATGAATTGATTTCGAATCTAAATGCACTTCCGATTTACTCTTCAATTTTTTGATATCATTTTGCTACATTATTGTCTCTCGTTTTAACTTTTTACATAGTTAGAGTTTACTACGTGTTAGTAAATTGCTATCTCAACAGTCTTAAATGGCTAAGTCCCCGTCTCACCTGTTTACCGAAAATTGAGGTAACATTTATTAAAAACCCTGATAGACGAACTTCATTTGCATAAATTTGTGAATTATTTTCAATTCCAATGAAGATATGTTATTATCTAATTTGATATCATTTTATTTTTTCTCTTGTGCAGATTTACTTTTGGCTATTTCCTTACATTATCCCTTACTGTTGCATATTCTGAGCTTCCCATTGTTCTTTAGTCATCTTGCCTTCCCTACTCGATGGTGAGTTTGAAATCACTGTACACGTCTTCGTCGTTCTAAAGAGCTTTTTTGGTTTCCTTTTCTTCTCGTTAGAGGACGAGAATTTTTTTTGTTAGTTTGTGCGTGCTTTCTTTTCCTTTTATCACCTCCCTTGCTGCCCTCAAATATAAATGCAGCTTTGGACACTAACCCTCCTCCCAGTTAACTGTTGCCATAAAAAATGGTGTCTCTAAGTCATTGGAGTGTAGTATAGTTTAACATCAACAAACAAACCAATGTTTCCAATTTCAGCTGTGTTTTTCCCTTCCAAAACGTCGAGCTCTGCCCTCTAGTACTGATACCCAAGTGCGTTTCAATTTTACTCATTATCTTTCCTGATTTCTCTCAAATAACCTTCTAGTCTTAATGACTTAACAGTGTTCATTCGATGTGTCATCATTCCCTCTTAGCACAATTGTTAGTGCACCTTCCTGCGCATTCGAACTGAAATGCCCTTACTACTTAAAACGAACTTGAATTTTTAGTAGTGTGTCACCCATGCATGCTTTCATCGTAGCTTGTTCCTCAGTAGTTTGTTTAAGAGTAACTTGTTCAACTCTATCTTATTCCGTTGAACATAATCACTACTACTCAACTTTTCAAACCGTAGACGGGAGTCCCGAATTCATCGAATCTTTTTGTTGTTGTGAGTTTTATTGTCTGCTCTATTAGGTTACACCTTTTATTTTCAATTTTTTTGTCATTGCTGTGCTATATGTTGTTACTGAAAATGACGATTTTTCCTTCTACTAGCCATACATGATATTTTCCTCCTTGTAGACAAATAATCCGAATCATCGAGGCAATGATGCTATAGTCCTCGAGGGTCAACCACAAATCATCACTGCTAGATTCACCTTTGGAGCCCTTGATCTTTCCTCGATGGCAAATGAAGAGGCGAGTTTGGTTGTATATCATTGATCGACATAGGATTTTTCAAATAGGGCTTTCCCTTCATGAATGCATAGCATGTATTGTTAAGATTTTAGTGGTCTACGTTACTCGGAGCACAGAGAAAATGAGGTAAACAGTGAAGATCATTGTAACATCGAATTAGTGGGACTGGCAATCTGTTTTTAGGTGTTGGTGCCATTAAAGGGGTAGGGGAGTATACGCAATCGTAGATGGCAGATGCCCTTTTGTGGTCAAGTTGTTTCAATATTTCATTCAGTAGATTGTGGAACGCAGCTAATTTAACGAAAATCGTAAGTTTACTTCGACGATCTGCAGAAAATTAGATTCATTTAATGAAATTTCTTTGCCATTAACTTATCAAAATGGTACTTCAGTTAATACTACAAATATCCTCTAGGATACTTCCATAATTATATATCTGTATATAGTGAGCTTCCAATTGTACACGGAGAATAGCTAAAACAGGTGTGTTTAATTATTTACCAATTGGTCCTTTCTCTGCTCATCTTCTATCCGTTATTCTTGTTGCTTGCTGTGAATATAGTCTCCTCAAGATTTGTGCAATATTCTTGCTTGAATCTATTAAAGTTTCCCGATGGTGAGACCCACTATATTACAAACATCCCGGTTAGTGTTAAGTAATTATTCTTGGCTACCAGAAGGGGTACACATGTGACAAACTAACAAATTAATCTTGGACAGGGACTTTTCTAGCACTTGGTAGTCAGATCCTAAAATTTGAGCTATGCAACTTTAGAGCATGGCACAGTGAGGAATAGGTAAAAAAAACCAAATGCGTCCAAAATCCACTTTAAGGAAGGAATCCAAATTCACTGCCCACTTTTGATTATCCCTCCTCACATTCAGCTCTTTCTGGACCATTCTGTGCTTTTCCAACATTATATGCAAGCATTTGTACTCGTCAGTGGCCATTGAAAATCGCAGTTAAATCCCAGTTCTAATGCGTTCTTGGTTAGAACGTGAGTTTGCATTCGTCTGGTTCATTTTCTATTTTATAATGGAGCGACTAACGAGTGATTTCTTTAATTTTGAAGTAGGATCTTACGTTTAAATATACCTGTAGATCTCCCATCTTTAGTCATAAACCTTTCTGCCGATACGCGAGCAATCTTTACATTATATAAATGAATTAGGTCACTTGCATAACTAAAATTTTAATGAATACTTATATTTTTATATCGAGCTCTCTATAGAAGTAGATTGAATGCTGGAGAATAGCTGGGAAGTTTAATGTAACACCAATCAAGATTGAGTTCCAATTAGAGCCCTTCTTTTAGGGAGGAAATTGTTTTCTAAAGGTGCTAACAATGAACAACAGCAGAAACAGAGATGAACCGAATCAGAGGAATGAGAGACATAAGTGGAATGAAAGAGAAGGGGAATTGAGATTTAAAGTGGAATGAAACAAACATCCGTCCTGCTGAAACCTGGTTTTACACGATGAGGGAGATGGGAGATTTCACATTCGTTCTTCCCCGATAAACGAGCAATTGAAATTACCCCTCGTCAAATTGAAAAACACGATGGTAGAATGCTTCCAATTCCTTAATATTCGGGTTTGACTACTGCTAGTTGCCTTATTTATGCCTTTTGTAATATTTGTTTTACGTGATAGTAGAAAGACAAGACTTTTAACTTTGCAGTTGCATATACTCTCCTTTAAAATCCACTCTGGTTATATAGGGTTATATTGTGCAATACTGTACGTTAACTGCGAAAGATTTTTTTATGCAATATCCTACTCACTGATCTATGTTTATAACAGATGGTGCTTATGGCGTCGACCATGAGGCATGGCAAACTGTATTTTCGCTCTGATTAATTCTGCTATGTATTACTTTCAAGGTGGAGATATTCTACCGTCCACAGTCAGTGATATCCTCCAAGGCCATGCCTCTAGAGCGCTTAGGCACCCAGATGACGGATTCAAACGGTCGACTCTCCTTCCAGATCCCCGATGTACAGCGATTACCCGTGGGACTTCACCGTTTTCAGCTCCTTCCTTCTGTGATGATTGACTCTGAGGATCAGGGTGTAGAACTCACTCTAGCTGTTGTTCCACCAAATTGCAATGTGGTCATCTGCAGCATTGATGGCTCCTTTGCTGCTAGTCTTTCACTTATGGGAAAGGTGCTAATTTTCTGTCTATTTCACCCAATCTTCTTAATGCTTAAACTCTTTCTCATACATTATTTAATAGCATTAGAATATTGTATAGAGGATATGGCGCAGAGAAATTGCATCAACTCCACATTCTTGGAGAAATAAATGAAGCACAGAGATTGCTTTGAAACCTTTCCCAATCCTTGATGTCTCCACTTAAAGGCTTGGTATTGCCGAATAGTTGTCGGAGAATTTTTTAACTTCCGAGATCGTTGATTGTTGACTGGCGTCTTTGCAATTCAAGTGATAGTTGAACGGCTTTCACAGGCAGTGGTTGAATAGAGCATAGGGTAGATCAGAGGTGATTACAAGTAAATCTGTGATAGAGGTCGTTACACTCCGGTGTGATGTGGCGATGCTTTGAATGCGGTAACCACTGGTTCAGTATGTTGTCTGATTGGTCATGGAATAAAAACTGCGAACTTCAAACTCCTAATGAGGAATAAGTCATTTTGTTCCCGTTAATGGGAATCAGTTGCATTTCATTTTAGGGTTGAGATCCAACTTCCGCTTTTTGAAATTGTACTCTATTGGACTAGGCGAAGAAAACTGTTCCCATCATGGCATATAACCTTGAAGTGGACGTTATGGAATGCTCCAGAGGGCTTTTTAATTCAACAATGCGATTTCACTCTTTGTCCTTTTAGTTGGCTCGTCAAGCGGTATGTTTACTCAGTTTGCTTTGGTGTGTGTTTTTTCCCCCGATTTTTCTTCACTTTCTGATAAACTGCGGCAGTTGCTGCCTCTTTGGTAGTCCTCCCTGACCTCCACACGCTCTACGTGTGCAGTTCAAAGCACCTCTTGTGTGTAAGAATTGCTCGTTTTTTATCTCCATTAGCACTTGACTGTTTTGGCAGTCGATCGTGTGTATGCAGTTCCATAGTTTCCATGGTGATTTGAGGTGGAATTGGCGTTTTGCGTAATCCATGTTTCTTATTACCTAATATAAATTAGGTTTGAAACTGCTTTTTTCTTTAAATTTAATTTTACTGACAAAATATCGGTGTCTTGCAGTCATGTATTTCTTAAATTATCTTTGTTTAGAACTAATAGAATGTGTGAAAGCCCACTTCCTAACACAGATATCTAAATGTTCTCCAGATATTGTCAGAAAATTGAAGTTTATGCGCTTTTTACTTTGAAATTGACTGTTTATGTGGAGAATATTCTTTGTTGTTGGAAGCATGGTCTAAATAGATCATTTTAAGACCTATCATATACAGGGTGTCCAAAAAATGTATACACTTTATATAATATATACTGATGTCTAGATAATCGATCCAATATGATCGGATTGAAAGGCCCCTATGGAACCACTCCGGATGTACACTGCTTATCTAATGACAGTACGTCGACTCTGCGGTCTTTAGTTGTTCTTCGCTATTGTCTCGAAGGTTTGTAGTAATCCACCATGTCACCACTGTCTCAAACTGTATTTTCTTTCGGTATCTATTGAGGTACAGTTATTATAGTCATGGAAGAAGGCAGTAGTAATTCAACGAGCCCATTTTATTAAAACTACAGCATTGCTTATGTCATTTACTTGGTTTTCCGTTTGGTTAGTGATTACAGAGGAGAGTAGCAATCCAAGCATGAAGTATCAAAACTACGAATTCTATTTAAGTATTTCATATATTTGCTACCTTATACTTTCATTATGATTTTGCGTCCGTGTTGTATCGGATAACCTACACACCTTTTACATCAGAGGCCGAGGGTTCGTTTCAAATCGGTACACATCTAGTGAGCTGAATGGGCTGTTGCACTGGTAAAATCTGCTTAATATAGAGGGTGGCAGAACCCATGTTTCATCAGAGAGAGGCCTCCTGATATTGTTCGCAACTCTAGCTGTGCGTTGGAAAACGCTCTCCTTAACGGTCTTGTAAATTGTAATTTCCTTTTTTAGTTAAGTTGCTTTGACATCCACCTAGTGCTGTTCAACTGGTTGGAAGAGCTAAATAGTCTAGAAGATAACTGGGGTTCCGAAGCTCTCAACCGAAGGATCTTCGATTATCCTGGATGAATGTTAAAAATAGAGCATTTCTTCCATTCATTTGGACTTATTAAATTATGTGCCTATTGACGATTTTGACACTGAATTACTTTTTAATTGGTGCAAATAAGTTACGTAAAATCCACTTTAAAGTACCTAGCTTATTAGTGTCACCAGTAATATGATATTGGTGGACCAATCATGATATCCTTTCTCCGTCATTGCATTCTTTGATTTTAAAGTGGTTGCAATCCTCAAGAAGTACAAGGTGGCCGAGATAAAAGAGGTTCCGTGTGAATACAGAAAGGTAGACCAATAATCTATTTTTATTTAAAAGGAGTTAATACTGAATATTACGTGACCCTGCACAAGCGCTCAATATCACCCTCAGTATGGTACAGGACACGAGACTTCTTTTATTTTACCCTCGCTATGGAAACGGACAGTGCGAGTCTATTTAGGTGAGAAGGAGTAAGGTAAATTATTGGGAAAGACACTCAAATTAGGTGAATAGAAATTTAGTTGTAAACATTTCCACTACTCGATAAATCAACTATCAGCAGTTATGCCATCAGGGAGGTGATGGCATAACTCATTGTGCCTTTTCTTTGTCCTCGCTACTTGTTGCCAGTTGAGAAATATTTTCTATTGGCTTTTGTTTGGCCCTATTTCTTTTTTTTATTGCTGGAATATCCCTCCCAATATTCTGTTCGGCTTATTACATGAGGCGGTAAAGTAAAAACAGAGAGGTCAGATAAGTCACTTATCTCTTTGTTGTCTTTGTTCAAATAGGATCCTAAGGTTAGAGCGGGCAGTGTGGATATCATGCGCCATTGGCATGCCCTAGGTTACCTCCTAATTTACATCTCAGCCCGACCTGATATGCAGCATCGCCAAGTTGTCGCTTGGTTGGCTCAACACAATTTCCCCCCTGGTCTTACCTTCTTCCTTGATGGTATCTTCACCGACCCTCTTCGACAGAAAGCTCTCCTGCTCAAATCTCTCATTGAACAGGTGCGTCGTCACAAATTGGCATTAGCGAGCTTCCATTTTTTTAACCTTCAAAGATTGTTTTGCTCTGTCGGTTTCTTTTTCTCAGTTGTTATTTTTTTCTGCTTGAAATGTGAATTTGAGTACTCGAACTGAAACTTGAGTTCACTAGAGAGCATCTTAAAAGTGACGAAATGTGTAGTGAAAGAGCGTATATTGCCTTTAAGAGTGAAAGTTTGGACGGTTAACTGTAAATCACCTAAGAGTACACAAGTGCGGGGAGGTAATAGCGTTTCCACAAAATCTATCTTCGTCTCAAGTATACTGGGATTGTGATGGGGGCATATCTCGGGCCCTAATTTTCCACTTTTCTGCTGCTCTCATATAGTGGTCTGGATGTTAGCTAGTTGATAATTTAACCTATGTCAAACATGGCGACGTGCTCTACGGCTTACATTTAGGTTGATGCAGAGAAATATATGAAAGCAAATAGCTTAAGCACAGTTTTTTGTATTCTAATATCTTAATTAGTGTGATATATATATATATATGTCGCGTAGGTTATATTTGGAGAAAATATAGCCGCTGGGGTAAATATCTCCTCATTAAAACCCACATCGAATAGATGCGTTTCCATATCCGCGGACCCTGTCACTTATCATAGCCTACTTCAGGTAGACTTGGGGTGTAAGATAACTTGCAAACCCGGGGTGGTAAAATCGATGGCATGCCTTGATTTCACCTTCCTCTTTAGTTTTATCATTTTTTATTCCTTAAGCATGCTCACTATGTGAAATCGGGCACTTTTTCATTGTACTTAACGGCTAAGGTGTGCTTCATTATGCAGGTTTTATTTGCATTTTTGAAAAAAATGGACATAACCGATAAAAAGGTACTTCAGATACAAACTTAAAGTACTGTAGTGGTAATTGTTAACTTCGTATCAAATTTACTATCCAGACATGTAGATCGTGGCTTTCGGTACAATGTTTACCCAGTAGGAAAGATTGGAAGAAAACAGAACTGTGCTACGTTGTGCTCCGAAAATGCAATTTTGGTTTCACGTCATAACGGTGATAGGTTGCGACACAATGAATTTATCAACAGTTATAAATCAATTGGTCCGTTGTTTGACTAACCATACCCTGTCAAAATGCTTGGTTCATTCCTCTCCGCTCAATCATGCCCCGACCAAGCCCAATTCTTGAACTTAAGTAGATTCCAACTAATATAAAAAATCTGGTCTGTTTAGTAGACTATTCTTGTCTGGTTGAATCTGTAATTCCTCTCTCCAGGTTTTGCTCAATACTAATACTGGACCTGTTCATTAATTGCGACACTGATGGAAAGCTGCACTTTGAACACCAGAGAAAATAAACGTTTCGCTACAAATACCGCTTATCTCTTCTAAAGTTTGTTTAATTACGTCATATTTGTCCCTTCATGACCATGTTGGTTTGTGTGCTGTGGCAATTGCCTCCCTATGTGGCTGACAAAGCTCCTCCCTTAATCTAATTTCAAGACCTCATTAACAACGAGTTTAGTAGCTTACGGGGTTCCTCTTTAGGTGAGGTCTTATGGGTTTGTGGATTTCCTAAAAATTCTTCGTATATCCTCTTCTTTTTTAACACACTTTGTGCGAATCGCTCCATTCGCATCCATGAATTGGCCTAATTCAATCGTTTTAACTTTCTATCAACGATAATTTTATTGCAAAATACTGAAAAGTCTGGTCTTGGCTATCCGGTGGATACTTAGTCTCAAAACCCGCAATCTACTCTTTATTGTATTATTAAGGAATTATTGAAATGAAAGTATTCTCCTTATTTTAGATGGTGAAATATTCATGAAAATGGAAGAAATATCTTTTCCCTAAGAATATCTCATCATTGGAGCTTTACTTATTCTACGTTTACTCAGTGGCCTGTCATATGCATCTCCTGGTTACAAAACTTTTATGAAATGAAATTCATTTGATTACTTTATGCTTCAAAAGCAGATTTTTTATTATTTTGTAAAATTCCCATTTTATTGTTTAAACATCAACCACGCCCTGTACTTGAGAGTTGATAAAAGGTCTTGGAAACACTTATGCAGAATTTTAAGGTCAACGATCCTAAGAAGTATTACAGATAGATTCACGATTCGTTGCATTTTTTTATTTAGAATAAGCTCTATGTGCACTGCGCCTACGGCTCGGCTAAAGATATTCCAATCTACCGGTCACTGGGTCTCAAGGCACATCAGATCTTTGCAGTTGGAAAACTCTCTCGAAGGCAGACCATGGAGGCGACTGTAAGTCACATTTCAAACGCGCCTATCAGAGGCTTTTCAGTTTGCTTGGGAGATAATGTCTTAAACGAGTTGGTATTTGTCTTCCCTCTAGCCAATTCGTGAGGGCTACGCTTCACACTTTAAAGAGCTCATGGATCAACAGCGTCTTTCAGTTCCAGCAACAGGTCCTCTGAGTGCTGCTGTACTTCGCGATGCTGCAGAGTTTTTCACTTCAGCGCCTGCTCCCGTCCAGCCGGCAGTCTTTTTTGATCTTCCAGAGAACATTTGTGGAAGTGATTTGGTAGGCAGTTCTTCCTCTTCATCTCCTCCTGTGCGTCGTTGGTAATCGTCGTTCGCAAACCCGCTCTTCTCCTTCTTGACTTTTTGCTGTGATGAACCCCAGATTGATAGTAAAAGTTCTTCCTCCCTCTTGCCATTTCCGCTCACCTCTCATTTATGCACTCAGAGAGTTAATTACATTTATTTGATGATTATATGTATTTTGTAACACGCATGCACACTTATTTGTGATATCATGATCTCCATCTTTTGATTCTTTGGGCGACCCACTCAACTTTCATATTTGTTTACTGTTTGTATGTGCGTGTCTGTCCTCTGTCATTTCCTCTAATTTGTGCGAATGTTGTGATTTACTCAGTATTTATGAGAGGAGAAGTGTATTTTCATCTTTTCTCCCTAAATATTTGGCAGTTGGAACTAATGCATTTAACGTATATTTGTGTATTATGGGCATTTCTTTATTGCGTGCCTGCACTAGAGCAATTATGGCGCACATTTGCCGAATCAGAGGTCGTGAGTTTCTAGCGTATCGTCACCCACTCAGTGATATAATTATTATTATCATCCACATATGGTTATCAAAAAGATGTAAAGAGTGTTAAGTTATTCAAACGTCACTTGATTCTTGGTGTCTATACAATTATCGAGTAAGCGGTTCCCTTCCCAGAATTCAAATTTCGTGGTTATTCGCTTGAACTTTAGCAAATGCCTGTCCACAATTTTCGTTTCTCATTGACTGGTAGAGTCTATCTATAATGATTATTTTTTCTAGAGGCCAATAACCTTATGTGATATTCCGCAGCTTACAATTTTAACATAGATGGGGTGAGAGTCAATAATTTACGTTAGTAGATCACCGTAAACTGCTATAGTGTACTGTTCACTAACTTTGTAAGACAGTCTAAGATATATTAATAGAATATAAATTAGGAAGATTGATTTTCATTGCAATAACCTTTAATACTTACGAATATGTCATCTAGAAATGAAACAACTGTGTGCTTCATTGGATGCTTATTGGAAATCAGTAGTAATATTTGAGGAGTCAGCAGTGATAATTACTGATTCCCATCGCCACTTGTACATAAAGAGAAAGTAGACGATTTGTATTTAATTTAGATTGGCTTTTAAATGTGCAAATATTTTAATGGTGATCACAGTAACAAACTTCTTAGGTGGGTCATTCTACATTGATATCATTTGACGGCTTTATTTCAAAATGGGTTTTTGGTTTGACCAATAAACGATGGTTTAATTCTTGTAAATGTAGAAACTTGCTTAAGTTAATTGATCTATTCAAAAAAAAACAAAATGGAACTAATGTTAGACTTTGATTAGCCATACTTAACAAAATCAACTTTTTAAGTCTAAGCCAATTAAAATTCGACAATATTTACAAGGCCGTGGTGAATTTCCGCACATAACCTTAGTGTGTATTCTTTTAAGGTAAACACTATGGCGGATCCAAATAGTCTAGAATCTGATGCTCATGAATTTATTAAAAAAGCAAAATATTATGAAGAGATTAAAGATTATAGCTTATCTATTTTCTATTACGTGGAAGGAGCCCAAGCTTTTCTGAATGCTAGAAATGCAGGATCAACAAACCCTGATAATTTAACAAATGCGAAGTACTATACAAAACATGCTGAAAGTCTAGCCAAAAAGAATGGTACTTGCTAATTTTTCATTATTATTTACAGATGAGAGCAAATCCGATTCTGCCTCACCCCTTAAAAATGTACGATTGTTCGTTAATCTTTAAAGTCCTAGTGGGAATTTGAAAGAGCAAAATGCTTACTTGATGAAGGCTTACAGGAAGATGAACGTGAAAATTATGAAGATGCATTGGCATTATATACAGAGTCAGTTGAGATTCTTCTCAAAGTTGTAAGTCACTATTTTAAAATTATTTTAGTGTGCTGGAACCACTGACCAGGTTTTCCGGGAAAAAGTCGAGAAATTGGCAGCACAAGCATTAGACAGGTAAATTAATTAAGTTTTACGGACAATTTGAATGCTTCTTCAGAGCAGAGGAAATAAAAAAATTAACTTCGAAATCTAAAATTCCTACTGTCCGTTCTCCCCTTCCTCACCCACCGGGTAATTTATTTATTGAGAGTGTGGTTTAAGCATTTAATGATGTTAACTTTTTTTGGAATACTCCCCCAGGGCCTCCAGGAAGTAGGGGAAATTATACAACTGAAGAGTTAAAGGTTTTGCGTAAAACATCAAAAATAAATGGTCGAGAATACTTACCATTTTTAGATGCTATCGATAGTCGTGAGCGATTTGCCTTTCCTCGACCTTTTACGTAAGACTAAAACTTGTTGAAGGTGATTGAACTCTTGTAGAGATTCTCAGGGCTTGTTAGCTCTTTCATCAAAACAGCAATCTAGCTTTGTGAAATGGGTCAGACCCAGTGACTTTCAAAACGACCCGACTATGATTGTCGCTGTGTCATGTTTTCCCATCCGTCAAACATGTGTCACTGATTGCTCTTTCGTTGCCTCAATGGCTGTGGCAGCCCAGTATGAACGACAATTTAAGAAGCGCCTTATTACAAAGTAGGTTTTCCTTTCTCCTACCATAATGTCTTTTCAAAGTATTATCTATCCACAAAAACGAAATGGAGAACCTGTCTACAACCCCTGTGGAAAGTATATGGTTAAACTACATCTTAATGGTGTTCCCCGAAAGGTATTAAATAATTCCAGTTCGGTTATTGATTCGTTAGATAATAATCGATGATTTTCTTCCCATGGGCCAACATGATGAACTATTGTGCTCATTCTCTACAAACAAAAATGAACTCTGGGTGTCACTTCTCGAAAAAGCGTATATGAAAGTCATGGGTGGTTATGACTTTCCCGGATCTAATTCAGTAGGTTTTGAACTCAAAAAATCAAGCCCTGTCAACTCTCGTTACTCTCTCTTCTTTCTAGAACATTGACCTACACGCATTGACGGGTTGGATACCGGAAAGAGTCTCGATAAAAGGTGGTTCGAATGATTTTGACCCAGATAAGGAATTTCGACGTCTGGAGACAAGGTTCCATCAAGGACACTGCTTAGTTACAGTGGCAACTGGCATGCTCACGCCTGAGGTAGAGGAACGAAGTGGACTTGTACCCACACACGCCTACGCTCTCCTTGATTTACGACAAGTTAATGTGAGTTCGAAGTCAATTCATCTCTTTGCTAGACTTATTTACTTTATCGTATAGATCTACCATTTTAAAATTCTCACTTTTCCCTAGTTCTTAGTAATGCGTGGATCAGGCTGGTGTCACTGAAATAATGCTAAAAGGCATCTTGGCTAGTATCAATAAACTGCTCTCTGTTATTGAAAGAAATAAATCCATCTGGTTAGCATTACTAATCTGCTGAAGTTAATTAACTTGTCAATAAGCGCTGCATTTCAAGAAACGTAGTTCAAATAGGTCTTTACTAAGACGTATCATATATGCAAGGTCATAAATAATAAAGTGCATACAGTCTATGAAATAGTGAAGAAGTAAATAAGAACCATGAAGCAAATATTACAACTTCATCCGAAGCATTATCGACGGATGACTCTCTAATCTGATCTAGCCAATGGTCACACTGGACTCTCGGTACGGCTTCTCCGTTGGTCCATTCTGTGTGTAAACGCGTGCTTCAGTCTGGTCCAGCAGAGTATGGGATCGAAATAGTAGAATTGCCATATTGTCTTCATTCATTGCAAATTTGAATCTAGTCAAACAAGAGGATTCCCAACATAGAATTTTTTTATCTACAAACAAGTCGCTTAATATATTGCAAAATCGTTTAATCCTCTCAATCACCGGTAGGAAGATTGAAGTTAAGTTGCGTTACCGACTACCTTGATTAAAAAAGGGCAATCTTACAATCCTATTAATGAATCATGTAATTTGATTTCTGCTATGTGAATGTAGGCACTGCGCATCCCGAGTTCAAAAATCAAATGAAGTGGGACTTTATACCCTGCCATGGCCCTCAGAATCATTTTAACCCACCATCCCTTATCGTTATTGGACTTTATGCTTTCTACAGCTTAAGACTATTTTTTTTGCATTTTGCATGTAAATGTAAATAAATTCTAAATTTTGGGTACTCTAATCCTCTTTCTACCTTTTTTCTAGCAAGCCTTAACTAAGTTACGCGACTTTTTATAATAGTGATGTTATATTTTTTACCGCTCATCGGTTGAGTAAGAGATAGAAACCTGTTGAATCTAATTTATTTTTTGAATTCCCCCTTACCGTTACACATCATCCTTTCTTGAAACTTTTGAAAAGCACTGTGTAGGGCTGTTTTTACCTAGTCGCTACGTCATTCTCATAAGGAATGAGTTTGTCATCATTTCTGTCATGTGCATTGGGATTGTAAGGGATGATTCTTTATCGTGATGTCTATAGTACAAGTAGAAATGAATAATTCAGTGAAGTTGTAATTTATTAAAACGCACTGCTTTTGTCACAATTCTCTGGTGATTTGCCGCCATCCTCTAAGCAAATTAAGAATAAACTTAATATGTACTATTTAGCATGCTGTTATAAGACCCACTGCTGATTAACCATATTTAGCTCCTTATGGTGTTCAGGCTGCCCAGTGAAGCCCAGGCCAAGAGAGGAAGGAAGTCGTCCAAGTGCCAATTTCTCATCACTTGAGAAAGTACTTATATAAGCAGGATATTAGGGATCAATTGGTTATTCAGTAATGTGGCGGTGATGGAACTTCACTTCCCTTTAAAGGCGTCGAAAACATTCAATTCTTGAACTATTGTGTATCTCAGCCTTAGTGATCTTTTGAACTTGATAAATGAACGTATTTATTTCCATTTGTTGATTTCTTTTTTACGGTTCATTAACGTTTGGAGAACACGAAATCTACCAATTTATTTTTTGAATTCGCAACATGTCCTCTATCACAACTCAAGTACCTCTTGCTCACTGCTGGTGCATTTTTCCTCCCAATTACTTCCTGTTACTTCTTTTACTCCACTGCGTTTATCCAATAAACGTTGGTCCTTTTGATTTCGGCAAAGGCTGTGGTATCTGATCCACTTTTAAGAAGATCCCTCATTTTGTCGGATGAGGTTGTGGGAGGGGGGGGGGGGAGGGGGTTCTAAACATAATTTGATCGAACTCTTAATCTGGCTTTTCCATAAGGACGGCAGCTAATTTGCACGCATACACCAAATTCTCTCTTATTGAGTGTTCTATTAGACTAACGCCAATTTGGTATCTTTTGTATTTAGAATACCCGCTTATTCCTTCTCAAGAATCCCTGGAGTAAAACACGATGGAAGGGTAATTTCTCTAGTCAAGATACGAAAAACTGGACACCAGAAATGCAGAAGGCACTCAATTATGACCTCAACAGTGCCCAATACGTCGACAACGGCGTATTTTGGATCGATTACAAGTCATTCCTCTACTTCTTTGATGTCTTTTACATCAATTGGAATCCGGAACTCTTCCCATATACAACCTGTATTCACAGTGAATGGTCAGCATCTGAAGGCCCTAAAAAGGATGTGTATTCGTTTGCAAATAATCCTCAATATACTCTGCAAGTGCAGGCTAAATCTCAGGCACCCGTTTGGGTTCTTCTTACTCGACATATTACTAATAAAGTGAGTACTATTTATTGTCTGCTTTAAATGCGACTGCGTGATGTAAACTAACCACTGAAACGATTTTCAGAATGACTTTGCCCATAATAATGAATTCATCGGTCTAGTGGTGTATAAGGATATTCCGGGTCGAAAAGTCTACCATCCAAATGACCCTGTTCCAATGAAAGATAGCGTGAGAATCAACTCTCCTCATTGTCTGATCCAACTGGTACAAGAAGCGGGAACTGTGACCTATACTCTGGTGGTATCCCAGTATGAAAAGAATGTCACCATCCAGTACACCCTTCGTGCTTACTCAACTGCTCCTATGAGGTTCTCTCCTATTGTTGATCCTTACGACGTCACCAAAACGGTTAGTCTTTTAATGTAACAGCTGAAACAGTCCTTATTCCATAGCTAACTGTTTGAATTTCTTTCCGAGTAGAGACAGCGTGTATTGACCTCAAATTCTTTTCCAGTTGTACATTTGTCAGGAGGCTGCTTCGTTTATTAGTGCCTACTGAGCTGATTAGAAACTACTATGCCACAGAACAATAACCGTTTCTAATTTTTGAGTGTATATGTTAGGCTATCTTTCCTATCTCTGTTTATAGAAATTCTATTATTACTGTGTCTAGTTCTAGTTGTAATCACATGGGTGGTTCAAAAATGGTGGCAGTTCAGTCTTAAAATTGATCCTTAATCGAAAATAACCCTTTTATCTATCTTTAAAGAGCAGCGGTTGCTTTCACAATTTCTTTTTTTAATAGCTTGGTATTTACAACATGAAGTCTTTGTCCAAAAATAGAGGTGCTTTGACTGAAAGAGTCCCTACCGTTAATCTGCTTAAAAATGCCGCTTTTGGGGAATTGAGAAATATTGCACAAAGCACTGACTATTCCATTTATTGCTATTCAAAGAGCTTAAGCAGTAGTTCTATTGCTGCTTGGTGGGGCATGCTTATATATAGAATAATGTGGAGGGAATTGACTAGGATTTGTGTCATCGAGTGAGCAGGAATTTTCTAGTACACAATGTGTGGCTGCTACGCCCAATCAATTCAGTCATAATTGACAAGTACATAATGAAATGGTCAGGAGAAAATATTAAATTTTCTGTATGACGATAAGTTGTGAAATGCGTAGTGCTAATGAACAGCCTACGAATGTACTTTCTTTGGTGTAGTCGTATCAAGCCTACTCACTCGTGATTGACACCTCTATTTTTAGCTTCTTCTGCACTAGGCTATATCTCTTCTGTCTTCTAAATTATGCTTATTTTGCGTTAAACTAAATTTTTATCAAACCACTTTTAACTCTAAAACATTATTGAGCTTTAGGAGTTTTTATCTTATTTGAAAGGCTTACGTTTAGGTTACACGAGACTAAAGGTCATTCTTTCAAAATTAACCTTGGAAAGTACTGGGGGTTGAGATTATTGTTGTTGTTGTGAAGGAATTAAGAGGCCACGGGACTCCGTCACTCATCAGGGCATACAATCCTTCCAGCTAACAGGAGGCATAGTAGAAGGCGAGTTTCCCATAAAAGCGGCTCCAGTCAAGTGGTATGAGCGCCCCTAATGAGTTAGGCATTTTTGGCTGTTTTATTTTTATGAACGTCTCTAAACACGGGCACAAGTTATATTCCTTTAAGGGGAGTAAAGGAAGTTGGAATGGAAGAGTGATCGCTAAAGGTAGAGTTTTGCTTCCATTAACATTTAAGTCCAATAGTGCAGTCAACTGTGCCAGTTTCCAATCTTTCACAATTAAAAAATTCAAACTTTGCTCTTTTTATGACAATTTCCCCAAACACTAATCACTGTTTTTCTTTCCCTTCTTCTTGCGAGTTTAGGCGACTGGTGAGTGGAAAGGCGATACTGCGGCAGGATGTCAGAACTACCCTAACTTTGACAAAAATCCTACCTTTGAAGTGGAGTGGCCTAACAATGAGCCAGACAACCAGGTCCTTGTGGAAGTGCGTGGACCCCGAGAATTCGCCATCGGATTCACTTTGGATGCTGTCAGTGTCACCAACTTAGCTCCCCTCAATGCGGCACGTTCTTTTTCCACGGGCAACTATCGGTATATCTAGTTATTTACCTTCTATCAACTATTTGCTTCTATATCATCTTTTGTAACCTTAATCTTGTGAATAGCCGTTATTGTGCATCGTTGGTACGACGTTTAACCTAGTCGTCGGCAAAGTTGGTTGTCACATTTGATTTCCATCCGTGCACCATGGATGGAACGGCACACTGCTTCCCACCAGGGGGACTATGGTGCTGCTCTTCTATCTAAGATGCACGCTAAAATGCTTTCATGAATGGATTTTGAGGTTATCGATACGCAGTTATCTCTTCATGTAGGCTGATCCTGCAGCACATTTAGATACCCATTAAAGTATACTTGGTATAACCCAACAGGAAGTTGACCAAATACTTATGACTCAAACAACGATTTAGGTGTTAAGAAATTCTTATACTTATACAACTCTGGATTTATAGGGATTGGATGTCTTCCCTTGATGAGGTATGAGCATAGAAGGATGGTGATTATAATTAGGCTCAGTTTGATATTTCATATAATAAAGATTTGCCCCCATTTTACACTTTTTCCTTAATTCTTTGCAGGATTTCACTTGAGATTATAATGCATAGAGGTGAACCAGAATTAAATAATTGACAGAGGCATTATTTCTGCTGGTAATTAACCAACCTCTACATCTTTCCTATTTTGAAATTGTGATTTTATGATATTAACACACAACAGTCAGCCCCATCAGACTACTTAAAAATAGAAGTGCAATTCAAGTTGGTGTTAGTTACATTAGTCATGATATTACTTGTCCTTAAAATACATATGCATTGTCCTTTCTGGAGTATTATCTGCCTCTGCGAGTACATTTTCTTAATTATCTGATTTTGTTTGCCCCACTCTTTGTTTCGATCATTCTTCCAACGTTTCAATTCACTTGAATTGGTTATTCATTTCGTACTTATATAATTATTAGAATCTTGTTTAGCAGAGTCAACGTGTTATAATTTACGTATCTTTGTGTTTTGTTAGCTACACTTTTAGTCTTCTTTAAGAATGCTGTCGCAATCTATCATCTATGGCTAAAATATTACTTTAATATTACGAAATTTATCAAATCATTGCCTGCTCATGGTAGTATTGTTTTAATGTTTGTGACATTTGTCAATATTACGTCTTATCAAGTGATCTGATACTGACTTATTCATATATTCAGTGCTTGTTATGATTGAAAGGTAGTAAGGAATATTTTACATTAAGTAAATACGGTTGCGATTTCGCTAACGTGTCACCGATTAGTAGAAATGTGACGGATGATCCGCAATTCACTTAATGGCTTTATTGTCAAAAAAGCGGAACCTCAGTGGATTATGAGATTAAATGGTTGCTTGGTTCTTAAGTAATTATACTTTAGAGAGAAATTATTAACCGGCTTGTGCATTAAAAAATTATCGGAACTTTAATTTAACTCAGAGCATTCCATTTTGCATGTTAAATAATTTATATAGCGTCTATTCTTCCTTATTTTAGCCGAGGCTACACGATGCTAGAAACGTCTGGTCTATCAGGAGGGAAGTATAAACTAACAATTGCTACATTCGAGCCGAAACAGGAAGGTCCCTTCATTATTTCAGTGAAGAGTACCCGACCTCTTAAACTTACTCGACGACGATAGTGTTAGATATTTTTAATTTTTTCCCTAACGTATTTACTTGTGCTTACTTTTAATCCTTCAGTGCTTTCATTTAATTTGAATATTGTCAAAGTGTTCTTGTGTACGTTAATATTAAATAACATCGTTCTTACCTTTCAAAATTTTCCAAATGTAGCAACTAGCGGACGTAATGTGTAATATTCTGAAGAGATTTGCATATCAATAAAATAATCAAAATCCCAAAAGCTATCGATTCTTCGTATTTCTTTTTATCTCAAACTTTGAGTTCTCAATTAACCGTCCGAACACTTTGAGTGTGTATGAAAACGCACACAGCCGTCAATCACTACATAGTGACTGGTGAGTAAACACGGAAAAATGAGCCTCCTCGCCCTCTGAGCCGGCCTAGAAATATGAGTGACTTGGCTTGAAGCCTCTACTATGTACTAGGTGTGGTGGTTACTAAATAAGCAAATCCCTTGCTTTTTATTTCAATGCAAATTAAAAAATGGGTAGATTTCTACGAAAGAATTAGTTAAATTACAAGTATCCATTGTCTTAAAATGGCAGGTAGAGTTTAGAATTTTTGGAGGCATCTTATAAGGCTTGTTGTATATTATAATTGTGCACAATAATCATTAAAGGAAGGCTTCGCCAATATAGGAGTGAAAATATAAGTAATGCATCACAATTCAAAATGAGAAGGAAATCATTGCATATTTGTTTTGGTGACTAAATTAGAATGTTTGGATTACCGAGCTCTGTATAAGTTGACAATTTCGTATAAAATAATTTGTGGTGTTATTAAACGAATCAGAGCCGCGGTTTGGAAAGAAAAGCCTGATTAATTAACAATTACATTCAGGGAGATATCATATAATCGTCAAGATTAAGTGAAATATCGATGCCTCACCAACATTTTGAATTTAATTTCATTAATGGGTAGAAATTACTTTTATTTAACATTAATGTCAAATATAGAATCCCAATGTTTACACTAGCAAAAAGGGAGATGAAAGCATTTTTAAAATGAAAAGAACGATGCATTTTCATCAAGGCCAAAATTAGGCAAATCTATTTTTTAATCGTCTGATAAATTCATCCTGATTGCACATACTGTCTAATTAAAAGTAACATTAGTTGTGACTGAAATTAAAATTAAAGAAAGGTCGATATAATTATATTCTTGAGTTTTGATATATTAAAGGCGGGCAGAAACAATTGAAAGGACGCGTTACAGGAACGTGTTGTTTTCCATGAAAATAGACCCAGGAATTGAAACATTCTATAAGTCAGATAAAATTTAAAACTATATTTATATCAACTTAAAGTATCAGGTAAAAAAAGATTGCTTAAAGTTATACTTATTTTTTGCTGTACAAATGAATTTCATAGAATTCACTTTTTTGTTTAGTTAAATGAATTTCCTGATCATCAAGGTTGAAAAACGGAGGGCAATATCTTTTTGTTTTACGTTTGCAATATATTTTATTACAGTAGGCTGAAGCAGTACTTTATTTCACTAGTAACTTTATGTTGACCATACGTATAACTTGTATTTAATTATCAGCATTCTCAAAGTTACAGACATCAATATCAAAACTTACAACTTAATATCTTCGCAACATTTTTTTTACAAAATGGATGTAGATTACTATCCTTCGGATGGTAAATTACTTTAATCTTACTTATTAGTTATCTTACTACACCAGTAGAACAATTTGAACTTGTTCAATGCAGTGTATGCTCGAGAAATTTTCGCACGGATGTTATAGTAAGCAATTTGAAATATTGTTTGCAATAACTATTTAAGGATAAACATGAGACAATCTGTAGAAAAGCTTCTAAACGTAAGCCAAAACTGTTTGATAGCGGTAAAATGAGGGCTAAGGGAACCTGCATTCCTCTCAATAAAACGATTCGTCCTGGAGAAGTGGTTCCTCGAGAACCAGATAAGGATGAAAGAATAATCAGGGCAGAAAAGAAGCGCGATAACTGGCGTGTGAAACACAATGAGTTTATTAAAACAATTCGATCTGCCAAGGCATATCAATGTGCGGTTTCCAAAGGAGGAAATGTACCATTACCACCGCCGCCAGTATCTACTATTGATCCTGGTAACATTCAAAGAGTATAATGAGTAATCTATTTTGATTTTAATTTGTTTTGACAATTTTTTGACCTTTTAGATCTTGTTAAATGCCCCTACTGCAACAGGAGATTTAATGAGACGGCTGCTGATCGTCATATCCCATTTTGTAAAGATAAATCCGAGCGTGATAGACTGAAGCTTCAATCTAGTAAAACTCCAAAAAGGGTACGAAGTCATTCAGATACCCACTTATTTAGTATTTCAAAAGATTATCATGCAAGTTGCAACTTTCCATTATCTTTGGCATAGTCTATCATAACCATTATGCTTTTAATTAAATTAAGTTGAAAAATGTTCAATTCCTTGGGTGAAAAAGTTAATATCTATCAAACTTATACTTTGTCGAAGTCAAATTTCCCTAAATGATTAGGCCAAGGTAGGAACAATTGCAGTCATTGTTTCATGATTTCGTCGCTAAGGCGATTGTTGTGGCAACGTGCTTATTTTAAATGCCTGAAATTCTGCCTAAGACATCGCCCTGTTTGTTAACGTCATTTTTTAATTTTCAGTCCGGTCATACTTCAGCTGCCAAACCAGCTGAACAAAGGAAAACTCTCCATAAAGGCAACAATTCCTCCCCAACGGTATCAAAATCGCCGATTTTAACTAACCATAAAAGCTCAAAATCTCTCTCAACTCTAAACAAGCCCAAAGACGGTAATTTTGAATTGCACCTTGCGAAATTAAGCATTCACACTTATTCAAATTTGATAAAAGAATGGGCAAATTGAAGCTATGCAATCCTACAAAGCTGAGTAGTCTTTTTTGTTTGTTTTAAAATATTTGAGGAAATTTTGTGTCATTATATTTAAACTGTTCCTTTGTAAGATTGACCATTCGATACATGTCCCCATGACTCAGTTATTTACCTCTATCAGTTAAAGCAACTAGAATAAGTAGCTAGTACACATTAGACAACCACAAAGGTACCTCCGAGCTCCCGAAGTAGAATTTCACGAAAGTAGGCAGGAGTTTTAAGTGATGACTGTTTCAAAGTATATTGACAAGGAAGTCGTACTATTTTCAAAGACCTTGGCTAAAAATAAACCTCAACTGAGTCTATTGCAGCTCCAATCCGGTCCCGACAGCGAATCCTGCTTCAGAACCTGGAGCAAACTAATTTTGCACTTTGCTTGAGAAAGGTCTCAAGAACCACTCTAATTCTGTCTACTAACTGGCTGGACATACGTAGTAGCCCATCGGATTAAGATCTGAGGCTTAACCACTTAAGTGGTCAGCAACTCCACGTAGGCATCTAAATTCAGCCCAAGCCTCTCTTTAAAATTGCGGTGGCAGGCATTATACCACATCACTCTCGGCGGCTGCGGCGGAGGCGGCTACGGAAGGAGGACACACATCCGAAAGTTATGACGGTTTGGCCAAATTTAGTCTGTATGGCTAGAGGAGTGTTCTTGGCTAGAAAAGCCAAATGCATCTTCCATAATGACGTTAAACACATTTTTGCTTATGGAGACTACGGTTCATAGCTGCATTAACATGGCGGTAACCGAGGTAATAGAAACTGTTTCGATCTCGGCTGTTTCTCTTGCACAACTTGGAGTAGGTGTCCCAACCCACTAAGCAAAATTCAGATTTCTCATATGACCTTTGTTGAGATACCTTCCTCTACTACGACAAATGTTGATAAAGCTTCCATCGGTGTAATTCAAAAGTATAAAGAAATGTGATCTACCTTTTCCAAGCATCCTCCAAACTTAAGATCTTCAAACCACGCAAATGTGCTTATAATTAGTTCAGGTTTAGAGAGAAAACAGCATCTCTCTATAGCGCACTCTCCAAGTACCGGCCATTGAAAGAGCTATGCTATATCTTCCCATCCAAATCGCATGTTCGATAGTAAGTGACTGTTTGCGCTCTTTAAATGCACTCGCAAACCACAAGCTCTTGCACGATAAGTCTAACGGGTGCATAACAAAACAAAGTCTTATGTACCAACCAGTCCTACCGGTTTTGCAAACAGCTATCGCACCACGTCAATCTAGGAAAATACCAGAGCGTTCTTCAAACCAAATTAAGCCCTGTTATTTTATGGCAATGGTAAATAGAGTTTCAACGACCCCAACATTCATCTTAGGAAGTTTCAGACAAGAAAAAGTAAAGCGACAAAAACACAACCTACTTTCGTGCTTTATAACGCCTTTATAGAGAGCCAGAGCCCTCCTTCTCTTGAATCCCATCTTCACAAGTCGTTGAATGACTGGTGGATCGTCAGATTTTGTCTTCTGTTGTGACTAAGGTCTACATGAAATCCAGGTTTCATATTAAAGCCACGCGTTCAGTCAGATCAATTAGTCTCCTTTTTTTCTTCTAGCCACCACGGCCTTGGTGTCTCCCTTACAATTTTCAGTTCATACCAGCTTTTTTTCACATTGTTCAAGGAGCGATGAGTTGTTTTCTTTTTTTTACTTTTGATGATCGCCACGTATCAATTTGATTCAGGTTGTCTTCTATGAATTATATGTTTTCCAGTTATCCATTCACGTTGTCACCACGTATAAAACTGAAAAAGAGTGTACCCTTTTAAAGGAGTCGTGGTGTGTTTTCTATAACTAAAACTCATCTGAGAAAAAAATCAAACTTTCTTCTGTGAAATCGTCCCTAAATGCAGTTGTAAGTATGGATGTAATTGTGACTTTATATTGAAGTTAACGGAGAGGAAATATTTTGCTAAAGTGGAAAGCTGTTACAGTTCATAGAATCTATATAGACGATTTGAGAGATAAGAGCCGTTTTTGTTTTACTATAATAGGAAGGATATAAAAAGTGAACTTTTGTCAAAGGGCAATGTCAAACGTTAGTTTTCTGATTTCTCAGTTCGACATAGTTAAGGTGGTTTAAAGCCTAATGAATGCGTATCATTAAAATCATGATGAATAAATTCGAGTCAAATCTAAATGGCGTTTCTTTTAGCCTCACTATCTCATACAACACGAAGTCTTGATTCCACTACTGCATCGATAAAAACATCGAAAGCGGTACGTCAGTTCAGTATTTAAAACCGTTATGTGTTTCCTCTTCTAAATATTTAGCAAAGTGATCATACGTATGTTATGTATAGAAATACTGCATATATTTGTTTGAACATTTTAGCCCAATACTAGATCATCTTCGGTACAAAAACCGGGTCCAAAGCAGTCCAGAAGTTCAGATCTGGATACCAAGTCTCGAAGCAGGTACAGTGAATTCAATAAAGATCATTCGTTAAATAAATCTTGTTTGAATGGTCTCGATTCTGAAATGGAAGACATGTACAACAGCAATTTTGAAATAGGCGATTCATTAAGTCCCGAAATTTTGATAAAATCAAAGCCTGACAGTGGAGACAATGAAATATTTTCAATTCTTCATCCAGTGCCTAATCTTGAAAGCGATTTTCAGCGCTCTAAAGAGTATTTAACTGTTTCTCCTCAGAAAATTTCTTCCAATAATACTAAATATTGTTCAACTATTCACAAAATGTCCCCTGGTATCGAAAATGAAGAAATATTTCAAAATGAACAGCAATGTCACAAAACATTGGAAGATCAAGCAAATGTATCTTACCAAAATGAATCATCTTTACCAACAAGAACTATTAGTAAAAACTCTTCATTTTTGTCCAAATGCATAGAGACTCTAAAGCAAACATCTCAATTGTCAACTTATGATGCCAGCAAATCGAGGTTGGAAAATGATCTCGTGGAACATATTGCTCCCCAAGATCAAATTGATTACGATCGAGTTGATCACGTTGGCACTAGAGAGGAAGCTTTAGAAATTTTTTCAAAATTCGGAAAAGCGGATCGTCGACGAATGGCTGCCCAACAAAGCGGAATTCTAGTGAGAGCAGTGTAAGATAATGTTTGGTTCACAAAAGACGTGTTTTGTTTCATTTGGGACGTTTTCAAAAGTGAAGCTGAATTGACTACGTCGAATTTCATTGTTATTATTTAATATTTTATAGAAACGTTTCAGCAAGGCGGGAGCCCCAAGCTGGCCTACAAGCCTCAAAAACCCTAACTTCAAGTAAGGCATTGCACTGCCACGAGTGTGGAGTGAAATATCCTACTACAAGTGTTCGGTTTTGTCCTGAATGTGGTGTCAAAAAAATTACAATTTAAAATACTTTCCTTCTAGAAATTGTAACTTACTTTTCCCCTTTCAGTCACCTCCCTTCTAATTCTATTCAATATATGTAATTGTTCGTAGTAACGCTATGTCTCTCTAATACGTGTGTTAATATATTGTTAGAAAGTAAAAGTCGCGAGTGACATCCGAACTTTAGCTTAGACAGTGCACTTTACTGTAATTAGAAATAAATTTTTGTGTCTGTTAAGATTTCAAGAAATTGAATTGTAGATACGTCTACATTTAGATACATCGTATTGAATAAACCCCAAGTTTAATAAAAGGGACTTGGTTGAATCTTCAAAATGTTTTGCCGCTAATGTATTTATTAGCTTTATTTTGTATCTTGTCAGGGTCAAAACATACAGTTTATACAAATTTATCAAAGTCCATTTATTGTAAATGATTAATCTGCATTTTGAGCAGTTTCGACTGCTAATAATATTAGATAAGGATTTTGGACTTTGGAAGAATTAACTGTATTTAATGTTAAAAGAATAAACTTAGCCTGAAACATCATTTAATTTCTTATGATTTGATATAAAGGCTTCATTTAAAGTTTAAAATATTCCTATGTGATAATCATCAAATTTGTTTGATTAATGTAAACATTGGTTTATCCCTGTTGAACGATCATCCGCTTTTCTTTATATCATCAACAACGCAAGCGCACCATTCATATATTTCGGTTGTGGTTTATATACTGTGTACATGAATTACAACACGTCTAAAGATATTCCATGGGGCCACTCGATGCTAATGGGTGTCCAGTTTGTTTTTAAAGATAAAACGATCGTAGTTCCTGATCTACCACCGAAATTCACTTCTGTTCAAAATTTGACAAATAGATATGAGGTAAATTACTGGTATCAAATTATAGCCACTTTTATCACTGTGAGTATGATTAAATACTTCAATACTCTTTTAATAGAAAATTATTTCTGGAAATACTTAAATTAACAGACTGCTTCATATATTCTTTCAGTTCAATTTCGATTACGAGCGAAAAATTTTGAAAGATTACGAGGCAGCAGAAGGGACTGCAAGGGCAGATCTAGAGGAAATGAAAGAATTTTCTCCACATGTTGTGTCCCAGTTAATTCCCATCGAACCAGAGAGGACCGTAATGTCTTCTACAGAATCTACCCGAAAAGCCCCTGTCAAAGTTGATCGTTCCATCTTGGAGGATTTTGAATTTCAAGCACTGCGTGACGATCCTTTCATTGCTGCGGAACTGGGAACTATAAATGATCTAGAAGAACTGCGCGATGTTCTTGCTTCTATGCAAACTGCTGAACCTGTAGAGTCCAAGAAAACCAATATGTACAAAGTCCTTAAAAATATCAGTTTTCCTCACCTGTCTTTAGAGGAAAGTGTTCCTAATCAACATTTTAACCCATCATCAGCGTCGTCTTCACAACCAAATCTATTTGGCACCAGCCAACAACCGATTGTGACATGTGATACGTCAGAGCGTGCCAATGACAACGACATGATGTCCCGGCCTACACATTCTAGAAATGCTAATGCCAGTCCTATCAAGTTTGAGCTAGAAAGTGACACAACAAAATCGGAGAATGAACGTCAAACGCGTTCCATTGACAGTGATTGCGACAGCTCGAGCTCGGCATCACTTCAGGTAAATTACTCATCCACTTAAAGGCTTTTGCAAACAGTCTTTTAGTTAGTGTTTTTAAGATATGCTTTGGGTGAGAGCGTTTAAACGTTTCATTCAGTTGTTGTTGTTGTTAAAACGACTACCTATTTGATGCTATTATTGTTTCGTTTTTTCTTCCAATGCAAGTTAGAATCTATTTAGACCCATAGATTTTGCGTATTAGGCGTATGAAAATTGGCCCACGTTCATCTTCCCGTGTTCAAAATGCTGATTCCAAAAATATTGTTTACGTATGCGGGTACTTATATGCGGCTCTCAGGAACTCTTTTCTTAATTTGAGAGCATATATGAAAGCGGCACTTATAGTCATTTGATTACTTAGTATTTTTAAAACAAGTTTTTTTTCCCATATTAAAGTAAATCACTGTTAAGCCATTTAACGACATGTATGCTCTTTATTGTTTCATGAATTTCCTCCAAAAGATTTAATTCACTTAGTTGGAACTTTTTGCCAGGGACATGTTTTTTGCATTTTGGTTGACTTTTTATTTAAGTGTTTCGTATTTTCGATTTTGATGTAAATATGTTGCAGTCGTGCGCTAGTATAGATTTAAGTATTCGCCGTCGTATTGCTGTGTGCCTATTGCCCAGACTCAGAAAGTAGCGGAAACAAGTAGATTTAATAGTGGCTTTGATAGAAATACTCAAAATAGAGGATTGTTTATTGAGCTTTAAATCAGCTTTCTGGTTTACCAATCATGGTGTAGTAAGTACATTTCATTCTCATATAGAATCGCAAAATGTTCGTAATTAAACAATCTCGTTTCCAAGGACGAATTCTGTTTACCGAATCCATCGAGATATTTCATTGTGCTTCCTGCAAGGCAGCACCGTTGAAGATCTTAACGGTCTAATTTTCTCTTATTGATATCCTTAACTTGGTTTTGTTTGCGTTGTAGAAGGAGCATTTCTATCGGTCTACCCCGTCATTCCAGAATGTTACTCACATACCGATCCCTATGGGAAATGAAATGCAGAATCGAAATCACAGTCAACATGTGTCAGAATCTTTCCTGACAGAATCTCCCGTTGAAGAGGAGTGCCAACCTGACGATCCACCAGTCATTCAACGACTTGTGAAGATGGGATTCAAGAGAAGGAGGGCTCTGGCTCTCTATAAAGGCGTTATAAAGCACGAAAGTAGGTTGTGTTTTTGTCGCTTTACTTTTTCTTGTCTGAAACTTCCTAAGATGAATGTTGGGGTCGTTGAAACTCTATTTACCATTGCCATAAAATAACAGGGCTTAATTTGGTTTGAAGAACGCTCTGGTATTTTCCTAGATTGACGTGGTGCGATAGCTGTTTGCAAAACCGGTAGGACTGGTTGGTACATAAGACTTTGTTTTGTTATGCACCCGTTAGACTTATCGTGCAAGAGCTTGTGGTTTGCGAGTGCATTTAAAGAGCGCAAACAGTCACTTACTATCGAACATGCGATTTGGATGGGAAGATATAGCATAGCTCTTTCAATGGCCGGTACTTGGAGAGTGCGCTATAGAGAGATGCTGTTTTCTCTCTAAACCTGAACTAATTATAAGCACATTTGCGTGGTTTGAAGATCTTAAGTTTGGAGGATGCTTGGAAAAGGTAGATCACATTTCTTTATACTTTTGAATTACACCGATGGAAGCTTTATCAACATTTGTCGTAGTAGAGGAAGGTATCTCAACAAAGGTCATATGAGAAATCTGAATTTTGCTTAGTGGGTTGGGACACCTACTCCAAGTTGTGCAAGAGAAACAGCCGAGATCGAAACAGTTTCTATTACCTCGGTTACCGCCATGTTAATGCAGCTATGAACCGTAGTCTCCATAAGCAAAAATGTGTT
The DNA here is from genome assembly GCA_000469805.3 of Hymenolepis microstoma. NCBI lineage: Eukaryota > Metazoa > Platyhelminthes > Cestoda > Cyclophyllidea > Hymenolepididae > Hymenolepis > Hymenolepis microstoma. Next base: position 5,398,231 of record LR215995.1, on the reverse strand, counting down.
TAACGTCATTATGGAAGATGCATTTGGCTTTTCTAGCCAAGAACACTCCTCTAGCCATACAGACTAAATTTGGCCAAACCGTCATAACTTTCGGATGTGTGTCCTCCTTCCGTAGCCGCCTCCGCCGCAGCCGCCGAGAGTGATGTGGTATAATGCCTGCCACCGCAATTTTAAAGAGAGGCTTGGGCTGAATTTAGATGCCTACGTGGAGTTGCTGACCACTTAAGTGGTTAAGCCCTGGATGATTGACGAGAGTAGCCAACAATAGGCCAAATGCAAGAAGATGGTAGGATTCGATCTCCTGCCATAACTCAGGAAAAAGTCAAGAATGGTTGTGAGGAAATTTTTACTCTACACCAGTTCCGATGTTTGTTTAGCCTCCGAACTCCTCAGATCTTAATCCGATGGGCTACTACGTATGTCCAGCCAGTTAGTAGACAGAATTAGAGTGGTTCTTGAGACCTTTCTCAAGCAAAGTGCAAAATTAGTTTGCTCCAGGTTCTGAAGCAGGATTCGCTGTCGGGACCGGATTGGAGCTGCAATAGACTCAGTTGAGGTTTATTTTTAGCCAAGGTCTTTGAAAATAGTACGACTTCCTTGTCAATATACTTTGAAACAGTCATCACTTAAAACTCCTGCCTACTTTCGTGAAATTCTACTTCGGGAGCTCGGAGGTACCTTTGTGGTTGTCTAATGTGTACTAGCTACTTATTCTAGTTGCTTTAACTGATAGAGGTAAATAACTGAGTCATGGGGACATGTATCGAATGGTCAATCTTACAAAGGAACAGTTTAAATATAATGACACAAAATTTCCTCAAATATTTTAAAACAAACAAAAAAGACTACTCAGCTTTGTAGGATTGCATAGCTTCAATTTGCCCATTCTTTTATCAAATTTGAATAAGTGTGAATGCTTAATTTCGCAAGGTGCAATTCAAAATTACCGTCTTTGGGCTTGTTTAGAGTTGAGAGAGATTTTGGGCATTTTGAAGTTGCCATTTTAAGGCGGTCTTTAAATTTTTTTCTCTTAGGAATTAATGTATCTAATTATCTTTTCATGACAATAAATTAATCTCCAATTGGCGAAAACTTGCCAATATAAATATTGGACCTGGGTAGAATGAAAGCATGGTACATTCATTCCATCGAGAAACTCACACTGTCTTCTCTACCGGTGACAAAATTTATCAGGACTGTTGGTCATCTACGTAATCGATCTTATGATCTCTGTCAGCCGTGGCAGGCTTGCACGTTTATCACTTTGTTGGCACATTTTTGCTCTTCTATTTAGTCAATTTTTTACCATTGCACCTCGCACCTCTATTTTAAATTTTATCCACCCTACATGACACAAAAGGTCATGTCTTAAGCTGGGTCTCTGTTTTATCTGTCTGAACTTTGACATTGGAAGGATTTTTAATATGCACCTTTTCCGGTACCAATTAGCCGTTATTGAGAAGTAGAAAGAGCTACTTAGTTTTACAGTATCGAGAGTCTCGTTTGGTCTTTCGATGTGTGTAGTTCACTGCATTATGACCTAATTGCTCTAAATTCATATTCCTAAAGTGGATCTCTGACTTCTGGATTGATCTAATGTTCACTATATTCAGAATGCTTTATTCCGCGTTAATTATGTAATTGAGCAGCGTTTCTGTCCAGTTAAGTACGATGGTCAGGTTCTCTGTATCTGGCCTCATGATAAATTCTCCCTGACTTTGGTATGATTAGCTTCTCCATACCATCTCACTTGTTTGTTTCAACAGTTGCAATTAACATGTTTTGCTAAGATATGATCTAGTCGAAGCAGTCTGCACGGCCTTTTGCTTGAATGCTCCATAATTAATTTTCGAAATTTTGTTACAGTGGCATTATTATATATATAGAAGAAATATAATGCCTATCCAATTATTTGTAATAATTGAGAAGCAGCCACTTCGCCAAATATGCGTGATACAGAAGAATTCCCTTCCGTTATGCCATAGTTAGCTAATGATCTCCACTTTACTAAAATGGGTACTATTCAGGAGACACATTCCCTGCCTAGACACTAAAATTGATAATCTCTCTATGTGACTTCGCTTTTTGATTTTTTTTTCTCGCTTGTAGATAGCGTATCAGATGACATCATGATAAGCCAATTGTGCAATTGGACTGAGCTAGAGGACAAGGGTCTTGAACCAACTGTATGTTTTGCTGCTATCATCTTTGCGCCCAATGATCTAGAAAAGGTAAATGCTTTCTTGACCCTCATATCTACATTTACATTCATTCATGATTAAACCTTGCTCTTATTAAGCCCTACTTTCAATGCATTTGATTCCATTCTAGTCTATTTCTGCACAATTTCTTATTCTAAGTCTAATTATACATAGTTCGGGAAACCTTTTCATTATTGTGACTGATTAACAGTAGTGTTTAAATGCAGTATATGCTGCGTCATAAGAGTACTAAGATTTTATTCCACGGAATGACGCCATCGTTCACGTGGAGGAGTGATGTTAGGATGTTACATTTTCAACTGTAGTTGCATAAGCATAGGCAGATTTCCAAATCTAAAACTTTAGGCAGCATGCCATGTTGTTCAAGAAAGCATTTTTGTTTATGCTGCTGTTACCCGTGGCAATTACAAAATAGTTCAGCAGGGTATATGTAAAATGGAAGCCAAATTGGAGTTTGTAATAATCTTTACAAACATTAGCTTGAAAACGTAGTTTGAAATAAAAATGTGATCATTAAATCAAGTGACTATTTGAGTGATTATTATGATGTTGCAAACTTGTGTGTAGGTGTGATACTCAACATGAAAGTATTTTCTCCTCATTACTAAATCCTATTTTGTTCAGCACATTGAGTTGGTTGATGTGTCTATTACGGCAAGATGCTTTATCATTAAATTTGGACATTTTAGCTCACAATAATAAGCTATATAAAACGCTTGTCCTTTTTGTGATTTAACAAACTCTACATTAGGTATAAATTCATCTCTAACCGCGACAAGACTAGGTTATAAGAGAGTAGTGACTTATGAGAAACGTAAATTTTCACCAAATAATTGAGAGTATTTCTACTTAGAAATAATGGATAGCGTGTTATTTATTACCTGTTAACAACAGGGATCCAGTGCTGATCCGAATTTATGAAGTAAACCAGCATGATTAGTAAATATTTCTGAGCAAATAGGTTTATTTACAAACAATGAGGTAATGTGCAACTTGGGCATTGATACCCACAGATACACCAGCTAAGTAATAAGTTTAATTCAATCAACGTTTATGGCTATTCTTGGCTTGAGCATCATTTTCTTTTATCATGCCCCTATCAATGTCAGTAAATTAATTACCCGCTTACCTTGAGAACAGATGTGCTCACATTAAGTGGACTGTTCTGTTGTGTTCTATCAGTTCGCTTTGCTAGCTTTTTTCAATAGTATTAGTTTGCGTTTGCATGTTTTCCTTGTGTGATTTATTCCGGGACTGTCTATTTTTTGTATTCTCATTATTTGTTATGACGTTTTATAATCGGATATTCTCTCCATTAACTTCAGGCATTTAAATTTGGAACAATAGTATCAGAGTTGTGTGAGATGGGCTTTCCCATGGATTCCGTCTTAACTGCGGTACGCACCTCAAATATGAACAAAGAGGAGGCTGTGATGCGTCTTCTTGATCCGCATGGCGGTTCAAGCAGTGCCACGCCATCCCGACAACATTCTTCTCATCACCACTACCCGCATCTTTTAGAATCCGTATCGAGCCAGGGCATTAGTCGAAAGAGCAAAAAGAAGGAGAAGAAATCCTATATGTCCTATCTACATGCGAAGCATTGATTTTTCCAAAACGGCCTGCCTACTTATTTGCCTGCACGTCTTTCACAGTTGTATGTGCACTGCCCTCGTCACTCACTTAGTTTTCACTTTTTAATTGTCGTTTATTTCTCTCGACACTATCCAGATTATTTACAATTCTTGTCTCTATTAAAATGCCACTCCTCTCCTCACTTTTCCCCTGCTTTCATGAGTCAGTGTGTAAATAGTCGAAAAGGAAAGAATGTTGAATACATTCGAAAACAACTGGCTAATAAAATATCTAACGACACAATTGGACTTTACAATGATGTTAGAAAGACTCAACAGTAATTAATCCTCGTTTAGGTAGGAGAGATCCAAACTCTTACAGAGGAAGTGTTCACTTGGAGAAAGATGAGATATTAATGGGTATCCCTTTCCTAATTCGATGTCTGCCTTTTGGTTTATTGTTGGAGAATGGTTTTGGGGAATTTGGGCAGAAGCGAACAGACGACCGAAGTTGTTTGGTCTTTGACTGAACGTGTTGGATGTTGGAGGATATCTAGCAAGAGTGTCCTGTCGATTTCGGCACACAGTACAGACGAATGGGCGGTCGTCTGTTTGTGAACTGGCATTGACCTAAAGAAGTAAATAATGGGTAAAATAATAAATAATCGTGATAAAAATTGAAGGTCCACTTAGAGGACTGGAGAAATATATGCACCAACGCAGTGAATGCTTTACCAAATTTGTTTTATCGGTTTGCGAAGACACACAGCGCGATTGGTCTCTTGCCCGAACATTCTCTTGCTCAGTATTTACTGGTGACCAGTCTTCAATTATATAATTGATCAAGGAATTCGACAGATTTGATCCCTTCCATTCACTAGAAGTCCCATTGATAGATTCATCAACTTCATTATCACAACGCCGATCTGTAGATGAGGTGACTCTATCCTGTTTGATTCTGTTAAATTTTGAATTCTTAGATCGGAATGGAAAGGAGTCATAGTCATTTCGAGAATAATGAGTTTGACTAAAGGTAGCTGAACGATTCATTTGAAGAGGTTGGTGCCAAGTTTGAGATGTAGAATTGGGCATTGGCTGAATCAAGTCCCCGAAACGAGAACTACAGCCACCGTGGGAATTAGTGGAAAATAGCGAAGACTGCCAATTGGGGGATTCCATTGATTGAAATCCAGATGTACGATCAGAAAGAGAGGTCTGAATGCTTTAAAAGGGGATTGAAATCAGTCACTTTAATTCCATAAATATCAAGCAAATAAAATATCAATCAGATAACTAACTTGTATGACGTCCGATTTACAGCTGGACTTGAATGCATTAAGGGACGCTCTGAATGAGTGAATCGACCTCGATGGCGGAAAGGATTCCGCCATACTTTATAAGGAGTTTCGTCATAAACTTCAGATGCATTTGAAAAGGAGACTTCCGATGCTATTGGTGAAATCTCATAGCCATCATTGAGGCACTGCGAAGTATTGAGATCCTGTGAATGAAATACAGCTTGCTAATTTAGGAAGAATCTGTAAATATATATAAAATGTACGACATGTGGAAACTCACCACAAAACTGGGGAGGTGATGTGGCACAACTGGATCAGTAAAACTTCGGGATTTTTCATAATAGTCCAGAGAACCGATGGGTCTATCTTTCTCAGAAGGAAATTGATGAATACCTCTCCAAGGACAATGGGGAGTTGGTTCCGAAACATCACTATTTTATCATTAAAAAGAAATGAAAATTTCAAATTGGGTTCATTTTTGCTTAAAATCTAATGTGCCAATACTAGGAGAGATTTGACCCAGCTGTGCATTTACTTGAACATCAGTGAATTCGCAAATACCTAAATTCGTTGATTGGAAAGATGTATGCATATAAATTATCCTTAAATGTTCTAAATCCCAGCACCAAGATTGTAAGCATTTGTATCATATCATAAGTTATGGAAAAGATAGCTATTGATATATATACATATCTTTCCACTAAATATCTTTTGATGAAATTGGGATGTTCCATTTAGGAAATTTATAAAATGCTTTCGATCTGCAAAATATTTGAGCAAAAACAACTTTTTCACCACTGATATTGAAGTTATCGTTAGTGTTTCTAATTTATAAAGAGCTTTTAAATCAGGATCAGATAGAAAGTCATTACCTTATTTTGGCCTGTAGGATTATAGAGCTAACGGCTTCATCGACTTTTCGTCTACGGAGGAAAAATAAATCAGCACAAATATAACTTCCTAGTTAAAGTAGACATATAATTAAATTAAATAGAAGAATAAGTTCATTACCTCTTTTGCTCGACTAATTGATTTGGCTGAGAAAAATTAGGCTAAATCATCAAAAATAATTCCATAAAATTAAACATATGACATCGTAAAGTAAAGAAAAAACTAAAAATGCATAAACCAGTCTATTTAAGTAACAATAATATCTTACAAGAGACAGAGGATCGTAATTCATACCGCAATAACGTGTAGTTTGCGATCCGTGCCAACATTCTCCATCAGTACTAATTATTGAAATATCTTGTGATCGCCGGCGTTTAATAGGCACATGATTGCGGGCCCAACCTTGTGGTAAAGGCCTTCGATTTACAAAAGAGCAGAACAATCATAGTTTAAAAATAAAGACGTGAAAAATAAAATTTTCAAATACACGCATAATTAGAAAAACATAATTATACTCTAGAAGTTTTTACAGGACACAATTTTAGCTGTTTTTACACATACATGAAGCTTGTTTGTGGTGCCCTATTTCTGTTTGACATTTTTTTCACGAAAATATATGTACAAAAAGATTTTTCTCGCGCTACTTTAAACAAACACCCAAGGTTAAAGGAGTCAGAATGTTTAATATGCAATACTCATTATGATTAAAAATAAATTAAAGTTTTAATATTTCAAATGAATTTAATAGTACTAATTTCGAATCCATTTTATGCGATAAAGTTATATATTTATTAGACAAACTGTCTGTGTGACTTTTAAGTCGTTTCATATTTATAAAACATCGATTTAACGCCTAATTTCTGCAGATTCAATCATTTGCAGTGTGAGCTAGCATTTGCGCATTTGCAAAATGTTCTTGATATCGATTTACTTAAAATGATCTATCAGAGTATTCGTAAGCTGATAGAATAAATATCACTCCAAGCACATGATCTTTCACTACTTAGCAATTGAACAGGAATTTGGTAGCCAGCACCTTCGATATTACCGCTTAAGCTATGAGCTGCCATCACGTGCCTCTTGTTTACTATATGCTTTGCTTCAGTAAGACCTTTGTTCTGTAGTATTTAACACGTTTTACGTGTTAAGCAGTATATCCATCCCAAATGCTGATATTTTTCATTCGTGAAATATAAACCTTCGATCTAAGTGAATGAAGATATTTAAGAAACGTTTTTTAATAAATATACTCATTTCGTGAATGGATGAAAAAGATTCCGAGGTGTCGAAAATGTCAATGCACAATAGCTATTTAGAATCATTTCCAATATATGCGTGTGAACTTCGTTAGACGCTCAATGCATTCCCAGTTTGTCGTTGTAATTCACAGCAATAATAGAATAGGTGATGGGTAATACCAATTATTTATAATTAGAATACTATTGGTGTCTTCACCATGGTTATTTTAATTTTTTGTTCTCACTGCTTAACAAACTTTCTGGCTAAAGTAAAGTTCTGTGGCCTCAATCGTATTTTTATGGGATGTTTTTCAAGCCCACTCTTTGGCTTTAGTACTCTCAGATGATCGCTTTGAAATTCTTCATGATTTTAGAAAAAAGGTCAGCTAATTTTCATTGTTCGAGTGCAGTATTATTCCACTTCTTTTTAACACTATATTCAAGACTTTTCACAATTTTGCTGATATCAACGAATTTAAGGCTTTTTTTTAAAATCCGCTGAGCTAAAATGAAACATTTTTGTTGCCTTAAAGGCATAAATGGATTGACTAATTGAATCTCGCTTTAGTTTTTTTGCGACCAAGCTTCAGTTATGAATATTCAACTTAAAACTGTTATCGTACACAGCTTTAAGAAGTAGAAATAGTACATAAGCCAATTTACTACAAAACAAAATCTTGACAAAAGTCTATATCATTACTTTAAATAGTGAAAACCGGTGTCTTAAGCCGAGGATTACTGTGCTACTCCGGAATATACGAATGCTCTCGTACTAGATTAGAAATAATTTTCCTACGGATGTATATAGATAAATATGTATATGTTCCGAAAAAGTGTAATAGAAATGATGAGAAAATCCTTTGAGCTCCATTTTCCTTAGTGTATTTTCTCATCCACTAATTACTGAGTTTTATTTCATGTTGACTGTACTCTTGAGACTGCTTCCTCAATGCTACCCTTAAAGCCCGGGATTATCTTCGCCTTCAGCCGTCCATTATATCGATAATCCACCAATAAATAACTAGGAGACTGCCACTATCTACTCCTCCCCCCCCCCTCAATTTTACCCCCATCAAAAAATAACGAACAGTTAGCCCCCCTCTCCCCACAAAAATGCCATAGTTTAATTGCATGCCAATAACCCGGGCTCTGGGAAAATCCTATGAGAATGACCACTACAAATCTCCGACCAGTAATCTCCCTCCTCTAACCTTGATCCTTCACATCATTCCTCACTTCACTGGCACTCTAAGGATTTTGATTATGCAGCCTCATCATCTTTTCCCCTTCTCCTACTTGCTACTTCTAATGAACATTGACATTCGTCTGAAAGGGATATGTGGTTATAGTATCAATACTACTCTCGGTAAGTTTTTTCTCTGTCGTTTTTTGCTCCTTTCCATGTCAAGGCAAGACGTAAATTTCTCATACTGACAAATATCTAAATGAGAGAAGCAGAAGAGCTCAAATGAAGGAGAATTAGGAAGATATGTGAGCCTTACTTCGTCAGAAGTGGGTATAAGTCAGGCCCGTCTTATTTATAAGCCGTAGTTGGGAACTTGGACTTGAATTTCTGATAGAATCGTTATTTTTCAAACATTGATGAGATGTTTTGATTGAATCCTTATCACCATGGCTCATAGGTGAATAACAACCAGACTAAATTGAGTCACTGATTGCGCTTAGTCCGGTGTATCTATCTTTCTCAATAAACATATTCATTAATTTACTTTCCAAAAAATGGCGTAATAATGTCATTAGTGGGCGGTTCGGCTTTAAATCTGCAGTTGGAAAGGTGTAATATCCTCCTATTCCTTTTCGGTTCAAAGTTCATATTCCGTAGACTACTGCCCACATTTTTTTCAATGATATTTTTTGTTGGCCCCAGGAAAATTCTAATAGCTAAATGTTAAAATAAGAATAAAAGACATTTTAGCGATACCTCTTTTGGAATTAATATCGCCAATAATGTTTGAAAAATTGTCTGCTTTAAAGACAATTCGACTAAAATTGAGCTAAGTAGGGTTAAGGTAGGCTAAGTTCTGAAAGAACTCTCTTATATTTGTTCTGCAAAATAGCTTTAACTCATTAACTTTTAATTTTGTCTTCCTGATTTTTTTAGCGTCGATTCTCCTGAAAGCACTTTTCATACGACTGAGCTGAATGTGTATGTGTGAGTTATCGAAGGTATCCCTTGAAGGACTAACCATGGAGATAACGCACCTTGTAGCAAGTGGACAATTTCCTCCAGATATTAAGCATTAGCGAGAAACTATCAAGCTACAAGAGAAACGAATAATGAATGAGGAGTCAAAGAGAGAGAGGAAATACAGGTCAAATTATGACATACGAATTAAATTAATAGTTTTCGTAAAGTATAGTAAAAGTTCAACAGAAATGAATTTAGTTGACTCTATGCACATATTCGTGAGCTTGATAATTCCAAGGAGCTTTGCAACCTCTTCTCAGAGAGTTATTATTACTGCCGCACAAACGTCTCTGCACTGGCCACCGGAAATAAATTGGAATTAAAAAACAACGTTTGTAATTTGACCTAATCGTCATAGCAATTTGATCAACATGAAATAAACAACTCTGAATAGGCAAAAATTGATTTCATTTGCGCTTATTTCTCATACTAGTGTCCCTGGGACGTGAAGATAAGTCGCTGGACAAAAATTGGAGCGAGCCAATATTTGATAAGAATACATTTGAACGCATGAAGGAGACTTTAAAAATGGAACATAAAGTGAATGACGTGGTACTGGCGATGATTAACTCCTCCGCCATCCTTCAATGCAGGCCTGACAAGGACATTTTAAGTTCCAACGAACAAAGCAACATCCACGTAAGACGACTGATTTAATCAAGCTTGTGTACTAAATACCATTGGTTAAATAATAGGACTAATGTTGTTAAAAGATGCTTCTTTCATTCGAATTGATTATGAAATTTCTGAAACAGGCACTAATATTGCTATATTAATTAAAGTGGAATAGCACATGCAGTATACAATGTATACTGCATGTGCTATTCCATCATCAAGCCACCATATTATCGTCTGGAATTGTAAAACTCCACATTCATTCAAAAACCGTTCTATGGAACTCACAAATTATCACTGTCACCTCGATAAATATTCGTATTAATGACAGATTAGTTGAAGCTTGCGCCAAAGACATGAGCTAGACAGAGGGTTGTGTATATTAAAGAAAGGTAATTTTATTAATTTCTTATCGCTACGAGAAACTTAATCTTATTTTGAATAGCAGCTGCCTTTATCGCCCTTAGGAATTTTTTGAAATACTGAGGAATTTTAAGTTTGGACGCGGCTTATTTTGAAAGCCGGTGAGTGAAACAATGCTCTGGATCTCGTATTTTACAAGGTGAATTTACATTTTCAACATTTCACGATCATAGATGGTAAGAATCGGTTCTTATTCAATTCTAATAGGGGATTGTACAGAAATGAAGCTGCAAAAGTTTCTGAGATGCTGATCCCATCTACTCATCCAAAAGACCAATGATTACCAAATACAGATCAGTATTTTGGAAGACTAAAATCTGTCTATAATAAGGGAACAAAAGAATATATTTCAAAATTGCTTATGTGCTAACATTAAATCGAGGGTATAGCATAAAAGAGAGACCTTTAATATCTTCAGGCGTGTTTTACGACCGAGAATCATTTGTTTAAGAGTGATAATGGTCCCATGTTGAGAATTCACTTCTGTGTTTTCGTATCTGCGCCAGGAAGCGATAGCTTAAAAGTTACTGGTTCAGAATGAGCAAATTCGATAGGCCACTCGGTTTCTTAATTTCCAAAAATTCGTGGAGAAATGCGACAGGGCATGGGCAAAAATTGTGGCTTGAATACCTATTGACTTTTAAACTGAAAAATCACATGAATAGAACAAGGAATAATAGCTATAGGAGTTTAATGCAATTTAAATTTAATGTGTGCGGAAGATTGACGAGCAATTTAATGAAACAAATTGAATAATTTTTGAATTACTCAGTCACATTTAGTATTGAGCAATGCACGAGTTTATGAACATTATAACCAATTTCAGTTTATTTGGCGTCGAGGGGGAACTGAGGAATCTGAGGAGCCGAAATATCTCATTTTCAACCATAGAAGAATAATCCAGGACGAACGCTACTATGTGGTGATGGCTGATCTAAATGAATTCAAAATGGACTTAAAGATTGACAATGTGAAATCAGAGGATGAAGGCGAGTATATCTGCATGTACAGAAGGGATAAGGAAAAGATGATTCACGAGAGACATATTTATCTCAAAATGTTAGGTAAGCAGCAGATGTATTTTTTCCCCTAGTGGCGATTTCTAGTGCCTTCATTTATCAATCCGAATGGATCATCGAGTACCAAAGTGGTAGTTCGAGAGGGCCTGACGCAAAAGTTGACATGTAATGTAGCTGGTGTTCCGGCTCCTAGCATAGACTGGTACATGAGTACTCCAGATGGAAAAGAACGAAAATTAATTTCTGCAGTGGATCAGCCAAGTAAGTAAGAGTCAGCTAAAATACAATAAAATAAGATTTAATAATTATATTGAAGAAAAAGGAATATTTTTGTTTAGTTGAAATGCGTAAAAATATGCTAGAATAAAAAGCTTATTAGGATATGCAACTGTAATATTAAATTATACCAATTGCTTGTAAGTATATTTTAATATTTTTTAATATATTATTATTAATAATTTTGGCAACCCAGGTTAGAAATACTGTTCGAATTCGCTTAATGCGTGTTCTCATTTAAAGTACACATATTTCCAAATTGGTAATAATTGGATCGAAATAATCTATAACAATAGAGCTGAGTCAGTGAATGTTTCGGTTTTATTTTGACGTCACAGGGTTCTACATCGATGGCAGCACGCTGGTAGTTTCAAACGTGACGAGAGACCTACGAAGGATATTTACCTGTGTCGCATATAACGGGATTGACGAGAAAGTCTCTAGAGATATACACTTAGACGTCTATTGTAAGTGTCCGCATTTGCATGAATGTGCAGTCGATTCATGTGACAAATTTGCTTAATTATTAATTACGCGATTTTTATGCATGCTCAAAGAGACTACAAAACAGCTCACGTCCCTATGAGCCCTTAACCAGAAACGTGTTTGCGGCGAAGCAGTTCTCTTAAACCCTTATGTATTCTAGTTAACCGCTACTCATTTGGTCAATGTTTTCCCATGAAAACGATTGGCTATTGTTCACACCTATTTTACGAATTGGTAAGTGATGTGTGTGTGTGTGTGTGTGTGCACAAATGGAAGCAGAACTTCAGGAACTCTAATAGTTTGTGGTAAACATTAGCGCCTCGTTTAGTTGGAGTCTATTAAAGGTGACTGTTGGACAAATACTGCACTGGTTTATATAAAAGCGTATTAGCGTTCAATACACTTCAGGAACCAATATTCTTCGAAACCAATTCCAGTCCATTCGGTGGTAGGAAAATGGGTGTATTTAAAGTATTTAAATTTTAAATGACGTAGCAATAATATTAGTGACTTCAAAAAACATTCATAATATTGCCATAGCACTAAACTTATCAACCACACTTATTCAAATGTCCCAATATTTAATAAAACGATAGAATGCCACAAATAAAGTATAATGGATTGAAAGAAGTTGAGAGATGGAAAATAATAATTATTTCCATTTATTGTCGTTCTGCTCTTCAGTTCGGCCAGTAGTGAAAATGGGCGCTCAAATACTTCACAGAAAGCCCTTCCAAACCACAATGCTATTTGCTACCATCATTGGTAACCCTATCCATACTCTTTACTGGGAGTTCAACCACAAACCTATTATTAGCGTGAATGGAGATTGCCGTAATGGAGATAAATACTGTGTAACATCTGGTGAGGAAATATTTGAGAGAAGTAGTCATGTATTCTGCCGTTGCGTAGCGCATATTTCCCACCATATTTTAACCTCCTTGTAGATCGGGAGATTTCAAATCCAATGACACTGAGGACAAGGCTGACCATTTACAATTTGACTCTGGAGGATTATGGAACATATAGCTGTGTGGTTCATTCACCTTTTGGTGCGGAACGTGGATCCACGGAGCTTGTGCGTAAGTCACTTTGAACTTATTTGGACAAAGTAGTTGCAATTTTACTGCTCTCTCTCTCTCTGATTTCAATCAATGTGAGAGAATTTCTAATCCCGACATGGTTAAGTTCTGAGGCAAAATTGAGCTGCACTCATTCACAGATACAAATTGAACTTGACCAAATACATAATTGAAGCAAAACTTCGAACAACGCCAAAGGATTAATATCTGAAACAAGAAGCATTTGGACGGTACTAAGTGGACTATAAACACTAGGTAAAGTAGAGAGGCTGATGAGCAAGGGTACTTCTTTTAAGTTGCTGACTCTTAACTTCTAGCAGAACGGTTCCTTCCTTAATGAGGTCTAAGTCGACTGTCTAGGAGATCGTTTTCAAATGCTCATCTTGGGCATTATGGGGCCTCCCAAGTGAGACTCAAATCCTGACATCATTCATTTATTCGCTAGTCTTAACAAGATGCTTGGTTATTCCTCAGGTTGGATGTGCGTTGGTTGGAACTTAATCCGTAATCCTCAGCATTACTGCATTACAAGCTCTCATTACATTTGTTAACTATGCAAAAACATCCTATTCCCATAATTTTCGACATACATCTAACTAAGTCCAAATGATAAAAACCCAATATTTCCAGCTTGAAATTATCCCAAAAAGTACGAATTGGTCATATCTGTTGGCTTGAATCATAAGGTAAACCTCCGGTCGATATCAGCACTCTAGCCACAACTTCATTCAAACGTTTCATTCTTTTACACTTTCTGCAATTATCTCAGCGTCTGTTGAGAAAAATCAATTCAAATCTCAATAGATCATATACTTATAAACACATACTCTAATCAACTCTTATAGTTTTCGTTTCTCAGAGGCTGGGCAATACATCAGGTTATATTTTTAGTTTTCCAAAATATTCATACTCCAAAAACGTATATGCTTAAATACTCGTGAGAAATGCCTTGGCAAATAAGACTTGATAACAGTTGGTAATTTCCTGAAATAATTATTCAGCTCAAGATAGTAGCCAACTCACTTAATCACTGAAGATAAATCGATTCTGAGTGACTTTCCCTTGCAGCTTATTGTATTCTTAACACGCAATTTCGTTTCTTTGTTTCAGGAAAAAAGGAGAGACGTATAGATACACGTAAGCGTGGACAATATCATTTTCAATATAGCAAAACGAAGTTTCTTACAGCAATTGCTCTTTATTTTTTTACAGCACCATCTATCCAAACTGAATTCTTCCCTGATTTATGGAATCCATCTGTATGGAGAAGTAGCCAACCGGAATATATAACCCAAACTCTCCACCGAACTACATCCTCCCAGTCAAAATTGGAGTATTCTGAAATCCTTCTGTGGATTTCCGTCCTCTTACTGATCTATTTATTATAATTCCACTAACTTTGACTAATTTTCTTTGTAAATATCATTTATTTTCATGACTTCCTAGCGACATTAGACTCTTATTCCTTCAGTGTAAATCTCATCGAAAAGTGTGCTACTAATAAATCTGAAGTAGTATAGTCGTAATCAAATATTAAGGATAAAAAACACCACATTGATACACAGCCGATCATTGTGAGAAGTTATGAAATAGTCACTTGGTCAATTTCAGATTTTATTTTTTGCTGCATTAGAACCTTCATTGGCAATTTGGCATGGTACAGAGGCTTCGAGTGAGATCGTCAGCGACGTAGAACACCTTGTCCGTGAAATACACCCATCCATCTGTGCACTGGTACCCGCCGTCTGCCATGGAAACTTTCAGCGTCGAATTCACTATGGCAGCTGAAATTGAAAATGCAAATTAAGAACTGATGATGACAATGTGGGCTCAGTAAACCAGGAATAAGGAATAAAATCAAGATTTTCGATTTTAAAGAAAATTCATTCTTAGGCACTTGACTTACCATTGATTCCATTTTCAACTTGAATGACAAAGCGATCATATTCCAAAGTGAAGGCATTGTTGGCTGTCGCGACATCGTACATCACTGTCGTACTCAGATCATTAAGAAATAGTGCCATTGGAAATATGGTACGACGGAAAACCTGAAACAGTGGTACGCAAAGTAATGTTGGGTGCAGATCTGAATTCGCAATTACTTTTTGATCAATTTTAAATTTGTTAAAATGTGCTCCATTGCATGAACATGGCCTTGTAGAACTTTGGATAAAAATGAGGAAGTCTGCTTAATCTCTTTTTATTATTGAGTTCTGAGCTGTATGGTTATTTCAGAGGTTAATAAGGTCATACCAAGTGGGAGAAACGATTCGGATTTTGTTATTTTAAATAAAGTGCCGTTCGGAAAATTCCGTCTGTAAAGTAGCTATTAACTAATTTTAATTTACTATTTGCTGAGGAGTAGAAATAGCACATTGGGAGCTCAGTCTCAACACCCGAAACTACCTTATTTTGAAAGTTTCATTCCGCGAAATTTTGATTTTATCTTTCAAGGTAAGCGGGTTAACCTATGGTAGATTTTATTTTAGAAGAGCGAAGGCGATGATTCGATTGCACTTGGCAGAGAAAAGAATCGGATCGGCCAGGCTTATAATTTTGGGAGATTGCATAACTCACTTTTAGAGTTAGGGTGACAAAGAAGGACGAGACAGGCCAAGATGATTTTAAAATTTGAGTTCACCGACGTTCACACAAACTCTAGTAATTCATAAAATGAACAAAGCATTTACATATTTAATATGTCCAATTAAACCAATTAGGATAAACTTCGAGAGGAAAATGGGAGATTTCATTTAAATCTAGTTTTAGCACAGAACGTATTACAATGACAGACCATTTATACATATCTTAACGTCAATCATAATGGCATACATTGTCTATATGAGGGTGATGGATGGATAATATATGACGACGAAAATTCTTTATGAAAACAATTAAAATGTCTTCCGTGTTTCGACTTACATATATTCGTCGGTTCACCTCGCTGTAAATTTTGGCTCCAACAGCAGTGTCCGCTAGCATTGCATCGATCCCAGCATTATTCACCGCAAAGAACGTGTAAGGTCCGCCTTTGACTTGGCTATCAAGTATTCCCGTATTGATATAGTTTCTTAAATACAACAGATAGCATACTGAGAGGACATAGATTGGGATATTTTGCGGAGACAGATTTATCGGTGCAAGTACCAATTTAGTGAAGAGAGAATATACACACAAAGATGCATGAGAATCCGTCTGGAATATATTCGATTTTCCAGTAATACTGGTGACAGACCTCGATTGTGCAACATCCAAATGCAAAACTACAAAATCATTGGCAAGTTGCCATGTAAATTTCTCGGAATTCTAAATATCCAAGGACGGAATGGGTTACGAACGCGCAAAGGTCTTTAACGAAAGAGCAAAGCTGATGATGAATTATTGAAGAAGTTCACAGAAAACTCAAGATCCCAGGTTTAAGTATACACCAGTTTTGGTGTCACTAAAAGTGAATGAATAAAAAACTCGAATATTTAGGTCGAATAAAGATGAAAGAATGCCTTTTTTCCATAAACAAATTTACTTCAAAACTTCACTCTAATCAATATGTAATTAAAAGATTCGAGTGCAATTCATATCCAAATGTCGTTAATAATTCGATTCTTATCGTGGGTACATACTACATCCATCACTAGGTTAGGTTTAGAGATTGCCATTTCAAAACTATTTTTCTCTAAAAACCAACAGGAAACGACAGACTTTCCAAAATCAGATGACCAGGAGAGTTGGGCTGGACAATCACAAAGGAATGAGAGAGAAAGCTAGGAGGAATTAGAAAAAGGATTTGGGAATTGGAAGTGCACAAAATAAGCGTTTGCGTAGCGTGAGTACAAAAAAATTGTACCAAATAGAGAAGGCGGCGAAAGACTTCCTGTTTGGTGCCCTTCAGTTTTCTGATGAATAGCCAATAACATTTCAAACCAAAGGATTATGAGTTAACATTTGCCCCCGATAAAGTACTAATTTCTATCAAAGCCGAAAGCTGGGTCCAGCGTGTTCTCATTTGACCAGTTAATGATTCCCTCAATATTGCTAAGCATCCGGGATTTTGTAAAGTAATAAGTTCCTTGTAGCTTAATGCTGGTAGATAAAAATAACTATCTTAGTGGCAAAGGGCGAACGAAAAGGCTTGCGAATATGAATGTGTTCAGCCATTCCTGAACTCACAAACCAAAGATAACTACTCTGTTTGAAGTTATAAATCTATTACATTACAATTCAATCATTACTTGTAGTTTGTATCGGCGCCAAGAAAGTTGCGAACAGTTTGCGTGGGCAGACCAGGAACACCAGTTGTGAGGTAAACCACACCATCAGATCCGGAGCTTTCTTGATCCGCAAGAGCCACCGGTACGTAGCCATTGCCTGCCATTCGTCCCTCCACGTTCAAAACTGAAAAGTGTTAAAATTGACTCAATATAACATTTTTATATATAAGTTAACTGAAAACTGTGATCTCAACATACAAGAATGTACTTCCATCAACACACTGCATCAGAGATAGGTGGTGGTCTCTGAAATAGTGCGGCAGCTATGGATTACTCATCGATTCGGTAAAATAACTAAGTTATCGTAATTTCAAGATATTCTACTGTTTGAAGATCAGTGACTTAAAATAATAAGTCATTTTTTACTATTGAAAATTAAATGACTGCCAGATCGTGACAGATTTAGTCAATTTTCTTATCTAGACAGGTTAAATGTCATGAGAAAGAATGCGTCTGTATGTTCCAAATGATTGATAAGAATGACCTTGCAACTGAAACCGTCATCACGAAACACAAATTTGTAGTCAGCGCCAATGAGTCAGGAAAACTAGGTAACCTTGTTTCAAGATATTGATTATTTTAAAACAATCATTTAGAACAATGGCACGCGTGTAAAACTTCAAGTCAGTTCAAAAGGATACTACTTAAAACGAATTAAGCTCACAAAGTATTGATTACAATTGTGAAATAGACACAGTAAGTGTAATAAGCAAATTTTAGCATGGACAAAATGAAACAAACCACATCATGTGCAAGTATCTACAGCAGTCTTATTATGGTTTTGCAAAATTAATCCTGAAGTTGGTAATACATACCACCATTCCGGGTCCTGAATCGAATAGCATCTGCTACATTGCCCACAGTAACGTACTTGTCAGTGGTCATTTGGAATCGAAGAATCCTCTCTGGAAGAATCATCAACTTTAGGTATTCACTCTGTCAGACACGAGAGAGAGTGTGTGTTTGAAAACAAGTTTTAGGGCAGGACAACTATAGCTGTCAAAGATGCATTACCTGATTTGCGGCAGACAGATCGTTGAAAGCCGTCCAATCAACAGGTGCAAAAACAGTCTTCTCGGTCGTTGATTGAAGAATCGCGTTGCATGCAGTATCCATTGTACACACTCGAAGGAATGTTCTAGAGGAATTCAAAAGAAATGTTATCTTTTCAGGTCACATTAAAGCGAAAAAAAACTCTGCGGGTGTATGAATGGGTCGCTAAAAAGCATGGTGTAGCTAATCCTTAGATATAGATTTCACATGCTCAGCAGTTGACTCAGGGAAGCTGCTGAGACCTTGATAAAATATAATCATCAATAGGATTAAAGACCTTCCTTGATATCTGTACCTTTATTACTAAATTCAATATGGCTTCGATCATTCTAGATAAGGTGTAAGTTGATCGGGTTCTTCACTCCTCTTAAGAGTCTTTATGAACTTGCCTTCCTTCTTATAAACCTCAATTGCGCGAATTAAGATGGCCACAAGCTTTAGCAATATAGGTCAATCAAGTAAGTGCACTTAATCACGACAAGTAAGTGTAAAATGAATTTTCGCATTAAAATCTATTTAGTCAAATTCAGTACCTTATATCGAATCAGATTTACCACTAAACTTTTCTCTCGTTTTAAGTAAAGCAAATCTTCACAACATTTTTGAAGCTTCAGTTTGGATAGGAAAAATGGAATCTGAGGCCAGAGTCAACTTGAACACCTGAAAGTGATACGATCAACGGTTATAGGAGCTCAATAAGTGATGTGGATGGCCAATCAAATTGGCTAATTCTGGACGATAAAAGCAGTAGGTGAATAGGAAATTCTTTGAGGAAATCTTCATAGTACATTACTTGTACTTAGTAAAAGTGCTGTCAACACTTTGTTTAATGGACTCAGGAAAGATTACATAACGCGAAATTGAAAGCAAGATGTGAATTGGAGTAAGCGTACGGTGAAAGTCTTGACAGCGAGTCTTGGGTAGTTTCAGATAAATATCCCAAGGGTGCTGAAATAGGGATAAGCACCGCTTTTCGAAGGGCAATTGCATCTCCTACAGCCGTCGCGTATGTATTTCCCAGGGTTATCGTTATAGAGCCTAGTGGAATAAAGAGGAATATACTGCATACTATTCAGAACAAAAGAACAGACTCTAAGTAGGAATGTAACTTACTACCATCAGTAGATGAAGCCATCTTTCCAGGACTAAGAGTTTGGGTATTAATATTTGCTGGGAGAGGATCAGCAGGAAATCCAACATAGAAATTGATGGCTCTGTTAGATGAATCGGCCAACCACCTCGGGAAGAAGTACTGATTTGGAGAGTATTGATTTGCTAAAACCTAATACAATTTCCATATTATAGAATCAGCAACGAACTTACGCTTATTAATAAAGTTTCGTTATTTAAAAGATTCAGATAAGTCTTTTCTGGAAGCTGGTTCCATACTGAGTCGGTGATCACGAAGTATGTGGCATAAAGACTCTGACCCATGTAGACTTGGTTTGTGAGTTGCGTGTAGAGCGGTGTACCAGTGGTCCTCAATTTGTTCCATAATGCGAGAGTTTTCCTAAAATACTCAGAGAAATAGAATAGAAAATTACCCCCAAGAAACGTTTTACCAAGATAAATGACATAGGAAAGAATAATGAGTTTATTGGAATTTGGATTTTTCAGCATGCTTCAAGAAAATAAAACTTGCATTGTGACATCTCTCTATTATCTATTTCAATTATTATGAATCTTCCCACTACGCCACCGGCTGATATTGGCAAGAGATATTTCATTTCTGATAGGAGGCAACAAAGCATGGTCTAGTTGATCTGCACATATGCCGCGCTCTCATTCTACTGCTGATTTATTGAAATGAGAGATTATGACAGGCGCAGATAAGCGCCAAGGTCAGTGCTTAAGATGTTGGCTATTATAGCAGTCGAGATCCCATCGTTGAACCATATGAGTATGATTGGTTTCCCCCATAGTCAAATCTTGTCAGTTTATCCGTGCAGTCGTTTGTAATTGGCACAAAAGTACGATTTGGTCGAGCCGAATCGCCTCTTTCGGGTCCTTTAGTCTTCTGCACGCAATTCTTAATTTGTTACAGATGTTATCATCACATGGATTAAGTATCATTCCTAGAAATTCATGGTCATTCCCAAGTGTGATATATAGACTTCATTCTTCATAACTAAAGAGATGGTTGATCACCATTCACTAAATCTGGTAAATACAATTCATTGGAGAGTACTTCTATTATACAACAGTTGGAGGGTAATGAGCATTGACTTACGCCATATCCTTCGCCTGACTGAGATATTGGAAAAAATCCATAGATTCGTAGGCATAGTTCACAACTTTATCCATAATTTGAACCATCCCATTTGTGGCGTCAACATCGGCTCCAGTTACTTTGGCATCGTTGATGAAATAAGCTGATGGTGGTCCAATCTAGTAAAACACAAAAAAACTTTTTATAATCACCCCTTATGAAAATATCAACGTTTACGATGAATTTAAATCACAAAAGAGAATGCATAGCGAGGTCCAACAATTTCGTTATAAAGTGCTCCTTTTCCGAAACCAACGTCAATCAATGGCAAAGCTTCCCCCGCAGTTTGCCAATTCTGTGTGGATAATTTGGTTGGAATCGAACCAGACTTGGGACCTTAATGAAATGAACAAAAAAAAGACTTGTGTTAACTTTTAAATCGAGACTTATGAATGAATCTACTACTCAGTTGGATTGATTTTCCAGTGCTCTTGAACAGAAGTCACATCATGCATCAGTGACGACTTGGTATTATATTAGAATTAAAAATGAGTTTATTTACTTTCGAGGTACATTCCATAGATAATTTTCTGCTTCTGCTCGAGCGAAAGTGTCGGCCACGAGAGAGTGGCTGCTCGAAGATTCCAAGCCGCATTGCTAGGCGCAAGAACAGTTAAGCATTGGCCTGCATTTTTGCATGATGATGTGTTTATTGCTGTTATTTTTGAGTCCAGCAGATGAGTCCAAAACTAGAATAGAAAGTATGCTAATGAGAAAATTTCATAATATTTTGATACGACGATTCTTTGTGATCAAAATCATTCTTTTTTATAATCCAACGGCATGAAACAAATCTGACGTCGACACACAAAGCCGCAAAGATTTTTGCCTCAGAAGGAGGTATTCTCCTACCGCCGAACCTCGCACGCCCGCTCCCCCCACAACATCAACCCTATTAACTTGAGGATGCATGCACCTTCTGACAGCTTAACGATTATTCAAGTCGATAAATTCTGTCAGTCCGTAACTGTTTTCACCTCCAATATCAATAGTATAAAGATGAATATTTTTCGTATATATTATCTTGGGTTAACTCTAAATTTGTCACATTTCTCTCTGGGTCTCGGTCAACTGGAACCAAAATCTACTAGACAGGCCAAAACTACACCTAAAAAACTGCAGTCTTACTAAACAAAACGCCAAAATGCACTCAATATTAACCAACCAAACCAGTTTATTCAGTAAAGACTTGAAGAATTCAAATTTTTTAAGACTTTGTTCCTACGATACCTGTTCCACATTAATAAACCGAGGCAAGCACAAAGAAAGTAGAGCTACTCCACTTAACCCTTTACGCCCTCCAGGACCGTACGGTCCTCTTTCCAAATATGCTCCATTGGTACTAGACTCGTAGCAGAAGGCGCTATTGTCGTTTGAAACATGTTCAATACGCCTATAGCCTTCGCCTGATACCACCAAAACTCATCACGTCGACATCAGTCCGTTGTGAGACACGCGTGACTGCGGTTGGGTGCATTTTTCAAAAAATAATTCGGGCGTTAAAGGGTTAAATAGCTGGTCCACCCCGGTGAAGTGTGGTCTGCCTCAACCTGCATAGCGAACCCAAACATATCAATTACATTAGGACTTCTGATTAATGTAAACTGCCCCATCTAGACAACTACATTCTACTTAATCTAATTTATCAAAATTTTGAAACATCTCATAGATGAAAACGACACAGAAACCAAAAGCTCACCAAGGAAACATTTGTGGTTGTCTCAAAAATTTGCTGCAAAGTTTGTGTCGCTTGAGACCATGTTGTTGAAGCGCAGAACAGTAAAACGAAGAAAGTTGTGAGCAACATTTCGGTTGAATGACACCGACACCGCATACCACAGCAGGTGAACTGAAAATGTCGCAAAAGTGGCAAACGTCGCACGCGCGCAACCTTGTAAGACAATACAAGGACGAGGTATCGTGTTTGGTAAGGTGCGTCGATGAGTGCGTTCGACTGCGCACGCATTTGCGTTGGACGAGTCATTGCGTTAATATCGTTCTCCGCTTTGGCCAATTGCATTAGTAGTGGTGGCAGTGAAAACTTCAAGGCACAGTTGTGATTCAGATTACCTCATCGATAATGTAAACAAACTTGGTCGAAAGTTACTTTTTTTCTAAGTAAATTGGGCTTCACCGATTTTGGTGAATGATTGTTGCTCCTATTAAATAAAGACTTAGGTAGTAGTCAAGGAATGCACTAATTTAGAATTGGCATACTACGGGGCGATTAAAAATAACTACATATTTTAAAAACCTTATTTGAAATAATTTCTCTTGGATGAAACGCAATAAATTTTATTCAATATCCTGCTTGTACTTGATTGGCTGTAGCAGTTAAAAAAATTCAGCTACAATCATTTGGGACATACTACTTTGGACTGCTTGAGAATGGGTAATCTCCTCTTGTCGTCCCTCGTTCTTTGTCAGTTTTGGTGGCAAGTGTTGTAAAGTTGAAAGCAATGACGTAAAGTCCCCCATTTTAAGTCGATTTGATTGAAGATCCCTTATTCTATGGCTTCTCCGAAAATAAATATTGATTAAATGAGAATTGAGATTTAAAAAATCAGAGAATGTAGACTTACTTTGACAGATATAATAATTATTATTATTATAACCCGGTGGTGACTCCGCCAGTGGGTACATTAGCAACATCAGACCCCCTAGATTCAATGCTCATCAGTCGCGTTCACCAACCTGCATGACTAATTGGATCGGGGAAGTTCCAAGGGGCAGGACATCTGCCCAAAGTGAATCCAAGTAAAGGTTCACTATATAAGACTTGGAATATAGCTGGAACTTTAATTTAATAAAGCATTACTGAATAGTTAAATTCTATAGCCTTCCAAAATAACAGGTTAATTAAAACTATTTCAAGTGAAATTATTGTTTATATTAGAGTGTCATAATCAATGCAAATCCAGCCTGCCCATTCCTCTCTGTTAGTGCACACCTAATAATCGATTATCGGTTACCACTTGACCTTGCCTCGTGAGGACTCGTCATATTTGCCTGAAATATCATACACCGATTTTGCATATTCTCGGTGCAAATGTACGAGTCTTTCTCTTTTTCGCCCTCTAGTTTTCATCGCTGTTGGAAAATATACGTTGGTCTTCAAAGTCTAGTTTCGAAAGTCGAATGACCCCAGCTTTTATGCTGACAATGAGATAACGTATAAAAAGGAAGCTATCAAGTCATGGTATTAGGCCATGTTTTTTAAATAAATTTTGAAAATGAGCCAAGTTTACGAATTGGTCTTCTCTCCTTCTTTATATTGCCGTAACCAGAAGAAATGTTAGCAAAATGATATAGGAAATAGGAGTCTTACTATGTCAGAAATTTCTGAAAACTCTGCATGACCATTTCATTTGAATAATAACTTTCTATATTATAACTTGAATGAATTCGCCTCTTTTGAGTATTTGTAAATCATTTGAAATGAAGTGTTGTGTTCTATTCCATCTTGGTTACCAATTAATTGATGCCACTACAACAGTTTCAATTTGGTCACGTTTCCCAACAGCTTCCAACTGTACAGAAAATGCCCGATCCACAATTCAACTAACATCAATTTCTCTTTATGGAGCTGTCAAACATCTGAGCCATTATGTCCAAGAACATCAGGTGAAAAAGGGGTTGCTTTTAGTTAGATCTCAGTCAATCGCAATGAACGTATGCGAGTCAAAATTCTTCTCCTCTCTTCCACCAGTATATCTTAGCCATATCAGTCGGAACCCAAATTACATCTCTGGTGACTGGACTAATTTTAAGTCGTGGAAATGTTTTTATTTAAATAAACATAGATAGATTTATAACTCCAAGTGGATTGTCATAGGAGTAGATAAGATACTTAGGATTTATGCATGAGACATGCACTAGAAATGCTTTTTGTGATATTACACTAACAGTAGGCGTAATATATACCCATCTATTTATGTTTGCGTGTAAGTAGGTACGCATGCGAAAACCCACAAATCTGCAAACTGGAAATGTGGGATTTTCCAATTGGATGAGAGGAAGCACTTTGTATTTCACAGTCTCGATTCCCCAATTTCGCTCAAACTTACACCACACACCTTAATCGCCTAACCGGTAGGTCAATAACTCTTATTTAAATCCTCATATACCCATCTTGTTTATTTAAAAAAATATGTTTACTTGTCAAATTATATATTCCCATGAATATTGGAAGTCGTGAATATACTTATAAAAATTTGAAAACGAAATTAGCAATTAATAATTTACAGCGTTCGAAAATTATAATGGAGTTAAAAAATCGCTTATAACACCCTTCTGTTAGAATAATTATGAGGGTAAATTCAAAGCTCATTGTATTATCGATTCAGAAAATGATTCAAGAATTAAATACTTTTTAGAGTGGGGTGAATGTCGCTAGTAATTTTATATTCATGTTAGTTTTAATGTTCCTTGAGCGATTAAACAAAATTAATGTGAATGCTAACCATCATTGTCCTCAAGGTCAGGGAGTTGGTATTGGTCTAACTTAATTACACAAAAACACCATGCCGACTAGTCTATATTTACCTTAGTTTTTTTAACACTGCAAACTTTCAAAATTTTTGACCCTGAATACAAACTCGTCCCAAAATGTAAACAGCTTGAAGTGACCTTCATAATGGCATTTTGAATTGCCACAAATTAAAGTGGGATAAATCGAATTATGAAACCAATCCATAAATCAATCAATCCTCAAAGTTTTTACAGGGTTTAGATTTTTTTCTTTTACTGAAAAAAAAACAGTTTTAAGTCAGCCCATCGGCCAAATCAATCGTTGAAATATTAACTAAAAGATTTTGTGTTCGTGTTTTTTTTTCCAATGGAGGAGATTCTAAGCTTCATGATGCTTTATTTCGTTCTGATGATTTTCGTAAAATCAACCGATCACAATGCTTGCAGTTTCAGGATCAGGCCTTTTGTCAATTTTCAGTTTGTGATATTGTACTTATCTGAAATAGACCCAAGAAATTTCCTTTTAAGTCTGTTAAAACTGTTAAAATTTTTGTCCAAACTAAGGTTTATAGACTGCTCTTCTCGAAATTTTGGTCGGGACAATGAACTCCAGGGAATCGAACATACGAAGGGCGAATAAGGACAGCAGTAGGTCTCGGCACCACTCAAGGTACGAAAATACTTTAATATTTTTCAATTAATTCGTAATTAACATAACAGTTTTAATGACATTTTGCTTCGATTAAGAAGTATGAGTCATAACAGATAACTTGATTCGATAATGCTATTTTATACTTATTATTAAATACTAATACTGTTAATAGTAATATGTAATATAATGTTACTTTGTGCACATTGATAAAATATATAATAAAATGAATGAAAAATATGAAGGTTATCTGAGAACATGGAGGTCGTACAATCTATTAACTCAGCTTTGTAATACATATACTTCTATCCGCATTAAAGTATATTTTTCATAATTTTGCAGTTATAGAAAGGGCGATATTTTGAGATACTCCGTGGTTCTTTACTCTGAAACTAAAGAAGACTTGATGAAGAAAATAATGTTAATAGTCGAAGAACAAATTAATAAATCTGAATCCGAATCAGTAAGGATTTTACGATGCTTTCATAAGTTGAATTAGACTAATTTATCTAAATCACCTTTCCTCTGCAGTCAAGAATTCGAAATATAAAGGAACGCTTAGATGACGTTTTCGGTCCGAACTGGAATATTTTCATGGCCGATAGTCGATGTTGGTCGTTGAAGACCTACAAACAGGGCACAAATGTGGTTTTTGAGTATGATAACGTGGTGTACGATATTTATCAGGCGCCAGAAACTACCCACAATGTTCAAACGAACGGACCATTTTACAAATGAACAATTTGTCACTCCTTTCCATTTCTGAAGTTTCCATTCATCTTTGTTCCTTTTCTTTGACGAACCTAATACTATTAACAATTACTGTCTATTTGCGATTACCACTTCCGTAATTTCCACCACTCTGGTCACATTGTGCGTAGCTGAAAAGTCACTATCATTACGAGAAATTTTGTCTTATTTCTCGTTCAAAAGAGCAGGATTAATTTGATTCAATTTATAAATTTTCGGCTCGTTTACAAACTACTGATTTACTTGAGCAGGTGTACTCGATTTTTAAAAAAAAATTAACATCGAGATTTGATTAAACCATATATTTTTCGCAAATAATGTTGCAAAAAATGCACTTGTGTAAACGAAAAATAAAAAAAGAGGTGTAATATCACTTCTAAGAAGTGATCAATCATAGTTAATTTTCAACCCCATGCATCTCAATTTATAATGTTACTATGTCAATGCTTCCAGCGTAAGGCTTTTCTGGTATCTAGTTGCGTATCGTCAATCACAATTGTGCGTATTAACCATAAAGTATCGAACTTGGAAGAAAATTGGAGTGTAATTCTATGGGAGAAGACGCAGTATGTCTTAATATATCATGATCTTTCATAAAAGTTCTTCAGATAATGAATGCGCTTCTTATTGCTGGAAAATTTTAAGAAATTTTTACAAGTGACGAGTTATAAATCAATATTTGAATTAGTATCCCGTTTTATTATTAAAAGTGATATGCGTAATAAAGCACGCTGCTACGGAGGAATTGGAGGTAGGCTGAATTAACAATTACATAAATTAAACGATTACATGCATGATGACGGGGAAAAACGTAAGGTGAACTCATGAGAAGCGAGGAATTGGGATAGGCTTAACCAATATCCAATCCCGTTTTAGGGCCAAGATGGTTGCTTACCAATTTCGAATACGCAGCAATTACTCCCTCAGATAAATGACTTAATATATGCTAGAAACCGCCAGAAATAACATGTGATTCGAAATTAATTATTTGAATCGTATGAGCAGCTGAAAGCAAGACAGCATACATTTTTTAGGGAAATTTTTGAATTTCAGTTTTGTTAAAATGTCGCTTTAAGATCCGCGAAGACACATAGCCTTATCTCTTAGTTTGCAAACAACTCCAGAAATTCGAGGTTATTAATTAATTTGCAAATTCATAGCATTCAATAACAAACCGTCTGATCACCATCATATAAATCCCAAGCTGTCAAAAGTAGTTGGCAAGAGTAGAACCACTTACACCGTATCGGACAAGACTAAAACTGATCATGATAAATTTGCTCATTATGGGATATCTCCAGTCAGAGAAGTGATAATACGACCATACGTTAATAAATGATAGTGGTGAAGATGGCCACTAACGAGAGTATTTTGATTTATTTTACACTTCGTATTAAGGCTTCCATTTTTTCAAGTTGAATTGATTTTATGGATCTCGTTTCTATTATCAGATTAATTTATTAATAATCTTTTCAAGTAAAGCTTTATCAATTTGTCAATTAGAAAGTTCTCTCGACGGTTAAAACCAAGTTACCATCATTCCTCATCCAATGTTTTAAACTGAATCACTTCGAGTGCATACTTTCCTACACAATTGAGTGACAATAAGAACATATAGATAGTTGTAAATATTCGTCCTACCGAAACCAACGTCGTAGTTGTCCTAATTGCAACTCTAGAACTCTTGGCCCCAATGCTGAATTATCTCAATTTACAAACCTTCATCCTCAACGAAGGTTACATGCACTTTTAACAAATCCTATCTTTGTTACAATCCTTGCGAAAGGAAGCGAAAGTACCAAAATTAAACCAAAATTAATTATGACTTCTTATTAGTTTTCCAACATGGTTTCCTTTTTGGAATACGCAAACCTAACACAATTAAATCGGGCATGTCCAAACATTCTGGAGGGTGCGGCGGTACGTGCCGAGGACTTCTCAGCTAGTCAGCTATTAAGGTTCATTTAAGTTATACTAAATGTATTTGATTGCTAATCATGTCTGCCGTGAAAATAACTTCAATAAATGCCTTATTCTCTATACGTTTGCGTCTTCTTCCCCATGGAGAGAGTGTAAATAATTCCGAGAGCCTATCCATACTAAGATATTTTGCCATAGAGATCACTGAGGATAAGCCAGAACTTATTCGTGTAGCGATTCGCTACAACTTTGATCATATCTATCAATGATCTAAGTTCATTTTTTGTATTGAAGCCTACAGCTACATAATAATCTGGCAAGTTTTCACTATCCTATCTCAATTAATGTTTTCAATGCGGCTGCATCATATGTTTTATTAATTTTCAGAAAAGCTAGTGATTGACAATTTAAGTTATTAACAACATACATACAACGGCCAAGTGAATTTTCTACTTTTTTTAAAATGTCCATCTTAGATTGTAATATCCTCGGATAATGCTAGTCTTCTGATATTTATTTAAACAAAATGGCAATTACATGAACTCGATTTTACATCCTTCACTTTAAACATGGCTCTGCAAAATCTAAAAAATGTTATTACTACACACAAAGTGTTTTGTAGCATTCAGATCTGCGAAAATTTTAACGCTTCTGGAAAATACTACTTTTTGTTTGAAGCTAATATGCAAATTCTCAGTAAAAAAACCTTGCATGGAGGAAATTCAGCACATTTATACTTTTTATTGGACAACCTAAAATTTAAAAGGAGATTAAAAATAAGCCGCACATTTTAAAATACAATTAATAAAAATAATTTACGACCATTTCTACGATTACATTTAAAAGGAAGAAGTCTGTAGGCAACTTTTCATTTTCTTTGAATTATCACATTAACTTTGGATAATGTGTAAACTAAAAATCATAGGAAATACCCTGTATTTGCTATGGCACATTTCAAACTATATTTCAAATGATTATCATGTTTAAGCAAGATGGTTATATGATTGATTGAACGGCTTAATTAGATTAAAGGACAAACCGTGTGCAAGCGAAATATGCATCAACACAAGTGTGCCAAAAATGCCTACAGCAATTTCCATTGCACACTCAAATGGCACGTACTCGAGACAGCTCTCAGAATCAGTAATCTATAATTGTTTGAGCGTGTGCCTTCGTCAGCAACTCAATTGGAAGGAGGACAGACCTACAGCTGAGAATGCTCGACGTCAATGTGAGAGAGGTTTATAGGCAGGTGTCTATGCCCTAGCAAGTGTCAATTTTAGGGATCTTGAAAGGATTGGAAAAATCGATAAAGAATGAATTGTGGTGGTTGGATGAGGGAAAATAATGTTGAATTTGAAGAAGTGGAGATCTAAGTTGGGTCTATAGTTACAGACTTGTTAGAACTAACTTCGTAAGATTTCGTAAAACATACTTAAAGGGTCATTGCATTTTTTAGCACAACAAATGATGTGTAGGCGTATTTAAGTAAAGGATACTATCTGCGCTTGTCATAGAATAATTCTTCACAGCGATAACGACTCGCAAAGCTGATCCAAGGGTTACAGATGACTAAGTTTCACAACTATTTGAAGAAGCAATCACTAAGTGGTCAACGGATTTAACCTCACAAATCCACTTTTATATGACCAAAATATCAAACTTCAAGGTCTTGCTTTGGCTTGATGAATCAGTTTGGTTAATAATTTAAAACAAAACTAAAAGATTTATTATTATTATTATGCATAAAACTGCAATTTTTACATGTTATCAGTCAAGTTAGTTTTAATTTCAATGAGAAATTAGTACAAGTGTTTCTGTCTAAGAGAGAAGTTAACAGTAAGGTATTGAAAAATGTGGAGAATTGGGGAGAAGGCCTATTTCACCTTAGTTAATCAGATGATAAGTCAATCAAAATAGTCGAAATTCACCTAACTTCAAATTATGACATGAATTTTTTATGAAAAATTTTTACGTAGGCAAATATTAATAAATGATTTTAATAAAATGCGTTGAGATTAGAGCAACAAGATTATCTATTTCCCAATGACAAGACCTTCAATTAACTTTTGTTTTATAATTGCTCATATTTTACACGCCCCAGCTCATTAAAATTTAGCCCACAACCTTACTGGACTTAGTGAAAACGAAAGTGGAACCTCAACCGCAGAAGCAATATGGTTATTGGCCAGATCAGGCTACAAAATCCCTGATTGCTATCAATTATGATGGAGAATGCCGGTCATTTCGATCTTACAACCATCTCGTATTTACTTGTCTTAGCTAATATGACGTGTCCTTATTAAGATTGACCTATCGTGCAGCATGCACTGTTATCGTGTGATTATGCACGATAAATTATCACTAGAAGTAGCCGAAGTAACCGATGTGTATTCACTATGCGTCAATTTATCTTATTAAAAATTTCGAATTCTATTAAGGCATATAATAAGAAAGAGCATAACACCCCCCAGGTGACTAGAGAGCCAATGAGGACTTTTTACTATTCAAACTCTATAGATATCCATCATTATTTGAAATGCCCACATTTTCTGCCTTTCATTCCTTTCAATACATTTTTTTTATTTTACTTATGGAAAATAACTAGGATTATATAAAGCAAAAACAACGTTTCAGGTAGTCACGGTTATGTATTTGTGGATGCTTCAACACTGACTAACGCAACATTCGAATAAATTCCTGCACAAGTAGACCTGATAATTCAAACCTCACCGAATGAAATTATGCTAATCGTTTTACTTTAAAATCTCTCATCCAACCAAGGCGATGACATCAATCAAAACACGAGAGTTATTTTTCATTAAAATGTACCATATCTGATTTGATGTGGGATTGGCAACCCAAAGGTTGCAAAGTTAATTTTACAATCTTATATACATTAGAGTGACATTTCCCATGATATAACTAAAATCCGACTTTGGAACGGTTTTGCCAAGGAATTCTAAAACTTAACTCACTAATTAACGTGCCAATCAGGCCATGAAAACAGCACAAATTTAAAATGGGATTTCTGCATGAAATCGCCGGAAACGATACCAGATGGTGTTTCCATCATAGCCAATATTTGAAATTTATTCAAAATACTCGTTGAAATATAAGTTAATGCCTAATGCAGTAATCAATAAATACAGATTTCCAAGAGGTGAACCATAATTACATACTGACCTATAGGATAACGGCACACTTACACACTCCGTCACTCTCAGTGTGCAATTTGAAATTTCACGCTTCTTTCTGCCAACATCATCACATATCAGCACACCATCAAGTGCTCATAACAGAAAATGACTTTGGAAGAACCTGATGCTGATCTCTTGGTGCATTTATTTGATGAAATTAATGAGTCTGAGTCCCGTAAGTTTTATATCTTTTACAATTGAAGCACACGCTCTCCTCTTACTAGGCCTGCCTACTGAAGAATACTATCGTCATCTTCTAAAATGGGGTATTTCAAAGGACAAAGCAAGGGTATTAATTGGTATTCTTTTATTCAACTCCTCCATCTAAGAACTATGTTGCTATGTTTGATCCCAAGGGTACCGGCTTTGTGAGACGGGACGATGTCTGCAACGCTTTACACTTCTTCCCAAGCGAGTATGATTTAATTTTAGTCCTATAACTCCTGTAGACAAGGATTTCTGGGAGATGTGGATGTTCTTTCGAGTGATATGTCTCAGCGAAAACGGGAATCTGTTATTAAAATAATTCTCTCCACTCTCGCCTTGAGAAAGCCGAAGAAGGTGGGTCGTAAATTTTGCTTATTTTCATATTCTTTCATTAAAGGAGAGGCTTCGAATTATCAAGCAGAAATTGGACTCTCTGTATGGTGCTGGTTGGAACGTATACATTGCCGAGGGTCGTTATTGGGCTGTATGCTCCCACAAACCGGGATCCAATTTAACATTTGTGCATGATGGAATTGTGTATGGAGTTTTTCAAACACCTTCTGAAGATGATTTTCCGGATGGTGGCCATCATCATCGTCTTTAGTCAATTAAACGATAGTTGATATTGCTGATAATGAACAGTTAATACAAACAAAATTTTTTACTTTTATTTAATAGTGGATTTATTGAGCTTTTTTACTATGTAATTTTATTTCCGAAAATATTAATTATTGCCGAAAACAATTGCACATGAAATTCAATAAAAGTGTGGCTGATTTTAACTAGTTGGTTTGAAAACAAGATCGTACTCAATCTTCTAGTTTTGCAATACTTTGAAACAAGATATTTGTGGCTTCATTGGCTCGATTTCTACTGAAAAATCAATCAGATAATGTGATTTGACAAACGTTGATATGATTTCAAAATAACAGAAGATGAAATGTAACAATAAGATACTTCAAAAGATACCCACACTGATGTAATCTTTGGTAAGAATAGAAGAACCTATTATTAGTAACATTTGAGTCATCTCGAAATTTCAAAAACCAAAAACGTACGTCATAATGTGAAACGACACGTGGTTAAGCTTACTAAAAGAAAAAATTGGGAGAATATATATTAAAATGGAAGATTATTTTCCTAATTTTACAAGACAAAATAAAATATTCACAGGAATATCAAAATGTATAATGATTTTAGAGCCGCAAGGTTCACTCTACTTGAAGTGACTTTCCATTTGACCTATTGATTCTCAAACACGATAAGTTTAAATATCTAGCCAAAGAAAAAACTACCGATCAGATATTGCCGGAGGTTGAAACGCTTGCTCTGGTATACAAATCCAACTACGCTTGATGACCATCTCCGTTTTCACTTGTTTTAAATGGTTAAAGAAAAATGCCAAGTGAGTAGCATCCAAACGAGTCAACTCGATAATTCTTCCCACAGAAAAATCAAATAGCCCTCAGGATGAAAATCTTATCGATTAACTTTGGATCATTGAAATGCTTTGAGTTGAAATCATTGGACATTAAATCTTCATACCCAAAAATACGCTTTGTTCATTTCCCGGTAAGTTTAAAATGTCATATTATCGTATTAATGGGGGAGGGAGAGAGAGATTATTATTAAGCACAATTTAAAAAAGTTAGTAAATATTTCTGAATGCAACAAACGTTTTCCCTGCAGGTGAAAAGCCAAGGTGGAAACTTGTTAAAAATTGAATTCAACTGATTAGAGAATTAAATGTAGATTATCTCAAATCCCTTTCGAGCTATATGCTCTGGGTAAAATGGTTCAAAATATAAAAGACTGCTACTGACTCAAAGGATGTTTGCAGATTTTTACAACACATTACTACAAATTTTAACAAATTTCAGTAGAACTGCTGATTAAAATTTTCATTAGAGAGTGCAGCGGATCGTTCAGTAATCTCTATGGCAAGATCCCCCAGCATGGAAAGGCCCCAAACGAAATAGAGGAAACAGGTGTATTTGAGTTGCGCATGTCTGACACAGAGTTTAGTCATTAAAATACAATTAAGGGTTTGTTAAACCATGCAGCGACAATTGATTAGTTCTTAGCTGGGAGGTTTCTGGGCTCATGACCCCACCTTCGAGTGTATCGGATTGTGCGTTAGATTTATTTTTCCAGCCATGGTAGTGTTGTACACTCCACAGGAGCCCCTCTTATAAAAATAACTTATTTGGACAAAATGGATGTTATATAATCGATAAATATTTGTTTCAATTTGTAATCTATTTTCTAAAAATCCTTCATTATCAAATTTTAAATAAACGTAGAGGTAGGCATTCCTGAATCTGATTTGTTTAAATCCTAGAGAAGGTAAATAATATTATGTATCTATGCAATAATAAGCAGATTTTGTTTCTCTAATAGAAGACTCTCATTTGACGCAAATCCTTATTCGTTTATCGATTTTTGTGAAGCGAACTCGGATTTACCGACTTTAAATTAACCTTCAGATGAAAATTATCGATTGAATATTTGCATATAATAAAACAACAGCTTTTCCTAATTGAGGTCTATCATGCTTTTTGCTGTTAGGCTAATACCACTTACGAGGTTAAGCATCTTTGAATTCGTTCGCCGTATCGGGGTCAAAAATGGCGAAACGCGCTCAAAAGGCAATTACTAAGTAGTTCATCAAAGCAGTCATACTGGTTTCTGATTTTACCCTTAATGTATATTACTCAATAACATAAAAGAAATGTAATAACCCCTCAAATATGTCTATATACCGATTAATCACTTCGAATTATTCGAACTGAGCTTATTTAGCACGCAAGAAACTAAGCAGCAGCACTCGAGCCTAATTTTTTTCCCAGAAAGTCACTTATCGGCACCAATGACGTTTTGCAACAAATACGAGAAACTCGATATAGATTGGCTCTTATAACCCGTGTGATTATTACGTTAGGTAGTTGACTCGGTGTTGGACTGAGAAAAAGTCGAGTTTAGTCGACAAATTGTAGTTAACTCATACTCTCCCTCCCTCGCATATAGCCAATCTTTTGAATGGAGAGTCCTGACTGTGAAACACTGCTTCGATATTTTGATGAACTCAGTGAAACCAGTAATAGCGCATTTTCGATCCCATTTCTATCTACTAACCCTCCTATCCTTGTCATTTCTTTCACCTTTTAGGAGTTGCAACAAAAGACTTTGAGAATCATCTTCTAAAATGGGGTTTTGAAAAGGACACGGTAAAGGTAAGCACAGTACAAGACTCCGCAGTAACTTTTTTACACTTTTTAAGAGTTACGCTGCTAGATGTGATCCTCAAAAGACTGGCTATATTAAACGACGAGACTTGTGCGATATTTTAGACTATCATCCCAACCAGTGAGTTTATTGATCATATGTGTTTATTTCTTTTCGATTCAATTTCAAGTAAATACTTATTCTGTGTAATTGCAGGCCGTCTTTTCTGAAAAATGTAAGCATAATTGAAACGGATATGAATCAATGCCAAAGAGAATCCATTATTCAAATTGTTCTTCATGGAATGAGAGGAGCGGATTCACCTGAGGTGAGGTATAAATAAATTGAATATATTTTAGAATTTAGCATATTGTAAGGTTTAGTTAAGTCTAATTTTAAGAAAAATAATTATCAAAAAGGTTCCGTTCTGTTTAAGACATCTTAACTATTTTCTACCAAATACCTTTGGCTACTAACGACAACGAAGTTTAAGCTGTAATCCCGGAAGTGCGTTACAGTAATTTCGCTTAAATGCCTTCGAGCCATTTTCGAAATTTTGAATTTTGGCTCTGTGAAATATGAAAATGAGTTGATCTGAGTGTCTTTGTCTGTTCTAATTTTTTCCTTACATATGCTCCATCACTACTAAACGGAAGCACTACACTGGACGGCGACTAAAAGTGACAACACTACTAGTGAGTCTATTTACTAAGAAGACGTGAGATCAAATGAACTAAGTGGAACTTAGTGAGATTGAATAGTCATTGCCCATTTGCACAAGATGTCTCTGAAGCAAAGTTATACTCAACAAAATGGTGAGGATGCATGTTCTCAAGCAAGCTAAACCTATTCTCTATTGTGAGAAATGGCAGGATTCATGAAAGTGGGGTTAATTATAACTGAATAACTTTATTTATTCTCATGGCCTCTTTTAGGCTAAACTGTTCCGAGTTAAAGAACGCATTGAGAAATTATTCGGAAGAGAATGGAGTCTCTACCAGGCCTATGGTGGATTCTGGGGTATATGCCAGTACGAAGCGACGTCGAATCTTTGGTTCAATTACAAGGGTATAACCTACGGAGTTATGCAAGTTCCCGGATCTAAGGCCACTATCAAGTCTTCAATCGTATGACGGTCGTCCAAATGGATATTTGATACAATTCTTTAAATATTGTAATTATTATTCCTTATCGAGTTAATGTTTAAGAAAACAGCACTTTTACCTATTTTACCTTGATAAGGAAATTGTAATGACAAATGAGAACTTGATCATCGCAATCATATGTCAATTTATGACATACTGAGTCAGTTCCATCATGTCATTTTCAACGGGTGCATTAATGAAAAAAATCAGTCAATTGTAGGTGAATTTTATCAAAGTATAAAGTAATTGAGTATGTATTGCCAATATCTTGAACAATCTGGTCTAAAGATAACATTTTTGAGATATGTTAAGGCATAAGATTAGTGCTAATGTGAAGGACTACGGTTCTAAGCCACAACCATAAAACGTTACCTCTTCACCAGTCCCAGTCCAACCCCAATGCAAAAAAGAAAACAAGAATGAATAAGCACAGCATGGAACCGTCTTGGGTGGTGGATTTGACATCACATTAATGGCGAAGCTTATGAGAATCGCATCCACGTATGCACAGGTAGGGCAAAACCCGAATCCTGAAATACGGCAGGACTTGCAGCAGTTGATGCCATAGAAATGATTAGTTATTTTCGACAGTGCATGCTTTAGACACGGTGAAAGCGAACATTTATTGTTAATAATCAATCTAAAAGCCAGCAGCGGCTTTCATGCAATTAACAAAAAACCATGTAGCCACCGATATAATAGTACATAACTAATAATATTAACTTGGCTCGCCACATGGGGATGCTATTCATATGGAAACCTAGAGTCAGAAGAAAGCAAAAACACGATCGTAGATCCAATTATGAGTTCTTTCCATCATCTTATTTAGAATCCACATCTACTTACATGCAAGTATGAGTTATGGAAGCAACTAGTTCTTTACTTTGCAAGCAACACTACGGCGGAGAAATAGGAGCAAGGATGAGAAACAATCGATTAGTCTACTACTTGACAAACGAATTCCATTGGCAGATTCTTTTGTATGCATATCTTTTTACCCACTGGAGAAGCTAATAAGGTAAATGTGCAAGAGGAGAATGCATGCGTAGACTCAAATTAGCTTTTTAGACGGTCTCATTTACTGATTTTCTTTGCTTCGAATAAAACTGCTTGACAGCTAGACTGCATCTTCATATGATTGAGATGCGTTAAAATTCTATTCATAGATAATAAATTTCAATTGAATAGCAATCACATCAAGGTTTTTTAATCAGAGCTGCCAGCTGTCGGCGAATTATGTCGAAGAAGGTACTGTATGATTCGTGTGAACGCATTATTATCTATTCCAAAGCACGGCATACAAATTAAGAATCCCGAAGATCATACTCAAATATGTCAATCCAATTAAACCGATATGTACTTACGGAATTTTGCCCCAAATCCTC
Organism: Hymenolepis microstoma; assembly: GCA_000469805.3. NCBI lineage: Eukaryota > Metazoa > Platyhelminthes > Cestoda > Cyclophyllidea > Hymenolepididae > Hymenolepis > Hymenolepis microstoma. Next base: position 5,360,357 of record LR215995.1, on the reverse strand, counting down.
ATCAATCTTGGTAGTAATTAGGCTTATTCAAGTACCAAAAGCAGGATATCTGAATTCATTTGAAATATTTGCCAACAGACACCCCTTAAAGATATATAAAACGTGCCAGAAAATCCGTACATTATAAAGTTCGAAGCCGGTTGAGGAGTAAAAAATTTTAGAGGATTAATAAAGACTTACATATGCAAAAATTACGAAGACCATGTACTCTCCTACAAAATTCAAACCCACAGGATCTCAAAGGGCTGTCGGAAGCGAGTATTAATTTGACAACTTGGTTATAAAACTATAAAATTATCTATCTTTCCTTAGTATATATTTATGGTTGCGACATTAGTTCACATTGGCATTTTGTTTTAATAAAGTACTATCACTCATGGAAAGTGATAAAAAGAATAAGGATAGTTCCCAATACCATTTAGAGCACGTTTTCCAACGCTCATTTTAGGTAGAGAATGGCATTATGGAATCTTCCTAATTATTGTCCCCAAGATTAGTCAAACCTAGACAATGCGATTTACCATAGAGCTAACTGAATACGCGCAGATGGGAATCGAACACGCAACCAATACGTCACTCTTAATAACTTTCTCCCTGGGAACAAAAGAATTAAATGGCAAGGGAGAATGTGAGTAATTAATGTCAGTCAAGAGTCAGTACAATTTTAAATTGTCCAGCACAGCCAATATTCACATAAAAATGCAATCAAAGCACATTTTTACCTTTATTATATTACTCTTGATATAAAGACATTTAAGAGACTACGCTTCTGCTTACTGTTCACATATTCGATCAACTTATAAATGAATTGGTGGGCTAATCGTGTTTTTCTTACTTATATTGATGGGACTGATGGAAAAATTTACCAGCGTCAACTCATCAGACCCAGTGTTTGAAAGTAACGTGAACTTCCCAAATCACTCTGATCAACTTGTTATTCGAAACTTTAAGGATTAATTAAGTGGTAGTAGTGTAGCTTTGTACTTTTACTAAGCTCCTGAATAACAGTAGAAAACTAAGGCGGATTGGTACACGATTAAGCGTGAACTTATTCTCAGTAATATCTATAGTAAGATACCTCAACAATATAGAGGTAACAGACGAATTGTGTGGAGCACGTTTATTTACGATGTGCATCCGTCACAGAGCTTGATCACTAAAATATAATCGAGGGATTTGTTAAACAATGTAGGGACTGTTGATTGGTGCCTGGCTGAGAGGTTTCTGCGCTCAAGACCGTATTTGCACCATATGCGACAAGAAGCACGACCGCCCCATGGAGTCTGTCTGAGTGGGCATGAGATTTTTAGTTCAGACATAATTGTTTTATGCACTCCACAAAGCTGTAATCCGGTGTTAAAATTGCGCATCCATCCATTAGCATATTATCTTTGTGCGGTCTTTCACATAGGACCTTAATTAATTATATTAAACGGAGGCTATTAGGAAGAAAGGAAGTTTTATTTTCCTTTCAAATGATGATACGAAGTATGGGTCTTATAAACTGAGTATTTACTAACAATTTATAAGTAGTAATATTTTCATTTTTCCTATGGTATTCTAAATAAACGTTCCACCTCATCCCTCTTCGAATTTAGGTTTCACTATTGGAATTGATTTAAAATCATTTAACCCAATATAGGCCTGGTTTAGGATGAATAGATATTTACTAAGCCATTTATTTACCCTGAGATGCAGGGAAAATTGTAATTACCAATCGCTTTTGTATCGAATAAATATTTACAACCTAAATTGTCACTAGAGACTTGAGTAGTGTTCAATTGCATTTCTTCCCTTTGACTGTTATTTGACTGAATATGTAGTAGGGCAAATAGTTGGATACGAATGTAAATCTTCTAAACGTGCTCGAAAGTGCTTAAAACCTAAAAGTGCAAGTTAATTCGAAACAACTTTTTTATTGATTTCTGATTTTTGATGTAGTACAAATCAGGGGTGTGTCAAACGAACCACGCCAAGTAATAGCTAAAATCATTATTCAATCTGTTAAATCAATTTCCAAGCCCCTCTGATGGCACCACTCCCTGGTAAATTCCACTGAATTACTAGGCATCCTTGAACTATTGTTCTCTTTTATCAGAAAGATTAAAACCCAGCGGCTTAGACAGTTATTCACCAGTTATTCCAATGTTGCGTTACGTCAGAGGCGTCTTCCTGGAGTACAAAACACTTACTGCCAATTGGCAGGGCTTCTGTTGTAAATGGCAAATATGGTTCATAAATTGTATTCATTAATCAACTGGGCTTTTTACTTTAGCATGTGTTTAAATTTAGTTTGATTTAGTTAAATTAAAACCATGAGATTGAGCTCCCAGCAAAACCATAGGAAATTTCAAGATTTACAGAGCTTTTGAACTTTTGTTTAAATGTTGTAAAAGTTTTTTGTATTGTTTTGTCATTACTTTTCAAAAAAATACATTTAGTCTGTTAGTTTGATGCTTCCTTTACTTCCTTATATGCAAGAAATACATCCTTTAATTATTATGTTGGGAGAAATTAAATTAAGTTTAGTCAGCTTGAAGTAAAAAATCCGGTCTCTTAAATTTAAGATTCAACGCGTAAATTTTAGATACAATTGTAACTATGCCTTTGTTTACGCCGTTCTTTACTCTCCTGACGACTAAAATCAATTTTAACATACAAAATTTTTACTGAAAATGAAGAATTTATAACACTAGGTGGTTGAAGTATCTTTAGGGGTGTGAGTAATTACACGTGCTTATTGGTTGCTTTTAGGGTCTTATAAAAGCCGCCATTGATGCACTCATTTAATAACGAAATTGCTTTTAAAAAGCTATAAAGACCGTTATAAACCCCCCTCGGTACCTTTTTATCGTAGTCGAGTCAACATGTCAGCTCCACCATCTCAAGAGAAATTCACACCTGCTTTCCTTCTTCATCTCTATGATGAATTGAGCGAATCTAAGCCTGGTAAGATCTGCAGCTTATTTCCCACTCATGTGCCTGGCTGTAAATACTACTGAAATCTTCATTAGACTGTGCTAATGGGTAGTTTCTCCTCTAACTAGATTCCACACTGAAGGACTATGAGGATTACCTAATACTCTGGGGTATGGATAGGAAGAAGGCAAAGGTCCGTTTTTTACTAGTTTGCAGGTTATGAGTAAGATGATGCCTGTAGATTTAAATGATGAATATGCATTTTGCAGGTTTGCTGTTCCCGGATTAGCCCCAACAAGAAAGGAAGATTGTCAAGAGAAGACGTCTGTAACGGTCTTGGTTTCGCTCCAGAACAGTAGGTCTACGGCTAACTACATTTCGCTTTTAAATGTAACCAAATGCTAATAACGAATTTTGCCTGCTTTAAATTAGACCAGCTGGATTGAGGGACATTGAAATTCTCTGTCGAGATATGCCTATCAGGAAGAGCGAGTCCATTCAGGTCATCGTCTTAAATGTTCTCAATTCAAAAAGTTCCTACGTAGTAAGTTATGGAGAAATCTTTGAATATTCAGGCCTCATGGATATTTATATCGACTTTCTCTTATATAGGACATTGTGACGGAGATCAAGAGACAAGTGGAAAATATCTACGGTACGCAATGGAATGTGTTCGTAGCCAGCGGTCGATACTGGGGACTTTGCACTCACAAGGCAGGTGGAAACCTTGTCTTTGCATATAATGGCGTTGTCTATGGAATCTACCAGTCACCTGAACGCGATTTTGAGGATAGCCCTTTCGGAATCAATTCATCTTATGCTGTTAGTTCCACACACTGAATTACTGACCCGTCAGCATCATAGAAATATGGCACTTTCCATCGTTTTTGATTTAATAAACGGATGTATTTTAAATTTATTTTTTTTCTATAAAATAAATTTGAAAATAGAATATAAAGGAATTATGATGTAATTTCAAGACGAAAGAACTCATACAGAGGGAGAATTAAGAAAAACAAATGGTGTTTCCGCTGGTAGACGAAGCAGCCAGTGCCTTCAAAACAGGAGAACTGTTTATCTTACATAAATGAAACTGTGCAATGCACTGAGATGTAGTTTTACAACTTTAGTATCACAAAGAGTACATTTCGCCTAAAAGTTAGAAACCTCAGGACTGACCTTTCCAGGAAATTGACTACAAAGACTGAACACTTTTAAGTAAAATTGATTCCCAAAATTATATTGTAAGATGTATATACCTAATTAAAATAAATAAAATCGAACTTGGGCATATTTTTTAATGAATATTTATATAAATATTTGCTTAAACCCTGGGACCAAAAAGTAAATATTCGAAAGTGGTAATCATATGAAGAAACCTAAAGTTACTCTTATGTGATGTAAAAAATTAAAAATAAAAACCTCTTTTCACTGGTTCAAACAAATGAACTTGACTAAAGGACATCACTGAGGAAGGGATCAATCGAACGGGTTCGACTCAAATATATATTTATCTCATCTGAGTTATTTCTTGCTTTAAATTGTGATTTCAAATGACAATTGCAATCTATTTGGCGACTGAAACAAACTCCAACTTAGCTTAATTAATTAGTTCCAAATTTTACAATGACAATTAAGCACGTAATTTTGCTCGAACGCCAGCAAGCGAATTTATTAAAGATAACCTAATTATGATAGAATGGTGAGACGGGTTGAGTTTGCATCTTTTTGAGAACGCACAGTTTAAGTGGTAGTGAGCTAGATGATCTAACACTTCTGACTAACTAACTCTGTGGAGGTGGTGTTACGTTTGGCGAGAGAAAGCTAATTCATTTGGTTCTGTGCCATCACCTCTTGCTTGCACTCATATAAAAATGTCATGCCACTTAAAAAGGGAGTCTCTTGCTACAATCTAAACTCGCCGATTCATTAGTTAACGAGTGATATGGGTGACTCACTTCAACCAGAAAAACTTGTCCATCTCTTTGACGAACTCACGGAAACTCAACCCGGAGTTCCCACTGCAGAGTACAAGAAGTATCTAGTGAAATGGGGCGTGGATACCAAGACTTCTACGGTAAGTATAGTCTTCAAATACTACGATTCCTCTTCCGTTATAGAGGATTTGTAATATGGCTGACCCAACAGGAAGTGGACGTGTTACCCGAGATGCGCTCTGTGAGGGACTCAGATGCTGGCCAAACCAGTAAGGCGAATTTATTTTTAATTTACTGCCTCATTTGAGACCCGCAATTTTGAAAAATGTTCAGTTGTTGGACTCTGATATGTCGCTCATGAAACGGGAGTCTGTTACTCTCCTTATCCTCGAAGTTATTTCGGAAAGAAAATCAAAAAAAGTAATCTAATTCTATAGCACAAAGTTCTAACTCCCAAACCCCTTAAAACTTGCTTATTTATTATGAAATATTTCAGGAAACAATTGACGAGATCAAAAAACGATTACAAGCTATCTACGGTGAGGGCTGGAGTGTATACATTGCCGAGGGTCGCTATTGGTCTGTTTGTTCACATCGTCCAGGTTCCAATCTAGCCTTCTTGTACCAAAACACTGTCTATGGTGTTTATCAAATTCCTAATACTAAATAAATGGCTTACTCGAAGCTATTCTTGAAATAAAGTCCATTACTTTTATATTTCAAAAAGATCTTTTCTATTTTCTCTTCTGAATCAATATATTTTTATATGTTAATCTAATTTACCTTGAAATCTATTTCGAAGAGGAAACTTTGAAGTTTTTACAACTTCAACGCCTATTTTTCACTTAAAATATCACGATCAAAGACATCGATGATCACTAGATCGTAAGCGTTGATTTCACATTGAAGGGTGTGTTTTATTTAATTAGCATTAGAGTACTTAAATAAGTCTAAAAATCCTCACCTCCAAACCTAGGAAATATCATGAGCTGGATATTTAAAGATTTGTGTGCACCTGAAGACAATTCATCAATCGGATTAAACATCAAAAGACAACAATATAATGGAGTACTTAGTGGTTTATATTAAATAGGAAATAATTTCCAAATTAACCATCTTTAGCCAATGATAGACTAATTTCGTTCATAAAACAATGGGTCAGGGTTTAGGATTTCAAATCCAGGTAGGATATATACTTAATTGGCAAATCATCAGCAATTAATCTGAACTCCTGCGGTGACTTTTCCTACTAGGGCTGACGGAAACTATAATAAGATTAATAATTTGGAATAATTAAAGTTAAATCAGAATGTAATTACATTTTTTCTTAGTATAACAATCAGCTCAATAATACGGTAAATAAGTTTTTTTTAACTTCTGTCAAGTGGATTAAAAAATGCTAATAAAAATCGTGCTTCTTTTTCTTTTTTTCAAAAAACAAAGAGAATTTTAAAAATTAAAAGTATTTGGCATTTATGTGTCACCTTAAGTGCTATGGACCTATCACGTTAATTGTGACTAATTCACTGAGTAAAGCAATAAAAAGATCACTAATGCCGCCTTGAGCTGCATTTTATTTACAAAGCTCTTAATTTCCACATGACTGGCAAGTACGACGCTGAGAAATACATCCTATACTTCGACGAGTTGCAAGAGAAGAATCCAAGTAAGCGAAATAATTTCCACCTTCTAATAATCATAATAAATGTAAAACTTGAGAGTATTCAAGTCGTTCTCGTAGCATTTGGAGAAAAAATAACGATTTTAAGTTTTTTTCAATTGGTATATCATTTGAGAAGACTATGAGGTCGGAATTTTTCAAAAAAAAATATATGACTTTGATTTTCAGGTGTTCCAGTTAATCTCTACCGTGATAAGTTGATAAAATGGGGTGCGCCTCCCAACGAAGTTGCCGTAGGTTTAATATAAATTTAGATGAGTTATTTTAAGGACTTTGACTATCTCTGTTTTTCTTCTCATTATAGACTATTATTAACATGATCGACCCAGATAAGAAGAAATATATCAGTCGAAATGATATCTACAACGGAATTAACTTTGATCCTGTAAGGTAGGATATATCAGATTTAATTTTTTCAATACAATCGTATTAAAAATAGCTGGTCAATTTACAGAAATCAAAATTAAATTTACCGCTTATTTCAATTTTCAGCCTTTGCTAGTCCTATTTATTACCACCAAAGATACTTCGACTCGAAGTACAATTACTTTTCCTTTATTTTAAATAAAATTAGAAAAGGAATAATATTCATTTTGGATTCATATTATACTGCACTGTTTGCCATTTCATTTTAAAATTTAATATTTAACTTATATGATATTTAGAAATAAGATAGTAACAAAATTATTTACAAAGCTACTTTTAAATTCAGAATATTTGTGTTTTATGTTTAGACTACATGCCCTTAAAGATGTCAGATATCTTACCTGTGACATGCCAGCAATGCAAAGAGATTCTGTCGCTCTCCTTGTTTTGGAAGTAGCAGCTCAGCATAAGGAGAAACCGGTAAATAAATTTTGCTGATTGCTTAAAATGACTGAAGCAGTGCAGGAAGACATACGTTTATGCCTTTAAAATGTTATTCCTCTCGACAGGAAATGCTACGAGAGCTGAAATCACGACTGCAGAGTGTCTATGGTGGCGATTGGACGTGTTTCATTTCTGAAGGTCGATTTTGGGCGAGAAATGCCCACAAACCCGGCACCTGCCTCGTCTTTACATACAATGGCTATGTCTACGGTGTTCATGATTCACCATCTTCTTGAATATGAGATGCTATTTCTGTTTTGTGTCAATCCGTGGCTAAAATTTTGGGTTTGACTTATTCTTATTACCCAAATAACCAAAGAATGAAATCAAGATAATCATTCTTAGGAATGTTCAATGGACTTTTTGAATAGCATTATACGCTGCTTGAGTAATAACTATATATGAAAGTCATGATCAAATTGAAACTAATCTTAGCATTGCCATAAGCGAATAAGTTCTCTTATTGGTTTTCAAAAATCCTAGGTGATTATGTTCTAGTGATCCAATATTCTGATTATTAATCTTGCCCAAACTGTCGGCAGTTGGAATCGAAAATGGAGAGTTTTTTAGCTTGAAAACAAATTAGCAAATACATTTTATCAATAAGTCACAGATTCCAGGTGCTGATTTTTCTCCTAATCAAAAATTGGTCAATGAAATAGTAGTTTGCCTTCACTTAGCCTCAAAATAAAATTTGCTACAAATAGGAAAGTAATTTTCCACACTGGGAAGATAAAAGGAACGACATCTGAGTTGGCTGCTCCGGTTTTTGCAAAGACAGAATTTATGGAACCGATTCTCATCGTTGCACAATCATTAAGCAGAATGGGCGTTTTATTTTGACACTAAAAGGGATAACAGAATATAAATTTCTCACGGTAATGGACCCAGGATGCCACTCATCTTCGCGAGTTAAGTGATTCAAACACTTCTGCGTCAAGGCTTAAGCAGTTTTGCGAAGTTTTTTAAACAACCTTAAAACAACAATGTAAGTCTGTCTGGTGTTCAGCTGAACTTTCAATTAAGGAGTCTACAGTTAGCTCTACACCATTTAAATGCTTTCAAAGTAAAGATACTTTCAGCGGCAAAGCTTTCCCTGTGCCAAAACTCGCGTTGCCTTTTACATAATGATGTATGATTAGATGAGCTCAAAGAAACTCCTTTTACCACATTCCTGAAAATCGAAAAAAGAGGTGAATTTGGATTGATCATATTGTTTATTGCACAAATTACTTCCAAATACTTGCTTAAATGAGTCCATTTATTAACTTGTCTCCTACAATTGTGGACAACATTATTGTTCGATGTTCATTATAGAATGTTCTCGAAAATGGTACTTTATTCCGTTTTAAGACAATGGAGTAAAATTACACTGTTCAAAATACTCATAATTAAATTTTTATCAACGATATGCCGAGTGACTAGGGTCTTGAAGAAACGCCAAGATTAAGAGAGTCGATGTATTTGCATTAATGGATAATTTAGGACAAAATATCATAGGTACACTAAGAAATCTTATTTATTTTCAAGTTATTTATATAAATTATGTAATATGATTTCCTCCATCATTTGCGACCCTTTTTGTTTTCCGTCCCTCTATTTGTTAATTAAGAATTAAAATATTCAGTGAAGAGATTTTCGACTTCAGTCACATTTAGAAATCATTTTTTTCACTTAGGTTATATTCTAGGGAGTTGGGAATATGATAATGGAGTGGAGTGTGGTCTGACAAATATGAAGGATTTTCGAGTACCGTTTTTGTTCAGAATTACCTTGTCACTGTTGGACAAGGTGATCCCATGGCCACTCAGACAGGTTGAAAGCTGCGACCGTGCAAATTCGCGTAGGGAGTAAGTGCGGTCGTGAGCGCGGAGAACGAAGCCAACCGCCAATCAATGGTCCTCGCCTGGTTTAGTACAGCCGCCATATTAGTATAATGAAGATTTTTGTCTGCATAAACACCACATCACACACATCTCAAATAAACGTGCTTCACGTGATACGTCTGCTTCCTCTATAGAGTATCTGCCATAGAGATTTCTGCGTATAGTCAAGGCTTATTAGTATATCAATCCGACAGTTCGCTAATTTAATCAAGCTTCAATGCGATAGCGAATAGTCCCGATACACAAGCATAAAGAATCTCATTCATACTGTAAAAATAAAATAATTTACATCTTCATTATTTATAAATAATTGAAACAGAAGAACTCGCGAAACTTCTTTTGCTTTCTGGTTTTTGAACTACATCATTATTGCAGAGGCCATAAAATATTTCTCTTCTCAAGTTTTCTCTTGTTCATAATCATTTTACTTGAACTAATTTCTTTAACTTATGTATCTAAAAGTCCTAAATTAAGAATTATCCGATGCAAAGTAAGGGTCTTTATCCTTGATTTTATACCAGGCCTATTGGCATTTGCTATTGCTTCATTTATTAGGGGTCCAAAATCTCGGTTCCCATAAAAGAAGAGCAAGTTGAATCCTTTCATGTTGAAAAATGTGCATATTTTTAAAGGAAGTTAACTGGTAAAACCACACGGCAACAGAGGTCGCATGCCGCAGAAAGGCCAGCACGAATTAACGCTAGATTGATTAGGGTTTTTAGTGATCCTCGAATGTAAACAATCTTGGAATTTGAATAATTGATTAAAATTGTAATTACATAAACTACCGCGGAGAAGGACTGTTTCACAACATGTAAATCAGCAGTATCCTTCAAAGCCTCGCAAGTAGCAAGTAAAATGGAAAATTTTACGAATAAAAAGATTTCGGAAGACGACGATCGCTATTCTACTGGCTTCTATTCGACTAATTTCTTCGTGATGTAAGCCCTTAATCACTAGACTCGCCTATCGTGCAGATTAAGTGTACTTATTAAAGTGATTGAGTACTTTACGAATATATATTATTTTTATTAAGAAAACATTTGCTTACATTAAAAAATTATTACAATTTTCCTATGGACGGCATCTGATGTCACGGTTCACTCAATCCACCAGTAACACGTTTTTTTATTAAAAAATAAATTTTGCCTATGAAAACCCTGGTTTGATCCCCTTTTATGAATTTTCAAAATCACAAATCTATTTGCTATTTGAAATGATTAATTAACTCAATCTACTCCTACTCGTATTTTCAATGAGAAAAGTGCATTTAAATTTGCTGACTATATTCAATTAGCAAATGTAAGGTGGTTAAAACACGCTGTAAATGATATTTTGGCCTCTTTTGGTTAATCAAAGAAATATATTGTAGAAGTATATTAAATGATCCGCCAGCGCGCTTCCCGTGAATGAATGCAGGACCTGTCAATATTCTACAAACATAACTTGTAATTTGCTACCATTTCAACAATACATTACTGCGAGTGATCCGCTGAATGAATACCTGGAATAAAGAGGTATTCATATTTTCAGAGAATTCACAAAATTACACCAATCAGAGAATTACTCATATTGATTAATTATGAACGTATGTTAGTGGCCAACGTGCACGTCACTGACAACTTGGAGGTCAAGAGCTAGAGGCAATCTTCTAATCAGAGCAGTTTAAGATACCTTCACTCTATCAAAGCCAGACATTCCTTAATTTGGTTTGATTAACTGAAAACAGACAATTCGAACTAACGAGAGATATCTGAAAAGAATTACCGACAAACTCTCGTCGATAAAATTTTAACAAAGAATTACATCATCTACCGAGATTTTGCGTAATGAAAATCTGTATTTTATTTCAGTCCTCGTGATCTGTAATATTCTGGATTTTTAAAGGTGGAGCACAAAATTTTCAAATGGGAATCATTCACGCGTAGAAAGAAGCAAATTTCTCTGCCAAATAGCTCGATGGTAATGAAAGAGGACATTCTGAACGTGCCACAATTTAAAATATTTATTTCATGCAGGGCGTAGCCTAACTATCAAAAGTCAGGGCCAATAAGTAAACGGTCACGTGGTTATCGACAGATGAATAGAAAGTTCAATTTGACCTATTTGAGGAAGTGAAATGGAAAAGTCAGTCCTGTTGAGTCATTTATTTTAAAAATTAAAACGGCCTCAATTGTGTATAAACCTATTGGCGTCGAAAATATAAGCATATCATTACTTCCTAGTTAATAAATGGCCCTCTTCACCTTGTATTGGAGTAATTTCGTATTCCATTTATTCTTATGTCTTCCTTTGATTAAAACCTTTCAATATATTACTGTACCATGGATGACTAAAATAACGATAAAAAATTGTTTGAAAAAAATCCAATTTACGCTGAAAATAGCCGATTTCCCAATAGCACCAATTTATACTATGACTTGACGCCAAAGAGATAGCTATTAAACTCCTGTCTCTTTTGACCTGAAACACAACAAAACGAGGCAGATTTCAAACAGTATGAACAATAGTATTCCTAACTGTTGATTAGAGATCGGGATCTTTGAAAAGTAAAATTTTCAAAGCCTATTGTTCTACATATCAATGTTATCTTAAAAAAGGCAGTTTATCCAACCGATTTGAACTGCGAATACAATTTTTTGTGCGTTGATAATGTAGATAAGAAAATAGGCAACCCCCTGACTTTCTATTAAACAAATATAATTTTTTTGCCTTCTAACCAACAAAATGAGTACCTTAAGCTATCATCTAACACGTAGTCAGACAATTTTTTAATTAGGAAGACAGTTAATTGTGCATGAATTCCTTGTCACCTGATAGATATGTCCCACAATTCATTTAAATACTTTAAAGACTTTCGAAAAAGAAGACAATGTTAAAAGTCTCCGAATTCAAATAGAAAAGAGCCCGTGCGCATGAGGTGCAGCAAGCACAAAGTGGGTAATTAGCGATAATGACGGAGAATCTCTCTCTCAAGAATGCCACACTCAGGTAAGGGCTCTTCAATTTTTGCGCCTTGCAAAGATAGGCGCACGCGATCTTCTTAAACTCCATCACCTCACGCCAGGAGCACACACATTTAACACGCTTCTTCAGTAAAAGACCTACACATACTTAGAGACATGGCAGCCGAACCGAGTCCTGAAACTCTCGTTCATTTCTACGATGAACTCACGGAAGCTCAAGCTTGTAAGTCTTCCCGTTTCTCTTTACAGAAATATTATTAACCGCTTCAACCATATCGTAATTAAAGTTCTAATTTATTAATGATAGCCATTCCAACAAAGAGTTACATGGAATTCCTCATTAAATGGGGCTATGATCGGGAGACTGCCGAGGTAAATAATAGAAAGCCATTCGAACATTTTGAATTAATTTCTATATGTCCATTTCTCCTTTTAGCGACTCTGCATCCGATTGGATAAAGGTACTGGAGTTATTCACCGAAAAGATCTCTGCAGACCAACTGATATCCCCTGCAATTCGTAAGAATCAAACACCATAAGAAACGAATCATGCTGATCCTGATTCATTTAATCTAGCATTTTTCTTTCTTCAGGCTGCCTCTACTTCGTGATGTTCAGATACTCAACTCAGACATGAAACAAAAGCAAGCTGAATCCATCATGCTCTACGTTGTGGAATTAATCAGAAGGAAGAAATCCAAGAAGGTAAGTTTAACTATAATCGCTTTTTGTTAAAATTCCATTTCACTGTAGTTATAATTAATTCCGTTTAAACATCAAGGACCAATTGGAAGACCTGAAGAAACGATTGGAAGAAGTATACGGAAAAGGATGGAACTGCTACATGACCGACGGAAAATTCTACTCCGTCTGCTCTCATGAGGCTGGAACAAGTCTCGTTTTTGTCCTCAACGAAATGGTCTACGGTGTGTTCCGCACACCCTTCACTGGAAAACGCTGAGAAGAACGGGGTTATAATAAAACCTATTTTTCAAATAAACTGGAAAAAATAAAGCCATTATTTTGTACCTTTACATGGTATACATACATATTAATATTGTTAAAATATATCATTCGCCTTCTCCCTTATTCACTTGTATTCCCCATAAGCCTATCAAAATATAACTTTGGCAACGAATAATGCTTCCTTTTTTAAAGATCTAGAGCAACTTACACAGAAATCTAGTTGTCTAATCAAGCTAAATTTATTTTGACGAGCCTGTCAGACTTAGAAAATAGCAAAAGTTTTCTCGAGCGCTATTCCAGTTATTATTATTGACTTGTCTTGCAAAGGCATAGAAAAAATAAATTCTCACACAAGGCGTCACCGCTTGTTTGCCAAGACGGTTTCAATTGGTTTCGTATACGACAGCACAGTAGTACAAGGATATATGAAGTGAAGATAAATTTGATTAGAAATAGATGAGCACTAAATGTACGTTATACTTATTTCACCGAGGAATTAGCAATATTTCTAATAAAAAGATATATTCTTATCAGTAGTCTAAGGCAAAAGAGCTACCAAAAATTACATTTATATTAACAATTTCAAACGATATTACCACAACTGGCAATACAAAACTGCGATAATGCATAATTTAACCGGGAAAATAAGTCTAGTACTTAAGGTGCTTTAGTTCCGGAAAGCCGATTACGTCATGATTTTCAAATGAACCAAGCTGGATAATTCGAACAGCGTTTGTGTGACCGGGTTCACTTCTCCAACCTGTTACTACAACAATACGGTCATTATTGCCTAACAGACCAATTTGAAGTCCATAATTAATGCCACACTCTATGCGATGATTCACATCCTCCGACCAGCAATCAGCTCCTTTTCCTAAAATTTAATAAAACCATGGACCTATAGTAATTTAAACAATAGAGAGATCCGTTAACAATATGGTAATAATTATTTGTGTTATGATGCATTAAGCGATTTTAAATGATAAAATCTGTGTAATGAGTTATCAAAGCAATAAAGTTAATAAAATAGGTGTGGTCTTGGAGTAAATGCCACTTATATCGATTCGTCAAATATTCGCATGATTAATCCACTCGTTATGAGGCCCTTATAAATTAATGAAATCAATGAAATAATAAAACCTACCTTCATAGATAATTGGAATGCATCCCCAGAAGAGATTAAGTTGCCTTGCGGCAACAGGATCTCGTGTTACACACAAGATTGGACATAGTGGTCTGTGCCATGAAAGCATCCGACTCGACCTAAATCAGCAACATTAAAGCTTCAAAATGTTCTCTTATAGAAAAGAAAGTGTAGACTATACTGAAGTTGTTGTGATTCAAAATAGTTCGATAAAAAGATATAAACTACAAGAAAATTTCCTCACAGACTTTGAAAATATATCCATGATTTACTTAGCAATTTATTTGTCGAAAATGACTAAAGTTAACATTTCTCGTATAACAACTCCAACAGGATAGGAATCAACTATGTTAAGCCTGAGTGTAAAAATCTCATTAAAATAAAAAATTACATTCGTCTATAACTTTTTTTATAAACGTTAATCACTGCATTAGAAACACCATGAAAGCAATAATCTAAATTCAGTGAAAGTTTATTTGTACAAATTATGTATTCACATGCCAGCTAATTGGCTCACCTACCACTTCCAATGGATTGTTGATTTGATTTAATGTTAAATCCTACGTCAATAAAATATAATAACTAAGTGATTTACAACTTTGGATGTTGTTTGAACAAAAAGAAGAATTTACTACATCTTTAAATTACTACTTGGATTCTTTTAAGTAATAAAAGTTATACATACTCCCCGCTACTAGTGATGCAAAGAATGGCCCTTGCAGCAATACTCAGGGATGCTTCAACTGCCGCAATGGCTGTGCCAAGGTTTGTTTCCGCAGGAAGTTTGGTCATACTTTGAAGACCATTGTAGGGCCGCATACGAGAACTCACGGACTCTGCCTCTCTGCATATGCCCGACATTGTTCGCACACACTCCACCGGATATTTGCCTTTCGCAGATTCACCTTAAAATATCATGAAAATCAAACATTGAATCTGCGATATTATACGTAGTGACTTTTAGGTAACTTTAAATGCCCAATCAATAGCAAAACTCATGCAGCTTTTAACCTTTTCTAAACAGTTAAATGTACAAGCATCATTGCTGGGCCATATGCAATACTTTATCCAAAAGTTATTAAGGCAAAAAAGATCCCCATATTTCACAGTTTTAATATTAAATATTTAATACTTTTACATAATTACCAAAGTACACCAAAATTGCCAAAATCGTCGTGATCAAGAAACTGTTTAAAATGTTACTAAAACTTTCCTGGGTTCACTCTATCATAAATTCTTTGAATAACAATAATTCTTTGATACAATAATCATGAATGTTTTCATAGGGAATCTCGTCAAGAGGATTGAGGAAGCATAGATTGCTTGCCACATCAGGAAAGTGCGTCCATCAAAAAAGAATCTTAGTCAAAATTCATCCGATAAACTCAGCTATTCAGAAACTGCGCAAGTCATGGAAGAAGTTATATAGCCTTACGGATGCTAAAAACTTTCATTGAGACAAATTTCATTATGACATCTTAACAGAAGAATAGTCAAGACGTCTTATTTTTCATTTTTTGGAATTCAAACGAAACCATTCCATTAGTCTGCTTACCGTAAATCTGTTAAAACCCTAACTTGAAACTGAAAGAAATATTGAGAAGTGTTATAATGACGAATCAGACGCCTTGACCACACACCCGAGCACAAAATATCTGCATCTATGCCTCAATCCGCACAACTTTTGACAGCCGAATCCTTATACCGAACAGAAACCGTCTTCGTGCAAACAGGACCACAGCTGCTGTCATTCCTGACGGCCAGGAAAACCTGTTACTAAAGCTTCATGGACTCAAATAAAACTGAAAACTACAACCAGATTGAAAAGGAGTTATTATACAGCATGTTGCTGTGAAAAAGTTCCATGAATTGTAATATGGCCGGCATTTCACTCTACTAACGGATGGTAAACCACTTTAGCATATTTTGAACTCAAATGAATATTCACTTTTACACTGCTAGCCGACTTCATGTTTGATGTTGTCAAAGGGTTTCGTCATTGACTCAGCACACAATTGACTTGTTTCATAGCAGTCTTTCGAGTTTTCAGCCGCTTGAACGTTGGCATACTGGACTGGAATAAAGAAGGAGATCGGAGCAGTTTTTCAAAGGTATCCTGCATGGTTAGCTTCCCTCTCACCAAGAATCTAATCTAAAGTTGCAGCTTCAAGGACTTTACCACACCTGTTCACAGCCTTCCTTATCTTTTGGTAGATTCGTATTCAAATTGGTCCGAGACTACTCCAATAGAATCCACCACAAATACCATGTTATTCAAAGAGCCTTCGTCATATAATTTCAACTCATCATCATCAACGATCAGAGACCATTATAATCTTTAATTCTCATCAGCTCGCTTTCAAGAAGTTTGTCGGAGTCAAAGTATCGCCAATGTCCACTCTCCGCCACATCATCCTCAATCAAATGATCAAGCAGAGTGATTCATTGACGATTTGAAACAGGCACTTCACTGGTCACATTGGTAGGAGACGATAGAAGAGTTTGTCCATGCATTCCTTGTAATGTAGTGAGGGAAGCTGCATTAGATAATAAAACGACGACAGTCCTGCCGAAACTCTTATGAGGAGTAAACCAAAGACGATCCACAATGACCAACTTCTAGGCGATTCAGCCTTCCCTTTTCCATCCACGGTTACCAAAGACTCTTCAAAGCAGCTTATATAGATGCTCATCTACCGAATGGCATATGCGCAGAAAGCTTCATCAGAGCTCAGCAAGATAGCTTAGTAAATAAAGCGGGTGTCGACGGTCGATCTTGAGTGCGTCATCTCCGGTATCCAGTAAAAGTATCGAGAGTGAAATGAGTTTTGCGGATATCATCTTCGCTTTTTTGCTCTCATCATTTTGAAATAGTGAAACGCTGGAAAAATTGGACTCAGCAATCAACAAAACCTTCGTTTGGAACTTTCCAGGTAGAACCAACATTGAATTGAATTGTAGGATTCGTGACTATCTTGGAGGGTGATAAGGTTACAATAGAGTACGTGAATTCAGTATGAGTTAACTGAAGGTCTAGAATTCAATATTTGAACTTTCTTTGTCCTTTTAATTAAAGAATTTATTAAGGCGACTGCAAATGGGCTTCAGTGGCTGGCAAATAACCAACGAAGGCATGAGTCAACCAAATTGAAACTGACAATGGCGAGCATGTCTGAACTATTTCGCGGTCTTGACGTCATACCTAATACAATTAACTCCCACTGTGTTTAATAAGTATGAGTGCCCTCGATAGGCACCCACAACCTCCTAAGCTAAAGATATTGATTAAACGCGCATGAAAAGAGTCCAAACAAACGTCAGTGGCAATGCAAGAGTTAAACTAACAAGAACAATTACCTGAAAGCATGACGCAATCCGCCCCGTCAAGAACAGCGTTGGCGACATCGCTAGATTCCGCTCGAGTAGCGCGGGGTTTGTAAGTCATCGACTCTAACATTTGTGTAGCACAAATGCATGGCTTGCCCACAAAATTACAGCGTTCGAAACACATCTTTTGTACTAAGAAAACTTTCTCTGGTGGTATTTCGATGCCTAAGTCACCACGAGCCACCATTATTCCATCAGCAGCATCAATTATTTCATTAATGCTAAAGGTTTATAAAAAGTAAAGAACTTGAAGTGTTATTGCAATAATTTGAATCAAAAATAAACTAGCAGAGAAATACGAGATGTAGCAGTTATTTAAAAATTCAGACGTGATATATAGATGCTGGATAACTTACTTCTTAACACCTTGATGATTTTCTATTTTTGCAATAATTTTAATCCGAGCACCTCTTTCCCCCATTAATTGACGCATTTCGTAAATAGCCTTAGCGTCACGAATAAAAGATGCAAATATCATATCCAACTACAGAGTAATAAGATGTAGTGTAAAGATAAGGCCTTTCGGATTTAACTGAGATGTTAAAAGTAGACAAAATTACATTATTGTTGACGGCAAAGAGGATATCCTGTCTATCCTTCTCAGACATCGCCGGAAGATCAACCGGAGAACCAGGAAGATTAACACCCTTTTTTGAACCAAGTCTACCACCGTTTTCAATAACACAGTCGAGGTAATCAGCACCTAAAATGTCATTATAGCTTCAGATATAATTATACATGAATCTGAACAAGTTCTAGCATTTCAAATGCCCACCCTTCTCCTTAACTCGAACACAGATGAGACCGTCATCAATAAATATTAATGACCCAACATTTAATACGCGAACTATATTTTCATAGTCGACGTAAAGAGTCTTTTCGTTGCAATTTTCATAGTATGCTTTGTCAGGGGTGATACGAATTATTTCTCCAGTACACAGCTCAGCCTCACCAGTTGGACTCTAAAATAAATATATACATTAAATCTGTTATTACTATCTAAAGGGATTGAATCCTGTAAATTTCAAATTTCTCTTACGCCATTAACTAAACCAGTTCTTATTTCAGGTCCCTTTGTATCAAGCGCAATGGCTATTGGCCGAGTGAAAGGTTTAAGCGTTCTTTCTGCTTCTCGCACCATCTGTATAGTATCTGAGTGATAGTCATAGGTGCCGTGAGAAAAGTTTAGCCTAACAATATCCATGCCTGCTAACATCAATTCTTGTAGTGTTTCAATAGTGTGGCTGGCAGGGCCTAAAATAAATCGAATTGCAAGAAAAATATTTCCAATGTAAAATTGTGCATGAAAAAAATTTTTCTTTGTTTTAAATACTTAAAAGAAAACAAAATATGCTCTAATTTTAAACAGTAATAGATAATATATCTATATATAATACTTGGATTCATACCGAGAGTGCATATAATATGTGTTTTGCGAAACTTGTCCGCAGATTTTTCCAAATCAAACCTGCGATATTTATCAAACACTGATGCTGAAACAAAGTGTCGAGCCGCGCGCACACGGGGAGGGCAGTCAAAATTCAACAAGGAGCCCTGATTGTATGATTTGAATTCTTCACTCAGCATTACTGACGTTATTATTGGAACTTAAGTCAAATCCGTATAATAACACCCTTTTAAAATGTACAAGCAGACGCTCCAATAAACCCACTCAACGCAAACCAGGTGTCAGATCTTCAATGTGAACAGGCATGAGTTACCGTGCAGTTAGGTTAAACAAGATTACAAATACTCGAAATAAATATTTAAACTCTTAAAACATCTTAAAAATTTAATTTCTTTTCAATTTGCTTCATTCATCGTTTTAATTTTTATTAAATTTATAAATAAGTTAGCATATTTTTCGCACCGTTATATATGAGTTGGTTATCGTCATTTCCTCCTCTTATCCAATTTTTGCTATTGTCTTCATATTTTTTATTTCTGAATCACCAAATGTGTACTATCTCCATAATATTTATTTTCTTCCTACAAGTGTGATTAAAATCGCAGGTTGATTTGTTTGAATGCAAAAAAGCCGTTAAAATTATATACTTGCCCAAATTAATAAATTGAATTCGTTTCTTTGAGTATGATTGATTTATACAAATTCGTAATTGGTCTAAACTAATTTTCAATACTTAAGCTCACTTTAGGGAACAATTATTTTTTACTATATATTCTCTGCCAGGCAACCTATTTCTGACAGACTTGAACTTCTCATCTACTAATTCGGATTGAGATATATATTACGTTGCAGAGAGTTTGCCAACATATTACTAATCTTTCTTTAGATTTTCTAAAAAATCACGAAAATTCACACCAATGTTTAATTTAGTAATTAAAATGCAGTGTTATTGGTCTTATCTTATTGACACTTTAATACAGATATTGGTTGCTCCCTAAATGCATATGGTAGTACAAAAATTTTGACAATTAATTAGTAATACATCGCTGATTACTGGCATTTAGATGATTAATATGTTTTACAAGGTGTGTTAATTGCTGAAACAAAGTAATGTGTAGTTGAGGTTTTAAATGGATACTAAATTCATTCTATGATAACAACTGTAACACTGCAATACAACTTAGGCTAACTTTTAATTCTTTGATGTTCTCAAATATTAGCACAGATCTGATTTTATTTACATCAAAAGGTACACGTGTAGCCAAATAGGATGGCTAAAATTTCATTTTGATTAAAGGGAGACTATATTCATATTTAAAATATCGAACAGGTTTCAAGCCATAGACAATGGTATCAGAATCTGGAATTTAAGTTTTAACGTGCACTAAAACAATTTTTGCGACTATTCCTTTGAATCATTGAATTTTTATCTGATTGATTTAATTTTCTAATAAAAACAATTCATAATTTCCTTGTTAAGAAATTTTTTCGTTAAAGATTTGGGTATAAGCCTGCACTATTGTAAAAATCTTAAATAGATAAGAAACAAAGAGAATACGAATTTATCTAACAGCCACTTTATTAGAAAAGCAATGAAGCAACAAATTTTATTCCACCGAAATACAATGCAAACTATGTAACAGTCTATGTCATTTTCAAATTAAATTTTTATATGAGGTCATTTAAGTGTTACATCCTGAACAATTTTCCTTTCTGGGGTATTATAAAGGCATCAGGTCGGTATTCTGTCAGCTCAGCCTAAAAAGAAATAGATGTTATAGAACACCAGTTATTAAAAGGTTGACTTTGGCACTGTTACTCAGTTCAGCTTTCAAGAAACCTTTGACCATTTAAAGACTACTTCAAAATCGTTGGTGATTCTTCATTTATTTATCGTGTTTGATCTGAGAACTTGAAAATTCGCCCTTTCTCATCGGTTAGCTTATGGTAGAGAATAGTTAAACCCAGTTGCAATTTATATTTCAATATGATAACTTCGACTTTATATTGCCTAAATGTGGTCGGCAATGGTGAATACCTCATAAATCGTTGCATTCGAAGTATTGCTTGGCGCTAATTGATTGACTGCAATTTTCATACATTGCAATATTCCCAAAAATCAATATAACAAGGACCACAATTTGATGATATCTTATTTTAGTCAATAAACTCTTTACTTAATAGATTGGTTGATATGGACATCCCACTTTCGGCTCTTTAGGGTTAGGAGTCCATGTGAAATGGATTCGCGCTAAGACATAATGCCTTTTACTTCATCTTTTAATTGGCTTATGTATGTTGCCTAGATTTCATGAGTAAGAATATTTTAAGAAAAGTAATAGATTCAGGGCATACCGCCTCAATTAAATCTGGAACCCGAGAAAGAAGGTCCTTCAATTCATTGTTTCTCGGAGCGTTTGGTCGAAGGATTTTCTTTGTGAATTTTATTAAACCTGAAGAATTGTACGTTATAAGCAGTGTTTAAATTCTCAGTCTTTATGAGAAACTCTATCTAACTAACCGTAGAGCATGATGATGAATTTAAATGGTACCAGGAACAAAGTAGCTGTCATGATCAACATGGTGATAACAAACAGAGTGGATAGCCATGGAATTCTCCAATTAAATAATCTGGAATATCACAAAGGAAGAACAAATAGAAACGAACTTAACAAATGTAAATACGTGTTCTTATTTTTTAATCAAGTTTTCTCAACTTCACTAAAGGTTAATGTTGTCGATACTCCATTTGGGCCCACACCTTGCAACTCAATGCCTCTCTGTTGAAAAGAATATACCTCTCATAGTATTCAGGTACTCAGTGTTTGCCATTGAGACATGGAAGCTAGAATTTGATTGAATGCGTCTCGTTTGTCTACATGATTAGTTGTAACTGAGAGAATACTATAACCCTTTTAAGACGTGAGAAGTGTACTCTCTGGGTCCTCTGGGGGTTGGTATAGTTCCAAATACGTTGCAATAACACGTTACTCTTAGACTAAACAGTCTTGACTATTAATAACTATTAAAAAGTGAATTGAAAGACGTCATAAACTAAACCTACCCCTCAATACGCTCATAAGTTGAGGCTATGCCTTCAATAACTTCAAAGACACGATTCTTCTTTTCCTTATAGGCACTGAGGAATGTCTTCACTGTTTTGCCTTCAGACTGTAAGAATAAAACAATAGAAAATACTAACTACAACAGAGATGAAATAAAGTGAGAATTCACCTTATTTGGGGTCGGTGTCGGTGTCTTCCTTTCTTCATCCCTCTCCTCTGGCATGTCGCCCTAAAATAGGAAAAAAGATAAGTTCATATTATTATTATTATAAATCCCCGTTTAAAATTAAATTACTTACAGAAACGTTTCTTATAGAGAATATGTATTCATCCAGATTTGCAAGATCCTAAAGAAAATAAAAAAGATAAAAAATTGATGATAAGAACAGTATGTTATTTATCCTCATCAAAACGTCACAAGTAAGAGGCCTTGCCAAATGTTTCAAACTAATTCATCAGCCCACAGTTTTTAGTGCAACTGCCCTACAATTTTTTCATGTTGAGTACTTATTCTTACTAAACTCATTTGAAGAGAAGGTGACCTAATATTTTTCTGATTAAGAAGCTTTCTTCCAATCTTCACTTTGAAACATTGGTTGAGTGATTAGTTTCTCGAGTTAGGCTCAACGGGCAGACATTCGAAAGGGCTAATTCGAGTCTCCTGCCCTCCCTCTATTATGCGGGTTGGGTGGTATTTAAATTATGGGAAAAGGGAATTTTCAATTTCGTGCCCTCGTCATACCTTTAGTAGCACTTGCCTAATTTCAGAAATCCACGAGAGAATCGCATTGATTTCCGTAGTAATACTTGGCTCTCTACTGACCAACAAATGTTAGGCTTCAATGAATTACCCAACTTATTTCATGAAAAAAACTATACATTTAAAAGTAATGAGGTGGTATCGAATTTAGGGAGAAAAATTGGACTGTAAATAAAGGTAAGTAATCAAAAATAGCTAAAGCGCTTATTTTATGAAGTAATAAAAACTGACATATTAACGGTTAAACGAACTCATTTTCTAATAGTTTACCTCGAATGTATTGATCGTTTGTTAATTTTTCATTGATTTGCACCTGTGAGTGTAATCCAGGGTCCTACCCCCCTCCTCCCCATATTTATGCTTTAACAACCTTATTCTACGTCTTTTCATCCTTTTCTACTAATGTCTTCTAATTTCATTTTGATACCTCATGTAAATTTCTATTCTTCGCAAACGGTATCTTTCGATTGCAGTGAATTTCAACAAAGCGCATTAAGACACTGTTGTAACGTAAATTTTAAGCATTTTCGAAAAATTTGCTTAAAAATATTAGTTTAGTTAGTGTTTAATAGTTGAGCGCTCTCCATAACCAAGCTTCCTACCTTCAGGCTTGTTGACAGTTGTTTGGTACTTTCCAGCTTATTGTCCTCACAGTCATATGACTTTATCTCATCTTTCTCATTCTGAGCAGACAGTTCCGAATTGCGAAAACGATTAGAAGTGTATTGCTCCAGCATCTCATATTGATCCTTGTAAATTTTATGTTCCAGTGAAGAGGCCAATCTAACTGGAGTTTTGCTGTTCTTCGACTCATGTTTAACATAGTCTACATTCCTCCGATTAAATAGACGATTCTTTACTAATATGAATACTACAACGAGAGGTATGAAGTAGGGTTGGAAGTAGTACACTATTAGCTGGTAACCCATGAGAGCGAGGATCGAGTTAATGGGATTCTTCCAAACTAACCAATCCTCCACCGTTTGGCTGATCCATCCAAATAATTTAAAGGGGATTTCCAAGTGCTCCAGACGCTGTTGTAGTTGCTGTATCATTAATAAGTGGACTATATGCATATATAAGTAAGTGGGGGGAGGGGGGGGGAGGGGATTAAGTGAGTTAAAGTGTTAGCAAAAAGAAGCCACAGCAAAAGCAATGAATTAGAACAACATAAGGATAGCCGTAAGAACTGATACAGATGTTTTAATCTAACAGTATTGATTTAGCACCCATCGATATCGATCTACTAGTAAAAATTGCAATTTCTTGCACATAAACATTTTGGATGTCAGTTTAGTTTTCCATGTTCTTATTTTTATTCCTATCTTTGCTTCGAGGAGAAACTTGAGTTGTACATTTTGGTTAAAAGAGTAAATCCATTGAGTTATCACTACGTTAGGAAATTTCTAAACCAATATTTCAAATATAAATTTGGTGACTTGTCATAATGGGGGTACATGTTCAGGTCAATACAAATACAGCCAAAAAACCTGGTGTGCAAAACTTGAGAGATGCTTATTCGAATTTCAAATTCTGTGCCACGTGTATTCTCCTCTCCTTCCATTTAAACAAACTTTTATGATGAAATCTCTATTGCATTACACCTTATGCTTAGGATAAAGTATATTCTTCAGCATAAACCATTGCATTACCTCTAAATCATGTCGGCGACTTTCCTAAAATGATATTTGAAAGTCATTTTCAGTTTCCTTCCAACTTATTACTTAAAAAAACAAAGTAAATAGAGGTTGCAGGTATATGTTTATGCCTGTTTATTCCTTTCCATTTCAATAAAAAAACATTTGAAATAATCAAAACAAATAATTTCACCTAATAACCTAATTGTTTTAAGAATTTAAGGAAATAACTAGATCTGAAAATGGTATGAAGAGAGCAAATAGAAAACCTCTTTGAGTCAAAGTAAGTTATATTAAAAAGTAATAATGTTATGCAATTAGAATGGTTAATTGCCTTTTGTTTCATTGCAATTGTTCGATAGTGTGGCTCCTTTGGCAAGAAAGATTTGATCGCGGATTTAAACTAATGAGGGTGGAAAATTGTGCATTAATAGAAGTTAAATAATT
The DNA here is from genome assembly GCA_000469805.3 of Hymenolepis microstoma. Lineage (NCBI taxonomy): Eukaryota > Metazoa > Platyhelminthes > Cestoda > Cyclophyllidea > Hymenolepididae > Hymenolepis > Hymenolepis microstoma. Next base: position 5,335,284 of record LR215995.1, on the reverse strand, counting down.
CAGAATCACAGTATTCGATAAAAATCCGTCGGACTGACCTTACTGTAGACCAAATTAAACTCCAGTAGTATTGACCCCTTTGTTGGATTCCTGAGGTCGGGCGTTTTGAGAGCATACCACTTGCTACCCCCATTTTCCACCTAGATAGAACAAAAATCAATTTGCAGATTACCAAGACGGTGTGATAAGTTTCTCTAATTACTAAGACAGCCTACTCGCAGCGGATGTATAGCTAACCCAGCAATAACTTCGTTCTTGTTTTTCTCGCCCTCAACCACAGCTATTTTCATAATGCTGTGTATATCTGAAAGTGGTCTACAAGAAACCAATGAAAATAGGATAAAATGAGGTCAGAAAAAGAAACTGATAAACAACTGCAAGGAAACTCACAAAACAAAGCTTCGATTCCATGTGGGATTTTTTCGCTTTATGATACTCTGAGTTCGCAGATGCGTATTTTGCATATCGACCACACAGAAAATTTCAGTTTTACCATTTATAGCCTTGCCTCCTAAGCCCATGGCACTGCAAACTGTAAGAGAAAGGTGTAGAAGCTACCAGCAGTATGTGCCAATAATTAAAGAAAATCAGGACTCACTTTTCAGTCTCATCCAGCCAATGTCTTGAACATTTTTGAAGGCCTTTCTGAGGCTCTTTTAAGGAAAATAAACCTTTATCTGATTAGAAAAACTGTAGGCCACCTTACTATAAAACCCTAATCTAATTCTAAATCAGCACTACCGTTGTGACGCAAATAAGTGCTAACTGGGTGACTAATATACTGTAAAATTAAGTTAGAAGGCAGAAACACAATTAATTAGTATGAAATTGTTAATTAAGTGATGTACTACCACGTGAATAAAATTTCAAAGAAATACCATCATTGCACTATTTAAACGGCTTAAAACTAATACGTTATATCATGTTAAAACAGATTATAATGACTTAGTTGAAATTATATTATTTTCTTTCCTTCCGCTCGATCCTCTCGATCTATCTACTACTGAACCTATTTTTATTTCAAATATAAAGAGGCCTTATTACGATAAGTTGCACCTTTCTTTGTTTGCCGTTGGCAATATTATAAACGAAGTTGATCGATTTTAGACACTTCATCTGCGTTGACTCCTTTGGTTCTAATGAATCCAATTTTAAAAGTTGAATCTCTAATATTAATTACAATTAATTAGTTTATGATTAAACCCTGTCTTATTCTTGGGTCGTGTAGGTATCGATTTGGCCTCATGTCCTCCCCGAAAAATTATGCTTTTGCAGTCACAGTTACCTAGGTGAAATGGTGAAGAATTTTTTTCTATTTGCCAGATATATTTGTACACTTACATACTTTTATTTCAATTGTGTTCGCGCCAGTCTGCAATCTTAGTTCAACTAGTCAGATGAATTTACATTAAGCGATCTAATTCTAGGTAACGTTCTCGAACTATCCACAAAAAGAGTGATGGAGAACAAAGAATTTATATAACAATATCCAATTAACTCAGACAAATTGAGTACCATTCAAGGTTTTGCATTAGTCCGAATAAACACTCACCCAAATAAATATTCTTTTCAACAATAAATACTAATACCGTCAAGGAAGAAAATTCAATAACTCTCACAATCTTATTTTCTTTCTAACAAATCTTCTTTCAATCCACTCTTCCCTTGTTTGACTTCAACTTCGAGTTCACCTGGAATCTCCTGGCTTTCTACGAGTCCTTAATGAGTTACACATCTGTTATACTGAAGCTATTTCACGGGGTTTAATCCAATTTACTTGCTGAAACTATGAAAGTAAATAACAGGAGGTAAATGGAGTTGAAGCTGAAGTATATTTAGCTCCCACAATATGCGGCCTCAGTAGGTTTCTGTGGCTGTATAAAATATTACCATTCATACTGATTTCGAAGATGACTTTCCTGAAAACTGCTCAGGAGTGACCGAATTGGATATCGGATATAAATATTATCCTTTATGCGTTGGCAGATAGCATGGACTACCTTCTCTTCAGACGAGAAATCTAGTAAATTGGTCTAGACTATGGCGAGTGTTGAATCTACCTCAAGTTGTAGCAAAACATGAACTACCTATGAGAATTACAAATCTACTTTCAGTAATAAGAAGAGGATGGTGATTACCTGAAAGGTGCCATTCTTATTTTGTGCGATCGCGATGGCTACGGTTCGTGTAAAGTGATAAATCGGTTGTAGCGCAGTTCGAAATGTTGATGATGCTTTTTTCGAACAGTTCTCAGAGAATGGATACCGCTTCCTAGAATTTGAATTATGCAGTTCCTTTGGCCGGACCCCATTGGCCAAAGAAGGAGTCTCTATTTTATCTATGGGAATGTCGACCAGACCTTATCTGAACACTTCCTTCATTGACCAATCAGTTATTGAAATTCACTGATCTTTATAACAAAGTTTTCAGGGCACAATTTATGGATGGCGCCTTTTGATTGTTCAGGATTCGGGCCCAGGTGCTCTATAAATTTTCCTATTAATTTTGCTAAGGTTTCCTGTTGTTTTGCTTTATAATTTATACATTTTCTTATTGTCACATAAAGCTTTTATTGCTGCTCTCCATGTTTGTCCTAATTTATATCTTTTCTTTTGAGAACATTTTCTGCTCATTAGTTCAAGTAAATAATTACAAAAGTTAATTTCAATAAAAATAGAATAAAACACCAAGTGAAGTGTTATTAGCTTCAAAGAAAAATACTAAATTCCTTTGGCTTCCTCCTTGATAGGGCCGGTTTATATTTTAATACGCCAGTCGAGATGACTGCTGTTAAGTGCAAGTGTTCGAGTTCGCTTCAGTTTTCTACTGACCGAAAAATCATTGCCTACTGAAGCATTGCAAAATCCAATCATAAAGATGTATTCGTGTATGAGGCGCTAAGTTAATAAATTACAATTTGAATTCCACTCCTCGTGCATTCATTTCTACCTTTATCCAAAAGAAAATACAATAATTCTAGCAGTTGCCATAATTTAGATTCAATGCATTCTTAAAATTTCTATTGCTTGAATACTATTAATTATTGCTACGTGCTCAAAACCCAAAAGTAAAAAGGAAATATGAATGAAACGTACATAATGCTCGTATAGATGTTCCAACAGAGTAGGAGAAACGTTCTTATGGTCAAATTGAACCTCATTGTCAGAATAAATTTCTCTAGTAGACAATTTGTTTCCATCATCACTAAGAGCCAGACTGGAGAGAGATTGTGAACGTGGAATTCCCGTATTTGATGAGATGATGGATGAAGTTGGATGATTCACCTCCAAACGATCCATCAGAGGACTTCCGGATGATGTCGTTAAACCAGTAATGGTTACAAACATGAGTATCCTGGCTTCACTCGAGTTCTTAAGGAGTTGAATTTCCATTCTGAGTGTGATTTCAAGGGGCATGTCATTCAGATCAATAACTGTTCTAAAATAACAAAATGGAACTAGCTTATCGTTTGTTCGTTGACAGATTATTGATAAGTACTTCGAATAGGATCTCGTGTAAATCGTAATAACAAAGCTTAAATGGTTAATTAGCCGAAGACCTGGTACCACAATGTGGGATAGATCTGTGGGACACGTCATCGCGTGAGCACACAGCGTGGCTTGAAGGTGCGGCCGTTCAACTTCGCGTACGGATTGAGTGCGAGAGGACGCTTCTTTTACTTAGTCCGCCATGTTTAATGACTAAGCTTCCTCCCTTGTCACACTCCATGCCATGCATGTCTAAAATAAACGCGTCCCCCAGATACGTCTATCTCTTGTAAAGCTTTGCAATAGCTTAGCTAGTTCCGAGAGTCCTACCAACTTGGAGAATCTGCCACTGAGGTTTCTGAGTACAGTCAGGCTTAGTTAGGTAGCTAAATCCGCTACAAATCTTATCTGTATCCATATATGCTCGATTCATGAAAGTTATGCCTTTATATAGAGTGGAACTACTTCGATTTTCCTAACTCTCTAGCCTCTTAACCGTAAAGATTTACTATTCATAGTTCCAAAGACAAGCTATATCGTATCTTTCGATTGGAACCAGGCAAAAATCCACAGAGAGTCCTGAAGTAATCACGTCTAGTCTAATTAATAACGAATGGAGATCAATAGTACTCAAGCCTCCATGTCTCGAAGGGAGTTTATCAAAATGGTTCAATTCTCTGAGTTCATATACCACATTTAATGCTGTGGTGCTAATCCAATAATACCAATCTCTTCAACAAAATTTGGCATCGGAGTAATCAGAACTAGATTTTAAGGCTACTGAAGGTCAAATGATGAATAAAACGTGAATGCTTAGGGAATATGGCATGAAATAGCACGATTTATTTTAATAAATGAAGTTTCTGCTAAGTTTTGCTCAAATTTTCACAAAACATATAGTTTATTTTTAACGGGAGTCACGGCGGAATTGTATTGAAAAGCAAAGAAATTACCACTTACTAGAATATATTGGGTTAACAAACGACCTAAGAGGGCTTTTATATAACGGAACAATGATCAAGAATGCATGAACAGAGTTGGATGCTAAAACCTTAGTTTCTAATTTTTAGTACAAACTAGGGGGGGGGGAGGGATGGGGGAATGGAAAGGATAAAAATGGTGAGCTAGTTTTGACCAATTGGAAAACGGTTTAATCACTTTCATTTATTGTAAGCTCATCTAGACAAGTGACTCAATATAAAAATTCGATACAAAATCTGCACAATACATCCAGGCGTACAAATGTTTGTGAAACATCAATCAGGACTTTGCTCCAATGATTATTTAATATCAATTGGAATTTGATTTAAATGGGATATATAATTTATTGAAAGCAGTAAAAGTTGATCAAAACTTAGACCCTAGACCGACAACTGTTATCCAGCTGCATATATACATATTTACTACAGTTCAACTTGTAAACTTTAAAGATTTAAACAAAGGTTGGAAAGGTTGAAAATATACCTTCTACATATGTAATTAAAACAGAGAAGACCTACTCTCCAATTATCGAGTTTCGTGGTATTCCACCAGTACCAGGTTGAGTTTCTCTATCATATACCGTGACTCGAATGTACCTTGGAGAGCCATTCTTTACTTGAAAATCAAACTCCTCAAGGAAGTTAGGGTTACTATTGTTCTTCACGATCTAAAAATTCAATGGCTGGGAGTTAAGAGCTGGGTATGGTAACTCAATTAAAATGGCGCCGATATGAACATACACTTGATGATTTCTTTTCGTTTCCATAAGCAAATTCAACCTGAGGTGAAGGCTGAAGAGTAAGCGACTTCGCTGCCCAGTGTAGAGCAACTAGAGTTGCAGCAAGAGTTTCAGGTGAGGTACAATTGGCACCAGGACTCCCGAGATTGACTACAGAGCCTCGCGATTCAGGTCCAGCCATAGTACTCTCGGATACAGAACTATTTCCACCAAATACACTTGAGGCTAGAAATCCACTAACAGTGCTTGCAATACCTCCGCTCTTATCTTCCAAATTATTTTTGGCCATCATCTCCACTTGTGGTATTGATCTAAGTCCACGAGCTCCGATCAAATAAACATTCGCGAATCCACTTTCTACGATCTTGCTGTACTTAACTGAATCTCCCACCTCCAAGTTGTCCACAAAATTAGACTTCGGAAGCCTCAGTCGTGACATTGGGAGAAGAAATTCGATCGGCCATCGTATTTTGGGAATATACAGCTGCCAGAAGTGAGTGGGATAACGTTTCTTTAAGGCTACAATTGAGAGGTCTTGGCAATAACAACCTGGCCAATCAAAAAAAGGATTCCATGGAATATTGAAAGGCTTTGCGACACCATCATTCTCCACGTATCGACGTGTTACTTCGAACGGAGAAAAAAAGAAACTCTCATCGGCACGAGTTGATGCCGCCTCAACGATTGATGGATTGGATTCCCTTATTAAAACTTTGCTCTTTTGGCGGTTAAACGAAGGCAAACGCACATGAGAACTCACTATATGGGTGATTCTCTGTTAAAAGAGAGGAAAATATCATTAATATGACCAAGTGAAAAGCAGAAATAATCAACATTACCTTATAAATAGGCCTCGGAATTGACTTTGACGTCGGTACTTCACTCCCTAGCCCATCTAGACTTTCTGAGTAAGCAGGAGATGCCAACATTGTGCTGTCGTCATCATTTGAAGATAGTAAGCCGAAGTCAATACACGTTTCAACACATATATTACCCAAGTTTTGCGAATTCTTTTTCTTTATACTGAAGTATTTAATTGGCGCTTCATGCGAGCAGACACTGTTTGAAAATAAAATTTTGAGACAAGGGTAATATGCAGTGTTTGGCGTTAAAGCCTTATGGAAACTCACGTTTGATCTCGAAGCAAGTAGATGTATGCTCTTCCAATGAGTTTGTCCGATCGTATGTTATGTTTTTCAATAAGTTGTAGCTAAAAGATTTTAAAAGAACCTGTAGACGACAATCTGGTTCAAGCAAACTTTAAATTAGCAAATTTGCGTGATTCCTTTGTTTGAAGCCCATTAATTCTTAACCGTCTTCCAGGTACAGTCCTGAGGTTAGCATGATTTTTCCCCCAAAAATATTGATAAAAATATCTTGACAATCTATATATGAAAAGGACGATATACTGAAACAAATGTGAATGTCGAGTGTAGAAGAGGATTTTAAAATACAATTTTAATAGGAGATTGTGCCTTATGAATTGTGAACATCGTCGTTACATCAAACAGCTAGCATTAGGCAATAGATTTACTGTAATTTGGCTATTGTACACGTAGCTTTCAATGTGTTGTCTACAGGGAAAGAAGAGGGGCAGATTGGGAGATTTCAGTCTTGAAAATCATGTGTTACTGATCCTATTATCGCTGTCACACAAATTGATCAGAATTTTGACACCCATCTTAAATCTCCACTTAGTTTATGGGTCTGTTAAAACCACATTAAACAGACTTTTCGAGAGCAGTCTCTTTTGTACATTAATTGAAGTGACATTTTAAATTACTTTTAAGTCTTCTGACTTTGAAGTATTGCCAACTTAACGATATGACAAAAGCTATACGTCCACTGTCAAATCGTAATTTTGACGCAGCATTGTAATCAGATGAACTAATTACAAATAATCCCATTCATGAGCTAGCTGAAGTTCCCCAACTGTTTAAACAAACTATTATCAAATGCTGTTATGCATTTTATTTCATGACAGGGATTGGCGTTTGTTTGGTGTCATTTGAATAGGCCATTTATTTTACTTAAAGATTTAAGAAAGGGGGAAAGGTTGGACAATTCGGTGAGATATTATCGACAGATGCTGTTCTCAGTAAAGTAGAATGTCGAAAATCATTTATTTGAATATGGGGTATGTGATAGACTTACCTCCACGTGGTGCACCCTGGGCAAAGTATACTCACACGGCAGTTGCCTTCAAACTACCATGACCTCACTGTATGTCATATTCACCACTTCCACAGCACTCACCTTCCCTTTCCTTTTTCTCTACCTTAGTATCTGTCTCTTTTTCACCTGTGCATCACTCTTCTGTTCCCCCTCTCGACTCTCTATGACTTTGACGTCCCTCCCCTCTGTGAAGCCCGAAGTCAACTAAAGGGCTAATGCAAATTATCATAAAGCCTGCCATTTGATGTAAATAAATATATATTCAATATGATATATAAACGGGCTAATTGGGTCGCTATCGTCACCATTAATACAGTAATGAGAGGGGATTTAGGAAGTAGTAAAACATTCATAAATTAAAGTTTATCATTAGTGCTACCTACTTGCAGTGGTTCATCGGCATTATTGACTGGGAAACTTATCGTCTTACACCATACTGGGTTGGCGGTTTCACCAGAGAACTCAGTTTTCGTGAGAAGCTTTTCCGCATAATATACATGGACGCAACAGTTATATTTGGCTTGAAAGGAAATACACTCACACTTAATGTTATTTAAGTAATGCAAGAAAAATTTAACTTCACTCACCTTTAAGTTTGGCGCCTCGAATAGTAAGTTTGCAGTTCCAGCATAAACTTGTTTCCTATAAAAAAAAGAAAGCACGATGGGAATCTGGAAAAGTACCATGCTAGTTATACAGGACATCATAAGCCAAGATATTTAGACCCAAATTACGTTTAAAATAAATTTGCTATTCATATATGCAATTTGGAGGAAAGTGGGCCTTGTCAAAACCAATAATTAGGGTCGCTCACTTGGTCAACTTCCCAAAGGTTCCCTTCCCACCCCCTCCCACACTCCATTCACCACATTATCAAGCAGTTTTTCCTGTCAAGCCGTTCAAAGTTCTAATCATTCTACCTGAATTAGTCAGCCCATTTCACAAGCCGACTTTGATTCCCTAAATGGGTTTGTTCGATTTGCACCTGTAAGAGTAAACGAACATCTACTCACCGTCTTTATTAGGCTGTTATCATCGAACCACCCACTTTGAATTCTGCTTTAATAACTCTGTGCCCCATTGAATAGTTTAAGTAAAGTCACTTTGCATGATTCGTCAATGGGTTGCTTGAACAGTGAGCAACACGTACTTCAACCGACGTTATGTCTAACGCATAGCAGGGAGCAGTCTCACGAATTTCTTGAATCTTACCAGTCAACATCAAGTGACTCTATACCTCAAACATATGTTTCATACTTAAGTCATGGATAATTTTAGCTTTCTCCCGATAAAGTAAATCTCTGAATGTTACAAAAAAGCTAGAATTGATTAATGAACAGTTGATTCAAAAGGTAATTAGATCGCTCTTAAAGGTTGTGTGGTTTACATGCGCTATTATTCCACAAATTCCGTTCGGATTTCTGAAATATTGAAATCTAAGAACAATTTCTCAAATCCGAGAGTAAGGGACAAGACAAGCTTAAGTGAACAATGAATGTAACTAACCGTGTAGTCATGGGCGGAGCTAGCACGCTGTTGGTGATAACGTTTTCGTTCATCAGACATTCTTTTGTATTTATTTTTCACTTCTCGAGTCATCACACGACTGTCACTTTGAGAGCTTCCTGCAATTGCATCATCATCCTGCAATGAGAAAAAAGACGCCGGCCTCAATAGAAAGTGTAGAAAATGCTACATGTCGCCTGACTGTACATTGTGTGCGCATCTGTACTCATTTAAGTGGGTGTATTTCAACTCAAACTGTGAAGGTTAATTAGATTATGCCTAATTAACAACCAGTAGCCCTATTTGGTAAGGAGGTGCTGAGATCTTGAAACGTGAAAACACGCGGGCCAACTCATAGATCTGCTATGTTCAGTGCGTCAAGTGAACGAAGCGTATCATAATTATCCCGGTATATCACCACACAGTTCTAAACTCTGATACAGAGGTCTGTTCCTTAGGCTTCCAATTTTGGTTCATCCTTCTACCTCCATCTTCCCCCTCCCTTTACACAAACATGACCTAACCTTGATCGACTGGTTTGGGAAGGTGATTGCCATTTTGTTTACAAATATTAGAACGTGTTGATAGAACATTTTTATCTATTTAACAACTGCATTTGCAGCATAAAAAGTTAATTTAAAAGTAATTGCCTTTAGTTATACGTTTCAATTCCTTCTACAAAGGTATAATCCTTGTTCAATTAAAGTCCCACAATGGACAATAGTCGGACTGAAACTTTTCTTATTTAAGCACTGAACTCATGAACTTCGTAAAATCAACTGTTTTATTTACTCTACCCAAATTAGTTAGAGAATACAAAATAAATCTTCAAAAATGGAAAGAAGATAAGGTTGAGACAGGTAGAACGCTTCATTTTGGCATTTTCCTATCGCCAATACATTGGATATTTACCGTGCTTCTGATACGATATCACACCTTGCAGAGACAACATAGACGCTCTGTTTCATGCAGGACTCCATTAGCTGTCACTCCTTCGCATACGCAAACTCTACTTCTCACAGAAAAAGGCAAGCGAAAATCATCACCTGATAAAGACTAAGAAATTTCTGAACAAGTGGAACATTCAGCTGAAATACAGGCAATCTGGTTCTTTTCTGATGAGAACAAATGTTGGCGTGAGCAAGAATACAACATGCAGAGTAGAAGATGGGATGGTTTGTATGAAGTCCAGAGGACACTCCTCGAGTCATGCAGGCTGAATTTGGCAAAACTGCCATGGCTTTTGAATGTATGTCCTTCTTCTCCTCCTCCTCTGCCGCTGCTAACGAGGGTGATGTGGTCTGGTGTAACCCTCCTCCGTGTTTTCAAGAGGGACTTAGGTTGCCTGGACTGAAGTTAGATGCCTTCATGGAATTGCTGACCACTGTAGTGGTAAAGCCCAGTTGATAGACGAGGTTAGCCACTAACAAGGCATATGAATGTTGGCAGTATTCAGGTCTCACCAGGATCACTTCATGATGGCACTCTCAACCCAGGGTGGACCTGGGAGTTCCTATAACCAGAGACTACGCTCACTCATGAAGCCAACCTACTTATGATGACAGTGAATTCTGCTTTTTAAGCTCCATCTTTTCTAACCACAACAGTTCAACTTAATAAGCTCATTTCACACCTATTTAAAGGCGTTTTATGATATCTTGTCATTCAAATAGTGAAAGACTCTGCGTTCATATGAAAATGGAGGTTACACGAGGTCACGCCATGTGGTTTATATTTGGCTTTTAGAAAATAACAAGAGTAAATTTCACTTATTTCAGAGAATAGCTAATATGCTTCAAAGTAGGAATATTAAAAACTTACTACTAGACTTGGTGTATTGGAGCTAAATATGGTTAGTTGGACGATTAATAGGGACCTTAAATTAGAACGAATTCCAACTGCAAAGCCACTTTTAGAGCCCGACCAAGTTAGACTAACAGATATCTTCTTGGACAAAGTCAGTAAAGGGGATGGGTAGGAAGTGGAATAGAAAACTGAAAAGAAGGGGACATGCATCAATTCGTATTGAATTGAAATGAGGTCGTGAAAAAGAGTACGGGTTAAGGTATTCTAAGATATTTTTTTTCGGTCTAGTGTTTGTTCAGATAAAGAGCCAGTGGGAACTATTATCTGACAACTAGGATATACAGGCATATAATTCCATTACACGTATGCTAGACTGATCTAGATTCGCCATCAAGACCGTCAAATGTTTAAACTTGATAACTTACCGCACGTGAAGAAATGAGTACCTTTTTAACAGTTCTCTTGAGAACATTTTTCAAGTATATGGTATTGTGAGTAGATCCTGAAGTCGAACGTTTTAAAGTACCATTTTGGTATTTTTCAAATGGCGAGAAATCGTAATAGAGTGCAGCGCGACCAATTCGATTTTTATACTTCGATTCATCACCGGGAAAATCGCTGAGACTCTCACCACCACCTTCACTTCCGCCTTTCTCTCTTTCTTCTCGATGACAGCTTCTCGATCTACTGCTATGCAATATAGCTCTCGAAAATATTTGTTCACTCAGACTCCTCCGATGCCTGCGCTCCCTTTGTTGATTTTTTGTGCCAGCACAGGGTAGTATAGGGGTTGAGGGCGGGGTTCCGGGAGGTTCAGAAGAGTTGAGGAAAGCAGTGGAATCACTACCACATCGACTATACAAAAGGTCCACTTCATCTGTATCCAACATTGTGGCTTTTATAGTCTGCCACGCTCAGCTAAAGTCAAGCGAGCTCCTGCTTATACGAGAGTGAAGGATTTGACATAGTCAACCTACATACAAGCAGTTAATGGTAGTAAAGTCTGCATATTGGTCAAATTGGTAGGCATGACCTCCGTGAATGAACCAATAGTGATTAGGCACATGACAAAATAAAGCATTCTGGGATGATCACACAGTCGCTGTTTACTACCACAACTCAATGACTCATTTAAAAGCGACTGTTCTTAAACGCCAATAGAGAATGACCAATTTACATAAAGGTAGCTAATTACTGTCAATATCAAGCAATAAAATTTTAATCAATACGATATGCTTCTTTCAAAATTATAATTAATTCTTTCGTTCTGCATGCCTGAGAAGATCTGTGACTATTAAATTTCAATCAAAATACTTGCTTGAAGGCGCTTTCCAATAAATGGGGAGCGAATTATGGGAGTACAATGGTACTTGATCATATAACCATTAATTGACAACTTAGCGATAAACTTACTTTCTAGAAACTTTGGTTTTTTGCCAGCAGAAAAATAATCACTGAAACATTAGATCTCCTATGCTAAGTCTGTAATTAGGGTTGGTTGAAAACTTCTGGGTAAGTGGGAGATGCAAAATAAGATGGAAAGGTAAGCTTGAATCCCAGCACATCCAGCTTGAACAGATTATCCTGGCTTTGGTAGGACCCGACAACCGGTCCAACTGGTCTTACCGGCTGCAGAACTCAAATGGAATACTCAATTTCAGATATAATGGCCTTGAATGTTGTTGCCTCGCTATATTAAACAATCAATGTAACTGCGTTCAGATGGATATTTTAAGCTTGCTTGATGTTGGTGATGAGAGTGATTTTGTCCTAGAAAGAAAGCATTAGGAGGATTTAAATATTTTAGGCATTTGATATGGATTCGGTGAACGCACTAATGGGACGTAGTCATCTGGAGAGTAAGCATGCGAACTTAATGGTTTATTGGACTGTGTGGACTGACATAGATGCAAAAATATAAATTCCGAACGCTCCCATCCTTGAAGTCTTTTTACTACATCAAACTATTTTGTAATTCAATATATGTCACCCGCCGTAATTCGAATTGGATGGAGTAAAGCAAGAACAATAGTGAATGACAAAGAATATAGCCGCGAATAAATTTGTGGTTCATGATTTGTGATTGCCTCTACATACCCGAGGACGCATTCGAATGAAAGATTTGGAAACGGAAATATCTTGTAAAATGCGTTATTTAATAAGCAAGAATTTAATTAAGTAGGGGTGAGCGAAAGAATTGGTGAAGTCACATGGAAGAATCTGGATCTTGACCCACTGAGTAATTTTTCAAACTCACCCAGAGCTATTTTCAAAATCCTATTGATTATCATGAAGTTATGCACAATTTGCGTTCTTTGTACCATCTTAACAGGGATCCGGATTATTTCCCATAGATTTTATAATCAGCTGATGACCCAGATTTAGATTGATACACTTATCCAGAATAAAGGACACTCATTAGTGGACTGTTGATTTCGATGATCCGAGTTGATATTATAATCAGGTCTCAAGCGGTCAGTTCATAAATGTCTGCCAAATAGCAGCAACTTTCTAAGTGATTCTTTATTTAAAGGGCCACAGAGGCTAATTCCGCCAAAGCCGGGATATGATTGCATCATAGCTTCACATCAATATCATCTATTTTTACTATAACACTTATTGGACTCGAACGATTTCAATAAAAAACCTAACAGACTTTGTCATTGAGCCGATTAGAACCCTGGTTCTTTTTGGCATTTTGAAACTGCTATCGGTGAGGCGGTGGATTCACCTCCAATCGTCAAGAGACCTTTTATTCCTACAACATCGACTCTGTTTTAACTTAGTGTTCCAGTCATAGGGTCGTTTTAGAGAGAGCTTGAGTCAAGTGGAGCTGTAGTTTTATAATAGCAAAAATATAATACCCAACAGAGGGCAGTCTGGTACAAGTTTTCGATTTCTTTTAACTTCCACCCTATAACAAACTTCGTTTCTAGCAATAAGCGAAAGTAGAGCATTCCAATAGAAAGTAGGATATGGTGAAGCATTATAGGATTCTATTTAAATTTTATCATCAGAGCGGCTTCAGAATACGCTCCTTCGGGCTTATTTTTATAAGTAGCAATTATTTTAATTGGCCTGGGATATAGTTTTAAATGCAACTCCCTCTTTGAAAGTCAAACTTCTGATTTTTTGAATTTATTGAGTGGTAGTTCGTATTTGTAATACTCATCGCGGTGGAGTGAGAATGTGAGACTAGTCAGATAATAGAATGAATAGCTGATAGTCTGCTTGTGAATAACACAGCAAGTATGTCGTTCTCCTCGGCGAAGCCAAAGGCCACGGTTTGATTACCCATTGATACATATGAGTGATTGAGTCAAGCTAGAGAAGATCCGATTTTCTCCCGAGGCTTCCCAAAATCAGTTTTGGAGAATGCTTTTTGTATTGGCTCTTTGGTAACTAGTTTTTTTTACAACTGAACACCCTTTGAGACACGACTACTTGAGCATAATTGATTTTCTTCTCTCATCTTTTATCTCTTTACATATTGGTACAACATAATGTGATCGAATGAGAACACGAATTTTAATAGATATTCTGGACCTTTTATCAGTGGTATGCCAATAGGTCACGGATTTAGAAGCTCAAGCTAAAGAGCAAATATTCCATTTAAAAGTGTTTAGCCATCGCTTTTTTATCAATTTTCAGTTTGATTGTCGAAATATGGTTAAATGACAAGACAATTTTCTATTAAGCTCGACTGATATTTATTTGATTATATATGACTAGATTTTAGTAAACTATTGTTACTGTACTTGGAATAATAGCAGAAGAAAGAAAAGCATAAATCCATTTCCTTCGTGATACCCTTCAGATGGTTGCACAAACTTGCAATCGGCGCTCCTATTGGTACATGCCTGGTGCAAGGTCAGGCGAAATTGAGCAATCAGTGCGCCTGCAGATATCTGAAAGTTGGAGAGTGATTGCAAGCTCATGTCAATGGTCCTGCACGTACTAAGAGAGAGAGAGAGAGAAAAATAAAAGAGAGAAGCTTGTATTACTTAATTTTGCATTGTGAGTGAGATAGTCTACAATCAAGCTCACTATGTCAGATATTGATGATTTTGACTACAGCACACAAAATAACTCCAACTCCTACCAGTATTCGCATGAACCTATCGGCACTCCTACATCCCCTTCCAAAGCCCCTAGCATTCATAATCCCCAGGATCGAATGGATCGCAAGCACCGAAGGTCAGTGAGTGAACAGATTTTCAATATTCGAGAGCGCATACTAAAGCGGAATTCAGCGGAGAAGAATATAGACTACGTAATGGATCAAGAAATGGATTCGGGTAGTTTGAAGGAGGCGTGTAGTATGGTGGGAGGAAATTCCGGTGGGTGGGATTATATGAACCGATCTAGAAATTCCCTATACTACAACGACTTCTCTCCATTCGAGAGAGCGGAAGATAACTCTACACAACCTTACTCGGCTATAGGGAAATCTGGAGGCCATTTCAAGCAGGCTCTAAAGAGAACTGTCAAGAAGGCTCTCAATTCTTCACGAACTGTAAGTCAATGTCTACAAATCTTTTAGCCGTCATATGATAAACTCGATGCAGCATCAGATCTGCAACAGTAACTTTTAACATACGAGTTCAAATACTTTATTACTGGGATCCTTATTAAGATTAAACTATTATTATTATATTGATGCGTACTAAATTAATCACGCAACTGTTTTGATTAAATGCTACTGATACTTAATAAATGCGGTTTTAAGAAACGACACTTGTCTATGTCTGAAGACCTTAGTTTATTTTATGCAAATTTCACGCTAGTGGTTCGTCGCTGCGTCTTTTCCCAACACTAAAACGGAGCATACTTTGAAATCTAAATCAGAAAGTTAGACAACTTTGGTCTACCTAGAGTTGCATAAAATGCAAACTTGTGTTATATCGAAATATTTCTTTTAAAATTCAAAATAATTTATTCATATCTATGTAGAAGTAAATAAAAATATATTTCCTTAAAGATAAGATAAAAGCGAGATATTCTGACTTTAAATGCTTTTAAGAGGTAGAAATGATAGGCATTGGATAATCAAGTCCGTTGACTATTCAGTGGCCAAAACGCACATTAGCCAAATAATGATCGATATTCATTGATGCACTACCGGGGAAATTAGAGATAAACCCATTGGCTAACTACAGTTAAGGAAAGGATCATGAGACCAAATTTATGGCACCTCACCTCATCTTGGGTGTTATCGACTGCCTTTATTAATTAAATGCATATTCTTATTAGGCTTTGGAATTTAAAATTTGAGATGCAATAATAGGTTCTGCTAACAGTAATAACACACACTATCTACCCAAATTTTTATTAAAAGTCTACCATCTAGGACCTCTTTGATTAATTTGATTATCTCTCCTTATTGATCGGTTTAAGTTAGTGCTGTCGAATGCGTTTTTTACTAAGAATTTACCAAAATATGAAGAGATAACCCTATAGTTTCAGTTAATAAAGTGAATGGGTTCTAGTCTACCTTAACTTTTCAAGTTATTTATGCTTCCGGGCGTATAAATTTGCCAAAAATTGTTCTGTGAGCGAAATAGTGCGAAATGCCAAAAATCATCGCAGATATTGCGCTGGTAGAGCTGGTAAGAATTCCTTGTCACAAAAGTAGATCAGAGATATTTCCATTGGTCCCAACTCATAGTTTGGCTATTCTTTACTCAATCGGTTTTGAGAGTTTATTTCATGCATAGCATTGGGGTAGATCTTAATGAATAACCAATTTTAATAAATGTTTATAAGCTTCGAGCGATAGTGGTCACGCAAATATGATTTGTAAGAAATCCATTGGTGGAATATTTAACAGCCAATGGTTTTCTCCTATCTATTATTAATTTTGGTCAATGAAGAAAGTGTTGACAGCAACTGCCTTGGGTTGATGGAAGCTATGCTAGATCCACAATGACGAGAAAAGTGCCTTCTATCTCTCGGTCATGTCATTGAATATGCATCTATTCCTTGCTATTGACTTTTACGAGGACTTAAATCTCTTAATGTACCAGCCATTTTGTACTAATTGCTTTCAAACACTACGTGACTAGGATCAGAGATCAAATTTCCGAAGTCTGAGTGGAAACAATTAATTTATTGATTAATAATGGAGTGAAACGCTGCCAAATTTACCCGATTGATGAGGTGCAATGATTCATTTTGGTATTTAAAAAATGAACAGAATAAGTAATTGGTTTGTCTAATTGATAGACTGTGTAAATGATTAAGTGGAGAATTGATTAGTCGGATAAACAACTGATAAATTCGAAGAGATTGTAACTGCTAGTAAAGGTTAATAAATATTTGCTTCCCATTACTGCTATAATTCTTTTGCTTGCACACTAATAAGTTTTTTTCCCCACGTGATTAATGCTTAATGTGACCAAGGGAAAATTTTCGATATAAGATTGACATTACGTTGAACCTCTGTAAACTGATTACGTTTCAGTCAATCAAGTAACATCGTTAACCAATGGTCCACACCTGTTTCTTGAAATCTACGTAATAGACATACGTCTAGTGCCTGCTTTAGGTGCTATAGCACGCTTAGACCGAATAGAATGCTGCAAAAATAATTCAATTTATATAACACTCAGGTTAATATTCGCCTTTGTTAAATTTTCTAGGATGATGAGGGAATTGTAGAAAGTTCCCTGAATGAAGACTCTACAGTCACTAGAGATACGCGGTATCGATTCAAGAAAAATTCTGTGGAAAGGAGACGCTATCAAAGACGAAATAGTATCGGCGCTGACTACATTGTGAGTTCTCCATATTTTAAAAAAATATAAATCCTGGCCAGACTTCATATTTCAGTTAAGCATATTCATTTCAGCTTAACTCTTGCAGCAAAAGCTTTAAGGAAAAAGTCAAAGGAAAAAAAAGGACGAACGATAGTACTCTTTTCCTTTTCATAAAACTTAGCTTATTTTTTGAATCATCGTTTTCCTTGTCATCCTGAAAATTAGCCAACCCAAGCACCCATTGAGTCTCTTAAGTGTCATTTTTTGAGATTTCAGGCTATATTGGATCAGAAATCCTGCATTATTGCTTTAATAATTATCATATCATTAGATTTGCCATTTTACGTCATCATTTCACCTACCTATGGAGTTTTTAAATATGTTGTCAAGAGTTAAAATAGAACAGTAGTCTTTTATTTGAGCCTCCACACTCACCGATATTGCTGTTCGATAATGTATATATTAATTTCAAAAATATGACTGAATTACCAACAGTCGATTTAAAACAAATGCTGGTGAGATTTAACACACACACACACATTGTCCTAAGTTAAGTAAAATACATTTTTTTTGATTAAATTTGTTAAATTAATCAAACCTCAAAGGTTATAGTAATAATATATTTACGCAATTTCTAGGCTACATAGATGGCTTAAAATCGATTGTTATCAATGATGATCTGGATGTTTTGGTATATGAGATGAAGGTAAGCTTGAGAAGACAAATTCAATTGGAAGTAATTCGGAGGAGGCAAACTGTCGACGAAATTGAGAAGAGGTAGTTAATGTTTCACTACGTTATGATAGGGTATCGTAAAGATATAGCAGTGTGAAGTTTTTCCAATTTGATGGCATACCTTTGTGCCGGATGGATACTTTCTTGGATTACTGGTGACACGATCTTAACAATCAATTTGGATGTACCAAGTAATCCTTTTGTAGTAACTGAGACGCGAATGCATACACTCATTTTGCAGTTTGTTGAAATTATTTAAAATTTACCTAAATCCTCTTTTTATCTCTGTTTCGACGATTTGACTATTGTAGCAATAGAAGAGAGTATGGTGTTAGGGGAAGAAGAAAAATCGCATCAATCGCTCTTCTCCTGTAATTGTCAGAAGACGTTGATGAGAAAAAAGCTTTCGAAATTTTTTTCAACACGATTGTTCCAGCATGTTACAAAATGTTTAAATACTGGCAAACTGCTCTAGTATATCAATAACTGTCATTAATTTACTAATTAAACAGATTACTTAATCATATGAAATTCTTTCTTGCAATTGACGGTTGAAGTTCTATCCACCTCCAAGCAGATATTAATTGATAATATTTAAGTATGTGCTCGCATATAGATAAAATTGAGAAGAATTCAAAGAGCTCTTGAGGCAAATTATGAACTCATAGACTTTTGTCAATGTTTTAAAAAATATCTTATAGATTATGTAAAATGGAATGAATTGAGTAGAGTACCAGAGCTAGACAAATGTAGGTGAATGTGGTTCAATTGATCATAGGTCCTAAATTCTCATTGATCCAGTCTACATCTATGCTCTCCAGATTGACCTGCACCCTGAAAATTTTTTTCAAATTGGTTTACAATGTTGAAAGCTCAGCCCACTACCACTTCATCACTGGAAAATTACTTGGTAGTTTTACATGGGTTGATCTGAAAACGAACATTCCGCATCGTTGCATCGAGTGATATCAAATTGAGAAATTTTTTTCTTTTGGTGAACAAAAATTCCATTATTTCAGAATTCAACATGATCCGAATTAAGCAAGTTTTGAGGTAAATCCCTATCTAAAAAATCAAATTATTCAAATTACTAACCATTTAAAATTATAGAAAAGAGATTAGCAGCGTAATTTTAAATTTCATTTTTAGAATAGCATTAGCCTACCATTAATGCATCCCCTTACCACAGTAAGAAGAGTGGTTTAGAAATGGCTCTATAAAGGAATATTACTAAAGAATAGAGGAATGTGGTGAGCACAAGAAGTGAGGAGAAACGGTGATGCTGACGATCACCTCCCCCCCCCCTCCCTCCCCAGCTTGGAGCATGATGATGAGTATATGTTTCTGTCTACCCAAAGACCTTGTTCCATCCACTCCCTCCGCTCACGTTGGACTTCGTGTAGGGAAGATTTTCCACACAGACTGGTATTCCTATTAGCTTCCAGAAGTCATACTTCTGAGAATTTTGATGGGTTATAGAATAAGATTTCTTGAGAGTCCTTGGATAGATGTCAGTATTTACTTCAATGCCATCTTTGCTCTTAGACGGGTACTTTTTAGACTCTACACAAATTGATTAACACTCTCTTTAACGTTAAAACTCCTTAAAGTCTTTAAGGCACTTTATTTTCAATCATCTAAGTGACTACGTGTCAGCGTTTTAAGTCCTTTAAATTGACTTCTTCTGATTGGCTTTTTGGGTAGTATGTGCCATTCAAGACTGAGAAGATCACTTTTCTCCTAAGACAAGTTTAATTAATGTGCAGTTCTTTGAAATTTCTTATTTACTATGTCTTTTTGGATGTTGAAAACCACCTCAAATTTGCGGATACATCTGATTTAGGATGCAAAGGCCCTTTCTGACTTGTGTTCAAGTATAGTGAACTAGAGTGACATTTTCACTGATTTAGGAGGGCAAAATTAGAAGCTACAGCGGTACAGATGATTCCGAGTCGACTTCGATGAATGAATCAGATTCCGATATGCAAGTCGGTGACTATCAACGCAAACAAAGTCGGATTCGCGTCTCGTTGGTTGAGCTGTTCTCCAAAATGAAACGCTCTATGTCAGTTCCGGAAATAAACGAGGTACAAAGCTTGCTTGTGGAAAGCACAATAACACTATTAAAGCTATCTGAAACGAAATAAAATTGCTTAACTTCTAGAAAATTCCATCTTGTTTCACAAATAGGTCTTCATTTCTAACTAAAGCATATAAATCCATAATTAATGCTAATAGCATTTCTAACACTACTTGTTCCGCTCATATCTAAATGCCGCCCAAGGTTACATCACATTTCTTTAATTAGGCATATTAATTTATTTCCCATTTTAGGAAAGCCCAAACGATACATGGAGTTGCACTCTTACCATTAGAAGTGCAAAACTAAAAGGTAAGGTATTTTTTCCCCCTTTTTTTGATGAGATTTTTGCTTGATTGCAAATTTTTCTTTATTTCATACCTTTAGAAAAGATAAACTCTTGCGTTCACGTGTATTACATGGACAAGTTGATTTCAAGAACCAAATTTTCGGGGGAAACCATTAGTCCAAGTTGGAATAAAAAGATAGCTTTTCCCATCAGCAACACAGAAGACCTTCTTGAAGTAAGTTTGTTAACATAATTATAAAGAGTCTTTTCGTATTTTTATCCAATTTCATAGAAGATGATACATCTTTGGAAATTCTATTTAGTTGTGCATATAAGTAGAGATCAAGCGGATGATTCGAATGTCACTTTAAGGCTTGTTAATACTTGGAAATTTGAGAAGACAAGGCTCAGTGGTTTAAACGTTTTAAAATCGTATCTCGGGATTTTGTGCATACCAACAACGGAATTCTTTTTATTTCATTCTGAAAGGTGATAAACTAGGGAGAAAGTAGATCACTCTATGATTTCTGTAAATTAAGAAGAAAAAATTGAATGGGAAGAGGAGATTGAGGTCTTTTCTTTACTCATCGTTGCCCCTAAAAAAATCAAATCACTCTTCTTACTCTGAAAATATATTTAAAGGCATCAAAATTCGATTGAATTAAAATAAATTGTCTTAACGATCGCTTGTTTTAGGGGTGCTGCTATTTAAATAATATTAAGAAATGAATACTAAAAACATGAGGGGAGGGGTAAGAATTATTGGTTTCAGTATTGAAAGCAAAACACAGAGCGGTCACAATAGATCTCACAAAATAGTATCAGCTTGATTTTCCAGAAGTGCCATAGTTTTTCACCCACACTACACTTCCTTTAAATGGTTAAACCACATCTGCAGTCATATGCGTGATGATAACGAGAATGGGTGACTGGAACCCGTATGACTCGTGGAAGGAAACAATTTGTGTCCTGATGTTTTGTGTCAGTCATCAGCAATTAAAAGAATCATATCCGTTGTTCAATGCTCCTTTAACACTTTGAGAAGAATTGGAGAAATGGAATGGAAATTACAAGGCTACTATGGCAAGATGAAAGCAACATAAGTGACCATTTGATCTGATTGTGCTTGTGCCACAACAAATGAAACATAGACTCAAAGTAGGCCTTCACTACTTCAAGATCATACGACCTTTACAGAGATCTACTTCTCACATAAAAGGCAAGCGAAAATCGTCATCTGATAAAGACTAAGAAATTTCTTAATAGGTGAAACATTCAGCTGAAGTACAAGCAATCTGGTTCTTTTCTGATGAGAACAAATGTTGGCGAGAGCAAGGATACAACACGCAGAGTAGGAGATGGGATGGTTTGTATGAAGTCCAGAGGACACTCCTCGAGTCATGCAGGCTGAATTTGGCTCCTCCTCCTCTGCTAACGAGGGTGATGTGGTCTGGTGTAACCCTCCTCCGTGTTTTCAAGAGGGGCTAAGGTTGCATGGACAGAAGCTAGAGGCCTTCATGACACCCCCCTACCAATGCCTCTATAATCCTCAGATCTTGGGCTTTGTGTAGAAAGATACCAATTGTGTTCCGGTACTACAATGGTCAGCCACTTAATGAACCGAATGAAAGCGGTTTTGGTGACTTTTCATAGGGGAAGGGTAAGACCAACTTGATGTAGTTTCCGCAGCCGGGGCCAGGGTTGTGACATGCCCTAGTGATAGTTTCTCTAAAGATAGTGCAATTCTCCGTCAATAAAATTTTTTTTAACACAATTCAATGCTGTAGTTACCAACCATTTTTTTCATAATTTTAATGAGGCTTCCAAATTTTTCTAAGTGCCTGGTGTGTAGCTTTAGTTCTGATTCGAATCTTTTATCCTAAAGATGTTCATGTCTTGGGAAATTTTGTTCGGTTGGTGTTTCGTTACGATGGGAATCTCGCCTTACTTACATCAGGTCTTAGCACTAAGATGATGATGCTTGCTTATTTTGTATCTCGAAAACTAACTCACATTCGTATGTTATGAGAAAAGCGGGCATCGTCAATAAACAAAATTTCAATTAGGATGATTGTGTCACTTCCATTTTTGAAGTTATAGAGCCGTCATTTATCAGTAGTAAATCGAATGCAAATGCAAACACTCGAATACTTGTCCTAACCAAGATCGAACTTGAATCTATTGGCCACGTTATTCATCCAGATTGCCCTTTTTAAAAAGCTTATGTACTATCTACACCCATGTTTGAAGCAACATGTACGTTTTAAATCACACCATTATGGCTATAGGCGTTTTTCTATTCACGTTTGTATTCGTTTTAGCTGCAAATAATGGAAAAACACAAGATTCGCTCTGACAAGTTAATTGGAAGAACTTTTATTTACCTGAGACGAGATGAAGAGTGAGTTGAATGGTTTTTTCCTTTTGTTTCCGTAGAATTTGTTCCCAATTGGTTGATTTTGGGATTTATTTGTTGATATAATTAAATATGTCCAATTCGGACTTCGAATGGATAAGTATATGGGCAAATGAAACCAAACCCTTGATCAGATCAACAAATCTTGTTCACTTTATCTTTCTAATTTACTGCTTAGAGATTGAACTATCAGGTCGCTAATTTTGTCCTGCGTTTTTAAATATCCACACAGCCACCGTCATTCTTTCCTTTGCTTTCAACCAGTTCATAAGTTCTTCACTTTGCCATCATTACCAGTTAGCATATCTACTGTCCTTATGCCAAAGTCATTAATTTTTAAATTGAACTAGTTTAGTTAGACTAGAGGAGTTGACTTTCTCAGCCACACATTTAAATGAACACCTCCATGCCCACTATTGATCGTACATCTTGGTTCTTGGGTCGGTTCATCAAATTATCAATGAAATTATCGTTATTTTGACTCTTTAATAAGTCACGGCTTTCACTTACCCTGCACTGGCACTTATCCAAACTCTCATTATTCTTGTTTCTTCTTTTTGGTTCGCTTTTTTTCTCTCATTTATTGCTTGTGTCCAAGCTCCTACGTTCTCATTCAACTTTATTTTCTGACTTGAGAAAAGTTGCTGTTTCTTGATAGTCATAAAGGAGATCATTACTTCCTGTAAGGGATGTCTTTCTGCCTAAAATGGTCAAGATCCTACAAACAATTATACTGACAGAATAATGTGTTACCTAAATTGAACTGTGGAAATATTTCTATCTCCTGGACGATATTTTCAAATTAAATATTATACAGTTTATATATTTTTCAAATCTATGGTGATGATTATAACACCAGCATCAATTTTCTAATTCACCCGTAAAACTAGAACGGTTTGGAAACAGTTGGTGGCCCACCCAGATATAGGGACCAGACTGACAGCTGCACAGTAATTATTGAGCCCCGAATCACTCAATAACCATAAAACTCGACCTTTTTCTGGTCTAATGCCATCATACTTGTAATATTTTCCTCCACGCTACTAGATCTCCTTTCATTTTCTCTCTGCAGACGTTGTTTGCGAAGTCTTTATCCTAAGACATCCTTAATTACGTTAGCGTCCCTTAACTTTTATTAAATGTGTTCACGTATTTTAGAAAAGCCATTGCTGGTGAATAGAGAGCTAGTACCTAGACATTTGTCAGGCATCTAACGCAGTGTAGATAAGTTTAAGTTACTCAGATTTTGATGAAATTTCAAAAGTGATGATGAAATTGCGTCTTTATCTATACAGGATATGTTCGCACGAAGCTCCAATCAAATGTTTTAATTTGAGGAAGCGTAACACACAGATATTGGGTACTCTCTATGTGGATACTATAGTTGAACCTGGATTCCTTGCCTCTTTTGATGACAGCACAACTCTTGATACTCAAGAGGGATTTGAAATGCCTGACGAAATGACCAATGAGACAACTACCAAATCTTTCATCAAAAAGCACCATATTCATAAGAGACTATCCCACAAATTGACATCTTATATGCAAAGGCATAATCTCCATCGTTCAAAGAATAGACCTCAAAAACAGAGATCAAGGGAACATCTCTACGAGCCCACCATACATATTGATAGCCCCTTCTTTTTCACTCCTTACGAGACAACACGTCGATACCTTGAAAGCGAGGGTGCTAATCCGGAAGCAAATATCCCATGGCTCCCATTTTTCGACTGGCCAAGTAAAAGAAGTCTTCAACTACCAATGATGGCCTTCCACCGTCGCTATCGCACTCGTTTTTGGGAGTTAAGGATTCCTAAAATTCCCTGGCCGATTGAGTTCCTTCTACCCATGACACGTCTCTGCTTTCCTACAGCTAACCTGATGGAAAATTTAGATGTAGGTGACACTCTGAAAGTCACCAGAATTGTGGAGAGTGGATTCGTCAATATTTACTTAGTTGGAGCACGAGCACTTTGGTCTATGCCACAAGTAGAAATGGGGCCTGGCGCTGGAATGGATGGCAATAGTAGAGCGCCAGCAGGGAGTATGATTGGTGAAAGCACTAACGATTCACTCGATGGTACATCCACAATAGGGCCTGGTTCCCCTCTATCTTCTCCAGAAACCCGAGCTGCTTCTCTTGTTGCTTTGCATTGGGCTGCAAAGTCTCTCACTCTCCAACCATCACCTCAGATTGAATTTATTTATGGAAGTGAGAAGAAATCATCGGAAGTAAGTCATTGATTGCGAAGGAAGATCAGATAAAGAATAGCGATAACAAGTCAACTTGCTACCTGAAATTTTAGGTTGTGAAAAACAATAGCAACCCAGACTTTTTGGAGGAATTTGAGTTCCAGGTGAGGAATGGGTCGCCTGGCTGTATTCGGATTATTGTATACGATCGGGAAACGCAAGCAGGAACCGGTGGAATCCCTCGAAATCCAATAATGGGAGAGTAAATTACCATGTTTTATAATGTCCTTTGAATGTTATTGGGTTCGTTAAATATCCTTGAATTCAAAATATTGCAATTATCCATAGTAGTAAAACTAAATTGAACAAATTGTAATTATGTAAAGCGACTGACGTCACGCAATACCGATTCCCGCAGATAATTACGAAGTAGGAACTCGAGAAGGCAACGCGAGCGACGTCAAGGCATTCTGAAGACCTACTTTATTTGTTTGCTTTTAGGAATTTAACCATATAATATTCGCGTATAAATAGGTTTAAAAATTCAAATTTCACGATTCGTTCCCTGAATTGCCTCCCTAATTCAAAATGGTGGTACAAAATATTCAGTAGCTTGCAGTCTCGTGATTGCATCTCATTCATATCGTAAGCCGTGGTGTCTCGAGGTGAATTAATATCATATTCTTCAGGAGTAATATATTTGAGATAGTTAGAATAGAATCTTATTGAAAATTAAAAAAAAGCTGAATGAGTATTTTCACTAACCCTTTTAACAGAGAGTGGCTTGGCAGATTATATTGGCAAAATATGCCTTTCCTACGTTCCACGCTTTTCTACTAAGCTGATTGATGAGATAGGCCAATAGGAATGGCCCATACAAGTTACGAGTTGGAAATAGACGGAAACCTACGGATATGGAGGAAATAAACGATTTTAGCATTAATTGATTTAGAATGAAGGAAATATTTAATTAATTATACACTCTTTGCTCACTGGGGCGTGGTTTTGAAGTCGATATTAATTGACAATTCAATAAAGTATCGGTTTTAAGAACACCCAGAGAAATACGTCTGCCGAAGAGTGCTCTGTTAATCTAAGCTGAAAGATTCATTCTATTCGGTTTATATTTCTCATCGAGAGGAGGTAGAAGGGAAGTGAGTTTTATTGTCAGATTTTCTTATTTCGTACACCGTCGAATTTTCAAAACCAAAAGCAAGCTAACAGCGGATTAAAAGAACATAATTCATGATTTGATAGTTATATTACGATAACGTACTGTCACTTTTCAATCACGAATTTATCCAATAAGTTTGCTCTATGGACGTAGTAGGTTGTATATAGATTTGGCCACCTTAAAATCTATAATCTTTGGAAAAGATCTCTTTAGAATTCGCGACTTCTACTAAGCCTACTTACATAATTAACTTATGAAGTAGACAATTTGGACAATATGACGTCCAGATTTCATATTAAAATACATTGAAGAGGGAATTCTTCGAGACTTTATTAATTAGCCTTTGAACGTTTTGACGTTCTCTTCCTACTTGGGCTTTTAATTGAGTTTTGGAAGTTATGTATTATTCAGAACGTCCTTTCACTTTATGAAAACCATAAATTCCTTAAATAGTCTAGTGCAGCTGGTGGTCCTTCAATGTTTGAATGTTTATTTCAGAAGTGTTATTGATCTTACTGATATGCCATTGGAAGTGACCCAAAAGATGGAACTTCAGCTTATGCGAAATTCAAGTGAAGCTCGACTTCTTATGTTTGTGACATTGACTGGCCTGAAAACAACAGCCAGAAGCCCCATCCAAACCAATTTTTCACTAAGTCCGAGCTCAAACTTATCCAATCCAGCCATGAGTTTGGGTTCGTTCGACGATACCAGCAGCATTTCACAGGATGGAAATAATGAAGAAGATAGAAAGACAGAAACGCCAAATCTTCATCCTAATCTTCTTCAACTTGTTTCAGATCACTTCGTACGTTCATTGAGCTCTTCAGTTTTCATTTCCTTTTCATTTTATTTAACTCACTTATTCTTTGCAGAGCTTCAAAGAATCATTCAAAAATTACCAAGATATCGGATGGATGAGATTGAAAAGTTAGCTAGTGTTCATTAAAGTTGAGGTTATACTTGAATAACCTGTTGATAAATCTATTTGAATTTATCAAGTTTGTAGCGCCATGGGCTTGGGTGGTAAGTCTGCAAGTGGTCGAATAGAGATCTTCTGCACTGTCGATATGTTCAACACTCATTTGCGAACTCAAAGCATAATAAAACGCAAAAATCTCACGTGGAATCGGTGTTTTGTAATGTAAGTTCAAGGATTAAAATTGCATTTAACCATACTTGCATATGTTCCTTTTAGCCCCCTCTCCGACATCCACGGCATCATGAAGATAAATGTTGTTGAAGTCGAGAAAAGCAAAACAGAAATTATAGGTGGACTCGCCATTCATCCTCTTCGAGTAGGTACCAACATTCTTGCCAATGGCTGAAAATTTACCATTTGAGGCAGCAAAGTCTTTTTTATATTTTAATCGTGAGATTTGAACTAGGATCAAAGTGACCTGTAATTTTAATGGACCATGTTCAGCCATGTTTTCACATTTTTCATAGGCATAATCGCCGAATGTTTGATCCTTTCCTTTTAGAGTATAGGATTTGGTCTAAAACTAGATTTGAAAAGAATTTATCCATGATAAAAGCGAGAAGAAGGCAAAGGTGTCGAACTCCATAGAGGCTTTGGTAGTTTAAAAAAGACTATTTAAAGAAATAAATGCCTCTTTATTTACCTTTAATGATTGTAGGTCGCCTCCCAGACGGACACAGTTTAGATTTCGGAGCTAGACTAGACCCGCATACCGATACTCGCCTTGCTCACAGCATAAACTCACTGGCCGTATTTCATTTTTTGTCGGTATTGATCAAAACTTATGAATCTATAAATTTAAAGGGAAGGTCTCAATGCCGGCATTTTAATTGATACAAAATAAAAATATTCTCTCATGGACCTTTGCAAACTGTTCAATTAGTTCCCGTTCTTAGTGCAACAGAAATTAAAACCCTTCGATCGTAGTTCAGCAAAATGTTCTTACAAGATACTCCACAGATGTCAATCTTAGCGTAGAAGAGATGTAAAATCACCTAAATTAGAAAGTTTTCGTCCACTTTTTCCACTCGAATTGAGCTAACTTAACTGGTGTAATAAGCTTTAAAAGGTAGTGTTTTGGGGGATATCTTTCTTTCAAACATGAAATTAACAAATTTCTATCATTCATAATCTTCATTTGGCAATTGGCCAAAATTCAGTGACGAGAATAAGCATTATGGCACTTAGACTTCTCTAATTTTACAAACATCTTAAATCTGTAGCTTAAGTAGTGTTTTTGGTGTTTTTAATGTATTTACCAGGTTGACAATGGCAAAAGCAAATGGTACGCACTCAAAACTCCAGATCTTCGGGGTCCAGCAAAAGGATCCATTCTTCTTGAATTTAACGTGTTCTTCAATCAGGTCAGTACTTATTGATCCATCAGCTCCGACTGAACATGCCAAGAAGTCTGCTCTTGTACTCCAATTTTAAGGCCTTAATTCTGTTGTTCTCTTTCCTCTGTAGTTCAAAGCGGCGTTGAAGTCATTTACACCAATGGAACCATGCTATCGAACGCTTGATAAAAAGCAAAAGGTATTTCGTACAAATAATAACCGTTTACGGTACATAGACCAAATTATATCTAAATCCACAGTTTTCATTAAAAACACCACTATTTGTATTTATTTATAAGTGATTGTCACAATTACTTATATCATACGTATTGGACCTATGGTATATTATCGTGTGCGTTAAAAAACAAAACGTTAGAATTTATTTTTTCTAAGACATATACGTAGTGATACAACAGCACTGCTTCGATTAACTTGTCAAGATGTAATTGGTATATTTTTTAGGGTAAATGTGCATAACATTGGGTAATCAGATAAAATCGAATTTTTGACCTTCAAATTAATTAAATAAGATTCTAATTTTTACATTTCGTGCTATTCTTCTCAAGAAATATCATGTAAAATTATAAAAATTTCTCGATTCGTATAGAAACGTATGAATTGCATTTTATCATGATTCTGCCAAAATTTGCGGGTTCAACTGTTTTTTTTGTATATTTCAAATGAATTATCTGAATATTTGGCTTTTTACTTTGATGTAAAGTTACCTCTTCCAAATACTTTGGTCACTATCATGGTTAATAAGTTTGACCCCTTGAAGCAGTCTGTTCGACTCTGGTAGTTAGATGATAGAAATATCTAAATCAGGATGGAAAGACCTTCTGTCATTATTTTCAATAAATAATATTATAAAATGAGTTTTTTTTTCAAAGGGATACAAGTAGATAAAATAGATCTTTGCTTATTTGTTGTAAACATCTGATTTAAATAAATTATATAATTTAGGACATTCGCTGGCATGATATAAGGGTAATTACAACATCACATCATCATTTTGCCTAACATCACTCTCAATATCCAAGTGAACAAATGAATCACTAAACCATACACTACTTAAATCGTATCGCAACACTCGCATAACATCCTTTACGCAAACATCTAATGTACTTAATCAATCTACGCTAATGAATCTGAATTCTCTGTATCAGTTAGCTACATATTAACTTCACACTCTGCAATTCACAAGCTGACTTGCCTGCTAATATTCAAATTCTTGGAGCATCGTTTTTTACCAATATCCTATTTATTTCTTAATTCTACAGCTGCAGCAACAGCGTCTCGAGCACATAAAACCTCTATTAGAACTGATACGATCGTTTGGACGAATGCTGGATGATTGGTGGCTATGGAAAAATCCAATTCACTCCATCCTCAGTCTCATTGGCTACCAATTGCTGGTCTATTATTTTCAGCCTTTCTTTATACCGTTATACATGGTCATGATGCTGTTAAAGAATCGTATCTACAATCAGGAAAGTGTCGAATCTATTATTCATCAAACGAAACATAGCAAGAATGCTGTCCAACTAGCTTCTCCGCGAGAACATGAGATATACAAACATCAGTACGAGATGTTGGAACAATGTGCCATTAGAAGTAGTCGATCCGCTGAACTACTACGAGCACAGAGTGAAGACGCAACAGATCTCGATTCATTTTGTTATGGGGATAGTGCGATAGACAGTTCTATGCCACTTTCAGCTGGTTTACAGGTAAATATATTCATTACGTTGTTTATTTCGTTTTAAAAATTCTGTTCCAAAGGCAGTCTTCGTCTAACTATTTCTTACTTCCTTGATGACTATCAGTCGAGATTTATTCCATGGTTATTATGCCATTATTTCTTCTATGCTTTTCTTTTTCTCATCGATTTATATTAGTGGGATCTACTGAGTCATCATACGTTATTTTGTGGAACTAATAATTTCACATGATGACTATCATTAACCGATTTTGATTCCTGAGTCTCATTTTACAACTATACACATCCCTTTGTTAAAAACCACTTAATCCTACGTTTATCTTTAGTAAATAAGCATAAAATATACGTAAGATCTGCCATTTAAATAAATTATAGAACCCTCTCATGGAGAAACAGTTAAGTAAAAAAGCAATACTTCCCGCAAATCACGAGAATTCGGCTTAAATTCGGACATATTTAATGAAACATTTATTATTATGCAAACACAAATTAAGTTATATCAAATTAGGGTTATATTTGCAAATGTCAAAACAACGTGCTTGACGTCTGGGTTTAATTTATTTCAACTACTACCGCCATCTTTTGAAAAACGGGGGGAGCAAAGTTGTAGACCTAATATCATGCAATAGGAAGTTGCCTAACCCATCCGTGGATCGGTATTTTCAAATTACGTAAATGAAATTAAATAATATAATTTCTTCCTTCATTTAGGTAAATAACTTGCCAATTTTGAATTTAAAAATCCTTTCAAGGAGTTTTCGACTTCAGTCGCATTTAGAAATCACTTTTCACTTAGAGCATATTTAGGGAATTGGAAATATGATAATGGGATGGAGTGAGGTCTGACGAATATGAAGGATTTTTGAGGATTATTTTAATCCAATCTCCCGATTTAAATCCATTTACCTAAAATTCACTTTGGTGGATTGTAAAAACTTGACCACAAGTGTCATCAATGACTTTAATTGAATTAGAGGAGTTCAAGCCCTGGTCAAGGAAAAAGCAGCATACATTTTCCGTCTGGTGTGTTCTCTCTCTGTTCGGAGCTTGGTAATTTTTACCTTTTAAAATAAAATGAAATTCATTTCTCACAACTAATGATTAAGTACTTGTCTACTAAGAGGAGTATTTGCAGAGTTGTCTCCTTCAATTGTCTGGACACAAATCAAACCTAAACATATGTTTCTTTGTTGGTACCTCAGTAATAAAAATAATAGAAAGAAACAGTAAAACTGTCCAAAAGGAGCTGGGGGGAGGGGAAGGAGGGAGTGAGGATAGTGGATATTGAGGCAACGAAGAAACTCATCAAATGTTTCCCAGATTTTACCTTGCGAGTGCAGTTACACGCGATATACTTCAAAGTAGAAAATATAAAGTTGAATTATAGATCCCTGCCTGAAATATCTGGAGTTTCCGATAAAAGTACTAAGTGTAACGTTCAATTGGTGTTATTTAATGTTGCTTTTTGGTGCTTTCTACTTTAGGATTTTGACGACGGTGATATTTTTAGCTTCATCCTTCCGGAACTACCGGTAAGATGATTTTTTAAATATTCTTGAAGTCCCTGGGGCACTTAAATCAAGCTTCCTTTCCCTGTAGAATGATATTCCGCAAGAAGAGAAAGAGAAGGCTCCTGCACTACCTAAGGTAAGTTTCGCTTATATCAGTCCCTTTTTACAGCTTCTTTAAGTCATATACCTATACACCCTTTTGCGTTTTTTTAGTACGAAGTAAAAAAATCTATGAAGACAAGATATACGGGTATGAAGGAGACAGCAATGCGAGTCTTTGAAATCGTCGAGAAAGCCGCCTCATTCTATGAACGTGTGGAAGGGTACATTTGACGTTTCTCCTCTTATTTTACAATCTATTTGCGATCTTAGAGATATTTTGTGTTTTTGCATGGAAATTTTAACGCTAGACCTTAATTAAAGTGAATTGAATTTACATAGGCCTCCGCAGTAGTTGGATTTGAATCTGTTGGCGTAGTTTCATGGTCAATGAGTACTTCAAATTAATATGTAAAGCAAAATCCATCCTAATATTCCTTAATACTAATTTCCATTCCATTGCTCCTATGCCTGTTTATATTCTGATCCACTAAAGTTGCCATCTTTTCTGCTTGTTACTGTTTCATTACTCGGAGACGTTGAGTGAGAAACCCTAAACACTGAACCAACAGGTCTTCCTAATTCAGCACGCTGACTGTGCCATATCATACGCATACTACTTATTATTGATTTGATTAAAATATTTTCAAACAAATGTCATTGTGATTAGAGTTTGAGCAGTAAGTGACTTCAATTTCTTTCTCTCCCTCCATTGGGTGGTGCTATCCGTCCATTGCTTTTAATATACTATTGAATATTAAGAATGCATGCATACAAAAGTACAGTCGATTAATTAATTCATTTATTTACTACAATATTAGGTGCTTTTTATGGATATTTTATGCGTTTTTTTTCTGGAGATATAATTTATAAATTTCATAAATAAAAAATTAATCTGAATATGAATCTTTATTTTAAGGCGCCCTAGACTCTCGGTCCTCCCAAAATCATACACAGGGGACGGGCCATCCAATGGAATTTTACTGCTATTGTTAGACTATTATTATATCGGTTTATTAATTTCGTGAAAATATTAGGTGGATCACCAAGTTAGGAATTATCAATATTGACTTTTTCTGATTGACTTTAGATTATTCAACTGGCGAATTCCATGGGTATCTTCGTTGGCTGTTATTATGCTGCTAATTCTAACAGTCATACTCTTCTTTGTGCCCATCAAGTACCTCTTTATGCTTTGGGGTGGGTCTAAATTCGATCACATACCTTTCTAGACATTTCTCGTTCTTAATGAAACCTATCCTCTACTATTACTTCAAAAGGTCTCAATAAATTCACCAAAGCAGTTCTTCGACCGAATGCCATAAGACACAACGAAATTATGGACTTCCTTTCCAGGGTTCCAGATCTACTCGAAGTGGTATGTCTTTAACATTTTTTTTCATTTTGATGAGAATTTGGGAGGTGCTTTTTAGGAGAGTTAACCGAATAGATTGAGCTTGCCGGGAGAGGATAATATAACACAAAAATATCTATCAGAGAGTCCTCCATTCTCATGATATTTGTCGGAAAGGGTTTTTTTCAATAGATTTGTACTAAAAACGTCCGTTTAATAATTTCTTATCAATTTCAGTGTTTGGACAAACAGGTACATAGGTTTGAGATTTTAATTTAGACGATCTATTGTAGGATTTAAGAAACCCCGAAATTGGCACATGAGGTCATTAACGCCAGTTTTGCTTACGCAACTATTATATATTCAATTTTGCTAAATGTGACCTTCTTTTCCGAGAACATTCAGATCCTAAGATTTGATAGGCCCGTCGTATCAAGGACCTTCTGGGTGTTTTGACTGACTTATGAATTGTTGTATTGCGGATATGCGAGACATTAAAACATAAAAAAGGTATTTTTATAACTGAATTGAAATTACACCACGAAAGTGAGCAGATAAATAACTAAGAAGCTTTTCCATTCAATGTGGTAGGGATTTCATATACCATCAGTTATGAGGCGATCAAGACCACTTAAAAAATCGATAGTTGTACTGGAGGTTCTAAGGCTACTGTAGGTGCGCTATTTGCTGGATCATGGAAAACAGCACTACATGCTATCAAATCTTTAATAGTGTTTTGGTATTTGGAGGCTTTTATATTTTTATTTAAGGGCGAATTGACCGAGTATCGTCCGGACGCCTTCACAATTGCGCCCAAGGGGAAAACTCACAAAAGCTAACTCAGGCTGCAATTCAATTTTAAGCAGTGAATGACCACCACCTCCTTATTTCACTCCTTCGCTGTGATGGACGTTTACTATTTTTTTGGTACCCAACCTGTGTGCGGTATTTCGACGAACTATCCTGTTTAGACTCTGGACAAAGAAATAACAATTTTTTATAATTTGTTTACTTTATTACTTACTGTAGTTAAAAAAGGTTACTTAGAGATTCTTCTTTTGTCCTCAGATATTCATGACGACCTAAACTCTGACGAAAATAATGTTTTTAAGCTTCGCTTAGTGATTGAGAAAAAACAGAACAAGCTAGAAAATAATTTTTTATTGACATTTTACAGGAACCGATATTTAAGGGCCCATGCAATGAGAAATTTCATTTGAAATTCGAATTTCATATTAGTAATCAGTTAAAGGAAAACTCCTAATTACTGATATTTACCTTTGACGCATTTAATACTATATTTGCTATTATCTCTCCTTTTCTGTTAAAAGCAACTCTTATACCATATTTTTGTGAATCAATAGGCTGGTCATAGTTCCACTTGAACTGCAAGGAGTACCCTATATAACAATAAGGGTTTGTGTTTTTCCTTCTCCTAACTGGGATATCAGCTTGTGGTACTCAAATCAATCGCTTGGTATTTCTAAAATCGCTCTACACGTCATTTAAATTAGACAATCTTGGGGTCTAAATTATCATTTTGGCGATTTTGCATGAATTTGGGCATGAACTTTTGGAAAACTAATTTACCCTCTCAGCCCTCTCTTGACAATTCAAACGCCCGGAGATCTTTCTATAGATTTACTTCTTACTTAGTCTATACACTTACTTACACGAAATAGCGCTTAAATGGAGAGCGAAAAAATTCTTACCTGCGCCAATTCGTGCTATAACTATGGTACGTAATTATACAATCAGAAGCAATCAGTTGATTGTTCCATTGTCTTATCCATTATATCTTATCACATCAGTTAATGAAGGCCTATTATTGGCTTACTCTCCTTCTGAACGCAATCTGAACAAATGCATATATATGTGGAATCAATCAATTCCTGCATATTGGAGTAGCCCCATCTGGTTAGATCTCCGCATTCTCTCTTCCGTATCGGAATGATTGAAACATACCCACTGATGCATAGCTTGATCATACTTTACGATAACATTAGACCGCAAATGAACGTTTCGGAGATGGATAAGAATTTCAAGTAACACAAAAAATATAAACACTACTTCTATTTGTCCGTTTCTAAAATTTGTGAATTTGAACGCTGAGATTATCAGTTCTATCGGGTTTCTTTCAATATGTACACTGAGCCGTAGAAATCAAAGATTTTTATATTTTAGAAATCATTATCTAACTCTGATCTCCATATATTTCCACCCTACTGATAAAGAATGCTTAATCTTGGTATCTAAATAGGATTGCAGTCATTCACTTTTTTGGAAATTAAATTATAACTCAAACGACGATTTTTATTAACAACATATATTGGACTGGGTGAAAATTACTGTAGCGAGGGATTCTCAATTGATAATCCTGCTGTCCAAGTGTTAGAGTGTAAATCCGATGGATGGGCAATGAGTGTAAAAAACATATTCAATTGGACTTCTTGACATATATTAATTGAGGAATTTCACGAAAATACTGAACGAATCAGTAAATTTTCTCAAATTATGCACAAAACAGTTTTTATTAAAGAAAGTGCAAACAAAATACAATTCATATCACTGGAAAGCTATTAAATTCATGCAACAGAAACGGGTGGAGCCGACTAGAAGTACTTCATTTGAGTGTGCTCGTTTATTAAACTGCGTGGTTAGAAAGGAATATGACTAGTGGTCATATTTTAAGCAAGTAGGAAAACGGATTGACTTTTTTCATGAATGAATTTCGAAGAGCGCTGTTATACTATTATAGCGTCAGCTCTTACTACTCTGCTAGTGGCTTGCCCTTAGAGAACAAAGTCCACCTGAATTAATCCAAAAATATGTATTTTTTACTAATGAAATCAACTGAGATCGGTTAACAGATAACAAATGATAAATGGAGGGGATCCAAAAAGAATCTGAAAGCACTTTCAGAGTGGCAAACATTCTAAAATGCAAATTTCATGATTCGTGCCTCGGGTTGCAGCTGGCACTTGCTCACGATTTCCAACATCTGTTGACTGTTGACTGCTTTTTTAATCAAAAGGGATCATTATCGCCAAGTCAGCTTCTTTTTTTCTTCCAGTAGTTAACCTTGCACAGCATTCAGCGGATTAATGTTTGCATAAATTTATCAACCAACCACCTTAATTTGCTCATAAAATAGGAGACGAAATCCAAAATTTGGAAATATTAAAGAAGCATTTAGTCTAAACCCTACTAAAATCCTTTTATATCTAAGGAATCTCTTTCCATAATCCACATTGAATTGCCTCGCTGGACCTTGTGTTCAGATCATTTACCAAGATGCAAAATTTTTAAGCTTTTGTTATAGAGGGTGTAATTAATTACTAAACAAATGACTAAACTCTTCGATATCATAATAATAAAACTTAAAATTCTCCAGTCTATTCAGACGAAGTAGTCCCCCCCTCCCCCCTCCTCCCTCCATTTTTAGGATCATAAATCTGTGCCTATGAACAATAATAATCATGGGTTCTGAATTATAAATCCTGCAATTAGACAAAATTATGGCAGTAAAAAGTCCTGTTTTCTGTCTGGATAATGCAATTATAAGTATGTGGAAAATTGTTTTAATGAAATCCTGTCATTGGTTTTCACTTGGGATGTGTTAGGAAAAAGTCAAGATGCAATACATTTTACTTAAAGAAAAACAATTTTATACACATCAAAAATTAAGTCAGTGGCAGGAAATGCAACATCACTGACATATAAAAGATCTGGGTGCGAGTCTCCGTTGCTGCTCCTGGAAAAAAAGAAAAGAAATTCGAATAAGAAAACTGAAAAATCCACGAGGTAATGGTTCAATTAATGAAATTCTATCAACCGTGTTCATGCTGTTTATTGGACTGTCTTATTTCAATTCAATAAAAGTAAAGGAAGTTCGAGAGAGCTAAGGAGAAAGCGCCTTAATGCAGCGCATTTCAATTGAAATAGACAGCGAGAAATAACAAACCGAGTAAATAGATCAAAGGCGTATCAGTATTTGAGAAAGACTTTCAATATGCCTCCGCTATGAATGTAGTAGGTATTCAACCAGGAAGGAAATGTTAGTTTTTTCGACAAACAACTTTTATAACTGTCTAATGGATTAAATGAATAGGATCGTTTGCAAATGATCGCAAAAAATTTCTGGGCAACTTAAATTAGCTTTAATTTCTCTTTGTCCTAATGAAATTTATTGCTAAGATACTTTTTAAAGCATGTTTTATGGATAGAAGTAAATTAGAATTTTCAATAGCCAAGATTTATTACATCCTTTTGTATTTTTCTAATCCCCGTTCGACAGTTGATTATGATCTGCGAAAAAAATCGCACTTTTTCTCAGTTCCAAAAAGGTGTCATTTTGGTGATTTGTAGCTTAAATAAGTTGTTAAAAATGCTTGCCTTTCGAGAGAGAAAATTAATTTGCTTGAAGTGGAAAGTGCGTCAAGAAAAGACTAAATTGGGAAAAAGGCAATGGGGCATTTTTCACACTTGGAAAATAGTTGCGAATTTTAATGTAATGGGAGGTGGGATTGAGATAAACAGAGTGAAACAGTAGTAATTCTAAAAGGTTAATTTTGTTCTTCTTGAGCCAACTTTAACCAGCTGGCCATTTTTCGTCAAAATACTGATTACATTAGCCTTAAAATTCGTTCTGCATTCTTGGACCTATATTTCTCTGCAGTATCTATTGGATAAATAGATATTTCTAAGATGGAAAGCACTTCCGATTAAATCTCGAGCAAAGTTAAGTAAATAATCGTCTAACCTGTTCTTCTTTACGATTTGTCCACTTTTGTGTAATGTACAAACATGGATGGTAACAAGTTAAAGGCTGTCCAGAACACAGACGGACTTATACTCCAAATGATAAATGGGTGTTAAAGGTCCCGACTTCTCAGTTGCTGGAAGTAGGATAACAACGAGCTCAAAGGATGCAATTAAGATGAGAGGAAGTGTGATTTAGATGCAAAACCAGATAATAAATCTATCACACCTTAACTAGAACACCGACTATAAATAAAAGACGTGAAAAACGTCTGCTTGAACGATCAGTACCGTCAGGTCTTTGCAAAATCGCGTGAGATGAAAAGACGCCGACGTAATGGTCATCACTGTAACACAGATTTCCAATAAATTGACAGAATTTATTGTCAAGGGGAGGGGAAGGGAGAAGGGCCTGCCACAAGAGCTACCTGAAATCTTTTGAACACATGCCAAGCGGAACTTTGTTTAGGAGATCACGAAATTAAATTAAAATTTTTGACCGCGCGACTACCACAGAATCCAGACTTACTCTCAAAATTTTCTTACGTTGCTTAAATTCGTCTTATAATCTCTTTTTTGAGACACTCGCTATGATTAAGAATTGCCAAATTTTCAATTTGCCATGTGTAATAAGTACTTATCAGTTTAATCTAAAGAAAAGTTAGTATGAGAAACCAACATATGAGCATACATATACTTCGACTTGGATTCCAGAGGCTCGAAAACTCACAATTATTCCATTGTATAGCTCTTTCAGGTTGGCCAAATTCAGGTACAAAATCGGTCCCAACTTTAATCAATGACATCTATCAACTGGCACCGTTGGTGAACGCCAGCGTTCTCTCTTCCTTTCTATTGGTCTCTTTCTTTTGCATAAGGAAAAACTTCTTCAGATCACTCTATTTTAATCATTTGTGGGTTGCAGTTCCTGCCTAGATAGTGTATTTGATTCCCTGGAATCTCTCCACAGAAACGATATAAGGGGTCTCAACCACTCATCTTAAAACCCTATCAAGTGGGGTCAAATAAAGTAATACAATCCTCACTACCAAATACATTTGAACACATGACTAAATAAAATTTGCTCGATCGATTTTCAGGATCTCAAGAGTTAATAGCGTACCTATTTCTTGACAGTAACAATCATTTTCAACTTAACAGCAAACATATTTCGATGAAAGCTTGCATACTTCTGACCTTGACAACAGGTAAAATCATTTTAGCAAACACACACACACGCACAAGCTAGCAATGAGATTCTCTACATTGTAGATCTCGAGGACGCCATAAAAATGCCACTTAAGGCAGCAATTTTATTAATTTTTTCAACTCACAGCTTCTGGTCTTGAAGGTACCCGCGAAATGATATTGAAAGTGAAAAAATTATATCGACTGCTTGGTCTGAGAAGTTTCCGCGTCAGTTCGTTTGTACCTATCATCAAAAGACCTTAGTCAGGACAGACATCTTATTTGCAATCTTGAAACATCAAAAAAGGCCGATATTTCTTAGTGCTGCTTTATTATAATCGATATCGATGAATGTAAAAGCATTTTTGGTAACAAATTTTACCGATCAAAGGTGATATTAAGATAGTACACGTAACTGCATCACACTGAACGTATCTATTAATAAGATCATGAATACCTACTAACTGCACAAAGCCAGAGAGGGGAAAACTAATTTCGAAACAGCACTATTTTAAGAAATTATCCTGTTTAAATTCTTCTTAGACACTAGGCATTGAACAAGTACTTGAAAATCCAGTGATTGGTAAGTGAACAGACTTCATTCCAAGGAAAGACTACATAAATCCAAGCTTATGAATCCAATGCTTGAGAAATGATGTAATTTCACCGAATTATACGAATTCTGCAAAGTGTTTATTCTGTTTCAACTTTCCACTGCTCACTTAGGCATCCTATCGTACCATAAATTTAGTTGGTGATCAAAGATCTACCCAAAGCATTGGCATGCTTCTTAACATTTAATTTTCTCTTAATAAGCTTTAATGAATAGACATTAACTGAAACTCATTTAAAGCGGTGGGAAAAAACTTCTGAAAAAGTAGACAGAAATCGTATGGTTTTTTAACTCTCCCCAAAAACTGCTCAGTTTTAGTTGAGACGGCGGAACGAAACTAGAAAACCAAAGCCTCTTTTGGGTCTCTAACTCATTTTATTAGACTTAAACAACATAGGATCTTGGACTTATTTTAAAGCATAACATTTACTGAACATGAAGCGGGGAATGAATTTTGCTGATTGTGATAATGAAACAAGAGATTTCGCTATAGTTCGAGTTGTACCTACATGCTTTAAATACCTCAATGATTGGAGTCATTCGACATCACTTGGTTAGCTGGTTTCGAGCTTAGTTTCGAAAGACAGTGAATGACTCGTGTGCATGTTCTCATAACACCGAAAAACAGGTCCCTCAAATATTCAATAGCGAAATTCCCACTTGGACGTATTTGATTTGATTATTTTTGGCTTACACAGCAGTTGGTTTATAAAAGCCAAAATTTTAGCTAACACAAGTATGCTTAATTCGTTTCGACTCAATTAACTCATTTCGCAATCATCGTCAAAATCACGCCACTTTGCAATGCAGTTATCAAAGAGGGCTGAATTCATAGCAAAATTGAAGTTCATAAGAGATTGTCAAAGTGACTAACCGATAATGCAGAGCACCGCCCTTAATGGAACGAAATAGAGTATTAGTGTGAAGATCACCAGAAAGAGGAGGTAAAACCACGTCAGCCAAGGTACCTGCCAATCAAATAACCTAAAATGCAAAGATTGTAATTGCACTAATTAAACCTCTGGTTAAATATTACAACTGAAATGGCTGGCTGCAACCCACCCGAGAGTCTTTTCCACTGCCGAAGCAATCAGATCCAGGATTTGAGGTAGGTCTCCAACTACCTCCATTATAGCATTGAGTTTCTTCTTGCCTCTGTTTGGGTCCTTAGGTTCTGAGTTTTGCTAAACGAAAAAATCAATAAAATGGTCGGCTTTTGTGTTGTGCACATTGGTAACTTCAACATACTCTTGTCAGTTCCACAAGCTCATCGTCAGAGGGATACTGCAAAGAAAACATCCTCGTCAGTATTTACGTAATTATAAGAGGCACTCTATATACCTATGTCCCTTTAACTTTGCCAGTCAAATCGATACTTCATCTACTTAGAAATGCGCTCAATCAGTGACACAGGCTTCACAAAGTGGTTACGATCGGTTGAAGACGTTAGCGAATAACCGTTTGCTATTTGAATAAAAAATATATATTCTCATATTCCATTCTAATAACAAATTATTCTATCTTATAACACAGAGATTTACATCCGATTCTTAAGTAGTGAACTCTAAGTGGGTGTTTACCAACCATGAAGGATAATTTGTAAACACGATAAAAACCTGCATATATTCAAATCCATCATGTTCTTTAAAAATTTTAAAATTAAAAGACAGGTCTCTGTCTGCATATGCAAAACTTTTGTTGAAAAAAAATCTACTTCAATTAGATTTTATGAAATAAGATATATATATAAATATATATATAACTTTAAGCCAGTTTATTGAGATGCAAAAGGAAATAAAATATTGAACATAAACCTGAGAACTTGGGTTAATCAAAAAAGGCGAAATTAATGACATTATGATCATTAATTAATTTATCTATTTTTGTGAACATCGTTCTCACTTCACATCAGGTTAGTATTCCTGGCATAATATAATGACAAACTTACTTCGTTTGTGAGCGAATATAATAATTCTGTATTTATAAGAACGTCATTTTCACAATCAAAGGAGGAGTTTGACGAAGCACTCTTTCCGAGATCAACAGGTCTTTGAGAATTCGCATTATTGAATAACCTGGGTCCCAAATTACTAGCTCCAACTCCAGCCAGACTTTTCACAGAACTTATCATGTCCAGGAGTTGGGGATTCTTAGAAGTTTTACGACAGGCCAATATTCCTATTATCATACCGAGGGGAATCATGTAGGGCTGGAAATTCCACACCACAGTATTGTAGCCAAGCAGGACGCCGATTGTTAACCAGGGATTCTCCCAAGAGCATACTAGATCCACATATTGAACGACATCTGCTAGCGGTTTGAATATCACCTTTAGTCGCATCACATTTTCTTGCATGGCCTGCAGGATTTGAAAACATTGAGAAAGATTCATTAGAGAGATAAAGGCAGAAGTGTCGTACAGAGGAGCGCTATGTTTCAGACACTGAGAAATTAAACTGTGAAATGTTGGTTAATAATAAAACCAGCCAATTTGTTAATGTAAACGATATTGTATCGAAACCTAATGATCAACTCATCGGGGTTTTGCAAATGAATGGGAGCTAAGTTGTAGACTAAATTGACATTTTTCTGCTATTTGACCAATATGGTAACTGATTGCACTTTTTAAATAATTGGGCAAAAGAAAATGAAAAATATCCGATAATTCTCGATCCGGGTAAAGATCGAGGGAGAGGAGAGGGTAATGGTAACTTAAAAATTATCAAAGGAAACTTATAGGATCTTACATTTTTATGCACTTAAAATTCTTGATTGTTCAGATTCAGACAACTGTCTATCTTCATAACTCTGCCCTTTTCCAATTTAAAATGGTAATATAAACTTATTTTAAATTAATTAAGAATGTTATCCTAATGATATGAGTACCTCCTCATTCGAAAAAGAACATCTAGACGGCAAATCGAATTCCTTATGAGTAGGGTTTGACTAATCTGTCAGGGTGAAAAATATTTATAACAATATATAAATCAAGGTTTTGCCTTAACGAAGGCATTATTCTTTGTTATATTTTCTCCCCAATATTATTACAATACTGACTTATACTTAAATTGTTTATTCCAACTGACTGAATTACGCTATATTGTACATAGGCCAATTCGAACTGCAATAAGACCTCGTTAAAACAAGAAGAACTTGCAATGTTCTTCTTTTAAACTTGATATTCAAGACCTCAAGGTCATC
Source organism: Hymenolepis microstoma (assembly GCA_000469805.3). Lineage (NCBI taxonomy): Eukaryota > Metazoa > Platyhelminthes > Cestoda > Cyclophyllidea > Hymenolepididae > Hymenolepis > Hymenolepis microstoma. The sequence continues at coordinate 5,292,178 of LR215995.1, read as the reverse complement.
TACTTCACTTCCTGTCATCTCCTATTAACCCTTTAACGCCCGAATTATTTTTTTGAAAAATGCATCCAACCTCACTTGCGTGTTTAATAGCAGACTGATACCGGCGTAATGAATTTTGATGGCATCAAGCAAGGGCTATATACGTATTGAATATGTTTCAAACGGCTATAGCGCCTTCTGTTACGAGTCTAGTGCCAATAAAGCTTATTATGAAAGAGGACCATACGGTCCTGGAGGGGTTTAGGGTTAAAGGAGGTTTATTAACGGATGATAAACCTCAACCCCTTCAAAACATATCACACAAAGGGATCCCTTCCCACTACCAGCTATTCCAATAAGACCGATAAAAATCAGGCTACTTGATTTTAACTCTACACTTTACTGATAATGGAAATAAGTATCATTAAAATAGCAATAGTATTTGATGAAACTCAAGACGCTTAGCTTTATTTAAGCGAACAACTGGCAAATAGAATAGCTCAAGTCAATAATAAATCAAGCATTTTATAAACACAATTTGTAAATTATCTATATTATACTAGGTATTTTATAGATTCCACCATCGTCTTTTTACTCTTTCTCATTGCTCTTGTAGTTTACCAACCATCTTTACGCAAAATAAATTCCTAATTTTGAATTTAAATGTTCATTCAAGGATTTCACGACTTCACTCGAATTTATAAGTCATTTTTTCACTTAGAGTATGCTCGATATGATGGGGCAAGGTCGGGAGAATGTGAAGGCTGTGATATAACTTTCCAATTTAATTATTTAATTTTTGACAGAGTATTCATCTTTGTGGGACCGGTTGGGCATTGGTTGGTTGAAGAATTTTCTTTTATTCTATTAACCAAAATTTTCCGAAAAGAAAACTGCAGTGAATTTTAGCAACTTGACAAAATTTCACAAAGGTAATTTGATTTGCGAACGTGAAGATACCAATAAGGTGATAGAGTCTGTGCTAGAGCTCAGCGCGAACTCTTAGATGCCATATTGTGCTTAAATGTCTTGCTCATCTAATCTAGACGCCAAGGCGATTAATAAACCTGGCGTTAACACCAACCCCGCCCCCCTCTACCCCCACCCAACCACCATTATGTCAAATAATCAACAGGCTTTAAATACCGCCAACACAAAAACTCACCCATCAACTCATTGATCAAATCGTTAAAAGTAAGACTTGAAGCTTTTAATTATCGCAACATGAATAACGCCCTCTATGAGAAATAGAACAATTAAATGCTTTCTGAATTGAAACGACATAAGGCTCTTCATTCCATATTAAATTGTTTTCTTATTTCGTATACTTCGAGATTAAAAGTTGCAAAAGTTATTTGTGGGCACCTGGTAATTGTAAAATCGACAAATAGCTGATATGGTTAGGAATAAAGTAATTTGGTTACGCGCGAACTTTGACTGGGGTGTAATCACATTAATGACTTACAATTCATCGAACTAAATTATCTCATTCTTTTATCATTAAATAATATTAATCTCCTTTATATCAAATAAAAGGCAGAATATAAATCAATGTGTTCATGCTTACATTTTTGTAATCCGAGCTAAGTTTCTGAAATTTTAAAATAATAACTTTATAATAGATACAAGATCTATTTACGAACGCTCTTTCGCATAGTACTAATATACCTTGTATTTTAGTGGCCGGACTGGGTGTTTGAGACATGGCTCAATGGGATTTAGAGTTCTCCATGCGGCCTTAAGCTATAAAAAACTCTAGGTAACCGATAGAGATGAATCTGTGCGTTTACAGAAACTCACGTGGTTGTAAACAAAGAAGAATTCGAGTAAAATTGATCCCCGCGATCTCTCCGTCAAATCAGCATTCTTAAGAGCATACCACGACCTCTCGTGATTTCGCACCTGCAAGTTTACAGAAAAAATGACCAATAGAACCGCTTTAGGTTTGTAAGAATTACAATCCTGCAAAAAAATATTTCATTATAAGCAGTTAAAATAGGTTTGTTAATAAATATGTAATAACCCATGTATGTAGTGGTCAAAATAAATAAAGAAAAGAAAGAAGTGAATTCAAGAAAAGCTATTTTACAATTTGAAGACTTTTTATATTTAATTAATAATTTTTTCGTTCACCTTTAATATATTGTTTATTATAGAGTAAAAACTCGCCTTCATCAAAGGAATGGCAACTCGACCGAGAAACTCATTTTTGCCTTTCCCATCATCAAAAACTGTGATGTAAAGTACGGAATGCACATCTGTTACGGGGCTTAAAATTAAATTTACCATTTCCGTTTATTTGTTTTGTCACAGTAAAAGCGAACTGGGATAGTAGACTCACAATACGAATACTTTATCCCACTTTGGATTGAGTGTTTTCCGCACTGTTTGTGTTTGAACTCGCATATTAATGAGCTCCAACAGGCAGTATGAATCACATTTTGCACTCATTTCTCGAGTTACTAGGCCGCTCGCAGCAATTACTAATTAAAAGAAAATAAAAAACTTGAAAGAAATAAATAAAATGGATAAAGGTCTCCCTAACAATTGACTTCTACCTATTCTTGCTCCTAGGAAGAGTGGTTCTATAATTTCTGGGAGCTGTGACCATGAACTCGTTTAGTACCCAAGGAGAATTCAGATTTCGGAAGATTAGATCATGACACCGTGATCTATCCCCATTAGGTAAAAGGGGAGATTTTTTGATATTTTGACGTTTTTCACGAATTCTACTAAAATCTTTTCCTTTGTTCTTTATGTAACCATTTGCTTTCCACCATATTCAGGTACATCCCTGATTACAGATAGCGTTTTACTTACTTCCAATTGATCAATTAGGGTTAACATTCAATGAACAAAATTATATTATTGATTTAAAAATTACATTTGGGATATAAATATTCATATAAGTACTCGAGTTAAATAAGATTATGAGATGAAATATAACCATAAAACATATACCATTCACTCGGAGATATCCTACGTCAAAGCGATTTTTCAATGCCATATTCCAGCCCTAAAAAGTATAATAAATAATGAACAATTCGTACTTAAAAATTAACTTTTTACTTGAATTGACATTATTCCACGGCTCATGAAAAAGGTCAACTGGTTAAAAGCTGTTGATGATTACTTAGAAAATAGAAACGCCTTCGGTTGATATGAAATTCAGCCTCCAAATCTTCTTGAAGAGCTTCCAAGTGGGCCTAATTGAATTACCCCTCGCCCTCTCCCGATGTAGAAATTAAACTGTTCACTTATTTAAACAGTTGCCTAACCAAAACTCGTTTTTGTACATTTGTCTTAATACGTTTCGGAGGATGCAATAGTGGGACTTTGCAGGAGAAGGATGTCTGACACAGGCCTAATAGGCTTCTAACAATGACAGGAAACTCACATAGTGCTCAATAATTTGATCATCTATTTCCTCAAGCGATATTTTCCCCGGGATTGGGGTTTTGTACACTGATCCTCCACCTTCCTCGTTTAGCCGTGTTGAGCAGGTACTTTCGTTGAAATTGGAGAGGTTTCTTTGCGAAGTCCTCCGTTGGAGTGGTCGCATACTATTTGACTCTTTATCACATTGGCGATCAAAAGAATCACCTGATGAGATAAGACTGGCTGAAGGTAAGGCTAAGTATGGACTAGGACACTCTGATTTGGTGAGACCAGTAAGAGTCGCAAGAACAAGTAAGCGCGGTTTTGGTCGTTTGCCATTCAACTCTAATTCGATTCGTTGGGTGAAATCCATGGGAAGTCGAGATATGTCTATAAGGGCTCTAAAATGTGTAAAATATTGAAATAAATAATTTGAGTAAGTCAAATTGAAAAGCCGTCAAATGGTCTCTTTATTTGGTTTTATTAAGTTTAGATTACCCTACTATTTCGATAATAATCACCTTTCGCTGAAAACATAACTTTAGATTCCGAATGCTCTGAAATAATACTTTCCTCCTTCACTAAACCACTAGGCTTAATTCGAAAAGGTCATGAATCATCAAGTCGTAATCAATTTTTCTTCGAGTTCAAATTACAATTTGTTAAAATTGAGTTGAAACGCATGTTTAATACGTATTTATATACTTAAAAAACTCATACCCATCACCCTCGTCTAGTCAATTCTTCCCCGTAGGGGCACCACCTCAACGTATTAGTTTCACTATTTGGCACTTGTCATAATTTGAAATGGTTTGGTAAAACGGCATCTTCTGTTTGATAACTGAGGGAATAATTGATATCCACTAGTTTCTATTTTAGTAATTATTTCTTCCCTTTTGGTTTCTTAAAGGACCGCTGTAATTGGAATATGATGGTCGTGTTCCATACCTTAGAATTGATGATCATTTTATGAAGGAACCACTAGATAGGGAGCTAATACTAGTAAGACTTGCAAACATACTCTCCAATCTTCTCGGTTCCAGCTGCAGGACCTGCAATATTTGGATTTTGAATGCGTATAAGCTGTACCTCAATGAGAGTTTTGGAGTGGCTGTTTATGCTGAAAGTAAATACTTGGTTCCAAACCGGATCAAAGGTTGATTTTTCAATCTGAGAGGAAAACAAAGATTACTTTTGCTTTATCAGTGTGACTGGGTGGGAAATTTTATTATTATATTGCTCTAATTCACCTCGTCAAACGCTCAGATTAGTGCTTTTAAGACTACGATTATTTTTACTAAATCCAAATATGCAAGTATGTGTCGTAGTATTGACAGGCTTCCATGAAACATTCTTTCAGTCATACTTTTAACATCGACCTTAATTTGCACATTTGTATTATTTTCTGCATAAATTTGCCTTTTTAAGCCCCTTAGAAACTAAAAGCGTTTCTTTGTGGTAACCAAACTAAATAGCCTCCAATTTATCTCTATTTACGCGTTATGAACGGTATGAACGTGATGTATCGCTCATAATATTTGTGGTAATCTCTCCAATTGATGGGAATTTTGTATCCTGTCTTGTGTTTAGGACACAGAGTGCTCTAATAAAAATCCCCTTTGTTTTAATTAATATTCCAGTGCCTATTGGTCATTCGAATTTAAGGTTCATTGGGACTAACAATGGATGAAAGCATCCGAGTCCCACAAAAGTAGCATTAATTATTAGACCAGTAGCTCAGTTGTCGACATGCTCCTCTGCCAAGTTAGAGATCACGCGATTCTCTTTCATCGGCTTACAACTCTTAATTTACCGCACACATTTTTTTTGTCAACAGGTGGGGTAACAGAATGCAATTGTGGTATCTTTCCTATATTCAAGTCAAGTGTTATCAAACACATCTTATAAATACACCACTTAAAAAATAACTGATAATATAAACGGTAAGCTTAACCAACAGTGGTGAGATATTTATCCTTCCCCAATTGTATTTGAACTTGTGTGGAGATTGGTTGCACATTCTTCGCCATAGTCTGATAGTAGGAAATTAACCTAGCGGCCATCACACCTCTATGAATTGAGTCGTACGATTTCTCATCTGCTCGGCACTTGCTAAGAAATTTCGCCAAGGGGATAGACTGAAGACCACAAGCACTAACTACATTGATGTAGAGCACAGCAGAATCAAATTTACAGACTTGAGGTCCGGATATTGGATTAAATTCAAGTGCAGTCACCCCACGTAGGAAGTGAGGAGGCCAAGGCAAACGTGGTGAGACTAGCTCAGTTGCCTTTGTCAGCGGATTTGTGATCACAGCTACCTCGCCAGGTTGGTATTCCAGAGGACTCCATCGGCGGGCATATACGCTGAAGGGTCGAGCCACAACATTCAGTTGGAGTAGGCCCAAATATCGAGCCTCAAAGATTTGAACTCCAGACTTGAGAGGGCCAACATTGGTTGCACATGTGCTCAAAAGATTAGAAGCTGAGGCAGACTTTTGTTTTGAATGTAGTCTGTGCTGTGGGAAAAAATACCAATAGTGGATAAGTTATAAAATGAACTGCTACCAAAATGATAAGGCAGTTAAGATATGCGATGATGTATATTTGAAGGCAATGATACTGTCTCAAATACAGAATTACTTAATTCTAGAGAATACCTCTGACTACTTTCAATGTGCTCCAGGGGTCAATGCACATATTCATGCATGCCTTCCTAGGAATTCAACACATATAAAATTGAAAAAGAGTATATTTGATGAGCAAAATGAAGACACCAGTCTCATAATTATTAACCGAAAATGTGTGCAAGTTAAATGCGTGGAACGAATCACTCCACTTAAAAAACGAATGAAATATGTTTAGAATAAAGTGAAATTCGACATGGAGGAGGCTGAAAACTTGGAGAAAATGATAGGAAAGTTGACGAACAGGCTACAGTCACATGTGTGACTAATTAAAACAAAATGTCATTTAAATTAAATCACGATGTGAATTATATCTGCTAATCGGTTCGAGTAGAAGACTGTTTGTTAACGAGTTCTAATACTTATTAAATAGTAAGAGGCAGAAGTGGTGTAAATTACTGATAAGGCCTTTATCCTCTAAACGATACCCCTGACCTAACTTACTTATTATTCTATCATAGGTTAGCAACCACCTTTGCTCCAATTAATCCAGGCATGTTCGGTCTTAACTAACTAGATTTTCCATTAATTGTGCATATTCTAAAGCAGAATATGTAAGTTAACAGTGAAGGACAGAAAAGTCTTGCTTAACAAGCTGCAAATGTGACGCCAGCCCTGTAGCTAATGAGGTATGCGAATAGGCAAATCGGATAAAGAGTAAGGAGCAGGCGATGCCAAGCCAGCATTCAGGAGGCCAAATTATTTTCTGAGGGGTGGTAGACAGTGGATACTCTCTATCATATATTTTATAAACGGCTTGGCAGCAATTGTACATTAATTAAAGCAACGATGCAAAATATAGGGTGTGATTTGACTTTATCTATCTCCAAGACAATTTATGAATTTAACGAAGGTTCTTAATAGCAAGTAATGTTCCCTTCAAACAACGAGTGCCAGAAGACCAGTTTATAGCTTAATCCAAGGCCTTTTGTCAAGACTAACTTTGAAGTTGTTAGAACCAGATTATAAATTGGGGATTATTTGAAGGAGGTAACTTGCACATGCTTTGTGACATCGGTTTTATTTTTCGGTGTTCTCTCATCTCCTTTAAGATTTTTCATCATCTTGAGAACAGTAGACATTACTTAAAATCGGCACCTTTACTTCTTCTGAATGAAGAACGGCTGAATGCAAATTTGTATAAGTTTAACTTCTTTATCTGATTTTAACATGTTCGCGTCTACGAAACTAGTGATTACATTTTGTTTACAAAAGAGACAGAAACAGCTAATAAATATGGACGTACCAGGTGAGATCTACGATTACTCTCCAAAGAGCAAGGCTTAACTGCAGCTGAAGAGCGGTTATAGTTATGCAGGCAGACCTGCATTCGCAAAATACCAATAGGCCTGGGATTTCCCGGTGATAGAATTTCCAGATGCTTGGAGTAGGTTCTGTGAAGAATAACATTCGTGTAAATCAAAAACATGAGTTAACTCATAGATCAATATTAGATAACTTATGGGTACAGGTGATTAGGCTAAATTGATGATCGAAAACTCGTCCTTATAGCAAAAGCTTGTGCTGAATATGATATTTTTCGAATCGAATTTCCTTCAGAGCACCTGCGAAAATGACTTAAATCAATGGTTCTATAAAGCATTATTATGACAAACAACTTTATCTCAGATTGCCATCTAAATAATCGATGCAGAATTTTGGATAACTTTATGATAGAATCGATTGGCTCTGGAGTTGACAAGTTTTTACTTTGTGGCTAATAATGACTTTCCACAAATGTAGTAATTATCATGAAAAGACTTCCACAAAAATAATATTCCAGACAAGTAGGTAAGTCAATTTACCATCCACCATTTGGATGAGCTGTATGACAAAACGTGAAGTATCGAAAAAAAACTTTTATACTTACACGCCGACTATAAATTCATCCAAAGATAGTTCTGCTTCGCCCAGAGTTGAAAATCGTCCAGCTTTTCGACTGCAGTACCTTAGCTAAAAGTTACAATACAGCTTCTTCCTAGCTCATCAGAAATATATATTGATGTATTGAAAAAAAAAACATTATACGATTATTTTCTTGTTGATTTTAAATAGAGGAAGACATATAATTTAATTACAATCGTCTAAATCTTACCACAATGGGTTGAGAGGTTTCCATAAGGGGTATATTGAAAGTCTCTTCCCAAACTTGCTGTGATGATGACGTTTTCATGGAAGTCCTTCCAAGTGTCCACAAGTCCTGTTTGATTTTTATACACGTGTTAGTTCCGTCTATAAGAAAGTTAGAAGAAGGTAATCCATTAAACTCATTCCTACCTCACCATGTTGCAAAGGTTCACGCGAACGACGGTTTCTACCGAGTAAAACTCTTTAACCCACTTCGTTGATAGTCGATTTATGAATCAGACAGTGGCATTTTGAAAACTCGTTTGAGTAGTAAATATTCTATTCATGTGATAGGCTAGTAAACCCCATAGTAGTGAGACAAGTTGGTACATGGCTTTTGGTTAAAGAGTAATTAGATGTGGTCAATGATTTTTTGGGATTTTAATTTTGCTCACTACGCAGTTCAAATTTAGGTATCTGTACTGGCATTTTTGCATTAATGAAGGATATTGATGAAGTTTTTGTCCACAAACGTCGAAATCGAGCATGGATCGCCTCACATGTCTCTCAGGATTAAACTAGCTTAGCATTTAATATGAGAATGGCGGACAATCTATTAATATATGAAGGGTGCGCGATAGACTTACCTCCACGTGGTGCACCCTAGGTAGCGTATACTCATACGGCGAAAAAAATCTACAAACCGGCAGTTGACTTCAAACTACCATTACCCCACTGTATGTCATATTCGACCACTTCCACAGTACTCACCTTACCTTTTTTTCTCCACTTTTGTGTCTGTCTCTTTTACACCCGTGAATCACTCTCCTGTTCCCCCTCTCGACTTTTTGTGACTTTGATATCCCTCCCCTCTGTGAAGCCCGAAGTCAACTTAAGAGCTAATGATAGCTATCATAAAGCTTGCCATTTGATATAAATAAGTATTAGTATAGGATAGCTAAACCACTCTTACCTATTACAAAGCTTGAACCATCTGTATATTTGATGCAATTTGTGGTTAACAGGTGGTAGAAAGCATCTGTAAACATCCTGATGCAAATAGCCATAAGAAGCTTTACAAGTTCCTCAGACACGGTTTGTGAAATAACGATCTACATTCCTATACATATTTATTCACTATAATTTCGTTCCTGCTAATGCATCTGTTTCCACCTCTGGAAAGAGGACAAATCAAGGAATTTGAACATTGGAACACTTGAACATGAAATAAATGGAGCTTAACCTCAAATCGAACATTCCAATTTTGCAAGCCTCTTGTACTAATATGACATTATATTCTGGTATTAACTGATCTCCCTCCCTAACTCACATTGGAAGATTTTACTGTTCTTCGTGGCTTAAGTGAAGCATTGAAAAATTATTCTCCATGACCATGGACACTTAAAAAGTTCTCTTAGATCATAAATGTTCTATGCTTGAGACTGAAATAACTATGCAATTATTCGGATGATTTTCATTAAATTACGAGAAGTAACGAACATATGCCATTTTGAGGAGACAAAACTGATAAAATCATGTGCTGAGCTCACACAGCTCTTAGATTATATTGCTCATAAGCACCATATGATCATTACTGTCAAATCGTTTTAGGAAATTCCATTTTATCAGCACTTTAGATCTGCAAAGGCCACCCCCTTATTTGCGTTTGTGAAAATGGGGTGACATTACAAATTAAGTGAAAATGTTGGCAAAATCGTAAGATATTTTTTGAGAATGCTGGTGAACTATATCGGTAAGAAAGTTCACCAGGTTCATTTTATACCACCTCCCAGAATAAATCAGTAGATCTTTTCCGTCCCATCTTACTCTTATTGCAGTCATTATAGAACTTAGACAAACAACAACTTCTGGAACCGACTTACCTCGAACAATTCCGGTGTTTATGTCATAAAGTGTGTAGATTTTTAATTCCACTATCCATCTAGGTATGCGTCCCCCAAGTTGGTTCTAGAATGATTACAAATAGTGAAGGCAAATTAGAATTTCATTTAAATTAGTGTTTGTGGGACATGGTATAAGCCATCTCCAGCTTCATACACGCATAAAATGTAATGAAAATGTAGTTTTAATGAAGGATTTATATAGTAAACAAATATTTTATGGTGCTTAAATGATTTATTCCCGTTTTTCCCTTTAAATAGTTACGGTTTGTGTTTGAAATCACTGCGTGGAGGCTGCTAATCAAATATAGAAAAAGAAAATTTGCCTAATTTGATTTTTAAGCAAATTTGCAGATAAATCTGGCATTGGGTAGAAGAAATGAGGTTTTATTGTTTTATTGGTTGTAAGCTGCAGTTTTGGAGGCTTCGGTAGAGGAGAAAACTCGTTCAACTACTGATCTTTTCCACTTTGATCGAACTTCAATATTTCAAGACAGTACGGTAAAAGAAGGCTCAAATTTGAGAAGAAGGTGCGTGAACAGGAAGTTTACAAAGTGAAAAATTACGTGTTAATACGACGAGGTTAGATGGTGGAGAAAGAAAAGCAAAATAAAATCATTAAGGCCCTGGATGTGAATCGTGTGTAAAATCGCATGAAGACAAACCACACACAGAATGCCCATAATAAGATAAAACTCTGTGTACCGACCCCTAGCGATTTAGTCGTTGAACTGGAGTATAGATAAATCTCAAGTCTAGGATTTAGCAGGTTAATGGATCATGAAAACTGAGTTCAAGATCTCTTTGTTATTAGGCGCACATTTGTGAACATGGAAAAGCATTTGGTTGAGGTCTCTCGTTAGCCACATGAATAACAACCTAAATGGCATTGTAATTTGCTCAATAATGTATTCAGAGAATAAGAAGCTCAACCACACTATAACAGCTATTCTCGCCTCCATCTACCATTATCAATAAAGGATTACAATAAATAAACTATTTACTAGGCTTGTGGTGCTCTGACTTCTGCGTCCGAATAGTCGCCTCCGAAAAATAGTTGATTCCTTATCAGGTTCAGTCGACTGATTATCCTCCATCATACTATAGAGTGGTTTGAGAATAAGATCTTCAAAAGACGCAGGTCTTGAGTCAAGCTCCGTGGAACAAGAACCGGTTCGGGGGAAGGAGTAGTTAAAGAGGCTAGGAAAGACATTCACTTTGGAGGAGCATGACTTCTTTCTCTCTCGTCCATCGTGTACTTTTAGTCGGGTTTTTTCCCGTATATTTCTAAAACTACTCATTTAAAGTCCAGAAAGTTGTGTTTGCCGATGCTGGTTAATTAGACTACTCTTCTGAGGAGAAGATGGTACTCGTGAATTAATTTGCGTGTGGTGTTTTTTTTTATTTGGCACCAAAACCATTCACCTGCTGTCACATGCAATGTCACCGCCAATCAGCGAGTCGACTCTCTCAATTAAATTCAATTTGCACGTGGAGCGCACTGCTTCTTTATGTTCTATTGGTTGAAATCGACCTTGAAAAATGATGATAAGCGAAATGATTGGGGACTTTCAATTGGCTGACTCTTTTAACGTTTACTTTGTCTTGTTCTAATTGATCATCTGAAAGTGGATGGTCTACAATTTAAAGCGCATGGGCATTGCAATTAATAAAGAGGGCAATATTACCTATTACGATTAACACTAAATGCTATTTTTAAACTCAATTTTCCTTTATTTGGGGTACACAATTTTTTAATTTCCTCAAGGGTCGATAAAATCGTTTATTTATCTTTGCTTATGGTGTAAGATGTAGACCCTTTGGATGCATAGAAAACAGAAACTAGGCAAAGGTAGCGGTCACTCCAGCTAACACAAAAGCTTTTCCATTCAAAGGATCTAATCAGTCGTTCAGAACAGATAGAGAGACCAGTAGTAATGAAGCACCCCAGCTCAAGGCTCTAATAGAAGTGACCTATCTTCATTTCATGCGTGCTAATGGCATGCGTTCCAGGTGGTCCTTATGTTCTCTGTCCACACTTGCTCTCCCTATTTCTCAACGTTCCATTGGGCGCTTGTACACCTAATCCATGCGATAAGTCCTTCTATCTACGGCACTCAACTCGTATTTTTAATTGAAATAAAGGCATTATGTCCTATAACACAAAAGGAGGCATTTTGTTGTATTTTGCATACAATACTTGGAGAACCTTATTCAATTTGAATATGTACTTCTGTAATGGTTTATCATAGGATTTTCACTCGGAAAGTCACTAACCGAAATGTATAGTGTGTAGGTTACCTAGCATGAAAGTTTATTCATAAGGTGAGAAATTTGCCCCAATATCACCCCATATTTATGCTTTCACCTTCTTACTTTCGAGTGATTTAAGGAGTCAATTAATGAGTAAGAAGACTTAATTCATGTCTTGCAACATTGTAAGTAATAAGAAATTAAATTAGACATCAAGCTAAGCGTTACATTCCAACCACACATACCGTTGGCAAAAGTTCTATTTGTTCGACGGCACCTATTGGCAATATGTAGAGGGAAGTTGTATTATGCCTTTCAATCAGGCAGAAGAAACACGTGTTCTTGGAACCTATTACTGATCGGACTATTGACACATTCTGCATTTAGTCTATCGAATAATTCATTAAACTCAACTGTAAACTTGCCCAAGGCTAGATATCGCATTACTGCAAGCAAATTTAAAAGGTGCATCTTTAATCAGTCAGGAAATATAACCCGATAAAACCTGGAAATGACTTTTTTGTTCAATATGTCATTTTGAATGCCATAACCTACTCCAACCACTCCAGTATAACGCCCCAAAGTGGATTGTATTTAGAGTTAGAAATACTATAGTTAGCCCCATACCCTCTTTCATTGTAAACCAATTGTAGACCTGTTATATGGGCGAACTTAGCTTCTCTGAAATGATACACAAGCTCACCAACAGTACTGCAGCAACCTTTACCGCCAGTTCGTTATTGAAATGTATCCATTGAGTTGACATTATGCCCACAATTGTTCGGTATCCGAGTAATGATGGTTGGGTCACTTTTGTGAAAATAGGAACGCTTACAAATGATTGAAACGTAAAAGTATTGATGCCTGGCCATGCAGCTTTTTTGAGACTCCACAACCAGGCAAGAACGGAAAACCCAATAATCGATCACTCAATGTTTGAAGAACGCATTCTAATCACAAAATTAAGCGAAATCCACTCAGATTTCTCATAGAAAATAATTGTGTTAACTTTCATCCCTTCAACTCCTTGAGAAGTCAAAAGAGTGATACGAGAAGGCTTAACATCTTAAAATCGCAATGGGTCAAATCCATGAACGATCTTGAAACCCGCCATCTTCCATAAATGTATCTTGCTTCCAAGTAAGGCTACTTTGAAAAGCCATGCAAATAGAACTAACGATTTCCCTGAGACTACCAAGTTCACTGAACCTTTGACGTGTGCGAAGACCAAGATTTGAACTGAACAAAGAGTACATTAGACAACTGGAAACGAATGAGATTGAAAAGGAGGATTGGAAGGAAAGGAGAAGTCAGTGGTGAGTGATAACAATTTCGATTGTGATGTACAGTCAAAATGAGATACTATAAGGCGGTTGATCGATTTCGCATTTGCTGTGCATCGGTGAGCCATTGTCAGTAGGCCTGCAGATACTACATCCTCAGGGGGAAAAAAACTAAAAGCATACCCTGAATATTCTAGATCTATCTGATCATCTAGTCATTTCAGCTGTTGTTGTGAAAAATCAGATTTCTTGGCCGCTGGGGCATACTTCTGCAAAATTCGAATATTGTGTTTAATAAATGATCACACTTTCTAGCCCTCCCTCTTGTTTACTTACTGGCAAAAGCGAGAATACACCTGGCCATTCCTATTGGAAAAAGTTTATTTTAAGCCACAATAAACGTTTTGGCAAGGGCAAATTCAATCGAAATAAATTGACGAAAGTTGTCTTTCAGCTTCGCTTTACAACCATCTGGACTAAAGGTGGGACTACCTCATTGTATCGTTGTGTTTACCAATGTTTAAGCATTCCTATCTCCGAAGATTGGGGGGGGGGGGGGGAGAGGGAGGGGAGGAGGTCATCAAAAAAATAAATACATAAATTTTTTTTAAAATGAGTTCCATTAACTCGATATCAAGATAATTAGCGAATACGATTTCAAGGGTTGCACATCAAGTGAATTGAATAGTCAACCGTGACGATTAATACTCGTCATGATGCCAACTTTTCGTAAGAGAGACTTCAGGATGCTATTCAGCTTCCCAAGTTGAGTCCTAAGCTTGAGTTTTATATTTGTGAAAAGTAAGATAAAAATCGTTCTTGACTATACCTCAATACCTCTTTCTCTCTCCTCCCCCCTTCCCCCCAATAACTTCCATTTAACTTTCTTTCATTCTTTGCAAATTAGGTTGTATATGCAGCAAAAAAACGCGATAATTTAGATGAATTCTAATTTCGAAAAGCGTATTTTCTTTATTCCTGGTATTCGAAATAATTTTTAGCCCCTAAGCGTCATTATTGTTCACGTAGTTTTGTCTATGCAACCAAAAATGTTAAATTTAGTTATATGGTGGTGAGTGAAGTGGTTGATTATTCACAGTCGTCTATTTTTATCATTCTTCGTTGTAAAATAATTTTATTTAAGGAACACACCTCCACTCTAACTGCCTTAATTGGATCCTTCGATGATGCATTAAATACGTGGGCGTCGAGATATGGAGCATACGAAAAGAGGAAATTCATTTAGGTAATCTCTCATTTTCAGCTCAAATTCCAATGCACACTGCCAAATTGAAAAATAGCAATAAATCTCATATCTCTGATCTTAGCTGTAACAGGCTCCGAATGACCAACCACAGAAATGTATTTATACCAAATGGCAAGCTTTATGATACTTATCAGCAGCCCTTTGGTTGACTTCGGGATTCACAGAGGGAAGAGAAGAAAGATTCACATATGTGAAAGAGACAAACACAAAGGTAGAGGAAAGGGTAACTTGAAGTGATTACTGTTGAAGTGGCCGAATATGATATACAGTGGGGTTGTATTCGTCGTATGAGTATACGTTGCCCAAGGTGCACCACGTGGAGGTGAGTCTATCGCGCACAGAAATAAAACAGTGTGAACATAATCTCATGCTTGAATCTGTGAATCAGTTCATGAAATGCTATAATCAACCAAATTACGCTTAAGGACTTGGGAAATTCAGTATTCCCATATTTAAAACTAAATAAAATCTTTGATATTGTTTATTTTATCCAGACATTACCCTATAATAAAACTGAAAAATAAAGATTTTTTATATTGCCAATGCGTGTATCTATCACGGTCTATCTTGGCTGTTAACTGTTGCTTTATTCTAGTAAAAACGAATTAAAGTGGGAATTTCTATTAAACCTTTGACACTAACTTTTGTAAATTATAAATTGTTTGCCTTCTATGATTGGGTAGAAATTTGGGAATCAATTTAACTCCTATCAAAGACACCAGTTGTACAGAATGATGCATGGTCCAAAAGGCAATATTCAATAAGGGTTTAAAGTTCCCGTAAATGTATAGCAAGATATTTTTTAATAAAACGTTAACTGGAATCAAGTTGGGGTAAATTATTCTTGCTTCCTTGCCTTAAATGCACCCACTACTTAAGGATTAGATTCTATTAGATTAGAGCCTAGCATAGAAGGCCTTTCACTGACAGCAAGGTTATTGATCACCTTTCTGGAGTTCAAAACTGCATTCAATAATTATATAACCATGCCCAAATCCATTATGGAAAGCCCCTTTCAGCGCTCCTCCTAGGTAGAGAGTGGCATCATGGGTGAGTGACTCAAACTCTGTCGCCACTCATTCGTTTGCTTGTCTTAACTTGAAAGGTAGGTTATTTCGCTTGCTAGATGTGTGTCAGTTAGAATTGAACCCGTGGCTTCTGAAATTATAGACTTGGTGATGAGCAATGTGACATCGAAGGAATTTTGTACAGCATCTTTAAATCTCCCATTTCGAAGCCCAATTCAAATTCGTCTGACTCGGGTGAAAGCGTACACCTGAATCGACTAAGCTAAAGCGGCCAGGTGGTAATACAAGGGTCACCAACCTGCTCGTTGACTATAAATTTATCATGCTCTTCTTTATGGAACTGTAGCCCGCTAGTTTCCACAAGTTGACTTTGGTTCATTAGTTCCTGCACATGGCGGTAACCTAGCTCTTTAGCCGTTCATTCTAGCGTGCGAAAACTTTGTACTAATCATTCCTCTATGGGAATGCATTATTGTATACATGCTTTACCCAACTAATTATATACTCATCCATTTACATTAATTGTTTTAGGGCCGTTGTAGAGTCCACCTAAATAGATTATGGTCCTGAGTTATCACACATTAAGGTAACTAAACTCATAATAGCAGAACCTAGCTCGATGGAAAATTAGTTAACAGAATAGAAAATCACAGCTTGAATAGTAGTGTCAACGTAGTAGTTATATCTATTTCCAGCGTCTAATAATTTCTTTTTAATTGTTTGTTCCCATTGGCTGACATTAATCATGGTCAACAACAACTCAACACACGTATTTATTTATTCCCTAGTCTTCTAAGTTGGCACTCTGAGATGAGGACTTAGCCACCCCAGGCATCATAATCAATTGTTTATTTTCAGTTAGCAGTAGGAAGCGCTATTTCCATACTGCAGCTTGCCTAACAAGTGAGTAGAACAAGATCTGTTAGCACTTTAAAATTATATTATATTAAAATAATATATAAAAAGAGGTACACATAATTCGATCCATCAAAATAAGGCAGATATGTACGAGTGGCAGAGACCGATATCTTGAAAGCGTTGGGGAGTATTAAAATGCTGCATGAGCAGCGACAAGTTCCCGAGTAGCGATGCGTTGTAGTTGGGGCCAATCAACATCAAGATGGGCGCGCCAGAATCGATGCACTCGAGACCACGAGTAGGCCGGGAAATTGGGTGAGCCGATGCCTTGGAAGATGTTGGCCATCACACGACCTGTCACCTGGCCACTCTTCACAGACTCGCCGTGCAGGCGCAAGAACTCACCCACTGTTCGACACACAGATTCCTCCTAAAGTACATCGACAAAAGAACGGGGCCATAGTAGGTATTTACATGGAAAGGAACAAGCTATTAGGAACAGCAAACAAACTACATTACGGTTAAATTGAGACATTCATTGGGTGACAATGAGCATATTCGAATATCACCTAGGCAGAATTCGTCCCTCAGGAATGGATTATTCGAGTATCACTTCTAACTTTTTAGCTGGTACATTGTTAGTCGACCAGGAAGAAAACCACTTCTTATGCACCACAAGCTATGGAAACGCTTATACTTCCTTAATGTAAGCACCCGTAAATCAGTTCTTCCTTGATCACCGATGTTGAACTACGTCGGGTTGGGCTAGTAATTATAACGGTAACAGTCTGGGAATAATCCGGTGTTGTTAACTGCTTTTGTATGCTGATGAAGAGGCGATTAAAGCGGTTGTTTGCGAACCTCTTAATAAAGTTAACCCATCGTCGAATTACTAAGCTTCAGCCTTTTCCACCTCACTCTCTTGGATTAGGGCTAGGGTTGGAGCAAATGTATCTACTGTGTTTTCTTAAAGAACATATAGAGCTGTTACACATACCTAGGGTTATGTAAGCACACCATAATATCGTAATGAAAATTGTACATGTTAAAGCACCAAATTCCAACTCCAAAAGGCTCAAGTTTTAGAGCTAACTTATGATCCTCATCATAAGGGCACGTGCTCTTCAACCTCTTTCTCTCCCCCCCCCCTTCACCTCATTATAGAAGCTGAATGGGAATAGAATGGTAATCAAAATACATGGATTAACATAAATCTTCCGTTAGAGGGTAGAAAAAAGGAGAGAGGGTTATTGAATAATAGCTTAATATAATTATCACACCATGAAGCTCGGACTGTGCCTCCTGTAATAAAATCCCGAACGATTTAAGAAACTTAGGCAATGCAATTGGCATGGTAACCAACTTGCATGCCCTCAAAATCAGAGATAAAAACTTCATACCATATGCGTTTCATGCTCAATTTACATTAAGAAAACTAATAAATCGTTGAAATATTGGGTTTTTGAGAATGGCGAGTAGGCGAGAAACCTGACAAAGAATCCAAAAGTAAGCTCTTTTAACTAACCACAAGTGTTGATTTGACAGCAGCTGGTACTCAAAACACCGAGACGGCAGTTAAAGTCATACCTCTTTCACTCAGTCCTAATCGTAACATGCTAGAGTAGTGGCTAAAAGCGAAGACCACGTCGATATTTTATTGTGCGCCAACTTAAGAATAGTGCCAAGAATGGCCAATATTAAATATTAAAATTTTGGAAATTGAGCAAGACTAGTAAATATATGACTAGTTATTTCACAAAAATAATGCTCCACCGTCTTAACAAAGATTACGTGACAGTGAGTTCAAACGATCCTAGGTGACCATTTTCGAACGATTCGAACTTCTCCACAGAAATGCTGATATTAGTCTGGTAGTTGAAAATATCACCATCGATTCTTGATGAAGAAAAACCAATCCCAGCGTACTTCACAAAAATTGCAATGTGGCCCATTTGCATTAAATGACGAAATATTAATGATGAACAAGAAAATCCGTTATCTAAATGTTGATCGAACCCAAGTAAAAGAATAAGTTTTTCAGACTGTATGATCTATAAATACAAAGGAGTAATGCTTACCTTTTCTTTTGTAATAGGCCTCGGCCAAGAAGCCATTACACCCTCTTCATCAATCGTCTCACAGAAATGTGCCTCCACACGAGAATGAAATTGATCTGATTTGCTCTTAACATTCTCATCCTCAAAATCAATATCATCAATACACCGAGCTGCGACAAGAGCAACAGCAGACTGCAATTGAGCAAGACTACGCAATCCAGCTCGTTCCACTTCACCTAACCGGTGTTTCAAATAGACAACCTCAGCGTCGAGTCTCTCAGCTAAAGAAGAGTCAGTGGGAAAAGGATGGACCCACAACCAGGTTGCTCGCGTAGATCCCACAAGAGAAACACTGACTCCACTACGTCGTGGTGCTCCAGAGGGCCCTGTGGTGTCCCATTCAAAGGAACGGAGTTCGCGTAACACGGCATCCGGTTTCCACCCCCAGTTATTGCACAACAGGGGCAGGTCAATGGTCACTTCTCGCAATGTGGGGGAAGGAAAGGGAGTGCCAGGAATGGCTTGAGATTTTAGGTGGCCCAACCACGCCGACATGGCAAGACATTTACTGGAGATACGGGCCAGTTCACGTGGGCCACCGTAGCAACTAACGGCGACTTTCTATTGATAAAAACATGAAGACATTAATCATTTCATATAAAGTTATGGAAGTAGCGGCTGTAGATAACAGCATTATAAGTCAATGGGGTAGGCAAATTTGAGGAAACATTTGTTTAAAATGTTATTTCCAAATAAGCCATTACCAAGGTGTGAAAAGTCCTGGATACTGCAACTCACTCAATTATAACAATGGCAATGCTAGGTATATTTTAAGTTTTTTTACATTGATAAGTGCGAATGAAATTAATCAAAATTGCATATCCAAATTCAATCTGATTTATCTGCTCGGTCTCCATAAATTGCGTATCAACTGATTTAAACCTTTATTCTAAAGCGAAGAAAGCGAAATCTATCAATTCATCTGTCGTACAGCATTTCTCCTGTCCTTCACAATCCGAATTGTCATCACTCCGTATTGACGTCTACTCCTTTCTCCCTATTCCTCCTTCAACTCCTTCATGCCTTCTCCTCCTATTCATTGCCAGTTATTCAATAAACCCGTGATCCTACATAATTCTTGGTCTTATCAACCTGAAAGGGCTGTTGCTACCTCCTATCATAAATTCTAGGGGGAAGGGAAGGGATTATCTAGGCAATTCGGTGGAGCTTTGAAAGCAAATTTGCTTGAGATTAGAGCTACCTTAGATTCTTTATCTCTGGAAAAAGAAATCGAGTGGAAAATAACTAAACCTAGACAAAATATCATTTCAGCTTCTCAACTATTGGAAGCAAAACGAATTAAACGAATGAAAGGCTTACTGCGGGCCACGACGGTAGGGTCGATAACAACGGTTGCATATCCGTACGAAGGTGCATGTAGATAATCAGAGTGGCCAGACTCTCAGGTTTAATATCAAGCTCCTCAGCAATTTGATCAGGATCCAATGCAACCACTCGACTCCGCCTTCCAGCAATCAGATTGAGAAGGCGTTTTAGTTGCACTGAGTCTATGTGATTTGCGAATATGTGGCGACGTAGCTCATTGGCTTCACGAGACTCCTCGGGAGTTATTACGGGTGCACCATCCTCATCGGTATCTACCGATTGAGAAGAAAAACCAGGAGGAAGAAATGTGTGACAGTAGGACTGTTGACCATTACGTCCTACTCGGCCAATTTCCTGCAAGTGTAGGAAAGAGCCTGTTAGCCATTGCTCAAAGAAGACAAAAGTAAAAAAACGAGTTTCGATGCGGAAATATCGAAATCGATGTATTATCAAACAACTACCCCAACAACTCATCACATTGTGAGCAAAACGAGGATTGGCCATAATAGAGCTCAATACATACGTACATCAACTTTTTTAATGTAATAACTAGTCATAGTAACGCGAATCGATTTTCAATTTTTAAACACGAGAAAGCACTTGAACAAATGGAGAACTAAACTAATTCATTAAGGACTGAAGGAGAGGGATAAAGCAGAAGCAGAAATTGAAATTAGGAAACCTGGGTGTATCAAGTTGTTCACTTTTACTTGGTGGGTGGGGGATTATAGCAACAAACCTATCTCGTTTTCCTAAAGCTCTTCTTAATGCTATATCTTTTATCTTGTACAGTTCTTTGTTAAGTGCTAAGACAGAGAGATGGCTGGTTGGAGATCTTTAATAGGTAACAAAAGCTCTGAGAAGTTAAGAGATAGAGGTTGTGTTTATAAAAATGGAATTTAGCGGATCTGGCCTGGCTACCTACATAGGAGAAAAAGTGGTTTTTAATAAAACGGAGACATTCGGGTGCATGAGTAACCTTGAAAATGGCACTAGTGCACTCTGGGGTTGTATCTTGGTTACGTTGATGCTTGCAGTGTGCTTAAGAAATTTGTACAGACCATACACGACTCTACCCGCTACTATCCCATATAGCTGATTGCAAATCAATCCAATGTCCCAAAGGGCTTGATTGCTAGATTTCTGAGTTAATTGCTGTGCAAGAGCCGTTTGATCAGTTTACTAAATTAAGAGATTGGCCATGCTATCTAGGTTAGTTTATCCATTTTATTAGCCGTGAGTAGCCAGTTAAGCAGTATCAAGGATGATTTTATAACAACAGAACTTACTAGAACTCGCCCAAACTGTTTAACATTTGTAAACAACAAATAAGAAAGAGAGAAGGATAATGTCACCGATAGCTTCGAACGATTATATCAGCATTTATAATTTCACCTTTCTTCCCTTCAAAATGAGGAGACTGGGGGGTGAGAAAATAATTACACACACCTACCATATCCCAAGAACAGTAATTCAATTACATTAATATTGAGATGCAAGGTAATTAAAAATTATTTCCCAATCAATTTTGAGTGGGTTAGTCATGATTAATGTGCAAATGGTCTATACAAACCGTCAAGCATGTAGCATCCGAATAATTGGAATTAAAAATCATAGAAGCCAATGCAGAGACACTTAACTACACACAGTGAACCAATTACTCAAGCACACGATCCCCTCTGGGAGAAGTCAGTGACATTGTGACAAGATGGTCAATTCTTCCCACTCTTGCATCCTTTCATGCTTTCCAGTACATCGTTCTACCTTTCGAACTCCTTATTTAAATCCTTCCATACCAAATTGCCTCATCTATAAGATATCTTTAAATGGAAACGTATTCAGACCTCGGTTCCTGTGTTTACAATAAAATAGAGCCGCACCAAAATTTCCTATCGTTCGCTTTATCAATCGACTACAGATTCCCGGCCATAAGCAGACCACAGTCTTCTAGTTACACCTTTAAATCTTTCCCCACACACCTAGATTCCTAACTGCTCCTTTCAATTTCAGTTAATTTCTGCCGAATCTTCTGAGGAGATTGCTGGAACGTTGCGGAAGGTTTGTTGATATTTGGAAAGAAGTTCCGCAGTTCTATTATTTGTATGCGGAGGGGAGGGGGAGGAGGTGAGTCAGGAACATCCAAGGACCCATTTCCAGTTTCGATGATTTTATTCCCCAATCCCCCCCCCCCCCGTGCCCCAGAAGCTCTGATGGTATCCTCTGCCCATGTGCATTCGGCTGATAGCCATCTATTTAAACTGCTGTGTACTGTTTTCATGAGTCTTATACTGATACATGGAGATGAAATAGGACGAGTTGAATCCCTTAGAAGTAGGCCACTGTGGATTGTCAAGAGTTTTGATAGGAAATTAGTCATTAAACATTGGACGCGGCATCTTTCAATACATTGAAAGGAATGCGTGGAAATTTTCTTCTGATTTTCTCATTTTAGATGACCTCTAAAGTGCCTGCTTCAGGGTGTAAACGAATCACTGCTTAATCATTTGAATGAGGGTGGCAAGGTGGAGACTAGATGCCGAGTTGAAAATACATAGCGAAGGCTACCGATTAGCATAGCATTTGTGGTGGACTTTAATGGAATAATTTCGGATCAATTTGAGTGCAAATCTACCACAAGATAAGAAAGATCATTGTCAAGCCCGGCAAAATCAAACTCTTAGAGTACGGACAGGTCGTTGGTGTGGAGGAAGTTTAGCCGCTTGTCTGCGTTTTGAAATTTTTGAAAAAACTGCCCCACGTCCTTGTCTACTCCAGGCAAGCTTTCTTGTGATCGACTTCATTAAGCCAACACCCGGATGACTGCTATAGAATAAAATAGCTCAATTGAGTGTTTAAAGAAGCATGGATCAATATTAGATAGGTTATCTCGCCGTCTATAAAGTTAGTGGAGATCACCCTTGATTTGATTTTCGCCATCCTGGGTGAAAACATACCATGGACTTCTGCAGCGCAAAATCTGTGACTGTCGCATAGTTTACATCTCTTGCAGTTATTTGAAGGTTGTGACCAGAATCAAATAATGGGCGCTGCGTTTCGTCTTCCATTGTGAGGCTTGCAATGTCGGTGGCATAAATACAATCAGCTTGCCTGAAATCAGCTATACAGGCCAATTTAAATTTGAAACAGGTTTTAGAACTCCTCTTTCTTCCAAACGTTTAAAGTTTTCGTTTGACAAGGCTGCTGGTGGAAGTGACCAGTTAGGACGAAAAATTGGCGGAGCACTCGCCGTGAGTTTCAATCTCCCCGACAGTGGTTAAATAGACCAAGAACCTCTTGAAACACCTCGAGTTAACACTGGATCATCGGTTCAGCTGTGCTGCTGAATGTACCCGATTAAAGATGGCATTTATGGGCAGGTCTAAAAGACTAAATTGACAGAGCCAGTAGAGACCAAGCAGGCTATGTTGAATCTGCTGCATAAAATATTGTTAAGACATTGATATCCGGGTAAGTTTGACAGCCTTACCCTTGGAAATAATAGCATCTAGAGAGAGTATTTCTATCTTCGACGAACCAATGATTTCACCGCTTACTTGAGACTATAGTTATACCTGAGTGAGTACCTAGTTTTAGATGAACAAAGTCACGCTTTGCTTGGTGTCGATACGGAAAGTAGTCAAAAGACCGTTAAATCAGAGATATTTTGGTTTAGATAAACAGCAATGATTCATTTCATGGAAGATTTGTTCATGAATAGTCTTGACCATGTTTTGTTGGACAATCCGGGAGCAATGAGACCTGTGGACAACAGCCTCTTGCGTCTAATCTTTCGCCACTGTCTACCGACTACCCGATTCTGCTTTAAAGGAAATCGATAAGACAAACGCCAACCTCGCCAATGTAAACAAGTTGAAGATGATTTCTGCCCTATATAAGGATTCAGCTGTGGAAAAATAGTGTGGATCAAGGCAAAGATGAAGACATTTTGAACACCAGACGCGTAAGTATGATGTCAGAATCAACGAGAGCTGATTCATGGGTGAGATTCGCCATTTTAACTCCATCTCAAACAAATTCGTGCAGGTTTAGGCTCACAGATGGGTCCCAGTGGTAACTAAAGCTTCCCTTGAATTTCAGAAATGAAAATTAGACAAGTGAAATGTTATTTTTTTAGATGTCGAAGTTAAATTTACCACAATGAAATGTTAGAACACCGGAAAATTTATATAAGTCCTCACCATACTCAATCGCTAGTTTGAGGCAAACAAAGCGGCTATTTATCAGAGAGACGTTCTGGTCTAAAGCTTCTTCCATAACCCTAAAAATTCATAGAAACAGAGTTCGTGGAACTTTAAGTTACGTTTATATTCGATAGGACCCAGTTTCCTGAAGAGATAACGAACTCTTTCTCGTCAGATTTGAAAAGACTCAAACTAAACACATATTTGTGCTTATTGAATCAAGATTTGAAGAATATGCCCCTTTAGGATCAAGAATAAATTCAGGAACACATTTAGTGACATCTTTAGCAGCGAGATGAACCATCCAAAGCTTTTAAATTGGAGATGACTTTCATCAATACCATACCTGAATATAGTTTTCAAACGACTTTGGAAGGGAGTAGTGAATGACCGCCTGTAAATCCTGCTTGTTCAATCCCATACCAAAAGCTGAAGTTGCCACGAGAACACGAACTTTTCCCGACATAAAGCGCTTTTGGACTCGGTCTCGTACCTTTGAAGTTAAACCAGCATGGTAAACCGCTGTATTCCAACCCACAGTACGTCTACCAATCTGCAAATTAAGGCCAATATTAACGCTACTTATACAGCATTTAAGTAGTTGAACTTGTTAGCTTTAATGAACAATTTACTTTTTCCTTCACGTCTTGCAAGCAAGTTCGAATGTATCCAGCCAAGCGTTCTGTGAGATCTCGAGTTGCAGCGTAGACTAAAATAGACAACTGTTCAGAGAATGGTGGTCTTTGAAGCATTTTAATTAGAGCTTCATCTCTGTTGTGGTCCATTGAAGCAGTGACCAAAAGATTGCTAGGAATAGGACAGGATATGGGTTGAAGATAACCACCGGCAGGTTCAAAGGAACTTAATACTTCTTCGCTGTTACATTCAGCATCCAATTTGATGGCTTCGCCAATGCCCAGATTGGAGCATATATTCCGGATTGTTGAAGGAGTGCAAGTAGCGGAAAGCCCTAACGAAAGCAAAGCTTTAGTAAGGTGATTACAAATTCATAAAATAGTTCAGAGCAAAAGGAATCACTCGGCAGGTAATAATAAGTGGTCTATTCTAATAGCACAAAACCCTAAGAAAAGATAATAATGTGCTAAAATGAAGGCGACCAAGTACAAGTATCAAAATTCAGTATGGCTGAGAGATAATTTTCTATTTTCAAACATACAAGAATGAGTACACCCATAATATGGGGATTGTCTGAAATATAAGTTATAGATGGTCATTATTGTTTATCGATTGGCGTTCGAGTACAGTTATAAAGCATCTAGATGATTTATAGATAAGAATGCATATAATGGTACCTAGAAATCGGGTGATTCCAAGTCGAGTTCTAAGTAGGTTGCAAATCTGCAAATAGGAGGGTCGGAAGTGATGTGACCAATCAGCCAAACAGTGAGCCTCATCTACACAAACAAAACTAATCGGCGGAAGGCAATTCGTACGCAGGATCCAATCCGTTTCAACCAGTGCTTCCGGTGACATCAATACGTAGGCATATTGACCAGCTTTGATCGCTTGAAGAATGATCTCCTTCTCGTCCCTAGTTTGACTTGAACTCAAATAGGCACCACGAATTGGGGAGAGGGAAGAGAGAATTTGATCTTGCATGAGGGATATCAGTGGTGATATGACCAGAGCTATTGAGTTTGGGTAAAATTTCTACAACGAAAACGCTCGGTAGCAACTTGACAAAGCCTATTACAAAGAATTAGGCACGTGGCAAGTGAACAGCTACCTGGAGAGTCAATAAGATTAGTAATAATTGATTCAGTGGTGATCTTGCATGTCTAGGTGCAGGATTATTAATCTTGTTTTCTCCACTTCCTAATACACGAACTACCAAATATTTGCCCCCACTTAAACGGTATGTATATGTCAATGAAAATTAAATTGCTCAAATTCTCAGTATTTTACTGACTATGCGTAAACTAAAGCGCAATAATTGTACAACCAGATCTACTCCTTGTTAAGCAGATTTTATGCTATAAAATGTCGAAATTCTAAGGAAAAAAACTCACTGTTGATCACTAAGAAGAACGACTTACCTGGAATACAGCAGCAGGAATTTGATAACATAGGGACTTTCCACCTGCAGTCGGTAAGACAAGAAGAGTTGATTTCCCACCCAATAATCTCCATATAACACGCTCTTGACCTGGTCGAAATGAGTCGATACACATCTCGCTCAAAAGTCCATTCATGTATTCTCTAACTTGTTCGATCACAAAAGTCTCATCTCCTAGCACTGACGAGAGTTGCATACCCGTGGAAGCACAACTATAACTTAAGAGATCTGACAACTGAGGCCCGTTGGGAAATTGAGCGTTGAGTTCATCAACATCAGTGATGCCCCATTCTGCATGACTATAATCCGGATCCATCTCTTCGATCTCCTGAGTAGAGGGTTTGGAAGCGGACATTCCATGGATGACTTTGGGGCATTTGTTTGCCCAGTGCCCCTCCTGACCGCATTTAAAACATGTGCCACCCAACTTCCAACCACCCCTGGCAGCAAACTTTCCACCTCCTTTCTTCCAATTGCCAAACTTAGCCGCGTATTTAGCATTTCGCACTGCAAATCTACTTCGAGCTTGTTGTCTACTTCCCCCGCGACTGAAACATTTCTTACGAAGATTGAGTTTCAGATAATTACCAGTGGAGGTTTTACAAGATCTCTTCCCATGATAACGTGAAGAACTCGACGATAGGTAAGAGATACCATGTATCTCTATTGGTTCAATTGAAAGAGCCGATGGTTGAGCCAAAGCAGGTGCAGATATCAATGATGACGAATTTACAGGCAAGTCATTAACTGTTGGCGCAGGATTATTAGTAGCTGGGACGATGTTTTCACATGAATCTTGAGAAGAGATATAATAGGAAGAACTCTCTCTTAAAACAGACTTTACTGAACCATCCAAAACCTGTGTTGTGCCGTAATCAGACTGATTCGCAAAGGAAGTGATTTCATTACCTAAACAGATTACGTATACTCAAAGAACGAAAATAAACCTGTCGATTCTACATCAAGATTAGCCAAATCACGAAACTGATTTGATAAAAACGAACCCGATTTCTTGATAGCACGGGAATCTGATTTTGGCTTAACTAAGCTCGGACGCATAGGCATTACAAATTTTGGAACTAGAGAAAGGAAACTAACCAATAATTATATTTTTACTTGATTGCACCAATTTATCGTGTTCCCTATAAGTTAATTCGGAGGATGAAACAATGTCAGACTGATTTGAAACAAATGGAGTGTTTTCCTTAGATTCACTATCAACTGTATGTAACGAAGAGGGTAAATTTAAGGACGAAACTTTCTTTAACCCAAATCCACCATCTTTAGTAAACTTTGACAGCAAAGAAGATCTGTGTCTGGTGAATTTTGGCAACACTGGAAGATCCTTGTCCGAAGAAAGCATTTTAGTCTTAAGTCGAGCAAACAAAGAAAGTTGGGATTTTATTTCGCGAGGCTCATTTAGTCTCGGCTTTGGATCAACCGGTAATTCGTCCCATGGATTTGGTTCCGCCATAGCCAAATAATTTCAATGTGTATTTCTAAGGAATTAAACATAAAAAGTAACTCAGAAAGCCCACTGCTCCATTGAGCGTTTTATTTCCAAAAAATATAATAAGATAAAGAAGTAAGTTTACGTTAGTGATAAACGAGGTTCACTGTTGTTTTAAAGGAAAAGAGGCAAACACCAAAAACTAAATACAACAACGACTGCAAACGGATCAAAATTGGCTGATTTTTGAATGTTATGCACCAGTACTTAATTAAAACGGATTTATAAATATCCCTAAATTTACATTAAACAAGCCTTCGAGTTACAGAAGATTTTATAAGATTATAATTTGGATATGATTAAAAATTTAAACTGTCTGAATGAATTTCATAATAAATGTAATAATAGATTTCATTCTTCTAACTCATGCTTGCCTATAGGTCATTTTATTGTTAATAATTATGACAATCTCTATTGGAAATACGGGAAAATATATAAATTGGTGTAAAAGTGAATTATGAACACTTCTAAGTATCTATCTTGATTTTGCTGTTTACATGGATTAACCGCTGCTTGCAATCAACTAATCGTTGTTCTCGATATTCGTGCTAAAAAAATAATTTTTTACATCGAACACAATTTTTGATAATCTTCTGTGCCAAATCTTTAGAGTGGAGGAGAAAAGTCTATATTCGAGTTGAAAAATGTATTTCCTTCAGAAATTTAACCGTCAAATCACACATATGAGGTCTATTGGAATATTTTCCTTGCATTCGAGAGAAAACTAAAAGCTTCGTCTAACATGCGCTGAAATATCAGTTATTGAGCATTCACGCTCACAGTAGATATCTAAGAACACCACTGAAGTAATTTTCGGTGCAACAATTGGCTAACAATATTTAAAATATTTAATTACACATTCAATTCGCTTTAATCAAATATATTTGTAAAACCAATGAACCCTTTTAGTTATAAGTCCAGTATTCACTTTCGTTTTAATCTGAGTAACTTTGATTTAGAAATTATGCCAGCTTCTTACCAAAGCTTACCTAAGTTGAGTATATGAAAGGAGATAATTTTGACACATATATCAGTTGTAGTACCCAATACACTCCAATATGCAACTACGATTGAAATCCAAAGATTTTAGTGACATAAAGATGTTTCTAATTTCATCATGACAATAATTATTTTTACACATATTATGATCAGCTTTACGTGCTGTAACTGCGATAAAATGAAAATTTTAAACTGCTTTTGCACCACTGGTACTTGAACTGCATATGCTTTTTTTTATAGGAGGCCATCAACTGATGCCGTACTTATTTTAAATTAATGAATCTCATTTTTTAACTTCAGTTTGGGTTAGTTTGTCATATTTGTTAAAATCTTCTTGTGGAGCAGAGTAGTGCTTATACATCAATGGTTATCGTAATTATTTATGGGATCTAGCCTTGCCAGCAATACATCTGCGATTTTAGCTTTCACATACACTTTTTCCTGAAATACATCTATTGTATTTTAAAACAGTACCTGCAAATTACTAAGGAAAAAACTAAAAACATTAGGTAGTATTAACAACACCTCTCTTCTATATGTTAAATATTTTTTGTGATTATGAAAGGAAAAAATCGTTTAGATAAAACAGAGAAGGCTGTTTCGAATATATTTCCCTGATCTACCCCGTTAACTAGCTTTTGTTACTTGCATTCACATGATATATATAGTTCACGACTTGAACCTAGGGCAACCATGTGAATTTCCATTTACTTGATATGATATAAAGGAGAGGCATTGGGGCATGTAAATTTGATACAAATCCTTTGAGGCTACCACAAAAATAAGGATGTCATATATGTCCCAGGAGAATAATATCTGCTAGCGAATGAATTAGGCTTCTTGAATAGTAGTCTAATCTAAATATAATTTATTTTAGCGGTTAGTATTGGTTAAAGTTAGTCATGAAAAATGACAAACTAAGTTGAATTTTTCATATTTGAATTTATATTGCCATTGAGTGGCAAATTTTATGCGAAATATTACAATTTTGGAAGAAATTAAGATTTTATTTTAACCCATTATACTGACCAATGAGAAAATTATACATCATGCACCATAACACGTCAATCTTTCGTGGGTTCTGGTGTTGGGTCTTGGACATGAAGGTGTATTTGTGTTGTGAGTTTTTATATTATGTTATTTATATTCATACATTTGCTTTTGTTTTTTGGCGTCATTATCTTACTGTTCAATACTCGCTCATTATTTTCTCCAGTTGTAGCAACCCTTCTTATTTGTATTTCTACTACTCATGCTCTTTATGGAACCGATGACCCTGTTACCTTATTAAATGAAGAGAATTTTGATGAATTTATTTCTCGGCCGGGT
Source organism: Hymenolepis microstoma (assembly GCA_000469805.3). Lineage (NCBI taxonomy): Eukaryota > Metazoa > Platyhelminthes > Cestoda > Cyclophyllidea > Hymenolepididae > Hymenolepis > Hymenolepis microstoma. Next base: position 5,261,917 of record LR215995.1, on the reverse strand, counting down.
GTAAATGTTGTCAAGTTCTATGCTAGTTGGTGTAGCCATTGTGAGAATTTCGCCCCAAAATTCAAAAAGGCAGCCAGTGTCCTTAAGGGCTTCGTCAGTTTTGGCGTCGTTGACAACGAAGCCCATGGAAACTTTGGAGATCGGTTTAATGTTGGAGGCTATCCTACTGTTCTGATCTTCCGCAATGACAGATCCGTGACGTCACCCACAAAATATTCCGGACCCAGAACGGTTGAAGGATTGACAGAATTCTTAATGAAACAAGTTCATGAAGTGGTTGTCAGTACTGCCAAGAAAGAAGTAAGTATAGATCTTTGGTGTAATTGTTTCCCTTCTGTTCATTTTTGACTATAGGTTTTTCTATTTTAATTTAGGGCGTGAAGTTAGACTTTGACATAGGAGCAAGCTGCAGTAGCAGCAGCAGCAGTACATGCGGTGGTTCTAGTGACCACTCGTCATCTCAGCAAAAAGACACTGATAGCAGACAACAGCAACAACACGGAAGTCAAGAAGCTGAAATTACCCTTACTGATGCCAATTTCGATTCCCTTGTTCTTCAAAGTGATTATGACTGGCTAGTTGCTTTCATTGCGCCATGGTGCGGTCATTGTAAGTTCTTTTCCTTAATACACTTTTCCTTAACATTCTCGGTAATAATTTTTTTTTGATATGATTATTTAGGTCAAAATCTTAAACCCGAATGGAGAAAGGCTGCAGAAAAACTTCGTGGAAAGGTGAAAGTTGGTACTGTTGATGCTACAGTTCACGAAAACCTAGCTCGACGGTATCAAATAAGAGGTTTCCCCACAATCAAATATTTCAAATCAGGCGTAGTTGAGGATTATGATCGTGGCAGATTTGCTGATGATATTGTGGCCTTTGGTTTAGAAAAGTACGATTTGAATAAACCACCACCTGAAGTGAAAGAGATCACATCGAACTCAATTCTACACGAGGCTTGTGATGAGAAACAGCTGTGTGTGATCGGCTTTCTACCCAATCTTCTCGACTGTCAGTCAAAATGCCGTAAACGCTACCTTGATGTCATGAAGAAGGTTGCTGATAAGTACAAGTCAAATGATTGGGGGTTGGTGTTATATTTCTTAAGACTGTATTTTGTTGAAAGGATTGGTTTTCATTGCTATTCCACTTTGTAGATGGTTATGGTCGGCATCTCGAACCCATAAATTGCTTGAAGAAGCATTCGATATTGGTGGATTCGGTTATCCGGTGGGTTATTTTGGCATCATATTGTTGTCTGTTATACTCATTTCTTACTGATTAATGTTTTCTGTGTCTTCAGGCTTTAGTTACGGTGAATTTAAGGAAAGATAAGTATGCTGTGATGCACGGCTCTTTTTCAGTTGATGGTATTCGTGAATTCCTCCATGAGCTTGGTCAAGGACGAAGTAGCTCGACTCTCAATGTGATTACCTACTTGCCAGAAATTGAAGACTCCAAACCTTGGGATGGAAATGATGCTCCGGTATAAATAATTGATTCACTATAATCTAAGAATTTTATATGTACTATTTTATCAAATTATATTTTTAATCAGATGTTTGGCTTATTAGTTGCATTGATTAGTTTATTTATTTTAATCTATGTCATTAATTCGATTTTTTTCCTTTTAGGTTGTGCATGAAGAGGAAATTGATCTCAGTGAACTTGGAATCAAGGTTGAGCTGTAAAAGCCAAACTTTTTACTCAAGTCTAATGTATATTTAAGTATATCACTTTGTACTTTGGTTGTGTTTTTGGTTTTCTCGTTTACTGCATTCCTCGAAATTTTACTGAGTAGTTTGCGAGAAAGTTAAATAAATGCAATGTAATGAAATCACGCATTTTGTCACTATAGTGAGCGTTCGGGATACATTTGAAAATCACATTGAGAAAAAATTGATTGGTGACTAAAAATTTAATTGATTTAAAATTAGCTCGATAAGAAAGATAATTGTACTTTCGATGTAACCGCCATTGGCGTTCATTGCAGTCTCAATCCGACCCAGGGTTCTGCCTCGGAACCTGGCGCAAGCTAGTTTTGCAATTTCTCTGGGAAGGGCCACAAAAATTGTTTTCATGGTGTCTATTAACCGATTCGATTTTGCAGCATTGAGAAGGAGGTTAGTGTCTCCTTTGACAACGCCCAATACAGCCAATAGCCTATATGGTTAAGACCTGGAGGGAGTGGAGGAGTTCAGAGGCCGATCATTGGCACTGGTGTAGTTATAAAATGATCTGAGCCATTTTTAACTTTTTTCTCAAGTGTGGGTGGGGCTGAATGGTGCTACCGATTTACAACTGGTCTATTGTTGGCTACCTCGTTCGCTATCTAGGGCTTAACTCAATCGGTCACTAATTCCAAGTTGGCATCTGGATTCAACCTAAAAAGTGGAGGGAAGCATCACATCACCCTTGGCGATGGAGGACACATTCGGAAATCATGAGAGTTTGTGTAACTTTAGTCTGCATGCCTTGAGGAATGTCGTCTGGACTCCATGCAAGCCAAACCGTCTCCTACTCTGTATGTTGTATTTTTGCCCATGGCAAAAGTTGTTCCCATCAGAAAATAACCAGGTTGTTTGTACTTCAGAATGGGTGAAGTTTTGATTATCATAATAGTCTGGTAATTCTAACTAGTTGGAACATAACAGTGGGTAAGGTAGGAAGATAGACTGAGCAGTGATTGCGGAATTTAATATTTTGGAAGCAATTTAAATGTATCCAGAGATTGGATTTTTGCATTCTAAGTTCTACTGCCAATAGATTGGAGGTAACGCAATTATCAAAGCTATCCAAGTTAATGAAATTTTATTACATATTTAGTTGTACTTTCGGACCAAAGCGTCGAGCGGTAAGCGTAAATGGGAACCCGCATAGCCTCATTAAGGGCCACAGCACAGGATAGAATGCTGAGATTATAACAAAATGATCCGAGAGCATGTCCATAAATCGTACTTATATTCTTCAGCTTATTACGTTCCATTCGACAGCTGTCCTTTAAATAAATCGATTACGATCTTATACCACACATAAATAGGCTTCTCTATATCACATCTAGGGGTGTGCGATAGACTTTACCTCCCCGTAGTGCAACCTGGGCAACGTATACTCATACGGCAAAAAAAGTCTATAAACCGGCAGGTGGTTTCAAACTACCCTGACCCGACTGTATGTCATTCAACCACTTCTACAGTACTCACCTTATCTTACCTTTGTGTCTGTCTTTTTTACATCTATGAATCACTCGTTTGTTCCCCCTCTCGACTTTGTGTGAATTTGATGTTCCTCTCCACTATGAAGCCTGAAGTCAACTAAAGAGCTAATGATAACTATCATAAAGCCTGCCATTTGACATAAATAAAATAAATATCACATCTACTCAAATTTTCAGGTTGACGATTTGGAGTCCTCTATATTGCCTCTTAAGGGATATAATTATGCCACAATTTCTGTCCATTTCTCTCCCGTTAGCAAATTTCCACATTTTACATTTGCAAATTTAACTTCTATATAAAAAAATAATTAATCCCAGAAATGTAAAGTATAAAGAATTCGTGTTAAGCCTCTCTAACAGCATTTCTAACCTGCTTACCAATTTTATCCTATGATACCACAAATTTCCTTCTTTCATTAGAAGTGTTATCAGTGAAAACAGTGGAGGTATAGAGACCGAGCGCGCATAAACTTGTATTGTATTGAAGATATGCACGCTATCACCACTTCTTCAGCGTACAAAGTTGACGTCATCTTCAACTATGCATGTCCAATTACAAGAGGACAACAATACTGGCGGAGCGTGTTAATACTGCAGTCATGCATATTATCTCAGAATCAATAGCTGGTCAGAAACATTGAACATGAGAAAACACCGAGTTCTTCTATTGACTTCAATTGCCTTTCATCCTATTGGTGCAAACTCAGTCATTAGAGCCGTTTTCTTGCCGATTTCGCTAATGCTTCCCAATAAGTAACCCACGCCACAGCGTTACTATGCTTGAGAGTGGATAAAGCACTTCCTGATGGGAATTCAATGATTGAGCTGTAGCTACAGCCTTTATTGTTTTGAATCAACAACCGCCGTCCTCCCTCCCCCGTACACAATCACAATTTTGATTACTGAATATAAGCATGTGGAATATAATTCAAATAGGTGGCAATGACAAAGAGAAGTGTTAATAAGTCAAAAGAGTTTTACATTAAAAGTAAAGATTCATTATCTAAAGTACTAGATCTAGTTTAAACATCACGATTGCCTAACAAACATTCAGTAAAGTGTGAACCCACGCTAATTTTAGATGGGGAGGGGAGGAACATCAACGTAGAGCCTTCACAGAAGCAACTCGGAATCTGTCGCTTTCTTTAAAAAAAAGGCATAATCCATGCGACTGCCCATTCCGTTTACCGATGAGTCACTGAGCCCATGTCCCCAGCTTTGCAAATGCGTACGCTGGCAGCTGTGCCTCGGCAAATCTTAATCATTTTATTAGCTAATTTATATGGAAAAGGAGCCACCAATCTTCATGCACCCTAACGCTAACTGGATATGTGTACTAAGCTTTCCTATACCGAACACTTCACACGGTATCTCCAGTGTTTTCCCTTCTTCCAAAGTAGTCCAGCTACTTTCAGGAGACTAGTGGTGCTGTATTGTTTTATGCCCCTACCTAACTGGCACTTACTTATCTAACTTACTTACTAACTTATCTACTTTATGCTAATATGCCAATGCTAAGCGAAGAGTCGTAATTACAACTTAGTCGTGAGCATAGCGTTTGACTTACGAACTCACCTCGTGAAAAGTGGGTAGTTATGCAGAAGGTTGACTGTTACATTCGGAGTACTTTTATTAATGAGCATAACTTTTTTCTCCTACTTAAAACTATCAGTAGTATGAATTACTGAATTCAAATGGAACTGGACAAGCAGAGTATTCAATTAGCTTCCCTATTGCAACGTTTGAATGATGAACGTTAGCCGCCTTGCATGAAAAATTGAAGCCAACTCGAAGAAGGAAAATTGAGGCCAGGTGACTTCTACTAGACAGGTCTAACCCGGTTTACGAAATCTAGGACCATGAAAATGAAAACAAACTGTGAATTGCGAAGCAGTCACTACACAAACACCCCTTTTATCTTAACGTTCGTGGTTCTATTATAAGTCTAACCAGCTGGAGACAACTGCAATGAGCCTCTACAACCAATTTACTCCTAAAATTAGGTAGACTATGCTCAGAATGGCAAGAAAACAGAGGGTATACAGCGACGAGCGTTTGTTGTATAAGTTGCTAAATGGTCAATATGTTCAGACATTAAATACAATTAATATTATTATACGTTGGATAAACTCGAGTGCTGATTGGTTGTGAGGTTCCCGCAAGCACCACCACACTATCCACAATGAACTTACGCGCATGAGATTGCTTTGATCAGCCTTCATAGCATCGTTATCTCCACAACTGCCACTCCTTATAAAAGATATCTTCACAGTTTCATTTTTTTTCGCCCTTAGTCAAGGTCTAATCAAATCGTACAAATAAATACCAATCCTTTCACTAAATTGAGCGGATTATTTCAACAAAAAATTCCACACTTCTCTCTCAAAATATAAGTAAATACAAGAAATAGAATGCTCGGATTTATTGATTATTACGCATGATTTGGAGGATATGTACACGGATAAACAGGTTATAAATAATTAAAACGTTGGCTATTCATAGATAGTCCTATCGACTTTTCACAAATAATGATAATAAACGATCGCTACCCGGAAATGTACCAACTGAAATAGATCTAAATAGGGAAAAAATTTATGTCATTTTACTTGATCACTTCAAATTATCCATCGAGAATTTATAACAAACTTGCCTTGAAGATATTAACAGTCAGAGTTTTTGGGTGGAGGAATTTTCGTACTATTGTGTAATTGCTTGTTTCTTTGAAAATCATTACTCTTACTCTGGGTAGTTGACGGGAAAGAGAAGATAGACTGACCACTGATGGTGCTTTTGGAGAACTGATTCGCAGTAGATTCGCAAACATCATCAATTATATGCAGAAGTGCTTCTATTTGGTATTGAGAGAGTCTAAAATCCATCAATCAAAATTGGCTGAGTTTGCTAAAAGCTAAAAGATGAAATTTGGGTATAGTGCCCGTGAGAGGCAACCATTAATAGTCCCACTCACGACTCATTGATGTTTCGTCCAATCGAATTTTAATTCAATGTTACATCGATAAATTAAACTATGTAAAGCTGTTGAAGGATTTATTGACATTTATTTTAGTCTCTCTCCACTTAGGATGTACTTTAAGTGCACAGGTGGAACTGATTATTTTTTGCTAAAGAATCAAAGATTCGGATAATAAAATGTCCTCACCGCATTGGTTGATTGAAATTGAGTATCTGGTCTTGAGAAGTGAAGGATAAAGGAGAGAGGCCAGACTCAGAAAGTGCATTTCGCAGTCGATTGGTGAATTGCCTACAGGCTCGCCGATGAGCTCCCGAAAGACCTTTCTGGAGGGTTCGGGCACATCGCTCCTGACATGATTGAACGTACATTTGGACCTCGGCTAAATTTTGGTAAGTGCAAAATGTTTCGTGAAGATATTACCCGAATTACCCAAATTAGACTAAAATAATTAGGCTTAGTCGCGGACTTGTGATTAAAGATCAGGCAATTCATTAGATAGGTCCCAAACATGTGTCGTGAATCAACAAACTGCGGTTATGTTAGCAGTTGCCACACAGATTCTTACGCAGTAGATATGAACCGTATACTCATTAATATTTGAAAAGAAATTCAGGCTATGGTTTACCTACAGCAGAATTGAGCCGAAAACAAAATCAACTCTAGTCTAATTGGCCGTGAAGATGATAATGATGTTTCCAAAATGAAGATTGATCCCAACGTAGAAAAGACTGATCTCGAGGAGGGATCTCAAATATACTACTTATCTCAACTCCTTTACTTACAATTATGCTTCTGTTTTCTCCTGAACTCTCTTGTATTTGAAAGAGGAAACTGAGCTGCCGAAACCTAGTAAGTTTGAGCTTGAATTCTATACGATGAGAAACTTCCAAAGTTCACAAGAAGAGGCGTTCTCAGAGGACTTGACTTGGTTAGAAAGAAAATATCCTTGAGCGATTAGTAGGGAAACTTGCATTTTACTGCTACTTCTAAGACATTAGTTTTTTTCTCAAAATAAGTCTTTTATATAGGATTCTTAATTTCCACCTGTTAAGTCTCTTTTATTCGAACGAATCAATTTACGTTATGGTTGTAAATGGAACAATATAAATCGACTTCTCGATATGAAAACGTGTGTCATGATGTTGACAAGGTGGTTAAGATCACTTTGTGCTATCTGGTCGTACTTATAATTAGTGTAATATCTAAGGGAATCTACGAAACCGTTACGAAAATGTCGAAAGTAACATATCCCACTTCCATTATTGTCTAAATTTAAATGATCTCCCGACCATGGACTTGGTGGACGTGCACGTTGGCCACCAGCACACTTCTGATAAGAAACATTCTAGTAGTGACCTTAATAATCAGAATTACCTCTTGCAGATTGAATATTACAGTCACTGGATATGTACCGATAAGCATCGATTTGTACGTCATCGGTAAATTTGAGGCAATGAAACAACTTTCAAACCTTCTAAATAAACTATAGAGCTGCAATCTAAATCCAAGTCTGTCAGCATCCACATGTAAAGTTACTAGACAGACTATACAAGCAAAGTCTTTATCAAGCAAAATTCTACAATATAATCAATTTTTAAATCAAGGTGGTAATATAAAACCGCGAGATTACGAATTAAAACAACATAAAAATAAAAGGCAATGAATATGAAATAACCAACCTTTAATCTGACCTATAAGTTCGTCCGAACCAGTATCTTGAGCATTCTTCGTTTCAATTGACAGGCGAGCAATTTTGCGTATTATCTCAATCTCAACAGACAAGTCTGCAGCGACCAAATCACCAAGCATTTTCAGCAGTCCTTCAACAACAGGATCGTTATCGCTCAATGCGTTAATTTTTAAAATGAGTTTCTTTTGTTCCTTCTTGAGTAACTATGATGTAAATTACCAATCAGAAATGCTGTTTTATATTTGGACTAACATCACCTTCCAAAACTTACACCGTATTCACTAATCACCGCAAGTAAGGATTGAGCAAACGCAACAGTGAATCGTTTCATAAGTGCCAAAGCAGCTTTACGAAGGAATGATCCCGTGTAGCTCTCAATGGAAGGTAGATGATACTCTACACCACAAATAGATGCTAGTTCATTAAATAATACATTTGAAAAGAGGACGCTCAGAAGTGGATACTCATGAGGAGAAATCAAAATCCTCGACTCGCATGGAATGCATTCAACTGCCCGGTCTTGTGTAATTTTGGGCTATAAGAAGATAGGAGATATAAGAAGGAAAACCTACTGTTCTAAATTTGTCCAATTCAGTCTGATGCTGTCGTACACAAGCAGCCATATGGGAGTCAAACTCTGCCTGACATTCAGATCGAACTCGGTCCAAATTCAATTTAAATCTCGCTTCAGATTCTAATAACCAGCCATTTCTTGCCAATTCAATTTGATGTGGCAACTCTTCCCGCCAAAATCGAATACGTTCGTTCTCACGTTCTTTTATGGCCTAGAAAGAGAACATACACGAAAAGAATGTAGTACCTCACTCATAGTCATCTGAACAGCTTGAGCAGTAGCCTCTTTTGCCTCTTGAAGCATAGCATTAACGCGCTCAAGTTCATTACGGTAAGCCATGGCTTCCTCTCTGTAAAGGGAAGAATAACTAGTAGTATCAAGAAATAGCACACCAGTGGCGCAGTGGTTAACGTCGATGGTTATATAGTCTTTAGAGCACTCCCAGTAAGTCTGTTAAGTCCGCTCAAAAAGTGACAAAACTCGAAGTTCTCCCCAGAAAGGCTCAATGATGATACCCCACTGGATGGGTGTTGGAAAAAGCTTTCCTAAATGGACTTAGAAGTTATCCGTACCGAGCAGAAACAGCTAAATCATGCTTATAAAGGGTTGCTAAAGTTGTTTTATAAATACAGGGTTGTTTGTAGAGTAAATTACTGCCAAAAGAATGGTATGATTGAAAGCTACAATAATATCAGAATAAAACCAAATGTAACATGGATAATTGACGTAAACACAGTTATCATAATGTTCAACTGACACGATGAAGTTCACGAAGATGTGCGACACAGATAGTTGTCAGTGCCAATGCGGTAGACACTAGCTATAAGCACCAATCATATTATGTCTCATTATGGTGTTTGAGCTTTGTGTTTCCAACCGCTTATTAATCTCCCAAGTTCTAATTTTATAAGAATCCAAAACCATTATTCACGATCACTTCCATCATCAGCAATTCACTACTTCCTTATTTCCACAACTTCGGTCTCTACACCAAAGATATTCTCCGCGAATAGTGACTATAGGTGATGAGGACCAGTTCTCACAAGATATGACACTGAACAATAAATGATTAAACACTGACCTAGCCGTAAGGGTCTCTTGCTTAACCTGTGCAAGAGTATTTTCATGCTGAGCAGTGAGTTCAGCCTCGATACGTCGTCGAGCTGCAGCGTAGTGGGCTTCACAAGCAGCTCGAGTGCGTTCGATAGCTGCCTCCCGTTCAGAGATACTTGCCTCCACTCGTTCTCTTGCAGTTCGTTCTGCACCTACAGCTCGAGCTTCTGCTGCTTGTGCATCGGCGAATCGGGTTCGAGTCATCTAGAAAACACAAACACATAAGGCCAATGAGCTAAATACCCAAGAATGTTAGCAAAGCATCAAGTGAAGTGGAATACAGTCCACTTCTTATGCGATCAACTAGGAAGTGAACACAATGTGCAAGCAAATTTTAGTAAATCGATTTGAATATTTTCAGTGGACTCAAACTGAAATTCGCAACCATCATTCATCGGGATTGTTGATTATTATCATTATTACTGTTAAAGCACTTTTGACTAAATAGGCAGCCAATTAACCATCACATATCTAATTCGATATAAGTAAATTTATTAGGTCTACAACATTGCTCCCGTCGTTTTCCAAAAGATGGCTGTAGCAGTCGGTAGTAGTTGAGATATATTAATCACACATGTCAAACACTTTGTTTTGACATCTCTAAATATAACCCTACTTTGATATAACTTAATTTAGTTTTTTATAAATACGTCCGAATTGAAACCGAATTCTCGTGATTTGCGGGAAGTATTGCTTTTTTATGCTTCAATATGAAAAAATCTGCGATTGGCTGAGGCTCACAGGATTATCTCAAATACTTATGGTAAAACGGCTGGCTATTTGTGGCAGAACGTGTTGATGGGAATGGTTCCAACGTTTAAAGTGGTGAGTGATGATTTTGCTGTCGAAGACCGGCTTAGTGGTGGACGGGAAAAAGTTGTTGAAGATGCAGAATTAGAGACGAGCGATTCTTAGTGAAGAATGGTGTCAAAATCAAGAAGAATTATCAGAATCATTGGGTGGATATCAGTCAGCAAGCAATTTCAAAACGCCTGAAATAGTTGAGAATGATTGAGAAAGAAGGATATTGGGTACCCCACGAGTTGAAACCAAGATATGTCTGTCGAACGACGTCTGTTTTCTTTTGAACAGCTGCTGGAAAGGCAAATGCGAAAGGGATTTCTCCACCGTATTGTTACTGGGGCCGACTTGTGTCAAAAATGAGTACATTACAATAACCCCAAGCGGCGCAGAAAATCATGGGGATTGCCCGGTGGTCATACTGCTACGTCAACACTTCGACCGAGTATCTATGGCTCAAAAGTCATGCTTTGCGCTTGGTGGTGGGGGGAGGGGGGAGGGGGAAGGAGGGGAACCAGCTTGGCGTAATTTATTATAAGCTTCTGAAATCATCACACGTAGGTGAGCGTTATAGAACGCAATTGATGCGTCTGCTAGACTTCCTCACGTTGCCAAAGTGGTGAAGAAATATCTTGGAACGCTGAAATGGGAAATTTTGCCTCATCCGCCGTACTCTCCAGATGTTGCTCCGTTCGCTGATTTTGCTCAGTGGCACACGGCCTGGCTGACCAGCACTTCAGCTCGCATGAAGAAATAAAAAATTTGATCGACTCATGGATCTTATCAAAAGATGAAAAATTTTTTCGCCGTGGGATTCGCCTGCCGCCAGAAAGATGGGCCAAAGTGGTAGCTAACGATGGACAGTACTTTGAAACTTAATGTATGTAATCTTTTTGTTGTAATAAAGCCCTAAATTACAAAAAAAAACGGCGGGAGCAAAGTTGCAGACCTAATACTTACTTAATACCAGAACCACTATGAGCTACAGATCTTCTCCCTTCCGTTTCTAGGAGTAATGGTGGTTGTAGCTTTATGGTGGTAGGCAGTAACATTAAACCTATTCATAATGATGCTAATAAGTTTCAACATGGTTTAAGGAGTATCTTACTTGAAGTTCAGCTTCAAGATGATGATAATCGGCTTGTAGTCTTTCCAATTGACCGGTGAGAGCAATCTCGCGTGGTGTGGCCTGACGAGTATCAGGTTGCAAATTCAGCTCCCTTTCCAATGCCAATACGCGCACCTACAATTAAAATTCATACTAAGCCATTTAGACTTTCTAATAATAACAATTACTTTATCCCCCACCCGCCACAGTTTTAAAAGCAAACTCATTCTATTTCTTCACTAATTGATCCATTCCACGCCATCAAAGGTCCGAACTACTTCCCATATACTTCTCAAAATTTTTCCTTTAGCAATGTAGAATTTCAATTGCTGTTGCACAATTTAATTAGATTTGACCTCATTCTTTGGCATTATGGCTTGGGAAAGTCGGTTGTCTGCCGTTAGTCATTGGTAATCCTCTGACCACAACAATTTAGCGACTTTTATCATTTTTGACAGACCGAGTTAACCAAGCAAATCGGGTCCGCGGTGTTTTTTTAAATTACTCATCACCATACCATTATGCAAATGACCATATTCTGGCAACTTTTTTTGTGACATTTCATCGAGTTAAGTTAGTAATAAAAGTTCACAGCAGCTTGATTTAGCTTCTTTACTAACTAACAGTCTCCAATAGAGTCCCTTATTTTGCTTTCCGCAAACATTGAAACAATCTTGCACTATTAACACTATGTCGCTGAATTACCCCTTCCCAGATAACAATAGATGTTATTACAGAGTTTTAATCTCTGAAGTCCTCTTAAGAAATTTTTTATTTTTTACACAGTTAAATGAGAACATGGAATTTTAGCACAATTCAGAGTTTAGAATTTAAGAGCAATGAACATTAAGATCCTCATTAGTTGGCAAAAACAGTGATATCAGATCTTTGACGTACCTGTAAATCGGCACGGGCTGACTCAGCCCTATCTCGTTCAGCCACAGCTTTGTGAAGCTCACAGCGTGCGGCGAACAGCTTTTCATAGAGACCCGTTGTCTGCTCCCGCTTAGCTTTATATTTTGCGAGAGTGTTTTTTAATTCTGTTTTCAAAGCGCCAATGGACTTATCGACCTGCGGAGATAGTAAGACTTTCGTCTGGTCGGTAGTGGTGGTGAATAGTCTATTAAAAGAAGGACCTCGGTTAATAACAAACCCCCAACTAATCACTCTGCAGTAAACACCAACCAACCTATGTGGCGTGCTTGCTGACGCCCTATCTCCAATTTCCTGATTCCATGTTGAAGAAAGGGGTACATCAACAGCTGAAGATGGTCTCTCCAGCTTTAACACATCCTCTTTTCCCTCTGAGTCGTTTTGACATCCGGCAAAAGTCACTGACTGACAACTTCTCCTTCTATTTCTAGTTGGTGATGTTTTAGAAAGAATCGTGGAAATTTGCCCTCCCTTGGTATCATGAAAGAGAGGCAACTGATGTCTAGGAGTTAATTCCCGTTCCTCTACCACAGAAACTATATCCAAACTTTGTTCATATATAACAAGCTGTTCTCGAACGTCCCTCAATTCTTCCTGCAAAATTTCATTAATGTCATCGGTGATCTTCTTTGAAATTAGAACCTCCTTTATGCGTTCTCTAAGTTCCCCAACTTCAATACAGAGAGATGAAGAGGATAATTCAGTACATCTCTCCTGCGCAGCTTTCAGTTTAGTTTGAAGACTTTCAACAAGTTCATTGTGTTTGGATGTCATTTCATTATACCGCAAACGCTCGGATTCAAGATCTTTACGAAGAGACATCAATTCATTTTCCTTATTGGCAATTTTGCGTTGGGATATCTCCAAGTTCTCCTTTAGTACTTCCTCGGCCATAGCATGACGACGATTGAGACATTCAGTAAGATTATTTTCCCGCTGTTTAGCCAGATTCAAGCTAACTCCACTGGAGAGTTTAATGAGTTCAGACGAAAGTGAGGCATTCTTCGCCTCCAAATCAGTTAATTTATTATCGGACTAAAAATAGAATCAATAATGTTAGTAAGCACTAGGGCATTAGTTCTAGAAGAGCATGGCTATTTACATCTTCTTTGAGTTTCTTCAGAGAACTAAGTTGATTATTGAGATCAGAAATTTCCTCCGAAAGCTCTTTATTCCTAGTTTCCGAATCAATATTCGCCTTTTTGATTTCCTCCAACTGTCGATTTAAGCTCTCGATTTGTGCTGCATAACAAGAAACATAGAGTTATATCAGAGAATAAAGACTTCAAATCTGAAGCCACAAATAATTACCTTTAGCCAGAATATCTTTATGATTGTTCAATCTCTCCGATTGAGCAATTTCTTCCTTGAGTAAAGATATTTCCTGCTGAGCCTCCTGTAGTTGACGTCCACGTGCTTCAAAAATGAGGTATTCTCGATTTCTATCAATTTTATCCACGTTCTCTTCTAGTGGATCTTAATGAAAAGGGGAACAGGCAATTGAGGAAAAGAGAAAACAAAGTCCAATTACTCGATCAGATATGCGTGGAAAAATTGATGCATTGTCCCAAATCATTCAGAATAGTTTCAGATTAAATAGATCGACAACTATCAAAGACGTGATCCTTCAACTTATTGGTGCTGATATTTAACATTTCAACTTTTCAGTCTTTTTTACACTATGATATAAATATAGAGCTCAGCATGTGATCTTATCGTCTCTATTCTTCCTTAATCGTTATCAGCAGCTCTTTCTCATCTCAATGATACGTAACTTGCTGCGCATATTTCACAGATTGAATAAATTCGTACATCTTCCCCTTTGGCCTCCACTATCATGCATTACATACCAATTATTTCACTACTCTTATCCATAGTAAAGTATATAAACTTATGAACAGTTGAAAAAGAACGCGCATGGACTACGAAAAGTGAATTTAAACAGAGAATAGAGTAGGGTTTAAATATCGATTTCTGATTCAATGAGAACAACAGTACCATTCCATGCGAAAAGTTCATAGAAATCGCCAATATTAACTCAAGATAAATGAGCAGACAATTTATCTGAGCAGGTGTTCAAGCTGTTTCTCTACTTTTTGAATTAATTGACAGCTACTTCAAACAGTATAACATGTTTTTAACTTACCAGATCCCAATAACCAGCATTAAATCAAAGGAAACCATTAAATTATGCTTCCGAAGAAAGCGATAAAGACGCAGACGTTCGTATATTTAATGGCTATTGCTAAAATCAATATCAAAGTTTAAAGCAGTAATAGACTTGCTCTTTAGTTTAAGTTGGCGTACACAGACATATCACTCAATCAGAAGGTGAGCAAAGTGCAAAATCATTTTAAGTCCACAATTTTTTTGAATACTAACACCAAAATGAGCACAAATAATAATGGCCAACAAATGCAATTAATCAAACGAATAATTAAAGAGTGAATTGAAAGAAAGGCATCAAAACTTGATAAATACAGAGGATGTCAAGGAAGAAATGGAAATATGTAAATTGTTTAATAACTTTTCGATGACTACATTAGCATCTAGTTCTACTTTTTCTTCCCTTTCAGGTTAGAGAGCGATTTAGGCAGTCATCGAAAGTTCTCACTGACCCAGATGACAACTCTTCATTCAATTCTGGGTGATAAATAATCGGCAGAGCTATTGGTGGGAAGAACGGTTCGAACGATCAATCATATTTTAACAAAATAACCAGCAAGAAGCCATAAAGGAAGTGTCCCCTGTCGGTAATCTCGTGCTTGCTTGTAATTTCTGAAAGGCCGAAACTGTGGTCAACTATGAAATTTAGGTAAATAACGCTCTTTGAATCGGACAGAGAAACCAAATAATGCCATGTATTGCGGGAACTATATCAATACCAGCATCAACTCCACTTCGAATACTGGTGGAAAATTTCAAAACCCAGCAAGTAAGTTGAACAAGGAACGAAAAAGAACTCTACGGTAGCAAAAGCGCCAGTCATAACGGACCCATAGAAAGCCCAGAAGACTTCATACGAACTCAAAGTTGAAATCATATGAAGGAGCATCTTGAAAAAAGGAAGGCTTAAAGGAAAAAATTAAAGAATGAAATTAAGGTAAATTGGAGGGAAGACAAGCTGGCAGAAGACAAAATCGGCTGAGGATATTCTTTTAATAGCAGCAGCTTATCATTTATCTATTAAAATAGTTCTCATTACTTCTGATGTTCTTTCACTTACACTGAGGTAACAGATACCAATAGCAAATACGCTAAGTCAATTCTAGCAAATCATAATCTGACAATTAATGCCAGGCCTAAAATGTTATTAATCACAAATTTTAGTTAAGATAAAGATAGATAAAAGGCCCTTACTCGAGATTGGCTCATCTTCATGTGATTTAGTCAGAGTGTTGGGAATCGGACTAAGACGAACGGGAGAAGCAGAGTCATCCGGCTGTGGAATGAACAAATGGCCGACGAGTTTGGAAATGTCGCAGGCTGGTGAAATAGTCGATCCACGATCATAACTTTGGTCATGCTCATTGCTTATACCTTCAACTATAATTCAGAGATAAAGTTAAAATTATCTCAGTTAAAGTAAAAATAAAAAAACATTAAACCCACCAACGCGATTGGATAGATTGGGGGTACTGAATGTGGTGTGTTTTGAAATGTTTGAGAGACGATTTTGAGGGGAGGTCAAACCATCAAGAAGTGCAGCATGTGAACCGAATGCAGATCCGCTATAATTAAAAATCAGCAGAAATAAAAAATGCAAATGTCGCGAAGAAAATAAAATAATGAAATATCTTACAGAAACGCACCTAAAATTTTGAAAGGGTTGATTGCTTATTTGTAAGTGGTGGCTGGGATTTTCTATTCCATATCCATTAGCATGCTCTGAATAATGAAATTCGTTAAATTTATTTGGCCGACCAAAGACATCTGAATCATAAGGTGGATTCTGTAAATGGAGAGGAAGAGGTTCCGGAAACTGATCATGAAAATCGGCCTAGATTGTTTATAATAATTCAAAATATAAAAAATTATACTTATTGAATTGAACATCATAAATAAACTTCATAAGCAAACAAGTTTCATTTTAGTATTATCTCGAAATCAGATTTACTCACTTCATCACGCTCATGTAAGTCAACGTAATTTCGACATTCATGGTTGAGATATAATGTAGGAGACAAATCGCGGGAAGAATTAGAGTAATCAATCGTGAGGGATGGATCTAAAGGCGACCGACAAAATTCATCCTCAATAAGTTTTCCAAGCTGCAATAAGATTAAAAGTAAGCGTTAAAAGATAAGTTAATTTTTTTAAAGTAGGCATGATAAAAACTCACTTCCGTTTGCAAACGAGCGACCTCATTTGGCTCCTCATCAGAGTAGTAATGAGTAGGTGAACATGATATTGCATCAGAACACATTTAGCACATTATAACTAAATAGTAAAATCAGTACCAAAACACAAACACACTCAAAGATTACGCCTATAATTTGACTTTGACGCAT
Organism: Hymenolepis microstoma; assembly: GCA_000469805.3. Lineage (NCBI taxonomy): Eukaryota > Metazoa > Platyhelminthes > Cestoda > Cyclophyllidea > Hymenolepididae > Hymenolepis > Hymenolepis microstoma. The sequence continues at coordinate 5,244,996 of LR215995.1, read as the reverse complement.
AGGTACAAATGAAGAGATATAACAAATAATATTTTACACAAGGTCAGTGTATCGCCCGAACGAAATATAGGTTATTAAAAATACTTCGGAGCACCAAAATATTTAATATGTAAATATGGCAACTTTTGTAATTTGGAATAGTCTTCTATCAAAGTATAGATTATGGCAAGTTTTAATATTTAACTCACTTCTGATTTGAGTAATTTGAAAACCTTTGAACAATCAGAAACATTATTGTTGAGACATTTATGAACTACTGTAGTAACGACCAAAGAACAAATAAGTAAGGAGTGAATTCTAAAACTGGGCAACATAAAGAGTTTAAGAAACAATTAAATAGTTGAGATCCGATTTTGGGTTCCAAAAAATGGCAAAATAAACTGTACCGACTGCTAAAAAAGTTTCTCAATTTAAAAAAAATTTATAAAAGCATGAAATGGATAATTTCGGTTGGCGTTATGTTAAATGCCTGAATATTTGCAATTATCTAACTAGCTTGGTGTTTGGCTTGGAAGGTAAGGGTGTCAGCAATTCCATTTGTTCTTATGCTTGCCATTTCACGCTTGCCGTTGTTCTGTTACAAACTCTCCCATCTAATGTTATCCACATACCTATTTTTTCATTATGAGGTCAATATTATCTCATCCTCTAACCACCATTATTGCAGCACTCTATACATCTGTGAACGATTAGCGCCCATTTTCTTATTTATCAATGTTAATCGCTTGCTAATAGCTATTAGGGAATTGCTTTGGACATATTTAAGGAGTTATTTGGTTACAATGGCTGAATTCTGTCTACTTTCTGCCAGACACAAATGTCTGTAAATATGTAAAATTACATTTTATTTCAACAAAACAATTAAATTGTAAATAAAAGTGTAATTAGCACTTAGTAACCATTATTCTTTCAGATTACCGTTGAAACAAAGAGAATAATTGCGTCCTTGCGGTAGTTTGACTGCGTAAAGTGATTCATTGGCGTACTGCGCTTATTTAAGTGGCTTCTGATCAAGTGCGTTTTTTGGTCATCGGATTCACATTTATAGCGTAGTTTTGTTTTGATGCTTTGAAATTCATTCCTTTTACCTTTCCTTCATAAGTTATTCAAGCTCTAATTCATGTGAATAATGTAATTGCTCTATCCCGAAAATCACCGTACTGTTTTTTAATACCATTTTATATTCCAGTTTGAATGACAGATAGTCATAGCATCAAAGTTGAACGAATATGCTGCGTAGGTGCTGGTTATGTTGGTACTCCAACATCAGCCGTAATTGCACTAAAGTGTCCAGAAATTCAAGTCACAGTGGTTGATGTAAACTCCAAAAGAATCGCTGCTTGGAATTCAGATAAACTGCCTATTAAAGAGGTAACGTGATTTTCTAATCGGTGTATGATTTTTTAAAATAAATTTTTTACAGCCCGGTTTGTTGGAGATTGTAAAAGCTTGTCGTGGAAAGAATTTGCACTTTTCTACCGATGTTGAAATGCATGCTAATGAAGCCGATATAATTTTCATTTGTGTTAATACTCCGACGAAGAGCTACGGCATTGGAATGGTTCGCACTACTAAATTTATTAATTTTCTTATATGAAAACTCGTTTATATTCCAAAATTCTATTTTATCTGTTCAGGGTCGCGCAGCTGATCTCACAACTCTTGAGTCTGCAACGCGTACATTATCTGCTTGTTTCACAACTTCCAAAGTTGTTGTCGAGAAAAGCACAGTACCGGTTCGATCTGCAGCACGTGTTGCTGAACTTTTAAATAATCAATCTCCTAAAAATGTAATTTTCTTTCATAAAACTCTTTTGATCTTTCCTCCAGTGGTAATTTGGCTGACATCTTTGTTTACTTCAGCTTGAGCACACTGTTCTATCAAATCCAGAGTTTCTTGCAGAAGGTACTGCAATAAAGGATCTCCTGCAACCAGATCGAATTCTTATCGGTGGTGATGAAAATTCAGTTGCTGGTCGACGTGGCCTTGAAATGCTTACTTGGGTTTACAAACATTGGGTCCCCGAGGACAGAATCATTCTCACTTCTGTTTGGTCATCGGAACTCTCTAAATTAGTAAGTCAGTTGTCTCGAGGTTTGAATTACATTTAGATACAATTTAATGGTTTCCAAAATCCTTAATCCCCTTGAAATAGGATCTGATTTAGTTGGTCTCTTTAATTAATATCATTAAACGATTTCATTTTCAGGCTGCTAATGCCTTCTTGGCTCAGCGCATCAGTAGTATCAATGCGGTTTCGGCCATCTGTGAAGCAACAGGTGCTGATGTTCGTGAGGTTTCTGCTGCAATTAGTCGGGACTCTCGTATCGGACCTCATTTTCTTCAAGCTTCTCTTGGTTTCGGTGGTTCGTGTTTTCGCAAAGATATTCTCAATCTCGTAAGTAGCTTCTTTTATTTTTATTAATTTGCCTCAGATGCCATTCTAATGTGACACTTAGTTTAAACTACTTTCATTGTTGTCACTCCTTTCCACATCATCTGAAACGTTGTGCAATTTCGACTTATAATCTTAGCAATTCTAAAAGGTTATTAAACTTCCATAGTGGGAATTGTATTAAGAGTATAGGCTCCTTTATTTCTAACCCGTGATTAAGTGTTCATATGAAGGATTCTATGGAAAAGGATGTTACAAATCTAGGTTTTTCACTACCATAAAGGATAAATCAACAATATGACTGAAAGGAATTTTTTTTGCCAAGTCTTGTTTTATCTCAAATAGACTTAAAGATAAATAAATCCTTTTTTGAATATGAAATCACCCATTGACCAATCTCAAATTCTTTCAACCTGTCGGTATCGAATTTCAAATTCGAATGGTTGGGGTTGTTAGTAAGTTGGAGGGAGATAGAACAACATATATTCAGTCGGTTACGCAGCAAAGTTAAACTGAACCAGTGGAAGACTTTACGGCGGAACGTAAAATATGCCACCAGAGCATGAATTGAAGAATATTTTTGTTCATTTGTCGTCGTGCGTCGTCATTGCTACTGTTAGTATTTAGCGGGAGTGTTGGCGCAGGAAGTAGAATTTTCGAATGGCACGATTTGCAGGATTTTGCAAACGAGCATCTAGACACATTTCATAGAGGTTGGAGGCGTATTGAATTCAAGTGGAAAGTAGTCTCCAGATGCACTTTTCATTTTTGATTAATAATTTAAGCTTATCGTGTCTCTTTTCCCTCTAATAGACATATATCTGTGAGTCATTAAATCTTTCCGAAGTAGCCTCCTATTGGAATATGGTGCTACGACTCAATGACCATCAAATGGAGAGATTTTCGCGTTCTATTATACGGTCAATGTTCAATAATCTGCGCGGCAAACGTATTGCTATTTTCGGATTTGCTTTCAAGAAGAATACTGGTGATACGAGGTAAGTTTACTTTGTTTGATCTACTAACCAAGGGAACATCAAAATAGTCTAATAAGGCGCGAACGAAATGGGGAGGAAGTTAGGGAAATTAGTGATTAGGGGTTTTACTTTTTTGGAGGTCTTGGCATTCTCATATTCGAGACAGTTCACTGTATGATGTCGCAATGTTGTGTCTTATGGTGGGAAGGAGCATTTCGCTGAGGCTGACGGATAGGTGATAAGCTTGGCAGTGGGTATTGTACTGGCCAGTTTAGTAACTCCATCATCTTGCAACTGTGCAGTGGTCCTTCTATTTGTTGATCATATTTGAGCTTCAAATTTTTACTAACTCTTTAATAAAAACAAGCAGAAGAGCAACTATGAAATGAATTTAACTTCATTCGCGCTGACTACTAAAATGAGTTTGTTCCAGCATTATAAGATATTGCATTAACTGATTTGCGAGAGGCGGCGACATCACGTCTTAACAGAAGTAACCCTTGTTGGCTAGAGGCTACAGCTTGTGGAGTATCAACGTAGAACAAGGACAATCTGTCTAGGGAAATAATTATAGGTATTGTGGTCTTATTAAATGTTTATTAGAGACCATCTCATAGATAAGGCACCACACAGTGAGAGGGCGTAAACATCAATAAGATCATGATGAATAAAATGAGGGGACCACGGAGCATATCCGGTTACGAAGACGAGAGGAAGCGACCTTTTAATCTCAATGATTACTACGCTCTGTAGTGTAGACTTCCCATTTGTCCACTCTTCTCTCATGCTCATCTACGGGGTCAATAGCTTAGCCTCCTTCCGATCCTCCAACAGCAACGTGTTTGGTGGTTTGCACATGGCTAGGGACGGGCGTAAAATGGTAATAATGGAAGAATTAGAGCTGGACTTAATCAAACACACAACAACTGCGTCAACTTTATTCCCAACGTCGCTATGGTTGACCTATTAGTGCAAGCCTTAGTTGCTTTTACTTTTCAACTTCCTAAGCCTGTTAAGTGAAGGACATCCTGTAGATATATGTCTTTATCACTCCTCTCTTATTGAATAGAATTGACAGTTTCAGTATGGTTACCCATATCAGTGGTAATCTTGCAATCTTTGACCTGGCAGTTGTTCACGATGATCAGTGGTTAGACCTTTTGTTTTTGTTAATATTGATTTTTACCCTTTAGGGAGAGCCCTGCCATTCGAATATGCTCCATTCTCCTCTCTGAATATGCCCATCTGGCAGTTTTTGATCCCCAGGTGTCTGACGAACAGATCATTAATGACCTCAATGAAACCACAAGTCATGATATTGGTAGGTCACGTCTCATCTATTTACATCTATTTATTTATCCTCATTCTGACGTACAATACTCGTAATTTGTCTTACTCACACAGTTCACTCCAACCTGACTATCTGCCACTCTCCAATGGAGGCTGCAGTGAATTCTCATGCTATTGTGATCTGTACGGAGTGGGATGAATTCAAGGTGAGAATTGAATGCCCCAGTGGATGAGCTGTAGAAGGCGGTATTTTTGGTTTATCTATGCTAGAGGTATGGGTAGCATTGCTTTTTGTAAATTCAATGCTAAACCCGACTTATCAAAGCGATGAAATAGGTTGATGTTCCACTCTATGAGAGATAGCTCCTAATTTCCATTGTTAATGCTTTCCTAATTTAAGGAATTAGGAGTATACGTTTTCTGCCAAATTTCATTTAAAATTAAAATTGAATATAGGCATTCGTGTATAATTCTCAAGCCCATTTAAGAAAGAGCTTATCAACTCTCAACTGAACTAGAGGGTGGTAGATTCTAGCTTTACTGATGAGAGACTGGGATTCTGCCACACTCCGTGTTAATCAGACTTAGTGAGATTGGCCGTTCCGCCCACTGACTACGCTGATGGAACTCGAACTTGTGACCTTAAACATGGCGGTCGGCACTGACGCACCACACATTCACTTTAAATTCCTTACGCCTGTGGGGACTCCTTCCAGCAACCTATGTCCTTGAGAGCCACGGCGGAGGCTAAGGCTATCAAGATCAATAATCAACACCTCTTTTCAAATTAGAAGACGAGTCGTAGGGAGTAATTAAATCGTATTGTGCAACGGCAATGAAAAATTGTGAGAGAGGGAGAAAGGAGGATTGAGCAAGAATATAACGTCTTCACATTCAGTCTCGCGATCACCGTTTCCTCAGCTTTACCAGCTGAATTCTGAATTTTTGGGTAGGTGGCGATCACAAACCGTGAATCATTTTTCCAATTTTCTCGATTAAACACAGCTCAAAGGGACTCAAAAGGGTCAACATAGTATTTTTTATAAAAACCAATTAAATTAATGCCAAGAAATGTTTGTGGAATCCTTCAGTTGTCAATTAGGTCATTTCAAGCACCCAGTGATTACGCAAATCCTAGACAACTTACTCTAGAAATTCTACTTTTATCCAAAAGGGAACGTTTTTCTTTCTTCTGATTGAATAAATAACTTTCCTCCCTAATGACGGTTAACGTTAGATCTCATACATTCTTATTCTTAGCTGAACTTCCGCTAGACACAATGGTGCATCCATTCGGTGTTTTGTTTTCACCTCAGTGTCCTTCTACTTGCCATATTCGAATGAATTTTTTGGGGTTTAAATTGAATAAAATATGTTTTATACCTTTTTAGACGAGAGAAAGCGGATTTTCCTTGGCGTGATTGTTTTGCAAGCAAATTACCTTAAATATTCCCATCTTTGTGTTTATAGTGAGGTTCGATTTGTGTTGACGTATCATTTGAAGTTGATACATCAATTACCAACTGCCGATATAATCTGCAGTCAATACTGTGTTTACGTTGCTCAGACCCAGTTGCTCCATGTAAGTTGACATCGGTATGTGGTAGTAGCAGCATTTTCGATGGAAACGTGATTGGTCTCCCTGTTTGCCAATAATGTTGCGTCGAAGAGGGCTCATTTTCAGATATGGATATAGATGAAATTTGGTAAATAATTCATTGGTCGACGACTGAACTCTGGAGTAGAATTCCAGCGGACTGTCAATTAATTTTGAAAATTTAAAACGCTATCCTAGCTCTTTTTATATTTCTAGATTCTTGACTACGAGAGTCTCTACGACGTTATGTGTAAACCAGCCTGGTTATTCGACGGTCGTCTGATTTTGGACCACCAGAAACTCAAGAAAATCGGCTTCCATGTCAAGACAATCGGTGTATGCTCCAATGGTCCACTCGATAGCCTCTACTTTTCCACCAGGGCAATCAGTTGATCAAGCAACTTGAAGTCTTTCCTCTCATTTTCTTGACTTTTCGTGCCACCTTTTCAATGGCGATTTCTTCTGTGTGTGTGTGTGTGCATCAATGCTTGTTTTTTCTTAATTTTAATAATATTTGTATTGTACTGTTGACAAAAAGTGCATTGAGAGATACTATACTGTCAAGAACAGATCAATAAGGTTCGAATCAAGTTTGATAACGCTGTCGCTGTTGAATTGATTTCATAGTTTGATTGTGCAAATTGCCCTTCCTAAAAATGGAGATTTTTGTCCTGGAACTTGGGTAAGGGGATATGTCCCCTCAAGGTCTTTTCATGAGATATTGTAGTTCACCAATTTCAGTTGGAGCTTTATTTGAAGGCTGTTTATTTAACAGCGAAAAATGCTTTAGATTTATGGGTCCAAAACTACTCGGAAATGCCCAGGAGATCAACCTTATCTGGATCCCATGTTAGCAAATTGTGTTAATTGCGAATGTTCGTTTCAAATAGAGTTCACCAAATGGCTGGAATATTGGAAGTTAGAGGTCATTAAGTACTGATAGTCCCGATAATGGCTGTAGAGGGGTTAGTTGGTAATAGCAAAATATCCCCACAAGAATGATTATAGTTTTGCTTAACTGATGATGTATAGAGTATTGTGAGGATATCTCGTAAGGTACTTTTATCTGAATTTTGGCGATTTTATGGGAAAGGTGGTGTGATCTTTCTTGCTTATCTCTTCTAATCACACAAATGAATGAATTTGTAGGTACACAAATTTCCTCTCTCGCCTTTGATTTCGATTCGGATTCTTTTTTTTTGAAGATTGAGTGCACTATATTAATTGTCATGTCTTGCCTGCCAGTAACTTCAAAGTGACTCTACTGAACTTCCTGCCTACTTTGAAGATCTTTTGATTGCTTACCTCTCAGTACTGGATTTTTCCCATGGAAGCTCATTTTAATGGTCCACAAATTTCTTTTTTAACATTCCAGACTCAGTTGCACCGCTATTTCACAATGTAATAAATTTAAGAATAATTGTTCCTACTAGATGTAATGAATACGCGATTTAATTGGGCAGAAAAGTAGATTATGGGCGGTTGTTCAAGCATACAACTGGACAAGCAGTGACAGTTATCGACGTCGTGGTCTTCGACTTTGCAGACACGCAAATTGACCACTATGCCATAAGATTACATCTGCTTGAAATAATTCACTACGTGTAGATCAATTTACATCTATGGATCCAGTCAAGCGTCCTACCTCCCACCCCTCTTTATCGATATCTAAATGACAGTTAATCGTTGAAGAGTACCTTAATAAAGGGGACAAGAAACATGCCAAAGAGGGTGGAGGGAGTGGAAAATAAATGGGTGGTTCAGAGGTCGAGTTTTTCTGAAATCGGAAAGCATGGAGATGTCCATGTTATCCACAAAAGGGGAAAATTGAGATTGCGACATTATCGTGATTAATCATCATTAATGTACACGGACCAGTCAAACTTTTCTGTTGCTGGTTATGACACTCGCTTTGTGTGCATCGTTCTGCAACTAGGAGTGAGTAGATGAGATTACCGGGATTACAGTTAAATAGCACTACTCTTTAATAAAGCTCACAGTCAAAGTGGGAGTAATTACCCTCTAACACCGCTTTCCCAATCCAAAGCACAGCATTCTCAATCATTTAACACATCACCATTCAAATCACATATTTTCTATGTACTTAATGGTTCTATTGGTGGGGGGGGGGGGGGGGAAGGGGGGGAGGGTTTAGCACATAAATGAACTTAACCTTTAAGTCCATTTTTTATGATCTCCTCAATAGTTGGACTTTTGAGCAGCGCCTACAAAAACTTGCCAGTTAAAAATCATTGGAGTAGTGATATGGAATATCAAGGGCAAAATGACCGAGTTTAGTAACCTCTAGGTGTTCGTTAAAACTGTAACTCGTTCGAAGTGAATTTTTATAGCTTAAGGTGGAACGGAAAATGAAACTCTAAATCACCACAAAAATCAAAACACGCAGAGTTGGGAGAGTTGGCTTAGCTAAAAAAAGAGAGTGGTATCCTTAAACCGTTTCGATTGTCGCTTCTTCTCTTTGCCTATTCCCATTTCTCCACCAACAATCCTTTGCTCCTATCAACATACTTCTACAGACACATCCTCCGGTCACCTCCTTCATCAAGCTTCTACTTGCAAAAACACTATCTGCATACATGTTTCTGATAAATCTCATTCAAGCCTCATCCTTATTGGGAGTTTTTACCTCTTTCATGAAGCTATAGTTTGAATTAAAGAGGTGTATTTTACAACTTTGAGATAAGTTTAAAGGGCTGTATCATTGGGTCACCTTGGCGAGAAACACAAATTCTGTTGGCCCTTTTATTATTAGAGCTTAGCCATTCTGCTCGTTGAGTGTGTCCAGATGGGCATGGAACCACGACTTCTAATTTTGGTAACTAACACACTGTGTACTATAAACTTTAATAAGTGCAGTTTTATCATGACACACTCTGGTATCCGTGCAGTTGTCTGCTTAGATGGCGAGGGTGAAATAACGGTGCATGATATTCAACATTACTTTGTCAATGAGGGCCACAATTCGAAGTTGAACCACGCACTCTCCATTTGCACTATTTTAAACTATTGCTCAGTTAACATCACCCAGTTATATTTCAGTTAATTGAAAAAAACAGTGTACATTATACCTTTACGACTGCTTGATGGGCAGGAATACTTTCCTTTCTCCTACCGTGGCAGCTTCCCACCTCATCAATTTGCCCAATTGATTGAGAAGAAACATGTGGAGCAGTTACACTTGAGATAACTTTAATTCGAGTGAATTCGATAGTGAATATTCTGAGCAGAGGTGGTGAGCAGTTTTGGATTTTATTAGTATCGATAGGTCAGCTAAATTATATGAGAATTGCTGGGTTGCACGTTAGACTCACCTCCACGTGGGTACACCCTGGGCAACGTATACTCATACCACAAAAAAAGTCTATAAACCACCAGTTAAATTCAAACTACCATGGCCACCCGACTCTATGTCATATTCCACCACTTCCACAGAACTCACCTCACCTTACCTTTTTCTCTACCTTCGTGACTGTCTCTTTTACATCTGTGAATCACTCTTCTATTCCTCTCTCTCGACCTTTTGTGACTTTGATGTTTCTCCCCTCTCTGAAGCCCGAAGTCAACTAAAGGGCAAATGATAACTGTCATAAAGCCTGCCATTTGGTATAAATAAACAAACATGAGGATTGCTTAGACTTAAATAGATAAAGCACGATTTTTTTCTGACAAATGTTTTTGGTAATGTTTTGGGTTTGGATTGTGCTTAGCTTGAGATAATTTCAAACAATGTCTCTAAAAGAGTTAATCTTCGCATTAATAAGTCAGAATTGAATTAATGACAGTCAGATAAATGAAATTGCTAACTTTTCTAAAATGTAATAGAATATAAAGTTAACACAACTCATTTAGACATGGTCTTCAGTTCATTATTTACTAAAGGAGAAAAAAAGCTAATTAAAGAAATTTGGTTTTAAATACGAGACTTCAATATATTTCAGCTGAGGTTAATGTCTCTGTATCCAAAAAACCCATTTCCTAAGATGTCGAAAGGATGCGGTTTGAGCTTAGTGATTATTGGTTTCCAAGTTGGGAGGAGTGGGGAGGGGGGGGGTGGGAGAGGGGAAGCCAGCTTCAATTAGCAACTTATAAATTGTGCAGTATTATTCCCACCTTTTTAAGTGATACCACATGAATATTACGGCTTTTTTTTCTAATGGCCAAGAGAGCAAGTGGATTATCAGCTTGACCTTGAAACAGCCTTCGGTTCTGCTTTAAGGAAGTGATAAAAATTCTGTTAACTTACTTCGACAAATTTATTGAGGACTCTTTCCTATTTTTTTTCAATACGAATGCATTGGTAGAATTGATAGGACCACTTTATTGCCTATTTAATGATTTTCGCTTAGGGTAACTACGGGTTTCAACTAACAGTTGATTACCACAAAGGATATTTCCCTTGTAATAAGGTTAGGTCACCTCAATGACGACGCCACTACAATCTTTTATGGATTTCGTGCTATTTGTTAAGTTGAAATAAGTTCCTTCTAAACTGTGCCTTATAGAAAAAGTTCCCTAACTCAGTGGGAGAAGCTTTCACAACACTAGACTTGAGGAAAGGAAGGTATAACACAGGCCTCTGCTTTGGGAAATTCATTTTTTACCGTCCCTCATGCCGACCGAACTTAATTAAGAGAGGGGGTGGGGAGGGGGGGGTAGGGGCGATAGGGTACCCAAAAGACTTTGTTGCTGTCCACGCTGAACAGTGCCCCATGTGAAGGGAAAAACATAAATTCCTATTAGCATAAACGTACTGAAAGCTTGGAAGTCCAACCCATTTCATAGATCGTTTTATCAGACAGCCAATGTTCTCTTTACATTAACCACCTGGCCTCTATTTTAAGTTCATCAGATTTTTATTAAGTTGCGGTTGTTTCGTTGTTTGAAGTGGAAAGGAGTTGGTGTGTGTGTTGTTTGGAGGGCGTATCTAATTGGTCAACGAAATAGTGTAATCAAATATGCAACTTGGTCGCATGTGTGGCGCCAGGACAAAACTGTTTTACGCAGTCTCTGAATGTCGCTCGAGAATAGTACAGTTATTCGCAGATTTAAAATGTGGCTTTAGTACTAAAATGAGAAGTGATGAATTGGTATCAACAGACTAAAAAATGTCTCAATCGCCTTGAATCCAATTGCAAAGTTAAATTCAAATCAGAAAATAGGAAATATAACTTTGGGGAAATTATGGCACTGCTTGAAGGAGATCGCCGCCTACGTGCCCGATTTGTTTACCAAAAACACTTTCGATATTTACATTGCTATCATTGAAGTTTACGATCTCTTTGTAATTGTCTGCATGGATGCTAGAAATAATAACTGCTTCTGCAATTTGTAATGTTTTCAATGAATGTAGGCAGTTAACGGTTAATTACAATTTCCAACTTACAAGGCCATGTGCACGCAAACAAATTTATTTAATTTTTGAATCCTAGGCATGAACGCTGACCGCCATTAGGATAGCCGATGCACGTTGCACAAGCAGAGAATTCACAGAATACGAGGTTTAGAAGATTTATTAAACTGAATTAGTGAGCAAGTTTAATCGTGGTTTACAATCTAAGCAGCAGACTCAACAAAATCGGGAGAACGGTAAGTCCCATTCTGGACCACACATCAATGATGGAAGCGGCCGCGACGGGGTAGTGAAAATCGTCATCAGCTTCACCTGCCCTCTTACTACCGCTCTTTATGTCAAATATCAAAGTTAATTTTCATAACTAAAATGCACTTACATTTGAGCAGCAGAGAGTTTGGCTTGAAATCAGGAGGATTAGCAGGAAACTAGTGAGAAGCTTCATTTCTACTGAGAGGGTATAGTTAGTCTGCAGTATTTATATCCATTTCAAAGTTTATAAATCATGGTCAATGTAAACAGCCCCTAACTGGAATGCTGCACTGCGTACCAGTTTGAAATAACGAGGATTAACAAAGAGACTGGGGAGGAACTTCATGTTTACCGTCGTGTTCCAGTTAGGCGGCAGTATTTATATCGGATTCAAAGTTCATAAATCATCGTAAATGTAAACGGCTCCTTGCCGGAGCATTGTGCCACGTACTACTTATCACCAATTTGAATTATTTTAAGCGGGTTTATTACTGGAATTATGGCCAAACTCCTTCTAATTTTTTTTGCATTCAAAGGTACAAAATGCATGGAAGCTTCGAATGGTTAACAACGAAATATTTGAAATTTCATAATAGATCTATATTTGTTTACAACACGACCCCAATAACCTTTTATATGTCTTCTTGCGAAACCATAACCTTTCCTTAAAGGATACATGCGTAAATAAACCTCTTTATCAATATTGGAGGTCAGGAAGTGAGTGAAAGACGCTACATTTTCGATTAAGAAGAACACGCAGCGATTTCACATTTGCATAATCTACTCTAACAAGCCCACATATTTTCTTAAATTAGCGTGGAATGTGAACTGTAAAGCCAGTTAATTATAAACTTGTTAACAATCATATGCTTAGTAGATTCAAAAGTGGCTTTAGGTTCCTTATACCTTCCTCATTAGTTATGATCTTCTTATTATGGTAAATACAGCCTTTCCAGTGCAAAATAACCAAGAGGTAGGTATTGGTAATGCGTATTGTACAATTAAAATGAACTAGGTGAGAGTAGATGATGGAGAAGAAGGTGAGATCTCAGGATAGGTAGGTAGTACCATACCTTCAAGTTAGTGGATTGACGACAGTAAGACTTTTTGTAATCAGAGGGGAGAACCCACTCAACACACCTATATTAATAAAGAACCAACAAATATCCACTTTAATAGTATGCCCATTTAAAGTCTTCAAGTACCAATGTCATTACTATTGGGTTTAATTGAAACAAGATCATATATATTTCAACAGTGGGAAGAATACGTATATTAAACATTTCAGACTGTGAAGATATGGTACCGATGATACCATGATGAAAAGATTCGCAGTATATAAGGCTTCTCAAATCTCGAAAGAGTCCAAATCAAATTTTCGGTTGGGAACTTGTATTCTGAATACTGTATTAGAAAAGGTAAGTAGTACAACACTCTCAACGCTGGGGACCAGACAGCAATTGAAGAAGCTGGGTAAAATATAAAAGGAAATTGGACAGATGCATCAGTAGTTGGGTCACGGCCGAGGTTGCCTTCTTCACTCTTTACATTTGGTTTTAAGAATGATTAAAACTAACGCTCATTGGCTTTACAGCAGTGTTCCTGATCTGGAATAAGGAGAACCAGCTGAAGAAAGAGAACAGTGGGTATTATAATTAGACCCCCACCATAAATGTTACATCGAATATTATTATTATTATTACTATCGATTATTATCTCATTATGCATAGCTGCTGGTTTCACAATACAACCAGTTTTTGGACTAATGGCCGAAAACAACATCATGCATATCCCCTTGAAATTGTAATATGAGAAGGGAATGTCTAAACCAACGCTCGATCGGGAATATGGTAAGAGAATTATGTTATTTTAAACATATGAAAGCTTGAGCACCTTGATTGCATCTCCGTCATTGATTTAGTAAATTGAAGCCGATGGTCTAAAGGTGATCAAATGGTGGGAGTGTCGAGAACAACCATCCTTTTCAAATCAGTAAATTCGGATATAAGGCTTCTTCAACTATATCTAAGGAATTTAAATTGTCCTGCGGAACACGTGATCCCAAAAGAGTAGATAAAAATAGTTTATTTTGAGAACCCATGTCTTCAATACTCCTACAAGCCCCTCTAGTTGAGTGGAATACTCAAAAATGCCAAAATCATGAAGTACCAGGTGTGTGCATGATGAAAAAGGTCCACTGTGAAGACAGAACAAGTTGAGTAATATTATATTTTTACCCGAAATTAAAAATAACTGTAGGAAAATACCAAATTGAATTTGTAATTCAGTGGTTCAAGGCAAGTTTGGAAAGTTTTCTCCATAAATTACGAATCACCACTTAGCATGTTCAACATGTTTTGAGAAATTCTCTTCATTCATTTGGGAGTGGTTTCCTCAAATCGTGTGAGAATTTTCATGCTCAACCCCTCGATTTTTATGCGGGTTGTTATTGCACAATTTGTCCTTTGAATTAGCACAAAGATAAAAATTTCAGGTAGACAGATCAGACAGCATCACTTGGCAAAACTGTGAAGTATTCCCCCTCCACCCCCTTCCACCCTCGGGAATTGAGTTGGTAAGAGGGTTGTCACAGTAAGAAAAGACAGTGAACAAGCAGAAAAGAATATCTGCACTCAGAGACTGGACCGTAATATTGATTTGATGAAAATGTGCCATTATTAAATCGAATCACCTTATGCCGATAAGAAAATTACCAATCAATATTCGATAGAAGATGGGACATTTAGTAAAAGGAAGGCAATAGTAACCCAACTTGAATAACTACAGTTGCAAAATTACACGGAATCCATGATCATAGTACACGATAGCGATATGATTTAGGAAAACAAAACGCCAGTTCGAGGAACCAAAGAGTATCTTTTATTGATTTATAAAATGTATTATTATCACGTTTGTATAAGTAAAATATCAGTTGAATTTGTGGAGTGAACAGCGCTGTCTAAAGTGCGGCCGTGCTACTTTTCAAGTAGGGAGCAAGTGCGGTCGTGAGCGCAGAGACCTCTCAGCTAGCCGGCGATCAATAGTCCCTGCTTTGCGGTAGCTTAGCTAATCCTGGGAGCCATTCCAAACTAAGAGAACTTGCCATAGAGCTTGCTGAGCATAGGTCAAGGCTTATTAGTGTATCAATCTGCTACAACTTTCAAACGATTGGTTCCATATTAAGAAACTTAAATGTTATCACAAACACCATAATGAAAGATTTTGATTGAAAATTCAGACTATGTTGTTTGAGGAAACAAATCGTAAACAGTAATCGATGTTTCCCAAATCTCCAACTTACTTAATTATTTACTTGACAACACTTTCTAAATTACAAACTTTCTACGACTGGCCAATCCAGGCTGGCTTTCTGGCAACACTTCGGAATGCGTTTATTGCCAATGCTTAACTGAAAACATCAGTCAGTCGATCTGCAACTCGTTGGAATTGTTATTGATATCAAGTCTCGAAGCATGCATTTTAATTCCTTTATCTCCAAATCGTTTCTCCATATAACCAGAAATGTGTACACTTGTTTTATCTTTCCCCGCACTTCTAGACTTTCTCCCTTTCGTTGTTCTGCTCACGACTGTCCTGCTTTCTATCCCTCCGTCCTACTGTTCCAGCAAAAACTGGTTGATAAGATGTTACAGATGGCATGACAGCTAAGTCAAAACCAGATGCCTTGTGGTGGTAGTCGCGCTTTTAAAGGCAGCAATCTTGTCGGTCTTCTCGTTTAAGTATTTGAAGTCGAGGTTTAATAGTAAATGAGCACTTGCATATGGTTTAATATATGTGTAACTTGAATGAGTAAAACTAATTAATCACTACTTTCGGTTAAGTGATAGTGCTTGGCTATTGCTCGCGCTTACTAAAAACAGATTCGCCGATGATTTCAGAATTTCTTGATTAGTCTCAAAAGTCCCAATTAAAGGCAATATCTCCCCTCGACAGAAAAAAAGTTTCTTTCATATCATCTTTGTTCTTCTTTTGCTCGGAATAACTTTCAAACCCTTGTTAGAGTTCAATTTAAATAATGTATTTTTTTGTTTAAATCACTATTTCATGCATCTGTTTTGGGTAAAGATCTCTGGAATTCCCCAATTTTCCTTCTCTATTCTGCGAGAGGTACCTGGGCTGTTGGCCCCGAGTTATAACGATTTTCTAGGATAGGCCGATCGATGAAGCAGTATGTAGGATTCTTATTTTCTTACCGTATACCAAAATTGACGATTCAAACAACCAAAATAAGGACAATTTTGAGGGAACTTTTTGCTAAATTCATATGCTTCGTTAACAAAATACCGGTCGTTTTTGTTTTATTCACCTTTATTTAAATTGTCGACTTCTTGAAGAACTCAATAGAGCAAGTCTGTTTAAAATTAAGAGATACTTAAAATAGAACGGTAACAGGATTTAATTGATACTTCCTCCTCTTAATGGTACTGACTCATTCCATTCCCCTGCACCTTCATTTCCGCCGGGTGACCTTCTCGCTTTGTTGACATTGGAGACATGGTCGCCTTTTCAACCAATCCAGAATGAAGCACTTTTTAAGTCCTGTAAACATTGATAGAAAAGCGGATGTTTTTGTTATGACAGCTAAGAGCTTAGCGTCTAGCAGAGCTTTGATCGGATTGAAATGGTTAAATGAAGAACTGAAGCTCTGCATTTGAACCATCTCACTACACGAACACTGCGGAGAGATAGGCGACGTTAAATGTGTCAGACAACTCTTTAGCCAGTCAGTAGACACATATTTGGAGATCATTATAACCTCATAACCCTCCATGAATCAGTCACGAATCCTAGAACTCAATAATAACACGTAATTGCCCTAATACTGAACTCCATCCCAAACTGATACAACGCAACGATCTCACTATTTATCAAATTTTAATAAATAAACAAAATATGGAAATAATTATCCATTTTTATTCAACACCTCCTGGCGAAAGCTGTTGCCTCTTAAGTTTGGACATTATTTTACGAAGTCTTCTGAGGTGTCCAAACCAACAGTCTAGCCAATGATGGCGTTGAGTCTCCAGAGTGAAGGTTGATGACATGCGTCCAGAAAACTGCCCTCTGGAATAGCTAACGGTTTTAAAGCTTGTGCCACGTAAAGAGAAACGGAGGATTTTGTGATGATGCACCTAGATTTGTACCTCAACATAAAACACTGCCCGATACCAAACTGTAAAGGAAAAAGCCCTTCCGCCGTCTTCCACCTTTTCATAAACCTATTAGCCTTCAAAAACAACATTAATGGTAGACTTTACCTCGAAAAAACTCTGCAATTAGACACACTGTTGCAAATAGGCAAATTTAATGGATGATTAAATATAGATCATTTATATATATATACGATTATAAATTATCCCAGTTCTTATCCAACAGAGACAAAGTTTTATCACCTTTCAAACATGTTTAGACATCTCACTCCGATGCATTCGATTCGCCTGAACCAAGTTTACAGCGTCATTCCTCCTGCAGTGGATTTTACCGACTGGTGGTCTTGGAAGCAATAGCCGACCAGAGAAAAAAGTTATTTGCGAGCCAATTGGTCTACCATCCTCTTGATGAGAAGGATCCTTTACTATTATTTGATTCGTACTAGGAGGCACCAACACTCACCTTTGAAAGTATTAAATAGTCATCGCAGTTTTAACTAATTCAAGGCTCATTTTTTATTGTTTAATCAATCGTAGCTGCCCAACATCTTTATAAGTTCCTGCTTTAGAGCAAAATGTACCGTTCTGAAACTCTTCGTTGACAAGAAAACCGCATTACCGCGTGGAGTCTTTCTGTTTAGAGGGCGTGTGAAACCCAACATGTGATCCCAGATCGAGTAAACGCGTACATGGACCGTGAAGAGACGTTCGAACTACTGTTTAGCCACATTTTTACGTCCTTTACTGTGTATGACTCACATCTCCACCTTTAGGCTGCTTACCGATATTTTTCTAATATAACGTCGGCGTCGCGAGCTTAATTTGCAATCTCGTCACATTTTCGGCTCACTGCTTAAACAGCTGGTACGTGCTCTTTTCGTTTTCTCTAAATATATTCATACCACTGCCACCACCGCCTTCATTCAATCCCATAAGCAAAGAATCCGCAAGGAATGCCAGAGCAACAGTCTAGTGAATTAGTGATTGTTATACCAGTCATTATGATAAACAACCGACAAAAAACTACATGACACAATGAAGTTGACGACTGGAAATCTTCCACTTACTTGTGGGAAAATTTGGGTGGTACTACGGAGACCTACCCATTACTTGAAGTCTACGAACCGATTTTATCCTCTATTTGTGAGGTCTTAGCTCTAGTGCAGTTTTACTATACCCATAGATTTGCCCCCCCCCCCCCCCCTCATTAGAAATTTAACAATAATGCAGTACTCAATCTCCACGCAACATTAAGTTGGTGCTTTGAAAAAGTTGTAACAAACAGCTCCAAGGAGCTAACTAACAAGCGGAAGCCATACAACTTGCATCTGATCAATATATTATCTGTATATATATATATATATATATATATATATGCATATGCATATGTATATATAAGAGTAAGATAGAGATTGGAACAACACCATCAGCAGTACAATGTGAATCGAAGGGGAGGGGAGAGAGGCAGGGGGGAAAAGGAACCAAATTATATAAATAGGAAATGTAGTTGTAGTGTTGGAGGGTTGAGGAGGAGACCAGGTAAAATAAAGTCACTAAGAATGATAGGGGAGACTTCGAAATTCTGGGACGAAAATGGGAAGGAGAAGGGGAGAGAGAGGGTTTTCTATCACACATCTAGTTTTTGTTGTTGTTGTAGTGTTATAATATTGCGCTTTAATTTCTGTCACATAAGACAACAGGAGGAGACAGAGAGTCAGGAATGGAATAAAATATTGAGGTGTCAATCCAAACATGGATTTCAGCGGTTAGCTATACACATGGTAGGTAAGGGAAGAGAGAGCAGGCGGAGAAAATCTCGCAAATTGACTTCACAGTGATAAGAGAGAGTCTTCGCCTGACTTTTCTGATCCACAAAATCATCGTGCATTCTTTTGATACTGTTGTTGTGGACCTGCAACATCGATTTCATTAAATCTCTTTCTCAAACAGGATACGAAGAGGCATGCACACTAAGCAGGTTGACACAATGAAGGCACAGAAGTGGGAGATGGACCACATGCGAACAACAGACAGGGTGAGAAGGAGTAGGAAGTAAGTCTAAATCAAACCTCTGAATTTCTCAATCTAAGACAAATTTGAGATTTAAAGAGGGGAGTAAGATCATAGACAAATCACGTAGATGCATCAAATTCTGATTCAGCATCGCGCATAAAGGCAGAGACATTAGAAGTGAGAGATTTTGAAGTGGAATTGGGGAGAGGATGGTGCGTCGTCACTGGGGGTCTCCCCTTACGTGCACTCAATGGGGACCGACTGCGGGAATCAACAAGTGTTGGCATCATAGTTCCGTGGAAAGTATACCGATTAGAGAGGGTGGCGTACTGTGAAGTTACCATGGGAGTCGGTTTCAAATGGGATTGTGACACAGCTGGAGAAGGAGTGGGTCTATTAATCTGATTCACAGAACTGATATCTCCCATAGAGGATGCATGCAAACTAATCTCAGAACTGTTTAACATCTGGCGCCGTTTTTTAGCTCGTTGTCGTCGCACCAATTTCTGAACGGCAACTAACTCATTGTCCAAATCTTCCACCGTCTTCGGGCCCATAGACGTCATTACAGTACCATCTGTAGGTTCAGCACAATTAATTATGTTTTCACAACTATTACTCGCTGTAGAGTTAGTATCTGAGAGATCAGATTCAGAGTCCATTTTCAAACTCATAATAGACTGCTCACACCAGGAAAGTTCACTTCCCAAGGAGTGAGGAATACGCGGTTCAGAAAGAGGAGAAGTCATAAACTGACAGATCGGCACAGAGGCAGAATGAGAGAGATCAGGACTTCCCAAACTCCAGTGGGTACTTCCCCGATTCGGAAGATAGTATCGATTATTCACCAGTGTGGAATAGCCCGAAGAGTATGCTGAGGGGTGTCTTGAAAGTGAATTCACGAACCGCTGCCGAGGCCAAGCTAGGGAATTATCAATTGAGTGTGTCGTTTAGACCCAGTGATGAGGGTTGTGATAGTGCAACGTTTTTTTTATTTTAATGTGCGTAAATTTTGGGAAGCGGTGCGTGCAAATTACACAAAAAAAGTATGACCGAGGAGTTAGAAAATATGTTAAAATTAGAAGTTAATAAACAAATGGATTAAACGATGAAAGGGAAAATGAGAGGCAGGAAAAGAGATAAAGATTATTACAAGAACAATCCAAGTAAAAATTAAAAAACGATACTAATCAAAGCATTCAAAAAGCCTAAACGTGTATTAAGTAGTTTGTGCAAACATTTAAGTACCAACCGTACAGAAGCTGTTTAGTGTAAACAAAAAATTACCATCTAGAAAGGGAAAATAAACGCCAAAAGGGAGGACCATGTAAGAAGTTGCTTAAAAGCGAAGCTCTAACAGAGTAACTAAAACCAAGAACACTTAAAATTATTCAAAACTCCACCTTCTAAATAACAGTTTTTGTTTACAAACGTTAGAAATTGTTAGACTTTAACTCCTCTATTTATCGTCAAAAAAATACAAACACAGATATAAACTAGGTAGAAACTATACACAAACAGGGACGATTTGAGATCAAGGTAGAGTTAGGGAAATGAGATGATGAAAAAACAATCGAAAGACTGCTGGTGACAAACGAGGTAAAATGCGTGGTGCATGTGAAATCTGATAGGAGGCTAGCTCTTTCAAACTTTCCCTCTTCGCTACCTTGGAGGACCTAAGAGGACTGAAAGAACTTGTAGGAAAATCAGCAAAACACTTAAAATAAGCACTCGGAGGTAAAGTGCGGGATCAAATTGGTGAGCAGGAGTAGGAGGAGTTTGAGTTTCTACTGGCAATGTTACCGCAGTCGCTGTTAGATTGATCGAGGGAAAACGCCAATCGATTTGAGGGGAGAGAGAATGAGGAAGGAAAAGGAAAAAGCTTTATATTAGATACTTGCAGTAATCATTAAGTTAATCACACATTTGACATTATACTTAAGCTAAGAAGCAACGAGAGAAGTAAAATCTGAACCAACTATTTCTCTTATTTATGATTAGAAAGACTAGCCATACTACCCGTCTTGAGGTGTTAATGTAATTATCACACTTGAGGGGGAAGCTTTGGCAAGACCACAAGAGCATGCAGAGCAACAATTAACATGCAAAAACTTATGGACTTGACAGAGCAAATCATACGTTTATGCTAGGAGAGAAGGTACTCACTTGTAACTGATGATAAGGCATCATTGTTCATGCACCTATACAAAGTAAATAAACATTGTTACTTAATAATAAAAAGTAGATGTAACGTTTAAAACTGGATGCTTGTAAATTATCTTTACATTTGTGTGGTTTTTAAATCTAAAGGGAACCAAAAGAAAATATTAGAAAATCAGATGTTGTGAAAGCCTAAAAATGAAAGTAATAAGATTTACCACTTTGATTTGAAATCGGAAGAGGGGGTTTTGAGAATTGCAGTTGCCTTCGTCGGGCTGAAGTTTGCTTCATGGCTAAAATGGGAGAAAGGGGAGAAAAAATGGTTTGATTACTGGGAAGATAAGGGTCATGCCATTCTAAGTGCACACCGACATATCTACAAATATAACGAATGAGAGTGATGAATAATAACACCAGCTAAGACATCAATCTCATCGGAGAGACAACTTGCAAAGAAAGCAAGCAATTTATGACATGAGGAGTAAGTACAACAAGACTGCCACTAAACTACTGAAAATATTTTATTAAAGTTACTAAAGGAGGGAGGTCACTTACCAACTGCTGCAGTGGCTGTATGAAGCACAAATTAAAAGGTGGTTGATGAATATGATCAGAACTCGAAAACTAAACTAAAACTCTAACAAACTAATGCAAATTTAAACAAGCTCATGTCATATGTTGTGCAATCATGTCAGCAAGTGGAACGTGCAAAGAATAGGATTGAGGAAGTTAATACTTATACAAGACATCCGATTTAGGGCACATTCAAAAATCGACAATCAGCGAATACGGAAATGTAACCATGAGAAAGTTACTAAATAGGCGTCTAGTTTACACGGTTAGAAATTATTTACCGTTAAAGAAGTAATTAGTAAGAAATACACCGAATCTTACACTGACAAGACAGAAAGAACGATTGAGTACGATATCTGGTTGATAGATTTTTAAAAATATCTAAGTTTAATTTAACGCTACCGATAGCATTAACAAGTAGGAAGCTTTCAATTCACTAATCCACTAGATCCACATTCCAAATTCAATGTGTAATAAGCACCCAGTTAGTCCGACTGTGAAAAGATAGTGATGTATCTGTTAGTTATACTACTTGTGAGGCTAATAAGTAGTTAGAAGTGAGATTATCAAATGACACGTGATCCTACTGATTAAGTTAATAAGTAGTTAGGTACTCTAATCCAGAGATTAGGTGAGGTATTTCAACACCAAGTGAGGTAAGTTACCTTGACTCTTGGCGTTTCCTTCTAATTATTAAAAAACAAACGTATTGATAATTAGTGATACATACTGATAGTTTCAATGAGCCCATGCCCACCACAATGTAAGGTCGCTAGTATTCCGAATGTTAGATGTTCCTTCTGAAGGGAACCCAAACTATTCGAAATCTATAAGGGTTAGGAGAAACAATCTAAGCAGTGGGGTGTGAATGAAGAGGCACAAAGTAGTGGGATGAATGAGAGAAGCAAGCACAAGCAAGCCGAGAGACGAAGAGACAAACAAAGATTGGGGGGGGGGAGGGAGGGAGAGGGTAGATAAAAGCAAGACGGACCTAGATGAGCTAAGCGCCTAAAACGCCGCGCTTTAGGACCAAACAGTTGGGGCGGATCAACTGTAGGGTTGTTTGATTTGTCATGCAGATATTTAGAGGGGAAGATACAACATAGAAGTAATGAACGAACGCAACGAATGGATTCGAACGACGATTACACACACAGATATAAAATATGACGCGCGACGAGATGTTTGGAAGTGGGAGAGAGAAGGCATAGAGGTGGAATAAAATAGTAATGTGTTAGATATCATCATCGTATAAAGGAGTTTAATAAAATGTATGAATATACTGTTGAGTTTCTTCGAATGACTTACGAGAGGGAGTTCGCCGGAATATGAAATTGCCAATGGCATTTTGGAATCGCTTGGCGTAAAAGCTGGGATTGGTCACTGATACGGTCTCCTGGGAAAAAGGAAAATAATATAGGCAAAAAGTAGTTCGGGTCTACTGATAAATTGTAAGTAGAGGGATGAATGAAGTTACCGCATCAATGACTACAGATTTAATTGTATGCTCCATCTTCTTGATCATTCGATAACTCTGGAGAATATCGATTATACCGATAAAGAGAAAGAGCCGATCACCGGAATAACTTCGAGCCGGTAAACCCCCGAGACTAAAAAGAGATGAAATAGAAAGATGACTATGACGGCTCTATTTTGCCAGCATAAAAAGTAATAGGACGCAACAAAACATGGACTAGGTAACCAATGTATAACTTGCTCATCCGCACTAATAATTATATGACAAGATCGGAGGGGTTTGTAATTTAGCGGTTAAAATTGTCTGGTACCTAAATTGCGTGGATATGCTAGAGGGGATTGAAAAATGAGAACTCACAGAGTGGCCTTCTGGGAGTCGATGGGTTCAATTTCCACAGGCTCAGCTTTGGCCTCAATTGATTCCATGGCAGTGGAGTAGGCGGCCAGTCGTTTGTTGCCACCTGATCGAGCGGCACGGAATGCGGAGCGAGAGAAGGGTGAGGCTGACCGACGACCACCTGCACCACCGAAGGAGAGTACGTCGCCATCATTTCGCTGATGCTGTGAAACTGAAGTGGCTCCAGTTGCAGACGGCGGAATAGCTCCATCGGTGCTTGCTTCCCGGCCACTACCACTACTGGAGACCTCATCAGCAGCTGCATCTGGATAAAAGGCCAAAGACAATGGAAAACCTCGCTAAAAATTAGACATCCCATCCCACTGTATTCAACTAGCAGATTAACGATGTAAAGATTACAGTTGGAAATGTTTACTTTAGGCAAAAATGGTAACAACCTTTCAGAAAACCAAACCAGCATCTCTCAATGCGACACTTTTTATCTTCACTATCCTAGTCCATCAATTTTATTCAAGTGCAGAAAGGTGATTCTGACTATTCTAGGCTACTTCGAAAATCCCTGCTCTCTTTCATTAACTGGTAACTTTGGTAGAAAAGCAAAGCAATATTTAGACCAAACTTTAGTAAACCAGCTGTGAACAGTGGAATGGCGACGATGCATTATCTAAGTTCAGCTTTCAACTAAATCATACGCAAACTACATGCCGCAACAGCTCATTGTAAACAAATCTAGGTAAAGTTGTCTAATTATTAAAAATAATAACAATCGTTCTCTGCACAAACTTGCACTACACTCAAAGTGGGAAAAGGCTTATCAGAACGATAACAACGCAAATACATATTTTTTGCTTTTTTTGGAAATTAAAACATACCTATTATAGCATGAGGATGGTAATAAATTTGTTTACAGAACTGAAGAACCGTCTTAGAACAGATTTACTCCAAAAACTACAAGGTAGGAAGTATTCGGAACTAATACGCCCCCTCCCCCCTCAAGCACAACGATCACCAAAGACTCCATGTAAATACGGAAGGCCAAGGAGGTTAAGGTGCAACTGATGAGAATATCAACAAGCTAACGGAAAGAAAAGTAAGAAAGTGATTGTAACTTTTCCCTTCTTGAAGTTAATAATTGACTTATTTCGTGTTTTCTACCAATTGTTATTGAAATAACGATTAGCTATAAATTCATTTATGTGAATTAATATGACCACAAATGGAATAATTTTTCGCTATAACGAGAACCTGTTTTCCTTCTTTCAGATGGGATATCGGCCTGTAGATTGTAAAACTCCCAATTATTTTAATACTAATTTATACTTAGTTAGGAAACATAAAGAATTAAAGCCCACCCAGGAAAGCGTTTTCTGACGCTCACTTTGGATGAAAAAGCACATCGTGGAACATCAAGAGAGACTCGAATTCTGTCAACCTCTATGTTAATCAGATCCGTTTAGCCAAACCGCTATCTTAACATATAAGCAAACACGTTATTAGTTCCAAAAATAAATCTAGTAAAATCGATATTCTACTGCTTTTCCAAATTCGATATTTAGAACCATTTAAACAAAGGAAGAGTAAAGAAAGATAAACAAAATGCAAGGATAGACAATTAGGAAGAAAAATAAAATTATAACAGCACAAAAAAGTGAAATTAGATATAGCGGAGACAGGGTCATTGTCCCTCTCGTTTAATTAAACACATTTTCACACTTGAATACAATGGGTGTGCTGGACAATAGTTTGGAGTTTGACTCGGTAGTCAAAATTGCCATAAAGAAATGAATCGCATTAGCTGATTTAATTCAATCGAATATGAATGCGTGATTCTGTAATAGATACGAATTGGAAAGTGGAATCAATAAAACCAGCGAAAAAAATTGAGGGAGGGGAAGTGATCTACAGATTTGCCTCTGACTTATCTCCCTCTTGTTTCTAAGACTTTGGATTGAACTATTTAGTGACGCGAGGTTCAATCGAAGCCCAGCAGCCAAGGGAAGATATATTTTCACCAAATTGTGATTTAATAATAATAAAAAATATGTGCCTGATTGAAGGCAGAATGGGATATTTTCGGTACCTGAAACATAACTAGACCCCCGAACTGTGAGTTCGTATTAGCTACGTGAACTGACTTATAGGCTTACTCAATCACTAGGTATTGTGCGCATACGTCCGGCCTAAGTAACCGTCAATTGTCTATCAATTGACAAAGGACAAGAAATCTGTCAACAGTCT
Source organism: Hymenolepis microstoma (assembly GCA_000469805.3). Classification (NCBI taxonomy): domain Eukaryota; kingdom Metazoa; phylum Platyhelminthes; class Cestoda; order Cyclophyllidea; family Hymenolepididae; genus Hymenolepis; species Hymenolepis microstoma. The sequence continues at coordinate 5,219,124 of LR215995.1, read as the reverse complement.
TCTATAATCCCATTTCTCCCGTTCTTCACAGTCCGGACTGTCCCAGTTGGGAGTTTTCAGCACCTCCAACACAGTTTTACATCTTAATAATGCGTCTTTTGAGATGTTTCCAATCAAGAAGTATAATAAATATAATAATATTGCAATTGTAAAATCCAACTTCACATTTCGCGTGAACAGACCTGCTGTTGCTGGTGCTCGTAGTTCACACTCAATTCTCCGGTGGTGTACTCAGAGCCAGAAAAAAAACACTCGCTCTTTCTTAGTAAAGCTGCCTTTTAATGACAAGTCTTCGACTCAAGTACATTACACTAGGTAGTCAACAACATTGCAAAAATATTCTAGGTTGTACTAATGGCTACTCAACGTTATGAGCGCACTCTCCCATCTAAATTAAGGCGTAAGAATTGGTAAGACCAATTCAAATTGCCCACGAAAACTAGTTTAGCCACCTCATTTCTGTCATGTTTAAGAAATAAGACTGCTTCACATTGTCATCCTCGAGAAGAAAACAATGAATTGAAATAGAAAGACCGACCGTTCTTGGCTTCAAAAAATGACTGTTCACTAAGGACTGAATATTACGAAAAGTATTGCTGCTGCCTTAGGCAGGAAACGAAACATAAAATTAGCATGTTGACACGCGAGCGAATCATTTAGTAAGTATTGTGAAATCCGATTCCGGAAAAATCAATTGAAATAAGAATTGGGGATACCTCTTCCCTTCACCCAATTCATTCAACATTCTGCCAGCCAATTTCAGTTGCTTACAATAATTACAGCTTGTAAATTTTTGTATAACCATGAAAAAATATAATAAGTGCCAACTATTAAAATGTCCTGCCTAAATAACATATCTGTTGAAAGCTTTCAGTATATATAAACATGCATATACAAAATTTAGAGCAAGTGATTAGGATCTTACCATCTTTGGAAGTTTGATTGCGCTTACGATTTTGCTGAAAGGTAAAAGGAGAAACAGTGAGTGAAAAGGCGAGTTCTGTGCGAAGTGCTTAAGTGTGAATGAATGATAAGTTGCGTAACGTTGTGCAATAGGAGAATCGAGAGTTTGATAGAAAAAAACAAGATGTTTTAGTATATCTCACCCTTTCGCGCTCTGCTAGATCAAAGTTGTGTACACCGAGTAGGAGGGAGTAGTCCATTATTTGAAAGGATTCCAATACCTTCAAATTGAGGAAAAAATACTTCATACTTGTGGTTGCGAACCATTGTTTTGCTTTTTTTTCTTGATTCAGAATTTAACAAAATTGGGGGTTTTTCTACCAAGGATTCAGCAACTCTCTTCTTTGAATCAAAAATATAAGCTAAAGCAATTTCTGATTTCACTTTGTGGTTTATCAACCCAGTTAAATCATTCAGGCCTGAGTCTGCATTTAACTGTAATAATTCCAAGTGAAAAAACATGGACTATGTGACTGACTCATTGGGAATCACAAATTCATGAAAAGTGCAGATAATGACCTTAATAGGACAACACTGATTTCAATGATGTATATCAAATCGCTCCAATGCACTCCTCCCATTTCTAGGTACGCATATAGTTATGATGTTTGTAAGCAGATGTGAGCGAAAGCCTCAGCCCAAGTCATCAGTCGTTATTGTCACGATCAATAATCAGATCTCTACTTTCTTCCAAACTCCGGATCTAAAAATGTTAATGGGGAACTAAGACCTTTATCGAAGCGAGCGATGGTAGGTGATAACGGGTGACCTACATGTTATTCATACTTTAAGTTCAATTCATTTCGAAAGTATCCCAGTCTTATGAGTGACAGAACTATTTCAGTGAAACTCCAACACACACATTTACCACTAGAATGGTTTTCTTTAGATAACAAGTGAACAGACAATAAAAAAATGCACTAACAAAGTATACGCTGATTATCCTTGTTTGTTGCCTGAAGGCAATTGGTCAAGGTAAGTTTGTTAAACTAAAAGTAAACACATGTAAGAGAACCGTGAGAGATAAATCAAAGCCAATACCCCTAGCCAGTGTAATAAATCAAACGCATGCTTTTAAACTCCAGTTCACTCCAGCACACTTTTGATTGTCCGTGATCTAAGAAAAGTTGTAGAGTGACCGGTAGCAACAAACTACTGGTAAAACTGCCCATACATATCCGCATTCAACTAAGCCAATGAGCATGAATGACGTAGCAGTGGTAAAGTACAATCTCAAAAAGAGAACGTGTGATAAAAGAAAGATAATGACGAAATCCGAAATGAAATCATACGACAATAGAAACATTAAAAGTGACCTACTCTGCAATCACGTTCTATAGTTTTCATCAGCGCATCGTAAGTCTCAGCTTCCAGCCAAATACCGTTGGGATGCCGTTCTCTGAAGGAAAAAAGAGTTAATTTTCAATTTGTGTGCAACTGATAGTGTTAAAATTGAAACAAATACAATTGTCGTAATTGTCAAACAACAGGTGGAAGAAAAACATTTAATTCGAAGCACAGAAACCATCGACAAGTAACAATTAATCTAGATCATTTAAATGGACATGGAAACAAAAAAACGCCCACCATTGCAATTATTGCAAGGGTTGGGGAATAAAATTTTAAGATAATCATTCCGAGAAATGAAGCTTTAAACTCTTAAGCAAAAGATTTTCCCAAAAGACATTTGAGGCGGTTAGGTTTATGTAAGACAGTGTTTGATAGCAATGTAGTGAGTTTGAATAAGCAAAATGCACTTACTTACATTTCCTTATTTTTCCAAAAGTGTACTTCTTATAGCAGTGCTCAATCGTTTATGGTGGATGGAATAGTGCATAGCCAACTAGCGATATCTAATACATAGTGGCAGAGTCTTCAACTAGTTGTGGTTAGTACAGTGACTATTATTCGAATATTATTCCCAACTGAACCCAAAACCAGTGCAAAAAGTTTCAATAAGCTACTATTCGCATGAAGATGATAATATTACGATCACAAAAAATAAAAATCTCCCGTTTCAGGTAAGTATTCATATCAAAACGAGAACAGAGAAAAAAAATTCAAGAAGCTTATTAAAAAGAAGAAACGATGAACTTAAATTCTGCAAGTTGACCATGCTTGATAGATCAAGGAGTTAGAAAATTTGGCCATTTTGATTGCTATTCTATCATCTTTTACCACTACATGTCATAACTATGTGAATAGCTCTGAACCTTTACCTCGTCAAATAGAATCACGTTTGACCTCTACCAAGCCTACATAAACGTGATCACAACTAATTTGGCCTAGAGTATCATCACGTTAAAAGGTACATTGGGAAAAAATGAGTTTTTTTAAAAAGGTCAAGAAAGTTATTCAACCTGAGCCGATAAGATCGCGAATAACTCCGGAGATTGAAGTAGAGATGAACTTAAGACCGGGTACATGCAATCAATCACACCTAACTAGACATGAAGTTAAATGAAAAGATTACAGATGTTCTTTGATTAAGACGAAAACTAACGTGGTTTATTTCGTATTTAGCTGACAGACCTCTGGGAGCATTATTTCGACCATAAAGTAAAGTAAGGCTCTTCAACAGTATTGTAATGCAATGAAATCTAATTTCTAGGGCTATGATCTCTGCTCAACCCCCCCCCCCCCCATCGGACTACTAGACGAAATTTAACTCCTGCGAAAGTCAAATTAAAAAATGAATGCATATCTTCAGATTTATAATCCGAAATCTGGTGAAATTGTCACACGACCGCCTTCACACCTGCGCTTCAGCAAAAATCAATACTCCGATCCAAGAAGAAAATGTAACTTTTTTTCATAGCTGAAACCTTCAGGTTTCAATTTACCATGCATTCGCTAACAGTTGACGAATTAGTTACAAAGAGCAGGGAATTGAATATGAGATGGTCTTACAGTTATTTAAATTTCATCGATTGCAATCAAAATTAGGAATATATGAAGAGATCACTGTAGAATGCAAATCTAATTATTATTATTACTGTCATTATTAAAAGCACCGACCCATTAAAGCTAACTTTAATAAGATGTAGAACTAAATACCGGAGGCATTCTATAATTAGTTAGCAGTTTGTTAGCTTTCTCAGAAGAATGAAATCGTTCGTGTGTCTGGACAGCAGGCAAAGAACCTGTGCTAATAATGTGGAGCGGTAGAGTTTTCCTGCTGGAGACTCAAAAAACATCCCACCCACTCACATTAATAATAGATGTATAGTAAATTAGTATACGGAACGGAAGTCGATAGAGCTACCGCCAAAGCAAAAGTTGTATATAAGGTAACTTAAAAAAGGCACGATGTCTTAAAATTCTGGTTATAGGTAAGTTTGAAGTAGTTAATCACTACCTTGATTGGATAAAACTGTTGCAGTTGATCATTTTTTTTTCACCTAAATTCTACTGCCGCCATCTCAAAGATGAGCAGAGGTGATCGATCGATACACTTAAATCAAGATGAACAAAACAGAAGAAGCATGGATATGAAAGGACTTACGACTTTGTTGTGATGTACACAATTCGCGCTTTAAACTGCTAACTGGGATGTCCAAAGAAAGAGACCAATAAAATAATAAATAAGATTGCGCATTGTTGTATTACTATGGGAAACAATAATAAAGTCTGAAATGCCCGCTGCGGAGCCGCCAAAATTAGAAGTTGGGGAAGTGACGAGAAGGGGAAAATGGACTATATTCGCACCAACCTATTAAGATCGTATGACAAGAAGTGGATGCCTGGAGTACACACAAGAGGTCAGTGTAAAGACTAGTTATGGAAGAGACTTGGAAACAAATAATAGTGAAAAGTTCGATAGAAATAGACTTCGAAGACTTGTTTCGTCATGTTGGAATTATTGCTCAAACAATCTCGACAACATTAAAGGTTGATAAGAGGGATAGAATGGAGAAGCAACAATTATAATAATAATTAAAACGTGCGTTGTGATTTTCAATTTTAAGCACCATAGCCACTCTTAGTTATTAGAAGTGACCAATTTTATCAAAATGGCTTGATAGACGCTCAATGTCATGGAATGGTTGATGAGGACCGTACATTGCAGATCTGGACTCATTCAGGAAAATAGAAATCAAACCTAGACATTTAATCTCTGGAATGCATCGGAACAAGATCTTTAAGTAAAAAGTACACGACTTCATCTCCTCCTAACACATCATCGGACTATTGGTGGCACTGCTTTCCCATTATTTGAAAGGAGTAATTTTTGCTTTACCATAGCCAAAACAAATTCCCAATGGAGAGTTGTAATAGAATTTATGGGGGGAGGGGGGGGGGGGGATGAATAACCATTTGGTATCTTGAAAACATACAATCATTCCAGTTTGTGTTTCTAATAAGTGAATAATGACATGCTTTATCGACTTCTGGCAAGAGCTACAAATGCTAAGAATTCTAAAAAACGGGAAAATTAGTCAGACTCACTTGAAATCGAGGTCCTTGAGAGTGGGACTTGTCTTGGATAATTCGCGCTCGTTGGCTTTCCGCTTGTAAGAGGATCCCTTCAAATCATACCTCTCATGCATCTTCACTGACGAAGGTAGCAGGTTATTCATTACCACAAAGCGGATATTCTTCCCCGAACTCTGTAAGGAACAAGAAACGTTTGAGTAAGTGAATGACTAACTTAAAGCTAAGATCTGACTGGAATGATTAGAAAGTAAGCGAGGCTAAAGGACAAAAACAATACTACAAGATTAAAAGTTTTTAAAAACTAGATGAAGGTTAGATTGAAGAATCTGAGAAATTATCAAATCACACGGACCACAAGATTGGAATAGCACTCAAATGGTTTACTAGACCATATTGTAATTTGGGGAACGAGAACCTGAAAGAGTAAAGATAGTCTATCCAATCGACCTGCATTAGTAACAAATATGTATAGGTATCAAGCTGATTGACAGTGTACCAGTGCGTGCATGTGCCTGATGGAAATATCTCATTCTAGTCCGTCCCTTGGCGTATAAAAGAGATTATTTTTGCCCCGAAAAGAAATTAAAGCAACCGTTCGACGTGTTTACCAATTATATTATTATTTGCAAATTTTGCATAGCTGCAATATTTTTCCAAGTGGGGCATTTTCATCAATAACGCCTTTGTAGGCAGTATCGGGTAAATAAAGCCGAAAGGTTGAAAGTAGGAAGGTGTTCCCATAGGCGTTTCCAGAAATCATGAATTATCTACCAGCATCAGTCAAGGATAAAATCCGAAGAACTTCCATAAAGATACTCAGATCGAACCATATTTTGGCTACCTTCTGTATCGATACCAAACCAAGATGGAAATGTGAACTCGCAGATCAACGGAAATCACTAAATAGACATTGCTTCAAGTATAGCAATAATCTCAAGGAAGCCTTAGATATCATTGAGTCAACGAAAGCTAGAACAAGTCTCCTTGTCTACAATCAGTGCCTGCATTGGGACCTTCAAAGGAAACTAAGCTGAAATTTGACCAATTGGCACATAAGTAGTCAGTTCCACTGTCAGACTTGCGCCCATGGTAGACGATAAACTTCAATGTCTGGAACAAGGAGGGGCGTTCTAAAACCTCCTTCTTATTCAAAATGAACTACAGCTACTGTTGACGTTCAGAAAGCAAATGGAGCAACCCGGACATGTGCTATTATATCGGTTTAAATGGTGCATTTGAGCCCAATTGCTCTTCACTAACGATTAATTTTCGCGACCTAAAACCTTGATTTCAATTGCATGTCGATGATCTTTCGCATTTTGTCCTGGTAGATTCGCACTCAAAGTGGCTGAAAAGTACTCCATTCTGTAGTTTATCAACATGTCCCAAGAATACTCTTGCAACCAACAAAGCACATGGCCGGAGAGTATTAGCAGAGATCGGTGAGGGAGTGTACTAAACGAAGTAGGTGTTGATGGTCAGAAAATAAATGTCATCGTAATCATCTCTACATCCGGCATGAAAAAGATCATCTTGAGCGTTTTAAAAGATTTAGATGTTTTTTAAAATTGTGAGTGTGGAGGGAATAGAAAATGTTTTAATCTCGTATTATTGCCTAAAGGGACATAAAACTTCTTTTAGCAAATTTTAGTCATTATTGGTGGATTATGACGTTCACCGGACACGCATTAATACCTAGTATGCGGATGCAAAGATGTGTGCATTAACCACTACGCCATCGGTTAAGAAAATAAACTCACGTAATGGGCTGGAAGTAGGCATAGAGATTCAATATTTGAGAAATTATTCAAGCGTAAGCCTTACCTGCGACTTTTGGTAGGCATGAAACTCATGTATCAAACAATTATCATTTATCAAAACAATGGAGCCATTCTAGCCCAATTCAGCTTTATTTTCCGCAACGTCAACTAAATTAAGCGAGTTAAATTAATCGCTAATGTATGCTAAAATCAAAGAATTACGAAATATGGCAGAATCGACCAACTTTAAATAGTCGAAAACGTTGGGATTATTGTCACAAAAGCATCTATTATCACTCCATATAAACACGCTAATGTGGATAAAGAATTAATGGAGAAACGAATATTTAAGTTACACCTAAAAGAGATTACACACTTAATTCCATGTCCATTGTATTAACGATTATTGAGCTGTCATGACTGTACCTAAGAATGGACGATCGCCAAACATTGAACTACTAGTAAACCAAATAGCCTATCTTTATTAATGTATTAAGAGTTGTATCCACCGTTATATTTTAACAATACAGAGACCCCGACATCAAACTGTTGATCTTAAGCCTACTTTCTTCTAACTAAGGCTGCATTCCCCGTCAATACCTATTGCAAACCCTCTAGCCCTCTTCAGTACAGTCGCTTTTACCAACACTTTCTAAGAGAAAATAGCGATACTTTTTTAAACTAAAATCTCTAAAGTGCAAACATAGCGCGCAAGCATTTAAGAGGTCAGTGCCCGCACATACACAAATACACATGCTTTGAACGACAAAAAGAACAAACATACATACACAGTTGTAATGAGTGTGATTTAAACCGGAGTTTGAAATTGCAACTCACCTCATTGTGAGCAAGCAAAAGGAGGTCTTAGCAAGCAAACGAAAGAGATCCCAATAATTGACTACATTCAAGTCACAATAAGAAGATAGTGGAGTAGCGTCACCTGGTATCAGGTCATCAAATTTCCTATGATTCAGCTTACTCACAGAGCAGTATCACATCATATGACAATGATAGTAATTCGCGATCCAATACTTACCATGAGTATAAGTTTATAATCAATAGAATCTCATTTGTACTTCTCTGCATTAGGCCAGCTTAACAAATCCCATTTGCCACTCCTCTTAATAGGCATGAACCCAAGACCACTGCCATTGCAGAACACTACGTTAACTACTCTGCCACCGGGTATTCCAAATTGGTTATACGATGAGAATAATAAAAGCTGTTGATTTGATAAGTTGATTTACTAATATACCCGTCTAGTAAACAAATGCTCATCTCTGAGGAGGGGAAGAGGGTTTGTTGTTTGTTTTGATATTCGGATCAGAATAGGGATATTCGCCGAAGATTAGTTATAATCTTTGAGTGTTCCGTGCAGTGAAAATCGTCTATGAGAGCTCGCAAGCATTAGTCACCAGGGCAGGTTTATATTTGTCTGAATTTTCGTAATCCCGCATTTCACACAGAGGCACATATCTTCAAATTTACCCAGCTCAAAAGATTGTCAATTTCGAATTTAGATTTATAGGAGTATTAGTTGAAATAAGCTATGATTTGCAGCTTGAACAATTTAATAGAGAAGATGCTAACGAAAGCAGAGCTCACAAAAGTCCACACACTGTTTAAAAAAATGCACTAGTAAAATTAGAGGTTACTCGGCATTGTTTACTCGTACTATCTATATTCTAATCCACCCTATTCGCAAGAATGCTTCTATTAAAACTGCTAAGCCTACTAAGGAATGTGTGAACAACACTTGACCTGAGTTCATGAAATCTATCCTTGTAGTCTTAAACGAAGCCCCGATTTCTCGACCTGATTTGGTAAATGTAAACGTGGTGAGTCATGAATTGTCCAGGTGGAACTTAAGAAACGCTTTATAAGATGCTTGATATCTATGATCCCCCCTATTAACCAGAAATAGTAAATGCGGCAATGAGCACTGATTCCATGACTTCTGATTTGACAGACGTGTATAGTGACTATTGCACTACGGGCATACGCATTGACTCATTAATCATTTCATAGATTTTCGAAATAATACCTATTGACTATTGTCATTCTTGTAGAAAAGCCCCATGGACAGTTTCTGTCATTAACAGTTTTACCTGTTTAGATGTACCCCAGTGTAAGCTATTAAGAAATTCCCACAGACCTTCTTTAGCGTGGAACAAAAAGTTAATTAAAATTTACTTACATCCTTCCACACTCTCTGCCCGCTGTTGATACCAAAAATACAATGTCAGGGGCACAAAAACATGACCAGGTTATGTGGACTACCGTTCTATTATTGGAACCAACATGTTCAAGACATTAAACAAGGATTAAGGAGGCTCGTTGAAATACCTGATAGCAGTGCAGACCGTAGAACTTAGGTAGAAGGGTTCGTGTATGTTGCACCAAATTCATGTAATACTCGGGAAGGAGCTTCTGTAGGAAGTTGGCCTCCTTGTGTTGGACTGTCTTGATGATGAATTCATCGTCCTCGGTAATATAGAATATCGATCCGCTGGCGCCCGGATTGGAAAGCTCACGAAGCTCCTGAGAGCACAAGGAATGCTAAAAAAGAGTACCGTGAACAACTAGTAGCCCCTATAGCGGATATAAAGGGGAAAACGGATTTAAGATCCGTTGATACATAACAGTCAACTGGGATAAATGAAACAGACGAACAGAGAAACTGTCAGATTTATTCTCCCAATGACCCCAATTATTACCGCTAACCATTATCAGTGAAAGAAATAGTAAATAGAAAGTGGAACAACGTTAAACAGAGAGGAGTGAGCATATGGAAATATCCCATCAGTCCCCGCGTTAGATATTCACAGTAATCCATAAGTACCGACCTTATGAACTGACTTGTCGATGCTTATCACTGTGTACATCGGATTAAGATGACGTAACACAGTGCAGAGCATTTGCAAACGAGTTGATAATCACTAATCAAATGGCGGAAATCTCCTTATGGATTAGTTTTTTACATTAATCATAATTCACTTCCATTCCTAAACCCCTATTTTGCAAGCAAGAGTGAGAAGGCCCCAGTTATTGAACCCCCATCACTAACGTTTTCAAAACGTCTGAATTCCGGACAATGTAAATTATTGATCTGTCCTCCATTTCGTATGTTTGTGAAACTTGGCACAACAAGGCTAGGAAGTGTCTACTTCTTCTGAGTCCGCACACAATTCACAGTAAAATACACACCTCACATCCTGCATCTGATTCAGATCGTAATTAGCTTCATACGCACTTAAATAATGGCTGAATAGAATGGTAACTCCAACATGACGTGTCTTTGTTAAGTACATTAGTGATGAGAGATTAGACACAAGGTAATATATGCAAGTGGTAGCGATGGAAAACAAATTCCAGAATATTTTAAATTGGAGCTCTACAGACCCTCTTTAATGTCGAGGATGTGTCACAGACCCAGCTTTACTAGGAACTCCAGCGGAAAAGACGCGAACTCTGATAATAATGAAGCGATGTCGAGTCGTACTCTTAAACCAAACAATAAAATGTAGAGTGCAAGAATTAAAATGACGCTGAGAAAGAAGACCAGTATTGGGATAAATAAAAAACGTAGTTTAGGAAGACCTGGCAGTTCGCTTACTACACTGCTATTAGACATGGGAAACTCAGGCTGAAGGAACAAATTGGACAACGAATCTGCATAATTCAATAGCATACACTTCAGAAGTAAATGCTTCTAGCAACTGTAATTGGATAAGAAGAGTATTAAACTTGACTTCGTTCGACCAAGATATCTCTTGACGAAATTAACGACATCAGCAAACAACTGCTATAGAATCCCGAGAACTTAGTACATACCTAAAAATGATGTCAAACATAGGCAAAAATGTGAGAGAGAATCGGAAATGGAGAATGGCAGTGCAAATGCGAGGAAGAGCAAATTAGCGCAAATGTTGACCCACAGTGAATAGCTGAGGCAGACGTGAGTGAAAATCAATAATTGAAACGTAGAAGCGATTTAGGCACAGATGGGTGAAAAGCGGTATTATGGAGGCATTTGAAAATAAAAATTCCATTTAAAACTGTTGGAATTAACAAAATGATACAGAAAAGAAAATTTATCTGATCAAAAATTTTTTTAATGGTATATTATGGTGCGTGCTTTTAGTGTAATGGGCGTACATCCACGTTACAAGGTACGTTGAGAAGCCAAGCCTACGGAGGGAGGCGTCTGAGCAGTGGTGACCGTACTGGAGAGGCATGTCTCTCTTTCACGCACTCTTTAATGCGATACGGATGACGAACAGTTATTACGGTGCGCTGAGTTTGAGTGAATTTAGTCTAGCACCGAGAAGGAAAACAACCCCACCCACCCAGTCGTACTTTGAAGAGAAGTAAGTCAACTTAAGAGAAAAGACAAATATATCCTGATGGAGCTTTGAGGGGGTGATTTTATGAAATAGTCATATGATAGTGGCTTGAAGTCCCTAAAACAATCCTAAATGCCCATTCTAGCATTCGAGTTCACGTTGAGCGAACCCTGATATTAAAGAACTCAGTAAGTTCCAGCCACCTGCTAGTACCTGTAAGATATGAATGTATCGAGACGGCGTGACCAACTAAAGAAGTAAGTCACCTGGTCAACAAGCTCCGAATACCATAGGCAGTCTCACACATGAACCATCCAATCCTTCAACACACAAGTGCTGAGACGAATTGGCGTTTAATAAGAGAATGGATTGCAAACTACTACTAACTTTAAAAAAGCGATTTTCAAGAGAAAAAATATATGACGGTGACCGGGTGAATCCATCAATAATTCAATTGAATAAACTGTGCATGAGCCCATGTTCTGGCCACTTTGAATAGCAAATAGGTAAGAGCTTTGGAAATAATAGACAAGCCCGATATCTAGTAGCGCTTATAAATCTACAGTGTAGTTAGATAAATCGAAGAGTTTAGTTCCCTATCGGGTACAGTTGGTCAAGGGTTCACATCTTCCTCAAGACAACATACCAATGAATGAAATACTGTCAGATCCAGCACCTGTGCAATTCTCATTAGGCAACTCAGTTCGTTTTTGGCAGAACATACACGCTAGCAAACCTGTCATGATCAAGATCGAAAGTTGAGTAATTAAAAACCACAGATGTAAATTTGGCCGTATTAAATCGAAGTGACGTTTAACAGAAAAAAAACGGGATCTATATGAATCTAGACTAACTGAAAGTAGAGAATATAAAACAGCTAACCCCAGGGTAACGTAGGTCTATTAAATTAGGTCACAAGTTCAATATTCATGTGGGCACTGGTTAATTCTGGACATCAAGAGATGATAAAAGCTCACTAGAACGAATTGAATTCAAGAATACATTCGCTTAGTGCTGAAGAATGGATGAATAGAGATCTAAATCCCGTATTTCAGTTAGTTATAAAGTGAGAGGAGTAAGAAAGCGATACGATTGTAATAACGAATTCCATTCAATTTCAAATCTCTCACAACACTTCATTGGCCAGCTAAAAGAATGTCAAAAACAAAGGAAAGTACTATAATGTCAACTCGTAGTTCTTTCTATAGAAACGACGACAATTCCCACAAAGACAAAAATCGAACAGTACGAGTGGATTAGAAGGGACTTCCAAACGGAGACATACAAAAGAAAGCAATGTAAAAAGTGAGATCAAGGGCCAAAATTCATACAAAAATGACTTATAATATGATCAATAATAATGAGTAAGGCTAACCACTGAGCGATAAAATTGGAAGGAGGAACTTAATATGTGAATCGATGCAAGAAGTGAAAAAAAAGCGTGAACAGACACGATTTTTTACAAATATGAGCTTGGCAACAATTGCTCAATGCATAGATGACTAACTTACAATTTGGTTGCAATGACCAGCCACATGGGTGGAACAATAAGCAGTAAAGATGAATAGCAAGGGCAATGCAACAGGCTATTTGAGGTACGAAATAGGGATTTGAAATGAGAAGGCAATTCGAATGATATCTCCATGCGCTCAAATCATTCGTGAACTGTGTTATCGATGATCGAATTTTAGTGCAATCACGCCAATGCCAACCGGGAAGACCATCTGTTTCTACCACCGTCAAACCATATATGCCTTTAACTTTTGACTTACAGAGCCTCTATTTTCTTCCAACTGGATTTGAGCAAATAGTCACAAATGAGAATCGAAAAAAATTCAAATGATAGCCTTGAGTACATCCCTAGGTACAACTCCCGTTCCCAAAAAAAGAGGAAATTTTCTTAATTTATTACAAATTTCAGATGGTATAAGTTCCGAAATACCACCAGAGTCAATGGCCAAAGAGACTGCGAATTTAATTAAATAACCTGGGATTTAACAACTGTTCCTGCAACAATGGGCAAAACAGTTTGAATTAGTGAAATTATTTGCCAGGGTTATGCGACTCAAGTATATATAAACAGAATTATGGTTCAACCGATACATTTTAAAAGAATCAGATGGAAAATGATCGCAATCTACCAAGACTGTCGTCAATCAGGTTAACTTAAAGGAGAAGAGTTTGACAATTAAGGATTTTTTAACCGAAAAAAAGCGAACTCTCAAATTTTCTGTCAAAGCCATGCGAGTACTTGATCGATCACCGACCACCTGGCATTTACATAATTGTATATATTATTCCCTAAGACCTCAAAGACTTACTGTCAAGTGAGAAGTACCACCGCAAGATCAATTTAACACGTTTTACTTGGAGCAAGTTTTGCGACTTTTAATAACTAAATAGTGATTTAGGCACGGAAACTGTGCATAGTCCAATAGGGAATGAAGGGGAGACTGGAATCAGGACACCGAAGTTCGCATTTCATGATTTGACCATTGGATTCCCGTTTCTGATAAATTCAGAGCATACTATCAAGGCTGATTATTCATGTAATGAGATTGGAAAATTGCGTAATAAATTGACCTTAGTGACGTCAATTATTTGTGTCCTTTAGATTTAACTTGTGTAGCATTAATCGTCAATAAATGGTTCTACCATGAGTATTCCCCGGGCTCGAATATATCTTAGACTAAAGGAATTGAAAACTTCGAGCGAAATTTCAAAGATGCAAAGATAAAGTGGAAGTAAAACTTCAAACTTTAATGCAGAGAGGAACAATTTGCTCTCAAATTAATGATTCATTAAAAAATAGGAAAAGCAGACAAAATTGAGGTCTAAGTAAGGAAAAGGGTAAGTTACGCAATAAAATGGCAACCTCCGCAAAGCCTTGAGCAGGTTTCCGTAGGATAATGGACAATATACATTACCACCCTATGTAAATCAAGAGGGCTATAAAGTCTGAATGACAGAGGCAGTTACTCACAGAGATAAGTGGGGGATCTGAGCTATTGGTTGCTTTAGTCATTGAAAGCTTCCCTATTTTAATGACCTTCAAACCGGAATTGGAACGATACATTGATTCTAATGGGCCAATTTCCATTTAGATATCTAAAATATCCCACATTTGTTCCCTATTCTTAGTCGTGACTCCATTAACAGAGACGTTGATCCGCAGGACGGCCAAAATTGGCAAGTGTATTAGAAATTTGAAATGCTTTAACATAGAAGAAGTCGAAAGTTGAGGACGCACGGTGAAATTTTAATAAAAAAATGAATGAAATTCCAACAAGGATTGGTGATTCAAGTCAACTTTCAAAAGATGCGAGATGTAAAAATAAAAGTATATGTGATTATGGCAAAACACATTAAGAGTACTTTTCCACTTAGCCTCAACGAAAATCAACTGTGATGACTACAAACCTTGGTAGAGTTGTTTTACTAAACCACGAGATTTTCCTTACTCTGCCATGTATCACGAAATAATAACGTCACATTTTCACTTAAACATGCATCATCTTCTGATCGTGGTTAATTCCCACACACAGATTTCGTATATACATACCTGAAATACCTCAACAATCCCCCCACAAGCCAACATTGATGCTGCCTTTCAATATTAAAAAAATGCATTTCTGCAATTTATTTCATTCAGAACATTATTTGAGCAAACAATTATGGTATTCTATCCAATTCATTGATGTGTAACTCATCAGAAATTTCGGCTCAGCAAAACCTTGCACAATAAGAGAAAGATATTGAAGGCACGTAGACCTTGTTTAATCAAAACACCGAAGTATATATCCCCTAATCTCCCGCATTTCCACTACGTGCACTGTCTTAACAAATAGGCATCAATTCAAATTAGTTTTAAGAAACGTCTCATGCATGCCCAAATCATGCATGGCATATTGACTAATGTTCGCCACATGTGAACATTATAATTTTGAGATATTAAGAACAATAAAGGGATAGAGCACCGTATCCTAGCCAGTAAACCTCCTGTTGCCTTTCATACTAAGGTAATTCAGAAGTATACATAAGGTGCATCTATTTTAAGTGAAAAATACTAACCACGAATCTTTCCACTTCAACTAAAAAACTCGACAAAATAAAAAAGAGCAAAATGAGTCACTTACCAAGTAATCCCGAATGTCCAATTGGAAACTATCACGAAATGAGCGAAATGCAACAGGAGCGATTGTGCGAAAACGAAAATCAGAGAGTGCATGAGCAGGCGTAGTCTTGGTACCAGAACGGGGAAAATCTACAGTTTCTATCACTTCAAAGTCTCGAAAAAGGATATCACGGACAGGCTTCTGTTGAAGAGTGCAAATGCTGTGTTGAATACCTAATTGAATCGCTCGTTGGATCTCTGATGTCGGCGTCTAAGAGAAAAAAATACTATAATGAATAGCAAACATAAAAATGCATACAAAGTAAAAAAGGTACCTTCTTATATGTGACGGTTCCCTGATCAGTGACTCGCCGATGACCAATCTTCTTGCTTTTCTTGAGATCACTTTCCCTACGGCCTAAGAAGGAGGACGTTTTAGTCTTGAAATGAACAGCCGATTGATCTCCACCAGGGTCCGTATTTGACTCATCTGTAAAAATAAAAAGCCCGGCTTAGAAAACAAAGCTCAAAATGTGATATGTTTTCCTTATTTTAAAAAACATACAACAAGATTTAAAATAAGAAAATGTGCTGTCAGAAGAACAGTAAAAACAAACCGATAAAAGTGAAATACAAATTTAAGACCGAATAAAAAACGCTTCCGGTGAAAGAATATGAAGACTAAAATAGAATCGTTTTCTCGGGTATATTTTTAACAAAATGATGGTGATACTATGGAAGTATTTACTAATGTCTTCGCATTTATGGCAATCATTGTTATTCAACTCACTATTCTCCATTGGGAATGACCCTCAAATATGCTGCTTCATTTATAAGTGGATTAAAAATCAATGTATTCAAAGATGAATTTCCCTTAACTGAAATACTTAAGTAAAAAACGACCTGAAGTTTAATTAAATATTTTAATTTTGGTAATAATATGTGTATTTAAAATGTCCACGTTAGGTTATAAACTTCAGAATAAATTTTTAAATTTTTATTAGTATTCAACTATATGTGTATCAGTCATATTTCTGAATGTTAATAATATAACCGTTAGATATTTATTTTGAAGTGATATGAAATTTGTATTTCATCATGTCTTACAATTTTCTTCATTAGAAGCCTGCCAGATTTCATGTTTGAATCATTGTAGCCATCTAATATTATTTCCAGTTGCTTGAAAAGTGTCAAACTGCGAAAATGAAAATATCTAAATTTCAGACATATCATAGTTTCAATATCCCAGTGACATTCAAAATAAAGAACAGGTCAAACACTGATCTACTTTTGCATCTTTATTCGGCAATAAAGTATTATATAGCATATCAATTAAGCGTATAAGGAAATGGCTTCGTTACCAAGCGGAACTTAAATTATTTTGACATAAACCATTGAATTTAAGGATCGAATGCCTTCAAAGTGGAAAATATATATTAATTATATTAAGGATAATGCGCGATTATTAGTGATAATTATTCTTGTAAAGTAAGAAGTCTGAACATCAAAACAGTTTGAAATTCAAATTCAATTTAACTCATTTGTCTATGGTAAATTTCCGCACTTTATAACAAAAATTTGTCTTGACAACAGAGAACTCCTATAAGCATAGTCAATTTGAAAGCTCAATATTTGCCGACTTCGACTATTACGTTGGAAACATCATTGTCTTACATACATGATTCTCCTTTTCCACGGATAAGTGCAACCAATTCTTAGCTTACCTAGGAATATTCCCTAGCTACGGAAGCATTCTGACAGCACCAAGATCTAAACAGCCCTATTCATTTCAACACACGCAGGCACACTTTTATACAGGCAGTGTGCTTGTATCACGCGCCACTTACAACTAAGCTTTTTTATAAAAGGAAACTAAAGGAAAAGAAAATCGAGTTAGAGTACGCAGAATTTGACATATTTATAACAAATGGCAGGCTTTATGATAATTATCATTAGCCCTTTAGTTGACTTCAGGCTCCACAGAGGGGAGAAACGTCAGAGTTACAAAAAGTCGAGAGAGGAATAGAAGAGTGATTCACAGATGTAAAAGAGACATAAAGGAAAGGTAAGGTGAGTACTGTGGAAGTGATGGAATATGACACACAGTGGGATCATGGTAGTTTGAAGTCAACTGCCGGTGCAAGGTGCACCACGTGGAGGTAAGTCTATCTCACACCCCGAATCTGACATATAAGAATCGGTTTTTGAGAAAATATATTATTTTCCTTTGTATTTTCCTCCTTGTATATTTGGTAATCCGTTCGTTTTGTGGGAGACGAGGGTAAAACCATCGAGTCCTATTCCTACATGTGAATAATACTTTGACTTCCTGTGCTGACTACAGGCTGTTCGGGAGTAAGCAAGAGAAGACATCGAGTTATGGTAGCTCGTCCGGAAAATGTCGTGATCGGTCCTAGAACGTGGTTGTACCGCATTAGGTGATCACATACTGTTCGGGCGTGATGGAGCTAAGCTATGAATCCCTTCAAGAATTTTAATAAATGATACCTTTCTCAAATCGATAAATCAGATCACCTTTGTTTGAATTATTTGTATTCGCTAACCTCGATATAAATTCCTGTCTCTATAACATGGGTATGTCCGCTCTTTGAGTTGTAGATTATGACAGCTATCCCTTGCTGATTTAAATGATAGCTTGTGGCAACCGCAAAATCAGACAATCTATATGCTCGCTTCGGGACACGAAGCTGTTTTGAAAGCCTCATCTTTTCACACGCTATTCTCAAATCTTTCTAACAAAATTTTGTTGTGATACAAAATGTCTTAACAAGGAGACAGATGTTCTTAAGTGAATAAACGATCTTAGCAAATGTGATAAAATGCTGAGTTGAACTGAGCACTTGTGTCTGTAGAGTGAATTTCTGGTACACCACGAGTTAAAAAGGATTTTGATGAAGGGAGTGATGATTGTGTTTTTTTTTGCCGGTGAAAATATATTAACGTCGAACCTGTTGAAAGTCCATCTGTCACCGTAAGATATGTAGCACTGGTGATGGTGAGAGGTAAGTCTAAGGAGAACCTGACTTTGACAAGTGGGTAAGAATAGAATCCAGTTGCACTACCCGCACGAGATTTCCCGCATTTGTATATTTAAGATTAGGTGCTAGTTAGGTCTCGTTTTGCCAGGGAACTGAATAGGATTGAACTCATTGATATTTCGATCTGTAGCGTAGCAATCCTTAAGGATAATTTTCTCCTGGAATGTTGCTTCCAATCGGATTGATTCGTAGAGTAGCCAGGCTTTATAGGAAACAGTGTGTACTCGTGAGGGGGGGGGGAGGGGGGGGGTTGTGATATCGCAGCGACCCTTTCATAGGAAACAGGCTTCGCAAAATCGTCATCTTGGGAGTGAGGGCTACTGATATTTGTCGGATGTGGAGTAGGTCCCCTCGGACGATCGATGTTCAGTCATTATAGATCCTTTCAGGTTGTACACTGGCGGTTCTCGTTTCTATAGCACATTTAGGTCCACGATGAGACTTCTTAATATCGGTTTCTGCGTGTACGTGAGACAGTAGACTGTGTAGAATTCCAGCCAACCAAAAGATCAGAGATCAAGAGTGAACTTGAGGCATCGGAATTGGTTTTCCCCAGAGAGAACCAAATCGAAATCCACTCCAGGGTCTGTTAACGGCACCTAAATAATGGTGAATGTCTTCATCGTTACGCACAGTCATGTAGTGAAACGATTATAAGGTCTGTTAAAGGTGGAATCGCTATCACCAACACTCGTACCTTGGTTGGATCACTACGAAATAGTAACAATGGAAGTTTAATAGCTTCATTAACATCGTGACTTAATAATTCTCCTCTCCCCTCCCCCCTATATGAAAAAACATTTGACACATACGTGGTTTACATTGAAAGTCGAGCATCTTCGTTAGCTGTAAGCCCTACGGTATTATAGTCTAATAACCCCACCAGTTCGATAGAAAAGTATATTCCAGCTCACTAGTCAGCATGGATATACAGTTGGCCAGTGGTATGCTAGGACCCTCGAAATACTCAACTACAGTTCTATGGTGCTGGAGAGAGAAGTAGCCACGAAAGCGAAGGGATTGCTTCTTCTCACTCTAGTACTCTTCGATCCTATTTTACTCGCGCTGGCCTTTAGACCTTCTTCCGCGGTATTAACCCCCTGAATATATATTCGCTAGCCTCTTCGTTAGTATAGCTACGACAAAGTCGGTTCCATTAAATACATGATTATACCACAATTTCATCTTTTTTAAGTTAACGCAACTCTGTGAGGTCATTTAAATATGGTGCGTCCATAACAGCATGCATGAAAGCCTAAGACCCTCACAAGGAACGAATTTAAGGAAAGTTTATAAAACTCATCAGACGGGTTAACTACATAGCCACCAAAAAATGTACGAACATTGATTTAAATGACACTGATGTGTATCTATTTCTTCATGCTGATTTCATTTCACCTTCAGTATAATTTTCTCATTCATTCCAACGAATGAGAAATGTTCAACAATAATTTTTCAAATGCTCTTATTTCCTGCAGACCACTGCTGAGTCGGATTGACTCTTCTGTCGTGAAAAATGAAACTTCGTTATTCTTTATGACCTGCTCAGGTTTACCTGAACACCGATCATTATAAACCACTGAGTTAGTTTGATAAGATATATAGAACATTTTCAACTGCGAAGTTATCAGGACTTAACAAAGTTGCCTATAGCCTACAACTATATGTTTCGCGTTTGGCAGCCTCAAAATCATGACAATATAACATGAACTTAAGACATCAGTAATAGTCTAACTCTTTACAGGTCTTGCCCCTCCTATCTTGGTTTCCCAATAAAGGCTTTCAATCGCCTCGCGTCTGTCTATTCAAGTAATAGCCTACCACAATGTGATCATAGACGTGCATTGAGCCAAGAGGAACTACATATGATTAATCAAAAAAAGATGAACTGATATTGGGAAACGTAAGCGTAAATAGAAGGTCTCATCGCTGACTTTATGGCTATTCCTAGTTAGTATTCCATAAAAAGTTACCAATACAACTTGGAATATGATGAATCAGGAAATGTGTAAGCGAACTCTGATGGTCAGATGTTCCTAATGCGCAGTGCAGTGATAAATGAAATAAATTGTGATACGAAAGTTTGAAGCTCATCCGAGTCCTAAACGAACTCAATCGGTATCTCCTTTGCTAGTCAATTAAACCATTTAATTCGTTCAAAAGTGTAACAACAAGGCCATTAAACTGGCAAAGGAGACATGATGAAGTCTGATTTCGTAATTTCTCTCCTCCTCTTACACGTTTTAACATTTCATGATAAATATTTTGTAATAAAATGGACAATATCATAAAAGTCAAGAAGTCAAACCACCACAGTCGTGATCTCCTGGATAAGGTGAATCTGGTAATTCCTTTCACTCTGAATGACCCAAATAAAAAAAATTAACAATAAAAACTAGCTACTTTGAACCATCTTCTTATCAAAGAATAGATGCGAAATCGATGGGCTATCTTTCCCCTCTTACATGCTTTGAAGTTACCCCACCATCATAGGTGTGTAATTCTCGGCATTAATTTGGAAAATTATAAAGTCATTCAAATCGATTTTAACATAGTCGTTTTTTTAAATTCCATCCAAATCCATGAGCGGAAAAGAGATCCATATTACGTTTTAAATAACTGAAGCGGCCTTCAATGCACATTAATTAAATTATCGTTAAATAAAAGTGCCGTCAAATAATACCACCCCGCTCCCATTTGGTTTTATTCATAATAAAAATGTCTCCGACTTTTGATTGATTCGAGGAGTGTACAATAGACTTACCTCCACGTGGTGCACCCTGGGCAATGTATACTCATACGGCAAGAAAGTCTATAAACTGGCAATTGACTTCAAACTACCATGACCCCACTGTGTGTCATATTCGAACACTTCCAGAGTACTCACCTTACCTTACCTTTATCTCTACCCCTGTATCTGTCTCTTTTACATCTGTGAATCACTCTTCTGTTCTCTCTCTCGACTTTTTGTGACTTTGATGTTCCTCTCCACTGTGAAGCCTGAAGTTAACTAAAGGGCTAATGATAATTATCATAAAGCCTGCCATTTGATATAAATAAATATTGATTGATTTGATTAGGCCACCCTTGATTACTACCCTACCATAAAGCATGGTGCATAATTGATATTTTAAATTTCCTTCAACCAATCATAGCAATAAAAATTTGATGCGACACCAATATTAGTAGATGAAGTTAATTTTTATTAATATTTAATTAGAAAACAAGACTGAATTACATGACCGCAAAAACTAAAATTGACTTGGTTTATGAATATGCACCAGTATATTAATTTACACCCAACACGACTAAGTGTCAAGCACCACAGTCAGGGAGACATGAAGCCCAACCCAATAGAGGCAGTAATAGAAACAATGGTATTTGTGATGAAGAGGGCGGGTTTCATAGAGATCACAGCCAGATCACGAAGGCACGGGGAGACGCGATGTTTGGGATCCAGAACCTTTGACCAGGAGATTTGGAAAGCTCCGATTACAAGAATGGGATAGAGAAAGGATACAAGGAGATCGCCGGTAAAGTACCAATTGCCACTAAGAGTCACCAAGAAGCCCAGAGGAAGACCATAGCCCATGAAGACCGGCCAGTAATTCGCTATGTGCAGCAACAGCGCCTCAACATTAACGTCTAAGAGAAAGAAAGAGTGTACCAATGAGAACAAAAAATCGTCCTTTTTACAAGGCTTAGAGGAGCCGAATTTCCCACTTACTTTGATTAATGAACTCTACAGTAAATCTAGTTACGTCGATAAAATTACTTTAGAAGCTCAACCAATTTAGAGGTAGAAAGCCTCAGCAAAACTAATGATCTTCCTAAAGGCAAACAAAACCATAAATGGGACCGCACGTACAGTAGATCATTGAAAGTGAATTAGAAGGGAAAGGACTCAATCATCGTCCTTAAGACAATTACCGAGGAGCGTGAAGACAGACACATCAGGCATAATTCGTGCAATAATTGGATTTGCTTAATTGATGATGCATACGCATCAACGGCCTAGTGCAATGATTAAACAGTAATGAGTCACAAAACGCCACAAACCTTCAATCAAATTAACTATACATAGAGGTACGTGCACTTAGACGACCTTGAGACGTGATCTTGGTGTAGTGCAGGGGGCAGAAATAACATGCAAACGCCAGGGATCATGACGTACGAGAGGCTAAAAGTATTTGTATAATTCGACTGAATATCCATTAGCAGCGAGAATTGCGTTATTACAGATGTTAATAAGGGCAATAAAGCAAAATGCTCAACATTCAATTGAATTAAACTACACGTTAAGGTAAAACGAAACAGGAGTTCACCTAGAATGAGCTCCATTGTACACAGATTAAGCCGTCATGAAGTGATTGCACTGACCATCTGATTAAGAAACCATTCCATGGGCGCTGGATATTGCGGACAAGAATTTACGCGCGGTGATCCAGGGAAATGACAGTGAAATTTGAAGCAATTAACTACCCATTAAGTAAACACCGCAAAATCCAAATCCAAGGATCAAATTAAACGAGATTTTTTGTCATTCATATACTTGATCTTACCGATTCCCCCAACCTTATACCTTATTGCCTAGTATCAGTTGCTTCCTACAATTAACATCAATTAATTACTTTGACATGCCGTGAGTTACAATATAATAACACCTTGTAAAACCAATCATGCGCGATTCAGTTCCCATGAAATCGAGTCCCACTAAAACGACCCTTTGAATAGACCCTAGTCATATTTATTAAAACAATAATGTATTCATTAAGACAAAAAACTACAACAATTTAGATCATTGAGTTTGGAAATAATTACGAGATTCAAATGTGGTAATGCCAGAGGCCACCAGATCAACATTTATTGTTATACAGGCATTGCGACGTGGGTGGCCCCAACTGCACTCTCCCAATTGGTATCCAAATGCCTTTCCCCCATTCAAGACGAGTGTTGTTAACACGGTCCAAGGAAGCTTTATTTCACAGGATTCCAGAATAACAGATTCGCACAGAATAGGATCAAACAAGAATAGCTTTATAAGAAATTAAGACTTAAAAAGAGACATTTAACAAAATATTCTCTCAATCGTATGAGAGAATGATGGGAGTGCTAGAATGCGTGGTTTCTCATCATCATATGGTCAACGTGAACATCTGTTAAGTCAGAGACCAACTCCGCCCCGGTTCAATTCGGTTAAAGAGAGGGGTGCGAGTTTCTCGCAAGAGAGGGTCTAGAATACCCGGTTAGACGTTTCTCAGTGGGCTTGGGAAGTGTGGTAAAGTAGAAAAGAATATGAAGATGATGACGTACCCGATTTTTGGCGAGCATAAAAGTCGAAAGCGTAGCAAGCATAGATCAGAGACAGTGTGCAGGTTTTGAAGACGGATCTGACCAAAGGGTAGGGCACCATAGAGGCGAGGAGTCTCCACTGAAAAAAAATATATGTATACATATAGCACATTCAGACCTGAATAAGAGGTGTTGAATGTCAAATAGAGGATTCTAATGAGATGTGTGGATAAATGTAAGCAAATTCTTTAGTACTAAAGTAAGTTTCTAGCTGTGCCTCTAATAATCATTATTAAGCAATAGTCTCCGACGGGTATTTTGAATAACACTAGCGAAAGGTTGTAGAACGCTAAGTGCCGGAGGCTTTTAAAACCCACCATGCAGAAATTGACCGCGCTGTTCAATTAGAAAAGAAAAAAAGTAGGCCAAGGATACCCGACGTAAATAATCCTGGTTAATTGAAAATAAAAAGCAAAATGTAACACCACCACCACATATTTTGACAAATGCTCTTCTTGCTGCAATCAAACGAGCTGATGAAAGGTAGAATATCAGAAATACAAACGAATGCCAGGTTTCGTTCTCGAAAAACAATAAGGTCAATCGCCACCCTGTCCCAATGAACTCTAATCTTCCATCCAAAATAAACTATTTCAAGTCCAAATTATTGTAATTTGACGTTCCTTTATTCTTAGTAAACGTTGCACTGAAAACTAACCAGCTCTCTGTCATACCAAATTCCACCTCAATTAAGCAAATAAGCTCGACAATGAGTAATCCAATGGGAAACCTTAAACAGGATACTAAAACGCAGCTATCCCATAACCACTATTCAGGAGCTGTCAGAAATCGAATATTTTCGATGGGCTAAACAGGAGCCAGAATCACCGGATATTCCCAGCCAGTTACACATGAGAAAAGCTGCCCGCACCCGACGTGCTTTAAATACAGTGCTCTGAAAAGAAACAATATATTCATAGCCCCCCCCCCCCCAGACACTTTGGCTCTGGTATTTACAAATGAAGCCAAAGGTAGAAGAATTGCAGGGAGCTTGTTACAAGCACAATTTTCAATCGCGTACTCTGCGAATCTGACTGAGTTGGAGCAGTGAATCTAGCGATTAAGTTGATGGGCGACATCAAAACGAGAAAAAGAACAATTCAATGATTATATAGACGTACGTGCACATGCAAGTCCTCACCAATACCCCTATTGACTCATTTATGCTAGGCCAACGACTCTTAATAACTTGTAAGATGTTTACTTAGATCCCCACTTCCACCATTAACTACACGTAAAATACAGCACAAATAGTTGTATTACTTTTGGTATAAGACCCACTGATTGTGCCTTACGTCACCTTCACAAGTGAACTTACCTGTAGACTGTAGATGAGGAAGAAGACGATGGAATAAGAGTAATCCATCAGCTTTACTCCCAAACCAAAAGACCTTGCGGAGGTAGGTAAATTTGAAAGAGAACTATGACGATTACCACTATTATCACCGGTAGTACTTCGATGTTTCACTGATTCTGTCTGCATACAAATAGTCTATAAAAGCAAAAAATGAAACAGACCAATCAAGTGACTTGACCTTAAGGTCACTTGAGTATGGTATACGCCCACAAAAAGAAAAGTGCTCAAAAAAATTGTCCACAAAATCCCTTTACATTAAAGGCACTTATTTTGGGGAAAAAATATTTTGATCCATTAATAGGATATTTCTTGGCAATCTGTCAATTTGTTCATAAGGAGATTGAAAGGAGCACTAATAGAATGCGCACTCTGACCCCAGACATTGGCAGTGCCTACTCAAGCACCGTAGGCTAAGGCCAGTTAATTTAACACAATCAAAGCCAGGGTCATGTGCTCACGCAGTCGACAAGATGATAGATGTTTAGATTTGATATAAAAAGAATTTTATGCTTCGACTAAATGAGTAGCTTTTAAAGTCAAATTTAAACAGAAATAAGATGGTTTGATTTAAAATGTCTTGATGGTAAATAATTCCCCAACCCATGTAGGAAAGCGTTTTCCAAGGATTACTCTAGATTAGAGTGTCATCATTGAAACTCCCTGGTGAGAAAATCAAATTTGTTAGCCAAACACAATCATCCTGTTCACCGATGGGTACTGAACCAGTGACCACCGCGCAGTCAGCCCACATGATTCTTTTTTGATAAAGAATTAACCTAAAAGACTTAACGTGGATTACCTTAGTTTATTGCATAAAAAAGCAAGATTTTCAATAAAGCCCTTTGTAAGAAAAATCGAATCAATACCTGTCTTTAATTAATGCACTCGCCAAAATTAATGCCTTTAACAACTCTTCATCTGCTTGTTCGATTAACATAATATGTGCCATTCTACAAGCAAAGCGACGATTTACACTACACGGGGGTGATTGCAAACATCTTTTCACCGATTTATAGTTCAGAAATTGCCACTCCGTTTTCTCCCAACTCGGCTTGTGCTAACCTGTCTGTGGACATGCGCGCAAGTAGCAGTGAGAGAGAGAGGGAGAGAGAACAAGATACACGAAACACATGGGAGAAAAAATGCCACGATAAAATGCACAAAAAAAGAGGAAGCTTAGCAATGTGACCTTTTTCCTTAATTCATTTTGAATTCACAATAAAAAAAAAGCTAAAAAGAGCAAAACACTGGCTTACAAAAGTCTGCCACTTCCATGCATCAGATAATGCAATGAAGAGAATATAAGTTACTCGAGAGGAATAATTTTACTTCTCAAATAGTCGACATGGGAAGAGAAATAAAATGTTTTGCTTTAGGCAAAAACAAAGTGGGCAATCTTCAATATTGCTATTAAGTTAGAAGGAAATATACGAAAATGAGAAGATTCCATCATAGATAAATAACTGTTTCCATAGAGCAAGCTATTCATTTTATTTCTAGTAATTTCGGATTTCAAAAAACGGTTCAAATTCAAAGTGTCAAGCAAGGTTAAAAGGGTTCCATTGTGCGTTCTTAATTCATCTTTATAGTCGTAGAGTAGTGAGAAATAATTGGACGAGAGCTGGTCCTTCCGCGGCAATAGATCAATGAAACAAAGAGGGAAATAAAGAGGTAAAAGGTAAACAAAGGCCTAATATGAAATTACATTGTTTCAAGGTCACCAGAGAGACATTTGTACTTAAATCGGAAGAAAGGAAGTAATCTAGTAGGTAACTCCGTTTACCAGGTATCATAAATTTGGCAGGCAGAGTTGATAGATAGTATCTACTCTTAGGCATGAGGTGACACATATACCTCATAACCACTTAATCAAATTAACCAATTTCTCAACGAGTTTTGAATATTGTTACCATAAACACATGCAGAAAACAAAAGGTTAAACCCTAAAATAGCAAAAGATGACGAAAAAGTTAACACAAAATAAAAAGGGAAGAAAAGCAGTTGATTCAAATTTCAAGAATGTAAGACTCCATTATTAACTTGTACTTTCATCTGCTTTTAGAAAATGTAGTATATTTGGTCTAACCGTATGTATGTAATAAGACCAAAACCATAGGTAGAAAGATAAGCATAGTTCTTAAGAGCTAAAAATAACACGAAGTTAAACACTTTCAGTTTTTTTAAGGGATGCACATGTATCATTTGCTAGCCAGAGGTTAAGAGATTGAAGCTGACCGATGCAGAGCCATTTGTATGGATGGCCAACCAAGCTGGTTAACAAAAGATGGAATGCAAAATTACTCCAGAAGTTTGTTTCTTGGTGTCATTCCATTATCTCAAGTGCCTTCAAATGAATCTTCTCATTCGATTTGGGATACATCAGACACCGTTATATGCTTCTGTTCGTCCTCGTCATTCCCCCTCCCACTCCAATTGGCCCAATTTGCCACTCTCTGCATTTGGATAAATTCATACGATTAAAGAAAGAGATCAAGGATAAAAATATGTATATACAATCGATGGCAAAGTGATCAAATGTGGGAAAAGGATGAAAGCGAGCCAAAAACGCTTCATAAACTACTGCCAAGAGCACAAATGGCACATACTTGAAAGGAGGGGGAGAGAGAGAGGAAAGCGTACAACTACCACCAGTATTTGGCAAAATATTTTGCAGTCTAGTACACTTACGACAGAAGGCGCCACCACCTTCAACGTCGCCGCCGCTACCACCACCACCTCCTTCCCACTCAAGTTAACCCAGTTTGGAGGAAAATTTTTAAAGCGAAAACGTCAGAGCCATTTTTAAGCGCAAACGCTTAAGTGAGGTACTAATTTTTCCTCGCAACTCTCATTGGCCTTCAGCACTTAGAAAATATACGTAAAAAACATGTGTCGGATAACACTACCTGTAGCGGTAGGAAGAATACATATTTTAGGCGACACTTCTAACTCCTTTGATCTTTAAAACAAGTAAATGAGGCAGATGTTTTAACGACTTCCATGCTATAGCCAATTAGTTGACGAAGTTTGTGGGGTTAGGAAGATGAGTCATAGATGGGAGAGTAAGTAGGTGTTAAGCCAAAATGTAGTTTAAAAGTACATTTTTGACAATTTGGAAGGAAGTACGAATGACCTAGAAATAAATAGTTAACAATGGGTAAGTTGTAAGACCACTGAAACCATTCACGTTACTAAGATGAGCGTTTGCCAGGTCAGAGGTCGCCAGATCAAAGCTCACAGGTGCACATTCAGTAATCGCAATGGCTTCTTTGGGGAAACAAGAGAGATTGGAGAAGGCAGGATTTTCAAAAGACTGACATCAGCGTTGTAAGTGCTTCTCTTAACAGGAATGGTTACTATATAGTTGATTTGGAATATTATGAGAACTTGATTGAGTGCTTTCAGAGCACTTAGAGAGTAGATACTTCACTCGATCATAGATTTTAAAGCCCAAAATTTGAAGTCTTAAAAGTGTCCAAAAACAAAATTTAACAAAAGTATATTGAAGAATAGGGTTAAATAAAAGATATCAACGTGCCCAAAAAATGACCAACCTTAAGGCACACACTGTTGACAATTTCTGTAATGAGAAAGGTGGAGGTTTGCACAATGTAGCCCAATGCCCAAAGGGGCCATTGAATTAAGACGAAGCTCCAAAGAAAGCGGCCTACAAAGAAAGAGGTAAAAAATGAGGTACAAATTGATGGAACACGGAATGAAAAAAAGTGTCCTTTTAGGAAATAGAACATCCGTTCCCCCCTCCCCTCCTCCACAATTCAGTGTAGATGTTTGGGCGTAATGAAGAGGGTATTGATGTAATTAACACTACGAGGCTTCAAGGGGGTAAATCTTGTTTTTTTCTTGTGGAAATTGATGGATGAATGCACTTGATTTTCCCTTTATTCGGAGTTCCCAAAAACTTTCAGGCATTAACACTACTGACTTGACTGCAGTTCCCAATTCATAATGCCCTTTGAAGAAAACAGAATTTAGTCTCAAGAGCGCTTTAGAACCAATTTATATTTGCTGACTTACTTCAGAGTGTAGGACTGCTCATTCTTAGCAAAAAATATAATAGCAAAATTTCATAAATAACAGGTGAATATCCATAAAACAACCAGCATATGCAGTTACCACTTATTCAAATGCACTCTTGATGAAACAAGATTAGTTGGAAATAATTTTTTGTGAGTGTGTTCTCCGTTGGATAGAACACGGCAAAAAAAAATCAGCAAAGCACAAACTAAGCCAAGCTACTAACGTAAGTTATGTCCGAAGCGAAGTTAACGCGACGTATCATAGCCAAATAGATCGATGCTTCGTGATGTGGCAGCTGAACACTACCAGCAATTTCACCAGTAGTAGGGCGATTTCTGAACCTATAGACTAAGTTAAAAATGGAGAAAAAGGCTATGAATAATTGCTTCCATAATCTATAGGAATCTTCATGAGGACAGATCCTTAGATAAGCACGTGCTATTGAAAGATAGTAAGCCCATAGACGCAAACTACCTGCTATTTATGCCGCAAAGGAACACGAGGTAGACTGGGCAACAAAACTACCAGTGTTGAGGGGAAAGTTCTTTCCCTTAAATAAGCCCAGAATGCATCGTATGGAGAGGGCGAACAGTCGTAAAGTGCACAAGCACAAATCATAGAAATACGTGGGCTCCCAAACACTTAGATTTATGGGGATATCAACAAACTTGGAACAGGGAATCCTTCTTTTTTTCAATTAGTAGACATACATTTAAGGTGCAGTCAGACTTACCTACTGAAGTGTCTAAAAAGCGATTGATGATATACAAGAAAGTGGCCATGACCTAAAAGGAAAAGGGGATATTTAATGAACAATGCTACGTCAATGAATACAATAGTATTAGTATCGATCTACACTATAAGAAGCTGAAATAATAAGGTACGGACCTTCAAGTGCCAAATACTTACTAACAGGTGGTAAAATAATAATAATAATTCCTAGATCCAATTAGAGAAGCCTGTAACGACGTGCATCTTGGGTAAAGCGTGGAATCATGGAGCGTCTTGTGTGAAGTGCTCAAATTCTGCCACCCCTTTTGCTAGCCAGACTGAACAAGTGGGATTGGCTACTCCGCTTACTGGCATTGACCTCATGACAACAGATTTCGTAATCGAGCACGCTAACAACTGGGACAAAAATTCAAATATCAGATGGCATAACCAACTACTCAGTGTAATGAACCATTCAATGTAGTAATTAGAAAAGAAAGGGCATTTTCAATAAAATTGTGTATCTAGTATCAAGGCTCTTAAACTTGTGTGAAGGCACATCTTCAGACACTGACCAAATCTCTTAGTTGTACTGATCTCGCTTTCTGATGTGCGGAATATCTCCGTAAAATTGGCATCAAAGTACAAAGTTCAAACATAAATCATTAATGGAGGGAAGAGAAAACTTGGTAAGCCATTGCTCGGTGAAGATTTCATAGATTGTACCACAAATTGAAAAGAGGAGTCAGAGAGAGAGAGAGAGAGAGAGAGAGAGCGCGAGTAATAAAAGATTTGGAGAAAACAAAAAGCCACAAGCCTTTTAAATAGTTAAGTGAAAACAACAAAGACGTCGAAGAGCGGGGATGAGTCCTAGGTTGAGCAGAGGGAAGCACAATATTTGCGTGGCTGTGAAGTGGATTAAAGAGATCAACTAATTGGATTGGGTAGAACAAAAGATCACTAAGGGATATTCAGGCTGGATTAAATTTCAACAGAATGTGATCTAGGAAGCAATACCCATTATTACCTGATATTTTATACAGAAACGAAAGTAGCTGTATGAAAAAATGGCTTATCAACATGTATGTAAAGATCACGAGATTGATATTTATCGATGCATATATCCAGCGATGTGGGTGACAATCAAACCAGCTAATTCTGGCCAGCTAAAAAGATAAGTTGCTCCTAGGAGCAGCTCCACAACACCTTATTTCAACCCAAATCGGTCAAGACAAGCGCCTCAACGAATGAGCTTGGGAAGATCATGATGAATTGTCATTGAGACTGAGTCCTGGTTATCTATTACCTTAGCTCATCTCCATTCCAATCTAAACATGGCTCACCCCTAGTTGAGTATGTTGTTAACTGATTTTCCACAATTACCTGGCCCCCTCAATTGGAGCTATATCCTTCCTGCTTACGCGCGTAAATCACTGCGCAAACTATAACTAATTTCCGAGTCCAAAGCTCATATTGGATGAAGGAGTAGTTTTATAAAGTCAACAACATGAGAAACATGATTTCTCCAAATCCCTTTATCAACCAGACTTATAATTAGTTTCGCAAGCAGGCATACGCCAATAGGCAACGAACTAAAGACTTATGACGTTGCGGATTGGCACATTGATCATCGGGGCTTCTTAAAAAGTACGGAACTCTATCAAGGAACCTGTAACTTCGATAGTTTTCGGCGATCTGTATGTAGAAATGACTTATCGCCACATTTTCACTTAATCAAATGATTTCCAAACTTCAATAACTTGGTGAATTTAAAGAATTTTGTAAGAGGCTACTTTCTAATCGCTTTGCAAATTCAAGTAAGGAAAGTACGAACTAGGTACCTCTTGCAATCAAACTAAAAAGCTTGAATAATGTTAAAAATAAGAATGTGTCTCCAACATTTTATCACTATTATTCTGAAAAATACAAAGCTACAGTGTATCTAAACATAATTTAACATTGTGAAAAGTAAAAAAAAGGTAACTCACTAAAACCACAACCAAATTGATAAACCAAATCCAGCAAAGAGCGTACAAAACGTCTTTTGAAGAAGAAGATGAATTATTGGGAGGATTTGGATGAGTAACAGCCGGAGGTTTCTTACCCATAGCTTCTGAAACCTTCCGGCGAAGAAGAGCTTGATCATAGTAGCCCTGAGTTGGGGAGTCCGTTACGGAACCGCGGCGGCTCTTTGACGAAGACATTTTCAACAGCTTTCTTCGAATTAGAAGTAGGCTCAGAGGTGCATTAAGGCACTCTCGCAAACCGAACAAAACACCCTCTTTAAACGCCGACATTTCATAAGCTCTGAAAAGGATAAATAGTACTACTTATAAACAAAAAACATATAAGTAGTATGTGACCACATACATCTCAAGCGTGCACAACAGAAGGTAAGCAGAAGAAGTCCTTGCAAGTAGTCTATTTATATTAACCTTTTTGTAAAAAATTAGGTACAAAGAGACCAATAGTGAATGCAAGTATATATGTACACATATCACATCCAAACTTCAGCTTGGTATCTCCCTGAGCTCTCCAAATTATTGACAAAAGTTTCGGCCTCATAGGCCGACAAACCGCCACCAGTTTGAGCAATTTCCACGATTGCCTCTCGCACAGCAAGTGGCATTGTCCGAGCATTACCAGCAATAAAGACACTTCCCTGGGCCTCTCCTAGTACCGACCACACCAAATCGGGGTTCTCTCTAATCTTATGCTGAACATAGGTTCGATTTTTAGCCGTTGTTATCTTTCCACACTCTCGAGAAAAGGCGGTAATTAGTTGAAGAGAATCATCTCCCTCCAGGCACTTCCATTCCTTCTCAAAGTAAAAGTCACGATGAGAGAATCGGCAGCCAAAAACGAGAACGTTAAAGGCACGAGGAAATGATTTACGTTGGTATTGAATAAAGGCTCGAAGAGGGGCGACTCCCGTGCCAGTGCAAATGAGTACACAAGGAGGGGGACGAGGTACGCTTGAGGTGAGGTGGTAGGAGAAATCAAATCCATAGGATAATCGGGAAATCCATGCAGGAATACGTGTGCCAACTTTACATCGTGCTAGATAAGTGGACGCAAGGCCCCTGCGTGGTGTGAGCATTCGTGTACGATAGGTGACAACAGCAATAAGTAGTTCAATCTTGGGTGATGCCGATGCGATAGAATAGGGACGTGGTCTGAGGGGTCCGGGGAGAATATTAATCCATTGCTCAGCAGGAATAAAAGAGGTCGTGCAAGGGAAATCACCTAGAACTTCAATAATATTTCTACGGGGTCGGTTCACGTAGTCATAAAAGTCATCTACTTCCTCAGGAGTGCGAGCTTGGCCGAGCTCCTTCAGTCGGTCATATTCCATAGCGACGCGTTCATCATCTTTAGTCCCAGTGGGCCGCCATTTGTGAGCGGCTGCGAAATCAGAAAAGAAAGAACGTGTGGGAATTGAACTGATATCGAAGTAATATGCAGCTAGCCAAGCAAGAGAAATTCCATCGCTGGCACAGACGGACTCCAATCGACCGGGAAGTGAGAAAGAGACAATGTGCTGTCCGGGGTGGATTTCCTTTGTGAAGCTGCGAATGGAGATACGCACGTTGGGATCGAGACCGGTCACTTTGAAGAAAGCCAGTACGTCCTCGGTGAGATTGATAGGCTGAACTTTCAAGACGGTGCCCGGAAGGAATTCTGGCTGAGAGGCACCATTCTGAGGAGCAAAAAATAAATACCTCCTGTATTGCGTAATTACAATCTAATGAGACACTAACCAAAATCTAATGTGTTTAAAATAAATATTATGTTTATTTAAGCAATAGTTTCTATATGCAGTAAATAAAAAACATTCTTGGATTTGTGAATGAGGAAGCAACACTCGACAGTCCTTATTAGTGCTTTCAATTACAAAAGTCTAACCAGCTGATCCCAGTCTTGGTCAAGAGTCTGTTAATACCTTGGGGTAAGCAAACGCTCAAGTATATAAAACAGATTATAGCCACCAAATAAACGTCTTGAGTATTCCTTTGGGTTGCTTCACAGTGACTTGATAATATGCGCGTGATATCTAAATCCCCAGACTTTGATCGCTTTCAGACACGTACATCTGAATACAATGGACACCACTCCGGTAGCAAGCTAAATATTTGTATGGGAGATAATATACTAAAGCGTGGCCCAGTCAAGACTTGTTCCTTATGAGGTCCCTGTACGTATTCCAAAAAAAGGCCAGATATCCTAGATACTGATAAGAAGCGTTTATTCATCTCAACTTAAAAAGTAAGCCAATTTCCGCTATCAATGAAGCCACATTATCCTGATCATAAATAAACTGTCAGTAGATTAGCGATAGCATTTTAAGCAATATTTAAAGAAACTGAAGCATAAAGGTTCATATCGAGTTATTGGAATGATTCGTCATCCCGACAAATAATTTCACGTTCTCTTTACTCAACCAAAGAGATGTATATAAACCACCTTCTTCCATCGAGGTTGGTAATTAATACCGCTATTATGTGCATCACATCAGCAAAGAAAAAAACTGAATGATACAATTTAATAACCCCAAATTTTATACACCAATTTGTTTACATAAAGTGGAAGGAGTTAAGGCTACCTTATCATAACTTACGCATCAAATCACATCGTTAGTAACTAAAGGCCAAATTATCCACGTATTGCATATATACTCCTATTCATCCTGTCGACATTGTCAACTACTCCGTAAAAATTTGGAATATAAAATAGATTTTGTGTGCTTGCTAACAGTATTGTAGTAGCTATTTAGTCCTTGCAGCTGAAAGTGAATACTTACCCCAGCCTCCAATTCAATAAGCCGCGTTTCTTGGAAGTAATTTGAAGGCGTAATCCTCTCATTAGATTTGACAACAAACCATCCAGCCTCCGAAGGCATAGCAGGCATTTTGAATAGGGCACTATCTCTAGCGATCGTTGTTTCAATCATATCCATCAGCAACTCATTATTTCGATAATGATTTCCATTGATGAGATTCACATCCCCACTATCAATCTTCCTAACCCTTCGAACCATAAACCTCGGCTGTAGGGAGGCGATAAATTCTGAAGACTCTAGACCCTCCCAGGTGATTGGAAGCGGTATCGATCCAATCGGTTGAACATACATGGAGTAGTGATTGAGTATGGTATTCCATAAGGAGGGCACAAATCGCTGAAGGCAAGTGACTATACTTTCTGGAGCAGATTCGTCTGCCAGTCCAAGACCAATATCCTGATCCGCATCCCCCAGTGCCATAGAAACTGGTAGAGGCGATGCACCAAGATGAACCATTCGACGATAGAGCTTCTTGGCAACAAAGTTGTAATGCTTGTACGAGGAGTCACCAATACCTAAAACAGCGAAGCGAAGAGATATTGGGAATGTTTTGCCCTCTGGAAGACGAATATTCATGAGCTTGCGCCAAAATGAGGCCATATTATCGGGTGGATCGCCAAACCCGGTTGTAGAGCAGACAAAAATGACAGGGCCGGTCTCTTTGGCAAGTTGTTTGAGAGGCACGTAGCTATTAGCCTCACATAGATGGACCAGTGATGTAGGACTATCGGCTGGAAAGTTCCGCAACCGAAGAATTTTGCAACACTGGACGGCAAGCTTCTCGGCTATTCCACAGGCGTTTCCAGTTTGACTTCCGTAAATAATAACAATTCGGAAAACTGGATACATTTGTTAGATCTAAAATGCCAATACACAATTAGATTATTTCAACCGACTCCATTCGATTGGCAAAATTTATATTATGTTAAAAGCTGAAATAATAATATTGATCAGATACACGTTTATGTAGAAAAAATAAGCTAAGATTAAATTTTTAGTAAAAAGTAGCACCCTTAAATAACAGGTGAAAATTGGCAGAATTGCGATTAGCTTCTAACTGCATAAAAACTAAGTCGCTGCAGCGGCAAATAAAAGTGCCTACTCTGCTTGGGTAAGAGGTTAAGTCAAGGTTAGTCAAATACCCATTTAAAAAGCTCGCTCAATTATTTTTGCCTTTTATTTAGCACTATAAACTAAGCATATAACTTTCGAAATTTAATTTTCTTATTCGTCTTATACTTATATTAATTATACTCTAAGAGAAATTTTTGGATCTCATCATTATTTAATAACCTCATCTATAGGCACAAATTCAATGTATATTTTATATTATAACCGATATTTCGTTTTGCTTGCTGGTCCACTTTAAAATGCAAAATAATGGTTAAAATTTCTAGCCATTATTATTCCTACAAATTAAGCCAAAATTATTTGACCTTAAGAAGAGTAGAGTTGGGTTAACTAAACGAAGAGGAAAGTGAATAAGATAGATATGAACTGTTAAAAAAACAGAATATATGTAAATTTAAAAATAAAAACAATAGCTTTTAATTATTCCTTTTGTTACATAACTCGGAAAATCCGTCACTACTGGGGACGACGCCAAAAAATATATATTAATTTATACTTAATTTCGCCTACATTGCCAAGTTGAAAATATGCAGTTTTTGAGGTTTAAAAATGTAAATAATTAAAGACGGTACAAAAACTTTCGAACAGATCTATTAACAGAAAGATGTTTTGAATAGTATTGGCGATAGCAAGTTTCTGGTTTGTTTGTGAAAAACATTGATCAATAATATTTTAAACATATTTCTGATATTACTTGAATAATTTTACTTCGAGAACCATTTTGAATTCATGTTTCTTCGGGGGACAAAAAGTCCAAAGATAAAGTCGTTGTGTGTTTTAAAAAAGTGTTAAACAGCTCATAGAACATAAATCGCACGACTTTTATCAATAACTAAGAGAAAAATCATTGCAAATAGGAGGGAACTTTTCAGTCATGCCATTGCCGAAGCAAATTCAAGCTCGGAAGTGAGGATGCATAAATTTTTTCATTATCTACAGATGTATAATCTAACTTCCAGGATTTGTTTATTACGGATAGATGATAAAGGCTCGGTTGAGGATAAAATATGGAAATAGAATAATCATTTTTAATATTAGTTCTCATATAATTTTCCAATGTGCGTCGGCCTCCTTGATAGTATTTGATAATAATGCTAATTTATTTAAGAAAACTTTTAACCAACTTGAATTCATAAACCAAACGGGTGATAGAAAATAGTAGTGTTTATTGAAAGATAAATAATTACCCTTAAAATATATGTTTATTCAATAAGTAAAGCTAGCAGCTTTCAAGATATCAATAGAAGTAACCTAATTTTGTCAGTTTTGAAATTTCTTTCAAAGGGATTCGTGTTTTATAGATAAAAGAACAGTCGAACTACGTACTGTAGTACTGGTCATGCTCTCAAACTTTTGTTTTAGCCCCTTTGAGTTTTGAGGAAAGTTCTGGGCATAATCTGAATAATCGCAAAAATCAACTCAAAAAATGAGCCTTTAGGTAGTATTATTTGATTTCCCACAGTTTGAAATTAGAAACTACAAAAAATGTGCAGTAACTAATTTTTTTTTGAAATTATTGGAGAAACCGCAACGATTGAACATGTTACTATGCCTCATACTTTTCTTTTGGCGCTTTCCACTGCCAACTGGGATATTCACGTTTTAAGACTCCTGGTTTAAGGTCTACTTTCAGGACTGCTTAAACATATGTTTCAACCAATGACCTCATGTAACCCAACATATTTTTTATGTCTATTCTAAACTAATTATCTGGTAACTTAAGTTGTAGTAATTTGATGAAAAAAAGTGCAATCGAAATGGTAAAACTTTAATTTACACATGAGATGAATTAAAAGTCATATAAAGGAAACCTTAAAGTAAATTAATAGGGACATTTGGTAATTTAATTTATATATAGAATGCGAGTATGGAGATAGTCAGAGAAGTTCTGAAGACACACACGCATAAATTTTCTCAAAAATATTAATAAAAATTATATGTTGCTTTCCTTGCCGCTATTTCTGGTATACTTATTTTCTTCAACTGCGAAAAAAGGGTATTTCGGCATGAAATTCTAATCATATGCTTTATAGCATCAGCAGTTGTTAAACCAAGCCCAAGTTATTCATCTACGTGTACCCATTTATAACTCCGCGCATATAGTTTTGAAAATAAATTATTGGTGCCAGTTCCAATGGAAAGCCATTTTGTTCATGCAAATTAAATTATGCCGAGTGGATTTAAAGGGAAATATATTATGAATGCGGTGCACAATGTCGCCATTTTAAATTTGAGAATTGAATTACCACTCACATTTTACAAATCTATTGACTGATCTCTGAGGGAGTACTATTTTTTATTTATGGATGAAATTTTTTCTATCTAGTAGACCGATGATTTCCCAAAATCTGTATAGGGTATCTTGGTGGAGAGTCATCCAATTTAATTATTCCAATACCATTGAAGCATGACAATGAGACTGCAACTGATAATACTACAAATAAGCGAAGAATACTTCTGGTATAATATCTAACAACAAAGTTTTACTTTTATTAACGCTTTCGTCAAATCAAAATTTTGGCAACAAATTGTACTTCTGACGTTAAATCATTATGTACAAGATAACTGGGTGTATTCTATCAATGTGAGTATGGTTCATCAACTCTGTTTAGCTTAAAACATGTCCAGATTGGTAATAAAGAGTGGTCATGTAAATTTTTGGTAGATAGGTAATTTACTAAGAGATTTAAACTTTACCCGGTGTTATATATATATATTATTTAAATGACCAGTTTTCCTAATATCCATTAATTCTACTCCACTTTACCAAATATTTAAGTCGGATAGTTACAAATGCAGTACACCTGTGAACGGTATACGGACCGGGTCAGTTCACATCATGACGATAAAAAGAACTTATCAAAATAAGTACTTCACAACCAAGACGTAATAAGAACTCTAACATTTCATTATAAAAATAATTTCTGATGTTGATTATTCCAACATGGATAGGTATAATTCATTAATTTAAATAATGTCGTCGTGTTTTCAGTTATCACGATGGGTAAAGTTAACCATATATTTGGGTTATAATATGTAGGTGAATACGTCGTTCAAAAAATCTGTTGGAACGCACTTGATAAAATTGTTAAATATAGGTTTTAAATCACCTCAATCTCAACTACTTTTGAAAATGAGTTCAATTTAATTTTAGTACCTTCACACGCCCTGAATTATGCAGAGATTATATTCAAAGAAACCAGTGAATATGCGAAAATAGCAGGCATAAAATATGAACTGATTCAAGCCCAAGTTGATTCATAATGTAATCCCGTGGTTTAATTTCTTACATTTATGAGGAAAATAGTTATGTTGCTCCTAATTCACCTCCCACAAACAAGGAAAGATTTGTTTCTGGCATATAATTTCGTTTTGTTTTAAGAATCCACTGAACCGAAGAAACGTGTCGGGCGATTGGGAACATATATGGTAAAATTCAAGTTAGACTTATTACTGGAGCAAGATCAACAAGAGTTCTTCAACTCTGTACATTTAATTGTCACGATGAATTGAGAGAATATTAATCATTTAGAGAATAAGAATTAGACGCTTAAAAATGGCTATTTCCACTTTTTATTAATTATTTGCAACTATAATATATCTTCAGTTGCTGCGGAAATTTGCAATGATTTATGTTGGCACGTGATATTTCAATCCACATCATTCATATAAGTTATTATAAGCATTCAATAACATAGTAAAATCCGAGTTTATTTTAACCTCTCTGTAGGCCTGGAGAACCAAAGTTAATAATTGAGTGGCACTAACTTCAAAAGAACGGAATGCATCAGTTACTTCTAATTGCATAATATAGCATTTATTAGTAATTTTATGTGCAAATTTATATCCGTCGGATAGAAACTGAAGATAACGACTTAATGCTCTAACTAGTATTTGTATTTGATTGTAATTTTAAACTTTGTTCGCTTATTCAGTCTTTCTATGAGGCAATTTTTAAAGCGCTATTCTAATTCGACATTGTCAGACTGGATTACAATGGTCGAAATTAATAAAAAGAGTGAATGATAGTTAACGTAATAAAATATGACCATTTAATAAGTTAAGCAATTTAATTGCTTGTCTGAAATCATCTTTTACTTTCCATTAAAATCATTTAAAAATGAAATCGCTTAAGCACCTTATTTGTATAATGTACCTTTTAAATGCTCTTTTATGCAAATGGATAGGAGGGGTTCTGTTGTTGATAGTATTATTATTATTGTTGTTATTATGATTATTGACAACTGGTGGTTCAATAATTAAATTAACGACTCTCGAAAGCCAATATCATTATGTCAGTCAGGGTTATGAGATACTAAAACGAGTTTACGTGCTCAGTCATGCTTAAAGACTATCGCTGATAAGACTACGGGGTTTGTAAAAGAATATAATTGATCTATTTTTAATCTTCATAAGCAAAGCGTAATGTTGCGAGACATAGTGAAATGACCTAAATCTCTTATAAAGGAACAAAAACATAAAAATATTTCCAATAAATTTTTATTTAATCGAAAATCGGTCTCAGATCCTAATGGATTCACCGTTACACATGAAATTTAAACTGAATTTTATGAAAAAGTCTGCGCTGCTCCTGTCAATAAAAACTTTCAATTATGAGCTTTTGTTAAAAAATACAAACGAAAACCATACTTTAAATAGAGAAGCTTTGGTAAAAGTAGTACACCATGTAAATTCTTTTTTAATATCTCTTTCTAGGGCGAACTTTAGACCTTTGATGAATTGGATTTTATTGGGTATTTCATTTCAAAGCTGTTGCATTATCTTACCTTGTCGACATGCTTTGCAAACTGGGTTTTCAGTAAAATTAAAGTATCGGGGTTTAGTTTCGTTCAGAGCAGATTTTTTAAATGTATGAAGCGAGCACCACGCACTTGATATAAATAACATCAGATATTTTATGCAGATATCGAATTTTATTTTAAACTATGTTAGTTTTATTTGATCTACTAATAAATATAGATCAAACTAAAAAATAAAAATATCTTGCCGAATGTTTCAATTTAAAAGCCGCTGCACAGGCCGTTCAAAGCTGTGGTGGATGTGAGTGCTCTTTCTAGTCATGGCCACTTATTCTTGAGATAAAATGGTTCTCTGTAAAACATCCATGCACGAGAAGGAGCCTCACGTTCACTCATTCAGCTCAGTCATCCTGTCATTTAATTTTGAGGAGTTTGTGATTTCTCTTATACTTGCACCCTTTTATGTATGCATTTTTACGAGCGCAGTGAGTCGCGCTCTAGCAAATCAATTGCACGCATTTCATCTTTCCATCTTCTCAAAGAATGAGGATGTGTGCACATACTGAGTCCTGATTGGCTAGAGATATCGAATATTGTGTTTGCTCTCACATACACTACCCTCATCACCATCCAGGCTCATACTTGTTCGCTTATTTCATCACATCAACAATTAAAATTTATTTTTTTGGAGTTACACTCTATTCGCGCGCACGTTGTAAAATAATATCACGTGAAAGTTCTGGTGATAATTTGCTAAAACTTAATTTGCAATATGACGCCATTTTGTAGAAAGGAACCCATTGAGATAATTGATATTATATTGAGATAATTGAGATAATATTATGCCCCCCTCCTTTAATGAAACTTTAATTTTTGTTAATAGTTTGTTCTACCATTGAGTGAAATTCCATTTATCATACTGGAATTTCAATAATCAAGGGTTACAAAATCAGTAAACCCCGTGAATAGGGCAAATGATATTTCTACTGACATCTACTTTACCTTCTTATGGAAAGAATTAATTATTAAGTGTTTCCGAAAAATATCAGTCAAAATTTGTAACCTGAGCACTAATACCCAGTAGATTAGTTATCGTATGTACTCGGTTGAGTATACAACATCATCAAGGCTCATTAAAGAAACCTCAGAGTCGCCAGAATAATCTGGAAGGCTCAGCGTACAATCAATAGCATAGCCATTAAGCATTATCATGCGTGGAAAGACATTCTCAGCTAATCTTGAAATACGATTTATTCCAAATAGGTCTAAATGTATCTAATTACTGATCGGGCTTTGTAATTTCTCATATTTGAAACATACGTTCTTTACTTCATACGTTCTGTATTCTCGTTGCTATAAACGTACTTTGAACGCAAACAACTTAAAAATGGGGTTCACACTACAGAAGGATTGTCAAGATATTTGTGACAATCTTACATATGCAGTATTCGCTACAAATCTAAAATTTTCTTCCACCATCTACAACTCAGTCATTAAAAAATTGTTATGGAGTTTCGATTTCAAAAAATAAAATGGTTAATTTAACGTGAGTTTATTCTTAATAGATTCATGTGTATGTAAGGGAGTTAAAATTAATTCAAAGGACAATTTTAGTGTAAAAGTAATGGATTTCTGCAGCCCGTCACTGAAGCATTATAAAATGTCATTATTTACTAAATATTAATGTGCTCCAATTACATTTGGGAGACATTTTTTACGAATCGTAATAAATATGACTGATGAAAATACAACGATTGCTTTAAATTGGGAAGACATAAATTTTAAAATATCAGTCTGTTTGTTATGTCTACATCTTGATTACTTGAGTTCAGTGCGCATTGAAGTACGGATAACGCTTGAAAAATGCGTTCTGATTGTGCTTATTTGGATCCAGTCTCTATGTCAACAGCTCTGCTTTAATTAAATTACCACAGGCAGAGTAATTCTTGCTTTGGTACTATTTGATTTAGAATAATCTTCAGTCTAGTCTCGAGTAAAGTTGCCACCACCAACAAAAATAAAATTTGCTTGTAGAAGTTCATATTGCAGAGTCACAATCTAATTAATTTGATATTCAATAAAAATGTATATTTGCAACTAACTCACAGAAACCATCAGTTATTGGCTTAAATCAATGACAGATATTAATTGTTAATGGGGGACATTGAAAGTCGGAAATGTTTAACTGGGCATCAGAAAGCATTTCACGACGACCTTATATAAGAAATATAATATATATATATATAGTATATTTATATACTATATATATAATACTATTATTATAATATATAATATATTTAATATATAATCTTAAAATAAACACCCTAATTGATTACCATTTATTTGTTGAGTATTTTTTAGATGCATGATTATGAGTGGAATGAAATTTAATGAGTTTTAGTCTAATGTTTTTATAGATACTTATTTGAAAAATCTATTATCTTGGTAGGAAACTTGTTATAATTATTGGCGATAAAGAATCTTCCATTCAAACTTTCAAAAAATAAAAAATCGCAAGCTACGCAACGATAAACCCTTAAGCACGGTACAGTTTGGTAGCAAAAACAATTGAAATTTTCAGGAAATATGGGAGCTTAATTAATAAAGGCGATCAAGATTTTCATATTTTAAATTTAAACTTTGTTTCCATCGGTAGTGAAAATTAAAATTTGATGAAATATTTAATGATTAGAAATTTGTTGAACCGCATGTGGTGTATTTCGATTTCCAACTTCGAGACTATTTGCCCTGTTATTGTGCAGTTCCGCTACGCGATATCATTTAATCTGACGCAAATTCTTTGTTTAATATTGTCCATTATGATCAGCTTAACTTCTAACAATGTAGATTCGATTGTCTATGACTCTTGCCCTGAGGGTTCATATTAGCAGTATCCATATACGTGTAAGATTTGTGCAAACTACATTCCATTTTTTGTAGACTATTGGTATCATCTTCAAAAGATTTAATCAGAAGGACAGACCACTGAAAACTATCAAAAATAAATTTCATAAATTATGGTAAAAGGCAATGCGGTTTATTCCTATTTTCAGGCATTTTCAGTTCAATTATTCAAGAATAATAAGTCCAAATACCGGCAGGTATCTTTATTTAAAAAAATCAGTATTTATCCGATAGTAATTGCTCAAATCTATATAAACAATTTATTCTATACTATGATACTTTTGTTTTTTCGTCAGATAAATAGGTGCACTATAGTAATGGATCACAATAAATTGGACGGAATAAATTGAGGCAAGATGCAAGAAGCCCGTAGGCAATATTAATTCTAGGTAATATAAAGCTTAGCAACAAAAAACAAATATATAAGCACTTAAATGTAGTCATGGGAAGAGTTTGACTAAAATTTCATACTGGGAATGTGAATGACTTAATTAAATATAAAAAATATCATTACCTAATATAAGAAATTTTATTGATTTTATTTAATAACTAAGTTGGTTCGCTCAATCCAATGAAAACTTTTTGGAAATCTGTAAATGGTATTATTAGTTTTTTAACTTTTGTTTGTTTAACCTAATAATTTTCTACAAGTGCCGGGCTGTTTGTGTTGAGACCAAATTAGGAAAAATGACTAAAAATTATGATTACCTCTTTAAATTGTTATTGATTGGTGACTCCGGTGTAGGGAAGACGAGCCTGCTTTTCCAATTTACAGAAGAACAATTTAACGCAACGTTCATTGCGACTATAGGTATGTCACTTAATCTTTTACTTGTCCACTTTTTCTTCTACTTCCAGCCTTCCTAACCTAAGAGCTCCGTGTAATGTTTTCATTCATTGTATTCGTGTAATTTCATATTATTTAATTATCGATTTATTTTGATGAGTTTTTTGATCTTGAATTTATCTTATACTTACGCTAGTGCCGGAAATACTTTATTGGCTTTATGGCCAAAATTGCATTAATGTTCTATTAGACATGCAAATAACTTAAAAAATGTTCATGACGAGCGTTGTTTTTAGGTATTGATTTCAAAATACGGACAATAGAAGTCGATGGGAAGAAAATTAAACTCCAAATATGGGATACGGCCGGTCAGGAGCGGTTCCGAACAATTACA
Organism: Hymenolepis microstoma; assembly: GCA_000469805.3. Lineage (NCBI taxonomy): Eukaryota > Metazoa > Platyhelminthes > Cestoda > Cyclophyllidea > Hymenolepididae > Hymenolepis > Hymenolepis microstoma. Next base: position 5,174,171 of record LR215995.1, on the reverse strand, counting down.
ACAGCATATTATCGAGGAGCAATGGTTTTTGATTAATCCCTTTTTTAACCTCACTTTTAGGGCATTATGTTAGTATATGACATAACACAACCAAAAACCTACTATAATATAAAACATTGGCTTCGTAATATTGTCGATGTTAGTTCAATTTACTTTCAGTTGAAATATTTTTAATAAAATTGTTTCCTAACTCGACAATTCCTTTGGATATTTTCAGCATGCGAACTCCGATGTGGAACAGATGCTACTTGGAAACAAGTGTGATATGGAATCTCAACGACAAGTTACGAGAGAAGAAGCCCAGGAAGTACGTTTAATTTGTTAAATTAATTATTTTTGTTTTCATGTGGTATTTTTTTCATGTGCTCAATTATATTTGTCGTTATTTATCATCTATTTTATTAGCACATGAAGACCTGTTTCTATTTCTATTTATTCGTTAATTCAATCTGGAATATTTTTTCAGCAATTAAAAATTCCTGCATTTTCAGGTGCTTATCGGTTTACAAATTTAGTTTTTTGGGGACTTGTTAATCCCATGAATATATAGAGTGCATGAATGATTCTCACTCTCGCACTTCAAGCAAGCGTGACGTTTATATTTGATGAAGAACCGTGTATTTTTGTTTGTGATAGATGGGAATAAGAAGAAAAAAAATTGCCTTAAGTTGCACTACTGTTTACTCTTTTAAATTGTTCTTTTTTAAATGTAATCAATACTGGTCTGTGGAATGTCAATTTTGGCCGTAAAATAGAAGATCAAAAAACTCATTTTGAATTATTTTTTTTTGTCTATTCGCCATACCCATTCAAACGCATTAAAAGTGGTTTGTGGAATGCGTCATTTATTGACATTAAGAATAATAGTGAAAAGGTTATTGGAAATATCCAAACCTCCAATAATTTCCTTTTCCGAAAGCCTTGAAGAGATCTTTTTCTCGAAGAGAATAGCTACTGATTCTCCTTACTATGCATCCGTCGCTTGTTTGATTCTTATATTTGCTTCCTCTGAGTGGTAATTTTCTTATAAATGAGACACTTATACACGTAGAATGGACATTGTGACTGTCCAAATTTAAACCGCGATTTTAGAAAGGATATAGGTAATTAAGTTCTCCAATTTTATTACCTTTACCTGATGGAACCGGACTGTTTTTAAAAGTGCCCGGCTCTCATGCTTAATACTGGATAAAGTGTCGGTGACTTATTTACTGTTTACTATGGCCTACTGTGTCATTTTTGCGCCGTTGTTGCTACACTGAAGCAGCACAATTCCCCTCTGACGCTTTGGAGAGCTGAGGGTAGTCAAAACGAGAAAAAATGCAAGCACATACTGGCTCGCTCCTCAGTATACATACAGGAGTTGTGTGCCAATCTTTGTGTGCGTATTGCCCGGCTGTCTGTAAAGAAAATAAATGCTATTCTGTGCATGCTTTCTCTGGCCACTCGGGTTCTGTATTGTCAGTCTCCGTCATTCTTACCATTCCGTGCCCGGATTTTCATGTCTTGGTCGCGGGCGGAGAGTTGTTCCGCTTTATGTTCGTCTATTTAATGAGCTCTGCTTGGTTTTGGGTTGGCCAGAGTTCTCTAAAATTTTTTAATTAGTTTCGGTTTTGTTATGTTTTTGTAGGTAAAGTTTTCTTTCACATTTTCACCCATCATCCTCATTATGCGCGAATGTTGTTCCATGCAGTTTTTTCCCGACCATTTTTTAGATGGAGTTGCCTCCTCCTGTTAAACAGAAACAGTAGATATGCAACACACTCATATAAGTTTGTTTGGTAATTCTCATTCTCTTTTTCCTCCATTTAATCTCTTATTCGCCATATATATGTGATACTTTCGGAATATGTCTATTTTTCATGCAGTTCGTCAGAAATTACTCCACTTTTCTTGAGGAAACATATCTCTTCAGTTTATTTCTTTTTCTGCTCTGTTTGGTTTGGGATTCGAGTAAAATGATCTAGTTTCGGTTTCTTTTTGATCTTATTCTTTAGTTAACTTTGACTTCGATTCCTATTTCAATGGACGCTTAATCATAAACACATGGTTATCTTTGATGGTTTAAATAAAAATCGATTTCTCTTGTTCACATATTTCATAATCTCGGTTATTTGATCACTTGGGTCAATGTGGATACAATTTACACAGGCTCATTTTTATGATTACATGGTGTTTTGGCTAGCCTTCTGAATGATGTGTTGTTTATGTTAGCGTCTATGCCTGAGGTTTAAGTGACGAAAAGCGATCTTGGTTTTTTCTCTAGATTGTTTTGTGGTCAAGTCCAGTTATGTTATAACATGGCAACGCGTTAATATCCTATTTTTCCCTTATTTTCTTCGATTGATTTACTCGATTTCGCCCGATGAGTATCAGTAACAAAACCATAGCTCCTCATCTTAAACGACTTTTTCGGTTTAAGAATTTTTGTAAGTTTGAGCTCGTCTTCATATCATTTTTATTTGAAAATCGCAAGGTGGTTATGCTAGCGCTTTTCTTTGTTAACCGCTGTTAGTGTTTGATTAGTCATTCTTTATTTCTAGCACACATCTTTAATTAAGAATTTACAAATTTCGTTACTTCAGATGTGATTAATATGCTTTTAAACGTAAATGCACGTACAGCATTTAAGTTGTTATTCACTTTTGATAAACCCCACGCCTGTTGCCAAATTAGTGATAAATTGTAAAATGAACCTAAGTTTATAAATCAATCGTAATCCTTTTGTCATAATGTGAATTGATATGCCACCAACTTTGTTAACTAACTATCAAAACGACCAGAAGGTAATGAAAGTTCCGAACGTGTTAGAAGTATGCTCGTAACCTTGCCGGATCAAGCTGAGAAACGCATTCCTGCCCTCAGTGTAACATTGGGTGGGCCGAACTTGGAGCTCAGAACGGCCATTGGGCTGATCAGACTACATAGTCATCAGTCGCTAGTCCCTAGTTGAGTTGGGTGGGCATGAGGCAGATGATCCCCCAACTCTCACCACTTGTAATCCTTGGGCTCCTTGGTCCTTATTTCTAACCTTTATCAACGCGAGCTTTGTACCCTTTTATGCTCACTTATCTACTTGCTATTTCTTAATAATGGTCTATTTAGAACACTTTCCCTACATTAGCAATATTTTTACAGACTTTTTGAAGGTAAGGTGAATTCTTGATGCTCTAAGAACATCAATAACTGCCTTTAATACATTTCCGCCATGGTGAATAGATCCAATGTGGATGATGATTGCATTCCTTGTTTATAAGATATTCTTTTGTATATTCAAAGATCAGTGTGGGTATTTATTAATTAGATTTTTTTTGGTAATAAGTGCTATAACTCTAAGCGTTGACTTGGGTGGGTCTTGTCTATTTTCCAAGCAAGCTATTTAAACGTTTATCATTTTAATTGTGGTATGGGTGGTTTACCTCGTAATCTGATTCATACTTTTTTACTACATTTTGGTTCTTTATTGCCCCTTATAACTTCATTATAAAACTTATGATGCTGAGTTTCGCATGAAAATTTTGGTGATCTTGATATTGTCGGTAGTAAAACAAAATATTAACAATTTAGAACTCTGGAAAGTAACTGACATCGATTGACAAAAGGTTTAAATGGTCGAGTATCTTGAAAAGATACATCACAATTCAAGAAAAAATGCATTTAATTTTGGATTGCACAATTTTTTAAATGAATAGTTCGCATCCCAAATTAAAATTTTATGATTCGTCTCCTTTGTTTGCAGCAAATACTTGTCTTAAATATCAACTATTCATTGACCGATTTTTAATTATGTTGGTCGACCTCATCACTTCAGTTAACTACTTCCAGTGTTTAAGGATTCAGTTGGTGGTGATCCATTTTCAACTAACCACTCGAACACCAAGTTTTCGAACTATTGGATGTGCCGAAAATTCATCCTATTCTGGAAATATTTATAAAGAGTAATGATTGAATCAGAGAGGAAATATATGTTTCTGATCCTTATTAGTGTGTGTTATGACTGATTCACATAGAATATGGTGTGAAATTTGTAATATGATTAGTAGTGTTGGGCTTCCACGCCTTCTCCAAAATATTAAGTCGTTAATTTCATTAAAAGTTAATTCCAGCTTGCCCCTTGATCCAGGTTATGTTCGTGAATTCGGAGCGTGGAGTTGTCGCCGTGACGCTTTATTAATTTGAGATGTATTTTTACTGCAACTTCATTCTATGATGGTTGATCACAAACACTTGTTTCGTCTTTTTTCCTCCAGTTTGCCAGGCAGAATAACATCGATTTCTTCGAAACAAGCGCAAAGGAGGGTGAGAATGTAATAGCTGCTTTCACGCAATTGGCCAGGTGTATAAAACAGAAAATTGAAGCTAAAACGGTGAGTTTTTTTCCCTCCATACATTTCGTCCGTTTCATGCTTAGTATCTTTAATGCTTTTTTATTGACTACTTTCATTACAGTACATTATGGTCCTTACATAGCTTGAATTCTTACTAAACAGATGTCTATTACCAAGTGATTAGCATGACGCTGTTTGTTTATCCAGCTGTATTCGAGTGCACAGCAAGCATTGCAACCACCTTGACCTTTTCAAGTGTGTTTGCCAGTGATTCAGGTCATTTGCCATTCGTAATAACCAATTAAATTGTAGCTCATTGGTCGGTTATTTTCATGCCATTGGCATCCATTTCATATTCAGAATGACTATCAGCCGTAATATTTGAAAAATGGTGTTCTTTTACCCAGGATAGCTTGGAGATGATCCACTCCTATTATATGCAGGGGAAGGTCACCATAGCATTGCGTTTCTTTTAATTGAAACTTCCTCACTTCAATCATGCCGTCATTAGTTGATAAGTTATGCGCTATAAATTGGGGCACTAACAATGCCTCTAGCTTCCTTGCTGTTTTGCTAATTACTTGAAACTTTTTGTAGCAGAATATTAGCGCTTCCTATAGGTAACTGGAATGTCAACTATATGAAGTTGCTTATGTGGGTTTTAGGGTGACTAAAGGCTCTCCCTGAAGTCATTTAAATACCAGCCCTAATATGTCTTATCTAAAGACCGATTAAATGAATAGTAGTGGGGACTATTTCCTGGGTTTTGTTTATTGTGATTGTAATAGAAATTCCATAGTGGCTCAAAAACAGTTGGATATTTTGTGTTCTAAGTCATATATATATATATATATATATATATATATATATATATATATATATATTCAGGGCAGGATGGAAAAGAAATACAATGGAAAGGATATCGATTCTAGGGAGTAACTTGCAAATTCATTGTCTTGTCTCCCGTCATTGTAAATAAGTTAATGTACTTGGTAAACAGACACATTTACACATTTAGGGATTCGTAGGTTAATGCCTTTGATAAAGTTGGAAGTACTAATCAATGGCAATAGGAGTTTTGAAATTCATTTTTGGGTAAGTCGAAAGGCTGGAAAATTCTTTTCATGCATTCGATGCACTATCCATGGTAGTTACTAGTTATATTGCCATGCTTCATTGTGATAAGAGACGTAAAAATACAGAACGAAGAAAGCCGTTGCGGATTGAAGTTTGTCGATAGTCGTTCGAATGCAGTAGCAATAGGTTAAAGAACTTGTAATTCAAATAACGCGGTAGCACGCTTATGGGAGTGATTAGCTGCTTGTTCAGCCAACCAAAAAATCTCGTTTCCAGTTGCAAACAAGTCAAAACAATAACCGTAAAAGGCCAGAAATAAAATTTGTAGAAGATTGCATTATATCATTAGGTTCTGGGCCCTTTGAGTAATTGTCAGTTTCTTGTTTTTTTAATTTTCTTTTAAAAATATCGCTTTTGCTCATTGTACTACGCATGACGCTACATTGCGATGTATATACATTAGTGGACATTAAATAGCTGGATTGTCTGATCGGAAAAAGTGAAAATTCATAAGAAATTTGGATTTTCATGCTCTTTTCAATGGTGATTCTATAGTTCACTCTCCATAGTCTCTCAGTGTCTCTTTAATTAGCAGAGTTCCTTTGTTAAACTACGGGAGTTCGTATTTCCGGTAGAGTTTAGTGGCGTTCTACCGGAAGTTTACTTGAAAGGTGAAACATTAGCTTCTTGTTAATCGTCTTCTGTTAGCCAAGCACAAATTCGATCTTAGTTTTAGACGGTGGTAAATATGCAACTGATAATGTCTTAGGAGGCGGAGTCAATGACGTCTAAGGTGAGGCTTCAAGTTTTTTTTACATTTGGTCCAACCAGGCACTAGTTTTCCTCCTTAACTGGGAATATCTAAAGGAATTTAGTTAATTCGGGAGTGTCGGACGAGTTGCAGTTACTTATTTTAGTAGCTTACTTTGCAGCTCAGAATAATTTAAGCACTTGCAAGAAGGAACTAATTTATTGAGGTACACCACTTTGATACTTTTGATGTATACTATATTTGCAGTTTTGCTCGTTATTCCCCCATAGTAGTAGTCTTCGAATGAATTGAGCATCGGATAATTGAATTACTCACCGACATGTGTAGGATAAGTGAATAGCTCATTTTAACGTATTGTGAGACTGCCTGAAAATATGAATTACTCGGGAATCAAAATGACTGCTCTACTCTGGCACGTGGATAGGCATCGCCGCATAATATGCACGATGTATTGCAAATGAAATTGACTTTATTGATAATTGAATCATTACGTATACATTCACTAATTTGATGTTCTGGTCGTTAGAAATCAAGGAATTTATTGCGACGTGGGATTAGTGCTCCTTACCATAATCATAGTTGGTTATTGACTTCCTTATAGACGCTTATTTCTCAGAAGTATCGATATATGAGAAAGTGGTAAGGGAATTGTGGATACACAAATTGTTTTATTTTTCGGTGTTTTCATATCATAAGTATTTAAAGACGCTACATCTTTTATCTATTCACAGGAAAGGAATAATTAAAACGTTTCCAGACTTCTTCGTTATAGACTGAAAGCTTAAAATCCGTATAAGTTCGAGAGGTCAATGTAAATATGATGTGCTTTCCGAGCCTATTCAACGTTTCCCTTATTTGAGGAAACGACCCGTGATTGAGTTTTACTGTTATTTCAGGTCGCCACCAATGCTCCTCGTCAGGATGTCCAAAAGATAAATAGCAACCGATCTCGGCGTTCCATATGGCGTTGTAGCATTCTCTAATCCATCCCTGTATGTCACTACGCATTCTCACTCTCGATTCCTCTTATACTCATCCACTCACCCCGTCTCTTTTTTTCTGTTTGCAGAAGAGAAATTAAGCGAAGAAGTTGAAGGATGATAAGATGCTACTACGCCACCCATTATTTTGATTGGTTATGCAAATTTCGTTCTCCTTCCTGCCTTCTCCCTGTCTTCTTTCGCTCTGTGTTTGACACAGACATTGAATGCGCTTTCAGTTCTCCCAACCCCATCTATTGAAACAAAAAGACATGTCGCTCCCTCTATGTACGTTGTGTAAATAATACTGCAGCTGCATGATTTCTCTCGTTCCTCTTCTCTCTCTTTGATTAACACGCTGTCTCACCCCCTCCCCCCTCTCTTTATTTAATCCGTGTGTTTTAGATTTAATTTTACTCTCTTACCCTGCCTAATCTTCTCTGATCCCCACCATAGTTCTTTTTTACGTGCGATGTATTTTCTGTTCCCTCTGATTTACCCTCTTTTGTCTTCCAAATTGGCTTCTTATGTACCTCCTCCTCTTCCCTTCGTCATATATAATACGTCGTCAACGCATGTCCACTCTTATTCTCAACCTAACCTTATTGGTTGGGTGGGCGTCTTTCCATCTCTCGGTGCTCTTTCTGCTCATGAACCTTTTCTCCTCTCCACAAATCTTCTCATCCCGCCTCGCCTCTAATATGCATCCGCTTTTTGGTCGAGCAAAGAATCATTGACTTCCAGTACAAACTGAAGTTTCGTCGTTTTTCTTTTGGTTGCATATTCTTTCGTTCTTTTCCTTCTGGGATAGCCATCGGTACAATATTTGGTTGATAGTGGTTATTCTTGTATTTTTCAGCTGTATGTTTTTCTCTCATTTTGGACGTCATGGTTTCAAAGTCTACCGTTGGCTTCAGTGACCAACTCGTGAATGGCCAAAGTACACGTCTGTTAAGTTAGTGGTCTTGAGATTGATGCATATCCAATGAGGTTTTGCACTTGTTACTTGTTAATAAACGAAAGATCGAGTGACTCCAGGATTACTTCAATCAAACTCGACTAAGTCTTGTTTACACTTTCCTATCAAAGATTTTGTTCCTTCCGGAAGCATTCGGACATTGTGTTTCTTATAAAATTAAAGGACGTGACTGATTGGTGTTATTAGCTTAGAAAAGCTCCGGGTGAATAAAATTGTAACAAGATGCATGAACTGGATAAAAGTGTACAGAAATTTAAGTCCAGCCTTATTGCTAAAACTCAAGATGCAGTTGGGGAACCATTCATGCTTGAAAGGCGTGCATGTGTCGAGTGCCGCTGCTTGTTAATGCCAGTCCCTGTTGTTGGTGACTGTACATCGTCGTTGCTCCGTGTTTACGACTTTTGATTAACGCCTGTCTGGTTACAACAATTTTCCAACTTGTCTCTTCAGTAGATAAGAAACGTTACTTGCATTTTTAATCGCGAGGTACGAACCTTGTTATTCAATGAGGTCTTCTGAACATAATGAGCAATCAAGAATGCACTATTTATATATGAAATAAATATTCGTCACTCATTTATTTTCTCTTAGCGTTCAGATAAGTGGAGGCATATCCTTTAGGTTTTAATACTGAGGGAGTAGGTACTTTTGTAATTTACTACTCGACTTGAATCGAAGGACATGTGCTGTTCTTCCGCTGTTTCCGTCCACACCTTGCATGACCTCAAAAATCCTTCGAATATATGCAAACATTCATTTCATGGGTGGAATTACAATTAATCAGTCCTTGCCTTTCCCAAAATTAAACTTCCACAAATTTAGCTCCTAAATTTGCTTACTTTTCGGTAGGCGTATCCCAGTTCGCAACGGTGCATTTCACAGTTCTGTTGTTGCCAATGGGTTACTTTTGGCTTAGTGCGCTGATCTAAGTTATACTTGAAATGGTACTTTTCCATATTTAAATATGAATTTGATTTTATCATGGTAAAGCGGGCCGCATATTGTGGGGCATTGGTCAACCTCAAGGCAGAGGCTACGAGGTCAGTGAGCACCTTCTGATGGGGATGACCAACAGCACTGTTTAATTCTCTCCCTAGCAATTCTAATGCGTTTGAGAATTTTCTACAATTGACTCCTTCAGACTACACAGAAGTGATACAAATCTTAAACATCAAACCTTTAAAAAAGGTGTTAATTGATCTCAGTTGGTACCTTTTCATCTCTAAGTGTCGAACTCATCTTCATTTGTTCTCATATGGACGGTAAATTTGACTAAAATTTTATTAGAAAAAGTTTGGTAATTGTATATATATATATATAACTTACTTAACGTGCTTTCGTCGAACGCATACTGCGTCAACTTGTGCATGGTTGAATGATTTTTGAAAGATATTTTGTAATCTTGTGCAATTTTACCCCAGAATTCTAAACTGAGTGCTTGTCAGGAAATGGCAAACCTATCACAATCCTATGGAGTTGTTTGGAGATCTGTTGATCCAATATTGACTCCTCATTTGGTCACTGCCTGGGAACAGGAATTTAAGAAAATATCCACAACTCGTATACAGGTATAGGATGGTGGAGAAGAAGCCTTAATTTCAAAATCATGCAAAGGTGTTATTTATTAAGATTTTCTAAAATAGTAGTCTGGGGTGGGGGGGGGAGGGGGGAGGAGGGGGGTGAAGAGATGAAATCACGCGAAATTATGTTTGATTGTAGACATTTGCTCACAGCTGTTTATGCCCTCGGAATGTCATTATAGAAACTATGACACTGAGTTGCGCATATCGGTCGTATTTATATGCATCTGTAGTGGGCACAACACAAATAAGCCTTAGGTAAGTCTCATCGATTGTCTTCGGCAAAACCCCGAAATTAGCTACACACCTTAATAGTATTGAGAAAATGTAATTAGGGCTACGCTAACAGTGCAGCGACCATTGGTTAGCTGAGAGGTCTCTGCACCCTCGACCTCACTTGCTCTCTCAGAAGTACAGCCGCACCTTCCAGACTGTTCGAGGACACATGAGATTTCTTTGTTCAGCCTTGTTAGGGCTGTGCACTCCACAAATCTCAGCACTGACTACTGTACTTTTCGTTCTCAACCTTGCACTCGGAGGCATTTGGCTTATGAAGTTCCATAGTGTGCTGATAATTTGACGCGTTTTGAAAATTTAAGCACGTATATTTTCATGGAAAGCTATATTTTTGCTGAATAACTTGGTGCTACGCCCAAAAACGTTCAGTTAAGATGCCATGTATTAGTAAAGCAAAGGTTACAGCTATTGTAATAATTTTAACGCAAAAAATAGGTTAGTAGGATCAAACTCAAGTTAGACGAACGATCACCCATCTACAAAATGAAAACTCATGCCACGTTTTTAGAAACAGATTATCATTTAATAACAATGGGTTTAATAAGGTTAGGCAAGAGTGTGTTCATTGGTTTCTCATACTTATGCTCACTTGATGGTGTTCTTAATAGAAAACTATAGCGTAGTTGCCAAGGCTTCAAGACTATGACTGATGTTTTCGTAACGGCTGTTGTGAGAAATCGATCATGAATAAATGAGAATGGAATGCGGAAATCAGAGAGGAAGTACCGTATCTCTCGACGTCTGATAAATTTTCGCAGGGAATGAGATCTCATAATTACACTCAGTGAAGCACTTCATTTTGTAGTATTTCTGAATTTCTCACATAATCCACCTCCACAGTGTCTCTTGTTTGTCGCCTAACGGATATATTTCGTGCCACATTAAACACGCTTAGATTTTGCCAATAATAACGCAATTGACCTCTTAAATTAGGCTAGATAGAATGATGAAACAGTTAATACAATAGCAAAGGATCAATACACACGCAGATCAATTTACATCACTAGATGTCTTAGCGTCCCTTTCTGATGTCTTCTTGTCGATTCGGTCAGTCTGGATAGATTAAGTTTGATTATCTAGTTACTTTCTTTCATTCACAAACTGCAACCTTCAGAGCACCAAGGCACTCATTCAACTGCAATATATGTTGGACTATTTAAATATAAGTTACTAAAATCTGAAATTCGGAGATACTGAAGAATCAATCCACACGAATTCGCAAATGAATCAACCAACTTAGAGGCTCTCTTAAGAGTTGCTATAGGGCATGCGTTACATCGGGATGGTTTTGAGATTATTTGAAATTGTGAGGTAGAGAACTTGAACAGTGCAGATTGCCTTCTCTTCTTCCCAGCACCCACCAATTACCCTATTTTAATTATTTCCTCTTCTTTCGGATTTAGATGCTTCAAACGATTTAATACTGCAAACGCACATTTGACGTTACCATTGATAATGATAAGCAGTTAGTTCACAATTTTTTTTCCCTACACACCATACCTGAAGTTCTTACTCCCAGTTATTAATCCAAACTCACTAGGTCGAGGCGATTAATGAATTGGTATACGGCTGATAGTTGACATATAAATCCGAAAGTATGGGTAACGGAGTGGATGCTAAGTGCAAAGCCCCAGAAGACACACTTATCGTCAAAGTGGAAATCAATAATACTCAAGCCTTTTGTCCCAGGTGGGGATGATCATGTGGTTCAACACAGGTACCTGGATATCAGTACAAACCGTGGCAGCTACTACTCATATTGAGTTCTTGCCAATCATTTTGCTCCTTCGTCTCTCGTCGTCTTCCTTATTCCTATATCTTATAAATGGGGATGCGTGAGAGACTTACTTCCACGTGGTGCAGCCTGGACAACGTATACTCATACGGCAAAAAAGTCTATAAACAGGCAGTTGACTTCAAACTACCCCACTGTGTGTCATATTCGACCACTTCCACAGTACTCACCTTACCTTACCTTTATCTCTACCCCTGTATCTGTCTCTTTTTCATCTGTGAATCATTCTTCTGTTCCCCTCTCGACTTTTTGTGACAAAGATGTTCCTCTTCTCTGTGAAGCCTGAAGTCAACTAAAGGGCTAACGATAACTATCGTAAAACCTGTCATTTGATATAAATAAATTCTTATCAAAGAATTCGTGCCTACGTGTGAGTACCTTGTGGTTGCTGGTCTATGCATTTATATCCATTTATTACAAGTAAAATCTGTTAGGCTATTGCCCTTCCAACTTTTGCTACCCCCATTTACCGCCAAAATGGGAAAAAATCCTCAGCGAGAAGTCCACATTAGATGAAATGAAAGAGAAGGTGACAGTCTTTCAGTTAATAAGCTTGAGTAGTGTTCAGTCTGAAACAGATTTTATCAAGAGGAATTGGTACACTGCTGAAAGGATGAATGTCAGGTCATAACTGGAATGCAGTAAAGGTGATTGCAAAATATGGGTTGATTCAAAAGGCCCAAATTCACTGCATCTAACTAACTCCTATTCTAATAATGGCACTTACTTATCTCGCAAATTTAAGATTCGTTTGGATTAACTCACGCTGTGGAAAAACTAGATTCGCCGACAATATTTTCATTAATTCATTTCTAACATATTATTTCCTGGAACCCCCGCATTTAAATCGTTTTCAAATTAAATGTCGCTACCTCTGTTGCTTTTCAACGGATAGCTTTTCTATTGCAAAGTGTGTTAGATTTCATTGTTTATACTCTCTCTCTCTCTCTCTCTCTCGCTCTCTACATGCATGTCATGTGCTCTTCTTCAATATATTAAAAAAGACCAATTTTTTGTTCTTCTATCTCTCTCTCTCTCTCTCTCTCTCTCTCTCTCTCACGTTCTCTCACGCAGAAATACATAATTTCAGCATGACGAAATAGCTGATGCCAAATTTTTACATCGAGCGCAAACTCGTGAGCGCAAGCAATGATTTGAATTTTTTCGGTAAAAATATAACGTTGGCACATCTAGTGATCATTTAAATTTGGTATTTAGAGAGCTCCTTTAAGTAAATTATTTTATCTCGTTTTCAAGAGTGTTTGCAATAACTAAAAAGATCCCCCACATAATTGTATTACCAGGATGCATTCGAGAGCGTTATCCAAGTAGGAGCTGCTTTCACAGTTTTGAATTATATATGTATGCATGTAATTTGCCAGGGAACCTATCTTGTGAGTACTGCTGAATCTCATCTGTTACTAGAAGGTCCAACAGCAATATATCTCATGTAACCGAGTGTAGTCCATAGGCGTCACCTCTCACCCTGAATTATTTTATATATATTTGTATTTCTTCACTTGTGCCTGAGAATATAGTCATTTTCTAACAGTGTGACCAATTATTTCACATCCATTAAGGAAGGGAAATCGTTGTTTGAGCAGCAGGTCTTCTAGTCTTTTGTTTCTGGGGATATAAATGCCATTATCAGCAGGATTTCATATCCTTTAAGTTGATTAACATCTCCCCAAATCTCATCAGCAAGGTCTATGACAGGATATGAATTCGATCAGAGAAAACGTCGAGTCACCAGTGGTGTTATGTAAAACTTAAAAACGATAAACAAACAAGTTTATGGACATTGTGATTTTCAAATTTGCGATTGCACTAACACAGCAATTACCACTCTTGCACCTCCGCCTCCAATGTTGAAACTAGCTTGCCAAAGTGCCTGAAATCCATTGACATCGGCTTAAAAAATAATTATCGAACTCGTTGATACGACTGCCTGTATGGAAATAGAATCTAATTTGGGCCAAAATTTAGGACAAAGCTAGAGTTAATTATCAAGTGATAGTTTAAAGCCAATGACTCATCTCATTGAGCATATTCAGAGCCCACCGGTGACCTAAAGTCAAGTTAGTTTTCTAATGGGAAATGGGCCTCAGTGTGTTGCCATGGTAACAAAAGGACCAGAGGATCCCTCAGTCAACATATTCCATCTGTGTCATGTCTTAGTTCACTATCTAAAGAGGGTGCAAGATGCCAACATCAAGGGAGAGACCAGGTCTGACTTTTCCCATATTCATCATAAAGGTGTTTGAGCATCACAGATCGCATTTTAAATCCTAATATATTCTTATATGCTTTTAATAATTAATGGTAATAACAAAAATAACTGGTATCTTTTGCTACTTCACGGAATACTGAAGCAACAATGACATCAGGAGATTCAAACACAAACTACAATGTGAACTGTAAAGCTTCATGTTCCTCTAATACAATACGTTTTGTTTACTTTCAACGCAATCTTCCGTAACACTTGCAATCACAATGATTAAGCAAGTCCATGAAATGCACTATTTGATTATCACGTATTCGTTATTCTAAAATGGCTATAAAATATAAATACTCAATACGGACGAAAGGCAAGTTGTTTAAAATAGGTACGCATATTTCATTTAGTGTTCATTTACAATTGTTTACACTCTATAAATAAGTGGTGCACTAAATCGGAAAATTTTCCCCGATGACCTTTCAATTGTCATTACTCCATGAAAATATAAGCATCGTGTTCAACATTGGAAGAAACAAAGTCCTCCTATTACGAAAGTCCTTACTGAATTCGAGCACGTATATAAATGTTTCTACTTACCTGCAGACCAAACCAAAGCGAAATAAGACTCATTATTAGTTAATATCAAAGGCTGTCACATTTAAACAAGCCATTGGGGGACGACAACAGGTCAAATCACCTTGAGCGAACGCTACTCAGGTCGCCCTGATAGGCTAAAATGCTTTGGCCGGTTTCACTACTCCAAATTCCGGCTTATAGGAGTAAGATGTTGGACAGAGGGGCAGTTAGGGGAAACAAAGCGCCCGTCTATTAGTGGAACATGAGCATTTGCATTAGTTACCCCTCCACCTGGTTCATACAAATTAGAACTGGATTACGAAATAAACTGGCATGCAGAATAAAAGGCCATAGGTATATGGAAAGTACAAAAAGACAAATTGCAACCCAAGCTCCATAGGGAGTTCTTCCTTTTTAAAGAACTGTTCCTCTTTCACCATTGTCTTAATTTAGTACCATGGATATCACAAGATACACATCTTTATGCGTAAATTGCATTAGTAATACGAACGTTAACTGAACATGTGGACTTGAGTGAAGTAAACATTGGAAAGACATCAGTAGATTTCCACAATTTAGCACTTTGGTCTAAAGACGTTCATTGTTACTCTGGATAGAAAAATACCTAAGTTAGGAGATAAAACTTTTCTGCTTACCATAAGCTTAAAGATCACGATGGCCCTAGAGACACAAACCGCACCGCCACTTACTCATACACAAAATGTCAATTAACATTCTTTCAGTGGCCTTTTGAGTTGACAATTGTGTTTTACTCTATCTTACATTTAAAACAGAGAGAAAAACACCATTTGTTCATTTGTCAGTTAAAAATTTTGTGCAATAGCACTCGTAACACACATCCCTTTGTACCTAAATTGAACGGAAGTATACACGTACTCTTGAGCATACAAGCCTTGAGTACATTGGAACTGGCTATTTAGCGACGTGGAATGAATGATTTTAAGCATCTTACGATTCGCTTTTACTGGCACATAACTGCGGGCGTCCTAGAAGTAGAAGGTGACTTAATCTCGTTTCCCCTTCAAAGGTAATTCTGCTAGAAATCACTCCCACTCCTCCTCGTTCTCTAATACCTGCACCCAACGCAAATATTTACTTTTCAAAAATGAAACGCTTCCCGTTTTATCGTCTTACGACCACACACAATCATCAGTAGCAACTGCCTCACATTGCGAGTTGAACATTTATCCGTCAGACCGCCCTGATCAGATTGGGTAAATGTAGACAGAAATGAGAGTACAATTTCTTTCACATACATGATGCCCAAACAAGCCACTATATGATGAACTCAAAGTACAAGACAGGACTTGCCACATAGTGAACATTATTAGCGATTTTGTGTAATTAAATTTTCTTCCTTCTCTCACTCTTTTAACAATGCATCCACCTGTTCCAAATGCATTACCGAAGTTAACTTGGTCCTCATTTCAACCTCTTTAGGTAGTGAGAAATCTGCCTAAATCGATTTTCGTTTATAGGTCTTTTATTATATCTATTCACAAAATCATGCGTTCCTGTGCTTCTTCTCACCACAACGGGTGTGCTTAGAATAAGCTTGTACTGCTTTTCCTCTCCTTGACATTTTATCCACTCCACTCTACTCTCCCATCGCATACCATAACAAAATAATTTCTAGTGTAAATTTTACCTTTCCAAACATCTCCCCGGATTGAACTTGACTACTTTCAGTCAGGTGTATTGCGTGTTGGTAATGCTATCAAATCTCTTCTTTGGAAACTTGAGAGTTTCCGATTTACGTTGGAAGGAATGGAATTTAGTAATAGCCAATATTGAGTGAGGAATCGACCTTAGTTATCAGGGAGATAAGTGCTTTATTTTCAGTATTCTGAATAGGTTCTATACAAAAGCATTTGTTCATTTAGCACTCCTCATTTACAGTTCTCAAACCTGGCTATGCAATCTGGCTATATATATCATTAATTACTGGCAAATTATTGTTCCATATTCGAGGTACATGTCATAAGCTCTTTTTGGTTTCAATTATAATGAAATGAAGTGAAGGTCTTTAAGGTCCTTTCCATTCTTTCTGTTGAGCAGTTAAAGAATCTGCTTGCTATTTTAAGTCGTAAAAATGTAGGTTCTAATTTGGATTGCTGAGTTTTGGTTATTCATTTTTGGGTGTGTTTATAATTAATTACCAATGAGTTCGAAAATATGCGGGCCGATTTCCTCAAAAACTTATGAGGTTAAGCAAAGCCAATATTATAACAAAAATTAATAACAACATCGCAGGCTAGAACGAAATTCAAGCGCAATTAAACGAGAAGTTTGTTCTACAGGCTATTTATGTTTTCGCTCTAAAGTGCGTCGACAGCGAGAAAACAGGTCTGCAGAGTTCTTGCATTATGCGCTTGACATTGTTGTCAATTTGTGGGTGAAGTTAGCATCTTTACAGTCGAGGTTTACGCATCAGTGATAATGAAGTCGCAATTGGCAGAAATTATAAAATGACTATTCAGCTGGAGTATACGCTTCCGAATGTGTATCTCTGCTATGTTCAAGCTATGAGCAATCGAATATCACTCCACATTCTTAACATATGAAATAAAAAAATAATAAATGGCCGTGGCAATAGCATAATTTCACTGAACATTGTTGATAATTATTTGGAGTAATCCAGGTTACAATTCAAAAGATTAGAATTTTGAACCGTTAATTGACCATTTAGTATCCCGAAAATCGAAAGAAGCAAGACCCTTTGACAGACTGACTTTCTGTCAACCTATTTCAATGGCTTTAATTAATTAAGACCCGTAAAAATTTTTGTCCTATTACTGTATAAACTTGCACTGAGATAAGGAGGTCTGGACTTCCGCTTATAAATACTTTTTGCATAAAACGAAATTTCATAAGAATGGTTGCACAGAATGGTGGCAAGTCTAACCGGATGACTGCACTCATTTCTCCTCCGAGTTCCCCTGTGTACTTTCAATTAAACGTTTCTTGATCTTACAATGATCTTAAACTAGCTAGACCTTATTCAAGGAACTTAATATTCCAATAGATGCATTTCAAAGTGGCCAGTAGATCTGCTAAAACCCGGCACTTTCATTGACACTTTCCGTTAGGTATTCGCCACTTATGAAATACACTAAGTAGTAAGACCCAAGGATTTCAATAATTTCCTTCCACTTTTTAATACTGTAAAGGCATAACGTCTTACGTCACAGCGGAGAATACGGTGGCAGAGTTTCGTCATATTCTGCATTTTAGGAGGCAGATGACACCACAGATGGTGCCCGGATCTTGGTGCGCTATTGCAAACACCACTGATTTCAGTAACCTGCAAGCCAAACCGACTACTACTTAACCTCCTTCACCGTGGAATCCCGAAACTTTGGAAGGCCAACCCGATCATCTATCCTACCATTACTCCGGACGTTTTATTAGGCCTTGAATAGGATTTAGAGTGAAGTCACAGACCGAATTTATACACAAAAGATTAAAATGACATTATTAAAAAAGGAAATATAAGTGATACGATATATAAATCAGGTGCGCTCTATGTTGCACCATTACTACGTAATACCAACGTGTTATTTACTACCTGGCGAAATCTATTATCAAATAAAGACTTACTTTTCCCAGACTTTAATGGACGATGAAATGGACCAAGCCATTAGTGATGGTATTTGCTACCTTTTTTCATGATTTTCGTATTGATTTTTTATCAAATCATTTCTTACCTGGCATAGCAGTGAGTGAGACTCCTATCTTTAACCGACAAATCGATTTCTGTCATTATTTACCGCCCACTTTGCTTGTTTATTTCCTATGGTAGGATTCAAAAATCTCCCAACATTTTATCATGTGGGGACATATATTAAATTAGAAGTGAAAATTCATAAGATGTATCAGATTAGGAATCAAAAAATTTCACTTCATCTGAACTTCAGAATTATCAGATAAACTTCTGTTTGAATTTAAGGTTCTTAGAGCCTATCCTCTTTTCATCATCTCGCTCTGCGTGGAGAAATTTGGGTGAGGGGTTATTATATGATTTCGAAGCCGTCCATTTATTACCTAATTCCTTTTACCCATCAACTGAACGAGGCAGTCTATCAGTTATTAGAACATCTGGGATTCTCATCTTGTTTTCAGTAGCAAAGGAGTCACCGACATCCATAACCCGCATACATAGTTGCTTCTTTGGGTGCACCTTCTATTTGTGCCTAGTGTTCAGCAGTGCGAGAAATAGCATTCTTTGTTGGATTCATCATCATCACATCGACTAACTTTTTAGCATCCTCTTGAAGTTACCTTAAACAGCTCTGCCATTGGTAAATGGGAGTTAAATAGCATTCTGTTAACACATTTCATCAACTCCGCCCATCGAGTCAATCGACTATTTTGTAGAGGTAGGGCAAGATATCTCGGATGCTATCGTTTGGTTATGAGATAGAGAGTATTGCAGCATCATTGGCTACACCTTAATCGTTCAATAGGAGCAAAGATAGCTCAAAGGACTCATCTGGTTGATCATTTAATTGGAGAGGTGGATGATATAGATTTGTCCCGACGTATATACAGACTGTTATCAAATGCCATTTCAATCATACATTTGTCAAAATTAGTTTTAAGCCTCCTAGCGATGTATTCTGCTTTCCACTTGATGGAAGGATAAGGCATAAAGCATCTCTTTATTCAAGACGTCCGAATGACCATTCAATTCCCAAAGAATTCAATAATCTGGCTATCAAGTTCTCACAAATAGCTTGCACTAGGTCAAATTTTAACTAAAATCCATATGAAAGAGCTGCAGGCCTCCATCCCTAGTACATCTTTCACTTAAGTAGCTCACGTGGCCTTTCGGAATATTAAAGAATTGTCTAATACAGTCGACACTATTTTAGGACAGCTTAACTGTACACATGGCCTTGATGAATTGCTCAAGTTGAAAGTAAATTTAAGGCATTCTTTAAATAAAAATTGCCGACAATCCCTCCCCCCTCCCCGCCCCCACCCTCACTCCTGATTATCGATATCTTCTTGAATTGCTATTCTTAGAACAAGGAAATAGTCCAGAGAAATATCGATGTTGGTTAAACTCTCCTCTTATATTTATATCAAATGACAGGCTTTATGATAGTTATCATTAGCCATTTTGTTGACTTCGGGATCCACAGAGGAGAGGAGTACCAAAGTCACAAAATGCCGAGGGGGGGGGGGGGGGGTGAAAGAAGAGTGATTCACAGGTGTAAAAGAGACAGACACAAAGGTAGAGAAGAAGGTAAGGTGAGGTGAGTACTGTGGAAGTGGTCGAATATGACAAACCGTGGGGTCATGGTAGTTTGAAGTCAATTGCCGATTTATAGACTTTTTTGCCGTATGAGTATTTGTGCCCAGGGTGCACCACGTGGAGGTGAGTCTAACGTGCAACCCGCCTCCTCTTATATGAAAGTGCTTATTTATTTTTTCTACTTACCCAGAAGATCCCTATCAATTTAATGGTAAAAAGGTTGCCACCTTCTGCCACTCTGCCATCAACTATGCTTCATTCCTGTTCTGGCACCTTTTAAGCAAGGTTCTCTTCTTATTGCAAACATCAGCCCCTAATGAAAATAAATGACAAGTAAAGTTAGAGACGTTGATTGTGAATTTGTCCTAATCATGAATTAATAAGAAGGCCTAATCGTTCGAATGAAGGCCCAATTGATGATAGTAATTCAAATCCCCATGATGTTAGTACATTAAAGCGACCTCAAGTAAGGACTAGTTTTTCTTTCTTAAGAAGGTACAAGCCTCATGTGATCTGGCTCTTAAAGTAGTTTTACGTCCAGATTAGATTTATACATCATTCACCTTTCATTAAATTGCCATTGTTCGCCATTTCATGCTCTAGAGTTAAAAATTTAAAACACCAGTATCTAGCCTAATGGCTCTGTGGCATCCAGCCCCTAGTGTCTAGCCACAAGGAAAATTTCCAATGAGACATCTAGACTTAAAAGCATCTGGTAATTAGTAATATTATTAGGAAGTGACCCAGTCAAGACCTACTCCATCTGAGGCCTTCAGGGTCACCTGTGCAGCCTTAAATGACTCGTAGGTTCATAAGTTCTTCTCCACGATGCATAATGATCTGGTAATCAAACATAGTGACTGATCATGAGAAGATATTTGTACCTTCTAATTGCTAAGAGTGGCTAGTCGTAAAAGATAAGATACAATTAATTTTGGCATAGTTCTCCAGTACCGATAATTGGTCAATATTGAACAGTTTCTAACCTAACCACTTAACGGTTTAGCTATTCCTATGTGTGAGCATTTGTAAAACAAAACCCTCTTTTCACAGTTTTCACAAAGGTTGAGCTGCCGGTGACACCTAGCAAAGTAGTAACGAGAGGACAAGTCGTAAAGACGCCTCAAGGTAAAAACTTTACCCAGTAATTTAAATAAGCAACAGCAGGAGCAACCGGGTGTAGGTAGGTGATACATAAATGCAAATGAGATGAAATGTTTCATAAAGACTGGTGTGTGAGAAAGATGCGAAAGAGAAGATACAGCTCGCGTTGAAGTGCAATAAAACTGGTGTGAGAAGGCAGAGGAAAGGGAAGGAGGGAGGGCGGGGGCGGGTAAGGAAAGCGCAAAGGTATCCACGACTGTGAGCGCTCCACTGCCTAGCCAAGTCGATCCCACACACCACGACCTCCGAATCTTGAACTTCCTCTAAATTGATGGAATGGACGTCGACGAGAGTTCTTGCGTGAACTACTTGGTCTGGCAGGGTGGAAGACGAAAGAAGTCGTAAATAATATTAATGATAACAAGTTAAAATAAGATAATTCAAGTGGCAATAGAAAGCAGAAATTTCAAGCACAGTAAAGGAAAGCGCCTCCCGAAACTCATTTTGGGCAAAGGATGGCTTTTCCACAAGGACACAACACTTGGCGGCACTAATTAACAGAGGAGTGGCGATCTTTTCCTCACCCAATTCAGTGCAGGAAAAGCTGCATTAAATAAAATTGTGGATAGTCCCCGAATCCGTAATATCTGATGGTACAAACCGGTGTTACCACCCGCCAACGGGTCATTTGTTAGTAGAATTTTGCTAATTCTACTAACATGTTCTTTTGCAATAACAATAAGGGTCCATTCCAAATAACGCGTGACGATTTAACAGATTTTAGTAAAACAGACCGAATAACTATGGAAAGTGTTAAACATTCATTAAATTTCGGAACATCGAAGAGGGCCGCGTTGATACGATTTACCATTAATTAATATCCGCCGTCATCCTTGATTTCCCAATGAAAAATGTTGAGATAACTTCTGGTTAAAACAGATCAATTGGGGAAGTAAAGGAAATGAAACTACAAGAAAGAAGTGAACGAGTTATCTGACGCAGAAAAGTTAAACTTTCTCGCACATTGAAAACCGGTTTAGCTACGATCAAGATATTTGGAAAACTTGCGCGAGGATTTAAAACTCATCACTGGTCTCGATAATGCTCCATAATGGAATGAAAGAAATGTTTTTTCCTTCCCAGGAAGCAACTTGGAATAACATTTAATTATTTAAACGATGAAATGGGGACTTTTCTGCCTGGAATCAAAAAAATCAGGCAAAAAAACACAAAGGTGGGACTTTGCTAAGATCTCACACTAAGAAAAGTGAATTACGTTGCAAACCAATCTCAAATAAAAGCACAAAATGAATGTGATTTCACCATTTACTTTAAGCTGCCACCCCCCTTCACGAAACATAAATAAATTAAAGCCACATATAAAGAGCATTCCACACAAATTACTTAAAAATGGTACAGACTACTGATTTGGGTTGTTTCAATAATAAGTACCTCGAAATGCGAGTTTTACCATTGACTTCACCCACTTTCCTTTCACGTGTTATAGGCTTTCCTTCCTACCTTGTGCGCATTAATTCTTACGAAGATGCTTTTAAGGCTTTAGATTCGTAAACGCATTGACTGCTTTTAAGACTCTGCCTCCATCCTATCTCATTGATGTGTGAAGTTTGTAAAGCTGAGACGTCAATAGCATAGAAGGACTTTCTTTCTGTCCAGAACTTATTATTATTAAGCTTTTAGATGAGTAAAGGAGCGGACACGTAAGAGCTAAATGACTTTTAATTGACAGGTGTGTGTGTGTGTGTGTACTGTGTGGGTGCAAAGGTGCATAGTGTGCTGGGCAATCCTAATCGAATTTTTTCGAAAACACTAAAACACTGGGCGTATGAACGTAAGAAGCTATTTTTGGCGGTTGCAGAAAAAATGTAGGAACACAATATTTGGAAAAAAAATGAATTTTACATTTTCAGAAAGTCAAAAAAAGTATTTTCGGTGCACTTAAGAGAAGGTTGCAAACTCCATCTCTTTTTCACAGGATTGCCGACCGATGAATTTTTACATTGTGAAAATTCGTCACTGCAATTACCGGCTAACCGGGCAGCTGATAGTCAATTCTTAATGGTAAAATGACGATGGAGGCGACAAGTCTCCTCTTCTCATTCCGAGGTCTGAGCAACTGCAGGCAACATCAGAGGAGTTATAGAATGCATTAATTACCCAGAGATAGTGTTAAATTATCATTCGACATTATGTTCGCTTTATTCTTAGTTGTGCTCACTGTTCATCTGCCTCTCACTTAGTTCTAGAAAATTCCTTCAATATATTGGCAAATAAGAATAGGCGCGCATGCAGTTCTTGTCCACTGCATATGCGTAATTACAGTAATAACAACTACCGGGCGAAAGCAGGTCGGATAGGCAATAAAAGTATCCCAAATAAAATCTAGGATGACAATCTTTGGAAAGAGGGAAGGTGTATTTTAAAGATGTCTCATTGAGATATTGGTATTCAAAGAACTAGTCAACTCCAGTAGTTATTAAATTGAGTGACTTGAAATAGCGAACGAAGTGGAATACATTTTCCAAGCAACGATATCCAACTACGAGGGAATTAGTACAAGAAGAGAGAATTATAATGTCACCAACTTTTACGCAAACGTTCGTGAGCAGGAGAGCTGTCCCATAAAAATTATAAGCACAGTGTAAAATAACAATTTTCGGAGGCATTGCGTCTTACAAACGATACAAAAAGTTGAAAAGTCGTCTGCCAAAGTGCCACTTCCAAAGCTGACATTAAATTCAATTCTAGCTCTTTGCAGGATACATTTTTAAAAAACTACATACTTGCTTTAGAGGGTCACATTCAGATAAACATAATAAATACTCCCGAAGTGGCAAATTATATTGAAAAATGTTTTTCGATCTTTAGTTGAGAAAGCACTGTATATACACCTGTCTAGCTAATATAATATTATGTAACCTTATATATATATATATGTGTGTATGTGATACCGCCTATGGGTCAAAACGACTTCTCCAACCCAAAAATGAATTATCAAATTGTATCGCAAAACGCTTGATATGCATCTGCTTGAGTGGATACAGCTTACGGAACTCTATCAATTTTAAAGTTTTAGCTGTCTCATCTCTGTAAAGTTGTCGAATACTATGCAATATCATCTTGCCTTATTAACCAGTGAAAGAAAGGATGAAGTGAAGTGGCCATCTTTGTTTTCTTAGCAGCCACATATAATATAATAAGGCCATTTGTAAGATGTATCAAGGGTATGAGTTAACATTGAAGTATACAGAATTTTCACATTCCAAGCCCATTCAGCACTGCGTTAAGAATACTGTGTTTTCCAGAGACAACAGAAAAGGAAGAAGAAGAACCACTCACCCAGGTTGATTGAAAATATTGTCACTTCGTAATTGCTGTCGAGTTCTTGCCATCTCTTCTTCCAAGTCAGCTACCATGGTGAAGGAAGTGAGCATTTTCAGTGGACCTACTGAGTTATCATTTTTTCTCTCAGGCAAAATTGTCACAGTTGCGAGGGGATGTGCACCACTACGACTTCCCAGACGCTCTTTGGCACTCACTCGACCGAAATCGAAATTGAGTGATTGGGACGCCGTGGAAGGTGGATGGAATACAGAAGTGGTTTCTGATGATGGCGAATAACCCCCGGTGGAACGACGAGGCCACTTTGGTGGGGGATTTCTAGGTGGTTTAGACAAACCGCTGGCTGTAAAAACACAAGGGAGGGAGGGGGAGGGTGAGACAAAAGTCACATTAATCTTTTGGATCCTTTGACATCGTCTCTTTCTTATTTTTCCATAGCTTATCATGTTTTCTCTGTTATTAGGTTTCGTAACCCCCCCTTACTCTTCGCTAGTCACCATACCATCTCTATTCAACTAGGATGAACTGATCACACATTGCAATGCAGATAGCTCTAATTTACTGCTCTTGCCCATAATCAAGAGAAGTTGATCTCTGAAAAAAAGTAAATATAAACTAAGATCGGCTGGAAAGCCAAATAGAATATGCTTGATACAATAGGGTGAAGTTCATAACCTTCACTCTCATCCAGTAGATGATCGATTACCAAATTTGTGTGCCTGGATATACAAGCTCAATATTGAAGCATACAGAGGTGTAATTATTGGCTTGATCGAAAGTCAGTTATCTACCCCGCATCCCATTCAGTGTAAATTAACGCACTTTCCTCAAGAACTGCACTATGAGCTACAAGTCTAAACCCTTCTTTCTGGGGTTTGAGTGATGATAGCTTACGAAATGTTAACTAGAGGTTAAGTGCCACTAATATTTTTCATCGAGACACACCACTACTTTAGGCGAATTCTCTTCAGCTTTAGGAAGTTAGGATCATCCTACTTACCTTTGAAAGAAGAAATTATGTGAATTGAAGTGTCAAGAGCCACTACCAGATTAATCAATTGGTCAAAAAGCCTTCGATATATTGGAAATAAATTTTTAATAAATATTGCAAAGTGAAGCGGCAACCTACCCATTCAGTAAATAATGTACGACTCAAATATAACAAAATGAATGAAGTAAATGAAGTTAACAGTAGTCAACTTTTCTATTCCTTTTCCCACGAAGAAAATTGTAAAATTGAATGACAATAGTAAGTATAGTTCTCGGTGAATGAGCTATAGTAAATTATTCTACGTTAAATGCGTCGTTGCAAGTCACACATAATAGCTGTTGCAAATAAGTCGAGGTGGCATGACAATTTACCAAATTAGATACACCGACCAACAAGATTTGAATGTAGTGGACATAAGCCCAACTTTAAACCTCTTAGGACACCTCTTATAAGAACATGGAACTTCCGAATTCAAATAAACAAAGACTCATGATGACAGGACTATTACTCACTTACTGTTGATCTCTTCACTTAGCATTGATGGTATCTAAGGTGTAACCTTTACACAACATAAGCATGATTTCCAAGCAGAATATCTTTCTATTATGTCTGCTTTCGATAAGACCTATTTCATACCTGACATACAAAGAACTGGATTAAATACTTTTTCAACAGAGAGATGTTCCACATATTCGTGTCAAGAAATGGTTACTCTTATTAGATAGGGTAGGATGGAGTTCTACCGAAATAAACCTAGAAAATGAAATGTTAACACACATCTGATTTCGGGAAATCGGATGGGAGCAAAATGATAAGAGGTGATACAAAGACAATAGGCCACCAAATCCCTACCATCTAGCCCAGGAGACGTAAACGTTGACCCCTATTAAACTGGCTCAACGCGATATAGGAAAAATGAGAATATTTCAATTACCAACGGCCTCTCTCCTTCGTCCAGATGGTAAATCGTGCCTTTGAGGAGGATAATCTTCTTCCTCTGAGTCGATAATACTGCTTCCACGCTGAAGATGCAAAGCCAATCCATGTACGTCGTTATCAATATCCTCGTAGGAAACAAGATCCCTCACGTTGACACATCGAACATCAGTGGTGGTGGGCGTGGGTATAGCTGTTTTCACTCGACGTCGATAAGATCGCGACAGGAGCCCGACCGCACCCCCGTAGTTGGGATTTCCATAGCGCCGATAATAATCACTACGACGCTCTGCGCCGGGCAGCTTAACGTCACCTAGAAAGGAGAGATAAAAAAAGAAAAGTTAATGACGGACATCAAGGCCACAGCTACCTAGGAACGAGTTCCAAACAGAAATTACCTACACTATAAACATAATTACGTAGGGCTATTCCAGCTTCCAATAATTCTTTACCCATCCAAACAGCTTTGAGCAGAAGTATGGCATCTGGAAGCCCCTAAAATGTTATGTAACACGACCCACTAGGTGCAGGACGATAAATATCCAACCCAGAGGAAAGCAAGATTAGTAAAATGACTTAAACTTGATGAAATCAAATTGGTCGTAAAGAGAAGTAAGCTCTCACAGGGGTGCGGGTAAAAAGAGGGGAAGGATTATAATAGATTTAAATCGTAAGGAAGGAGGATTTTCAAGATTTTGAGACCCAGATTCTGAATGTAGGTAAAAATTATGGCGTTTTTTATCTACCCAAAATGAACGCGGTTTAGCAGAATGTAACAATACCTGAGTCCTCAGGTCTTTGTTCGCCGTTTCCAATAAGTCAAACATCTATATTAGGACTCAATTCCAAAAGAAGAATGTTTACTTAAATGATGAGCTTAGCGTACGGAGAACTAGAATGGACCCGAAGAAAGCACTGGAATACAGAAGAAACCATTTGTATGGTATGCAGATTCCAAACTGTATGTACGATGTATCACAGGTAAAAATTAATCATTTCACCAAACTAACCCACTTTCGCGAAACAAAACCATTTTCTGTAAAAGTGTGAATCAGTAACCTTAAAGTTTAAGGTAATGGAATATGAAGTAAATATTAACGACGGGTACAAAATATAAATCCAAAAAATCGGAATTAAGATTGAAATATTAGTTATTAGGACGTCAGTAATAAGGTCATTCCATGTCTATCCTTCTACACTTAGTGGGTGGAATGTCTGGATTCTAAAAGTGAGGTAGAACTCGAATTTTTCAAAGATCTATGATGTGACTGATCTACCCGAGGTAATGCCTGGAAAAAAATTCTAAAAGGACTTGGGAAAGGTCTCGAGTCTCACATGGACACAAAAAGAACGGCTGGGGTAAAGTGATGCTACAAATTGCTCTCCTAATCTGCAAATGATTTACAGTGATGAATGCATCATAAGCACAGGTAGCGCCAAAACTCACTATTATCAATCGAATTTCAGATCATATCCTGATAATTTGCGTATTTTCGGCTGTTCCCAAAACTAAACCCCATTTCCCATCGTCAAAAATCTTTACGTACCAATAATTTAACCCACATTCTTGGATCTAAGTAGGCCGATAGAACTTGTACTAGATAAATTATCACCAAGCTGCTTCTTACAAAATAAAGCTACATCGAAATAAAGAAATAAACCTATACGTCAATATACGGCAGCGATAAGAAAAGACAGACCTTTATGCGCAATTCTAAAGTAGATACAGAAAGCCCGTTCAGGAGAAGAAACAGACTTGAACCACCGACCATTTGGAGGCATCAGATTATCTGCAGATCCACCCAAAGGAAGAGCATTCGTACTCTCGGTTGGGAGTGAAATTTCATTCTTGTCACCATCCATTGTAGAAACGATAGCTGCCATAGCTGCAAGTGCTATTCGTCGGTCAAAAGGCTCAGCAAGCTTATTGAGAATTCTGAGGACTGTGTTCTCGTCATTTAAAAGAACATTACCTGAACGAAGGAGGATCATAATAGCAAAGTTGGCACTTACATGATGAGTCATCAATCCACTCAACTCCCTTTGGATGGTAATCATCAAGCCATTTTAAGATATCATTTGTGCTCAAATCGTGAGTGCCCCAGATATGGAGTACATCCATTCTATAACCCTCCGAAATCATTGCATCCCTTCCATCAGGAAAACCCAAGTGTGTAAAAATACTCTTAACATTAGATTCTGTTACTCCTATTTCGGAACCGCATTGACATATTTCAGTCTAAATGGATGGATGTAAATGATTAAATTACAAGAACACTGTATCTATCACAAAAGTACAAAAAGTGGAAATCATAAACTGACCTTGCACAGACAATGGGTGAGCGACGAATTCTTCGGAAGAAAGGATTCTTTAGACTTAGTTGCAATATTTTTGCTATCGACTACAACACTAAGATTGGTAAACTCGGGACCAGAGGGAATCATAGAAATTTATAACTACGAAAAGTAAAAATCCGGAAAAGCCAAACAAATTCACATCGAACAACGAGTGCCACCCCTGGTTGTACACTTGTCCTTGAGATTGTTGATCATCAACATCATAACTAGTTAGCCCTTCAGTATCGAAAAATGCCAATTGGCGTAAGTTAATCATTCTCTTTTGGTTATTTCATTGAATTTTATTATGACGTATGATTATTAATAAGGTAAACTGAATGTATGAAAAGGCGCTGCAGGTAAGTAACTAAACAATATGCTATTGAGTCACTAGTTAACTAATTAAAATATGGTGGCTAAATCATTGAAATTGATTATTAGACACAACAGATAGACAATTTTATACCTTTTCATTGTTGAAAAACAGATTAACTCAGTCAGAAGTACAATAAAAGAACTGCTGCAATTATCGATTGAAACTATTTTTGAAGCAATATTAGGATATCAAGTACTTATATTCCATTGAATTTTTTAATTCAGATTGTACGAAAATTGGTTAACGGCTAGAAAAATGCTTCGATTTCCACAATTCGAATCCCACGAAACTTTCTTCGGATTACGGTGCGAATGCATGCCTTTGAAATCCACGGGGTTGGGTCGTTTTTCATAACTGGTTAATCATTAAAATATTTTTCAGTTGGATATGGTCCCACCATTTCCAATGTTTTTGTCCATGTCTGAGATGGGTGAATAAGTTTGCTGAATATTGTGTCGCTTATCTGCAAGCTAATATAAATAAATGATACATTAATCTGTTAAAACTAATATTATAACACACGCAAGTTCTGGATTAAATGGGAAATTTGTATATAAGAACGATTAAATGTATAGTACATATTAAAATATACCAAATTGCAGGGTCTTTGGCAGGACATCTTTTTGGGTAACGCTTACTTCTATGGTAATTAAACGTTACCTTTGATTTCTAGGATTGTGGCTATTTTGAAAGGTAGTAAAGCAATAGAAATTAATTTTCCAATCGAATAAGTTGAGGGACAAAAAAATTCAAATTGTGCAAAAGAAAAGGAAGAAAATTCATCAATCATCTACCACAATTTTATCGTAAATCAGTAACAATAAAGCGGTTTTGTTAATTTTTTTCTTTGCTAATAATAATTTCAACTATTTACATTATATGGAAATTAGGATATCCCATTCATTACTCTTATTATGGCATAAAAATTTCAGTTTTCACATCTTTATTAAGCGTTTAATATATATGCGAGATAAGTCCTATTTACATTTTATTAGAGTTTGGACAATTTTCACTTATATTTCCCAAGTCTCATACATATACGTGAGCTTTTGTACTTAATTTTTATTAATGTAGCATAAACTTTAGTCCGGGCGTTCTCTTTTTTTGTATTCCAACCTTTTATAAGTTATATAACTGTATGTGGTATAGCTTAAATGTCAGCAATTATATCGCGAGGAAGATAGAATTGCGTAACGATAATTCGTTTGCCAAATATACTTGGTACATATATATGATTTTGTCTGACTTACTATAGAATTTTGCCATCACCATATATATGATTTTTCTTATCGTGTTTACTTATATATGACGTGGAATCGCTACTTTCACCCCATGTGTGCAAAAATCAATACGACAATCATTTTTCAAAGTTATTTTTATTTTAAATTCATAACAAACAAAATGAAAATATTATATTTAAAACTAACCTAATTCAACTAATCCGGTCTAAGTCCAACAGCACTAAATCTCCAATTTGAAAGTGACATCGTTCCAGCGTGGGCTTTATTCCATTATTAAGTGAAAGAGAACCTAACAGCTGAGTGGGATCTTCCAAAATTCCTACTAACAATAATTTTCATTGTTGTTCTGCAATTCGAGCCCGTTTTATGATAATATCTTAATGAGCAGAGCATTCGTAAATGATAGACTTAATTTCTGTGATGTAGAATGGGACTTCATAAAGGCAAATGAGTCATGGTTGCTATTCCCGCGACATTGATTCTTCTTGTCGTCAATTGTATTGTAAAATCTTTTGATAAAGCAATGTTTCAATGCTAGATTTTCTTCATTTAATTTAAATGCACACGATATGTGAATAGTATCTAAATTCAATATTAATCTATAATCCTTAATCAATTTATGGCGATACAGTAAAATTACACACTATTTCAGTTAATGAGATATTCTAAGCTCTTTTACACTACTAAGTCTTCAATATAAATCGTTGCTGTATAAGGAAAAATTTAATGGAATGAAATTCAGATTAGACAGTAATTCTGAAATACAATTAGGAAAAAAAGAGTTGTTCTTAATTGAAATGAGTATAGTTTTGCATGATTCTTTTCTTAGGCAGTGGTCCTCATTTTTGCACATGTCAAAAGACATTATCAAATATTACAAAGTAAATTAGTTATTTGGACAGAAATCGAATACATAATGAAAAATATCCTACCTAAATATATTACACTTATAAAAATGCCAGAAGCTTATAACGACCTACTTTAATTTAATAATTTAATAACTTATTAAGAGGTATTCAGGAAATTTGGCAATGAGTGAGTTATTACCTCAATATAAAATTCAAAACTAAAACTCCAATACAATCTTCTTAAATGGTCTTTTAAATAGTAATTATGCAATCAAATAATAATATTTTCAAAAATATCACATAATTGTAGTTTTTTAATAAATTAATTTGTTTATTTAATTTGATTTGACTTGCGCTCAACCCGACTTCCATTTGCATTAATAGCGTGCCGGCGTCAGGCTTTACCATGTCTTTCGGTAAACAGCTAAAGCGACAGAGGTCCGCCGTATCAGCTACCTATTCTGCCGACTACACACACAAAAAGTCGTTAGTATATGACCAACCAGCGTCAGTTAATCAGGAGAAATGTTATACAGATTGTAAGATGTTCTTACCTACCTAACCGTATCTTAGGCCTAAAGGAATTCGTCAAGCTACGGGACGTTGATCCAGAGCTGAAGAGATTTGAGGAATCACTATTTTCCCCTAATTCTCTTCGGCTTCAAATGTGTAGTGTATATCCTGTCCAAAAAAGAGCCATTGATGAGCAAGTGCGCTTATTTCTCTTCATGATTGATAAGCATATCAGATCCTCAGAGGCGCCCTGGGCCTTAGAGTGGCTTGTGTATAAGTAAGCTACATTTTACTCTTCATTAGTGCTTGCCTCAGGTACGAAGTTCCGCGTCATTACACTGATGACTTTATGCGCCTTTTAATACCCCATTATGAATCTGGACTTTTCATCAAAGCCTTACAGGTTCTCGACTACAACGACATCAGTTCAGATTGGCTTTGGTTGAAGCCATATGCAGAACGTGGTACTCCGTTAAGTAGGCACGAACTTTACAGAGCCTGTTGTAATCAAACAACTTTAATTCCCTTCATCGCGAAATCCATGGACATTTATACTAAAGTAATAGTCATATTATTTTGCTTACACTTTTTAGTTCGAATCCGAATTAAGACTGAATAGAATTTCGAACTTCTGCAACTTTTTCACTTACACGCTTGTCGGCATATTTGAATTGGAACTACCTATACATAAGAAGGTTAAAATTGTTAATGTATTGCAAGGAACTCTCAGAAAGGGCTTACGAAGTGATATTCTCGCCTTCAAATGCTCGGTTACCTGTGTCGTTTTACGAATTGCATGTTCTATGACTCTAAATCACGAATTGGTATTGGATTGGATTAATTGCCTTCTGAAGGTGAGCAATTTGGGCATTTCTAAATACGCGATTCTTATCACATGTTAATGTTCCCTTTCTTCCATAGACCACAATCAGTGGAAATGAATGGAATGCTATTCAATCGGTTCGTCACTTGATGAAATCTCAAGGCATCTTAATTCTTCCCGATGAGTGCGTCTATTTTTGGGTTTTTTATTATAGTTGTTAATTACTAATTCCAATATTTGTCTCTTTCAGACTTGGGACAATTTATGCAAATTTACTTAACGAGCTATCACCATTGGAACGTGCTGTAATAGAACAAGAGGAAGAAAATCAACTAATGAATGGTGATGTATCTGCTTTAGCAACTACGAGTCTTGAGCAATCAGAACGTGTTCAGAAATCAACTATTGTACGTTGCTTGAAAGTATTTATTTTTCCTGCTCTTGCACTTCATTTATTTAAGTTGCTTGCAGATGGTGGATGTCGAACTGACCGAGCCGCAGGATAAGGTACAAGAGACCAGTGGGAAAAAGAAGCATAAGAAACTCACTTTAAAGCGAGTTCTAAAAATGTCGATTGAACAGTTATTTTCAAGGGATCCTCCAATGCAAGAGCAATTCGAACTTGTTCACCGCATTATTGGGACCCATGGGGTTTGTGTGGTGGAAAAGCCTGAATGCGAATGTCTGTCAAATCAGTCAGAATGCGATTTCCGTGAACATTGGCTAGCGGATTTCCTAATCTCAACACTTACATCTTTTTCGCAATCCGAAAGCTTGGAACAAGGGTTGTACACTGAGGATGCCGATGCTATGTTAGTTCATCAGCAGTGTAAAGCTGCACTTCAAATAGTTAAAGTCACGTTTACTTGCTCCAAAAACGGCGCCAATATCTCTTTAATGAAAGCCCTTAACAAAGGTTTGTTAGTCAAATGGATTTGAGAAATTATTGCTTCTGCCTTTTGGTTTGCATGTTTTGAAATTTAAATTTTGCCTTTTAGCTTTCCTCTGTGTTTTATCTGCCTTGATACATCCTGTTGGTGAGGTCCGTGTTGTTGCCTACGAAACACTTGGACTTTACCTTAATGAATTTGGAAAGGTTTCTAATAATATGGTGCTCAACTATGTTAATGCTTTCCTCACCGACTTACATGGAAAAGCAGAAATCATTACTGATTCTACGAAGTCTTTACTTCAAGGTGATTCACTGTCAGCACTCGTTCGAACCACCACAGATCTAGTTCAGGCAGTTTTTCGTCTATTTTGCAGGTGAGGGAATCACAACTGTTAAATGAAATAAATCCCATTACGGTTTTGTTTTTTATCATTTCTGGTCTTTGTGTTTTAGACAACCATTAAAAGATGATGCATACTCCCAAATGTGTTGGTTCTCTGCTGCTCAACTCTTTCAAAACGATCTTTTGAGTTCCGTCATCCAGCTTGGCTTTCCTTCTTCAGGAAACGGTTCTGGTGCCAAGTGTGGATGGAGTGCTTTGCTTCAACTCTTGAAAGGTCCCCCCTTTAAGAGATTCGAAGTTGTGCACCTACTTTGTCTCAACAAGCTGGATGCATTCACTTTGCCTACTTTGAGGTCACTCCATTCCCCCACTTCAAATCGGACATTACTGGATGAGACCTCATTCTATGAGAATGAGTTTTTGTATTCTCTAACTGACTTTGAATGTCCTAGCAAGAGTCGGGATACGCACCTCTCGTCCATTTTACCTAGAGTGAGTTTAATTGACCTTAATTTTACCTGGTTATTTTTTATTGCTTTCTAATGCATTACTGTTTACTTACAGCTCCTTTTAAAAGTTGAGCACTATACCTATTTGCTAGAGAGATTGGATCCCAGCTTCAATAATCAAACTAGACCACTTTCTGCGAGACTCGCTAACAGGCAAGTGTCTCATTTCTTTCAATTTTTTTTCACTAAATGGAAGTTTTTCTTTGCTTTTGGAATTTAGAAGTATATTTGCTTTATTAATAGGCTCTGATTAACTATTTAATTCTCTCAGATTTCTGTTACTTTATTCCTATACTCTTATATTATTTAGGAACAGAAATATGCATGACGCATCCAGTATCAGACGTATTTCTATTCTCCAAGTTATTCTCACATCTCTAGCTGCGGATATGTATCGTTTACAGGCGTCTTCTACAGTAGAAAAGCATGAAACACTACAACGTACGGGTTCGAGCTCTTCTCTCATGTCACTCGTTGGTGATTCTATAAAGCACGGAGCTAAACGTCGTCCTTCAAAAGTTGGTCGTGGGGAGTTTACTGCATTTGGAGATACTCCATTCAAGGAAAATGAAGAAGGTTCCTCCAGGAAAGATCTTGTCCATCCCTTAAATAGTCATTTGCTTGCGTAGGTCGCTAATTTAAATTCCGTTCGCTTAATTTCCTGATTACGCTACCATTTTTTGTTTCTATAGATGCATTCAAACGCTCGAGAGTGGGGGCAAGCATCGAAAGCGTGTGGCTGATGAAACTATGTCAACAGAAAGTGATAGCGACGAGGGCGTAGTTGATGATGACCATAACCCCGAACCCAAAGTTTCGGATAGCACGAATCTCCAAGGGCAAGCATTAACCTGTTTATTGGAGGTACTTATTGTTCTGACAAAACTCTTCGAGGTGGGAAATAAGATTAAATCAGCTGACAAGTCTAAATGTGGTCGAAAGTCTCCCCTTATGCCTAGTTGTTCTGTAAAAGCTGTGATGGGGAATATCTTCAGTTTTCTTAATGGTTTCGAGCCGTCAGTGAATGTTCAACGTCAGGCTGTGTTATGCCTTGTTGAAATGGCATCTCTCTTCCCAGTGACATTATGTGAACAATTGCTGACCCTAATTAAATGGATTGGTGGCACTGAACAGCGTCATTCAGTCTTCTTACAAATTGACAATGTTCACAATCTCCACCTTATGGATCGGTTGATTAGCACTGCCATACCAGCTCTCCTGAAGGTCTCTAGCTCTCGGATTGAGGCCGGGTTGAAAGTTCTTGACGTGTTTGTCCGTGGACTACCGGATTTGCCTACAAATTATCCCCGGCGTTGTTTGACCCTCTATGTCGGTCTTGTGCGTGGTCTTGCTGATGTTACCGCCCCTACTCCTCTTACAGAAACGGGCATTAACAAGCGTGTTTCAAAACAATTCGCCCTTTCTGGATGGTTATGGACGGCAGCTATTGCATTCTTCAATACAAACTATCCAACTGAGGAAACAGGTTCTAATTCTCCCAATAATAAACTTGCTACTTTCAAACTTTAGTAGGAAACTTATTTTGATTTTCCTTAACCTTAGCTAATTTCGTGCCTTCGCTGCTCATGGACCTATTTAACCAGTTCGAGTTGACTTACCAATTAGGCGCTTGGCAACAATGCTTTAAATTCTACCTGTACCTTATTTCGAATCCTTCCATTTGGAACTTGAGGAAAGCTCAGGAGAGTAAATCTAAGCGTCCGCGTTTGGTAAGATATTTTTCCCCTTTTATTTATGCCTACAAAATACGGAAGTGAAAAGAAGCACAAAATGTGCTATTTGAACAGTAACAGAGATACACTTGACAGCCATAATATAAGGTTACATTTGTTATAATGAGGGGCCTAAAAGGTGAATGTGAACTGAGGCTTGCATGCTGGTAGAACTTCCGAGTTTTTCAAGCTGTGGAATTTATTGACCTTAATTTATATGAGGTTAGGTTGTAAACATATTGTACAGAGGGGGCTGTTTTTTTTAGTAGTGTTGGGTTGTTGCTACTAAAATTTCACGACGTAAAGGCGTGCTTCGTGATTTCTTTAATCTTCATTGATGGATAATCCTTTGTACCAATTTTTCAGGATATATCTCGTGAAGAATCATGGGACTGCGATTACGACTTTCTTCTAAAACACCTTTCCAAATCGAATAGCGTTAAGCTTGTTGATCAAGTTGCCTTGGCTGGTCGAAAACGAAGTCGATCAAGTGATTGGATTCCTCGCTCTGGCGATGAAATTCGTCTCTGGCCCCTACTGGCCAACGTCAGCGCATTCTTCACCAATCTCCTCGAAACGCCTGGTCATCGCATTCGCCAACAGAATGCTGTCAAGGATTCCTTGAATAAGATTCAGGAATATTTTGAAGACATTGTACCACTTACTGTTCAATTGCTCATTTCCAGTACAACATCTTCAATCGAGGCGGATGACTCGGAGGATGAGGCTATTACTCGCAAGGATGCCATCGTCAATCTCCAATCACTTTTGGTTAAGATGAATGGCCTGATGTCTAGTGAGATATTTTTGAGGGCGGTGGGTCGTTTGATGTCATTCGAACAGACCAATTTGACAAGGAAGGCGCTAGAATTGCTCTTGGCTAAGTTGGAGAGTCTTACAGTTAAGTGTCCAAATGCAGCTCAACTTCTTACTCAACAGAGTGTTAAACCCCTTCCTCCAATGGAAAACACGCTCAAAGAGGGTCTTGTTGACATTTTGGGCAGGCTCTCCTCTTCGATCATTGCTTCCAGCAACATTCTTACTTCAGATAGAAATGCCACTTTACAGTTCTCTTGCCTTCAGAAACTTGCTCAGTTGTTGTGTGAGGCCTATCCTGAAAAGATGGTTAAGGTTGGTTTCTGATTTCACATTTAGTACGTTTGTATGGGTCCTTGTGAAAAATGAAGAAAATATTTGTTTTCTTGCAGATATTGGATCACCTTCTGTCAATTGGTGTATCTAACTGGTGGCCTTCTGATAACGATGGAGTTAGTAAAACGGTGAAGATGGCTACTGAAGCTGCAGATGTGCGGTCTATGGTCTGTCTATTTGTCTTCACGTGTTTGGGTCATCTACCACCTTCATTTATTTCAATTCGTGGAGCTAACTCATCTGTAGTAACAAGAAATAGGATTCGATGGGCCCTCCGATTTGCTCTCGATCACGCCTCAGTTGCCTGCGGCTTAGCAGATCGTCCTATGGGCTCGACCACAGCAGTTGCTGGGGCCCTTCGCTCGCGTGAACAACACCTTCAGGTATGTGACCAACCCTGTTTCCGGCTTGATTAAATTGAGTATTTACTCCTTACTTATTTCCTTTAGGCTGGTGTGACACTTGTGCTTGGAGCTTTCGAGTTCAGTACTAAGGCAAATGCCAATGATCAGTCTGAGCCGGTTCTTCAAGTATTAAGCGAAGAAGTTTCTTCTGCCAATTTTAACGGACGTGGTTCTTCAGAAACACTTGATGCCTCTCTCATCAAATTTGTTTTCCGTACGACAAACCTCAATCTCGCTGTTGCTACTAAGGCCAATGCTGAGCGTTCATCTGTTTCACTGAAGCAGAGCACTGCAATCATAAACCGTCTAAGAAATCGACTGGTTGCTCTTCCAGAATCGGTCTATTCACTCAGATTGGCGTATGACCTCTTAAAGGACGCTAAACCAGAAACTGATTCAGTATGTTGACTGCTTACCTGGTTGTATTAGAAAGAAATAATCTTAGCGAATTTAGTCGTGCTGATTACTTGTGTCTCTTGTAGGATCTTCTTTCTGGTGGTCTGGAATTCATTTCTCGCCATGCAGATCGTATGCTCGCAGTATCTGCAAAGGGTGGCGCCGATTTAGATGCCTCATCATCTGGTAAAGAACTAGGTAGCATTCTCGATATCACCTACGCGTCAGAACCTCTCCTCGTATGGAATATCATTTGTTTGTGCCTTGAGTGCCATCCAGTTTCTTCACCGCAAAACGGTCTAAGCTCAAGTGTTGCTAAGGCAGCAGGTATGGCTTGCGCCTCACTTTTAGCTGCTCTGAATCATAATAATCGTCTGCAGTTAATTGGGCAATGTCTTCGATGGTTGGTTTTGGACAGTCCGAGCTCTTCAGTTGTTATGGCTCGACTTGAGAGCTTCTTCGCTGTTCTTCACATACTGGCCTTCAAACTGTCAGTGCAAGCTTTTCTAGATCTAATCAAAGAAACTTTCCTGCCTCATCTCTTTATATGCACACTCTCTCTTTTATCCGGCGAACACAGTTCCAAGAGTAGGTTTTATAAATGAGTGCTCAGTTGGTTATCTTGATGTTAATTTATTTTTGGCATTTTAGAAGTCAAAATGATTGCAGATCAATTAGAACTCTCTTATCTTGCCACCTGTTTTTCAAGCGGCATATCAAGAACGAATTCATCAATTGCTAGTTCATGTGCAAGAGCAACCTACGCGGCTATAACAGCCTGGCTTCAAGCCGAAGCTGCTTCCTCAACATGCCTAGATACAGCAGGCACTGAAGCAGTTCTTGCTCTTCCGCAGATTATCGTTCAACCCCTTTCATTCTCCATCTTGGGTCTTACGGAAATTGATCTTGTGCCCTGTGTAGATGCCTTTCTTAGAGCAATTGGTGGTGATGAAGCTCTTTTACGACCCTTCGGATCATCCCTCTGTGCTCTGCTCAGAAATCCTCAGTGGCAAATACGCTTGGCTGGCGTGCACCTACTTAGACAGACCTTTGAAATTCTTACAGAGGGAGACAATAGAGATCTTGGTTTGGTGACATGTCTTCAATCAGACATGTACACTGCCCTAACAGAAGCAATGGAGGACAATAAGCCAGAGGTTGAAGCTGCTGCTAA
This sequence comes from Hymenolepis microstoma, assembly GCA_000469805.3. NCBI lineage: Eukaryota > Metazoa > Platyhelminthes > Cestoda > Cyclophyllidea > Hymenolepididae > Hymenolepis > Hymenolepis microstoma. Next base: position 5,135,153 of record LR215995.1, on the reverse strand, counting down.
TCGATTATTTGCTGATCTTGAAGACGCCGGTGCAACTATGGCGAATAGAGAGTGAGCCTATCCGATCCCTCCTCCCCTGACCATTTGTAAATATGTCTAAGCGTGCGTGTGTGCATACAGATTCAGATTAAGAGAGGCACAATTTCTTTCCCTCCATTTCTCATTTCTCGCCTGTTTTAATAAATAATCCTGTGTATAGAGGTGTATTTGGTGTTTTGGACCTTGATAACTTTCTAGAGTGTTTTTTATTCCATTCTCATACAGGTGAAGCGGGTTTTGGGGGATTCTTTTAAGTATCAAGTGTGTGTTTAAGCTATTAACGAAATTATTTATTGAACTTTGGACGGAGTAGAGTCCCAAGTATATAACGGATGGGCTTCGTGTGCCATAGTCCACTTAAACGATGAATTTTGTTGTGATCTGTGCAATTCTATTTCTATTGACGTATGTTAATTCATCTCCATTGAAGAATTTGGATCCAGTTTACGTGAAGATCGATTGGTCTCTCTATATGGGAACATTCAGCAATGCTAAATTAAGAGCCCAGTGGCGTACTCTGAGAAGTTATTTCATTCGACGTAGCAATACGACTGAGGCTCTGGAGAACTCCATAACGAACACAACTACTTCGAAATCTGCCACGTTATCAGAAGACAATACGCCGTTTATAACGCCGAGATCTAACCAAAAATTAGGAATTGACATGACTCAAGGCGCACCTCTTCATACTCAAACAACCTTCAGCCCGTTAAAAGTTCATTATGACGATTACAATTACCCTGGTTTGGTACCGTAATTACTTCTCTCCTTTAAATGAACATGAACTAAAGGTCGAATGTTTACCTTACCTTTACATCATTATATTAAAGCTTTGCATAGTTGAATACGTTTTCACTATTGTTAAACATTAGAACATGCAAACCAATGGTAAAATGTAGTAAATGAGGTGGTCTTAATAATTTTTTTCGACAATACTTAAATCGAGGTCAAACTAATGATATCATGTGAAGGGCAGGGATAGCGAAGTTGAATAGTTTGTGGATAGTTTGAGCTCCTAGTGACCATTGCGCCTTGGGGTGTTGGGAAATGTTCGATGATTACTTACTCCCTTCAGCAAAGCTGCTTAAAAATGTAAATGGTGAAATTGGCATTTCAATTAGCATTTCTTGAAGAACACATTTAAACCTAGTTAATAGAGAGTAATCGCTAATTTAACACCCCTCTAGCTATCTATACTAAGGCTAGACATCGTTGCAATTATTTTGAGTTCACTTGTTAATGATTGCTTGAATTATGCGAGTTGAATAAAAGAATGGAATAGCATCCACATTCTGTCTCGTAAGACTAGTTGTGTTCACCTTTGTACATTTTAATGTCCTAATTGTCGGTTTTAATTTCTGTTCTGAAGAGTTATAAGTGAGTATTTTCGCCTCATTTCGCTTTTCTAAATCCAGCTGCAAATTCCGAGGACTGTTTGAGGGACTTGCTTCTTTACCAGCTTTTTTCAACTTCTTACACTTGAACTATTGATAATAAATGGCAGGCCTTATGAAGTTATCATTAGCCCTTTAGTTGACTTCTGGATTCACGGAGGGGAGGTATATAAAAGTCACACAAAGTGAAGAGGGAGTAACGGAAGGGTGGTTCACAGATGTAAGAGAGGCAGACAGACACAAAGGTAGAGTAAAAGCTAAGGCGAGGTGAGTACTGTGGAAGTGGTGGGATATGGCACAGAGTGAGATGGTCATGGTAGTTTGGAGTCACCTCTTCCGGTTTTTAGACTTTTTGCCGTATGAGTATACGATACCTACGGTGCACCATATGGAAGTAAGTCTAACAGAATTGGATTTCACTTTGCTCTTCTGATCGCTCAACTACACGTTCACTTCCTAATCACGTAAACTCGACACTTATGGTCGCGATATGGACATTTTCCACTTGTGTTTTCCCGTAAAAATGATTCCAAGTTAAAGCCCACCAATCAATTTATCTAAACCGAGGACATAATACAAAATAATATTCAAGTGACTGAAAGTGTATTTCAATAATTGAGTTGTGCAGAGGAAAAGCATTATGGATCGACATTGTGGAGAATTCAGTTCTGATCTAGATCTTATAGTGGATGCGACACAAATAAGTCTTGACTAAACCCTGATAAGCTTATTCATTGAAATACAATTTTGGCCACTCCGAACATGCAGTGAGTATTGATTGTTGAAACACTGAGAGGTCACCGCACTTACGACCCCACTTGCTTCCTAACGCGATCAACAGCACGATCTCACATTCTAGACTGCTCGAGCGCGCATGGAATTCCTTGGCTCATCCACGCCAGCTACGTGTTTTCCACAATCACTTGACAACCTACCTTACCGGTACAGATGAAATACATTTACCCCCAATGTGCTTTCACCGAGTTCACCTAACCCTCTTTGAACTATCTAATTTTTTATTGTATTTGCTCAAAATGTGCCTCCCATCCCATTACCCAATTTCACTTCATTTTTTCAAGATTTACATATAGCATTCACCTTGGACAGAATTCAGCATAAATTATCCTATCCTACCTACTTAATTAAGTCACCAACCTCTGTAAGCACACAAATTTGGCAAGTTTACTATGAAACGTGAGTGCTGAGAAAAAGCGTGTAAATCAAAGAGAAACACTATCGTACCTTACAGTTGTAAAAGGTTGGGAATTTCGCTTTCACGCATTAACAGACTCTGTGAAAATATTTACTCACAATTTACTTATTATTAGGAATGGATAAGTTAATGATTGATTGGTTATCCGGAGGTTGGCGCAGTGCTCTACGTGAGAAAGGGGATTAAACCATTCATACACGGAAGGAAATTTTCAAATCGCTTCAATTAGAAAAGAGGTGTTCTTAAATGAAAGTAATTTTCTTCTTAATTGGGCTTTAAGCTCTCACAACGAATTATTGGTGAAATTCAATGTTCGTATTCAAGTTTAATGCGGGTGTAAATAGAACGTGTTAAGCACTTACATTGAGAGATTTGGTTTTTATGGAAAATAAACATACCAATATGCATCTAAGTACACCAGTCTAGTGCAAATTTTTAAAGCTGGGGGTTGCGCCAAGACACAGTTCTAGTTATTCCAGGTTTGGAAGGCTTTTTATCCCTTCAAATGAATTTGAAATTAAATGTATAATTGAGCGATTGTGAAAATAATTTGTTATGAAAATCGACATTAAGTGCAATTGTGGCGTAAGTGCTCTTCAATTTTCCCAAGAAACATGTAGTTGGAAGAACGAAATCTCTAAGTCTCACATTCCCCTTGCATCAATAAGTATCTCAGCAAAGGCTATTAATCCATGCGAGTAGTTCAAATCACATCTCATAAAGGACTATGATTATAAGATGCTAATTATTGAATTTCAAATCATGATGTAAGGCAGAGGGTTGTTTTATTGTGTGCATTGCTGGTTGACAAATTATGAAATGACCCTAAATCCTAAGATTTTGATATGGCCCCGATAAATTGTCTGCATTATAACTAAGCATTGTGGAGAATTTAGGTAAAAGCCGTGTTGGTACTATTTCAAATTACGTATGATCACCAACAATAAAATCTAGATGCTCATGGATTATGGGGCTGCAATTGATTCTGCAGAACCGCAGAGAGAAGACTAAGGTAATGCTTTGAGATATTAAGTGGCTAAAATGGGACGTTCTTCGTGCTCTGCACTTTAGTGCACTCGAATCATTCAGTAACTATATCAGTTTCACCCGGGCTATGAATGGCGGATGCTTTAACCATGTTGTGATCAACAATGCCGGTGGCGTAGGGGTGACGTACTGGTTCTTCGAACCTGTTATTCGTCTTCTTACCTGAGGCATTATGAACTGGAGAGGTTTCCAACTGTTAGATAAGAAGTTGCAATTATCTACAATTTTGGCCACATTGACATTTGTCCAAATGAGTAGGCACTGATAGTTGCTTGAGAAAACTTTTGTGCACAAGGAGAAAATCTGATTTAATCGACTGAGTTGAGATTAACTTTTAGTAAGACTATCCCCTCACCCCACCACTCACCAACAAAATAATTGTATAGAAGTGTGTGTTTAAAATTATATAGCCTTGGTAAACTCTACGTGAACTAGGGGATAATGTCTAGACAGTTACATTACCATCCGTCATGCAATATAACCTCTGAAATATTACAGAGATCTACAGGAAAATAGACTCCTATCGGAGATTATTTCATCAGCTTTCATCTCATGCTCTTACACTCAATAAAATTCGAATAACTTGTAAATTTATCGTTATGTTAAGATCTTGATGCGTAGTCATTATTTTAGTTTACGCTGCGAAAGTGGTTACGTTGAACGGAAGAAGGTGGAGTACTCGTAGCTCAGTTGACAGTCTCATCATCCATAAAGCACCTGATTTGGTGGACTAGAAATTGCCCCTGAGGCGATTGTATTCTCAGACATGAGCATAGAAATCCCGTGCCCTCTGGGTGAATTTATTTTACGCAATGTTATGAATATTTTTCAGAACAAATGAAACCAGATTCCTCCTCCACTAATGATTACCATTTCCGTTTGGAACAGGATTACAGTCATGCAGCTTACACATTTAGAGGCGATCATTCATTAAGGTCTAGGCCAAACACAAATTTTAAGTCCTTTTCAACTCCCTTAGGAATATTGCAGCTTTGTCCGATTTCGATCATCATTAATCCTTTCTTCTAGATCAGTCCTATTTACTCATTAGCTGAGTATTTCGAGCTATCGAGCCTTTTACCTACACTTGTAACCTACATTACTATTGTCCTTACCGACTCCATCCTGCTTGATGCACGTCATTTTTAGATCTTTGAAGAGGACTTAATGACTGCAATGGTTTGCTCCTAACTCACGGAGTAGTTAGTGCCAAAGTAGTGAGTAGGGCCATCATCGACCCCCTACTCTCTGTTTTGAGACGTAGAGGAGGGGGGGGGGGTGGGGCCAAAGTGTTATATTTGAATGAAGTATTGAAGTGATTTCTCCATTTATTTACACTCTTTCTAAATGCCTCATCTAAGAGAAGCAGCTATCCAGGCTTTACATAAGCACTTGATTTTATTTTTATACTTTAATTGGCCACTTCCTCACCATTTACTCTGAGTAAATTCAATTACACAAGATTGGGAAATACGCGCGCTGGTTGGGTCGCCATTTTTGTAATTTCGCATTTGGCACAGCAGTCGTCGTGCCTACCTTTTTAAATTTTGCACATTCCAATGCCTGTTTCGTGAATAACAAATGCACATCTCATAAACATCACTCTGACATCCAAAGAAGTTTCAGTATAACCAACTGGAATAATTTGTAATTCAATCGCAACCAGCATTTTTATTGAGGCCGGTGAATCAAAATGATACGTTGATATATACCCATCAGAGTAGCATATCAACAGTGAAATGAGAAATTAGGAGTGAGATTAAAAGGCTTCGATCTTGAAATCAAATTTTTTAATATAGCTCAATTTGTTTTAAGATTCTTCTCTTTTCTTGAAACTCTTAAGGAATTGAAATACCTGTAATGCTCATTTCTATTGAGATAAGTGTTGACGCCGTTGACAGAAGATTCCGTTAAATTTCAGTCTATGAGGCCGAACGTATGCGTCATTAATTTGGCACTTTATTAAGCTTCTCAAATACGAAGAAGAGAAAGTCCACTTCCACAATCGACCAATTTTGAGAGATTGAGTACTTTCATAAATCAAATTTTTTGAGTCACGGAGTCGTTATTTGGCCCTAAACCAGTTAGATTTGTAGCTTGTGTGGGAAATCGATGAAAATATAATGCAATAAATGTAAAGGATATGTACGATATGTATGTTACAGATATCATCGTGACTTCACAATAGTTGAATTATTGAAGAACAGACAAGTAAATAACTTGGGGATTTGAGAAATTAACAAGTTTAGCTACTCACTATACAGAAAAATATACCGGTAAGAGTAGTTTGCCTCACTTAATGACATAATTTTGCAGTATTTGAACAGGCAACAGGGTTGGTAGAATTTAGATATTCCCAGTGAAGCCATCTTTCCACAGTCCGATTCAATTCAAAATTGATTGCATGCACTAGTTCACATTCCTGAACAAAAATTACTTGTGCAAAAAGCCGGAAGAAAGGGTAAAATTAATGGCGGGAAGCCGAAAAGAATAGGATAGATGTAAAAGTCTTTAGAAGCTATGACAGAAGGTCTTGTCACAAACAACTACGTCCAAAGTGACTGGACCACACTCTTGTAGCCGCAAAGTATTGCTTCCCATGAGGATTCTAACTATGTGTAACATTGAAAAATGTGTTGGGAAGGGATACTTGTTCATCATGAGCACTTATGGTTCGTAGGTCGGGAACAACGGAGTAACAGGTATATAATGGCAATTAGGACAAGGAGCGTAAAAGGAAAACAATACATATGGATGAAATTGAGGTCACAAGCTGAGAAAATCGTAAAATCGATAGTGGATGATGTGAGGGATAGATGCAGAAACTCGACGAGAAGAAATCCTCGACAAATATTCCAGCAGCACCCAATAAGCTGAAGATAAATCTGCGCTGATTTTTCAGTTAATAAAGCCGATATCCCCCCTCCCCCCCCTGGCAGGGATTTTATCTATTAGCACCCAACCAGTGAAAAAATGGAACGCCATCCAAAATGAAAAAGAGCTGAGCAGCTTCTACATGGACATTTTCAATGTTGAGTCAGTAAGATTATTTAAGTCAGTAATTGATTTAATTTTGTCTGGACTTAATTATTTGCCAATAACCGCCACGTGATTTATGGACACTTTAAAGCGAAACTTTCAGGTTAATAAGACTAATTTTATAAATTTTACTCTAATATGAATTCGTGTCAGGAATAAATGAATTGAAACAGTCACCTCCCCCTCTCCCCTCGCAGAAAGTCTATTTTATCACTTCTTAGACATGTTTTTATAAGGAATTTAAATAACTTCCAAAGACATAATGGAAAATCAGGACATACAAGATCAAAGTCATGGTCAAAGTAATTAAATCAAAGAGAGAGGAAGGGAAGGGAAGATAGGACCAAGAAGACAGAACTGAATTAGGAAGGAGGGGATGAAGCGGAAGGCGAAGAGGGGTCAGGATGGTTGTGCAGACTTGCAAGAGCACTTGAGAGAAGCAGCTGCTCATACAGAGGCATTTGAAGGGTAAAGGCGAGATTTCGGAAGAAGGAATCACATCCACGAATTCGTTGCCATGCGAGTTCATATAGCTGAACGCCAGTGATATGGGCGAAGGCATGAGCGTACTGTTCCAGCGAGTATTCAGTCAACCAGGCTCGAACTTGTTCTTCTTGCCATAATCGAACGGCTTTTGAAGGAACCTGCTCTACAAGGTAAGATTCGAGGGCCGAGGGAAGTTGAATGATTGAAGAACCCATTACGCCGGTCACTGCAGAGCTACAGGAAGCTGTGTCGATTTGCAGTGTGGAGTTGAAGAAGTAGGCACTTCCTGGAGCTCCGTCGCAACGTTGTGATCGTGGGCTCACCGCTGAAGAACCGATTACTAAATGTTCCAGGTTTGGAGGGGGGCGAGCTACCAACGTGAAGAAAATAAGTTAGACGATTTAATTACTTGAGTGTCAGTGAATTTCTTCGATTGGACAGTATTTCATCAAGCATGGTTAAAATGAACAGTTGGTCAGTTTTCGAATTTCTACCTAACCCAAACCACAAGAATAATTATAAAGTCATTCAAATTCGTCAAGTTTGGAGGGACAATAACTTAGAAAGCTACCTTTCTTACATTTTAATGATTTTTCTTTAGATTGGTAGTGCTGTAACTGGCAGATCTGTCTTATAAAGAGATTAGAAAACAAGCAAAAATTGAGCAAGCCATTGTTTGTTGCACATTTTCAGCGACAGACAATATCTGGCCATTCTTAAAAAAAAAGCAAAATCAGCTTTAGTGAATATATGTTAAGATTTAGAAGAGAACAATATTGGCGATTTTTACAAGCCAAGTCAAGTCAAATAACCGCGTTATTTACTGTATCCCATATTTCCCGATCGCGTAATTCCCACCTCCCCTCCATACTTTATTGACCAGGTGAAGGGATTTCAAGTTGTTGGAACTCCTTCTACTTTGAATGCAAATGTGGTGAATTTATGTATTTCCAGCGGGGATGTCGAACTCCCTTCCGTTTACGGTATGTGCAAGGTGCACAAAAAGAAAAGCCTAGAGAGACATCACAGAAGGGAAAGAGATGAAAATAGACCCTAGAGAAGAGAAAAATAATGCGTGTGCTAGGAAGAACACCACACACGCACACATTTCATAAACGCCAAAGTGGGCTAGATGGGATCTAATAATTAAGTAATTTATTTAATGTTTTTCTGCAAAAGATATTGCCCAGCATTTTATTAATTAAAGAAAATACTCTGAATTAATAAAGCTCACTATTATTGAACTCTCACTAGCTCTGATTCGCTACAATCATGGTAATTCTTATCGTCCCGCTAGAGTCCTGGCTATTGGAGAGAAAAATTACTCTAGAATTAGCTGACCAACCATCCAAATTAGTCAACTGGAAACAGGAGGCGAATACAGAAATCTGAACGTTAGAATTCCAGAATAGAAAGCAGCGAACTAATTGCAGGAAGTAAAAAAGCGTAGAACTTGAATCAAAGGGGCAAATCGAGTAGGACTCGTGCAATGACTCAACTTCACGTTCTTCCGGCTGATTCATTCAACCTAATCCTTACTGGACTGTTTCATTGATCCCTGGCTTTAGATGTTTATCACAATTTATAGATACTTTAAATGCCTCCTCGTTGATCAGTACTTCTTTAGTGATCGCAGATTGTAATACCCTATATTGAAAATGCCAATACAAGCAAAATTTCTTAGTTAATTTACTTTAATATTTATGAAATCTCACTTTGAGATGGCTTTGATATACTAATAGCACACTAATTAGCCCCAACTATTCAAAAAAGGCAAAGTGACGAGAAAAAGCGTGTATGTGATAGTGCATAGGGGGGCGGGGAGGTAATGAATCAACAAGAGCTTAACTAGTTTAGAATATAGCTGCAACTTTCAACCAAGTCATTTCAACTGAAGCTTTATGTGGTGTGCAGTGAGGAGATCGAATAAGAGCCACAACTAGAAGGCAACCATAATGAACAAGTTAGGCAGATGCCTCGGAACGTAAATACGTGAAGGATTAGCCGAAAAAATTTTAACCGGGAAAAAAACAATAGTTGTCACAATCTTCATGATCTCGGAAAAATAAGCACCTCCAATAAACCAGGACACTCTTCAATACAGTGATCGCTTAATGCACACTCCCTTCTTTTTTTCCCGGCACGTTTAACGCTCAACAATACCTAAACGGTGATATACCAACTTGAACTTCAATAAGTTACGGACGACAGAGAAATTTAACCAAACGCTGCTTATAAATCAAACAGCACCATGAACTCTGTAGTAATTATGTAACTTTATAGTAAATCCGAAAACGCTTTAACGAGATGTCGCAACAAAAATTCCCTAAAAAGAAAGGAAATCCTAGAAGAGTAAGCAAGCGTATGACGAGGCGGATGGAGAGAGGAATAAATCGGTCGATAGAGTTCGAGTTCCAATCAACACGAGATATCAAACTTCTTAAGTTTAAAAATGATTCGATTAAAATCTGTTTTCTTGGCACTTTTCTCATGCACTCATGTCAGGACATTCACAACTCGATGTGTGCTCAAGTGAAATGAAAATAAATCTCAGTAAGGGAGTTAAGTACCTAATTAGAAGTGGAATACATGTGACTAGAAAAAAAATTTGTCAACTGTTCATTAAAGGCAAACATGCCCTACTCTCGTGATTGTCACTGCTAACTTCTCCAACCCCCAACTAGATACTGAAACACTCAATATACCCATATTGTGCATGGTCATTTTAAAGGGCATTATAAAAAAATATCAGGTTCTTATCTAGGTAAGCATGCACTTAGGCAATAGCCCAACCATCAAGTTTTGCGTGTTTCAAGAGAATCGGTTCTTTTTAAAGTTCATGCGTGCAGTTATACTCTTATATGCGTTTTAGTTGGAGAAAAAACAGTTGTATCAAGGTGGCAAACTTTAATGCAATGCAAGGATGAATGCCATAGTTGCTAAAAATTGTAGACTTTCCAAGAGATAGACGAGGTAAAATATGAATGTGAGATCCAAAAAGACCGCATAAGTGAACACTTGTTAAATGTTTAAAAAGGGGTATAAACCATTCCCAGGGCTTTTAACAACATTGACAATGAGAGGTGTCACCTTTTCAGTTCACCTGAACAAACATCGGCTTTCTTGCATTGACTTACCAATTATTGGTTTCACACGCTCATACTAATGTAACCTCATTACTGTCGCCTTGTTGGGTAACTATGATCTTCGATTTTTCCTATATTGCAAGTTACGTTGTTGTTTAATTCTTTAACGACCGATTTATTTATTAAAAAATGTACCAACCACACTCACGCGTGTCTCACAGCAAACTGATGTATCAGATGAAGGCTAGAGACGTACTGAACATGTTTCAAACGACAATAGCGCCTTCTGCTACGAGTCTAGTATCAATGGAACTTAGTTCAAAAGAGGACCGTACAGTCCTAAAGGTGTTAAAGGGTTAAATCATAGGTCTTTCGATTTCCTCTTGCTGGGCAAAAGCAATTGTGGCAGTAGTTTGGCACTACGCCAACTTATCTAATATCAAATGAGGCATACCATCTTGATGCTTAGAATAATATAAGATTCCCATTTTAATACAACAAACATTCAGTTTGGGTGTAAATTTTTTTAAGCTTAGGAAATAAAAACAGTTACATAACTTATTTGACGATCTAAATGGATTTGATAGGGGAGTATAAGATACAATTTTACTTATAAGAAAATATTTTGCAATTTAGAAAAAAAGGTCTGTACCACCTTTATAATTTGGCATGAACAATTGTTTAAATGGGATCAGAGAAAGGGATACTAATTATTTTAATAGCTACAAACAGTCTAACCAAAAGGGTTTCCAAAATTTATCCTGGTTATGGTGTACATGTCCAAATGTCTGTGACATTCTTATCACAAGCAGAATTAAAAACCGACGGTTTGCCATGATCGTGAAGTAAGCAAGAACACAAGCAATTCATTAGAGAAGGGGTTTAATTATTCACCCAGTCATTGAGATGCGACGCTAATATGATACCAGAAGTCACCTGAATTCGCCTTTTTTGATACCAACATAAATAGTGTCAATCAAATAGTTGAAATAATTTAGAGCTGTCGCAGTGAACTTTGTTCTTATTTCGTTCCAATGAATTTCAAGGAAAAAAAGAGATAGTAAATCTTCGAATGATTGAAAAGTAACTCCATAAAGACACTAAAACATCTACATTTAAAAGCGTGCTAAATTATCGGCTTATTACTTTTGCAGAGGTATAAGTTCGGATCGATGAGAATACCGTTAAAGGTAAGAAAGGTAAGAAACAGAAAGCTTAAGTAAAACGGATTCAATATAAGATGTTATGCAACCCGTTATGTTCCCGTTCATAAAAAAAATTAATTAATAATTGATTCACTCGATCTTGACATTGGAATAGGGAGTCTGCTAAGAAAACAAATCTCAATGCGCATTAGTAGGGCGCGCCACATAAAGCCTATTTGAAAAATTCCTCCAGATATTGACCACGAAAAATCGTCTGATTGATTGGATGAGCTAATGTGGTGAGGTGCTAACACTTCATTTGTGGCAATAAAGAAACTGGAAGTCGGAAGTTAGCATAAAATTGAATTTTGGAATCGAAAGAAGAAATCGTGAAGCGCTTTAAAGACTCTGACACAATACTCGCCCACTTTCTTGAAAATGGAAATTTTTGATTGAAGGAAAATGTAATCTGCCTGGAAGGATTAGACAGATGATTTCCCAAAAGGAGAATCTCAAAGTGAAATTCTATTGTAAAAATAACTGACATCACTTTTCAGTCAGTACAATGAATGCATAGGTCAAAACTGAGAATTTAGCGTAAAACATACACATTTGTAAAATTATTTTGGTAAAATCGCTTCTAATGCTAAACCTAAATTAATATCGATAACTTAAAAAAGTTACCTTTAAGTTGACGAGATGAGCAATGGAAGCCCTTGGCAGGGCTTCCAGCAAGTGGTGTCAAGGCTGCTGACGCCTCTAAACATGATAAAAAGTCAACTATAACATACTGGCGAAATTAAGTACCATTAATAAGCGGTATCACGATGATATTACCCGTCGATATAGAGGCCTGATTAGACCTAGGTGGTGGACATTTAACTGACACACCGCCAAGACAATCTGAATGAGATCTTTGATGCCGTTTGGCTGAACTAATAGAAAGTGAGGGTGGGGGCTGAATTTGATTGAGGTTTGTACCCACCCGCATCACACCATAGCGACGGAGTTGCTCCGTTATCTTATCGGCAGCATAATCCACTTGGGAGTCAGTGTAAAGTTTAATGGATTTAGCACCAGTTGTAATGAATTTGATGAAGTTGATTGGGACGTAGTCCGCTTCTAAAATTACTGGAAGCAGGGGAATGCGATTCTCGTAGGCAGATACCACTTCTTTTACGCAATGGCAGGAGGCGTTGTAGAAGGAGCTCAAGCATATAACCATTGCTGCTGAATCGAAGACGGCTTCGGCCATATGTTCCAGGAAGGATCCGTGTCCTATTTAAGACAAATTTAGACATCTACTGAGAAATAAATTCGATAGAAAAATACCAATTTTAAATTAGCGAACAATGTAAAACTATTATCGTGGTATCTTAAGACACAGATAACCTACAAAAGTGATATTAGCAGTTACGACAGGAACGCAAGTTAAATAACAGCAATTTTACAAAAAGCACGCTTTTTTCTCATTCCATTAAACTCGACTGTAGGTCGAACGACGTTTTAAATCTTGCATTTTCTTGTTGATTAAATAAGACAATAATTTAAATAGTACTACCCAATCCACTTGTGATTTACTTATTATGACCAATATGAAAATAAAAAATTCTAGAACGACAGAAGCTTATTAACCATTCTGATTTGTTACCAAAATTTCACCAGTCAGTTTTCAATCAGTCTGCCACTAAAAAATTTACCAGAAAACAATATATTTAAAATGGAGAAGAATAAAAATAAGTCCCTTCGAATAAAAAAGCCAAAACAATCCTTGAGCTGATTAAAGTGATTCAGTTAAGAGTCATAGATTATGCCAACTAACAGCTTTGTAACACTAAAAATGGGAACGACGCTACTACTTAATCACCAAAAGTTGAAAAATTCAGCCTGTATGCTTTCTTCTATCGGTGTGTGATGCAGGATTCGAATCTTCACATTAGAAAACCGAACATCATGTTTTTCAAAACTAGCTCAATAGAAATCAATAGGTTCATGACTGATGTCTTCAGATTTGTTCTTTTTTTTTGGTCTACGCCAATTCATATGAATAATTAAAGGCATAAATAACTTTTCACCGAAATAGAGGACAACAAGGTTAATAAGGCTAAAGATTTAGTCACTCAGTTACCGAATAATTTAGCTAACTTCATGATATAAGATAAATAAAAGTAACAAACTCCTTCCAGTTTAGTTTATTAATGAATTGTTTTTTTTCTATAATATATTTTGGGAACTGTCTTAACTACTCTTCTAAAAATATTATGATGATTTAAAAATGAATGTTAAGGGTAAATCATACCTTTTGTCATTCATTCATTCAAGTAAGATCTTTCATAATTGCTTCTCTATGGTGCAATGACTACACCCAAATCTAGATAATACCCTTCTGAAAAGTAAAATTCAGGTCCACGCTTGTCGGTTTGACCATACATCAAGGATAGTAAAAAATGTTAAATAAGAATAAATTCAAAGCAACTCATCTCTTTCACCCACAATATAGCACAAATCTCAATTTCAGAAAAGAATCTTGCAATTATTATTATGAAACAAACAGGCCAAACTGAGGGCCCCTTTTTGAGAAATCAACAATTTTCCACTGTGCGGTTTTCCAAATCGGTTGCAGCCGGACTTACGTTCCCAGATATCAGAATTAGTAATTGAAACTTTTCAATGGCGCACATAAGTTGATGCGATCTAACATAGTATAGTGTCGACGAAAGCAGCACAATGTTATAATTGATGGTTCTAGACAACTAAGCGTCCTATCGTGGTTATAGTTGAATTAAACCGATGTTTTAACTTGAGGTGGAAGGGGAAACAGACACTTCAATAGTCGCTTTCAATGCTTATGAGCTGAAAAATATATTTACATAAATACTTACCAATAAAAGATGAAAAGTGAGCATTAGTGAAACTTACGACAATGTTCTGTAAAAATCCATACTTTCCATCCTCTTAGCACAAGAGCCTGTTTCAATTTTGAGACCAGATGCTGAGCTGTATGGTTATAGCTAATCATAACGTGTCCACGAGGTTTTGGAGAGGTGGTTATAGCAGAAATATTCAACTTTCCCGACTCATCAAGAAAGTTTATATGTTGTGAGAGGATGCAAAATAGAGCTTGAACCGATTTCCGACATTCCGCAGTGTACCTTGTGTCATTGAACTGAGCGCAGAGTTTAAACAGATCTGAGGTCTCTTTAAGTTGCTCTCGGGCTTCGGGTAGGCAGCTTAAACACCAGAGTAAATCAATAGCTTCCTTTGCCAGAGTATCCTCAGAAAACCGATAGCTATGTCTTGATGTGGTATCTGACTTTGAAGCCACCTTGATAAAACCATTCTTAACTCGAAGTGATATCTGCAAAGCAGTTGAAATGTATCCAAGACAATTGTTAGCAACCAAACTTTTTTTATTTGAATCTACTCCCGCTAAATAACCGAGACATACAAAAACTTCCGCTGCATGATAACCATACTTTGCAGAGTAGTAATCAGGAGGAGATTGTAAGGAGTCATTTAATGCTGACAAAATATGAGTAAGAACATCCTGATCAGTTGTAATAGCAGAAACGTCTTCATTTTCATTTACGATAGCAGCTAGTGTGAATAGTGCTGCAGTTTTAAGAGAGATCAGAAGATCGGCACATTCCTTGGAAGCAGAAGCGTCAGCAACATAAGGCTCTAAGATCTTTATACCTCCACAATTTCGATAGTCGTCACGAGCTTGAGGACAGTATCGAAGAAGATTGTGGAGAATTCCAAGTGAGCAGAGGACAAGTAATATAGAGTCTTTATAAAATGAGAAACTAGACGACATCTCTGAGCTGCATAGCAATTTCCAAATAGATCTATGGGCGTCAGCTAATACAAAACGATTGCAAAGATCACAAATTTTGTCTGTGAAATTCCATAAGGCCACGTACAGAGCCTTAAAGTTATAAACAAGGGGTTCTTCAAAGTGTATAGAGAATAAATGTGGTAATTCTTCCACAATGAAGTCTACAGCAGATTTAAAGTAATTGACACAATTATCTGAGGCAGTGATTCGAACGACATCGGGATCACATATCACTGTATATGTCATAGTTGTAGAAAGATTCCGTAAAACGGTAAAATGTCGTTTTGTTTCAGCTGAGGAAAGGTTCGATTTGGGAGATTGAGAAAATATGCGATCGAGTTCGGCTTGAAGCTGACTATTGGAATCCATCGTAATTTGTAAGGGCAGAAGGATAAATAAAGAAGAGATAAATAAAATACGAGAAATGTGGGACACTACAATTATATAGACCAATACCAATCATCCGCCCTCAAATGACCTTGTCGTTGTTTTACTTTGTTTTCAAGTTAATTGCATTCAAAATTAGCTGGTTTCATGACTTTTCGGTGCATGTTTTTATATTTCACTTTTATTACGTAACAAATGATGATTTCGCCACAATATTAAAATTCATATTTAATGGTTTAATAAATTTAGAAATTGTACGTCAAGAAGTATATCTAATAAATGAGAAAAATGCAAAAATCATACAAGATATTTTATTGGTTTTGGCATTTTATAAAATAAGGGAATTTATTCTGAATGTTTACTTTTGTTTTTCATTAAGACGAAGGATTTAACATAACCTTGTTAGTACTATTTATCAACATAGACTTTTTGTGTGATTAGATTTAATTAAATTTCAATGAAAACCCACTGAATATCTGGGTATTTCATTCCATCTAATTCATTTCTTGTATTGGCTAGTCGTTATTTTGTGTAGATTGGTATTCCAATAAGAAATCTATCTTGTAACCTGTTATTTGATGAAGTCATGAAACCATCTAATTTACTAGCCAAATACTAAATCTTTTCCTTTCCTCAATGTCTTCCCGTGATGATTGGTTGCCGTGAAGGTTTTCTCGTAAAAACTTTGCTGGTCTTATTGGAAGGCATATGTTGATATTTGATCGTTCTTCTTAAACAAATATTTACGCAAATGCCCTCTGTTACCACGATCTTTTTATTACACTCCGTGTGAACATTCTTATTAGTAATATATTTGATAGAGACACCAGTTGTTCATCAACACCTGACAATTAAGGAGATGTAACAGGCAGTACGATCTTGCTAGTAGTATCCACAGTCTATCCAGTTCAATGTGTGCGTTCGAACATGAACACCTATAGAGATGTCAATTATTAATTAAATTCCTTCCAGCCGTCTCAGTGCTGACCTTACGAGTGACTTCATCTATTCCTTCTGTGTGATCAGTCGAGACAATCTTATTCAGATGTCAATTGCTGGTCAACGAATAATAATGCTTTTATTACTTGTAATGTGGTTAAGTAGTGCTCTCCCACTTGTTAAAATCATTATGAAAGAGTAGACACGACATACCTGAAACTAACCTATGGACAAAATATCTACATATGAATCTAGCTTAAAGTTTATTTTGTCAAAATGCAGAGAATTCTGGTAAGGGCTGTTGTCAAGATCTTATTGCCGATCAATAACTTCTGAATGTCAGATGCTGATAGATGCTCATTGCATATAACATCTCTCGTTCAAATATGTGACATCCATCTGGGAAATTCGAGACGGCGTATTTTACAAGTCGTGATGTTGTCTAGTATCTCTGCTCTTCCCGCATTTCTTTTGAACATGTTAAAGCCTCTTAACATATTTTTTAAGCGCAATATTATTTTATTAAACACATCAATTGTCTTCTTTTATATCTATTCATTTCTCTTTAAAGATCACAGCTCTTAGCTTACCAGTTTCCTTCCTAATGAAATATTTTTTCACCGACCCCCTACTTATTCTTGTCTTGCAGCAGCTGAATTCTCATTGTAAGAAAGAGAGGATTATCGTAGTCTCTATGATCTAACTTTGACATATTCTAAGCTTAAGCCTTACCATCTTTATCAGTGAGGTGATGATCTACAGCGATTCGTCACAGGCCAGGACCAAGGACATATTGACATAACGAACCTCTGCCCAGACAACCCAAACAACCCAGAGAAGGAGATCAAGTACATAGAATGCACGTTCTAAACCAAATATAATTCAAATGAAAACGCCTGCTAGGAACTGAAAAGAGTTGACTCAAAAGCTTCATTGGATGGAGGAGAGGTACAGTAAGATGTTTGAAGCCTGAGTGAAGAGTGTGTCATTGGGTTAACAAAGTCGTTTGAGTCATGTATAAAGGCAATCTCCAGTCAAAGGAATATGGCCTTACTGTCAGCCTTCATTCATTCATTCATTCATTCATTTGAATCTCCATTCTACATTCTCGTGATTTAAAGTTCAGTTGAGTTTATTTAAGTTGAAATACTGTATTTTACCATTTTTCAAGGGGTATTATGCCAAATAATAGAAGTCTGAAGCTTTGAAATTTGATACTCTAACATCAGCAATTAAGTGCTAATTATATACTTATATTTGATTGTGGACTATTAAGATGTATAACTTGAGATAGCTTGTCAGTTATTGAAACTACAATCTTTCATGAGGATGCTATCATAGTGCATACTTTGAAAGGTTTATCAAGATCCAAGGGAGATCCCAAAGACAGTTAGATACTCCTCTCTCTTTTTACTTACCCTCCATACCTGCGAAATTTTCCATTCTCACTTAACTGTTCTACAACTAAACACAAAAACCCCTGTTTTCTCACATGGCGGTTCGAGTCCAAGCACAACTCTTATCACCAACTCCTATAACTGTCATCTCCACCTGATTTCTCCTTAATTTCCTTCTACTAACTTCTACCTGCATCGCCTCAGTAAACATCAGCATTTGTAGCCCCTATCGTTCTTTCCTCCCTTGCCGCTTCTCAGTAAAGTGGCATTTTACCCATCATTAGTAACTCTTTACCTGGTGACCTTCTTATCCTACTGTGCAAATAAATCATTAATTGACATAAACTTTCAGGATACCTTTTATCTGGGAACCCATTTATTGGTTTCGCACAAAAATGTATGTCAAAAGAATTGGGAAATCATCTGCCTTTCGGTGTTTATTTTTCATGATGTCGGTAACGCTTGATTCAGACGTACTTCAGTGAATAAGCCTTACCTGTTGTAGGGACAAATACAGATGTATACCCTTTTTTGCTTGAAACCTAATACGTCTGAAAGAGCGAGAAAAGTGAACTTGATTAATTTTCACAGTAATCTAAAATATTCCCATAGTTTGCAATTTCTTGAATTAGGAATTTAATTTTGCTATAAATTAACATCCTACAAGTTGGAGTGACACTAATTATGGGAGTATTCTTTCGAATTTCTCCTGCACTTCTCGATTTGATGTGAATTCTAATTTCTGCGAATTCTTTCTCCCCCTTTTTTTTAACTGAATCAGCTTAAATTTTCACCCAGAATCCCAAAATAAACTTCAAATAACATAGGCAAATGCTAATCAGTTTCACATATTCTAGTGTTTACAACTTTTGTCATTAAATAGTAATATTTAAGTAGTAGTAATATGAAGTTTTTGGTATATAATTTACCAAATATTTAAAGCAGAATCTTGATTTCCACTCTTTCAACATTATTATTAGTCGCCTTGTATTTTAATTTTCATTATCCCTGAAGTCTTAATTTCGCATTCGGTAGCAAATTAGTTAATTGTATTAAGCCAAGTAGGCACTTTAAACTGGAGTAACTCTGAGTAATACAACTTCCACAGTTCGGGATGAATTTGAAAACATTCTCATATTGAATATAATATTACAGAATTTCATTTAATGAATTTTATAAAATAACGCCGACAGTTTCAGTTCGAATCAATATTATTATTAGGTCTACAAATTTGCACTAGCTGTTTTCCAAAAGATGGCAGTAGTAGTCGGTAGTAGTTGAAACATATTAATCACAGATGTCGAACACTTTGTTTTCACATTTGTAAATATAACCCTACTTTGATATAACTTCATTTGTGTTTGCATAATAATAACATTTTTAATTAAATATGTCTGAATTGAAACCGATTTCTGGTGATTTGCAGGAAGTATTGCTTCCTTATGCTTCAATACGAAAAAATGTGCGGACTGGTTGAGGCTCACCGGATTATCTCAGATACTTATGGTAAAACGGCTGGCTATTAGTGGCAGAACGTGTTGACGGGAATGGTTCTAACGTTTAAAGTGGTGAGTGGTGATTTTGCTGTCGAAGACCACCGGCATAGTGGTGGAGGGGAAAACGTTGTTGAAAATGTAGAATTGGAGGCGAGTGATTCTTAGTGAAGACTCTTGTCAAACTGAAGAAGAATTATCAGAATCATTGGTGAGTATCAGTGAGCAAGCAATTTCAAAACCTCTGAAACAGTTAGGAATGATTGAGAAAGAAGGATGTTGGATACCCCACGAGTTGACACAAAGAGATGTTTGTCGAACGACGTTTGTTTACTTGTGAACAGCTGCTGGAATGGCAAATGCGAAAGGGATTTCTCCATCGTATTGTTAGTGGGGACGAAAAATGGGTACATTACAATAACCCTAACCCTAACCCAAGCGCAGAAAATCATGAGAATTGCCGGTGGTCATACCGTTGCGTCAACACCTTGGCCGACGAATACCCATGGCTCAAAAGTCATGCTTTGCGCTTGGTGTGGGGGGAAGGGGGGGAGGGGGGACCAGCCTGGCGTAATTTATTATTCACCTATTTCTGAAACCATCACAGGTGAGTGTTATAGGACCGTGATCAGTAAAAAGAAAAAAACGGACACAGTACAACGAGAGACATTGCTAAGTTGGTGGTGAAAAAATATCTCAAAACGTTAAAGAAATTGGAAATTTTTGCCTCACCCGCCACCCTACTTTCCAGATCTTGCTCCGTCTCATTTTCACCTCACCACCTCGCTCAATGGCACACGGCCTGGCTCACCAGCACTGCAGCTCGTATGAAGAAGTGAAAAATTGGATCGACTCATGGATCTTATCGAAAGATGAAAAATTTTTTCGCCGCGGGATTCACCTGCTGCCTGAGACATGGGCCAAAGTGGTAGCCAACGGAGGACAATACTGCGAAACTTAATGTATGTAATCGTTTTGTTGTAATAAAGCCTCAAATTTAAAAAAAGTTGTAGACCTAGATAATTATCGGCATTTTAAAAATTCAATTTTATGAAAGACATGTTCAGATAGAACTAATAAGCGGCTAAGAATAAGATCACCGGAAGTTGATTTAAAAACGGTAAAGGGTGGGAAATGAATAGACAATAGAAGGATATTAAGTAGTAGAGAGGGGTGAGAAAAAGAAGATGAGACGTAAGGGGAAAGGTGTTGACGATGTACTTAGGATAGATTTAGCTGGGAGCGGGGGTAGAATGGGAAGTGTAGATAGAAATGGGTCGCTTGGAAGGTCGGATTGCAATATTTGGGCGGTAGAGGTCAGAGATAACAACTTAGGTAGAAATGGTACTTGAAAATACTTGTAAGAAACTGCTCTTTTATTCGTCATCACTTCACTAAGACCAAATATTTTAATTAGGACAAATGTAGATGGGGTGAGTTTGTCTTTCTGAGACTTCATGACATTTAGAAACTTGAGCGGCAAATTTTTAAAATATATGAACTCAGACATCCAAGAAATGGTTATATGTGTATGACTCATACCAGTTTAAATCGAAAGTAATCGTTGCTATGTTTGATGCTGTTCCAATTCGAGTACAAAACGATATTGACTAGTTTTTAAATTTTACTAGAGAGAACTGTGAAAGACTTAACCTCTGAAGCCATTTTTTAAGGTTGAAATTTTAATATTCATTCGTATTCGTCAAGAATGTATTTTACTAACCACATTTTGGGGGCCAAGGGAGGGGGATATTTCTAGAGCCATAGGTTTGAGTGGTCACGTCTTTCCTATAAATGGATAAAGTTTCTGAGTAATTACTTGGCCTGAGCTCAGATTAAAAAGTACTTTTGTTCTCTGAAAGGTTTGTGGTGATTAAGCCTAAATTATCTCTTTGTTGTTAATGACTTGTAACAGGAGGAGATATATGTATATAGAGAAACAGTTGTCTGTTCTAGCGTATAAGAGAGGGGAAAAGGTGAAACACTTCTGACAGAAATGGTGTTGAAAAGTATGACATGGCAACCGTATTTCCGGAGCATGAATATCAAAGGACTGTTTGGGAATATTTAATATAAAAGTCATCATGCCACCTATTAGAAAATCGATTTATATATGCCCCTATGTATAACTCATTAATCTCCACCAACGCTTTTCTTTGATCTTTTGGAGTGCTTTCCCAACCGACTTCTTGAATTTCCGCTAGAGTCGTTAAATTGAGTTTATTAACATATTGTCAGAGCATTTACATGAGGGAAAAGTTCGTCATAAAAGAGATAACCTTATTCCAATTTTTAATTGTCTTTGAAAACGCAAAAATACTGGCAAGCAATGTGCAGTTGAACTCACTCCTTCTGTGATCACTTTTACGATGTACGATCAATCAATGAGGCGGACGTATTAGGGCCTATTTATATGAATATGGTATTGTTTTTATGACAGTGATTGCCTCGAAGGTAACCTCGAAGCTGTATTAAATATTCTATAGATGACTGTCTGAGAACAACTGTAGTACCAAGGTCGGTAAACACGTCCTAAACGAATAAGTGAGTCTTTATTTGAATCTTTATTATTTAGCAAAGCTACTTCTGCTTATTAAAATAATAAAGCGAGAGAGAGATAAAATTTAATTTGCTGAAATTTATGCCATTCTCATCTTAAGCCCTTCCTTTACATTGGTGTTGGATCAAAACCAATAGTTCGCAACTAAGAAAAAATAAATTACCAAATTATTGTAACTTATTCGTAAAATGCGCATTTTTTACTAAAATATGCTAAATTGTAGAGTCATTGCCTTCTGTAATCTTGGAGAAAAAAAATAAAACATATCAATAAGTTTATCTCGTTTAAAAATTTATAGCTATTTTGAAAAAATAATTTAATGATTTATTATGAGATTTTTTCATCTCTGACAAATATCATTAAACTTTTCATTTCCTGTTAGTTAATTTTGTGAAAATTTTTCACCTTACTTTTGTAGCACGCGTTCTACTTACAGAATGATACAATAAATTATTTTACTAAATTAATTAACTTCATGTCGAATACAGCCAGCGTATAAATAGGAAATTGGCCAATCAATAGCGTTTCTTATATTTTGCTCAACTGACACTGGACTTTCCCATTACTTTTCGAATTAATAGCTGCCTAGTGAAAATGTACTCCTGAATGTGATCATCAGAACTAAATCAGGGCTGGAACAGAGTGCTAAAATGCAGAAAGACAATCATAAAGCCTACTAGAACTCCCCCCTCTCTCTCTCTCTCCTTATGTAAATGAACTGATCAATGTAAGAGGAATATTGACCTGTTTCATGAATAGAATCTTTAAAATAGGTGAAGGAGGTGGGGCGGATGAAGAGAATAAACTGGAGGTATTCAACACAGTACCAGCGGTCATAAATTTTCGAAAGTTTGCACAAGATATCCAGTTCATAGTTTCCCTCGTGGCGAAGCAAAGAAAAATATTCCAATCGGGTGTACAGAGGAGAATTCGGTTCGATTTAAAATATCCCAATTGACACAATTCACCACTTCGTTTTTTCCTACTTGAATGTTTGGTTAAAGCTCAAATTCCGCTCGAAACATTGATGAAATTAAATGATAAGTCATGGTATTTCGTACATTTTTTACACGATATCAAATTTACTATGAAATTTTAATTATCAATAAGACCCTCAGGGTGAATTCAAGTGAACTTTTGCACGTATTAATTAACCCCACGGGATTACGTAAACGTAAATTACCACCGCTTCACTTAATTAAGACGTAGAATTTCTAAGCTATACCTATTTCGAAACCTGATTACTATCAATGCTATGTTTGTTTGCAAACTAACTCAAAATTAGTAAATAAAATGGCATTAATATTAATTACTTAATTTTATTTAGTCTTCAAAATATGAACGAGTAAATAGATACTGAGCATTATCTAGAATCGCCCATGGATATAGTTTTAAAAGTTTAAGTTTAGTGGGGACAGTTGGAAGACAGTCTAGTTGTTTATTTATAGGCTGTAACGAGGACAGTCTGCGAACTGCTTAGTCTCAAGGTCGAAAAATCTTCAAGGAATAAATAATTGAATTGAAAAAATAGTAATGAAAAGTATTTGTTGCTTTGATAGGCCGAATTAAGGAGACTCCAAGGCTAGATGCCTGTTACTTGAATTCATGTGCTGTTGAAGCTTTTAACAAGTGATATCATCATTATCTCAGTAGGCATCAATTGGTCATTCAAATAAATCCTACAGCTAAGTAACCTGCGTCACTATTATTATGTAAGCAGTATTTTATAGCACACAAACTTTGACAACATTTAGGAAGGAAATTAAACATTTCATAGCACGTATCTGCACCAAGTGGGCAAGTGTGCATCAAGAGGCCGGAATTAGTGTATGGTGTTTTAGCAAACTCACAAACTAGCCCTGTTACTTGGCGAATGTCTAATTTGATAGTTTAATTTAACTGAATCCCAAAAAATTTTCACTCTTGCCTTAACCACAATTTTTAGTACAACAGGTTTTGTTAGTAGATTGCAAGCGTGCTAGCTAATATTTCATTGAATAGACCACTTTAATACAATTATATTAACTGAGAATATTCTAATCTAATTAATAGTGTTAAGGAATTCAACATTAATTAATAGTCTTATTCACTAGATTCACCAATAAAACCCCAAAAGCTACAGTTTACATATGAAAAAAAGCATCTGAACATAAAAAATGGGTTAATAAGTTCAATGAAAAATGTTTTGGGGACTGAAAAAATTACTGCGTCATATAGTTCTATTTTATTGATTAGCGTTAGATAATTTTGTCAGAAATGTTTTGTTTAATTTGTGCACTTATATTAGTAAATCATTTCCAGGGTTCCTAAGCAATTAGAGGTTAGTGGCCAATTGATTAATTTAGATATTGTAGCAGTGTGGCTACCTTAATAAGCCTTGACTATTCTTAGAAACCTCTGTGGCAGATTTTCCTAGTTGGCAAGTCTCCCAGAATAGAAGAAACAGACGTATACCGCGAAACACGTTTATTTATTATGGTGTGCTGGCGGGCAAGCGTGAAATGTGCTAGCATGCTGTGTGTCGTATGACATGGAACTTAGTCATTATAAACACTTTATGGTATGATGACCTCATATAACTTGGGTCATTGATTGGCCGGGTAATCGTGTACTGGGAACTGACCATTGATTGATCGTATTGGCATAAGTCATTGATTGGTCCCGAGGCTTCTGCATTTGTCATGCTAAAGTTGTGTCCCCACAATATCTAATTATATCAATTCAGTATGCCCCTTCTTCCTCTTCTTCTATTAACAAGGATAGTTGGATGATATTAGTAAATGGAATATCATAACAAAGCTTAATCGCAGTCATTCAAGAAGAATACCTAATTATCAAATAGAAGCCAGCCCCAACGGCAAATGAGTCGTATGGAAGTATAAAATTAACTGAAATTATCAAATAATTTTTTAAACACCTAACGGTAAATTGAAAAAGTTTAGTTTTTGAGTCGCAGGTTTTGTGCACTGTTTTCCGTTTTAACTTTTCCATTTTTCAAATTTTAATATGCATATTCGCGAATTCAAGAATTATTTGTCCAGTGGGAACATAGTTTTTTTCTTGGAAAGTGGCATATGGAAAGCAAAATCTTAATTAAGGTCGACACTATTTTTCCAAGGCCTTTTGAAGTCCTTTAGTTTATCTTCATAATTAAATTTATATTTAAATGAGTCGTTTAGAATTCCAATATTTGTGGAGAAACTCTTGATTGGGAGCAACATTTGGTAAATAAGTGCAATATTTATTTCTAATTTTGCCAACCACTAATCTCCAACCCTTTCCGCTCAAATTGTTTGAATCCCCTTCAGAGAGGGGAGATTTGTTTTATCAGTAAGTAAGACTATTAGTCGAGATCACAAGTTAATCCCACCATCATTAAATCATCACTTACAACTTTTATAATATCAGAAGTTGATCCGGTCACCAAATACCAAACGCTCTCTCCTCTTGAATTATTTCTGGCATCCGAAATATGTCTGTTATATGAATAATTTTTTTGGAAATGCCTCAAGTCATGCTCAAGTAATCCAGAGCTAATTTTCGTAATTTGACTCCTGAATATCTGCTCGAGTTCATGTCGGTAATATTCAGTGCCTGATGATCTCTTGATTTAATTGGTTGGTTGCAGTAAATAGATTCACCTATAGCCATGAGCAGGTTGATAAAATTAGCGAACGAATAAAAAATGATCTAATTAAAAGAGAATTTCACTAACATGTTAACTTTACATACGATCTTTGCCTATCTATACCTCTTATATTTAGAACAGTCAATTTCTTAGTACAAAACACTTCGCAATAATTCGTTTCAATAAATATCCGATCGGCGTCATTGTCAATATTAAAGAAGCAAAAAATTAAATATTAATTTGAGTATAGGATAATATTTTTAATAATTATAAAGATTCATATTTTTAGCATGACATGGAAGATTTATGAAGTTCATGTTTTGGAGCGTGAAGTGCGTAAAAGAAAATATTTAGCACAAACCGACCTTGAAAATCAAATTTTATACACCGCGTTATACACTGACGTTGATCCCAACTTCGCTTCAGTTCGCTTCTCTCAATAAACTGGTAGAATATTTGTAAACTGATTTCGGTTGCTTACAGCAAAATTGCCAACCATTGCTCAGAGCATTCTGTCAGAAATCCAACCGTTTCTTAACCAATTAACTTAGCATTTTACCGTTCTAGAGTTAAATAATGAGAACGCTTTTCCAGGTGCTTTCATTATTCTATGTAGTACAACTTTAATCGAAATTGTTACCTATTTGAAATAATGTTAAAATAATCCAGGAGGGCAAATATTTAAAATAGCCCTTGCTAATTCTTAGCAAATGTTATTTCGCTTACGAAATCTGTGAAATTCAAAATTTTGCTTTACATTTGAATGCTATTAGCAGTTTTTATTTAGAAAACTTAATCTTCCTTTGAAAATAAGTTATGCTAAGTGTTTGAGATAGGCAAGTTTACCGCTTTGCTGAGTACTTCGAATTTTAAGCCTAACATAATTTGTAATATAAAATACTCAAATATATTTGCTTTTTCAAAATCAAGCTCAGTGAATGAGTCCTAAACACTGTTTGACAGACAGCCAACCGGACTGGCTGCAATAATGGCAGTCTGAGAACAGCCCGGGTAGCAAGATCGCAGAATACTAAAATTGAAAAAAATTAGGAAGTCAGCCAATGTTAGAAGTGGCCTCGGTGCCCTTGATAAGTATTTTCGATGAGTCTTTTTTGCCCACTTGAGCGCAAAGAGAATGAAATCTTACAATTTTTTTGGATTTTCCAGAATTGATAGAATTTTAGGTAAGTTAAGGGACTGATCAAGCACAAACAGAGGGAAAAAATTCCTGAAGGGGTTTCGGTTTCAAAGTAAAAACAAACTCTCAGTGGAAGAGAAAACTGATTCGTCATTAGGAAGAATAAAATATCGGTGAACGTGGAAGAAGTTACTAAAAATGAAAAAATCGATGCACCGATTCTCATTGTCATTACCTTCATTTTGACGCATTTGACAGCTTTACAGTTAAGTTCAAATAAATGCAATTGTAACGCCTATAGAGATTAATTCCATTTTTGATATGAGTAAGTTAATAAAGCATATTGAAATAACTTCTCATTTACAAAAGAGATGTCCTGTGTACATGAGAATATTTCATTAAATCTTTCAACTTTACCATTGTTCTGTAATAATGGTCTCAAAAATAGCCTATTGTTTAATCTCAGTGGTAGAAACAATTAATTGGCCGATAGACTTTTCTGTCCTAAAATATTACAAAAAGACAAATGGGGTACAGAATTTGTGTCATTCTCTTTACCAATTTGATGTGCGGTAGGTATATGAAACACATGAGATCATTTTCTCTATCGACAGTTCAATATTGCATGGTGAATGTCAATACATTGACGTAGTTCAGAATTACATAGGATTATACAGTGGGAGGTGAAAACCGAGCGGAAGTGAAGGGAACTTAATATTTCGGTTCCTAGTTATTTTTATTTTCTTAAGTTGGAAATAAATTGAGGTTTTGATTTGATTCGTAGATGTCAACTTCAATTAATTTCTCTTTCCCTTCTCCGGAGGAGGAGGTATGTGTCTGACACTTCTAACTAACGGATTTTCCAATTAGATTGACAAGTGACCTTCTCTTATTTTACAGTCTTAGCTATAAAGAACTTAGAGCACCATTATTACATATTTTCTGAAATTTTGACTCTTAACGAGCCGGTGCCTTTAAAATTCGGAAAATACTAGGCTTTGAATGGACAGTAAGCATACTAATATGCTGATAAAGGTCGTCTAGATTCGGCAACTCTGCGATAATTCAATTTCCATGACGCTTTCCACCTTTGTTTTTCTACGCAAACTTCCAAATCTACTAATATTCAATTTTCGAATTATTGCGTCACTAAAGTTGTCAAAATATGCACGTTATTTATATATACACACCGTCAACTTTAATGTCAGACAAGATTAGTGAGGGTCTTTGAATTAAGTCTTTAATTTTTTGAATGATTTGGAATTAATAAATTGCACCACACCGTCGGAAATGATTTATGAAAAAAAAATAGAATCGGAGCTCTTATTTGCAAGATGTATTTGCTAATGAACATTCATAGGTTAATGAAAATTTAATTTTTTAAGAGTGGGCTATGTTCTAGCAGAGCATTGGCCTTTTTGTTGCAGTGAAATGGTTAAAGAGTGACCGCGAATAGGCATTTTTATGTGAACAAAAATAAGAGTTGATATGCTTTGAGACCAACTAAAGAATCCTATATATTCATATAAGGAAATGACAGAAATTGGTGGTTGTCAACTGGAGAAACAATTATAAGTCGGATTATGTCATAGAGATTTTGTGCAGAAAAAGCGCTCTAAAAACAACTAGAGGCTAAATCATCTCGTTTTCTCATGGTATTCTACCGACCTCCTCCAATCTCATTATGACAGAGAGAGAGAGAGAGAGAGAGAGAGGGGATAGGTTAGTGGTGAACAGAGTTTATTGGAGGAGAACCGGGAAGTGTGGGAGGGAGAGAAAGTGTGCATGAGGGTAATGAACCCCTATGTATATAAACCCATAGGTTAATAAGCCTTGAAGACCTGGTGTACTTCGTTGAAACGTCAAACCACTTGTAAGCTTCTACACACTTGTGATATTACATCAATTAGATGAAAGCGTTGGTGACCGCCGCTGACAGCAATTTTAAGTTGTGGCCAATATTGTTCGGCTGAGTTGACTTGAGAGGGATAAGGCACTTCAAAATGTGCAGATGGCGCGTTGATGTAGTTGCCATCCCTTTGAGAGCGTCCAGCGACTCAAGGGGACAAGAAAGGGGGTATAATTGAAGAATACTTATCTTATTTTATCACTAAAGACACATTCTTAGTAATCGCGCTGGGTTCATTCGGTGAATTTGAGAGATTCAAACTCAAAATCAAATATCTCACAAGACAATGGCAATAATAATTAGTTCAGTAAAATCCCAATCGTCGTCCACTCCTTTCTCCTCCCTCGTCGTCTTCTATTTCTCTTCCTCTCCTTCACAAAATTGATCCTCTATTGCAATTGCATAAACAATGGATTCGTTTGTGACTTTTATTCCCCACAAATCAGGTCGAAGTAAAGTATTATTTTTTTGATTTAGTTCGTGGTGTTTCTAGTTGCATTTAATAATGAATTGTCTAATTTTCCTGACCAAATGCGCCAAAATTTATTTTTCATATTTCAAGGTCTATTTTCCATATTCTTAGGTGAGTTTAAGTTCGCTATGTTCGCAGCTTGATTACTTTTAGCGATTGACGTCTTAATATTAATTCGTCATAATAGTCAAATGATCGTCTTAATGTAACTCTTTTTCAGTATTGCCAAAACAAATTCAAAATAGTTCTTCAAATTTTAAAGATTTAATTTTTCTATTTTTATTTATAAAATAATTCAGAACTCTGCAAGAACATGCAATATTTTTTGAAGCATAATTTGCGTCTAAACAAGGATAATGACTGTTGGTGCTTTTTAATTGAATTATCTAACATCTTAAATCCTCCAATTGGGGCAACGTAGTCTTTCAACTATCCTTAAGTGTCACAACTAATGCCCATTCATTCGTAAACGCCTTCTGACTTGTTAGAATGTAACAGTTGGCAACATAAAGCCACTTCACATATTTGCAAATAAATTTCACGTGAGTTCTGCAAAAAGCTCTTTTACAGACGTGGTTTCTCCCACTTTTGCCACTGGATGAGTGGTTTTTTTGAATTTTTGACCAAGAATTATGACAAAAAAATATTGCCCATCTCGGTGAAAAATACTTTATCAAGCTTAAATCACGAAATACTATTTGAACATGGAGTGCTGTGAAAGTGTTCTCTAAGGGATGAAATGAGAAGTCGAAAATGAGTAAGTGCATCTAATGAAGGAAATGCATATTCAATCGAATTTTAGAAAAATTGGGTTATGCATTTCCTTAAAAGGCGTATAAAGCACTCTGTAATGCCCAAATTATCCAAAGCATGAAGTACATGATTTGAACTCTGAGTTTCTTGGCGAATTTACATTCAAGATACTCAGATCTTTTTGTAATCACAAGCATTTTATTCTTGTCATGAGTTTGCTCAAGTCTAACTCGAGATGCTTAGTTGCTCATTTTGTTTTGAAGTTGAATTCTATAATCGTTGACTTCATTATTGTGGTCTTCGAGCTTTTCCAGCCCCACAAAGCGGTCATATTCTGTGTATGCTACAAGTTAGATGTTCTTATACCTGCCTACTAAGTTGGTCGTAGGACTTAAAATATATAATATGCAATGGCAAAATACAAACAGGCTAGAAAAAATTTACCATAGTTAAGCGTTTTCTTGTTCTAGAACATCAAACAAAATTATCTGAAGAAGTCATGTTTCCAATTTACCAACTTCTACGAAATTCAAAAATATTTTATTCATGGTCTGCTCAGGAAACAGAGATGGCTTTGATAAGAATCCAGTTAAATTAAACGGTCAACATCATATGTGAATATCAGAGAACTTAATTCCCCCAGAAACCCAGGTAACGAATGAAGGAAATTGAGTCATGCTAATCTTATGGACATTGCTGTTAGGAGAAATTCGGCCACTCGATACTTAGTAGATTCGGTGAAGATAAGACTCAACATAACCTAAATTCATTTTATGGCCTTGTCCGTCTCCTTTTGCCCATTCCATATTGGAATATAAATTGTTATTTTGCATGCTCAGATGCCATTTCATGATTGCAGCTTTTTCTTCCCTTTGCCACGGATAATAGCAGCAAAACTTTACTGCGTACGATAAAATAAGTAAGATTTTCTACTATTCTATTGATACTTAATCAGCATAGGCCTTACATCCTTCAATATTTGTCTCCTAAGTCGCAGTTTACCAAAATATAAAAAGTATTAAGTCTATAACTTTGCTCCCGATCTTCTTCTTAATTTGAGGCTTTATTACAACAAAACGATTACATACATTAAGTTTCGCAGTATTGTCCGCTGTTGGCTACCACTTTGGCCCATCTCTCGGGCAGCAGACGAATCCTGCGGCGAAGCAATTTTTCATCTTTCGATATGATCCATGAGTCGATCCAATTTTTCACTTCTTCATACGAGCTGCAGTGCTGGTGAGCCAGGCCGTGTGCCATTGAGCGAGGTGGGTGAGGGGAAAATGAGACGGAGCAAGATCTGGAGATATTTTTTCACCACCAACTTGGCAACGTGAGGTCTAGCATTATCATGTTGTAAAATAACCTGTCACTAATAGCCGTTTTACTTCCTGCAAATCACGAGAAATCGGTTTCAATTCAGACATATTTAATTAAAAATGTTATTATTATGCAAACACAAATTGAGTTATATCAAAGTAGGGTTATATTTGCAAATGTGAAAACAAAGTATTCGACATCTGTGATTAATATATTTCAACTACTACCGCCATCTTTTGGAAAAAGGTGGGAGCAAATTTGTAGACCTAATGTATATTTTTTCAACCGAATTCATTGTGGTCTACTTTCGCTATACGTATGTATTGCACTCTTCTCATATATAGTGACTCAATCTACAATTGGATTTATTGTTTTTCAACAAAACGAAATCCTTTTTAGCAATTTTGGTATCTCTCTATTTTTTCTTCTCCTAGGGTTTGCCTATAAATGACCAACAGAACTCACTAGTACTCAGTACTGAGATTTTCTGCAATTTTATATTTACTTAATCAATATCCTTCAATATTTGTCTCCTTAGTCGCAGTTTACCAAAACATAAAAAATCTATTTTGAGAATGACTAATAAAGACCTTTTCCGATATCTCTACTTCGTCCAAAAAGAATGCAACACCTATTTATCAAGCCCGTTTAAGAATCGATTTTCCAACCCCAATCCTGGGTACAAAATCAACATTATGGTGTCTTTCTGGGGAGGAAGGAGAGACCTAACCAATGGGAATGGCCATTCCGTTCACTGGGTAAATGATGATGAGATTCAAACGTGCATGGTGACCAATGAGCTATTGACACATAACTAGAAGATAACTGATCTCACCAGACTCCATTAAATATAAACCATATTAGACTCATCTAGGATTGATGTAATACGAATATGCACTGGCATTCCTGCTTCCTGTGATGACCTAAGTGAGTCTGCCTTTGCAGATTGTTCTCCTTCCTTATTTTTTACTATTTGCATACTTGCGTTCCCAGAAAGTCTATCAGCAATTGAAATCTATTCCATTTTCTTGACTATTACTTTTGATTTGACGAGCCTGCGACTTTAACATATGCATTTATATTTCGTATGCTTGCATTTATGACATTACCAAATTCTTAACCAAAAATAAGCTGTTTACCGTCTAGAACCACTTTCTCTGAGTCTGATCACCACTGGTAATATTAAGGAACTCAATGAACACTCCACTTCTAATATAATTGTAGAGAATTTCCACTCCAGTCAACGAGAACAGTATTCACTAGTCCTATCACGATATCAGGAGCTGACTGCGTCATTATAATCTTATTGATAGCGATGACAGTCAGGGATGAGACACTTTATAAATATTTTTGCATAAACAGTGATTTGACACCACGGAACACCTCTCCTTTATGACAACCCACATTTTTGCTTATTCAATTTTAATACCTATCTGCAAAGGTTGATATTAAGCGCTTTAATTGCGTGTCAATTGAATTGAACTTGCAGAAACGGTAAAAAGTTCATTTGACCGGAATCAGAATTCAATGTGCGCATATTAATTAAATTCCACGACCTTGGCAAAAAAATCGTCTCAAACTTATTGCCAATAAAAATAATTTTTCACGATTCAAGTAAATGCTTTTAAACGTAATACTCTATTAAATTTACGATTTAGCATTAACACTGCGCTTCAATTGCAATAAGGACATTTCATTGTTTTTTGGGTTATGCAAATATACTTACCTCAATTAAAATCACGCTCACATCTAAGGCATAGTCATTTATTTACTCCAGAAAACTACAAAAAATGAGTCGTGGAGAAACAAATCTGCTGTCATTGGGAGGAAAGTACTTTTCATCACTTCATGGCCTTTTTTGGTGGTAAGTGCTTTAAAACTCCATTTAAGAATTACCTTTTCAAGAATATTCCATTTATGGTGGAAAATTAGGGTACAAATTATGAACTTATTATTAGCTAAAATAATTAAGGAAATAAGATAAGTGACGAGAGTAGACTTTCATTCATTTGCATTATCTTAAACGACAATATATACAAGTTAGTGTCTTAGCAAAAGCTTTTCTGTAATCCGGTGAAAAGATTGTATAGATAATGGGATTTAAGAGGGAATTCAGATAGCCCAACCAGAGGAAGAATTTTACACCTGAACTCGGTAGATGGCAAGCTTCTCCACAGAATGGTTGTATCAGTGCATTTATCGAGAATGGAATCCAACAGAGAAGGAAGCATCCTGTGATGATGGCCAATGTTCTTGCCGCTCTACGCTCTCTCCTATGCTCTAAACGTTCACGTCTAGCCAAAACCGTCTCGAGTGCCGCTTCTGACAATTGATTATTCATTATTCGTTTTTTGACAGACATAAATGCATAGGCAATGCTTGCATCAAGAGCGTGTTTTCGTTTTCTTTCCTGCATAGGATTTTTAGTCATCATTCGACCGCTTCCTTTCGGAAGTGGAGGAGGAAACGGAGGTGTATGAGATGGTTGTGAAATCGAGGGTTGAGTTGGCGAATTCAAAGGGATATAGTTAAAGGCACGTCTAGGAGTTGGAGCAGGTGACTGAGGAATGAACGGCGATTGGATTATCGACCCGTCTGTGGGTCTTGGGAATAGAGAGTTCGCATGACATCGACCACAGTTAATGTTATCCTCACTACCATTCCCTTCGCCTTCATCGATCCAAATTGTAGGACTTGAGAGACAGGCATCTTTATCGCTGTAGTGAAAATATTCCGCTTCTATAGAAAAGATCAGCTTTTTACTGGAAACGCCATTAGCTAGCGATTTCATGGGACTAGGAGGAAGTCCACTTAATGTTGCCGTATCAGTAATTGTTGCAGTTGATTCAAAGTTTCCCATCCTATCAGTATCTGTCGTGTGATATTTCATCCACTTGAACTTCTGTTTTCGAATTCGCTTTCGAGCTGATGCGTATATTTTAATGTAGATGCATACCAGGAAAATCATTGGCAAGAAAAATGCTCCGGCTGTAGAAAACACAGTATATACCTTATTCGGATTGATAATACAGATTTTCTCATTCATTACCTCTTCCTCAAGTCGCCTGTTTGCTGTTAAAGTGAAACGGCTGGGCAGTGATATGCATAGCGATGTGAGCCAGACGGCGACAATCATTCCAAAGACGATTTTCTTGTTATTCCTTCGACTATAATCTGCTCGAGTAACCGCCCAATATCGATCGATTGCAATGGCCACGAGGTGGAGAACAGAAGCAGTGCATAAGAGAACGTCCATTACAATCCAGAAATTGCACACTGCTACACCTAAAAAATTTGCAGAAAGAGCTGACAGTCAGAAAAATCGATCTCTTCAGTGTCTTTCTTCTCTTTAAAGGTCTGATGACCTTTTCATTAAAAAAATATTCGAAAACTTTTGTTGACAGAATAAAAACTAAATTTTATATTTCACTCTAAAACTGGTTGATAATAAATTTTTGTAACGACTGCTATAATTAAATATATATGGCCTTCATATGCAATTTTACTAATTAGCTATTGGGACGATTACCATAAAATTGTAATGCTTTGATGGTTAGGTAAAAGTCGTCATTAATCATTAGACATATTAAAAAGTACTCATAATAATAATAGTATAATTATTATGTTGCCCCAATTAAAGCTAATGCGTCTCATCAGGTTCATTTCATATAATGGTCGTAATTTCTGGTAGAATAATGTAAATTTGACACGAAGATAGCCAGTCGTCGTAAAATAACGACGTCGCTAATAGTTGGTGCAAAATGGGCTTCATTTTTAGAGTTTATCAATGCTAAAATTACGCGTGCTGAAAAACAACCAATACCTTATTTATAATTGAATAATTGATGTTAATTATCGATTTTACTAAAAGATCATTTATTAAGTGCCTAATAAATTTCAAAATCTCTAATTATCAAAGATGTTATAGTTTTAAAGATTTTCATAGGAGATAGAGAGATAAATGCAGTAAGAAAGTAGCATTTGATCTACCGGGGACTTTGCATTTTGGTAATTATTGCATTAAATAGTGAAAATTGTCTTCCATAAAGAAGCAATTGTTCTCAAGAGTCATGGATGAAGTACGAAAGTAAACTGGATTAATAACTATTGTCAGAAGGCCAAAAAACGCATACGATCAAATAACTGCTTAAAACGTGTAAAAGCCTGCAAATGGGATATTTACCCTTCAAAAGGTGATACTTTCTCCTAAAGTATGGATATCTCTTTTTCTTGCCTCAGAGCTAAGCCATACAACTACTTTAGTGAATACCGAAACCCGGGGTTGCTCACATCTCTCGATAATGTACACATAGGAAATCCTTAAAAAGTTTCAATCATACTAAAGTGTATAATACTTGAATGGCCTTGTCCAGCTTGGTTTACACTGGAAAGGACCGCAATTTAATATTTTAATTTACATTTTGTTGGCGTTTATTTTGCTTTTCCATTTTCCCACAAGTCCAACTTAAATTGACCTTTTCCACCAAACGGTTCTTGGCTTTGTGAGTTGTGTATTTTGCTACTGCGTTAGACGTAGTTAAGTAGGAATGCAGGATTACATTTACATGCCATTTCACTAATCACCTACTTTAGACACAATCTACTCTTTAATTAACAAGCGACCATGGTTTCTTGTCGGGGTGATGGCTGCAGTCCGAGGCAAATTAAGAGGCTTAATTTATAAAATACTATCGTCTTACTTTGGCGATAATCTCCTGAAAGCGCTATAATCCCAAAATCTGCAATGAAAAATGTGGGTGGAATTTAGTGATATAACCTAAATTCGCGCGTTTTTTCGGTTTTAAAAAAATGCATTTCAGTAAAATGTTATATTGTTGTGAATAGGATCTGAATAGTTTACTTACGTATTAATTTCTTGCAAAGAATCGTGACATCAATTCGAGGCCACTGTTTCAGTAAATCTTGGAAAATATTCGACGGTATTCATCAAATACTTCGATAAATGATTTTGAGCTATTGTCGACTGCTGAAGTATAATTACGAAACGCAATAAAAATAGATCATTGATTTAGTGAACGCAGAAATCTTCCAAATATTCTTAGTGATTCTAAAAAAGGGGGCTGATAAATGGTCTTTAAACAGAAGACGCTTATGCCAAATTTCAGCTTGAGCGAATTGCATGTAAAAATTAACTGGTTAAAAGGTCTAAGAGAATTTTGTCCTCAAACAAGAGCAACTCATGAACAACTGACTTCAAGAAATTGATTTATTGCATATAAAAATCGATTTTTATAACGTAAATTTAAAAAAATTGTTGTTTCTAATTTAAGGTGGATAGGGATGGATTTATGACACTCAGATCTCAAAATTTAACGCTATATAACCCTATTTGTTCCAACACCTATTGAATTATCTTGATATTGTGAATATCCAGTTGCTATTTCATGGTTAAGAGGGATGTAACTTTCTTCACACTGGCAAGAGCAATGCCACGAGTCCATCAAATGATAAGTGAGATCGGTTGCAAGTGCGTAAATGTCATTTTATTTGAACCCTATGCGACGTACAACTATCGCGTCAATTAATTGACCAGATAAGTACCCTTTATTCTTCCCCCATAGGATGTTCACTTTCATTTAGTCTGTATAATTAATTCAAGACTGTTCGACGGAATTAAAGGAAGATTTCCATGCATAAAACTCTTAGAACTGAGCTAAAGATGGAAATGAATGCTAAAGTGGAGGAAATATGGAAAGCCATATATTATTTTTCCAATGGCTTTAAAATTGGGTCTTTTATTTACACTCATGACTGAAAGCAATAACTAGAAGGCCTAGAGCAGATTATTATTTCAACTTAAAATAAACTCCTGGAATAGCAATAATACTATAAGGCAGGTGCTCACTAGATAGAGGAACGATATTTTGGTAGAAAGGAAACTGGCTATGAGGTGGCCTGTTTGAGGTGCGGGAAAAAAGTCTGTTGGAAACACCATACTTAAATACCATTCTCTTCTTAGTTTGCGGAAACTTAAGGTGAAATCAAAGTATGATTTGGTTATTTAAAAATAGAGAGAAACAGCCTGTGGAAAAGTGAAATATGAATTGCCGAAGTAGTTGCAGACCTAATATCATCTTTCAGAATTGGTTTAATAAGCTAGGTGTGGAGTTTGTGAGATAAGGGGTCGCCACTAAACAATGAATAAGAGGCTTTCAAGGCAAACCTAATTTCCGAAATAATAATTTCCACCATCCTCCCCCTCCCCCCCCCCGCGGTTGCACTCGCCACTTATTCCTAAAGACAAAGAAAAGTAGATTTAATGCTCCCCGACAGCGCTTTCGAAGAAAGTTTAGATGACAAAACAATATAACTGTACATTCTTTTTACCTAATGCAGATTTACATTTATTATCAGTACGAGTTAACAATTCACAATGTCTGCATGTGGTTTTCTATCTAACATAAAGCTGACTGTTCTTTGAAACTTGTTTTGCTAAATGATACATCTTGCGTTGAACCTGATGTAAAATTAGAAACCTTCACAAATTCCTCGCAACACATTTGAAATAGACGCAACCCTGGCCAATTATTGTAAACGCTGGGAATGGAAAAAGATGATAAGAATTGGTGACTATTTTTCATCCATCTACTGTGCAGGGCCGTGTTCCTCGGTTTTTGGCCAATTAGTACTTTTGAACTGCAACTTTTGAAGTTAACATTCCATTTCAATTAAAACTCAATTGTGATTGAGGTTGAGTGATATAAACTGCAGCTGTCATTATCGTTAAATATATTACAAAACGTAGAAAGAATTTGTCATAAAAATCGCAATTATAGTTTAAATTCTTAAATAGCTTTTTCTACAAAATCCTTGATTCAAAAAATATTCATCAGCGTTGGTTAAAGTGCTCACTGTTCGTAGGTTGTGCTAATTACAATTTGCCATTAAATTTTTGGTATTTTAAATTCATTGCAAGTTATTCGAGCAATTTTAACGACTCGTGGCCTAATATTTTAGATTTCTATTCTTTCGGAACTCAGGCTTTGGATTGGAAAGGCAACAATTTCGATGTACACTTGAGATGTTTTTATTTGGAATTCATCTAAGGCACAAAAAGTTTCACTTTAATTTGGGAGATTTAAATAAATGTAGTTTTTATGGCTCTATATCATCGGTCCTTAAACAGCCTAAATGAAAATGATAGGCAGGAGTTGGTGCTGTAAGAATTCGAAAGGTGAAAGTATCTAGATGTTTCTATCAATAAGTAAATGAACTCGGCGCAGTGTACTAGTTCTTTATATTCTAAAACTTTGTGAATTATTTGGATAAAGGTTGTGTTGACCCAACTTAATAATGGTAACATCGATTAATGGCAAAATCGTTTTCAATTATAAATTCTGATTTCTCATTAATTATGGACTAGTTGGCTAATCACAATTGAGGTTGGCTACGTGTTGCTATCAACCCGAAATACTTTCCCAGTTTTCTTTCAACCCACTAGACTAGCCAATTCATTTTCCATCCTTTTACGCCTCTAACACACTGGGCTAATTGTCTAACGTCGCTGGAATGGAGAATTTGGCGCCCGGATCAACAGCTTAATGCTGAAGACGTGTTTAGTGATTTTTTAACTGCTAAAGAAATAAGAATTCCAAATCAAGACTGCCAAAAGAAATTAAAGAAAAATTCTTTTATAAATATGGTCAGTTGGACCAAACACTGTGGGTAAAAGGTGATGAATACAGTATAAATGCGAGAAGGTAAGTATGAAACGCAGTGGAATATACAATGTACGCTCTATTTTGTATCATTGATATAATTGGCAAATATGCCCTTTAGATATTGTGGGGACACAACTTTAAGATGGCAAATGCAGAAGCCTCGCGACCAATCAATGACTTATGTCAATCCGACCAATCATTGGTCAGTTCCAGTATTCGATTACCCGACCAATCAATGATCCAAGTTATATGAGGTCATCATATCATAAAGTGTATATAATCACAAAGTTCCACGTCATACACACACATTACACTCCACGCCATGCATGTCTAGAATAAATGTGTTCTCTGGATGTCTCTGTCTCTTCTTAGCTTTGCAGTAGCTTAGCTACTTTAGTGGGAAGTACCAACCAGGAGAAGCTGACACTGAGGTTTTTGAGTACATTCAGACTAAGTTAGGTAGCTAATCCGCTACAATATACTAATACAGACCATAATCACTACAAATCAAACTCGGATGTAATTATTGGACATATTATCTTTGCACGCCTCCAGGCGAATAAATTTAAAAGTAAATCAATAAATTAATTTTATTATACCCATAGAAAATTTAGATGTTATTAGGAAAAATATACTACATGAACATGTAAATAGACGTCATTTTTTCTTTCGATTTTTCCTTCATTTTTTTGTAGACGTTAGGCAAAAAACTGCCATTTCTAAAATATTGCCACATTAAATATTTTTCCGAAGCCTAGCATAAATAAAAATTGATTTTTTTTATAATTGAGCCTATACCTTTGGACACCTGGAGGAAAAAAATATGCAAAGAACATGGCCTTTTTGTGCTTGTATAATTGTTTTTCATCTATTTTAATGTTCGAAATTATTTTTAT
This sequence comes from Hymenolepis microstoma, assembly GCA_000469805.3. Lineage (NCBI taxonomy): Eukaryota > Metazoa > Platyhelminthes > Cestoda > Cyclophyllidea > Hymenolepididae > Hymenolepis > Hymenolepis microstoma. Next base: position 5,095,292 of record LR215995.1, on the reverse strand, counting down.
TTATGTAATTGATTTATTCTTGCCATCAAGCACTTCTGCGCTTATTATGAAATTATGACTATTTCTCTTGGACAGAACACAAACTTTATTACCTAAGTAAGGAACTGACCTTAATGGTATTGTTTTAGCTGTTACATTTCACAGTAGACGCATGAAGACCTGAAATCCACATAATTTTACTATGTTCATGAACACTAAAGTTTTAGATGAGACGGAATACTTTGTAAAATCTAATTCTTGAATTAGGCAATTAAATAATGTAAATGACGGCGTAAGTTAAAGAATGACTATGTACCCAATTATTCAAACATTTAGCTGAATAAAATGGAAAAGTCAATACATCCGAGGAAGTGTAACAAAAGAACATTTTGGAAAATTAAGGTGAGTTAGAATTATGAATATCTCCAATCAAACATTCCATGTTAAAAGGTTTTTGATGTAAATTCGCCTAAAAATTTACAATTTAGCAAAATAAATGTGGTTTATGTTATTTACTGAAAGTCTAATGGAAAGTTGTCTAAAGCAGTTGTCAAAAGAAGCAACGATTTTAAATATTGCAGAATGACATTCTTTTAACTATCGTTTCTTTTGGTCTATAGAAAAATTTTAATGAAGATTGTACATGAACATTCCGCCAAAACAGAATCGATTTTCATTTTGTTACTTTAACTCAATGACCAACTGCCCACATTTCATAAGTGGAAGTCATTTTCTTGCCTACATATCTACTTTCCATCTTCCCAATTCCATCACCGCTTGTTCTCCTCTATATGTTGAAACAGACAGTGGATTAACCTCGCCAGGCTCTCATAAAGGAACAAAGAAACGAAGTCTTTGGGATGAATGTGCCAAGGCAGAACTTTTACTTGAATTTCGATTTATAATTTATAAGCATATAACTTGTTTTATCAGTGAAATAATTCGACAATGTTCTTATCGCAATCATCCACACCCATTTTGATTTAATAATCATTGTATTTTACTTTGAATTTATGCACAATTCAATGGGATAGAGGGACGAAGATGCCATTTAGCAGGTACTGAATCTGATTGACTTACTTTATTTCAGTTGAAATTTGTCTACATTTCCTAGTACACTTCAGTGAAAATTTAGAGTACAAAAAAAAACATTTAAGATCTGCAAAGTCATCGCAAATTAGATCGCTTATGACAATATTCCTAATCAATTCTTTAAATTAAGTTAATTATTTGATAATTACCTGTATTATTATTCCCAATCACATATGATAAAATTACCAAGACGCATATATCGTTTCCAGGCCACTTTCAAAGACGCATATTGTCGCGAACCACTTGATTGGAGAAGAGTATGAGAGAGAGAGAGGGAATGTTAAAACCGCTGTGATTATGCTTCGCCAATCATGTGCTAATAGAATGCGTATTTTTTCGCCTGGACAACCTCAGCTTATTAACCCACGTCAAAGAATATTTCTTGAAAACTCCTTCTTTAATATGTTAAGAAGTTAAACAGAGTGCTACCAGCTATTTTCGACTTCAAATCAGACCTCTAAGATATTTATTTAAATATAATTTATCATTGTATACTTTTACACGCGCAGCATCTTTCAACTTATCATAATTAATAGTTATTCATACAATACTAAATACCATATTAAAAATACGTAACTGAGTAAGCTGTAACTGAAAAGAGTGAATATTTTTAGAGAAATAAGTCAAAACGATATGCTCCAAAAGGTTGATATTTTTAACGAAAATCTTATCTTTAGGCAAGGCATCTTGTTGCGGTAGTGGCTGCTGTTGATCAGAAAACTGAAAGCTCATAGGGTCTTCAGTTTATCGATAACAACGCTTGACATATGCCAGAGTAGGAGTGAACAGAGTGAGACGGATTAGATGGGGGAGAGATGGGACAGGGGAGAGGAGAGTGAAGCATAGAACCCGATAAATTAAAAGCCTGTACCTCCCTTCACTCCACCCCCTCCCCTCCCCCTTTCTTCCATAAAAGGGGTAGCATAAAGAGATGCAATGGTTCCGGGCATTGTAGGTTGTGTGAAACTAGACCCCAGTAGGGCTCATTCATGTACTACCTAATTGATCTGTTTTGCTTAGTAAAATAAACGACTTGAGGACTCACGATGGTGCTTTACCTGGAACTTTAGTTTGCAGCGGGACTCAATACTCCAAGTGTCGCTGTTGGGTCGAGATAACTGAATCTCAGAGATTAATGGCAACCTAAATGAAAATTTTGAACATGCAAAGGAATTTATTATTTTGCCTCAAAACTTTCAGACTTGAAGCTCGCATATTTAGTGTAACGATATTTTTTAACAAATTCATGACATCCCAGCACATCATATCCTATTGCAAGGTTGTTATCGTAAAATTTACATCAACAATTTATTTTAATTGTTCGAATTGCATATTATAAATAATTTTATTTGTTCAATTTGGGACAATATGTATAGCAAAATTTACAGTTTATTGTGATTTTGGTCACTTGTAAAAGTGAAAATCACTGTGACCAACGAAGGACTCAGAAGTTAGACACCATGTAACTCTCAAGCAAATACTTCGACTTAGCTACTTTAAATAGCCACTCTGTTTGTTCCAAACCCAAGTACAATGGGGAAAAAAAGTAGAACCACCTTTCGTCGATGCAATTCTGAGCTAATTAGATAATTATTTTAATTATGATTATCGTTTTTTTTCGTGAAACAATAATTGCTGCTATCACGATAAAATATAATTAGATATGAGACCTACAAAACTGGAACAATTCCGAGCAAACGTATTTATAATTGAAAGTACTATTTAATTTTACTATGTGTGTTATCTGATGAGCTTTGCAATGCTGAAATGTTTCCGTTAATTAGGCAAATTTAATTTGTTATATGTTTGATTAAATGTATTTCACAATTTTCTTTAGTGAAGTGTCCTAAAATTTTGACACGAAGTTAATAAATTCGTTCAATTAGGAAATTATTTAATTTCAACAAACATAGATCATTTCGCTAAATGATTGACAGCATTACATACTATTTTAACACTTTTAACAAAACACATTTGGAGCTAACATATGTGTGTGGGTATTTTAGGATGGAACGTCAGCAATTTTTCACAAGTTTCTAGACATCTGACCGTTTCTAGACATTTTCTGTTTTACAGCATTCTGGAACAAACTTCTTTTAATGAATAGTTATAAAATCTGCTATAAAATTAAGTTTGTTAGAATTCATGCAGCTGTGTGAAAAATACTTTTTTTTAAATCCACATTTTGAATTTATAATAAATTTAAAAATAAACAAAATAAACTTCAATTTGAAAGAGGAAAAAGCATATTTCTTTGTTTTTGTTAGCCATTATTGCTATAGGATATTGTGTTTAAATTAACCAATTAGCATTTTGGTATACTCTTTTAAATATTTATACATTCAAAACTAACAAAGCTAGGGTAGGCTGGATGTTTGAAAATTTCTTCAAAACTACTTATATAAATGTGATGTGACATAGTACGGGTTAGATTTGTATGATTCTATTTGCTTAAAATTGTGATCACATTTCAAGAATTACTTTCAGTTAATTGACTTGAATGGAGATACTCCGTGTTAAACAGGTACAAATATTTTGATTTGCATCTCAGCCTTCTAAATTTAATAAATTTTCATGAAGAACGCAAAACCCAATAAAATAATGGAAAGAAATGTTCAATATATATATTGAATATTAACTATTTACTAATTAAATATACAATAGAACACTCTGATAAAGTAAATTTATAGCTCTAATTCATCTACATTTTTACATTGCGAAAACAATAATATGGTTATAAATAGCTTTAAAATGCTGTTTTTTTGACGAAATTATTATTTAATTTAATATTTTTACCACTTAGATAAAATAGAATTTAGCTCTAAGCTTTCTAAGGGATTATATGCACCTTCCTTGAAGGCAAACACAACTGATGCCTTTTTTCCACCTAGTCAGGATATCAGTTTATTGATCGCAAAAGAAAGAGTTAAAAGAACTGAAATTTGATGAATATTGATGAATTTGAGCTTATAGATGGAGATGAGTGAACTTTTCTGAAGAAAGAGCGGGGAAGTCTTGTGAAGTGATTGTTTTTGTATTAATTTTTGGTGCTTGAAAACCGATTCTCTGATTCTATACGTTAATGAATGTTACTATGACGCCAAATCACAGCAAAGTGGTTTGAAAAGTGTGAAGATTTTCTTCCCAAAGTAATTATGCTGACACTTTAGGCCGCTAAAATTGTTAAACTCACAGCTTTTCCCAGGCTTGTTTCAAATCCTATTTTTGACCAAATTATGCCGCTTGTTTTTGGGTGTGTTGATGAAAACTCTGCTGAACTTCGAAAGTACCCTACATCTTACCATAGAATATGGTTAAGAGTGAGTGATCTATGCTAGTCACATTAACATCAGTTTTGCACTTTGCTCGTTATTTTGCCACTTCGTGGGATAATTTCAAATGTCTACCCAATTTGGTAGCCTCAGAGAACTCCTTCAGACGGATGTGTTTAGTCGAATCCTCAGAATAATCGAAGAAAGTGGTAACGTGACCTTGGAAGATGTTATTAATAAATGTGTAAATTGGGACATCAAACGACAGTGGGATGGATAAACAGAATTCTGTTGAGTACCGTCAAGCCGATTGAAGTTATAATTATATAACTTAATGTACCTTAAGTTGGTGCTGCACTTTTAAGTCTTTGTAACTTGTTCAATTTTTTTCGTTATAAATGTCATATTTGGAACTTGTATGGACATGGTGGAATACTATGCAGAACTTGCCAAGAATTCCCAAAGATGAGAGTCGTTTCAGCTAATTGAATCAACATTCAGTCAGGGGAAAAAACCTATAGACAGTTCGAGTAAAAAAAATGAAGTTGAATGGAAATCCGCAGTCGATAAAAAGAGTAGAGAGATAAGAAGGAACCCAGATCAGTATCAAAAGTGAGTGTTCTCGGGAAGAGAGAGAGAGAATAAAGATCCTCCCCCAAAATGAAAACAAGCGGGTGGGGCACCCTTTTCCAGAGAACAGAATGGTCCTAAGGAAACTGAAAGTTGTACTTGAGAACTTCTGGACAGCTGCTCATTCAAAACTATGCACATTATTCAAAGGTAAAACACAACAGAAAATGAATAAGTTGCCTAAAAGGAATACGCCTCCAACAAAGGGACTTCCGGTGAGCCCGAATATTAAGGAACGACTTAATAAAGAAGGAGGTGCCAATGGAAACGCAAGATTATGAATTTTTTCCATGACTGAATAAATGGTTTATTTCATTTTTCTTCAGATTATTATTGACATTATATGGCATTCTTAAATGGTTTTAACAAAGTAAAGGGAACGAAACTGTGCTGTGTACATTATGAATGTAGAATTTTTGATGAAATAAAAAGTTTTGAATTAAATAAAAAGTAAAATGATACATGTGCCAAAACGTACCAAGAAACCATCTGGCGGAAACTCCATCGACTGCACTGATCGGCATTACCATGATACCCACCATCAGATCAGCGAAAGCAAGACTTACGATCAAATAGTTGGAACACCTCTAAAATAGTAGAATCTTTGTAACTTTACTGCATATACAAATTACGATGGTATGCTATAATAGGATGCATACTATCTGCAATATATAACATATTTTCAATAAATCAGCAAATGTCGAGCCTGGCCTCAGTAATGCATTATTTTTAAACCAAGGAGTTACTATTTACTTGTAAATATTTTGAAAAAAAAGTGATGTAAGTGAATGAAATTCAAAAAGAGGGAAATTTTTAATTCCTTGTTTACATGGCCAGTTTTAAAATAATTAAATCTATCTTTGTTGTAATCACGAAAGTTGTCATTCTCAAATATGTCGATTTTCTTGTTTATGCTTAAAAAAATCAAATATAAGATATGAAAATATCAAATCAACTGCTGAGTATTCTAGCGCTTCATTTGGTAAGAAATAACCTATGAAAAGAAAAATATGCGCGCACTTATGGAAAGATTTTTTTATTTCATTAAATAGTGATAATGATTCTAATTGGAGTTGGCTCCAATTATTTACATATTTGAAATTGTTTTAGCATATTTTGAACTTTCTCACCCAAAGTCGCTAAATTCTCACAAGAATTTAAACTTGTTTGATCTTAACCATACATTTTGATTATTCCTTCGTATTGGAGATCATTTTAGTATCTCAATATTAATTTAGCTAATATTTGCAAATGATTTGAATGAAAATTTTTCTGTGATTTTTAAGTCACTTAAAAGAGTGGATAATTAATTTTAACTAATGCGTTAAGCGCCATTCATACCAAGCATCACTTCAATTACGATATAACTACACTTCACGATAACAAGTGGATAGCGGCAGTTATTCAATTAAGCGAATGGACACATTTGGTACCTCACTTTCGGGGGTATTAATTGGAATTTGGATCATAATATCATTATTGTGGTGTTCCAAAATAGACATTTAGGGAGATTACGTGCCTTCCTCTTAATAGTACTTAGATAATATCAACTTTCGGCAGTAGAGAATCTCCTGATTTCACCTTAATTGAGGAAGTCATGTGTGCATTGTTCTAGTGGTGTCAAAGTGATCACGCAGGGTCTGCAGAGGTTGTGAACAAGCTAAAACTGAGACAACTTGTAGAAATGATGTATCTGTGTCCATTAAACTCAATGAGATAAATAGCAAATATGTATTTACGTCGTCAGAATTTTGAAATGAAAGGATAAATCTGCTCCAATCAGAAACTAATATATAATTTATATCCGTGAAACTTCATTGAAACACTTCAATAATGCCTATTCTACCAAATATATTCTCCATTAAGCACCAAATTCAATTTTTGTCTCGGGTTAATTACTACCTATGGTAGTGTTGATCCATTAATTACATTAGCGGAAATATTATGTTTCAAAAGATTTTATCATTGAAGCAATAAAGTTCAAATTTTTTGCCAGGCTGAGGAAAAGTTTCTAATTTTAGATAAGGAAAAGTGTGTAAAAACGATTGCATTTTTCCAGATACTCCAATAAACTAAACTGTTTTCTTAATTCAATATTTATTAACTTCATTAACTGATGATAAAAATTTAATTGCTACATTAATGCTTGATAAATGGGGTCAAAGAAATTAATTAAAATATAAATGTATATTTATATATATAAAGTATAAATATATATATACTTTATTGAAACCATATTTTATGCACTAATTTGGATAGATTCCTACTTATCGCATGAGTTGTGTAACGGGCAATGATTGTGCAAATTGTGGGAAAGGTATTGAGAAAATGTGACTTCGGCAACCTTTATGTGAAAATTAAATCCATTTCGACTAAATCCTTTTATATGAAGTTGCTGCGTAAATGACAAAAGGGTTGGATCATTTAGAATAAGTTGGATTTTATTCAGGGAGATGGTGTAAAAGTTAACCGTCCTAAAAATAAAAATGTTTAGAACTTTGGAGTCCACGTTAAGTCATCGTATCGCCATGAATTTTTAAACAATTGAGTGGAACTTCCTGAAAGACATGCGCTGTGTTTCGCAATGCCCAATTCCATTCATTATTTAATGAATTCCAGGACCGTTTCTGAAAATGAAAGTGAATTCTTTGGTGTAATTCAATTAGCAAATTAAACCTTACATTATGAGCATTAAGTGCATGACTATATATATATGTGTGTATATAAAATAAAATTAATGATTAATCTTTAAATTAAATTATATTTACATGATTGAAAACATTTGCCATAACCCTGGATTAGGGAATCTCATAAAGTGTATATGAATTCTATTTATCCAAATTTTTAACGTGAAACGGGAGCCGCTGAAATGTTCATCCAGTTGATTATCATTTTCATTTAAGATTGAAAAATGGCTTATTAACATCACCCTTTTTTTCAATATGGCCCAATTGCTTCCAGGCGAAGGGAGTATTCATAGGTTATGCTCTTTAAGTAATCTCTCATTTGCATATTAATGCAAAGCAATTGCCAACAACATGTCCATAAATGAGCAGTAGTTAAACAATGCATGTAAAATTATAGGTAAAAATACCTCTTCGAATACTATTGCGGTTCCTGAGACTTTTGAGAAATAAACATCATTTTCCCCCTCCCAATTAATCATGATGAAACCTTGCGCCTTACTTTTTGCGAAATGCTAATTTTTTTCATTCTGGAGAAGAACGAATTTTTCAAAAAGGCATGATTTGTATCCAGATAGCGTGATCAAGATAAACAGGGAGAAGACAGGTTGCTTAAAATTTGAAAATTTTAAACGCATGAATATCTTACGTGAAGACTCCGTTCATGAAAGACAGCGGCAACAACAAGAATATTTCCAAGAACAATAAAGATAATTAGACAGCTCAGAATGAGCAGTAAGAGAATTGTGAATTCCCCTCGATAGTAGTGCTCGAAAGTTCCTACTGGGGTCCATGATCCAAATCGCCTGATATTTCCTTCATCAGATGTTTGGTTATTTACTCTTTTTATTACGAAAAAGGTTGGCTCTCCATACTGGCCGCCATTTTGATGATCAAGAGATACAGGCACATTGTTCATTAATGCTGCATCAGGAAAGATAGAAAGTAATAAAAAGACAGAAACGCTTTCTAAACCACGAAGCTTCATAAGCAGTTGACATTCGTCCTTTCAATTTTTTGGAAGAAAATCTGATTGTAATTTACGGAAATATTCAGAAAAATAACATAATCTTAAACCAAGGAATTATGCCTCTTTATTGCCATGAAACATGACTGGGAAAGTAGAAGTTGGGAAGAATTTTCTGATTGGTTGAGCAATTATGCTGTACATCGCTGATTGGCTAAGATAATCGTTTATTGAACTTAAGAGTCACAATATGCTACGGCATATGAGAGCGTGAAATTTTCAAATTTTTATTCAATCGGCAAAATAACATCAGAATTGAAAACGATTTCCTCATATTATATTTTTGAAGTTCATAATGCCAATGAATGCAATATATACGATGCAATAACTTATTAAGCGTAATTAACACGTTTCGGTTCTCAATTCAATTTGACAGTCTGCAGTACACTTAAATTAATTTACTACTTAATATCTCTACTACCGTTTACATGGAGTGGTGGAATCACGACAAAATTTTTGACATCGTAACTGTTCGTCATGGACAGAATCGAATCTTAATGACTTCTAATTAATGCCCAAATAAATTGAAATTTGCCGAAGTCACTCCAAAAAACTTCCTACGTCCCGCAATAACTGTTTTGTTTATAAAGGGTTTTAAAGCGCTCCATTATTCGACAAATTATTTGAAGTTAAAATGTCTTACTTCTCAGGCTGCTATTATATTTGATTCTCATTTAAGCTTTTTATTTGCCTTCAATTAAAATTTCTTCAAGTGGTGTTCCCAGAAGTTCTGAATTTTAAAACGCTTACCGTTGCTTACCCGATTTTATGACTGGTAAAAAGACCCTTTGTCCATTTTTTTATTCCATGGCAATATGGCATACAGACTAGATTTACTGACCTATACTCATGAACTGTTCGAAGTTTCACGAGGTACAATGATAACAGTGGAAAATATTTGCGTGACTTGCCATGATCTAGTTTTTGACGAAATTTACTTAATCGGTCTTTACTAAGCGTTTTCAATTTTGCTCATGACAACCGTGTGCTAGTGTACAATGCGTCTGATTGACTATTATGTGTTCCAGTGGCTGGTTCATATAGTTTATTCCGGCGTTCGGGACTCGAGAGGCTGTTCGAAGTCACCTATTACTTCTCGACGGGTTATCACAATGCGTATTTTCATTTCGTATCGGTTTCGATTCTGCGGAAGTATCGCTATTTCAGCTTAGACAACCAATTTAAACTGTTGGATGGATGTATTATTCCATTTCAAGTTGATAAGATGATATCATCACGAAAACGACTATTTACTAAACAAGGCCTAACTTATGATTTGGCATACGTCGATATTGCAATCAAAGGAAAATTACTTTTATTCCCTCATTTGGGTGTCATCCCCTTTCCAATTATTGTACTCACAAAGCCCAACTTATAACACATAGTTTGAATCAACTGTTTAATTGTTGCACAATTATAATGGAAATGTTTGGTCATTGTTTTATAGGGACTTAATGAATGGTCATGGAATGGCGCAGACAATACACTCAAATTTGGTAGGATTTGATTAATTTAATTGTGAATTACCATTTATATCGACCGCATTTTCAAAATGGTTTTAAAATTTCTTTCTTTAAAATGCTAAGCAGAAGCCAATTTGAGTGAAATATTTTCGTGTAAATTACTTGCCTATTACTTTGCCATCATTTGAGTTCCTCATAAGAACGAAACCAATCGCTCTGCCTAAAAAATTTGACGTCAACCCATAAACAGATAGAGCTTCATTGGATTCTCTTCGCTTCATGACAATAGTAGTTGGACAACTGCACATTAACTACACAAAGAAATTGAAACCAAGGAAAAACAATATCATAAAGAATGTATTTAGTTAAAGAATAACATGTAGCAGTATGGTGATTGTAATATTTAAACTCAAGCACGTATTGTGGAGGAGAGAGGGGAGTGGTAGTTGTGGGTCTCTAACGTATTTGTACATACATTGGGGTAGAAGAGGTAGTTATAAGACCTACAACTTTGCTCCAGCCGTTTTCCGAAAGATAACGGTAGTAGTCAGTAGAAGTTGAAATATATTAATCACAGATGTCGAACACTTTGTTTTCACATTTGTAAATATGACCCTACTTTGATATAACTTAATTTGAGTTTGCATAATAATAACATTTTTAATTAAATATATTCGAATTGAAACCGATTTTCCGTGATTTGCGGGAAGTTTTGCTTTTTATGCTTCAATATGAAAAAAATCTGGAGATTGGCTGAGGCTCACCGGATTATCTCAGATACTTATGGTAAAACGGCTGGCTATTTGTGACAGAACGTGTCGGCGGCAATGGTTCCAACGTTTAAAGTGGTGAGTGGTGATTTTGCTGTCGAAGACCACCGGCATAGTGGTGGAGAGGCAAACGTTGTTGAAAATGCAGAATTGGATTCTTAGTGAAGACTCTTGTCAAACTGAAGAAGAATTATCAGAATCATTGGTGAGTATCAGTGAGCAAGCAATTTCAAAACCTCTGAAACAGCTAGGAATGATTGAGAAAGAAGGATGTTGGATACCCCACGAGTTGACACAAAGAGATGTTTGTCGAACGACGTTTGTTTACTTGTGAACAGCTGCTGGAATGGCAAATGCGAAAGGGATTTCTCCATCGTATTGTTACTGGGGACGAAAAATGGGTACACTACAATAACCCTAACCCTAACCCAAGCGCAGAAAATCATGAGAATTGCCGGTGGTCATACTGTTGCGTCAACATCTTGGCCGACGAATATCCATGGCGCAAAAGTCATGCTTTGCATTTGGTTGGGGGGACCAGCTTGGCGTAATTTATTAGTCACCTATTTCTGAAACCGTCTGAACCGTGCACAGTAAAAAGAAAAAGCGGCCACAGTACAACGAGAGACACAATAAGGTGGTTACTTGACAGCATGATAATGCTAGTCCTCACGTTGCTAAGTTGGTGATGAAAAAATATCTCGAAACGTTGAAGAAATTGGAAATTTTATCCCACCGCCACCCTACTCTCCAGATCTTGCTCATTCTCATTTTCACCTCACCCACCTCGCTCAATGGCACACGGCCTGGCTCACCAGCACTGCAGCTCGTATGAAGAAGTGAAAAATTGGATCGACTCATGGATCATATCGAAAGATGAAAAATTGTTTCGCCAGTGGACTCGCCTGCTGCCAACGGTGGACAATACTTTGAAAATTAATGTATGTAATCGTTTTGTTGCAATAAAGCCTCAAATCAGAAAAACAGCGGGAGCAAAGTTGTAAATCTAATGTTTGATGTCCAATGAGAATCTTGCTAAAAGACAGCACATTAATGAAGAATATTGAATGGCCAGGTTGACAATTGGGTATCGAGAGTATCGGAGCTCATGCGACAGAAGACCTATGACTAATTACAGTGATAAAGCCTGACTTAGAGTCGGAATCAATTAGTCATAAAGAAATGATTAAGTTAACTCACAACAGTCTCTCTGGATGAGGTAGGCGTTATTTTTATTTAAGATACGCAACTTGGGATAATTAGCTCATAAATAAATTACTGGGATCCCGATGTTTTTAGATCAAGACTTAATTCATTCATCTTCACTTTAAATTAGTTGAAATGGCCTTGTTAAAATAAAACTATAAGGCAGAATTAACTTCCCAGAAAAGTGAGGTTATGTGATGAATTTGAATTTTGGTCATAACAAGGATGAGGAAACAGATAATTCTTATTAACTCTAAAACGGCAAAGATTCAAAATAGACACGTCAAATCTTTTATTAAATAAGCTAATTAGAAATCGCGTTGGGCTACTAATTTCCTCTTTCTTCATTGTAGTCCGTTGGTTGTGAACTTTTCACTGTACTGTCTATGTCCTCTAATAGCCACTAATAGATCATTACTCCAAGTCCCTTCTTTCCAAGCTTAAATCGATAAATTTAAAACTGAATACATCATAGTAATTGAGCATAAAGTGGGTGTTTAAGCAGCGCTTTTTTGATGCTACTCGCCGCTAACCACGTGCCCCGAAGAGTTATGTGGCCAAATCAATTCAGGTAATGTCAAGGTGACAACAAGATGTCCCCCACTCCTTACCTCGCAGTTTAGTCCTGCAAATGTCACCGTTTGTTGATGACATTAGATGTGACTATTCTTGCGAATACACTTGGGTAAATTTGTGTGGGACAATCTGAAAAAAGGGAGAAAAGTCTCGAAAAATCGTTTTCTTCAATATTTAAGACTTGATTGTGGAAATCGCAAAGTTTTTGCTTCACATGTACGGCATTGGTCTTTTGTGAGTAACATTTTAAGACAAAACTTTAAAATTTAGCCGTATTTTGTTTTAGTTCATTTAAGAGAGCAGTCATTTTAAATTTATTTACCTAGCAAAAAAGTACATCAAGACGACCACTGGAAAATGTTTATTATTATCAATAATAACTTTTTTCGTCTATTAAAAAAATATCTGTGCATGATAACATTTTACTCTTTCTCTCTCTCTATTTGTCCACTAATTCAACCTTATTTTATAATATGACTCAAGGTATATATTCGGTTATTTCTACAAAAATTCCCAACGCTTGATTATACGCAACTCTCCTAAGGTGGAATCACTTTAGTCCTGAGAGATGCCGAAGATTATGGGGAAAAATGGTAGCAACCAAAAGTAGCTATGAATTGAATCATAATGCTCCTAGACACAAAATTTCTTCTCATGCAGAATCTTAAATTTATAAAGCCCTATATATATATAATATATATATATACATATCGATATTTAATTATTGCAAATGTATTTCTAGGCCCTGGGCGGGTAGAATGCAAAGGGAATCAGAATTGACATAGGTTGGTGTTTTAAAGCTACTCCTAAGAAAGCCATTAGGGAATATTGTACTGAGTAGAGACTCTCTTGAGGTGCTGTCCGTGGGGGAGGAGGAGGTGGTGGAGTTACGTAATTATCTACTTGTTGACGCTGTGAATGGTAAATTGAATTCAGCTCAAACAGACAATGAAAATTGAATGAATCGTGTAAAGAAATTTAAAAGAAAATAGTCCCTTGACTTTTTATCTCACCACCAAAAATCTCTGCTCTGTTCTCCTTTATTGCTAAACAAACTTACAAAACAGCTCCACCCAACCCAACCCCCCTTCCCACCCTCCACCCCACTGCCTTGAGGGCATCCAATTTATAATTAACTAGAATGTTACTGGAGATTGTGCAAAAGAACCAACAATGGTTTCGTCTATTATTGAAAAAATAAATTAAAATACAAAGTAAATGCAATTGAGTACTTGTTGGGCACAAAATAATCGCTAAATAAAAAATAGATTTGTATGAAGAAATTTTTTCTGTTTTGTTTTAATGCCATGCTATTCGCCCTTCCTAATTACTTTGACTCTCCCTCTCTCTCCCTCTCTCACTAACCGTCTTTTCCCATCGCAAATGAAATTATCTCAGCCCACGAACTCTGATAATAATATCTTTTTTGCCCAAATACTTCTTTCTACGTTTTGTTCGACTGATAAGCTTCTCAAAACTACCATTTTTGGTTAATTTTTGGGTGAAATACATTTCCTACATAAATGTCAAGTAATTCAGTTGAGAAAGATTTCTCGTTAGTTCCGAAACACGCGCCCCAAATTTTTGCTGAGAGAATATCGGGGCGATTTCACAGGATGAAGACCTTTGAATAATAATATTCATTCTAAGTGCAAACACGCAAACTATCAAAAAATGGTCTTTTAAGTTAACCTTTTAACCATTTATTGATTTCATAAACTGAATGGGATTAATCTTTAAACAATGCCAACATTTTGAGGGCGTTTCATTTGGTTGCACCTCAGTAGCATAGTAAAGCGGTTATGCAGTTAAGCACCGTATAACTGATACGAAATAGGCCTAAAGGGGCATGGCTCCAGACGGGGAAAACCTGCAATAGTTACTCCGCAAAACCTCCTGTCATTTTATAGCTTTTGAATTTCTATAAGTTCATTAGATTCCGTGTTTGTCTCATTCATAGGAGCACTCTTGGGTGACATCGACATTTACACCTTTTCCACAGAGCCGCCTTGAAAGTAGAAGGATCATAAGATGACATATATTGAGCAATAAGTAATTTAAGAAATGTCATTCGTAATGTATCGAACATTAAATTACTTTAAGCCAATACAGACCAGGATTACACTGCTCAATGCAATAATCAAAATCATACTTTATATAAACTTTGACATTCCGTTTATGTAAATGATGTCTTTTATTAAACAAGGGTCAAATTCTGGAATTTGATAATAGAACAGGTGGCCATGAATCCGATTAGATTTGAATGTTAGGTGCATGCAAATTGATCATATTTTCTTAAACCTTGCCACATACCTCTACAGTTCAATGTTCATTCACAATTTTTTTCAATTTTCATGGACAATTAAATGAACTGAGATTACAAGGAATTATAAAGGACTAAGTAGCGGCGAAGTATCCATTGAAACGAGTTTTAAGAGATTCAGTTGAAAAGTGTTTGCATTATAAATCCTCTTTCGCACACATGCTTCTCAAGGACCTTCTCACGCACCAATCGTTTAATAGGACTTGGTCTTCACTCAACATTTGGTATTTCGATTTTTGGAATTTGTGATCAAAGTCAACACTTGAGAACCTTTTTTAACCAACTAAAAATGAGCGGTTGGCATGAAACGACTCATTGATCACAAATAGCTATAGAAACTGCTGTTTCCGTGCAGAAAGCATATTTCCAATCATTTATTATTGAAGTTATGTAACTTTAATTATATTTATTGTGGATGACTTAAGTGACATAACTTTGGCAGAATTAAACGGAATGAATTTGCTTATTTTTAACTGTATCCTTTGACTTTGAGATTTCTGCTTTACGCTCAGTGTGGCTTTTTTTGCTTCCTTACGAAAATTTAAATACTCCCACTTTCATTCCGCTTTTCAAAATAGACAAGAAATAACCATTTAAATTGTTAATTTGCAGTTGATTTAATCTGAGTTCGTTGGCCGCGTTAGTGTGATGAGTTTTACACTCCAAACTGTTTTATCAATAAGTGTTTTAATTTTGTTAAATTATTTTCAAACTTTTGACATATTAATTGTATTTTTATGCAGTTATATTTGCGTTTAATTAACTTTGTATTAACTGACCAAAAATAGTAGGAATCTATTTAATGGGGTTTGAATTGTTGTTGTAATTAAGTATTTTAATAATTTTGCTTGAAGCACCTTATAAGAAAACACTTCGAGGTGAAAATTTTACAATTTTTAGCGGTCGGGAACGACAGTTTTTGATCAATATCGAATGTTTCAATTGAGAGAAGTGTACTCAATATCAATTGCTCTGAGCAAATTTATTATATATGTGGGATGACGTTACAGTAAAAAATATACTTTTTTATAAATTCTTATATTTTGATTTTAGGTTAATGGAGCCCTTGTGCATTCACGTTGTGGACGATTATCATACGGCGGTCTTGGTAATTCAAAGGGTAATTATGTTAAAAGGTTTTAATCGCCTCTTCAAGTTAACCAACTCGCATTAATCAGTGAACAATGTGGATAGGAATTTACTTTACAATTCAAAGAATTAATGATGAAATTTGTTCGCTGAAAGATGAAGCAGTGATCTACTCGTTAAATATTAAGTAGGCTAAAAATATCTTATTGGTAGGCTTGATTTAATACATGGCAAATCCTAAATGGGTTTCTCTGTCTCGAAATCAACGATTGGTGGTAAATTTTGCACCAAAGGGAGTATTTAGTTCTGATAAAGGTCAGATTTAAGTTGCCTGAGTACTATATTCATTTGATTGTTGGTTTTCAAGGACAAATATTCAGTATTAACTGTATTTCTATAGTCCTGGATTTTGCTTCAAATTCAACTGTTAGAGTATAAATAGCAAATTCTTGGAATTGATCCAATTTTAAAGCTCAGGTAATAGCGTCAATCGGATTTTTTTACCCATTTTCGTTAATAAAAATGGTTTGAAAAGAATTTAATCTGATTGGACAAATTATCGATTTGGTTCACAAATAAGACAAACAAGGGCTCTTTTGATCTTCTACCTTAATTCTCAACTTCCACTCATCTTCCCGCACCAACCACCATTGATTTTGCGCTAATTTATTTCATAGTGCTTTTGCACGACAACATTGTGCAGTATTCTGTTGAGTCCTTAGCTGCACTGTAACAATATTCTAATAATGTAGCGATGTTTTTGGAATTCTAGATAGGTTGCTAATAGTATTTTCTTCATAAAAGTTAAGTATCATCACTCTATGTGGTGTTTTTTCTCGAAGCGCTCATATGCTCATCTGAATCGTTCTACTCTTTCAGATTTGTATTTGCGGACTTTTGGAAGAACTCAGTCAGAAATAGCAGCAATATAGATACGTTATACGCGACTGCCCTTCCATCATAAATCGAGTCAATTGTTCTACTTCTGTTTGCTACAAATTGCTTTTCTTAGAAGTAGGTAAAAATTTCAAAATTAATTATCTAATCTCTTATCAGTCCATTACTAATTGAAAAGATTGAACAACATGACAAAAAAATTCAGAAATATGGACTAAATGATGCTGTAGGAGAAAGTGAAATTTTTGGGTAATTTTAACACAACGTGAAAATTATATTTCTCAAAGCAATTTATTTTCACCTTTGACATAGTACCTCCATGCGCTACAATTAACAAAGATGTCTTCAGTATGTGTAAATTCATTTTGGCTGAACGTAAAATACGGAGGTTTAGTGTGATCATTTTCACCCATGTCAGTTTAGAAGAATAATGACAAGGAACTAGAATGGCCTTCAATTCGTCTCAGGTTTATTTGTTTACTCCCTTGACATACTCATCTTAACCGTTATTTGGGATAAGAGCTGTCACCGGTCGACATAACCCCTAATCATTACTTATATGGAAAAAAGTTTGCATTCATAAGTATTCCCTTTAAGTCATTAAAAAGTTTTACAAAATCAACATTGCTGTCTAAGCTCTTTAATACTGCAATAGCTGTGGTTGATATTTTTGCCAAAAATAAAGTCTGAATTAATAATTGATGCGTTTAGTGTAACCTATAACGTAAATTAAGAGAAAATTCATCCACTTAATAAGAACGCCAATTTCAACGAAACTTTACCTCTGAAAAAAATTTTTAAATATTGGAAACTTAATCGAAGTTTATTTAATTCAACCAGCAGATATCCATATATAGAACACTTAATGAAGATAAGGAACGCTGACCTTGCAAACTCTAGCTCAAGCTGACACCTTCGATGCATCTAATGAAAACAGAGAATATACCTGAATAACAGCTTTCTTAATAGTGCTTTCGTTTGAATTTCAATGACCACTTCCTCCATTACCTTCCGAATTGTCCCAGGTGTTAGAAAATTTGGGCGCCGTTGAAGTAATCTGCGCGAATTACCCATCCTGAGATAAAATATGAATTCTACACCACTAAGCTTCCTCTTAAGTAAATAAATAAATTGAAGTAATTGAATAAAAAAATAAAAAAAAATTTGGGAAGCCTGGATAATTTTGTCAAAGCATGAAGTAGGAGTGTCTTGGTGTTTCATTATGTAAGTCTTTATTATAAGAGTATTTCAAATTTTAAATTTAATAGAAATTAAATTTCAATGAGAATCATATATGTATATATATTCACGTATGGATAACAAGATACCACCATGCTTTAATGTATTTAAATTCTTTAAAATATAAATCAAAGTTATAGTACGAAATGTTGTTTCAGTATATGTTATTTGGAAGCAGTATTAAAATTAAAATTCTCCAGGTGGAAATTTGATTATTTTACTTTATATTATATGTTATCTAGTTGACCAAAGCATAACGACTAAATGTTTAAAGTAATCTCGTCTCATTCTTGGTGATATGAGAAGGATTTTGCACTGAGGTGGTTCTAATAACACATCATGCATAAAAAGGTTTTTCAGAGAACACTTTTTCATGGGATCCGTCAAATCAATTTTTTTTAAAAACGACACTTTCTCACAAGTGCTTTATATCAGCTGTTAATCCATCATTCCAAAATTCTAACAACTGATCTACACCATTGGAATCAAGTTAGCTCTCTCCAGCCCCATTTGGTTTGCCAAAAATGTCCAAAACGCAAACTAAATATAATTTATTTATTTGAATAAAACTATTTTGTCTCTTATCTTTCTCCACCCCCTATCCACTCCAATCCTCTACTCAGCCAGAGAGTTTGTTCATTGTGAATATTTTCTACATGTTTCCTCTCAGTCAAAATTAAAGTGATATTGATTCGGAGCTCATTTCTAGCATTTAATATATCATAGTCTTATGTTGGAAATTTAATTTTCCCTCAGACACTCATATTTACAGTATGCACTTGGCTGTTAAATAGGATTCAGAATGGTGCAAAATTCTGTCCTGAAATTTCAATTTAACAACTGCCTTTCAGAAAAATTAGAGATGGCGAAGTCATTTGGAAGGAAACATTCCGAAGTCTCTAATTGGGAGAAAAATTTGGGACGCGTATAACACTGAAAAAAATTGTCAAATAAATTCAGACTATGGTGAAACAGTTTTTTCTAATAACACATTACTAAATATATAGATATAGCAAAATTAATGCAATATTTTTCAAGGCTGACTTACATCCTGACTAGCATGCAAGCACAAAATTCCATTTTTGACACTTTAATTTCCATTCAATCTTGAATATGAATAACGCGTTCTATATTTCACTATCATGTAGACTATCCTGTTGGATATTGATATTATGTTATAAAAAACTTAAAATTCTATCTGAGCTCAAAATTATCAAACATTTTAAGAAAAGTGTTGATTAATTTTTTTTCTTCTAAAAATTCACTTTAATGAGGACAAATGAAAAATATTGTAATAGAGAAAAGCGCTTTCTTATCTATTATTTTTTCAACTATTTTATTTAATAATATTTGAACGAATAAAATTAATTGCTCCAACATCATGTAGAATATTTTTTATTATTAAAAGTGTTAATAATTTGGCGAAATGTCATTTTTGCATACCTTAAAAAAGGGAAGGATAATGGATGTAGAAAAATTTTCAAGAGGTTATTTCCACTGTTAAACTTGTATTTTACCAGAACCATACTCCTCTGTGCTTTTGCGCTATTTTTATCAATACGGAGTATTGGAAGACAGCGCTCTGCGTACTCCGGCTAGTTTTTTTTAAATTATTTTTTATACGAGTATTGTGGATGTAATTTTTATTCGTGTTAATAATGCTGAAGGATGTTCGGAATATTCGATGGCTAAGTGACATACATCCAAAATGAGCATAGAATATGAAGAGTCAATTTTAGATTTTTTCATGCGCTATGAGTTCATCATCTTTCTTTTCTTCCTTGATGTAGTTATTCTCCCAACAATTTAAGCTAATTTCTATTGTGCGTCAAGTAAATTTATCTAGTCGTAAAAGACGTCACTTTGTCTGATTTTACAATGTTATATTGAAACCATTCCAAGATAGAGTCTTATTTACAATAACTGCTTAAACTATTAATAAAATTTCATATAAACTTAAGTATTATTCACGTGAAAAGGCCGGAGGAGATGTCCAGTTAAATTAAACGGCAAATGAAAGCCTTATATATATTCTTCACAGTGCTTTAACTAATCTTTTCATAAAATATAAGACTAACTCTACTGTTTCTGCCTGCCCCCAAACTTTTAATAGCCTATAAGAAACGAAATTTAATAGAAGTAAAAGAATATCATAAAAGATAAGATTGGTTCGTTATTTAAAACTTCAAAATTTTATTTGTTTTTATTTAATCAATGTAGCGTTTTAAGAGAACACAATTAATTGTCAGTAAGTCACAGTCCCTCATTTAGTAAAGTATTTTAATCCAAATAATTTAACTGAAAATTGATCGTCTTGGAGGACTAGGCATATGTCAGCGACAGAGTATTCTTCTCTTGGCAAATAGGATTATAATATATATATATTATATTTCTAATCTAATAAACCGAACAATCATGCTATACCTGCTAGTTATTTAATTTGTTTTTTTATAGAAAAAGCAATTAGATGACCTTAGTAATTATCCTTAAGAAAATAACGCTTTGTTGAAAAGTCTGCTTTTTATTGCAAATAATTATTTTGAGGCTGCTATTAATTTCCACCTTATAATTATCTCAAATAGCTGAAGTTCACTCTAAAACCTTTCTTGCAAATGAATAAATTTCACCCGATTAATGTCTTTTCAGATAAGCAGATGTTTTTTATATACATGGTGATTAATCAATCACTTTAAACAATTATTTAATTATAAATTAGCTTCAACTTATGAACTAAGGCTTGTAAATCCGCTCGTATACTATCGTTGATAAAATAATGGCATGA
This sequence comes from Hymenolepis microstoma, assembly GCA_000469805.3. Classification (NCBI taxonomy): domain Eukaryota; kingdom Metazoa; phylum Platyhelminthes; class Cestoda; order Cyclophyllidea; family Hymenolepididae; genus Hymenolepis; species Hymenolepis microstoma. The sequence continues at coordinate 5,074,263 of LR215995.1, read as the reverse complement.
AAAATTATGAAAAATTATATTTACTCCATTATAGTGGCACAAAAAAATGGAAATTGACCCTCTCCCTTCCCTCAATCCAAAAAATTTTCTTTTCTCGGTATTGGTTTTTCGCAACCGAAATCTAAATCCAATCATGGTGATTGTGCAATAGATGAGGACATCGGGAACTGTCATCGGTAAAAGTGATAAAATCATTTCCTACCTCTAATGATGTGAATTGCCACTGTATGTGAATTCAAACAGATAGGATGAAGTTTTGAGTTGCTGACTTTATGCCCTCATTTGTACCACAGTTGTAATCAGCAAGGACTTCCGGAGCCAAACTTCCGGTAGTTTAGAGTGGTACAAGGAACAAGGTGGGTTAATATGTTGGCACTAAAATGCCATTCTTAATCAAGAAATTGGATTCTTTGGCCTATCAGTTTCAAAATATGGTATAAAAGTAGCAAGTTGTGCTTTTTTGGGGTGGATGAAAGAAAGATTAATTATTGCGAATTTCAAAGATCCAATCTCCTTGTCTTTTTCAAACTATTCCTACCCCCTCTCCTCTCCCCTCTCCCAATTTTAGTCATGAATCCTCACAAGATCTTAATTGCTAGCAAAAAGACAAAAATTGGGAAATATTTATGACTAAGCAGGTAAATATATTTTATCATTTCATTGTTTTATTATGTTAGATCAAACATTAATTGCCTAAGGATTTTAGTAACCATTGTGTCGGATAAAAAGGGGATTATTTTCCTCTAATGTAGAGTATTTGAACAGTTTACTGTCATTCATTCATTAAATGTGCATACTTTTCATAATGCGCTGAATAGAGACTAATTAAAACAAATTAACTCTCGAGCTCCTATCAGCTCTGCAAACTCGCATTAAACCGCATTCAATATAACGACTTCAATTAAAGTAACGAACTGCGAGATCATTGTTATCATGAAATTGAAGGTACTAAATGCGCATATTATAAAGACCACACTAAAAAAGAACAGAATGAAGATGGACTCAAAATCATCCTGTTCGTCACCTCGCTTCATTTATCAAGCTTAATTGTTTCAGATTCCATTCGCTCCTTACAGTTGAATAGTTGGCTTCTTAGATTGTTCTTCCATTTTAGTAATTGCAGCCTCTCGTGTCTACGAAATCGGTGCAGCTTTCTACTTACTTGTTCCCGAGGTAGAGGTAAGTTTTATGAATAATCTTAAATTCTTTTCTAAGCAGATATAATTTAAATTTTATTGCCATTCACAATAAACACAATATACTTGGCTAATCGATTTAATTACATTTAATGCAAAAATCTCGTTTTCTTCAACTCCAATAAACCTTGTTATTCTAAATAATGCCGATAGGCTTTTCGATGTCATCGTTTTTTTCTTACAAGATTTTATTGGTAAGCATTTTTAATAATTCATGCAAAATCTTTTCATTTTGCTACTCCAGTTGTTCTCTGGTTGCCTTTGTTGCGACCAATATATTAAGCTCCAGACAATCTCCCAACTCCTTTTTTTGAGAACAAAAAGTTTATTCAAGTATATCCCAGTAAATCTTCACGAATCTCTTCAGAGGCAATAAGAAGTACCAAGTATTACGGGGGAATTTGTATGTTTACAGACTTTGTTTGGGACTTTACTGTACCATTCAGTAATTCAGAACCATAAGTCCGTTTTGCCTTGGTTTTTAAATCAGTATTATCTAATTAATCAATAAAACTGAATTCTTTAAATTAATGTAAATAATTCACTTCATATGATATTTATAAATATCTAACTGTAAAAAGTCAAAACAAATTCCCCAAAATTTTTTTTAGTTAAAATGATGTAAAATAAAACCTGATTCTGAAATTTAAAGGTACTTTTATGTAGAAATTATTAATCAAGTTAATAAATAAGAGGCTTTTACGCACATGAAGATGGTCTGAAAGTCTTGAAAAAGTTTTTGGCACAAAAACCTATTTATACAGCCTAATGTGTGTGATTTATATACATTGCGATAGGATATGAACACATCATAGTTTTTGTAAGTCCGTGGGGCGAATGTTTTTCCCAGCGGCTTGTAAATGTCCATTTTATAGGGAAATTGTTGCAGAAGAAGGAAATTAATTTATTTTTACCCGATAATACAGCAGTTAATCTATTCTCAAGTGATACCACAATCCGTTATTTACAGTCCCAAATTTATGATGGAACAAGGTTACATCAAAGCCCTCATAGAGTTATTTGTAGGTCTATTTAAAATGTTAATTAAACAGGAAACCTTGAGTTTGCCTAGTAAAATTGTAAGAGAAAGTTTTTGAAAGTATAAACTTTTAAATATAATTAATTTTAAAATATTTTAAAAACGCTTCAAGCAGACGCGTTTTCCTATTAGTTAAATATGCAAACATAAATGCATGATACAAGTAGACTTTTTTACATTCTAAGAGGAACCCCCAATTCGACGAATTTTGAATGTAATTTAGTGGCAGTATTTTTTACTAATATTATTATTATTCTTGCTATTTTACACCTCTTCAAAGATCAGTGCATTCTAATGTGAATTTACGACGAAATTTATTAATGACTTGATTGCAATATAGTAAATAAAGGCTTAAAGCGATTTAATGAGATAACCAATGCTCACTCAAATATATTGCTTGTTAAAGCCGGAAATCAGAATTCGATGAAATCAAAAATTTACCGCCGATTCTAATTTTGTCTCGTTTCAATTATGACTTTTTTGAAGGCTTTCGTTACTTGCGATGTTAATTATCCAAGTGGGATTTTATACTTAAACCAAAGCTTGCGAGAATATGTAGCATCTCCAATGCTTAGTACTTGAGTAATTTATGCCTGAGTTCATAAAAAATTTTACAAAAACGTTTGCAATGTCATTTTTACCAAATTATTTTAAAAACCAACTTAGGATAGAATGGTGGAATGACCACTCCTTTGAACGAAATATCATGCGATTCGAATGCTTTTAGGAAAAATGTAAACGGTATTGGAAAATTTTCACATACTTTAGTTTAAGAACATTTAAAATCTAAAATCTAAAATATAAATTGTATGAGTTGACTTATGTGCAGGTAATGAAATATAAGCAAATTAAAGCCATAAAGGTACAGGCGTGTTAGTATACCAAATGACTGGGAAGTTAGCTTTCACAGTCATCAGAAATTTAAATTACCTATCTTCAAAAGACAAGTCTACTTGTTCGTTTCATAGTTCATCTTTCTTGCTTTCTAAATTTATAAAGTATGAAGTAGATAATAGCATGCTTCGCGTTGAAAGACTTTAACTTGAAAATCAAATGATCATAAAAACATAAAGTTCATTCAAACGATAAAAAATTTTTCTTATTAGTCTAATATTCACTGTCAATCACATATTTAGAGTAAGGATTTCAAGGAATTTTAAAATTGGTTTTGAATACTGGTTGCTGAAAGTTGTAAAAGATTATAAAAATAAGAGCTTTGTACAAGTTTTCAGTTGCCCATATTTGTAAAGTCTTTCATTTATAACTTACTGCAAACCTAATCAGATATGACAACTTATTAATGCCAAATAAAAAACAGAATTTTAGGAGATCTTTAAAAGCATTCATTTCGAAGCCCAAGATTGTAGCGGATTAGCTACTTAACTAAGTCTGGCTGCACTCAGTGGCAGATTCTCCTATTTCGTGAGACCCCCAGAATTAGATAAGCCACTGAAAAGCTAAGAAGAGATAGAGGTATCTAGAGAACGCGTTTTTTCTAGACATGCATGGCGGGAATTGTAATGTGGGTTTATAACGTGGAACTTCGTCATTATATGCACTTTATGATATGATGACCTCATATAACTTGGATCATTGATTGGTCGGGTAATCGAATACTGGAATTGACCAATGATTGATCATATTGACATAAGGTATTGATTGGTCGCGAGGCTTCTACATTTTTCATGCTAAAGTTGTGTCCCTACAAGATGAACAACTTAATAGGCCGAGATCAGTATAATAGTAATACTTGACATATAATCTTAAAAAACCAAAAATATTTCTATAAGCATTCAAACTGGGCGGAGCTTACGAACTCTGCATGGTTTTGGTTGTTTTTTTCACGTTTTAAATGACTTCAAAAAGCCTGTTAATCGCACTGGCATCAGTAATCATTGAGATAGATCAACCAGTTAGCCAATTTTGAATGCTACAGATAGGAACGCGCTAATGAAAGCATGTTTCGACTCTCTACGATATACTCCAATGGTTATTAGAAAGTTTATGAGAAATAAGACCACTCACATCATCCAGTGCTTTAAAGTAAAATACTTCTCCAAAAATACTTTTCAGCCTTTCCGGATAAATCTGCAGTTTTGTGTGAGAAATGCAAAATATAAACTTTCGTAAACAGGATGTAAGAGATAGTGAAACTATTTACCATTAAAATCATTTTACAGCATTGCAAATATGTATTAATAAAGTGACCCTTTCGTAAAAGATGCATTACTCGTCAAGAGTGATGGCAACAGTAAAATAAATGTTTTTGTTAAAATTTTTCATTATCATGAGGGGTCATAGGCAATAGAAAAAGTAATCTAATCTTTTTTTAATAATTGTGTTAATATCTAATTTTGTCAAATGGTCTGCACAAAATAACGCTTTTGTTTTCTGATATTGTATAGAGAGGTACGGTATCAACCTCTTCTACTTGCTTATTAATTGAAAAAAACGTTACTTCTTTATTATTTAATAATTGTTTATATTATATATATATATGTATATATTAATTGCATGAATTAATATTTAGGTTACTTAACTCATATCAATTATAATATTTGCGCTACAAAAAGGTCGTTGCATTGTACACAATTTTAAATTTTATGTTTGTTCAATAATAGGTCAATGATGAATAGGTGAAGGAATGGGATAGAAGGCGTCGTAGGGGTTGCATTAGTTGAACTATGGACTTAGGTTGAAGACTCTACAATTCTTGTCTTGATTTTCCATTTTGTTCAAAATTACTCACTTGGATTACTGATCAAATTCTTATCCACCATACCTCGCTCTTACTGGTGGGTTGTATAATTAGATCGATCGATTTTGCAACTTCGTTTCACGCCTTTTTCGAAGGCACCAAAAGCCGCTTGACCTTCCATGATCATTGTCAATTTACACAATCTTATCAAGATCGAAGATCGCCGTACAGAGTTCACCCAAGGTAGACTCTAATAGTACCTTTCAATAATCATAATTATAATTATCAAAGCATCTTTATCTTCTCAAAAAACTGAGTTGAATTGTGATTCAATTTATATATTAGAATATGTATGACTTACGTTGAAAATTAAAAGTTGTGTCTAGCCGTCGAAGTGAAAAGCTGCCTTGTTTTCTGCTCAAAGATTCGCCGAACTTCTTGGCATAATAATCCAAAACCTCGGGTATATTTGCCCACATTTTTCCTTTTCTACCAGTAATTTCTTATTAAGTCAATGTGGGTCCAGTCGGTGAAAAAAAAAATCGATACAATTCCATATTAATTTGCCTTTAACATTTTATAGTGTTAATTCAAGCTCAAAGATTGGCCTTAGAACTCTATTCGGAGAAAATTAAAGAATGTGGATATATATATGCTGTTAAACAAATAGTTAAATTCCATCTAGAAAGGGAAAGAAAAGTGGATATTTATGCTAACAGACACTTTTTCCGTTCGATTTTAATATTCCTGGTTTACTTTCGTTCTTAGGAATTAATTTTAGGACTTATTACCTATTGCGAACAAAATTGGAAATCACTTTACAGGAATGTGTGTAATTATCCACTCGGTCTAATTTCAGCCAATAAGAGAGGTGACAGAACTTGAGTTCCTAATCAGCGCACATTAAAGATACTTTCGGTGAACTCAATTTAAGTGTTGGAAAGGCTTTCAATAATGAGCTTGGTGAGTTTAATGAGTTTCCTAGAAAATTCCTTCAATCTTCAGGGCTTAACCATTAACTTTAAGATTGTACTAATAAGATGATACATTCAAAATTCGTCGATTTAACTTATATAGATGGTATTAGATTTATATCTACAAGAAAAGGCTGTTTCTGAGAAGCTTAATAACTTCAGAAACTGAGATATTCGATTTTATATAAAAGGTATGGTAAATGAAAATATTTTTATTACTTTTAAACAATAAAAAATACAATCAGAAGCAAATTAAGCCATGGCGGAGAGATTTTTGGATTAAATCGATAATCATAAAGTCTTTCTGCCAAACCGTCGGTTGTCTGCATGTCATCCTTTGGTGTGCCTTATCTTATGCTTTCTTAGTTACCCTCATTTTTATCCTGCTCATTTGTGATATGACGAATTTTTCGAAGTCAAATTAAACCATGCGTGCGTAAACCAAGGTTTCTATCCACAGAACTTCTTCAATATGCAATTACGTTTAAAGAAAAGTAACCTGGCGTTATAAATAAGTATAAATTCTATAAATATAACAGCTTTTTTATTGCAAATCGATTAAAATGAATTCAAATCTGCGCGATCATGAAGCAAATTGAAGTGTACTCTTAATTAACTCACACTTGACATCTTTTTAAACAAAATAATTTTTTGTAGTGCAAGATATTCAACTTTTTTCTCATCAAAGAGAGAGATTTACAAAGCTTTGCTACTTCTCCTTTGTGATCTTTCGTGAAAATTTTGTTTATTTTCAATTTTTTCATTGGTCTTGATTTTGAAAAATCTTGTTAAATTTCGAATTCACTATCGCAAAAAAAAGAAAATGAATAGAAACATGGCTGCATTTTTTCTTCTTCACTTGTTTACCAAGCAATAACTTTTTTTCTGCTAATAGAACTCGACAATGTTCACGCCTATTCTGCATCGAGGATCATTAATTGAGTATTAGGATAATTAGAATATATGTACTTATCATATATTGTAATTAACGAGTGACTAACCATCTTGGAACAACAAAACTGACATTAGGAGCCAACTTTTGACAACTTTAACAAAATTTAAACTGACCATTTTAAATTATTTTGTCTCTTTTCTAAGTTATCATAAATTTGTATAAATTCGAATGAATTTGAGCAGTTCATTTCATAAATTATCTAAATTATTAGCGGTTTCCTTTGCCACAAGAATTGACAAGTGCTTGGCCTATATGTGCTTAAATAAAATAAATGGATTATTTACATAAAATTATAAGTTAAGCTTAAACTTAATATATGTCAATATGTTCTGGACGAACATTTGCGAAGCAGAAAAAGGTTAATCTGCAAATTAGTAGAAAGCCAGTGCCCTTGTAACTTGGCAAAAGTTCCCGTGTCACTGTTCTCTTCAACGCTTTGAGGGGGGGACACATTAGGTCACCCTAAACTGCAGCCGGCCTCCCATAGAAAACCAGCCAAACTTGCTGGAAAAATGAAGAGCCCTGCAGTCTTGGTTAATCTCATTGTAAGATAAAACTGACCACGTAGCAAAATATTATTTCAAATTGTTTAGTGTTGGTTAGTTTAATCAGCTCCTCCATAAATGATATCTGCGGCCAGAAGATTCGAGATATATCTTCTTCAATGACCATGGCATTGGAAGCGATTCAGTGGTAAACATAGAGTTGTTTAGTTAGTGTAGACTGAAGCTCATATCAGATATTCACAGAAGTTGCCGTATCAGGCCATAAAAACAAAGAGCTCATAAGGACCGTTTTTTTATCGGATTACTTATTGATACAAGAAAATAATGCCTGGCAAGACAGAACAGGCAGATCTGCTCGTTGAGATTAATTTATTTGCTTTAAAACTTTAATTTAACTTTTGAAGCTTACACAACTGAATACACTCAAGGAACCATTCATCTTGCTTATTTCCTATTCAAAGTGGATTGAGATCAAAGTTCTCAAGTTGGATTAAAGCGATATCATCTCTACCTGCCTTCGCATTTGGTATTTGCCACTCAAAGTGTGTACTATATCATACCATGTCCATGAATGTAATTTATTTCTCTCATACTTCATTTGAAGATGTTTTTATGATATCTCTATCTTCCATTTTCTTATTTACAAAAATGATAAATCAGCAGCTGACCAGAAGACAGGGAACGAGGCTTTTCAGAAAGTTCGATTTTTCACTCTCTTCTGAGATACGCTTGACGATAAACATGTACTTATATTCTGAACAGGTGGTTTAACATATGTATATCCGATCTCTTATCGTAAGAACGGAATGAAGCTAAATGAAATTTTTTCCATTAAAACTCTGTTAGATGGCATAATCTTGCTCGTGAGAGAATAGAAATATGAGCAAAAGGGAATAATACAACCGCATGATCTCGTAGATTTGTTATATCGAGGTAGGAGGTTCGCTTCTTATAGATTTGATATCATACAATCTCTGGTCAACCAACTTCCAGGATTTGGTTTAATCAAGTAAAAATCTTCTTATAAAAAAAAACATAAATCCTACTTTCAAGCTGCTTCCTTGGGAATTGAACTTTATAAAATAAGTTCGGACGTCTTTCAGTGCAGTGGTTGTTGCTGTTGGGCAGTTTAGGAAACTTTCTTTGGTTTTTTGACGCAGAACAATTTGTGTGTGTGTGTGTGTTCTTTCCATTATAATGACGATTGTCTCGCTAATGTGTCTGAGTACGTTTTTAAGGAAGTCAATTAAACTATTGCTATAGTATATAAACCTGGACGAGTCACGCAACAGTCAGGCGAATTTAACTTAGATATTATATGAAGTCAGTTAAGAAAATTAACAATTTCATCTTAAATATATTGATGTCATTGATTTAATAAGCTCCTCTGATTAATTAAACCCCTAAAGGCACACTACCACAATGAAGTACCCGTTTTTATTTATTACAATTTTAAAATTCGCCATACAACAAATGTGTTATTTATCTTATTTGCCAAATATTAGATTTTTGTAAGATGCAAATAAATTTATCAAACTTGTCTGATCAGCATCCCCATTGAACTGACCATCGAATGAGCGTCGAATATGCGCTGATGGTCTCACTTATTGATTTCAGCGTTGCAACATCTGAATAGTACACAATCATAATGATAAATATCCCTTACGCCAAATCGGTGTAGTCAGAATTCAGTATAGAGAAAGGTTTTTGAGCTACTGATCTCATGACCCACTTCCTTGATCTTATTTACTGTCACCTTATTGAGATAATTTCCAATGCGCCAACGGAGCCGATGGTGAAAAATGTCGTAAAGTATTCTTCTGTGCCCAGCATCTTTCAGTTAATTGAAAATATATTCATATTATTTGAACTAATACAATCTAACCTGTATAACCTATGCGTTATTTATTATACCAATAGAAAACGAATTTTTATAATTAATGGCATCGATAGAAATTGAGTGTTTAATAAGTTGGAACATTACCATTTCCAAAACCAGAAAGCAGTTGGACCGTTGCCAAGCCGCTTTATATTTTTTCGCATATTTGAAATAGGAAACTGTTAAATTATTGATTATAAATTATTAACAATGATTATATAAGCAAAAGACGTCTATTTTCATTGAAAGCCAATGAAGGAGAATAAATAAAAACGTGAATTCAAAAAATGGTAAGTGGAAATTAATATTTCACGTAAACAAAATTGCGAATTTTTAAACAACTATAAATGACATTCACTTAGGAATTTCAATACGTTTTTTTATATTATAGTCAGTCATATTTATATGAATACCTTATTATAGAACTGGAGACTTAAAATTCCGATAAAATCAACTCGCTCAAAATTAGAATACCCATGTTCCTTTAACAAAATTTTAGCCCAGATAAATGTATTTGAGAAGAATCTTTACTCTAGATTTTGGTCTCTAAGAAAATGGTATATATTTGTTAAATTAATTAAAAATGCATTTTAATAAATGCATTGTAGCGGTAAGCGGAATTGTAAGTTGGTATGTCTCCCAGAATAGAAGAAACAGACGTATCCAGAGAGCGTGTTTGTTCTAGACATACCTGGCGTGGAGTGTTATGTGTGTGTGTATAACGTGGAACTTAGTCATTATATACACTTTATGGTATAATGACCTCATATAATTTGGGCCATTGATTGGCCGGGTAATCGTGTACTGGAATTGACCATTGATTGATCATAATGGCATAAGTCATTGATTGGTCGCGAGACTTCTGCATTTGTCATGCTAAAGTTGTGTCCCCACAAGTATCTATATAAACGCATATAAAGTACTTATTTTCAAATTATTTCCATGATACCATTTAATATAATTTCCGCTCTCATTTACAACCCTTGCCTCTGTCTGAAAAACTGTGCTTGAATTAACGTACTCCCTCAAGTGGTTTTCAACTTCGCTTGCATTTCGAATCGTTTTTCTTCTAGAACACACTCCTGAAAGGGAGAGAATGTGTTGGGACATGTCTGGCGAACATGGAGAATGTGGTAGAACCTCCCAATTTTGTTCCTGAATTTTAGTCATTTTCATCCTAAAGAATTATCCCTCTTCTGTTTGTTTAACTTTGACGTCTCTCTTTTAATTTCTGACTTAGCCTTCCCCCATTGAAGTCTTGTTTTGTCTTGTTCTAGCTCTAGGTAATGAAATTTTCTACATACATCTCGCTAAATGCGCGGAAGAAGCTTCAAAATCTTGAAATTTGGCTTAAGAGATGGAATGCACATTTGGGTTAAGGAAAACCAATGTTTTTCCCACTAACCTTGCTTATGCGATTAAAATGCTTACCTTATATTATAGAGATTAACAGTTCGGTCATCACAAGTTTTCGTTATTTCGTTCTTAAGGTTGCCACTGCAGCACTTATACCCCACTGTAACCTCAAGCAGGACCTCACGTGATTAGCTTTAATTAATGTAATTAAATAACTTAAGTGACCCTTGGGCTCAATTTCCTCCAATGAACGGTGTCTAGGAGCATTTTGTCTCAGTGAACTGCAAATATGCTTGATATTAACAAACACAAAATGCTTGGTGCCTCTGCCGGATCACCTCCAATAAAACTCCCTTAACCGCTGTCTTGTTGACATAGCAAGAATTAGTAACAGTTAGTGGATATATAATTGGTGTAGTAGTAAGGTAGATGTTAGACAAAACCACTATAAGTATCCCATTTCATTTCAGACATAGGCCTGTTTCACTTAATTTTTTATTCGTTTTATACTCCAACGAAACAAACTGATGAGAGAATTGGAAGAACAAGCCAAGAAGGGAGCTGTCAGCCGTTTGTACACAAGTATGTAATTTTTGAAAGGATCCTCAACTAGGTTTTCATTTGATACAAAAAATGATGTTGCTTTCAGTAACTCAGGTTATGTGCAAAAAAATAAGCTTACCTAAAGTCGAATTAAAACCTTAAAAAGTGTGTTTCTCTACTACCGTATCTCACCATTAAAGATTCTTCAAACTTTCAAAGGTGTAGTGTTTTCTTTTTAAATTTTAGAATACTCGAAACAAAGATTAATGAAATTAATTCGAAAACTTTCTTCTGATATTGTTACTAAATGAATAGATTTTTTATTGAGAAAATTAGGATGAGTAAAAAACTTCATTGAACGCTTTTAGTGTGGTCAAATAACTAACCTTTTGCCCAAAGTAAATTCGAACTGCTGTAAATGATATATATATTTTTTAAATAAATTAGTTATAGATAAATAAATAATGAAATAAAATAAAAGGGTTATGCTTATCTCGTTTTAATTACGAGAAGAAGCGTCTCTAAATCCTCAATACTGTAAAAGGAAATATTTGTCTTCGAAAGAGGCAATAGTGCAATAAATTTTTTTAGGATTCCACATAATTTCGTAAAAGTGAATTCAATTTTCCGAGTTAGAGCTGCTCTTCGGCAAGAAATGCAATCTGCCAACCCAATTTAGTCCCAAGACCACAAATCACGAATTCAACTCCGCTGCTTTATAACCTAGTCTTGTGATTTTATGAGACCACTTTATTTCATCTCTGAAAAAGTATATATATGAAATGAATCAAAAAAGCATTAAGTTCGAGAAAGTACGACACGACGATAGAATTTGTACTTTAATAGCAATGAATTAAGAAATCATGAGGTTAGAACATAATGCTTGAGACAAACCTTGAAAATCATATTTCAGCTAAAAAAACAATCTCTAATTAAACTATAAATAAAATATTCAATAAGTAGTAAACCGTAAATCTTAATGAGAGCGTGGGGACACAACTTTAGCATGACAAATGCAGAAGTCTCGCGACCAATCAATGACTTATGCCAATACGATCAATCACTGGTCAATTCCGGTACACGATTACCCGGCCAATCAATGACCCAAATTATATGAGGTTTTTAATTACTAAGTTCCACGTCATACAAAAGAATACCCAGCACACACAGCACGCTAGCGCCAACACTGTACGCCATCAGGCTTGTACGCAGCACGCCGTTCTAAATAAACGTGTTCCATGGTATACGTCTGTTGCTTCTATTCTGGGAAACTAACCAACTAGGAGAATCTGTCATTGAGGTTTCTGAGATTAGTAAAGGCTTATTAAAGTAGCTAATCTGCTACAAGAATAATTAGAGGGGAGGAATTAAGAGTTATAAAGTTGGGGAAATGCAGAAGTGAACTCTCGTCCAAGTAAAAAATTCTACAACCTGAACCCAAAATCAAGGGAGATTTCCACTTTCACACTCTCGTTTCATATTCATGTCACTTACCAAATCATTTTCATTTAGTACAGTAAAATATGCAGGAAATTTCCTCCATAGCAGAAGACTATAATGCAAAATACCGATCGAAAATGTATTCTAAAACATGTTTTTTTGGAGGGAAAAGTTAAGTCAGACTTTGAGGCCTTTGTCATAATTCATACTAATGCTTATTTCTTTTCTTGTTGGCTTGAAAAGTTTGCGTTTAAAGTAGTAAAATAATAGCAAGTCAATATTCGTGGGTGAAAGTAAAATTATTTTTATTCATTTTAGCTCTAGTGTTCTAGCATTTTTTGTCATCGATGCCAAATTTCCTTTGACAGAGAAAAACACATGTGAAACTTTATTTAATCAAAATTATGCTGAAACCAGAATAATGGAGAGTTATAAATCCAAAATTCTCTTCTACTCTAATATTCTATATAGGCGCAACTCCGCAGAAAGCTGTTTTCAAAATCGCTTGTTTTGACATATTGAGCTGTTTGTTTAACTATCTGATCTACAAAAAATTCAAAAGCTTGTAAAATACGCAAAATAGAATCAAATTTTTATACTTGATGCATATAAGATATCATTGATTGCTGCATTTAATTGAAATTTGGTGATTTTACACAATCCCAGGAATGGGAATCGTATACTTTTATTAAATCTATCATATACGTAGTCCAGAACTGAAATTCCAGGCTCCATTTATATGTCCAAATTCACCGCCTTATTAACAAGTCTTGTGACATAATGGAATTTCTTCGTCCCTCAGCAACTAAATACCGCTGACAGAAAATGGAGTCGTCACCGAAGTCGATGTTCTTTACATAGCAGGAGAAATTTGATAAAGTTATGTGTGATAAGTTAACGAGATTATAATAATTAATTCATTTGGAAAGTATGAAAACACTTGTGCATTTAATGTCGGTTTAATGAGCATAATTTCACAATCAAATCTGAATAAGATTTGAGCTATATTTTGTTAATGAACATGTAAGGAATGCACTTGTAGCGGATTAGCTACCTAACTAAGCCCGACTGTAATCAGAAACCTTCGTGGCCATTTCTCCTGGTTAGCACGTCCCACTGAAGTAGCTAAGCTACTGCAAAGCTTTACAAGAAACAGACGTATCCAGACGTGCATGGCGTAGAGTTTAACAAGGGAGGAAGCTTAGTCATTCAACATGGCAGATTAAGTAAAACGAGCAGAGGCTTTTGATCGGCCATTGGCTGTGTGTCTTCGCACTTAATCCGTACGCGAAATTGAACGGCGCACCTTCAAGTCATGCTGTGCGCTCATGCGATGACGTGTCCCACATACTTAAGCTTCATTTTAGGCGGTGTGAGCCAGAGAAAATCCATTTTACATCGATTTTTGCACAATTTGTTTTAAAGTAATTTTGATTGAGGTAAAAGAAAGGAGGTGTGCGAATTCAGCCCTTAAAGGTTTAACTTTTGTATAACTTGTTAGTTTCACAAAATGAAGTTGGCAGGCCTTAAATATGATAGTATTTATTTTAATGAATGTATTTGTTTTAATGAAGACACTAATTGAGCTTTGTTAGCTAGCTTAAAAATAAGCCCAACATTAGTTCATCAGTTAAAACAACCATGCTTTATCAAGTCCCTTTGCCCTGTTTTTTTCAGTGAAGTAATCCAACTTTATCAAAATTCAACAAAGTAAGCACACTTTTTTTGTTAATTTTGAATTAAACCCGGAAAAACTCACGTTTACTTCAGTGTTGATGTATTAGGGATGTATCTTTATTGCATCTCTGTCTTATCAACTTTAAGCAAAAATAACTTCCTGTCATTGATTGTATGAAGAGTCACTTGGATACTCGCGTCCTAAATGTCATGAATTGATCTTCACAACACCATTCAATTGCGAAATAAACTACAGGCCACATTAGATAGAGTACAACATTAAAACCCTTGTAGCCCACATTTTGATGCGCATCTACCTTTTGCCAGCTCTATCTGGGTTTCTTTTCACTACACTACTCTCTCGAATGATTGAAAATTACGCGAGTGTATTTACATTTTTCATAATAAGAATAGAAAGGTAATATGCCGATGGGAATCATGCACAATTTAAAATGAGAATCAATACAATCTGATTCTTTAACTAATTTGCGTAGAGGTTTACTCTGGCTTAAGATATCTTAAAGTAAATTTGAAACAATCTGAATATTTGGCGTACTGAGCTTGCTTACGACCTGTTCATAATGGTAAGTAACTTCATTACGCCATGGAGCAGTTGGATAAACCCACGCCGATTCTATTTAAGAACACACCACAGCACACCATGAAAATCTTAGGTTTGACTGGATCGTCATTAGTGAAAAAGTCAACGAATTTACCTTCTTCCTTTAGCACGGCAAGTATATGAAGTATTGAAACTCCATGAATAAAATTGTAACTCTAAGTGATGACTAGCAGCATTCTTTCAACGAACCGAGAAGAGAACGCGTAATTGCCATGAGTCCTATTAATCAAATCCCCATATCCTTCGAGAAAATTTTACTCACCCATATATATATGTATATATATATATATATATATATATATGTTTTTGCTTGTTTGATAAATATATTATATACTATCTCAATTAAGCTACGAATATACTTAGTTACATGCGACTAGGTTGACCAATTCAATTACTGCGTACTATATTTTATTTTCCCATTAGTTAGAGACTAGTAAACTCTGTCAACATTTCATCAATACAACTATTTCTTATTTCCAAGCGGAGATCTCTAAATAGTTTGCTGATTTGTGCATTCACTAACAGCAATTCGTCCCCAAAATTAATGGGGTGAAGTGTATTCCAAAATGTTAAGTAAATGTTTAACTACGGTTAATCCAAACATTTTTCGATCGTGAGTCGTAAGTTCTCACTTAAAGATTATATGTAAAAAGTTATTTTAAAAAAGCTTTTTTTGGAATTTAACTTGAAAATGGGGCATATTAAAACATTCAAAATTGCCATATGTAAAAAGTAATACTGATCGACGGATTTTGAAAGCGTAAACTAAAATATATAGTAAATCAGATAAACTCAAGAAATATTAAGAAATTAAAATTACATGAAGTTACCTATTTCATGTCTTCAGCTCTAAAGAACTTCTACCAATGATTTTGCTGATTTTGGGCATTATGACGGAAAATTTGTCAAAAAAGAAAGTTTTTAAAATTTATTAAATATTTCTATCAACAAAGGGGAAGTGAATGACAGAAAACGGTGACATTCATCATTTTCATTTCAAATTTGAAATGTTTTCATTCATATCAAAAATATATCTCAAGTTTTTAGCCTAAAGCCCCAATTCACCTTTTTACTCTCTAAAGTTTATAAGACATTTTATTAAATTCAAATGCTGACAAAGAAAGTTTAAAATCAAGCATTCTAATATCTAATTTGCTTTCTAAGTAATTAGTTAATAATTCAAAAGCACAGAAGAGCTTCTTCTTTTGAATCGAAAATAAAAACCAGCAATTTCAAATATCCCATTTTACACTATACTCCAATATTTCTTTTAAAACCAAATTTTTCATTACAGTTTATTTGTACAACTTCATTTTTACCATTTGAACGTTTGACTGTTTTTATTCTCATTTCTAACTTATAAGAATAATACCGACGGACTTTATCCATTCAACAATAAGTTCTATTTTGTAATAGGCTAATTGCTTTTAGTGCACATTTAATCGAAATTGGAAATTATATCACATGTGGATGTCGATGATGATCGATGACAAGGAAATCGGTCAGATGGTTTTATAAATGAATTTCGAATACGCTAGCATCTGTAACTTCAAAAGCGTCACGTAGGCTTTTCCGTGTTTTTGACTTTATTTATGTTGCATGTTTTTGCATATAAAATGAAGTTGGAATGCATACGATTCATAAGCCTAATTAATTGAACATGACGGTAACTGGAACTGCTATCAGTCGGCAGGAACCAATCACCAAGCCTACTTGTGCTTAACTCAAGCCACGCTTACATATTAACTTTCTTTCGTTAATCATCACGTGTTAGCGTCGTAATTGGAGTGAAATTCCCCTCTGCCCTTTAATAATTACAGCGAATTTTGTCAACTCCATACCTATGAATTCGCACGTTAATTATTGCTTTCACTCATTTTCTCAAACGTAGATCAGTCCTAGTCTCCAATTCCTGCTTGCTAACTCTTAAAGCCGAGTCCGCGATAAAATTTTCTCTAACTGCGTTACTTCACTAATGTCGTGTATTTTTACTATAACCTGAACGTCTTCCTTCTCTGCTACTTATTATCAAAGGGCTATCATATATTTTACGCTTCGCAGCTCTCCATCTGGCGATCCCAACAATGTTCTTCCACAACTGGTGACCCTCTAATGCTATCCAATAACAAATATTGCTTTTTTCTCATAAATTTTACCTTTAAAGATGTTATCTGTATTGCTCTAAATGGTTTAAACCTTGGGTCGTTTGAAGATAGATACAAATTATAATATATTCATTATAGATAAAATCACTTAAAGATATGATATTCTTGTAATTTATATCGAAGAATTATTTTTGTGTCAAGTTTGAGTTCCTGCTTAAAATCGAAGTATTAAAACACTTTTTATAAAAATATAAGCAAGGTCCTCAATTCTCCATCCTACTTTATCGTATGTTTATTTGCAAATATCTTATCTTTACGATTTCTTTCGTTTCTCTTAAAACTTTAGCAGATACAAGCGAAATGATTCATGCTAATTGATATAGAGTTGATTATGTGCAATTATGTTTATTAAAAATCAAGTATTACTCATAGCAATATAACGTCAGGTAGCAGGAGGTACGGACAAAGTATCCGAATTTTTTGCTGCAAAGCTTGTAATTATGCCTTAGAAAATCAGACGCTGGCAAAATCTCTCTACCAATGACTGATGTAAAAATTTTAATTGGTGAGGTATAAGATGACTGAATGGTGTTTAATTAAATTAATTTAAAAGTAACAATGAGTATTCAAAGTAGGCTCGTTTAGGGTACAAAGGATTGCAACGGTTTATGGAAAAAAAATAATTGCAGTTAATAAGTAAATAAGTGTAATTAGCTAATTTCAAAAAGATCGTAAAAAATAAAACACATTCAAATATTAGTTATATTTCGAAAAGAAAGCGCAGTGGCAATAACTAGCGTTTTTAATTTAATCCTGGGAAGTAAAATTATTAAAAGTGCATCAAATTATTTGAATTAAATATAACTAACAATCGTTTTTCATTAAAATGGCAAATATTAATGCACAGATTGATAAAAATTACCCAATCGAACGAACTCCGGTGTTTATTTATATTGATAAAATTATGAGATGTTCCGAAGCGAATTTTGAAAGACCAATTTGATAGATTTGCCGGTAGTTGAGGTTTGAAATTCGTATTTACCAAACTGTCGTATGTATTTAGTCAACCTTCATTTTCAACTGTTTGATATTTCAGAAATTATAATTAATATTGGTGTAATCTGGGTTCGATTGTGATTCTTAGAGCTGCGATTTTTTTCAGATGTCAATGTTCCTTGATGATCCATCAACTCTGGTCCCCGGTCGTCTTGCCACGTTTAAAAATTGGCCATACACGGGTTCTATGGACATTTGTATTCCTAAGACTTTAGCGGAGGCCGGTTTCATTTACAGACCCGATTTATCAAGTGACGCTACTCAGTGCTTTGTTTGTCATAAAATATTCAGTGAATGGGATCCAAAAGTGAGTTTCCAATTGTCATTTGACATTTTAGTTTATGTTTGGGACATTCTTTGTCTTGGTTATCCTATTTATTTTTTTGTTGAAGCATGAGATCCGCTATTTGAAAATGCCACCACATTCTTAAGTCATTTTCTTGGGAATATTTTTATCATATTTCCAATTGCGTCGACTGTCAATGAACTCGAAGACCGCGTGACTTCTTGGTCGATGCATATCCAATGCCGTGATGGTTATTTATAATCAACAGTGTGTAGTAGAATACGACTTCGCATCACGGTGGCTTAATTGTTAATAGCATTTTCTCGAAGACTCATTGTTTGCTAGTCTATACTCTTCTTTATGTATGTTTGATATTCTTCATAAATTAACTGGTGAACCTCAAGAGTTTTATCTCTTACGAAAGTAAACTGCAAATAATTGCATCTATGCAAATTTACGTGTCGGAAGCTAAATGAGTTTGTAAAATTCTTCAGCTTTTGGATCAGTGTGGCTGATGAAGAAAGAGATTAAACAAAGTTGATTTCCATTTTTGAGTTTAGTCGATTGGGTATTTTTCCTTTCGATGGAACAACCCTATTTTTCGGTAATCAACGAGGAAATATGTTTGTATGTTTCTAATACCAGGGGAATTTTCATATTTCGTGATTGGATGTACAGGTTGATTCGTTTCTTAAAAACCGCTACTTTTGAATCCTCAATCGCACCTATTGCCATAATCTCTTTAAAATAGTTCTAATAAAGAGGTACGTAGTCTCATATTCCAACCACTTTAGACTGGTCTAATTTTTTGGCCATGCATTGTAAAAGTTAACCCTACTTTAGAGCAATCATCTCGTTGGAGTTGCTTGAAGGCACTCCAATTTAATAAAAGTGAGGTACGTGGTTATTCATCAAACGCTATCCTATCTTCACGTTTACAGCTAGGAAATAACTGGGCTTATTGAAAATCTGTCGGTAAGTATTGACTTTCTCCATTTCTATCTATTTCGAAGAACTCTACGTTGTACTGGCAGCTAGGATATTTAGTTTCTTTTAGCTACTCAACAGATTGTCTTCCATCTGCTATCAATCTTCATTTCAACAATAGCATAGCCTAGAAGGCTGTTGCGATCGGTAGTTTTATTGATAACTAACTAGCTGACCATTGAGATAGAACTGGGTGGAGGTCTTTGGTTTAAGAGGTTTTAGAAGGCGAGAGTGGATATAGCTATTAATTGATTGTGAATAGTTTCTGGTGTGCACAATGCCCTTATTTCGTGTAAAACTCCGTATGTCGCCAAAAATCGTTGGTGGTTCCTCGGCAGTTATCACGCTAAGTACGACGTCGGAACGTGGGAGGCCACATATGCAGTCTCAACACGTGGATCAGAGCGATTTCTACGCAAGCAGTCCGTAACAATATGTTCGAAGAGAACGAAGTACATTTTAATTCTTGAACAAAATATTTATTTGGCCACTGTAAATCATCAGTTTGAAACTCATATTCGCCCACGCAGTAAGTGATCATTTGATGAATGGGCGATTAGTGCCAGTTATTGATTTTATTTCTTCTGTACTTGCAGTTACTTTTGAATATATTGACATGGACTTAGGGATGCTCAAGAAACTTGCCTAAGAAGGATTGGTATGATTTGCAATTACTTATGTGTAATATGCAACTGTGGCTTCTGGAAAATTGTTGAGCCTATATCGACGTTTCGTTGTGATTGGTAAGAGGAGATTAAACCAGCCATTAGTAGCTATTGAGCCTTCACTAGTAATGTGTCAGGATGTGATTGGCTGACTGAGCAAATCGACGAGTGGCGGTTGATATTGTATTTCCGGTACATTTCAGAGCATTATTTCGCCTCTCTCAGCCTTCATTGACTTTTACCATCTATTACTGTTCTTCGCATTCTCATATGCACATCGAGTTATCGTTAAGCTCGGACTATCGATTACTTTTAATGGGAGTGGGTTTGCTTTTCAGAATATACCGATTAACCCTAGTTTTACGTGTATACCAGAGACCGTTAATTTGGAACTTCTTGGCGCTCCCATTCATTAGAATGACTAGTGGCTTTATTAATTATTGGTTAGCAGAATATATTATAATAGATTTAGTCATTTTTGAAGTGGTAGCGTGCTCTGAATGTCCCTCTATGTATTTTCTTTCTTTAGGACAATCCAATAGAGAAACACAGGGAGATGAGTCCAGAATGCGCCTATGTAACCCTAGTCAAAGACTACGGAACCTACGAGAAGGCTCCGAGGAAGGCCGTGATAGAAACAGAGTGCGCACGTTTTCATGCCAAATTTATGTATCGTTTCTTAACCGACTTAGAGGCTCCAAAGCGGGCTTCCTATGAGTCACATTTAAAGAAATTAGAGGAAGCATTGGCCATCTTTGTAAAAGAGAACGGTATCACGTTGCCTCTAGCTGTTGTTAGAAGAACTAGAGCCGCTGCCGCTAGGAAACACACTCTTCGATAGCTGCCTCCTCCCCCTCTTTGCGCTCCTTGATTTGAACTACTTATTTGTCTATCTGTGTCTATTTAATGATATATTGTAATAACTGTATTTTTCACAATTTCGTTATAAAACAATTATTTTACTGATTTTTTGTTGTAGTACTTGCTATAACATTAGATGGTTGGGTAGGCGTGTGTGTTACTTGGGTTAGAACGCCGGTGACCTTGAGAAGTAAATATTGAGCTTGTTCTTATGAGTGTTATTATTGAGAGATATGCAGTATAAAAAAATGAAAAGTTAGAAATAAAATGTGGTTTGTTTAAATTAGATCGTAGTCAACAATTGATGAATATGCATTAGTTCAATCATTAGATTTTTACGATATTACCTCATTTTGCACATGTACCTATTATGTTTCTTCATCTCCAAGATGAGTTTTGAATTAGGATTCCAAGGAAGATGCCTTGTTTTTATAGATAAGCACAATGGTTGCATCTTGTCACTTATCTTCATACCGAGCCTGGTCTAGCGTCGTCCAAAGTAGAAGACTGAGCACAACCGAATATGTGAAGAATAGGAAAAGCGGTTAATTTCAACAGCTTATGCTTATAGGATTAAAATATTAAGATTTGAATAAGTCACCTTTATTGTTGGATTATTTTTTGTCAAATCAGACTCTACTTATTCGTGAAGCATTGTTGCGATTTGAATTATATGGTGCCTCTAAGGTTTTCTGTCAGCGACCTATCGTACCTTATAAGCAAACGTCAAAATAAGGCTACAGAGTCTGTATATTTTTTAAAGTGAAACAATGCGCATGTGGTGTGGTTTCCATTCTTCCAAAGACGCTAACTTTTAATCTAACCTTCTCAACATTTTGGACAAAAACACAATATCACTCTTACTGATGTCGTTACCGAGTGCCATCGAATCAAGAATCTGAAAAAGAAAATGGCCTTGCCTTAAAACGTTCAGCAGAAAAATCAAAACTTCAAGCACTTTTCAGTTCGTCATAGTCAATCAAAGTCACTGAAACGGCCTGTTCATCAATTCTCAAAACTTTTAACTTTTTGATGATTTTGCAACGAATTTTATTTTGCTCAGTTCTGTCTATTAAACCGGCATATGTTCCAAAAATGTGGTAAATGAGGTCATAATGAAGATATCTGTATGATCAGAATCTTTGCACCTTTTACGCAAGTGGGCGAAGACGTCTAAAATCAACAAGTTTGACAAAGCATTCTGATGGTGATGAGAGAAAATATTCTCTTATAGAAAATACTGTGCACATTTCTGTAAATCTCAGACAGGAGAATGGCTTAATTCAGCAGTTAAGGTCAAAGGAGTCAAAGCACGTAAATCAATGGAAATCAATGATCATGAAATAGGGTGTGCCATAGACTTACCTTCACGTGGTGCACTCTGGGCAACGTATACTCATACGGCAAAAAAGTCTATAAATCGGCAGTTGACTTCAAACTACCAAGACCCTACTGTGTGTCATATTCCACCACTTCTACAGTACTCACCTTGCCTTTTTTTCCCCATCTTTGTGTCTGTCTCTTTTACATCTGTGAATCACTCTCCTGTTTCCCTCCCGACTTTTTGTAACTCTCACGTTTCTCCCCTCTCTGGAGCCCGAAGTCAACTAAAGGGCAAATGAAAATTATCAATAGCCTGTCATTTGATATAAATAAATGATCATGAAATTGTCTGCAGCTAGATACGACCTCAGATGTCACCATGAGTACACGTAGAATGTGGCGGAAGTTCAGAAAGCCACCATTAAGTCCTGCTTGTATTTTCATTCATGGTGTATCAGGAGAGATAACAAACTGTGGCATGAAACCAAATCCAAAATTTAGTAGGACGGTCTCAAATTTTATCCCAAGTGCTGTGAGATTGAAAATGGCAAATATGAACAATATTATGTCTGGGTTAAATAGAAATGCTTAAAACAATTGGCCTATCGGTCAATGGAATATTTGCGGCAGAATCAAAAAATAAAATGCTAAAATCTGTTCAAAAGAGGCGTCGCAATTCGAGTCTTTCTTAAAAACCACAACCCAAAATGTGTGGAATAGAAAATGAACCCAGATGTCGCGACTCTGTACACATCACAAGTCTTCTAAACCGACGATGGAACTGACAACCTAATATCAAATAGATGAAAGAGAGTCGCATGAGCTAGCGACTGGTATTCTCTCGAATTCTTTACCCATGGAGTATAATCCATCTTAAAGAAGTAGATATTGATGAACCCTCAACACAGAGACGTAGAGTCTATGAGGTTTAAAAAGCGTGATATATGGGAACGCTCAAGTACCTGAAAACTTAATCTGGACAAATCCCCCTTTTACTCTGAATGATCATTAAATATATTCTTCAAAAATGTCTCCTTAAAATTTGATAAAACGACCCGGAGTAACAGTCTTTCTGTTATCCCTTATTCTAACTCTATTAATAAGTGAACTGTAATTAGTCATATTTAGTGGGTGGATACATCATAACAACAGAAGTAGGTCACCTAGAGTACTACGGCATAAATGGTTATTACTTTGCAGAAACCGGCAAGTGAGTAATTACAAAAGTAATAAAAATGTCAACAACTATCGAGTACTGATAAGTTTAAAAAAGTTAAACAATTAACTATTCACATATAAATTTTAACATCAACACTGAGAAAAATAATAAGATCGGTCACATTTAATAGTCAGTTGTAAGAATATTTAACATTAGTTATTCATTCAGTAGCCTAAACTTAGAAGTTGAGTAAGGAGTATTTCAAATTAAATTTATGTAATCAATATTTATTTAATCAATAAATTTATTCCATTTTAGAAATATTTATGACCACCTAATTAAAATGCTGATGGTAAAATCTGATTGGTCGAGTTAACATATATGCGAAATTTTCGCGCTTGCCGGTCATTATTTCTTGCTGCAGTATCTGGTCATGTCTGCTCCTTACGTTGATCCAATACCTGAAGGTTGGGAGATGCGTCTAGATGACGCTAGTCAAACCTATTATTTCATAGACCATAAGAATCAGAAAACACAATGGCAGCATCCCATCAATAATCTCGTTTATCGACCTACTGAGGTCCATACTCGAGGTGGTCTGAATGGGAACGGATCAACTCCTATTTCAGTCAACAGACAATCTGCAACAAAATCGCCGCATGTAGAGAACTGTCGCAGTCAATTCAATCCTACCTTAGCTTCCGAACAGAAGACTACTATTCCAGTGTCAAAGCCTGCTGGAGAAACAGGGACGGAATTACCTGAACCGAGCGTTTCTAAAAAGAACGACAATGATTTTGATCGAATTTCCAGGGTTCTTGAGAAGGCCAAACCTATAACCGATGAAGTGCACGCATTTAATGGTAAATTGCTCACTCTTTATTGTCTATTAGTTGTATTTTTTGTTTTATCATTTTTCACAATCTTCACACCAGGTGTCCCAGGAGATAAGAATTATTTGCGGTTGATGGAGTGTTTAGATGTACTGATCCTCGAATTAGACGGTATTGGTGTTGATGGCTTGGATGAAGTTCGAACAGCACGACGTAACGCTGTGAAACAGCTTCAAATGGTTCTTGAAATGTTGGAATTCCGAGGTTCAATTAATTCGGGTGACAATACGCAAAATTCTGATTCTACTAGTGCGGAACAGTCAACTACTGGCCTCTCAACAAAAAGGGATGAGGTGGACCATTCATAATACCTCTTACCTCTGTATTCTTTTTATTCTCTATTCACTTTTCGCTTTCGTCCTTTTACCAAGCAGAAAATATGCTCATGTAGCTGCGTCGGTGTGTATATATAAGCTTATTCAGTCTTCTTTCATGTTCTAAATTTTTTTTCAGACTTAACGATAAGCCCCTTTTTCCCAGCTACATTTCCTTCATAACTTGTAAAAACAACCACTTCTTATTTGTCCAGATTGGAGATTGGTAAAGGCCATTTTTACCCGGCCCTTTCGTCCACTATCATAAAATTGGGGCTACTGATGGTGTTTATGTATCCTTTTTTGCGTGATAGTTGCATATTTGATCCAATTCGCTTAGTGGAGTTAATTTGTGAAGAATCTCTTGTACTGTGCCGTTTTAACGACTGAACACTTTTCCTAATTTGCTGGTATTGACCTTAAATGAAAATAATTTTCCATTCTTATCCAACTAATCAGGTTACCATGTTTAGGTCGCCGTATAATTGGCTGATTGATTTTGTTTTCGTTAGGTGTGTCAGTATTTTGAATCTTTCATGTCTGTAGTTTGCAGGATTTTTCTCAATACACGCTCATGTTTCAAAAAGAGTGAGTTCTATCGAACTGGACATATAGAGGTACCTTTCTAACACTCATCTTAAGTGGGAGTATGGTGTCATCGATTTTTCCTAATAGGGACTCCGCTTCTCTCTTGAAATAGTCATTGGGGTCGGTCATCCAGCACTCATTGGATAGTTTTCCAGCTTCTTTTTTCACTTGCTAATTGGCTGGAATAAACGACGAAATGCTTTAGTCATGGTGGTGCGTTGGGTAATGCAAGCACGTCAGTGAAATTAGACTTATTTGCATAGCTATTCTCGGAGCATTTTAGAACACTCTAGAAGGTTTTCGAAAAAATGTGACGATTTCTCAGTTTGAAACAGACGCATACCTTGATCGCAACGCTTGCGGAGACGAGCAACCAATCAGATTGGCCGTTGCATACACATCTATCTGCAGGCCAGGCTTTTGAAAAGGTAACAAATTTTGTAGTATTTATTGCAATATAGTAGTCACATATTCTTATGCCATAAACCCACTACCACTTACCAAAACAACCCAGATAACCAAACCCATTCTTTTGTAGGCAAGAAAACATGTCATTTCTATATCGTAATATTTTTCCTCTTTCAAAATCGGGATCATCTATAGTGTTTTCACATTGTTTGCTTTAGGATAAGTTGCGAACCTTACACTAGAATATGTAACTTCATATCGTGGAATGGATATTGTCCATTTAAGGCGAGACCTGTCGTTTCGGGCAGTAACAACAGACCGTGCGAATAGGAAGAGACAGTGGTGTTTTTTAAGTGATTTTTGCCAAATAAAAAAGTACGACACCATCGCATGTAATATAAAACTGCATTTTAAATTAAGCACATTCAATTAGCTTCTCAAGATCACTCTAATCTCCATAGAAGTATTTGTGGCTTTGAGCTCTTTTAAGGCAGTTTTGCATTAAGAACGTACTTTTGTTTTAATCCAATGCCATTTGTGTACTTAAACAATTAACTTCTGATCTTCATTGTGTGCTGGTTACCTGGTACCTAAGTGTCAGGAGATCCTTATAGGGAATTTATTTTCGGTTATTCTTTTATAGTTCGCGTATGAAGTTAAGTACAACTGTTGAGCCCAGATTAAGCTAACATAGGTGACTAAAATTCGATCTAATTGAGCTTCTCGAATTAATTCCTGATTGAAAAATAATTATAATCAATTAGTTTACGTAAAGGTTTACCACTACGCAACTTCACTGCCAAGGAAGGATCAATGAAGCTCAACTTTATGTCTAATTGTTTACCGTTATTTTTATTCCTCCCCTTAATGTATCTTTAAATCATAGAATGTTTTACCAACTAGACGACTTATTATCTTCAAAATTACCCGTATTAATTGAGGCCTTCTGAAATTAAAGTCACGGAAGAACGTTCTGAAATTCATACCTTATCCCGCTGCTTCACAAGTTTCGAGAAGTCACTTTTGATTTAATGTTAGCCTGCTAAGATTAACCGTTACCTTAGAAATATTTTTAGTGTAAATACTGCTACTTTTAATACTTAAGTAGGGTGACAAATTATGTCCTAATAACTGATCTCAAAAATATGAAAATATTAATCATTGCTCTCCTGGACTTGTAATTTTTGAACTATTAGCATGGATACCGAGTGACAGCGTTTTTTAATGGTCAAAATATAGCTTAACCGTCCCCCTACCTCGACGTACTTCAGTAGTAGAATGACTACAATTATAAGCACTGCGGCTCTAATAGAGCTAATAATTCAACTACATGCAAAGAGTTACGATCAAGGAACTACAATGTCCTGTCCATTGCCCACTGTCTTATTTATTCGCTTGAATTCCCTTGTGCTTTTTACACAACCACCGTGGCACTCTTTTAGACATTCCTGCAATGAAAAAAAAACATGTTCTGCTGCCCCTCGTATTCTATCCTTGACTTAGATGGATTTAAATGGTTCAAATCAATGACCAAATCCAGGACGACAATCAATGGTCAAATCCAGTACGTGGTTATCATACCAGAAAGTGTAAATAAAAATCAAGTTCCAGGCCACTACATGACCGTTCCGAAGACCGTGCTGTAGCACGCCGTACCAATTAATCGCTGTGTCAAATAATTGCCGTGCCGAACATACCGTGCTGTGGTACGCCATGCCCAATAAACGTGTTCAACCTCTTACGTCTGTTTCCTCAATAGCTTTGCGGTAGTTTAGCTATACCTGAGACCCATTTCAAACTCGCGAAAATCTGCCGTAGAGATTACTTAGTATATTCAAGGCTTATTGGTGTAGAAATCCGGTGCACTAATTAAAGTTGACCAGCGATAAGTTTGGTCTCTGTTCCAACTGAATGGTTCAACGAAATACAGCGTGGTTTTAAGTTTCTAAACTGATTCGTAAGTACCTTAATTTCGGCTCACCATTCCATGTAAGTAAATATCTTTCCCATGAACTTGGGTGGCAGCATTAATTCGTCTTCGCCAAGGAATTTTATTACTGTCCTAAGGGTGATGGATAATACTTTGAGTGAAAGGAAATAATAATTGGCCGGTTCAATGCTTCATATTGTCGAATGAAAGAACGTCTTATGAAATCTTATAAAATCGGAAGCAACACCATGAGAAAAGCGATGTATCTGCACTTATCGTACTATAAATAGGCCTTTTTGAATTCTGTCTTATAGGTCAAGCCATATATGGAGAAAAGGCATAAATATATTTAATATTATGGCTTGCGGAAAGGTGAAATAAGAAGTATAAAAGGAGACCAGGAGAGAGCGAGCGATCACCTTGTCACCATAGCTACAGTGATGATCGTACAATTGAGTACCTCCAGAGCCCAGAATTATTACTTGCCAGCGTGTTGGGAAAAGCTTCCTTAATGGCTGCTAAATGTCCAGCTTAGCCCACTTCAATTCAGCAGTAGCAATTTACTTCCTATCCTACACAGCTTTTGACAGTCCTAATTATTTTTCTGCTAGTGTAATTACGGTCATGAAATAAGAGAAAGCCAACGTAGAGGCAGACAGATAAAACCTTATTCAATAATACATATCATATACGAATTATAAACTTTTACTAACAGAAGGAAAATCTAACATCGTATACGAAACTATCGAAACAAAATAGAACCAAACAAAGATCGAAATATGTTAACTTATACGAGGTTTGTGGGACACGTCACCGCATGAGCGCACAGCATGACTTGAAGGTGCGGCCGTTCAATTTCGCATACGGATTGAGTGCGAGGACACAGTCAATGGCTAATCAAATGCCTCTTGTTTGTTTTACTTAATCTGCCATGTTGAATGACTAAGCTTCCTCCCTTGTTACACTCCACGCCATGCACATCTAGAATAAACGCGTCCCCTGGATACGTCTGTTTCTTGTAAAGCTTTGCAATAGCTTAGCCAACTCTTTGGGGGGGAGGGGGTGGGGGTCTTACGGACTAGGAGAATTTGCCAGTGAGGTTTCTGAGTACAGTCAGACTTAGTTAGGTAGCTAAATCCGCTACAGATTCAAATGCAGGTGACATTTCACAAGAGGTAATCTCCGTTTTTAAGAAAATGCTCAGCTATTATTCAATTATAATTTGCGTTTAAGATAATGAAACCAACACTCATGCCCTTGTGAAGAGAATATTCGACCGCGCTGATTGATACTGTAGGGGATCGCTTCACTAATAAGCCTTGACTTATGCTCATTAATCTCTATAGCAGATTCTCCTAAGTTTGGAAAGGCTTTCAGATATAGCTAAACTACCTCAAAGCTACAGAGGAAATAGGCGTATTGCGTGGAACAGGTTTATTTGGTATGGAACGATAAAATGCGAGCTTCCTTATGATACATCTGCAGCGGTATGATACACAAATAAGCACTGACTATACCTTATCAATCTCTATGGCAAAATTCCCTTCCATGAAATGGGTCCCGAAACTGGCTTGAACAGTAAACGGGGTTAGACATGTTAAATTGTAGTAAAGTGTAATTGGTGAGTATAAGAATTAAGGGTGGGTGGTAAAGTACAATTCTAGTAATTCTATGCTTACAACATTGGACACATATTAATGAGCCTATTTGCAAAACTGATTGAATTTTAATTCAACAATAATATGCGATTGTTAATAAACGACGATTCTGTCAATCTCTGTTCTTATAATATATCGCATATCGAGGTGATTCATAGTTAAAATTGTTCAAATGACTCCCAACATTTCAACTGATTTACTCTTTCTGAAGTGCATATAGTGATATCTGAGTACGCCATTTTTTTACATCGAGGAGAAACTACTTTCCTTTTACACACACACACACACACACATATATATATATATATATATATATATATACCTCACCCAGTCTGCATCTAGTGACACCCACACTTACTGTGCCAAATCAATTTTGCCTCTCTATGGCATTAGATTTGAGTGCGTTTGTGCCAAAATGTGGTTGCCTGCATGATAATGTCGATGATGCACGGGCGTTGCAGACAGTACACCACGGCAATATATATATAAAGTATGCGCATAGGTGAGCAGATTGATTACTCCCGCTTGAGACACAATTTCTAGCAGCAAAATATGGCAGAACAAAAGACTCTGAATGTTGGTCTATTCGGTGACAAAGGTATGAATAATTTGACATGATTTTTTTGCAAGTGAAATACTATTAAATTGATTAAATGAGATCAAGCGTTAGGTTATTGGTGAGAACGAGACACGATTGCATTAAAATCACCATTTAAAGTTTATTTATTAAATTTTAATGAAATATGACTCTTTAGAATTTCTGCCACATTTTACTAGTTACGCATATTTCCTTTTATTGCAATAACTTTAAACAAGGATGACAACAAAATAAAATTCGAATATTTTCTTAATTTAAATAATATTTTGTTAAAAAAATATGCTCTTATTATCGATCTTGAAAGCAGTTCAGTTATATATTTGCTCAACAGCTACAAATAATAGTTTAAATAACTTCATTATATGATCACTTTTAATGTTCTATTTTCGTCTAATTTAAAATAACTTTACTATTAACAGGATAAGGGTTGTTACTGAGAATTTACTGGAAGAAATTAATCTTTACCATTGTTATGCGATAGACTCGCATTTGATGAAATCACTTCTCAAAGATATATCATTTATTAAAACCTATGTCCACTTAAATAGATGTCGGAAAGACAGCTCTTGTGGGTCGATTCACAGAAAAGAAATTCAACAAAACTACGACGACTACCTTCTTGAATATGCCCATTTGCAAAGAAAATGTCTACGGAACTGACGTCCAATTCTCCTTTTACGATGTGGTAAGCCTATTTGCTAATTGAATTAATAAAATCGATTGACGTTGTATAAAATAAATAATTTTGCATTTTAAATCGGTGTTCTTCATAAATGCTTCCCATCTGGATGTGATTTTCATGGAATAAGAGAAAACTGTGGTTACTGGCTGGAGAATAATTGGCTCGCCTTATAAGTTTGAGGTCAAGTTACTGCGAACATAATTAGAGAAAGAGAAAGGTGGAGAAATCAACATCAAGTAGCAGGCTTGGCGAGGAGGCGAATTTCTCTATCGATTACTCAACCAACTTCAATTAAGTCTTCAGGTCTTTTCAATTAGAAGAAGTTTATCTTGTGCTCACGATCAATGTTTTCTCATTTTTATTAATTTTGTATGATTTATAGGTACTCTATGACATAAAACAAGTCATGCTGCTTACCAACTGTAGTACATTAACTGGGTGCCAAATGATGCGTAAGATACATCAAAGTTTAAGCAGTTTTGAAGATAATCCTCTCCCACGTGTTAGTCGGCTGATATCTTAAATGTGCTAGAATTTTTGACCAAATAAATCCTCTTCCTGATGGAATGGTTGATCTTTAAATATTTTAATGGACCCACTTCTAATCCAAACTTGATCAAATAATTATAATAATTCAGATATTGATGTAATTTAATCACCTTCTTAACATACATTTCAGCCCGGCTCTCCTGAATACAGTTCATTGGCTGCAGGTGTCTATGCTGGAATTGAAATGGCTGTGCTCTGTTATGACGTCACAAAGTATGTTTGGCTTTTTTATTCTATATTTATTTTGCTAAAGCTACTTTGCAAAGTTTGCCTCATCTATATTGCTGCAATACTTGGAATTCTAGTTTCCGTCATTGCAAAATATCTACCCACTAGATATCGGCACACTACAGCTGACCCAGATCAGAAAGAGAAGATTGAAACTGAATGCTGTTATTAACCAAACGGCCTTTTATAGTAATTCAACCTGTCTTCATGTTTCGGGCATTAAGAAATCAAAACACCTCCAAACGGACACCAGTTTTAGTCCCAAATAACTCCCCCAAGCATTCAGGTGCGATATGAATCCGCGTATCGATAAATTTGATGAAGAACCTAAGGACAGCCTGCTCGTCTCGAGAATTATAGTCTTAATATCAGCTGAACTGGTCAGGTGCTTACTCAAAGAATGCATCCAGAATTAGAAATGATTCTTCAAAAGATAATAATTGCTAAATAGTGTTTCTTCCTTTAAGGATAATTCATAAAATTTGCAATCATATCAGGAAGTATCCTCTCCGAACTATATATAGATAAGACGTATTGACGTACCGTGATACCATAGTGGATGTTATTAGTGAAACCGCAGAATAAGAAAAAGATTCTGCCAACGATATCTGCCCCACATCATGCTTAGAATTGAATGAGTCAAGATAAGTATGTTTTAGCGATACATAGCAAATTCACCTACTAAGTCATTAAAAACCAGGCGAGTACACCATTGGTTACACACTACACACTCAAACAGCACAAATGAGAGCAAGCAATTAAGTACCCAAGCTCAAAAGCATAGTCCACACTAGTTTATCTTCCTCCAAAATGAGAAATCAGTATTAAATTGTCCACAAAAAAGCTATATGCCTGCTTAATTTAACCATAGGAAAGCATTTAAAGCCCATTTAGTGGGTCGAGGGGGAGGGGGAGGCGAGGGTCAATTTTAAGTGGTGCAAATAATCAAAGCACCACAACTTAATTTCATTTGAAAATTCAACAGATTTTCACATTTTTACTAAGTGAGCATTACCCAATTTATCGAAATATGGACCTAGAAATCGATTCTAATTTCATATTCGTGATATCCAATCTTTATTGCTGGGTCGATTCAACTATCTGAATGCAGATAGCTGGTTCTAAATAAGCTGAATAAAAACTCTGCACTTTTATTTATGTTCAATAGATACTTCATTATCTCGATGATTAAGATATCAGTTTACAGAAAAAAGAACGACAGTCTAATTCAGACTATGTAGTAGCGGTATTTTCAACGACTAACTTCCTTTCCCAACTTCATTTGGCCTTTTCCGAAGGAAGCACAACCGCATTTATCACAAGTGTTGACGTTTGGCTAAATATCTCATTTTTTCAGCATAATTGATTACACAGGACTGACAATTGAATTGGCACTTATTTGTTTGCAAAATTTTAATATTTTTCGGAAGAATACCCCACAGTTCTAACAGAGAAATCAATTTTCCGGATATGCAGCAGTGAAATTTATTTCTTCCTCATGTAAACAGCAGCTACTATTTTGCGCGATACCCTCAATGCAAATGTTTTTTTACCAAAAATTTGATATTTTCCTCTCCCTCCTCCCACCCCACCATGAGTTTTCCTTTAAGGAATTAATGCGACAAATCTCAAATTTGCACATGTCACGTGTTTCCCCCCTTAATATTACCGCTATCACAATAGGAAGAGAATGGTGTTTGTTTCACAAATCTCTCTCTCTCTCTCTCTCTCGAAGACAACTGGGGTTGAAAGACGATCACTTGAAAACATGATTGAAGGTGACTAAAACAATAGAGAATTTTGGTGGCCCTTCAACTTATCATTTGAGGTAATATTAATTCCGTTGAGGGTAAAAGCGGGTCATCGTCAATACAATTTAGCAACTGGAATATTTTCCTTAATACACCCCGCCCCCTTGGTACTTGTCCAAGTGCCGGCTGTTTTCTAATTCCTCAATATAATTTTGATATTATTTGTTCAAATTCACCAGGAGTCCTTACATGACGCCAAGCTGGATGACTCGGCACGCCTTCCTTTCTAAAAGTCAATTCAAGTGGTTCTATAAGGCGATTTGAGCCTAACGCGTTCAGTAAATGAATTTGAAATTACATCAACTCTTTGCTTTACATAGTCTTAATAAATGTGGCTAACACAGTACATTCATATGGATTATATTATTTATACACTCATCTATTTTAAATATTTCTGATATTCCTTTCAATTTCTGCAATTGTGTCTAATACCATTTTAGCTCGAATACTTTAAAAAGCGAGAACTCAGTGTTTTAGCTGGGTTATTTATGATACAATACTCTGCACCTTGTAAAGAAGAAGCAGATAAATGGTGCACAAAGGGAGAATATCACCAATATGGGCAATTTTACAACATCCAATTCCCCAGATACAATTCCATTATATCTTGATTATGTTATCGAAATAGTTAATGGTTATGACTACCAATATTCCACAGAGGGATGGTCAAGCACAAGTGTTGCATCCTAAGACGCCATTGGAATTATTGTCACTGTTCAAGTTGGAGCATGGAGACTATAAGAAACATTAGGTACATCAAGGATATGAGTTTGGATCTCATAAATTTGTTTGGTTTCTCTAAGTATTTTGGCAACCTTTCTAGACTCAGTACGAACGTTGGAAGTTTACATCGGCATTTAATTGTCAAATTCACGTCTTAGATACTTTGACAACCAGACCTCTTCAGTGATGAACTCCAAGTGAGAAACAACTAATCCCCTCCACCTCCACCTCAATCAAGTATGCCACATTGGTCGTCGTTCTTAGTTCCAAATCCTTCATACTCTTGGGGCTCGCATCTCTTTAATGATACTTAAATTTATATACTCCGATTATTATATTTCCCATATCCAATTAAAGTAAAACAGAGAAGTTACCAAATGCCATTTAATGAAATTTCAGTTTTCATTTTCCTAAAAACTATCCTTTCATTTGGAATTGCCTATCTACTATCAGAAAACGACTTTAACAATGATCAAGACTAGAATCAATTAGTTCGATATTATGAAAATTGTAATGTTGCCAGTTTTTCTTCAACTAACTTGAAATCCCTTCCTATTACAGCGAGGCTTCTTTTAAAGGACTTCAGGAGTGGGTCGACAGAATAAAGCCCGGTTTGCCAGGAAACGCAATCAAAGTACTAGTGGGCTGTAAGACCGACTTAAACCGAGTAATTCAAGTTGAGACTGCCCGCAATTTCGCCACCCAGAATGGCTACATTTACTTCGAAGTCTCTTCGAAGAGCAACCAGAAGGGAGTCAATGAGGTATTCACTGTGGCTGCTGCCAAGGCTTTGGGCATTCCAATTCCTGCCCCACCTGTAAGTTCAGGGAATTATATATTAATCTGAGATATTGATTCACTAGCGTCTTTATAAAAAGCAGGATTCTTTCTGCACTGTTGAAATCCTAGACATTCTAGGTTCCGCCTCTTGGATATGTGCCCAATGGATAGATTTGGAGAAGGAGAGATAAGACGGAAATTCAGTTACTCTAAGCTACTTTGTTGGCATAACTGCGATTATCAACAAATTATTACATATGCTGTAAGCGACTGAGGCGCGATTTTGAGCTTTTTTTGTCGAAATTCTGCAAGATATGAAGTTATTTGTGTTTCAATGGCGTTAGAAAGTGTTGAAAGAACAAGTTATTCAAGGGAATTTCTGCTTTGAAGGTCTTCATGTCATCAGCGCAAATGAGTGATTTCAGAGTATTTGTTTTATACGCTACCTAAAAATAACCTTGATGGCGATTATGTGCATTCCCCGTTGTAAAGTTAGTGTAAACAGAGTCATACTGATTCACATTGTTTTGACCATAATGTGACTGCTTACCAAACGAGAACGCAATGCCATAAGGATGTAATATGACGAATAGGTAAAAGAAGTTCAGTTTGATGGATTCGGAACTGCCTCACCTTCGCTACTTAACTCAGAAGCGAGATTAGTTCTACCGCTTATACAAATGTGTAATCTGATTCAAAGGTTGACTAGGTAGTTCTAGTATGTGGCTTTTAGAAAGCTTAAAGCAATCGAAAATTGACCAATGGAAGTCTCCATTGATCATTACAACTGAGGAGCAGTATCCCCTCCAATAGTCCAAAGACATTACTTCCTATTCTATGGTTATTTGCATTCGGTGCACAGCGCCAGACTCCATCGGGTTTTGATGGTAATCCTATGTGATCTTTATACGAGACGGAATTGACATTTGTTAGAGATTTTAGGTTTTTCCTTGCAATAGATTGGTTACCATTAAGTTATAAATGAGAGATAACCTATCTTCAGAGTTAGGAATACTTTAGAATGCGCCTGTGGAATACAACTTGATTTTATTAGTAAATTGTATATAAAAGTATTATAATGGAGACGGATCACATTGTTTACTGGTGTATGTAATATATATCCAAACGGATGATATTCAACATTGAATGGTCTAATTAAATGGTATGGAGAAAGTTCTCAGTAATATAAGCGAGAACATGCATTACAAATGATATCTTCAACTTCAAACCCCTTTTTAACAATCCTCTTTTTGGGAACACTTCTGTGCT
Source organism: Hymenolepis microstoma (assembly GCA_000469805.3). NCBI lineage: Eukaryota > Metazoa > Platyhelminthes > Cestoda > Cyclophyllidea > Hymenolepididae > Hymenolepis > Hymenolepis microstoma. Next base: position 5,038,505 of record LR215995.1, on the reverse strand, counting down.
TCTCGTTAGTTAGTTAGTCTTTCTATAAGGAGGAAGATAACTGTGCAAAGACACTGTATTTTGATTTGGATGAAACTTTTTCATCTGTCATCATCATGGATGTGTGTGGTTATATGTGGAGGTAATAGAGAATTCAATTCATCTTGGCGTCTTTCAATAACTGTAGTTTATCCGTCAACATTCAGAACTTGGACATCAGAAGCCGTTGGCGTTTGTTTTATTTTCAGAATGGTAATCATTTGTTGTAGTAAAAACAGGTTTCTTTCCATTCGAAGAACACCTTTGAATGTGGATTTTACAATTAGATATAATGAGAGTCGGGTTTTCGTCTGGCGCTTTATCCATAAGAGACTGGTCATGCTGAAGACTCCCCTGGAGTTTTGCTGGATTCGATTTATTCAAGCTCCTAATCATATCTGATTACTCAAAAGAACTTTCCTTGCTAGAGAATTTGGCAGGCTATTAAAAGCAGCCTAAGGGTGAAATCTCTTTTGTTGAAGGTTGCCAATGGGACCAATCAGAATATTAAATTAAGCGGACTCTTCACATAATCCTAGGAATAACTTCTCTCATTATAGGAGTGAGATTTAAGTCTGTTTTTACCCATCTTAGTAATGTTGAAGAAGAATCTCAATAGGAAGTTAGCTTTCATTCTAAACCAATCCCTCTCTTGAAAACTTTCTAGCTGCTATTAAACTACGTAATTTGCTGCTCTGTCCACATCAAGTAACGCACCAAAACAGTTAACAGCATTTACTTGCCACAAATCTGGTTCACTTTCCAACATTTCACCGGTAAACGGTACAGACAATGGCAAGTGCACCTGGAATATACCAAATTTAATTGTCGAACAGGAAGATGTGCCATAAGGAGAATTGTCTATTAACAAATCATAAAAAATGTGTGCCAATTTTTCCTGCCAAAAAAAACTTCAACATTCTCAGCTGATAATTTTGCTGAATTTTGCACATTTAGAATGTTTCTCTCCTCCTATCTTTTTCATTTTATTAGCTTGAGATTGCTAAAATATTTCACTTTTCCTCAGTTCATTATAAACATAAAAAGTGCATCGCCCTTCAAAATCCCACAACCCCCCCCCCCCTCGCCTCCCTTCTCCCTCCCCCCTCCCCCCCCCACGCTCTCCTTCTCTTCATCTACTGCTAATTTTTGTCATAAAATGCAACCAATTGACAAAGGCAACTCTACTGGCCTTAACTCTTTACTTTGTGTGTACTAATGAAAGGACGTGTTCGCTTGGAAGTACCTAATTTCCAGTTGGAATTACATCCAATACACCAATCTGATTAAATTCATTTTGAAAGTTGTTTAAAATTTTTCTTTCTTTTTTTTGCAGGAGCCAGATGCAAAGGGATCATCTTGCTGTTGTTTCATGTGAGGCTGAATCGTCAATTTTTTCCCCGTTAGTATGTTTTCTTGACCAAATAAAAATATATGCCTGCAAAAATTCGCCACTCCGCCCCCTCCTCTGTTCACAAAATTAGGTCCTTTGGGTGTTCGTCATTGAAAGTTCATCAAAAGTGGAATTTACGTCATAGTTTAAATTATCGATCACTAAAATTAGAGTAAATTTGGCGTATAAATACTCAAAGCTAAGGCTTATGATGACTGAAGCATATGATGACTATTCTGGGACAAGTAGCTGGAGTCAACTCGATTACACTTCATCGTAGGAGTGTGATCTTATTCTTCGGTCGCCCCAATCTGCTAGCGCAATTCACTTAATGACTATTAACCGGTCTAATGTCTTCACGCAGATATAGTATACCTCTTTCCCTGCCTTCAAATACTTAACCAATTTCACTTAATTATAAGAAGTTAAGACGGTGTAAATCGTTGATACATTCTAAATAAATGTAAGTTCAATGAATATTCATGTTAATAAAGACAAGACTCATCAATTTAATAATAAGAATATAAGATCTATGATGTTAAGCATTTTGTTAATACTTAATTTTCGGCTTTTAGTAGCAACACAAAGAGTTAGTATGCAAATGTCAACACTAAAACATGTTTGATTGATTATGCAGTCAGAATTCTGAGCCCCATTCTCCGTAGATCAATTCTAATTTAGTTGCTTCGTCTGCTTTAAACCGATCTACAAGGTTTCTGCGAGCGTTTAAGCTTTATTGCTGCAGTCGGGTGTTTAAACGGTTTGGGCTAGCCAGAATTTATTGATGAAAAGAACAAAATCCCCAAAAGCATTCTTAAAACCTCTCCGGCTGCCAAACACGTGACACATGCCACTGTAAAATGTTTGGCCTGTAAAGGCTTTTTTTGGGAATTCTTGAATTTGATTCCAAGTAATAGTACGAACCATGTTATAGTTGTAAAGAATTTCAAAATTTTTGGGAAAGCGGGAAATGCACTTTGTTTGAACAGGAGGAAATTCATTGCGTTTTGAAATTTTGTGCGCTTACAGGTAATCCTGCGTAGTTTTGCCTTCTACAGTGATATATCTACACTATCAAGCAGGATATTGGTTAAGATATCTAATCATTTATCATAATAACTGCATAAAATAAGTACTCTTGCGTTCAATGAGTCTTGCAGCCATAAATTTATGTAAGATTTATAAAACCAGAGCCGTGAGAACTTATTGACGCAATTTATCTACGGGGTCAGGTTACTAGGAGCATGGCTTTGTATTCATAGAAAAGACAACAATAGTGGCATAATAACAAGAAATTAGAGTTTGGAGTTTGTATAACTTATCCATTTAGTTTAATTTATTAACACTAATAAAATTCGGTTACACTTCTATACCTCCTCTTCACCTAAGAGGCTTAAAGTGTCACTCTTTGATGGATATTAGCTAAAACTAAGTACTCGATAATTGTGACCGAAGTTCTAAGATATGCCATTTTGATCAATAAAGTCTTATTTGTCCTATGTATAATTTATTATGATATTCTTTAATCGGTAAATATGAAATGCAGATTTTTATTGACCATTATTGGTAACTACGTGTAGACACATCTTTTGATACATCTTGAATCTGAATGTCCCCTAACGACATAACTCAATTTCGATTTGCCTGTCTACTGTGTTTTACTCCTTCTCCTGGAGTTAATACGTCTAACTTCAACACAAAGCTGACTTGTAAGCCATATTTATCGACCTTTCCAGGAAATGTTTTTTTAGGAGCATGATAGTGAATAGATATTTTTATAAAACAAACTATTGACTGTGAATACTATGTCACTGGTCGTGGCAAAAATGATAAATTAATTGGAATTTGCAAGTAATAGGCTAATAGAGAACAAAATACTGATTAACATATTTATTTATCTCAACTCGGCTTTGTCAAGGCCATCCAACTTATTTAGTACCAATGTAATAGCTTTCTGGTTTGCCAGACTTCAATGAAAATTGAACTGAACTGGCAGGATTGACCATTTCAGTTAAACAAGCTATTAATGAACAATTGGTGTCATGAACGAGAGTTTATTCAGTAATTCAAATCATAGAGGAATCTTTGATACCTTGACCTATTCCCAATACCTGTTCGGTGCCTCGCGCCCCTCCTCTCCACAATTGCTTATTTGTTCCTATGTATATCCTTTTTACTTATATTTCCACAACATAATGTAATAATTTCGCCCTACTGTGAATTATAATTAAGGCAATATTAATCTGCAATTGGTCACTCTAATGCTAATTACTGAAGGTAAAAACGCTGTCTCTTCGTTGCTAGCACAATTTCCACCTTCCTGGCACATAATTTGAAAGTTTGTCAAGAGAAATTAATTACTGAAGCTGGCAGTTTTACTTCGTTCCTTCACTGTAATATAACCTCTTTAAGTCGATGATAAGTGAACAGTTGGCGATTATATTGATGGAACAATTTATTTCATAAAATCGGGGCAATTTGATTATTCTTTTGGAAGAAAAAAAGAGGAATACACCAGTTGGAGGACAGAGATAGTAAATTGCACCTGACATTCATTCGATCATTTGCTGTGTTTTAAGCAAACCCTAGGAATTACCCTAGTTAATTAATCTATCTAGGTTGCAGGAGAGAGCATAATATTGAAAGTGCATACTAATTGTTACTTAATTTATATTACTTATTTCCAGGTTTGCATAAGTTTTAAAATTTTCTTTTCTTTTAGCCAAGGATTCGGAGTGACATTTTAGCTTAAATAATTTGAAGTATTTATATGAATGTGTATACTTTTTTTCAATCGAATTCATTGTGATCTACTTTTGCTATACGTATATATCATACTCTTCTCATTTATAGTGACTCAGTCTACAATTGGATTTGTTGTTTTTCAATAAACCAAAACCCTTTTTTAGCAATTTTCATATATCTCTATTTTCCCTTCTCCTATGTTTTGCCTATAACTGACCAACAGAACTCACTGGTACTCAGTGCTTGATAAGCGGAAAGTTAGAAAATGCATAAACAATAATTTTTGTAAAGAAAACAATATGTTTTAACACAAACGCATAAAAGAGAAGATTTCGGATAATGGTTTTTGCTAATGTTGGTATCCAAGAGATATTTAAAATGAGCATGGTGGTTTAAATTCGGCCTCCAATTCTTATTTACCCAAAATATATATACATTATTCTGAACTTTCCAACAAAATCAATAATATTGGAGCGTACTGAGAGAGAGAGAGTTTTCTCAGTCTTTACACCCATACCATCTGTCAAAATATCGCGAGCATGATGCTTATGCATACTTGTTGTCAATAATAAGGCTGACTAATGCGTATAAAATAGCCTCGGGTGTGTGAGGAAGAAGAGCTTGTCTGTTGTCGCATTCAATCCTGTTTAGCATAACGGGATTGGGATATTTGAGAGGAAGACAGAGCATAAATAACACCAATCAGAAGCCACCTTTAGAGAAATCGGATTGTATTCAAATTTAGTGGTTTTTCACTTAGTAGAATTTTTAACAGTAGAAAGCGATTTTGGAAAGTCGATTTAGGAAAATTATGTAACTGCGTTGGGTTAAACACTTTCTTTTAAAGCCACTTGGCCTAAGAATTGTCAGATGCTAAGCTGACTCAAGTGAGGCAACAAATTGGCATAAACCGTACAAAAGTTGAAACACAAACAATACTAGTCTGCGAAAGGGACGACATGTCATTATGCGAGCCATACAATCATTAATCATGGGGAAAAAGAAAGTAATGGAATGCATTTGATTCATTGGAACCTACATCAATGAATCATCTGAATCAGTGAATGATCAGATCTGATTTGATCCAGACGATCGATATTGAAATAATGCAGAGATCCGGTTGGTTAAGTTTTATGCAGCAAAATCCATTACAATAAATGATATTTCTACTGAAAAAAACTATGACGGAACCAAAAAGTCCTTGAATGTACATAGGAGATATTGTAGTCTGTAAAAAGCTCACTACTTCAGTCGTTGGCACTGGCTTTGTAGCCAATATATAAATCTCTCAGAGAAGTCGACATTCGAGCAAACTACTGGCTGGATCAAGGCTATTAACGCGATTAAGTTGCCAATAACTCGATTCATGAAAATTACTGGCCCAATTAGCATTTCTCCTCATCTCCAAACTCAATACAAATTCATTTTTTGTAAAATAAGCAAGAGGCAAGCAGACTGTATCAAAAATTCATTACTATTATCTAGTGAATGCATTGGCAAATTTTATTGTGATTAAACCTGAGGTGTCCATTACTATATATGGAAAAATTTAAAAGTTCGAATTGCTGGTTGATATCAAATCATATAAAAGAGCAAAATAATGCGTGAAGTAGATGTTTAAAATGGATTTTAGTAAAATTAAAACTTGCTGCAAATTCAAGAATCTCGCGATTCTGTACTTTTCATAAGGGCTATAATGACTTGGTGACATCAAATTTTTAAAGTTTAAAGCTGAAGTTGGTCCCTGCGATTCTTGGTAAGCTTACGTGCGCCTAGTGACAATTTGATGTACTCAAATAATTATTCATGAGTAACATTTTACAGTTATGAGTAGGTAAATTAGATAAGTAATGTGATTTTAGGCGTAACAAGACCCGCTCAAGTATACTCAAGGAGAAATCTAATAGTGATAATCGAGGATACCTTTATTCTATGAGTGAGTAGATTTCTTCCTTCAATCTATAATAACCACAAAGGTAGCATTGCTTCATCAATGGTATTTAATAAACCTTAAGACTCTATTTTGTAATGCAATAGACCGAATACTTTTAGCAAATTAATTTTGAAATACGATTGATTTAGCATTCCCACCCACTCGGGCTAAATTAAGGTCAAGTTTAAATTACCCAAACCGAGCTCCTTTAGTTTTTCGGCTAATTTTAAGAATGCAAATTTATGGTATTCAATTTTATGGGATTAAGCTTCTTGTATTTGGTTTACGTAGGCGAACAGATTGGCAAGTGTTCTCTCGAGTATATCAAACGTCTTCTTTGATAGTAGTCAGATTTATAGACAAATCCATGGCCTACTTTGTTATATTTGTTATACTTCCGTTTATAAGTCAAAATGTGAAAGTTCCCTTCAACTGATGTAAAAGATACACAATCAAGGCCATGAATATATTTGAAACGTAGGAATCATGTGAAATCTCATCAGTATTTTTAGCAGACAACCAATGCATGTCTCTTTTTTCTAATATGAAAATCGTTAGAAGCTTCTGCTTTGTCTGAAATAAATCCCTAGTAAAGTGGGTTTTCATTGAAGAAGTTGTGCGCTTTTTTGCTTGTATACCATCGTTGCTCGTGTTCTTCTCAAAGCACCTTGAAATAACATTCTACGACTTTACGAGAATAGGACAATGTTTCTGGGTTATGGATCATATTGAGTTTTAGACCACGTCTACTTGGCATGTGCTATCTATCGTAAAAATAATAAGTAAAATTCAGAACTTTATAACTCCCTAATTTCAGTAAATTACAAAAATACATTTGCTTTGCATTAGAAGGCTTGAAGTAAATACAGGTATCTGAATAAATGTTAGAAATTGCATTATCATGTCAATGTAAGACCTTAAATGACATCAAAGCTGATAAGTTGTGTTTTTACCAACCAAACTTTCCGCGGCTATGAAACTGGGTGTGGCATTGCCCCCCCCCCGCCTCCCTCCCCGGATTTTAAGCGTCCACAATTTGTCATATATATTTTCACCTATCATCAAACAAAATCAAAACCGTTTGTGACACAAGCGATAATGAAAATCCGGGTGAAACCGAGTCTCCATCGTGGAAGATCGATATCAATGGCTACTGGTTCCCAATTGGTTCGAAAATCGAACTCTGCTAGAGAATTAAATTTTAAGTAAATGAGTAAAATGGCGCCAGCCGCAGATTCTTAATGATCTTCACTTATAAGAATATAAAATCCCATATCTCTTAACACAAGTTCAAATCGGTAAACCCCTCCATGTCCAGACCGCATATTTGTACCAAAATAATAACTTTTTGGTCTTATGGATTAAGTAATGTAGCAAACAGTTGCCTCTGCTCTATCTCGTAGAGTTTATGAAAATACATGCTACTTTTTAATGTTATATTGCCTTATTTTGTAGAATTAGTTCGCTGAGAGTTCATGTTCAAATAAATCATTTTCTATGTAATAAAACAAGCAGTATTACCCTCTCTCGGGCCCAGCACCGGGAACAAATGCAAACTCGGCCTAAGTGCTTGATCACTTAATGCCAAAATATCGCGTCACCCACAGTTATTCAACATTTGCTTCAACCAACCATTTTTCTTAGAGTTCATGGATTCGAAAGAAGACTTCTTGCGGAGTGTTGACAAAATCAAGGACAATAAAATAACAAGCCCAAATTTTGCTTTCCACGTCTTCAGATCTCTTTTTTCAGATCATTTTAGAGGTAAAAGTGAAATTTTCCCTTTGAAAGTAGTCACCGATGGCATTTTCTCGAAATATATGCAAGTAATTTAGGTAATACATGGTAAAATTTGTGAAAAAAAATGCAAAACGAACTAAAAAAGAGTAAATTATGAAATGGAGATAGGATATTTTTGCTGAAAATATTTAAGTATCGTGGTTATAAGGAAACCATTTCTAGAACTAAACCAAAAATATGAAGTATTTTTTCAGTAGGCGGCGGAATCCTTTTATTATTAAAAAAGATTAGGCAATGGAACGATATTTATTTGATGAGTAATTCAATTTCGAAAGTTAAAATTTCGTGATCCAACGTCCGGATTACTAATCGAATTCTTATTCACAATACCAGGTGCTTCTGATTGGTCTTGCCGCTCCAATTCATTTGGCTTTCAGTCGCCTTCAAAACGAGGTTCTAACAGAAATGGACAATTACATATATTATTAAGACATACATACATTCACATATATATATATATACATGTGGCTTCAAAATTATTTTTTTTTGAATATAGTTCAAGTCCGTAAATAAAAGTTACGGGAAAGAGAAAAAAAGGAGAAGCATCGCGTCCTGAGCGTACTTTTTAGATCTCACGCATTGGTATGCTTTTATCTAGGAGAGGAGAAATTGATATGACCTATGTGCATGAACGAGAAAAAAATCAAAAACTGATCCCTCATGTGGGGTGGGGGGGGGGGGAGGAACTGATTTGATAAACCAAAAAGATACGACGAAAGTATCAATTTAAACTTAGAGTGACTCTTGTAGCGTCCTTTCAAATATCAGTTACTGTATTGCCTAGGCAGTGCATTAGGTAAAATTCAGTTTATCCGTAAACAGGTCAACTAATGTGAACGAATTTTTATTCAACCAATTTTTTTTGTAATAATTGAAGTTCAATAAAATCTGAACTAGATCAAACATGGATTCGTTTGTTGTTAAGAGAACAATTTTTGTCTGTGGATGAAGGATCATATTCTCTCATCCTTTTTTTAATGATTAAAATTGGCCTTTGTTTTACTTATTCGCGTTAACTAATCGATCGTTGAGGTATGACTAAAAAATAAACGACCCTCAAAAGCTTTATTTCATAATTACCTTTGACCCAACTAGACTGAACAGTTAATGGCTATCTTAAACTAGCTTAATGGAAATCAATACCTAAATAATAATACCTAAACTGGCTCATTAAAAATTAAATTGTACTATGTTTCCAAAACGAGGTAGGCCTTCTCTTCCTTGTAGAAAATATATTTATAAAAGAAACATTATTTCACTCTAGCAATTATGTAGCAGTGTCCATCCATACCTCATTATCTGCTCTTCATGCAGGCAACCACATAGTATCCAAAGCATGCAAGACACACCGTTTTGTGACAATTATACTTCAAATTCTAGCTATTGGTTCGTTAGCCAATAGCAGCAGATTTATGGCAGTTGTTCTTACAACGGAGGGCTCAGAGATTCTCGGTAATATTATTACCAATTGCAAGGCAAGCATTATGACTTTTAATTAAGAAGTCACGGTAGAGAGTGAGAGACTGATGGCCAAAAGCACTCACAGGGTGCGGAAATGTGTTTTATGAACGGGGAGAAGAAGTGGAGGGCTGAATCGAGAGAAGAGGATGTAAGGCTCGAGAGAACACAAGAACGGTTGAAAGAATAATGATTCATGGACGTAACACACAGGATATAAACAGAGTATCATAGACGCACCATCGCATGCATAAGTAGGCAACCACGTGCGCACTTACAGTTTGTATCATATCGACCAGTTCAGTACTATGCATCGCGTTGCTGCGCTGTCCCATTGGTCGCCGTGGCAACCCTTTCTTTTTGCGTTCTTTCCCATTGGTCGAGTTTATTTAAGCTGAAATCGGACATTTTCAGTCGCCGTGTTTCCACAAACGCGCACACGCATTACACAGACATCCCCCTATCCCAAATCATTTGCGAGAGCGCCTATATATCTGCTCAAACGGAGTAATCATGACATCATTATGCTCCTGTGGATTTTTTTCCCATTAGTTCTTCTTTAATCAACAATATTCAAGAAAGTGTCAATAGTCCTCCAAGAGGTTTGATACGCACTTCCCCCTCCAAATGTGTATATTTATTTCTATTCTACTTTGTACTCTCCCAATCATTCCAACTCACTGCAATGACCGGGCGCTTTCCCATTCGGAATCCTATCGAACTCTTTCTCGATTAGTCAAGGCCCTACAAGATCAGAAGTGTCCTGATTCGGTGTTTTTATCAGACACTGAGGCTGCTGGCAGTTTAGAATTTGCACAGAGTAATCATTCCTACCTCCTCCCACTTAAGCCAAAGTATATTGATTTTCTGAATACTGTGATTACACCTGTAGCACTACATAACTCCTACCGCAGAGATATAACTCGTGCTCTATCGTTGGCCCAACTTATTATCAACTGGTTGTCCATAAAAGGTGTTGTGTTGGCGGAGAGCAGAGTTGGAAATGTGGATATGAATAACTTTATCGAACCACTGATGCGTGCTTTCACCAAGACGCCTACGTATTATCAAAGTTATGAACAATCTGTGATCAATAGTATAGCCATTTGCGCTGGAATGGAGCCTCTAGTTTACGTGGAGAGGGGGTCAAGAAGTGGTGACGATTTTCAACCACCAAGCAACCTCTGCCCACTCATGACACCGATTCTAGAAGCCTCTTCTCTAATACCTGTATCTAAGACTATTCCAATGCTCGGTCTTTGGGCGCCTCTACACTGCAACAATGGAACTACTGATGCTGGAAGGAAGCTTCCCCTCCATTTGATCATTCCTATTCCGCACACGAAATCTGTAAGGTGGGTTTCAAAAGTTTTAATCCTTAATCTTCACATTTATCTGAGGAAACTTTTTTGGTGAATACATTGTAGAATTTTTACCAATTAATAAATAGGACCGATTATTGATTTTCAATACAAATGTCTCTCATAATTTAGCTTTAAAAATTGAGCGATAATATTTGAATACTTAACAACGGTCTATTGTTTCGCTTTTCTCTTTAGTTTCAAATAAATTACTTGTTTTCATTGACTAAAAGAATTACGTTTTTTAAGTTTTACAATATTCAATTGAAAATTTTGAATTTGCATTATTTTGTAAATCAATAGATTTTATGGTAGGAAGTGATCGAAAAAATTGATCTTCAATTGAACATAATCAACTTTGCGTACGATTTTGATAAGCATTTCTCAAAAAGCACTTAAAGTATTTGGTACAGCAACTTGGATTTATAGATTTTCTCCTATCAAAAAATCAAATATATTCATAAATATGTTAGTTAAAGAAAAAAAACTATATTTGCCTAAATTCTTTTCGAATATGTAACACAATTAAAAGTTAGAATTTTATTTAGGCTATATTATCATGTAGGATACAAAAATTTACCTATAGCCTTCGTAAAAGTCATTTTTAGACCTATTTATTTCAGCCAAAATAAACTGAAATCGGAATAATAGAAATGATTACGATAAGTTAACGTGTCTACTTTTTCATCGGCAGCTATACGGACTCATTTTATGGGATTGAGATTATTATCGCCTATATAAAATTATGAGAGTAGATTACGTCGCTCTGCTCATCAAAGCATGGCTATTTATGCTCACTTTTTCTCCATTTTACAGTATACTGTACGAATTTGATCTTCGGAATTTTACCCTCGATCTCTGTGCTCTAGAGTTGGATGACTGTCGGCATAGCACCACTCAGGTCAGTTTAACTTTTATCAATAATCAATGACATCATCGTTGTTCACTTGTTTTAGTGTGTCCGACATCAATACAAGCCGTGGCCTTTCGATACAGCAAACTATATTTGCCTCTGTAAACCCGGTTTCTACACAGATATGCCCGACAACGTAAGAAATGCCACTTTCTGCGTTCTCACTATGCTTTCTTATTTATTTTACTTCTTCGGGGGGCTTAAGTTAATTAATTTCAGTAATCTCTGCTATGTTAAAAGCATGCAGGCTTGTTTCAGCTTGCTGTTTGAGGAAATATATATTCGAAAATTAAAGCTCAAATTAGTAGTTTAAAGAAAATATATATTTGAAATAGAAATTCAATAACTTCATGAGAGATCAGCCAGAATGGACTTAGGAAATCTCTCTCTATCTCTTGTTAGTCAGGATACATTGCAGTTAGCACCCAATTTTAGTGTTAGGCGTTACAATTTATCACGACTGGTTTCAACAGGGAAATCTTCACATTTTACTTCTCCTGTACTATTAAAATGGTCCTCAGTTTACTTGAATCAATTTTAAATAAGATAGAAGTCCTGTACTTGTAAGACAAATTGTTTTGTCAAAAATGACCACCTGTCAAGATGTGATGGCTTCTAAGATAATTGGCGGTTCAAGGACATACGGTCGCTGAATTGATGTTAACTTTATACAGGTCACTATGTCAAGAACAGAACGATTTAATCTAATGCTAAGGGGCGTATGAAATTCTTCTGTAGGAAATCTGGTTATCATGTCACATTATCATTGTTGAATGAAGATAGAATTGTGGAAAATTTGAGGATAGCTTTTGTACCAATGTAGATCTTTTAGCATTAAAAGCTTTAAGTTGCTGGAACTCCTTGAGTTGATAAAATTCATCTTCTCTTCAATTGACAATAGGTTAGTAACTGCCCACATTTCAAATAAAATGAATTAATTTTTAAATTTTTTTCTTATAAGAAAGTTACATGCGACTTTATTATTTCAATTGGAACCATGGATAGGTATATTTCAGCTGTTTCTTAAACTGTTCGGAATAACAACATTGTTGAATCTGCGGCTTTGGAATTATTCTCATAGTTCTTAGTGCTTTACTTTTCAATTGCTAGCATTTATCCCCTTAACTATATTGAACAAGGGTTAAAAATATTTACTAACAGAGCAGTTTGCGTTTCAAAATAAGAATGTTTTGAGTCGTCACCTGGATTGCAGCATTCGCTTGTCTATAATACTCAAAGCTCATTGGTCGGTATTCCTTAATCAGGAAGTGTTGGTCTTTCCGCGTCACCTCATTCTTTTCAATGAGTACAGAAGGCAAATGATCTTACAAAATGTTTTCCAGACTACAGTTAAATCCTTTAACGCCCGAACTATTTTTTTGTGCTCTAAAAAATTTTCCACTTTTTTCCCTTCTGTTGGGAGTCTAGTACCAATGGAGCTTATTTTGAAAGAGGACTGTACGGTCCTGCATGGCGTTGAAGGGTCAAACATAGCAGATGTGGGATTAAACTTACAAGTTACTTCCTATATAATGGTACACGATTTAATAACCTCCGAACTTCACTGGGAGTTGATACCTGTACAGATTTTTGTGGACGAATTTAAAATTCATGAGTATAATAGTCTTGATCATCTTCTGCTTCGGTTAGGGATAAAGAAAAAATCTCGACTAAAGCAAGTCAAATTTTAGGATTTCTTTGACCGTTTTATATTTTTTTCATGGCATCCAAAGGCATCCGAATATGTGAAGAATGAAGATGGTCCATTTGAGGAGGGTGTAGGAATGATAGGATTGAGATTCGAGAGAACCTACTCCTCATATAGACTAGATAATCATGGGGTCAAGAAAGTTTTTGTCATCTTAAAGTCCTATTAGACGTTCCTCTGTTTATTTCCATCTTTTTCCTTTCGTAAGTTTCAACTGAAACGATTTAATGAGATTTCTTCGCACTATTTTCCAAAAAATTTCGCCCACAACCGTCGCTCTGTAAATTGGAATATCAGTAAATGCGTTTCTCTTAGCAATCATTCAATTACCTAATTTTCATCAGAGGGCGGTAACGGTGGGTAATTACGTTTCGCAATTGATGGGCGGTTGGATTAATGTTAAGGCCGACATCAGGAAAGTCAGTGAAGCCATCTATCCTGACCTTCCGACCTGAAGTGAACCCGTAACAGTCACCCCAACTCTCTTCATTTTCATAGCCCTATTCGATTTTATGCAGCAAGTTAAACATTTTTTAATTGAGATTAGTGCTTTTCCCATAATATTATAAAAATTTAAATTTAAACCGAAAGCCATTTGTTTCACAGTTTATTTAATATTGTAAATAAATTATTTGTAATTTGAGCGAAAATTTTTATATGTTAAATTTTTACTGTTAAAAAATATTTATGGTTATTATAAACTTTTTTACCTTCAATTTCACATATTAATTTAATTTTTGCTTAACCCGATTGACAATTGTATTTGCAATTAATAATTCAAACGATTTATGCATTCTTTACGTCAAACATTGCCTAAGCATTTCAAGAAAAGGGAAATTATTTAAATAGGAAATAAATTGTCATGTAGAATTCAAGAGTGATAAGCGATTTGGTTAGAAAAGTGACTTTCTCTTTTAACTATAACATCGAGTGTTTAAACGACCATCCGAGAGTCAAAAGTAAGTAAGATACACTTCCTTAGACGAGTGTCGATTTATAATATAAGTGAGTACTATATCTTTCACTTTTGATTACATTTAAATGATGAAGAAACCTATTGAATCTTCATTCTACCCAGGAATGAACGAGAATGCTATCATTCATCCTACCCTACAGGTTCTCGAATGTGGTCTATGGAATATTAACTGAATCACCAAAGGATTACAAATTGAAGGAATCTCTCTCTCCCCCTCTCAGCTGAGTGTTAAGATAAAGTTCCTGTACTCCCCCATCCCTAGCCCTATCTCAAAAATTGTCCCCTTATAGCAATTGCATCAAGTTGTCGGAATACGATAGTATGCAGTTAAGGGCTATTATTTAAGCAAGATTTGATTATTCATTTGGAAGGCATTCAATTTATCTAATTAAGACAGCCTCGCCAATTGCAAAACGGGAGGGGACTAAAATAGTATTTGTGAAAGTGACTTCATTTATGAAGATAGCTAGCTGATAGCTATCCATAACTTACGAGTTCGGAGACAAATTCTTATTGTGAGCATTTAACCGCTCTGATAGCAGCGTCCGCACTTAGGTGTACGTTGTAATCAATTAATAGTAGGCAGTTAAAATACTTAAATATTATACTCAAGGTCATAAAAGCTATTACTTTAGTCAATGGAACAGCTGTCAAAAGAATAAATAATTATTACTTTTATTTCAGTTACAAGAATTGGTAGGGGTCCTTAAGTAATTCTATAAACTGTGAACTCGTTTATGTATAGCTATATTACTTTGCGAAAATGCTCCAATTCAAATCCCAGACTAATGAACTATAAAAATGCCCAACTTAAATATCGCGATATTAAAGCCAAGTCAGTTTGTCCGTTTTGAATGTCACATAGAAAGCACATTTGCAATCTTCTATCCAGAGTTCTTCTCTCTGACTTATTTTCACAACCAAATGCTTTTGAAAATTCAGGGCTATCCAGCAGAGTACATAAGAGAGATTGCTAGCGGCAGTGGATCAGATAGTGAGGGCCGGAAGTTGTCAAAGAGTATGAGTTGCAAAGTCTGTCCCCCAGATTGTCCAAACTGCACGTCTGGTGAACCCTGTCTAGTGGAATACAACATGCATCTCCGAGGGGTCCCGCTGGCAATGCAAACCTTCTCCATCACAACCACTCTCCTCCTCGGATTTCTCACCTTCCGCCTTCGACGTACCCGGGTAGTTCTTGTTTTGCTTTACTCTCACTTTATTGGTTATAATATGACCTTGGCTAACCAATGAGGTTAAGAAATTTTGTTTATTGATGAGTAGGGGAAATTTTATAGTTTGTTTAAATTTGTTTGCTATTTAAGAATTCACTTTGATTAAGTTTTTCTGTATTGATTTTTAAAACAACCTTATCAAGGGATTTGCTAATTATAAGTAAACTAAGACCTTGTCACGCATTTATGTTATTAGTATCTGAACTCTAATTTCAGAATGAGTGGTTTCTGATATTGGTTTGACTGATATTTCTGACATATCTGAGTGCATCTGTCTAATGCTTACACAAGCTTCCATTAACTATGGTTTCCTCGTCTTACCTTTTTCTACGAATTCAGTCCGTTGATATTTCCAGCTCAGTGGTCAAGATTTTGGAAAACCTCCTGACCATATCTTGAGCCAGTCTGAGAAGTTAATGTACCGCTACTGAAGGACCATGCATTAATTAGTAGGTAGGGCGATACGAGAAAAGCGGCGAAAAATATTAGAGAGCAGTTTTAACGAATGGTAGTGAACAGGGTCATCATAGGAAAGTGGTACAGGAGATAGTAAGAAAGGAAATTGGTTGAGGGTGGGCAGAAGGATGTTTGGACATTTTACCGTCGTGTATTTTACTCCTCTTATCAGGGCTTCTGTTTTGATAATTCCATCCAAATTTTCCTTTGACCGCAACTCCAATATTCCTTCCCCCCCCTCTCTCCCCTTCTCCCTCAAAGAGAAAATTCGTTTCTACTATAGAGTTGCAAAAAAGATGACTAAATATACCCAGGTAGAATAAATTGTGATCACTAGAATGTACTAAATACGGACATCAGCTGACGAGCCCAATAAAGTTTGTCATGAGGAGAATTTTGCATGCAAAACTGGTTGACTGATTGATTTTTTTGAGCATATAACAGCCAAGGGCAAGCGCATGCCGCCTGCAATAATAAGATTCCATAATTCAATCATTTAGGCCTAAATTATTGGACTTTTATCAATGCTTATACCATATTACTGATCATTGGAGAGCAGAACACAATATTATTTATTATGCACTGAGATAAAAAAGTTTCAAATTACAATAAATATGAATTGAGACTTATTTGTGTTAAGTAAATGGTTAATCACTTCTTAATGTTTGATGAGAACCCACAAATGCTAGTCAAGATATGATATGTGGGTCACTATGATTGCAGCTTTGGGGTATTTGATTTTGCCTTACCACCAAGTGATTTTTTTGTTTATAAAATATTGAAGAAATATTTCACTATTTAAGCTATAGGTCTAAACGAACGCCAGCATTTCTATCTAAATTATAAATTTATGATATTACTAGAATTTAATGTTGAAGATTGTGCTCTTAATCCCTGCCTGTTTGGTTCTCTATCAGTGCAGTTGAGATGGGATTTGTTCTTTAAGAAGGCAAACTCGTTAATATGATACGAGAAACAACTCAATTTAACCATCTTGTTAATAAATTCAGACAACTGAGAACGAGAATTTTGCCAAAAACCCATTGGCCAATCCTGAAGTTCGATTTTTAAGACTAAACAATTAATATAATTAATGAATGCCAAAATCCGGCCTAAATGTCGCTCTTCTGATATCTCAAGTATTGCCCTATTTTTAATCGACCACCACTCCCTCCTTGCTCATTCTTTCACCTTTTATTAAACCATTTTACTACTCCAAGTTATTTTCTTTTTCGCTGGGTAATAATGGTACTTAAGTAATATCTAAAACCTGCTTTCACTAAATCAATTGCTTCTTTTTTTAATTACATTTATTCTGTCGAATATATTTGCATCATCGTAATGTCATTGAGGTGCCGCTTACATATTGACAGTCCGTTTTTGTTCTACAGTGTGTGTGTGTGTGCACTCTACTGTTCTATTCACAGAACATATGATGCATGTTATCTATTATTGGTTCATACATTTGCTTAGTCTACGCTAGTCCATTCTCCTACTTGAAAATAATTCGATTTATACCATAATTACATTGCAATATTGAGTGGAGAAAGCTTAAAAATTCCGCCAATTGTGGGACAATTTGTGTGAGTTTATGATCCCTTGCAGTAAAGCAAAGCGTTTGCAGTTGTAGTGGTAAAAAGGCGCAACCAAACCGTATCCTAGGAATCGGGGTCTCATTTCTTAAGTGTACTTTTTTATTCACTTCCAGGTATTCAAAGCCGCTAGTTGGTTGTTTTTGGAAATTTTTCTTCTCGGAGCTGTGCTTCTTTACTCAACTGTAAGTCCATATTGGTTGCATATTAATCAGAAGTTCACTGTTTGAAAATTTGCTATATATTTTCACTGCGGAGACCGGAGAAATATCCTCCTTAATTATAAGGCGAACGATCAGCTCTAATCATTCCAATTTTTATTTAATTTCTTGGTTGTCCAAATTAAACAAGAGTTCGTTGTAAAAAGTAACTGATTGGGGGTGTAAGATAGGCGACGGCGGAAGTTGGAGATTTCCCTCTCTAAACCAGAAATTTCCGCAGTTCCGCCTTGGATGAAACTGTTTTTTGCATAAAGGCTTTCATACCCCTTACCATTTTAACGCAGTATTCAAGAAGATGGAACAGAATTAGCATTAATTTCAGATTAATTATAATTAATCAGTCAATGTCATCTTCAGCGTTGCCAGTTGGTTCGAAGTAAGTCTTCTTGTAGAAGCTCTGATCTATTTGCGAAGGTATTTAGTATTTACTTACTGTCTCCTACCGATCTTCACTATAGCAACAGATCTATTGCAATCAACAGAGTTCATTAATAACAATCGGCTAAGTGGGAGGTATACCAGCAGAGGTGGAACCGTCTGTACCACTGGTAGGTGTAACGGAATTGTTGGTTCACCGAGAGAGTTTAAATAGATTTGAGATCGGGGACGAAAGTTTCAAATCAAACTACTGCAAACGTCAGATCACTCCGAACTCATTGACTCAGTTAGGGAAAGCGCAGTTTCTTCCCATATTTTGACGTACTTCAAGCCATTTGTGGTCGAGAGTCAAGAGTGACGCCTAAGGTCAAACTGGTTAGTGGGTAAAAAATTTAGAAATACTTACAAGGAAAGGAAAAATAGAAATGTTCATCCTTTTTGGAAAGAAAGGATAAAAATTAGCTTGAAAAAAAAATAGGAGTGGAAAAGATAAATTTCATCGAAATGTAATAAATTGGTTTATTACGGGATCAGTTGAAAAGTCAACACGAATAAGCACCGCATGTTCTTCTACATTATATGTTTTACGAAAAAAAATAACCGAAGTCTATATCTTCATTTTACTGTTTAAATTGAATTAATATTTTAATATAAAATGAATTAGTAGATGAGAGGAGTAGTTCATGACTCGACTGCACAAACCCATCGCTCACGCGTCCCCAAAACGGGCGTTCAATAAATAAAGTTTGAATTAAACCTTGAAGTCTTTAAAAACGAGCTTGTATTCCTTCCAGACCTTCCACTAATTTGCATAATTGCAATAATTACAATTCAACCTATAATTTTTCTTGCGTTTCAAATGAAATAATTCGTTACTTTTCGTATAGTAAGATATTCTCACTTAATGTAGACAGCAAGAAAATTTAAGAAGTTCTATTTTTCCTACAGCTACATGTTTGACAGCAGTATCGACAGCCCCTTAAAACTTCTCCCACAAAATTAGTAGTCATATCATTAGGCCTTGGAGGTAAAACGTAAATGGCAAATGAGATACCCATATCATTCTTCTAGACACACAAAAAATGAAAATTTAACTCCGTTTTTCTCTCAATAGAACATCGTAATGTACTTTCGGGCTAGTAGCGCCACATGCATTCTCATGCCCTGGTTTCGTGAAGTTGGCTTCTCCCTTATGTATGGCGTACTAATTGTCAAGTTATATCGGTGAGTTCCTAATTGCCGCAAAGTCTACTGAAACAATTTCAATGACTCGATTCACCTCACTGTTTATTTTCAGAGTGCTCATCTACTTTCAATCCCGAAAAGCACATCGGGTGCACGTGCGCGATAAGGACCTCTTCAAATACCTCGGATGCTTTGTGGGTATAGTAATTTGTTACATGCTGGCGTGGACTGCAGTCACTTTGGACTTTACACGCTTCAAAAATATTGCTGGAGTGCCATCCACACTTACTCCAACTGCTTCCGCTACCATTCCAGCTTTCCCTATCGCGCAACCCCAGCAAACTGATATCATAGTAAAAGGTCGCGTTTCAGTTAATGATGCTCGTTCCACAACGTCACCACTTGATCCTTCTTTATTGCCTAGCAATGTCAGCTCTGAATCCGGGTGTCGAAGCTGCTCGTTAAACTCCAGTCTACCCGTTGTCAACTTCACTTCAATTAGATATGAGGATAAAACAGAGTCTAGAGTTGATAGAAAATCGATAAATCAGGGAGGCCCAATCAATTACCAGTATTTCAGAGTTTGCAGGGCCTTATTCTGGGATATTGTTATTGAACTCGGTAGGAAGATGACTCTGTTTAGTTTTTACGAAGCCGAAGTCACTATTCTTACAGGCCCTCCGTGTTTTAATTTAACCTAGGTGAGATAACTGTTCTGTTAATCGGTGTTCACTATTGTCGGCTCATTTGGTCAGCGCCTTCGGATTACAATGAAAATCGATGCATCACCATTGCAATTCTGACCGAGTTATTTGGTTCTGGAACCCTTTACCTTGCTCGGTGAGTAAAGCTATTCATAACACACACACTCGCAAATTATGGGGAAGAATTCAGTTAACATATTACTTCTTCTTTTAGACATTTTATCTGGTATTCAACGCACCCGGATTTCATGTATCTAATTTACTTTGTCCGGTGTCATTTAACGGTGACAGTTAACATCGCGGTGATTTTTGGCCCTAAGGTTTGTTTCTCTTCGCTTAAAAAAGGAGGAAAGTTGCTCCCGTTTTACATTGCAATAGTTTTATAAGCGTGATGTTTTGCTCAAATCTGCACCCGAAAGTTTCAAGTATCGATATCGGGATATCGATTCCTCCATTTTACCGATTGTGACTCCATTTATTTGTTGATTTACAGTATAGATGGAAGGTAAAATCTGATATGCACTTTCAAATTATTAAAATTGCTATTATTTATGAAGAAAATGGGATATTTGGCGCAAGGACTTCTGGATTTTTGTGGCCTTCCCAACTAAGCACGTGCATGACCTACTGCCTTGTAGAAATTATAATTTAAAGGGACTTGGATTTGAAACTAATAGTGTTCGAATAAGAGCCGCTTCAAGCAACAGAAAAACAGTGTCCGGAGATCAAGGGGAAATGGTCTAGAGTCATCTGGCAAATGTTTATTAACACCATGAAATTGATTTCGGATGGAATAATTTAAGATTATATGCTAAACGTATTAACTAAATTATATTATTAATAGGCCTAAAAACTGTTACTTTTGGTACCGAACTAGTAGAATTGAATAAACCCTATATAATTGTTTAATTTAAGCCTTTTAGCCTTCTCGTCACCCCTATATTAGAACTGTGAGCTGTTGAAAGTGGTTTAAGAACATTTAATATCAAAACTAGTGGAAGAAAAATGAACTGAAGCGGAGAGACCGACTTCAATTGCTCAAAAACCCTTAAATAAACACTGAACATAGTAGACAAGCACTTACAGCAAATCCAGTGGACGAATAGTGGAGCTTGAATCTTCTGATTTGAAATGTTCTTTCCGTAAATGTTTTACTTTCCGAATGCAAAAATTTAACTTAAAAAAGACTCCTTGATATCCTAACGTTGCTCTCAGGATCTTCGGTCCTTTTTCCAATTATTATATTTTAGTTATTTCCCACTGTACAAAATTGTAAATTATTTTGTATTACTGTGTGTTAATAGTAACACATTCAAAATATAATTTGCTCTAACTTAATTAACTGTTAAAATTAGAATCCGCCTACATGGTTCTTAACATTGATTAAGATATTAGACCGAGTTGGTGACCATCTGCCTGCATCTTTTCCTCCTTCCTTCCTGCGTCACCGACGCTTATCCTAATATAGTATTATACTTCGTGTCCAATATGCTGGCAAAGCTGCTGATTTAAGCATTGTTATTAAACGGTTTCAAGTTATTTTGGAGTCTATCTCATTTCCACTCGGTTATTATTAAATTGGATTGTCCATCTTTACGATGAGAGGCTTTCAGGAAGTACAACTAAGCATTGAGAGTCAAAGTTTGACATCCGTTTGTATGCATCCACTGATCAGAGTGTCATCGATATAATAGATTTCAATGAAGCATTGAATCATTCTCTGTCAGTGTGACTTTAGATTATTTCTCTTCCTTATTAAGGCCATTTTAGTCACCACTATCTAGCGATGCAACTTATCTATTCTTCGTTTACATTACCACTTCATTTTCACAGTTCTGGTACATCCACAAACCTCCCACACCCCAACAGACAGGGGGAATGGTAGTTGGTGTAGGAGGGGCTCGAAGAGGGATGGTAGGCGCGGCTCCTGGAGCTTCAGCAGCTCCACATCTTGTACCCTCCAACAACAAACTGCGTCTTGCCTCCAATGGAGAACTCGATTTGGCTGACGTCAACTTAGCTGACATGGATCCAGAAGTCATCCGGGTGAGTAAACGGAGGGGTTTGAAATTGACCACTTGTGAGCTTACTAATATCATGTTTCCTTGTCATATTGTAGAGGGAATTGAAGCGCTTGTATTCAGCTATTGAGATCTACAAGACAAAGGCAATGCGCAGGGATAATCCGCACATCAGCAAACGCAGAGGTGGACGTAAACAGCGTCGGTGAGTGTGACATTGTAAGCTCTTCTGCGCTCGAAATCTATGCTGTCCTCCCTCTCTGTCCATTACTCACTATGTCATTGTGTCCTGGTCTCTTTATCACTCGCCTTGCATACAGGAGCGACGATTTGATCACATCAAATCAACATGTAATACAATCAGCTCAGTTTTGTGATTGTTAGAATAGAAAGAATCCTTTCGAATGAATGTAGGTAATTCCTTGTGTCTACGAAATTAGATTTACACCGATAACTTCGACAAGTCTATTTTATACCATTTTACAAATGTGCCCATTAAATCCAGTAACGGATTGTTATCATTAGAGAGCCTTATTCTCCTTCAACGAAGAAATCGGTAACGCAATCATTCCATATTTTACGCTGCAGAAGCCACTTGATGAAATAAAAGAAAAATGTTTCCCTAGGACTAAATCCAAATTGAAAAGAATGCCAAATGAGAGAAAGGGTAACTATAGTGCCTCACATATCCCTCTCTCTCTCTCTCTCTCTCTTCACTATGCGAATGCTGTATAGGATCCTTAAATAAGTGTACTTGCCATCTACGGGTCTCCAAGATATCCCTCCTTTAAGTAGGTTAAGTTTTTTTATCACCTGTTTAATAGATTTTGTAATTTCTCGACTGAGAAAGTGTGTGTGCTTGATCTGCACCCTCCGGGTTTTCTGCTAGATAGAGGTTGATATTAATCGCTAGAGATTAACGGTCAATTTGTACTTTTGCCTATAGAGTGATATTTCTTTAATGTTACTGGTTGTTGTCTGTGAAATTTGCCTGAACCCCCCTCAATCCTAAGATTACCCTGCTAGTTCCTAAATAAGCCATATCTGAGGCCAGCTCATAACAGGGCATAATCTTCTTTTTACTTTGGTTACCCACTAGTTGAATGACCATCCATGTTAATTAAATATTTTCATTAAATATGGTAGCCACGTGGTCGCTTTCAGTCAGAGAATATATGATTTCTGCTCCTCTAACGAATTGTTAACTAAGTGCCATAACGTACAAAAATCCAAAAGGCTTCAAAGAAGATACTAAACTGCACATTAGTAGGGTGGGATAGTTACAACGATTAAGGAAAGCCAATCGTGTTTAAGTAATCATGCTCCAAGAGGGAATTTTACTATTCGGTACCTGGATACTACAGATACTATTGCCAAGATCATAGTTGGTGGAGGGAGTGGGAGGAGGGGAGAGAGAGGTGAGGGGTTGGGGGAAGCTAGGTTGAAGGTTTATAGTATTCATTATCCGGGTTTTGGACATCAAAGGTTCAATAATTTTTTGGTGTTGGTTTTAGCATATTTAACAGTCTCCATTCGTCCCCACGTCCTGTGGCGTCTCAATAGTTTCAGCTGGCAATGAGATAGGAAGAACACCTTTAGGCTTAAGATAGCCAGTCAACAATTCTTGAATGCAACAAATCAGTTTGAGCCATACCACATTTGAAGGAATGGATGAGAAATTAGGGTGCGTAGGAATTAAACAATCGTTAGTTGATGGAAGTCAAGGGAGGTAGCAGGAGGAGTGGAAGGGGAGGGGAGACGCTTGTAGATTGATAAAGTGGAAGGGTGTTGACGGAGAAATAGATGAACACATTTCAACACATCACTCCCCCCCCCTCCTTCCCCCTTTTGATATCGAAGGCGGGTGGGATATGGAGTAATAATTTATCTGCAGTTAAGAATTTGAAATCCTCTGGAACTTCAACTGCAGATATTTAGGAATCAAGTTAGTTGTTTGGATTTCATTTGTAGATGCAATTTACAGTACCATAAACTTAGTTTCGTAAGGTGAACAGACGCAAATAACCGATTATTCTACTTTAGTGGCCTCTGTGGCTTCTCTATTTATCGGGTTTCTTGACCCTATTCCACATAAGGCTCACCTCTCAGTTTTGAAGCCGTTTATCGATTGACATAAGATTATCGTGCTTTATTTGGTAACTCCATTTTTTGGCTGTGGCTGCTGTGAGGCTGCTGTGTTCTCTCCTTTTTCACTTTGGTATGAATATTTGACAGCCATATTTACTCTGCCTTTCATAGTTAATACAGTTTTACACTGGTATCTCCCTTGCTGGTATTCCGCATTTAATATATTGCTCTTTCCCATGAGATGGTTATTTCAATAAAGTAATTGCTCAAGGGATTCACTTAAATGATACTTAACATTAATAGCCTTGTCCTACCTTTCAGATTTTCCCTCCAGCCTTTCCATAAGAAGCATCACGGCAGTGGCGTAACGGGTGAGTGCGCATCGGGTTATCAGGGCGATATGAGTGCAGCAAGTAATGTAGTTGGTGGCGGAAGTGGAGCCAGCGCAAAGCGATCGGGGGTGTCAGTGAGTGGACGAAGTGGAGTACTGTTGAGAAGTTCGATGGTGGATGAGGAGGAGACTTCGCGTCTTTCTGAGGGATCTCTCACAAGTCTAGAGAAGGAGGCAGTTTCTGAAATCTGTCCGCCGAATACTTCCACCGGAGGTAGGTCCAAGAATCAACCATCAGCCTCCTCACATTGTGAATATACGCGCCGTAGGCAGGAGACTAGTTGATCCCTGATTCCTTCCTCTCCTTTTTCTCTCTTATCAGTCTTGAACTGATTTCCAGGCGCGGCCCAATCTCCTTCCACCTTCTACTTCCGTATCGTCCTATCGCCTCGCTCCGCTAACTAAGCCTTTGCCTGTACACAGAATAAATTTGTGCTTCTTTCAGCTACTGGATTATATAATTATCATATTATCATTTAGGATATTGAAATGTAAGGGAAGAATCTATTTGGTAGTGATTTAGTAATTAGACATCCGTTCATCTAAAATTTATTAAGAGAATACATGAAGTAGAATGGAATGGAACAATGACTTGAATTGTAACAAGGATTCATTGAATAGTATGATAACTCTCCGGAGCTGTTATTGTCGTATAGGTGAAGTATGGGGATATCGTCCCACTATACCACTTTTTCTTGAGACAAGTATTGAATTCTTGTGAGGTTGACGAACTGAAAGCATGCATTTCAAGGTTTCCAGTGGAAAAGAGTTGGCGAAACTTGAAATTAACGCAGCAACCAACACCTACTGCAGTGAGTATAATTAATCAAAAGAGTTGTAGCTTAATGTTTTATCTCTCATTAGAGACATTCTTAGAACCCGCTTTACTGTCTGAGATAAGCGTTGGATAAGGCAATGGAAAGTATTTTAAGTGGCAGATAATTGGGTGGAAATGGCTGTCATCATAGATCCGTTGGTTAGTTATGAAGACCCAAGCCACCTTAAGTCGGGTAGAAGTCGAAGTGCAATGTGGAGGGCGATTTTTGGAGATTGCAGACATTGGAAGTTCTAATTTACTCTAGGTGACTCAATTTAAACAAATTCTTTCTCTCATTTAAGTCAACAATAGAGTGGGAATACGTTTTAGAAAAGTATAGATATAATATATCAGGCCTTAGCTATAAACTTTTTTCCTTTTCATAGTTTTCTATGTTTACCTATTTCCTCTCATTTCACCCTTCCCCCCCCCCTTCCGTTCCCCACAACAAAATATAGGAATCAGAATTTGGGCGCCCCAAGACATATAGCAAAGTTTTAAGTGACATCAAAGTACCCACACTTCGAATGTTCACTAATCGTAATATTATTGTAATTGTAATATTATTTACAGCAATCGTATGAAATTCTTCAAATAGTGCTCTGTTTGGAAATTCCTCCTTTTAATGCGATGCTTAAAACTAGAATTGTTGGTAAACAATTTCAGGTTATACCAGACCATCACTAGCCTCTACCTTAAAAAAGATGTCTAAGTGGTCATTCTCCCTTGATAACAAACCTCCACAACATGTTGGCAATCATTATATTCCTGCTTTCTCACCCCATCGCTGGGATTCACAACGGATTCCTAGAGATGATTTCTTTTTAAGTGAGACTAGATGTTCAACTATGTAAGAAATTTATTTTTCGCAAAATGAAGCACCATCATTTTTCATCAAAAACCTGTTCGATGTAAGTTGCCAATTTCACAGATCATCTTTTCCAACAGAATGCATTTTTACAAGAAAGAAAATTAAACAAGTGGTTATAAGCAGTTTTGAAACTAAAGATGTCGAATTAGTAGTTTTTAATTAAGAAAACCTATTGTGATTGGTTGCATAAAGCCAATTTCCAAGGTATAATTACCTTGCGTACATTACCTAATTAATAACTAATTGAATAGTGCAGGAATTGAGGTACCTTGGAGCAGTTTTGAGCGTCAAAACAAGGCAAGAAATAGTGGCTCAGGTTTTACTGATTAGGTAAATGCACTTGCGCAATATCTTAAACCAAAACTATCCCCATAGTTAAGCAACAATCTATGCTTTTTGGCTAAAAGGTGCAAATGTGTTGAAAAGAATAAACAGCTAACGGATTTCATCATCTGGTTGGCAGTTCTGACTTTGCAGGCAATTATTTACTCATCTGTCTTGGGGTCAGTTTCTGTAATTGAATTTGGGACAGAAATACAACTTAACTAACAGCGAAACACTAGCGAATCCTAAGTTTTAAACGGGACTCTTCTCTACTTATATGGAACCGCGGTTCGATTGCTCTTTGATGAGGTCGGTTAATCCCTGTTCTTCACATTCTCGATTATCCATCTTTTCCCCATTTTCTAACCCCCGCCATACTCATTCATTTCCAACTGCTTAATACACGTTTGTCCAACCCAACTCTTGGTCATCTCATCCGTCAGAGGTTGCTGTTTCCTCTAAAACTCATTAATTCAATGAGGTCGAACCCAGCCTAATTTGGTCAGTCGGGCAAAGTAGCTTTATTTACTATTAGAGTTACTTTCGATTTCTAAGTGCACTCCATGATTAGATGTTTTCCCTCAAAAAGGCATTTGGTTTTTGCTCTTCTATGCAAAATAAATCATCCATTGGAAGTTATAATCTCTCTTTTCTGCTGAATTTAAAAATTTAATCATATTCGCTAGCGATATATAAACCCTTCAGTTATAGATGAAAGTTAGCATGAAACTCAAGTTTTAATAATGGCAGACTTAATTTTCAACCCACGAGAACATTCGGAAAAGTGTAATAAGTCGCCAGCAGAGTACTGTGGTCGAAAATTGACTAATCTACTTCCGAAGTGCCTAGAATGCGGGAGGTTTCGCGTGGTGACAACCTACTGCAAGAAGCTTTGTAATTTTGACTACAATTTACGCTACGCTGCCCTAATACTGATTGCTGATAATATGGTCGGCCTTTGCCAGCACACACGCAGCATCTGCCAGATACGTAATTGGTAGCACGTGCGCACTTTCCAAAATAGTCTAGCGCGCGATATTCCTTTGGTAGTGACATGCACTTCACGACTTAGAAAATGAGTAAGACCTGACGGACAGTCAACCTATAACGCCATCATCGGGAAAATAGCTATTAAATTCCATTAATAATAAACTTAAACTAGAGATTAAAACGGATCATTTAAAAAAGTAGGCTTTAATATCCTTCATACCAGATCGATTCTTTGGTCCAAGTTTTACAAAGAAAAATGATGGTACATATTCGTTGTTCACTCCCAAATTAGAAGGAAATGCAATGCTTAGGACAACTTTGATACATAACAACGGATGGCCCAAATTCACAAAATAGGTACGGGGGGAGCTAGAGTGCCATACTTCTACGTATTTGACCACTCGGTCCTCTGTATTATCATTACTAAGGAGATAATGATTGTTAAAAGTGATTCGATTGACGGACGGAAAAATTCATCCCGATTTTGTACCGGTGCTCAACAACCTTGAGTCATGTTAATCAACACACTAGCAATGGCAATAATACAGAAATAACTTCACACCAGTCATTACCACACAATGAACATGAAATGTATAGAGTAAGAATAAAAATTGCCTTGTCGACTATGAAGGTAACTACTGCAAGCTGAGAAGCAGATACAAATGTCAAGAACAGTCTGAACAAGAATAAAAATTTCGTTAGCAAAATTTCGACCCTAGGAACTAAATTACACGATTACTGTGCTTCCAGTCTCATCCAGAGAAGTAAAGCCTCATAAGCACCAATTAATCCAGACGCTTTCAATAAGCAGTTTTGTAGAGTGCACACCACTGTCATGGCTGAACAAAGAAATCTCATGCGCACTCAGACAGGCTCGAACGCGCGCCGTGCTACATGTCACGTCGTGAGCACAGAGACCTCTCAGCCGGCCACCAATCATTGTTTAACAAACCCTTCATCGTAACGACCAGGTTCTATGACAAGCACATAGCGAATAAATGCGTTCTAAGTCATACGTGTGTTCCCTCTATATTGTGGAGGGTATCTTGTCATAGAGACTACTGGGGATAAGTCGAGGCTTATTTGTAGTGCAGTCAGCCACAGTTCAATTTCTTAATAATTAGGCTTTCATTCGGATTACTGTTTTAATGTCCTCTACATGCTGGGCTTAGCCGCGGTTTATATCCCTACTTATTGTTGCAGTTTACGGTCATTAACCAATTAGCACCCCAACATGGCCACTGACTCTATAACTTAGTAACAATCAAATAGGACTTTTCACCAAAATTAGCAGGAAAACGACCTTGAAATTTAGCATATTTTAACAAACATACAATAGTTATAAGTAATTAGTAATAAATTGTATACTTAGTTTTATTGAATGACTATTATTCATTTTCGACAGTGACTAGTCTATTCGACAAATACTCCTTCAATACCCAATAATATTGAATTTCAGTCCGCTTTTATTTTGAAATCCATTGGCTGATTTCCTTCTAGTTCAGCGATCGTACCTAAAATGTAGCTACCTAAAAGATTTATCAGGTAAAACTCCCATTTTCTAACTTTGGGTATATTGGAGCTGTCAAGCTTATAACATGGAGTTGTCAGTGCTTTTTCCAAAAGTTACATCCACGATTCATTTTGTTTGGAAAGATTAATTCCCTCAGATTGTCTAAATGCTACTTATCATCTTTACGAAATGAAGGCAGTATACTGCCTATGTTTCTATTCAATCCCCTTGTTCGATTAATAAGGTCGTTTAGACTGCGCTCTGTCTCAATTTTCTCTCCTTAATTTAAGTGTCGGATAGAGCAGGGCAACAGTGCAATGACACAGAATAGTCTCACTTTGCTAAATCAATGCTCATGAATATTACTATGGACACTCCGGTTAATGGGAGGCAAATGTGACTACTGAAAATACGCTGGAAATCCTCTTATTCGTATGCTGTACTGACTATACCTCCGAGACTAACTTCTGAACAAGTATGAGAGCAAGAAACATGCTAATCAAGTAGCCCCCTAACGTAAAGCATATTGCCAGTTAGACCTAATTAGTTCATTATTTGTGCGTTACGTCATTCAAAACACCCCCAAGAATAATAGAAAATAACCCAAATCAGACAAATATTGCCAAGAGTAAACATTCAATTTTAGGTAAATAAGCACGATCTAAATTGAGCGATATTGTATACTCGGAATATCCACTCTATTCCGGATTTTTGTAATGAAGCAATCGCCTTCTCAGCAGCTTGAACGACCGCAGAACCTCCTGTTTCCGAAAGTGGGCAAACTAATTCAGCCTAAAGGAATGAATATTAGATGAGGTGGAGCCTTACTTCATTAAAGCAAATGTTACGCTTTCTCACAACGAAACCGAGTTTATTCGCAAAGAACCGCAAACTAAGTTCATTATCCAAGGAGATCTTTGCTACAACACCCGTCACATTGCAAGGAAAAAAATGTTCAACATAGAAAAGAACCCCACCTAAAGCTTGGACAGCCAGCCCTTTACCTCGTGAAGAAGGTTCAGCAATCATCACCGATAATTCGCCTAGGGAATATACAGTACACGAGCGAATATAAATTAGTAAGAATGAGATTTTAAATTAGGTTCCTTAAAATACCTACCCTCAAATACACCCTTGATATCCGAACCAAGATCAGGAATTAGATAGAAATTAACATCACCAATCATTGCGCCCACTTCAGCGTCGCACACAGTACTAATTGGACATTCGTTTAAAAGAGACTTAAGTGAAGGAAATTCAAGTTCACTAATCGATTTAAGGCCAGATGAATTATGCCTGGGTAATTTGGATTTCTCCAAAATGATAAATGTTACACGATCATCCTTCACCAGCCAATTCTGTTGTTGTTCATATTCCTAAAATAAACAAACAATAGAAACTCGCTTCGTCAAATGAATTAACCCCAGCGCCTATTTTTGTTCTAGAAATATCAGCAGCTTACACGTTGTACTCTTATGCATTCAAAACCAATCGACATAATTTTCTGACCTAATAGCGCTATTTTAAAATGGCTACAAAGAAAAAAACTGCATAATCCACCACAGGCCTGATCTAATTGGTACCTAGCTCACCCAAGCCTCTAAAATACGAAATAACCTCGTTTATCATCTAAAGAGGAGCAATTAACGCAAGCGCATCACAACCGACATTCCGCTTTCAAACAAAGCCAGACGCTACCATCCGCTAATGTTCACTTATCTAAGCCAGACCCCCTCCCAAGCAAAACATCACCACATTGATATACCATTACGCCACTAGACCACCTGCAGTATCACGATACAGGACACCCCAACCCACTTAGCCGTTAAAAACCATGTAATGAACGGTATGTCCGTAAGAAAACACACCTCTATAATTTTTCGGAGTGGATTGAGATGTTGCATAAACATGCCACCTCACCCAATAACTCCGGACAGCAAAATGTGGCGTAATAGTAAGACCACAGCTACGCTAATACTAGCGTATCTCTATAGATCTAAGTGGTGGTTTAAAAGTCTACCTACCGGTCCAACTATCAAACAGTTGTTCAACAAGGAAACACAATTCATTTAGACATATGTTGATGTCTTTAATTTTGAAATAAGCGGTACTATATGCAATAGCACCTTTAAATATTTCGGAGTGGATTGAGATGGTACATAAGCATGTCACCTCACCCAATAACTCCGCAAGTCTAATGGTATTACAATTACAAAACAATGTAACTATGAAACGAAGAGAAATGTACCTCTTTCAATGTAAGTGGCTCAGAAGCTGTTAGCTTAAGTAGATCCTCCCTTTTCATCCATTCATGGTATTTGGGCACATGCCCTACCTCGTAAGGAACCAAAAATAAATCCGGTGTTTCAACGCAGTAACTTTGCGCCACCTACAATCAGTGCTAGTATATTTCAAATAGAATACTAGTGAAAACAAAATACTCCGCGTATTTCTAGCGCTTTATTGCCTCGTTTATACAATTACAAATTTAAGTCTTTGATGCACGGACATAAATTTGTTGAGCGTGATGGCTTGAAATTTGACGAAGAACACCTATTAAGTTGAATTACAAAGTAACAAATCAAAGTACCTTGTTTCACTAATTCCTGTAGACCAGCACGAGCAAGTGAAACTCGAATTTTCATACGCTCTGACACGGAAGAAGGAGTGATCAAGCGACTTTGAGGAATCTCCTTAACGAACTTGTCGTAGGTAGGTTTGTCGAACAAACACGCATTGTTCAACTTGTCCCGTACTTTCCCCTTCGACCACTTCTTCTTCTTGGCTTTGCCACCACTGTCCTTCTTTGGCTTGGAAGCCTTGGGATCTTTCTTTGAGCTTTTCGCTTGCTGCTTAGGTGGCTAAAAAAAGTCAGAGGAGCAACAAACACGCCTACCATAATCTATCACCGCAAGTGAATACACTAAAACTTAAACAAAGTTAATACATTATAGGTGATTGCATTAACTATATCTGTACTTAACACTAAAATAATAAAGTTCGTTTGTCTGATTATTTTTAAGAATTTTAAATCTATTGAATCTATCATAGCAGTAAAATATCTATCATCTCAAAAGTCATTTAACCCCCACGCCATATTTTTATTTAAAAAATTTAAAACTCCCAACATTTAATTTGTATTTTGTCAAATTACATAAAAACCATTAAGGTGAGCGTTTTTACCATTCACTTTTTATACAGAATAGCACTTTTAGTGAGCAACCATAATTTCAACGAGTTTAATAATTATTATTATTCCTATAAGAAATTAAAATCCTTCATACTTTGAGCTATATTCAGACACATGTTAGTGCTCTCAGTATGAATTTATTAAATCAATCAATACAAAATTTCCCTGTTCATACTTGGTAGCGTTGAACACTCCACAAATCATTTTAACTCCACTAGTTCTTCCTTTCGATAACTACATGAATTATCGATACGCAACAAATATCATCATTAGTATTAAACCGACTAATGATATACTCACCAATTTATTTCGTCAATCAAACTATCATCATATATATATTTGTGCATCAGAAACTGCATAATCTACCTCATTCATGCTTTATCGGATTTAATTTTTGACTTTCGCTTAACAAGAATTAGGCAGAAAGTAACTTATACACCCTAACATTCGGCATGTTATTAGCAAAAGGAAGGCAATAAAGCTATCTACGTAAATACACCGAAATCTTATAGGCAACCTATATGAATGTGGATGAACTTTGAAGTTGTTCTATTATTGCTGAGGTTTCGAAAGCATTATTGTTATTAAATTAAATTTTCATTGTCATATGATTTCGCTAAAAACCAATTGATGTTGGTAATTCCTTGAATTAAATTAATAAAGATTTGGATTTTTAGATGGAAAGATTGATTAACATTATCTTATATTTAAAAAAAATTGTGCCGACTATAACATTGGCTCAAGAAATTTGCAAGTGTAATTCCAGAAACATGTGTAATTATGACACGAACCTGTTAATTAACGTTTTTGGTTATTTTGCTTTCCTACCACCCTATTGAAGTAAGCTGCTATGTAAATAATATAAATGGCTCGCCAATATACATCATGAGTATAGTGTCTCAGTTATAGAGAATGACAAGAGAATAGTTGGAGTTATAGGATAACCTCTTTTTCTTATTAAAGTAACCAATGTATTTATACAGATTGATTGTGGGAGATAGAACGAAACCCTTATAATATAAGAATGAGTGAACTTACTCACAAAACCACTTACATAACAAGGCAATCCTCAATACCCTAAAGAGTTACCAGTGTAGCAAACACTACATGAAAAAATATTCACTGAGTGTATTCAAAGACGCCATAACGTTGAGATATCTCTTACCAAAATTGAGATGTAGAAAAGGATCGGATTTAACATTTCTTATTAAAAATTGAGACTAAGCAAAATATTACTTAAACACTTTAAACCAGAAACTAAACAGATAAACACTTCGATGACCATTAGTTGGATTTATTCATTGTATTAATAAACGTCTTCTTAACTAATGCGCAAATCACGGATTATTAATTTACATAAACCAAGTTATAAAGATATCTAACTGCAAATTGAAACAGTTATGAACAATTCTATTTGAATATAGTCTCGTTAGAATAACCGTACTTTAACACTGATGTTAGATTAAATTTGATATAATCAGGCGTCATTATAATAATGCTAATAACATTAGATAATTGGTCAAAATAGGTTGAAGTACTCCTGTGTTGAGTTCACGTACGCTTCAACTGATACAAAAATCATGCGGTTGCATAAAATGGTACGTTGATGATAGGCATGAAACAAAGCAAGTGTGGAAGGTGCTTACATATTTTGCCTGCATTCCACGTTTACTAAAGTATTTAAACCTCAAAATTTTATCTTTTTGGAATATCGCGGTGACCTTAATGTTAATATCCTTAATTCCAACTTCGAGCATTTTAAAAATTTTAAGACAGACAAGGTTTAGGTGGAGGTTTTATTACAGATTAAGTACGTTGAGGGTCTAATGGAGGTGGAGGCATTAACTAGAAGATCGTGGAACAGGGGAGAGACGTAGGGGAAGGGAAGAAAATCATGGTCATGTCAGCCACACTATGAGCCCATGTAACGGGAGGACATGTAGTCGAAGTCTATTTCTATGTAAAGCCACAAACCTGCATTACTACTGGGTCATCTATTTGTTGGTAGCGAATGATTGGATGTTTTGAATAACGAGGCATTCTTATTAGTAGGCGTGGTTTCTAGCCTAGCCCAGTTTCACTTTTCTTCTTAGCCTTGTGTTTCGCATCTCACAAAGTCATGCCGCCGCCGTCTTTCGAGAAAGTTGGATCCAATGTAAAGGATTTTTCTGAAGAAAATATTTACTGGTTAAGTCCCAATATAAAATTTAATTTCATATCTCGAAAGGACCCAACGCTCTTATTTTCCTTGATTACTCATTCTCCCAACTACGTGAATGACAAATTTTATGCATACTATGATAGCAATCGGCCAATCGTCAGTTCGACATTTAATGCTTCACTTTTCAAGGATGTCCGATTAGCTCTCACATATATTCAGCCAGCTTCATTCAAATCCACACTCACATTTCCAATCTTCTCCACTTCCTTCCATCAAGAAATTTCGGGGGCTTTGTCAGATTCTAACACTCGAAAGGACTATAACGCGCCATTTGAAGATCCCGGATTTTATTCACGTACTAGTTATGCATCCGATAACATTGTCGCAGCATTTGAAACTGCTGTTAATGACAGGAAGATAAAATCATACATCTCATTTGTCTTGAGTAATTACAATTTCGTCGTAGCCCCACGATTTGGTATTTCTGTGAGGAAGCCCTCTCGATATTATGTGGATTTGAAACTTGCCTACGAGCGGGGTAATATTGAAGCTTTTACTTATTTTACGTGGAGGAAGTGCCGTTCGTTGAGAAATTGGCATTTTGGTATTCTCCACAAAACTCCTCGATTAGATGTGGGCTTCTACTCTGTGATTAAAAATAAGGGGAGTACGATGGATCAATCCACTCTGACTGTTTGCTACAAACCCAATTCTTGGTCCTTTTTCAAAGTCGGTCTACTTAATAATCTTATGTGTACCTTTAACTATGGTTTCTCCCTCGCAGATGGTAAGTTTCCTTTACCATTTGTATTATTTAGTCTTATCTTGGTTGTTATTTTAAATGGATGTTCAAAATTATAGGTTTTGTCACAATTCTTGGATTTTCTTCAGATCTCAAACAATATGGTCCTTGTAGTAAATTCAATGTTTCACTTAGTATGAATTTCTAATTTCTTTTAGCTAGTGCTCTATTATTCTGATATACTTTTTTACTATCCTCTTTTCTGGCTGTGATTTCAAAAGAAATATTATTCTTTTTCTACCATGCAGACTCGTTGTTTTTTGCTTATTCGGCGGGTGCTTTTACCAAGCTTATTTTTGTTTGTGCTTTACTGCTATTTTTATTGCTTTTGATTCGAGGTTCCGTGAGAGAATGTTGAGCGAAAAACTGCATATTTAGTGCGCTGGCAGCACTTTCCCCTTGTTTAGTTTGATCTTAAGGTAATAACGTAATGTAATGTAAAGGCAATAATACAAGTGCAAGTGGTAGCGTAGCCAGTATACAATCCATGAGACAGGCTCTCGTCAGAGTGTGTTTACTGATAGCCCTCTATCCAGCACGTGCTTTAATCACTTTCTAAGGTTCAGGGGTTACTGTCTACTTCAGTCAAATCAGGGTTTCAAGATCAGCACATATCAGTATACATCTGCGAATGCAAATGGGTAAATACGCGGGCTAATTCCGGTCAACAACATGAGAGGTGCTAGAAAGTGAGCTTGTCTTAAGAGTAGCTTCAGACTACACTTCATATGCCTCAAACTATTGGGCATTCTACTTCATAAAGGCGTTAGACTCCTATGGGTTGAAATTTAGGCTTCGTTATTGCAGGCTCATCCACAGCGTAGTAGGAGACAATTTCTCACAGAATGCGTCCACGAAAATTGTCTGACAAGCGAAGAACTTGGAATAAACTGAGACATTCTGATGAAAGACAAAAAATTCAGTTCTTTTCCGACTGAAATACCTTTTTTGCAAGGTCAAAAACACAAGACGCAGAATAAGAGGTGGCTTGCATACAGTCCAAAGGACACTTCTAGAGCCACGCAAACTAACTTTCTCCAAAGAGTCCTGGTTTTCAGATGGGTTCTCCTCCGAAGGCGATGTGATGTTTCCTTATTTATTAAGGATTGACTATGGCTGCATTCAGGTATTTATATGAAAATGTCGCCCACTGTATTAGTTAAGCCCTGGATGATGAACGAGGTTGGCCAATAATAGGCTATACGCATGGCTAGTTTTGGTCCCCTGCCATACCTCAATAAAAAGTAAAAAATGGGTGCCATCAAATTTGTACGAAAACATCAATTCAATGGTTGGCCTCGGAACTCTTTTGAGTCTGATAAATTTTGTCGTCATCCACCGCTTCTTCTTTATCCTAATAAGGCTATGTAGCGGATTGCTACACTAATAAGCCCTGACTTATGCTAAGTGATCTCTCTAGCAAGATCCTCAGTTTGAAATGGTTTCCGGGATTAACTAGGCTGCCGCAAAGCTATAGAGGCAACAACCTTGTGACGTGAATACGTTTATTTGGCCTGTGTCAGTGGCGCAGAGTCTAGTCGTTAAAATAGAGTGAAGGGTTTCGTTAAACAATCCAGAGACTATTGACCGGTGGTTGGCTGAGAGGTCTCTGCGCTCACGACGCACTTGCTGCCTACGTGACAAGTAGCATGCCCACACCTTCGAGCCTGTCTGAGTGCGCATGGCAGTGGTAACTACGTCTCAAGTATCCTATAGATAACGTAAAACAGGATAGTTATGAATGTCGTGGATTTCAAAAACTTTTTCAAAAGTGTTATGAGTAGTGAATGAATTGGTAACTAGGTTACTTGATAATCCGTTTCAACTCTTTTCATTCCTGTGAATCCTTTTTGTAATCACCGGCTGGTATGAATTTATTGGCTACAATTTACTCGAATTGGGTTAGAAAAATGCAGTCATTTTAATGGAATATACTAGCTAAACGATGGTTATATTTAAAGGCAAACAAAGCGTCATAATATTATTGATGCTTGAAAGCAAAAATACCACTGAATTGATATCATGTTACAAGCCAAATACCCCTAGAGTTTTCGGGAGAGGCGCACACCGGTATGTCGACAAGCCTGGTGGGCGACTTTGAGGCCGCATCGGGAATTATTCATCACGAAACAAAATATGAATGCTCTAGTTGTGAGCTTACTGTCATAAGTCTCGTAAATGGGTTTATGCTCGCGGTATTTACAGTTTACCGACATTAACTGAACCGGTGTTGCAGTTGAAAAATAAAGTCGTCCACATTTTTGAAGAAGGGTACACTTACTCAGACTCCAAAGAAGGCAGTGTAAGTATCAAACCATATCAGATATTGTTTAACACGATTTAGAAACTACCTGTACAAATAGTCAAGCTTATAGGAATTTCTCCAATATTTGAATGCCAAGAAAATAGCATTTACCTCACAACCTCTAACTCAACAAGCATGAGCACGAAATTTAGAAGTGCTAGCAAAATATTCTGGCTTTCATCGCCTTAAACATGCAGTGGCATGTTGTAATCAAGTTGCACAGTATGACGCGCACAGTTTGGTTAGTTTCGCCATATGCCGTTAGACGCGCCTTCATTAGATTCGAAGAGGATTTAAAACATTGCCAAGCAAACTATCGGGCGTTTGCCCAATATTGGGTAATCAGTTTACTTATGGACCTAAAATAGCCAAGCTGTTGCTTAAACACATTGACTTAATTTCGACAAGTCCAATACAAATGCCTATGTACTTAAGTTTTGCAATGAGTCCTAGTTAAATATGTTCCATATTTATATCAAATGGCAGGCTTTATGATAGTTATCACTAGCCCTTTAGTTGACTTCAGGTCGAATATGACATACAGTCGGGTCAGGGTAGTTTGAAGTCGTCTGTCGGTTTATGGACTTTTTTGCCGTGTGGGTAATACGTTGCCCAGGGTGCACCACGGGGAGGTAAGTCTATTTCACACCCCATATGTTCCATGCAGATGACCATATTTATTCTCAATAACAAACTACTCAAATTGTCTTTCAAGTAAAGCCTAGTTAATCCGTATCGGTGTGATTGCATGACATTACGACACACAAATTACCAAGATTGCATCCACATACAATAGTACCCAGTGAAGGTAAATGCAGTTGACCTGTAAATTATTTTGAGGAAAAGGAAACGTTTTAAACGAGTTTTAAAAATTAGTTTAATAAAATGTAGTTTCTTAGACTATCAATATGGGAATTGGATTTTGTATTCTTGTGACTAAACCTGACATCGCCCAGTCAACATGATGGTTGTTACTCCTTCGTATTTTGTACTGG
Organism: Hymenolepis microstoma; assembly: GCA_000469805.3. Taxonomy (NCBI): domain Eukaryota; kingdom Metazoa; phylum Platyhelminthes; class Cestoda; order Cyclophyllidea; family Hymenolepididae; genus Hymenolepis; species Hymenolepis microstoma. Next base: position 4,999,964 of record LR215995.1, on the reverse strand, counting down.
ACTATCGATTATTAATTTTCCACGTACATGCCTGGAAGCGTGCACTTAATTACCAAGATCACAGTCAATTATTCTCGACATACCTCCAATCAATATAACTAAATATATCTTCTTAATAAAAAGAATCGTTATTTGAATTAGTGATCCTTTGCCTTTTTTTCATTCTCCTGAGTCTGATCTACCTTACAAGGTACTATATTATTAACGACCTTTAGTAGTGCTCTTATATGTAATTTAAAAGACCATACCAGGGATCGGCTGTATATACTATAGGGGAGGAGGAACAATTTTACACTTATAGAGGAAAAGAAACAGATTTCGAAAGCCAACGATATTAGCAAATTGAGATTTAAGCTAACTTGCCAATAAGACATTAGCGGCTTGCAAATTTAACCTTATTCCGTTTAGTCAAAACTCGGCTTTAGAGGGGCCTGGATGTCGGTTGCAGTTGACGGTATTTACTTGTCTGCTTTGTCATAATTTCGCAAACCAAAAACAATTTCAAATTCATCTTGTAGTTAGGGGAGGCATGTGCCCGAATTTATTGATTCGATGGTGGTACTGTAGGACACGTCATCGCATGAGCGCACAGCGTGACTTGAAGGTGCGGCCATTCAACTTCGCGTACGGATTGAGTGCGAGGACACACAGCCAATGACCAATCAAAAGCTTCCGCTCGTTTTACTTAATCCGCCATGTTGAATGACTAAGCTTCCGCACTCGTTACACTCCACGCCATGCATGTCTACAGTAAGCGCGTGCTCTGATTATCTCTGTCTCTTCTTAGCTTTGCAATAGCTTAGCTAATTCTGGGGTCTTACGAACTAGGAGAATCTGCCACTGAGGTTTCTGAGTACGGTCGGGCTTAGTTGGGTAGATTAATCCGCTACAGTATCACTCTTACCGCTGATTTTACAAAGTTATTAGTTGACCATTTGACTTAATAGGGAAGAAAGTGGCATAGCAATATGGGTGTATATGAATTTAAAATGGCGAAGCTCACTTGATTTCACCTATATCTTGTTTTACTCTCCATTAACATTGGTAACGAAATAGATGAGTGAATGGCAATGAGTTTATTAAGAGCGTTTTTCATCCCTATGATAGTGGTAAATTACTGACAATTGGTAGGGCATCTGTACTTTCCAATCCCATTGGTGGGGCTTTAGTACAAAACTTAAACAGGAAATATCCTGTAGCCCATTTAATGAGGGACACTTCATCAGTCACCTTCATAAAGCTATCTATGTACTGAATACAAATCTGTCACTGTTAATACTTGGCTGCCACGTTAACTACCCACTTTTAATGCCATTTGATTTAAATAAGTAGGGATTACTTGGGGGAGGTCACAGCTATCACAACTCGCCATATCTTCAGAATCTTAAATTACAATGTTTATTCCCTTTTAGATTATTTTCTCAGTAGAGGTAAACAAATGACAGCATATTCCAAGTAAATATACGCCTGGAAACTGAGCCTGAGGCAGAAGTGTAGGCATTTGTTTCTTATTGCTGGTTACGGATGTCATACCATCAGTCTCAAAAGTTACATCTGGGATACATCTTTCGATGTAATTCCCTCTGGACTTCTAAACAATTCAGAGAATTGGGTGTTTAAGTTGAATAATTGGTAGATTTCAAATCTTGAAAGTGGAAGTCAGATGGCCTAACCAAAATTTAATTCCATAAAACCTACAACTATTACCGCAATACTTTAGTATTATTTAAATTGGCGGCCTGTTAACTGGGAGATAAAAACAGTACCAATATTACTTCAATGAAGAAGATACGACGAAACAAAGAAGCCTGCTTTAGCTGAGGATAATGCGGTTCTTTCAATATTTGACTGACCTATCGAATTTGAGGAAATTAAAATACTCAAAGTACTGTTACGCCGGTAAAGAAACGATCCCTGTGCCAATTAATTCCTGACAATTTTTAGACATTCATCCCCGTCTCCATATTGCATATATCTTCGTTGTAGAAAATACATCCCGATCACATTCATTGGATCGTTAGACCCAAGGCAATTAAAAGCCATAAGCATCAATTCCTACAAGATGTGACACTGGGTTACCGCCAATACTTCTTCGAATGCTTGTGTTTCTGCTTGCCTAAAATCAGCTCACTGGTTTCTGTCTTAAGTAATGAATAATTCTAGACTACTTGGATGAAAGCATTTAAACATAGTTGCCGTAGTTCAAGGTACTAACCACAAATTTCAAAATAAGGGTGGATCCGAATCCCCCTATAACTGAGAAAGTCAAATTCTTAAGCTAGGAAATACAAAATTCAGCCCCATATTAAAAGAAAAAAAAACAACTGTAAAAGGGACATTATTATTTTTGCATTTATTAAATACTGCACTAATTAAACGCTAAAGAATTAAACCGATCAGTTCGAGATTTCAAAGGTAAGACCACCGGTAGAAGATGATTCGTTTCGACTAAGAGCTGTGTTCATGGTAACCACAACTTGAGTTTCTGAAAGGCAGAACAAAACAAAAGGCAGTCAAAACGACATGAGTGACGAAATCTCACAAGAAAACAACACGCTAATGGCGCAAATTATCGGCATACCGGGTGTGGGTTTGAAGCCGTAAGCTAGAGAAAGACGAGAATTCTGATCCACTTTTGCTTTTACAAAAGTTTCATCGTTGACTTTGTACAGGGAAGCAATTCCAAATCGAGTATTCGTAAGGTTACCAATAAATCCAAACATCCACCCCAGGCTAAATTTCTTATAGGATTGGAATAGTCTCCACTCCACTTCCTTATTGTTATTGAAGAATCCGTAAGTTTCGAAGTTATTTCCGATATATCCAATAGAGTATGAATGTTTTGTGACTTTAAACCCATCAGTATCAACTATCACTTCAGCACCGGCAATATACTCTTTATCACTAGAGAAAAAAATTGATGATAACAAGTACGAGCTTACCCGACAGCCAAAGAAGCGGTTGTCACGGGTAGCTTTGAGGCGAAATCCATCTCCACTTCAGCGTTGACATTCTCCTTTTTGAGGCAATTCTTGAGCTTTAAATTCTTTTTGCTATAGGTTAGAGTGTTTAGTGTAAGCAAATTTGGTCATACCTAAGATTTTGATCGATCGTTCCAATAATCTTGTGTTGTGTGTCGAACGATTTATTTTTAAATTCAACTTCACTAATAAGTTGATTATTCGAATCAACTTTAGTCTTCACTGCGACTCCTTCAATGGGCCTAATGGTGATGTCAGCCGAAGCAAGCATTTGGGAGTTTTCGTCGTTGCATTGAATATGGACATCAACGTCATCGTCGGTTTTCGACTTAAAATCAAAGTTGATGAGATTACATTTGAAATATTTGGTAAAGATATCCTTAGAAGATTTACCGATGTCAGCAAATGCAGTCAGAACCATAGCGTAGCCTATATACGACCTTGAAAATGATGAAGCAGTTTGATGAATGGTGCAGGTTTTCAAAAAGTAACGTTATTGCATTATCCCAACAATTAACGGAAATTTTATTTGAATAACAGTTTTTTACAGGATGTTTTATTGATTAACCAGCTAAGGACGGTAACTTAATATTTGCTATATACAAACTGCCTCATGCACTTGAGCAAATATTTTATGATAGATTTGAAAATATACCACGAATAAATTCCATTCCACATTGGCTTTTTACATATTAGATGAAAATTTAGAAAATTATGCAGTTAATTCAGATCCATATATACCAATGTAGAAAAAGAGTTAACTTGAAATTCTTCAAATATAAATTACAAATATGTATGTCAACGAGATCGAATTTTTTATTTTAAAATATATATATCCCCAAAAAGAGCGCCTAGATCTTCCGAAATAAATATAGTTTTCACAACTCTTTATAATTTGGGATATCTTAAACGATGACATTAAGCACACTGACGACATTAATAAATAGCTACAATATTGAAACCAATATTACTTTATTAGAATGAATTTTTAAGAGTGAGGAGTAGAGAAATCTCGTACTCACTCAAACTGTCTTGAAGGTGCAGTCGTGGATTCAGAGGTCTCTCAATCAATCACCAATCAATAGTCGCTACATTCTTTAACGAACTCTTCATTGTATTTTAGTGACTGGTCATGGTGGCAGTGACACATAACCAGAATAAACAATTCACATTTATATTATTGAGGTAGCTTAGTTAATTTCGAGAATAGTTGATTACTAATAGATTTTGGCCTAGAGATTACTGAGGTTTAGTCAAGGCTTACTTGCGTAGAATCTGTTACAAAAGGTTTAATAAGAATTTTTGTATTTATGCAACCAGTATAAATTAACTTAGACATGTGCTCAGCATTCAAATGTACGTTTTCCAAGTTTTAACGGTATTTATATTTCCTAATGCTAATTTTATCATGAGTGCCTTTTCGTGTTTTACGTTTTAGTCGGTATTAATTTGTTCATTTTTAAATAATCGCTTAAGTGTTCACAAAGTTAATCACTCCCAATTTTCCCTCAAGTGTAAGTGATAACCTGATTCTGGCTGAATTTTAATACTCAGTAAAGAAGATGTGTAAGATGACTAATTAGATTAAATTCAGTTTGAACTTTATGTCTAAAAGGCGGAAAACCCAAATGAAATTATAGCAATTCATTCAAATTGTCCAAGTACCTCTGGTGGTTGGTAATGGCCAAATCTTCATAAGCTGTATACAGACATGTTTTATTGCTGATAGCATGGCCATTGACTTAACAAATTGGAGAATTTTGAGGACCATTTGAAAAAGAGCAGCAAATTTCAGAATGAATACGTCTTGACCCAATCAAACTCAATTATTTTATGCCAGTTAAAATTGTTTTGATAGAAAGCAGGAGCATATTTGAAGACAGGAGTAACCAATTTTGCTCAAGTTTCATGGGAGTTTATCGTATGGTCAAACATTTTATAATGCAGATTCTCATACACATCGAATAGAAAAAGCAAAGATTATATTTACATGAGTCCATTGATCCACATCAAAATCAGGTAAAAAAAGATGAGCATTTGATCACACCCAAAGGTTTAAGAACGTTTTATTTCCAATTTGGCCACAAATACGAAATTGTTCACCAGGTTTGTCACAACGAAAGACATAACTGATTTAATAAACACAAATACTTTGACCATAATGACATGCATGGAATTACATACTATTTTCAGTGCCTTTGTCAAGACAAACTCATTCAATTTTCCTACAAAAAATACGTTTAGAACAGAGGAAAAAGCCAAATATATGGGTTTCAAACTTGGAGTTTTGGTGTTTTTTGAAGGCTAAGTTGTAAATCGAATATCAGCAAAATTTTAATCTTCAAAATGTCAGTCCGATTGTAAGTCAATATTTTTAGTGCAAATGGAAGACTATCGCATTGTAGGTCGCTTTCCTGAACGAAGGTTCATATTTGCTTGTACTTCGTACTTTACAAACCATTTTTAGTTCATTTGATACAGGTAGTGTGTACGGCCTCCCACTTGTAATAGGAAAATTCCCACCATCGAGCCAATAACCGTAAATCTGGAGACAAATTAATTACAATCGCGGAGTCCTCTCATTTTGAGCTCTACTGTCCTCAAAGTAATGGGAAATTGTTTTGAAGATCTGTGTCATGTTGTTTTAATAGACGAATTATAAATAAAGGAGTTTGTCTTGGGCATACTAGTGTCTTACACTAAATAGTGAATACAAATATCATGACTTGAACTTCATGTGCGCCTTGCATGGCAAATATATATTGCGTTTGCGACACTACGTTCATATTATTTGTCAAGTGTTTATCTGAGATTTGTGTTTTTAATATAAAATATCTCCACATTGAGTGTGGTCTTAGATGGCATTCGAAGGGATTATGAAAATCGTAAGCAAAAAAAGATTAAAACGTAGGAAAATGAGGGAAAATGCAAAAATATTCCTCTGTCTGGTCTGTTCGGTCTCTATGTATTGCGTAATTATTCCACCCTTATATCCACTTGCTTATCAAAGATTAAAGACCACCAAGCCTGTCAACCGCCCTATGGTGCCTTATTTCACCCGTTTTTCTTAACCCGAATTCTTTTCTCTCAGCGTAGTCCCCTTCTTCTTTCAATCGAATTCCTCTTTCAACTATTCCCACAGTAATCTTATGTGTCACTAACAGCTGCCTAAAAAATGATTGCCCCACCTACTCCTTGGTTTCCTCAATCAGGAAAAGCTGTTTAATTCCCATTTAGTAAAATGGAAACACTTGTTCCCATAGAAATAGCGATAACCTATTTTAGTTCAATTCAAAGAAAATGCAATATTACTCAAATCATATTAGCTCACATAAATAATTTAAAGTATAAATTCTACTTTCAATAGTAATGAGAAGAAAGTATAAGAATAAAAATTAATTTCGTTTAGAGAAACTACCAAATATTTTTCATAATTGTACTTTTACCTTACTATCGTTGTCAAACATTACTAATGAAGATGAATTTTAAAAAATGCCAAAATTGCGTATTTATTGTTCAGCTGTGCTGGTAATCCATCTTTCTTCATTTTTTTCACAAATTGTGAAATCTCTTTCTTTTTAGCCTTTTACAAATATATATCCTCAATTCAATTGAAATTCTACCCTGTTTCAAAGAGAACTAAATGGCTTAAATAGAAGTACTGCTTTTATTAGTCATCGCAATATCTATATTACCTCAATTGACCTTAATAACTATCTATATACTGCAATCTTTATCAAAATCGGGTCGGTGGTAGTTGCACTGGGTCAGTCTTGTACTGGAAGCGAGAGAAGTGAGAACGGAATGAGTAATTGGGGGCTAAGGGTTAGTTGGTATGTCATAAATGCGTGCCAGGTAGTGAAATTGTGAAGGGAAGTGCAATCCATAGATTTTGATATAGTTTACGTTTTACACCGACATCTACAGGCTAAATGTACACGAAATTTATCTTAATGTGATCCGAGTGACAATTAGGTAGTACAAAGCCAAAGGTTACCACCTGCACTTACCCCGTAACTCTTCGGTGAACCGTAAACCTCAGTAAAAGAATATAAATGTCATTGGATTAAACTTATGCTCCTATTTAGGCAGCTGATTTAATTGGTGGAGTTTTGGGCAGCCAAGAAAGCGTTAACTTAAATAACCCAATTACTTTTTAGAATATGCATTTCGCTTGAACGTTAAGACGTAAGAAATAGTGCCTTTATCTATCTCAATAGATGACAAAGTTTATCGCCCAGAATTTTTAATAAACACTTAATACCAATTTATTGAGATTTATTGAGCGATGTTTCAAAAAGAATGTGTATTAATACCGCGTCTCACGTCAAGCTACTTTAGGGAGATCGATTTAATATGAAATAATCTGTTAAAAAATGCAATAACCTAATCAGTTATTGAATATCCTGCCGTCTAACAAAGAAAAATACCTGATTTCCATTACTCTTTCAATTAAAATATTTAAGCTCAGTTAATAAAGACAATGGGTAAAGAATCAGATTAGTTCTTGATTTCAAATAATACGCGTTCAGCTAATTTAAAATATCTGAAGGGAAATACGATATGATCGATTTCAGTCTCGAAGCAAGGTCAAAGAAAAAATACCAGTCTATTTCAAATCGCTTTTTGAAGTCATTCCAATTCATTTCATGGGGATGTTGCGTCGACTACCAAACGACATGCCAGCTTGATTAGCACCAGCATTTGATCCAGCTTGGAGGCTAATTTCCTTCTTTCCACCCTCGGAAATCTCTCCAACTTTAAGGTCATTGATATGACGAATTCCGCCCATGTTCATACCCGATTGACTAGCGAGCTGATTTGTTCCTGCCTGAAGACTAACGAAATTCTTTGCTTCAGCTGACATGTCATCTATTTTCATGTCAGCAATATGGCGTGTATTTCCAATATTCATTCCCTTTTGACTCGCGCCTTTGTTCGAGCCCGCCTGAAGACCAATCACACTTTTGCCTTCGTCTGACATTTTTCCCGTTTTCAAGTCGGCAATATGACGAATGCTTCCCATTGACATTCCGGCTTGGTTAGCACCTTGATTCGAGCCCGCTTGGAGACCAATCACTGTCTTTCCACTTTCTGACATTTCTCCTGTTTTCATGTCTGCGACATGGCGAATGCTGCCCATAGCCATACCAGCTTGATTAGCTCCCTTATTTGAGCCCGATTGAAGGCCGATGACCGTCTTACCTTCCGCAGACATTGGGTCAACGGGTAAGTCAGCAACATGACGAATTGAGCCCATAGCCATACCGGATTGACTAGCGCCTTTGTTTGAACCAGCTTGCAGACCAATGATACCTTGGGAGTCCTTTGACATGTCGTCCGCCTTAATATCGGCGATATGACGAACTGAACCGATGCTCATTCCCTTCTGACTGGCACCCTTGTTTGAACCAGCCTGAAGACCAATTATGGTGTTTGACATTGCCATTTGCTCAGGAGAGAATGTTCTTCTGTTCTCATAGGTTGGCTTGGGACCGCATGTAGGTCCATTGAAATTGTTTCGTTGGCACTAAAATGGAAAAATTTGCCAATCATGGTCCAAACTTTAGTTAACTTAGGTATGCTGTCACTTTTAGTTTGACTATTTATATTAATACTGGACAAAAGTCGTATTAATATATATTAACTTCTTAATCGTATGGATGGTGGAGATATAAGTCTGTGGGGTTATGATTAAATACTTAAGTTATTAATAAGTATTTAAAATGAGCTTTCACCTTCAGATTTTTTCTAACCATTCGGTGCTTCCATATAGAACCAATGGTCTGTGGTTTCCCATAACATTTTCCAACACTCCTTACACCTACTTGGCCACGTTCTTTGATAACCATCCATCACAATATTTACACTCACATTACTGGCTTGTATGTTGAAAACTTGACACTTGCTTATATATATAGCAGCATGAAGATCTTTACAGGGAATTAATTTTAAATTGACCTGAATTTTTGACAACTGAAAAGTACAGGTAGCTGTTCTTGAACTTATCTTAAATAGGAGGCGTTTGATATTGGCGTAATTTTAACTCATGCAATTATTAGTTAATGTCAAAAGATAGATAATTTGACATTTAGCGACGGGACTGAATAATGCAAGTGCCGAATACATGCATTATTCAGAATCACTAAGCATCTACTTCCCATCAGCGTCTACCTAAAGAAATACTTTCCATCTATTATGGATTTACCAGGCTAGTTGGCTGTGTAGATTCGCAGATTCATAGCATCTAGAACGGGAAAATTTTTCATGGTTGAATATTCGCACGATTAAATATATGCCCTTATTCAATAACAGTATACATTTAAGAGAAAAGAAATCATAAGGTAAAACTTGACATAGTGGGGGTACTGAAAGATAATTTACTATAGCTCTTCTTGCAACTATGGTCTGAAGTCTAGAACAATGTTCAAAAGGATCATGGCCACTTTCACCCACGGGAGCAAAAATTAAGGGCCTGCCAAGCTTACCTCACTTCCGAGTTGATAGATGCAGTTTATGACCTGTCCCATGTTCCGCATTTCGTAGAGGTCGACAGTTTGGAAGAGTCCTGTTTTACCTACACCATAGGCTGCACAGGCTCTATTGAATATTTCCAGATTTTCCATCTATGTTAGAAAAAATAAAAAAAATTAGCAAAATAAAGCTCATTAAGTAACTAAAATAAATTTTAAAAATTATGTTAAAGGGCAAGATTATTTTGCGTCTTAGAAATGGTGAAAAATAGGAGAGAGGGAAAGGGGTAAATGCACAGGAGTGAATACCTGCTTGAAAGAGACTTTTGAAGCGTTAACTTTGAAGGGCCTACGAAGACGGGCAGCATTTGGAGGCAGTTGTGGGGTTCCTTCATATACTGTGTTGATCAGTCTAAATGACAAAAGGAAATTGGTAAAGCCTGCATAAATCGTTAGCTTGACTTGTCCACATGGGCGTGTTAGCATTTAGTAATTAAAGCAATAATTAGATCGAAGACCTACAATTGGTGGCTTAGAGGACTCTATGCAGGAGTTTTGTCCTCATAGAAGAATTAACTAAAGGTTACAATCGAGGCAGTTCATAAATTAAATTTGAATAAATACCATCTACCTTGTATTTCAACGACGTTCTTAGCTCTTAATTTGCCAAAGTTAATTGATCAGTTTGTATCTTGAGCGCAAAATAGGTATTACAAATTCATAATTTCAAATCGAATTTTAGGAAAAAGGGATATTTCAAATGAAAACTGCAAAAAAAACAATTTAAAATGTCTTTTTTGTTGCATGTAAATCTCACTTTATGAGAACCTCGCCATCCTTCAGAGCAGCAGCAACGTTTTCACGACCTCGTTCGATCTTGGCTCCTGTCAATTGAGCAATCCAGTCAAGTACCTCCTTCTCAACCTCAGAATCGTACTTATTGTTCATCTAAAATAAGTAAAATGGCATTAGAAGTAAAATGATCGAAGATGTTTGTCATTGTGGGCAAATTTCTGTCTTGTGATATCGTGAAGGAATCTCACACACATGTCAAAGTGAGCGGTGCAAGAATTTCGCAAATGGGGTTACTATTTTGGGGAAAGCAATCATTTATCATTCATTATGTGACATAATAATTCTGATTTTACCCATTAAGAATAGAATTATTGATTAAATTGCAGAATTTCGACGCATTTCAGAAAATTGAAACAACTGCTCTAGCATTTAATATTATTAATTAATATTAATGTGCCATGAATTAATTAGAAAGACGTTTATTATTCATCCAAATTACTTCACTATATATCTAATATATAAGCGTAATAGAAACTATTTTTTTTGCTTCGAAGGAAAAACGTAATTTGGTGGGGGGTAAATGTAAGCTACTATTTCCAAAACTCGAACCAATGTAAAAAAACTTAACAAGGTTGGCGATTCATTGTGTTTGAAATAGTCGCATGAACTCTGTGAAAGGGATATTCAACATATAAAAATTCAATGAAAGGTCGCTCACCATTTTGAAAGAAGAATTGGAGACGATCTAAGTTAGTGTTTGCCGAGCTCCTGTTTGGGATTTAATGCTTGCTGCAAGGAAAATTTCAACCGGCTTGATGACCTCGATATTTCGTTGGTTCCCAGTAACCTTGACCCCAAAGTACGAATCCCAGTGCTACCAATCAATCATCGTATACAAGACTTTTTTGGGTGGGGGAATGGTAAACATCAGTCACGGTCCAGTCCAAAAATACTATCACGCATGAACATACCACTTTATCCAATAGTTTGTTTTCACTTTCCAGTTAGTAAATTAAACCTTAGATGGATCTATTTTGACGTTATTTAAATGAATGGTGTGGGGTTTAACTCTGTTATCGATTAATACAAAGAGGCATTATTTGTATCGTGATTGTGTGAAGGAGTTTCGCTACCATTTTAAACAAAATCTTCGTTTGCCATTAATTGAACACTTTCCAAAGTTGTCACAGATGGAAAAGGGAGAATAGAATTAAGATAATTTCACATAAAGAACCCTCAATTACGTTACTATGGTCAATAATGCAAACGAAATATTGAAAATTTTATTAAAAGAGATAAAATATTGATTACTTCTTTATATTTGTTGGTCCAGCATTGTGAAGTTTCTGTTATTTGCCTTATATATAGTTTCATTATCAATAAAACCACCTTTCAGAGAGATCGATGGAAAAGGTCCTCAGTTATATTCTTCTTTGTTTAGAAACTGCATCAAAGACTCCACTTATTCTTAAATGCATTAAGACTTATAAACTCTTCATAATTAGTTTGCTATCTTTCATAAGAATGCGTGGGCGCACTCTTAATATTTTGACAGTTATTCCATGTTCGTCAGTGGCGTATTAGTCACTGTGCACCTAAGATATGTTAGAGATCACAGATTAAATTCTATCGGAGTGCACCCACTGATCGGAATGGCTAGCGGCACTGGTAAGGTCAGGCTAATATAGGAGGGGTAACGGACTTTGAGTCAAGATGGAAGCGCCTTGATTCCCAACCCCCTCCCCCCCTCCTTCTGTGTTTTTTCCAAATAGGCTCGGGAATTATTATTACTTCAAAAATAATAAAGCAAAAATAAATAATCTACAAACACCTATTAGCGGAAATAAACAGAATTTTCTACGGACATGCTTTAAACTATTATCCCTTTCTTACTTTGCATATATCGACAGTTGCAAATTAGAAAATTGTTATTATTTAATAAAACAACAGAACTTGGCATTTGTGCTTGCAGTGCTTTTTACATAAAATACCTTTCCAAACGTCATGTGATGCCATTGAAATTCCAAGACTTTGCCATCCTTTTTAAATATTAACATGCAATGGGTATATAATTTTGTATTCAACTTAGGCTGATTAACGATGTGAAGGAGTGTTATTACTCAATTTATTAATAAAAAAATGATCGAAAAGGAGACGCCAGAACACGAAATAGTAGATCATTTGAAGAAGAAGAAGTGAAGGCAAAGACATTTGAGAAGAATTAGAGAATAAAAACAAGGACGATGAAAGTGTTCTAATTCATAAGAATTCAAAATCCCTCACTTTGAACTCTCTTAATGGAGTATTGGGTCAAATTCGAGCATTCCAAGGCTCGGATATCAAAATTTAAACTTGTGGTTTAGGAGGAGGGCTCGCTTCTGTGGGGGTTCAGTTTGCCAGGTCGAGAAACTAAACATTTTGTCACAAATATTTTTGTGATTTGATTATTCAGTGGCAGCTATTGATGTCTAGTAAGGAATTAAAATTTCGTCAAGACAAGCCCGTCGTGAATCTGAAATGTAAAAGCGTGATTTAAACAAACCGGGTGGTGAGCAAATCGATTTTCATTTAAAAGGTTGCTGTAGCATATGCCCATAAATTAAAATAGCACGGAGTCTCCATTTTATTCACCAAATAAACGTCTTCATCATTAATATATATATTTTGTAAGTTATTTAACATAACTTTAAAAATATATAATATAGATAACAGATTACTGAAAATTATTATCATTTATTTATTTTTACTTCCCTGTAAATATTTTAAAAACCAATTCAAATTGCAACCATCATGTTTTTGCAAGTATTAAAATCGATAGCCAAACTCTGTGGCCTTACGTTAAATCTAATGCGGTACACAACAGACAATTACCAATTGCTTGAATCAAAAGAGATGGTACAAATAATTGAATAATTCCAATTATTCATTTCTGGAATTGACTTTCTTTCATCACTAATGACTGTTATCACCAAGCCCTTACGAATACGCAGTCACTAATTGGGAAAAATTGTTGCATTTTTTGTGTTACCTCATTAATTCCTAGTCAAGCACTTGAGGTACTTCAGTTTATTGATTTAGAAGAGGGATTAAAAATCACGAGAACAAAATAACGTTGCAAAGGAATTTGCCTAATTATCTCCTCTTTTTATGCACTAAAAGGCGCTTCTTTCGCGCAGAGGCCCAATGATTTTCTTCCTCTGCACCATTCTTCAAAAGTTAGTTAATGAAACAATCAGGAATTTTAAGTATTTTAAAGGTGTTATTTTCAAATCGTTATAGGCCAACTAAACATGAAAAAAAATCTGGAAAATACCGGTTTAAACATAGAATAACGCCAAAATGTTTGCTAGTCATGATAGAATATCTTCAAACAGATATTACAAGTACCTATACACTGGTTGAATACTTTTTCAATTCAAACCAACGATAACTAACAGGTGCAGTGAGAAATTTGTGGGAACGACACTCTAACAAATCTAAACTGTATGTACAACGCTATCAATGTTGACAGAAGAAATTTATTCTAGAAAGTACAGTCGTGCCACTGAATGCGTGGCGAGCAAGTGTGATAAAGCGCGCAGAGGCCCCCTTGATAATCATTTATCAATATTTCTGCAGTCTAGCGTTTATTGTATTCGATATCACTAACCATGTGAGGTAAAACTGTTTCTTTGCGTTTCTTTCTTTGATCTCGCCACCATAGACGCAACGTGGCTGGTTTTTCGGACAGCCTATACCAGGAGACTTGGCTAGTGGCTAGTCTCTCCTGTCTGTATCTAGTTGGGTTTCTAAGCGGGTCGCTAAGGTTTAGCAAAGGGGTTATTTTTCAGTATTCCTATGGGCACTTAATTCTTTTCACTCATGTATTTGGAGCAAACTAGTCCAAATAACATGATCACACGGTTCGCAAATAATTAATCTGCTACCCTTTCCGTTTCTCCAAGATGAATCATTTCACGACGATAAAATGCATGCCTACTCTTTACTTATGTGAATATTTCTGTTTGAAACCAGGGGATCTCTTTGTACACTAAGGTATTATTATTTATTTACCTTAGAATGAGATGGCTCCTGAACTTAGCTAAGTCACCTCAACAATGTATATATATATATATATATGCATATGGTGGTTGTGTGTCACTGACAGAGAGCTTAGTCATTAAAGAACAGTTAAAGGTTTGTTGGAGAATGCAACGACTAGTGATTGGTGATTGACTGAGAGGTCTTTGCACTCATGACGTCCTTGCTCCTTACTCGATCAGTACCACAGCTGCACCTTCGAGTCTGTTTGAGTACACACGAGATTTCTTTGATCAGCCATGGTAGCGTCTAGCACTCCATAACAGTTACATAATGGCTAAAAAGTGTAAACGTTCAAAAAATATTTATGAATATCACTAGGTAATAATTAAGGACAAGATTTCACTCTAAACATTCATGAAACCCATTTAAGCATAAAAATGTAATGATTTAAACATTTAGAGTCAACGTTTCATTTTAAGTTAATAAAAGGCCTTAGCTTGGCAAAACTAAATACAAACAACCGAAGGGATGCAATCGTTTAATCTGCAAAGTTATTTTTAAATAACAAGTAATTGGTAAATTTAGTGTAGTATTTTTTCTAATAATTACCTTTATTCACTTGTGCTTCTAAACACGCTGAAAGACGAACATTGCTTTTCACCAATTTTCTTAATATCTTAATCCCCATTTTCATAAATATTCCTGCCTCTATTTAAATGTACCAGAAATGTAATACGCTTCTGTGTTTAAGTCATTACTTGATACTTTATTCAATTTTTTGTCGATTTATTAGGTACTACTAATTGCTAATGTAATTACTACTACAAACATTTTAAAAATTGAATTATATTTCTGCCACAGCTTTCTTCTCCCTAACTATTACTTGTTTTCACTTTTTACGACGTGGCAAGGTTAGACAGAAGAAACCGAAGAAGATAATAGCATAACATTTATACAGTGCACAGTATGAAACTATAAAAACGGGAGATGTTTTAGGAGGTGAATTCGCTTCTATCGGTCATTCTACAGGCTGATAGAAAAGCAGCCAATACAGTCAGAGCTTCACACAAAGTCCTGCGATTGGCTCACGTTTTCTAGCTGGCATGTGTGGCAAATAAAATCGATCGAGTTTTAATATCACTTGAAATTGGGGCAATAAAGGCATTTTTTGTTAATTAATAGCAGTGAAAGCAGTAAAAGTTATTACCATTTGTTGAGTAAGCAAGTATCCGCTTTACTCATTGGATAGAATCAAGTAATTTTAGCAAGGATATGTAAGAAATAATCGAACTAATTTTCAAGGATAATTTAATAGCTCTTAATAGTAATATTAATGGATAATTTATAATTATCATTTGCTGCTCATAGTAAGACGAACCGTTTGTAGTTTTTCATCGTGAAAGAAAATATCATGGAGTCTACAGCGCTTTCAAGGTCTCACCGCACAGTCCAGAACAATTTGGAAATTGCATACAAGAACACTCGAGAAAGTTCAACCCGGAACGCACTTGTACACACTGGATAGTTAAATCCATGTAATCAATCACGCGCTCATACACTCCAAAAGAGCAATTATGAAATCACTACCACATCGATCAATCACGGACCTGTGTGTAGATTCTCCCACCCGATCAGAGTTCGAGATCATCAAGAAGCAATCAACATTTGTAAAACCAATGGTACCTGTGCGGTTACATTGAATAGAGCTGTCACGTCACTAGCCTGACTTAGGTCATCGAAAGCATTCTATTTAGTGAATTATGCCAGAGGTTTGCTGAACATAAGTCAATATCTTATTTATATAGTATTCAGCGTCTAAGAACGATGAAAAACCGAATGCTCCAATATAAGACGAAGGAGAAGAAGAGAGTATCAAATGGGCTTTATTTCATTTAATTACTGAAATAATAACTAATTTTGCAAACATATATGCAAATACATTTTCTGGTATCATCTAAGAGCCAAATAAATGTTAGCAAATGTTAATAGTTAATTCATGCCGAGCGTGGGAAGTCAGCAGCGCAAGGAATGTAAAGCGTTTTCCTTTTCCGTATATCACTTCAAAATATATTCAGTTTGAATTTAATCCACCGCCGGTTCGATTACAAGGTTATCCACTGACAACAAACATCCTTCTATTGATAAGACTGGCAAATCACTGGTGGCCCCAAGTGAGGATGTGAAGTATTTACCTCGAAATCGTACCCATATTCCACGGTCTTGAGCTGCCTTTGTCAGTATCCTAACAAACGATTTCTTAATGGGTATAGTTCATTGTTTAATGCCCTGGTATTTTGAAGATTAAATACCATACTTTATTCCTCGGAACCGCAATACTCAGCGCCTAGTGGCAAATTGATTGAATTTGGTGAACGATCATATTTTTGGTAGCAAATATTTGGTTTGCGAGGTATCACCGTGCTTGCTTTCTCAGTTTTAGAAATTATGTAACTATGATTGAATATTCCTTATGGATTTAATATTGATAAGGTTTTAGGATTAAGTCTGCTCACCACCCAATAAAACTAAACACTATCATTGAAATTTCAAGTCCTTACTAGGCCTTAGGCTTATCTTTTATCGGAAATGATTTGCAAATTCCCTTCATTGCAAGTTGTCAAAATTGGCACTGGTACTTAACTAGGTGTGTTGGGATAAACAACTTTCTATCCCAGCCCAGTGACAACCTAATGGATCAATTTTAATATTGACCAACTTATATTTAATTTCATAAAGCCCTTTGATTATTTTTAACAATCCAGGTTGGGGATTGTAAGCAATAAAAGTTAACCTGAACAGCTGTAACGTTCACAATTTTTATGAAAGTCACGGCAACTTCCTGAATTTGATGGGAAAATATGCAATGTGACCAAGATAAAGGAGGTCTCGTGCCTCCTATCATTAGTGAAAATGGTGTTTTTTGCTTTGCGTGGGATCACGTGATTTCCACGGACATGTTATATTAACTGGGTTTTGCTCACTTGCTATTTAACGGTTGCGGATGCAGTCCTGCAGAATGACATTTTCAATCGAACAAAGAGTGTTTGGAATGTAAATCGTTTGTAAAGTTAAATGAAAGGTACGCTATCGACTGTCCACAGACGGTTGTCAGGACAGTGGTTGCGAAATGTTAAACAAGATGTTGGGTCGCTAACACTAAAAGTAACTGAGCACGTACGGTTTGTTCATTGGAGAATACTAGACTGGAGTTTACTAAACTCTGTTAAGAAGTCCATGGAAATCAAACAGACGCCTATCCTCACGACTGGACATCGAATAAACACCATGCCAGAACATGTTGAAGCAGTTACATTATGAAATCAGCTCAAAGTTTTCTCATCTTAGCATTTAAACAATACCAAGAGCTTCCTCTTCAAGACATGTTTGTAAATACGTAATCTGTAACTAAACCTTGTTATTGGTAATCGAGGGGACCTTAGCGGTTCTACACAAATAATCCTTAACTAAACCTCAACAATCCTCTGTGGCAAAATCCCTTAGCATGAAATCGTTCCCAAAACTGGCTAAGCTACCTCAACAGTATTGAGGACAGAGAACGAATGAGCGCGTTCATCACACCTTATAGGTCACGGCCACAAGGCTTAATCATTAAATACAATTAGTTCTACGCCTAATTACAGCGTCTATCGATTGCTGGTTGGCTGGTGGCCCCGACTGCTCGCTACGAGATCAGTAGCACGCTGCGCCTTTCAAGTTATTTGAGTACTCATGAGCTACCTTTGCAATGCACAAGTTGAAGCATATCACTCAAAGCATTTTTCCGTTTTTGGTGATTCTACTAATCAAATTAATAATTAAACGAGATTTTTCAGTCAAAAATAATTGATGACTAATACAGTAGTACAGTTTAGAAATCCATAAGATTCATTTAAGATAATTAGGCATGAAAAAATGAATTTGTATTTTAAAGTGCTTTAGAATCCATAACTCACATGCTCTTGGTATTTATTTTCCAAATGTCAGTTGTGACAGGGAAATAATCATGATGAAAAGAAAGTCCTAAGCAGGTCTTCATTTATCCGTTCAAATCAAAATAACTTTTAAAATTCTTTTCTGACTGGTTGAACTTTGTTAACGATAATTTAAACGAATTTCTTCGAAATGGAAATTTGTGCACTACACTATTTGTACAATTCACAATATATATATTTATTTCAGGTTTATTTAAAGTTTGTTTGCATATTAGAAAGAGAAACCAAAAAAACCAATTAAAAACACAAACTTAGGCCCCAGAACGAAGAGTGGAAGGTACGTCGCAGGGATTTTCGTGAATGTACCGGTGGTTTGGTTTAAAAAAATGAGCTGAGGATGCTCCTATATAAATATACTGTGATGCCGAAGATGTAGTAATAGGGTTTTAACTAAAAATAGCATGAACGAATATTTCTCATAGGATTTTTAAATAAAATAATTCCCAAATCCTGATATATCCAGTATTACGTCAATTATATTCCATACCCGAGTTTTATTTGGGAGTTATGTATCTTATATTTTAGGTACTTTACTTGTTGAGGATGTGGTACACTTCGCTGTATTTCCATTTTCACTGGTGTATGCGGCAAGATGTGATGCAATTCCAAACCAAAGGAACTTGTCGAGGATAAAAGCGTAATACGCGGAAACGCAGTAACTTGGCTTCAGTTACAAAGGTGAAATGCCATCTTTGTATTCCAGCAAAAGCATGCACGGTTAGTTCACATACACTCATATAACTGCCGTAACTTCGTATGCTATAAATATAAGCACCTTAGATGCGCTTGAAATTACTACGTGGAATAATGATAAAAAAATAAACTTGATCTAAATCCAGAGATATTATTGAATTCAACGAGTCTCTATAGAAACTAGCTTGCGTGGCTATATTGAAAACCTTACCATCAGAATTAACTAATTCAATTATTTCTGATATTTCGTAATGCAAATTACTCAAAAAATACCTGAGTTATTAGTTTATTACGTTTTAATAGCTGACTAATTAGAATTAATAAGATTGGAAAAAAACAATTAATTACATTCAGTTCTGTTAAATATTTCAAAATACCCTTAATCCCTAATGAAATCGAATAGGCCATCTTTCTTATTACTTCATACATTTTTTGCGCAGAGAGTGGTGTTATAAATTACATAAGTCTGCAGAATAGCTACAAATCCCAGAACCTAAGAAAACACGTAACTGCCTTACACCAAAGTAAGACCATGCAAAGACCCTGCAATTAGGCACATTTTAATAAACATGTGACATTTATAGGATAATTAACAGTAATCGGATAATTTCATTTTTTGTGGTCAAAAAATTTTCCAACATATATATTTCTGATTGGGTGGTTTTTATTCCACAATCATAAAAGTAGCTAACTTGTTTATTGACCCATGTTTTAGCCATGCGATTAGTTCCATGACCTCATTCAAAAACACTTATTTGGCCCACCCTCCAGCCCCCCTCCTCATGCTTGGCTTTAGAACTCCTGATTTGGCAATATGTTATCGCTTGATTCAGATAAAGTGCATCGTACTTTAGGCGCCGTTTAAAGTGGGAAAATAAACAAATTCCTTTCGCGTAGCTTGTTTTTTTCCACTATATTTATTTTCTTTTTCGTCTGAAGTGATATTTATTTGCCTTTTTTTCCAACAGTCCTGAATTCCGAGTAAACGCAATTGATAGTTAATAAAGCCCAAAAATTGTGGCTTTCATAAAAAGGGGCATTATTTCCGCTATCGATAACCAAAGAAGGAGTGCAATTTTATCCACACTTTCATATTTTTTTCTTTCTTCTCTATTCGTCATTTCATTGACCTTTTTGTGTGTCATGGATTACCTTACTCTTAAGATGTCCGGGCTTCCGTGCTATATTGCTAATCTTTTGATTTAGGAAAGCATATTCGCAGAATGCACATGTTTTGGTATTCCATGCATATACTACTGATAGTAATATGAATTTTTTTGGCTAAACCATCCACTCTTCTATATTTGACTACTAACTACTACTGTGTGGAAATGCTTTCAGTGGTTTGCGAGGTATATTACCGAGGAAGTGGAAACGGAATAGAGAATATGGTAAATAAGGAACAATTTTGGAAATAACGCAGACAATGTGGAAAAATGATTTTGAACCACACTACTTCAATTTCTCATATCAACATATTCTTGGTTGCGAGCTAATACTTTAAATTATTATTAAATTATGAAAGTGGTTAGGTGCTTGAAATCGGATAAAATTAAAGGAAAAGTATTCGCTTGACACAAGATTTAAAGTACTTAGTGAGTGTAACATTAATTTTAGCATTTCAAACTTGCCAAATTGAGGGTCTGAATGTTCATTTTAAATTATTTACCTTCGAAATCATCTTCATATTTAACATCAGCATTCTGGAGGCCTTTGAGCGTATTAGTTCAAACTCTGCGTGAAAGAAAAGCACTCCAAAACGCCAGTGAGCTAACGGACAAATTTACGAAAATGAAACAACGTGCCTTTAATCACTATTTCTTCTAAATTAAAAGTTGAATAGAACGAGCAAAGGGGGTTCATCTACTCTCCTTTGCTTTCACTATTATTATCCGTATTTATGGATTTTACACGATTTCCCTTAATAGATATTCATTGTAACTTCTAGTCTCTAAACTTTCGACATTGGTTAAATGCACAAATCACTTAAGTGGTCTTTGAGTGTGCGTGATGCTAGGTTTCACTCTCCTCCCAGCATCGCTTTTGTCCGGTGTCATATCATCTGTTCATTTCTTCCCTTCTCAGTGAACCATATAAAACTCCTACTGTAAACAAACCCAATGGTCCTATGCACCTATCCTTATGCACACAATCACCATGTTCTCTCCCTCTCCAGATTCCTGGTGTCCTCTTCTGATAAACCAAGACTAAGGACGAGCTAGGGGGAGGGGTAGGAGTGGTTTAGATGCCTTTTTATATCTGCTTAAATGGAAAGGTAGGGTGATACATAAGTTCTTTTACCGATGAACATTCTTCGTTGTCATAACTACCTTCTTCCGAACTTGAATCAATTGTTTAAGGCTTAAATAGTGTTGATAATTTGTAAGTATACTTCTTCAGAGAATTCTATTTTACATTCATTGAATAGGCACGTCGAATTGGTTAGTCAGACCTTTGAAATGATCCAAAAAATGATTACAGCTGATCCAGATACTCTTATTCCGATAAAAGTTTAATCTACAAGCCCTTCTGCACGCAGTAAGGTCACTTCGAAAAATTACACTTTTCTCATGCAAAATAGAGGACTAACCAACTAACATACACTTGATAGCTGTCAATCGGTGGAGTTAAACTTCATACAAAACATACCATTTACCTTAAGATTTAGAAAATGTCACCTTAACTTCTCTTGAAACCGGAAGTAGCACGATGCGCTTCTTATTTCCAATAAATGACACTCCCTTTAATTGTGCGTATCACCCAGTAAAAAATTCGCAAGCTGTATTTTGTTAGGATTAGAGTAGTGTGAAGCGTAGATATTCTATCACCGAGGTAAGTCCAAAGCCAACCTTTTAGATTAATGTTTTCTTAAATTAATTAACCAGTAACGATAGGTAGATTTCTTAGTCAGCGAATATGGCCATTAAGTCCCTAATGACTAAATGGATAAATTTTTCAAGCCACTTAGTGGATGGAGCCTTTATTGACGGAGTTACCCAGATTTTAGACTCTCATTCTATTGCCCCATTTTTTTAAAAGATGCGGTGTGCTCGATGAACATCTCTCCAATGACTTTGGACTTGGCAGACATACAGGTTAACCGCTAATTTAAAAGTCTTATCTGTGAGAAAAGTTAATCAACGCATGGATAACTTCCTATGAACATTCAGAGATGAAAGAGCAGCAAAGTACAAAATCTGGAGATTTGGGCCCATAAAATCGCCATTTATGTATAGCCTAAATGGTTTCAGTAGTTGAGAGTACTCCATTCAGTTAAAACGGAACCCTAGAGGCGCCTCTACGACAGTTGCTGATATTGAGTCCCGAGGGCGAGTGTTCCATTCGTGTGCATGTTTCTTAACCTGAATTTTACAATCCAATTTTACCTATTTCAAAAGATAGCACTAGGAGTTCATTTTTCAGCCCTACTGCACACTAAATCCACTTACGTTGCAACTACTGCTCGATATCATGCAAAATCGATCCGATTTCTCAACTCTTGGGCGGGGTGGGAGGGGAAATGAATTGAAGTGGCAGGACCGACTATCAAAGCAATCAGTAAATAAAGCCTGGTAACCAAAGAGGCGATTCATGAAATTTGAATTTCGAGATGCGAATTGACCAGTAAGCATATTTTCAACTCGAATCCCAAAAATCAAATGTCGAAAGACTGACACCTCAACTCTTGTCCTTCTCCAATTTTGACTCCATCTCATTCCTGGTTTTCCTTTAACCCACAATGAGGAGAATAATTTCTGCCATCTTATTCATTAATTTTCAATAAAGTCATTTCCTTTTTTGCAAATGAGGAATACGGATGACCTACTTTCACGACTCCTCTCCCACCCCTCCCCCATGCGTCGTAGGCTGAATCACCAGCAAGATCCACATTATCTCACTTGCATTTATGCGTGACCCCAAATTTGGAAAGTTAGACCGACGAAAAATAAGTAAATAGTGATCTTGTGCAAGCAATCCTCTCCATACTGTCTGGTTTATAAAAAAGCACCTCTTTAACCACTGCCACGTTAAAGAGGATGGTATAGGTTCTATCACAAGTAAAATGATTCTGTTTACGACAGTTCTTACAGCTGTCTTCACTTCAAATTCAAACTTACCAATCATTTGTAACCCTTCAATCACTCTAAAACTATTCGGCTTAGTAACAAGAAGCACTCTGAAAATTGTGTTTGCTAAAAAAACTGTTAGCAATCTTGCTGGATCTGAGAGAATCAAATATGTCTACAATCATGGGAGGAACTTGGTTATTACTTGATCAGGAAACGTATTTATCATCATGCAGTTCGATAAAAGTAGGGGGCTGTGATCGTCATGGAAGGAGGGGGGAGGGGGGGGGGTGTGGATGACCTCTTCTTCGTCTCCTTTGCACACTCCATAGTTGTCGTCATCGTTTACATCTTTTGTGTACTTGATTTCCTTGCATATTTTCTTGACCTCCCTAAACGGTATGCTTTAAAAAATCTATTTAGACTCCTGTTCCTAACAATATTGAAGAAATACAAATTAAAGTCCTGTAGAGTGAAGTCGGAGTATTTTGAGCTTTATTTGGTACTTTCCAAACAGGAGATATATAATTTTTAACTCCATGCATCTCAACGAAATGGAATGATTACTTTTATTCTATTTTAATGAAGTTTTAGTTAGGATGCCATAATGGCAAAACTGCTAGGTACATGTATAATTACAAGTATAATTGACTCAAACTCAATCCAATTAGTATAAAGAAGGCTGGTGCAAGTTAGGTCCTGGATACTGAAAGAAGTAACAAAATAAACAAGCTGAAGGGAAAACTCCCCTTCAATAATTGAAGTAAAAATTATCAGTCGAACCGATGAAAGTTTAGCCTCCTCGACTATACGTTAAGATATCAAGAATAACGTTCATCCACATGCAAAAAATCTTCATTTAGAAGCCACGTGTGAGAGTTAACAAACTTGATCCAAAACAGAGCGTGGATTTTGAGTCCTGGAGTTATATTTCGACATTTTATCGGTATAATAATATAGTGCTGTGGACTAGATGCTGAGATCAATAATGAAGGAATAAGACATCAGGCTTAGTTAGGATGTTAATAAAGGGTTTTGGAGGAGGCTTTTAGTTATCAAAGTCTTAAAAAATAGTCCTATATTGATGAGTCTCCCCGACTTTTCAACTCTTCTCAAGTCGCCAATATTGGTAAGCCTACAAGCAGGCAGCAATTTTCTTACCAATTATTCCTACATCCTACACTGATAACCGCTTTGACTTTCAACGTTGAAATTCTCCTCCAATGTAGCAAGCATACTGGTGAAGTTAGCAGCAAGCAATATTTCACTGTCGCTCAGTACTTTGTGATTCTTTTTCCACACCTACGCATTCCCTTCATCCAACTCTTGAAAATCCTAATTATGCCAAACTGAACTGAAGATTCCGCACTGCTTATTTCTTGCCATGTTTTATGCAATTGATAACATTTTTGTGGTTCTTCGAAGGAGGCCGTAGTCATTCCAGTTCTTCCAGATCAGAAACTCACCACCTTGAAAGAACCAACTTATAGTAGAAAAGGTCAGATCTTCCACCCCAACATTTTTTTTTATTTTTTAATAAATAATTTGAATGGCCATTCTCAATGTAATAAAAATTTTAATTAAGCAAAATTAAATTAAGTGCATGATTATCAAAAAAGCCGAAATTTATTACAACTTAACTGGGCTAAATAGTTAAATACTTTAAAGTAACGTTAGCTTGGCATAATCCCGAGTTAAGCTACTTTTATAACGTGACTGAGTGAGTCCAAGAGAACGCAATGACCTTTTTCCAAATCAGGGGAGGGAAAAAGTTATGGATCTTTGAAAGATGGCAAACAGCCCCAATATTGGTGAATGTGTACAAAATTATTCAAAAAGGAAACCGTGGGGTTCTCGGAGCATTTGGGAAAGCTAAGGTTTCGCCTTACTGGCAGCAGCATTCAGCGCTGTGATGAGGGATAACTAACTTCGATTGAGTAACAGATGGTTTAAGTAGAGACTTTACGATGATGGCACTCCCAGTGCACTGTGGTGAATCCGCCAAGTGTGAGTTCGTAGCTATCTCGTTAAATATTATTGCTCAGGGGAAACCCTATGAGAAGAAATATAATGAAGTTGGGAGTAAGGTGATCATTAAAAGTCAAAGCATGCTAATGAGTACAAATATGGCAATTGCAGTGGTGCATTGCGATAAGGATTCGACTCCCTTTATTAAGTGTGTGGCAACCAGACATAGGTTATACAAATACAAAACTATTCATTCTTGCGACTATTTTCATAAACTTAAGTGAAGAAATCTTTGCTTAATCTAACTAAAATTGTTATAAAAACCATCCAAATATACCGTCCATGAATGGATTATTATTATGATTGGGAGACCTCAGTAAGAAAATCGATCGAATATTTGGAATTTTTGCATCAATCTTCCGACAGGCAAGTGCTTTAAAGTTCCTGGGATCGTTGCAGTCTCTTCCCTCTCCTCCCCTCCCCCTCCCCCTCCCCCTCCCCCTTGTTAGCTGGCGCAGTGGCGAAGACTGTCTCGATGCTTACCTTCCCCGAGTAGACTGTAGAGTTTGCTTATTTTAAGTCCACTTCCCTAAATCCATTATTACATCTAGCCGTCAGATTCACAACGTTAACCAATGTAGACTTGTAATCTGCGAGGCTTGAAAATAACCTCAATCGTCATCTCTATCGCTGTGAATTACTCAACGCAAGCCATTGACTCATACTTGTAGTGCTGTATTTCTAAACACTTTAGAGTTGAAATGGAATACATTTTGATCCGCATTTTATTAACAATAGGTGCCCTAAATGCAAACGGTTAGCACAAAATTTTCGATACCTACTTTCAGGACAACTGCTGAAAAAAACCACCAAATAGTAGTTAGATTCAGTTTCAAGAAAAGATATTCAGAAATTTTGATTTTTCACTTCCGGCTCATTTTCTTAAAAGAACATTGAAGTTCCTTTCACTCACACGCCTTAGCTTTAACAGTTCACTTTAGTGTGATACGTGACGCAGTATCGACTCTGCCTATTGCTAACTTTACTGTTCATCGTTTCCCCGGGGTTCGCGAACTCTGCTCAGGCGAAATATTACAGTTAAATCTCTCCTCTCCTTCCCAATATTCGCCATTTATTCCTGCTGAAGCATCAAATTGCTACGGATTTAATGAACTCCAAGGCAGTAAGATTGATCAGTGCTTTGTTAAAATAGCGCCAATCGTTGTTATATATTTGGGCAGTGAAGTGGCCAGTTAGATAGCCAAAGGCCATCTGCTCGTGTGGCCGTGCTAAAACCAGATGTGTGTATTGTGTATTTCGGTTGGCATATCGCCTTATTTACATTCAGATTGCTCAAAATTTTGACTTAACATTCCTTCTGAAGTTCTAGAGTAGGCTGGCCAATCTAGAACTAGTGACAGTGTCAGCAACAGGTGAAAAGGGGACAATACTGTTCGTTGAAAGAAAGATAAACAGAATTGAAGAGAATAAGTTGGATCGGACCCAATGCAAAGTTAAGTTAACTTGACTCAGTAGATAACTTTTTCCATCAGGAAGTGTAGGAAGATGAACTTAGAGGGAATATGAAGTCATTAGTACTCATGCAGGACATCACGGATTGTGAGAAACAGACAAAATAGGGTACGATGAGGATAATGACCAATTTTTTGACCTTCCTTTGTTGGTGAGCTACTGACCAATTAGTGCACTTGTTTTTGTTGTGGTGTGTGGTACGTAGGGAGACCAAGAAGACATATGGTCGAGAGAGCAGAGCTACCACTAATACTACAAATTCTTTCCACTGCCATCAGAACTGATGCGCATTTTGAAAAATCCTTATTCGAGATCATCTACATTTCAAAACCCATTTTTACCTCTATATCATTATTTTTCATTGTAGAAAGCAGCTGGAGGAATCGATTAACATTATGTTTTAAGAGGCATAAATCTGAGGAGTTACTTCAAAGGATCAGCCTTTTATTTCACTTGACTTCTAGATTCGAGGTGCATGATCCTCACTTTTATGGCACTTTAAGTTATAAAACGAAAGATTCGAACTGTTCAGACTTGTTAATTAACTTCATCTTATTTCGTTCGAAGATTGCAAAGTCAAAGTTATCTGCTGTGCACTTAAACGATTTAACAAAGCAAAGCCGAGATAGCTATACCATTTTCAGTTAAAAGTGCTTTGTTACATTTTCGCCTCAAACAGGCTCTCTACGCATGACCTTCAAAAATGGGAAAAAGGATTACAATTCTATTTCAATCTAGTAACATATTAAGCTTCGCGCAAGTTGTGAAGCAGAACATTTTTGATAATATCTTTGAAAATTTGAGTTTAAATTTAAAAATGTGATTTATGCTAACTAAAAATGCTTTGAACTTCAATGAAAATGTGCCACATAATTCATTATTAATATGGATGCAAAGCAAGAACTTGCGAGAATACAGTTATTTTTGAATCAGCCCTCCGACACTCAAATTTTTCAGGAGCATAGCCAATGTGAAACGAATTGCCGTTATAATATCGCCGTCGAGCCTGGAGGACACATCGAAATGACCATTGTAATTTGATTAATTTGTGGGTTTATATCTAATTTACATTCCTAAATACATTTCTCTCTCCCTCTCTCTAGCCGCCAATTCTAGGGTGGGACTCGAGATGGGATGTTGTAATTAATGGTACTCCTCCTGATGACGATTTTGTTTCATTATACTTTGATTTCGATACCATGACCCAGGCCTTCATTGGTTGTATGTATGTGATTTCAAGACGACTTGGAATGGAAATGCCGTCGGATGTAATTGAATTCGATCCAGAATTTTACGACCAACTCCCTATGCTCAGCCCAGCTAATGGAGATGGTCAGCTTTCTACCATCGTTGAAGCACCTCAAGACGAAATGTTTTTCCTATCTTTTTACTTCCCCACTCCAGTGGTTCCACAAACTTCCGATGCTTGTTGACTTCCCAAAGGACTCACCTTTCTAGTTACACACTTACCTTGATGTCCTTTGCGATACCTGTCAGCTCTGCTCTTTAGTACACGGCCTGTATATGCTCTTTCTATTGCTGTCACACACTGCATAAAATCTCAAATCCCTCTCTGCCTCGCCCATTCTCTAGCCTATCTTCCCATTAAATTGAAAGTTCCACTTAACCCTTACTCCTTTTCCGAACTTGGTGACTGCATGCTGATACTATGCACTTGGCCACTTCAACGTCTGCTTTAGATCTTTTCTAATCTCTGACAGATCTCCCCCTCACTACTCATTCAATGGAACCGACTTCCCTGTTCTATCTCGGGCAGTAGCATTTGGTGGTGGAGGGCCATGTTGTAAGTCACATCGGAATCTACTTGGTAGACACTGTTTCATCGAACTTAAGTTGATATCTTATTAGAGAACTAGTATGCATCAGGTTGGCAATAGGCACGCAAGTGATCTAATCGGTTATCGTGGAAAGGGGGGGGTGAATTTTTGCAGATTTAAGAAAAGGAGAAAGAGTGGATAATTTGGTGAGGTATTATCGACAAATGTCGTTCCCAGTAAATTGGTATGTGAGAAGAGCATTTATTTGAACGGGGGTTTCGAGAGGGTATATATTTAAATGTTCATTAGCACACACTTGCATTTGATCTGGAGATATAAACGGTAAAAGTTAATCGGCCCTTAGATGTATTTGAATTGATTCAGCGTAGGTGATTCAGTATTATTATTGGTAATCTGGTCATTTTGTGGAGTGTACTGCGCTCCTATTGCTGATCAAGGGAATCTCGCGCGTTGGAATATTCTAGATAATGCGCTTAGCGAGCAAGTTAAGTTCTGTGCATAGAGGTCTTCTCAGCTAATCAGCGATTAATATTCATTCAAAGTAGCGGTAAACGTATTTTCTTACTGATCATGTTTCGCTTTTCACTTCATACCTCTTGTGTTGTCAAGAATTTGATCATACCCAAGCTAGGTTCCGTCACCAAAACGTTACTCAAGAACACTGCCGAACGCCAATTGTACTCACCAGCAACCCGTTTGGCCTCCTTGAGGATAGCCAAAACCTAACGAAGGAGTCATTTGTGCAGCATCCGCTACAGGCGTTATTACGACAGCAGTAGAAGGAAGGAGTTTTGTCAGTTAAACTAGTGTGGCTTGTACAACGTCAGATTTATTTTAGTAAAGGTCAACTTTCAAGGCGAAAGCTTCCACTGATAGTTATAAATATCACTGACAACAACACTGTTCAGCTTCGGTATTCAGAAGAAACAAACAATTTTTAATATTTTTTCAAAAAAATCCATCTTCTCGCATATCAAGCTGTTAATGAAAAGGCATATTCAATTTCTTTAGTTGTAATGAAATGTCATATTTGTAATTTGACTGTATTTCCCGCTTCTGGAAAGACAATTTTCAAGGTTGTAAATAAATTTTGCTGCGCCTGGTAGTTCAAAGCTTCATCGATCCGGTTTTTAATTATGTATAAATGATTGCATCTAGGCCACGAAGAGCCGCCACCACCCCTTGAGTTCTTACGATCTGTTCCATTCAACCTGATTGAGATGCGAGCTAATTGCTGATTAAAGACCGTGAATATCAAAAGAAGGTGAGGGGCATTGAGTAATTGCAGAAGCGAAAGCATTGTCATAATGTATGGGTCTAGCGAGAGGGTATAATATACTGTATGATAGAACATAACTAAATAATTAGGTAAGATGATTGGAAATGGTCTATTAGTCATGCCAAATCGACTCTGTGACTATTTGATGCAGTTCTTGCTACTTGATCGAACTTTCCTTGAGCACACAGGTGGGGATGGGGTAGAGGGGAGTTCATGTGTCGAACCGAATAATAAGGGCAAACTAAAGCACAATAGAAAGATGTACAAAGGAAGTCAAAATAGTTGAAATTACCGTGACCACTACACCAGCTTAGTGCAGAAATTCCAATCAGGACCATGGGTGTTTGTCTTGCATATGCACACAGTTCAATGAATGATTCCGAATGGAAATCCTATGTTTAGGCTTTAATTATGCGTACTAAGAGGATGGAGTAAAAGGTGAGTACACTTTCAAATTTAGCTTTTATTTTGTTCACTTAAAACATAATGTGGATCATTGACCGCTTGACGGATTTCCGAACTTGACTTGCATTTTTTTGTGGGGTGGGTAATTCAAATTTTCATAAAAATAAATAATAGTAACTAGGTGAAATGTTAAAATTGTCCATACGCTTTCATAACCTCCAAAGAGAGGAAGAACCTGGCTTTCTAGTCCAGTCAACTCGCACTATTTTGCCGTTTTGACAAATAAGTGGGGTAATGAAACAATGAACAGTTATTGGAGGGGACTTTTATTCATCCTAGCTCCAACGGTAAATAACCCGTTAGTGTAAAAATGTGCGATACTAAAAGAAAGTGTTGATCATACTACCCCACACTGATGACTCTGCCAACACTCAAACTGACCTTTTAGGCCTTCCTGGGTTATCGATATTGGAGACTCTGCAAGTAAGGAACAAGTTTAATTAAATCCAACTGATTCTTTCTCAATCATGTCATAATTACCCATATTGACATCAAATAACAATTAGTCCAACTAGTGAATAAGTGGAGGGGATCAAAAAGACGCTGAGAGCAACTTCGCGATATCATAGAGCCATATACTCCATTTGATTTGTGAACAAGGGTTAGGCAACATCTAATAACGTGAATTTCACACATCTTCCCTCGGAAAACAGCATTTGCTTGTCTACGATTTTCAAAGCCGGTACTTTTCGATCGAGAAGAGTCGGTCTCTGCTGCTACCCCTTCCCACAGTTTGTTTTGAGCTCTTGTGCCTTCCAATACCGGCGAACGTACAACCCCTCAAAATCATTTGATCATCTCTGTTTCTACCTCCAACAGAAAAGTTACTTTCTATTAAAATTGACAGCGAGCAACATTTCTAACTTCATGAGTCGTTCCTTGGATTGGACCATGCTATTATTTAGAATTTTCATCGATGGTTGATCAATATTTCCGATAGCGTTGATATCAATTGTCAGTTCTGTTCATTTTTCCGTCTAAAGCAACAATTCCACCTAATTACAATATTTCACCACTTATTTGGGCTCTTTCGCCATAATCAGATTGAAAAGTCCAATTGCGTCATTCCAAGCAGAAGATATTGTAAGGCTTCTCATGCAAGATGTTGAAGCATTCCACATTCAATGCTGCGCATATAGATGAAATTCAAATATTAAATTATTAAAAGGACATTTAAGGCACAGCTACCTAAATAAATCAAAATTATGTGGCAATTAGCTGAATACACTTAAGTAATATATAAATTCAACTTGCTGGAATGGAATATGGCAGCAAGAAATGGAAATCCCTTTCAATTTTACAAACTCTTGCAAATTTAGACGAATACATTTCTGGAACTATTTTGGATAAATTTAAGTTTAAATTTAAACAGTTGAATTGTGTTAAATCAAATGATATAAAAGTAACAGAAATAACAGAGGAATTCGTACATTTTTATCATGAGTCGACAACGAGAAAAGCGCCGAATAGAGTCGTTTGTGAACCATCCAACGGGCCGACAATTTTTGCAAATTGTTAGGAGTAATGCTTCGTCTCTCTATTTAAGGGTTTTGTGTGATCCTGAGGGGTACATTAGATTACACCTCGTAAGTGAACTGGATGGCTTGTTTTGATTTAACATTAACCACTAAATCAACCTTCTTTTCTATTTAGCCTACAGACTCGTCAAGATTAGCAAGATGGGATGTCGAAGTGCCCAATAACCTGCCTGACCGCTATGGCGCTCGATTTCATTTTAGAGTTAAAAACATGACTCAGGGATTCATGGCTTGCATGTTTGTAGTTGCAGAACGCCATGGGCTAGAAATGCCTCATGGTTTAATCCTATTTGATCCGGAATTCTACTGGCAGCTGCCTTCCTTGAAGGCGTCTCACTCAGCATATCAATTGGTCACATTAATTGCGGCTACTAAATATTATAAATATAGATTTTCTTTTCACTTTTAATAAAAGAAGTCACCTTTTTGTGGAGTGTCTTGAGCTTCTATTCACTCAGTTGGCATCGCTTTTACATTGAGTTATCTTATAATTAATTCGCAATGACAGGCGTTTAGGATTGTTTGGTGTCGTTTGAATGGGTCATTTATTTTACATTAAGGGGGAAGGTTGGACAATTTGCTGAGATATTATCGACAGATGCTGTTTCCAGTAAATTAGAATGTCGAAAATCATTTATTTGAACGGGGTTTTTGATAGGGTATATATTTGAATGTGGAGTGGGCGATAGGCTTGTCTCCACGTGGTGCACTCTGGGCAGCGTATACTCATATGCAAAAAGGTCTATAGACCGGCAGTTCACTTCAAACTACCATGACCCATTCGACCACTTCCACAGTACACACCTCACCATACCTTTTTCTCTACCTTTGTGTCTGTCTCTTTTACATCTGTGAATCACTCTACTGTTTCCCCTCTCGGCTCTTTGAGAAGGTTTGATTTGTAGGTGCAAACGGTCGTGGCTCAGTAATTTAAAACCTAAGAAATCAATTAAATATACATATATATTTGATCAGAAAATTTTGTAATGAAGAACGGCAGATTTAGTTTGGATTTCGATTGCTGCAGGTAATGGAGTAGTCTAAAACTGGAATTTGAAGTTGCGAGCACCTTGTAGCGGATTAGCTACCTAACTAAGCCTGACTGTACTCAGAAACATCAGTGGCAATTTCTCCTAGTCCGTAAGATCCCCAGAATTAGCTAAGCTAGTTGCCAAGCTAAGAAGAGACAGAGGTATCCAGAGAATGCGTTTATTCTAGACATGCATGGCGTGGAGTGTAACAAGGGATGAAGCCTAATCATTCAAAATGGCGAATTAAGTAAAACGAGCGGAGGCTTTTGATTGGCCATTGGCTGTGTCCCCACACTCAATTCGTACGGCCGCACCTTCAAGTCACGCTGTGCGCTCGCTCATGCGATGACGTGTCCCACAACCTCTAACCCAAACTAAGCTGAAGATGTGAGCTAGACTTTGTTGTTGTGGCAGTGATAATGTAGATGGAATTAATGTGATAAAAACAGCTATTGAGTTGCCCATATCAATAAGAGAATATCAATACGGCTCAGCCTTGCCTCTATATGTGGGTCCCATTAGAGTGCCGATGTTTCTCCACGATTGCTTAAATTAATTTTGATCGATTGATTTTAATTGATTTTTATAGGAATAATCAGATGAAGCTATGAGTGACATGCTTAATATTGCAAAACACAATATAGCTCATTCAAAATTTAAAATTAAATACTTGATTTATATTAGCTCAAATAATATTGCCCATAATTGGATCATTATTATGAATTCACAGCTCGAAAAGAGTAGAATATTGGAATTTTTGAACAAGCCCTCAGGCCGACAATTGTTTCAAATTCGTGCCAACTTTGAAAATTATCTCCTTCTTGGCACCTTGCCTAGTCCAGGCGGATATGTCGAATTGATTATTGTAAGTTGATGCATTAACTAATAATTACATTTCTAAATCTAGCCGACAGACCCCCAAATTCAAGCGTGTTGGGATCTTGCAGTGAATGGCAATCGACCTCGTTCTCATCAAACTAATTATCCCTATGAAGTAGCCAATATGACCCAAGGTTTCATGGCTTGTGTGTTCTTTCTTTCAAGGTGCTATGGATTGGAAATGTCATCTGATATAATCCAATTTGACCCCTCTTTCTACCAAAAGCTTCACTTAATCACACCATCTCCCCAATACATACCCGATTTTGTATTTTCTTTTCACTTTAA
This sequence comes from Hymenolepis microstoma, assembly GCA_000469805.3. NCBI lineage: Eukaryota > Metazoa > Platyhelminthes > Cestoda > Cyclophyllidea > Hymenolepididae > Hymenolepis > Hymenolepis microstoma. Next base: position 4,966,160 of record LR215995.1, on the reverse strand, counting down.
AATAGCTGGTTTACAAGTTTTGCCACGTCTTTTGATCTAAAGACTAAAATTCACCTTAATTTCTATCTATTTACTGACTGCTGTTGATTACAGTAACGACTTCTCAAACTACTTGTTTCGGGGTAAATGCAAAGCCCATTGGGGTCACAAAATTTGATTAACAAGTAAATAGCTTAGCTAAGTTTTTAGCGGACTTAGCGGAGAGAAAAAGAGTACTATAACGGAAGAAGGAATGAGGATGAAGGAATGGAAATAGTCACCAGCGAATCTCACCGCAGGAATTACAGAGATGAGGGACTATCGAATTTAGTGACGAAATTGGAACTGGCTTAAGAATTATGGAATAAAGAAAATGCTAATGAGTTGGGATCTTTTACGCGGAAAAATTAGTATCCACTGCAATGTGTCTTTGAATACCATATTGAAAGTAAACCTCCTAGCGAACTTAATTGCTCCCAATCTCCTGATTTTTATAGGAAAAGGACACCGAGTACTTCTAGAGATTTCAAGAAATCTGTTGCGATTCCCTTGCTTCAGGTATGAAATACTCTTAAAATGGATTTCGGATATTTAGTTATTTAGATCAAATGACAGGCCTTATGATAGTTATCATTAACCCTTTAGCTGACTTTGGGCTTCACAGAGGAGAGGAATATCAAAGTCACAAAAAGTCGTCGAGAGGGGGAACGGAAGAGTGGTTCAGAGATGTAAAAGAGACAGACACAAAGGCAGAGAAAATGGTAAGGTGAGGTGAGTACTGTGGAAGTGGTCGAATATTACATACAGTCGGGTCATAGCAGTTTGAAGTCAACCGCCGATTTATAGACTTTTTGCCGTGTGAGTATACGTTGGCCAGGGTGCACCACGTGGACGTAAGTCTATCGCGCACCCCGATTTTGAACATTATGGCTCAAAAGTCTATTTGACCCAAAGACACATTGTTCCCCCCTGTATCATACAACGCGCCATCATCAATGCAACGATGTATTTGAGTCATTCGTACTGTTTCTTTTTCCTGTCATTGTATACGGTCATGTACACACCTACATTCACCACATTTCCTACTACGCCAAATCTAGGTCTCCTCGTTTACCCTGAGTTTTCATTTTTTTCTCTACTGTCAACCTTCTGTCGCACGTAATATGCTTTTCTGGATCTACTGGGTTGTCCGAGTGAAAAACAGGTCTTGTCAATATCTTTCAACCATACTCTTGGGTGTGAAGCACAAGTTTCTTGAAGGGTATTCACATGCCTCCCTTCCTCCCATCTCCCTAAATATGGCTATTATTTACACCAGTCGCCATGAGAGTAGAAGCAGTAATATAGTATTAAATGGACCAGAAGTTCATCCAGATTAAGACACCTGAAGAGGAACTTATACACTCTTAGTATTAGAGGACCACCTGAACAGTTTAGAAATGAACAAGTGGTGTTAGTTAGTACAATGGCATCTAGCGAGTTCACCCTTCAATCAATATAATAGTAACAATTGACAGAATTGGGCCAGCTAGATATAGAATATGCATATAATTACGCCATATTTCAAACATTAAAGGTAGTCTTCTCCTTGCTTAGATCATTTAGAATGGAATGGAGTCGCAATCGGCCAATATTATCAACCCTGAAATAATTTTGTTAACAAATGATCCAGTAGACATAATTAAATCTTTAGAAGTCAACTCCATAACAATTTCTGAATAAATTCCATAACGGTACACCCTCCAGCAATTTGTTGACGTCAGGTCCAGGAATTTCTGGCTAAATCCGACTAACTGGTCTTTAATAAAGTAAGCCTAATTTACACTAATGTTGGATGTCCACTAATCTTTACAGGCCAACTTTGACCTAACCTCAGATGAGTATAAGAAAGAGAATTGATTCGGCTTTGAGATGTTTGATAAATAAATTTTACCTCAAGGTTCATAGCTGCGGTGTTTGTGCTTCGTCTGGAGATATTCAATACCCATAAGGTTGTCGCTCTTAGGCTGTTTCACGTTGCTTCTGAGAGCTAGCTAGAGTTATGAAGTATGGTGACTGACGATGTTATGATTTATGGACGACAATGACATTAAAAAAATTGTATTATCATATTAAGTCTTTTTATCAACAAAATGGCTTGGGTTAAATGCATTCTCCTTCCTGGTCAGAGTCAACTGCAATCTACTTATAGGTAGTGGGTAGAGGCATCATAATATTGCCGGGACATAGAAGAGGCATAGTATACAAAATGAACATTACTCAAAAATGTGAAAGAGTCTTTACTAATGATGAAATGAAGGAATTCAGAAGATAAATTTCGCATGATGAGTGGTGTGTGTAAGAGAACAAGGGAACGTCTGGAATCCAGGACTGAGGGAGGGGGGAGGGGGGGGGGAAGGAGGAGGTTACGCCTGAGTTTATATAAATCGAGTCGAAAGACAGTTAAAGTAGTGAAAAAATGACTGGGGAGGTAGGGGTAGAGGTATGACTATTACTGAGTTAACAAAGGAGGATTCTACCATCTGACAATCATCAGAGTCTCCATCGGAGTTTTGGTAGGCGCCCGATATGATCCATTAGGTTGTTAGTGGTTTAAAAAATGCTAAGCTACCCAAAAATATTATATCTGAAACTCAAAACTGTTAATCATTAATAACTTCTGGAAAGTTAATTGGAAAATGTCTGTTATCAAACGTTTTATTTCTTAGTCTCCGCATCTTGTATTCTAATTTTGAAAAGGTGGCGGTCTATTATTATTCAGTTTTAACAAATTTAATTTATTAAGGCGATGGGTCACTTTTTTTCCACATATCTAGTTGTTTCCCTCGTGGAAATAAGCATTTCTGAAGTTATATTCTTATAACATTCGCAACATTCCTTAAAGATATAATGTACAACATTAAGTATTTCCTTACTACTCGTCAGTTAAGCAAAAGTGGAGGTCGTTATTTTCGAATTTAAGATATCAATAACCATTAAAGATTCATTAATTTGAACCCGGAAGGTAGGATTAGGGTTACCTTGGGTAGTTAACTGTTCTGACTACCCTTGTAGCCAATCCCAAATTTCCCCATATACTGCTATACAGCAGAAGCCAAAAATTAACGAAACAACGGAACATAAGAAAAGCAACGCTTGGCGCTAGCACAACATGACAGAGCATTGCACGCTGTCCGAAGGTAGGTCTATTCTGCGCCTATCCTCAACATTTTATGTGGACTTCATGTGCAGGAATGAAGAAGGGCATAATCATAGGCGATGGGATGTGAGGGGGAGACTGGAATGAGAATAGGAATTAAGAGGGAGGGGGGGGGGGAGAGATAGGAGGAGGAGGCGAAAGTTGCTGGTATGCAGCAAGCGCGGTACACATAGTGCGTGTGTGTGGACCGATCAATGGATGCACAAAACAAACCCTTATATGTTCCGCCTACACTCCTATCGCCTATTGGCTGTGCAACGAGGTAGCTATTCTGTTGGTCGGTAACGCTTTGGCCAAGTGAGGGCCCTCGTCGTTGTCCCTACTTGATTTTCGAAAATCGGCTCTGTGTAGCGTATTGTTTTCGAGTTCATTGACAACAGTCAAGATGTCTAACCGAGTGGGCGATATGGGAATGGATGTACAAATCAACCGTAGGGTAAGCACAAATATCTCGAATTAGTCTTTATATCATTTTTCCTGTCAATTATTACTTCCTCCTTTAAGTTCAAAATAGCACATATTGTTTTCAAAATTGTGTGCCATTCGCTGTTGATTTTTCTTCGCATTTCACAAGGACGTTTTTTGCAATACAAGGTCGAGTAATCTGAACTTTTATCCCGTTTTGTAAGACAGCTAACTGGATATTTTTCAAAAGGTTAAAACAGTCGTTTATGAGTGACAATATAAAAAGATGATTTAGTTATAGCATTTGTTAAATTAGATTGGAGGTTCCGTTGGAGTACGATTAACTAAGAATATGTAATTGAAAAGAGCTTTATTTCATAAAGCAATGATGTGCACTTTATTTAGAATTAAAGTTTTAAAATTTCACCAATTCATTTGAGCACCTACCAATTATATATAAAATTTGGAAAAAATTTTTCTAGTCAGTAAGTTGACAGTTTTGTGAAGTTGTAATATTTTGCTTAAAATCGAATTAAATTTAGGATTATTCGATACAGTACCTCACTTTTTCCATATTTTTTCACTCCAAAAGTTCAGAGGAAATATACAAATACGCATTTAAAAATTCCAAATTCTCTTGATTTAAAACTAAATATTTCTCCTTCTTGTCAGGCCAATTGTGCATTGAATTTAGTGAACAAAATATAGTCAGCTTTTGCCAGTTTTGCCCCTTGGAACTCTTTAACTTAATTTCAAAGGAGTTATGGTCCTTTTTAACAGTTGAATAGCAGATACGATCAAGACACCGAGAAGGAGGTTGTCCAGTGGATCAATGAATTGACAGGTGAGAGCGTACCTCTTGGTCGTGAGAACTTCGCCGCTGCTCTCAAGAATGGTCAAATCCTTGTCAAGTGAGTCTAGTTAAGTTTGTTTGCCTGTTCTCTAACATCATCATTATGTGTCTCAATCCAACTGCATAAATCGTAACGAATTTTTTACTAGCTGATAAACTATTGAGTGGTGTTGTCGAGCTTTGAATTTATGTATGTCTTCAAATTAAAGGTTGGTGAACAAGGTGTACGAAGGGACGGATCCTCTTCCACCTACTGTTAGGAAGAAGCATCCTTTTAGAGCCAATACCATGTCTGCTCCTTTCAAACAGGTGATCTAGATTTCTTTTCTTTATTTATTTTAATATAAAATGAGTGTTCTGTTTGATAAATGAAACTGATGTATGTGTGTTAACCTCTGAGAAGAGATAAAGGGGCGACGTTGTAAGTGCTAATATGTGCAATTTCCATTTGCGAAAACAGGGTATTTATTCATTTCTCCTAGATTTCATTGTTTTCATTAAATAATTCTAGAAATCTTGAAATTTTCGCGTGAAAGTATGCATAACCTAGGTTATAAATAATATTGAATTGTTTTAAGTACAAAATTAGTCGGGCCGTTCAAAATACTTCCTTAGTAGCTGTAGACCTTCTGTTCAAACACACTTTCTTTAATTCGAATTGTCGACTATTTAACGTGTTAGTACCCAATTAATATGAACTGTAATACCAAATGCAAACATAGGGGAAGATATAAATCCACCCATATGATCATGAATCATAACTCTTGAAGGTTGACCGTCAACATAATGATATTCAATTAAATTAAATTTTTTTAGAAATTCGAAATTGAATCGCTTGCCCTGCTGCTTTCTTAAATGATTCCTTTTGTGAATTTAGATGGAAAATATTCAAATCTTCCTGACAGCTTGCGAAGCCTATGGCGTACCACGCACAAGCCTTTTCCAAACTGTGGATTTATATGAAATGAGAAATATAGCTCAAGTCCTGAGCTGCCTTCTTCAACTCGGTACTGAAGTAAGTTTTCGATTCATTCTCAAATAAAAATAAATGAACTATCCATAACCTTGGCAATGAGAGTCCGGTTTATTTATTTACATACGGTGCAGATGTGTACGATATTTGCAATGCAGAAATCAGGGTGTAAAACATGATTTCAGACGCCCCATGTAATGAACCAATAAACATCTGTACAATCATATGTCCAATCACAGAACTCCGGCAAAATGTCATCCATTCTTGGGGGCGTAAGAGTACAACCAATAAAAACGCGTCATTAGAAATTCCTCATTGATCGCGTTTTAGTGGCGGAATTCATTTTTATACACTACTTACCAGCCGTCAGAAATTTATGACAATTGTGAAAAAAAGATAAAAGATTTGCATATACCTGTTTCTATTAGAAGATATTTATAGACAGAAAATAATAAAATAGATTGTGAAATAGTCTGGTCAAAAACTTATTTGATATTGACTTTTAGCTATTAATTTTAAGTTATTAAAATTATATAGGACGAGCTATAATGTCTTTAATGTCACTAGTGTCAACGAAACAACTTCAAAGGCCCAACATGCGGACCTAAACCAACCTACGAAAACAAACGTGAGTTTACCGAAGATCAACTCAATGCCTCTAAGACTGTGATTGGTCTACAGGCCGGTTCAAACAAGGGGGCTAGCCAAAAGGGTATGAGTATGGGTGCTGTGCGTCACATTGCTGATATCAAAGCCGACGACATGTTAAGAGAAGGCCAGGGTATTATCGGTCTCCAGGCAGGTTCGAACAAGGGAGCCAGTCAAAGTGGTATGGCCATGGGTGCTATTCGTCATATAGCTGACCAGAAAATTGGGGAAATGTCAGACGCTGCAAAGACCTCTCTTAACCTTCAAATGGGTACCAACAAGGGTGCTAGCCAATCTGGTATGGCTATGGGAGCAATCCGTCACATTGCTGACCAGAAGATCGGTGAAATGTCGGATGCTGGAAAGAGCACTATTGGATTGCAAGCCGGTTCGAACAAGGGTGCAAACCAAAGTGGACTTTCAATGGGTGCTGTTCGTCATATTGCAGATATCAAGGTAGACAAGATGTCCAAGGAAAGCGAAGCTGTCATTGGTTTGCAAGCGGGATCGAACAAAGGTGCTAGCCAGAGTGGTATGGCCATGGGTGCTATGCGCCATATTGCTGATATCAAAGTGGATGAGATGAGTAAGGAGGGACAAAGTGTGATTGGCTTGCAGGCTGGAACTAATCAGTACGCCAACCAATCAGGAATGAGCATGGGTGGAGTCCGTCACATTGCTGATATCAAGGTCGGTGACATGTCAAAGGAGAGTGAAGGTATTATTGGTCTACAGTCGGGCTCGAACCAAGGTGCTACCCAGGCTGGCATGAACTTTGGAGCCCAGCGGCACATTACCGATGTCCAAGTTGGAGAGCGCGAGTAAATTCTTTCGTCACGTTTCCCTTCTTTCTGGCTCTCTGTGTCTTCTTATCACATATTTTTTCTCTGTCATGGCATGCTTCTTATTGCCTAATATTTACAATTGAGACCCCTTACTCTCTATCTCTCTTGTTTTATCTCGTGCCCGCCTCGTTTTTTAGTCTGCCATAACTAACTTCATCTTTTGTGCCAGGGATTGATATTGCGAAACCCTGACCCATCGGATTTGTTAGTATTTTCTGAATCCCAATAAAACTTATATCTATATGCGTCATTTCTTTCGTTTGATGTTAAAGCAATGTATCGTGCTTGTCGAACATCAAGAGATGCCGATGGTCAACCGAAGTGCCTAACAAGAAATGTCTTTATGATACTTCTCTTCTACTTTTTGACTGCTGTTTGTAACTTTGGACATTTCATATTGATAAGCAAATAATTGCATACATTACATCATAAGGCCTGACTTGGGTTTATATAACTAATCAATGATCAAAATATGCTGTCAGGCATGTATTAGTAGTAATAACATGTGTGCGTTTGATGGATCTTTCAATGCTAGCTTGCTCGATTCATTAAAAATAGATAAAAATTCTGTGAGGAGAGGAAATTGGAAACGCAGAATGGACGATTAATTCTTCCACTAGGGCGTCATGAATTGTGCCATAAAATGGAGAAATTTCCCAGGCAGGAGATAAGTGGAAAGCATGGTAGGGCTTGTAAGTGATTAATAATTTGGCTCCTTTGGAGGTCTCAAATTGACTGAAATGACATTGAAAATCTATGTAGCTTTGAATACACTCTGGTTGAGATGTTAGTTTATTCTTGTCAAGTTATTGTTTTAAGTAATGTAATAAGTACTGAAGAAGCACTTTCTTCTCTTGTATCATTGAATTTAAAGCTGTCGAGTGACGTTTCTATTGATTGCATATGATACAAAACGGTCAATTCTGCTGAATATAGTATTAACACGGACGTTGCACAAACTCTTCGCAGTCGCTTTTCAGTCCTTTTTCTTCTTAGTTCTTTTTAAATAATATTTAAGTGGCCTACACTCAAATCTTGGACCCTTAGTTTCCTGTAAATTATTGCCTTCCAATCACCATTTAGACGAAATTTGATATTGAATGGGTATCCATCTAGGAATTATTGTATCCCATCCTCGAACATCTATTTCAGTAACAATTCCGTTTATTTCCTAATGCAAGGTGAGAGTAAATTGAGTATTTGAGAACTTATGTGTTACAAAGTCCACTTTTCTCAAATGCGATAATTCCAATCATTTATGTAATGAATGCCGAAATGTGTGATACTACAGTTATTTGAACCCTGTATACATAACAAAGGAGTTAATTCATTCCTAAAAAGCCAATATTAAATGATAAGAGCTTTTCTTTGATGCACGCATTTCGAATTGGTGGTTTGACACAAAAGAACTAAGTTGGCAAAACCGCGCTATTTACCCCCAAAAGTGTCACGAAATAAAAGATTACAAGTAATTCTAATTGGTGTGTTAGGATTCTGTTAGAAAATAAAAATTTGAGGTCTTTCCACTTTATTTTAAATATAGCTAACTTTCCATAAACTTTATTAGTTTTTCCGAAGCTATACGTTTTTCGTCTTGAAGAAATGACAGTTAGAAGTGGGAAGTGTAGAAATAATGATGCGGATATTTCAAGGGAAATTCTTTGTAAGTAACTAAATCTGATAAGGCAAACCAAAATGTACTGCTGTTGTCAGATACTATTGGTACGTCCTCTCCAAAAAATTACACCAGCCGGCTTCTGAGTCATTAGATCATAATACGTTCTGAAAGGGGCTTGAATAATCAATTTATATATACTCAAAGGCCTACTATGTGGTCTAAATTGACTGATCCATAGTATTGCATTTGTTTGAGCGGTAAAGAGGAAAATGTAGATTCAATTGAAGAGAAATTACTAAAACCCAAAGAAATGCGGATTTTTAAAAAAGAATTGATTAGTATTTAACCACTTTAACATGATCGACCGTATTTTTGGGTAGCATATCCATTGTCAGAAAAAAAGAACCGTGCAAGATACTACGATACATAGACAATATTGAGAAGCTCAAGCGAAGGATTAAAGAAAAAAAGAGCTCTGCAAGATCTCTGATATACTCGTGCTCCATTAAATCTCTCCCTCTCACTCTCTCTATTTGTTTAAAGACATGTATATTAAGTTACATTGTGTACCTTTCTCTGAGCAATTTCTTTTCTGCTCAGGCCACGTACATTACTTGCACAGAGCCCACTAATCACAAGGAAATGTTTTCCTGCGTCTCAAGAAAAAGAACACTTGCATAAAAATGTTAACTTTTTAAAAACTAATTTCGACGGATTTTTCGACTACCTACAAAATGTTTCTGGAGCCTAGTATCTATCTTAGCATTGTCTCGCACATAACTGGATAGAAAGAGGTTGTTTTCTATACTCATATTAAATAAAATGTTAATACTAAGGTTATAAATTGCAATTATAATAAAAATTAGTCGAAATCAATGATTAGGTTGTGACTAATTGAGACGAACCCGATAAAGAATGCTATGGCTTTTATTAATCTGAAGTTGAGTGAATATATTAATGAATTACCGTACGACTAGAAATGATCAAAATTTCAAAAAAACAACTAAATCAAAAGTGAAAAAAAGAAGTACATTCTATAATTTACATGCATGAAATAAGAGTTCAGAAAAATTAAGATAGTTGATAATAAAATCGGATAAAATAAGTTAAGTGTTAACTCAAATCAAAATGTTCATTTTACAATCGAATTACCAAAACTTATGAAAAATCCAACAAAATTAATAAGTAGCATCTAAAAACTTATATCTAAAGGTAGTATATCAAAATATCGAACTCATATTTGGTTGACTTGCATAATACAAATTTCAATAAAGGTGTTTGAAAAGTCATATTAGATGACATTATCTAATTCATTATTATTTTATGTGTAGTTATAAAAAATTCAAAGAATTAATAATAGGTCTTAAATGATATGTAAATTTTATATAATGTGAATACCAAACTTCCTTCAGTAAGTCTTATAATAAGTTTATAAAATACCATTTTGATAATAAGTACGTACAAAATCTTGTTTTAATAAAAATTATTATAAATTTATTACTTTTATGTAGATTTACTTCAATCACATTTCAAATGTTTTGTTTGATTTAGCCTGGTGGTACCAGTTTCGGTTCTATCGGTGTCAGTTTGTACTTTGCTTCAGTCGCTCAATATTCTTTAATCAGATTAAAAAAGACAAAATGAGCAGTGATCCTGATTACGAAGAGGGTGAAGTTAATGATTTAAGTGACTTCGAGGATGGAAATGTGTGTTGTAGTGAAGCCCACTCTCCATTAGACAGTCGTTTTTACGGCGATTCTCTTTCGAGCAGATTTCGAGGTCGTAATAATAAGCGTGACAAGTATAGAGGTCTTGATTCGAGGCATGTAGACGTGGGTGGGGGTTCACCTGTTAATTACACTTTTGACGATGGGCTCTCACTTCGGCACAGGACATCATCTCGTGGATCCCATGCTAAGTCTAATCGAAAGCGGAAGAGACGCGAACAGGATACAAGCGGCATTGAGAGACCACCTTCAAAGAAGAAAGAGAAATCAAAATGTCGTTTCTACATGGAAGGTCGTTGTCATAAGGTTTGGATTTTTTTGTATTTGCTTATTCCTTAGGGATCGGAATGTCCATACAGTCATGATTTTATACCTGCCAAAAAGAAAGACTTGTGTAAATTCTATGCTGTTGGGTCTTGTTCTAAAGGTTCCACTTGTCCCTTTATGCATAGTGAATTTCCTTGTAAATTCTTCCATCTTAAGAACAATTGTTACCACGGAAATAATTGCAAATTTTCCCATAGTCCTCTAAGTCCGGATTCTCGGGCTATGCTTGAGAAGTATGTTGATGAAATTGAGGTAAGACTAGTGTTATTGAGGTAGTTTATTGGTTATTAGAAAAAGAAGTCATGTACGCTGGAGGACCCTAGTTTAGTCGGAGAACAATCCGAATTCCCGAATGATCTATCGTCACTTCCAATCACTGAACCAAATGGTGATGTTGATTATCGGCAAATGATTCCCTCCGGGTGAGTTAATGATCGGTATTTTGTTTTTAATTAATCTATTAATGTGGTAATCGATTATCAGTTTGCCAAATTGCTCTTGTTCGTCGATAGTAGAGGAGAGTTTTGAATTGCTACTTGCATTACTTGAGTAGGCACGATTTTGAGTGTATTGATACTAATTTAGCTATTAATAGTCTCATAGTTTACTTATTTTTTTCCGCTTAGCTCTCCTGTAGCCCCAAATAGTTCCCAGTTTCCTCTATTTCATGGACCTGGTCCAAGACCACCTATTGAACAGCATTTCTATAGACCTTTTGGTGACGGATCTCCTCAACTACCTCCTAGGGGTTACGGTCAACCTCTCTCTTATAGGGGACCCTATCAACCCCCTTACGGGTATCGACCTGGTCCTCCTCCATATCCCCAGGCAAGAGGACCCCATATGCCTCCTGGGAATCGTCATCCCAGGCATCGGTTTTCTTTTTCTCCTCAAAGATTCAGACCTCCCCGATTCAATAACGGAGTTGAGGAGTTCTTCAATGAGTCGGTGATGCAAGATGATTATGGCCAGGATACATCTAGCCCGGTAATTTTTATCTTATTGCTTAATTGCATTTCAGTAGTGCTTTATATGGGATAGTTATCTAAGTTGCATGCGTGTGTAATTAATTCTCTGGCTTAATATTTGCAGAATCGACAAAAGGATCAAGAGGAACATAATAATTCTTTCGAAGTATCGTCTCCTCGAGCAACATCCATAATCGATCAGCCTGATATCCCAGAAATGACCGTTAGTAAGGACAACATTGTCTGTACCTCAAACGACAAACTAGGTTTTAGAGAGGCGGTTACCACATTTTGTTGGCGTCTCATTCCGATCGAAATCGATTTAAGTGCACGGCAAAAACTGCCTCCCGCTGCTAATGCAGCTCCTAATGATCCCCGGCTTAAGGTTCGACCTCAGTTACCGGTTTTGATCAATATTCCTAGTGTTGTTTCTACGGAAACAAAACAAACAGAACAATTTGTTTCCCAACCTGAGCGTAGGAAACGGCCAAAACTTGAACTTAATGAATGTGCGAATCCCTTACTAACGGCCGGTATGACAAAACCGAGCAGTACGCCAGTTGCTTACTCGCGTATTCTCGATCCAAGATTAATCAAAAGACAGCAAATTGAGCCTGAAAAACCCAAATCAATTGAGACTCCCTCTACTTCGGCTACTAGTAACAATGATGACGACGACGATTCTTCTCTGACCCCAAAACCTTTAAGACTTGCACTGTCGCCCCCAATGCAATAATGTGTGGGGTAATGGTGTCCTAGACTATGCCAAAGTTAGTGTCCTATCGTCACTACCCATGAAAGAAAGTATTAAACAAAACTGCAAAGTTAAGGTGTATACACAGAGATTATGTATTTTGTGATATTAACAATGTATATGTGCATAATGATTCCTAAGTTTGGGGATATAAAAAGTGGATTTATTGAAATCATTTACATGATGACAAATTTAATATGCGCATGTAAGTCTTTGAGATATTGCGTATTGTAAGACGACGTGCTCAAATTTGAAAGCTTCCGTATTGCTGATTCCAGGAGATGTACTGTTTCAAATCATTGGGTGAGACGCTAGCCTTCACGTGCCTAAAGGCAGCGAGAAAATCGCTCATCCCAACAGAAGGTACCTAAAAATGCAAAATAAAATAGGAAAAATGAAAGAAGCAAAAAAATAAAATGTGAGTTTTTTTAACGTACGTCCTGTGCTGATATTGATTCGATCACTTCAAGCGGCAATCCCCTGATTGGCCCCATAGCGGCCTCTCTGCAGAGGTTTGCCACATCAGCACCAGAAAATCCTAAGAAAATAGGTAGAGGTGTTGTGGAACTTACCCTCAGATTTTGCGGCAATTATATCGAGGTCATCTGGTGTTAGGCTGTGCTTTTGTTGTTTAATCAAACGCCCAACTATTTCCCTTCTAGCGTCTTCACAGGGTAGGGGCACGTAGAGTCGTTTTACAAAACGTCTTCTAGCCGCTTCATCCAATTCTTGTGGTCTGATAATTATAAATTCGAGGTGGAATCAAGCTTTTAGATGGAATTACCTGTTAGTGGCTCCGATAAGTAGCAAGCGTTCCTCGGAGCCTGTGGAAACTCCATCCTAAGAAAGCAAAACAAATAGAATTACATTATTTCCAGCAAGTCAGTTCCCTACCAGTTGAACAAGAAACTCGGTCTTGATGCGACGGCTGGACTCATGCTCAGTTTCACTACGTTGAGAGAGAAGTGAATCGACTTCATCAATGAAAATTACTGCCGGGGCGTGCATTCGAGCAATAGTGAACAGAGCTCTGACCATTTTCTCACCATCGCCCACCTTTAAAGGAGTGAGAGTAATTTGGTTATAAATGTCTCATTTACCCATTTTGAGGTGAGGGAGGATGCGCTTATACTAAAGAAAGTTGATTTACTAATAGAGGCGATGCACTTTCCTAGAAAAGATGAGAATGCACTATTAGGTCGGCTTGCGTTAGGCGTATAGGAGTATCAGGTTAACCTACCAATTAGGGTCTTGCCTGTTCCTGGTGGACCGAATAGAAGTAAACCCTTAGGGGGACCTCGCAAGCCGGTAAATATATCCCTAAAGTGATTATAATGTTCAGAATTAACCGGCCGATCATAACTATGGTTTAGTAAAAATAAAGCTCACGGCCGAAGCATAGGAAACACAACGACTTCCTTCAGAGTTGCCTTAACGCTGTGCAGTCCAGCTATGTCGTCCCATGTTATCTTGGTGTCGGAGTCCATAATCTAATAAAAAAATTTTCGGATGGGATCTTTGCGAACAGAAATTAGAGTTTTTACCTCACTCATGATGAGGTCAATGATCTTTTGGTCAAACTGCTTGAGTCGTTCGTCGATAATCGTGTTATCATTAGTAGATGGGCACATTGGCTGAGGTGCCGTAGCGGCTGCTCCACTGTTTGTTGGTTGTGATTGTTGATTCTCATCCTTTGATCTTGCGAAAGGTGGAACGAAAGCCATTCGAGGGCCTCGACTTCAAAAGAAAAAACCAATTACGATAACTATGAATGGTCAAACAGTTGCGCCACTGTGTTATTCACCTTCCTAAGGACTTTTTAACAACTTCTGATTTAGCATATGGTGAAGCTGACTGTCCAACCTTTTTTTGACTGTCTATTAGAAGCTAAATAGAGAAAAACAATTTTCCTTAAAGAATACTTAGGCAAGAGGTCAATATTGGAGAGAAATATGAAACACCTGCTGTCTTGCTGTGATGAATGTAGGTCCGTTTTCTTTAGAGTTTTCGCATTTTGGAGAAGGCTAAAAAGTGAAGAATTTGAAAATATGATATCTTATGAATAGCAGAAAGTGCAATAGAAATTTAAAACATTAGCAGTAGAAAACGTGGGCTGTTGAGCGGTTGAGTTGTACCTAGTTGGAAAATGTCCTTAAGATTATTCTAAGTTTAGGAAGGTACAGTTTAAGGGATTGAAAGCAGCAGAGGGGTTTCGAGCAAGATAAGAATCTATTGACATGCTACTCAATTAAGTACATAAAGCACGGTATTTCTGATACTAAATATTTAAAAGAACGCACGTGAACAGGATGCACAGTGCAGTTATTATTAAATGAATTCAGCCTAACTTGCAATGACACAAATAAAAGTAGAGCGCAAAAAGTTGTCAAGAATTTAAGTAGCAGGAAAAAAGGAATGATTATCTGAAGCCCTCACAACCAGACAGCATATGAATGAAGCACGGGGCTTGTCCGTCAAACGATGCAAAAATAACTGGTAAAGAGTGTAAGTAAAACAACAAGAGTACCTCTAGTACTTGTTTACTTAGGTTGTTGGCGTATTTTTTTTCGTCTAGGTCAGTGCTATTTGTCTGTAGAATGAGATAGAATCCGTAAGCAATTGACTTTAGAAACCAGATAGAGTAAATAATGTTCTTCAGATTTACTTTCAAAGAAGTTTCTGTATTTTCCTTGGCAATCGGTTCTCGAGAGATTTTGGCATATTTGGCCTTGCGGTTCGGTAAGCTCCCTCCACGTACTGGGGCCCGAACGTTTGATTTCTGAAAGAGCAATTTTAACATTCTATATGACTGGCGTATAGCAACCTGACTTACCATATCGTTAACACTCTTCAAAAGCTTGTTAATGCAATCCCCGACTAAAATAGCATTAGTTATTTACGAGAAAACGAAGCATACGCTGATCAGCTGCAGTTTTAGAAAAATTTTGTTTATCAGCCAAAGCGGAACCATAATCAAGTGCAGGTTCCTAAAATGAGGCTTTTAGTGATACCATTACAAATAATTACTTCTTTGATAAGGGAAATGATAGAATTGACATCAAAAGTACTTCTCCACTGGGGTGTTTCTGCGATAATAATTACGAAGAGAAAAAGTTAACTAACCATTTTCTTCATTTGAGAAATCTTTCAACACTTCATCTGCAAAGTTGTTAGCTCCTAGATATAGATTAAAAAGGCGCATTAAAAAGAAAACACGAAAAACCGATCTATTTGATCACGTGCAAAAAGCTGAAAGAGATTACCGATTATACAGAGAAATAAGACTGTACATTAAGAGAGGCCCAGGTCACTAAAGCCGGGAAAAATTTACTCTAAAAATTTGCTTGATACGGATATCACCACCAAACGAGATGGTAGGAAGACCAAGTTCATGCAGGAAATTCAAATAGAGGGAAAGTAGCTACGAATGAAACAGATGGCAGAGAAAAACCGTGAGAGCCTAGCAAATTTAAAAGAATATTCATAAACACTCATCTCGGGTATAGTTCCATGGAGCCCACCCGAAGCCCCATATTATTCGGCCTTAACTAGTGAAACAGTCATTCCGTTCATTGAGCGTGCACAGACCCGTGACCTCCGACCTTGTTGATAGTAACATTGAAACGTTGGACATTGATGTAAACTTAAGGACATAATTTTACTGCAGCCTCGATTAACTGAGAACCACAGCGTGTCCTCAAATGGTTAATTTTAATTAATGAGGCGAGTCTCTTAAGTGGTCCTTAAGCGAGCATCAGTGATGCTTGGACCCATTCCACCTCTTTACGTCACCTCTTCTCCACCAAACACTAAAGGTATCATTAGTAAACACATAGACACAATCAGACTTATTCTTGTCATGTTTTCACTGTTACGATTCTCTAACTCTCAGTTTTCCTCTGTTCCAATCTCAACCAGTTCTAATCAACTCCAGTATTTTAGCAATTATCGTAGCAGATCAATATAATAGTTACGTCAATATTTGTAGTTAAACACTCAAATTAAGAAATATAATGAAAATTTAGAAAGATAGAATGGACTGTTTTTGCAGACAAAATAATGGGACACTCACTAACTGTCATTTACCCAGGCAAAAAAGTAGTTGCACGGTTAACAAATGACTGAAAGACATTCATAAAGCCCGATTAACGTGGCTAAAGCGAAAGCTTAAAATTAAATATAAAACAGCAATCAAATAAAAAGAAGAAAAACATATTTTGGTCGGGAGTGCATGGCGTTTTACAGAAGATAGTTTTATTGAATGAGTAATAATAAAACCGACACCACTACGTAAGTAATTTAAAATAAAAATTGAAGAATATTACACCTAGGTTCGGAGGCTTAGAAGGCAGTTAAAATTTTGGATTATAGAAAATAGTAGAGAAAGGGAGTTCCAGTCTGCTCATATAGATAGGTATCCTAATAAAATGGAAATTAAGTTGCAACGTGAATTAAGTAATTTTTTACATACAACACACAAAAAATAAATTTTAGTAAAAATGTCTACCCCTTTGGATATCGTCCATGTAATATTGGTAACATTTCTGAACCTCGAAAAAAGAAGTAGCACTAAAGAAACTTTAAAATACGTTATGATAATACTTTGGAGGCAAGTGATGAAGAACTTGACGGATTGATTCCACCCTAGAGTTTTTCGATGAAAACCGCTTTTGCCAATCGTCGAAAACATAAGAGGTATCCATGATCTTAAAATGCCCGGAATACATATTCAATAACAACATCAATTTGATAAAAGAATTTCCGTAAACCCTTTCCAGAATATACTGTCGTCATTTTATTTAGCGGTTGTATATTTTTCACGTTTACTTTAAATAATTTATTAATGATCGGAAAGGAAAAGAAAATCAAAAGACTTTTCGACTGTAGCGAAACTTGTTCCAATAGATACACTTTTACGGTTATTCAAAGATCATTTTTTATAAAATTCTGCTTATGCTTCACTTGTTAGACTTTATTGAAACAGCTCTCTTTGCATAAAGTTCACTTGTCGGTCATTAATATTGTTGAATACCAGTAGTTAACTCTACAATGATTGGGAATGCCGCCTGACTTATCTCAAACTCTAGCCCGTCGGTTTAACACTCTTGGTGTTTCGTTGTGTTCTGTATATGCAGTGTTGGTGTTGGTCGAACAGTCTCATTAAGGTAAATATTTTTAAAATTTTGATTATATCTACTTATTTATTTACTTGGCTTGTTGGTAGATACTTTGTTTCGTACTTACGCACTTCTTGTATATCAAACAATTAATCGTTTACATCTTCGCTATTACTTATCAGAATAAATTACCTTAATTTATAAATTTCAGTATAAATTAATTTGCAAAAATATTACAGATGGAAGTAGATCTATGTATTTTTTCAACAATTTTTTCCGTTGCCAAACAGGTATGCTCGCAGAGAGCCTAGAACAGTTAGGCCTCTCAAGTAATGCAGAAGAAGAATCGAATGTTCGGTTGAAGGCAACGCCATTACTCGATGCACCCTTCGTCAGTGAAGAGATCATCCCTAAATTTAACGATGACAGTGAAGGAGTTGAGGATGATGTAAAATCAGGTTCTGGCAGAGATACAATATGCGCTTTCAGTGGTCATTCCTTCTATCGAAAGTCGCTAAGCAAACCTGCTTATTGCCATCATTGTAGTGAAGTTATTTGGGGCCCTCTCAGTACTGGATTTATCTGTGATGGTAGACGATGCTGTTGAGTACTGATTCCTTGTTCTTTCTAGTCTGCAATTTCCTTGCTCACGAAAAATGCTTGCAAGATATTGTCACCGTATGTCCCGCTTATGCAGCGACTCAAATTCTCGTAGGTTTTTGTGCTTGTTTATTCTTGATTTAATTGTAACTTATTTGTTGTTTTTATAGACCCCCGTCGCCCATTGCTGGTCCGAGTTGACATTCTTTCGAAAGAAATTTTGCAATGTCTGTCGTACAAGACTGCGGGATACCCCTTCCGTTCGTTGTGAAGGTATATTCCCTATCGCTTTACCTTCCCCTCTGTATTCTCCCTTTCCGAAAAATGAGAACCCCATCTGTGTTCCCCACTTCAATGTGCTTTCTTGTTTTTTTTGACAGTGTGCGAATACTATGCTCACTACGATTGTAAAGAGTTTGCAGTCAATGATTGTAAGCAGGGTGCTGCTTACAGGCCACAGCGAAACAGGGTTGGTTTGACTAATGCATGTCTATACGGGTGTACCTTTCTTACGTCGCTTTCCCCCTTGAATGTTCTCGCATGTTCTGTTGTATTAGCAGAAATCGCTTACTGGGTGTTGTCTGTTCTCTTGATAATTTATTTCATTTTTAATCGACGAATAAAATAGAATGAATATCACTGTGTCATGTGATGTTAGAGGCAGTTCACTGTTTTTTGTCCTCTTTATTCCCCCTTCTTGGGCATGGAGGTTTCGATTTCTGAAAGAGTATTTCGCAAGTTCTACTGATCTTAATTTGTATGCAAAAATTGAAAAACTTCCTTACTTAACTGGTGGGTAATTAATTACGACATCTCTTTGCAATTAAGTCTAGTGGTTGAGAGATATATTTGGTACAAATAGACTTTCCTTTATGTCGCCTATATTTAATACTTAAAGTTGCAAACGAATTCATTTGCTAGTTGCGGTGAGGTTGCTCCACTTTTTTCCATCGTATTCCCCCAACAGTGTCATTATCTGATAAGCGACTGTTGCTTAGTTCACTCCTTGGAGGAAACGTCTACCTAGACTTCTTACTGTGAACTCAATGATTTGGTTTTGTGATCAAGCATGCGTTCCTCATCTCCGAGTGGCCTTTACCGACTTTAAAGTCAATTCTATCTAAATTCCAAATGCGACCTGCAATTTAGTCGATCACAGGATATTTCGCACTTCTCGTTAGGATTGTCTCAGTTTCCTTATCATAGCACCCAAGACAGTTATGGCAACGAAAGTGCGTAATAATTAGTTAACACTCGTTGATTACTAAATATTAGCCTACTAGGAAATAGTATGGGCTTTCTTTTAACGAAAATACTAAGATCTCTAGTTTGGTTGTACATTTGATCAAACCTACGAGGGAAAGGCCTTAAGATAATTAAAGTAAGCATTATTGATTATTTTCCCTGCCTAGATGGAAGGCAGTTGGAGAAGAAGCTATTAATGTCCCATCACTTATCATACTGATCAGAATTAAACAGTGCAGTTGGTTATTCATATCACTGGATGGGTATTGATTTCGTAATTGTACAGCCAGTGCACAAAGACACTTGAGTACATTCTGTTTAGCTGTTTGCTTGTATAATTTTCCCCAACCCAATCCAAGGAGGTGTTGTGCTGCCAACTGTCGTCGTGGATTGACAAAAACTCATTTGTACATCCTTTGCTTGTTGGCATAAATTTAATTGTTGAGTTAATTAATATTAGTTGGAAAGCAATTCTTCTTAAAAGCAATCCTTTTGCGTATTGTCACATTCCAAATAAATTTTCCTGCAGTCTTATTTTTGGTTTGGTGCCTTAAAACACTCCTATTCATTTCAAAAATTGCGGACATGCAGCCGAACTACCTGTCAATCCTGGTGAATTCGAGTTTTTCCTACATCATTTTGGCCACTGTTTGTAGAATACAACCAGTGCTTTTCATCACTGGCGTGAGGGCAACCTGCGATCGAACACCAAATGCTGCTTCTGCAAGAAACTCTGTGCCTCCTCGGAGTGTCTCACAGGATATCGGTGTCTTTGGTGCGGTATCACTGTAAGTCATTTCTTCCATCTCCTTGGTCTTTTGTTTGTTTCTATGCGGATTTATTGTTTCGCAAACATATTGATAAGCAATGGCTTCATGTATCGCATTTCCTGGTGATTTAAATTCCAATGAAAAAAATTAAATTTCATAAATATTATTTTGGCCAACCGTCATTTCATTTTGTGAGGTTGTATCAAGGGATGTTTTTATAGAGCTTATTGATGGAATCAAACAAATTCGAAACAGGTAGAAGGAAGATCATGACAAAAGACAACGCTCATGAATCTCTTCATCAGATGCACAACAGAGAATTGACCAAAGTACAAATCGCTACATTCTAGTGAGATTGCAGCTAAGCGATAAGGTGGCAGTTTGCTAACGAAGGAAACAAAGTCTGACAAGGGTAGTAAATTGCTAAGTGAGCTGCGCATGGTCAGTCGCGAAGGCTAGGTCTGGCTACCGTAGGGGGGAGGGGGGGGGGAAGGTTCCAAGTTTCTCCCCAAAGGGGTTACATGATGTAATCCCTCAACACAATATTAATGTTTGGTAAACACTTCTGTCAATGGAATTGCACGAATAATCAGTTAACTAAATAATAGCAGAAACGTCGATCATTAGTAAAACCGCCTGAAACATTATTATTATATCAAATGGCAGGCTTTATAATAGTTATCATTAGCCCAATACTCTGGATTTCTGTCGCTGTCTGTAGGGCTGAACATCATTTCCTCCTGATGGTCACGTAAAGGGCATGCTGGTTGGGCTGGTTTATACTGCTATTCTGTGAAGATGTTTCGCCAGGCACCGCCTGAAACATCAACTCCGCCAAATTTGGGCTGTTGAGAGCGGGGAGTGAGACGGCACATAATATTTGGCTAAATTTGCTCATGCTTGTGGCTGACATGCTCTGAATTTGCTTAACTTTGCCCCAGATTTCAAAGTTAGCTCTATCTTAATACCCCTCTATCTATAAGAAAATAATTAGTCTAAATTTAATTTAATTTTCGAATGTATGGTCTTTTACAATTTTTCAGAACTGGAATATTCGGCACTTTAGACTAACTACGGTGCCATAGAGATAAATGGCATATCGTAGTTGTTCTTATTTTTAACGAATGTAAATTTTGCCCATTTGCACCCTAAAATTTTAGAATGTTGATGTGTTCCATAACTGGTAGTTTTATGCATTCACTTTCACAATAATATTAAAAATGTCATAAGGTGAATTTTACTTACATACTCAAAATTTACATTATTGTGCATGTTCTATGCAAACTACTTAAAAAGCCTGCAGTTTATTAGACTTCCTCTTTTCTACATTGCCTAGGTTCATGCGGGATGCTCACGAAAGCTTCCAGTAGAGTGTGACTTCGGACCTCTTCGAAATATTATGCTTCCTCTGTGGGCTGTCAGCATACCTCGGCCAGATATTCCCTCTGAGTACACTGTCGGAGTTATGCGGCGGCCACAGAGTAAGTTTTACCGTGTTTAAAAACGCTTAAATACCGTAAAAATGGATTGTGTTCCAGTTTAAATGAAATTATCCATTGATTCCTAACACCTATCTTATACATATAAGTGTGCGTGTGTGTATGTGTGCTCCAAGTCATTTTTGCGATAAATCAATACATTTTAAACACTTATTCTCATTTTATAGCTGCAGCAAAGTTGATTTAAAATTAATTGGAGTTAGCTATATTTTCCTCCGCCCATAGTTCACCATGTCTTGTCACGCGTTGAGTCGTGCCCCACTTGAAAATCTCCTAATAAAGTAGGGCTTTTGCGGATCAGCATATGTTGGATTACCAGCCATTTTGGGTGTTTCTTGAACATGAAATGACTAACCGCATCGTCCAATTTATTGCGATTAGCATTAATTTAATGGAAGTGAACACGAGAGACCGTGTGTAATGAAAAAATAGTCTTATTAAAGTTGTTTAAATATTTATAAGCCAGTTCAGTTCCAAATTACTTCATGGAGCTCATTCTGCCATGTTTCAATCAAATAAGGTAAATGTAGTTATTTTTGGAATTAGTTTAAAATAAGAAAAGGATAAATTTTAGGAATGGAGTTCTTGTTACTACGGTATGGCTGAACTAAATAGCATATGGTGGCTATATGGTCCTTGATTTAGCCCCTCAGAAGCAAATGGCCTTGACAATATTTATCCTAATAAATGAAGGACGTCTTCCAGGATTGATTTTGGATAATAAAGTAGTTCTAACTCCGATGTAAAGCAACTTTAAGAGTCCTATCGACCTAGCTTAACCCTTTAACACCCTTAAGATCGTACAGTCATCTTTTAAAATAAGATTCATTGGTTCTGGACTCGTAACAGGAGGTGCTATTGCGGTTTGAAACACGTTCAATATGTCTATAGCCTTCGCCTGATACCACCAAAACTCATCACGTCGGCACCAGTCTGCTGTGTGACACGCGTGAGTGTGGTTAGGTGCATTTTTCAAAAAAAATAATTCGGGCGTTAAGGGATTAAATATATCTCCTCTTCGAACTAAAGATCGTCTTAAGGTAAGTAGGCAACGAAATCCCTTATGGAATGAGAAGACCAAGAACTAAATAGGACCAATTGGAATGACTGGTAAATTGAAGGTGGCTGAGAGGGGTAACGAGGAGGGTGTGGGACAAGAAATAGGCGTTAGAGTAAAGTGGAATGAGTCAGTTTGGCTTTGAGAGACGTTGGCTGTTTTATACTGTGTGGGTCAACTAGAAATCACCGACTGACAAATAGGTATGAGCGCAAAACGGAGGCAAATCGGACTTGTGGACTAGAGCATGAAACCGAGTGACTGTGTTAGGTTTTAGGGATTCAGGCATTAATCAAACGGTAGTAACTGAGTGATCTCAGTAAAAGTTTGTTTAGTGATCATGCTACTGATTTATTTATAAGATATTTGCATTGGGAGCTCCCTAACTCCAACGCAAGTTTCCACAGAACTTCCATCCAAGTTCCATTTGAAAATCAGAAGAGATTTAGTGAATTTGATTAATAGATAGCTATCTGTGGGAAATGTGGTTCAAGAGTTTGTGTGTCGAGGAAGAGTAGTTGGTGTAGACTGTTTAGAGAGATAGGAGTTAACTTACTTTTAGTGTGATTAGTTCATTGAATTATGCAAATAATGTATAAACTACATTTAAATTATTT
Organism: Hymenolepis microstoma; assembly: GCA_000469805.3. Classification (NCBI taxonomy): domain Eukaryota; kingdom Metazoa; phylum Platyhelminthes; class Cestoda; order Cyclophyllidea; family Hymenolepididae; genus Hymenolepis; species Hymenolepis microstoma. Next base: position 4,942,959 of record LR215995.1, on the reverse strand, counting down.
ATTTTGCTTTTGTTTCTACCAAGTTCGTACTTTCTATGACTGTTGGTCGAGCAGCGAGGATAGTAAGGAGGAGAGTTGTCGTGATTCTCGCGGTACTCGCGATTCTTCTGATCGTGATGGCTTTGATGGTGAGTTTTTACATACCTGAGCATTGAAATTAACAATGAAGGATATGTAAATTAACGTTTTACCCTTTTTTCCAAGTGAATTGATTTCTTTTATCACCATTGTTCTTGCCATTTAATAATGTAGCACCTTTAAATAGTTATTATTAAGGTGTCCTTTGGTCCTTCGCATAAAGTGGGCCACACGAAGTTGACTGCTTGAAAGCTAAGAGAGCCCTGGGATATGGTAAATCTCCATATGGAGATGCCTTGGATTGATGTCTGTGTACGTTATTATAACACTTCCTTAGTCAGATTTGAATATGAATGACGTCTCTGGATAACTTCTCCATAACTAAAATATAGTCATTTACTGGGATCGTGCCACTTCTTCTATTTTCTACAATTGTTCAGCGTCATTTCCATAGTTGGGCCGGCTCACTTGCAACCATCTCTGTAGTTAGACCTCAAGTCTAATTTTGTACTAATAGAGCTTTTAGGTCTGCCATTCCGTTTGCCTTGATATTTCCAAACTGGACACCCAACCCTCGTTTTTTTTTCATTGGAGGTCGAGATCATCTGCCTAATACGTCCATTTAACCTGGTACACCTAAGGAGATGACATTAAGCCATGACCTTAATTGCCCTAATTGGCGTTCGTATTGGAATGCAATTACTAAATTGTATCCTTAACTATCAACTCATTTTAAGGCAATATATCCAATGAAATCCACCAATAAAATTCAACTGTTATGCTGTGCTACCGACTCCACTTTTGATTGGCTGCAAATCACTGCATTCTTATGCTGTTAGGCACATTTTACTTGGGTAAGGACAAACTATAGATATAATTTCAGAAGCTCCTATTCGTAAATATGATGAAACTGATCTAAACCACTCCTATTATCGATTCTTAGACTATGCCTGTACGTTGGACGGAGAGTATGGTTTAATGAGTCGGTCATTTCGGAGTTTCAGCTTTTCTAAATCTATGTCTGCTGAGAAGGCTATGAGTCAGTGTCTCAAGGCTTTTTACCTTGTCGGAAATCCCAAAGACTACACTCTCTATGAGATGAATGAGAAAGGTGGGTTCAAAAACCATTGCAAGCTCGCTTTAGCTGGAATAAATGCTAATAATGTAAATTTTTTTTTTCAAGATGGAAGTGAAATGAAGTTAAACATGAATGGGGACTTCAAAAATCAACTGCGCTTCGATCCCAAAAGACCGACGCTAATATTTCGTCGTGAATGTCCTGATGATCCGTTCCTTTCAAATATAAAAGTTTTTAGTGGGGATCTCATGTAAGTTTTTTTTCTACGTTGCTAAAACCAATGGACAAATAAATTTGAGATTTATTTAGAATCGACGATATGGAACAGTCAATAGAGCTACAATTAGATGAGAATACAACAGCTCAACAAGTCGTGAACAGAGCTGTACAAACCTTTCAGAAAATGACTACTTCGGTACGTATTTTTCAGTTGATAGACGGACAGAATTCACTGCTTAGATGTGCTCATTCTCATCACGAAAGATAAAACAGCACACACCGTGTAGATCGTCAGTGCTAGTTCTTCTGGGGGTACAATGCATGGCCTTGCTCAACAGCCACTTTGGCGTATTTGCTTTCTTTTGCATGTAGATAAGCTACGAGAAAATAGTATCGAATCTCTTTGAAGGCTGGAAAGGGGGGGGGGGGGGTGTTATATCAAATAGGAGGCTTTATAGTAGTCATCGTTAACCCTTTAGTTGACTTCGAGCTTCACAGAGGGGAGGAACATCAAAGTCACAAAAAGTCGAGAGGTAAAACAGAAAAGTGATCCACAGATGTAAAAGAGGCAGACACAAAGGTAGAGAAGAAGGTAAGGTGAGGTGAGTACTGTGGAAGTGGTCGAATATTACATACAGTTGGGTCATAGTAGTTTGCATAGTCGGTTTATAGACTATTTTGCCGTGTGAGTATACGTTGTCCAGGGTACACCACATGGAGGTAAGTCTATCGCGCACCCCTTAATGAGTTTTTTAAACTCCAGTAAAAGAAATCGGTTTACAGAATGCGGTAAATTTAAATTGTCTTAGAGTCGCCTAGTGAATTATTTTTAAATTATGCGTAGGATAGTGCATAGTATAATTTCCGCCTCCACTGCGACTCTTTCTCATTGCACTTATAGTTTTCAAATCCCCTTTTTTTGAAAAAATAACTTGTGCTTAAATTAACGAACCTGTTCAAGTGGTTTTTATTTACTTCAGTCGCAATTCGGGAACTTTTTCTCTTTGAACCTTAAAAGGTGATAAGTGGATGTGCCGAGGTCTGGCAAATATAGATAGTTTATACTTCTTTTGGGGAGGGAGGTAGAGGAGGAGAAAGGGGCTTGTCGGATGCTGTCCTTGAACTATTATCTTCTAAATTCGGACGATAATGAATTTTGTCATGTAACTTTTCACTCGGTTTTAAAAATTATTAATGAATTATTCCAAATGCAAGGAAAAGTTTACGAGTGATGAAGCCTTGCTTGGGGGGAGGGAGGGGGGGGGGGGGAGAGTGGGGAGGCGAGGGGGGAAGAATCAGTGTTTGATTTAGAAACTGCCATTGTGATTTTACACTTATGAGTTCGTAAACTATCCCAGCTCGTATGAAAGAAAAATGGCATGAAGTGTCTGTTTGACGTATTCTTTGTCTGCTTGGGGATTGAAGACTTTTGTCCTTTTACAAACGGATGTAATCTATTGCTCATAAATAGCGTCCAATAGATTGTTTAGTGGGAAAAAAAACTTGCAAATTTGTTTCCTTCAGTGTGGCTAGGCACAAGCCAAACCCTAATATCCATTTGTAAGACGGTCATCTTCTTATTGGCATACATTTATTAAATTGGCTAGTTGAGATATAAATAAATGGCACTTATTAGCTTAACAATTAGATTGAGCCAATTGACAGAATGTAAAGTGCCAATGTCGAAAGCACTTACATTTTCGTTATTTTACATTTTAGAACTCTAGTTCTTGAAGAGTAATTAAGCTTAAGGGCTAATCAATCCCACTGTTTGCATTAACTAAGTTATTACTGTGGATACGTATCTCTGTTTGTTTGCCAGCGTAATTGAGAGAGGAACTATCAGTCATTATTTATTGTCATTTGTAAAAATGAAGCATGAAATAGCTCTTATAACAATGAGTTTTGCTCGCACTTAGCATTGCATTAGAAGTATTTGGCCATAAATTCTATGCCTACTTAGAGGGACTTATTCAAATACACATCGTTAGGGGGGGAGGGAGGGAGGCAGAGGGGGAGAAGTGGCGTCATGGGGACGCCTCGATTAACCCCACCCCCCCCCCCCCTCTATTAACAATGTTTATTTGTACAGTTTGACATTCCTCTCACTGAGTATGCATCCAATGGGTATCAAACTCATGAACCCTGACTTCTCGAGCTGTCCCACCATAATGAGTTCAATGGCCTTAGGTTTTTCATAATTGTCCTTAACACTCCGTGTAGCAATTCGAGCATACTTTTCTGTCACGATCCACCTCCGTCTTTATAATCAAACTAGTTTTTGATCTTCATACTGTGCAGGGTACAGGTTTTAACATTCCATTATCATTTATACAATGGAATTTTAATTTCACTATATTTCAAAATTAGAGCGATGATATTATTCGAACCGACTTGTTAGATGTGTTTTTAATTCTCAGTGTTTCCACTTATTATAGGAGCTGGATTCTTCAAACCTCCGACTGACAATGGTTTCCCTGAACTTCTGTGTGAGTGAACGGATTTTAAATCCCAACGATCGACCGTGGGGGCTCTTGAGCACTCTTCGAGCAGAGTCCTGTCGTGCTCTCCAACTCACCCGTTTCTGTCTGCGACTTGTCGTTGACTCAGACTCATCTAAAAATGCATCCTCACCTTCATCCTCTTTTTCCAATTCCATGGCTACCGTGAAAACATCTTCTACCACTGTCCCACTGTTTGTTGGCAACTTAAAGGAGAATCTCTCACAATTCATGTATGAACGATTACTCTCAGACAAACTCGGAGACCAACTCAAGTGGGAGTCCATTGAAGTTATCTACTATGAGAGTGGTTGCTTGGTACTCAATTTCGCAACATTTGAATTGGCTGAAGAAGCATACGACAAACTTAGGGTACGTTTATCTTAATGAATATCGTGTGGATTATGAATTGATTTTAATTCATTGCTGCTCATTGGTGATAATCTCTCTTAACGTAAAGCTGATTAAATGCCTCAAAATTTCCATCTTATCCACAAATAATTGTTGCAACTAATGCTCAGACGGTTCTTCCATTTACTAGCTATTGTTTTTGTACTAGTTTCATATCCACCTTTTCTAGCTGATTATCAAACTTAGCTACAACACTAAGTCACCTTTCTACTCCTAATTACATGGTTGATACCTTCTCTAGGTTCCTTCAAATACAAGCAAACATAGCATGGTCTATTTACCTTCTACTTTTTAACGAAGTTGGAAAGAATCTAAACGTTACTTTTCTCATATATTTGGTGATCTCTAATGGCCAGGTTTGTTGCAATTTAGTTTCATACTATTACTGACTACGGGACAACTTATCCATGAAACCTAAGTTCAAACTCACCAAAGCTACAAACAAATAAGCAGAATTCATCTTAGCCCTTCTTCCATTCGTTCTTAGAATTCTCTGTTGACCTTTGGTACTACCATTTACACCCACCCTATGATATTCTCAAAAAGTGAATTCTGCAGAAGCCTAGCATGCAGAGCACTACGGCTTAGCGGAAAACTAGGGAATGAAGAATCATTTAGCCTGTTTCAATCCAGAGGGAACTTGAAGCCCTCAGTCGGGGCAGAACTATTCATGCGGCAGATTCCTCATGATGTCCGACCAAGAAATTTTGCAGATATATTGACGGAAAGATGAGAAATCCCATTCCAATTTCATCAAATTCATTAGGTCTTAAAATTCTCAAATCGACATTACTCACAATGTCGAAGCTATAGCCTGTCGCAAACGTTCAAAACCATCCAACCCAGCAACCATTTCCATTTACAAATATAAAAAGCTATTTGGTATAAGATTTATAATCCGTTGGACTTTACGGATTGGCGGTAAGATAGGAATTAGCACCGAATTCGTATCAGTTAATCAGATCTTCACATTCCATGCCCAAAAAATCACAAATTTCAACTAATTAAAACCTTTGCAGTCTTAACCCTCGATACCTCCCAGCTCAATAACTGGTTCATTGTTCATAATAAATACGTTTTATTGCCATAGAATTACCATTGCTTTATCAATGATATTATCATTGGTACTTTAATTATTGTTTTTAGCATCACCATTTTCGTCGTCGTCGTCATCATCATCATCTCCTTCTTCACCATTTTCTGCATCATCAATATTTCCATCACTAGTGTCACTGATATTTTCATCCTTAATACTCCATTTATCATAATTATGATTACTTTCTTTCACTAGTTCATTGTTGTTTTCACCTGTTTGAATTTCTGGATCAGCTGCCTTTTTAGCAACTGATTTCTTGAGTGAATAAAAGTAGTTGAGGAGTATTTGATAAATGATAACGAATGAAGCCATGAAGATAACCGACCCGATAACTACCCAACTTATGTTAATTTTGTCTTCTTGTGTGATTGCCGTTATTGCTTTCCCTGCAGTCAATCCTTTCGAAGCTGCTACATCTAAAATTTAAGAAATTGCTTTGCTAAATTGCGTAAAGTAGCAATATCACCCTATCCACGGTATTATAGTATAAATGCATCCTAACTAATCAATCGACCAATAAACACTGGAAATTTAATTAATGCAAATACAAATAATATGAGTAAATCATTACCTTAGATATAGCCAATCATTCTTATTGTAAATGAGGTAAACATTCAAACAAATTTTGCTAAAGGTCAGAAAAGCGTAAAAATCTTGACACTTTTTTGAACATTTATCAACAGCAATTTATTTTTGGGAAATAACCTAATAATGGGAATTTAAAATCTTTTTTATAAATGGTTGTTTTGTAAAAGCATTTCCAGTCATCATCCGTCAACTCCTAGGTGCACAAAGCTTTGATTGCCTAATTCTACATTTGATTAGCCAATCAATTACCTCTAGGCGAATTAGATCCACAGTTTGAACCTCAAAAGCTATATTGTTACCAAATGAGCCCCTAAGATTTCAATCTGGTTTAAATAATATGGGTTAAAATGTATATTTTGTCATATTAAGAGTAAATAAGTTGTTTATTAAAATTTGCAATTTAGTTAATTTAATTAATTTTTAGAATTTGAGTATTGCAATGGTGTATATCTGGGAGGGAGACGGGGGGGGGGGGGTTAAGAGAGGCACTGAAATGTATTTTTTTCCTTAAAAGATCCTCCCTCTTCCATTTAAAATAAAATAGTTGATTTAAAAACAATTTAACAGATTCATTTTCTGTTAACTATAATCCTCTTCTATGTTGAAATAACATGCACTATCTTTATAAATAAATAATATACTAGCTATTTCGTTAAATCCCTGACTTCATTATAGGAGCAAAATTGCCATACTTACCAGGGGGTGTTCGTGCTATCACAAGGCTAGTTGCTACAAATAAGTAGAGAATTTTGGAGGTATTCATTGGCTTGAAGACCATGAATTATATTTTTATGCTGTCCTCTTTCTAACTTTATAATGTCATACTCGTTGTCTGTTATGCTTCATCAGGTGCTTAGTCCTCAAGTGATCCTGAAGACTTTTAAAGTTGAGGCGTGAACATTGCGTACAGATTGAAGGCAAGTTTAGTTGACGAAAAGGCTTTTTGTATTAAAAATTTGCCATTTTTAAACACAGGGACCAATCATTAAAGAGGATGGCATAGTGGATCGTGTTAATTCAAGTTTGAAATATCGAAACAGCTTTGGAGATGAACTCAAACAGGTATTTAAATTATCTAAATAACTTGTATTTTGATTACTTAAAGTTAACTAAGAAGATGGCACTCAGTATCTTGTGAACCGTCCTCATCCTCCTAATGCTCACGTTCTTCTATTTTCACTTGAGATTTGTATTAATATTTTTTTTCAAGTTCTGGCAAAGGAGTTAAAAAAGTGTTCTAATTGTTGAAAATGTTGCCTTAACGATATTTACATTCTATTTTAAGTTTTCCTACCTTTTATACTAAAATTATAGTCTACTCATTAAATGTTTTATCCGAACAAGTAATGAATAAATTTTTACATTGTGCAATATTTTCGAGGCAATTGGTTATCGTTATGCAAATTAAATAGTGTCTTTAAAGTCGTATTTTTTCCTCTCATCCTCCATCTTTGTGAAAATTTCGAGATTGTCTACTAGATTTTCATATTTCGTCGACGTGGTTTGAAAAAAAAACCATTGTCTAAAAAATGTTGCCGGTAATTTAGAATCGGTGATTGAGCATCAAGTTTGGGTGAGAAAATAATGAGTGTTTCGGTTTTCATGTTCTGAAATTTAAACAAAAAATCGTTCCAGCAGTGTCTTAAAACTCGTGAGATTTCCCCTGCATCTAAAGAAAATGCTCAATGTTTCCAAGTTTACCAGTATTTAAAATCATTTTTATAATTAATCGATTCTACAAACATCATCAAAAGGAGATAGTAAAGACGAGAATACTTTTGAAAGTAATCTTCATTGGTACGTAACTGAGAGAACAGTTAGCACCATTGAAGCATGTAATTTTTTTTCCGGTAGAGAAAATCACAGCCCAACTCACAGAGATTTGTGAAAGAGATAAAAAATCGATAAGAAAGTTACGAAAGCTGGGTGGATAGCAGACGGAGAGGAGGGAACCGCGATAGTTAGTGGTCATAATATCGATTTGTGATTTAAGACAAAACTAGTCACTACATTTCATTATTTAAATTAATCAATACAACTATCTTTCATTTCCTGTCCCCTATGAAGATGGAAACAGATGAGAAGGATGGGAGAGTAATTTGTCGTTTGACTTTTAACTAAAAGCAATCATCGATATCGTATAAATGAACAAGCGTGATACGCGTTTCGTTAGTAATAATTAACAAGACTCAGTGAGTGTTCTAACCACTTCCCACTTGTTTGTAGCCTGTTTTAACTAAAATGTTGCTTTTGGTTGCTTTTCAATTGAGAGACTCTGAACGTTAGCAGTTAAACATAGGACTTAATAAAAGTAACACTTCCGTAAAAACAGAAACTTGCTAAGTCATTGAAGTTCAGAAATCAATTGTTTCAATGCAGCTCTGCTATATTAGAACTCTTCCATTGCATTGCCTTCTTAACCATTTAAGGCGAAAAAATAATTGAAATAGTAAGACCGATCTTATTGAATAAATATAAGACTTCGTTGAAATCGAAACCAGAATTAGCCACTTTGTTTCCAATCCGTTTTTTTTCTAATGTAGAATGCCTACATAATGGAAAGACCACTAGTTGTGCTCATTCTGCCAAAGATCCAACCACAATTCATTCCATCTGGTGTAGAACCCCTCCTTGTCTTCGTCAACACCAAATCTGGCGGTTGTCAGGGTATCGAACTCATGACTGCTTTCCGATGTCTACTCAATCCCTTTCAAGTAAAGTGTGAATAGTGTTTGACATCTTTTATGTTGACTGCAAAAGAGGATTCGCTGTGAATCTGTTAATTATACTGAAGTCATTGGGTGATCTCAACAAAATTTGGTTCTCCGCCAACAATCACAATTAATAAACTCCAAACTACTCCCCTTTCTAGTACCTGCCAAAACAGACGTAATCGACCACTCCTCCGACTGTGTGCATTAGAATTGACAGCTGAGTACCTCAGGAAAGGTCTTTTTCGGTCCCTAGCCTTGTAGTTTCTGACTTCGGGCTAAATCTTCTACCTTCTTACGATCTCCACCACACAACAAGATGGAGAAGAGATAAAATTGTCATTAACAGGGCTTATTGGGAGAGGAGAAGAGACAAGGCGAGAGAGAGGGTGCAAATCATGGATGATATGTGTACTAACAAAGGGGTGAATGAAATTTATTTAGATTGAGTTTTCAAAGTCTTCTTTGGATCCACGAGGGTTGATGAGTACGATAGTAAAGGAGTTCGAGGCCATTTAGGAAATGGTATAAGCAAAGTACTTTGATGGGTCAAGTAACCACATGAGCTTTAAACTACTCATTCCATGCTAGTAAGATCCCTAACTCTACCAAGTCAAGAAGGATTGCGTGAGGCACATGAAAACATCATCTTTTTTTATGAAACTCATGGTATGCCAGTTACTAGGCATCAATAGTTAGAATTATATCCCTTACAAATTATAACAGGTGAAAGATAACCAGCTAGTTCGAATCACAATAGAGATAGATCGTTACTTGCTGTAAGCAATGCATTCCGATTATGTTTGATCTCTTTTTGGTGTCTTTTTGTACGAATCATGATCGCGTAGATCTTGCCTTAGTAGACACGCCTCCCTCAAGCGTAACTATTTTAAACTTGCAGGTATTTAATTTAGACGTTGGCGGGCCACTTCCAGGCCTGTTCTGTTTTCGCCAAGTGGCATCCTATCGATTGGTGGTATGCGGGGGAGATGGAACGATAGGATGGACTCTTTCCTGTCTCGATAGTGTGGGACAGGATGCAGCTTGTCCCTCCCCACCCATCGCCCTACTTCCCCTCGGTACCGGCAATGACCTTGCCCGAGTTCTCCACTGGGGTGGTGGCTATACTTCATCTGAAGCGCCCCTTCGAATCCTCAAAAATATTGCTGCCGCGGAAAAAGTCCGTCTTGATCGGTGAGTTTTCAAGAAGTTTACAGGAATGTACTTTATATGGGAATATAATTAAGGGATGGATTAGTCGACTTATTTATATGTCGATTAATTGTTCATCCTATCTGCGCTTTGTTCGCCTTTTTATACCATGCTACTCGCACAACCTAATGAATTCTAAAAGTTACCAGACCCTAAGATTACGAATATATACTTTAGAGACCTTGGGAATCTATTGATAACATAGCTTTGAACATATTTAGGGAGGGCTTAAGGTCTGTTCGAATCAAATAACTTGGGATAACTGACGTATGGCATTCATTCATCCACTTAATAGGTTCATCTGTGTTTCTTGAGTTATTCTCGTTGTTTTTTTTGGTGATACCACTTTAGTAAGCAAGTATCGGCTATACCCGCAATTCCAATTAGTTGTCATTTTGCTTGATTAGTGCTTTTATCCTAGATGGACATTGGTAGGTCGTTCTGATGAGGAAATGAAGGATGAAGTGAAAGCAGCTCTGCACATTCAAACCAACTCTCAAAACACCACAGAGGACAATTCCTTCATGGTCATCATGAACAACTACTTTGGAATTGGTATTGACGCTGATCTTGCTCTGGATTTCCACAATGCCCGATCAGAGAACCCCTCCAAGTTCAATAGTCGGTAGGTCCTTTTAATTGCTCCTCCTGACACGCTCTCTCAAGAAATTTAATAATAAGCCAACTTTTTACATTTCAAGTAATTTAGGAAGTTATGCCAGTTGCTGAGTTATTTCATCTGTATCACCAACACTTTTTAGAAGTATCCTAATTCGAGCTAGACAACAGACGTTTAAGTTGGACGCTTAAGCCAACTTCTTATTGGGAGGAACCAAATATTCATTAGGCGTAGACGACAGGAAGATATGATCGTTGGAAGAAAAAGGGAGAGTGAATAGAGCCATTTGTATATTATTGTTATTGGAGGCGCATTTCAACATTCCACATGAACTAGATAACTGATCGCTTTACGTTCGGACTTGTGATGAGGTGTGATTTAGTAGTACGAAAATTTTTCCTGAAGTGGGTTAGTATTTTTTTGCCAATTAAGATAGAGCCAAGTCATCATCCAATATGAGACTGAATATGCCTGCATTTAGCGATTTCTTAAGAAACCCATGACGTGATGTGATTCAAATAAGTTGGAAGTTTGTGGACGTTAACATTTATCTAACTTACACTCGACCGAGGCCTTAGATGATATTAAAGCTATTAGATTATCAAGTCATTTCTTACTACACTTGTGTTTTTCTTAGTTTTTCTTTCTACTGATAGTTACATTATTATTTAACGATGCAATTGCCTCATTAGTGCTGGGTGGCGAATTTCCCAAAGGGATAATTTCTGAAATCTCTCAGAAGGTCATGACTCCATGTGATGGTGAATAAATTTTTAAATTCTCAAATCTCTTATAAGCATACCTTTATGTTCATTCGTTATTAATTGTTAGACTGCACAACAAATCGGTGTACTTTAAGATTGGCCTTCGAAAGATGGTAAACCGGTCCACATGCAAGGACCTGCAAAAAAAGGTGGTGGTTGAAGCAGATGGAAAAGTGTTGGATTTGCCACCACTGGAAGGCATCGTGGTACTCAATATCCTCTCCTGGGGCGGAGGAGCTAACCCATGGGGCCTCGAAAAGGATGAGACTTTCGTCAAACCCACTCATTATGATGGACTTCTTGAGGTGGTGGGAATCTGTGGAGTTCTGCATATGGGCCAGATATACTCTGGTCTTCGATCAGGAATTCGTCTCGCCCAAGCTGCCCATGTAAGTAAAATAAGATGTGATATGAACTGCTCTTCCCTAAGTAATTGCATTAGTTATAAATGTTACTACGAGATAGCACGTCCGCGGTGATAAGCCCACTTATTTGTACACACTATTATTAATTCATTTGAACAAAGTCGTTCGAATAAAAGTGAATAGAAGGTGGAAGAGATGAAGGATCTAAGGTGCATAAAACATTTTTGGAGGCATTGTTTTCTCATTTAGGACAATGTTTATATATGATCATTAGTATGATCAGCCATTACTAGTCATTATTAAATAGAAGTCCTAGTGTTCTGCGTTCAATTTGACACCTCTTTTTATTAACTGGGGCGTCCGCGGTAATAAAAGCTACTGAGGAGAAGAAAGTATGACCATTCTAGAGAGCAGTGAATTCGAAACTCTTCATCTAGATACCCTATTCTGGAATTAAATTATGTGATTTTGATAAGTTTAAGGCTGATGTATGCATACCGTGGGGTACATGGCTTGTATTATTTGTTACCACCTACGGTGTCCGGATACCACAGATACAACAAAATATAACCACTGACCAGGGTCAAAGGATAGTAGGTCACTAGGGTACGTTGTCGTATACGCGTTGTTATTTTTATGGGAAACTATTCTAGGCGTCATGTGAATTCTCCTTAGACCATTAATTAAGGCATCACGTTTGATGTTGTCGCAGATACGATATAGGTAAACCCATGGCTGTTTCACTTAATAGAATCCCCTAATTTATATTTCTTGGAAAAATTTGGGCTAAAACGGTAGATATAGGGCGAGCAACTTTACAGAGATGTTTCGATGTGATGTGGTAATTAGTTGCCTTGACGATCGAGTTCTAATTGGTTGATGAGATCTATTTGAACGTCTGTGATTAATCGATGCATGATTGGTTGCATGGTTGGACTTTCTAAAACGATGACCTGTTGTGAACTTTGAGGGATTTTCATATGCACAATCGAAGACCACTTTCCATATTGGTCTAGGCTGGATGATGAGATCAAATTGGACAGCTTTGAAAGCTCTCTAAACTGCTTAACTTCAACTTTTTCATTCAAGCCCTAATCAAAATCTGCGCTAATGCGTGTCTAAAAGGAACTAATAAGGAGTTTGAAATATACTGCAGTAATTTTTCTTTCAGTGGTCGGTCTTTACCTATCTGGATACCTGTAACTTATTCAATACCTGCGGTAGAGTATTGTTTTGCCTAAATAATTTAACTTCTCTTCTGTTAGTTATGACTAGCTTTGTTTGTTTGCTTGAGGCCGAATATTTGTAGGAAGCATAGTCTTTATGAGGGCACATCGTATGGAAAAGACAAGTAACTAAAAAAGGGCATAAAGTCAATAGGATACGTGAAAGATGGAAATAAGAACCAATAATCATGGAGAGTGCAAACGAACTTTTGCCTCGCTTAACTACACCATTGGTGATAACGACGGATGACTCTGTTTTTCGATCTTCTCTAATGTTACAGCTGAACTCCCAATTCGGCTTGCCTATTGGTTCATTCTCCATGCCGAAGTGTGCTTCAGTTCGTTCCGCAAGGTTACAAGCCCAAATGTGTGTTTCTCATTTCCTCTCCCTAATCAACTTGAGTTTTTCCACAACTCATAATGAAGTATTCGCTAAAGGAATTCCTAGACAGTATCTTTACATATTTTGTAAAAATTAGGAAATAAATATCGAGCAACTACCTGGAAGGTGAACGTAACAGGTGACAAACTTAGACGGCATAGTGTAGAGAAATAAAAGGTTTTAATGCTGTCAACATGACTTTGTATTTTGAACATTCGTCCATAATTCTTACCTAAACTTTTCACCATTTAGTTGAAAATTATATTAAAATCCGAGTTGCCAATTCAAGTAGACGGTGAACCCTTCATTCAACCACCGGGTCAATTAACCGTTCTTCGTTCCGCCCTAAAGGTAATGTGCGCATTTCTCTATATGCTGGCGAAAAACAAGCAAAGCCATTGTGTGTATCGTGTTTCTTTCTGTCTACTTCAGGCTACCATGTTGAAACGAGTGAGCAGAATAGATTCTAACAGAAAGAATCGCACTGATAAACGATACAAGTCTTCTCTTGCAGTCCCACCACCGCTGTTATCAAACATGATACCAATACCTTCTTCCCCCAGATCTACAATGTCCTCTAGCTTCGCCGGTTTCAGCGATGAAGAACGACTTCAGAGTACGGATGGGGATGCTGACGATGAAAGAGAGGAGACCGATATCAATTTTTCACCATAACAATAAGTAAATTATAAGTGATCTCTTTGCTTCTTCATTTACTTCTACTTCTTCTCCTTCTATGAAAAGGACAAGGGGTTACTAAAAATGCTAGAAACTTGAGAGCTATCTCTGCTTCTTTGTCTTTCCTCACTCTTAAATAGTAAAATCTGGAAGATATTCTTCGATTCTTTTCCCGTTGATGTATAATATTTATTACATCCCCCTCCCCTCCCCTCCTCCCCTAATCCCATACCCTTATCAATTATTTGGACAGACTGGCACTCCTTCCCCACTTTCTTGGAAGTACTTTCCTTGTGTTCCATATGGATACTAAAAACATATTATGACTTATTATATATTCCTATACTATTACCTAAGGACTGACTTAATAGTCATCATTATTAAAGTTCGTCAATTTATTTAGTGCACTTGAGACCCTTTTAATATATTACTGAAAATGTGAGAAAATTAAAAACTAAGAACTCTGGCAATAGAACTAAGAGGTGAAATAATCTTGACTCAGCTACATATTATATTACAATTTACAATAAGTGGAGACTTATTTGATGTATAAGCTTCAATTTTTCATCTACGGCAAAAAAATGTATTCAAGGTCAGAGCTTGAAAGTGATTTTGAGAGACGAGGTTTGATAATGGTATATTGATAGAGAATCTCTTATTTACTTGCCTTTATATCAGTCAGAAGAATGGGTTTAATACATGACCTAGACTAGACCTTCATTTAGGTAGGGCCTATAAATATTAGCTAATTTGCTGCTTTATTTTACCTTGGAACAAAAAAAATATTACGTAGAAAAGCTTTCCTACTCAATAAAGCGAGAAAATTGGTAATATTATTAGATATATATCAAAACACTTTTAATCGGAATCAGTTTCATCACTACCTAAGCTTATAAAGGTATTTTCGTTCAAGGCACGTGCTAGGGCTGGCCGATATTATTTAAAGGCTGACAATTCTGAAATATAATAGACCTGCTAACCTAAACAACAGCTTCATTCATGGGTAATCACTTTAAGAGACATATATATTGAGAGCGTAGAAATGTTTGCAGATATATATAATACTTTGAACAATAAATGTAATTCACCGCCCACTCCGAAAAAAATCCGAAGACGTGAATGATTGCATTTGATCATTCCATGTGGTATCGATTGAGGTAACACAATATAACATAACACCATCATTGATAAAATGTGGAAGGTTTCAATTTCCTTTTCGATTAACTGTCATCATGGCAAATTGGTAATATGACTAAGAGCAAATGAGATGAATAAATATCATAAAATATATATGTAAGTAAATATAGAACGAAAGAAATAATTCATCACCGCTCCAATTAGACAAGAGAAGAGCATGATTCTTGATTTTATAATTTAACAATTTGTATTGAAGAAAATGCCCTATAAGCAGAATAAATTATATTTATTGAGCAAGCCGCATGTGATTTAAATATCTTAAATTAAAAATTTTTAACCTTCAAAGAGCTACTGAATCAAAGCATTAACTAAAATAAAATAAAATTCATGTCATTCCGCACTGTGATTTAAAATAATAAAAACACTTCATTATTAGTAAATAATTAGAAAAAATCAATCAAAAATATATTAAATGACTTATCAAGCTGCAGTTGATCTGATAATTATCTAGACAGTTTCATATTGGTTAAACAAGGAAATCTATGTTTGTTTTAATTGTTAGCAGTCAGCGCTTTTTTTAGTTTAAGTAAAATTGGCTTAAATAGCCTTTATTTTACACTATTTGTTCCATTGGAAAGTTGTAACAGTCAATGTCATCAAAAGAATCTACTGATAAAATTGAATGCAGTTTAAAATCGGAAAAGAAAAATCGCGTTACTGTGAATCCTTCGCGGTCAACAGCTAGTAAAAGTATATCATCGAAAGATAGGCGAGCGCTCTATGTACTTAAAGTAAGTCATCTTTAGACATATAATTTTGTAGGCTTTCGCCAAAACCTTAAAGCAAAGTGGTGTGTTCCCAGATATTGACGAGAATTTACGCAACGAAATAAGCGCAGAATGCAACTTGGAAATTTTATTTCGAAACTTTGGACAGAACAGCAACGTCGTACCAGATAATTTGCGTAGTGATTACTCTTCAAAGCACTTTTCGGCTGTTTGTGGTTGCTACGTCGAAGTATTTGATTATAAACCATCTACCGTTAAGGCTGTCAATGAATCCTTAGAAATTCATTCCTCCAAACCGTTAGTTGTTTTAAATTTATACATTTATCTCTGTCAACGTTATTTACTAATGTGTTATTCTTGCCTCTAGTGAAATAAAATATGCTAAATTGGAGGAAATACCTCGTAAGCATGCTTTTAAATTTCTTATTCTTGCATTTTTTGAATTTGTACGGTACCCTAGTTTTATTTTTTGTATCTTCAGCCTCTCCTCGATTTTGTCGATACTGCAAGTCAGAAATTGACACAGATAATGTGACATGCAACTATTGTAGGGGATTTCTAAACGAATTCTGTGTTAATCTTGAACGCCTCGAATATGCTTTTTGCGTGAAAAAGCCCACTTGTATTACTGCTGAAAGTATGTCAGAGAGCTCAAAGTCTATCCCTGAATCCTGGTGTAATGCCTGTCGAATATTTCACAGTGTAAATCTAGGCTTCAGACCGTACAGGTTGGTCTCATTTTTACACGTGTTCTTAAAGTTAGTGCATGTTAATTAGTCGTCCAATTTTACCTTTATAGCCATTTAAAGCGCAAAGCCAGACATCCCGGATTTTTTAGTTACTTCTATCCTACTCGGCTCTCTCAAAAGGAGAATCTTATTTGGGCTCGCAATAAAAGATCTGTTGAGTACTTTACTCACAGGATTAAGTACCAAGTGCCCATTGAAACCCGCAGTTTTTCTGAATTTGCTCCTTTTTTTGATCGCTTGTGGTGCCGAGCCTTATCTTCAAGTCCTATTAATGGTGAGTATTTTTTAAATTTATTATCTGCGGATAGGCAAAAAATACAAACTTTAATTCATAGGCAGTGGCAGGCTAGAATTGTCCAGGTGATAGATCAATTTTACTTGATATTTACTTAAGTGGTCCTGACTCCTTGTGTATTTTATACTTGCTTGAATTTTCGCACTCCCTACTGATTATTTTACCTTCCTAAAGGTAATTCTTATTGCAAATTCTGTTCGACATCGTGCCAAGAATTGTATGCAGTCACTTTGGGTCCTTTTAATGTGGCCGATTCTGCCTTAATTAAGGTCTGTGGCCCATGTGTTTTGAGATGCCGCTCGGCGGTCATCCGAATAGCCGAAAGTGAATCTTCAGGTGGGATTGATTCTCTATGCAAGTGGTACACTTCTCGAGCTGAAGGCCAATCGGATTTATGCGAATGCTCCTCTCCCGACTTAAAGTGTGACTTGTGCTTCATCGCGGATTCCATAAAACTCCTTTACGAACAGTTGAAACCGGTTGATGTCGAATCGAATAAGGAATTAATTCCTCTTGGATCACCGTTATTTTTCGGCTGCTGTCGACCGTTACCTGAGAACATATCTAAAGAAGATATGGAGCTTGATTCCAGGAAAGTCTTATTTTCATGTTATTGAGTGTATACCTTTTTTACCTCGGTTAAACTTATTGTCTTTTACGCTTGTGTAGATTAATTCACGAAGATCTCCCCTGTGTTGTATGCCAAATGGCAACTGAAAATATTTTCCAGCTCAATAACAAGACAGTTGTCTGTGAGGACTGTACTTTAGCCTACAAGGCACCACTCACCCTACTTGCAGTTAGAGGTAAAGAACAAAATCTTTCGGATCTTGCCTTATTGGCTATTCTTGTTGCCTTGCCCTGCAAAGACGATCATCATCCAATGGACCAAGTGCCTCTCTGGGCTGTGTGTCTTCCTTGTCATGCTCGAAGATGTCTTCGTTTGCTTCATCCTCTCGAACCTAGTCTCGATTGGCCCTCTTGGCTCAAACGTCGTGCCCGACTTGTATTCTACCACGCTTCTAGTTCGGACAAGAATGTTTCCCTATGCGATCTTGATCCTACGATCTCTTTAGTTTTAGTAAGCTGTTATTGTTTTACTAATATAATTATTGCCTTTTAACTTTAAATTCGTGTAAAATCGAAAATAGCCGATGCTGACGAATGACTTTTTAGTTCTTTGCGTAAAGGTAACTAATATCCTATTTGTTTTTTAATTGACCATTTAGTCTAAGGATTTTTTGCTTCGAAAAGGATCGTCAAATGCTCCGGCATAGATGTACACGTTACTTTTATTGTAGAGGGAGTGGGGAGAAGGTGGAATGTGGAGATCTGCTTGTTGGCGATTTCTCCGAATTTCGAAGTGTAATTTTAACTTTTTTAAGAATTCGATAAGATTCGTTTTCGAAGCAGAATCGGGATGGCAACTGCTCTGAAATTCACTTTTCATTCATTGTCATATGTCATTGTTACCTATTTTGCAATCAGGTTCAAACTCATTCGACAGTAAATAAAAGCGTATGAGTTGAAAGATCGGGCACTTGATCTGCGAAGAACTTAGGTGATATGAGCTTTTATTCAGCTTTAATTCTAGCTAGCAGAGCACAATTAACAGTAAATGAAACTGCTTTGAATACTCCATGTTTAAGGGTGAAATATCGGAAGCATATGTATATCTCCTGGATTGCATATGTTTACGGTCAATTGAAAGTATAAATCCAAAAGTACGCCTACTCAGAAATTTGACTGACATCTGTCTTTTCATAAAATAATTATTTATATGAGTTTTGTGATAATTGGCGAATGGAATGTTCAATGGAGTCCTTAAGATACCGCAGAATTGAGTAACTAAGAGAGACAATTTACAGAAAATCTTCTATGTCCATTCAAAAGAGAACGCACAGAAGTATTGATATATAGTAACTTTTTCTTGTACGACTGTTCACCAAAGGTACTTGCCTAACGCTAAGCTTTAAATGACAAATTTTCATCAACAAACTGTCAATATCATTCGCTTATTAAACTAATTCCTCATTTTGTTCTTCAGAAAAAGCACAAGCATCGTAAGCGTCTCTCTGTCGTAACTGACTTAGTCGACAGGGAGAAGGCTGTGGAAAGCATTGGGACAATTCCCCTGGTGGTTGAACTGACCTTTCCAGAGACGTTTAAAGAAGAAGAGAGCTCCTTCATTAGCCTCGATTCTTCCACTCCTTCATCAATCTACGCAGATTCTGAATCTGAATCCGAAGATCACCATGAGGAGAAAGAGAATGTGGAAGAAAAGTTGGAGACACCTGCGTCACCAGGAGCGT
Source organism: Hymenolepis microstoma (assembly GCA_000469805.3). Taxonomy (NCBI): domain Eukaryota; kingdom Metazoa; phylum Platyhelminthes; class Cestoda; order Cyclophyllidea; family Hymenolepididae; genus Hymenolepis; species Hymenolepis microstoma. Next base: position 4,923,750 of record LR215995.1, on the reverse strand, counting down.
CTTCCAGTCTTCGAGACCGTAGAAGTCGTCGTCTTACAACAAGGTACGTGGAAGCTTTGAAGGAAAAGGAGTCCACAGCTACTGCTAGCACTACTACAAAGCGTCGCAGACCTAGAGATGGTAGTGAAAGCATCGGAACACTTCGCTCCCTCGCTTCCCCCACAATTACAATTTCAACTGTCGAAGAGGAAGATGAGGAAAACCACTCCCGACCTTCCAAGAGACAGAAGTTGGTTGAATCTCCAGAGAAGCCAGCTATTGTTGAGGGGAAGAGGAAACCAAAGGCAAATGTACGCTCTAATCCCCCTGCTCTCCTTCACATACTCCGTTTTTTCTTATTTTTTTAATAATGTGACATTCTCATTTTTCAGGCAAAGTATCATCAAGGCGATTTTGTCACTATGGGTTCGACGGGTAAATGGGAGAGCGGTGGTGTTTCCTATGCCGACGGTGATGACGTGAAAAGTGATTTATCTTTTGAGAGTGCCCAAAACCGAAAACAGAATCGTCGACAGTCAGCACAACAGCCACAATCCGTTGCTGGGAGGTCTGGCCCACGTGTCAAGTTGGTCAATCGAAAGCCTCGTAAGTTCGTTTTTGCTCAATTATAGGTCCCCATAAAACTAATTTTGAGTTTAGTTTGCTTTCATTTTCCTGACCCTCTCATTTTATAATCCAATTCTAATGGTTTTGATTACAAAAGAAGTAGAATGCCTGAATAAAGCAAACTTAAAGGATTGGATGAATTTTGACTACAGAGTCGCCAGAATAAGCCAAACAACTTATCTCCTAGTTACCAGGATAACAGGATGACACAGTCTTGCGGTCGAATCTTGTATATCTTTATTTAAATTCAAATTCTGTCCCATGATTTTGTTAGCCCCAAGTAGCCAGCTTAGCAGTCCAATGTCCATCATGAAGCATGCTGCCAAATTGGCTGCCGTTGGAGCACAGAGACAGGATGGAACAAGTCCCTTTATGGCAGCATCGGCAGCCACAGCAGAAGCTTATATCTCCGATACAGGTTCCGTGGATGGAGGCAATCGCTTAAAGGCGGATTGTGGCAACTGCGCAGCTTGTCGTGGACTAGCTACATCCTGTGGTCGTTGTGTCAACTGCCGGTAGGGCTACTTTATATCCCTTCTTTATGATATTTAATTTTGACCTTACCATTAATGTTGTAACTGTTTTACCCATTTTAGAAAGCAAGCTCACTATGGGGGTGTTGGTTCAAGTGTCAAGAACCGTCCTTGCATGTAAGTTGATTACCTATGCTCCATTGTTTGGGGGTTGTGTGTGTCTGCCCTGACAGATCACGAATTCGATGTTCATCAATGGTTATTGTAATAGACAGTTAAATTTTAGAACGCTTTTATTTGTGAAAAGTTTTGTTGTGTAAAAAATCCCCTGGATAGACTTTAACCGTTCTTGGCCCAATAGTGGCGTATCGGTAGCGCTAATTTCAGCGGTCAGTGATTGGAATGACCTACCGTGTTAACTAGTAATGTTATCTAAATTGATTGGTGAATGTTGTTTTCCCGATCAGGTAGCAGGTGAGTTAGGAGTGAGTTTTTTCCCGTTGAGTGCTTTGATTGACCATTCTCATTGATTGAGATTTTTTCAATCAGATTGGCTTCAGGTTTGACAACGCACCTCCTTAATGGAGCTCAAAAATTATTATTATATCCGCTTATGTACAGCAATTGAACAAGAGGTATATTCATTTAATGTCTTACACATTGGTAAAACTAAAGTTCATTCACTGTTTTCTCATCTCAAATAAAGAATTGTTACGGCTTTTATTTTTGCTGCTAGTCATAGTGTATTCTCAAAAGGGTATTTGTTTCTTTTGTTGTGAGTCTAATTATTGATATTCTCTTTTAGTGCGACTATATGTCAGCGCAGAAGACATCTAATGGCATCAAAAGTGGACGGGCCAAGAGTTAGTTTTATCTCTTCTTTTGCTATATTATCTCGGATTAAAGTTCACGATTTACTTTTCCCCCTAGGTCAAAATACCCTCCAAATTCTCTCCTCGCTCCTATCAGAAATCGAATTTGTCAAAACGAATTGTTACCACTTCATCCGGCCTCGGAAAGCAGCCCTCACTCTTCGATACCGTCCCAGGCTTAGAGGATCAGATCATGAATATCGCTTCTCCTCTCTTGAGATCTGAACTAATCTCCTCTAAGACTAAAACTGAGTCCACTACCACCCCTATTCCTGTCCTGGATGCTCCAGAAAGTGATGAAGAGAATTCAATTGAATCTACTGCTTCTATTTCAAGCCATCCTGCCGTCAATTATCCCACGAGATGTCTGGATGTCTATGCCGATGCCCCTGCAACTTCACTTAGGGGTGGTGATTTGGGCATGTATTTTGAACCCCTGGACTCTACAGAGGATGGTGCTGCTTTCAGGTCTGTTGTTCCTGTGGAAGGAGAAGTTATTGACGCACACATTGCCCATCGAGGTGGTTTCCCTGTTATTACTACTTCTGCAGCGGCCCCACCAAAAGAAATCTGCTATCTTTGTGGATCCGCTGGTGTTGATGTATGCTTTACTCCTGTCGAATTTCAAATATAAATAAACCCTAATCCCCTTCATTTCCTTTGTCTAGCTGCAATACTGTAGAGCCTGTGCGGAGCCCTATCATGCCTTCTGTGATCGATTCCAGAGTATAACGAAAGGGGATAAGGAGAATTTTATATGTAGCAACTGTATTCCCTGTGCGGTCTGTAATATGCCCGGCGTGGAACTGAGGTGCTCAAAATGTCTTCATGGATATCATCCTGCTTGTTTGTCTGGTTATGCTCCTATAAGAAACAGGGGCAAGGGAAAATTTGTAAGTTTTCTATTTGTACAATTTAACAAACACAAATAGGTTAGGTCGATACTAGCTACACAGAAATCAAAATCCAGGTTTAATCATCCCTCTTCATCCTCTTTTGATAGCCTTATCTTTGTAATTATTCGCCTTAAATTAAGTAAATTTAAACGATATTATCTTAGTTAAATAATTGTAGTATTTTATGTTGGTGGTTTATGCAGAATGTAATTATAATTTCCGATCTGATTCCTGGGAGTTTTGACAATTTAATAAGTGATTTATTTACTACTAATAATCAGCAGTAGCATTGGTTCATTTTAATTTATTCTTTCTGCAACTATAGCGAATACTCACAAAAGAATTGGCAAATTGAAATTGTTTCAGGGTTGTTATGCCCTGCTTGAATAGTGGGTGAACTGTCAAATTATGCGCATTTTTACAAATTTTACATAACACCAGGTTTTAAATTGATGAATAATCGTTAAAAAATCGTTTTTCACCTATGGTGGATAAATATAAAATTATTACAGAGAGCATGATTAATGACACGAATTTCAAACTTTTTCTATCAATAACCACAATTTGATTTTCGATCGAATTCATCATTGAATACTGGCAAAGGAAAATTGAGTGTTGTTGACTGGCTGCGAAAACAGAAATATTTCTGTCCCATTGCAAATTCAATTATATATTATATTATTATATTTTGAGCAAGCTGGAGCTTACGAAGAACGAACATATTACGAGGTTCTATTTGAACTTGGAATTATGGATATAACGGTTCATTTAACAATTGTGAAGTCACTAAGAAAATGCTACTAACACATTAAGATTGAGGAAAGGTATTTTAGATCCGCTCTTATGGTAAAGGTCGCATTCTTCCATTCTGTCAATGCGGTTGACTGAGTGTAGACTGAGGAACATCCTTTCTATGAACTCTGAGTTGACAAACGTGCATATTGACAACTGTGAAATTGGTGCACAAGTGTTCTACTACGGTTTCTTAAACCTCCTTATGACTTCATTGCGGAATCTGGATCCTTCAGTTTGGCATGATGGTTTTGGTGAATCTTCGCATAAATTTGAAAATGTTTTTTTTTCTAATATCCTTTCACCATCTTTTGCACTCAGACGGTCAATTTTGGCTTCCATTTTGTACTGACTTAATAAAAATTCGAATATTAATTGGAAAACACCATGAAATCATAAATGAAAACCAATTTGAATAGTAGCTTTCAAGACGCCTTGCTCAATGGGTTTTGTATTCAAATTTTGATGTGGATATTTTATTGATCCTCCAAACAAATTATCATATTCTGCCCTTCATTAACTAGTATACAGTGTTGTGCTGTTTGTCTCACATATTTAGAGGTGATATATTATATGTATTGTTAAATAATGTATAAAAATACATTTTCTTTTAGATTTGTCCCCACTGCACTGAATGCGTGCACTGCCTAGTAACTCCCTATGGTGATTTTCCCGAAAAAATGCGTTCATCGGGCGACAAGGAGCTCATCGTGTCCTGGTCTCGCAATCCCTCCAAATGTGCCGATTGTGCAAAAGCCGAGGCAAAGGGAGAAGTTTGTCCAGTCTGTCATCGTGCCTATGGAACTCAACCTCTCGAATTGATCCGTTGTGACGCCTGTGAACAATGGATGCACACCTCCTGTGCTCAGTTTAGCAGTAATTGTCATATACTTTAGTCAAGTTATCTTATTGCTATTGAAATCTATTCAATCGAAGTTAGTGTCAGTGATACTGATGGGTAATAACTAGTATTCGATTTGTTGTTGTTGAGTAAGGCTATAAAAAGGAAGGAAAAATTGGTTATAGGTGATAATGACTGGAGAAGGAGAGTTAGATTATCTTGCTCTGCGCTTACGAAGAGTAAAGGTGTTTAGCTTTTGAGACGTAGAATAAATGTCAGGGCTGTACTGCCAGTCCGCTTGGTGAAGATAAGTTATATTTTCATGTCGTGATAACATCAACTTGGACGAATCGGTTTTAAATTGGGAATACTATATATCCTCAAATTAGCCAGATTATGTTTTGTTTCTTCATATGTTTTCGACCTCATTTTCTCAGAGAATAAGGTGTACACTTATAGCCATCACTTACTGTTCGTACGTGAATTCCATAAAACTTTTTCTTTTTTTCTAGTTGATCAGTTTGAACTGATGAGGCTCTACCCCAAACAACTGCGAAGTTACGTCATCCTCTGTACAGCTTGTGAACCAAACCAAGAGAAGTTTCTCAAGAAAAACAAGAGTGGTGATAAGAAACAGCTATGCCAGCTCATGTGTACGGCTCTCACAGCACGTCTGAATGCCCTGGTAGACGCCTGTGCAATGCAGCCCCTTGAGGGCGAAACTTCCTCATACTCATTTCATCATCACTACACCCCGTCCTCCGCAGCTTCCTCTTCAACAACGGCCGATCGAAGAAGTTTTGCTCCAGCTTCACCCCTTGAATACACTGCCACCTCCTATCGCTATATGCATCAGATGGATGGCATGCATGATAGCGATGAAGATGATTTTCACCATGACCAACAAATTGAGACAGAGATGCGGGGAGAGTATGAAGGGCTTGAAGAAGGAGAGGAAGAAGGAGGCGAAGTGGAATTTCGTCCGCCTGATGAGCAGATTCCCGAGGTTATCAACCAGGAAGCTTATATGCCCTCGTGGTTACTTCATGATGAATTGGCCCCACCTCCTACTAGAGCTGATTGGCTGTTGAATTCTCTGGGATCAGAATATTGGATTACTCCGGTGAGTATTTGGGCCTATTTATGTCAATTTAGTGCAGTGGACAATGTGCTCTTTTGTAATATCTGAGATCATGACCTTAAAGCATACTTAATAAGTTGAATGGTCAATCGTGCTGGTTAAGACAGAGGTTAATGAAATGAGGCTGAAAATGGGGTTTCTCACCATGCTTGCTTCAAGATGAGTGTTGGAAAACGTTTTTTTAACTGGGCTTGGGAGTTATGCATTTATATAGTGCCATGAGCATCGAGCATGGCTCTCAGTCTAGATCATCATTGTTCTCTTGCAGCCTCTTTCCCTTTTAGCGTTCCTGCATATTATTTTGTAGCCCAATGACTATTGATTAAATGTCTAATTTCTAAAATTATTATTACAAACCTCCTCAAGGCGAAAAACTGACAATTCGTCAATGTGGAAAAACAAGTGAAATTGGGCAACGGTAAATTTTGATGAGAGATAAAGGGGAGGAGCTCAACTAGATGCTGAGGATAAAGCTGGGATACCGAAAGAGTCTTGTTGGCTTTTTTAGAATGGGTTGGGTGCTTCACCTCCCAAACTTCGTATTCCTCCATTGGGCAAATTCTTTATTTACAGTCCATTGGCTAGTTATGCTAGTAAATCTTACCATTTTGTTCATTTTCAAAGACCGAGGAAGCGGTTTGATAATATTTACAAAGGTAAAGCGTTTCACATCTTCTTATTCGTTTCTATGCTTTGCAGAAAACCTTGGCATTTATATTACTAGCCAGGGTTATATCAAGAATCGAGCGATATCCACCTTCTACAAGCGACTACATGTTATTGAGAAAACTCCTACATTGGCTTACAACATCTATTCGAACACTTTTCCCTTGGCTGGACTCTTCCGCTACAGTCAAGGAAGGTGAGCATTATTGACATTCTACTTTCTCCCTATAAGTAGAAACCATCTCCTTAATTTATTTACAACTCTGATATTTTTAGTTCGTGGTCTTCTTAATCAGAGGAGAGGATCCCTCCCTGCTGTTGAGGACTTTTTGCGTTCTGCAGCTGAAATAGAACTGTATGAGCTTGCATGTCCATTTGTGACCGCCCTGACTTGTCAAATTCGTCGAATGAATATCTTCCAAGCTAATCAATCAAACCCGCCCCGCAAATTTGGCTTCTTTCAAACGTGTATCGAGAAAGTTCGCAATCATATAGCCACATGCCATCCGGATTTCACCAGTCTTGACCGTAAGTTTGACACTGCACAAGAGGCCTTTACAAGACTTCGAATGAGAAATGCCGATTGCTTCAATCCTTCTTATTCGTCGCTCAATGTTCAACCAGAGCAAATGATCTCTGATGCTAATACTGATGAAACTCTCATCTCAAACTTTCAAAGGGAGCTTTTTTTAAAATGGCAACGTCAACTTCATTGTCCAAGTCGTCGTGCAGTACTGAAAGCTCTCTTAGAGGGAAGAACAATGCCCTACTACTTTGCAGTCAAGTCACACTGGGATGCTCTTAGTGCTACCTATGCTTCTCAGATGGTTCCAATCTCCTCAAAATCCACGGTGGATCTAGATGAGAGTGATTCTGAAGCACCAGATGTTGAGATTAGAGCTCTTCCAGAGGAAATCATTGACCAAGAGGAAAAGGTCTTGTTTGATCCTTCGGTTGAACCTAGACGATGCCTCCTATGTGCTCGCCATACTGATGCCAGTATCGAAGATCGATTGATTTATATCGGTTCTGACACTTGGGTCCATGTCAATTGTGCCCTTTGGAGTAAAGAAGTCTTTGAAGAGGATTCGGGTCAATTGACTGGACTTTCAGCAGCTTTAAGACGGGGTTGTCGATCGCTTTGCAGGGATTGTGGACGTCCGGGAGCGACAATGTCTTGCTCGAACACAAGCTCCTGTGATGTGGTTACCCACTTTCCCTGTGCCATGAGTCGATGGAAGCCAACTCATAGTAAGCCGGTATTTACCGCTGGAAGGAGTTTCTTCTGTTCTCCTGAATGCTTTACTGAGGCCAAGGCTACGAGATTTGTGCAGTTGATTAAAAAGTTGAGAAGCAGAAAGATAGAGGGTCTCTGTAAGCACAACGATGAAGAGTTAGAAAGGGAAAAGGCGGCTATTATGGAAGATGCAAGAGATGTTGATGAACTTATTGCTGAATGGGAAATATCACAGGAAGAAGTGGATGCTATTAGAAGTGAAATCGAGTGGGAAATGGCGGTAAGTGTCTTTATGCCCCAACTTTTTTCGTAACATATTTAGGCTATTTTGTTTGTCATTATTAATGCACAAATTTCACTTCTCTAGTAATATGAGAATGTGGTATTAGTAGTAGTGTGTACATTTTTCCAATTTATTTCTGTTTCGCTCAGAAATATGGTATTTATCGGGATTTCCGTTTAAATTTTCCTCGATCCTAGATTCGATTAATTTTACATTGTGGATAATTTTCAGTTAGTTAATCTCTTAGCTACTGCCTTTCTCTTTGCGAAATTTTGAGTCCAATATTGGAGATAATTTTATTTGTTGGGATATGTGAGACTGAAATAAATGGCTAATTGTCATTTCGTTATAATTACCTTCTTCGGTGTGTCAGTGTCCTTACAGGCAGTGAATGGTAGACCGAGATTTCATATGGAAGCCTGATAGTAGTAGTGCTCAAAGGATTCCATTAAAAAATCTCTTCTCATGACATCAGGGAACAATTCCAACGCCTTCTTTAAGAATTCAAAAAGGTGGTTAAGCCAAGTCCTTTGGTGTGAGCGGAAAGTTAAGTCTTTTTATCTCATACAGCACTGGAGATGAAATGTTAATCGGTACGTATGTTTTATGAATAATTCAGGTCCATTTCATTGAGCCATCTCAATCTTGATAAACTCTGTAGCTCACGTTTAATCAAATCGGTTGCCATATACAGGTTGACTGGTTTTTTCTCTTTGATTTGTGGAAAGCCCCTAGCAAATAACCGGCTTCAAGAAAACCACAATCCACCCAATTTTTACCGTAAAATAGTGTGAACACATCTTTTACTCATCACACTGATGTATTGTCAATTTAGATATAGAAATGAGGCATACTAGACAAAAAGCTAGTTTATCAAGCTTCAGTCTTGGTACATTCAGTTTTTGTGTGTCGTACCTTTCACCGCCTGTTTGCATTGTTTTCCATTTGCAGAGTCCTGAGCTTCGAGAGATGCTTGTCTACAGACGTGTCTTTGTGCCCTCTGATTGCTTCGTGGTTTCCCTACGAGATGATGGGTTCGATCAGAATGAGGAGCAGGAGGAAGGCCCTAGTGTTAATGAAAATGATGAAACTGACGACTGTGGTGGTAAGGATCGAGAGGCAGCGAAACGTTCAAATGTCCTTTCTCTAGCTATCTCCGTGAATACCCCGGCCTTCGCTTCCTACAAACTTCCAGCATCGGCTTTTGTGGTTACCATCGGCTCACTACATATCGCTCGACTTGGTCACATAGCTGAGGCCTCAGATTCTCTCTGTTGGGATAAACCAAATTTCTTATGTCCGGTTGGATATCGGTATGTTTGCACACTTGTTGTTGTTCTTGTCAATAGCTTAAATATTGTTCGACACGGGTAAGTTGATTTGAACCTGGATTAGTTTATGCTTTACTTAAGAGACTATTTGTGCTCCGATGACGCAATGGTTTGTGTGATAACAGTTGACGGGTTGAGTACTAAGTGGAGACCAACTGCATTAGTTTAGTCGGGTTAATAGAAAATTATATCATTTGGAATGAGAGTTAGTGGTGTTATCTCTCTGCTCTTAATGAGCGGTGAAAAGCAGTTTATTAAATTCTTCCAATTTTAATAGCATCAACGGATTTTTTGATAGGATGCTTCAAACTATCATGAATGGGTTGAACTGGTATAATGCATCACATGTTGAATAAATTAGTCAAGTCACATATATTTATTTATTTATATCAAATGACAGGCTCTTGATAGTTATTATTAGGCCTTTAGTTGACTTCGGCTCCACAGAGGGGAGAAACGTCAGAGTCATAAAAAGTCGAGAGGGGGACAGATGTAAAAGAGACAGAAATAAAGGTAAAGCGAAGTGAGTACTGTTGAAGTGGTCGAATATGACACACAGTGGGGTCATGGTAGTTTGAGGTGAACTGCTGGCTTATAGACTTTTTGCCGTATGAGTATACGTTGTCCAGGGTGCACCACGTAGACTTAGGTCTATGACACACCACAAGTCACTTATATAAATAGAACGATACTGAGATACCTGGTTAGCAACTACAACTGATTGATTGCAATTTTAATATTGGCAATTGTATGCAAAGTTGTGGTCTGTGTGCACTTCTGCAAATGGATCTTGGTTCGATACTTGTAGGTTTTAAATGTTTTTAATGAGAAAAGCTACAGAAGTCCTTTTCCTTATACTAAATGACGTAGCAGTTTAAGTGCGTATGTGACAGACCAGGGTTACGAGATCAATGCTCGTCTGTGCACACTCAAATACCGCGGAGGACTAACCACATTGGTTAATTATGACCTAAAAGAGGAATTATAGTGAACCTCTCTTAAGAACGTTTATACCCGAGTCACTTATAAATAATCTCCTCTTGTGGACTTGAGTAGTTTACTGTTAGTGGAGTTGTGGACTCCTACGAATAGATATGAAATTTGACTAGTACGATTAAGTATAATTAATAGTTATTCATGAATAAAGCACCCTACTTATGTATCTCCTATCTGTATCGATGTATTTTCTCTGTCTTGAAGTGCTCGTCGTTACTACTGGAGTGCCACCGACCCAAATGTTCTTGAACCCCACATTCTGACTATCAATCAGGCTCCCAAGGATTCTGTTAGGACAGACAATTTGTCTTCATCTACATCTCCTGGTGGTACCACTACATCTTATCAGCGTTCTCTCCTACCTCATTTCCCAGGCAGTCGATCCAGCACCGCTTATACACCCATTGCATCTAAATCCCTGGAACCTGGAACCAAATTGGTGCCTAGTCTGAGTTCTGGAAAGAGTAAATCGACAGGCGTTTCTCCGCCCTATGATCCATATCCCAGTAATCCTACTGGCCTTCCTCTTATTCGTTTTACGTATACGTAAGTTGCTTTCTTATCTGTATGCCCATATTTCACTATATTCAGAATTATTAAAAAGTAGATGTCCTTGATTTTTGAGTGAATTCACACCCACATTGCTCAGGGCTTATGCATGAGTTTATTGAATGGAGTAGTTTGTCACTTCTTGTTCGGTGAGTTTACCCCTTTCTATCAGCTTTGTTGAGGGATAATATACCTCTGACCAAAAATCTTCACGAAAAAACCCGTAGATTGTCTCATATTTTTATTGATATTTCGTCAGTTCACTTGTTAGTTAATAGCCCACTCCTGTGTCAGTCTTTCAGGAAATGTGCTGTGAATTGACAAATTGATTTTTTTATTGATTTGTTAACTTTTAGTGGTTTGAATTGAATGAATTTGCATGGCCCTACTAGAGTGTTTAATGTATAATCGCGGTACTTTTCCTCTAGTAAGAACTCCTAAGGAGCCCGACCAAGTTCGTATTGGAGCCATCTTCATACAAAGCTAGTGATCTTAAAACAAGCAGGACCCATCCACTTTTTTTAAAAGAGAAGCCAGAGTTTATTAAGACCATTTGTGCATTGGGTAACTGTGTGTAGGAATGGGCGTGGAAGAGACAAAATGTTGGTAGATAACAATGAGGTTTTGATCCAATTTATGCGTTTGAGTAGAATACAGCAAAGTTCTCTTTGAATCACTATTTTCTAAGATTAGACTAAACTTGGTCAGATCTTATTGTATTAAAGCTTTTTTGGAAAATAAAAATTCCCATTCTTGTTGATGGACTTAACATTATCAGCTAGGGGAAACGTTAGAATGCTTCTAAGGTGAGCCCACATAGTTTATATCATGAAAAATAAGTATTGACATTACAAAGGATATAGATTATCCAAGTATTGAATAAGCGTGCGAGTGATAAAGTGGTAAAACGACGGAGAATGATACGTCAATCAAATTTTTTCCCGTCAGCCACAAACCAACTTGTTTAACCTTCTTATTTTTCCGTATAATTACAGACAAGGCACACCTCCAAATCGGACATTCCAAAAGACCCACATTATCCCTAAACAACAGCAACAACAAAGCTCCACTTCAATTCTGCAAAGTGCCGTAGTGCCTCCCACTTATACTCATCAGCAGCAACGAGTTGTTCAACCTGCTGCAATGCCTCAACAGCAACTTCGACCACAAATGCCATCATACCAGCCACCTACTGCTCAGGTCGTTAATTCTCCGGTCCAGTCCGCCACTTTTGTTCCCACCAAGCAGCAAGCAATTGTGTCTCCGCCGCCGCCGCCACCGCGTACGAAACCAGTGACTGTTGTCAACGCTAGTCCTGGAGGTTCCATGATTACTACAAATATGCCGTCGATCATCAGTAGTAGTGCTAGCCCTGTTGCTTCTCAGAAGAGTCAGTCCCTCATTCTTACCAAACCGTCTGTTCAACCGGTTCAAATTGGAGCACCGACATTTTCCAGTGGTTCATTCCCTCCGAGGGCTACTTTACCGAAAATTGTTGGAGCAGGTAGCACATATTCCATATTGCTTGTGACTATCTCATTGGTAATTAATGCTTTGTTGAATTTGCATTGTATCTATATATCTTTCCGTTTTTTCATGCTAAGCTAATAGACCTATGAATAGGAGTTAGGATAAGAGGTTGCTCAGCATTTATTTTTTTTCATTGTTTAAATAAAAATTACTTTTCGCAGTTTTTCCGTGAGGATCTCATTGTGATAGTTCACGCCTATTCCTAATCTACCAAGTTTTAGAAATTTTCCCCCCAATAAAAGACTTCTTGATCACTCTTCTACTTGTTTTTAGCTGTAGGGACTCCAGCGCTTAAACTGGGAGGAAGAGGGGGAGAGGAGGTTAGTCCAATTCTCCACAGTTACGGGGTTGTGCTGAGATAAATGAATCCGTTGAGTTAAATCTTATCATATCTTGGCACCTTGAGAATACAGTTCTAAATGGTTTCAATATGGCTTTGAATTCTCTCTTTGTTGAAATACTTTGCGGGCTTCGCTTCAGAACTAATAGAGAATTGGGGCCATTAAGTTTTTTTTTTAAATCTTTGTTAAACTTCGCTTTAATTTGTGGCTTAGTATATCTTATTATTAAAGAGCCTGAGAGTATTTCATATGGCTTTTAATAAATTGTTTGTCGCCAGAAGAATGGGCAAATCCAAGCTTATCCTTAAGAAATCAGAGAAAGTTTCCAGAGATGGCAATTGGTAATATTATTCACTTAAACTGGCTTTTGAAACATTGGTGTTACCTAATGAATTTACTTGTGGTGCATAATCCTATCATTATCATTCCTTATCCTCGAAATTGCTTTTTCTCTTCTTACCTTTGTCTAGTTTCGTTGAGTAAGCCACCAACAATGCAGCGGCAACAGACTCCGAATACATCAGGCATGACCACTACTACCTTATCGTTTTCACTTACATCAGCACCCGCAACTGCTATTTCAAGCGGTGGATCTTCGGTCCAGATGGCTACCTCTTGTAATGTCGTTGAGAAGCGAACTGCTCTTCAGGCTCAACTCTCTCCTCCTCCAACTATGAGTAAGTATTATTGTTTTTATTACTAAGCTCCCTATTTCATTGTTTGTTGACGTTTAACGAATGTTAACGTGCTGATGAAGCCAGAAATCGACGGCTCGATGCCCATCATTGCGCACATTCGGTAAGAGGAATGGCGACCGCTCTGTTTAAATTTGTCCAATGTAATGTGAGTAGCAGAATTCAAGTCCATAATCAGGATGATTCCTCTTCTCTACTCAAGATGAGCTTTTTCCTACAAGGTGAGGACGTTTCATGTTCTGTCGTCCTGGATGTATGCGGCTGAGGAAGCAGTTATTCAGATTTCGATATTTTAATAGTACTAAATTATTTTTTTTTGTTATCATTTTATTTCTCAATTGTTATTTATGGTCAAGGTGAGGAGGATTGAAATCCTCGCAACCATAGCCCTTTAAGATTAAGGTCATGTGATAACAATAGACTTTATGCTCTCCAGCATATTGTGAGGAGTCCCTGTTCCCTGGCCTAATCCCGTGCCCAATTATCAATAAAGAAAACTTCACATGTGGAATGCTATAAAGCGCCTGCCCAGTTATTTTACACTTGAACACGCTTGCTTCCACATGCCTCTAATGACATCACATGAGGTAAATGAAATAATTGCAACAAACACCAAAATGGCAAATAATTTTGGGGATTTAAAACCGTCTTAGCATTAAAAAAGTGATATGGAATCTAAATGCTTCTTGAAGTTGAGCAAAACTGCTGTATTCTGCCAAATGCGGTGAAAATTCATGACTTCAAACTACTTATTATCCTTACCCTTAATATATTGCAGCCAATTATAGACAGTCTTCGAAAGCCTTGTAGGAGAAGTCTTTTCAAGTATTTGAGAAGCAGCTAACTAACCTGTAAATACTTCTAACTGCACCAATTAACCTTATTTGTTCTCTATACTGACTTGGTAAACGAACTTACAACTGCATTGTGTTTTATATACACAGTGAAGCGCCCAGTTAACGTCTACCAGCCCATTCCGAGTGGATCTCTGGTGAGAATGGTTGCAACTACCACTTCTTCCGTCACGCCCTCTCAAGGGGTACGCCCATCTATTGTTGTGAGGGGTCCTCTGACTATTGGAACTCCAAGGGGACCTTATGGACCAGCTCTTCGGCCTATTCGGATTTTTACTTCCGCCAGCAAGCCGTTAGTGGTTGGAGCGGTTGATGTCCCTACTTCTCCTACAGTTCTCACAGTAAATACTACGACATCTGCTGCACATAGGCTGATTCGCCCTCCAGTTGTTATTCCTAAGATAGTACGACCCTCGGGCCCACTATCTGTTGTGGTAAGAGATTCTTTACAGCAGAGTAGAAAAGTTTTTAATAGAAGTTAAAGAAGTTGTTACCGCTTTTACAGTGCTATTCATAAATTTCGATGATTTTGAAGTTAACTGAGAGATTAAGCGCACTCAGATAGGAGAAGAAAAAGAGTTACTGTCTAATTATGAAGACTTCTGATATGGATTTGTTAATCGAAATCGGCTATTTTAAATTCCAATTTTATTGTTTAGTTATTAAATTAATTAACCTCGTCCTCAGTTAGAGCTTCTTGTTCTATTGCATGCCCTCACTTCTAGAAAAATCATTACCTCTTCTACAGTGGTTTGCTTGAAATTTACTTAGAAGAATTTGAGTGGTCTCAAAGCATATTTGTGTGGATGTATTAAGTCCACCAAACCCAAAGATTATACGCGATGCGTGATAGCTTCTATTGAAGAAAGGTGAATGGATGAATACTGAAGTTTAGAAATATTGAAGTTCTTCGTTCTTTGAGCAATTCAAACTTTTCCATTCTGTCAAAGTCCAGTTATGAAAAGCATACGTATAGAAGTCAGAGATATTGGTTCTCAAAAGTGAGGGGCTGTAGTTGTCTGCATTTTCATAATCCCTCTTTACAAACCTGCTTAAAATCATCTGGCAGCAAAATGATGGCATATGCCGAATTTAAAAGTTCAAAGTATTTGGTGTGTGTATCGCTACCATCTTTAAAGTTTTAGAACCATTGAGGTTGGCAATAGCTGAAGTTTGAGTAGTTTATTGACGATCCTACCAATACATGAAATTTTAAGTGTAATTTTCAATATGTTCCCCTTCTGGTTATAACTAAATTCCTGTTTATTCATGGCAGCAATCCCCTGCAAAGGTTACGCCAAGCCAACCGAGCTTATCTCAAGAGCAGAATCCGGACAATCCTGCCTCTTCTCAACCCCAGATCAAACAGCTAGATGGTTTAGACGATTCAGACGAATTCATTGGCATGCCCCAACGTAGAGTAGGAAATGCTAAGAGTGTTCCGCAGAAGAAAAAATGGATGATGGAATTGGAGAACAGACGAGCCCTTCAAGAGAGTGTTCAAAAGGCGCGTCAAGTGGTTAATGAAAGAATGTACCAAAAGGAAGCGTCTCTTTTCGTAAGTCTCTCGAATGTTTTTCCCTAATTAGCGTTCGCCCAAGGCAATATACTTAATCATGACATGCCTTCTCTCTAGGCCAACTCCTTCCAGCTTATCTTTACCGCGAAATCTTCGAAAGAAAACTTCTTCACTCCCGCGGCTGCTTGGCGTGATGTTGTGAGTGCTGTCGCTGATGCTCGCAGAGGACGAAATATCCCCTTCGCTGTCCCTCCTAGTGAGTACCATGTAGTGTTTTACTTAGGCACTAGAAGTGAGCTCTACATTCAGTTTATTTCGGAAAAATTTATTTCTATACAACTCAGTCTCGTAAAAATCTGTCCAATTATCTGCTTTTCCCATTTCTATCAATAATTTTCATTTAGATTTTGTTCTGTTCCATTAAAATGTCAATAGTAGTGTACGGTCACTTAAAAAATAACAAATTTGATTGGGACTTCGTTCATTAAAATTTTGAATAATTGATAAAATCACGATTGTTACTGACCCGATACCCGTTCTCACATCAGGTAAATAGCATGACCAACTATTCGGAATAGGGAATGTGGTCTACATAACTTTTTGTTAAAAAATATTATCGGGAATGTGGCAAGTTAGTTTAAGTGGTGTAAATCTGTGAGCTTAATTAAGAATGAAAATGGAGGTTCAATGAGCATATACATATATAGGGAATGATGAGAGGAAGTGGCCCTCCTGCCAATATGCTTACAAACCTCCATCTCGAGCAAGCGTAATGAAGCTAATTCTGTGTTCTGTTCTAGTCGATTGCTTCTCTGATCTAACACGTTCGGCTTCGCTAGTGGTCGAAGCTCTGTGCTCATGTTAGACTGTGTGTAGTTCGTTGAGACACTGTGGCTTTCCGTTGCTTTGGCATATGAGTTTCTCAATCAATCCCGAAAAGACTATCTCTGCCTTTGTTTGAGTGCACTTCTCTTGATAATCGTCTTGTTTCATTTTTGATATTGCTATTCAAGACCCCCCCCCCCCCCCCATAGAGAGGGAGGGATAGAGTAAAATTAATTTGCACTTATTTATTTTTTTGTATAGTCATTGACGGCTGGGCCCAATTCGGCCTTAACCACCGCCACGTGGTCTTCCTTCTTGAACAACTACCCGGAGCTCACACTTGCGATCGTTATCACTTCCGATATCACCGCTATCGAATCGACCAAATTCGAGAGAAGGTTAGTTCCCTTTCATTTCCTATTCCCCTCTATAAAATAAATGTGTTGACACGGAGTTACTCGTTTTCTAGTATGAACCACCACAGTCTAATCCTCGTGGTGCAGCTCGATTAATACCGTACGAGAAAGATCCAAAGAGATCTGAAATGGCCCGTGATCCACTGGCTTTCCTAATGTGTAAAGCGAATCGAGCTCCACGTTCCTGTCTCCCATTAGACTGGCCAGGAGAAAAGAGTGGCCGGTTGGTAAGAGGAGGTCTGGAGAGCCTTCCATCTTCGAACACGACCGTAGTTCCTGGACGTTTCCCCTCTGCGTGTATTGATGCTGCACGACAGGCCGCTTCGATTGTGGCCGACTCTCTCAATATCTCCCCTCGTCTGCATGCTCGAACTGTTGAAGCCGTGGTTGCTGAGGCAACCGCTGACATGGTCGAGGAAGCGGAAGCTGGGAGATCGAAGCAATTAGCATCTGTAAGATAACTTCACTATAGCTAATTCTATTTATGCTCTCCTTAGGGTGGACTTTCTTTTATTTCTCCTCCCAAAGTCCCAGTTTTATTGTGTAAAGTTCGTAGTAGAAGATGCTCTGGCTGGGTGATTGGTTGCCCGTCTGCAAAGTCAGCTGTCACGGGTTCAATAGCTGAAAAGGGGGTTGTAGAAATCAAGTTTGTCATTGGAGGTGATTCATGATGCTAAGAATAATTACTGGAACTGTTTGCATGGCATATGAATTTTTTAAGCAAAGTGAACTTTCAATGGGCTATCTGTGGTCTAATTCATTACGTTTAGGAATTTACATCGAGGAGTGGTGTGTCTGTTGACCCTCTGAGTGTTTTGTCTTGTTAAAAGTGTAATCGAAATATGCCTTTGCTAATGGGTAACAGTAAAGAATGTAAGTGTGCAAAAGTTTATAGGAGTAGTACCAAGGTGATAGCTGCTATCTTTCCGCAATAGCCACTTCTGCCTTCAGCGGTGTATATAGATTTCAAGCATCATATGAATGCTTTATGATCTCATGTCGATCGTATACTCGCCAATGCTTACGTATTGGCTGACGAGGTTCGTATCAAAGTCTATTTTCAATTATATTGTGCTTTGTGGCTTGTAATATTAGGCATCAGGAGTGGGATACTTGCAGCTGTAGAATTGATAAGGACAAGTGAAATAATATTTTTATTTAGATATTATGTTTGTCTTCCTCAGCTGGCTTACCAACTCCGAAACATTCCAACCAGCCGAGAGGCTCGAATGTGGCGTGTGTCAGTATGCCCCTCAAGGATTCACAAACGTGGTCTCTTCGCCCTCTGCTCCTTCCGCCCAGGTGAATTGATTTGCGAGTACACAGGAGAACTAGTGTCTAACATGGTGTGCGATAAACGTGAGGCGATGTATCGGTCCAAAGGAGTGGACTGTTATTTCTTCCGTGTCACTGAGGATTTGGTTGTTGATGCCACCTACGCCGGAAACTATGCACGATTTATCAACCACTCCTGCCAGCCTAACTGCGGTGCTCAAATTGTGGGGAAGAATCATATTGTAATTACTGCTAACAGAAGGTAAGTTGCTTTTCTCTAGTAGCATATCTATGTTTGTCAACTTCCAAATCTCGCTGGCCAGAGTTCATAAAAATCAATGCTAATCGGCGCGCCTCTAGTCAGCCACGATGGTTAATAATAGAGTTGGCTAAATCTGAAATCATTAACGGGCGTCTATAGGAAACCTTTCCTCTACCAAGCGTAAGTGTTGAAAGGAACTTCAACTTTGTGGTATGCAATTGATTCATCATTGTCTTGTGGTACAGTGATTACTGAAGTATTTCACTCTAGTTTCCAAAAGTTGAATATCTATGTGTTCAAACTTGTTAGCGATTTGCAATCACCTCTTGCCACCCGAGAATTCAGAATTCTGCTAGTAAATATGGAGATACGGTGATTGCGAGGCTGTAGATGAAGACGTTCTATTCTTGCTCAATCTCTCTTGAGTTCCCATTGCCGTTGCGCAATATTTATAGCAAATGGCAGGCTCTTGATAGTTATCATTAGCTCTTTAGTTGACTTCGGGCTCCGCAGAGGGAAGAAACGTCAAAGTCACAAAGGTAAAGTTAAGTGAGTACTGTGGAAGTGGTGGAATATGACACACAGTGGGGTCATGGTAGTTTGAAGTGAACTGCCTGGTGTGAGTATACGTCACGTAATGTAGTTCGTTCGCTCTCTGCTACTAGCCTTTTGACTCGGAAACAGTGCACTAATTTCGCTTTTCTCTCTGTTGCAGAATTCTTCCAGGTGAAGAGTTGACTTACGATTATCAGTTCCCCAAGGAAGCGGAGAAGGTGTCCTGTAATTGCGGTCGAATTGGATGTAAAAGATACTTGAATTAATTTTCGCCTTGTTCACAATCTTTGCACTGAGCACTTTTACTTCTCGTCTAACACCTGCATCTTCTCGTTTTTATTTTATATTTAAACTTGCAGATTCACATTCTCCACTTCTCAATCTCCTGCCACTGTCTTTTTTTTCATAGCACTCCTCCCCAAATTTTATACATATACATATATTGTAAGTGAATAAGGTACTTCTCTCTGCCTCATTCACATCTATTTGTGTATTTAGAATATATGTACAGTCGGCGTATTGGGCTCAGTTATGCCCTCTCTACCTTTCTCTGTACCCTATCACTCCGTTCCTCTCATGTTCTGGTTTGGTTCTGGATAGAAACTACTATTTTTTGCCTCTTAATGTCGAATATGTATGTATGTATGTATGTTGAATCACAAGGTTGATCTGGAAGACCCTCGAGTTCCCACGCGCGAATTCATTCTCTTGCCATCCCTCCTGTTGCTATATTTATGTACTATGTAAAATTCTCGCTGTCTTTTCTCAAGTATTTAAAACAAGGAAACGCTTCAGATGGGCTTTGTTTTCTTCTTAATGTCTTGTTACATTGGTGTGATAGGGGATTCTGGGTGTCGTAGTTTGTAACATGTCAACAGAAAATAGGGAGATTATTGCTAGGACAAATAGCCATGACCTGTGTCTGAGAGAAGAATTTGCTGTGTAGCAAATTGTGCATAGGTAGCGGTCAAAGTGCACTTGTGGAGGCAGGGTTCGATGACCTAGTAATAAAATTGCCTGACAGTTTTCAGAACAGTGCTGCCAAGTGCGAGGTTTTCAATCAAAATTTCCTCGACTTCTCAATCCAACGGTAAGTCCAAGTCACAGGTTCCAGATTCGGCGTGACAAATTGATATCGTGCATGAAATTATTTAGCAAAACCAGGCAGCGATTTTAGTTCCAGAACGTTCTATTTGAGGTCGTTAAAATATAATATGTATAAATATAAAGTATGACGCAATATGGGGGGGGTGGGGGAGAGACAATCGAAGTAAGCAGGTTTCTCGATATTGGTTTCAGAAGAGAGGAAGGAGAAAATCGGAGAGCGAAGCAGCCAGCAAGATTTGGTATTTAGTGGGATGAAGTGGAGGATATATACACTCACATTTGTAGCGATCTCAAAACTATCTATAATGAAGAGATAAGGCATGGATTGTTCTGGCATTGCATTGATAAGATAGAGTGACCTAAGAGTAGGTGAAGCACCAAAAAGAAAGACAAGGGGTCAAGTGATGATAATACTTCAAAGAGAGGTCTATAAAGTAGAATGTGGGAGGTGGCGGTACAAACTCATATAGACGTTAGAATCTGACCTGGAGAAGGATTACTTACCTTGGCTAAGTGCACTTAAGGGTCAAAGAGGTCATCCAATAAGCCGAATGTAAACAAAACGCTAAGAAGAGCATAATGTTACTACAGAGGCGGGTGAGGTCACATTATTCACGTCATTCAAAGGATTCGTTAATATCATAAATTAGTATAAGGGATATGCATTTAAGCGAACTAAAATTCGGGACTTATTAAACCCCACATCATCTCCTGACTAAATACTAATCTTAGGCATATGGTGACCTCCCCTTTCGTAATTAATTATCAAATGTGCTTTCACATTAACATTCGATTCCATTTCTCAATTCTTAATCGTCACCAGTCTAAGTATTATCCTTAAGATTAGCCAAATCAACAATTTGAACTGGTGAATGCCGATATTGTATTTTGCTGTCTTAAGTGGAAGCAAACACATTTTTTCGCCTACTTGTACAATCAGTGTAACGTGAACAAACGTTAACTTAATTAGCTGCTTTGTAAAAGTTGGTAATAATTCGAACACATTGCAATTCCAACAAAAAGAATATACTTGCTAGATAACCCAACCTTAATTCGGCATACAAACGGCAAGCCAAGTGACTAATCGCCTCAGGGCCAAATATTTCGAAAACAAATAGAGAGAGAAACATATATGCTTCACAAGTAAATAACTTAATTGAAGCGGGCATTTTATTAATGTAGTATAACATCACGGTTAAATTAAGTCAAGTTAATTATTTCCTCACTTCCCTCCCCCACGTTTGTTGGCATTTTCCCATTGGCTGTAAAAGTTCGCGCCCTCGCGCGCTTAGATATAAGCGTAAGTCACTTTAGCACTACGTTTCCATTCCCATTACAGGACTTTAGTATGAGATTTCAAAGTCGCTGTCAAAATCATTCTGGTGGAAGAGTGGCATTCAGTGTCAGCAATATTCTCTCGGATGATGGTAATCAACGAGGAAGTGAGGAATCCAGACCTCAATGTAAGTTCTTTTATCATATCTTGCTTCATAACTCTCTCTCAGTGTGTATGACATATTTCTAAGGCGAAAATTTATAACTTTGAGTGTACGCAAATTTCTTCTGTCTATACAGCTGCTTTAAGTAGTGCTTATACCCTCCAAATCCCATTTAGAGTAATTATTTTCTCTGTTGATCAATACATTTAACCCTTTCTATCCCTGTAAACGCTTCGAATGTGAATGAATTAGGTCGTTCCCTAATTGACATTAGAGGGCTTTATCAGACCATTAAAATTTTAAATGGCCATGACCCATGTAAACATAATATCTTCTAGTCAATTCTTAAAACTAAGTAGTGTCATGCCAGAGGTCACAACCGTCACCGTGCAGTTGGAGTTCCAATGAGTTCCTCCTTATTTTTCAAGAATACCTATTATATCCAAACATCTCGGTGGATTCTACAATGTTAAAGTAATGGCTCTGATCAATTGTTAGCACCTTGGCTTTCAGAAAGAAAAAAGCATCTGATGTGGTTGACCAAGTGTCCAAAATTTATCAAACATGAATTCTCTCAGCAAGATGGTAATAAATCCCAAAGCAGTAGACTAGAACCGGGAAGCAAAAACGTGCCTGTCAAGTTGGTCAAGTTATTTCTTCAGTAATAAACCCTGTTGTGGAAAATAATAAGAATTGTTATTGTGCTCATTGGGCGAGTGGTGTAGTGGTCGTCCTGCACTCCTATCGTTTTAAAGGAAGTGAGATTGATGCTCACCCGCTGACAGGTATGGCCAAAAGAAATAGTTAGTTCTAATCGACAAGTTAGCTGGAGGAGTGACAATTTCTTACTGGCTTGGCCTCAGGATACATTCTCTCTGCCCAATTTTAATTAAACGGCTTGAAATTTCCTAAATGGTGGGAGGGCGTAATCTATTTTCCTTAACATGGCCTTAGATAGTATTTTGAATTTATAAGGTCCGATTTAGGTCGACATTCGTGTTATTCTGTCTATCACACACTCATTTAAACATTGTGGTAAGTGTTTGATTATCACGGATGAGTAGAGAGTCAATGGATTGCTATGAGCAATGCGTAAACAATCCGTGCACAGGTTGCCTACAAATGGGTCAAAATCTACATATTTAACGACTTGGTCATTTAAATGTTCACCGCTCTCACATTGTGGAAACTTTTGGTAATGCAGCGTGAGAATTATAAGCAAATTAGTCACAATTTCTGTGGCTACTTGCTCGAATCGACAGTGTCACTTTATAAATGACCGTTCTCACAATGTAGTTCGCATAGATGATTTTAATTAACCAGCGGTTACTAGGATAACCCTCCATGCATTCAAGAAAAGCTACACATCTATTTTATGCACGGTGATGACATATATCGTACATGCTGTGGATCATTTTCATCCGTCAATCTGTGAGATATTGCTTTTCTAATGCCCGCAAAAAACGTTGAGTTGAACTCCTCTCAACGGAGAACCAAAAAATGTCTCGACAAAACGTTCTAACTGTTGAATAGTCCAAATGCCGATATATGCATTCAAGAGTCAGAGATAAAAAATGTCAAGAATAGGAACTATGGCATTTTAGGGCTTCTTAATCAATGAACCGCTCGAAAATAGAGAAAAAGTAATTTAGTACTTCAAATAATACACCCTGCTATCAAATGAACAAAAGATTTCGCAAAGGAAACTCATATTTTATTTAATCCAATTAGGCTATGACCGGGAGTCCAGACATCCAAGTGTGCCGAGAAGTATAATGCCCGATCTGCTCTTCCTTCTCCAACAAATCTATGAAATGACAAAACAGCACCCATTTTGGAATTTTTACTTCGATTTCATTCAATCATTTGTTAGTTCGAGTAAGTCTTCTGAAACTGAAAATGGTAAGCCACTAAATACACTGAGGTCACTTCCCTACTCCGCCTAATTGCAGGATTTTACGTGTTTCATTACCACATCACAGCTAGTATAGCACACACAAACCTAATAATTACATTAAGACCTAAAAATGCGAAAATGTTTACAGTGAAGGATCATTTACAACTTATTATCGCTTTCTCGCCATGGGTATTGCCTCCTGTGGCGCGTTCAATTAGGGCCTTTAGTATTAATACAAATTCTAAAAGCATTTTCGCCATTTAGCACCAGTTGACCAATTACTAAGAATGAAAATAGCGGAACCACAGATTGGAAAGCAGCAAAACCACCAATTGAAGAAAACGCGGACAGTATTTTCGAGAGACCAAGTAATTGCGCTAGAAGGTGCCTTTGAATCCAAGCGTTATTTGTCGAGCAGAGAGCGAACCTATCTTGCTAAACATCTCAAACTCACTGAAACTCAGGTCAAGATATGGTTCCAGAATAGGCGGAATAAATGGAAACGCCAAAGTGATCCCAAAGCAGAAACCACTGGAACCGGTTCGTTTCTCTCTTTGGAGCCCACGAAAATTCCCCCTATGGATTTATCGTCCACTTCCAACTCCTCTATCCCTATGAACGCTGAAGAATGTTTGCTATCTCCGAAGTAAATTTATTGTCTTCTTAATTTCATGAATAGAAGGTATTTAAACTACTTTATTAGTTCCCGTTGGTAAAATTACATTGAACATAACTGATCTAAGTGTGTCGTATCAACTGGCGTTCTTGGTTAGTCTAAACTGTAATAAGAGATAATCCTAATCCTATTTACTCATTGACATGGATAGATAAAAACCTGTTAAATTAAGGCTATTTTTTACACCCTCCAATCGCCAGAGATGATTCTCTTCCTAATATTGACCAGATAATACTCATAAACTCGGATAAATGAGAAATTGAATCATTGGGCTGCTCGCACCCAATGGTCTCGCCTTTTGACTCATAATTTGTCTCTAAACTGCCAATTAAAAAAGAACGCAAAATCGGTCAACCACCTCCAAACTTCATTTCGCCTGTTCTCCACAATCTGAATTTCCCTTTTTCAGAACAGTCATCACCCTCTTTCGTCTCAATCGGTCCCTTCTCTTACTCCTTTCCCCTCTAACGTATTCACAGTCTTCCCACAAATGTTTATCCAACGCTAAAGGATTTTATTTCTGTTAGTCTAAGAATAATGAGTGATATCTTGAATGGGTCAACCAACCCAACATCTTCAGGCTTATAAAGCAACTTTATATAGGATAAGGGTTACTTTAGCGCTAAACCTCGTCTCATGAATGGTTTAGTTCACCTTCTCCCACTCCCCAATAGTTCAACGGTCAAATTTCCTGACTGAGTTCTTGATTGCAATTTGGATTACTGCTCTTCACATTCCGAGTATTTCGACCAGTTGAATCAATAGAGTAGTTGAAAATGATACTCTGATTCATTTTACGACTAGGAGAAGCCAAAGATGTTCATACTTCACAAGTTAACAGAGATTTTAGCATCCGAAATACTGCAACTCTTTCCTCATGTTATCCATTTGAGTTTAAGCATCCATAAGGTAATTAGAGGATTTGTCCACATTTGTAGAAAAGAGGACAACTTAGAATAAATTAGTGGCCATTAAATTGAATTCCAGCGGGGCAAGATGAGAACAATTCTCAGAAGATTTCTTGGTGGCTTGGGTTAAAAGCCACAATCCATTAAAACAACATGGGTGATGAAATTGAACGCGACGCGTTAAATTGACAAATGAAGGGATGCAGAAAAATCCCATTAGGTTTTACAACCCGTCGAAATGAATTTCTCTTCAGGTTTCATTAAAATTTATTTGCCTTTACTCAAGCAATTGGGATGAAAACGGAAATAATAAAGCCAAAGCACTGTTTTACACAAGAGGTCCACACCTTTAGTAAACTACAGTGGGCACAACTATGTAACAAACGTTCCTGTTAGTACTACTTGATACTGGTCTGTAGGCTCGAAACATAGTCCTTATAAATTCACCCAGTGACCTAGGAGTCATAACCTCGGGAATACCAAATGTGATGCACTGAAATATGCACATCGCTAAACTTCTTCATATATCCTTCTCCTAAACTGATATATCGGAGCTGTAAATCAGTTAATTTAAACTTCAAGTTCTTTAGTATAGCAAAACAAGCAACATGCTTTCCATTGCGTCGATATAGAAAAATAAAAAAAATAACTAAATAAGCAGCCTTAGATCGGAAACTATCACTAGATACCTATTAATGGAAAACAATACGTGGGAATATGTGTCATCCATTTAACTTCATTCGTACACGCCAAGCTGTTGTAAGAGAGGTGATGCATGAATAAGAAACGTGGTGAGATTCAGAATATGAGAGAGGACCTCTTAACTAAATTAATTATCATTGCAACTGTACAATGGAAGGCATATCCATTTATAGTGACCACAAAGGGCTTGAATTGAAGTACTCCTCAGCTCACTGTGCTTTATGCGGAACACAAAAATTCTTTTTATTACTCAGGAATTCAAATAGATTGACTACTAAACACACTTCAGCCAATATAAAATATACACATATGCTGGAAATCACTACTCCGCCAATATAAACTCACTTAAACCAACGACACTTACCAAATGACTAGCCTCATCTCAATAAATTACTCCTTAGGCAGCTTCCATGCCCCAAACAACCAAATCATGCTTTCCTCCATAGCTCACAATAACAACGTACTAAACGGAGAAAAATCGATAAGTGTCAAACCTAGCGTACTCCACGATCTGGGAGTTTCATCGCAAGCCGCCCACTGAGCAAAATCAAGCACAAGAATCCTCTACATGCGGTTCGAAAAACACCAAGCCAAAAAAACGGAATATAACCCCAGATATATCATTAGATATAGTTATACAATACTCCGTTCCACCCAAAATGACAAATGGGCGCAACAGAGTAGCAACAACCCTAGCCTTCCTAATTCACTTTCCTTATTAAAACTTAATAGCAACAACTTTATAGTTTACATCATAGTTACCAATTTTCATCTTTAAAACACAAAAGAAAAGTAAATAGAATTGGTATATTTGGCTAGAAAATACAACAATAGATAATACAGGCCAAGAACGTACCTAAAAGCAAAAACATTGGGTTCAAAAAACATTACCATCAGTAAATAAAATCTCTTCACAACTCTGAGTGAGCTGAGTGATCATCATTGAACGTTAGCTTACCTGAGAAGCATACAAAAGCACTGCAATAAACAAATTTTGATATGGGTTATCTAGAAAGAAAGGATCGTTATTAAAAGGGTCAGAACAAAAAACAGTCGTCAAAAGTCGGAGAGCTGGGTGATCATCACATACACGCAAGAAAATGCTTACCCCTTACAAGGCAGTTGTTACTTTCCTCCAAGATGTGAATGGTTCGATTTGTTGGATGAATAGGACTCACACCTACAAAAGTAAAGGTAAGTTGATAGAAAGAGAAAAAAATCAGATAATACATGCGCTCATCACGAGTCGGAAAACAGGAATATCATCAAAAACAGCTTACTACACGGAACCCAGCATGAAAAACTGCAGCATGCGACCTAAAATGCCATTAAGCTAAACAAATTGAACTTGACCTTAAATAACTTAGTAGATATGGCTATAAAATAGTTCGCTTTATCTCAGTTTCATATTTTTATATTAAATATTGCTAAATTAGTTTAAGCCAGTTACCATAAGTTGATTTTAAAATCGAATCATTAAATATTTACACTTTTAATCAACGTTTAAAAATTTGATATTTTGAAATAGTTTCATGTTAGGATTAAATTAATTCTACCACCTTTTCATAAAATGGTTAACTTATTCGTGTAAATATCTTATTGTTTGGTAGAAACATGATCATTTTATCATAATTTGGTCAAATTGATGGGGTATTTAGGAGCAAGATTAAAATACTTTACTGAGGCAGCAACAAGGTTGTCTGGTGCATGCAAATGATTGCCCTGCTATTAAATTTTACTCAGATTAAAAATGGGCATTCTTATTCGATAATGGATTTCTAACCTTTTAAACTAAATATGCTGTTACTCCAAAAACTCTGCAATATGCTTTATTGCTAGTTTGATGATTTTTCTTTTGTCAATACTTGTGTTAAACTTAACCACAGTATTGTGAAAAGGCCCTGACAATAATAAGTAGTAGTCTTTGTTAAATGTATGGAGTCGTACACATGACTCAAACCTCCAGCCGTCACCGTTTAGTAATGTGGACCGAGACCACAAAGAAAAAAAAATCATCTCCTCATTGCTCCAGGAGTCTTAAGATAGCCAGAGGAATTAAAAATTAGTTCATCAATATTTCTTCACGAGGCCTCTAGTTTCTATCATCTCCACACTAACTAACATGGAAATTGAGCATAACAAATGAACAGATATTTTGCACATTTGTACCTTAGCGTACATTAACTATATTCCGTTGTGCTAAATATCAATCTACACTGAATGAATGCAGTTGGGTAATATAACTCCTACACATTTTCAAATGATATGACCAAGCCCTGAACGCATGAATCTCCAAACTCATTTGGGTGCTCCAACTTTGGATAACCTGAACATAGAGCAAGAGGAAAAGTAAGTAAGTAAGTTCTCTACCAAAACATGGTGTTGGATAACATAGTTACTAACCAGTACAATCTGAGTTAAAGTTGAACATCAGAGAATTGTCTAAAAAGTGAATTAGAAGAAGAGTAAAAATATTTAACGTTCAGAGCAGCCCCGTTAACATGGATTTTTACAAAACCTTTCCATAAATTTTTCTTTGTAAACTCTTGTTTGGCTCTAGAGCGTAAAAAGGTTTTCCAACAATGACAACAACAGAACGGAACAGATCACCTGAATTTATGATGATTATACCTTATTACTTTTTGGCCTACAGATCCAAACATTCTAATTTAAGTTAACCGGAGTCCAGTAGTAAATTTTGCAATGTTCTCGTGGGTACTGGTCGGTTCTAGTCATGATGGTTAAGATTGCAACTTGAATTGCTCTTTTCTTAAAGTGGTTGGGAAGGCAAAACTGTCTTCCATGATATTTCACAGTCCACCGATCTCAACATAATGCACTTGAATTGACAGTTGATTCTAAGTTGTCAGGCCACAGTTGGCCGTGTCAAATGAAGCCAAAAATTGTCTGGTGCCAACGCATTCTCCCACCACTGCGACCGACAAAGACTTTAAGATATGCGTCTAACACTCTTCTCCCCATTTCAGATCCACTTTGGATATGAACTTGTCAGATGGAAGCTCATCTTTACCCCCTACACTCTATGGAGTTCTTGACGTTGCCTTTCGTTTCCCTAATAACTCAAACTTTTCATCACCATTCAAATAAAGACAATGTAACAGAGATTGTTGTGTGTTTGCTTGTGTGTGTGTACGTGTGTGTTTGTATCAAGAAGATGTTAGTTGCAGTGCGGTTAGTCATTTTCTCGAAGAATCCCTACATGTATCCAAGATAATTATAGTTTGTAAATATCTCACCCATATTGCCTAATTTGGAGTTAAATGATGCAAATTATTTATTTATTTATTTATTTATTGCACCTCAAAAAACCCTCTCCAAACGCATACACACACACGCATGGGTATAAAAGTTGCCAATTATCTGAATTGCAAACTCTGAGCCCGCCAATATTTTGCAGCATCGGACAAGTTTCGATTGCTCAATTTTTGTCATCTAATAGAGCCAATTGACAAAGACATCGTTTTAACATTACTTTCCATACCCACAAAGTTTAACTATGAACGCAAAGCGAATTCATAATTTCTGTCCGAATTTTCCACTTCTGCCGTGATCTCCTATTATCGCTACCAAAATGTTTGTACCTCCATGAATTGGAATGTCAAAGACATGTTGGATATGCGATTTTCATAAACACATTTGCTGATAATCTTGTATTCTCCACTCTGCATATCTCTCTTTCTCGGATATTGCCACGAGGACATTGCAAAATTTACTGCTGGACTCCGGGTAACTTAAATTAGAACCTTTGGACTTGTAGGTCGGAAAGAAATAAGGCACACTCATAATCGTTTTAACATGGAATTCAAATAACATTACTATCCGATGTAGTATGATATTTAGCACAATGGAGTTTTTCTAACGCACACTATGGTAAAATGTGTACAATATCTGTACATTTACAATGCTCAATTTCCATGTTGGTAATTCTGCAGGTGATTTAGACTAAAGGTGTTTACTCATAAAGATGTGCGTGCAGATGTCGAGAGTTAGTGGATAATGGTTAAGATAAAAGTTGAAAGTTGATTGGTCACCAAGTTGTACCAGTGAGAATCAGTGACTTGGAGGAAAGACTAACTGCAAAACACTATAGTTCGGGCATTAAAAAGTTTGAGATTTGTGAGTAAAAGTGAATGGAATAACATGGATGAAATGTGATAATGAGTAAGTGATTATGTCCTTGAATGTGTGTCAAACATTTGCTACTTATTTATATACAGTAGTGTTGTGTTTAGTAATAAATTTATTTGAATTGTGGGGAATCAACAGATTCGTTATGTTCTTCACAAAGTAAACCCGGTGTGGTTAGTTCCGTTTACGAATAATCCCCAAATTGAATTAAGATAATTATAGTTTGAAAATATCTCATCCATAATGCCAACACAGACACACACACGTCCACACGCATATGCACAAAGTTGTTATTTATCTGAATTCCAAGCTCTGAGCTCGTCAACATGTTGGAGTAACAGACATTTTCAGATGCCCAATTGTTGTCCTCTAATAGATCTAATTGACAAAGACATCGAATTAGCAGTGGCTTTGAAATAAGACAATGTAAAATAGATTTATTGTGTGATTGTTATGCGTGTTCGTATTAAGCCGACCACGTTACTTCTAGTTTTCAAATGGTGCTATGGAATAGACTGAACATGCTGGAGCAAATCCATCAATGTGAATATTCGCCTTTCTTATAAAGTGGGCTTTACAACACAATGCTGTGACGCTGTTCAAAATCTAGCACAGAGCTTACACCTCTTCTCTTTCACATGGCTTTCTTGGTTTACCTAGGTGGAAACGGCGTTCAATCACTTCCGTTGTGAAGAGGTTGTAGTACTTGGTGCCAAACAACTGATTCCCGAGTTATTCCACCCCTCCAAATGTCATCTCTAATGCTTGTCTAAATAGAACCCTGATTATCGCTTCCCAAAGCAAGTATTCCATTCACATTTCGAGAAATATCGTTCATCCAATATTATCGGCTCCAATGTCGACATGTGTACATCAATGTAATGGTGATTGAGATACCACCAATTGCCCAATCGGTCTGTATTCATGTGTCCGTTATCCCTATTATCATCACAGAAGGAAATGAATACGCATCATTTAAGAAACAGTCATCGAACATTCGTCTTGTGTGCACTAAAAATATGCAATGTTTACCTCTCTATTTATACATTTCGCACTGAAATTAAGGTCTCTGATTAGTTGTTAAAGTTATTTACATTCGCTAATATGAGAATAATAAACCACATTTTCAATTTAAATCTAATTTTCAATCTTTTAATTGAGGCAGAGCAATGAAATATACTTTTAAAACACAGACAATGTAAAATAGATTTTAGTTTTCGAATGATGTTTTTGGAATAGACTGAACCTGCTGGAGCAAATCCATCAATCTGAATATTCGCCTTTCTTATTAAGTGGGCTTTCCAAAACAATATTTTCACGCTGTTGAACTAGAATTAGAAGCATACCTCGTCATTCTTTGAGCCCACAGACTATCATGAATCAGTTGGACAGCTAATGTGAGATAGGCTGAGATGTACTCCTTTTCAGACATTAGGTTGGCTTTGATGGCAGTGACACAACGATCCCCACCTTTCACCTTGCAAACCTGGACCATTTTCCTGTTCTCATCTATCTTTATTCCACTTCATTATATCTCTCTGTTCAAATACCAACTCAAATGCTTGTATATATAAGTGAAATAACAGAGTCCCAATAATCGCTCCCCAAAGCGAGTATTCCATTCCCATTTACATGCGGGTGTTTGTGTCAGCATTACGGATGAGATATTTTCAAACTAAAAGTTTTTTTATTCAATTTGGGGATTATTCGTAAACATAACAAACCAAACCGGATTTACTTTATTAGGAAAATAAAAAATCTGCTGATTCCCCACAATTCAAATATTGATTTAATTATATCACATAACAGGCTTTATGATAGTTATCATTAGTCCTTAAGTTGACTTCGGACTTCATAGAGGGGAGGGACATCAAAGTCACAAATGTCGAGAGGGAGAACAGAAGAGCGATTAACAGATGTAAAGGAGACAGACACAAAAGTGGAGAAAAGTACAGATACAAAGGTAGAGGAAAAGGTAAGGTAAGATGAGTACTGTGGAAGTGGTCGAATATGACACACAGTGGGACCATGGGAGTTTGAAGTAAACTGCCGAATTATAGACTTTTTTGCCGTATAAGTATAAGTTGCCCAGGGTGCACCATATGGAGGTAAGTTTAACGCACAACCCACAATTCAAATAAGTTTATTACTAAACACAACGCTACTGTATATAAGTAAGTAGCAAATGTTTGCCACACATCCAAGGACATAATTACGTACTCATAATCACTGTTTCGGTGTTTAGAGTTGGCACCCAAACTTTTGTTTGCTTTTCTAATTGTGACGATGAGTTGTCAGTCGTGTACACTTTCACAAAGCTGGAGGTTGGTGCTCGAAGTTACACGTCCCCTGAAAGTCAGTACCAATCATAGCGATTAAAATGTTCTATATAGCAATCAAATAGAGAATTATCGCAAGGACAGCACACATGTTTAAAGAATTAAAGTACACAATGGAATAGTAGTAGTCTCCGTGACAATGTGTGGTGTCTTACACATGACTCAGACCTTCAGCTGTCACTGTTTGGTAATAGGCACCGAGACCAAAAAGATGAAATAAGTCATCTCATCTAAATTTCAGGATTAGCATGGTAGTTAGAGGCAATACACAACAGTTCATGAGGCCTCTGGCATGATTACGTGTCCGAGTCTCAGCCTGATGACTGGCATTTGTGTACAAACCAGCATATAACTGAAACGTCCACAATGTCCACAGATAATGATACCGTCTCTCCATATGAAATTAACGCCCTTCTTCTCCTAAAATCATTGTCTCCTAATCTTCATCTCTTTCACATACACACATTTTATCCATGTTATTCCATTCACTTTAACTTACAAATCTCAAATTTCTTTATTCTAGAACTAAGTGTTTTGTTGGTAGTCTTTCCTCCAAGTCACTGATTCTCACTGGGACAACTTGGTGACCAATCAACTTTCAACTTTTATCGATATCTACACGCACATCTTTATGAGCAAACACCTTTAGTCTACATCACTTCCAGAATTACCAAAATGGAAATTGAGCAGTGTAAATGAACAGATATTTTACGTTAGTACCATAGTGTACATTAAGAGTACTCTAATGTGCTAAATATCAATCCACATTTGATAGATGCAGTTGGATAATATAATTCCTACACATTTTCAGATCATATGCCAAAGCCTTGAATTTAGTCTTTTTACTAGTCTTTTTCACGACTCATTTGGATGTTCCACTTTCGGATAACTTGAACGTAGCATAACAGGCATAGTTAATAAGATTGTCGATAATCCAATCTTTCCATAATGTCCATCAGTAGGCACCATGTGGTGTGAGAAACCAAATTTCAGGATTATTTAAAATTGGTGCTCACCTACGTGTAATAACTCACACCTCTACTTGTCCCATCAGGCCTATTCAGTTCGACTTCTACGCATTTGAAGGCTACTCCATAATTTGCAAGGATATACAGCGTAATAATTAATAAAAAAGGCGTTTCTCTAAACTCATACAAAGTGTAACAGTAATCATTCGATTAAAACTCCATTCAACAAAGTTAAATCGAAGACTTCACACATAGTCATTACAACCAGGTATGCAAGGAGACGTCCTACTCAGTAACTTTGTAAATTGATAAGTAGTTGACCTTAACGCTGTGAATTATCCCCAATAGCAATTAGTGGCTTGAAGATAAAAAAATCGTGAAGACTTGAACTAAACCCTGCATTTTACTCCATTTTAATTTGCCAATAGATTACTTATCTTTAGCAAACTGATATAATAATTTGTATTTATCGGGTCACGTGGTAAGAGGATATGCATGAAGAAATAAGTATTTAACTGTTCTCATTCGAGGAGAGAGAGAGAGAGAGAGAGAGTGTGTACGTCATTAAGCTGAAGCCACGTGGGTGTGGTGAGTTTCCGGGTCAAGCGTATCAATTGTGACAGGAAACAATTCTCTCCTGACAAATTAGCAAACAATTTGACAATTGAAGTAGAAATGTTGTTGCATTCTTTATTTTGCACGATTTAATGCAATGACAGGTAGTGAGAATGGGTTTTGTTCCCTGGTAAACAGTTTTGCCCAGAGAGTCATTCAATGTAGTTGTGAAACAGCCACCAACGTGTCTCTTAGCAAAATCTTACTGAATTGCCACCACAGATTGATTTCAAGTGAGCTGTGCCGAGGTGACCGAAATCTCACTTTTGAATTGTCTGATTGTAATTTCTGATGGTTGAGAGATCAACCCAAAATCGCGACTAACCCATGATAACACTGGTGATGATTTAACCTGAGTTTAATTATGTGCTTTGAAGGCTATAAGCTTTGCGGCGACGCGAGAAATTACCTTGAATAATCTATGCTACATTGATTAGGTAATTTGATATCAGAATGATTGGCGTTAAGTAGTAACTTTAAAATGCTAGTGTAATATTCATCAGGAGTTGAAGACGGTGAGGAGATAAAAAGAGAACATAGCTTCTAAGCCTCGAATAACCTCGTAATGAGTATGCGGAGATTAAACCAAGTAGTTTTCCTAAGAGCGAACAACTCGTAACTTGCATTAGTAATAAATGTAGTGAAGTTCAAGGTAGATTGGTAAGACAGGTGAAGCCGATCAGGGGAAACATTAGTTATGGGTGTTGTACCAAGACCCTTAGCATCTGGCCACGAGACACGGCGAAAAACTTCAAATTTATTTTTAGACTCATCATATGTTTTTTGCTAATCATATATATATATAACAACAGCAATAAGCACAGGTGATTTCAAGCTATCTACACGTGCTTGGCAGGACTTCAAAGTCGGAATTCACTTATAGTGTCATGGTGCCTGTGCCGAAAACTTATTGAAAAATATTCAAGAATTGTAGGAAGGATTCAATGTTCCTTTATATTCTTCTCCATATTTGTTATCATAAATTGGATTAGAGACGAATATTTCGATATAAGACACTAATATTGCCCTTCCGTTAGAATTTGGCGCATTAATGACCATGGACGTCGGATTCATGCTTTCTGCTTCACCAAATAAATCACGAGGAATTATTGTCCATGTATTGCTGGTTACTTGTATTCATGAAGTCATCACGGTTATGCATGTTAAAGTCATCCCAAATAAATCAAGCAAAGTTATCAGCATCGTTGTAGGTGCATCAAATTCCTCTATTTATTCCTTGCAGAATTACATTTTGATTACGATGTTGATGATTTCAGAAATGACACTTGGAAGACGGATAATGTCAGTGATACTGCGGTTGGTGCCATTCTTGTCTCTAATTGTGAAATTATCAGCTTTAACAAGTTTCTTTATAAATAACTAAATAATTTACGGATAAGACAATGCTTTGAATAAAATCGCCTCTCATTATTTGTAATTCGGCATGAACTTTTCAATAAAATCTCTGTGAATGTACGTGAGTATCAAGTCTACATAAAGGTGAATTGGCATTTTCCGCAAATCAAGAATTCTAGACTTTTCCCATTTACCACACAGTTGATCGTTTCAATGTATTTTTGCTTTTAATATTAATATTACATATTTGGAATCAGCAACAACGAAGCTTAATACACTCTAGCCGAATCCTTAACTGGAAGTATTTCCTACCATGTAAAATAGCATTTATTATGAGACTTATCGAATATGTGGTTTTGAGTTTATACTATTTATTAAGTGCCATTATTATTCTGAACATATTCAATTGGTAAATATTTGGTAGAAAAGCATAAAATTAATATTTGTCGAATGAGTGCATTTTTCCATTTTGTCAGGTCAATTCATCTATAAGTGTTAAGTTTTGTCATACTTTTACTCATACGTCTATGCAAATAAATACAAATGTCTTAAAAATTTATTTCGACAAAAATTACAATTTTGAAAGCAAATATGTCTTGGACTTGGATCAATCGGCCATAATACTAACTTTTTGGAATAGTTAATGTGTGCTCCTAAAATCAAATGAAAATTAAACTAGAATTATGTTCCGCCATAATTTGGATTATTAAGTAATTCAAAATACTCCCAGTCACTGCGGATATGTATTTCAAACGCGTTTCCAGTAAAAAAGTCTCTAGTTCCATCATTGATTACCTCCTGTCGACACCTCCCCACTTTCATAATTTTCCAGTGCACCTAAACGCCAAAAGACGTGAAATCGTTCAAGTCCCTCTTTGCTCTGCTCGCCTTCTACTCAACAGTCAACTACTCGCGAAATTTACTGGAAGGATACCCCTGCACAGTCTTCACAGACCTCAAGCCGCAAATTAATACTGGTTATGCGTGGGCAAACCATCATTTACCGGGGAGAATACATTATCTGCACTTCAGCTTTCAGTTCATCAACGATATCCAATACCCTGGGGGCGGTAGTAATGTTGCTGCTAATGTCATGCCAACTTTACAACCAAACTAAATTGTTGCAACATCACTTGACTTCATTGAACTTGCTGCTAACGAACAAGTCCATCCCATCTCCAATCACTTCATATTGAATCTATGAGACCTTTCATTCCACAATCACACTACTGGAAGTTCTTGACTAACTCTCATTTATTGTCATAATCAACACTGTGTATGGAGAGTAGATGGAAAGGAGGTGTCAGATAGTGTGTACACAATAGACCAATGAGTAAAAGGATCAGTACTAACTAGGATGTGGGTGAAATATTCGGATGGAGGGTGACACCTGTTATAGGCAAATGTATACTCAGGCAGAGGAAAGGAGTAGTGTGGACTTCTAGGATGTGTTGAAGTTAGATACCTTGTCGAGTGACACATTGTTTATCAGTGAAAGTAACGTTATGTTGGTTGGTGTCCAGATGAAGTGGCCATTCATGAGCTTAATTTTTGACCTGACAATTCGGTATCATAGTGCATGAAAGTGAGCGAAGATGTTCCAGTGGTGCTACTGGATTGCAAAGTCCTTGGCTTGCGGGTTGAAACAACGTTGTGAACTTTGATATTGGAAATGATTGGAGGTGGACGTTCAAAGTGAAGGAAAAGTTGTGAAGTGATTCCGTAAAATCTCCGTCAAACTGTTGATTAGTAGAAAATCCATTGAAGTCGAGTGAGATTACATTTATTTTGTTTAATTGTGAATTTGGCATGGCACAAGTAACAACATTACTACCGTCATCGATGGATTAGATATCATTAGCGGATTAGAGGATGGAGTCGAGGAGACGGAGGCTCACCATATGGCGATTTTTGTCTATCAGTTTTGCCATTCGATATTTTATGGGAATGAAGCTAAGCCATTTATTTGATTATCTTTCCTTATTTTTTTATCAAATATTGACTACCTTAAGAGTGCCCCTAAGTTTCCGTCATTACTACCATTATATATTTAAAAATTGTCTTGATCACGTTTGGTTATCTTCACCCAGTTAGCCCCTCATTTACACGACTTCTTTGAGATAGTTAAACAGTTCTTCTCTGAATCAAGATGCAACAACTAGTCGAGTTTCACTAAGTAAATGGGCAACTTTGTGACTTGACTGATTTGGTCAGAACATTTATTGTTCACCCATAGTGTGCAATATGCTGGTTGAGGATGCGTAATAAAATGAGCCTCCGTCTCCTCGACTCCATCCTCTAATCCGCTAATGATATCTAATCCATCGATGACGGTAGTAATGTTGTTACTTGTGCCATGCCAAATTCACAATTAAACAAAATAAATGTAATCTCACTCGACTTCAATGGATTTTCTACTAATCAACAGTTTGACGGAGATTTTACGGAATCACTTCACAACTTTTCCTTCACTTTGAACGTCCACCTCCAATCATTTCCAATATCAAAGTTCACAACGCATCCTCAACCAGCATATTGCACACTATGGGTGAACAATAAATGTTCTGACCAAATCAGTCAAGTCACAAAGTTGCCCATTTACTTAGTGAAACTCGACTAGTTGTTGCATCTTGATTCAGAGAAGAACTGTTTAACTATCTCAAAGAAGTCGTGTAAATGAGGGGCTAACTGGGTGAAGATAACCAAACGTGATCAAGACAATTTTTAAATATATAATGGTAGTAATGACGGAAACTTAGGGGCACTCTTAAGGTAGTCAATATTTGATAAAAAAATAAGGAAAGATAATCAAATAAATGGCTTAGCTTCATTCCCATAAAATATCGAATGGCAAAACTGATAGACAAAAATCGCCATATGGTGAATCAAATATTCGTTTATCCAAAATTTTCAACTAGTGACACACAAAGGTAACGCAAGTCTCACAGCTATTCAGAACTATGGAATGTAATGCAAGAAAGTATCTTCGTCATCATCATCATCATTCATATCTCACAAACGTATTTTACATGTTGACAAATACCTGCATTAATGTTCTAACAAATACATGCGACAATTACTCCAAACACGTTTCTCTCTCTTGCCGTCTTTAACCCGGAAATGGAGCAGCATAATGATGACGATGTGCTCATATGGGTCTGCTTAAGTGTAAAGGAATTGAACAAGAAGGGGCCAGTGTTATACGTACAAAAACCTCTAACTCAGTGCCTGACCTGCATGAGTTGAATAGAGCGAGAGAGGTGGAGAGAGGGGGGGAGGAGAGAGAGATAGATATGAAGCCCCTAATGAGGTGGTTAGGAAGGAACATAAATAGCAAACACGTCAATAAGCAAGCATCCTCGGCGCCTATGTATTCAACTTTAGATTTTTCCATAAAGTGGGTGTTTTGCTGAAGGGCTTCACATGGAAATACTGCCTTGTGAGAAAGTAGGATAACGTTGTGACTGTGTCACGAAAGGAATGTTATCGAAATACGTAGGTCTCCTGATTAGACAAAGACTCCTCTCATTTCTACCAATCTGAGGTTAGAGTCTTGAAAATAAGTTGCGGTAATTGTCAGGATAAAGGCATTTTCAAGTTCACAATTTTAAAGAATATAACTAAACGCTTCAGTTATTCCTCATTGCTCAGAGGTTACAGTGTCATTGGCAGTTTTTGAAAACACCTCAACTCTAGAACTCATTTTTTCCAATTGGTAAGATTATTTTGTGATAATAGAGTTGACACAACTGGGTGTTATGAAAGACACTTTGTAGTGCCAAGTGAATTAACACGGTTTTACCTTTTTCGGTGCTGCTCAATTAACACATTTCTTATGATATCGCGGGCATTAAAAGAAGGCTGTACACAAAATCAATTCAATAATGACCTGTTCTAATGCGTGGGAGGGGCCTGTCAGTAATATGCGCCAGTGGTCGGATGAATTTCCAGGTCAAGCAAATCAGTCGTAAAATTAAAACTATCAGAGGAAAAACATTTTGCTTGAACTGTTGAAAAAGTATGAAAATTTGAAATTCATATTATTTTTAAAAGATTTCATATATTTCATGAATTTGTGCAAATACTGCTAGCCTGCATATATTTCATTGTACAGTGAACGACATACCTTTAACAAACTCCTAGGTGTTTTACCCCTTTTACAATTAACTGCTATGAAACTGTAAACAGCTCGGCTGTCACAAAGGCGAGTTGAATTTTTTCAGTTAACCCACTTTAAATGAGCTTAATAAGTAGACCGAGGTCTTTCTTATCGTACACCTTCACGATTCTTATCAGTCTGTAACTTGCGTAGTAGAGAGCTAGTTTTGGGGCACCAAGGTAATGCCCACCGAGACAAGACTTGGCACAGCATCTTCGTAGATTACATATCACCACTTTATACTAATTGAGCTAGTGAACTAACATGAGTATCCTCCACTTCAACTTCATTTTACAATCCACCAGTAATATTCGATACATCAATGGCGGTAGTTAGGTTGTTCCCGATGCATTGCGAAAGTCCCGACTAAACCAAATCGTTACCTCACCACTTGACTTCAATGAACTTGCTGCTGATGAACAACTTGATAAAGAATTTGCGAAATCACTTCACCACCTTCCTTGCACTTTGAACGTCCACCTCCAATCGCTTCTAATATCAAAGTTCATTGGGATGTTTCATCCTGCAAGCCAAGACTATTGCAGTCCAATAATACCACTGGAAAGGTCTGAGGTTTGAGGTCCATGAAGACAGTGTAGGGGTGGCCTTCCAGGAAATGTCGCAAGTGCTTGACTGCTGGGTAGAAAGCGACCAGTTGTCTAGCAAATGTGCTGCATATTGTTTAGGTGGGCATTGGCTTTTCGCGAATGATGATGCCCAGTCAATCTCGTATTCCATAGGTTAATGCTTTGGGTTACCTTTAAGTACGAGACTCCAATTGGTGTCGCAAAACTAGTCTTTAAGCATCTCTACATTGGGTAACAGGACAAGACAAAAGTATTACAGACTCTTCTCCAAATATCACCGAGGCGTCAACACCCAACTTTGTTCATTCCAACAAACAAATTAAAGTCACAACCTACAACAATGAAAACGCTTCAGTCGCTTATTTCATTTCACTAATCCATCATTTCTAATTTGACAAACATTAATAAAAATTAACATCCAAACAAAAAATATTTTAATGTCAAGAATTTGAGAATGAGCAGTATCTAAGAGCAAAGTCATATGGATGACTACTTGTGTTCTTCCGAAATATTCATCGCTTTAGCAACAACTCCCAAAAAATCTCATCTGACTCCTTTTCTAAACACTATGATATGAAATTAAATTCATCATTTTGGACTAATGAGTATTACTCAGGGTCAATAATTCCGATATCACCTCAACTAAAATCCGTCCTTTCAATTATTTAAGTGTTTCCCCAAAGCTTATAATTTTCAAGGCAAATAACTAAACTCAGGTTCAATCATCTCTAGTACAATCTTGGTTTAGTCACGATTTTGGTTTACTTTCAAGGCAGTTCAAAAGTGAGGTCTCGGTCACCTTTGCACAGCTCACTTGAACTCAATCTGTGGTGGCAATTCAGCAAGATTTTGCTAAGAGACACGTTGGTTGCTGTTTCACAACTACATTGAATGACTCTCTGGGCAAAACTGCTTATCAGGGAACAAAATCCATTCTCACTACCTGTCATTGCATTAAATCGTGCAAAATAAAGAATGCAACAACATTTCTACTTCAATTGTCAAATTGTTTGCTAATTTGTCAGCAGAGAATTGTTTTCTGTTTGCAAAATAGGGTGAAAATTGATGCGCTTGACCTGGAAATTCATCACTTCAGCGTGGTTTTGGCTTAGTTCACATCCTCACCTAGCATGAGAACATGTCATTGTTGACCAGATGACACCAAACCATTGTATCATTTTATTCAACATAAGATATCTATTGACAAATTAGTATTGAGAAGAGAGATCCAGATTAATTTGCTTCGCACAATAAAATGCACATAATCACACCAAATCATGTTAACCCCCCATCATCACAAAGTTAGCCTAGCAATTAGGAGAAGTGTTCTGAAGCCGAAGTGTTGTCACAACCAATCACGGAGCTCTGGTTTGTTCGCAGTATTGCAGCATGAAATATGCAGCTCGTTGGAGTCCGTAACTCAGGATACAATATCGAATCTACATCTTCGCGATGGCCAATATTAGCCACGTAGTTGACGACTTTATTCCTCTCCACTTTGTGGTGTTCACTTCAGATCATTGGTTCGTGATTGAACTGTTTGTCAGAAGATGGTTTTGAAACTACATGATGAGCCTTGTCTGGTATCCTCAGTGTTGATTTATAATCATGCAGTAGGAGTTACAATGGAACGATCTTTCGCTCATTTCTGCTAAAATATATTTACTCAATTCAATGAAAAATTTCAATTGATAGAATTTATAGGTCATCTTTCCATTATTTTTTTACAATATCCTTCACTCCAAAATTGGGCATAGTTATGTCAAGTAAATTTGCTAAATGGACTCTGGAAACCTAAATATCCCGTCGAATTATTTCGAATATCACTTCGACTTGGTAAGTTGATACTACTTCACCGGTGTATCGGAATGAGAATTCCGACACGCTTTTCATGCTCCGATAATCCTTATTTGCAAATTTGTGAAAATCTAACCTTTGCCTCTTTGCTAGTACAACAGATATGTAATTCGTTGAAAGAGCAGTAGAATCAATTCAATCGCACATCGCATTGGTTATTAACCTACAAGAAAATCTATTTATACAGAGGTATAAACTGTAAATCTCACTGATTAAATTTGTAATAAGATGGCAGTACCGTTCTCTGAACCAAGGGATCCTGAGCCAGTTTATGACGAAAGTGAAAATATACGTACTAAATGGTCCTTCGGATCCTATTTACAATTATAAATTGTGTAAGAGGAGAATATTTCAATTATTGATCATAATATTTCCCTTCCAATAGATTTTGGGAGCATCAGTGATTGCATACGGCCTATACGTGGTTTTTACTTCACGAGAAATTATTGGTTATGCATTGATTGCTACTGGCATTCTTGAAATCTCCACGGTTATGTTTGTTATATTCACCCCAAATAATTCAGGCAAAGCTATCATCTTCGTTGTAAGTAACTCAAATTCCTCTATTCATTCCTTGTAGCATTTCATTTTGCTTATAATAATAATGATTTCGGAAATGACGCTTGGAAGCCTAATAATATATTCAAAACGTGGAATTGCATTTGGTGTTATTCTTCTATCTCTTGGCATCGTCGTGAAGTTGTTCGATTTAGGATCGTTGTTCTTGAACAAATAAATAAATAATTAATAATAATAAACGCTTTGAAGAAA
This sequence comes from Hymenolepis microstoma, assembly GCA_000469805.3. NCBI lineage: Eukaryota > Metazoa > Platyhelminthes > Cestoda > Cyclophyllidea > Hymenolepididae > Hymenolepis > Hymenolepis microstoma. Next base: position 4,881,265 of record LR215995.1, on the reverse strand, counting down.
ATCGTTATCAATTGTTTGTAATTCGCCATAAATTGTTTCAAGAAAATCTTTATAAATTCATATGAGTGTTAATTATTCATAAGGGTGAATTGACAATTTCCGAAAACTGAAACGCGTGTCGGAATTCCCACTCAGCTACACTGGTAAAGTAGTATTAACTTACCAACTCAAAGTGATATTTGAAGTAATTCGCCGAGATATGTTGGGTTCAGAAGTCCATTTACCAAACTCATTTGGCATAATTTGGTGGAATTTGTGAAGTAAAAGTGTCACCCAAAAATTTAAAAAATTTAAAATGATTCAAATGAATGTGTATCGTTCCCAATCAAAATGCCAAGTGCTTGTGAAGGCATTACCTCATTTGGCAAATTTGAATTCACTTACTGTTTGCCTTCTATTGGACATTTCATATGGACTAATCAAAAGTGAAACAATACAATTCCACTTTGTTCTAATTCTTATTTCTATTCCTGCAACTCTCAGTAATGCTGAAAATTTATATTTTAATTGTTTAAATCAATTATGATTGTGGTTATTGGGCGTTTTATGAATTATGATGGTCGACTTTTCCTTTGCTCAAAATTTCTTCATCCCAAATTCAGCAAACAGCAGCAATGAGCACGGGTGATTTCAAGCAATCCGTACGTGCTTGACAGGTCTTCAAACGCAGAGTTCACTCACGGTGTCCTTGTTGAGTTGGCGGAATGATCCAATTGTCCTTTATACTCTTCGTCCATATTTGTAATTATAAAGTGGGCAAGAGGCGAATCTTTCAATTAATGGCACGAATATGGTCCTTCCATTAGAATTTGCGAGGAAGCCGGAATTATATTAGGTACCAACGCACGCTGATTGGAGTTTGAATATGTGTAAAGGTAGAAGGATGACAAAGAATTCCATAGCAGTATCACTGAGACTCCCTTCAATATCACACTGGTCTACCTGAAGTATTTAACTGGAAGAAATGACGATCGTTTGTAGTAAATGAACTAAGCCCCTTCCTATCGAGGTTAACAAAACCGAAATAAATTATCACAATTGGCTCACTGGAACATGGTTATTTGGGCTGTGTCCCTGACACGGTGTTTTTTGGTTAAATACAATTTTGACTACGCGGCCATTCCGTTACTAATGGTTGTTAATTAGCTGAGCGGTCTCTTATAAAGGAAATAATTCCTTTGAACTCTTTCTTATTGAGTTATAATACATTTTAATCAAGCAAGAGCAAATTACGCAAGCTACCAATGCATTTCCAATTTATTTGTCGATAAATTATTAACCAATGATATTATATTTGTAATGAGCACAAAACCAACTTTGCAAATTGCATCAAAGCCTCGTCTTTAATTGCAGACTTCCATCACGATGAATATAAGTGCATCACCTTCCTTATTTCCAATCTAGTGAAAGGAAAAACGAATGCGTTCCAATTAATTGTTCAGCCAATACCTTGATGAATTGGTGGACACTCTGCAGAAACCAGTTAAATGATTTTAATCGGAAAAGAGGAAGCAAAGGATCATTGTCATCATCATTTGGCTGCGTCAGCGGAATATATGCGTTGCAAATGTTATAAGGCAGTGGTGATGGCCTGACATTAATTTCCATTACTCTTTAAACCCTTTCCCTCAATGCATATCGCACTACCATAGACTCCCAGTGCTCAGATGCTTTGCCAAAACGAAAGTGAAAATACCTTTTTCTGTTGTGGTGAGTTAATAAATGAACCAAAATATAAGCTACATAGCGCGTTGTAGCCTCTTCAAGTACATAACTCAGTGCTGTGAGTGAATTTTGCTCGCATACCTGTTTTCAGCAAAGACCAGATTATTAAAAGTAGCTATTCCAATCGAAGTACAAGCAATCTAAGCAATACTATCAATTTTTATTTAATTTCTATGTAATTTAGTCACTAGTGGGGTTTACGAACTCTGATATCAACTCAGCTTTATGCGACCATGCTCAAGGAATAAATCAGAGAATAATACCAAGCAGGTTCCTTTTGTGCAAAATGACCTCGCCATTGGTTGCCACGAGTGTCAAATAGAAAACTCGAACCCCCTTTACTAATCCACCCCATTTTGAGTCTCATTCCATAATCTATAATCTCTGTCCTACATTGCAACGTATTAGAAATTACGCCCAAATACAGGGTATCTATGCTTAGTCGCTTATAACTCTCATGATAGGTAAGCTGAAAACATCTGGAAAATAGCGAGGAAGGGATCAATAAAAGCAAGGTAACCGTGTCGTGTGGCCAGGCAACCTGGGTCTTGGCACGACACACGTAACTCATTTTTCCCAAATCTGCTTCACTTGTCTCACTAATCTACATTGAACTTCTCTACACAACCTACTTACTACTCATCTAACTACTCTACTTAAAAGTTACGAGGCTCTTAGAAAAACGACTTGGCAGTCTCGGCATAATTATTACGAGGTCACTGGAAACTTAGAGGCTGTATTCTCTAATCCGAGGCGTACAATAGACCTACCTCAAGTTGGTGCACCCTGGGAAACGTATACGCATACTGCAAAAAGTCCATAAACCGACAGTTCATTTCAACCTACTAAGACCAGCCCTAGACGAAACTCTAATGGGAGTAATCGTCCTTATTAGGTCGAACCACAACTTCTGCAGATCCTTCAGTGGAATGCTGGAGGGATGTCACAAGACAAGAAGGTTCAAATCCAGAAAATTCTGGATACCTAAAATATAGACGTCTTCACAATCATGGAATTGACAAACTCACATACAATCAATTTCCAGGTTACACCTTATCTTATGCTACCTAAAGACCGGCAGGTGACAAGTGGAATATTAGCAGGAGTAAAAGAAGGCCCCACATCAAATTGCGACATAACCAAGAGTATGGGCTCAATGCAGGTTTGCGGGAATAAGGGGACGCTAAAAGTACTACAAAAGCACATGCAATATTTCACCTCCTATGATATGGACCAGCATATCTGTTGCAAGCAGCGAATTCGAGAGTATATCAAGGTTATTTGGATTGGAACACAAACATATATTAAATGTATGGAAAAGTCAAAACTACTGCAAGGCGTACGCGGTCTATAATCCACACCAGAATAGACCCAACTTCGCTCTTCTTAACATCTTCCACAAAACTATGGTACTTGGAGACTTCAACGCCCATTCCACCAGATGGGGCTATAAAAACAAAAACACAGCTGTGAAGGAAATCGAAGACATACTTAACAGCAGCCTTCTAGAACCTATTTACAGCCACGAGAATCCTGCGACATACCTTCACTATAATGGAACCGAAACAACTCCTGACTTGTTCCTGGTTTCAAGTGAAATCAGCGAGCTCACACAACGCAAAGTAATCGACGATGCTGGATCCAGTCACAAACCAATCATTGCTAGTATTACCGTCACCTCCAAATCCAGGATACGCAAAATGCCAACCAAGAAGGCGGACTGGTGTAAATTCAAAAACCTTTTGGAACCCGAACTAAACGCTAGTCCTATCAACTAAAACCACCATCCTGATGAACTGCTCAAAAGTATCACAAATATTATAATCAAATGTGCAACGAATACTATTTCCCGCGACAAGATTAAACACTATAGAGTGTTTCCGTCTAAAAACCTTGAGGAACTGAAAATAAAACGGAAAGTCCTTCGCAACACTGCTGAACAGACTGAAGTAACTAAGACGTAGAAGTCTGGAGACGACAGTCAGCTTTCCTAAGGCAAGCCATCTTACAAGCCAAACGGACTACCTTCAACAGCATCATCTCAAATATCAACTATCAAAATTGTAGTCAACGCAAATTCAAATTCCTGGGTAACCTCCCAAACAACAAGAAAAAACCCAAGAAGGAACCAATACGCTTGAGCAATAAACTTCTTACCGCCGACTCCGAAATAGCAAACTCCTTCGCGAGGTTCTATTTCCACAAACAAAAGAAAAACACATTTGCCAGAAACTCTTCAAGAGATATCAAGAAAAAATTAAAGAAGACATAGCAATACCGCATAAGGTGCTTACTGAACCATTCAGTTCTCACGAACTCAATGCTGCGATAAAACAGCTAAAATGGAAAAAGTCTCCTGGTGAAGACAGTATCCACCCGGAATTTCTAATTAGAATGCGGCCAAAAGCCAAGGTAATCCTGCTGACACAATTCAACCATATATTGGAGACCAGTCTCGTACCTACCCATTGGAAAGTTGCCATATTAATATCAATACTAAAAAAGGGCAAAGACCCGAGCAACTTTGACAACTCTAGGCCTATCTCTCTCACAAGCATGTTGGCTAAACTTATGGAAAGAATGGTTAACACGAGGCTGGCCTGGTTCCTTGAAAACAAAATCATTATTGGAAACGAGTAAGCAGGTTTTAGACCACAAAGATCAACAAACCAACAAGTAGTCACGCTCTCCCAAAATATCGAAGATGCCCTTGATGCAAGAAATACTCTTGCAGTTGTATTCATCGATTTCAAATCAGCATATGACCTAGCATGGAAAGAGAACTTAATTCTAAAATTGGCGAAGATTGTTATAAGACATAACATACTAAATAGGATAAAAGTATTCATTGGACAGAAAACATGTAAAGTCAGATATGGAAACAATCTGTCCAAATCGAACCTTTTACAAACAGGCCTACCACAGGGAGCTGCCACAAGCTGCTCTATTTTCAACATCTTCATCAATGACATAGCTGAACTGATACAGACAGTCACGGGGATCAAGTGCATACTTTATGCAGATGATCTTGTTCTATTTTATTCCTCCCCCAAGAAGAACGCTCAGAAGAGGACGGAAGTTGCCCTAAATTATGAGCTCAAACTATTAGCTAACTGGTGCGACAACAATGGTATGGTTATCAACACATCGAAAACTGCATACCAACAATTTTCATTGGCCCACCACAGCATAAATCCGCATTTAATGTACAAGGATACTCCTCTAGAACAGACCAACGAGTTCACTTACCTCGGAGTGACGTTTGACACAAAGCTAACATGGAAAAAACACGTTGCCAAAATAGCAGAACGAGCCTCCAATAGACTGAAGGTACAGAAGCGCCTCGCTGGTAGTCTATGGGTCAGTGCACGCTCAACCCTAAATACCACTTACAAGATGTTCGTTCAACCAATAAGGATGTATTGCTTCGATACACTCGTTACACCTCTGAGGCGATTCACAAACCACTTGAGAAGACGCAAAACCAGGCATTGTGACTAATTACTGGAGGGATAAAATCAACACCCATTGATGCAATGTTCTTGGTCACAGGGAACAGCACAATACGTTCATCTGTCGAAGAGAAGGCCTTGACCCTGTATAAGAAACTACTGCGCATTCCTAGTGACACATTCTGGAGCAGCTACGAAAATAGACCAAGACATCTAATACAGAAGGCAATAGAGCTAAAGAAAAGATTATGAACTATTGAAAAACCAGCAAGCCTCTTTTTACCCCAAAACCCTTTAGAAGATAACGAAGTACAATTTTACACCCAACTTCTTGGCCATTCTATGAAAGCAGACACCCCACCAGATCAAATGCGATTATTGGCCCTTGAGACAATTAGCGTGAAATATCCTGCAGATTAGTGGCTCAAGGTCCTCACTGACGGGTCATACGTAGAAAACCAAACAAACGTTAGTGCAGGGGTTTACTCTGAAATATTCACTTTCTTCGCAGCAGTGGAACAAAATAGATCTGCATTCGAAGGTGAAATAGAGGCCATTAAGATAGCCTTAGGCCAATTGTGCTGCTGGATAATAAGTTCACCAACGCGGTAATTCTTCCAGACGCGCAGTCAGCAACACAGTCAATTGGAAGCAGAGAACCACCACCAGCTGAGAGTCATGAATGAAAAAAAGCAGTATCAACTATTCAAAGAAAAAAACAAACCAATAGTTCTTCATTGGATCTCTGCACACTATAGCATTATAGGCAATGAGCTCGCTGACATACTTGCTAAGAAGAGGACCAACATTTTGCAAGCTATAGACCGTTTAATATCTTTTCTACACAATGAAGACCTTAATCAGGAGAGAATTCAAGACTCACAGAAGCAACGAACTTAAAGCCCGAACAAAGGAGAATCAGCGCACAGCAGCACTATCCAATATAGCCGATTGGGCTAGACACGAAGCTGTTGCTGAATTTAGACTGCGTTCCGGACACAATTGCCTGGTGAAACATCTTCACAGAATAGGAGTATACGCGTAGCCAATATGCGCCCTATGTGATCTTCAGGAGGAAATGGAGAGGACCTGTCTGATACGGTACTCAGCCCCTACAGACGACGACAGAAACTCAGAGATGCAGGAAAGCTAGAAGTCAACTAAGGGGCTAATGTTAACTATTGTAAAGCCTGCCATTTGATATAACAATTATATCCAACTTTTCATAAATTTTCCTTTAATAAAATCTTGTTTAGCTCTGGAGCGTAAAAACGTTTTCTGACACTGTCAACAACAGAGCAAGATAAGGTTGGAAATAAGAGGAAATATGAATCAAGAGCAATGTATTTTTCCACCTATAAATAACAATTGATTTGAATTGTATGATGAATATACCTTATTTCTTTTTGTCTACAGGTCCAAACATTCAAATTTACGTAATTCTGAGTCTACCAGTACATTTTGTAACGTTCTCGTACCAACCTCTGAGACAGAGAGGTGTGAAGGGAGAAGAATGCAAGATTATTTGCAAATATGATTTCTTATTAAGCATATCAAATACAGATTTAACTTTACACTTCATGAAGGAACGAGATTTGTGATAGTGGCAGTAGGAGGCTTTGCGAGGTATGGAAAGCAACGTTAATTCGATGTCTTTGTCAGTTGGCTCTATTAGAAGACAACAATTGGGCAACCGAAAAATGTCCGATACTGCAAAATATTGACGAGCTCAGGGTTTCCAATTCAGATAATTGGCAGCTTTTATAGCCATGCGCGTGTGTGTGTGACTTGGGGGTGAGGTTGGAGGTTGGGAGGTTATTGCAAAAAATGTGATTCGAATGCTAGATTTGGGAGGTGATAAGAAGGGCTCTTTTATTGCAATTATTTAGAAAAGTATTAGAGGTGGCATTTAGAAAGGTGGACAAGCTCGGAAATCAGTTGTTTGGCACCAAGTACTACAACCTCTTCACAATGGAAGTGATTGAACGCCGTTTCCACCTAGGTAAACAAAGAACGCATTGTGAAGGAGAACAAGTGTAAGGCGAACAGCGTCACAGTATTGTGTTGGAAAGCCCACTTAATAAGAAAGGCGAATATTCACATTGATGGATTTGCTCCAGCATGTTCAGTCTATTCCAATAGCACCATTGGAAAACTAGAAGTAACGTGGTCGGCTTAATACGAACACGCATAACAAGCACACAATAAATCTATTTTACATTGTCTTATTTCAAAGCCACTGCTAATTCGATGTCTTTGTCAATTAGATCTATTAGAGGACAACAATTGGGCATCTGAAAATGTCTGTTACTCCAACATGTTGACGAGCTCAGAGCTTGGAATTCAGATAAGTAACAACTTTGTGCATATGCGTGTGGACGTGTGTGTGTCTGTGTTGGCATTATGGATGAGATATTTTCAAACTATAATTATCTTAATTCAATTTGGGGATTATTCGTAAACGGAACTAACCACACCGGGTTTACTTTGTGAAGAACATAACGAATCTGTTGATTCCCCACAATTCAAATAAATTTATTACTAAACACAACACTACTGTATATAAATAAGTAGCAAATGTTTGACACACATTCAAGGACACAATAACTTACTCATTATCACATTTCATCCATGTTATTCCTTTCACTTTTACTCACAAATCTCAAAATTTTTAATCCCCGAACTATGGTGTTTTGCAGTTAGTCTTTCCTCCAAGTCACTGATTCTCACTGGCACAACTTGGTGACCAATTAACTTTCAACTTTTATCTTAACCATTATCCACTAACTCTCGACATCTGCACGCACATCTTTATGAGTAAACACCTTTAGTCTAAATCACCTGCAGAATTACCAACATGGAAATTGAGCATTGTAAATGTACAGATATTGTACACATTTTACCATAGTGTGCGTTAGAAAAACTCCATTGTGCTAAATATCAATCTACATCGGATAGAAATGTTATTTGAATTTCGTGTTCAAGCGATGATGAATATGCCTTATTTCTTTCCGACCTACAAGTCCAAAGGTTCTAATTTAAGTTATCCGGAGTCCAGCAGTAAATTTTGCAATGTCCTCGTGGCAATATCCGAGAAAGAGAGATATGCAGAGTGGAGAATACAAGATTATCAGCAAATGTGTTTATGAAAATCGCATATCCAACATGTCTTTGGCATTCCAATTCATGGAGGAACAAACATTTTGATAGCGATAGTAGGAGATCACAGCAGAAGTAGAAAATTCGGACAGAAATTATGAATTATCTTTGCGTTCATAGTTAAACTTTGTGGGTATGGAAAGTAATGTTAAAACGATGTCTTTGTCAATTGGCTCTATTAGATGACAAAAATTGAGCAATCGAAACTTGTCCGATGCTGCAAAATATTGGCGGGCTCAGAGTTCGCAATTCAGATAATTGGCAACTTTTATACCCATGCATGTGTGTGTATGCGTTTGGAGAGGGTTTTTTGAGGTGCAATAAATAAATAAATAAATAATTGGCATCATTTAACTCCAAATTAGGCAATATGGGTGAGATATTTACAAACTATAATTATCTTGGATACATGTAGGGATTCTTCGAGAAAATGACTAACCGCACTGCAACTAACATCTTCTTGATACAAACACACACGTACACACACACAAGCAAACACACAACAATCTCTGTTACATTGTCTTTATTTGAATGGTGATGAAAAGTTTGAGTTATTAGGGAAACGAAAGGCAACGTCAAGAACTCCATAGAGTGTAGGGGGTAAAGATGAGCTTCCATCTGACAAGTTCATATCCAAAGTGGATCTGAAATGGGGAGAAGAGTGTTAGACGCATATCTTAAAGTCTTTGTCGGTCGCAGTGGTGGGAGAATGCGTTGGCACCAGACAATTTTTGGCTTCATTTGACACGGCCAACTGTGGCCTGACAACTTAGAGTCAACTGTCAATTCAAGTGCATTATGTTGAGATCGGTGGACTGTGAAATATCATGGAAGACAGTTTTGCCTTCCCAACCACTTTAAGAAAAGAGCAATTCAAGTTGCAATACCGACCAGCAAGACTGGCATCGACCAATAGTCACTCCACTTAATGTCGAAATGTAAACTAGGTCGTCATGTTTTATGCGGAGGTTGGAAAATGCCATTTTAAATCTCTCCGTCTCTCTCTCCCCGTCTTCATTGTTTATCTCATTCTATCAGAGATCTGTCTATTAGAACTCCGATGGTTTGACTTCAGGGAAACTGTCTCCTTCCCTCTACACCCAAGATGCGTTCAGTTACTCTTCCTTAACAATTTGAAATTATAATTTATTGCCTTAGACACCTCAGTTAGCAGTAGAATGTTTAAATGTACTGCAATCCAATAAGTGACTTAATGAAATTTCAGAAATTTGCAAAATCTAATGATTCGAAATAAGTCATTTCAGTATCAAACGCAACACGATTGAAGCACAAATTATTTTAATCATCAGAAGATGAAAATAAATGACAAACGTACTTTCTTGGTTTATTGTGCAGGAACATTCAATTCAAATAACTATGGAAATAGAAGAAGATGTATCAGTTCATTGCGAAAGTTTCTCACTTTCTTGGCACATTAACAAAATTACAGAATTCACAATTTGAGGCATCTACGAATATAAACAGCACCTTCTAAATGTGTGCACTTACCAATGGCCTTTTATGGCTACATTTCTCACTTCGGTTGCATTAATCAATTATACTAAGTTAAATTGCCTATTGCATTCCACCAATTACTTCATTCAATCAATAAAAGGGCACTTGCAATTCTGCAGTTCAATTTATCTCTAGCTAAGCATGAATGTGGGGTATTTTACAAAATACTTCACTTACGGAATCCTCATCGTCATTTTCTAAAAGACCAAAGGGGTAAACGTCAATTGATTGTAAGGCAAATGAATGAATGAAGCAAAAGTGTGTAAGTATATTAGCCTGATGGAAGCGTGTCTCGGTGTACATGTGGCAATTAAACTCTTCAAAACCACATGTTCAAGCGTTTGCCAGCTGTTCCAACTAATCTCTCTACTCGACAAGAAACTTGTTGTAAGTGTGATGGGCTTCACCTTTATCAACTGCACTATGTGGAGCCACAGTGGCATGATGCAATAACTTTGTGATATGACTGATTAGGAAATGTCTTATTCACACTTCTCTGAGACGAAGTCTTACCTTGCAAATCCAGATATTTAAACGAGGAATACACAGTGCGAACTTGTTCTTCACTTGAATCTCCCCCTGCTTCCAATATAACTCCCACTGCGGCCTTCAAAATGCCGGCACTTGAAGGAATTTCAATTGCATAATTCGTTTCAGTCGTTCGCTTGATATTCAGGACATTGTTGTTGTCAAAGTTATATATAATTTCATAACATTTTATTTTCAGATTTTTATCCTTTGGAGGCTGCCATACTAGCAATACATCCGCATAAACTCTACTTAATGTCACGTAAATTGGAGTGTTTGGACCTAAAACCGGAAAAAAACATTAAATATCACTGATCAAAATTTGAACACTAAGCAAATGAATAACAAAATCAAATCAAATAAGTGAATAAGTAAAACGTAATTTTTGCATTGACCCTAATTTCCACAAACCTCTGTTCAGTTCAAGTTGCCTCTTAATCGAACTCAATGAATTGTGAAAGTCGCAGTGATATTGCCACAATTCAATGTGTCGGTGACTCATTAGTCAAAACACACACCTTCTGATTTAGACATCAACTGAGGGAAGCTCACCAAATGGTCAATCAGACTGGTTACTTGTGGTGGGAAAGAGTCATGGCAAAAAGTGAGATTGTCAAAAGAGTGGATAGAGAATGTGATGCCTCCAGCGAATTCTAGTGTCTCGGACGTTTGTTTGAATGGCCTTCATCACCCATTGGTGTAGTTGATAATGCCGATGAATGAGTAGGTTAGTCAGGACATTTTGTCCAGTGGGGAGCAGACAGACGAAGTGTGAAGAATGTCTAATTCGTGTGGTGAGAGAGTAAAGACGAAAGAATCGAGAAAGATTGACAGCTTTTCAGTCTGTCATCAAGGTGCAACCTGATTACCAATCCCAATTAACTGAGAACAAAATGATATAAAAGAGAGTGTATCCAATAGCTGTAACTTTTGACACTGAGGACATAACCATTAAGCTCCTGAAGGAATGAGACTATCCATCCAATCATTCCAGATGTGCCTTTCAAAGCCTAATCTTATTTCACTTGATGTGTCAAGTGAGTTGCATGCAAGTTTGAGATGAAATGGAATTAAGGATCCTAGATATCGATGACGTGAACTGAATGTCACTGCACCATAGTTGAAGCCAAGGTATAACCTAAAGAGCAGTCAAAGTTTACTCGGACCTTGAAGACTGAGAAGAGGAATTGACAGGCCAGTTTGGTTAGCTGATTAGGGTGATATTCATAGGACTGTTATTCATATTTGGCATTTTACTACAATAATAGATGATAGCAAACTCAAACGTACCATCCACTGTCAGTGGAAGAAATTTGGTCTTGGAAAAGTGCAACTCTATGTTTTCGGTTGGCGCACCCCGTTCTAGAGATGTGTTCTGTCCTAAAATTATTAATAAAAACGATTAGTTTTTATATAATGCTGGATAAACACTACGTTAGAACCCCGAGAAGAGTGCATACATTCACTCCGGACAGGAAGAGGGATAGCAGAAGTGGCGTTGCCCAAAAGAACTTCTCCTGAACACTATTTCCTTTATACAAGTAGGGCTACGAAGTCGATACTGTTGTAAAAGACATTTGTCCCTTTACACTTGCCTTGACATAGAAGACACGAGTTGGTAAACACTTTGTCATTTAGAAGAACCCTGTAAGCTGCATTCACATAATGCAATGAGTTCAAATGAGATGACCGATTATCTTGAGAGAAAACCATTCCAGTTGCACTGGACATCGTTGAAAGCATGTCCTCCATTACAAGGACTTGTAATGAAATATGCACCACCCATCCTAACAACACACTTTATAGTCATTGCTCATGGTCTTCCAAATGACTCCTTTGTGTCTGTGCTACCTCCAACATCATTCGCCATATTCATGTGACTCAGATATTCCAAATGCCTATCTCAGTCACTTTCTCTCTCAGGATTTAAAATGTGTGAGTCACCAGTTCTACATTTCACCTCAGAACAATCACTTCTATAGCTTTATATTGCAATCACTGCCACCATCAAAAGAGACATTCTCCATTTCACACTCAATCCCTTCTCTTCTGTTGCAAAGCTTTGCCCACAACATGACTTCCAATTAGTGTATATCCAATAGCTGTAACTCTTGCCAATCAGGATCTAACCATTCAGCTTCCTAAATGACGAGGCCACGCAGACATTCAACTCCAATCTTCCGACGTGTGCTTTTCAACTTCTCTCCTTATTTCCTTTTAAGTAGTAAGTGAGTTGTACTCAACGTTTTGATGAAATGCAATTATATATCTCAGATCACATTCACGAAACATCTCCAGTTACCCAGACCATAAAGGTTGAGAAGAGAAATTGACCCCAACGCCTCACCAGATCAAGCACATATTTATTTTATTCATTAATCACTTCCCCTTCCACTTCTTTACTAATTAAGGACACTTATTCACTAATGCGGATGTTGTAGACGAACTCTTGATAGACCAATATGGTTAGCTGATTAGGGTGATATTCATAGTAATACTCTTCATATTTAACTGTGCATTTCGATAATTGATGATCAAAACTCAAACGTACCTTCCGTTTGAATTGTTGGAGCCACAAGTTCATCAGTGACATGATTTGTATTTATTGAACTCATCTTTCTAATTGTTCCAACTTGTACTTCGATTCCTATTGCATTTTCCTCAATGGACAATGATAGTTTGTCATCGTTTGTTACATTTATGGTCCTGACTCCATTACCGAAACTGTAACGAATTTGATATCCCTCTATCCCTTCATTGACAAAATATGGAGGTTGCCAGGTCAACTCAACCGTAGTTGTTGTAGCAGGAAGTAGAGTAATGTGTGTTGGCGGAGTGGAACCTTAAGCAATGAATGAGCCCGTTAGTTAAAACACCGCTGAATTGAAGTTAACATAAGGCTTTGTGATTTGAGCAACGTAGAGGTTGGTGAGATTAGAGGCCACTTGTAATGAGATTTGCATCACCGAAACTAAATACACACTTTGTATTCATTGCTGATGGTGTTCCGAATTACTCCTTTGAGTCTGTGTTACCTCCAACATTATTCATCATATTGATGGGACTTAGATATTGCAAATGCCATCTCTAAGCAAATGTGCTCAGCATGAGCTCACAGTCATGTTCTCTCTCTAGATTTCGAAATGTGTGAGTCTCCAGCCAGGATTTCGACTGCACCTTTTTCCCCTTTCCCAACTTCACATTCAATCACTTCAGTTCTGTTCTTGTTTGGCTACTCTGCTCGCTTTTTCACCATGGTGTTAGCTCAAATTGTCAGCTTCATATCTTCTACCAAAATATTTACCTTACATTGCTTCACCTTACTGGTCAACTCTTTCAACTTCCAGACTTGTGCTTTCACTTATTTCCTCACAATTGAGACATCTACTCACTTTTGCCTGCTTCCGTGAAATAATAAATGAGCAGGTTAATTGAGAAGTAATAATTGGTTCATGAAATTTACTTACTCTTTGTGTCAGATTCAGGCAATTGATGGAGGAATATGTTTGCTGAAAGAGGAAAGAAGTGAAATGAATACATACTTCTACTCTCGCATTATGACATCAGTACTTTCATCAAGTGGATTCGATGAGGAGATTAGTTATGTCTGTGAGATTGTGCTTAGTGGTGTGTGAGAAATGAATAGTTCCGATGCAACTGAGTCTGGGTAGAGTTCAGAGACTTCCTCACTCATCCTCAACCATTCCTCCACATTGCATCTGTCAATGAAATCTCTCCAATACCACAATAACTGACTCACCTGCTAGATAACCCATCTATAAAGAGCTATTACTTGCTGAATGAGTGACTGAATAAATGAATGAACGAATGAATGAATGACAGAATGAATGAATGAAAGAGTGAATGCACCTTAGGAAACAACTGTCGACATTTTTCATTAACGACTTAGGTTGTGGCAGTGACACTATGAAATTTCTGCCAAACAAGCTTCGTTAAATATTAAGGAAGTTTTAATCATACAAAATAACACGAAAAATACAGTCATTACTTCGATTGAAGTGGAATTGACATTCATTCGTAGGATCCTCTTTGTATCCACCTGATTCCCCATCAGATTGGGTAACTGTTCTTACAACTGCACTGATCTGAGTATCATTCTCATTGACAGGAATTTTGAATTCGTTATCAGAGATAGTTGCGTTTGAGAGGACGCGATCATGAAGATAGAAAACTTTAAAACTGGGAACTTCTCCATTTTTCATTACTGGTGGTATCCATGTGAGTCTGGCTTCACTGGAGTTCAGCAGAGTTATTCCAGTGCATATTGGTTTGTATTTGCCAGCTAAAATGAAATAAGTGTAATCATGTAACTGTGTTCAAATTTTGCAATGATGAAATACGCGTCAGCAAGTCTCAACTGACTTGATCTCGATCAATTTGTCTGGATGTCAAAAAAAAACTAACCAAATACAGTGGGCATCACCTCAAGAAAAGATCTAGAAATGCAACATCTACACGCTTAGATGTATAGACCACCTCTAGGTGAATCGAGCAATCAATGTAATAATTTAGGTTTTAGTGAGAATCAGTTAAGCATTGCTCACCATAATGGGTTTTGGCCTGCAATTGAAATATTGTCAAGAGTAGAAAGAAGAACCAAGGGGCCATGGTTTGCATGATCTGAAACAATAATACTGACAAACGCCTACTTCTCCTCTTAAATAGGTCTTCTGATATGATAGAGCCTCCATTCTCACGCCATTTCTTATCTACTTGGCTCACCTCATTGCACTGTGCGTCAAAATAAGACAATAGATACAGCTACCATTCATTAGACATTCCATGCTCTGTTGACTTTCAAATATTGAAATACATGTGGTGTATTAGAACTGTGGTAAAAATCTCTCCAACCCTCACCAAAAACTATGTATTTTGGATGCGTTAATTGTTCCTGCTATTGACGCAGCTATTAATCAATGGCCTATATAACTATAATACTCCTTGAATAATTTAAATATGCATTCGTGCTTTGATTATTAAATCAACCTAGAGATGAAAAGTAATTACTAAAGAATAGGCATTTTGCATTACATTTTGACCTTGAAACCCCACGAAATCCAATGTGTTCCCTACATGTCAGTCAAATTGTTAATTGTCGCAGGTGAATTCACCAGGGCATTTAAGAGCAATCAAATGACAGAAAATAATTTGATTCAAAGTTGATTTTTAAGTATGTCATCACTATTTCACAAACTCCATACCTTCTCAAAACCTGAGTTCACCATTTCTTGATATTAGATCTGATGAATAAACTAATTTGAAGGATGATTGACACTTTCATTCTTCATCTCTCCATCTTTGTTTTCTAATCACATGTTCAGAAAACCCTTTCAACTGGTTGTTTTCCACCTGTTATGCCTTCAAACTTTTCATAGGCTAAATTGCTTATAAAACATTTGCAGTTGTCTAATTCTACTTTCCCCAATTAAACACCTAATGTAAATTCTGTTAAAATTAATTGTGGGCATTGTGACTTCATAAACTGGCTCAATAGCGTTCTCTCACTCGTCATTACATCAATGCGTGTGTGGTATCATTAATGCAACAATGAGAGAGTTGCATGCTCACATATTCAATGTACACATTTACGTGTGGTCCACATTCATGCTGTGGCTCAGGACACACACAAATTCAACCAACCCTTCTTAGACATTGTTCACTCATTGTCTATCACACGATTCTCATATGGCATGTGAATTTTACTAGTTGAAAGTCAACAGAGCATGAAAGGTCTACTGCCTGGTTTTGGCAAGTGGATCGTGATTTGCCTGTTTCTTTTGGCTATCTGAAGTAGTCAGTTGTGACTCCAAGTAAGTCAAGCATGTGATAAAGTGTTGCTTCAACGCTAGATTTCTCAATTTAGCAGCAATGATTATGAAGAAACCTAATCCAACTGATGAACTTCAATTATTTTGTAGTTCATTTCACCCTGATCTACTTACAAACGCAAATATTAGTGATTTCGCCAATGTCTACGTCCAAAATTAGCCGACACTACTGTCTCAACCACCATTTTTTCCCTCTCAACCAAGGTGCCACTATTTCCCCTCTTTCAGTGACAGTCAATTCTTACCATTCGCCTATGGCTCTAGTAAGCCTCTGGATCACTGAATTATTGTCATTTATTGAATGCTTTCACATACCATTGTGACATGCTATAACTTTCCCCTATTCTCTATCGGCCAAGTTATGGACACATTAATATGAATGACAACAGTGACTTCACTCAATTCCTTACATACAGAACTGCATGAGATGAATGATTGCCTGTGCATGAAGTGACATTGTGTTTTACCAGTATGGCAGTACTTGTGTGTGTAGCTACGCAATCGTGTACACAACGTGTGCTCTTCGATTTCTAGAACTCCTGGCATATTTCGCAGCTACTGTGTAATTCCAGTACTGAAAGTCGTGAAGTGTCTGCACCTAAAACATTGCATTTTCTAAGTTCTTTTATAGGCAGTACAATGAATGTAGCTTATTGGCTAGAACATGTTTAATCCCTCAATATTTCCTCACCCCAAATAGAAGCATCTGCATGTATTCACGCAGACCATACAGTGTATACACGAAGGGACAAATCAGCATTCAATTATGGCGATTATTAACTCGAAGAACCAAAATGGTACAATGTGTTGTGAATTTGTTCAGTACTTGGGCAGAGTGTGAAGCGACCGAGTGGAATTTGGAGTTACAAAGAGTGCCTCATAAAGTGTTTCTTACTTCGACCCTTCAATTCTGTTATATATTATTTGCATCACACGTGATTCTCCTTTTCAAGGTTCGCAGACTCCACTTTCATGACTTGATTACCAGTTAGATGGCATGGATCCTACACAACTTTTTTCACACTAGAATTGACTCATAGTAAACATCGATTAGTGACCTAAAACAACCTCGGTACCCTGAATTACGACACTGCTGAAAATACCAGTGCCCACTTCGACCTGATATGATCAACAGGCAAATTTGAGTTCCAATGAGTTAATATCCATGCTGTGGCTCAGGGCACACAAATTCAACCATCCCTTCTTAGTCAAGCTAAAATCAATAGTTCCTTCGATTGTCATTTCAACTGAAGTATGACAGATCAGTAGTAATCATGTAAACATCCAAAATACATAGTTTTTGGTGAGGGTTGGAGAGATTTTTACCACAGTTCTAATACACCACATGTATTTCAATATTTGAAAGTCAACAGAGCATGGAATGTCTAATGAATGGTAGCTGTATCTATTGTCTTATTTTGACGCACAGTGCAATGAGGTGAGCCAAGTAGATAAGAAATGGCGTGAGAATGGAGGCTCTATCATATCAGAAGACCTATTTAAGAGGAGAAGTAGGCGTTTGTCAGTATTATTGTTTCAGATCATGCAAACCATGGCCCCTTGGTTCTTCTTTCTACTCTTGACAATATTTCAATTGCAGGCCAAAACCCATTATGGTGAGCAATGCTTAACTGATTCTCACTAAAACCTAAATTATTACATTGATTGCTCGATTCACCTAGAGGTGGTCTATACATCTAAGCGTGTAGATGTTGCATTTCTAGATCTTTTCTTGAGGTGATGCCCACTGTATTTGGTTAGTTTTTTTTTGACATCCAGACAAATTGATCGAGATCAAGTCAGTTGAGACTTGCTGACGCGTATTTCATCATTGCAAAATTTGAACACAGTTACATGATTACACTTATTTCATTTTAGCTGGCAAATACAAACCAATATGCACTGGAATAACTCTGCTGAACTCCAGTGAAGCCAGACTCACATGGATACCACC
This sequence comes from Hymenolepis microstoma, assembly GCA_000469805.3. Classification (NCBI taxonomy): domain Eukaryota; kingdom Metazoa; phylum Platyhelminthes; class Cestoda; order Cyclophyllidea; family Hymenolepididae; genus Hymenolepis; species Hymenolepis microstoma. The sequence continues at coordinate 4,863,083 of LR215995.1, read as the reverse complement.
AGTAATGAAAAATGGAGAAGTTCCCAGTTTTAAAGTTTTCTATCTTCATGATCGCGTCCTCTCAAACGCAACTATCTCTGATAACGAATTCAAAATTCCTGTCAATGAGAATGATACTCAGATCAGTGCAGTTGTAAGAACAGTTACCCAATCTGATGGGGAATCAGGTGGATACAAAGAGGATCCTACGAATGAATGTCAATTCCACTTCAATCGAAGTAATGACTGTATTTTTCGTGTTATTTTGTATGATTAAAACTTCCTTAATATTTAACGAAGCTTGTTTGGCAGAAATTTCATAGTGTCACTGCCACAACCTAAGTCGTTAATGAAAAATGTCGACAGTTGTTTCCTAAGGTGCATTCACTCTTTCATTCATTCATTCTGTCATTCATTCATTCGTTCATTCATTTATTCAGTCACTCATTCAGCAAGTAATAGCTCTTTATAGATGGGTTATCTAGCAGGTGAGTCAGTTATTGTGGTATTGGAGAGATTTCATTGACAGATGCAATGTGGAGGAATGGTTGAGGATGAGTGAGGAAGTCTCTGAACTCTACCCAGACTCAGTTGCATCGGAACTATTCATTTCTCACACACCACTAAGCACAATCTCACAGACATAACTAATCTCCTCATCGAATCCACTTGATGAAAGTACTGATGTCATAATGCGAGAGTAGAAGTATGTATTCATTTCACTTCTTTCCTCTTTCAGCAAACATATTCCTCCATCAATTGCCTGAATCTGACACAAAGAGTAAGTAAATTTCATGAACCAATTATTACTTCTCAATTAACCTGCTCATTTATTATTTCACGGAAGCAGGCAAAAGTGAGTAGATGTCTCAATTGTGAGGAAATAAGTGAAAGCACAAGTCTGGAAGTTGAAAGAGTTGACCAGTAAGGTGAAGCAATGTAAGGTAAATATTTTGGTAGAAGATATGAAGCTGACAATTTGAGCTAACACCATGGTGAAAAAGCGAGCAGAGTAGCCAAACAAGAACAGAACTGAAGTGATTGAATGTGAAGTTGGGAAAGAGGAAAAAGGTGCAGTCGAAATCCTGGCTGGAGACTCACACATTTCGAAATCTAGAGAGAGAACATGACTGTGAGCTCATGCTGAGCACATTTGCTTAGAGATGGCATTTGCAATATCTAAGTCCCATCAATATGATGAATAATGTTGGAGGTAACACAGACTCAAAGGAGTAATTCGGAACACCATCAGCAATGAATACAAAGTGTGTATTTAGTTTCGGTGATGCAAATCTCATTACAAGTGGCCTCTAATCTCACCAACCTCTACGTTGCTCAAATCACAAAGCCTTATGTTAACTTCAATTCAGCGGTGTTTTAACTAACGGGCTCATTCATTGCTTAAGGTTCCACTCCGCCAACACACATTACTCTACTTCCTGCTACAACAACTACGGTTGAGTTGACCTGGCAACCTCCATATTTTGTCAATGAAGGGATAGAGGGATATCAAATTCGTTACAGTTTCGGTAATGGAGTCAGGACCATAAATGTAACAAACGATGACAAACTATCATTGTCCATTGAGGAAAATGCAATAGGAATCGAAGTACAAGTTGGAACAATTAGAAAGATGAGTTCAATAAATACAAATCATGTCACTGATGAACTTGTGGCTCCAACAATTCAAACGGAAGGTACGTTTGAGTTTTGATCATCAATTATCGAAATGCACAGTTAAATATGAAGAGTATTACTATGAATATCACCCTAATCAGCTAACCATATTGGTCTATCAAGAGTTCGTCTACAACATCCGCATTAGTGAATAAGCGTCCTTAATTAGAAAAGAAGTGAAAGGAGTAGTGATTAATGAATAAAATAAATATGTGCTTGATCTGGTGAGGCGTTGGGGTCAATTTCTCTTCTCAACCTTTATGGTCTGGGTAACTGGAGATGTTTCGTGAATGTGATCTGAGATATATAATTGCATTTCATCAAAACGTTGAGTACAACTCACTTACTACTTAAAAGGAAATAAGGAGAGAAGTTGAAAAGCACACGTCGGAAGATTGGAGTTGAATGTCTGCGTGGCCTCGTCATTTAGGAAGCTGAATGGTTAGATCCTGATTGGCAAGAGTTACAGCTATTGGATATACACTAATTGGAAGTCATGTTGTGGGCAAAGCTTTGCAACAGAAGAGAAGGGATTGAGTGTGAAATGGAGAATGTCTCTTTTGATGGTGGCAGTGATTGCAATATAAAGCTATAGAAGTGATTGTTCTGAGGTGAAATGTAGAACTGGTGACTCACACATTTTAAATCCTGAGAGAGAAAGTGACTGAGATAGGCATTTGGAATATCTGAGTCACATGAATATGGCGAATGATGTTGGAGGTAGCACAGACACAAAGGAGTCATTTGGAAGACCATGAGCAATGACTATAAAGTGTGTTGTTAGGATGGGTGGTGCATATTTCATTACAAGTCCTTGTAATGGAGGACATGCTTTCAACGATGTCCAGTGCAACTGGAATGGTTTTCTCTCAAGATAATCGGTCATCTCATTTGAACTCATTGCATTATGTGAATGCAGCTTACAGGGTTCTTCTAAATGACAAAGTGTTTACCAACTCGTGTCTTCTATGTCAAGGCAAGTGTAAAGGGACAAATGTCTTTTACAACAGTATCGACTTCGTAGCCCTACTTGTATAAAGGAAATAGTGTTCAGGAGAAGTTCTTTTGGGCAACGCCACTTCTGCTATCCCTCTTCCTGTCCGGAGTGAATGTATGCACTCTTCTCGGGGTTCTAACGTAGTGTTTATCCAGCATTATATAAAAACTAATCGTTTTTATTAATAATTTTAGGACAGAACACATCTCTAGAACGGGGTGCGCCAACCGAAAACATAGAGTTGCACTTTTCCAAGACCAAATTTCTTCCACTGACAGTGGATGGTACGTTTGAGTTTGCTATCATCTATTATTGTAGTAAAATGCCAAATATGAATAACAGTCCTATGAATATCACCCTAATCAGCTAACCAAACTGGCCTGTCAATTCCTCTTCTCAGTCTTCAAGGTCCGAGTAAACTTTGACTGCTCTTTAGGTTATACCTTGGCTTCAACTATGGTGCAGTGACATTCAGTTCACGTCATCGATATCTAGGATCCTTAATTCCATTTCATCTCAAACTTGCATGCAACTCACTTGACACATCAAGTGAAATAAGATTAGGCTTTGAAAGGCACATCTGGAATGATTGGATGGATAGTCTCATTCCTTCAGGAGCTTAATGGTTATGTCCTCAGTGTCAAAAGTTACAGCTATTGGATACACTCTCTTTTATATCATTTTGTTCTCAGTTAATTGGGATTGGTAATCAGGTTGCACCTTGATGACAGACTGAAAAGCTGTCAATCTTTCTCGATTCTTTCGTCTTTACTCTCTCACCACACGAATTAGACATTCTTCACACTTCGTCTGTCTGCTCCCCACTGGACAAAATGTCCTGACTAACCTACTCATTCATCGGCATTATCAACTACACCAATGGGTGATGAAGGCCATTCAAACAAACGTCCGAGACACTAGAATTCGCTGGAGGCATCACATTCTCTATCCACTCTTTTGACAATCTCACTTTTTGCCATGACTCTTTCCCACCACAAGTAACCAGTCTGATTGACCATTTGGTGAGCTTCCCTCAGTTGATGTCTAAATCAGAAGGTGTGTGTTTTGACTAATGAGTCACCGACACATTGAATTGTGGCAATATCACTGCGACTTTCACAATTCATTGAGTTCGATTAAGAGGCAACTTGAACTGAACAGAGGTTTGTGGAAATTAGGGTCAATGCAAAAATTACGTTTTACTTATTCACTTATTTGATTTGATTTTGTTATTCATTTGCTTAGTGTTCAAATTTTGATCAGTGATATTTAATGTTTTTTTCCGGTTTTAGGTCCAAACACTCCAATTTACGTGACATTAAGTAGAGTTTATGCGGATGTATTGCTAGTATGGCAGCCTCCAAAGGATAAAAATCTGAAAATAAAATGTTATGAAATTATATATAACTTTGACAACAACAATGTCCTGAATATCAAGCGAACGACTGAAACGAATTATGCAATTGAAATTCCTTCAAGTGCCGGCATTTTGAAGGCCGCAGTGGGAGTTATATTGGAAGCAGGGGGAGATTCAAGTGAAGAACAAGTTCGCACTGCGTATTCCTCGTTTAAATATCTGGATTTGCAAGGTAAGACTTCGTCTCAGAGAAGTGTGAATAAGACATTTCCTAATCAGTCATATCACAAAGTTATTGCATCATGCCACTGTGGCTCCACATAGTGCAGTTGATAAAGGTGAAGCCCATCACACTTACAACAAGTTTCTTGTCGAGTAGAGAGATTAGTTGGAACAGCTGGCAAACGCTTGAACATGTGGTTTTGAAGAGTTTAATTGCCACATGTACACCGAGACACGCTTCCATCAGGCTAATATACTTACACACTTTTGCTTCATTCATTCATTTGCCTTACAATCAATTGACGTTTACCCCTTTGGTCTTTTAGAAAATGACGATGAGGATTCCGTAAGTGAAGTATTTTGTAAAATACCCCACATTCATGCTTAGCTAGAGATAAATTGAACTGCAGAATTGCAAGTGCCCTTTTATTGATTGAATGAAGTAATTGGTGGAATGCAATAGGCAATTTAACTTAGTATAATTGATTAATGCAACCGAAGTGAGAAATGTAGCCATAAAAGGCCATTGGTAAGTGCACACATTTAGAAGGTGCTGTTTATATTCGTAGATGCCTCAAATTGTGAATTCTGTAATTTTGTTAATGTGCCAAGAAAGTGAGAAACTTTCGCAATGAACTGATACATCTTCTTCTATTTCCATAGTTATTTGAATTGAATGTTCCTGCACAATAAACCAAGAAAGTACGTTTGTCATTTATTTTCATCTTCTGATGATTAAAATAATTTGTGCTTCAATCGTGTTGCGTTTGATACTGAAATGACTTATTTCGAATCATTAGATTTTGCAAATTTCTGAAATTTCATTAAGTCACTTATTGGATTGCAGTACATTTAAACATTCTACTGCTAACTGAGGTGTCTAAGGCAATAAATTATAATTTCAAATTGTTAAGGAAGAGTAACTGAACGCATCTTGGGTGTAGAGGGAAGGAGACAGTTTCCCTGAAGTCAAACCATCGGAGTTCTAATAGACAGATCTCTGATAGAATGAGATAAACAATGAAGACGGGGAGAGAGAGACGGAGAGATTTAAAATGGCATTTTCCAACCTCCGCATAAAACATGACGACCTAGTTTACATTTCGACATTAAGTGGAGTGACTATTGGTCGATGCCAGTCTTGCTGGTCGGTATTGCAACTTGAATTGCTCTTTTCTTAAAGTGGTTGGGAAGGCAAAACTGTCTTCCATGATATTTCACAGTCCACCGATCTCAACATAATGCACTTGAATTGACAGTTGACTCTAAGTTGTCAGGCCACAGTTGGCCGTGTCAAATGAAGCCAAAAATTGTCTGGTGCCAACGCATTCTCCCACCACTGCGACCGACAAAGACTTTAAGATATGCGTCTAACACTCTTCTCCCCATTTCAGATCCACTTTGGATATGAACTTGTCAGATGGAAGCTCATCTTTACCCCCTACACTCTATGGAGTTCTTGACGTTGCCTTTCGTTTCCCTAATAACTCAAACTTTTCATCACCATTCAAATAAAGACAATGTAACAGAGATTGTTGTGTGTTTGCTTGTGTGTGTGTACGTGTGTGTTTTTATCAAGAAGATGTTAGTTGCAGTGCGGTTAGTCATTTTCTCGAAGAATCCCTACATGTATCCAAGATAATTATAGTTTGTAAATATCTCACCCATATTGCCTAATTTGGAGTTAAATGATGCCAATTATTTATTTATTTATTTATTTATTGCACCTCAAAAAACCCTCTCCAAACGCATACACACACACGCATGGGTATAAAAGTTGCCAATTATCTGAATTGCAAACTCTGAGCCCGCCAATATTTTGCAGCATCGGACAAGTTTCGATTGCTCAATTTTTGTCATCTAATAGAGCCAATTGACAAAGACATCGTTTTAACATTACTTTCCATACCCCCAATGTTTAACTATGAATGCAAAGATAATTCATAATTTCTGTCCAAATTTTCTACTTCTGCCGTGATCTCCTACTATCGCTATCTAAATGTTTGTGTCTCCATGAATTGGAATGCCAAAGACATGTTGGATATGCGATTTTCATAAACACATTTGCTAGTAATCTTGTATTCTCCACTCTGCATATCTCTCTTTCTCGGATATTGCCACGAGGACATTGCAAAATTTACTGCTGGACTCCGGATAACTTAAATTAGAACCTTTGGACTTGTAGGTCGGAAAGAAATAAGGCATATTCATCATCGCTTGAACACGAAATTCAAATAACATTTCTATCCGATGTAGATTGATATTTAGCACAATGGAGTTTTTCTAACGCACACTATGGTAAAATGTGTACAATATCTGTACATTTACAATGCTCAATTTCCATGTTGGTAATTCTGCAGGTGATTTAGACTAAAGGTGTTTACTCATAAAGATGTGCGTGCAGATGTCGAGAGTTAGTGGATAATGGTTAAGATAAAAGTTGAAAGTTGATTGGTCACCAAGTTGTGCCAGTGAGAATCAGTGACTTGGAGGAAAGACTAACTGCAAAACACCATAGTTCGGGGATTAAAAAGTTTGAGATTTGTGAGTAAAAGTGAGTGGAATAACATGGATGAAATTTGATAATGAGTAAGTGATTATGTCCTTGAATGTGTGTCAAACATTTGCTACTTATTTATATACAGTAGTGTTGTGCTTAGTAATAAATTTATTTGAATTGTGGGGAATCAACAGATTCGTTATGTTCTTCACAAAGTAAACCCGGTGTGGTTAGTTCCGTTTACGAATAATCCCCCAATTGAATAAAGACAATTATAGTTTGGAACTATCTTATCTATAATGCCAACATACAAACACGTCCACACGCATATGCACAACAGTTGTTATTTATCTGAATTCCAAGCTCTGAGCTCGTCAACATGTTGGAGTAACAGACATTTTCAGATGCCCAATTGTTGTCCTCTAATAGATCTAATTGACAAAGACATCGAATTAGCAGTGGCTTTGAAATAAGACAATGTAAAATAGATTTATTGTGTGCTTGTTATGCGTGTTCGTATTAAGCCGACCACGTTACTTCTAGTTTTCAAATGGTGCTATGGAATAGACTGAACATGCTGGAGCAAATCCATCAACGTGAATATTCGCCTTTCTTATTAAGTGGACTTTCCAACACAATACTGTGACGCTGTTCACTTTACACTTGTTCTCCTTCACAATGCGTTCTTTGTTTACCTAGGTGGAAACGGCGTTCAATCACTTCCATTGTGAAGAGGTTGTAGTACTTGGTGCCAAACAACTGATTCCCGAGTTATTCCACCTCTCCAAATGCCATCTCTAATGCTGGTCTATATAGGATCCCAATTATCGCTCCTCAAAGCAAGTATTCCATTCACATTACGAGAAATATCGTCCATGCTCTATTATCGGCTTTAATGTCAGCATTGCACTAGCGGTCTCTATTCGTGTGTCCATTATCCCTATTCTCATCAGAGAAGGATATAAAAACGCATCATTTAAGAAACAGTCATCGAACATCCGTCTTGTGTGCACTCAAAATATGCAGCGCTTACCTCTCTATTTATACATTTCACACTGAAAGTAAGGTCTCTGATTAGTTGTTAAAGTTATTTACATTCGCGAATATGAGAACAATAACCCAAATTTTCAATTTTTAATCTAATTTTCAACCTTTTACTCGAGGCAGAACAATGAAATGCACTTATATTCAACAGTAGAATTGACAAATTCTTCTAGTAAACCATCTTATGGCCAAAGTAAAATGCTGATTTTTTCATTAGAAGAATGCACAGAAAGTGCACTATCGAGCACCATTGTTAACGACTGAGGAATCGTAACTAATTACAAACTAACCAGTCACTTTTATAAATTCTGCTTTATGCGCCAATCAAAACCTACTACACGGATGGAACCAATGAAAGTGATCGAGGAACAGCCAGCGAGTGGACATCAACCAGCGAAGTGGATGAGAACAGCTGAACGATCTGCATGCGCTTATGTGAGAGTGCTTGTCAGCAGCCTTTCTGCGTTGCCGACCTCCTTCGTGACCCGCACTACGTGTCCATCTCTTGCTCCTGTATACTAACAGCATCTAACACGAAATCGCACATATCTAACCTTCTTGCTGGCTGAGCAACACCGATTGTAGGGAAAAGTCCAAGCCGTCTATAAGAGATCTTTCTATCGTCGTTCTTATTCCTAAAAAGGTAATAAGCGCCTTGGAGGTTATTCTAATAACCTGTTGGTCTTAAAATACAATCATTGTGAAATACAGGTCTCATAATGTGTATTGCACAACGCCACTTATTCCTTTTAGTGGAATTTCATATGAGCAAGAGCAGTGTGGAAGGTATGGGCGTATTAATTACTTCATATCGAGAAGGCGTTTTTGTGAGTGTAGAAATCACTCAATCACTCAGTCAGAAATCAATAATCACAACGTGGACATGATCCACTTGCAACTAATGACCAGAGTTTGTGACATTTGTACAGAAATAGTAGTCGACACTAGCCATCCTCGACACCTTCCCCACTTGTTGACATAGTGGTGCAAGAAAAATTTGCCATTTGTAATTTTTCTTTTGTGTGCAAAATGACATCGATTTCTCATAATTGTATATTAAACAATGTTTCCCCCTACGCATATTAAATAATTGCCCGTACAATGGTCAAATGGGCTGCACTTCGGAAACTAAGCTATAAATGTTCATTCCACGACTAATTCGAATATTTGAGTATCCATTTTCCTTGCACAAAGACTTTTAACTCAAAATTCACGCAAACTCTTCTATTCAGGTCTCTACATAAAGTTGGTCTAATTTCCATAACCTTGTCTTTCTCACTCTTCTCTACTTCCTCCGATTTGTTGACTAATTGGAGTCATTCTTAGGTAAATTTGCCATTAGCTAATCTATCAGCCAAATTAAATAGTTGTAATTATGCCTATAGAAATAAATAAAGGTATTTCTTTCATAGTCTACGCGTGAAAAGTACTGGCTCTTTTCCACAACAATCCACACTTGTACTGAGTTCAAATGGATGTGCAAACGTACGACTATTACCTTTCATTGAAATGACACTTTTTGTGAAGCTTCAAGCCAGTTTTAGAGTTGGTTATTATTGTAATGTCCTTAGTTTGTGGTGATCTCATTCTCCATCTAAGTTGTACGCATTTCTTGCATTTTTTCGGCACAACTTCGCATGTTTACTTCGAGTTTCGTTCACTTAATTACCAGAAGACCACATCATGCTAGACATGAAGTTGGGAGAGATGAGATGTCATATTTATGGGAGGAGATGAGTAGAAACGATACAATTTCAATAGAAGTCTTGCACATTACACACATCAAGCTAAGGAGAAAAGAGTAAAATGACAACTTGGAATAGCTGATCGTCATGAATATATGGTGAAAGGCCTTTTTAATATTGCACCATTGACATCGTGCATGAAAATTGATACGAGTGAACGCTGCGTTCTACGCCAAATGTGTCATTTAGCGATAGGTGACAAAATTTAAGGGAAGAGTATTTTGTTGGCGACAGTAGTAGACATGACACAATTTGCAGAACCGAGACCAAGGGGATCTATTCGAATGAGTGCCAGATTGGAGGAATATGAGATGGAGTAAATTTAGTTATAACTGTCTACAGAATGTCCCTAGTTGGATGTAGTTTGGAAAGAATGTAAAATGTAGGCCTTCAGAGTCCCCACTCTATTTCGACTATATGAATTTCGTTTTCTGTTTCTTACGAGACTTTTACTTTACTGGATTATTGCACGTAACAAACTAAGTGACTCACTATTCCGACTCAAGCCACTTAATTTCCAGTCGCGTGTTTCCACGAGTTAGAAGAGGCGCGTGTTGATGGGAGTTAAGAATAGTGGACTGTGCTTAAAAGGCTCTTTCAAACGATCTCAAAAGGGAGCTTAACACTCAGCTGAGTTCGTAATTGTGCATGTACACCAATGTCACTTTAAGGTTAGGTACAAATGTCTTGCTCATTTTAAAGAGGGTAAACACTAGGTGAGGCTTGACTTAAAATGATAAGGTCATAATGCAAACACTTTTAATACCTTCAACAACCATCTCAACACTTTTTGCTTCAATGGCAACTGAAAAACGATGCCATTGAATGAAACTAACAAATTGAAGTTAAAAATTCGAAGGAATTCTAAGAAATTGAAGGGTAATTTAAAACATTACAACAAATGAATCGGTCTGCAGAAAAGCAAGACGCATTTTCATTGATGAGCAGAATATGGAAGGCAAATTGTGATGAGTCAATATGTGTGTTTAATTTAAACTGAAGATGTTTTTCATCAACGTGTTTACACTTTACATCAATTTTCAAGCTCTCCTCTCGATTTAAAGTTGCGCTTCGGAAACGTCAACTCTCTCAGTACTCCTTCATGGCTAAACTTAGCTTTTCACTCTCAACTGGGTCTAAGCAAATTAAATTGCTCACTCGATTAAATTGGCCCTATTCACTGTGGTCAAACTACTTATTAAAACCAGGTTATTTAAGTAGTTGTACGCAGTGAATAAAGAATACAAACATAGAAAAGATCAAGTTACTTTAGCGCTTATCACTTCCTTCAATATGTCAAATTTGGCGACGTTAGGCGAATGCGTTTCCTTAAACTTGCATTGGATTGAAGCATCAGTAACACTTTTGCCAAACACCAAATTTTATACCAAATATTTGTAATTATCACCTTGCACTTCATTGCTTACTGTTAAAATGCCATTAAGAGAAATTAAGTTAGGCAATGGTGTAGAAATAAGACGCAATCCTTTCTGGTAAAATGCATAAGGATAAAATTTCACCCCGAAATAAACATTCAAGAAAGAGAGCGTATGACGGGAGGGTTTATTGACCATTTGCTTAGCTTCTCACATGCTTGGGCACTCACTACAACCAATCCTATGTCACGTCGCATGTACTTGATTGCTGACGGCCATGTTAAATCAGTGAGAACTTCATATCTAACACATTTTCTTAATTATAGTTCTTCTCCTGTTGCCTGAAAAGAACTGTTGTTTTTACTTTTGCTTTCAACGGAATGTCCTCATTCTCTACCTTCTTGGCAAAATCCAATTTGGTTTTCAATTTCAATTCAGCGACCATCTTCAGGAATTAGTCCAGGATGCTTCTTCCTTTGCTTCGTGTCATTCTGTTCATTTCGTTGTATATTTGTGGGAATCCTCCAGATTTTCATTCACTCACATATCCTTCTTCGGGTTGGCAATCAATTTTGCCACCTGGCTGGAAATTAATTCCGCCCCCTAGGCGACTTTCCTTCATTCTGAATTCTGATATCTGTCACAAAATCGTGTCTTTTCGTTTTCGCTTGTCGTACAAGGTGCGTATTTGAGTTCTATTAGGAAAAACCGAGCGAAGTACGTTTTCTTACAGAGGCAGATTTAAATGAGAAGTTGAAGGCCGCCGAAAACGTATTGAGATGCATGTTCTAAGAAAATTCTTGATTCAAGTAATTTTGTCCGTCAGGGTTCCGTCATTGCTATTTCTGATGTCCATTTTCATACATTCTTTAGCAAGGTCCACTCGTGTGCTCTGAACTCCTCGATCGCTTTGAGAAATCAACAGTGGACCATATTTTGACAAAAATCTCGAATTCTACTCAAAACCATTCGGGAAGACATTTAGATAACCGTTCGAAAAACGAGTTTGGATGCGGCTGGATGCCTACTCGAATATCTAATAGAAAAAGTGAGTTTATACTTTTTATTCTGGCAACTCACATAATCCTTATAAGTCTATTCAATTTCATTGACATGTTGACACTTTCAACACGTCCTCATTTTACATGCGTAGGTCATCTAAATATGCCATGTGAAGTACATGTGTATTGTTCAATTGATCTTTCAGATCTTCGGCAAATTGTGTCTGTGCAGTTTAGTTCTGGTGTAAAAAAATGGAGGAACTAAGTTGGCATAATGTTAAGCATCATGATTTAACCTATTTATTTTTGTACGGAGAAAATGATTGTTTTTGTAAAAACTCAGGGCCGAATTGGGGTAGGTGATTAATTTCGAGGGTAATTTGATTGGCCACCACTCAGAGTGGTTTGAGTAAGGATGAACATCGCAATAAAGTACACCTGGTGTGAGATGAAGTGAGTTTAACAAGAATACAATAAAAAGTTGTCAGGAATGAAAATACCAACAATCTTTTAATCAGCACAGATTTTGGAAGTGGGTTCTAATCTTAACTCACCTCATTTCTGACAGATTGGTCATGCTCGGATCCCTCATTGCATTTTTTTCTTTTCACTTTGATTAGGGCGATTTGTTTCGGCCAAGATATAATCACATTTTTTTTGCGGATACAGCATTAACAATAACCTCTTTGATGAAGAAGACTCTCTTTACCCTCTCAATTTGCAGCAGTATTTGCAAGGAAGAATACCAATGGAAAAAATTGGCAGAAAGGAATACGTGTGAATTTTTGCAATAGCAAGACTTCACGAAAGCTCCTATAAAATTTCATTTCAATCATTTGCACAACAAATGTGCCCGCAAATCAATTATACGCTGCATTTGATGTGATGAATTTTAACAAAGTGGGGTGAAATTCATTGTGAGCCAAATCACCTTTGGTAGTACTACTACACAGTGCCACCAATAATGGACAAAGGTCTCAAACTAGGAGACATAAAACAAATGTGTACATTGAAAATGCGAGCGTGCAACTCACTCATTGATGCATTAATGACACCACACACGCATTGATGTAATGACGAGTGGGAGCATCTTATTGAGGCAGCTATTAATCAATGGCCTACATAACTATAATACTCCTAGAATAATTTATATATGCATTCGTGTTTTGATTATTAAATCAACCTAGAGATGAAAAGTAATTACTAAAGGAAGGGCATTTTGCATTGCATTTTGATCTTAAAATCCTACGAAATCCAATGTATTCCCTACATGTCAGTTAATTGTCGGTTATTTTTGCCAATTCTTCTTAACTATCAGTATTGACCAAACAGACTCAATTCCATCACCATTTATACCATCATAGGCTAAAATGCTTATAAAACATTTGCAATTGTCTAATTCTACTTTCCCCAATTAAACATCTGGTGTGAATTCTGTTAGAATTAATTGTGGACATTGTGGCTTCATAAACCCAATGCTCACTTCACAATGTACTGCATTCTCGTCAAGTCGACCATTGATTAGTATGCTATGTGGGAGTTTACAGGACCAATCGTGTGTGATTTACTATTTCGTAACACCTTAAACTTGACCAACGGTTCTCTGGATAGACGAGATTACCTTACCTTTAACACTTGACTAACATTTTAAACAGTTGAAAAAGCACTCACTCATCAGAGGCGGTAGCACCTTGCCTCTCTTTTGCCTTGCAATAACTCCTTCATCTGTTAAATCTTCCCACCCATCCATGTGCATTCTCTTTCCCTCACCAAGTCCGCAACCTGAATTAAACAAAGAGCTCTATGGCTTATTCACTTTCTTCTCCTTTGCTACCAAGTCCTCTTCTTCTTCTTCTCTTCTTAAACCGTACCAATTACTCTGCCTATAATAACCCCTTTGGCTGGGGTTTTGGAAGTTTTGAAAAGTGGTTTCGGTAGACCCATTCCATAATCTTTTCCACAGGCTATATCTTCGACCTTCCATCACTTCACCTTCATTACAGTGTCTGGATGGTGTGGGATCGGAGTATTTGAGACAACGATCCAACTGTATCTTGGGAAAGGTTATTCCAAATCGGTAGACTGGAGGGTTAGATTGAGTCTTGTCTACAACGGTGTCCCCAAAGAACGTTGAAATTACTCTCATCGTGAGAGATCTAACTCCAGTAGTACTAAGTAGGTGATTGAGTAAATAGTTATCTACGCGTATTGTTTCTCAATCTCTTTCCCATTTAACCAGTTCTATGCTATGGTATTCGATTCGATGGTATAATATGGTGATGGAATTGAGTCTGTTTGGTCAATACTGATAGTTAAGAAGAATTGGCAAAAATAACCGACAATTAACTGACATGTAGGGAATACATTGGATTTCGTAGGATTTTAAGATCAAAATGCAATGCAAAATGCCCTTCCTTTAGTAATTACTTTTCATCTCTAGGTTGATTTAATAATCAAAACACGAATGCATATATAAATTATTCTAGGAGTATTATAGTTATGTAGGCCATTGATTAATAGCTGCCTCAATAAGATGCTCCCACTCGTCATTACATCAATGCGTGTGTGGTGTCATTAATGCATCAATGAGTGAGTTGCACGCTCGCATTTTCAATGTACACATTTACGTGTGGTCCACATTCATGCTGTGGCCCAGGACACACAAATTCAACCAACCCTTCTTAGACATTGTACACTCATTGTCTATCATGCGATTCTCATATGGCATGTGAATTTCACTAGTTGAAAGTCAACAGAGCATGGAAGGTCAAATGAATGGTAGCTGCACTTACTGTCTTATTTTGGCAAACAGCGCAATGAGGTGAGTCAAGTAGATAAGAAATAAAGCAAGAAGAGCGACCTGATCAGATCTGAAAACCTATTTAAGAGGAGAAGTAGGCGTTCATCAGTATTATTGTTTCGGATCATGCAAATTATGGCCCCTTGGTTCTTCTTTCTACTCTTGGCAATATTTCAATTGCAGGCCAAAGCCCATTATGGTGAGCAATGCTTAACTGATTCTCACTAAAACCTAAATTGTGACATTGATTGCTCGCGATTCACCTAGAGGTGGTCTATACATCTAAGCATGTAAATGTTGCAATCCTAGATCTTTCTTGAGCTGATACCCAGTTTATTTGGTTAGTTCTTATACTTGATCCAGATTTGCCTGTTTATGTTGGCTGAAGTAGTCAGTTAAGTCTTGCTGACAAGTATTTCATCATTGCGAAACCGTACATTTGAATACAGTTACATGATTACACTTATTTTATTTTAGCTGGCAAATACAAACCAATATGCACTGGAATAACTCTGCTGAACTCCAGTGAAGCCAGACTCACATGGATACCACCAGTAATGAAAAATGGAGAAGTTCCCAGTTTTAAAGTTTTCTATCTTCATGATCGCGTCCTCTCAAACGCAAATATCTCTGATGACAAATTTAAAATTTCTGTCAATGAAAATGACACTCAGATCAGTGCAGTTGTAAGAACAGTTACCCAATCTGATGGGGAATCAGGTGGATACAAAGAGGATCCTACGAATGAATGTCAATTCCACTTCAATCGAAGTAATGACTGTATTTTTCGTGTTATTTTCTATGATTTAAACTTCCTTAATATTTAACGAAGCTTGTTTGGCAGAAATGTCATATTGCCACTGCCACACCCTAAGTTGTTAATGAAAAATGTTGACAGTTGTATCCTAAAGGGCATTCACTCATTCATTCATTCATTCATTCGTTCATTCATTTATTCAGTCACTCATTCGGCAAGTAATAGCCCTTTATAGATGAGTTATCTAGCAGGTGAGTCAGTTAATGTGGTATTGGCGAGATTCCACTGACAGATGCAATGGGGAGGAATGGTTGAGGATGAGTGAGGAAGTCTCTGAACTCTACTCAGACTCACCCCCCACAAACCACAATCTCACAGATATAACTAATCTCCTCATCGACTCCACTTGACGAAAGTACTGATGTCATAATGCGAGAGTAGAAGTATGTAATGATTTCACTTCTTTCCTCTTTCAGCAAACATATTCCTCCATCAATTGCCTGAATCTGACACAAAGAGTAAGTAAATTTCATGAACTAATTATTACTTCTCAATTAACCTGCCCATTTATTATTTCACGGAAGCAAGCAAAAGTGAGTAGATGTCACAATTGTGAGAAAATAAGTGAAGGCACAAGTCTAGAAGTTGAAAGAGTTGACCAGTAAGGTGAAGCAATGTAAGGTAAATATTTTGGTAGAAGATATGAAGCTGACAATTTGAGCTAACACCATGGTGAAAAAGTGAGTAGTGTAGCCAAACAAGAACAGAGCTGAAGTGATTGAATGTGAAGTTGGGAAAGTGGAAAAAGTTGCAGTCGAAATCCTGGCTGGAGACTCACACATTTCGAGATCTGGAGAGAGAAAATGACTGAGACCTCTTTGCGGGTAAATTTGCTTAGAAATGGCTATGGTGAGACCGGACTTGGTGATGTTGGTTGTCATAGATAAGCATTTGGAATATCTGAGTCACATGAATTTGGTGAATAATGCTGGAGGTAGCACAGACTCGGAGAAGTAGTTTGTAAGAGCACCAGCGAAGCGAGAAGACACTGACATATCATGCAACCAAGTGGAATGTGAGTTATGATGGTAAAAATTGGATGAGGATGATAAGGAAAGTTTGACTTCCACTGTTACACACATCGATCAATAATGATACACAACTCCCAAATGTGGGTCTTGACTGAAATAGATCAGCCTCATTTTAACTTACGTTCAACTGTGTTTCAAATAACATTCCATTAATCACTTTAGATCGCTATGTACCACGAGGCATTACTTTACTCCCTGCCACACCAACTACGGTTGAGTTGACTTGGCAACCTCCAGCTACGGACGAAAATGAGATACAGGGATATCACATTCGTTACGGTTTCGGTAATGGAGTCAGGACCATAAATGTAACAAAAGAGCACAAACTATCATTGCCCATTGAGGAAGGTGCAATAGGCATCGAAGTCCAAGTTGGAACAATTAGAAAGATGAGTTCAATAGATACAAATCATGTCAATAATGATGTTGAGGTTCCAACATTTCAAACGGAAGGTACGTTTGAGTTTTGATCATCAATTATTGAAATGCGCATTTGAATATGAAGAGTATTACTATGAATATCACCCTAATCAGCTAACCATATTGGTCTATCAAGAGTTCGTCTACAACATCCGCATTAGTGAATAAGTGTCCTTAATTAGTAAAGAAGTGGAAGGGGAAGTGATTAATGAATAAAATAAATATGTGCTTGATCTGGTGAGGTGTTGGGGTCAATTGCTCTTCTCAACCTTTATGGTCTGAGTAACTGGAGATGTTTCGTGAATGTGATCTGAGATATATAATTTTATTTCATCAAAACGTTGAGTACAACTCACTTACTACTTAAAAGAAAATAAGGAGAGAAGTTGAAATGCACACTGAATGGTTAGATCCTGATTGGCAAGAGCGTGAACGCGGCTTACAGAGTTCTTCTAAATGACAAATTGTTTGCTAACTCGTGTCTTCTATATGTCAAGACTGTAGACGGATGAATGTCTTATACGAGTGCATCGATTTCGTAACCCTACTTCTTCAAAGGAAATAGTTTTCAGGAAAAGCTCTTTTGGGCAACGACATCTCTGTCACCTCTCTTCCTATCCGGAGTGAACAAATGCTCACCTCTTAGGATGTTAACGAATCTTTTACCTCGACAGTATATGAAAACTAATCGTGTTTATTAATAATTTTAGGTCAGAACACATCTCTAGAACGGGGTGCGCCAACCGAAAACATAGAGTTGCACTTTTCCAAGACCAAATTTCTTCCACTGACAGTGGATGGTACGTTTGAGTTTGCTATCATCTATTATTGTAGTAAAATACCAAATATGAATAACAGTCCCATGAATATCACCCTGATCAACTAACCAAATTGGTCTGTCAATTCCTCTTCTCAGTCTTCAAGGTCTGAGTAAATTTTGACTGCTCCATAGGTTATACCTAGACTTCAACTATGGTGCAGTGACATTCAGTTCACGTCATCGATATCTAGGATCCTTAATTGCATTTCATCTCAAACTTGCATGCAGCTCACCTGACACATCAAGTGAAATAAGATTAGGCTTTGAAAGGCACATCTGGAATGATTGGATGGATAGTCTCATTCCTTCAGGAGCTTAATGGTTATGTCCTCAGTGGCAAAAGTTACAGCTATTGGATACACTCTCTTTTATATCATTTTGTTCTCAGTTAATTGGGATTGGTAATCAGGTTGCATCTTGATGACAGACTGAAAAGCTGTCAATCTTTCTCGATTCTTTCGTCTTTACTCTCTCACCACACGAATTAGACATTCTTCACACTTCGTCTGTCTGCTCCCCACTGGACAAAATGTCCTGACTAACCTACTCATTCATCGGCATTATCAACTACACCAATGGGTGATGAAGGCCATTCAAACAAACGTCCGAGACACTAGAATTCGCTGGAGGCATCACATTCTCTATCCACTCTTTTGACAATCTCACTTTTTGCCATGACTCTTTCCCACCACAAGTAACCAGTCTGATTGACAATTTAGTGAGCTTCCCTCAATTGATGTCTAAATCAGTAGGTGTGTGTTTTGACTAGTGAGTCACTGACACATTGGATTGTGGCAATATCACTGCAACTTTCACAATTCATTGAGTTCTCCTAAGAAGCAACTTGAACTGAACAGAGGTTTGTGGAAATTAGGGTCAATGCAAAAATTACTTTTTACTTATTTACTTAATTGATTTGATTTTGTTATTCATTTGCTTAGTGTTCAAATTTTGATCAGTGATATTTAATGTTTTTTTCCGGTTTTAGGTCCAAACACTCCAATTTACGTGACATTAAGTAGAGTTTATGCGGATGTATTGCTAGTATGGCAGCCTCCAAAGGATAAAAATCTGAAAATAAAATGTTATGAAATTATATATAACTTTGACAACAAAAATGTCCTGAATATCAAGCGAACGACTGAAACGAATTATGCAATTGAAATTCCTTCAAGTGCCGGCATTTTGAAGGCCGCAGTGGGAGTTATATTGGAAGCAGGGGGAGATTCAAGTGAAGAACAAGTTCGCACTGCGTATTCCTCGTTTAAATATCTGGATTTGCAAGGTAAGACTTCGTCTCAGAGAAGTGTGAATAAGACATTTCCTAATCAGTCATATCACAAAGTTATTGCATCATGCCACTGTGGCTCCACATAGTGCAGTTGATAAAGGTGAAGCCCATCACACTTACAACAAGTTTCTTGTCGAGTAGAGAGATTAGTTGGAACAGCTGGCAAACGCTTGAACATGTGGTTTTGAAGAGTTTAATTGCCACATGTACACCGAGACACGCTTCCATCAGGCTAATATACTTACACACTTTTGCTTCATTCATTCATTTGCTTTACAATCAATTGACGTTTACCCCTTTGGTCTTTTAGAAAATGACGATGAGGATTCCGTAAGTGAAGTATTTTGTAAAATACCCCACATTCATGCTTAGCTAGAGATAAATTGAACTGCAGAATTGCAAGTGCCCTTTTATTGATTGAATGAAGTAATTGGTGGAATGCAATAGGCAATTTAACTTAGTATAATTGATTAATGCAACCGAAGTGAGAAATGTAGCCATAAAAGGCCATTGGTAAGTGCACACATTTAGAAGGTGCTGTTTATACTCGTAGATGCCTCAAATTGTGAATTCTGTAATTTTGTTAATGCGCCAAGAAAGTGCAAAGCTTTCGCAATGAACCGATACATTGTTTCTTACTTCCATAGAGTCTTAATTGGGCTGCTCCTATTGAAGTTGCAGAAGTTCAGCCACTTGGGCTTTCACACCATGCTGTATAATAATGTGAAAGGTACGTTTGTCATTTATTATCATTTTCTACCCAAATTTTTTTCTTCCTTTCTGTTATGTTTCACAAACCTTTAGTAACTAAAGCCACTTCCCAGAATTTTGAATTGTTAAGGGAAGGGTAACTGAACGTATCTTAGGCATAGCGAGAAGAAGGCAGTTTGCTGGGAGTCAGGCCACCGTATTTTCAATAGGTAACTCGTTGATGAAATGGAATTAACTACGAGGATTGGGGGAGAGAGATAGAGAGATTTAAAATGACATTTTCTAATCTCCTCATAAAACATGAAGAATTAGTTTATGTTTCGGCAATAAAGTCCCATAAGTTGTACCCATGAACAGAGCGAGTTCTCATCCATTACGTAGAGTGGCTACTGATCGGTTCTAGTCATAATGGTTGAGATTGCAACTTGAATTCCTCTTTTCTTAAAGTGGTTGGGAAGGCAAAGCAGTCTTCTATGATATTTCACAGTTCACAGATCTCAACATAATGCACTTGAATTGACGGTTGATTCTAAGATGTCAGGCCACAGTGAGCCGTGACAAATCAAGCCAAAAATTGTCTGGTGCCAACACATTTTCTCACCACTGCGACCAACAAAGACTTTAAGATTTGTGTCTACTAATCTTCTCTCCATTTCAGATTCAATTTGGATATGAACTTGTCTGATGGAAGCTCATCTTTGCCCCTACACTCTATGGAGTTCTTGACGTTGCCTTTCGTTTCCCTAATAACTCAAACTTTTCATCACCATTCAAATAAAGACAATGTAACAGAGATTGTTGTGTGTGTGCTTGTATCAAGAAGATGTTAGTTGCAGTGTGGTTAGTCATTTTTTCGAAGAATCCCTACATGTATCCAAGATAATTATAATTTGTAAATATCTCACCCATATCGCCTAAGTTGGAGTTAAATGATGCCAATTATTTATTTATTGCACCGCAAAATACCCTCTCCAAAGGCATACACACACATGCATG
The DNA here is from genome assembly GCA_000469805.3 of Hymenolepis microstoma. Classification (NCBI taxonomy): domain Eukaryota; kingdom Metazoa; phylum Platyhelminthes; class Cestoda; order Cyclophyllidea; family Hymenolepididae; genus Hymenolepis; species Hymenolepis microstoma. Next base: position 4,842,299 of record LR215995.1, on the reverse strand, counting down.
GGTATAAAAGTTGCCAATTATCTGAATTGCAAACTCTGAGCCCGCCAATATTTTGCAGTATCGGACATTTTTCGGTTGCTCAATTGTTGTCCTCTAATGGAGCCAATTGACAAAGACATCGTTTTAACATTACTTTCCATACCCACAAAGTTTAACTATGAACGCAAAGCGAATTCATAATTTCTGTCCAAATTTTCTACTTCTGCCGTGATCTCCTACTATCGCTATCTAAATGTTTGTGTCTCCATGAATTGGAATGCCAAAGACATGTTGGATATGCGATTTTCATAAACACATTTGCTAGTAATCTTGTATTCTCCACTCTGCATATCTCTCTTTCTCGGATATTGCCACGAGGACATTGCAAAATTTACTGCTGGACTCCGGGTAACTTAAATTAGAACCTTTGGACTTGTAGGTCGGAAAGAAATAAGGCACACTCATCATCGTTTTAACACGAAATTCAAATAACATTTCTATCCGATGTAGATTGATATTTAGCACAATGGAGTTTTTCTAACGCACACTATGGTAAAATGTGTACAATATCTGTACATTTACAATGCTCAATTTCCATGTTGGTAATTCTGCAGGTGATTTAGACTAAAGGTGTTTACTCATAAAGATGTGCGTGCAGATGTCGAGAGTTAGTGGATAATGGTTAAGATAAAAGTTGAAAGTTGATTGGTCACCAAGTTGTGCCAGTGAGAATCAGTGACTTGGAGGAAAGACTAACTGCAAAACACCATAGTTCGGGGATTAAAAATTTTGAGATTTGTGAGTAAAAGTGAATGGAATAACATGGATGAAATTTGATAATGAGTAAGTGATTATGTCCTTGAATGTGTGTCAAACATTTGCTACTTATTTATATACAGTAGTGTTGTGCTTAGTAATAAATTTATTTGAATTGTGGGGAATCAAAAGATTCGTTATGTTCTTCACAAAGTAAACCCGGTGTGGTTAGTTCCGTTTACGAATAATCCCCCAATTGAATAAAGACAATTATAGTTTGGAACTATCTTATCTATAATGCCAACATACAAACACGTCCACACGCATATGCACAACAGTTGTTATTTATCTGAATTCCAAGCTCTGAGCTCGTCAACATGTTGGAGTAACAGACATTTTCAGATGCCCAATTGTTGTCCTCTAATAGATCTAATTGACAAAGACATCGAATTAGCAGTGGCTTTGAAATAAGACAATGTAAAATAGATTTATTGTGTGCTTGTTATGCGTGTTCGTATTAAGCCGACCACGTTACTTCTAGTTTTCCAATGGTGCTATGGAATAGACTGAACATGCTGGAGCAAATCCATCAATGTGAATATTCGCCTTTCTTATAAAGTGGGCTTTACAACACAATGCTGTGACGCTGTTCAAAATCTAGCACAGAGCTTACACCTCTTCTCTTTCACATGGCTTTCTTGGTTTACCTAGGTGGAAACGGCGTTCAATCACTTCCATTGTGAAGAGGTTGTAGTACTTGGTGCCAAACAACTGATTCCCGAGTTATTCCACCCCTCCAAATGTCATCTCTAATGCTTGTCTAAATAGAACCCTGATTATCGCTTCCCAAAGCAAGTATTCCATTCACATTTCGAGAAATATCGTTCATCCAATATTATCGGCTCCAATGTCGACATGTGTACATCAATGTAATGGTGATTGAGATACCACCAATTGCCCAATCGGTCTGTATTCATGTGTCCGTTATCCCTATTATCATCACAGAAGGAAATGAATACGCATCATTTAAGAAACAGTCATCGAACATTCGTCTTGTGTGCACTAAAAATATGCAACGTTTACCTCTCTATTTATACATTTCGCACTGAAATTAAGGTCTCTGATTAGTTGTTAAAGTTATTTACATTCGCTAATATGAGGATAATAAACCACATTCTCAATTTAAATCTAATTTTCAATCTTTTAATTGAGGCAGAGCAATGAAATATACTTTTAAAACACAGACAATGTAAAATAGATTTTAGTTTTCGAATGATGTTTTTGAAATAGACTGAACCTGCTGGAGCAAATCCATCAATCTGAATATTCGCCTTTCTTATTAAGTGGGCTTTCCAAAACAATATTTTCACGCTGTTGAACTAGAATTAGAAGCATACCTCGTCATTCTTTGAGCCCACAGACTATCATGAATCAGTTGGACAGCTAATGTGAGATAGGCTGAGATGTACTCCTTTTCAGACATTAGGTTGGCTTTGATGGCAGTGACAAAACGATCGCCACCTTTCACCTTGCAAACCTGGACCATTTTCCTGTTCTCATCTATCTTTATTCCACTTCATTATATCTCTCTGTTCAAATATCAACTCAAATGCTTGTATATATAAGTGAAATAACAGAGTCCCAATAATCGCTCCCCAAAGCAAGTATTCCATTCTCATTTGCATGTGAGCGTGTGTGTGTGTCAGCATTACGGATGAGATATTTTCAAACTAAAAGTTTTTTTATTCAATTTGGGGATTATTCGTAAACATAACAAACCAAACCGGATTTACTTTATTAGGAAAATAAAAAATCTGCTGATTCCCCACAATTCAAATATTGATTTAATTATATCACATAACAGGCTTTATGATAGTTATCATTAGTCCTTAAGTTGACTTCGGACTTCATAGAGGGGAGGGACATCAAAGTCACAAATGTCGAGAGGGAGAACAGAAGAGCGATTAACAGATGTAAAGGAGACAGACACAAAAGTGGAGAAAAGTACAGATACAAAGGTAGAGGAAAAGGTAAGGTAAGATGAGTACTGTGGAAGTGGTCGAATATGACACACAGTGGGACCATGGGAGTTTGAAGTAAACTGCCGAATTATAGACTTTTTTGCCGTATAAGTATAAGTTGCCCAGGGTGCACCATATGGAGGTAAGTTTAACGCACAACCCACAATTCAAATAAGTTTATTACTAAACACAACGCTACTGTATATAAGTAAGTAGCAAATGTTTGCCACACATCCAAGGACATAATTACGTACTCATAATCACTGTTTCGGTGTTTAGAGTTGGCACCCAAACTTTTGTTTGCTTTTCTAATTGTGACGATGAATTGTCAGTCGTGTACACTTTTACAAAGCTGGAGGTTGGTGCTCGAAGTTACACGTCCCCTGAAAGTCAGTACCAATCATAGCGATTAAAATGTTCTATATAGCAATCAAATAGAGAATTATCGCAAGGACAGCACACATGTTTAAAGAATTAAAGTACACAATGGAATAGTAGTAGTCTCCGTGACAATGTGTGGTGTCTTACACATGACTCAGACCTTCAGCTGTCACTGTTTGGTAATAGGCACCGAGACCAAAAAGATGACATAAGTCATCTCATCTAAATTTCAGGATTAGCATGGTAGTCAGAGGCAATACACAACAGTTCATGAGGCCTCTGGCATGATTACGTGTCCGAGTCTCAGCCTGATGACTGGCATTTGTGTACAAACCAGCATATAACTGAAACGTCCACAATGTCCACAGATAATGATACCGTCTCTCCATATGAAATTAACGCCCTTCTTCTCCTAAAATCATTGTCTCCTAATCTTCATCTCTTTCACATACACACATTTTATCCATGTTATTCCATTCACTTTAACTTACAAATCTCAAATTTCTTCATTCTAGAACTAAGTGTTTTGTTGGTAGTCTTTCCTCCAAGTCACTGATTCTCACTGGGACAACTTGGTGATCAATAAATCTTCAACGTTTATGATAATCATTACCCACTAACTCTCGACATCTACACGCACATCTTAATGAGTAAAGAACTTTAGTCTACATCACTTCCAGAATTACCAACATGGAAATTGAACATTGTAAATGAACAGATATTTTACGCTAATACCATAGTGTAAATTAAGAGTACTCTAATGTGCTAAATATCAATCCACATTCGATAGATGTAGTTGGATAATATAATATTTTCAGATGATATGACCTCAATTCATTCGATCACCTAAGAATCTTCAGAAACATTCGGATGTTCGATCATTGGATATCTTGAATAGCCGAACTAGGCGATTTAGACGGAAATGACGAATTGGCTCTTCGTTCATAGTTAACCGTTCGAGATATGGAAACAAATGTTCAAATGATGCCTTTGTCAATTGACCCTATTAGAGGACAATAAATCTTATAATAAAATAAATAAAAAGAAGGGAATTATTTAAAGTCAACTTAAAGCGTTATGAATGAGATATTTCCAAACTATAATTATCTTGGGCTCTATTAGAGGACAACAATTGAACAACCGAAACTTGTCCGATACTACAAAATATTGGCGAGCTCAGAGTTTGCAATTCAGATAATTGGCAACTTTTATACCCATGCGTGTGTGTGTATGCCTTTGGAGAGGGTATTTTGCGGTGCAATAAATAAATAAATAATTGGCATCATTTAACTCCAACTTAGGCGATATGGGTGAGATATTTACAAACTATAATTATCTTGGGTACGTGTAGAGATTCTTCGAGGAAATAAATAACCACATTACAACTAACACACATACACGCAAACAAATAACAAAGCTCTTTTACAATATCTGTTTTTTTAAGGTGATGAAAAGTTTGAGTTATTAGGGAAACGAAAGGCAACGTCAAGAACTCCATAGAGAGTAGGGGCAAAGATGAGCTTCCATCAGACAAGTTCATATCCAAATTGAATCTGAAATGGAGAGAAGATTAGTAGACACAAATCTTAAAGTCTTTGTTGGTCGCAGTGGTGAGAAAATGTGTTGGCACCAGACAATTTTTGGCTTGATTTGTCACGGCTCACTGTGGCCTGACATCTTAGAATCAACCGTCAATTCAAGTGCATTATGTTGAGATCTGTGAACTGTGAAATATCATAGAAGACTGCTTTGCCTTCCCAACCACTTTAAGAAAAGAGGAATTCAAGTTGCAATCTCAACCATTATGACTAGAACCGATCAGTAGCCACTCTACGTAATGGATGAGAACTCGCTCTGTTCATGGGTACAACTTATGGGACTTTATTGCCGAAACATAAACTAATTCTTCATGTTTTATGAGGAGATTAGAAAATGTCATTTTAAATCTCTCTATCTCTCTCCCCCAATCCTCGTAGTTAATTCCATTTCATCAACGAGTTACCTATTGAAAATACGGTGGCCTGACTCCCAGCAAACTGCCTTCTTCTCGCTATGCCTAAGATACGTTCAGTTACCCTTCCCTTAACAATTCAAAATTCTGGGAAGTGGCTTTAGTTACTAAAGGTTTGTGAAACATAACAGAAAGGAAGAAAAAAATTTGGGTAGAAAATGATAATAAATGACAAACGTACCTTTCACATTATTATACAGCATGGTGTGAAAGCCCAAGTGGCTGAACTTCTGCAACTTCAATAGGAGCAGCCCAATTAAGACTCTATGGAAGTAAGAAACAATGTATCGGTTCATTGCGAAAGCTTTGCACTTTCTTGGCGCATTAACAAAATTACAGAATTCACAATTTGAGGCATCTACGAGTATAAACAGCACCTTCTAAATGTGTGCACTTACCAATGGCCTTTTATGGCTACATTTCTCACTTCGGTTGCATTAATCAATTATACTAAGTTAAATTGCCTATTGCATTCCACCAATTACTTCATTCAATCAATAAAAGGGCACTTGCAATTCTGCAGTTCAATTTATCTCTAGCTAAGCATGAATGTGGGGTATTTTACAAAATACTTCACTTACGGAATCCTCATCGTCATTTTCTAAAAGACCAAAGGGGTAAACGTCAATTGATTGTAAAGCAAATGAATGAATGAAGCAAAAGTGTGTAAGTATATTAGCCTGATGGAAGCGTGTCTCGGTGTACATGTGGCAATTAAACTCTTCAAAACCACATGTTCAAGCGTTTGCCAGCTGTTCCAACTAATCTCTCTACTCGACAAGAAACTTGTTGTAAGTGTGATGGGCTTCACCTTTATCAACTGCACTATGTGGAGCCACAGTGGCATGATGCAATAACTTTGTGATATGACTGATTAGGAAATGTCTTATTCACACTTCTCTGAGACGAAGTCTTACCTTGCAAATCCAGATATTTAAACGAGGAATACGCAGTGCGAACTTGTTCTTCACTTGAATCTCCCCCTGCTTCCAATATAACTCCCACTGCGGCCTTCAAAATGCCGGCACTTGAAGGAATTTCAATTGCATAATTCGTTTCAGTCGTTCGCTTGATATTCAGGACATTTTTGTTGTCAAAGTTATATATAATTTCATAACATTTTATTTTCAGATTTTTATCCTTTGGAGGCTGCCATACTAGCAATACATCCGCATAAACTCTACTTAATGTCACGTAAATTGGAGTGTTTGGACCTAAAACCGGAAAAAAACATTAAATATCACTGATCAAAATTTGAACACTAAGCAAATGAATAACAAAATCAAATCAATTAAGTAAATAAGTAAAAAGTAATTTTTGCATTGACCCTAATTTCCACAAACCTCTGTTCAGTTCAAGTTGCTTCTTAGGAGAACTCAATGAATTGTGAAAGTTGCAGTGATATTGCCACAATCCAATGTGTCAGTGACTCACTAGTCAAAACACACACCTACTGATTTAGACATCAATTGAGGGAAGCTCACTAAATTGTCAATCAGACTGGTTACTTGTGGTGGGAAAGAGTCATGGCAAAAAGTGAGATTGTCAAAAGAGTGGATAGAGAATGTGATGCCTCCAGCGAATTCTAGTGTCTCGGACGTTTGTTTGAATGGCCTTCATCACCCATTGGTGTAGTTGATAATGCCGATGAATGAGTAGGTTAGTCAGGACATTTTGTCCAGTGGGGAGCAGACAGACGAAGTGTGAAGAATGTCTAATTCGTGTGGTGAGAGAGTAAAGACGAAAGAATCGAGAAAGATTGACAGCTTTTCAGTCTGTCATCAAGATGCAACCTGATTACCAATCCCAATTAACTGAGAACAAAATGATATAAAAGAGAGTGTATCCAATAGCTGTAACTTTTGCCACTGAGGACATAACCATTAAGCTCCTGAAGGAATGAGACTATCCATCCAATCATTCCAGATGTGCCTTTCAAAGCCTAATCTTATTTCACTTGATGTGTCAGGTGAGCTGCATGCAAGTTTGAGATGAAATGCAATTAAGGATCCTAGATATCGATGACGTGAACTGAATGTCACTGCACCATAGTTGAAGTCTAGGTATAACCTATGGAGCAGTCAAAATTTACTCAGACCTTGAAGACTGAGAAGAGGAATTGACAGACCAATTTGGTTAGTTGATCAGGGTGATATTCATGGGACTGTTATTCATATTTGGTATTTTACTACAATAATAGATGATAGCAAACTCAAACGTACCATCCACTGTCAGTGGAAGAAATTTGGTCTTGGAAAAGTGCAACTCTATGTTTTCGGTTGGCGCACCCCGTTCTAGAGATGTGTTCTGACCTAAAATTATTAATAAACACGATTAGTTTTCATATACTGTCGAGGTAAAAGATTCGTTAACATCCTAAGAGGTGAGCATTTGTTCACTCCGGATAGGAAGAGAGGTGACAGAGATGTCGTTGCCCAAAAGAGCTTTTCCTGAAAACTATTTCCTTTGAAGAAGTAGGGTTACGAAATCGATGCACTCGTATAAGACATTCATCCGTCTACAGTCTTGACATATAGAAGACACGAGTTAGCAAACAATTTGTCATTTAGAAGAACTCTGTAAGCCGCGTTCACGCTCTTGCCAATCAGGATCTAACCATTCAGTGTGCATTTCAACTTCTCTCCTTATTTTCTTTTAAGTAGTAAGTGAGTTGTACTCAACGTTTTGATGAAATAAAATTATATATCTCAGATCACATTCACGAAACATCTCCAGTTACTCAGACCATAAAGGTTGAGAAGAGCAATTGACCCCAACACCTCACCAGATCAAGCACATATTTATTTTATTCATTAATCACTTCCCCTTCCACTTCTTTACTAATTAAGGACACTTATTCACTAATGCGGATGTTGTAGACGAACTCTTGATAGACCAATATGGTTAGCTGATTAGGGTGATATTCATAGTAATACTCTTCATATTCAAATGCGCATTTCAATAATTGATGATCAAAACTCAAACGTACCTTCCGTTTGAAATGTTGGAACCTCAACATCATTATTGACATGATTTGTATCTATTGAACTCATCTTTCTAATTGTTCCAACTTGGACTTCGATGCCTATTGCACCTTCCTCAATGGGCAATGATAGTTTGTGCTCTTTTGTTACATTTATGGTCCTGACTCCATTACCGAAACCGTAACGAATGTGATATCCCTGTATCTCATTTTCGTCCGTAGCTGGAGGTTGCCAAGTCAACTCAACCGTAGTTGGTGTGGCAGGGAGTAAAGTAATGCCTCGTGGTACATAGCGATCTAAAGTGATTAATGGAATGTTATTTGAAACACAGTTGAACGTAAGTTAAAATGAGGCTGATCTATTTCAGTCAAGACCCACATTTGGGAGTTGTGTATCATTATTGATCGATGTGTGTAACAGTGGAAGTCAAACTTTCCTTATCATCCTCATCCAATTTTTACCATCATAACTCACATTCCACTTGGTTGCATGATATGTCAGTGTCTTCTCGCTTCGCTGGTGCTCTTACAAACTACTTCTCCGAGTCTGTGCTACCTCCAGCATTATTCACCAAATTCATGTGACTCAGATATTCCAAATGCTTATCTATGACAACCAACATCACCAAGTCCGGTCTCACCATAGCCATTTCTAAGCAAATTTACCCGCAAAGAGGTCTCAGTCATTTTCTCTCTCCAGATCTCGAAATGTGTGAGTCTCCAGCCAGGATTTCGACTGCAACTTTTTCCACTTTCCCAACTTCACATTCAATCACTTCAGCTCTGTTCTTGTTTGGCTACACTACTCACTTTTTCACCATGGTGTTAGCTCAAATTGTCAGCTTCATATCTTCTACCAAAATATTTACCTTACATTGCTTCACCTTACTGGTCAACTCTTTCAACTTCTAGACTTGTGCCTTCACTTATTTTCTCACAATTGTGACATCTACTCACTTTTGCTTGCTTCCGTGAAATAATAAATGGGCAGGTTAATTGAGAAGTAATAATTAGTTCATGAAATTTACTTACTCTTTGTGTCAGATTCAGGCAATTGATGGAGGAATATGTTTGCTGAAAGAGGAAAGAAGTGAAATCATTACATACTTCTACTCTCGCATTATGACATCAGTACTTTCGTCAAGTGGAGTCGATGAGGAGATTAGTTATATCTGTGAGATTGTGGTTTGTGGGGGGTGAGTCTGAGTAGAGTTCAGAGACTTCCTCACTCATCCTCAACCATTCCTCCCCATTGCATCTGTCAGTGGAATCTCGCCAATACCACATTAACTGACTCACCTGCTAGATAACTCATCTATAAAGGGCTATTACTTGCCGAATGAGTGACTGAATAAATGAATGAACGAATGAATGAATGAATGAATGAGTGAATGCCCTTTAGGATACAACTGTCAACATTTTTCATTAACAACTTAGGGTGTGGCAGTGGCAATATGACATTTCTGCCAAACAAGCTTCGTTAAATATTAAGGAAGTTTAAATCATAGAAAATAACACGAAAAATACAGTCATTACTTCGATTGAAGTGGAATTGACATTCATTCGTAGGATCCTCTTTGTATCCACCTGATTCCCCATCAGATTGGGTAACTGTTCTTACAACTGCACTGATCTGAGTGTCATTTTCATTGACAGAAATTTTAAATTTGTCATCAGAGATATTTGCGTTTGAGAGGACGCGATCATGAAGATAGAAAACTTTAAAACTGGGAACTTCTCCATTTTTCATTACTGGTGGTATCCATGTGAGTCTGGCTTCACTGGAGTTCAGCAGAGTTATTCCAGTGCATATTGGTTTGTATTTGCCAGCTAAAATAAAATAAGTGTAATCATGTAACTGTATTCAAATGTACGGTTTCGCAATGATGAAATACTTGTCAGCAAGACTTAACTGACTACTTCAGCCAACATAAACAGGCAAATCTGGATCAAGTATAAGAACTAACCAAATAAACTGGGTATCAGCTCAAGAAAGATCTAGGATTGCAACATTTACATGCTTAGATGTATAGACCACCTCTAGGTGAATCGCGAGCAATCAATGTCACAATTTAGGTTTTAGTGAGAATCAGTTAAGCATTGCTCACCATAATGGGCTTTGGCCTGCAATTGAAATATTGCCAAGAGTAGAAAGAAGAACCAAGGGGCCATAATTTGCATGATCCGAAACAATAATACTGATGAACGCCTACTTCTCCTCTTAAATAGGTTTTCAGATCTGATCAGGTCGCTCTTCTTGCTTTATTTCTTATCTACTTGACTCACCTCATTGCGCTGTTTGCCAAAATAAGACAGTAAGTGCAGCTACCATTCATTTGACCTTCCATGCTCTGTTGACTTTTAACTAGTGAAATAAACGTACCATTTGAGAACAGTGTGTTAAACGCTTAATTAACTATTTAACTACATTCCAGGCGCTAATTCTTGCGTTCATTTGTTCAGTAATTTACATTTTCAATATATTTCATGAGTCCAAATGCTTAGTATTGGTGGCTTTTACGTGTGTTATAGGCATAGTGGTGATTTTGTGAGTAAGGTAAATTGTTCAAACTCATTGGTCCTCGTAGACATGCATTAGATCCACATGAGCACAAATTGTGAACTCTGATTTGTGGAACGTGAACTGCTTCAAATCGATTTCATCAAGACTTCTTCATACCCTGAAGTTGCACTCACCATCGTTTAGACACCTCTCTCTTTAATATTATAACCTGCCCACTTTGACAACTGACCTTATTTGCCTCCCACAGTCCAAAGCCACAAAAATTGATTGGTTTACTTAATTCCGCTTATATTATTCAGTTAGGGTTGTGTGACATTTTGGGAGATAGGTTTATTGTTTTATTGATTATTTATTGATAGATTACCACATTGATGGTTTGACAAAATGGTAAGTCTGTGATTGATTATTTGGAAGGCTAGTTGACTGATTGGTAAGTATTTTCTCTGGCAGATAGATTTTTATGTTGGTTTATAGGTCATTTGGTTGGCATATTTGTTGAGTTGATGGATGGATTGGTAGATGACTGGTTAGTTCGTTTTAGTATTTTGTTTTGAACATTGATTGTTTGGATGCTTTGTAGATTTGACGTTATATTGTTTGGCAGTTTGGTTGCCTGGTTTTTTGTTAGGTTTGTAGGGCTTAGCTCACGCTGGTTGGTGATTTGGGTGGTTGCATAATTGTTTAATAAGCTTACTATTTGGCTGATCGATTTGTTATTGGCTAGTGATTCACTTTCCCCTCTTTGCTTCTATATGATAGACATTCTACGGTAGAAATCCCCACTGTCCTGAAGTAAATGTGAAGCCCAAAACAGAAAGCTGACCACCGCTGCATCGGTGTAAGACAGGTCGAAGGTAGATGGAAAGATGTAGGCTAGACAAGTTGCGTGGAGAACAGATTGGAGATACGAGGATTCAGTGGGTTGGTTGGCTGTTTGATCAGTTCTTCGGTTTGGTAAAATTTAGTCTATTCGGTTAGTTGTCTGGTTTTAGGTTTCGTCAGTGTGTTGATAGTTTGTCTGTTTTGTAGGATGATCGTTTGGAGCATTGCTTTACTGGATTTTACATTGACTGCGTGGAAATTTATTGAGTTGATTTATGGGTAGGTTTGCTAGTTGTTTCCAATTTTTACCGTGGATTTCATGCTAAGTTGGATGCTTGTAAAATTTTTTTGGTAGTTTGCAGTTGATTGTTAGAAGGTCGTTTGGTTGTCAGGTTAATTGTCAATCAAGTTAGTATGTTATTGGGTGGTATGACTATCAGACTGTATGACCGATTTGTTGGTTGAACGGATTGTAGTTTGTTTGGTGCGCTGGTTGATAATTTGATTGGTGGGCTGCTTCGATATGTGTGAAATGATGAGATGGTTGAGCAAGCTGTTTAACTAATAAAGTTTGTTTTGGTCCTTGACTCATTGTAGAAATACAGAACCTTCAAATTATTTTAATTAGGATTATGAGTAAATTCAGTATTGATTGTAGAGTGTATCCCATTATGCATTCTTACATTCCGTTGTTATAAGTCCAGGAGTACCGAGTGGGCAAGATCTCATGTGAATTCGGAAATTTGAACTATAATAATATTTTTATTTAAAGGTATTAAATACATATTTTTACGAATAACAGCATACTAAACATTTACTTACTCATACCAAGTGTTGAAATACTTCACCAAGACCTTCAATACACAACTCAGCACTTCTTAACCCGTTTTGGGAAAATTTTTAATTAGTTTGCTCTAATTTTCTCCAGTCGTATTGCAAATGCTCTCTTTCAACTCGTGGTAGGATGCAGTTGGCAACTCTCCTACTTTGTGCACTCACATCTGCAACTGTTTCAGCGTGTTCTAACTTGACTTTCTTGTGATGCTTAGTTGAGATGATAGATGTCTGGTTGATCTCCGTAGGCTTCCTAATGGTGTCTCGTAAACACGTTAACTATTCTCCGATGAACACTCCGCATGTACAGAATTACACTTGGTGGATTAATATGCAAATTAACATGAGTTTGTGCCTATTAAGTCCGCTAAAACCGTTACCATCACTAACATCCTTACCCAGGTATTCGCCAACCAAAGCGCACCAAAAACTGTTATAAACAAAAATCCTAGCTGGTTCTCTTCCATCCAATTTGAGATCTCCTTTAGAAGTCTGAATATCTACATTTCGCAATCTCTGTCAAATTGCAATAGTTAATATGAACAACTCGTTGAGAGTGTGAAAGGAGCAAATCTACATGTTTCGAGGGGAAAGGATATGGGGAAGAAATTTTTAAACCTTTGCTCCTAGGCACCGGACTACACCTCCTATTGGTGTCAAAATTTGGGTGCTTCATAACAATTATCTCCTTTACCGAACCGAAATGTACCCAGTGGAGGTCTACCTGGACACGTGATCCCTTTTCGCCTTGAGGTCCTGAAACCGCGTAAACTCAGCACAATCATCACCCCATCCTTACTTCAGACGTTTCAGAAGACCGCGAAAAGAATCAAGGCGGACTCGACGTTGAAACGTATGGAAAAGCAACCGTCTCCGGCAGTCGCTGAAAAGATAAACCATTTTTTAAATTTGAATTCTTTTCAGAGTGTATTGAAATTCTGGATCGTTGTCAGGCGTAATTTTTGCGTAAAGGCTACCATTAAGTCATTAATGTGTTTTTATTGAGTTTTGGGATCTACCACATTTTTTTAGGCTTACTTATTTTATAAGAGATACGAACAGCTCCAAAATCAAAATGCTATCATCAAGGACATACTAAGTCACTCAGTGCATCCCAAAATTCCGTCTACTGTGAAATTAAATGTTAATTCTATCAAATACTTTTTCCATCTAATTAATAATACTCCATTCCACCGACTCTTATATCACACTTAGGATATGGAGAAAGGTGAGTAGTTTCAAACCAAGTACTGTTTCCAATAAGGCACCCATATTCCTGGAGATGTTATATGTCTCAAAAGATCGGATAAGAAGATTTGCAAGAGATGTTACGTGGGTTTCGGCTTGAGCTGTAGCTAACGATACCGATCTAACAAACGTTCCGCTTTTCTAAAACGAAAGATAAACGTTTACCCGAAGATACAAATATAGAGCGCTTCTGAGTGGATTCATTTTCGTCATCAAGTTGGCGAAGTCCGTCATTTTAATATCCCTACCCATTCATGGAAATTAGATTCATTCAATACTCAGCTCTAGTTCATTGCCTTTGAACCCACTAAATGTGCAGGATTGCCTGCCAAATTTGTATGTCAATATGATGACAATATCTAGGATTTTGAGACCGGAAAGTGCTTTTGGGTTGACAAACGGAAGCACTTCAGATCATGATGGGTTTGTTACCTAAATCGTAACTGACGTCACTTTTAAAATGGTTTTGCCTCTAGTTTCTTCTCCACCATCGATATATCTCCTTCTTGCACAGCCTTTTGGCTAGAATGTAGTGCATGAAATTAAAAGTAGCGGTGTAAGCATTACTTGATCCATCAGTCCTCCATATGATGCAAGAACTCGACGCACTTTCCTCTTTTTTCGGAGCTATTAACTTGTAGAACAGCTGTGTTAAGCAGAAGAAATAGGCTCTAACTTACTCAAAAAATCTATTTTTCCAATGAAAAATCTTATTTTATTTATACGCTATGGGGTTTGACCAATTTCTTGCTCTCAATATGAGGCTCACAACGCAAACTACCCAAGATTTCAAAACTTGTATTTATTGAGAGTTAAGTTTGGTTTGTTTATTTATGTAACAAGGGCTATATTGCGATATAATGGTAGTTATATGACGAGGATTTCTAAGTGTCTGTTTCTTACTAGAAGAGTGAATATATCGAAAGGATTTTTTCCATAAAATAGGTAAGAAACAAACCGACCAAGAAATACCCCCCCCCCCTCCAGCACCCCTAATATTTTAAATAAACAATTTATTCTACCCAAATAGACTTCATATCATCCATGTCTCCCTGGGCCAGAACCAACTACAGACAAGCAAATACCAATGAGACGAAGTTAGAACTTCCCACTTCTTCTTCTTCTCCTCGAATGTACTCGATATCAAACATTTAGATTTACAACGCTACCAGGGTTGATCAAAGGGTCAGTTCGGAAGGTGCAACCGTAAGCCAGTGTAGTAGTTAGTGCAGCGAAATCTCAGTTTAACAGAAATCAGTTATTACAGCGACGTAAAGGAAACCTAATTGTGACATATGACTAATGTTTACGAAAATTGCAAAGAACTGGTAATGGACACTATTCTCTATCCTCGGTGCCGTTGGCGTAGCTTGGCAAAATTCAGGAACAGTTTTATACTAAAGGACTTTGACCAGGGAGAATTGTTGAGCTTTAGTCAATGTTTATTTAAGTAGTACTCATTATAAAGCTAAAGACCCACGTCACAAAGTTTTTAGCCAGATTGTACTTCAAAGTTAAAGACATTGCCTTAATAGAATACTAAAAACCAAGAGCAGAAAATTCTTTAGAATTCGAAATATCAAGGCAAATAAGTCAAAAACTGATATTGCATGTATTAAAGTTGCTCAAGAAATTCTTGGATTAAAAATGAGATCCATTAAATTTGTCTAGATCCTGGAAAATATCTGATTTGAATTCGCACATCATGTACGCTTAAGCCATTTGCGTAAACATCAAATGTGTGCGACTTCATTGTTTCCCAGAATTGATTAACATTCAACTTGCTTCATTCAATGCTAACTGATTCAAAATCGATATTAACTATCATTATAACGGATATAACACAAATTAATCTAATAAATATACAAATAGTACAGTCTTATTTAATGAGAATCGGCTCTTATTGCAATTAATTACTCATTTATAAAATTGCAGAACAAATCGAATAATTTCTGTGCTGAATTGTAAAATCGTGGAAAAGAAATTCGTATTCGGTGCTAGTAAAATTTTATTTCTCGTAAATTTTATGCTTTTGGCTGGAAATATGATCTGGGCGAGAATTTATAAATAAAATATCAGTGAAGCAATGTATACGGGCGCCTCATTGGCTATACGAAAAATGAGTAGGAGATGTGAAAAAAGATCTTCAGGGAGCTCAGTGGCGTTGAGCCTTAACCATATTTTGAAACAAGGTTCTATCGCCCTTATCAGTTTGAGGCCACATTTGGTTTATCTCGAATTGCAGCTTTTCAAAAGCGAAGTGTATACATATGGCAGTATGGTAACGACAAGCGTAATATGCAACACATAATTTCCAGTTGCAGAATATACCTAAACGATATATTTATCCATTAAATATGTCTGTCCTCAACTGTAATAAGAGAAGATACTTTTAATCCGATAAAGATTTCAATTAATGTAAATTCCAAGATATGTGTTTATAAGAATAATTGTAAATTAAGTAGAAAACAAAAAATAAAACTAATTATTAGATTTGAAAAATTTCATAAAGAAAATTTAGAGTGTGCTATATTAGAATTACTTTTGGAGTGTTATAATTATTTTTTTGCGAGCGCACTGGTTGGCTGTGATCTTTTGCGATGGCTGACGTCCTGAGCCTTTTGCGCGAGTATACTATCGCAAATAAGAACATTGCTGAAAATGAAAATGAGATTATTTTTGGTGAATTCGCATGGCCAAGGAAGACCAAGACAAATTATATCATGTGGGGGTAATATATCAATTGCCTTCTTAAATTTTATAGCACTGGCAAAGATGGCTCGTCTAAGGATTATTACACTCTCGATTGCATATTGTATCTTTTGAGACATGTTAATCTTCCACATTCGAAATATGTGCGAGATGCTGCTGTAAGTTATCTATGTAATTTAATCTTTTGCCTAGACTGACAAAGTTCCTGTTGTGCGTTTACCGGATCGTCGTGATTTACTCAATTATCTAAATGGCACCATTGACACAACAGCAAGCATTGATAGAACCGTCCCTGTTGATATATCTTTGCGGAGGATTATTGTAAGGAATTCGACGGATGCACAGAACTTACGCTCAGATATTGATGCGCCTTCTGAAGCGAAACGACCTAGATTGGCCACTTTTGATACTGAGGAACATAAAACTGTTGACGATCAAGATGTTGCTAAAGGTCATTCTAATCTGGAATCCACTGAAGGTAGTGCTCTCTCCTCAGTTATACCACTTGATGCAATACAAGTGAGTTAGCAGTTTTTCTTTTATATCAGTCTGTGTTTCTTTTGTTGTTATTTTACACCAAATTCAATGTTTTTTATTTGTCCTCGAAGAATTTGAAAGGTTTTTGTTATTTACATGTTTTCGTCTGGCAGATTTTGACGAAGGATAATAGTGATATACTGTTCTTGGTGTTTCATTTGGCAGAGTAAAATAATATGATATTTTTTATTTCTAAAGTTTGGAAAGGTGTACAGAATGGTGATATTGTGCAATAGGACTTCCTTGAATGTTCTTACTGTTAGTTTACGAGATCAACTATTTTATCGCAGTTGCGTATCAGTGACACACTAGTCAACGTGCCTGTTTTCTAAGCGTAAGCTTATGAGATCGATGCTCATTGGTACATGCCCATTGATATGTTTAGTCGATCGCATTCGTATTACTTTTCTTAGGGCTATCTTAACAGTTCAACCAAGTTAGTCTTGGAATTTTCCCTTTGTAAAGTTCCTTTTTTTAAAGGGTAACAGGAAACAACATTTCTTGTGTTAAAACGACAAGATGAGTAGTTAAAACGCACACAAATGTGTTAATATATGTACACTACGTTGTTTACATGATTGCTTTATGCGCTTCCATTACTGGACTTTCGTATTATTGGTGTTTCGTTAATAGTCTCTTCGAAAAAAATTCCGGGACAACCAGCAAGCTCCAAAGCCTGGTGCTACCACAGAACAATCCATTGGAGTAGACAATCTTGATCCTACTGCGGTGGTAACTGGTGATACTTTTCTACGAAGGACACCTGGACAGACAATTTTCTCTCGAAAGTCTGATCCAAATTATCAAGGTCCTAATTCAATTATGATTGTGCATGTTGATGATCAACATGCCACGCTTTCGCGTGCGGCTGATCCTAAACGAGCTGCAGTCTTGGACGCTGATGTGGATGCCGTTCGAGTCATTTCGTCTCGTGAACGACGATGGCGAACGAGAACGAATATCCTCCAAAGTCAGGCGAAGACGTTTTTCGAGAACATTGTCTCGGGAATTCTACACAATGTTTCAGTAAGTTGTAGCACTTTACATATATGCATGTGATAAAGCGGTCCACTTGTTTGATTATTTTATGTACGGCAAGCTTTGGTTCCCTTTACGTATTTTAACCTAAATCAAATTCTATCGGTTTAGTTTGAATACCATCAAGCAATATTAAACATTTCGCTTTAGTTTATTTTAGCAGTGCGCACTCCTTATTCCTAACACTCTAGCAGATGGTGTTTTTCTATACTTCTATTAGACCCAAATTAGATGTTGAAGTTTTCGTTTAAATTGTAGAAAGGCAACCTCTCCGAAATCATAATACTCGTATTGAGTTTCCTTGTGATTGAAGGTTAGAAAGTATGAATTTGTTTTAGCCTGATTAGCCTCCCAAAATAGTCACAGTCTCAAAGCTTAGTCATAGCACTTAAATTCGTTACGCCAAAATTGTGCAAGACAATCACCCTCCAGTTTAGCACATTTTATGATGTCTTAAAAAGCTTATATATAATGATTATTAACTTGCCATTTAATTTTTTTTGGGTAAAACTTATTCAATTTTCTCTAGCATAATAAACTTTGTTAAGTATTTCAGTTTCGATAGATTGATCGCTTCAAGCTTCTCTGAGAGAATCAGTCTAATATCAAAACATACTAAAACTCATTGGCAAAGAGGTTTCAGAGAATACAATTATGGTGATGTTGTTATGTCAAAGGATAAACCTTCCATTCGTAAAAACATGAGTAGCTAAGGCACTTTTCACGGGGACACCAATATTAGTTTGAATAGGACTAGGCGTTGTTGATCTCAGGGTTATTTGTGCTCTGGCACTATTAGCACTCCCTACTGCTAAGTGGATTGTCCACGAAATTGAACTACTAACCGCGAGGGTTGTGGGGATAGCCTAAATCCTCTCCCATATCCGCTAAATTGCCAGCATCTATCTACCTGAAGCTAGAAGATGAAAAGTAATTAAATACGATAAAGGGACTAGTTGTAAGACGCCTCGCAAACAAAGCGGGCTTCCAAGATGTTCTGTTTCAAATATAAAACGGTTACTCATTTCATGACTATTTTCATGCAGTTTTCTGTGGTTGATCTCCTTTTACACTTCTTTGAACGTGACATTATTTTTTATTTTTCTAGTGATAGCAGCTATTAGAGTTTACTTATAACTAATGCTAATAATTAATCTTGCCTACTCGATTCAGCTCAAAGAGAATGCCCGACTACAGCCTGCTGATCCTTATGGGGGTACAGGGGGAGGTAGAACAGTTAACAATTTCTATAAGACACCCCTGGCGCCAGTCTCTAATCACCTTAATCCACTTAGCCAACCTCCCACCATGCAGTATTCTCGTTACGATCAGGAGCGCTTTGCTGCGGGTAGGGAGGACACAGCCGGTTTCCGCATCGATACCATGAGTTCGTATCACGGCAAGGGTCTTGCTTCAATGGTTGGAGGCGCTAATGTCGATGATAGTGCCAAGTCAAACGACCGATTGATTCAAGATAATACCGCAATGCTACCGCCTCTTACTTCGGGCCATGAAAAGCCTCGAGGAGCTCGAACTCCGAGAGATCCGAGAGCTATGGGTCTTGGAACACCAGGTCCTGGGGGACTCACTCCTGACCCATGTATGCGCTCCCTTTCGATCTTTAAGTGAAATTGTTACACCCATATTTTACTTAATTGTTCCCTCTTTTAGATCGAGGTACACGCTCCCTGGTGTCTCGGGCAAAACCTAGAGCTTCTCGTGTACCGATTATTATTGTTCCGGCTGCACCAACTAGTCTTATCACCATGATTAATGCTACGGATATTCTTCAGGTATATATCGTTTTGTCGTTATTTTCACCTTATAATAAGGGTAAATTCCTTTGTACCTTTTATGCGCCAGTGGCGTAGTGGTTAGCATAAACGTCTCTCAAATCGTTAAAAAGGTCAATGTCCATGAGAACACATAGTGTGGTGTAAGTGAACAATTCCCCTGGTTAATTCTGGTCAATAAAAGGTGCTATAATGTGGATTTCTGGTAATGTCGGCTCCGGGGCTTGAGTATTTTTTTACCTATTTTACTAGCTGAATGCATTCGCGATTTTTTTATTAATCGGAAGTTGTGGTAGAGAATCGCTTTTGCCTATCGTGTTTCCAAGTTATTTCTCACCTAATTATTAACTGGTAAATACTTGATCTTAATTTGCTGGCTCATTCACTTTCAACTATTTTATAATCTTAATGAGGAATGAGGTCTAAGTTTTTTTCAAACCAGATTAGTATTAAAGTGTATAAAAACTAAACATAACTGTGCGTAACTTGAGATGAAGCATCCATCTTGTCACACTGACCTTCGACCTTTAAATTAGCAACGTAGATGCATTTAGATATATCTCAATATGTCAGCTTGTCCATTGATTCACACTCTTATTCATCTTAGTTTACATACTTGTCTACCTCCGACTTTTTTATGGCAACGAAATTGGTAGCCTAAATATATTTAATTCTAGCCACTTTTCATTGTTTTTCCACGTTTATCTTAGCGTTCATTTTAGGCGCTTTGTTGAGTGTTCTACCGAACTGAGCTGACAAAAATTGCTATCTTAGTCTACTTATTCGTTAATAGTAGCATATTCGGTTACTTATACATTGTAAATCATTTTTAGGACTTTAAGTTCATTTCACCTCAAGACAAAATGAAAGCGGGCGCCAAGCGTCAGAATGAGTTGACTATCAACCGTTTAAGATCAGATGGCCGAACCGTGCCTTATCGTGTCGTTGATCAGCCCATACGTCTTCAGCCAGACGAGTGGAATCGTGTAGTTGCTGTATTTGTTCAAGGACAGACTTGGCAGTTCAAAGGATGGCCTTATGGAGGTGACCCAGCTCTTATCTTTTCAGCGGGTAAGTTGTGCTGTGTCGATGTTTTCATAATTATTCCTAATTGCGTATTGATTTTGCATATTTCACTATTCAGATATTGTGAATGTGTTTAAGTTTTATTTTTTTCAAATTGAGCGTTCCGTTTGTTAATAAAGGTCGTTTACGTTATACTATTCGAACCAAATGGATACATATATAATGCTGAAAGTAGATTTGGGCAAAGAGTAGGATGAGTTAGTTCTTTGTTTTCGGAATTATTACTTCTTTTCTCAATTTTGGAAAATATCTACTGTTGGTTTTCAAAAGAACTTTTAAGGTGGCTTTTCATTCTCCGCGTTTTTTAAAAATCTTTACCAACCGGTATTTGGGCACTGAAATTATGTACTGTCTAGTGCATCTTCCTTTATCCGTGGACATTCCCATTCATTTGACAGTTTCACACTTCATTGTTATCGATTGAATTCCTTTGAGTTTTGGATTTATGTTTGCCGTTTGTTTTAGCCTTGATAACCCGGTCAAATCAAAGACTTATCTTCTTGTTCGAGTTACCGTAGTTCTGACTTAGTTTTAGCTTTATTTCTAATTCTCTTCGGCTTCTGAAGACTTATTAACTTGAGCGACTTTCCATACCAATCCATAGATCAAGTCTTCTTTGCTGATATTTGGCTGCATTATTTTCAAAAGTAAGCCATCGGGCTAGTTCCTCACATTTCACGGCCGTGCAATTCTGATATTCAGTCCTATCGCAGTTTTAAGAAAAGCCCCAAGTCTGTTGCTATAAGTCGTGAAAGAAGACTTCCTCAACGAAAGACCTCGGTAATCGTTATTTATATTCTGGCAGGTAATTGTGGAGATTTTAAGTTGGGTCAGGACCTTACGAGTTATTTAGGTGTACGACTATGTAGTGTTAACACTTTTTTTGCTATTCTGTCTATGTTACTTAGCGATCTTAGATGTGTGAAATCTATTTTTTCTTATGCTTGATCGTTTTATATTTGCATTTTCTCCCAAAAATCAAGTATTAATTTTGAGTAAGAAAATTTAATTTATTTTTATTCATTTACTATTTTATGGTGATTTGCTATTTTCGAGAGCTCGTTACTTTGCTCTGTTTGTAATCTTCAAAAATGAATTATTTTCAGGACTCAGGCTAATTACCGCCAATTTTTGGCGGTTTACTCGCCCTTGTGCAAAACTTAAATCATCCAGGAATTGTCACTTGAAGTTATAACTTATCATTCTTTATGGAATCACGTATTGATTCTACCAAAAGTTTTACCTGAGTTTTGCAATTTTATTTTTTCTCGTTTTAAGGGTAATTTGATTGGTGCACTCCCGTGCATGTGAGAAGCTAAAAGGTTCTCTGAAGTACCTGATAGGATATTTTCTTGCTCCTTTTCAGTTTCGGTCAGCTAATTGTTTGTTAATTTGTAAAGGGTGGTTTGCATATTCAATTTAAGTGCGTAGCTTTATTTTCGTAGTAGTGTAATGAAGTAGAGGAAAGATCAAGTTGAATCGTTTTGTAAAATTGTGACCAATCTTTATTAATTGTATTATTTTTTGTCAATTTCAGTGAAGGGGTTTCACCTGAAATATTCGAACATGCCATTGGATGCAAATGTGGCTAAGTGGAATGTGACAGTGGTAAATTTAGATCAAAGGCGCCATTTGGACAAGGTGAATTTCCAGGGTATTTGGGATCAATTGGAAAGATTTATCGCCAAAAATAAGCCTTTCCTTCGTTATTAATCTTGCTTCCTCTTCCTCCTGTTTAAAACTCGCGAGAATATATGTAATTTTTAATATTATTCTAATAAAGTCTGTTATAGTAAGACATATTGTCGCAACTACACTACTTAGACATTTTCAGTAGGGTGTAATTATCATATTTGTGAATGGCACACTGTTGTGTTGACAACGCCTATTTGGCGATGTGGGAAATCTTCATTCTGGTGGGTATGCCGTTATGTATAAAGTGTTTACACTGTGAAAAGTAGCTGAAAGAATGTGAACGGGATAGAGTTTTGAAGTAGGTTAGCATTTGACCACTGAGAATAAATTTAAGTAATGCAATTGAATTAAATCATCTGATTTCAGTCATAAAGCAAATATGTTAAAGGGGGAAAATGGTGATATTAGGTTTGTATGATTTTTGTCGTTGATTATCAGTGAACTTCGACATTTCTCAAATCGGTACTACATTAGATCGAAAGCCTAGATAATATTAATTTCGGTTACTTGTCTTGGCTGGTATAAGTAACCACGAAATGCAAATTTTGTACGGGCTTTCTGTGTTTCCCACTTTCGAGCAAGGGCTCTCCAAGTTCGTAAATTTAGTTTCCCTTTAAAATGATAACACCCAACATGTGTGCTGTGACTCACTGGAACGTAACATTGTTTAACTTTCTAAAGTAATTTAATTTATACTGTTATTAGAGGTTGATAATTTGAGTTTTCGGCTTAAATCTGCCCTCAAAGTATTGCTTTGCGGTAAAAAGAAGGGTTCACATCTGTCAGAATTAACAATCAGTATGCTAGCAGAGCCGCTTTTCAAATCTGCTATCATTCGCTCCTACGCAATGCTAATGAAAGTATCAAAACTTCACCTCACGTTTTGTAATTTTTCGCTACTAACTGTTGCATTTTGAAACTAATCTTGTAACATTTTAATTTTCAATTTTGGAGACTGTGTATTTGATCCAATGGACAAACCCTGGTAATTTTAAATAGTTTTGTGAACTATCTACTTTATGTTTTTCAGTAAGAAGTATATTGGTAGTCAATTGTTTGAGTTGAAAGGTGATTATTCAAAATGAACTACAAATTACTTAACTCGTTTGCATATGAGAGCCGATTTGCGTTGTGTTTTATGAGGTCAGTTGAAATTGATCAAGCAGTACGACATCAGCCAATGGAAACTATATATTAACCAAGAGTAATAAGGTCACGTTTTTTAATGCAAAATTAAGATCATCTGAGCGTGTAAATTGATCACAGTTATTCTCTCTTGCAGTTAGTTGGATTTCGAAGTCTTGTAGATATGATTAAATGTTGTTAAACTTTCAACACCAATCTATCTGTAAGTTCGAATAAACAAGCAAAAAGTCTACCTCATTTCGCGTTGTCGTCTTTTCTTGGGATTCAGATGAATTTAAGACTTCGTTCGTGAGAGAAGCATTCCTTTTACAATGACTGTTCGGTTTAAAGGATTTACTCATGGGGATGCCAATTTTAATTAAGTTGCTAATTTAAAATCCCTGCAGTTTATTATTAGTGATTAGGCAACCAATTGAGAAAAAAAAGCATGATAATATAACAAAATTAAACTTCCTGCAGAGAGAGAGAGATAGAGATGGGGTGTAAATGATTTAATAGATAATGCCTCCATATTCCCCTTTGCCATTTCTTATTCCTCCAAGCCTTTCGGTTAACGAGGTCACAACAGCTTCTATCACGAATTCATCTGCATCCCTACTTGTCTTTGAACTGCGTGCATTCACCCGAAAAAGAGAATGAGTCATTCACAGATGCAGGAGAAAGATAGTAAAGTTCACGTGAGGTCAAGATGGCATGTGGCAGGCTTGTTTTCCCCCCATTCATTTCATGAGGGTGACCTGAGAGACAGCACATTCATTTGCGCAGCTTATTAATGTAGCCCCCCCCCCCCTCCTCCTCCTTCCCTTGCTTTCTCTACCCAACGCCCTTGTGCTGATAAGGTCGGCCTGAGGTTCGGTGTGTTGTGGGGAAGAAGCGACGTCGAATGGATGATTGTCAGATGGAGAATGACAGATGTGCGGGCAAACACAAGGAGGTCAAGTGTGTTCATTAAGGTCAAATTACCTCTGTGCGATGATGGATCCAATCTTTCATGTTAAAGTATTCAACAAATTAGTTGACCTTAAATTTCTCGAGGCGAAACAAATCCGGCCTTTAGGTGTATCCCTTGTAGGAAATATAAGTAGAATCAACTTTCATATGTAAATTATAACGTATAATCAATGTCAGCGGTGTACAAGTCAATAGCTATTTCATCAGTTCGTTTCAAGTTTTCTACTAGACGTGATTATAGTAAATAGTAATTAAAACACATTAATAAAAGTTTACTATGAGAAGAGAAAGGCAAAATTTACTAAAAAACTTTGCCAAAGAGTCACGACGGAATATTTTCAATTTCTCTTAATTAAATAAAAGATTATAGTCCTCGTCTGCAGAGTCTGAGGTTGCGCATTCGATGAGTTCCGTGAACGGCAGATGAATGAAATCGCTATTCATACGCGTTGGATATGGCGGATGAAATGGAGCTTCTTGTCAGTGAAGCCCTTTGATATTAATCTCCACCAAAGATAATTAGAGGAAATGATATTCCAAGTAGGATTGACAAGTTCGCTAATACTATTGCTTTAGATTTCAGATTTAGTTGCCCATCTAAGAAGCATCAATAAGTCACTGTAAATTACGCAAAGAAATGTTGGAGTTCAATTTTTGGCCAGCCACGGTGGAGGAAACAACTCGTAAGTGCTGTTATCAAGTTGACAACTTGTTTACCAGTACTCATGATCGATCGATTTCATTATCCTGTTAGGGGTAAAAGTGTCCACACGAAAGCAGATAGAAAAGGCGTAAGGTAGATAGTGCACGTTTCTCTTCTTTCATCAGGGATTGAACACAAGCAGGGTTAATGCTGAACCAACTAGTGAAATGAATGGTCCAGTGCCTACAGTCCACCGATGTTCACTGTGGCTTCAAACATTTAAATCGATCAATAGGAGCCTACTGAGTCGACGAAATCAGCACTACCTACAATGGTTTTCTCCAAACGAACGGCACACAATCTGATCCAGGGTTGACCTTTCAGAGGCTTCTTCCACTCAATTGATGAGATGTTAGTCGAATACTTCATTGGACATTGCTAAAACGTGAAATCGATTACACCAAAGTTCATTCTTGTCAATAATTGGTTAGACTGAAAGAGAAGCTAAAAGACATGCGTCCGAGTCCAGTTGGGGTAAGGGAAAGGGGGGAGGGTATGGAGGTGTTGATCGTTCAACATGACAAAGTCCGACCCGATCCCCACAAGGCAAGAATAATCTCATCAACTAAACAGGAGGTAAAGTGGGAGGTTAAGGCACATTCTCCATATCCGTCAGACCCTGCCCCATTCCATGGAGCATATTCTGAGAGAAAACGATATCGAGATGAGAGTGGAGATGACAGAATGGCAAATGATAGAAGAAAATGAATAGCAAATATTTGCGGGACTCATATAACGTACTATCCTACACACAATTCAAAAATAATTATCGATTTAATTCGGTTTTTTTAAATAAAAGATTACTTATTGTAGAGAAAACGAAGTAAATGCATGGAATAATGCAAAATTAGATTCGAGATAAGTATCACTTTACGTCTTTGGCCCCAACTTTTCTTATTCCATTTGCAGTTTTGACAAACACCCGATGGGTGAGAAATTTATAAACTTCGATGCATATGGCAAATGCATATATGAATGGTATGAAAATTGTATGAAAACTAGTTATCTGAGTTTTCTCGATAAAAAGGAATGATAAGACCAATAGAACTTCAGCTCGACCAGATTATTCCAGAGTTCTATTGAAATTAAGTTTCCTTGATCCCCCAGACAATTTCTTTTTGATAGGTGTAACCGCACGCCCTCTTTACAGATTAGTCAGCTCCAATGGATTTGGATATTTTCCCATGATAAAAATTGATATGGAGCTCCCTAACCTGCAATGAGAGTTGGATGAACTATTTACCACATTCATTGGCCTTCATTTTGTTGCCCCTCCTTTATCCAAAGGGAGATACTCTCTAATATCTTCCCTCAAAACATCATTATCTTCTTCTTTTGCATAAACCCCTTGTTTTGCTCAACATTATTATTATTATTATTAAATTGCCCTGCCATTTCGATAATAATCAGTATTTAAAGCATGCGGTCTTAACACTAATTGTCTGCAATCTATCATTAGTTATTTTGATCAATATGTTTATCACAATAGTTAACCCTTCTAGGCATTCGATTTTACCTTTTGAAAGACCCACTTGCCATGCCCCCTGCCGACAATTATAGCCGGTGCCTCGTTTTTGACTTAGTCAAGCCATGACGGCGCTTTCAATTGTCCGTTTTTTTCAATCGCGAATCGTCTCCCCAATGCCTTTTTGGAACGCGTCTACCTGGAGAGCTTTTTGAACTCTTGGACGATAAGTAGTTCACTTTTTTGGCTTTTTCTCCAGTGACTATGTAATGGCACAACGACAATGTATATGTATATATATATGTGCAAAAGAATGAAAATGAAAGACAGAAAAACGATAGTCTTTGATACTTGCAGGCGTTTAAGCCTTTAACGTGGGTCCAAGTTACATTTTTAATAAATGCGATTTTGCTCTTATATGGACTTTTTCTTTCGAGGGTAAAATTTATCATTAGGAAACGAGAAAGAATTTCTTTTAGCGAGAAAGTTGATACTATCTTTCAGGGAATAAGAAATGAAGCAAATAAAGTAATCATTAACAGGCAGAACAGGCATTTTAATTTTAAACAGATGATTATTTCGCATCACTATTTACCACATTAGATCGGCGAAAAATGACCAGTTAATATTTTTATTTGAATATGATTTGGGAATAAAGTTGAAGAAGGATCAATATGGCATTTTTCGAAGGTTGAGGAATGCCTCGACACATGATTGAACTTTCAGCTATTTTTATGATGCACCCAGTATTTAGCCACTAGCCTTAAGAACTGGAATGGTTCTGCATTCAGCCAACTCATATTGCCAAATTTTCAGCTCCATTGTACTACAAAGTCGATGACCTAGAAGTGTCTGAAAACTTCAATTCAAATGAGGCAAAATAATAACTTTGTTCGAGAGGATTCTTTCCGTATATACCAGAAGGATTCGTTCTTGGACGACAAAATAACCTTTCACCACAACTCTTTGCCTCTTACTTTCAGAAAACCCGCGGAATTCATTCTGATTGATTTATTTTCAACACGATTGGGGGTTAAATTGAACAATGTGCCATAAAGAAGGTTCGGTGTTAATTATAACTTCATTATCACGGATTTTGCAGACATAATTTACTTCAATAGAGGAGGAAGGTTCTTTTCTCAAGTTAATGAAGATTAAAAGGGGGTGGTCGCACCAGTCCCGTCTTTACCTTCCATGTAGATCGTTTAAGATTTGACTAGATTTAAGTTACAAATTTAAGTTACAGATACCCATTAGTATTATTTGTACTTTTACTAAGCATTTAGAAAGAAATAAACTATTCCCGGTTGTATTTTACCTAAAAATGCCAAAAAAAATAAATTCAAAGATCGATGCGACCTAAGAAGCGTGTAATTGACCCAGTACTTTTAAATCATCAAGATAGACTTTGTTTCCTAAGGAATGGAAGTGGGGAGGCCACACGTCAGAAATAGGAAAAAGAAAAAGTTCTTTTAATGGCACCTATTGATGGGGTCAAATTCCGACCATTCGGGCGGAGTTAATGGGAAAAAAATAAGCGAGAGAGGTAGTGAGATCCAAATTGCAACTATAAGGGAAATGGCTCCCATAGTTGGAGTGGTCTAAATTGTGCTGTGTATATGTTCGTGAATGGCATTGTAAATAAAGCCTTCTATTTTGTGGGCTTTCACTACCCGCCTCCCCCTCCCCAACTCCACGGACAAAAAACACGTTGCCTTTTTGGCAGCTCAAATTTTGACTGTGGCATCAGTGACTTGCTATTTCACAACCCACAGTCTACCCCTCCCCTCCCTCCTTCTTGCAGGTAAATTCAACTCGCGTAGCTTCTTGGCAGTGAAGTGGCGCGTCGAAATTTCACCCACAGGTCCACGTGCATGCACATTTCCACTCGTTCAAACAAACAGTTGTGCTTATTATCAAAATTTAAGTTTCACTATTTAAATCGTTTGTTTTCACCGATCATGTCAGTTGAAATTTAGTTGGGAAATTTAAATAACCCATGTTGCCTTTTTTAAATAAATTTAAACTCAATTATTACGTAGTACCTTCTCCAACTTTTATAATTTAAAGGAGAAAAGTGGATCAACACTGTTTCAGTAAATTAAAATATTGACATTGTGTCTTCCAATGCAAGAGAATATTTTACAGGTTCCTGTACTGACTGAATGATGCGAATGAGGAAACAGCACACGATATCAAAACTATTTCCAACAGAGGTGGAACCAAAACTATCGCGGTTATTGTCAACGCTTCGGGAGTCTGGCCTTATATTAACTTAGTTTCCTAGTGATATCCTAATGTTCAACTTTATTCCATCAGCTTCCAAGTTCAAAGGTCAGATTACGCACCATATTTTCAGTGTGTTGACTCTTTAATTGACTCGAGGGATTTCTTGTGCCACGTTGAAGACAAGAGAAGACACGTGGGACTACCTCTGATACTTCTAACACACTAGAGCTCAATCAGGGTGAACTCGAATTGCTCATAGCTAAGCAAAATGACTGTTACAATTTCTATTTGTGGAAAAAATCCAGCACACGCGAAACAGTACATAATTCAAAGTGGATTTAAAGAGGGGGCGAAGAAGAGAAATTGAAAATAATTTCCAAATTCGTCACTTCTATTATTATTTATTTCATTTTCCAAAATACACATTCCAAGATTTATCCTTCGACTTTCTGAGTGATTTCCTATCTGCGATGTACAAACTTGGATTATTTTGAGCGGTTGATTTGTATGGTTCAGTATTATATCCCCTATTGTATGATACTATTAGCTAGCATAATTTCAAGAATTCACTCAACCCTAGCACCGTACGTCCTCCCGACACCATGGACGGAGGTTGCACTTTTAATCAAAATCCGGTCGCCTATTATTAGGAGGCTAATGCACCCATAAAATCACCCAAGAGCGAACAATGAGAGTAGAAAATTCCTTATTGGTGGATGGATTTTCACAGTAAGTATTAATTAATTTAACCTGAGAGTGCGCGATGGGAATGTTTGAGTAGAAATAAGGAATAGCACATCAAGGTGTACTCTACAAGTAATGAAATTAGCTATCGTAAAAATAGCTAATGCAGAGAGGGATAATTATTGGCAAAACTGACTTGAATTGCAAAAATATGCGCTTAAAGAAAACGTGTTTTAGCGCCTTTTTTCCAAAAATTATATGTACTATTATTCAGGCTTCGACCTCCAACGAACTGCAGGCAAGATGTAGGGAAATAGAGAGAAGGACGAGAGAGAGGTAGAGAAGAGAGAGGGAGAGGGAGAGAGAGGGAAAACAAGGTCAGGAAAAATTGCAGAGGTAAATATTTGTTGGTGGTGGGATTTTTAGAACTTCATCTTCTAGCTTCAAAATTTGATGCTTATGCGTTGGGCAGGTGCATGGGGTGATTACTCGTCCGCCAGTTTATTCTTTCACTTAAATGCCATTTGTGTGAAGACGATGATATGATTGGAGCTGAGCAATTTCAGGACAAGTAGGGTTTCACTCACTTCACAAATTGTTTGGGGCTGTGAAGTGATCTCCCTCCATCATAAACGAGATTGGCTGATTTTGAAGATTTAAATTCCAATCCCCAAAATAGTAAGCTATCGAAGTCGCCCAGTTATTGGATTGCCTGGGAAATTTATCAAAATAAGGGAAGGAAGCTGTGTTTGCTAGGGACACTGAGTCAATTTGGCACTCAAGGAGTTTACGAACCAGAAACTGCAAAGTAGGACTTTCATTAATGCACTTCCATTCACGTAGATAGTCAAGAGCACTATTCAATTCTGGTGACTTCAGGATGCATTCCATCTGCCCGAGTAAGGTGGCATTGACATTTTCCATAATAATCTTGGGAGGTTCAAAGGGAGTTAAAATCATGTGATATTCTTTCACGAAAGGCAATTACAGTGCCAATTTTTGTTTGCACGGATTCTTGACTATCAATTTGGAGTTGGGAATTGTATTTCTGTAATCACATTAACTTTAGGCATTTGTATTACCGATCCCACAAAGGCCTCAATGCAATTCTGATCAGATTTTCGTTCATTACATGATCGTGCATTCTGACATAAATTTGGAGTAAAATGTCTATTGAACATTAAGGACTTGCCTTTTTAGAAAAGAGGTCTTTGTTCTGGAGACTTCGAGTTAACTTTTAATCATAATGTGGCCGGTTGAGTTGAGTTGAGGTGAGAATTCCTAATCTACCATATTTTGGTAAAAGCGATGTTGGTTTAAACAATTATTTAGGGTGATATTGTTGCTTCAAGGTTCACATTACTGATTACTGAGCACTAAATGACTAAAATACGTTTCATTTGAGCTTATTTTCTAAGTCTTGTTATAATTTTTTACCATACTTCGGTTAATATCAAGAAGAGAAGGCATTATCAATATGTTCTTGAGGTTAAGCATGTTGAAACCTTTGTTGTTACATTAATTAAACAGAGCGCTATAACTCTCTAAAACTGCTCAAGCTAAAAATGGAAAACGAGAGAGAGAGAGAAAAAAATCAGATATCCTACTGCCTTTCTAGTCCGAATACTTACATTTTTCCTGACTTATTCAAGCTTCACAACGAAATTTACTCTGAGGGGCACCTTCTATTCTCTCAAAGTAAAAAGGACTAATCAGAAATAAGCTGATTAATGATTCCAAAATAACCGAATTAGTCCTATTGATCCCGATTAGGGGAGCTGAAGTGGTGTTATTTATAAGTTGAATAAGAACAAGGCTTAAGTAATTTTAAAGAAAATAAACCACACACTCACCCAATCGGTGCTTCTCTCGTTACCAACTTTAAATCTGGATACCGCGAAACTAGTAGAATAATAGCAATCCCATGAAGCTTAGTTTAGTGAAATGTAGCCGAATAACTATATGTGCGGGGTAATAATAGGTGCAATTCCGATTCATAGGATATCTGGACCAGTTTAGGGCACTCAGTTAATAAATACAAGTTTAATTCTTCCTGACGAAAACAACTGGAGTATTCTCAAAATGCTTGAATGACTACATTTGAAAAAAATTAATATTCGCTATTAGCAAAGTGGTGTATTCAAAATTTAATGTTAAAAGAAGAATGTGTTGGTGCTTCCACTATTTCATCACTTTTTGGATTTGAAATAAACAACCAGTTGTAGTGAGCGCAATAAAGCCTCGTATATGTGCAGTAGTCAGTGTCTTTTCAAGCACCTACAGAGAGCACTTTGGGAAGATTCGCTACTGTTGATCCCTAGTGTGTGATAAAACGAGAAAGGAGGCGCCTCGGTCTACTCTGTTTGGAGGCGCGAGTAATGCTTCCTAACTTGCCTTCTCCCGCCTATCTGATCTAACCACCAACCACACCACTGTTCACTTGTGTTATTTACCCCCACGCACTTACCACCCCCCCACCCCCCCCCCACCCTCCTGCATATGGTACACATATAGAATAGCGTAAAAGAAAGCTTTTAAAACTTCAGTGACTTGGTAATCGAAGGGAGGAGGGGGAGGGGGCGGACAGCAACCGAAGTGGAACAAAGCTCGACTGATGCCTGGAGAGAGTGCATTTTCAAACACCGATGAGTCGTAGAGATAACAGGCTAAATGAGAGGAAGGGTAAGAGGGTGGGCGACTTCTTTTTTATGCTCCAACACTTAAATGGCCAATCTCTTTTTTGGCTTTTCGTAAGAAGAGATGAATGAGTGAGAAAAGGGTTGGAATAGGCAGACGATTGTGATAACAGACTTCTTACAGCTCTACTTAATGGATGACAAGTTTAGTTTGCTGAGTAGAGTACTCTTGTTAGACTTAATTGTTAACGACATGCAATCCTCTTCCAACCGGTACGAACGATAGCCCATCTCCTGTAAACTAGGTGCAAGGGTAGTTACTGAGACTGCAGTCTCTGTGTGTGTGACATTTACGAGAAGATAAACAAAGGTATCTTGTCAAAATTGAGGGAGAGAAGATTGAGATTGTCCCATTTCTTTCTTCTTTGCTCTCCCCTCTGCTCTATAGCATTTAAATTCTACTTTCTTTAACTACTCCATGCTTTGTCTGACATTCTACGTGATTAAGAGGAAAATGATGATATTGGGGGAAAAAAAGGAACAAGATGGGAAGATTAAAAAGTGCTTTGAAAAACACAAAATTTCAGTTCTAGTTTAGTTAAAAGTAAAGATGTGCAGATAAAATACTAATTCATTTTGAATTCAAATTGCAATCAATAGGTTTTAACTGCTCATTGATTTTCCTCAATTCCAATATAAATTGGGTCAAATATTGATCTAAATTCGGCGTACTTTGCAGAACCAAATCTCGAAAACCCTGTCAGGGTGGTGTGTTATTTCATATTTCCCCACTTCATTCAATTTACTAGGGCTTATCTTGTTCGAAAAATTTGACACGATTAATAGAGTGTTAGTAAGAACTCCCCTTGAGCGAATTTGCGTGAGCTATGGTCGAAATGTCCCGAGAAAAACTCAGCATTGCGAGTTGACCAAAGATTTAATAATATATAAAATCAACCAAATAAATTCACTAAAAATGCAAATATTTTAATTTGAGAAGTTAGAAAAAGAAATTGGAAAATCAAGTAAATTTAAATGAATCAAGACGATTATTTGCCCTGACGTTGCTATCACCTTCTATTTAAGCATTACCTCCACCCCTTATGGGATTATTTAAACATGTCATGATTAATTTTCCCTCAAAATAAACAGGAAATTGTAAAAGACTCTGACTTATTATTTTTGAATAATAAAGACACGTTAATCTTCATAGACTATTTAACAAAAGAATAAATGAGAATGTCGTCATGCCGATTGCAAGTAAAGTCATCACTTCCAAAATCCGTCTCTTCTGCTCAGGTTTCTCTTTCACGCTACCATGAGAAAAAAATATATGGAAACTAAGGAAAGTACATGTACGCTAGTACCAGCAAACCCTTCAAATTCTAAATGGCGAAGTTAAAAAAGAATTCACGAGAAAGGCTGTTATTTGTACCTTCAAGCGCTGCTTTATTGGTATTTTGGTGATTTCCCAAAAATTCATTGTCGGGTTTCCACTATAGCGTTAATGTTTGACGGGAAGAAATACGCAAAAATAACATCTGATTTCCCCTCACAACTGAACATTTGGAATTCCTTAAAACTTATCATTTATAAATATATATACCAATCAAAATTGAACACGCTGTCCTTTCACCCACTGACAGCGCACAATGTTAATAGGCCTCCATTTGTTCCAAATTGAGCAACATACACTAAGCATGATTCAATGCTATTTCTACCGAGCATGAAAAGGAATGCATTAAATGGAAGTAGCTTTGCACTTCATTTACTCGCAATTATAACTTTCGTTTTGGTAGGCCCAAAAAGGCTTTTATGTACATTTGTTTTGTTTTTAATGCAAAGCACCCAGACTTTTTACTGGGTGGAGAAATCTGTTCAAATAAAGGTTAATAAAGGATGGAAGTATCCCACCCCATGGGAAATTTTTTCCAAATTAGGCGCCGTAATTTGAGCAATAGAGTGAGAATAAGCGTTTTCGTTGTTTAGTCAAATGGCAGAGATGCAACTTCAGCCAGTGTTAATTGTTTGGGGACAAATTTTGCCAAAATTCTCTCCCACATTCCTTTGTAAAATTTACCGTGGTGAAATTGTTGAGCCGAGACAATTAAATGGGGTGAGAATAGCAAGTGGCCAATTAAGCATAGTTTTATTGTGGGCAGGGGGAGGCCGGGGCAGGGGGGAGGGTGATTTTTATGTCCCACAACTCCATCGAATGACTACACATTTTTGGCACTTCTGTGACTTTCCATGCCGACTGTGAAACTAGTAGGTGTTGTAGTGCTGTGACAAATTTTTATTGTTTGAATTAATTGATTACCCATTTTAGGAAGAACGATATAAACTTCTGAAGTAGTAAAAAGAAAGCTGACGGAAATCTATCTATGACAATGTAAACAAAACGGTTTTATAGGAAAACAGTAAATTCTCTTGAAAATCGCAATATTTTAGTTTTGAAGCGATCCAAGAAAAATGGAATAACTCAGCACATTTATCCCCCTATATAAGCAAATAATAAATTGTAAATTATAAAAAGAAATGCAAGGGTTCAGTTTGTCGCCAGCCACGGTGAATGAAACAACTCGTAAGTGCTGTTATCAAGTTGACAACTTGTTTACCAGTACTCATGATCGATCGATTTCATTATCCTGTTAGGGGTAAAAGTGTCCACACGAAAGCAGATAGAAAAGGCGTAAGGTAGATAGTGCACGTTTCTCTTCTTTCATCAGGGATTGAACACAAGCAGGGTTAATGCTGAACCAACTAGTGAAATGAATGGTCCAGTGCCTACAGTCCACCGATGTTCACTGTGGCTTCAAACATTTAAATCGATCAATAGGAGCCTACTGAGTCGACGAAATCAGCACTACCTACAATGGTTTTCTCCAAACGAACGGCACACAATCTGATCCAGGGTTGACCTTTCAGAGGCTTCTTCCACTCAATTGATGAGATGTTAGTCGAATACTTCATTGGACATTGCTAAAACGTGAAATCGATTACACCAAAGTTCATTCTTGTCAATAATTGGTTAGACTGAAAGAGAAGCTAAAAGACATGCGTCCGAGTCCAGTTGGGGTAAGGGAAAGGGGGGAGGGTATGGAGGTGTTGATCGTTCAACATGACAAAGTCCGACCCGATCCCCACAAGGCAAGAATAATCTCATCAACTAAACAGGAGGTAAAGTGGGAGGTTAAGGCACATTCTCCATATCCGTTAGACCTTGCTCCATTCCATTACCTCCTTTTCCATTCGTGGAGTATATTCTGAGAGAAAACGATATCGGCAAATGATCGAATGAAAATGAATAGCAAATGATTGCGGAAGCAATATAATGAACTATTCTACACATATTTAAAAAATAATTATCGATTTAAGGCAAATTTTAAGATGATTTAACTCTTGTTGAAGAGAAAACGAAGTTAATGCATGTAATAATGCATGTAATAATGCATTAGTTTGAGTAATATTTAAGGATTTTCTAAGGAAATTATATTTGACTGATTTCGGGTTTTTCCTTTACGCTCTCAGATTGCCAGAAATGCGACAAATCTGTATCTTTGAACTTTGAAAGGTATTTGATATATTCCCTGTATCTTCTCATGCATACATTTATGAACTGAACCATGACTCCACTTTTTTCATTGGAACATGAATTCACAGTTTGACGAAACCTTAGCGTGAAACTTCTTGTGCTCTTGATATTGATCAACTGTTCAATCATACGGCCGTTTGGAATGCAGGTAACTGATGTAGCTAATAGCAAACTAGTTGGAGTCAATTAAAAAATTTTATATTTAGCAATATTTTAATAAATTTTTATTTGTAAAGCAATAATTAATACCAAAATTGGATCTGTTGTTGAGTTAATCCCTTATTGATAAAATTTCACAAAATCGATTGTAAAAGTTTAAAATGAAAGCAAAATTTTGCACGAATTCCAAAACGACTGCTTGGCAGTGTTTCAATTACTCAGAATTAAAGTTTAAAAAACATTCACTAAGTTCGTTGTCCTTTAAATCGTGTTATAAAACGAGTGTCCATGGTCTTTTTGTATGCAACCAAAACACTTTCATCAGACGGCAAAAAATGACATGTGCTCGGCTTCAAACATCAAAGTGGCTCAGATGCGTCGCCAGCCTAAACCATATACACCAAAACCACGATTTCATACACATACAATGGACGTACATTCTCATTTAAGTTGGACGTGGAGCAGGCATTTCAAAATGAATTTGTTTGACTACGTTCCCACTTCCCAGCCCCCTCACTTCTAATCAGTGTCTTCAAATGAGTAGAGGGCTGAGGGGTGTATGGTTAACGCGTGTAGCTGAAAGTTGGGAGGAAGGGGGGAAGAGGAAGGCATATATTTCTGCATGCTTCCAAGCATGTGTCACTGCTGTTAAGGCCTCACCCATCCCCTTAACGGTCCGGAAATTAGAGAGACGGACAGGAATGATCGCGCACGCTAAGATGAGTACAACTCACTCGGAATGACGGTGCGGACGTGGTAACTGGGCGCCTACTCTCCTGTAGATGCGCTGAGTACCTGTCTATCTCACTTCTTTAAGCGCGCATATACATGCTTGCGTTTTGCTGCTTCTGCAACTACCACTACTGCTTAAAGACCCTGTGAAAAATCGCACTTCATCATAAATCGTATTCAGGCGGACCGCTTCTACCGAATCAAAGTCTCCAGCACTTACAACCTCCCAGAGATTTTCGATTTCCCACCTCTCCATTCTTCGATTTCTCAATTGGTTCTCAATCACTATGTCTTCACAGATGGAACGGGTAAGTCGTAAAGCCATACGTTGTTTCGAAAATGGGGATAGGGGCCCATATGATGCTCTTCCCATTTTTTTTGCACTTTAAACCATAAGTTCGTACCTATTTAAGTTTAGATTACGTCTTTACTAATACGGAACAAAAATTAATTCTTCAATACAATTACGGTTGTTGAGAATTTCTTTGTGAAATTTTCCAGTTTCGTGGTATATATAGGCTAGAAATGCAGCTGAAGTCCTGCTTTCCCACAATCGTGTGTATTGAGATGAAGAAAAACAAGTTCTCATTCTTTCACCGAAGTGAGGTGATGATATCAGCCACCCATCAGATAACCTGGTTTTGTTCATTTGTAATACAAGTGTTTGTACGTGTAAGCAAGGGAGAAGGAGTCTTTCATTGTGTTTCATAACCCCATCCTCTCTTCTTCCCCCTTCCTCCCACTCCTCCCCCACACCCCCCCCCTCCCTCAAACAAATAAAAAACAAACTCCTCGCACAATAGTGGGATGTGTGTGTGTGTGTGTGAAAGCAAGCATTTACTGCTGCACAATTAGTACAATGATTCTCGCCCTCTTTCAATCAACAATAAGGAGCATTCATGGTGGTTATCTATTCGGGAATCGGAAAGAACCGATCACCCCGAATAATAATGCATGAGGATGTCAGGACAAATAGTGAAAGAACACAAAAGTGGAAATGTTCATTCTCATATTCCCATTGTACTTGATTTTAGAGCTTTTCATTAACTATTTAACATTTTATCCAGTGCATTAGAAACTGTGAATATACTTAATTACCTTTTATTATTTTACGCTTGATTCGACCAACTTCCAAATAGGCCAATTTTAGATAGAGGACTGATTTAATGGGTGCAAGTTTCCGTTTTAGAGTAATTTGAAAATATTCTTTGTTTCCTGGTGATGAGTGGAAAACATATTGGACGACGTATCATTCAGTAGTGACATCAATTTCGGATTGTCTTCAAACCACCATATGGCATTGACGTGGAGCAGTCAAGTCTTGACACTTTAGCAAACATTTTTCTTCTCCCTATTAGATAAATACATATTTTTATACTGACTTCAGTGCAGATTCTTGTAACCGACCGTTCAAAGGATGAGTAACAACAGACGTAGGTAATCTTTTCACTTCAAAGAGTAGTAATGGAAAGTCCTTTCATTTAAGGCAAACAAAACCACATTTATACTTTCATTTCATTACCTTCTTCTAGGGGGTGTTTCATATAAATTTATATATACGAGTATACATATGTATATATATAAGCATGGGGGGTATAGAATGTATCCCCATTGTAATTATATCCTTATGCTCTAAAAGCTAGCAAAATACCCACACGCACACACGCACACGCATACACACCTTGAAAGCACAATTTATTGCTTAATAATTAAAAGGTCTGCCTTTAGTATTAGGGGAGGGGGGTTCGGTATATAATGTGCAACAAGTAAATCTGGATTTTTTATTTATTATATAAAATAATATGTTGTCTACAGAAGTTACCGTTTGATTACAAGTAATTACCTCTTCCAGAGAAACCCCTCGAATAAAGAAAATTCAGTTCATACATATAGGCCTTTTCCAAGATTTAACGAAGAGTTTTGCGGTATGTGGAGATGCCTCATGTCAATGTCTTGTAACCTAGCTTAAGAAAGTTTTATGCTTTGTTAAATGGAAATATCTATCTCCTAAAGTAAAAATTTGCGTGGAATCTAATTAGAAAATTTAATGAATTCCAATATTCCAGTTTAGCAAAATGGAGAACTCCATGTCGAATTATTCAAAACGCGCTCTTAAGAAACGATGAAAGTAAATACTTTATAAACGTGAATTATTGTATATACACTTCGACCGAGCATTATAATTTGGCGTACTATCAAAAATGTGTCAATATTAGATGGCCAGTATATGACCTAATCCCAAGGAAGAAGGAAGTAATTTTGGGTATAATTGAATTTGAGGTGGTACAATAAACTAGAGTAGGGAGATTCCTACTTCACAGTGCTGCTTCATTTGTCTTCCGTGAGAATTCCCGCTTGTCCCTCTCTCTCTAACTGTAGATGCATGCATTCAATAGGTATAGTTTCCTACATGATTATTGAATTCATTCGATTTATTTTTCGTATTTCCAAACCATTCCTCTTCCCTATATCCATTTAATTTCGAATAAAATACGCCAATTAGTGTTTTTACTTCCTTAATGCATCATCAACACTTTACTTTCTACCTCCCCGAGTCCCTCTTGAACTAATTTCACTATAGAAACAGTAGTTTAAATATCCTCAGTTCCAGTCCTTCGTCTCCGTCTCCACCCCTCTTTAACTGTCTGAGTTATATAGCGATTGCGTTTTCCTCGGTCAACTCACGCAAACTAATTAGTGTTTGCATACTAACAGCCTTCCATAAGCTACTATTTTCTTCGGGGGAGGGAACTCGAGCAAGTGTTTGTGTGTACCCACAAAACGTATAAATCTTCCCCTATTAAGATATCACGCACTAAATTTCTTTAGTTTCCCGCAAGAAGGAGTGAAGGGGAGTAGGAGATGCACAAGAGAGAGAGAGAGGGCGGGAGAGGTAGTGAAGCAGGGACAGTAAGAAAGCGCGAAATTTATGGTTGTGGCCTGTTCCCCATCATTGAGAGAAATAATTGCCACAATTCCCGCTTCCTCTCCTCCACCTTACTCTGTCTGAAGAAATGAGACTGAGAGCAGGTTCTACTAGGGATGCGGGGTGATGGGAGGGAGGGAGGGAGGGGGGTGTTCGAATTTCTTAAACTGACACATAGAGGAACAGAAGAGTGGTACTGTTAGCGTGACCAAATGGATAACCAACTGACTGTCTTATATGTATTCCCTCTATTTATTGTCGACTAATAGTCCGCCTCTCCCCTGTCCACACTGGCATTAGAACCGAGTGTGTTCCTTCCTCCGATTCTCAATCTGCACGCGATCTTTAGATTAGATTCTTTATGGATACATATACCTAATTTAGTGCTTGGGCACTTTAAAAGCCACAATATTTCCTGGTAGAAAGAAGGAGATTTTTCTGGTCTATCAAGACAGAGCTAGAGAACCCATATCGCTCATTATTTTTTTAATTCCATACTGTCTCCTTTTCTCAAGGGGCTCACGAACTGACTGGGAGGTTCCTCTTATGAATGAATAAAGAGCCGAGAAGAGGAGGTTTCCCAAAGGTATTGATGTCTTTGTCAAGTTGTTTAAATGGTCACTTCTCCCCGGTTTGAATAATAAATCATTGGGACTGCTGCTATTAGGCCAAATAACAGCTAATTTAGAAAGAATTTAGGCCACGGAGAGAGAATTGGAATTGTGTTAGTGACAGCGCGATGGGACGTGTTTTAATTAGCACAAACCCCAAGGAAATGTCCTTGGGGTCAGGTTGAGGACAACTTGCCTGCGTGAAGTCTCAATTGCCTGAACCTGGTTTTTGTGTGGCTTATGGTCATTCTGTTATGTAAATTGTGAACTTTAAGCTCATTTAAATTTATTGTGCCAAATTTCAACTCTTAATTATCTTCTGCGTTTACTAGACCTCTCAAGCATTATTATTATTCTTACCCATGGCAGAGAAGGAAACAAAGGGAATATCGAAAATATGAAACAACGAATGGACTAAGTAGAAGTCCTAATCCTGCATGAATTGACTTTCACATGCATTGGTTTTTCTTCCATTGATCAGGGGCCTTGTTCATAGAGTAACGCTCTAATACTCCAAAGTATATATTTCGAAGATGAACACGGCGATTTCTGAGTTCGCTCGTGTCGATAGCATTGAAAGTTTTTGCTTGCAATTCCATACCCCACTTCAAATATCCATGAGCCAGTAGGCGATAGCACCACCGATCCTCTAAACAGTTAAACTAAGTGTGGGAGGATATCCTAACTAAATACTCGGTTATATTATGCAAACTCATGAATTAGAGATTAGATTAGTGCGCTTTTAAGCAAAATAAAATTGCATTAATTTTACTATAGCATTCGAAATATTTGTGATGGAAATAAGCAGCACCATAGGCGTGAATTAATTCATAATGCTGTCTTTAAATACATGAGTCTTATGACAAACCCGAGCATCTCCTCCCTCCGTCCCTCCTACCTACCTTTCCATACGTTTACGGTCCGATTTAAGTGCAGCAAAACGGTGTAATTGGTAGTTGTTTTTACATTTTAAGATGGAGTGCTGGTAGGGAGTGTGGGGAAGGAGATGAATGCAAGTAAAATTGTTTTATTATAACTGGGAAAAGAGGTCCAGTAGCACCACCCACAGGCGCGGTTTTTCCCATTCTCCTCCTCCTCCTCCTCCTCCTCCTCTTCCTCAATTCTCAAAGAAAACTTCCCAACCCGAACTGTAACTATGGTATAAAACTTCCTCCCTCCCCTCCTCCCCTCCCCTTTCCCCCCCCCTCCCCTCTCCCCCCATCTCTCAGTGTCACAAAAGGGCTCTAATGGACTTCTCACCGAACAACTTTCAAGCATTATTCAAGAAGATGTTCCAAACGCATAGCTTATTTAGGTTTTATTGTAACGTGTTCCACATTATAATCTCCTTAGGAAAAGCAGGATATGTGAGGCTTTTCAAAACTTGTAAAACTTGCATCGGTTACTACAATTTCATATAATATTTTCGACGATAAGCCTGAAACTCTAAGGAGCAACTCGGTTCAGGTATTAAATTTCAAGCTGTCTGTTTAAACCAACTTTACTCCAGGAAGCTTTCGCTTAAGGTCAGGCTTTAACCACGTATTCGAGTAATTTGATCTTTTAAAGGCCTTGACGATCTGTATATAAATTAGATATTTTGGCTTAAATTTGCGCTTAATTTATAAATTTAGAACTTCGATGATAAGCCTTCTTTCTGAGGTCAATTTTTTGCCCTATCATTAAGCATTAAAAGAAAATACCAAGATTAATTAAACTTTAAAGTGAAGAAATTTTCAATCGAACACCTTCAAGAGAACGCTTCATTTAGCCTTTAAATAAGTTGGTTATCACCAGGTTTTACTCTTCTCTTGTCCATTTCCTGTCTAAAGACAATTCTAAAATTAGAGAAATGCGCTTAAACAATCCAGTAAATCAAACGGAAGACGTTCCACAAGTACACTTTTATCCTCTCCGCGCGAAAACGGTAGATACATCATGCATATCGCATACAAAAAGGCCTTCTTAAGAGCGCACTTCGCTACCACTAAGTTGTTCTCAAGGGTAAGAGAACAAGAGCGCCTGAGAAAATTCTCTTGAGTAAGTGAGATTTGGGAGGATGGGTGGGAGGGGGGGGGAGGGGTCTGAAGATATGAATACCACAGATGTTTTGACCATATAATGCTTCAGACTTTCGTTCGCGGGCGCTCTCCCTCCCCTGAAATCAGAACCATGACCGACCTAGCGCGAGCCCTTATTCTTTCGCAAGAGAGTGGAAGATATGCATGAGTGATTGTCGGTTCAGACGGAGCGGCACATGTTTATGTGAATGGTGAATATATACATATACATATATATCTGCTTTGTACGCATTCTCTCTCGGGTTTCCCATGGGTCATTTTTCGCACCTCGGCCCTCTTTTTATGCATTAAAACACCCACTTGCCTTCACATAAACTCCTTCCGGGTAAATAGGTGAAGGGGTCGAGAGGACCTAGAGTCTTCTATTTGGTGCTTTAAGAGGCGCGCTTGTGAATTATTCATTATGTCAAATTTGGTCACGTGTAGTTGCAATGACTTCACCCATTTATTTAAGTGGTGAAATTCGGCTTAGCGGACTAGAACTGGTGTTAGTCTTCTTATAATCAATCTAGTCATGTAGAGCATAACGATCAAATTACTTACACTCATTTAAGGAATGATTAACAACTGGATTTGTGCCGTAAAAAGTAACCTCTAACTACCAGATATGAGGAGGGGGTGGGGGAAATGGAGTGAGAGGATAGAGGGAAAGTGGACAGGGATATTGGAACGCGTGCGTGCCTATAAGAACGGGCTTTGTCATTTGGCGCTCGGTACTGGCTAGAACAACAGCAGAGCCAACGGAGGAAGTTAATTCTTATCAATCCCCCCTTCCCATGGCCAAGTCTGCTTTTGCCTGAAATACGCCTGCTACTAACGTTCTTTCCTTTTTTTCTCTACTTTTCGTCTTTTCTGGACTCCGGTAAAAAACGCTCAATACGACATTACGCGACTTTGCAAGTGACTACAGTTATAACCTTTGTCAATGTTTCCCCGTCATCTGTTTGCCAGCTCCCCTACGTCAAAGAAGACCACTAACCTTGTTTTTGTACATTACTTGTCTGGGTCTCTTCCTCCAAAATGAGAAGGATCCCTTAACTCGACCAAGCGTCATTAACATTGCATTCGTTTGTTGCTTTCACCGAGAGTGGCATGTGTTATTGGGACGAAATTGTTATATCCTAGCCTCTTTCCCTGGAAAACAGGGCAATAAACCACCATTTACAGCTAGTTGATTGTTTTGTTCAAATTCTTTCTCAATTGTTCGCAGCCAATCGATGTCAAGGTCAAGATTTGTTACGTCAGATGGAAGGGTCGTTTATTGTATGGGAGGGAAGGAGGGGGGGGGGAGAGGGAGGAGGAGGGGGAGGCAGTGGATCCGTAAACAGATAAATAAGGCTAGATGTCAATTAGTTTTCATTAAGATGCCTAAGGGCGAGATTTGTTCAAATCGTTTGTGAATCACGTCTTCAAATTGGGAGTTTTTCTCTAGGTGTCTAAAGCGTTGTGTTGTTGTCGCCTATTTTTTTGCTCTCGGCCTCACTATCTCTCACTCTCGCAAAGCAGAATAAAGCATGACTGTGTTAGTTTATTGACCTACAAACGGAAGAAGAGGAAGAAGAAGAAAAGGTCCTTCTCTGCTCCATAAACATGGAATTTATGGCGATTTAAAAAGTTTTCAGACATCCGGCAGTTTTTAGAGAGTCCACATTTCTTTTACTAATTATTTAATTTCTTTAAATGCTTGAAGGTGGCCGCTGACACAAGGCTAGATTCCCTTTCGCATTTTGATAAATATCGAAAAGTGAAATTTCAAGTTCTGACTTGTGTTTGCTCACTTCTACAAGGACAAACCAACGTAGGAGCGTAAACTGCCTGC
The DNA here is from genome assembly GCA_000469805.3 of Hymenolepis microstoma. Lineage (NCBI taxonomy): Eukaryota > Metazoa > Platyhelminthes > Cestoda > Cyclophyllidea > Hymenolepididae > Hymenolepis > Hymenolepis microstoma. The sequence continues at coordinate 4,798,142 of LR215995.1, read as the reverse complement.
ATAAACACACCGAGAACTTACTTATGAATTGAGCGCATGGTATACAGTTCCGGAACCCATAAAGTCATTTGTAGAGTTCAAATATTATTCAGATTAGTTGAGAAGTAACTCTATGTTTTGGAAATAATAGCATTCAACTACTAACAAGGTTTCTTATGAGAAGGAACTATGAGAGCACGCATGTAACGAGGTAGTATTCAAACTTCAAATTATTCATAATCATTCACCTGATGACTCAAACACACGATTTGTGACCTGAAGTTTTATATGACAGTTCATGGTTTGACTTTTCATCGACCTGAGCATTCCCGTAATGAATCCTTGCCGATTTCACACTCAAAAATGACCTTTTTCAACTCAATAGTGAGCTGACAATTTAGTGAGTTCGTGAATATTCTATCGTCTTGAACTCCACAACAGTCCTTTCACTTTTCTTTTTAGAAGTTTAGATCGTAATGTTATTTATTTACCGTTTATGGCTATTTAAGATAACATTTTAACCATAAATTCACGAAATTACGTTAATTTATTATCATTGTCATTAATCAAATTTTGCTAGGAATCAAGCAATTGCTTTCCAAAAAAGAGTTTCTTTTGTCGGCAATTAACCGCTAACATTTTCCCCTATCGATCTGCACAATTACTCGCAAAAAAACATTGGGATAATAATTCCACAATTTAAGAAATATTTTTTTCCCCACATCGACAACGAAATCAGCGGCTATGTAGTACAACAAGTGTTGAGGCGAAACAATTTCGATGAAAAATAGCACGTTCTAATAGCCAGTCCCAGTTGTAATTATGCTCAAGTGGGAGAGAGAAGAGAGAGAGAGAGCGATATGAGGCGAATGAAATGTGGTGGAGGGTGAAGAAGAAAAAGGAAGGTAAAGCACTCCAAGTCGGAGAAAGAGTAATTTGAGTAAATAAATGAGGAAAATTGTAGGAGAAGTGAGTGGAGGGGTGGTAAGTATGAAAGGCGTGAACCCACATATACAAATACACACACACACACACACACACACGAATTCAAGGCTCGTGCACTCATAAACATTGACTTAAACAAAAACCTTCCCCCCACCCATACCACAAAATGTTAGTGTCCCCCTTCTTTCTCAAATTGCAATATGGCCTTAATTATAGAGACCTTTGTGCAATTATGATTAAAGATGGCTTTATGAGAGTTGTGTTGTGATTCTTGGTAGGTAGTTGTGTGACGGAGATGTGGGAGGAAAACAAGTGTAATTACCCTTTATTCTCCCAATCTCAATGACTGAAGCACAAAATTAACGGTTGTCATAAAATGTACCTCATTTTTGGTAGCCAAGAGTGTGTCGATAGTTGTAAATCACCAAGACATTTCGTTGTCATTTCTAAAAGTTGAGTGATTTGCCTGTGAAGTAGTGATGCCTCGGCTAACGAGTAAAATGACGCGTTTTCGAATTCTATCACAATATTAGTTGATTCGGCAGAATTATAAACACCCACACGGAACTAATGACTATTCCGGTATTTTAATAGAGGCATTTTTAACCAAGTTAGTGCAATTCTTACTTTCGGTTTTGTTGCTAAATTAAATTTGGGGATAAGATTGTAGGAATATTCTTATTAAACAAGATGCTCATGTATTTTTGACAGTTACATTATTACATTTTTGGTTTAAACTTTTTGACAGTTGGGAGGAATTGTGGAATATCGTTTAATCAATTTATTGCATCTTTGAAATAGGGCGACTGAATTTAAAACTTTCGGTAAATAGGAAGTTATTCTGGTACCTACTTTACTCCGAAGGTGCAGCGGTTACCAGCGTTTCTTCATCAGCGTTTCATCAACTGTTATCGGTCCACCACACTAGTTAGTTCCAGAGTAAATGACCGTTAGCAAACCATGAGATTCTCTGCGCAAGTTTCGTTGATGTAACTACTTTCAGTATTGGAATCGAGAATGCTTTACTTTGAAAAAGGCATGCATTTTAATCGGCAGTCACCTCTGAAGGTGTTTCACTTCAGCCAAATTTAATTTATAATTGGTATTAAACGATTCTTTACTTGTGGATATCGACTCACGCTTATCATTCGAACTGTAAACCGTGTTGGTCACACAAATCGGGGAAAAATATTTTTTCTCAAGAAAATTACTGTGGAATTTTTCCTTCACGACCTCTGCAATTACTTTTGGTAATGGTAAAAAATATATTTGTGAAACAAATTAATAAGTGAATTTTTCTCTAGTAGGTTATAACTGAACAATTTGAATGAAAAGTTAAGTCATACTCAGATATTTGCCTAATATAAGGGAATTTCACTTGAGCCCACACCTAGAGGCCTGAATAAACCAGTACGGATCATTCAGATATTTTTATAATACTCGCATTCCTATGAGGTTCAATAGTTATTGAATCGGCGAATTAACCCAAAAGTTGAGTTATATTAAAAGCTATAAAAATGTAAGTTATTTGAAGATCTTTTTTTGCTTTTACTTAAATTCCAGTTTCTTATAAGTGGTTCAAACACCTCCTTCTCTCAAATTTTTCAAAATCTTCGAATGATACACTTTTTACTGTTTGTAACGGTTTGAATGTCGTTTGTGGTTAGTTTGCCTCTATAAAATACACGCCAAGTATGTCGCCAAGAAGCATGAAGATTCCTCGCCCTGATTTGGGTACACACATCAGTGGTCTTTAAATAAGCCGACAAGTGGAGCAGAACAGTGTGGATTCTCTCCTCCATCTCAACCTCTGTTTCTTGCCCTATTCCTACGACTCCCCTTCATCTTCTTGGCGACACTTGGCAAGAATAAGTTTACGTGTGGGAAACCACGCTTTCTACCCCCACTCCCCCCCTTGCATTCTTTTCTTAATGCTGAGAACACCTTGGAATAGGGGGAGGGGGAGGAGGGGTTGAGGAGGGGCGGGATTGTTTCCTATGGTGAGAAGATTGTGAACAAGAGGGGTGCTGGGTTGGGAGGGATTTGTTCCCTTATTTTATATGCTTGGCCCAAGGGATTCATACCTTCTATATGTGTGAGGAGATTTTTTAGCTGTGAAACACACTAAGAAGAAGAAGAAGAAGAAGAAGAAGAAGAAGGGAAGGGGGAGTGAAGTGAGAAAAAAATGAAACCGGAGGTGGTTAGAAAAGAAAAGAAAATATGCATAATTCAAGGAGATTCAAATCTCCTGTGAAACATGTGTGTGAATACTAAAATCACCCACAGAGGGAAAGACCCAGAACTCATATCTGTCAATCTTCTGAAATATGCTAATAGGCAGATGTCCCATCGTTGCATCAATACGTACGTGTCGAATTACGGAAAAAGGACAGGAATGTGAATATTTTCGAAAAAGTGAGGCGTTTTAAATCATTAACGAGAGCAATCGCGTGCAAGAATTAAAGTTATTCTCTCTCTCTCTCTCTCTCTCGCATTATTCATAAGATATACAAAATTTTGTGGTTTTGTTTAAAGGGAGAGTGTATTCTCATAACATATTATATCCACTTTACTTGCGTGTTTCACTTTCTTGCTACAATTCGCCGAAGGTAAAACTTGTTCTCAAAATCTTAATGTCGTTTAAACAACTGTTAATTATGATAAAAGGTGGCTATTAAGTAGCGCCGGCTAATGTTCTCAGGAACATTAATCAGTGCTTGCTCACATGTCCCATTAAAACAATCGCAACCCTTTTCCGGTGCCCAGAACATTTTGTCTACCTTCATCCATTCCACTTCAACGCAACGCCACGCAACCCAAGCCTCTGTTCAGTCCGGTCATGTCCCCTCTTTTTGAGCACCAGGAAGGGGAGTGAATTGTGCGACTAAACGTCCACTCGCATAACAATGTGCGGTGTAGCGTTTCCGGTATTTAACTTGACTGAACAAGCTCAGGCTGCATATACATATAGATATACACCCGCACCCAGTTAATATATGGGACGAAAACAAAAGTGAGTTGGTTGAGAGGAGGGGAAGTGAGGATAGTGGTGTAGATGGAGAAAGTGGCCTATACCCTCTTCTTCTCCTGCGCAAACCGGATCTGGTCTTGCCCCTCCACCTGTCAGCTTCTTCCCGTTGTTGTTTTACTGAAACCCGTTTAGTTAGTTAGCAGTAGGACTCAGGACATGCACAAGCATGCACTCATGCACGTAGATTTCTTTAACTTCCTGCCTTGTACTCATCATTCTTCTTCCTTCAATCCCCTTTCTCTCTCCCCCAGGTTATTCTTTGCTCCTCTTTCTCTTTCTATCTCAAAGGCTTTATCCTTCATTTCTGGTAAATTGGTGTATTCTCTAAATTATTCTATTCCGTTTTATGAAAAGCACTCGAAAAAATTTACGCGATTTCTTTGATAACAAAGTGTACCGGCTTCTGCTAAGCCTTGAATATAACAATTTAACAATAATCATAAGAAAATTAATTTCTAAATTTCTTTCCATTAAATATACTTCTGGTTTTAATCGTGATCATCATTAATTTATCATATTTTTAGTGAAATTTAAAGCATTGCACCTTATTAATAAAAGATTCCATTTTTTCCAAATCAAAACACTACGTTTTGTTTATAGCATATGCTAATCATTTTTCAAGTTAGAGATCACGGGTTCAATGCCCATCGGCGAACACCTGGCGAGAGAAATGGTCGACCACATTGTTTCAATCAGGTTAAAAAAATGGGCAGCAGAATTCGAGGTTCGTCACGAAAGGGATCCATATATTCAAAAAAGAGCCTTAGAAAATGTCCACTTTGTGCTATGCAGTTAATAATGCTTGTATTGTTGGGAGAATTTGTATGGTTTTAATGGAAAACTTCTGATTAGATTGTGGGCTTGATCAAGAAATTAGTTAAAAGTTTATGAAAATCCTAATGATAAAAGCATTAGGTCTTCCATGGGCTAAATAGCATTCATAAAATGAAAAAATTCGCTTAAGTGTAGGCTTACGAATTCAAACCTGGCGACTGAGATACATTCCCCCTATCTGTTTCCAACTGTACAATTTATTGGACAGCAATGACCTATTATCTCCTTTTTAACTTCAAAATTTATAAGTGGGTATGATTTAATTAAAAAATTAATAAATGTAATACTCTAATTACCTTCGTTTCCCTTTTAAAAGGCCAACAATTCAGAGCCTGAGTTTGAACCACTAATTTCATTCGAATAAATTCTCCCTAATTCTTATTCAGTTTTTAAACGCAGAAGTAGAAAGAGGAGTAAATTTCGTTGTTATTATTCGGTCGTGGCGCAATATGACGCCTCCGCTATGATGATTGTCATTCTTTGAATTTCACCAGTCTTCAAAGGAAATAACCGCGTATTAAAATGACCATTGTTTAGCTCTATTCGCAATTTTGAATACCTTTTTAACAATGAGGTGACGGAATTGTTCCAGTTTCCCACTGGAACGGTGAGTATGTTGTAACAAATTTCCGCGTCACTCATCACATAATCGTTTTTATGAAATTCCTCATTAAGTCATATTGCCTATCGCATTTGTCCAAGGACATTGGGATAACTTTCCGATAAAATACTTTTTTTTGCAATAAAGAGTAATACTCAAAAGAATTAAATCGATTAATCGAAGCAAACTCGTAAAAGAGACCACTGTTCCTACATTCTATCTTCACACAACAACTGAGAAAAGTTCAGCAAATAGTTGCTCTTGTTACTGGCGTTTGTAAGTTAATTATTCAATTATACAACTAATTTTTCAATGAAAATTGGATTTTTTTCTTTAATTATAATTAAAATTTACCTGAATATTAATGGCTATTCTTAATTTGCTTGACTTAACATTACTCACGATACAGCTAAACCACAAATTGCGCATATATAATGCATTAACTTCGCTGATCCCTTTTGAAATCCGGGGGAACAAAGATGGGTTCGCGTCTTTATGGTACCTCTATACCATATGGATTAGGAGAGTGGATTGAAGGGGATTTCGAGGGTGGGATTATGGAGGTTAGAAGACCACGTGTGTAACGCACAAGGCGTCCGGTATAGTAGAAGGTAATAAAACTTGACCTCAACAGTGAATCTCATTTTGTTCAAATTGCGCACAGACGGCACATAAAAATTCTCTGCTGTGTGATCCGGTATTCGATTATTCGCTTGAATGACGCATTTAAAATTAGAGGGTTCATGATTATTTTTGGGACAGATGGGGTGAAGGTTCGTGTACAATATGCCTTCTTTTAACCTTATGCATAATTTTTTCAGGCAACTTAGTGTGCTAATTTAAATATCTAGCTTCCTGTTTTTGCAATTCTCCTACACAATCAAATTAGGTGCTTCAACATACCCAAATAGTTCAGGTATTGGGTAACTAGTCAGTTCTAAGAAATTAAAGCATGGGTGCATTATTTCCGATATTGCGTTGAATGCATATGAATTGCTGCAAAGAACACTCATTTTGTTTTAAACACTGTTGTTGATGAAGGTCTGATTTAAAAATCGAGCAAATTTTCAACGTAGGTGATTTAAGGCATTATTTTCTTCCAATTGCTTCGTATAATCTGAGGTATTTTTAATCGTCAAAATCGAATCTTGAGCACAGGAATCAATTTGTTATCTTGTTAAAATTTCTACTTGTAAATTACTCAAGGTCACCGAAACAGGAGGCTTACCTGATAAAAATTTACAGGAGAATTTCTTTTCGAATTTCGCAAGAGAAAATTTGATTGTCTTTGATTAGATTAGGTCATAACAATCGAAATTTCAGTTTGAATTGTAGAAATAAATATGTAAAAAAAATTATCACTACTTTTGAAGCGTAGAGTTTTTCCGCCCTACACTAATGTAGGCATTTTATTTTTTGTAAACACGATTGAAACTCTACCTTTTAAAGAATTCATAAAGAAATTATTCATTAATTTTTATAGAAAGCTCCTAAATCAAAAATTGAAAATAGGAGTAAGATATGTACACTTTATCAATTGAAGGACTTTCGACCAAGGTTTTATTGCAATACACTTCGTGGATAGTTTAACAATAGGTTATGAAGAATTATGTACGTTTGACCAATGCTAGAAATACTTGAATTTCAGTAGAAAATCTGGAGAGCGCACAACATAAAGACCTTATGTCTGTGGATGTTGGATGCGGACATGGTCATGGGGATCTGGGATTTTCCCTTTCGCATTTATTGGCTTTGGTTTGCTGGCATTTCCCTGTCATTCTAAGTCTTTCGACCTCATTCTTCAGAAATGAAGGTGCTTATAACCAAAAGCCTCTCCTTTAAGTGTTTCCATTCACGTATTAGGTTTGATGGTGAATTTCCGATATAATTCAATCGGTGTATTGCTAATGCATTTTAAGCATCAACATTTCATTTCAAAATGTGCCATTAAAAGCAAGTAGCGCGATGCTAAGTGTCTGTTTTTCTTTCACATTGATAGGGTCACGTAAGAGTAGATTCGGAGGTTTTTCTAACCCTGTTTCTCGTACAGTAAATAGAAACTTAATGTTTTATTTCGTTTAAAGTCCCTCGCCGAATGGTTGTGAGTATTACTAATTTGTAATCTTCCATACCATCATCAACCTTAGTGAGTAATCCAATAATGGTCAAAAGTAACTATCCATTTTGCGTAAAAATAATAATTATAGCCATTGTTGCATAACACTTTATAACTCTTGTTTTATTGCTCTGCATTTATAATATTTGCAAGATGTAGTGTAAATATTCATTTCTATTGCAATGCTAAAATTATCCCTCTACTAGAGTGCCATGCGTCACACGCTATGAGGTAATAGTCATGACTAGTTATTAATAATTGATCTTTTTCGACTGTCAGATTGACTAACTGAATTTCTAGATGTGCAAGTTTCCAATTCACTTGAAACAAATGATGCATTTAATGGTCAGATAGTGCACTAACAAAGAACTACAAATTCGATTCCTAACCGTAATTGCCTTTGCCCTATGATTCTCCATTAGATTCGTGGAAATAAGATTAGGTAAATATTCAGTAGTTTTTATGTTTATTTTGTTGAAATTTGCAAGAAATTCACCAAACAAGCTACTTATTCTCCTTTTAGCTTCTCATATTTTATTTTTTATATTTTCTACCCATTTTCATTACCTCTACACCAGGGCATCTTCGGGTCAAATTCAATGCATCACAAAGTGCCTAAAGACATATTCCCTTGTTACTACCTCCCCCAATCTCAGGGTCGTAAAGTTTGACCCGAAAGCGCATAAAACAGTTGGATATATATGGTTGTATGCCTATGTATATACGTTAATGGCATTTGTTTCACCCCTTTTTTGCAACTGACAGTGCCGTCTTTCTAACTAGTTTGGCTGGGTGGTGGGGTCATCCCGTCAATGCTGACTCCAGCTAAGCTACCCACTGTCTACGCCTACAGGAACAGGTCGTAGCGGGGAGCCGGCCTCCCATTTCCATCAGGCTGATTATCTAACAGACCTAGCAACTGCATATTGTGGTCACCTGACTCAGTATTGGATACCTCTCAGAGATAGCACAATTATCAGTGCAATTCTAGGCTTCGCTTTCATCATATTCGTTCAATCTCCCCTTCGAAGAAATAATTATGCCATTAACAAGCTTTTAGAAAGATCACAGCATTCACATTACTTCAGCTAACCTTACGGTTCTATTTATTTGTTATTGCCACTACGTTTGTTCATGTAGGGAAGGCATGCGAATGCAGGAAAACAGTGTAGTCCTATATCTATTAAGGGAACAGTGAGGTCAACAAGAGACAAGTAAACACTTTGTTCCTTGGGTTTTGATATACGTTTCTTGCATCTCGGTAATTGAAATTCCATTTCAAGGGATTCCAGAAATGTCTTCTGTTTTCTGCTTCAATCATTTCAGTTGTTTTTTACTTTTAATAGCATATGAAAAATTCATACAAAAATAACTGCAACTATGTAGAAACAATTAAACTTGGTGGTATAAATGTACTGTCAAGTCAGCTAATTTTATGCTATGCATAATGTGCTGGCCAAATGAGCACAATTTTTCACAACATTCAAATAATTGTACTGGGTAGAACGAGGGCAATGTTATTGCCGATTAAGCGCAACTCTAAGGAAACACTTGAATCACAGGTAAGTAATATAGGTCATACTTAATTAGTAATGGGAGTGTTGGGACAGTGTTCTTGATTTTACAACGGAAAAATGGGGCACCATAACTAATTTCTCATCTTTGGGGGTTAATTACTTCTTCCCATATGATGACTGCAACCCAAAAGTGCTCTTTTTGAGGAAATAATTCCTATTATGCCATGCGTTTGCAATATGTGTTTAGTAGGTGGAGAGGCCGGTGTACAAAAGGTCAGAGACCTAAGTACCGACAAAGAAATAAACGAAAAATATGCAAACAGATAGCCAAGCAAACGGACCAGACGACTAGACAAGCGGAGGGTTAGACATACGCACTCGGCAACACACAAAACGCGTATAAAAACAACCTTCTAGTACCGTGGGATGTGAAGCGATGAAGGAGAATGACGATGGTGGAGGGATTTCTGGACAAACAACGGCTTGGCGCACAATCAGTGTTTTCTGTGTCTTCCTTTGTGGACACGTGGGTACCATGTGTCATGTAAAGTACCGATGGGAAACAATGATGCCCATTGTGTAATCTGCACATTAACCCACTACCATTGAAGACGAGTATGGTTTGGGGAAAATACGGTTGTCCTTTTGTATCGTCTTTCATCTCAGGTAGAGATCAGGCCATGCGCGCATTCTATAAATTAGCCAATCAGATGCTCATCAGCACAATTTTGAATATACGTGCGCACATAAGTGGACGAATGACATTAACGTATTCCGTTAGGTCATTGAAATTTATAATTACTATATAAATCTCAGGGATGCCTTGTTAATTCTACACGCCTTGGACATTCCTCTTTCTTTTTCCTATATGTAAGTGCAGCCTCTTATATCTAACATGTACTTCTGCAGGCCTTCCGTGTTTTCCGTGGTCAGTTAATGGCGCTACATTTTTAAAATTATTATTAACTGACGGGCATATTTTCTTGAACACTGATGACGTAGAAGAACGAGATGTCATTTGCAATAGCTTATCGAAGATTAATTTAAAGTAGTCTGCTAATCAAAATCCTTGTCTAACAGAGCCGAATATATATATATATATATATATGTATGCAAATGCCTTACTTCTTTCAATAAGTCGTCACCTCTTTACAACAAAGGTGCGTGGATACTCGTTAAGTGCTGGAGAGAGGGAGATGTACCAAAAGATGTGAGGTGATGTGGACTGCAAATAAGTGACTACAAATGGGGAACATACAGAAGCTGGTGAGAGAGTGGGGAGCAATCACAACACCCCATTGTATTACGCGTTTTTTCCCTCTGCTCCCACCCCTCCTACTCTCATTCACCTTGTGATTATCATCGTGGGTGAGTGAGATTGATATTGAAGTGTGTGAGGCTGAAGGGTGGAGAATGGAAGTGTTAAAAGATTCGCGTCTAGCGGATACGCCCTTACTCGTACAATGAGTCCTTTATGTCGAACACGCGCATGTCTCAACAACTCTCTAGGAGTAATCGAAAGTGCCGCTTAGTTTATACTCCCATTCCCATCTTTTTTCGTTTGATCATCCGACTCACTGAATCCTCCATAAGAATTAAGGTCTTTCATGGAGAGTACCTACCCCCATTTACGTAGGTAGTTTGTTTTATAGGTAAGACTTCCTTTCATTTTTTCTGAGGTGGTGATTTTTTTGGTAAAATTATTTATTGCACGCAAACTTCGGCCAAATCTTTGTCTGCAATTCCTCAACTTTTCTATCGTCGTCCAAATTGAGTAAATATAGTTAATAACTCAATGTGGGTTAAGGGAATTAGGTGCAATAACGAAGTTATTTTCTGGCTAATAGGATTACACGATGGCTTGCATAATTGAAGTAGTCTACTCTAAACAATTGCCTTTTCAACTGTATATATTTTCTTTAAACTCAGATATGTTCCATCGCTGTTGGTCATGTCGTCAAAACGGAAACCGAGCCAACCGAATAAATTCATTGGTCTACCACGCGATACTTCCCCTGAACCGAGTTCGGTCCCTTCTTCACGTTCAACGTTAAACGAAACAATCGGAAGTATGGAGTTTGCATCAGCATTCCAAACTTCTCAAGTTTCAGATGCGAACGACATTTTGCCGAAGGACTTCACAAATCTTCCCTCAATGACTTCCCCAGAGAGTGCATTCGACATTTTCATGACATACATTAATGCCATTCTCATTGCTAGCTGGCTCAACAATGACCAGAAGTATACCCTCCTTAATGATATGAAAAATAAGATTAATGATGTTCAACGACAATTCAGCACCTCACCAACGAATCAAAGTAATGGGGTTGGTGGTAAAGTAGGTTTATTTCGAAACTTTCATGCTGCTATTTTCATATTTAAAGTATTTAAATCTTGCGTATACTTTATTTCTTTGAGCTTGGGGTGGTTTTGTTCATTGTGCAACCCATTTTTTGTTAATTTTAAATTACACTGATCTCACACCCGATTTATGTTGCTTATGCTTACCTCTAACTTTCCTTTGATGTGTAATATTTTCAGTCATTTGCAAGAGTTTGACATTCTGAGATATTATTTAATGAGATATACTGACCGCGAACATCTATCATTAGTAATTCCAATTTATTGATCTGCATAGATGGGTTTGACAATAGATGATCCCAATTATACTTTACAAGTGTGGTGGACTCTTGGGTCATTTAATATATACCCTATAAGGGATTATCAAAATAGTTATTATTAACTCTTGGAATTAGTTTTGCATTCATAGAATGAGTCGATTTTATAATCAGTGACCCCAATTGGTCATGACTGGGTGAATAATTCCATTAACAAATGGAAAATTTTAACCAGTTCAGATGCTGGGGTCATTCTAACTTTTACATTGCCCCCTATCATATAACGGACGAGATCTTGGTTGTATAAATGGTATTTTGTTTTCACCATGGATGGCGAATATTGGATCCAATCAACTGGTAAACACCAAAACACTTTTTATAATAAACTGGCCTAAATACAGTTACTAAATACAGCATATTGTCTAAAGCTGGTTGTATCATTGTTTTCAATGCTCGATTCGAAGGACGCAGGCTTGAGAGGATCGAAGTCCTGTCAATTTGTTTTGATATCACAATATCATTAAAAAGGCTGGTGTTTTGTTCCATAAAGAGTGGTAACAATTTAATCTACTGAGACAGTTACCCATGGAATTTACGACCAAAATGAATGATATCGCTTTTCGCACTAACTCTTCTTATTGGTTTTGATAAACAGTTTCATCATTTCTCGATTTGAAACAAGATCCTTTATTTACAGCTTAAATAGTCCAGCTTTTACTTTTGATGCGAAGGGTTCTATACTCAAGAAAACTTGTATCTACTAGTACAGTGGCTGTTAAAAAACAGCTTAAATTGTGTTAACTTATCTCTTTGAACGGTCATTCGAGTTAATTGCTTTAATGTAATTGTCATGCTTCGCACTTCAGACAGTGTAAGATTTGTTTAAATACGATTGAATAACATTTAAATTATACGGTTGAGAATTAGGAAAACATTTGTTTGGAGTTAACTGACTTTGGCTCTTTAAAGTTGTCCAAAGTAGTGTGATAGAAATGCGGTATTTATTAATGTGTGAGTATTGTAAAATAAACTTTGATGGAGAAATGTGAAATATGCCATAAAATTGGTACTAGCTACGATCTGAGATTCAGAATTGTTGACCAGTATTTTCTCATCCCACCAAACCCATCATCTTTTGTATTGTATGTATGGCATCTTAAGCCTTCCCATGCCGTCGCTTGAAGTCAGTGGGTATTCTGTGCATCATCATCGACATTCCAAAAACTGGAGCATTGTTCGAAATTATCGGTCGGGTCTTAGTCACCTATGTCTCTTCTTCTTCTTTCCCACTTTCTCTCCCCCTCTCTACCCTGCATCTTTCTTTTCCAGCTTATGCTGTAGAGAACTAGAAGCAGGCCTCTTGTATACGCTTGCACACTCGTGCACACACACATTCGTAATTCAATTGTACCTATATTGTTTTGTCCGTGTGAGTGCTTCCCCAGCACCCACATCATCTGCTCCCCGTCGATAGCCCCATTACATTCGTCCGGGGAAACAACGAATACTTGGTGGAAATGTTGCGATAAAATTTTTGTGACTCTTATCTCCATGCTTTTCCAGTTACCAAGATAAAAGCTCATTTGCTTAATTGACATCTTTCAATGATGTTCTTCTCATATGCCATTTTTAAGCAGCTACTCTATGAAATTTGGTTTCGTTCATATGTCCTTTTGGCAATGACTAGTCATTCTAATGCCTTTCCTTCTCCTTACAGTTGGACGAGGATATTCCTTTGAATCTGACGCAAGAAAAAAGCGATCATTCACCGGAAAAGTCTCAAACGCACCCAACTCTTCCTCCGTCAGAAAATAATGATATTCCCTACAAACAAGAGGATACTGGAACCGATAAAGTACCGTTCCCTCTCAACTCAGATCCTGCTAAAAATCAGACATTAGTGAGTTTCTTGTCATAAAATAATGTGAATTATAGTTGTCTTCAGTAGGCTTTCGAATTATTGATAAATTGAAATTTGAAACTTATTGGAGTAGAAATAGGTATGTCCACATTTCCAAAATAGGTCGAGCTACTTTGTTTTAAAATTTGACGATTTCGAGTAAACTAAGTTGAAGAGATTCGATCTAATAGTAAATCCACTTTATGCATATGACCAAACGAAACCGACTCAGACTTATTATTACTTACCGATTAAGTAGAGAGAATACTGTTGAGATAAACACCTCACCGAGATCCGAACAGACAATTACTATTGCAGACTCCAATTTTGTATTTAATTTTAGTGCAGATTGAGAAAAAATTGACTTAAAACTAATCGAAAATTACTTCTGTTTATAGCAGCTTTCGCATTTTGATGCCTGTAATGCATTTTTCGGATGGCTTTCTCAAACAAACCCGTCTGCTTTGCCACTTCGTAGTGAACAGACTCCTGAGCAGCCAAATAAATCGCCTCAGCTACCACTTTCTTTGAATACTCCGTCAACTCTACTTCCCCCTTCAATGAAATTGGAAGATACCAATGGAAACCAGCAGATATTTTCCAATATTGCAAATCTTTTCCCTGCAATATTTTCATCATTTCGAAGTGAGGACAAAGTAATACCAACCACATCCACTCAAATATCTTCCGGAGGTCACTTCTCACCTCCAAAATTTTCCTCTCTGCCATCTCAAACTCACGGATTCTCAATGCAGTATCAACAAGATGGATTCAATCAGTCAAGAAATGTAAATTTCGTGTTTCTCACTACCTTCGTTAAGACAAACTGACAATATTAGTTGAAAGGAAAGCTGTCCTAATGCTTTGTCGATGTGTGCGCCTGTGTGTGTGTGTGTGTTACATGAACACAGATTATAACAATGACTCACAACAACATGGACAAACGTGTACATGTGTCTGCTTCAGTGCTGCCCTAATTCTAGAAATTTTGCCCCTCTGGGCCCAGACGCCGATGTGCGCGCATATAGGAATATGTGAAGACGCATCTTTCGCAGTTATTGTGTTTTATCATCCATCTTATTTTCTCTTTTTCGCTTGTTCCTAGTCAGTGCACAATCATCACTCTTTCAATAGGCAATGATATCGAGAATCGACTTTACAAAAAAATTCAAGAGCGTTACGCTTGTTTCGGTGATTAGGTAATCCAGACTTGAATGAAAGCTACGGCTATATCACTTCAAGTCCACAATTCTTAATAGATATGGAGTGGGTCTTAAGGTCTGTCCAGGATCTCATTTAGTAGCACTTATCCGGACATTGTAATTGCACTGGTAAATTAAAAATTTTCAATGATAGATATTTGCACACTTCGAAATAAAACCAACATATACTAACAGTCCTATTTATTCAAATTTAGAGCTATTCAAGAAGTGACTACAGTGGAAGCGAGACGACCCACATAGAGGATTGTAGTGACGCTAATCAATCGAAATCGCCTAAGAAGCCCCATATCAAACGACCGATGAATGCTTTCATGGTATGGGCTCGAGACGAACGCCGTAAAATCCTGAAGGTAATTTCCCAGCAATTTCGCATAAATTATTACGTACGATCTACTTTTAAACTACTAGTAGCATCTAGGTAAACAATACATTCTCAATCTAGACTCACCCAGATATGCATAACAGTAACATATCAAAGATTCTGGGAGAAAAGTGGAAGCAAATGACAGCAGAACAAAAGAGGCCTTACTACGAAGAACAAACTCGTCTGAGCAAAAAGCACATGGAAGACCATCCTGATTACAGATATCGTCCAAGACCAAAGCGGACATGCATTGTTGATGGCAGAAAACTTCGAATTTCAGAGTATAAGGAATTAATGCGTAGTCGGCGAGGCGAGAGTCGAAAGCAATGGCTCGGTAGTGATGACCATCATAGAATTTATGGAGATCTTCTTGAGGCACCTACCATGTTGACAATGCCAAGTTCTGGAGCTAGTGAAAACAGTTCAATCAATGAGTCCATTAATGACTCTCATCCTCCCACCATGCTGCATAATCCTTCTGGTATCAAGAATTATTCTAGTAATTCTACCAATACTGCTGCATTCCATCAAAAAGCATTTCCACCATTTCCTCCACTTGGTCTTCCATTTCCATTAACTTCCATGCCAACAGCTCCAACACAATGCGATGTGAGAAACGTAAATAAATGCCAAATTGGTTCCATGCACTCACTGCCGAATCCAGTAGTTACAAGTAGCAATAATGTTGTTAACACAGCAGCTTCTTCTGCCAGTCCAGATGATGTTTCCCCACGTTCTACCTCACCCCAAATGCGAGTGCATCCCGTACACAACATGTGATGAAAACAGGACTTAGGTAGTCAGTTATTGCATTTACACACCACAAAATTCGAAATTGTCTTCCCCTTCATTCTCATTCTTTTCTTCTTTCCACTCTTTTCTTGTAACTTAGATACAAATATGAAGGCGTTCTATGAATGCTCATTGGACGTTCCTTTTCTTTCGGTTCTGTGGTGTGTTATCTTGAAAATTTGTCGCATTATTTGTACATATATGATGTGATAGCCAACCTCTGACTATTCTCTACGATTTGGCTATCACTGATGGTGCGTCAAATATCCAATACAGTTTTGTGTTAAAATATGCGACGAACTTTTTCACTTAACATTTTATTTAATTTTGGAAAAGAGTAGTTTATTCGACTAATACCTTAAGCAGAAGAGCATCCAATCATAAGAAATAAGTGAAAAGTGAACTGTAAACAACTGTCATCATGTAGTTAGTTGACTCGCAAATTAGATCAACAGCGTGTTCGCAATCAAGAATTAAAATGTCTCACATTGGGAATACGCGAAAGCCAGCCGGTAAGATAGGTGTGAAAAACGGTACTTAACAAATCAATCGCCTGAACTTTTCACAACTTCGTTTAGATATCGAAGTCTTTATCCGAGTCCGACCGAGGATTAAATCAAGTCCCACTCTAAGTAGAAAGATGTGTCAGATCTGTCTACAGACTTAAAAATGCAGCATCCTATAATGTCCCCTAAATCTCCATACACAGAAAGAATTTTCAGATGCTCATAATTGGATGACTCACAATGAAAAGGGGTTAATTACGCTAATATTTATCAAGAAAGAAGTACGGTGGATTACTTCCTATGTGGAAAGGCAGAACTTTCTGATTTAAACTCCTATATGGTACTACCGCTATTGCATTCATGTGAGTTATCCTATTCAAGACTTTCCATTGAATTAGGTTTGGTAGGAGTGTGATTGGATGGATAGGATTCTCTTTGTCAAATCTTGGAAGGATGGGATTGATCTGGTAACTGATCGATTGATCAATTTCAGTTAAGTTAATCATGATGAGATCTACTGCAGTCATAACATCAAAGTGATGTGTGACTCCGTTGGAAACAACGTAGTGTCTTCGGGCTTCCGACCAACCATAATCTGTTAATAATTTCATTAATAGATTGACAGACTCGATTAACAGACTAATCTTGTCCGAGTACGACTCAGTCTTTTCCCCTCAAGCGTGCGAGCGACTGTATGCATAATAAGAGTGTGCCTGACCATGGATTGCAATCCTATCTCGACTCAGAGCACAAAGCAATAACCTACAACATGACAGAAATGATTTAACTAACTCATCAAGCACTTTAACCCTATCTACGGCCTTCTCCAACAAAAGCACTCCAATTTCGAGAATCTTAGTCAAATCTGATGGACAGTGACATAGTAGGATGTCAATATTAGTTGCGCATATAAAAAAATATCCGACATCCTCGTGTTCTTTTGATAACGCCAAGTCAGAATATGTGGTCATGACTGCTTCGTTTAATGAAGGTTTGGCAATTATTCTTCGTAATTGGGAGGAATATCAATGGAAGTTTAGACGAATATCTACATGGATCTATTTGATGAAACTTGTAGGAAATGAAGTAAATGGAAAAACCCTTCATTGTAAAAATTGGAATTAAGAACAAAGACTGCCATTACTACTCCTTTATTAATTTGTCAAAGGTCAAAACCAGACTATCTAATATGAAAAGTTTTAAATGGGCTTTGAACTCTATGATTAACAATTTATACTTGCAATAAAACAATGTAGGGAATATTACACAAATAAGCATTGACTAAACTTTAACCCAGTCAGAGGTTGTTCCTGAAATACTTAGTTAATGTAAAACACGTAGTGCCTATTGTCGATCTGCACGTTTTCTAGAAGGATGGTAAATGCCAAAAATATTACAATAATTACATTTAATAGACCAGAAATAAATTGTGTCATTGGGTAAAATATTATAACACAGTCCTCAGAGTAGATTTAAGCACCCAAAAGGTTAAATCTAATGACATTTTCCGTCCGTATATTGTAAATAGTTTCACAATCCAGGCATTTGATTAAGTCGAAACTTTTAGAAAACAGTGATTTAAGGTCATTGACGTATCTCATGTCTCTAATTTCAAGCTTATATCTATTATGTTAAGCCCCATCAGGTCAAAATATTAACCTTTCACCTCATTGTCACTCATTTTCCAACGCATAAAATGTTACCCACTTTTGGATAATGTCAAAATTTTTCCTTATATGGACGAGATCGCTTCTCATGCTAATAATAATTTAATCCGCCATGATTCATCGTATTTAATGTTTTTTGATCTAATTGACCTGATAAAATTCCAGGTCAAATATGAATACGGGTAATATTCCCTTTCTTTAACTGCGTATAAGGAATTTTATTAATCGAACAGTAAATTTCTGCAAATAGTAAGCCAGAATAAAAGCTTATTTTTGCTGAAGTTTAAGGCAAACGATAAAAAGACATTAATTCTGACAACTAATTAGCGCTAACAAAATCCGTTGAGGGCCCAAGTTGCATAATAGGATTGTTTACTGAGTCATAGGCTTGCTCGGTCTCTCCCCATTTATCATTCATCTACTAACTCACGACCCCGATCCAGTAGCCAGTCGTTTAAAATTGATCTGGCAACTGCTTTGTCCCAATTAATCACGTCGATGTCTTGCTATCCGGATTGTCCTTGGTATCTCAGCCATTTTCAATCCTCCATTTGTACCAAAAAGCCATACTCTTATTCATTTACTGTATTTGATTAGTTTTAGAAAAGCTAAAAGTTCAAGTGTTTCTGGAGGAATTGCAACTAATTTAAAATAATATTTTTATCAAAAATTTTGCAAGTGGCACTTAGAGCGTTTTACTCTATTTTCTAATTTATAGGCAAATAATGAATAGATTGAGTGGTGGTGGATAAATTTCCAAAAATACTTCCCGAAGGAGACGAGTAACAGCTTAAAAGGAAGATCTCAGCATTGGCATAGCAGTGATTAAATTCGTTTAGAACAATAGTGGGTTGCACAACAGTACCTCATTCGTTGAATAGCATTCTGTAATGTGCGATCGTGCGTGCAAAAATCCACCAGCCAATCCAAAATCAGGTTTATACAACGCCAAATAACATTTATGATAATAATGGCCAATCGTGTGGATAGAGTAGCAATATATTCAACAAACACCTTCCACGCCAAATGCTCTGTACTCTCAACATTGTTGAGACAACTTAGCTACTTTCAGGGACAATCTTAAACTAGGGGATTTTGACACGGAGTTTGCTGAGATTAAGACTCATTATTGGTTCACTAGCCTTCTTAAAGTCTAGATGAATAAGGTAAGAAAAACAGTCGAATTAGTAAGTTAGTGCTACTTATTATCACATTAAAACAACATCGCGGCGACAGTTTTCTCAATAATTTAACCGACAATTATTCTGCAATAAATTAATTAGCGGTTAGGCAATTCGTATTAAAGGTCTAATTTTTTCTTTGGATTGCACGTTTAATTCTAATCAAACATGTAAATTTGGTAAATTATTTTAGGCGTAGATGAACAAAGAAATATATGCAGGTGTGATTGATTTGTATTAAGCTAACTTAATTACAAATTTAGTCTAAGCCATCTCGCACGCTTCGACCTATATGAAAAATATTTAACGCTTGGAAAAAAAACACAATTTGGCACATTTATGTAAGCTTTATCAAATATATTGTCAACTGGGTTAAATGGGGCCTAATTCTCATGATATTTGCTTTATTCCATATGAAATCCTCACTTTGGACACTGAGTTAAGTTGAGGAGTTATTTGTAGCAGCAGACTTGGAAATCTGCAAGAAAGCAAGGTTAGCAATATTTGCTACAATGTTAATGGAATTGCATTGTATTTGGATGTTATAACCTAAAGCCTTAGTTGGCAGATTTTGTAGGGGGATGCTACGCAAATAAGCGCTATTTCTTAAGTTTAATTAATCACTTAGACGTCTGCCTTCAGACAAATGCTCCCAGCTTCTAGCGGAGTTCTCTACAGAGTTCTCCAGAGCTCCAGAGCTTATAATGTGTGTCACATAATATATTCATGATAACTACGAATCGTCGAAATTAAATTGAAATTTTTAAGCATATTTTGTATTATTCTTATGCAACTCTCCCAATCTCCATATTTCAGGACATTGAGTGTTTCCGCAAAGGGTATTTGCAATATGCAGTCTCGGCTTTTCTCCAATACAAAATGCTTGCCATTTTGTGCGGAATATGACCTGGATTATCAAAATTCAAAAGAATTGTTGAAATATGTGTGAGAGGCCAAATATGTTCTCTTTCACTTTCGATGATAGGCAGATTTCGACACATTACCCGTTTTGGTGAGGTAAGAATTCGAACAGAATTATTCACTCTTAATTAACAAATCGGCTCCCCCGTTAACACCTTTCGCCTTGCTTTTATTAAGTGTCAGATGTGTGACTAATCAACCCCGTATTTATTATCATACTACGATTTCCATCTATTTATTTTCGAAGTTCAGTAGACTGTGCATCGTGAAAATCTTTAACTAGCTCATCACATATTCTCGAAATCTAACTATCTCGACCTCACTTTGACTTTAAATCCAGTGATGACCTCAAGCTCCAGGTAGGCCTATTGTATGTCCTTACGTAAGTGGGAGAATGATGCAGTAGAGTATGCACTAATAACAGGGCTTACAAAAGACATGACTAGTCCAGCTAAGAAGTTCACTTTGCACGCCTTAACAATGCACCCAGTAAGGACACCAACGAACGCATCGTAGAGATTATTGAGAAGCCGACGGCAACTTACTTTCCGGACATAATTGTAATTATTATTGCTAAAAATTGACTAAAAATTATTCGTGTTTTTAATTACGGGAAGCAATTAAAGAAGGGCTAATAGAAAGTCTGAAAAAATACTTTAAAATTGAGCTGTTCAGTAAGATTTTAATAGCCATTTCAAGTTATTGGAGAGTTTTGTTTGATCTAATGTCTCCTTTCGGGTTGTGTAATATTTATTAAGTAGATAGCTTGCGTTCTAAAGTCTAAATTTTTTAATTAGTTTATGGAATTGGAGCAAATGCATGTGCTCAACGATTTTTTTCTGAAAAAAACATAGTGCAATGAAAGTCCAAAAATATTTAAAGTATTCATAGTTCAGTTGAAGCAAGTTTATTTATAGAATCCTGGGAATTTTTATTTCCCATATGTTTTAATTATTTATTCATTTGCCTACATTATTTTATTATTTTACTGATTTTATTTCTCGGCTAAAATTTGACAGTTTATAATAAGTAGAATTGTTTAAATCTTCTCTGTGGTCTCTATACTTTTAGACTAAATTCAAAGCTCTTTAAAGTATTAAATCACTGACTTCGAATACTCCATTTAACATAACTTTAATGCTAACAGACCTTCAGTAGGAATTAAATATAAAATAGATAGTGGTGATTTAAACAGGTACAGAAATAGAAATTTTACAGAAGCAGGAGGAGGGAAAACCCCTAAAATTTTCTGCTTCTTTAAATATTTTGCAATAAAAATTCATATAGGATCTTAAAATTATTTATCCGCATTCGATAGTCGTGTTTACAGTATCCCATTCATTTCAACAAGAATTGTCTAAGAAGTGTGGTAAATGCTGGCAAAAAAAACTAGAAATATAACAAAAAACAATGGAGATTGAAATGATGATAGAATTGACATAATTATTCGTAATGCAAATAAGGAAGACATTGACCTCATATGCCTGAGATAACCTGACCTTTTAAGGTCAATTAAATTTGAAATTACGGTCAAATAAGCAATTAAAATGGAGCAAGTTTTCATTAATTAATTTAATTTTTTAGCTACGGAACAACATTAACTCATTTACATTGCTATCTGAAAGGCAACCAAAGTGGTGATAATTTCGAGGTTTGAGAATACATAAAGGTATCTGCGTGAGTTTAGAGTCGTACTTTTACACTTAGTAAAAGACCCCCATACTCTCCATCCGAGAACGACTCACATTTTCACAGTTTACATCCCTTCTCCCCACCCACTCCTTAAAATAAATATTAGAATATGTATTTGCAGCTGAATACCTTTTAATTGGGCTTGGCACTAACTGATGGTTGAAATTATCGGATGAAGAACTGCGAAACTATGTGCACTCAAACCATAATGACCTTTTCACTAGTAGCTTTCGCTTGAGGCGTAAATGTTGAAAAATGTTTTGTAGATAACGCGTAAATATTTAAAATATTATTTTTTTTCCAATCTGCTTTCTATGCTAATTGACTTATATAGTTTTAGAGAGCATGATCAGATTTGTCGAAATGGACTATTTCGAAATCGGCATTACATGAAGATTTAACTAATAATAATAAGTGAATTTTTTACCAGGTATGAGCTTGAGATAAAGCGCAGTGGATTGAAAGTAATACATAATTACTGTATACAGTTGGCCAGTTGAGGGGCGAAGGTAACCCTTCGACCAAAGCGCATGCGAGAAACGTTGGGTCGAGATATGCAGAATGTGACTAAGTAGAGTTAATAGAATCTGAGGTCTAGGATTGAAATGCAAGAGTGGAAAGGTGCACAGCATCTTTCAAGAATGGAGCTGGAGTGTTAGATAAGTACGTTTTTAGATCAGTGGGCGCAGATGTAGCAAGGGAAGGGTTAGAGTGAGAAGGATGAGAGTTATCTGGGGAGTTTACATCCGGAAGGTCTAGTTGGGCAGGCTTTAGCTTGTCGATACTTATCGAATAATTAATACCGTTGCGATCGATGATGAAGGTACTAGGATTTGCGTTTAAGAACTTTGAAAGGTCAGTCATATGATGACTGCAAACGTTTCCGTACGGCGTCTGCTTGAACAAAAACGAAGGGGTATGTCGATATGCCTGTATGAATTTGTGTTGGCTTATCATTCAAAAAAATGGTTATTGAGCAGACGGATCTGAAATGGTCTTTTAATCGAATAGACTACGACAGGGGGAGGAGGGTCTATAATTTCTTTCTTTCGGGAATCGAGAATCATTTCAGCAGGTAGCCTAAGGGTTGTAATAAAATCAGATTCTGCAGAACAGCATCCAAGGGCTTTCAAAACAATGTTTCTAATTGCAAGTAGAATGATTGGAGGGCCTTCTGACTAATCTAATCTAGAAGAAATAACGATTATAACGTAATTAGACTGTCGATGAAAATGTCTTGTCGAAAGTTTTCTGTTCAGTGAAGTTGTTGAGAGGTAGTGACAACGAGGGCTAAAATTTTCACTGACTTAATCCCTAGCATACAGTGAGGTTTATAGATTTGGTCGGCCACTTGACCTAATTTTTCTAGACAGTCTTGATGGCTAAAAATTTCGCCATGTTTACAGGGGACGCACTTTATCCACAGCTCTTTCAGAATTGTCAGTCAAATCGAACTCACCAGCTGAGAAACACATGTGGCGCAAAACTTGAGAAAGGTTGATGTAGACGTTTCTGTCGGGCTACTGATGACAGCTCTCTTATAAGTGTATTAAAAGTTGTCCTCTGGTGCCTTGTTGACGTTGGAGATAACCAATGACTCGACATCAGATGGTAGAATAGCGAAAGTGTGCTGAGACATCTTACGCTGTTTGGTAACACCCCGTAGTTTAAGAGTATTTTCCAGTTATACAAACCAGATATAAGGATTTGTTGAGTCGAACGTGGGATAATAGGGAGGAGTGACCAATGCATTCATACTGATGTCTGTTTCAGAAAGCATTCCGCAAGGGAGAGATTGGTTCTCGGCTAAACAGATCACGTTTGGTTAGTTAGCTAAGCTGCCTCAACGATATAGAGGTAACAGACGTATAGTACGAAGCGCTTTTATTTGGGGCGTGTGCGCGGTTTGGGCACGATGACTCTGTAATGACTATTGATTAATGATTGGTTGAGAGGTTTCTGTATGCGTGACCTCATTTGCTCCTTAACGCGATCAGCAGTACGGTCACACGTTTCAGAATGTTCGAGCGTGCATAACAATGCTTAATTTAATTCTGCACCTCACCATTCCTTCAATCTCTCCTTTGGAATTTAAATTAATTTCAATTCTCTTTGAACTTTGTTCAGAGTTCAACAAAGGTCCATGGGAAAAATTACGGTTAACTGCACCGTAAACGTCTTTTTATAATTTCATTCCCTTTTGATTTAATGAACCTAATTTAAATCAATTTACTTCCAGTTAATTATTATTATGATTGACACCATAGTGATTGAACATTTGCATAATCTTAATTATTTTGTTTACTTTTTTAAAATTTAATTCTAGGCTTATTGAGCATCCGAGTTCACGGTGTATCCAATGGAGTAGCATCATGACACCGAGGCAATCTCTTTCATAGTTGCTTTTGGTAGTATCTTAAAATGATTTCGTTTATTTTGGAATCTTTAAGGCAGTCTTACGCTGATACCTACTACAATTCCGAAACCAAGAGTTATAAAGATCAACTTGGGCGAGATTGTTCCTTTTTTCAATTGTGAAAGCTCTTTGTATCTTTGATACTTTTGCATCAACATTGCTTTGCGAGATTTTTGCCCAATCCGCATTCAATTTTTGCCCATCTGTCATTTTTTACCATTTATCAGGTCCTCAGAAAATGCCTTTGCTGTCCCATTCATTTGATAATCAAACTTCCTGAATTAATTCGATCGTAAGGAAAGACCGACGGAATTTTATTGGCAGAAACAACATTTGAACGCTTAAACCTGATGACAGAACAATAAATGGTGTTTTTTCCTTTGTGGAAAAAGAGTCTAGAACATTCATATCCCAGCCCACATATTGATTATTTATGCGAAATGGTTTTCAATATACAGACCTCCCATCACTCTAGTTACAAAAGAGCCGTGGCGGGCGCTGCGCAAATACTTCTTGCCTCGACTTCAACAATCCTTCTGGTAAAATCACCTACTATGCAATTGCTCCCGAAATTGGCTAATTCACCTCAACAATATCGAGAAAACAGAGTGTATGGTGTGATAGCGTTTGTTGTGGTCGTGGCACAGGGCTTAGTCATTAAAACACAAGTTTGGCTACGCTGGCCATGCAGAGACCATTGATTGCTGCCTGGCTGAACTCACGACCTAATTTGCTTCCCACGCGATCACACGTTCCAGGCTATTGGAGTGCTCATGAGACTACATAGTTCAGTCATGTTAACGTCGCGTACTTCACATCGCCCAAAAGAGTTCCTAAAAAAATCAAATTTGTTTTCTTGCAAGTATAAGCTATTCCATCTTTTAAATTTTGATTCGGTGATTTGCCTGAAAAATATATAATTATAATATCCAAAGAATCTTCATTTGAGTAGCATTAGTATAGTAATATAAACTAATTATCAACAAATCAAATTTACAGGCAAATAATTTGGCCTAACTTTGATGAAATGAAGGCAAAATAGCACTCTCCTCCAAAAAACCCAAACTCACATTTACTTGAACGGTAATTGAAACTGCCAGAGAAAGACTGCACTGAATTAAGCCCTTCTAAGATGGCGCTATGTCGACAGTTCAATCTCCATCTCCACAAAGCCACAGATTTTTACCCGTAAAATAACCGTGTTTTAAATGGAAGAATATTTAAAATCTACGTAATCAAAAATTGAGTCTTCATCCACTGCGCTTTCTTGTGCTCAATTTGAATTCCACTTTTTTAGATTTATTTATAACTTCTATCCTCACCTTCAAGAAATTTATCTTGAAGGCAATTTTTAATCCTTTAATTCAGTTATGCATAATTGTATATTTATAGAAGGTGTAGATTTTTCTATGATGCTCTGGCTAGCATTTCAAGTAGTTGTGTCCACACAATAATTTCAAGTCCAATTTACTCCTCAATTTTATGCTGATCTGTCAATTTTTGCTAAATATATTGAATGAATTCTGTTGAATATTTCTTTACTTAAGTCGACCACACATGAGTTACTCAGAGTAACTCTAATAGCTGTGTGTTCTTAAGGATCGCTATTCAGCATAATTACTGAAATTACTGATAACTTAATTGCTGTTAAGATGAGAACTCGAAAGTAATTTAGCACAATGTTAAGACAAATCGATAGGTACACCAGGGAATACTTCCGTTTGATTGGGACGAAGTGAATAAAGCATTCAAGAGCCCCAATTCCTCTCTCTTACAGCGTAAAACCACACCAAAAGGAACTTGAGTGGAATAGAGAAGTTTGAATGTTTGTTAAAACAAAGCGGAGCTCTTGCACAACTGATAAGGCCACTGGGTTGAAGTAATAATTAACAAGGACGTCTGGTGCCAAATTCCTGATGCTTTTGGCAGTTTTAGGAAGATAGCAGGAATTTAATTACCGCGTATCCGTATTTCACCTACAACGTTGACATCAAGTTCATTGCAAGTCACTCTTTAAAGCATTCATTTAAAAACTAAGAAGCTGTACTTTTTCCTCTCTACATGGATGGAAGGAAGTGTCTCAAATCACGTGGACCAAATTTCCAAACATGTTTCACGACCTTATAATCTTTTCTAAAGCAATACACCCGCATGTTCGATTAGTGTTATCACATTGGTTTAAACTAAAAACCTTAAGCAAACCCTTCAAATGTTTACCAGGCACAACATGTGTGTCCGTAACCTCTCTTAAGAATGTTCAAATCCTTTTCATCCACTGTAATACCTGTTAGGACTGTTGACCTTGAAGTGCTTTCTTGAATGTTAGATTGCCTGTTGGCTCTGCTTGGGTAGAGAGTACGTTGTTAATATGAGGTGCTATCGTAGTGCCCTGTGGCCCTCCCCCTTCCTCCCCCCCCCCCCCCCGCCTTTATACACGTTGATTGGATGAGACTGATGAAATAGTGGGAATGGTTCTATCACGTTCAATTCAATCATGGCAACCCATTTGCACTGAATTTCACGCCAGCAACGCCCTATTCGTGTTTCTTCAATTTAACTCAGCTATAGCCTCTTGAAATATTATTCCTTTCAAAGCTTGAAATTTGGCATTTATATTATATTTTTGCAAGAAAGTAGGATTTAATTTGGAACCTCTTAACAAGTTTAATTGGTAATTAGGGCATAATTGTAATATTAGCTATTTCTGAGGAGCCTAGAAGCCAGCCATAGCTTGATAAGATATATTCAGAGACTTATTCATGAAAATGCCCATATATCTCTTGTTCGAAAGAGATGGTTGATGAGGAAGGGCATGTGCTGCACAGTCCTCTTGCACTTTTACCGCAGACAAGAAATGTAGATTTTTTTCTGGAATACCATAAGGCATTTGCAGTATTGCGATACGACAAAGTATGAAGACAACAACCAGCTGTTTTCAGTCTCTAGAGATTCTCAAACTGGCAATGTTACTTGGAGGTCAATACGTAGAGATTAGATGGATGTGATTGTTTTTGGCAATTTACATAGATGTATGTGCTACCTTACTACCTATGCAGGTGACTTAAAGTTTATGGAGTTGATCCGAATAATTTATCTATTCATGCCAACACAATAACGGTAGGTTACTTTCCTATATTAATTGTTACATATCTGTTTCGTTATTATTTGCAATTGTACAATTTTTTAAAGAATATGCAAAATTTAGAATAAACTAAAGTATAACCCATACGGAGGTTAGTAAAAAGATCCTGATGTCTTTGTCAAGTAAGGGTTGCACCATCGAATTCCAATTGGAAAAAGGCGTTGCTTGCCAATAAGTGATTTCACTCCCATACACAAATCAGCAAAATCAATATTTTATTGACCTTTGTTTAAATTTGACACTGCACAGTTTATAATTTTTTCGATTTGATCATATGTGTGGCCTGATGCAACATGGAAAACTTCAAAAGAACTTCAAAATAAATGAGGTCGTAGCTTTGCCCAAAACACCAATGACCTGTCATTATCGTGAGTTGTGAATTCTAGATCAGTTGAGGTACAAGCTAGGGCAGAGTAAGCTAAGAGCAATTAATCCTCCCCCCTGAAGAATATACAAATTGTGAAAGACCAATGCAATTATAGTTGACCCACTTTTCATATCTTAAGCTATCAAATTAGATAAAACAAATTATTTTTATCAAGTAATTAACCATTTGGCAAATAGGGGATGACTTGAAGAGGAAGCTCGACCTTTAATTGGGCAGCACTAAGCTACACGAATTTAAGGCTACTCCCAGGGGCCATGTGACTGCGAACTAGCTGGCCTAAACGTGTTTACACTACGCACTGTTAATGAAGCACCGGAGACTAGGAGCATTAGATAAAAGAAAAGAAAATGAAATCCAATAGTGTCGTTTGTCTAATTTAGCTATTCAGCTAGACGTTCGAGTGATCGTCTTCACAATAAACTAGGAGCATTGTAGCAATGAAGACGGGTCCCCCAACTTCGGACACTATCCATTAAATAAGATGTGAACTGATATATTGAATGGTGAAGTGGCATCTGTATTTTCCGATTTGGAATTTGCTATTACGAAATTTTTAATGATCTTTAATGTAGTCAATGGAATTTCCAAGCCAACTGCCTGGCTAAATGAGTTACTATAATAAGGCAATTCTAAGGAGCAGTGCAATTGATGTCATGATCCAGCTACTTCAACCCCAGTTTTCTGCCTGGTATGTTCTTTGTAGTGCCCATATACTCGTTCATCCTGTCTTTCAAGTAATGACTCACATAACACGAAATCCGAGAGGCCTTTGAGCGTCTTCACCTTGCATGCTCTTTGCAACCTGAGTTTGTCTCTCTCCCTCTCTACCTCAGTGCTGATGCCTTTCTATTTTTCCTGAAGTCCATTTTCCAATATTGCCTTCGTTATCTCCTTTCGCTTCCACAAATTTGTTCTGCTTGTCTATTGGTTCTCTAGTTTGGGAATAGCTATTTCGCTCAATTAGCAATGGGAAGATGATTAGTTTTTAGGGTATATATAGAATAACTTGGTGCGACTTCCAATGTTGCTTCTCTGTTGGGCATAGTAATACTTTACATTATTCAGCCCAAATCCTCTGTTCGTTGAACTTTTTGTAGCTACTCATTTGACCGTTTCTGTTAGGCATGGCTCTTGTTTACTGTAGTACTACTGAGAGATTCAGTTCTACTGCTATGCTATATCCGCCCACCATGTATCGCTTGATTAGACCTAACACGGACTAAGGGAAGAAACTTAAGACTGAATACAGTACGCATAACTAAAATTTACTTTACGAAACAAAGGCATTATGAGGAAAAGCAAGTTGCCTTCATTGTGTTGGAGCAGGGAGTAAGAAAACGATGTGGGAACATTTTAGTCAAGCTGGCGGGAGCAATACGCACCCTCGTTTTGATAACAGGGCGATAGACGAATTGTGGGAATTGATTTTCATGAGAAATGATATGAACACTGCCGCTTCGAGCTTTGTTTGTAGGATAATAATCACCAGCTTCTGCGATTCCCTTACAACCTTCGAGCTTGAAGTGCCTTGTCCTTTATTGATTGAAAGAGACTTAACTCTGTCATCTATTTCTGTCTTTGATTTTGAAGTCCTTCCCCTGTAGTCTGACTAATCTGCCTAAGTCATAGTTCGCGAAGCTCAGAAGTAACTGTATGAGTTTCAAATCTTCATCTTTTCTTATGACATGAAACTGTAATTACCCAACTTCACACTCCTATTCCATAGAAACACACATTACGAATTTTTAGCATGCCTACTTTATTACGTTTAAATAGTATATGTAGTTTTAATAAAATTTTTGAATTAGTGATGCAATGCGCGTTCAGTAATCAACCCAATGAGGATTGCTTATAATAGCGTTATATATTTGCATAAATAATTCATTCAATTTCACTGCAAGCTCTGTTTTGCTAAAATCGTCTATAGCGTATCAACTAGTTGGTTTTGACTAATAGGGACAAATTTACCGTTGTCAAATAGCACCAACTAAAATCTCTGCTTCTGTAGATACTTCCTGTTCCAGCCTGTGCAGTACACAACCTTAACAAGGTTAAAGTAAGCAAACTCATTTGCGTTCGAACATTTTGGAACATGTGGCCGTACTGCTGTTTGCGGTGGGGAGCAGAGACCTCTCAACCAATCAACAATTAATACAGTGCCAGTGCACCCAAAGCGGTATTTAATGATTACGCTCCGTGGCAGAGACGTTACAAATATCATGACCACAATATATGCAGTCCACATCACATGTTCTGCTTCCTAAATATTATTGGGACAGTTTAGCTAATTTCAGACGCAATCTTATACCGGGGTGGGGGGGGGGGGGTGGGGGGGGGGAGAGGAGGAGAGGGATGTTGACAAGGCTGATCTCCCAAGAGCTTTCAGATCTCGCCAATGCTCCAAACCCTGTTGCAAGGAGTTATTCACAACTTTCTGACAGAACATTCCAAGCAAATAGCAATGATATGCGTTTTTATCAAAACCCTATACACTCATTAAAACAATTTAAAAATGCTTTTAGGTGAGAGTTTGGAATATTTTAAACTGTATTATTTATGTCGGTCTTTATTTTGCATTTTTCCATGGGCACCTAGATGGATTTCAAGATAACACAGGAACAAAGACTCACTTAAAAAATAAGCTGAGTTTCATATCTCTCGAATTGAAATCACATCTTCCATTCCATGTCATGCTTAGCAAGTTAAGAGTTTTGGAAAGAAAGGCATGAATCAGAGTCAAAATGTTGCAAATTGATAAGAGTTGCATAGTTGGCCTAACATCATCCATTCATTAGGCAACTCTAAGTGAACACTGCTCCGAACACTCCGTTAGCTCAAATTTTAAACCTTTCTTTGCACGAAATTTTGAAATGATGAGCCCCTTGCTAATATGTCGGACAACTTGGTCCTCTCATCCATCGGAGCGAGCATGAATCGAATCGACAGGAATGACCGTAGAGAAAAGGATAACAAAACCGCAAAAGATATTCACTTCGGGTATATGAAAATTATAAGAGCATAAATGCGAGGTTGTTTATTGAATTGTTTCCAATCGGAGCTGTAATTTTCGGATGTTTGAATGCTTTGGATCTCATTTGCTGTCAAGGACAAATGAATCGAACTAGGCGTCCACGTGGGTCCCCGATGGATGCGAAGTGCTGAAAGATTTATTAATCATCGCGAAATCGTGTCAGCCAATTCTGCACTCACAGCTTTGGAAAAGTGAACTTTTTATTAATATATGTTTAGATTTCATTAGAAGACACTTTTAAATTTTCAATGCCCATTTTGTCATTTCATTTCTCACCGAGAATTTCGGTGAACGTTTCTTACCTTCAAAGTGTAGCGGATTAGCTACCTAACTAAGCCCAACTAAACTCAGAAACCTCAGTGGCAGTTTCTCCTAGTTCGTAAGACCCCCAGAATTAGCTAAGTTATTGCAAAGCTGAGAAGAGACAGAGGTATCCAGGGAACGCGTTTATTCTAGATATGAAAGGTGTGGAGTGCGACAAGGGAGTAAACTTAGTCATTCAACATGGCGGATTAAGTAAAACGAGCGGAGGCTTTTGATTGGCCATTGGCTGTGTGCCCTCGCACTCAATCCGGACTCGTAGTTGAACGGCCGCACCTTCAAGTCACGCTGTGCGCTCATGCGATGACGTGTCCCACAAAAGGCACCTTAATTGTTTAAAATAAAATCGGTTGATATGATACTGCAAATGGGTTTTCACTAACTACACGTTTAATAGTAAAAAGGCCACATTTTCTGAGAAACAATAAGCTTCTATTAACTTATCTAGAATTTTCAAAAGACCTAGCAGATTCAATTCTAACATGTTGTATTCAAATTTAAAGCCCAAAGGGATACTGATAAGAACGAGACGCAATAGAAAGTGTGGACAGATCAAGATGGAAACCTCACAAGTACTTCACTTATAGCTAATTTTTGTACACTACAGTGAATCGATACCAAACCTATGCAGTCCGCAAATTTGAAAAGGTACTCAAGCATAAGCATGAAACAGAATGTAGAACAAAATGCAAAAAAAGAACTTCCACTTATTTAATTTAATAAAATAAAAAAAGTATTTACAAAAATATTCCAAGAGTAGCAGTGAAACAAATCAAAAGTATCGTTTTGGTACAATAAAGTTGAAAGACGATCATGCGGTTTGTTAGTGAGTACCTGTTCATTAGCATACTTGTAATAGAGTTCAGCTTAAAATGATAAACTTCGGCAATATTGGTTTCCTCTTTTAATAAATATCCAGTAATCGTGATAAAATACAGCAGAGGTTAATTCCATGATCGCAATCCTGCAATAAAAAGGTATCATAAATGTATTTGACGACAAATTGGATAAGGCTGGGAAAAAATCAAACCTCTGAATTAAATGAAACCGTGAATTCATATTCAATGAGTCCGTTACTTGAGAAATCCACGCGTATCTGTTCACCAACAATTAGACTCGTCGAGGAATCTTGAAAGACCCATTCTTCTCCAAATATGCTGCCATTTTGTAAAATTAATTAATGCAAATTATGGTATTTACTCTTTCAAGGAATTTACCACAGCTCCCGTTATAAAAGTGATATTAAACATTGACCGAAACCGGAAAAAGGGTCGGAGAATTCGTGGCATCGCTCAGTTGAATGCTCGAAAAATGAATGAATGTAAAATGAGAAGTAGTTAAATGAATATTTTGATTACATTTTTGTGATCATTGATTCAAATTGTACTATATCAGCGCGACAACGTCTTACCAATGGGAAATTTTGAAAAAAG
Organism: Hymenolepis microstoma; assembly: GCA_000469805.3. Lineage (NCBI taxonomy): Eukaryota > Metazoa > Platyhelminthes > Cestoda > Cyclophyllidea > Hymenolepididae > Hymenolepis > Hymenolepis microstoma. The sequence goes on along the minus strand of LR215995.1, from coordinate 4,765,524 downwards.
GCTAACATTAAATGCTCACTTTTTGGATATATTTAAATCTAACCTTTTAAAAAGGTCTGCTTGAGCGCGCGACATATGGAATTACTTTCGAGCACGCCAAAAGGGATATTAAGGTTCATGTATTTAAGAATGATTAAAATGGAGTAAATTGCAATAAATTCTCTTTGAATTAATTGCAATTTAAACAAAGGTGACCTTAATCTGTTGTTGCACAATGAAGCCAATCAACTGGAAGGAATGCAAGACTGAACAGGCATGAGTCAAGTGGGAAAAGGTACATAGTTCTCTAAAGGTTGACAAATTTATGTTACTTTAAATGCGAGTTTTAATCTCATAATCCCTAGTTTCTAGTATACAAGAATATGTACATTTTGAAAATTTAACATTTACTTAGTTTTTTTTCCAAATGTCGGAATGACATACAAAGTGAAGATTCGATGGTGGTGGTGTCCGAAAAGAAGACGCTTCAACGTTTTTTTGTCCCCATGCTATTTTGCTGTTTTACAGTAAAATGCTATCCACAGTGCTATAATGGACATTCTTTGCGGTGAACACTTTGCTTTATTGTGCTTGTAGGGCTGTGAATGTGCGAAAGCAAAGATACGAAGATATACATAATTTATTTACTCTCCAATACCTATTTCTTGCCTCCAGTTGCTCTAAAGAAAAGAATTTATCGAGACGCGAATTCGCCTCAGTTATCTCTGTAACAAAATCCCAAAGTTAGCTAGGCTACATCAGGGTTATAGAGAAACTGAACGCATGGCGTGGAATACATTTATTTGGTCGCATATTCTATGGTATGTCTGACCTATGAAGCTTGGAAATTTATTGTACTCGTGAACCGGTTCCTTAACGCGACCAGCATCACAGACACACTTTCCAGATGTTCGAGCGTGCATGAGATTGGTTACTTGAATCGTGTTAGAATTGTGTACTCCAAAAATATTGGGTTTCTATATTAAGCATAGAACTTTGGCCTACTAAAATTCGAATATTTCCATATTTAGTAATGAGATCCGCCAAATTCAAACTTCGTGCATTTAATATCGAAGCTGAAGAGATAAAAGTACAAACGCTGCGAGAGAAGTTGAGGTAGAAGAAGGTAAATTTTGTTGGCCATTCTCAGAACACTGCGATTCTTAATTTGAGCACTGTTTGGAACACTTTTACTTCCATTTATTGGATGATGGGGAACGTTAAGACGAGGAACACTGAGATGAGAAAATTAATACAGTGAAGCAGACCGCGTGCCAATTGGCTCTACAACGCATGTAAAGAAGTAAATCTTCAATTTAATCCCCTAGAATTGAACACATTAAGATCAACACACTTGTTCTTTTTAAGCTGTGTTCAGCACCACAATATTTAAGAATTGCTACCATTAGTAATAAAGGAGATACATATCATCAACTTTGTAGGATATCCAAAATTTGTTAAAACTGATTATGTCATATTAATTGAACAAATCATTTCCACTACGTTCGCTTGAACTGTTATCAATCATTCCACAGTCGGAAAAATTGAATTGCGATCTCTACCTAACCTTACGTGATGATTCAATCTTACAGATCAGACAACCACACGCCAGTTACGAGACTAGCAGTGTCGACGCTCGATTATCGAGTACCCCTCGTTCTTTGTCTTATTCTTCCTCCACTTTTCCCTGTTCTATCAGCTTCCCCTCACTCACTTCTTCAATTTGTGACATAGCAAAGCACGTGTTGATACTATGGTTACAATTCCGAAGTAGAAGAGTAAGAGGGTACAATGGAAAAACATGCTGACAGATAGAGTTAACGTATTGTGATCATGGTTCCTTTGGGTGTGAATTCTACGGCGCCTTTGGTCAATGACTGAGCCCAAAAGAGAGCACTGGAAAGAGCCATCGTTACTTTTTTAAGAATCCCACCACTGGAACCATTGTCAAATCAAGGTTATAGGTTCTTCAAAATTGCATAAAACCGAGCATGGAATGCCCAACTTCATAGCCGTATATTCGGGCATAAGAACTATGTTATTTTTATTGAATTGGTGCACACAATTTATGGACCTCTGCTAACTGCGAATCTGTAGCCACCCTACCTCTTCAGCGTTAAAATCACAAACCACAAAAAAGCATTTAATACGACATTCGCAGTCTTAAGTGTTGGAATAAACTGAAGCGGTTAGTCTAACCCTGTTTGATCACACACTACCGGTTAGTGAACTCGCCAGACACGCCTTTGCTGCATTCCAATAGACGAATTATGGAACTAGAAATTTGGAAAGGTGTTTTTGATACCCTGACGTTCCTCTCGGTGCCCTTTTGATGCCCAGCCATTTATCACTTATCCAACGTGTCGCTAACTGATGTCAATTACATTTTACAATTAAGAATTATATTTTTTGTATGACTGTAGCCAATGATAAAAATTAAATTGGTGAGTGTGATGATATTTATAAGCGCCGATTCGAATTCCACGACGCATGCGCCTTATTTACACAATGAACATTTTAATAGTAGAAATTGCCAAGTTTTATATTTGAAAATGATTATTTTCAAATTTATGAAAATAAAAAGTCCGATTTTAGAACTACCTTCCAATAAGCGAAGAGGAACCTAAGGCTTTCCTGCATCTATGAAATAGATGAAGTAGAAAGAAACTCCATCAGTTACGAGGAGTCCTAGTTGAATTAATTTCAAATTAACAAGGTTTCGCAATTCCGAATGTACAGAGGCTGGATGAAAAATTCTATTGTGAGCATCAAAAATTTCTAAACATAACACTTGTTTACGATTGATCAACTATATTCATGGAGGGTTGAACCTTCGAGAAACAGATGAGATAAGAACAAATCAACATACTTGTTATCATCCTATTTTTGCTTTTAGATCTTTCTGATTCCCAAGAGCTCTCCTACAATCGTTCAGTCCAGGATCCCATGAAATAAATGTAAACACCCAACTGCAACTTTCGTTATTATAGAAAGCCATAGGACTTCACGAGGTTAAGAAATGTTAAATAATAAAAAAACAGCTTATTTTCTCATAGGTATTGATATATCTACTTTGCCGTTAACGAAAGCCCTACATCCCTACATCAATCCACGTGAAATTTTACAGTATGCGGTATAAAAAATCAATAACTTTAAAAGTGACCTTGATGTCAACATGAAATCCCCCAAGAGGAAGTCATCGCCAAGATCGAAAAGTAAAAGCAGCGAAAGAAAGAAAAAATCGAGCAAAAAGGAGAGTACAAGTGAGCCGAAAATAAAAGAGGATGTGAAAGTCAAGGATCCTGAACCTGTTCCACCGCCGAAGCCTCCGAAACCCAGTCTGCTATCCAACATTAAGCGTCAAATCTACTACCCCTATGTAAATAAGCCGACTTTGAAACACAGAGAGCCTTTCTGGTCACCGACGCATCCCCTATGTACGAGTTGGGGTGAAATCTGGGTATCTCAACGTCCATATCGTAAGATACAACGGTACATATATGACTTAGACTCGAATAAACTACTCCCCCAGGGAGATTCAATCGTCACGAAAGGCGAGCCCAAAATGATGATCGAAATACCACCAACTGGACGAATCGCGGTTATGTTGAACTGTCCCACAGCAAAATGTACTACTATTGCCTTCTATAATCCGGAAAATTATGAACTCGAGCATAAGATTGAATATCCCTATAGTGCTCGAGATCCTAGCGATATACCATCTGCAGTTGATTTGGAGACAATGAAACCGTTACCTCGAAGTTATAATCTCGAAGATGAATCGACACCTTATGGCATATGCGCCAACAATAACACGATATGCATTCTATTCGATCCACTAATGAAGATGCAACTCTTGGACTGCATTAGCTACAAGCCTCAGAACTTCAATCTAAAAAATTACTGTATGGGGAAAAAATCTTGCATTCATTTAGCACCATCTGGCGGCTGCGCGATGTCAGATAATATGCTATTCGTGGCAACAACACATCCTAATAGGATTGAGGCTTTTAAGCTTCACTATCATAGAGTTCGCGGTTACATAGATATTATTAAAGTTGTTCGATATGCCAGTTTCGGTGTTGATCGATTCACTAATGGAGAACCCTTTGGCGTCCAAGTTGACAGTCTGGGTCTTTTAGTTTCAAACGATGGCTCCGCAGGAATATTCCACGTTTTCAATACAAAACAACGTCCCAGAGGGCCATGCCAATCTTCTTTACCAAATGCTGACACCCGTTACATGGGATCATGGAAGATTGATCCCTATCAATGTGTAAGGTCGGGTTACTTTTCACTTGCAAAGAATGGGATCGCAGCGATTGTGGATAGAGACGAAAATGCTCTTCATATAATAGCTGATCGAGATATACTGAAGTGGTATAGGGACGCCTTAAGCTTTGAACTGGATCCGTGTGTGAAACCATTTATAGAAGAAGTACCACCTTGCGAATGTGCCCTAGAGGATACCTGGGAACCTATTCCTCCAGAACAACTTTTACCCGAATCTTGGGTGAAGAAATATGGACTTGGTGATAGTAATACACCAAATCAGGAAGAGGAGGCCGGCAAATCAAAATCGTCAAAGAGTTCTACAAGGGGGAAAGGAAGCAAGAAAAGTTCCAGTAGGAGCAAATCCTCCAGTCGTTCGAAGGGAAAGAAAAAATAATTTCCCTCCAAAAGATAATACTCTGATTTCATTTAATATGAAATTCCAGACTATTTTTGTTTCAATGTTCATATATGTACTAAAGCAAATAAACAATATTTGCAAATTCTTCAGAGATTTACCACCACGTCTTAGAATACGCGTTTGTATTCGGTCCATCTCTACAGATACATGGGGTAAAATTGGAACATCATCACAGACACAAGTTGTCACTGACACCCAATGTTACCTCAGTTTATTTGTTTAAGCTAATTAGCTACCAAAGTCAAATGCCGAGGCTAACATATATGTACATTACTAATTTCATATGCTGTTCTGTAGCTAAAACCATACGAAAAGTTCCAGCTTTCTTCTAACGACACGAGAAAATAATTGATGCCATAGTTATCGACTTCAAAAGACTCCGTTTATAAGGATCTTTATGACGTTATTTGTTGAATAAGATTGCTTTGTAAATACTTAGCCTTCCTGTTATTTCTACAAAGGCAAAAGCGTAAAATGAGAGAGTAGCCGAGGCTATGATATTCTCTGATTGTATAAAAGTTTCCTTAATGATTCGAAGAAATGGTGAATTATGCTTAGCCAGACCAGCATAGTTCATTTTGGGGATAGCTTTTTTAAAACAGAAAAAAAATAAGAGCGATAGCGATGATATAAAATTTGGACAGAAAACGAACTAGTTGCTCGAACCCAAAGTTTCAAATAAAGAGATGAATAAAAGTAGCATAAGCATCTTTGGACTGTTCATTATTTACACCATTTTGTACATGGGGATTAAGAAATACATGAGCATGATAGAGACGTAGCTGGGAGGATCACAAATAATAAGCAAAACTTTTAAAAATTTTCTCATTTGACCCCTGCCTCCACAAGTGAAGAGTCCTCCTCACCATCAATCTTTAAGAGTTGGAGAAGCCTGCAGCACAGAACAAAAAGAGAGCACAATTCAGAAAAAGTTTTGTTAATCAACAGTAATAACTACGAGTAGATTACAATTAGAGAAACAAAAAAAGTGCCAATCACATACCGAGGGGGAGTGAACAAGGCAATTTTGCCCATACGACCTTGTTCGTCTCCTTCGCCGTCGGCGGCGTCGCATTTCTTTTCGTGGATCTGAATCATCAGACTGAAACAAATGCAGCAAACAACAACGTAGTTCTACTCTCCTACCTCAAGGACTAACTTGTACGAATAAAGCAAATAATATACATCTGATAACTAATTTCAGCTGAAGGGTATTTGAAAAACTTCTTGATGAATCATCCATGTTTCTCAGACGTTTTAAAACACAGCATATTTAAAAGAAATCTCATCTGGCTTGCCGAAAATAAGAGTCGAATCCGAAAAACGATATTTTTATTAGCTATGCCACCATGTATGAATAGGATAAGCACGTAGCGTCTCCCTAATTTTATTTGCAAAAATAAAATGTATAATAGCTAATGAGACAAAAAATATGAAAATTTCAATTCAAGTTTTAGCGACACCAAAACCCGCCATTATTTAAACAATATTTCAGCTTCAAAATTGGCAGAGCTTTCTACAGTTACTTTTAGCATTCAACATGGTACAGCAAACAATTGTGTCTTTTTAAGTTGTGATATAAGTAAAGTAGAACCTCAAAATAGCAAATAGCAACTATCTAAGATCCACATACTTTACTATTACGAACATAAAATTCTTTATTTTCTGGAACGGCCTCAAAAGTTTTGTCATTATCGTCCTAGGAAAAGTAATCAGTGCAAAAATCTAGGCACCAAAGAGCAATTAGCTATAGTAGTAAAAAGGCCAGCTTTAAGACAAGTCACAGCTTTCCAATGAGCATGAACGAATGTGTACTTAGGTAGGAGGAGTTTCACTATTAGGCCATGAAATGGCAGTAACGAAAAAAAAACGATAGCTAAGAATTAAAATGACCGAAACTCAGATTACCTTACTACTAAGATTAGCACTTTGATCAGCAATTAAAGCGTTTATAATCGTGTTATCAGTCTAAAAAATAAGATCATTTCAAAAAAAACGTAAGACTTACGGTAATTGCAGAAGTTGTATCGCTGCTGTTGAAGGTCAACAGCCTCCATACTCCCTTCGACGTTGAGGTATCGCCTTTGTTCTGCGATAAAAATTGAATAAAGTAAAAAAGTAATGTGCTCTGTATGCATAGAGTTTATTTAGTCAAACCAAAATAAAATTGGCTGTATCGTAAGTCTCATTGGCTTGGGAATTATCACAGATGCAACTTTTGCCAGTGACGTGGCAGTCAATGCGTGTAACCGCAACACGGAGGAAAATGGATTCGTTACTCGTAGGCGCATATCTATAGTTGAAGATATCACTAACAGTACTTGTGAAAAATGACCAAAAAGAAAAACCACAAGGCTATTGATTGTTGCCCCACCCCACACATGTTCAAGATGGACATTGAAAACTGCATACTTAAAACGGTCTCGTGAATAATTAGAATATCGATGTCTCAAACCTTATTATATGTCAAACAGAAAAGTATTCACATTAGGAGTTTATAATGAAAATAATGAAAATACCTCCTTATCTGAAGGGGAATCCGTGATGTTATGCGTAAAGGTACGTCTCCTGGTCAAATTTGATTGGGTGGGTGATGTAGTCTAAAAAGAAATGTTAATATTAAAAATATCCATCCTTTACCACCACCACTGCGGACTTATTTTATAGTGAGAAACTGTCCCCTTATTCTTGATAATTATAATCAATCAACTAATTCATTATCCTGCTTCCACATTTGTGGTTCGTTTGAACCCATTTATTAATTCCTCACATACAATTGGTCTTTCACCTGTTTCATACATCCTTTATTGTTCTTCTTTTCCATTGAACGAGCACTCATTACCCCCCAAAACAATCGAGGGAGAAACAACTTAAACTATAAGCAATGTTTCATCACAACTTGCACGCAGTTCTCTCGTTTCCAACTTGTACGTGGTGCTGTCAATCGGTAGTTAATTGTCATTCTAAATTAATGTCAAGCAACATGCAATATGTTAAAGACCAGCAAATTTACAAACTATTCAATACATCAGAAGAAGGGTAGAAGCTTTGCCCTTAAGATTGATGAAGTATGCTTAAATCGGATAGGCAGTTATGAGAGCTCTTTAAATAGCTGAATGTATGACCTATACACTTTTCAATATACTCAAAGTGCTAATGCTGTTCGTCGAGTGAAATGACTGGATGTTTTTCTATTTTGTGCTCTCCAGCGAATTCATTTCACCCTCTTTCATATTATTTTTGATTTTGGCACTCTCAATGTCCAGGTGCTCTAGACATACTGTTAGTAACTCAATACAGTGACACTTTTATGAAGCTCCAAGCCTTTGTCAATAAGCTCGCACAGAGGCTTATTTATTATAAAAAAAAGCATAAAACTCGATTATGAAATTTCATCCAACGGTAACCGAGTGAAAATCACATGGCTTGATAAGTGATGTTTTAACTGGCCCAATATTTGGAAGGAATTGATAAATCGAAAGATGAAGCATTCGATTAGGTAAAATTTTAGATATTTGAGTTTTGAAAATAAATTCCCTGTGGTGAATCATGTTTATAAATGAGCTTTCTAAGCAAACAAAACACTTTATACTCTCAAGACAATTGTAAAATATTACATAATAAAATTGATTTAAGAAAGATGCATAAGTGTATACTTAAAACGATCAAATAGTTTACACAGATAGAAGACATAGTGCTATTCTTGAACCACAATCCCAACGATTTTCTACATAGTGGAATCGAGACGTCTTCTTTATCACCATAAATGTTATAAAGAAAAAATCATTTAAACAATTCAATTCCTTTTAATGTATTTAGAATGTGTTATGCACTTCAAGGAAAAAAAAACAGAAGAAACGCAATATAATTGCGAAAGGATTGAAAAGAACCTACACTAAAGGCCCCTTATGAAGTTATCATTATTCTTCTAAAAACAAATAAACACAAAATAACTTTCAAACTCAAGTGCAAATAAATGCCTATCTAACATTATCCTTTCATAAAATGATATAGTCAAACTAATTCCAAACTAATCGATAACAAAGAGTTACACATTCCAAATTAATGCAATTTCATACATCCCCAATATCTATTAAAACTAGTCTTTTCACCACATTTCCGCCACTGTGCAACCTAGGCGAATATACCTAGTGTCTGGCACGCTTCGACAATAAGTTGAGAGCTGTGGACATTTGAGTCATCAAGATGAAGGGTTTACTGACTACCACAACAAGAACATATGTCACGATATAGTTTGAGGAAATCAATGCAGACCCAATCTGTTGAAGATGGAAAACTAATTCTTTTAAGTGACCCAACTGACTTTTGTTCTTGCTTAGGAGTTTCGCCATCACCACTCTGAAAAGAACAAGAAGTACAAATACTTAAAAAAGAAAACGAGACATCAAAATTAACTGGATATATTCATAACTTGGACCCTCTTAATTCACCAGAATAGATAAACGATTTGTGCTTAATAGAACAGACTTTCTTTTTATAGTAGAAGCCTTCAAAACCCGAATAGTTAATACGCAGAAAGGACTCAAAGAAAATCGCGATCAAAAATGTAGAAAGAATAAGGAATAAATTGGAGAATTTGCAAAAACAGTTACGCTTTGCTCATCTAGAGTGCTGTGTACCTAGAATAAACTAACAGCTAAGTTATCAAAACGCAAAAAACTTGACTTGGGTCTTAATTTTTCCCAGAATTAATTTTGTTATCCTTTTTTCACAATTGCTAACCATACAGTAGTAAGATTTGCCACCATTCACACATACAAACAATGAGATTGTGGTTACACCATATAGATAGCGTTATATCCACTCAAGCAACAAGCAAAAAACCGGAAAATAAAATGCCAAAGAAATAACAGGTGGGCAATTTCAAAGAGTTGCTGCGTTGGATTGAGAATTATCTCATCGAAGCAAAAAAAAGATAGCTTACGTCGTCATCACTGAATATGTTTCCATTTCTTTCTCGCAATGCTAACGATTTGCGACTGCGTGGTCTAGGGGTTTCCTTGCTGTCATTCTATAACGGGAAAAAAAGATTGACATTTACAAAAATGTAATTACAGTAAAGTAAAAAGATATAAACAGATACTACTTGTGACAAGAATAAAATGTAACACAACAATAATTAGGATCCAAAATAAACATGGTCCTTTCTAAAGATTAATAGCGTAATAACTTAAATGCAAACGAACCTACATCAGATATTACCTTGTGACTATATTTCACAAATAGGAGCCCACAATTTTACTTATTTTCATTAGGTAATGCAAGGTCTGGAAACTTAATGGTAACAAGCACTTCCCATTTAGGAAATATGTAATCGATACAAGTTAAAATTGATTTAATCTTGACGGTTAAACGTCTGAACAACATCAATTTTAAAGCCAACAAATATTATGATAACGGACAAAAGTGTATAAAGTTGAAACTTTTAACTAAAAAAGAATAAAAAAGCAATGCACGAATATAAATTAATCTACATGAGTAATGGTAATGAAAGGCTCACATTGTGAACCAAAAAGTATAACTTTTATTTCACATTTTGATGAAACTCATTTATGTTGAAATGAAAATTCTGTCTCTTTAAGAAGAGAAGTAAAAGAATACAGAAGCAATATCTTCTCATACCCAGGAATCAGTAAGTGTATTAACACAGGTTTCTTCCGATTTACTGGCCTTTGATGTGTCGATTTTGTCGTCCTCGGTCTCCTCAATGGAACTCTAAAAAACGGGTAGAAAAGGCAATTAATTTTAGTGCATTCTTAGCCTGTATTGAACAATATTCTCTAAGTTATGGGAAATATGAGCTGAGTACCGATCAATCACTTCATAATGAATTTACGGCAACAAATCACCGTCCTCTACTGAATATAAAGATACAACTGCAATGGAAATGCGATGCAATTACACTCTAGTGAAAATGAAGATTGGTCAAGACGTATTCAATCAGAATGGCACTCCTAATCTTTAGGACAGAAAGACTTGCTAGGGAATGATGTCAAGCCAGTAAGTAAACATTTCAAAAGCACAAGAAGAGTCTTTCCATGCGCACCCAATAATGTAAGTGACGCAACTAACTTTGATCAATAGGAGAGATATTAAAATGCAAATTTTCATAAGGGTACTACAAAACTTGAAAACTTTCTTCCCCCTCCCCCCCCCCCCCCTCCTCCCCCTTTGAACCGAGTGATGGAGTTTAAGGGAATCGTTTTCATCTATTGCACTTGCCAGGATTCAAAGCATTAAAAAATGATTAAAAGAAAACACGTATCTCCAAATTCCAAAGGTTGTTACAATTGACTAGTACAATTAAAAAACTGCATGCCTCAACAGAATGACAATTTATAATAAAATACAAAAGTTTCCGACAAAAAATTGTTAATGGTAGTGAATGCAAATTAAACGGTATGCATTGAACTTTGAAATGAAGTTATTTCAAAATATAATTTGCATTTCGATACATAATTTTTTATATAAAAATTTCGTGCATTCAGAGTTATTTTTATGCAAGTTTCATATATTTATCAATGAACAAGTTTTTAAGTTAAAAAGCGGTGTTGAAGCAGGTCCGGATACCAAGGAGAAATTTGGGGCTCACCGTGTTAAATAAAATTAACAATTCCGTTGTATTTTTATTTGGCAAATGATTTCAGATTTACAGTTATCAACTTTATCCGCATTTATCAAAATTTGTATGTCCATAATTTATCCAGTGAAAAAAACTTTAAGGGAGACACATCAATGCAATCTGATATTCTCAAATGATACTAAACATATTGGCAGGCAAACCAAGACCACTTCTTTAATGCTAATACTAAAAAATCATGAAAAGTAACAAAAAATGGAGGAAAAAAGTACGTCAAAATCAACAAAATTCGCCGTGGTTAGACCTCTTTAAGACACGACCCTTGAGAACAAATAAATAAACCTTTTTAGAAGGTAAAATTTTCCTCTGAGAGCAGTAGGAGACAAAAAAGAAAAAAACTTAGATAAAAATACAGTGGTGCGAGGAGCAAATCTTGGCTTACAAAAGCCAACTGTAATGAAGATGGAAAAGACACCATCACAGAACCACTTAAAGAGAACCTTGGAATATACGCTTCGTTATGCCATTAAAACTTAACCTTGAATTATATATTTGTGTTTATTAGAACTGACAGTAGGTGGAATTTTCATCCAATACGCTTTAAGCTATAGTTCATGCTTAAAGATCTAGAAGCTTTGACGTTTTAGTCACTAAAACTCTGTACGTCACACTAGTAGAAAATACCACCGAGAACCATACGTTTAAAAAAATAGAAAATTGGAAGTTAAGGGGCGAAATTGTAATTATTACAGTTAACATAATGAATGTCATAATAGATCAACTTACAAGAGATGCTGAAATGTTCGATTTGGTTTGAGGGGATTGTAAAATAAGAGGAAGGGATCTTGCATGAGGAGAAGAATAAGAGGAAACAGATTCTACATGCGTTTGACTTTTCCTATTCACTCTACGTAGGATTAGCTTGCAGGAATCGTTGTTGCTGGATGAATCCACCGACCATTTATCGTAAGACTGAAATTTTTATATAAAAAAGGAAAAAATAGGCCTAATCAATTAGATGATACTCCCTTGTTTTGACTACGCTTCAAATTCACCTACAAAGCTAAAATTATACAAATAACTTGCGGGCTGCACGAGGCCTCAAGTGAGCAGTGAGTGGATACGCTCCTTAGCACTAAAGTCAATTCACAAAGAGGAGTAAGAAGCAATCTGCAACAACTTGTCAGTCTGTTTCGCTAAAATGCTTAATGGTTTTAAACTAAAAGCTTCTTCAATGTTAAATTTTAATTAACCTGAATTCAAAAAATCGTCGAGCAGGACTCTTAGATACCTTAATTTCATGCCCAATATCCTGATAGCCTTCGCCTTGTTATATAATGTACTTAAGGAAAATTGCAAAATTGTTTGCCCTACAGTAGGCAGAGATCACGGATTTTTTGATTACTCTCCTACCAAGAGGTATGTTGGCAACAACACCAGAAAGGCGTTTTGGGATAAAAGTGGATTATTCTAAAGCAAATTCTAGCGTCAAGAGAATAACTGTTTTAATATCTATAAGGGCCAGAAAAAAATAGAAGATAGGCTCTTTCTAATTATATATCGTAAGGATTTTCCCATTATAAACAAAATAGATATCCAAACTGTAATATGTCGCTCTAACTACCCTACGCCTGCCCGACTAAGAGTCATTTCTGCAAGTCCGATCAGAGAGGATGTTTGTTAGAGTGTTAATCGCCATTCGCGTCAGATCTACAAAGTTTTCGTAAATTGAGATGCCCGACGTCTAGACCTATTTTACTTAAGTTTTGTCCTGAATGATCGGACGAGTGTTCAACTACCTCAGGTGATCTCTGCCTTGACGCTACTGTGGACTGAATAAAGGCAAATAAGGCACCCATTTAAACGTTCAAATAAAAGATTCTCAGTTAAACAACAGGTATAAAGTTTAATCATTTGTGAATCACACCTGTGAATGCGATTTTTCGAAAATCCGATCGGAAGTAAGCTTCGTTGGTGTGAAAAGAGCCTGCATTGAAAGACCAATAGCTTCTCGCGCTACCAAGGAGGCTCTACGTGGAAGACGAGTCTTTCGACGTTCTTGTTCCTCTACGTGTTCACGAGGTCCAGCTAGACTTGCCACTTCGGGACTCAGAGGTCGCTGTAAACATGGAAATCGAGAAAGGCTTGATTCGTTGTCCAACTCTAATAGTGAGTGGTATCCCTCGATATTCGGCTGCACCTAGGCACAACAGTACAGTTTTATACCGAAAGTCTCACTTTAAGGCTGTAATAAGATATTAGCAAGCATACGTTGCGTGAAAATCAAGACGCATAAACGATAAATGCATAATTTAGAAGCGATTTCATTAGTTCAGCAATAGTGACGAGTGTTTAAGAGAGAACTACCAAGAAAAGTAATGCTACACTGAAGGAACTCGCTTAAGACTTCTAGGTAGTCAAGACTCAGCAAAGGATGTGAAAGACTGCGTGCAGAAGCTCTTTTAAACTAGCAGACACAACCAAAAATAAGCGAGAATAAAAAGAAACTCTGTACAAAGACAAATCAGACTAAGTAAGGTATTTGATAGAATAAATCTATTTAGTTTCAAGTTTTGTACATTCTAGAATCCAGTTCATAAGTAAATCAATGTTTAATAAGGATAGGAATATCTTATAACAAAATCAGAAGAGCGCAAGGCAACAGATAATAATGACTAAGTTCTTGTCTAAAATGACAGAAGAGCGAAAAACTCCCACACAAGCGCTAAAAAAGCTTAGTAATTTGAGTTAAATAATACTTCTCCGGATGCAAAACATAAAACTGGTCTATTTATTATAGACCTCAGCACAAACTTGAGCAGAAAGAGTTATGAGAAGATACTTTTTCAAAACGCGAAAGTGACGCTGTTTCATCGTCTTCCAAAATAGGAGATCGTTGTGGCGATTGAACAGAAGAACTATGCTCAGATTCCTCTGGTACGATTTGCCCATCTAACACTGAGGGATAATGGCGTTCCCCGGGATTAGACTGTTCCTGAAAATAGAATATAACATACTAAGCCCTAAATTACAGTGGCATACAATGTGTTTTGACAATCTTGAAACTCCTGTATTCTTTGACGTTGTATTGCATTCAATTTTTAAATCTCCATTGCCTGGTTATATTAAACAGCTTTACCCAGACTTTATCTTAGTAAAAGCCGCTCATTTATCTCAATTATTCCCTCATGTTTTTGCAAATAATAATAAAGTCAACCATCATTATTATAAGCTTACAAATTTCTGCCTTATAGACGCTGTAGTACGGCCTGTTTCACGGTATCAATCGATTTGAGAAGTGTGATCCGTATTCTAGAGTATTTTGAAGCATACCCATATGCATCTACCCTCAATATTACGATAATGGGATAATATCAATGATAGAAACTACTGCAAACTCACATACGATGCTAGTGAAAGTGGGCGAAGCTAGCAACCTTGCCATCTCATTAAGGAACCACTTGCCCGCACGCAGACGAGCTAAGATCAATAATATATTCGAAAATAATTGCATACTTCTTTAGGGAGAAGTAAACCAATAACCCTTCAATCCCTTAGAATAGCCAACTTACACATTTTTATAACTCTTGTAGATGTTTAAACCTTTTTCCGATAGCCCAGTTAGGAAGGCAAACACAGGTTCTCGTTGCTACACTGAAAACTTTTTTCAGTTCAACTCGAACTATACACAATAGAGTATAATTGACATTCGTTTACTTAACCATTTACGAACAATCGCTCGACCAACAATAATGGAAAAAATACACATTTCGTTGAGAAAATCTTTAGTAAATATTAACGATTATATTTTCAACTTGACATAACTCTTCCATTTTATCTCGACTATAAGATGGGCAAAAATAAATTCTTATTTAGGCAATTATTGCGACGTTGATGACAGCGTGGAATGATGGTTGAAAATCTGTAGTAAGAGTGATTTATGAACGCGTCTACCTAATAAACCACAAACTTATTTATGATTGAAGTAGCAAATCGAATTCCGTAACTCACCAGTGGCTCATTTTCTTCAGGTACATCTTCATCACAAACGTAAGATCTATGCTGCTCATACGCCATCGGTAGCGTTTCACTAGTGTCTTCTAAAATAGACGACTTGTGCGATGATGTAATAGGTAAACTATGACCATCCTCCTTCCTTAATTCAGCACTTTCATTCGAATGGATGGAATCAGCAGGTGAATCTATTCTCTCACACCCTTCCAAAAGAGGGGAATTGCCAAAAACTTTTGATGGAGGCATTCTATTTAAGAACTGGAGAATAGAATGATTGAAATTCTTTTGAATTCTCTCCTCTTCCTCAAAAACTGGCGACTGATTTAGAGATCGGTCATCAATAGGCACAAGATGATCCTCTTCTACTACTGGTACATCGTTTAAAATCGGGGATCGGTTAATGCTCTTTCCTAGCTGTTTACCGTTTGGTTCCACGCCATCCAAGATTCTTGATGATGGACGCGAATCAACACTGGCATTCTGATTCGTCTGAATATCAGATTCGGGATCAGGAGGTGCTCTAGGACAAAATGAATCAATGTCTCTCCCGGGTATATACTGCGACATCTAAAAATAAGTAAGAAGTGGCATCAAAAAGGCAGTAGTAGCAGGTGCACAGCATGTTTCAGTTAGAAGTGATCTCATTAAAAAGTATCCCTAGGTAGGCTCAAACTCAGTTTTACAGACTGCTTATCTAATTTATGCTTAATATAATAGCAATTACATTGCTTAGAATGTCATCGATAGGACTGAGGTCTAAAGTAAAAACATCAGCACCAATAAGCGATTTCTCCATTAAAAAATTCGTTCATAAAAGTTATTGAGATGTTTCATTCCCAATGATGAAATTGCAAAAACAGTAATGGAAAAATATAGATTTGAAATAAAGCGCCCTGTTCACAGAATTTTAGCGGATTCCACAAGGGCATTCGAATGATCCCCAATTTTCCATCTTTGATCACTCCACCTTTCCGCTAATCATGTTAGAGATATAAGCAAAATCCGGATTTAATTGCAGTATCTGAGTAATTAACTTGATCATTTGGGGTAATACCATCAATAAATTCCGAGTAAAAGAAATTGTGGGACTTTGATGAAGAAACAGAAAATAACGATAATTACATGTATTTTCACTTAGGACGGGGATCCTGTAGAAACAAAGGTGAGTAGTGAAGTTATGTATTCAGTCGCTCATCAACGTTAGTAATTGGCCTCTGGAGTTAGGATGAAAAGCTAATTCTAAAATTAGTTGAAATATGGTACTTCTCTAGTTTCGGAAAATTAAGAGTGGAATTTTCCTGGTCTTCATCGGTAATTCGTCCTTTACGTACACCACATTTTAGAAACCAAAAATATTAATCTTTTAAACTATTATACAAAAAAATCGCAAATACACTACAAAACGAAAAAACAAACCAAAAAACGTCCACAATGATATGACTAAATTGGGGAGCAAATGCTCATCTTAAAGTTATTTCAAAGAGATTAATTTTAGGAAAATTTCGAAAATTAGTCGAAAATAAGTAAGTCATAATGCATACGAGACCAGAATGAGAATAAAGACAAGCTCTTACTTTCTGCAATAAGTCCGGGGCAACTGCAGAAGGAATGTGTGCGATTCCACATTTTCGGCAAGATCTGAAACGTCCACCAATCTGCACAGAGTTGGAGGATGAGAAATCATTGGATGATTGATTTTGATTCTCTTCGTTTTCTGCACCACGAGCGTCTGGAAGTGCAAGAGTATTGCCAGTGGTGGGAACGTCTTGTCGTTGTTGATCAGATGTAGCTCGAATCTGATGCGTGTTTGTACCTAAAAATTATTATATTGAAGAGAAATTGATACAATTTCAATTCAGAATAGCAACTACAAAGTTTATCGCGACTACATTCGAATACAATACAATACATATTTTGTATGCAACATTATTTTTAAGTTCATCCGCGATTAGGATATCGACCAATGTCTACAAATCCTATCCAGTCAGTAGGTATTAAAGCAAGCGGTAAAGGAACGCCTGCTTTTCGCGTTCCCCAGTTCCTTGTTCTCTTTCACCATTGCCTTTTATGCAGTTTAAAGTTACTAACACACACACAATCGAATTTCGGCTGCCGTTGTAAAATACCTGCCATTTTTGATATTCTGATTTGAGAACTACAGTGTGCCTGATGCCATACCTAATAGTCTGATTATTCGAGCACCAAAGAGGGTTTTCCAATCAACTAGACAAGAAAATCGCAAGACACACGCATTCTTCTGCTCATAAAAGGTGAATAATATTTCGTGAAACCAAAAAAAACATCAAAGTGAATGACTTAACAGCAAAAAAATTATCTGAAATAAAGGATAACGAAGAATCAATACCAAACAATGCCAAAAATAATCATATACCAAATAAAACGTTTATCGATCAGACAGTAGGTATAAAAGTAGAGACGTTTCGGCACACCAGTAAGATGAAAAAAAAGGTTTTACAAACGCTAAATCAAAAGTGCAATAGGAGGGTTCATTAAGCATATGCTGGAGAGGAAAACGTAAAATGACAAGACTCAACAAAAGCAACCTAATAAAAAACTGACACAGCGTAAATGAAACAGATATTTTCTATGATGTTCTACTGTGATGGTTCTAACAACAAAGTTTAAACCATAACAAAGAGTAAAAAAATTGTCAAAAAGAGCATACATAGACACAGAGTTATATTCAGCTTATTTCCGGTAGCGGGCCGTGTTTCATCGGAAATTCCAATTTGCTCAGAAATATTAAAACAAACTTGACACGAAGAACCTATAAAATTAGACGAGATTTAGAACACTAACATATATACCAAAAGCATATTTCCTCTACGGGGGTGAGTCAAAAAGTTCCCAGACAAGTGCAATAACTGTAAAGAGAATTTGAGCGAGTCACTTGACTCACCGACGTACAAAACATATTCAATAAAGAAGAGAGAATTCGATGAAAACACACAAGTAAGATTACCTTAAAAAAATTAAAAGAATTAGAACCAAATCGGAACAGTCAAAACCCTACCGCATATATCAGCACGACTACGGCAGCAAGTTTGCGTTTCCCCAAATTCACATCGATGTGTCCCTATATGCAAAACATTAAACACATGCACAAAGGCATAAAGTCAAAAATCATCCAATAAACCATAGGCTGCAATCTATTGAGCAAAATACATCACAAACTGAATAAGGGAATGCTTGAATACTCAAAAAGAAAAAAATGACAACCACAACAATGGAACCAAGCCGTAGCTGTCAAAATCCTACCAGGTGTTTCAGTGGCACCACCACTGCATGGATCCTGTGTTTGCACCTCCACTGGCTCACTTGGTTCGGGCTCTAAGCAAGTCAAGTCAGACAGTTACCGTTACGGATATCCCATCATGAAACTAATCCAATAAAAATCTACTTCGCCATGGATAATTTCCATGAACCACAGTGAAAATTAGTGACCACACAAACAATTGCACAAAATGGCATCAGAAAATTTAAACTAACTGAGTAATCTCAACAAACTCACTAATGACTTCATCTAGAGGTGAATACAAACATGATGATAAATACGCCGATCCGAACGCTCAAACACTCAACAACAAACGAAAGTGGCAACCACAATATTGGAACCAAACCCGAATCTGTCAAAATCCTACCATATGTTTCAGTGGCACTACCACCGCAAGGATCCTGTGTTTCCATTTCCTCTGGCTCACACTGTATGGGCTCTAAATGAACACAACAAACACACGATTGCAGACTTTAATTCTTAAATTCCTCCAATAGAACATCGACTGCAGTGACAAGCATATATCTATCCACCAAAATATTTCACAAACTGAATAAGGAAACGCTTGAATATTCAACAACAAATCAAAGTGACAACCACAACATTGGAACCAAGCCGTAGCTGTCAAAATCCTACCAGGTGTTTCAGTGGCACCACCACTGCATGGATCCTGTGATTGCATCTCCACTGGCTCACTTGGTTCGGGCTCTAAGCAAGTCAAGTCAGACAGTTACCGTTACGGATATCCCATCATGAAAATAATCCAATAAAAATCAACTTCGCCATGGATAATTTCCATGAACCACAGTGAAAATTAGTGACCACACAAACAATTGCACAAAATGGCATCAGAAAATTTAAACCAACTGAGTAACCTCAACAAACTCACTAATGACTACATCTAGAAGTGAATACAAACATGATGATAAATACGGCGACCCGAACGCTCAAACACTCAACAACAAACGAAAGTGGCAACCACAATATTGGAACCAAACTGAGGCCGTCAAATTCCTACCAGATGTTTCAGTTGCACTGCCACTGCATGGAAACTGTGTTTCTGTTTCCACTGGATCACATTGTATGGGCTCTAAATGAGTACAACAAACACGCCAATGTGGACACTAAGTCATGCATTTATGCAATAGAATATAGGCTGACGTATCGTGCAATATATCCATCGACCAAAATGTTTCACAAATTGAACTCAACTTCGGAATGAACAATTTGCATATACCAAAGCGGAAATCAGTGATAAAAAACGCAAGCGCAAGAAAATGAAGTCAGAATATTTAAACTAACTGACTTATCTCAACAAACTTACTAATGACTACATCTATAAACAAATAAAAACAAGATGATACATACGGGAACTCGAACGCTAAAAAACGCAACAACAAACGAAAGTGACAGCTACCGTATTGGAACCAAACCGAAGCCGTCGAAATCCTACCATATGTTTCAGTGGCACTACCACCGCAAGGATCCTGTGTTCCCAGTTCATCTGGCTCACACTGTATGGGCTCTAAATGAACACAAAAAACACACGATTGTAGACTTTAATTCTTAAATTCCTTCAATAGAGCATCGACTACAGTGACGAGCATATATCCATCGACAAAAAATTCCACAAACGGATTGAGAAACATTTCAATATTCAAAATCAAATAAAAGCGACAACCACACTATTGGAACCAAACCGAAGCTGTCAAAATCCTACCAGATGTTACAGTTGCACTACCACTGCATGGATCCTGTGTTTCTGTTTCCACTGGCTCACATAGTATGGGCTCTAAATGAACACAACAAACACGCCAATGTGGACACTAAGTCTTGCATTTATGCAATAGAATATAGGCCGCTGTGTCGAGCATAAATCCATGTGTTTCAAAAACTGAACTCAACTTGGGTATGAACAATATGAATGTCCCAAAGTGAAAATAAGTGGCCAAACATCCAATTGCACAAAAATGAAATCAGAAAAATTAAACCAACTGACAAATCTCAACAAACTCACTAATGACTACATCTAGAAGTGAATACAAACATGATGATAAATACGCCGATCCGAACGCTCAAACACTCAACAACAAACGAAAGTGGCAACCACAATATTGGAACCAAACCCGAATCTGTCAAAATCCTACCATATGTTTCAGTGGCACTACCACCGCAAGGATCCTGTGTTTCCATTTCCTCTGGCTCACACTGTATGGGCTCTAAATGAACACAACAAACACACGATTGCAGACTTTAATTCTTAAATTCCTCCAATAGAACATCGACTGCAGTGACAAGCATATATCTATCCACCAAAATATTTCACAAACTGAATAAGGAAACGCTTGAATACTCAAAAAGAAAAAAATGACAACCACAACAATGGAACCAAGCCGTAGCTGTCAAAATCCTACCAGGTGTTTCAGTGGCACCACCACTGCATGGATCCTGTGTTTGCACCTCCACTGGCTCACTTGGTTCGGGCTCTAAGCAAGTCAAGTCAGACAGTTACCGTTACGGATATCCCATCATGAAACTAATCCAATAAAAATCTACTTCGCCATGGATAATTTCCATGAACCACAGTGAAAATTAGTGACCACACAAACAATTGCACAAAATGGCATCAGAAAATGTAAACCAACTGAGTAACCTCAACAAACTCACTAATGACTTCATCTAGAGGTGAATACAAACATGATGATAAATACGCCGATCCGAACGCTCAAACACTCAACAACAAACGAAAGTGGCAACCACAATATTGGAACCAAACCCGAATCTGTCAAAATCCTACCATATGTTTCAGTGGCACTACCACCGCAAGGATCCTGTGTTTCCATTTCCTCTGGCTCACACTGTATGGGCTCTAAATGAACACAACAAACACACGATTGCAGACTTTAATTCTTAAATTCCTCCAATAGAACATCGACTGCAGTGACAAGCATATATCTATCCACCAAAATATTTCACAAACTGAATAAGGAAACGCTTGAATATTCAACAACAAATCAAAGTGACAACCACAACATTGGAACCAAGCCGTAGCTGTCAAAATCCTACCAGGTGTTTCAGTGGCACCACCACTGCATGGATCCTGTGTTTGCACCTCCACTGGCTCACTTGGTTCGGGCTCTAAGCAAGTCAAGTCAGACAGTTACCGTTACGGATATCCCATCATGAAACTAATCCAATAAAAATCTACTTCGCCATGGATAATTTCCATGAACCACAGTGAAAATTAGTGACCACACAAACAATTGCACAAAATGGCATCAGAAAATTTAAACCAACTGAGTAACCTCAACAAACTCACTAATGACTTCATCTAGAGGTGAATACAAACATGATGATAAATACGCCGATCCGAACGCTCAAACACTCAACAACAAACGAAAGTGGCAACCACAATATTGGAACCAAACCCGAATCTGTCAAAATCCTACCATATGTTTCAGTGGCACTACCACCGCAAGAATCCTGTGTTTCCATTTCCTCTGGCTCACACTGTATGGGCTCTAAATGAACACAACAAACACACGATTGCAGACTTTAATTCTTAAATTCCTCCAATAGAACATCGACTGCAGTGACAAGCATATATCTATCCACCAAAATATTTCACAAACTGAATAAGGAAACGCTTGAATATTCAACAACAAATCAAAGTGACAACCACAACATTGGAACCAAGCCGTAGCTGTCAAAATCCTACCAGGTGTTTCAGTGGCACCACCACTGCATGGATCCTGTGTTTGCACCTCCACTGGCTCACTTGGTTCGGGCTCTAAGCAAGTCAAGTCAGACAGTTACCGTTACGGATATCCCATCATGAAACTAATCCAATAAAAATCTACTTCGCCATGGATAATTTCCATGAACCACAGTGAAAATTAGTGACCACACAAACAATTGCACAAAATGGCATCAGAAAATTTAAACCAACTGAGTAACCTCAACAAACTCACTAATGACTACATCTAGAAGTGAATACAAACATGATGATAAATACGCCGATCCGAACGCTCAAACACTCAACAACAAACGAAAGTGGCAACCACATTAATGGAACCAAACCCGATTCTGTCAAAATCCTACTAGATGGTTCAGTGGCACTACCACTGCAAGGATACTGTAGTTCCATTTCATCTGGCTCACATTGTTCGGGCTCTAAATGAACAACAAACACACAAATGTAGACATTAAGGCTTAAATTTATGCAATAGACTATGGGCTGCTGTGTTAAGCATATATCCATCGATCAAAATATTTCACAAACTGAATAAGGAACGCTTGAATACTCAACAACAAATGAAAGTGATAACTACAACATTGGAACCAAGCCGTAGCTGTCAAAATCCTACCATATGTTTCAGTGGCACTACTCATGCAAGTATACTGTGTTTGCATTTCCACTGGCTCATATTGTTCGGGCTCTAAATCGTTTTATTTTTGACATTATTTAAATAATTCGACTATAATGAATTAGCGTCTGAATTATAAAAACATTATTAGGCGACACAAATAAGTGCAATGGTAGTTGCCATTAGATAGGTATGTCATCGAAATCATTCTAAAATCCTACCACAATTTTCTCCATCATTATCGCTGCTTGAATCCCATATTTCAATCGTCTCAATATCGTTTTGGTCTGTGACAATAAAAGTCATATTTGACTGATAATGTTATATATCTCCAACAATGAAAATAAACCTATAAAACTCAATTTCTAAAAGCGAAATTAGCATATACGAAAGTAGGAATTTGCAAAGCACTCAACAGATTGAAATAATTGGAATCACAAACTCCTAACTACTTAAACCTTACAATTTGGTATAAATATAGAATTTAATACAACAGAAATTTAATATTGAAAAGAATTCCAAGACTGAAACGAAACAGTTGTAGTTTGAAAAAAAACAGAAAACAAAAACGCACCAAGTTCACTGCACATTTCCTCAATTAATATTTCTACTATTTCTTTTAAATTAAAAAAGGAATAAATTGGGAAAGAATATGAGAAATCTTTTAAGGAATTCAAAAGTTATAACAGATTTTCAATCGTGATATTAAGCGGTTATCATAGCACAATGATTCAAGCAGGTCAAAATAAAAACCTACCTCTGGGAAGGGTGTTTAAATAGTCAGTGATACCTACAATTTCCATATTATCAGTGTCAATTGAAATGAATAAATCATAAATTCGTCGAACAAATGATTGAAAAAAGATTAGGCTAGGCCAAACAAAATCGCTATAACTTGAAGGATTTTCCATATGATGAAACAAGAAAATAAAAAATGTAAAGCTCATATTGAGATAAAAATATATCTAAATTTGAGTTTAAATTTGTGAAAAGAGAATAATTAAGCAAATAATTACAACCAAATTTAATCATTTTAATACTAGCCAATATCTAGCTATTTATTAGTTAATTAGTTGAACTGGAGTGTTAAATACACCAATTTATTTAAATGGACAGTATCGATACAACTACTAAACAGGAATCAAACAAAATATTAATTGATCGAAACAAAAAAATTAAGAGTAGAAACTGCAAAGATATTTTATCAAATAAAATAACACGCATAAAGGAACGTCAAATAGGTTGCGAAACCTACTGTCAATACAAGGCGATTGTTGGGTAGACCTCATTTGTGACGAGAAATTAAACACATGGTTCCCCTGAGTCCTAGTACGAGAACCACCTTAAGAAAAATATCAACAGAGACAAGATTATTCATCTTGTCACCTCTTGCAACATAATATTCAAAAGAAGAAACCAAAAAAATGACGGAAATAGTGACCAAGTTAGGGCCCTACCGATTTGGTCTGATGCAAGCCTTCTTCGTGCCGCTAGACAGAACATATAAATAATAAAACATAAAAATTTGATACCACTTAGAAGCCATTGCAATTGGCTTAATTTAAGTTCTGAAAAGTCAGTATTAACAAAGGTGGCGCCCAATACTTTCGAAACCTACCAATAAACCTTCGTGATTGACATGTTGGGGCCCTGGGTCCTTCTGATAAGGTAAAATAAATGTATAAGATACTAATGAAATTGTAATGTTACGTCTGTATCAGGCTTAACGAAGATGTACAAGACAGTAGGCGATTCGGAGAAACCGCAAACAGGTTTTGGTATTTGAAAAAATATCGACCAAATCGACAAATCGAAAAGCAGCAACTAAATTTACTAGAATATAAAACCACTCGTCTAAATTTTGCGAAACTTAGTGCAATGATAATCCCTATTTCAGCTGCTTGTATTCATATTGATATTGCATCTCGGTTTTACTCAACTCAGATTTCAGTGCTTTTCGTTTATATGTACCAACGGCTCAATTAAGAATAAACTAACAGCCAACACACCATATGGTTCGACATATTGAAAAGTTTGCCCCGACTCTGGCTGGATATTAAACTGATCGTCTGAAAGTATCCGAAAATCAAACTTATTGGCACATTAGAAACTAGTGCACAATTTCTTATATTCCATAGCAGAAGACGTTAAGAACCATGAGCACGAATTCGAAAAAAATTTCAAGTAGTGGTTACAATATGTAAAAATTAAGAAAGTACCAAATTCTTCAACAGAAGCAGACTGTGCAAGTGAAATTATTATTGAGGCAAAAATCATTTAGTGAGATGTCATTCCAAAAAAACTATCTATCACCTTGGTTCCAAGTAAACAGAAATACTGAGAACAAAATGAACTCTAAATTTTAGTTCCAATACGCCCAAATCAGCTTTCAGTAGTTCCCAGACAATAGGCTTCAAAGGTTTCATATCAACGGGTTCTCACAACACCTACCTGAAGATTCACCACATTGGTCATGGGATACAAGAAGATACCGACCATTATCTGACTCTACAATTATTACAGCAACAACAGAAAGATTAACTCCAACATTTCACTTTGATCTACGTAAATTGTTTCTCAAGCAGTTCTTAAACAATCAACACCAACGAATTCATATGTGCGATTTCTCTTAAAACCTACCCAGAATTTCGTCTTGGCTAACATATGCACACTCAAACGATGACCCCTCTGAAATTATTACAAAAAAAACAGAACTAGGAGGAATTCAGACGATCAGACTTCATCTCAATTTACTTAAATCAGTTTTAGTGACAGCAAAACAATCATCGTCCGCGACACCTACCTGGAAAATGTTCGATTGGGATAATTGGAACCAAAGTACATCCCTCGTCTATAACATCTAAAATTATCACAATATAATAAGGAACAATTTCAACATTTCATCTTATTCTGCTTAAACTGAATTTTAGTAGCCTTTAACCATACACCTACCAGAAAGAAAGCCAGCTACCTCTTGTGCTCCTCCTGAATTTATAAGAATATTGATGTGAAAATTAATTTTGATCTACTTAAATTGGTGGTTATCATTGGTGCTTAAATAAAAGCTATCAGAAGCTCGATAGACAAAGGGACCTTACAATACCTACCCTGATATTCATCATGATGAGAAGGCTCCGATTGTGGAGGAATTTCAAATTCCTCTTCTGAAAATTTTTGAAAATCTTTTCATGCATGGTTTAAAACCCCTTCTTCAATTTCATCCACAATTAATAAGAGGCAATTCCATGTTATGTTGCAAAAAAAACATCGAAAATGAACCAAATCAAACGGATACTATTGAATGTACAAATCAAGAAAGTACCTTCTTCAATCACATCAAAGGGAGCGGATGGTTCAGCTAAAGCCACAGAAACAATACTGATATTAAAACAGTTATATCTCAATCAGTTTTTTCCTTTCCTACTAAATACATGTTTGGACTTCTTATATTCAGTTTACGACTCACCTCACGTAAACCCTTGCATACCGACAATTATCTACTTATGGGGCAAATGTCTAAAAAGCCTACACATTTTCTGTCTCATTCCAATTTTCTTTATTATGAAACCTGTGGGAGCACGAATGGTCAATGTGTTAAGTATTGGTAATGTCCTAAGCTGTACAATCTTGAAGCAAAGAAATCTCAAATATTATGTCTTGAACCATTCAAAACTTATGCCATTGAATTCCTATGCCTGGCTCCATTTTATAACAAAATATATCCAGAATTAAAGTCAAAAGTGAAAACAAAGAGTTAAGACAGAAGCTTGAAATTGTACGAATTATGAAGCTACCATATTCTGCACAATCGACTACTTGAACAGGAGGAAACGATCCAGCTGAAAATACACAGGCCAAGTCAAGCAGTGAAATTGTATTTTAAACTCAAAGATTAACCGTAAAAACGAGATTCAATCAAAAATGGAACGTTGGGAAAAACGACGAATTTGAGAAAGGAACAGATAAAACTCAATGAGAAACCGGAACCCACCATAGGTGATTGCAACCGATTGAGATGGTGGTCTTTCTGGCACATGAATAACCGGTTCTAATAAAAGTTGCATAAATATATAACATTAAAAGGATACTTCAACACATGAAGGGTTCCAAGTTAAAATACTTATATGTTTTCCCTAGCACTTAAAAGCACATAGAACTATTCAAATTCCAAAACACATTAGAAAAGCTCCGTTTAATGAGATAGATTTATTCACCTAACTGCTCTCGCAACACACGTTAGGAAAACAAAAAACCAATCAAATGCCATTAAACCGTACCAGTTCTAACAGGTCTCCTCGGTTCTATCGTTCCAACCAAACCTGAAGGAAAATTGTGGCCAATTATCTCGATTATTTCAAGCTGATCAAGATCAGAATTGGAAAACTAGATTCGTACCGGCACAGTTAGAACGAGCTTTACGTTGAATTCGACTTCTTTCCCGTGAGAAATCGAATACATGATCTTGGGCTAAAATTCATGGAAAACCGTTAAATATTCCATGAAGAAAGTTATTTCAAATCTATTCATGCTTAAAATTTTCAGATCATTCCTGGACGAACAGAAGTACGCTCCTTTGTGTGAAACCAAAGTGCCTGGGATTCTAAGCATAACGAAGATAAGAAAAAGAGCGCTGACAGCCACTACACTATTTGCTGACAAATTAATATTGCTTTCAACCAATCAATAGACATCAATACCATGTGTAGGCAATAGGCAAATAGAGTAAAAATGTACTCTACTCCATAGAGCTTTAATTGGAACCAAGGAACTAGGTTTTTACTGAGGAGGCTACTAGTATACTGGCATTTGAGAAGCCTCTGAAAAAGAGTCTCATGCCTTTGCCCATTTCTGACTAGTATGTTTCTTCTGGCTAACGTGTTCATTTCATTTATTCTTGGATGCTAACCGTAAAACTATTGAGAAATTCCGCTTGAATACAGCCTGTATGACAACCCTTTCATTAAAAATTAAACAAGAGTCGATTAGTAGATAATGATTCATGATGGTGAAATAGATTCAACAGGTCCTTTTTAAGCATATTGATGGCCATTTCATTTACCCCAAATTCCTTGACTTTTCTGAGGTCCGAGTCTGCAACTGAAGGGTGATTCAGATTCAGAGGTCCTTTAAACTGCTCCATTGGTTTCAAGAAGCTTTCCTTATGTTATTGAAGAATAAATTCTCGATGTTTAATCTGTTTCATGAGATTTCTTATTACTTTACCTAGAATTTTTCGAAAATCTGCTTTCGAAGGCATTTTTTGTATCAGTATTTAAAAAATGAGTCAATTTTCAAAATTACGTAACCAAATGACGCAAACTCCACTGTGCGTGGCTATTCAATAAATTAAATAAGCAATTTAATAATAAAATTTTGCTAATAATAAAAAATAGAAGGTAGCACAAAATAAAACATTAATGCTTAATTTTCACTACGATGACAACTCGTGTTATTTTATTCATGAACAATTAATATTCTCTGGTTACGACCTATACTCTTGCTTTCATATTCTCCCACTTTTTTTCTCGCTAGTTTGTGATGAAATCCGTAGGATGATTGGTCGGGCAGTAAGTCAAATCTCTTTATTACCATCTAATCGTATTTTCTACCTATTCCGCACCGAAAATGGGTTTTCCTGTGACCTACAATGAGATATATGAAAGCCAAAGCTTGAGGGTTGGGAAACAAATGGCCGTGACATGTTGAGAGAAAAAATTTAACACCAAGAAAGGTGCTTATCTAACCAAGCCAGTCAATAGTTACTTTTATTTAATCAATGGTGGAAACCTAACAAAGATATTTATACTTTTATAAACAGCTCATTAAAGACGGAACTTTCAAAAGTAAAAATTGAAGAAATTGTTAAATGCACAACCTAAATCCACCATTACCCTCTAGAATTAGCCGAAATTCACAACACAATTACAAATTTCATTTGAACTTTGAGATCAATCATTTACGTGTTTTAGAAACAAAAAATATCAGATGCATAGAAAAAGTAAAATCATTCCAAACCTGTTTGAAAGTTATGCCTACCGATTAAATGAGGTTGCCTTCTTCCAAGCGCAACTAAATAGGATGCGATGGGGAATATAAAAAGCAATATTGAAAAATTAGGCCGTGCCAACTTCAATTTTGAACACCAAACGAAAGTATAAAAGTGAATTAAAATTCAAAGAAACAGAAACATGTCAACGGATTTACTCCAATACAAAGATTACGCATACCGGAACGTTGTGAAAAATCTGGAAAAAAAAACTAATATCAGTAGAGCAAAAAAATAAGACGAACATGTAACATTCAGAACGAAAGTGTGCATAATACTAATTGAAAGATGAAAGGGATAGAGAGCATTGAATGAGTTGTTTAATTTGACAAAAAAAAGACATTAAATACAACTATCCAACTTCAAATCTAGAAATGTAATGTTTACAGAGTTTTTGATCTTATTTGATTTCAATACTTCGCAAGACCATAACAAAAATGGGTTAGAATAACGAGAGGAAACGAAGGTAGTATTCATCTTCAAAGATTTATTTGCTCAAATTGGGACGGAGATAAAATTTAATAGTGAAAAGCGTATTTCAACAAGTTGGGCCTTCACCCAACATATCCAGACAAAATCCCCCGCTTTAGAGCAGTCAATAGTCAAAAAAATTGCAGACAAAATTCAAAAAATGAGAACAGATTTAAGACAACAAAGTTGTACATGAGCTTTTAAGATGTGATAGCAATTTAATAAATGGCCAAACCTCGGAAATAGAATTTTTGAAAAACAAAGACCATTTACTTGGGTTAGGCTCCTCTCTAGGGATTGGAGGAACTGATGATTCGAATCCAGCCGAATCATAGTAATCTTGAGATTGACGGAACATTGACGGGTCATCATCACTGAAGAGGGGTTGAATGTTTGCCGCATGTTCCGGTGGTAGGCGATAAATTGGAGTAAGCGGCGGAGGAGGGGGAAATAATTCAGATACTGGCTTTGAGTGAACATCCTTATGACCCACCCCTACGCGTTGAGGAGGCAAATCGGATGTCCTAGAAACTGGCGCCCCGGGACTACAGCGCAAGAAATTGATATCCATATAATGTTATTTATTAATAAAGATAGCACACAGCTTTCTAATCGGACACATGGAAGCATAGCTACAGAAAAGAGAAAGTTTGGAGAATATTTTGGTAGACTTCGTTCATGGAATTTGGTACAATTAATTCCCCACTTTTCAACCTGAAAAGCATATGCTTCCACCTTATAAGACTTAAAATAGTGACCTTATAAACAGTGCAAGGACATAGCTTTATTTTCCGCGAACATTCGTAAAAAGCTAGGAGCCTCAAACTTCATCGATTTCACTCAAGTTCCCAAAAAAAGTACAAGGAACTTGCAAAGCTAACGCCCTCCTAGCGAAAGAGCTAGATGGGAACTGTTTTGGTAGCTAAAGGCTAACTTACTTGGTGAGACTCAAATTGGTTTCTAAAGTTAGCAATAGGAATTTTAAATATAATCTAGTATGTTTTATTGAATAATATCGTGGATGAGCGGATATACAAAAATCAAGACGACTTAGCCAAATACAGAATTAAAACAATCGATTAAAGTTTCTTTTACCTCAACCATGAATCCGATTGACATAAGAATATGGACAACCAAATGCTCACAGAATGCTCTTGAAACAGACTTTAACTGTCAAAATTTGTCAATACTCACTTATTGACTTTTCCCACGTTCCTCGTTCTCCTCATAGATACACCTTAGATTAATTAAAAGTTACTGAATAATTTGGCACCTCTATGAACAAAGTAAGAATTCGACTGAAAAAAGCACTGCCCCATAAAAAGTAGCTATATAAATAACAGGCAGGAATGATACTTAACAAGTCTAAAAACAGCGCCAATGCCAAATCTTCCTTAATAAGAATAGTTAAAAAGGTGGCAGCCAATACAAAATCAAATGTCGGTATAATGAGAGCTTCTCGTTAGTCGTTGTAGGATACCTTTCCTCTACCCGGATTAAGTGCTGATAAAACTTTCCTTAATGGGAATGGGTCATGTTTATTGATACCACCCTTAAATTTATTCTCCATTATTACTAATACTTTAAATAATGATAAAGCAAAACATACCCCGTATCGGATCTGCCGGGTGTTAAAGATGGAGACTGGATTACAGAAGAAGAAGCCTGGTGGACCTTTGATTGTAAATATTGCCTCAAGTCTTGTTCCATTCCTTGGAAAGCGCTAATAGCATTGTCTATACCACGAAAGTTTTCGGAATTGTTTGCAAAATCCATATGTTCGATAGAGTGGAGATGCTAATGATCATTTGTAAAAAAATTAGTTAGGACATTTGTATCCAACTGTAAGTAACGGAGATCTACTATGACGTCAAGGCTACACTTTCCTAACAAAGGAGAGAAGACAAAGAAATCTATTTACGGAATAAATACGCAGAGTACAATAGTTAGTGGAATGATCGGTTGATAAAGGAACAATGAAAAATATGACAAAAGTCCTGCACAAGGGCATCACTTCGAGCACCCAGCTTCCTAAACTATTCAAAAGAACACCCGATAAAATACCTATACGAACCTTTCAAACAAGTAATACTGCTAAGCAGGATATTACGTTGCTGAATTAAACTGCTACTAGCAATATCAATTTTAAAGACTAATTGAAATTAAATATAATCCACTAATTTAAAGCTCTCGCTAGAAATTGCAAAGAGGAAAAAAACATCCTAAGAAAATAGCATTAGGCTATTTCGGTTTCAGTTTCTCTAACAGCACTGATAAGAAATTACTTCTATGAGAGAACACCTACTGAGCGATTTTGAAACCTGCACTATCACTTCACAGACCCAGTTTACAGTCTTCTTCCCACAATTCTAACCTGTTCTAACCTGCTTAGTAGAAAAGTCAATGCATTCGAAAAGTTCGCGCTAGATAAAATCTAGTGAATCCTAGTAATGCACATTCATGTAAGATAGTTTCATGGTGCTGCGTTCGTCATTAAAAGAAAAAATAAGCTATCGTAGTACATACAAATAAATCGCTCCTAAAGTACCACCAAAGCAGATTAACTCTGATCTTCGTTCTTTTTAAAAATAAGACAAATTGAAACTGAATAAAGTTTCATAATGCAAATATTTGTAACACTTCGCTCTGGAAAACCAAACTTACAGCAATTTTACCCACCTACTTCAAAAGACAGGATGCAAATTGAGCACCCTTGAAATAAAAAAAATGAGGCTCCCATGAAAAAAGGGCCAACCATAATCTGAGCTATAAAGAATTTTATTCGTCTTTGCCATTCATTCTAAATTTTCCACTGAAAGCTACGAATCTTCTGTTTAATACGAAAAAAATAAGTTCCATAACGTCCAATTAAATATAACCAAAAAATAAAACAACACAAATAAAAATTAAATAAAAAACTAACTACTTATGTAAACTTTAAACGTACGTGAAAATACTTTTTTAAATTCTAGAAACAGCATTTAAAATTTTGACAAAATTCTCCAGAAATAAGGAAACAGGTTAATTATAATTGAGTTCATGATATCTGTGAAGAAAACATAGAAACAAGGAGATATGACCCACCTCATAAAGGTTAGGAAAATGAGTAGCACACAATTCACAATATCCACTTGGTTCTTCGCGCTTTTTAGACCTAAAGAAAAAGCGTCATGCTGACGTCAAGTAAATTCGAGAAAGTAGGAATCATGAGAACAAGCGACACTCACTTCGATAAACGCTTTTCAGACCCAGTATGTCCTGTCGCAGCAGGGGATTCAGCTTGCCTCGAGCCAGAAGGTACAATACGGGTAGCGGCAGTGGTCTGACAAATGGTTGCTGCGATAGGAGGCTGAGTTAACGTGGAAGGCACGGCTGTCCGTCTTGACTGCCCGGATATTTGAGTGGTGAAGGTGAGAGGCCGGGGAATCCGTTCCGATCCAGAAACGGGACGGGATGGACCAGCAGCCGGATCTGTAGGGCAAGAGGGATTGGAAGGTATCAACTCTCGGATGCAGGGCCAGAGTCCCCTTACAAAGTTGGTATTCTCTGCATAAAGTGGCCGAAATGGATTCCGTCTGTCGGTCACTTTGACAGCTGATCCTTGCAGGGGTCGTACTGGAGAAAAAGAAGAGAAAAACTTGAATAAGCTAGGATTATTCATATCTCAAATAATCAACTACAACCACAGTACGAAAAAATAAAGGCATCACGGCGTCTGATCTGGACAGGACAAAGGTATCTTGAAGCTGCTCATATGAGAAACATTTTACCACTTCTCTAGTTTTCCCAATTTAACCAGAGCACTGGATGTGAACCGATAGATAACAGTCTCGTTAATCCTGAATTGGGAAAAGCGCATTATGACAAAAAAAGTTGCTCTAAATAAGAAGACAATCGTACCCATTTCGGTGGGTGAAGTGGATATCAAAATAACAAAAATCATAAGCTTTCAGCCTACTTTCTCAGAAATGTGAAATTTGGATGCAACAAACGCAGGAAATAGAAAAATCGGAGTACGAATCCTAGTTACGTGAGAAACTTGTTAAGTGAATGAACTATAGAAAGATCTACCATTATGAATGTAAATGAAAATAGAAAGGAATAGGGCTTCATCAATTTACATGCAACAAAACACGGAGAAGCCACCTGCGATTAATTTTATAACCGAGCATTACTCAACGGAATACTCAGTTTGAGTTTCTCCACTGGTGGATGGGCAAAATTTCTATACCACTACTATTTGGTACAATAATAAGCTAAGAGGTCAAAATGGATCTTAAAGGCCTTATTGAGGAAAAAAACCGTAAATAAATATTTTAAAGAGGTAATAGCCGTTTCGATAAAAATATAATGGTCCAGCCTTAAAAGTTGAAAAGATAAACGATTTGTGACTGTATTTATACTTCTAATGAACAAGATATAAGTGAAAATTTTAAAACAAATGATTTAAATTCAAAGTCTATGTAGGAAACAGTTAAAAAAACAATCCACGTTAAAAAGTAATCGCTTTGTCTTTAACATAGGGAAAAATGACAACGCCAATTAGTTAAAGGTTTTCTAAGCTTGATTCAAAAACAATTACCACAAATGTAACTCACTAACTGGCTGAATGGCTTACTAAACTAAACAACTTACCTTCAAATCTTCTGTCAATATCTGGGTCAAAATATTCAGAACTGGGTTCCTCGTCATTTCCCTGTAAAATAGCAAACCACTTGGTAAAATATACATAGTCTGATTTGCTTCAAAATATAACTCACAGATATTGCCCTCAGAACATTTTCGGGAAGTTCCCGAATCCATCCTCTAATCTCTGAAGTATAAAATAAGCGATGACATAAAATTAGATTTGATAAAAATTATAGTTGATTAAAAGTTAAATCACCACTAACCTTCAAGAGCAATTAGTCGAATTCCTAGGGTTCGAGCTTGAGAAATAACATCATGCTGCCTTGGAGTCGTCCCTTGATTTGCGGCCATAACCATAGCTCGACCTCTGGAAAGGGGAGGAAGAGATGAAGCTGGTTGAACACATTGAGTTGAGGTAGGTGACTGACGAGCCTCAGGGTTGTAAATTACGACTTCTACAGACCTATCGAAAAAGGGCCTTACATCCTGAAATGAAGAAAAACAAATTGCAGCATAAAAATTTTCAGGAGAGCATAAATTATGGTGGAGCATACAACGCCGAGTCTACTCAAAATTCTTGTCAATTGATCGGATCGAATTAAGTGTAAGAAAACCTTCTTGCCAGAGAGAGGAAAACATGGTAACAGATGAGCAGGCATAGTTTTATTAAATCTACTAAATAAGATGAAAGACTTAAACGTCGACGAAAACGCCTCAAAGCGACCGCCTATAAATTGTGTTTGTGGTTTTCAATTTAGAAAATCAATTTGTTTATGAACGAGTTTTAAAACGCTTCGGTTTTAAAGAAACTAAAACTTATTTTCTTTAACAGCTATTTTAAAAGACATTTCTCTTTGTCTCGATATTATTGTCCATTTCTTATTTCCAAGTTATTTTTAAATTTGATTTTTTTAAATAGTTATTTTATTTTTTTGTTACCATTTACGTGTATATAAATGCACTCTTAATCTATTGAAGCCTTACAAAAGGAATAAATCATCAATGTAAAATTCTAGAGTATCGACAACTGTAGAGGAATAGGCAGCATGAAATGTTATCTTGACTTCTGTTTGATTGGCAAACCATCAGTAAGCCAAAATATAAAGAACAAATTTTTCGAAAGTATGTTAAAATAATCTATATCCGTGTTGATAAGTACTTTTGAAAGCCCGGAAATATTCATCTGCGTTAAAATTACTAAGCAATAAAGCTGACGTAGTGAGATTAGCAGATAAATCAGGTTAAGAAAGAATAATCTTTCAAAAATTTCTTCCAAAACTAAGTTATACAAAAATTCGACTTTTTATTTACGAGAGTCTCAGCATTCATTAAATTTACGGACACTTGAGTGAGTATGAAACCTTATTTTCCAGCAAATACTGATCATTCATTATCAATTTCAGGAAAAAACCCAACATTTAAATTGACTCCGGAAAGTTAAGTAGAAAATATGTTGGAAAACTTCTAACTCAAATGAATTAGTTTCTCCTTTTGATGCCCATTATTTTGAATTCCATCATGGTCATGCACATTCAAAATTAAAATATTAAATAATTTCTTGCTTAAACACAGTTTTTTACTCTGAAAGTCTTAAAATCTTCATAAAAACGTTCCCATCAATGCGACTGCTCTGTTAAAATATGCATAAATGGATCTATATGACCTACACCCACGTTAGCGTGACGCTTTGAATTCTTTTCGACATTTCCAGTAAACTGCGTCGAATATTAAAGCACTTGAAAATTAAAAAATAATAAATTTATATGTTGATAGAAAAACTACGTATGTTAGAGTAAGCATGGCAATAACATCCATTGTATAATTTGTGATATTATGGCAAAGTCGGCACTTATGTTAATCTACGAAAATAAGTGTTCTTCTCATTATTCGATGAAGGCAATGGGAGGTAAAATACGGGAAAGGGTGATCTGATATAAAGATCTTACATTTTAAAAATATTAAATCACCCAATTTTGTCGTTAAATACAGCTTTAATTTGTGTTTACCAATTTGCTTTGTTTCTTTTTGTAAGAAATCACAACTAGACGTTAGAATTCTATCGAAGTGTCTAGACAGTGAATGTTAAAATTCTGTCA
The DNA here is from genome assembly GCA_000469805.3 of Hymenolepis microstoma. Taxonomy (NCBI): domain Eukaryota; kingdom Metazoa; phylum Platyhelminthes; class Cestoda; order Cyclophyllidea; family Hymenolepididae; genus Hymenolepis; species Hymenolepis microstoma. Next base: position 4,729,333 of record LR215995.1, on the reverse strand, counting down.
AGAAGGTTTATTATATTTATCGAAAAAGAAAACACATGTAGAAATTAATCTTGAGGGATATTTTTACTGTTTGACTTTTAGTAGCTAAATCCGGATAACGATCTATCTCACAAACAAAAAAGATATTATATTACCGATTAGATAAAGCTTCGTCTACTGAATTACAATAAGGAAAAAACACTTTAAAATTCAAATTTTACATGGCCACTTTTGAAATCTTATTCTGCTCTCCAAAATCCTCGAGTATATGAGTATGCTTACCATTAGTCAATATAAAACCTGTATTATATAAATTATGGAAGCACGGATTAAGTTACTAATATTCTCTACTGACATAACCACAAATTATTCAAATTCAATAACTACGAGTTACCGGTTTTGTTTCTAACTTACTCGAAATGATTTGAAGAAACTACACCTAAATTTTTTTACGTAAAAAAAGATGAGAGCTTTATAAATAAGTAATGACAAAGCATTTATCTATTATTTTTGCACCATTGAGGATCCTTAATTTTTCTAAATTGACAATTTAGTCACCCACAAAATTACAAGGGCAGTGTAAAAATGATTACAGAAATCTCATAGCAATAAAAATACAGTCTATACTCCAACACAGCAGAAAAATGGAAAACGGATTGATAAACAGTTTTCCAAAATCCGGTCAGGTCTTATTGTTTTATAATATTTAACTGACATATACCTCTTCAACAACGGTTTCATGGTGGTGTTTAAATTGCTACGTGTTTGCAGTGATTCGAGAAAGTTTGCAAAGCTCGGGTAAACTAAAAATGTGTATTTTCAAAAATAATTTAGCCTGAAACTAGTTGCCTTCACATTCCCTGTGAATGTCAAACTATTATAAAACTGCTTTGAAGGCCAGAAGATTAAAAAAGAAGTTGAAATGCATCTTAAATCGATTTAATTTTAAATCTAAAAAAGCCGACTTACAGAATAATCCTAGGAACAACCTGAAAGTACTCATTTAGGCCCCAAATCGTAGGAAGGACGTTATGTTTGGTTCTGTCGCTCAAACCGATCCAAAGTTTAACGACTCGAATCATTCAGCAGAGCGTTAATTATTCAAAACTGAGTAGTTTAAAACTGAAAGATATTTATTATGTTTGCATTTGACTGCATCTATTTAATTACTCAAAAACTATGGATATTTGCAAATTTCATTATTGCTTAATTGCTGCTATAATTACGCCACAATCTTCTAATATATTTAAGCAAGGTTTCGGGTTGCCTCAGTTGCTGAGATAAATAGATGTAATATACGACATTCGTGAGGGAAATGTTAAACACAAAGCCATTTATAATTTTGGTATCCCTGAATATTAAAAGACTTCAGTAATGAGACATTTTAATAATTATTATGCTATAAAGATTACTAATATTTATTCTGTTGAAAGGAAATTTGACCATATGTGCTAATAAATTCTTATAATAGCCTTTTAGCAACAACCAACTTCAAAGGTTGCTGCGTGTGTGCTTTATCTAAAGCATGGGTGTCACGTTAACGGAACTTAATTTAAGTGAATTAGAAAGTCAGATTCGCAGAGATTCTGAATCATATTTGTCAGACGTATGTTATTCTATTTGATTTCAATTTCAATAGTTTCAAGCCCAGTATGAGAACTATGTAGCATTGGAAGCTACATATCTCTCCGCTCCATCTGAATATGTTCCGAAACTGGAGAGTCTTCTGAGATTTTTTTCACAGGTTCACTTTGATATTATGGATTTACATATTTAGATTATTCATTTATACCCTGCGTATGCCAAAACGTTTAGTGAAAATGTTAAATCTGCCCTACTGTCTCGTTTCTTTGGAATGAATGCCCATATGCGAATGGTAACTCCATTTTCGTATCATGTACTTGCTCTTAGGCTTATTTAAAGGCTTTTATGCTCCTGAGAACAAGAAATTTCATCAATCTGCAGGAGTCCGTTGAAGTCGCTTTTCGTCTTCACAGATGCCACGATAAACGGGTTCGCAAAACTCTGCGTGGTTTTGTTATTAGTGATATGAAAAGAACGAATTCAAAGAATAACAATGGCAAAGCAAACACAGAGATCAGGAATCTTCTGGTCAACGCGGTGAAAGATAACGATACAACCGTTGCTAAGGAAGCTGTAATTCTCCTAGTGGAACTTTACCGACGAAATGTTTGGAGAAATGAAAAGTGTGTCAACATGATTTCAAATGCTTGCTTAGCTAAATCGAAGAAAGTTTATTCAAAGGCAGTTCGGTTTTTCCTCGGTCATGATGAGAAGTCTATCCAGGAGGATAGTGACAGTGATTCTGACGAGAATGTTGGCGTCGACACTCGAATCAAACAGTTAAAATTGGCTCATCGTGTTGGTGCTAAAACAAACAAACGCAAGAAGCGTATGGATCGGAATGTTGACAATTTGATGCGTAAAAGCAAACGCAAGGCGAAGGAGCACTTGCCGCAGGGTATTAATCTTTATGCTATCACACTGATTAACGATCCGCAGACTTTTGCTGAAAAGCTGTTCCATAAATTGGAAAAGTGTAACGATAGATTGGAAATGAGAATGCTACTGATAGAATTGATTAGTCATCTCATTGGGGTTCATCAATTGCTCCTTCTGAACTTTTATCCATCACTTCAACGTTTTCTCCGTCCCCAGCAAAGAGGTACATTTTCTTGTCTTATTTACTATCCTTCGCGGTTTGATGATCCTTCTGCACTGCCTTTTCTTTCTTGTTTTGTAGAAATTACTCATCTTCTTTTGTTCGCTGCTCAAGCCAGTCATGATCAAGTCCCTCCGGATGTAAGTATATGTTTATTACTTAGTTTGCTACGTCGATATTAGATGCTTGTAATCTATGCTCTTATAATTAATTTTCTTCAAACTAGCGAAAAAATTCAACCTCTGCTTTTGTTCATTCCTGATTTGCTATCTGCATTCTCATTTGTATTTCAAATGGATGGATAATGTTTCTGCTTAGGCATCAGTTGGTTACTGACCTTTTAAAACAACGTTTACTTTGTCAAAGGAATAATACAGAATTTGTTCCGACGTTTATCTAACTCCTTGATCTCCGGATGTGTACGCTGATTCAAATATCGTTATTTTTAACCGATTATCATTGATCTGTGGAGATTTAATGAAAATAAAGAAGAGCCATTTGTGGTTTTTATCAAATAATCATGCTCAAACAATTTTTTATGAATTGATAACCGATTTGTTCTTAACAGGTACTTTGAGGTTTTATTAATAATGGAATTAGACCAAAAAATTGATTTCTAACGAGAGCCGATTCGTGCTTGAAAAATTTGGCCTCTAGCTCGTAAGTAATCGACAATTTCCTAATCACTAGACTTCTCGGGTCACAGAATAATTCATAGTAGAATTTGCCTTGGGTAGAGGGAAGTAATTTTGAATCCACTTATATGTCAAAATGCATCTTTTACCACCTTTTGTTAACCAGAATTAATCGGAATAATTTGGTCACCTGGACCACTAGCTGTGCATAGATGGATGTGGATCTCGTTCTCTGCTTAGTTTTTTTGTCATTTTGCATTCCATGAATTACATGAAAACCTATGTGGATTGATTGAAATATTTATTGTTTACGTCTACGTCATGGCCTGTTGCTAAAGAGTATAGTCAAGAGATCAATAAAGTTCGACTTAATTAGTCCTGTTTTCATCTCTGTTTGCTCTTCCCCTTTTATTTCTAGGTGATGGTTCCTCTAGTACGCACTATTACGGACAACTTCGTGACTGATCGTGCCTCAGCCGAGGCAATTACAGTTGGTCTCAACACGATCCGAGAGATCTGTGCCCGGTGTCCTTATGCTGTAGATGAAGATTTGCTTTCCGATCTCATCAGTTACAAATCTTATCGTAATAAAAATGTTGTGGCCGCTGCTCGATCTCTTATCAGACTCTATCGACAGGTGAGTATTCGATTACATTTTGATTACATCTACGTTTGTTAAAAATTGAAATGAATAAATTTAGGCTCTTGAGTTTTTCAGAAATTTAGTTTGATATTTATTCCTTTTACATAACGATAGTTCTCTAATCAACTTTCTAGTTCAACAAGTTCAACTTAGCACATTGGTGTATGGGTAGCTTTTGTTTGAAAATTCAATTGGAATCGAAAGAGACCTTTATCTTCATTGTCATACATCTTTCAGTTATTATGAAAATTAATATTAGAGCTCCGAGGTATTAAGCCTAAAAATGTCTGGAAAAGGTGGATAAGTCCTTTTAATGGCAAAAACATTTTGATTTCGTCCAATTATTTTTTGCATCACTTCCAAGATTAGCTAAAATGATTGCCTCGTTGAAGAAGCAAAATAGGCGGAAAAGTGTGTGTAATGGCGCTATGAAGCAAATTGAGCTGAGCCTTATTACAAGATTCTAGTTTAGAAAGCATCACAAAATAGGGAGGCTATGCATATTGGGAGAAGATGCAAAACGGGCAACAAACTTAAGTCCAAATCGAGTTTATTTAGCTTATTAATATTTCAAAGACACCTGTGTTAAATATGAATCAATGAACGATTTAACCGCCGAAGGAATATACACAAAACAAAAACCGAGTGGAATTGTTAAACGAACTTTGAACAAGTTCACGCGTAATTATAAGAAATGACGTTCTATAGGTATTTGTAAATGAGTTTAGACGGAATTTAGTTTGTGATGAAAACCAGTCTTTCCACCTGGTCTTTGATAATGCCATTATCCTTAGGATCTCAATGCTAGAAGAGGATAATAACACGGTCGTTGTCTGAGTCTAATTAAAAAAACCTAGGTTAATGTTGAAGTTAAATTTGCATTGGCGGTCTTTTTTCGCCTTTCAGATCAACCCAGCCCTGCTACCAAAACGCGAAATTGGTCGACCCACGGTGGCCATCAAGGAAGCTCTGGGCTTGGAGGGAGTTGACATTACCGATGTCGATGCTCTTGCCGCCGCTGACATGCCTGCACGCCAGTTTGGGAAACGTAATGTCGCCACTGGCATTGCGGGAGCCGAGGTATTGGTTGAAAAGGTCAGCGGTAAGAAGAGAAAGTTGGATAGCCGCCAACAAAATGACCGTGATTGTGACTGTCATCATGAACATAATGAAGAAGAGGATGATGAGCAAGAGATAAAACCGCCGAAAAAGAGACGGAAGTTAGAGAGTGGTACGGAAGACAATGAGAAGAATCATGTTTCATCATTTTTGATTATTAAATTATGAATACTAATCTCCCCTTAACTTTGTAGAAACCTCTAGGGAGGAAGAAAGTGGTAATGATGATGAGGAAGGAAGCGAAGAAAGCGACTCTGCTGAAGAATCTGAAGACGATGAAGGACAAAAAGAATGCCTCAGTGATGTTTCAAAGAGTGTCGAAGAGAAAGGCGCCTCTTCAGCAAAGAATAAGTCAGCCAAAAATTTGACTCCTGAAGAAATTCTCGCTACACGTATCCTTACTGATGAGGACTTTGAGGCCATTCGAAAGAGGCAGGCTGAAAAGAAGGTTTGCTTAGATGCCGAGATACCATTCTTACTCAAATAGGACAAGTAATATCGTTATTTCTATTTTCAGACTCTATTTGCTGCCGCTGGAGGTCGTAATAAGAAACGTGGAACCCAGCTTGTTATTGATGAGGAGGACCTTGCAGGAACCAATATTGACGGTGGCGAAGATAGTTATTCTGATGCGGATCCAGAAGAGGCAAGTGGTCTAGTATCAATGAGGAATATAACCAAACTGGTGAAGCGTGCGCACTCCACCAAAGCTGATCGTATGGAATCGATTGAGGAGGGTCGGGAAGGAAGAAAGAAATATGGCTTTCAGGTTCGTGTACTTTTCTCCAAAAATATTTACCATAAGCACGCTTTGGTAGATTTAATCATATCAAGATATCAGATTAGATTTATTTCATTGTTTCCTGTTTGATGTTTCATGACTCAAAATTAGTTTGCTATCTTTACCAACATTATTCTTTGCAAGTGAGTGCGCATTCCCCTCTACTCTTTGCATCATAGCATGTCCATGCTTGTTTCAGTTGGGTGTTGTCTGGGGTAATTTTGCACTATGACTTACGTTCTGTACTTTTTCTTTATTATGGTAAGGAGTTTTAGCCTTTACTAGATTCCTTCTAAACCAAAATGTTCCTCTGGAAAGACGGAGTAAAGGAGGCGCCGTAGCCTTCGTTTAAGCTTTGCAAACGAACGGTTTGTCAAGCATGTTCGCCTAATCAATTCCACTCATTGTGTCTCTTGACCTTTTAAGTATGCTGTCCTTTCAAATGCTTCTGCCCTTTTTTTAAATTTAGGGCTGCTGTATTCATATATTTATTATTGATTTTATAGTCGATCTAATTTTGGTGGCTAAAACCGTTTATTATGGAAGTTTAATTATCCCAAACTGTCACTTTTCAGCTTTATGCCATGTTCACCCCAGTTTGCATTTGTAAGTGCTAAGTGAATGGCGTTTTACATAATGAAATATGAACAACGTTGCTGCGTGAAAATGGAAATGCGAAATTGCCTGGATGAGTAAGAATTACGACTTGTTCCAATATTTACTACTTTCTTGAATCTATACGTTTTCTTATTGAGATGGGCTGAATTTTCTTATGCCTTCAGTAGATTCAGTAGGGTACAAATTAACCCTAATCACTGGTTTACTGGTTCCACACTGGTATGGCTTATAGTCTATTTCCATTGTGTTTCATCCCCAAAACACTTGAAGTGGAAAATGAAGCATTTTAAAGAAGTGCAAATAAAATGTTAGTCTTTTGGTCTTGTGACCTTTAATCAGATGACATAAAATTAGAACTCCTAGCTGCGTATGCTGTGAGTGGAATAAGCACTGACCTTCTGGTGGAAGTGGTTTATATTTTGTTTACTTATTTTAGTAGCTTCTTGAAGCGACACCATTACATTATATCTTCTCACCAACTGCTTTAGAGAAAGTTTGGAAGTTGGAAAATGTTATGGATCCGGTTTTTTACTATTATTGAACTATTATCATCATTGGTTTACCTTATTAAACTAATAGGATTGGCCATTTACACTATTGGAAGTGGATCGATAGGTGATGCTCTCATGACGTCTAAACTGGTAGGGGCGCACATTTGCTATGCTTTAACGTTAAGCAAAGCGTAATTTTTCCAGAACAATTAATAGGTTTGTCAAAGACACTTGACTTGAATTAATGGGTGTATACGGATAAATGCTTATGAGAAGCTCGCATTCTCTCATCCTTCGTGTCGATTGAAATTGATCGCGTAATCTACCTTGATACCACTGTGCCATAGGCACGCAAACAATTATTCTCGGTCCTCGACACATTTTACAAATTATTTGAATTCCTTTCTTATAGGTAAATCGAATGAATCCACATGCAAGTACAACGAATAGGGAAAAGAGGAAGAATAAGACCTTCCAGATGATCAAACACAAGGCACGCAGGAAGGTCAAGCGTAGCTTTCGTGAGAAGCAAGCTGCTTTGCGAGAGCATCTGAAGAAATTCAGCAAGAACTTCCGCCATTAATGTACTGTGATTTGGAATTATCGCCACTTCTCTATCTCTTGTATATAGACTATTTATGATGTAAGAGTCGAATTGAATATATTGCACCATTGATAAATTCGATTTTGCGTTTCGAAAATTTTAACTTGTTATTAATTGGGCTCTATAGTATTTACTGCAGGTCTTAAGATTTTGGATAGGTTTGACAAAGTTGAAGAGTGTGCAATTTACTCATGCAATCCTCTTCGGCAGGCAATTAACTCCTCTTATTACTAATAGGAATTAAGTGGCTGTCGAAAGCCCGGAATGGTTTAATGCTGGATGTGTGGCGAAGCAAGATCAATTCTTTTAACTGCCAACTGGCATGTCCGTAGTATTAAGCTGCTAATGGAGTACGTTTATTCCCTGTAGATATTAATGGGATTGGTATTTGTGCATTTCAATACATTATTGAAAGTACGTAGAAATCTTCAGGAGTATGATTTTGAAAATGGAATAAGAAACATTTCAAGAGTTGCTACTCTCCCCGAGTCATGCCAACTTCAAACTTGGTCGACCAGATCTCTTGGTTTTGGCCGGTCTGTCGTCTACTTCCTACTTGTCATACTTAAAATTCTTCAGTAGCATCGTGCTTATTGTCTTTCACAAGGTACGAAAAAACTTAAAAATTCGAGAGATAGCCGCAAAGACAATGACTGAAATTAGACACATTTTTTAAGCGGCATCCCTAGGTATGTAGAATAGAATTATTGCTAAATATAAATAGGCTGTTTTAGTAGGCTCTTGCAGTCAGGGCGGATACATGGAGTGTGTGATGCAAAAGGCAAGAGCATATCTAGTTCAGTGAGAACAATTACAAATTCTAAATTTTTTTAAAAGGAAAATATGTACCAATAGAAAAGTAAACATGCTGGTCTGAATTCATTTGATCGAATTTATGGCTACGCTATAGAGAAGACGCGCAAACTCGATGGGTAACACTCTATACATACTCGTTGAGGTAAATAAGAATGACATTTGGGTGCTGGTAATAAATTTACCTGCGATTTTGTGCTAATTTTAAAGTCCACTTGTCACTACTATATTGTCAAAGCCTCCCAAAGAGCCCACAAAAGTCACAACTCTTTAATAACTCGAGATTAGGTAAACTTTCAAAATTTACTTGAATTTCTGCAAACCTACGACCATGCACAATGTGCGGACTTATAAATAAGCTAATTTTATGAATAATTAACAAGAAATTGTTAATTTTACTTTTCTTTGATAAAAATTAAGCATTTTAAGCCAAAACTTCCCAAAGAAGGCTTTTGATTCATAACTTCGATGATAGCGCCACATCGAATTTTCTACAATCTTCTGAAGCCAACGGCGTTGCGAATTGGCTAATGATCAAGGTGGGTCTGTGGACATATATATATACATATATATGTAACCTAAATGTAACAGGTTGAGCCATTTTCTATAAGAAGACCAAAGGATGGGCAAAAGAGCGTTTTAAGCATTATCAAAGGTACTGCAAATTAGCTCTATTTACAGTGCGAATTCTTGCAATGTTCTTTATTAAAAATAAAAAAATGGAGACAGAGCAAATTGATTTGTAAATTGAAATTTTAAATTTATCGCCACTTCGCAGGCTAGCTTGTCGATAATTAATTGCTTGATGATGCTACCATTGAAATGGCACAAACAAAGCGAGTAAAAAAATCAATATTCATAATTAATTATTAAAATTAATTTTTTCAGATAGAAATTCCAATCCTGGTAAATGTCATCATTAAGTTCACGCACAAACATTCCACGACCGAAATTAATGGAACAAATCTAAATTCCAAACTCTCCAATCACTTCCACTTGTAGCGGATTAGCTACCTAACTAAGTCTGACTGTACTCAGAAACCTCAGTGGCAGATTCTCCTAGTTCGTAAGACCCCCCAGAATTAGCTAAGCTATTGCAAAGCTAAGAAGAGACAGAGGTATCCAGAGAAAGCGTTTATTCTAGACATGCATGGCGTGGAGTGTAACAAGGGAGGAAGCTTAGTCATTCAACATGGCGGATTAAGTAAAACGAGCACAGGATTTTGATTGGCCATTGGCTGCGTGTTCTCTCTGAACTCAATCCGTACGCGAAATTGAACGACCGCATCTTCAAGTCACGGTGTGTGTTCATGCGATGACGTGTCCCACATACTTTAAAGGACTATTGCTAATGTTATTATCTAAAGTGATACCGTAATATTGTCAAGGGCTTACTGAGGATACACTGTAACTATAGGCGGTCAGACTTAACCCTTTAACGCCCAAATTATTTTATGAAAAATACACCCAAACGCACTCACGCGCATCTCGAAGCAGACTGATGTCATCGACGTGATGAGTTTTGATGGTATCAAGCGAAGGCTATAGACTTACTGAGCATGTTTCAAACGATAATAGCGACCTCTGTAACGAGTCAAGTACCAATGAAGCTTATTTTGGAAGAGGACCATACAGTCCTAAGGACGTTAAAGGGTTAAAGGGATGAAGTGAGGAGTAAACACTCATTTTAAGAGTAAAAATTTGATTTTGCCTCCCTTTGTCGTATCAGGAGAAAATAATTGGCCCCATGTTTAGCTAATAATTACTGCCACGACAGGAAATCCAATGATCGATGAGTCAGGGGCAGCGAAGGTATGCGAATCAGGTTCATTAAATCCGTACTGGTCTTTTACTTTTCAATTTCCCGACCTTGACTGTCAGTTATCTCGAGGTTAACAGTCAGATCGAAAATGTTTCAAATATCTAATATTCGCTCCGTTTATCAAACTTTTAAAATAAACGTTTAATATTTTTATATTCACAGTTTTATTAAGAAGCTAAACGAATTATATCATTTAATTCACCTCTTCCCATTTTCGAGTGAAACTATTATTAAGGCTCAACAGGATAAACTATTCTGACTTCGTTTATACTCCTCCCATTACCTGAATGAGCTCTTTAATATGATAAATTGCATAAAATAATGAAATTTTGCTAAGGAATCTTGTGCTTATTCGAGAGTCACAATAGGGAAACTTGTGGAATTTTCTGCTCTTGAGCATACAGAACTATTATTCAATGTAATATACGGTACACGATAAAAAAGAGTTGCGACTCTATTTTTAAATTAATTAACGTTGTCATGATATTAGATGAAAGCTCAAAACCGTTTTAGATTCTTATTGATATTTGAAGCAGGGTTGGAAAAGATTTGATACTAGAGTTACAAACTAGGACTCTGTAGCGGATTGCTACACTAATAAGCCTTGACTTACGCTCAGTAATTTCTATAGGAAGTTCTTCTAGTTTGGAAAGACACCCAGGAGCAGATATGACATGGAACACTTACTTGGGCTATGTCACTGACACGGAGCTTAGGCATGAAAATACAATGAAGGATTTGTTAAGCAATGCAGGGACTATTGATTTGTGGTTGTCTGAGAAGTCTCTGTGCTCACGACCACACTTGCTTCCTACGTGACAAGTTGCCGGTTGCACCTTTGAGTCTGTCTGAGTGCTCATGAGATTTCTTTGCTAAGCCAATGACAACCTATAATTCAGAGTACGTTGTAGTGTTTTGTGAACCTAATACACCTTACAAAGCTTTTCTAGCGTAAAACTCATAGTTATCTCATCTCAGTTATGTTGAAAATTGAATACCACTAAATATTATGTGAAATTATTTGGCCTTCTCAAGCGTTGGAGGTGGAAAAAAATAGTTGAAATGGCGCACCAATGACTCTTCTTCATTAAAACATACTGCCAATAATGACTAAACATTAAAGACGGATATTTGATACGGTTTTAATCTCGGAGAGCGAACTGCAAACTAATTAATTATTGCTTAATTCCAACTCAAAATTAATTAAGTAAAGAATCTTTGCTACCCTGAACGCTGCTCTCAGACAATTTCGCAATCCCCACCTATTTACATTTTAATTTACGTTCTCCTAATTGCTTTCAGCTGAAATTAGCAATTTTTGTCATCTCCCCGTATAATGAAGATAATGCATTGAACGTTATTTATTTAACTTCACAGTCGTTTATTCCGAGCGGTCACCACTCCAAAAGGTGCTGCACTAAGAAGGGGAAAGTAAAAAACGCAGAAATCTATTCACAAAAGTGCATTTCAATTTAGTAATTCTGTTTTCTTACTTTCTTTCGCTTTTCTCTAAGGCGCGTAATTTCCGGGCCCACGTACGCGCAAAAAAAATCTACCTTCGTTTAGCCAAACTCGTGTCTCATCATGGAAATGCTTTCTGCTTTAGACATCCACGTGAGAGCTTTAGGCTTTTGCATACGATGCTTTCGCGCGTGTATTTCCCTTAATCTTCTGCACTCCAGTGTTGCTAGGATATCACATATTCTGATTAGATACAAATTGGAATGCATAAGTCGTTAATAAATACGTGAAAAATAAAACAGTGACACTCAGAAACCCTGGCACTAGAGAAGAATTACTGGTAACTTTTAAATACTTCATAGAATCACCAATGCATTTTCAATCGATAATGTACGTATTTGGTTCTATTATTTATTGGTTCTAGTTAGTGTTAGACTTGTTTGTGTTCAACAATTCAATTAAATTTTGAATATTGCGGACATGGACACCTCGACTCCCCTCCATCTCCTATTGGGCTATTCCGACATTTTGTGAGTTCATATGACAGAGTTTAAGAGAAATATATAAAGCCAAATACGAAAGTAGGAAAATGAATTTACTCAAAAACACAATCAAATACTGAATGAACTTTGTTACAGATTGACTTAGAAGTTCTTTATTTATCCTATTAAAGATAGACAATAACTACATTTGGCATAACGAAATTCCAATTTTTAATTCATTGAGAACTATTTTTTACATAGAATGGGAATCAAAGTACTGAAATTGCAGGAGCAGGATCAGAAAATTTTATTACAAATTTGTTTTACTAAATTACTTCATTCAAGGAAATCGACGGCTGTCTAACTTTACCGCATGCAAACTAAAACTTAACGTTAAAATTCCGAGAGTATGGTGAAAAGCTGAACTTCTTAAATCAATTATTGAACATTTTTATTACTAACTGCTAATTAATTGTATCTAAATATTGCCATCTACGGAATCTGGGACTGCAGATGAGTTTCCAGGACTACAGTTTTGAGCTTTGAGTGATCAAATATTATGAATGCGTTGTTTTCAAGTTAAATGTAGATATCTTGGTACGTGCTAAAATCAGCCCATTTTATTTCCAATTTGTTGTGAGGACCAACTTCAGGTTTGTCTTAACTGCTGAGAGCAGGCATTTGGAAGTATTCATATTTACAAGAGCGGGGTGTGCGATAGACTTACCTCCACGTGGTGCACTCTGGACAACGTATACTCGCATACGGCAAAAAGTCTATAAACCGGCAGTTCACTTTCAACTACCATGACCCCACTGTGTGTCATATTCGACCACTTCCACAGTACTCACCTTACCTTTCCTTTGTATCTGTCTTTTTTACATCTGTGAATCCCTCTTCTACTCCCCTCTCGACTTTTTGTGACTTTGATGTTCCTCCTCTCTGTGAAGCTTGAAATAAACTAAAGGGCTAACGATAACTACAATAAAGCCTGTCATTTGATCTAAATAAATATTTACAAGAGCAAATGTAAAACTTTATCTGCCTCTTCCAAGAATAAGAACTTCTTCAAATCGTTTATCTTACGAGAATGAAATTACAGGCAATTCTTTCTACGACTTAAAAATAATCATGATTTTAATCACCCTAGAGGAAAAATATTAACGCATATGTAAAATCAAGGATTTTTTAATAACTAATGTGCTTCACAGACAAGAAATGGTCGATATCACCATTCATCCACACACACACACACATGCACCTTTAGTTGAATAGTATAAATGGAATATTTCATGAGCAATTATTGATGGAAGGAAATCTGAACTGAGATTCACGTAATTCCTAGGGCGGTTGGGTTAAATATATATGAGGCGAAAGATTTCACGGCGTAAAACTCGAAACCAGTCGAAGGTGTTCCCCAACGCAATCTACAGCTTCTTGATCGTCAAAAATCTCCGTTTCAAGCGTCTAAAAGGAGAGGAAAATAGCAAGTGAAGATAGATTTACAATTTTAGCAAGAGGGTCAAAAACCAGGTCATTGGGTATTTAATTAGATCTCCTAAACCTGCGTGAATTTTGACTAACCTTAACAGTTCTCTATGTGTACACCTACATTCCGGAACTAGGTCAAATTCTGGTAGCTTGCCGTAAATTATGGATCTAACGTGTCGCAGGCATAATTAATCTTTGAACTAGTTTTGACAACGTTATTTATGGCGATTTTTTTCGTTAATTTAAATTTTATTTACTTACTAGTTTAACAAGAAATTCTTGAAAATATTTCTGCAGATGCCTTGAAACAAATTCTGCCACACAAATGACGGAATCGGCTTCACTTCCTCGAGGAGTGCGTGGTGAGGATTGCCCACTGGAACTAAAGAATTCTTGACCCTCTGAGAGAGATGACTGAAATAAAAAGAGGACATTAACTTGAAGCTTTGTTATTATCTTATTCTACGTGTGAGGAACAGCCCACCTCATTTTACAAAAATCTTTCTTTAGATATTTACTTTTAACCCTCTAACGCCCTGCTGGACCGTACGGTTCACTTTCAAAATAGGCTCCATTGGCTCTATTGCCGTTAGAAATATGTTCAATACGTCTATAGCCTTCGTCTGGTACCACCAAAACTCATCTCACGTCGGCGGCATCAGTCTGCTGTGAGACACGCGTGAGTGCGGTTGGATGCATTTTTCAAAAAAATTAATTCAGGAGTTAAAGGGTTAATATCAAATTGTGAGACTAGTTTTCAATATTCTTTAATGCTCTTTCATTCACACTAAGATCGAAATTTCCAGGTAAATCATGGATAAGATCAATTTTTAAAAGCAATTTACAGAAAATTCACTCAAACATTAACGAAAAGTTTTTTTCCTTTCGGAAATGACCTAAGCCGTCCATTGACCTTCGTTAGCAAGACGTTTCCCAAGGTAAACGATAATTAATGAGAAACGAATAAGGGATGATTGGTAAGTCACTTTCTAAAGAAGTTATTGAATATTTAAATTTTCAAGGACGCACCAAATCGTAGGCGGCCCATGAAGTCTTAAAAGTGTTGGCCGAGTGGAAAGAATGTGAGGGATGGCCGTAAAAATATATGGTCAATATAATGTAGGAATTGTCATAAGCTGGAGTGGAAGACCCAATTACCAGGTGCTGGGAAGGATTTCTGCTCGGTTTGGGAAATTCAATTGAAAAATCGCGTTATTAACCCAGCTTTTTTCAATTATAGAGTCACTCATCCAACATCTTGTAAGTTTATTGTTAGATGTTATTTACCGACCAATATTTGTGATGACAGATAGAAAGGACTGAGAGGAGAGGTAAGTATGAATGGACTTAGTGACTCAAATTGGTCTAAACGAATGTGTGAACATTTTAAAGTCAACACTCGCAAAGAAGTACAGCAGAGAAGGGGAGGGGGGGGAGGGAAGGGGAGGGAGTTGGGCGAAAAGACCTCATGCAATTTGCACTTATTTTGACATGTTTGCGCGAATCTGTCGATAGGCGATTCAAGCCCTCGTTGCTATTCTGTTTCCCGGTTTTATGAAATGAGGTTTCTGCAGACTTTTATTTTTCGACCTGATTTTTGGACTTTAAAAGAATCAGTAATTCACTTACCTTCTGTTTTGGCAGTGCTTAAATGTTGATATGAATAAGATAAAATGTGCAACTTACTCGTTCTATAATTAGATATTCTTGTCATCACATGTTATATATTGATGGACCAAGTGGTGTGCGTTTTTTTTGTCAAACCACATATGAAACGAAATAAACATGCACGATGGAAGGGTGACGTTAGAGTAGTTAATAGGAAACATGGTGACAAGAAACCATGGAACAATTACCGACAAAGATAAGTTATTATCCAAAGTAGTATACCGACTACCGGCGTCTCTTGTATCAACTTATATCAGCAATTCCTTTATTGGCATTACTCTGTCAGAGTAAATTTGTCATTTGTCTGCATTGAATGTGAACGTGATTCACTTATTGATTTATTGCTAAGCTAAATGCCTTCTTAACATAAGATATATCCATACCTCTTGTCTACTGGAGATGGGACATTTATCGATTTTTCCCCATTTAACACCTTCATCGGATATTTTATCCTGCAAATCACGTCAGTAAATTTTTCTTTCAAATTTCCCTAAATTACTGGTTTGAACACGCAGCGGTAAGACTATATTAAGGTGTAAACCCGAAAATAACTCCGTGGAGAAAATTTGCGCCTTGTACCTATTTTCTCATGAAATATGAACAGTCTCTCAATTAAAGTACACGTCGAAAGGTGTGTAAAAGTAGTGAATTAGTAATTGAAGCGAAAAGGAGTCTTTCAAATTTTGATCGGATTACACAATGAAAACTGTGAACAAATAGCGCACCTGTAATTTTTTGCAGCTAACTGAGGTTAGCTCAATTTGAAGCTATTGATTGTAACACACTGGATTGCTCATAAAAATTTCCATAGCTACTTAACTACAAAGACAAAATTACTCCAAGTTGGAAGTCAAAGGAATAGCTTACGACCCCTAAGTGAGTTGCTATCCGAATAGGACTGTAGAATTGAGGATTTCACCGCGGACAATCAACCCTGACGGAGAGTCAGTCAAAGAGTCCCCTAAACCCATTGAAAAGGACGGAGTGAGATTGAGAATTTGCTTTAATGAAAACGAGAAGAATGTTCCTCCCCCTAAAGCTACTTTTGGTTCATCTGATGCAAAGGCAACATAGAGAGCAAGCTTAAATAGATTATAATTAACTATATTTACCTATATAAGGGAGCAAAACTTAAGTACAATCAATGAGATCAATCTTCCTCAGTCACCGTCATAAACAAGAACTTTATTCACCCTATTTCTGAATGTTCTAAGTCTGATAGACATTTTCATTATACTGTGCATCAGAATGTCACCCACAAGTTAAGAGATTGTCTGCATGTTGTAGCCTTATGATTTTTTATCCTTAATTAAGACTGACAAGAGCGGACAAAGTCAGTTACCAGATATGGTAAACAGAAAGGTGAATCTATTTCAGTGTTCATACTTGCTATACTTGCATGATGTCTTCCTCAGAAAAATTCGAGTGTTTTTTTTACTGATTGCAGTTTCAAATGAGGGCACTTAACGTGTGACATCGGTCCCAAAAATGTACTTTAAAGTAGAGAAGAGGGAAATCCACAGGTGAAATGTTATAAATACCCTAAACTGTTTAATTCACATAATCTCCCCTACCGTCCTTCACTTCTAAAGGACTGAAAGAATCATTTTCTATGGCTTCTAGTGCCCAAAAATTAGAATTATACAAAGTATAAAAGACATATACTTATTTCAGCTCACAATGTAATGAGCATTGAAATTGGATTGATCAGTTATAATATGAAAAAAGGAAAGAAAGAATCACTGCAGAGTTTTCGATAAGAATAGTTTAAAATAATAGAAGCATTTTAAGTCTCTCTTTGAGCAACTCAATTTCATTTTATGATCGGTAGTCAGTATGATCACCAAGTCACAGGTCTCATTTTCAATGCCCATGGGTAACCTTAGAAATTTCTGTCACGGTGGATCACGATTCTGGAACATTAGTTAAACCATATTAAGCCTGCCAACACTTAATCAGAAAGGTGTCAAATGAGAACATCCTTAGTATCCTAATTTATTCATTTTTATCCATTGGCGTTGTTTATGAAGCCACATTCCTTGCAATAATTCCATTTGAGATCATCATTAAGAACCTTAACAGCATTGATTATTTCATTGCAATTCAAATTTTTCAAATCGTGGAAAGGGAGAGATTTAATCAATGTGGAAAGACTTGCAATTACAAGTTTTTGGGTTTAAGTGTAATTAAATTTTGCATCAAGCTTAGTGGATGTCAATGCAGAAGAAGGAAATTTCACAAGATGGAATTAAATGAAGTCGATAATGCAATATATTATAAGCTGGCAACCTTATGACCTGGTGGGTCGAGATTGACCGAGAAAGAGTTACACCCCGAAAAATCTGACAGATAAAAGACTCAGATCACCGAATTTGATTTCGAAGAAACAAAATCATTTTTTACTATGTTTCAAGATTAATGGAAACCAAATAACATGTCTCATTACCTTTGATGCATTGTCTTTTCAATCTTTTTTATATATATTTTCTAAATCCAATTCGTTTGCACTTTAGCGGAATTTTAAAACTCTAAATCTGACACCACAGAAATAAGTAGAATAAAGTGACTTTGCCAAAATTACAGCAAAGTTGTTGTCCGAAGTCTCTTTCCTCCTACATTCGAGAAAAAGATAAATAATCAGTTATGGACTGGGTGCTATCGCATCATTTTTAGCCGTCACAAGCTTTTTATCATTTGTAAAAAAAAGTTAAACTAACAATTAATAATATTTCTCCCCAGTCTGAACAGAAGCTCTATTTATTGTGTCATTTCCGAATTCCAACGCTAGAACCTGTGAAAAAAAGAACAAAATACAAACCCAGACACGAGCCACTTGTGCCCTCTTGGTCGCGTGGAAAATAGGACTAAATTTATCCCACAACCTAGTGCCAAGATAGCGGATGGTGGAAAAGAGAACGCACACTTTTGCGGGAATGGTATTATAGCGAAGGATTTAGATCCAGGACGTTAAAAGCTAAATATACCGAGAGGGATTTTCAGAAAGCAATAGCTTTGTTTTGTTATTCCACCTTTCCGTCCATTGAAATTGAAAGGACCAACCTTGTGTTAAAGAATGTACAAGATGTTTAGATTTCCCCAGATGTGTTAAGGGTGTTCACACCCTTCACTTCCTCTCAAACTTTAGAACCTGCTTCATGCAACAGGGGGAATTTACAATGACTGAAACACAACCGGATCATTAAAACAAACACATTATATCATAATGATTAACCTTGTGCAGTCAAAATGAGGAGATTATAGTTGCTCTTCAACGATACGGCATGAATTGGAGAATCACATCTTAGGGACAGAGTCAAAGCACTTAACGTGATGATCTATAAGGTGTGCTTTGGATGCTGTCGAGGAACGCATCAATCGTGACGCCAGAAATATAGGAGCCCCGGTTAATAGACAGAATGTAAGCAGTTTTTGAGTTACTTCCCAGAGGAAGTGAGGCAACAGGTTGCTCCAGGTTTCGGGGCCTGTTTGAGGTCAAACTAGACGCCAACGGGGATATGGAAGTGGTTTTGAGAAAAACTCTTTTCCAATAGTATAACCTCGTCGTCAGTTGAATTTCTACTAAATCTGTTAAATTTTGCTGCAACCGACCAATTTTTTCTTTCCATGACGAGACCGCCAAATTTATCCCGAGCTCTCTGCAATCTTCTTATATAGAGTTATAAGATGGCGTTAAAAATAAATTCAAATTGGAAATTTAAAAGGTAAGTCGATCGATTTAACTTGGCTACAGAGTATGGGATATAACTCTAGCTTGAAATTCATTGAACTTCGTTATAATCGTTAGCCAGAGTAACGCTAGATAATTTTAGTTATAGAAAATTTGGCTCTAACTTGTCATTTCCAATTTGGCAGATCATTTCTTTTCCCTTTTAACGAAAGGTTGATTAACTGATGTCGACGAACAATCTCAATAAAATAGTACGGACATTAGCCTTTTTAAGTTATAAAACCGTATGTCATATCAATCACAGGCAAAATTCTATTATAACCCAGATTGTGACTTGACTACTTGAAAACTACCCTTTAGGTCACTTGTCAGTCCCAAATGGGTGAATTTGTTTATGATAAGGATGAAAGATTGGAGATTAGAAGTGGCTACACGGCCTAGTCATCGCTTGGATGATTAGGCAGGCGAAGGGCATATCAAAAAATGTCTCTGAATTGTCGCACCAGGTAAGAAAACCTAAAGGTCGTATATGTACCCCGAGGGTAGAACAAATGTTTATTATAGGTCAATCACTCAATTTTTTTATTCACCGTTCTTCCATCCTCAGGCTTTAGAATTTAATCCTAATTTTTCTCGCTTCCTAGTCACCTTACCCCTAAGATCTGCTGTTGAAATACAAGTCTACCGTCTTCTTACTCATTACTTCTTGCCATTACTTTGAGTTATTATTGGCCATACCACCGGGTGACCTTGGAAGAAGAGGCTTCGTATGAATACAGAAAGGTAAATAATTAGAAGTAGTAAACAGAGGACATTACATGACCACGCATACAAGCACCTACTATAGGTTTCAGTTTGATACACGAATATCGGGGGAATTGTAAATCAGCACCAAATACCTCTGGTGACGCTCAAATGCAATTACGAATGTCAAAACAGAATACTATGGTTTATGTGAGCTCTCTGCACACATCTTATTATAAATAAAATTAATTTAGAAATAAATGGCCTGATTTTGAAAACAAAATATCGATCAATAACCGCATGACACGTCGTTTCTATCATATTTAGTCTATTTGAGGTTTTATTCCCTCCCAACTTACATCCAAATAAATTTAATGGCAGTTTAAGAGTGAAACATAAATTATATTTTGACATACCGAGTTCCTTTTTTTACGGACATTTATCATTTTCCATTCTCCGGAACATCAGATGAATTCTTAATTTTGCCTTTGAGTATTATAACAACTGCTGCGATATGCCGTAAAAATATTGCAACGATATTATTATTTCAAGCAATATCTTCCGACAATATTGGTATGACAAAAATTCACGAACACGCCTGTCAGTTGAATTTCATTTCAATGTTGTGCATCAGCACGATTAATTTAATATTATTAAAATGGATTTCAATTAGAATGCACATTTTCTGGCCCGGAAGGGTATTACTTTTCGAAGAAGAGGCAATAATACTCATTGACTTTATTTTAAAGGAATTTGATTGCCAGACGAGTTTGCTTGAGTTGTGGTGCGATTGTTGTAAATTCTGTTATTTGATTACCTGAAAACTCCATCTTGTAAATCTCATCTAAGTGCTGAAGGAAGAGATCAGGCGTAACATATCAATCCAGAATTATTTAATTGCCAACTTAAAGTGAACACCCCGACTACGAGTTCGCTGATTATTATTACCCACAGTAAAACAAAATCTGAAAATTTCTAAATATTGAAAGCTACTGGGATTGGATAACAGGGAGTCCGACAATAAATAAGAAAGAGGCGAATTCAGAATATCTAGGCGGTTTGCTTTTTTTCGATTTTGGATTAATCTTGCATAGTACTGACCGTGTTTCCAAAAAAATTCCACTTTCATGATTCCTTTTTTTTTAATTAATAGTGGGGAGGGGGCGGACTTGCCACTACATATCATTGTCTCTTCAGATATTTGTGAAGGCAAAATGTTCCTACTTAAATTTCATCAGACTAGTGTTTATTACTTATTATCACGCAATTAACAATTGTAATAAATAATATTGGCCCTTGTATTGCTTATGAGAGGTGTGCAATAGACCTACCTCCAAGTGGCGCACCCTGGGCAAAGTATACTCATACGGCAAAAGAGTCTATAAACCGGCAGTTGAATTCAAACTACCCTGACTCGACTGTGTCATATTCGACCACTCCCACAGTACTCACCTTCCCTTTTTTTCTCTGCCCTTGTGTCTGTCTCTTTTACATCTGTGAATCACTCTTCTGTTCCCCCTCTCGACCTTTTGTTTTGTTCCTCCCGAAGTCAACTAAAGGGCTAATGATAACTACCATAAAGCCTGCCATTTGATATAAATAAATAAGTATTGTTTATGAGACCATGAGCTTCTAGTAAATTGTGATTTAGAATACCGGTCCTCTGTTTGATACGAATTATTGTTCACACGGCCTTTCAATCCAATAATTAATGTACTGGAGAATTTAAGAAAATGCCGCCAAACATGTGCATCCACCCATGCACACATTTTAGTAAAGACGATATATACTATATTGGTCAGAGAAGTGAATAAAGGGCTACCGAAAGGGTGAAAATTTATCGAAAAGGAAGCAAGTGGGAAGAATAATTGCTGCTACTTTTTAATCGATCCTATTGTAAAGAAACTCACTGAATCTGCAATCGATATTTTTTTAATGGCATTCTAATAAAATGACGTTTCAAGTATCCTTGCCTTTTATATGTCTCCTATAAATTAGCAGAAAATAATTACTCTCTTTCCCAATCCAGTCAATTGTATACCTTTCAGAGGGGACTTAAAACAATGAGGAATATTTGATGGTGTCCTTTCTTGATTGACGTCAAACAAAAAGGGTAAGATGAATGAAAACCGTTGATGCACGACGTTAAACGCCTTTCATCGAAAGTGCTTGTAAAAATTACTTATTTCAAAAGGCAAATCTACGAAAGTGATCTATTTAAGCATCAGGTACATTTTAATGATTTCTGTTGAATAGGCCCATCTAAGACGGAAATATTCATATTAAATTTTATAAATATAAAGGTGTAGTATTTGCAAATTTGCGGATTTGCATTAAAAGAGAAGTTATAACTTAATTCCATAGATACTAAAGACGATCCCTATTTCTCCATATCAGCTTGACTAAACAAAACTGACATAAAAAATGCGAACCACTAGCAACATTGTAACCTCAGGAGTTAAGGAGATTAGTTCCTTAACTTGCATTTTAATTTATTTGCTTAAGTACCATGTGAGGCACCTGGGTGTTTAGAATCAGATCACATGACAAATACCCTCATAAACGCTGGGATTGTTTACTTTGGCGCGTCAACATTATAATAAAATTTTAAGTTAATTGATAACTGAAACATTAAGTCACCTGAGCTTATTTGTGAAAAGAAACTATTGCACTTTCAAATGCCCTGAGATTTTTTGCTGAAGCAACCTAAATCCTGTAGTCTCTCCGTCTGATAAACTCATTACTTCCTAATATTTCAGTTACCTAGGAGTCCCCTTCTTAAGACCAATGCAGCTGAGCACAGTGTGAATAGTATCTAGATGGCTAATCTGCGCAATCCAATGGGCAGTAGAAGGTTTTAATATTTTCATTATAAAAATTAAAATTGGGTAGGCCAACTCTTCATGCATACTTTAAAGCTTGATGGTGTACGAAAATCTGATCTCTATAATAGGAGCACTTAGAACATGTTTTAGCCTTCCGTAGGGAAACTTCACTTCAAATTATTTGACAAATCTCATTTAAATATTATAACTCCTTAGAATTTTTGAAAACTAAAGGTTTCTGCAAAATTAGTTCCATGTAACCTTGTTTGGAATTAAAATTTTCGAATTTTTGACGCCGTCCCCAATCCCGTAAATATAATAAAACTGTTTTTCTCTTAAAAGTCAAAACTGCCCTGAGGTAAGCAGAATGAATAAGTTTCGCTAATCGAAGAGGAAATATTAAAATTTTTAAATCTGTAAATTTATTTGAAACATTTACATATTTAATTACATTGATTCTGGAAGTCGGGTCAGTTCTAAACAAACTCTTGGAGAAGTGGTTAACTTATTATCCTATATTCAAACGATATTTGTAGATGTAATTCAACAGTTTCTGAAATTTCACTTTAAAAGGAAAAAACCGAGGTTGAATTTTAAAGATAAATTCCAGGCATCAATATAAACCACGATATTGCAATACATTTAGGGCTCGTCTGTGCTGCCAAAATTCAGTTAGGTATTTTGGTTAAATGCTAAAAACAGGCATTTGAAAGAGCATCTTTTAAAAGTTGAAATGGAGTATTTGGCCTATTTTAAAGCTCAAGTGGTATGTTTAGAATTGATACAAATCCCCCAAAACATGGTACATGATTTTGAAGAATTGAATATGACATAGAAGTTATTAGGGCTATGAAATAACATAGGACGGAATTGATTTCATTGTTTGAACACAACACACGCGCAAAGGGACCCACAGTTATCAAGATAATGGCAGTTCTTTTTGCGTGGGGAATGTAATGAGGTCATTGTTGCTAATGAGAAGGTAATATAACCTGCCAACTTATAAGTACGATGCATAGACAGAGTTGCATGAGAGATGAATAAAGTTGAGTCAAAACATTAACTTGACATGAGTACAGTAGGCGAGAGTGATGGGAGTACAAGTCAAAGAAGGTGTGTGTGTATTTGTACCTATTTTTAATGCTTTCATTTCTTATGCCTACATTCAACTATAACATATTCACCAAGATAAATACGACAGTAAATGGTAACCATAGGTTATGGATTTTACTGTACTATTAATGAGCACTTCTTAAAGGCTCTTATAAGGCACTAGAGTAGAGTAGTCACGCCTTGAAAAAAATTCTTAGAACGACTGGGTCTCTTGATTATTTTCAAGATCGAGCGATGCACATTATAAGGAGCGATAAAACAGTTTTAATATAAATACTGATAATTCAAATCATTATTTCATGGAAAAGAATCAATGATAATTAATACCAATTAGAGATATAGCAATCACGATGGTATAATCTGCTACAAAATGTAGGATAAGGGCAATCACAGAAGCATGATCGTAATTTGACCACGTAGGTGACAATTTGTCGTCATTAAATCACCTGATCCAACTTCATAAAAATTTATTACTTAATTTCATCGCCACTTTGTAAAGGGGGCAGTGTTTTCGTATTCCAGTAAACAACACACACAAGTAACTAAGTGTACTATGTAGAATTCGATATGTTCGCCATAAAATGTCCCTGAATTAGACTTTTTCAAAAAATTAACATGAAAAATTTTCAAATACCAGCCCATGTTCATCAAGGAATGCGCGAATAACAATTAAATTGAGAAGTAGAAAGGTATCCTGCTGCAGCTTAATTCCATGAGTGTCTATCTGAACTTCCAACGGAGCACGTTGTAACACGCGCCAACGGAACGCAAAGAACAGTTGGCATTGTTTTAAGACCACTTGAATGGTTTCGAAGTTTTATCACCAAAGTTGGTAGAATGCGCACAACACGGGAAGAATAAGGTGAAAATCATCTGAACAAAACTGAAATTCAACTGAGTCCTTCTCTTGTATTCGTGGCTCACAACCCTACTTCACTACTCTCACTTAACGTGCTCCTTTGGTGGAAATGTGTAAAGGTGTAAATCGATTGTCCCCTTGGAAGAAGCTTGATTATTGTGAGCCACCGAGGTGCTTCGCAAAATGATTTCTTGTATTAGGATTTCACATTTTTCCACAAATACTAGTGTGGGGAACGCAAGAAATGATACTTACTGAATTTTCGCACGACATGACCGCTTCGGTCCGTGTGACAGTATTTCGCAACACAAAGAATTGATTCTGAAGGCCAGAGAGGAGTCGAGCTTTTGTTGCCTCGAAGTCGTCTCGAAGTCGCTGAGCTTCAGTGATTTGTTCCATCAATTGTTGTCGTCGACTTTCCAAAGGAAACTGAAAGAAAATCAAATTTAACATGATAAATAAACCATAAATAGGTAAAAAATGATAAAAAAACCCAACTTGGCTATGTATGCACGGAATTCATCGTCACTAAAAGTCATTCTAGGAATATTATCTTTTCTGATACATCCAATGAGGTTTCACATTCATTGAAATAAAAGTTTTGGATATTTTAATCAATTAAAATTTTAATGAATTAATGGACTTCAATGAACACACATTGATGCAGCAATAGTGAAGATTGCCACAGCAAATCGTTCAAATCAAGAAGCACATTTCACTTTGGATTGCAACATTGTTTTTAAATTGAATATTAACAAAAAAGATGTTTCCAATAGAAATCTTCTGCAAAAAAAACTAAAATTGATATTAACAAGGGATTTAAAACATCTGAAAATGGTTATTTAACTAACTTTAAAGCCCTATGAAAAGCCATCATTTGGGACGTCCGTGAGAGTGGCATCTCAATGAAAGAAACGATTAAATTGTCAAAACTCAACTTTGCAAAGTCGATTTTTTACCATGAAATAATCAGTGATCAAGTCACACAACGCCCGTACGCGCGTATATGATATTGCTTATACCCGGACAATGACTCGAGTAAACACTATTATCAGACTCTAAACCTCAAGGCCACGAGAAAAGCTTGAACCCATATCAATCAATTATGTAGTTAATAAAGTGCGTAGGATTGATGCCACTTTGCTCTAGCCTTTGAATCAGCCGTAATCGGGCGATATCCATTTGACACAGAGATCAAAGCGCCAGAAATATAGCCAACAAAATAACAAATACACTTCAGAAACCAAAACAAATTTTTAATATCCTAATCCGCGATCGCTTTTAGCTGATTTCAAGTTGGATTAACAGTTCGTAAGAAAGTACGTAAGTATTATCAGTTGTAGAGGAAAAGATAAATTTGACTAGATTAGAAATTCTATTTTAAATTCGTCCACCCCTCCACCCTCCACCCATCCCCTCCTCCTTCCTCAAGTTAGCAGGCGCTTTATCACGTATTTGGGCATTCTAACCTTTCTTGTATCGCACAACGTTCCTGAGGGCGACAGAATGAATCAGTGCATTCAGCTTTTCATCAACTTTCTCTTCCTTTTTACACTAAGCCAACGCGATTGCCTGAAACACTGGATGACCACACTGGGCTCAAGGTTTCAAAAGCAGCTGTTAAAATAAGTCTACTTAGTTCCATTCTCATGCAGTTTCAGTACGCCTCTACACACTTGTGCTAACGGAAGACCTGAAGGATCCTATAAACGAGATTCATTTTGAATTGAGGTTCTTGTGACAGCATTATCTCCAATGGTGAGGAACAAACGTGACAAAATATTCGCAACTGACTCCTCCAATTTTCCCCCTGTACACTCTTTCAATGCATTGGATAAAAAACCTTCACCAAATCTTAAGTGCTTCCATATCAAGAAAATGTCGACGATGAAGAAGGGTACAACGCGCGAAACTATGTCATCTCCATGTGAAGCCTTCAACTATATGTCAGTTGAGCATTTAACTTTGTTAATAATTTGGATTGGCACGCATTCTCTCACTTATACTGCTGATTAGTCAGAAGTTTAAAATGTCAATGACAAATGACCTCAAGATGAATCAGCTTTTAAATTGGTTAATTTTCGGGACTACGCGCTTTGGCAACCGATTTATGTGTCAATCTTTTACCCCATGGCAATTGTTAGCATTTCTGTTCCTTTTGAGGTGCAGGGAAGCAATGAACCAAGTGTCTTTTATCCCTACTGAATACATGTTGTTGAGGAAATGAGGCAGACACTGTGTTTTCAGTTACTTTAACAAAAAACCCATTCAAACGCGCTTTTGGCGTGATAAGCACTGGAATGTTGAACCATTAATTTGTTCATTCCAGAGGTTGGAGTAAAGTCAATGCGCAAGAGAGGCTCAACACATCTGAGCTATAAAGTGACGATTTGTTGTTTGAACGGTGCATGAATATTTGGTGTCATTTAGTCAGTTGGTTTGGTAACACCCTTTGGACTTTTGAATGAAGCGAATAACTATTTGAATGCGTGGAAGCAAAAAAAGAAACACCTGCAATGTCCATCAAATTCAATCTATCTAAAGACTCAAATGACACAGCAAGTCGTTATTTTCACCTCAACTGACCACATCAGTTGAAGTCGGTCATTAGCACTCAATCGCCCTCAGCCCCGCCCCGCCCCGCCCCCGCCACCTCCCTGTGTGTGTATGGTAGTTCGCGGTTCAAATGGGGTGCAGGGGGGGGGGGAGGAGGAGAGGTGTAATTGTTTTGGCCTCTACAATGGATGACCGCCAAATTGACTTCTAACCGACACATCTTCCAAATGAATAACGCCAACTTGCACAGGATTTTCGATTTCATTGAGAAGCTACATACCAATGCGCTATTAATTCCTGACTACTTCACTGTAAGATATGTTAGTATAAATTGTCAATGTTAGTGGGTAAAACCTTGTTGAGAACTGTCTATCAGGTACACAGCAGAATGGAACTATTACATCATCTAGGTTTAGAGTTGGATGTGATGTAAGTAATTAAGCGTGAATAGCACTGAGGTTGGCAGGATTCCAGTTACATTTCAGAGAGGCTTCATGATACTAGCTACCTATCCAAGATGATTGACAGCATCAATGATTTTCAACTTGGCTTCGCATTTGCTTGTAAACATGCAGGCATAATCACAGCACAATCCCAGTGAGTCAGACGTAAACGTTATTCTAGTGAATAGTGCTTGATGGAGTCGCACCACCCAAGCAACTAGAACTTTCCATTAGAATCAACTACTGGTAAAGAATATTTGCAAAGTTCATCCGTCTGTCCCTCACTAGAAGACAGCGAAGCGACGTCATTACTTATTCACCTGGCAAAACATGCAACTCACCTCCGAAGTTGCTGACGTGTACGACAATGTACATGTAAAGAAGATGATGCTAAAGTGGACTCTTGACAAACACAATAGCGTTATTAGCAGGCCTCAATTGGAGTACCTTTCTGTCCTATATTAATCAGTAAATCTAGCATGATGGAATATTGTCTAGATGTGCATGGGATGACGATACTGGAGTAGATCCCAGCAATACACAATATTTATCATTTGGGTTCCAAGGTCCTGCCTCATTAACATCCATCTCCACACCATTCTGTCTACGACTCCACACACACGCTTGACATGTCCACCGTTTCATTCCAACTCTTCAACATCTACCACCTTCTTTCGGCCTCATGGTGGACGATAACTTCAATTGTGGTTTTTGCGCCTTTCGAAAGATGAGTCAGGACCTCCCCATTGTTCTTTGCTAACTCAAACTCTGCACTAAATATTTGCCCGTCCTATGGCCGGAAAGGAAATTACTTCCAGTAGATGACTGAAAACTTCTTCAATTTTTGAATTTATTTTTAATAATCTCCCTCGCAAATGGTTTGCCGAGTTGAGAAGCAAAACGTAAAATCCTCATAGTAGAAACCATGCCGCATTCCGATGGAAGGAAAGGACCTCAGGAGTGAGAGGTATTGAGAAATAGTACTCACTGCTGACCGATGGTAAAATTAAGTGCTTAAAAGTATGCACCCTTTGAGGTTGCATTTGGACAACTCGGTTACCTCGTCAAAAAACAACCTTTCCTGTTCAAAGTAAGGGCTTGCAGCTAGTCATGAAACCGACAACCTAATAACGATAATAAAATTAACGAAAACAAAGCATATGCCAAGGTCGAACCTGCTCTGTCCACGAGACCAATGTCTCAATTCAAAAGAGACATGCTAGACTGTCTGGTTTCCCACCATCTTTATGACCTGGTCGCACACACTTCCCCTTACTTCCTTCTTCAATTTCCACTCACAACAACAAATCAACTCAACTTTATTGCAGCAAACTTTCAATCTATCTAGATATCAACTTCTCAGAGCAGATTGGTCATTGCTACTCCAAGTACCCATATTCCTCTTATACCAAGAAATTCTCCTCTATTACTAAACTTGAACTGTACTTTGCTTTTGAAGGTGCCTCAAAGGCAACATTAACTTGCCAGATATTCTGTGGCGAAGTTACCTTGAATCCTTCGAGGCAGATGCGATTTTAAATACTGATGTGTACTACACTAAATTATCATCAGAACCCACCAGAACAGCATCTATTTCATTGAGTTCCTTCGCATCTTCGTCTTTCTTGCTATTTGGCGTTGGACTCCTAGCTAAGCACTCAGCAATCTTCCGATCTAGACAATAGAGACGGCGAGTGAGCTGACAAATGAGTTCCAGCACAGCCGCCTGACTGGAAATGAGGCGATCAAGACGCGGCAGGAGATTGGAGGTCACGGAGGTGGCTGACGAGAGATCGAGGAAAGGGTTGTGATTGTTCAAAGTATTGTGTTGATGGTGATGATGGGAGGGCTGGTTGATTGGGGAGGCAACTTGACAAACCTCCATTTCTACTTCCATTTCCTTGTGAGGAGTGGTGGAGGAGGTGGCTTGAGGAATGCGGAAGTAGAAGATGTCTGCATCACTACGCACTTGTGGAAGAGCATCGTTGATGACTTTGCGGAGAACACTTCGCACCTATAATTTGGTAAACAATATCTGAGAAGGCGTGGAGAGCATTAGACCTACAGGTTGTTAAGTAATCCAAGACGAGGCCAAAATGTCCACACTGATTCCATGAACCAATAGTTACAAGATATCAGCTGAGATGTTCCAAATAACAGTTTGTAGACTCAGTATTACTTTCACAGATCCACCCAGACCCCAAGAAATGAAGCTAATTCTTTTCTTCCAACTTCAACTCTCTTCCCGTTGCTTGGCAATTCCAGGTGATTCTGTGGGCCGATAACAGCGGTCTTGCAAACTCACACTTTCAAAGCACAGGCTTGACAAATCCACAATCAACATTGCGACATATATCCTGTAAACCGTTCACTTTTGCACTAATATGAGATAATTATGCCGAGTATCGACTTTACAGAATCAATTGCATTTGTTAAGTACGTACTCCTCCATTCACTCGAAGGGATCTGCATAACTTTTTAAACATAAATTATTAGTATCAGTTCTCTTCAGACTGATAGTCGCAGTGAAATCTAACGACTGTCTGTCAGTGTTGGTTGTACACAAAAGTTGTTACTAAGTGGGTGTCGCCATTTGCCGTGCACCTTTACTACATCTGCTTCAAGACCCCTTATTAAAATTCCGTATGACATAGGTACTCTGACACTATTCGTCAATGAAAATAATGTCCAAACAGTCAATCGGAATAGAATCACTCAACTTATCTTTCCACTTCATTCACATCAGACAAAAAAGTAGGTTAGGCAGAGTGACAGTGCATATGCTATGCTTTCCTGCTTCATAGGAGCCCACAGTTCTCAAGAGTTTGGAAGTCTGAGTGCTATATCCGCCTGATACATGTGGGAGTGCGGGAAAGAAAAGGTTAGAGGGGCTTACAGTTAAATACCGGAATAGAGACTTGCCGTTTCAGCAAACTAGTATAAGTAATTCTTTTTCTTTTGAGCGGAAATTGCCACATTAGCAGGTTGGTGCGTCCGGTAAATTACCTATGCCCACTGAGTATTAGTGGTGAAAGAATTGAGAAAGTGCCGATAGTTATGCCTTCTCTATTTCTGAGTTTTCATCTTTTCCTCCGACTATATCAATTATAACTCCAGGGCATTTGATTAAACCAAATAAAATAATCTGCTTTCAAGTAAAAGAGCTAAGCCAATCAGTGGTTTTGCCATTCCCTTGCACTACCATCAAATCTGCTAACAACACGGAAGGTGCAGACTGTGATCAACCTTAGACATCATGTTTACTTCTGTGCATAAACAGGTACAGTCTTTGTGGATGTAGGCAGCCTTTCCTAGCATATTCTAATTCGGTTCAAATTGTTTCATGATGCAGTATATTAGAGCTTGTTGGATATGACTTAAAGTGAAGAACCTCAACCGGAAGGACTGTTATAATTCCAAGTAATCGTACACTGAATTTACGAATTTCACTCACCACTTCAGTTTCCCTTTTGAGTTCTTCCAGACGCTGTGTCGATTTTTCTAGAAGACATCGCTTGTATGAGAGTCGAGTTGATATACTCCTTGCTAGACGTCGAAGAAGAGTCTCGGGAGACAAAGTTGCAACTCCAGTTGATGTTTGGGCGCCTGCAGAACCGCATGAACCCCCATTCACTGCTTGACCCGGGCGTTCTGCTGTTGTGAAACTCTCCATCATTTCGCTGAATTGGTCGATAGTTATGCTGTTTCTAGCAGTTCTTCGATAGCTGAAATGGCAGTCAAAGGAGCACTTCGAACATTTAATTAATGGGAAGTGGCATTGGTTATAAGTCAAAGCTCTACGTTGCTTTGATAATCATACCACTATTCAACGAACATGAAGCATGGCTCTCTACGGTTTATAGCCCTCAAACGCCAAGCTGTCGTCTTGGCGTGTTCGAGGTCCGCACCAGGTAGCCTACTAAATTACACCTCCCACAGATCCCAAAGGAATGCAATAACACGGCGTGAGACCAATTACATTTATCAAGCAGGGATGTCGATAAATGTGTGCAGAAAGTCAATTTGAAGCAAAGATATTTCGTAAAAGGGTTTAGCATTCCTTCATTCGTTTGTATGACTAGTAGGTGAAGAACTTTCAACTTCTTGTGAAAAGCAGAATCTCAGCATGACATTTGACACTCCTCCCTTAATTTGGATTGAATAACAGGTAAAAGGATTCAGTAATTAGTTGGTGCTTTGGGCTTTACTTGGAGATGGCACCAATTTCCCTCCGATTCCAAAGTTCCAACTCAATGGCAGTCAAACGACAATGCCTACATTAGCGTTTCGGACATTGAAAAGAACACAATAGCTACTCTGAAGCTTCGAGCAATAAGATAGTTGGGGTCATTGCAGTTCGATGCGTATGCATTAATCTTGTTTGATGATCCACGTCTAATGACACGCGAGCAAACTTTCAATACTTTCCAAACGTTCATTATTTCGAGAATGGATTGCCAAGTACTGGGAGTCCATTTTTTTGCCCAACATGGTGTAAATTAATGCTGTGCCAACACTTGCATCACTGCTTATGTCGGCGAGGAACTGCGTAAAATGATGATCGCATTGAAACTTCCTCCGTACTGGTGATTATTTCCACGCTGTACTTGGATGCGAATGAACACTAATGAATAACATTTCATGTGTCGTGTATTAGCACTCACAGTTCTTTACGATTTTTCATGTTTCTCCTATTCAAGTTTCATCTACGTCCACCTCAAACAAATACGCTTAATGCGCCCTCTCATCCAATTTACTCATTGCAATTTCAGCACTCAGATATTCGAAATAGGCATGAAGTTGGCAAAAAGCCTACCAATTATATTAACAAGGTAGATCTGAGTTCAAGGAAATGGAATGATTGGTTTGGTGACTAATGATTCCAATTGCGTAGTCAGTTACATTTCAGCAACTGCAGTAACCTATTCTACAAGCCTTCATTTATTGGTGTGTGGCTTTATTGCCCAAACTTCGAATAGTCTTTCACTTGCATTAATCATCTGTAGCAACGTCTGCTCCTTTCCCACCCAGTTGATTGCCCACTTTCACTGTGCTCTAGCTCATCCAATGTTGCACTTGTCTGTTTTCTACACTGTAAAACAGTGCAAAGTATTGAAAACGTCGAATTTTTTCGGACAGCATAGTCACTCACTCACATTTAGCACATAGTCAATAAGATTTGAACGACACTGACATGCACATACCCAATAAAATGCACTTACTTATGCACCTAGGAGTCAATTCTACAATTGTGGCATTTTGGAGAATTATGAAATAATGCAGTGAACCACACCCCATAACTGGAGGGCTGACAACTTGCAATAATAGCAGAAACCTCTCGATTTCTCGCTGTTCCTCTGTATACCGCACTCAATTACCGTCTGCTTTACTCCTCACCATTTGGTAACCTTCTCTCATGGCAGGAGATAGGAATGGTTTTGCAGAACACAACCAAATTCAACTTGACTTGGTCCAACCTTTCCGCACACATTTCTCGCTCTTCAGATCTTCAGCACTACGTGTACTTTAATGAGGGAAAAATCATCTCCGCATGAGCAAAATGCCGGAATATGGATCTTGATAATTTCCACTTAGATGAATAAAATATGCCCTGGATAGGAGAATGGAGAATTAGTTCCAGTGGGAAGAACTAAAATGATTCCCTGCTTTGTGTCGATCCAAAACGCACAAATTGCTTCCCCAAATTATTGCTAACTGACGAATGCATGAGAACGACAATTTGACGAATGACTTCAAAGTTGTTAATCACAGACGCATACATTGTTTCGATATTGCGAAATACCGAAAGAGAAAGGGTGATAGAGCCGCCCACCAGTAGCTAATTTCATCACCACACAACAAAAGTGTCATAATAAGGCAAAAAGTAATCTATTTGGGATGAATAACATCTACTGG
This sequence comes from Hymenolepis microstoma, assembly GCA_000469805.3. Lineage (NCBI taxonomy): Eukaryota > Metazoa > Platyhelminthes > Cestoda > Cyclophyllidea > Hymenolepididae > Hymenolepis > Hymenolepis microstoma. Next base: position 4,695,899 of record LR215995.1, on the reverse strand, counting down.
CTCTTGACTGTGGAGTGCTAAAATGGTAAATTCGTGCAACAAACGCCCAAATACCCCTCCCCCCCCCCCTCCTTCACAGCACTCCACTGCACCATTTTGGAAGACACCTCTGTGCAACTGTTGCACCCTATATGTTTTACAAATTAACTTATGCAATTTACGATAACGTCACCCCTCCACTTCTTCGCTCAATTACATTAGTCCGCTCCCATTTCCCAATCAGTCAAGTCGACTACAAATTGTGCTGGTCTATTTTCTCTCCTAGTATTATTGGAACAATTAATGAAAAGGCAATTAATTGCATCGCTCTTCTGCCCAATCATCAAATATGGACATCCAATAGCTATGCCTTTTGAAGCATATATCGATTAATCCATTCAATTGGCTACTTTTGCCCAAGACAAAAAATACCTTCAATCCTATTCTTGGTTTGCACTACTGAGAATTGCCAATTAAGAAAGGGAGACATTTGAAGAGATAGACAACCATTCATGCATTCATGCATTCATTCACTTAAGTGCTTCTATGGGATTCTTGCCTGATTACAGCCTATTCGTTTACTCAGCACTCACATAATCAATATGGTGCGAAAGCTTCTAAAAGCAGAACCACTCCTTATGTGGATAATTGGGTGATGAATTGGCATACCGAGGATCTAAGGAGTGTACATGTGAAACCAAACAAATAAGGTCTCCATTTGCTGTGTATATTTTAACCAGCGTCGTAGATAATATGTCCACTTGAACTGCAAATTGTATGGAAATGACCATCCTCTAATTTCCTCCTGAGGCTAAACGACCACTAATTCTTGTTTATGCTCCTAATTGATGCTTGCATAGTTCGCAATGGTACAGATGATAACACTGCTTATTACATCAGCTAAAAAGTGACTCTTAATTAAGACCTTATTTAATAACTAGGCTCGATCCGAGTTGCACATTTTTCAGCAAGAAAAAGGAGTTTACGCCGTAAAATATAACTTACTCAATCCTGGTAGGAGAGCCATTAGACTCCTTGGCTATGCTTTGGTCAGGAGTCGAGTCCCCGGACAGCAAAGTGGCCTGACTAACTGCCAAGGACTGTCGAGGTTCCTTCAATTTCAGGTACTTCATCATGTAGGCTCTAACTTCACATGATGATCGCAATCTCACCTTGCTTACGCATTCTGACACTGGGCCTCCATCTTCTTCAATCTCATCGCCTCTGCATGCAAACCTTCTCACGATCTCTTGATACTCCAAGTAGCTGTTCAGTTTTCGGATAATTCTTAAACACCTTGTATCCAACTGCCTTTCTCTGTCCTCCCGTGCTCGACACAAGAACTTGGATGGCTCTAGAAAAGTCTGAGTTGAAGGTCTCTTGTCAGTAAATGCGGAAGTGCTTTTCGACCTAGGCAAATGCGGTACTTCGATTTTCTGCTGAGGACTTTTGGGCAACGGCTGTTTGGCAAGTTTGGATCCAAGAACGGCTGTGAAAATGTCCCCGAACGAGGTATTTCCTTGTTCTGAGAAGAAAGAAGATGCCACTTGGGGACTTTTGGGTCCATTGGAGGTACGGTTTCGTCGGGTTGGGGAAAGGGGAGTTCGGGAGCCCGTGGAAGTTGACTCCGATCTTCGATAATCCCCAACAATTCCTCTACTAAAACTTCCACGTCTTGCTATGCAGGAGGCTGGACGGACACTAAATTGGGAAAAAGGGAAATTAAAACACAGTACGCAGACTACGCTTTCTTGCTCCCCTACGATAATAAAATACCAGGCCAACTATTTGAAGGTCCTGGTTTTTATGCAGACTATGGCAAGCAGACTGTACGGTTTAACCGGCACACTTCTAAACTATAAGAAAGTTGTGGCCAGTTTGTTGATAAGCTAATTAAAATTATAGCCATGACAGAGTTCCAAACAGCAATAAAGAACTAAAACGACGCTACTCTGGGAGAATTTTCAAGTGCTTCGAATATGTCAAGTGTGACACAATTTTATGCAAATAATTCAACGAATAAGGGACATCCGCTAATTTGCATGCATGTGATTTTGTGGGTGATAAGTATTTGTGCATTATTTGGTGAGATAAGGAATTATTAAATTCAATTAAGTCTGCGCCTCACTCATATTTGCCTTATAGTGATAAGCAGTAGTGGAGCCTACTATCGTTCACACACCTTTCTGCGCAATTTCAACTCTTCCACTCTAGCCTAATTGCACTGACTCTATTTATTTATTTATTTATCTATTTATTTCTTTCTCTTTCGTTCAATAATGACAATTCCTGACATTCTTGCCAACGTGCAAATAGCCCATTTATTTTACAAAACAGTTCTTCCAAGAGTCAACAATTTTGCAAAATACCTTTCATATTTTAATTTCCGACATGATCTACTTCGCAAGATACTAAGGTAAATAAATAGATGTGAAAAGATAAAGGCGATTTGGATTTAAATGAAGGCAATTAGAACTAAAATCGAACACCCAAAGCTGTTTAGTTGTGGAATTATTGAACATTTTCTTTCACGTGTACAATTGGTCATACGGTGGGACAAAGGAGATGGTCAAAGATCGGTATGTAGGGCCTTATTCACTAGAAGCTGTTAAATGCAAGCCCAACTAAATGACTGAATTGAATATATTAGGCATGAAGAGTTAATTCACGTTACCCTAACAAACAGGCGACTAAGGGTTCTTGCAGTTGTCAAACTTACAAGGTGAGAGTTCCAGAATCCATTTCTCGACCGAGTAATGCAAAATGTCGGAGTGGTGGGACGGGATTCTTCTTACAAAGAGCCACGTGCAAGAATGTGAATGACTGGCGAATCACACTTCACTCCTTCCTTCATATGTCAGTGACAGAAGTGCTGCTCCTGCAAAAAGAGAGATTTCCTTAGCGGCTAAAAAATGAGGCCTATCGCCCTGATGATGCTTCTTTAATGGGTGCACTCTGCAAGTAGTTGTAACAGTCGTGTAGAAGACGTTGCACCGTTATGTCTCACTTACGTGCGCCAAATAGCCTTCATCAGCTGTTTTCGTGATGCGCGCCACATTTGGTGCACACACGTTAGCCAGTTCTGGTTGGTTCAACGATGGATTGCTGCAAAATTGGTGAGCCAATCAAATCTGGAACCATCTGATTTGATAAGTAAACAAATATTCCAGCAGCGTAAAGCAGTATTCTTTCACCCACGAATGCTCCTTAATAAATTATGCTTTAGCGGTTTATTTTAATCAGCGACCGTTGTTGTTTCAAACTGCTTTGCCCGTTAAAACGCTCAAGTAACTTTAATTCCACTAATGGAACTACAATGGAAGCCCGACTTCATTAGACTAGATACCTTCTCACATCACTAATGATCTTCCTAATGTCAACTGGATGCGAGATCATTTCACTAGTGGAAAGATCGAGAGTTGGGTTTAACCACTGTGCACAGGATATTTGGAAGTGATTAACAGGGGAAAGGAGGCAGGAGTAGAAGGAGGAATTGGAATGGTGGGATATGGGAGAGGGAGACTTCAGCACTGAGTGACGAAATCAGGACTGTGAGAAAGAGGCCAAATGAAGTACGGTTAGATGGTTGGGACTTATGAGTATAGTATGAGTCGGTAAGCGCGCAATAGACACAGTGTGCAATGTGTAACGCAACTTGGAATGAGTAATAATAGCTGATTATCTGAGGAGAGCTTGTACGCTGGATCTTCATAACCTGTTTCAAATTCAATTTTGTAATTTTCAGCTTTATTAATTCATCGCAACAATTGAAGAAGTTTTTGAAATTTAATCTTACTCATAACATTTAAGTACCTGTGAATGTTTGTCTTTTTTAGGAACACTGCAAAAGTGTGAATTTACACGTTGTGCAGTTCTAGGTAGGAAACGGTAAAATAAACTAAATTTTGTTTTCCTTCTAATTTTGTTCCCCATTTATCACAAAATCTCCACCTCTTTTCCATATTTGACACCAAATGGCCTTTTAGCTTCTCTCTTAACTGAGTCATTCGTTCATTCCTTCAAAGCATTCGTTTATGCCTACTCTGCAAATGAAATGCACCCGTTTTCCATTTGAAGTAATAATGGCCTAGAGGGAAAGGAGGTGGAGTTTAGTGCCATAATAAGGAAGACACACCTAAGATAAGCTAATGACTGAGAAGTGGTCTTTCTTACTTTGCACATTCCACCGCGTCACAACCAAACCTTCTAACTTTCATATATTACCGTTTAAGTTTCAGCTCGATTTCATATGACAATTATTCCGAAGAAAGTATATAATTATAATTCCTGTTTCGCCATTCACAGTAGGTGCAATAAACCTGCTGCGCTGAGTTCTCAATACCTTAACTTGTGGGACACCTCATCGCATGAGCGCACAGCGTGACTTGAAGGTGCGGCCTTTCAACTTTGCGTGCAGATTGAGTGTGAGGACACACAGCCAATGTCCAATCAAAAGCCTCCGCTCGTTTTACTCAATCCGCCATGTTGAATGAATAAGCTTCCTCCCTTGTTACACTCCACGCCATGCATGTCTGGGATAAACGTGTTCTCTGGGTACCTCTGTCTCTTCTTACCTTTGTAACTAGCTTAGCTAATTCTGGGGGTCTTACGGACTAGGAGATTCTGCCACTGAGGTTTCTGAGTACAGTCAGGCTTAGTTAGGTAGCTAATACGCTACAAACCATAGCCCATCCAATTGATGAAGCAATTATTCGCGTGTAGAGTGCTCTGCTCTTGAATTTGTTTACATCTAATTGTGTAGTATTTGCTTCAGGACCTAAAAGGTGAAGATAAGTCTCAAAAATGTCAATTACAATTTCTGAACTTCGGAATATTTCAAACTTACTTTTATTTGTAGAAACAGCCTACTCTACTCACCTATCAGACAACTTAGTATTGTGTCGTTAAACATGCTACCAAATCAGTCCAACCCCAAAAACCCCCACCTTCCTCTCACCTCTTAATGTTTTCAAACTTATTCCACAATATTAGTGAATAAGGATTATGGAACAAGTTTTTAAAACCATCGTCTAGATGTAAATTAAACACGCTAATTGCGACAATTTTAAAGTGTAGTGACGATCCCGGATCATTGAATTGGTATCATCTTTGGAATAGCCAGGTCCCACTAGGCTAAAGGATGATCAAAGATTCCAAGACTGATGACAATCAGTGGGTGAATAGTGCACATACACAAGTTATGCAAGCCTAATTCGAATTGTTTGAAGTTTCCCTGCGTTTTCTATACATTCATCCACCATATTTGGTAAAAGAGCTGCAACCTTATGATACATCACTCCCCACCTTCCTTGTCTGTAGTATTAAATTGTCCAAATAAAACATCGCTGACTGTGAATTTTTGCATTTCGAGCACCATACTAGAAGACTAACCTTAATCTAAGATATAAAATAATTCGATTTGGAAAGGTCTCTTTTAACATTATTTTAATTTGCTCCATAACACTCAAGTTTATTTTCAAAGAAATAAGATTTAAAATGGAAGTCTTGTGTGATTAAATTTGAATGTTGAAGCAAGTTACAATTACTGATCTCGTAATTATGGACAATACGTTGGGACAAGGCATTATGCCTGCTCTTCTATGTAGTTACTACATGTTCTGAGCGGAACAAACCATTGCGCTACTATACAGTTGGTGGTGCTGCCACTATGAGGTGTGCCACCAGCCTATGCAGTGCTCTAAAGCTGTGCGGTTCAAGCGTATGCAGAACAGCAAAACGCAGTGCAAGAGTGCTTGCTAGAGCGTAGGCTATGGAACAAATCCCATTTCTCTCTCTCTCTCTTGAGTCGACGTTGCCACGCTGTGTAGATTTGTGTAGACGTGCATTGCCATCATTGATGCTTCTGCGTGTGTGAGAGGGAGGAGGCAATGGTCTCTTCACATGCAAATGCAGCATTTACCCTGGCTGCTCTCTTGCAGTTGTCAGCATACACTATTCCTGGGTGAAGCTTGTTTCGTTTACTCTCGTGCCTCACGTCCACAATAATGTAGTACGACTGTATTGTTGTGTGCTGTTACGTGCTGGGTCAGAACATATTGTTTTGACGGTGATGACGAGAACGACACGTGCTTCGCTTGCTTGCTCTCTACCCATCCATCCCTCTCTCCTATTGGGTTGTAGATAATGCGTCAATATATGTATGCATCCTCAAACTGATTGTTTGTGCTACTGTGAGCAATCCAACTAACGGTGTCAACGGTCTACCCACGGATGGATGTGAGATGGAGTGGTATTCAGCTCATCAGCGGTGTGGCAGATCCGGCCTACTGTTGTACAGTGTTCCAAGACTTGTAATTGCAGTCCACAATATTGTACCATAGGGCTCATGTGTGACTAAAGTACAAAGACTAAAAAATTAAAATCTGTATTCCCTTTGTTTTATGCTTCAGATAAGTCACTTTGTAAATAAATTTCGCGGCAAAATTATTCATGTACATATGTCTCATCTCCGGTTCATCTGCAACTGAGACAAGATCGTAAATGTGTTCTGTGAACTCTTCCGACAGTTCACTTTCGGTTGCATAATCAAAGTTGTTTCGGTGCCTTTAATATTTAATAAATGAGTAGTAAATCAGTATGTAGCATTTTAGAACTTTATAGTTTTATAGTATATTACGTTTCTCGTGGGATAATGAGTGTAAACATAGGAATTAATGTATTCTGAAGGAGAAATCACTTCAAAAACCAAGGGAAATGAAGAATGCAAATGAACAAAAGACCTGTTTGGTAGTATTCATGCGAGTTTTTTTCAGATTTACTCGTTAAATTCGGATCACCTTACCACAAACAGCAGTTTCATTCACAGCGAAAGCATACTTGGACTGATTTATAATGATACTACCGCTTTGCAGTAGTAGCATTTCTCCTTAACTCCCTATTTTAACCTTAACAACGGTATTTGGTATATCCATAACTCATCTTTTTTGGCAGGTTTTCTTTTATTAATTAGGTCCATTATTTGGAAATATCGATATTGCTTAGTGAGAAAATGAGACACCTAGTATATTTATTGCATTACTCATATGCATTGAGAGAAGTTTTAGAGTCCTATGAGATTTCAAAAATGCAGACGAAAAGAAATAGTATGTGATATGTCAGTCAGGAGAATCAGATCAGGTGTTGAGGTACTTTTTTGGTCATTTGATGAAAACCGGAAGCAGATAGTCTTATATAAGCATGGGTGTAAATGAGTTGGAAATGTGGAAGGGATTGGGGGTTGGTTAATAGCTCCGAACTCAGGTGTTAGATAGCCAAGATGAAGTTAAAAAAGGTTTAAGGAGAACTGCTACTGTGGCAAAGCCTTAGTAACATTATAAATCAGTCCAAGTATTCATTCACTGTGAATAAGAGTGTTGTTTGTGGTATGGAGGTTCGAATTTCACGAATTTCACCCTCATGGATACCACAATACGGAGCTTTTGTTCATTTGCTTTCTTCGTTTCCCTTGGTTGTGGAAGTGGTTTTATCCTTTAAAATATATTGATTCCTATGATTACAAATATTATCCTAAGAGAAACGTAATATATTATAAAATGTACTAACAATATGTCGATTTCCAATAATCTATTTAAAGGATGCATCAAGAATTTTATTCTATGTTTAGGTAAAAAATGAGATATCACAAATGGTCATCATAAATAGTGTTTGGAGTTAAATTTTATCGCTAAGAGACGCAAATGTTTTATTATTAAATACGATATTCATTTAGACGATGTTGATGGTGGCCATGACGATGAAGTTCGGGCAAGATTTAGCAACAGAAAGTATCGGCTAACGCGATCGTTAAATGAATCTTGCTATATATGGAACTAAGAAGGAGTTCAGGAAGAACTATTTTATATATATATATATATTTATATATATATTTATATATATATTTTATATATATTTTATAAAGAGTGTGTCGCTTCGTCACACGCGTTTGGTCTGGCAAAAGCAGTGCTAAGACAGAGCGTCGAGCCAGAGCGTTGTAATGATGATGCATGAGCGATGATACGATCTTCAACAGATGTTTTCAGATTAATTATATTCGTGTAACTTTGTCAGTTTATTTCAATCATGTCAAGAATGCGATTTGTAATTGAATATCTATCAAATTTCCAAAGATGATACCAATTCAATGATCTGGGATCGTCACTACAATTTAAAATTGTCGCAATTAGCGTGTTTAATTTACATCTAGACGATGGTTTTAAAAACTTGTTCCATAAGCGTTAGAGATTTATTGCCCTTGCAGTAAACAGATCACTTTCTATAAGGAGTGTATCTGTTGCATATTGTCTTCAGCCGCAACTTAAATATCACCTTCATCACAATAATCCTAAAGCACGATAATTAATGCGATTTCTTTGATTTCTCATAAAAATGGGAATAAGTTTGAAAACATTAAGAGGTGAGAGGAAGGTGGGGGTTTTTGGGGTTGGACTGATTTGGTAGCATGTTTAACGACACAATACTAAGTTGTCTGATAGGTGAGTAGAGTAGGCTGTTTCTACAAATAAAAGTAAGTTTGAAATATTCCGAAGTTCAGAAATTGTAATTGACATTTTTGAGACTTATCTTCACCTTTTAGGTCCTGAAGCAAATACTACACAATTAGATGTAAACAAATTCAAGAGCAGAGCACTCTACACGCGAATAATTGCTTCATCAATTGGATGGGCTATGGTTTGTAGCGTATTAGCTACCTAACTAAGCCTGACTGTACTCAGAAACCTCAGTGGCAGAATCTCCTAGTCCGTAAGACCCCCAGAATTAGCTAAGCTAGTTACAAAGGTAAGAAGAGACAGAGGTACCCAGAGAACACGTTTATCCCAGACATGCATGGCGTGGAGTGTAACAAGGGAGGAAGCTTATTCATTCAACATGGCGGATTGAGTAAAACGAGCGGAGGCTTTTGATTGGACATTGGCTGTGTGTCCTCACACTCAATCTGCACGCAAAGTTGAAAGGCCGCACCTTCAAGTCACGCTGTGCGCTCATGCGATGAGGTGTCCCACAAGTTAAGGTATTGAGAACTCAGCGCAGCAGGTTTATTGCACCTACTGTGAATGGCGAAACAGGAATTATAATTATATACTTTCTTCGGAATAATTGTCATATGAAATCGAGCTGAAACTTAAACGGTAATATATGAAAGTTAGAAGGTTTGGTTGTGACGCGGTGGAATGTGCAAAGTAAGAAAGACCACTTCTCAGTCATTAGCTTATCTTAGGTGTGTCTTCCTTATTATGGCACTAAACTCCACCTCCTTTCCCTCTAGGCCATTATTACTTCAAATGGAAAACGGGTGCATTTCATTTGCAGAGTAGGCATAAACGAATGCTTTGAAGGAATGAACGAATGACTCAGTTAAGAGAGAAGCTAAAAGGCCATTTGGTGTCAAATATGGAAAAGAGGTGGAGATTTTGTGATAAATGGGGAACAAAATTAGAAGGAAAACAAAATTTAGTTTATTTTACCGTTTCCTACCTAGAACTGCACAACGTGTAAATTCACACTTTTGCAGTGTTCCTAAAAAAGACAAACATTCACAGGTACTTAAATGTTATGAGTAAGATTAAATTTCAAAAACTTCTTCAATTGTTGCGATGAATTAATAAAGCTGAAAATTACAAAATTGAATTTGAAACAGGTTATGAAGATCCAGCGTACAAGCTCTCCTCAGATAATCAGCTATTATTACTCATTCCAAGTTGCGTTACACATTGCACACTGTGTCTATTGCGCGCTTACCGACTCATACTATACTCATAAGTCCCAACCATCTAACCGTACTTCATTTGGCCTCTTTCTCACAGTCCTGATTTCGTCACTCAGTGCTGAAGTCTCCCTCTCCCATATCCCACCATTCCAATTCCTCCTTCTACTCCTGCCTCCTTTCCCCTGTTAATCACTTCCAAATATCCTGTGCACAGTGGTTAAACCCAACTCTCGATCTTTCCACTAGTGAAATGATCTCGCATCCAGTTGACATTAGGAAGATCATTAGTGATGTGAGAAGGTATCTAGTCTAATGAAGTCGGGCTTCCATTGTAGTTCCATTAGTGGAATTAAAGTTACTTGAGCGTTTTAACGGGCAAAGCAGTTTGAAACAACAACGGTCGCTGATTAAAATAAACCGCTAAAGCATAATTTATTAAGGAGCATTCGTGGGTGAAAGAATACTGCTTTACGCTGCTGGAATATTTGTTTACTTATCAAATCAGATGGTTCCAGATTTGATTGGCTCACCAATTTTGCAGCAATCCATCGTTGAACCAACCAGAACTGGCTAACGTGTGTGCACCAAATGTGGCGCGCATCACGAAAACAGCTGATGAAGGCTATTTGGCGCACGTAAGTGAGACATAACGGTGCAACGTCTTCTACACGACTGTTACAACTACTTGCAGAGTGCACCCATTAAAGAAGCATCATCAGGGCGATAGGCCTCATTTTTTAGCCGCTAAGGAAATCTCTCTTTTTGCAGGAGCAGCACTTCTGTCACTGACATATGAAGGAAGGAGTGAAGTGTGATTCGCCAGTCATTCACATTCTTGCACGTGGCTCTTTGTAAGAAGAATCCCGTCCCACCACTCCGACATTTTGCATTACTCGGTCGAGAAATGGATTCTGGAACTCTCACCTTGTAAGTTTGACAACTGCAAGAACCCTTAGTCGCCTGTTTGTTAGGGTAACGTGAATTAACTCTTCATGCCTAATATATTCAATTCAGTCATTTAGTTGGGCTTGCATTTAACAGCTTCTAGTGAATAAGGCCCTACATACCGATCTTTGACCATCTCCTTTGTCCCACCGTATGACCAATTGTACACGTGAAAGAAAATGTTCAATAATTCCACAACTAAACAGCTTTGGGTGTTCGATTTTAGTTCTAATTGCCTTCATTTAAATCCAAATCGCCTTTATCTTTTCACATCTATTTATTTACCTTAGTATCTTGCGAAGTAGATCATGTCGGAAATTAAAATATGAAAGGTATTTTGCAAAATTGTTGACTCTTGGAAGAACTGTTTTGTAAAATAAATGGGCTATTTGCACGTTGGCAAGAATGTCAGGAATTGTCATTATTGAACGAAAGAGAAAGAAATAAATAGATAAATAAATAAATAAATAGAGTCAGTGCAATTAGGCTAGAGTGGAAGAGTTGAAATTGCGCAGAAAGGTGTGTGAACGATAGTAGGCTCCACTACTGCTTATCACTATAAGGCAAATATGAGTGAGGCGCAGACTTAATTGAATTTAATAATTCCTTATCTCACCAAATAATGCACAAATACTTATCACCCACAAAATCACATGCATGCAAATTAGCGGATGTCCCTTATTCGTTGAATTATTTGCATAAAATTGTGTCACACTTGACATATTCGAAGCACTTGAAAATTCTCCCAGAGTAGCGTCGTTTTAGTTCTTTATTGCTGTTTGGAACTCTGTCATGGCTATAATTTTAATTAGCTTATCAACAAACTGGCCACAACTTTCTTATAGTTTAGAAGTGTGCCGGTTAAACCGTACAGTCTGCTTGCCATAGTCTGCATAAAAACCAGGACCTTCAAATAGTTGGCCTGGTATTTTATTATCGTAGGGGAGCAAGAAAGCGTAGTCTGCGTACTGTGTTTTAATTTCCCTTTTTCCCAATTTAGTGTCCGTCCAGCCTCCTGCATAGCAAGACGTGGAAGTTTTAGTAGAGGAATTGTTGGGGATTATCGAAGATCGGAGTCAACTTCCACGGGCTCCCGAACTCCCCTTTCCCCAACCCGACGAAACCGTACCTCCAATGGACCCAAAAGTCCCCAAGTGGCATCTTCTTTCTTCTCAGAACAAGGAAATACCTCGTTCGGGGACATTTTCACAGCCGTTCTTGGATCCAAACTTGCCAAACAGCCGTTGCCCAAAAGTCCTCAGCAGAAAATCGAAGTACCGCATTTGCCTAGGTCGAAAAGCACTTCCGCATTTACTGACAAGAGACCTTCAACTCAGACTTTTCTAGAGCCATCCAAGTTCTTGTGTCGAGCACGGGAGGACAGAGAAAGGCAGTTGGATACAAGGTGTTTAAGAATTATCCGAAAACTGAACAGCTACTTGGAGTATCAAGAGATCGTGAGAAGGTTTGCATGCAGAGGCGATGAGATTGAAGAAGATGGAGGCCCAGTGTCAGAATGCGTAAGCAAGGTGAGATTGCGATCATCATGTGAAGTTAGAGCCTACATGATGAAGTACCTGAAATTGAAGGAACCTCGACAGTCCTTGGCAGTTAGTCAGGCCACTTTGCTGTCCGGGGACTCGACTCCTGACCAAAGCATAGCCAAGGAGTCTAATGGCTCTCCTACCAGGATTGAGTAAGTTATATTTTACGGCGTAAACTCCTTTTTCTTGCTGAAAAATGTGCAACTCGGATCGAGCCTAGTTATTAAATAAGGTCTTAATTAAGAGTCACTTTTTAGCTGATGTAATAAGCAGTGTTATCATCTGTACCATTGCGAACTATGCAAGCATCAATTAGGAGCATAAACAAGAATTAGTGGTCGTTTAGCCTCAGGAGGAAATTAGAGGATGGTCATTTCCATACAATTTGCAGTTCAAGTGGACATATTATCTACGACGCTGGTTAAAATATACACAGCAAATGGAGACCTTATTTGTTTGGTTTCACATGTACACTCCTTAGATCCTCGGTATGCCAATTCATCACCCAATTATCCACATAAGGAGTGGTTCTGCTTTTAGAAGCTTTCGCACCATATTGATTATGTGAGTGCTGAGTAAACGAATAGGCTGTAATCAGGCAAGAATCCCATAGAAGCACTTAAGTGAATGAATGCATGAATGCATGAATGGTTGTCTATCTCTTCAAATGTCTCCCTTTCTTAATTGGCAATTCTCAGTAGTGCAAACCAAGAATAGGATTGAAGGTATTTTTTGTCTTGGGCAAAAGTAGCCAATTGAATGGATTAATCGATATATGCTTCAAAAGGCATAGCTATTGGATGTCCATATTTGATGATTGGGCAGAAGAGCGATGCAATTAATTGCCTTTTCATTAATTGTTCCAATAATACTAGGAGAGAAAATAGACCAGCACAATTTGTAGTCGACTTGACTGATTGGGAAATGGGAGCGGACTAATGTAATTGAGCGAAGAAGTGGAGGGGTGACGTTATCGTAAATTGCATAAGTTAATTTGTAAAACATATAGGGTGCAACAGTTGCACAGAGGTGTCTTCCAAAATGGTGCAGTGGAGTGCTGTGAAGGAGGGGGGGGGGGGGGGGTATTTGGGCGTTTGTTGCACGAATTTACCATTTTAGCACTCCACAGTCAAGAGCCAGTAGATGTTATTCATCCCAAATAGATTACTTTTTGCCTTATTATGACACTTTTGTTGTGTGGTGATGAAATTAGCTACTGGTGGGCGGCTCTATCACCCTTTCTCTTTCGGTATTTCGCAATATCGAAACAATGTATGCGTCTGTGATTAACAACTTTGAAGTCATTCGTCAAATTGTCGTTCTCATGCATTCGTCAGTTAGCAATAATTTGGGGAAGCAATTTGTGCGTTTTGGATCGACACAAAGCAGGGAATCATTTTAGTTCTTCCCACTGGAACTAATTCTCCATTCTCCTATCCATGGCATATTTTATTCATCTAAGTGGAAATTATCAAGATCCATATTCCGGCATTTTGCTCATGCGGAGATGATTTTTCCCTCATTAAAGTACACGTAGTGCTGAAGATCTGAAGAGCGAGAAATGTGTGCGGAAAGGTTGGACCAAGTCAAGTTGAATTTGGTTGTGTTCTGCAAAACCATTCCTATCTCCTGCCATGAGAGAAGGTTACCAAATGGTGAGGAGTAAAGCAGACGGTAATTGAGTGCGGTATACAGAGGAACAGCGAGAAATCGAGAGGTTTCTGCTATTATTGCAAGTTGTCAGCCCTCCAGTTATGGGGTGTGGTTCACTGCATTATTTCATAATTCTCCAAAATGCCACAATTGTAGAATTGACTCCTAGGTGCATAAGTAAGTGCATTTTATTGGGTATGTGCATGTCAGTGTCGTTCAAATCTTATTGACTATGTGCTAAATGTGAGTGAGTGACTATGCTGTCCGAAAAAATTCGACGTTTTCAATACTTTGCACTGTTTTACAGTGTAGAAAACAGACAAGTGCAACATTGGATGAGCTAGAGCACAGTGAAAGTGGGCAATCAACTGGGTGGGAAAGGAGCAGACGTTGCTACAGATGATTAATGCAAGTGAAAGACTATTCGAAGTTTGGGCAATAAAGCCACACACCAATAAATGAAGGCTTGTAGAATAGGTTACTGCAGTTGCTGAAATGTAACTGACTACGCAATTGGAATCATTAGTCACCAAACCAATCATTCCATTTCCTTGAACTCAGATCTACCTTGTTAATATAATTGGTAGGCTTTTTGCCAACTTCATGCCTATTTCGAATATCTGAGTGCTGAAATTGCAATGAGTAAATTGGATGAGAGGGCGCATTAAGCGTATTTGTTCGAGGTGGACGTAGATGAAACTTGAATAGGAGAAACATGAAAAATCGTAAAGAACTGTGAGTGCTAATACACGACACATGAAATGTTATTCATTAGTGTTCATTCGCATCCAAGTACAGCGTGGAAATAATCACCAGTACGGAGGAAGTTTCAATGCGATCATCATTTTACGCAGTTCCTCGCCGACATAAGCAGTGATGCAAGTGTTGGCACAGCATTAATTTACACCATGTTGGGCAAAAAAATGGACTCCCAGTACTTGGCAATCCATTCTCGAAATAATGAACGTTTGGAAAGTATTGAAAGTTTGCTCGCGTGTCATTAGACGTGGATCATCAAACAAGATTAATGCATACGCATCGAACTGCAATGACCCCAACTATCTTATTGCTCGAAGCTTCAGAGTAGCTATTGTGTTCTTTTCAATGTCCGAAACGCTAATGTAGGCATTGTCGTTTGACTGCCATTGAGTTGGAACTTTGGAATCGGAGGGAAATTGGTGCCATCTCCAAGTAAAGCCCAAAGCACCAACTAATTACTGAATCCTTTTACCTGTTATTCAATCCAAATTAAGGGAGGAGTGTCAAATGTCATGCTGAGATTCTGCTTTTCACAAGAAGTTGAAAGTTCTTCACCTACTAGTCATACAAACGAATGAAGGAATGCTAAACCCTTTTACGAAATATCTTTGCTTCAAATTGACTTTCTGCACACATTTATCGACATCCCTGCTTGATAAATGTAATTGGTCTCACGCCGTGTTATTGCATTCCTTTGGGATCTGTGGGAGGTGTAATTTAGTAGGCTACCTGGTGCGGACCTCGAACACGCCAAGACGACAGCTTGGCGTTTGAGGGCTATAAACCGTAGAGAGCCATGCTTCATGTTCGTTGAATAGTGGTATGATTATCAAAGCAACGTAGAGCTTTGACTTATAACCAATGCCACTTCCCATTAATTAAATGTTCGAAGTGCTCCTTTGACTGCCATTTCAGCTATCGAAGAACTGCTAGAAACAGCATAACTATCGACCAATTCAGCGAAATGATGGAGAGTTTCACAACAGCAGAACGCCCGGGTCAAGCAGTGAATGGGGGTTCATGCGGTTCTGCAGGCGCCCAAACATCAACTGGAGTTGCAACTTTGTCTCCCGAGACTCTTCTTCGACGTCTAGCAAGGAGTATATCAACTCGACTCTCATACAAGCGATGTCTTCTAGAAAAATCGACACAGCGTCTGGAAGAACTCAAAAGGGAAACTGAAGTGGTGAGTGAAATTCGTAAATTCAGTGTACGATTACTTGGAATTATAACAGTCCTTCCGGTTGAGGTTCTTCACTTTAAGTCATATCCAACAAGCTCTAATATACTGCATCATGAAACAATTTGAACCGAATTAGAATATGCTAGGAAAGGCTGCCTACATCCACAAAGACTGTACCTGTTTATGCACAGAAGTAAACATGATGTCTAAGGTTGATCACAGTCTGCACCTTCCGTGTTGTTAGCAGATTTGATGGTAGTGCAAGGGAATGGCAAAACCACTGATTGGCTTAGCTCTTTTACTTGAAAGCAGATTATTTTATTTGGTTTAATCAAATGCCCTGGAGTTATAATTGATATAGTCGGAGGAAAAGATGAAAACTCAGAAATAGAGAAGGCATAACTATCGGCACTTTCTCAATTCTTTCACCACTAATACTCAGTGGGCATAGGTAATTTACCGGACGCACCAACCTGCTAATGTGGCAATTTCCGCTCAAAAGAAAAAGAATTACTTATACTAGTTTGCTGAAACGGCAAGTCTCTATTCCGGTATTTAACTGTAAGCCCCTCTAACCTTTTCTTTCCCGCACTCCCACATGTATCAGGCGGATATAGCACTCAGACTTCCAAACTCTTGAGAACTGTGGGCTCCTATGAAGCAGGAAAGCATAGCATATGCACTGTCACTCTGCCTAACCTACTTTTTTGTCTGATGTGAATGAAGTGGAAAGATAAGTTGAGTGATTCTATTCCGATTGACTGTTTGGACATTATTTTCATTGACGAATAGTGTCAGAGTACCTATGTCATACGGAATTTTAATAAGGGGTCTTGAAGCAGATGTAGTAAAGGTGCACGGCAAATGGCGACACCCACTTAGTAACAACTTTTGTGTACAACCAACACTGACAGACAGTCGTTAGATTTCACTGCGACTATCAGTCTGAAGAGAACTGATACTAATAATTTATGTTTAAAAAGTTATGCAGATCCCTTCGAGTGAATGGAGGAGTACGTACTTAACAAATGCAATTGATTCTGTAAAGTCGATACTCGGCATAATTATCTCATATTAGTGCAAAAGTGAACGGTTTACAGGATATATGTCGCAATGTTGATTGTGGATTTGTCAAGCCTGTGCTTTGAAAGTGTGAGTTTGCAAGACCGCTGTTATCGGCCCACAGAATCACCTGGAATTGCCAAGCAACGGGAAGAGAGTTGAAGTTGGAAGAAAAGAATTAGCTTCATTTCTTGGGGTCTGGGTGGATCTGTGAAAGTAATACTGAGTCTACAAACTGTTATTTGGAACATCTCAGCTGATATCTTGTAACTATTGGTTCATGGAATCAGTGTGGACATTTTGGCCTCGTCTTGGATTACTTAACAACCTGTAGGTCTAATGCTCTCCACGCCTTCTCAGATATTGTTTACCAAATTATAGGTGCGAAGTGTTCTCCGCAAAGTCATCAACGATGCTCTTCCACAAGTGCGTAGTGATGCAGACATCTTCTACTTCCGCATTCCTCAAGCCACCTCCTCCACCACTCCTCACAAGGAAATGGAAGTAGAAATGGAGGTTTGTCAAGTTGCCTCCCCAATCAACCAGCCCTCCCATCATCACCATCAACACAATACTTTGAACAATCACAACCCTTTCCTCGATCTCTCGTCAGCCACCTCCGTGACCTCCAATCTCCTGCCGCGTCTTGATCGCCTCATTTCCAGTCAGGCGGCTGTGCTGGAACTCATTTGTCAGCTCACTCGCCGTCTCTATTGTCTAGATCGGAAGATTGCTGAGTGCTTAGCTAGGAGTCCAACGCCAAATAGCAAGAAAGACGAAGATGCGAAGGAACTCAATGAAATAGATGCTGTTCTGGTGGGTTCTGATGATAATTTAGTGTAGTACACATCAGTATTTAAAATCGCATCTGCCTCGAAGGATTCAAGGTAACTTCGCCACAGAATATCTGGCAAGTTAATGTTGCCTTTGAGGCACCTTCAAAAGCAAAGTACAGTTCAAGTTTAGTAATAGAGGAGAATTTCTTGGTATAAGAGGAATATGGGTACTTGGAGTAGCAATGACCAATCTGCTCTGAGAAGTTGATATCTAGATAGATTGAAAGTTTGCTGCAATAAAGTTGAGTTGATTTGTTGTTGTGAGTGGAAATTGAAGAAGGAAGTAAGGGGAAGTGTGTGCGACCAGGTCATAAAGATGGTGGGAAACCAGACAGTCTAGCATGTCTCTTTTGAATTGAGACATTGGTCTCGTGGACAGAGCAGGTTCGACCTTGGCATATGCTTTGTTTTCGTTAATTTTATTATCGTTATTAGGTTGTCGGTTTCATGACTAGCTGCAAGCCCTTACTTTGAACAGGAAAGGTTGTTTTTTGACGAGGTAACCGAGTTGTCCAAATGCAACCTCAAAGGGTGCATACTTTTAAGCACTTAATTTTACCATCGGTCAGCAGTGAGTACTATTTCTCAATACCTCTCACTCCTGAGGTCCTTTCCTTCCATCGGAATGCGGCATGGTTTCTACTATGAGGATTTTACGTTTTGCTTCTCAACTCGGCAAACCATTTGCGAGGGAGATTATTAAAAATAAATTCAAAAATTGAAGAAGTTTTCAGTCATCTACTGGAAGTAATTTCCTTTCCGGCCATAGGACGGGCAAATATTTAGTGCAGAGTTTGAGTTAGCAAAGAACAATGGGGAGGTCCTGACTCATCTTTCGAAAGGCGCAAAAACCACAATTGAAGTTATCGTCCACCATGAGGCCGAAAGAAGGTGGTAGATGTTGAAGAGTTGGAATGAAACGGTGGACATGTCAAGCGTGTGTGTGGAGTCGTAGACAGAATGGTGTGGAGATGGATGTTAATGAGGCAGGACCTTGGAACCCAAATGATAAATATTGTGTATTGCTGGGATCTACTCCAGTATCGTCATCCCATGCACATCTAGACAATATTCCATCATGCTAGATTTACTGATTAATATAGGACAGAAAGGTACTCCAATTGAGGCCTGCTAATAACGCTATTGTGTTTGTCAAGAGTCCACTTTAGCATCATCTTCTTTACATGTACATTGTCGTACACGTCAGCAACTTCGGAGGTGAGTTGCATGTTTTGCCAGGTGAATAAGTAATGACGTCGCTTCGCTGTCTTCTAGTGAGGGACAGACGGATGAACTTTGCAAATATTCTTTACCAGTAGTTGATTCTAATGGAAAGTTCTAGTTGCTTGGGTGGTGCGACTCCATCAAGCACTATTCACTAGAATAACGTTTACGTCTGACTCACTGGGATTGTGCTGTGATTATGCCTGCATGTTTACAAGCAAATGCGAAGCCAAGTTGAAAATCATTGATGCTGTCAATCATCTTGGATAGGTAGCTAGTATCATGAAGCCTCTCTGAAATGTAACTGGAATCCTGCCAACCTCAGTGCTATTCACGCTTAATTACTTACATCACATCCAACTCTAAACCTAGATGATGTAATAGTTCCATTCTGCTGTGTACCTGATAGACAGTTCTCAACAAGGTTTTACCCACTAACATTGACAATTTATACTAACATATCTTACAGTGAAGTAGTCAGGAATTAATAGCGCATTGGTATGTAGCTTCTCAATGAAATCGAAAATCCTGTGCAAGTTGGCGTTATTCATTTGGAAGATGTGTCGGTTAGAAGTCAATTTGGCGGTCATCCATTGTAGAGGCCAAAACAATTACACCTCTCCTCCTCCCCCCCCCCCTGCACCCCATTTGAACCGCGAACTACCATACACACACAGGGAGGTGGCGGGGGCGGGGCGGGGCGGGGCTGAGGGCGATTGAGTGCTAATGACCGACTTCAACTGATGTGGTCAGTTGAGGTGAAAATAACGACTTGCTGTGTCATTTGAGTCTTTAGATAGATTGAATTTGATGGACATTGCAGGTGTTTCTTTTTTTGCTTCCACGCATTCAAATAGTTATTCGCTTCATTCAAAAGTCCAAAGGGTGTTACCAAACCAACTGACTAAATGACACCAAATATTCATGCACCGTTCAAACAACAAATCGTCACTTTATAGCTCAGATGTGTTGAGCCTCTCTTGCGCATTGACTTTACTCCAACCTCTGGAATGAACAAATTAATGGTTCAACATTCCAGTGCTTATCACGCCAAAAGCGCGTTTGAATGGGTTTTTTGTTAAAGTAACTGAAAACACAGTGTCTGCCTCATTTCCTCAACAACATGTATTCAGTAGGGATAAAAGACACTTGGTTCATTGCTTCCCTGCACCTCAAAAGGAACAGAAATGCTAACAATTGCCATGGGGTAAAAGATTGACACATAAATCGGTTGCCAAAGCGCGTAGTCCCGAAAATTAACCAATTTAAAAGCTGATTCATCTTGAGGTCATTTGTCATTGACATTTTAAACTTCTGACTAATCAGCAGTATAAGTGAGAGAATGCGTGCCAATCCAAATTATTAACAAAGTTAAATGCTCAACTGACATATAGTTGAAGGCTTCACATGGAGATGACATAGTTTCGCGCGTTGTACCCTTCTTCATCGTCGACATTTTCTTGATATGGAAGCACTTAAGATTTGGTGAAGGTTTTTTATCCAATGCATTGAAAGAGTGTACAGGGGGAAAATTGGAGGAGTCAGTTGCGAATATTTTGTCACGTTTGTTCCTCACCATTGGAGATAATGCTGTCACAAGAACCTCAATTCAAAATGAATCTCGTTTATAGGATCCTTCAGGTCTTCCGTTAGCACAAGTGTGTAGAGGCGTACTGAAACTGCATGAGAATGGAACTAAGTAGACCTATTTCAGCACCTACAGTTGGTGGTCTGGATAAAACTGCTATTTAAGTTCAGTATCCACATCATACCACTTTAGTATATAAGCGCTCCCTCAAATAGTAATTCAAGTGACATTTGCGTAATTTACTTTAACCACGTATGATAATCATTAGCATACCGCGAAATAGGTGAAAAGCAGTTTTGGTAGTCAAAACCTGACAATAAGGAACTGGGCCATGCCTGTGCTATTCATGACCCACCCTTCTTCAATAATCACAATCGTTGAGTTTCATGCTCAATCAATCGTTTGACATTGAGCTAACTTAGACATGTAACTTTCCCAATTTCCTTCCTAATGAACTACTACTTCTGGCAGTCATAGTTATTGCAAAGTGTGTGCAACCGATTGGCTCTTGTGTCCTTCACAACGCAAACCGAAAGAAAGAATATGCTATATTTTATTAATAAAAGGAAATCAATATCGAAACTGAAGCATACCAAAGGTTTTGGTATGCTCTAATACGAAAAAAAGTTAACTGCACAAAACGCGTCAGTTTCGTGCTTATTACAACCAGACGTAAATATTTTGGCATAGAAAAATTTAATATAACTAGATATCAACATCAGACATATAGCTTAAGTCGTCTATAGGCGTTCGTTCTGAAAAACTTCCACTATTTTGATTCAGAGAGCCAATATGGAGGGCATGAGTGGGTGTAAGAAGTTCCCTTTCGACCTCATCTAATGGCAGAGCTACAACCCTCCTCTTATCCTCCTCCTCCTCACTAATATCGTCAATTTCAATCACGCTGAATGTGGTCGGACTTTCTTTACCATTGAAGTTACGCGCCTGAATTTTCCGCCAATCACCTTCAGCTTCTCCAATGTATTCGCGGATTATTGGCGTAGGGCCTGAAGATTTGCATTTTTTCAGCTCACTAGTGGCTGATGGAATTCGAAAATCAAAGTTAACAGCACTATCTAGAGCTGCTAAAGCGCTTTCAGTATCACTGTCGGGAGTGTGAATGACTGTTTCCTGAGGATGTTCAATTTTGTGGCCATTGAGTAACCATGGGGACGAAACGTTTGTTGGCGTACACTCATTATCTAACCTCCTTGATCTCCTTCTAAAAAACGGAATATCAACTGATTAATTAAATATGTTACTTCAGAAATGTCGTTATACGAAGCTTGAAAAAGAAGACAGCGTTAATACTATCTTTAATAAAAAATAAATAAGTTAATTAATATTATTAATTTTGTATGATCTACTTAATAAATGGATAATTTTTTATCAGTAGTGGTATATTATTTGGCATGATTCAACATATTTCCGCAAAAAATTATTAAATTAGTATAAGAATATTCTGAAATAGAAATTTCCTAAACTAAATGTTTAACATAATCCAAGCATTTGTTGACACCTCAAATTAATAATAATCAGCATTATTATTATTATTATTAAAAAGCCAAAACGCGTATAACTGAAGTTATAACACGCGCCTTCAGTAAAAAACTAAAAAGCCCCTGGTGGAGCTGTTAATCGATAATCAACAGCGCGTATGCCAACTAAATGCAGCGTTTACCAAACAAACTTACGAAAATTCAGATTCTGGTTTGATTGACTGATTCAAATGAGAGCTAAAAGTTTTTATCAATATAATTATGTCACAAAATTCACCGTTTCAATTAAATGGATTGGAATAGAGAAGGAATATATATGCAAGGATACATATTATTACCTGTCTAAGGGCCTTGGAAATGGTCGCGAGGCCACCTTTTCAGAGGATTCATTTTGAGGACTTTGAAAGTGATTTAACTAAATTTAAACCAATTAGATGGGATTAATTTGCATCTTTTTAACAAAAAGTTATTTGTCTTCAAGCAGGTGGTGTTTTAACAATTGATTTCAAAGTTGTCCAATTCACTCAAAATTCCAAATTTAGGTGTATTAAGTTATAAATAAATCGAGGTCTTCGGATCTTTTACAAAAGTACAAGTGAAAATTGAAGCTAATTTATTAACTAATCTGCTATTAAGCCATCGCATTTTAAATATATACGCACATTAACTAATGAATTGCCACAGTCATTAAGACTCATATTTCCGACGATCAGGTAACAATGGTCAGAATCAAGACCAAGGGTGCAGGTAAGTGATTTAAGAGCAGAAGATTGAGTTAATGTATGCTAAGATAATTTGACTAATCTTCCAGGGCAGGAGGTGTCATTTTAAAAAAATCTTACTGATTTATGTTTTTGTTGTGACTTCCGTTGATCGTGAGGCACATCTAAAAGACGTTTTTCAGCGGCTCTTTTCATCTGATCTTCGTAAGCTATAAAAATGAAATGCTATTTTTAAAAAAAATTTTGACCAAATTTATTGGAGAATATATTTCTATCATTTGACAAATATGCCGGGACTTGCGTTGAACACATTAAGATTCGCATATTGTATTGCAAAATTCTTACCTAAACTGCCTGCAACGTCCAAAATTTCATTGTAGACTACAATTAACATAATTGCTCTTTAACTGCTTAAACGTTAATAAGATCAATATAATCGAACCTCCTGAAACTTACTCTGGGTAGCTTCCTCATCAAGTGTGCTTACTAGGCGAAGAAAGTATGGATATGAAACGAAATAGATTTCAATGGTATTAATTTTATTACTAATTATAAATGGCTCGATGTGTTATCTCAACTTTTCATAATTAGCAGCGATATTGTTTTGTTTTTTTTGAAATTCAAAAAAATTAAAAGATTGGCAAGCAAACCGCTAATAATAAATTCAAATAACGAACCATCTACTTTGAATCTTTGTGGATCTGAAATAAATATTTGCAGATTTTAAAATTAAGCACAGGAAGGCATCTTCAAGAATTCAAAAATCAGTGTAATAAATAATGATTCTAAATCAATGTCCGAGAGAGCAAAACGAACTTGTAGAAACATACCGAATAGATTGATCTCCGATTTCCAGTTATCTAAAACCCCAAATTTGAAAGTCACTTTAACTTCAATGAATCTAGTTTCTTTAAATTGCTGGTTCGATTCCATATGATAGTGTTAAATGCTGGCGTTTATTCTCAATTTTATCAACTGAAATAAAACATCTTTCTATCGAATAAGGCCATTGTCAACTTCTATTTCGCAAATATGCATAAAGACGCATTAAGAAAAGTTAAAGCCATCACTTCAAACTCAATTTAAGTGTGAAATGACTCAAAATTGTATCCATTTTTGCGGCTAAATCAAATAATAAAGCTAGCGCGAAATTCAAATTTTCTCAACTTTGCAGAAAGTTTCAAGACATTAAACTGCCTCTGCGGTGCATGCTATGCTCATAGTGGTGACTTTATTTACACGTACAC
The DNA here is from genome assembly GCA_000469805.3 of Hymenolepis microstoma. NCBI lineage: Eukaryota > Metazoa > Platyhelminthes > Cestoda > Cyclophyllidea > Hymenolepididae > Hymenolepis > Hymenolepis microstoma. The sequence goes on along the minus strand of LR215995.1, from coordinate 4,671,934 downwards.
TAAGCAAATTCTAGATACGCTTTGAGTTTTCCTAACAACTTACACACAGGTGACCCTTGGTGTATGCCTAATTATTCCAAGCTTTCACCTGTTAATAAATCGGTGGTCACTTGGGTGAGAAAGTGGAAACTTACCAAGTTTGGTGTGATCAGGAGGATAATTTAGACCAACCGGCCAATAATCATCATTACTATCCCTCCAAGATTCATTGCTATCAGATGGCATGTACATCGAATGACGAGAAACATTCTGATGACGCCTATTGTCTGGGTAGAATTCTTGACGATGTCTGTCAGCTTGATTCACATATCTCCTGTAAACCTGAGGTGATCGCTCATGCTTCTCAAAAGACCGATTATTTTCAACACCTGGATGTCTACAGCATTCATGGCGATGAGGTGGCACTGGTGGATTTAAGTCTGGATAATAACGACTCGAAGGCGCAGAGTTTTCGCGGGAGCGAATATAACATATTTCACCTAAGATATAAGGCGGATAACTTATGCAAAATAAAATACTGAAATTCAGAAGCAATGTATTTCGGGTTATCACATTCTACTAATATCCACATATTTAGAGTAGCCATGGAGATAGTAGCATCATGAAGTTCCTAAATTTAACACTCAACAAGAGGAGAATGATTAGTCAATGTTGCTTATGCTAGTTAAGATCTGTAGTTACGTTGCTTGGAATCTGCAATCAAGTAACCGCTCTTTCCTACCAACTAAACAAGACCGGATTTGTGAAATGTGCTATAATGAAGTAAAAATGAAAGTGAAACTTCAATTCTGAAATTCTGGCAGCTAGTAGACTCATTTTTACCTCATTTCTCCTATACCTGCACACTAGTCTGTCGTAATGCTTTAAAATGAGAGATGTTTTCATTTATTAGGCTCAAAGCTTTTAATATCGCTCGCTTCCTCTCCTCAATAAATTTTCCTATCTGCGGAATTTCATTTTCTCAGGGTCTGGCTATATGATTAAGATAAACCCTTTCCAGGCCATTGATTGTGATCTGTTCGTCACTCTAAGTAATTTTAAATCTAGTTAAATCTTTTGTTCGCAGGTCTCAAGATGTTACAATTAAGGCTAAATGACCAATCTGATCAATAAAAGTCAGCAATTGCTTATCGTTAAACGTTGGATCTTATCTCAATTTTCTTCGTTAAAAACCCTTCACTTACGTTAATTAATTAATCAAACGTTTTGAGCGCACCTTAAACGGATAAATTATTTAATTATGAGCATAGTTTGTATGATTTCATGCGATTCCAATGGGCGCTAAAAATCAGTTATTGAAACTGTGTAATTTGGCAAATAAGCATTTGAAAAAAAAACACTGAGTATAGGTAAAATTTTAAAGTCCAAAGTGAGATAGTTTTGGCTTTAAATAAAGCAGAAATATATTGTTATTGATGAATAGTCACAGCAAAATACATTTATTTAGAAAAAATCATTAAATTATTTTAACACATTAACAGATAAAATTATCCTGGCTTAACTACTCGCATTATATAATGCGTAATCAGAATCTCAGAGGATTATGTGAGAATCGATCATACGAAGAATTTTTTTTTGGAAAAATAAAAAAATTCTCTGATACTTTAGAAAATTAAAATTAATAAAGCAAAACTTTTGAAAAATTGTTACAGTGGATAAAATGAAAATGAACCTTCAATATATATATATATATATTATAAACATATCTACGTGATATGATAAACCAATTAATTTGCCCAATCTAGGAGGAAGGGACGGAATATGAATTTTTTAATATTCTTTTACGGCACACAGCTTCATTCTAATTAAAAATGAAATTACCATTAAGATAAGTTTACGTACTTAAATTACTACACATAGTGACAACCGGAACGGCACAATTATTAATTGTAAAGTTCAAGATAAATTACCAAATCTTCCATAATTCCTCCTCTTTACTTTTAATTTTAATCACATTAGGCTTAAATCCTCAGAAATTCACATGGATTTTAAGTGGTCTTGAGGCTGCTCTCGGTAACTATGTGCTTTGACTTCACTAATGCGCATTTAATAGAAAATCCTACACATACATCAGAATGAAATATTTTGATGAAAATTATCACGTCAAAATAACTGACTCATTTTTTGTAAAGTGGACGTCGTAATTGGATATCTCCTTACCACTGAAATAGAGTTTAACATTAAAAGTTAATCATCACCATCAAACCGCATTTAAGTTTCAGCAACAGATTGAATTATGTAATTCACTTGAGGAAGGCCGAGTGGTCCATAAAATCATGAGTTTTATATCGGTTGTTATATTACAAATTTACCAATATGGGTTTCTAATTTACGAAAGTCAGTAAAAAAAAACCAGATTGATTTGAAATTTCTGTTAATAATTAGGCGTAAATTGATAGATATTTCCTATTAATCTTTTAATATCACTCATAAGTAGGTCTAAATGTACTCCGCTATCACAAGAATTGAATGGGTATTTGAGAATTGTGATTACAAGGCACAATTGACCATAAAACCTCATATTTCGCCAAACCGATATCTGGTGCCAATTTTACCAACTCCTTGCAAAATAGAGGTTCATATTATTCAAACGATGTCGAACCACACAGAATAGTTTAAATAGGTGTAGTGACATTGCGTTTCTAATAAAAACAATATTTTAAACCGAGATTCAGTAATCAAAGTTAGATAAGAATGCGCACTACTGCAAAAGTTAATTAATTCAAGATGAAAATGAAGGTGAAACTGAGATTCATTGAGTCATTCTTAGAGCCGAGATCTGCATTCTGTGGGCGTTTTATTGACCTCCTTATCTCAACCTATTCCAAAAAACACATGTAGAAATTCCAAAAAATTATGAAATTTCTTAAATAAATATTGCATTTTTTATTTTATGTTCAGTATTTAATCTAAATGTTGCCGTGTTAGTATATTTAATGGTAGCGTAAAACATTAGCTATTCTGTGTTCTAAAGGTGATTATAATGGAGGTCTTTCCACGCGTTCTCTGGATACTTCTGTCTCTTCTTAGCTTTGCAACTAGCTTAGCTAATTCTGGGGGTCTTACGAACTAGAAGAAACTGCCACTGAGGTTTCTGAGTACAGTCAGGCTTAGTTAAGGTAGCTAATTCCGCTACAAATGTAAACCAATTATTTTGTTCTTAGAGGGAACTTTAGGCAGCTAGACGCATTGAACAATGGTTGTTTAAAGGTATCGGTCATTAAAAGCTGGTTCTTTTTACACTTTTAGATACTAATAAATTATTATTATTAGTATTTTTACCGCAGCGAAAAGTGATTGAACACCAACCTGATTTCTGCTTAATTGCATTATAAGCCCTTTTATTCCGCTCGCAAAAATTCTCCTCAACCACAGTATCGGAGCTTCTATTCAAATCTTCGTGTCTGAAGTAGACGATGCGTGCAGCTTCTGAGGGTGTAAATCCAGATCCTGGCGAATGATGGTGATAACAGTTATCCATTTGGCATGCTCTCGGAGTTCCATAGCCAGAAGAAATTGACGCACTCTTACTGTCCACATTCACGGTTCTCCAGGAACCAGCTGGTGAGTAGGACACTTTGGAAGCCTCCATTGGAAGGTAGGCGGGGATTCGCTGAATGTACTGACGACGATTCTGTGGCCCGGCCATTCTAGATGAAGTAGTACTCTATAACATTTTTTTAAACATGTGGACTAAATAACTATTACAAAATTCTCCAATACTGTTGAAAAAAATTTACAAGGAGGAGGGAGAGGGTAAATGTTTACAACGTGTTATAAGTGAAGACATAATGGTAATCTTTACAGTTAGATTTCAAGAAGTTATAAAAATTCTATTTTGCCTCTTTAATATTGTGGAGCTGTTTTAAAAGAGCACCGGCTTGAAGAGAACGCCCAACTTTGTTAAAGCCGAATTTCCTTTTTTAAAACAACTTGTAATGAAAATTTGACTTAACACTTATAAATTCCATTGATTAAGTCTCTTGTCTCTTTGAATTATTAGTGATTTGGAATTTCTCACTTAATTGACCAATTAATGTATCTTTGGCATATTCTCACTTTTATTTTGCGATTTTTCGACAGCGTTATTGACTGTTACTACCGACAGTTGATAAAGACACTTAAAAACGAAAAAAAGCATTTCAAAATGAAATTCATGTCTTTCAATATTATTCTAGAAGAAATAAAGTCCCCCCCCCCCCCCCCCTCCGCCTCCTTACAACCATCTCCTGACTGCAATACGCTAATTAGATTATTAAAAAGTCAAAATCCTAAACCGTCTCGATGTTATTAGTCAATCAGTCTGCCATTACTCAGTAACTAAAACATTTCGAGACCAATGAATAGCCTAGCTTCAGTAATTAAACAATGACAGTTGCCAATTGCAAATGTGAACCTCACTTTTTGGAATATTATCTGCATTCGTTTGCATATCTAGGATTTAGCATTCCTTTTATTAGATATCATCCTATTCTGACAGGAATGATGAATTTTGTGAAACAGTATATTTAAGAATAAAAATAGCGACATGTGAAGATATATTTTCATATGCTCAAAACTTTCGAGTTAAAATTATTGGTGTATAATGGTAATTCCTATTAAATTCCATTGAACTGTCAATTCTAAAATCGAAACTTCAAAAAAGGCTGAAAATATTCGCTTAAGAAAAATGACCTTCAAAAATGTCCAGACTCGCTTATTGGAGGGAAGAAGAAATATTAAATAGTAAAAACTCGCATAAAACGATCTTCGATTACTGCCAATTTTTAAGCCATAATTTGAAACATTCGAATTTGATGGTGTCATTGAAAGAACTACCAATAAGTGGGTAGTTTTTATTTATACATTAACTGTTCATATTCTGGGGAAACCAGCAAAAAATCGAAAATGACACCCGTGAGAAGTATCGTGACAATGAAGCGATGCCTTTACCACTCTCCTAATGGCTAAATGCATGAGTAACCAATGTGAGATAACTGCATTATCTTGTAAAAGAAATCAGGCATAATCGAAATATCACCTCTCGTATTCCATATCAACTTGCATTTAACATGTAATTTGCATTTTAATAGAATTAAAAGATTTAGCGAAATTCAATGGTTTTTAAACAGTTATTTTAGTTTCTAGGTGTCAAATAAGTAAGATTTAATTTGCATAATTTTATTTTACCGACAAATACTTGCTCTCATGAACTATGTTATAAAAAAATAACAATGCCGAGAAATTTTAGTTAAAAAGTAAAAGAAATTTTTTGTTGATTGGTAAGGACCAGTTGCAATGTCAAATATATCTTACAACACAATTTAACTCAAAGTGAATTTCACTTACTTATTTGTGAATGTTTTACTGAGCGTTTGGCACTCTTCTGTTGAGTGAATGTAAGAAATATGAGTGCAGTGTATGGAGATCCAAGTGCTCAATGTTTTTTCAAATATTCCAGACCTCCGCAACCGGTGTTTGAGTGTGTTTAGCTTAATTTGCACGCACAGGTGCGTCAGAGCACTCCCGTGACAACCAATCATTTGTGCACGACCTTGGTACTCAAATGGTTGCGTAAGATGCTTTTCTACGCCATTTCATTAGTCCTCCTTCATGTCTTTTCGTCAAAATCTTTTTGACAATACCTGTAACAGTAAAAGTTTTAATTCAAATATCGCTGTGTTGCATTTTATCCTGCTCCATCCATGCCCCAAATAATCCACCAGAATGGTTTTATAATTAAAGAAGCCTTTTTTTCCCAGGGTTGACAAATATTAAAAAAACTAATATTCCCAAGTTACGCCATATAATTAATCCTTTCTTCCAAAATAGTTTTATTTTCCCACAATTTTCATCGGCATTATTTTTATTTTTTAACTGTAAACCATGTCAATTTGGAAATTAATTACATTTTAAGGTGAATTTTATGGCAGGTTTATGTCAACGACGCAGTAACGACAGCCCCAGACTCTGGTAACTGCAATATTCCCGAATTTTTTCGAAAGGAATATCCTACTTCATTCCTGTTGCCATTTTACTAGCGTAGTTTGTTTTGTGAACCATCTCAATCTCATGATTAGTAATTATCCTCGAGCCCATTTACGAAAGTGTAGAGGCACAATGTCATGGAGCTTCCAAGTAGAGAAATTCGAGATTCATTGCAATCTTAATAAACCAGACTTTGTCAACTCGAATGGACTTTCGGCTCGAAGAGTGTTTACCAATTGAGGTCCAAATTGGAAAATTTGATTTAGCAGACTGACATGTTAACCACTTTGCTAGCGAATGTATCACCATGGGCTTAATTATTGATATAAAGGCTGTGATGAGCCAAGAAAATTTCAAATTTTAATAGGCCAAAAGGAAGAATTACCTTGGGGATTTAACACCCAAATGACACCTCAGAAGAAATTAGCAATTCATGAGATTGTTTTAAATCAAAGTCAACAACTTTCGCTCTATATACCAAACGCAGGTGGTATGAAATTTAATTCTCTTAAGAAAAAACGAATATACAATATAGTCCGTTGAAATTTTAGAAGAATCGTCCAACATCCTGGTAAGTAAACATCGTTTTTTCATTTGCTTCAGTAGAGTGGAGTATTTCAGTCTGAACGAGTGGTCTAAAAATAATTTTAATTGCTCACTATTGCTCATAATGTTGAATATATTGAATGAAAGTCAAAAAAATATCATTTTCATATTGTAGAAAGCGAAATTTTATTACTCCGAGTTACAAAGTATATTCATCGCTACCTATGTGACTATATCAACATCCATCTATTAATAGTTGAAGCAAGTATTTTTTGGAATCATTCCGAGATATCCATCGACGATTAGTGGTGCCCCATAGGAGGCTAAACGCACTGCGGCAATAAAAATGGAAGTAGTAGAGAGCACAACGTTATCAAGGCTGATCAAGGGAATTTCATGCGCGCTCGAATAGTCTGGAAGGTGCGGTCATGCTACTGATCGTCTAGCGAGTAAGAGTGGTCGTGAGTGCAGAGACGTCTCATCTAGGCTTCAGTCAACGGTCACCGCAACAAAAATTGTGCTGCAGTGATTGGGCCTGTGCAGTGGGTATTCATAGTAAGAAACACTCAGTTTTGGCTACTTTTAGCTGTTACTTTCAATGGCACTTTAATATTAGATCGCATTAACTACACTCGCTAGTCAAACATTTCAGTGGTCGTTTGCAGAACAATTGATCATTGGATAATTTTGGCTAGACTGTGCTCATCAAAGGTGCATGGTTATCTGTTCAATAAATGGTTCTAGACCACATATTTCTCGCTCTCTTGCTCCATATACTACATGTTTTATCGTCTTTATCAAAATAGAATTACTTTATTCTGGACCAATGCTCTCTTCAGTCTTCTGTGTTCTTGTCTCATTTGTTTGGACTCTACCCCAATTACATACACACAATTACGCATCGAATGTGAACCCACACTGGAGTCCTCTCTATACGCTGCGTCTTCATCTCCTTCTTTGTCTTATGTTAAAAGCTCAAAATACAATTTGTGTTAAGTTTCGGTGTCATTGAATTTGCCAACAAGACACACAGCGTGTCCGCCGTTGAGATTCATCAACTCACAGGCGCTTAGAGGCTCCACCAAATTTTGCGAAACAGATTTATTTCTTTTGGTTTGAGGCAGTTCTAAAACTTCTATCGGTATTTAAAATTGCTATTTAAGAGGCGACTTACTTATTAAAATGGTTAGGCTTAAATAGTTGTTGGGACCATCTTGAAGGAATATTTGAGCTGATTCTGTGCAGCATCTATCCAATTACTGAAGAGCTATTAATGCCAATTTTACCACGTCCTTATCTATTTTGAAGCCAAGCTTACCTTCTGGCACTCTCGAGACAATTTTTTGTCATGCCTAGATATCCTGGATCTGGGAGTAAAAAAGAAACTGCGATATGAGTGTTTATTGAATTTCCACAAACACAAGCGCTATCCACGACCCTTATAAGGCCTCGAACTTCGATTTAATGCACAAAGGCACTACTGGAGACAACATCACACTTCCATTCAGATCAAACTAACTAATTGACCATTTTATTTTATCATTCATAAGTACAATAAAGTGAGAAGAAACGCGTCGGTGATATGCTAATACAATTAGCTCTGAATTTTGCGCTGTTTTTAAATCGCTCCCCAGAGTGGCATGTTTGTGAAAATCTGGTAATTTGAAAGGATGATCACTCGGATTGATACTAATCAACAACTTAGAAATATCAGAGGGGTATTTTCTTGTCAAAGAGGATCTAGGGAATTTTTCTCTGAAGAGAAGGTCGTTCCCCACGATAGTTAGAGGATTTCAGCTTAGCATTGTTAGGTTGTGAAGTGCGCGATAGAATTACCTCCACGTGGTGCACCCTGGGCAACGTATATTTACACAGTAAAAAAGGTCTATTAACCGGCAGTTAACTTCAAACTACCATGGCACAGAAATATTTTGGCTAAATCACACCGCAAATCCAATTTTTTGACAGATGAGTAACAAACCCAAAAAAGTCGCGTAGAATACACAAATCAATGTCTATTTCAAATCAGCCATTTGATCAACCTAAATAAAGAAAGTATTCACTAAGCAACCGTGGTTATTATTCGGTTATTATAAATTGCCAAGAAAGCTATTCTCGACATACCACGGAATTAATGATTTACTACGAAAGTCTACATTGCATTTCATGGTTATTTGAAAATAAATGGTCTATCTTCTAATTTCTTCTGTTCAGTAAATTTGATTTAGTTCAGTAAGCCAGATTTTTACACAATTTTATTTAAATTTAACTTCATTGTCAATTTAGGGTGCAAAGTGCTTCTTAAAATGGGACGCAGGGAATGTATAAACCTCACACAATATCAGAGGTTATTTTAACTGTTGAAATCCCATCAACGACCTGAATTACTTGTAGGAGTGCGCCAATATATTGATCAACCAGATTATGATTCCTATCACATTTTTAATATAAGATGAATGGGTTCGGAATTTGGCATTTTTATTACAGCTGCCATGTTAATTTTCAGGTAAATTTTAAATTCGAATTGGTATTGCAGGCTAGATACAAGCTTTTTTAATACAAAATATCATTAAGAAGAAAGGCAAGGGATTTAGTGAGCGTGAGATGCAGTGAAAGTTACATTCTGCAAATATAGAGAAGCTGGCTAAAACATTTGACAATAGAAGTTGGCCGACAGGAGTTGAGGAGGAGTCCAGTGGATGAGCAAGAGTCGGGTTTAAGTGAAGATTACAAAGATAGACTCGGCGGACAAGTGAAATATTTAATAGACAGAAGTAAAATGTAACCGTGATGATAGGAGCGCGGAAAAGACTATTGAAGAATTGGAAAAGTGTGGAAAGAAATATCGTATGATGATCATTTATCTCCCACCGCAGTTTCGTCACATGGGGTGCATGTATGTTGGTAAGACCTTTCACTTGACAGCGGTTTGGGTACTCAATAAACCGCCTTAAGTAACATTAACACAAACCCTGAAAGAAGTCAATCCTAAACAACTTCTGAAAATTTAATCAGAAGATAATTCTGAATCAAAGGGCTTTAAATGAATATACATTAAGGTCTTGAGAATGGAGTGAAATGACGACTGAGAAGAACTAAATATAACTAGATTTATGAAATCGATTATAATGCAGAGGATTATAAGTGATGGTGAGCACAATTTATCTTTAGAAATAACAGAGAATTTAATTTAATTTGCAATGAGCTGTGTTTGTGGTAACCTGCGGTTGGATTGATTGGATTCTTACCCCCCCCCCATGCCCTTGGCCCATTTGTTCCAAGTTGGACTAGTTGGTCTCTTCAGACACGATTCCAAGACTTTCAGCTCATTCTTTTAATTCCACTTTAGTTAATTTCTTGTTAACTAATGTTCATTATTTTTGCCACACAAAGAACTGGTGATCATTTCCGCTTTGTCCTTACAGCGCTCTAAATGCTTGCTCATTCAAAGTGCTATGAAGTCCCACCTTCTCACATGTGTATTTTTAACCTACCTATCAAGCCACAAACTTTGCCTAGCATAAACAATTCACTTTTCATTCTAAAAGTACAGCAAAAGCAGAACTAAGCCAATCTAATGCTCATATTAGACTGTAAATGTCTTTTGATTCATTAATACTAATATAACCATTTCTAATAGTCGATTTAAAAGGTATTTAGACAAAATGCCATCAAAAACCTTTTGTCAAAAGTTCCCACAATCACCCATGATGACGCCTATTGCGTATTCATTCGCGTCATTTATTAATTCGTCTTACGTGTGACAAAATGACAAGAGAATGTGCTCGAGCAGAGGAGCCACTGACACCTGTACAATCTCTATCATTGAGAAAATTTATTACACGACAAAAGTAAGGATTTCCACGAGACCCAAATAAAAAAATACTCATGTAGCTGAAGCCAAGGGTGCGGTAACGGGGTAAGAATGTCAAGAGGGTCGAGGTAATAAGCACACGTAAGCATTATTTTCTCATTGGTGGAACAAAGATTAGAGTCAATGAGATTTATTACTGTTCGTGTTGTACTAATTGGAAATATATGCATACACTGGCTGAAATGCATCATGTGATACAATTAGTTGACTGAATTGACAATCATTGCCATCAAGCACTTAAACGACAGAACTAAAAGCCAGTATTAGAAATAGCAATTAAATTGATCCTTCCAATTAGTTCCATGGGCTCCTGGTTTCAATATCTGAATATTCACTACCATTCACGGGATGAAGAGCATGAATAAATCATGTGACCTTTCTATTTCTTCATATCGAGTTGTGGCCCATGCAGAAGTTTATTAGAAAAAGAGTACGCAACTTATTGGAATGCACGTGAATGGCGGTTGATAGAGGGAGTTGAGGTGAGTTGGAGCACATAAGATGCTTATCTACCTATTAGTTGTTGGTTGACTTCCCTTCCGGTGCAATTACTCACAAAAGTGAAACGTGATCAGTGAATCAGCAATGCACTCACTCAAAGTAACTGGTGCGATTAGTGGCATAGATGGCGACCTCCCACACATCCACCTTGTCATTCTTGGACAATTATGGTGCTTGTTTGGTCTCCCATATAACTCGCACTTTAATTAATGTGTGTTATAGTATTTAATTCATAATTGTGAGTAATTAATTTTTGGACTCCAATTCTTTTGGTTTAATTCCATATAATTCATTCTGATCACGATTCTATCCATGTACCAATAGCTAACATGATTTTAGAACAACAGAATTCACTAGAGCCGGAATCGTTTGACTGAATCACCAGAAAAATCCGTTTCATCTAACCAAAAGTCTTACTTCCCTAACGCCAGACTAAGTTGAGATCAACTTGAGGAGACTTTTGGGGGAGGCTTGGCATCAGAATATTGTCATTTGCAGAACAAATGGTGTTGCATTATTTACTGTTGTGTTTCATATTAGTCACAATTCAGCTAATTTCGACTTGAAGCAAAGACAGAAGGGCGTTGTCTCACATAAATTCGATTTCAACAGGTGCATTTAATACCTCGGTTTTCCCTCTCTCTCTCTCTCTCTCTCTCTCTCTCTCTCTCTCTCTCTCTTAGTATTGAGATTTATATATCGAGACGTGATAGATAAAAAAATTTTTCAACCCAGACTGTGTACCGTAAAAGTGCATGAATTTTGTACATATTTAGGCAAATAAGATTAGCTTGAAAAGGTCATTTTAAGAGTGGTATTCCGGTTTTTGGAGGCATGAGACGACAGGAGAAAGTCAGACTTCAGAATCCTCATTATTCGAGGTAGAAAACACGCGCACACAGAGATGAGTATTTCTACTGACATGAACGGTAAGTAGTCAATGACTTGAATTAATTTGGATGGAATCTCGCAGTAACATCACTTATATGCAAAGTTCTATGATGCGATCAATTTTATGCGATGTCAGCGAAGAAAGCTTATTATGATTCTTTTAACCCCTCAAAAAAAAGCATAGGGCATAAAAGGTTTTAGGAAGACAAACACTCATTAAATTAAATAGAGATTTGGGGCGCAAATGATGAAAATTTGATAGCAAATACAGGTAAGGTCAGTCTTGATTAGGATCAGCTATTGGGACATTTCATTGAATATTGTTTTGCTTCTATTGGTAATAACATACTTTTGGAATCTAAATCTGAAACTCATACTATCAGTTTCTTAGTTAATGCACCCGTATATAAACCGGCAGAAATGATGACATGGAATCTGAAAAAATGCCACAACGATATTGATTTTTATATCTACGCGCAAGTACCGATGGGAGGGGGAGAATATTGATTGATCATATGACATAAATTTTTGTATGTCTTTTTAAGAAGTAATATTTTAGCTCCACGAGATTAAGACCCGTAGAAGACAAAGACACAAAAATTGGTTTAAATAGAATCAGCTTACATTTTCTTTATAAAGATCAAACATGCATTTACTTCAATTTCCAGATTTTCTTTGAAGTTTTATCGTCTTTGAGTGAGCGATAAATTAGTAAGCCATTATCAACGATGGTTCCTAAAACTTAAATCTTTCGTGAAGCAAGAATTACCACGTGATAAGTTGGCTTGTGGATACTTGCTAATTTAATAGCAACGTCGAAAAAGTGAGAGCGCTGACTAATTGTAATGTGAAATTTTCAATAGTGATATTAATAGTTTACGTAGGAAAGAATAAAACTTGATACTGGACTACATTTCGACAACGATTCTTCGATTTAGCAGGATAAGATCCGAGGTGAACAAGTTGACGCTGATGAATATATGGCATTTCTAAATTAAGACAAGAGCTGAAAGAAATTGTGGACTGTCTGATTGACAAATAGTTAAATAAGGTGACGATAAGTGAGGCCTACCTATATCAAGTCTCTTGAAACGTAATGGGCAGGTAGACAGTCAATATACATACTAATTACGAGAGCATGCAAATTTCTATACTCCGACAAAGTTTGTGAAGAAGGTTTATCTTAATAGGATCTCTGCTAATTAATCTTTTCAATTGGCATAAAATAGCAGAAATTACCGGGACTTATTTGTGATCTCCCAAGCGATAACAAAATAACCTTGCTAGTTGGCCAGTTGTTTTAAAATACAATATGTCGACTCCTTGATTACCTCAACAGTAAAATTCAAGAGCTTCCATCTGTACATTTTTCACAATTGCGATAATTGATTGCATGTGAAAAATTACATTCCAAATCACCTCTCTGAATTAATCATCGCTGTCGGTTGTCTTAGTACATATAAGTCGCCATTTTATACAAAAATAACGAAATCATTAACAGCAATAGTGCTTTTTTCGTATTTTGTAAGGATAGAAATGCGCAGACAATTGGATGGGGTCATTTAGTCAGTAATTTGGTGCGATTTATTAGGGTATTAACTCTGTCGACTGAGCAGAATGTGTCAGAGAAAGCTTAGAACATCAAATAGCGTCAAAGAAAGGAAATAAAAGTGGTTCCGTCATTTTGGAAACGATTTTTTCCTAATTATTTGCAAGTGATGTCAGATTCGATGATTAGTGCTGTCTAGACGGAAGGTAAAATTGAATGACCCTAACCCCTTAAGTAACGTATTTCCTGGTTCTTTTCTTATTTTGTGACAATAATTGAAGATTTGATCGATGAAATCATGATAGGTGCCAATGGTGCTCAGTAATGGCTAATAAAAGTCAGCTTCTACTATAGGCCTGCCAATCATGATTGATCAATTATTGTTCTGTGACTTACCAAGCTCTGATTTCTTAATTCCATATATCATTGGCCTTTGCTCATATAGAGAACGATATGGTCGATTTTTCCGTTTCCAATAACTTCTGTCTCCTTTCGTCAACTTTCCTCTCCCTTATAAAGCTTGCAATTTAACAAAATTAATTAACTAGGAAAATTTTTCGTTATTGCACTTCTAGATTAATGCGGTTTTATTTTTTGGACAGGGATTTATTGTTCAGAAGTACTTTTGGCAATTTTATTGCCATTTGGTACGCATAATTCCCCATAAAAAAGAGTAAAAAACACCATAATTCGTAATAGAATGTGCCAAGATTTGTTTCATAAGCTCATTGTTAAGTAAAATTTGCTCATTTATATCAACCGCCTCAGTTTTACACTAGTTTTAAAAAAATGAATTGATCCTGATCAAACTTTCAAGTCCTTAACTGGACTCAGGTAAAATTTATGTTATTAGTTCAAATAATCTCATAACTTAATTTAGTTTTAATGTTCACTACACAATCACTACCACTGATTGAATGCAGTGAGTCATATGTAGCGGATTAGCTATCTAACTAAGCCTGACTGTACTCAGAAACCTCACTGGCAGATTTCTCCTAGTCCGTAAGATCCCCAGAATCAGCTAAGCTAGTTGCAAAGCTAAGAAGAGACAGAGGTATCCAGAGAAAGCGTTTATTCTAGACATGCATGGCGTGGAGTGCAACAAGGGAGGGAGCTTAGTCATTCAACATGGCGGACTAAGTAAAACGAGCGGAGGCTTTTGATTGGCCATTGACTGTGTGTCCTCACACTCAATTCGTACGCGAAGTCGAACGGCCGCACCTCAAATCACGCTATGCGCTCATGCGATGACGTGTCCCACCGTTTTGTTTGGAAGAACATGCGACGAGATGCTCGTCAGTGGGCCAAAAATAGCCTCTCCTGTCAAGCCAGCAAGGTCCACAAGCATACCCAAAGTCCCTTAGCTCGTTTTCCTCTGCCTGAAGCCCGCTTTCGACATATCCACGTTGATATTGTCGGTCCCCTCCCACCATAGAACTCCTTCTCGTACATCTTAACCTGCGTTGACCGTTTTAAGCGTTGGCCAATCGCCGTTCCCTTACGCGACACTTCTTCTGCGTCGGTGGCAAAGGCCCTGATAGAATCATGGATATCCGTATTCGGTGTTCCATCCGTCATCACGACAGACAGGGGATCGCAGTTTACCTCCACCTTATTCCGGGAACTAAATCAACTACTAGGCTCAACACACATCCGTACCACCGCGTACTACCCAGAAGCCAGCGGCCGCACCTTCAAGTCACGCTGTGCACCCATGCGATGACGTGTCCCAAAATACTCCCCCTACAGAGCGTTTTTAGAAAGCTAAAAGGTAGAGAAAACGCTCGAAAACTAATTAAGATACATAATTAATTGGGCGAGAGGGGAAGAAACTGTTCGGCCGAAACCAGGGTAACAGCGTTTCGCTAGAGGTGGGACAGGAATTGGAACTAAACAGTTCCAAGTATCATCGGGAAAGGGTTGTAGTGGTTGGGAGGATGGAGGTAGTGTCTTTTAGACGGTTGGATCGTAGAACGAGACAGTTGTGTTCCAACGATGGGTGCAAGTTTGGCAGGAGGCTCCAGATATGCAGGTTTTTTACCTGTAGAATGTGTTTCCAAACGAAACGGTAGACGGTTGCAGCACGTGTGCTTGAATGCGGCAGTCCATGGGAATGGACGAATATCTTCCGGCGGTGTACTTGCGGGACGAAAAGTCTCGACTTGCTGATTGAAGCGTCGCCATGAATCCGAGTGTTGGAGTCCGGTGTGGGTAGAAGAAAAAGACACCGTAGGGGCAAAAAGAGGGAGCGACATCTTAGGGTTGAAAATAGAGGATGACATTGTATGGGTAGGAAAAGGGAGCGACACACCGCGCATACACGCCGAGATCTGTTTCCGGATACATTCTGTGGGATTGGGAATGGACGAAAGGAGAGAGTTGACGAAACGGTGATCGATCGAGAAGGAAGAAGATCACCAAGCGAGTCGTGCGATAGAAAGGAAATCGCAGTGCCGTGAGAGATTGTTCTGCTGCTGAGCGGATAGTCAGACTTGAATCACTTCAGGGTCACCAATTTGTAGCGGATTAGCTACCTAACTAAGCCTGACTGTACTCAGAAACCTCACTGGCAGATTTCTCCTAGTCCGTAAGATCCCCAGAATTAGCTAATCTAGTTGCAAAGCTAAGAAGAGACAGAGGTATCCAGAGAAAGCGTTTATTCTAGACATGCATGGCGTGGAGTGCAACAAGGGAGGGAGCTTAGTCATTCAACATGGCGGACTAAGTAAAACGAGCGGAGGCTTTTGATTGGCCATTGACTGTGTGTCCTCACACTCAATTCGTACGCGAAGTCGAACGGCCGCACCTCAAGTCACGCCGTGCGCTCATGCGATGACGTGTCCCGCACATATGTCCTAAAGGGAATAATTAAAATTGCTATAATTATATTATTTCAGATTTCAATTTAATTTAAAATAAAAATTGATTTTGGAAATTCGTTTTATTTGCGACTGTAAAAAAATGTAAGAGATAAGTGGGCTTAGATTAAAGATTTTAAAGATTTATATGATTCTAGAAATTAATAAATCTGGAGACGGTGAATAAGCTGCAAAAAAGGAGCCGATGAACATATCCCAAAACTTTCCCATGAGACACGGGCGTGCGAAAAGAAATTACTCATCCAACTACCCTTCTTATATGTAGTTTTCTTATATTTATACTAAATCTAAGGCATTGTAGCGGATTAGCCACCTAACAAAGCCCGACTATACTCAGAAACTTCTACGAATGTTTGAAATTACATTGACAAATCTCATCAGAAATACATTAATTTCGATTGGTGATGAAACGCACTTCCGTGCTTTCACCACCTTCAAAGAGAGTGAGAGAGAGCAGGTTAGTAGTAAAAATTCCAAGCGGGCAGATTAATTTGACCACCCATGGCCTAATCCTATTAGATAGGTAAATTCAATAATTTCTTCAAGAATAAATGAAGTCCCTAACGCGTCACTGTATTCTGGTCGAGTGTTCTATATGTCTTAGGGTCTTATTACCAAATATGAAATTTAATTTTTTTCTGTGTTTGTGTAATTAGCGACCTATATCCGGATCATTTTCATTTTATGCACCAGTATTACTGTACAAAATAAGTGTCAACCAATTGCACTCACAACACTTGTTCTCAATGGCAGGTTCCAATTTTGATACAGCAACAGTTTTGCCAAATTTCTTGGCACTCTTATAATTTGATTAATCCCCTTCAAAATAGGCATCTTTTAGGTGATTGACTTCAGAAAAAGCGTGGAGCGGAGGCAAAAAAAAGAGCACAAATTTATAGGCTGAAATTAAAATTCAAGAGGTAGCTAAAAATGAGTACTGAAAAACAGAAAAGGACCAAAGTATCAGCTCATATTGCTTGAACATTGATGTCTGTCAAGCGCAGGAGGATTGGCTTTATCATCGAAGTATAAAAACGACATTTCACGATGTCAAAATTCTTCCTTTGCCGTATGAGTATACGTTGCCCAGGTTGCACCACGTGGAGGTAAGTCTATCGAGAACCCCCTCCTCCCTCCCAATCGAAGTATAAAAACATTTTACGATGTCAACATTCTTCAGAACTATGTAGTCATCACATGACGAAGTGGGAGAGAAGTGGATTTGAGACGTAAAGAGTGATTTTCAAGAAATTTCTACTCCTCAATACAAATTACTTGACATTATGAAATGATATGTCATAAAAATTATATTTTAGCCTTGGCATTTACTGTGAATATAATTAGCAAGGAACCACTTCTCGATAGGAGTGTATGTTAGTACATAGCATTGTTTAATAAGAATTATTGAACTCGTTCTCAAACCCTTGATTCGGTGATAATGAGGTCACACTATGTGATATGACAGGGAGACGATCTAAAAATCTGACGACTGTTCAACTTAACCGTTTCTTCTTGCCATTTCTGAGTGATATTGCTCTTATATAAAATTAGGTAAAAGACAGGCTACCTTTTTAAAATCTCATAATTGACCCTCCATAAATATCCCATTGCACTGACCTCGCGCTTTCAAATTAGCATGGTCTACTCTTCTCTATTGGACATCATAAATGTCTCTTAAGTTCGCTGCAAGTGTGCACTAATAGCAAATACACTCCAAAAGCACCTCAAATCGAAACGGCTCAGGAGAAATTGGCACTTCATCTTTTCGGCTCATTCTTGCGAAAGCAACGAATAGTGCTCAAGGTGCATACATTAACCAATGCGAATTACTCAATATTATTCTTACCTCAGGTTGCGTTTTCCCTCTTCCTATCGGAGATGTCAGCTTTTATGAACGCAAAACACTTATTCGAAAAATGAGATTAAATAAGGTATCTTCGATATAATTTTTATCTTTTGTGTAAAGGTATTATTTTCTAATATAATGACAAACGCTGGACATCTAACACTATGTTATACCACTCTTTAACGTTGGTGGTCGAAAAGTGACCGTTTTCTACTAAAAACCTCCAGTTGGATACAAAAAAGCAAGTGGATAGAAAAATTCTAACCAACGCACAGCTTCGTATTTAATTTCCTCCATTCATTCTGCATTCAAAGAAATGGAGAGGCGATTTTCTCGATAAATTTTGACTTTGGAACTAATCATTACAATTAAGGGCTGGAAAGCCACGCAGAGCTACTTCTCTCTCTCCTCAATGTGCTAGAATTTGATAGTACTGTATTGTACTGTCGGATTCTAGCCCTCGATACGATCTTTAAATAAATTGACTAATTGTAAATTACCGAGAAGGTCTCCAGATGTTTTAGTATTCAAGAATATGTCCATTACCAATCCCACTGCAAAGTTCAAACCTAGCCACTCGAGAGCAAAGATAAATGTGGATGCTCATGGCAATGCAAAAACCATCAAGAAGTGTTATTACTAATTCAGTGACAAAGGTACAATAATGAAAACCCGAGCACCTTAAGATCTGCAAATGCACAATTCTAATAACATTTAAAATCTTAAAGTATGTGTGAGCTTTTCATAAGTTTTACTAATGAATATTGTCTTGACGTTTTAATATTTCACTTCTAATTTTACTACGCACTTTGTTCACTACCTTACTTCACTCATTATTGTTTCAAAAAGTGTGATTTATATAGGAAACTAACTCGATTGAATCTGCTTGGGGTCGTTTTGAGAAATTTTCGCCTTCGATCCTCCGCCTGTCCTTTCAATGCGTCAATCGGTTTTGAAATATGACTCAGCACACCTGAATACATGTTCAAGTTCCCGAGGGCATGGAGCACTGATCCAAATTGGTTCAGTCGCTGATTGGGAAGTCGAACAAAAGAATGCCAAAATAGTATTTGCAATACAATTTCCCTATAGTGATTGAAAGCCACGCCAAGTTCCATTGGCTTCGCAAAATTTTATTTGCCCTACTCAGTGCTCCAATGATTGAGTCTCTCTACCATCTCCCACTTATATTATTTGGTTGCTGATATTGCTCTGGTCATCATCCTCGATTCCTAAAAAGGCAGGGCTCTTCACCTTCGCTCATAGATTTTTTGTATGGTTCTTCATCATAATTAGTCTCGTTTCTTGACTTGTGACTTGTCTCTGCTTCTCAGCAATTAGGTAGATAATGAGTGCTGGGCACCCAATGAATGCAAGGTATTTTAGCGCCAAAGTGTCTTCGGTAGGAAAAAGACAATTTTTTGTTGCTTTCGTGATTGATTACGGCTTACACACGTCTTCCATTGCATCCATGCCGATGACTACCAAATCCATGAGTTCTGACTCAGTAGACGGGTAGAAATGTAAATTTACCACTGAAATTAGAAGTCTTTCACCATCAGTCCTTTAAAAGCACAAAAATAGGCTAGTGTTTATAGTTTTAAGATTAAATTTTTATTCCATTTAATAAGTTCTGAGCTGTTTTTTCTTGATTAGAAGACAGAGACTTTAAAGAGAAAGACTTTGGTGATAGCAGAATGATTATTACTCCGAACTACCAGCTTATGGTGGTGTGAGAGTGTTAGTGACAGTTTAAGACCAAATAATCGATAATTTATTGAGAGAATGGTGATAATGAGGAGGGCCTACCAATACACCACATAGGCATCAGATCACGCTTTTAAGAACAGATAATTACATTTGCTTGTCTTTACTACTCCAACATTTTATAAGCCCGTTTGAATTCACTCAGTTTTTTGTGAGATTTGGCAATATTCGTAATCTATAATCTACATTACATTTCACGAACACATTACCTCTTCACTTGTGCTGGCATTCTTTGATCAGAAAACTGCCTAATTGAATTGAATTCCCAATAGTTGAGGTTGCCTTCTGATGTAATAATACCTTTATAAAGGAATAGAGGATAGTTTCGGCACAAAAACCTAGACAATATGAATTGATTATGTTAAGATCGATATTTTGGGTTTCAATCAGGGTAAAAAGATAGCTCAGTCTACGCAAAATTTATTGCCTCTCAAAGAGGAAATAATGCAGGTACTTTTGAGAGGCCATTTTATGAATTTCTGTGTTGAGATATGCAATGCTGTTTTAATATAGTGGTTAAATCAAATAAAGAAGTCTCACCTTGTAAGAACCTGCGAATTTAAGGTTTAAACTTGACATTACTGCCTATAAATTACGGCTATTATTACATTTTTCTAAAGGAAGCATAAATTCAGATAGATAAATCAGAATTAAGTCTATTTCAGTTCAACCCAAGTCCATTAAGGGGGAATATGGTGGTGACAGAAATGTGGTGATAGGAAATAATGATGATGGTAATGATAATAGCTCCTTGGATTAATAGCCGTTTGTTTACCTGTGAACAGCTGCTGGAAGGGTAAACACAAAAGGGATTTCTCCATCGTATTGTTACTAGGGGCGAAAAATGGGTACATTACAATAACCCTAACCCTAACCCAAGCGGCATGGGGAAAATCATGGGGATTGCCCGGTGGTCATACTGCTACGTCAACACCTTGGCCGACGAATATCCATGGCTCAAAAGTCATGCTTTGCGTTTTTGGGGGACCAGCTTGGCGTAATTTATTATTTATTTATTTTCGAAACCGTCTGAAACCATCACAGGTGAGCGTTATAGCACAAAAGAAACGATAAGGTTATTTTACAGCATGATAATGCTAGACCTCACGTTGCCAAGGTGGTGTTTACTTTAGTAGACATCGAAGTCATGCGTGATCGCTGTCATAAATATTTCTAGTTTTTTTAAGTTTTTTACAATTATGAGGATTACAAATTTAAATAAAAACCGCTTATCTCTGTAGATTTTCAATCAGTAGTTTGATTAAAGTATGTACTCAGAAAGGTTTCAAAGTAGAGATCACCAGTCAAGAGCACTGCCTAGTCAAAACATTCAGAACATTTGAAATTCATTTCACTGCTAGTCATGTGATTTTTAGATCAATATTTTTATGTATCATCACCTCCTTCACATAATCGAGGAGATAAATTTTGTTGAAACGCATTGATTAATGCACTTTCCGCCCTATTGCCATGTATTTTGCCTGTTTCATTTCTCTTCCACTAACTATGCTAATGGGTAAACTTTCAATTATTGTAATTAAGTTATGAATTGGTTTGTGAAGTTATTTCTTAATGACTTAATCCAATTCTGAAAAGATGCGAAAATATTAATTAAATCGATTGACTATGAGTTAAGAATTTTGGCTTAGCAACCATTACTTTCGGTGATTGGTTTCTACAGATGCAACTTAGCAATTGGTGAAAAGAATATTGTATTTTTAATCCACTTTTTTTACGTATGAGAAAGCAACCAGGTAGGAAGAAACGTAAAGTAACACAGTTAGAGAAGCGAAATGATTTAGTTTCACTAGAAGGTAATGTCCGTGTGCCATCAGCGGTTTCATAAAAGTGAGCTAAGATTTAACTAGAAACTTTTTGTTTTATTT
This sequence comes from Hymenolepis microstoma, assembly GCA_000469805.3. Classification (NCBI taxonomy): domain Eukaryota; kingdom Metazoa; phylum Platyhelminthes; class Cestoda; order Cyclophyllidea; family Hymenolepididae; genus Hymenolepis; species Hymenolepis microstoma. Next base: position 4,650,228 of record LR215995.1, on the reverse strand, counting down.
AAATGATATTATTCAGTGCAGCTTTTCCTAATGCTTAGATTTTTCTGATTTGACATGTTTATTTCCGACGTTGTCACTTGTCAGACCATTCGGGATTTAGAAAATTTGGAAGCTCAATTTGTGGAGGATAGTACCCAAATATGCTCGAACAAAAGTTCATCGATGCTCTCTAGCAAAACTCCTCTAGCGTAAAATTTTCCTCAGAAATTAGTATGAATAGCGCTTATTAAAGCTTATCGGCTACCGACGCAAAACTTGGTCATTAAAATACGATTATTGTCTAACAAACCCCGAACTTGCTATTGACGGCTGATTGGCTGAGGCTCACTCCACTATGACAGCGATTACTCATTAGACGATCAGTAGCACGACGCACCTTCCAGCCTGTTTCAGCCCATATGAGATTCTTCTGATCATACTTACTAACCTTCTGCACTCCACAAATTCGGTATATCCCTTTCAAATTGCCCAGAGAATTTATTTCCATTTTTACTCCATTAATATGACATTTCAAATAGAAATCATGCCTTAATTTTCTGTCTATAAATAAATATGTAATTGCTAGGGTTGAAGGAGATAAAGTGTGAATAGTCAAGACTCTGTGTTTTCACAGGTAATACCTTTTTATCATTGAAAGGATCACTAATTTCCTAATGAGCAACGATTACCAATGACTTTCAGTGCGAAAGTTGTTTTGTGAAAAAAAAGGCAGGAGTTTTCAAAAAGACGTTCGAATTTCTTACTCACAGGTAAAATAAAGCTCGATGTCTGTCTCAATTTTAAGTGAAGAAATCCCCTTATCTGTTCTCCACACTACATCAACATAGCTACAGTCTGAATACGTCAGTTCTGAATACGTACCAAATAACGGAACCAATGGACAAGTGTAATTGTTAATCGTAAGTCATAGATGATTAAAAATCAATAAACGACATTCTAGTACTCTTTGGGTAACAGGAAGGGGAGAGGGTGGATGTATTAACAAAATTTGATTTATGCAGGCATTCAAACACGAGAGGATAGAGGAGTCATAGTTACTAAAATAAGGTTAAAAAGTACTTTCGGTAGGCGTAAAGAAAGTAATCAATCAATTAAAATGGGTTGGTGTGGATGGTGCCTGTGGACTCTGCTCATATGTCGGCAATACTTGCATTCCTTACATGCACACTTATTTCACCAATTGGTTGTTCATTGGCAAACTAGGGACAATCAAACACATAACTTCCTCATCGAACATTCATTCACGCCTCATTCACACAGCCGGTTTGCTTTTGACTTTCTCACTTATTTCCAATTGCCAGCAACCGCGTTTTTCTACTTAACTCATGGTCTTGTCATTTGGGCTCAACTCCTGTATGGCTTTAAGAAGAACGCTACCCCCATGAAGAGGAATCTAGCCATATTTCTTACAAGTCTTAATTCAGACTTAAAAAATCCATAATTTATTGCAGTTTAAGTGCCTGACTAATAGGAGAACATACAGCTTTGGATTTATTATTAATTCTGCATCAAATACTTCTTGAGTTTACCCCTACTCAAATCAAAGAAGCTGTCTAATATGAATACACCATCGAAAATTCGTGTGGATAATTGAATTTACTACTTTTTAAGATTGACAAAATGTGAAATCCATTGGAATTATTTTTTAAAATTACGGCAATTACCGGCATTCTGCTTGCACCTTACCTGCAAGAAGAGGTAACGCGCGTAAATAGCATGGAGAATCATTCTAATTAACAGGTTTTGGACGTAATCAATCCGAGTCCACTCTGAAATCCACGAGAAGACAAACCAAAATATTTAAGCTTTTAAACACCACGATTTTATACATTAATTAAAAGAAATTGCTCCACCTGAATCCAAAGGAGGAGAGTTTCAACACTTTGATTTTAATTCTGATCATCAATCAATTCCACTCCCCTTCCGCTCGTCCATTAGATGGGCTTGCTATTTTGGTGCTCAGATGCTTTTCATCAAATGTCAGTTGTGAAGTGTTTATCTTGCGATGGGCAGGAATCATACAACCATAGAGGTGAATAAAATCCTGTAATCTCAAAGTGATGACAATACGTTAAGTGCTCAGCCTTCTGCACGGCTAATCATCTAATTTGTTGTTTAAGTAGTTCCCTACAAACGATTATTCCTGATTGAAAGTCTCTCATAGCAATGTTGAGTCTTCGTAGTAAATGGCAAATCGACAGTGATGAGCCCAAGATAGATTCTAACTACTGAAGACTAACCAACTCAAATAGCGAATACTGTCGGTTAATTTACAGATTTCGTGTGGACGATCATTTCTTGAAAAGAATAAGTCTCGATTATTCCTTTTTTTGTGAATTCGACTTCCTCTCAACCCAACCAATACTCTATTAATCTCGTTTCCGTTTGCCATTCGTAGATTTATTTTGGTTAGCTGATCACTGCAATATCATCTCGAATCGTTGCAGTCTTCAATGTTTTAGACATATTTAAATATTCAGTGCATGGGGAATACCATTCGAAATGATACTGATAAGAGAGTTCAGTCTTGAAATAGGAATTTCTGCATAGATCAAATCGCCTCGAGAGTTTCTTTATCTTAAATATCAACATTCCTTAGGATTTTTAAAAAATGTTTGGTTGAGAACTTAGCTTTTAAGTCAATTTAGTGGAAATTGCAGAATACTATAAATTTTCCAGAGCTCAGATTCGAATTCATTTACGTTTCAAATCATTTCAACTTCTTCTGATTGTCGAGTAAAGCGCATGATTCATTTGATTAGGGTTTAAAAGAGTGGATTGTAGCACTATTCTCATTCTTAAAGTAATTTTCGATTTTGGTAGGATTTCAATCACGCATTCATCTCATCAATAGGCAGCCTGATCTACTCACAAAAGTTAGGCATTTAGTCACGAATTTCTAGTCATTTAGTAGGCATTAAATTGGCACATTTAATTTTCTCACGTGGGGAGCAACAGGTTTGGAGAAAAATTAATACTTTCCCTAGCTATGTTTCAGGTTACACGTGAAAAGGAAAAGAAAAATTTTTCACAATGTATGTATTTTCAGCACTTTTAATAATTTTGAATTTCGTGGTATTGGTGATGTGACATCCGATTTTTAAAAGTAAACAGCTCAATCTTTTACATAAAACCTCACACCAGTGGGTTCTACTTGAAATTTGTAAATTTGCAAAAGGAAAACTGCATATAATTTATTTAAGCTCTCGGAACTCTATTGTAGAACCTGTGGCCTGAAACTTGACATAAAGTTACTGACGTTTTTTTGTATTGATCGACAAATTTACTTCAACACATTTCGCACGTGGCCAGAATGTATGTCATTATCGACCAGGCTCCAAACGCCACTAGCAATTGACAAAATGTTCATCATTACTCTTTAATACTGTGAATAACTGATATAGATCCTATTATTTCGAATTCGCTTGCCTTCCTGGGAGGGACAAAATTTCGGAATAATTTAAACAATCCTTATTGGTTCTGAGATGTAGACTTCAAAAGAATCTTTTCCGCTTTCATAATTTAAAAGAGCCAGTTGATTAAAACTGGTATTACTTATAACGTGGTGACTAAGATAGGAGATGTTCAGTGGAAAAACAGAAATACAAATCGATGTTGTCTGTTTATTTAAATACAGCAAATACAGAATATTACGAATAAAGCCACATTGGATATTCGATAGTTAACGGCAAGTGACGAAAGTGTTCACAATTAACTTCGATACACAACTCAGCACATGTCAACAAGCTTTGGGAAAGTGGTGTCACTTCAATTGGTATAATCTCCTCGCTCGTATTGCGAGTGCGCATTTTCAATTCTTCGTCATCGTTTTGCACAGTCCGTAGACTATAACGTTTGAATCACCCCTGATTTCCGTACTCACATAAGTAACTGCTTCCACATGGTCTGGTATGATGTTTATTTGATGCCTAGTTGGGAGGGTAGACGTCAAGTTGATTTCCGTGGACTCATTAGCAGGAACGCATCAACACGGAGAACATTTTTCAGTGAACAAACCGTATGCACGCGGTTACTTTTGGTGTTAGTCACTGAACTTAGCTCCAAATTTAGTGATAATTTTTTGGACACCACCTATAGCAGAACCAACTTTCCGTGAATATTTAGTGGTGAACTTCTCATTTGGCGTTTTAAGCGATTTACATCTCAAATAAATTTCAACAATACATTCTCTGCTCAACTGTCAACGTCATTCTGCAGGACTGCATTCACAACGCTAACTAACAAGGGATCACGTAATACGGAGCAATTCACAGCTAACACAAAATTGCCGCATGGTACAAGACACGGGACCCCTTTAAACCACACTGTACTTCAACATCCCATTTTGTGAATACATTTCTACTATGTAATATTAAGTAGAGAGTAACTAATTATTTTTTGCATTGTGAGTTCTGCATTATCACAAATAAATACGAGAATTTCCGATGCTGGCATGTTTTTAAAACTACATAAATTAGTATTACTTTTTGGCTAAATGATATTGAAACACCAACAAAAAATAGCAATAATATGGCATAGCCCTCTCAAATTTGCACGTGCCACCGGTTATTTACCCTAATTTCATTAATGTCATTAAACTTTAACGAGTTCATTTTAAAATTAGTAGCATTTGCAAATATTAGTCTCTCAAATTACGTTTCAAAGTATTGGAGACCTAGTCTAAATTTGGTTTTAATGTAGCATTTCTGAATGTCAAAGCAGATTTTAATGAAAGAGCATTTAGCTGGGTTTTAGAATGGAAACTTCACCAATAATTGTTATGAATACACTTTTAAACACAAGCCCATATCTGAAATGCTTGGGTAACACACGAGTTTATTCTTTCATGGTCAATTCAATTATCATTATGGCACTCAAGTACATTTAAATTAAGCGCAATCCCGATCAAGAGCTATTTAAAATTCTAAAGTAGCGTGAAATTGATAAATTTGATGCGCTAGCTTCTTCATTAAAATGTCTTCGTTAACTTTCACACGAATTTTGCCTTAGGCAAATGTACAATCACCAAATATGGGTGAAGATCCTTGGAGCCTAAATACAGTTAATATTTACTTGCTAAGCCCCCCTCATATATGAGGAGTTGCATATGTGAATTCTCAGCAATAAAACTGAGTATTGTCGCTTTTATCAACACCATATATGACTGAGATCGATTTTTTATATCCCAAACTCTAATTCTTTTTCCCATTCCACCCAAAAGTTCTAACTGTGAAAACGTGTATGGACCAAAGGGGGAACAAAGAAATCAGTTGTAAGCCACCCAGGACATCGCTACTGATTAATCGAAAGTAGGCTACGTTAGCAGAATCAATGGTCAAAAAGGAAGAGCTTGCGTTCTTAGGTCGATGGGGAGCTCATGTGTGAGCCACACCCAGCAACAATTCCATACTGCTTTTGATGAAATTACCAATTTATCCTTCGTTATTCACCTTCATGTCTTTCTTCACCTTATAGACATTTATGACCTTTCATTCTACACCTTGTCCTGTCTTCAGGACTCTCTATGATAAATTTTAGCACTCGCCTCCAACAATATGATAAGCACATATCTTCAGAATCATAGTCGTAACAGTTCATATTTGTAACAATGCCATATAAGTCACTTAATACTCCTCCCTGGTGCCCTCTGGTCGATTTGTCAAATTGTAAAAATGTACTTCAAACTATGTCAGCAATAACTAGAAATGCTCTGGCTCAATTTAGAAAGGTAGCTACACCAAGCTGATTTTTTAATTCCAATTTTGTAATCTCATTCAAATTAACTATTGCATATGTAGTGAAATAGGTTTCTACGTGCATCAACCCTTTAACTCACGAATTATTATTTTTTTGAAAAATGCACCCAACCGCACTCATGCGTGTCTCACAGTAGACTGATGCCGACGACGTGATGAGTTTTGGTTGTATCAGACAAAGGCTATAGACACGTATTGAACATGTTTCAAACGGCTCAATAGCTCCTTCCCTCGCGAGTCTAGTACCAATGGAGCCTATTTTGAAAGAAAACCGTACGGTCCTGCAGGGCGTTATAGGGTTAACATTTGTTTACTTAAAAAATGGTGCTCATAATCACTGCATGATTTACCAGTGCAACCCACTGAGCTCAAGCAAAGCGAAATAAAGTGATAATCTAATCTCATCAACTGATCATTGAAAAGTGACATTATTCTTCAAACTCTAACCATGCTAAAGCAAGAAAGCTTAAGGAAGAGCAATGCAACTCAGGAAAGGTGTGGGAACTTTGTAAAAGGTAACAAGTATAGTTATGACGTCAAACAAAATTCAATTCCATTCAATTTTGAAAGCAACAGCTTATCAAATTTACGATTTAAGTTAAGAATAGTCGCCGCAGCAACTTAATCTCATTTATTCTTTCAATGGTTGGGAAGGCAAGATTATTTTAAACGATATTCAGCACCATAGAGCTTTAACGCAGCACAGATGCGATCGGTAAGATGGTTCTAAATTAGAATTTGCAAGGTGTGCCAACTAGGCTCCCTGATTAGCGTTCATGCACGCAATATTCATAACTAAAAGACAAGAGTGGAATCATTTCATAGCGCTCAGTTAGCTTTTTTAGAAGCTACAAATGCTCAAACCTAAGGAGGAAGAATGAAAAGGATTTCAGCCATTGAGATAACAAATTAATTCATACATAAATGAATATGTGACGCCTTTTATTGGTTAGCCAAATTTGCAGCGATGGATATTTTGCAGGTAGTCTTGCATATCCAGGTGAAAGGGGAGGAGTTCAATATTTGTCAATTCAAAGCACAAGAAAAGACTGAGAGATTCTTTCGAGGGCATCGAGAATGTTCACTTGGATTCACAACAAATTAATGCTATCAAATCATCACGCTCATACCACGTAACCAGAAGAATTTATTCCTACATGAAATAAAGACACTGCAAGCAAGAAAGTAACAGTCATTGAAAACTGATCTTACAATACACAAAACTAAACTATCGATCAGGTCTTATCTTGGAAGAAATCCACAACCACATTTTCACATACGAGATTAATATAATCTCTAGTATAGAAGGCAGTGGCTCTAAACAATTACAATGGTAATTAGCTCCCGGACTAATGAGCGCATTGCAAATACTATTAGAAGTAATTCAGTTACCAAATTAAGCCATCCAAGCCCAAGAAGTTGTCAAGAATGCCATCAACCCAACCATCACATTTAAGAACATTTCGTTAAGAGAATGAAATTCACTCTCGTTATTAATAATATATATATTTTAATAGAGATATTTTGGTATCATCGATTAGTGCTGAAGAGTACAAAGAAAAAGAACAAGATATGGATAAAGATGCAAATAGAGAGTTTGTTGGCAATAGAGTGGTAATAAATGGGCACATGATCGATTGGCGGAGCTTAGATAATTCGATAGGTGTCACATATCATGTAAGCTCTCTCAGATGCGTTCAAAGGTTGCTTCCTCCTCGTTTCCATTCTCACTGTCAGTATGATGACAGCTGTCATTACTTCCAGCATTCTTCCTCTCCAGCCTGGTGACCCTCGTTTCCAACTCCTGAATTCGGAGATTAAGTCGATCTATCAGGTGCGACATCTGATCAATCACCGTGGAGCATTCCAAGTGTGAAGAAGCTGTGCTGCTTTGTTTGCTATTACCTGAACGATTGTCACCACTCTGGTTGACCAGCATAGACTGAAATTTCGAGCAGAAAGTAAATATCACATATTTTCAACAATTATGTTCAAGTATCTTGTCAAGGAAAACTTAAGCAAAGAATTTTATGTAATTGCTTCACGCTTTCGATTTCGCATTAAAATAAAAGTCAAAAATTGCAGAGATCGAATATTTTTGTACCTTAGTATCAAAAGTAACGCATTAATATCTTAAATTCGGACTCCTAAATGCATAAATACATACAATTTGAAAATACTATTAACACAGCATAAGCATACACGCTCGTAACACAAAGATATCACGACTTGAAAATACAGTGACAAATATTCTTTCCTTAGGATATACGAATGGGCTAGTGATCAACCGAATAGAAACTTGACAAGCACCTCAAAATCTCTTATCTTTATCACTGATTATGTACCGACAATGCTGACTAGCATATCGAGCGCTGTGATACCGGCGTGCTACATTCAGGAAAGCTAAGTTTGTGTAGATGAGTATCATCATGGTAAACTTGAATCCTACAACTCCCCTTATTAACCAGACCTTAACCACTGAGGTTGAACATTCGGTCTAATAGGTGTGCACCGAAAGGTCTCAAATCAGTGATTTCTGAGTTCGCAGATAGCACATGAACCTACACGCCACTGTCGCACACGGGTTAAAGAACATATTATTTATACAAAATATTGCCGGCTGATAAACATAGAAGTTATAAACTTTTTGAAAATGGGACTTCGAAACATGCTGAAGGATACATAGTGGCTCAAGCAGCAATCCCAATTGCTCAACCAATGGCTGTCTTTAATGAAGTCAAAGTACTCGTCAAGAAACGATCTTCAGTACAATAAACTGAATTAGAGTGAAGAAAGCGCAAATGGGAGTAATGAATTTGATGTACTAAATAAACCAGTCTTAACAAGTTGTGAAGTACTGTTGGAGAAATGTAGATGACCAAATAACCCCCCCCCCCGCTCCGGCAACAGACGCTCGCTGACTCACTCTCATCCATGGAAAAATAAAGACGCTTAAAAATTGTAGTCTAAAACCCTTAACATAGGCGCTATTTAAGAGAAATTCTTACAGATGCTCGGGAAGGTTGTTGCGGCTGTACAAGAAAGTTTGAGCTGGAAACATGGGCAGCCTCCTTGACTGAAACCTAAAAGGGAAAAAGGGGGGCTTTAAGAACAAAAGAATCACACAAAGATAATCACCTCAAGCATCGAGTATTTCATAATAAACTAGGAAGACAGTTGCACAAACTTCGTGTCAATATGGGAATAAATGTGCTGCATTTCTAAATCTAAGTAAATCCGCCTGAGAAGGAAAATAGGAAATTTCGAAGAGAAAACTAGAATAGGTCTCCGGAAATATGGCCTTTAATAGGCGTTGATTTGGGCAAATATTCGCCACACTAAGTGGTAGAAATCACAATTATTGGTAAAACCTGCTAGTCCAAAGTATCTGATCTAAATAGATATAGAGATGATATCTCTAACGACGGATATTCACCAATTTGCCGACAAGCTCCGAATATTGCGGACAAAATCTCAGCCACGAACCTGGCACTCAATTCATAAACTTCAAGCAACATAATATTGCAAAATAAATTACACTGAATGCCTCCAAAGTTCAAACAAATTAAGATTCGCGATACCCTAAGTTCAGTACCCACTTCTTTTATATCCCTTCTCACTTTAAATACCTTAGTAGTTACTTTCGTTATTCCTCTTTTTTACTAACTAAACTTAGAATTGCTATACATACCCATAATAAATTGCAATAATAAGCCAATGTTTGCATTAGGCTACAAATAAATTTTATTATTGTTATTAATAAATCAAATTGTATTTGCTAACAAAAATTCATAGTGGTTCTAACTCAAGAGAATCAATAAAAATGACTTGAGAAAGACCTCAATGATTAAGCATATGAGAAAAAAGCGGTAATAGGTTCATCCGAAGCATGCTAAAAGCAATCATTATGATGATCACAAGTACGCACCTCAGGGCCTTTGGTTAAGTGTTCCATAAGGTGAAATTCAGTCAACACAAAGTTCTTTTGAACTTTAATTTTAGCTTCTAAAGTGAAATGGAACGCAAACCCATTCGCAAATTGAATAATTTCAATTTACCCTAACATGAGCCCCAGCCAATTTCGGGCTAGTTGGCATAAGAATCAAGAGGGTGGAAGCAGTAATTGCGTAAAAACAAATAGCGTGGGCCATGCTAACTTGGTTAAGGGACGAGTTATTCAATGCCTACTCTGAAGCTTCCAAAAAATTGGCCATAAATCTTGCATATTTTCTAGTTACTTGATTATAACAGACTAAAGTCTCGATTATTTCACTTTTATGAAGGCATTCATGGAAAGGATATCTCACAATTTCGACCTCGAAGACTGAAAACCTCTTAAACTATATCTGATTTAGAAAGTAGCTCAACCACATCCATATTAGTGACGGTTTAGTAATAATGAATACAAAATGGCATTAGACGTGAGGACAATAGGTGTAAACTGAAATGAAGTCCATTCTAATGTCACATTTAAGAACAACATCCTGACATGCAGCTAGCTTCGTGTTTTAGTAGGCTTAAAGCTAAAAGAAATCAGGCAACTATCTACATCAAGTTTCAAAACCTTGGTAGACAATCAATTCATTTGCATTATGTATTGAAAATAGTAATTATATAAGAACAATAATTGATGTAAAAGACGATAAACCTGCAAAATCACTTAAGGCATTTATTAATTGTACAACTTAATTACCTTGATTGGATCTGCATCTTTTCCAGCCAGCCAATCATTGGCAGTGAGAGCAGCAACTGGAGCGAGAGTATCGGGATAGAGATCCTCTTGGAAGAGACCCGATTTTCGAGGCACTGTGAAGGAAATAACCTCACACCAATTCTTGTTGTGGAGTTTGTATAGACGAGCGATTTCGCATACGGAGACGTTGAGTCCCAGCTTTGGCATAAAGGCGAAACCACGCTGAGGATCGGAGCTATCATAGCGACTCAAGTAGTAGACCTGCTTGTCTGATGCGGAGTATTCGAAGTAGCGCACGGTACTATCACCCTAATGGGAAAAGGGATCTGATCAATCAATAATACTTTCACATGAAAACAACTTGACAATCATGATACATCAATTTCAATGGTTCCTTAGTTGATTAATCTAATAAGATAGAAGACAATATGTATGGCTTTAATATTGTAATATTGATTAGAGGGCTCAATGCTTTTGTTAGACTTAGAATGAGTATATTTTATTTAAGTACTGATTTATACAGCAGTTCTCTAATTCTTGTTCTCTTTTGAGCTGGTCTTCTTACCACACGGAACTTCTAAAGGTGCCTACTCAATCGCATACACTGTTTGAGATCAACAAAGGATGTGCTTCTATTGCTTGAGCGGCTATAAGTTCTAATTTCGTATTATTCTGAATTCACTACTACTGGAGATCGCTATGCAACACTTCCTAAACAAATTACGAATTGGCATCAAATTACCAGCTAAACTGGCACAGAAAATTCCAAGCACAGAGTTGTTTACAAAATTCAATGAGATGAAATTGCCTACGTCATGGGTTAGTGGTAGCAATGTGAAATAAATTCAGATAAGAACAAAATGGGAAACTTTAATTTATGTTTGAAACAACCCAGCTTCTATTTATGAGTCCTGATATTCTTTGGTTTAAGTACTTCAAGCAAAAGTAGTAAAATGTAGAGCGTCAAGGTCGTCAGTGTCACTATTTCACTGTTGAGATGAGAGAAACCGCATAGTTCATTCGTTTATACAAGCTAGAACTGATAGCCAAAATGGCTATAGGCCAAGATGATTGTACATATACGATTTTAACAGTACAATGGGCTATCCTTTTCATTACAATGAAACCATCAAAAGAAAACAATATCCATAGATCTGACTCGCAATGCGGATATGAGGCAAGATTAAGTATAGAATATTTATAGCCTAACTATTCTAAGATCGAGTATACCTACAACTTTAACGGCTTAAAAATGAAAAACACCAAACCCAAGAAACCACACAAATAACCTCCCCTCCCCCCCCCCCCCCCCCCCGACTACCTCCAACCCCCATACAGGCAAATAAATAGTGATACATTTTGTAAAGGGAAGAACTTTTATTAAGATTGACAGACATTAAAACGAATCGATGAAAAATTGGGTATAGAATAGCGTAGATTATAAGAGACCATTTTTCGAAGTGGTGTTAAGGTGTTAAGTGCACATGGGTGTAACGTTTAAGGCAGTAACATCGATGAAGAGAACGTGTGCAAGTGAGTATGCGCAAGACTATCGTGACGAAGCAAAAATACACAGATTCACAGTCTCTACCTCTCTGTAACTGTTTGCTCAAAGCTTTCAGAACTACTCACATACTACAGGCACCCACTTCAGTTAAGTAGAAAATCAATGCAAAGGCAATAATAATTGCGATGTAAATTGGTGTGAGTGTAAGGATGTGGATAAACACATAGACGTTTGAACATGAACACGTAAACAAACTAACTCGATAGATTGCTTGCATGTGAATCAGTGGATTTCTGGGTCCAAACTATTAACATCGCCCCCTCTTAAATCAATAATAGCCATAAAAGGCAACTGGTGACTATTAATACTAAACAGTACTCCATAGCTGAAGTACAGATAGCAAAGCTGAGTAGGAAAACTTATCTACGGATAAAAAATACAAGAGCTGTTACGACTCGAGGATAGGATATAAGATCATGTTTCTCCTTTAAGCTGATTGAAGAAAAAATTTCTTTTCATCATTATTATTATTGGACAAAATTGTCGCAGCTAAAATTGTAATGATTGATAAGAGGAAATCCCCACTTGCTCAGTAGGAACAGTAGGCATTTTAGAGTATGAAAATAGTTCGTGGGTGCCAGTATGAACAAAAAATCTACAATGTTCTGTTAGCGTTAGATAAGCAAAAAATGGCTATGAACCTTAATGCCATATAATAGTGAAAAGCTCAAATCAGGAGTGATATTCATAAGAGAATACACAAAGCCATTGCTGATGAATTATAAAGATGAGGTTGATGTCTACTTTCTTCTGTTTAGCTGTAATCAACTCCACATTGAGCTGAAGAAATGCCCGACTTCTCGGTTTCCCAATAGTAAACAAATTGCTTTCTGATAAAATTCCCCCAATGTGCTTTAATTGTCAAGAGAAAGCGAAAAGAAGATAACGACCGTTTAATACTTGACAGAGATTGCTCTTAAGAGAACTTGGGAGAGTTAGGGCAGGAAGGCAATGGGTGGATCTTAGCTGACAGCCATAATGGCAATCGGTGACTCTGGTAGCCTCACACAGCTATTTAATTAGTACACACTAACTTGCAAGGAGAGCACTAGCAAAAAGAGAATCATTTGCAAAACTAAGAGTCCAGCGACAATAAAGTCAACTCTTTTATGGTTCAACAATAAAAATATAGTAAGATACTGAAATGGAAAGTAGTGTTAATGTAAATTCAATCGCGTACACTAGGCACCAAACTTGATTAGCCTACGTGGTAACAATAAAATTATACAAGTCAATGAGCTATTAGATACAAGAGTATTAGAAAGTATTAGGAATAACAACTGCACTTACCTTTCCACAGATAAAGATCATTTGAGTATCAGGGTCGTAGAAGGGAAAAAGGACACCATTTGTAATATCAAGATCCTGACGCCAAAGACAGTCATCCAGATTGCCAGAATCCCAAAGAGCAAGTTGTCGTTCACTCATTCTTGAAAATCCCGTGGTAAAGAGTCGATCATCCTCCAAAAAAACGCACATCTGAGGTTTCTTGCCCTCATGGCAGACTCCTTTCTGTAATTAAGGAAATAAATGCGATTAAATTAGTCATGATGTAATAGAAGGAGAACATAGTCACGAAGAAAAGCTGAATGCGCTTCTTAATATGGGGAACCTAATTTCAAATTACCTTTAAGTGCAATGGATTTGTGAATAACAGAAGGGGGAATGTCCAACACGAAATGTCTTTCCCTCTTCTCAAACAAAGACTTCAGAGATGAATGAGTCACCGGCATGTCGACAGCCCGAAAAAATCTGGACGACTGAGTGCGAGAAAACTAATGGCTAACTTGCCAGTCAGTTAGCTTACTCACCCGACGTATGACGCGCGAAGCGTATGGTGGCCGATTAAAATTTTCGTGGGAGACGAGAGCTGTTTTGCAGCTACTGCAAATGCTTGTGCGTTCTCACTGTGCTTACGATGATGTTGATGATGTTAATGGCGATTCAAGGAGTAAAAAGCAGCTAAAAGCTCACATGCTGCATAAGGAGGATCAGAGTTAATCAAAAACACCCTACACAGTTAAAAGCCGACAAACACTATGAAAGCTTAACGACTTTTGAAAACATTTAAAAGGAAAAATAATAAACTTAAGTATAGAAACGGGAACGTGCATTTAAAAAGTTGCCAGTTCGTGGATCCATGATACGCGTTACGCCATCTTTGCAGCAAGCCGCGAGTTTAGAGCCATTGTAACTGAAGCTCAAGCAAGTGACGAGATTTGGAAACTCCACAGAAATCAATTGGCTTTGAGTTAGTGAATCCCAGAGAATGACACAATTATCAGCACCTGAAAACATGAAATAAATTTCCGAATTTAGTCAAATCAGAATAAAACTGAGAAAAACTAGAGCAATTGGTAATTACCTGTAGACACGATAATGCCCTGAGCAGTAGGATGCCACTGTACAAGATATACTCTTCGTTGGTGGCCAATTAATGTTGCAATCGCATCTGTCAGGGAATCTTTCCCGATTCCGCCCTCAGGAATCTCCCAAATCTTGACTGTACAATCATCAGAAGCACTGGCAATGATATCATTATTATGAGGACACCACTGAATATCCAGAACTGCGGAAGTATGGCCTGCAACCATTGGCAGTGTGTTGGGCATTCGGCCAACCTGCAATGCAATAGAGAAATAAATTAACAACCAAATAACCAAAACCTATTTTAAACGATTGAATCGTATAAGTTTAACAAACCTGGCTGATGGGAATCACTGCAAACCCACCACCGCCACTAGTTTCTGTGATAATGGCGAGATACTTTGGGTTAACGGCGCAAAATGAAGTGTCATGAGTACTTCTCGTGATAGGAATACAATCATAACATTCTTCACGTTTTAATGCTTTACCAAAAACATGTTTATATTTGCTCTGTCTGATAGCCATCCTGCACCTACAATAAATTGGGGAAGCCCAGAAGCGCCCTTATATAGGGATGACTTTAATTTCGCGCTAACGCGATCAAACAAAAACTATGCTATATATTACTACGATAGCCATATTTTATTAAAAACACAACTATGAACTTAGTCAAGCACAGAGTATGCAAAATATTTAAGAAATATTGTTTTTCTTATTATGAAAAATTAATGTAATTAAACTGTCTATAAACAGAATATAGAGGATGGATTTCGTCCAACATGTCTTCACGATAGACATTAATTAAACAATATTTCATATAATATCTATTATTCAGCTGATAACAGCTATTATTATTCATTATGCTGAAATATACAAAGAAAATTAATTAATATGATGTTCAATAAAATAATGGGATTGGAGTGAAAATGAAAATCTGCTAATATTTCGAGGTAAACTTTTCTTTCAGAGGACAGTAGAGGTCTGTTGACCAAAGCTTGAGTAGTTTCACTATTTTTCGGCAAAATGTTTGGGTTGTTCCTGAGATAATAACTGATGTTTGAATTAATCACTTAGGTATATTAAGCCGATTATGTCTCAGGTTAAGAAAAAAATAACGGAACAGCAGGAATTCACGAATTACGGCATTAAATATCCAAGTACTAGAATCACTTGCTAAATACTTGTACCATCTTAGTAAATTACGCATTTTAATACAGAAACTGAACATGTAGGCTATCATGTATTCAGCCTGTTTGGCTAGGGCATATGCTAAAATTTCTTCTGATTGTAACTTATATAATGGCAAGTTAACTTGAAAGATCTTGACCCCCAATCCGAAATAAATAATAATATTGCGTTTATTATCATGCTACTAACTAGCCACAATCATTTCAGCGAAATAATAAATTAAACTTTTAACAAATTATCAATTCTAAGCACCGCTATTTACTTTATGTAATAGCGGCCTATTGATTATTTCATATAAGCATGTAAATCAGTAGATATGGAAACATAAAAATAATAAAAGAATAAGAATAATTAAGCAAATATTATCCGATTTATTAAATATACATGACTTTTGTATTTTTTCACTTGATTCACTCTAACATTCTCTTTTACTGAATTTGTTACTCTTAAATTCAAATAGATAATGTAATTTCGGGTAATTCCGAGTCCATGATAAAACTTTACTTCTTACTCGTCAAAAACGAGTTAGATAAAAGAATCCACAGTCTACCTGATGTTGTGACAACAAAGTCTTATCCTGGTCATGGCCAAACAAAAGGCCTTATTTCAATTCTTATCTGTATAAAATATTAGACAAAAGTGCAGTTCTAAGGGCCAATAGATATTTTCGATTCTTACTATGCACTGATGAGTATTTTTCTCATTTGACGCAAAAATAATTTGCAATACAAATACGTGCCTTCGTGCTTAAATTCCAAATTTGCTTGTAAGAGAACTCCCATAAAATTTGTTTTTACAAAAAGAACTGGTTTGTCAATTTACATATATATACATATGTACATATATATAAATGTATATATAATGCATAAAATCCATCGATTCAAAGCATAGTGTAATACGCTACAAAAATTGTTTGCCGTAAAACAGTTGGACATGCGTGTTGTGGTGGTGCATGAATACGCACTTGTCTTCTAGATATGAAAAAGAATTAGAAAGGCACAGAAAAGAAAGTAAAGGAAGCATAGCTCAAAAAAAGGTGCGCAGCAAATCGAAAGGCTTCTACATACAGTATAATGAAATAAGAACACTTCTGGGATTGTGTGAAAAGCACACAAAGGATAGGGATGGTGGGATTTCATAGTGTTAAAAGGATCAATTCATCCGGATCGTTAAAAAATGAGACAAAGGTGTGAATTGGAAGAGGAGAAGAAATTCATCTATTGATTTTCCAGTTGGTCTCCGTGAACTATCCTTTGATAGCCTTCCGTCGAAATTGCGTCGAATTCTGAACCCTCGAGGTTTTGTAAATAGAGAAGTCTTGCCATTCCTTGACAAAAAATAAGATCATTATCAAATTGAGAGACTATTAATCATTATCTACTAAAATACTTTAAGTAGAATAACCAAATCGTACCAGATGGCTGGTGTTTCTTTTTGGATTTGAAAAGATTCATTAATTTTGTTCCCGTCGCGTCAGGTCGTTTGAGAGGAGGCTGAGCAGAAAATGTCCCCAGACTCTCTGGAAGATACAAAGGACAGTTAAATATGTAGTAGTGTCAATTCCGATTAGCGTTTTTAGGTACTGAGTTATTTACAAAAATTGGTGCCCCACTAAATACACTCGACATTCTTTCTGTTATAAAAGCCTAATCTTTATTTACTACAAAATCTTCCTACGGGTATTCTAGCAAAGTACTGAAATTCTAATCTGAGTTTGACACAATCATTGATAAAGTTGTGACATTTTAAATGTGATACAGGCGTTAATTTGTTATACAAAATATATCGTTATAGAATCTAGTGCATTTGCAAAACAATTCTTGAAAATCAGCTTGATGTCTAGGTAGCTAATAGCTAATAACGACAAATAGAATGTGAATCAAGGTCAATGCAGAAATCTGCCTCAATAACGAAAAGAGTGCCTCTTCAAGTTAAAGATCCTAAATTATCTAATGCATTTCCAGTTTCCGCACATCAGACGATCAGAATATTCCAAAATATTCGCTGCAATATGTAACATTCAAAATATGAATCAAATGGAAAGATTTCCAATTCAAGAGGAAAGCCTTAATTAAAGCGCATTTGACAACATACCTGCAACATTGGCAGCCGGCGCAGCATATCTCACCACAGTTTCTCCCAGTGGTTCTCCATGATCTCCATGCCCAAGATTGGCTGTAGAGCCTTCAAAAAGACTATCTCCCAACCCACCACCACTAGTCCCGCTGCCACCTCCAACAAGACTCCGCCGATCCATAGGTGCAGAAGCAGATGTTGATCTGCCAGTAGCTGCTGCCACAGCAAGTGCCGATGCAACGGCAGCTGCCGTGGAGGGATCCACTGAGGCCTCTGACGACTCCACAGAAGCCGCTGTTAGACCTGCTACCACGCCAGCTAACTGGGAGCTCGGCCCAAGTAGTCCGAATCCACTAGATGTGTTTGCACTCCCACATCCACCAGAAGTCAAATTTGAGATAACACGCGGAACGGAGGATTTCCGTCGAAAAGCCTTGGAGGAGTGTTGACGAACGCTGAGAGCGGCTGCATTGGTATCAGCCATACGAAGGTTCTCGTAAGCGGGTTCGAAGAGACGAGAACCTCGAGTTGAGGTGGAACGCTGAAGACGGCTTTCGTGCTGTTGATTGCCGTCAGCTAATGATTAAATGAATACCAGAAATTGTATCAAAAATTTTATGAATCACCCGATGCATGTTCTTGAAAAAAAAATGAAATCATTAATTTTCAAAGCTAAAAATGCGCTTTAAACAATAAGCCCTTCGAAAATTCAATAATGGCACTGTTCAATCTAACTTCAGCAATATACTAAGGACTCTGCAAAGCACCACCTATGTTATTTAGCGCATTTTAACAAATGGGCGAATTTTATAATTAAAAAATAACCGTTAACATAATTTTCATTCATTTTATAAAACACCTTTTAGTGAAAGTTACTCATAGATAGGAATTTGGGCGTCGGAACCATCTTGAATCTTTTGTGAGATTTCCTGAACCGGGGAGAGAGAACACATGCGCCCTGATAGATCTCTGTCGGAATCGAATTCAGTTTAACATGTGATATGAAAAATAGTTTGACTATTGAGATTTGATATGGAGAGCACAAAAGGAGGAGGTCTCGACCACGACAGAAGTTCTCAAATAGGGAAGAAAAGAATTGGATATCACTTCGGGATGGTATGAATTTCGGTGCACAATGTTCGGTGAATACCTGGAGGAGGCTGTTAATGATGATACTGCTTGTGGCAGACTAAATGAACATAATCTCAGATCACTTCAAATAAAAATCGAACCGGAATAGAAATGGGATAGCTTGAATATGTCCAACAAGACTACGATCAATATGAGATCAGTACAAGTTAGTCCAAGAGCAAATTGGATCCTGGAGAAAAGAAATTATAGCCTAGCTTGCATTTTGTGCAATCGCTTTTGACAGTGCTCCACTTGCGAACGAAACAGGTTTAGCTAGAATAACTTCCTCGGGTTCTTTACATTTATCATTCACTATCGGCGGCAAACGAGCCATGGATTAGCTGGAATGTGGTCGGAGTTACCAAGACCGTTTAGAAATCTAACTACGTTTCTTGAATTCAAATTAGTCTATTGATTAAATAGACCGAAGTGATTGTTACCTTGTCACGGTAGGCTCGGAGACAAGTCGTACTGAGAAGACAATAGGCATGGAAATAGTAAATGTTCGCCAATTGTTGTAGCCCAAAAAAATTGTCGCGAATACCCCGCGTTCAATAATGACACGAGGTTAAACAAACTTCAGCAATGAAGTCAAACTTTTTCGAAGTAACGAATATATTACTTGACACATTTTAACAAACATACTAATTGAATGAACATGTAACAATGTTTAATATAAATTTTTAGTGAATAAAACTAATTCATATAATCTTTAAATGACCCATTTTCTTAGATTACTTAAAATCAGATTACGCTCCTTGGCCATTTGTAAGATCGAAAGATGTGTTTATAGCTTCTGCAAGTGGAAAGGCGCTGGAATGGAATTAAAAAAAGGCTTGAATTTCCCTCTACACCATCTACCGGATAAAATGTCACCAAAATTTAATGTCATCGCAAAGGTTCCTCACGCTCTATTCTCGGACTCCCAAAATGTCACAAACACGCGCAAAAATAATAAATAATTTTTTGGTTCTAAATAAAAGAGAGGAAGAGAGAAGACTTACTTTTGGGTGTTGGAGTCGGATCTTTGGAATTTTCAGTCTGTGAGAAATAAGATAAAAGAATTGCGTTTAATGGAAAAGTCCTTGTAAGAAATAGAACAAACTCCTTAAATAGCAACATTATCACATCCTTGCATGCTTGGAGTAGAATTGCATTTCAGTGAATGTCACAGTCACATGATCGCTTTTATTTGAACTATTCAGACAGTGATGTTTAGAAAGTATGATGAACTTTGTCTGGCACAGTGTTGATGACTACACTAAGCTTGCTAATGTTACAATCTTCACGGCCTCATACATATTAACATCCATATGTGGAACATTGAACAAGTCCAATAAGGCTAGAAATGAAGATATGTCCAAATGAAGCCCAACTACTTCGTATTGTTCTCTTGCTAAAATAGCATGATTTGACACCCAAATTCGGGGTTCAATTGCGTACTTGGTCAGCCTGTCCTACCATGTTACACTGTTAACTTATTAAAGCTAAAATAGGTAGTGGAGACAAGAAACGATACTTCTAAAAGTTCACTCAAGGTTGGTTCTATGGGGGCAATACAGAAAGGTAAATTAATATTACATTTTTTTATTTAGAAGTAGTAAATTGAGAATAACACCTTCAGTATGACAAGACAAAGGTGCCACTTTTATTTTGGCCTCACTGTATATTTACTTAAAATTTCTAATTCCTACATATCAACTAAGTATTTATGGAATCGGCGTCTTCTTTGCCCTTCTTCATGCCATGGCCACTAACAGTTGTCTACTTTCTTTGTTGGTGTTCGCAAAGAGTCAGAAAAAAAAACTTTGATGGCTTCCAAGCTGGGCTTTCTTTTAAAAGTCGGAATTAGATTGTATCCAATCAAACGTGGATGTTAGTAATCCAAATATGACTAAGAAATCAGAGTTACTGAACTAGATCATGAAATTACGCACATCCGGTATGGATACACGTAGGCTTTTAGTGTTCACTTCACGGGAAATCCTAGAAACCATGTATTGTTAGAGGAAACACCTATTCTCAATTCTCCATTCTCCATTCCTCGAAACAGGTATACATTTTAGTACAGGTCATGAGAAAATC
Source organism: Hymenolepis microstoma (assembly GCA_000469805.3). Classification (NCBI taxonomy): domain Eukaryota; kingdom Metazoa; phylum Platyhelminthes; class Cestoda; order Cyclophyllidea; family Hymenolepididae; genus Hymenolepis; species Hymenolepis microstoma. The sequence continues at coordinate 4,629,365 of LR215995.1, read as the reverse complement.
AAAATTCTACCGGTGCATACAGTTTAGATACTTGCATATAACCTAAAAGTGCACAGAGATACTTTTTCTCATAGTGCCGACTGGATCCTCGTTATTCCACCCCCGCACCTACATACCTCCCCCTCCCCCCACGTCCCCACCGTATCCTCTATGGTAGGTCCTTCATGCGTCTATTCCAGGTTAACCATTTTTGGATGATTAATTAATGCATCCAGATCAAATTTACTAAACTTAAGAAGTTTGGCCCATTGAATTTCGAAATCTATTTCAATCCGCAGGATAAACTTTATTCAACTGCTGCTTAACATTTTGAATTTTATTTAACTGTCTTATCTCTGCCACGTTAAAAGTGTAAACTGCGAAAAAAAAATACAATTAGTTGAAGCTCCAAGACTGACTCCGCTTGACCAAATACTACTGGTAAATAAGCACCGAATACCGCAGCAAGCATTTGGTAAAATTCAGGGGATGACTTGTGAACTTGGAAGTTTGTAACGTCAGCTCCCCATTTGGTAAATATTGTAGAACCCAAGATCAAATTAAGGAAGATTCCTAGGTACCTCCTTTAACATTTTTCTATCTTACTGTTATTCGATGTCAGTTGGTTAACAAAAGGAAAAAAAGTTGAAGAGTACCAGTGATGATAGTACTCGTACAACCGTAAGTAGCTCCTTATGTAACCTAAGCATACTGGGGCTGCAGTAATCGAAAGAAGAAAATCTGTAGCCCAAATCACCGTTTTTCCTCAAATATTAAGGAATTACAACTGCCCAAATCCGCATTTATTGGCTAACGGGCACGAACGAACGGTGATTGGAAAACAGAATGCCCTAATAAAGAGCTCAGTTCACATAAGTTAATAAATTATGCCAACATTATCGACAAATTGTTTCTACTTCCAATCGTGCCACCTATGATACCTATTCTTTTAAACACCGGATTAGAGAGAATATCAGTTTCGACGTTGGCACAACATTAGCAGGAAGTTGTGCCGTACAAAATGAGGTATTGGAAAATTACAAAACGTTAAACGCATGAAAAGATGAAAAAAATGCATTGAAACTTAAACGGAACTCATCACTACGAGCGTTTGCTTTTCCACCAATATTCTTCCTTGCTCTAGTCTGGAAATCAAGTCTCATAACAGCCATATTACTCAATTTGTAAGTTTGTTTTGAGACACAAATTTTCAGCTTTACTTTCATTGAATCTGAACTAAGTGTACCATTGTATCACTTTCGACAAATATCAATATTATAGCCCAATCAAAATATTGATTAACTGTGCCCGATTGCAGTAGAGGCGAGGTGTCCAACTATTATAATTTCTTACTTCCTCTCACCGATTTCAAGCTGTCGATTTGTGCTACTTACTGCCTCGTGTCTAAGTAACAATTCAATACATTTCAAAAGAGTAACTTAGTCCGATGTATTACCTCAATATTGATGAGAAATCGTCTCTCCTGCATTCATGAGAGGAGAGTAATTACCAAACCCCACTAAATAAAATTGAGGCGGTAAAATTTGAGACTCAGTCCCATCTCGGTGTGGTAACACTAATCCCAAGATGACGGACAATGATCTTCTCTTCAATATCCCACCTCGGCTGCTTTGGAAACGTTAGTGACAACCTTTTGTCTCTAAGCCCTCACCCCACCGTTGAAAGGGTAATCGGAGGAAAGAACGTGACCCAACGACGTCACACACACACACATACAGCAGTGGGCACCCGTTAACCTGAACGCGCATGCAGTATGTATATCGCACCATCCATTTGCATGCAACAGATTAGCCAATTCTCCTCGCCCACCTCAAAAAGGCATATACGCACGCACAGAGATGCATAAAAAGCTTGCTTCGAAACCAACCTCCATTTGGCCATTTCCACCCGTCAACTTCTCTGAAAATTGGAAGAGAGAGAGCTGAATAATAATGGTTATAACTAGCTCCTCATAGATGCTTTGCCGTGCAAGAGCTGCGTGAAATGATGAACGAGAATTCAAATGGATTGGCAATGAGAACGTGCTTTTATGAGATGGTTGTACTCTAGAGAGCCCCGACGTCAATACTCTATTCAGTGCGAGTTAGACTTGATATTTCTGCATGTGGTTTTGTGTTTAATCGTGCAAGCGTGCAAGAAATGTTTCCTGCGCCTTGCGGGCATTTCAGGACCTACCTCGATGTCCCACGTTGAAAGTAACTGCCCTCCGAAGATGGCAGGAGCCTAGAGATATCATGACACTTACTACTTGAAAACGAATTCCCTATCTTATTCTGACATATTGGTATAATACGTATAACGCTATGAGGACTGATGAATGCGAAAAACAAAAAAAAACTATCTGAATCCTCTGTGTAAGTGAAGCTTAAGAGTGATAATTTAACTAAAGAGAGAAAAACAGCTACATGCAGACAAAAGCCCATGTCATAAGTAGGACGGTAGTGGAACAAACATGCTCACCCTTTGAGTCATGCGGAGATCGATCGTCACTGGCATTTGTTGTAACAAGAGCATTACCGGATTCTGGGATAGAAACGGTGGTAATGGCAGTCTGGCTGATAGAAGAGTCTGAGGAGGAGGCGGGGGAGGTCAAAGCAGCAGTTCGAATCTTTAAATTAGCTATTGGGGAACCGACACCGGAACGACCTTTGCATATTGAGAAGGGATCATCCAATATTCGTTCCATGAAATGAAACTGAAATGAAATACGACATTGTAAGTTTGCGACTATTTGAGTCAAGATTGACAAAGAAAGGAAAAGGATTAGAATGAATGTCAAATCATACATTATCCTATAGTACATACACACACACATACATACGATTAATATATAAAGTAGGTTAAACCAATCAACTCTTCTCATAGAACCACAATTCTCTATTTGTTTATCAACTTAATTTCCACAAAATGCGTCCATGTTGGTCCCCCCCCCGGCTCTCCTCTTACTCTCCGCTTTCTCAAAAACTTGCTCTCTCCTCCTCTGCTACTAGTCAATACAATTCATGGTCTTTTGATTTTAGAGGGAGCCTATTTTATCCTGTTACCCTTCAAGATCATTATGCTTGCAAGGGTAGAGATCTTAGTCTAATTCGATGGTACTTTTATCATACACCTGTAAAAATCACAAGTTCAACAAATTGAATTATATCAAATTGGTAGTCCCATCATAATGAGTGTCGAAGAGAATAACATTACCACCCCCAATAAATATTGAAGAGAAGGATCAACAAAAGCAATAAATAGAGGAAGGACAATAGAAGATATCCCCACCCTTCACAAGTTATACAATTTTCGCATCTATGTGAAATTCGTTACTGCCATATTGGGTGGGAAACCTAGAGTTTCGAAATTTTCATGTCGTAGAAAGGGCAAAAGTTAATTGGAATTGAATGTGAAGTAGAAATACGAGTGACTTGGACAAAGGGAAGTAAACATGTGCGGTGTGATTTATAAGTAATCCCTAATAAAAACCTTCGGACCCTTAAACGTTCAAGACTGTGTTTGATCATCGGCGTAGTATAAAATTTGTGCATCCAAGTCGCTGAAGGATCTTTTCAAGAGTACATGCATAGAAAGTTAAAAAGTGAAGAGACTGCAGATTTCTTCCGCCCATTTTTTTCTCCAAAGCAAATGTTGATATCACTTTCAACACTTGGGCGTAGGAAGACAACTGTTTTTTTACCATGCGTCAATCACCCAGTATAAAAGTTGCTGTAAATGCTAAATTAGAGGCACACAACAATTTAAATCATAGTAAATGCACTTTCTTACTGTAAATTTTCTTTTCCACCCCTTGGAATCCCATACTGCTTGTGTTTCGTAATTAATCGCGGTAAATGAACCAGAAAAAACAACATGTGCTCCAATTGCGAGCTGAATATTGCTACATGTTTTCGCCCCACTAGGAAGATAGGAGAGAGGAAATAAAAGAGAAGACGATGTAGTTCTTGCTCGAAGTTATCATTACCTTCCGCCTCCCATTCACCAGGTGTGTTTCCCACTCACTACTTCAAGTCCTACTACCCATCCATTGCATTTATGAAGTGTAAGGCAAACAAGCGAAGGCCTGAATGTCTGAAAGTGAGGACAAATCTGAGAATCCATTGGTTTAATCTTATCATTTTGAAAGCTTCCATAACACACCTGTAGATTTACTTGCCCATTGTAAGCTTCTAAGAGAAAAATCGTATTTGATTAAATGGTTAAAGTTGCGAAAAGCGCGAAAAAACAAAACTAGTTCCAAAAGGGAAAAGAATAATTCAACTTCAATTAACCACTCTTAGGTATTATTATAATTATCTTTTCTGGAGTCCCCACTCTTGAACACCTGCCATGCAAATACTGATTCGATATTCAAACTCGATACTGAAGCAAATTTATTAAACTCATGCTCACACCAACTTCCTCCACACAGTATCTTCAATATGATTGTACACACAATGAATACTGATTGTCATATTGCAATTTTTCTTCAATCGAAAGCATCTTTCTACCGAGAAAAGTCCAGTATGCATTTCGCAACACGTTAGGTACGGTCAAATATGAACTCTGCATAAACTTACTTCAGCGGTTACTGTGGGTTTCCGAATAGCGAGGGAAATTGGGGATGAGGCAGGGGAGGAGGCGAAATCCCAGGCACCACCACCAGCACTATTGAGGCCAGCTCCACTGGGACCTCCCATCATACCGGAAGTGGACGAGGAGTGCTGTTTAGGATCCAGGGTGATGCAGCGCAGAAGCTCGCTTGAACAACCTCCAGCCATGCTGGTAAGGAGGTCAGGTAAGTATACCTCTGCGTAACCTCGCGAAATTGATTCTGAGAGTAAAAAAAAATATAAAGTTTTATTATTTGAATGGTTTATCTTGTTTGGGGTTTCCCTGGCTGAAATCTTCGGATGCATCAACTTATAAGTATACGAAATATGACCAAAATTATGAGAATGGGACTCAAGAACACTTTTCAGACAAGAATTTGCCTAACATCGTCTAATTGAAAGGCAATTTCGGTTATCGTAAATACTAATCATACGGCAGATAGAGTAAAATCACCCAATTGTAGTTTTAATTCCGCACTGTGTAAATAAATTCGACTACATTTAATGAAAAGAGCGAATGTTGAATTAATTACTTGCTCATATGATTTAAATTTAATTAATTAAAAGAAAATAATTGCAATTGCAACAGCAGTACAGCAATATATCTAATGAATTTTCATTTTTAAAGGGAGGCTATGACCATGACTAAGTGTTTCGAATATTAAAAGCCTTCCTTCCTAAATTGATTCATCCACCTTGTAGAAGGGTTTAAAAATGTTCAAAATATCGCCTTATTTACAAACCACATATTAGTAAAAGAAAATAGTTGAGCCAGGAGAGGTTATACAAAGAACCAAAATGACCGCCGCTCGCGTTGACTTGATGATGGGATATGCATAAACGCGAGAGCTGTGAAGGAGATTGCGAGGGATTTGTGAGGTCTGTAGGGAGGCTTTCAAGGGCATGCTGTCAGATGAAAGCAAAAAAGCCAAAACTCTCCCCACGTTTCTTCCTCTTCACATACGAAGGACCCAATGATTTCTTAACAAGTTTAAATGAGAAAGTATTTTCTAGTGAAAGCGAATTTACATACGGCCATAGATCTGATTGAAAAACTATTACTGAACCTTCTATATTTCGTTCAGTTATTGACAAGTGCGGCTGTCCATTTCAATGATAGACTGACCACTACGACCCCAGCCCAATAGGATTTAGCGTGATATCTCCTAATCGATAAAATTTAACTGCAAACAAAGAATGCGGTGGGCTGGTCTATTGGAAGTTTCTTTGAGCCGAGTTCACTGGTACCACGAAAAATAGGGATCTTAGTCAAAATAAAGAAAACGACGACTCTCGCAATCTCTACTCAATCACTAATGATATATATCACAATTTCAACGCAAAAAAACAGCCCAATAAGAAGTCGATTTGTCCGCCGCTCTGCCATTTTGTTAGGGGGAGAGTTTTTGCTTATTTCCAAGCCCAAGAGAACAAAGTATAATTTAGCACTTCTCATCATAAGAAGTGGAGATCGATCTAAAAAATAAACAAAAAACATTCTTCCGACCATCCTTCTGCCAAAGTCGATGTTGCTTTCTATCAACAGATGTGTGGACATGGAATCAAACTTATGATCTAAACAGGAACTGCAAATTGATGGCCAATTTTTTTTAAAAGCCGGGTAAACTTATAGCAAAAATTACACTTTAATGAAACGAATTTAGCTAGGCTCTATTAGAAAAGGCACATTTGCGGGTGTAAAATGAGAAACAGCATGAAGTTGTTCTTAAACATTCAACCAAATAAGCCACTAAAAGCATTAATTTTTTAATTTAAAATGTCCTTCGAACAGAACAGTAAATGTGTGTGGGGCTCAACAAATCAAGGGACATCTCCAGGGTTCAACAGGAACTAAAACACGTGCAAAGAGGCAACCCTCCCTGCCCTACACACACACACACAGGATTCATTCAATGGTGCATGCCTACTGTGCGTTTGGTGCAGGATTAGCCCATCCAGACCTTCCCAACTAACCACCCACTTACACAAATTCGCCGTGCATTCGCGTCTGCTAGGAAATATGGCCAAACAGTGCGCAGGGGATGCTGTAGGCTACTCGCTAGCTTGTGCAAACAGCGTGCCGTAGCAGACCTACTGTCGAAAAATCAATAAAATCAGGGGAGGAGGGGAGATGAGAGATGGACGCGCGTATGGACGTGGAAGGACCAATAAGAAAGGCACCTGGGTGCTGTTGCGAGCACCTATTGGTACACACACACACACACACACTGCCACGTGTACGTGGGTAAGGCATCAAATGGGGAGGGTGCATGGGGTACTGGTGTTCAACAGTGATAATACTGATGAGGTTGAATGGGATGACGACGCAAGATAAAAATATATTGGTGATAATATGGACAGGCGCACGTATAAGAAATCAGTGTGATCGCTTAACATGACAATTTAACCCGAAATTCAATAATGCACACACCTTCATGTAAAATAAAACACAATAGCTTCATTGTTAATAGCAATAGGAATAATAATAATAATAGCGAATTAACTACTATAAATTAAAATTATTCCACTGATTTTGAAGAAGACTTCAGAGACCAATTCTTGTTTGAAAGAAAAAGTGAACAGAAGTGACTTAATTAACCATGCCTAGTGATATGGGGTCACATTCTTGACAGTAAGACGTTATAAGAACGCAGACAACGCAATGAAATTAGTTAAAACGCTTAATTCACCTTTTGTTGGATGTTATCCCTTCATTCAAATAATCAGTTTCCAATATGTATATATCTATACCGCAAAACAATTAATATGTGCTATTGGCAACCAACCTTATTTATGAGAAAAAGATTCACCAATCGATGTCATCCCAGAGAATAGATTTGAAACCATGGAATAAAAACGATTTAAATAAAAGTTCAATCTGCTACAAATTACAGACGAAATATGCACTAGCCTCATGGTACGATTCGCGATTATCCAGTTTATTAAACTATGCGAATATTTAGCTGAACGTATGGGGGAAAGTAAGGGAAATCCCCCCTCCCCCCCACCTCAGCGGAGGCAATATAAATTCCTTCTGACCCTGTAGACCATTAGAAGGACACCACAAAAGCATTAATAACGACAGCCCTTCGTTAAGGAATCAAAAAGCATGATAAAAATTGTGACTAATCTGACAATGATTCGTGAATGGTGATTTGTTGGCAGATACCAAATTTACGAGGATCGTAATTCCTGCTGTAAACTGTTTTTCAATTCGGGTGCGCTATAAATGCGTGTGAGCAGATGGGGTTTCGAGAATGCTAGTGAATCCAATCACTTCCCCCACCTTGAACCCAACAATTGACTTCAGAGGCAAGAAAATGTGCCAGCGTAAAGGTTTTAAGGACACCAGCCGCGAATAGGCCCGTGGTTGCATGGATGATATCTCCAGATTTCGCATTACTTTAACCTCAGTAAATGAAATGCAACCAGATAGATCAAGTAAATAAGGAAGCAAGGATTCATTGAATAAAACTCGAAACACTCGTTAATGCTAGCCCTCTATTAATGAAATTATTTAATTCAAAAGAGCATAATAAATTTTAATCGAAATCAAATAAACGAACTGACTGGCGTGAGTATATACACTAGGTAACGTTAATAATCAAGGTGAAGAAATGAAAACCCTTCTGCCAGAAACTTAATAAGGCACTTCATGGTTCCTATGACAAGGGATAAATGAAATCTTATTAAGAAACTAAGCATTCAATGGCTGTAAATAAGCAAAATTTACTAAGTGCTGCCCAATAGGAATGATTTACGTACTTCGACGTTTGTTCAACTCAAAGATTTCGAAAGCAGCCCGTTTTGAATTGCTATTGAGTCCACTAAAATACAGAATACACGTAATAGCGATAGTAAATCGTCTAAAACTTGAGAGTTAAACAAATTAACATACAAGAGGAGATGTTGATCCCAGAATAACTGTTCAGAAGGAGGTACGACATGTGTAGCGTGCCGTTGATATGGTTCATCTAATTCGACAACGCAGTAGGCATCGGAAGAACCTAATAAAATTGAAATTAGATGGTAAAAACTCCAATTTATGTATTAAAAAATCGACAGAAGATTTTAACGTACTTTTGAGATCAATAAAGTCAGCTTTAACCACCTTTACAAGGAGGTTCTTAGAGGCCAAGTTTGGCACAACACGTTCATGAAGTGGAGAAACATCAGTTACCTTTTTGAGCGTACGTTGATGCGACGTGGGTCTATTCTCTGATTGTTGATAACCTTCAGAAGTGACCTTCTGTGCTTCTGGAGGGTGAACAACTGGGTCAAGAGGCACCGGTTCACCATCATCAAAATTTAGCTCAGTTGGTAATGTATCATTATTAAGATTAAAGTCAGACGCTGATCTCTGATGCCATCTTTCTCGGCGTATACTCTCATTCATCTTTTTTTTTAAACTTGGATTGTGTGCTAGGACTACCGGTTCTTGCAAAACCTCCGTTGAATCGCTTAAAGATTCGGAGGCAGTTAATTTTGTGGCAGCGTTGTTAATATCACCATTGTTTAATTGAAATCCCATTACGCTACAAGCATCGAGGAATGAATCCAGGGACTTAACATCAAGATCGGAAGATTTCTCATCATCTTCTGTTTCAAGGCCATTTTGTGATTTCACAGTATTTTCATTGATGGCTTTCGATTCCTTAGTAAAAATAGCATAATCAACTTCATAAACCCAACATACCAAATTTGAAAGCGGTTCAATACATTCAGGTGGTTCTTTGTAAAGGTCTTGATTCTGTAACAAAGCGTCTGCATTCTGCCAAATGAATTGCAGATTCTCAACAATTCCCTCGATAGTACTCACTAGATCCTGTTTCATGTTCTCAAGCTTAAAAGATAATCGTTACAAAAATTGTGTAAATCTCTTACCGGATCTGCGGATTCGATCGATAGCGAAAATTGCGGATGAGAACTGATTCCACGGAGTGTGATTAATCGAGTTTGATTGAAAGACAAATTGAGAATAACCTAAAAGAAATAGTAAATGAATATGAAAAACATACTTACCTCGAGTGAAAAATTACTAATTGAAAATTTGATATGAGAAGGCCTTTGATTTACTTGTCGCTGACAAGAAAATGAAAGACGGTTTGCCATGATAAGAACAGGTATGGTCTAGAAGAACAAGTTAAGAGACATTCAAAGAAAAATTACCATAACATTGGCTGATACAGTAGGCGATTTCATCTGAGAATACATTAACGGACTGGATACATGAGGTAAGAAATTAATACGCGTGATTCCGTTTGGAACCTTAGCAATGATAAAGAAGAAAACATTCTTTTACTTTTATCTTGTCATTGTGTGAGTTCATAAACGCCACGCATAAGTTCAAAAGGTCCACACAGAAACGACGATTTTGATTAATCCATAAATTAATTAGTTCATGTGGATTAGATTTTGAAAGTTTGCTGCCTTTGGAGTATGTAACCGCATCCTGAAATAATGCACGACGCAAAATATAAAGCGAAGATGCAATAATTGAAGTGAAAAGCAGTACAGAGAACAATAATTTTCCGATGGGCTGATTAATAAAGTTGGTAACCATACTCGAGCCATCCATGAACTTATATGTTACAAGTCTTGTTAGAAGACTTTCCATAATGTGCGATGCACATACGCACTACATCGCCGAACACGATAACAAATTTAATCAAGAAATCCTTTCCAATATTTGGGTGTTTGATGTATAAAGTAAAACAAATCATAATTATTAAAAATATTAATATTTATTTCTTATATTCATAATAAAATTAACTTAAAATAAAATATTTTAATGTTTTACTTGGAGGTCATTCTAAGCACCAAAAGGCAAGCTCTTCTCTAAATAAATTGTAAGCTTCACTGCTCTTCGAGCATTCGCAATGGCCGGTGTTTCAGTGGTTGTTGGCGCTCAATGGGGCGATGAAGGAAAGGGCAAAATCGTCGACATGCTCTCTGCCCGTTGTGATGTTGTTTGTAGATGCCAAGGTGGCAACAATGCCGGTTTGTTAATTTTCTATTTAATTATTTCATCTTCTAGGACATACCGTTGTTGTGGATGATAAGAAGTACCTCTTCCACCTTATCCCCTGCGGTATTATTCGTCCTAATACTATGTGTATCATTGGCAATGGAGTTGTGGTCAACTTGGAAAACTTATTCAAGGTGGGTTTCTATCAATTTATTTTTAATTTCTATTCTTCTAGGAAATTGATGATTTGACTAAATTGGGTGTTCCCGATATCGAAGGCCGTGTTCGCATTTCTGATAGTGCACACATTGTCTTTGATCTTCATATCCTTGTTGACGAACTGGAGGAACAGGCAAGGGGTCGCTATGTGATTGGTACTACCAAACGTGGTATTGGTCCAACTTATGCCTGCAAAGTTGCCCGACGTGGTTTACGCATTGCAGACCTTGTTGGTGAATGGAATGTCTTCTGCGAACGCTTCGAAGCTCTCGTTGACTTCTACAAAACTCACTACCCCAGCATGGCCTTTGACACTAAGGCATCACTTGAGGTGTGTTTCCAACATCTCTTTTTTCTCTTATTCACATAAAGTTTCTAATAAGTTTTTTTTGCAGAAAATTGCTAGTTACCGCGATCGCTTGATGCCTATGGTCAGGAATGTTGCTTACTTAATCAATAAATTCACTACTCAGGATACTCATCATATCCTTGTTGAATGTGCTCAATCTACCATGCTAGATATTGATTTCGGTACCTATCCCTATGTCACTTCATCAAATTGCTCAGTCGGTGGGGTTTGTAGCGGTTTGGGTCTTCCTCCATCCCGTATCGGATGTGTTTTCGGTGTTGCTAAGGGTAAGTATCCACTTCTGTTTTTCTTATCGATGTCTGTTGTTTTTTTAATACGCATCTTTCTAGCTTATACAACCCGAGTTGGTTCCGGTGCCTTTCCAACTGAACTTACCGGTGAATTAGCCGAAAAACTTCAGAATATCGGTCAAGAGTACGGTGTGACTACTGGCCGTAAACGCCGTGTTGGTTGGCTAGATACCGTGGTTCTTCGATATTCTCATATGATTAACAACTTCACCGCAATTGCTCTCACTAAACTTGATATTTTGGATGATTTTGATGAGGTATGATCGAAAACTCCTTTTGGCTTTTATAGCTAACACTTTCTTTTCCCTTTTAGTTGAAGATCGCCAAGGACTATATCGACCCCAAAACTGGTGAGATTTTGCAGTTCTTCCCTTCTGATATCTCTCAACTGTCTCGTGTTGAGGTAGTCTATGAAGTAATGCCCGGTTGGAAGACTAAGACCACAGGAATCAAGAGTTATGTGGATCTTCCAGAGAACTGTCGCAAGTATATTGAAATGGTGGAGAAGCTCTGTGGTTTCCATATTCGATGGATTGGTGTGGGTCATGGACGTGATGATATCATCTCCAAACCTCTTTCCTAAATACCGCACAATTTGCTACTTAAATTTATTTCTTTTCGCCCCTTTTTCTATCCTCTCTCTTTCTCTGTCTATTTCATTAGGGTTTTGTTTCGACAATTAACATCCTTCCTCTCTCTCCCCCTCATCTTATTATGTGTAGTTCAATTAAACAATTTTAAAACTGGTACTCTTTCATCTTTTATCATTTTGATTGCGCATGGCCTCCTTGGTAAACGTTGATAGAAGGCGTGTTTGGCTCCTACTACGGTAAGAGAGAAATTTTTAGTGAATGGTTAATTAGTTATGATTAGAGTCTGTTATTCGATGGTTCCCAGTTTTTAAGGCGCCGATCTTTCTATTTAACTCTGTTGTTGATAATTAATGTCGCCAGTGGTGTATCCTGTTTTGTTTAAGTGATAATCAACTGGGATATCATATAAACGGTGTCTCGATATTTGTAAGCAAACATTGGCCATAGGGAGTCAACCAATTAAGTATTTATTCAATTTTGGGTTCACTTCAGTCAACTAATTACAAAATGCGGTTAACACCGTGACTCACTTTGAAAATCTGGAGGTGTGTGCTGGAAGTAAATTATTGCTTCAACTTTTGGAGCTGGTTGAATTTTGCTTCTCAACAATCTCCCCCTAAAATGCATTAGGTGAAAATCGAATCAAACGGGAATTGCGCACGAAATTTCTGTTTGAGACGAAACTATAAGTCGGGTATTTGTTAGTGGAATTCAGTAAGCCCAGAAACACGAAATTTTATGGCTGTTAACTATCGTTAAGAATTAATTCCACAGAAAAATCAGTTAATCTAGCCATTTTAGCTGAAAAAAACGAGTTCTATCAAAATGTTAAGCTGCCTTCTTTTCAGTAATAGATACCTTGTGCAGTTTCATTGTGGGTAAATGGATATTGCTTTTGTAAAGTAAGCCTCTTCCATGTAGTAGGGCTGATGGGAGATCTAATCCTCCCTAATAGATATCACCAAAGTACCTTTGATTCAGACTAGGGAGAGAAGGTTAAGAAGGAACTCAGTTAAGCCAAGACAATGATTAGTCAAACGAGGACATTATACGGAATTGATGTCGGGAGCTCAAAACTTCGTTAGACTGGTAGCGATTTTAAACTTGCATAACCAGCAAGCTGTCATGAGGGGTGTTAGCCTTCGTTTTGGTAAGGATGATTTACCACTTAGAGGCAACCCACCACCACTTGGTCCCAGACAAAGGTTAAACACTCAGATATGAGCTTAACATTTATTTATATCAAATGGTAGGCTTTATGATAGTTATCATTAGCCATTTTGTTGACTTCGGGATCCACAGAGGAGAGGAGTACCAAAGTCACAAAATGCCGAGGGGGGGGGGAAGGGGGGGGGAAAGAAGAGTGATTCACAGATGTAAAAGAGACAGACACAAAGGTAGAGAAGAAGGTAAGGTGAGGTGAGTACTGTGGAAGTGGTCGAATATGACAAACCGTGGGGTCATGGTAGTTTGAAGTCAACTGCCTGATTATAGACTTTTTTGCCGTATGAGTATATGTTGCTCAGGGTGCACCATATGAAGGTAAGTCAATCGTGAGCTTAATATTGTTAGACTCCTACCAGTCTCATAATCGTTTAATATGATTTTTTTCATAATAAAAACAGTCGTATTCTTTTATTATCAGAAACATATTTAATCTCACGAACGCTCTAGGCTCAAAATGGGCCTGTATATGATGTCTTTTAACGATTTTCCAAATTCAAAATCCTTTTCTAAATGACCTCCTATTGCAGTCAAAGGATGGATCCCCTACATAAGCTTATCAATCGAGCATTTACAAAAATTTCAGAATTAGAAAGGTCTTATCAATAGCATATTTTATATTAGTCAGCCTCAAAAACGAATGTCGATAGAGTTGTGAAATATTCGCCAAGACACATGACTATCGTTTGTTTAAAAGTGACATAAATCATATATTGGTTTGGTCCACAACTTAGCCCTGGATATAAAGGTGGAGTGGCATTGAACGAGCTTGAAAAGCTCTTTTAGCAAAACTGACCCCTCTCAAATATTTTTTTAACTTAGTTTAATTAAGCAGGGAGCAGCATTCTATCCAACAGAGAAGGTAAAGCAACCGATTAGTATTAGAATATGCTCATGCGGTCTACTTATCGTATCCCCGTTTCCAATCATACTTAGATGGTTTTCCCAATTTCTTTCAGTGTTCGCACTTAACTCTTGGTCTTCTCGTTTTTGGAAGGGCTGTCTTTTTCTGTTAGTCTTTGGAGTTGTTGTTTGTTTGCTAAGGGGATCTGTCCCAAATCTAACATGTGAAGGAATTTAATGACAGCCTGGTACTTTTCCAAAAAGTGGTCTTATGTTGGCAACACGTACAAATAGAAGTATTATAATCCTATTCGCACATTGAATTTTCTTTGATGGATTAGTTATTCGCAGTACACCGCCATTAATTAAGCTGAATTTCCATTTTAGTGTGTCTAATGAATCAAGCATCCATAAGACCTGATGATTATTTACATTGAAGCATTGATGTAACCATTGCTTTCAATTAACGTAAATTACTCCATCTAACAAAGAATTGTTGCTTTTGCCTTACCCTATACTTAGTAGTTATCCCAATAAGCCTGATGTCTTTTTACCAAATACGGCAACCTTTTTAACTTATAACTCAGCCCTCAGAATTTGAACTGTTTATCGATTTTCTTGACTATTTAAGTGCGGCTTATTGAGCTGTATTCTTTTCTTATCCACATCCACACCTTACTCCTTTTTCCCTCTCTTTCTCCCTCTTTATTCTCTTCAATCATGGGTATCCAATCCGTCATTCCCTTCGGCCTCATTTTAAATTGAATTGAGTTGGCAAGGGCCTAGAAAGACCACAGCAAATAATTTTTCCCAGTGTACATATTATTATTTCCCAACAAATGCACCTCCTTCTCGCCTGACACCCGAGGGCAAAAGAATCGATATTTCCCAACATTCCAAACTTACAATCAACCATAGAGAATGTTAACTTGATTTAGGAAGACATTTGTATCTGGTATCTGCAGCGTGTCGATTCTTTCTTTAGATATTTCATTTCCTGATACCCACTCCGGAACTTTCTCAACTCTATTGCACAGCCCTGGCGCACCTCAATCACGGAGATCCAATAAATAAATGTAAAATTACGCAATTGCAAGGAAGTTGTTAGGCCAGTCAGAGAAATAGCTGTCTGACAGTTGGCCAATTTATAAACATGATGTTTATCGTAATATTAGCAAATCATTCCAATCACGGTTATAATAGATAACGAGATGACCGAAGAGAAATTTTGAGTGACCGCACCCAGGTTGACTTCGTTTAAACAAGAACGACCAGATCCCTTGTGTATAGGGTGCTTGTACCCTTATGGACACCCCCTCCTCTCCCCTAGTTCATTCAAATGGAACAGTTCAGTTTAAATGCTTGAAGTAAACAACATTGGTTTTAATAGAAGATCTTTACCTTAGTTGGATGATGGCAAGTTGAACTCTACGGGTTACGGCGAAATTTTTTTGCAGTAAATTTAAAAATATGTCTGTGAACATTTTTGTTAGTTTCGCTGGATTCTTGAATCAATATTTCCCTTGTTCAACAAAAGCAAATCATCAGACTTCTAGCAAATCGACTGAAGTAAATAACTGACTAGTGCTCTCGTGGGATGCGATGAATTTAGAACCGGTAAAGTAATGAGAGTTGACTTTTGTATTTTACTCAATTTTACAGACTTTCTATTTTCATACCTTTTGATTTTGGGGAGGGGGAGAGATGGAGGGTAGAGAGAAATATTGTAACTTTGCGCTGAGTAGGAAACCTCAGTTTTACCACTTATCTATTTGTTAATCTTGATCACTTCGAGTAGGTACCAATGGATCGTGAGTTTTCATCACTAAGTACGCATTAATTAGGTATTCATGCCTACTGAATTGAGAAGCTCATATGTCAAGTGTACACGACTTTATTTCATCCTAGCAATTGTAGGAAGAGAATAAGTGAAATCATTCGAGAAATGTCAGCATGAAGGAAACTAAAGGCCTCCACAAGTATCACAAATAGTTCCTTTCTGTACATCTAAGAAAACCCATATTTTGCACCTCTAATATCAACTGCCGATGGATTTCAATGGATGCAAAATCCTCTCTCAGTCCACACTATCACTTTTTCACTGTTTATAGTAACTCTCCACTTACAAGACAGTATTTGGATCTTTTAGCCTTGTCATATTGAATTCGTAAACACTCATATTTATGAAAAGGGTGGACATCGTTTCATCTTCATCTTCACCTGCCAGGTCATTGCAGTCAACGCATACTGCTTATATTAAATGTCCTAACTGTTGGAATATCACCAATAGATTGTCAAGCGTATACAGCTGGACAAATGTCAAATGATCGACTATGTGACCTGATAGTTAACGCCTTCTCCCCCATCCCCCCTCCACCCCACCACCCTCGCGACCTAGCGTTAAACACGAATTTAACAGTTTGTTTATTGGCAAAGTTTCGTCTCCTTCCTTTACCCACTCACCCAACATCACCTAAGGCTGACTGGCCTTTGATTCCTATCAAGAATAATGCAGATGGTAAATTCAGTTTTGACTTCATCTTGCTGAAAGATATTTACTTTCAATTTGATTAAAATTTCAAAATGACGTTTTGGTTTTTATTAGTATTCGTTTTTGACTGTGAGGAGAGTAAACCACAAATTTTTCTATTGAATCAGTAAGAAAATCAACTACCAAGCAGTGGTAAAGTTATGAATATGGCTGTTTTTACGACACCATTTCGCGTCTATCACCTCAGCCAAAACCGAATTGTGAAAACCAATAGGCTAGTGATGGTGCACTTCCATAGTAAACCCTTTAACGCACGGTCCTCTTTCAAAATAAACACCATTGGTACTAGAGTCGTAACTGAAGGCATCCGTTTGAGACGTGTTCACTACGTGTCTATAGCCTTCACCTGATATCACCAAAACCCATCACGTCAGTGCGTGAGCGCGGTTGGGTGCATTTTTTAGAAATAATTTGGACGTTACACGTTTAAGTCTGGCCGCCTATAGTTACAGTGTATACTCGGTAGGCCCTTGACAATATTTCAGTACCACTTTAGGTAATAACATTAGTAACATAACATTAGTCTATGATTTTTCTTCGGAGATGACCGATTCACTTCCCCTATTATTGTTCAACCCGGCTGTTAGTATTATTGGTACCCGACAGCACTTCACTTTTGATATCTTTGCAATTAATCTGGGCAAAATTGGGGGAAGGCTAAGTTCCAATCACTCATGTTTCGCTGCGTCTTAACTTTACAGACTTAATTAGGTGACCATTAACTGCAGTTACCTTGAATGAATTCTAATGTGTTGAGCTGCACTAAACGCGTCTTTACTAATCCTATCCACACGTTCCTAGATGCGTGACCAACTACATGGTTACATCAATAGATCAGTCAGCTTTAAGTAAAGTGAAGGTAGTCGCATTCATTTTCCTGGGAGTCAAATGTTGAAGAATGAAAAATAGGTTTCCTCCAAGTAATATTTTCTCTTCTTCAAAATACAAACAACCCAATGTTTCAGAATTACACAGAAACTCCTGGTATTCTGTCTGCATACCTACTCTTATTGCCCACCCAACACAATTATTATTTTGTAATTCCTGGCCCCTAATTTGTGATGACCAATGGGAAATTTATGTAAATATCGCCAAAAAGTCAAAAGACAACCATACTCGTCTCCTTTTGTTTCTTATTTGAATTTTACCTGAAATGATATGACATGAATTTCAGTGCTATTGACTGAAACTTTAACCCTTTAACGTATTATTTTTCGTGTTCTAAAAAATTTCCCCACTGTTTTCCGTTCTGTTGAGAGTCTAGTACAAACGAGTTTATTTTGAAAGATTACCGTACAGTCCTAAGGACGTTAAAGGGTTAACAATCACTCTAACGTGGAATAATCAGGGCTGAAATGAAATAGCTTCGCGCTTACTATACAAACCGTATTTTTTTATCTAATCCAAACAGTGACCTTCCTCATTTCCGGTCAGGCATATATAAATCTCCTTGGAATTCGAACTAAACTTAGAGCGACAATCAGGTAACTTATAGAGGCTAATGGCATTTGATAAGTGGTGATACTCACGAAGGACATCGCTGTCATCTTCAGCCGCATTGGTACTAATTTTAGGCCAAAAATTTTACATTTCCATATTTAGCTATTAAGTTCAATAATGGCCATGTGTAAATCATTGATTTTTGTTGATCATGCTTTCAATCATGTCACAAACCCCATGGTTCATATTAATGACCACCATGAGAATGCATTCTTGCAATAACCTTACTCTTATTCCTGTTCTCGTTCTCCTTCTTCTAACACCCTCAGTCACAAGTCAGACGGTTCCAATAAGCATCCCACCATGTTTCGGGATCAGTAGTACTGCTCATACAAGTGAACTTCGTTCAATGCAAGAAGGAACCGCCTATACCCTTAAGACGCCTTCCGAAGGCATTACACTCAATTCCGATTCGCCTTTCAAATTTATACCTCTTCAAGCCTGTAATTACGCTTTCACCCTTCCAATCCATCCACAGTATCATTCTCTTACGACTTTTATTAAACGATTTAAGCTGAATACAACAAGAATTGACGGGTTTGTTAACCTGGTTTTCATCAGTGGCTCAAGAATCGTCTCTAATCTTCTAATAACGAAATCATCTTCACCGATATCAAACGTCTACCTCGACACTAAAGACTGGTCAAGAAATAAAACCTTGATTTACATGTCTCTTATGCATAACCTACGAAATGAAACCTCGGCGCTGCATCTAGATATTACCCTTACCCCAACGTACTTATGTTTTTTGAATACCTTCCAAAATATGGGTTCACATGTCAAACTGCTTAAACCAACTAATGGAACCTTGTCTGGCTTAAGCAAAATCTTCCATCCCGGGTGGTTGTTATGTACAACACCAGTAAAACCTCAAAGTCTCGGTTACAATGTTCCCCATCGATATATGGCTTTCTGCGTTGATTATCGATTAAGTTGTGACAAGATTGTCAACTGTCCGAGGAGTTCAACCTATTCTGCCAAAGAGATGCTTTTCTCAAATTACCTATTTAGTGCTGACGAGTTCTCAGCTGATTTGGTTTGTTATGCTCCTCCTATTAACTGGTTTCTGATTAGCACAGTAGTTTTTAGCATGTGCAATATCCTTATTCTTTGCTTCCTTGCCTATATTGGGGTACTTCGAAGGTATTCACCTCAACAGTACATACGTCTTCGGAATACTTGTCTACGTTATTCAGCTTTCTGTCTTCCTGCCCACTTGCGTCATAGAGTACCAGCTATTATTCCAAATTCTCCTAGAAACGGGATCAATATTTCTTCGTTGGAACTTCCTGTAAGTCCACCTACATATGCCAGTGTGGAACAGGTTGAAATGTACAATCAAAAGAATACCAAAGCGCTTTTTGCAAAGCGGCAAAATCAATCTCTAATCGTTCCAAAATCTGGAAATGCTCTTCCACCATCTTATTCTGATGCTGAAGATGAAATTGAAGTAATTCCGAGCGGGGTTATTCAGAGAATGCACACCTTAAATGAGGCCAGACCTTTGCATCCGCGTAGAACTCGAAAAACGACATTTCCAGTGACGAAGCCTCTCTCCAATCGTTATCGAAGATATAGAACTGCTAGAGATCTCAGAGTTGAGTTCAGAACTCTCTTAAGACGTATGACTCGTAGAAGGCATGATAGACGAAGAAACAGACAACAGAATCTGGTTCAACAGCCGTCAAATCCTAATCAGGAGCAATTACCTTCACAAATTACCGAAGAGAGCTCTGCACCACCCCCAAATTATAACGAATTTCTAAGTGGGGATTTTCCAAGATTTCCAGAAATTGTCGCCGTCGATTACATTCGGCCACCTCCGTCAGACCGGGTTCGAAGAATTCATTATGGACGTCATCGGCGACATTGAAGACGTTTATGAATTAGCTTAATCTGTGGAGGCCTCTTTTTCCTATGGGGAAATAAATATGATAAATTGAGAATATGTTTTTTAATGTAGCTTTGAGTAACTTTGCTGGTCAATGGATCTTTGTGATGCTACTTTAGTTTTCGACTTGGATTTAAACGAGTTCGGCAGTCCTTAATGCCCACCAATTAAATAAAAGTATCGAAAACGCTTGTTAGCAATGCTATGGGGAGTTGTAGTGGAATGTGAGTTTCCCATCAGAGATGGACTTCGTTTTGCATGCATTTTTAGTGATGGAACAGTTATCCTCTTTGCACGTATGCTAAACACCATCAAATCAATGTGAAATTGTCCGGAGTCAATGATTTGGATTGCCGACATCAGTTACAAATTATCAACAGAAGGCGTGGTAGAGTACAGTTTTAACTCATGAACGACTTCAAAGCTTCAGTCAAATCCCCCTCCATCTCACCCCCCTCCCCCCAAGTCAGTTGCTCTCTATACTTCCTATAATGAACCTGGACTGTTCTTTCCACTCCATTTGTCTGAAGCTTTTTATATGAGGCAGGAATCTAGTTTTAATAGCCAGGTTCACAGTTTTACCTTTATTTTTAGTGCTAATCAACCAGGAAGTGATTTTAGGACTCAGTTCTTCCTCCCTCCAATATTTCTTCTAATGTTGATCACGATCGTGAGTGGTCGTATTCACCGTTTATTTTTCTACAGTTTCCCTGCATTGAGATTAGGGGAGGTTTAATTGCCAAAGTCAGATCCCATTTTGTTGGAAGAAATGGAATATTTTTATTCCAAAAGAAAAGATGAATAATTGCAGTAACGATTTAACATTTCTACGAATTCTGCTGTTAATTATTTATAATTAAATCAAAAACACTAAAATTATGGGTCGTTACAGCGGATAATCGGAAAAATGTGAAGTTTTATTTAATTCAGTGGACATTATTTGGTTCGATTTGAGTGCACCTCGAAAGAACACTTTAATTCACTCATAGAATTGGGAGACTAATTGCATAATGGAGCCTACTGGATGGAAAGACAGCTATTTTCATGCATTTCAACAGTGCAATCGGCCATTTAGCTCACGGGGTCTGGATCAATGGGCACTGAATCGATGACCTCTAACTTCGTAGAGGAGTACGCTAACCGCTACGTGACATACGTAGTAAAATAATTACAAAGTGCTTTGGACGAAGATGACTCACTTCTGCTGTTTCAATTCCATTGCAGACAGACATGGTGAAATTTTTGGACTTTTAGCAAATATTTAAAAGTATATCAACGTTAAATACTTTCTAATTCGAATAAAGCAGTCATTCGATATTTTCATGAACGCAACGGTATGTATGGATGTTACGCAATTAGAAATGTTTCAGAAATGTTTATGTTTTAGAAATTTATAAGACTAGACTGGAGAGATACCTCTATATTAGAATTTGCTGTTATCATGGCTATTATGAGCATAATAGTTAAGGTAAAAGTCCATTCACTAAACGAAATCACATTTCCATGACTCTTATTGATTTTAACTCTCAACATCAAGAAATAAACATGCCAAAGCGACATGAGGAGGCGATGATAGAGATAATGTAGACGCTTTTCGAGAAATTTATTATTACTTTAGATAAAATGAGTTATTTTTACTGTAGAAAAAGAAAGTGGATCAGCAATTTGATGTTAATTATTAATAAAATTTACCTAGTTGTTAAAGTGCACTAAAATCATGTGACGTTCGGGGGATATTACTGAGGTCAGAGAATTGACTATTTAGGTGCATATAAGGCTATAATGGTTTATGCCACACATAGGAGGAAACATGACATTTCCGAGTTCATATCACCTTGTCAAATTACTCGTTTTTGGGAAAGCCGTCAGTTTAGTGAAAAGAAGCTGAAGTAATATGTACATGTGAGTATTCACCAAGTAGTCTCCGTCGTGGATTCATGCAAATATCTGTTAGTAGCAAGTAGATATTGCGGTTAGAGCTAATTGGCGGCCTTGCCTTGCACTGATTTGCGGTGACCCTTTGGACCGATATTCTTCGTCAAAGTAATAATAGTGTGAACTTACTGTTAATGATGGACAGTATTCCACTAATAATTAACAATCAGCTTTAAGACAAATTAAGTGGCCTCTTTCGAATTGGTTAAGTCAGTAAAGATCCTCTGCTCGATTTCGAATGAATTCGTTCATTTGATATCCACATTTTCCCTCTAATTTCTCCCCTTTCAGTGAAGTGGAGACTGTCGAAGGTGGAATGATTTGTCATCTTTCATCGACTTTTGCTACAAACTAATAAGGCAAAATGCTTTAAAATTGCTATCAGACATGATGATGATGATGACTAAACGTTGACTAATTGTAATATCAAATCGAAAATTTAAACTGAAACGCAAAGAATATTGACACTGCCCCATAATGCCAAGGTAACATGAGTGCGATAAATATCAAACTTTCAACTGGCTATTAACCAAACTGTAGGCAAAATTGGTTCACTACTAAGGCAACTAGAGTTATTTGATGGCTACTCGAAGGGTAAGGATAATCAGTTCAGGTTGAATTTAGTACTTTTAAAATGCGTTTAAATAAAATTGCAATTTAATTGCAACGAAAGTGACACCAGTCAAGCGCATCAGATTGAAGGCAATTAATTTTCAGGCCCAAATCTCAGTTCAAAAGTTCAAAGGAGAACCGGAATTTCTCCGGATTATTCAATCCGTAATTAAGGCAGAAAATCGCTTAAAGACCTCGAGAGAATATATTAAAAGTATTAAATCATTTAGTTCATTTCTAATTGGGCTAAAATTAAGAACGCTATAGCTGATCCTCTGAAAAGCAGTTTCAGATGAATAGAAATGCAGTTGCGAAATTGATTCAAATTTAATTTTTGTTAGAGTCAAGTAAATATCCGAAAAATTTTCTCACACCCTTTTGTCATTTTTTATGACTTGGGAAATCACCTCAGTTGGTTTCAAGAGACATGTTCTAGTGTCCTGTTTTCATGGATTTTTATTAACCTGCAAACAGCTAGTTTGAAGGGTGTTTTGGAGTTCAAACTGCTCACTGTGATAAAAAAATACACTATGGTAAATGTACTCCATCCCACATTATTATTATTATATCAAATGGCTGACCTCATGATAGTTATCATTAGCCATTTAGTTGACTTTGGGCTTGACAGAGGGGAGGAACATCAAAGTCACATCAAAAAGTCGAGAGAGGAAGAGGAGGGGGGGAGGGAGAACAGAAGAGTGACTCACAGATGTAAAAGAGACAGACAGATAGACACTAAGGCGGAGAAAAAAGGTGAGGTGAGTACTGTGGAAGTGGCCGAATGTGACACACAGTGGGGTCATAGAAGTTTGAAGTCAACTGCCGGATTATAGACTTTTTTTGCCGTATGAGTATACGTGGAAGTAAGTCTATCGCGCAGTACCCCCCTCCCCCCCCCCCCCCCCCCCAAATTATTATAATCGTCTTTTGAAGAAATTACTTACGTTATTGTCCACTGTTGTTCTAACTTGCAAGACAGTAATTAGATAGTTTAATATAACCTAACATTAATTGAATAAATCGAATCACATAATTAACCAAGAGGCCACTAATTTTGTTAAACAGCAGTAGAGAAAACTGTGTTTATGGTAAATTAGGGCATTATAATGACACCACGAGGTTATTTTAATGCTTGGACAGCATTCAACCATCTGTAATGGCCGTACAATTTTGACCAGAGTTTGCAAATTTGTTATTTAATAGCCTTTTTAATATTTAAAAGCAGTTTAAAACTCTTTGTACTGCAGATGGACAGTTAGTATTGTAATTAATCTCCTGTTTCAACAGGAGATACACAATTCGAATTAATTTTATTACATCATTTCCGATTTGCTTATTTTGGTTTCAAAGTTTCGAATGACATCTAATGCCATTGTGGCTCATTAATGAACAGTGGGTCCCCTTTATCAAAACTCAGGTTTCGCTTACTCCGTACTGGCACGTTCCAATCTCCATCTGGTTCCCTCCAAATATTGGCGAATTTTTTCCCCTTTCCAAGGCATTTATTCGATGATGTCTAACTTTTTATTCTTGTTTTATTTTGAAGAGACCATTATCCCCTCAAGTCACTAATTTCCTTGAGAGAATTTCCAGGCTTAACTTCGTCGACTATTTAGGAGTAGATTTCTTGACAAAATAAAAATTACGCTAGGTTTACCGACTTGACCCTTGATCTAGCACTAATACTCCAATTTGTAGCGGTTTGCTACACTAATAAGCCTTGAACCGTGTTCATTAATCTCTATGGCGAGTTCTCCTAGCTTATAACTGTTCCTAAAATTATCAAAGCTACCACAAAGCTTTAAGGAAGACAAACGTATAGTGTGGAGTACGTTTATTCAGGTGATGTTACATTAGCGGTGTATATCGGTCGTGTCCCGTCTGTTGGGTTGCGTGTTCGGAATGGGTGTGACTGACAGGGAGCTTAGTCATAATATTCACTTTCGGGAATGATAATAACGCAATGATTTTGGTAACTGATTGGTCGAAGAGTCTCTGCATTCGCGACCTCATTTGCTCCTTGGCATGTTTAGCATCACGTCCGCATACGCGTCCTGCGCTTCTTCGTGTTTGCTTCTTTGCTAATGTTGTTCCACACAAGCTCAAAATGCAATTGGTAAATTAAATATAGGGACAAAATTCCATTCATAACCCTTGGGGTGTAACAGCCATCTCACGCATTGTAGGGCAATATGGAGAAATTAAGTGGAGGGACATGTATGGAACTAAAAGTAAGCCTCTTGGATGGATAAAGATGAGTGTAATTTATTCCATTTTCACTGATCTGCTCTCCCTTATTAACGCATTGGCAAAAGTGGTCTAAACTCGAAAGCTTTTCATAAGTTATTGTAAGCAAAATAAATTGTCAAGAGTATTTTTGTCGGTCTTCTGCGTCACTGACTCTAAAAAAACGTTTAGAAGGCAATTAGCTTTCCAATACCACTAAGAAAAGCACTATAAATACAACAGTTTTCTTACAGTAACCTCTATGGCAGATTCTCCTAAGTTCGGAAAGGCTCCCGGAAGTAGCCAAAGCCTCAAAGACGTAGGACGTGGAATACGTTTATTTGGTATGTCATCCTGGCCTGCAGTGACGTGGAACTTAATTCTTATTTACGTTTTCTGGCATGATAACCACTTTATGACTTGGGCCATTGATTGGTCGCGAGAATTCTGACCTTGTCATGTTAAAGTTGTGTTCCCCACAATACTCCCCCCTCTATAGCGTTTATAGGAAGGTTAAAGGTAAAGAAGGGAGTACAGCTTGCATCAAGGAAGCCAAAGTGAAGTGAATAAAATAATCGTTCACAGTAAATAGTTGTCATTAGTTGGTGGCGGTTCGGCTGCTTGATTTCCGGATTGAGATTTTTATGCATCCATAGTCTCTTCTTTTGGCGCTGGTGACACGCTGGACTTTGATAGTGGTCGGCGATGGAGTTTGTGAAAACGTTCATAGGTTGATGGGGACAGATTCTGTAGTAATGGAGTTTGTGTTCTGCCATTTTTGACCTAGAAGCCAACAACGAATTGGCATGGATCAGGAAGAATTGCCTTCTTGCGAGTCTGCACAGCAGAAGTTGGTTTTTAAGGTTTCTGTGTTGGGTGTCCGATATGGACAAATTTTGTTGGTTATCGCAGTAGGTTTTGCCGTTTTCTTTTTTGCATTTTTACGTCTCTTGGTCTAGGTAGGAGAATGATCTAGTAGAAAGTTATGAATATCGCCACGTATAGAGATGGAATCCTTAACGAGATCTGGAAGTTCTTTGAAGAGTTCTGATATATCATTTGAGAGCAACTCGGTATTGAATTCTTTCACTGGATTGACCATCGTTGAGGACCGTTGGCAATTAGGTTCAATAGATTCTGCCCTGTCCAAATCCTGGTGTTTGATGGTACTACCTAGAGATAGAGAGGGGTATAAAAGTTTAAAAAATGGTTGTTTTTCGCACGTAAGATCTGATCGGTGGGTTTGAAAAACATTTTCAGCAGAAGGGCGTCTCTGAGTGATATTAACCGATAAAATAATTTTTTTTCATCAGGATTTACAAAGGTTTTTACAATGTGAAGAGCTAGAATTTCAGTCTTTTTTATCAAAAGTATTCGTTGTCCTTAGTAAATTATACAAATAAAAATGTCTTTTAGATTTTCAAATTTCCAAATTAATAAATATTCATCTATTACCCTTAAACTTGATTTAATGATGATAAATTGAGAGCTCCATGTGAAAGCCAATTAAATTGTAGTCAATCATAATGTTCACAAAATCTCTTTATTATTAATCTTACAAGATCCAAATCAAGCTCGAGAGAACATGGAAAAAATATGTCAGCCACATAAAATTGAACAAAATAACTATCTGCTTGGAGTTAGTCGATCTATCATCTCCTTGATCTACTTGTCTATCTATCCATCCGTAATTGGTTCCAGTAAACATGGCGAAAATGACATTCTGAAATCAAGTGTGTTATCCTCTTAAGTATATTTCAAAGCATTTTTGAACCCAAAATGGATATTTCCGTTGCTTCCTTTCACGCATCAGACGCAGTCCTCTTATATTTAATATAATGTGTAATTGGTGTAAGGTTGCGTTATCATATACCATGCATTTGAATTAAAGTTGGTTAATATTTAAGAATGAAAATGATTAATAATCCACGTATTTGACTGGTAATAAATGGCATTTTGACATAAAATCTCGAATTAGATAGTCAAAATAGACAAATGCAGAGTTTTAAAATTATGCGGGAGAAATAATATTTTAAAATTAGTTTGAAAAGGAAAAACATGACTTTTCGTTTTTTATTTGCTTAAATACAATTCAGCCAATTAGGATTTTGGTGCAGTAAGCGGCAGATTTCAATAAGCGTGGTTGATTAATTACTTCATTACTATGAGTCGCAAAAGAAATCGTCCTGAAGAATGGGGTGACATCGAACCTTCGCCCGTCGTTCATATTACTGACTTACCAGAGCATACACTAGAGATTGATTTGGAGAAGCTTTTCGATAGATTTGGTCATATCGTCGAAATAATTATGCTGCCAAATAAAAGACAGTCACTTATAGAATTTGAAGACCAAAATGATGCGGACCGAGTTGTTCAAAGGTAAATATGATTTAGTTATAACAAGTTTATTCTGCTGTTTTTCTGCAATTATTGCTTCAAAATTCGCTCTTCTAGGGCTGAAAATTTTCCATTCATGGTTGGAAATCAACGTCTACGTTTATCATATAGTACATCTAAGCGATTAAAAAATCGTGGTAGGTTAGATGATAGTGTAATGCAAAACGATCGGTCTCCTCCACCTGAGAACAACATTCTCCTTCTTACAATCTACAATGCTCAATATCCCATAACAGTTGATATAATTCACCAGGTCACAAGTCGCCATGGCAAGGTTTTAAGAATAGTAATTTTCCGCAAAACCGGTGTTCAAGCCATGGTTGAGTTCGAATCAATCGAAGATGCCCGCGAAACTAAACGACATATTAATGGAGCTGATATCTACTCAGGCTGCTGTTCGATCAAAGTTGAGTATGCTAAGCAGACTCGTCTCAAGGTCGTACGAAACTGTCTTGATAGTTGGGATTATGAAAACCCCAATTTGGATGAAGTCAATAACCACGGACGACACTCTGGGTCTTCAGCCGCTTCTTTATTGGGGAAGTTCGATGGGGATGTTAGCAAACGACCTGATGCATTTATTCCCGGTGGTCTCACGCTGTCACCTAATTCTGTCTTAAATGCTCTTGCTGTAGTTGCATCTCAGCAGCATCAACAAACTTCACCTCAAAATATTTACTCTTACGGATATCCTGATATCAGTGATCGGACTGCCAGTCCTGTCATCATGGTCTATAATTTGAACATGAATTATGCTAACTGTGATAGGTAAGCGTTTCCTTTCATTATGTCTGCTTCCATTTCTTAATTTTAACTGCTGAAAATTGTCAAAGCCATTGAATTAAATAGAAGTCCACTCGGAGTAGTATCGAAGCTATTCTACTGCGCCTTCTTAACCCGAATTAAATGGGATATTACATCACTAGCTGTGCAATCTTGACTCTGGTTCAGTAGACGACCACATTACTGCGTCATTCATGCTAGTTTAACTCCAAAGTCCTGAAGTTAGGTCAACTTTGTATCTTCTGCTGGTTAAGAGTAGTCATTGCAGTTTCCTGCTGTAGTCTTTAGGGAAGCTGATTGGATTCGCAACTGGAAGGTGGTTTAACCACTCTATAAAACCAAAGCATTATGAAGTGGAATATTCGTTTTCATCTGAATTTTTTCCCCTTGTCATTGGGTAATGGCTTCTTTACACTTGCAAAAATTTAATTTTTCATTATTATGTTTTTTTCTTTGGTTTAATTAGAATTTTTTTGTTATTGTTTTTACCCGTTACTACGATTCCTTATTAAGGGAACGAATCTGGATAAAGTTAAAGGAAACCAGACCAATGAAATTTTAGAGGTATTTGGTTTCTCTCATTTCGTAACGAGTATTGCTCACTACGTAATTTCCTAACGTCCGCGATATTCAGAGCTTGTTGCCTCAAAAATCAACCTCGCTCTAAATCTGATGTTAGATACAAAAGCAGTTGCTTCGATCCATCGATGTCTCGAACTTTATTTGATTAATAACTTTAAACTGTTTTTACTTTCTAATTTTTACATTGTGCTTTGTTTATTTCGACTTAGTTTAATACATCATTGTTCTTAAACAATAACCGTCCTCTATTTACTTAGCGGAGCTTTTGTTTTTTTCTTCTCTAGATTGTTCAACCTCTTCTGTCTCTATGGCGACGTTGGGCCTATCAAATTCCTCCGTTCAAAGGAAGGCACGGCTATGGTGGAATTGCATGGGATTGCAAATGCAAACAGTGCTCTTGCAAACCTTCCTATGGTCACTTTTGCAGGCAACAAACTCAGTGTAAGTGCGCTGTGCAATCCGTGTTTCGCACTTTTCTTTTTAGCCTTATGATTGAAAGATTTTTCCGCTTACCTCCGGGGCGGAGGCGGGAGTATAATACGATTGAGTAGGTAGTCTGTGCGTGTGCTTTATTGACGATTTATTGTTATACTTTTTTCCCCCACGACTTTGATCGAGACGCCATGTATTTGATATCAATAAGTTAATATTTGTACTCACCTGAAAGGTGTTGATCGAATGAATGTTTCTAAAGTAGGATTTAGATGAGCGATCCCTATACATTTCCATTCTAATTTTCAAGCTCATCAAGACGAGTATTTGCCTGTGAAATAGCATTCTAAAGCCTTTCCTATGAGGAATGTGTGTTCCGATATTCCTCTCTTGAATAGTCTCCACCAGTGCAAGTGGTCATGTATTCCAGCAAACGGTCATCGAACTCGCTACTTTGGACTCTACTAACTTCTAGAGTAATAACTGTACCACCAAATCACTATATTATGGGGAAAGGTTTAGCTATGACAGTATCGTTTCCAAAGCCATTTAAGACCTTATTGGGCGACGAAGAACCACTCCATTACGATCGAACAACCGAATAAGGCGTTTTAAGAAAATAATAAGACACGGACTTTCAATGAGAAGTTTCTTTATCTCAATTTGTTGATTTATCGGTAAAATAGCAGATTATTTACCTGATTAAATATACAGTTTTACTGTTGATAAATAACTATAAGTGGCAAGGCAATTTGGAACGTTCCAGTTTTGATGAGTTTTCGTGTAATTTTGCTCTTTGCTTATATTTAAGTTGGACTGTTTTGTTTTATTTTGCATCAAGCTAGTAATCGAGATGGTTTCGATTTTAATGACAATATCTACCTAATGCTTCTCATTTTCTTAATCTGATAGAGTTTCACGGAATAAGGTTGCTGGTCAGTTTTTGCTGTAATGGTGCATCTAAACAGGCATTTTGAAATACGACTAAGTTTATTAATGAATTCTACTGCTTTTCATTTTATTGGCAAATAGTTTAGATTTGTGGAACTCTCCTAAAAGTTCTGGCATCAAGAACAGAGAGTATGCGGTAGCCTTCTTACCTGAAACAGAATTCATGCCAACTTTTTGGAGCGAAAATAGAACACAGGTGTTCAATTGTGTGGGAAAGTTAGTAAGCAGATTACAGACCAAGAAGTAAATCGAACGTAAGTAAAGCTGAAATTAAGGTTAAATTGATAAGTGGAATAAGGTATTGGTTAAACGCATGCGCTTGTGAAACTGTGATTAATGTGCATGTCTGAGAAGTCAGAGGTCACAGGTTTAATGCTCATCGGTGCACACCCAATCTTTTGAACAAACGGATGCACCAGATATGTTTGACCAGCCAAGAGGCTTACGAAATTTAAATTTCTCATCACGGTAACTCAATGATATCTCCTCTTCCTCCCTTTCCTCCTAATTTAAGACTGCTATTGGAAAGCACTTTCTCAAATGGGCTTGGTTAAGGCTCGAACTTTGGGTCATGAAAAGTTCTTGGGTTAATTTATTTACATAACAGTTTCAATAGGAAGTTAACTGCACGGTTATTACAATTTATAGACAGAAGATTTAAGGCACGAAGGCCTGCGTATTTCATCTCTGCCAATCATCACGCGGTTGAAAGCTTTTGATTGGCGTCTTGTTGTCCCATTATATGAAAGCCTTTTGTTCAGATCGGACGATTTTACCTACCTTCAATATTTGTAAATGTCCGAATAGAAATAGTGAGAATCAGGGCCTAGTTGCGAAATTTCATACAGGATTCTTCTGAATAAGTTCTTCACATTATTTCTCGAGAACGCATCCGTAAGATGAACCATCTTGTTTCATTTAAGAGGTCGTTAAGTCTTTTCAATAGACTCTCAATGAAGATCTCGTTTGTGGTAATGTTAATAATGATCACGACACCGTCAACGCAGTCAATCATCTACAGTCACACCTCAGTCAGTCAGTCAGTCACTCATGTTCGTTCTTTCACTTGTCACCCTACTCTTGCATTCCTCCCACACAGGGTCAACTGAGTCGCCAACAGCACATAGTCGAAGTCACGCAACCCTTCACCCTACTTGACGGCACTCCCTCTTTCAAGGACTTTACCAACTCTCGCAATAATCGCTACACCCACGGTAGTGCCGCGAAAAATCGCGTCTACCCGCCCTGTCGAATGCTGCATTTCTGGAACTCACCTCCTGGTGTCACTGCCTCTCAATTGCAAAATGTTTTCGCCCATGCTGGGGCTCCAGTCCCCACGTACGTCTCATTCTACCATCGCTTCATCTCACATTCTCATTTTCGACTGTGCTCTGTGTTTCATATTTAACTTTTTCCCCTTTGCTCTCCTTTTAATATGAATTTAATGGTTAGGTGGGTACATTATAACGAGAAGATCGATGCTCTTCTAGGTTTGGCTGTTTGGCTAATAGTGAGCCCTGTCAATGAAATGACGATGGTCCTAGTAGTACACCCGCGAGAAGCAGATAGAGTAGATAACGTGAGAGTCAAAAATATACGTTGAGATTCATATTCCAAGCAAACTTGGTTTAAGTTGTGAACTGCTCTAGTTTCTAGGATAAAATGCCGCAGTTTGTTGCAAATAATTTTTTGCGGATTCTAATTGTTTGCTCTTTGTTTCTCACCCTCTTCTTCGTTAATACAACCATTTAGTTGGTCAGATGCTGTTTCATTTCGTGTTAAAGTTAAGGTAAATACTACTGAGTGTTTTCAATTTTTTTTTCTATATCAAAAGGTTGGGATTAATTTATAATTTATACAAAAATAAGCCCAACTTAGATCCTTTCACAAACCTTGAAGTCAACTGAAAGAAAGTTACGGTGTGCTGGCTTCGAGGTCCTTATATTTTCGCAATCTAGTGTTTCTTAAATCAGTTCAAATTTGTAACTGGAACTGTGAGAATTAGTGTTCGCCAAGTTGATTCGAATTTCGTCTAATTAACTGTGCAGTAGAGTTTAAAGTGATTTCTCTACATTAAATCACGTTATTCAAGGAAATGAAATAGATCGGTGATTTGCATAATGACGCACATTATCCAACTTAATTAATCACTTGAATTCCAGATCGCATTCCCACTTTCTTTAGCCTAATGGATCATTTACCCACTGTTTTCAATTTTCTTTACTCTTGTAATCTCCGACCGAAAGAAATTCCCTCAGACATCTCTTGGTTTTTGGCTTTCAATTATTGATCTATCGTTTTGATGTGGGCCTATAACTGGGTTTACTTAGTGTTGCAAATGTCCCTTAGCTTCTAATCCCACCAAATCCAAAGGACGAGTAGATAACCCTCCGTCCTTTGGGTTTGACCCGGGGATGACACGGTTGCAAATGGTCAGCTAAACGGCATGTGGAACACTGTATGATATGCTTTCAGTAGTTCAATATGTATGCTATTGAACAGTTGACACTTCGAGCTTAAATAGAAGTGGATGACAGTTGACATTTCGAGGCTAAATGAAAAATTGAATGTAAAATGTTGACATTTTGGAAATTTTAAGGAAGGATAATTCCCTTCTCGCGCATATCACAGATTATCTAAGGTCTTTCGCTTTTTTGGTAGTAAATATCGTTCACGCTTTTAGCGCTATGTTTTTGCTTGGATTTATTCATTGCTAGGCAGCTTTCTGTTTATTAGCTTACTTTAAAATTGCAATAAATCCTATATTTATCACTCGGAGGCATATTAATAAAAAAATTTGCTAGCAAAAATTTTCAGTGCCTTGTCAGAATTCATAAAACATCTGTGCAAACTAATCTTCTCATTCGAGTTAGATTTATCGATTTGCGCTCTTCCTTATTATTGAATGAAAGTAATAGTGCAGCTTAATTTTGCGCTTGTAAGAATTTTATCAAGCAAAGTAGACTACTACAGTTTTTCTCCTACTGACTTTTTCTTCATGTGACAATTCTAATTTTAAAGTCCTTTTTCCCTAATTCTATTTCAAATCCTCCTTTCCCCCATCCTTATGCTCGGTGCTTAATCATATTTCCACTTCTTTGAATTTTGTTTTGCATGTCCTTCTTTCCTTTCCTGCTGTGCCTGCTTAATTGTCCGAATCTCACCGCGTGAAAATTGTATGAATCCCAGCTGGTTTTCACAAACTAATTTTGTCAATTGATGAACGATGAGGTGTAATTAATAACAATTTCCAAGTTCACAGCAATCATAGAGCAGGCGTCTTAAATTTATGAATTAATGTCAGTCAGTAGCTGATCATCATCTTTAGTAGATTTTTAATTCCGGATTTTTAACGACTCAGGCCGTCGTCTTGTTAATCATAGACTTATATCACATCGATTTGTTCTATTTGTTTAAAACCCTCATTGAACGTTGGCTCATCCTTATCGATCCCTCTCCTATTAAACTAATAATCCCCATGTTAATTAATGGCAGCGTTAATAGCACTGCACTTGCTTTGAGAGGGTATTCAGAAGCCGTTCAAATGGGGAACTTGCACTCTACCATTCGTCTTGCAAGCCAAAATGAATCAATATGATTGAGCACTCACATCATTGGATGTGCACCAGCGAGTATCGATCTCGTGGTCTCGAACTTGAATAGGGTGCACCCCGACGCAATTCTGCTTAGAATGGGGGTGACTTGAAAGGTGGCTTATTTCGTGCGGGCTAATCATTTTCTAATTTAACAGCAACACTAACTTCACATTCAGATCCAAAGATCTTTTTGTGAAAGAAATTCTGAAGTAATGATTGGTGTAGTTTATGGGCGGACGAATATCTGTAAATGGAATAGTTTCTGTCAAGTTATTAAAATTTTCAAATCCTGCTAAAAACAGTCTTTTTGAAAATAAAAAAATGACCCACTGAAGATATCTAAAGGTCAACACGGGGCGATTGTTATGATTTTTTGGGTGCTGCCATTGTCATACCACCTAGTTGGCATTGATTCGTACTGATAAGGGAATCTTTAAATCCTAATACCAGGTCCTTTGCGATGGGAGAGTTATATGAAATTGACAGAAGGTATGCTACTTAGTCCCCCTCTCATAGTAAAGCAGAAAGAGATACAAGTTTGGAGGTAGGTATGGCAGTTATATTCATATCTGTGTCCATAAAAACGTCCATTCGGTATTCCTATTTTTCGATTTATGGGATCTCTTAACCTTTGGAGTTTATGCCCGTTAGTGGGTTTTATGTTCACTTTCAAGCAGAAAGAAGTCGATGCCTTTTGATCTGTCAATATTGTAGAATTCAATTTTATTTGTTTTGTTGGGATATGCGTAAAACCGGTCTTTATCGCCGGTCTTTGGTAGGGAAATTAAGTATAATTGTGTTTAATAGGAACGGTACCTGCTGTCTGCGCATTAACTTGCCAAGGAACATTATCAATACGATTCATAACTGTCCATTAAAATAGTCTTCATGTTGCAACAAGAAAACTCTTCCATGAATTATAGATAATTTTATGAGCATAAGGACAAAATCTCGCGCTTGCGCAAAAATGCCTTTTACACATTCTTTTCGGCCGACTAAAGTGCTAGTGCAGTACCGTTTATAGCCGTATTGTTTCTTCGGTGGAATCTATGATGTGATTCTACTATGATTGAATGAATGGAGTGTGAGCGAAATTCACAAGTTCCGGAAATTTGCTAACCATAATCTTAAATATTTCACAAAGTGTCGTGTATTATATCTACAAACTACGGCGACGGGCTTACAATTTCATAAAAGTCAAAGGTTATTGCAGACTCTGGATTTCATCGAAGGAAAGTATTTCCAAAATTCATCGTTAGTGAATAGAAGCTGCCTTCTGCCACATTAATGGTGCACGAATATCGATACACTTAGTATTAATCTTTTTAAGCCAAATCTTAACTGTACCTTTGTCAACCTTGAGAAATAGTTTGTAAAAACCGCTTTATTTGCACTGATATTTTCTTTAAATTGACGATACTGTTAAAGTACGTGTAGCAGTCTTGTGCTTGCAAATGTCTGCAATTCCTTTTATGACCGTTGTGGTATTTTTAGCCCATTTGACCAAATTCTCGTACGAAAGAAACAATTAGGATATGTGGATGTGTCTAGCTTGCAGTCTCAGACACTGATGAAAAGGTCGTATCGAGAGTGCAATTTAGGTGAAGCAGATTACGGCATTTGGTGAGCTTGGTCCTGAGGTCGATAACTTATGCGCATTGTCTAGGTTACGATTGGCGTCACTTTGTTCATAAGACCTTCATAATCAAGACATGGAGAAGTATTTTATTTGTCATATCAAGGCGTCTGCGTAGGAGTTGCAGATATATTTTTTATTGAGGTCGAGGGCTTGTTGTACTGTCTGCATTTTCGAAATTCGTCTGGATAGTAAATCGTTAACCTGATTTTATCAATTTAAAAATGATTGGTGATTATGCTATTCTCATCCTTGGATTTGAAGGTTTATTAGTTGGACGAAGGTGGAATTAGTGATTCCAATCAGATGGATCTTGAATATTTGCTTACCTGTCGGTAGACCTGGAGTGAAGTTTTTTTTGTATAATTTTCTCGAACTATCAATTGGTGTTAGCTGTCTCGTCTTTCAGTGAAATTTAAAATTCTCCTCTTGATGCATGCCTTTTGTATTAAGGGCCTTCATGAATTGCTCAATCTTTTCCTGTTTCATTGAAATTAATCTTCGTAGGCGATTGGGTGACACTTTCACTAAATGCCTTTTTTATTCTAACCCTACATTTCACAAGTCTCTCCAAACTTGTCTGATGTCAGAAGTACTGAATAGTGACTTCGCTTCCAACTTTAAAGTTTCGAAACTGCTACTGATCACCCCATTCTCTCAGATATCAGCAGATTGACAGTGTATTTTTACAGTCTTAAATTGTTCATTTAGTGATATCTTTTTCTCGTCTTTTAGTCGTCTTGATTCATTTTCCAGGATTGTTTTTGCCCGTGGGTTGTTTATTGGCACAATGCCGACCAAGTCTAGCTGTCTGGCTAGCATCGTACAAATGGTAATTTGGGCGGATTATGGTGAATTGATATATCCGGCCCTCCCTTAAGGATTTTTTGATGAAGGGATACTAAAAGCATTTATTTCTATGTCACTGCTCTCGTTCTTCTCTCCTCACACCTGAAGGATTCAACGGATGCCTAGGTTGTATTCTACTTCCGATATCACTCAGGAGAAAAAGAGATTAATTTAAACAGTTTAAAAGTACAAACAATGAATCATCCAAGCTGGTCTAAAATGTCGGTAGTGGGATCTGCTGACTTTCGCACAAAATACCATAATTTCGTCATTTTAATAGCCCCCACTACCTGATTGATGTTTTTTTGAAGGAAGAGGGCTTTGAAAAACGAGTAGTATTTTCACGATATCACCGGACGACTTGACCTCTTTTCTTTGAAACGTAAGTAATTGAAGTTTTAAAGAAGAGGGAGAGAGAGAAAGACGGAATAACTCTTTGAGATTTGTTCAGTTCTCATTGAAACTAAAGTTTTGCAGCTGTTAGCCATTTCCTAAGAGGAAATATAAACAATAAAAGAGATGGAAAATCTGGAATTCTGTTTCATCTCTACTTGAGAATGATCGGGTAATCTAGCTTCCAAATTTTCAAAGTCTGGTGAATATATATTATTCTTATTCTCGTATGAAAATGCCGTTTTACTTCCCTAAATCACGAAAAACATATAGCCAAGTGGGTAGTGGAAAATGGGTCAGTTCCACTGGAGAGTCACAGAATCAGGAGAATTCTGCTTCAGTTGAGTCGAACTGGTTTGTGCTTCGCTTTTTCACATCCAAGTTTCATTGTATCTATCTTAGCGTGATCCTTTGAGAAAATTAATTTACATGACTTTTAGTGGTCGTCTAGCCGTGTTTGTTGATTATGCTTGGATTTGCAGTGATTGATCTGCTTTCGTTTTGTGGCAGTTTGTCAAGGCATAGGAGTTATGGTGGCATTTTGACAGTCGAACGCGATCTAAGGAGATTTCTTTGTGACATGAAGAATCGAATTTGCAAAGTGGGAGAGGGAACAAGAACTTGGAAGGGGGGGAGGGCTTTAAGTGCTGGTCAGAATCCCATTTTTAGGATAAATCGCTCACCAATTAATTTCTCTCATATGTGATGGAAACTCATTTGACCTCAGCGATAAAATCTAATAATTTGAACTCTTGGTGTTTTGGCTAACTGTCAGGTCGTGGCGATGAAAAAGGGTTGATCTGATGACGAAAATCTTGATGTATCAAAAAATCTTGGTGCTGTCGATTATTCTCTTCTATGCTGCCAATTGTTATTAAAGTCGACCTTTTCAGTTACTTTTTGTTCTAGGGTGCTTAAAGTCCTAACTATTTTGCCTACAAGACGTACACATTCTGTCTACATTGAAATTCACAACAGTTCGGTTGAATGACAGGAGTTAGCATTTGTTTCTATTTCTGCAAACTCTTGTCAAAGTCATCTTGATCGCCTTGGCTAGTGCTTATCCAGTGGCCAAGTGATATAAAAAGTATTTTTTTCCCGTACATTTAAAAAGGAGTCATTGTGCTCGTTCACTAACAATTAAATATTAGCATTTGGATTTGTGGTGGCTTCTGCTTTTCATAACTTCATTGAAGAGATGCACTTTTAAAGTGTAGCTTCATCTTTAGGTTTCCCATTTTCTTCCCCATCATTTGCTTTGCTTAAAAAGGTGATAGCAAAAGTCCCATTTCCAATCTGTCAGAATACTTATCAGCCCTCTCTTCCCAAAACTCGCACATATTCTATCGTTTGGTTATGCAAATTTTTCCCTGTTATATGTGTAACTAATGGCGACAAAATCCCCAACCTACTCTCCCCCATTTTATGTTAATCTAAACATTACATAAAAGTGTTTTTCACCATCCAGAGCCCATGAAGGCTCACATAATTTCCACTTGTGGATTTATATGCAGCGCCATTAACTTTTAATTACTATTATTTGCTAATCTGCCCTTAGCTTCTCTCAGCACATCCAACACTAATGGAGTGTACAGGCTTGCAGCTTTCAGCAACTAACCCCTAAAGCTTGACATCATCGGTTTATGAGTCCTAAGTCCTGGGGCGATCTGAAGATTTTCAGAATTGTGATATTTTACTAATCTTACTTCTTTTATTGATTGCAAACCGATTTCTGTTTATGTCTGGGATGTGGGAACTAAATAAGGGTCAATTTGAGGCGGTCTTTGGAAAATGGGAGGGATAAGTGAATTTTTGATGTGAGTTTTCCAGCACGTATCTTGACAGAGCCTATCTGATAAGGACATTTAGATATTGTTATTAGAATTTAGACCAGTTTTAACCAGTGTGGTTAATAAATTCACGCCTAGTATTGCTGTTATGATTCCCGTTCAATGCAGAAATTTTCAACTTAATGCTTTTAACTCTATTTCTGTTTTATCCTGAACGCGAGTGCATGTAAATACAAGTTAATGCTCAATCCAAGTGGATTGATTTAAATAAAAATGAAATAAAAATTGATAGGATTTTCTGCCATTATCCCCTCCTCCCCCCCCCTCCCCTTTTTCTAAGGACCTGGCCTTGTCATTTCACATGGTTTTGGTATTCGTTTCGGATGCCTGCAACAGAAGACTGCGTTGTCTATTAATTTCACAAGAAGATATCTATTCTCTGCATTCTTAACAGAATTTAGGTTTCGATTTCGATTTAATTATTATCACAGTCACTACTTTAGCATAGCGCCTCCTTTTGTGTTTTGTGGTTATTCTTTGGATTTTCATTCCACTCCATGTCCTTCCTCTGGCAGTCTACTGATTCCGTCATCTGACTGACCGTTGACTCAACCTTTTGTCTGACGTAAGTTTTTCTGAACACGGGCTTCGTTCCGCCCATATTTCCCCTGTCCTCGTTTGCCACACAAGTTGTAACCATGGTATTTGTGAGGAAAAAACCAACCCAAATGCTACAAGTCGTTACAAAGCCTGAATTTAGAAAGTTACTGTGAGTGAAAACAACGGTGGTGTAAATAAGAAATTAAAGATGTGAAGGAGTGGGGAAGAGGGATAATAATTGAGAGTTAGGATAGTGAAAACATTTTGGCACACAATTTCTCCAGAAATTCGATTGACATACTTGTCCTCACTGGAATCCTGTTAATTCATACCACTGTCATCACTTAGTGTCAAATGTTCTGCATTCAATGACAATGTCCTTTAATGTGATTTGGTCACTTGTTCCAAGCATTCACTGAATTCGACAATAAACATCAGATTGGCGAAAAGCATGCCTAAACAGCAGATTCTTAAAATGATAGAAACACCAAATAACTCGGAAACTCTGTCGATACGCAAGCATAAGTCTTCATTGTGTTCTTCGATTAGAGAAAGGCAATAAAATTACTTTGCCAAATAGCTCAGAAAGTATCAAAATGTTTTCGTCGGAGGCAAGATTCGATATATAGTTCTTGAGGGATAAAACCTTTAATTTTTCTATTTTTTTTCCTTTCTCATCGCCTTAACAACAGCCTCTCTTTTCCATCACCTGGATGTTAGCGAGTTATTTTTGGAAAACATTTTCACACTTTCAAATCCCATTCAGCAAAAGGTTGATCTACTTCTGGGTCATATTGTGATTCTTTAACTCGTAGAAACAGAGCGTCTGCAGGTGATTTGGTGAGGAAATATCCAATGTTTCCTTTTTCGTGATCATGAATTTAGAAAATCGTTTTTGAAGCATTATAGGAATTTCTCATTCTTGAGAAATAATTTACTCTGTTTCCGCTTTTTTTCAGGGTAGATTCAACTGCATGGATGGGCAATAAGATTTCTATTAATTTTTGAATTCTAAGTCATTCTTAGTCCAGTGTCGTCAATTTTTAAGCTCAACAAGCCCGGAATTTCACCTAAGAAGAAGGTGAGCACAGCCCCCTCCTTTCCTAAGGTCGAAATTAATTCCCTTTAAACTCGAACTGTGCTCAAAAAAAAACAGAAACAAACTGAGAACTACTCGTTATTTCAAAAATTGTGGAATTAAAACATAACATAGTCTGGTGGAACTGTTGACATTTGCCAAGATGGCTAATATGCATAAGGTAGAGAGGAGAACAAAAACACGCGGTGACAAACGTTTAACACCACAAAAAAAATGGTAAACGGAGCAGGGCTTGACGTTCGTAACGTTATTTCCTCTTTCCCAAAAATGGCTGTTTTTCCCCATTTGTTCGTTCTTTTATTTACCACTGCAGGTGGAATTTTTTGCTACGTACGTAGTTAATTTTGAATACCTATGCAAATTGCGGCACATAGTTTATTTATGTTCGTCTTCGGTGAATTTTTTCCACTCCAAATGGTTAGTATTGATCTTCCTCCCCTCCCCTCCCCTCCCCTCCCCTCCCTCTCCCCTAAATTGTAGTATTTCAAATTCGGTAGTCCTTTTTCGGTCTTTATATGGTTAAATATCCGAGAGTGATTGTCTTGGCACAGTTTCACTTAAACAACATTCGCCAATAACTTTTGTCGGAAATGTTCTTGGCCTCCCCATTGTCACCCTAGCGATTATAGAAATTCTGTCACCCAGGTAAAGACATGGTTGTCAAGATTTTGAAGGGCTACACATACTCAATTTCCGAGAAAAAAAGCTTTTGCAAATCTCCAACGGTGATGAAAATGTCGGTCTTCCAATACAAAAGAGACATACTTCCAAGCCTCCTCTTTCCTCTTCTCAAATTTAATATCTAAAGTTGGAAATAAGCAATGCTGTAGGATATCTTATTGATATTTATCGATTATTTTCCCCTGTCTCTCTTATCCAATTGGTAGGTACTATTTTACGGACATGCAACTACTTCGCGCAACTAACTCTTGTTTGCCACTAAATTAATTGAACTTATTTGGATGCTTACTTTTGTCTTAGTTACCAGGCCACTCTAGCTGCGCCTGTGTGTACACGGTGTTTTTTACGTACTTTGTAGGTCGGTGAACTTCTTCAAAAAGGGTGATCGAAATACCTCTGGGATGCTTGAATTTAGTACCGTGGAGGAAGCGTGTGATTCTTTGATGATCTGCAACCACAGTGTTGTTTCCTCAACCCATGATCGCATCCCATTCATTCTACGTCTAGCTTTTTCCAACTCCAATGTTGTTCCCGAGCATTGTTTGCCCACTAAATGTGATGATAGTAGCTCAACATTGAATGGATGGCAGAATTCAGGAAATAGTAATAAAAACTGCACTTCCAATGACCACTCAATCGTATCTGACGCCTCAGACACTAGGGTCATTAATTAGATTGTAAGTTCTTACCTACTGATGTTATTTAAGTCGTAGTTTATACATCATGCAATGTCACACTATCCTTCACTCTTCAATAGCCGTCAATATGCTACTATTCAATCCTGCTCTACATCAGTATCACTCACCTTCTACGCAACAGTGAGCGTCTATCACCAATCTACACTTTTTGATCCTCGCATCTCAATGGACCCCAATCATTGCACACACATCCCTTTTTCGCCCCACCCATTTTAAAACTTACGTTTGTCATTTCTACTTGCATCAATGTGTTGTGCATTGTTAGTGTTTGTGTTTGTTTGTATGGGTTTATATACATGTTCCTGTGCTTGTTCTTCCAATAAATATGCGGTGATTGTTCAGAAAACAAGTGTGCTCTACCGAACGAACGGTGGTGGCCTACCCTTTTAATTTCATTTCTTCAGCAGCATATCATCTAAGTAGTTTTGACTCAACTTTTCCTAATTGAGGATAATAAAAAAATGTGATAATTAAAGGGCAAGTGGAGGATTTGCAGTTATCAGGCTTTGACTGCATATTTATTAAGCTAACCCTATTTTAGGCATTGGACCTATTTGAAGGTGGATGCTTTTTTAAAGCTACAGTCAGTTTGCTTTCCTCAAGTTAGGTATTATGTAAGGTCATTTTGGGGATGAAAAGTTCAGGATGTGAATTTTGGCAAACTTGTATTGTTAACGGTGGGGTATTAAATACATTCTAAGATAAATATAGAATGATTGTGTTTACGTGTTAATTATGAACTGATTGGTGTAAAGTTTTTCCAAACACTTATCTTGAGTCTGGCAAAATGGTCCCATTCACTCACCTCCCTCTATTCAAATTTTTGTACTTATAGTATGATTTGAATATGGGTTACGTGCTTTTTACTACAAAAAAATCACTTCGGAGGCAAATTCGCGGATCCCAGTCTTGAAGCTGAGTTCCTACGTAACCTCTAATGAGGGTAGCCGATCGCTGTTTCCATACTACCTACTGGTAATTTAAATAGCAAAGATTGGAGCGTTCGTCTCGAGTGAGCGCAGCTTACGGAGCTCGGATAGTTCGAACGATTTGCCCAGTTCATTTCCACTTTATTGAAATTCTTACACTGAAGGGAAAAAATTGGATAATATGGCAAGACTGATCCTTTCTAATTAAATAACATCGGTCAATAAGCAATAAATTTCATTTCCAAGCATTTGTTGCAGTTCAGGCAAGAATGGCGACTTCATCTTTAATGATTATCGTTGAAATCGAAAATCAAATGAAGGAAGACTAATTTCTCCATATTGCTTTCAGAATCTTCTTCATCTTCTCTCCTTTATCATTTTTGGACTTACTTTTATTTGATGTTTTTTTACTTTCCGCAGGTGGAAAAAATTGTAAATCTTTGAGGTTGTCAGTGGGTAGTAATGCTGATACCAAGGCCTTTTGTTTGTCCTAAAAGTCGGAGTCTCACAAGGCCTGGTTTTTGCCCATTTAAGTCTACTTATTCATCCCTTTGCTTCAAATTAGTCCTACGTTGCCTGTAGCACTTCATGGATATTTCAGGGATCATGGAGATAACTTATCTTACTTCTTTCATTTTTTAGGACTGCCGGTTGCTGGTGTATATATCGCCTAAATGCATTTATGTATGACCGTTTTGTGTACGAGTGATCTCCAAACAATGCGAA
Source organism: Hymenolepis microstoma (assembly GCA_000469805.3). NCBI lineage: Eukaryota > Metazoa > Platyhelminthes > Cestoda > Cyclophyllidea > Hymenolepididae > Hymenolepis > Hymenolepis microstoma. The sequence continues at coordinate 4,586,406 of LR215995.1, read as the reverse complement.
TTATTCAAAATGGCAAAAATAAAAATGTATACATTATTGCGATCTGTAACAAATTCTCCCTTTACTTTCTCTTTAAAAGACGAAACTCGTTAGAGCAGTGATGACTGAAATTTAGTGTTTATTCAATACTGGGCATCCTACCAGTGGGTTCATTGTAGTACAATGTTTTATAATATAACTCCCTACTTAAACTAGATTAAGTAGCGCAGTAAATTAAAGTCAAATTTTCTGTGCTTGATGGAGCGCGAAATAAATGTAGTGTTGTAGTGTTGATTTACGTCTAAGTTATAGAGTGGCGTACACTTGAATAAAATTAAGTTGCATGTCAGATTTAAATTACTCACAGTGCGTGTTGTTGTAAACGCCATTTTATTATTGCTTGGTAAAAATACGTTTGTAGTTTCTGTCTTTACACACGTGCAATATGTATGTATAGGAGGGTAGGTGGAGCGGGTTCCATCAAGTAGAATTTATCGTTCATTTGGAAAAGTAGACAAAAGACCAATAAGAAGGGATTGGTTGTTGTTCTGTTGGTGCGAAAGGAGTGTAAAGTAAGCTTTTGATAATGAAAGGCTTCAGCAAAAGATCATGTGAATAGGCATATGAGGTTGGAGTGAGAGAGAGGGATTATGAGCTCAGGGTTTTCGTTCGGGGTTCTCCGTCACCACTTTTTCGATTATCGACTACATAAGCTCGCTTAGGCAGACCTCTAGAATTAGACCGATCAACAGCAGTTGGAGAGCGAGACCTTGACCGAGAAGAGGTTGAGGTCGTTGAGGAGGTGCTACGAGAGGAGCTTGATGAGGAGGAGTATGTGGAACTGCTTGAAGTTGTAGAACTTGAGGTTGACCTCGAAGAAGAGCTAGTTCCAGTTGTCACCGAGCTTTCCGAAGTCACACGGAGTCGAGTAATTTCTTGCGTCGTTGTCCTCTTCGTCTCCTTTCCATTAGAATCAGTGCAATCAGGAAGACCTTTAACCATTGGCATGCAGGGGTTTCGCCCCATTGCGTTAGGATCTTTTTCGGAGTAAAATAGCCAATCAGGATTGGTCCCTTCTTCGTACGAAGAATTAGTCTCCGTAGAGGATTTGTTATCCACAGCGTGGACAGATGCGATAGGACCACGTGGAGAAGGCCGAAGTACCATATAGTAGAGAAGGTCGGAGATACTAACCACACCTTCAACACGACAGTTAGTGTGGTTGTCGACGATTATCAGTCGATGGTACTGTAAAGATATGAGTGAAAGCATTAGTTAAATTTTAAGTAAGCAGTATAAGTCTAGCATAGGCAAATACGAAATAAGAAGGGATTCAAAAGAAATCTTTTTAAAGCAAAAAATAACTTTACCAAACTTATCATAACATGGAAGATTTTAATTGTTTAAAACCTAAGTTTGAACTTTTACGGTATTATGGGCTACCAAGAGGCGGATTCCTTAAGTTAAGAAAAGTACACCAGCACATTCGGTTGAATGTAAAAATATTAAAATGTATTGCATGATGGCACCAAGTATTTTTTTCAAACGCTATAGACCGAATTTCACAATCCTTTAATCAAAATGTAAACTCCTGGGCAAACGCACCTACCACCGGTAAGTTCATTCATGAATTAACGGATGATTGGTGCCATCACTTTATTAATTTAAAAAAAAGTGTTGGAACTGGACTTGAAAAAACCTGGACTAAATCTGTGCATAGTATCTGCTCAAAAATATATGCAAATAATTTGACCATTCTATCGCATATAAAGAAAATCTGAGAAATAATTTCTCAGAACTAAGTTGTAGTGGACCACTTTGAACTTTGTAATTTGTGTGGGAGCAAAAACATTGGAGAAAAATAAATAGCTGCGCGTCTCATTTTTAACTACCAATATTTCCACACTTTATGATAGGAAATGAAAAATTCCGAACAATTTTGAACAGGATTGGTCATAGGATTAATGGAACGAAATATTTTGATTGAAGCACAAAAATAACGTACCCCAGTGCGCATGAGTTTATTCAACGCGAACTGAATGGTATCCGTTGTAAGGCAGATTTCCACGTCGAATTTGTTTCGTCCCTCTGGAATGGGTATGACTCCACGGTGAATTTGCTGTAGGCAAAAAATGAGGGTAAGCCATTTGAATGCTCTGTTGTGCAATTAATGAACAAAATGTTTAAATGGAATTAAAGAAAATATCACTTGATGGTTACTCAACTTTTATGGGAAGAAGGTGCCCAATTGAAGTGTCTACAATGATAAGCGCTAGTGTATTACACAAACATCAACTTCCTTTCGAGAACTGATTCAACTTATCTCACTTGTTTGATCCAACATTCACTATATCCAGTTTTGATGCAGTCCCTGTAAATACCTCCATATTACCCTATCTGCATACCCTTAATCGGATACCAAGATTTTTCCCTTTCTACTTTTACCGAGACATTCGCTAAATTCCTCTCATTAACCTCTTTTAATCTCCCTCGAGGACTCTAAATCGCGAATTACGCTGAACTTCTAAGGTATGGCCTAATTTTAAAATGAGGTCAATCTGGGTTACACCTTATTGTCATTAAAGTTGTTTTGGTACCATCGGCCTTCCAACATAATTTAGGTAGATGAATAAGGTTAGAGGAGATCAACGCTCCCTTAATTGAAGTCTTGTTTCCATTCTAACTTAGATTTTCTAGAGACAATTAATTGAAATATCAGTGGGGAATCACTTTCATTCGAAATAACTTGAGTTTGAATGATATTTCAAATAGCAAAGTCTATCTAATGATCAAATGGCAGTAAATTACATAGCATTTAATTACTGCAGCGCAAAATGAATAATTAAACCACTTTACGATTCAGAAGTTGGATTTATTGATGACATTATAATAGTAGCTCAGACTCCAGAGCAATAAGTGTAATATTAATGAACTACAGAAGTAGAAAATTCGGACAAAAAACTATTGGGTGAAAATAAGAAATATCGAAACTAACCTTGCATGTATCAAGCACATCCTGAACAGTCATGTCAGGTTTTTTATGTTTTCCAGCCAGAATAAGGGTCTGGAAGAGAAAAAAAATTTTGTTGACTCTTAGGAGCAATAAATAGTATGCCAAATGAATAATCAGAGTAAGGTCATATTCTAAAGGGGAGCATGGTATGAAGAGGTGGTTATATTTTCCCAGTTTTTCTTGAGTTCTAATGACAAACAAGAGTGTGAGAAGAGTGACAGCACACATGGGGTTTTTTGGGCTGTATTTGAATGAACAATTTATATGCTCAATCCAAATATCATCACTTTATGGTTTTAAAGATGTAAAACCAGTTCTATTTCATGAATTTCTAGAGGAATTATCTGAAAAATAGTTCAACCTTCTTGGTTAATCTTGAGATCACTACTCGGTATTATTCACTTATTAGAAGTAGGTTGAGGTTTAAGCGAACAGTAGAATAGCTAAATTTGCCAGAAATCTTTGAAGTGAGGACGGCAATGAATCTAAGAGGATATTCCGAATGATCTACTTGGAAAGCCCGTAAAGATCAATTATACATGATTCAAGCTGTGCAATTAGAATCGAGCCCTTTCTTCTAGAAGTAAGTGCATACAGCATCCTCCAATGTACACCCCATTAACGGTACAGGCGAGTGTGGTGAATAATATTAAATAGAGGAAGATTGACTAAGTGTGACTTCCTTAACGGAAAGACAACAAAATTCTAATCTGCTCTACATGGTACAAGTGTTAACTAACACTTCTTTCCAACAAAATTGAACTTACCTTTTACCTCGATAAATTGAAGACTGATGCTGTGAACTAAGTATCAGCATAAAACGAGAGAGAGAGGTTCTAATTAATGGAATGGAGTTGACAACACCAATCTTTATTTCCATTTTAGTGAATTGAAATCCATTGGAACACCTCAGTGTTCCATTGAAAGCTAGTTAAAATTATTTTAATTGAACGACCATCGAGTCTCTACCAGTACTTATTATAATACTTTTGTAACTCACGAACGCTTCGTGCTATTTAAACTAATTAAGGCAATTAAATAAATACTTTAATGCCTTCTCACGACATTTGACGGCATTCCATTACAAGCAAATATCAATAAGTGTGCAATGCCTACTTGTCGTGATAGCTGCAATAAAATGTTTAAAAATTTATAATATTAATAGTTAGAATTGAATGCTTTTTTTATTTAAGAAATAAACAGATTCGACCGTGGTTGCTTCTGTTAATTTCTGAAATGTCATTTTTGGTTTAATTAAGAATTGATCAATCGATCAACTACGGTTGATCCTGAACCTACGCACTATTTTTTATCACTGTTTTTTATTCCAAATACTGCTGCATCCAAAACTCATTGACTTCGTTCAAATGATCGCGTTAAAATGATTTATTACGAATTAAGATTAAACTTCTTGAAAGTGATTTGAGTGGAAAATTCAAACATTTTAAATTCCTTTAAATTATAATTAAATAGCAAATACATCATTAATATTTATTCAAAATGTTATCTTCTCATTTTGACTTTACTTATAGTTTGTCAAGTTCAATCGCCCGAGAAGTGAGAACAGCCTAAGACATATTGAGATAATATAGGTCTATTGCAACGGATTGCCACACGAATACGCCTTGACTAAACCTCACCAATCTCAATATTAAAATATATAAGTAGGAAATTGCTCCCGAAGTTGAACGTAGGATGTGAATTTGCTTATTGAGGTGTTACTGACTTGATCATGAAGCATGATGCTACTAACACGGTGCGTAGTCACTAGATACGCTGGCTCTGCAATGACTATTGATTTTTTATTGGTCGAGAGGTCGCCTCATTCGCGATCTCATTTGCACCCTAACATAATCATCAGCACGCCACACGTTCCAGAATGTTCGAGTGTGCATGAGATTACTTGGTTTAATCGTGTTGGGGTTGAATGCTCCACAATGCGCCTCTTCTAGGGCATTTTTAAGATGATAAAAAGGTAGAGAAAGGATAATTAGTTGGTTATTGATAATTAGTTGGTGCATATATTCGGCCAGTCGAAAAAGGGAGGGAACCCTTCGAACACAGGAAGTGCGAGAGACTTGAGGCCGATTATGTGATGGTAGGGTATACTGTACCGCAGGGCAAGGACTGAAATGTAAGAGTGAAAGGCTGTTCAGGATCTTACTGGGTACAACTACGACAAGGAAAGAGTTATAATGAACCGAATGGAAGTTAATCGGGAGGTTTGCAATAGGGCGGTCCAGGTAGATCGGATTTAACCTGTCGACAATTATGGAATCCTTATTACTGTTGCGATCGAGAATGAAGTATTTGGGTTAACTTTTAAAACTTTGAAAGGATCGTCATACGGTGGTTACAAAAGTTCCCCTAAGGCATCTATTCGAAAAAAGTAAAGGGACATGTTGGTGAAACGAATGCTTGGATGCGACAATCTATGTAAGTGATCGTTGATCTTTCGGCAGTGTGATTGTATGACAAAAGGTCTCTCATGCCGGTCGAAACATTACAATGAATGCTTAGGAGTAGGTACTTAAAACGTAAATAAGGACTTGAAGTGGTTTCCACGAATTCTTGACCCGTCTTTTGGTTCATGAGACGTTGCATTGGTGAAAACATTACTAAAGTCTGCGATATATCGGGTGTCATTGGTAAAGTCCAAATGGCGAATTTCCTTAGGAGAATGATAGTGAAGATGATGAATCGATGTGCTTCAAAGATATCTCGAAATTTTTTGACTGCTAAATAGATAGCGAACAGTTCTCAACCAGCTGTATTGTATCTTGTATCGGCAGATGTTAGCTTCTTCGAGATGAAGAACGAACATTCAATTTCACCATTGACACTCTTGCAGAACAGCTCTAATTGCAACGTGAAATGACCTGTCTTTTGAATAATTCGAATTCCACTAGAGGAAGTGAAGATTTAACCTGCTTGCGTTGGATAATTCCTGCTTCACTATTCCAAATGCTGAATCAGCTTCTGGAGTCATAGTGAAATGAGCCAGGTTACCTTTAAACAGATTGAGATGATGCAGAGGAATTTGAGCACAGTTTGGAATGAGTTTTCCTTAATAGTTCACCATGCCAAGGCAACGACGTGGGCTTTTTACTGATTGGATAGTGAAGCAATACATGATAGACTGGGTATTCTCGAGAAGAGAGGGAATTCCACAAGTGTTGATGTGATGTCCCAGGAAATCGTTTTTGAGTCTGAAAAATTATACATTTCTCGGGGTTGACAGTATATAGCTCCCACATTCATATACTCGGTGTAGGTGTTGTTTGTGTTCCACCCGTAATTTTTCAGGGTGAAGACGACGTGGTTTAGCGAAAACTAGTTGTTCATAGGTGATACTATGACGTCTCACCGCATGCCTGGGTTTCAAGGTGCCGGAATGGACAAGAAAACAGAGGGCAACTCGGAGAGAATATCGGGGAAGGATTTGCTGGCATAGAAAAGGACGTGTAGCACGAACAATAAGAAGAGAGGTAAGGTTATCAAGCAAGGTATGATCTCTGAGACCGACAAGTAAATGAGATTTAGTGCGGACAACAGCAATTAGAAAAACGAACGAAAACTATCGACATTAAATTCTTGTTCAACTAGATCAATTTAAGAATGGTGGCTCAAGGCACAAAATACATGATTTGGCGAACGAAAATGAGCTTAAACTCTTGTAACGTTATTTAAGAAATGTGATCCGGTAAAATTTTTAATTGATTGCAAAATTGTTCAACTAACTTAGAACTTATCCTACTTTCCTTATATTTGAAATATTGAAATATTAATTTAGTGGATACCCATTTGAAAAATAATTGATTGAATTAGTTATGAGTCCAATAGTCTGTTAAAGATCATGAAAACTCAGTCCCAACAACGAGGCCAATTTGGCGAAAAGAAGGCCTCCAACATCACAGCGGAAATTATCCACTTAAGCAAATAACTCAATGCTCCTGTTTAACGAAACATTACTCACAATGACATCAAATTTGGCGAAGATATCGAGAAGGCGTCGATTGGCGTAGGAATCGACCACCGGAAGAGCAGAGACAGTTTCGTTTTCGAAGAAGGCCAAAGCATCGACAAGTTTCGTGGAAGGCAGAACTAAGGAGAGATTTTTATACGTTCCCACTCCGACCTCTTTGAGTTGCGCCTAAAATTAGAGATGGATTGGCAATATTTTCATCAACACCTTCTAGAAAATGGCAACAGTTAAGTGCGCATAGGAGCACTTAATTCATAATTTATTTACCTATGGCCTTTATTCACTAAAGTACGAAGAAATCAATCCTATTTGACCGCAAAAAGGAGCTTCATACTCTCTAGTGGACCAGTGTTTACAAATCAAGAAAGTACATCAACCATAAACAGGTTTCAGATTAAAATGCACAATTAAACGATCTTGCTTAATTAATACTAAAGGGAGGATAATGACTATTTTGCCCTGAAAAGGCGCAAAAGTCTCTCAAATAACATGCAAAATGAAGACTTTTTGTCGATTTCATTACTCTCCACTGTGATGGAAAATTGAGAATGCATAATGGGACTTAGTATAGAGAAAATCGTAAGCTAATATGAGTATCGAACTATAATCGATAGTAATTTATCGGCTATTTACTCTGTTCCGCAATTAGTCCTCAATGGCAGTCACCAATGGCAAAATGGATAAATTTTTTCTTAGATGTTATAACGTAGGGAAAGGTGACAAATCCCATATGCTCTGCTTTTTGCAATACATCAAACATGCTTGATGATTAGTGCACGAGATACTTGGGTGTGGGATTCTGAGGTCGAAAGTAGCAGAAATTGGATATTTTAGTAATATAGAAGAAGAAATTACTACATGGACGATTTCTTAAACTGTTGCTAAAACAATCTAGAATATGAATGCAGAATTGACAATATGGTTCTTCTCTCTGCATTTATATAGTATTAAATTTAGTGTTAGAACGTTAGAGTGCACCTTGAGTTGACTCTAGGTAACTCTACTAGATTGAAATTATGTCAGCTAATATTTCCTACATCTGTCTCGCCTAATACTAAAATTTATTGAAATGATGTGAACAACAGTTTAACTTGATCATTTGACAAGTAGACTCTGGATACTCCGAAAATTTGAATTTGCTTTGGAGCCAAATTGGGTAAATTGTAAAATTTTACATTTGGAACATTAGAAAATGAAGTGGAAAACAAGTCCACAAGCAGGAACCAAATATCAAAGTAAATATCGAAAACGCGTTTCACTTTCCTAGAACCCTTATTTCAGAAGGCTGTATTTTCTTCCATGTTCAAATATCTTCAAGCACTACACTTCACCATACATGATAAGCGCGAAATAGCTATTAAAGAAGAGCTGTATAAAATTCCATTTAAATATAGTGAAATATAAAAGAATTTGGGAGGAGGAGGCGAGGAGAGATCCGTTTTTTTAATAATTCACTTAATCAAAATATTTTAAAGAGTGATAAATTTGTTTACACAGATAATTGATAACGCCCTAACAATTGGTTTACCACTTCTTGACATTTGACAATAAAGCTCTCTCTTTTACGGCTTCTTTTTCACACCCCCCTCCCCTCTCTACTCTAACAGTTACGTGATTAGAAGAGGAATAAAATGGCGTAAAACTTCTTTTGAACTTTCAAGAGTAGTAATAGTTAATACCAGAACGATATTTGCTTTAAAAATCATCTCGTCAATTGGAAGACTAAATAAGTATTCTTAAAGTCTGAGCCGTTTGCTTGCTTTTGTATAATTATTCAAAGTTTTGGCCATCCAACGGTTTGAAGAGACAATGCTTCATTAATTGGGCTTTCAAAGGCAAAAGTTTTGACAAAGGGTTGACCATACTCTCAGATTGCAGTGAAAGGTGATCAAAATATTCAAAGTATGAAAGACAATCATCTATTTTGTCAAATTCGTATTCTTGACACGAAAACAACAATATGGCCGTCAACTAGAGACACCAAAACCAGCATAAATCTAGGTTATGCATTTTCACTCAACTCCATTTATTATGGACAAAAACACAGAGAGTAGAAAGTGGAAAGAGTATACCATTTCAAAATGGTAAATGCGCCAGAGGGAAAAGCATTTGTAACAAAATTTTTCTATGGAGATGAAATGTGAGATTAACACTCATTCAAATACACGCGCACATATACCACTTTTGTTTGGAAGTGTAGTTGAAATATTTGACAAATGAAAAAAAAGGTCGCTAATATTTTCAAGAGTGAGAACGGTTAAATCGCCCTATTTTAAGCGTTCTTTTGACCAAATGACAAATGATTATTCTGTTTACAGCTGTCAATGAATTTGAATTTAATTTAATTTTCATCTAAGTTCATTTGCTATCAGTTACAATTAATAACTCATATGCCTTTCCTAATAACCTTCCTTTCCAAGAAATATGAGGCGATAGGATTTGACAGTAGAACATACGGAACCTGTGAGATGATATTTGTTGTGGTTTCTCTCAAATAGGTGACGACGAGAATTATACATATTAAATTTTTCAAAGATTATATGGAAATTTAATTCAAATGACTTGAAATCTTTCCAACAATAGCATAACTCAAAACAAAAAATTAGTAGGTGCATTCCTTAACGCTCACTTTGATCAATAAAGACTTTGCATTCGTCGATCTCACCTTTAATGCTTGTTTTGTACCAATTAAATTTTGCATTTTCTAATTAATACAAATAAAGTAATGAGTAAAAAATTTTAATATTTTAATAGATATGAACATTTAATGTTTCTAATTAATTTTGACGTTGAAGTAGGCTTTAAGATAACGATCATATTCAATATTGGAAAAGATGAGATTACGACACCTGTATATTCTAACACATCATATTTGTAACTAAGAACGTGCTATTTACAATTAATTCGATTGACTTGATGCAAGCCTTCAGTTCTAATTAGATAAAATACTTATTTAGCGTCTTAGTATTTACCCACCTGAAGGTACTTGGGTCTGGGAAGGTCAATCTGTTTCTTATACAGATAGGCCAGAAGAGATCTGTGGGTTAAAACGAAGAGAGGATTTCCGCTTCCGCACACAGGGTCATCAAATACCTGTAGACGATGAAGTTTACAATGTGCCAGGAGTCTTAGTGCTGAATAGAGGGAATCCTCGGGATAGATAACAGTCAGACCTCCAGTTCGATGGCACTTTAGGCGAACCGCGTGTTTTCCACCCTGAGTGCTAAGAAAATCACAGCCTTTCACTGATGACAACTTTGAGTGATGATAGTGTGTATGGGAGTGGGGGTGTTTTGAGGGAAGAGGAGCATCTGACTCTCCAATTTGAGAGGGGGCTGAAGCGACTGAATCCCGATCTACATCTCGGTCTTCTATGATTGAATTAGAGGTAGAACTGCTTCGACTTCCACTGCTACTGTTTCTACAGCTTTGCTCACTGTCACTGGAAGAGGCAGACTGGGAAACATTTTCATCCTCTTCGTGGATGGTTTCTTGCTGATCCATTCCGGAAGAGCGACGGGTAGTTAATCGGGAACGAATTTCTAAAAAGACAAACATTTATTTAAGCTTATTAATTGTAATGAAAATATTGCCATTATTCCAGGAGAAATTCTAAACAAAGCAATCATAAAAGGTCCACTTTTCCTCTTGATGCCCAGAGCAGCTCAGCTGTCAGCCTCAAAATGTTTAAACTTGAAATTTTGACGAGTTTTGTAATTTTAGGACTGTGTTTTGGAAGTATGTCTGCCACTGAATATGGATGGACAATTAACCTTTCAACTTCCCAAAAGACACAAGTCAATGATCCGAAATTTTCTCTTATTTAAAAAAACTGTACTCATAAATTTATGTAAAATATAAATTTTTTTGTTTAAGAAATTACAAATACTGTTAGTACCTTAGTTTAGATAAACAATGTAGTTACTGCGGAAGATCTCCATTGCTCAAAATTTAGGCGAATTTTGATGTAGTGATTATTTTTACAATTGTTGACGATACCTCAATATAACAAAAACATTAAAACCGAGTTTGTAAGCTGCGAGTCATCTGTGAAATTTAAATACAATGAGAGTTCTATTTATTGTCGTTAGAGTGGCTGATAGATATTAATTTATTGATTGAGAATCGTATTGATTTTTAACGTTTAGAATAAAAATCAATGCAATTTTTTTTTGTGGCATGCTTAAATGAACATTATTTTCTTTTAAATGTTCTTGTGAATCATGAAACTCTGACTTGCTTTTCTCAGATATCTAGGTAATTAATTTTCAGGTAGAAGTTAATATGAGTGTTTTCCGGCGTATTACTCGTGGATTTGCATGTCGTGTCCTTGAACAAACACTGGTTGTTTAAAATACTAGGATCTTGTGAATGAACTTCGAAAACATGCCTAATGGCCAAGTCAGCTAAAAACAGGCATCACCTTTAAGGTATGAAACTGAAATTAATCATTTTGGGAGGTGAATATGAATTCCAGAGCTGCATAATTTGCTTCTATTGCAAAATAAATCGTTTCCTCTTTACAACAAAATACTCCACAGTTAATGTGCGAAGACAGAGAAATTTATTACGAATAAATAAAACAATATCTCCCCTGAAATCCACTAAAAAATGTTAATTTGATTACATGGGTTTTAAAAAAGTCACACATACACTCGCATTGACAGTTGGCAGTTTACATAAAGAATTCAAGGTTTGGAATTCAGTTCTCCTTTTTCACTTGGAATTGCAAGAAAACTTATCTTTTAGAGTTGACCATTTTATGTAAGCAGGTGTCTAAAAGTGAATTCAGCATTTTAGCAAAGAATACGAACTGCAAAATTTCAAACAGCCCTGATGAAAATGTTTAAAACTTAACCGGCATCTTCGATTCACATAAATTTCAATTCTCCTAGAAATCGATGCCCCCGATTTAGCAAATTGAAACACACCAATGCTGGGATATAGCACAAAAAACGAGAATATTAGTTCAAAAATGCGAACAGGAATAATTGAATATAAAAATAAAAATTGTTTATAATGATAAGGTAATGGGGAGGAAAAAAAGGAACGAGATTCCATTCCTGTTTACTTTAAAAAAACCATAAATATAAGGGGAGAAGAAAATGGCAGATTCTTGTCGAAATTCAATGAATGGTGAAGAATGGAAGGGGGAGGGGTTTGAACTACATTAATTTTAACTTAAGTTGGTTCTTATTAAATTTGATTAAAAAAAATTAATTAACTTTAAGGGAAATTAAGGTGTTGCCTGTTTTAGCAATTTCAACCTTGTTAGAAGATATGACTTTTGGCAAGCAGATTTCGAGATATCTGCTAGATTATGGAGAAATTTTAAAGTATATCCTAAAATCCCATAAGTATTCTCAATTCTCAAGCTTGCAGAAAGAAACTTTCATCTAACACATATCTTGAGCTGAAGTTCAAGAAGAGGAGGCCCATCAATGATGGGAAAGTGATTTGACAGTTAATTTGTCAAGAACTTCGAGCAAGCACGCTATTAGCGAGCATATATTTAACTTTTTGTTATAATATGAAGTTGCTGCCAAGTGGCGTATGTTGAATTATACTCGCAAATCTTGAAAGTAACACAGTACCACAATCAATGGAATACAAACTCATAAAATAATATAACCCAAGAATGCATTGAATAGGATAACCCACAGGAATATATTAATGACACCGTCAGAAGGCATGTATTAAGATTGTGGGGAGCGAGAGGGAGGGGGAGAATATATAGGAATGTGTTAATGGCACTTCAGACACAGATCTGACAGGCAGTCACCCACTGTCAGGTAGGCATAAAGGAATGCTGCCGGGCTGGAATAGAAACCATAACTATGATTGGATGGATGAAAGATTGGCTGATTGGGATGTTGCTGCATTAAACGCATGATTTTTTGGTATAGTAACAGTATGTTAAGATTACAGCGCGCATAATATAAATGGAGAATAGGGTAGGCGGGTTATCTCATTGACCTTATGGGCATAGTGTAAAGCCAATCCGGATAAGTGTTGGAATAAGCGTGATTATATTCGTAAATACAATATGCCAAAGCGGGCTCCAGTGGAACAATGAGTATGAAGTATATTTTAAAGACAATGCAACAAATTAGCGCTCGTTGCAATGGAAGTGCTATTAATGCTGTCATTTAATCATAAACTTAAAGATTGAGGCTGATATTTATATTGGATCCGACTAATGAATTATATGTCGTGTAAAAGAGAGGAATATGATTACGTAAATTTGCTCCAAGGTTAAAAGGTAAGGTAGTTAGAATGAACCCAAATTAATTGCTACTCGGTTCCGGAAAGGATTTCTTTACTATCCAGGTTAACACTCCTTACGTTACATTTACTTACCCACAGGCATTGACGACACTTTCCAAATCCTATCCTAGACCATATTCATCTCAAAATCAGTAAAAAATCTGTCACTGCGTTCAGAAAGAAAATATGCTATAAGATGAGTTTCATAAACTTGTTTATTTTAAGTCCAAGTATGTTTGTTTTAACTCAAGACGACAAATTCACAAAATATAAGTCGAGTGCTTTTTAATTACATAAATTAGATACAACTAGGTCTATCTAATGGAATCTAGCGTGAGTGTGCTAGTAAGAATTAGATTGCCCACGAAGTGGCGTGGGCTGAGGGAGATATAAATAGACACTCGAATTGTAAACAAAAATGTAAAAGGAGTTTTGTATTCCATGAATATTATTTAATTTTTATTACGAAACTACATTTCCCATTGTCTAGTTTTACTAAGGTTATCGTTAATAGGGCTGAGTGTGTTAAGGGGACTTCTTGCCTTAATGAATATTCTCATTCACCTCGAATTGACAAAGCCAAGTAACTATGACTGTAAATAGGATAATGCCAAACTATGCCTGAACCTGATTAAAGGAAGCAAAACTTAAAAAAGGCGGCGGAAAAGTCGCATTTTAATAAAAAATAAATGCATCAGCAAATATAGTTTACAAATAGTTTTCAAAAAGTGCAATTTGAACTGAACGAAGCAAGACATCTTGCAACTCTTTAACACGCTTCAAGAACTCAGTCACATAGAATATGCTTAAAAGTTGAAACAAATTTTCGAAAAACTTCATTTTAGGATTGAATAATACCTTTAATTTTTATTTTTGTTTCATTGATTTCGAAAAACTGCCAACACATGATGATAAGTACAAATTCGGTAAGAAAACAAGGGGAAATGTAATATAAATTGGAATTCCCAAATACCACAATTCCTCTTTATTCAATCATACCTCAGTAGAAACATTTACTTCGTGACATTTCGGCAGCAAATTTACTTCGTTTAGAGCTGCTAAGCCTTTACAGGACTTCTTTACAGGATTTTTGGTCTTCAAATTTTCTGTACTGTCAACCTCTAATGTCCTTAATTCAATATGACACAAGATTTACCGAGAGAAGTGTCCGGATTACACGATATCAATGAAATTGTTAGGTATTTACTCGTCTCAGGTACGAAACGCACTACCAAAAGGTAGGAAGTTGAATGAAAAGGTGATATTATATTTGCAATAGGAGATAAGGTGGTAGTCATGGCATCATAAAAACCAAGTTTGTGACACTCACAATATCATCAAGGTTGACCGAAAGAACCTCGTGTGCGCCAAAATAGTCTATTAAGTGAGGCCATGTTAGCGATAGTATTGCAACCTACTGCGTCCTGCAAGTAGAAGCCTGATAAAGTAGCTAACGGTTAAATTCCATTCAAAGTAAGCGTATTTACTTATACACCATGTTTAACAATTCGCCATAGATGCAATAAAAGCGCCCCGCTCTATGCGTCCTGTGTTCCCACTATTCTGGATATAACTCCAGTTAATTGTGGGAATAAAAATTTATGCTAGATGACTCTGCTGTTTCATGCGTCTGCAGCAAATTTGACTTCTAAGTGGATTGCTAAAGCTTGGCAGAGTGCCTAGATAGGTCACTCATAGGGCTGTTGAAATCAACAGGTAAGTGCTCTAATATGCTCTTCGATTTCACCTGACGGCGAAAAGTCTAAGAGTATCATAGTAAAAATTGCTTCCATTACCACCTTAGTAGTGTAATGAAATAAGACAGTTAGCACTCAATTCATGTCTCCTGATCTTATATGCATTTGAAAAGTCACATTCTAGATTTATGTGTCCACTTCATTCCTGAAATATTTTCTATTTGAAATGCTTATTCACTATCAGTTAAATATTCTGCTCATAGTGAATAAAATTGGAGTTAAGTAGTTGAATTAAATGTACTCAAGATTCCTGCTCCACTCGATTATTGTTTTAAAAGCGTAAATTACAATTGGATTGCAAATTATAAATCACCAAGATGGTAAGAAATAGAGGTTTATAGAAAATTCTACCTAAAATTAAAAGAATTGCTTATATAATGAAGGCATGAGAGCTTTCACTTTATTTAAACATATATATTTGGATGGAGAGAGTAAATTTCAAATTTGATGTGTTGGAGAAATAAGCTGGATGATAAACTATCCAGAAGGCTTAAATTGAAAATTGGGCTTACAACAAATAGCGCACGTTCACTTTCCGCATAATTCCTTGCAATCCACAGGAATTCATATTTAAGAAATGGTAAATCTCATATTTGAAAGCATCTATTAGATAATACATAGGGATTCGATGTTCAACATCGAAAAATAGATAGACTACAATGATGAATGATGTTCAATACATGTGAACACACTGTTAGAAATCGATTGTTATTGACTAGGCATCGACAGATCACCAATCATTGATGACTTTTAATAAAGGATGCGTAATTGGTAGACAAAGCAGTAATTATTAACTCAATATTGTTCAAGTATACAAAAATGAAATGTGAAGGACAGAGGTCCTAGCTGCCAATAAATCGGATTCAGGATTGTTCAAATCAACCCCTATTTCTCTCTTGGCAAATATTGCGATGAAATTAATGAACCTAATTTCAGTTTTTGCCTCAGATGAACTAAATAAATAAACAAAGCTATTCCACGGAATCGGGTTGCAACGGAGAGTAGTTCTTCATCTAAGCTAGGGACTGATGTGTTTCTTTTTGAAGGGCTGCCGCAGTATCTAACTGCAATATTTTCCAAATTTCTTTGGAAGAAGAAAATAATTAGTAAACAAACAGCTCGTACTTACCCTTCCATTTTTTGATAGACATTGCTTCTAATTCCTCAATAGAAAGTTTCTCACTCGCTTCTAGTACTGAAGAGTTTGAGTTTCCAGACGAGGTGGAAGAATTATTTCCAATGAGTTTTCTCCAGCAGTAAGTGAGCATTTCCAAGAAGTCATTGATTGTGAGTACACCAGAGAAAGTTTGTGTTTCTGAGTGCCACACCGGAGCCGCCCGAATTCCGTTCTCACAGAGAGCTCGGAAAGCCTTTCCAACCTGATTTTAGGGATGAAAAGTTCAATAAGTGCAAAAATCGATCCAAATTAACTAAAGAGTAGTTGATTCGTAGAAAGCTTCCAAGGTTTGTGATTTAAATAAAATAACTCAACTTTATTCATTAACCATTTAAGCAAAAATAGCTGGCGTTGGCTATAATCACCGGATGTAGTCAAAAATGATTATGAATATATTTATTAAATATGTATTTCTGAATGATTGCGATAGTAAAATATGGAAGACTATTTATTTAATCAATACTTTTCATTGTAAATATGCACTGGTATTTTAAGTTTGTGGGGACACAACTTCAGCATGATTAATGCAGAATCAATGACCAATACCAATACGATCAATCAATGGTCAATTCTAGTACACGATTATCCGACCAATCAATGATCCTAGTTATATGAGGTCATCATATCATCATATATAATGACTAAGTTCCACGTCATACATTACACCCCACGCCATGCATGTCTAGAATAAACGCGTCTCCTGGATACCTCTGTCTCTTCTCAGCTTTGCAATAGCTTAGCTAATTCTGGGGGACTTACGAACTAAGAGAAACTGCCACTGAGGTTTCTGAGTACAGTCAGGCTTAGTTAGGTAGCTAATCCGCTACAAGTTCAGCCACACCATAGTGACCAACGGCAAAATTGCAACTAAATTTCCTGGTTAAGGTTTAGAGTAATGAGTTTAGTTCCAACATTGTCAAATTTGCCTGAATCTTCTTTTTTTTAGATTTTCCGTCTGTGTTTGTGTCATTCGAGCTGTTGAAAATATGAAACACAACGCTACATAAAGAGCTTCATATAATGGTACAAAATACTAGAAGGTATCATTTCATAAATTTGTTTTAAAAAATGGAATTTATTAGCGAACTTCTGGATTTCACTTAAACAAGAAATACTGGGTAAAGTGAATTAGAAACACTGCGCACTTCCGAAATCCATTGGTCGTTAATGAAACTTAGAAGGAAAGGAAACTATCCTAACTTTCAAACTTTGCTCTCAAGAGAACAAAGAAATAACGATTTAGACACATGGACAGAAGATATAATATCATCTCACGCAAAGAAAACAGTTAACTATAGTAAACCTTTGTTCGGATTAACAAAAAAGTCTGTAGCCATAAAAGAGATTGATATTACTTTAAATTTCAGAGATCTGTAGCCTTCGAGAATCAAAATTTCCAGCTAGTTTCCAAATTATGACTAGATCCAACTTTATGGATTCAAGTATCGACCGTAATTCGATTGCATAGACAAGGTTTTATTCTCTTTAATATTAACTGCTTCACAACGCCAAATCAAGTCTGATACCCACTTTGGTTTCGCATAACTTGTTCATTGCGATGTTCACAAGGGAGAAAGATAATCTACGTTTAATTTCTGCATTTGTGTTGGCAGCAATTAAAATACAGCCAGTACTATATTGCTACCTCGCAGATATCAGCCTTCCAAACTTGCATTGGGTCAATAAATGAAAGCACAGTTAGAAGTGCATTTGGGCGAACTTACTGGAAGCATACTATCCAATGTGACCAACTTTGCACTCTCAGGCATCAATTCGTAGCAAGTGGTGTGTCGAAACAACACCGTGTAAACCTCCGATTCATCTAGAAACAAAGAGAAATTAGAGCATAAAATGGTGATATGGAGTGTCGTCGTGTCGTTATGGCGATGTGAACAGAGGTGTTAATGGCAAAACATAAACAGTTGCATTTGTAATGTGGACAGAGGTGCACTCACGTAGCCCTTTGCCGCGAGTTTGCATGAAGTCGTATGGCGACTGAAAAGAAAACAATAAGAAGTACTTCAACAAGTGCTCGTTCCAATCTTTCAAAATGGCTCTCTCTTCGAACCAACAACATGCTACAATCTAAAATGACATAAAGGAATGAAATTAAACAAGGAACTGAGTTAATTGTGCATGTCAAAGGCATTATAATCCTAGCTATCATCGGAAAAGAGGAACGTAGAACTTTTATTTGTGTCTATCCCTAGTGGACACAATTATGCTCTTGTTGGTTTCCATGAACCAATCTTTCCAACGTGAGTCCTATTATCTGCATTGTTTATTCGCATTCCTTCGTGTTGAGAGAAGAAGTACTACCTTAATGACGCCAACACTGCCACTTATTTCTTTAAATAGTGGGCTCTTAGACTAGGCAATCTTCCAATATACCAAAGAGCCACCTTCAAAACTGCGTGAAATATAGAATAAGCTGTTTAGAATTTCGAACCCTCTAGGTTTTGATTAGCATTCCACGTGTACAAGATGGGGAGTGAATTTCTCTTGCACGGTTTTTAACAGAGAATTAAGTGGAAATGCCTAAGAAACTCCACTTGTGTAACAAAATGGTAATTTTATGAAGTTGGCACATTCTAATTTATAGCGTGGTCACTAATGGAAATACGCACTGACGTGGCCAGTTCAACCACGTATTTTGAAAACGTCTAATTATAGTCTTTCACTTGAGTCATGAAAGAGTGCCTATCCATTAGGTCTGGAACACTTAATATGGACGGAATTCTTGGCTTCTAGACCTGAAGCTTCCACGTTCATGGGCCTTCGAAGTTGCTGTCCGCGGATGAAAACGCTAATCATGTGTTAGTCTTCTTTACTTAAAAGATGTTCGTTACCTCCGAAATGAGATTAGTAGGCAAAGGCGCCAATAGGCTGTTACTTTAGTTTCAATCATGAGTTTTGCAACCCCGTGACCTCAAATTCTAATCGTATAATACTTAAGAAGAATGAAATAAGTTGTGTTTCGAAATCAAACCGAGTTAAATGGCTGCATGATATGACTCCAGCAAACGAGGCTCAAAACTGTTTTTGTGTCTCGAGTTGATAAATTCCCACAGTCTGTCTTAGAGTCGCTCATTATCCCTATCAGTACACGGACGCATATCACTCACAGACAAAACTGTTATCTCTTTTGTGTATAAAAACTGTTTGCAAGCATAGATAAAGTGTCCAGGAGTGACCGTATTCTGTATCAAATTTCCCACTCCGGATGCGAAGTACTCAAGCCTAGCTACATCCAGTAAGACTGAGAGATCTTATATCGCCAGGAACTTGAGTCCCTGGCATTACAGTAGCAAAGGGGAGCCCTCCTTCACCAAACGGTAACAGTATTCAAAGAGGGCTTATCTATTATTATCCGGATCCTCGACCAAATTCAAATCGTTGCAACGATTCATCATCACAAATAATTGACCTTTGGCTTGCGTAGTAAATTAGCACGAGTTCACTTAGCCTTGCTAATATGGAGGGTCTGTTTATCTACAGCCATTTCTGCACAAGACAAGATAGTAGATGAAAAGCGCTGTCTAAGCTTAGACGAGGATTTGTGGAGATTGAAGTTTTAAACAGGACAAAATTGGTTACAAAATCGTGACACAAACACGATTAGTCACATTTCTAAATAAAGTGGTAAACCACGGACACATTTCCAGGGTCGAATATATCAAGGTCGTTTAGAACAAAAGGTGACAAATTTTAGACAAGGTTACTTATTTAAATAAGTTAAAAGAGGTGGGTGAAAAATGAATATTCAAGTGGTAGACCGCAGGTTAATAAAGAAACAGCAATTAGCAAGGAGATCGTCTACGTGCGATTGTAAAATGAAAACGTGGAAAGTAATATTAATCACAAAGAAAAGTGATCAGTTCACAAATGACAGGTGACCAATTTTAGACTAGATTTGCCAAAGCATCAAAGTGAGTGATTGAATATAGATC
This sequence comes from Hymenolepis microstoma, assembly GCA_000469805.3. NCBI lineage: Eukaryota > Metazoa > Platyhelminthes > Cestoda > Cyclophyllidea > Hymenolepididae > Hymenolepis > Hymenolepis microstoma. The sequence continues at coordinate 4,566,278 of LR215995.1, read as the reverse complement.
AATAATATATTATAAACCTTATAAGAGCAAAATGTTTCAACGAAATAGCTAACTTCACGAGGAATGCTGAATTGCGAAGATTAGTTAAGCAACTTGAAGGAAGGTGGACCTGTGGTATCTAAATGTCTTATCTGATTATGACTGACATAATGTATCTTCCTGGGTCCATTAGGAAATCATTACGTGAAGCAATGTAATATGATGGTGACTTTAAAAGGCCTCGCTTTCCACAATTTCTGGGGAAGTTCCTCATAAGTAACTACCAAACTTTTTCAACTTTATTTGATATGCTCCTTTCTGGGAAGGAGAGTACTGAGAAATAATTTCATAGACTAGAAAGGCTTGGATAATATCATAACCCTAAAAATAGTCCAAATCGAATACTGCTCCTTGAAATCTTTGCTAGTGTACACTTCTTGGGTTAGATACGCATATTTTATGCATTCGGTAACGGTAAGCTTCACACAATATAGACCAAAAGCAGTAATCCCTTCATTAAAAACATACATAATGGAGATGCTGAGAGATTCTAGTACAATTGAGATGCAAAATTGGGCGTTGTAGTGGGAAGAGTATCAGGTGATACACCTCCCATTGAAGTGAACATACCTTGCAAACTGGTAGTGTACCAGGCGAAATCTACACACATTGTGTGTGAATTTCAAGGTCATATGGGAAAGTCAACCAACCAGATTATAGGAGAATTGTTTAAAAGAAGTGTTGGCAACTCTGATTGAAAGCAGTTGTGCAAAAGTGCCGAAATATCAATGAAAAAAAATGTTGGGGCAATTTTATTTTTGATCTACACAATGAAGCTAAAGTTGAATATCGAAACATAAATCAGAGAAATTAGTACACTCGAGAAATGTGGCGTGCAAGTTGGGAAATATACTAAGAGATCCAACGTAACAAATCTTAAATACACTCACAAATAAATTTATCTGACCAAATGGAGTTGCCTTATTGTAGTAGTTCTCGAGAAGATATCGAAAAAATGTCTTGCATTTATTAAATTTGAAAATTGAATTAAAGCTAATCCGCATACAATGGTGGTCTTCTTGCCTTTCTTTCAAAATTTATCCACTGAACAGTCTCATATAAATAGGTAGACCTTCAAGGCGCATAAGAATTAGAAGTTAAAGCCAGACAGCCTATGATCCCATTTATTGACGATAATTTGTCTGGGTGCGTCTATCTTGCAGTCTACCACAAAGCAGATTACTCTAAATGTCCTCATTTGAACATATTGTTTGTCTAAGAAAAGGGATTGATTTAATTCCAATGATATGCAGTTAGAAAACAGTCGGTAAAACAGGGAGGCCTCATGATGCCAGGCTGTTTTTTATCAGTATAGGAGAATGCTTAGGAATAAACCAGTAAAGAATGCATTTGGAATTCATTCTATTTACAATGTTTATATTTTGCATGCGTAAATCAAAGAATTGGGATGGTAAGACAATTTACATAATTTATTCAACAAAACAGAGGTCAGCTCAATAGGATTTCGGTTTAAATGTGTAAATCCTTATTCAAATTTTGAGTTGCACAATATAGACATATAGATTGCAACAAACTCAACATCAGGTCGCATAGCAGGATTTACTTATTAAATGTAAAGTGTTCATAAAAGAGAATGATAGGGTATAATGAAGGTATGCAAAACAATTATGATTTCGTTGGTAAAGTATTTGTGGTATCTTTTCAATCCGAAAATAAGTCCTTGATGATTCTTACGCTGGCAGACGAATTTGAACTGATTGAGGAAATGAGGAATTATACTATTCCATCTTTTATATCGTGGAGGGAAAGGGGTAGTAATTGCAAACTGGTCTTAAGACCGAAATATTCACATTTTTCATTCAAGCTCATTTTTTTATATTCTACAAATAGCACCCTTGACCATATCGTAGGTAAGGCTTATAGTTTAAAAGCAATTAGTAAGTTCAAAATAAACTTAAAAGGAAATTGCTTTATAACAAGACACAACGTACTTCTTCACCTTCTTCTCCCTTGACTGTGGGAATTAAAAAGTAGCAACACACACCACAATATACCAATAAATGTGTCAAACCGAATGGGCGCAATCCTTCTGGATTGTGGTTTTTTTTTCTCAACGGAGCGTGGAAATCGTTCAACTACACGGGGTGCATCAAAGTTAGTTTAAAAAACAAGTTAGTTAAAAATATGAAAGGTCATATCTTTTATTAAAAGCATTGATATACATATAATGCATATTGAGAAAAAGTTAGTTGATGATTATCTAATATGGTCTTAATGCGATAAGTGGTTAATTAAATTATAAGACTGATATTGGCAACTTATTGTTCACTAAATTAGGTAATCATAATTTGACCATCTTATTCATATTGGAAGATGAACTTTTTTCTCCACTTAGAAAGAAGAAATCAATAATTTTTATAAATTGACGTTATAAGATTTCGAAAATAATGAAAGTCCTCTTGTCTATTACATTAATGGTATTTCAGTTGAGCTAATGTCTATGCTGAGGATCTACCGGCTTACTATTTCCGCAAGAATAAACTTTAAATACATTAATAAATCAAAATTGCGCCGCTATCACCGTTTGCGCACTTATACATGTATATCACTGTAAAAGCATGAGTGTTTATTAGAGTGCAAACATACTAGTGCCTAATTCGAATAAAAGTACATTGGGACATGAGAAGGGGTAAAAAAGAGGCAATAAGCAAAGTGACACAGAGGCAAAAATTTCCTAAAAATGAGTTAAATGTAAAGGTAGCTACTTTATAGAGAAGACGTTTTAATGAACACATTTGTTAGATCTTCTTTTATCCAAATTCAAGCATTTTAAAGCATTTAAAAGGCGTTCATATGCCTCATCTGAATTCCTAAATTTGATTGCAAACTTAATATGCTTGATGAGTGATGAACTTTGTGCCTAGGAATTACACACGAGTAATTTACACCTCAGAACTATAGAGCTTGCGAATGAAGGCTTTTAGCATAAAAGAACCATGGAGGAGCGAAAAAAATCAATAAAAGGAAAACTTCGAATTCATTTAGCGGAGTTGATTAAAACGGAAATCGATATGTACTTAAAATATTGGAGGGGGGAGGGGTGGGGGGTAGAGGTGTAAGTGGAAAGACATGGGCTTCTGTCAGTAAACACCCATGGTTAACTTCCAAGATCTCAAGGGCATAAGTTCATAAAAATCACGGACAGGTATCACCTTTTGATTACTTGATAAACATCGTGATTGGAAAATCAAGGGCCATAACATCTGACCAACTTTCTTTTTCAAATTTAATTTCATCCCAACAGATTAATACATTTGGTTTTAAATGGTCCAGTTTTCTCCCACAATTTTGTTAAATTGGACACATGGTCACCATCCGGAATGAAAATGCAAGTAAGGCTATGTGTCGTACGAAGTGTTCTAATCATGTTTCACTTGACTAAGTAAATGTGGATAATTTTTCTCCAGTGAAACATTTTCACTAGATGTCCTTTAATTGGAAAGTTAGTATTTTTCACACATAGTAAAACAAATTCCTCAGAGAGAAGTCCTTCTTCGGTAGAATTTCATTCAATCCTTCATTAATACTCATGTTTACAATTTGAAGTAAATATTTACTTTTTACCTCTATGGATTGAGGTTGAAATTGTAAATTAAGGTGATGTCCTTGAAATGCACATTCTAGGATAAAATAGGTGTTGACCAAGTAACCACAATATAAATAGAATCATTGAATTATCAATTATCAATTCATTTGTGGGGACTAATAGTAAGTTTAGGCAGTGACTGCCTCCTTTTTAGGATTAAATTAACCAAAATTGAATAAATCCATTACTTACCCTAAATGGAGACGCTTTGGTAAACATAAGATAGCGTCTATTCTCTGTGACCCGGGTTAGTGTGGTGGGATTTGTTTCGCGACTGTGATGACCATTTTGATCACGATGATGGTGATGATGATGTCTGTGGTGGTGACTGTGACTGGTTTGGCTGCTACCATGACTACTGCTAGAAAGGGATCTTGAGAAGGCGCTGAGTAGAAGCTCCTCTGACTTAGCTTCAACCTGTGGTAGGACTCGTGGAATCACATCACCGGCAGGTCCTATTTGAAAAAAGGTGACCATATTAAATTAAAATCAAATGAATGATTCCTTTCAAGCCTAGACTACTATCGACGGAATCTTTAAGGTCTATGAACCTGGAATTATTTGATTTTCAAACCAAGCTGTTACAAAAATATATAAGATACAACCTGTTATTCATATTAACTCTTTTGCGAAATTCCCAAATTCTTAACTTAAACAAGTTGAAACTGGTCCATAAAGTGCATAAGAAGATAGAAAAATGCGCTTTCTGGCCTCTCCTGTTTCGCTGGCCACCTTCCTTAACTAAATCCCAACCGAAACTAACTCCCTTAAATAAAATAATGCCGAGTCCAAAAAATTACCATTCCACATCAAATCAAGTCGTTAATTTGAGGAAGCACATTATACTATTCCCATTTTGCAAATTCTGTATTTTCAATCTAAATTCGTACACTTCCTTCTAAAAACATGCCCATTGTCATGACTAATTATGACTGTTAAATATAAATTTCAGTGAATTGCGTACAAACATTCATTTTATGCTTAAATCAGTTTAAAAATAACCTTAAGTTCGAATAGGAAACCTAAAATATGAGTCAGAATTTGGGTAAATTCAGAGAGGGTATAAAAGTTTAAAAAACTTCAGATTACACCATTTTATTAACAATCTAAGGTTAATCTGAGGGACTCATTGCAAATTAATTAATTATACATATATATATATATATATATATATATATATATATATATATATATATACATAAGTGTTGATGGAACACTACCTCTGCTTTTAAAATCATACGCTACCTAGTATCAACCGATTAACCTTCAGTACTTTAACTAGTTTGAGTTAATGGAACACTTGTTAAAATGAGCATGATAAACCATGTCATAAAAAATCGGAAAATTACCTAAATGTGTGATCATCAAAATAAATTTTGAGTCTGAAGTCTATATTGAATTACTGGAACAAAACGACCTAAACAATCAAAGTGAAAAATAACAATTTTAACGATTTATTACGCCACCAAAAGGAAAATGGCAAATATTTGAAAGTAATTTATTAATAGAATGAGTTTACTTTAGGAACGGCATTATTTGAAGCGAAAAAATCGATCAATAGTCAATGAAATGAGTATCGATTTCTCATTCCGAGAATCGAGTAAAACAAATCTCCCAAATTTCACGCTTGATTTTATGTTTATTCACGCTGTTTGTGATCAAATTAAGAAAAATTAACGAATTTAATATTGATTTTCTTATGTAGCAATTTTACTCTCCTTGGATTTATTCAAAATTTCCAAAGAAAATAGTAAATTTTCACTTGGGAAAAATTTTTAAAGCTTAACATAGTATGTGTGTAAGGCCAACAAATTGAGAATACTTTCAAGGGTATATTCGCTTTCTGACAATTTCATTCAAGCCTGGGAAACGAATAATTATTCTGGCTAAAATGACAGTGTAAAACACGCAATCTAAATAAAGGCAGAAATTGTGGGGAATTTACAAACAAAACAGGGGTCCCGTGCTTCTAGATTTTAATCCAAAGAAACAAAGGTTCATGTTTTGTTCCTGTTTTCTTTCCTTCGTATTTAAAAAACGAATAATTCTAGGGGAGATAGCACATTTTGAATTAAGAACTCTATTAAGTAATTGAAACTACACTTGCAATAATTCCAGTTTGTACGCATTCTTTTGATATAACAAATAATGGATATTTGATGCGTTAAGACTTCAAGAAATCTTGGATACTTATTGCTAACAAATGGATAAGTTAAAAACACTAAGATTTCTACAAGATATCTTACCTTTTTGTCCGTAATTGGCAGAAGGATGGGTCTAAAACATTGATAAATCATTATTAATTTCAAAATGTGATTGCATTTCATTTTCCATCATTAAGGCCTGTTTGTAAATTTAAATTAAATGAACACACAGATGAAAGTTTTTTTTAATAAGAAACAAATAAAGTTTTTCCCACAGGGAAATTCGTTTCTCAAATTAAAGGTTAGAGGCTTTAAATGATATTTTCCGACCAGTAAATGATATAATACTATTGATTGTGAAGCTAATTTCAACAATATTTTAAGAGAGGTAAGTTAACATCACACTGGAGCAGTTCTGCCAAGAAATTTAACTCTGCTGTTCCTTTGACGACCAATCATATCTTACCGGATCTGACAAACCGTTCATTTCTCCTGCGAACCGATTCTTGTCAAACCCATAATCTAGGAGTTAACAGATGGGCATGTTGGAAGGAACTTCTGAATTTTTTATCATAAATCTAACCTTGATAAGCACTTTTGCCTAAGGCAAGGTCGTTCGACTATTTAGAATTCTATTCCTTGGTTAGGGGAGTTGTGATCTATTGTACAGAGACTCCAACATATTCTGTCGTAATTGAAAATGGTAGATAAACTCAACGATCATCCAAATATTATAAGTAGAATTTCTCCAGAGGAAATATATATATATATATATAGAATCCTTTAAATTTAAAAACCATTCAGTCGAAGGGTACGAAATCCACTTCATACTGCCTTCATAAAAATAAATGAAAAATTGACTTTAATGATTACGAAATAGGGGTGTTCACTTTCGTTATTAAGATGGGGTTTAACGGTCGCAAAAGTGGGAAAGCGGAAGTCCTGAACTTCCGGTAATTAGGAAAAATAATTTATCCGCAAATCTGAGGGACTTAGTATCTATTCGTCAATTCTATTTATTATTTTTTCTCGCGAACTGAACTAATTTAATCATGATCCGACCAAATGAAGTTATTTTGATCATTTAAAACCTATTTTGTGTTCATAAGATTTAGAAAAAAGCAACTGAACAAAACATGCTGCTTACCCTTCGTGGTATATTCTTTAATCTAGTTTGAGTAAATTCCAGTGAGCTTTGAGGCATTTCTCTGGGTAGTTTTGAAGGATCTGGTAAATCCCCATAATCTTCTCCCTGCTTCTTCTGATTCGATGAAATCTTCAGCAACTTTTTCATCATCCTGTGTGTAGATTTAAGACGTTTCTTTGAGCCACCGCCGTCGCTATCATTCACTGAATTTAATGATATTGAAGGGTAATGCATCGGTGAAGAGGATAGACCCGAATTCCCTGAACTTTCAATTGACCCATCATCCTTGGCGCGCTGAGTTGATTGGAGGAGAGCTCGTGCCACAGCAGGTCCAGTGCCTGCTGTTATCGTATGTGCATGGGGTGGTAATCCAGTACCACTAAATTTGACAGTTGGTAGTTTCAATTTATTTGGTGATTCACCCGGGGGTTGTGGGGTTCGACCACCTTTGGAATTCGACTGTTGTTCAGAATGAGTTCGCTGTCGACTTGCTCGTAAGTTCTCCACGAAGAACTGACGGAATCGGGTGTGCATTGATCGATTTGGACCACCCGAAGTTGGTCGGGAATCATAAATCCTCCGGGCACCAGGAGCTGTCAAAAGTGCCTCTTTTCCACCGCTCACTGTCCAGTAGTGATTTTCAGGGGGACCTGATGTTGTCATTGTATCGTTATCCAATCTCGTATCATCCAGTGCTGATAAATCTAGTCCAGCTGAGGTTGGCGTCTCTTCATTCGTATTGGAAACGGTTGCTTTGAGGACCACAAAACGTCCAACGTGATTTGAATTGGAATCTAATGAGTTTGAGAGGTTAGCTGGAGCCACTGAACGTACTGGGATAACTTCCTAAAACAAGTTCAAAAATAAATCAAAATAGATTAAAGACAACATTTATATATGCTCATGTATTAATAATATTACATACCGGAAATCTCGCACTTTTGATCAATTTACAGGAAGAAAAGGAATATATATATAAGCAACACTCATGAATTTAGTTACTTTCGTGTGTCCTAGCCAGTTTTTACGACAGATGAAGTAAATGAATGACTGATTGGCAGCGCAATAGAAATACAGAAAAGATAGTTTTGGAGCAAACCAAGGGATTATTTTATTTACATGTCTGCCCACCTTAAATGGTTTTTTTGAGAGTTATTATGCTTGTGGTATACAGTAAGCATTTTAGAATTTATTTTAAGACCTTTTCGTTAACAGACATAGATCTAATAACATTCAAAAATAATAAATTTTGGACAAGTTTTAATGCCCTCGGGCATATGAGAATTTTGTGCTTATTAGCGAAATGGGACATCGAATTGACACATGTTGCTAAACGGAGAGTGACAGCAATCGATACACAACACAGCTGCATGAATTACAAATTATCGAAAAACGAATTTACCTGTTGAGAATTTGTAAATGGATGTAATTAAATTCCGTGTTAAGTTGTGTATGGTTAATTGAGAACAAATGGGATGAATCTAGAGATCAGGTGGTTGGTTAGTGCGAGTGAGTAAGGTGTGCAATTTGCGCGGCGAGAAGCTTGTCCACGGGGCGTACGTATAGTTAGTTTAGAAGGAAAGGATAGCAATACGCAGGCACGAGGTAGAAATATGGCAGGACGACAATTTATTTCGCTTACGCTCATTGTGCGAGAGTTTGACCAATGACACGTACCCTCAGTGGGCGCGTGCGCGCGTGTATGCATCCCATTCATGGACACGTGGTTGGCGAATAGACAACGATCAATGACTCGATTGGCCAATCGCCTACTGTTCAAAATCAGCTTGAACTCCCATTGGATTATTGTACTTATCTGTCTTCGGGAACTCGAACTTACAAGAATTAGGATAAATATTCACTACAAACAGAGCATATCACTAATTTACTACTCGACGATAAATGAAATAGATGCAGTCAGTTAATAGAAGTGATATACCCGTTGGGCAAGTTAGTGATCAAATAATTAAAATTTTATTGATTGAAGTAGCCATTGCAATGGCGTTAGAATACGAGTTTTTTATTATGCGATCTCCAGGTTGCTCTTTTAACAATGGATATATCCAGTGCATACAAATTAATAAATATATCTGCCAATTCATAAATCTAAAATTTACTACTCACTGTGGATGACCAGTAAAATCGCTTTATTCAGACAAATATGCATCTTATCGGAATGATGGATCTTAATTCCTCTGGTCTATACAGGCCGAGGGACGATAACGCATTCCTCAGTCGGTTTGGGACATTTTGTGATTTTATGGGTTTGAGTGATAAGCTTATTTCGATACAAATTGAAAAAAAAATTGGTTAGAAAGATATTATTTGTAATAAAAAATACATCGATAAGAAAATTGGACGATGGACATTCAAATGTTGTCATAAACAAAAAGTTTACCAGAACATAGAGCTTTTTAACAATCTGTTTTTATTTACTCAAAGTCCACGAATACTACTTATTCGATTATAAGTATAAATGTTATTTGCCCTTAAAGAAATTGTGCCACAAGTCTCACATTGAAGTAAATGTTATTAACCAAAATGTAAATATTGCTTTATTCATATTTAAGATCTTTTTAAATAATAAAAGTCTGTTCTGCAAATATATTTCAATGGTTTTGATTTTGAAAAAATGCATTTCATTGACAAAGTGGAAATAGGTATCGTTGCCTCGAGAGTGAACAACAAGACTCAGCCAAAAAAGTTAACTTTATTTTGAACTTTAGCTGATCTTATCTCGAAATTTACCTGAATTTTAATGAAATAAAATTTGTACGTCTTATTGAAAACCTAAGAGCGCACACTTAACTGCTCCAAAATTTAAACGAAACTGTGCGGGTTTTGTCACTTCTGAGGTTGATATTTACACGAGGTTTTAGTAAATTATCAAAAATAAATGTTTATTAATGAATTTATTCAAAATTCCATTCGAAGACCTTAACTCATGGTTCAAGTTAAATTTTTTTTTAATTTTGTTAGATTGAGCATCTTAAGGTATGAATTGTAGAATTTGCACTAGAAAAGATTGGAATATGGGACATGGTGCACTCATCTGCATAACTAAGAAGATTTGCGAAAAGCCAATTAACTTAATTTCAAAGGTACCGTGTTTCAGATTTGAGATTTGAGTACTAGTGCCCAAGTCCAAAGGTCATATCAGGAGTTTAGCATTTATGTCAAGTCAAAGCGCTCAATTTGGATGGTGTAGGAATTCGAAAAAAAATTTAAAAGGCTTAGTGATAATTTCTCTTGCTTCGTTATTTCAAAAAGTTGTTTAATGGCCACATTTTCTAATTAGTAATTGGCATATAAATTGGTTTGCAAGTAATAACTGGCCTGTCTTGGGCAGATTTCAACTCGTTTTCTGCCAAGTATCAAATAAATATAATGATTTAATAAACACAAAAAAAGTTCTCTTTCGTTATTTCACGAAATTTCAATCAGATTCCGAGTTGACTGATAAAGAAAGATATGATAAGCATTCTAGGGGACGTCTGGCAGGAATGACCAAGCTGCTTTTTCGTGCCCCATGAAAATACGCCCTATTATTGATCTGGCTATATTGCCAGCAATTTATTAATTCTTCTTATAGCATTTTTTGTGTTCTTTTTATCTTAATAGTTCATTTGAGCACCGTGAATTCGCATATAAGCTGCTGATAGCCTCTGATAAATTTTTTCAAATGCGTTACTTAGTGTTTGGTGAGTGAAAATTGTCCTTTAATTTACTCTATGCTTAAAGCTTTCGGAGACTTTCGTATTGAAGTTTATGACAAAACTTTTAAGCAAGCATCTGTTAGATTTCATTAAATAATTCCTAAACGAAATTATTTCCCAATTAAATTATTACTGACGACTACTAAAAAAAACAGATTTTGGATTACATTAAATAGTTTCGAGAAAGCTTAAAATTAACCAGTCATTTAATGGATGGGAAAGAAGTAGGGAAACTTAAATATAATGTATTGAAATAAGCAATCAAGACCGCTACGGAAACAAAAAAATGCTCGAAAGTATAAATTACCATTTGACTTCCCCCAGGGTGATTCAAATTTTAAGAGCCAATAAAAGCATAACTATGCTTAGAGCTATTACACTAAAAAAAATAATTCTGCATCAGAAAAAGGGTAAAGAAGTCATGGTTTCATTGAAAAGTACAAAAGTACTCAGATAGGGTGAATTGAACTTTCAAAATGTAAGATATTTCTTGGTTTAAGTATAAAAAATGAAGTTTCTACATTTTCCTTGTATGCAATAAATTTTAATTCGCGCAGTGCAAAAAAAAGTAACGTTAGAAGTAATTTAATGGCTGTGAGTGAGAATATCCTTGGATGTGACAAGTGGGATCGCACTTTTCGCGAAAACGTTTTCCTTCGCCAAATTCAACAGTCTACAAGCAAAGCTGATTTATCGATAAAACTTGAACTTGCAAAGTTTAAGTGATTTCATATGCACGAGTGGCACAATTATTTTGCCTACATGGGAAAAATGAACTTCCTAAATTAAATGCTCAAGAAATGAAATCAATTTAAATTTAATGAAATACCAAGTTAAATGAAATTCTATGTTTCATTCAAAACTCACCGTTTAAGGGGAAAATGGTCTAATGGCAAGGCGTAATTATTGACGTTATTGTTTAAATCGAGATCTAGAAGTAATTGCTTAATGAATCAGTTGGCATCTAAATGAAAATCAAATTTATGCGAATAAATGAAAAGCTTGAAATTCTGCATGCTAGGATCACGTAAGACTGTCGGGAACCCATTAAATGACTGCTTGGATTTGAAAATTTTGAAGTAAATTAATATTCCTACTAATGGAACGCTCAAATGTGGGAATTTTGGTAGAAAGAAAAATGTGAATTTATTCATTACACAAATCACATATTGTCAGTGATAAACAGCTATTTATGGAACTCAGCGCTAATCTGTATGGACTTATAGTTGTATTTGAGTGTTTCAATATCCACATGGCCGCCTGTAAAAGTAAAAAATTGTGAAAAGAATTCAGTCCATACAAGTACTCTATTTTAGAAGGTTCAAATATCAGCCAATGTAATGCTCATCTAACACTTTAATCTAAAGCTGGGGGTGTGTTAATATTCAGGAAATGAATTGAATTGATTTCAAGAATTACTAATTGATGGAAAGGATATATTTATAGCAGACAGACACTTTAGGAGCACCTAAAAATTGGCAGAGATGAGATTCCGAATGATGTAAATGAATGATTTTTATGCGTGCGTGAAAAAAAAGGGTAATTAAAGCGAGGAAAACATAATGCCTTGTAAAATAAACGGAAAGTCCATTTAGTCGACTTAAAAATACTTACCTCCCAATTGATGCTAGTTGAATTAAACAAAGCTGATCTGAGATAAATAGTTTTAAATTGCAAAATCTAGTCGTTCTGAGGCTATGAAACGAGGAAATCAAACCTGTATGATTCAAAGATTTTATCATTCATGTAAACGGTATTCAACTTCTGAAATGCGGCTGAAAAAGTGAATGCAGACGCAAACAGCTGACTTTAGAATCATCGTCGTAGGAAGATGTTTTGCCCTAAAAGCTTCTAACATGAAGTAGCAACTGAGCGATTCCATAGTCAAGTATTTTAAGTAAATATGGTCACAAAGTATTACAAGCAATAACAGTGCATCTCTCGATATAGCTCAAAAGTTTGAGGCAGTCGAAATGATTAGATTATGGTTAATTAAAATATTTTGTTTGAATGAGAGCGTGAAAATATTAATATTTATTACGTGGTAATTTATGCGATCCATGGGAAGCGAAGATAATAATGTTTTTGATGATGCAACTTTTTTAAAATAGCAATTTGAAATTAAATCAGATTACATTCTTCTACGGAAGTTAATTGGTTGTTGAAACATTTATTAAAAAACCCTATTCTGGCTAAATTATACATCAATAGAATTTCAATACCAAATATTTTAAGGTGTGGGGAAGAAATGAGCACAAATTACAGCTTGAATTTGTCTAAATCCTCCTCTTATTACCAAAACCACTTTTTTCAAATGATTTCTCTTTACTAATTAATCATTCCTTTGTACTGAGTATTTAAAAGCTACTATGAGCTCAAATCTTTACACCCAAATTCTAGTTAACCAATGCGAGAAAGCTTTTACGTCTCATCAAAATAGGCTTATTCTACCCCAGTTTGGTCCTGCTCAATTATTATTTGCTCTCTGTATAAGTAAATTTTATCTTATAATAAACAATAATTGATTTCAGTAGAATGATCCTCTTCACTATTCCACCTATTAGAGTTTCATGCTTAAACTCAAATCGTGACCAATATAAATAAACTAAACTACCCTTCAATCGGTTAACTAATTAATCATGTAAACCTCTGTCGTGACCGTATGCAGAATACGATTTTTTCTTTATTTTGACGTGCCATTCCAGTTTCGCTTCAGTTCTGAAGGTTTTGCAGGAAGTGCTTAATTTGCAACTCTGTCTTCGATTCAAGTGTGCAATTGCTGATAAATTATTACTAAAAAATAAGTAAGCGCTAGGATTTTCGAGAATATAAAATCGAAGGCCTCTTGTAAAAGCAAAATATAAACTTCTTTTTCCAAAACTTGTCATGTTATTTATTTAGTAGCAAAACCAACATTCTGTGCAGTGATTATATTGTATAACAGATAAACATTTGAAAAGCCATTGGCCGCCCAAATTTTACGTTACTCATTGTCACTAGATAATGAGTAGCCTTCTGACAAGGAAGACAAAAAACATCTAGGGAGCCGAGTAATACGAAAAAATGCAACCGATATTTACCAGACAAAATCGATAAATATCCTATGATCGGCAATGATCCATAAACAGATGTTTGAGGAGAGATAAGTAAAGAAAATCGATAAGTAACTGTCGGTGAGCCTAGCAATGATCAGAAAAAAAATTTATAAAAAACCTTCCATTTGAAATTTTAATTGAAATAACTTCTAAAATCTAAAACTGAGGAGCATAAGCTTATAAAGATGAAACTGAACACGAATTAATCGCAATCCTTATCCATTTCGCGCTTAAGCTATTAAGATTCTTGATGGCGACACCAATTTGAGAAGTTAAAATATTTGAACTCAGTTAATAGTATCAGGTAAAGTGATGGTATGAATTGCAATGGTATTTTACCTGTGATATCCTTAAACATCAAACCGAGTTAGTTAATTTAAAATTCTTTGGGGCCCAACTTTTTTAAAATTGCTAATATTTCAAATTATTACTTCCACATTTAATTGTGATTGATTGAAAATGTTCTTAATAATTGAAAAAATGTTATGCTTTAATGGGAGGAAACAAGAATTTAAGAATGCTGATCACAATCAAGTATTATATAAACAGGTTTGACTTTAGTTTTCTGCGCTAGCAGTGCTTATGTTCATATGTTTACCACAGACCACAAACCAATCGGCAACAAATCTCTTCACTAACTTACATCTGTCTGAATTTTCAACGACATGGACATATGCGCCATTTCCCCCACTTGTGCTGTTTCGTAACTTCCCGCAGACTTCAAGCTAATTCCGCTCGAATTCGAATGTTTCCTCGAAATCCAATGCATGTCGGTGAGATTAAATCCCCTATTAACACGTTTCATTCGGTTTGCGAGAGACTTTTTTCCCGAGTCCAACATATGACTTTCTGCGTGTTGAAAGACTATATCCATAGAGTTTCTTTGTCGTTCAGAGGGTAGGCCTAGAGAAACTGATCTTCTTAGTGAAAAACCCATAACTTCTTCTGTTGGTTTAAGTGTACTCTCAGTTAGACTGATTTTTGAAGCTGCGCTACTGACTGAATGCCGAAAAAACAACCGACTCCGTTTTGGTCTTTTAGCTGGAAGAGAAGGTAGATCATAATCTTCATGTTTCCCCACAAGGAAATGAACATTTTTGGACGATTTTGAAGTTGGATTGTTTCCAGAAGCTGGCGGAAGACTGAGTAGTAATCCTGTATGATGGGTTGTCAGTGCAATATGACTAGAAAACTCTTCAATCTTGTGAGCAGAATGACGCCGATTCTGATTTAGATAACTGCTCTGGCTGCTTTGTCCGGTGAAAGGCTTTCGACGCATCATAGTACCAAGGAAATTTTGTTTATTGCATGACACTTTCCTTGACCCGCAATGCGATGTTTGATTGAACCCACTTGGGGTTGGATTCCCCAAAGAATGCGAAAGGTGGTTGAGAAGGATAGATTCCAAACCTTGATTTGTGAGTAGTGTACGATCATCGGAGGAAATAAGCATACGAATAGTACAAATACTACCTTCTGACTTAGTTCGTCGAATTCCAGATATATACATGGTATTCCCTCGTAGTTATAAAGGGATAATGTATTCGAAACACATTGGTTGTTTAAAGTCTCAATCAATGAGTGTGCACTTGAACTGTAATTTGACTGTCTGTAAGTAGGTAAATGTGTTTTGCCGAGCGATGTCGCTTGTTTAACTAATATGACGATTCCGATTGGTGAATAGACACAGTGGAGTAAATAGTAGTCTCGACCAATAGGCATTGGGGTTGTAAAATAAAGTTACCTTAAAAATCACTCCTCCCTTGTATCTTCGCTTCTCCCTTTTCCAACGGCTCGAATTCAATTCTTAGCCATTGTTTATCGTAATCTTATCAAACATAAAGCGCCTTATGAAAGTAAGGAAATTATTTAAATGTTTAAAATTAGTCGGATATTTCTTCTGAATGCCATTTTCATATGCAGCCTGACAATTTTGGCTAGATTTAGCAATATGTAAATTGACAACTTCTACCGGTTTACATGGCAAACTTAAAAATAAAGCCTATTAGAAACTCAAAATATTAAATGGATTTTCAAAGCGGTCTTAACTTGATCAAACGAACATTTTACATATCACTTGCAAGATAGGGGGAGGGGGGGTGGGGGAGGAATACTCTCTTAGAGTAAAAATATAATGAATTAAAAAATGAATTTTGCATTTATTTAGAGAGATACTTATTTTTAATTAGCGTCTCAATTTCATTTTAAATTATTTGCACTCTTTAAAATACATCCACCTTCGTTTTGTAAATTTCATCAATATTTGAGGAACTTTCGGAAAAATTATATATTGCTAGAATTAATTAAGCGCACCACGAGTTGCCTGGTCAGATTTAATTTAATTCATCATCTGTCAAATTTGGTGATTGCATCATTTTATGGGAAAATTAAATTAATTCCCACCAAATACTAAGATTGTAGTTCACTTCCACGTTAGAAAAATATACGATTTAATTGTTTAGATAAATATGCTTTTCTTGCAAGTAAGCACAATCGTATTTTAAGTGATTTTCAAGCTTCTAAATAAACCAGAAAATGTAATATTTTCAGCAAAATGTGATTTTACTTAAACTGGAGGGAAGCGTGAGGAAGTAACCCTGAATGAACACCGTCTCTGCTGATGGATGAAGCAAACATGTACATTAAAGGAACTTCCGATTTAATTAGATCACCGGTGTATGAATTTAATTAAGAGAAAACGCAAAAATGAAATATTTGTATGAAACAGGACGCAAGAAGCTTTTAAAGAATTGATGTTTTAATAAAATATACAGCACTTTATTTATTTCAGTTGCTTTTGTGGTAGGTAAAGGTGACTGAGTTGCCACCCACCAAGATGTTAATCCTTTGAACAAGGGAACCAATTCATTTTAAAGAGGAGTACGTTCAAATGCTGTTAAAATACAATGACATTCTTTTTTTCTAAAATGACTACAACAAGAAATGTGTTAAGACACATAACAGGTAGCAATATCATAAGTTTCGGTGGTGTAAGTCTGTGCTGAAACACATCATATTTAAATCAAGAAAGTGTGGCTATTAAGTGGTTTTCGTCAAGAGGAACACAAACGCGAACTCTACTTTCAACTGCCGTTCTTGTTGTATTAGGAGTTAGGGATAACATTGGATGTTTACTCTTAATAGACGGTCGTTGATTACTATGCCGTTGCGCTCAGAATATTTCAAAATAGTCAAACTCCCTCCTCTGCCATCATGCTTAATATGGATAAAGGATTAATAGAAAGCAGTTAAAGTTGATAGATTACAAAATAAATGAGAAACCTATCATTAAATCTCAAGACGACTAGTCAGCTAAAGACTCAAATGTAATTGAGCCTTTAGTTAAAAGGAGAACGTCAAAAAATATATATCAAAACCCAGTATATCGAAATTTTTCCAAAAATAGACTTCCTAAATCAATCCAAACAAAGAGGCTCAAATTTCGTTTATTTCAAGCGCCAAATTTTTATCACCAGTATTTATTTAATACTGAACAATTTAGGTTTCGGCTAATACCAATGATTTCACCTCACAGTTCAAAAAATCACGCACTTCCTATCAAAATGCAGTAGTCAAGAGTTGGTATAAGCATAATCCGAGATTATTTACTGACAACAAATCAAAAAGGGGACTACTACTTAGCTCAGAACAGCGTGCCATTCTTTGAATAAGAATTTGTGTTTAAAAATGATTTCACAATGGTCAAAACCGATGTGAGAATGCTCAATTTGGAAAATCTATAAATTAGAGGTTACGAACCAACTTTAAGATATCTGTGGCACTTGATCAATCAGAAATCAAGGATGCAATGGTAGACATTTAATGGAATATCTATTCATACGAAACCCTTCTGATTAAATTCATAACACGATCAGGGGAAGGATTCTATAAGGTACAGCATTTTATCATTAACAATTTATCGCAATGGTCTTCGGTTCAATTTAGCCACCTCTTATTGTTGCTTGGTTGTAGTGGTCACTCTGTCTCAAACCTTTTTAGGAAATTTCTTGGTGCGTCTTGATGTTTGTTGTTTCTTCAATAAATTTACTCTTTAAGTAGTCGAGTTACATTTTACTCCAAGCAAACATGGACACTGTGAGAGTTAGGAGCGCTCAGTAAACGGCGACAAGTCGGTCTATAAACACGCACAGTTTGGAAAAGCGTTACGTGAATGCATGAGGACATAAAATTCGAATAAACAGAAAAACAACGCTGTCTCTGCAATTTACTCTTCCATCCAAATTGATTTCCAGTTACCATCTTATGCATTCGACTTATTTTTAGTTAAAGAATGCGTGATTGAGGGTAACTAACGAAGACGGCTGTTGTTTGTTTAAGGCCTTAAAATGCGCAACTTGTAACTTTTTTGATATTTGAATATCGTTTCCTCCACAAGAGTGCACATTTTTGACATAGCAAGAAGTATTTTAAAAACATTGTTGTATATGCCTTGAAACAGTATCTCCAAATAGCATTGAAAAAGTAACTCAGAATGAATAGACTGCATGAAATATTTACCACATTCATCACAAAGAAGATAAGTTCCATTAGTTCGAAGTAATCCGGTGTAATATATTCCAGCGCATTTTAAGTCTGCCTAATAGCGTTTTGTGAATTGTTTCTATTAGTTGACCATTAAGTGCGGTTGTCGTATGATTTATGCACAAGAAACACGTTTCAACCTTAGAAAGACCCTTAAAAGACCTGTTAGTAGTAAAAAGTTAAGTATTCCGCATCTTGAGGCCTTGTTTTCAATTATGATTGTTTACATATCGAAAGATTAAACCTGATTCATTGGGTACGTTGATTATTGCCTATTTACTATTCTTTCATTACATCGTATGATTTACTAATAAAATAGATTTTCTACTACTGACAAAGTGTCAAAGTGCCAAAATTAAACTGATTGGACTCTGGTGCGGCAATAAGACATGCATGTGCCTTTGTAAGTGACCTTGACTCGTGCATATGACTTTAAAAAATCAGTTAAAAATACTGCCTAGGGTATGATATTTACAAGAAAATTTTATTGTAATCTGATAGCCTGATTTAAAATAAGCTCATTATTATTGGTAAGTTATTAGAAATATTTATTGTTAACTATGACAAACAATAGTGTTAAATTTAATTATGCTAGCAGAAAAGCGGGAAATTTCGACCTAATGTTGTATCCATTGGGTTTACATGGGCAGTAGGTTTTGCAAATGAATGTTTAACACAAGTAGCGCTTAAATATTGTGGTAGATTATACAAAGCGTGGTATAATCATAATGAAGTAAGAGACAGCGTTTGGTGGAAACAATTCACCTTGAACCAACTTTCCGAAACCTAATTATTGTGTTGCTTCTAAATCCGAACGGAGTGCTTTTAGCTTGCACATGTTCTTCTCACGTAGTGTTAACTGCTAGCGAAGTAGATGAATACGGTTTGAAAACAAATACAATTTTCATCCTAAAAATGATCATTTACCGGAACAGATATAACATTTTAATAAATGATGGGAGTGCTTGTCAATCAAATTACATACTTGATTCAGTTAGACTTCTGATATATGATATTTTGAGCTTAAACCAATTAAATAATATTAAAATTAACATTCAAAGATGAATATTCAAATATCTTCTTTTGAAGTGATATTTAAGACTTACTTTCGAAGATAGAATAATAACAGTGATATAATGAGAGACGTGAATTATAAATTTTTGGAAATGCTAAATAAGGCAGTGCTTAGGAAAACAAGAAAGTGAATTTGAATCAACCTGATTAATATTGTATCAATAATGTGAATGTATGATGCATTCGAAGGTATTATTGAACTATGATACAAAATCTCATGAAAGATTCAAGTCATAGTAAAATCAGATCTGATTACAGGCCTTGATCTTTGTTTTTTTGGATTGCTATTAAGGTTTTATTCATTTAGAAGAAAATTAAAACATGACTTTTTTATAGAGCCTAATTATTAAAGTTAGTCAAGTTGGAGAAAAGCACTAAACAAAGAGGAAGAACCAATTCATATCTATTAAAGTTTTACCAGATTAAATTATCTTACTTTTGAGCTCTTTAAATGCAACTTAAAATCCTAAGATTAAATTAGTTATGAAATAAAGTGGATCAAAATCAGTACAGACTAAGTAATGGCAAAATGTAATTGTAAATATAATACAATTCCAAAGGCGTCTAGATATCACATATTTCATAAAATAGGGATTCAAACCCTCAAAACCAAAAAGCAATTTACACTACTTACGAATATCTTTGAGGGTGGAGAAAGGTTAGATCGAATATGTTAATATCATTAGTATTGTGTTACATAATTACTATTGAATCATTTTTTTAATTAAACGAATGATATCGTAAAATGAGACACATTTCCGGAATAAATGGCAAGGCTGCTCAGATTCCCCTTGGTAGTAATATACAATAAGTAACTTTGGGCTAATTTAAATAAGAAATATATTGGTGCACTGCAACCACAACAGGACAAAAACATTTCCATTTTTTACTTTAACAAAATAACTGATAGCAGTTGGATTTAATATAATAAATTCACGGCTTTGTGTTTTTAAATTCTGATTTCATGACCGCTCACCTGGATTACTGGATAAATTAGTTAGTATGAGTAAGATATGTGCAGACATATGTGCAAATTGAAGCCATCTGACAGATAGGAGTAGCGAAATTATTAAAATTTGTTAAACTCACTGCATTACTGTCCGAATCGGAAATCGAAATATTCTTTGAATCCCTTCTCTCTCGTCTCCTCTGCCTAAATTCCTTCACACTGAATTTCTTCCTTTTTTCGGCATCCTCTCCATTGGTTTGGGACTCCCCTTGGAAGCTAGTAATAGCAACCCCTGAGATAACTGAAGGAAGAATAGTATTCCAGGGGCGTCTGCCATCACCAGTATATGTGTTACTATTAACATACAAATTTCGCTGATATTTCTGAGTAGGTGACGACGAAGTCACCTGTGAATTAGCGAGCTGATCACTTGGATGTCGTGTCTTCGGCGTAATTTCCTCAGAGGTTCTTCGTCCTGGATATCGAGGAGGGATATTCGGAGCCAATGCGTCCAAGGTGTCCCCAGTGCTCTGTCGTTGGGAAAGGGACATTGGGTTACTTAATGCGGGTGGAGGTACCAATCGCGGTAATCTTTCTGGGGGTGAAGGGGTTTGCTCAAGAGAAAAATGACGAATTTTGCTCATTTCTTTAAATGACCCAGATATATGAAGACATGCAGATCTAATACAAAGTTTATATATCACGATCCAGTGGTTGCTAGCGAGCTTCTAGTGATTGGTGATTGCATGCTGAGTTGAACTCAGATATTGGCGCAGTATTAATGCACTGCTATTTTGCTATAACCAATTGATTAGCACCACTGTGCCTGCACTGTGAAAGTCAGTCGTTGTATTTTAGCGCACATCTTATTTCTATGGCGGTTTTGCTTAACGGTTCAAATGCATGTGAAGTCAGGAATAGCTTTGCTTACGCGATTTTATAAACTACCAGTTAATTTAATGAATGGACTACTTGTATTAAGTGCATACACAATAAAGACGGATTAATCTGGATACAGGTTGAAATTGACACATTTTATGGTTGAAAATAAAAGTAATATATAAACGAGGTATTAAAACTTCAATAGAAATTTAAGTTAATGACAAAATCGAAAAAAACGCGATGCTAAAATTAGTTTATTATTTCAAATGGGCTTCAATTAAAAATTATTCTCCAATGACGATGTTTATCTAGGTCGCTATTATGATATCATTAGCTAGTATTCAGGTTTAGTGATACAGACTTCTCTGAAATATAACTCAGGGTTGAGTTATTTTTGACTAAATTACTACCATCTTACAGTCCAGTTAATCTAACGACGAGTACTTTCGATCGTCATCGATAAACCGTGAGATTATTAAAACACAAAGAAAACGAAATTAAACTTTCTCTAAAAAAATCGATACCTCAGTGCAATACTCATCCAATCAACTTCCGGGTTATTTGCACCAAACTGAATGAAATGTACTCAATTATCCAAATATCAGTAGATCTTGAGAACAAAATTGTACGACACGCAGGCACCATTTACTTTCATTCCCAATAGCCCTTCATCAACATTTTCACCATTAATGGTTCTGTGCCACCATATGTAACGTGTTTCCGCGATGCAGCATTTTTTTAAAAAGATCAAGTGGATTAATTATGAAGTGCACCTTTCAGGCTTATAATTTAACTTTATGACTAATAATCAAAAATATCATAGAGCCCTGTTGGACAGTTTGTCCCTTAATAATGTTTCAATATTAACCATTTAATGCAATCTTAGAATAAACACATTTGTTCAAAAGAACAATAACTGAGACTATTCAAAGGTAGTAAGCTATAATATACGGTATTGTGGAAGTTATTTCAGGTCGAAAAGTAATATAGACAAGTGCAATTTATAGCTAGACTTACACAATTATGAATGAAGTAATCCTATACAAACTTTACAACCGATAAGCACAGTTCGTTATGCACCTATAAGTCCACTTTCTATGGTAAATGAGTGTATATTTAAGTTCAAAGCCCTTCTTAATACCGATTGGTACTAATTACGCACCAACTAGTCAACAGGCCCCCCACTTGTATATATGTTAGTATATCGATGTATACTTTGTTAATTTAACTTTAAAAATACATATTCTGAACGTAAATTTCCTTGGGATAAATGAATTTCAATTATCAATGAGCAGAGTACACGGAAATGCAAAAAATTACTCAACGCTTGGAAGTACAGTTTTGTCTCGGGGGTTAGACATAACGCATTTCAATGTTTGTGATAATTGTCGAGTAGTTACTGTTCTTGCAACCTCACCACCTATTGGGAAGAAGGGTGGTGAACACTTACATTGGGGTTAAAACAGGGTATAAAAAATCGCATTAATTTGGAAAGCCATTGAAATATAGCAAGTGACCCTTTACGGGATGAATCGCTGGAACATGAACTATATTCAATAAAATCTTCTTGGCGGGAAAGAAGGTGATGCTCAATGAAGGAAGATGGTTGATTCCCCTAATTTTGTAGGTCTTTAGTACTTCTTGTTGCATCTTTATGGTGACCATAAGGTGCCAAATTAAATTCATGTCTTTATTTCCTACCACTCTTAGTTTTAACAGCAAGATAAAATTCGAGAGGATTTGATTAGAAGTAGCCATTCAGTTTTAATATATTGCATTTTATCACAGAATTTGCAAACGAACGTTCATAGTGATCAATCAATGGCTAGCAGACTATTCATAAGGGACCAGACCATATAAAACTCCACGAATTAGTCATGCCCAGGCCACCGTAAGGCAGTTAATAATAAAATGGATGGACGTTCGTGCCCCCCTCCACCGCCAAAATCAATCAAACGGTAGTAGTCACTTATCAATTTTGCAGATCCACTTCCCAAGTTATGAAATCTGTCGACGCAAGTGACACAGAAAAATTGATGTCATTTCGTCTGAGTAAAGATTTTGGATTGAGTAAGTACTGTTGTATTAAATTTGAGAAAATCTAGGGTAAAACCCTTTGTTATCAACATAATTTAAGCACAGAGTTATACACATTTCTCAAGTTGAATAAACAAAACTGTTGTGAGTACTTTTCAAGGACATTTACTTTGAGACACTCTTCATTCACTTAGCGACTAATATAATTACATTTCATTAGATCCTTTTCAATTACTACGTGGTTCTCGTTAGTAAATACCTCCTTCAACTTAAATGGAGAAATCGGTATGCCACCTTGTTTATTACCTTTAAAACTTCAGAAATGGCAGTCTGCTTAGTAAAAGACAATTTACTTCATTGTTGGCAATTAGGAGCACATAGGATACTTCAAATAGGTAGTTGGAATTGATCCCCAATCTAGAAACGACCTCTTAAATTGATATTTGAAGTTCGCAAAGGCATGAGAGATGAATGAAAATTTCGGAAAAGTTAGCACTATTTGGAGTGTATGAATTGATTGAGTATTGATCAACTGTTATCTATTCCTTACCTTATAGTATTCATACATAAATACAAATATTAATGGGTGAGTCGTTAGAAGAGTATTTCCACAACCCCTTTATTCCTCAACTTTACCAACAAACAAGGAAGTATTCTGTTAAAAATGCATTCATTGCACATTTTTTTAAAAAAAACGTACAAATTTATTTTAAAGCATCATGCTATAATAAATAATTTGCTCAGAAAAGCGTTGCGATATTCTGTGCATATTAATTAAAGAATACGCCATCAGAACGGTTTTATATAATTTTAAACCAAAAACCGGCAGAACCAACGAAAATTCACTCTGAAAGCACTCTGTTTAGAACCTGTTTATGCTATTAACTACTTTCATCTAAAATTAAACGTGGTGTCTTTTAAAAGGGAAGGCACGTGATTGACGATTATTAGTAAAGTTCCAGTGGTGAGGTTAGTCAAACGCATTGATTGATCTCACAGGAACACCAACAGAGTAGCTTATCTTTCATTTTCAAACAAATTTACGAAGCCGTGAGATCAATACTCCTTATCGTAAATCAAATTCGTCGGCTAATTTGGATCAACATGAGAAGTGGTATAATGGGAGTTTGTTTTAACGGAAACTTCCTGTAAATGGACCAAGAATTGTAAATATGAAGAGAATCAATACGTCTCAACAGCAATGAGAGCACCGGAAGCTAGCTTGATTCGTGAAATGAAAGAACAAGTTAAGCGGGTTGCCTGCCGACTCGCAATTTATTTACTTTAATACTCTGTAACTAGATTTTCGTCATCTTCTTGGCACCTTTGAACACAAAGTCAAAAGCTGCACATTTTGATACTTGAGAGATGATCGGATTTTGATACATTCGTACACTTTCTTTTTCGAGCACTTGGTCTCCAAGATTAATATATAAATTGCCTCTGATTCTATCGATATTTACGTTTGATTGGAAATTTGCTTAGAAGTTGAAAGCGCGCACAATTTATTTATCTAATTTATTATTTAATTTGATTAAAGTGTGATTCCCAAAAGTCAAATGTGATTTGAAATGTACTGTATTGAATGCGGTATCTAATGAGGAGAATATTAGACACGAAGGCTTCGAGCTTAAAAAGTGTAGATTACCAAATAGTTTGATTCTCCATTTTAGATGCCTTTTATCCAATACTTTTACGTTCTTTTTTGAGGTCTAAAAGTAATTTTTTCGGATGAAAGCTGACAATGATGACGATTTACTGATATTTGCATTATAATCGCTTTGTGCATGCTCAAATTAGTGTTCTAGTGGCATTTCTTAACTCTTCATGCCACAAATTCTTTAAATAGCAGTAGAATGTGGGTAGTTCAGACAATTGAATGACATCACTAATCATTTTTAGGAGCTGGAGTAAAATTGGTTGTTTTATTTGTAAACAGGGGCCAGTGGTAAGGTTCCTCTGTGTACTTTGTGCTGCTGCTTCTAAGACACTCCAGTATCGCCAGCCTCGTTGTAACCTCAAATTAGGGCGGTTGAGAAGTACGTGATGACACAAAGCCCCGTCAAATTTGAGTTTCTGTCGACCAACTGGGAGATGAACGGCACTATTAAACATGCCAAATTAATGTGCATGTTATCCTAGGTGAAGGTACGCAATTTTTACCAGGCAATGCCTTCCACTAATCAACATTGCAATAAAAGGGATGAGGAGAGTGGATATACAAAATTTATGAGCAGATTTTATCTAGAAATGGACCAGAAACCGGGAGAGGAAGATATAATGCACCAAGCAAAAAAAAGAACTACGTGTTTATTTACAAAAGTAGGAAATTGAACATCGGTTAAGTGGTTTAGCGCAGTGAAGCAGAAATTTCATAATATTAATGACATTACTCTCTTTTTCTTCTCTCGATTGGCTTGACTTGACATATTGTTGACAAAAAGTATTCACATTTTCATGAGGATGGGGAAATCGACATACTTCTTTAAATCGGTGGCATCTATTGATCTATCAAACGCAAAGTTAGAACCCTGAACTAACCTTTAAAATATTTAAATTCAGGTGATGGTTTGAATATAATTAAGTTTCCGATCCGGTTGACTTGAAAAAAAATTTTAGTTGACCATTCCATGAACTCCTAATTACGAAACAAGAGTAAATTCTTTGGCAGTAAAATTGTTGCTTGAAATTAAAAATGAGCTATGCCAATTCACTAACTTGGAGTGGAAAATGACTCATGAAATTGAGGTTAAATGCTTAAAACTCTTTCATTACTATCAAAGTTTTAAGCAAGTAGCAATGTAATTCACTATGTTACATGGAACCTTTCAATGCTGATATAAGCGAATACAGTTAAAAAAATAATAAAAATCAATAACTTTAAACCATAAGTTTGTATGTATTGGTTTGTTTACTTTCAACAATTAAATCCTTTGAAAGTCCAAATTTGTTGAGAAGGGTCATCGAGTAGTCTATATAAAGGTGAAAAATTACTCTAACTTGCATCCGAAGTGTAATTTCACGTCATCACCAGTGCAAAATCTGACGAGTCCAACCGTCATTCATCGATTGGTGCGTTGTAGGACCAATCATATTCTGACGCATCGTTTGATATCAACCTTAGATTTATTTAAGTGACGAGCTTCATATAATGTATATAAATAAGATAATTTTTTCACCCACAATATTCTAATGACCAGATTAATCTTGTCTGGTTAAATACCTCTTACTCCATCTGAGGTTTGAGCAAGATTAGCAAACCTCATAAGACTGGGAAACACGTTAAGATTTAGGTTAGAAAGTTTTCTTAACTACATTAAACTCACCTTCATAAAGCTTAGGGCGGCTGTATGTTAGAGCCTTCTTTAGAGGCTTGCTAATGGCTACAAATATCTAAAAACCTATTTCCCTGCAGATAAATAAAGAATTGTGCAAATACCAATCAACTTTTGGGAAAATAAGAAAAAATTGAATTCAGCATAAGAGACCTATTAGGGTGACTGATATTCACCCTCTTTCTTGCCAGAAATGTGGGGCAGAAACTGAATCTTTTGCATATGTACAAAAGATATAAAATAAGCCATTTCAGCTGACCAGATGAGTAAAGCATTGACACGCAAACAAACCGCTTACTCATATAATTCACATTACCATAATTGTGAAAATGACACTGCACCTGAGAATCCGAAGGTATGAAATGGTTTAGTGAAGTATTCACTGAATAGGTTATCCTTGCACCAAGAAACGTATTTCAAGAAGCAGAACTGTTCTCATCTCGTCATCGAATTTAGAAAGTCTTTTGATTCCCTTCTCATTTTCACATTCGTTTCAGGACTCTACTCATTAAAGCTGGCCTAGACTACAGTAAACTACATTAAATAGTTCCTAAATATCCTTTAGAGACACACAGGAGGGAATTAATGGCAATATTTACCATGAAAATAAATTGTAGGTATGGACCTAAAGAGAGCTTATAACAGTCCAAAATAATATTTCAGTTGATGCTGGAAGCAATGAACGGAACTTGTGGAGACTTAAAGGTTGGACACGAGTTCTTCAGGATTAAAGTTGTCACTGGAGTATCTAGAATGTGTACATGACCTACGCCTTATTACTCCATCGATATGGCAAGATTGACAGTTTCTTCAAATGTTCAAAATTATCCTTGATACATGCAATAAAAATAGCCTGTGATAAATTTGTTCTTCAGTACGAATTTGAACCAATCGTTTCCATAAAAATAAATGATTATGTGATCGATCGAGTTACCTCCTTTACCTATCATCAGCAGTGAATGATCGAGGCCTGGTCATAAAGACAAATAAGCAACAATTGCAGTTGAGACCTATTCCGTGGTCGAAGTCGTTATCGATTATATTTCGAACAATAATATTGGAAATATGCATAGTACCTGGCCCATCTTAATGGTGTATCTTCATTTGTCTAATACAAAGTTCATTATACAAGATTAAAGTTTGTTCAGAGTAATGCTCGCAGAATGAAACATCGATTATACAACAGGAGACAAAGGAATTTTGAAGTCCAGTACACAAATAGTTGAATTCGAGCAATCGGTTGCCTTTTCCACAATTCAATACAATCTCGAATAATTACCAACTCCACTCCCAGGCTTCGTGACACTCCCCTCTTCCCACTCCTCCCCCCCCTCCCCTCCCAAAGTTTGAGTTTCACTCATCGGTATCGTATATCAATAAATCCTCGACTAGATTAAAACAACTTGAAAGCAAATATAGTTCAAAATTTCAGTTAGTCTCGAAGAATATTACTCAATATGCATACTAAAATTCCAGAAGTTTCATTTGTAATTATCTTTCTTTCAGACCGCTGAACTATTTGTATTGGTAGTCAATATAGGCAATTAAGCGAACAAAGAAATAAATAGCTCATAAAATGCTGTATTTTCGTTTATGTGTTTTTACATACAATTGTTATATCACAAAATTGAGGTGTTGTTAATAACTAATAAACCAAAGCTTACAAGGCAATTAACTACGAAAATTTAAATTCTTTCAGCAATATTTGCTTAATATTGCAGCGTATGTTGTTTGAAAATTATTTAATGCTGATATTAGTAATCCATCAAACCTGTTTAAAAATGATACAAAAAGTTAAAAAAACCCAGTTTCCTAAAAACGATTGTAACTTTTACTTTTGGGTGAAAAATAGTCCCCATTAGCAGACAAATAGCATTTGAAAGTGGTTGTACAACATCTCACCATAAATGTTGAACTTATTAATAAGTAAGTTAATAACGCTCCAATGTCAATTAAAATGTGCTCATTACTGGGAGGCAGCTAGTTTACTGCCCAAGCATATTGTGCGCTTTGTTCCGTTGAGAGGTCATTAATGTTTGCTAGAAAACTTCAAGGCGTGGTGCTTTATTCTAGTAAAATATAATATATTAGAACCTAGATGTTGTTTTTTAAATTACAATAAAAATAAAAAAGTCAAAATAAAATCATTTTCATGCTTTCAATCTACATAACCAATCAGACGGTTGGACAAAATTTCCTACTGAAGGTCCAAACGCACTGCTTCTACTACGGCTGGAAATGAAATGACATAAAAGTTATTCTAGAATCCATGAAAATCCAGTAAAATCACTTTGGTTCGCGTGTGGTTGGTCAAACCTTTCATTTTCATTGCCTCTTAAGGTACGTTTTAGAGTACTTCTCCAGATTAGGAAGTCAGGAAGAAGACATGTGAACAGTTTTAACATACCTTTGTGAAACATACTATCGATGAATAATAACAATAATGAAAAATGAATAATACAATGCGTTCAGCCGTCTAGACATGACTCCGTAAGAGTCTGCACCTATTAGGGTCACTGCGCAAAAGATAAACACACAGATTGGGTAAGTGAGTAGAATAAGGGTGAATCATCAAGATATGTAGAGCACATTTAACTAGAAAGGTCACAGGGAAGGGAAGTTCAGGTCAAAACCATAATAGCTTCTAACCAGTATTTTTCATGATTTTACTAGGCTATTTCATAGGTTTAAGGCCATCGTTTTAATAATTGCTGGCAAAATTGCAATTTTAATCTAAATTCCTTCATTTTCAATTAATTATAGTTTAAGTAAAAATGCAGACATATTTAAGGACAAAAATAGATTTTTTGAAATATTAGAACAATGAAATCATTCAGAAAGGGTATTGACAGCTTGGAGATCTTTTAGGAGAAATTCTACATCTAAATGTCATATCTTATTGCACAAAAAACTGTGTCACCACGTAGCAATAATTTCGAAAATTTATGTAAAATAAATCGAACCAACGTGAAGTCTGCTTTCGCTTCCAAAAATAACAATACTTATCCACATCATTGGTATTCGAAGAATTGGTTATAGTGGTTTTGAGTCAATGAAAAGATAAATTATAATAGCCTACCTTCAACTTCATGCCAGATCAATTCATCTTCATAGAGGCATTGCAAATTTGAATACTTAAGGCTTCTCACTTTCACAAGCACCTTCTTTACGCCAAAGACAGGGGGGAGGGTTGGGCACTAAGACTGGGAGTATAATTTAGACAAGGCGGTGGAAAGCAGGGGTAAAGTAGTCAAAGAACTGGGTAAACTTGATATGTTTGCCATAGTATTCTTAAATGTATTGCTTGGGGAGTATTTTGTGAGGAAGAATAGGAAACTAAATTTAAAACTAAATTGACAAAATTTCGAATTCTGGTTTTTTCATTTCTGAACACTGTAAAATCCTAGAAAACCATAAACGCACGGTGCGACAAAATTAATTCTCATTCCTCGAATTTCTGTACTTTCCACCTGCTATTTTTAATAAAAAAATTAATTTTTAAGATCTTATCTGGCTTAAAATTTAACTCCGAATAAATATCAATTAGAAGTCAACGCTGTTGAAAGTATTATTAATTTTAAACCAATTAGATGCTTAAAATCGATACTCGATATTCGCCGTGCCTTTAATTGAATCACTAACAGATGTATAAAATGGGCCCTGATTGTAGACTATGAAATTGTGAAGGATTAAGAAAAAGAAATTAAAGGCAAAGGTGAAGATTGAAGTTGTTTTCCAGTTTTAATTTTGAACAGAAATTCCAGTGGCTTTACTTATTTCATATCTGATTGAATTTACAACATCCTCCAAAACATCCCATTCAGAAATCACCAGATCGATTAAAAATTCCGCGATTAATGATCAACAAAATCCAGGTGCTTAATCTTTTCAACACCAGACAATATATATCATTTCAACTGAATGTTTTTCTCCTTGAGGTGAATAGGTATTGGAATTCATGTTCATTTAAGACACACCAGTCAACGAGCATATTTTCTAACTCTGAGATTACGAGATAAGTGTCATATTTCAGGTAATAAGGATGAGTTCCGGTGAAAACTGTCTTTATCCACTTCCTATTCAACAAAGCTCCTTCAAAGAGGATTGTGGTTATAAAATAGAATATTTTATTCGCCTGCTCTCCTAATCCATTCATTAAAAAAAGCGAGACAACGCTGTGTTGTCCAATTCACTAACGATTGTTCTAAACAAGTACACTTTTGATTACCCAAAATGAAAATGAGAGTTAAAAAAACACAAAATTCATATTTTTTTCACTAAATCACATGGATTTCGACTTTAGGCGTTGTCTCAATGTAACAATGTCTAACAATACTTAAAGGTATGCCAATCCTTCCTTGTGTTATACTTTAAAGTAATAATTTACAAAGTTGTATTAATTAATTTTATGCACGAATGAGTTAATTTACTCGTAACCCTTATTTAATTATATCTAATGGGTTACTTTTAATTACGGTAGCAGTGATGAAGTAGTATTTTCACCAAAATCAATGAATAATTTTCCCTTAAACAGGGCACAACGTTTTTGGCCTTCATTTAAAGGCAGCGATCCATTCTTCTTCTACTCTTCATTTTAAGAGGGGATAATAAATTCAATGGAGGTTCATTGTGACTGTTTAGGATCAAAGGACCGCCTTGCAGAGGGAGGAGAAAATCGTATCAAATAAACCGTCAGAACTGAGTGAATAGCTTAAAACAAAATAATATAGAGTTGTTAAGTATTAACAGGCAGTTGTATGCTCGTTTTCATTGAGCGAAAAAAATTTAATTGTTAATGATTATTTCCGATAACTGTAATTCTGGTAGAAATGCATGTGGAATTGTTGGTATTGGAGAAGATATGGTAATTAGCATTTTAGCATGTCAATTTTGGTCCCAATTAGGAAGAACTACGGCCAGTAGTAGTGGTGGAAACCATTGGTGAACAGTCAGATGATCATCCTATCCTTCAAGATCAAAACTCCTGCACTTCTTGTTTACTCGATTCGGAAGCAGCGATTTCTTCTGCACAAAACACCCTTTCATCTGGCAACTGGCAACAGATCCACCATGCGGTAAGAAATCTGCCAATCTGGATCTCGGACTTCGCAAAACCTTTTGATGCGTCTTCGAATTTTTGGTGTCTCCAAACCAATTATTAGCACTGATTTTCTTTGCCGCTTTGAGCTTCTTCTAGATTTCCTAATAAGTGCAAATCTAGACATTTTAAGAGCACTTGGATCAGGTAAGAAAAATGAGATTGAAGTCTCAGTAGGATACCATTACGATGAATAATAATTCTAAATTACATATTATTCCGACTGTGCAATTTTTTGATAATTTGGAAGTCACCCGACGGAAGAGTTGCAAGTACGCATTATGAGTTAAGGAAAAAGAACTTTATCCATAAGCATCCTACGTAAATTTAACGAATGCTTGATTAACCGTCAAAATATTCGGTATACAGAATCACCTCATAGTGTCAGATGACAAACTCTCCTTGAGAAGCGGCGGCTTGTAAAGGTCTGCATCTCCTTATCATAAAGTGCATTACATTTGTCAATTAAAATGGATATTATGGCGGCACAGGTTAGGGCTTTCAGCTGCTTCTAAGTTGCCATAGCACTAAACTCCTGATTGTAATTGAAAAACGAACCATTCCACGGCAACAAATTCTTGGATTTATTGCAATTCCCTATCCAATCGGGCACATAAGGGACTGTGTTCAGGAGGGAATGAAATGCTTCACATAATTTGAACGGACAAATAAATTTAAAAAATAGGGGTGGGGTGGGGAGGGGGGAGCGTCCCTTAGATATACTCGGTGTCATAAATGTAAGATAGGACATAAAAGTGTAATCATTTGGAGATATTACCGCAAATATGATTAGTGATATTCCAATAATATTAAGCTGTAATCTGGATATCAAATGCGCCGCTATTTTATGCCAAAACTGGAATTCCAAATAAATGAAAACAAAATTTAATTCACTTAATTAAAATTAATTAATAAATATTGAAAAAACGAAGCGGGTTTTATAAAATAATGAAAGGAGCTATGTTTAATGCTGAAATGGAGTGCAAACGTATAAACCTCGTGGTGTATATGAGGCCAGCGTTTTATGCCAACTGCGAAAAAAACGAACGAGGTATTTAAAAACTCGTATTCATAAATTATTTCATTATTACACCTCAGAAACCGTTCCAATTAATTTAATTTCTGAATGCAAATATGTGATTGAACATGGTGGAGATCATGCCCTCTCTGTTCAGAGCTCGTCGAGCCGTCGATTTATTTCCTTTTTGGTAATAGCACTCATAGTGATAGATATAGGTGACAGCAGTGGTCTGTATTAGATAAGGTGATGTACTCAAAGAATCACCGGAAATAGTCTAAATGGCCCCAAGATCATTCATGTCCACAATCACAACGCACTTTCAGCGCACTGCCAAGTCATGCAGAAGATTCATGCCTATGGCTTACCTAAACAACAAATCACGTATTTGGCCTCCCAAGTGGCATGATCAACACGTTAATGTCTATACTATTACAGATGGCTGCCCGTTGACACCTAGATTGACATTCCGATGACATCTGAATTCTATCTTGTTTACGGTGGTTTAATTCAGTTGGACAATTTTTGTTCTATTTACAAAATTGATGCTCAGTCGTGAGATTTTATATTTTAAACACGATAATCTGTTATTACTTAACTAATCTTATTGTAATTTTAAAAAAAGTCTTATCGAAAATGTTTCGTCTAAAATAGACTAAAATAGAGATTTTTGCAAAGTTGTTAGTTAAGAGAAATAATATTCTTGGTTAGGAAAGCACCATCCCAAATTTCTAGCTTGTCATGACAATAGGCATTTAACTAGAGGAAGTAAATGTAGGTTAACACTAACTTCGGTTTTTACTAATACGGAGGGTGAGAGAGTGAGTCCGAGTGATGTTTAATTTGGGCGTAAATAAAAGCCCCCCAAGGTATCACTGCAAATAGGACCCTAGAGACAAGTATCCGAAACAGTTTTGGTTAAGCGGAGTTTGTCCAGAAGGCCTTCTAAGAGAATAAATCAACGCCCAGAAAAATGTATTAATGTATTTTATGCCTTTCCAAATGACTGCTATTTTGAATATCAACACACATTTTTAGTTATGAAATAATTTAAATCTGAGCCACCATGGTGAAAAAAACTTGAAATGTGGTATCCTTCTGTAGCAAAAACTTGGTCAATGCAGCTGGCCATTTCGCTCACTGGTGTTCGATAGCAGGTGTTGAACCCCTTGACTTCTGACTCCAGAGATGCGTATTCAGCTGCTAGCAGTTATTTAACCCTTTACCGCTCTGCAGGACCGTACGGTTCTCTTTCAAAATAAGCTCCATTAGTACGAGACTCATAAAAGAAGGCGAAATGGCTGTTTGAAACATGCTCAATACGTGTCTATAGCCTTCACCTGATACCGCCAAAAATCATCACGTCGGCGGCATCAGTCTGCTGTGAGACAAGCGTGAGTGTGGTTAAGTGAATTTTTCAAAAAATAACTCGGGTGTTAAAGGGCTAAGGCACGATCATCCGCATATAACACCCATTTTACAGCAATGAGTTCCATTTTTGAAAAGCATAGAGGTGTACAGTCGATACAAATACTGCAGTAGGCGCGTCTTTATTACAGAAGGGTCACTAGGGGCTGCACTAAGTTACCATTAATTAAAACATTCGGAATTAAAAAAAAGGAGAAGTGATGAACTGTTACTTATACTTACTGATCAATGAAAGTAGGTCTTTCATACGATTACATTAATGAATGCCTAAGAAGCGTAACATTGTGCCACCCGAAATACACTTCCCCAGACGTGGTAAATACATTCTTTATCTCCATAGACTAGAAAAGACATCGAATCATATTTACCAATGCACGTTTAATAAACTCGAAAACTCAATAGGCAGTATTTTACTAATTATTTTAGTTTACATTATGTAAAAATAGAGGTAGGTAATCAGAATCCAAAAAGGGAAGCAAACAGTAATGATCAGCTTCAGAAGCTGGTGTTTATCAGCAAAATCTTGACAACGCCAGTATGAAATAAATAATTAACAAGGATTCAAAAACCGGAGAACATACGTCAAAGATCAGATTAAAAAAGGAATCAGGCGTGGGAGAACTGGGTGTGTATTGAACCCTAGTTATTTATTGATGAGCTTGATCCTAACGGCTCCTTTGAGATGATAGAACACTTTGATTACTCTTTTTTTTACCAATTTAGAAGCAGAAAATGGCACCTATAATAGAGAAAAACATTACTAAACCCGTAAAAGCTAGGTGTAAAGCGGAAGTTATGGAAGTCTATTCTCTAAAATTTTTGGAATATTTGTTTTTTTAGACACCACTGCAGGGATCGACGTTCAGTTGACTCACATTCGACTTGCCACGAAGAAAAATGAAAAACAAGCTTCAATGGGATATTCTACTTTAGTTATGGTCTCTCTAATAGTTTAGTATTTTCTCCAATGTATTTGCAAGCAGCGAAGCGGATTTAGCAAATAGCGCAAACGTGTATCTTGGCCCTTCCCTCCTTAATTATTGAGAGCGAAATTTAATTTCTCTCTTTACCAAGATGTTAACAGGAAGGCCATTTTTACATTTAATAGAAAGGTAAATATTATGATTTTAATATTAAAAGTGGTTCAAACTTAGTTAAGTGCTAAAATGCAACTTCAAATTTGTATTCCAACGTGATGGGAAACTTTCCAAGATTATTTGCCATACTTATTATCATCATGTTACGGAGAGTGAAAAATGCCGATTAAATATTTTAAAAGCAATATTACGAAGCAGAGATTAATTAGTAAGTGACCTTGGAAAATTAAATTAACGATTAGGAAGACAAATGTGCCTTCAATCTACCTGCAAACGAAATGAAAGATATTTTACCCTAAATAACAGAATTTTAATAACTCTTCAAATATATATAAAGCGAAATTTAATCTAAAAGTCATTTTTTTAAGAATTGATGATATAAGGTGTGGCATTTTTTATCTAACTATTAAAACCAGTTATCTTTCGAATTAAAATACGATAGAGGTGGAGAGATGCTAGTGTTAATTTATTATTTATTAAAGAAAAGCCGGACAAAAATTAATCTAACGTCAAGAACCCGAGCTGGTGTAATATGTGGTTGTAATCTGTAATTTTTATTGATTTGTGGTGACGAAATAGATACCTCCATGCAATGGACAAAATTACGGCAATGCCAATGCAATGAAAGATTTAAAATTAAATTAGATCAGTTATTTCAATAAGAGAAGAAAATGAAATGGAATTAGTTAGTACAATTCTCTCTCCCCTCCCCCCCTCCCCCCCCCTCACCCTCTTTCTATTTCTAGCGTCACAATCTTAGCAGGATTTGAGTAACATCTGCAAACGGTGGGAAGTACTGGCTTTGATTAGGTATTTAATGTTTGGCAAATGAAAGATTTCCCTAAGTAAAATGGGAACTGAAGAAAAAACAAAGGAATAAATGCCTGATTTCAACTAGCTACTGACTTGGATCACTTTGTACACAGTGGTACATTGTCATGTGAATTTTCGTCAGCATAGAAAAAAAGCATTTAGTCATGAACAATTCTTGTTGTATAAAAAAACTTTTAACATTTTGTACTGCGACTCAGACTGACCCTGCAACTCATTTTATCATTTGGGGGCGTTGTGTATCCCTTGACCAGTGACCGAGTAACCTGAACTGCTGTCTGGACTGATGAGGTGTTAGCATTTGTTTATCAATGTGTTTGAACTCTCTCTGTGAAGCCACTCATTTCTGCTGTGTTTATCGCATCTGCCCTCTATTCTAGCGCTGATTAAAAGAATCTCATTCGTCATAAAGTATTCTAGAAAATGCGACCATTCGTGCAGAAGCTCTCAGCCAGTCAACAATCGAGTTTAAGCAACGTAAAGTAACACTGATGCGTTTAATGACTAAACATGTTGGTTGTTTGCCAACTATGTAATAAACACTTACCACGTCATACATCTCGTGCCCTCCAAACTGTTTAGGTAGTCCAACTAATTCCGGGAGCAAGTTTATGCTAAATGTTTTCGTCAGAGAAGACTATTGAAGCTTAAGTTATTGCCCGCCATAGATGGGCCAACAGTGGTCATCAGAATCACGGACCTGGCAATAAGAATCATCGATGTTTGCAACTTTCTTTTTTCAGTAAATTATAGTGAAGGATGGAAAGTGGTATAACCTGTAGAATATTGTGGAACAAAATCGGATGCCTAGCCGTCTGTACTCATAAAATAACCCTTTTTTCTTCTTGAATGTTCACGATTAGTGGTGTGAATCATCTGTCGTGGGTCGCAATAAATTGGATCTTATGATGTTCTGTGAGAATTTACACCAATCATCAAGGAAAAAAGCTACTCAAACGATATTAATTATCATGACAACTAGTAAACACATCAAATTATGATAGTTATCACTGGCCCGTTAGTTGACTTCGGGCTTCACTGAGGGAACATCGAAGGCACAAAGTCGAGAGGGGGAACAGAAGAGTGACTCACAGATGTAAAATTGACAGACACAAAGGTAGAGAAAAAGGTGAGGTGAGTACTGTGGAAGTGGTCGAATATGACACACAGTGGGGTCATGGTAGTTTGAAGTCAACTACCGGTTTATGGACTTTTTTGCCGTATGAGTATACGTTGCCTAGGTTGCACCACGTGGAGATAAGTCCATCGCT
Organism: Hymenolepis microstoma; assembly: GCA_000469805.3. Taxonomy (NCBI): domain Eukaryota; kingdom Metazoa; phylum Platyhelminthes; class Cestoda; order Cyclophyllidea; family Hymenolepididae; genus Hymenolepis; species Hymenolepis microstoma. The sequence continues at coordinate 4,528,968 of LR215995.1, read as the reverse complement.
CACCCTCCTTCCTATTATCGTATAAACCAAAATGATACCCCACCGTTAATAATTAGGGGCACTATTTGTTTCCAAGCCTAACTACATTGTACTTCTGTCTGATTGGAAAGATAAGATCTTTATTAATGGTTTAGAGACGCTTGGCTGCAGCAATGGGTAAAAAAGTCCAGATAAGGGAACTAAATAACCGGTCATAATCTTAAGCATGTCCGAGAGTCAGCGGATGCAATTTGGAATATCGCACGAGAATACAGAAAATGCAACGGTTTCGTAATGGAAATAAAGAACAGCACTTCTTTCTTACTTTATATTAGTTTGTAATTTCCTAAATCCCCGAAACAAAAGCTTGTAAAATTTACTATTTCTGTCACAGGCATTCGTATCTATAACCACTATCATAATTCCAGAGACTGTAAGAGAAAAGAACGTGCCCATTCTAGAACCTTATACGCATTTCCATGCCAATTCAAACACACTGACTAACGAGGCCACGCTAATAACATGTACCAATATCATTGGCACCATTATCTTCTCTATCGTTGTATTTAGTTCACTTTTCCCAATAAGTGCTCTCCATCATCTCTCTCTTAGGATCAATTTAACTAGAACAAGTTTTAATTTATTCTAAACGTATTACTTTACCCATATGCTGTCTAACTGATCAGTAAGGTATTCTCTATTCAATAAATTAAGGGATTCGTTTTCACCATCCCACAATAATTGAGAGGACATCAAGTCGAAACAATTTCATTCTCTACATCATATACAGTAAATTACACGCTTCGATTTCGCCTTTTATCCGGAAGCACCATCTTGAGCGTATATTCTTTCAATTGGTAAACACTTCCATGATTTCACAAAAGGATAAGTGGCTGTTTTCGTCGAAGGCAGATTCATAAGAGAGTCCTCTAGAACTGTCGGTTTATGAGTCCAGCTCTTCAAGGAGTATACTGCATCAGTTAAGACTGATGAAGACTTCAGTCTTTCGCAGACGTTAATACACTGAAACAGAAAGGGAATGTAAAAGGGAGCTATTCGTCTCGCAAACACAATAAAAATAACCCCTTCCACATTATGCCACTTATTTGAAACAGTGACGGAGATAGATGATCGTTTCGCAGTTGTAAATTGTGTTCTTTATGTGCGGAAGGAAACAATTGTAGCGATATTTGATGGGAATGAAAATACGACTTAATGATAAATACACGAATCATATTCTATCCAACGGATTTGAATACTCTAATACAATAGGTAAAATTGAAATTAAAATAAAGCTGGAATGAGGAGTGAGAGATGTCGGTTAGATAAAGATGATGCTGGTGACGATATAATCTGGACAAAGCAACGAGATTAAATGGAACCTCAAGCTCTATAGTTCAGAAAACCATTGAAAACAAAGCACAAGATTTAGAATGAGAAAATTTGAGGAAAGAAGGAAGAGGAACTTGGATATACCTGGAACGATTATCAGTACATCCAACAGGTGTATTTGGCGGTTTCTTTAACTACCACATTATTGGATGATTGAAGTTCAATCAAAATGTTATTAGTTTCAGTTATCCATAAAGCAAGACAAATTTAATATAAAGATACAGAAGATCCCAATTTTTTTATTAAAAAACCACACTGCTAAACGTTTAGTTAACAATGTCAGTAGTAGCTACACATCCAAAGTGATAGCAGAGCCAAAATCAAGAGCTCCCTACTTCGAGGCTCAATTAGGTCCACTGTAACAACCACCACGCACTGGTAAATATATGTGCGTTTACTACAGTATAGAGATTCCAAATGATCGACCTCATCGTCGCTAAATTGAGGCTGGTTGTTGATATATCAAATTGTAGGAACTAATGAACTAAAAGCAGATCGTAGAAGCTAAGACAATAGCTGGCAACTAAAGAAGAGGGTGAAACATAAAGGAGATAAATGACAAGCGACTGACAGCATGAGAGTCATCAAATGCAATCAATGTTACGCTGCGCAGTAGAAAATTGATCGCTGATTGGCTGAAAAGTCTCTAGACGTACTTTCTTATCTACTGGAATGCTTTAGCATGGAGGAGGTTCTTTTAAATAGCCTTAGTAGCTTCGAACATTCTAAAGAATTACTCACACAATAAAGATCAGAAGCCAGCATCTTTTCAGACAACAAGGCACCAAAAGGTGACACAAATTGAGACTTTGAAATAGTACAAGTCAGGCCACAAATGGAGATGAGCATTAGCAGTAGCACAGAGGATAACCAAATTCTAGCTTAGTAACGATCTGGAAAACACCGAGATACCGATTTAAGAAACAAACTATTCAAGATAGGTAAGTTTCACGCGATCGACAGAAACAGTAGATTATTTGCAATTATTTTGAATAGTGAGTCCTTTCGCTTATTAGAAGGACCTGAAATAGGCCACCATAAATCGGCTGAAGAATTTTAGAAAAACAGTATCACTGGGAAAAGGAATGAGATTGGAGGCAAGAGAGGCCGGATGTTAGTTTCTGGATGGGTGAAAGCAGACGTTCAACATAATTTGTGGGATTTGGAAATAGAGAATACAAGTTCGCCAGAAAATTGAATGAAGGACTCCGAAGGCAATTTCTACGGTTTTACAATTAAGATCGTCAATGAAACAATAGGATTGAGCGATTATGCGTCTACGTATTGATAAGGATGATGGACGAGTCGTATAGAATTGAATATCCTGATATGATACATAAACACCAAATTCTAGTTTTTTGGCTTCCCATTGCAAATATATTTAAGAAGGGTTAACTTCAAAGTATAGCTGATTTCTCTAGAGAAATTATACCAACTTTGCATAGTTTAGAATTTAATTCTGATTAACTATAATGTCGTAATTTAAAGTAGTGCAGTTGCCAAGGCTCATAATTAGCTCCAAACCATCATGCTTTTACCTAACTAATCCCATCTCTGGGATAAATGTTATCCTTTAAGTTAATTAGCCCAGCACTATATTAGTGCCTTTATTCACAAACCGTAATCTTGTGTGAACACATTATGATTTAAGTACGCAATTTAAAATGTGCAAACTTCATAAAATTACCATTTTTTTACACAAGTGGAGTTTCTTAGGCATTTCCACTTAATTCTCTGTTAAAAACCGTGCAAGAGAAATTCACTCCCCATCTTGTACACGTGGAATGCTAATCAAAACCTAGAGGGTTCGAAATTCTAAACAGCTTATTCTATATTTCACGCAGTTTTGAAGGTGGCTCTTTGGTATATTGGAAGATTGCCTAGTCTAAGAGTCCACTATTTAAAGAAATAAGTGGCAGTGTTGGCGTCATTAAGGTAGTACTTCTTCTCTCAACACGAAGGAATGCGAATAAACAATGCAGATAATAGGACTCACGTTGGAAAGATTGGTTCATGGAAACCAACAAGAGCATAATTGTGTCCACTAGGGATAGACACAAATAAAAGTTCTACGTTCCTCTTTTCCGATGATAGCTAGGATTATAATGCCTTTGACATGCACAATTAACTCAGTTCCTTGTTTAATTTCATTCCTTTATGTCATTTTAGATTGTAGCATGTTGTTGGTTCGAAGAGAGAGCCATTTTGAAAGATTGGAACGAGCACTTGTTGAAGTACTTCTTATTGTTTTCTTTTCAGTCGCCATACGACTTCATGCAAACTCGCGGCAAAGGGCTACGTGAGTGCACCTCTGTCCACATTACAAATGCAACTGTTTATGTTTTGCCATTAACACCTCTGTTCACATCGCCATAACGACACGACGACACTCCATACCACCATTTTATGCTCTAATTTCTCTTTGTTTCTAGATGAATCGGAGGTTTACACGGTGCTGTTTCAGCACACCACTTGCCACGAATTGATGCCTGAGAGTGCAAAGTTGGTCACATTGGATAGTATGCTTCCAGCAAGTTCGCCCAAATGCACTTCTAACTGTGCTTTCATTTATTGACCCAATGCAAGTTTGGAAGGCTGATATCTGCGAGGTAGCAATATAGTACTGGCTGTATTTTAATTGCTGCCAACACAAATGCAGAAACTAAACGTCGATTATCTTTCTCCCTTGTGAACATCGCAATGAACAAATTATGGGAAATCAAAGTGGGTATCAACCTCACATGTAATAAAATGGAGATTATGTGTGAACATAAAGTAGAAACGACTTAGTGATAGATAGACGTATTAGGCAAAATTCCTAGGTTTATAAATTTCAGAGGGGTTAAGCCCTTTCCAAAACCGTGCACAAAAGCAAAAGGCTAAACCTCGGCATAAATGCTTAGGAATTTAAAACACTGATAGTATGAGTAGGATTTTTAAAAGGACAACCCACCTGTAGTTCGGCGAGACTATTGAGACAAGCAGCAGCCCAAATCCATTTGCTTTTATTGGTCTCGACATCAATTGCTTCCTTTTCGACAAGGTCACAAAGGTCATCCACAAACGCCATGAGGGGATTATCCATTCCATTTGGGATGGTAACTTCACTGAAGTTATTTAATGCGGTTCTGAAAAGGAAACGACTGGTTCAAAAGAGGATCAATATATGTTGGTGAGTGGAATTCCATCTAACAGCAGGCGTGAAGGTTTATTAAAATTGCCGATACAAGTTAACATTCACTCAAAATATATTACGAGGTAGTGAACATTTTAAGCCATTTAGTTTATCAAAAAGGATATGTGATTAAAATATGTCCCTTCATTCCACATAAAAATAAAACCAAGCTCACTTCATTTTGATACCGGTAATAAGAACGCCTAAACGGTAATTTCAATCATTAATGACTGAATAAGTTCTATTCAATAAGTCAGCTTAGAAGAGCAAAATCAGGGAAAGTGTAACATCTGCCAATGCAGTTAGGAACTTTTATGAGTTGTTTCCCAAACCTAGAAAATTCAGAACCAGCTGTTCGTTGCTCAAAAAATGACCTCAGGAAGTGAAGAAAAGTACGGAAAGTATCGGCGCATTTCTAAAGAGATGCAATTCTTCATTGGTCTTTTTCTATCCTCCTTTTTTCTCTATTTAATGTCAATGAAAATGGATTTCGAATATTTGTCATTCAATGAATGATTTATAAAATTGAAAAACTACCGGAATAATTTGGCTCACCTTATCCAAGTATCGTTAATCTGCAGCGGGTGATTGGCTGCAGACGGGTGGAACCGTTGCCTTTCAAGTTCCTGATAAAGAAATGCTGTCAAGACCCCAGTAGCTCGAACCACAATTCGAGGAGCTCGTGGGGAAACCTTTGAAGCACTGGATGTCTGGCGTCGACACCATCGACGAACAATGTAGGCAAAGGCAGTTATCATTGATGCAGTTAGACATCTCAAGGACTCAGAACGCCTAGTAGCGAAAGGTGATATGTTAAACATTATAATAAAGCAATTTTAAACAAGAACAAAACGTTCTTGACATAATTAACGACGTGACACGCAATAAATACATAAGAGGTGATTAGCCCGTTCAAATAATAGCGGTGGAGTAATAATTGTGGAGATTGGAGGTAGAATTTCTGTAATACGGTAACTTATATTCAAACCATGTCCGCACTTCTTGTCAAATCAATAGTAACCATCCAAATTTGAGCTTTCAAAAAACTACTGACAAATTTCCAAGATCCGAAGTAAAGAAAAAAAGGTCTTCGCCACAAATATGACAGAAAAGAAAAAGAATGAATCGTTCCTTTTAGAAAGCCGAGAAACGCGTAACCGTGGTACGAGAGGATTGATAATTGGAGCGAAGCGAGGAGCATCTCAAGAAAATAATTAGCATTGGGTACACCACAAAATTATCAAACCGCAACAAGGAACAAAGGATTCAAACCTATGACGTTTCGGCTCAGATGCAACAGAATGAGCAATTTTCACGATTAAATGAGGAATATTCCGTATTTAAGAAAATTTGTCTTGTCTGGATCTCGTTTAAAATAAATCCGACTTCTCAAAAGAAACATCGTCATCTGCCTTCGTCAACCCATATCCAAGTAACAGTAACTAAATTGCAAACTTAAGCAACGCCTAGCACTTTTGCTCACTTTTATTTCAATAACTATTTCAAAAAAGTGGTATATTTTAATAAAAACGAATATTATAACCGCAGAAACTCCAAGATAACCATAAACTACGGCCTGAATTAAGCAAAGCTTACTAATCCAAAATGTGAGGAATTTTACTTGAATAAGGCAAGTGGTGCAATTCAAAGCTGAGGAAGGATACAAAATCCAGAAATGGCAATCGTAAAGTCTCAATGAGTTCTCCCTTCAACTCAAGTGAACCTCAAAGCTATTGCCAAAACCATAAAGTCTAAATAATCATTAAACAAACAATATGAAAAAGCATAATGCTCATGGACTTGAAACATTTGCCCGACGAAATTTTCCGTAAGATAAGCAAGATCTTACAGTTCTATCGCAAACCCTATATAGACTCGAATGATCCACAACATGGGCCCAAATACAATCACCTAACTCTCAAACGAGTCCGAGGTTTTTCCAACGTTCTTCTCAATAAACCCTTACAATTAAGCCCTTCAACCAGCTTCCACCTTTCATTGCTAGCCCTCATTAAAAAGTCGCCATTACTCAATCCACTGTCCTGTCGCTATTATGTCCACAGCAATCGAATATTCACTATAGATTACTGAGTCCTGAGTTCAAATAAAATTTCAAAGAATGAGAGACTCACTTGGGCGTTATACGTCGAATTCGAGCATTATAAAGAAGACAGAAATCCAAAGTATGAATCCATCTCCACGAAAGTGCTGGACTAGTCTGGTTTAGAAAGCCCAGAGAAGGTAACTCAGAGTCTTCCTGGTTTGTTGTGGAGAGAAGAAAAGAGGCCAGAGACTGAGCATAGTCATGAATCATCAAAGATTGCGATAAATTTGAGTTTAGAGTAGCACCATCGGTGGCTAGAGTCCATACTAATAGGAGGGTTTGTTGTTTCAGAAGATGAGAGAGGACTTCAGATTTGCTCAATCGGCTGGGAGTTTGGTTCGATTGCGCCGAGTCTGAGAAATGTACAAAAATATTCCAGTTTGTTCACGAAAAGAGACTAAAGAAGGAAGCCTTTCAAAAATGAAAAAAATTCCCGTACTCTAAAGAGCACCTTGAGTGCATGATAATTTACTCGAAAAAATGCTTGTCTGTAATTCTAAAAGCTAGTAATTAGACAAAGAACCAAATAGGCTCACAATGCCACTTATTAAGAACTACACCTTCCCCAAATTTTCCATTTGGGATACGTCTGTTGAATTTTCTAATTACGACACAAAGTAACAATTTACCGTTGATACAATTTTGTAAGTGTTTTATTTGACACAAAATCAAATTGCTTATTTATGATATGATATAAAAAGTAAATAAAGCAATAATACTCCCCAGAGGTGACAAAGTGTACCACTAACAACATCCCAACTCCTTTAAGCATGTGAAAGCAAAGTAAGAAAAAAAAGTAAAAGAATAGATATAAATGGCATTTGATGTAACATTTATGACCGCAGGGGTCCTCCCCTAGCGCGTTCTTTCATTAAAAATTCCAACTTTTATCCTCCAATTTACTCTGTTTCTGGTGAGAGGGAGAAAAACACCTAGGTTGCAAATGACAAATGATTCAAGCCACTTATTATGAGAATTCTGATTTCTCCAGCATTGGAAGTTTATCTATTTTGTCTCAACAACCTTGGAATTTGGTAGTTCCAAGTGGTAACATACAGGCTAATTTAGAAATTATTTTTGTAAATATCGATTAATAGTACAAATTGAATACAATCACATAAAATCAATTTCAGTTTGTGAAAAAAGTGAGAGATCAAAATTTACTCTGATCAGCTGTCGTTCCATCACCATCACCGTTCTTGGTTGTTTTCCTTCGTGCCAACTTCGCAGATCTCTTTGAAAGTTGCTTGAGCTGTTTGCGAGAGAGTCCATTTCCTGCTCCACTGCTGTTCGCGTTGGCCGAAGAAATAGGAGCCAATTCAGGAACGATAGTGTCTCCAGCACTATCTGGTGGCACTAGTTCACAGAGTTGTTTGATGAATTTTAGTATAGCAGGTAGGACTTCTGATGAACTAAAACAAAACAAAAATTATTAGGAGCACATTCATTGTTTAGGTAATTGCAACGATCAACACACCCCAAATTCATTATAGTAGTGGCTCACTCCATGAGGGACATAACGCGTTTCTCATTACGGGCGATATTACACATGATATGGATGAGATGGTAAGTGTGGTCTCCTTTAATTGGAGCGAGAATTATAACAAATGACAGTCCACTCTGCTGTGCAGTTGGGAAAAATTCCCAAACCTACTCAGCGCCTAAATTATTACGCGTGGTTTCTATCTACCATAAATACAAACAGGTGACAGATTACAGTACTAATTGAAAAGAATTGGGGGTATAAAAGTCGTTAATCAGATTGCAGGTGGCGTAATAATCAACGTGCGCATCAGTAAAGCCAAGTCAATGAACGGTGTGACCAAACGTAGTGAGGCAAAGGTACTAGAATGCAAGTTTCCAATCCATGTGAATCCAGGATGCCTTTGCAATGCTAAAGACACGAATCCAATGTGAAAAAAACGAATTATTCAGCACACATAACGGAAGAGAAGGCAATCCAGAGCTTAAGTGTTTTGTTCTGTCAAAAGAGCTTAAACATCATGTATGAAGTTGCCCAAAGTGTGGCAATAGTTGAAGGAGAACTGATAATCGATGATTTATTGTCACGACCAAGTAAAAAGTATGGAAAAAAACAAGTGAATTTTCATTGAGCACTTAAAAAGAGGCAAAAGGTATCAGAAGTTAAATAATCAACTTAACTTTTAAAAGTAGCATTTCAAGAAATAAATTTTGTTTCCTCACTGTTTTGTATTAAATAAACCGTATTTATTGTTTGAGAAATAGATTGAAAAAAATGTAATTGCCTTGGGTATTCAAAAGTAGTCCCTATCAGTTTCGTATTTCTTTCTGTCGATTTTCTGATTATTTATAAAAAGAGTGATTAGTATCAAAGATAAGAAAATAAGTAAAAAGGGGTAAAATTCTAAATGTTTAGGGTTGAAAAACTCACAATTTAGAGTGTTCAGAAGCAAAATAGGCAGGATTCATTTCCAAAAAGACTCTCAAAAATCGTATTGCATATATCAATTCAAATATGGTATCGGGAGAAGGCTTATGTAACAACTCTAAAATGATTGAAGAGTTTAAATGTCAAAAGGGTGTCGAGTGATATTAAAATCTACAAACAAACACGTACCATCAAGAAGATAGTGACTTTCCTTCAATACGTAATAAACAAGGTTTGAATCAAGTGCTAGATCTTCCTGGACTTTGGTTAACAGAGGAGCAGAATTGCTCTTAGGGCCACTTTTATCCTCTTTTACAACACTTGAATTGGAGACCTTGTCTAAAATAGGATTAGCGGCTTTCAGCATCCAAGTTGAACTAAGATTAGCGTCAGAATGTCCAAACGATGAAGCTGGAAAAGATGTAAAAACATGACCTACTTAATTCAAATAAGCAGGCAAATAAGAACATGGTGAAAATGCATACAGATGTGAAGAGATGATAAATCTACAGTAGTGAGAAACGGATGTAGTTTAATCGTAGAAAAGATACTCAGAGGCACCACGGGGGTAATATAGAGAATGTATTGAATATCACGAAAGTATTTCATAGTGGCTTTCAATAAAGTTTTCCTGGATGAAATGGCATCAAATGATTTATTCTGACAAGGCCGCATTAGAAAGATTAAATAACAAACCTCATGGAGCGATTCATAGTGGCGAATAAGCAAACGAGTATAAGTTCTTCTTCGTGCTGAATAATTCACCGCATCAATCAGTATTTGCAATTCATCAATATTTGAGAATGAAGATGAATGATCAACAACACAAAGTAATGAAGTTAAGACTCTGTAACGGGCTTCCATTAAGTCAGCTAAAACTTTCACACCAGATATTCTGAACCAGAATTCAGAACGATGAAGAAGTGAAAGAGATATGAAATCAATGGCGAATGCCCCACTAAAGATTCTTGGATGAACGGAAAATATCTAAAAAAAGCGATAGATTTTCAGCACAAATTACTTACTGTTGCTATCATTGCACAAAGTTTAGCAATCTCCGAGGGAATCCGACCGCTAGTTGAATGTCGAGAAAGCTTGTCAATGGATTCAAATAGATCTCCAAACTGTAAAGCGATATGACCTTGTTTAATGTCAAACCCGAGAAGACTATTCAGGGATTTTAGCGATATTTCATTGCAATATACAAACGGCTGAGCATTCCAATCGGAATTAATCTGTAAAACGTAGGGCTGAAGAACCGACTGAATGCAGAAAAGTGCATGTAATTGAGAACTTTCACTAGATGATTTTAATCCTTCAACGTATTCATAAAAGATTTCATTCGATTCTTTAGGAACGTCGTGCTATAAATACAAATGCAAAAAACCAAGACAATTACTTTAGTCTGAGTTTTCTCCTTAGGGAGAAAAATTTTTTTCTTCGACAAGTCAACAACTGTTTCATTTTGTCTTTTGAGAGTCCTGCCAAGCTTCAATTTAACCTTATTAAAATCTTTAACCTTCTTCTTTCCCATTATTATGAAAAAGGGAGTATTATATACACGCGCCCAATTGTATAACGCGCTCCGACCTCAAGGTTTTAAATATGTGTAAAAATGAAATGCATATTTAACGATAAATAATCATAATTTGAATTTTAAAATATCCAAATAACGATGGGTTTTTAAGTAGCAACAATAACACCTAACGTGTCTATGAACGATTTCAAAATTTTGTATCGTGGCAAGAATTATCGTTCGAAATATACCATGTTCTTAAAATATGGAACATGGATAATTAACAATTTTGGGGGATTAATTTTAAGCTTTAATGCGTAATTGTACTATTTATGCACTGCAGTATTATTTCATGGTCATTCAAATGCAATGGCCTTAAATTTAACTGGTTCGAGAGCACCATTGGCTCTTGAGGTGTGCAGAAGCTGTTTCATTTAATTATTTCATTTCAACGTAGGTTTTAAATAAATCATTTGTTATATTTTTTATTTGATGCAAACTTCTGGTCAAAGATTTTGCAACTAAATTGTAAGTCTTTATGCGGCGGTGAAGCGGTCCTATTTTAATCACAATTTCAAATATATTTACTTTTATTTAGTTGAAATGTATCTAAGTAATTATTTTATTTGAATAATGTATTAATTTTACTCTATAGCATATATTCGTGTTTCTGGAATTTTAATTTTGTATTATTTAGCACCGTTTGCTCTCATTGGAATATGTCGTTAATATAATTATGTCTGTTGTTTTCATTGATTTTAGTTAATCATTTAATTGCCCTTTGATATAATTTGTTTCTTATTTGGTACAGACTGGCTGACCCAAAGAATTTTGGATTGCCTTTCGGACATAAAATAAGTCTGGACTCTAACGAGAAACCTGTTTCTAACCCTCCTATCGATCGTCAACCAGCAAAGTACAGTACTTCTCGTAAGTTTTCTATAAAAAATCCTTCAGGTCTATATGCTTTCAGTGTTTTCGATATAATTCACCAATTGCCCTACATTACGAAGTTCTAAATAGGTCAACTCAATTCTTTATTTACCCCAATACGTAATTTAGTATTGATAATTTGATGTTATTTGCCTTTTTGAATATATTTCTTTTCTCTACATCGTTTATTATAATTAAGTTATTTAATTTTTTTGTAAATATTAATCGTACGAATTGACAAATTGTCGTTTCTTTGCTCTTAAACAGTCTTCGATTGTTCGTATGCTTCGGCTATGTTTCTTAGTTTTCGTGTATTTTTCGTCTTGAAGGAAAATTCTATTTTGAAACCTTTTCCGATCTTGATACTTTCTGTTTGTTGTCATTACAACCTGTTATCCCTTATTCCTTGTATCAAACATGTATCTCTGTCTTATTCCTAATTAAATTGTTTTGTCAAATCCTTATGATAATTTTTCTTCCTCTTTGTTCCTTCCCTTAAATTAGCTAATGTGTTTTAGTTCGTATTGTTCTTGGTTCGATTCGTTCTCCATAACTACGAGCCTTCTAATTTATTATACTGGCAAATGGGGAATACTTCCTATTATTTACAACTTTCCTACTCGTTCACGCAAACTGCTCCATTCTTTTCTTATACAACTTATTTGCTTACTGAGACACATTTTTAGGCAAAGTGCTAAGAATTCCGTCTCTAATCTTCGCATTTATTCTAGAACATTTTGGACTTTAGATTTTAATTCTCTGAAAATGTAAATGCAATGCTGCATTAATGGAACTCGTGTTCTGTAATTTTGCTATCCATTAACCAATTGCACCTCTCATGTAAACAAGTACTTTTGCTATGACTTTGCGCACGGAACGGTAGAAATTAAACCTTATAACCAATCTATTGTTCTTTTCCTCATTTCATTATTTCCTATTCTCTACCATGAATCAAACGGATACGACTTCCTCGGAACTAGAATTTCATTGGCTTATAGGGGCTCATTTTTTGTTTGTTTACCGGTTGTGTTCAAATCTTGTTATTGTACGTTATGGCTAATTTGAAAAGTTTATTTTACTTCCCACTTCTCTTTCTCCAACGTAATTTTCGTCCCATTTGCCATCATGAGTTCGTGTTCGTTATATATTATGAGCCTTTTTTTTCTTTCTGGCAGTATATCAACTATGTCTGATAAGATTCATAAATCGTCCTGATTACTTTTGTTAGTATCTCATATCTTGTTGCATCTACAGTGTAGTCATGAAAATAAAATTTGATTATTATTACACTAGAAGCTTCTTCACTTATTTCCACTTACCTGGACTATCTTGTTTTTATAAATGTGCTAAAGTTTGGACTCCACCACCTGCAAATTTGAATAAGTCAAGGTGATATGATTGGCTATGCTGTTAGCTCATCTGTTCACAAAGGTCCAAATAAATCAGGCATAGAATGATAGGTGAGGTTTAGAATATTCGATGACTGCGTTATGAGTTTACCTTTTATAGGAAAATTGCTCCTAGGACTCAGATGAAGCCATGATATAACTACGTCTATTAGATCATCTATTCCATCTCTTATTGGTTTCTCGTTCGTGTTTGGTATATTAGACAGCTTTGAAATTGGCACAACATTTTCTCCCTTTCCATGCATAATAAATATAATATTACCTCTAATGGGATATATTTCTTATTCTTAACTCCAATTTTTCCTCGTTTGGATTCTCGTTGTAATTCGATGCCCCTAAATTTTTAGAAGCTGGGAGGAAGGGGGGGGGGGAGAAAGGGTACGATTGAAACATGTTTAATAAAAATATTTCGTAATCATCTTCCCCTACACACCCTGGTAGTTCCTTAAGCACCTTCTTCTTCTTCTCCATGCTCCAGGGTTTGTGCGGAAAATTACAACTAATTTTGATGTGACTCCGCTAATCATAGTGTGTGTGTATTTTTGTCTCAATTAACATGAACCATCGACAAAGGAAGCACTTTTTCTGCTGTCTGTCTACTATCATTGCTAAGTTCCGGATGTGACAGGGCTAATACTTGCAAGAATTTGATCTTATCAAAGGTATCCTGTCTAATATTTAGAATGGGTAAGTCTGTCGCACATTAAAGTTGGCGAAACTAAATTTCCTTTTTGGACAATTTTTTGCAGACGTTTCAATGATTCTAATGATACGCACGTAATAAATGAGGTTGTTCGACATAATATTTTTGCGGAAGATTCATTTAGTACATTTGCTAATCATTGCAATTGCCACGTGTTCTCGATTGGAACCCTCCTTGGTAATGACTTAAGATAAGATATTTGCGGTCACTTGAAGTGGAAGCTGTCACCGAAATAACAGCCTATAGCCATTTCCTTGGCGTAGAATGAAGAAGCTTCCTTCTTCGTCTTTGGATTTGAGCAATTAATGGGCTTAGCTATTTCCCAACAGTAAATGGTAAATCAGCTTTATTCCCAGGTACGATCAGACATGAGCAACAGTCAATACATTCAGTGTCATAGTGGTATATTCCATTATCAGATTTGAAAGTCCTTATCTTACTTCGAAAATGCTCTCTTGTCTTCTTTCCCTTAAGCTGCAAACTTGCAACTGCCTTAACCGTTGTTTTTTCCATTCACAACAAATTAATTCTTTTCTTTTTTAATCCAAACGCCACACAACAGAATTCACTTCCTCATTCGGGGCCTAAAATACCCGTTCAGGTTGTGTATATATTATTAGATGCATGTATTGAATGCTATAGTGGTGGTTTTATTTCCTTTATGACGCTCTTTTAATTTATGGCAAACATGTGCACTTTGTGATTTGTATGATTGGCTCTGTCATCTGCTCCCCTCAAGTTCCGGTTTCTGTTCTGCTCTTCACATTCTTTTCTCCCTGTATGTGGTTTTAAATCGATTTCATAATGCTCTTTTACGTTCTTATTATTGCCTATTCAGGTGGTAAATGTTCACTCTTCTCTCGTAAGTAACAGGCCATCTAAATGTCTATTATTCACTGCCTGCATTATTTAAGACATAAGCAGTTGATAAACGTTGCTGTTTCACCAAAAAGAAGTATTACTGAAGATACAAATTCGAAATGTAACATTTTGCAAACATCATTAAAAGTATACTTAGTCTTGAATTATGTATGATGCCATGTAATCTAATTTCCACCATAATTAACAACTTTGCTCCTGTAGTTCCTCGATTCCCCTGTTGAAAAACCTCGCTATCTTGAAGTATAATACTCTTCCGAAATGCTCTTTCCCACTTCAGTTACATTTAGCATTGGTTTTTCTCCTATGGTTTGCGCCAGGGATCTGAAAAAGTGATAATGGAATGAGGCGAGGTTTTTCGAATATGGAGGATGGTTTAGAGCTTCTCAATTTAAATTTGAGATTTTCTGGAGGTCATTTGCGCTTTTTGCTTGGGGAGGGGGAGGGGGGGAGTTTGGGGCATGGTCATGTGGAAAAACTATCCCGTTTTTAAGTAAACCTGGACATTTATCTTTTAATTTCTGATTTAGGCTTCTCATTTGTTGAGAACAGTAAACTTCGGCTGTAACGGTTTTACCAGTTCTAGCAATTCGTAATCGTTTATTTCACGTATATCCCCCACCAAAAGCGTAAAAGAAGTTTCCGAATCGTAAACTTAAACTTAAGGGATGGAATCGGTGTTTGATTGGGCGACAATCACCGTTTTCCCACTGCTGTTGTCGTAAACAATCACTCTTCTCGTCTCCAGTAACAAATTGTGTAAACATATTTAATTCTTCGTTTCTTTGACAACACTGAGATGCACGTTTTTCTCTCTTAGTTTTTGATATTCTGAGAGGGTTGATGTGGCTTCGCTCAAAGCTCGAAGTGCAATTGTAGAGTTGACCATGGGCATACGAGTTTCTGCTGTAATTCTTCCACAATTAACAGAAGATCTACCAGGGATTTCGATAATTCAACAGAATATATACGCTGTCCTGGTTTATGAACACCATTTAACGTCCTACTGCACGATTTAAATATGATAAACCAAAACTCTTATCATCGGACTGTAAGCACTTGACCGTATGTTTAGCTAATGGCTTTAGTGGCCTTGAAGGCTTCCAAGTCATGAACATGGTAAAACAGCATTCCAATGTCTGACGTGTTTTCTGTCTGCTTTGGAATTGGACATTTTACCAATAACGATCAAATGAAATTGATTTGTCATTATTCATAATTTTGGACAATTTTTCTACTAAGAAGAAGTATTGCTGAATTGTTTCATTCTCTCTATCTTAACATAAATGGGACTCAAACATCTGTCTGCGATATACTCGATTTCTTATTGACATTGGTATTTGTGGACTATTGCTGACCGAAATACCCGAAATTGTTGGGACCCATCATTACTCTCTCTCTTTAATTGCACATAATGAGCAAAAGGGGGTCTCATGTCAATAAATGACTCTGAAAGAAAACGAATCAATTGAACATTATTAAGATCACAATTTCGATGAGGCAGTTTTAAGTAGAGAAAAAATGCAGCAATTGGTAGCAAGTCAGAACTGTTTGCTTGTTTACTAGTGTTTTGACTGCAATCCAGGACATAATGTGACTTTAACTTTGTTGATTCTGTAAAGTGCCAATCCTATTTCTCACGAGATGTTAAGTTCAGATTTCTTCTTTAGGTAAAGCCATTCAAACGGCTGAATCTAATAACTTAAACCCCAATTAACCCTTATGGGCTGCCATAAGTCGTTGGACTGCAATAATTACAGCTTCATCACTACGATGTTTTGCACTTATAATTAGAGCTTTCCTCCGGATTTTCCTCTCTTTTTATTCACCTGACTTTTCATGGATTTTTTACTTTTGGTTTTTTTTTTTCCCACAGTATAGCATCTCATTTGTTGTTGCCACTACAGTGTAAACCAAGGTGTCTTTTGCCAAAAAAACTTGTATTGTATTGCATTGCTCAGCTTTGCATTAAAAGATGTTATCTTAGCGACTCTGTCATACGGGCGGTTCTTTACATTTGTTCGACGCATATTTCACAGATCATTTGCAATCCAATTGAAAGTATAAGCAGGTGTTTACATATGGTGTAGTTGGTCGGTTTTGTAGTACCCAGTTTCTTTACCTTTCAGCTAATGCGTGGTTTGAGTTTACTTTCTTTCGTATATCTGTCGTGACTCTCGCTAAGAGAAGTGAGGATTACGGTTATTTCATCTTTGCATATTGTCTTATACCAAGCTCACAAAAGTGCTTTTCAGCTTCGTCTTCTCCCGAAATGGTCAGTACCCTTTGAGATCTTGTTGAGGTATGTTAAATTTGTGTGCATCGATATCGATATGACTAAGTATTTGGAAGGACTCTGGGTGCCTTTGAATTGTTGACGCATTTTAATATTCACATGGTATTATTTTTACTGTAATTCGTATCAAATAACGATTCCGTATAAATCGTGTCACCCTTTTCATACACCCCTTAATCCTCTGAGAAGCAGAGATTTGAAACCAATTAACTTAAAAATTGTCAAAGATTGATTATGGAAAACGTGCAAGAATCTGATAAATCGAGTCCCACATGAATTTCCTTGTCTTTGTTCGAATCCCTTTCTAGCCTCTTTGACTAATAATTTTTACTTGATAGAAGGGTGAGATTCTACTTTTCCTCTGATTTTTTTTTTAAAAATATATATTGTTAGACACTTCTCTCACTTATATTCTATTTAATGCTCGTTTTCAGCCTGCTTCCATAGCTTTGGTCATCACGTTGACCTCGGTCAATTGCATTTGCAATTTAATATGAGGAAGCCAAGTTACTGAATATTGGTCTAATTGGTTTTTGTCGTCGCTTAGGTTGTTGCAGTTTTTTTGCTATCATGCTTCAAATTAGTTGACTTTGGTGTTATCAAACTAGATACGATGATGATACGATGTATGTAATGGATATGGGGTGTAGTTTAGAGTCACTGATGGGAAAATTACATTCTACCATCTTTGTGTGGGTCATCCATGTCATCTACTGTTTTGTCAATTACCACCTGACTATACTTCTATTTGGTGGGCGCTGTTAACTCAACTTTTGTTCACACAAATATACAAACATCATGTATCATCGTGACACATACGCGTTAAATGGGCGTGTAAGTCCTGTGTAGGGTTTGCAAAGTAGGGATAAACTTATCGGATGTTTACAACTCGTTGCCAAATTTCAATTGCTCTTTTCTATGTAAATTTATACGTCATATGTCAATCATTACACGATTTTCGGAGTGCTTTTCTTTTGTATTCATAGGAAATGTTAATTAATCATTTGATTGTGAGGATTTGCATAGGCGTGATGTTTGTGTGAGTTAGCTTAAAAAGAGGGCGTGAGGCACTTTTCCACCATTCATCCTTGGCAATTGAGTAACATCCAGTAGCCCATTTAAAACAAAATTCTTGGACGACACCCCATTTGCTTTGGCTATTATGTCTCCAATTGAGCTTATGCTTTACTCGAAAAAATGCATTCAAAACGGTATCTTCATTTGAGCCTAGAAAGGAAAAGTCGTCGCCTCCACACTTCCCTTAGCCGCTTTTTCGCTTTATAGAAGAATTGAATTCACCCTTTATCGGCTCTTAATCCGTCTCTTCCTTTTAATGCTGTTAAGAGCGGGTGTATAACGAAGCAACGAACTTCGTATTTGATCAGTTATCCAATTAATACAAAGTTTGTTACGCAGTTCACTCGCTTTCCCCCCCCCCCCCCCCTCCTCCTCCCTCCTTCTCTAATTTCTTCCCACTGGCTGAAGGAAGGAATTATAATTAATAGGTTCGTGTGAAGCGAAGCTAATGCGTTTCCGCTTTCGCTTGTATGTTCGTAATCCAAGCCTATACTATTGGCAAGCCGAATGGATTAGTGTCATTACGCTTGAGAGTAACTCATGATCATCATCTTTTATATGCTGATCTATTGAGGAGTTACAACAAATATTCCCCTTCTCGAATTGCCATGTTTTTTAATCTAGAAATTTACCATTTCCAATTTATGTTAGCAGTTTTCAAATGGTAAAACTTCTTTTCCGCTACTATCCAAAGGAAGTGTGTTTAAGCTAATCGGTTTAATAGAAGGGCAAAAAATGTGTAAATTTGAATGTTACCAACACACCTGACAACAGGCCGATATAATAAGATAAAGCCATAGGACTGTTAAGGCACACTTGTTGAGTATTGTTCATTCCCTAATGTTCCATTGTGTAAATTGCGTTGGGTGATGCTCTTTGCTATTACTGATATCCCATCAGGCTAACTTACTATTTACAATTCTGATGTATCATTTGGCTTTATGATGCAACCGTGTATGTTTGTAAGGTCTAACAACTTTTCCTAACATCGAGTGGAGAAATCATTTAGTTTGTTGTGATTACTGGAATTAGTGTCTCGTAAATTCCAAATTTGTTAAATTATTGCGCTCCAATATCTAAGGTTCTTATATTTAGGTGAATGCATGTATAATTTCCGTTTCGTATTGTTAAATTTATTAGCGTTACTAATTAATTAATTTCGATCGCATTCTCATTTGTGTGAGTTTGATCAAATAAGTGTTTATGCGGGGATCATGACCAAGCTTATCCGGCTGAACATTACTCAGATCTATTTACTGAGGATTTTCACCAGAATTTCGAGCTCATGTCATCTAAATCTGTTTTCTTTAATACCCCCTCTCAATTTACGAAAATAACAAGGAGTGTCTCTACTCAACCTAATAAAAAAATATAAATGATTCAGAAAGCTATGGTATCTTTTAATGAAAAGTGCCATAGAATAGAATTTATTCAAACTTGTTTAGATCTGAGATGGTTTAACCCAACCGTACTCACGCGTGTTTCATAGCATACTGATGCCGCCGACGTGATGAGTTTTGGTGGTATCAGGCGAAGGCTATAGGCACGTATTGAACATGTTTCAAACGGCAATAGCGCCTTCCCTTGCGAGTCTAGTACCAATAAAGCTTATTTTAAAAGAGGACCATACAGTTCTGCAGGGCGTTAAAGGGTTAATACTTCAAAAAAAATTTTGTGTGAAATAAGTTGTCGCTATCTACGGGACGGGATTTTGATTTTTCTCTTGTTGGTTAACACCCGTGCACGTAATTTCCCTTGCTCTTCATGTGCTCCAAGCTTTCTTCAACTTCTATCTATTGATTCCTCATGGTCTCCTTTGGCAGAAAATATTTGACACCTTTCTGGTTAGTGGCGAGTTCTGTTTTATTTATATTTCAAGTAATTTGAAGCCTCTTTGGTATATTATTCGTTCATCCTGTAAATTTCATTCTTCTCAGATCAGTACTTGTCACTGCCCATCGAATCGAATTTCACTAATAGTCGAAATTTGACCTTCTAATATATTTTTAAAATTCCTTCTAAACTGATACCAGATTTGTCTTCTAAATTTAGCGCGGTGCTAAATGAAAATAGTGGTTAACTTGTCTCATGTAAATTGATGAAAATTGATGAATGAATTTTTCCGCCGTAAGAACTTGTTTTTACTTTTAATTAAAATGAGGATTTGCTGTCCTACCTCCCTTCACCTCTAATCCGTTTTTGTAATAGGCTACCATTTATCTTTAAAGTTTTTTTTTCTGAAAGTCCCTTTTACATTTGAGCCTTACACTCACTTGAGTAACCTCTTTTGTTGTTCATAACACCGCCTGGTTGGCTGTTCTTGTCGGACAAAATATCTCTCTACTTTAATTTCTAGCGTCAAATGAGCTGAAAGTGCTAAAGTTGGCCAAATCCTCCTTTTGCTATTCATTGCCACTCCACTCGATACAAGGTAAGACAAGGCTGATCTCTATGGACGAATACTACTTCATTCATCTAGATATTCGGCAAGAACCGTCCTGGATTAAACCAGGAGAGTTTGCACCTAGGGTGGCAGTAATTTTTCAGAGAATAGAATGTCGCTATATAATGAGCGTATAGATATTATTACCGTGCAAAGCAAAATTACTCCAGGGGAAAATGGGGTTGGCTTTTAAGACTAAAACAGTTTTTGTTCCAACTTACTGCTAAACTATATTTAGGACTTGTATAGGAATGTTAAATATGGAGCTGACGTTTTGAAATTAGAGCAGAGTTCGAAACTACTTAGCAAATCTTACTCCCATTTCGTCCACTATTCATTAACAAATGTATCCTATTTAATTGGCTAAAAGTACTCTCACTTTACGAATGTTATTTTCGTTAAAGCTACGGAAATCTAGCACTAGCCTGTTTCCCAAATTTTTACTGAACAATAGGCTTAGCATTAAGAGTTTTAGAGCAAACTAGGTTTATCTCTACCTGCACACTTAGCTGCTTATCCAAGGAACATGGATCAGAAGTCTTCTGGCTGATATATTGTATGGATGTTATGAATACGGTTCACAATGCGCATTAACCCTTTAGCGCCCCGCAGAACCGTGTAGTCCTCTTTAAAAATAATCTCCATTGGTACTGGACTCGTAACAGAAGGCGCTATTGGCGTTTGAAACATATTCAACACGTGTCTATAGCCTTTGCCTGATACAACCAAAATTCATCACGTCGGCTGAATCAGTCTGCTATGAGACATGTGTGGGTGTGGTTGGGTGCATTTTTCAACAAATAATTCGGGCATTAAAGGGTTAAATATGTCTGGGTGTTCTTAAATTTACTCAATAAAGGCATGGCACCTGAATCATACTGTACGGAGGCAAATATGCTCCAGTAGTCGAAAGTCGACTGGCGCTTACGTGAAGCTTACATCCATGATTCCATGATGTGGGAGAGTAGATACACGTAAACCTAATTGAGTGCCTTTCTTTGCTTCATTTTCGGCCACTGTACTACACTTAGTGGTAATTTCAAAGTGCTAATCTGGAAGTATAATTTATCTGGACTCTTATTCCTCTTTTTTTGCCTGATTCTTGTAAAAAATCTTGGCTATGTATTTACTAACGCTACTGTTTCACGGTGGGATTCGACGGCAAAGTTGACGTGAAATGTTCTCTCTTGTCTTTGATTCTTCTCTTCAAGTTCTAATGCTTCTGTTGCCTCTGTGTTGACTTTGATTTGAAAGATTGTCTGTAAATTAGTCTCCAGATTCATAAAATTGGAACTTTACTCTCAGGAAAAAAGTTAATTTTAATGCAAGCCTTGTCGTTAAAATCTGGAATAAGAGTGTTAGTAGTGTATTTCTTTTGGCTAAAATTAGCCTAAGAAGTTTATCGACCAGGGAATAATCTGGATAATTTAGACTTAACAACCTGTTCACTTAGTTTGAGCAAATTATTCCTGCTTTTATGACAAATTCTCTCGGTCGTTTGTTTGCATAACTATGAACGGTGGGTCAAACTCCACTGCGAAGATAAATAGTCGATTGCACAGGTAAATTAGGCCAACTTTTGGCACTGCCGAGAGTCGCACGTGTTGCCCCATTTCTATCTAACTTTTTTTTCAAGAAAAATAGAGCATACTTTCATCAGCCGAATCGTATCGATTCAACACATTAAAAGCTAATGTCCAGTGAACTTTCAGTTAGTAGTCATTTGACTTCATTTGAGCCTATTTTTTTATTTTTTTGCAAGTTTCAATTCAATTTTACTTGAAGAAGTCATTTTACTTCCCATTTTCTTCCTCCATCCCCTGAGAGGGTTTATTATTAGTCCGTGACAATTTAAATAACATTTTTTTTTCAAAGTTTGCGCATAGCATATATTAGTTAAGGCTAGTGAAACAACAAATTTTAAGTACACACAGTCTGTATTTAATTCTTGAAAAGGTGCATATGCAGTGGGATGACTAACCACCCTGAGTAATCTTGATGAATTGGTGGTTAATTCTACTTTTATTTAAGTTGAGTGCTGTGACTACTTCTTATTATAATCTGCGAAAGTTTAAAGCAAGACACTTCTTTGACGCCCACATTCTTCAATCTCTGTAATATTTGAAATTAATTCAAAAATTTCACTTTCGAATTTCCCTTACGATTTTTGTCGGTGCACGATATATCGAGGGGAGCTTCTATTTATGAGAATGTCTTTGCTTAGTTACTGAATTTGTTCGGGAGCAAGCTCATCCCGAGAACTTTTTTTGCGCTTTCTCTTCTATTATTCATTCCTTTCTTCCAATATTACTGCAACGCCTTTTTCATTCTCCGTCTTTTCAGCCCTGACCGATTGTATAATTCCTCCTAAACACCTCTCTTCTACTAACGATTCAAATATAACCTAGTTTTTTATTTAACTGTGATTTCTTTACAATGCGATTCAATTGCTTGACCTTTTTTTCATTTTCCCATTTACTCCAGTTCTTCGAGGCCTCTTCAAAGCACCTCCAATCGTAGGCCGAAGTGCAAGCCACAGTCTTAGTCGTAGGAAGAGTTTGGCTGGCTCACAGAAGGTAAATCGACAAGAACAGTACCAAGACGACAAACTGCAGCCTCGAAGAGCAGAAACTTTTGCTTCTGGTTCTAGACAACGCCGTCAGACCTCTCTTGATCCTAAGGATGAGGAAGGAATTGAGAATGAGAGGGGTGGAGGTAGTGTGACCTACTTTACTCGATTATCAACTCTCCATCGACCTATATCTACGGGTGACGTTGGTAATGCTTCTGGAAGTCAAGCTCCTGAGTAAGTAGTTACTTCTTATTTTGGTATTTATTGTCGCCATTATTATACGACAATGTTATACGACTTTCAACGTTCTAGTCCCGAAATAGCATTTGAGCACGAGAAATGACATAGTAATATATAATCAAGTCAGGCTTTAAAGAATGGCATTTTGTAAAAATTTCCAAGCCTTTGATTCATTCACTTCACGATCTTCTTTTCATGTGCAATATCTAACTAGTCCATGCAACTTTCTCTCATTACCTAATTCCTGGTTTTCTGAGTGGTGGTCTGCTGACTTAATGGAATGCTTGACCATACCACTCCGAGTCATTCGTGCCTTCATGCAAGTTCTGTTTTTGAAGATGAAGAACGATGCTTGAATACTAGTTGTCTAGATTTATTGCCGAAAGAATTCAAGTAGACATCCTGAAGCCGCTTCTCTGACTGTGTTGTATTATATTGAATTAACACTTTGTTGATTCAATTGTCACAGTTAATCAAATCTTCAAATATCGACCTCTGACTTACTGATTTTTTTCTTGCGTCCTATTGATTTTTGTCGAGGTTGGATTTAACCAGTCAGCTGTCTCCGCTCCTATTTGATTCATAATCACGATAATGTTCAAGTGATTAATGACCTGATTATTAATAATTCATTTGAATAACTATATGTGAACATAATTAATTAATGCTATAATTTGAATATCGCATAGTTAGGTAGAAAAAAGTGAACTTAACTGGCTTCAAAAACGCAAGTAATGAGGGGTGGAAGTTTTGTTAATCTGATACACAGCATTTAAACCGCTTGTGCTGAAGCGGAAATTGTTTATAATTTGCGTCATTTTTGAAATATCACCATGACTAGGCAACTGTGTAGCATTTATACGCCTTAACATTTAAAAATTTGCACTATTTTGAAGTCGATCAACCTGCACATCCCGCCTTTACTTTATTTATTGGGCAAATTGAGGTCACTAGATCATTTCTGTCCTGAATTTAATATGTACGATGGGCAGGCCCAACCCCCAACTTCTCTCCTTCAAGTCATTTCTAGGTCGATGATCTATTTTGAAGCAGTTAAGGGCCTATGTCCTCTATCATTACTTTCTATCTATAGATCTCTAAAATGATATTATTTCTATTAGCGTTTGACTTCCAGATCTCCCAACATACAATTAGGAGAGCGCTTTCCAGCGCTTATCCTATGCAAACGAAACAAAATCATGGAACCACATCCGTGGTGAAAAGTCGAATTCTGCAGCCTCGCTCTCTTATCCACCTTTAATTACTCTGCTCACCGGCTTTACACCCATTGGGAATTGAACTCGTGAGCTCTGACCTCGCGATGCACATATTTTGCATTGTGGCACATGGGTATTTAAATGTCGTTCATACTACTTTAAACAGTGGCAATATACACCACTAAGGAAGCGCAGTGTGTTTATGGGATGGCAGGTCGTGCTTTGATGGAACCAAGTCGCTTGAAGCATAAGCAATTTAGATATTCACTTGGTTGACTAATGATGACCATTGTAAAGCCTGCCATTTGATATAATAACAATACTCACTTTGAAAGGCTCTGAATAAGCAGTTATGGTATGTCATCATTTATTTCATCTTGTCGTTTTATACGCGTGTCTATAAAACATCCCACCTCTGTTTCTCACCTCATTTCTCATCTCTTGCAACTTTTGGATTCTAATTTGTATACTGTGAGACACCAGTTGGGTGGCCAACCGGCTTCTTCTTACTCACAACGGACGATAAAGCGTGTATTTTCACCTCTCAATATCCGTTGTATTTGGCCCTCTGTCAGCTTCATCAACTCGATTAGACATGCTTACATAGTTTGTGCTTTTTAATGAATAATTTCGCAACTTGTTGTGACCAAATCTGATCGTCTAATTTGGAAGACCAGTTAATGACTTTTAATTTAAACCATTGTGTGTTCAATTGTGTGCATAGCCAACAGCGTTGCTTATTTCTGATCAACAAAAGAGGCTACAGAATATGAGTCCGTCATACTTAAGTCAAGTGTTGGCAGTACTCTTCTTAATGGGCTTTAGGATACATATGATTGATAGAGGCAGACATATTTATGAGTACTCTAGTATCCTTACCCCAGGCACTATTTGGTCAACTTAATTGATTAACCCATTCGCTTACAGCTTAGTTTTGGGGGCAAAAGTATTTTCTTTCAGCCTTGCTTTGCCTGTTGATACTTCTCACCCTTTGTTCAGTTTTAACTCTAGCCTTCCCTTAATCTGAAAATTAATTCCCGAACGATATACGACAGACAGGCAAATCAGTGCGTACTTCTTTACTCTCTTTCAGACTGGATCATCAGTTTGATTGACTGATTGTCCTCAGGTCCAATTTACTATTTTGGAACTTCGGTGGTGGGAAGTGGATTACTTTCGGTCTCTCCGCCACTGTCAGTTTCATTTGGCCATGTGCCAACATTTTCAACACGTTCATGCCTTTTACTATGCGGCAATTTATTTGGTTTTGACTTTGGCTAAGCATCGTTTTTTTATCATTAATCTCGGAATGTTTATAGTGGCAATTGTAATAATTAGATGATTCGGACTCCCATTCTATGGCAATTAACAGGATAAGCTTGTACGTATTTTTTATCAGGGGATGGAAACGGAACCGCGAAACAGAAAGATTGTCCACTTGAATCTGGAGGGAAGTAGGTGTTGAAATCGTACTTCATTAGACTTCTGGAAGTACTGCCTTGTCTTATTTTTCATAGCAAGTGTAATTCTCTCTCCAACGTCTTTTTGGCAAAATAGGATAGAGTAAGTTTGACAAGATCTCACAACTTCGAAGATTGCCAAAAGGTCAATGAGACCTCATAAGTCTTCCGATATGTTTCGTTTTTTTCTGCAATGCCTATCAGGGACAAATGAAAAGCAACTGGACCTCGCATTGTGTAACTTACCTCCACCTTTGGTAAGTTGTGGCCAGTACAGTTGGTCATATCGTTCTGCCGAAAGGATGCGCTTATGAGTGACCCCTGATATCCACATGCCCTTATTCCCTCTCCCCTCTCCCCCCCCCCTCCGCTCTCTTCGCCATAGTGAAATGTCCTTGCAAACTTTATGGCTCCGCGGTACAGTATTAGGTGTCCCCTACACGTTTATCCAAATGCTACGTTTTGAATCAAGTTACAGTCAACTCACACCTCTAATTGATTATAGTATACGTTACTCTTTCAGGCTAAAACCATTAACATTAACATTATTGAAGGTGACCACGAGATCATTGAAATTTGTTACATAACTCAGCTAAAGTTACCTACATTAGTCGGCGTATTCCAAATCAGATGTTACGATGTCGATGTTCACTGATGTCCATTCAGTCGCCCTGGCTAATTCCATTCAATAGAAGGGGTGATAAAGTGAGAGTTTCTCATCAAAACGGCTCCTATACTCAAACTAATGACTGCTAGCACCTTTCCTATTGGGCTTTTTAAAAACTTTAAGTCAATTGTGTGAGGCGCAGATATGTGGTACCAGAAACGATCTTTAAGTCTCATTTTTCCTGTGCTTACCCTCCCCCCTCCTCCCACCACCTTGTCACCGTATGGAATTTTGAAATGACGTTTACTTCATTAGCATATGTGATCTCCTTCGAAATTTCATCCTCCTATCACTTATTTCCCCATTTTCTTCTCAGTCTTGAATCTATGCTTTCTCGTGCACATTTAGTGATGTGGATTGCCAACCACAATGGTTAAACCTGATCTATAGGAGGGAGAGATTGGAATGGATTTTTCTCATAATATCGGCTCCGAAATACCTTATTGAGTTGGGGAATTTTATATTAAATAACATTCTGTGATTTCATGGCACAATCGCAATGCAGGATAATTTGGTTCACTGGCTTCTTTTTATTCCAACGTCTTTCATGGCATATGAGTTGTCACAACTAAGGGTCTAAATGTGAGCTTACATCTAAGTAGAAGGATTCGGTTTTGGAGTTCCTTTGTTTCATTCTAACTGTCGTAATCTGGGGAAGTTATTGCTCTGAAGCAAATAGTAAATAAATTGGTCATCATTCCATTGACCGTCTAGCATTTTAGCACAATCGTTAATGGCCACCAACCCTATGCCTAGGATAGTCTTATTTAAGCTTTAAGGCATTCAGGTATATCAGATCTGTTAATGGGCCTTGAAAAGATTTTTTTATCGTCTCATGTAAAATAATTATACCTAAAATTACAGAAGTTGAAGGCATTTGTGATGCGTGATTTAGTCTCATTGGGTAGGATCAGCTTGAAGCTGCCACAGAAAGTAACTTGTCTATGATACGGGGAAGGATCTAATCTCATCAATAATACCCTTATACCAACACTCTCCTACATGGCGTTCAAAGGTCATAAAATGTTTAAATCTTGTTCGGACCTGTCTCTTATGATAACAAAATTTGAATTCTATTACTAATTTCATTATTTAGTGCATTATATTGGTTTCCAGTTCCCAGCCTGCAGATACGTAGATTTTGAGTTATTCTGATCAGGTGCTTACAAGATTGCCGCCATTAGTGCTTCTGTACTTCATCCGGTTTTGGAAATTTATCTTGTTGACTACTTTGGCGCTCGCTAACTGCTTTTGATCATCCTCCCACGTGATGTGTTGACGATGTTGTTTACTTCCACCTGATCACCTGCTTGTTTACGCTTGTGCGGCTGAGATCTCATGCGTTTGCACTCTCTCTCTCTCCTACTTCATGGTTGACTTGAATGCACTTTATTTTGTCTCGACTTTTCCAGATTTGTTATTCCCTCATCTAAATGCAAAAGAGGCCCATATGCTTCGGTGGCCACGTAGAATAGCATTGTGTGTGTCTGAAAATGTGGAAACCTTCTTTACTCCGCTGTTTTTTGCTTTCTGGTACGTTCAACGTGGTGACAAACTGCCGTGAAAAGCTTTTACTTCAACCACGTCTACTGGCTACTTGTTTCTAACTTAATTGCCTAAACATCTAATTTTACTCAGAGATAGGCTTCCTAAAGCTTCTGTTGCATCCTTCCAGGCTGTTTCTTAAACCATCTAAAGTCAACTAGGTCTGAGTCTAGTCTCATTGACCCGGGCCAACCAAAGTCAGGAAAGAGACAGAAATTTGGTAATTGAGAGTCTTTATTCTTCGGTCTCATCAGTTGCTTTCAGCATTTTGGAGTTTATTAACATTTTCTTTAAACAAGAAGGATAGTTAACTGGTATTGTTTCATCATTGAATGTTTAGATCACACTGGGAATGTCGCATGATTGCAGATGTAGAAAGTTTTCGACTTTGCCAATCTACCTGTCGATTTAACTAATTA
Organism: Hymenolepis microstoma; assembly: GCA_000469805.3. NCBI lineage: Eukaryota > Metazoa > Platyhelminthes > Cestoda > Cyclophyllidea > Hymenolepididae > Hymenolepis > Hymenolepis microstoma. The sequence goes on along the minus strand of LR215995.1, from coordinate 4,500,532 downwards.
GGTCTCTGAAAGCGCCATCCTTTCCGGTTCTCTCTACTTTCTCTACTTTTTACGATTCTTATCCTTCCCACTTGGTACAGTCTATTCTCCCAGCGCTCAGGCCCTTTATTCCTAAGGTACTCTCCTTTTCAATCATCACCTGTCTTAGCTTCTCGGCAATCACTTAAATGCTTTGAATCGACATTAATTTCTTAATTCAAATCAACCTTCCCACTAGGACATAAATGTCAATAATAAAATGATTTGGGCTTTAACGGGAAGTACATTAATTCTTTGTTCCCTAACCACTTCCATTTGCGCACCTCCATTCCCCTAGCATTGGTTCATTTTTTTCATTAATTTCGCGCTCCGCTCTTTCTTCCTTTCCACCTTGTCGGCAATTTTTGCCTTTCCGTCACCTCCATTTTGCCTCTAGTTTATTAGGTGTCTAAAACATCGATCTCGACTCTTGGTGTGGTCACTTGGGTAGATAGTTTAGTGAATAATAACCACCTCACCTCCCTCCACACTCATTGGAGAATTTGAAGGGTTTACAGGCGTCCTCAAGTAATAAGTAGTAATTATTTCCTACCTAGTTGAGGTTGAATTGCTCTTTACATACTGGTGCCCTCCTGGTGAGAAGGCAAATCTATGACTCTGGCATTATTTTTGGACACAAATGTCAATCCCTATTTCTGCACTGCTCCAGTTATTACATTTACCCATTGGTTGCTCACAGTGGAAAAACAGATGTAGAGTAGTCCACTTCACCTAGTGTGCGATGATTTGCACACTTTCCACCCGCAAAACTCCTGCTCTTTCCATTCCCTATTCCTCTCTTTCTAATCTTCTATATTTGCTCATTTCTTGATTCTGTCCCATGCACTCGTGGTCCAACTCCTTTCCTCTGATTTGGGAAAGTCTGCCATATTCCATTAGTCTTGAAGGTGATCAGCCAATTTTTTAAGACACACACTGTAGAAATGCTACGCTACCGGCCCACGAAGTTCTCGCGTTGTAGCTTTGATTGTGATTTTGAATGCAATTTATTCTATTTCTAAAGATACTAAGAGCTATTTTTTCGGTAATTGTTCAGACAGCTGTGTAGTCCACTTCCCTTTCAACCTCTGCGCAACTCTTAAGTGCATTTGTAGTGTTTCGCGATGGGGCTATTTAATTTTGGAGCGTTGTCTTTTACACAAGCAGTTCGCTTATCTTTTCCCATGGTAAATTTAATCTTGTTTGGAGCAAAACTTCCAAAGAGAATAGGGCAGCATGTCACAGGGATGGAAGAAGGAGGCAACTATCTGTGAGGTTTATGCTCTTCGGAGTACTCTCCTCCACTGTGTTCACATTTTTATTACCAACGCGCTTCGTTCTGATAATACGTGTGATCTTATTGGTAATTATAGATGCTATTCCATCATCTGTTTACTTTTGTTGAACGTACATCTAATCCAATTTCATACCTCTATTTTACATAGTGCAAGTCATTTTTCAGCTACATGTTCGGGTGAGTAAAGTGCGCCTGTTGTTCTCTGTGTTGACTTTCATTATTCTAGTTTCTAGTATAGTTAGGTTTATTGTAAATACCACGGTGGATTTCGATCTATTGTGCAAGTAGTATTTCTTATAAACCAAGACATCTGCGTATTAGTTAGAATTTGTAGTGACTGAAGTTTTGGTCATTTTGCCAGGTAGTTTTCTATTTGAGTCATTGTATACAGGTCCGGTCAAGTTGAATATAGTTTGCGAAAATTCGTTTTAAGTGAATTGATTTTACTCTAGATTGAAATTTTCCGTTTAATTGCCGCCTAGATTCGATCTTCGCATTTTATTGAAAGGGAAATTGTAAATGGCGGTGCTTTGTCAAAATCGCTTATTGTTCTTTGTTCGTGTTTTCTCATATCCCAATGTTGATATTGGCTATGCAGTGACCAACCGGACATTGACCTCTAAATGGCAATGGTGTCAAAGTACCAGAATGTGCAACGCGTATTTAGTCACCCTCTAATCTGAAATAGATTTAGCACTGAATGGCACTTGACTTTGTGGTTGTTCTTTTACGAAACTGCATTCTCTTGTCTTTTGATCTCGTTGTTTTCTACCTTTTAGCCCCGTCACCACCTTTTCCTCTAACCCAACCCGAATCCTTACCCACGACGGCGATTTAACGGTAAGTGCTTATTTCAGTTTTTCTCTCCTTGCGATCAGTCTTTTTTAACCAATATCGCCTTTTCAATTGCCTATTTCATTAAGTACATTTATTGCAGTAGGTGGTAGCAGGACAGTGACAGCTTTTTGGTGATTTAATTGTCACAAGATGGTTAAGAGTGACAGTTGGGGAATATTTGTACTAAGAAAAGCAATTGCTACCCAAAATTGTCACTTCTATAATCTCATCAGCCTCCCAAAATAGTCCACAAAATCCAGAATTTAATAATAACATCAATGTAAACAGTTTTCCACAATTTATTCTAAAACGAAAGTTCATTAAATATGAAATATCTGTTATAATTAACAGATGATTATTATTTTTCTTACCTTTCGGATATAAATTATCAATCTTTATCCAAAAGTCACTAATTAGCGAATTAAAAACGTTCAGATGTGTTTCGCGATGTGGGAAAATCGATAAATGACTTACAATCTGAGACAGCGACTTATAGACAAACTTAAGGAGTTGGTTTAAATCGGTAAGTGAATTGAGTAGCAATTAAGCGTCGGTAGGTGCCCATTTTGAGACACCGTCCATGATGTACTCATATACTACTTCGTTAGGCGCCTTCTATTTGTCATTGGATTTAATGACTACTGCCTGTGCTAAATGTCATATAAAGTATGAAGTTTTTACTGTTACTCATTTAAACGTGACTTAAAGCGCATGGTTAGAGTCAACACCGCATACCTTTGTTTGTATACATTCTTTTGCAGTTGTTCAAAGGTCGCCATTGTAGATAAGCCATATGTAAACTAAACGCCCAATAAGTTACAGTGGGGAAAAAACGTATATTTATGTAAATTTCCAGTCATGGGTGGTGATTTGACCTCAGTGTGACCTCAGGCGTTATAGGTAGTGCAGGTTGTTGCACTTAGTCATTTTAAGTTGCTCAGTTTGTGGAAGATTCTATAAATGCATTGCCTGTATCTGCTTAATTTTTCCTGTTCTAAAAATAGATTTGTATAATTGTTAATCATTTCCTTACTGAAGCCCCCCTTTAATTTGAATTGGATTAGAGACGGTGCTTTGATTTTCGGAGTTGATGCGGGTAGGGAATGATGTCTTGTTGAGTGATTACTACTATTTAAGAAACCGATCAGTTTCATTTAAAAATGACATGGACTTAAAGTACGGCACGAATGATCTACTTGTTATTTGATAATGTTTTTTGTTCGCACTAAAATAAACAAATAAATGTGTTGCAGAACCATTGTCGTTTGTCATTATGTATTCTTGGATCATGGGTTGGTTTCCGTACAATAACGTTCCAACTAGATCACGTATAAATATAGCCTCAAAGGCCATTATCTGGAAAACGTTTTCTAAGTCTCGTTGTGGATAGATCGATCCCCCATCAAATTCCGCCACCGTCTTCATTAATCAACCTCAATCACTGTGGTGGACCATTCCATTAATTATTCATACATGGGTGCTTGTCGAACCATTTTGAGCTCATTACTGTAATTTATTTTGCTTCGATCCTTCGATTTCCCAAAAAGCCTTTAATTCATGCTACTAACAAATATTAAGTAGTATGTTTATATATTTTCGTACTGCACTTTTCATTTTATCAACCTATACATTCCTTTATTTAATGCTTTGCATGCAATATTTCATATTCCGATGCCGAACTCAAAAATATTATTAGTGTGCATTTATAAAAAAAACTGCTTTAGAGGGAGGTGGGAGAGGGGGGAGGGGGGTGTGGCAGTAAACTAATGTCGATTTCACATATCTCTTGATTTTACTCTAATTGTGTAGACATCTGCCCCCCCTAATCGAACGATCGATGAACCAGTGATAAATGCAGTTTTAAATTATGCTAACATCATGGAGTTATGATTTGGTATTTTAATTATAGACTTCTTTGAAATTGTCCCCAAAAATGTGTTTCCCAACTTTTGCATACCACTTCTACGTTTTGGCCATCGTATTGTTAGACGATTTCGTACATTTCATACATTGGTTTAAAAAGGAATTAGCTTACTTTGGCAATGCTCTGGATGACAGCCTTGATTCTCCTCATTTATAATTGTTTATTGTTTTTTATTACGTTTGTTTTGTAGTCATTTTGACTTAACTGAATCTTATAACTAACTGATCAGTAAAAGGTTGCTAAATAAATCTGTTTTACCAATACTATAGGATTTGTTTAATGTGTAAAAATCTCAAGAATTTTATTAGCAACCTTGAATCCCCCCAATATATACATTTTTTATTTACTCCCTACTGACTGAAATCGCCTAGGTGACGCAGCCTTCGGATTGATTTCCTACCATTCTCAGCGAATTACAGTTAACTATTGGAATTTTTTAATCAATATAATCACAGAATTTCAAAATTCACGAAGGATCAATAAGGTAACCCTTTTCATAACTATGAACATCCGGCGTATAATTAATGGATCAGACATTACTAACTTAAGCGTAAATATGCGTAAATCAAATATGACTGAATGGTGAAATTTATTTATTTGTTGCTATTTGTTTATTGCAATTAAAACTATTTCAATTCCAGCGTCCTCCGTTGGTAATTGCATCAGGCTTTGCACTTTCATTTCAAATCATGAGCTCGCCGCACATTGACTAGCCAATTAGAACTAAATGCTATGAATCACTCACTTCTAATTGGCTAGTGTTTAAAGCTAAATCAAATACGTTCCCTTGATAACTTTTGATGTATTAGATGCATTATTATCTAAAAGTATGGCCTCTAGGGTGATAGGGCAACAAAGAAGTAAATCGGACTGCATGCTAGGTGATATTTATTCTAATTCGAACCTTCCCAATCACTCCCATATAAATAACGCATACAATGGTCCAATTAATAACATAGAGTTGCCCTTCAATGGTGTTGCTGCTACGTCAGCTAACACTACGTCTTCAGAGTTTATTTTTCACCTTCTTCAAGTATTATTTACAGGATTACCTCCCCCAGATCCAATGATTTTGGAAGCCCTAACTCATGACCCTCATTTTTTCCTTTCCCTCTTGCCCAATTCTGCCTCTGCCGTGGGTTTCGATCATCCTGGATTGTCAAACGATGAACGGAATAATCCACACTCTCGTCGAATTTCTACCACTGTTATGCGTATCTTTTCTCCGATGCGGAAAAAATCCCGCCGTCTTCGAAAAATGTCTCCTCAACAAACACGTACTCGGCTATTTCGACCCTCCACCACATCTCTTCCGTCACAAATGATACAAATGACTGGGGATTTTGGCACTCGTCACGACCATTGGTGGTCTATGTTACAGCTGGCGAGGGATACCTCGAATCCTCCAGGACCTCAATCCTCTCAACCCACCCGTGGTTCTCCTATAATTATTTCGACTTCGGAGGAATCTAAAAGGACTAAAGAGACCTTGGATACCTCACCAGGAATGACCGAGACGGCTGAGAGCGCTTCAGTGGCATCAGATGGTGCTTCAATAAATCAGGAAATAGCTTCAATCCCTGCACAACCTTCTCCCCTTCAAATTTCTTCCAATCCAGACGCTTTAACAGATGAAGCCCAAATCGCAAAGTTAAAGCAGAATGCTCAACGGTTAGAGGCAGCAATTCGGAATATAGAATCGCGTAAATCTAGTGAGTAGTAGTTACGTCCATGTTTGCTCTATGTATTTTATTCCCTAAGGCTCCTCTCTCACCTTTTATTACGAGCTTTTGAGACCGTTCTCGAAAATGTTTTCTTCAATTTTCACCGTATATATGTAGTATTTATTGTAAGTAAACATTTCACTTCTTTTGTATAAGTGACCGTATTTTAGTCGATCTCAATTGTTAATGACTATTTTCGAGATCTGCGAAAGTATGAACGTCTGAATTGTCTCGTTTTTTACATCCGTTTCTACTTCTGGGTCGTCACTAGCAGCATGGCTACATCCCTGATGTCTAATATCAATGGTTTCTTTTATCTATTTTTTTTTAAATTAATTGGAACTTCTTCTAATTACCTCTTGTCATGCGTTTCCAACTACCTTAATCCGCTTTTAATATAATTCAATCTTAAACGTTTTTATCATTTATAATTTCATTTTGGGAGTTAAACTTACTACCAATATACTTCTGCCAAAATTGTCCACTACCTTTACTTCCTCCTTGTTAAATTTCATTCCTTTAGCAAATGAGTGTTCAATCTGCACGCCTGCTAAGTTAGAGAACCTTTAAAAGTTTAGATTCTTCTCCATTCATTATACGTATGACAAAGAGTATGGATGATGACGGGAACCCACCTGAATTGTGGTATTAGTTAATTAGTATCATGATCAATCACGCTGTTTGAAATAATGGTTCTTGCTCAATGGCCCCCAACTCTATTAAAGCAAATAATCCTGCATGAATAGTAGATTTCAGCCCCCACCATGAATCGGGAACTCAATGAGGACCTTCTAGATTATTCATACAGGTGCCGCAGAGGTCAACTTCTCACGAAAAATTGTCGTCTGGTAAAGATGAAGAAACTTCTGAGCAAAGTGAAACATTTTGCTGAAGCACAGCACACAGAATAACAAATGACATGCTTTACAAACAGTTCAAATGACACTCTTTGAGTAATTCAGACTGTCGTGATTTCCGGTTGTGTATCCCTCATCCACTGTCGAAGGCGATGTGATGCCTCCCTTCGTGTTTTTAAAAGAGGGGCTTATTTTGAACTCAAATGCCCAAGGGGAATTGCTCAGCACTGTAGTATTTAAGCTCTGGTCAACGAAAAGGAGTACCTAATGGTAGGCTCTGTGTATAACGGTAAGATTCGACTTCGAGCCACACCTAAAAAAAGTGAAAAATGATTTTTTGTAATGTTTTACGATTTCACTAGTCCCAGTGTATGTATGACCTCCCAACTGCACATATCATACCCCGATAGACAATTATTTGAGGGGAGTAGTCGAAAAAGACGCTATTCACTGTTCCCTGTACTACATAAGCTAACCAGTTAATTGTTAGCATTGAAGCAGTGTTCGAGACCGTTCCCAAGGAAGGTAGAAAATCAACTGATCCAGGTTTTGGGAATAGAGGCTGTAATAGGCACGCTTCTTTGCTAATGGCGTAATTTCCCTGCCTATTGAATTTCCTTTAAGTCTTTTCAATTTCCTAGCTACAAGTTTTCATTCTTTTCCTGATAAGGCACCCGAATTTACTTCGGATGCCCAAGATAAAGGTGGTCCAGTGTGAATAAAGAAAGATTAAGAAATAGCGTCTTTTTACCATTTAAAAGTGCCAAAAATACTGAATCTTGCGATTAACAACATGGTGAGCATTCAGTGGTGCACACCAAGTGTTGAGGGTATTCACGTCTATTTGAACATTGCCACACAGTATATATCGATATTTGGTTCCTATTTTCTTCGACTGTGTGCTTAGAGTCATTAATACAAATGAAAAATTATCTTTCTTTGGGAAGATATATTAGCAGGCACATATAACAAATACAATATTCTGCTTTTTCCAAATTTTTATTAATTGAATTATCACAATTTGATTTATTTGGACTGAGCTGCAGATTACATTTTCCAATTAAGTATCCTATTATAGCTGGCTATAAATGGGACAGGACAATCTCTGGTAATTGTGCGTCAGAGAAGGGAATCTCACAAAGCTTCATGTAGTTTTACTTACTTTTGTTGTGTGTTTTTCTGTAATTATAATTGAGAGTGGATAGATTCTCCAACTACTCTTCTGCTCGAGCGAAATGCTGCGTTGTTGTAATATGAAGTATTAGGTAAATGAGAGCACACATCGGAATAGAGCATTTTTTTGGCAAATGCAAATTATGATTTAAAAGCAGTTGAGTAACCTTAATGCCTGATCAAGATATTTCTTATAAATGTCGAGCAAATTCAGTGTGATTGAAATGCCTTTCATCATAAGGAAGTGGAAGTTAAGAGGGAAAGGTGAAGATGAGATAGTCTTTCTTCCCTATTATTTTCAAATCTACGTGGTGTGTTGCTATAGCGTTAACAAACAAAATGTCAAAGTGAGGCTAGTAATTACGTTGCTCTTATTCTAGTGCTCTATATATCATCTCTTTTATTCATATTAAACTCTTGCTTCATTTGGATCGGTTGCATGTGAATATTGTAGGTCTTCTTAGTTAGTTAGTGAACGATTGCCTTTGGTTCAATCTTTGATCGGTTGGGTTATCCTGAACTTTTTTGTAAAAGTCCTTCTATTTAAGCCCTGAGATCACTGTTCTTTATCTTGTGCTTCCTAACTCTCCCCGCCCCCCCCTCCCTCTTCCCACCCACCCCCTCTCTATTGTACTCTCCAGCTCGTTCTTTAGTGTGTGTGCTTCACACTTTAGGTCTCTTGCAGCTTCTACCTGATTGTGACGCCCTAATATTAAGAATTTTTGGTATTAATAACTTTTTCGAAAGTCTGTAAAAATTGGCAAACATAATTTCTAATGCTTTGCTGTCTCCAGATGGTGTTTTGACTTGATGCTAATTGAGTACAATGCCATTCATAATTCATTCAATTATGCTTCCTTTTAATTAAATCTTTCCCTATTTCAATTATTGGCTTGTGTAATAGGTAGCAACTTGCTGATTTTCACGAGATTAGATAATCAGTGTGCAAAAATATAAAAAGATCCTCGGAGTCACTAGAGCAATACAAAGAAGTCTTCCAAAGCTATTATAGGCCCCAAGGGTGTTTGGAGTGGGCTCGCAACCTTGCTGGACAAACCAGAAGCATACCCCTACGCTCAGAGTGGATCGAACGCCTTTAGGTCAGTATGGTCATTACCTAGACAAGGCTATCGTTCACTCATTGTTTATCTAGACAGGCATGTTGGCAAAAGGGGTCATACTTGCTCTCAGTGGTTGTACCTCCTGATCACTTTTCCCATCTTTCATACATCTTATTGACTTTACACCCTTTTGAGATTTCATTTGGCTTATCTATTGGATGCAACCTAATATAGGGACAAATTTTGATCACGTCTCCTCCCATATTCTCGTTATTATTTGAACAAAATGAAAAATTGCTGGAAACTTCTTTACACGAGATCTAATTCAAAGCCGAAAAAAGGGGGTATGTAAGTAAGATTGATAGGCAGAACGGCGAATTTAACATAAATTAAAGTAAAATGCAGGTTTTAGTATGTGTGCGTGACTAATTTGATTGGGAATGGTTATGACGACAATCGGAAGGGCTTGTTTTTTTTTCCTCCACACAAATTCTACTTCATGTTTCATTGATTGGATGTTTGATATTTCTTGTTTTTTTCCCCTCTAATTGACACTCTTTCATTGTGTTAGATTTTCTACGTTGCCTGTTGAAAATGTTAGCATTTGGAGTTCTGCGTCATCTCCTTTGGTAAATTACAAACGTAACTGCCTGCTATGCAATTTATAGTGCATGTTACTGTGTTTTCAAGCCGTAGGTGGTAATTCATTTTTTCATCTTCAACGAGTTTCATTCAATATGTCTTTTTAATGACTATGGCAACGATCATTTCCAAACCAAGGTTTAAGTGCAGTTCGTAGTCATATTTCACAATGGCAGTAGAAATTGAGAGTAGGAGGGGGGTAATGTATTTTAAGAGAACCAGAGACGAATCGTCCGCGTAGAATGTATGTAAGTCACGTTATTTAAAATGGGTAGCCGAGCGAAATGATAACAGAGCTTTCGCAAGCACAAATCGAAATGCCATAATGGAGTGAGTTTTTGGTAACATAAAAAGAATAAATACATTGACTGCTCTCCTTATTTTTTTTTCACCTTGCTGTTTGTCCGAATTAATTGGTATTTGCCTGATTCAACATTCCCTTGAATTCCTTGATCAAAGCAGTCCACTTTCCTCGGATCAGAATGCGATACAATTTTTTGTTGAAGACCGGAAATTTTAGATCTAAATTTGTAATTTTTCAGGTTTTTCTCCAAATTAGTTTAGTTTAGTGTTTGCTTCGAATGACGAATCGATAATTGAAATCATCCTCTAAACTTATGAGATGAAAGTTTGTTCTAAGAGACGAAGACGATTTCACACCATATTCACTCGTACATATTCTCGAATATTCTTTGATAACGCTTATATTGGTATATTATAGAAATAGGCTTATTTTTATCATGGCTAGGATTTAGGTGTATTTTCTCGGCCAATTTAATGACTTCATTTGCCTAATTATGCATTAATTGTAGTTTCGAGCTTAAATTGTATTTGATCCTTCTGGATCCGGCTCTTCTTGTTGTCTCAATTAATCTTAGTGCTACTTGAAGGTCAAAATACCTATGGCAAATAAATTTATATTCTTGGCTCAAAAAAACTTTGGTTTGATGTTAAATTGCGTCGTTAGCACGGTTTGTCGAACAGAAGTGCTGCTTCATTGATTTCCCACTTGGAGGATATCCACTTGGCATCATTTCTTAACTATTTTCATTCATTCCATTTTCTCCTCTATTCAGTTGAGTTAGTAGTCTGTTCTTATTACAAGCTCTGGTCCAAAATAAGAGTGGCGATTGGGTTGGTTTGTGGGGAGGGGGGAGAGAGAGAGAATCACTCCTTCCTGTTTTCCATTTGGATAATCTTGTTCAACCATTTTATAGAATTCGTTGTTTGTAATGCCGTTTCTCATAAAGGAAAAAGGGAGAGGAAGATTACTTTGTTTGCCTTTTATAGAAAATGAAAAAAGGCGAGCTTTTTTGGACTCAAAATAGTGATAAGAAAAAATTTCTAGCTCACTTAATTTTTCAACTAATCAAATTATGGGCCTATGTTGATCATCATTTCACCTCCAAATTGTCATTCTATTTGCTTTAACACATACGCATGGCTTGTCAGTATGCCAGCTGACAAAGCTAGAACAAACAGTCAGGCGTTAGTGGTGCCACCCTATTGATTCATCGTTTAGCGTAGGCTTTATATTTCCTGCATTGTCCGGTCATTGTTGCGTTAAAATAAAGGTAAATTACTATCTGTGCTATTTTTCATGCTGTTATGCTTACTTGGGGGTGACATTGTTCCCAACTCCATTCATACGACTTTCCCACTTGGGGAAACATTTCAAGCCTTAATAATTTGAATTGCGAGTCGGACTTTTACTGGAACCATTTCGAGTAAAAGTCTTCAAAAATAGAAGCGTTTTCTCCCCACTCTTGTGTTGTTTTTGATCGAAATAATCAACTTTTCTTGGTTTCAAAGTTGATAAAATGCAGATATGCACGTATTAGGCGCGCTCTCTAGGAAGCGTTCTGGAATTTGAGAGTTTGTAGCTGTTTACGTAGTATCTCCGTGTTTTTTTTCATTAGATTAAAGGATAGTTCTCAAGAAAGTGCTTCTCTCTCAAGATGATGACTTTTAAATTTTTTTATTTTTTTAGAAAAAATTGTGAGATTTTTAAACTAATAATTACCCGTAATCACTTCTTTTTCTTTCCTCGAATTTCAGACATTTAATTGACTTTTGGAAAGGCATTATCTGGAAAGTTGTGTATCCTCTATTTAATTGTAATAATTCCACAAATTATAAATGTTGCTAATAATTGCTTTTGCATAAAGTGAACTTTGGTAACTGCACTTCTAAATTCAAGTTGAAAAAGAAAAATTTATTTTAATGGGGATTTTTTTGGGTAAAATTTTAGCTTTATAGCTTGGTGATAGATTTGCTTCATACCTAGTTCTTTCTGAAATGGGGGCTCCTCCACTGCAATATTTCATTTTTAATTGGCTCATTAATGCTGCTACCGTTTGATCTCTTACTGTAATGTATGGCATCGCAGGGAAGCAATGCTTTTCGAGTTTGTGAATGCTTTCCAACGCCATTTGGAAAAGTATATTTAATGTTCATTTTAGCTTAATAAATGATTTCTTTGTGTTTTCTACGCAGGTTTGACCATGCTTCTTATGAAGAATGTCCTCTGAGTTTCACATCTGCGGCCTGCTTCTTCACTAGCGCACACTTTTGGTAATTATAACCTTAGTGGTCTGAAAGTGGAATTATTTTAATCTTAGTTGGTGGCAAAAGAATCCGAGGAAGATGTTCAGACGTGTGATGGGGGGCTGAAATGGCATGAAGCTCTTTTTTTAGTTCTCGACCTTGTTCACTTATATTATGGCAAATAGTATACAAAATTTATGGAGACGATTGCAGTTCCACCTTTTCCTATATTGTTTCATATGAGTCGAATTCTTTTGATGTTAGCATATGACATTTATGGAAATCACGCCAATCAATAAAAATGATAAGTTTGCACACAATCATGAGGTCAGTACATAAGTAGTTGATGGATGTACAAAAAAGACACCGCGATTTCACAAATTTTATACGCCCCATGAGCACTGGTCACACCATTGCACTTATGTGTTTCCAGGTTAAAAATTACCTCTATGTCATTTAATTATCTTCTGTTTTTTTTTATTTTTACTACTGTTTATTAGTCGAACAAAATGGTCTTCTTTTTCTAAACGAAGGTGTTGCATGTCTTGGAATTGGGTCTTTTAAATTGTTTAACGGTGGTTCTTCGAAATTTTCAAATCTTACCTAGGTGTAATTGGGAAGAATCCGACTTTGTTGTTAGATTGCATTGCATTGAGCTGACACTTTTAATAAATGTTTCGTTTTCATAAACTGATCTACTTATATAAGGTCAATACTTCAGTAATTCTACGGATTCTATAATTACTTCGTACTGCTTGACACACTTGAAAATGATGAATTGCTTTTCGCACACAGCACGTGACACCGTGAAGATGGGATTTGGAAAATTTTTTCGATTATGAAATTTAACTGGCATACTTATCTTTTAGTCAATATTGCTTTATCCTCAAAGTCATCTCTATTCTATTTTACCTACACGAGTGACTTGATTCAGTCCTTCGATTTGCACAATGGTATTTTCCAGAGGACTCGTCTATTCACCAGAGGACTGCGTTGTCTATTAATTTCACAGGAAGATCTCTATTCTCTGCATTCTTAACAGAATTCAGGTTTCGATTTAATTATTATCACAGTCACTACTTTAGCATAGCGCCTCCTTTTATTTCCATCTTCCTGTCTTTTGCGTTTTTGTGGCACAAACTCGTGGAGATTCTTTGGATTTTCATTCCACTCCATGTCCTTCCTCTGGCAGTCTACTGATTCTGTCATCTGATTGACCGTTGACTCAACCTTTTGTCTGACGTACGTCTTTCTGAACACGGTCTTCGTTCCGCCCATCTTTCCCCTGTCCTCGTTTGCCATACAAGTTGTAACCATGATATTTGTGGAGAAAAGCGGTCCAAGAGCTTTACTTGGAGTGGAAACAACGATGGAGTAAATCAAATATAAAAGATGTATAGTAGTGGAGAATAAGGATAATAATTGAGTTAGGAAATATGAAAGTCTTATTATAGTTTTTGAGCTACATGTTTGTCTTCTTACGGCTTAAAGTGGTGAGCTTAAATGTATCACCTATTAAGTTAGGTTCTACCACTCTTTAATTTTTAGCTAGCTAAAAAAGTAACCTTTAAACTTTCCTTTCTCTAGAACTTTCCGACTGGTTTCTCGATCAGATGTTGTCTGTGCGGAGTGCAGTCGGCGATGGCACTTCTACTGTCCCCTCCGAGGCGGAGATTAAACGAAGTTACAAGCGTGGAAATACTGAATTAAAACAACGCCTGAGTGAGCTGGAAACGCGGCTCAATGAAACTCGTCTCAGAATCTCACAACTTGAAGATGGCGCCAAACAGGCAACTGAAGAAAATAGTAAAGTCAAGAGAGCTCCGTCCAAATCCACTTCTACTAATGAGAATGGAAGGAAAACTGGACTGTCGGTCCCAGGCAATGAGGACACAGGTATGTCCATTGGCTTTTCAAAACTCAATTATTAAGCCTTCAATACATTTTGGTAAGCACTGTTAAATTACAGCCCCTACAGTTGATCAAAATTCAGTTTACTGAGTATGGTGGAGGCAGAATGTGCTATTACAAAGACAGTTGACTAAATTGTGACAGTTTATAATAATGAAAACGCTGTTCTTATAGTTGGTGGTTGGAGTTCAGTCTCGCGGACTGGCCGTCGAACGTCAAGTAAAGTGGGATGGGTGGCTGATTTTGATGGTTCAACTTGAGAAATAAACTCATCTTTGTGCTGTTGAATTTTCCTTCAAATGGCCTTATTATCATTATGTCATTATGATAAAATGAAACAGCAAAGTTAACTAGCAAGAGCTTTTGCACTAAATACTATCTATATGGAGCAAAATTGGATGTTTAAAATTAGCATACATGACTGTCCAAATGTTCGCTGTACTGCCTAGCAACGGGATCATAATGCCATGTCACATTAGCGGGTGATTTTCCAGTATATTTTTGGTTTTTGTCATTGGCATTATAAACGGCTAAAAGTCAATGTGTCTCTTTAAAAAATGAGCACCAACGATAAGAAGACTAGGGTACGGAAATCATAGCTCTTAGTACACTCCAAGCTATTCTCATTTCCACTGAACTTTTATCCAAAAAACGGAGAACTCAAGCCATTTTTGCAACCTTTTGAGAATTGCGCATAAATTGCTATAGAGAAAATGCTACTGAGCTAAACCACGTTTTTGTCTGCAGCTGTCTGGTAGACTGACGAAATAGTCTTGACGTCTGCTGCAACTCAACCGTACTTCGGCTCAAAGAGAGTTGTTCGTATGTGTCTAAATGAATTCGAGTTTTTCAGAAGTTATTTTTACAATTTGACATAGATTAAGACAATTGAATTTCTCGTTGCCCCAATCTCTTACCTTAGGGGGATTTTCTAATTTGTTTTTTTTTCTTTTTTAGATGCATCCATCTCGTTGACAAATGCCCCACTTTCAATAAAACCCGGAGATGAGCTCCACCCGGCCATGACTGGCAGTTGCCATCAAAATCTGCCTTCTTCACCCTCTCTACACCACGACAGGGCAAGCAACAAGTCCCAAGTCGCTGGCAGAGAGGAGCAAGAGGGGCAAAATCAAAGCTCTGACCGTCTTCCACAACCCCCATCACTTTCCAAAATCGATGACACGCACTTTGAACAGACCCGAACACCCCCCGTTCTTAAACCCAATCCACCTTATCTGAATCTCACTGAAACAGTTCCTGGGTTGCCAACCGGCCGATTACTTCGGCCATCTGGTTCTTCTGGAGATTCAGAGCGACCTGTCGGTGGATCTTCAGATCATTTTTCTACCTCTCAGTACTACCCTCATCCCACTGGCGCTTCTACCTCACCGAAACCGCAATCAGCAAAGAAGACTCGCATTTCAGCTGGAAAGGCACTCAAACACAGTCTTTCGTATGTGGAGTTACTAGTTAAATTTGAGTTTATCCATCGATGCAAAGGTCTAACGTTAATGAAAGTATAGTGTGTTTTAGTTGCGCTACACAAGTTGCAGGATGGTTTGTCTTGAACTTCCTATTCGTTGGCATTTCGATATTATTCCTCCATGTAGGAACTTGCGGATAATACTTAGAGAATGATAAGCTATTTGAGTGCAATTAATTCGATGATATTTGTTACAATTGCATTCAGATGGACATTCGTAGAGAATTGAGTTAAGATTTTAGGTGTCGATAAATAACTTTTTTTTATTTAAATGAAGAGATATCAGTTCCCATCGGGGCTGTTTATCGTGAAGTCTGGCTGGTTCCAATCAGCTTAACTTCTATATTTCATCATTTTTTTATTGATTAAATTCCTCTGTTATCGTGGAGGTAATGTAAATAAGTGAAGCCAATTAGTGTAGATATTACCAACTTTTTGACTTTGAACATACGTGGAATGTTTGGTGTCGGGAAATCAGCATCTATCAATGCTTGCTTCAGAAATTTTAGTTCCCCGAAGTCATGGGTATGAGCTCAATTGGATCCAATAATTTGAATGGTTTATGAATGTATGAGTCTTCTACTTCTTCAATTAATTCTCGCATTTAGGCTAGAAAGATCGTTGAATACCAGTTTGCCTAATGGCCATGATTGGCGACTGAGATTAATGGATTTTCGACGAGTAATTAACTACCTCTTGGTTCGGTTAATTTTAGAGGTCTTCAGCTTTACTAGTTTGTGACTCAGCATCCTTTGATCTTCACTAACCAGTTCGTTGTAATATCTGGGTTAGTTGCTGATGCCAACCGCAGAGTATACTTGAGTATAAGTTTTTCCAACCTTACCCTATCAATGGGATATTCCCATACGGCGCAAAAGGCCAATCGCAATTGGGGGGCGGATTTCTAAGTTTGTATACCAGTTATTTTAAAGCAGGACTTATGCACGCTAATAGGGGAGAACCCAATAGGATGTGAGTGAAAAATTAGCTTTTTCTGTCTCTGAGAGAACTCTTGCAAGCGTGGACGCACCTGCGTTTGCTGAAGCACGTCCAGGTGTGCAAATAAGTACAAAAATCGATCGAGAACGTACTTCTATGCATTTTGCATGTAAATTCGAATTTATTACTTTCAATCGTAAAATGAGATCATTCATGAATAGCCCTCTTGACGATTATGTAATCTTAAACCTACTCCAGGCAACCCAAATCGTGTAAAAAAAGACTGAGCAGATGCAATTACTCCTTAAGTAAATGTCAAATTTTTCGAGGGAAGGTGGGGGTATAATTATTCACCTTTTGACAAGTGGCAAAAATGGAGAGTGCAAAGGAGGAGGCGGCTATTAAGAGTTTGTTTGATTTGACATTCATCGGCACAAATAAAAACTTGAAGATGATGAATTGCCTTTTGCACACAGTACGTGACACCGTAAGGACGAGATTTTGGAAAATTTTGTCGATTATGAAATTGAACTGGCTACCTTCAGCCTAGAGATCAGAAGTAACATTGAAAGCTATCTTTCGACATTCCTTCATCACACGTTTTATTCAGGGTACCTTCCATGTGTTTGGCAGTGTTGGAAAGGGTCGCTTAAAATAAGCCTACCTTATACCCTTACTTCAATCCCCAGTAAACTTTAATATCTGTTTTCAGGTTCCAACAGGTCATTGCAAACTGTTCAGCTGTTTTTAACTCTGTACTTATTGTGCTTATCAAGTTCTGTTTCCCTTGACCTCTAGGAAATTCACCAAACCATTCGGTCGCCGTTCAGATGTCGTTATTTCCACCTCTCCGTTGAATATGACGAAGTCAATTAGCGATGAACACATCCCCACCTCTGCCTATGGTAATATCAGTAAGTTTTTCCATCAGTCAAAGTTGAAATTTTTATTCTTTGCTGATTGTTGATGCCGCGAAGAGATGAAAACTTTTCATTTATTTTCCTCTCTTAGCTGAAGCTTCTAATCTCCCTAAGATTCCTTCTGTGATGAATACCCGAACACTTAGTCCATCGTAAGTTCCATTATTATATTCTTCATTTAAAGACAATTAATAAAATTAATATTCCCTAACAAATGAGTTATTGTCGTTAATTACTTTGAATTAGGACCTAGGTAGTGGGGAATTCTTCGGATTTTCCCTAATGCTTCACCTTTATTTTGTTATTAGCATATTTCTGTCACGAGACATTCCATAGTAAAACTGGAACTCAGCTTTGAGGTGTGGTGACTAGGTATTTGCACTGGATAGTGATTTGCATGACATCTCTGTCATATTCAAATTTATTTAAAATCAGAGAGAAAATCGTGCATCTGGTGCTGCAAAAGCTATAAGATCGCGTGATGTATTGCCCGTTTCATCTTGATAGTCGCAGAGCCGCTAATTGGCACAAATTAACTCGGCTTGGCTCTACTCGCTTTACTTCTGTCGCATTAACTGCGAAGAGATGGAATGACAACAGCTTTATACGATTGGACCCATGTAAGTGCTCCTCCCATGCACGTCAATTAAACATAATTAATCAAATCGAATAAATGGACAAAAAGTTCTAATGGATTGAAGCCAATAAGTCCTTTTATAATGGGGTGTATATTACTCGTCAGGGCATACATCCTTTCAAATACAGCCCACAGCACTGGCAAGTATACTGCTACAATTGCTAATTAAGGTCCATATATTTTTCATCGCTTTACAACACAGATGATATCCTCTTGCATTTGGCTATTTTTAGAACCGGTGTCTCCAAGTCCAAGAAGTCGAACAAACACGGAAATGGTATCCCTGAGTATCAGGTGGGTTTATGGAACGATTACCACTTAAGTTTTATCCCTTGTAAGCCATTCTCAGTCGGTTTTATGATTGGTTTTCCTATGAAACATTGAATAACAGCGTTGTCTTCATTTCTTTCAAACCCCTCCCCCCTCCCCCCCCCCCCCCCCCACGCAAACATAAATCAGCGCCTTTCATCAAATCATGCTCCCCCTCCCCCCAACTAGTCGCTTTTTAAATTTACTCGCAGTTTGTTGTCCCCCCCCCCCTCACCCCCCCATCCCTTGTTGCCAATTCACTCAGCCATAATGTCTCATTGCATAACGGAAAGAGTTTCCCCACCAGATTAGTCTCACTGAGAAACAACTCGCCTTTTGCTACTCTATTTCTAATAACCAGATCTATCCGGTGAGATTGGTCATTCAGTTCACTGGGTGAACATCGGTAGACTTCGAACCTATGACCTCTGAATTCGTACTCGCCATATTTTTCACAGTCTACGGAGTATTCGCTGTATTCCCAGGTCAAAAGTGTTTCAATACACGAACACTGATGAGGTAACAAGCGTGTGTCTTTTCATAATGCACACTAGTAAGATTGTCTCGAGGAGTCTGTTAGAAAGAATATTGATAAACAGTTTGTAACTACTGTCTGATCTTTAAGAGTCTTTAAAAACCGTCACAGTTGTATCGCATCTTACATTTTTTTTCAGGAACCGTCCAAGAAAAAGAATCGCGCAGGCTCCATCTCCTCACGTCCATCTCACCAACACCTTTACCAACAAGCCCAAAATCAACAGCAAACTCCTCATCGCGACTCAGCAGCCACTTCAGGAGCATGCAGCGAAGCTCACGCTTCCTCATCCTCCCCTCACGTCCCCCTCCAACCCAATTCCGGGAATGTAAATCACTCATCTGGCGCTGGAGTCTGTGCTATGCCTCTTGCGAACATCATCGATGCTCTATATGGCATAAACATGTCAACTGCCACCTCAGCTCAAGCTGGTAGTACTCTTTTCCCCTTACCTCGAAGTGGCACAGGCGCTGGGAACAATCCAGCTACCCATTCATGCGGTGGCTCAACACAATCAGGAGGCGAGGCTCGTGGAAGTCTTAATGGAGGTGGTGGGTTGGTGACCCCTGCAGGTGGAGGCCAATTGCAGCAACAGGGGATCATTGGTGGGCCCACACCACCTGTGTACAATGTTGCAATGGCACTCGCACTGATGTGTCAACGAATACAGTCCTTGATGGATACGCAGTCAGAAGCGCAACTGAAAGCGGTTACAGAGATTAAGGAGGAGTTGAGTGGTTTGAGGTCGGATCTTACCGAGACGAGGAATATTGTGAATACGCTTACCGTGGAAGTGGATGCTTTAAGGGTAAGTTTGCTTTTACTTCTAGATTTTTTCTTCCTACATTGTAGTACTTCAAGTCAATTCGTTGAGATTTAGCTCGTTTCTCCGTTTTAGTGGCAGGTTTCTTCAAGTGATTATTTCATATAATTCAAGTTCATAGTTGCATGGCATATCTTGCTTGAACTCTGGATATTTTATGAGACATTCGCATGAAGTGTTAGGGTACTAATTTATGAGTCGAGGTAGTTTTTAAACGAAATTGAAACTGCATTAAATAAACTCATCTTTTTATACAAGTTTCTTTGGCACTGGCTTGTTCGCTCCAGTTTGGATATATTTGATCTAGTATTCTCTGTGTTGGGAGAATTTTATTATAACCTTTTTTGCACAATCTCTACATCAAAGTATCCTTGTGGGGCTTTGAACTGACGAATATTCTGGGCCTCAGAGTTCAATAAGTGTTGAAAATGCGCACAGATATTACCTGTAATGATAACTCCACGGGTATCTCAAGTATCTTGCATTAATGCGCACGCCCCTGAGTGCCTGAGTGCCTAGCTTCTAGATGCTTGCTCAAATGTGCCTTTTTTTGTATCCTATCACTTTTTCCTCAGTGAGGAAAGGCTGGTTCCAGTTGAGTCGTGTCTTTTTCTCTTAATAGTTTCTCTCGTTTCGGCACCCCAGTATATATATTCAATTATCCCACTCAACCTCTTTATGCTAAAAATGTCAATTAATTTATTGTCCAGGCTTAAAGTACAAATTTGGTACCTGCTTTTTATAGTAAAAATGCAATTTACAAAGTTGTCTATTGTAGATGGAATCAGAAATTCACTTTTTCATTAGCTTTGTGCTGTGCTGGTGCATTTTACTGTTATCTCGTATTATATAGATTTATTCACATCTGTCCCAGTGGAAGCTTCAATACAACATTCAATTCGCTAATTAACAGTTGACAAGTCCTCCCTTGTGTCTTTGTTATAGCGCGACATGCAAACCAAGGAGGAAGTGGCCAACCAAAAACTCGGTGACACAGTGGCTAAGCTTGAGCAACTGGACGCCTCGGCAGAGAAGCTTCGACAGAATGTTCAACAGGATCTCATCACTATTCGAAATGAGCAGAAACACGCTCTAGAGCCTCTCAAGTATCAGCTCGCTACGGAAACCCGCGATTTACGCGACATGTTCACCACACTGAGTAACAAGGTGAGAGCTCTCATATGCATTTAAGTACTATTATTTTGATTTGGTTGTTATTGGCCATTCTCCAGCCTATTGCACAAACGACTAGAGCAATGGTATTCTGCAATCTTCCAGATAGAAGTTCATTTCTCACTAAGCTGATGATGCTCATATTATTTAAGTACCTTGTATTAACCCCCAGAATAACCTGGTTTTAGGTGACAATCCTAGAAAAGTGTGAACGGCTGTCAAATCTTGATCGGGATCAACCACGGTTTCTTCAGTCGATTGCTAACACCATGATTGATCTTTTCGTCTCTCTCGTGGTTTTTATTACAACCCTAGTTCAAATGCTTATTCGTTTCCTTAATGCTGGTGCCGCACTTACAAATAATCGGTATGTTTCGCTAATGTTATGCTTATGCAACTGACCTTAATAAAATCCTTTACAATTCCAAACCTCTCTTCGTCTTTGTCAAAGATGGGGGAACAGTGTGTAAAAGTGGTAGAATTTCCTCCTTCACTTCTGCAGAATTTTTTCCGAGAATTCTAACAAGACTACCAACGATTTTATTTGATTGGCCTAGTTCAATCATTTTTTGCCAAACAGGAAGCATTGGCGCTCATACGAGTAATAGTAATTCTAATGATGAGTTTTTTATTAATTATAGTGAGGCAGGTATTGCAATCTTAAATCACTTGGAAGTATTGAACAATGGTCGCAATCAAGCTGTGTAAAACAGAGTGGTCACTTAGAAGTTCCAAGTAGATTCAGTGTCCATAATTTACCAGTCTGCCTACTTCCTGGTGAATACAATTTGCAACATTAAGGAGTGCATTGCCACGAGGTTTAGAGCAGCTCACTTGTTAGTATAATGACAGATATCTACACGATCCTAGTTAATTGTAACTCTTTTTGTAACCCACAGCAGGGCTAAAACGTACTATTTTTATTAGTGGCTTTGCCACTCCAATAAGTTAACACTCCTCTTGGATAGAGGGTGGTCTCATGGGTGAACTACTCGCTTACATTAAGTAGTGCGGTTGGCCATTTCATTCGATGGGTGTGCAGCTACTTTATATTTGCCCTTTTTTTCATTTCAGGGTGTCAGCCAGAGTGTTGAACGTCTGTCTCGTGGCCTTAATGCTCTTTCTTTTTCTCCCCGATTCAATCGTCCGATGGTGGGGCCGAAAAGATGGCAATGCCCTCAATCAATATCCTCACTCACCTCCCTCCCTTCCTCCACGATGATCTCCGAGAAATTATCATACACAATCATCAACCTGAGAGAGAGCCATTCCAGACAAGTTTATTTCAATAGAATAATTTTATCTCCTGTACAAAGAAGAATTTTACGCGCACTCACCATTGCAGCGGTCTCATTCTTCATGCGCCTTTCTTCCTTCAATTTCTCTTTCCTTCCTTTCATTTTTTGCTTCTTGTGGTGTCTTGGCCATAAATTTCGTGAAAATCGCCTCTTTCTGCCCCCTACCCCCCCCCCCTCCCCCCTCCCCTCCCCCGATATATTTAAAATGTACTTAATGAATAAATGTGGAAGAAGGTTACTGCATAATGTTTTGATCATTCTTTGTGTATTAATTTCCTTCCCTGTCGTCCACTCGTGTAAAAGTATCGTCTCCTTTCTTGGAATAATTTTTTTTGATAAAATATATTCGAGTTCTTATCCTGTGCGTTGTGATGTTCTTGCTTTTGAGTGCGCTGGTTGTAAGGGGTCAGTTAACTTGTGGTGTAAGAATTAATGTATAGCACCCTTTTATAATTTCATATTTACACTAGTCTATTAATCTCCTAACTTACAATTTAAGCGGTTCTAATAGCTGTCATAGATATACACTTAATGACGTGAATCCTTGATCTTATTTTTGCGTATTTGGATGCCCCTTCAAGTAGGTCCGAATCAATCAACTGTGAATGGTCGCGTTGTTACATGGACTCGTGATTAAATTATTTTCTTGGTGATTTCACGCTTCTAGTGATATTGTGATGGGACTTCGGATTTGGTCGTTATTCCCTCATTGCATTGATGGAAATCGAAGCTACGCACTTGTGAAGCTCTCTAAAATAATCTATTTACGCGAAATGATAATGAATATTCTTACAAACCGCTGCCTTAGAGGTAATCTTAATTGAAATTGAAGCAGTAAAATGGTCAATTCATTCGAGATTCAGATGGCAGTTTAACTGATTCAAACAGTTCATAATTGCTGCAAATTCTTGGTCAGGGTGTGCATTAAGGAGTTAGTTATTGGCTGTCTAACTTTTAATGTGACTCCAGTTTGATGACACAAATGTGATTGATTGAAAGGGTTTTTGTGCGTGAAATTCGGCTCCACAAAAAACCTAATTAATCCAGCTTAGTTGCTCCACAATATCTTCACTATCTCCAAAGCACCTAGTTGTCAATTGTTTGTTATCTCTAAATAAGATAAATAAATAACGATATTGATATCAAGTTGTCTGACCTTTGAAAAGAGGTGCTTTACCGTCCAAAAGGGGTCTATTGGTGAGCTTTCCTCTCTGTGGGGCCTACTTTAAAGGGTAATTTTTACGTCATATAATTGGCAGGTGTCTTGTCCTTAATTGGCTACTTCAAGTAAGATCGCCAAGACATTAGCACAGAAATCCCTTGTGGAAAACCCAAATATCACAACTCTTTTATTGACCAGACTGAATTAGCCCAATTGGTCATTGGAGGCGTAATGCCAAGAATCTGATCTATGCCTTCTGATTTAGAAGGTGTTCAAAGTCGATCGTTACATCTTAACTAAAAAACTCTCTAGCACGCTCCATTTCAACTTTTTATGATGTTGTGCCCGAGCTCTCATCGATAGACCACGTGGCATGCTGACTTTGAGACACGGTGACTTGAGTAGGCTTGACCGCTCGTTTGCCTATCTAGGTAGTTGTAATTGACACATCATGCCATCAAGACAGGTCATCTCACTGATGTCTATTGCATATACTTCCCAGTGCGTACCTAATTGAGGTTTCCGTCTTCAAAATGAATTTAAACTAAACACTCATTGAAGGCAGGCGACAAATTTATCGCTCGACTCTAATCTGACAGTTTTTGTGCCAAAATTTGACTGATCGGTTTAAGACACCCTTAAGTGAACCCCAGCTAATCTTGCTTGATTTAAAATAAGATTAGAGGGAGAAGGAAATCTGTGCATATAACCTCTGGTTTGATTGGCTCAACAAGTCATCTGCCTAATTCAGTACCGACTACCAAAAAGTACTTTAGTCGACCAAAGTCAAATGGATGAGAGAAGTGCCATTGACTAGCATTTATTGGTAACAAATATCTGCGTGAAGCTACTCATATGGGCAGCACTGTCACTATTATACTTGTACTAAGTAACTCCATTGCGTACCGAATCAGCAGTCTGATCACAGGCAATCGGATGTAGTAAGTTCATCTCGGTTGGAGTTCTGCAATGAGCGAACAAAAGTCTGCACGATGAACGTTGAAACCTTTTGCTGGGGATGAAGTTCCTGTTGGTCAGAAGAGATGAATGCTCACAGAATCACTAACTAATTAGGGTAACAGAAACGAAGGTCAACTGGGGTCTAACACCGCCAAACGACCATTTCAAAAAGCGTAGAACGGATTTTCCATATTACCACCCGGATTTTTAAATAAATAACTTTAGTTTGGCCTCGATCTTAATTTGCGCGGCTGGTTATGTTTGCTTAAAATTAAATGCCAATATTTGCCTGCTGCTTCTTTGATTCAACGTAAATTATCCTCATGTAACGAAGGAAGTACGTAAATAAAATTTCCAATTGGGCCTATTAATATCAATTAGACTAGACACACCATCTGTCGTCCATGGCGCGAAAGCTTTCGTTCAAGGTGAATCAAAATTAGCTAGAAGTACTAGTGCATTCTACCGCTGGTGACTATTTATCATCTCTTCAGACAGCCAGTAGACCTTATGATCGAAAATGAAGCTGGAGTAAAAAGAAAATTTGGATCACCATTCCTATTTAATTTATTTCCTCAAACATTTCCTCCCATTACTAAAAAGTTTAAGCCTTGTTTCTCCCGTTTATTAGCATTCCTGGGTTCTCTAAGTGAAAAACAATAATTTCAAACCCCTAATTAGTAATTTGCAACCACTGGCTGAATTTGAGTTAGGAGATTAAATGCCACAAATACCTCCTCACTGTCCTAAATATGAAAGTGATCTGGTTTATTTCAGTTATACGCAGACCATTAGCATGAACTCATCATAAATTTATGAAACGACTACACATATACTGATGGCGCATGCACATATTAGCTTTTCAGTCGTAAGAAAAAGAAACATTATTCAATTGCTAGATCTTTCAATTAGTAATTTTATCTAACCTAAGTACTCACTATCAAATAAATGGGCACCGATTTTCAAGTAGAGTGTTTATTTCAACATAATTATAGTCATGCTCCATTTTAGTGATAGCTCTAAGCTCAGAATGTGACAAAATATCATAATTTTCATAAAATTGTGAAATCACACAAAAGGTTCCA
Organism: Hymenolepis microstoma; assembly: GCA_000469805.3. Lineage (NCBI taxonomy): Eukaryota > Metazoa > Platyhelminthes > Cestoda > Cyclophyllidea > Hymenolepididae > Hymenolepis > Hymenolepis microstoma. The sequence continues at coordinate 4,475,217 of LR215995.1, read as the reverse complement.
ATGTGGTCCTCAGATGAACTTAATAGCACTTGAACAAGCATTTATTGTAAAATAGAAATGTTGTAACTTTAGAATAGATGTGGTTGAAATGCACTCAGATGACATTAACTCAGATGTACAGCATTTCGATTATTTCAAGCTATTTCATATTTAATTTTATTCGTAAATAAACTACTATAGCTACAATCACAGGGAAACCGTGTTTTAATTAAAATAAGAATATAAATAAATTAATTGAAATTAAAAAAAACTGTTTCATGTCATTAATTTATTGTTATATCACTAAATTTGTTGCAAAAATTTAATTCCTGAAGTAATGACAGCAGGTCTCTAAATGGACCACTTGATGTTCCTGACACAAATTGTATTTCAATAACCGATAACCCATCAAACCGATCCAAACAGGCTTCAGCCATCCTCTTGGCATTTCCACAAGGCTATAAATTTCGTAAATCCAACCAATGTTACTTTACCGATGATAAGGTTTCCGTCTCAAAAACCTAGTTACGATATTTTCAATGCTGTACATTTTAGACACGTTGTGAGTGTATTGTATTTATTTTTGCAACATTTTACAATAACTGCATCAAATATAATGTAGGCGGCGTCCACCACTCAATGAGCATCTCCTTTGAGAATCTCGCATTGTTATTATTATTACTGCCGGTATTATTTTTTTGAAAGCCATTTATTTTGTCTATTCAAGAAAGCATTAATTTTCCTTTTACTATTGTAGGAGAAAAAATTGAATTATCCTACGTTTAATCGAAAATTAACATGAACAACTGTTGATTATAAAAGAACAATTCCTATCCAAGTTTCATAAAATGCGCATTTTTACTAAAATGTGATAAGCTGCAATAAGGCCTATTATTAAGATAATCCCAAGCTATTATTAAGGCCATTGTGGGTGGCTAATAACGTTGCAACAGTATAAAATATTTAAAATTACCCGAAATAGTCTAGCTGCCTAACAATTAAAACTAACTACCAACTGGCTGGATACCAGTTGAAAAACATGTTAATGCAAACTCCATATTCAAAATAAGGTACAATTTAGTCCTTTTTGTCAAAATTCAACACATTTATTACTTTCAAGGTTTGCACACTCTCAAATAAGGCGCACATACCTAAATATATTTAACATATTAGGTCTACAACTTTGCTCCCGTCGTTTTCCAAAAGATGGCTGTAGCAGTCGGCAGTAGTTGAAATAAATTAATCACAGATGTCGAACACTTTGTTTTCACATTTGTAAATATAACCCTACTTTGATATAACTTCATTTGTGTTTGCATACTAATAACATTTTTAATTAAATATGTCCGAATTTAAACCGAATTCTCGTCATTTGCGGTAAGTATTGCTTTTTTATGCTTCAATATGAAAAAATCTGCGGACTGGCTGAGGCTCACCGGATTATCTCAGATACTTATGATAAAACGTGTGGAGAATAGTTTCAACGTTTAAAGTGGTGAGTGGTGATTTTGCTGTCGAAGACCACCGGCATAGTGGTGGAGGGGAAAAGTTGTTGAAGATGGAGAATTGGAGGCGAGCGATTCTTAGTGAAGACTCGTGTCCAGATGTATAAGAAGAATTATCAGAATCATTGGGTGGGTATCAGTGAGCAAGCAATTTCAAAACGTCTGAAACAGTTGGGAATTATTGAGAAAGAAGGATATTGGGTACTCCGAGAGTTGAAGCCCAGAAGAGATGTGGAGCGGCGACGTTTGTTTGCTTGTGAACAGCTGCTGGAAGGGCAGGCGCGAAAGGAATTTCTCCATCGTATTGTTACTGGAGACGAAAAATGGGTAAATTACAATAACCCTAATCCTAGCCCAAGCGCAGAAAATCATGGGGATTGCCAGTGGTCATACTGCTACGTCAACACCTCGGCTGACGAATATCAAAAGTCATGCTTTGTGTTTGGTAGGGGAACCAGCTTAGCGTAATTTATTATGAGCTTCTGAAACCGTTCCATCACATTAACTATCACATGTGAGCGTTATAGAACGCAATTGATGCGCCTGAGCCGTGCACATGAAAAGGGAAAAGCGCCCACAGTACAATGAGAGACACGATAAGGTGATTTTACAACATGATAATGCTAAAATTCACGTTGCCAAAGTGGTGAAAAAAATATCTCGAAACGTTGAAGAAATGGGAAATTTTACCTCACTCGCCACCCTACTCTCCAGATTTTGCTCCGTCTCATTTTCACCTCACCCACCTCGCTCAATGGCACACGGCCTGGCTCACCAGCACTGCAGCTCGTATGAAGAAGTGACAAATTGGATCGACTCATGGATCTTATCGAAAAAAGAAAACTTGTTTCGCCACGGGATTCGCCTGCTGCCTGAAATATGGGCCAAAGTGTTAGCCAATGGCGGACAACACTGTGAAACTTAATGTAAGTAACTGTTTTGTTGTAATAAAGCCTCAAATTAAAAAAACGGGGAGAGTAAAGTTGTGGACCTAATAAGAAGCACAGCAACTTCTATCAACCTGTAATTAAATTAACTGCATTAACGAAAGTAGAAATTAAAACGGAAGGCGGAGAAACTGCGTTCTTGGAATTGCAGAAATGGACGTTGTTTCATTTTTAATTAACTACCGAAAACTTATTAATAGATGAGAGAGTCCACAAGTTTATTATGTGGCTACTTTCCAATTCTTGGTTCATCCGAACTATGATAAAACCTGAAGTAGTAGGCATTTCCATATTTTAGTAGTTAAGTTCTCTGATGTGTAATAATTACATAGTACATCTGTAACGGTGTATTATAATAAGTTCTTGACTGTTTCTTACCTACGAAACTGTAGTCCGACCCACATATATTAAAGAGAAGGAATTTAAAAAGCGTAATTTTGTCAACTGAGATCGAAACCGACAATTTTTTAATTTTGTGGTTCAGAGGTGCAGAAATAAAAGTTCGCGCCTGAGAAATCGTAGGTTATGAGTTCGATATCCCGTGGGATGCAGGACCAACTCCATTTGTTCGATTTGGCCAATAAAGAGAAGAGCAAAATTAGAATTTCTACCCGCCTTATGGTACTGTTGCTCTACTCAAAATGACGGTTGGAAGACGTTTTTCCTATCTATCTTAAAATTTCAATAGAATAATAACCTGTTCTAGCACTATTTGACATGACCCAGTTAAAATTTAGAAAAGAGAATGTAAATCATGAAAATAGGCTTTTTATTTCAAAATTTTTAGAGGACACATAAAGATTCCTTCTGAAGTTGGTGTCTTCGAGCAGCCAGTCTATGTCTTCAAGTCCATCATAAGCCGGAAATATCCTCACCCAATGTCCTTCATCATGGGCCGAATAAGTCAAAAGTATTAGCCCGCTAAGCAATAAAAAGTCGTTTTAAATTCATTAATTATTTATTTTCATAATCTCTCCATCCTCTAGATCTGATATAAATTGACCCGAGAAAAGCAAACATATACATTAGATTTTAATGACACAGGAAAAATGCCTGAAAATCAGTGGCTCCTTTGGGTCTACGATTTGCCGCCTTTTTTGCCCTTGGGATTCCAATTCACAAATATTTCAGGGTCGATCAGAATCTAAAATCCACGAGATTGAACATATTTAGTCAAACGAAAAATTCGAACCGAGTTAGCTCAATTTAAGAAGAAATTTTAGCTTTGCGTACTCGTTCATTTCACATTTAGCTCCAAGGTACTTTTACGAATTGGCTATTTTGAATCACTACTCTTGGGTTCTAGGTTTCCGAAGCAGTTTACAAGCCCGATTAGGAAAATAGTTTCTAACGCTCATCTTAGGTAGAGAGTGGCATCATCGAGCCTCCCAGGTGATAGACTCTAATTTTGCCACCCCCACATGATTAGTCGTTCCGATCACTGGGTGTGGGCTGACGCCAATCGAACCTATTACTTCAGATATGGCAGACGTGGACAGTGACTAATGCCGTAGTGAATTTAGATGCTTAAATTTCCTTAAGCGAAATTTGACTTAAAGAAACCAAGCTGAAGTTGATTATCTCACAGATAAAATACGCACTCCCGAACGAAAGAAATCGATAAAAATCAGACGATTATTATCTATACTTGCAATTCTTAAGCATTTTAGAGCAAAAAGGCCAGAATTGATGCTCTGACATCGTCACAATATACCACGCTTTTGAGCAATAGCGAAATTTAATAAAAATGTTTCACTTGAATTTTTAAGATTCGCGGTATGCGTCAATTTGAATAATTTCCACTCTTCATTATTCCATGAAGTACGCTAACTTTCTGCCGCTTAAATCCTCTCAGCAATGTGAATCATTGCTAAAGAATACCAAAGCGGTTTTGAAATGCACAAATGGACTCGATGAAGGTTCTGCAAATTTTGTAGGATAATTCAATTGATGCCCAGCATCCTAGCCTAATCGTCCTTGAGCAGTTAAATCTACATGTTGACTACAATTTGTGCTGGTTCATTTAAGTAATAGGGATTAGTTTAAGTAAATATTGATCGTACTAATAATTTGTATCAGGACTTTTGTGGATAGGAAGAACGATCAATGCTTTGATTAGGCAAAAATTAGCCTCTTGGCACCGTTATGAGAATCATGGCATACCAGTGTCACTTCTGATACTCAGAAGTGATAAATTCACCTGACTATCCACATCACTAGATGCTTACTAATGAACATTGGATTCTGTCCACCCAGATGTATCATACTGTTTGTGTCTGATCATATCAAATCCCTTTCCTGGCCTCCTCTATTTGTATGCTCAATTCTTCAACTAGAATTAACTTTAAAAGAAACTAGGATGGCCGATAAACCGATTTTAGCTAACTTTCCCCATTTCTAAAACTAAGTCCAATGCCAATAAGACTTCCTATTTAAACAAATGAACTTACATCATAAGATACCAGTGGCTGTTCATCATTGACCTTCGGGTCCGCAATATCCAATTTCTTCTTCCACTTCATATTGCTCTGATTTCCATCACCGAGTTCTTCGTCGCCAAGATCTTTTTCGGATTTTTCATCCTCATCACGCTCCAACACTGCTCCTTTTAATCCTTCCTCATTGTTGTCATTTTCGTCTAGAGGAGTGATCTTGGAGGTGTGTGGATTAGAGTTATTGGCCTTTTCTTTCTCGGTTCCACCTTCCTGATCCTCGTCGGAAACTTCTCGAACCTGGGACATTTTATTCGGCTGAACCAAGTAGATTTCCACTTTGCCCACAGCGTACATGTCATATACATAATTAATCAAGTCATTTGCATCTGAGAGGAGAATAAAGTTGCGTGAAACCATAAGGAGGAAATAGGTTTGAGAGTTATAAAGAGGAAATTTTTTATTTTCAATAACATTAATTGTACTATAGCGCATAAAGGGAAATATTTTCAAGGCGTTTTATTATCTTCCCCTCGTGGAGGGTAGAATGCTACCAAAGTTGAACAAAGAAACCGCATGCGCACTCGAACAGTCTGGAGGGTGCAGCCTTGCTACTGATTGCGTTCATGAGTGCAGAGACCTCTCAGCCAACCAACGACCACTAGTCGCTACAATGCAACGTAGCCATAATTGTATTGTATTGCGCCAGTGACCTTTGAACTGTGATAAGCGCTACTCACATTATATGTTCTGCGTCCTAGTTTCTGTTGAGGTAACTTAGCTAATTTCGTGAGTAGTTTCAACCCAGGAATTACGTCAGAGAGGATTGTTTAGATTCAGGCAAGGACAATTTGTGCAATATCAACCCATTTGAAATTCAACCTAATATAACTAAAATCATATAATTCTTCCATAATATATAACCGAAACCAATGTTGGCACATTATTTAAAATTTTGACAACGGATCATACCTTTGTGAGCGAAAAATTATGAACATAAATGTGGTAAATCTGTCTTCCCAAAAATTGCAGAGGTGATACAAACAAGGCAACAATTCTTGGATTTAAATTTTCCTCCTCCTAATTAAAGTATAGTTTCTTAAACACCTAGAAGGGTACCAGAACAATTTAAGGCACATGATATATCTGTACGACATTTTTATTTCAAAATGGCTTAAAGAAGGAGATCTGGTACCCGCGCACACTGCCTCAGGTTTGCTGTTTCCCCGTATTCTGCTCCCATGTCCTCCAGTCACAAATGATAGCTCCTTCAAACGTACCTGAATCTACCTTATATCGTCTGTCTACCACAATCCCGTTTGTCTTCAACTCAGTGTTGGCTTCTCCTTCTTCCCCTCCAATTCTTCTCCAATTCTCTAAAACACCTTGGTCAGAACCAACCCTTAATCTTCTCATTTGTTAATGGTGAATGCTTCCTGCTTGCTTTAGGAATGTTATTTGTACTCTGTGGGATATCTCGGTCGGAACGTTAAGACAGCTTTGATCTGAATTGGTGCCACCTTAAATAATTGAAATGAAGGAACACAATCTGTAATTCTCAAGTCTTTCACGTACATAATATCCATTGAATTATAGTGAATTGAATCAAGTGTTCATGTTATACAAAATTGGCATCTAATGTCGGTCCTTTGGATAACACAATTACCTGATGGGATTAAATTAATTTCTGAGAAAAATTAATATAGATTCTTCAGAGATGTATATTGAATCATGGTAAAGGCAGTCAATTTTCGTAATTTAATTTCCTTCAAAATAATTTCAACCCAACTTCGCATACTGTAAATAATATATCATTCTTATATGCCCAAAAAAGAGAAGGAAATTTTTTGTGTTGTCACCAACATTTGAGAAGAAGTGAGGTGGATGCTGATTTGAAATGCCATGCCAACAGTGTCGTGCTTTTAGCTTTAACATTTCGGTCGTTTAAGGTAAATTCTGCTGTAAAAAAAGTCGGTGATTTCGATATAGCTTTCGCGCGTTCAACTATTATCACATTTGCATCTGTAAGAAAATTTTGCATTGGAAGAAAAAAGCGGAATGCAGTGACAAGACCGACCCCTCTTGATTAAAAGGAAACAATGAATGAGCACTGATCGTCGTATGCAAGCAGTCACTCCAAATCCAGGGGAATATTGTGAAATACTTATCTAGTAAAGTGCACAACTCAATACCTCGACGGTGCTCTCCTTCTTATCATTTATTATTCAGCTTTCTTTAAAATGATTTCAATTGCTTTCACTAATTAAAAAGTTTACACTTTTTGTATTAACATGAGCAACAATAGTGTCCTATGAAAGCTATGAGTGAAAAGTTAAAATGATAATACTTACTGCTTGGCATAAACTCCGAAATTTAAAATGTGCTAACCTGCGGTTAGTCCTTTGTCATATAAAGTTGTCAGGCGTCGGCAAAGATCCTTGTTTACCTGAGCACTCAAAAGTGTGGGATTCGTCCCTGAAAACGCCTCCTGAAGATCATGGAAGATATCCTTTGTGGTTTTCATATCATCACCATCCTCGAGACACGAAGGAAGCCATTCCTGACCTTCATCATTTTCGTCAGGTTCCGGAACATCAGCGGTGGCCGCGTTATGCACCTGCGTGGAAACCCCTTGATAATCTTTATCTTCATCACTGTCGTCATCTGAGTGAAATGAAAGAGGTGGGAGCTCATTTTTTGCCATTACGCCTTCACTGTCTGAAGTTATATCCACATTATGATTTAACTTCTCTAGATCGTCGTCCACAAAATTTATTTCTAATGAAATTTGATCTTGACCCTCCATTGTTTCCAAGTGCGCCGAAGGTTCCGCTTGATGTGTTTGCGCCTCTTCCAGTCTTTGTAATCGACGATTCATTAAATTGCGGATCAAATTATGTCTAGTTGAATAGAAAGCAAACCTGGTAAGTAGAACCTCTCAATAAAAATGGATATATTCACTTTTCTAAATATACAGATTAAGAATGTTTTGGAAATTTAGAAATATTTAAATAAATATTTATTGATTTTTAGAATGCTCGGAAATTCAAAGCCAAGAAAAACGGATGCAGAAAATATTTATAAAACTTGTTTTGACGTTTAGGTAATGAGAGCCTAATATGATAATTTAGTCGGCTGTCATTGCACTCAGTCCCTTTGTCGTTCACAAACTGGGGAGTACCTTTCAAATATGGTTAACATTGGATGTGTTTGGAATCTCATTATTCTCATAGTAAAAGAAAGACCCACATCAAGCCTTTGAAATGGAAATCAGAGCAGAATTTTCTCGAAAAAAAAAATCTTAGCGCATTTTTCCCGACAATTGAAATCCTGCCATATTTTTTTCTTTTCTGAGTTCAGTTTAGTTTCAATAAATAAAGAGCGGCTTAAAAGTACAACAATTGTCTCATTTTCGATAGACCAAATTCAAATATTCTCCTCCCAAAGCTCACCTTGGATCAAATTCATAATATCATTCAAGTAATATGATAATATGCAAGGACCTACTTGCGACTTATCCGAATAGTCCTCTGTTCTACACTTTCCTTCAGTGGTTCCAAATCAATAACCGTGGCAGTATCAGAGATAAGGTCATGGAAGGAGAAACGGGTTTCTTGAGCTGTAATGAACTGGTCCAATCCGGGCACATTGCGTTCTTCCATAGATTCCTTCTTTTCCACCTTCCCAGTCAGAATAGCTGAGAAATCAGCTGCAGCCATTGCGGCTTCCGCTCTGGAGCGAAGATATGCAAGTTCTTCCAATTCTTCGTTCGCTGCCTCAGTCTCTTGCTGGTCTTCTAATGACCTTTTACTCTCCAATAGGCTTGTTAGACAGTCAAATATACCCCGTGTTTTGAGTTGAACATTACCTTTCACAACTACACGTATGCAGAGACCGTTATAAAGGAGAACTCTTAGAAGGTCAAACCCACTTAGCCGATATCTAGATGTTCCAAATGTTAGAACCTATTAATAAGAAAAACGATTTTGTTTTTTTCGATGATTAGGTAAGAACTCTGCGATGACAGACGCATGATGTGCGAAAAGCCTATTGAGCAGTTTCCTTCAAAAAATTAAATAGCCTTTAACTGTTTCGCCTACGACCTGGTCTGTTTTCACCGAACATCTTTTGAATCACCGAGTAAATATGGAGAGCACACTCAAGTTCGTGGTTTGAGAAAAAGTCCGTCAAGATATCATGCTAGCTCAAGTGGATTTTTTAGCATAGAAGAGGAGCACGATAATGTCAGTTGCATTTTCACAAGCTGCTAAATCAAACTCCCAATAAATTAATTCTACGAGGCAAGATCAATGGTACACAGTGCAAGAGAATGCTCGCGGAAAGGAAAAATGGGTTCCTAAATTACATGATCACCCTACTAATTGTATAATGACATTTGCTAGAGCTTTCCAGTGCTCAATTCAGTGCTAAGAAGCAATGTGTCAAGTGTGAAATGACTAAGTGTCCGTATCAGGACCGCTGGATAGCCAGCCCTGAAGCACCTAAAGTTAGAAATCAAAGGACATACAAAAGATGGAGCTGTTTTATAGCGTTTCTTTGTCATAATTTTGTCAGAGCGCTAATTAGGGGACAAAATATGAGTCGGATAAAACATGAGGCTTATACTCAAAACGGGTTATAAGAGCGAGAGATTGCTCCAAATATAACACGACTGAAGCATCGCTCTCTGGATGACTAAGATTGCATAAATGATTAAGGATTAGTTAGACTGTCATTTCTGGTAAAGCTACTTCCATTTCTTAGCGCACTCGGATTTTTACTTGTCCCGAAGGCTAGATGACCTACAGCTCCAAACTCCACAAGCCAGCATTCTTCCCACTTTCTAGACAGTTTACGATTCAAAAGATATGCTCGACCGACTAAGGTATTGCAAAAACCTTTGGAGATATAAATTTGATTTCTGTGTTTTTCTCGGAAAAAACAGCGCGTTATTTCAAAAAGTTGTCAACCTACTGGTGCCTTGGTTGATTGAGTTTCCGCGTGAAGTTTAATTAGTCTTTGGTAGGCAGAGTTTGCCACTGCAGAGCAACGCCTGGAGAGACTGGCAGAGCTCTAAATTTAATGGAAACAATAAGAAGTTATAAAATTTTGGAAAAAAATTTCAAATAAAATTCTGCTAAAATGTAATTTAGTAATTTGTCTAATATTTACCGGAAGATATTCTTAAATAAATTACAATCAATTTTAAAAGATTTGTTTTAAAACAGTACGTTAACGTTCTCTTTCAAACCCATTCGTGTGGCCTAGACTGAAAGAGTCAATAGCTATTTGGATTTCTCCAATCACGATAGTCAATAAGACTTGATTGCAATCTTGCTTTAAAGAAAATGTTTATAGCAAAATAAACTTACTGTATTTTGTTAGGTTTAAAACATTAACTGGTGCTAAAATTTTTGAAATTTTTAATTGAAATCATCTTAATGCTATAACCGACAATCAAAAGTTTTATGAAGAAGTCAAATGTGGTACGACTCCTGAAATCCTGACATCCCCGTCTACCCCTATTCGTCCCTCCATTCACTTCTGCTTGGAATTATTTTTTACTATTTCACTGTTGAAACTTGTATTGCAGCGTGTTATTTTGTCAAAAAAAAGAGTTTTTTTCTCTAAACAAATGTCAAATAGACCATGGACATTTGTGGTGCATGTTTCTGAGGTGATAAATGGACTGTAAGAAAGGAACCATTTTTGTGAAGATCAAGTACTTCCCACCCTTAAAACTGAAAAAATTGAAAGTGGATTTTCCTTCTAGCTAAAATGAAGGCCTTTGGAAATAACCAAAATCGTGATTTATTACTTCCCTCAATGAATGTGGTACTTCACTCTTCCATTAAGTTAACAAACATGCATATAACTATTTTTTCATTTATTTTTGATTTAGTTATAATAGCCTCAGAGTTTGGATTCCGTATATGTCTTGGTGAATATTTAAATGAAGTCAAATTTAAAAAGTGAATATTTAAAATAACATTAACTAACAAATACTTGGGGTTGACGCTATAATTTTATGAAACAATAACATGTGCAAATCTTGCCCTGTCATTAGAGACTTAAGATTTAAGTTAATTTGCAATAAATAAATTTCTAAAAGCATTCATCATCTTCAAAAAACTCAAATAGCCGTAAGGTAGCAGAATCAGAGTCAAAGACCGAGAGCCCTCCTTGCACATACCCTGGCATCAAAATATCTACTTGTACCCGACATTGATTACCAAACTTGTGGATCAAATGATACAGCAGTGTGTTGAATGGATATGCTGACTAGTGGCCCACCTGAATGAGAGGAATGAATCCGGCTGCAAGCTTTTCCTCCAGATAAGAAATTAGCTTTGTGGCTGGCACGCAGTCGATGGAGAGTTGTATTTGTGTGGAATCTGCACGAAGACAGGGCAAAAGTACTCCAGGAGGAGCTACACTCAAAGCCTCCATGCGTGACATCAAGTGAGCTACTCTGGAGGAGGGGATCCGTGATGTTTCATTTGAGCAAACCATTGCAAAGCTAGGACAATTAAGTATTAAATAAAATGCTGTAAAAGTATTCCCCAAAGTAGTAAATGTTATTTTAAACAGATGAGGAAAATTTTACTTTATTGCCATTAATAAATCTGGCAAGTTCTTATAAAATGCAGGGAAAATGTGTGCTGTGGAGAGATCTCGTGTATAGATATGTCTGGAAATCATTTGGCTCAGTTTAAATTCTACGAATATATACACGTCTACTCTCATAGACCTTTATTACTCCAAGTAGATTAAATATCTCCTCTTCAGTGTTTTTAAAATTTGCTTTATGTGAACTCAATTGAACTCCGCTATATTTAAAAAGTGACTGCTCCTCTTGCCTTACTACAATTGGAAATGATAAAGCATAAAAGAGTCTAGATGGGACAGTTAATCACGGAATGAAATCAAACTGTCAAAGAGTCTAAACTATCATGGATATAACCTCAACCATGAAGCTTAGAGTCAAATCATAAAATTTTTTCCACGGATTCTTACTTTTGCCTCGTACAGGACACGTAAATGTCAACTTGAAGGGAAATTAATGTAATCTTAGGCTAACGTAATCTAATACTAACCTAGTAATAAACATATCCTCTAATAGAATTAGTTCCATTTGTGGATTAAATATTACAATACCTGATTCAATCACTCAAATTTTAATCCACTAAAACTATCACTACTTTTGACCCAAATGTCGACAGTTTTAATCGATTTATAGCTATAGTCTCTCTGACTTCTGCCCCACTTACACACACACGATAAGTTATTAATGCTTTGATGTTTTTTCCTGGAATATTACTATGAATTTGGCTAAATTAGAAATTACCACTGAACTGGATAAAAGTAACACCCAAAGAATCTTTCAAGTATGAACTTTTTTAAAGCAGGTATAATCTTTAAGGGAAGTGAAGAATAAATGTGAAATTCCATGATAAGGCAGGTGAATAGGACCTTCTATGTAAAAAATGAACTCATGATAAAGAAAAATTCAAATTTAAATTTGCAAATTTTGATTACTGATGTATTACTAACATAAGTTAGTCAGGAGTTCGTAAATAAATCGAATAAGCACAAAAGCCAACCAAACTCCTCAAGAGACTGAACCCAATTTTTGATGACAAAGCAAACTTCCTCATGTAACTGGAGTATCTTATCAATATCATGATTACTAATTATTCATTATTCTTGACAGTAGGAGTAAATAATCCCACAAGCATACTCACCGACCTAGTTGATAAGTATTAACTTGCAGACATCGTGGTGTGAAGGGCCCAGTCACGGGTATGTCCTTCCAGGGGGCACCTTTCAAGCCAAGTAACAGATGAATCCATCCATTTTTGGAGTTCATGTTGTCTCCACGTAGCATAGGCGTGATTACCACATCTCGATAGGGTCCTGTTTTGTTCTGCCGTTTTGTACTCATGTTGTCACTGTTGGCGTCTCCGCTGCATGCTCTCCATACTAAGTGACGTTTCATAAAGGGTCGCTATAACAAAAAAATTGGTGGAAGTGGTCTTTCAGAATCATGATCTCGTAAAGAGTTGAGCTTATGATGTTGCTCACGATGTACAATCGCAATGTTATCTGTTGGTTTCCGGCTCGATTCATTTAAGCACGCTTAACGATATAGACTAATGACTCATGTCAGTTGAAACCGGTTATCAACGACAGGCCTATTCATCTGTATTCCGTGCAGTAGAAATTAATTATTCCCATTTTATCCTTTCTCTTTAATCACGCAAATGGTAAATAAAAATCTTTTTGTCAGAGTGATGTCGTCGTGAAGAGCTCAATCAAGTCAAGAAGCTAAACTAACCTTGTATGGAAAATAATTTGAACGAAGTGCTACAGAAGGATTCTGAAATCTGTATCTTCTCTTTTCCACTATTGCTACTCTGAAATACCTCAAAGCTGTTTGGCTGGAGTTAAGAACTCACATAAATCATTTCAAATGATTTTAAAATAATCCGAGCAAAAAGGCCTTCAGATAAGGATGGAATATATTCACTTACCCTCAAATATATAACTTTCTGCAAAGCAATTAAAATTAGCAATCAAACTAATAAACCTGAATGAGTCACTGCAGAAAATAGGAATAATCACATTCACGTTAACGAGCTTATTAAACAGCATGGTCTAACGCACAGAGCTGTGTCAATTAAAAATTCGAACTGCATGATTGACTTCAAGCATAAGGAGAAATATCTAGGAATTCTTGTTGCTACTGCCTAAAAAGCAAGTAGGCAGTATTTTCTATGAAAATAATGGTGTATAGTAAATCTGCCAAGGATATTGCAATAGCGGAAAATCACGAGTGGTGACTAGTGGTTCTCCTAGATTCTAGCCCAGATCAATATTGTTGTACAATAAGCTACGGTTGAAATCTTCAAAATTGCATTAACTTTGCATGCTTATAGGGAACTTAGGCGTGTTTATCCACCTTTATAGATGTTTACATTCCAAAACTGAAAATTCCTCAATAAAGCACTAATTTTGTCGAATTTTCAAAGTGTTCTGGAGAAATTTAAATGGTATATAAACGAATGATAATGGCAAATATGATTGTGTGAAAGATTCCGATATGTTCTGCTTTTTCCTGGCATATTATTTATTTAATTTAGTCCACCAAAGATATTCAACTGAACTAAATTGACGTATATTAGCACATGACTCAAGTGCAATAGATTAAACCGATGAATAGTGTTAATATTTACTAGAACGAAACAGTTCTTGTCACAAACCTGGTAAAGAAGAACGAGATTTTTCGGTCTTTCCTCGAAAGGCATTTCATGGTTCAGATTCACCTGAGTACTTTCCTTCCTGTTTTCCAGCTCCATAGCCTTCGAAATGCGATCATGAAATTGTCTCATTGTGAAGCTCATATTTCCCATCTGGAGCTCACTCCCTTCTGCTTGCTCAAATCCTCCCAAACCTATTGACTGTTGAGAGGCCTGACGTCTTTCCATCAACTTCGTGTACCATTGTGGTAGGGGAAGAGTAAGCGTTATTGGTCTTTCAAAGGGTTTATTTCCCAGATCCAGTTCATAGATATTCGAGCACTCATTGATGTCTGTTAACTGATTATCAAAATGTTGAATTGATTCCATCAGATCCTTCCGTACCTGAACTGCCTTAAAAGTTGACGTCAGAGTTTCCTTCAGAGCTAATTTTGGAACACGCACACTGAAAAAGGGATGGATTATCGGTGATCTAAGTAATCCCCCGTCTTTACCAAAGGCAACCGTTTCCGAAGGCGTCCCGACGACAATTACTAGGAAGTGGTTTAAATCATCTAAGCTGAAACTAACTCCTCCACTGAAAGCGGCAGACTTTTTTGCAATTTCAAGGTTCGATACTCCATCCCGAGCTGAACGCATCACCTGTTCAATATCGTTAGATGTGGAGTTCCGCTTGTGAGTTCGTTTTTTAGCGCTCGAACTCTTTATAACAGGAGGTGGATCAGAAGTTGGACTAGATTTGAACCGAGGGTCTTCACTAAAGCGACTAGCCTGATAAGCCTTTTCTCTCATGCTGTTAGGCCATTCACTATAATGAATTGTTGGTTGAATTATCTGAAAATAAAGAAAACGTATTATTTATAACGCCTCCACTCCTATGAACCATTTCTTCAATAAATCGCTGAGATAATGCAATTTAACTCCGAGTTTGAAGGATTCTCTAATCACAATAGCACAATTAGTTTGTACATTAAACAAGTTCAGTTAAACAGGTCGGTATATTCCTAAAGGCAGCTGATACCGATCACCAAGTATATCGCCGAGACCTCGCAACGAGTGTGTTCAACTGATTCGACATACAGCGCATTGTGATTATCAAAGAGATGATTTAAGTTACTTTGAGTGTTTGCAGCAGTACACCTTTATACTCCTCAGTTCCCCATTTGCTTTCTTATCTGTTTTCACCGAATGTAAATGCGACCGTATGTTTTAATTCAATGGTGCAATTACTGAACTCCCATAATTCGTCCGATCCTTTCCCTACCCTCTTCACTTTATGTCCCATTGGCTGCTCTTGTGTTATTTAAAATTCGATAAATACGATGTCTGTGTTTGATTTCGATCTTTTCTGCTATTTTGCTCCCTTGAGTTTTAATGCAAGCCAAGGATATGGGCATCAGATCCCCGAAAGCTTCTGTACATTAGTAAAACATTTTGCTGGTGAATTTTCAGTATTTAAAATAGAGAATACCTCGACACCTTTCTTGAGAGTCCAGAAATCATCCCCAATTTTGGATTGAAGAACGTAGACACAGCGAGTATCGAGTAAGGGTACACCGACATTGACGTAATTGACAGATTTGCGCTCCTGATTACCCCTCCTCCTTTCCCTCTTCGGTTTATCAATTTCCTCTAAATCAAAATGGCTGAAGCATCATCACGAAATACGCAAAGATCAGTTTACTTTTTTTGACCCCAACTTTACTGTTTTGTGTCAAAGTAGTGACCAGAAAGTGTATTTATGGTTGACCTTTACGCTTTCCATGTGAATGCTTCACCGACATTAAATGTACATCTATGCAATCATATGATTTTGTATTGTGTCTACGAAATGGCTCCATGGTACTATTTCCAATTACTCCTGCAAAGCCAGAGCAAAACAACTACAGACATAAGAAAACCCTTTAAAAACTGATGCTCCTTCCACCGCTGGAGGATTATCAAGAAGAAGATACTAGTTCAAGTAAATTTAACCCCATACTAATGCCCTCTGATTTATTAAAACATTAGAAAAGCGATTCCTTGAAAAGACTGTCAAAAGTATAAGATGAAATTCTGATATCATTTGTTTGACTGCAAATACTGGTGATGGACTGCGACAGAAGTACTTGCTCAAGTAGATGTAAAGACCATCCAGAAATGTATTGCGAACCTGTGGGTCATAATTTACATCATAAAACCTGAAACAGGCAAACGTACATCCATTAGTTACTTTTTAGCAAAACTTCATGTCAGACAAGCTTCCACATTTGTCATTATAGGCCCCGATAATTTTAATTTTAAAATAAATAGTTATTTCTCAATTATCCTTTGTATTTTTAAACTGCGCATATAAATACACCAGTCATAGGAATTTTATATTGTTTAATTAACTTACCCACTGGCTTTCGGTTGGCGGCTTGTGGAGTTCCTTTAGTAGTGAGACTTTCTTTTCCGCTTTTAACAACCTCAAGCGTACCTTTGGTATTGTCTAATTACAAATAAAAAAGTAATTTTTCTTCTTTAACTTCTCCCGTATCTAAAATCGACCAACCATTTATGGATTATTATCATTAAGTCTTCAATTCTTCAATAATATTTGCTATCTCATTCTCCATGGAACATTCTGGAATATGCGGCCGTGTGTACAGAAGACTCTCAGCCAATCAGCAATTGTGCTTATGCAACGTAGAATAGCAATGATAGCATTTAATGGCCAATCATGAGGGTGGTTTGCCAACATATGAAATAAATACTTTCCACGTTATACATTCCGCTTCCACGGTACCTTTGAGGAAGCTTTGCTAATTTCGGGAACACTTTAATACTAAGGGATTTCGCCAGAAATAATTGCTAGGGTTTAGTTAAGGCTTATTTTGAATGCATATAGTTAGTTATTAACCTAACTTGATTAATTTGACAAATCTCTGCGTAATCCACTGTGCAGGAGACCCTACTTTCTATATCTTGTGATATACTAGTTCATTAAGTACATGGACTTGGAATTCATCCACAAAATCTACCCGAAAAAAAAATTTTGTAAATGACGAAACCTTGTTGAGCTTGCCTTTAGGTTGTTGTTCAGTACCATCTGGGGAAGTAGTGTCGTTAGGGTCTTGTGCTTCCTCTTTAGCTGCTTCTCGAGCGGCCTTAACTAAATAAATTTAAAGGAAAGGAAATTTTAAAAAATCGAACTTATTTAAATTTTCTTCAAAATAATATTGTAAGTACCTTTTTCAAAAAAGGCTTCCTCCGCCCTCTTTGTGGCTTCTGGTGTGGTCATTTCCAAAACAGCAGCATGGGAAAAAGGAATAAATATCTGAACTGACTTCTTCAATTTAACAGGACTCCACACTACATGAATCTCACTTCCCAGTCTCAAATTTGGTCCCAACCAGGGGCATGCGTAAGCCCTAATTGGAGGTGGCAAGGAAGTTGAAATAAGACGATTCTTCGGCCCAACCATAGCACCTTGTGGAATCTCAACTCTTGAACCAGTCCAACTTAACACCAATCCTCCTTTGCGTCTCACGAAAACTTCATTTCGCAGGTTAAATGAACTGAAATTCACAAAAAATATCTCCAGACGATTCCATTTTTTTCATTTGCATAATATAGCCCTCTGGGAAATGGACTTACTCATTCTTATTTTCACCATTAATGAGAGTAAAATTCGCGGTTGGTTTAGTGATTTTCTCTCTCTTTGCCTTTTCCTCAAAGACCACTTGGTCCTCTGAGAACATTTTCCCCTTGGGAACACTGCTATTTCCTTTGATACTAGCCACACCTGTCTTTCTCGTGGTCTTCTTGCCACCACGCCGTTTTGAAACTCGTGGTCCGGACTTGGCACTTGTCATTTTATTGATCTCACTAGCACCGCCTTCTTTGCCCCTGGTTTTGGCCTTCGGTTTTGCTCTTGTTGCCCGTCCCATTGAGGATTAATTTATCTGGTGTTTGCAGAATGCGCCAATTATGGGAAATGGTGACCTTTGTTGCTAAGACTATTGTGTTTGTGTTAGTAGATGCGCACGATAGCTGGATTTGTGTGATTTCGTGACCATTTTAAGACTGACCAAATTAGTTAGCGGTTTTGAATGATTCAACTTGTAAAATTACCCTTCCAATGGAATGTTTAATCTGTAGTAGTATTAATCAAGAACTCCCCCCTGCTAATTAACTAAATTGTTCTCGGCTTAACGATTTCTCCTTAACTCCTAAATCAACCGGAGAATAAGGAACTCCAATACGTTTAGTCAACTCAGCCCATCGATAAGGGCATTGAAAACACCATCTTCAACAATGCTCAATCCAAATTCAAATCCCTTCGAGTCCCTAGACGGTGAACTCTCATATAAAATCGTGTTTTTCCAACTATATAGAAAATCAAGTACACATTTACTACCTCTGGGTCCAATATCAAAAACCTAGCTACGAGTCTTCCTCTTCCATTTTTATCCAACACTTTCAAAATTCCTTATAAATAATGTAAACTCGAAAAGCTGTCATCGTTCCAAATGTATTTTTTATCATGAGCAGACATAACTTGCCCACATAGATGACCACTGCTCCAATAATTACCCTAAATGAATTCCATGTGGTAGACCTAGATTGACCTGATTTGCTTCAATTAACAGGCAGCTATGCATTTATGAACACAGTAGAGACCGCCACTATTCAGTTGTCCAAGATTAACCACATCCAAGGAGACACTACCTTCAAAATTAGACCATATTTTAACTGGTACTTTAAGGCTATCGACCAAGACTATTAAAGCCGCTATACAGCCCAACCATCACTATATCTTCATCAGCAAGTCAAATCTGGGCTACTGAAATGCGTTTTTGAATGCTTTTGACCAATCTTCTCATGAAGAAATAACCTCGAAGAAAGGGGTTGACTATTCCACTCAAATCGCTTCACAATTCAAACGAAATTAACTTTAGTCACAGATTCCACGATATCCTTTCTGGTCCCTTAGTTCCTATGATTTGGCGATTGCACCAAATCAATTCTGATTAACAAAATATCAGCTAAAACCCACACTCTTTTTCTTTAATCGGTCACACCAATCGAGCAAGCCTGCTTGCATTCTCATCAGGTTATGGCCCCAGTTTTATTTTTTCTGTAGGAACAAAAGGATATACAGTTATCAATCGAACACCCTATGATGACTTTGAAGCTGCCCTATTGCAACAAACTCAACCTTCAGCAGTTAAGCAAGTTAAGAAGCTATTTGAACACGAGTGAGTTCGAGGTCTGCTACTGGCCGCATTGCTGAGAATTATGAAATGACTTTCGCCTGAAAAATCACTTGATACGGATTTATGGAAGATATTCGACTTTAAAAACTTCGTGTGTATATACAGCCTATCTTATTAAATGCAATCAAAATCGATGGAGTCAGTGGCAGAAACGGTCGGTAGTATAATCGTACGGATTCCTTATACCCCAAATAAAAATGAACCGACGGCATCGTGGAAGGAGCAAATGCTAAGACAGAACGCGAAAATTGAGGTTCCGATTCCCCAGGAAAAATCAGCCACGCAGTTGTCCGTTCAATAGACCCAGACGTTCAATTTTCAGAAGGTGTTAAAACAGACAAATTAATTCGCCTCAGTGCGTCATTTTTCCCTAACAGATTCAGGGCCAGTCAGGAAATGAACAATCCCGGAATCAGTGGTGGTAGTTGTTGGTGGACATTCACAGAGCCGCCTTTCCTTCGTAATCGAAATGCCTGCATGCCTTATTTGATCGCTTTCACAACGAAGATCTCTGTGGTACCTCCTATCCCAGTATCGCAAAACACCCCAATATACTTGCAGATCCCAACGGATCCACCATCAAAACATATGGAAAGAAATCCAGCATTCTCAATCTTGGGCTCCTCAGAACCTTTTGAAGAAATTTCATCTTTTCTGGTTTTTTCAGACTAATTTTTGACGCTGATTTTCTCTGCCACTATGGGCTCCTTCTCGAACTCAACAGGAAGAGTTAGTTGATTATATAATAAACCTCCACTCTAAGTGTATCGAATACTCCTGCTTCTAACATTCTTCTTATTACCTACCCTTAGCCTTCTGAGCTCTTCTTCTGCAATATCCTTTATAATATGCCTTGATCTCACTAACCTTTTGTTGTCTTGACACGAAATCTGCTGTTTTGACTCTGTTTTCCAGTTCATCAATGTCTCCAGCCATGCCAAAGACACGGACAATATCGTCACTTATTGTCATACACGGACCGATATCGAAGCAGTGACAAAAGCCGTTGATTTTCATTCTCTTCGTGAAGCTCGTAAGATTGATCCTAAACTTCGGGAATTTTCAAACCGTCCAACATCTATTCAGTTGAAAATGCCTTATTTTGATAACTTGTGATATTTCAAATGGCATAGCAAAGCTATAGCGCTCCAAACCTCACCAACGCCGGTTTCCCAATCTCTTCAGTCTCTCACCTTGGCAGGCGTGAAACAACAAAACTTGTTGCGGATAGACTCGTTTGACCGTACTTTTACAAGGACATTGCAAGTTAGACAACATATGCCAAGCCTGCCAAAGGTCGTAAGCTGATGAACACACTTAAATCCAACATCAAACATTTCCAATATTAGATTCTAGACTTGGCTGCGTCCATAATGGTATTTTGGTCCACCCCCACTCTTCAACGGTTTCACCTATCTTCTATCATGTGTCAGCCGTTTCACTTGTTGGCAAGACACTTTTCATACGTATCACCTGGCTGCTGAGGATGCCATTAGAACCTTAGCAGAGAGATAGATTTTGTTCCTATGGGTGTGTTCTCTGTTATAACTACGAATTTTGGTGAAAAATTTGAATCTCATCTCTTTTCTGAACTCGCTAACTTGCTTGACACTATTGCTTATCACCTACAAGCTGATGATTTAGTCGAAGATTTCTATTGCAGGATGAAAACATCTCTTACTGCGCATTACAGAAGTTTTTCACTTGATCCTCCTTGGTATGCGAACAGCCATCAATGATAATCGAAATTGATTTTCGGGGTTCTCATTAAACTTCCTAGCCAACTTGTAACTCCTTCAAACGATTCCCTGCGACCATATTCTGCAAATTATGTTGAAAGTTACCTCCACGTGGTGCACCCTGGGCAACGTATACTCATACGGCAAAAAAGTCTATAAACCGGCAGTTGACTTCAAACTACCATGACCCCACTGTGTGTCATATTCGAACACTTCCAGAGTACTCTCCTTACCTTACCTTTATCTCTACCTTTGTGTCTGTCTTTTATACATCTGTGAATCACTCTTCTGTTCATCCTCTCGACTTTGTGTGACTTTAATGTTCCTCTCCACTGTGAAGCCTGAAGTGAACTTGTGGGACACGTCACCGCACGCGCGCACTTTTATGCGCGCGTGCAACGACTGCACTGGCTGAGCGCGACTAATGTATAGCCAATCAGGAGCTTTCGTTTGTTTAGTCAATACGCCATGTTGATTATTACTAGATATACGATATATAGATTTCGCGATCTGGTTATAGCGAATAAACGTCTCTTCTCTCATCTCGTCTCTTTCTTGACTTTGCAGTAGCGTAGCTACTTTAGTGGGAACTAACAACTAGGAGATCCAGTTACTGAGGTTTCTGAGTACATTCAGGTTTACTTAAGTAGCAAATCCGCTACAAATTGGTGACCCTGACGTGATCCAAGCCTGATTATCTACTCAGCAGCAGATCAACCTCGCGACACTGCAAGCCTTCATCTACGATTGCACTACGCACTAGGTGATCCTCTTCTTTCTCACACAGCTCGTCACCTACTCAACGCTCTCCTATCGCACAATTCTTGCCATCTCAAAATGTCTAAGGACGCAGAACAGGCAATCCCCCTGCAAACTCCAGCCTTCGACTCCGAAAACTCCGAATCATGGTTTAAGCAATTTGAAATGGTTATGCGACTAAGAGGTATAACCAAGCGAACAATTTGGTTCCAGCATCTCTTTCCCATCCTTCCAACCGCAATCGTCACTCAGTTCGCAGAACTTACCTCTATGTCGCCAGACAACGACTCTTATGACCAGCTTAAACAGGTGATCATCAATCGTCTATCGGTGCCTCGAGAGAAACGCCTAGACCAGCTCTTTGCCCAATATGAGCTCGGCGACCGCTCTCCCTCTCAACTTCTACACCACATGCGATCCTTGGCCAGTGGTTCTTCTGTGAGTGACGAAATTCTTAAAAAATTATGGATGAAGTGTCTGCCCAAATCCTTGATACCCTCTCTGGTTACCAGCCCTTCGCGAGACAACCTAGATAAGTTGGCGAAAGAGGCTGATCTAATCTATGACCTTCAGGACGGGCCACTTATAAACACAGTCAAAGCCTCAACCGTAGCAGACTCATTTACACAAAGATTGAACGAACTTGCGGAGCAGTTGCAGGAATTGAAGGCCTCACGATCCAGCACTTCGCCACGTCTCAACAGACGGCGTTCCATCTCACCTAGGAGACGGAGGAACCCGGCAAGAGATACTGATACAGTTTGTTACTATCACTGAACTTTCGGTGACAAGGCCAAGAAATGCCAACCAGGTTGCAAGTTTGCAAGGAACACTTCACGCGATCCTTCGGGAAAAGAGCACGCCAGGCAGTAAAGGCGACGGCTGAGCCTGGCTTTCCCTCAAGTCGCCTCCTCTACGTACTCGACAGAAATTCAAAACGACGATTCCTTGTAGACACCGGTTCTGAAGTCAGTGTTATCCCTCGATCTGAAGAAAAACGCTGTCTGAAACCAACCGGTACCCCTCTACTGGCCACCAACAACTCAAAAATCTGCACATATGGCCAAAAATTTCTCAACTTGGACTTAGGCCTGCGTCGAGAGTTCCCTTACGTGTTCCTGATCGCAGATGTTAAAAAACCCATTATCGGCGCCGATTTCCTTTCCACATTCCGGCTCCTCGTCAACTTTAGAGACCGTGTCATAAGTGATGATGTCACTTCCCTCCAGGTGGTTTGCCATACTCGGACCCGTAAATCTTTCGGTCTGAATTCACTCCTACCTGTCACAAACCCCTTTTCCACTATCCTCTCCGAGTTCCCTTCAGTCTTTCGCCCACAGACAAAAATTTCGGAATTCAAACACAATGTACGTCATCACATTGTCACTCAGGGACAACCTGTCTTTGCCAAAGCCCGTCGCATGCACCCCGACAAACTACGAGCAGCCAAACAAGAATTTCAACACATGGCATCCCTAGGCATCGTTCGACCTTCAAACAGTCCATGGGCTTCCCCCTTGCACATGGTCGAGAAGAAAAACGGTGACTGGAGACCTTGTGGAGATTATCGAGCCCTCAACAGAATCACCATTCCAGACCGTTACCCCATTCCGCACATTCATGATTTCTCGCTGCATCTTTACGGCAAGATGGTGTTCTCCAAGCTTGATTTAGTGCGTGCATATCATCAAATCCCCATGGCCCAGGAAGACATTGCTAAGACGACTATCATCACACCATTCGGCCTACTCGAATACTTACGCATGCCTTTCGGCCTACGTAATGCGGCCCAATCTTTTCAACGTTCCATGGACCAAGTTTTTCGTGGATTAGATTTCGTTTTTACTTATATCGACGACGTGCTCATTGCTAATACCAACAAGGACGAACACAAGCAACACCTTCGACAAGTGTTCGGACGTCTTCAACAATACGGAATCACGGTTAACCCCGAGAAGTGCAAATTCGGTCGTTCAGAGATCGAATTTCTGGGCCACCACATTAACGGTCGTGGGATCAAACCGCTCCCTGAAAAGACACATTCTATCTTGAATTACCTCACTCCTCAATCGGTGAAGAGTCTTCGTCGTTTCCTTGGCGTCGTAAACTACTACGGACGATTCATCCCAAACTGTGCCCATATTCCCCAGCCCCTCACGGACTTACCTAAGGGTAATCCAAAGCATTTCAAAATGACGTCAGAGGCGGAATCAGCGTTTTCTGTGGTGAAACAGGAGCTTGCAAAGGCGACCACTTTAAACCATTTCGACACTTCTAGCGGGACACGTCTCGTCTTGAAAACCGACGCATCTCAAGTAGCCGTCGGAGCAGTCTTACAACAGATGGTCAAAGGTGAAACACAGCCTCTCTCCTTCTACTCGAAGAAGCTCACTACCACAGAGACACGCTACAGCACATTTGGTCGAGAACTGCTCGCCATATACCTAGCAGTGAAACACTTCCGACACATCCTGGAAGGTCGTCAATTTACCATCTTCACCGACCTAAACCTTTAATCTATGCTTTCCAGGCCGCCGCAGATCACTATTCGCCCAGGGAAACCAGACACCTGGATTTCATTACACAATTCACCAGCGATGTACGTCATATCGACGGTGCCAGCAATGTGGTTGCTGATGCAATGTCTCGTATGGAACTACACCAAATCGCCATACCCTCACTTGATCTACAAGCCCTAGCGTCCAAACAGAGAACAGATCCTGAGTTCGCAGAAATCTCCTCTAACCCCTCCTTACATTTTGAATGTCTACCACTACCGTTCTCTAACACTGAGATCCTTTGCGACATTTCAACCGGCAAGCCGAGACCTTTCGTCCCGCAAACGTATCGCAGGAAGATTTTCGATCATTTCCATGGTCTGTCGCATCCAAGCATTCGGTCCACAACGAAGTTGATCGCTGACCGTTTTGTTTGGAAGAACGTACGATAAGATGTTCGCCAGTGGGCCAAAAATTGCCTCTCCTGTCAAGCCAGTAAGGTCCGCAAACATACTCAAAGTCCCTTAGCTGGTTTCCGCTACAAACTAAATGGCTAATGATAACTATCATAAAGCCTGCCATTTGATATAAATAAATAAATGGTGAACGTCTACTTTCCGCAAGCAGAAACTAAAAGCCATCACTACACACCCTGTATCCCACCCGTTTTTGCACCCACTGATTCAAAATATTGTTCCCACGTTTTCCTTCTCCATGATGCTGTTTGTAAACTTCTTTGGTCGATTTATGATGGCCAATTTCCCATTCTTCAAAGAAGTCAATAGGCTTTCATTATCCTTCAAGGTGATAAAGAATCTGTTGTTTTTATCGACTGCCTGGAACCTGCTTATTTTGAATCACTTTCTTCTGAAAACGTACCTCTGCGTTTTCTGTCGGCAGTCAATGCCAGCTCTCATAATGCAATTAATGCGCCTAATTTCACGCCCATTGTTTACAAATGGTGTTCACTATCAGCATACCTCCTTCAAAGAGTGAACAGATCACTTTTATTAGAGAAGGAAAATCAACATCAGTGTACATCCATAAGAACGTGGTCTCCATTGTGGATGATGGGGATATCACAGTTACAAAAACGTACTAAACCTTGGTAACAGCATAAGTGAACACTATCTTATCTCACAGGGAGTTCATAGTTGATGTACGCTTTTATCCGGCGGGTATTATAAACGGCCAAGTATTCAAAGAAGACAAATATAGAGATTTCGACTCACAAGGATTTGCAAATACACTCGAGACGCTTGTCAGATAAGACCTTTTCAATGGTATTCCATATGAACTCAAGTTGATACCACTAATCTGTGCGTTTACGTTTACCAGATTTGAAGTAGCGTAGTGGGCATCAACTGTCCGAAAAGAAACTACTTCCTCTTATGATGTCAAAAAGAGTCGATCTCCAATTTGGACCTATGGAGTTTGCAAGAGTACTGGTGACCCCATTTTAGCCAGGGGAACACTGATCTTTAATTAATTTGTCTCAAATAAATTAATCGCATGTTTTTGCCCATGACGGTGAAGCAACACCAGAGTTTAAGGTGCGTCTGGGTAGAAGGTGTGATTCCAAACGAATATAAAAGTTGCCGTGACTTTCTTCCCGTTGCTTGCCATTGATCCTTATAAGATTTTTATCTCTGAATTCGATTACACAAATGCCAAATTGACATTAAAGTCCTGCAACTTCCAATTGCAAACATTTCAGCTTATTCAAGTACTGCGAAGTGCTTCCTATTCTTCTGCACTCAAGGATTCCCTCAACAGATTACATAGAATTTATTGCAGTCAAGTTTGATTGCTCCTCACTATCAATACAAGAGGACCTGAAACCGACCTGGAAACAGGGCCACTCTCTAAAAGCCTTCCGTCGTGCAGGTTCAGACGTGATAATTAATTTGGTCAGCTTTAGTAGAATCTCTTGTATTAAATGTAAGTAAACTCACGAAAGCCATCCTAACAAATTTGGAAAATCCTGGTAGGAACGTACCCTCTCCAAAGGATATTATTGCAGCTGAAGTGAACGTAGGGTGCGCACCCACCCCCGAACTTTACGATTAACAGGACAATACCGCGGGAACCGCCACTAACCATGGCACCTCTCATTTTTGTTACCTTCAATTACGTGAATCTTATCTATACAATACGACGCGGCAGTTTACCGAATTTAAAGGAGTCCTACATTGTGCCCAAAAATTCAAAAACCAATTTGCCCTAGAGAACTCCAGTTTACTAGGTGTGCAAAACGGTGCCCTTCCTGTACTAGCCCAATAAGGTACTCAGCACCTCCACAGTCTTTGGACAGTTTGAGGCCGACAATCTAGTAGCTCTAGGTGAAGGTTTCAACGTCCCAGGTTTAAAATGCAGTATCCGTGAAGCTATGCACATTTAGAAAATCATTAAACTCGAGTATGCGTTGTTGAGACCAGATACATTTCAAATCCCCAACACCTTTCATATGCAAAAAAGGACCAGATGAAAATGTTCGTTTATACAACAGATGATACAGTACACTGTGGTGGCAGAAAAACAATAACATTGTCGTTTTATAATAGACAGAGTGCCGAAGATGCAGAGATTTCCCCATTCACATGACCTTGTAACGCCCGCGGTTCGTCAAACTGCTGCTTGATTGCTGAAAAAAGAAGAATCACATTTAGAATGCTCGTTTTCGGAATAAAAGTCGCAAAGATTTTATCGATTGAGCTATTAGGAGTGAAAAAAGATAACAACAGGCTCAGGGGGAGTGCAAAAGCTCCAGTTGAGACAGCGTTTTACGGAAGAAAAGTTTAACGAAAGGTTTACCTAATTCTCAAACTTTAGCTATTGCTCGCTCACAAACTACACAAGTGAAATTCAACAGTGGAAACTGCGAAGGTATGTTGTAAGGAAATATTCAGCAAATTAACCACAATCCTTTAGAATTTCAGAGAGTTGAATATCAGGAGAAACAGGGGTAACCACCTAAATAATTTCCTTAACGCATTAAAGGTGGAGCGAGGATATTCAAAAGCCTGTGGTGGGGCTCACTATCACAAGGAAATAACTTATATTTACATCTTAAGACGACGTCGCTTGGCCATAGTACTTACAGACCACATTAATTAGGTAATTAATAGTTAATAATAGTTATAATAGTTTTAAAAAACCGACAGAGTTTAAAATGCAGACGAATAGGAGCAAAAAGGAGACAAAAAAGGTACGCCTTAAAAAGACCTACCAGTTTGATAAGCTCTTCCTTGATTATACGCATAATCTCAGTCTTGGCCATCTGAATGGAGCGTTCGTTGTTGGCCTCCAGACACAAGTAGAGGGGTCGTTCGTCAGCCGAATCAACAGCAGCTGCAGGTGGTCCCGACTTCCCAGGAGGAATGTAGATACCACGGACTGAGACACCCACATCACAGTATTCATTCAGATGGGTCAACATCTCACGACCGGTGATTCGCCAACGCACATTCTGGGGAAAGTCATTGATATCCAACTCCTCTTCGTATCTATTATAGTGAGAAAAAATAATTTACTTGTAGCAAAAAACAATTAACACTTCCTACTATTGAATAGGATGTCTATCGAACTGACAACCATGCTGCATTTGTATCTGTCAAGAAGAAAATGGTAGTTTGGAAATTAGTAGGGGTTTTTTCTTTAATGAACTTAATATTTCATTGTACGTTCTCTCCGCCTTTACACTGAGAATAGCGAATAACCACATTTATGACATTGTTCGAAAGTCATAGAGAAAAAGCTTTTTAAACTGAGATTATGGCAAATGTGTAGGGAGCGAAAATTTACATACCAAACTAGGCTATAATCGAATAGCTTCATTCCTATTAGGCGCTTCCACCATTTCAACCTTAGAATATATGTTTAGAGTACAAAACTTCGCTAACTACTCCCCGACCTCCTCACATGTGACATTCGGAAAATTTCCAAATCTCTGCCCATTACTGGTTGTCAAGCCCTTACGCGTTTGCAAAGAAACATCCTACCATTTCTGTAAATCTAATGAGCAAGTGAGAACTGAGCCTTCTCAATACGTAATCTTTAACGAAAGATTTATAAGCAACCAACCCTCCACTAAAATTATTCGACAAAAAATCAGTAATTCAATTAAGCGCAACTCACCTTCTAACAAAATCACCAGAAGGAGCCCCGGAGTTGCCATTACCCTCGTCGTCAGAGTCAGGGTTATTTGAAGACGACTTTGAATAGCCCAATTTGGCATTCAAACGTTCGGCGGCCAACTCAGCAGCTGTTCGGCTGGCACTAGGCATTGAGCCAGCCCCTGATTTCGCAATCGCAGACAAGCCACCTCGCAGGGCAACTTGATTTGCTTTAAACCGAGCTAACTCCAATTGAGCAGCGATCTTGGGATCCAGACTGAAGGAGAAAAGGAATATATTCATAAAAGATGGTGCTATTTATTTGTAGAACGTGAACCATTTTGAAGTAACGATACACATAAAGACACACCGGCATGCACCTTGCTAAGTTGATGAGAGTTATCGTGAATAATAGGCAAGACAATCAGCACAGTGTTTAAAAAACGTTCCTACTTATCCACGAAAAATACCATTTCCTAAATAAATTTGTCCCTTCCTCTCAATAAACAATGAATTTAGTATGCTGCACCATCATCGCACCAGGGAAAAATACTGACTTATGATTTACGCTCAGTATTACAAACGAAAATTCAGAACCTCCAAAATAATACAATTAATATAACCTTGTGGTGTATTATCATTAAAGAAATATCCATGAACAGAATTAAGTGACAAAATAAACTAAAATGAGTCAATAGTAATGTAAAATTTGGAGTAGATTACTTACGGCTCATTAGAGCCACCGCTGTCTCCACTCTGACCAACAATTGTAGATTTGGCAACGTCAATCACTTTGCGTTTGGAACTGAACATGTCCTCAATCTTACTGTCCCAATCGACACCAGTATCACCAGCCCCATCTCCCTCATCATCAGAATCCTCCAGTCCAAGAGCAGCCCGAGCAAAACGTTTCTTGTCATTAGCCATTTGGGCTTCCACCTCGTCGAAACGGAAGCCTTTGCCACGGAAACCGGAGTTGCCACCGCTGTAGACCTTTTTACCCTCCTGCAAAATGAAGAAAAAACAGCCGTTTAGACAGTATACTCAAATGAACCTAGATCAAATCCAGAAGAGAGAAGACAGGTAGCTCAAACGACGACCGTTCTCCGTTACATCATCGAGAAAGCATAGTCATTTATAAACTATTTGGAATGAGATATTGATTGGCTTACTGGTTAGCCATTAATATACTAATGAGGATGCCACAGTCCCAGGTACGACCATGGAGGAGGTAATCAGCATGTCGATGTGCGTGTGCCAATAGCACAGCAGTTAACGTGCACACCTTCTAATAAAATCGACATACATCCGGTGATGCGAGTACTGATCAGTTATGACCAGCAAGAGGGTTGCTAGAATATGGGTTTCTCATAAAAACAACTGCAGAAAACCATTCCACTAATCAAGTTTATTAACCTAATGCTTAAAAAATCGTTTTATAACCGATTCTATTCTTTATAACATTTTAAAAAAACGAACAGTTCCTCCTGCTCACCTCTGCCTAAACCGCCATTCGAACAGCTCTAACTATGCTCCTACTATTTCATTAAATGAAAGTAGGCTGCGTTAACTTACCATCATCATACGCTCCTTGTAAGCATTGAACATGAGGTAGAGATCCTCAGGAACCATCTGGCCACTAACATTGAAAGCTTTAACCAAGTCCAAGGAGTTCTTTTCTTGATCTGGTGTAATAAATGTGTAGGCGGTGCCCTTCTTGCCAGCACGACCTGTTCGACTGTTTAAAGAAAAGAGTATTGGAAGTTAGTGTAAAAGAAGCTCTAATGAATTAGGCAGTGTACTTTATCATCACTTCTTTTACATCAAGGCCTTTCATCTATAAAATGGAAATCAGGTTGGGAAAGCAGAATAGCGAAACTCAAGTGTCATTAAAAAAGTTTTTCTTGAAAAAATTACCTCGAGACTATTAAAGAGGCTTCTGGTCTGATAAGTAATCTATTGACCAGAAGAGATTGAAAATTGGGAAACAAAACTGTAAGTCAAATCCTAGAGAAATAGGTAATGATCATTGTACTATACCTCATTGTACCTAATACCTCAGAGTACTTTACGCCAAATCTGGTTAGCAATTCAATCACTTCCCTGATGGATGAAAATAGCCAAAGTGACAGGCAGAAAATAAAAAGACCCCAAAATGTAAATGTCAAGATCTTAATTCTAAATTGCAGGTTGAATTATAAATGTGAATACCTGAACTACAAAATCGACATAATTATAAGTAGAGGGAAACTGAAGAAACTAGTTCAAAAAAACAGGCGGCAAATGCCATGCACATGAAAATCCAATGTGCGGAATTAAAAAAAAACGTACGAGAAATAATCGTAACAAGAACCAAATCCATTCTTAAAATAAATAAATAAAACAAAACGACCTAAGCCACCTCATCTTCATGTTTTAACCTTTAGCAGTTTGAAGCCCAAAATAGGTCACCCCATAGGCTCTAATTTTAATGAATAAAATTAGCTAATAAAACATAAAAGCCATCTATTTTTCTACTCACCCACAACGGTGAACATAGTCTTCGTAGTGATTAGGACAATCGTAATTGACCACCAACACCAAATCGTTAACATCCAAACCGCGAGCAGCCACAGAAGTAGCAATCAGGAGACGAATGTTGCCCTTCTTGAAATCAGTGATGACAGAATCCCTATCGTATTGATCAATACCACCATGAAGTGAGAGACAGGGATAACCGTAGTTCATAAGCACTCGCATAAGTTCATCAGCGCTTTCTTGTTTCTCTACGAATACGAGGACTGAACCCTCCTCTTGATAAACGCCGAGGAGTTCCAGAAGCTTCATTACTTTTTCTTCCTCATTTTGAAGTACAGCCTAAAATAAAAGGTGTAGAGCAACATTACGATATATTTAGTCCATCGTAGTGATGTGTATCTAAAAAGCACGTCATATGAATTGATATTACATCTTATCATGATCAGCTTGTTTGTTAGTACTCATAATATCTTTAGCTTGCGACTTGTTCCTATATGCACAATGCATATTGCATCAGATTAAAAAATACGCAATACAGCTACCCCTAACTATCCTATCAGTCTGACTGAAATTTTGCAAACAAAAAAAGCAAAGTCCATACCACTTTCTGAGTGACGTCAGAACACACAACCGATCTCCCTCCAACCTGAATCTCAATCGGTGAATTAAGCGCTTTTCTAGCCAGCACTTCCATCTGTCTTGGAAAAGTGGCCGAAAACATGACCGTCTGTCTATCGGGTCTGCAATTGTCCACAATTCGCATCACTTGGGGCTCAAATCCGAGATCGAACATTCTGTCGGCCTCATCAAGAACAACATAAGTAGTGCGTCTCAAGTTAGTAACTCGACCCCCATTAGCTGCCAGCATATCAATCATTCGACCAGGGGTACACACAATGACCTCAGCACCACGTTTCAAATCGGCAATCTGTTCAGAGATTCCAGTGCCTCCATAGACACATACACAACGGAAGCCACAGGTTTGACCTAGCCTCTTAGCTTCTTTATAGATCTGGAGCGCTAGTTCACGAGTTGGGGTTAACAGAAGGGCAATTGGGCCATCTCCATTTTCTAGGGGTGCCTGGTGTTCCAAATGGCGAACCATGGGAACAAGGAAAGCGAGAGTTTTACCGCTTCCTGTTTTGGCGATGCCAATCATATCACGACCTGACATGATAACAGGAAGGGCTTGACATTGAATTGGTGTTGGCTTCTCAAATCCACTCCTGAAAGAGAAAGAGTTAAAAATAAGTTAGATTTCTCAATGAAGCATAGCAATTAACTTACCTCTTAAGGCAGTTTAGTAGACGAGATGATACGCCCGCTTGGACCCATGTTTTGATAGGTTTAGGACAGTCTTTGCCATTGCAATGGACATTCTCTAACTCTCGACGATACTGCTTGACCTGCTCCTTTGTCATTTTTGCGATTTCTGGAACCTCGACGTAGAAGTTCTTTGTAAAAGGCTGGTAGTCAATCTTGCTGTGGTCAACCGCACCCAACTTCTCACGCTTTTGAAGTTGTGCAAGAGCATCTGCGATGGTTATACGTTCCTCTGGCTCGGGATACTAACAAGAGAGGTAGATTTATCAGACAAAGTATTGAGCATTCAAACTCAAATCAATATTTTAAAGTATAGTGGCTTCTAGAGTTTTCACGAGTAGTAATAAAGACCAAATTGAAGCTTTAAGGAATAGAAAAATATATGATAGGGAGTGTAAGCCGAGAACCACTATAACATATCAAATAAGGAACTTTAATCTAAGTCGAAATCCAGCTCAACTATAAAGGAGCATTTCGTCTTAAGAAGAAATCATGAACTAAAGACGGTCACTATTGGTCAATTATAATATAGACAAGAAGCTCGAGTCAAAAGGAGCGTCAGTATTCCAATAATACTTTTATCTAAGCAACAGACGATACAATTTGCGAATCGCCATTACCATTTGAAAGAGCATTCTACGATTATAATATTAACATTTTTCAATCTCTTCCTAATGTCTGAGCCCATTAGGAGAAATGTTCACAGCACTTGACTTAAGTTGGTACATTCTGGAGTCCACATTGATCCAACTCTCTTGTGGTAGAATTAATGAGTTACAAAGGCCATCTCGATCACTGGATGGACACTAGTCCCACGAACTCTGACTTAGCAGACATGCATGTTAGTCACTGCACCATCGGCACACACATGCCACCCAAAACTTTCCATCTCCTTTGATCACCTAAATAGGGCACAAATAAATTTTTTCAAGAAACTTACATAGGACATATCTTCATCCCGTTCATCTTCATCCAGTATTAGTTCACCTCTGCCAACTTTTTTCTGGGGTTTTGTAGGTTCTTGGTTAGTTGTGGAAGGAATATTGCCTGATCCTAACTGAGGGTTGATAACAAGTCTAGGAGCTTGGATAAGACCAGCAGGAGTTTGAACAAGTTGGGGTGGAGGAATAATGTCATCCACTTGCTGATGAGCCTCTTTGCTTACCTCCTTGAGATGAGAAAAGCAAAACTTACAACGGGTTGCAATGAAAAAATTAAGTGCACTTAGAATAAAATATTATTCTTTTAAAGTGATTGCTGTTAAAATCTTGGGTTTCCAAGACGGAGATTCATTGCTTAAGTGACTTACCTATTTTGTCTCAATCAATTAGTCCTCATTTGCAAGTATTGAGGTTTTCTTCGTTTTACCCCTTACACATTCAGTTTACTAGTTACAAGACAGGCGTCGTTTGTGATCGGTCTAAATAAAAATTGTCGTCTCACCACATCTGCCTCTTTCAAGCCTTGTTTGAAATGAAGCTCAGAGATTTGCAAGGTCATTCCACCAAGTTTCCGATATAGTGCTATGGTGCACTTGTCTTGGGAAAATATACCAATGTTTTGTCATGGGAATGAGATTGTGGCGAACCCAATGTCGACATTCCAAATATATACAAAATTGACAGCGTTATTTGTTACATCTGATATAATCTATGCAATCTTATCTTCCCTAGTACCAACTGTCCATAAAGAGTAGCATTTGGAATAATCATTCGGTTTCAGTACCCTGCCCAAACCAAAGTGCTAGTGAACGTACTCGTTATTGCTACTGTAATCTGACACTTAAGCAATTCATTAGGAAGCATCAAAAAACTTTACCAAGCTTATTTAATAAAACAAAGAAGGCATCTGTAAGAAAGTGTTTTCTTTTGCTCTTGAGGTGGTTGAAGGACTAATATGAGCATTGTAGGCGCGGCAAGTGCTCAAGAAACTGACTATCATGACAAATCGTATTTAAGAAATCACAACAATGACCGAGCAATGTTCCAAATTCTCCATAAGTCGTTCTTCGCGAATGAAGGAGGGGGGTGTTAAACTGCACATTCAACTGTTTCTAAGTGATAGAGAGACCACAGATCACACCAAAACATAACACACACATATTCAATTGGATCAAGTTAGTGAAGTACTCACCTGCATATAGGCGTCAAGAGGGTCGATTTCTTCCTCCTCTTCCTGTTTCTCTGCATCATTCGATGGAACCGAAGAGTCATCTTTAACAGCAGAGGGAGAAGGTGGGGGAATGTCGTCTTCATCATCATCGTCCAGCGACCACTTCTTGGCATTTCGTACTTTGATTCCATCTAGGAGCTTGCTGTGGGCTGTCACTACGTCCTGCTTTAGCCGTCTCTCACGACGCTCACGCTCTACGCGCTCACGTCTCTACAAAAGAAAATATAAATGAAGTTCACTAATTTATAATTTTCGTAACATAATCCGAATGTAAGCATTCCGCTCAATCCGGTACTGGTTATTGAATGGCTAGCTTGTACGGTGCTCAAGTTCAGACTGACAATCGACACCAATCGGTTTAGAAATCATCTGTGGTCTCAGTTCTGAACAGTACGGCCATTAAATTATTTTAATTTTAGGAAGTCTGGAAACGATTTAGGGATAAGGAGAAAGACATACAAGAAAAGCTGCACCAAAACAATTTTTAATTAATTAAAATTTCAAAAATAAATCTAAATCAATATGCGCAATAGAGCCCTAAACCTGATGCTGTCAGACGCTAAACAGTAAGTACATGTTACAAAAAAACAGTTCAAAGGACAAATTAATTAGAAAACATATTAATATTATAAGAAATAAAAAACACAAATTATTTACCTTCTGCATTTCTATTTCTAATCGCTTCTGCGCTTCATCTTTATCCAACGTCGCATCAAGTATTAATGCACCTTCAAGACCAGACGAACCATTTGCGGCGGATTTAAGTTTGGAAAGAGCTTCTAGAGCGATAGAAGATACTCGATCACTTCTTGACTCCTTTTGAGAAGAATTAACAAGCAATGAACTGAATGAGTTAGCTGAAGAACTGGCGAGTTCTGAACTCCTGGGATGGCGAGACGACCTCGGAGAACGAGAACGACTATGAGACTTATCACGATCACGCCTGTGGTGCCTATGGCGACGATGTCGATCTGTACTGTGGGATCTTGATCGCGAACGACGTCTACGTGATGAACGATAGGGCGAACGATCATGTCTGAAAGTAAAATAACCCATAATTAGTTTTATTAGAATCAAGCCAAGCAAAATACTTTTGATAACACATATCAAGTAAATGGGGAATTTTCTCCATATCAAATAAAATTTCCCCTCGTGGTCATACTGAGCCTAAATCAATATCATTAGTGGAACCTTACATCGATCAGTCATCTGCCGATCATTTTTGACGATATCCAAGCGAATTCTTCAATATTGAAGTATCGACCTGTGGGAAAATTATTATATTTAACGAAAATATACGTAGATAAAAGGTGTATAAAATACAATACTTTATAATTTGGAGGAAAGCCTCACCTTCCCATTTTCGTAGACAAATACCAGTTCGGCAGCGAATGAATGATAAAACCTGGGTTTAACATAAATTAAAACAAACACCAACAAAGCCATATCACAAAAAACTGGTTAAAATTAGTCTTATTTATGGGTGTCAAAATTATATATTGAATATATTTGTGACTTTTCAGGGTTATTTTATCTTGATTTCTGTTATCTAAATTTTCTATATCGTTCCATTTCAAGAATTTTTCCGGTTTCCTTCTGATCATACAGTAATAAGTAGTTTTATTAATACGAAATTAATAAATGATGCAGATTATTACCCGAATAATACCAGGTTTCAAAAACCGATTAAGATCTTAGGATATAATAAGTTCATTCAAATTTAGCAATTTATTCGGTTCCTCTTATTTCGAATTATGCTTCTGTGCTAATTGTCGCCAAATTTTGACTTTTTAATAACGTGTTTAATAAATTTTGAACTTTGGAGTAATTTAATTATTTTATGTGCCCTCTGCGAAATCACATTCAATTATTAATCAGTTGGAGTTGCTTAATAACCCCTCCGTAATACGAAAACTAGAATTTACTCAAAAACAATTTAATACATAGTAAAGACAGGATTCTACTATTTCACTATGAACAGTTCAACTCGAAATATATGACCTGACTCGTAAATCAATTTCCTTAGAGATTGCCGATGGAAATAAGTTAATTCAAATATGCTTTTGGCATTTAGTTTTTATCTAATCCAAACTACGAAAATGTTCTTTCGTTACTCTCCTGCCCTACAAAACCAAATCAAGGCTTTCATGCTCTTAAAATCCTTATTATTGCTGAAATTTTATAACCAGATCACTTTGAAGGAGTAAGTAAAGTCACTGACCTGGGAGCCACTTCAAATTTATTTTTGAAACATTAGCTTTGTCATTGTCGCCTCTTAATCATTGTCATCTATGCATATCTTATATCTCTACGTACGCCTGTGCACCCTCTTTTGAGATGTTATTTGTGACTTCAATTTCGCTTCCGATACTTCAGTGTTTAACGACGTCTTCTGCAGTAATGGTCTTTCTAAGAATATATACTTTACATTTCGACTTATTTAGAACCCTTATATGGCATGTTCTCAGAAGAACACCCTACTATTGTAATGGCGCATAATATAGATAGAAACATCAAATATGAAACTGAAGTTAAGGGTCGGTTAACTAGGTACGAAGAGTACTATTTATTAACGAACTACGCGAGTATGGTGGTCCAAATTTTCTCTATTATGAGAGGCGTTTTCAATTACATGAATTTCTCAGTATCAACAAAGGGTCCTGAACATTATATGAAAGACGTAGGCTGGTTAGCCACGATTCACTTATAACAGAAGCTCCTTGAACATGGTATCTTCGATACCATTTTACTTCTGAAAATGGCATGAAAGGTCTCTCACAAACCACCCAAAATACCATACCCCATTTTAACTTCAGCCTAAGCGATAGCGAGCAATATCTGGCCTATTTTCAGTCAATAGATCCTTCCGAACTAACTTATGATATGGCACTTAACTCTCTAATGCTTCAACTTGGCTACATATGAGTATGAAGATATTTATCATTATGTAGGTATCACTAATCGGATTTTCATCCTTGATCTCCAGACTTCTTGCTATCCTCAGATATTTTTCCCTCACTGACAGAGATCCCGATTTTGTGCGCTAGATATTATTGAGCTCTGGCTTTTCTGGACTATTTTTGGTGTGAAAGACATTGTTAGCATCCATTCTTTATTGAATTCTACCGTTAATATCCAATTAAATTAGTCTTAATTTGACCAAATAATCACAACACATTCATGTATTTAACAATCATGTTAAATGGTAGCAATTTTACTAATTTCAGTTTACGAGCTCGACCATTATACAAGATCCCAATTGATGACTAAAATATCCACATCCACATTCATTGCTGATTATGTACTAACGAGAGATACTTCAAACCATACATTCCTTTGGTATATATTCCTTAATGTCTAGAGTACAAGTGCACTAGTCATTTGAGCGTTTTCTATTTGAAGGATTATGTAACCATACGATTTAATCAACCTCTAATCTGCGATTTTCTTCACTCAAGTCATGTGGTTTACTCAATAAATCTAATTTCTTTCCCCCACCTTGCCTACTCTCCGCATTGCTGTGTGGTAAATAGTGATAGTTTTGCTGAGTGCCTAGTAGTCAGATTTCCAAGCCACCTATTATTTTGTTAAGCTGTGTATATGGCCTCCTTTGTTCATTATTACTCAAGTTTGCCAGCCTAATCATTGTAAGCACTCTCTGCATGTTTATTCGTTATTGGAGCCAATACAAACTCGCGTTAACCTCACTAAAAATCGATAACATTTCTCACGTACTAAAAAGGTTGCAACCAAAGCCCATTTTCCTTATCTTACTATTTAATCAAAATCTCTAATTATTTGCATGCGTCTATTTTAAGTGCATTTAGAAAAGTTTCAACTAATTGCGACAAAATCACGCAGATTGATCGCGTGACGCATGTATGAAAGTACTAGCACCTACGACTCATTCAATTCAAACTTGAAGGAAATATTTGCAAATATTTGCGGTATCCTTTGCTGTTGTTTTGACAAATGCCACAAATCCAATGAGACGTTAATGCCCCGTTGTCTTTAAACTCTATTGAATGCAGATTGAAGAAATTTTACACTGTAAATTAATCTGATAGCCCACACCCAAATCCTCAAACTAACAATAAATGCTGTCTAGATATTTCATTTTCAAGAAAGATGGTTATTTCAAGGTTTTCGAAGCTTATGATAATGAACACCACACAACTCCTCATTCATATTAAATTTCAGCCAATTCTTTTGAAATTGCCACTTTCAAATCGGCGTGGCGACACTGCCAATTGAAAAATCCCGCTCGGGTTATTTTGAGCTAAACAACCAATGGGAGTGGTCATTATGATCATCTAAAACGCGATTAAGTTGCATTGACATTCGTCACAAATCTGAAAAAGAACCAAGTGCCGACCAGCCAGCCTTGATTGTGTAAAATTAAAAAAAAAAGGCGAAGGATAGCAACCAGCCTAAGTACCGACAGAATAGCTACACACAAAAAAGCTGAATTAAAGTGGTACATAACTGGACAAAATTGAAGAGCAACCCTGTGGAAGCCCCAATATCACTATATTTCGCTTCCTAAATTTGGCTTCGAAGGCTGCTGCTCACGTACCCTCCACATAATAAATAAGGCTGGTGGAATACAAGATGTGCGTACACGAGTGCAAATGCTCACACAACTGTTGTTCTACATCATAATCGTGTCCAAAAAGCCCAAACAGATTTGCTGTAACACACCAAGCGAATTTCTGTTGAAAGGTTTATAACGGTTCTCCTATAAATTGGCTCCTTCAATTGATTGGCCAGTAAAAATTTCTGTCCATGTTTTTAATAAGATATGCTTAGTTATGTATTTCATTCTTTGTTGAGACATGGTTATAACTGAATCTGCATTGCCAGCTGGATATACTGGACGGATGAAAGTATGAAAATCCAATTATTTGGAACCACAGGTTAATGAAAAAGGTGAAATAAGGGCATTACGAATGGATGATCAGGCTTGGAACGCTGTTTCGAACTGATTCTCCCATATAATTTTCATTATTGGAGCCTTGTTCTAGGGTCAATATAAAGTCACCCTTCCCTCTAAGTCGCCTAAGACCATCAATACTTAAACACTCATACAGAACCCCAAAAGCTCCTCCATTTATTCCGGAAAAAACTATCATCGAAGTAGTATCAGACCCCAATATACTAGGATGTGATCCAGTCAAGATCTGCTCATCCATCAAAAACTCAGCATTATAAAAAGAGATAACACCTACTTGAAATGTCAGTACAAGCGACATAAGTTTATCCCTTATGCAACAGCACTCAAATGCACATAAAGGGTCAAACGTAAGAGCTTTTTAACGAAATAAACCTGACGACTTTCACGATTTTCCCCTTCCTGACTTCTCTGACGGCTCCTTTTCTCCTTCCTCTTCTTCTTCTTCTTCAAGTAACGAAGGGGATGTAGTTAAAGAACACGCCGAAGCAGATCTTGATTCGGGGTTTCGCTGAGTTGGCGCAACAGTCTTACATCGTTTAGAAAACTGTTGCGGTAAAGCAGACGATTCTGCGAGAGAAGACGAGAAGACATTCTCAGTGGAGGCAGAGATACGCTCGAAAGGACCCCGATTAAGATGACTTCGACTTCCAACTGAAGTGAGATTCAACGTGGAGGAATACTGATGACGTTCAAAGGGGGCGGAAAGGGGAGTGGGTTGATTAGAGGAGGAATTTGGATTAGTGGGAAATTGAAGTGACTGTGGATGGCGACGATTACGACGTGCTGGATTATGGAATCCGCAGTAGCAGCAACGAAACGCTAAAAGGAAGAAGTCAAAGGAAAGAATCCGTTACGAACAAATTATTATGGATGTATTTGAAGCCCCGACCACTTATCCCAACGGCTAATGCTGCCTTTGATTATATGTTTCTATCCTTCCTCTTTGTGTATAAACGACAATAGTTCCACTACTGTATTACTGGATAATAGTACAGTCTATCCCCTGAATAACTAGATCCTGTATCTCAAAGATAAAATACATTAAATGGACTGTTGGATTAAACTAATAATTCACCCCAAGAAAATTAATCAGTAATTTGTTATTGATTACCTATGCGATTTGTAAATTGGCTTAAATGTGCCAAACACCTTGTCACAACCCATATGTTTTTACTGAGTTGATGTTTTTTGCCATGGAAGGTGTCATGTGCAGAGAGAATGCAGAATGGCACACCTCTACCAGCAAGCCTTAAATAGCAACTTCCTCTGTAAATAAACAAGCAATTCAAAGAGAAGATGGGTTTTGGAGATCTGAGTCACGTGATCGGTACCGACAAAATACAAGTTCAAGAAAGTCAACCTTACTTAAGGGTTCAGCGTTGTGGGAAGTACTAAAAGTGGCATTTAGAAATGTGTGATAAGATTGACATGCGTGAAGGCAAATTGACAGCTTTAGATGGACTTGTGGTAAGTCAACTAACTGTCACGGACATCAAGTGCACCACGACTTATTGCAATTCAAACCACGTAATAAATTACAATATTTATCCGACCCAGCAAGTTTATTATTCAGCAAATTCTCCCTCGGAAGTGGGGAAAAAATAACCTTAGCTCCTGTAGTATGATTGATTGCTAAATTGAAGATAAAGATCTATGTGAGAAAGGCTAAGAATTGCGAATCTCACCTGACGGAGAAAGATCTTTTTGTGGTCATATAGAATTAAGGGCTTTTTTGCAAAATGATGCGTCAGAGAAAAAGTAATATTATCCCTTAGGCCTGTTTGTACCTTCAATATCAATTCAAATGAAGAAATTACTTGATTAAAGATAAGGAAAAATACCCCAAGTCAAGCAATTAAAAGAAAATAAGTTTTGAAGGAATTTGTACATTGATGGCAATTTTCAAGCTGAACCCACGCTTTTACGACCTTAGTAGAAATAACTTTGGCTGCGTGACTACCTTCTGCTAAAACCTTTAAAATTGT
Source organism: Hymenolepis microstoma (assembly GCA_000469805.3). Taxonomy (NCBI): domain Eukaryota; kingdom Metazoa; phylum Platyhelminthes; class Cestoda; order Cyclophyllidea; family Hymenolepididae; genus Hymenolepis; species Hymenolepis microstoma. The sequence goes on along the minus strand of LR215995.1, from coordinate 4,433,792 downwards.
GTGGCAATATTAGAGATAAGAGTATGTGTGCATGTGACATGTAATATTAAGCTCTACCTGGCAGACGGAAAGCACAAGAGGAGGCAGAACGATAGCTCAATATACACCAGGTCAACCAATGTAACTAGCAAAGAAGTTAATTTTTCCTAAAAAAGAGAACACTGAACAAACTCTACGCTAGAGAGCAGACTAAATGACATAACCAAGATATCATTATTGCTTTTAATTTCTACCATTCTTTTTCTGAAATACTTTTCCGAATAGGAGTCATACGCTTAATACATTAAGTGTCGCTTTCCAAGAAAAGGCTAATTCTTCACACCTCTATAAGCACCTGATAACAGAATGCAGAAATCAGACCATAATTATTTAAAAAAAGATTCTCGTGATAACTACATCGATTTTCCTCCGTGATTTACATTTTTTTAACCAATATGTACCTTTGGTGTAATAGTAAGGTTCTTTGCAAACTTCAAACGGCTCCAAAAAAACTTTCTTTTCTATTGAAGGGGAACAACTTAAAGAGCGTAGAATACGAATGAAAGCTTCGATTTAATTTCTGTTGCTAATAGCCGTTGCTCCAACTGTCTCCTTTTCTCCACACTCTAGCTGCAGAGTTTAGATGATGTGGTTTAACATTTCACATTTAGGGGACACACACGCAGGTAACGATGTGCCGATGCGAACTCAGCTGTCTCTATGGTGGGGGGAGTGGGGGGGAGGGAGGGGGGGGGGGGGAGAGAGCAAGGAGTACGCACACCAGCAGGCTACTGTAAATTCTGGAGAATTCGAGAAGACTGAAAGCAATTAAGCTAGAAGCACTATAATTAATTTGTCCAATAGTGGGTGTTACTATTTCAGGGAGTTGTAAAAGGGCAATATAGCAGTAAGCAATAACTGGTATGAAGTAATACGATAGTAATTTCATTAAACCCTGACTTGTGACAAGCCACAGGGAAACACACCTTGTCCTCTACTAACAAATAGAATAAACTCACGTAGAAGAGCGAGAAAATTTGGGCGAGTTATATCAAAATAAAGTGACTCTATAGCACCATCATGATAGCATATTTACCATGAACAAGCTTAACACTAAATGACTAAGAAATAACCACACACTAATGTCACTCCATAAACTTTGAATGCCAGTTTCAGGAGCGCAAGGATGGTCAAAGATCACTAAAGGAGCATTCTCAAACTTGAAGAATAGTCATGAAAGAAAATAAAGACCACGTGTTCTAAACTGGAGTGTAGGCCGATTCAGAAAAACCAATATCAGTTCTTCAAGTGATATTTGAATGATAAATGAAACACCACAAGTTATGTGTCCTCCTTGTCACATTTCAATTACTAAGACAATATTTAATATGTCAAAATGTGTACATTACTTCTCGAATATTCTCTATAGCAAAATGCTGCATCGTTGGCTTGTAAACTAAACACGAAGTAGGACATGTAATGTGTTTACTCGTACTAAATTAGTACCAGTTACAGGAATAAGTGAACCTTTTAGAGCCATCTTTACAGGGCATAAGGTAGATCAGCGCAGAATCGCGTTAAAATAAGGAAGACTTGATAATTCCTGATCCATGACTTATCTGACTAAATATTATTCTATGATTCGAAAGGTATTGCAAGGACGCTTACTTTCTTATTAAAAGGCATTCTCCTAAATTATTATTGAGTATCTTGTACAAAATGCCTTCTTCATCTTCCTGACTTAAGAAAACACAAAATAATAAATACATTCACATTAATGGGGAAATCGATAATTAGCCAGGAGATGTTTACTTAGACAAAAAAAGGCAAAAAAGGGAGCCTTCGTGAAGTTAGATGAGTTGAATGTAGACAGCAAAAAAGAGTTAAAATAAACTCACCATCCACTCTGAAACTAAAAATGGGAGCAACGACAACATCAGTTTATAAACCTGGTAAATTTCAGATGCATGGTTAGGTAGAAGCATTTAGTAATGCTGAAAATTACATTCTATTGCACTAAAGCCATCCTGTTTACTTTAAACGATAAACATCGACAACCTTAATTGCACTTTCCCTTTCAAATCCATTTGAACTTATTCTGGACATGTGAAACCGAGACTAACGAGAATGACGCCTAATAAAACAACTAAGGTAAAGTGAGGTGGAACAGAGTTCTGAAGCATCCTGATCACAAAAATAAAAAAAGAAAATGCAAGTCCGAAGTGCCATGATGCGAGTTTCGAATCTGAGACCTGTGGTCTGATCACAAGGAGAATTAGAAGCTTCCTTTACTTATGCGCAGGAACTATTTCATTCTTCATAGGTTGACTTAAAACGAACAAAAAATGCATTAGTTAATACTCGCCACCTAGAGCAAACCATATTAGGCATTTGACAACCAATTTAAACGTAGGAATTCCATAAGCTTTTAAATTAATAACAAAAAGACGCTTACCCAGGTACTCAAACTCCTCAGCCAAAGCCATTCCATTATGGCCCAAGCAACTTTGACAAATCAGTGCGTACCTGCGATCAGGTCCATCACCGACAATTGCGTCGACAACAATGTCTAAAATCGATCTCTCCCGAGGTAAGATTGGCCGATGGGTGATTGGACCTTTAAGTGGAGTCGGTGTAGTTGTCGGTGGATTTCGATGGGGTGTTTGAGCAGCAGCTAATTTGAAAAGCAAGCAACAAATCGACAAATATAAGAAGGTAAGATAGGAGGAGAGATATACATCATCCCAATTTAAATTTAATTGATACTCCATAACATTTGATTATTTGATGTGACAACAAAAAGGAAAATAAGAGAATGGTAAAGGATAAGAAGACTCTTTATGATAGGACAAATAGAATAAATAGGAATGCAATAAAGTCAGATTAAAGAATATCTTACTAGGAACCGGTTTAGGGGTACATGGAGCACTTTTATTGTCAGAAACGTTGCGTTGCCTTGCTGTTGTGTCAGTTTCTACCTTAGTTACTGGTTGATCCATCAAAGACTAAAAAATGATTACAGCAAGCAAAACACATTACATCTCGGACAATGAGACCCAGTGGGTCAAATTGTTTGAGGATTTGATGAGCTTTATTGTAAGTCTCGGTATTCATCACATTTTCAAGCTAAAAGTAAAGTCAAATTCGAAATAAAGCGCATACAATTTGACGTTTCTGCTTCATAAGATCCTTCAATTTCTTGTCTAAATAGTAATTAGTTATTTAGAAAAGTGCGAAAAACGAACCTGCCCGACTTGCACTTCCTATATAGATTTTGTTAACCAAATATTTTAAAAACAATACACTAAAATGTTATTTATATTAATCGAAGACATCGCTTACACAATAGGATACAAAAATACGCCTACGATAGATATAACTCTCCAGTGAGTTGAAGTAGGGTTGAGGAGGAAGAAATAAACAAAAAGAAAGGTAACATATGGAATAGACGCGTAGAAAATTAATTGAAAGGTGATTTTATTTGCACTAGAAAGTTTCGCTTCCTTGTGTTCCTTGAGGAGTTCGATATTCTAACAAATTTATTAGTTTAATATTCGTTTACAGTATCGATATCCTCTAACGCTTCTGTCACAGACTTTTGTCGGCGCTAAAGAATCTTATTACTTTAAAATCGCAAAACATACTCGAAAAACACTTTTTAAAAGCCCTTTGAAAGAAGCCATCAATTGAAAAGTTCCATCAACGTTGATTAATTTTCGCAAATACAGTATTTAGCCTTGGATGCGATTGGTTAATGATAGTCAATAATTGAAATTTGTATTATAGAGATAATGTTAGTCTTTCTTCATTTTATGTTTATTTATATATCCTGTCTTAATTACTATCATTAACATTGTTAATCTATCTAATAATTACTTATAATTAATATGCTATAATTTTATTTACTCATTACAATCTTTACTTAGTAATGATTACCAGAATAATGCGATGCTCACAAGCATTAATCATTTCACAGTTGCAAATTAAATGAGTACTTCATCAAATAAAGACAGAAGTTGTTTCACCCTACTCTGCAATCGTCTTTTTATTTTATTTTCCTTAAGTTCCTCTGATTTCATGCATATCAATCAGAGATTGCTAACTTAATGAAACTATTTTCTTCCAAAAATATATCATTATCAAATAGTATTTAGTCTCTGCTTGACCACTCTATCTTTAAATTTACCTATGTGAAGAAACAATAATTTAATTATCCATTATTTTACCCATGCTGGAATCACATTATTACTTAATCTGTTACTCTGCTGAAACCTTTTCTTGGAAAATAAATTTAAAACGGCAAAGATCGGAAAGTTAATAATTGATTTTAAAGATACATATTTCCGTTTGAAATATGGGAAAAACAACCTCTGTTTTTTCATAACCAACTGATTAATTTAATAAGTTAAGTCACCAGTTCCGATTAACCTAGAAATTGCGTAACTTGTATGGAATATTATCACTTCAGTGAAAACTACTAATACACACCAAACCCCTATCCTAATTGCGAATAATGAATGGAGGTCAACATACCTCCCTACTGACAATTTTATTAGCTTATATTGGTGTGCATGCTCTCGCGAAGTGGACCATACGTTTTGAAACGGTGGCAATTTGTTACATCAGGAACAAAGCTTATCTTCATATGTCAAGTTAACTTCTCAAAACTTCTTAGTTGCTCTTTACCAAAGAGTGGACTCGTCGCTCAAACGTCTCCTTTTTTATTAACAAAATAACATAAGTTTTACTGGCTTGAACGTGCGACTAGCGATTGGTTGCCTGGTTAACTAATAACTGCTGGAATTCAATGATCGACCAAGCAGTACATGAGAGATGATGATTATGTGTTTCTCTCAAGTGTCACGGAAATATTTGTTTTGACTACCTAACAATGTTGTGCTTACTTTCTCTTTCTTTATGCAATATGTCTCTTAGCATAATTATCCCTAATGACAGAAAATGTCAATTGGTCGCCAAGGCATAACTGCTAATATATTTTCCATCTTCAATTTTTTAATTCCGACTTAACGGTATGTCTAATACGAGGTCATAAAGAACATAAGTAATCAAATAATCCCAACATCTTTGACACCATTATCATGCAAGCATTCTCGATAACTTCAAGCCATCTTAAAAGGCACTTGGTTGCTTAAAATTGAGCACAACTGGGGGTCTAGTGCCTTAAAGAGGTTAAATAAGTAATAAATAATCATGAACATGAAACTCACCAATTTTATGAAATTCGACTGATGCTCGAATTTTGTCACACTTGTAGCGAATATCTATGCCAGCAAGATTTGACTTGCGCTCGGTAATCTCTGTACAAAGATCCCCTCAACAATATATAGGAAACACGCGTACGACGTGGAGCACGTTTATTATGTCGTGTGTCTGTCACAGAGCTAGTCATAAAAATAAAATCAAGAATTTGCTAAATAATGCAGGTACTATTGATTGACGACTGCACTTGCTCCCTACACGAAAAGTAGCACTGCCGCACCTTCGGGTCTGTTTGAGTGCGCATGAGACTTCTTTGTCCATCCATGACAGTGTTGTGCAATCCACACACTTACAATTGTCACTTACTCAAAATAAACTGTGGAGTGCAGGTTTTTTCAATTAAGGCGTTCTTAAAATTCAACCTTCTTTTTCACCGTAGACAGTTTTATACACATTATTTGCCCATCTCGAGACAATACAACATTAAATTGTGATTTTTAGCGACCACTTAGGCAAATAACACGACTTTCATTCTCTCTTTTTGAGTTATGTCTCTAGGTCACCAATCCCATAAACAGACAATGGCACCAGTTCCTTTCTTGTCTGGAATTTATTTTCATTGAACCGCGGTAATGTCTATTAAATGATTTGTTAGGTTCTCAGTTGACATTTTAAAGCACCATTTGAAGCCTGCATTTATCGTTGACTTTCAGTGCTACCGTTCAAAGTCACTAAGAGAAGTCACATTGCATAAACATCTTTAACCTTGTGACCTTACCTAAATTACGTTCAAGATATTCAAACTCCACATCCTATGAAAATTCGCACGAAGGTTATTTTACTGTGATAAATTTTAAACAGTTCTGCTGACATTTTAATCACACTCCCATACAGATTTTTAAAAAAATGGAACCAAGTAGTTCAAAATAGTTACGAATTTGAAACCCATGAGCGGCTGTAACAGGTACTGAGTTGGACCTAAGTTAGCCTCTAAGTGAGTTATAGATCAATAACTGGGATCAATAACTTTGTGAGGAACACAACTTTAACATGACAAAAGCAGAGACCTCTCGACTAATCAACAACTTAATCCATGACGACCAGTAAATGGCCAACATCGTGGCAATTCGCTACAAATTGGTGACCCTGACGTGGTGTGCTAAGCCTGACGTTAGCTGCTCAGCTCAGACGCAACCTCCCCCTAACACTGCTATTTTTCTTCAGATCGTATAACACCCTTGGTGATCCTCTTTCTCCTCGAACAGTGTCCATTTCCTCGACTCTCCCCTTTCGCTCTCTCCTACTCGCTCACGATGTCTTTGGAAACAGCTCTCGGTTTAAACTCATTTGTTGTCCCTCCTGGTTATCCCACCCTCGACCCAGAATACCCACATACTTGGTTCTTACAACTAGAAACCATGCTCAAACTACGAGGCGTTACCAAACGAGGAACGTGTTTTCGGCATGCTATCACTGCTCTACCATCCAAAGTCACGTCGTTATTCTTCGATGTCGTCGATGATGCTCCAGAGGAAATTTGCTATGACATACTCAAAAAAGCTTTAATCAGTTGTCTCTCTGTTTCTCAGGAGAAACGTCTTCAACAACTTTTCCCACAGTCGATTTAGGCTATCGCACGCCATCTCAGCTTTGAAGTCACATGCGTTTCCTAGCTAGCGGGAACGATTTGAGTGGCAAAGTTCTTAAAAAATTATGGATGAAATGCCTCCCGGTAAACATGGCATCAGCATTCATCAAGACAATCTTGACAAATTAGCCGAAGTGGCCGATCGCATCCACGACCTTCACAATAGGCCAGGCATTAATGCATTTAAAACTTCAGCTCCCGTTGTCACTATCACGCAGCAACCTGACGTCATCACTGAACGACTAAAGAAACTAGAACCGCTCGTACCAACCATCTCTTCCTGTCGTGGCAAACGACGCGCAATGTCTCCTAAGAGACCCCTTAGTCCCTCAAGACGCCTCAACCAATTCTGTTACTATCACAGAACATACGGAGACAACGCCAAGAAATGTCGACCAGGCTTCAAATACCCCAAGGTTGAGAGTATTATCTCGAAATTAAATTCCTCCAGTCCTGAAGTCAGTGTCATCCCTCCTTCTGCAGAAAAATGCTTTCTCCAACCCACGGATCTGACCTTACATGCAAAAATAATCATTTTTCAGACTTTTATACCCTTCTCTCTTCAGTTAGTACCAACTAACGCCAGGATTTGGACATGACAGAAACTATTGAGCCTAATTTCCAACAATCCCTAATAATAGTCGAGCCAGTGAAGGAATTCGGTACCGAGCTGTTTCAAATTGATACACGAGAACTTCCCAAAGAACTCACAGATCTCGCTGAGGATTCCAGCTCTATACGTGGAGATTTTACTAATATGCTACCAGAACATTGTCCCACCTCGACCAAGAGACGTAAAAAGTAAAAGAGGTAAACGGCAAATCTTACTGCGGCGAATCAACGAAATCTGTCCAAATCAGTCACTCAACACGGAAACCTTAAACACCATCTTCTACTGTAGAGACTCGCAACAAAACAACGTTTCCTAATCCATATCAATTCGTTGTTGGCTTCCAAGCGTTACAGCCTTACCAAAAAGGACAGAACACAAACTGTCACCATCAACTTGGGAACGCTTTCACAAAATTCATCGCCGTCTACTAAATTGTAAACGACGCTTGTGAGGAAACTCAGCACTCTCGAACTACTTGCAGTCAATGATAAGTCAAAGTCCAGCGTGGAGCCGACGCCGAAAGAAGAGGCTATGGATTCATGAAAATCTCAATCCGGAAATCAAGCAGCCGAACCGACACCAACTAATGTCAACTATTTACTGTGAACAGTAATCTTATACACTTCACTTTGGTCTCCTTGATGCAAACTGTACTCCTTTCAACTCTTACGTACCTGTCTTTGTTGTCCCAATACCTGTTGTATCTCTTCCCAAACCCTCTAACACATGTCGTAGTCGAAAGGTTTCTTTCTCCTACCGCCTAACCGATTTCGTACACTAATTAATTTTCAAGCGTTTTCTACACCTTTAACCTTCCTATAAACGCTCTAGAGGGGAGGAGTAGTGAAGGAAACACAACATTAGCACGACAAAAGTAGAGACCTCTCGACCGATCAGTGGCCAAGTTCGTTACGTGGTTATCATGCCAGAAAGCGTATATAAGGATTAAGTTCCAGGTCACTGATGACCGTGTCATGACCGGGCCGATGACCGTACTGTAACACGCCGTGCCAATTACCGCGCCAAATACACGCCAGCATGCCACAACAAATAAACGTGTTTCACGTCATACATCTATTTTCGCTTTAGCCTTGCGGTAGCCTAGCAAATTCCGAGAGCCTTTTTAAACTTAGGAGAATCTCTCATAGAGACTACTGAACTAACCATTAACATTTCATATTGTAGTAAAACTGGAAAATCGCACCAAAATTGAATATATCTTAATTAGTATAAAGTCAAAATAAATGTATTTTTGATTATCGTGAGCGTTTTTATTCATTTTATAAATCCAGCGAACTGTAAAGATACTACAGTGAGTCGTAATAATAGGAACAAGCAAAAGACTGTAAGAAAGATCACGTAAATTGCATTCATACACATTGTGAAGACTGATTTTGGTTTTTCTGCCACTTCATTATGCGGTAAATCTTCTGATAGCTCCTTATTCTCAGACTTCTCATGACGCTTTCTTAATTCGGTTCCAGTTCCGTCTGAAGCCGCAGTGATCTTTGTCTGTTCAGTCGAGCGAGTGAGTGAACTCGTGTTATTTTGAACCAGACTTTCGAGCTCTTTGATCCAGGATTTCAATACCTTTTCATCAATTCCCATATCGTCACCATCATCTAGCTTGTTTTCAATTTTCTCGCATAATTTTCGAACTGTGATGTCGTTATTGTTTGCATTTTCCAAAAGAAGTCGATATAACATATTCCGGGCATCCATTTATACTTCTGGCGCTAAATGAAATATCCGCTGCTAGCGCTGAAGTCTAATAGTTGTCACTCCACAATGACCTTGATTTCACACACTCGAGTGTATAGTGAAATTATGTGCCTATCCAAATGCACTCAAGTCTCTATTGGTTGGCTTACTCGTCATGACGTGGAATTAAGCAATTGGGTGGCGATTTCATTTCGGTGCCTTAATACAAATAGGCCCGATTGGTCGTATTTCAGTTTTTTTGCAAGAATAATGACTGAAATGGGCAAAAATAGAAAATTGGATAAAATTTTAAGAGCTAGATTTCAAGATTTAATATCTTCGGAGACGTGTTCCTGACACATTAATAACGTCGTTATATTAAGACTATTAAACCGAAACTAAATATTTAGTCAGTTTTCTAATTAAAAATGCAATTTGGAAAGGATACAAAGCAGCATTACAACAATATTAGATCGACTAGTTCGTTGAGTTTGGTTTTACAAGTCCTAGAAGCAAGACATGCTATCATATTTGCAGGAAGTTCATCCATAACTGTCTCCAAATTGACTCGTCCAGATTGCTTTCACTGCCAAGGGAACGCATGTGGTGAAGGAGCTGAAATATAGAAATGAATCAGTAACAGCCTTTAATAATAGCATTTGTCATATAGAAAGAAAACTTAAAGTTGTTCATTACCCAATTAAATTAAAAATTTTCCCAATTATACTGCACTCAAGACCTTTGAATTTGTTACGCCAAATTTGTAATTTGAGCTACAGAATCAAGGAAATTGGGTGGGTATTGCATTGAAGAATTGTTGAAAAAACGCTTGGCTAATAAGGACTGTAATTCAAACTCATTCCATATCGATAAATTGTGCTCAGAGTTAAATAATTTTATCATATTACTGAATCAACCATCTGTTCACATTCCATTGGTCCACTCATTGGGCAAAATTACTCTCCAAAATTTCATCCAATGAAATAATACTCTGCCAATATAAATGAGTCAAAAGATTATACAGAAAATGCTTAAATTAATATAGTAAGTTAAGCAAAATTAAGGTAGAAGCAATAATAAACTTATCAATATCTTGATTTCCGTCTTTGCCGTTAATATCATTTTAATATCACTTCAGGGAAATTTGTGTCACTGATGAATAACTCTCAGAATGGAGTATTCAACTTGTCAAATTCTACAAGCAATACCTCATCTTCGACTGAGTATTGCCTTCCCAAACTTTCTCAAAATACCCACGAGATTTATTCAAGTCCAAGTTTACCTGGTTGGCTATTAGAAATACCGATTGAACCACCGAATAACGATTCAATTTCAACAAGATTCTCTGAATTACTTCTTAGGATGCTTGTAAGTTCCCACATTCTCTATACTGAAACCAATTTAGGATAATTTAATTGAAACCACCAATGAAGCATACGAGCATTTATCCTATCAAACAACTTGAGTAGTTCGAATGAGAGAGGATTAGCATTAAATAAACTTTTATCATTGACACTAATGTAGCCAAGATTGCATGTTATTTTGCAACAAACGAAATATTTATTTTAGTCGATTATTGCAGTGCATTTAAACAAACTTGCACTCTTTTGCTTTTTAGTCCATTTGATTTCACTTATATATTCGAGTGCAATTAAAAACAATTTGTATTGGCATTTAGTACTCATTCTTGGAAAAAAAAACTGAATTCCTATTTATTCGTAATTGGTTATAAGGCAGTGATTATTATTACTCAGGCAGTCGTTAAAGATTACCTCTTTGACCCTTTAACGCCCGAATTATTGTTTACGTTCTAAAAAATTTTCCCTGCTGGGATGAGTCTAGTACCAATTGAGGTTATTTTGAAAGAGGACCTAAGGTCGCTAAAGGGTTAAACAGCTCAAATAATTTTCTTCACTTAAATCCTTACGTTATATTACAGATAGATGTCTTGGCAATATTATCTAATTTCTTACTCGGGTACGTTTTAGTGGCAGTCATGTGGTACTGTGGTGGACCTATACCGGCATCCAAATTTAGGCTAAACGTTTAATACTATTAAGAAGCAGAAAGCGTAGTAGCACACCTAATTCTTCTTCAAAGACGAAAAGCCATTGGTTATTTTAATCGATCACAAATCGTCTTTCTAGCAACTGTATATCAAGAAATTTAACTTTCGAACGGCAACAATAAATTATCATAACTGATCAGAGAAACGAGAGCTTATACCAACTGTCTGACAAAAATGGAAATGTGTCTTATTTACCGAAGGAGACCTATAACAATAGAAGACAACAGATGGGTTGCAATATTTGCTGAAATGGGAAAAAATACTCCATGACGAAAAAAAGTCTCCTCGGTCTTTCAACTTTGTTCTTCTTTGAGTTTATTTATAAGATTTATAAATCTTGTAGGTGGAGGGAGGAGGGGGGGGGGGGGAGAGGGAAGGAGGCGTTAAAATTGTTGTATTATTTGCTATAATTTCTAACAAATGTTCACCTATTAGCTTTTTTTACTTCAAATATTATATCAAGTTAATTAAATACAGACAGACAATTTCGCTATTTTGTTATCTTAATTTTCCTTTAGTGTATGCCAAGAGTTTCAATAATTTCATTTGAGGACCAGGTGGAATACCATAACTAGTATGAGGGAAGATGTATGCTGCTGAGACAGGATTATCCCAAAGGCTTACTTTAATCGCTACTAATGTAATATTTGTTTGTTCTTTTGAAACAAATTTTGGAGCGCCAACAAACGATTTCCTTGTATTACTTTGTTTAGGATGATTTAAATGAACTAATACATAATGCATAACTAATATTTAATTTGATTTTCGTCATTTTTCAGATGACTGCAGCTCCGTGGTACTACCATCTGCACGCATATCAAAAGATGGCGGAGAATTCAGAGTTACGAAACAATGGGTAAACTTTCGCAATCGTATTTCTCTTATCTCCACTAATGCATACTTCACAAGAGCACGAAGGGAATTTGTGTGGAATAAGTTTGTCTGTTCAAAGCCCCCCCCCCCCCCCTCTACGAACTAACCAGCTTTTTCCACCTCCATAGGTTAATGATCTTCCTTTTGGATCTAGCACAGGAAAACAGGTGATAACCCTCTAACGCTCTAATTAGTTTTTGAAGAATGCATCCAGCCACACTCACGCTTGTCTCACAGCAGACTAATGCCGCCGACGTGATGAGTTTTGGTGGTATCAGGCGAAGGCTATAGGCACGTATTGAACATGTTTCAAACAGCAATAGCGACTTCTGATACGAGTCTAGTACCAATGGAGCGTATTTTGAAAGACGACCACACGGTGCTAAGGGCGTTGAAGGATTAATGGCTAAAATAGTACAAAGTTAAATCAATATGCAACAGCTTCAGTTTATAGGAAATTATTTTTTAAAAATGCTAATACGTTCCCTTGATTCAAATATTAAAATTGTTCTCGTGAATTTTACATTTTTCCCCATAAAAATTCTACTCTGACCTATTTTCATCAATTATCTACAGGCACATCGAAGAATTCTATCCCAGTCATGAAAATAAAATAAGCAATATCAGTAAAACTCGTGGTTATGGACGAACAAGCGTAGTTCTTCGAGCCTGGTTGGCTGACCATCGGGATCATCCATACCCCACTAGAGCGCAAAAGACAGCTCTGGCATTGGCAACTAATCTTTCACTCTCTCAGGTCTCAACTTGGTTCGCTAATGCCCGACGTCGGCTGAAAAAGGAGACTGACATTAGGTAACCGCATCGACGCCTAATCCTCTCTACAATGGAGTCTTCAACTTACCTTCGTGTCTGTCATCCAAATCGAATTATGTGCAAATTCGGTCTTCTGATAATCATCATTTCTTACGAAAATAAGCAACCATAATGTAAATTACAATTTGCAATAAACACAGCTACAGTGTTGCATGATTTAATGATGAGAACTGGACAGTCATAATTGGACATGGTATGGTATTTGAGTAAAAAGCAAATCACATAATCGAGATATGGAAAACGAATATGACAAACCTGGAAGTCTAAATAAAAGTTCTGTCTAGGAGGTGATCAAAATGAAACTCACTTTAAGGAGCAGCAAACATTTAAATTGTCAAGATCTTGGTCTAGTTATCGATATGCCAGCTGTCCCAGTGCAATGGTCGTGATGAACTTTTCCCAAGTACGTACCCATTTCTATACGAACACCGCAAAAAAATGACACGCAGTAATCAGGGACTCAGAAATTTTCGGGGGAAAGGGTGCGCCAATTTGAAAAAATAGCCCTACTAGTCAAGTATTATTCCAATTTTCCACTTTCATAGAGAGAATGTTGAAATTGTTGCCATTGCCATTCACCTCCTTTTAGCTGTAAATAGAAACAACTGAACAGAAGTGGCACGGCCAAACATGGAACTAACTGATGAATAATTTCTGAATAACTTGTACGACTCTGGGCGTCCAAACATTGTATAATGAACTACACTCCTGATGAGATTATGGACAACTAAATGCTTCTGGAGTTCAAATAAAGTTCCACATCTTCAGAAGCTGTCGCACGATTAAAACTAGAAAAAGCCAGGGATATTAATGATCCTGAATACGAATATCACTAAAGAAAATGACATGAAATAACTTGACGAAATTTCAATATATTCACACATTTCTGTACATCTCTTAATCAAACATCAAGAACTTTTAGTTCTTTCTAGAACGTTTTTGAACAGGTTCTTCCTCTTCCTCCTCGATTTCATCATTTTCTGCAGATTCCTCGCAGTATTCCAGATCCCCCATATCTTCGTCTCGAATTTCGTTGTCAGAATTGTCGTTGGAACAAGTAGAATGCTAGAAAAGAAAATATCCCAATATACGGCTACTTGTAACAGTTTAGTAGATGGCGTTTTAAGAAATAATTACCCTTGAATCATGAGAACTATTCACGGAACTGCCATTGTCCTAAAAGTTAATCATGAAACAGTAAAAAAATATTATTTTATACTAAAAAATTATTTGTATCTATCAAACGCACTTCATCACCATCACCAGAAGCAAGTTGGCAAACGGATTTGGCTGCTTGTTCGGCCTTGCGTACCTCTTTGGCTTTATTGCGTTCCAAGCGATGTTTTGCTCGAATTTGTTCTCGCCAACGCGCCTTATCTTCTATGTCAATAACAGAACGGAGTTTTTCACGTTCTGCTTCAATGTCTAAACGAGCTGGTGGCAAAGTGGACCCCTCATCGACATCCAAATCATCAATACGGACACCTCCAACATATTTGGCAATTGGCTAAGTGGAATAAACAAAAGATGAGTAATGAAAAGCAATTTATTATTTAAAGTCATTATTTTAGTTACACATTTCCATCAATCCCGCGCTATTAATAGGCAAAACAAAATAAGAATCCATCTTTAATATCATCACAAAACTTCGGCGAATAAACAGGTTAATTTAACCATCAATAGAAATCTAATGGGAGGAGTAATCAGCAATCTTACGATTGACGCTTCAAACAAGTCACTTGAACGTCCATTTTAATAAGATGTGACAAACAGCCTGAGATGACCAAGCCACTTAACTGATAGCCCAAGAGGGAAGAAAGTCGGGAGTTCACCTATTTTGGTAAGTATAAGAGAGTCTACTGGTTGTGGTTTTAACAGAGAACGATAAGTATATCCGAGACAAACATTAAGTTCATCAACTAATCAAAACAACCGCAAATATGACATAACATTTCACATTACACCTCCAACCCATAGTTCAACAGCACTGAAAGCAACTGAAAATGCAAAGTCCTTTTCCCGCTTATAGTGCTTATATTTGTGTCAACCCTTTAACGAATTACAATCGGCTTAGAGATAACAAAATTTATTAAATCAATAATGTGAAAGTACGAAAGAGATTAAACATACCTTGCCTTCTGCGTCGTATTCGACTCTTGTATGGGTGACAATTTTGCGTTTAAGCTCCTTCTTTGCCTGCTGGATTCGAGTAAGAGGCCTTTTCTAGAATAAAAACATTTAAATGGGTCGTCAATCGATGTGACAAAGGCACTCAGAGAAAAAGAAAGTGGGTCACAAGTGGTCAATAAAAAGTGTTGGGTTAAATAAATGGCGAAAATTCAATTAAATTTAAACGGTCAGATCAGAAGGCCATTTCAAAACCCCTGCACATATCTATAACACTTCCCAAATCCGTTTGAGAAGCTTTTTCAGACGCTCACTTTGGATCAGGTGACACCAATGAGCCTATAATTCTACTAGTTCTCATATCTGACAAAATCAACCCGTTCGGTTGAGTGCGTGTAACTGCTTGTCCATCAATAACTCCTCTTGTTTAGTTTGCTTTGTATTAAAAATCATAAAAGCCAAAATTCGTCAACTAAAATTTGTTTATATGGTTCTAGAAGAAAGTGATTCTTTGAGCTAAATTTGAATATTTGTATAAGAAAAGACGTAATAGACTTATTTTCCAGAAAAAACAGTTATCAGAAAGGGGAAATTTGCTAAGTCTAATCGCAGATACGGTGAACATACTCACAATCCAATCTACTACCGAAATTTAAAACTAACTCAGACCAGTAGAACAGGAAAATGCAAAAATAATGATCTCGAAGAGATTTCGATGCTCCAATACAAAATGAAGTTAGGGCGAAAAGATGCATTTTAGCATTCCACTTATACAATAACAATAGCAGGTCATGGTATGACGAGGTCACTCGACATTCATCGATGAGTATTGTCTGACTACCTTCTAGCATTTCAAAAGTGATAGGATATTAGCACTATTTATTATTTTAGTCATCCCTACCACCCATTCAAGGTTATAATAATTCAGGAATAGATAAATTTCTCCCTGATGTCTGAGTATTTAGAGAGCTTACAAAAGTGGCAAGATAGTTTAGATTTGTAAAAAAAGGTTAAGATGAATTTCGGATGCAGAGCAGTTTAAAATGAAGTGTACAAGGAAAATCAAGAGTACACATTTTCGGACAACACTCGAAACATCGAAATGCCACATTCTAACAATAGTTGATTGGCTTCCACACATTTACCTCGAACAGAAAAGGCTTTGTTGTGCATGTGCTTCCGACTGCTAACTGAGATGTGTCAACGTAAGTCCTGAGAAGGTCAAACCTCCCACTGCAGCTAAACTAAATAATAGTAATTCATTCATTCAAAAGTAGAAATGGGGAAGTGGTGAAGCTTCATATTTTCAACAGACAGCTCAGTAAAAGAAAGGGGTTGTTCAAAGACATATTCTTTATCCTGGATTTAAGAAGAGCGCAAAAAGCGATAAGTATTACGTTTAGCAATTCGAGAGACCTTTAATTTAGCCAATGTTGTCAAATAAATAGAAGATACTCACTTTCGATTCTTTAATAGGTAACTCCGGTTCAGAAGGTTTGCCCACTCCGTCCATCTTCTCGCCCTCATCGGAACCGCTTTCATCATCATCACTAGAAGGCACAACTTCAAGTAATTTCTTCCCAGTCGCCTCCACCTTAGCCATAATCTCCGGTTGGACGACAGAGAAGGCTTTTCGTTTAAGAAAATCACCATCTTCGTTGTCGTCTACTTTGTCTACATCTTCGTCACTATGGGATCCATTGAGGTCTTCAACTTGACACATATCTTTAGCCAAAAGGAGAGTGGGTTTCCTAGCCTTCTTGGCATTCTCGGGCCTATACTTGAGAATCTCTTTCGGTAACTCTGGAACTAAGGCAAGACCCAGAGAAGCTGCAAATTCATCAACAGGGAGTTCGCCTGGTTTAAATACAAGAGACATGCCAGCACACTCCTCAGAAGTCTGATGATTCTCCCCTGAGGAGGTCAGAGACTTTGGGATAAAGCAGTAATCACGAAGATAAGCACAGAAAGCTATTCGGCCAGACTCTGCTAACTCTGGTTTACTGGCTAGGATAGCAGGAGCTCGAGTAGTTACCACAGTGTAAGCAAGTGATTCAGGAATCCTAGACACGAAATGATAAAATACTCAAATTGGTAAACCATTTAAGTTAAATTTAAGTAGTTCAAACTGTTAATAGAAGACTTACTGCATTTGGCGAATTTGAATGTTTCTTTCACTTAGAAGTTTGATTATCCCAACCTCAGAGGGGAGAAGAAACATAAGAGCCCGACCTCGACGTTCAGCACGTGCTGTTCGGCCAACACGATGGATATAATCATCTAATTGCTTCGGGCAATCGAATTGAACCACCCAGTCAACTTCTGGGAAGTCTAAATTCGAAGATAAAGAAAAGCATCAACTTAACTCTTCTTATTCATATGCTTAAAACAAATACGATGAAAGAGATTTACCCAGACCACGTTCAGCAATATTAGTGGCAAAGAGCACAGCGCCTCGAGGAGTTTGAGAGAATTTTTCATAGATTTTAAACCGTTTGCTCTGTAACATATTACCGCGTAACTGCATTAGAGAGAAGTATGGACGCATTTGTGTGAAAAGATCGTGCACAAATCGAACCTAGATCAAAATATAGCTCAAAACGATGCGCCAGAATGTTATAAAATCAATGACAACACTCACGACTTACTTGTTTTTGGGTGGAAAAGAATACGATAATTTTCTTTTTGCAATGACTTTGAAGGAACGTCCACAGGTGATCGAGCTTTTTACCCAAAGGCACCACAAAATAGCCCTGTTTTAAACCCACTGGTGTGGCACCGATATTACTGCTTTCAGTTGATATCATAACAGGGGATTTAAGACCCAAAGCTGATAAATCGCACCTGTTTCTGCAAGCGAAGAAATAAATGAACAGAAAATAACCCAACGAAACAAATTGCAGACATTTAAATACTACTCACTTTGAAAAAGTAGCAGAGAAAAGCATGCTGTGCCGATTTGAGGAAAGATTATTAACGATAAAAATGAGTTCACTTCGGAATGTAGGATCCAAAAGCCGGTCAACTTCATCCAAGATGAGAAAGTGAAGATTAGACAAATCTAGTGATGGATTCTGCCGTTGATGTTGGGCAAATCTACCCGGAGTACCAATGATAATATTCGCATTTGCTGCCCTTCGCCATTCTTCACGTTTCCCAGTCTAAAGAAAGGCTAAGTTATTACTACAAAAACTTAAAAAATTTAAAGGCCTTTCGAAAAACCTACGTTTGTTTTGCCACCCATAATATCTATCATTGTAAAATTATGGAACTTTCCAACACGTTGGAAGACTGCAAATACCTGCTTTGCCAATTCACGGGTTGGCGTAAGAACGATCGCGATTGGACCATCAAAAGAAGATATTTTCTCTGTGTAAATATATTCCAATACGGGAATTACATAAGCAAGTGTTTTCCCACTCCCTGTTTTTGCTTGGACAATCACATCCTTGCCCAAAAGTGTGTGTTTCAAAGACTTCTTCTGGACTGAGGTTGGTTTGAAGTATGATGAGGACTTTAATCCCCTTCGAGTAGGTTCTGAAAGTGGAAATTGAGAAAATTTCTCAACGGTTGAGCTGTCAAGCTAAAATAGTAAAAAGTGAAAAAATAAAAGAGGCAAACTGATAAGGAAGCAAATAATAAAACACACTTCTTCCAATAACTTGCGCCCAGACATAATGTTCGAAATTTCTTTGTCTAAAATCTCATTTTTATTGGGTTTGTTCCATACTTTTAGGTGAGCTCGATTCCGTTCTTTAACTCTATTCGGATTCGACATGACAAAACAAGAAACAGCAACAAGACAAGAGTACTAAACGCGCTCACCGAACCTCGATGATAGCGCCATAAAACCTAAGCATTAAAACAAATATAGGTACTTAAAAATGCAGTTATGGTAAAAATATTTAAATTTTGAGTAATATAACTTCAAATTATATTTAAATACTTAAGAAGAGTATCAATAATAATGTTTCGTTCTGGAAATTTATAAATCAAATTTTTATTAAAAAATCATAGTATTGAAAGCGACTATTTAATTACACTGAAGTTTAATATAGATTATTTGGTTGCTTAACTTGAGGGAGTATTAGCCACTTTAGCCTACTCGTCTGTGTATATTTGATCGTGCGAAACTTGCTCGTTATTGATGTATTTTTTACTAGCTAATTTATTTACTATTGTACTACACTCTAAAATTCTCCTTATTAGGAAATAGCACGATTGCGTCAATGTTTATTGCTTGATTTTTTCTCTGGAATATTCCAATCAAATTAATATCATGAAATATACTTTTTATTGTATTGTCTATTCAAATTCAGGCTTTGTACGTGATGAAATACGGGTTTTACAGCTAGCCTGTGTTGCCACCTTTATCCACATGATAGTTTTCAAGAATTATTTTCATGAAGTTCATGTTTGTCTTACCTTTTAACTATCGCATTTTTAGATAAAGATGAATGCGCCTCAAAATGCGGTTAATTCCCACACAGATGGAAATATTGTTGTAGGTAATTTGCCCCTTTCTGTGTCTGTGGATACAGCAAAAGCAGTTGCGTCTGATGCCGCGTCAGTTGTGAAGGAGGATGTTGAAAATTCAGTTGCTCCAGTAGCAGCAAATCGAGTACGCCGTAGATCTACTTCATCTAGGTCTTCTAGGTTCAGGAAATCTTCTCGTAGTGTTAGCAAAATTAGACGTCGTCATCATCATTATTCATCTACGCATTCGTCGTCTTCGGATGCATCTTGTCGTCGTCGTGGTCGATATCGACGTTCTCGGTAAGCTTTTTTCATTGGCAAAGAGCAATTTGAGATTTAAAACGGTCTTCTAACTTTTTTTAATGTGGTAAACTTAAATTTTCAAGTCTCCAGTTAGTGTTTTTTTGTTTCTGTTTATTTCACACTGACAAGTAGGATCCATTAAAACAGTGACATGGTACAGGTAAGGCTAGTTATAGGAAAGTGAATAGCACCTGTATTGTACAGTATGAAAATATTTAGTGAGAACGGTGACCATCTTGCTGTCATGAGTACATTCCCCTACCCGATAAATTTCAATGAAGTTGGTTATATATTCTTGTTCGGGACAATGGCCACATTGGTCTCTATGCTGTTGTACCTGTTTCCACACTTTGCCAGCAAGGTTATGAGCCTGTTTGTTGATTGCACCCACTAAATAGAGCTTTTGGTTTCAATAGGCACTTTCAGTCTAATTCAATTTTATGAATTCATTATTACTTTCTGCTAACCTTAAAGTTATTTTGCTATCGATACTGAAAAATTCCTAATTATACTTCTTTATTGTTTTGATTTAGTTCTCGGAACAGAAGGCAATCAAGGAGTCATTCGCGTTCACGAAGTCGTTCAATTAGTTATCGTCGTAGACGCCGATCTAGGTAAGTTTTACTTTCATTACCATGGTGACATTACCAATCTATATGTTACCCTGTTTTGCTTTAGGTGGACACTATCTTATTTCTGTCTCTATTTTTTATGCGAGCTATGTTCGAATTTCTACCAACATTCAAAGTGTGGTTTAAAGTAACACTAAAATTATTCTGTAAGGCTCCTTCAAGTGTAGTGGTTTTCCTGAAGGTTAATAGGTTTTAATAGCGAATAAAACAAAAGTTGTTGTAAAATGGGATAGAAGGTATTGATAATTAGAATGACAAAAGCGTCAGCATTGAGCTAGTGGAACTCGGGTTGTAACAAAGAGGGCTTACTGAGGTAAAATAAGCAGGTTAACAGATCGACTGAAGGTTTCAGTTAAGCTTTGATAGCAGTGATGGTTTTAATGCCTTTTAGGAGAATCTGTGTCTATCGACTTCATTGGCTGGCTGTGTTCAAGTTTGTAATTATTAATTCACATCAATGAATTAAGCTCCAATTTTTCTTGTGAGCACATTGTAACCTATCCTTGTCGTTAGCTAGGTTACTAGATATAAGCAATTTAAAAAGGTGTGAGGAAAAATTGTATTTTATCACCGCAATAGCATCCAAGATCTTACTGATCTTCTATTATATATCTAAATAATAGTCGGACACCGTCCTATCGACCACCACCACGTCGTAGGCCTTTCGGACGTCCGAGACGCTTTTCACCTCCCTTCTCTCGTCGTGGTCGGGTTGGTCCGACGCGTCGAAGTCCAGCCGCTCATCATGTGCGGTCACCACCTGCACGAACACGTCCTCCTTCACCCCCTCCAATGATGCAGAGATCCCGTCCAACTAAAAGCAGCCCTCCACCCGCTCCTATGCCTCCTCTGAGTGTGCGTTTCGAGAATGTGGTCAAATCCACTCTGCGGCGTGGTCTGCGGGAATATGGTGTATTGGGAGGTTTAGCGCATCTCATACTCACGAATAGATGCAAGTTGCCCCTTCCAACTCTCATGAGAGAGGCGAAAGAGTTGTCTGTGGTAATTGAAAGGAATTTACCACCAGATATCACGGATCCGAATGCGAAGATTTCGTTCAATGTAGATATGGGTGTGAAATTACTGATTCCATATCCACCCAACGCTGGAGCTAAACCGGTGTTTAATCGGCCTGAGGTGATTATGCAAGTTTATATGGAGCTAAGATTTCTTTTGAAATCGCGTTGCGATTGGTTTCTCTTTTTACCTTGTTATCTCTCCCCCCCCCCCCCATTCTCTCCTTAGTCATATTGCATGGTCAGATATTCTATTTATAATTAGCACTAGTTTGCTAATGAACACTAATGGCAAGGAATGTGAGATTGATGATTGATTATGTCCGGACGAAGTTTAGAAATCGGGCCCTTTGTTCACGCCAAAGTTATTGATATAGAATGTGAGTAATTTTATGAAATATATATCTTGTCATGTTGGTTCTTGTGGTATATCTAGCTTAGGCTGCTTACAATTTTACAGCAGTTTATAACTTATAGGTTGCCTTTTTAGTGCCTTCAACGCTATCGTTTCCTGTTTCCTCCCATCCTTGAATGGTTATTTGGTTTCTCACGCTCGTTATTACTCCAATTCCTCTCCTAGAACATGACAACCCATTGTTCTCTAAATTCAATTTTTGGATCTTTATACAAGTTTGCATTCATCGAGCAATGTCACTCATATTTAGTCAATAGGTTATCACCAAGTTATCTTCAGACATTGATCTCCTAGATATGACTCATTAAGGCTCATCTAGTCGTTGACTCATTGTTGCTTTCGTTTTGTCTGATTATAGCTCATGGATAGTGACTTATCTCTTATCCTCCAATTTCCCTTCAAAAATTTTATTAAGAGATATCAAAATTATGAATCTGAATAGAGTTATTTTCTTTGCGCAGATTCCCGTCTACAAGACGATTGACGACGAAAAGAAAATTGCTGAACGAATTATGTCTGCATTGAAAGCAGAGCAAGCAGAAAATCATACTGTGTAAGATTTTTCAAAACCCTATCCTATTTTTATAGTCTCTTTTTTCATCCATTCTATTCTTTTATTTCAGTGATACTAACAATAGAAGCAACGTCGTCTCGGAAAGAAATCAGAATGCGAAAAGAGGCAGTGCATTTAGTCGCCTCGGTCCTTTAAATCCTCTGGAAGTACCAAAGGGCTCTGCTTACTTCATGGTACGTTTTAGACGCGTTTTGGAGATATGTTGGCTTTTTTTAAAATGGAAGTGTGTTGTCATTGCATCAGCGTGGTTTATTTCTAATGTGCTCCATAACAACTTATTTTCCCTAAAGAAAGTGCTAATAACGTTTTTTTTTAATGCAGTCTTGTCGACAGTATCCTTGCCTACTTGGCAGTTATTCTAGGTATCCCCATTCTTAGCAATTAGCTAATAGCTCAATAGAATGGTTTCTCTATGTCCCCCAATTTTTCCATCTCGCTTACCTTAAAAAGTCAAGGAAACGTTTTTTCATCTTTCCTTACTTGGGCAGAGAATAGATGAGTAATCCTTTAAAGGAGGAACTTTGTCTTTCCGTGTTCTCATTGGGCATACATTATGTCATTTTTAAATAACAGCACCTTCTAACCTGTCTAATTCTTATCGATTGTTAGCTACTGCTGAGAATTCACAAACGTTGAGCCGTGGTCTCGCAAAACGGCTATATACTACAACAAGCAGATTTATAGGATCACTTAAGTGGTATTTGAGAATGAAGCAGAGTGGTAGGCAGTGGTAAATTGAAAAAAAGAGGAATAAGTCATATGTGGAACAAGTTGAAGTAGGAATAGCAAGGACCTATCGTGGCACCAAGATTAGATCTTTCTACTTTTTCCGGCATGTCCCCCATTACTGAGCTTCTAACCCTAAAACCTGGAATGTTTACACATCCAGTCAGCACCCTGTGGCACTAACTTGCCAACCCCATTGTACTTTAAAGCCAAAGGATTGGGAAGTGCCTAGCTGTATCTTCAATTAGGACGCAAAGTGGCTGTCTTGTGGGGTCCGTTTTTTTCTTAGCTTTGACTCCTAAATCTAAGATAGGACAGAACGCTCTAATTGAATCGGGAGATGGTTAGAAATGTATGTGCCCTAGCGTTGAACTGATCCACCTTCAATCCATAATATTAACAATTTCTGGCAAATAACTGTACGATCTCTTAATTTTAGCCATTTTCTGGGAATTAATTTAGTTGTATTGCTTTTTTAGCACGATGACCGCGACGATCCATACCAAACTGGGCGAAGTAAAAATTTTCGTAGTGTTCGAAGAAGGCGAGATGATTTTGACGGTATAATCAGTTCCCTGCTTTCTAGCGATTCTCTTCGTGAGTAAAAATTACTTTTCCTTTGAATTCTAGTCTATCAGAGTAGCAGACGCGGCCAAAATGATCGGAGCGCCGGTCGATCGAATCGGTTCTCTAGAGATGAAGGTCAGTGGTGTCACGACAAATTCCTGGAGTTGGAAGAAGGTGAAAAAAGGGGCAGTGGTGGTTCGAGAAATGGTCACAACCGATCCTCCCCTCATTCATCCCGTAGTTCCTTTGCTTCATCTCATCATTCGGAAAATAACAACACGGTGATGTAATTCCTATTTAGGTTTTGTACAAAAACGAACATTCTCCTAACATCCCGAAATTTTATGTGTGCATTGTTAAATCATGCGGTTTTGGTATTATTGAATCGAGTTTTTGAGAATTTGTTCTTTCCTTCTTACTACTGAAATTAATTGAATAGGAAGGTAGATGTGCCCTTTTCAGGTCTGTTATATTCGACTTCGAATTAAAGTTAACAAATATTAATGAGTACGTGTGAACTAAGTCCATTATAGACACATGCTCGTTCTTGAGAATGTGGTCATGTCGCTCTTACAATTGCTTACTAATTAAACAACGAATCAATCCTAAAATCCATACTGTGTACAGCAATGAGATGTGGATCCTGGCCATACAGAAGGAATATATCATGTTGCTGATCAGTTCGGGTACCAACGAAAAATACTCAAATTATCTATAATCAGGTTAGTGTTTATACGCAACTGTTTCGTCGAGAGACGCCAGTCGTGTCTTGTCGTTGAATTCACTATATATGGATGTCGACTGGCATCCGTATGTCATAGAAAGTTGGGAAAGAAAAAATGAAATCAGAAGCATTAAAATTCAAAATCCGTTTAAATAAATGCACAAGACACGGAATAATATGGACCTATCTCACCTACCCCGTAAAACTAATACTCTAATAAGATTCATTATTTTACTCCACTTTATTTTTGTTCTTTTAGATTCTGTTTTAGTTAAGCAAATCGTTTTATTAATTCATTAACGTTCGAGTTATTTTTTGACAAATGCAACCAATCGCACCAACACTTGTCTCACAGCAGATTGTTGCCGCTGTCGTAAAGAGCCTTGATAGTAAGAGGCAAAGGCTATAGATATGTTAAACATGTTTCAAACGACAATAGCACCTTCTGTTACGAGTCCAGTACCTATGAAGCTTGTTTTGAAAGAGGACCGTAGGGTTCTAAGGGTTTTAAATAGCAAATGCTACATTTGTAGCAAGCAAATCGGTATATGTGGTAATTAGATAAAAATTGGTGTTGGTTGCTCTAACTAAGAGTAAGCTCAAGTACATAGGACAAACGTGAGCAGAAATTATACGTATTATCATTCGCAGATATGCCTCCCACGTTTCTGGTTTAAATTATTAATTAAAAATGGGGCTCGATGTCGCGGAAAGTAATCATATTGCACATTCTAAAACTGAATGAATGCGTGAATATTTTAAAAAGCATTGAAGAAACTGAGAGAAGGATATCGTATCTAGTTTGGCTATTCATTAAATTGCAAATTAAACAGTTCTCAAACACTTCAAAAAGAACAGGGACATTTTAACAAGCCAGTGTAATGCTGTTTTAATAAATACTAAATAACGTAAATATAATGATTTTAATAATTAAAATATTATAGTTAAACGTGAAAACAGTAAATATTAAAATAAAATCTTAATTTTGACTAATGATCCTTTAACAGTTTACGAGAAATTAAAAATGATCTAAGTTTGTTTTGTTGTGCTTTTTTTAAGGTGTTCCATTGATTGCACAAAGACGAATATCTGTACCTGTTGATGCTTCGGTGACCTTCTTTGGTTGTAATAATGGCTGGGAAAGTTTACTTGTTTGCTCTTTTAACATTTATTTTTGCCAATTATGCACTTGGAGGTAAGGAATAATCATAAATGTGTCACGTTATTAGAAAACGAAACACCGTTCCTAAACTTCAAAAAAGTTGAAACTGCCCTCCTTAGAAATGGGTCATTCACATACTTTGGTGCCGAAAAACCTATTGTTATTGATGGAATGTTTCCACTTACAAAAATCCTTATCGTTGAACGTCTCAACAATGCTCCACCAACAGTGGAATTTCACTGCATCGTCGACAAATTATCTCGCGACTCACCTATTACCAGTGCTCAGCTTTGTTTTGAGGTAATCTTAAAAAGATTTTAAATTCTCTTTTAGACTCCTTCGGCTCGTAAACCTAAATGTGACAACGCTATTGGTAGTTCTTATCTTCTTTCGGACAGATATAAATTCAATTCTTCTGGAGATATATACAATGGTTATGTTTTCACATCAACCTGGGGTCGAGATGGATTCCCTCTGGATGCAACATACTTCTGCCGTCTTGGAAATCGTAACGGTGTTATTCAATCGAACACCGTTGAAGTTTACGATCTGGATTCCTATATCTCGGGTATGTTTAAGCTAAATAATAATCCCGAATTTCCACCCTAATGCATTATTGTTAATGTACTTTAGCTTTCCTGAAGCGAAATACGGTTAGTCCGAGTCTTCGTGGACCTTTGATTGGTAGCAGTTTTCCAATATCTTTTGAATGTGGTAGTTCTTTGAATAATCTGGAACTCCCTAAGTGGGTTGAGGATACATTCCCAGCTCCATGCCTTTGGGCTGTCTGTGAATCTGAACCCGGTGTCCAACTTGAAATGCGAGGTTGCTACGACCGTCATAGACCCATTGGAGAATACTTTGAACACACTGTTTTACCGAATGGGACTCTTATTATTCATGATTTGGTGAAAGATTATCGACCTCTTGGAATTATTTGTACCACCGATTATGCTCGCAACAAGATCTTCTCTGTCTACTTTCAAGATGACGATGGTAAAGGGGTTCCATTCACGTATATTCCTGGCGCTTATCCTAATGAAGTTATCCCGAAATCACCACTTAATAACCGCATCTCTATTCGTGGTGGTTGGGTATGTTTTTCTCCATTTTTTTCAAATATCCATCTACTGTATTATTTACTAAATATTTCATTCTAAGTTCGTAACTGTTCTGATAGCCTGTCGTATAACCATTGGAATAGTCTGTTGGTTTTGGTCTTATTTCGATGCTATAATTGTTATTTATTTTCTTCATTAATTTGCCCTTTGATCCAGTTCTTTTCTATGAAACTCGACGCTAGAGGGTATTTGTCTATATTTTGGCTCGTGCTCAGAGTCTCCACGACTCCATTTTTTAGCCATGCATAACTAGTTCCCATAGAATAATTATTGTGCTCACGGTCATCAATTTGTTGATTTAAAAGGAACTACCACTTATTGAGGAGTTCAGACTAAGAGACAGAAGCCAACAACAGCAAAAACAGATAACTACAGTAGGACACAGAGTTTGTGCAAGCCAAAGCGTATTCAATAGACCTTGATGAGGCTTCAGGAGTGAGAAATGAGGCGGAGAAGAGCTGAATAGCAATTATGTCCGTGTATGTGTATGCGAGTTGTGTTAAAAAAAGCATTTCATGAGTCACTTGGGCAAGGACGCAAGTGGGGCATGTGTACGTTCCATTACTTTTAAGTGAAATGGTGCGGTCATAGAAATAAATGAAGTATCTGTAATCTTGCCAGGCCCTTGCTAATAGGGATTTTAATCATAGGGATATAGAGGCTAAAATCAATGCATTTTCATTTGAAATTTGGCTAAATAGTGGTTTTCGTAATCCCATAGTCATCCTTCATGCTCATCGATGATCGAACTCTCGTGACCTCTTTCTTTGCATTTGGCACGCTAACCGCTGCACTTAACTCTTACCATATTCGTTAGTAGAAGGCAAATTTTTTTTGCCAATACTTGCGCCAGATTAATTATTTATCCCCTTCCTACGGGTGACATCGCTTTTTATTTTTTTGTTTCTTTTAATTTGCAGCATGCTAGGGATGTTATCATCCTGAATGCTCTTTACACCGCGAATCCTCAAACCGTTTCCGCAACATGGACCAAAGATGGTGGGCCTATCCCAATCCAATTCACAGAAAATAGGCACTCTCTGGTCTTCCCTCAGGACATTAAATCCTCCTTTGCTGGTTAGTGGAAGGTCTTACACCCTCCCTACAATTTCTACCATACTCCTTTACTAGTGGTGTTATTTCCATAGGTACCTACGTTCTTACTTTGAAAGGGCCCTCTAAGCCTGTCTACTTCAAATATGATGTGGTCATTACACAACCACCTACCGTTAAGGAAGCACCACCAAGACATCTTATCGTTCCTCAAGGAAATGTGGCTCAGATTTCCGCTGAGTTTGACGGTCGTCTAACCTCTCGAGTAAGATTGAAAGCCTTTCTCTTTGCTTTTTGTGATTAGAATTTGATGACCACAATGGCTTTCTTGCAGTCCCTTCTCATCAACGGGATTCAAATTGACGCCTTATCTTCCTCCAACTATCGGGAATCTCTCCGAATGCTCGGTGACTCTTTTCCCTACATCCGGGACTTAAATCCAGAAATTGAGTTCCCCTCTGACAACTCAATTCGCTACACAGTTCGAGACCTCACTTTTCTTCCAAATTCTCCTTATGGATCTTCACATACTGTCTCAATGGTAGGGACTAATGCACTGGGTTCTGTGCGAACGAATACACTTATTCGAGTTCTGCGTAAGAGTTTCGATATTATTTTTCCTAGCTTCCTATCTTTTCCTGAGATGTAATTGAAATGCTCTTATATTAGCTAAACCGGAAGTTATACGACAATTATCGGATTACAGTTGCTTGGAGGACTGTTTCAATCAGACCACTCATCGGTTCTATTGCGACATTGAACTGGCGCCCTATGTTGGTCTTCGAGTTATCAAGACTTGGGAGTTAGATGGTCAAGACCTTGCACGCTTGGATTCTCGTGATAATCGTCTCACGTTCCTCAAATACTCTAACTCCGAGGTTGTTATGGATATTGCCAGTGACAATGCTCTCTTCGATGATTTATTCGCGAATGCCGACTTGAGCTGTCGGTTCAGAGTGTTTGGGCCGGAGACGGAGTTATTTGCTGGAGATATATACGAAACGCCGTACTATGACACGAAAAATGATCCAACTCTTCATAGTATGCTGACAGCTGCTATTCGAAAGAACCCTTCAAGGTCTAGAACATGTAAGTAGGCCCGTTTCCATTCTCCAATTTTTTCGACCGAATACAGTTCGAACGAACGCTAAAAAACGATTACACGTTTTTTTAACCAAAAGTGAGTAAATTGATCAATATTTTTTTAAATTGTTGGTGAATCCTTCTTCTCAACAACTTGACTGCTGGATTAACAAAGTATTTCTCTTATTCCTACTAGGCTGCTGGTATTTGGAATAGAGTGAGCTGTGGAATCTGTTCCTATGGTTAGTGAAAAAGTTATCCTGAGCCGGTCATTCGCGTTTCACGTCTCTGTATTTCTATAGCTCAAAAACCAACTTAAGTCTTGATTTTTCCCACTTCTTCCTATTTGCTACCTATATTCTCAAAAGTCTGCAATTGCCACCTTTAGAGTTAGCAGTAGTAACCAAACTAGGCAATTATGTTCTAGTTGCTATCTCACTCTCTCTCGTTGTTGCGGCTGCTGTGATAGTTTTATTGCATTCCCCGCACCAAGTATGTGTTTCATCTCTTTGACCTTGTCCGTACGTCGCACGTATTGCTAGGCTAAGCTAAGCAAGGCTAGGCTGTTTGCAGCTGTCTAATTTCACTCCACCTGCTATGACTCAGTTACACGCTGATTGGTCTCTTCATTGAGGTCATCTCTGTTGGCACCTCGCGCGCCCCCTGCCTTGCCTTCGCTCTAATTAGTGGTTTGCTTCCCGACCAATCTATTTCCGCATACATTTTAAAGTGGGAGCTGCTATAGTTGTGACGATTAATCTTTCGACTAAGGAGCTTTAAGTTAATTTTAACATTAGCTTTTTAGTCTATTCTCTCTCTGCATCGACTGTGGGCATATGAAAATAAATTCCGCGAGGTATACTAATGATTTTGTGACTTGAGAAACCTACTTTCCCTTTCAGATTGTTTGAGTTGAAGTCTCTTTGCTTGTGTTTTGATCACCTGTAATTTATGGGAGTCGGTTATGGCCAATTAGTGAATCATTAAAATATTTTTCTTCGATTCCAAGATAAGCTCCCGATTATTTGCATTACCGATCTTCAAGCATTGTAAATACTCAAAAGTTTGCCAAGCTATCGATACACTGGATTTCAGAAAGTAAATATGCCGTTGTATCAAAGCGTTGCACAACACTCACGATACGTGTCTATAATAGGGTGTTGAAAGATTCCGGTAACTAGATGCCTGTCTATGTACAATTTGAATTGCCAAAGTGTTTCTTTTTTCAACCCAATTGCCTGAACTTGTCGTCTAATAAAAAATTTTGATGTTATCGGTTTTGCTGACCTAACTCCGGGCCATTAAAATTTTGGGTGTGAATATGGCCTTAGGTCAGCTTTCGTGGTCATTTTTTTTTATTATTCTCCGCGTGGGCCATTTCGTTTATCTAATTGATCAAATAGAGGCTAATTATGGCCTTTCAGGCCTATGACCTTTCCTTCCAATCGGCGTATTTTAATGACCTTTATCTTGTTTTTTCAATCTCAAATTGAATAGGATACTTCGTTTGAGTTTCGTTTAAGCAGGAAGTATTGGTGAAGGCACGTTAATATTCGAATCCACATTCTCATAATCATGCATATTTTTGCTTGACAGCAGTGGAAATTCTAAGTAAGGAGTCCCACCATTGATTGGTTTAAAGAGTCAATTTCAATGCCCTTTTTTCTATGGTTATGATTGTTAATATGTCAAAATGGAGTTGGACAGACATTGTAGTTCACTCTGTTGATCCCGTATGTGGTAACGTGATGGAATGTTAACTCATTTAGTCTCAATCGTAACCATTTGGTTTCAACACCTTGGTATTGATTGTTTTTGCCATAGCATCACGCTTAAAGTGCGAGTAACTTTTAGTCAGTTTGATCAAAATTCTTTATCCATGCCACAATTTCAAAAATCAGTTCGAATTCACTTTATAGGGAAAAAAAAAGTAATGTATGTACTCTAATTTGCCAGGTTATAACGTTAAGTTAGATGGGCTACATCACAGGGCTATTTGTAGGCATAAACGAAATGTATTTGCAACTTAACAAATTCCGGGGAAACGCATTATTCTAATTTTGTGGACATTTTCAACATCCGTAGTGAAATTTCTAATCCCTTCCCTCTTGCTTACTTTCCAGCAAGCATTTCATGGATCGTTGCCGTCGTTATCGCCGTGCTAATTCTCCTCATTGTGGCAATTCTCGCCGTCTCAATTGTGATGCGAAACAAGGGCAAAACTTACCTTCGTAAGCACACCTCTTTATTAGTTAAAATAATCTCCCTTCCTTCTTTCCCTCCCTCCCCTCCCCTACCTCAAAGTAACATGACAAATTTTAGTTTGTGTATATTGAGACATCTTGCCCAATCCATAACCCCCCAAAATGTCTTTTCATATTTTTGCAGTTGAACGCGAGGAAAGGTTGCGTGGTAATGATCCGGAGAAAGAATTCCGTGATCGAGATTCTTTTGTACCTTTTGAACGAAAGTAAGTTGCGTAAATTTTGCATTGATTTTTCGAGCCTCAAGAATGGCATTATTTCGCTTTAATCAGAGTAGTAAAAATCGACAAAATTTTACTTTGGAAAAAAAAGAAGCTCCAAGTAGGGTTGTTTGTAAATTCCTTGTTTTGCTAATAGCATAATGTGCCGAATTTCCGCTTAAGTGCTTCAACTGCCAATTTTTAATTTATTGGTTAATGCATTCAAGCACAATTTTTTGAGATCTCGTGGGGCTTCTTTGCTCTGGTTGCTCTTATATTTCTATCATGGCTAACTTCGCATTAGATCATCAGAATTCACTTTGGGATTTATTCCCGGTGAAAAAGAAGGTATAGGGACTAAGTTGTGTGAATTCCAGATACTGATCTACATTAGCCCACCTGTTAGTCATAGGCTAATTAATGCTGGTATCATGGCACCCTCTCCCCATTAACAAAAAACCGTTAGGAATTACATTAGAGCTTACCATATCCTATAAAGCTTGGATTCCCATGAAGTTAATTTGTCTTTATTCTTCTAGATCCTTCCAGCAATTTTTCTTACTCTATTTCTCATAACTTATTTTGCGTTTCAAGGTACATGTCACCAATAAGTCCAATAACTTCTTTATTAGAGGGGTCATGATTAATGACAGCAGTTTACTTTTGTTGATGTGCTAATGTACTGTTTTTTCCTTGTAAATGTCCAAAAGTGTGAATAGAATTGAATAATTTTGATGTTTGGGTTGATATCGTCATTTGTCTAATCGTGTGCGGATCATAGGCGTCCTTGAACTCAGTTGTCTAGACACATGGGTTGTTTACTTCCAGAGACATAAACAGAGGTTCCTGTCGCTGCTATATTCATAAATTAGTGCGTAGTTAAGTTCAGTGATGTCATTCATGAAAATATTCAAAGAATGTCCTTAAATTATTGGATCAACTCCTTAAAATCTGGCGAAATTTGGTGTTTGTAAGTAGTAGATTTGGATTTGGATTTAGATGTTGATTATTCCCTTCACAGTATCCCTCCTCTTAATTCCTTTTTCGAAATTTCTTGAACTCAATTAACAAGAGTAGCTTATAATTTACTCCTAAGCAAGAATTGACCTTGCGCTTTTTTTTTCACTTTTCAGGAGCGAACCACCAATTCCGGGTTTGAATCAGTCTCTTGAAGACGTGTGCCCAGAGGTTGGAAGTGCTGATGAGGGCGAGCTGGACTCCTATGTAATGGATCCCGGTAAGTGATTAATTAAAAGTGACTCTCAGCTCTTTCGTTACACGATTTAGACCATCCATGAAATCTGATCCAGGACCAATCAGTAGCTTCTAATTTAGTCGCCTCCTATGATATCTGGAATGATAGTGGGCGGAGGGGGGGGGGGAGGGTGAATGGGGTTAGTTAATCTCATTATTTCAACGATTTAAAAATAGGTCATTTTGGCCTTTAATTCATTTTCAGATTGTACAGCTTTCGGTAAACTTTACTATTAGTTATTGCAAAGCAACTTTTGTGATCACGGGGCAAATGCCCAAACACACTTGAGAAAATTGTGGTCTTATCTTGAAACGAAAGGGTGGAAGTGAGTCAAGGCATTGGGATCACCGTACTCTATCTGATCTAGTCGGAATACCAGATTTTCAGAGTTTTTATTCATGTGACAAATCCTAACACATTTCTTGCGCTTTTGCGGCAAACCACTTTTCCTTAGGATGATCAAAACCACTCGCCGGGGGGGGGGGGGGGGGGCGGGGTCATTTTTTTAATTTTATCGCTTTCATTCGTGAACAGTCCCATTTCATCCTAAGCAAGTCGTTCATTTGCACTTCAATCATGTTAAAAGTAGAGTTTTCTAAATTTAGAATTGCCATAACGGACCCTGTCTCTTAGTTTTGTCCAAGAAATTATTTCGCGTTTGAGCTCTGGTGGCTTTTATTTACAAACTCCTCATTTATTTAATTCCATTTTTTTAAATGTCCGTAGTAGTTGTAATCAACGTAAAGAGTGCTTGTGAAGCAAAGGTTTTTGCAGTTGGTACTGTTTAACAATGCATAGCAATCACATCAAGGCGTGGGATAACTGGATTGATTTACTCCCTGGTTAGCCATCAGTGGAAAAATACACTCCCCAGATATGAGTATTTGAAAAATTCAGTACTCCAAATAGAAATTTCCCTCAATAGAGGTTTAATCTACTCTGCTCAATGATGCAAAAATTTGCCCCACCATCTTCTGGCTTAATGCGCCTAATCTGTAAATATGTAAAATGCCGCGTTATCGTATTTACTCCAGGCAACTTTCGCATATTCGGTTAGCCTAACGCCATAGGTCATCTTCTGGTTTACAAATTCAATCGGGAATCGTTAATGTAAACACAGAGGCAGAAAGCGAGGGAGCTACAGTGATATTTACGGTAAGTTGTTTTCAGTCCAAGAGCGCTTTCCGGCTTGAACTTTGCTTATTACGCAACCGACAAGTTTTGTGCGTCAGGACAAAGTAGAATGTGCTTGGGGGCACAGGATTCAGGACACGATGATCTCGTGTAGGTAGTCATTAAAATTACCCCCCTGGGTGTTCCATTAATCCTAAGTCAGAATGCAAAATGGGCTAACGCAGTCGCGTGTACGATTTGCCTCATTAATTGTGGGGTTCAAGATTCCTGGGTTATGTGTCATTTTATACATTTAAACGCAAGGTCCTGTTTTATAATGTGAGCCTGTGTAAGGTAGAAAACGGAATTTAATCATAACAATTAGTCCAATTCTCGTCTATATTCCTTCCGCAGCACAGCAATGCTGATTGCAACTGACTGAATGCATACTGGAACAAACACTCCGTGTTAATTATCTAGTGGCTAGGGGTTTCCAGTAATTGTCTGCTAATTCCTAATACTTGCATGACTAATTGATGTTTGTGTTAATAGTCTTTAATTGTTTTTTCATTAGCCTCCTGTTAAAACGAGGAATTTCTTTCTAAAACGATGGTTTTTAAAAGCACTGTTTAGGGAGCTGGTTCATTCGTTTCTCACAAGTACGGTTATTCTGATCTTACAAATCTGTCCTTCCAAAGCGTATTCAACAGGGTTTAATTTATTCCTTCAGCAGTTTATTGAGATCATTTTCTGTGAATTTGGTTGGAAGGTAAGATTTGATGAGCTCTTTTGGTCACCTCTGCTTCATTCCACACAATTTGATTTTTCGACTTCTTTAGGTATTTTTTCTTAACGTGTTTATTATTAATTCAGAACTTATCGTGGGAAATAATCTTGAATTCCCATAGTGCGATCTCCCCAACTTAATTGAGCAGTATATTCGATAGCAGCGAGAATGGAACTCCCTTGGTGGTCTGTCTGTTGTGCTTTTAGGTGGAGGTCTAAAATAGACGTTAGATAGAAATCTGTTTTTAAATGTATTTTTAGTATTCCTTCTTATTCCACAGTCTTATTCTCGTGGAGTGGATTGTGTTGCTTGACAAGAAGACGGTAAGAGCTAAGGTAAGGTAAGAGCTAATCTATTATCAGGAAGGAGTTCAATTGTTTCCTTTGAATCACGTCTCACAAACTGCTCCACAATTCTAGCCATTAGTTTCGGTGGTTTTGGTCGTCGGGCCAATTTTAATTCCCCGTGTCATTCTACTTAAAACTCACTTTTGACCTGAAATTTGTGTTTATTTGTTTCGTCGCTAGAAAGTGACTCATTTTGGTGAAGAAGAATAATCTCTTTCGATCATTTTACTATCGTCTTAAAGAGGGCTTCTTCCTGGATGTTTGTTTAGGCTATTTCGTAAAGGAATTTTTTTGCTAGTATTAGTCTTTTATTACGAAAGGAGGCAATAAGTGTCCCCGGTTTATTATTTTTTGTTTCGCTGAATTTTGTCTGTTAACTTTAATAATTGCCAGGCCTTCTAACGTCTTGTTATCTTTCTCATGGTATTTCCCCTTTCTATCACTTAATTTGCATTTTTAAAAAACGCTTTTCTTCGCTGTCAATACTTTGCTTTTAGTGCAGAATTTCATCGGTGCTAAAGTGAAAACGCTCTAGCCTGCATTGGGTCAATAGTATTTGACGGTCCTACTCTCCACAATTTCATTCACTAATGCGCACTTTCGTTAATGATAGGTCTCAACTTAGCTTTTTATTTGTAAGACTAATTCAAATTTTGTAAATTAATAATGGTATCTACTTTCCAGAACCCCAATTAACAACCTGTTTCTTAGGCCTCAAGTGGTAGAAATTGAGTGGAAAATTAACATTCTATGTCAACCAAAAGAAGCTTCTGTGATGAAGTAACTTGAACATCAAAATGCATCATGGTCGACTATCCGGGTTTACTATTGTGTTGTAAATTCTAATTTTGGCGCAACGTGTTCGAAGTTGGGATGCTTTGTCCGAAGTTAATCTAGAATTTTAATCTCTATTATGGCGCGGGTGAAGTTGAAGATTAGAACGATCACATCTTGTATTTAGACAGTTATGTAGCTATTCCTCTACTTCTCGTATCGTCCTTTAGCCAAAGGGTAGAAATACTGCTCTTGCACTTACTCGGCTATTATAAGGGCAATCCTCTTCTCAGGTGATTCTTACTTGGCTTCATATTTGAAGCTTAATGATTGCTGAACTAACGTGGTATAGCATTCATACAAAATTGTCACTTATTTGACTAATCTCATTGTCTTCCCAAAATATATTTTGGCTCACCGGCGTCTATTCTATTGTTTGCGTTTATTTTCTAAACTCTATGTGCTTTGGCGCTACACTGACAACCTCCATCGTGCCATTTTTCGTCTTGGTGTTTCCTCACTCGCTCTCTATTCCCACGCCACAACCTTACCGGTTGGCACTCAGCCACGCTCGAAGATGTGGTCGCTGATTGGTTAGACAGTGGTTGACTCATTCTCTAGCATTGGATAGCGTTTTTGGACATCACTAGCGTGCATCAGGCGGTCTCTCACGTTTCTTTTATTTAAATGAAGCTAATTGAATTAAAGTGTTCTTAAGTCCTTATTTCGTGCATATGGAGGTGTCGTTGGAGCCTGTCTGACTGGAAAACCTACATTATGCTATCTTTCTATTAAACAGTATTTGTAATTGTGCTCTGGCAGGTCTCGATTTCGGATCACTTAATTACAGTTGGCGTTCACAATGGAAGAACATATATCTCTTGAAAGAATCAGTCTGTTGAATCCGTTGATCTTGGGCTTCACAATATTAGGCTGACGAGTTTTTTCTGGACATCACGCAATTGAAAGTGTTATGATATATATATACTTGAGGCTTACTTGTAAGAACCCTTAATAATACATTACTATCCCATTCAATATCGAATATTTTTTTTGCTAGCACGTACTTGGAAGATTCGATGGTACGAGGATCGTGCAGTACACAGAATACTTGATAGAGTACTAAAGAGATAGGAAATAATGCTTAAAAGGACTTTAATATGGCATAAAACAAGCACGCGAAGATGTATGATAACACTGAGGACCATAATGTACACGAATCCTCCATTTGGAGTTCACTTGAAATTAGCGCATTATTTATAGTCACTGTGAATGCGGAAAATGTTGCTGCCATCTGACGTGGAAACAGATAAGCCAATTGACTTTCTAGACACACATCGCCAATACACACCCACCTTTTATGGTTTCTTGAGCGGCTACTTCAACTACTACAGTGTATAATGTCCGATTTGGCTCTCGTCTAAACATGAACTGTGCGAATCGTAAGCACTCCTTAACTGGCCACTTGCGTGATGGCCATTTTATTGCGCGTCTGTCGACAAAGTAAGAAAGCGCAATTGTTTTCCGCAAAGCTCAACTGGGCAGCAGGAGAATGCAATAAGGTCTTGCAACTTGGTATTCACCTCTCAAATCCATTTTGGAGTAGCTACAATTGGTATTCCGCATTCTGTCATCCTCATTATTCGTCAGATGTACGCAGTACGGTTGTCTATTTCGTTCACCGAATGGGCATTGAAGCCACAAGACCCATGACCTTGCATGCGCGTTATACTTGTTATACGTGTCAGGGTCGAGCACAATTTTAGGACTCTTTGCGGATCAGCTCTTTACGACTCTCTTATTGCGACCTTACGCGAGCGACACCGACATACGTTCGGTGAGTCACTTACTTTAGTCTCTCCGCTCTCAGCGTCTTCACTAATTGATGGCACAAATCATGTACACGAGAGAAGCTGCAAATTTGTGGGTTTTCGCTGGCTGCGAGGTACCAGCCATCTGTGCCTGCTTTAATAGCTTGATCCTATCACATACACACCTTTTGCTGAGGGGAGTCACTGCCTTTCTGCCAGTCCTCGCCTGAAATCTCCATCCGTTTATCTAGCGATTGATAGGTCTAGTCACACTGAACAGACGAAAGCGCCTGGTTAGTCTTAAAAGAAGGACACATTTTAGTCATAAAAAGATGTTAAATTGCCTTTAAGTTTTGTGGAGTTCATAAATTGAGTTTGTTTGAAGATTCATTAAAATCCATACATATTTTATTTATGATGTTAATTACATCACTAGCGTTTATAAGTTACCTATCAATTAGTCTCAGCGGTCGAATCTTCACCACCTTGGCCTATCTTCTTTGAACGCTCATTTTCATTTTAATTGGGTGTGGAACAGAAGTTTCCTTTATTTGTCCTCATGCTAAGAATGCACGTGTCGTGTTCTCCTTCTTTCGATTCTGTTTGTAGTTAGCTCATCGAGTTTTTTCTATCCAATCTTGGTAGTTTGCGAGTTGTAGATTCCCATCCGCCATATCTTCTATTCAAGTTGAAAGCTCGTATTCATTGATTTCATTAAAATTTTTACAAATGTTCTGTAGCATCCAATGATCTATCAACTGAGAGTCTAAGCGTTGACTGGTCATCAGTACGCTTGTGTCAGTCGTTTCTCCATTACTTTCCAATTCCATTTAATTCGAGCTCTCCACGAACATAATTTTCCGGGATTGAGATTCAAAGACAGATTTGATTGCATTTTTTTCTTGGTGAACACCTATTTCTCATTGTTGTTTACTTGCGGCTTCCAGAAGATGTGTATTGCTAATGATGTTTTTACTTTTCTCTTCATTAGGAAAATTTAATGAGACAGGTTCATTCATCGGCAAGTATACAAACAGTCCTCGTTCCCATGATCGACGATTGGATCTGAGTAATGAAGCAAACGGCAGTATTGTACATTCCACTGGCATGGCTGTACCGGTTTGAAACCCCCGGGACTTAGATCTTCTCT
Organism: Hymenolepis microstoma; assembly: GCA_000469805.3. Classification (NCBI taxonomy): domain Eukaryota; kingdom Metazoa; phylum Platyhelminthes; class Cestoda; order Cyclophyllidea; family Hymenolepididae; genus Hymenolepis; species Hymenolepis microstoma. Next base: position 4,395,176 of record LR215995.1, on the reverse strand, counting down.
GCGCCCTCATCGCTTTTACCTCTACCACTACACAATTTGCATGCCAGAAGAGCCACCAACTTATATTCCTTTTTGTGTTCTATTTCTTCTTGTCCTCTCTTCTGAATCAACACCTAACGATCTCTCTTCCAGTCAGAACTCGATCATCTCCAACTCCTCCCTCCTCCTTCTCCTTGGCTGTAAACAGAACTTTGACACTACTCTGTTTTTTTCTCCTGTTTTATTCTCTATTTAGCCGTGTCTGTGTATCATAGACGAATATTATATATCACATTTTTCTCCCTTCACCCCGTTCATGTGTATACTTAATGCCGCTTCTGCTTAGTGTTATATTAATGATGTGTAATATCTTCACTTATTGACAAAATAATTTTTCTTGTGTTAGTTTGGCTTATTTTCCTCTCGAGAGTATTATAGTTGGTGGGTTGGAGCGATTTGCGGAGCATTATTTGCCTTTCCGGTTCATTAGAATTGATAGATAAAGGAAGGAACGGTGTTTTGCTATCATTATCTTAGGTTCAGATATGACTTCAGCAGTCTTGATTCAAAGACTTGTGCAGATTCCTGGTTTATAAGCGCGAAGACGAAATCAGATGACTGAAGATGGAGGGGAACTAGAAATTCTACCTCTTCGGTCTTTATATACAAGAAGAACGGTATTACAGAACTATGGAATGGAATGAATAGTTGGGAACACACTGATCAATCTCAACGGAGGTACTATCAATCAAATCCGTGGAGATAGCGTTGAATTGCGCCTTTCATGTCCCCAATGGCTTCCGATTGCTTTTTAATAACATGTCTATTATTATTATTATTGCAAGTCTAACAGTTACCATTCACTTCTGACGAGCTAGTTATGTGGCGATGACAAGTTAAGTGACACGCATGTCAGAGGTCATATTTAGTGACCAATTTTACTAGTTTATGTTGGTAAATAGATAATTGGGTGATAGTGGAATGCTACTTGGGAGTCTAAGTTCCACCATAAGGCTTGGCACTAATTAGTTAAATAAGTCTGGTTTGGATTATTTGAGTTGTATCTCCAAAAAAATTCGACCCCAGTGCGAACTGATTAAGGATTTAATTTTCCGGTTGGACGGCCAGCCACAGATTGGAAACTATGAGAGACCAATGTCCTTCTAGAACGATTTTATAAGATTAAAGGAGATTCGGTGTCATCAAGGATAATAGTCATCTGAAAACGTCGACAACGTCTAATTCAGCAAAGCTTATTTTAAACATCGGATTTATTGAGTAATATCTCCTTAAAGATAGATCCTGAAGGGGGACAGGGCTCTTCTCAACTGTATTCTTTGATTAAGTGATTTGCCATAAAAAACAGATGTTGCGATCGTACACATCATACATTTTCAACGCACTGATGAGTCGAATTACAGGATCACTTTGATGGGAATGTGCGTATGAAAGCTCAAATTATTGGCCGGCCTGGTTTCTTGACTCATTCGATCGTCCGATTACAGTTTCTTTTTACCAATATTCTATCCACAAATAAGTGCATTGGAACTCCAGGCGACCAATTAATCGAAAGAATGGAATTGATTTGCAGTTCTGAATAGCTGGTCTGATGGATCAATATCCCCACACATTAGGCTTGGTGATTTCAGTGCAAAAATAGATAAAATGGTTTGAAAAATTATCAGCTAATTCTACTGTCTGTGTGGTGAACCGCTGTTTAATTTCAATAAAATATTTAAAAACTTAAAGTGGTTTTATTATTAAACCCTTTAAACAAAAAGGGGACGCGAGAAAAGAACATAATCAGAATAAAACTGTGTTTAAAGTTGGAATTATGCATAACTATTCCGCGGTTCTGAACTCATGAATTCTACAGTGACATTTCTTGACCATTTGAACACCTATTTATGTACCCAACGCTCCATCACCATGTTTGCACTCAAGTAACTCACTGCTAACTGCATGGCTTCCTGATATTTTGCACGTTCTTGCAAAAATTTAAACTTCTGTACATCGTTTTATGCTACATTACAAGGTAATCCAGCCGAGTTCATAGAGAAGGAAAAGCACTTTTTTTGACAGTTTCTTCAGACCTAAAGTGAAGGCGTATACTCATTCACCTTGACAGTCAAGTCGGCATATTGAACAGCTATGACAGTCTGTCAAGATTTGCGTACCAATAGAACTGTATGTATTTCACTAATAAATTATTTTTTCCTAATTAGATTAGTATTTATAAAAAGGGATGAGCGATAGACTTACCTTCACGTGGTGCACCTTATACTCATACGGCATTTGACTTCCACAGTACTCACCTTGCCTTATCTTTTTCTCTACCTTTGTGTCTGTCTCTTTTACATCTGTTAATCCTCCTCTCGACTTTTTGTGACTTTGATGTTCCTCCCCTCTGTCAAGCCCGAAGTCAACTAAAGGGCTAATAATAACTCTCATAAAGCCTGCCATTTTATATAAATATTATGCGAATTAGAATGTGGACAACAAACGCATGGGAAGTCAATTAACCTCATTTTCTGTGTCTCCATTTCGTTTTGGCTTTTTAAACGATAATTGGAAATATGAGGAAATAACTTTTTCCAATAAAAATAAATAAATTTTCACGATTGAGTGGTTTTTCAGCGCCTTCAATGTCTAACATCTTGCTTTCATTTCTCCTCAATGACTTGTGAGGTAAAAGGTGAGTGTGATGTCTGTCGTTGAAGCCGGAATTGAATAAACGCTTCTCTACATCCAAACGCTATATCCAAACCTAAATACAGTCCAGAACCTTCACTACTAATTTATACAGTTAAGGCGAGTATCTTATTTAAATAATGGTAGAAAAGTCATTTATTAGCATAAAATTGTTGTTATTAAAAGAAAAATTTGATTTCCACATACAAAATCGTGAGTAGGTAATGTTGTCGATGAAGAAAGGATGTTATAGAATAAGGAGCCAATGCTTTCCAACAAAATGGTCAAGTCTATTGTCATTAAGTTTGGAGTTATCCCTCAGTCACCTTCGATTATTTTTTCCTATGAAAGGTTCAGAACAAAAAACTCTTGATATTTTTGATGTGACATTAATTTAACTTGTTATGATAAGAAATCAGTTTTAATGCCCCACACGATTAGCTATTTGTATTTGCCTCTTTCGTAATAACTCGAATATCGTCGCCAATATCATCTCGATCGTAAGTCTGGAGATGTAGACACCCTATTCTCGCATTCTTCTTTGTTCATCACCCTATTGCCTTTACTCTTTGCATCATTTGATCAAACTTTTTGCAAAAGAAACAGGCTAATCTGTCCACAATTTTACCATAGAAAGAAAGTTAGGAGTATCTCGTCCCTTAACCAACACGTATGTCTTGGACACTTTCCACACAGCGTCACATTGAGGTGGGAGCGTGTTTCGTCTTCGATATTGTTCCCATAAATAGAAACGATGGATGGCCCCCCGCCTCCCACCCCACCCTGTGTGTCCTGAAAACAATATCAAGATTTAAACAAAGTAGGTACATGCATGCTGTCATTGATGTGCTTCCTCTAGTTGGACGCAGGTTTCAAGTGACTAATTAGTGCAAACAAACAACCTGGACTCCTGGTACCGGCCCCCCTTTCATTGTGGGGTGTATTGATGCACAACTTTGTAGTATCACCCTAGGTGACACGTAATGTGAGAGATTTAATAATTTCTTAAACAATTTATAACAGCTAAAATGGAAACTTCCCAAACCTATTGGGAACAGAATCAGTAACACTTGGCTATGGGAACAGCCAATCGTACAAGACTTCCGTATTCTATTTCGCCATGGTCAACTCTTAGGCCTTGTTCGCCTAAATCAAGTGCATGTGCAATGACAGTTATATACCTTGGCAACCGAGCCACTACAACTCCCACGCACTTTAAGCAAGGCGTCTATCTCCATTTATCATCTGTGGGCGAATGAAATCATGACGTTCCTTATGAGAATCCAAATTCAACCACCCTCTTAATTAAACAGACTTAGCCAATGAGATTGGCCATTCCACCTACTTGGTGTGCGCTGATGAACTTCGGTTATAATAATCTAAGTTCACTATTGTATAAATTATTTATTTATATCAAATGGCAGGCTTTATAAGAGTTATCCATTAGCCATTTAGTTGACTTCGGGCTTCACTGAGGGGAGGTACATCAAAGTCACAAAAAGTCGAGAGGGGTAACAGAAGAGTGATTCGCAGATGTAAAAGGGTAAGGTAAGGTGAGTACGGTGGAAGTGGTGGAATATGAAATGCAGTCGGATCATGGTAGTTTGAAGTCAATTGCCGGTTTGTAGACCATTTTGCCGTGTGAGTATACTTTGCCCAGGGTGTACCACATGGAGGTAAGTCTATCGCGCACACCACTCGCATAATATAATACGATTCAATCTACTAAAACACATTGTCTCTCTCTCAGGTCATCTGGACCTTTTGCACGCATGCTCCAGTGCCTTTCACCCATCATTAGCGAAATGAGTTGTAAAAGAACTACATTTATGCCTCACCCCGTGATATTCAAACTTCATTTTATCTTGTTTATGCTACTCTAACGTTATAGTGCATGTTACCCTTTACCGTCAAACCTGCAAAACTCCAACTTTTTCCCATACACCTGACAGAAAAATATCCTAAAATTGCCACCTTCTTTGTACTATAAGCATCAAGGTACCTAAAGGGTTTATTTGTTCAACTTTTTAATGTCCTAGATGTTTCAAGCGGTGGCTATTGACGAGTACATGTAATTTATGGTTTTTTTAATGTTTCAAGTGCTAGGGCTATTTTACAGAGATTTTGTACTACTGTACAAGTTATGGCAATGGGTACTTAGACTTGCTAGCAGTACAAATCAACAGCCATTTGGACTATTTCGATATTCTAGGAAACTCTAAGAGTAAAAACTTATGCATTCCCCATAGCCTAGTGGTAACTCTAAGTCTTCAATGAATGCCGATCACAATTGACTCCCAGTGCCAGATTTTGGTTGATATTTGTCAGATTTGAACACACAACTACGTAAGACTCAAGATTATGCCTCTGCAAATTGTATCAATTATAACCATTTAGGTAGATGAATGAGACCCACTTGATGACAGGAGATAACCAATCATACCCATGTCTCTATGCCCGAAAGGAATTTATAATTTGATTAGTTACTGAAGCCCTAATTACCACTGTCATTTGCGTACTTCCTCTGACTAGCGATACCTCCTGTCATTTTTGGTCTATAGGAAAGGAAACGTCAAGAAGATGGATAAGGTGGCAATTTGAATAGAATTACCACTATTAGAAGGTGTAGGAGAATAATAGGAGACTTGAATATCTTCACTTTGTGATAGATTACTGAACATATCAAGCAATTCAGAGCGATCTTCATTTTTTTTAAGTTCCGATGAAATTTTAACTTACAGCACAATACGCTTTGTTGATGTGAGTTGGAATCACTGTGTACTTCAGAGTGTATTATTCGAGTTGAAATGATCATCATTTACACGAGGATCTAGAATTGGACTCAAGATCATTGATATGAAATTGAATCAATACGTCAGGCAATGATACCTCATTATATCCTTGTAATCATAACTACTCATTTGTATGACAATAATAGTAAATTAACCCGAAACTCATTAACTATAACCAGATCACATCTCGAAAGGTTTTTAACATTATAGGAACCGGCATCACCGGATCTAGAGAAAACAGCAATTTAACGGGCCATATATATATATCTGCATTGAAAACTAAAACAATTTCTATCAGATTTGTCTACGAAAAGCCTTAACAGCACTTCCACTTAATTCACAGAAGTGCTTGTTTATTCCGGATTTCGATTCATTTAAATGAGTAAATTAGTACTTTACAAACCCGGTATGTGAAAATCATGCGCAGTCATCATTTGGCCGATTCTACAGGCTAAATTGTTTATTTTAAGCGGACTAGGCGTTCTAAGTGTAGAGCGTGATGATTCGACTATAGTCTCATTGCGTGAGAACTTAGATGAAATGTAGAATTAGCTGCAACTGCCACTAATTTCCATATTCTGCTGCTGCTGCTGCTGCTGCTTCAACGAAATTTGAATTCTAATGAGTAATTTGTGGACTGCGCTAAGCACGTTTGCATGAATTTTATTTATTCTCTTTCCTTGAGTGATGGAACTTAAGCATGCATTTGAAATTCAGTTCTGCAGCGATGCTGAGTGGTATTCACTTCCTCCTAAATGTTTGTGGTCATTGTCGGGGTTAATTCGAAAGAGAATAATTTCATGAAATGAATGAATACAGCATTTGATTATAGAAGATATAATATGAGGTGGATTATATGAGTGAGCACAAGATATCTTTACTAGCTCATGGCAAGAGATGCCAGCATTTGATATAAGAGGATCTGAACATTTTTACGTTCTTTATGGTAACCTAAAAGACGATGGAAAATTTGCCAGATAAATCCTCAATCACATTGAAGCCAAGTAAAATTCCTATTTACTTAGCTAACCCAATTAATTCACTCTGATTTGTCTACACACTTTCTAGTCTGTTCGACCACCATTAACAACTCATTTACTTCTAGTTACTCCTCAGAGCATCTTTTCCCACCCATGTTTAATATTATCTTTAGCGAGGTCTATTACCATTTTAACGTCAGAATTATTTTTTTGAAAAATTTATCCAACCGCACTCGCGTGTGTCTCATGGAAGACTGATGCCGCCGACGTGATGAGTTTTGGTGGGATCAGACGAAGGCTATAGATGTACTGAACATGTTTCAAAAGGCAATAGCGCGTCTATTACCAATGGAGCTTAGTTCGTAAGAGGACCGTGAGGTCCTAAGGGTATTAAAGGAATAATGATTTTGGCGAAGAGAGGTAATTTGCAGTTCTAAGGCTTGGGCATCCTTTCTGATTATTTCGATCTTAACCACACGACATGATGTCAAGAAGGCAAAATAGTATGGGACGCTGTTAGCCGGTTAGAACAAGAGATCTGAATAGAGGAATGCAGATAGGAAATTAGGTCGTCCGGTAAGTGGGTTTACGCCTGTCAGTGAGAAGGTAGTATGTAAGGCCAGGGTCAGCAAAGAACGTGAGTCCTGTATGAAAGGGACATAACAGAAACACTGAGAGAGTTTTAAGCTCAGCTAAAATTTGTATCCTACATCACTTGAGATGGACACTAGGAGTCATTTCGGTCGCTTACAACTCAAATGAATGCTTTAACACAAAGTAATAGTAATTTTTCCATAGCACTGCCTTAATTTGTGATCTCTAGGTTCGAGTTGGCTAGGGTATGACTTTAAACTAAGTTGCCTACCATCTGTCCTGGGTTTTTAAATTCGGTTGGCCCTATTAGGCCTCCTCATTTGATTTGTATTAAATAGCCTAGTAAACGCCTCCCGGATTCTTTTGGTAGAAAACCACTCATTGGCCCACTGATCACTCTAGAAGTATATAAGTACCGATGTCATCAAGGAACTAAAGAAGAGGCACATCTTCATATCATTGAGCCTTACTCTCTCTCACCCTCCTTGAATAAAGCGCCTCTCTCCTTAAAGGATAGCGGTGGCCCACTTTTAGCCAATCATAGAGAATCTCGATATTTTACCTTTGGTTCAAGTAGCACCCAATTTTCTCATAAGAAAGTTGAGTTGCTCTCAGTAGAAATGGTCTCATCTTAACTTGGACTATGTGTCAAGTCAAGTAGAGCACTATATCACTTAAAAGGTAAAAATGTAGAAGGCTGATGAAGTTTCTTTGTGGGCTTTTTTCCTTTAAATATACGAGTTATTTGTTTTAAATGAGCATGTGATCAGATCCGTGAAAGAGGAGTAATGCTTAAGAAAGTTGGAAAACGCATCCAGGAACCAAAAATATAAATGAATGTGAATATTAGTTAAAAAATGGCAGGATTACTTAATGCAATAATTTCTTATCTGGGTAATTGAAGATATTGAGCTTGCAGATTGTAAAGGCCTACACTCAATTACTTACCAAGGTTGTATTCACATATGTCTCTCAGGCAAGAGGAAGACAGCTAGCTTTGCTAAACGCAATTGTTTATTTCCGATTGGAAAGAAGAAAATATTTGCGGACATTGAGTTCTCCTTCCTGTTGGGGCGAATTTAAAAATAGGCCATCTTTAATGGGATTGAAGGTGTCATTGTGGTGACCTACCTAAGTCTCTGTTACACTTAAAATCTCATTCCTCGGTTAATAATGGAGACGATAGCCAGGACTTTTCCGTTCCCGTTAGTTCTATTTCCAAAAATACCAACGCTGACACTTCTTATGACACAGGGTCCGAAGGCGTCGCCAGAACCAAGGCTGTCGCTATTTTAGTTAATGCCACTTTGACTGTTTCAAGTACTTGTGTGCTCCAACATCTATCAAAATCGTTTCAAATAGAAGTAATCTCTGTGTCAAGACGTGCAATGAACAGAGCCCATTAGATCCCTTAAAGGTCCTCATTTTAAGGACGTAATTTTCAATAATTCAGTCTAATAATACATTTACCGACACAGCGATTTAAAAGTCACACTGACTAACTACTAATAAGGTTGAAACGATCAAGTCAATAGGTAGACATCTTGGGAAGACTGGGAACTACTAGGCATTAGGTTTCTTGAATACACGAAAATTTGATACGCCCTTCACTTTACAATAATCAGGCTAGGTTAATGTGGATCCAAACTTAAGAAATATGTCTTTGTCATCGCTTTTTTCATTGGGTTCGAATCATCCTCATGAATCAATTAAAGGATTCATTATAATTTTAGTTTTAATTTTGTAATTTCATTTGCATTTAAGGAAATCTGATCCATTCCCTTGACCTCATAAGGGGAACCATCCTCCTTTTTTGAATATTCGGCATCTAATTTCCTGCTTTATTATGGAAAGCCCATTGACCTCACAGGGTGATTTGACTTTCGTCGTGACCTTTGAAATATGCTACTTGCAATTTGAAGGTGGGATTCAATTACCCAACTGACTTACTTTTGTGTTGAACTGAGGACAACGACCGGACCAATGTTGCAAAGTTTGCATTAATGCACTTCCAAGCGGAGAGTGGCAGCTTCATTGGTACATAGGCATTAATTTTGGTTGTGGTTACTGCAACTGAAGACATTAAAGTCAGCGTGGGCTCGGTGTCCGTCTTCCAACATTACTGAATTAAACACTTCGTGCTTATTTTTCAAGGCTTGGGATAAACTCCAGCCTAGGAATGGATAAAGCCAAGCTATCGCAATGGAGTTGACAATGGAATACCTTTATCAAGAATAACAAAGAGAAGGCACAGATGTGCTTCGGTGAGAGGGTAGAATTCAAAACACAGGAGTTAAGTTGACATGATGAGTCATATGTCCAAACTAAATAAAGAAGGTCATGTACTGCATAAGAATCGGTATGTGAATCAATAAGCGATGGCAGAAACATAGATAGGGAAAGAAAATCGATACAAACGCACATATTTAAAGGACCACATCTTATTCAGGACGTCCGAGTTATTTGAACAAAATTTATTACAAAAATAAAGCATCAGCTTTGCTAACCATGATTTGTCAAAATTAATCGCCAATGAAGGAAAATTTTAATTGGTCCGTGGGAAGTGTATCAATGGACCTCAATTAAAGTTGTTGCCGTTAACATTTGGCAAAAGATTTGGGCAAAAATAATAACATGGGAAGTCTATTTTCACCTTATGCTTTCATGTAGAACACTTGACCGCGAATTTTGGTTGAGATCTAAAATTTCAAACGAGTTTAAGTATTTTTGCGATAATTCGCGATGATGAAACTCTGCTTGAGATCTAACAGCAATTTAGGATCATTAAATAAATTTCATTTTCTTTAAATCTTGCGATCGATGCATTCATGAACGCATCTAGAATTTTGGCAAATCTGTGCCAGAGTTTGTACCTAATACGTTTAAGAATTTGCGCTTATATAAAGCCACAGTCCCCACGTATATCATATACAGAGAAAAGGCATCTTGACTTCTCTCCAATTCGATACCTTCATTGGTTCTCCAATTTGGTAGACCTACATGTTACTACCTTTCTGATTGCGATCATGTGTGAAAGCGAGATTTTTCACCCAAAATAAGGAGGTTGATCTGACCACGCAGGTTATGGCACGTGCTCCAATATTTGTGTTTTTGATTTAGTATTATTAGTAGAAAGTACGGCCTTTCCAAGCATAAAGGCTAAAATGTAGAGTACTTTTCATTGCAAATTTAATCCACTGAAAATCATCTTGAGATAGAGAAATTTGTACATATGAGAACCTAAAATGTGTTGGCAAGACTGAAAACCTTATCGCCTTGGAATTAACTTGGCCCAAAACTGCCTATGGCACAGGTACCTTAAAGTCACCCGTGGAGTAGCATTCCAGCAGTATTTAAAGTACAGAAATTCTCTTTCATTTATCTTCTTCAGGTAGGTATAAATTTCGAATTGAAGTTTAAAGCTAAATTGAAATTTACCAATGGAAGGTGTGGGTAGATGCCACTAATTCTACAAGCGTTTTCGTTTGAAAATTTTGAAATTCTATTTGTGGAGAAATTATAAAAGTCGGGGCTAGATAGATCAAAAGAAAGCATTGTCTGGTCAATCACCAACTAAGTCATTGCCTTTAAATAGATCATGACAGACGCACATAGTGGTGACTTTTTAATTAACCGCTACCACCAATTTGATTGTAGATGTTTCTATTCCGGCCATTGACCGATTTTCAGGCCCATTTCCAGTTTATATATGAGGGTACCTTGATTACATACATATACTTACATCAATTTCGTCCATATCACAGGCTTCCAATTGTGGACGAATCGATAGAATCAGATCGGTTAGAGTGGCTTGTGACAATGGCCGATAAAATCTGACTACTCGGATATGGCAACGTTTTAACTTATTTTGATATTTAATGTATAATAAAGTAATTAAATTAATAATTATAATTTGGATTTGGAGGATAACTAGAATTTTTAACTATTTTCATTGATGGTTTCTGACTTTAACTCCCGAGCACATAGAGGCATCTGTTATTAAAGTAAAAGAATTGAATCTTTCTTCAAAACTTTCGTCCAAAATTAAGCAGCAAGGAGAGCAAAAACATCCATAGAAATGACCGCTCTACCAAAGCAGACGCAAAACACGTGTGTACTTCTCTTCAACACCAATTAATTAAGCTAAGCTATATTTTCGCAAATTTCCTAAATTCCTTTCCAATCCTTGTCGGAGTAAATGAAAACTCCAATTTTGATTTAATTTCAAAGACAAGTTTTTGCTGTTTATACTTCATGTTTGATATCAGTAAACAGTAAATATTGTTTTCGACACTGTCATATCATACACGTGAGAACAAACAAAATTTTCCCCATAATCATCAAGTTGTTCTGTTCAGACTATTAAATCTGCATTCGCAAGTCGCTAAGTATCAAAATACTTAGATCGATTGAAACCACCTTTCGTCGTCTTTCTTGAAAAGAATAAAAAGCCCTCTGGAACTGTCAGATTCAGTAGAGGGTTAACATTTGAGCTCTTGGAGTTAATGGGATCCAGTACATTAGCCGTACAAGCTATCTATCACAATACTATTTAGCAATGCCAAAAGGTGTACATGGATTCATGTGCATTATTTTTTGCCCATTGCAATCGTAACATATGAAAGTATGGAGGAAGGTAATTAATAAATCTTTCACTCCATATTCCCCAATACTATCCTATCATTATTTGGAGGTGCTAATTTAATCTATTGCCTGTATTGTGCGCATCGAGAAAAAAGCAGAAGCTCGCAAATATTTGTCATGAAAATATTTAACAAAAATAATAAAGAAGTGTAATAATTCGCAGTTGTAATTGGTTAATCCAAGAATTTTTACTAGTCTTTCTTCAAAAGGAGACTGTCTCATGCGCCAGTTTTGATTTGTGGAGTTAAAAGTTCGACTAAGAAACATTCTAGAACGTGCGGATGTGATGCTGGTCGCGTTTGGGAGCAAGTGAGGCTACGAGTTCGGAGACCTCTCGACCAATCAATAATCAATAATTACATGGTCAGCGTGCCTAAAACAGTATTTAGTGATTAAGCGTCATATCAACAGACACACACAACCCCATAAAAAGTCATACGTCTGTTGCCTTTGTATCGCTGAGGGAAACATTCCAAACTCGGAAATTTTTGACACAGAGATCACTGTGGATAAGTCAAGGCTTATTCATGTAGGAATCTGCTACATATTTACCTTTCTTTTAGATAAAAGATTTCTTTATAAATTGCCTAACCGAGGTCTTCAACAGTTATTTCGCCTGTCAAATGTGGAAACTGTACTATTCTTTCCCAAAGCATCTCCTCCTCAAATATCTCTGATGCATTCTCAGTAGGCTTCCCACCAAAAACCCGATCGTAAACTACTAATCTTGAATTACAGCTTCTTTAAACTCAGAATTAGAATAAAAATATATAAATTACCTAAAATTCATTATTTCTTGATAATAAATAGTCTGATTTAAGATTTTTAGTGTTAAATCAGTTTTAAACCAAATCTTCAGATTCAACTTACATTAGATTTAGAGGCTTTATTTTCGAAAGATAGGTGAAGTGCACAAAACTGTGTCGAGGCAACTACATCTGCACTTTAGCAAACATCAAATAAGTCAACATTGTAGGCTTTTTATTTTATGAGGGTTGCTTTGTTCAAATAAAGTTACTTCCATCATGGTACTTGACAATGTTTACCAGATACTTTGTTAACTCGATTGAAGTTACTGACGGTTTTGGAGTTCAAGTTGTGCCAGATTGAAAGATAATAGAGGTAAAATACCAACTGCTTAAAAAAACTGTTGTCACTTGGTAATTTCTATACCCGTAATACGTACGCAGTGGAAGCGTAATGGCGCTCATTCTTTTGAATGCGATACTGAGTGAGGATCAATAAATTCCAATCGAATTCCTCCAATACTTAGTACCAACATTTCAAGTGAAAGGAGGAAAATATGCTAAGTATGTTTGCACAAAACCAATTCATTACACAGAGTTAAATTCAATTTTTGTTCTCTTTTGCTTGAAATTTTGAATTTTTTTCGTTTATGTTTTAGATTATATAATTTAATTTGTTGATGCAATTTGATTAGTTTACCTTACATCTCTTAATGGCAAGCGAAATCACGGAGAAAGTAAAAAGCATCATTCTCCGTTCGTGCCAATTAGTATGCTGGTTTGAAATGCTCACGATTGCTCGCATTTTCTCCCGGAAACCCGGATGCTTGGAAGTTTAGGCATAAACTTTATCTAAATAAACAAACCCATTCGCCCTGTGCCAAAGATCCGCTCGATTTCTCTGTATTTTAGCACGTTTAATAATTCTTTCCTCGCTCAAATTTTCAGTGGCACGCGAATATAAACCACCTTACCTTCCTCGTTTTCTCCCTCATTCAACCTCAACTGTCTTCACCGCGAGAAAAGCTAATGCATTCTACAAATCTTGCTACTTTTTAAGTAGTCGTATTTACCAAAGGTCACTACGGTAGCTACAGACGTTTACAGACTAGCGTCTAGATTACCAATCCCAATGTACAGATCATGGCACATTCTTGCCTAATTAAGCCTCGCGAAGTGATTGTGATCTTTGGTAGATGGCGGTTATTCTTTTAATGAGTCAAATACGACTTAGTCCTCTCTGAAGAATTCGATAAACTAGAAGTGAAGAGGAGCAGGGAGATTTCGCAGACGACCTACGTTCTAAGTGGGGCAGTTTCAACCTTCTCTAACTAAGGAATGTATGCATCTTTTTAAATATTTTTAAATAAAGTCTGACCTGACGTGCAAATATCTACTTAATACTTCAATGACAATAAATAGTATCACGCTGTGTGGATCTGATTTAAACGTAGGTAACCAATTTCCATTAAAACTTCTATGGTTCTGCATTGAAAAAGCATTTTTTTTCCGATTGTGGGAAGCTGCGTGACAATTATTTTCAAACCTGATTTGCAATCCACATTACCGTTAACTCTGCTCACGATTCTTCAAATCTTACCAATTTCAAGAATTTAACAAAGTCGCCCGTTACGTGTACATAGTCCAAATGTAAGTGGTCTCTCCTAAGGTCTTCAAAGGACCCAATATATGTCCAAGACTTGAAGTCTTGGAAATATTTAAATATTTGGAGTTAGTGACTAAACACTCATTGTTCAGCGATGAGGAATAGAGGGGGAAATCGAAAAGAGAAGAGAAATGGAATGAATTAGTTTTGAATGCACAAAGCACAACGTGCAGTGCTTCATAGAGGTCAGCTGACTGTTAACCCTTATGACCGTACGATCCTCTCGCCAAACAAACGCCATTAGTACTAGACTCGTAACAGAAGGCGCTATTGGTTTTTGAAACATGTACAATACATCTATGGCCTTCGCCTGATACCACCAAAACTCATCACGTCGGCGGAATCAGTCTGCTATGAGACACGCGTGACTGCGGCTGGGAGAATTTTTCAAAAAATAATTCGGGCGTTAAAAGTTTAAAGGACCCTTTGTTTGTCTGATGAAACGATCCAAAGACTTATTGCTATTTAACGGTTACGAGTGGAAGATAGAGCCAATTACTTACATACTTTGAAAATTTATTTTTAAGTCGTGTTTTTCCGTTTTTTTTGTAATGAGGCATGATATAAGGTCTCTGAAAGTGTAGCCTTTCGTATTAGATTGCAAATTTACTGAAATAACAGGAGGATTTTTTGCTGCACAAATGTATGACCAAATAGTGGTGAAATAACCTTCATGACCACAAAACGTCAGCTGTTATGATCCTTTTCGGGGAATCACTGAATCATCCCCAAATTCAACCAAAAACAGAAGCAGGAAGCACATATCATACCCTAACCCTAAAACATGCACACTGTGTTGCGGAAAATAGGATCCGTAGGATTGGCTTGGTGAAATAATGACGCTCTCTTCCGGGGTGTTAATGACCCCCTTTTGATTTGACATTTTCAGTGTATCCAAACGTTTAATCAGCAGGAGATAAATGGAAGCGATGCGCCGACTGCAAATTTGCAGAAAATTTTATGGTGAATAGTTCTGCATTTCGAAATAAGTGCAAAATCGAAGTGGGGGAAATTTATCCAATCTAATTACGGTGATCAAGTTAAATTGTACGAAATTCGCTTACTTATTTTGGGAAAAAATGAAATTATTTATTACCAAGAAAAATTAACACACGAGAATTTATTGTTAATTAATCTGAAAATTTGTATATTTGCCAAAAAAGGTACTAAATGGCAAAATGTCTTCCTAGCTCATTTTGGGAGAAGAGTCACCTGTAAATGCGGTTACGTTCATTTGAAAAATTTTGAGATCTGTGATTATTTTGAAGGTCAATAAGGTTTTAATAGATTAAAGTTAGACTAATGCAAGCAGTCTTTAAATGATTAGTGGCTGGTTTAAATGCAATTCTAATTATAAAAGGATTTGTTTCAAAAGACAGTCAATGTAAGAGCCATTTTCATAGGATCATTAAATGGTACATAAAATTGGAGATGGCTATAGTGTTCTTTATTGCGGCGCTCTCTTCAATTAAGATCAAATATGATCGGATTCTTGAAAATTATTTTGTGAAAAGGGTATGGCTAACATTTATATGCAAACGATGAATGATCTTGCTCAATCTGAGCTTAATAATTTTTAAGAGTTAACTTCAAACTCAACCCCACCCCTAGCACAAATTTAATACATTCGAGCCATTCACGTGTCTGGTAATGATTAATAGTTAACAGCAGGGTCAAGCTTGGAAAGACCACGAGGTATTTCCTATGATCATATTCCCATAAGGGAGCATAAAAGATATTAATATGGTACATTATTTTGAACTCTTCTTGAGATGAGGAGTACCTTGAATTAGTAAAATACATTAAGTACAAATTTAAATAAAGAACACTTTCCAATCTTGTTAAGGGCCATCCAAAGCCTTCTGAAGATTCAGTTAATTATAGACGAACATCTCGAACTTACTCCTTTAATCGATTTATCATAGTCTTCTGAAAGTCGAGGCCGAACCAAAAAGTCATGAATTTTTAACCATCCACATATTTAAGAGTCAATATCAATTTAATTGATTTGCGTCTTGGGTGAATGCAATCTTCCAATAAATAGGAAACTGTAGGGCTCAGTTGCATATCCGAATGACAATGTTAGTGGGACGAATGGAGAGAGAACTCGAGGAGAGAATCAAATGTCAGCTTGAATACCGTACCGATTACTGTTTCTACTTGAAATCCTTAAAATATCTAGACCCCATCTTTGAGTCAGGAGGCTGTCATTGTGATTCTGAACGAATTCAAGCCAATGGTGACATCCCACCTCTAACCAATTTTCAAGCTACAGCAGTTTTCTACCTTCCACGAATGAAATTTTTGGGCCAATCATCTCCGCCTAAGAGACAGTTCTTGGCACTGCTCTGCTGACTTTTAAAAAACATTTGAAAAGTTGGAAACCCATCAGAATTACTTCTGACTGGTTAGAATGCCGATTTGTCGATAGACGTCAAAGCAGGTGTTTCAAGCTCCAGTGTTGGAGCAGTAATCTCTCATGTTTTTTTGTCAGACGACTCAAAGAAAGTTGTGGCGTCCGCATCCAGTTTGCTGACACCAACAGAAAAGAAACATGGGCGAATTGAGAAGGAAGCACTTCTGGTTTGTTCCACTGGCAAACCACGAACAATTCGTACTTATTTTTGGATCTGGGAAAGATATTCCAATGCACGCTTGGCCAGTAGTCATCACCGCTTTGCAATAACTTCGACAGTTTCCTATTTCGAAATAAAATATCTTGAGATTATGCATTACATTTTGGTAAATTCAATTTAAAATTTTCAAAAGCCTTATGTACTTCTAAAGAGAAAGTACTTCCAAGGTGGTGAATATTGAATCATGATATGATTCCGTTGTGCTAAAAACCTCTTTCCTCATTTGTAATTAACCGAACTTCCATTACACCGTTGGAAAAGCAGGTAGGGGGGTTAACTTACTAATTGGCAAGGCACCATATTTTTTGAATTCAAAATAATTGGAGGTTGAAAGAAGGCAGAAATAAGTCAATGCTGAATATGCATTTGGCAGCTTTAAATATTCCCTGCACCTCGCATTCTGCCTACGATGCTTTGTTGCCTAATTGGCACATCACCTTCATCAAATCTTATGTGATTGTCTGGGATTTCGAAGCCACAGTGGGGCAATAATTTAAAAATGCGGATCATCGCAGAAACAAATTCGAATGCCTTTAGTATTTTATCTACATATTTATCGCCGTGGGAATATTTTTAACGCATAGAAGGCCGAAGGAGTTTTAAAAGAACCACATGCGGAATTCGTTCTTATTCCTTTTATTCCACCATTGTCAAGAACACTAATGGATGATTGGAGCTAACAAAGGTCTCCTCTTGTGAATAAAGAAGTTTGGCCATTGTTAAGCACGGCGTAATTCGATTTGCTAACATACGTCGCTTTTTATATTTCGTTTTATTTATTGACTTTCCGGCTAATTTTATCGGTAGGCATCACGATGCCTAGTACTTATCTGAATCGTAGTTTTAAAGCGTAAAAGATCACTCAAAGTTTGAAATTTTACTTGGGTTTGTATTGGCAGGTGAAATTGAAGCTGGGAAAGGAATATACCATTAATTAATCAAACAAAATTTAAAAATGAAATTTTTTTACTCATAAAGGTCCGAAAGAAGCCTTTGTGGCAAAAGGATCTGCAAATATTATAATTCTTATTTCCCATCTCAATGGAAATGTTAGTTTTTTAAGTTTTAATCATGGTAAGAACCTGAATTAGGGGAAAATAAATGAATTCTCAATGCTATGAAACGGAAGAGTTTGTGAAGAGTACAACGTAAACATGGCTGAACCATGGAACCTTATGGCCTCTCGAAAAATCTGGATGGTGATGCTGTGCTACTGATTGCACTAGGAAGCAAGTACGGTGCTGAGTGCAGAGACTTCTCAGCCATCCATCAATCAACAGTCGATCCAACTTACCGTAGTCCTAATTACATTTAAAGGTGTAGCGGATTCGCTACCTGAATAAGCCTTGACTAGTCTCAGAAACCTCTGTGACAGTTTCTTCTAGTTCATAAGCCCTACGGAATTAGCTAAGCTACTGCAAAGCTATAAAAGAAACAGACTTATCAGAAGGAACACATTTTTTCTAGGTCTCAATATCACGTGATATGAAACATAGGAAGCTTAGTCATAATCAGCATGGAGGATTTGGTAAAACAAACAAGAGCTTTTGATTGGCTGTTTGTTTGTGCCCCACAAAGGACTAAATTCTGTGGCAGTGCCACACAACCAAACTAAACTCTATTCACACCATACGCTCTGTTTCCTTGATATTGCTGGGGGTAGATTACCTAATTTTGGGAGTGATTTCATGCTATGGGTTTTGGCAGAAAGGATTCCTAATATTTAGCCAAGATTTATTTGTGAAGCATCCACTACAGGTTCTCTCCTCTTTTGATTAATGGGAACCCTAAGTTGTCGCTATTCTCTTAAGGAGGAAGGTTCATTGTGTAATACTCTAATATTCTCATTTCCCGGGTTAATGGTTGACATTATGTCCTCAGGATTCACGACTGATTGGGCGGTTGATTAAATTTATTTACATCCTGCTTACAGTCAGAAGATTGTAAAAGTAAAGAGTAACGTTATTTACTGTAATTTAGCTCACCAGAGTCTATTTTTATTACGCTTATTAAGTAAGGACGTACCGCATTTTAATGACCATTAGTATCAAATCCAAAAAGTTTGGCTATATCTCTCATAAAAGTCAGTGCATATCGATATTGATCAATATTCTATTGATCGTTCATACAGTCGATAATTTGTTATTAATTAGTTATTTTCAGCGTAAGCAAAACTGACCAATCACGACCTACAGTCTCGATTTGATTGTTGGCTCTACTAAAGTGAGGGAAATTAAGTAAATAACCCATTTTTCATGATTTCATGGCAAATTGTGTACTTTCATAACACTAACTGGATGATTTAAACGAGTTGTTAGGCAGAAGACCGACGTAATATTACCAACATAACGGTTTCTCATTCAGAAGTAAATGAAGGGAAGTTGGGATATTTGTGGTCCGAACTCGATCATATGGGGCTGTGTGCAGTTTAGAAAGAATGCGAAGGAAAAAAAGCCGACTGTAAATGTAGACATGTGGGGGAAACGATTCAACTAGGAACAGGAAACCCCTATTGAAACCATGTTATACGGCTGGCTGCAATAACATCGTATTAAACGTGGATCTAGTATATGCATTAAAGAGGAGATTGATTCTTTTAATTGTTAGACAAACAATGCTCATCGAACGATTTTGATTTAAATGTTATAATTATACATGGTTTCTTGGCTTGCATTTTTTCCTCAATAATACGATCTCAGTAATCTGTACCGAAGCTAGCATAATTGCCGCAGTTCTGATGCTTCTGCTCCAAAAGATAGAAATCTATAATTAATGTGTGAAATGGCTTTACGAAGCGAATAAGTGTAGGGTTATTTAACACGCAATAATATGAGAAAAGTATTTGCAGATTTTCTAATCAAAAATTAAAAGTAGGAGCTTATTTTACGATAAAACGAGATGACTGACCCAACGAGTGTCCTATTGAAATGGGCTTTAAATCAAAACCGGAGATCTAAAGGCAGTTCATGATGAGGGGCATGGAATGGTTATATCAAGGGAAGTCTCCACACTCTTCCAAAAGTTCGTTCGAGATTGATGAAGAGTAAAGAATGAAATACAAATAGCAGATATATTTGTACATATCGTGTTTGAAACAGGACTGGTGTTATTAATATTATTTCTGAAACTTATATTCCTTGGAGTGGCCTTACCCGTAATGGGGAAAGGGTGGAAATTTAACCATTTTAGAATTTTTTTATTGGACCATTTAGCATTAGTTCCAAACGAATTTCATTACTATATCAGTCGTAAGATAGACTTGTATGGTTTAAATTCGTTCAATATATATTGTTATGGTCAATGATGTCTGATTGAAAGGTTGTTATTTAAAACCGCTAAATACGCTGGTGGAGAGGACAAAGCTAACGTTGGTGAACCAAGGAATCTCATTCGCGCTCAATTACTACGGGACGAGTGGGGTGTTACTGATCTCGTAGCCATCAAACTCAGCTGTAATGCTGATGGAGTTAGAGAGAAAGTCCAGAGACCTCCCAGACAATCAACAATCAATAATCACTTCAGGGTCAGCGTACTCAAAAATGTATCTTACGTTCATGTAGGCAATGAACGTATTCCACGACACATGGTCAGTTTCCTATTTGCTAATTTCGGAAACAATTTTGTACTGGGGGATTTTGCCAGAAGGGATTGACAAGCTTCAGTTATGTAGCATCTGCTATAAATTCTAAAACTTCAGTTAATTTTCGAATAGTTGCGAAACTTGTTTATTTATTATTTCTTTGAAAAATATCTACATAAAAATTGCCTTCTAAATGAGTTAAGCAAAATAAATGTTTGCTGAATGTTAGCGTTTTAGTTGCAGAAATTAATAGTCAATTCCCATATAATGGAATTATTTAAAAGTACGGTTTTTGGAGTACAGTAAGTTAAATTGTGCATTCTCTTCCTGATAATGGTCGGAAATAGCATTTATTAATTTAGTTTGGGCCAATAATTAAGAAGTTTTTCTCAAACTCTGTATTCAGCCATTTTTACCACCGTATGGTGAGGAGTTTACTGAAAAGCAAAAAAACTCAATGTTTTCTTAGCCCGAATAGTTTGTGGGACACGTCATCGCATGAGCGCACAACGTGACTTGAAGGTGCGGCCGTTCAACTTTGCGTGCAGATTGAGTGTGAGGACAAACAGCCAATGGCCAATCAAAAGCCCCCTCTCGTTTTACTTAATCCGCCATGTTGAATGACTAAGCTTCCTCCCTTGTTACGCTCCACGCAATGCATGTCTAGAGTAAACGTGTTCTCTGGGTGCCTCCGTCACTCCTTAGCTTGTCAACTAGCTTGGCTAATTCTGGGGTCTTACGGACTAGGAGAAACTGCCACTGAGGTTTCTAAGTACAGTCAGGCTTAGTTAGATAGCTAATCCGCTACAAATTGGTGACCCTGACGTGATTCAAGCCTGACTATCCGCTCAGGAGCAGAACAACCTCTCACGGCACTGCGATTTTTTTCTATCGCACGACTCGCTTGGTGATCTTCTTCCTTCTCGATCGATCACCATTTCGTCAACTCTCTCCTTTCGTCCATTCCTAATCCCACAGAATGTATCCGGAAACAGATCTCGGCGTGTATGCGCGGGGTGTCGCTCCCTTTTCCTACCCATACGATGTCATCCCCTATTTTCAACCCTACGATGTCGCTCCCCCCTTTTATCCCTACAGTGTCGCTCTCTTCTACCCACACAGAACTTCAACACTCGGAGTTATGACGACCCTTCAACCGACATGCCGAGACATCTCGTCCCGCAAGCACAACGCCGGAAGATATTCGTCCATTTCCATGGACTGTCGCATTCAAGCACACGTGCTATAACTGCCCACCGTTTCGTTTGGAAACACATTCTACAGGTAAAAACCTGCATATCTGGAGCCTCCCGCCAAACTGCACCTATCGTTGGAACACAAATGTCTCGTTCTACTATCTAACCGTCTAAAAGACACTGTACCGCCATCCTCCCAACCACTACAACCCTTTCCCGATGATACTTCGAAGCGTTTAGTTCCAATTCCTGTCCCACCTCTAGCGAAACCCTGTTACCCTGGTTTCGGCCGAACAGTTTCTTCCCCTCTCGCCCAATTGATTTTCTGTCTTAATTAATTTTCGAGCGTTTTTCTCTACCTTTTATCTTCCTAAAAACGCTCTAGAGGGGGAGCGCATGAGCGCACAGCGTGACTTGAAGGTGCGGCCGCTGGCTTCTGGGTGGTACGCGGTGGTACGGATGTGTGTTGAGCCTAGTAGTTGATTTAGTTCCCGGAATAAGGTGGAAGTAAACTGCGATCCCCTGTCTGTCGTGATGACGGATGGAGCACCGAATATGGATATCCATGATTCTATCAGGGCCTTTGCCACCGACGCAGAAGAGTTGTCGCGTAAGGAAACGGCGATTGGACAACGCGTAAAACGGTCAACGCAAGTTAAGATGTACGAGAAGGAGTTCGATGGTGGGAGGGGACCGACAATATCAACGTGGATATGTCGAAAGCGGGCTTCAGGCAGAGGGAAACGAGCTAAGGGACTTTGGGTATGCTTGTGGACCTTGCTGGCTTGACAGGAGAGGCAATTTTTTGGCCCACTGACGAACATCTCGTCGTATGTTCTTCCAGACAAAACGGTCAGTGATCAACTTCGTTGTGGACCGAATGCTTAGATGCGACAAACCAGTTAACTGAAATGGCATTTCGGTGGATTTTAAGCGTCAATGCACATTTATTTACAAAATATTAATTTCTCCTCTTCCAGATATTTTATTAAATTACATCATGAAATAACCCCCTCTATTCTGACGTCAGAAGTCTGCCAACCACACTGGTTAAAACTGATGAACAATGAAGAATGGAAGAATGTGTATTTCCAATCAATATACTTCTCTTTTGTTGACCAAACGAACTTGAAATATAACCTGCGAGGTCAGAGGTCACAGATTCGATGCCTCTTGGTATATATCCAATGAGCACATTAGTTAGGTGGAGCTAACAAAGGGGAGCAATGATCAGATAGATTAGTACCCCAAATATAAATTTTAGCCTGTTTTCCTTATTTTCAAGACGAGAATCCTAATTTACTCTCGTTTCCAGTACAAGCTACAGAGGGCTCCCACCGTTGCATCGAGAAATACGTTTAAAACAAAATCTGTCAAAATTACAAAATAAATCATAATATTTAAAGAAGATTTATTTGACTTATTCGTTATGATTAATGCTTTTCGAGCCGAAATAAACAAACTACCATTATTTCTGAGCCTCTAATTAGGTTAAACAAAACTGACATGACGTAAAGTCACTCATAGGGGCAAGTATGTTGTGGAGCAAATCTGGATTATGTAAAAATAGATCCGGATAAAACCTGATTATAGGTTATTTTGACTAATTTATAACTCTTAATAATCCTTTAAATTTTTTTACTTCATTTTTTGTATTAGTTGAGGTCATGTGCTTTTAATGTTCTTCTTGATAACTTAGTCATTGGTGTCGACATTTTAGATTGAATTTTGGCTTAAAAGGTCTGGTAATTACCGAACAGGCGGATTCTCTTATTCGACCGACGTATCGATAGTTGTCTATAGGGTTGGTATCTAGTTGGCACAAACTGTAGTACAAATCGAAAATGTTAAATAAAATTGATTATATCATTTTTGAAGAACCATCTACCATTCTTAATCTTCAAACTGATCACGGAGGTTATAGTATAGTCGCAATTTTATCCCTTGATTAATCTTTTCGGGTTTACTCCATCTAAGCTAGACCCGCGATGGTTAATTCATTTTGCTAACGAAGGCTAATACTTTGTTAAAAGCAAGTGTTTCACATCAATGAGTACCATTTTATGAATTTTCAGTTAGCATCAATGTGTAGCCTTCAAACTATCACAATTCGTTCAGAAAGCAAAGTCTTTGTTATGTAAACACTATATTCTTGCTTTATGTTGAAGTTCATAATTCTTAGTTATTATCACATCGTCGCAACAAAACTGTAATTACGTTCATTGTAAAGTGTTGTCAAACGAAGCCAGAGTGCGTAAGCACGGGTATAAATACTGAACTATCCAAAATAGGGAGAAGCATGGACGAAAAGGCTATACACACTGATAGTTGCCGTCAATCTCAAGTTGAATCAAATACATCTAATGGGGAGAAGCAGCTACTAAATAGCGCTTAACAACGAAGTGGGGCTGACTACTTGAGCAGGCTGCTTGAGTGGCCTGGATAAGTACTTTGGGACTCATCTCAGGGGGCTACGGAGTCGTTGAGGTTACGATCTCTTAATAGATTCGTCTTTAGATGGATACATTATATGAACTGAGTGCGCTATGCATATGGCATACCATTCTTTAAATATTATCCGAGAGCGATATAAATTGTAAATTCTTGATAATTTGAACGATTTTACTCAGATCCACGAATTAGAAACCTATCCGTTTTAAAATATTTTATTTAAAACCTTTTCAATTTTGGTCAGTTGGCCATAAGTTTAGTGTGGATGGAAATTATAAGTTGTATGATTTGTCGAAGAGTTTTCGTTCCTTTACGAACACTTTAAAAAACACAACGTCGGTTTAATTAAAAGCCATTGATGTACATTTCCAACGGTCTGTAAATGGGCGAAAATGAATTTTTCTGATTTTCATAAATGAAAATATGAGATTTGCAGAAAGAAACGCGAGGAGATTTTTAACTAACCAAATTAGTTGTTTGGCCTAATTACAAAATATACCAACACCACTTAATTCTACCAAAGAACAAATTCCTGAAATCTAAGGTAGAAGAAGGATATAAAAGTAATACAATGAAATTTAGCTGTATTCGTTTGATTTAACTTAGGTGAGATAATGAATATCAAGCGAACAGGACGTAAATGTTGACCTCAGGCTCAAAATGACTCAAGTTAATGGAAAGTATGTCAAAGACAAGCAAAAGAAACAGGTCAAAAAATTTAGAGATGGTAAGTTGGTCAAAGCCATTTACACAATCAGTACCCACATCCAGCTACTTTCACCTACGTGTGATATTCAACAGTGGTAAAATTTCTCTTTAATCACATTTTTCATCGAGATTAGCCGTCTCTTTTTTTCTTTAAATCAATGTCGGTAAGTAGCATTGACTATGAAACGACACAAAACTTAGGGTAGCTCTTCTTATGTCAAGGGAATGGAAAAATTAGCCATAATCGTGCATTATCTGCCGACTGTACGCTTAAAAAGCTGAATGCCAGTTATGCATTTACAGTATCATTACCACAGAAATTATGGTAATTCGTAACTGATTTCAAAAATATGCAGTCACTATGTTTGGCTAACATTTAAGAACGAATAAATTCATTCGGCTTAAGGGATCTTGACTTACTATAATTTAATGTCCATTTCATAGTAATTATGGCTTATACGCAGGTTGCAGAATGAAGTAACGGGACATTATAGAAAATCAAAATCAGATAAAGATTTATTTAATTTAAAATTGTACACATATTCTAAACGTTGTGACGTGTCAAATGTAGTGGGAGATGGGACAAAGCCAGTTTCTAGAAATATCTGGTTAAGGTCTTATACAGAATAGAAAATTACTAAAATTAAAAGTTGCTAATAAGTATAAATTAAATTTAATTGAACTAATACATAACTCGCATACATTACTTATTGTATAAGAAATTAAACAGTATCTTGGAATGAACATAAAATTAAGCGGGCCAATTGTGCCGCCTTGTTAGTCTGGGATTGACCTGTTTTTTTTGACCTAATTTGTGGTTTCAGGTGGAGCTTGAGATATTTGCATAATTAGCGTATTTGATTTTTATGCATTTATGGAGAACTTAACTTATGGCAACCTAAAAACGATTTTTTATCTTTTAGAGTTTATTATCTATTTTCAGCAAAATGTCGATGAATTGGGACACTATATCGAATCCTCAGCCCCCACCGCAAGATGAATCTGCCCCTAAACAAGTGCCGCTATCCAATAGCGACTTTCGTAAGCTTCTTCTTACCACAGAATCTCAAAAAACCCACCGTGACGCTAGTAATGCTACTGCTCCTCGTACTCGGTCTGATCGACCAAAATCTCATTCTTCAAAGTCCCGTCCCCCAAAATCACGTCCACATCTTCGTAAGCATCGTCGTGAAGATGGTGACGGAGACGAAAGTAGGAAAAGTGACAAAGCTCCTAAATATCGCGACAGAGCTCGTGAGCGTCGTGAGGGCAAAATATCCAGTAATATGGAAAGTCTGGATTCTACTATCCACGAGGAGGCTGTTGAGGCTAGAGACGATGAAGAAGAGGATCCAAATCGTTTGATTCACACAGCTGATTATCGAGCAGTTGCTCCGACAACCGGTGCTGACCACGCGGCTGAAAGAATGAGAGCTATCGAGGAGTCAAAGTATCTTGGCGGAGATATGGAAAATACTCACTTGGTGAAGGGTCTTGATTACGCCCTCTTGAAAAAAATGCGTCGACAGATTAGAAGTATGGAACTCCAGGCTGATCAAGAGTTAGACAAAGAGCTTGAAAAGCCGTTGGGAGAAGATATAATTAGGCGTGAAGGAACTCTAGAAACTGGTCTCAATTTCAAAACTCGAATGGCTGAGAAGATAATAGAGACCTTGTTCAAGAGTAATCAAGGAAATGTGGAGAGAAATGAATACTTCCAGCCAGGTAGAATGGCGTATCGTGTCGAACTGGAGGATGAAATGGCAGAGTTCGAAGTTCCAGCAACGGTTATTCGGAGCAAGGCTGATTGTCCTCTTTTAGATGAAACTACTTCGAGCAACTCCAATTTGTCCACAGATGATATTATCATCAATAAGTTGGCTCAGATCTTCGCTTACACAAGAGCCGGTAGACGACAAGCTAAGAAGGCAAAAATGACCAAGCAAAAGACAGATGGCCCTGATTATGAGACGCATGCTAGCCGACAAGACGAGCCGAAACCAAAACCAAAACGTAAGTTCCACTCATTTGCTATTTATTCCCTTTTATTTGACACGTACTTATGCAAGTGTCTACTCAGTAGTAATGATTCAATAAAAAAGGTAGATTCGTAGCTTTCAGTCTGATCCGTAAAGCCAAAGTATTCTTAATATTTGTACTTATTGATGTCTCTAAGGATTATTGTGTGGTATATTATTTCTAGCTTGGTTTGAAATAATAACTTGCGTCTTTCTGACGATAAAATACTCAATTTAAAATTATGAGGTGATTAAGACGCAGGTGTGATGCTTTACTTTCAGACTTTTCAGGTACCAACCGAAAATATTTAATAGCCGGCTCTTAGTTGGTTCTGGATGATTTATTTACGCAGATTGATTGATGCCATGGTTTTAAGGTATGGTAAACCATACTTGGATGCTCGTTTTATTCGAGCTTATAACTCCGCTGAAGAGAAGCGTTTTGTACTCCCCCATTCGTTTGTTAATTTCACTGCCGTGAGTCGTGTTGCTCACTGGGCCTACATTGATGAATACCGAATACGATTGCTCTGCAATTGTTGCCATTTAGTGTAATTAAAGAATGGCTTCAATGCACATGAGATTTTCCAAGCTGAGTTCCTCTTTATTTGTAGCCATATTTGACGATGCACCCTCTGAGTACGTTCCAACAAAGAGCCGCTCATCCCACCGCGACCGTGAATCAGAGTCCTCTTCTCATCGCCATAGAGACAGAAATAGAGACGAATCTTCATCGTCGACCTCTAAGCGATATCAATCAAGCAGTAGTAGTGCTCGCTACTTTGAAAAGCCCGTAATCGAGCCTGAAGATAAGGCAGCTACAAGTAAAAGCGCAATCTCAGCAACCAAGGACTTTGTCCAACAACTCTCCAGCAAGTTTAATACCTCGTCTGCTGCTAAGGCCACCGATGAACAGGCTAATTTGGAGCGCTTGCTTAAGAAAACGGAGATTTCCGGCTACGATGAGTGCTATCCCGGATTTGCTGAGTCCTACGACGCTATGGGAGATTCAGACGAGGAAACTGATTTCAGCAAAATGGACATGGGAAATAAGAAGGGACCTATGGGTAGATGGGACTTTGAAACTCAAGAGGAATACGGTGATTACATGTCGAATCGTGAGGCATTACCGAAAGCCGCTTACCAATATGGTGTAAAGAAGCCCGAGGGTCGTAAGACACGTCGTATTGGTGGAAGTGGTGGCGGCGCAGGATCTAATCAGAAGGAAGAACGAGCAAAGGTGGATCGGCAGTTGCAACAAATTACTTCGTTGATTAATAAGCGTAAGCAGATGGCTCAAGTAGTTGTGGATTCTGAGTCAAAAAGAATGAAATATTAAACGGTTTCTTATCTTCATGCCCGTTGTACATTTATATACCTTTTGCTTCTGTAAATAAAAATTCCGTTACCAGTTACCTGGTTTTATTTTACAAATATGCTCAGTTTCGTATAAGTACGATTTTAGTGTGTGGTAATACAACTTAGCTGATGTAGCTGGTAATATTTTTAAAATACTGTGAATTTCAGGCTGGATATTAATATGCGCAAAGGCAGTCACCACGTATGTCTGTAACAATAGAGGTTTGTAATAGTACTCGTTCGTTTAGAACCCTCCGTTGACAGGGATCATTTGTGGGGAACGTTACCCTCATTGCTTCCAAGCATAAAGTTCGGTTCCGGCGAGTTGCTTATTTATAACGAAAATGAGTCAGCTCAAATTTATCTTCAAAATTCAGAATGTCTAAGTCTCAAATACAGAAGTTTGGTGGTTGGAAACTTTTTCAGATAAGAACCGACTCTCGAGAACTCCAAAATCATTTATACTATAAACACCACTTGTTGATAACTAGTATAAAGACCTTTACGACGATTCTCAAAACAATGCTTTAAGCAGAATATATTGCAAATGATTCAAAATGCAACGAAGGGACATAAAGGACTCAAAGGGATAGGAAAGTAGAAAGGCAAGCGAAATAAACATTGAGATACAGTAATAATATGAAATAACGAAGCTGTCACAGTAACTACTTCCGCCAAGCGCAGTCGCGATTCAGATCCCAGCTTCCATCGACCACCGCGAGCGTCACAAGATAAACAAGGCTCTGAAGACCAGTCTACGATGAAAGAAAAGTTAGGGTTCACGTTGAGTCAGAGATCTTGATATACCAAACATAATACAACGGACAAATGCATACAGCGCATCTCAATACGTAAAAGTATTTCAATTTGCACCCACAGAACGTTTCAGTATGAGCCGACCACGATCTCACCAGAGAGAGAGATCGGTTAACTGATCAGAATTAGATGGTAGTAACTGTTGTGTAGAACGTTCACTCACTTCATATTAAGATAGAATGATTCGATAAATGAGGCCATTCTAAGTGGAAAGCGCATGTTAATGCAGAATCAGCCGTGGTAACATATCACGATCTCAAAGTAGCAATAAGTCATTATTTTACAGCTTCCGAGACTCACCTGAAACTGAACATTGTGAGCCGCAACCAACCGCCAAATCTAATTAAGAGAAAACTCCAGAAAACCTCCCTAGAGGCAGTAGATAGACCCCCAAACTCAACCCAATTTTTCAGCATTCACTCACGAAAGCCTCAAAACTCACAAAACTGCCCTGTATTTCCTGAACCTTATCGAACACCTACGATGCTCGGTAGCAATAAAACGACAAATCCACGACCCCATCGAAATAGTAACAGCTAATAGTTAAATCCCGTCTACGAAGCCTGCCCCACTATTCCAAGTTAAAACAAATCTTAAGATAGCACTTTATTGAAAAAATATTTTAACAGCCGTTGAAGTCCAAATTGGAAAACACTTACCTAAAATTTTATGGCAAGAGATCAGTAAACACATCAGAAATGTAATCGTATCATTAACATCAAAAGTAGCAAATAAATCATCATAACACTAACAAAAAAACTAACCTTACTCGAACCACCCTAAAAAGGGAAAACACATCAGTTAGATAATATATCAGTGATCTTGGTGTAGTAATCACGACTCAAAGTACAAGGTTATGCATCATTTAGAGTAGTTTAGCCTACCTGTTAACGTACAACGTCAATGACGTATAGAAGGAAACCTTTGGTCAATGCTTGGACATTGCGATATGCGTTCGCTAAAGGAATAACAATTGGTTAGCTTTTGAGATCAAAAGTTAAACGTCACTTAACATAAGTAATATTTACCAGGACTAATTAGAAAAAGACTGAATCGAGCCCAGACAACCTTGCCATCTCAAAAACATCTTAAAGCGAGTAGTGAGACGAACACGAGCAGGCGAACACATGCCACAAATGTGATTACCCGAACTGCTTAACAAAACAACATAAATTTGTACGAAAACTACATGAAATAGACAAAAATATTTATAACTTCATAAGAACACAATATTAAATACTAATAAATAGTGCTTGAATTATTTTATAGCTCATTATTTACATATTGATTTATTTAAGCATTTTAAACAGTGAAGATCAGCAATGGCTTGTAAGAAACTTAATCCTTTCAACTTCATTAATTAGCAGGCCCTACAAAAATTTCTGATAAAAATGTATTAGTAAATCCGTTGATTTCTACTACCGGACAATGCACTTTATTTGTAATTTCTAAACAAACTTTTCATCGAAATATGCTGCACGATGTGTTATTCAATATTATTTTCACTTAAAGCATATTCCATGTAAAATAATGTCTCTTACGAATAAATCAATTGCTAACTGAAGGTAAATTGCCAAGCTTTCACCTGATTAAACTTACGCAGAAATTTTGCGAGAGATGTTGGTCATTTTGTTCGGTATATACCAATAAACTTCTGTAGTCTGTGCTCTTTTGCTTATTATGATATTCTTTTCCTTAAAAAATATTCATAGTTTGCTAAACCGTGGCAGTGTTTGCAAGTATATCCACAGATGCCCTCATGGCCTCCTTTTCTCACTATTCCAAGAAATTAACATTAAGCTTCTTGTTTTCGTCCTGCCCAAACTTCATTTTTTAAGTAGTATGTTAATATAAGTGAAATAAACTAAAGGTTATAAATTTTCAATATTGACAAAATGGCAAAAGCAATGGCATCAAGATGAAAAGAATTTAATGCTGCTATAATAGATAAATGCTTATAACTTCCTCCGTTGGAAATCAAATATATTTCTTTTATGGCTATCCGTGAATCTGTCAATGCAGTTCGCATTGCTATTCCCATCTATCGAAATATGTCACATAAAAAGAAGTTATATAGTAAATTTTGTAAACTCCTATAACCAATTTCTATTTACTTTACGTTATAAAAATCAATCAAATTAGACGAAAAATTATCTTTATTAATAAAAGCGAATATATGATAAATTAAATAATTCCATGAATTATAACATGAAATATTTATATCCTTTCTTTACCAATAAAGTCTCATTTAAACCATTATAAAAAGTAACCTTTTATTACTTTATTATTCTCAAAATAAACTAAATGAAAAGCGAATTGTTTTCAATGCATAAAAACCTAAGTAATTTCTTTGAAGTATTCTGTCAACAATTATTCAAGGAGTATTATTGCAGGTGGCACACAAATGAGTGGTGATAAATACTCAGCAATCTCTTCAGGCAAACTCACCCACCATAAGGTTATTCCTTCAAGTAGCAAACAGGAAATAGAACGCATAACAGGGAATGCCTTTATTGCCTATGATGACCAATTACGCACATTATTAGAACCAAATACAATCTTTGCGAATAAAACCGTCAGAAACGCTCTAGCTGATCGATAGGGGTTTCTGTATGTACTGTTGCTCATTCCAAAATGTTCCATAGTGAATGGGGTAGCGTTGTGAACCCCGCATATTTATTCATATAAGCAAATACTACTCTGTTACTGCTTAAGCACAAAGATTCTGCTCAAAAACGGAAAATGGCGGACCCAATAAAGGCATTTAATTAATGATTAGGAAAAAATCAAGGTTATTGAAACATACAGCATCGCCTATTTGTTCTGGTCTTGTGATTCCTTCACGGAAGGAAGAACTAAAGAAGAACATATCTTTATCAAAATTAAAGCAGTACAGACGAAATTAAGGTTATTAGTTCGTGTCTCAGTGTATTCAAAATCCAATGTCATGTTCTTTATTAACGGAGGAAAGCAGACTAATTTCTTTTAAGATCAAATTTTCAAGACGAGCATTAAAGTAACAAGTAACAAATATGTATATTGGTTGGCATGGGTAGAAACGGCTATCGAAAATGTTTGTTGCCGACAAGTTCGCTAAATACCTCTAAGACAATGGAGGTAGTGACTCCGATGAATTCAACAACCAAAACTTGCAAACAATTCAACACAAACTTGAATAAACTACAAAACATCATGGGAAGAATGTTTTCTAAAGGCCAATCACTCTTCTGATGCAAATACTTATGTCATGCATTCTGCCTCCTTTCTGACTTGAGGACCGTGGAGATGAGTCAAAGCTAAGTTATGTATGAACACAAATGAGGTTTGTTTCCTAGGTTATATTTCAGATTTATTCCCATATAAACCCTTTTCTATTAGTTTCATTCATTTGGTTGCTAAGCAGATATCAATTGTCATCGTCTCTATCACTTTTTAGATATTGTCTAGAGTAACTTGAATTTAAGTTTTGTGAATAATTGAGCCTTATTCACTACTAGCAATAAACCCAACTGAAGATCTATTGTTGAATGACCAAAGCTGAATGATTAGAATGTGGAAGTGATAATTGTTTCCAACTCGAAATTCGTTTTGTCTATATTTTATTAAAATATTACTAGAAGGGTTGAAAATTTTCATTGGAATTTAAAACGGTTTGATGAGACAAGTGGGGCCATACAACTTGCTCCTTGATTACACTGACCATTGAGCATTTGGAAAGGCTATAGTTGAGTTACTGAATTAAAATAGTATATAAGTTGACAAGTCATGGCTAACAACGCAGCCATTAGATGATTAAGAGGACACATGCTTCCAAAAGGAAGCTCCTACAATCTCACATTTTACGGAGCTCTTCATTCACTGGCCAAACCGTAACCTTGGTCCAAGGAGGAACTATATGTTAAAACAGAGGGATTGACTTCATGCCAAATGTTAATAAAGAAGTCTCCTCGACACCACTGAAGGACAGCTGAACAATGTGGCGAAGACGACGGAGTTGACAAAATTGGTAAATAGGGGGGTACGATGTGAAAGGTAGTAGAAGTCGGGAACAAAGTTTATGTATCCAGAGAGGTCGCCCTCATTGGTTCACGGATCCAGATTATTCGTTTCTAACTTGATAGCAATAGACCTTTGATTTATGCTCTAAATTTCCCAAGTTTAAATTAGGGTCTTCAGGAAACGTTTGCTTCCTAACCTCTCAGACATTTGAAAATTGGGCCGATTTCCCCGATTATGCTCTAATCTGTAGTTCCCTTTTAGTTGAAGTGATATTTTAAAGGTAGTTAGCGTTTCAACATTCGTCTGACACTCAACTACCTGTCTCAAGCAAAAACCTTACAAACTTCGCACAAAAACACGCAGATGGTACGTATATTACAATTTCTACATTTTGAAAATGCTAAAATTGAAGATCTACTTTAAGAAAATTGGGCATGACTCGAGTGTACATCGACGTGACAAAAAGTCAGCAATGGTTCGAATCCACGAACTTATCTTGTTCAATAATCACAGAAATAATTTGTGAATTTAAGACATCTCTGCAATCCTACTTCTATCTCAACTTATCTGGTACTGATGTTAGCTGTTTGGAAAGTCTTGGTAGAACTTGAAACGCAAGCATTGCCTGAGTATATGATAACGCTTTCGCCAGTTCAGGTCAGTCATTTATAATTTATTTTTCACAGTTTTAACATACTCCCCTGTCCAACCAACTGGAAACAAGATCACACTGGAGGCTAGTTAGGAATCGAGGCAGCAGATTTAAAGCTCTCTACTGCTTCTAGGATATCCCAGAATCTAGAAATCGACTATAAAACATAGTTTGGTGACACATC
Organism: Hymenolepis microstoma; assembly: GCA_000469805.3. NCBI lineage: Eukaryota > Metazoa > Platyhelminthes > Cestoda > Cyclophyllidea > Hymenolepididae > Hymenolepis > Hymenolepis microstoma. The sequence continues at coordinate 4,361,485 of LR215995.1, read as the reverse complement.
CGACCACCTCATGTCAGTGGATTACCAGCCACACTGTATTTCAAAGCCAAGCGATTTAAGAGTAGGTGAATGCGTTTATACAGTGGAAGAGCTGCGCATTGGATGCCCTGTTTGTCCACACTTTACCAGACGAAGACATCAGAAATCAGTGCCCTATATGTAAGAGAGAATACAACGTTCTTTCCCTTTAAAAATATTAAAAAAATTCATGACTTACCTCTGGCAACCTGATCTGTTTTAGTATTACGGACTAAAGCAGAAAGCATTTCGTCAGGCTCAGAGGAGACCAAAAGAGGCTCTACTAACGAAGAACGAAATGTACCAACATGACTAGCTATGAAGGAATTCCTATTTTCGAGAAGGTATGGAGATAAAAATCAGGCATTCCTCCTTAGTATTTAAAGGACGTACTTCCATAAATATATTATAAGTATATATTACACAAATATACGATAATGAGGCAATATGTAGAAATAAAGGCGACAAAATAAAAGCGCCCTGCTGCTAGGCATAACCTTAAAAGACTGATTACTATAAAGTATTCTGTTATAAATAAAATCCAACAGCAGAGAACGTGCATATATGGATTCTTTTTAGGGTACATTTTATATTAAACAATAAATCCTCTCAATAGCTGCAAGACTAATTTTCTAAACAGGAAAATATTAAAATATGCACAGATGTGGGCATCTACCATTTTCATTCCAGCTTACCAGACCCAGACATCTCGATTGTGAAAATTTCAAAAACGATTTAAAATACCTCCATCCATCCCTTAAAACTCAAGGTCGATCAGCATTCTATAGGTTTTTAATTTATTTCTAATATGTTGAGTACTAACTGCTTTGTCAATAAAAATTAAACGTTTTCAGAAATTACATAATAAAAATCATTACCTAGTATGTATAATATAACAGTATCCAGAAAAAAAGATTGACAACGAGTATTCTAAGAAAGAACATCAAATTTCGACCAAATGGCATATCGAAACAATTACTACTAGGCACGTCTAAAGCACCCAATACTCCAATTATTAAAAATAAAAACAAGGAATTATAATATATACACCATTAGCTTTGTTTACAAATCTTTGCTCCGTGGGTATTGAACACGATCAAGGAGCTTGGAGAACTGCATTGGATTTAGTGCAGTTATCTGGTACATCACGAACAGGACTGTGACCTTACGATGAGAATCTTTTGGGGTCAGCTAGTCAATTGTCGGTGATTTCGAAACGGACTTAGGAATTCGGCTTTTAACGCCGGCAATAATGCCGAGCACACAAACCTATAGCAAAATAAGTACCATTTTTACAGTATCAAAGCAGCAATTTATTAAACGTTCAACAAACTCACCATCAACTTGGGAACCTCACGCATTCTGATGTCATCAGTAATGTTACCAACGACAACATCTTCTGCATATGCGAGAAATGCCAAGAGGCGCTCAATTATTGGGACTCACGAAAGGTAGCACGAATGTAGATAGAAAGCCACACCAAATCACTGTGTGAAGTCTGTTCGTTGCAAGGTGAAAGTAGTGCGTCTACAGAAGCAAAGTGTCTCCATTGAAGTGATAATAGGACAATGCTCTCTTTGTTCGCACTAAACAATATTCAACGATATTGGCAAGCACTTTGTGGAAAGAATGCCAAATGGCTGCTGACGCTGTGGCCTTAAGATATTGTGAGTATAAGAGCTGATATAGCTGATGCACTTGTCTACTAAGCCTAGAATACATCGAGATTATAGCACTTGGAGATCAAATACAGCCATTCGTAAAGTATTAATGCAAAGGCGCCACATTGAAAGGTACAAGCAAGTTGAGTTTGTAGGCAAGCACAGAAAAGTGCGTGCCCTACAAATTTCACGACCAGGTAATTTGAACTGTCTACTTTGACATTTCTCAAGGATTTGGACATTTAGGCAATTTAAAGTACGTTTGAAGTTGAACTCGGGAAGTGTGCCTTACATAACCTTTAACTCTAACATTATTAATGATTATGTTGGAGAATAGAAATATCTTTTGTTTCTGAACTAAATTCATAGAATCAGACAACTTCGTCAAGTTTGTTTCCCCCACTAACCACACACACAATTCGTACCAAAGATGTGTCAGACAATATGAGTTGGACTATCAAAAGTGGTGCTCCTTTTCAAGGTGACGCGTAATCAAATCAAATTCGTAGTGACATTTAATCACCAGCGTGTTAGGAAATCAAATGTCATAAATTGAGTTCGGATGTGGTGGTTCGAAAAGCCATGACTGTATGTTATGGAGTGGTTGTGCCAGGTAGAAGGCTCGATACAACATTACCATTGAATTACCTATCCAAATCCTATACGAATGCACCCTCATGAAGTGCCTTCATCTGGAGACGAATTGATTGCTTTTCAGATTCGCCCGAATGTAAGATTATTTATACACTGATAATATTTTAATTTATTGCTTTTAATCATTCATTTTAATAATAGTTTGATCATTTAATGTCGGTGAGTGGCATGGGTCATGTGATTGACAATTGTCATGCGATGACCTCTGCTGACTGTTATTGTGACCGAGATCTCGGTCTGGGGATGATTCATATCTCAGGTGAATACATGCCTCACAGGTCAGATCTCCGCACTATCTTGTAGGATGTGGGAAGAAATCCTCTTTGTACATCGCCTCCAGCTGATCAGGAGTTGGAGGTCACTTCTGAGTGCAGCACAGTAGCCCACTTATCAAAGGGGAGACGGAAAGATAGAGTCGGATCGTTTAAAAGCTCTGGTCTTCTCTTTACGAGGGCAACACGTGACCACGATTGTTCCTCAGCTTGGGTGATAGAAAGAGGGATCTAAAATGTGAAATAGGAAGTGTGTTATCCAAACTGAAGCCAAACAACAAAGGAGTCAAAGACAGCTGCCTAACTCACTCCTTCCAACACTGGAGATCGGTGGTTGGTCGTTTTCTGCACCCCAAGTGGTGCTCAAGGACATTGTAGAAGGTGAGCATCATTTTAACGAAAACTAGAAGGAAAGAAAGAAAGAAAGGAATAAAGTAAGAAGGTTGATAAATGGATAGATGGGTAGATAGATGGTTGGATATATAGGTAGGTAGGTAAGTGGGTAGGTAGGTAGATAGATAAATAGATTGGTAGATGGCGAGAGGCGTTTCATGCTGGGAGGAGGTAAGGGATGGAGGGAGTGAGTGAGTGAGTGAGGGATTGAGGGTGATGTGAGGGTGGAGGAGTAGGTGGAGGAGGTGGGGGAGGTGTGAGGAGTGGGTAGTTGTTGAGTTGGCAAGTGGTTGGGTGAGTGACTTCTTTAGACGTACCCATTGGCATGGTGTTGCGAGTCAAATTGAAGAGAGTATCAAACGGGTCTACAAGGCAAGATTTGAAGTGAGAAAAGACCCAGCCACCAATTGTTTGCACCTTTAACCAAGTCTTACCCATTATACTTATGCATTCGGTGGTGTTGTCGATCTCCACGAGGTCCAAGGAATCAATGGCGACGTTGTATTTGAACCACTCGAACTCGAAGAGGTAGAAACGCAGGAAGCCCAACCATAGGTCTGCCACTGTTTTCCTACCAGTGGGGGCTTTCCACATTGACTTCTAAGCAAGTTAGACAGTTAGTTAGTTAGTTAGTTCGTTCGTTCGTTCGTTCGTTCGTTAGAAAGAAAGTAAGTGAGTGAGAGGTGGTGAAATGCGTATAAGAAGCGATTGGAATGCTTTGTTAAGAGAAATGATCACTTACCACAACATCCCTGTCAGTCTGGAACCAAACGTTGCAGTCGTCTTCGATAATGTTCGGCTTTGTATCTCCAACATAGGCCTACAACTCAAAAGACGGTTGTGAAAGCACGCACTCTTAGGTGAATAGTTGGATAGATTGACAGATGGATAGGTGGTTGGAGAGGTGGATGGATGGATGGATGGATGGATGGATAGATGGGCAACACGGTTGTGCTCAGTTCCAATGGCTCTTACATGCTGGAGACAGGGCAGATAGCCTTTCTGTTGGAGATAGAATATCATCATGAGAGAGTAGGCATAGGATGAAATTCCACCTGCACGCGAAGGCAAGTTGCCGCTTTCCTGGAAAAGAAAATGCCTGTTACATTCTCACGCCTCGGGGGCCCATGGGACATGTCACACATGCAGAAGGCGCATCTTACCTTGATGATTTTCTTCAGGATCACAACCAGACTCACTAGCAGGGGCTCATACTTGGTGTACTCATTGAGCAAAGCAGTATTTCGAAGCGCCTTGGTGGAAATGGAAGAGGTGAGGCTACTGTGTACACAGATGACTCTTCTACTGCCTAATTACCACATTCAACTCACCAAATGGTTGGAGAAGCTCAAGTCGACTGCGAAGTGGTGCTTATAGGAGATGAACTTCACAATTTTCACCCTGGCACGAGGAACTGCTTCAATGTCTCTAATGTTCACCTTCTTCCTACTTGTTGTCAGCACTGAGGTGACTTGAAAGAGCAACTAAAGAGAGAAGATGGCAAGTGAGTGGGTGAGCGGGTGGATGGGTGGATTAAGTAGAGAGGAGAAGCATAGGCAGAGTGGACGTGCCTTAATTTTGTCACCGTTTGAGCCACTCCTGAAAGTGTCTGCCTCTCGGCTGCCTTCGGCAAACACCAATGTGAGATCCAGATCACTGGATTCTGTCGCGAAGCCGTTCTTCGAGGAGCCGAACACTTCCAATTTGGATCCCGGATACTGCTCTTGCAAGAAACGCCTCAAATCTCTGACGAACGCCTTCTACAAGTTATGAGGTAGAAGTGATCAGGAGAGAAGAAGAAGAAGGCGACAACACTGCTTCGGCTGCATTTCACACATTAACTTAGCTACTGGCGTATTTGTGACTCCTGCTCTGTCCCTCCACTTAGAACACTGGTGCACCTTGTCAGGACTACCAGGACTGAATGGCAGACTGGGTGACTGACTGGCTGGCAATTTGTGACTAAAGCTAGAAGTGGCTTCACCTAAGAGCTCTACCAGGTGTACTCCAGCAGCAGCAGCAGCAGCACCATGAGGTACTTTGAGGAACTACTACATCGTCGTTCGACACATCTTTTCTGTAAACCGAGAAAAAATCCTATGAGACGGCTACTTCGGAAAAGCGATTGCACCAAATTTCGAAATGAACGCCAACAAATAGGTATTTCAAGAACCACATTGATTGAATCAAATTGAGTAGCTACAACTTGTGGGTGAATATGAAGTCATTTGAGCAGATCAGCTAGAAGTGGTGATGATGAGACACTGGACTTACCCTTATTGCGGTGGTTCTACGAGAAGGCTGTTGGCTTCTGACAAAGTCTTCAAACACGTCTGCCAATTCGTAGAGATGCAGGCTGTTGTGCAATTGCGGAAGGCTCCTGCCCATCTTTACTCTATTCTCACGCCACAGCATTGGCCACTTCCCATCACAATGCTTGTCACCTTCGCACATCAAGCCGTCTTCTTCCACCGTATTACTCTGAAGTGGAGATCATCATGAGAAATTGTTGCTCTTGACATTGCTACATGTTGGAGAGTATAAAGGAGTGAAGTGACACCATAGCTATCCTTCACCACTTTTCACCACTTGCCACCATTTCCCAAGACAGAGTTCAATTACAAATTCTCAACACTGATGCATGACGTGGTCCCTATTGGTGACAGTCGTTAGCACTGTTAAGACAGACTTTGGCTCCCAAATCGCAGTCCCAATGCTACTCCTCTCAATATGGTATACGAACAGTATCCAGAAATTGGCATCTCCAGTTTTCTTCCCAATATGGCCTGGAAGGTGTCAACGGCATTTTGTATGCGAAACAGTGAACAGAATGTTGGCAGCAAACTGCTAAAGCCGCCACCAAATTCTATCTCACAAGTGAATTAATGCAACTACTCATGGTTCTGAGTTCTCGCCACCCCACTTTCCATCTTCTCACCTTACAGCTCCACACCTGGTCCCAACATCCACATACGCATGCACTGTCTACCACAAACACCCGAACATGTATTGGAAAGAAAATGCAAAGAGACGTGTTACTTACGTTTTCGCTCTTACCACTCCGGTTCGGTGCCATCTCTGGGGCTCTGCAATTGTTAGCTGCAAAGGCGAAGATAGCTAAGCATCATCAACACCTCAAGATAAATGGAGAGGAAAGTGGAGACGAAAGTGGAGAGAAAAAATCACAGACATTCGTAAGATAGTAATGCAAAAGCATGAGATTGGAAGGTGCAAGGAAATAGAGATTGTAGCCAAGTGGAGAAGAGCGTGCATGAGAAGTGTACAACTTACCTTAGGAGATTACCAGCCAGTTGATTGGATCTGTGCAATCTTGAAGTTCCTCACCTTCTACCTATTCATTCAATTTAAACAACTTTTCACCTTGGACTCCAAATGTGTGCACAATGTTATTCTTTAACTGTTCCATTCTTACTGAGTTATTAAGAGAAAATAATTATTTTGTTTTTGTTATTTAAATAAAGTCATTAAAACAGTTATTTTTGCAGACTTTTGCTTTCGTTCACGTGACAATCAATCGGAACCAAAGACACGTCGGATGATGTTACTTGGAATCTTATTAATAAAATTGTTGCCTCTTCTCAAGTTGACGTGTAGTGGAAATGAACGTGAAGAGGCATTGAATCACCAACTGGTTTCAAATTCAAATGGCATAAATGCAGTTCGGCAGTGGTGATTTGTGATATTACGCTAGCATCTAGAGCTAACTTTCACTTCGTTCATTCTATTATTCAATTAATTAATTAATTAATTAATTAAATAATTAAGTATTTAATTAATTAAACATTTACTTACTTAGTTAATCACTTAATTAATATCGAATTTTGTGCGAATGTTGATGGGAGTGATATAAGGCAAGTGAATTTCCTAATTCATTTTATTGATAATCAGTTCAATGTATTTATTGTGTGGCATAGTGTTATGTTTCAAATCTGGAATTTGGCGGAACTCAAGCAAGTGTCCACATTTTGCCATTAATTTACAACGAGGCATTCGCTTTATTGTTTGTCTGCAAATTAATCGTTCAATTCAGCGTCCGCATTTCACCCACGATTGATTGAAGATATTTGAAAAGGAAATGTAAGTGGAAATTATTGAAATTGAAGGTTTGAAGAATGTCGTCGTGTTATTTGCTGGCAGTAATTCTGGAGGTGAATGTTAATTAGGAAATTATGGATTGATATTGGAGTGAAGTGCTGCTTGTTAGAATAAATTACTTGTAAGTAAGTGGATATGAGTTGGAATATCAAACCCTTAGGCAAAACTTGTGCTGTCGAGCCTGGGGACATCACGTTGTGTTCGAGTAAGTACTGACTTGGTGTTTTTAGCCTATACTGCACTTTACATTTCCGTATCCTCAATAGTTGTGGGATCATATTTCGTACTTTTACTTACATATTTAAATAGATTTATTTATTCACAGGGGGGAGGAACATCAAAGTCATAAAATTTGGGGAGGGGAACAGAAAAGCCATTCTTGCGAAGTTTGAAGAGAACTCTCGAAGTCGAGTGTGTGGTTTATGAGGAGATTTTCAAATTATATGTTTTCCTCCAGATGAATATCAAGGGAAATATAGGTAGGAGTAAATCGAAGTGGCTTGCAAGGGAATGAGAATTTGTGTTATTAAGGCTGTAATTAGATGATCAATGCCAAAACTTATTTTATATGAGATCAAAGAATACTAGCAAAAATCAATAGTATGACCTCACCTTGGATGGCCAAAACTCTCAACATGTTTATTGATATACCTTGATATTTCGCAAGTAATTGGAGATTGAATAAACAACGAAAGCATTCACGCCAAATACCGTAAATAATGTTGAGCTCAATCCTAGTGTTACAGGAACTTGGTAGATTTTTATTGATATTTATCGTTTTATTTCCATTCCCAATCTATCGATGTAACAACAATCAAAGGAGTCAGACTTTCGTTCATAATCATCTCAAGACTTATTTAAGTGCGGTTAAAAATTAGATTTCACTGACTTGGTACTTTTAGCCTCTACCGCATTTTACACTTCCATGCCCAAAATAGCTATGAGATCCTATTGCGCACTTGCATTTGCATTTTCTAATTGAAGTTCTCGTCTCTACTCCAGCATCATTGTCATCATGGGGTGTGTGTGTGCGTGTACTCACGTGTCCTCTTATGCTCCCACTTCACCTCTGCTTCCAATTTGGAGTTCAGATTTGTCCAGATGCTTGTGCAGTGCTTATCCGCAAATTCTTCGCGTTGTCTTCTCTACAATTTTCTCCAATAAATAATCATTTTAAAGTGCAGTAAACAAATTAATATTTTGTTTTCTTTCACTTTTTAGTAAGGCCAATATATAATCAATACGAGTGATCTGGAGGATATACATATATTGAGCGAAACGTCAAATTATCCAGGAGTATTAGTCTATTTGAACTTTGAATTCAGGCTATTCAGAAGATATTTCGCATTGCCCTGATTATTGAGAGATTTCTTGTCCTTGCTATTTAATACCTTACATGAATTTTCAAATTGAAAGTTGAGATAGAGACGAATTATAAGCTGACAAAGCTCTACAAGTAGTGATTGCATATAGTAAACGACAGTAATGATGACTTAATTGGATTTCATTTCAAATAAAAGGGTTAATATAGGATGGAGAATGCTAAGTGCATGCTACTTTTCGATTGCAATAAATAAACGACGCATATATTGTGACATTACATATTATTATTGGAAGAGCTTGAAGCTGGTATTGAAATTATCCAGTAGTGTGGTCAAAGTTATCTTCACCTCCCTTCAGCTACATCCCAAGGCACTTATTTTAAATACTCAATTTCTTATTATAATTTCTTTCTAAATAAAGGCATTTTGCTTTTAAAATTTAAAATATATTAATTTTTTATAACAGTGTTAATTATTAACAAAAACAAAAAATAACAAAGTATCACATACGAAGTTCTTTCAGAAATATCAGCATTCATATGCGCTACATCTTGAGGTCACAACGCCATTAGTCATTCGGCATTCATTCAATGAAATATTTACAAATAGTGATAAATATTATGCAGTGAGAATAATAAGATCATAGTCCTGTAATTAGGCAAAGGATGCAATTTCACGAAAAAATATAAATGCTCTTTTTCGCAAATACTTTATTTCAGTAACAGTTTCAACATTTATAGGTTATTGAAGAATAAGGTAATTTACTAGGTCCAATAATAATGAGTTCATCTTTTAATGATTCTATTTAGTGTGCTCCAAGCACTCCTCCAGATTTCCTACTTCCTCTGATAATTCACCTTTCTGAGGTGCACAGAACAGACACTGTAGATCTGTGCAACGTGCCCAATGTCTTATAAGTGTCCAGTACGTACTGCAATAATTCTTGTTACAGCAATTACTAGTGCCACAACAGGCTTTGAGGTGTGGTAGTCTTTATTTCATAAAACAGCAATCCTTAACTTCACATTCTTCGCTGCATGTTCTGGAATGGAGCATAAGCAGAAGTATTGCCTGTTGGTTGCGAAGCTCCTTGATCTTTGATAAGTGTGCCAATGTCAAAGTTGCACTTGAATTCGCCCTTGGTGAAAACATTCTCTAATTCCACAGAGTTAAGTCTGAAGTGTTGGGCCAAAGTTAATTCAGCATTTTATCTCATTCTTATGGTCTGAATCCGAGTTTGCAGTAATTTGGAATTGCCGAACTTATCGAGATCTGATTTTTGCAAATAAAATGACAAAGCAAGCAATGAATTTGAAAGTTAATGCATCTATTTGCTCATTTGATCTGAGCTCTAGAATTTCCACACAATCTTGCGTTTCAATATTTTCATGGCGTTGGTGTGAAGTTTGTATAGCATGCATTTTGTGGTATCATTACTGCTGGCATATACAACCATGTTTATTCTTTTCAAATATCCTTATAGGCACGCAATTGACCCAATTTTTGCTAATAATGTGGCAAAGAAAACAATGACTTTGAAATTTTATGTCAAGTTTGTTCATGTGGAAGTAATTTTCATTGTGGTATACTTGTCAATGTTCATTTCTACTAGCAAGGTGATGGCGCAAATCAAGCCCCATGTGAGTGACCAACATAAGGATTGGTGGAATGCCCAAGATGGTGCTCAGGAGACACCTTCCCTCTTCAAGAGTTGTGCTGACAACCATTCCCCGGATGGACTTAGGAAGTCCCGTGTACTAGTGACATCGTTGAACATTTCTCTTAATCATATATCTACTTGCTCATTTGATCTGAGCTCTAGAATTTCCACACAATCTTGCGTTTCAATATTTTCATGGCGTTGGTGTGAAGTTTGTATAGCATGCATTTTGTGGTATCATTACTGCTGGCATATACAACCATGTTCATTCTTTTCAAATATCCTTATAGGCAAGCAATTGACACCGTCATTCTAGCATATCTTTGAACAATTTCATGGTGATTCGTTTGCAATTGCAATGTTTGTTTGTGTATGACCTAGTCAAATCAACTAAATTTATTATTGCAAGTGTAATAAACAGCGACAGGCTTTTCATTCAAATTTTAACTTATACTAATGGTATATGTTTAACTGGCTGCATTAATGTCGGATTATTCCTTGCTCTTCCTTTTCTCCTCCATTTTCTCCTTTCTCGTGCAACTGAAACTAACCAACACATTTGAGTAGCAAATACCAGCTGAACATGATGAACAACAAATCTTTCAGCAATTTCGAGCATCTTTACATGAAATGACAATTAATTACCATTTTTTTGTCTCACATCTTGAAGCGACATATAGATATAAATTTGGAATGATGAAATAATTTTCGTCGAATGGAACCTATCCAATAATCCATTATAATTTGCATATTTGTAGAAATAGGCTCAACTTGAGGGTTTTGTCCTGCTCTAACACACTGCCATTATCGTGTTCCGACCTTAAGATATCAATAGGGCAATAGTAATTGACGAGCATATACTATTTGCCATGCCTATCTATTTGAAAAATGCTGAATTTGGAAATTCCAACAATCCCTCAAAAAACAATTAATTTTCTAATATCTTGCAATAACACCATGCCACAAAATAAAAACATTGCAGCCGTGATGTAAAAGGCATCGAGCTGATTATCAATAAAATTGAGAATCGCAATGTCATTTGCCTTATTTCACTCAGATCGAATTTCAAGAATTTGCACAAAAGACAATTTTTGGTATTAGACAGTTAAATGTAGACATTTATAGTCTAATTGAAGACAGTAATTAACACGACGACATTCTTCAAACCTTCAATTTCAATAATTTCCACTTACATTTCCTTTTCAAATATCTTCAATCAATCGTGGGTGAAATGCGGACGCTGAATTGAACGATTAATTTGCAGACAAACAATAAAGCGAATGCCTCGTTGTAAATTAATGGCAAAATGTGGACACTTGCTTGAGTTCCGCCAAATTCCAGATTTGAAACATAACACTATGCCACACAATAAATACATTGAACTGATTATCAATAAAATGAATTAGGAAATTCACTTGCCTTATATCACTCCCATCAACATTCGCACAAAATTCGATATTAATTAAGTGATTAACTAAGTAAGTAAATGTTTAATTAATTAAATACTTAATTATTTAATTAATTAATTAATTAATTAATTGAATAATAGAATGAACGAAGTGAAAGTTAGCTCTAGATGCTAGCGTAATATCACAAATCACCACTGCCGAACTGCATTTATGCCATTTGAATTTGAAACCAGTTGGTGATTCAATGCCTCTTCACGTTCATTTCCACTACACGTCAACTTGAGAAGAGGCAACAATTTTATTAATAAGATTCCAAGTAACATCATCCGACGTGTCTTTGGTTCCGATTGATTGTCACGTGAACGAAAGCAAAAGTCTGCAAAAATAACTGTTTTAATGACTTTATTTAAATAACAAAAACAAAATAATTATTTTCTCTTAATAACTCAGTAAGAATGGAACAGTTAAAGAATAACATTGTGCACACATTTGGAGTCCAAGGTGAAAAGTTGTTTAAATTGAATGAATAGGTAGAAGGTGAGGAACTTCAAGATTGCACAGATCCAATCAACTGGCTGGTAATCTCCTAAGGTAAGTTGTACACTTCTCATGCACGCTCTTCTCCACTTGGCTACAATCTCTATTTCCTTGCACCTTCCAATCTCATGCTTTTGCATTACTATCTTACGAATGTCTGTGATTTTTTCTCTCCACTTTCGTCTCCACTTTCCTCTCCATTTATCTTGAGGTGTTGATGATGCTTAGCTATCTTCGCCTTTGCAGCTAACAATTGCAGAGCCCCAGAGATGGCACCGAACCGGAGTGGTAAGAGCGAAAACGTAAGTAACACGTCTCTTTGCATTTTCTTTCCAATACATGTTCGGGTGTTTGTGGTAGACAGTGCATGCGTATGTGGATGTTGGGACCAGGTGTGGAGCTGTAAGGTGAGAAGATGGAAAGTGGGGTGGCGAGAACTCAGAACCATGAGTAGTTGCATTAATTCACTTGTGAGATAGAATTTGGTGGCGGCTTTAGCAGTTTGCTGCCAACATTCTGTTCACTGTTTCGCATACAAAATGCCGTTGACACCTTCCAGGCCATATTGGGAAGAAAACTGGAGATGCCAATTTCTGGATACTGTTCGTATACCATATTGAGAGGAGTAGCATTGGGACTGCGATTTGGGAGCCAAAGTCTGTCTTAACAGTGCTAACGACTGTCACCAATAGGGACCACGTCATGCATCAGTGTTGAGAATTTGTAATTGAACTCTGTCTTGGGAAATGGTGGCAAGTGGTGAAAAGTGGTGAAGGATAGCTATGGTGTCACTTCACTCCTTTATACTCTCCAACATGTAGCAATGTCAAGAGCAACAATTTCTCATGATGATCTCCACTTCAGAGTAATACGGTGGAAGAAGACGGCTTGATGTGCGAAGGTGACAAGCATTGTGATGGGAAGTGGCCAATGCTGTGGCGTGAGAATAGAGTAAAGATGGGCAGGAGCCTTCCGCAATTGCACAACAGCCTGCATCTCTACGAATTGGCAGACGTGTTTGAAGACTTTGTCAGAAGCCAACAGCCTTCTCGTAGAACCACCGCAATAAGGGTAAGTCCAGTGTCTCATCATCACCACTTCTAGCTGATCTGCTCAAATGACTTCATATTCACCCACAAGTTGTAGCTACTCAATTTGATTCAATCAATGTGGTTCTTGAAATACCTATTTGTTGGCGTTCATTTCGAAATTTGGTGCAATCGCTTTTCCGAAGTAGCCGTCTCATAGGATTTTTTCTCGGTTTACAGAAAAGATGTGTCGAACGACGATGTAGTAGTTCCTCAAAGTACCTCATGGTGCTGCTGCTGCTGCTGCTGGAGTACACCTGGTAGAGCTCTTAGGTGAAGCCACTTCTAGCTTTAGTCACAAATTGCCAGCCAGTCAGTCACCCAGTCTGCCATTCAGTCCTGGTAGTCCTGACAAGGTGCACCAGTGTTCTAAGTGGAGGGACAGAGCAGGAGTCACAAATACGCCAGTAGCTAAGTTAATGTGTGAAATGCAGCCGAAGCAGTGTTGTCGCCTTCTTCTTCTTCTCTCCTGATCACTTCTACCTCATAACTTGTAGAAGGCGTTCGTCAGAGATTTGAGGCGTTTCTTGCAAGAGCAGTATCCGGGATCCAAATTGGAAGTGTTCGGCTCCTCGAAGAACGGCTTCGCGACAGAATCCAGTGATCTGGATCTCACATTGGTGTTTGCCGAAGGCAGCCGAGAGGCAGACACTTTCAGGAGTGGCTCAAACGGTGACAAAATTAAGGCACGTCCACTCTGCCTATGCTTCTCCTCTCTACTTAATCCACCCATCCACCCGCTCACCCACTCACTTGCCATCTTCTCTCTTTAGTTGCTCTTTCAAGTCACCTCAGTGCTGACAACAAGTAGGAAGAAGGTGAACATTAGAGACATTGAAGCAGTTCCTCGTGCCAGGGTGAAAATTGTGAAGTTCATCTCCTATAAGCACCACTTCGCAGTCGACTTGAGCTTCTCCAACCATTTGGTGAGTTGAATGTGGTAATTAGGCAGTAGAAGAGTCATCTGTGTACACAGTAGCCTCACCTCTTCCATTTCCACCAAGGCGCTTCGAAATACTGCTTTGCTCAATGAGTACACCAAGTATGAGCCCCTGCTAGTGAGTCTGGTTGTGATCCTGAAGAAAATCATCAAGGTAAGATGCGCCTTCTGCATGTGTGACATGTCCCATGGGCCCCCGAGGCGTGAGAATGTAACAGGCATTTTCTTTTCCAGGAAAGCGGCAACTTGCCTTCGCGTGCAGGTGGAATTTCATCCTATGCCTACTCTCTCATGATGATATTCTATCTCCAACAGAAAGGCTATCTGCCCTGTCTCCAGCATGTAAGAGCCATTGGAACTGAGCACAACCGTGTTGCCCATCTATCCATCCATCCATCCATCCATCCATCCACCTCTCCAACCACCTATCCATCTGTCAATCTATCCAACTATTCACCTAAGAGTGCGTGCTTTCACAACCGTCTTTTGAGTTGTAGGCCTATGTTGGAGATACAAAGCCGAACATTATCGAAGACGACTGCAACGTTTGGTTCCAGACTGACAGGGATGTTGTGGTAAGTGATCATTTCTCTTAACAAAGCATTCCAATCGCTTCTTATACGCATTTCACCACCTCTCACTCACTTACTTTCTTTCTAACGAACGAACGAACGAACGAACGAACTAACTAACTAACTAACTGTCTAACTTGCTTAGAAGTCAATGTGGAAAGCCCCCACTGGTAGGAAAACAGTGGCAGACCTATGGTTGGGCTTCCTGCGTTTCTACCTCTTCGAGTTCGAGTGGTTCAAATACAACGTCGCCATTGATTCCTTGGACCTCGTGGAGATCGACAACACCACCGAATGCATAAGTATAATGGGTAAGACTTGGTTAAAGGTGCAAACAATTGGTGGCTGGGTCTTTTCTCACTTCAAATCTTGCCTTGTAGACCCGTTTGATACTCTCTTCAATTTGACTCGCAACACCATGCCAATGGGTACGTCTAAAGAAGTCACTCACCCAACCACTTGCCAACTCAACAACTACCCACTCCTCACACCTCCCCCACCTCCTCCACCTACTCCTCCACCCTCACATCACCCTCAATCCCTCACTCACTCACTCACTCCCTCCATCCCTTACCTCCTCCCAGCATGAAACGCCTCTCGCCATCTACCAATCTATTTATCTATCTACCTACCTACCCACTTACCTACCTACCTATATATCCAACCATCTATCTACCCATCTATCCATTTATCAACCTTCTTACTTTATTCCTTTCTTTCTTTCTTTCCTTCTAGTTTTCGTTAAAATGATGCTCACCTTCTACAATGTCCTTGAGCACCACTTGGGGTGCAGAAAACGACCAACCACCGATCTCCAGTGTTGGAAGGAGTGAGTTAGGCAGCTGTCTTTGACTCCTTTGTTGTTTGGCTTCAGTTTGGATAACACACTTCCTATTTCACATTTTAGATCCCTCTTTCTATCACCCAAGCTGAGGAACAATCGTGGTCACGTGTTGCCCTCGTAAAGAGAAGACCAGAGCTTTTAAACGATCCGACTCTATCTTTCCGTCTCCCCTTTGATAAGTGGGCTACTGTGCTGCACTCAGAAGTGACCTCCAACTCCTGATCAGCTGGAGGCGATGTACAAAGAGGATTTCTTCCCACATCCTACAAGATAGTGCGGAGATCTGACCTGTGAGGCATGTATTCACCTGAGATATGAATCATCCCCAGACCGAGATCTCGGTCACAATAACAGTCAGCAGAGGTCATCGCATGACAATTGTCAATCACATGACCCATGCCACTCACCGACATTAAATGATCAAACTATTATTAAAATGAATGATTAAAAGCAATAAATTAAAATATTATCAGTGTATAAATAATCTTACATTCGGGCGAATCTGAAAAGCAATCAATTCGTCTCCAGATGAAGGCACTTCATGAGGGTGCATTCGTATAGGATTTGGATAGGTAATTCAATGGTAATGTTGTATCGAGCCTTCTACCTGGCACAACCACTCCATAACATACAGTCATGGCTTTTCGAACCACCACATCCGAACTCAATTTATGACATTTGATTTCCTAACACGCTGGTGATTAAATGTCACTACGAATTTGATTTGATTACGCGTCACCTTGAAAAGGAGCACCACTTTTGATAGTCCAACTCATATTGTCTGACACATCTTTGGTACGAATTGTGTGTGTGGTTAGTGGGGGAAACAAACTTGACGAAGTTGTCTGATTCTATGAATTTAGTTCAGAAACAAAAGATATTTCTATTCTCCAACATAATCATTAATAATGTTAGAGTTAAAGGTTATGTAAGGCACACTTCCCGAGTTCAACTTCAAACGTACTTTAAATTGCCTAAATGTCCAAATCCTTGAGAAATGTCAAAGTAGACAGTTCAAATTACCTGGTCGTGAAATTTGTAGGGCACGCACTTTTCTGTGCTTGCCTACAAACTCAACTTGCTTGTACCTTTCAATGTGGCGCCTTTGCATTAATACTTTACGAATGGCTGTATTTGATCTCCAAGTGCTATAATCTCGATGTATTCTAGGCTTAGTAGACAAGTGCATCAGCTATATCAGCTCTTATACTCACAATATCTTAAGGCCACAGCGTCAGCAGCCATTTGGCATTCTTTCCACAAAGTGCTTGCCAATATCGTTGAATATTGTTTAGTGCGAACAAAGAGAGCATTGTCCTATTATCACTTCAATGGAGACACTTTGCTTCTGTAGACGCACTACTTTCACCTTGCAACGAACAGACTTCACACAGTGATTTGGTGTGGCTTTCTATCTACATTCGTGCTACCTTTCGTGAGTCCCAATAATTGAGCGCCTCTTGGCATTTCTCGCATATGCAGAAGATGTTGTCGTTGGTAACATTACTGATGACATCAGAATGCGTGAGGTTCCCAAGTTGATGGTGAGTTTGTTGAACGTTTAATAAATTGCTGCTTTGATACTGTAAAAATGGTACTTATTTTGCTATAGGTTTGTGTGCTCGGCATTATTGCCGGCGTTAAAAGCCGAATTCCTAAGTCCGTTTCGAAATCACCGACAATTGACTAGCTGACCCCAAAAGATTCTCATCGTAAGGTCACAGTCCTGTTCGTGATGTACCAGATAACTGCACTAAATCCAATGCAGTTCTCCAAGCTCCTTGATCGTGTTCAATACCCACGGAGCAAAGATTTGTAAACAAAGCTAATGGTGTATATATTATAATTCCTTGTTTTTATTTTTAATAATTGGAGTATTGGGTGCTTTAGACGTGCCTAGTAGTAATTGTTTCGATATGCCATTTGGTCGAAATTTGATGTTCTTTCTTAGAATACTCGTTGTCAATCTTTTTTTCTGGATACTGTTATATTATACATACTAGGTAATGATTTTTATTATGTAATTTCTGAAAACGTTTAATTTTTATTGACAAAGCAGTTAGTACTCAACATATTAGAAATAAATTAAAAACCTATAGAATGCTGATCGACCTTGAGTTTTAAGGGATGGATGGAGGTATTTTAAATCGTTTTTGAAATTTTCACAATCGAGATGTCTGAGTCTGGTAAGCTGGAATGAAAATGGTAGATGCCCACATCTGTGCATATTTTAATATTTTCCTGTTTAGAAAATTAGTCTTGCAGCTATTGAGAGGATTTATTGTTTAATATAAAATGTACTCTAAAAAGAATCCATATATGCACGTTCTCTGCTGTTGGATTTTATTTATAACAGAATACTTTATAGTAATCAGTCTTTTAAGGTTATGCCTAGCAGCAGGGCGCTTTTATTTTGTCGCCTTTATTTCTACATATTGCCTCATTATCGTATATTTGTGTAATATATACTTATAATATATTTATCGAAGTACGTCCTTTAAATACTAAGGAAGAATGCCTGATTTTTATCTCCATACCTTCTCGAAAATAGAAATTCCTTCATAGCTAGTCATGTTGGTACATTTCGTTCTTCGTTAGTAGAGCCTCTTTTGGTCTCCTCTGAGCCTGACGAAATGCTTTCTGCTTTAGTCCGTAATACTAAAACAGATCAGGTTGCCAGAGGTAAGTCATGAATTTTTTTAATATTTTTAAAGGGAAAGCGATTAACTTATTTCGCCAGTGGGTATGGAGGCCGAGATCTCTGTGCAGATTCAGATAAGGACAAATTAGTAACATCTTCCAGTGGGCGGAATGTGTGTGTTATCGGGTGGGGGTTTTTGAATGAGCGGATCTATGGATCAGTGTGTGGTTTACTTGATTCCTATAACAAATACTTACTTCTATGAAACCTATCCACATGCAACTGAAGTGTGCGTTTGGTTATCAAAGCTCTGTCACATTCAACACACTTGAAGGGCCTTAAATCTAAAAAATGAATGATTATTAATCTTGAAAAAATAAACATTAAAAAACACCATTTGAAACTAAAATTATTGATCGCTTCAACAATTTATGGCACTAACAAACCTACGGTCCAGTCTTCACTGAGGAGATATGATATTGGCTAATGCTATTGAAATCCCCCTTATTATGACCACGTGCCTCTAAAATGTTATTTATCCATGTGTCATTGCATCGACATGGGCCGTCCCAGTAAGACGAAAACATGGTTGATTAAATAATTTAAGTAATACATTAATAGGAAAAGTGTGGTGACACTTGATTAGAGTGGAAATGCGTGAATTAATAGTGATTTGATAGTGAAACAAGCCAAGCATTATCGAGCTAAACCATGAAAGGAATGAAGTTTGAAAGCAAAAAAGTATTTAAAATTCTCTTTTTAGACAAACATTTTATTTATAAAATTCCTTTGCTTGGTAATTTTATATTAATCCGGTTTTTCAAATGTGCAAGTTGTTATGTATTATTGAATAGGTTCATTCGACAAAAATTATTCAATTATTTCAAATTTATACGTATATGAAATTCTAATTAATTGTCATTTCATGTAAAGATGCTCGAAATTGCTGAAAGATTTGTTGTTCATCATGTTCAGCTGGTATTTGCTACTCAAATGTGTTGGTTAGTTTCAGTTGCACGAGAAAGGAGAAAATGGAGGAGAAAAGGAAGAGCAAGGAATAATCCGACATTAATGCAGCCAGTTAAACATATACCATTAGTATAAGTTAAAATTTGAATGAAAAGCCTGTCGCTGTTTATTACACTTGCAATAATAGATTTAGTTGATTTGACTAGGTCATACACAAACAAACATTGCAATTGCAAACGAATCACCATGAAATTGTTCAAAGATATGCTAGAATGACGGTGTCAATTGCTTGCCTATAAGGATATTTGAAAAGAATGAACATGGTTGTATATGCCAGCAGTAATGATACCACAAAATGCATGCTATACAAACTTCACACCAACGCCATGAAAATATTGAAACGCAAGATTGTGTGGAAATTCTAGAGCTCAGATAAGATGAGCAAATAGATGCATTAAATTTCAAATTCATTGTTTGCTTTGCCAACTTATTTCCATAAATTAGGTACGATAATTTCGGCAATTCAAATTACTGGAAATTCGGATTCAGACCATAAGAATGAGATAAAGTGCTGAGTTAACTTTGGCCCAACTCTTCAGACTCAACTCTGTGGAATTAGAGAATGTTTTCACCAAAGGCGAAATCAAGTACAACTTTGGCATACTTATCAAAGGACAAGGAGCTTCGCAACCAACAGGCAATACTTCTGCTTATGCTCCATTCCAGAACATGCAGCGAAGAATGTGAAGTTAAGGATTGCTGTTTGATGAAATAAAGACTACTGCACCTCAACTCCTGTTGTAGCACTAGTAATTGTTGCAACAAAGTCATTGCAGTACGTACTGGGCACTTATAAGACATTGGGCACGTTGCACAGATCTGTGGGACACGTCATCGCACAGCGTGACTTGAAGGTGCGGCCGTTCAGCTTCGCATACGGATTGAGTGCGAGGACACACAGTCGATGGCCAATCAAAAGCCTTCGTTCGTTTTACTTAATCCGCCATGTTGAATGACTAAGCTTCCGCCCTAGTTACACTCCACGCCATGCATGTCTAGAATAAACGCGTTCTCTGGTTACCTCTGTCTCTTCTTAGCTTTGCAACTAGCTTAGCTAATTCTGGGGGTCTTACGGGCTAGGAGAAACTGCCACTGAGGTTTCTGAGTACAGTCAGGTTTAGTTAGGTAGCTAATCCGCTACAGATCTACATTGTCTGTTCTGTGCACCTCAGAAAGGTGAATTATCAGAGGAAGTAGGAAATCTGGAGGAGTGCTTGGAGCACACTAAATAGAATCATTAAAAGATGAACTCATTATTATTGGACCTAGTAAATTACCTTATTCTTCAATAACTTATAAATGTTGAAGCTGTTACTGAAATAAAGTATTTGCGAAAACAAGCATTTATATTTTTTCGTAAAATTTTATCCTTTGTCTAGTTACAGGACTATGGTCTTATTATTCTCACTGCATAATATTTATCACTAAATGTATATATTTTGTTGAATGATTGCCAAATGGCTAATGAGGCAGTGACCTTAAGATGTAGTGCATATGAATGCAGATATTTCTGAAAGAACTCCCTATTTGATGCTTTGCCATTTTACATTTTATGTTATTAAATAAAATAATTTAAAATGGACTTCAGTTTGAATGTTTTGTTACATTTTCTGCTACCATTTATTATTTGTTTAATTAAGATTGAATCGATTCCCCTGTGAGATGAATCTATCCAAACTTGTCTCCTTTACTTAGAACGAAATATACTTAGGAAGGTAAAATAAGTGCCTTGGAATTTTCTTATGCATGTAGCTGAAGGGAGGATAATTTAAATAAATTATACAAGTATCGTCGTGCGCATAAAAATGAATTCTTAAGCCCTTTCCAATAATAAAATGTGATGTCACAAGATATGCCTCGTTTATTTATTGCATTCAGAAAGCGGCATTAACTTGGCATACCTCATCTTATATTAGCCCTTTTATTTGAAATGAAATCGAATTACTATATGCAATCTCTACTTGTAGGTTTTTGCCAGCTTAAAGAACACATCTCTTTTGTATGTACCGCAACTAATGTTATTATTATTGGCATCTATCAAATATTTGGCGTTCATGACATACCAAATTTGGTTGTGTCTAGGAATATCAACCCGTTCTCTTCTTTTCCATTTTATCAAGCCCTAAGTACCTCCTTTTTTAGTGTCTGATTTTTATCAATAGTGTTGATAATCCACTTTTAAATGAGCTTTAAAGGCAAATTTTCATCTTACAGGGCGAAGACACAGCGGAGGAGGTCTTTAAGTCTTTACGTACACGGAACTGGTAGTAGTAATCCTAGCAAACAGATTTCTGTAACACTGCTTTTTTTGTGGCTTCGGAAAACCACTGGATTGTCATTAACACCCACCTTGATGTCTGCTGTTATCTTGCCAATAGCTGCCGCGCACAAATGAATCCTTAATCTTAAATGTGTCGGATGGCATTTTTAACACTAATAAGGCTAAATTCCACTCATGCGCAATTATATATCCCATCAAGCAGCCCTAGATTGGGCGTTCAACCACTTCACCCTTTTTGCTTAATACTATGTTACTTACAATATTTATTTTATTAGGCAAAATATGGGGAAGCAAGTATGAATATCGTTGCCGTTAGCGCATTCGGAAGCATTTTCCATGTTATGGATCCAAGAAAATCACACCTCAAAATAATTACATTAAATAACCTATTAAATGAATATTATAATACTTTGTAATTTTTATATCTTTTGTTATTAATGAACTTTTTTTATAAAAAAATAAAACATGTTTAACATTTTAAATAGCGAAAGGTTACATTAAGACATTTTCATTTAATTTAATTATTTCACTACATTTCACTGTCATCATTTATAATTGTCGAATTAAGATAGAATCGAATCCACTGTTGAGAGGTTCCATCTGTGAGATGAATCTGTCCAAATCGGTCTTTTTTACTTAGAACGAGATCATAAATGTATTCCTATGCATGTAGCTGAAGAGAGGTGAAGATAGCTTTTACCACATCATTATCTTAAACAAGTGCCGTCAGCTGCATAAAGAGAAAACTACAAACCTTTCCAATGGCATGACTGAAGAAAGGAATCTCAAGCGCACTAGAAGATTCTGGAATGGGCGGCGTGCTACTGATCTCGCGGCCATCAAGTGCAGCCGTGCTACTGTTCACTTTGGGGAGCTTTTGCAGTGGTTAATTTAGAGATCTAACAGCCAATCAACAATCAATAGCCTCGGTGTGGTCAGCATAACCCAAATTGCAATCATTGAATAAACTCCGTGTCAATGACACGCAGCCCAACTAAGCGTATTCCATGTCATATGTCTGTTTCTTCTACGTCGTGGAGGTTGCTTAGATAACTTCAGGAACCTTTCAATGCTAGGGGATTTCGCCATTGAGATTACTGAGGATAAATCATGGGTTATTCGTGTAACAATCCGCTACAATATTGGAGGCCTCACTTTGTTCTCAATGTTATAATAGATCACACTTCATAGTTCTTTCACAACCACTATCATTATCACTACTAAAATAATAATTTATTGGATAGCATTTTAATGAAAGGGTATAATATAATTGAACCTCGTGAATATCTTTTGGAGTACGAAAAGTGGCATAAGAAATTTTAGAGATAATGAAGGTGAGAGTGAGCTGCCATCTTGTCACAGGATTGGAATTTGGTTGACACTCCCACGACAACAACCGTCGGCCCCGCTATGCGCCTAGGTTACTCTGAATTGTTTACGTTCTGGCTTGCAATTTTGCAAGCATAGCCTATTTCTAACTGCTCTGTGACAATTTGTCTCATGGTCATTGACTTGAGTGTTAACTAACGTGCACTCATTACCTTCGACTAGCCAACAGCTAATTAGGAAAACTGTGCAATTCCAGTTTAGGTTGACTATCATTCCTTTTGCTAACCTTTCATCAACAACCACGATTAGTGTTTGAGCTTTTCTTCAAATAAACATTATAGGTAGAAAAGACCATTGCATAATTTCCCCCTTCCAATAAGTTCTTTCTTCAGTGTTTCCTTTCATGTGAAATTTTAAAATTTCGGAAATTTGCTGGACTCCAATGGAAAATGCTAGCTTACATTCAACATCTCAGTCAATTAACCTGCTGTCTTCTTCAGTCATCAATGCATTTTATGATCTCGTATAAACAAAATTGATGGCAATATTTAGACGCAGTCAAAGGTAACTGAGCCTGCACTTTTATTAATTTGACAAAAAAATTTTTGAATTTTACACCATCAGACATCAGGCTCCGAATAAGTGCCTATAATCCACTCGCATTAGGGTTTATCATGTTCAGCAAACCACAGAGCCAATTAAAATAATGATTAAATGTTACATGCATACGTTGATTTACATGAGCATTGTGATTGGTTATGACGTGTAATCTATGTGTCCGACATGGGTTTGCGAATTCAGTCGTTAAATGGCAGAGGATATCGAAATGCGAGTATCAGGAAGACCTAGGATTAAAAATTGCACAATCTGCAGACGAAATATCTGGACAATTTTTAAAATTTTCCTGCTATCCCTGTTTGTGATCGATCTTGGCTATTTATTCGTTGAACATCGATTGAAAACCTACGTTTTCACCTATCTTTCCTCAACGTTTGCATCTCCAAGTTTCTTCGGAGATTATGACAGATGTGAAGAGGAAAGTTGGTGGTTCAATTTCAGTGGCAACGCATCGAAATCATGGCAAAGAATTATGAAAGAAGAAGAAGAGTTTCCACTCGCATATACAATCATGGCATTTGAAAGGCCCGATCAAGTAAGTTTTTTATAATTGGAAATAGGATATTTTCAAAATTCTCTGAGGTATCAGAAAACGACCTATTTAGAGGCTTTTATTTTTCTTTCTCTCGAGTGTTCAGTTATCAAGTTATAGTACTTTATTAGTCAATGAATATAATAGAATATTGCTTACTGTTGAGCCATTTGTGATTCTGAAAAAATCGATAAATCAATACACATTTCTGGGCAGTAAATCAGGGATCTGCTAAGGTGGAAATGTTTCATGAATCAACGACAACAATAGATCAGCCTCAATTTAATTATGAACGTTAGGCATTCTTCGAATCCACTCGTTGATATTCTAATGCACCGCTCTTCAAGTGTCATCATTTGAACCTCAAGTTCCTATGAGAGTTCCTCTACGCAATGCTCTGAGATCAGTGACCAGCTCAGCTGGCAAATTAGTTGGCAACGCTACCTCAATTCATTTACATATTGCCGCCTTGAATAGGTAGACAATACTAACTGCGATATTTCTTCTTTCCACATCAAAGTTGTCATACTTCACCCTCTTTTGTTTGTATTTGAAAATGAAAGTTGGTCTTAATTCAACTTTATTTGTTCGCGCACTTATATTAGTCATGAGAATTCAAAATATTGTTTTATAGAAAGCTATAGGTTGTTATTTTAACTTGATATTTATCATGTGATATAAAATTTACGCTCATAAAACAAATTAAAATGTTATTGACTACGTCCATCTAACATTACCAGTGACAACTCGTTTTTCATTTTTGTAGGTGTGGCGCCTATTGAGAGCGGTATATCGACCTCAAAACTATTACTGCATCCACTTCGACAGAAAAAGCCCTGAACTACTTAAGAAGTGGCTTCTTCGAAAAATTTCTGCCTGCATTCCAAAGGAGGTCGCGACAAACATCTTCTTTATTCCATCTATTGCCGTTTATCACTCTTATATGTCTGTTCTCGAAGCTGATCTCGCGTGTATGCGATATTTGTGGAAGCTACCCAACAAGCATTTCAATTCCACTGCTCCCCCGTGGAAGTATCTCATTAATCTCACTGGACAGGAATTCCCCTTGAAGAATAATCTTGAATTAACTCGGATTCTGCGCATTCTTAATAATGCCAATCTCATTCAACAGGAAAGGTGAGTGAGAGATCTGGCCTAAATGTACTGATGGGGAGACAAGGCTAACTCAGGCTCTTTTGTACACATACTAAATGAGAGTATTTTAGCATTATTCCATAATTCTCACTATTTCCCAATCGAGCCAAATTCAGATACACAGTTGGGGTGTTTCAAAGAGAGATGATTTTGCGATTGAACCGAGAATTTTTCATACTTAATTTATACAAAGTGTACTCAGGTTCAAAATAGATATCAGTGGGTGATACCGTCAGACTCGGGGAGTACAAAATCTTGCTTAAACGTCAATTAACATCGATTTAAAATCTGTGGAAATCATATTTATTTTCCCTCCTATAAACACCTTGGTGTAATTTAATTAGATTCGATTTCCTCATAGAAATTGACGTGAAAATTATTATAGCTTTTGAATGAATGAACAGCGGATATTCAGCTTGAATTTTGAATTCTTTTGATTAAAAAATAATGAAACTTTTTTGACAATACAGAGTCCTCAATTTAAATTCATCTGTTACCCGATAGCAGCAAATATTTTGAGAAATGCATGTATATATCGAAATTACCGTTGATAACTTTGTCTCCTCTTTAAAATGTTTATTGTTGTTCAATATAATTCCTACTCTTTGAAGTTATGTTTGAAGTTGTTCAAAACCATAAATTCAATCCCAAATGCTTCAAAGGGGCCCACTTGCTTGAATCTTTGGATAATTTGCGCTTACTATTTCAACTCCCAACGTTCCACGTGACTTGCTGCAGTTATCTACTTCTAAATTGGTGAATATGAGCATAAAATAAATAAATAAAATAAATAACGCCAAATATGCTATATAAACGTCATTTAAAGAAATTTAGCAATAAGAAGGAATATAACTATGAGCCCAAAGTTTGCTCATTGGATTTCCATTCCCTTAGAGTCGAGTTCAATAATACAATAGCGTTTATGGAAAAAACCTTTGCCTAAAATGTTCGAGACATAGTTCATATGATTTTTCGTCTCGCCGGCAAAAAATCAATGTTAGTTTAACGGTACATCTTTCCTCACGTTTGGAGACCAAAGTCTAACAGAGTATGTGAATTAGTAAAAAGAATCTCATTCAATATGCACTTTAATGTGTGTTCGCCGTACATATTGCAATCAAGTTAAAGGATTCGTTTCATTTATGTTCGCTTATCCAATTTTCCAAAAATTTCAAATTCCATTTCCAATGTATTCTCCGTCACGGTAATTGACATTTTACAAATTTGTGTTTTTATCAAAAAAAAACATTTTGTTTAGAATCTGTACAATTAGCTCTGATACTTGCGTGAACTGCTTTATTTCCGCAATGTCCCTCACCTAAGCAGTACTCCAAGCAATTTTATTAACTATAGTAAATTTAAAGATGAATTTTTATTAAAATTGGACATTTATGTGAACTCCGAGTGGTTAAATGTCTTCATTCTCTAGACCTTCCTAATGGTTGATATTTGCGCTCAATTTTTGAAATCTTTATTGAGAGGGAAAATCCCAGGGTCTATCACTGATGAAAATTTGAAATCGAATTGTTCATTTGTGATTTATTGTACAAATCACAGCAAATTAGGTTGGTGCAGAGGAAGGCTGGCATCTGCTATTGCAAAAATGTATGAGATCGTATTGCTTCAAGGCCTGCTTCATCTACTTTGTTCCACAGTATTAATTCACAAAGTGTTAGTTAAAATTTACCAATAGCACAGGAGTTTCATTTTCCGCTCTTATTGGTCAGGATTTGAGTTTTGAAATTATTTAATCAAATTTCCTTGTAGCTGTCAATTAACCCTCGGTTATATTGAACAGTTTTGGCAGCTTCAGCAGCAAGGGTGCCGAGCTACTTCATACTTCCTACTTCAACAAACCTGACCACGAAGTAGATTAGAATGTGGCAGATAGTATATAAATATAGATAGAATGCACGTATACATAAGCGTGTGAGTATTTAGATATAAGTACCATCCGAATGTACGAAAGCTAGGATTCTAGAAGTAGGTCTAACTTTCAAGCTAGTGTCTCCATTGACCCCGGTGAGCTACTCTCGGCAATAGCCCGCCCTACCACCCCAACTGCTCAATGTTAGGTTAAACTTATATTTTATCTAGTCACCTATGGGTCTTTTGTGGGTCCCCAATAAGCTACAACTATTAATGCTAAAAAAGAAGACGTCTGCTCAAAAATTGTTATCTAGAAGAGCATGTTTATTGAATGACGACGCTCTACTCTTAGAATCTTGCTAAATCAATAAAGGGCTTTGAGAAGTTCTAATAATGCATTTTGATAGATCAGTACAGACTTTATCAGTGGGTAATTTAAGCCTACCAATGCATCCTTCGTAGCTTCCATCCATTAAGCTCTTTCTCTTTCCACTTTAGATTTTTCTGGGTTCGTCGTCCGTGGAGGCCCCCACCACATGGAATTAAATTGCACAAAGGTGCAGTTCATATCGTAGTAACTTGGGACTTTATTAACTTCCTCTTTACTGACAAGCGAGTCCAAGATTACCTGGATTTTCTTCCTGAAGTGGGCATTCCAGATGAAGCTCTATTTTCCACAATCAACCACAACGCTATGCTAGATGCGCCAGGCAATTTTCCTTGTGAGTGATTGATATGGTACTTATTTATATGATTTATACCAACGAACTTGTGAATTCATCAGTGAGGACCAGTTCAAATATACTGATCGATCAGTACGAGTGAGACCTATATACTGGTGTTCGGAGTAAATTTGAGTTTCATTAGAAAAAAAATGAAAAGATGTTATTAATTCCAAAATGTAAAACCTTCAAAATAAATTTAATAAATTCAATGAAATCATGCAATCATCAAAGGGGTTTTATTCAAAGAAACCACTATTGGCGTTAATGGCAGCCTCAATCCGGTTCTATCTGCGAACCCTTCCTCGGGTCCCAAAAATTGCTTTCATTCTTCCTATTAACTGAAGTTCTGTAGTACTGGAACGCGATAAGTGTCTCTCTTCAGAGCCTCATACATTCATAACACTCCATCGGGTTAATATCTGAGAGTCAGGGAGAGATCAGAGGCCAAACGTACATTGAGACTGACGTAGTCGAAAACTATTCTCCCAACCACCGTTGACTTTTCTCTGACTGGAAACAAAGCCTGAATTTCGATGCCATGGTGCTACAACACTTGTTTTCTGCAGTAGATTTCCAAGGAGATTTGCTGTACAAGAGTTCCATCAAGTCGTAATATCTCTTTTGTTACCTTCTTCTAACAACAACAGCCTCGTAGTCCACGTTACAAGTTACAAAACGAGATATTCACCTCAGTGGTTCAAGTCGCCATCCATTCTCATTGCCATGGTGTATATGAGGGAAAAAGATTTGAAACTACTTAAGGAAGTGTAGTGTGCGTGAGCACTTTTGACGCATTTGGAAACGAAAACCTAATATTATTTATAAAATTTATTTCGAACACCTTGTATATGCATCCACCTGTACTTACCCGCTATGCGGTCGATAGCATGGTCGCACTTTCCAGAATATTCCAGTTAGTTTTCCTTGTACGCTAAAATGGGTTCTCCGTGAAAGCACATTTCATAAAAAGGGTACCAATTTATTTGAAATCAATTGAACCATGGTAAAGCGGACTCTAATTATTAGCAAACATTTTCTGCACCATATAAAAGTTGCACTTTTTAAAGCATAAAACTGATATTTTGCCTCTTTTTCGCTAATCTAATTCAGAAGTAGCATATTTTACAGGATAAAATAAATGTTTAATACAGGGAGGCGATAGTCTCGTAGAAACCAGTCATTTAATCCTGACGCTTTGAAATAACGTAGTTAGTACGGAAAGAGCAAGGGTTTCGAAATCACCACGTCGATTGGTCAAAATGATGGGAGTGATTATTGTTATCATTTGCCCAATGTTTAATAATCAATTATTGAATTACTATAAGTGGTAAAAATCGAAAAATACTATGTGAAATTGCTTCCTCGATGTATCGACTTGGCTTTAGCTCTTCTCGTATGGAACTTATGTAATTATTTTTTATAAACATTTTGGAATTGTCTTTTAAAGAGAGACGATAATATTAATAGATTTAATGCCAGAAGTATGGAAAGTAAATTTTGCGGAAATATGCTGAAATAAAGAATAGGATAAGAATATTCTTAAGCAAGGAATTTCATGTGCACTAATTGCAGAAACAGTTCGTTTATCTGTAAACTGAAGGGTCACCTGATTGCTACTCAATTGTCTTCACCTTCCTGCAACGCATTTATAGCTACTTGCTATACTTATCGTAAATCGTTATTTCGACTTTGGGGGGTATGTTGTTACCTTCATGAAGCTTATTATTAGCATGACGGCGCTGATCGCCATTTTAGTCAATTTAAAAGAAAAAGACGATTAAGTATTACTCCACTGATTGTAATATTTACCAATGATGGGAACATATTCATAAGTGGCATCTTACTAGTGGTGTATTGAGTTCGGTGATGACAAATGTGAGTGGATTTGAGAAGTTTCCCAACTTTCAACAAAAGATCTATTGAATTAATCGATTTTTTAACAAGAAATATGGAAAAGCAAATATTCTACCAGATCTAATTTGAATTTAAAATTAGTTGTAAGCATGCATTTGTGGATTTTTTACTAATCAGGCCTCCATTACGGAGCACCTCTGAATGTGAGTTTTGAATCACATTTCATGAAGGTCTGACATCAACGGTTGAATCTTTACGAAAAAGTAACGATTCCTGGCCTTCTTTCTACCCAGACGGTAGGTATCTAAACTTAATGGTACATTAGTAACTTAACATTTAAAAATTTGGTCATATTTATTCGAGGCTACCTTGTCCACCCGTCTTTATATGCAGGAGTATTCTAAATGGCGGTTGAGCGTATTTTTTTCCAATTCCGATATTATTGAAGGCTGCAAAAAATATGCGTGTATTCAAACTTAAAACTTAGGCCTTTCGCAAAGAAGTTGTTACAATTTTAGTTGATCATTGAATTTAAGATTTAGTTGAGATCATAGAGCAATTGCAACAAACACACTGCAGATCTATGCTTTTAGGTTGTTAGCTTGTAATCCTAGAGAGACAAAATTTGCCATCATTTTTAATCATGGTGACGATCTAAGTGCTAGAATGTTTCGAGTACTTAGGGAAAACGCGGTGATGAAGGCGCGGCGAAATAAAACATAGTCCACTCTTCATTAATACAATATCACCAGCTTGGCAGGTTGCATTATCAAGAGTTTACTAACGAACAGAGTGAATTCAAAGGTTAATTGCATCCACATTAGTATGTGTTGCCTCTACAATTATCGCAGGTTTAAAATGTGTGCAAATAAAATTACTACAACGGTAAATATTGAAGTCTGATTATGTAAATCTTTAATTGTCTCATGAAAATGATACGTCTAGTTTATTTCCTTGGTAGACGGTGATAGAGATTATCGCAACGGGGGATCATATATCAACCGATGGAAACACTTCTTCCCAAGTGAGTGCAGTGGCGTCTGGCGTCACGCGGTGTGTATTTACGACCTCTACGGAATGAAACCAATCTTCAAACCCGACTCACCATATCTCTTTGTCAATAAATTTGTTATGCATATCAATGCCAAAGTCTTGGATGTCACAGAACGCTGGTTCTACGATTGGCAAGACTGGTACTATCGTCATTCCAATGAAAGTATCACCGACTTGGATTTCTATCGTAATCTTCCACAAGTTAAATACCAACTCAATCGATTGCCTCCGCCTTCTAATTTGGAGCGAGATTTGGTTTAGAATTAAGAATGAAATAGCGCCTTCTATGCTCCTCCCATGAATTTTTTTATTTTTACCTAAAAGAAAACACTCCTAATATGAAAAAAAGTATTCTTTACCGATAAAGTAAAGATGAAATTCATGAAAGTAGTTATCCTTTGTTAGTTTTAAATGAATCGAGTCTGAAGTCTAATGCTACGATTTCAAATTCATGGCATTTTTTGAATAAAGGTGATCGATTTTGCATTATGGTGTGATATTCTCGGTTATTTAACTAACTACAGACTCACTATATCAGTGAGTATCCCCAAAAATTTAATTAATAATTTTGAGATTTTGGATATCGTGCTCTTTACATTTAGTATTTAGCCATTGCTCAAGCTCAACCTGTCATTTATTCAAGGGACTTTATCTCACCACAAACAACTACTGCCTTTTTAGTTACGTTGCGTTTTTAGTCCAGTTTTAAGCCGACCATCCTCGACACTGTCACCCAAGCAATGTGTTTCCCCAATGGAAGTGTCCGACCACCATCTGCTGTTTGAGTAATTCGTCAGAATCTCGAAACTAGGTGTTTTTTGTTAACGTTCAAACATTTTTTAAACTTTAATGCATCAATGGTTAAAAATTTCCCCACTTCATTTGAGAGAGATAAAATCAAGTTACCGTGGCTTGAATCTTGTTTATTTGGTAGATTCTCAAACAATATGAAGATCATCAAAAGCTTTAGAAGAAAATAATTTTAATGAAATCGCTTGAATCCGTGGAATAGTTCAATAAATGGCGGCATTTTTTGCTAATATCCACAGTTTTTTCTCTATTTAAGACATCATATTTGGTAAGTTCTATTTATCTCAATACATCGTAGTTGGTTCTATGTTTTAAATCCACTTCAATGTCTTACAAATCACTTTTAGCGGAGATAAGTTGCTGAGTTAAACTTTGTATTAACCAAGGGCCCACCACTCAAATATTTCAAGACCAACAAGGTTAATAAGAACTTGAATTCTTTTAATAATCTGACTGATATATCTTTTTAAAACACTTTCCTATGCATGCATAAAAGTTATCGCATCTTAAGATCTGATTTTGGTTAACTTTCATCGTCTTTAGCCCAACTTAAAGTTCTATTTTCTAAGTTTTAAAGTCCTATATTTGGAAATAAGCTTTGTCCGAATCTATTTGACAGGTGATTTCAAAATCGATCCATTGGCTCTATGCAATTTTATAACAATTCCGAGATTTTATAAATGGGCATGAGAATTGAATTAAGTTAAATAAATAGCTCTCTCCCCCCTACATGATATCGAACATTTTTCTATTGAAATCTTCTGCGATTAAATTCTACTTGCAATCAATTAGTGGATGAATTCTAAATTTTACTTCCAGACAATCACAAGTAAGGATTGAAAAACATAGAAAGCACTTTATTATTTCTAGTCCCACACGTATCCTTAAAAGGAGAGATCAATGTATGCATGAAAACATGATCTTACGCATGCACAATACATTTGCATACGACATGCGAAATACCCATTACAAGGTCTGAGGAATGTCAATTCATCTGGAATTCAAAAAGAGTATGGTAACGGATTGCTGTCGCCCATTACTTAAGATGTTAGAAATGTTGGCAGTGACTTATATCAGTTTCTTAAAAAGTGGTTACAAAGGTATACAAAGCTTAGTCGAGCAGGATATACCGCATGAACAAAGTGTTGGCGCTTATATTAACCGGTGTGCATCAGCTAGAAGTAAATTGATCGCGTGGTCGTACACAGTTCTCCCCTTTTAACCTCGGAGCAGTTGAAAATTTATCCCTCTTGAAAGTTCTTCTTGGACCTTCCCTCTCACTTGGTTTGGAAGGCTTTTTAATTGACCCTCGAGGTCGAAGTCTGTAGGTTAATAAAAGAGCGGGATCCAAAGCCCATCTATATTACCGGTAAGGTAAAAAAATTTCAGAAAAATGGGAATACATATTTGATTCGTCTCGGTAATCATTTCGAAAAATTGTGTATTGCCCTACCGGTATGGTAGAGGGGATGGTGCCAGCCACTAGACTTGATAAAAATGTTGATCGAGATTCTGTATCCTATTCAAACGTAGAATTATTCTTAATTATCTAGCAAAAGTTCCTCAGATTTGAACAAAATCTACCATCTCAAACAGTTTTAGTAAGCTTGTTCACTTATACAAGTACCATTTGTCACTTATGTATAAATCGCCTACTCCATGAACGTGAGCTCCAACTTGAGTAATTCCACCGAAAATATTGTGATATGATAATTTACTTCTAGGGTGCACGATAGATTTACCTACACGTGGTGCACTCTGGGCAACGTATACACATACGACAAAAAAGTCCATAAACCGGCAGTTAACTTCAAACTACCATGACCCGACTGCATATCATATTCCACCACTTCCACAGTATTCACATTTTACTCTACCTTTGCGTCTGTTAATCACCCTCCTGTTCCCACTCTCGACTTTTTTTGACTTTGATCCTCCTCCTCTCTGTGAAGTCCGAAGTCAACGAGAGGGCTAATGATTACTACCATAAAGCCTGTCATTCGATATAAATAAATAAATACATATGTATATTCACAAGTATAAACATTCAAACACTTCTGACTGGATCGTTCTGGAGGAATGCTTATGATACTGATTTTTTAAATTTATTGACCAGAGAAGTTCATCTTCTGGTCATTAAAACTAGCGATGTAAATATATATTTGTATCAACCCTACTCCATAAGAGTGGTCAGAATGCTGCTTCGTCTTTGGTTGGTGTTTTTAACACTGTACCACTAAAATATCGGACATGCATTACTTCTTTCAGAAATAGCTATTGGGCATAATGGGTTCGTAGTAATGGATGATGATAAATCCCTTTTTATATTTAAACATACTTATTCTGTTGTAATAATTCATTTAGTTGGAGGATTATTTAATATTTATAAATTTATGAATAATACAGGGGAAAAATATTCAAGTTTCATAGGTTTTATTAGATTTGAACTGGTTCATTATAGGTAAGCTATGCATACGAATAACTATATCTTGCTGTTAATAGACTACTCTATTTAACATAAATATAGTTTTAAAGTCACGAGAAATTAACAATTCTTTTGAAAATGCCGTTGCATTTTAAGTAATAAAATATAATGAGATGCCCTTTTAACTCTCGCGCGTCATCCGATTTCATGGTCTAGGCCAGTTATTATATAGCTTGGATTTAGGTGTTTTCCAGGTCATTTTCTATTACGAATTTTGTTGGGACTACTTTTTACCCTGATGAAGTATCACATGTTTATTGACAAATCTGTGCTTTATTTTATATTTTACTGTTTATTTCAATCATACCGATATTATAATTATTTATTTTTGCATTTTTTAGAATTTCTCAAACCATTGCATTTAGGAATTATGAATATGTGAGCTTCCATCATGAATGCACAGGGAACATTATGTCTCCTTCTCATCACTTTATCACCACTCTCTTTTTCCGAGAGACATCACATCTTCCCGATTGGCGAATACGAGGCTTTAAATTATCCCACTCTCGAACCACCACTTTTATCTCGCTCTAAACGCTCCCTAGATCAACGTCCGACCTCTTTCTCTTTCACTGCTTTTGGCCAAAATTTTAGTCTTGCTCTATTTCGTGATGAGGGGGTTATTTCTCCTACTGCAACCATTTCTGTTGGTGGCCAGACGTTTCCACTAAGTACTGATGACAACCAGGCCTATCCCGTCAGAGGATATATTAAATCTCATCCTAAAAGTCTCGTCTATGGCAGCGTCTTGAATGGCATTTTTCGAGGCACAATTGCTTTCAATGCTAACAGTCTTGGTCTCTTTGTGGAGAGTCCGCTAACTATACTGGATGTATACTTTGTTGAACCAGCTGGAAATTATTTATCGAATCCCAAATTTCATTCTGTGATCTATCGTGCTAATGGAACGAAGCAAGATGAGAAACTGATTAGGCGTAGAAGAGGAGTTGTGGCGGGGGAAATCATCGAACCGATATTTTGCGGTCACTCGAATCCAGAGATTTCTCAACGATTGAAGGAAATGTCCCAACCTGCCCTAGGTAATAAAGTTGAGAGATTTGTATACATTTTTTAATGCTTTTCCCTAACTTTTAAATCTTTTAAACGTAATGCTTCAATGAAGAACATTGACAATCTTAACCGATTAACTAATAACCTGTTGTCTTTGAAATCTTATCGTATATGTCGAGCTTGTACTGCATAGTAGCACATTAAAATCAGTTTAACCAAACCTAACTTTTAGCTTTAGTAATAGGCGAATGTTTTATTCAGGTTGTGTTGTGTCATTTAATCAAATTTATCATCATTTTAAGTGCATATAAAATAAATTTCAGAACTCTTCCTTGTCTTGGATTTGTCCTTTTAAAGTTAGACGCCGTTCCTGATTTTTTTTCTTGTAATTTTGCTTAGTTGGTCATTACTTTTCAAAAATTAGTGTTGTTATTTATCACAGAGTCGAGGGAATATAGTGCATTTGTCTTGATTTTATCCCGGTATCTTTCCTTCCAAAGATCATTTTCATCTCTTATTGTGTTATTTATATTTTGAGGTCTTGGATATTCTCTCAGTGTTTGACTTCACTTTTTTACTCTCTATTTCACTCACCGTGCATTGTTTTTCAACCCCCATACCTATAGAATTAGATTTTATTTCTTGTTGTAAAACCGTTTTACTTTGGGTTCGTTTGGGTTTTATTTTATTCAAATTTGAGTTCAAGACTTCTTCCGAGAATGCTCGCGTACTAACAGCATTTATGTCTGACAATAAATTCTAGTTTAGTGAGCTCTAGCAGGAATGCGCGTTAAGTGAATTTGAATTTCTTTTGAGTTTCTTATATTGAAAAGTTGGGAATGTTTGAACACTTTTGTCGGTCCTAAGAATTTCCACATAAATGGCCTTGAAATGAAGAAAAAAAATTAAAACCAAAAATTGATCGAATTTAATGACCAAAATACGTAAATTTTTTTTTCGTTTAATCGCGGCGCAATGGAGTAGCATTTGTGTTGCTTTCTACTATTTTGCATTATTTCAACTGAGTGCACTTAACTGTCGGAACTCGTGTCAAATTTTTTTTTCAATTATCCAGAGGAATGTGGAGCGCAATGAATATGAAATGTTTCGATCTGTTTTCTAAATCATTATCATCTACCACCAACCAATTTTATCACCCGCAGCACTGGGTTAGATTAGGTTGAACTTGAATACAAAAAAAGCTTTGCCTCTTTTCTTGAATCAGTAGTCTATCTGCTTTTCTCATGCACCATGGCGAGACCTTCCTAAGCCTACACTAGAATCTGCGTTTGTTGTGTTCAGAGGTGATAGATTTGAGAGTCGAGAAGCCCGTCTTCTTATGTCTAGCTCCGATTGCACAATATACAGCTCATTAAAACCAGCTAATGTTTTGAATTACTTGAGTGCTTCACACCACAGCTTTCGATGTTCGCTTCAGTAGTGTAAGAATTTAAAGGTCTATATGCGATGTCATCACTTAATCTACAAAAATAGGTTTTGTAGAATTCAAGTTTTATCTTGCGTTGAAATATTTTGACTTGAACAATTGTATTCGCATTTAATATGGAAGCAAATTTCCACGCATAAGTTATCAGTCAATGTTATTTGGCGCTTCTGTTTTTGATAGCCTTTGGTTTACCCATCCATTGTAACTATATTACGCTTTATCAGAGGAGAATTTTTCTCTTTTCATTTTTCCACTTTTTGTAGAAAGGAGTTGATTGACTGTCGTTCAAGTGTAATTCAACGACATTTGACTTATTTCGATAATAGATGAATCCATTGTGGATGTTCTGATGTCTACACTCTTTTCTCTGAAATCTGAGCTGAATCTAGTCAATCGTTGGATTTTTCTCGATACACTCATTACTTGATAGGTTCTCAAGATTGTGCATTTCGTGAAAGATATTTACAGATTTTGTTGTTCATCCTAATTTTATCCCAGTATTGCTGGTGGAGGAATTTGCAGTTGAATCTCGTTCCAATGGAGCATTCACTTTAATGGTAAAAAAATTAAAAAAATGTTTTTTATTCAATAACAATTATTATACCTCTACCAATCTTTATTTACTTTGAAATGTTTTTTTGTTAATTTCGCTGAAATTTGGTTTTAAAATCCTAAAATTCACTGTTATTTGACTAACAAATCAAATAGATGCATTATTTAACTTGTCTATCTCTTGTTTTCGTAGGATCTGTTGCGAGTTACTAAAGAAGCAAATAATAAAGTGTGCTAAAGAGAGGTGCTAGTCGGTCGTTTGCAAGATTTCAATCTTTTTATGTGAAGTAGACCGATTTATGCTGGCTATCTTATAAAAGCTACTACGCGAGAGAAAGGCCTCAAATCGAGTAGAAGAGTACTGGTTGATAGGCCTAGACACCATCAATTTTGGTGTGCCATGAGTGACAAATGATAGACGCCATTGATAATGACATTAGTTGTGGTATATAATTAAGAGGTGTGGCCTTTGATCACTCTAACAATGGTTCCACCAGGATAAGATAGGAAATTCCTTGAATGGGTTTGGAGAGACAGAGATCAGCATGAGGTCACCGGGCATTTTAGAAATTATCTTAAGTAGGGATTAATAATATATGCTCTCAATGTTTTATTAACTGACTTGTCTATCATTAGTTCTATCAAATAAACTTTTATTCCAACGTTTTTTGCATTCCGGTTATTACAACCACTTAATAATTCGAACATAGGTATAAACCACTTACAGAAGCCACCGATTACATAGGCAATTATCATGTCAAAAGATCATGAAATCGTGGCTGATCATGAAGAAACAAGGTTGAGCAAATCCTATCTACTCTGTCTTTTCCGAATGTCATGAAATATCAGGAATTTGTGCACACTTTCTGAGCCACAAAATCGGTGCCTTCTCCTTGTAAAGCACTACAATTAAGCGTAATCCTCGACTTTGCCAACCTTCTCTACTCCAAAATGCTCACTTTCAGGCCATTAGAATTAATGTTAGCTGGCCTGGCTTATATAAAGGCATAACTTGCTTCATTTTTACATACGTACAACTATTGCCTGGTTATAATCAAAAATAATAGCGCAATTAAAGTGGGTCCAGTTTTTTTTTCGCTTGCAATATTTTTGCGTCAGTTAGATCAAAGGATTGCGTTTTTGTTTGCATTTTTCGGTTTGTTCATTTGTCCAATTTCATTTAACATTTAGGTGCATTTTTAAAGAACTTCTTCAAAACATTTGTGAATTTGGACGCAACTTTTGCCTTCCATCCCAAACTTTTTCAAGAGCTTAGGCCAAAATAGTTCATCGAGGTATGAGCACAGTTCCCTCTCTTTTATTCGATAGAAATTAATTTAAAACTTGTTTTTTTTTGACAACGCAAGATCAACTTTTGACATTGAAATTAATACCTTTAAATCAGGTAACCAATCAACTCTCATTTATTCTTAGTAAAAAAGGCGTTGTTTAATCTAATGACTGTCTTCCTTCTTCCTGGGGTCTGACTAGTCGTAGCTTTATAAAAGGGTATCTCAGTCCTACAAGAAGTTACTTTTAAATGGAAATCCTGTTACAAGCATATACTACCATTAAACACTGACCCTATTGACCTAAAATGGCATATGTTTCAGTTTTATGAAATGAGGACAGGTGGCCCTTGCTTCATTAAATTTGCTTCTCCTAGTAACTGCCTTAGCTCCAACGACCTCTCCAGACCCTAAATTATGGATAAAGGAGGGAAGTTGATTTATTTACATTTTTAGGAGAATAGAGACATCATAGCAGTGGGAATACATAAGTAACTCATTACAGAGATGATTTCATTTTATTGTTGATGATAAGTAGCCTATCACGGATTACCATCTAAATAGGTTGCTCAGATCAGTACTGTGTACACCTAAAGAAATTTTACTATCCTAGGTAAATTTTTCACTTGAGAAAGCTTTCTAATCTATCGTATTGAATCAATTTCAATTTTTCGCCCATCGGTTACGGTTTCTTTTATTCGCTCTTCGGTTCTAGTTGATGATTTACTTGAAGATATTAGAGTATCGTTTTTAAATTTACCATTTTCTTTTAGGCATCTTTCTATCTATCTCATGGCGTCCATTTAATTATTTTTCCAGCACGTAAACCTCGTTCCGTTGATGGGATTCGCAGTCAACGCAACCATCCATCTCATCCCTACAGTCATGACGTTCATTTGGGAGCCGTTGGCCAGTCATTCTTTATGACAGGTGATTCTGCCACCTCGACTTTGGGTTCTGGCCAGCCCGGCCAACAACAGGGGAATCAAATGCGTCCCCAGTCGGCCAGACCTAACAACTCTGGACTAACTTTAAGGGTGTGTAACCTCTATCTGCAATCGGATACCTTTCTGTGGGATCATGTCATCAAGTTGCCGCATATTCGGTTTAATCGCGACTTGGCTATAAAAGAGATTACCTCCATATTCACTCAACATGTACAGGGCGCCCAAGCCATTTATCAATACACCAACTTTAAAGATGCCTCTGTAAGTTTTTTTTCAAATTTATTGATATCTCCTCATTACACTGTCGGCTTCCTTAGAAGCACTTACAGAAACCACCGTTGCATGTCATTTAGAAATACCTTGAATGAGGAGAGTCAGTTGAATTTTATGGTAGAAACTATCTGACGTTCTGTGTTGATTTTAATACTGGTCGTTCAGGAATAGATTCGAAGAATGTGGGTTCTTCCATCCTCCATTATTCCTCTACCGGTTGCCAAATAACAATGAAAATAGGACTTTCTTGGGACTTTAAAGATTTTTATATCTGATATGTGTCTCGTCAGCGAAGTATTTTTATGAAGTTTTTTTGACCAATCCGTTCCTGTGCTTGTTATTTTTTTCACGCACTCAGCCTTTTCTCCCTTTTTCGCCAGCCTGAGTCAAACTTCTCCAAATTAAATTGAGTTAGATAATTCGAATTACTAATTAATATAAAACAAAATGATTGGGGTTTTGTTGGCCATTATGGTTTATCTAGTTGGGAAGAAATCTCTTAAGCCCTTCAGTCGGGTACTTTCCGTCGAGTGCAAAATAACTTGCTTAAAACCTAGCATATCATGGGAATTTTTGTTTTACGAAGTATTTGACCCCGAAACGTCGCATATTTTTTCGTTAAGAAATCACTTGAAGTCTACATTGCTTTATTACATGCCAATATTATTTGGCAGGCATTTCGAGAATTTCTAATACCATACCAATTAAAAGTTTGGCAACACACCTGAATAGAAATTTTGATTTTTAGCTATATATATTAATTTATATCAAATGGCAGGCTTTATGGTAGCCATCATTAGCCCTTTAGTTGACTTCGGGCCTCACAGAGGGTAGGAATATCAGTCACAAAAAGCCGAGAGAGAGGATGGAACAGAAGAGTGATTCACAGATGTAAAAGTGACAGACAAACGCAAACGTAGAGAAAAATGTAAGGTAAGGTGAGTACCATGGAAGTGGTCGAATATGATATACATTTGGGTCATGGTAGTTTAAAGTCAACTGCCGCTATATATATATATATATCTAATATCAGACATGTCTGGCTGCAATTTTGGCCTATTTTATGGTATAGGATTGAGTGTGCGCATATTTCGTGGCCTTAATACTACAGCATCACTCGCGTACATATTTAGATGCAAATTGCACCTACCTTGACGATTTGCCAATATGTGGTGCTCTATCATTAAAATCATCAACCATTTCAGCGCAGCCAGCACCCACGGTGAACCAAGTGTGTCACTCTCTCAGGGACTTTTTATTGTTACGCGCGCATTAATGGAACACACGCAGCGACTGATTTTACCTTCACCTTCTCTCTCTGCCCGACTTCTTGTCCCGTATGGCGAGTTACTGCGCTATCTTGCCAGTAGCGTTTGTGAAACTGCTATCCGTAAGACTTGCCGAGGGCCTTTTCGTTGGGGTCGAATTTCTCACTCAAAGTTGAGTATAGAAACATTCTCTCATAGCTAGCTGGTTGTTGTGAGAGAGAGAGAGAGCAAGGATAGTGCTGCTCAGAGTTAATGCCAGAGCCTACCCATCCTGACATTTCTCAGTCGAACTCCTGCATCAAAACTTGATTACTATATATGCTTAAGGACTAGGCGTGTATTAACTTCAAGGAGGGGGGAGGGGGGGGCCTGAGATATTATTTAAGAATTTCCGAATGTAGAAATAACGCTGCTACTCATTTTTATTCAATAAGTTTACCTCCAGTATTCCAACCCTAAGATACCTTATTTCAGGATCGCAACCCAATCACCCCAAGTGTGGTTCTAAAACCACCAGTCCTTGAAATGAGTCAGCGATATAGATACCTAACTGATCGGAATTTTTTGTGAAGTTCTTTCTTCCACCTTATTTATATGTCACAGTCCGTCAACTATTGACCTCTGAACAAATATCAAAAATATCCTCGTGTAGTCTTTATTTCTTGCAGTTAAAAATTCCTAATTTATTTTGTGAGCAGTTAAACTTCGTATGGTGACATTTTTTCGTGAGTTACGGAGACATTAATGGCTGTTATGTTACGCCTGTCTGGGGCCAGCTTCAATTATTAAAACAGATCGTATCTGCTTAACCAAAAATGGAACGGTAAAATACCATTACACATTTACTATGATATTTATAAATGGTGGTTGTCTAT
Source organism: Hymenolepis microstoma (assembly GCA_000469805.3). Taxonomy (NCBI): domain Eukaryota; kingdom Metazoa; phylum Platyhelminthes; class Cestoda; order Cyclophyllidea; family Hymenolepididae; genus Hymenolepis; species Hymenolepis microstoma. The sequence goes on along the minus strand of LR215995.1, from coordinate 4,319,956 downwards.
ATGTATTAGAGGGTCTCCGATTATGCCTCTCTGTTGGCCATTGGGATCACATGTCCTTTTCTAGATCAAATCTTAGAAGGTTCTGTCAATTGTCGCTGGCTAGCTAGGCACACAAGTTGACCATGTGAATCAATCTATCTTAGAAGCGAGTCAAAGTTGCCTATTGGGAGTTTAATGTGCCTATATCTGTTGCAGTAATTGCAATATTGCGTATTGTGAACAGCAATACAACCTTCAGAATACGCAAATGCAAAGTCAAGAGGAACGAACTTGGGAAACACTGGGCTTAACGCACTAAGTTGTCCCTATTGTTAGGAAGGCGTTTTGAAAGAGATAAAAAAATGACCGACTGAACTGTACATCGCAGCTTGAAGCCGTTGTATGCGGTTACTTGAAGTATGTCCGTATCTACAAAAGCAGGACAACAGCACTCCTTTTAGATGAGTTAAGAGATAAATCCTTTCTTCATGCTCTTTCTTATGCCTCCATTTCATTTGACACAATTAGCGATATTAGCAAGAGTTCTAGCCTATCTTGCCATTATAATGACCCACCCCCCTACACTTGTTGTTAATTTTGCTTAATGAAAATCCACCTTTTTACGGTGCATTTCGATTTCCATTTTATAATATTTAGTGCTTCTTCCCTTAATTAAGGAAATTGATTTTTTAACAATAAAAATGCTTCCTTTACGAGCTTATTTGCCGATGTCTATGCTTAACTTAATTCAGGGCATGACAGACATGTTAATCAGAAATCTGCCAACCCATAATCCTGCTCTAAATTGACTCGGTTTACATCGCATCGCACTCGATCATAAAGCAAACTGAATTGTTTTACGTGGAGAAATAAACAGATTAATAATAGGTTGCATTTTAATTGTTTACACCCAACTGTCCGGTAGTATAACTTACTTCTGGCCAAATTCTGGTAAATGCGTGGGCAACTCAAGCGAATATTGGATTACTGTTAAAATACTAGCTAGCGTCATTTAAAAACATTTTTTTTAAATTTCTAACAAAAATCGAATATTTTCGGTGCACTCAAAGCGAACTCACAAACTTCATTTCTCATGCACTGGTCCATCGATTATTTGATTTTTGCGCTCTAGCAAGCAGCCAATCCTTTATTCCATATTCAGTACTATATGCCCAGATTACCTTTAGTAGAAAAAATTCCCCGTTTCCCTTTTGAGATCTAAGTATTTGTAGCTTTAGGAGGAGGAAACAGGGCGTTGTGAAATATTAGGAATATATGCATTAGTAGTCGATGTACACCTCTATCAAGTCGGAGATAAAAGGTTAAGCACATATTCGTGCATATTCGGTGAATAGTCGAAGTGACCGAAATGGTTAAAAATAGAGTTAACAAAGTGCGAGGCTCACCAAAGAGCTTCTGGTGTGAGATTTGAAACTATACGTTACCACTGAGTTGATTTGATTGATATTAAAATCAGATGAGGATATTTTCGCTCCACCACTAGTTTTGATTACGAATTTATGTTATTTCTGCTTTTTTCATTTCTCTTTTTATTTAGCCGCCTAAGTAAAAACAGCAATTTTCTACGCCACGCAACCAATCAGAAAGCACTCTTAGTAGGCCTGAGCTTTCATTGGTGTACAGTCACAAATCCATGTTTACATTTTGTGAGCATAATAGAAACCTTCTCGATTGTTTCCTACATTACGAAAACCCAATAATTAATTTTGTTAGTTTTTGGTTTTATTTGTAAATACTTTTACGCTGAGTTGTGTGTTCCTACTTAAGACAACATTTTATTGCAAAGAGGGTTCTAGCTTTAGGGATCACTAACTTAAGACGCATCAAGCTGATTAAGTTTCTGCTCAATTGCGCTTTTCAAACTACAGTACTGGATGAGAAGAAGGAGACCGACTGTGGCAGCTAATTTTAATAAAGTGAATAGAACAAAAACCTGGTTTGCAAGGGGTAGGCTGTAAAATTTCCTAAGTTAAATTATCATAAACGGGAGTTCGATGACGTAGAAATCGATGAATAGCATAAAGACCGAAATGTTGGGTCAGATGCGGAAGGAACTGAAAGTGGTTAATTAAGCGTTTAACAACCTCAAGGTAATCGCAGTTTTTATCAAACTTGTTGTTGTAATCAGAATATCTGCCTGGGCTGCTTCTTACTAGCATATAAAAACGTATACGCTTAGTTATTGATTCGAGTAAATTTATTAAAATTTAAATGAGTGCATTGTTTATTTAAAATAAATTGACATCTGGTGGCACATGCCGAATTTAGGCTTATTGTTTAATTACTGCCAGTTTACACTTTTACTTAACGCTTATTAAATTAAACTCTTTCGAAATTCTGTTTTTTACTAAATTAGTGATAAGAAAGTAGTAGATCAAGTGCCTTTTTTCGCTTTTGATATAAGTAGTATGTTAAACTGGTGGGTGTGTAATCGACCACTTTACTTTTTTATTTAGGCAAAAGTATGAATAACTCGAGGGTGGGAAATCTGCTAAAGTAGGGAAATGAATTAGTTCTCACGGCCAATTAAGGTGAGTGGCCAAACCAACCGACACCTTGTAACGTTCTTTCCAGTCCCTTAGGTAGCCAAGTTATTTATGTATGCACAATTTGTGTGTTTATTTACGTAAGTCGTCGTCTTATTTACCTTAACTAACTCGTCTGCTGTGCCACTCTTGTGCAATAATTTCAATCATCTAATCAGTCGCATACAGGTGTCTTGCGGGACCTGCTTATTATTAATTATTACTACCTGTCGCCTTCCTATCTACTTGACGCTGGCGAATTGAGAATCTAACCTTCTCATTCTAATTTGTGCAATTAACTCTCGTCTCTTGTATGGAGCTTTTCCTCTTCTCTAAGCCGTCTTGCTTCCTTGTGTTCCGGCTTATTTTCAGGACGTCGGAACTTATAGATTTGTGATGGTAGAGTTCATTTTTTGGAAAAATAAAGATTAGTGAATATAAGGGTATATTCAAGTTACTAGAATTTCTCTCGAGAAAAAATAGCTGTGTTGTAACACGATAAGAACCTGCCTCCAGTCGCCACTTTCTAACACTGCTTGCAATGTCATCAATTCGGAGATAAACTTGTAAGTGTCTTATCAGAATAAATAAAAGAATTTGTTAGCTACAAAATTTAATAGATTCAAAATAAAATTCAATAGACAAGGAAATCACACTGTTATTAATAAAGTTATCTTCAAATTGCAGCCTCAATCCGTTCGCGGATGCGGACCCGGCTCCAGAACCTGGATAAGCTGTTTTTATACTTTCTTTGGGTGGGTCTCTCTATTCCAATCAATTGGGATTTCGTAACGCCACCACGTCCATTAATGTCTTCTTGACAGTGCCCCATACATTCGTAAAATTTTATCGGGCTAAGGTCTGAGGGCCAAGGTAATTTCGGAGACCAAATGTGCAGTGATACTGAGGTAGTCGTATAAATTGGCTGACAACCATTTTCGACTCTTCCTTGAGCGAATTATCATGATAAAAGTTTTTCTTTTCCATGATTCAGTTGAATGCTAGTCATTATTCATTCTCCTTATCATCACGTATATGACTGAAGAAGGGTGTGAACTTTACTCCTAATCCACGCTTTAATTCTGTTGCTCAAAAATTACTAGTAAAAGTGCAGGAGTCCTTAGTATGTTATATTTTCCCTGTCCCACTTCATGTCCCTTGTGCAGCTATTCTTCGAGAGGTGTGTGGGTGTCGAAATAATTTCAAGATACAATTTCCAATTCCACTCTTCTCTATCCATTTTAATTAACATTAATTGGTGCACGCTACTGATCGAAGTGACTACTTATGTTATGTCTTGGAAACCAAAAATCGTTCGCAGATTTCGGGTTTCTCTCCTTGATAAGTGCTGTGAAATTCTTTCCCAATGGAGCTCTTTATCCATCTAGTAACATGTTTTTTTCCTTCAGGGTCGCTTTGCCTACCATGGTGTCGGTTTCCGCGTCGATCGAGTTCTAATTAACATCACCGAAGAAGACTGTCATCCCCTTCCTCACAACTACACTCATTTCGATTTTCTTTCCAACAACAATCGCCCACCCCCTTCCGCCCTTCCGCGTCGAACATCCGAACGTCTGCGGTTATTTCCATCTCAATATTCTTCAAGACCTTCTCTTCCTCCCTTACCAAAGCTCTCACGAGGTTCCTATCGTCATGAGAATCCCTTCTGCTCAGAGAATGTGGATGTTACCAACTTCCTGAATCTTAACTCCTATGCGAATCATGACGACTTCTGTCTGGCCTATGTTTTCACCTATCGCGATTTCGCTGGTGGAACTCTGGGTCTTGCTTGGGTGGCTGAGTTAGGGGGTTCTGGTGGGGTTTGCGAAAAGCATCGTCTAATGAGAGAAGGAAGTCATACTGTAAAGAAGAGCTTGAATACTGGTGTGGTCACTCTGCTCAATTACGGAAGTAGAGTGAGTCGTTCGTATAATGTTAAGTAGTACTGTGATTTTGAGTTTCTAATTTTATAAATCATGAAATCGATATCCGTCGAAGTTCATCCAGTTCTGGAATTGATCAATAACGAGATTGCCTTTTACAAATTTCTCAAGCACAGGCTCCAGAAGGTGCTTTTTCTCAAAGAGGCTGGAAATTCAATTAGATAGAGGCATCTATTCATTTTTAACCCTACCTCGCAGTTTAGATTGGAGTATTTGTGAGTTTTTATATGCAGTTACTCGGGTGTATATATCTTCATCTTTTGCCACTATGTTTTATAAACGTATTTACGGTGAATTTTATTTCGTATGCCAGTTTGTATTTTTGCCTTTTGAAGACGGCAGTGGTCGCGTCTTGTCTTCTCCACAACTGACAAAATTTGCATTTCAAAAACTCTATTTTAAGGAGAGATATTTTTTTTGTCCATAGAACGATTTTTCAAAAATCTCAAATGTTTTTTTTCATAGTGAAAATTTAAAAAATGTTGGCGCTAATGACTTCCGGAAGCTGCTACATTACTCAAAATCACATTTGTAACTGCGATATTTAGATCTTTCTATTGTGTGAATTCAACTTCACACTGAATTTTTATTCAAGTAATTCAGCCTCAAAATGCCTTTCCGACTTCCTCAACCAACCCTAATATACACAACATAAGTAAGGCCATGGTGCAGTTGTTGTGCCTTGATTCAATTTCACTCGAGTAATTGGAAAATTCATATAAATATACAATGGAATCATCATCCTTGGGTGTTGCGCTTAACATATCGTCGGTGCAAACATGAATCATCTTCGCTCATTGTTGCGACATTTAGGCGTTTTGTCATTTGGGGTAGTCACGCACTTCTAATGCCATCTCTGCTGTATTGAGCCTTTTGGATTCTCCTGGCATTTCATTTCTTGCAGGAAACTAAAGGGAGCAATGTTGACTTAGATATTTTCCGATGCTGTCAGAGTGAAAATGCATTTAACCAACATTTATTCTGAATTGTTTGCTATAATCCTCTAGTGGGACCTAATCTGAGTGCGTGGCAATTTCATATCTTCTTCTCTGTAATCCGTGAATTCATGGAGTTTCTTGAGTAGGTCGAGCATCATCAACTCTTTTATATCAATAGGGAGTTAGACGCAAATTACACATCCTTACAAAAAGCATGCTTGGCTACGCGCTACCAGCTATAGAAGTGTTCAGGTCAGTTGTACGGGCATTCAGCATATTTTGAAAGGGTCTCAAAGTCACATCGAGATATTATATCGAGAGTATCACTACGACTAAGCATTCAAACTTCCCACCCTCCCAACCCCCCTCCTCAATTACACCATTTGGGGTGAATTTAATTAATTTAAGATCACGGATTTTTTACTTCAGGAGTAGAAGATTGGTAAAAGCTGACTGCTTTTCCAGGGGTAATTGTGGCATCAATAGTTAGAAAAGACTATGCTAGTCCCCTCCAGTGTCGGTCAGAGGCAATAGTTCGAGGTGGCATAACCAATCACGGACCAATTCTACATAAACCCATCCACACTCCCCGAATATTGTGGATGTGGACGGCAGAACGCATGTGAAAATTAAGACTCCGAATGCCCTCATTCTATTAACTGCTCCTTACTAATAATCCCTTTCCTATTGAACGCCTTTTTAGCCTCGATTGGGTGCTATGCCATGTTTATAACAGGCAAACATTTTTTTTGCGTTACCGCGGACAGTTAAAGAGGACGGTAATGCAAGCAAAAATACATAGTCTTACCACATGACTTAGTATCTCGTATTGAAATCATCTCGCTAGTATTACGTGAATTAGAATAGTGTTTCTGGAACCGCTTATTATTTAATTAGATTGTGAATAGCTCGAAAAAATCTGTCTTTTGGGCTTTTTCAAGGAATATTTCCGTTTAAATTAACACAGAAATACGCCACAACGACGAGCAGGGCAGGGGGTGGAGTTATGTTTTTTCTGAATTGTTGCTCAACGGGAGCGCGTTTTTTGCATTATGTTAAACTTGAGCTGTTTAATTGGTACATTTTAAGTTAGTTGGTTGCACCCTCGTGATTACTCGTTAAAAGGATTCGGCTCATCTGTTTCCCCCATATTTCCATCTGATTTCCATGCCACACTGATCCATAATGTTATTTGAAAGGCTTCCTTCTTTTCTGTTAGATATTTTGAGCCACAATATATTATCGTTCATATATATATATATATTTATTTATTTATTTATTTGTTTTTTATTGAGTGTCATGTCAGAAGGACTTTATTTCAAAGAAGGCAAACTTATTATGGTAAACAGAAGATTCGACAGCATAAAATTTCCCGTGCGTCTTTTAATGTTTTGTTTACTAATATGGTGAAAACCCATAGTTGTCATATGGAATATGAATTGAACTCCGTATCAATTTCTAAGTAATGGAATGTTAAACCGAAGTACAACAGTTTCAACCTCTATCCCTTAGTAAGGCTTTAACGTCTGAACTGATTCAGTTGGAAGTCACCTTTTAGTCCAACTGACCAAAAGTCATATCTAATGTGGGATTTGGATGAGTGGGTGTGTGTAGCTTTTATAGGAGGAAGGATACTGAAAGTTGACTTTCAGTCTTGAAACCAATTTTTACAACATAGCTGGAGGTAGGAGTTGTGCTTCTTGTCCTCAAGATTGGATTCTATTTTTGTCTTAATTTGTGTTTTTGAAGTCCACCTTTCGCAAATCAGTCAAAATTCATTTGAGAGTAGGTGATGAGTTTTGAAATTTCCCATTTGATTTGCTTTGTCACTTTTCATTTGAGGTTCTTCTTGAAGAAAATGTACTTTTAATAATGCTTTTTGCAAATCCCAAATTTTTATCGAAATTCTTTAAAATACTCTCTAATAATAATACTCGGCAATCGAATTATTATTGTTATTGGTTTCATAATTTTCCCTATTCTTACAATACTTTCTATCTACGGGTGGAACGTTTCTAATTCGCTTGTACTTATTAATGAGTAATTTACTTATAAATTCGAAAACATTAACTTCTATAACTATCATGTGTGCCAAATTTAGGTTTCATGATCTTACATCTTATTGGCTAGTGATAATACATGTGCACTGTTATATGATTGGTTATTTATTTTCCTCGTTTTATTTTATTTTTCAAGTAAACAATTTCATTTTTAGTGAACTTCATTTCGCAATTCTAATAAAAATATGAGTGACTGGAGCTTTGACAAAAGCGCCATCAATAGATATGAACTCAACAAATTTTAATCTGCCATTAACCGGGTGAGTGGAGGTAAAGAAGCTCGCTTGTTCAGATTTAAGACAAAAACAATTGTGAATAATCTAGTTATTGTCTGTTTAATAAGTTGGGTTTATTTCTGCTTTCTTTTATTTCTTTTTGGGTTTGCTTAATCCGAAACCAGACTACAAGGTCCATGATTAGAGGTTGGATTTACGACGCCTTTCGAGTAGATATTTAATGAATTGATTTTCGCCTTCTTTCAACCGTGATTAAAAATGTTAATTTTTAAAGTGCATTTAATTAAGCATCTAAAGAGTAAGCCATTGATCGCCTTTTCTCTCTTTCATTTTTTATAACTTCTCGTCAGTTGCCCTCGCGGAACTTTCAGGGTAGGTAAATGATATTTTCCCAACCTCCATTAGTTAACAAGTTTCCTACTTCTCGTTTCCAATGTGAACGTAGCATTTCGGAGCCAGTCTGGCATGAAATTTATTAACATTTTTGCCATTTAGCTTGACCTCTGATTCGGTCGATATTCGCCCCTTACCATCAAACCATTGGTGCTTGGTTTCTAGACTTTTTTTTCAAGAACGAAGTCATTTATGCTTGAATAATAAATTTAAACAGCGAGAATGTGAAACTGATTGAATTGGTTGGTAAATTGGCCTTTGTTTTTTCCTCTCTTTTCGATTGTGCCTTTTTCTGAAGTAAAAACAGGTGAACAATTGTCTAACCATCTATTATTTTTTCATTGTCTCGGAACTTCTAGTGTCATTTAGGTGACTTTTTTCACGATTGATTAATGTATACCTATTAGAGGAATATTTTTCATCGTTAAAGATTTATTAAAGCAATTTCAGGATTTTTGTGAATTATTTTTCGAAATTAGTGGAAATCGTACCTCCTTCCCTCCAGATGTCTTTTCATTGCGTTGTTATATTCTGCTTTTGTTTGGAAGCTTCCAGCAGAATTTATAAATTTCCGTAAGCGGGATTTGCTCAACGAGCACTTGATGTATCAATTAGTGTTCTTGCTTTTGATGGCTCCCCTTCCGTTCTGTTTCAATAAACACGGGGAAATGCAAAGTGGTCGGTATTCTCCAATTAACTAAAAAACGCTTTAAATTAGTTGTTTTTTTTTCAATGACAACTTTAAACACGTCATCTCGCCAGAACAGAATTTAAGGAAAAATACACATTTGAAGTCCTTAAGTTGGGGATTTTGATTAACGCAAGTTTTGAATTTATTCGGGAATTACTTTGAATAACTGGATGTCTTACCGAAAGTCAGGGACCAACTTTGGAGAAAATTTGATTTTTCGTTTAGGTAATAACTTTTAATTAAATATGCCTTGTTCCTACCTTATAAGGTGCTTCGCATAAGTTAAAGATTTCTTATTTTCTTCGAACACTGTGGGCATCACTTTCTGACCATTGCATATTTATTCAAAGGTACTGAGTAGAACTTTGGTTGAATCTGTAGCATTTCCTTTCAATTACTGAGTCATTTTTTCCTTGCATTCTTCTCCTTTTCGTAATCACCAGGTGTCCATGAAGATCTCCCAGTTGACCTTTGCTCATGAGATGGGTCACAATTTGGGTGCCAAGCACGACGATGATTTTAAGGATGAAACGCCAGCTTGTCTGCCTTCTGTGGATGATCCTAAAGGAAATTACATCATGTTTGCCAGCGCTACTGGTGGCGACAAGGAGAATAACAACAAATTCTCTATGTGCTCCGTCAACTCCATCGCTCGGTTGCTTCACCAGGTTCTAAAGGTCAGTTGAGGTTTTATTCGTCATATTGTTTGAGTCCCCTAATCTCTTCAAGCAAACTTTCGCAAGTTACTCATATTTCTGTAATTTAGTGCATTTTAGCGAATACACTAATTTTGCGAACAATTAACTGATTATCTTATTTTCCTTGATAAACGTTATTTAGTTTAGTTTATCTCACCTTTCTCCTGTCGAAAGTTGTCTAGCCAAACATTTGAGCTTTGGATCCGTCATGAATCTTTCCTGAAGTCTTCCGAATCGTCCTGAGTAAGAACCAACCCTTAATTGGTCTGGATCTCCAGATTTTCGGGATGTCACATGAGTCCAATTAGATCTTGGTTTTATTCGTTCTCGGCTATGGAGATACAATTGTGCTCCGAGAACTTATATCTTTGCAATAGCGAACCAGGGTTTGGACACAATGTTAAGGCCTCGTCCGGTACCTAGTTGTGAGGAGTTAAGAATCTTCTCCGCCGTTTCTCACTTTTCTTGTGTCATGAGAAGTTGCTCTAAAACGCGTTGTCAACAGATCGCTCCTCCACACCATGAAAAAATCTAGGCGGAAATTTTGGAATGATGACATTTAAATGGGACAGTACCCTAAAGATGGCACCATCTTATTTATAGTTGCCGATGATGTCTGTTGTTGTCGCTCCCATTTGAAGTCCGGGACATGTTGGCAATAAAGTGTTAACGCAAGGTCTGAATAGCTTTGTCGTACTAGCAACATGACTGGGCGCACTGGCCAAGGTAGGTTCCTCTAATGTTACCATTCACTGTCTGATCCTGCCCTGTGGTCCATGCCAGTAGGTTACTAAACAAAGCACGATTCGGTTGGCACTTGTATAAAAATTTAATTATTCTTTTTCAGCATTTATTAGATTATATTTGGGAAGTAAAATATTGAAGTGAGTGAAGGAGGCTGGGTTTCAAATCCAGGCTAAATAAATAGTCGAATTTAACCCAATGTATCCTGCATCTCCTGCATGAAATGAATTAGCACTATATTACTCTTTATCTCAGGGTGAATCGAACTGCTTCTTCTCATCAAATGGTTCATTCTGTGGAAACCGATTGACTGAGGAAGGTGAACAGTGTGATTGTGGTTTCACTCGAGAGGACTGTGACGATGTCTGCTGTTATCCCAAAGATTCTAAAGAACCCTGCAAGCTGAAGAAATTTGCCAACACTGGGAACGCCTCTGTTAAGGTAAGAATCAGCTACTTAAGTGTATTTAAGTAGTACGCAAGTAGTAGTGTATAACGTATATCTTCTCATAGGTTCGGTGCTCACCAACAGCTGGAGAATGCTGTACTTCATCGTGTCAGTACCGAGACTCGAAACATCTCTGTAGGAGTGCTGGAGAGTGTCATAAAGCTTCCTATTGTTCTGGTGGGAGTGCTCAATGTCCGTCTCCTGAAAACATTCCAGATGGAACTCCTTGCATGGTACGTCTATCTGCAGTATTTTCAATTGTTCCCAAGAATTTATTGGCTAAAATAGCACATATGAATTTAATAACGGTACTGTTAGAATGACCTAATCAATTGGAAACAGCGGTAATTACAATTTTGTCTGCGTCCACTCAATTTCTCACGAAAATTATTTGCCATTTTTGCTTATAAATGTCATCTGAATAAGCAGGATAAGCCATCCATCCATTGAATAATTCTTCTCAATTACCGGAAGTAACTGACGAAAACGGTATTGTCCAATCGTGTAAAAATCAGACAGCCGGTTCCTTTTAATAAAATTTACTGAGTTGTCAAATTGGTCCATTTTTGTGAAGAGAAGCTCATAATGGCGACACTGGATCCAGTCACTTATGCACTTAGATGATACTGGAATCTTGTGATATACTTTGTTCGTGGTTCACGACAACTTACCTTAATGTTACGTCTCGATAACATGTACTAGAAAGTTGGCTCTCTCTTATTGAACACTGTGTTATCACTTCGGCAGCATGGTACCTCATCTTTTATTCTCCAAAATGAGTTTAATTTTGTCGATTCAAGTAGAATGTTTTTTTTTTATTTCGCATTTAAATTATTTTAATTGCAATATGGTGAATGAATAGATAGTTTTTTTTTGAGTGCGCAGTTGACGTTTTAATATGCGATAGGTATCGCACAATCCTTCGTTCTTTTGAAGTCTGAAACACATTGAATCATATTTCCATTTTGAGGACATTCTGTTTCAAGAATCTTAATTTTGTGTAAAATTAATAAATCTTCTCTATATTTCCCGGTTATTACTGAGAATACGCTTATCAGAATAAACGACCAGAAATAGGGTCCCATGAGTATGCATAGCCCTTTATTTGTATCAAACTGTTTTCAAAACGCCAACTTTAACTCTTTCTATTTATCAATCAATCTTGTTTTATTATAAAATAAAGTTGGATATACTATTTCTATGTCATTCGTTTGTAATTTTATTTCATATTCACTGTGGAACATGTCTTCGTTTTTCCTAAAATAGTTAATAATAACTCGAAATTTTATCAAAAACTGACTGAAATACTAAATCTATTTGATCAAGAACAAAAATGGGCCGTTAATGCTCGTGGTACGAGTTCGATTTATACACAAATATGTACTGCTATGAATATTACGGTTGCCAAATTGGAAGGAAGGTAGGAAATGGGAGTTTTTCTTTATAAGTAAGGATATTTCTGAGGCTTGAACTTCAATTTACGACTTTTTGTTCCATTCATCGTCAGGATAAACGAGAAGTTAGTTTTGACTCTCCCCATTGATGTCAGTGAAAAAGGTGGCATTTAAAAAATTACATCCAAACTTACCTACGCCCCACTCCCTCCCTCCCCCCTCTTTTAAACTATTTGTTCAGTAATTTTTTGAAATTTCCTAGTTTTTGTCCAAACACTCAAATTCTGCGCTTCTGTTAATTCTACCAATATATACACTTCCGTTTTTAGCTTGCCTTAGCGCCTTTCTTGTCAGACAAATGTGTGAATTTGCTGATTTAATGCCACCCCTCTCATCATTTTAAGGGCAGAGGACTCAGGTAAGAGGAAAAGAGTGGCTTAGTATTATCAACAGCGTTATCTACCACTCCTATGAATTTGAACTGGTTGATTTTGATGCTCATCGTTGCTGTAAGGCGACACAGTCCATGATTCAAATGGCCCATAATTTCATTCCGTCTACCGGCCAATCTGCTTTTGTCCTTCCAATTCTGCTGCCCTTGTCTCTCTGTGTGTAGTCCACTATTATCGTCAGTTTTTCTTGGTTTTATTAGCATGATTCTGCCACTTTATTTGACAATTTCGGTCAATGGAGAATGAATGTTAAAATGACTTCCTGTTCAATCTTGAAAACCAAATAGCCAATGGAATGGCAACTTCCGTTTGCTTTGTTTAATAGAATTTTACCACCCTGCTTCCTATTATTAACTGTTAACGTCTGAATCATACGAATCAACTCACAATCGAAGTCTACCGATATAGTTAATGCAAATTCCGTGCATCTGACTATAGAAAACATGCACATGACCTCCCGGTTTTAAATGCAGCCCAGGATGAAATTAAGTTTTCAGACTTTGAGAGGAAATTACAGTTTTCTCCTATTCATTTTAGCAATCAGCTGGGATACTTAGATTTTTCAGTTTGTGTACTCTGTGAAGACAGCTTTAAGCCAATTTCCTATTTTATATTGTGAATGGTATTGTGCATTTGATGATTGTTTGGTAATATTATTGAATGCCCGTCTTATCAGACGCTGAAAATTCTTTAAACTTTTACACCGCATTATAACAATTTATTTGCTGTCTTGAAGAATCATACCCGGATCTGCAAGGGCGGTGAGTGCCTTGGCTCGGTCTGTGAACGAATTCCTGGTTGGACAGAGTGCTCTTTGTCACGAGGAGAGGACATCACTCCAGAGATGATGTGCTACGTTGCCTGTCGCAATATCCGAAACGACACTCCCTGTATCAGCACCATTCAACTTGAAACTGTAAGTCTTCCTTTACGATGAATAAGGGTGGCACTTGACTTCTTTTCTTGCCAGTCAAAAGTAGTGCTTTATCCTAAGTTCACTAGTTTGCATGTTACGAAAAATCTGCGGTAATAACTATTGTCGTCGGTCTTAAAAATCTCCGTTTTAGTTCCGCAATAGACTGTCGTGGTATCCGGACTATAAGTGTCAGACCATCTGTCAAACGCCCTTGAGACACTTCAACTTGAGTATGATTGGCTTCCCCTGTCCTCAAATGCGTCTAGTTTATATATCTATCGAACCACTTCGTAATTGGCATAATGTAGAAACATGTTAAACAGATCAGGCGTGTTTCCTCTTTGGTCTTCCAGATCCTTGTACGTAGTTACGGTTAGTCTAGTTTTGGCAATCAAAACTGCCTTTGAAAAGCAATGAATTTCACAACCGTTCAATAACCTCTTGAAATTGGTTTGGAGACGAATTGAGTTTTAAATTTTCAAACATGAGGGCGTGAACCGTCCATTGACTGCATATTTTTGTATTTCAACTCAGAAAACCAAATGGAGCAATTCTCTTTTCTACTACTTGAATTCCTTTCCTTAAATCCTCCATTCACTTTTAGCGTTGGCCCTCCTTGTCTTCGGTTATATTTCTCGATTCCTTCCCCCCCCCCTTCCCCTCCCCCCATTAAATCCTTTCGCAAAGAAGTAAAAAGGGAATGTGCTACATTTCTAGATAAGTGAGTGCGCTATACTCATTGTTTGTGCGTGAGAGTGATCTTTCGCAGACTGAGTTTTGGGACAGAGACAATTATTTGACAATTTCGAGGCAAAATTAAATCAATACTTTCCTAGACGTTTAGAAGTCATTCCTTTGTTCATCATTGCCTTAAAACGTTAGAATGAAAATGTGTGGATTTATGCACTTTTTTCTTAAACTTGAATCGTTCCTTCTTCAAACGGTTATTTTAACCATCACAGTAGCCGTAGTCATGCATTTTTTCGACGCATCGGTGCTTAGAGCGTGCAATAATATAAAATGACGTCGCTGCTATTGATTTGTCCTTGAAATTCCTGCTATTTACCAATTGTTTGGTGATAGCCTTGTCCTAGATATTGTTTAATATTAAATTTTACTTAAACCTTATTGTTAGGCAGAACACACAATAAGACACAATCCTTCTATTTTACCCTTCAAATAGATCCATCAAGTGTATTAATTTTTTTTGCTTTGAGTATCTAGGGCTGGAAGTAGAACAGCTTTGGTGTTGAACTGTAGCCAACCTGGACTAAAGACCTCATTCTTATACTCCAGGCATCTTAGTTAGTAGCAAGAGACGCTATTCTTATTTTTGCTAGGTCTAGGTCCCCTAAGCTGCGTCACATTTTTTGAAATGGTCTTATGTTGTTTAATGGCATTCACTCGAGCTCCTACTTGTACACCAATTTCTACTTAGTCTCTCTCGCTCTCTCCACTTCACTTTCATCTCACATGCATTAGCCAACTTTCACGCATCTCTGCTTACGTCACCGAACGTTTAGCCGCCCCATGCATTGATTTGAAGATTATCCCTAACCCACACGACGTTTTATATGGAGGCAAAGTGAGAATAGATTGATTAATTGAATTTCCCACGCTTTTATGAAGCTCGAACTAAATAGGCACATGTTCAGGTAAATTTTCGTCATTCTTGTTTCCTCGACCTGCGTAAATGTTATTTTCGGAGTCAGCAAGTGCAATGTTGCCAGGAGGCTGAGTTATGAGACGGAACGAAGTTATACCCCACGCATGAATCATTATGAATCTGATCATCCTATTTGTCACATGGTGACATTGAAAGTAGACTAACTTAGTCCGCTCTTCTCCACTTACCTCATTTCGTCCCGTCTCACAGCAATTAGGGTTCATACACCACCTCCATCCTATGCCCTCTTGCATCTCCTACTTTCTCTTCACAATCCTCTCTCTCTGCTTTTATGCGGAAAAGCTGCCATATCCCGATAAACTTTAGGATCATTTTTAATGAGTGGTGTTACTACCAGAATTAGTGCTACTTTAAACCACGTTGCACAGGATTGAGACAATTGTGAGTTATCGACAAGCACTTTAAAAAAGGTAAGGATCATCAGTTGAAGACTCTATTGTTACAAATATCGCATTTGTATGAAGGTGGGCAATATGATCTGAACTATTAGTAGTCTGAAGGAATGACTTACAGCACATTCTACTTTCCTCTCTTCTCCCACTCTCTTTCGTCGTTTTTAAATATGGCTTGTACCTAGGCATCTTTTGTACTAACTGAATAATCCCTAATCTTGTTGGCTCCTCTTTGTTATAGACTTCCTTTGTTGCGTCATCAGTCTTTGTATACAGTATTTAACTATTTTCACCAATTTCGTTGTAGGCTGTCTTTGGTCTGAACACCAAAAGCATAACCTCTCGTGATTTCATCACCACTTCTATGAACTTCTGCACTCAGCGCTCCATCACTCTCTGGGTTATCCCATTCATAGCTTTAAAACAGATAAAGCAGTAGTTTCTTTAAGCGTCCATTTCCGAATCACTTTTCTTGACTTCCCGATTGTAGTATCTATTACTAACTACTGAGATGTGGTTATGAGTAGTATTTATTTTGCGGACTCTCTTTTTACCTGTAGTGGAAATTGTACTGTACGGACAAATAAATAATAAGCAACTGGGATTGTACTAAATGATGAGTATTGGGAGAAGCCCGTTTTAGTTTGCACCTGTGTGCCCGTTTTCAATTACCCACTTTTTATGAAGCTTGGCGGACAAAGTTGTCAATTCCAGCTTGTGACAATCATTACAATGGATGATGTTTTGTAAATTTGTTTTTGTGATTCACTTTTAACGCTGACAGACAATTTACAGCAACATCGGTGCAACGATCCACTACAATACAAGAATAATTGGACTCGAATATTCATGACCCGATGTTGACAAGACTGCAAATGACCTCATAGCTATAGTTGGTAGTGGTTAAACAATAAGACTTCATTTGGAAAAAATCAATTTATGCCAAATTTATAGTGCATGAAATGAACGAGAAACAGACTATGTATGCAGGCAGTTGTAATTAAGTGAGTAGCATTCTTATCAAATCGCAATTTGCTTATACCTACGATGGGAAAGGGGATACTTGCCGCCCAAGTGTTTTTTTTTGTCTAGACAACAAGGTGGAAGGGGATTAAATACAAAAATGGAGTTCTCGTTGGAATAGATATTAATACGCATGGGCATGAAGTGGTTTCTATTCACTTGCTGCTTAATGGGAGGGAGGAAGGGGAGAGGAGAGAAAATTTGTTATAATACTTTCAAGCCGTAGAAACTCGGACCTAAGTACACCACCTCGAATGAATTTGGAAATTCGGCACGAACACACACTCACACAATTCCTCAAAATTGCAATCAAACGCACTAGTTTATTTGAAACTCCGGAAAACGATCAGTCAATCGTGTTGTCAGACTTGCATGATTATCTTGACATGCACTCGGCATTGCCTCTAATTCAATTTCGTTTTCGCATTGCATAATGAATAATAGTATGTAAATACCTTCGGAGGTTTACGTTTCATTCATATAAGAACACAACCATGGGCTGATGGAAGACGATTATTTAGGATTGACGTACCAGTCACTTAATCAAAAATTCGGAATTGTCTTTGGTCATTGATAACCAATAAGCACTCTATTTATAAATGTACAATTTCTTCTGATAGGATGAGGACCTTCGCAAGGCTTATCCCCGACTCGCAGCTGAGTTGCTCCAACAACCCGGCGGACGTGCAGTTCGCTTGCAGCCAGGCACCCCCTGTGATAACTACCGTGGCTACTGTGATGTCTTCTTCGTTTGTCGATCTGTCGAAGTTGAGGGACCTCTCGCCAGACTCCATAAGCTCCTCTTCTCCCCTCAAATGCTCAGTAAAGTGAAGACGTGGATTACGGTGAGCGAATTGCAACAAACTTGTTTTCCGTAGTTCCTATCTTTATCTACCCTCACGGAAAAACGAGTGATATTTTATCTTTATATCTCTCATTTGGAGTAAAGCAAAATTTTGCAAATTTACATCATGGAAAACATAAAGGCAGAAGAATGGAAGGTTTATTAAGAACATAATTCAATGATTATTAAAATTATTCAACTTTAAAATGCATTCTGTTTTCATTTCTTTGATATGGCCTGTCGCTTAGTCTTTCTATCTCTACACGGGCCTACAGCAGTTATCTTCAATCTGCTTTCATACTGCTCCTAATTAAACCTATGTGAGAGATAGTGCGATTTAAACAGCAGCTCAGAATAACTGCTCGTGAGAACCAGGCTTCATTTAATTTTCTTATCATCATAAAAACGGAGTGTTCTTGTTCCTGGACGATGTTAAACAGGCGTTTGTTCGCATTTTAGTTATATCTGAGATTATGATTGTCGTACTTGGTTCTACTTGTTTAATGAAATTGTACCAATAAATACCTACTTTCAATCAATAAGTAGTATTTATTCACTTTATGTGTGTGCGTTTTTATGCCATGCATCGATAGGTAATATCAGTTAACTTAGTGTATTAAGGTAAGGCAAAAAGTGTTGAGCTTTCCAAGCTTAGTTTGATGAAGGTAGAGGATAGTAGAATATTGTAAAATCTTTCGTTAAATGTGAAGATTTTTCAAAAGCGTGAGGGTCGGTTTTTGTGTGAATGCTGTTTATTTATTTGTATTTTCATAACCCGTACTTCGTTAATTGGCCCCAATTTACTCCACAACTGAATAACCCACACATCACGAGTCACAGGTCTGATTGGGTTGCATAATCACTTCCATTTTCGTTGTAGGACGTTTAATTTTTATCAGCTGAGAAGACAATATGGTTTTAAATTCAGAATGCCAGATTTTCATCCCAATGATAGACAGGATGTCCTAATTATTTTGTTTGAATCATTTCACAGTGTTTTTTTCTTTATTCTCCTTCATTCTGAAGTGGTATCATTTTATCATATTGAAATTATATATATATATATATATATATATATATATATATATATATATATATATATATATATGTTTACCTCATTATCACCTTAAGATACTCCTTCAAGTACCCATTATTCTTTCACTTAAATGGAATCTGTGTCTAAATGGCTACGTCAGCGACATGAGTTGGGAAATTTACTGTACAATGTTGGTTAATGCAGTCAACCAATCATAACTCTTAATTTTAACTAAATTGGCGTTATATGGCCTACCGCTTTCTGCTGCGTTTAATTCGTTTTTATCAAAGTTATCCACAATGCACCCGCAATGTTTTCTACGAACTTTCGAATCCAGAAGCCAAAACAAACACGATACATATTTATTTTACCTTCAGGTGGGTACAAGAGCACCGAAGTCACCCGGGTATATTTAGCTAATCAAAGGTTGAATTTTTAAATACAAATAAGCCATAGTTGAAAACATCCCCATTTTGGCTGGTCCTTAATAATTGGGTTGTAATTTTGCAGGCTAAATACCGAATCGTTGTAGCGAAAATTAGGTCCAACCAACCAGACTTTTGGGGATAAATTCTCTTTTTTCTATCAAATGGATTAGAAGCGTTTGTGAGATACAATTTTACCAGAGGGCAAAAGCATGCAGGCGATCACTTTTGCACATGAACTTTCAGTGAATTTGAAATCAAATAATAAGTCTTTTCCAAAATAAAGGCGTATTTGGCATCCATTTCCAACTTTGATTCAGCCCTGAAGTTCTCATTCGTTGAAATACGTATTGCTGTTCTTATTGAATTTGGAATAGGCATATGAAATTACACTTCCAGAGGTGCAGAAATGGAATAGTCGTTGTAGATTCTTCGCACCCTTACTGTATCCGACGATTAAGCTTTTGGGTTAAAAGTAGTCAGCACTACCACTGTTAATTTCTCAGTTTATTGAATCAAATAGGCTTTTTTTAAAGAACTTAAATTGGTGATCGCAATCAAATCATCGAAACAAGGTGCACCCTTAACACTATTATTTGCTAAATGGGAAATCAAATGTGGCATTCTATACCATTGACAACATTGCTAAACTCAGGCCTTTTTTTGATCATTAAAATCACATCAATATTTTTTTTCTTTTGAACTTGCGCTCCTTTCAAAATATCTGTCATAGAAAAACCTCCAATGTCTAGTTAGAAAACAGCATGTTTGCACCCGTTATAATTAATTTAATATTAATTCAGTGGTCCAGTGGCTTATTATTAGTGGTTTGGACATTTAATTTATCCGTACATCATCTAATAGCTTCAGACTATTTTAGGGTTTTAAACTTCCTTCAAGAAGTACGTTTGTCTAACCTCAATGTGACATTAAGCCATATATTTTTATCTCTTAGGTGCATTGGTGGGCAATGCTGCTAATCAGTTTTGGCTCAGTGGCTTCAATGATAATCTTCATGCGCTTATGTAGCTACAGTACTCCCTCCTCTCGAACCTACCATCCTCAATCTACGCTAGGTCATCCACCTCCCTTCATCCCACCCCCACCCCTTCAACAATCCAACTCTTCTACCAGCGCTACCCAGTCTCCCCCACTTTCTCCAATCGATCCGAACAACAGTAGCAACAATTACCAAAAAGGTCAGAGGAGACGATTTCCACCACAAGGCAACCTACCCAGAGAGCAATTCGCCCCGTCCTTCCGTCTAAAACGCCGACGAACTATTGATCCGATCAATGGAGTGGAAAGGCATGTCTCGGAGGTTATTCCTGCGTCGTCTATCCCTGTGCCGTATCACAGGAGTCGGGGAGGTGGTAGTGGTGGAAGGGGTCGTGCCAGACCTCCACCATCTAATTCCTCAAAGTAAATTGTGTTATCTAATACAAGAAAGTTGCTTTATGTGTTGTGTCATACGTTCAGGAGAAAAGAGGAGAATGTGTGCTTTCATTTCACCAAGTTTTTGTCGATTATTCTCTGTCAATCTGTGTATTTTGAGCTTTTATGATCGAGAAATGCATTAGTGCAATTATTCATCAATCTGCCTAATAAATGGAATGAGTAGTGATTGTGGCGCCTGTCATTACAGACTTTTATTGCCGATGCTCACTTATCTGTTATTAATTTATGCCACTAAGCTATTTTAAGGTAGACCAGAAGTCTGGTTAAGAATAGCCTACATTCTGATATCCATATCTAGATCCGCATCAATTAGTACCAAAAATTCGATAAACATGTTTGTTTAAAGTGAAATTCTCATATTTAGCTAAGTCCGAATGAAATGAAACAGCATTGTTGATCATTCTTATTCCCACATCTTCATCTAATTTTGCGAATCTCTAAATGGTAAAAGTGTCACCCATGGGAATTTTTTTTGAAATGGTAGACTCGAGATGTCGGAAGTTGAAGAAGGGGGAGGAGAGAAACAACTCCACCTAGTGAAAAATTTTGCCATGGTTTTCCGGCTTCTCTCAACTGAAGCTTGGAGATAGAGTTGCCTAGGTGTCCATTGAAAAGCACGTTATCACTACCCACGCCGTTGTCATTAGTGTTTGGGTGTCTCTAGTTTATGAAGATCCCTTTACGTCATACAACACAAGGAAGTCATTGATATTGGCTTCACATCATTCCCATTAGTTCGTTTTCTTCCGTTGGCTCTAATATTTCCAACTAACAACTCGCATTGGTTGAGAATTATCTCAAAGGCTCAAAGTGAGAGAATGGACACAATGGTTTTAGTGTAGCCTTTGTGTGTCTGGAGTCTGCTTTGGAAATTAATGAGGTTTTCACATGTAGCCAGATTACTCATCTTTACTCGTCTTACTAATTCCCCAGTGCAAATTCTAACGTGAGTGGAAAGGGCGATCTTTATTGAGGAACATCTAGTAGATGAGGTACTGGGAAGTTATACAGATCTACAAGAGCATTCAAGGTGGAAATATGTTTATTTATTTGTATCAAATGGCAGGCTCTTGATAGGTATCATTAGCCCTATAGTTAACTTCGGGCTTCACAGAGGGGAGAAACGTGAGAGTCACAAAAAGTCGAGGGGGGAACAGAAGAGTGATTTACAGATGTAAAAGAGACAGACACAAAGGCGGAGAAAAAAGGTAAGGTGAGTACTGTGGAAGTGTTGGAATATGACACACAGTGGGGTCATGGTAGTTTGAAGTCAACTGCCGATGTATAGACTTTTTTTGCCGTATGAGTATACGTTGCCCAGGTTGCACCACGTGGAGGTAAGTCTAACGCACACTGCAAATATATATATATATATTAACATCGCCTGCGGGTATGGGTATCAAGTATTTTGTTGGCATCAAGTAGAAGTCCGCTTGGGTTGAAAAAAATTAGCCCTTTACCAATATTTGAATACTCTGATGTTCGTTAACGCCTTGTCCGAATAGCGGAACAAGTTCAGTGAAGTTATTTCGACTTTTTAAAGTTATTTAAAATATATTCGTTCTTCTTTTAATATAATGAGGTCTAATAAACATTGGATCGTGTCGTTCTTGTGTTACACCTTTGGATCTGAGTTTGTGTAATTGGTATTGGTTTTGATCCATTCTATTCTGATTCACCTGTTCATCCTCCATATCTTACAGCATGTAAAATGTCATATAGAAAGTGCGTAGAACGCTTCTCCTTGATTCAACTGAAGCAAGGATAACGATTTTATTGTCTTTACTTTTCAAATCCTCCCCCCTTTTTTTGACAAGACAGTTACATCGATTTTGGATGACTAAGCAAATTCCAGTTGGAAATGAAATGTCCTAGCTCTGGCTGACGATTTTTTCATTTGGTTCTCCTTGCGATTCTTGCTCCAGGTATATACTAATTTGATGTGCATACTGATTGCTGCTTTGACTTTGAAGGATGGCAAATTAGCCTAGAAATTATCAAAAACATCATTAAACCTATCTCTTTATTTAAAATACCTCATTGTTTTTATTAGCTGCGATATAAGCTGTTAAAACCAGCTATATCTTTCTTATTATTAGTCGAATTATCAAGAAATGTAATGAATCCTCGAAAATGTGCAGCGTTTCAGCTGGAATTCAAAGATGGGAAATCTGGCTTGACCAATCCCACACCAATCTCCGTTACTCCTCTTAATTACTAATCTTTTTCCTAGCATCATATGGGTGCTTGGAGCTAGCTATTAGAGATAGAACCCATTGGAGTCTTGCTATCACTAACGTTTCAAAGTAAAACCTTTGCGAAAACAATCGTCTTCTTGAAATTTGAATTAGCCTTGATTGGAGGGAATGCGGAGAGAAACCAAGTTATTTCGATCATCATTAGGTCACTTGCTGCTGTCCTCGGGTTTTACTTGTTTCTTCTTTTTTTTCTAAATGCATTTTTTGGGTAGGGAATTGGAGATGTTTCGCTTGCATTGACAGTCCCGTATTGAAAAGTTAGTTTGATTCGCTTGATAATCAAAGTGATGGCGCACATTGTACGCGTCTAATGAACTTAAGTCTAATTGACCGCCGCTATTAAAATGGATTAAAAACAAGCTCTACTTTAGAACTTTTCGGCACTGGTTAACATACTTGTCTGATAATTCGGAGGTCGCCGCCTCAAGGCTTATAAATGCAATGCTAAATGTGACCGCGGCACTGATGTTGGGTTACTATCGGAAATGAGTGTCGGAACACCCTTTCCTAAATTGTGTCAATAGCTTTATCAAGACTGAATAACATTTACAAACCCCAAAATATTTTGAATTTAACTAGGTCTGAATGGTTTTTTTTCCGCTAAAATGTGTTCTTTTGAGCTGCTTAACGTTTTTGGCATTTCGGAACTATCGTACAGTCTGCCTATTTTGCTAGAATTTCGTGTTGCTAATAAGCACGAATGGCCATTTAAAGTGTATCGCCATTGACAACAGGTCTTTGTTTAACTCAAAATTGGTGCGATTGTAAATATATGCATTTTTGTTTTTCGTTTGGTAGGTCTATGTGTCAAAATAATTATAGGCTAGGATAGGTTTCATAAGCACATCTGCTCACTCTCTTGATTGAACGTAATAAGCCTTTCTCATTCTTTATTTTTCTGAGATTGATAATCTCGGTACTTTCCAAAATGTTGCTCTAGGTAGTTCAAGATTTATGCTCAAAATGGTCTTCTTCTTGGCTAGTAATTTAGTACTGTGAAGATTTCATTCCTAGGTATGAAAGAACAGTATTCCGTAATCGAGGCGAGGCAGTGGTCAGCGTCCTAATGTAAGAAATAGGAGGTGACAAGATCACTCCTCATCGTGATGTCATCAACTCAAATCCAGTTGTGAGCCTTTTCCATAATGGACTTGAAAAGCTTTGCTCCATTTACTCAACATTATGAATTCTGTTTAGGGAATTGAGCACGATAGATTCTACCTCTAATTATTTACTTCCACTGAAAATGTTACTTCATCCTTTAACGAAGTTTTTTTTCATTTTACAGTGTTTTTTTTAAGTAAATGTTGAGTCCATATTTACAAACAGGTCCTTACGGGGTAGCTTTTTATAAAAAACACGTACCTATTTTTGGTTTTTAACATTGCGAGAAGGGTTTTCTGGTGGGAATGACCAAATAACACATCTCTCCTATATGAATTCGATTTGAAATGAAGTGTATTGGGCAGAAATTGGTATATACTAAAAAGTGCGCTTTCTTGTTGGAATATACCGTGAAAGCATTTCATTATCTGCTTGATACTATCGTACGAATCTAAGGCGTATAGACGCATGTTGGTCTACCTCCTCTCTCTACTCTAACTGTCACGTGGGGCGATTGATTAATGCTTATTCATAAGACATATAGGACAGTTAGCTCAACAACGCGTAACATAGTTTGGTATGCCCACACCGGCAATGCTGTGTCTTAGAGCATTTTCTCAGTCTAATTCTTATGGTTGACGTTAAATATACTTCCGGTTCCCCACTCGCTCTCTTGCATTTGCTTTTGCCTATATAAACTTGCAACCTTCCTGTTACACAAGTAAATTTTTGGCGAGGTAGATAATCCAATCTGCTTTTGTCTCGCAGACTTCACCCTTAAAATAGACGCCACAGCGATACATTCGGCACAATTGCTTTTGTTGCACATTCGCTTTAGTAGCGATAAAGATTTTTGTATAATTTTAGGACTCATGTGGGGTCTAATTTAATAGCGTATAGCAAGGGGAACTTATTAACAATTAACCTGACAAATAGGAACTGCGACTGGTCCAACTCCACTCCTCCCCCCCCCCCCCCCCTCCTTTATTGGAAACCAATACGAAATAACTGACGTAATATTGACGTCCATTAGTAGCATATGGACTACATTTTCTCCCAATTTAATTAAAGTATTGGAATTTCGAATCCTTTTTTCAATATATATTTAAAGAGATTGCTATGACTTCCCATTTTAGGTTTCAAATGAAATTCTTGGTAAGGTGGACTTCAAAACGATCTCTTATCAAATTTCTAACTGATATATCGTACTTTGATGGGTGATAAGATAGTCTTCTTTTAAGTGATGTACTACTGAGGGATATAAACTTATATTTGTGTGCTTATCGTAGCTCTGAATTCAAAAGTAGATATTACAAAACTGATGTCATCTTTGTCTTTTTGTTATACAAAAAATAATTGTGTTTGTTCTTTCTCGAGTACTTTTCATTGAACTTGTCGAATAGTTCAATTGGGGATAAGGGCGTCGAGTGTGTACGCTTAAACTGCAATAAGAGTGTCACAATAGTCTTACTTTAGTTGAATTCCAAATCCATTGAGTTGTTCAATTTTCAATAGGGGATAATTTTGTCCCATAGTATTACAATGTCCAGAAGTTCAATTTGCATAATTTGGCTTCCGGATAAGTAGGGAGCTTGCAGTCGCAACTTCGTGGCGTGCAATTCGTCCACAAGTTAAAGGTGCACTTCTTTATGACACTTATTTGTCTAATCAAACGTTCCGCGCTATAGTCACTTTCCTAACTCTTAACTGCGACATTGTGTCAACGCCGATTCCGATCGCGGCTAACTTTATTTGGGTGAATGTCAATAGTCCTGTGTCAAAAATGCTGTCACCGAAACCTCGAACTGAATGTCGTGCTTTTTTCCACTTGTTAATCTAGGTACAACTTTTTTGTAGATTGAGGTCGGCGTTGCTGACAGGAATGAGGCACTGTGTAATGGAATCCAAGTTCATCAAATTACACCTAGATAACATGCTATTTCCGAATATACTACAATTGTCAAGGCTTTAAAACTCGCTTGTCAAAATGTTGCATAAAAAGCCTTGCCACAACAAGTTTTTATTTTATAAGTAAGGAAATATAGGATGTAGGGGGCATAAAGTAGCACGGGATTAGGGAAAGATGGCTCATTAAGAAGGTGTGGAAGATAAACAGTGGAGTGGATGCAATCATCTCGTTACAATGGCCAGTACTCCTTACCACAGCGTTAGATTTTGAATGAGTGTACCTCCAGCTTTAGTTGCTCACCGCTGTTGTCTTGTTGGTCTACGTGCTTCCGTAGTAGTAGCCGGCGAGGTTGCCGGTTGAGCCTAGTGTCAATGTGCACGGTGATTTGCAGTTACTTCCAACTCCTGGCAAACTGAAACAGATTAATCCGTCTTCGGAGAAATTTACCAGATCCGAACGAGTAGCATGGTTCATTTGAAAACGTGATTAAAGGGATTGAACAACCATTTTTCATCTGCTTTTTATTTCTCGGCTCGAACGATGCATCTTATACCAGAGTTTCGGCCAACTTTGCTTCGATGTTGTCCTTTGAGTTTCCAGAGTTTAGCCCCAAATAAACAAGATCTATATGCACTGTAACAGGCCTAGTTGTATTTAGTCATCTCCACTTGAGTGGGGGTAGGGGGATGGGGGGTGTGATTCTCGTCTAAAACCCAATACAACAGACAAGTACATTTTTCAATATACCATGACTCTCTGTTATTACCAAAATAAAAGTTAAATGGCCTTGTGATGTTATAATTTGCAATTCCTCATCAACTTTTCCATACTATCGAGAACAGTTTTGATGAAAGCTTTTACTTCCTCAATTACAATTAGAGCTGTTCAGACTTCAAATTCTCCACATTATCTCTCCTAAAGTGTCTTTACGAAGGCCAAGTTCAATTGGTACATAAACTTGTTTTGATTGGGTGAGCGTTTCCTGCCTCTTTAAGATGACAGTCAGACGTAGTTTTATCTTTAAATCTAGTGTTTACCACTCATGGTCATTCTATCCAGCTCAGGCCAAACTCACAATCTCCTACGATTATGTCACCCTACCCTCTTGAATCTAAGGTCCCGTCAAACGCTTTTCGTTTTCCTGCTTAAAATATATTATTTTATTCAATCTCGCACCAGCTAAACCAAGCATTAAATACTGGTGTTCGTGTAACTTGAGTGTGTGATCAGGATTTAGTTCTTTGAATATCGCGTGCCTTGTTTATGATTTTAAAGGGCTCGACCAAAAGCCACAGCAAGACCAGTGAGTGTCGTTGTCTACCAGGAGCCGGTCCTACCCTCGCATGTTCGTGACCTTCCATCAGGTCATCCTTCCTCTCAAACATCCGCGTCATCACTGAATCGACGTCAAGCATCTTCTAGTGCATGTAACCCCGTTAGTGGCAATAAGCGAATTCGCAAACAGAGACCAATGTCATTTGTTGTACTGGGTACTGCGGACCCGTCTGGAGATAGCCATGATAACGAAAATCTCCTTCTACTGATGCCACCTATTAATGGCAGCCCTCCACCTGCCTATAGTCCTCGCAGGTATTACGTTTTTTTGTTTTGTTCATCTATTCTCCCTATCGTGTTTTGCAAGTCCGCTTCACTCTAGCCGCAGTCGTTTTGAGACTAGTTAGAACTAGCAAATCGATTTTCAACATTCTTCGGGAGAATGGTAGTGTGTTATAGAGCCCCCTCCTGGTGAGGATCTCGGACTAGTGTTTTTTGGCCATTTCATTCATTTGATTGGCACTTAATCCGACGGATTTTGCAAATGAGACCGTTAACCCCTGTTTCACTGGCAGATAGTCTCCCTATTAACAGGTTTTATCAAGGATGCCAATTAAACAAGAGGTTGAATAACTCCCAAGTCCTTGTGTACTAATTGGTTTTGTTTGCGGAAACTACTCTGATATCTCTTTTTTCAACTTTCATTGCAGTGTTTCTTTCTGGGTGTCATATGAGCATTTAAGGGACTCCTATGTATCTCGCAGAGAGGAACCTTGCATTACTAGGACTCATGCACCTGGTTGCAAAATTAGGAAGAATAGTTTCACCACCATGCTAAAATTGTTGTAATTGCTCGTAAAGTTCACCACCCTTCTCTGTTATTTACTTCTAGCAATATTTGAGCCTGTTTTTGGTGTGAACTTGCTGATATGAATTCGGTAACTACTAATGCAGGCCTTAGATAAGTCATACATGAACCTACCAGCCCAAAACAAGCTATCTTAATTGTTTTCTCCGTCACTTTCAGCCACAAAAACGCCGATAATCAAGCCGACCACAACGGCAACACCTAGCCCGGTAAATTCTCACAGAAACATCGCGACAGCCTGTTATTGCTATTACCTTGTGTCCTTTCTTTTCTATTACATGTTTTGCTGTATTGTGTATAAAAAAAGACAAATTATTCAATACTAACAATGTTATACTACCACACTTTTTAACACTTCTACAATGTCAATAGCATCACAAGTGCAACACACCAAGTAGGAATACATTAATTGGCTGGGAAATATACAAACACAATTTTTCTAAATCTACCGGCGTAATAGCTACCAGGTAGGGTTTGTCTTTTTTTGAAAGAGAGAGGGGGAATTGCGATAACATAAAATACAAAGAGAAATGCGCCTAGACCCAGCCAATAGAAGAAAGAGGGGAAAAGACAGCACTAGACTCTCAATTCTCTCTCATTGTCTTCACGATGCTGGCGCTGGTCAACCCAGTATTTCGCTTCTGCGAAATCATCAAAGAGACGAATTCTATCATCCGGTATACGTCTCACTTTCAAGAGACGCACTATTACCACAGAGAGTAGGAGAATTATGGAAAACAGAATGCAGATCGCTCCCACTGCAACTTTGATATCCCATCCAAACGATTGTTTAGTGCTGCTTATAGCGTCTGGTTTCGGTGTTAGCGTTGTAGTAGTGGCGGTAGAAGCAGTAGTGGCGGTGGAAGCAGTAGTGGTAATAGAAGTGGTAGCGGTAGTATCGGATTCAGTTGGTTTTAAGGTGGTTGAAGGTGCAGTAACTGACGGAGATGGTTCTGAGAAAAGAGCCTTATGAATAATTGGGAAAACATCATAGGTGAAGAAGTCCTCATTGCTTTGAAGACCACAGCCTTGTGAAAAAGCTGGGCCATAGGCCAAGAAGGTGGTTAGCATCTCCTTAACTGTTGAAAGGTAACCGTGAGCACCCTTAGGGTTTTTAGGCATCTTGTGCGGATTGAGATGATCCAGGGCTTCGAACGGATAGTACCTTATATCGATCATATATGGGGGAGAAGGAAGTAGGATAATGGGTGGGAGTTCCGCAGGTGACCATGCTTTGATTGGCAGTGTTTCTGGAGTGTAGGTCCTAAAATGTCGACTATCTCCCCTAATGAAGTCAAAGACCTAAAATTACGCAAAATTAAAAATAAAGGGGTGAACGTTTGATTTCCGGGAGTAATCGTTGGAAAAAAATTTTTGCTCACAATTATATCTTGATTAAGTTTAAAAACCAAAATAATTAGAAAAAGGGGATGATTCCAGACTGATAATAGTGTTGGGGAAAACCTACTAGCCTTTCAGAAGTAAAACTATTAAAATCAAATAAAAGGCCCATTTAGTCCTCCAAATCATCGACTTACTTTTCGAAAGACATTAGGTTTTGGCCAGATACCCGCAACCGCTCCATGATTTATAATATGATCGATATCAAACCTAAAGTAACAGATAAATAAAAGAAGTTGATAAAAGTTAATCAAGCAGATAATCATTTGGGATTAAAATAAGTAATGCGTCCTTACCACATAAATCTGTGTTCAGCAGTAACGAAGCGGTCGAAATTCGTCATTCCATGATCGGAGACAATCGCGAAATTTATATTCTCCTCCGGATGAACCTTAATATATTTTACTACATCCAAAATTGCCTCATCAATTTTAAAGATGGTGTCATTCTCCATCATAACATCCATGGAGGCTCCATAAAGGTGACCTTTTATATCGAGTTCATCGTAGTAAACAACTAAAACGCAAAGAAAGACGCTAAGTCACACAAAAAAACCTTAGAATGGAAGTTATTAGTGGATGAATTAAGGAGGCAAGACATGACTTATTCTAAAGGGAAGAATAGAACATTACTTGCAAGATCGGTGGACTCGTTAACCAATGCGTGTAAAGCAGTAGCAAGAGTTGATTTAAGAGTATACTTCCAGTATCTCCTTTGCGGAATACATTCAATGCCTTCTTCAATAACATCAGAACAGAATGGGAAGTGGTATAACTTCACATGCTTGTCCTAGAAAAGAAAATAGGTGATACCAAGCGATTGGCCCTAACTAACCTCGGATGCAGCCCTAAACCAAAGGAGATCGCGGTGGGTAAAATGTATGTCAGAAGAAATGTTAAAGCTGCTGAAATGATGTGACTCACGACCTGCAAAGAGGGCATGAATGTTGGTGAAACAACTAGAAGGGAAGACAGGCTTGACTTTTGGCACATAACATCCCTCCATACGCATTTGATTCACTCCTCCAGTATCATAAACGTGATCGAAGTAGTCGTACCTCAAACCATCGAGGAAGAGAATCAAAAGACGGTTTCTACTTGTATTTTGGCTATTGTAAGCCGCACTTGAGGCATGAGCAACAATAACGCAAAATAATAGAAATAAACGCCCCATGAGATATATCTAAAAATTCCCAAACGAAAAAAAACATAGAGAATATAAAATAGCGCTTATAAAACTAACTAGAAGAATTCATTGTAATAATAAGACTTTATTATAATATATTAAGTGTATAAGTTAATTAATTGGTCGCTAACAGCCGCAGTATCTAGAATACCCAGATCAGTGATGAGTGCGGTAATATAAGTGGGACTTGTATAGTCGATAGTGGGTACTTCAGTCTTCAGTTTTTTCGAACTCGGATTTTTTATATTAACCCAGGACTCGTACTTCGAGGTTGATGCCATGGTTGGTACACGTTCAGTATCTTTTTCTACATCCATTGGTTTATCAGTAATTGAAGGTGTTTTCGATTGCTTATGGTGTTTCCATTTCAGTTCATCCGGTATGTAGGATTGGTTGAAAGGGTAGACTCGAAGAAATTTAAAAGACTCCACGAGAACGTAAACTGGCTTACGTAGAGTGCAAGCAATCATAGCAACCGAGCATGAGCCCAAAGCATTCAAGACACCACCGCTCTCGACGACAGCCTCAGCTCCAAGAACCACGGCATCAATCTCCGGCATGACGTAACCCACTGCGGTGTCTGGTATAAGAGTACAGCTTACACCGTGCTTTGTCAGCTCCTTAACCATCAGTTCGCCAGATTTACTTGGCATGGATTGTGTGACATAACAATGTAGCGCCCTAGGATTCTTTTCGTTATTAACAATGTAAGATAAGGAATGTACGACATTGCGAGACTTGGCATGCGTCAGAAGTTTGAAGTTACTGCCAATGAGATGGTTAGTATTTCTTGCGATATTATCTCTAAAACCCCTCATCTGTGAGAAGAAATACAATAAAAAAATTTCAGTCAAAACATGTGCATGCAAAGACTAATTACATTACTTTTCTCAAATACATGCGAGCTCGGTCAAGAAGCATTTTCTTCAATTGTTCATAGGAAAGCGTTTCATCCAGATTGGCCATTGTAATAAAATGTTGGAAGATATCGCAGGCGGATTTGACAGAGCAATTACTTTCATCGGTTTGTTGCAGCTTCTTAACAGCATCGTTTACCATTTCATCAAGTCCCTGTACAGTTCTGATATTACGGCACTTCATGAGGCATATGAGCACCTCAATTGCAATAATACCCTCGGATGTATCCCTCCTTTCTCTGCATCGATCTGCAAAAATCTTACCAACATCCATAGACTCGTCATAGTCGATAGTCACCTCCGAAGCGACATTACCATTTGTGTCGTTTGCAGGTACAACCAACATTTATAACGATTGCGAGCTCTAAGGTTAATCACTTGCCGACTTTTGATTGGCTAATAGAAAAATATAAATAGTTGTCCCGATTTCTAATGATTTAATGTTCTAGAATAATTAAAAATTAATTATTATTCTTTGATAATTAAGAAAATTATTTTCATGGTGGCATTCAAATTATGGACTGATTTGCGGTCCATATTCGAAATGGTTCGATATTTTGAGAAATATATCCTTTCAGGTATGGCCACCAAGACTGGGATTTACGTATGATAAATAAATCAGTAAAATATTTAATGCTATCTTCTTAAAAAATGAAAGTAATGTCTTTGTAGATGTCGATAGATTGTATTCGAGCATTTCATTAACAAATACTACATCTTGTTATAGCTTTTCCTCAGAAATACCGTAGTTGAGATGAGCCTTTGCATAAATAAAGCAAAGGATTACTATAGTGTCTTGCTTAGATAGCAGTATCGGTTTGATTCAAAGATAGGAATTTTTGTGACCTTTAAAACGCTACAGATCAGATGATAGGGTTAATGCTATAAAAGATGAATGCGCATAGACAAATTTTTTCGTATGAATGATAAAATTGTATTCCTTATTGAGTGAAATAAGGCTTTTTGGAGTTTCCAGTTTATAATTTGCCGGTTAGTAAACGATTATCTTTTCTTATAGAAATTCAGAGGGGTCGCGTGAATACCCATCATAGTTTCTTTAATTTTTATTTTTAATTTTTTTTTTAATTTTTCACTTTCGGCAATTTCTCTTTGATCTTATCACAAACTTAAATGGTACAAGGTCATATATTTTCGGCCAGCATTACCAAGGTCGTTTGTCAATAAGTTCTCTCTAGTATGTTTAAGCGTTGAGGTTAAATGTGTATTCACTCGTAATTACTCATGTAATAAATAAGACCAATTAACGTGATTGATTGATTTACTGGTCGGTTATTATTTAACTTTGGACATTCCATGTGTTTTACTCATCTATGACTACCAAGATAGCCAAAGTGGGAAATCTTGCTTTGCATGTATTTAGATCAAACTTTTTGCGTGTTGCCTCAGTAATAGAAGATCCTGGATGTCTAAGGCATCTTCTTGTTTCTGTTTCCTCCCTTACACTCCATGATGTTGGTCTGGAATCACCTTTCACTCTCTCCCCTTTCCATCAGGTTAATGCTCCAGTTGTCTACATACACATAACAGAGAATGAAGTCTTCTCAATGGGTATGTTCATCCTCCGTCCGGGATCTCGCATTCCTCTCCATGGTCATCCTGGAATGTTCGGCGTTATTCGAGTCATGCAGGGCTCGATGCGTTGTCGTTCTTTTACACCTCTCTCACGAGAGCCCGGTTTGTTCCCAATACCCGAAGCTAGCAATCTTGGAGGCACTACTACCGTTATGTGGGGTCGAGCGTTAGCTTCTCCAGATCTCACAATTGCTGAACCATATGCAGATAAACTCCTTGCTGCTACGGATGATTCACCCTGTCTTCTCACTCCACGCTTGGGAAATTTACATGAACTCACTGCCGTTGATGGAACCGTTGTCTTCCTTGATATCCTCTCACCTCCTTATGATCATGATCTTGGCACCAGAGAGTGTCTCTTCTATCGTGAAGTGGATTTACCTAACTCTAATGTGGTACGTATAATAACCGTTTGCTTATTGATAGATCTGATGTACTACTTTAATGTTGGTAGGAAATTTTGTTTGGCATCATTCGGAGGTGGGGGGAGGTATTCTTTTTCCCTACTCAAATTTGTAGTTTCTTGAACTGTTGTACTTGAATTCAGTAGATCGAACGTCGAATTTTTTTATTTTAATATAATAACGATTTTATTCACTTATGTTCCGATTCCAATTGATAGTATTTCTTGAAATTCGTTTACCAACATTCGTCTTACCTGAGAAAAGATCCCCAGAAACAGCAGTTATCTCCGTTGAAATTTTCAAACCTCTTCCGACTTTTTCAGCTTCAATTTAAGAAAGTCCATGCCAGGGTTGGTGTCTTCTAAAAGAGGAAGGAAAGTTAGGTGGAATAGAAAATATTAATTTTGAACCATCATTGCATTTCTTGAGCCTCATTATCGTTGAAAGTCAGACACAACTTTTAGAGCTACAATTTTACCCCTTTTGATTATTTAGTTGTGCTCTTTACATGGGGCCTCGAATCTGTTGAAGAACTTCTTAACCGTCCGTTTACCAATATATTTTCAAATCGAAATTGAATAACGCAAGGAGTAGTGGCCATTGTGGGGAGATGGTTGCATCCACTCCACTGTTTCTTGGTGAGCCCTCTTTCCCTTATAAACTGGATCTCACCAAATACTTGTTGTGGCAAGGCTTTTTATGCAACATTTTGACAAGCGAGTTTTAAAGCCTTGACAATTGTAGTATATTCGGAAATAGCATGTTATCTAGGTGTAATTTGATGAACTTGGATTCCATTACACAGTGCCTCATTCCTGTCAGCAACGCCGACCTCAATCTACAAAAAAGTTGTACCTAGATTAACAAGTGGAAAAAAGCACGACATTCAGTTCGAGGTTTCGGTGACAGCATTTTTGACACAGGACTATTGACATTCACCCAAATAAAGTTAGCCGCGATCGGAATCGGCGTTGACACAATGTCGCAGTTAAGAGTTAGGAAAGTGACTATAGCGCGGAACGTTTGATTAGACAAATAAGTGTCATAAAGAAGTGCACCTTTAACTTGTGGACGAATTGCACGCCACGAAGTTGCGACTGCAAGCTCCCTACTTATCCGGAAGCCAAATTATGCAAATTGAACTTCTGGACATTGTAATACTATGGGACAAAATTATCCCCTATTGAAAATTGAACAACTCAATGGATTTGGAATTCAACTAAAGTAAGACTATTGTGACACTCTTATTGCAGTTTAAGCGTACACACTCGACGCCCTTATCCCCAATTGAACTATTCGACAAGTTATTTGCCTGACGAAAAGTGGTCGGAGAAGAACAGATGATGGCAGTGCTAAATCAGCCCGATCCAAAGACCGTTACAACTTTTGTCAACGGGTTAAATAATTATATTTTTTGCGTGGTTTAGTATTTTTTTTATCAAATTTTCCATTTCAATTTTATTTTTCAGTGTTCTATTTTTTACGAAAAAATTAATAATTATTTCGGTTTACAAAATACTGCCTAACATTAGATTCATTCAGTATATTGCGCATTTTGGCTGTTGATTTCATAGTGCTCTCTTTGTACATAGGTCTAACTACTCTACAAACTACGATTTTTGGCAAATTCAGTTTAAAATTTGGCTCCTAAATTGACAACTTAAGGTGTATTTTAGGCTAATCGATTGTTTTTTGGCCTCCCGTAATCAATAAATCGATTGTAATAATGCGTAATATGCAGATATACGTAAAAATTAATAAAATGCACGAAGGTTGTAGAGGTTATCTAGCGCTTTGCTACTTATTAATTGTCAGTAGGGTTAACTGTTGACCTCGCCAGCTGTACGGTAATATTTATCAGCATTGGTACTACCGCGTAGTAAGTAGTGATTATTGTGACGAGATATTCGCATCATTTAAATTTTCCATCTTTTTGCGCACTTTCAACATAAATATTTCGGCAAAATGTTCTTCAATATCAGTTAATATTGCTTTTTCTAAAACTCTGTAAAAATTGAAATTTTTTCCCATGTGCACCGAAAATGCTCGATCTGACCTCCTGATTCAAGCCATTCGATTATTTCGTTTCCTAATGTTTACCTAATTTAATTCTATGTGAAAGTGTTATAGTTTTACGCCTTAGTCACATTTTCTGCTACGTTTTATTTTCTTTTTTCCAGACTGACCACCAAACGCTTTCCCAAAGGACCTCTAAAGTCTACTTAACAGAGATCAACCAACCTCGAGATTATTGGTGTGATCTACTTCCCTACCGTGGTCCATCGATTTCTTAAGTTAATCAATCAAGCGGGGGTGGGGGAGAGGGAGTATTAACTTGAATGTGTTCCTAAATCAGTATTCTTCCAACTGTCTTATTAGATTTTGTGTACATATTTTGAAATACAATAAAATTAATGCTTATCGATAAGCTCTTTTTCTACTTAAATTCGCAGTGTCTACTTTATTAGATTTATAAGTTGTGCGCGAAAGATTAGATGCCACTGGTATAATCGTAAATGGAGACCAGACCTTGATTACAATTGCTCAGACCCGGGGAGGAAGTGCCGAAGCTTAAAGTTCAAATGACAATTTGTCTTATAAGAAAGTTAATTTGCTTACATTGGGATTCCAGCTACAGCTTATAGACCCAATAAACTGCAATCTGATGGCTGAAACCTATGAATTTCGCATGGCGACACCAAAAGTGTTCGATTCAGCTTCCAAACTGAACTCGGAGTAATGATTGGTGCGCTAATTATTTGCGAAAAATTGAGGATTTCTAATTGCTAGCGTGCGTCGTTTGTGTTTTATTTCTGGGTCAAGTGAACTGGGTAATTGAATTAAAGAGTGCAGCTAGAAATTAAAAGTTATTTTATTCGGTTAGCATTGCTTAAGGACAGACTTTAATTAGTAAGCACAAATTAGGTAATGAAACAGAATAAGCAGTTTTGCATAGAATGCAAGATTTATACTATGGTATATTGGAGGAAATTTTACTTGTTGGAGCTGATTTTTTATTGGCCAATTACTTGACTTTTGGATAACCAACGTCAATGGCGCAAGTTAGTGCCTTCTATCAAATGGGATAACCGAAATTTAGCAAGACTCCCTAAGTTCATTAGGAGAAATGCCCAAAATACTGGATCTGAGTAGATAGGAGGTATGCTATAGCAACTTTTAGGAAAAACCACATTCGACCTTCTCTCCTGGTGACCAGAATTAAATAGAGCAGTTGACAACCATCAAAACTAGATCGACATTGGTTGCATGATCTCTAACTTGGTAAACGTGCGACATTGACCGCTGCATCCTAACCCAAACAACAGAAATGGAGAGAAATCCAAATGTATATTATTTTAAAACACGGCTATTCGGGCACTGTTGGAATGCTCAGAAGCCCGCTCCCTAATGATATTAACCACGTACCACGTAGGTGTCCCCAGGCTACAGTTAACTCAGACTCGAAAAGAGAAGAGTGATTTAGAGACAACCATGTTTCCCACTAATGTTGTCATAAATGCCTCACTTCTTGGCCCAGTAACAATATAGCGTAAAAATGGCAAATTCTTATTTTCTCAAGACAACGTAGACAGTTGTATCTGTTCCTCCACTCGCCCTGTCATTTTAGGAGAGTTGATGCGGCGGCACCCAATTTCCCATCCTATTCATTTTATTGATCCTCTTCAAGCGCAATTTCACAATTGACTATTGAAATTAAATTCCGTAGATGACAGAGGATCTGACTCAACAAGGGATTTTAATACGTCATCGCCAAAATTTGCAGGTCATCCTGATTTGACGCATCGTTTAACGTCCTATTGACCATACATTGCGGTAATGGCTTTAGTATCCTTGCAGGCGCTCAAACCTCGACGCAAAAAATGTAGTATCTAATGTCTCTCTGACATGTTCTGCGTCTGATTTTGGTTTGGACATTTTACTCTTAAAAATAAAATGAAATTTATTGCCTATAAATAATATTTAGCGACATTTCTTCTAAGAAAAACGCCCAGTTGTTTTCTTCACCGAGTCTGGATACAAACTAAACTCAGTTATTTGTTTATAGAATGTGCAATTTCCAACTTCTACCCTGTATCGGATTGCTGCACTGATAAGCCTTGACTTATGCTCAGTAATCTCTATAGCAAGATCTCCTCGTTTGGAAAGGCTCCCAGGACTCACTAAGTTGCCACAAAGTTATAGAAAAAACAGATTTACGGTATGGAACACGTTTACTTGGGATGTGTGTCTGTCACAGAGCTTAGTCACTAAAATACAATGAAAGGCTTCTTAAACAATGCAGGGATTATTGATTGCTGGCTGGCTGAGAGGTCTCTGCGCTCACGATTGCGCTTGCTGCGTGCGCGACAAGTAACACGAGGTTTCTTTGTTCAGATATGACAGCGTTATGCACTCCAGTCAGTCTGAAAGCATTATCAACATGTCATTATCAACTATTTCAGCGCTTTGAAATAGTGAGAGAAGTGGATTTTGATTGGGCATTAGTGGCACCAAGGAGACTCTAATGCCGAAACCGGAATATTAAGGTTCAACTGAAGAAATTATAAAAAATTAATATAAATATTGAATTAAGTGGATAAATAACTGATTAACCTTTTGAAATTAGGACATCGCGCGGAATTAGGCCCGCTTCATGCGAGTTACTCTAAGAACATTTATAACAATTAGTCTTCTAATTAACGCCTAAAAATCAATTAACCATCTAGATCGAAAAGGTTTTTATAAAGACCATCTATTCACTCGGGTCAGCATACTGCTACCTATTGATTAGGCTGACAGGCTAACTTGAGATCACCTGGAATGTGAACTGGCCATCCGGTGACAATGAATAGACTTGTGGACTGCACAAGATGAGTTAAAGCAATCTCATTCTCCAGGGTCAAACTGGAAAGAGTGGCCGTGAATGCAGAAATTTCTCAGCCAATCATCAAATGACTTTGTGCAACTTAGACTAACATTGATTGTATTTAATGACTAAACATGTGCGTAGCTCGTAAACGTGTACAATAAATGCCTTCCACACCATACATCCTGTCTCCTTAATACTATTGAGGTAGCTTTGCTGATTTCTTGAGTAATTTTATACCAACGAATTTTACCAGAAAAGATTTGTGCACTTACCGCTACAGAGTCCAATTCGGATTTTACAGTGGGGCAGTGAGAATTTGTTGAGGAGGTAAAGGGAGTGTTAGAAAGTAGGCGGATGAGTAATGCAAGTAGAAATTAATAATCAATACACAGGTGCGTTTTGATTACATGAGAGCTCTGTAAAAAGTGCGCCCTCCATTCATATTAGCGTAACAAACTCCCTTAAAATGGGGGTTTTAGAGTGAAGCTTTCTTCAAATCTAGTAGGCAACTCTTCCCGATTGATCTCAAATTTAGAAACATCTTTTTCTGTTATCGTTTAACATAATAAAGTTGTGTAGTTATAACGCTCTTATTGGCTTTCAGGGACTTCCTCACAGAATTTAATAGCTTGAAATATTGTGTGACTAGCATGAACATGAGTTAAAAGTAGAACAACTTGAAGGTCAACAAAAATAAGTTGTTATGTAACAAATGCAATGAGTTAAAAAGTGAGCGTGAGGCATGATATTTGGAGGAATATCTCCAAAATGTAAGCACTGAGGACAACGGTAGTAATTCAGCAAATCTTAAATGCATAAATGGAAACTTGTTTATTTGACAAGGTAGTAAACGTTCTAAACCAACCATTAAGAAATCAGAAACTGGAATAAACATTCGTTCTCAACTGAATTACATTATTATTAACTATAAAGGGGCTTGAAGATTGTCTAAGCCGTAGCTGATAAGCTTATATTTGTGAAAACCGAAATAATTGTTAAACGTAGTGAGAAAATCTAGATTGCTTGAGATTAAAGTTGAGAAAACAAGCTGGGCAGTGGGGACGCCATTTCTGAGAACTAGCAGGAAGTAATGAGTATGCAAGCATGTTACGCAAGGAGTGCGCCGTCTTAAACTTCGTCGTTAACTACCCAAGCTCATGTAAGGAAGTGTTAATACTTAACTAGGGCGGAGAGAAGGCATCCTGGAGTTCTTCTCACATGAGGAAATGAAAAACATCCATCACGAGACTTAACAGGCTTTCATTGGTAATAACATTAAAATTCTTTATTTTATAATGGATGTTACACACATAGGCCCTGAATGAACCTTTTCTGGCAAAATCCTCTCGTATAAACTTGCTCAAGAAGTCAGCAAGGGAAGTATTGGAAATTATGGTCATGGTAAACGTGATTAATAATTGTAACTTGTTGAATGTTGATATCTTATTGGCTGAGCAGGCCTCTGCGCGCACGACGTACCTTCCATTATGTTCAACCCCGCATGAAATTCTTTGATCCGCCCTTGTTAACGTTTTGCTCTCCACAACACAAAAATCTTTTATTACCAGATCATCTTATCAATGACAAAGTATCATTATGACAATAGTTGCCCTTTCCACTTGGTGTTTGAGGAGCAAATTATTTTGATAGTAGTTGACATATTTAAATGAAAGGAACTCGAGGCAAATGTACATATAGCATGTGGTTCATTGTGAAATTGGATTTATACCTAAATATGCACATCCTTCTTCACTCAATCATAGTTCTTGGTGGTCTCTATATGGAACTGAGCACGATTCTTTACCGCCATTGCTATCAAAAAACAGATTTCGGAATTTCATAGAATACAGTGAGTTGGCCCATTATTGAATACTTGAACGCCTGGAAATTTACATCAATCTCAATATACACCTCTTTAATACAGTTAATAATAAGATTTGAAATCGCATAAATTTAGTTTCCAGGGCATATGCCATTTGTAGATAATATCCTATTCAGGCTTGAAAATTGATGTAATTTTATAGAACGGGAACATTTTATAACCTTTTCCTGCCTTCTAATCACATATATTTCAGATCTGGTATTAACAGAATTATTTGGTAAGTCTGCTGACTCAGAGGTTACGGGTTCTTCACTAATTATAATAATAATCTATAATTGACGTATTATTTAGGTATTCTAGTTGGTTCGACTTGATTTGATTACCTGGCACGAAAGAAGAGCCAACTGGCTCCTAAGTCCAGGGAGTACAGTCTGGATGCTCAAAAAATGGATCAACGACCAACAAACTACGTGTGACTTGCGTTATAAATGTGGTCTATTCTCACATGGCGTCATTTGAGTTCAGGCGTACCTTTGCTAAACCCTTAGTCTACTCAGGCCATTAATACATCCACGAAAAAGTACGATGAAGTATACTGGCAAAAGCTAAACGGGTAGAGATATCAGGACATAAGTTTCCTATTCGAGTTTACTTTATCCTACTATATAAACTCGAAATGCGTATTCTAAAACATTTTCAACGGGCCTATAACTTATCCTCTACCTGAGACCTCATGGCTATTATCTTACTTCGTTAATATTATATAAATCAAGAGATTATGGCAACACCTAGCTCTAGTCACTCAGACGGTTTTATAATAATAAAATGTAGAACTTTAATATAGCAGTAATAGTCGCATCTACCAAATCTCATAAAGAAGGGAATAGGCAATCTCATTTGTTAATACAGGTCAACTGAAGGAGTGGTCAGGAGTGCTCCTCTCCCCGTCGTTAAATAGTTTTGGAAAATACTAGTCAAAATGTCAACCTTGTATCTACTATGATGCAGAATCGAAGTTCACAGCAATCTTGCCTCGTACACTAATTTGTTGATTATTGAATTCGCATTTCTACTCCACGTGTATAATCTTATGAACGCCGCAATTATTGATTAACCAAACAGTTTACCATTTCCCACTGCTTCGGGTAAATTTCCTTGATTAAATAACAGACATTTGATCTAGATTTGAATATACAGCAACACTGCAGAGATAACCTGGATAATGCTAATGGCTGATGGCGATTACACCAGTAACTAGGCAGCGGAAGCCAACTGATAAGTTGGTATTGTGGAAATCCTCAACCAGTACAGATCCTTGAGCTAAAAATATACCCAAGGATGCTACTCCCATTGTGGTGAGTGGTTGCTCCCACTCGCCTTGTACCAAAATGCATCTTATTAACCCACCTTTCCATCTTTCGTACTCCTAAAAATTTCTGTTCTATTTCATTCTACCCTACATGTTAATAAGATGCCCTAGTAAATGCGTATTTAGACCACTCTTCCTAAAATTATTTTTTCAATCTCATATTGAAGGTGCACAAATATTACAGAGCACAGGATTGAGTAATGCACATTTGTTACACTAGATGTAAGGGAAAACTAGTACCCGAGGGACATAACTCCCTAAATATGGATGAAAGTTCAAATCGACTCATTGCATATTTGTCTCTATAATTCCTGTCTAAATCGTTATATACATTGAGACCGTCCTATCAGTCCTCCTCAGTAAACACCCGATGATCGAATTGATTGATTGAGACACATCTGAATAACCATAAATTGATTATGACACTTCAGTGGGTATGGGAACTCTGCTCCATTCTATTTTTTATGCACTTTTGATCCAAAGTAACCCGTAATTCAGCGCTATATTCAAACAGACACCACAAAGTGGGAAAACATTTAAATTCCAACACCCAGCCACCGCCCCCCCCCCTCCCCCCATGTAAAAAATAAAAAGACAAAAAATAAAAACAAGTATTACCGCTTTATTCCACAATGATAAACACTCAAATAAACCGTACACATTGAAGCCGGTCCGGTCTAAAGATTCTAGCATTTTTTTCAACATACAATCAATAGTTGTAATAGTGGTAGCAGTTCATTGAGAAATAATAGTAATAGGTACATGAATAATATGAATGCTGCATTAGTATGTACAAATCTATCTTTCATTTTATAGGGGCTCAAATTCCTAAGGCAACACAATCTTGCGGCCTAAAACTGCCTCTAAGGCTGCCAGG
This sequence comes from Hymenolepis microstoma, assembly GCA_000469805.3. NCBI lineage: Eukaryota > Metazoa > Platyhelminthes > Cestoda > Cyclophyllidea > Hymenolepididae > Hymenolepis > Hymenolepis microstoma. Next base: position 4,277,802 of record LR215995.1, on the reverse strand, counting down.
GGATTTGAAGAGATGGTGTCGGGTGTCACCAAGGCATCACTACTGCCAGCACTTTGCCCACCACCACCAATACCACCGTCTTCTCCTAACACATTAGATTCAACCCCCGCATTCTCCTCGCCCCCCTCAGTACTGTTAGTCGGTGATAAGCCAGGTATAGAAACCAGGGGAGAATTTCTAGCAATACCTAAATTAGCTACTACTTCAGTTTCTCCCCCAAAGGGAAATGAATTTGACGGTGGTGGAAGTGTTTCAGGCGACAATTTGGCAGGTTCCTCCTTAATAACTTCACCCGACTTCTCACAAATCCCGAGGCCAACCTCAGAGAGGTGGGGTTTTTGCGGATCAAGCACATCAAGATTGCCAGAAGAGGATGAAAAATTCAAGGTTTCAATTCCATTTTTTGATTCTATTATATCGGGCTCGGATTTTATTGATACAGATAGCTGATGTGCAGGACTCACAGATCCAGTCATTGCCGTTTCGGCTTTCACATTTAAAGAGTTTTGGTTTTCTTCCATTCTCACTTCCTGGCATGTGAATGTGTCAACGGCAACCTACGGCAATCCGACAATAAGAACGAGTTCGATTGCGAATAGCAGTAAAAGGGACTAAAACTGTAACTTACCGGAAACTGTTTTCCAGCATCTTCTCGGCAGATAGGATGGTAGGCCTTGCCGTCTTCGATTATCGCGCCCAAGAGCATCCATTCACCTTCCTGTCGATCGAAAATCTTATCGAACTTGTCACCACAGACAGCGCATTCCTAAGGAGAACAAATTGAAATAACTGATACAATCAGATAATCAAGGTCAAAAGGTAGATAGAACATACGTTTAATTTTTCATCCGCAAAGGCCGGACATTTATATTCTTTCACTTCGTGTGTATCAGGATCGCTAGTATCCTCCATAAGCCCATAACTGAGCCAATTACTAGCGGGTTGGTAGTAGTTTCGACTCCGCCTACCTTGATTTTCCGTTGAGTTCTTCATGTAATGATAATCTAGATGAGCGACAAAGGCTGGATCATCTTCACTCGCAAATCGCAAGCCACACTGAAGACACTGGAAACCAGAATAGAGAGCGTCGATCTCCGCCACATAGACTCGGCGGAATTTCTCCCAAGAGTAATCCTTAATGTCTGGTAGAACCTCCGGTTTCTTGAACACTCCGGAGGCAACAAGTTTACTCAGCAGATCATCCACACTAACTGGAAGAGATGGAGGAGGGACACTATGTGCGATAGAGGTAGGAGGAGGAACCAGTTCGGCTTTAATTTCGGGTTTTGCATCTTCGATCCTTAACGGGTTAGGCATCTTTTGAGGCTGTTGTTGGTATTGACGATTACCAGGGGCCACGGCATCAGTAGGACGATTTTCCATTTGTTTCTCTAGCTCAAACAGGGGATTTTTAGGAGCCAAGTGGAGGTTGTTAGGTGAACCAAAGAGACCTCGATATGCCCAATCAAGAATTTGGCGGGGAATAGGAGGAAGCACATTTAGACCGTTAGGAAATTCACAGTCGTACATAACAGGAACTGTCTGTTGATCAATATTAATAGTAGAGTACTTTGTGTTAAAAGGGATAGTGTGTGGCCGTCCATCTATTACCAATTCATGACCAGGTCCACCGAGATAGACCAACCTATCGCGCCCTAAAAGGCGTACTCTTGTAAACCCCGTTCCAGGAACTACGATTCTTTGATGATCAATAATAAATGCCATGTTTTCACATCGGAATCTAACGGCGTAAAAGTTATCACCAAATTGTATTAAAGGTTGAATACGATCCAATAGGAGACGATAACGGTATCCATCTATGGTAATTTGACGTTCGGGTTTGGGGTTCGAGGCGCGGAAAAGCATTCGTGGATCAATCCCAATCTGAATCATGTGATTAAGGCCATCGATTTCAACACTCCAATCGGGTCCACTGATTTGGGGACCCCGATGAGGTGGACGATTGAAGCCACTGGGAGACATGTTGGGGTGATGTAGCATCTGGGGTGGCATTTCTGGAGGCATCATACGATCTGGACTCATTCGATAGGGGGGCATTTGTGGACCCAACATATGAAAATGAGGAGACCTAGCGGGAGGTCCCGGCATTGGATTAAGAGGACGCATAGAAGGCTGATTAAAAGGGAGTGTAGGAGGCGCATTATTTCGAGGAATATTATCAAAAGATGGAGAAGGAGGACGTAAACGAGTGCTAACATCAATGCCGTTGGAACTCGGAGAACATAAATGAGTGTCAAATCCCTGAGACCTAGGCGACACAGATGAACTAGTTGTAGAAGGCTTAGGTAGACCACCCAAACGCATATCAACATCAAGCCTCTTAGATTTATCAACATCTGATACACGAGAAGCAACAGTAGCTGAGACAGAATCGCTCGAAGAGCGCATATCCTGATCCTTAACACTGAAAAGTGCTTTCGCCTTCTTAGACTCTTGTCTTTCTACTTCTTCTTCGAAACGACCAAGCTTGCGAGCTATAAATTCCATTTTTTGATTTCCATCACGATCTATAAGAAACTGACCTCCTGCAACTGTACTACCACTTTCAGGAGGAGATTTTCGTTTTTTACAGAGCCTAGGATCACGAGACTCAGATATAACAGGATTAAGTGGTTGACTAGTAGAGCTGGCAGGAGTTTGTTTATTATTAACTTTTGCAGAAGGTAACTTCGGTACTGAAGGTAAACGATGCTCAGAAGGCGCATCATCCTTTGGGATAAGAGGCCAAGCCGGGTCCAGTTCTTGAACAGCCAAATCTAGACTATGCATCTTAGGGTAGGGAAAGATGTCCTTCCACGTTGTTCGCAGATTAAAAAGCCGTTTTCTAGTAACTTCTTCACGAATCTAGATTACGAAAGCTATGCATTACTTAACACCCAAAAATTCTTATTCACAGTATAACTAAACAGTATTACCATTTGGAATGAATGAACAAAAAGCGGTACAATAGGGTCGGTAAATAATTTTCTGTATGGAACATCAACATTTTTGACAATGGAATCAATAACGTATAAGCCCAGTAGCTTATAAACCGCAGCAATCTAAAAAAGTAATTATTACTTTATTTATGGATAAAAACAACAATACGATGGAAAACAAAATGATATAAAGCAAACCTCATATACATGACGAACGGTAGCCTCAACGACCTTTTGAGGAAATCCAGGTATCTGTACATGGTCTTTTGCAAGCAAAGTCAGTTTGTTGATTTTGTTCTTATCGTTTTCCTTTAAGCCATCCAAGCTATTGCGATAAATACGCAAAATCTGCTCTGCATCCGACATCGCTTCACAAATAAAATGCCCAGTAAAACGACTGGATTTGACTACGTATTAAAACAAATTCAAGAAACATGTCTGGTACGAACAACAATCACTTGTTAGATTTAAGCCTACTAACAGACTAAACATTACTAACATCTTAAAATGTACTCATCTTAAACAGTAAACTATATAGCGTTAAGTAGCTCTGACACCAAATTAAAATCATCAATGTATGAGCAGTGATAAGTTTTACAACTGTAATAGCCTCAGGGTGTCCAGAATAGCAACAGTACTGTTTTAATAATGTATGTTTTACTTGTCTTTTCAAAACACTTAATATCAACCGTTTCTGTCAATATTAAACAATGTTTACTTTCAATCGCTTTTCCAATGGTTCGATTAGTATATATCGTAAGAGATATAGATATCAACCTTATGATCTTATTTAAAAAAGAACTGAAACTATTAAAGCTAAACAACGAAGCTCCATCTTTTGAATTCGTGGAAATAATAATACATACAAATTTTTAAGCGTTTTAAATTTTAAAAGGTTTATTAGGTTTTCCCCACTCTCTAACCTCATTTACCTAAAGGTTAACTAGCTTTATCCTTCATTAATATCAATCAATTTACTATTATTCATTCTTAATTTATGGTACTACGGTCAATTTTAAGAATGTTCTCTTTAGCCATTATTATGACTTTCTTTTTACATCTCCATGTCTTTTTTCTAGCAGAAAGATGTTAACAACTATTAACCTAATTCTAAAAACAAAGAATTACACTTCGATATTTAACTAATTAAGAGTTTTGATTTAAAAAATCTCTGCAATAATTTAATTAGTATAAGTTTGGAACTGCTTCAGGGGATTGACTTCGTGAATATGAGAACTCTTTTCATCTTTCAAAATTTATTGGATTCAGTTCATATAGGTTGACAATAGTAATGATTTTTGTTTCCACACCGTGGAAAAGTTAGCGAAATAATTCAAAATCACAGTTTAATTAGGACTGGAGCTCAATAAATAAGAAAATGGAAGAATTCAAAGATTAGAAGTTGTTAACTACAACTAATTGATAGGTCGACAAATATACAAAAGTGGTTTATAGGATCCGTAATTATGAGCAAAAGCTTAAATCGTACATCGTAACGCGTTAATAGTCTTGTACTGAATTTAGCGTTAATGCTGAGTTTGGCCTTAGATCTTCTCTTATTTCGTCTGACAGTGCCTGTTTGCTTGTTTATTTCAGTATGCTTAGCAGATTCCACTCTTTTTAGTATCATTTCTGTAAGATTTTACATTTGAATGATGAGAGAAAATCGGATGAAAATATGTGCATCAAAAGATGTCTACCATTATCAAGTATAAAAATCATTGGTCATTAAAGAATGCTCATAAGATAAAGTGTTATAGTTTTATTCAGATAATTAACGCTATTTTAGTTATTCAGAAATTAGAAGAATGAAGCGGTATTAAACTGAATTATAGACGAAGGCAAATATGCTGTCCGAATTGTTTTGTAAACGAAAAAAATGAATATGCATTCCTTCCCTTCTTTAGCAAGACATTTAGCTGAAGTTGGATATATCTATTTAGGCGGATATTCCTTCTACCAATACCTTTGATTGAAAGGTTAATCGAGAGTGTTATTTGACTGAAAAATATATGAAGTTGCATTTCAATATCATTAAAAGTTTTACGGCATTAATACATCCGTAACCTCTGACAGGATCTAGTTAAATGATATAAGTTCAATAAGAGCTTGACGCTTAAAGATGTCTGGATGTTTAATTTTTTTATGATATTGTTCTGCATTTATAACTTTTTATCAATAAAAGTATGATGTGGGATAGACAGTATATTACATTCGAAAATGTAGAATAAAAGACCGCCAAGAAGAACGTCGAACGCGAATCCTAGAAGTATAGCCAAAATTAGGGGACATAATTTCTAATAAAAAACAATATAAAAATAATTTTAAATATATGAAGGTTTTACAAGCAAAATAAACGAATGAAATTTCATTCCTGCCTTTTTCATTTAGCACTAGTTAAACTGTGAACACTTAGCTTGAATACCTTTACTGACCTAGTATACACCAATCGGCTGCTAGCAACATAGGTGCCACGACTGATTAGACTGCGGTACTATATAGAATGCATCTAGATGCACGAGATGACATCGATAATCTCAATCAGTGATTTGTTTTACGTTTTATCTTAATTTTTTTAGTATTCGGCTGTATTGGGTTTTATTTTACGTCATAAAGCTTGCGAAGGCTTTCTGCTTCTTTACTATATATGATATCCTCAAGGGATTCCACACTCTTACTTATCTTTTTATCTTCAAACTTTTGTAAGTTTGCAATAAATATATTTACTCTTAGGTATGCGGCGTTTTTATTTGTATTACAGAAACCATTACAAAGCCATGGACCTCTCACAAGACTTCAAGTTGTTTCTATTTCTGATCATTATCTTCATTTAGTTCTTTCGGATTTTGCGACACTCATTAATAAGAGTTGTACTGGATATAGTTTGGATAACTGGCCTAATCATTTGCGGGCCTTTTCGGTTTATTCTGCTCTACGAACATGGTGATATCGCAATGATTGCTATTCTAACATCAGTTTTCGTAAAGTCAATCTCCTCAGGAAAGGTTTGTTTCTTTATATATATTTTATTTAACTTGATAGTCACGAGGAACCTTTTTTTTCATCTTTGGTGTCGTATCGATTGTATTTTTCGATCATGATGTTCAAGATACTGTGATTGAACATCGTAAGCTCATTTTACTTAATAAAATACACTTTTAGCTGAGGGAGTACATAAAAGTCTTCTGATTCACAGGATTTACGAACTATTTATACATCTTGGATTGTCAGATCACAAAGTAGGCGTTTATTTTACATTCAATTCCCATCTAACTCCTTCAAACAAATTAGTTTGGAGCTATTCTCTTATTGATATCGGCTTGTGCAGAAGCTGGTTTCACTTCCGCTGCTCGAACGCTAGCTGCATCGATTGGTGGTGCTAAAAGACTTCATGTCCTTTCCACATGTGCCTCTGTTTTTCTTATTCTTTTGGTCAGCGCTTTTGCTGCATTTTTCGGTACAATCTTCTTTCACAGAGAACCTTCAAAGGTTTGTTCGTCTTGCTCACTAATATAATCGGTTTTTAAGTTGGATATCCCGTTGACTGAATTCAGCTACTCCTATGGTTTTTTTGCAACCCTCGTTGTTGTACTGGTCTTTGTTGCTGACTTCTACTTCACTGAATTCATGATTCGAAAAGCTGGACCAAACTCTGTTCAGAGGGCTTCATATCCCTGTCTTGCTATTACAGCTTTTCTTATAAGGTATGTTATTATTTGATAAACTAATTTAAACTTTTCTTCTAGTGCCTGCATTAACGGCTCTGTTGTTACTGTATCGGCGTCTGTGCTTAATCCAGACAGCCAGTTGGACCCTATTTTCCCTGATTCATCGCTCTCTCAGCCAGCTCATTATCTTTCTACCGGGGTTATTCTAGCTCTAGTGGCTTTCCTCTATTGTAAGTGTCCTGTTCATTGCTCAATTCCTTTTAACATTTTTACGTTTTTTATTCGGTTTGATTAACCAAACTGACAGGTTACGCCGTGCACACAGTCATTAAAGTAGAAGGATTTTGATTTTGTTAATTTTATCTTACCTCCTTTTGCTATCAAATCATCTGTATCCGAAAGCGCATTAATTTATACCGATAACCTATAATATCTCCTTGTTTGTTTGTTATTACATACTGTGCATTGCAGGACCTGCCTAAACCACTGGGTATTTGCGCGTCCCAAAAAATATTCCATAAACTATCACGTCCATCTTGTAGATTGGGAACAACAGGCCTGTTTCCACTTTTATTCATATTCCACGTCTAACTATACCTGAGTACTTGCTAAGTTATCTCCGCTGTTAAGGTGCAGTCACAAACCTTTGTTTGTCCTTGTATCCTCTGAAGGGTCTGTTGTGGAACCCATGATAGCCTCTATGCTTTTTCCGTTCTTCTGGATCTCCGAGGAATGTATTTATCTTCTGCTTATTGCCTGCTGTCGATCCAATTAATCAAAATTTTTATAAGTATTTTAAAATCGAGAGAACTAGCCAGTATTATTCATTTGTGTTTTGTTTTGATGACAACCTATAAGTACTCAAATGGATGGGCGGATGACAATACTTATGCATATTCATAATTTATCCTTTAAATGCTTCCATAATGAACGAAGAGGTGTTTAAGTGAAGGTGGGGAGCGAAATTTCGGCGACTGAAATTCTCTTTGTGAATAGTTGACTTATTGGTTGTTCATTCCTATCATTGTGGTAATGTGCATATTTGCCTCTGTGCTTGTTTATGAGAACTTTTCAGTGGTCAGATTGGCCAATTACAAGTGCTGTCAATCGGAAGAGAGGTGGTTGTATGCGGTCTTCTTTTCATTGGTCTTGAGGCATACATGTTTGCAAATTTCTAACTATGTGCGGTAATTATTACGCCTATGATGATTTTTATTTAGAATTTGAGGTCTTATTCTCCATATACTTCTCAGAGTAGTTTCCTATCCACGTGTTATTTATTTCAAAAGTTTTCTACATGCAACCTCTACCAGTTCATGAGATTTTATTTAAAGTTGGTAGTGATTATATTTTCTCTCAACAGCATCAAGCTTGCTAACTCGATCCAACACAGATATCACGGGTGGTGGGCGCAGATTTGTGGGCTTCTCTCCTGCTGGTCTGCCTCTCTACACTCCACAGGCAGCACCCTCTACTACTGGAGGTGGTGATGGAGAGAGTCTGAGCTTCGCCTACCACGCCGTGGCCACCCTCAAACAAGTCACTGCCGATAAGGCCTCTTTCCGCATATTCGTCTTTCTCTGCCTCAATCTGGTGAGTTCTGCATTATAATTTCTAGAGCATAACTACGGAAAATGTAAACCGTAGTAACTTTATCAAGATTAGCTAATCTCGCTAGATGTGTTATTCATATTATAAGCGTCAGCTCACTTCAGCTAGCCCTTAAAGTAACCTCTGAATTTTGCGTTTTATTTAATGCAATCAGAGTTTCAACTTCTCTCTTGTGTTCACCTCACTACACATTTGGAAAAAGGTATTCTGGATCCACTCTTAAGAAAACTCACCTTCTATATCCTGACAGCCTTGACTAGAATTAACCTAACTGTTGGCCATTCATGCCCCTGCGGGTGCACCCATGGGACCTGATCTTAAGATACATTACTTTGCAGATAACCAAGTCGACCACTGTGTCATCGGCTCAAACAGAAAGTTCAAGAAGAATTTAGTACCTGAAATTCAAGGAGTCGAGTGTTCGCCTACTTAATGCGTCTTATTACCGTATGTTTGAAGTTACTTGACCCACCTAATTGAGTAATTCGCTGTTTGAACTTTGAGGTCACCTAGGGCTGATATCTGCTATTGTTAAGTTAATGGCATTGTTGTATCTAATGGGTAATTGAACAATGGATACTCTCTTTGTAGATAATTACAGAATTGCATGTTAAGGTCAGTGCGAACTGCCATCTAAAACCCAAAAGAACTTGCAAGTGGAATGCTCAAGTACTATTCAGGTTCCGGGCAAAAGACTACGCAATCTACTGTCATTTTTGTAATAATAAGAGATTTTTAAGAATATTTTCTCAATTATCACCTCTTTTCTTTTATCTATCAATCGATTTAGAAATATATTCTGACAGAAAACGATTTACTACTTTCTGCTATTAATTTTTTTCTACACTTAACTTCGCTAGTCTCAACATAGGGAGTATCTCAAGACTGGAAAAAGAATGCTTTCTTTCAAGTTAAAGCCGCTAGCTCTTAACTCTCAACCCGGTGACCCAAATCAGTATTAGTATTCAAGAGTTTATCTATGGTGATGGTACCGTAAACGGAACTCCCTCTGCGTACTGATGGGTTTCAAGCCTATTGGCTCCAATATGCCACGTTGGTCGCTATGCCAGCTCGGCTTAAGAGTATCTAACTAACTATAATTTAGAAATTGCCTTGTAGTCACCTCTATGCGAGTATTAATTATTCACTGATCGTTGCTATTATTCTTTTCAGAAGAGCAACTGAAATTAGTCAGCAATAAGTCTAATATGTTGTTAAAAGAGTGAGAATCGAAAACAAGTTTTGATAGTAAAGTGTGGATATTTAAAATTCTTGCTTCATTTCTCTGAGCAATATTCAAGAATGTGTTCCAACATTTAAATACACTTGAAGTAATCTTTTAAACCGCTCAACCAATGGAATTTTTTCAATACTTCTATTACCACTCCTTATCTCCTCTTTGCAGTCTTTCACCTTCATTGAACTTTTCTACGGTGTGTGGACGAACAGCCTGGGACTCATCTCTGATGGTTTCCATATGCTCTTCGATTGTGCTGCTCTTGTAATGGGTCTCTACGCTTCTGTGGTCGGTCGGTGGAAACCTACTCGGATCTACTCCTTTGGGTACGTGGCAAATTCCTTTTAACCGTTTGAGAGTCACGATGAGTGCTAAACTGTTACACATTGGATCCCTTAAAGCAAGCACACGGACCTTTCACTAGTAGGCTGAACCCCTGTCAGTAGCATTGCCTCGATATTTCAAAACAATTAAATGTACCATTGACTCGTAAATTTTTTCATGTCGTATGAATATTTTGTGCACGGTTCTCTATAATGTTTTAACAATTCATTATCTAACACTACTCATATTGTCATTTCACAGTTTTCATCGGGCGGAAATTTTATCAGGATTCATAAATTCCCTTGCCTTGATGGTTATCTCTTCTTCTATCTTCGTCAATGCACTAGAACGCATTCATCAGCCTCCTGACATTAATACCGATAGGCTTATGGTGAGTTCGATTAAGTCCTCTCACCTATTTATACTTTTCCCTTTGACCTGGTAGTTGAACTTCCGTACTTTCTAATCGTTCTTTCACAAGAGTTAATAGACCCGTTTCCTTCAAATAAGTTGCTTATTTTAGATGATCCGCAAATCCGATTTGAACGAAAGCTGTCGGTCTTTGTATTGGTGTGAGTATGTATTTCTGCAGTAATCCATCGCCATCTCTGTGCGCTTACAATTGGTTGCCAAACTTCATAGTCTATCGATAAGCATTCGAGGGTCTTGCGTTCTTCATAGGATGCTCCCTTGTAATTACTCTCTACCACATAGGGTTATAGAACTCGATTTTGGCAATGGTTTTTCTTTTAGTTGTCTCTTGCTGATGGTCTTGACTTACATTTTATTTCTTAGTATGCCTTTTTTGATTTTCTTTTCCTCATGTGCCAATTATCTTATCAGTTAATCAAATATGCAATATGCTTATAATTTCCTTAATTATTCACTAATGGATTATTTTGTTTACTTAGGCATGTTATATTAATTAAAGGAGAAAATTTCGGAGACTAGTAGTTTAAAGATTACACTTAATGAAATTCGATCCTATCTCATAGTGCTTGTCTCATTGTACATTCGTTAATCAAGCATTCGTATGTGTATTTTATGCTGTAGATCAATGCGATGATTCGTATGCGTCCATTTTTATTTCAATATATGAAATTTCCCCATAGTACTTTAACATGCTAATAATTATCCAATTATGCTTCCGGGGTTACCTTTCCCTATTCATCATTGGATAAATTAGGGGGACACTTACCTTATTGGACTTAGTGGTTATATTTCATTTTCTCTATGAAGAACTGCGCTACATGTATGTATGCTTACTGTGCATTCCTGCATACATACTTTCTGTCAGTACCATTATTCCATTCCCCTAAGCGTCTTATTCAATTCTTGGTCAATTCTCTGGACTTTAACTATTTTCTAGGCACCTAATTAATACCTCTACCATTACTACCGAAGCCTTAGCGGGATTTTCCAACCTGTTTATTTTTTGGGCCCTACCGTTATGAGATTCAGAACTACTCTGTATGCAATGTAATGTGAATATGTCATTTAGATGGTGCAATTAATTACTTTATTCCCTTTTGTGGCTTATAGGCTGTCTCGGTAGGAGGCCTACTGGTGAATTTGGTGGGTATGTTTGCCCTCGGACACACTCATTCCCACGGTGGTGGTTCCCATGGTCATTCTCATGGTGGTGGGGGTCATGGACACTCCCATGGGAGTGCTCATGGACATGGTTCTTCTGGCAACTGTTCAGAAGCCACTACAGTCAGCATTCCTTCCGCAAACGGTCTAACAGACATTCACGACAATTGTGATGATCACGACTTTGAAGACGCCTCAGGAGACAGTAATCTCAGGGGCGTCTACCTTCACGTCCTGGCTGACACTCTTGGCAGTGTAGGAGTCATTATTAGCTCATTCTTTGTCACCAATTATGGGTGGAATATTGCCGATCCTATCTGCTCCCTGTTTATCTCCGGTTTCATCACCTATTCAGCTCTACCACTGATTAAAGATACCCTATTAGTCCTTGCTCTTCGGGTACCTTCTACTAGTCATCCAGCCAACCCTCAACGCATTTTAAAGAAAGTGCTACAGGTGGAATATGTCCTGGAAGTGGTGAACCCTTGTATTTGGCAAAATACGGAAGATTCAATATGCTGTTCTATGCGATTGAGGATAGCTCCAGAGGCTGTAGAGCAAGTAGTTTTAGCTCGAGTTAAGGACCTTCTAAAACGAGATCAAATCAATCACCTCACAATCCAATTAGAGAAGAATGACTTCTACCAGCATATGGAAGTTTTGAATCTCCATCTGGACACTATCTCACGGCATTCAAAATCAACATTGTCGGAAACCAGCAAAGAGCAAAATCATCATAATTGTAGTCATGACCATCATCACCATCACCATGAACCCACTATAACAACACACGTAGATGGAAGTGGTTGGACTACTGTGAAGTTTTGAGTACTTTGTCTCCCTTGTACGATTTCCTTGTGTGGTTGGGTTGATTTTAATTTTCCTGCGTGCACTCAAACTTTTGTAGAAGCCTTCTCTTCTTCCTCTCTCTTACACATTTTTTCTTGATTTGGGTGTCTTTCTAAAGTGTGGATTAGAAATTTGTATTTTTTTGACAGAATGCCTGTGTCCTTGTAGGTAGAGTATGGGTTTTGTTAAGGCAGACCTTATGTGCAACCCTGGATGCTGATGTGGTCATGTCACTAGGCCCCTTGGAATAATATACACTAAAGACCACTCATTGGGTTACTTTTCGCAATTAGGGAACTAGTTTAGATGGTTGCGTTGGTGTAAAATCAGTTGATTAAAAATTAATCAATTTCGCTATTGAAGCAAGCTACATCACCATTGGCTTATCTCTGATTTACAGAGATTCACGTAAGGAAAAAGAAGCAGTGTTTCAGCACCTAATCAACTAAGCTTCGATTAATTGGCTAGCTAGCTACACTGTGATCGGTGGGCGAATGTTCGGGGAATGGAATGTTGAGTCCTGTTAATATCATCATGTAATCATTTGCTTTTAGTTTCATTTGTAATGGATGAGGATTCCCACATCTTGAATTTGGTTAGTAGTCTGATAATTTGTTCTGGTTGGTGTTGCTAATAAATTCAATCGCGCTTAATTGAGGCTAAAACCATATAATACGCCACTGCAAAGAGTATGGATGGTCTCTGCTTCAGACTTAATACTATAGATTAAAAATATTCTGAATGTATAGCTATTACAGGACACAAAACGCCTGTGAAGTGCACTTTGGACACGAATCGGGATTCTACTAGTTCGGTAATGTATTATCCCCAAATATGTGGTAACCTTCAATCAAATGGTTAAGTAAATTTGCTATCACAGTAAATAAACCGTGAAAGTGTAGAAGAATTTCTAAAAGGCGAAGTTATGGTACCTGGTCAATGGGTTCTCTTTTGAAAGTAGTGACAATAACAATGGTAGTACTCTGAGATAAAGTTGGAGCCAAATATAAAACAGGCGTGGTTTGGGTGGGGTGTGACTGAATTGCAAATTAAAAGAAATGTCTTCTTGGGCGTTGAAAGTAGGGGAGAGAACTTTTAATACATGCACGAAGGGGGGGGAGGGGAGGGGGTCGAATAAAGTAACTCTAGAATCTCTCATTATCAACTGTGATACGAAATTGGTCTCTCAAAAGTGCTCTTTTTTTCTCCAAGGTCTGAAATTAGAATCATAAGTTAATCAGTTAAGTAGCACTGATGCATCCATGAAAGCGTTTTTCAGGAATGCCTAGGAATCAATAGCTAGGAATCGTGAAAAATAATGTCAACATTTAATTAGATTTCGTTATTATAGACAGTATATCTGAATAAATAATCAGAATTTTCCTCAATATTGTGAGGAGGGGAAATTCGTATAAATTTAGCCGTTTGGAAGAAATAGTTAACGAAGGAGTTATATTGAATATGACAAAATTACCTAAGTTAGATAACCAGAGAGAGGTGGACATCCTACCATGTGAGTTTTGCGGGAAGGAGCATTAAAGCTAGCTATTTTTAACTACGATGGATTATCACCCTCTGCTTATGGAAAGGTTTAAAGAATCTTGGTCTTTCCATCAAAGCCACCGTTCTATTGATTACATTTGTATCCATACTGGCTATTCATACAACTTAAAATATCCACGTAATATATTTGAAAAGCCATGAACGTACCGATGCGCAACGGGAAATAGAGACTGTTCGACGAATCTTTGGAAGTTTACTTGTCATATTCATCCAAGGATGCTCCAGACAATCACTGACACTTGGCCGATCTCTGGCAGTGGAAAAAGGTTTAGAATATTAATATTATCATCTTTGGTTTTAAATTTTATCACATATAACTCACTTGGGGTTCTTTTTGAGGATCATTCGAATAAAGTCTTTGGCCTTCTCAGAGGCATCACGAATTCCGTCATCATCGAAATTATACCGACAGTTGATAATATTTGTGGTTACTTCAGGCATAGTTAGTTCTTTATCTGGGGTTTCCGGTGGAGGACATTCAAATGGAGTAACACCAGCGAGTCTACACAGAAAGGGATAGTAGAGTAAACCATTTTATGCACTCAGCATATGACTGACTGGTACTAACAATTTAACTGTCCATTATTAACTTACAACTCATAACTGATTACAGCTACACTCCAAATGTCGGTTGCGAAACTCTGCATTTCGTAATTGATAGTTTCCGGAGCAGAGTAGGCGTATGTTCCAGCCATCTGACGTCTAGGACGCTTTGGATCGTAGAAATAGGCTAGGCCGAAGTCAATTATTTTTAATCGATACCCTGTCGGGGCGACCATCATTATGTTCTCTGGTTTTAAATCTAAATGAAGGATTGAGCAGGCTTGGATGTGCTGGAGACCGAGAAGCATTTGACGAACTATTGATGCGCTAATCTGCTCATCCAGATTGTTTTCGGATACTACCCGATCTAATAGAGCTCCGCCACTGACACTAAAATCACGAAACAATTTCGTTTAGAAGTTATATGTTACTAAAATGTTGTCAGTAAATAGAACTGGCAACTTATTAATACGCAATAGAGTCGAGAACTGTTTTGACATATTTTTTACAAGTTGATACTAATGTAGCATTATTTTTGACATGTCGATAATTTAATTTGAAATGTGCGTTTGTAATAAGGAGTGAAGGATAGGTCCTTTTATAAGATTGATGCCAATGCCTTAGCTATTTTAGCATTACAAACGTGTTCTTATAGAACATAGGAGACAGCTTACTGCGACGAATTACAAAATTGGCTTTGCGTATTTCAATGATATAGCGTATTTTTTCCCCATGGAAACCCTGTAAATTGTTCATAATTTCTGTGATTTGTTAAAAGACTGAGTATAATTTGGTATTGAAGTCAGAGGCTTTCAGGATATGAACACCTTTCAACCGATCGATTTATATATTTGTGAGTGCACAGATATTGAGATATAAGGCATGCCAAGGACCTGAGCATTGGATACATGGACATAGTTGAGATGTTGGAGATAAAAATGTGAACAAAACTAGTCAGATCATTTCCATTAAATAGGCCCTAAGCCAGACCTTCATTGGTACCTTCAATAATTCATAGTGTCGTATTTAAAAAAATTAAAATAATTAAATAATTTGTAGCTATTAAAAAATTTTTCCAGCAAACAACTTAATCCCCAAAATATTTCTAATATATTTGACAATTCTGTTAAACAGACACCATGTCTAATTGACAGTTGCACCTTTTATTCAAAATGTTATGTGGCGCAGATTAGATCAACTGAACGACCAATTTCTTTAAACGAGTCTTAACAGGAATTTACCAATCAACGTAAGAAAAGTAGTCCAATGACCCTTTTGCTTAGAATAAAGTTGAAATTGGATGCATCCAGGTTTTTGGCATTTACTGGGTTTGTTAAATAGGTAAACAGATGATCCATAAATTATTGGCTTAGAAAAAAAATATTTTATCTATTGCATACAATTTTACAAACAAAGGAAAAGCAAATTTAACATTTCATTAAATTTTTCAATATAAATTCGTCACAAATAACTTAAAAAGTGGGTATATTTAGTACTAAAAATAGCAATACAGGAGTTCTAATTGTCCCCCCTGCGAAACCACTGGCTTGAATTCCCATTACTGCCATGCTGAAATGAGAAACGATCTCAGTTTCCCATTCCTTCAACTGCTCACCCCGTTCTCATGGTTTTACAATACATAAATTCGTTTATGTAGTTCAAATCTGCTTAAGAGTGGTTTCGATAAAATGCGATTTTACGCACTAGGTGGGAGCTCTAAGTAACAGCGGGAACACTGGGAGCATGTTGATTTTGATTTGATTATGAAATACTTAAAGCTGAACAGCATGTAATAGAGTGGCAGTCGCTCAATAAGTGGAATCAGAGTTGCTTAGGCAACTGAAGAACACTGTTTCAATTAAGAAATGTGACATGTGCTCAAAGAAAAATTCCCTAATTTCTTAAGACAAAATGGACACATAGGGAGCTGTTGTGGGTTAGATGTATTCCTCGAGATCGGAACCCCAATAGAGAAGGTTTTGATTCATAATTTCGGGTTGATCCTATTGGTCGTTGATCGTATTTATTGATTGCTAATCGACGAATGCAGAATGCAAGGGCAAATCAATTTCTTTGTCGCATCCCAATAAACTCTCTTCTGATTCAGCAAACAGCTCCCTCCTACCAGCAATTGGGAAGGGCGTTGCTCTAAATATATCCTTTAAAGTCGATTTCCTGTTGGGATTTGGAATACTTTACCAGCCTTTTGATAAAATTTAAGATTTTGTGGGAAAGCTTTATATTGAAATTGTATTCAAATTTACCAATAGTTTTAGCTTTAGTGTATAGAAAACATGTGACTATGGGATATGACCTGCAAAAGTCCTTTTTCGCGCAGAAAAGTGCTGATATAATACTTTCAGCTGTGAACATGGAAATTGTTCTCACCCCTCTGGTCTCACCTTTTCTGATTTGAAGTACTATTAATGAAGCGAGAAAAAATTGCAATGATTTTGAGTCTTCAAAAAGTATCATCGGCAATTCCCTTTTTAAGCAAATGGATTTCAAATCTGTTCGTACATCCTATTCAAAACTTATCCTGAAATGATTAATTTCACCACATATAGTTGTATGCAATCTTAAAAGACAATTTAGGAGGTAAACGACTCAGGGGAACCTGAATTTGAAGTTAATTAGAACAGAATCCTCAATAGTTTAAGATTACTCTATCAGATAACTTGAATCATTAAAAATTTCGTATTCTTATCGATTTTCAACAGCTCTACTTTTCAGAACATATTCACGTTTTACAATACTGGCCTATTGAATCAAATTGAATCAGATATTGGCATTCAGATTCATGGATAATATCCGTTAAATAAACTTTAGGTTGACAAAATGGTTGTTTAAGGAGCCTAATTCAGTCCCGATAATTTTGATAATATTTATTAAAATTTCATGGGTAAATATAGCAAAGAAAAAACTTATAAGGTTTTTTGTTGCTGAAAAAAATGCGGAAATACTCTAATAAGAAATCTTATAATCACCGAAGAATTCGCAACTGATATAGTCTCAGGCAAATAAAAATGCTATCACTCATTAGGCTTGAATAATGTTTACATTATGAGAACAAAATTCCAGGTATGCACTATTTTTTCGTATACTCCCGTGGGTTTATTTTCAAATAATTGTTATTTAGAATTTTATATCTAGCTAATTAAAACAATTGAAATACTGAAGCATAAAAATATGATAATTTGGCGAAGAAATGTTGCCTCCTTGTCGATTCCACATCTTGAAGCGACCATGCTAAGAAGTGTTACTTAAATTTGTAATTGTGATGCTTGGTGGTTTGGAATCAATTTGCTGTAAAATTGGTTTCGTCTTAAAACCATTATTCCAGTTCCAGGAAAGTGCTTCCAACTAGTTCAATAATCTAAGTCGTTTTTGCCATCAATAAATTGAGCTCCATTCAATTTTACTTAGGAGGAAATAACTTTCTTCGGCTGCAAGGTGGTTATGAATTTGCGTGCTCTTATCTTACTGGGGAAGATCCCTTACATAATCCCTCCCCCCCCCCCCCTCCCTCAACATCCCCACATCTTATTCACTTCGAAACGAGGAGTTCATATTGTGGCTTCTACCTTTTCTCCATATTATTGATTTGTTGCCATCCTTCAGATTAACATGACTTTTCCCTTCATGTCTCTTTTACTCTGTCTTCAATGAATGACTCAGAGTATAGCTAAGGTTTCTTTCTTCCACCTACGAATCAGGAGTTAAAACTCTAGTGAGTTGACCCATTAACGCATCACTTAATATCTGTATGAACCTACTTGGCATACTCCATTACTACTTATCATTTGGCAATGGGGTACATTAGGCTGATAATAAAGTGTCCTGGGATGGTCTTTAGGTGCCCCAAGCTTTACAGGTAGAGGCTTATTAATGTTGACAACACACCATGCACTAAATGCATCCACTTGTATGCCATAGCGAAATGTCTGGTTCACGCTTGTTTCAATAAGTACGTTACACTAACAGTTTAACGTATTGAAATGGCTTCAAATTGTCTGGAGTGCGGTGAGCAGGGCCATATTGCAAGATCCATATTCCCATTTTCAGAAGGAAATTAGAGCGGTTTTACTTAAATTCCTTAAGGTTTGAATCATGTGCAGTCGACCTTTTAAGAGAATATTCAAACTTAGATAGTAAATCGCAGTAATTAATCGAATGCGCCGATAAAAATTTCGGCCTGATTAATTTAATAATGGTTTTAAAAAAAAAAATTTAGATTTTTTCTGGCTCACTATTCGGTGATGATGAAGCAAGTATGTTGGACTTCGTATGCACTGTAAAGGCAGGCGATGTTTTCATGATGACCGATGGCACGAAGAATAGCAACCTCCATTATGTCACCTGAGGTATGGCGTCCTAATCGATCTGTCTTAATCTCCTTCATTGCCAGTATTTGGTGGGTCTCCTTGTTCTCACAGCGAAACACGCTTCCGAACCTGCCACTGGAAGAAAACAGGCATGATATAATAAAAAAGCACCTCCAAAACCGTATATATTGGCAACTTCGCAACTCCATTTCGCACTAACAAACATTGAATATAACTAGATAATCGAAATAAAAGTTTCGAGTAACACTTCTGTTTTTCTTGAATGACGTATTCAGCTAGCCATTCATTAAATATTGACTGATGAGCAACCTAAAAGATGAACTCATAGAATGCGTGGAATATCTATTCAAGGGAGACTGAGAAGGTAGAATGTGATAAGGACCAGGTAGGAGGAAGTGACAAATACATTGTGAAGGCAATGATAACCAGAGGGAATTATAGGGATGTTCTTATTAGTACTAGCTCATGTTGCTATTGGGTGGAAAACTCCGGGATGTATTGATCCATCAGAATTGGGGGATTGAAAACTGAGTACGTTCTATTAACAGAATTTCTTGTTTTTGTCTTTGACCTCTATACACACAACTAAGTGATTAAACAATTAGTCATGTCACCTTGATCTTCTTGTTTCCTCTACCATAGTATGTTTGATGTTCTTTACATACTGGACGTATCACCGTTTCATTCATTGTCGTACAACCTTTATTGCTTATGGGAATGTAAAATTATGGACAAAAAATCTGCTTAAGTGGATCAAGAAGTGAGGGCATTAACGGCTTTAATTTATTTTAATAAAGAAGCTCATAACTGCCTATATTCTTATAAGTACTATGACGTGTTTCTTCACAGCGTTCAAATTGACTTCCACGTTAATGTATGAGATTATGTCTGCAGTACTCAGAGCGTGTTGACTGACTGGTTGGACTACGTGGTTGACCTGACCTTCTCTTTTTGTCTCATTACTGCCAAAAGAAGCTCAATCGGCCCTGAAACGATATTTTTGGACATAGCAGTGTTCAATGGTGTTCATTCAAGGGAAGCATTTTAGAAATAATAAGTACCTTTTTTTAATAAATCACACATTTCCTATGAAACAACTGACTAATCAAATCTTCTATTGATTCAACTGGGTAAAATCGCATATTTATGCTTCATATAAACAATAAAGCACTATATAACTAAGCAACAAAATTGCCAGCACTTTGACAAACATTGGAAAGATTAATAGAATCGTTGATAAGGTGATCTTGCAGCGTTTGACATTAGCTATGTCAAATTGTCTAGACTGACATTAACAGGGCCACATTAAAATAAATAGCCTCAATAGATGAACTTGCTGCTTTTCAAGGAATACACTTGTAGTAAAAGCAACACGTGAGTATTACAAAATGACCTAAAGTGGGGAACCGATTAATGTATTTCCCGAACTTATGACATCCGTTTAATTTTTAATGACTGTTAATACTACACTGTGCATCAAAATTGGAATTAAACCTGGAATTTTTCTATCTGCTCTATAGGGCTCAAAACAGTAGGAGTTCCTTAATCTGGGGAAATACATTTCTGATTTGCTGCTGACTCACCAAGATTGAGGAGTTCATGGTAAAGCAGATGATACTAAAAAATAGAATGGCTACAATGGCAGACACCTCAGCTCTGATTGACACATTTATGAGTTTGAATTGAAATCTTCATTCTTAGTCATTTCAATCACTGCCTGTCATTAAATCTCGTTTTCCTTTTTTGCATTTTCGAGTGTGGATGATTAGGTAGAACTAATCCACTGATATACGCATAGATCTCTATATTCAAGCTCACTGCAGGTAAGAAGCTATTCCAACAGTAGATCAGTTTGGGTGACAAGTTAAATGGGTATTAGAACATTAATGAACTAGCTTTATGCCATTAACATAGTTGGTTGAGTGATAGCTCTCGTATTAGTGGCAAATATTCTTTACCAACAACCGAAGGAAATCAATATCTGCTTGAAGTAAATCAAGCGATTTTGGACTTATTCATCTAAAACTTTGCATTTGATATATCAGAAAATAGTTTATAATATTGTAAGAATTGTGTATTTGCTATACAGAGTTTGCTTTAGAACTAATGCGCTAATCCACACTATCGGAGAGTAGTTAACACCTCCTTTCTTCCTGCAAAGTAATCTTCGCGGTCTATTTTTTTAGCAATGATAATTAAGGCAATACTTTGTTTCAGGGACCTCTGGAATATGTCTCGCTCTTCTAAAGCGGTATTAATTTTTACAATAAAACACCCTACCCGTATTTCACTTTAAAGTTGTTGTTTAAGAGAGAGAGCGCTATTGAGTAAAGAAAGCCTCACTGGAAAGTGACGAATTATTGTTAAGTTCAATCATATCGCAATGTCAGGACTAGGGTACTTCACAAGTATCTCTGGTTCTAATTTACAAACTCTTCAATGAGCACACACACACACACAAACACACGACTCTCCTTTCCACTTATGTGAAATAAAGTCATTATTGAGCTAGAAGGAGTAACTGAAGAAGAGAGAGAGAGAGAGAGAGTGAGAGTGAGAGTGAGACAGCTATCAATATCAATTTCAAGGAGAGAGAAATGGCGGGAGATGAAGGCACATTAAATCCTTAAAATCTTCGTAAAATACCTCTCGAATACTTTTATGCAAACTGCAATGCCGAAGGCCACTTTACTTTGGAACTAAACTACGCAATGTAATTTACACCAAAATGGTACTCTTGGAGAGCAGTATCAAATCTCTTTAATCGCACTGTGTTTTATGGTTATATGGATGCAAATACATAGACACAGTTATTTTCAAGCCTTGTAGTCATTCACTCTGCAAATCTCCATGCAAATGCATGCCTAGGAGCTCTAATCGATGCCAATTAATTCTCACACGTTACTCACAAGCCGCACTATACGATAGTTAAAATATATATTTTAAAAGAGATGCCAATTGAGAAATGGTCAAAAGTAAACTCACCCGCCAACTTTTTCATGCATCACGAAGTGACAGTCCGGTTTAACGTTCTTGTGAGTTTCGGGATGAAGGATGAAAATTTCTCGTGCGCTCTCTAAAATCAAATCAAGATCCCTGGGATTCACGAGGGGCAATCAATCGATTGTTGTGCTTAGGATCCCTTCGCTAATACTAATAAACTGAATCCTTTTTAGTGGTTTTACCAATAAGTCTGTACACAGACAATATAGGATCCAATGAATTTATCAATATTAGAATTCAAATAACCCTTTACTGCTATTTGAATTCATATTTAGTTTTCCTCATATTCTGCTATACTTTCGCCATGCACTCTCTAAAGTTGCTTATCAATTTGCCCTTTACTCATTTAATATAATGTTTAGTTGAGGCTAATCGCTAGTTCTCAAGCTTATTTATGTACTTCAATCATCTTGGGCACATGAGTGGATTCATAGGGCCTCTCTGATGAGAAATTCGAATTCTATGAAGATATCTTTAATCAACTAGTTTGGTCATTTTACTCATTGGGTGTGCTGCGCGATGAGCATCTTCGTATGAGCACGCTAACTACCAGTGGATATTGAGCTTAGTCCCATTTAATGCGACATCATTTTCATCAACATTTTAGTCAGCTTTAAGGAACTTAAGGAGATGTTTCACAATTCTTCAATGCGTTTTCCCCAATCTAGGCTATTTTCCGATGGAGTAGAAATTAACCTTAGGACTGAAGACCATAGTATCCGACTGGGGCTTTAAAAGCTAATCTAAATGCCATCATTTAAAAACTTCAGCGATATTTTATTTGGTTATAAAGTCCTACCGTTGTATGGTGCCTCTGAGACTGTCTGGGGTCTGACGTGCGAACTCCTTGAGAGTTTTGTTGACCGCACGATTTTCTTGGCATTATTATCCTGCATCTTATCAGTCTCATTTGTTCCCGAGTTCGTTGAAACTAGTGTTTCCGCACCCATATTTTCAGTGATCTTACTCAGACTTGCATCAGTTCCAGTAGGAGAATGAGCGGGTCTTTTTACAGATTTAGGGAAGAATATTTGATTCACAGGTGATTTCGGTGTAGACTTCTTGCACAATGACGTTTGATCAGGGTCTGGGGTATGCGGATGCAAGTGCTTGGGAGATTTAAGGCATTTCTCTGGAACGGAACTTCTATCGAATCCAGTTGCAGTGGCAAATGTATCCGGCGTCAGTGAGGGAGACCACTCTGGAAGAGTGGATAGTTCAAGAGAAAGCGGCGCTTTTTTATTTGTCGATGATACAATATTCGTTTGTGTGTAATTTGTTCCAAGTGCAAGATTATGAGGTCGGTTTATGGAAACCGGAGTTTTTTTCGAGTTTCCCTCAAGTCTAGGTCTCGGGGTTACCTGAGAATCAGGTTTTATTGTGTCCTCTATTGGTAAATCGGAAAGTATAAAATGCCTCGTATTACTATATCGTCCTTGTTCTGATTCTTCCCTAACGTTAAGGCAGCCATTAAAATTCGGAAGCTTTATGTTCATTTGATGTGAATTTTCGGCGAAATCCAGTGGTTGAGGCGAAATTAATCCTATTTCAGCTTTAGTGCTAGGTACATCTAGTTCCTTCAGCTGTTCATCTTCTTGTGACATTTGAATTGATGCGGTTGTCATGTCTAAGGGGATATTTTCTGAATTGGATGCTGTAAAGTGTAGGCTTATTCCACTGGAGTCGGAAGAGTTTGATCCACCTACTTGAATCGATTTTCGAGAATTCAGTGAAGTCTGATTGCCATTTACTACAATCAGATCTTTACCGGTCTTATTAAAATCTTCCAAATCCTTGTTATTAAGCTTCCGGGTGAGTGGATAATAACTAACATCTGTAATTCCACCAGTATCATTGTCACTAATTGGTCGATTTCTATCCCCAGGACTGTCTGTAGAGTTTGACTGGATAGACAAACAGCTCTCACCAGTACTATTTTGATGGTAGTCTAAAACAATGGACTTCGAGGACGTCATATCAGCAATACGAGAAGTCGTGGAAGTGATTCCATTTTCCGCCTTACTGAGTACTTGTTTTGATGTAGGTGAACCAGGGTAGGGGGATATAGGACTTTGCACCCCGTTTGCAATGTCTCGGTTCCTCCTTAATATTATAGAGGGCTGTGATTTAACCTTCGGCTTTCGCAACTGCCGGTTTGGATTACGGGAAATCAGTTCAGTATCTTCCGTCGGAGTACCTTCTTTCTGGATATCTTTCTGATTGAGGAGATTTTGATGTGGGGAAGGAGATGGCTGTGTTTGATATTTCGATGGGGTATTACTTTTGACTGATAACCATTTATAATTACCGTCTTCATCTTCTCGGACCACCCCTCCATCTTGATGATTCTGAGTAACTGTCGATTGGCCCTCCACAGAGCCCTTGGCGGTCAATTTTTGGGTCGTTTCTGATTGACACTTTGAGATACATACAGGAGTAGATCTCTGCAAATCACCATCCTGACCTGGAAGATGTGCCGGTTTCTTAATTACGGGTTCATAGAGACCTTCACTCTCTATGTTAAGGCTCTCATCTGACTGATGAAGAGACGTATCATATTCTAAGTCAACCTGATTTGAAAGTCGTGTTGAATCTTGATCATCCCGATACCAGTATGGTGAGTCAGTAGTTTGTTGTTTAACTTCAATTTTCAAAACATTCGAACTAGTTTGGGACGCGTTGACAGCAACTGGAATGGTAAGTGGACTGGTACACTTATCAATTCTTTCAACACTGTGAGAAGCCAAAACTAGAAAAAGTAAATTAAATAAACAATTAATAACTTGAATTAAAATATTAACCGTAATAACTAAGCTTGGGACTCAATTCATAGGAGATAAAGTTTGATCGATTTTGAATTTGAGCACTGAATTTGAGCATTGCTGTTTACCACACGTAGGTAAAAAGTTTGTTGCGCGCAAGCTGCTTTAAGGATCCTTTCTTGCCCACTTCTGTCTAAGCATTATATACCTCCTATCTGAGCATACATTGCACTTGCACATGGTTCTAGCAACCACGCCATTCTATTCTCTCCTCAAAGAACTCCATTAGGAAGTCTGCTATTTGCAGATGTTTTTTTCTCATCCTCTGGCTAGTTATTGTATTGAAGGTTGGCGTAAATTAGAAATGTGTCTAGGGAAGGCAATAGAACACTTAATGGCTGTTTCTCCCTAAGTTCTGGGAAAAAATTTACATGCAACAGATTTTAAACTCATTCTGGATTGGATCATCGATTAAAGATCCACTCACCCAATGACGCTGTCTCCACTTTTCCAATAGTCATGAGAAAAGGACGCTGATCGGATACACACGGAGGAACCGATTTGGGGGAAGGTTTTCTGAATTCAGCTTGGAGACATGTGGTGCGGAGTACGGGTTTAGGAGTTTTCTGCAAATTGCAAAATCCACGTTAGTCATTGGACGCATCAAATGAGACATGATTTTAAGCAAAACATGTGCATATTATTACGTACAGGATCTCGAGTTAATGTTATGGGTTCGGTGCCTTTGGAAAGATAGAAAAGTTTGGTACATTATTATTAATCTTATAAAATTCAAAAATTAATACCAGTAATCACAATCTAAAATTTACAATCAACTTACAACTATAGGTGCCAATAAAAGGATTTGAGGAAACTTCAATAGATCGAATTTGGATTACCCCCTCGTCAGAATAAAATGATGTTTGGGGAGGGGTTGCCTCTTTGGTTGGGGAGGTGACCTATATGACCATATTAGAGGCAAACGGTCAATTGATGAATCCACAATAATGACAGCTTGGTTATTCAAAGAAAAAATTTTCAAAATTATGTTTGCAACCTTCACCATGGTCTAGTATATACAATGGGAGGTTGATTTGAATACACTGGAAGTATTATCTAAATAGCACAATTTTTATTGTATTTTAACAAAGGATTCAAAAGTAACAATGATTAGAGATAGTAAAGCCAAAAGAAAGGGAATAGTATGACGTGAGTGTTATAAAATGTACTTAACAAACGATATTTTAAGTAAATTCAAACAAAGAACGTTGATCTCTATCAGTGAATATATATATAACTATACTGTCAATTACAAAAAATCGTTCGTGCACATTTTTGGACTTTATTTAATACTTAAATTAAAGTCAAGTCGGGAACTTGCTTCCTGCATTTAGCTCACGGTTAGATGTATTTATTCTTGTAGTAAGTATTTTTCAGTGATACAACATTTTTCAGATAATTTTACACTGGAATATGCCAACACGAAGGAAGCTAAGCTAACAACCTCGCCATTCAGCACAGAAGCAGGCCAACTAAACAGATAAATGCAGGAGGACGGTGACAAATGAAGGATGGAGGTGGGGAGGTGGGGGGGTGGGTGGGTGGGGGAGGGGAGAAGTGGTGGTCGTTTCTTACGCCTTCGTAGAACTTACTACTACTCGGTTCATTGGTGCATTTTTCAAGCTCTTATTGACTTAGATATACTTTCATTCAATATATTATTTAATAAATACTTATTAAAGTCACAGTTATATAAACAAGTACAAGGGAAATTACTTTCTGGAAAGGGGGTTGAATACCGCAAATAGTTTAACCAAATCTAAATTTACTTGTCCTTTATCTCACTAAGTTTATCTCCAGACTTGAGGCATAAATTAATTCACCTCAACTTCAGAATTTGGTTGAAGTATGTACTTGACTTGTAAATGATATCCCACCTAACTTTTTTTTGCAATTAAATGACTTACTACACTTGATGGAGAATATAAAAGAACTACTAGGATTTGACATGGAGTACTGTAGTACTCATCAAATATAAAATGACGCATAGGCCCATTAAGTGACATATTTTAATTAAATATAATAATCGATTGGAGCAATTTAGGCGAAGAGGAGTCAAAGTGACATAAATTGGGAATGAGAGAAAAGAAAATTTACCGATTGGGAAACTAGAGGACGAACATTTTTGATTTGGGATCTAAAATGAAAAATAATGATGGTAAATACATGCATTGGATGAAGAAGAAATCCAACTCAATGCTCATAAATAAATGTGTGCTTTTGGTAATTCCTCAATCTTTGGAGAGAACTGAAGTAGGGAGGAGTTAAGTCCATTTCTTCTTCATTCCTTGTATGTTCAGCATAAAAACTCCCGGTTTTCATTGGTCCTCTTCTTACAATTATAATAGTGTTGACAGATTTATTCAAAGCGTCTTAATGAAAAAAAGAGATAACTTTTCTCTTCAAATGTTGTGTGTGCGTGTATGTCTTGAAGGTCATACGCATTCTTACCTGATTGTTAATTGATAAGATCAGACTATTTGCATATTCTTATACCCTTAAAGTCACTCTGAGTGGTGTCGTAGAAGAATACAGCTACTCTTACTAGAGATTCCCATTCGTGAATGGTGTTTTCCGTAATTCCGTAACCCCATAGAAGTGTTTTAATATTATTTGGTTTGATAGCAAGGTTGATGAAATTTTTTCCTGGATATACCAAGAAAACGATTGATACTTCTTTAAATACCTGAGATTTTAAGAAACTACATGCTCAACGTGACACGCCTTTAATTTTTTAAGTCTAATTTATTTCCTTAAAATTTTGCTGTACATTTTGAATTATAATTTAATGTTGTTGCTTCTTATTGGCGATTTCGCATATAAATACTAGAAGCTATGCAAATTAGTTAATTTTCTTTTAATTTCAGAGTGTAAATAGTTTTATAAATCTTCTTTGCAGATGTGTGGCTTTATGGAATTCAGTTTAGGAGTTAAAGAGGCTTTGTTCATGAAAATTTGGAACTTTTTTACAATTTTCATTAATTGACCGATTTCAAAATTGAGTACACTTCTTATCACATGCACCGAAATGTAAATAAATGTACGGTACAATTAGAAGGTGCCTATGTAGAAAAGATCTTCAAGCGTTTAACTGTTCAAGAACGTGTCAAGTTATCAACATACCATACAACTTGAAAGCTATTTAAGAGATTAATAAGTCTTCGATGACTATCGAAGTACGAACTCGGAGAGATAAAAAGTGCCACACCAAGGTCAATGTCACAGTTTCTATAATGTCGTCACGAGGGTTTTAATAAGCTCCCGACAATTCGTAAATATGGTATAGAAATTAATATTTATTTGCTGAATTGTCCATAAGATAATTGGGGCATATGTGACACAAATGATATCGAAAAGAGATTCTTCGCTCTATCTCTCAACTGAACTCAAGGTGACTTTAAGATTTAATTTGACAGTCTCAAACTCCGTGTACGTCTTTCTATATGACAAAAATTTTGAAATGTCTCTGATTCATAATCTAAAATAAAATTATACGAATCTCGAAAGCGGAAAACTCAACAACAACTAGTCTATCTCCTTTCTGCTAATTTATTTTGCATTAAAATAAAAAATAAATTATACTTAAATAAGCACTTGCTGCAAATAAAAAAAAATAAATGACCCTGATTTCGGCGTAAGTGGTGTTTTTGTCGATTTTTTAAATACCAATTTGCATTGATTCAGCAATACGACGTTGCATCACTTACTTATGAACAAATCAAAATAGTCGTAAGTCATAGTGATAACCATCGATAGAATTAATGAAACTTGGCTTCCATTAATATGGAAATTAATTGAGTTAAATTTGTAGCTAAAATTCACTAAATTTGAAAATCTTATGAACTAATATTGAGAGATAATTAGAACTTTGTTTTTTTTTTCTAATTAAAATTTGATGTATTTTTTAATAGCAAAATAAAAGTGGCGCGGATTTGGATATTAATTTAATAAGTATTTTTTTGGCAATGCTATTTCCTACTCGAAGAGGGGCTTTCGACAGTCGATATTTATAACATGGAGATAGCGTTAAACTTCTGGAATCAAAGAACTCACATAATTTTACAAGATAAAACAATGACTTATTAAAATATGCTCGAGGCTAATGAAAATGTACTCATTTTAGGAAATACTTGGAGAAATGTGCCTTTCTCACGTGATTTCACTTACATTAGTATCTCTTTCAAATTTGTAAATTTGATTTCTAATGGAGCAACACTGTGGCCCTAAGTGTACCGTTCTAAATTATAATCAAACAGCCTTTTTAAAAGTTAAAAGTATTAGAAACTGAGGCAAATACTGACATGAAAATGAAGAATTTTTATTTTATCTTGGAGTAAATTGGAATAGGACAATGAGCGAATTGCAAAATCGTTGAGCACAGTGTAACCCGTAATGCCTGCAACAACGAGCAAATTAAAAGCTTCACAAACTCGACTTTTGAGAAGGTAGAAACTAGTTAAATTTTGAGGATGAGATTGCGAATGAGAACTTAATGTCAACTTCTTTGTGTTTTATGATTTGCATAATCAGACAAATAACCTTCATTCAGTTATACTAAACGTATAAATAGTTAAATATCAGGAAATGTCATTTTGTCATTACAAACGTAGAAGACATTGAATTGAAGTAACTTAACGCACTCTGTCCGACTAAGTAGTACCGATAAGATTGTGCTGAATATCGTAGACAAGCATTTGACGCAATCAAGGGAGGGGGAGGGGTGAATCGTGAAATTAGAATCTCGGAATGCAGAATCCCCAGAATCGACTGAGGTAAGACCCTCAGGTACCTTGGTGTTCCATCCATTTGTTCTCATTTATTAAAATGTCATATTTACAGTGTCAGTTGGTCTCCAACGTTACAAATAGTAAAACTTATGTATTACTGTGCACGTGACACCTATTTCGTATTTTGACTGTGTTTGAACAAATTAATCTGCATCAAAATGTATATTATGGTTGTCTAAATGCAAACATATCCTAGCAAACCAAAATGAATATTTTGGTCTAATAATGACATTCGATTTTTCGTCGAATTCAATAGAAGACGATGCGCCACATAGTAACAAAATGGCTTTAAAATGTTATGCCAAGTGATTTTCTCAAGCAAGAACCAAATTACCGTTTTTACTAGGGTAAAGATTTATGAGTGCTGTCCATTTTTCATTAAAAATGCATTACTCTTAACGTCTGTTTGCGATAAGATATAGTTTTACTACGCATAGATACAATGGAACAAGACCATCTCCTTGATAACTGTATCGAGAATACAAATTTTGAAAAAAAGGAAGCTTAGCTGACATGTTCAAGTACATTAATGAGGGAGGTCTGTTTTTATCGCCTTTCGAATGACTTTGTAATGTTTAGTTCTGAAGGTCTTGAAAACATTTGCACGTTAATTTGTGAAGCAGCCAACAAGACACACCTCCAATTCTGTTGACATTGCCGTGGGCACATTTTATAGAAAGGATGACTTTTAAACGAACAAAGCGTACTCATTGGGTACATAAATATTTAGTTCTATGGTAATGCAAATTAGTGCTCCATTAGTCTGACAATAATGAATAAGAAGGGAATTGAAGATAAGGAAATATACGTAAAGTGCTATTGATCAGTAGTCTAGCATCATTAAAAGAGGATAAGAAGACAAACAATTGGGGGATGTTTCATTTAGAAATGGACTTACATTTAAGTTTGCACTTTCAACTTCTTAAACAGCTCAAAACCTACGACATGAGGAGTTTTGGGCGACGGTCTTTGTCAATCTTTATTATTGATCTGAGTAAATGTTTCTGGAATGATCTATCAACACCAATTGATTTCCGTGTTTCGCATTCATGCATATTTAAAGTTATGGAGATCTTGAAGAGGGATTTCAACCTTTCATTCGCCCGCACTCCCCCTTTCCTTCCCCCCCCCCCATACTGTCACCGAATAATCGATCAATCTTTTATTCAATTTGCCTGTACACCAAATATTCTTGGATAAAATCAAAATGTCGCAACTTGAAGAAACTTTAATTCAGCGTATTACTGAAGGCAATATTGATGTTTCTAAATGCTGAATGTTTAAACAATTTTTTAATATTAATCTCATTAGTTATCCTATTTTTTTATGCATAAAAGTACATTAGCCCTCAATTAACTAAAAGGTCATCTATACAAGTCCTAATCATTTTCTCTAATACTACAGTTTTCGAAGAAGCGGGCTTTAAAATTCTAAAAATTAACTAGTTCAAAGAAGCGCAGCGTAGTTGAAATTTTACTGCGTTGGCGTGCGAATGAAGACATTAAATTCGACCCTTGAAGTGCTATTAATTTTCTCAATTTTTTTTCGTTAACCTGGTACCTGAGGGAATCAAAATTTAAGTGGGTGGAGATAGAAAGATGTAAAATAATGTAACGCTTTTGATTAGTATACAATAACGAAGATTGTGATCTAATGATGCGCAACAAAATTTACTTTCGAAGGACTGGAAGATTTGCACAAATTTATCATACCGAAACTTGAACAAAAAATGATCCCCCTGAACCGATATCTTGCGAACCCAATATTTTGCCCACTGATTGATAAATCAGCTGTGGTCGAATGAATTTGGCACTGTGGAAGAAAGGAATTCCAAATGCCTACAATAGGCCTAAGGCTTTCCCTTTTTTATGCTTCAGTGACTTTAGCAAAAAAAAGTAATTAGATCATCCGCACCCCCCCCCCCCCCTCCATTTGAATATTAATTCGACTCTATAGAGGTCTTTTTTGGAGCGAAGGAATTGAAAAGGACTAAGGTGGTAAGCGAGAAAAGCTCAACCTCACAGGATATAAATATTTGAGAGCATTCAATCAATCAGTTTGCGCACACGCGATGCACAGTTCGTCTCTTCTTGTGTTGATTTAACAGGCGCTTTCTAACTCTCTCTCATGACTCATGGTGATGTATTTACTTCCATTCATATGAATCACGTATAAAGAAGTATGTTAAAAGTTGATGGGTGGACAGTTTTGGCAGGAACCGAAATGCAAATAACTTAAGGACTTACATTGAACTTTCGCGATATCTAGGAGTTGAAGTATCCCTCCGACGAAAGATTTTATTAAAGAAAGCACTGATGGATTGGTTACCTCCTTGGGTATGTAAATTTAAATGAGATCTTGACAGGTAGGGGTTTGATCTTTTGGGTGGACTCCTAACGGATTCGTGAATTTCTTCCCGAGCGTTGTTCAGAGGAGTGCAGGGAGATTCAAAGGATGAGGAGAGTGTAGATAAAGAAATTCCATTTTCGTGAAATACGCTATCAGAATCAACAGCAGTAGTATTCGGTAGGACTAAACCGGCCATAGATCCGGAGTCAGGTTGATCTAGTGAGGAATTTATACGTGCCGAAGGTTGCCTATTATCATCCACAAGTTCTGATGTTGGAATGATAAAAGCGGTACTTATAGTCTTTTGTGTGGTAGGCGTGTGGGTAGGTGTAAGAGATGTCGAAATTGACCTGAGATAATGGCGAAAGCCGCTATCTTTTGACATCGACAAATTTAAATCACCTGTGGCAATGGTTGGTGCTAATACTGGTTCATAAGCCATTGCAAGAGCTTTCAGGAGGAGAGTTCAAGAGAAAAAGTTTATATGCGCGTGTATGTGAGAACGCAAGTCGCTTGATACTACAGGGTATGGTAACGTTCTAAACGTTGTCACAAGAAAATATATTTGTTTATTTTCCCTTACCATTTCGAGTTGTACCTCCTTACTAAGTTTCTACAACGCACACTTCTCATTCGACCAATTTACGATCAGGAGCTATTGATTTTGGTGCAAATATTAGAGAGCGTTGTCATCATATACGTGCACGAATGAGCGTGCATTGCTGGCTGTGCGCACGTAGTGGAATAAATCAGCTCACTCACCATTCTGAGGCCGTTCTTGCTTGTGCGCGGGTGGCAGTGTTCATACATGAGTGCGATATCAATGCACCCTTCTGAATTTAGTAATTTCTCTATACCCCCTGGACGTCAAGAAAAATCAATAAGGTGGCTCATTTGGATTGGATTGGCTCCCAGCCAATAGGACCTCTCCAAAATAATTACAGTGATATTAACTTGTGGATGGATTTAATAATTTCTTACATTTATTCCTCTTTTAACAGAATCGAATATCAGCCTTGGGTAGCTACGTGTCCATATCGCAAACTTGTCACACATTCTTGTCTTATTCAACGAATTATGAATACTTATGGCAATAGGCTATTATAAAATAGCATAGAGTAAGTCTGTAGTTTGTGAAAATGTCCTCTAGTGCAACCTTTCAAATATGGCGCAGGACTCACCGTCATGCCAGCATAGTTTTCAGGCCAGAAAGCTATCTAGTACAAAGGACAACTATTTTCTGTTAAATATATAAACATTTCAATTCTAACTCATCTAGTTTAGTCCTTAAATCCTTCCAATTCGGGCAATAATGAAGGACATACGTATTCCTCCTCAAATCACTGGTGTGAAATTTTTTTCCATTCGAATAAATTACCTTGTAGCGCACTATTTTTTCCTGGTTAAAGGATGACCAAACGTGGAAGCGTGGTATATAAAGTGACGAATCATTTCCGGCAGTAATTAGTATACCAGGTTCGTGCATTCTTGGCTTTCCTCGATTTCTCCCTTCGAGGTTATTCTAGCCACCTTTTTGCATATAAGTTACGAAATTTTGATTGTGATGGCACTATGAAAGGACGTCCTGGATCGCGAAGTGTGATGACTCTAAAATTATTTGGAATATTTTCCAAGGCACTGATTTGGTCAACGAATAAATTTTTTTAAACAAAAAAGCGCTGTGGGCATGTTAAGCAAAACGGATTTGTTTTCATCTTAGGAAATATTGCATAAATTTAAAATTTTGTTATTCTTTGGCTATTTTGTCATTGATTAGAAAAAAATGTCGAGTAAAGTAAATAGTCAGCAACCTAAGCATCATTTAGTAAACCGGTTGAAGATGTCAGCCTGACGAAAATGCTAATCAATAAAAGCACTTTGGATAGTGAGAAAACCAGTATACCAATAGCCCGGTATTCATAAATTTTCCATCAATGATAGGTGAATGAATTAGATTTATTCATTTATATTATTAATTTAGAGAATTTGTTTTTTTTTCCTTATTAATATACAGTATTATTAGACATAAAATGATAATCGGAGTTTTTATTTCATTCTCATTCTCATATATAAATTAATATATGCTTCTTGCGCCAGTGCATAGAGTTACTCAGATTGTGATTTCATTCTATTAAGACGGAGAATTTTAATTAAATGCTGAATAAGTCGTAATGACGAAAACTTGATTAATTGAGGCCAACTACTATGACAGGTGAAAGGAGTTCAATTTAATGTCCTTTATGAGAAGAATCGTGTGGGCGCGAATTAGATGAAGTTTTGAGCATTTTTGACCTTGCTGCAATTTGCAGAAGCACTGTGCCATCTAAGCACGATTAATTCTTTAAAAATTAAGAGCGGTGGTTATAGGCGAGAACAAAGAGAACGGAGACATCGAGCTGGAATTGGAGTGGGCTATTAATGACATACATGCATAAGCAACCTACTTGAAGGTGAATGAGTCACAAATGTGATAAAGTGAAGCGTACTATGGGGTAGGCAGAAAATTTACATTAGGAAATATTTACCAGTGATTGTGGTGCAATGTTTCTCCGAACCACTAAATCCATTCCCAATAGGAGCTGTGGCGTCTCCAGTCCTAATATAAATACTTCATTTCTTTAGTCCTATGGAGATTTCAGGTAAAAAATTTTTTTTAAGCTAATTTAGTAAAGTAATTGACCTTGTCAATAGAGTAATTGAGATATGCTTATCATAGTTCTTGACTAAATTAGCATGACTATTTTAACATGACATATTTCTTTCCATTAAAGTGCACGGTAGTAACTAAGACCACCGATGAGCGGGTTGATTTTTAATTACCACTTTTTTCGAATACCCATTATCACAATGAACCATAAACACTGATTCAGTTGTTTCTTCAAGAAGGTGGTAGTCAAGACCATGTATTATTTATGTCCGGCTTAGCAACCACTAGATAAGCAGTTGTATGCTGGCAGAAGTGCCATCTCTATAGCCTTGATCCCCATCTATCTTAATTCCCCTCCTCACCCTTCTAATTAGAGTCACATTTTAGAATAATGGTTGTTGAATAACATCCATTGATCATTATTTTGTTTGTCATAAGTGTTACCTCAAGGTGCTTTCGACGCCTTCTTAATAACCCTCTTGATCTTGACAGTTTTTCGACTATCTTGAGGCGCGTGAATTTCAAGTATTCAAACTAATCCATCAAATCATTTTCCTCCATCAATTTCACAAAACCTTCCTTATTTGATTTTGATTAAAGTCATATTACATACCTTGGTTTTTGTTGCACTTGCTGAACTCGACCATTAATCAAGAAAGTGCAGTCTTCGTCTATGTGAAAGCGTGGGCAAAGTGTCTGGCACGACAGCATCTCATAATGTCACTTCGCCTACTTGGTCTCTATGGGCGAGACAGGATTTGAAATAACTACCAAAACGCTCAGAGGTCATTCGCCTTCTGGGTGGTCTTTAAGAGGTCTGTCAGTCCGATTATATGCAGCTGCAAACTTTAGACAATGGACTTAGCCTTAAACGTATTCGTATTCCCAAATGTGGTCATTTAAAAATAAGAAAACACTTTGAAGAGACAAAATTCACTTCTGGTTTACAGCAATCAGGAGCCCCATATCTGATGACGCTAGACTCACCCTTCCACTACTACAGATGACCTCCTACAGAGGGAATTGAATACTCCATAAAATAATCAACTTAGATAAACTGAACTATTCACGATAATTTGCTGGGATCTAACGGCATTAAACTTTTAGTAAATTAATGAGATTAGTACTACCAGGAAAAACACAATTTTTACTCCAAAGTGGAGAATTCAACCTTTATTTCCTTTTCTTTTGATGGGCTTAAATAAGATTAAAACTTCAGAAAACTGTATTAAGAAAAAATCTTCTTAAATATATGCGAAAAAAACGCGCCAGTACACTAGTGAAAATTGATCTCGTTTTTCAGTGCTAATGCCTAATCATTAGGCGCTGGTCAATGCTTAAATGGGGTAGAGGGAGTGCGTCATGGCGAGTCAATCGTGAAACGCCCTTTGTTCGTCAGACATTTGGCTTAGTGGTTACTAACAGGTGGACGAAAAAATTTTGACCTCTGACTTTGTAACGGAACAAGTTAATCCTGCTCTGCTCTGTCTACCCAATAACCATTTATGACTAAGTGGATGCTGTAAGATTTTTGTCCAGTAAAGGTCGGTAGGAACGTACGCTCCTCTTTCAAAATAAGCTCCATTGATACTAGACTCGTAACAGAAGGAACTATTGCTGTTTGAAACATGTTCAATACGTGTCTATAGCCTTGCTTGATACCACAAAATCTCATCGCGTCGGCGGCATCAGTTTGCTGTGAGACACGCATGATTGCAGTTGGGTGCATTTTTCATTAAAAAGGTGAACAAGGACAGGTCTCAATAAATATTGCACATCAGTGGAAAAACAGCTAGGAAATAACTCAAATGTGCAACTCGCCAATGTGCACGAGACTTGTAGCAGGAGCTTACATCACTGCAATGTCTAAGTGAGCATCAAAAATAAAGAGATAAAGCAATAAGTACTTCAATGGAAGAAGATTCTCTCAATTTTCCCAGATTGTGCAATATAAAGCTTCATAAGAGGAGAATATATTAATGAAATATGTCCATTAACAATTTTATCTCATTTGAATAATAGAGGAGATGAGGCGTCCATTTCTCCATGACGGGTATACTTCAAATGCCCTAAATTGTGATTTCCATAAATTGGTTCACAAGTTTTTGCCTGGCTCCGTGTCCTCGGTATTCAGAGTATTTAGACAACCTGATTTTATTAAATGGTTGATAATTTCACATGAATTCAGTTGTATTTTCTTCAATCATTGGATGAGTGGAGATAAAAGTAAAGCATTCAAAAGTACGTAAAGTGAATTTCGGACAAATCCTTGTATATATTTTTGCGGTTAAGTATTACTAGGCTTCTTAAAGAGATCGCTTCAACCGGATTCAAGGAACCAGATTGACTATTTGGTTTCAATTTGAGGAATCGTTCAGTAATTCATGGAAGTTAATAATAGTAGCATTTTAAATCCTGAGGTGAGACAATTCCATGAATTTTGTAGAATATGGCTCCAAGAACATCAGACCAATATCTTTTCCAGTTTAACATTGGATGAGATTTACCTCATCTTATTATCCTCTACTTTCCATGAGAAATGTAGATTATGTGTTTTTTGTGATTTCGCAAAATAATTCCCACAGTTTCATGCTAATGTTAACCTCTACCCAGATTGTAATAATCAGGTATTCAGCTACTTCAAAGGGCTTTTCATTACTTAACTTTTTTTTTACATTTTAATTTTCCCTTCCAGTCAAGAAGGCGATAGGATATCAAGTCGTGAGAAATTATTCAGTTAATTGTGCCTGCTTAAGATCTTAGAGAAAAAAGTCAAGTTGGAGAGATCGATTTTTTTCTCCTGATGAAATTCAAACCCCTTACTCAAAGCAAATAGAGAGAGTGAACTATGAGAGCAGAAAAGGTAGAAAAGGAGTTCAAGCACTGAATATCAACAAAGCCAAGAGGAAACACTTCAGATTCAATAAATATTTCACGATATTAAGTCTTCATATTTGGGCTATATTCTAGTGAACTGTGCTTGCGATAACCTGCACTGTGCATACACTTCTCATGGAAGCTTTAAAAATTGGCATAAATTGATCATTTTCGTCAGGAGAATATGGTAGAGATCAAGATAGCGCGAAAATTACCATAATATTAAAAGGAGAAAGCATTTACATATGAGCAACAGCAAAAAAGAGTCTATTAAGGGTTAGACCTGGGTTGAATGAAGTTAGAACAAGATTTGGAACTGAATGTTCTAGTTTTGGAAATGTGGATACACAAGGTTGTTTAATTATTTACATTCCAATATTCCAAGGCTTGAATGGCATGATGTGACTTCTAGATTAATAGCGAACCCAGGAAGTAACTCCTCCTTTTTCCCGCTGGATGCATGACAAGCCCACATAGTCTCATAACAATTTCACCTTTGTTACAAAAAGTCAAAACGAGATATTGAAGTCCAGCTGAAAATTCAAAAATAGTCTTGATAAAATTGAAAGTTTATGAAAATTATTAAACATCTTTCCTGACGCGAATGATACCTTTCATTTAATTTCCTCTATTTCATAGACAAAATAAACCCCTGATTATTTTATAAGATTTGAAAGCGTGTGGAATACACAACACTGTCGGGGTTGAACAAAGAAATCTCGTGTGCACTCAGACAGACTCGAGGGTCTGGCCGTGCTACTTGTCACGTAGGAAGAAAGTGCGGTCGAGAGCACAGAGACCTCTAACCCAGCCATCAATCAATAGTCCCTGCATTGTTTAGAAAACCCTTCATTATATTATAATGACTAAGCTCTGTGACAGACACACATCCCAAGTAAACGTGTTGCTTACTGCACGTCTGTTTCCTCTATAGTTTTGCGGTAGCTTAGCTAGTCTTGGGATCCTTTCCAAACGAGGAGATCTTGCTATAGCGATTACTGAACATAAGTCAAGACTTATTAGTGTGGCGATCCGCTACAAGCTTAAGAATTTCTTGGCAATCAGCGTGAAGCCGCGTCAAACCTCAAATGTTCACATTCAACATTATTAGCACTACCAGAAAAATACTAATATAATTCTTATTTGTAAATTTCGTAAATATTGTGATCCTTGCCTTAAAAGCAGATTAAAGTGCGACAAAATGCCTTTGTCAAGCGTATTCCTCTGATGAAATGACTCGACTTTTTTTCCCATTTTCCATGAATGCTATAAATTTTACGAAATCTAGTCAGCAACAAGGTTTCTATTCATCTTTAGACATTTTATTTATGATTGCTGAACGATTATTGTTCATTTAAAAGCGTACGCATAAAACTATTTCATTTTTTCTGACCGTAGATCGATTTGGAAGCGTGTTACTTTCAACATCACTATTTCTCTCACTCGAACGATTCACCTACTAATCTGGTAAAGATGAATATTTCAGGCCTTGAGGTTAATATAATTAGAAATACTTTATATCTAAGCATGAAATACAATAAATTCTCCAAACAGAGCTTTATTTTCACCTAATCTTCGATACTGCCCCCAAGAGGATTGCCACCAATACATTCTCGAACCATTTGGTGTTGGGCAAATAGATTAAACCTCTTTACCATACCCCCAATCTTCACAGAGAACTGGTAATCTTCCTGAAGGACATAAGTAAACCACGGGCTCTGAGGCCATCTGAATACCAAGGGTCGACTGAAGCCCAAAGGTATATTTCACCTAGTTAGAAATCGTGGGACTATAATGAGGTAGAGAGAGAGAGAGAGTATGAAATTGGGTTTAATGATGCGTAGGGGGACTGATTTTACTGTTTTCTTTTTCGAGGTACCTAAAGGGAGGACTCATGCACTGAATTATTGATCACTGATTTTTCACGCTTTCGCCTTTATTGCGTTACTAACACATCATACATTCAACGATTTATCCCGTATCTGAATCTTAGAAAGAAAGTTAGTTTTTTTTAGTTAAATTAAAACTGCTATTTGAATTGTATGTTTCTTTGCTTCTTTCTAATGGGTCTGGGTAATTGCAGCTACGCATCATTATATTAAGGATGATTTATGATACTGTACTCAGTTAATGACATCTTATAGACAAGTCAATGTAGAATGCATAGTCATAAAGTTCCATTGAAGCGTGAAAGACAGGAGGATGAATCATTAAAAATTCAAGGGTACAATTGCGGAAGGAAGCGATCACCTGACCAAAATAACAAGGATCTTTCAAATGGTCTGTCTAATAATCCGATTCCTATATGTTGAACTTTGTTTTATCGAATTTGAATGATTTTTTAGCTGAAGGTATTGGTAAAGAACATATTTTGACACAAATCTCTTAGCTTGGGCATCGGTTTCTTGGCTCTCAGTTTTTAAACATACCTTTCTGATACTTGTGAACATTTCCATTTGTACCATTCTTAATTAATTAATTAATAAAATGCTATTGGAGAAAACAAGAGATAAATTGAAATCTTCAACGAAAATATGGAGTTACTATTTGTAAATTTAAAGCTTGTACTGATGTACAAAAGAATACAATCAAATATTGATCCTTTAAAATAATCTTTGTTTACATTTTATAATGTAGAAACTTTAGAAATAATCCCTCATAAATGTACAGAAAGGTAAGAAAACAGAGAAATTTAATCAAAATTTCTTCTAAGTAGAGGATTTTCCGTTTCGAAATTTCCGATGACCTTATCATTACGTATTACATTAGACCGGTGGGAAACGTCATCGCATGAGCGCACAACGTGACCTGAAGGTGCGGCCGTTCAACTTCGCGTACGGATTGAGCGCAAGGACACACAGCCAATGGCCAATCAAAAGCTTTCATTTGCTTTACTTAATCCGCCATGTTGAATGACTAAGCTTCCTCCCATGTTACACTCCACGCCATGCATGTCTAGAATGAACGCACGCCCTGGATACGTCTGTTTCTTGTAGAGCTTTGCAGTAGCTTAGCTAATTCTGGGAGTCTTACCAACTAGGAGAATCTGCCACTGAGGTTTCTGAGTACAGCCAGGCTTAGTTAGGTAGCTAAATCCGCTGCAGACTAAGCTGTTAAATTCGTTATAATCAAGATGTTAGCGTAAAAATTAATTTTATCATTAAAGTGGAACCAAAACATGTCAGAGCATTGAGTTGTGCCTGCCATTAATATTTTTGCGTATTTTGTAATTTTGTGCACTTTTTTCGTATGTAAAGTATTTTTTAAGAAAATTTAAAATCGGAAGAGAATAAAGTTTCTCGAGTAATTTATTAAGAGGATATTTGTATTGTAGAATTTCACTATTCAGGTAGGATATTTGGGAAAATAAATAGGCCAACAGATCTAAACAAAATTTGGCAAATCCAGCCACTTACTGCCTAGAAGATTAATTGTTCTTTTCTTTGAGCTGCTTTAGAAAGGTACATTTATTTCTCATTCTGAGCAAACGGCGGAGATTCTGAGGTCACTCTTAGTAGACACATACATCACGAAACGCGATTAATCACTCACGACACTGAGAGAGTGCACCGACAAACATTGACTTCATAAATTTTACCTAGCAGACTTGCAGGCGCCATCGATGTCTGCAAGAAGGAGGTCGTTTTACCAGTGGTTAACTTTCCGATTGGGAAGTGTGCGTATTTCGACAGGCCATATAGAGAATGAGATCAACCATCTATTTTGGCAAAGCACTGCCATTGGTACCCAATATAATGGACATTAACTTAGATTTGTGCTTTACGTTCTACAAACCCGATATGACAACTTAGCAGAGAGAAAGAGAGAGAGAGAGAGAGAGAGAGAGATGAGAAGTACCAACGTTAAATAGGCAAAATCAAACATCAATTAAGACTTTGAAATAAAAGAAAGAGTCAATAGTATAAAAAGAGTGAATGGTGCCGGTATAGCCATGACTGCAATTCTTTCCATAAGAACTATTCAATTAAATATTTTTCTGCTATTTAAATTATCCTTCATCCTTAAAGTGTGTATAAAAGCTAATTTTACACTTTCGTACTGTCATTTTCCTTAATGAACTATTAAATTCTTAAATTCATATCAACCAGAAAGTAAGTTAAAATTATAGTGGTTTAGAGCATTTAGGCGTCTTGATTGCTGACTGGAAATGGTTTAAAATCAACAAATACTTATTTAAAAAGCCATATTTCTGGGTGTCAGAGTACCACCCAACTTCAAACTGGCTTGACGATATGAAGTAGTTGACAATTTCTCCCACGTTACCCCACAATCCGATATAATCTGTTGCATAACAACGCTAATTTTGGTGATCGTTGAAACAAGAACCAACAGCACTGACCCCGTTGAAACACATTTGGCATCCTTGCTTTCTTCACCTCCACTACCAATACCAAGCTGAAACACGCCTAGAATTTGGCAATACCTTGAGTTGGCACTCATTTTGACTTAGGAAATGGGAGGGCGATCAAGCTGCCAAGTTGCAACAATTAACTCTTTTGAAGTACTCTAAGAGATTATGATCACCAACAGTGAATTTAGAATGAAGAAAAAATGTGGTCTGATGTAGATACTTATATTACATCACAACTTACTTTGATAAATAAGAAACTGCCCTTTTTTCATGAAACGTGAGACCTCGATTCTTTTCAAAGTGGAGGAGGTTTTTGAAGCTTTTATTCAATTACTGCTCTTTATAATTTAATGGAAACAGTGAAATGCTATTAAGACCAAGGATTAATAGCACCTATTGAGAAGTTGGAAATCTCTATATTCATGTGCCGTAAACTCTTACCACCTCACGAGTATCACCACTGCTAGAAAGAAAGTTTTACCCTACTATCCAAATTACTAAAATAGCAAATAAACTCTGGTACTGAAACTATAAATTCACTCAGTAAACACGGAAGGTGCCCTGAGATTTGGGCATTGGAATATCAAAGCACGCGGTAGTGGTTTAAACTCGAAAGTGAAACGCGCACACCCTAATTCAAATGATCCAATTAAATTCAGAGAAGCCTTACCTACTTAACAGTTCCACTCAAACTCCTTTCACAACCCAACATTGGCCTGTTACTGTTTCTTGCATTCAGATAAATTGTAAAATTGCGGTATTTGAATAAATAAAAAAAGGTTGTGTCAAGGAAATTTTTATGCATAAAATTTTGAATACATTAATGCGAGAGAAATATTTTCTCGTCTTAAGGTTTGATTTTCTTTTCCAGCATGCACTTGTAGAGCCCAGTATTGCATAACGTTTTCAAGCAATCAGCTTTTCTTACATATTTTATTGCCCAAAACAGTCCTCCGAAGCCGGAATTGTAATAAACACACTCCCAGTGCCTGATCACACACGATAAAATGCCTTTGCGACATTGGGATTTGAGTATTAAGGACCTCCCCGTTTTTGAGTGAACCCCTTCTCTATACCGATATTGCTATAATCGAAATAATATAATATATAAACAATTTAAAACCAACTCTCTCGGTTTCTGAGTCCTGTTCACAGGAATAATCATAAAGATCACACATTTAACGGCAAATTAAAACTTGAAGCTAACTGATAAAAAATACATTCTAATTCGATCACCATTAAGCAAAGCATTTTCTGCATCTTCACGCAGCTAAGTTCATAGGTCAATCCCTTGCCTTAATCCATGATGATTCGATCCAAATTGAGTGTCTAGGTAACCAAGGTTAGTATGCATCATCATTGAGATTGAATTGCTCATTCCACGTCAGCTCATAGACTCTGTGGCCTTTAACTATTAAACCTGACATCCCGTCACTACTCAATTTTTGGAGAAATAATTGCTTTTTCATATACTCAAACTTTTCTTTTTAAATAAATGAATTCCTCCGTTCCAAAATACACTTGACTTCGAATTTATAGAGATGCACTTTCATTCTCATAATAAATGTGAAAAGGGAGGCTATCGTTCTGTGCGTGGCAAAAAATTGCCTTTTTAATACCTTCACAAATCTAACTAAAGCTTCTGATAAAGTTCCTTTATGATAGTATTCGGGGTTTTCACAAGGGACGGGTTATAGCCTTGCAGGCGGATAAATTGATAGGGCTTAAATAATTATAATCTAAAGCCACGGTTAGCGCAGTTCCTCTTCCCGATTTGTTTAGAAATTGGAAGAATAAAGCAATTTTATTATTAATGGTACCCTTAGAAGAGGCGAAGATGTAAAAGGGAGGTAGAGCAATTTAGAGGGGATTGACCACTCAGAGATGGAGGACGGCGAAACGATTAACTACAATGCAGCACTTGCAAAATAATCATTCAATTTTACAATTTTCTTAATATTCAACGGAATCGTTGCAACGGTGTCAAGAATAGCGTTCAAAACCATTATCACTAATCTTAGCGTAGGAATATCAACGACACCTTACTAAATTCACTTTCATCAGTCTTCTCTGTCGCCTTAATTTTATCTATCCTCTTCTTTCCCATAATCCTTAATCCATCTGAGACGTCAAAACCTAGACATTCAATGGATAAACGACAAGGAATATTCAAATGCCAGTTCGCAAATTATTGCTTGCAAATTGCTGCCTAAAGATGCTGAAAAATTGCTTAACTGCAAATACATTCACGTCGGTTCAGTTTTAATTATATTGCAATTGAGAGGCCTGTCGTGGCGTGCATTGACTTCTATTACAACAAAAATGAACGTTAGATAGGAAATAATGAGATATAATGATGACTAGACATAAGTAAGAAGGAGGATTCTTAAGAAGTGTAAACCGAAATTCCAATTTAAAATGCATAAAGCTTTAGTGTATAATTTTGTTGATTTTAGGCATAGGAATTTGAACAGTGCAATCCTCACAAACTAGCCTTGTGAACTCAATTAATCATTTAACTTGCGAATGAAGCTCTCTGATTCGTAAACAGCTTTAGTCAATAAATCCGTTATATGGAAATGAGTACTCCGATTGCAGCCATTACAATCTTAATCAATGTATTACAAGGTAT
This sequence comes from Hymenolepis microstoma, assembly GCA_000469805.3. Taxonomy (NCBI): domain Eukaryota; kingdom Metazoa; phylum Platyhelminthes; class Cestoda; order Cyclophyllidea; family Hymenolepididae; genus Hymenolepis; species Hymenolepis microstoma. Next base: position 4,233,640 of record LR215995.1, on the reverse strand, counting down.
AAAGAAAAAATATACCTTCTTGCTCACATTAATACAGCACACTACTGAATCAATTAGTATATTCTACATGAGCTATTTGAGAAAAATTCAGCTTAAACGACTGAAACGAGCAATTTAGGATTGTGAGGGGGCGTTTTATGCCGATATAATCGATACTTTGATTTTAATTCAGTTCCAAAATAGCTAAACGACAGTCTACTCATGATTATTAAGCTCTCGAGGCGTGGTTTTAATGAATGCGAAGTGCAGGAAGGATATATTATTTGTGATTGCACAATATTGCGCAATTATTTCGACTTTTCTCTGCAATATCTGCAGTAAGGGTTTTAAATTCCTCTACGGGATAGACTAATTGTTTCACTTAAACAATCATTCTAGCGAGGCCAATGAGTGACTACAGAACTCCCCCTTTCTTTCTTAAATTTTCGTCTCGGAAAGTTTTGACACTGAGTTTCCCTTGTGGGAACACAACTTTAGCATGACGAACGCAGAAGCCTCTCGACCAATCAATGACCAATGCCAAGACGATCAATCAATGGTCAATTTCAGTACACTATTACCCGACCAATCAATGACCAAAGCCATATGAGGTCACCATACCATAAAGTGTATATAATGACTAAGTTCCACATCATATATACACACATCACGCTTGCGCGCTTGTACATCAGCACGCTATATTAAATAAACGTATTTCACGGTATACGTCTGTTTCTTCTATAGCTTTGCGGTAGCTTAGCTAATTCCGGGAGACTTACCAACTATGGGAATCTGCCATAGAGCTTTCTAAGAATAGTCAAGACTTATTCAGGTAGCTAATCCGCTACACTCTTTAGCGCGAAAATGAAATGGACAAATGCTCGGTTGTCTTAACTGTCGGCAATAAAAGATCATTTTTTACTGCTTATTCGTTTTACAGGTATATTTTAATGTAGTAGAGTTTATTGATCAGTAATTAAATCAGCACAAAAAAGTGGTAGTGATCCGTGTCACTTGCATATTCTGTTAAATCCCACAAGTTCTACCGTGAATGGGGTCCACTTTACCAGAATTAGAAACCAAATTTGTAAAATTTGCAGCGGAACCTACTTAATTAAGTCTTGACTAAACCTCAAAACAAACTTTCCGTCAAAATCAGCGAGTATAAAGTTGCCTCCAACTTTGGCAACGGTATCGATGAGACTGGACCTATAACGAGTAGTGTTTGTGTAGGCCACTGCACAGAGCTTAGTCAATAGAATACAATTCTAGCTACGCTGACCCTGCTGTGACTATTGATTGGCGGTTGGCTGAGAGATCTCTGCATTTACGACTGCATTGGCTCTCTACGCAATCAGCAACAGGCGCACCTTCCAGACTGCATAAGTGCGCATGAGATTTCTCTATTCAGCCTTGGTGGCGTTTTTCACTCCACAAATGTATGCACTGACTTACCAACTCATGTCTTTACGACAAGCCATTACAAGTATACTAGAATTGTTTTAGCATTTCGGGTCGACGTAGTCCTGGTCACACTTTTTCATCAAAGGAAAAGGAGGATAGTAGGTAGTACTCTGTGACAAGAAATCAAGCAAAATTGCTAGTCTCTATGTGAGCATTGATAATTAGTAATTGAACCGCACTCAACTTGGTGTTGCCTTACAGCCATAATCTGCTTTTAGGGTGGTAATTTCATGAGCTCTGCTGATTTCAATTACCCCTTTTCCATCCTTCTCAGTTCTCATGATCAAACACGGCACTTTGTAACGAAGTTTCATTTCTTATGAGCAGTCGTTCATACCTAGCAAGTAATCTCTCATCGTCGGTCCTTAGCCTCCTAAAGTCAGGATTGTTTGATTACTTTGAATCATTGGGTCGTGATTTCATTAATCTCAGGAGACACACATTAAACCGAACTCCACTAGGATTAATGATTATTAATCAATGATTTTGAAGAAGGCGAAGAGGTACATAAACGAATGCTTATCTGAACAGTTTATTGAGAACAAAAAGGAGCCGCAGGGGAGGTAGTGAGAGAAACAAAATTCACAGAAAAGACGGGAGTGCGGCTGGCATGGTATGTGTGCTCATTATAGCTTGTCTAAAGCAATAGTATTGAAACAAAATATAATTTGTTATGGGCTTATACAAGACGATTAAGATGGTCTCAGCACAATGTAAGAAGTTAGTTTATACCCGACTGATTGAGAGTTTGGACGAGTCGAGTCATGTCCACATTGCTTTGCCCATTTTATACATCGCATGCGCCCAGACAGGCATGAAGGTGCGCCGTGCAACTTCGTATACGGATTGAATGCGGAGAACACACAGACAATCAAAAGTCCTTGTTTGTTTTATCAAATCCGCCATGCCGATCATGACTAAACTTCCTGTCATACGCACCTCGCCACATACACCTCGAATAAACGCGTTCCTTGTAATACGTCTGTTTCTTCTATAGCTTTGCGGTAGCTTGGCTAATTCCGGGAGACTTAACAGCTAGGAGAATCCGTCATAGAGGTTTCTGAGAGTAGTCAAGGCTTATTTAAGTAGCTAATCCGCCACACAAATGGCTAACTCTTGTCAGAATCGTCAAGTGCTATTCACGATCAAGATACATAAATAAGTCATAAAAGACAATTCTTCTGTGACTATTCTACGGTTGGTCGGATCTTTATTGGAAAAAAATTACTAATATGGCATGATTAATAATGATGGTCTGCTTGGGTGCAATTTCCATTCCCTCTTCAAACGGTGCAATACTTCTGCAATCCACATAAAAATCCCATGAACTATCTAGGTGGGAAAAATCCATTAGACTTAACTTTTATTAAGTACAGATAAAAATGTGGGGAAAATTCAAATTTGTTGCTTGTCAGCGAAACACTGTCAAGGTTAATTCAGTTTTTCATTTTATCTGAATCTATAAGAGAAGTACTTTAATCATGTTTCGTTCACTACAGAATTCCCATTTACAAATCTCTTTATTATTTGGAGTTTTTAGTAGTAATGGGCTTTCTATTGCCTTAGGCATTGCTAAAGCTCATCCTGTCACTTACTTAAAGGTCATAAAACTACTGACCTCTGAGTTAGACAGTGTTTTTAGTCCACATTTCAGCTGATCACCCTCAACACTGCCACCTCAGCAATGTGTTTTCCCAATAGAAGTGTCCGACTACCATCAATATCTCCATTTGCGTGATACGGTTGCTTATTTTCTGCTCTTTCCAAACAAGAGCTAAGGTATAATGATTGGCGCACATGAGAAATCAAAACCATATAATATTTTGAAATGCCTTCCAACTTTCATTTGCATGATAAGATACTGCATCTCTTCAACATATTACACCAACGGTGGCAAATAAAAGCTCATTAGGTGTGAAACATAAACAATCCTAAGTCTGCTAAATTTCTTCTGTTGAAATATGGAGATTTAGAGAGACATGTAATTAAATTAAATAGTTGAATTGTCAACCTTATTTTTAGCTTTTTGAAGATTAACACACTCAACATTTTCATTAATATTCAAGAAAGTTAATGCACTCCTCATTCTTTGCGGTTCAATGATAGCTCGTGCTATTTCAAAACTGACATTAAAATAAGAGCCTCAGCCTTAAAATGTCTCATTAAATATCCCTTCACTTCATCGTACCTATTAAGGATACACGAATAACGATATTTGGCGCCTATTCTTCATACTCCTGAATTAAAAAATACTCAAAATTTGGCTATTGTCGCTCAAAAATGAAGCACCTGATTCTCTGTTCCTTTTGATGATTCACAAATGAAAGCAAAACACGGCTTCGGGTGAAATTCGTTCATTAGGTTCCATATGCCAGTTTAAACAAACATCTTCACTTATAATCTCTCCATTATGGGGCCAGCTAGATTGAGATCCACAAAAATTGTAAAAGTGTCTTTTTGACAACTGAAACGATCTTAAACCTTTAACGTTCGAATTGTTTTTTTGAAAAATGCACCCAACCGCGCTCACACGCGTCTCACAGCAGACTGATGCCGACGTGATGAGTTTTGGTGGTATCAGGCAAAGGCTTTGGACGTATCGAACATGTTTCAAGAGGCAATAGCGCCTTCTGTTACGAGTCTAGTACCAATGGGGCTTATTTTGAAAGAGGACTGTACGGTCCTAAATGTGTTAGAGTCAAAATATACTGACTCTACCTATTCATTGGAAGAGCCTTATTGTCAATCATTTGACATAATGAACATTAAATAATTAAACATCTTCTCATTCAATAAATTGTATTTTTCAATAGATTCCAGCACATTGCAAAGCATAAAATATGTTACAAATCACTGAGTCATTTATATTTCCTAGGACATATTTCAGTCGTTACGACGCACACTAGCTCGTAAATACGAAAATATCAACTGAAAAATAGGAACCTAGGGCAACATGAAGGAAAGCAATGTTACTTGGCAACACAAATCAATCAGCGATTATACTCAAATTCTTCACTTTAATTATTATTTTATGTTTGCTTATTTATGTATTTAGGATTGTTTCAACGTTTAACTACAGTAGATTTCGTAAGCTTCACTCGATATAAGCTATTGTTTGACTCATAAGTGGCACAATTAAACTCGAGATTTGTAAAGTAGCTTTTCAGTGTATTTCATGCTATGTTTACGTCATTCATAGGTCACTTAAGAATGCACTTTGTTGTGTCTTTTGAAATTGGTTCTTATATATGCTACAGTAAATCATTTTCGTGCTAGAGCCAATGATACTGTCAATCTCCACCATTATATTAAATGCAAAAATTTACCTACTTAAATCTTCAATCCGATTTGAGTTTTCGTGAGCTGATGCAGCAGAAGAGATCTTTTCTAATAAGGCCGTTTAACTCTGTTATCTATGTTCATTTTGCAGTTTTAGTGTATATTGTGTTGACAATTAATAAGCATATCTTAACTTCTATTCAAATATGACGAAGAAGCTAATTTATTCGCTTTGGCTTTAAGAGGATCAAAAAAGTAACCTGGTTAATTTGGACAATTTCCAGATTAATACCTCTGTTATGTTCAAAATGTAGTTTGATTTTCAAAGATTATAGTGACTTTTCAAGGATCAAATTATTATTAATAATAAATAGGTTCAAGAAATTTATTTTCACTGTTCAACTTGACGATTTCTCTTTTCACTTTGGAAGTCTGATTATCTAATACCGACTTCTGTTTTAAAACTTTCCAGGATAGCGGAAATAAACGATTTCATTATTATCAATTTGTATGTAATTATTCAATAGAACTTTATGATAATATTAAGCTTACTTGTTAAAGCATAACCGCTAAATGACTTTAAAAGAAATAGCGGGTGTTAAAGTTTTATAAATGCTGTAATTGTGAATGCTTTTTCTTCAAAGTAATGACAAATTTAATATCCACCCTTTTTATCTGCCTCTTTTAAGAAATGAAATGTATGTTTATACTTTCATCTTTGCCCTATGGATATGTAAAAATACTACTTTGAAACCAAAGGACCTTAAAACAACATTCTCAAATATATATAAATATAAATATATATATTTTATTGAAAAGGTATGATGAGATGCATTTTACAAATTAAAAACCTTAGAAAAAATTTCATTTGCTTCGCCGCTATTGACCAATTATTGATGACTTAACGTTACAGTGATGTCATTTTAATTATTTTTTTAACTAAGGAAATAAATAAGGATTACATACGCAGTTTAATAATTAAATTGTAAAGCAAGCTACGTTTAACTAATTTTCTGTAAGATAATATCTCGGACTCATGCAAAGCAAAGGTATAAGTCCATCTCAAATTTATAACTATTAAAATCCTTTTCTGGGAAATATAAGTCGGATTTTCTTCATGTCATTATTTTGTATCAATGGTTTGATTATCGCCGTCGTTCAGAGTATAAATGAGGTAACTATTTCCTAATTCCACAAACTAAATAATCCAGTATCAAGGTGAATTTTCGATTTTACCAATATATTCTTCTCAACTTTATACTGTGTGCTGTACAAACTAAGTAAGTTTGAATTTCGATATTGCAAAGGTGCTTATTTCTATCAAAGTTTACAGAGTGTTAGCAAGAAATGGTTAAGTACTTTCACTACATTAACCATCCAGTGTTGCAACCCATAATATTTCTTATTTATTCAATTCAACAAATCGAGAGCAGGCAAACTTGCGTTAAACGAGTGTTTCTCCGAAATAAAATGGTTTTTTATATACTAACCAAAATGATTTTTTCGCTTCTCTGCAGAAAAAGTGCGCATTAAGATAATATAAATGATTTTAATCAAGGTAAATGATTTCAAAGTATCAAATAATTAAAAGTACATTCACTATATAAATATTATATATACCTGAATATATATTTATATCAAATAAGATAAAATTACTGAGGCATTACATAATAATGTGTTTGAATCAACTAAAAGCAAGCAATATTTATTAAGTGAAAATTTGACAGGACAAGGTCGTAAAAGAAAACTGAACATGGCATGCATATTCACAAACTGTCATAAAAAGTAGTGAGTTTTACCAAAATATAATGTTCATTATTATACCTTCAGCGCAACACCGATTAATCGGTCATATAAAGCGGAGGAATCTAGTTGCAGTACTTGATGGCGGTGAGGTGAAACACACTATTTAGGAAAAGGTAAATAACAAGCCAATGAGAAAATACAGTTTCATATTACGTCTAGGTCTATCTTCTCTTAATTAGACCTTATTTATAGTCAAATTGACTTGGGATTTAAAGTCTATGATAGGACTGATTATCAGCCCAAAATTGATTTCTCGCTGTGGAGAGCTCAGTGGACATATGGTTGAATCAAGGAATACCATGTGTGTTTAAACATTCTGAAATGTGCAGTCGTGCGTGTAGAGGTCGTCTCAGCTAATCAGTTACTAACATTCAATCACAGTTGAGCTAAATATACCTATTTACAGATCACGTTTTCTTCCTGGATATTGTTGAGGTAATTTGGGTGATTTATTGAGCATTTTTATGCAGGAGAAGTTTCCCAGGAAATATCGTTTAGGTTTAGTCAAGGCTCCGAAGTGTAGTTATCTCTGCAGAACTTATCATTCAAGGATATAAGGTTGGCATTAATTATTTAACTATTGTTCCGGATTTAGCTCATGCTAAAATGTTTACAGTTAAGAGAATGTGGGGATTGCCTAGTGAAATTATTCGCAACATCCTCCGTGGAATTATTTCCCGTGAACCAATAATTTTGCAAGTATACCCCGACTTATACCAGATTGGTAACAAGCTATCAATGATGGACCTCATGCTTTTTGATGATTGAACATTTTACTCTCTCAAATGATTTTTGTAAAATTTTGAAATCTTGTGAGATTCTAAGAAATGGATTTGTTTTAGTCTCTTCTTAACCTGATGTCGCGCTGCAGATATTGTGTTCCACAGGAAGACGAACTTCGTTGCATTTTACTCCAATTTGGGGTCTATGACTTCAAGAAGGCGAATGGTAAAAGGGGTAGAGGTCAGCTTGGCCACACTGATGAAGTTAGCGAAGCTTTTTAGGACTCCGTTAAAAGTCAATCGTTATTAATGCTTTTCATTATCAATAGGCTTCCGTGTACTTTCTAAAAATAGCTTTTAGCGGATATCATTCAGTGACTTTTAATTTAATGTAAATATTTTTTCGTTTTATTAATAAAAATTTAGCTGTAATTTACATATTTCCTCTGATCATTACTTTGCCAGATTGCTGGCTCTTACCCGCTACGTCTTGCTCATTAGATTCACACTGTTTTTGTTATAATACCTACGTCTCCTGGAGCATTTTCGATAAAAAAATCCATGGTTATTCATACATTTGTTGAATGCACTACGTAGTATAGGGTGCTTCTATTCGGGCTTATTTATTGATCTATGCTGCTTGAATTGTGCTCTTTAAATCATTTTAAGAATAAGGCGTCTCAATGACTCCAAATGCTTTCTAAAAAATCTGATATAGCCTTATATTTGAGATATGGATTTGTCTTGATTTTGCAAATGTCTGAATTTCCATTACTTGGATTTATACATTAAGATTAGTTTTAAAATTTGCTCCATTTTCTAGAACGGGCTTTGTTCTTTTGAAAAGCACTCAAGGCTATGTTTTCGATATTTCAACGACATTCCTTCCAAAGGGTGGTTATCCTATCGGAGTACAAAAAACACGACCCTGAAGAATTAGGACGGTCGGTTCAAGGGCTCTTTCACCGCGACTCGTGAATTGTAAGCCTTCCAACCCAACTTCCTCCACGATCACATTATAGTCCAAAATCGTCTAATTCAATAACCATTCTATTCTAGAAACCATAAACTTAGATTCCGGTTGAAGACTCATTGTTTATACTCACCAGGAGGATTCATTCGGGCTAGCAAGAGTTACGTTGGAGATGTCCAAAGTGATGTTGATGATTAGTATTTAGTATTTGATGATCATGTATTTAGTATAATTTGTATTCTTTAAAACTTCACTTTTACACATTTATAAGGTAGTGGATAACCGGAAAAACAATTTAAATGGAATCACCTCAGTTAATTTGTATGAAACATAAATAAGTATGTGAGTAGCCTTGGCCTTATTAAAGGAGAAGGTCATTTTTCTGATTTGCTGGTCTTAAGAGCTGGGAATGATTGGAGAAAACGAATTCTAGACGATTACCTAAACCACTTATTCGACTAAGTAAGTTAAAGAAGAGCACAGGGTAATTTAGAGAAAGGAAAAATTTTAAAATATTCCAGACTTAAATCTTTCCAAACTTGGTAGGAGAAACTCATCACACAAATTTCATTCTTGTTACAGGATATGACTGTCTTTTTGACCAAATTCACCATAGACTCTGTTTTCCATTTCACTAATTCAAAGCTGCGATTCTTGTGGGGACACAACTTTAGTATGACAAATGCAGAAGCCTCGCGACCAAGCAATGACTTACTTCAATGAGATCAATCATTGGTCAATTCCAGTATACGATTCCCCGTAATCAATGACCCAAATCATATGGGGTCATCATACCATACCAACACTCATCACGCTTGCTCGACAACACGTCATACTAAATAAATGTGTCCCACGGTATACTTCTGTTTCTTCTATTCCGGAAGACTTACCAACTAGGAGAATCTCCCATAGAGGTTTCTGAGAATAGCCAAGGCTTATTAAGGTAGCCACACCGCTACATTCTAAAACTGCTCTGTATTATATTTTCCTCTGAGTTAGCGTAAACTCACGATTTCTCATCTTGACCACCTAAATAAGCCCATTTATGAACACTCCTAATGGGTTGCAAGATCATGGAGCCTTCCTGGTGAGAAAATCGAATTCTGTCAACCCCTTAGCCAGGCTCAATCAATGCTGTTGACCTCTGCACCACTGGTGCATATCTTACGCTCCGAGTGATTCTATTTATTCGTTATAAAAATCTTTTTTTTTATCAACTTCATGGCAAAATTTCGGCAGTTTTATAAATCAAACTAGGTAATAATTTTGTATAATTTATATATATTCCATATATTTCTGCTATTATTGGTACCGTGATCGACTTGGCAACATTGCATTTTATTGCCTTCCACTAATCATGAAAATAACTTGACTTTCTAAAAAATCGAAAATAATTTGAGATAGTATTTATCTACTGCTAATTGTGAAGTCTTAAAAGTTAATTAGTGCTCGTCATTATAGGTGAGATGCTCACGACCTTAGGTTGACTATGCACAGTTTCAGTTAACTTCAAATACAAGGGCGCTTAAAACACTGCATTCTTGGCTAAACAGTGCTCATGAAAGTTTATGATTTCTATTATTTCCCGGATACAGACTGTAGTCAGTAGGGGCTGTGTACATATTAAGACATACCTTACCAAACCACACACACTAATAATAGTAATACTAATTTGTCATGCTGTGATGTAAATATGATACGCAAATACCATTTACAGTTCACGAGTATTTTGAGGTCCGCAACTGGCACGAACACTTATTCTGAGGAGCCAAATTGAAGAGAAGTGATGAGGTAGTTCAATGCATTCCTGCAAAATATCCAGCAACAAATTTGACTTTGTTCACTCTTTCTCATACTTCCACTCTCTCGAATCAAAGGATTTCATAATGGACACAAAAGTCATGACTAAGACATATCTGCCAAAATGCTTGGAAGTCGCTTTGGACCATCTTGACTAAAACAATATTAATTCCTATTCCTACTCTCAAGAAAATAATACTCTTAGAATAGTGTCGATCACTGCACTGCGGGTCAAGTTCCCACGCCTTTTTTTTCGCGGGTAAATTTTCCTTTGTACCTTATCCTATTCCCGTATTTTGCTAAGAAGAGAAAAACCAATTGAATTAACGTAATGTGAGCAATTTTCCGAAAATTGAAGCATCCTCTACTTAAACTATGTTTATTTTGAAGGACCAATCTCAAATCGAACATTTGTACCCCAGAAACAACTAAAGCTATCTAGTTGACACGACGAGCAATTCAATAGGAACTTCCTTAATACCTCATGATAATCACTAATTCTCCGAAATCCGAGGCCGAAATGTGACTATTAGCAAGCTGACTCTGAAGCAGAAAAGAGTCGCATTTATATGGTGGCTTTTTCGTACCAGAATTCATTCTACTAATGCACTATTGTCACAACTTCTATGAGTGATTATAAAAGTTAAAACTGGACCAACGTAAATACCTTTCTCGTCTTCTTGATTAGCCATTTTGAACGAGTCACTGAGAACCAAGGGGATGTAAACATGTATTTAGTGTTAGCGGGGGAGATATTAAAAAAGCTACAAAAGAAATTCTCCGTTTTTGTCGGCCATTTCGGACCTAAGGGCAATTGATCGATAGAATGGAAATGCGACATAATCTAGAACAATTGGACCACTTCGAAATTATATGTAAGATCATAGAATTCGTATGGTACGAATTTTGCACCATGTGTGCAGTCAACGTTTAATATAAACTGCAATTCCGTTCATTTAGTCCAATTAAAATCTAACTTGGAAACTTACATAACATCTGTAAATGAAATCAATCTATTTAAAATACTAAGAATTATTATTTCTCCTTGGCTACGGATCTTTGGGCTTGATAACTTTGGTGTTGCTCTGTTCTGATAGTGAAGCAGTGGAAACAAAGCCCTCTCATGGAACAGTGTCTCTATCGAGAACAACAGAAGGGAAAGCCACCGCGGATGCAAGCACCTTTTGCGTCGAGCTAAACTGGGTGGAAGTAAGGAACTCGTAGAATGAGTTATAATGCACTGTCATTAAGGTAGTTCCTTACTCGTCTGAATTATTCTAATGAATTAAAAGTTAAATTTTAGTTGCGGTAGATGTTTTATTTTGACGGGATTAATATCAGATAACTTAAGTCAGGTACATTTATATGATTAAAAATAGAATCTTGTGGAGTACGCAATCCACACACAATTAAACGAAGCACCCGAACGTTCTGGAGGGTGCATCCGTGCGTGCAGAGGCTTCTTAGCTATTAATGCTAATGCAAATTGCGTTAAATGTATTAATTACTAACTATGTTTGCTGTGAGCATAAATTCAATAAACGTTACACTCGCCATACGTCTGCATCCTCTAAAGCATTGACTAATTCTAAATAACCGATACTGTTTTGCAAAACAGAATGAACCAAACGTGAAAACGTAATCAATATAATTATTCGTGATTATTATATTCGATCAGAGAACAACCTTCCTATTAAGACGTATAGAAAGAACGCAAATACTTAAATAGCAGCAAAGTATGAAGGAAGTCGACTTATGTTTCACACCATTGGGATATTTAATTAAGCAGAAATTTACATGTTATATCGTTTTGATTAGTCACAAAACTAAGATGGCTTTGTCCCTCTAGTCGACTTTAAAAGTTTAATGAGAAAAACGTTCATAACACACAGAAGAGCAGATAACGCAAGAGCAAATAAGAGAGGTAATCGATACAGAACGAAGTACAAAAAATGATTAATTTTGTAAATATCTATCAGATATATCTTCTAAGTTAAGTTCGTGAACATCTTTTACACATTCAGCAGCGTAAATGACGCATATTGTGTGAAGCCAAAAGTTGCGATATCAATACTAATCTGTCCACAGCCAGTCCTAACCCACGCTAATTAACAATGTAAACAGTAGTCAGACTTAAGAATGTCTCTCCTCAACGGAATTTTCGATATAATTCCAGATCTCCCTCCATCACTAATTACACATAGTTATGATGACGCTACTAAATTTAACGTCTTAAGAAGCTTAGATTTATTATAACGATTAAATGTGACAACTTGACAAAAGAAACTATCCCCTATTGATAAAGAACTCAAGCAAAGAATGGTCGTCTATCCAGTTATGGAGCAATCAATCCTGCTGTTGAGAACAAGAAAGTATTATATATTAATTAAATGTAGTTAAGTGCCACGTTTCGAAGTAGTACGAATACATATTTAGACAAGAAAAATGTCAAAAATCACCGAGGAAACAAGAAACGATCGACTACTTTGACAGAGGAAAGACTTCGCGGTGCAAAATAGTAGTCAAGGGGGATGTCTTCGGGGTCACTTGTGTGACTCTGGGTCTCGAAGAGGAGAACCGGAATTGAATATCAAATTATAAAGGACCAAGGCCATTTCTTTTCGACATTCTGAGGCATCCGGACAATCAAGAAGATCCCAAGCCTCTGCACTTCGCGGACACGGTCTACGACAAAGAGGACACTGCTGGCGGTTTTTAAACCCACAGTAACTCTGGCTACGATGTGGGGTTGGGGAAAATAAGGTTCTTTCCGAAGGCAATTTGAATGGAGCTTTAACCCTATACAAAAGAGAATATTACTCAAGATCTCAGTAACATATTTATGCAGGCAGTATGATCTTCACCAGGCATCTATGCAATTTCTGCAGAAGTCATGGCCACAAGGCAGGATCGAATTTAGACAGGCATCAAGACAAAGAGAACAAGTTTCACCACTGTTTGGTCTATTTACCGTCATTGTTGGAAGCTGGCTGAATCGTTTAATTTCTTGATACAAAACAAAGAATTCCCGAAAATTCAGCGTTCTTTGAGCCAGTATACTCGTATCTGAAATTCGAGTCTAAAGCACAATTGAGGAAGTTGAGAGAAGACTTACAATAGTGCAATTCACAACCACTGTCAATCTCCAAAAGATGTTCAGATAATGAATTGGCTCACATGCAAATTGGATTGAAATATCTCCCGGTTCATAAAGCTTTTTAACTCTAAATTAAATTTTCAGATCATTGAAAATAGCCAAATATACAGCTCATTTGCGTTTGACAACATCTCTTTAAATTCATTGCAGGAAATGGAATTCACACGATTCTCAATATTAATAGACTTTTTCAAATTATCTGACACGTCATGAGCTATTTCCGTAGCAGTAGAGCTCACATTATAGGCAAAATCTAAACATTGATTTGGTATATCGCTGGATTACCATCGAATGAAGATACATCCATGGTATTTTCAATAATAGCAGCAGCTTTGCCAGTATAAATCCTACATCAAAAAATTAAAATCAGACTTTGGCAAATTGTTAATCAGCAAATTTAATACAAAAAGTTAAAATGATAATCATTGTAATTTGTCTGCATTTAGAAAAACGGATACGAGAATCATTTAAAGACGTGTTTATGAGGTAGCCACATGCTATAAATTAAATATATTATTATACAATATTTGAAATTCCAAAATCAGTAGATTTAAACGTCAATACGATGTAGAGACCCAAGTAATGCGTATAAAGTGACGCCAGTTTTTTCAAATATTAAAACAAATGGCGGCTTAGAGTCGTGAAAAATGTGTACAATTCAAGAAAACTTTGTTCTCTCCACTACTTAAACCCACAAATTGTATTTTTGCGAATTTATAATTATTAGAGCAATGCAGTAAACCGAATTTTTGCACCTTTCATATTTACTGAAACTATTTACCGACCGCGTTGGAGCACACAAGTTACAACTTGATCAATTCAATGCCAGATAAACTTGGGGCATGAGCTTTGTTCGAGAAATTTCATTTATTTCTACTTCAGGAATTTGTTAAATTTAGACACCGGAGCAAAATTAATCGATTATTTATATTTTGATTTTTATTTAAATAACGAGAAAGAGCACCAGCTGGAAAAAAATTGGTAATCTCTTCTTCCTCCCGGAACCAGTGTTGAAGCTAAAATGGTTGAAATGAATGGCTCTCGTTCACTTCTTTCACTTCGAATGACTGACACTTATTTTTCAGCCGAAGAACAGTATGTCAGACATGCTGTTGCCAGAGCTGAACGGTACCTCAACGAATGTCGATGGATTTGCAAACATGGTAATGTTACTACTACTTAAATCCTGTCAGTGGCCTTTCATCCTACCTGAACTCCAAAATTATCCTATTTAATTATAGTTAAACAACTCAATATCTTGTCGCACTTCACCATGGGTCAACTCGTGAAGTTCCATGTTGATGGTTTGACTGAAGAGGTTGTAACAGGGTGGGTAGCTCTACCGTCGTCTGGTAACTCGGAAGCTCAACGTGTTCCAGCTGCAGCTTTGCTCTTAAATACTGATGGGGTTGAATGCCCACTAGGTAGCACTCATGAAGCCGTGGTCACTTTACCCAATCCCGATGCAGGCAAACTCGAAGTTGCCCTCCTCCCCTGACAAGTCCAAAAGGGAGAAATAATGTCGTCTAGCATCTTCTCCTTATCAGCCCCAACTTCTGTTTTCTGCTTTACACAAATTCGCATTTTATAATAGTAATGCGACTGGACTTTTATTATGTAAAAATAATTACGATTCCATCGAGCGGAAAAAACTCCACCTTGGGAGTTCAATACACCCCGAAATAGAACCATAATGTGATCACGATATCCACCTTCGTCCGACCCATTCATTTTTTTAAATTTCACTTAACTTTGTTTATTGGCTCCATAATCATTTTTATCAAAATCCTCAACACACAATCAATTCATATCGTTAAAGGTTCACTAGAACATATAAAAACAAAAGCTTCGAGCGAAATAGTCATTTATTACATCCACAGCGGTCTATACATAAGAATTACATTTTGAAAAGCTTGTTAATAAAAATATGATCCTTCTGAGGTAATTTATTCAAAGCCTTCTGTCTAACTGCCCTAAAAGTAAAAAAGCATTATTAGATATGATCAGGAGTGAAAATGGAAATATTTGACTTACTCTGCTTCCTTCCTCTTTGCAGCTTGGAGTAGCAATCGAATATAGTTGGTATAGAGTGATTTTCTTTGAGGATGTACCGCTATCTGCTCTTCCATCAGTTTGACAGCTCTGCCAAAATCACCAAACTCATATTCAAGTCGCGCGCATCTGACGAGATTAAAGATAACGAAATACCATAACTTAGAAAATGAGAGATGAACTCAATAAACGCAGAGCTGAAAACAAACTCACCCAACAGCAAATTGTGGAATCTGCGACATACTCAATATTTGCCCTGCGTTTCTTTGAGCCTCTCTAGCCCCAGCAACATTGCCAGCTCTAAATCGAGCTCGAACAAGATTAAGCCAAGCATCCGACACCAGGGAATGTCTCTTCACAAACTTCTTCGCCAGGGCATCAGCTTGCTAAATAAGGTGGGACAGACACTCCGATTAGATTCAGTCAAGTCACTGAAAGGTAAAAAGGCAGATCTCATTTACTTACCTCATGCAGTCCCATAGTAGAGAGAAGACCGAGGGCCTTACTAATCAGGTCTAGCTTATCAATTTGTTCAATTCTACGGATAACCTCCTCGAGATTCTTCTTACCTTCCTCGTTAACTTGTGATAATCTTGCTGCATGTGCGGAAGTACTCTCCAAACGTAGAGAGGCGAGTAGTACATTGCTTACAAACTCCTCGGAGCCCAAATTGCTTGCGATGGGGGAATTAAGAGCACGTCTGAGGACTCCCCTAGCTCGATTAAGATCTCCAGCCGCTTGGTAGTGGGCTGCGTAGAGAGACCAGAGACGAGCGCACTGTGGAGCATTTCGAACGGCAACTTCGAACTCTTCCACGGTGGTCATACGGGGAATTTTTGCACTGGAGTCCTGACCTATCAAACTTGTTGCGTTAGCAATCTCCGCCAACCGAGTCTCGTTTTTAACTGCGGACAAATGAGTGGATGGCTGCTTATCTAAAATATGTACCAGAAATAAGAACAATGTACAGTTTGCAAACTGTTATAATCTACAAATCTCAGCCCCTATTAATTGTTGGCAGAAGTATGCTTGTATACACTAGGGGCCTTGCCATTCATTTTCAACCAAGTGTCCGATCATGTTTATCAACGAATCAATTCCATTGAATAAATCTAATAACTTCAACTTGATTACTTATATTCAGTTTGGAAAGTCAAATCGTTCTTTGGATAAGTCCTAACGAATATCAAAGATGTAACCTAACTCAGCAAATGCCCGAATTGAGCTGTACGAGAAAGGAAACAAATTTATCTCTTCGTTGCTTCTTTCAATTATCGATTCAACAATGAAGATAAACTACGTTGACATCGGAATAAATTGAACTGACCATTTGTGGATACGTCAACCATTTCCACATCTTGATCGTCGATTTTCTTCTCAATCTCAGGAGCATGAATCAATTCAGTTTTTTTCTCCACCTCTTTATTAACACTTCTCACGAGCGGGAGGAAGTCAGCATAGCGAGCAAGCATATCTGCAATGTTTGGCAAAGGTTCCTTTCCTGGAAGATGAATGGAGGTGTTACGTCTACGTTTGCTCAGACCAGGGCCTTCGACCTCACTACCTGGAGCACCTGAAGTTGACAGTGAACGTTTACGATGAATGAGTGGCTCAGCTAATCGACCTTTTAGCGGTTCTAGACTAAAACGCAGAGTTACGATGATTGATTTAATTGATTTTTGTGTTAGAATATAGCAGACGCATTTCATGCAGAGCTTACGATGTGAGAATGATTTTGATAGGTGCCCCCACTTTCTGATCAGGCCTCAACGGTGTGGAGTAGGAAATAAAAGCATCAGTCTTGTAATTCAAGTTGACGATGAGAGTTTTCTTGAAACGATACTTGATTATTGCAAGCATTGGCTGATTCAGTACCAACTCAAGATCTTTGTTGTACTTTTCTGGATTCCATTTGCGCCTACAATACAAAACACGTTTGTTCTGCATAAAAAGAGGACACCGCTATTAAGAAAGAGATAAGATAGTATTCTGAGTAGTACATTGGATCTTTGAATTACTTAAAAAAATGCACTAATCCTTTTCAATGCATTAGCAAAACATTGATGAGTCATTTTGAAGTCTTACCTAAAAAATATGAGGAATCTGATAGCGGTGACTTTACAGATGTGAGGATTAGGGAACCACATCAACAACGCATATCGATTTAAACCATTGCTCAAATGAAAGTTGTGCTATGAGCGGTTAGAAACTACGTCATCAACCTAAATCCCATTGTTATGATGAGTTTGAAATTGTTTTTAATTACCATTATCAGAGATATTGTATCAACTATGCCTTATAAATTAGAGAGAATACAGAACTTACATATCGGAAGCGTCAGTCGAGACATAGAAGATCTTAGCGGGCATTTTAGGATCATCATCCTCATCACCACACTCGATAGGGATCAGTTCATCTCCCCGAGCAATTTGAGGAGTGTCTTCAGCCTTTTTCTGATCGACGACCTCTGTCGATTTGTCTAAATCTTCTTCATCTGCCTAGTGAAGTGAAAAAAAGCGTTGAGAGTGAAGAGCTAACGCAATAGAGAAAACTTTTTTTTTGCGGAGGCTTCTACATGAATAGATGAGTAAAGACATCGAATTGTCATACCACTGAGATCAAGCGCGATTGGTCATGGTTCCATAGAGTATTTAATACGCGACTGATATAGAAGAGCACGTTAAGATCTCAAAAATAAGAATCCAGAAAAAAATATAGCATTCAAACTTGCCTTTACAATGGCAACCTTGGACTTGGAATACTGAAGAGAAACAGACAATGAGTTTATACGTGCATTTTCTGCTGAAAAGCGTAAACTCATAGCTCCGGCAAACATAAATGGCTTTCTTGCAAAAGGAAGCAAAATAAAACTAAGTTTCCATCAAAAAATTAATGAGAAACTATAGGCAGATGAATTCTATTAGATTTTGCATAATTTTATTTACAAAATAACGGGGTGTGCGATAGACATACCTCCACGTGGTGCATCCTGGGCAACGTATACTCATACGACAAAAAAAGTCAATAAAACGGCAGTTGACTTCTGACTTCAAACTATCATGACCCTACTGTATGTATTATTACACCACTTTCACAGTACTCACCTTACCTTCTTCTCTACTATTGGGTCTGTCTCTTCTACATTTGTGAATCACTCTCCTGTTCCCCCTCTCGACTTTTTGGGACTTTAATGTTCCTCCCCTCCTCCCAGTGAAGCCTGAAGTCAACTAAAGGGCTAATGATAACTATCGAGAGTCTGCCATTTGATATAAATAAATAGTTACTAAAATACCAAAAACATGGTAATTTAACGAAATTTTTGTAAAGCAGAAAACAGAAATTATGGCTAATAAACTTACAATTTGAGCAGTAGTACGTTTGCGGCACTGAACACACTGGTTATTGGCACAACAAAGGGGCATTAAATATAGTCTCACTAACAGAATGGTGAGGTTGAATGAAACCATCGGTCGTTCAATACAAACTTAGGTAAATAATTAAGGAGTTTAATATCAACAAATATCAACAGCGGAATCAAACCAAAAAAACCTGGAGGGTTTTCTACTTGCAACCTTATGATGCCGAGAGTTAATGAGAACAGTAATTTGCACATAGAATGGAGAGCTTTCATTAAAATTTATCTCACTTCTGGAATTGAGATAGGGAAGTAAAGCAAGGCAGTTGACAAACCCCAGCTTCTTACAATAAAAGATTTACGACGATGAGGAAAAATTGGTTCAATAATAAACTTAGGCTAGGTAACCTTGTAAACAGGGTGAGGAAGGTTGAAGAGCTCGGAAGCTTGAAACTCCAGTATCACTTCCGAGTTTATATAAAACGGAGACCTTGGCAAAAAACGATCAACTGCACTTTCTGAGACATAGAGATCTTACATCAAACAAACTTATAAACATAGTTTAAGCAAAATTTGTGTGACACCAATGAGAAATGACAGGGTTTGGGCTTTGGCTTTATCAAAAAAAAAACACCCATTTAAGATATCATCTTTAAAAAACCGAAAAACTGAGACTACCCCACTTCTGGAAGTGAGTCAAGTGAAATAAGTGCGCTCATTCTGGATTCATCAGCAACAGCTGAACAAATTCGTTTAATTACCAAGAGATGGTACTTTGAGAAACTGAGGAAAATGGTGGTTCCTATTTCAATCAATGAAAGAAAAGCGCAAACAGTTCTATAGGTTTGACATATTTTCGACATCAATCAGTTTGTATGAATCAGCACACTGATTGGCCCATGTACTACCACACACTAGTGTTCTTCTCGAGAACGGTAATGCCAATCGTTAGCATTCAGGTCAACTCCTCTTATACAGATATATGACTCCGAATGAGTTGTTCGAACTCAGACAGCCACTATTAGATATAATGGTACCAAAATAATCGGCCTCAACTGCGTAAACCTGACAAATAGAGAGAAAACCGAATTAACCTAACACAAAATAGGACTTTCCTTAAAGTCAAACAAGTTAACTCGACGCGTCAAAAGTAATAGCAGGACAAGGAAAAATTCACTGCACATTAATTGGGTTTTGTAATTTACAGGAAAGAAATTGCCAAATTAATCTAGTAACAATACCACTTCGAACTGCCAAATAAAGTACTTGCACGTTAGGTAAAGCTACCACTATAAAAAATGAGCTGTGATATCGATACATTTTACGAATTGGACAAACTAACATGTTCCTGTAGATTGGTCGCTTGATCGATTATACGGCAGGTAAGCCAAATGCTTTTTCCCGGGTGAGTTGGAAACTCCGTATGCGTTGATTCCTCACTTTTTGCAGAGCGTGAAGAAGACTTTGACATACAGGAGACATGGAGAAGACCTTGTGTGTTGTTTGGCAACAGGAGACGCCAACTTGCACCATGGACACCGAGGAACATTGCGCTCACGAGATCTCCAACTTGTGGTACTTTCTCTGTGATGGTTTAAAAACAACTACTATAAGTTGGTAATAACGCAGTCTACAGACACATTTAACATTAAAATGGAGTCTTAATTTAGCAAAAGAGCCAAATCACAGCATTGTCGTCTTCAGGAAGTTGTCGATCCCAGATAGCCAAAATAAGCATTTGCTCTCCATCAGTTAACCCTCATGAGGAAAACAGACAAAGCGATCGGCGAGTACATTTACGTATGAATTTCCTTAAATTTGAGTCACCTAAGTGAAGCATGTTAGCGCTTCTGAATCGCTATAATACCCGCATTCGCATAAGGGCTTTGAAAATATTGGTATTATGCTAAAACCATACATTTGCTCATTCGAGCAAGTAATTTCACGTTTATTTTGCAACCACCTATACTTTAAATGACATAATTTACTATGGCCACTCTCAGTAAAATACATCAAAAAATATTAATGATATTTAGATGCAAGAAAAATTTACAATCGCGGTCAAAAGTAGGCCATTTTGAGAAGCTCACTACAGCACAGATGTAAGTGATGATGGAGAGCAGTGTAGTTAGTTTAAGCTCTACATGGTCTCAGTATCAGCTCTCATATATGCGCTATCGTGTGAGGTCAAATGCGTCACTCCAGCTTGAAATTCTGCACTGTAGCCATTACTATTTACAAGCCCTGAGTGATACTCAAATGACCCAAAGGTGTTTTAGTGCATCAAAACAAAACCACGGAACCCAAATAGAAAATATGTCATTCCAAACAGAACATCAAGGAGCGAAGCAAGAGTAAATAAGAAATGAATAAAGGCAATTTGTTTCAAAGGCAAGGATAGAAACACATCATAGTGACTTGCCGTTGAAAGATATTCTTGCCATTCTTGAAGACAGTGGAAGGCGAAATTCATGAGTCAATGTTGGAGTAGGTGCGTTCAGTACAACGGCATTATGGAAAATTGTCCCAACCTCAGGAACTTTGGCTAGGAATTTGCGGATAGCTTTACCAGAAGAAGGTTCCAAGTCAACCAGTCGGCATAAGAGACGAGTATTAAGAGAGCGATTACCACGCGTATTGGGCAAACGGAAGAGTGCATTGGCGCGACCCTTGAGACCGATGAAAACAACCTCAGGTAGATGAGTACCGGGTGTCGTGAGACTTTCAATAGTCGAAGGAGAAAGTATATCCACATGGGTGTTAGTCTTTGAGGTTTTGGATGCTTGAGGATCGTAGATTGATAAAGTGCCAAAGAACGTCCTCTCTCGATTTGACTTGGACGGCATTGTACTAAAAAATAAAACGCGTTAAGCCCAAAGAAAAAGGACAACTCACTTAAGAAGTATCAATACGAAAAACAACATACCTGCGAATTGTAACCCTGTTAATTTGACCAAGAGCCCATGCATTTGCGCCGATTATGTCATTGAAAGACCTACGAGTGGGCACAACAGCTAGATGGCCAAGAGCATGTTGTTTCAGTGCAACAACAACGATATCCCTTGTATTACCCATAGAGACAACACTCGAGGATACTGTTTGCCCCTTTTGGACTTGCATCGCAGAACTGTCGAACTGACCACCACGACGTTGCTTAATAGATTTCAAAAGCCAGGGAAGGAGGGCAACTTCGAGTTTGCCTGCATCGGGATTGGGTAAAGTGACCACGGCTTCATGAGTGCTACCTAGTGGGCATTCAACCCCATCAGTATTTAAGAGCAAAGCTGCAGCTGGAACACGTTGAGCTTCCGAGTTACCAGACGACGGTAGAGCTACCCACCCTGTTACAACCTCTTCAGTCAAACCATCAACATGGAACTTCACGAGTTGACCCATGGTGAAGTGCGACAAGATATTGAGTTGTTTAACTATAATTAAATAGGATAATTTTGGAGTTCAGGTAGGATGAAAGGCCACTGACAGGATTTAAGTAGTAGTAACATTACCATGTTTGCAAATCCATCGACATTCGTTGAGGTACCGTTCAGCTCTGGCAACAGCATGTCTGACATACTGTTCTTCGGCTGAAAAATAAGTGTCAGTCATTCGAAGTGAAAGAAGTGAACGAGAGCCATTCATTTCGACCATTTTAGCTTCAACACTGGTTCCGGGAGGAAGAAGAGATGACCAATCTGTGCCCGGTGGTGCCCTTCGATCGCTGTGGTAACGAGTAGGAACTAAGCCTCGAAAGCCTCCAGGGAATTCTACGAACGTTCCGTAATCCATATGATGCGCTACCCAACCAGCCCACTGAGTTCCAACCTGAAAGAAAATATATATTGTGTAAATTATGGCCAACTAACGATAATTTTACATTTTCCTAATTAGTAGGATAGTCTATAGCTTGTGTCATCGATTTAAATCAAACAAGCACAAGCATTGCTTTCAAGCCTTGATATTCCAAAATGGGCTTGTGGAATTTAACTTTTAAATTTCAGAGAAATCAGCATTTCATTCAATGCTTCTTTTTATGGATGTAAATTTTCAGATCACTTAACAACCACAACGACTACCTACTGAATAACATTCAAAAACAACTAGGAGAAAAGTTATCAAACTACGACCCGAATAGAAGGAAGATATACGGGATCAAATCAGATTCGACGGAAACCCCCCTATCCCCCCCCCCTCACTCAAGTATCTGCCTTTTTGATCAGAGTAGCAAGGGTGTTCGATCACCAACATCACTGGATGTACGACGACTGGCATCGGTTTCGTGACCTCGGACGTGTATGTCGACTACTGTACACCTATCTACCACACCAATAAATTAACTACTCACCTGAATACTTTTGAGATAAATCCTGCTATTAGCAAGTTGTCTTTTGGACTGTTGTGGTCCAATGTTCTATATTCTACATAAGAGGTTTCAAACTCGATTTGATTGCTGAATAGTGTTCCGAAACTCAAAGCAAATTTCCTTAGGTGTTTCGAAACTTAATACTTAGCTATTTATACAATCGCTGGTATGTCTAATAGCTTAACGAATGCTCTTATTCAGCAATTACAAATGTCAAGACCACTCACCTGGAGTTGTTCAATGCTGCGAAGGAATCCAGCACCAGGAGATTCACCAGAAGTTTGAGCAGCCTCAAGAAGAGAAGGTTTCGCGGACACAATCACTCCTTTCTTGCCACTAGTAGTAACAACTACAACACGAGCTGGTGTATTTCCATCTTCAGTGAGTGACAGGATAGAATTGAGCCGGAAACAGGTATCTCGGTAGAGTTGAGCCAAATTGGCTATTGAGATACTGTCAGAGAGATGAGTGTAGGGAAGAAACGCTGATGCTGATATATCTCTGGACTCAGCTGTCCTGAGAAGGGTCACTTGTAAGCCCAGCACCTTGACTTCCTCAACACGACAAAAATAGAGTTCACCTAATTCCACGGCACAAGCTTTTGGTTTGGAGAGAGGTCGCGCGTTCTCAGGATCAAGCTGAAAAGCGATTAAAATATTTTCTAAAGTCATTCCATGCTCTCCTAATTCTAACCCGCTGTCTAGGCATGATAATTTATTTAATAACTGACTTAAATCAAAACACAGCCCTTGTCTGAATACCCTTCCATCGATGTAAACTTAAGTAAAGCGAGGGTGGCCAAGCTCGCGACAGACCTCTCCATGATGTTTATAGGTAGCCGAGTTGATTCTGCCTTCTCTAGTCCAGGATTGCCGTAGTTGGAAGATTTAAGCCCTTTTCGCAATAATTTGCTTTACAATCCGCAAATCGTGGCATTTTACCCACAACTACCCTTTCTGTGCACGGAATCAATAAAACTAAGATTAGTAATTGTGCCGCTGGGTAGCCTCTTGAAATAAAAAGGTTTCGAATGACCCCTACAATACAGTCTATGAATGGGAAGGCATAGACATTCAGTACTTGAAAAAGATACAGAAAATTTCGAGAAGTATGCTTTCGAGTTAATGTAATTACAGAAAGAACATTTAGCAACAGTAACAGTTACAAAATCGAGTTTTAGCTCAAAGGTGAACAAGTTCTACCAAGGAGATGGGTTCAATTTCTGGCTTATCGAACGACCTATTTACAATATAGAACGGCTTTAAGTTCAAGTTTTGGTAAAATTGAACAACAGATGATCTGGAATTAGGATATAAAAACGCGGAGAGATATGCAGTACGGTATTTACTGCGAACTAATCAAACACTTCGTAAACATTCTAATACATAATTCAAATCGTCGATAAATACAGATGAACGATTTTAATGGTGTGATAACTGATTAATGCTTTATAGATTTAAAAATTTCTGGATGACTAGTCGGTTTTTGACTTTTTAAAGAATTAGAACTTGCAATTTGTGAGAGAAGAAATTGAGTGGAAGGTTTTTTTCCTCTTTGCGAGGAAATTTGAAGTCGTTTTAAGACCCTCAATTGAATAGTTTCCCCTTTGGTGTAGGCGACCTCAGATGTTGACATCTCATTCATGACAGTTTGAGACCGAGGAATCCAACCACGAACGTTGTTCATACCACAAACTAGCACACCTTTTTCACTGGATTGAATGACATAAGCGGTGACGAAATAAGGTTCAGGTGGTGATTGTTTATTTGCCTTATTTTTGGCATCCGTCTTTTCCCATGACTGTAGCATGTTAGCACTGCCAAGAATAGGAAAACTGGACGACAACAGACTTTTCTTTGAAGTCAATTGGAGCTCACCATTTTCGTGATTTATTGCCAAAACCTGAAGGTCAAACAGGAGTGGATATATAAAGACACTTTAGCGAGAAAATTAAGATTCCATATTGCTCACCATTGCCTTAATCTTGCTATTAACTTTGAAGCGTTCTTGGGGGTTTTTGATGGGGACATCAGAAAGATGTATATAGGGTATAATACCACGTATAGTTCCACCCAATCGAACTGAAACTCCACGAGGAAGGAATTTCTTCACGGACACAGAAATCTTTGCTCCGACTTTAACATCCTCAAGAGTGAGGAACTGGGATTCCAGAACACTCCTATTAAAATGGAAGTTTGACAAGATTTAGTTGCTCACTTTCTGATAGAAACCATTGGAGAATTAAGGAAAAGATCAAAATCAATAACACGGCATTTGACTGCGGTGTTTTCAGGAAAGTGGGAAGTCCATTTCTTGGGAGCGTCTTTTCCATAAGCATTTGCTTTCTACCGAAGGAGAGTTTACAAAATTATATCATACCAGTAAGACACCACATCGCTGAAAAGGCGGTAACCAAAGATAAACACAGTTTCGTTCACGACGTTTGAGTACGGCGTTTTCGACTAAAGAACCAACTTTAACGTGCTTATAAGCCATAAGGCCTTCTGATTCTTTAAGATCGTCCTTAATAAAGTGGGGAAGAAGACTGGCTGTAATGGCCTTGGTGGAAAAATCAATATCAACAATGCAAGCATTAAAGTGATTGCAAGGGGAATACTTTGTAACTTCTTGGGGACAGTGCTGAGCTGGAATGTGGACGAGGAAGGAGCTGAAAGTACACTCGAGACCTTCTAAACTAGAAGAAGTAACTTTAACAGGGATACGCATTCCAGGAAGAAGACTATCGAATGGAATATCATTCGAATCTGGGACACTCTGTCTTTTAAGCATAGAAGCCCGAAGCACTCGGGATTTCTTATTCGTGAATTGATCATTCATGATTGCGAGTTCAACCAGACAACCAATAGAATACTTTTTATTGACTATGAAAAAATAAATAAATAAACTGAAAATATTTACCAGGAAGGGGTGTTTCCTCATAAGGCAAGAAGACATCTAGACCACTGATACCCGTATCAATAATATATCCATTATCTTCAATACTTTTCACACCTCCAACGAAGGTGACGTAGGGTTTCAAAAGAGATTTCCTAAGATTTCGATTTACGCGAGAAGGATTAAGTGACAATTCAACTGGTTTTGCTTTGGACTTCATTGCAACATCAGAAACAGTTTCACCCGGTTGAAGTGAACATCTTACAATTTGGCCAATCTCAAACATTTCGTTCATCAATTTAGTATCTGCATTTGTGTGTCCACTTAGTAGCTGTTCAAGGGCTTCACGATAAGGTAAATTTATGTCAGTGATCTGAACACGGCCTCTAACACCATGAAGCAACGATATATTGAGATGATATGATTCAATACTTTTAATTCGACCTAAACACAACCGTTCGGACATCTTACAGGGAGTTGAAATTTGCACGCCAAAATACTGCAATGTGATCAATTCACGCAAATGACCTCAAGGAAAATAGTAAGGAAAACAGTAAAATATCTAAATTGCACATTTTAAAATAATCTACAATCTTAGCTAATAAATAAGTGCACAAAATTCTTTTTTAGTTATATTTTAACTAAAGTTAGATTTAATTAAGTTTTATTTATACAATAATATTTAGTAAGCGGTTGTTATTTACAATATGTAAATTTTAGTACTGCAAATGCGCTGATATAAATTATAAAGTATATGTAAATAAATCAAAATGCTCTATGTTAGTATGATAGATAATCTTCTAATTAGGTACCGAATATTGCCTTACCTTGTTAATCAATCCTCGTTTGTATGAATTTCTATCGTGATTTTTTTCATTTCGTGACAGGCAAAAGTTGGGCGGTGGCTTTCATTACGATATAAATTTAAGTCTTGGAATTTGCTACGACTTCTGCTTATTAATGAATACTGTTAAATCAACGCCCTTATACCAGTTAGCATCTAGTGTGAATGATTGTTATCTGACGAGTCTAGATTATAAAAGCAATTAGAACTGTTAGGTATTCTAGATTTTAGAAAAGGTATTTATTGACAATCTAAGTGGAGCATCAATAATTGAAAAATTGCCTAGATATAGTTCATTTAATTACCTGCTTTTTAAGAAATTATACAAAGAATACTTCCTCGGAATTAGTTTAGTCGTTATAACTTCTTTTAAGAAGTCTATACAAATTTCGCTTTGGCAAATTTTATACGCTTCAAAATATGTTGTTCCATGCCTATCAAAATCGAAAAGGCGTAAGAAGGAGGATATCTTCACCTCATCTCCTTCAGGTTTCCTACTAGGATATTGCTACTTTGAGTTAGATATCATGAAGACGTGAATAGAATTAGAGTAGTATGATATGTAATAATCACTCACGTTAACACGTTTTAGCGTAAAGAATAATGACTGAGGATCACCCATCTAATTGTTAAAAGAATAGAAGTGTCATAAACACATTTGTTTTCAAATGCTTAACAATTGCGTATTTATATGTTAAGTTTAAGTTAATGTTTGCAGTAAACTTTTTGCACAAACTGAATTGAAATCCTTTAAAAAATGGTGTTCGACTAATCAAAAGTTATTCGAATGCAAAATTGAGCTAAATGTTTGCCAGTGCTTTCCTCTGATCCTATCGATTATTTCCTCGCCTGAATGTTTATCTTTGCAGAACATTGGAATTAAATTCGCCAATCTATGAATCATTGACAAGCTAAGTTTCCTCTTCATTGAAACAGAGAGAGCGTTTTATTGTTTTACAAGTCGAAGTTAATCAATTCCTCATTTTCAGTTGCTGATTACTATGTTTAAGGATAAAGGAAAGGAAGCAGTCGAAGTTGATAGACATACGCACTCATATACATCACGCCTCCAAAATTAAGAAAATTCCATTCATTTTATGGGCTCAATGTCGCTTAAGTAGAATTTATACCTGCGTTGGTGAAAAAAGAAATGTTTAAAGTGTATGGCCTTATCAAGACCAACCAATTGACCTCGTTCCTGTTAGAATATTTACGAAAGTAGTGGTCGAGTAACGACCAAATGCGGTGGTGCTATTAATACACCTTTAAAATTACGTCAAATTTATTCTTTTACTAATCGCCTTTATGCAGTTAATCACATTTTATTTGCGTCATACCTCCTGCTTCTTCGATAATGCCGATGTAACTTGTCCAGTTTCGAGAACAATTGGCAGACAAGATAGTTAAGGTTTAGTCAAGGCTTACTTATGTATTGTCCTCTGCAAACATGTCCTCACATGTTGTTTAAATTTATTTACACTTCTCTTAAGCATTTGTAGAAAAAGGTTTAGTTACATGTTGAACTTGTAAAAATGTAAGTGGGCTTTTTTAAGGCTCCGTTTGCTATCACCTCACTGTATGCTTCATCACCCACTGTTAAATGTAATTAAAAATGTGACACTAAATGTGAAAAAAGTTGTAAGAGCTGTGATGTATTTCATTTTGTAAAATGATAGAAACCTTAATAATATTAACAAAACCAGTTGAACAGCATTAAGTTAGTTATTTGTCCTGAACGACTCCAGATCGAAGTTTTTGGGCATTTGAATCCAAGCCTTTATTGTCCATAAACTACAAGGGAACACCTATTGGAACTTCTTTCAGTCGTTTGAATGAGATAAATGGCTGCGTAGCTGGGGTGTGTGAATATAACACTGCTATTATTTTTCAGTAATGTTATTCACACATTAAACCCTAAATTCGGCTCTTTACTTTCCTACAAAATGTTTCAATAGCCACTGTTAATTTTATTTAAATGATGGGCGTATGAATAGGTAAGAAAAAAGTGTCTGGGATTGTAGCAGATACTGCACAGATAAGCCTTGAGAAGTCAGAACCTATTAGATACATTTCGCATATTGCAAAATATATCATTTTCTTCAATGTAATACGATTTTTGAAAACCTCGGTTAATTGTAATACCTAAGGTTCATATCGAATTTTTGTGGTAACCTTTTTTTCCATTGATAACAACTGCTTTTTTCTTTTGGAGATAAATTTTGAAGAGCCTTCGTCTCAAATCAACCAACGATCAATTTTATACCAACTTTCCCAATCCGAATTCTGAATTTTTTTAAATAGTTTTTTAATGACGATCGAAAATTTCAAGTGAAGCCCACACAGTCGGAAACAGATGAAAATTCCAACTATTTTCCAATTTCAATGCATATTCAAATTGAGGGCACATTTTTCTCAAAGAATCGATCAGCTCAATCTTCTTAACCTCAGGAGCATGAATCAATTCAGTTTTTTTCTCCACCTCTTTATTAACACTTCTCACGAGCGGGAGGAAGTCAGCATAGCGAGCAAGCATATCTGCAATGTTTGGCAAAGGTTCCTTTCCTGGAAGATGAATGGAGGTGTTACGTCTACGTTTGCTCAGACCAGGGCCTTCGACCTCACTACCTGGCGCATCTGAAGTTGACAGTGAACGTTTACGATGAATGAGTGGCTCAGCTAATCGACCTTTTAGAGGTTCCAGACTAAAACGCAGAGTTACGATGATTGATTTAATTGATTTTTGTGTTAGAATATAGCAGACGCATTTCATGCAGAGCTTACGATGTGAGAATGATTTTGATAGGTGCCCCCACTTTCTGATCAGGCCTCAACGGTGTGGAGTAGGAAATAAAAGCATCAGTCTTGTAATTCAAGTTGACGATGAGAGTTTTCTTGAAACGATACTTGATTATTGCAAGCATTGGCTGATTCAGTACCAACTCAAGATCTTTGTTGTACTTTTCTGGATTCCATTTGCGCCTACAATACAAAACACGTTTGTTCTGCATAAAAAGAGGATACTGCTGTTAAGTAAGTGATTAAATAGACACCTTCCCATTGTTAATACACTTTACTCGGTATTATTAAATAAGAAGTTTCCACTCAAACATCAATTATTTCTGTATCGTATGGAAGACAAGGGTGGTGGAACCAATCATCTGAGCGAAATGCTATCCTTAACGAAAAGAGTGATGCTGATCTATTGGTGCAAAAATTGAGGAGAGGTATATTCGAGGTTGAACGTGGAAAACTTTCCAGCAATTTTCTTGGGTAAAGGGGGAGATATCTTGGAGTATCTGCTGGTAATATAATCACACTCCACCACCCCTCATGCTAACCCGAATCAGTCACTTACACCAATGGGATGATTTTGCGCAAGTGGTCCTTTACAACTACCTAATTGCAACAAAGATACAAACATATCTTAGTTGAATAAGGAATGAGGAAATCTCCACTCCCGTCTTAGAGCTATGCATCCACTCTCCCTAGTGTTATAATGTATTCATCTTTTACAAATGTGACTTTTATTATTATTGTTATTCTACATTACTTCAGATATGGCTCCCTTTTTAACAAATTACGACAAGTCTCTTATTATTGCACTTGTTTGTTTGTCAAACCCAAATGAATACTCTGTTTCAACTCCCTTTTGTGCCATTTCAGAAGCCCTATGTGAGACAAAAACGTTGGCATGGTGAACATATGGGGAGTGATTAAATTCGAAGGCCATTCTTCCAAAACGTTCTCCCAAGTTTTATTCCTGATTAAGGACGAAAATTGGTGACGAATTCAGTTTTCAACTTTGCGGGCTTTTCATTAACTCACTAATATTATCGTCGAAATGAAAATCTTATATTGAAAATGCATTGTTTCTTATTATTAATGTCTCTTGGTTACATTTGAAATTCCCATTTTCCTCACGATAGACTTACCTCCACATGGTGCACCCTGGGCAACGTATACTCTTGCGGCAAAAAAGTCTATAAACTGACAGTTGACTTCAAACTACCATGACGACCCGACTCTATGTCATATTCCATCACTTCCACAGTACTCATCTTAACTTGCCTTTTTCTCTGCCTTTGTGTATGTCTCTTTTACATCTGTGAATCACTCTTCTCTTCTGTTCCCCCTCTCGGCTTTTTATGGCTTTGATATTCTTCCCCTCTGTGAAGCCCGAAGTAAACAATAGGGCTAATGTAACTACCATAAAGCCTGTCATTTGATATAAATAAATTAATAAAATTTAGCTCTTAAAATGAGATGAAATTTCATTGCCACGTATCACTTACACCAAGTCACGTATCACTAAATTGCTTGCACATATAAAAAATCAATTTTCTGTCATTTTACCTATTAAAGGTCAAAGAGAAAAGCAATTTAGGATATTAGTATTTAACGATTTCATTCACAAAATTAGAGGTCAGAAGTACGAAGGTTAATGCAAACATTACGACCTCTACACTTGGCATGACGACAACGAAGAGTTGAAAATGAACGCACTCAATACGGTTGGGAAAATCACCCCAAATAACTTGGCAAAAGGTTCCAAGACATGTTGAGATGTGCTGAGTTGTATGCCAACACATTAATGTTGAACACTTCCCCCATCTGTTGTGAACTACTGAAGTGCCAGTATGTTGGTATTCTTGATACTCTGTACATGCCATTTTGCATTCATAGAGCATCTCTTTCATCTTGGCAACCTAATAGTTCACTCAGGCTGTGTGCTGAATTGGTTACAACGGATTAGATAGAAAGGGAAGATAGATTCGAGGATAGGAATCTAAGTAGTATCGCACTCCCCAAATGCATAGTCAGTTATGCTTGTCAATAAACTTGACAAGGCTGTATTTAGTGCACTATCTGGTCTATTGGATGCCTAGCTATAGCTAAGATAAACTAGTTGAGGAGGAAGGCAGAATGTTCGGCTGGCAGAATTTGGCGTTCTCCTCTCACCTCGAGAAACTATATGCCGGTATTCGAGAAAATGGAAGTTTGGAACTGCTGCATAAACCAAATGGTGAGTTATCCTATGAGTATTAGCTCTATTGTTCACGACAAAGCATAAAACAAAGGCAGTTTTTAATTAGGGGCAAGTAACTGAACCGGAGGGTATAATACATTTAGGAGGTTTAGAGTCGAAATTTGAATTCTGAAAGCCCTGAGTTGTCCACTTTCTGAGAGGAGGAAAAAAATTCATGTTTTTACTACACACCTCTTCGAAAGACCCCTTGTCCTGATCTGATTACTCTGTCATCATATTCGTGCTGTCCAGTTGATCTTATCAAGTAGCTACTATTACCAAGGTGGTTTAATCACTTTTGTTTTTCTTTTCGGGAAATTAATTACATTCAATAATAATTTTTAGATGAGTTTTTTCCTGCTTTTTTTAATTTCTTTTATGCACTAACTGAAGATGTAATTAGCACTCGACTTAATTGGCAGACTGTTCTTGTGTGCAATTCAGGGTGGTCTCAGATTTGATGGCATTTTTTTCTCCCGTTGACATTTTGTATAGCATGACATTTCTGTACGCTAAGTGTATGTGGGGGTGCGATGTCTGTCACCTTAACTCTGGCCTGATGGGAAGGCGAACACATGACCATATCCTGCTAGTTGTATTCACTTTCACCCCAAAAAAGTCATCGACGAACAGGCCTAACCTCTAAGGTCACTTAGATGTCTAGGAAGGCATTGGAATGATTGCTTTTGTTTAGTGTCAGCCAACTGTGGTTTTGGACATCGGAGCTTAATTTTTAAAGTAACAATTCAACTTTCTTACGATGCAAACCTGTTATTATATCCTCTTCTTTGGTTTTGGATAATTGTATTGATTGTTGCGAACAGAGGGTTGAAATTACACTTGTAGTTCCGTTGTATCCTAAGGCACACACCAGGTCTATTTTCCTAAATATCAGGAGGAGGATCACTTCTCACGTTTTTCATGATGGAAAGGAGGGAGATTTCACTACTCCATCTAGTCATTACCAACGTATCCTTGCCAAAAAATGGCACAAATCGCAGCCTACTTTCAAGGAAAACCATCAACTCCCAGTTCCCAAATCCTCGAATTTTATTTTATTTCCAATAATCGCAAAATAATGTGAAGATATAAAAGTGTTCTTCTTTATCTGATATTAGCGCTAAATTTGTACAATATCTACGCTCCCAAATTTTAGTTTAATTATCCATCCGATGGATTGTAGGAAACCCTTGTCATCAATTTTCAATGTTGATTGACCGGAATTTTTAATTGAGATGGGCTGTTGCACTCATTTTGTTTGGAGTGAAATTGTGAATCGATTAGTGTTGCTCATGATTTCTTGCATTTTTTGACAGGGAACAAGTTTAGGCAGACTTTTCATTGGAAGCATGTAGGTCTCAATTCTATTTGCCCCCATAGAGAGCATGTCAAATTTTGAAACAATCGGCAATGAAGAAAATTACACATCTACCTCACTTCCACAAGTATTTAAGGCAACCGACGTGATTATCTTTAAGGCATAAATGCGTTCGCCATTTCTTCATGTGAAAATATGAGCGAACCTTGCACCTCTACGATTTTGCTCTTATTCTGTCAGTACATGCCTGTTCGGCCCAGTTGAATGTGGATATGCGTGTTTTTAATGGAAATTTAATAAAGAGATAAGTGTCATAAATTCATGCGTAAAATTGAAGGCGGGTAAGTTAAAAAGCCATCACTGAAATAAGACGCTTATCATTGAAGTGGCCTCAAATAGCAGAGCTTATCAGTACCATAGCTCACCTCGATCCGGCGTCTCTGAAAAGGTGAAAATGAGTAGTGAGGGGGCACCAACGAGTTAATCACACGATACGGCACCATTGTGTAATCTCAGTAGAGGTGAGGTGATTTTCGCTGTTGGTCTTTGAGTCTGCCCTCAGTTTGGTTTTCATCCATCCAGGAAAGTGAGCGAAAACTGGGCGTCCACATGTGCACACTGCATCTCTCACTATTCTCTGCTCTTAGTTTTTTGCATAACTGAGTGCTTCGGCCAGCCTATCAATGCAACTGCAATTTCGATCGACATTTCGTGTCTGAAAACATATGCGACTGCACACATTCAGCTCAAAATTGGTCACTCATTTACCTCGGACCTACAACACTTTATCTTTATTCCAACTGCTCATTTCTTCGCTCACAAAACAGCTTCGATTAGAGAGTGATCTATGAAAGCATGCATCCAACAGTGCGAAATGTGAGGCGAATGATTGCATTGTCAATTTCGTATATGCTTAAATAGTATTCCGACAAATACAGCACTGCATGGTTGGTAAATTCATGGACAAAAATTTTCACCAACGAGGAAATAAACCGACAATTTGGTCGATCAGGAGGACAAAATGCGACATATGTCAAAAACTCTATTCTTTGCCACCAGAATTCTCTCCAACCATTAAGTGTCCGAAAATCGAAAAACGTCTTTATAAAAGGCAAATTTATTTGAATTATCGTCGTTTGATCAAGTCCTGTTTTAAAATTCTTTCAGTAGTTGATTGCAAAGGTGAACTAACAAGCGCTACTTAAGTTATTTCAGTAACTCAGTCCTTACTATATGTTAAATAAATTAAGGAAATATTTGAAAAAAGAGCACTTTTCTTTGAGAGAGTTGTATTATAGATTTTGAGTCCTAGCAGGTCCCATTACTCTTGTAATATGTGCAAGACGGTGATTTTTTTACTTTCCTTGGCTCTATTGTGAGAACGCATGAGATTCGTAATCCATTGACCAGTATAAGATCATGTAAGGCTTCACTAAAATTAATTGTTAATGGTAATTATTAATGTTACTAGTAAAACAAGAGAGAATTAATCAGACCAACTGCTATCTTCGATTTCGGCCTTTCATCACGGAAAGTAGAGTAGATTCTGAATACTTTGCACACAGGGAACGGAGACTGATCCCATTACTTGGAACTATTTGGCTGAAATGACTACGACCTTTTAAGTAAGAATTTCAAAATCCCCATAAGTTTTTCACATTCGACGCCAATTGGAACACCTCAGTGATCCTCTACGCAATCTCTACCAACTTGATTTAAAAATGTAGAGTTTTTTAAGGGGATTAATAAATTTAAATCACTCCAAAAGAGAGCGTTTGATATGCAATTAATTACCTGAATTAAAATTATCTGATTGAAGTGTGTTAATGAAAAGTTTCTGTCAATCATGGGAATAATAATTATGCAATGTCTTTATCTCTAAGCTTTTCATTTTCGCTGTCAAACTCCTGAGTGGTGAGCTTCAATTTCCCATTCCCCCTATTAACCACCTCCAATCCCTTCCACATCTCCAACTCATTTACACCCATGCTTATAGAAGACTATCTGCTTTCGGTTTTCTCCAAATCTCCAATAAAGTACCTATACTTTTCCAAGAGGACACTTTCGGTAAAGGAAGCATCTGTTGGTTAATCTATTTCATCTCCCTCTTGGTCATTAACTGTACTCACGTCTACATCACAAGTGCATTCAAAGTTGTTTCTGTGACTTCGGCGAGGATAGTACTTTCGATTTCTTTGTTTTCTCCTAACATAAGCTACGTTGCACCCACATGGACTTGAGTGCTTTGTCGTGTTTCTTCCAAGTAACCTTTTTCTCGCCATCATTCGATGTTCCGTTCTCTTACTACTTGCCTTCATCTTTCCACTTCCAACCTGTTGATGATTAAGAAAGGCAAATATAATAATATTCAATCCTTCGAAATTAACACATCTTGTGATGACCATTTGATGATATCCCATTTAATAAATAATAATTCAGTTTGTATCATTTAAAAAAATTTATTGTAAATTGGCACATTGTAACAGAATTTTATAATATATTACTTTACGTAAGGTTATATTTACAAATGTCAAAACAGAGTGTCTGACATGCGGGACTAATATACTTCGACTGCTACCGACTACTACCGCAATCTTTTGGAAAACGGCGGGAGTAAGGTTGTAGACTAAATAACTGAATTTAATAGCATTTTACGATTCTCCTAGGGTAATGAATGTACTCATAGGAATTAAAATACTTCAAAGGAGATGTGATGTGTTAAAACCACCTCGTCAGTTAAGTGAAATGTGGGAGGAGGAGCGGAGACCCCGTTTGGCGGCATCTTTAAAAGTTCTCTGCAAGCATATTCTTCAAACGCCGACCATCTTACCACAAACAATGATCGTTTTCTCAATAAAGGCCTACTTCAATGATTGTGAATAGGACCGAGTCGGTGTATTTC
This sequence comes from Hymenolepis microstoma, assembly GCA_000469805.3. NCBI lineage: Eukaryota > Metazoa > Platyhelminthes > Cestoda > Cyclophyllidea > Hymenolepididae > Hymenolepis > Hymenolepis microstoma. Next base: position 4,197,708 of record LR215995.1, on the reverse strand, counting down.
CATCTTCAGTGAGTGACAGCATAGAATCGAATCGAAAACAGGTATCTCGGTAGAGTTGAGCCAAATTGGCTATTGAGATACTGCCAGAGAGATGGATGTAGGGAAGAAACGCTGATGCTGACATATCTCTTGACTCAGTTGTCCTGAGAAGGGTCCCTTGTAAGCCCAGCACCTTGACTTCCTCAACACGACAAAAATAGAGTTCACCTAATTCCACGGCACAAGCTTTTGGTTTGGAGAGAGGTCGCGCGTTCTCAGGATCAAGCTGAAAAGCGATTAAAATATTTTCTCAAGTCATTCCATGCTCTTCTAATTCTAACCCGCTGTCTAGGCATGATATTTTATTTATTTACTGACCTAAATCAAAACACAGCCCTTGTCTGAATACCTTTCCATCGATGTGAACTGTAATACTCTACACATTTAATTAAAGCGCGTTCATTCTGGATTCATCAGCCATAACTGAACAAATTCGTTTAATTGGCAAGAGATGGTACTTTGAGAAACTGAGGAAAATGGTAGTTCCTAATTCAATCACTGAAAGAAAAGCACAAATAGTTCTACAAATATTTCGACATCAATCAGCTTGTATGAATCAGCACGCTGATTGGCCCATGTACTACCACACACTAGTGTTCCTCTCGAGAACGGTCGTTCAATACAAACTTAGGTAAATAATTAAGGAGTTTAATATCAACAAATATCAACAGCGGAATCAAACCAAAAAAACCTGGAGGGTTTTCTACTTGCAACCTTATGATGCCGAGAGTTAATGAGAACAGTAATTTGCACATAGAATGGAGAGCTTTCATTAAAATTTATCTCACTTCTGGAATTGAGATAGGGAAGTAAAGCAAGGCAGTTGACAAACCCCAGCTTCTTACAATAAAAGATTTACGACGATGAGGAAAAATTGGTTCAATAATAAACTTAGGCTAGGTAACCTTGTAAACAGGGTGAGGAAGGTTGAAGAGCTCGGAAGCTTGAAACTCCAGTATCACTTCCGAGTTTATATAAAACGGAGACCTTGGCAAAAAACGATCAACTGCACTTTCTGAGACATAGAGATCTTACATCAAACAAACTTATAAACATAGTTTAAGCAAAATTTGTGTGACACCAATGAGAAATGACAGGGTTTGGGCTTTGGCTTTATCAAAAAAAAAACACCCATTTAAGATATCATCTTTAAAAAACCGAAAAACTGAGACTACCCCACTTCTGGAAGTGAGTCAAGTGAAATAAGTGCGCTCATTCTGGATTCATCAGCAACAGCTGAACAAATTCGTTTAATTACCAAGAGATGGTACTTTGAGAAACTGAGGAAAATGGTGGTTCCTATTTCAATCAATGAAAGAAAAGCGCAAACAGTTCTATAGGTTTGACATATTTTCGACATCAATCAGTTTGTATGAATCAGCACACTGATTGGCCCATGTACTACCACACACTAGTGTTCTTCTCGAGAACGGTAATGCCAATCGTTAGCATTCAGGTCAACTCCTCTTATACAGATATATGACTCCGAATGAGTTGTTCGAACTCAGACAGCCACTATTAGATATAATGGTACCAAAATAATCGGCCTCAACTGCGTAAACCTGACAAATAGAGAGAAAACCGAATTAACCTAACACAAAATAGGACTTTCCTTAAAGTCAAACAAGTTAACTCGACGCGTCAAAAGTAATAGCAGGACAAGGAAAAATTCACTGCACATTAATTGGGTTTTGTAATTTACAGGAAAGAAATTGCCAAATTAATCTAGTAACAATACCACTTCGAACTGCCAAATAAAGTACTTGCACGTTAGGTAAAGCTACCACTATAAAAAATGAGCTGTGATATCGATACATTTTACGAATTGGACAAACTAACATGTTCCTGTAGATTGGTCGCTTGATCGATTATACGGCAGGTAAGCCAAATGCTTTTTCCCGGGTGAGTTGGAAACTCCGTATGCGTTGATTCCTCACTTTTTGCAGAGCGTGAAGAAGACTTTGACATACAGGAGACATGGAGAAGACCTTGTGTGTTGTTTGGCAACAGGAGACGCCAACTTGCACCATGGACACCGAGGAACATTGCGCTCACGAGATCTCCAACTTGTGGTACTTTCTCTGTGATGGTTTAAAAACAACTACTATAAGTTGGTAATAACGCAGTCTACAGACACATTTAACATTAAAATGGAGTCTTAATTTAGCAAAAGAGCCAAATCACAGCATTGTCGTCTTCAGGAAGTTGTCGATCCCAGATAGCCAAAATAAGCATTTGCTCTCCATCAGTTAACCCTCATGAGGAAAACAGACAAAGCGATCGGCGAGTACATTTACGTATGAATTTCCTTAAATTTGAGTCACCTAAGTGAAGCATGTTAGCGCTTCTGAATCGCTATAATACCCGCATTCGCATAAGGGCTTTGAAAATATTGGTATTATGCTAAAACCATACATTTGCTCATTCGAGCAAGTAATTTCACGTTTATTTTGCAACCACCTATACTTTAAATGACATAATTTACTATGGCCACTCTCAGTAAAATACATCAAAAAATATTAATGATATTTAGATGCAAGAAAAATTTACAATCGCGGTCAAAAGTAGGCCATTTTGAGAAGCTCACTACAGCACAGATGTAAGTGATGATGGAGAGCAGTGTAGTTAGTTTAAGCTCTACATGGTCTCAGTATCAGCTCTCATATATGCGCTATCGTGTGAGGTCAAATGCGTCACTCCAGCTTGAAATTCTGCACTGTAGCCATTACTATTTACAAGCCCTGAGTGATACTCAAATGACCCAAAGGTGTTTTAGTGCATCAAAACAAAACCACGGAACCCAAATAGAAAATATGTCATTCCAAACAGAACATCAAGGAGCGAAGCAAGAGTAAATAAGAAATGAATAAAGGCAATTTGTTTCAAAGGCAAGGATAGAAACACATCATAGTGACTTGCCGTTGAAAGATATTCTTGCCATTCTTGAAGACAGTGGAAGGCGAAATTCATGAGTCAATGTTGGAGTAGGTGCGTTCAGTACAACGGCATTATGGAAAATTGTCCCAACCTCAGGAACTTTGGCTAGGAATTTGCGGATAGCTTTACCAGAAGAAGGTTCCAAGTCAACCAGTCGGCATAAGAGACGAGTATTAAGAGAGCGATTACCACGCGTATTGGGCAAACGGAAGAGTGCATTGGCGCGACCCTTGAGACCGATGAAAACAACCTCAGGTAGATGAGTACCGGGTGTCGTGAGACTTTCAATAGTCGAAGGAGAAAGTATATCCACATGGGTGTTAGTCTTTGAGGTTTTGGATTCTTGAGGATCGTAGATTGATAAAGTGCCAAAGAACGTCCTCTCTCGATTTGACTTGGACGGCATTGTACTAAAAAATAAAACGCGTTAAGCCCAAAGAAAAAGGACAACTCACTTAAGAAGTATCAATACGAAAAACAACATACCTGCGAATTGTAACCCTGTTAATTTGACCAAGAGCCCATGCATTTGCGCCGATTATGTCATTGAAAGACCTACGAGTGGGCACAACAGCTAGATGGCCAAGAGCATGTTGTTTCAGTGCAACAACAACGATATCCCTTGTATTACCCATAGAGACAACACTCGAGGACACTGTTTGCCCCTTTTGGACTTGCATCGCAGAACTGTCGAACTGACCACCACGACGTTGCTTAATAGATTTCAAAAGCCAGAGGAGGAGGGCAACTTTGAGTTTGGCGATGCACCAGTAGGAATCTTCAGTGCTTATTTTCGCAGAATTTAAATATTTGAGGTGCTTAACACGTGCTGCTTTCAGAATCGCTATCGGAGACATAATCGTCGTCATTAACACCATGGAGAGCATAGATTCTTTCTTTTGTCTCCTCCGACAGATCACTCTCGATGAGGGTCTCATCAGTAGAATAATCAATTTCGTCACTCTCGTGGTCATCAGCTGTACTTTCTTCTTCAGCCTCCTCAAAGATATCGTCATCACAGGTGCCCTCAAAGTTATTTCTATGCCTACGACGAGCGCGACGCCTTATGTTTCTTGCAAATTTTCTAATTGCGGCTTTTGTTTGCTTTTCTTTTCTCGATGCCCTTCTCCTCATCACAAACGAACCTCTTCCTATTCCAAAATAGGTTAAAATTGATTATTATTTACACCCTCGAAATTACAACTCTTTATGCGAACTATTCGATGATAAATCACTCAATATTCAATCAAGGAATGACAATTGAGTTTGTATAATTTAAAATACAAAACGTTATTGGAAATCAACACATTGTAACTGAATTTTATAGTGTTTTACGCTTCTTGTAGGATGATGAATACACTAATGAGAATTAATATATTTCAAAGGGGATGCAATGCGTTAGGACCACCATCACAACCAAGTGAAATGGTGAAGAACGATGAACGGAAATTCTGCTTGGTAGTATCTATAAGAGCTCTTTTCAAATATATTCGTGAAATTCGAACCACCATCCCACAAACCACGGTTCTATTAACCATCAAAGCATCAGACTTACTTCAACAACCCTTGATCGGAGACATTGAATGTGTTTTCTAAGCCCCAGAATTGTTGATTCCACAGAAATTGGTTGAATTATTCATTGTTTCAGAATTAAAATTGCAAATTGCTTTTAAGTCAAAGAAAGAAGCATTGGTTGATGAATATAAGTAGCTATATATATGTCAAGCCTTTTAGAAAGGAAATTCCCCATCAGTAATTTTAACAAATGTTTGCAACTTCACGACTTCCCAACGACTAGACGAAATGTTCAAAAGGGCGACTATTAAGCAGTTGATAGTAGTAGGCAGGCAGTTGTTTCACTCCAGGAAATGAAGCAAGAAGCCTGAATTCTGGAATGTGATCTACACATTTGTTAAATACAGTGCAAACCCAACTCAAATTCAATGGCTCTAAGAGACTTTACCGTTCCTCTTTGAATTCCCTCATTTTTTCAATGTTAGCCGATTTCAGTTATTCTCCTCAATTTATTAGCATAGCATTTACGGATACTTATTTTTAGAGAAGTTGAAATATTTGATTTCCTTAAGGAAGAAGTCTCTATTAACTACACTTTCCATGAATTTCATCAACTTTACTCCCATCAAAGTTTTGGTGACAAGTTGACATTGAGAGAGGAATCTAGTGCAATGGTAAGTCCTTATATTTACTCACTTTTGTAAATGTATCTCGAAATCTGGCACTTGTAATTGAATAACATCTGGCGAAGTGAAAAATGTCGTTTGGGCATGCTTTGAAGAAAGAAGAATCTCACCGCTTAATCTATCGCAAAGCTAGTTTCCTTAAACCATTAGTTGTGTGTGAAGTGACTGGATGCAGTCAATCGCGAATCCAAAAAAGTCATTCTGGACCGTAAAGGCACCGAGGATTCCGTAAGCACCAACAGTTTAATACCTGCCGCGTCTACACCTACACACGCCGTTCGAACACGACATTCTAGCTCTAAGAACCAATTCTCTAAAGACACAGTACCCCACTTCCTCCCCCCTTCTCCCCCCACCATCACAATATTTCCCCGAAGATACTTAGAAAACTTTAGTTCCTGCACCTGTCCCACCTCGACCCCAACCAGTCTCAAGAACAATCGGGATCTGAGTTGAGATTTTTTATTGCTTGCCCTCAAACTGTAATAACAAAAATGTCCTTGTGGAGTGCATAAAGGCCAGCCAATTGACATCGCACACACTAGAATATTCTGGAAAGTGCGGCGTGGTATCGGTTGCGTGGTGAGCACGTGCGTCGTGGCTGCATTGGCCTTCTCAAATAATTGGTAATTATAATTTACCTAAAGTGACATCATTCGCTGAACATGTCTGCAGTGGGCCATTGTACTCAATATACTCTCCTCACCCCCACGTTCTGCTTTTTCACTTATCTGAGCGTAGACTGGTTAAATTAACGCTAGAGGTCTCAGTTAGAGTCTCGTTGTATGTGTCTTAATCACGTCTTCGGCATTGTTCGAAGAGCCCCTATTGCTAAATAAACGTCATATTTGAAAGTGCTGACAGCTGAAATTTTTTTTTCATTTTTTTCATTTTCATTTTTTTTCACATGGATAAATTTTTATGATAGTTTGCACTCGATCCACAAGATTGTTGCCATGTGTTCCCAATTTCTTCAGTAGCTATAACCACCGAAATTGTGATTTTAGTTGTTATATCGATTTTCTATAACGCGTAGTCTAGAATATCCTATGGAGTTGGTAAAATAAATCCAACTGTCTGACCTTTTGTTTTATTTGATCGTATTAAATTACCATGTGTAACACCTTGAGTCTAATTCTGTCTCTAACTTGATCCTGTTTCATAGTTTGTTATATGATTGCCTTGTGTTGTCGAGGGTTCGTCCACTCTGCATATAATTCGGTTCATTTCATTGCAATTTATGCATAATTTGCATGGCCTTTCAAGATGTTCAATCCCATATACTCGAGAATCTACGTATTCATCCAAAAGAACAGCAGCTTTGAAGTGTTTGTAGCCGCTATGTGATGCTTTATGGGCCACACAGGGTGACTTACGAAGGACTCAACTCTACTTTATTTTAGCTTCTGCACACACACACACACACCCGCAGAGTTCAGAAGAGTGGCCAACTCTTTTTCCAACAACTCTCTGTGATTACCTCTAGTAGGACATTAGTTCATTTCAGATCACGTTGTTTTGTTTTCTGAAAGATCATTGCGTACTTTTGGCCTTAAAGGTAATTGGATTATAAAGGCAGCACTCTCAGACGGATCCTAAAGTGGCTTTACTCAGATCGTCGCTACTTTTTACTACAGCAGTTATGTTTAGCATACTGTGAAGTAATCAGGCAGACAGAAATCAAATTTGTCCCGCACTTGCAAATCATGAGAAAGATATGAAGGCAAGCTAAGTTACATCATCTAATTCTTTTGGTCAAAAATACAAAAAGCGTGCACATCGTGTTTGCGTTGCAGGACGACGAAAAAATTTCTTGTTAAATATTTTTTCGAGGTATTTTTCTGAATTTTGGAAGTTGTTACTATTGGTATCTAGGCGCTGATTATAACTCCGCTGAATTCAAAGTCTAACAAATGTCTGTACTATTTAAGGTGATACATTACCGTAATTAATTAATTTTGATTGAAAATAATTTGCCGAATTAAGGGAAGAAAAGACGATATAAATTCCTCTCATTCGTCATCTATTCAAAAAGTCTAGATTGTGTTTTTACAGTTCAAAGTTACCCTAGCTCATTTGCCTACTCGAATTCCACCTGTGTTGTGCCTTTACTGAACCCTACCTCTTCTCAATTCGACAGTCTTTCATAGGCGATCAAAGGGATCGGAATCTGTCAACCATACCTCCTTTTGTCGACCTCTTGCAAACTGCGTTGTCTTCACCCAACACTAACATCTTCCTTTTATTCCCACTTGTCAAATACACAGTTTTCGGACTGTGTACCTATTGCCATTAGGAAGAGAATTGTTGGTATAAAATTAAGTTCTGGCGAATGTAAACTGACTCCAAAGGTAGCTTTACTAATGGCATTAGAGTTTTTTGATGGCAAACAGGAGGAAGTCGATCCGTTAGGAATTAAGATTAATAGTGGGCAGTCATAGTACCAAGTCAAGCGGAACACCAAGAGCTGAATGTCCACCAAATTGCACTGCTCTGTAGTGGTAATGACATGAGGGAGTGAGGCGTAACTGGGCGAGATTGGAAAGCTGAGGAAAAGTCCGGAGTAGAGGGAAGGGAATCTTGTTGGTAAATAAATGAAAAATGTGGGTCTGCGTGCATGTTTATAAAAGGGTGCTTTAAATACTCGCATAGGAAAGATACAGCATCTTTCGAGAACTACTTAACGATGAATGCAGCTGAAGCAATAAAAGTAGTCAATTTCACCGCTATTCAATTTCAACTTTGTTGTTCTTTTTTAATTACCGACATCAGCCCATGCTGGAAATAACTAACCGAACTGACCCAGAGACACGTGAGACTGATGTGAGACACGTCACCGCATGAGCGCACAGCGTGATTTAAACTTCGCGTACGGATTGAGTGCAGAGAGGTCACACAGCCAATGACCAATCAAAAGCCTCCGCTTGTTTTACTTAATCCGCCATATTTAATGAATAAGCTTCCTCCATTTTGACACTCCACGCCATACATGTCAAGAGCGAAGACCTTCTCTGATTACGTCTTTTTCTTGTAAAGCTTTGTAGTATCTTGGCTACTTCAGTGGGAAATGAGAATTTGCCACTGAGGTTTCTGAGTACATTCAGGCTTAGTTGGGTAGCTAATTCGCTACAAGCAGACGAGTGTGTCAAATGTCTTTAATATTTAGCAAGCAAATCGTTCCGTGAATAAATAAATAAATACTCTCACGAGACCAATGACAAGATTTGAGCTTCAACTGATCCATGCATGTTACGTCCGATCAGTGAAGGCGGCATGTTTTACAGTAAAGAAGCTGTGTAAAATCGCAGACCATTTATTGAAATGAGCTTTGCCTTTGCATATATGAGCTTTTTTAATAATTCAATGCCGTCAATAGTATCACAAGCCCAATTACGTATGACCAAACATGGTTTTCATGAATGCGGAGGTGTGGTGTAATTCTTACGAAATTTGCTTAAAAATAGCCCACTTATATTAAGTTAGCGTATTAGGGAAATAAAATGTGAAAATATTAAATGCACTATATTTTCACAGCATTTATTTTTCCCTCCCGAAAGCTGGACGCAATTCATGTCCTTTGTGGTGCAATGAATTTCCACAATTCAATTCGCAATTTCCAACCTTAATAAGTAATAAACAGCCAACTCTTAGATGTATGGCAAATGAGAGGTTGAAGAAAATTTCAAACTTCCTGCGGGCATTTAAATTTTAACTGATAATTCACGCCAACAGCGTGTACGTCTCGTTGGCGAACCGATTCTTTTACAAAGTTTCTAATAGCGAATTTGACGCAAGGATAATATTTCTTACATTGAGATATAAGTACAACCCTTATTCAGTGACACATCCAATGACATCAAAATAAAATAATTGAAAACGAATATTAATTCAACAAAGCAGCAGCAATTGTAAGTTATTCGGGATTCCTCACAGTCTTATTTATCTTTTAAATGCACCATAATTTGGTTATGGAGTGAGTCATAAGATGCCTTAACGAGACGTAGGTATTCGTAAAGCAAGTCGACGTTATGTTTCAGCATAAAGTTATTAGATTAGAGAATTGCTTTTAACTAGAGTAATATATTCGACCCTGTTTTATGCTACTTTATTAATTATTTGATATTTGATTTGTCTAAGCTTTATAAATGGCATGTTCTTTTGAAGCTGATTGATTCTTTGAGAAAATGTGCACTCAATTTGAATGCGCATCAGAATTGAAAATTTCAAATTTTCAAATGTGATCGACTGTGGTATTTTCGACCGTCATTAAAAACTATTTTAAAAAATTAAGAATTCGGATTGGGAAAGCACTTCTGAGCTGCTGAGAAAAAATTGACATCTTCAAGAGAGGGTATAAAATTGATCGTTGGTTGATTTGAGACGAAGGCTCTTCAAAATTTATCCCCAAAAAAGTAGCCGCGATTTCTCAATGGTAATATAAGGCTTCCACAAAAATTCTCTATGAACCTTACGTATCACAAATAACTGAGATTTTCACAAATCGTATTAAATATATCTAATAGATTCTGACTTCTCAAGAATTTTCTGTGCAGTATCTGCTACAATCCCAGACACTTTTTTCTTATCTACTCATACGCCCATCATTTAAATAAAATTTACAGTGGCTATTGAAACATTTTGTAGGAAAGTAAAGAGCCGAATTTAGGGTTTAAAGTGTGAACAACATTACTGAAAAATAATAGCGGTGTTATACTCACACACCCCAGTTACACAGCCATTTGTCTCATTCAAACGACTGAAAGAAGTTCCAATAGGTGTTCCCCTTGTATTTATGGACAATAAAGACTTGAACTCAAATGTCAATTCTCAAAGATCTAGAATCGTTCGAGACAAATATCCCTAACTTAATACTAGCAGGAAACCTGACGGAGATGAAGCGCCTTTTCGATTATGATAATCATGATGCAACATATTTTGAAGCGTATAAAATTTGCCAAAGCGAAATTTGTGTAGACTTCTTAAAAGAAGTTATAATGACTAATCTAATTCCGAGAAAGTATTCTTCGTTGTGTTTTTGTTGTGTTGTAAAAGTCAAGGTGCTGGACTTCCAAGTGACCCTTCTCAGGACAGCTGAGTCCAGAGATATGTCAGTATCTGCTTTTCTTCCCTACACCCATCTCTCTGAGAGTATCTCAATAACCATTTTGGCTCAATTTTACCGAGATAACTATTTTCAGTTCGTTTCTCTCTTGTCACTCACTGAAGATGGAAATACACCAGCTCGGTCATCTTCATAATCATTGAAGTTGGCCTTGATTGTGAAAAAGGAGGAGAATCTTAAAATGCCATTAAATACAGTTATTTAGTCTACAACCTTACTCCCTCCGCTCTCCAAAACATTGCGGTAGTAGTCGGTAGCAGTCGAAGTATATTAGTCCCGCATGCCAGACACTCTGTTTTGACATTTGTAAATATAACCCTACGTAACGTAATACGTTATAAAATTCTGTTACAATGTGATTATTTACAATAAATTGGCCACAATGTGCCACACATATATATCGGATATATATATATCGATGCATTATAGGGTAACATGAAATCAGCAGTTATAATTCTAATCCCTAAATAAAAAACGCAATCTTTTACTTTATGTTTAGTAAACCCAATTCTAGTTGCTAATATATCCAGATTAAATAAGTGCTTTATTATTTCGTTTTCACTCTCAAGGCCTACTTCAATGATTGTGAAGATGACCGAATCGGTGTATTTACATCTTCAGTGAGTGACAGGATAGAATCGAACCGAAAAAAGGCATCTCGATAGAATTGAGCCAAATTGGCTATCGAGATACAAACTCAATTGTCATTCCTTGATGGAATATTAAATGAGTTTTCATCGAATAGTTCGCATAAAGAGTTTTAATTTCGAGGATGTAAATAATAATCAACTTTAACCCATTTTGGAATAGGAAGAGGTTCGTTTGTGATGGAGACAACGTAATCAAGCGAAGATGAGCGAAATTAAGCCGCAGTTTAAACATTTACAAGAAACGTAAGGCATCTGGATGGCTTTCAGCCTCCTGAAAGATAGCGTCATCACAGGTGCCCCCAAAATTATTTCTATGCCTACGACGAGCCCGACGCCTTACGTTTCTTGCAAATTTTCAAATTGCGAATTTATTTCCTTCGTCCTCGCCCGATTCCTTTCTCTCCATCACCTCCTAACCTCTTTCTAGTCCAAAACAGGTCAAACATATTTATCATTTACACCCTCGAAATTAAAACTGTTTATGCTATTTGATGATATCTCATTTAATACTCAATCAAGGAATGACAAGGAATAGTCATCAATCGTACTCTCGTCTTCAGCATCCCCGACGATATTATTTTCATCACAGACACCCTCACATTTATTTCACCACTTTTCCCGAGCACAATGCTTTATGCATCCTTTTATCTTTCTAACTGCTTCTTCATTGCGCATGAATTTTAACCAAGTTTCCTTTTTCTTGCCATCACTAGAAGTTTCGCCCTCTTCCTGCTTGCTTCCATCTTTCCATTACCAGCCTCTTACTATTTAACAATGCCAACTAGCCAACTATTCGATGATATAAACACTATTATTTTTAACAACTTGGAATGATGGTTGAAAATCCAAAAAAGAATTAGGTGAAAAGAAGCGCAATGAAGCAGCAGTTAGAAAGACACAAAGAAGCATAAGGCATTGTGCTCGCCAAAAGTGCAGAAATAATGTGAAGATACTTGTGGTGAAAATAATACCTTCGGGGATGTTGAAGGTGAGAGTTCTATTGATGATCATGAGGGTGATGAAAAAGATTATTCTACAAAAATTGGATTTGTCCCATGGCCTACGCTTTATCAGGTACTCTTGCTTTGCCTTTTGTAGAGCTCTAGAGCACTGCATTCACTGATACCATACCGCATCGTAGCCGGCGTCACCTTCTGTATAGTAAGGCAGAGGTTTGTACCGCTCAGAACCACTAGAGCCTAACGAGAACAGCAGGCAGAATGTCTTGCTCCACCACATTGTTCAATTGCACCTCTAGGTCGGAAGTGGTGAAATTAACTTGATTCTCTAAATATTGTTTTCCTTTCATTTTGTTCCTTTTTTATCAGCAGGACCAATTCCTTGTCGGTAACAATGCCAAAAGTCTGAACCGCATTCATGATAAAAATAGTATAATCTGAAAACCAAACAAAACTATCTCTAATGCCATAGAGATTGGCAACCTCCTTACTCACCCTGAATTCAAAAATAAAGCCTGAGATGCGTTTTATATTGACAGTTTCACGGAAGAAGAGAAAGTATAAGAAGAGCAGAAATCAACAAATAGCAACTACACGAACAGCCAATAAATGCACGGACATCTTTGAAGAAATGGACGTTCCAAGAGACGACAAGGCGAGATAATAAGCGGGAGTGGAATGCTCTTGTGAGCAACAGTAAGTGAAGGTCATTAAGAATATACATATATATATGTATATATGAAAGGGGAATCCGGAGTAAATTAGGCCGAGTGAAATGACTCCGAGGCATCTGCATGATTATCTCCCTTCTTAACTCGAGCAGCTTCAATGAACGTAACCTCGTGATTGTTGGGACTCTTCGGCCTTCCAGTTTACAATGCACTGTACAGCTTAGGGAAAATTAACTGAACTTTAATCTAAGATCAATAAAATTATAAGTTAAAGGTTAAAAGTGAGCGAGGTCTCACGTGAGGGTTGAAAGACAATGTTCGATGGCGTCGAGAAGTCTTTCCAGATCCCTGGAGACCTCCACAATGAAGCCCACGAAATCCTCGTGGTACCTCCGACACACATTCCAATGCTGAAGGCGTCACTGAGGTGATGGACTGGTGTTGTGGCAACTGACTTTTCGGTCTCTATCGTGCATCCACCTTCACTGACAAGGAGGTGCATTTGATTAGGCTTGGCTTGTCAATCACCAACGGAATGTCTTCTTCAGGCCTTACAACCTGAAACGAAGCATTTGTGCTTGTCGCTTTCCTATGAGACCGATTCAACGCCGAGCTTTCAGTTGTCTGGTGGTAATCCATCAGTGTTAACGAGGCGTGAGATGAACCTGAGGAGACAACTAACCCAGATGGAGACTAAGCATGCCCCCCTATGGTGGAAGTTGACTGATCAATTATGGACTCAATTTGACCTGGACCATTTTCAGTGAGATGAGAAGTTGTAGTTTTTTTCAGTCACGTCGTAATAGAGCTTGCTATTGCAGATACTGTTCGTGTATAGCAAAACCTGAATTTCAGAAATCACTGATTAAAATGTAATGTCCCAACTACTGAAACTAGTTTAAGTAGATCCTCACATTAGACCAGAGTTTGAGATTTACACGTTGAGCAAGAGCATGGAAAGCTGAGACTGCGAGATGCGGTTGGACAGGACAGAGGATGAAGTGGAGATCGGAGAGCAGTTCAAGCACGAAGTAGGGTGGTAATTGTGGAATGTGAGTGGATGCGACTGACACCCCGACAATACCAGAAGACTTACTACCACTGCCAACACCTAAAGGAAAGTGTTTCCGTCCCGATTTCTCACATTTCCCCTCTCTCTCATTTTAGCTCTCCGCGTAGCCTTTGTAACCTTCTCTTCCAGCGCGATGGATGATTTTTCGTTCAAGGAATTTACAGAGGCATTAACGATACTTCTAACGGAATCTAGCTCATCATCAACAACGCTTCCATTATTGATTGCGCAGCCAGGAACAGCTCTGAATTTATTAAGTGATCTGACCATTTTCCGACTCTGGGTCCTGATACAAAAAGAGATATAAAATATGTAAAATAACTTGAAATCTTGAGATACACAAATACCCTGATAAGTTCGTCTTATGTGCTACGTGTTTTACGTCACTGTTAGTACATAATTTGTTCAGAAGAAAACGACTAAGAAAAATTGCTTGTGAGAGAAATAAGTGAATGAGACTCTACCATTCCACCTTTCAAACTTACTATTATTAATTATTAATTTTAAGCAATTGTAAAGTGGACGTTTTCAATTCTCACGAAGGTAAGGACATACATTTAGCATAGTTCCGACTCCAGTTTCGACTCCCCAAAACAGAGACGAAGTTATACAACTCGCACGAAAGCCAATTTATTTTTAAGAGTCGATGAGTAAATTAGATGGTGAGTATACCAGGTTTAATGAAAATTCACTCAATACAATTTCTAGTGCAGATGTCAAGCGCAAACCACAGAACTTGAAATCAGCATCCATGAAAATAGACCCCTCTCCAATCCAGCCACCCCCCCGCCCTGTTGGCTTCAGAAGATTTCCGTTGTTGCTATTACTACTTGATGCATTAGGAGAAGTAGCCTTACTTCATCCTTAATGCGCTTCTGTCGTGCATTTCAATTAGTGGGATTTCCATCGTTGAATTGATCCGTAGCTTGTTTGTCTTCGTCGTCATCAAAAGCTTCCTCCTCCCCCACCACAGTGAGGGCACCGAAGACTTTACGGAGGTCGACCTCCTCCTAAAACTCTGTTTCATTGGAAGGGGAAAATGAGCAGGTGGAGGCTGAGGAGGAATGCGAAAAGGAAAGTGAGGAGCGAACTAAATCGTCATCTTCACTGACGACGATTGAGCTCACATCAAAGCTGCTGCTGGTGACTCCGTGAGGCTTCGAGAGGCAGCTTCTCTTCCAACGACAACTTCACTATCTTTGTCTTAAAGACCCAAGAGCAATTCATCCATCACTCTCGAATCGTCGTCTTCTGCCTCCTCACTCGGCGTTGCCGCCTCCGTCACTGCCGTCATGGAGTTCCCAAGACCAGTGATGCTGTTATCGGTATGATCATTTTGAGGACTAAGGAAATGCAGAGCGAGGGTTTATCAATCAGTTTACCTCAGTGTACTTCCCAACACAATTTTCTTGGAATCGACGTGCTATAGTAACCAATTAAAAAAAAAATTATACTTAAAGGAAGCCTATTTATCAAGGGTTATCGCCTCTTAAACGCAGAACTTGATGAAGGATATCCCAATCAGTCGGGTACACTTGATATGAGCGCGCACATCATCACGTTGTTGTAGTACACAGCCAATGAGCGAGTTGAGTGAGAAAGAGGAAATGGTACTTTGAAAGGGGCGGGGGAAAGAAGGAAGCGCGCGAACACGCGATTCAAAGCAAGTCCTGCCATTAACATGTTTAAGAGACAGTAGAGCAAGGCTGTGAATACTTGACAATTCTCGCCAACTGAAGCAGGAATGCTGGCAGCTCAAATCAGGTTGACAAATGAATGAAAATTTTCAGCCAGTGCATTCTCAAGAATTAAGGACAACTTTTACAACATCAACAGGAGAAAGCAGTTGGTAACTACAAAATTTAGCAACTTTATAAGAAAATCAATTGATGAGGAAATTGCTTTCTGATCAAACAATTTCGCTCTAGATAACCATCAGTAGGGTCTATTGTAGCCTCAGTCGGACCCGCAATCTGGAGTTTCTTTAATTCAGTCCGTTAACGGGGTGTTTGTAGTAACAGCTCGGTGATAAGTGACTTTGTTCACAACGCCCAATACATATGTAATAGCCCATCTGGTCAAGCATTAGAACTGCGCGGTAGTCGTGAAAACGGACTCCCAACATTTTTTTTAATTTTTCCCTGAGGTGTGTGGCAAGGGACCAAATCGTGCTGTCGTCATATATATGGCCTATTATTAGTTACCCTCGTTCCTTATCCGGGTCACAACTACTACAGTGATCAGCAGTTCCAAATAAGTATCCAAGTTCAACGGTTTGGAAGGGTTCAGTCCGCATGGCTCGAGGGGTTTCCATTGGACCGCACACAAGTGAAACTTCATGGTGGAGGCTTAAGCATTCAATTCCGACACCAGAGCGTCACAATACTCTCGCGCAACGGATTTCCATCCTGGTCAAGGATGGGTATTATTCACAATAAATTTTCCGCTAGATCTAACTCAACAGTACCACTTTCCATTTTCACCCCTTATTGGGCTCTTTAACCTATTCCGATACTCACATATCTTTTCAGTTTGCTCTTCTTCGAGATTGAATTTACATATACTTTGAAATCACTTAACAAGGATTCACCACATCATTGTATTATCAGACAGGATTGAGAATTTTCCCAAAAATATTCCACTGTGCGGAATAAAAATGGTGAAAGAGAATTATGTGTGCAAAATGATGTCGAAATGCAAATAAATGCATTGCTTCTCCTTCAAAATATATTGATTCATAGGAGTACACTCGCTATCCTCGAGAAACGTAAAATACTATAGAATTCATTTACAATATGTCAAGCTTCCAATTTCGGATTCCCTATTGGTCAACTCATTTTGCAGGCAAGTGCTTCACTTTGCCTAGAACGGTCGCTGGTCTATTTCTACTTCACCTGGGGCTCATAATTTTAAAGCGAATGGTAGTCAACTATAAATCTTGTTTAATTAATATAGTATCTCGGAATCGCTTTTCTCCGTACGGAGACAAAGTCAAGAAATGTCGGCTAGGATGCAACTACCCCAGTACTGACAGAGCTTTCTCCAACTTAAATTTCACCGGTCCGTAAAGGTACATTATCCCTCGCTCTGTGGAAAAATGCTTTCTTCAACCCACCAATCTGACCTTACGTCCGAATAACAACCATCTCTCACACTTTTGTACCCCCATTGTCTTTAGTTAATACCATCAAACGCCAGGAGTTTGACATGGAAGATTCTATTGAGCCCATTTGCCAACAATCCTCAACGACGGTCAATCCTGTGGAGGAATCCGATACAGAGTCAGTACTAATTGATATACGAGAACTCTCTATCGAACTTCCGAAGCTTACTGATGTCTCTGACTGTATTCATGAGGATATTCACAACATTCTGACAGAGCATCTTACCATCTCAACCAAGAAACTCAACAAACGCAAAAGAAAAAAGATAGCAAAACCAACCGCTGCACACCTACAAAATATATCCAAATCATTCATCCAAAACAGAAGCCCTAAACACAAACTTCTACTATGGAGACTTGAAAGCAGACAACCTCGTTTGATCCATGCCTATCCGTCGATAGATACCAAGAATCACAACTTTACCAAAAAGGACAGAGCTCAACCTACAGTACTACATAAACTGTATCGATCAAATTGTGAACGAGTTCACAAACCCCATCATTTTCTACTGAAGTGCAAGCCATCAAACGTAAAAAGTAAACGTCACGCCAACCAACAACGACGCTTGAAAGGAAAATCAACACTTATAAGCTCGATTGAGTTTTTCTTGCTTCCATAGCTTCTCCATTCTTCCTCTACTCCACGCTGTACTTTGACATTTCAATGACTGTAACGAGCTTATAAGTGTTGATTTTCCTTTCAAGCGTCGTTGTTGGTTGGCGTGACGTTTACTTTTTACGTTTGATGGCTTGCACTTCAGTAGAAAATGATGGGGTTTGTGAACTCGTTCACAATTTGATCGATACAGTTTATGTAGTACTGTAGGTTGAGCTCTGTCCTTTTTGGTAAAGTTGTGATTCTTGGTATCTATCGACGGATAGGCATGGATCAAACGAGGTTGTCTGCTTTCAAGTCTCCATAGTAGAAGTTTGTGTTTAGGGCTTCTGTTTTGGATGAATGATTTGGATATATTTTGTAGGTGTGCAGCGGTTGGTTTTGCTATCTTTTTTCTTTTGCGTTTGTTGAGTTTCTTGGTTGAGATGGTAAGATGCTCTGTCAGAATGTTGTGAATATCCTCATGAATACAGTCAGAGACATCAGTAAGCTTCGGAAGTTCGATAGAGAGTTCTCGTATATCAATTAGTACTGACTCTGTATCGGATTCCTCCACAGGATTGACCGTCGTTGAGGATTGTTGGCAAATGGGCTCAATAGAATCTTCCATGTCAAACTCCTGGCGTTTGATGGTATTAACTAAAGACAATGGGGGTACAAAAGTGTGAGAGATGGTTGTTATTCGGACGTAAGGTCAGATTGGTGGGTTGAAGAAAGCATTTTTCCACAGAGCGAGGGATAATGTACCTTTACGGACCGGTGAAATTTAAGTTGGAGAAAGCTCTGTCAGTACTGGGGTAGTTGCATCCTAGCCGACATTTCTTGACTTTGTCTCCGTACGGAGAAAAGCGATTCCGAGATACTATATTAATTAAACAAGATTTATAGTTGACTACCATTCGCTTTAAAATTATGAGCCCCAGGTGAAGTAGAAATAGACCAGCGACCGTTCTAGGCAAAGTGAAGCACTTGCCTGCAAAATGAGTTGACCAATAGGGAATCCGAAATTGGAAGCTTGACATATTGTAAATGAATTCTATAGTATTTTACGTTTCTCGAGGATAGCGAGTGTACTCCTATGAATCAATATATTTTGAAGGAGAAGCAATGCATTTATTTGCATTTCGACATCATTTTGCACACATAATTCTCTTTCACCATTTTTATTCCGCACAGTGGAATATTTTTGGGAAAATTCTCAATCCTGTCTGATAATACAATGATGTGGTGAATCCTTGTTAAGTGATTTCAAAGTATATGTAAATTCAATCTCGAAGAAGAGCAAACTGAAAAGATATGTGAGTATCGGAATAGGTTAAAGAGCCCAATAAGGGGTGAAAATGGAAAGTGGTACTGTTGAGTTAGATCTAGCGGAAAATTTATTGTGAATAATACCCATCCTTGACCAGGATGGAAATCCGTTGCGCGAGAGTATTGTGACGCTCTGGTGTCGGAATTGAATGCTTAAGCCTCCACCATGAAGTTTCACTTGTGTGCGGTCCAATGGAAACCCCTCGAGCCATGCGGACTGAACCCTTCCAAACCGTTGAACTTGGATACTTATTTGGAACTGCTGATCACTGTAGTAGTTGTGACCCGGATAAGGAACGAGGGTAACTAATAATAGGCCATATATATGACGACAGCACGATTTGGTCCCTTGCCACACACCTCAGGGAAAAATTAAAAAAAATGTTGGGAGTCCGTTTTCACGACTACCGCGCAGTTCTAATGCTTGACCAGATGGGCTATTACATATGTATTGGGCGTTGTGAACAAAGTCACTTATCACCGAGCTGTTACTACAAACACCCCGTTAACGGACTGAATTAAAGAAACTCCAGATTGCGGGTCCGACTGAGGCTACAATAGACCCTACTGATGGTTATCTAGAGCGAAATTGTTTGATCAGAAAGCAATTTCCTCATCAATTGATTTTCTTATAAAGTTGCTAAATTTTGTAGTTACCAACTGCTTTCTCCTGTTGATGTTGTAAAAGTTGTCCTTAATTCTTGAGAATGCACTGGCTGAAAATTTTCATTCATTTGTCAACCTGATTTGAGCTGCCAGCATTCCTGCTTCAGTTGGCGAGAATTGTCAAGTATTCACAGCCTTGCTCTACTGTCTCTTAAACATGTTAATGGCAGGACTTGCTTTGAATCGCGTGTTCGCGCGCTTCCTTCTTTCCCCCGCCCCTTTCAAAGTACCATTTCCTCTTTCTCACTCAACTCGCTCATTGGCTGTGTACTACAACAACGTGATGATGTGCGCGCTCATATCAAGTGTACCCGACTGATTGGGATATCCTTCATCAAGTTCTGCGTTTAAGAGGCGATAACCCTTGATAAATAGGCTTCCTTTAAGTATAATTTTTTTTTTAATTGGTCACTATAGCACGTCGATTCCAAGAAAATTGTGTTGGGAAGTACACTGAGGTAAACTGATTGATAAACCCTCGCTCTGCATTTCCTTAGTCCTCAAAATGATCATACCGATAACAGCATCACTGGTCTTGGGAACTCCATGACGGCAGTGACGGAGGCGGCAACGCCGAGTGAGGAGGCAGAAGACGACGATTCGAGAGTGATGGATGAATTGCTCTTGGGTCTTTAAGACAAAGATAGTGAAGTTGTCGTTGGAAGAGAAGCTGCCTCTCGAAGCCTCACGGAGTCACCAGCAGCAGCTTTGATGTGAGCTCAATCGTCGTCAGTGAAGATGACGATTTAGTTCGCTCCTCACTTTCCTTTTCGCATTCCTCCTCAGCCTCCACCTGCTCATTTTCCCCTTCCAATGAAACAGAGTTTTAGGAGGAGGTCGACCTCCGTAAAGTCTTCGGTGCCCTCACTGTGGTGGGGGAGGAGGAAGCTTTTGATGACGACGAAGACAAACAAGCTACGGATCAATTCAACGATGGAAATCCCACTAATTGAAATGCACGACAGAAGCGCATTAAGGATGAAGTAAGGCTACTTCTCCTAATGCATCAAGTAGTAATAGCAACAACGGAAATCTTCTGAAGCCAACAGGGCGGGGGGGTGGCTGGATTGGAGAGGGGTCTATTTTCATGGATGCTGATTTCAAGTTCTGTGGTTTGCGCTTGACATCTGCACTAGAAATTGTATTGAGTGAATTTTCATTAAACCTGGTATACTCACCATCTAATTTACTCATCGACTCTTAAAAATAAATTGGCTTTCGTGCGAGTTGTATAACTTCGTCTCTGTTTTGGGGAGTCGAAACTGGAGTCGGAACTATGCTAAATGTATGTCCTTACCTTCGTGAGAATTGAAAACGTCCACTTTACAATTGCTTAAAATTAATAATTAATAATAGTAAGTTTGAAAGGTGGAATGGTAGAGTCTCATTCACTTATTTCTCTCACAAGCAATTTTTCTTAGTCGTTTTCTTCTGAACAAATTATGTACTAACAGTGACGTAAAACACGTAGCACATAAGACGAACTTATCAGGGTATTTGTGTATCTCAAGATTTCAAGTTATTTTACATATTTTATATCTCTTTTTGTATCAGGACCCAGAGTCGGAAAATGGTCAGATCACTTAATAAATTCAGAGCTGTTCCTGGCTGCGCAATCAATAATGGAAGCGTTGTTGATGATGAGCTAGATTCCGTTAGAAGTATCGTTAATGCCTCTGTAAATTCCTTGAACGAAAAATCATCCATCGCGCTGGAAGAGAAGGTTACAAAGGCTACGCGGAGAGCTAAAATGAGAGAGAGGGGAAATGTGAGAAATCGGGACGGAAACACTTTCCTTTAGGTGTTGGCAGTGGTAGTAAGTCTTCTGGTATTGTCGGGGTGTCAGTCGCATCCACTCACATTCCACAATTACCACCCTACTTCGTGCTTGAACTGCTCTCCGATCTCCACTTCATCCTCTGTCCTGTCCAACCGCATCTCGCAGTCTCAGCTTTCCATGCTCTTGCTCAACGTGTAAATCTCAAACTCTGGTCTAATGTGAGGATCTACTTAAACTAGTTTCAGTAGTTGGGACATTACATTTTAATCAGTGATTTCTGAAATTCAGGTTTTGCTATACACGAACAGTATCTGCAATAGCAAGCTCTATTACGACGTGACTGAAAAAAACTACAACTTCTCATCTCACTGAAAATGGTCCAGGTCAAATTGAGTCCATAATTGATCAGTCAACTTCCACCATAGGGGGGCATGCTTAGTCTCCATCTGGGTTAGTTGTCTCCTCAGGTTCATCTCACGCCTCGTTAACACTGATGGATTACCACCAGACAACTGAAAGCTCGGCGTTGAATCGGTCTCATAGGAAAGCGACAAGCACAAATGCTTCGTTTCAGGTTGTAAGGCCTGAAGAAGACATTCCGTTGGTGATTGACAAGCCAAGCCTAATCAAATGCACCTCCTTGTCAGTGAAGGTGGATGCACGATAGAGACCGAAAAGTCAGTTGCCACAACACCAGTCCATCACCTCAGTGACGCCTTCAGCATTGGAATGTGTGTCGGAGGTACCACGAGGATTTCGTGGGCTTCATTGTGGAGGTCTCCAGGGATCTGGAAAGACTTCTCGACGCCATCGAACATTGTCTTTCAACCCTCACGTGAGACCTCGCTCACTTTTAACCTTTAACTTATAATTTTATTGATCTTAGATTAAAGTTCAGTTAATTTTCCCTAAGCTGTACAGTGCATTGTAAACTGGAAGGCCGAAGAGTCCCAACAATCACGAGGTTACGTTCATTGAAGCTGCTCGAGTTAAGAAGGGAGATAATCATGCAGATGCCTCGGAGTCATTTCACTCGGCCTAATTTACTCCGGATTCCCCTTTCATATATACATATATATATGTATATTCTTAATGACCTTCACTTACTGTTGCTCACAAGAGCATTCCACTCCCGCTTATTATCTCGCCTTGTCGTCTCTTGGAACGTCCATTTCTTCAAAGATGTCCGTGCATTTATTGGCTGTTCGTGTAGTTGCTATTTGTTGATTTCTGCTCTTCTTATACTTTCTCTTCTTCCGTGAAACTGTCAATATAAAACGCATCTCAGGCTTTATTTTTGAATTCAGGGTGAGTAAGGAGGTTGCCAATCTCTATGGCATTAGAGATAGTTTTGTTTGGTTTTCAGATTATACTATTTTTATCATGAATGCGGTTCAGACTTTTGGCATTGTTACCGACAAGGAATTGGTCCTGCTGATAAAAAAGGAACAAAATGAAAGGAAAACAATATTTAGAGAATCAAGTTAATTTCACCACTTCCGACCTAGAGGTGCAATTGAACAATGTGGTGGAGCAAGACATTCTGCCTGCTGTTCTCGTTAGGCTCTAGTGGTTCTGAGCGGTACAAACCTCTGCCTTACTATACAGAAGGTGACGCCGGCTACGATGCGGTATGGTATCAGTGAATGCAGTGCTCTAGAGCTCTACAAAAGGCAAAGCAAGAGTACCTGATAAAGCGTAGGCCATGGGACAAATCCAATTTTTGTAGAATAATCTTTTTCATCACCCTCATGATCATCAATAGAACTCTCACCTTCAACATCCCCGAAGGTATTATTTTCACCACAAGTATCTTCACATTATTTCTGCACTTTTGGCGAGCACAATGCCTTATGCTTCTTTGTGTCTTTCTAACTGCTGCTTCATTGCGCTTCTTTTCACCTAATTCTTTTTTGGATTTTCAACCATCATTCCAAGTTGTTAAAAATAATAGTGTTTATATCATCGAATAGTTGGCTAGTTGGCATTGTTAAATAGTAAGAGGCTGGTAATGGAAAGATGGAAGCAAGCAGGAAGAGGGCGAAACTTCTAGTGATGGCAAGAAAAAGGAAACTTGGTTAAAATTCATGCGCAATGAAGAAGCAGTTAGAAAGATAAAAGGATGCATAAAGCATTGTGCTCGGGAAAAGTGGTGAAATAAATGTGAGGGTGTCTGTGATGAAAATAATATCGTCGGGGATGCTGAAGACGAGAGTACGATTGATGACTATTCCTTGTCATTCCTTGATTGAGTATTAAATGAGATATCATCAAATAGCATAAACAGTTTTAATTTCGAGGGTGTAAATGATAAATATGTTTGACCTGTTTTGGACTAGAAAGAGGTTAGGAGGTGATGGAGAGAAAGGAATCGGGCGAGGACGAAGGAAATAAATTCGCAATTTGAAAATTTGCAAGAAACGTAAGGCGTCGGGCTCGTCGTAGGCATAGAAATAATTTTGGGGGCACCTGTGATGACGCTATCTTTCAGGAGGCTGAAAGCCATCCAGATGCCTTACGTTTCTTGTAAATGTTTAAACTGCGGCTTAATTTCGCTCATCTTCGCTTGATTACGTTGTCTCCATCACAAACGAACCTCTTCCTATTCCAAAATGGGTTAAAGTTGATTATTATTTACATCCTCGAAATTAAAACTCTTTATGCGAACTATTCGATGAAAACTCATTTAATATTCCATCAAGGAATGACAATTGAGTTTGTATCTCGATAGCCAATTTGGCTCAATTCTATCGAGATGCCTTTTTTCGGTTCGATTCTATCCTGTCACTCACTGAAGATGTAAATACACCGATTCGGTCATCTTCACAATCATTGAAGTAGGCCTTGAGAGTGAAAACGAAATAATAAAGCACTTATTTAATCTGGATATATTAGCAACTAGAATTGGGTTTACTAAACATAAAGTAAAAGATTGCGTTTTTTATTTAGGGATTAGAATTATAACTGCTGATTTCATGTTACCCTATAATGCATCGATATATATATATCCGATATATATGTGTGGCACATTGTGGCCAATTTATTGTAAATAATCACATTGTAACAGAATTTTATAACGTATTACGTTACGTAGGGTTATATTTACAAATGTCAAAACAGAGTGTCTGGCATGCGGGACTAATATACTTCGACTGCTACCGACTACTACCGCAATGTTTTGGAGAGCGGAGGGAGTAAGGTTGTAGACTAAATAACTGTATTTAATGGCATTTTAAGATTCTCCTCCTTTTTCACAATCAAGGCCAACTTCAATGATTATGAAGATGACCGAGCTGGTGTATTTCCATCTTCAGTGAGTGACAAGAGAGAAACGAACTGAAAATAGTTATCTCGGTAAAATTGAGCCAAAATGGTTATTGAGATACTCTCAGAGAGATGGGTGTAGGGAAGAAAAGCAGATACTGACATATCTCTGGACTCAGCTGTCCTGAGAAGGGTCACTTGGAAGTCCAGCACCTTGACTTTTACAACACAACAAAAACACAACGAAGAATACTTTCTCGGAATTAGATTAGTCATTATAACTTCTTTTAAGAAGTCTACACAAATTTCGCTTTGGCAAATTTTATACGCTTCAAAATATGTTGCATCATGATTATCATAATCGAAAAGGCGCTTCATCTCCGTCAGGTTTCCTGCTAGTATTAAGTTAGGGATATTTGTCTCGAACGATTCTAGATCTTTGAGAATTGACATTTGAGTTCAAGTCTTTATTGTCCATAAATACAAGGGGAACACCTATTGGAACTTCTTTCAGTCGTTTGAATGAGACAAATGGCTGTGTAACTGGGGTGTGTGAGTATAACACCGCTATTATTTTTCAGTAATGTTGTTCACACTTTAAACCCTAAATTCGGCTCTTTACTTTCCTACAAAATGTTTCAATAGCCACTGTAAATTTTATTTAAATGATGGGCGTATGAGTAGATAAGAAAAAAGTGTCTGGGATTGTAGCAGATACTGCACAGAAAATTCTTGAGAAGTCAGAATCTATTAGATATATTTAATACGATTTGTGAAAATCTCAGTTATTTGTGATACGTAAGGTTCATAGAGAATTTTTGTGGAAGCCTTATATTACCATTGAGAAATCGCGGCTACTTTTTTGGGGATAAATTTTGAAGAGCCTTCGTCTCAAATCAACCAACGATCAATTTTATACCCTCTCTTGAAGATGTCAATTTTTTCTCAGCAGCTCAGAAGTGCTTTCCCAATCCGAATTCTTAATTTTTTAAAATAGTTTTTAATGACGGTCGAAAATACCACAGTCGATCACATTTGAAAATTTGAAATTTTCAATTCTGATGCGCATTCAAATTGAGTGCACATTTTCTCAAAGAATCAATCAGCTTCAAAAGAACATGCCATTTATAAAGCTTAGACAAATCAAATATCAAATAATTAATAAAGTAGCATAAAACAGGGTCGAATATATTACTCTAGTTAAAAGCAATTCTCTAATCTAATAACTTTATGCTGAAACATAACGTCGACTTGCTTTACGAATACCTACGTCTCGTTAAGGCATCTTATGACTCACTCCATAACCAAATTATGGTGCATTTAAAAGATAAATAAGACTGTGAGGAATCCCGAATAACTTACAATTGCTGCTGCTTTGTTGAATTAATATTCGTTTTCAATTATTTTATTTTGATGTCATTGGATGTGTCACTGAATAAGGGTTGTACTTATATCTCAATGTAAGAAATATTATCCTTGCGTCAAATTCGCTATTAGAAACTTTGTAAAAGAATCGGTTCGCCAACGAGACGTACACGCTGTTGGCGTGAATTATCAGTTAAAATTTAAATGCCCGCAGGAAGTTTGAAATTTTCTTCAACCTCTCATTTGCCATACATCTAAGAGTTGGCTGTTTATTACTTATTAAGGTTGGAAATTGCGAATTGAATTGTGGAAATTCATTGCACCACAAAGGACATGAATTGCGTCCAGCTTTCGGGAGGGAAAAATAAATGCTGTGAAAATATAGTGCATTTAATATTTTCACATTTTATTTCCCTAATACGCTAACTTAATATAAGTGGGCTATTTTTAAGCAAATTTCGTAAGAATTACACCACACCTCCGCATTCATGAAAACCATGTTTGGTCATACGTAATTGGGCTTGTGATACTATTGACGGCATTGAATTATTAAAAAAGCTCATATATGCAAAGGCAAAGCTCATTTCAATAAATGGTCTGCGATTTTACACAGCTTCTTTACTGTAAAACATGCCGCCTTCACTGATCGGACGTAACATGCATGGATCAGTTGAAGCTCAAATCTTGTCATTGGTCTCGTGAGAGTATTTATTTATTTATTCACGGAACGATTTGCTTGCTAAATATTAAAGACATTTGACACACTCGTCTGCTTGTAGCGAATTAGCTACCCAACTAAGCCTGAATGTACTCAGAAACCTCAGTGGCAAATTCTCATTTCCCACTGAAGTAGCCAAGATACTACAAAGCTTTACAAGAAAAAGACGTAATCAGAGAAGGTCTTCGCTCTTGACATGTATGGCGTGGAGTGTCAAAATGGAGGAAGCTTATTCATTAAATATGGCGGATTAAGTAAAACAAGCGGAGGCTTTTGATTGGTCATTGGCTGTGTGACCTCTCTGCACTCAATCCGTACGCGAAGTTTAAATCACGCTGTGCGCTCATGCGGTGACGTGTCTCACATCAGTCTCACGTGTCTCTGGGTCAGTTCGGTTAGTTATTTCCAGCATGGGCTGATGTCGGTAATTAAAAAAGAACAACAAAGTTGAAATTGAATAGCGGTGAAATTGACTACTTTTATTGCTTCAGCTGCATTCATCGTTAAGTAGTTCTCGAAAGATGCTGTATCTTTCCTATGCGAGTATTTAAAGCACCCTTTTATAAACATGCACGCAGACCCACATTTTTCATTTATTTACCAACAAGATTCCCTTCCCTCTACTCCGGACTTTTCCTCAGCTTTCCAATCTCGCCCAGTTACGCCTCACTCCCTCATGTCATTACCACTACAGAGCAGTGCAATTTGGTGGACATTCAGCTCTTGGTGTTCCGCTTGACTTGGTACTATGACTGCCCACTATTAATCTTAATTCCTAACGGATCGACTTCCTCCTGTTTGCCATCAAAAAACTCTAATGCCATTAGTAAAGCTACCTTTGGAGTCAGTTTACATTCGCCAGAACTTAATTTTATACCAACAATTCTCTTCCTAATGGCAATAGGTACACAGTCCGAAAACTGTGTATTTGACAAGTGGGAATAAAAGGAAGATGTTAGTGTTGGGTGAAGACAACGCAGTTTGCAAGAGGTCGACAAAAGGAGGTATGGTTGACAGATTCCGATCCCTTTGATCGCCTATGAAAGACTGTCGAATTGAGAAGAGGTAGGGTTCAGTAAAGGCACAACACAGGTGGAATTCGAGTAGGCAAATGAGCTAGGGTAACTTTGAACTGTAAAAACACAATCTAGACTTTTTGAATAGATGACGAATGAGAGGAATTTATATCGTCTTTTCTTCCCTTAATTCGGCAAATTATTTTCAATCAAAATTAATTAATTACGGTAATGTATCACCTTAAATAGTACAGACATTTGTTAGACTTTGAATTCAGCGGAGTTATAATCAGCGCCTAGATACCAATAGTAACAACTTCCAAAATTCAGAAAAATACCTCGAAAAAATATTTAACAAGAAATTTTTTCGTCGTCCTGCAACGCAAACACGATGTGCACGCTTTTTGTATTTTTGACCAAAAGAATTAGATGATGTAACTTAGCTTGCCTTCATATCTTTCTCATGATTTGCAAGTGCGGGACAAATTTGATTTCTGTCTGCCTGATTACTTCACAGTATGCTAAACATAACTGCTGTAGTAAAAAGTAGCGACGATCTGAGTAAAGCCACTTTAGGATCCGTCTGAGAGTGCTGCCTTTATAATCCAATTACCTTTAAGGCCAAAAGTACGCAATGATCTTTCAGAAAACAAAACAACGTGATCTGAAATGAACTAATGTCCTACTAGAGGTAATCACAGAGAGTTGTTGGAAAAAGAGTTGGCCACTCTTCTGAACTCTGCGGGTGTGTGTGTGTGTGTGCAGAAGCTAAAATAAAGTAGAGTTGAGTCCTTCGTAAGTCACCCTGTGTGGCCCATAAAGCATCACATAGCGGCTACAAACACTTCAAAGCTGCTGTTCTTTTGGATGAATACGTAGATTCTCGAGTATATGGGATTGAACATCTTGAAAGGCCATGCAAATTATGCATAAATTGCAATGAAATGAACCGAATTATATGCAGAGTGGACGAACCCTCGACAACACAAGGCAATCATATAACAAACTATGAAACAGGATCAAGTTAGAGACAGAATTAGACTCAAGGTGTTACACATGGTAATTTAATACGATCAAATAAAACAAAAGGTCAGACAGTTGGATTTATTTTACCAACTCCATAGGATATTCTAGACTACGCGTTATAGAAAATCGATATAACAACTAAAATCACAATTTCGGTGGTTATAGCTACTGAAGAAATTGGGAACACATGGCAACAATCTTGTGGATCGAGTGCAAACTATCATAAAAATTTATCCATGTGAAAAAAAATGAAAATGAAAAAAATGAAAAAAAAATTTCAGCTGTCAGCACTTTCAAATATGACGTTTATTTAGCAATAGGGGCTCTTCGAACAATGCCGAAGACGTGATTAAGACACATACAACGAGACTCTAACTGAGACCTCTAGCGTTAATTTAACCAGTCTACGCTCAGATAAGTGAAAAAGCAGAACGTGGGGGTGAGGAGAGTATATTGAGTACAATGGCCCACTGCAGACATGTTCAGCGAATGATGTCACTTTAGGTAAATTATAATTACCAATTATTTGAGAAGGCCAATGCAGCCACGACGCACGTGCTCACCACGCAACCGATACCACGCCGCACTTTCCAGAATATTCTAGTGTGTGCGATGTCAATTGGCTGGCCTTTATGCACTCCACAAGGACATTTTTGTTATTACAGTTTGAGGGCAAGCAATAAAAAATCTCAACTCAGATCCCGATTGTTCTTGAGACTGGTTGGGGTCGAGGTGGGACAGGTGCAGGAACTAAAGTTTTCTAAGTATCTTCGGGGAAATATTGTGATGGTGGGGGGAGAAGGGGGGAGGAAGTGGGGTACTGTGTCTTTAGAGAATTGGTTCTTAGAGCTAGAATGTCGTGTTCGAACGGCGTGTGTAGGTGTAGACGCGGCAGGTATTAAACTGTTGGTGCTTACGGAATCCTCGGTGCCTTTACGGTCCAGAATGACTTTTTTGGATTCGCGATTGACTGCATCCAGTCACTTCACACACAACTAATGGTTTAAGGAAACTAGCTTTGCGATAGATTAAGCGGTGAGATTCTTCTTTCTTCAAAGCATGCCCAAACGACATTTTTCACTTCGCCAGATGTTATTCAATTACAAGTGCCAGATTTCGAGATACATTTACAAAAGTGAGTAAATATAAGGACTTACCATTGCACTAGATTCCTCTCTCAATGTCAACTTGTCACCAAAACTTTGATGGGAGTAAAGTTGATGAAATTCATGGAAAGTGTAGTTAATAGAGACTTCTTCCTTAAGGAAATCAAATATTTCAACTTCTCTAAAAATAAGTATCCGTAAATGCTATGCTAATAAATTGAGGAGAATAACTGAAATCGGCTAACATTGAAAAAATGAGGGAATTCAAAGAGGAACGGTAAAGTCTCTTAGAGCCATTGAATTTGAGTTGGGTTTGCACTGTATTTAACAAATGTGTAGATCACATTCCAGAATTCAGGCTTCTTGCTTCATTTCCTGGAGTGAAACAACTGCCTGCCTACTACTATCAACTGCTTAATAGTCGCCCTTTTGAACATTTCGTCTAGTCGTTGGGAAGTCGTGAAGTTGCAAACATTTGTTAAAATTACTGATGGGGAATTTCCTTTCTAAAAGGCTTGACATATATATAGCTACTTATATTCATCAACCAATGCTTCTTTCTTTGACTTAAAAGCAATTTGCAATTTTAATTCTGAAACAATGAATAATTCAACCAATTTCTGTGGAATCAACAATTCTGGGGCTTAGAAAACACATTCAATGTCTCCGATCAAGGGTTGTTGAAGTAAGTCTGATGCTTTGATGGTTAATAGAACCGTGG
Organism: Hymenolepis microstoma; assembly: GCA_000469805.3. Taxonomy (NCBI): domain Eukaryota; kingdom Metazoa; phylum Platyhelminthes; class Cestoda; order Cyclophyllidea; family Hymenolepididae; genus Hymenolepis; species Hymenolepis microstoma. The sequence continues at coordinate 4,167,305 of LR215995.1, read as the reverse complement.
TTTGTGGGATGGTGGTTCGAATTTCACGAATATATTTGAAAAGAGCTCTTATAGATACTACCAAGCAGAATTTCCGTTCATCGTTCTTCACCATTTCACTTGGTTGTGATGGTGGTCCTAACGCATTGCATCCCCTTTGAAATATATTAATTCTCATTAGTGTATTCATCATCCTACAAGAAGCGTAAAACACTATAAAATTCAGTTACAATGTGTTGATTTCCAATAACGTTTTGTATTTTAAATTATACAAACTCAATTGTCATTCCTTGATTGAATATTGAGTGATTTATCATCGAATAGTTCGCATAAAGAGTTGTAATTTCGAGGGTGTAAATAATAATCAATTTTAACCTATTTTGGAATAGGAAGAGGTTCGTTTGTGATGAGGAGAAGGGCATCGAGAAAAGAAAAGCAAACAAAAGCCGCAATTAGAAAATTTGCAAGAAACATAAGGCGTCGCGCTCGTCGTAGGCATAGAAATAACTTTGAGGGCACCTGTGATGACGATATCTTTGAGGAGGCTGAAGAAGAAAGTACAGCTGATGACCACGAGAGTGACGAAATTGATTATTCTACTGATGAGACCCTCATCGAGAGTGATCTGTCGGAGGAGACAAAAGAAAGAATCTATGCTCTCCATGGTGTTAATGACGACGATTATGTCTCCGATAGCGATTCTGAAAGCAGCACGTGTTAAGCACCTCAAATATTTAAATTCTGCGAAAATAAGCACTGAAGATTCCTACTGGTGCATCGCCAAACTCAAAGTTGCCCTCCTCCTCTGGCTTTTGAAATCTATTAAGCAACGTCGTGGTGGTCAGTTCGACAGTTCTGCGATGCAAGTCCAAAAGGGGCAAACAGTGTCCTCGAGTGTTGTCTCTATGGGTAATACAAGGGATATCGTTGTTGTTGCACTGAAACAACATGCTCTTGGCCATCTAGCTGTTGTGCCCACTCGTAGGTCTTTCAATGACATAATCGGCGCAAATGCATGGGCTCTTGGTCAAATTAACAGGGTTACAATTCGCAGGTATGTTGTTTTTCGTATTGATACTTCTTAAGTGAGTTGTCCTTTTTCTTTGGGCTTAACGCGTTTTATTTTTTAGTACAATGCCGTCCAAGTCAAATCGAGAGAGGACGTTCTTTGGCACTTTATCAATCTACGATCCTCAAGAATCCAAAACCTCAAAGACTAACACCCATGTGGATATACTTTCTCCTTCGACTATTGAAAGTCTCACGACACCCGGTACTCATCTACCTGAGGTTGTTTTCATCGGTCTCAAGGGTCGCGCCAATGCACTCTTCCGTTTGCCCAATACGCGTGGTAATCGCTCTCTTAATACTCGTCTCTTATGCCGACTGGTTGACTTGGAACCTTCTTCTGGTAAAGCTATCCGCAAATTCCTAGCCAAAGTTCCTGAGGTTGGGACAATTTTCCATAATGCCGTTGTACTGAACGCACCTACTCCAACATTGACTCATGAATTTCGCCTTCCACTGTCTTCAAGAATGGCAAGAATATCTTTCAACGGCAAGTCACTATGATGTGTTTCTATCCTTGCCTTTGAAACAAATTGCCTTTATTCATTTCTTATTTACTCTTGCTTCGCTCCTTGATGTTCTGTTTGGAATGACATATTTTCTATTTGGGTTCCGTGGTTTTGTTTTGATGCACTAAAACACCTTTGGGTCATTTGAGTATCACTCAGGGCTTGTAAATAGTAATGGCTACAGTGCAGAATTTCAAGCTGGAGTGACGCATTTGACCTCACACGATAGCGCATATATGAGAGCTGATACTGAGACCATGTAGAGCTTAAACTAACTACACTGCTCTCCATCATCACTTACATCTGTGCTGTAGTGAGCTTCTCAAAATGGCCTACTTTTGACCGCGATTGTAAATTTTTCTTGCATCTAAATATCATTAATATTTTTTGATGTATTTTACTGAGAGTGGCCATAGTAAATTATGTCATTTAAAGTATAGGTGGTTGCAAAATAAACGTGAAATTACTTGCTCGAATGAGCAAATGTATGGTTTTAGCATAATACCAATATTTTCAAAGCCCTTATGCGAATGCGGGTATTATAGCGATTCAGAAGCGCTAACATGCTTCACTTAGGTGACTCAAATTTAAGGAAATTCATACGTAAATGTACTCGCCGATCGCTTTGTCTGTTTTCCTCATGAGGGTTAACTGATGGAGAGCAAATGCTTATTTTGGCTATCTGGGATCGACAACTTCCTGAAGACGACAATGCTGTGATTTGGCTCTTTTGCTAAATTAAGACTCCATTTTAATGTTAAATGTGTCTGTAGACTGCGTTATTACCAACTTATAGTAGTTGTTTTTAAACCATCACAGAGAAAGTACCACAAGTTGGAGATCTCGTGAGCGCAATGTTCCTCGGTGTCCATGGTGCAAGTTGGCGTCTCCTGTTGCCAAACAACACACAAGGTCTTCTCCATGTCTCCTGTATGTCAAAGTCTTCTTCACGCTCTGCAAAAAGTGAGGAATCAACGCATACGGAGTTTCCAACTCACCCGGGAAAAAGCATTTGGCTTACCTGCCGTATAATCGATCAAGCGACCAATCTACAGGAACATGTTAGTTTGTCCAATTCGTAAAATGTATCGATATCACAGCTCATTTTTTATAGTGGTAGCTTTACCTAACGTGCAAGTACTTTATTTGGCAGTTCGAAGTGGTATTGTTACTAGATTAATTTGGCAATTTCTTTCCTGTAAATTACAAAACCCAATTAATGTGCAGTGAATTTTTCCTTGTCCTGCTATTACTTTTGACGCGTCGAGTTAACTTGTTTGACTTTAAGGAAAGTCCTATTTTGTGTTAGGTTAATTCGGTTTTCTCTCTATTTGTCAGGTTTACGCAGTTGAGGCCGATTATTTTGGTACCATTATATCTAATAGTGGCTGTCTGAGTTCGAACAACTCATTCGGAGTCATATATCTGTATAAGAGGAGTTGACCTGAATGCTAACGATTGGCATTACCGTTCTCGAGAAGAACACTAGTGTGTGGTAGTACATGGGCCAATCAGTGTGCTGATTCATACAAACTGATTGATGTCGAAAATATGTCAAACCTATAGAACTGTTTGCGCTTTTCTTTCATTGATTGAAATAGGAACCACCATTTTCCTCAGTTTCTCAAAGTACCATCTCTTGGTAATTAAACGAATTTGTTCAGCTGTTGCTGATGAATCCAGAATGAGCGCACTTATTTCACTTGACTCACTTCCAGAAGTGGGGTAGTCTCAGTTTTTCGGTTTTTTAAAGATGATATCTTAAATGGGTGTTTTTTTTTTGATAAAGCCAAAGCCCAAACCCTGTCATTTCTCATTGGTGTCACACAAATTTTGCTTAAACTATGTTTATAAGTTTGTTTGATGTAAGATCTCTATGTCTCAGAAAGTGCAGTTGATCGTTTTTTGCCAAGGTCTCCGTTTTATATAAACTCGGAAGTGATACTGGAGTTTCAAGCTTCCGAGCTCTTCAACCTTCCTCACCCTGTTTACAAGGTTACCTAGCCTAAGTTTATTATTGAACCAATTTTTCCTCATCGTCGTAAATCTTTTATTGTAAGAAGCTGGGGTTTGTCAACTGCCTTGCTTTACTTCCCTATCTCAATTCCAGAAGTGAGATAAATTTTAATGAAAGCTCTCCATTCTATGTGCAAATTACTGTTCTCATTAACTCTCGGCATCATAAGGTTGCAAGTAGAAAACCCTCCAGGTTTTTTTGGTTTGATTCCGCTGTTGATATTTGTTGATATTAAACTCCTTAATTATTTACCTAAGTTTGTATTGAACGACCGTTCTCGAGAGGAACACTAGTGTGTGGTAGTACATGGGCCAATCAGCGTGCTGATTCATACAAGCTGATTGATGTCGAAATATTTGTAGAACTATTTGTGCTTTTCTTTCAGTGATTGAATTAGGAACTACCATTTTCCTCAGTTTCTCAAAGTACCATCTCTTGCCAATTAAACGAATTTGTTCAGTTATGGCTGATGAATCCAGAATGAACGCGCTTTAATTAAATGTGTAGAGTATTACAGTTCACATCGATGGAAAGGTATTCAGACAAGGGCTGTGTTTTGATTTAGGTCAGTAAATAAATAAAATATCATGCCTAGACAGCGGGTTAGAATTAGAAGAGCATGGAATGACTTGAGAAAATATTTTAATCGCTTTTCAGCTTGATCCTGAGAACGCGCGACCTCTCTCCAAACCAAAAGCTTGTGCCGTGGAATTAGGTGAACTCTATTTTTGTCGTGTTGAGGAAGTCAAGGTGCTGGGCTTACAAGGGACCCTTCTCAGGACAACTGAGTCAAGAGATATGTCAGCATCAGCGTTTCTTCCCTACATCCATCTCTCTGGCAGTATCTCAATAGCCAATTTGGCTCAACTCTACCGAGATACCTGTTTTCGATTCGATTCTATGCTGTCACTCACTGAAGATGGAAATACACCGACTCGGTCCTATTCACAATCATTGAAGTAGGCCTTTATTGAGAAAACGATCATTGTTTGTGGTATATACCGGCATATCTGAAACAAGGGGTAAATGCGCGAGAATATCAAGGTTATGTGGATTGAAACACACACACGCACAACCGTAGGCCGGTGCTGCCACACTGCTGATGAGCTAGGTACCACACCACTGCACATCCTTCCGTGGTTAGAACGTTGACACCGTCAGCTGGATTGCTCACAGCAGCACAAACAATCTCGAGTTGAGGACGCGTACACACATTGGCGCACTGTCCATAACCCAATGGGAGAGAGGTATAGATGGATAGAGAGCAAGCGAGCGAAACACTTGCCGTTCTCGCCACCACCGCCAAAATAATAGGCTCTGACAACCCGCTAGCAGCCACTACCATATTCACTCCACTCATGTATACCTTGGTGGAGCGGCCTCTAGGCATTATGCCGACCTCCACCACGTAACAGCACACAACAATACAGGCGTATTGAATTGTTGTGGACGTGAGCCGGGCGAGTAAGTGAAACAAGCTTCGACCCGGGAATAGTATACGCTGGCAACTGCAAGAGAGCAGCCAGGGTAAATGCTGCATTTGCATGTGAGGAGACCAGTGCCTCCTCCCTCTCACACACACGCACAAGCATCAATGATGGCAAGGCACGTATACACAAATGCACACAGCGTAGCAAAGTCGACACGAGAGAGGGAGAGGCAGAGAGAGAAAATGGACTTGTTCCATAGCTTACACTCAAGCTAGCACTCTAGCACTGCGTTTCGCTATTCTGCACACGCTTGAACTGCACAGATTTAGAGCGTTGTTTGAATACATACGCATGCCTTTCGGCCTTCTCAACGCAGTCAGATCATTCCAGCGTTTTATGACCAAGTTTTCTTGGGTTAGATTTCGCCTTTACATCTATATCGACGATGTGCTCATTGCCAACTTCAACCCGGACGAACACAAACAAAACCTCTGACAGGTGTTTGAACGACTCCAATTCCGTTAGAGGTATCGTTAATGCCTCTGTAAATTTCTTGAACGAAAAATCATCCATCCCGCTGGAAGAGAAGGTTACAAAGGCTACGCGGAGAGCTAAAATGAGAGAGAGGGGAAATGTGAGAAATCGGGACGGAAACACTTTCCTTTAGGTGTTGGCAGTGGTAGTAAGTCTTCTGGTATTGTCGGGGTGTCAGTCGCATCCACTCACATTCCACAACTACCACCCTACTTTGTGCTTGAACTGCTCTCCGATCTCCACTTCATCCTCTGTCCTGTCCAACCGCATCTCGCAGTCTCAGCTTTCCATGCTCTTGCTCAACGTGTAAATCTCAAACTCTGGTCTAATGTGAGGATCTACTTAAACTAGTTTCAGTAGTTGGGACATTACATTTTAATCAGTGATTTCTGAAATTCAGGTTTTACTGTACACGAACAGTATCTGCGATAGCAAGCTCTATTACGACGTCGTATATGCTCACATTCCACAACTACCCTCGTCACCCTCGTGGTCATCAGTTGTACTTTCATCTTCAGCCCCCTCAAAGATATCGTCATCACCGGTGCCCTCAAAGTTATTTCTGTGTCTACGACGAGCGCGACGCCTTATGTTTCTTGCAAATTTTCTAATTGCGGCTTTTTTTTGCTTGTCTATTCTCGATGCCTTTCTCTTCATCACAAACGAACCTCTTCCAATTCCAAAATAAGTTAAATTTGTTTATTATTTACACTCTCGAAATTAAAACTCTTTATGCGAACTATTTTGATGGTAAATCACTTAATATTCAATCAAGGAATGACAATTGAGTTTGTATAATTTAAAAAACAAAACATTCGTTTGTGATGAGGAGAAAGGCATCGAGAATAGACAAGCAAAAAAAAGCCGCAATTAGAAAATTTGCAAGAAACATAAGGCGTCGCGCTCGTCGTAGACACAGAAATAACTTTGAGGGCACCGGTGGTGACGATATCTTTGAGGAGGCTGAAGAGGAAAGTACAACTGATGACCACGAGGGTGACGAAATTGATTATTCTACTGATGAGTCCCTCATCGAGAGTGCATGCATGGCGTGGAGTGTAACAAGGGAGGAAGGTTAGTCATTCAACATGGTGGATTAAGTAAAACGAGAGGGAGCTTTCGATTGGCCATTGGCTGTGTGTCCCTTCTGCACTCAATCCGTACGCGAAGTTGAACGGCCGCACCTTCAAGTCACGATGTGTGCTCATGCGATGACGTGTCTCACATCTTCTCTGGGTCACTTTGGTCAGTTATTTCCAGCTTGAGCTGATGTTGGTAATTAAAAAAGAACAACAAACTTGAAATTGAATAGCAGTGAAATTGACTACTTTTATTATTTCAGCTGCATTCTTCTTGAGATTTTAGAGAAGTACTTCGCATTAACACTCAGCTCAACTCGGAAATCTGACCAAGTGTGTGTATTTTATTCCAATGAATACTACAACATGACTAACAACAGCATAGACTAACTCAATTAAATTAATTATTTAATGGAAATCTTGTTATTTGGTTAGTTCATTCCCAGCGTTCTATGGTAATAGGTGGTTCTCTGCGTCCTACTACTCATTAGCCTATTTCGCCGCCTCTTGATGTTTCCTAATTAACAAACATTCGGATGTGGAGAGTACAATTTTCTTTCTCTTTTATCTCAAAGTACAAACTTTACATTTCGCCACAGACGCATACTTTCCATGAAATTTATGCTGTTTTTCACAAAAAGTTGAGGAGTATCCCATAAAACTTTTCTCTCCTCTATTGATGAGCGTACCATGCTTTTTAGACACCACGGCTACTTATTTGATTGATAGCCAAGTAATATGTAATCATTCCAAATTAAATAAATTATTTAAATTTTATCTATATTACCAGTAAAAGTAATGAGATGTTCGTAATTTGCCTGCTGGGTGCTTAGGTAATTAATTAATTAATTAATTGGTTTCTTAATTAATAAATGTAAGAATATAAAATCAAGAATTGCTCCGATTTCTAATACGAAATTTCATTAAGAGTCACGCTTCCATTATTTCGTACTTTTGGTTTATGCGAGTGCGTAGTTTTTAAATATTCGTACTATACCTAAAAGTTCCGTTATTTAGAACTTTTAATTCTGAATGATTAATAGAGGATGACAGCTAAGACTCCAATTACCGATTGACAATAAAATAAAATATACTGATTCAAGTGTTCTGTTTAATTATTAGATTGAATGTAATAGCCCGTAAAGGATACAGATAGCATGAAAATAAAACCACATTATTGAGACTAACACCTATTTAATTTTAAGTAGCTGCGTAGTCACAGACTCTTGAGGTTTTAGCCTTTTAAAATTGTAAATAAATAAAATTGTAATTAATTTGTAAAGCTTCTCGAAGGAAAATGTCCCGGAATAATCAGTAAATTTTACTCAAAAATATAGTATTCATAAGCTATTAAAAAATTCGTTCAAATTTCAGCTGTCAGAACTTTCAAATATGACGTATTTTTAACAATAGAGGCTCTTTAAACAATGCCGAAGACTTGATTAGGACACACACAATGAGACTCTAACTGAGACCTCTAGTGTTAATTTAGCCAGTCTACGCTCAGATAAGTGAAAGAAAACATAACGTGTGAAGTGAGGAGAGCATATTGAGGGCGCCGCTCAGAGATTTTGGTCTATTAATGTTCACTCGAAATATGCTAGAACTTCAAAATTAGGTTTCAACAGACTACAATGCCACTAACAATTTTGAATTAAGAGGGAAATTAAATACCTAACTTGGGAGAAATCTTTACTTGCTTAAATTAACTCCATCCTCGTCCTTCCTCTCATCCCGATAGTGTAATATTGAAAGCTAGGCCTCCTCCACCTGTCAACTTTATTCCATCGAGAGAAGTGTGTAGCAATTATAAACTTTGGTAGGGTAAGTTAGCAGGCCGAAGTCTCACCAGTAAGACAACAATTTACTATTTGCGATGGACTTGAGGTGCACCGAATACTTAAGTATCGTTAAGTAGTTCTCGAAAGATGCTGTATCTTTCCTATGCGAGTATTTAAAGCACCCTTTTATAAACTTGCACGCAGACACACATTTTTCATCTATTTACCAACAAGATTCCCTTCCCTCTACTCCGGACTTTTCCTCAGCTTTCCAATCTCGCCCAGTTACGCCTCACTCCCTCATGTCATTACCACTACAGAGCAGTGCAATTTGGTGGACATTCAGCTCTTGGTGTTCCGCTTGACTTGGTACTATGACTGCCCACTATTAATCTTAATTCCTAACAGATCGACTTCCTCCTGTTTGCCACCAAAAAACTCTAATGCGATTAGTAAAGCTACCTTTGGAGTCAGTTTACATTCGCCAGAACTTAATTTTATACCAACAATTCTCTTCCTAATGGCAATAGGTACACAGTCCGAAAACTGTGTATTTGACAAGTGGGAATAAAAGGAAGATGTTAGTGTTGGATGAATATAACCCAGTTTGTAAGAGGTCGACAAAAGGAGGTATGGTTGGCAGATTCCGATCTCTTTGATCGCCAATGAAACACTGTCAAATTGAGAAGAGACACAACACAGGTGGAATTCGAGTAGGTAAATGAGCTAGGGTACCTTTGAACTGTAAAAGCACAATCTAGACGACACAATAAAAGTTGGCAAGTGCAAATTGGCGTCTCCTGTTGCCAAACAACACACAAGGTCTTCTCCATGTCTCCTGTATGTCAAAGTCTTCTTCACGCTCTGCAAAAAGTGAGGTATCAACGCATACGGAGTTTCCAACTCACCCGGGAAAAAGCATTTGGCTTACCTGCCGTATAATCGATCAAGCGACCAATCTACAGTAACACGTTAGCTTTTCAGCTAGGTCCTGAGAACGTGCGACCTCTCTCCAAATCATAAGCTTTTGCCGTGAAATTAGGTGAACTCTATTTTTGTCGTGTTGAGGAAGTCAAGGTGCTGGGCTTCCAAGTGACCCTTCTTAGAACAGCTGAGTACAGAGATATATCGGCATCTGCGTTTCTTCCCTACACCCATCTCTCTGACAGTATCTCAATAGCCAATTTGGCTCAACTCTTCGGAGATATCTGTTTCCGGCCCAATTCTATCCTATCACTCACTGAAGATGGAAATACACCGCCTCGGTCCTTTTCACAATCATTGAAGTAGGCCTTTATTGTGAAAACGATCACTATTGGTGTTAAGGTGGTCGGCGTTTGAAGAATATGTTTGTATAGAGTTTTAAAGGTGCCCCACACGGGATCTCCGCTCCTCCTCCCACATTTCACTTAGTTGACAAGGTGGTTGTAACACATCACATTTCCCTTGAGGTATTTTAATTCCTATGAGTACATTCATTACCCTAGGAGAATCGTAAAATACTATTAAATTCAGTGACTTGGTCTACAATCTTGCTCCCGCCGTTTTCCAAAAGATTGCGGTAGTAGTCGGTAGTAGTTGAAGTATATTAGTCCTGGATGTCAGACACTCTGTTTTGACATTTGTAAATATAACCCTACGTAATGTAATATATTATAAAATTCTGTTACAATATGCCGATTTACAATGCATTTTTTATATGATACAAACTGAATTATTTTTCATTCAATGGGATATCATCAAATGGTCATCATAAGATGTGTTAATTTCGAAGGATTGAATATTATTATATTCGCCTTTCTTAATCATCAACATGTTGGAAGTGGAAAGATGAAGGCAAGTAGAGAGAGAACGGAACATCGAATGATGGCGAGAAAAAGGTTAATTGGAAGAAACACGGCAAAGCAATCAAGTACATATGGGTGCCGTGCAGTTTATGTTAGGAGAAAACAAAGAAATCGAAAGTACTATGCTCGCCGAAGTCACAGAAACAACTTTGAGGGCACTTGTGTGTTGTTTGGCAACAGGAGACGCCAACTTGCACCATGGACACCGAGGAACATTGCGCTCACGAGATCTCCAACTTGTGGTGCTTTCTCTGTGATGGTTTAAAAACAACTACTATAAGTTGGTAATAACGCAGTCTACAGACACATTTAACATTAAAATGGAGTCTTAATTTAGCAAAAGAGCCAAATCACAGCATTGTCATCTTCACGAAGTTGTCGATCTCAGGTATCAAAAATAAGCATTTGCTCTCCATCAGTTAACCCTCATGAGGAAAACAGACGAAGTGATCAGCGAGTACATTTATGTATGAATTTCCTTAAATTTGAGTCACTTAATTGAAGCATGGTAGAGCTTCTGAATCGCTATAATACCCGCATTTGCATAAGGGCTTTGAAAATATTGGTATTATGCTAAAACCATACATTTGCTCATTCGAGCAAGTAATTTCACGTTTATTTTGCAACTACCTTTAATTTCAATGACATCATTTACTATGGCCACTTTCAGTAAAATACATCAACAAATTTGAATGATATTTAAATGCAAGAAAAATTTACAATCGCGGTCAAAAGTAGGCCATTTTGGGAAGTTCACTACAGCACATATGTAAGTGATGATTCGACTAATCAAAAGTTATTCGAATACAAAATTGAGATAAATGTTTGCCAGTGCTTTCCTCTGACCCTATCGATTATTTCCTTGCCAATCTATGAATCATTGACAAGCTAAGTTTCCTCTTCATTGAAACAGATAGAGCGTTTTATTGTTTTGCAAGTAGAAGTTAATCAATTCCTCATTTTCAGTTGCTGATTGCTATGTTTAGGGATAAAGGAAGGGGAGCAGTCGAAGTTGATAGACATACGCACTCGTATACATCACGCCTCCAAAATTAAGGAAATTCCATGTATTTTATGGGCTCAATGTCGCTTAAGTAGAATTTATACCTGCTTTGGTGAAAAAAGAAATGCTTAAAGTGTATGGCCTTATCAAGACCAACCAATTGACCTCGTTCCTGTTAGAATATTTACGGTAGTAGCGGTCGAGTAACGACCAAATGCGGTGGTGCTATTAATATACATTTAAAAGTATGCCAAATGTATTCTTTTACTAATCATCTTTATGCAGTTAATCACATTTTATTTGCGTCATACCTCCTGTTTCTTCGATAATGCCGATGTAACTTGTCCAGTTTCGAGAACAATTGGCAGACAAGATAGTTAAGGTTTAGTCAAGGCTTACTTATGTATTGTCCTCTACAAACGTGTCCTCACATGTTGTTTAAATTTATTTACATTTCTCTTAAGCATTTGTATAAAAAGGTTTAGTTACATATTGAACTTGTTAAAATGTGAAAAAGCTGTAAGAGCTGTGATTTATTTCATTTTTTAAAATGATAGAAACCTTACTAATATTAACAAAACCAGTTGAAGTAGCACTAAGTTAGTTAGTTGTCCTGAACGACTCCAGATCGAAGTTTTTGGACATTTGAATACAAGCCTTTATTGTCCATTAACTACAGGAGGATGTAGTGGATTAGCTACCTTAATAAGCCTTGACTGTTCTCAGAAACCTCAGTGACAATCTCTCCTAGTTGATAAGTCTCCCAGAATAGAAGAAATAGACGTATACCGTGGATACGTTCATATAGTATGGCGTCTTGTGTGGTGTGTATGTATGACGTGGAACTTAGTCACTTTATGATATGATGACCTCATATAAACTTGGATCATTGATTGGTCGGAAAACCATGTACTGGAATTGACCATTGATTGATTGTATTGTTATTGGTCATTGATTCTGCATTAGTCACTCCACAGTTGTGTCCCCACAGGTAACACCTATTATAACTTCTCTCAGTCGTTTGATTGAGATAAATGGCTGTGTAGCTGGGGTGTGTGAATGTATAAGCGCTATTATTTTTCAGTGATTTTGTTCACACTTTAAACCCTAAATTCGGCTTCTTACTTCCTTATAAAATGTTTCAATAGCCACTGTAAATTCCATTTGAATGATGGGCGTATGAGTTGGTAAGAAAAAGGTATCTGAGATTGTAGCAGATACTGCACAGATAAGCATTGAGAAGGCAGAACCTATTAGTTACATTTCGCTTAATGCACAAAATATCATTTTCTTCAATGCAATACGATTTGTGAAAACCCCAGTTAATTGTGATACCTAGGGTTCATATCGAATTTTTGTGGCAACCTTTTTTCCTATTAAAAACTACTGCTTTTTTCCTTTGGGGATAAATTTTGAAGAGCCTTCGTCTCAAATCAACCAACGATCAATTTTATGCCATCTCTTAAACAGGTCAATTCTTTCTCAGCAGCTCAGAAGTGCTTTCCCAATCCGAATTCTGCATTTTTTAAAATAGTTTTAAATGACGATCGAAAATGTCAAGTGAAGCCCACACAGTCGGAAACATATGAAAATTCCAACTATTTTCCAATTGGGCCTGAAAATTGTGTATATGACAAGTGGGAATAAAAAGAAGATGTTAGTGTTGGATGAATATAACCCAGTTTGTAAGAGGTCGACAAAAGGAGGTATGGTTGGCAGATTCCGATCTCTTTGATCGCCAATGAAACACTGTCAAATTGAGAAGAGACACAACACAGGTGGAATTCGAGTAGGCAAATGAGCTAGGGTACCTTTGAACTGTAAAAACACAATCTAGACTTTTCTAATAGACGAGGAATGAGAGGAATTTATATTGTCTTTTCTTTCTTTAATTCGGCAAATTTTTTCCAATCAAAATTAATTAATTGCGGTAACGTATCACCTGAAATAATACAAAAATTTGTTAGACTTTAAATTCAGTGGAGTTATAATCAGCGCCTAGACACCAATAATAACAACTTCCAAAATCCAGAATAATACCTCGGAAAAATATTTAATAAGAAATTTTTTCGTCGCTCTGCAACGCAAACACGATGTGCACGCTTTTTGTATTTTTGACCAAAAGAATTAGATGATGTAACTTAGCTTGCCTTCATATCTTTCTCATGATTTGCAAGTGCGGGACAAATTTGATTTCTGTCTGCCTGATTACTTCACAGTATGCTAAACATAACTGCTGTGGTGAAAAGTACCGACGATCCCAGTAAAGCCACTTTAGGATCCGTCTGAGAGTACTGCCTCTATAATCTCATTACCTTGAAAGTCAAAAGTACGCAAAGATCTTTCAGAAATCAAAACAACGAGAGCTGAAATGAACTAATGTCCTACTAGAGACAATCAGAGAGAGTTGTTGGAAGAAGAGTTGGCCACTCTTCTGGACCCTGCGGGTGTGTATGTGTGCGTGTGTGTGCAGAAGCTAAAATAAAGTTGAGTTGAGTCCCTTGTAAGTCACCCTGTATGGCCCATAAAGCATCACATGGCGGCTACAAACACTTCAAAGCTGCTGTTCTTTTGGGTGAATATATAGATACTCGAGTATGTGGGATTGAACATTCTGAAAGGCCAAGAAAATTATGCATAATTTGCAATGAAATGAACCGAATTATATGCAGAGTGGACGAACCCTCGACAACACAAGGCAATCATATAATAAACTATGAAACAGGGTCAAGTTAGGGACAGAATTAGACTCAAGGTGTTACACATGGTAATTTAATACGATCAAATAAAACAGAAGGTCAGACTGTTGGATTTATTTTACTAACTCCATAGGATAGTCTAGACTACGCGTTATAGAAAATCAATATAACAACTAAAATCACAGTTCCAGTGCTTATAGTTACTCAAGAAATTGGGAATACATAGCAACAACCTTCTGGATCGAAAACGATCCATTTCGAGTGCAAACCATCATAAAAATTTATCCTTGTGTCCGCATAGTTACCGGAATAACTAGGCTAACCTCTGAATAGGGCAACACGAAGTGAATCGAAAAAAAATGAAACTGAATGGTGTCAACTTCCAGTGCAAACCGGAGCAGTGTCTGTAAATCCGATACAACCTAAGAATTTCAAAGAAACTGAGCGTGTTTATTGATTCGCTTTCAGACCTTTGCATAGTGAATTTGTGCTAATTGAGGTTACTATGGCAAACGAAATGCACAAAATCCCGTTTTTGAGTCTAATTATCAGTTATAAACTCAAAGTTCCCAATTAAATTTGCTGTGAATAAAAATGTGATTTGGATATTTTATCCCTGATTACATAGAGTGATTTTCGTCAGCTCGCGTTAGTTCTAGGATTTAATAGAATTCGTAGATGGCATAGTCAATTAACCCAAAAAAACACGACTATAAAGGCACATTTTTTTAATCCAGCAACTAGGCTGCATGAAATCAAAATTATTGCCAATCCCCAGCGTGAAAGAGAATCAACTAAATACTACAAATAAAGTAAATAATAGCAAATAGTACTCATTACTAATCTTATTAAATAACTGTAGTCACTATTGAAAATGCAACCATGAAAATCACACAGTTTTGTCCTTGAAAAAATTTTGAATAAAGCCCACTTTTATTAATGCTTATCCAAGCTTATATCGGGGGCTTTTGTTGATTAAAAATAACGTAAAGTTCCTTTTGAAGTTAATAGACTTTGAATAAAGTTATGCACTTGAAGTGTGGGAAGTAGTTCAGTACACGATTGGGTCTTCACGAGACTAATTGGCTAACACAGATAAATAGAAGCGAATTATGTAAAAGTCAAAATCTCATGGAAACAGGCAGAGACTTACAAGAATTGACGGCACTAAGGTAAATTTTGCAAAGACTAAATTAGAGACAACATTTGCACTCTCATGTGACAAACAATTTGATCAATCACAATATAACCTAGTTGCTAACTAGGAGCAACTAATTGCTGAAAATTCACAAAGGTTAGTCCATTTATCAAGATGCCAATCAAATAAAATTTTCATTGAAAATGGGAGTTTTCATTGGCGACTGCAAAACTGTTGATGCATTCATCCAGGTAAGAGATTAAGCTCTACTAATAAGGAGCCTCAACATATTTTTTTTCAATTTGAGGTTAATTAACCAACTCAAGGTCTATGTATTTTCTTACTAATTTATCATCTTCGATAAAATTAACCAACTACTTAATTGCATTAAGTTAACTGTGGATATAACTCATCAACTTGCATATATCAAGGGTACTAAGTTAATCGGAAAAATCCGATCTACTAAATCAATGAAATCACGAGAAGAGATCGATAAATCAATCCTTTTATTACTCTGTGACCCTTTCAAATGGCTTCAATCTACTCAGAGGCAGGAGGGAGGGAGATTGACTTGGAGTTCAAACGACCTTCCACTATCGAGAAAATAAACCTTCCTTGAAAGGGGGGGAAGATGATAGGCTAACCAATAATAATGGCGATGGATTTTCCGCTGATGGTCTTATGCGTCCAAGTTTGACTGTGGAGGTCAACTAATCGATAGTTCAGTACCTGGGGAACGAACTTACAAGTACATTTGACCGAATCTACTGAAGATATCCTATGTGGCTCCAAAGCAGAAATTCATTCAAAATTTCTCTGCGCAGACTATTAAAGCATGTAATTGGGTCATTTACACGCCACCAATTGAACACATGACAGGATTCTTCGAATACTCCTTCAACAGCGATGAAAGTAGATCACAGAAGCTATCTGAAAATTACAAGAACGATGAAAGCATTCATTGGAAAGAAAAAAGAAATACACTACGCAAATCTAAAGCACCCGATTCAGAAGTTTGGCCGTTAATATCTGAGAAGAAAAAGTGTCCTAAGTCGACATAGTGATGATAAGTTTTACATCAAATGTTAGAAACAGACTTTTAACAAATTAAAGCGCGACGCCTTATGTTTCTTGCAAATTTTCTAATTGCGGCTTTTTTTTGCTTGTCTATTCTTGGTTTGACAGCGAAAATGAAAAGCTTAGAGATAAAGACATTGCATAATTATTATTCCCATGATTGACAGAAACTTTTCATTAACACACTTCAATCAGATAATTTTAATTCAGGTAATTAATTGCATATCAAACGCTCTCTTTTGGAGTGATTTAAATTTATTAATCCCCTTAAAAAACTCTACATTTTTAAATCAAGTTGGTAGAGATTGCGTAGAGGATCACTGAGGTGTTCCAATTGGCGTCGAATGTGAAAAACTTATGGAGATTTTGAAATTCTTACTTAAAAGGTCGTAGTCATTTCAGCCAAATAGTTCCAAGTAATGGGATCAGTCTCCGTTCCCTGTGTGCAAAGTATTCAGAATCTACTCTACTTTCCGTGATGAAAGGCCGAAATCGAAGATAGCAGTTGGTCTGATTAATTCTCTCTTGTTTTACTAGTAACATTAATAATTACCATTAACAATTAATTTTAGTGAAGCCTTACATGATCTTATACTGGTCAATGGATTACGAATCTCATGCGTTCTCACAATAGAGCCAAGGAAAGTAAAAAAATCACCGTCTTGCACATATTACAAGAGTAATGGGACCTGCTAGGACTCAAAATCTATAATACAACTCTCTCAAAGAAAAGTGCTCTTTTTTCAAATATTTCCTTAATTTATTTAACATATAGTAAGGACTGAGTTACTGAAATAACTTAAGTAGCGCTTGTTAGTTCACCTTTGCAATCAACTACTGAAAGAATTTTAAAACAGGACTTGATCAAACGACGATAATTCAAATAAATTTGCCTTTTATAAAGACGTTTTTCGATTTTCGGACACTTAATGGTTGGAGAGAATTCTGGTGGCAAAGAATAGAGTTTTTGACATATGTCGCATTTTGTCCTCCTGATCGACCAAATTGTCGGTTTATTTCCTCGTTGGTGAAAATTTTTGTCCATGAATTTACCAACCATGCAGTGCTGTATTTGTCGGAATACTATTTAAGCATATACGAAATTGACAATGCAATCATTCGCCTCACATTTCGCACTGTTGGATGCATGCTTTCATAGATCACTCTCTAATCGAAGCTGTTTTGTGAGCGAAGAAATGAGCAGTTGGAATAAAGATAAAGTGTTGTAGGTCCGAGGTAAATGAGTGACCAATTTTGAGCTGAATGTGTGCAGTCGCATATGTTTTCAGACACGAAATGTCGATCGAAATTGCAGTTGCATTGATAGGCTGGCCGAAGCACTCAGTTATGCAAAAAACTAAGAGCAGAGAATAGTGAGAGATGCAGTGTGCACATGTGGACGCCCAGTTTTCGCTCACTTTCCTGGATGGATGAAAACCAAACTGAGGGCAGACTCAAAGACCAACAGCGAAAATCACCTCACCTCTACTGAGATTACACAATGGTGCCGTATCGTGTGATTAACTCGTTGGTGCCCCCTCACTACTCATTTTCACCTTTTCAGAGACGCCGGATCGAGGTGAGCTATGGTACTGATAAGCTCTGCTATTTGAGGCCACTTCAATGATAAGCGTCTTATTTCAGTGAAACATCACTATATCAAAGATGCGACCACTTCGATGATCTGGGATCGTCACTACAATTTAAAATTGTTGCATTTCTTTATTCAATTATATTGTTTAACATACATCTAGAGGAAGAACTTAAAACATGGTTTGAAGGGGAGATTAGAGTTCTCACTCTTCCATAATCTTTATTCAATTATACATAAAGAGGTGAATGGTGAGAGGGTGTGGAGTTTGTTTTGTTTGAACTAATTTTTGCGGATATTGGAGTCGTCTTCTGGCTTCTTGGTCGAATGTTTAATGCCACAACTCTAAATTGGCTGATATTGGAGTAGGGTAATTATTTCATTTGTAAGAATTTGCAGCTTCATCGTTCTAATTTTCATTTTAGAAACCGTTGATCTGAGATTGAAGGCCACTTCAATGATAAATTGTTTATTTCAGTGTTGTCATTCTTCTGACACCCCACTCCCTGCCTTTCATGCCTGCGTATTTATAGAGGTATTCAACTGTTCAAATAAACACATCTCAGGCAATCTCAGTTATTTGCATTTCGATCAACTAACCAGAGGACTAACATTATTCTAAGATGTACAATAATTCGATTTGAAAAGGTCTCTTTTAACAGGATTTTAATGTGTTCCATGCTACTCAAATCGGTTTATTTTCAAAGAAGAAGGTTTTAAATTAGTTGTCTTATATGATTAAATTTGAATGGTGAAGCAAGTTACAATTTCAGAACTTGGACTTATGGTTTTATTCGATTGAGAAAGTGAATCATTGCAAACATTGCCACTCACAAAAATGTAACAACTGTCAATTTTGAAGAATCATTGTAGGAATAGTGGACACAGATTAGTACTGTGGGTATCCAAGATAAACTATTTTAAGCAACGTTCATGCAACACAAATTATAGATGGCCGTCAGATCCAGCTGATTTAAAGCTTTTCCACCTACAAGATTGAAGGGATCCGTATTTTCTAAGGAACTCATCAAAACTTAAATGTCTTATCCAGAATATGGTCTTGAAAGGTTGATGTTAATTTCGAATCTCCTATTCCTCTTCTTTTATATTCACGATATTCTGGACATGCTATTGAATGCAGCTGTAGTCACAACTTCAATCGTTTACAACTAAATGCAAATTTTGGACTTTGAGCAGGTATTGTTACTGATTCGATTTAAGTAGGACATTCTGCTGACAAATCTAGTAAATTTCCCCTTTTACTTCATAATTTCCGAAATGATTCATATTACCATTAAGGGAGGGGCAATCAAAACCAAGGAATAATTGTCTTTGATTTGTGAATACTTTCTAGTATGAAAAGCGCACTGAAGGATCAATTTGGTAAATTCATAAGGGTTCTTCAGAATTATACATACAGATGACTTTCCATTACCAATTCGAAATGGATATCTTATTTATCAAGATGAAATTCATTCCAAAATTGTTGAAGATGTGCAAGTTCAGCCAAGTACACAGTAGACTCAACAAATACAAACTTTGAAAATCGACTCTTGCGGAAACGTCAACTTAAACAGAATTGATAAAATTACCTGAAATATCAAGAACACTACTCACGTGGGTGGGTTCAGGGGTTCATTAGCTTCGAGACGTTTGTGGACTTTTTTCTTTTGAAGACTATTTGTTTAGTGGCCTTTTGCTCTTTAAATCATCAATCATCTTTTTCATCACCCTCATGATCATCAATAGAACTCTCACCTTCAACATCCCCGAAGGTATTATTTTCACCACAAGTATCTTCACATTATTTCTGCACTTTTGGCGAGCACAATGCCTTATGCTTCTTTGTGTCTTTCTAACTGTTGCTTCATTGCGCTTCTTTTCACCTAATTCTTTTTTGGATTTTCAACCATCATTCCAAGTTGTTAAAAATAATAGTGTTTATATCATCGAATAGTTGGCTAGTTGGCATTGTTAAATAGTAAGAGGCTGGTAATGGAAAGATGGAAGCAAGCAGGAAGAGGGCGAAACTTCTAGTGATGGCAAGAAAAAGGAAACTTGGTTAAAATTCATGCGCAATGAAGAAGCAGTTAGAAAGATAAAAGGATGCATAAAGCATTGTGCTCGGGAAAAGTGGTGAAATAAATGTGAGGGTGTCTGTGATGAAAATAATATCGTCGGGGATGCTGAAGACGAGAGTACGATTGATGACTATTCCTTGTCATTCCTTGATTGAGTATTAAATGAGATATCATCAAATAGCATAAACAGTTTTAATTTCGAGGGTGCAAATGATAAATATGTTTGACCTGTTTTGGACTAGAAAGAGGTTAGGAGGTGATGGAGAGAAAGGAATCGGGCGAGGACGAAGGAAATAAATTCGCAATTTGAAAATTTGCAAGAAACGTAAGGCGTCGGGCTCGTCGTAGGCATAGAAATAATTTTGGGGGCACCTGTGATGACGCTATCTTTCAGGAGGCTGAAAGCCATCCAGATGCCTTACGTTTCTTGTAAATGTTTAAACTGCGGCTTAATTTCGCTCATCTTCGCTTGATTACGTTGTCTCCATCACAAACGAACCTCTTCCTATTCCAAAATGGGTTAAAGTTGATTATTATTTACATCCTCGAAATTAAAACTCTTTATGCGAACTATTCGATGAAAACTCATTTAATATTCCATCAAGGAATGACAATTGAGTTTGTATCTCGATAGCCAATTTGGCTCAATTCTATCGAGATGCCTTTTTTCGGTTCGATTCTATCCTGTCACTCACTGAAGATGTAAATACACCGATTCGGTCATTTTCGCAATCATTGAAGTAGGCCTTGATAGTGAAAACGAAATAATAAAGCACTTATTTAATCTGGATATATTAGCAACTAGAATTGGGTTTACTAAACATAAAGTAAAAGATTGCGTTGTAACAGAATTTTATAACGTATTACGTTACGTAGGGTTATATTTACAAATGTCAAAACAGAGTGTCTGGCATGCGGGACTAATATACTTCGACTGCTACCGACTACTACCGCAATGTTTTGGAGAGCGGAGGGAGTAAGGTTGTAGACTAAATAACTGGATTTAATGGCATTTTAAGATTCTCCTCCTTTTTCACAATCAAGGCCAACTTAAATGATTATGAAGATGGCCGAGCTGGTGTATTTCCATCTTCAGTGAGTGACAAGAGAGAAACGAACTGAAAATAGTTATCTCGGTAAAATTGAGCCAAAATGGTTATTGAGATACTCTCAGAGAGATGGGTGTAGGGAAGAAAAGCAGATACTGACATATCTCTGGACTCAGCTGTCCTGAGAAGGGTCACTTGGAAGTCCAGCACCTTGACTTTTACAATACAACAAAAAAAAACAACGAAGAATACTTTCTCGGAATTAGATTAGTCATTATAACTTCTTTTAAGAAGTCTACACAAATTTCGCTTTGGCAAATTTTATACACTTCAAAATATGCGGTTCCATGCCTATCATAATCAAGACGGCGTAAGAAGGAGGATATCTTCACCTCATCTCCTTCAGGATTCCTGTTAGGACTAATTTAGGGTTATTTGTCTTGAACGACTGCAGATCGAAGTGTTTGACATTTGAATTCAAGCCATTGAATTGTCCATAAAATACATGAGGAACACCTTTTGGAACTTCTTTCAGTCGTTTGAATGAGATAAATGGCTGCGTAGCTGGGGTGTGTGAATATAACACTGCTATTATTTTTCAGTAATGTTGTTCACACTATAAAGCCTAAATTCGGCTCTTTACTTTCCTACAAAGTGTTTCAATAGCCACTGTAAATTTTATTTAAATGATGGGCGTATGAATAGTTAAGAAAAAGTGTCTTGGATTTTAGCAGATACTGCACGGATAAGCATTGAGATACTTTTCGCATATTGCAATATATATACCATTTTATTCAATGTAATACGATTTGTGAAAATCTCAGTTATTTGTGATACGTAAGGTTCATACAGAATTTTTGTGGAAGCCTTATATTACCATTAAAAAATCGCTGCTATTTTGTTTTGGAGATAAATTTTGAATTTTTTTAAATAGTTTTTTAACGACGATCGATGCATATTCAAATTGAGGACACATCTTTCTCAAAGAATCAATCAGCTTCAAAAGAACATACCATTTATAATAAAGTAGCATAAAACAGGGTCGAATATATTACTTTAGTTAAAAGCAATTCTCCAATTTAATAACTTTATGCTGAAACATAACGTCGACTTGCTTTACGAATACCTACATCTCGTTAAGGCATCTTATGACTCACTCCATAACCAAATTATGGTGCATTTAAAAGATAAATAAGACTGTGAGGAATCCCGAATAACTTACAATTGCTGCTGCTTTGTTGAATTAATATTCGTTTTCAATTATTTTATTTTGATGTCATGGGATGTGTCACTGAATAAGGGTTGTACTTATTTCTAAATGTAAGAAATATTATCCTTGCGTCAAATTCGCTATTAGAAACTTTGTAAAAGAATCGGTTCGCCAACGAGACGTACACGCTGTTGGCGTGAATTATCAGTTAAAATTTAAATGCCCGCAGGAAGTTTGAAATTTTCTTCAACCTCTTATTTTCATACATCTAAGAGTTGGCTGTTTATTTTAAAACGAATTTACATATTCATGTTCTACATTGTAACTTTAAAATCATGTAAGTCGCTCAATGACCTGCCATCACAATCCTTTTGGAATAATAAGAAAATTTTGTTTCAAAATGGATTATTACAATTAAAAAAGAGGCAATAGACTTTGTAGGTCACAGATAGGAGTTTGCTTAGTTAACCAGGTTGGAAATTGCGAAATTTGAATTCCTGAACGTGAGCAATCACCTTCCACCTCAACCCCATCACAGCTCTTTTAACTTTCCGCTGGACGATTTCAATGGGTTCTCATAATTAAATTTACGAAATTCATTGCACCACAAAGGACAAAAATTGCGTCCAGCTTTTGAGAGGGAAAAATAAATGCTGTGAAAATATAGTGCATTTAATATTCCACATTTTATTTCCCTAATACGCTAACTTAATATAAGTGGGCTATTTTTAAGCAAATTTCGTAAGAATTACATCACACATCCGCATTTATAAAAACCATGTTTGGTCATACGTAATTGGGCTTGTGATACTATTGACGGCATTGAATTATTAAAAAAGCTCATATATGCAAAGTCAAAGCTCATTTCAATAAATGATCTGCGATTTTACACAGCTTCTTTACTAAAAAACGTGTCGCCTTCACTGATCGGACGTTACATGCATGGATCAGTTGAAGCTCAAATCTTGTCATTGGTCTCGTGAGAGTATTTATTTATTTATTCACGGAACGATTTGCTTGCTAAATATAGCCGATATTTGACACGATCATCTCCTTTGTAACGAATTAGCTATCTAATTAAGCCTGACTGTACTCAGAAACCTCAGTGGCAATTTCTCACTTCCCACTGAAGTAGCTAAGCTACTGCAAAGCTTTACAAGAAACAGACGTATCCAGAGAACGTCTTCACTCTAGAAATCTTGTTATTTGGTTAGTTCATACACAGCGTTCTACAGTAATAAGTGGTGACTTACCTTAGAGGTGCAATAGGACAATGTGGTGGAGCAAGACATGCTGCCTGCTTTTCGCGTTAGGCGCTAGTGGTTCTGAGCGGAACAAACCCCAGCCTTATTATACTGTAGGTGACGTTGACTACGATGCGGTATGGTACCAGACAATGCAGTGCTCTAGAACTCGGCAAAAGGCAAAGCAAGAGTGCTTGCTATAGCGTAGGCTATGGACAAATCCAATTTCTGTAGAATAATCTTCCTCATCATCCTCATGATCATCAGTAGAGTTCTCGCCTTCAACGTCCCCGAAGATATTATTTTCACTACAAGTACCTTCACATTATTTCTGCACTTTTGGCGAGCACAATGCCTTATGTTTCTTTGTATCTTTCGAACCGTTGCTTCACTGCGCTTCTTTTCACTCAATCTCTTTTTCATTTTAAACCATGTTTCCAAATTGTTAAAAATAATGGTATTTATATCATCAAGTAGTTGGCTAGTTGGCATTGTTAAATAGCAAGAGGCTGGTAATGGGAAGATGGAAGCAAGCAGGAAGAGGGCGAAACTTCTAGTGATGGCAAGAAAAAGGAAACTTGGTTGAAACTCATGCGCAATGAAGAAGCAGTTAGAAAGATACAAGGAAGCATAAAGCATCGTGCTCGGGAAAAGTAGTGAAATAACTGTGAGGGTATCTGTGATGAAAATAATATCATCGGGGATGCTGAAGACGAGAGTACGATTGATGACTATTCCTTGTCATTCCTTGATAGAATATTAAATGAGATATCATCAAATGGCATAAACAGTTTCAATCTCGAGGGTGTAAATAATAAATATGTTTAACCTATTTTGGACTAGCAAGAGGTTTGGAGGTGATGGAGAGGAAGGAATCGGGCGAGGACGATGGAAATGAATGCTCAATTAGAAAATTTGCAAGAAACGTAAAGCTTCGGGCTTGTCGTAGGCACAGGAATAATTTTGAGGGCGCCTGTGATAACGTTATCTTTGAGGAGGCTGGAAACAAGCCAGTTGCTTTACACATCTTGAAAATTTTCTAAATGTGGCTTAATTTCGCTCATCTTCGGTCGATTACGTTGTCTCCATCACAAACGAATCCCTTCCTATTCAATTTGGCTCACCTCTATCGAGATACCTGTTTCTGGCTCAATTCTATCCTATCACTCACTAATGATGGAAATACACGGCTCGGACCTTTAATGTGAAAAGGAAATAAAAAAGCACTTATTTAACCTGGATATATTGGTAACTAGGATTGGTTTTACTAAATATAAAGTAAAAATTCGTGATTTCTTGTCAATTGCATAAAACCTACTTCCATTTTCGTATCCTCATCTATCCAATGTCGCACTGACGATTATTTTCCATGGGAATAATAATCATGCAATGTCTTTATCTCTAAGCTTTTCATCTTGGCTATCTGACACCTGAGTGGTGAGCTTCAATTTTCCATTCCCCCTATTAACCACCTCCAATCCCTTCCACATATCCAACTCATTTACATCCATGCTTATTAAAGACTCTCTTGTTTCAGTTTTCTCCAGACCTCCAATAATGTACCCATACTTTTCCGATAGGACACTGTCGGTAAAGTAGGCATCTGTTGATCATACTATTTCAACCCCCTCTTGGTCATCAATTGTACTCACGTCTTCATTACAAGTGCCCTCAATGTTCATTTTTTAAAACAGTTTTTAAATGACGATCGAAAATGTCAAGTGGGGTCCACACAGTCGGAAACATGTGAAAATTCCAACTTTTTCCAATTCCGGTGTATATTCAAATTGAGAGCACATTTTTCTCAAAGTGCATCAACAACGATATTCCTTGCGCTGTTCGTATACATACGCATGCCTTTCGGTCTTCTCGACGCAGTGAGATCATTCCAGCGTTTTATGACCAAGTTTTCTTGGGTTAGATTTCGCCTTTACATCTATATCGACGATGTGCTCATTGCCAACTTCAACCCGGACGAACACAAACAAAACCTCTGACAGGTGTTTGAACGACTCCGATTCCGTTAGAAGTATCGTTAATGCCTCTGTAAATTTCTTGAACGAAAAATCATCCATCCCGCTGGAAGAGAAGGTTACAACGACTACACGGAGATCTAAAATGGTGGAGAGAGGAAATGTAAGAAATCGGGACCGAAACACTTTCCTTTAGGTGTTGGCAGTGAAAGTAAGTGTTCTGTTATTGTCGGGGTGTCAGTCGTATATGCTCACATTCCACAACTACCACCCTACTTTGTGCTTGAACTGCTCTCCGATCTCCACTTCATCCTCTGTCCTGTCCAACCGCATCTCGCAGTCTCAGCTTTCCATGCTCTTGCTCAACGTGTAAATCTCAAACTCTGGTCTAATGTGAGGATCTACTTAAACTAGTTTCAGTAGTTGGGACATTACATTTTAATCAGTGATTTCTGAAATTCAGGTTTTACTGTACACGAACAGTATCTGCGATAGCAAGCTCTATTACGACGTCGTATATGCTCACATTCCACAACTACCCTCGTCACCCTCGTGGTCATCAGTTGTACTTTCATCTTCAGCCCCCTCAAAGATATCGTCATCACCGGTGCCCTCAAAGTTATTTCTGTGTCTACGACGAGCGCGACGCCTTATGTTTCTTGCAAATTTTCTAATTGCGGCTTTTTTTTGCTTGTCTATTCTCGATGCCTTTCTCTTCATCACAAACGAACCTCTTCCAATTCCAAAATAAGTTAAATTTGTTTATTATTTACACTCTCGAAATTAAAACTCTTTATGCGAACTATTTTGATGGTAAATCACTTAATATTCAATCAAGGAATGACAATTGAGTTTGTATAATTTAAAAAACAAAACATTCGTTTGTGATGAGGAGAAAGGCATCGAGAATAGACAAGCAAAAAAAAGCCGCAATTAGAAAATTTGCAAGAAACATAAGGCGTCGCGCTCGTCGTAGACACAGAAATAACTTTGAGGGCACCGGTGGTGACGATATCTTTGAGGAGGCTGAAGAGGAAAGTACAACTGATGACCACGAGGGTGACGAAATTGATTATTCTACTGATGAGTCCCTCATCGAGAGTGCATGCATGGCGTGGAGTGTAACAAGGGAGGAAGGTTAGTCATTCAACATGGTGGATTAAGTAAAACGAGAGGGAGCTTTCGATTGGCCATTGGCTGTGTGTCCCTTCTGCACTCAATCCGTACGCGAAGTTGAACGGCCGCACCTTCAAGTCACGATGTGTGCTCATGCGATGACGTGTCTCACATCTTCTCTGGGTCACTTTGGTCAGTTATTTCCAGCTTGAGCTGATGTTGGTAATTAAAAAAGAACAACAAACTTGAAATTGAATAGCAGTGAAATTGACTACTTTTATTATTTCAGCTGCATTCTTCTTGAGATTTTAGAGAAGTACTTCGCATTAACACTCAGCTCAACTCGGAAATCTGACCAAGTGTGTGTATTTTATTCCAATGAATACTACAACATGACTAACAACAGCATAGACTAACTCAATTAAATTAATTATTTAATGGAAATCTTGTTATTTGGTTAGTTCATTCCCAGCGTTCTATGGTAATAGGTGGTTCTCTGCGTCCTACTACTCATTAGCCTATTTCGCCGCCTCTTGATGTTTCCTAATTAACAAACATTCGGATGTGGAGAGTACAATTTTCTTTCTCTTTTATCTCAAAGTACAAACTTTACATTTCGCCACAGACGCATACTTTCCATGAAATTTATGCTGTTTTTCACAAAAAGTTGAGGAGTATCCCATAAAACTTTTCTCTCCTCTATTGATGAGCGTACCATGCTTTTTAGACACCACGGCTACTTATTTGATTGATAGCCAAGTAATATGTAATCATTCCAAATTAAATAAATTATTTAAATTTTATCTATATTACCAGTAAAAGTAATGAGATGTTCGTAATTTGCCTGCTGGGTGCTTAGGTAATTAATTAATTAATTAATTGGTTTCTTAATTAATAAATGTAAGAATATAAAATCAAGAATTGCTCCGATTTCTAATACGAAATTTCATTAAGAGTCACGCTTCCATTATTTCGTACTTTTGGTTTATGCGAGTGCGTAGTTTTTAAATATTCGTACTATACCTAAAAGTTCCGTTATTTAGAACTTTTAATTCTGAATGATTAATAGAGGATGACAGCTAAGACTCCAATTACCGATTGACAATAAAATAAAATATACTGATTCAAGTGTTCTGTTTAATTATTAGATTGAATGTAATAGCCCGTAAAGGATACAGATAGCATGAAAATAAAACCACATTATTGAGACTAACACCTATTTAATTTTAAGTAGCTGCGTAGTCACAGACTCTTGAGGTTTTAGCCTTTTAAAATTGTAAATAAATAAAATTGTAATTAATTTGTAAAGCTTCTCGAAGGAAAATGTCCCGGAATAATCAGTAAATTTTACTCAAAAATATAGTATTCATAAGCTATTAAAAAATTCGTTCAAATTTCAGCTGTCAGAACTTTCAAATATGACGTATTTTTAACAATAGAGGCTCTTTAAACAATGCCGAAGACTTGATTAGGACACACACAATGAGACTCTAACTGAGACCTCTAGTGTTAATTTAGCCAGTCTACGCTCAGATAAGTGAAAGAAAACATAACGTGTGAAGTGAGGAGAGCATATTGAGGGCGCCGCTCAGAGATTTTGGTCTATTAATGTTCACTCGAAATATGCTAGAACTTCAAAATTAGGTTTCAACAGACTACAATGCCACTAACAATTTTGAATTAAGAGGGAAATTAAATACCTAACTTGGGAGAAATCTTTACTTGCTTAAATTAACTCCATCCTCGTCCTTCCTCTCATCCCGATAGTGTAATATTGAAAGCTAGGCCTCCTCCACCTGTCAACTTTATTCCATCGAGAGAAGTGTGTAGCAATTATAAACTTTGGTAGGGTAAGTTAGCAGGCCGAAGTCTCACCAGTAAGACAACAATTTACTATTTGCGATGGACTTGAGGTGCACCGAATACTTAAGTATCGTTAAGTAGTTCTCGAAAGATGCTGTATCTTTCCTATGCGAGTATTTAAAGCACCCTTTTATAAACTTGCACGCAGACACACATTTTTCATCTATTTACCAACAAGATTCCCTTCCCTCTACTCCGGACTTTTCCTCAGCTTTCCAATCTCGCCCAGTTACGCCTCACTCCCTCATGTCATTACCACTACAGAGCAGTGCAATTTGGTGGACATTCAGCTCTTGGTGTTCCGCTTGACTTGGTACTATGACTGCCCACTATTAATCTTAATTCCTAACAGATCGACTTCCTCCTGTTTGCCACCAAAAAACTCTAATGCGATTAGTAAAGCTACCTTTGGAGTCAGTTTACATTCGCCAGAACTTAATTTTATACCAACAATTCTCTTCCTAATGGCAATAGGTACACAGTCCGAAAACTGTGTATTTGACAAGTGGGAATAAAAGGAAGATGTTAGTGTTGGATGAATATAACCCAGTTTGTAAGAGGTCGACAAAAGGAGGTATGGTTGGCAGATTCCGATCTCTTTGATCGCCAATGAAACACTGTCAAATTGAGAAGAGACACAACACAGGTGGAATTCGAGTAGGTAAATGAGCTAGGGTACCTTTGAACTGTAAAAGCACAATCTAGACGACACAATAAAAGTTGGCAAGTGCAAATTGGCGTCTCCTGTTGCCAAACAACACACAAGGTCTTCTCCATGTCTCCTGTATGTCAAAGTCTTCTTCACGCTCTGCAAAAAGTGAGGTATCAACGCATACGGAGTTTCCAACTCACCCGGGAAAAAGCATTTGGCTTACCTGCCGTATAATCGATCAAGCGACCAATCTACAGTAACACGTTAGCTTTTCAGCTAGGTCCTGAGAACGTGCGACCTCTCTCCAAATCATAAGCTTTTGCCGTGAAATTAGGTGAACTCTATTTTTGTCGTGTTGAGGAAGTCAAGGTGCTGGGCTTCCAAGTGACCCTTCTTAGAACAGCTGAGTACAGAGATATATCGGCATCTGCGTTTCTTCCCTACACCCATCTCTCTGACAGTATCTCAATAGCCAATTTGGCTCAACTCTTCGGAGATATCTGTTTCCGGCCCAATTCTATCCTATCACTCACTGAAGATGGAAATACACCGCCTCGGTCCTTTTCACAATCATTGAAGTAGGCCTTTATTTTGAAAACGATCACTATTGGTGTTAAGGTGGTCGGCGTTTGAAGAATATGTTTGTATAGAGTTTTAAAGGTGCCCCACACGGGATCTCCGCTCCTCCTCCCACATTTCACTTAGTTGACAAGGTGGTTGTAACACATCACATTTCCCTTGAGGTATTTTAATTCCTATGAGTACATTCATTACCCTAGGAGAATCGTAAAATACTATTAAATTCAGTGACTTGGTCTACAATCTTGCTCCCGCCGTTTTCCAAAAGATTGCGGTAGTAGTCGGTAGTAGTTGAAGTATATTAGTCCTGGATGTCAGACACTCTGTTTTGACATTTGTAAATATAACCCTACGTAATGTAATATATTATAAAATTCTGTTACAATATGCCGATTTACAATGCATTTTTTATATGATACAAACTGAATTATTTTTCATTCAATGGGATATCATCAAATGGTCATCATAAGATGTGTTAATTTCGAAGGATTGAATATTATTATATTCGCCTTTCTTAATCATCAACATGTTGGAAGTGGAAAGATGAAGGCAAGTAGAGAGAGAACGGAACATCGAATGATGGCGAGAAAAAGGTTAATTGGAAGAAACACGGCAAAGCAATCAAGTACATATGGGTGCCGTGCAGTTTATGTTAGGAGAAAACAAAGAAATCGAAAGTACTATGCTCGCCGAAGTCACAGAAACAACTTTGAGGGCACTTGTGTGTTGTTTGGCAACAGGAGACGCCAACTTGCACCATGGACACCGAGGAACATTGCGCTCACGAGATCTCCAACTTGTGGTGCTTTCTCTGTGATGGTTTAAAAACAACTACTATAAGTTGGTAATAACGCATTTAACATTAAAATGGAGTCTTAATTTAGCAAAAGAGCCAAATCACAGCATTGTCATCTTCACGAAGTTGTCGATCTCAGGTATCAAAAATAAGCATTTGCTCTCCATCAGTTAACCCTCATGAGGAAAACAGACGAAGTGATCAGCGAGTACATTTATGTATGAATTTCCTTAAATTTGAGTCACTTAATTGAAGCATGGTAGAGCTTCTGAATCGCTATAATACCCGCATTTGCATAAGGGCTTTGAAAATATTGGTATTATACTAAAACCATACATTTGCTCATCCGAAAAAGTAATTTCACGTTTATTTTGCAACTACCTTTAATTTCAATGACATCATTTACTATGGCCACTTTCAGTAAAATACATCAACAAATTTGAATGATATTTAAATGCAAGAAAAATTTACAATCGCGGTCAAAAGTAGGCCATTTTGGGAAGTTCACTACAGCACATATGTAAGTGATGATTCGACTAATCAAAAGTTATTCGAATACAAAATTGAGATAAATGTTTGCCAGTGCTTTCCTCTGACCCTATCGATTATTTCCTTGCCAATCTATGAATCATTGACAAGCTAAGTTTCCTCTTCATTGAAACAGATAGAGCGTTTTATTGTTTTGCAAGTAGAAGTTAATCAATTCCTCATTTTCAGTTGCTGATTGCTATGTTTAGGGATAAAGGAAGGGGAGCAGTCGAAGTTGATAGACATACGCACTCGTATACATCACGCCTCCAAAATTAAGGAAATTCCATGTATTTTATGGGCTCAATGTCGCTTAAGTAGAATTTATACCTGCTTTGGTGAAAAAAGAAATGCTTAAAGTGTATGGCCTTATCAAGACCAACCAATTGACCTCGTTCCTGTTAGAATATTTACGGTAGTAGCGGTCGAGTAACGACCAAATGCGGTGGTGCTATTAATATACATTTAAAAGTATGCCAAATGTATTCTTTTACTAATCATCTTTATGCAGTTAATCACATTTTATTTGCGTCATACCTCCTGTTTCTTCGATAATGCCGATGTAACTTGTCCAGTTTCGAGAACAATTGGCAGACAAGATAGTTAAGGTTTAGTCAAGGCTTACTTATGTATTGTCCTCTACAAACGTGTCCTCACATGTTGTTTAAATTTATTTACATTTCTCTTAAGCATTTGTATAAAAAGGTTTAGTTACATATTGAACTTGTTAAAATGGGAAAAAGCTGTAAGAGCTGTGATTTATTTCATTTTTTAAAATGATAGAAACCTTACTAATATTAACAAAACCAGTTGAAGTAGCACTAAGTTAGTTAGTTGTCCTGAACGACTCCAGATCGAAGTTTTTGGACATTTGAATACAAGCCTTTATTGTCCATTAACTACAGGAGGATGTAGTGGATTAGCTACCTTAATAAGCCTTGACTGTTCTCAGAAACCTCAGTGACAATCTCTCCTAGTTGATAAGTCTCCCAGAATAGAAGAAATAGACGTATACCGTGGATACGTTCATATAGTATGGCGTCTTGTGTGGTGTGTATGTATGACGTGGAACTTAGTCACTTTATGATATGATGACCTCATATAAACTTGGATCATTGATTGGTCGGAAAACCATGTACTGGAATTGACCATTGATTGATTGTATTGTTATTGGTCATTGATTCTGCATTAGTCACTCCACAGTTGTGTCCCCACAGGTAACACCTATTATAACTTCTCTCAGTCGTTTGATTGAGATAAATGGCTGTGTAGCTGGGGTGTGTGAATGTATAAGCGCTATTATTTTTCAGTGATTTTGTTCACACTTTAAACCCTAAATTCGGCTTCTTACTTCCTTATAAAATGTTTCAATAGCCACTGTAAATTCCATTTGAATGATGGGCGTATGAGTTGGTAAGAAAAAGGTATCTGAGATTGTAGCAGATACTGCACAGATAAGCCTTGAGAAGGCAGAACCTATTAGTTACATTTCGCTTAATGCACAAAATATCATTTTCTTCAATGCAATACGATTTGTGAAAACCCCAGTTAATTGTGATACCTAGGGTTCATATCGAATTTTTGTGGCAACCTTTTTTCCTATTAAAAACTACTGCTTTTTTCCTTTGGGGATAAATTTTGAAGAGCCTTCGTCTCAAATCAACCAACGATCAATTTTATGCCATCTCTTAAACAGGTCAATTCTTTCTCAGCAGCTCAGAAGTGCTTTCCCAATCCGAATTCTGCATTTTTTAAAATAGTTTTAAATGACGATCGAAAATGTCAAGTGAAGCCCACACAGTCGGAAACATATGAAAATTCCAACTATTTTCCAATTGGGCCTGAAAATTGTGTATATGACAAGTGGGAATAAAAAGAAGATGTTAGTGTTGGATGAATATAACCCAGTTTGTAAGAGGTCGACAAAAGGAGGTATGGTTGGCAGATTCCGATCTCTTTGATCGCCAATGAAACACTGTCAAATTGAGAAGAGACACAACACAGGTGGAATTCGAGTAGGCAAATGAGCTAGGGTACCTTTGAACTGTAAAAACACAATCTAGACTTTTCTAATAGACGAGGAATGAGAGGAATTTATATTGTCTTTTCTTTCTTTAATTCGGCAAATTTTTTCCAATCAAAATTAATTAATTGCGGTAACGTATCACCTGAAATAATACAAAAATTTGTTAGACTTTAAATTCAGTGGAGTTATAATCAGCGCCTAGACACCAATAATAACAACTTCCAAAATCCAGAATAATACCTCGGAAAAATATTTAATAAGAAATTTTTTCGTCGCTCTGCAACGCAAACACGATGTGCACGCTTTTTGTATTTTTGACCAAAAGAATTAGATGATGTAACTTAGCTTGCCTTCATATCTTTCTCATGATTTGCAAGTGCGGGACAAATTTGATTTCTGTCTGCCTGATTACTTCACAGTATGCTAAACATAACTGCTGTGGTGAAAAGTACCGACGATCCCAGTAAAGCCACTTTAGGATCCGTCTGAGAGTACTGCCTCTATAATCTCATTACCTTGAAAGTCAAAAGTACGCAAAGATCTTTCAGAAATCAAAACAACGAGAGCTGAAATGAACTAATGTCCTACTAGAGACAATCAGAGAGAGTTGTTGGAAGAAGAGTTGGCCACTCTTCTGGACCCTGCGGGTGTGTATGTGTGCGTGTGTGTGCAGAAGCTAAAATAAAGTTGAGTTGAGTCCCTTGTAAGTCACCCTGTATGGCCCATAAAGCATCACATGGCGGCTACAAACACTTCAAAGCTGCTGTTCTTTTGGGTGAATATATAGATACTCGAGTATGTGGGATTGAACATTCTGAAAGGCCAAGAAAATTATGCATAATTTGCAATGAAATGAACCGAATTATATGCAGAGTGGACGAACCCTCGACAACACAAGGCAATCATATAATAAACTATGAAACAGGGTCAAGTTAGGGACAGAATTAGACTCAAGGTGTTACACATGGTAATTTAATACGATCAAATAAAACAGAAGGTCAGACTGTTGGATTTATTTTACTAACTCCATAGGATAGTCTAGACTACGCGTTATAGAAAATCAATATAACAACTAAAATCACAGTTCCAGTGCTTATAGTTACTCAAGAAATTGGGAATACATAGCAACAACCTTCTGGATCGAAAACGATCCATTTCGAGTGCAAACCATCATAAAAATTTATCCTTGTGTCCGCATAGTTACCGGAATAACTAGGCTAACCTCTGAATAGGGCAACACGAAGTGAATCGAAAAAAAATGAAACTGAATGGTGTCAACTTCCAGTGCAAACCGGAGCAGTGTCTGTAAATCCGATACAACCTAAGAATTTCAAAGAAACTGAGCGTGTTTATTGATTCGCTTTCAGACCTTTGCATAGTGAATTTGTGCTAATTGAGGTTACTATGGCAAACGAAATGCACAAAATCCCGTTTTTGAGTCTAATTATCAGTTATAAACTCAAAGTTCCCAATTAAATTTGCTGTGAATAAAAATGTGATTTGGATATTTTATCCCTGATTACATAGAGTGATTTTCGTCAGCTCGCGTTAGTTCTAGGATTTAATAGAATTCGTAGATGGCATAGTCAATTAACCCAAAAAAACACGACTATAAAGGCACATTTTTTTAATCCAGCAACTAGGCTGCATGAAATCAAAATTATTGCCAATCCCCAGCGTGAAAGAGAATCAACTAAATACTACAAATAAAGTAAATAATAGCAAATAGTACTCATTACTAATCTTATTAAATAACTGTAGTCACTATTGAAAATGCAACCATGAAAATCACACAGTTTTGTCCTTGAAAAAATTTTGAATAAAGCCCACTTTTATTAATGCTTATCCAAGCTTATATCGGGGGCTTTTGTTGATTAAAAATAACGTAAAGTTCCTTTTGAAGTTAATAGACTTTGAATAAAGTTATGCACTTGAAGTGTGGGAAGTAGTTCAGTACACGATTGGGTCTTCACGAGACTAATTGGCTAACACAGATAAATAGAAGCGAATTATGTAAAAGTCAAAATCTCATGGAAACAGGCAGAGACTTACAAGAATTGACGGCACTAAGGTAAATTTTGCAAAGACTAAATTAGAGACAACATTTGCACTCTCATGTGACAAACAATTTGATCAATCACAATATAACCTAGTTGCTAACTAGGAGCAACTAATTGCTGAAAATTCACAAAGGTTAGTCCATTTATCAAGATGCCAATCAAATAAAATTTTCATTGAAAATGGGAGTTTTCATTGGCGACTGCAAAACTGTTGATGCATTCATCCAGGTAAGAGATTAAGCTCTACTAATAAGGAGCCTCAACATATTTTTTTTCAATTTGAGGTTAATTAACCAACTCAAGGTCTATGTATTTTCTTACTAATTTATCATCTTCGATAAAATTAACCAACTACTTAATTGCATTAAGTTAACTGTGGATATAACTCATCAACTTGCATATATCAAGGGTACTAAGTTAATCGGAAAAATCCGATCTACTAAATCAATGAAATCACGAGAAGAGATCGATAAATCAATCCTTTTATTACTCTGTGACCCTTTCAAATGGCTTCAATCTACTCAGAGGCAGGAGGGAGGGAGATTGACTTGGAGTTCAAACGACCTTCCACTATCGAGAAAATAAACCTTCCTTGAAAGGGGGGGAAGATGATAGGCTAACCAATAATAATGGCGATGGATTTTCCGCTGATGGTCTTATGCGTCCAAGTTTGACTGTGGAGGTCAACTAATCGATAGTTCAGTACCTGGGGAACGAACTTACAAGTACATTTGACCGAATCTACTGAAGATATCCTATGTGGCTCCAAAGCAGAAATTCATTCAAAATTTCTCTGCGCAGACTATTAAAGCATGTAATTGGGTCATTTACACGCCACCAATTGAACACATGACAGGATTCTTCGAATACTCCTTCAACAGCGATGAAAGTAGATCACAGAAGCTATCTGAAAATTACAAGAACGATGAAAGCATTCATTGGAAAGAAAAAAGAAATACACTACGCAAATCTAAAGCACCCGATTCAGAAGTTTGGCCGTTAATATCTGAGAAGAAAAAGTGTCCTAAGTCGACATAGTGATGATAAGTTTTACATCAAATGTTAGAAACAGACTTTTAACAAATTAAAGCGCGACGCCTTATGTTTCTTGCAAATTTTCTAATTGCGGCTTTTTTTTGCTTGTCTATTCTTGGTTTGACAGCGAAAATGAAAAGCTTAGAGATAAAGACATTGCATAATTATTATTCCCATGATTGACAGAAACTTTTCATTAACACACTTCAATCAGATAATTTTAATTCAGGTAATTAATTGCATATCAAACGCTCTCTTTTGGAGTGATTTAAATTTATTAATCCCCTTAAAAAACTCTACATTTTTAAATCAAGTTGGTAGAGATTGCGTAGAGGATCACTGAGGTGTTCCAATTGGCGTCGAATGTGAAAAACTTATGGAGATTTTGAAATTCTTACTTAAAAGGTCGTAGTCATTTCAGCCAAATAGTTCCAAGTAATGGGATCAGTCTCCGTTCCCTGTGTGCAAAGTATTCAGAATCTACTCTACTTTCCGTGATGAAAGGCCGAAATCGAAGATAGCAGTTGGTCTGATTAATTCTCTCTTGTTTTACTAGTAACATTAATAATTACCATTAACAATTAATTTTAGTGAAGCCTTACATGATCTTATACTGGTCAATGGATTACGAATCTCATGCGTTCTCACAATAGAGCCAAGGAAAGTAAAAAAATCACCGTCTTGCACATATTACAAGAGTAATGGGACCTGCTAGGACTCAAAATCTATAATACAACTCTCTCAAAGAAAAGTGCTCTTTTTTCAAATATTTCCTTAATTTATTTAACATATAGTAAGGACTGAGTTACTGAAATAACTTAAGTAGCGCTTGTTAGTTCACCTTTGCAATCAACTACTGAAAGAATTTTAAAACAGGACTTGATCAAACGACGATAATTCAAATAAATTTGCCTTTTATAAAGACGTTTTTCGATTTTCGGACACTTAATGGTTGGAGAGAATTCTGGTGGCAAAGAATAGAGTTTTTGACATATGTCGCATTTTGTCCTCCTGATCGACCAAATTGTCGGTTTATTTCCTCGTTGGTGAAAATTTTTGTCCATGAATTTACCAACCATGCAGTGCTGTATTTGTCGGAATACTATTTAAGCATATACGAAATTGACAATGCAATCATTCGCCTCACATTTCGCACTGTTGGATGCATGCTTTCATAGATCACTCTCTAATCGAAGCTGTTTTGTGAGCGAAGAAATGAGCAGTTGGAATAAAGATAAAGTGTTGTAGGTCCGAGGTAAATGAGTGACCAATTTTGAGCTGAATGTGTGCAGTCGCATATGTTTTCAGACACGAAATGTCGATCGAAATTGCAGTTGCATTGATAGGCTGGCCGAAGCACTCAGTTATGCAAAAAACTAAGAGCAGAGAATAGTGAGAGATGCAGTGTGCACATGTGGACGCCCAGTTTTCGCTCACTTTCCTGGATGGATGAAAACCAAACTGAGGGCAGACTCAAAGACCAACAGCGAAAATCACCTCACCTCTACTGAGATTACACAATGGTGCCGTATCGTGTGATTAACTCGTTGGTGCCCCCTCACTACTCATTTTCACCTTTTCAGAGACGCCGGATCGAGGTGAGCTATGGTACTGATAAGCTCTGCTATTTGAGGCCACTTCAATGATAAGCGTCTTATTTCAGTGAAACATCACTATATCAAAGATGCGACCACTTCGATGATCTGGGATCGTCACTACAATTTAAAATTGTTGCATTTCTTTATTCAATTATATTGTTTAACATACATCTAGAGGAAGAACTTAAAACATGGTTTGAAGGGGAGATTAGAGTTCTCACTCTTCCATAATCTTTATTCAATTATACATAAAGAGGTGAATGGTGAGAGGGTGTGGAGTTTGTTTTGTTTGAACTAATTTTTGCGGATATTGGAGTCGTCTTCTGGCTTCTTGGTCGAATGTTTAATGCCACAACTCTAAATTGGCTGATATTGGAGTAGGGTAATTATTTCATTTGTAAGAATTTGCGGCTTCATCGTTCTAATTTTCATTTTAGAAACCGTTGATCTGAGATTGAAGGCCACTTCAATGATAAATTGTTTATTTCAGTGTTGTCATTCTTCTGACACCCCACTCCCTGCCTTTCATGCCTGCGTATTTATAGAGGTATTCAACTGTTCAAATAAACACATCTCAGGCAATCTCAGTTATTTGCATTTCGATCAACTAACCAGAGGACTAACATTATTCTAAGATGTACAATAATTCGATTTGAAAAGGTCTCTTTTAACAGGATTTTAATGTGTTCCATGCTACTCAAATCGGTTTATTTTCAAAGAAGAAGGTTTTAAATTAGTTGTCTTATATGATTAAATTTGAATGGTGAAGCAAGTTACAATTTCAGAACTTGGACTTATGGTTTTATTCGATTGAGAAAGTGAATCATTGCAAACATTGCCACTCACAAAAATGTAACAACTGTCAATTTTGAAGAATCATTGTAGGAATAGTGGACACAGATTAGTACTGTGGGTATCCAAGATAAACTATTTTAAGCAACGTTCATGCAACACAAATTATAGATGGCCGTCAGATCCAGCTGATTTAAAGCTTTTCCACCTACAAGATTGAAGGGATCCGTATTTTCTAAGGAACTCATCAAAACTTAAATGTCTTATCCAGAATATGGTCTTGAAAGGTTGGTGTTAATTTCGAATCTCCTATTCCTCTTCTTTTATATTCACGATATTCTGGACATGCTATTGAATGCAGCTGTAGTCACAACTTCAATCGTTTACAACTAAATGCAAATTTTGGACTTTGAGCAGGTATTGTTACTGATTCGATTTAAGTAGGACATTCTGCTGACAAATCTAGTAAATTTCCCCTTTTACTTCATAATTTCCGAAATGATTCATATTACCATTAAGGGAGGGGCAATCAAAACCAAGGAATAATTGTCTTTGATTTGTGAATACTTTCTAGTATGAAAAGCGCACTGAAGGATCAATTTGGTAAATTCATAAGGGTTCTTCAGAATTATACATACAGATGACTTTCCATTACCAATTCGAAATGGATATCTTATTTATCAAGATGAAATTCATTCCAAAATTGTTGAAGATGTGCAAGTTCAGCCAAGTACACAGTAGACTCAACAAATACAAACTTTGAAAATCGACTCTTGCGGAAACGTCAACTTAAACAGAATTGATAAAATTACCTGAAATATCAAGAACACTACTCACGTGGGTGGGTTCAGGGGTTCATTAGCTTCGAGACGTTTGTGGACTTTTTTCTTTTGAAGACTATTTGTTTAATGGCCTTTTGCTCTTTAAATCATCAATCATCTTTTTCATCACCCTCATGATCATCAATAGAACTCTCACCTTCAACATCCCCGAAGGTATTATTTTCACCACAAGTATCTTCACATTATTTCTGCACTTTTGGCGAGCACAATGCCTTATGCTTCTTTGTGTCTTTCTAACTGTTGCTTCATTGCGCTTCTTTTCACCTAATTCTTTTTTGGATTTTCAACCATCATTCCAAGTTGTTAAAAATAATAGTGTTTATATCATCGAATAGTTGGCTAGTTGGCATTGTTAAATAGTAAGAGGCTGGTAATGGAAAGATGGAAGCAAGCAGGAAGAGGGCCAAACTTCTAGTGATGGCAAGAAAAAGGAAACTTGGTTAAAATTCATGCGCAATGAAGAAGCAGTTAGAAAGATAAAAGGATGCATAAAGCATTGTGCTCGGGAAAAGTGGTGAAATAAATGTGAGGGTGTCTGTGATGAAAATAATATCGACGGGGATGCTGAAGACGAGAGTACGATTGATGACTATTCCTTGTCATTCCTTGATTGAGTATTAAATGAGATATCATCAAATAGCATAAACAGTTTTAATTTCGAGGGTGTAAATGATAAATATGTTTGACCTGTTTTGGACTAGAAAGAGGTTAGGAGGTGATGGAGAGAAAGGAATCGGGCGAGGACGAAGGAAATAAATTCGCAATTTGAAAATTTGCAAGAAACGTAAGGCGTCGGGCTCGTCGTAGGCATAGAAATAATTTTGGGGGCACCTGTGATGACGCTATCTTTCAGGAGGCTGAAAGCCATCCAGATGCCTTACGTTTCTTGTAAATGTTTAAACTGCGGCTTAATTTCGCTCATCTTCGCTTGATTACGTTGTCTCCATCACAAACGAACCTCTTCCTATTCCAAAATGGGTTAAAGTTGATTATTATTTACATCCTCGAAATTAAAACTCTTTATGCGAACTATTCGATGAAAACTCATTTAATATTCCATCAAGGAATGACAATTGAGTTTGTATCTCGATAGCCAATTTGGCTCAATTCTATCGAGATGCCTTTTTTCGGTTCGATTCTATCCTGTCACTCACTGAAGATGTAAATACACCGATTCGGTCATTTTCGCAATCATTGAAGTAGGCCTTGATAGTGAAAACGAAATAATAAAGCACTTATTTAATCTGGATATATTAGCAACTAGAATTGGGTTTACTAAACATAAAGTAAAAGATTGCGTTGTAACAGAATTTTATAACGTATTACGTTACGTAGGGTTATATTTACAAATGTCAAAACAGAGTGTCTGGCATGCGGGACTAATATACTTCGACTGCTACCGACTACTACCGCAATGTTTTGGAGAGCGGAGGGAGTAAGGTTGTAGACTAAATAACTGGATTTAATGGCATTTTAAGATTCTCCTCCTTTTTCACAATCAAGGCCAACTTCAATGATTATGAAGATGGCCGAGCTGGTGTATTTCCATCTTCAGTGAGTGACAAGAGAGAAACGAACTGAAAATAGTTATCTCGGTAAAATTGAGCCAAAATGGTTATTGAGATACTCTCAGAGAGATGGGTGTAGGGAAGAAAAGCAGATACTGACATATCTCTGGACTCAGCTGTCCTGAGAAGGGTCACTTGGAAGTCCAGCACCTTGACTTTTACAATACAACAAAAAAAAACAACGAAGAATACTTTCTCGGAATTAGATTAGTCATTATAACTTCTTTTAAGAAGTCTACACAAATTTCGCTTTGGCAAATTTTATACACTTCAAAATATGCGGTTCCATGCCTATCATAATCAAGACGGCGTAAGAAGGAGGATATCTTCACCTCATCTCCTTCAGGATTCCTGTTAGGACTAATTTAGGGTTATTTGTCTTGAACGACTGCAGATCGAAGTGTTTGACATTTGAATTCAAGCCATTGAATTGTCCATAAAATACATGAGGAACACCTTTTGGAACTTCTTTCAGTCGTTTGAATGAGATAAATGGCTGCGTAGCTGGGGTGTGTGAATATAACACTGCTATTATTTTTCAGTAATGTTGTTCACACTATAAAGCCTAAATTCGGCTCTTTACTTTCCTACAAAGTGTTTCAATAGCCACTGTAAATTTTATTTAAATGATGGGCGTATGAATAGTTAAGAAAAAGTGTCTTGGATTTTAGCAGATACTGCACGGATAAGCATTGAGATACTTTTCGCATATTGCAATATATATACCATTTTATTCAATGTAATACGATTTGTGAAAATCTCAGTTATTTGTGATACGTAAGGTTCATACAGAATTTTTGTGGAAGCCTTATATTACCATTAAAAAATCGCTGCTATTTTGTTTTGGAGATAAATTTTGAATTTTCTTAAATAGTTTTTTAACGATGATCGATGCATATTCAAATTGAGGACACATCTTTCTCAAAGAATCAATCAGCTTCAAAAGAACATACCATTTATAATAAAGTAGCATAAAACAGGGTCGAATATATTACTTTAGTTAAAAGCAATTCTCCAATTTAATAACTTTATGCTGAAACATAACGTCGACTTGCTTTACGAATACCTACGTCTCGTTAAGGCATCTTATGACTCACTCCATAACCAAATTATGGTGCATTTAAAAGATAAATAAGACTGTGAGGAATCCCGAATAACTTACAATTGCTGCTGCTTTGTTGAATTAATATTCGTTTTCAATTATTTTATTTTGATGTCATGGGATGTGTCACTGAATAAGGGTTGTACTTATTTCTAAATGTAAGAAATATTATCCTTGCGTCAAATTCGCTATTAGAAACTTTGTAAAAGAATCGGTTCGCCAACGAGACGTACACGCTGTTGGCGTGAATTATCAGTTAAAATTTAAATGCCCGCAGGAAGTTTGAAATTTTCTT
The DNA here is from genome assembly GCA_000469805.3 of Hymenolepis microstoma. Lineage (NCBI taxonomy): Eukaryota > Metazoa > Platyhelminthes > Cestoda > Cyclophyllidea > Hymenolepididae > Hymenolepis > Hymenolepis microstoma. Next base: position 4,125,144 of record LR215995.1, on the reverse strand, counting down.
CAACCTCTTATTTTCATACATCTAAGAGTTGGCTGTTTATTTTAAAACGAATTTACATATTCATGTTCTACATTGTAACTTTAAAATCATGTAAGTCGCTCAATGACCTGCCATCACAATCCTTTTGGAATAATAAGAAAATTTTGTTTCAAAATGGATTATTACAATTAAAAAAGAGGCAATAGACTTTGTAGGTCACAGATAGGAGTTTGCTTAGTTAACCAGGTTGGAAATTGCGAAATTTGAATTCCTGAACGTGAGCAATCACCTTCCACCTCAACCCCATCACAGCTCTTTTAACTTTCCGCTGGACGATTTCAATGGGTTCTCATAATTAAATTTACGAAATTCATTGCACCACAAAGGACAAAAATTGCGTCCAGCTTTTGAGAGGGAAAAATAAATGCTGTGAAAATATAGTGCATTTAATATTCCACATTTTATTTCCCTAATACGCTAACTTAATATAAGTGGGCTATTTTTAAGCAAATTTCGTAAGAATTACATCACACATCCGCATTTATAAAAACCATGTTTGGTCATACGTAATTGGGCTTGTGATACTATTGACGGCATTGAATTATTAAAAAAGCTCATATATGCAAAGTCAAAGCTCATTTCAATAAATGATCTGCGATTTTACACAGCTTCTTTACTAAAAAACGTGTCGCCTTCACTGATCGGACGTTACATGCATGGATCAGTTGAAGCTCAAATCTTGTCATTGGTCTCGTGAGAGTATTTATTTATTTATTCACGGAACGATTTGCTTGCTAAATATAGCCGATATTTGACACGATCATCTCCTTTGTAACGAATTAGCTATCTAATTAAGCCTGACTGTACTCAGAAACCTCAGTGGCAATTTCTCACTTCCCACTGAAGTAGCTAAGCTACTGCAAAGCTTTACAAGAAACAGACGTATCCAGAGAACGTCTTCACTCTAGAAATCTTGTTATTTGGTTAGTTCATACACAGCGTTCTACAGTAATAAGTGGTGACTTACCTTAGAGGTGCAATAGGACAATGTGGTGGAGCAAGACATGCTGCCTGCTTTTCGCGTTAGGCGCTAGTGGTTCTGAGCGGAACAAACCCCAGCCTTATTATACTGTAGGTGACGTTGACTACGATGCGGTATGGTACCAGACAATGCAGTGCTCTAGAACTCGGCAAAAGGCAAAGCAAGAGTGCTTGCTATAGCGTAGGCTATGGGACAAATCCAATTTCTGTAGAATAATCTTCCTCATCATCCTCATGATCATCAGTAGAGTTCTCGCCTTCAACGTCCCCGAAGATATTATTTTCACTACAAGTACCTTCACATTATTTCTGCACTTTTGGCGAGCACAATGCCTTATGTTTCTTTGTATCTTTCGAACCGTTGCTTCACTGCGCTTCTTTTCACTCAATCTCTTTTTCATTTTAAACCATGTTTCCAAATTGTTAAAAATAATGGTATTTATATCATCAAGTAGTTGGCTAGTTGGCATTGTTAAATAGCAAGAGGCTGGTAATGGGAAGATGGAAGCAAGCAGGAAGAGGGCGAAACTTCTAGTGATGGCAAGAAAAAGGAAACTTGGTTGAAACTCATGCGCAATGAAGAAGCAGTTAGAAAGATACAAGGAAGCATAAAGCATCGTGCTCGGGAAAAGTAGTGAAATAACTGTGAGGGTATCTGTGATGAAAATAATATCATCGGGGATGCTGAAGACGAGAGTACGATTGATGACTATTCCTTGTCATTCCTTGATAGAATATTAAATGAGATATCATCAAATGGCATAAACAGTTTCAATCTCGAGGGTGTAAATAATAAATATGTTTAACCTATTTTGGACTAGCAAGAGGTTTGGAGGTGATGGAGAGGAAGGAATCGGGCGAGGACGATGGAAATGAATGCTCAATTAGAAAATTTGCAAGAAACGTAAAGCTTCGGGCTTGTCGTAGGCACAGGAATAATTTTGAGGGCGCCTGTGATAACGTTATCTTTGAGGAGGCTGGAAACAAGCCAGTTGCTTTACACATCTTGAAAATTTTCTAAATGTGGCTTAATTTCGCTCATCTTCGGTCGATTACGTTGTCTCCATCACAAACGAATCCCTTCCTATTCAATTTGGCTCACCTCTATCGAGATACCTGTTTCTGGCTCAATTCTATCCTATCACTCACTAATGATGGAAATACACGGCTCGGACCTTTAATGTGAAAAGGAAATAAAAAAGCACTTATTTAACCTGGATATATTGGTAACTAGGATTGGTTTTACTACATATAAAGTAAAAATTCGTGATTTCTTGTCAATTGCATAAAACCTACTTCCATTTTCGTATCCTCATCTATCCAATGTCGCACTGACGATTATTTTCCATGGGAATAATAATCATGCAATGTCTTTATCTCTAAGCTTTTCATCTTGGCTATCTGACACCTGAGTGGTGAGCTTCAATTTTCCATTCCCCCTATTAACCACCTCCAATCCCTTCCACATATCCAACTCATTTACATCCATGCTTATTAAAGACTCTCTTGTTTCAGTTTTCTCCAGACCTCCAATAATGTACCCATACTTTTCCGATAGGACACTGTCGGTAAAGTAGGCATCTGTTGATCATACTATTTCAACCCCCTCTTGGTCATCAATTGTACTCACGTCTTCATTACAAGTGCCCTCAATGTTCATTTTTTAAAACAGTTTTTAAATGACGATCGAAAATGTCAAGTGGGGTCCACACAGTCGGAAACATGTGAAAATTCCAACTTTTTCCAATTCCGGTGTATATTCAAATTGAGAGCACATTTTTCTCAAAGTGCATCAACAACGATATTCCTTGCGCTGTTCGTATACATACGCATGCCTTTCGGTCTTCTCGACGCAGTGAGATCATTCCAGCGTTTTATGACCAAGTTTTCTTGGGTTAGATTTCGCCTTTACATCTATATCGACGATGTGCTCATTGCCAACTTCAACCCGGACGAACACAAACAAAACCTCTGACAGGTGTTTGAACGACTCCGATTCCGTTAGAAGTATCGTTAATGCCTCTGTAAATTTCTTGAACGAAAAATCATCCATCCCGCTGGAAGAGAAGGTTACAACGACTACACGGAGATCTAAAATGGTGGAGAGAGAAAATGTAAGAAATCGGGACCGAAACACTTTCCTTTAGGTGTTGGCAGTGAAAGTAAGTGTTCTGTTATTGTCGGGGTGTCAGTCGTATATGCTCACATTCCACAACTACCACCCTACTTTGTGCTTGAACTGCTCTCCGATCTCCACTTCATCCTCTGTCCTGTCCAACCGCATCTCGCAGTCTCAGCTTTCCATGCTCTTGCTCAACGTGTAAATCTCAAACTCTGGTCTAATGTGAGGATCTACTTAAACTAGTTTCAGTAGTTGGGACATTACATTTTAATCAGTGATTTCTGAAATTCAGGTTTTACTGTACACGAACAGTATCTGCGATAGCAAGCTCTATTACGACGTCGTATATGCTCACATTCCACAACTACCCTCGTCACCCTCGTGGTCATCAGTTGTACTTTCATCTTCAGCCCCCTCAAAGATATCGTCATCACCGGTGCCCTCAAAGTTATTTCTGTGTCTACGACGAGCGCGACGCCTTATGTTTCTTGCAAATTTTCTAATTGCGGCTTTTTTTTGCTTGTCTATTCTCGATGCCTTTCTCTTCATCACAAACGAACCTCTTCCAATTCCAAAATAAGTTAAATTTGTTTATTATTTACACTCTCGAAATTAAAACTCTTTATGCGAACTATTTTGATGGTAAATCACTTAATATTCAATCAAGGAATGACAATTGAGTTTGTATAATTTAAAAAACAAAACATTCGTTTGTGATGAGGAGAAAGGCATCGAGAATAGACAAGCAAAAAAAAGCCGCAATTAGAAAATTTGCAAGAAACATAAGGCGTCGCGCTCGTCGTAGACACAGAAATAACTTTGAGGGCACCGGTGGTGACGATATCTTTGAGGAGGCTGAAGAGGAAAGTACAACTGATGACCACGAGGGTGACGAAATTGATTATTCTACTGATGAGTCCCTCATCGAGAGTGCATGCATGGCGTGGAGTGTAACAAGGGAGGAAGGTTAGTCATTCAACATGGTGGATTAAGTAAAACGAGAGGGAGCTTTCGATTGGCCATTGGCTGTGTGTCCCTTCTGCACTCAATCCGTACGCGAAGTTGAACGGCCACACCTTCAAGTCACGATGTGTGCTCATGCGATGACGTGTCTCACATCTTCTCTGGGTCACTTTGGTCAGTTATTTCCAGCTTGAGCTGATGTTGGTAATTAAAAAAGAACAACAAACTTGAAATTGAATAGCAGTGAAATTGACTACTTTTATTATTTCAGCTGCATTCTTCTTGAGATTTTAGAGAAGTACTTCGCATTAACACTCAGCTCAACTCGGAAATCTGACCAAGTGTGTGTATTTTATTCCAATGAATACTACAACATGACTAACAACAGCATAGACTAACTCAATTAAATTAATTATTTAATGGAAATCTTGTTATTTGGTTAGTTCATTCCCAGCGTTCTATGGTAATAGGTGGTTCTCTGCGTCCTACTACTCATTAGCCTATTTCGCCGCCTCTTGATGTTTCCTAATTAACAAACATTCGGATGTGGAGAGTACAATTTTCTTTCTCTTTTATCTCAAAGTACAAACTTTACATTTCGCCACAGACGCATACTTTCCATGAAATTTATGCTGTTTTTCACAAAAAGTTGAGGAGTATCCCATAAAACTTTTCTCTCCTCTATTGATGAGCGTACCATGCTTTTTAGACACCACGGCTACTTATTTGATTGATAGCCAAGTAATATGTAATCATTCCAAATTAAATAAATTATTTAAATTTTATCTATATTACCAGTAAAAGTAATGAGATGTTCGTAATTTGCCTGCTGGGTGCTTAGGTAATTAATTAATTAATTAATTGGTTTCTTAATTAATAAATGTAAGAATATAAAATCAAGAATTGCTCCGATTTCTAATACGAAATTTCATTAAGAGTCACGCTTCCATTATTTCGTACTTTTGGTTTATGCGAGTGCGTAGTTTTTAAATATTCGTACTATACCTAAAAGTTCCGTTATTTAGAACTTTTAATTCTGAATGATTAATAGAGGATGACAGCTAAGACTCCAATTACCGATTGACAATAAAATAAAATATACTGATTCAAGTGTTCTGTTTAATTATTAGATTGAATGTAATAGCCCGTAAAGGATACAGATAGCATGAAAATAAAACCACATTATTGAGACTAACACCTATTTAATTTTAAGTAGCTGCGTAGTCACAGACTCTTGAGGTTTTAGCCTTTTAAAATTGTAAATAAATAAAATTGTAATTAATTTGTAAAGCTTCTCGAAGGAAAATGTCCCGGAATAATCAGTAAATTTTACTCAAAAATATAGTATTCATAAGCTATTAAAAAATTCGTTCAAATTTCAGCTGTCAGAACTTTCAAATATGACGTATTTTTAACAATAGAGGCTCTTTAAACAATGCCGAAGACTTGATTAGGACACACACAATGAGACTCTAACTGAGACCTCTAGTGTTAATTTAGCCAGTCTACGCTCAGATAAGTGAAAGAAAACATAACGTGTGAAGTGAGGAGAGCATATTGAGGGCGCCGCTCAGAGATTTTGGTCTATTAATGTTCACTCGAAATATGCTAGAACTTCAAAATTAGGTTTCAACAGACTACAATGCCACTAACAATTTTGAATTAAGAGGGAAATTAAATACCTAACTTGGGAGAAATCTTTACTTGCTTAAATTAACTCCATCCTCGTCCTTCCTCTCATCCCGATAGTGTAATATTGAAAGCTAGGCCTCCTCCACCTGTCAACTTTATTCCATCGAGAGAAGTGTGTAGCAATTATAAACTTTGGTAGGGTAAGTTAGCAGGCCGAAGTCTCACCAGTAAGACAACAATTTACTATTTGCGATGGACTTGAGGTGCACCGAATACTTAAGTATCGTTAAGTAGTTCTCGAAAGATGCTGTATCTTTCCTATGCGAGTATTTAAAGCACCCTTTTATAAACTTGCACGCAGACACACATTTTTCATCTATTTACCAACAAGATTCCCTTCCCTCTACTCCGGACTTTTCCTCAGCTTTCCAATCTCGCCCAGTTACGCCTCACTCCCTCATGTCATTACCACTACAGAGCAGTGCAATTTGGTGGACATTCAGCTCTTGGTGTTCCGCTTGACTTGGTACTATGACTGCCCACTATTAATCTTAATTCCTAACAGATCGACTTCCTCCTGTTTGCCACCAAAAAACTCTAATGCGATTAGTAAAGCTACCTTTGGAGTCAGTTTACATTCGCCAGAACTTAATTTTATACCAACAATTCTCTTCCTAATGGCAATAGGTACACAGTCCGAAAACTGTGTATTTGACAAGTGGGAATAAAAGGAAGATGTTAGTGTTGGATGAATATAACCCAGTTTGTAAGAGGTCGACAAAAGGAGGTATGGTTGGCAGATTCCGATCTCTTTGATCGCCAATGAAACACTGTCAAATTGAGAAGAGACACAACACAGGTGGAATTCGAGTAGGTAAATGAGCTAGGGTACCTTTGAACTGTAAAAGCACAATCTAGACGACACAATAAAAGTTGGCAAGTGCAAATTGGCGTCTCCTGTTGCCAAACAACACACAAGGTCTTCTCCATGTCTCCTGTATGTCAAAGTCTTCTTCACGCTCTGCAAAAAGTGAGGTATCAACGCATACGGAGTTTCCAACTCACCCGGGAAAAAGCATTTGGCTTACCTGCCGTATAATCGATCAAGCGACCAATCTACAGTAACACGTTAGCTTTTCAGCTAGGTCCTGAGAACGTGCGACCTCTCTCCAAATCATAAGCTTTTGCCGTGAAATTAGGTGAACTCTATTTTTGTCGTGTTGAGGAAGTCAAGGTGCTGGGCTTCCAAGTGACCCTTCTTAGAACAGCTGAGTACAGAGATATATCGGCATCTGCGTTTCTTCCCTACACCCATCTCTCTGACAGTATCTCAATAGCCAATTTGGCTCAACTCTTCGGAGATATCTGTTTCCGGCCCAATTCTATCCTATCACTCACTGAAGATGGAAATACACCGCCTCGGTCCTTTTCACAATCATTGAAGTAGGCCTTTATTTTGAAAACGATCACTATTGGTGTTAAGGTGGTCGGCGTTTGAAGAATATGTTTGTATAGAGTTTTAAAGGTGCCCCACACGGGATCTCCGCTCCTCCTCCCACATTTCACTTAGTTGACAAGGTGGTTGTAACACATCACATTTCCCTTGAGGTATTTTAATTCCTATGAGTACATTCATTACCCTAGGAGAATCGTAAAATACTATTAAATTCAGTGACTTGGTCTACAATCTTGCTCCCGCCGTTTTCCAAAAGATTGCGGTAGTAGTCGGTAGTAGTTGAAGTATATTAGTCCTGGATGTCAGACACTCTGTTTTGACATTTGTAAATATAACCCTACGTAATGTAATATATTATAAAATTCTGTTACAATATGCCGATTTACAATGCATTTTTTATATGATACAAACTGAATTATTTTTCATTCAATGGGATATCATCAAATGGTCATCATAAGATGTGTTAATTTCGAAGGATTGAATATTATTATATTCGCCTTTCTTAATCATCAACATGTTGGAAGTGGAAAGATGAAGGCAAGTAGAGAGAGAACGGAACATCGAATGATGGCGAGAAAAAGGTTAATTGGAAGAAACACGGCAAAGCAATCAAGTACATATGGGTGCCGTGCAGTTTATGTTAGGAGAAAACAAAGAAATCGAAAGTACTATGCTCGCCGAAGTCACAGAAACAACTTTGAGGGCACTTGTGTGTTGTTTGGCAACAGGAGACGCCAACTTGCACCATGGACACCGAGGAACATTGCGCTCACGAGATCTCCAACTTGTGGTGCTTTCTCTGTGATGGTTTAAAAACAACTACTATAAGTTGGTAATAACGCAGTCTACAGACACATTTAACATTAAAATGGAGTCTTAATTTAGCAAAAGAGCCAAATCACAGCATTGTCATCTTCACGAAGTTGTCGATCTCAGGTATCAAAAATAAGCATTTGCTCTCCATCAGTTAACCCTCATGAGGAAAACAGACGAAGTGATCAGCGAGTACATTTATGTATGAATTTCCTTAAATTTGAGTCACTTAATTGAAGCATGGTAGAGCTTCTGAATCGCTATAATACCCGCATTTGCATAAGGGCTTTGAAAATATTGGTATTATGCTAAAACCATACATTTGCTCATTCGAGCAAGTAATTTCACGTTTATTTTGCAACTACCTTTAATTTCAATGACATCATTTACTATGGCCACTTTCAGTAAAATACATCAACAAATTTGAATGATATTTAAATGCAAGAAAAATTTACAATCGCGGTCAAAAGTAGGCCATTTTGGGAAGTTCACTACAGCACATATGTAAGTGATGATTCGACTAATCAAAAGTTATTCGAATACAAAATTGAGATAAATGTTTGCCAGTGCTTTCCTCTGACCCTATCGATTATTTCCTTGCCAATCTATGAATCATTGACAAGCTAAGTTTCCTCTTCATTGAAACAGATAGAGCGTTTTATTGTTTTGCAAGTAGAAGTTAATCAATTCCTCATTTTCAGTTGCTGATTGCTATGTTTAGGGATAAAGGAAGGGGAGCAGTCGAAGTTGATAGACATACGCACTCGTATACATCACGCCTCCAAAATTAAGGAAATTCCATGTATTTTATGGGCTCAATGTCGCTTAAGTAGAATTTATACCTGCTTTGGTGAAAAAAGAAATGCTTAAAGTGTATGGCCTTATCAAGACCAACCAATTGACCTCGTTCCTGTTAGAATATTTACGGTAGTAGCGGTCGAGTAACGACCAAATGCGGTGGTGCTATTAATATACATTTAAAAGTATGCCAAATGTATTCTTTTACTAATCATCTTTATGCAGTTAATCACATTTTATTTGCGTCATACCTCCTGTTTCTTCGATAATGCCGATGTAACTTGTCCAGTTTCGAGAACAATTGGCAGACAAGATAGTTAAGGTTTAGTCAAGGCTTACTTATGTATTGTCCTCTACAAACGTGTCCTCACATGTTGTTTAAATTTATTTACATTTCTCTTAAGCATTTGTATAAAAAGGTTTAGTTACATATTGAACTTGTTAAAATGGGAAAAAGCTGTAAGAGCTGTGATTTATTTCATTTTTTAAAATGATAGAAACCTTACTAATATTAACAAAACCAGTTGAAGTAGCACTAAGTTAGTTAGTTGTCCTGAACGACTCCAGATCGAAGTTTTTGGACATTTGAATACAAGCCTTTATTGTCCATTAACTACAGGAGGATGTAGTGGATTAGCTACCTTAATAAGCCTTGACTGTTCTCAGAAACCTCAGTGACAATCTCTCCTAGTTGATAAGTCTCCCAGAATAGAAGAAATAGACGTATACCGTGGATACGTTCATATAGTATGGCGTCTTGTGTGGTGTGTATGTATGACGTGGAACTTAGTCACTTTATGATATGATGACCTCATATAAACTTGGATCATTGATTGGTCGGAAAACCATGTACTGGAATTGACCATTGATTGATTGTATTGTTATTGGTCATTGATTCTGCATTAGTCACTCCACAGTTGTGTCCCCACAGGTAACACCTATTATAACTTCTCTCAGTCGTTTGATTGAGATAAATGGCTGTGTAGCTGGGGTGTGTGAATGTATAAGCGCTATTATTTTTCAGTGATTTTGTTCACACTTTAAACCCTAAATTCGGCTTCTTACTTCCTTATAAAATGTTTCAATAGCCACTGTAAATTCCATTTGAATGATGGGCGTATGAGTTGGTAAGAAAAAGGTATCTGAGATTGTAGCAGATACTGCACAGATAAGCCTTGAGAAGGCAGAACCTATTAGTTACATTTCGCTTAATGCACAAAATATCATTTTCTTCAATGCAATACGATTTGTGAAAACCCCAGTTAATTGTGATACCTAGGGTTCATATCGAATTTTTGTGGCAACCTTTTTTCCTATTAAAAACTACTGCTTTTTTCCTTTGGGGATAAATTTTGAAGAGCCTTCGTCTCAAATCAACCAACGATCAATTTTATGCCATCTCTTAAACAGGTCAATTCTTTCTCAGCAGCTCAGAAGTGCTTTCCCAATCCGAATTCTGCATTTTTTAAAATAGTTTTAAATGACGATCGAAAATGTCAAGTGAAGCCCACACAGTCGGAAACATATGAAAATTCCAACTATTTTCCAATTGGGCCTGAAAATTGTGTATATGACAAGTGGGAATAAAAAGAAGATGTTAGTGTTGGATGAATATAACCCAGTTTGTAAGAGGTCGACAAAAGGAGGTATGGTTGGCAGATTCCGATCTCTTTGATCGCCAATGAAACACTGTCAAATTGAGAAGAGACACAACACAGGTGGAATTCGAGTAGGCAAATGAGCTAGGGTACCTTTGAACTGTAAAAACACAATCTAGACTTTTCTAATAGACGAGGAATGAGAGGAATTTATATTGTCTTTTCTTTCTTTAATTCGGCAAATTTTTTCCAATCAAAATTAATTAATTGCGGTAACGTATCACCTGAAATAATACAAAAATTTGTTAGACTTTAAATTCAGTGGAGTTATAATCAGCGCCTAGACACCAATAATAACAACTTCCAAAATCCAGAATAATACCTCGGAAAAATATTTAATAAGAAATTTTTTCGTCGCTCTGCAACGCAAACACGATGTGCACGCTTTTTGTATTTTTGACCAAAAGAATTAGATGATGTAACTTAGCTTGCCTTCATATCTTTCTCATGATTTGCAAGTGCGGGACAAATTTGATTTCTGTCTGCCTGATTACTTCACAGTATGCTAAACATAACTGCTGTGGTGAAAAGTACCGACGATCCCAGTAAAGCCACTTTAGGATCCGTCTGAGAGTACTGCCTCTATAATCTCATTACCTTGAAAGTCAAAAGTACGCAAAGATCTTTCAGAAATCAAAACAACGAGAGCTGAAATGAACTAATGTCCTACTAGAGACAATCAGAGAGAGTTGTTGGAAGAAGAGTTGGCCACTCTTCTGGACCCTGCGGGTGTGTATGTGTGCGTGTGTGTGCAGAAGCTAAAATAAAGTTGAGTTGAGTCCCTTGTAAGTCACCCTGTATGGCCCATAAAGCATCACATGGCGGCTACAAACACTTCAAAGCTGCTGTTCTTTTGGGTGAATATATAGATACTCGAGTATGTGGGATTGAACATTCTGAAAGGCCAAGAAAATTATGCATAATTTGCAATGAAATGAACCGAATTATATGCAGAGTGGACGAACCCTCGACAACACAAGGCAATCATATAATAAACTATGAAACAGGGTCAAGTTAGGGACAGAATTAGACTCAAGGTGTTACACATGGTAATTTAATACGATCAAATAAAACAGAAGGTCAGACTGTTGGATTTATTTTACTAACTCCATAGGATAGTCTAGACTACGCGTTATAGAAAATCAATATAACAACTAAAATCACAGTTCCAGTGCTTATAGTTACTCAAGAAATTGGGAATACATAGCAACAACCTTCTGGATCGAAAACGATCCATTTCGAGTGCAAACCATCATAAAAATTTATCCTTGTGTCCGCATAGTTACCGGAATAACTAGGCTAACCTCTGAATAGGGCAACACGAAGTGAATCGAAAAAAAATGAAACTGAATGGTGTCAACTTCCAGTGCAAACCGGAGCAGTGTCTGTAAATCCGATACAACCTAAGAATTTCAAAGAAACTGAGCGTGTTTATTGATTCGCTTTCAGACCTTTGCATAGTGAATTTGTGCTAATTGAGGTTACTATGGCAAACGAAATGCACAAAATCCCGTTTTTGAGTCTAATTATCAGTTATAAACTCAAAGTTCCCAATTAAATTTGCTGTGAATAAAAATGTGATTTGGATATTTTATCCCTGATTACATAGAGTGATTTTCGTCAGCTCGCGTTAGTTCTAGGATTTAATAGAATTCGTAGATGGCATAGTCAATTAACCCAAAAAAACACGACTATAAAGGCACATTTTTTTAATCCAGCAACTAGGCTGCATGAAATCAAAATTATTGCCAATCCCCAGCGTGAAAGAGAATCAACTAAATACTACAAATAAAGTAAATAATAGCAAATAGTACTCATTACTAATCTTATTAAATAACTGTAGTCACTATTGAAAATGCAACCATGAAAATCACACAGTTTTGTCCTTGAAAAAATTTTGAATAAAGCCCACTTTTATTAATGCTTATCCAAGCTTATATCGGGGGCTTTTGTTGATTAAAAATAACGTAAAGTTCCTTTTGAAGTTAATAGACTTTGAATAAAGTTATGCACTTGAAGTGTGGGAAGTAGTTCAGTACACGATTGGGTCTTCACGAGACTAATTGGCTAACACAGATAAATAGAAGCGAATTATGTAAAAGTCAAAATCTCATGGAAACAGGCAGAGACTTACAAGAATTGACGGCACTAAGGTAAATTTTGCAAAGACTAAATTAGAGACAACATTTGCACTCTCATGTGACAAACAATTTGATCAATCACAATATAACCTAGTTGCTAACTAGGAGCAACTAATTGCTGAAAATTCACAAAGGTTAGTCCATTTATCAAGATGCCAATCAAATAAAATTTTCATTGAAAATGGGAGTTTTCATTGGCGACTGCAAAACTGTTGATGCATTCATCCAGGTAAGAGATTAAGCTCTACTAATAAGGAGCCTCAACATATTTTTTTTCAATTTGAGGTTAATTAACCAACTCAAGGTCTATGTATTTTCTTACTAATTTATCATCTTCGATAAAATTAACCAACTACTTAATTGCATTAAGTTAACTGTGGATATAACTCATCAACTTGCATATATCAAGGGTACTAAGTTAATCGGAAAAATCCGATCTACTAAATCAATGAAATCACGAGAAGAGATCGATAAATCAATCCTTTTATTACTCTGTGACCCTTTCAAATAGCTTCAATCTACTCAGAGGCAGGAGGGAGGGAGATTGACTTGGAGTTCAAACGACCTTCCACTATCGAGAAAATAAACCTTCCTTGAAAGGGGGGGAAGATGATAGGCTAACCAATAATAATGGCGATGGATTTTCCGCTGATGGTCTTATGCGTCCAAGTTTGACTGTGGAGGTCAACTAATCGATAGTTCAGTACCTGGGGAACGAACTTACAAGTACATTTGACCGAATCTACTGAAGATATCCTATGTGGCTCCAAAGCAGAAATTCATTCAAAATTTCTCTGCGCAGACTATTAAAGCATGTAATTGGGTCATTTACACGCCACCAATTGAACACATGACAGGATTCTTCGAATACTCCTTCAACAGCGATGAAAGTAGATCACAGAAGCTATCTGAAAATTACAAGAACGATGAAAGCATTCATTGGAAAGAAAAAAGAAATACACTACGCAAATCTAAAGCACCCGATTCAGAAGTTTGGCCGTTAATATCTGAGAAGAAAAAGTGTCCTAAGTCGACATAGTGATGATAAGTTTTACATCAAATGTTAGAAACAGACTTTTAACAAATTAAAGCTAAAATTTGTCCACTTTAACTTTAAATAAAAGTAAGCAAACAAATACGGAAATGTAACATAGTTAAATTTACAAAAATATGAAATACAGCTTTATAACTGTCATTTCAGTCGATTCTTCAAGTAGCACAAAACGCGGTTAGCCTGTTCCCGATCGGTTCCTCCGATCCAGTTTACACTGATTATTAATCGATCTAATCCACCTTCCCCTTCAGTTGCGCTCATTTTCTCACAAGGTTGACCTTGACACTCACCGACACCGCCTTCTTCGTCTTCTTCATCTGAATTAGAAAAATCCCCATCTTCTTCGCTACTTGAACCACCACCATAGCCTTTCCGCTGAGATTCTACGTAAAAATCGGCCGTCAGAATAACCTCTCCATCAGTATCCGTATAATCTTCACAGAGTTCTTCAATCCACGACATATCACCGTCGCAGATTTCATCCATTCGACAGCGTTTGGCGGGGTTTTCATCAGGATCTGGGTTGTCACCAGTAGAATGACGTCGTTTCCTTTCGCCATTTTCAACTTGTAGCACTTCCTGCTGCTGAAATTCAGATTGCTTCTGCTTCAAAAGAGCTTCCCGACGCTTTCGGCGAGAGTGTGTCCAGGTATCTTCTTTCGCCTTGGCTCGAAGGTGACAACCGCCCATCGAACGCTTATTCTTCTGAAGAATAACACTCATCTAAACATAGCAGAAGAGATTAATAGAATGAAATATCCACAGTTGAATTGTCAATAAACAATGCGGCATATTGAGAATGCATAGGAGAATCCCTTAAAGCACATTGCAGAAAAAATGTTCTTTAATCACTCTCAATTAAAATAACACCAAAGAGTGGATAACCAACCACAACTAGGGATAAAATGATTATTCTACAATTTCCATACAAAAAAAGATTACGATTCACACAGAGTTAGTGAAAACTCTATCATTTGCAGGGGTATAAATGTTGTAGAGGAAAAGTGAGTATTAAAGAAGGCAAATTAAATTTCAATACGAGCTCCCCCCCCCCCCCCCTCCCCTCGTATACGCTAGTCTAGCTGACATAATTTAAACCATAAATCGAAAATTTTGAGACAAACAAATAGGCAATTTAAGTAATTGCGTGCTCAGACTGATGCAAACAGTAGTGAAGGCCTGAGCAGTCAAAGCAAATTTTACACTTTGATTCCAAAATATCCCCCCCCCTCCCCCCAATGTCTGGAGCTTTAGCAATCAAGAATGTATAATATGGAAAAGAAAAGCTCAATCTGAAATGGTAAAAGGAGCACCTGATATTAATGATTGGTATTAAAAATAAAGAACTATAACAGTGTGACATTATGAAAAGATTGAACTAGGCTTCAAGTCCTAAAGAGGACACTTGTCGAACATATTAACAGAGGGAAGAAAAACAACACACCTTTAAATCGAGAAGCTGCCGGCGAATCCATTCTAAAAGACATTTTCTTGTGTATTTCTCTAAACAGGAAACACTCGGAGGAAGAGTATAGGTAAGTGGGGGTCGATGAAATTTACGTTTCTGTTGGAATTCTGAGACCTGAGAAATAGAAAGGCGATTATTGAAAACGTGATATGGACGGTTTAATCATCCCCACGATCCACCAACATAGATAGAAGGTCCCAGCATAAACGCAAACTCCGAAGTCACCTAGCCTTCATTTTCACACCAGTGGATTCGGTTTAACCGGTCGTCTTAACAAACCGACTATACATATACATAGAAAATCAAATAATTGAAGCAAACTAAGAATGAAAATCTAACCCTATGGATTAAGAGATTGGCGTAAACGAAAAGTAGAGATTCCTTAAAAAGAAATAAAATTATGGAGCTTATAAAAAGAAAGGGAGGATTCCGTGAAAAAGAAGCAGTTTTGTAAGAACGTCTCTCAATATAAACGTTTCAGCAAGAATTGATCGTCTGTGGTAAGAAATGTAATGCTAGCAAGCAACTATTGAGGAGTTGGCAAGGACCAACCCGACGCATTGAGAGTCAAAAAGCTAGTACGATACGAACGAATATGTTCGGGTCACTCGGTGGATATTTCTTTGTCTGTCCGGATTAAGCTCGTAATGGTAATATTCCGAACGTGGGTAGTGTATACGAAACGCTTTTGTACTATATCGGCTATCTTGTGTTCCGAAAAGCGCTCAACAGACCATTATAACAATGAAAACGTTGAATTAAAAGAAGTAGTAGGTGAACCAATACAATATCAATTCCATCCTTATTATATAACTCCTGACTGCGGAAGTTTGTTGGTCTAATGAAACTTTTATTCACAAACGAATAAAAACCGTCAGCAAGTGACTCTGAGCACCCATTCTTATCATCTTTGCAGGACGCATTGCATTAAATAAATGAGCACAGATATATTTTGAACCAGTGCCCTAATTAATTACGATAAACAGACAAAGTATAAAATTCCTTACTAAAAAGTATATTCTTTCACTTCACTTCATTAAACACATAGTAACCACTTTCGCTGGATCTTTCTCGAAGACTATTGAACCCATGACCTCATTTTAAAATCATAATTTCTGCATTAATAGAAAACATACCGGAAACCGGAAGTTCGGCAAAAATGTCCAGGCAAAGCCCCATCGCATAACCCTTCCTTGGCACATTTCGTACACGGAAGTTTGAGTAATTTCCATTTCCTTCATTATCCTACGGACAGCTGGAACGCTGCGTTTTTTTCCCAACATTATTGTAAAGACCCTAAACAAAGAGAAACAGAATAAAAACCCTACGCACTTACTTAACATTGCCTCTATATCGCAAACTATCCTCAGCTAATCGGCGAGCGAAGCCAACTTCACCGCCAACAGTCTGACTCTCATTTCGGGCGGCCGATGAGGCAGATTTTGGGGGTGGTCGTGCATAGGATCGAGTGGAATCCGCTCCGATTGCATCCATAACGTTTTCAAAAAATGGCGGATTCGCAATGACAACATCAATCATGATTTGTGATAGTGGAATATCATTAGAATGTAGATAATCAAAAACTTGCTGCAATGGGGGTGCTGTATCATCGTGTATTCGGATTACTTCAAAACATATTTGGCGTTAAACGATCTTACATTTAATGTTGTCAGTCAAATTGTTTTTCTCAATGGTTTCCACGGAGTGCTGATAATTGCGCGTATCACTCTCGGAGGCAATAAAATTCCAACCATTCTTCTTGGCTCCAATAATTGGATATATACAACAAGAGCCAGTTCCGATGTCTAAAACCCTAGGAGGAGAACAACACGAGGATAGAGCTGGACGTTACGCTTAACTAAATTAATATACCTGATAAAATATCCTCGACCCATAAAATATAATTCAAACGCAATGGAATGGTTGGGATAAGACGATCAAGAGGAACTTCTACATCTAATCCAAAATCTTCCATTAGCAAAGCACGAGCAAGAGCAGCCAAAAACCTAGGTTGCTTAAAATGAGAATGAGATTTTCCATCTTCGCACTCCGAAAATGCTTCAGAAAAGAAGGGATATTTTTGAACTAATGTTCGAAATGATGGCTTTTTCGTTTTATATGGATTTCGACTATGCATGTACAAATTTAGTGCCATTATTTATCAAACGTAGAAAAATCCCAGACACCAACGACTTATTTTCAAAAAATTGCCTAAACTTAACGATTGTATAAACAGAAAAATTTAATACATCCCCTAAATCAATAAACTTTTCATTTATATTGCAATTTTTATATTTTATTTTAAATTATCTTATGTTATTGTCATTTACTGACAAAATGCTAATTTTGCGTTTGAATTATTGATACTATAGTTCAATTGATACACTTTTTTAATTTTAAATACCTCTCATCTGACTGTCCTAATTCAGACGATTCTTGGATTAATTCTTGGAATTAAAAGCAGTTTTAGGTATTTATTTGTCTAAATCACTATGCGTCCCAATTTACTGTCACTCTAATAAATCATTTTCTCTACTATTTTACAGAATTTGCTTTCACACTTCGAACAAACTCTACCATTCACTCTGCTACTGCAACTTTTGGCGTATTCGAATCACAGTCAAGCTTCACCTATTTTGGTCCTTACATTTGTCTATTTGCTAGATTGCTAGCTCTGACCGGACACGATGAGTCACCATTAGAGTTTATCACACTGCCATACACAAATCCACTTTCCGCGATGCTTAAGCAACACAAGCCTAAGCCAGAATTCTAAAGTTACCCACACCAGCATATGGCCAAAAGCTTCACGGACACAAAGAAGGCCGACAAAACCCACTTCATTCCCGAAATTTATATTGAATGAATAGTGTAAGTGGAAAGCAAATCCAATAAACCCGCGTTTCTCGGCATGATTACACGAACCGCGTATTATAAAGAGGTACAGAGAGATGAAGTGAACTGACCGTACGGTTCACGCCACAATCACCACATTAGATCACGTGGTGATAATGTTTGTCGGTGTGCGAGTGTCAATAAGCGAGCGGTTTGTGTTGTGTGGGTGAATTGGTGCAACTACCAATCAGTTAGTCAGACAGTCTGCATTATCATACCGAATACAAAATATATACTATCAAGGACTGCACATCCCTCATTGTAAATGTAA
Organism: Hymenolepis microstoma; assembly: GCA_000469805.3. Lineage (NCBI taxonomy): Eukaryota > Metazoa > Platyhelminthes > Cestoda > Cyclophyllidea > Hymenolepididae > Hymenolepis > Hymenolepis microstoma. Next base: position 4,106,853 of record LR215995.1, on the reverse strand, counting down.
GCGGTGGAATGTTCCAGAATCCAATGTGAGCATTGTACACAGACTTAAAGACAGAGGAAGAACAAAACAGCGTAAATGTAGATTCCGAATTTGGTTTGTTAAGGAAAGGGGATGAAGTAAACTAGGACAATCACAGAACAGCAGAGTAGATATAGGTATATGTAGAGACTATGTAGACTATATACATATGTAAACAAGGAGAGTCAATTAAGATCTGATACAGTTTTGTACACAAACATATTAAGAGGGGAGATGAAATTGGATGCGCCAGAGGTAGCGAGAGATCGACTAGAGTCGATGGTGTTGGTTGTTATTGGTAGTCTCATTACCAACATCAGTACCACCTACAACAAAATTTGCTACCACGGCAAGGAGAAAAGCTGTAAAGCGATCTAATGATGCAGAGGAATTGGTCTGAGCTGTCTGTTGTGGTGGCATGACTTCAATGGTCTTAGAATTAGCAGCTGTAACGGCCGCTGAAAAAGCGGATCCAGCATTGAAGACATGCTGGGATGCGGCTGTGCTGGGGAGACTAAATTGTTGCATTAGAAATTGCTGATAAAGGTTCACGAGGGCAAGATGCTGTGGAATTCTTTGCTGATTTTGTTGTGGTTCTATGTAGCTTTGGAAACCAGGAGGGAAAAAGGGATGGCGCGGAGGTGGTTGTGGAGGAGGGATATTATTAGTAAAGAAGAGACCGACATTATCCCATGAATTTTTAGTTGGTGATGGTTTCCCAGAATTCTGCATCGATGGGGCATATAAGAAATGGGGTTGTTGCTGAAGTATTTGCTGGGATGGCTGAGCAAAGAAATCCCCATCGGTGCATTCACTCTTCATCATTGGTTGAACACGGCCAACAGGTACTGAAGAAAGGAACAAATATGTAAGGACGAGTTAGAAGATAATAGTAGTGTTAACCTTTTTGTGATGTAACTCAACCTAAATCAAACTAATTATCTCATACCTGAGACTAAGCTCGTCTATATATAGATTGAGTTGCATAATATGGCTATCAAAATATAACTAATAGGGGAAAAAATAAATAAAAACGTACTTTTTTTATCGGAGCGGCATATGAGAGAAGAGGACAGTTCAATATCAATTGAGGTGGATTCCGCTCTGCAAACAAAACAGTTATGGTTAGGGATAAAAATAGGCATAGACCGGTAGGGATTCTCGTAGCGTATTACATCGCACAGTTGATAGGCATTAGCGAATAGCATGTGAAGGAATAACCGATTTCACTGTAGCTCTTGAGAAAATATTGAAACAACAACTGCTGTTTCAGTTTCTCGAACTATCTACCAGCCAAACAAATATGCAAAAAGACACTTAATAAAACTCGGTGACTTGTTAAAGCAAATTAGATTATAATTTCCGAAGAATAAAATTTCCCCAAATCACCTATTAAGCTAACTATATATCCCATCAGAATACTTTACCTAATACATATGCGCGCGCCAACAAAATAGTTGCGCAAACGCCAATATATAATTAAGGCAACAAAATATCATCAAATTAACCAGAGCAAAGAACTCAGTTCAGGTACATAAGCATTTAACTAAATTACGGGTTATCTCACTCAAACACCTACTAGCAACATTTGACATTCGGAAGGACTCTACAATCTACTCAATACATGCCAGTTACAAACAAGATGAAAACGAAGCAAACGAACTTTCATTCACTTACCTATCTTCAGTAGTATTAGGCGAGGTTTTGGGCGCAACCTCTTCGTAGACACTGATGACGTCACTATCAGCATCGTCATCATCATCGTCATTGTAGACATCTCTAGTGGTGGAAGTCACAGCGGCTTCATCAGTGCTTTGGTCCAGTTCATTAGCATGACGATGACGATATTCTCCTACTGTTTCGCCCTCATCTTCTTCTCCTGAGGTATCCGACAATTCTATCGGTCTCTCACGACTGCCAAGCACTGGCTCTTGGGTTTCAGCAACACCACTCGTCGTGCTGACGGCCCCCATTTTCTCTGGGGGCCATGAACGTTCCCCCGAATAAGAAGCTACAAATAACAGAAAAGAAGGCCGCTTGAGTAACGGATAATTTGATGTCATTCAAGCAACTAATAACAGAACCAAGAATATGAGAACATATATCACTCAGATAAAGCTTTCATCTCAACATGGTGCTAAAAGGACAAAAACCACCCCCAACTCAGTTTTAGTCAAAAACACTGGCAAAAATACCAAAGCAAGTCCTCGACTTTCATATCCCTTTCTATTTATATGCATATTTTCCTAGAGCAACTGTATTTTTAGGCTTAGAATTTACCTTCCGATCATTTGCCTGACAAAGCAGAAAGTGTTATCTGAAACGACTGCTCATTGAATTAAAATCAAATAGCTAAAAGTCCTCAATTGATTAATGAAACAAACTTTTTAAGAGCAAAATATTTCAATTATATTCGACTTCACATGCAACTGGAATAGAGATTAGAAGAATTGACACCTCAAGTAATAAGGAACTTACGATGACTTTATGTGACCATCTGCACCAATTATGCAATTTGACCTTAAATCATACATCATAATTACATATGTGGCTTTGCGATCTGCTCATTTATGCGAACTTTGTACAATTTACGTATTCCCCCCCCCCCCCCCCCTCCTCCAACACAATCAGTTCCGTTTATTCAAGCATACAACCATTCCACTTATAAGGCAGTCCTCATTTGATCAAATAATAAGCAATCTCGTACTCTAGCAAATAATCACGAGTTTGCTATCTCTGCTCCCTCTCACTCCTACAGCGTACAAGTCACATGGCGGTAGTGGTAGCTAGTTTTATGCGCGTGCAGCCCGCCTAAGTACACAGAGGGAGCTATAGGGAGGGGCAAATAACACGCGCGCAAGAAACCTGATTAAACCTTTACCGACCCTACCAAATGCTAGTTAACTAAAGAGATATAAAATTCGTTTGTGTATGACATGATGTAATGAGTAGCACTACCTTCAAGACTTCAGCTCATATACCATGAGTATTTTATGATTATGAGGATGAAATAGCTGCGACCATACCGACCACCACCCAATTTCCTGAACTCTAGAGATTTACTCTTTCTTCGGCTAAAAGTCGAAATCATAGTGATTAAAGGTCTAAACCCAAGCCGCTTATCAGTCCTCATTTGTTTGTTTTTAGAAGTCGCGATCTATCAAAAGAGTCTGATTGCCATGGCTTTAGGTGAGAGTCCACCAAGAATATTTGAACAAGGTAAAGGAGATATCGATGTCAATTAGAAATTAATCTACACTTTTCAGGACCGAAATCTTTACACAAAACTCCAAGTATTATTGAAAGTTTCATAGCTTCCTCACGAACTGGTAGATTCAGCATTAATACTAACTGACCATTTTATCGATCAAACGAGCTTAATAAAAAGGCACAATAATCGATAAACAGGATAGGTGGCACCCATGACATCCTGCAGTCTTTAGATGATGCACTGTAAATGCGAAGTGAAAGTAAAAGCAAAAGTGCAATGCCAAAGTCATTGCAAAAGTACATATGCACAGAGAGCGCGCTCCATTTCAGCGAACTTACCAGCTGAAAATTGTGCCTCGTTTTGTTGAAGGGACGTTGAAGAAGCAATTTTATCACCTCGAAGAAGAGATGAAATCGGCGTTGAAGTCATTAACTTCAGTGGAATGACCTGCGTAGACCTCAGGTCAGTCGTCAACTCGGGCAGAAATAACTGTTGTTGATTTTGTTGACTGATTGTGCTGCTAGAAACCGGTTGCTGTGTTGCCCCACTGGGCTGTTGTTGAGATTGAAAATGCTGGTTTGAAGAGTTGATGTTGGGGTTTGAAGTGTGATCACCAGAGGTGGATTTCATTGCATAGTAGTGCGGTGCATTTGCCCGAATCAGTTGCTAAAAGGAAAAGTACTATTTAGTTACTTTGAAGCTGCCTTAATAAAAATTTTCTACACAGTAATAAAGCTTAAATAGATACCTAAAGCCCAGTTGCAGGACTAAGAGATTGTATGGCTAGAAAAACGAATCAATTAAAGGGGAAAAAACAAATAAGTTAAATCTTAAAGAAAAAAAATCAGATTATTCGAAAGTTAAGCATCGTTAAACTTTGCTTATCGAATGAAAAGGCGAGCTAATTAAAGATGTGGATATGCTACTTTAAATGTGAATTAGTTCGAAAAAAACACTGCTCTTTGTAACCACTTCTACATCATGGCGGCTGACAACTGCTGAGAGCGTTTGAGACTTACCGAAAAGAGATCAGGTGGTAGATTAAAATCCTGCCCGCCATTGAGATAACTAGCGCCAGTACTACAAGTAGGCGGCGGAAGTGGAGGAGGATTTATTATTTGCTGAGGCGGTTGAAGAAACATCTTCATAAACATCTGATTAGCAGCATTAGTGTCGTTAACGCGATTCCCAACACCACTATATATCATTAAGTCACGTAGAGTATCAGCTACTACATCATTTGCTTGATGATTACTGGTGATAAGGGGAGGCGGCGGATGAGGATTGATAATCGGATGTTGGTGTAAAAGAGGCCTTGAAGATGATGTCGAGACAGGATTCGGTTGCATAAACAATGAAGAGAGGGGATTATTATCAAAACCTCCCAAACCACGCACCATCGCTGCTGGTTGTTGTTGGTTATGTTGCATATCAATTCTATCACCACTACCATTTGGATCATGAGCAGTATTAGACAGAAAAGACATCAGAGAGTTCATCGCTTGCTATAATGAAAAAGAGATAAGAGATTGGATTAATGTCAGGGTGGAAATAAAACAAATATATATTAATTAAATTTCCTTGGCAAGATTCACGGTTTAAGTTTACTTCCTTTATTCTTGAAAATAACGCTTCCACTTAAATCACTCATACAAGTTATTATAAATTACACTATGCTGTGCATAGTTCGAACCCAACTGTAATTAGCTCCGCTAACAAAATTGCCTTTCAGTCTTGCTGGCTGGGATATCGGCCAGTAGATCGTAATTAGTTTTAAAGCTAATACGCAAATTTGCATAACAATGAATCTGGTCAGTCACAACACACAAAAACCATCGTTCTAAATAGTTTACAAATTATATCAAGAAAGGTTGTGCAGCGGCAACACTTTCGTCTTCTCTTGCTTTGAGGCCTTTAGTAATCGTAAATATCTAAAAGACAACGAGTTAGGCCAACTTAGCTTATACTACCGAAAGACACTTAGACCTTCAGAAAGAAATAAACGCTGGTATTCAAGTATCACAGCTAATATCTTCAATACCAACAACTCTAATGCTGTTATAATTAAAATCGAAATGTACAAGGAATTGCAAAAAACCTGAGGTATTTAAGGGCGAATGCCGTAATTTCAGTAAACTAAATTGAAGGCTAAGGTATAAACAAACTCACTTGGTTAGAGAAGTCCAAAGCAGATTGCATATGTTGGGCAGTCTGCTGTTGAAATTGGTGTTGTTGACTCGACAAAAGCAGACACTTCGCCAAAAGAGCAGATGTTGCGTTCGTTATATTGCTGCAGCTACTACCACCACCATTGGTAGTAGCATCTCCAGTAGCAGTCATAGGCAGCAGTCCATTTTGTGTGCCATTAAGCGTCCCCATAAGGACATTGTACAGGGCCTGTTGATGCAAGACTCCTTGTGGAAAAGCAGCAGCTGATGGGGCATAGGGTGCCGTATTAGCAGCAGCAGCAGCTGATGCTGAAACGAGTTGATCACAGAGCCTGTTAAGTATGCTAGTTTGTGGAGAAATCATTTGGGTTGATTGGTTGGATTGATATCCTGCTGACATAGGCGATGAAGATATCTTGATGTCATTTTGCATAAAGAAAGCTTCATTCGAACTTCCACCACCGAAAATGGACTGAGCGAAAGCTGCTGCAGCTTGATGGGCATTTTGCGGAAGCCCTGAATATGGTGAAGTAGCCAAAAGGTCAATCACAGCCTGTTCAGGAAGAAGTGCTTGCTGATTTCGGCAAGCTGGATAACAGACTGACATCAACTCGAAAGAATCACGAACTCTGAAAAACAAAAAAATGAATTAATGAAAGCCTGAAAAAGCAAGCAAACAAACAAGAGGTCAATTAACCGTTTCGAGAGGGATACGAAAGGTTTCAAGTGGTTCATAGAGATGAACTCATGCTCCAAAGCTTTGTCTGGGAGGATGCGATCAGAGGAGCGGATTTGAAGCATCTTACGAAGAAGGTCAGTGAAGTAGGCACGATCATTGCTCTCCAACCTAGCATTGAAGTCATCGAGAAGACACAAACTCGAGGTCGAAGTGCTGAGTGTCACATCTCGAATTTGCTCCAAGGAACTGAAAATATACTTTCTCGTCTCCTTAGCTCTTTGGTTTGTCTCCGTAGCGTACTCTTCTTGGGATTTCAAACGCCATTGTCCTAAGCGCGAATCGTAGTGGAAGAATCTATTAGCTTTGTTTGCCACTTTGAGCAAGTCCACAGAGGGCAAACCTTGAGTCTCCACAATGTAACGAATCTATAGGAAAATTGAAAAATAAAAGGGTATCTCGATTGACGAGGGGGTAGGAAGCGTGAGTTCAAATTTTGCGTGGGATAAACCTTTAAGTACCACCTATATGCTTAAATTAAAACCATAATTCTAAACTGGTTTTGTTCTAAAGCAATCAACGAGAGGGGCAAATCTAAGCGAGCTAACTAACACAAGTAGATGCACGCACACAACACATTTGATACAACTCCGAACGTGCATACACACTGTAAGCAAGGCCCAGTGCACACACACACAAGCTTGTGTGTGCGTAGTATATGAAATTAAAAATCGCTAGCTCGCAAGCTAGCACACATAAGGCTAGCCTTTACCTCTCGCTCTGTGCGAAATAACGGAGGTTATAATCGATTTTACCAAATACAGCAACAATCTCTCAATAATACAAAATTTTATACTCTGATTTAAATCACCATAGCCACACATGCGGACATAAGAGAATAGTTAGTGAGGGTAGCAATGATAAGTACCTGATCATACTCAGATGAACCGGGATAGAGAGGCCAGCCAAGAAAGAGTTCGGCGATAACACAACCTAGAGACCACATATCGATCGCCTCATTGAAAGGAAGACCAAGAAGAATTTCAGGAGCCCGATAGTATCTCGACTGGAGATAGGTATTTTGCATGGCCTTAGAGGTGTGACAAGCGGATCCGAAATCGATAACTTTCACTCTATAGCGCATAACACCATCGGAGGGACAAACCAACATAATATTCTCCGGTTTGAGATCGGCGTGGATTAGACCCAAACTGCGGAGTTTCGAAAGAGCAGTGAGAACTTGTTGAGCAATTGGACGAATTTCACGCAACTCAAGTGGACGGAAGTTGTTTGATTTAAGAAATTCATAGAGGTTCTGTTCGAGTAATTCAAATACCAAGCACATGTGATTTCTGTGCTGGAAACATTCAGTTGCTCGAACAATATTGTGTGCCTCTGTATCATGCTGGCTCAGAGTTTGAAGAATCTGGACCTCAACATTACCCTGCCGAAGGTAGGATGGATGATTTTTCAGGATCTTAATTGCCACGTTGCTATTAGACGTCCTGCTACGACATTTGACAACTTGACCGAATGTTCCACGACCGAGAAACGAAAGAACTTCATAAGCATCGTTGCTTGAATAAAGGTGTTCCCCGACAACAATCGTGTAATCACCATCATTACCAGCTGAACGAGACGATGATTTAGTAGTCGAATTTGTCGTTACAACTTTGTTAGATGCATTTGGAACAGGAAGGTTTTTCATAAGAGAAACTTGGCTTAGAAGTGCAGGATAACTGGAAGAATCATTAGCGCCCTGATTGAGGTGAAAACTGTCATAATTTGCGGTTTGTGACTGATAGCCATTACTTCGAGCGGGATTTTTGTTAAAGGGTTGTTGATGAATAAAGTTAACAGGCCGACTATTATTGAAAAAGTTCTGGTTGATAAGTGGAAGATTGGGCACCAAAGCGGGATTAGGGGGCAAAAATGAAAATTGCATTTTGCAGTTGTTTGAGTAATTCTCCTCAGCTTTTCTCTTTTTGCATGTGTAGGGCTGATTCCCACTGCGTTGAGCTTGAAGATACTGAATTCCTGATCGAAAATCTTGGGGAATGTCACCACCATTAGCGAAACTCTTCGAAACAGGAGTGTGTTTGGTCATTTTCAACTTGTTCGCTTTATAAATGTGCCCAGTAAGATTCTCAGAGGCAGCGAACTGATTATTGAAAATGTCAATAGTCTGGGGATCAAAACCATTTATTAAAGAACCAGAATTTAATAGGAATGGATTCGACGAAGATGGGATCATCTAGTGAGATCTGAAAGAAAATATCAGTATGAATATACTTTTATAAATATCAGCATATGAACCACACATAACGGATAAAATAATCTACCAAAAAAATGTAAGATGGATATATTATTTAGTTTTAAAAGTAACTAATTGGCGGAAAACCGAACTAAGCAATTATGTACGATGGTATGTTAAGCAAAAATAGTCAGGATTAAATATAGTGCAATTGGGTATATAATACTGCCAAACACAAAATCCGAAAGTGAAAGTCCAATGGAAAACCTTATAACAAAATTGTAATATTGACTAAAACTCAAACGAAAATAAAACAAAACATAGTTCGTGCAAAATACTTCAAGAGTAATAAATGAATAAAAAATAGTAGCGACAACTACAGAACAGATTCACATTCTATAAGTGGGTGAGAAAATAATATGTAATAGGGCAAACCGATGCGTATAAAAAACACGAAATGCAGATCACAAACACAAGCGAGGATTCACCTACATATACAATCACTAAACTGAATCCACTGCCACAATCTAACTGGCCATATGAGTTAAAACAATAATAATATAATTATTAATATAAGGCCAAATTGTAAAATCTCAGTATATTCTTTATTAAATAAATTTTTATATAAAAAATATTTCATCTCATATTATTTTTAATTAAATATTTTTCGAAATATAGCATTAATTAATCTGGTAATAGCATTGTAATATCGTAAAAATTTTAAAAGAACATTATTTAACTTTTACAAATTTTAAACGCCGGTCCAGCGCAATATTACTATGATTCGCTGACTATTTTTTCTTGACAAACCTAAGCAGATTTATATTTATCGGCCTGGAACTGCATAGTGAATAGCTTGTCTCAGCAATAACAATTAATAGATGGTATACTAAACAAAAAGGGAATGCCATTAATACTGGCTATTACCCACTTCCAACACTTATAAAACTGTAGGTGATCGCATGATCCATGGCGATCATGAAAATTCAAACTTAATAACAGTTGTTGTTTTAAACAAGAACGGTTACATATTTCTGATTTTCGCTTCCATTTTAATTTCAAAATAGTTATTTTCATCCATCTTATCGAAATTCGTAAAAAGCTTTTAAATTATTATTACTCATTTTCTATAACCAGTTAATGTTCAAATGCTGATATGGAATAATTCGGTAGGCAATTTATTATCAGGATTTCGTTTCGAAAATTTGTGTGAAATAAGTAAAGCTAATTCTTAATTATCTTTTTTGTAAGAACGACGAAAGATCAATTTTATCCAAAAAAACACCACCATGAAGCGGATTATTACTATAATAAGCCTTGACTATACTCAGATATTTCTATGGCAGATTCTTCGATTGTTGAAAAGACTCACAGGAATAGCTAAGCTACGGCTAATCTATGGAGGAAACAGACTTATGACGTGGAACACATTTATTTAGGATTGTCTGTCTACAGACGGGAACTTAGTCATAATATGCGCTTTCTGGCTTGATAAGCACCTAATGATTTGAGCCATTGATTAATCAGATAATGTCACATCGGATTTGACGGTTTATTGATCGGGAGGTCTCTGGCTTAGATATGATAACCGTGTACTGGCCATGACCGTTGATTAGTCGTCTTGGCCACGGTCGTTTATTAGACGGGAGGCCTCCAGTCTCGTCATGCCAAAGTTGTGTTCGGCACAATCATAATACGGGTGCAGGAATGAAAAAAATTAATACTGAATTACACGTTAAATAACTTTTGAACATGGAAATCTTGTAGGTTATTAAATGCAATTGAAATCTAATTGAGTTATAGACTTGTGATAAATCTTAAATCTTTGGTACCATTTTTAATATGTATACACATTGATCGACAAAAATGGGGCAGTTATCCGATTCTGTTTAGTTTTTCATTCATTAATAAGGGACTTTTATGAATCTACAATTTATTTACTTAAAATTAAAAGTCAGTCCCTTTTTATTGAAAATATGCAGCCTATTTTTTACAGGCACCAGCTATTCATTTTTCCGCATGCATGCCTGGAAAAAGGAAAACCAAAACGCTAAATTGCAGGTATTTTAATTCCATAATCTGTTTTACTAAATCCTGAATTTAAAGTTATAAAGGTTTTTAAAATGAAGCTTGTGGGAAACGCAATCCACACACAATTAAACTGCGCATCCGCACACTCTGGAAGGTGCGGTCGCGTGTGCAGAGGCTTCTCAGCTACCAATGTTCATTCAAGCTACGTTAAATGTTCTTAATTACTAATCGTGCTTGCTGTAATCAGATGTAATTCCAATCCTGCTTCTTTTATCTCATGGGGATAGTTTGACTAATTCCGGCAGCTTTTCTCTGTTATGATATTTTGCCACAGAGATTACTGACGATAAGTCAAGGCTTATTTGTGCAGCAAACCAATACAAGCTATAAGTCCCAGAAATTTTTCACTACCTGACTATTAGTATACAAAGCAGCAAATTGTTTGACTTAGAGAATAATGTAATATCTTCAGGTTCAAAATACTGCATAAAAAGCATCTCAAGCACATACAAAACAATGTATGTATATTTTCTGAAAGTGCATCTGTACAATGCGCTTGCTGGTGAATATCTGTGCAAAATATATTATAATTGTGAATAATCGGTTTCCAATTTTCATTTTTTAAATAGAATGATCGTAAACTGTTTTATATATAAAATCGAATGGAGATTAAATGTTGTCTTCCTCTGCGGAGTAAAGCTCTTCAACTGCATCCTCATTACAAGTATAGTCACCGCTCTCACTTGCGTGGCACACCTTCTCAGACAGTGTAGAGACTGATGCGTTCAAAACTTCTAAAAATTGTGTCATTTGACTTTCCATCTGTTCCAAACGGTTGCGGAGTTGAGTTAGTTCTCCATCATCTTGATCCAAAAATCATTCATGACCCTTCACAACATGTTCATAAGGGAAATACATGCACCAATTACAAGAGAGACTAACCCAAATTCTCATCATCAGCCTTTTTGAGCAAGTATTCTAAATCTCTGGGTAAACCAGCGACAGAACGATAAATGTCCGATGATGAAGCTGGATTATCTGGTACCGAAGACCAACCAATGTCATCTGAAATGAAAAGTTACGAATTCATTCCATTTAACATTAATGTTTATTATATGGTTCGAAATATTTACGATCTTTCCTGAAATTGAGAAGTCCACTACGGTGCTCATCTTCAGAAGAATCACTGTCCATTTGAAATTTCCCTTTTTCAGGAACATAACGAAAATTACGATAATAATCTTTCATATGCTGTTTCTTCTCTTGGACATCGATATTTTTTCTATTACTTGTGAGCTATAAAAAACAAGATTATAAAAAATATTAATAATTACTTGCCTTGAAAATTGTGTAGGCAAAATATGCAAAAATACCAAATGCATAAAAAGGAAGTATCGCGGAGATGACTCCTGAATCAGTTTCCTTATGCGGAGGTGTATGACCATTCTAAGTATTTTATTTATTTATGCCTAATCGAACCTGGTATCCTAATTGTTCTGCAGTAAGAACTTTTTCTTAACAAAATAAAAAATCTATCTTAAAACATACTTTCTCCACTCTTTCGGAATCCAAATAGGTAGAACACCATGGGTTGGATAATAAAAATATATGAGGAGCAAAATACTACACAACTCATCGCAGTAAATAATATATTTACTCCTATAGAAAGCATGATTTACTTTGACCGCTAGCCTCGAGGTTATGGCCAACTAATAAATTTTGATACAAGTTAATAATTTTAAACAAACAAATCTATTAAAACTGTTAAAAGTCGCACACGATTCCATAAAATGTATATTTCTGAGTTTTAAATTAATTAATAGTGCAATAAAACATTAAAAATAGATTTATGCTTCACCCACTTTTTTCAGAATTTTTGATTGAAATTTTTTGTAAGACATTCGGTTCTTAGGAAATTGAGATTTAAGTAGAATATATTTAGTCAAATACAAGAGTTTTTCAACATTTGATTTTACTGAGTATCAGAATGACACGTATGAATTATATGAAACTATTGACATTTCTCAAATATCTAATGCTCGAAATATAAATGGCTTTATTTATTCTTAACTGCTTTAGTTTTTGTTAAAATGTGAACTCTGAAAGTTATACTTATCTTAAAACGTCTTAATCCGTTATAAAATTATGAAGAATCTACACGTTCATAGTCCTGGGATTTATTCAAGTTGCTTTATGTGCATTGGTTTATCAAGAGAACAAATCATTTATATTGTATATTAATAATAATACCCAAAGATGAATCGGAGCTACGTAGAATGGGTAAATCTCAGTCAGTGTGGAGATGGCCTGGAATGCAACTGCGATCTATTACTAAAAGGTTTGATTTCTATTAAAACCTGTCCTTACGAAATACCAGCCACTTCATTCTTCCATGAAATTGAGAAGTCCACTACGGTGCTCATCTTCAGAAGAATCACTGTCTATTTGAAATTTCCCTTTTACAGGAACATGGCGAAAATTATGATAATACTCTTTCGTATGCTCCTTCTTCTCTTGGACATTGACATTTTTCTATTACTTGTAAGCTATAAAAGACAAGATTATAAAAAGGATATTAATTAATTACTTGCCTTGAAAATTGTGTAGGCAAAATATGCAAAAATGCCAAATGCATATTTTATTTTATTTGTAGTGATGATAGACAGCTGTGCTAGTATCTATTTTCAGTCATTTATGTGATTGTTAATTCTGAGATCTTAATTTTCTTAACATCCATTGTCTATCAATTATTTACTAATTATAGATGTATGTGAAAATACTGTTTACTCGTCAAAATTTTGCTTATTTCGGTGAAAATCTTGTTTGAACACATCCTAATCGTGTTTGTTTCCCATTACTTATTTCTGGTAGAAGGGATACATACTTTAAGGAAATCTCATTCTGTCTCTCAAACAGCCTTAAAGGAAATTACTATGCCCGGTGATTATTGACTACAAAGCCACTACTATGCTCGAAGTCCTGGAAGGATTATGCAGACCTTTTTGTGGGGTTTTACAAAGTCCAAGTAATTATCCATTCGTCTTGAGGATGTTATTGATCTCTCATACGTGATGCCTACCACCACAACAAAGTCCCATGCACATTGTAAGCAAACTCCACTTTCGCTATTTTTACCTACACTCACATAAAATAGTTTCCCCCTGCTAAACTGAATGAGAGAATAAGTCAGAATTAAGGAGAATATAGTTCCATACGTATATTCAAATATTACATCATTTTGATAAAATATATGTCCTATTAAAAGCAGAAAGCAACAAAGCCTCATTCAGTGAAAATAACCTTCGCATGTGGACACAGACGGTAAAGAGAATGGGATGGAAAGAAACAATAAGAATAAATGAGTGACATACTAAAGCTGAATATTACAGGGGCGATATTTTCCGGGATCAGAAAAACCAACCCAGGCATCAAGATCTCGTTGAGATGATGGGTTCTTCTTTTGCAAAAGACGTGGAAGGGATTGATAGTTGACTATGGCCTGCTCTCTCGAGAGATTCTTTCCTACGAAGGAACATCATAGAACCGGTTATTTTACCTGGATTTTTGTAATCACACGCATGCGTTAGTCAGGTATAAGTATTGGTGAAACTGGGTTGCGGCAGGGGAAATTCTCATGCAAATGATTACAACATCCAAACAAAACGCTAATGTCAATTGTTAGTTGAGGGGTGGCGTTTCAAGACTTACCGATTACCGGGACTCAAAGCCTTATTGTACCACTAAAGATGGACATTAACAACTTATTATTAGAAACATATTGGTTTAGTCAGAAAAAATACCACAGAATTTAGCAGCTCGATAATCGGACAAACAAGATTTTAGTCCGTGATTTGAAGATGGTTATGGCCTGTACTTTTATTTAATCTGCTAAATCCCAATCAGTAGTCATAGCTTTAAGATTGTTAAACAGGGAGATGATAAACCAAGGTTCAAAGCTGCAATATTTATACTTTGCCCTAGGACAAAGAATTACTGTTGGTTGCCTGTAGACCATACATCATCCTTGTCAGTTTGTGAGCTCACGCCGTTCCTGACAGCCTGACAGTTATTTGGGGCAAAAATTGTTTCAAGTCCGGCAGCGTTTTGAGCCCCGAACATGAATAACAATGTATATAACTGTTAGTCATTTATATCAATACCTCATCTGAGCGATATCTGGCTGTAGCGATATCTGGCATGTAAACGGATTATACAAGTAAAAAACTGGACTTCCCAAGATTGTAACTATGTAGAGCCTAATTTTGCAGATTTTTCAAGAGAGGAGGCTTACCAGATGAAAGAAGTGGTCTCTGGCTGGAGGACGGTGTCCTATGGACAGGCATTGGAGTGAAAAGTTGAGGAAGGCGGAGATTGGGAGGCCCAGTTGGTACGGGAGAGGGGTTTAGGGCCGGTATTGGGGGAGGGAAAGGAGCGTAGGACATCGGTGGTGGTGGTGGTGGAGGGAGTTGACATTTCACACCGCTGGAAGATGTTGTCTGAGGTGGTAAAAGTGGGGGAAGGAGACGTCGAACACCAAGACGAATCATATTTCCACCGGCTTGAATAATCTCAACAGCTCGACGGTGAGACATTCCCGCAGTCATGAAACCGTTTATTTGTAATAACTCATCACCAACCTAGAAAAGAAGTTAATTATCACATGATATGATCAACTCCTAATTTATGTAATTAAAGCTATCTTATAAGGATGAAGGAGGTATGAGCATTATTAAATTCAGAATTAAATGGAAAGCCTGCATTCAATTTTACAAAAAAAAATTAAATGCCAAACGATTCGTTTACTCATTTTAATATAAAAGTAATAAGTAAGGAAAGCAAAATCAAGAAATTGGGTGTCAACTTTGGGAAATTAATAAATTTTGGTGCACCAATTTAAACTATTTAAATTATGATAGGAAATATTCAAACCATATCACTCTACCCTGCTTTATCTTTTCGTGAGTTGAATTCCCGAGATTTGCTTAGTTATTTTTTTTCACATACAGGGAGTTGCCGATCATTCTTATTTATAAGAATAAACGGAAGAGAAGAGCATGTACAATCAAAAAATTCAAATGATCTCGATTGTGTTTTCATAAACTCAAAGCAGAAACGCGCGGAAACAATATAAGATACACATTTTTCTTACAGTTGCGAGTAATGTAAAAATGCTTCAAATAGGTGAATTTCTTCAAAAGATTATTGTTTTAAATTTAAATACCGCGTTTTACTATATTATATTAAATAATAAATACTCACATTTAATTTGTTTTCTAAAGTAAGAAGATCTTAAACACACTTTTAGAACTTCATCCAGTCCCAGTTGGTCTAAATTGCGACCTTTGATCTTTCAAAGTAGTTTACCTGTAACTTAAGTTTACAGTTTTATCCAAAGCGGAAATGCTGGGGGTGAAGATCAAGTAAATTATACACTCCGTTGGCCACTGCTTTCAGAGCAACCAAATGATGCATTAAAAATTTAATAATTATGATGATTATACCCATGACAGTAATTTCCCCCCAGCTGGTGTTAGACTCCATTTAAATAGTCAATTATAGAAACGCCCATAAATTGGTTAGACAACTGACCTAGTATAGGGACATTTCGCTCAAAACGTTGACAATAGTTTCAGAGATTTCGCCTAGCAAGTAAGTTGGCTGTACAAACAGTTTACAAATACTCTTGACTTCTAAGTTCTGAGGCTCAAACGTACTGAAGACCAAGGAGAGTTGCATCAACGAGAGAAGAAATAAAGGAGGAAGATTGAGAAAAATACAGGGTTACCGAGAACAGCGCTTTTAAAACCAAAGCTGTTGGCCATTCAACTGATCCTACCGAAATGGGTTCTTTTTTATGCCTTTCTTATTTTATTTCGTTAGAACAAAATACAGCAACATGAGGAATAATTAATAACACAATCTTGTCGCTCACTTCTCATTATGGGAAGTCATCTATTGCCTGAGATACACAGCCTCTGCAATTCATTTGTTATAGTAGGGAATCCAGTATTACTTACTGGCAATGAGAATATTTTTTTTTGAAAAAACAACTGACACAACATTAGGAGGCAAAAGTGCTAACACTTGTTTACAAAGCTTTATTTAATACTTTCCTTGAAGTTATGAAAAGAAGCTAAGTTTTCTGAAGTTCCAATAGAAACCATCATGATGATATAATTAAGGCTGTCATTGGTCTCTACAAATACTCAGATCCAAAAGATCAACGGAAATTTGTGATTTGGGCAAACGATTAGTTATCCTGTTAGTTAATAATTGGCATTGTCTTCTCAGACATGAGCGTAACGAACCAACAATTGTTAATTCAATTGTGTCTTCAGGGGCACTGAAATTGACCCACTTAGATCTGCTAACATTGTAAAATGACAACTGTAATAAAAACAAATGAGGCATCAACTTACATAATTAGTTAATAATATTTATTCTCCTCAATTTAGAGAAAAATATATGAATTAAGGAATAAAATATCCAATTAAATTATAAGTCATCTAGTTTAATATGACGAATTAATGGATGAAGTAATTCAAGATATGACAATTCGCAATCTTTGTGCGATATATGTATGAACGTATCAAAATGGAAGGAAAAAAGCTAGAGAATAATCATTATTCGATCAGTAAAATTATATCCTGCATCTCCTATACCATTCATAAAATATTCTTTTACGTAAAGTTAACCTTTAATCGGCCATCCAGATACGCAGGTCCGCCCTCAGCCACTCGTAGTACAGCGAGTGGCATTTGGTTGAACTCGTGACCTCCACGAATGGAGAAACCGAATCCACGACTGGATCGGAAGAGAGTTACCTGGAAGAAAACTGCTCGAGCCTTCTGATGATGTTGATATTGTTGCCGTTGTTGATTATGAAAGAATTGGCTGCTGTGTAACTGCATCTGCTCGTAGGAGGGCATTGCTGCTGTAAAAAAGCGAAAAACGGAAGGTCTATTAAAATAAGTTAAAAAAAGGACAAGACTTGGAACATGACTTCTAATTGCGGTTATGACAAAGAGTAAACTCCCGAAAACATTGGGATATCCATAAGCACTCGACTCTTACATAGTTAATAATAAACTAAATGAGCACTATGAATAATTTGGATCGAATAGTTATTAAGAAAATGTGAAGAGAAGCTAGCAAATTTCATTCTAATCGGTATGTCAATATATGGAGACAATTTCATGCTATTTAATTTTTGTCTTTAAAGGTGCTATTTGACTAAAAACATTGTTGGATACTGAGTTGATGGGTTGTAAGAATTGAAGTCTTTGTCATTTTTATCATGACTAAAGGAACTCCCATACTAATTTTATCAACCTCACGGGGAAGAGGAAATGTTTGATATATTATGATAGTTCTAATAAGCTCCCAAGTAAGTAAAGCGTCAATATACTATTCCCGATATCCTTCGGCGAATTCCCTAAACTTCGTTCAATAAAATAATGATTATTGGAAATCTGTATGCGTAGGACAATGTGAGTAAAATCCAGATAGGAAAGAATTTAGCATGAATCCCATTCTATTTTCTTAATAAGAAAAACAGTACATGAATTAAAAATCTTCCTGCGGTCTGGGTCCTATTAGCCTCAAAAACTAACAACTAAGCATTTTAAGATAAGCATGCAATCAAGGGACAAATAACGACCATCCATATTCGAACAACCACACATTTTTACTATCTATCTAGCAGACAGCATTCAACATACGGGCACTATGAGAGAGAAAGGAGAGGGCAAGTTGGGAGCCACTCGATTTGACAAGGCGAACAACTTCTTCTCGAGGTAAATTAGTCACATTGACCCCATTCACGGAAATCAGACGGTCACCGACGTGCAGTAGACGCGATCGATCTGACGCACTTCCGGGCACCACTCGAGCTAAAGATTAAAGTTAAAATTTAAATAAAAGATGTAAACTACAATTAAGAAAGTAGTAAGAGTTCATTATTTAAACAAGAGCGGAGAATTGTTGCCTAAATGCTTCTAACAATTAATTTCCGAGCTACGAGGTAAATTAAGTCACGTATCTACCAAATTATTTTATGCTTTGAATACCTACATAAAATGAGAGTAATCACTGAATTTTACCTCAGAGTGTCACGGTGACTCAGTTAATGTTATGCTACTATCTTTACACGATGGTCACATGACACAAGATGCGAACACTTTTTTTACCACACATTCCCGTTCTTTGTTCTCGCTTTACTCACTATCCCCTCACACTATTCCTTCTGACTCTCTCGATCCTATCGAATTTCGATTGTCGCTAAACGATATAACTCAGTCTACTCAATTCTGGGAATTCTGATTTAAGAGATGCAGTTCTTGCTCCTACAAGATTTTTTAATAAATTGAATCCAGAATGAAATAGTCTGAGTTAGGAGAATAAGAAAGTGGAATGTACTAGAACCAAAGCTGAGGTTTATTGGGTTTTAATAACCATTGTGAGTAGATTCGACAAAGAGATATACTGGGAAGCATAAAATTTGCCGAATAAAATTAGCTCCCAATTCAATATACAGACATTCCAGTATCAGTTGCGAAAAGCGAAGAAATATAAAAACGACGATCTCGTATAAGGAGTGGGGTACATATATGTCCCAACATTTATTACTCATTCCAAGAAGAGAGCATTCCGATGCGCTGTGCTGTCTGACAAACACTGATGATTAATGAAAGATACGCCATTATGGCGTGAACGAAAGTGTAATAAATCACTCCTACTAAAGTGCGGATTGGCAGCTTAAATAGTGGATATTAATTTCCAAGGTCAAAGCGTGTGATATGATCTAAATGAGTCTATAGTTGAAGAGAAAAATTATTTACATGGTGAGCTAGCAAATAGAGCATTGAACAAAGAAATGGCAAAAACTCAATAGTCTAGACGTCTACCCAAAAATTTCATACACCATCAAATGACCTTCTAGATATAGGATAAAATGTTTAAAGTTCCTCGATTTGAGAAAGGTTTGGTAATATCTATAATTTCCTAAATTAGTAGATATCAAAACACTTTATGGTAAACCTTCAAAGAATTAGTAGTATAATTAGTTGGCATGATTAAAACGTCAAGAATGGCATGGTCCAAACGCTTTAATTAATAGAGATTCTGAAAAACAACCACCTATTACTCTTTCTGATTTTTAAAATAAATGAGTTTTAGTAACCTCATTATTTAAACAAAATGTCACACATAGTAAACAAAATTCAAAAATGGTGTTAACGCATCAGCCTATACCTTAATGGGCTCCAAACGTTATTTAATAAGAGTAATTTGGAATAGATTATGACTTAACAAGCTTACCAATATCACCAATTATTTGGGAATCAAGTATAAGATTCGAAGTTACCACTGGCTAATCAACTGTAAGCGCAAGAAATGTCTAATTTCTAAATGCTTACCAATGAAGTGATCGCCAGGATGTCTAGAAGTCGAGGACTTTGAATTGGCAAGAACAAAACCGAAACCCTCTTCTCCAGGATTTCTTTGGAGGAGAGCGGTCCTTACAAAAGTCGATGGAAGTTGAGTAGAGGACCAGCATCGAGTTTCACTGCTCTCAGTTGAACGACTACCACTCTAAAAAGGATTGGAAAGCAAAATTAGTTTTAATGATATCAAATTAATAGCGATTACTTCTTGTAAACCATTTAATCCATACTCATGATGGTTGTTGGCGAATCATTATAAAGTTATGTCTATTATGTATTTCACACATATTTTGATTCATATTTACTCTGAACTAACTGTCCTTCTAATAAGCTTATTAACTGGTCATTCACAAGAAGGGCAACGCACGCTAAACAGTCAAATCAACTTGGCTGGAAAATTCTTAGTCCGGATACTTTTCCCTAATTATAACTTCTCTCATTTTAATTCGCCATCTCGTTCAAATACTTTTGATGCACAATGACCCCTCGGTCTCCTCGACCTCCTTGGTTTTCCAATACTTGATAAAAGCGGTTATCCATGTGTTAGTGTTTTAGAAGATTTTAAGTTTTGAGAAGATTCATCTCAGTATAGTAGATTGAAATTGACAGCTTTTTAGTTAATAAGGGATGAGTATGTGACCTTCAGGGTTATTGGTGGGGGGTCACTAAGGCTGCCTACTTATAAAGAACCACAATTATCAGATATACATAAGGTATGCAAATTATCAGTTGATATCAGTCATAAAAGGGTGGGGAACCCAATCAAATATTTTCGACGCACTGGGATAATTATTATTGGATTTCTACACTCCCATTTCGGTAAGACCACCAGTAGAGCTATCATCTGCACAATTGTGGGCTGACCAGGCCGGTTGATTATCGACCGTCTACCAATTTTTTGTAGGTAATAGAACAATTTCTGTTTGATCTCTATATAGGTATTCACCTTCCTTCTTCCAAGGATGTTGGCACTTGCGGTTTTACAAAGCTGCGTTAAGATATCAATCGGCAGACACCCTTTATGGAACCTCATTAACAGCACTTTCGCCTTCTAAGAGTAATCTACGAAAAAGACCATTATTTCAACATTGGTTTTATACACGTTGCCGAAGGTGAATTTCACAACGAATTTGCTTAATTCACTAAGAATGAAAGCATTATCTACCCAATTAGATTAACAAATCAGCTTTTTATTGTCAGAATAAAAAGAAAACTTTCTTATCAACATTTTATTATTAGATATAGAAGCAATTTATCAGAAACTTTATTTGACAAAAAAAACAATGCAATTAATAATAAGGTCAAAGAATCTTGCTAACCAATTCATTAATTACTAGTTCATAGCGAGGAAAGGGAGGGGTGGGAGTGTTGTAAATTATGCGAGAAAATTTTCCTAATTGGCTATAATTAAGTGACGCCTGTGCAACCCATTTCTTTCCAAGCTAGTGAAAATCAAATCATCAAATGATTAATGAGCTCTACCTAATTACTTTTTAGTAAAAGGCTAAACTTGTGACTGGGGTTGTAGAAGCCAATTTAGGTCAAGTTATTACCACGCTGCCGTTACTGTAGATGTTGCAAACGACGACTCCGAACGTACCTTGTTTTTGTCTTTGCATAAAATCATGTAATCCAACTGTTCGTTCCATAAATCCCCTTCTCTCTCTCCTCCCCTCCCCCCATTTTTCATCACTTCTTTCCGTCATTAGTCTATCTCGATTCTCCCGTTCTTCTGATTTCAAAGAGAGTAATGAGTGCTGTTAGTCAGCCAGACTATAAAACGAAGTTTTTTCTTAGCATTATTTTACATCCATCTGCTTTCTTCAAAAGTGGTTATATTTTCGAAAAATAAATTCTTTTTTCACAAGTTCATTAATGTTATGTCATTAGAAGTACTTACGGTAGAATTGGAATTCGGAATGGAAGGTGAAGGCCGCCAGAGACCTAGCGTGACTTCTCCATGAGTCTCTGTAGCCCTTTCCAGAAGTTCAAGAGCCCTGGCATGAGTGCCACCGAGGACCCGCACTCCATTCACTGACACCAATCGATCACCGGCCCGCATTTGTCCACTTCGCTCAGCTGCTCCGCCGGAGGCCAAGCTTCCAATTATCAACTAATCAAGTAAAATCGATAAAGGATCAAATAATGATCTATTAATTTAAAGAATCTAACATTTATCTACGGGGTATTTTAGATAGCTCAATTTAGAATTATATTAAATCGATTTCATTAATTGGTCAAGAGCTCAAAAGCAAAATTAAGACAATTAAAAAACTGCTTATTTAATTACCTCGAAAGTAATTGTTTTAAATTTAGTTCACTTAAAATTTACATACTTAAAACTTAGTTTACGGGTGGCTAGGGTAAAAATATCCACAAATGTCATTATCGAGTTAGGATTTAAATTGAATTTGATATTTAAAACTTAAATCAGGCCTTCTTAGTGTTGATGACATTTTCAGTACATTAAATTGCTGCCATTCATGAGAATTTCATTGCTTGTATCCACGGCCTTTCAAATTCTGCTATAACTTTTGCGCCTTATTCAAACGATTCCCTGCCTCCATAAAAATTCGCAATAAAATGAGCGAGAACTAAAATAAAATTTTATGCATTGAAGTACCACGAAGGAGTAATATGCATTTTGTGCAGAAAGTGGAATACATTTGATTCATTTTACTTGGACAAAACGACCGTTTATTTAAAGGGAGAATGGAATGAGACCGATATTATCCGATTACAAAATTAAACTATAGTTCTGAGAGGAACAAATAAAATCGGTGCATTTGTCTAAAATCGCACCTCTCATCTCATTAGCTAAGTTAATTAGCATGCTTTCTAGAACAGAATAACAGAATCCAGTGAGAAGAATCGGATTCCTTTTATGAATAAAATGAAACAGATTAGGGAGCAGGAGATGGGGGGAGAGAGAGGGGGGGGTGAGAGGCGAACTAAACGATTCCAGACAAATAGAGATGGAATTAGATTAAATTCTTGGAGGACACTAAAATAATCTTTTCTTTTCACCATTATAAATTGCAACGAACAAATATGAAATGTGGCATGTAGGGAGCTAAGTATTGCGATGTCTGGCTAGTGTGGAGAAATGGAATGACAATTGCATATGCCAATTTTGGTTATATAATTCTAAGCGCGGAATAACAAATTAATTTAATGTCAAAAACAATTTGCCCATTACATAATTTAAGTTAGAAATGTAGACACTATTGGTAACTTATTAACTCTGTCTATTAGATGGGGAAAAATAAAATTATGACGAAATAAGAGCTTATTTTGGCTAATCTTCAGCGGTCTTCTCCGCGATGATGAGTAATACGACATGGAAAGACAGTTTACTCATCAGTACTCATGTCCAGGTTATGCAAGCATTCCCAATCACCTCCATTATTTTCATTTCTTTGGACTTGAAATCTGTTGTAACCTGAATGATCGATGCAAGTCGTCCCTAATTAAGGGAGTTTTACGCTCTATTGCATTTTAGTCGGTCAGTATGAACAGAAGCACCATCGACGCTGGAACGTCTCTTAGTTGGCCATGTTCCCACGACAATCAGTTTACTTATCTCTTTCAAATTTTCTCCTTTTCATACTGTTGTGAAGCAAAGATCATAGCGAATTTGAAAGGTAACAGCTTAGGCAAACTTCAAACCCAAGCTCCTATTTTACTAAGCTATCTCCTCCATTTTAAAAATCAATATTTCCATTTGAAATTCTTGAGAGAATTTCCTAAGTTTAGGGCAAAAACATTCGCAATCCTGTCCGCGTATGTAGGGAATTTGAATGTCACTGCTTCATTAATTCTCAAAAACCAAAATTTCAATACTTTTGCTGTCTTTATCAGAACAGATCTAGCCCTGCGGCAATAAGACTGGCCTAAATGTGAAATTGAACGACCCAATAAGGCCATGGCGCCAGATGTTGATTTGACCTCAAGAAAATATCGCAAGGCAGGAAGATTTTGTCTAGACCAGCAAAATAAACGCGTTGCCGTGGTACAAAATACTGTTGAGTACTAGCAATTTTGATCAACTCTACTACAAAAATCAATGCAAGGAATGGCCAGGACCCTCATTTAATTGTAAGTAAACTGAAGGTGAATCGGACTTGGAATTTTAATTATTCTTTCGATATGCACATGAGTTTATTGTAAAACTTCATAAGGTCGTTGGGGGAAATTTTAACAGTACTTGACTTGGGCATAGGGGACCGACCAACTTTCTTCTCGACGAGAAGTAATCAGGGCATTTGGTCATCCAAATCGCCGGATGTGCATTGATAGTCATACATCTTGTGACCTCTGACTTGACAAATGTCGACGTTGATCACTACGCCATAATCATGCAACAGGACGCTTATACCGTCGACAGGCTATAGCCGATTTGTAGTGGCTCAATGGTAGGGACTTTAATTTACAAATCACACGCAAATAGTCCCTGCTAATTCAATCAAATTTAAATACTTCACAAACCTGAGTGCCTTCTTCCGAACCACCAAGCAGTTTGAATCCGAAGCCGTTAGTTTCTCGACGGAGATTGACAAAGAACTCGCCAAAGGGATGTGGTCCACCCATTGAAGAACCTCGAGGCAGGGACTCGTAATCATAGTTCAGGGGAAGCCCTCCAAGGATGTTATCTGAAAAGATAAACAGGAAGGTAGCTGACTCATATCCATATTTATAACAGGTGCTCAATTTCAACCTGTGACTATTGTTCGTGAATTCTGCTATGATAATTTAAGATATCTGGATTCCAAGCGTCATTATATTCGTTTAAGTTCATAATTTCAAAGCACTTTAATCTGGAAGCAACAACTATATATGTATTTATTTGCTCCAGAAACCGACCGACACATTGGAATAGTCATGGAAGAGGATATATTCCACTGATGATATACTTTTTTTGTAAAAAAGAGAAGCTATATATTTTTTGTCCAATATCATACAGCCATTTTTTGTTGAAGAAGGCCAATCAGACCTGTTGTGATGAGTTATTGGAGATGATGTGATTTCACAGAATAAAATAAAAGTGAAAGCGTATATTATCGTTGCTGAGTGCTAGCCAATCACCATCGAAATAGAAATTCAATCATTTACTTTCCCTATGTTACAACACCAAAATCACCAACATGAATCTTGAGAAGAGAGGCAGCACCGAGCAGACTTTATTATGAAGTCTTCACCTACACAACCGAGTGTTAGTAGAACACAGCTTCTAGATCTTTCTCAATCTATTTACATACATCACGAATCACGGATCTGATTTTTATTAAGTAGTACCTACCGAAAGTTAACACACTTCGTTGTAAATTTACATAAGGCTAAATGAAGGATTAATTCCGGGCGTTCCATTCGTGTCAAGTAAGCACTATCAGGCAATCTACCCACTGGATTATCAACGAGGTACACTGAATGGCTCCTCAATAAACTTATCAGAGGCCAACACGAGTCTAGGCGAGGACATGCAAAAACTAAATGGCAAGACGGCATAAAACGTGACTCAGTTAATACCAATGCCGAGTTGGCCAAAGTGGGCCAGCCTGCACCTCGCACATAAAAGTCAGGTGTTGCAGCAGTGGGTTTTTACGTGGGACCCCCTCCCCCCCCTCCCCCCCACCCCAGACGGGTACGCGTGTGTAATTAGAATAGCGTCACACGCGACAAAAAACAAGTCAAATTAATTTTCCTACGCTGTCGTTATCACTTCTGCATAAAGGCATCATTTAACTTGCGATAACCAAAGTGTTTGTCGTAAATCAACAAGTAGCTCACTAGCGCAAATTCAGGTATTTTGGAGGGGTGGTTGACCAGTTAGAGTGGTCTCTTTGATTGCAGTTTCGATCGAAGGTTCCAATTACATTTGCTTCGGTAAAGCTAAACTCACTCGATTTCAAGGGATAAGCAATGAATATCCTCATTCCCACCATTGCCAAAACACGGTTAGAATGGGAGGTAGGTCTGTGTACCAGATTATACATAGATCAATTTCAGTTCAAACTCCTAATTTGGAGGTACAGTTAGAATCTTTCCATTAAATAACTACCAGAACGTCATTAGTATGCGCTTATTAAGATGGAGAGTGAGACTCGAGGTATACAAAGACATCGAGTAAATGTACATTCTTACCGGTTAATGTCGACTTAAGGCTATAACGTAAGGCACTTTCTATGAATGAGGACTAATTTGGAGAATTCAAGGGCTTTGAAAGAAAAATTCGCGAAACTATCAATCGTAATATCCACAATTTATAATTGTTTCCCTTCTAAAATCAGCAATGTTACCTACTTAACTATGCTTAAAATTAAAAAGTAGCAATACTTGGTTACCAGATTCAAAATTACTTGCGCTATACAGTTAAGGGGATGGTTTCAAACGTAACCTCGCGAAAGCCGATTCGACTGCTTTCTTATAAATCTCTATTTACAGTCTGAGTCACAGTAACTTCTGTCTACAAGTTTGATCTTTCTTGAAAGCGGAACGAAGAACTCATGGTCAAGGAATTTGAAATTATATTGAATTAATAATGAATTAAAAGTAGTTTAATAAATACACTGCGTCTCATTTTTAGTCATTGAATTGAATCTCCTGTCCTCTGAAATTTGAATTTTCGCAATGGTTAAATCGTAGACCATAGAGCCAGTCATTGTTGTAAAGGAAAAAAACATCGTCTCTGTGATACTAGGATGACACAGAAAGCAACACTTAAAGTATGAATAGGCAGACAACATTGCCAGTACCAAGTTTTTGTGAGTAGAGGATGGTTAGATTCCCGATTCCACTTCGAATTCAAAACGAATACCCGAGTTCTTTCAACCATCTCTTCAGAATTTTTAAACAGAACAGGTGGACATGTCGACCAATGAAAAAGAATTCATGGTTCTTGACCTTGTGACCTTTTGGAAATAGATAATTTTTTCGGATAAAACTGATAAAAAAGGTTTTCCAGCCTACCAGGCGGTCGGTTATAAAGCAAGAAAGTTTACAAAAATGATATCCCCACTTTAACTCGAAATTTTGAAAAAGTATAATGTCTTATTCATTTGAGTAAGGAAGTTTAACAATGTAAGTGGAATACCGCTTCTTATGTTTCCGTTGATGGCAGAGAGGTAAATAAATATCCTACCGCGCAAAGTATAATTTTTGCTCCAGGTCACAGCCATGGGGACGTCAATGTCATTTACATGCAGGGTCATGGCGTGGTAAAATTACTCGCCAGTCATAGATTGGTATATCGTTCAACCAATCATAGTTGGCCCCATCGAATATAGAAATAATATCCACCAGAGAGAGAGATTCAGCAAAGATAGTGTGAAATTTAGTAAATGTGTTTCTACCTGAATTTTTTTCCTCTCAGTTACATGCATTCACGTAATAAAATTTTATCAAGCAGAGCAGCTTATACTCCAGGTGATTGGTAAATAGAGTTAACTCACTTCTAGAGAGGCCTTGTTGTAAACAGTAGGCATCGAATTCTGTGCCACCATATCGTTTGAGACCTGCTGTCCAAACTCCACCACTATTTGTTATAGGGGATGGACATCTGAAGACCTCCATACCATTGAGGGACTCACCCAGACTGTAGATGCAATCGGAACTATTGCCCAGTCCGGGATATCCATCTCGTCGAGGTTCTTCTCCCGGCCCTGGAGTACGTGATCGCTGATGGACCGATGCAGACGTTGAGGTGGTCATACTCTGCACCCGAGACAATTAATAAGATCAAATTAAATTATGTCTACACCGACTGCAGTATTCTGAGTTTGATAATACGTGTATAATGCATTCATAACTATGAAATGTAGATAACTGTCAGCAGTAATAAAAACAAACGCCACATATCATGAAAATATTATTATTCTATTACGACAGATAGGAAAGGTGATGATTTTGATTTCGTTGAATTCGTTATTTTAATTAAAAGTGCGAGAAAGCAAAGAAACGGAATTATAATTAATAATTATGCACGCGTTTAATCATTTAGATGCTCTCAGAAGACCTAACGCAGTCTCACGTGATTTATTGTTGGCAAAAAAGAATTCATGCAATACTGCTTTCAATGATCAAACCCTAATTTTTTGAAAATAACTGCGAACATTCTGGAAAGTGGTTTTCCCGATGTGGAATAGGTACTAATGAAGGAAAAGGTTCAATTTTCCTATACAGAGGTGTAATCTGAGACTGAACTAATGATTTAGTTACAAATTATGAATACTGGTATCAGGTATCAACAATCTATCAGGCGGAAAAGCATTTGACATTAATAGAATCTTTTAAACTATAGAACTCCAGAAGGGAGAAGCCTTTTTAATGGCTTTAGAAACTGATGTCTCGTCACTCCTTTATCGTTTTAAGTTAATCCGAGTTAGGTCTAATCATTGGATGTGCATTTGCAGACATTAATCCTCTGTGGTTAGACTGTGAGCGATTAACCCTCTATTTTACCTGTCACCGCCAGGTGAACTTGTAACGCACTTAAGTCAATAATTACCCTCGTGTCCTTGCAATATTAATCTGGCTGCATGTTGCGAACGCAGCAATAAAATTGGAATTGGATCTTGGAGGGCTTTAGTGAGGAGAAGATGTCAAAATTTAGGTAGAGACAAACGAGCAAATGACTTGGACCAACAGCAGTAAGAGTAGCAAATCCCTACCATCTCAATAATCGACATGGTAATTAATTGAAATCACTTTGATAGCATTTCACTTTCCATCTAGTTAAATGAAAATAAACCTAATTTTTAATCAAATCTTCATTTGAAAACTAACGAATAAATGCGAATTATTTTGCCATTCTTGGCAGATTATTCAAATGGACCCAAAGAAGTGAGAAATGGAAATATCTCCTAGGATGGTGCCTGTGCGCTAGGCCAATTTAAGGGTTACCAATAGGTTATGTATTTGAGTCAATATCTTCTCCTGTTTGGGGTGTGCGATAGACTTAGCTCCACGTGGTGCGCCCTGGGCAACGTATACTCATACGGCAAAAAAGTCAATAAACCGGTAGTTGACTTCTGACTTCAAACTACCATGACCCCACTGTGTATCACATCTGACCACTTCCACAGTACTCATCTCAACTTACCTTTTTCTCTGCCTTTGTGTCTGTCTCTTTTGCATTAGTAAACCACTCTACTGTTCCCCCTCTCGGCTTTTTGTGACTTGGATGTTCCTCCCCTCCCCTCTGTGCAGCTCGAAGTCAACCAAAGGGCTAATGATAACTATCATAAAGCCTGCCATTTGATATAAATAAATAAATCTTCTCCTGTTTAACATCACCAAAAAGCATCCGAGATTCGGAATTTTATAAGTAGCTTGTGTGTACATCATAGAAACATGGTCTATACTTACCGATGATCTGGGGGGAAATGGATTACAACTAACCCATTCCATAGACTGACCTTAACTAATGAGGATGATCAAGTGCCAGCTTGATTCACTAGATAGAGTCAATTAGAAAACTATCGACGTTTATCTAGCGATGGGAATAGTTTCACACACTAGTTAAATACTAGATAATTAACTGGAGAGTTGCAAGCTTAGATTGAAACTTTTCCCAACATTCCCAAAACGCATTAACTAATATCAATACTAGAGAAATGCCATTTAACAATGATTGACGTGAGCACTCGTCACAACATTAGATGGTAGTAGACGCCTGGGATAAAGGTTAGCATTATGGAACTCGAATACTAACACTCCTCTCCCCACCCCCTCCTCACATTTGTTGAATAGATTTCCGCTGACAGTTCCACTCACTGGGTGTGTACCGAAAATCATCGAACCCATGACTCAACTTCGTTGAAAAGCCCGTTAGCTGCCGTAAAAAAAGTACATCAGATAAAGATAGATGTTCTTTAAATTTTAATCAGAAATAAAGTGGGTTGATTTCTCAGTCGCCCTCGAGTTGCTCTAACCAATGCCCAAATAACTGTGAGACAATTCGTCATATGAGAGAAAATGAAGAGATACATTATTTTTATCAAAAAAAAACTAATGATACCTGTCAAGTAATATCATATTTCCCAAATAACAAGAAAAACTGGTTCCTCGGGAAAAGTCGGGGAAAAAATTTTTCTCATGTTATTACCAATTTCGAATTTTGTTGCGACCTTGACGTGTTTATTAAGCATTCCAGTTTAAGTTCACTGAATAACTTGAAGTCAGGATCACCAGAAATGATTTTCAATGCATTTAAACACGGAAATTGGCAAAATAATTAAACGATCGTGTTCAAAGCAAATTTACATGAAGTCTTAGATTCTAAAGCCATTAGTTAATCACCTCACTACATTACAAACGAAGGACTGTCAACATTCTTAATTAGTCACCGTCTGACTTTTCAAACAAATGAAAGTAGAGTGGGCGGCAAAAAACACTTCTGGGCAAATCTTGAGGGAAAGTAGAAGTCGAAACGGGTTAGACCCAGTAGATGCCTTCCTTACTTTCGTACCGCGCAACTGATGAGTCATAGACGTTATTCAACCAAAAGAACGAAGCGTTCATTCATAAATCGTATAACCGCTTTTATACAACACTTAATAGTTGGGAAGTTAAACTCGTTCACACTTTATGCTGAAAGCAATTAAAAGCTACTCAATAGCAGCAAAATCATTTACGAAGATATTTAATTCAAGGAATACAAAATCGATTTGCGGTTCAAAGAAATAAGGAGTAAGGAAGTAAAACAATGCATCTGGAATTTGACGTGAAGGATTACTTCGCGAAATCCAAATCGAAATGTCTACTAAAATTTCACCAGGTAAAAAGAAAATCGCATGTCAATCGAATGAATAAATTTAAATATACCTCTCATCTGATTTTTTTATTTATAAATATGAAAAAAGAAAAATTGATTTTCATGGTCCATCTATTTACCCAACCACGTCTCACTTTGTATCAGCTTTAAGAAGTGAAGGGCCAGTTGGAGATTTTAAATTCCGAATTTCCCCCCCCCCCTGACCCAACATCCGGAGTGATGATTGAAATGTCACCCACCCATTTCCCTCTCCGCCTTACGCTTTTGACACTCTGGGCGCTATGTATACTGTTAGAAAATCGACCATTTTGGCACTATTGCAATAAGGAAAGGAGACAAAATTTCCCCACATCTGCATCATGAAATAGGAGCTCCATAACGGTTTGAAGAGCATGTCCACTCACCACTGCCCAAGGCCCTTATTTGGCTGATAACTTTCTGACTAGCCACGCCAGTTGTTCCCTGACCTGCGAGACGGAGATAAGGAGGAGAAGAAGGCAAAGTGACTTAATTACCGCAAAAAAATATGACTATAGCTGTGCCCAAGTAGGCGAGGAGCAGGAAGTGTATGGTAATATCTACCCCCCACAAATTTATCGCACTAAAGATTTTTTTGTGAATGCTCCAAGGACGATAAATTAGTGTGCCAATAATAATTGCTAATCACCAAAATGTAAGGAATAGGCAGGAGATATTGGAACTTTCTATGACAAGAGTGGTATGTGGCCGAACAATATGCCATATATCAATAAAAAACAGAAATGTATAATTGATAAAGTATCTATTAAAAACTACTATTTAATTCTTATTTTCTAAATAATAAGGAAACTGAAAAAACGGGTATAAAATAATACTTTTCTGAAAACTAGTTCCTTAAACACCTTTGAATTCCTTCTCCCTATCTTAAGTTCGGGATGAGGGTTCTTGAGGGACCTCACTATGATCTGAGTGAATGCACCCACAACTAATTTCTGAACTTCATAAAGTATAGAAAAGTAGCTAGTTGAAAGTCGAGAGGTCACAAAGGTGAATTTTTTAAAATTTCAAATTACTAGTTATGCAGCTTCGGTCATGGGTGTTTGATGAAAATTCGGGTCACTAATTCAACAAATTCCGCTTAAAACATCGGAAGCAGTTGACTCCCATTCGAATTGATGCATAAACGATCATCATAGCAATGAAATTAACCAACATAATTACCTTACTCAAACCAAAAAAAACTTCATACTACATATCTCCAGTGGAGAAGACGCCAAACACTTCCTCATAATACTAAAGGAACATCGATAACGTAGCGATAAACATGAACATCTGTAAAATTCGCCAGAAATTTGAGTAGTGAAGTGCCACTTTCTAAGTAGACGTGCCCTAAGATGCTATTTAGGTGTGGAAGAAAAGCGTTAGGCAACACCATTCTCCACTACCTCGTGCCATTGGAGCAGTTGTCAAAGGCGTAAGCCTGCAACGCATTGAAGATCACGAGACCAAGGCTCATAGCTGCACATGCCCTATTGCGGATTGACAAAAATACTGGTAAATAAAAGGCATGATACATTTACCTACGCATATCAGATGTAAATTTAAGGTAATTTTGCTTTGAGGGGGCCTGATATTTAATATTTGAATTTTCCATTTGAGAAATGCAAATTGTTAACTGAAGATCTCCGCTGCACCACTATGAATACTAAAAGCTTCTTTTTTATAGTAAACCTTATATTCTAAAGACTGCAAGGGAAAATATTCAAACGACAATTAAGGTAGAAAAAATTGAGTAAGACGCGGGTTTTATACCTGATAAAAGAAGGAATTACTCACCAGGTTGTAATCTGAAGGATGGAAGACTGGATATAAAGCGCTGCTGGGTGAGAAATCGTTTATATCTGCACCGTCTAGACAGAAGAAGATACCAAAATACATTTAGTAAGACACCGCTATAAGTAAGCAATCCTTACAGCGTGAATAAAAAGAGAGTAAATTGAGGAAGGATCTCTAGAGTACGCCTTAGCAACGCCGGGTCTCAACCGCTTCCTGAACTAAAGACAACCCCTTCATCCAGATTGTGGACTAATTAGGTGGGTAATCGCTGTAATGGCTTATTCTTCATTACGACAACCAGTATTTCAGTAGAAGTTCACTGAAATATGGTATTAAGAAGCCTGGACGAATCCAAACAATTTTCGGATAGACATTTAAGTGCACATATTTATTATTTCAGTGGCATAAATACTTGGAGTGTTTTATAACATAGGTTAGCATGACCTAACG
This sequence comes from Hymenolepis microstoma, assembly GCA_000469805.3. Taxonomy (NCBI): domain Eukaryota; kingdom Metazoa; phylum Platyhelminthes; class Cestoda; order Cyclophyllidea; family Hymenolepididae; genus Hymenolepis; species Hymenolepis microstoma. The sequence goes on along the minus strand of LR215995.1, from coordinate 4,074,016 downwards.
AACTGATATTCTCTCAGGTGACTCAGACATTGTAAAAAATTTCATCCCTAAGCTAGTCAAGCGAAGAAGCCACAATTGTTGACAATTTATGACCTTGCTAAGCACTTAATAGATCCCAGTGTGTTAGCCAAAAAAAGTTCTTAATCAACGTCAAAGAATAGCCATTTCAGTTAACCAGAAAATTATCGATTATGAGATGATTCTAATCGTTTTTTTTTTAACAGACATCTCCATTTGCTTAGCATTAAATTAAGTGGAAATGTAATAATAAGGTAAACAACATATCTAAATGGAACTGTACTGGTGAAGGTATAAAAGGATCGCCAAGTTAGAGGCTTTAAAGTAGCAGCCATTTATGCCGACTCTGCCTTAGGCTTATTTATTTGTGGGTGTGTGTGTGTGTACAGACCACCATGGTACTTCATTATGCATTCAACTCCGGCAAGCGTGGGGAGGAGGAGGAATTGTAAGTGGTATATAGTTTGAGTACAAAATATCTTACCAAAACTTAAAGGTGAATCACAGCCGGGTATTCTCTGAAAAAAAAAGAAAGGAATAACACGTTAGAGATGTGCTTTGCCACTCCAAGTTGGTTAAGAGTAATAGTCACAAATAAGTGCAGTACTTTTACTTAAACAAAGTTTTAGTTTAACGATGATATTGCTAAGGCCAATTTCTAAATGCTGTTAAATTCAGACCCCCACCCCCTACTTTTGAAGTGCAGTTAGCTATTTGACTCCCATAACCCAGTCGTTAATCGTTTTTTACTGTTTTAGCTACTTTTTTTTAGGACAACGAGATTTTATTCTTATGACCAAAAATAAATTTTATTGATATGCGGTTTGTTCAAAAGCTATTAAAATTGTTACAATTATCTGTGCCAGTTGGATACAAATTCATCTCCGCTGCATGCTTCCCATTTTAACTCCTAGAAGTTGGAATTTAGGGAATAAGCTTCCAAATAATGGAAATGAAGCAATGTTTCATTTAGATTTCCCCCTAGCAAGAGGGACAGTGGTGACTAACTACTTTTAAATACTACGTTAATTCAGAAGGTGAGATTAAATGAATGAGTTTTTTTATATCAAACTTACGGTGAAATGAGAATTGAGATTTGCGTCAGCGTGAGTTCGATCCGCAGAAATTGGGATGGCTGAAAACACGAGAAGTGAGGTCAAATTTCTTTTAAATTTTGAAATTATACTTTTAATCAGATTGGAATTGTGATAGACTGTCAACCTTCAAACTACTAACGATCTTCGCAAGAAACTCAGACGGAGAAAGGTGAGCTGCCTCATAAGCCAGGCTTTAAAGAACTTGGCGATGAAAAAGGTGCAGAAATATAAGAGAGGACACAAAATATATGAAGTTTGAGTGGAAATAAACACTCAGAGAGGCTCAGGAACTAACGGGCGACAGCGGTTCTAGAGATGGTAGGAAACAAGTGTTGGAGTTTTTCTTCTGTTTATAACAAACTCAGACATCTTTGCCGTGAAGGTCTAACTATCCACCCAGGGAAAAGGGAGGCGTATTATCATACGAAGAAATCAGACATTTATTTGATTCGATACAGATTTCACCACGTTGTCACGAAATTTAGCATGCAAACGTGCTCGACTCGCAATACTTCGGGAATTTGAGAGAAAATGGCAAAGTTACTATATGTATCTCAAATAATTTTCTGTAAGTAGAAAAGTGTAAGAGTGTGATATAAGGAATGAAGCCAATTTAAGTTGATGAGAAAAGGAAAAAATGTCTGTCCCGTGATCTGAAAACATATTAAGTTGATTTAATACAAAAATAGGGAGAAAAGCGAGTCACACTTAAGGCCTCAACTAGTACTAAAACTCCTACAATCATTCAGCCAGAATGGAATCTGATGTGTGTGCAGCGATATGGATCGTGGATTTTTAAAGATAAATTTTGTTTTAACTGTACAGTTTACTGATACGTGTAACCATAGCAGATGGGAAATGTTTTTTGAAAGAAAAGTTAAAGAAATGTTCAGGCCAATTTCTAATTCTCAAAAGTTTACAATCCAGTAAAGTCAGTTCCACTTGCACATAAGCATTTACATTATTTGACATCTAAATGTAAAATTATTTTTCATTTCAATTTTGAATTCAGTCAAGGAGGAAGAAATATTATATTTTTTTGCAAACAAAAATTCAAATTTTGCTCTAAAAGTGATTTTATTTTGTCCTACGCAAACGCTCCTAAACAAACAATAGAAGGAATTGGAAACGAATTCAAAACAAATGTCCCTTTTTCACAGGAGGACACCAAAATAAGCAAATAGAAATAAGGTTCTATGTTAATAAAATTGTAGAATTTTTAAACAAAGCGAAGTGCCTCTTACGGAAGCAATGTTAGAAACCGATTAATTGTGGGAAAATAGCCAAAACAAACTGAGCGTATTCAAATACTAGATAGAGATTCTTCAAGAAACAAAAGAGTATATATATAATTTTCATCAACATATATTATTTAATTATCAAATAAATGAAATATGAAAAGCTGCGTGACTAAAGCTCTTATAAAAGAACCAAGTACTAGAACCAACCATGAATTATTGATTCACTTGAATAAGAGTAATTGCGATTTATTAAAACAGCTTTGAAGATTCAACCCCAGGAGCAGGAAATAACGAATGCAGATTTCATCTTCTTTCCTACAGGAGTGAACTAAAGGACAATTAAAATCGGCTTTTGTTGACGGGAATCCTTTATATATTCGCAAAAATGAAATAAACAAACTTTGTCTCTTTCTAAATGAGCACACATATTTAAAAATAGCAAAAAGAGATTTCACTAAACTAACAGTAAGAAAATCATGAACGAATTCTCTGAAATAAGCCAAATAAGCAAAATGAAAAAAGACTTATGATAGGATGTTGTAAAGAAGCTTAAGTGGGAACATTAGACTGGAATAAATTATTGAAACAATAACGGAAATGACAAGTGTAAAGGCGATGCATTTCAATTTTTTTAAAAAAATGAGTAAACAAACTATTAATATCTTTTGTTTAAGTAAATTTCGCATTTGCAATGCAGTAATTTATTGAATTCTATGTTCCACAACTGAATTATTCAAAGGGGCAGTTAAAGATATTTAAATAAAGATTTATTTGTGGGAAGAAATCACTCCAATTAATCAAAAACGGTCATTAAAGAGAAAAGTACGTACATAGAACCAATGAGGGTTCTTGAAAAAAGCTTAATTTAAAGGATTAATAGATTATGATAATTGTGATGAGTACTGATTTCATTTTTCTCCAATTGCTTAACTTAACATTTGGTTATTTGTTTAGTCTGTATTTAATTACACTTCTGTACTCATAGTGTGGCATAAAATTAAGTAATCCAAACTAATTAAAAACTAGAAAGAGACTCAAATCGTACTATATGCATGCAGGATTCAACCCTAAATGTCTCTAATTAATAAATAATTAATTCAAGGCGATTTCAGACGCCTTTCATTAGTTTGACAAAAGAGAGAAGGGAGTTAACTTAGTCCTCGAAATAAAAGGCAGCCTTTTTTTTCAATTGTACAATTTAACAAAAAGGTTAAAAATTTATAGAAGAGAAGAGGTATTTGAAGCCTTTTAATCCAATGACTTTTGTTAATACCGCCAAAAAAATCAAGGAAGTAACGGCATCCTTTGTCCCTTATTGTTAGAACTGACGAGCAAAAGGCTTCCGTTTCGAAGAGTAAAAACAACCAGATGCAGTAGATTCAAGTATTTGCTGCCAAATTATTTGTTTTCACAGTGTCGAGAGAGAGAGAGAATTGAGCACCGACTGCAATCACCTTCTCTAGATGACCGACACGAGGCATTATGGTACCAATTATTCTATCCCATGGTTCAAATGGGTTCCAGTCATCATTCGTTCCCGTTACCATCACGTATAGGAGCAGAGAAGGGTTAGCGTTTTTAAAGGAAGCGTAATGCACTTGAACACCTTCAACACATCCGGACAAAACAACGAAATATTATTATGCTAAATCTATCTCAAACACCTTGAATATGTACCAGAGTTTACAATCACGTAAATGCAAGTTTCAACTACTTTATTTAAGATACTGAACTCAAAGTAGAAGAAGTAACAAGTGGATGAATTTTTCAGCGCCTCAATTACTCACAGAAAGCTCAGCTGTAATCCTTTGGACGGATTCAAGCAATAGGCCAACTGAGTTCTTTCTATTTTAAGTTAAGTGCAAAATTGAATTAAGGTTAATTTGCCGTTCTTGAAGAGTCATGATATGGGATTTCGACCAAGAAATCTGTGGCATAAATTACTACTTATTGACAGCACTTCACCTGTTCTTTGTTTAAGATTTCAAGTGGTTTTCACAACGAAGTCCCTTCGAAAATAGTAAACATCAAAATAGCGAGGCAAAAGTTAAAAAAAATGGAATGAAAACTTCGGGTCTTACAAATGCAACAACGACTGCGAAGAGCGAATACTCCGAATGAGCAAACTCTATCAAGGCACAAGAAGAAATGTCATGCACTTCCCTACCTTTCACTGATAAACGCTTATATCTGTACGCCTGTTAGAACAAGCCCCCAGGTATACCATGCACCACAACTTTATTTTTATTGGCTAACGCAGAGGGGGAGTCCGGTTTTGAGGTAATGAGAGATGAGAAATGGTATCGACTCATTCCTCATGCACATACAACAACGACTGCTCACGTGCATTGAGAAAATGTAAACGCAGTTGAGATGACTGGAAAAAAGTTACAATTTTGCAGTTCTATTCTGTCAGTCAACCTTGCAATGCAAACACGATTTATTAAAGCATTGAGCAATTCACAGATTTGAGTCGAACTAAGACGTCGACATTAGTATTTAGCATTCGGGTGAGTAGAACAAAACAAAAAAAGCCAACGTGATTGTGATATAGTGATTTGTAAAATGAGTCCATCGCAGAATTCCTTCCAGTACTTGACTGAAATCTCTCCAATTCCACCAACTTTCATTTATTCATTCAGAATTATAACCAGTGCACTAATGAAGATCGATAATGGTAACCTCTGACTTGGCCGACGTCCAAATGTATAATTGTTGGCAGTGCGAAAACTCGTGTTTTCGAGGATACTTTAGGCCTATCATTGGTTGATCAAATTTCCAGCGCTTGCCTGAGACTTCGAATCTAAGGTCCAGTCTTGAAACTGCGAACTGTCACGAATCCAGAAACAAATGAACACTTCACAAGTTTTCATGGCAAAATAAATGCATTGAAATACACTGGCAACATTACTGTATTTTTAAAAATCATATACAGCGTGTGAATTGGACAATAGAATGCTTAGCTTCTAAGTTCTAGAACATTGAAGAGAAGGGTTTAGTGAGGATTTATGATAATTTTTCTAGCATCTTGGCAATCAATTCCAGCTCTAATGGGAATACCTTCTCTTCATTTCCTTGAGCAGACTTGATTCTGAATAATTATATGCAGGCACACCGCGCAGAATTCAAGAAATGTGATTGCATGGCCGATTTTCCAGAGCACGTCTGTTGTATCCAACATGAAGATTTTTAAATTGACATGACCCACGATTTTTTGAATAGTATTCGGTACGACCACTAATGAGATAGACATTCTCGAACCTTCCAGTTCAAAGAATTGAAAAATCAAACAACTGTTTTATAATATTTTCACACAATATCATAAAGTTCAAGGCATTGAATTGAGAAGATAAGAGGTTTCAAAAGAAATTATTTATTTATTTCCACTAATATTAATTGACTAAAATGAGACAGACTAGGTTTAAAGTAAGCAATAATTTAAACAAAACTTTTATCTTAGACGATAGCTAGTATCTAACTCACCTCTTTGGATTAAAAATTTAGTAGTCTTTCCAACCGGACAGGCTTTGAGCACTTGGACAACCTCTAAATGTGTCAAATCCTTGACCCACTTATCATTGACCTCAAGGATAACGTCACCAACACGAATACCAGTGGGTTCCAACACTTCTTTCACCCGCTGCCCACCAATTTGATCAGCCAAAGTGAAACCGAATCCATTTGACTGTTTTATGACAGACACTGGCACCATTACAACTGCTCCTCCTCCTGCTCCACCTTTTGACCTTGACCCAGAGGTCATTATGCCTTCGTCTCCAACCTCTTCACCAGAAAGTTGAGAAATGGTTGGTGAGGTATTCAGGCGGGGGATACGTAGATCTGGAGGAGCGAAAGGTACACTGGGTTCTTGGTTCCCTTGTTTTACACCTTCGGTTATGGAGGAAACCTTTAAAGAGGAGAGGATTCATTAATATTTTTTAATTATATTCACAACTTTATTTTTTGGTAGCAGCAAAAAAAAAATCGTTTATAAAAAGTGAGTTTTTATTAGTGGGAGATTTATTATTAGATCCAGCTTTACATAGTCGGGCTTCCCACTTTGTCAAGATTTCGACACTTGAGGGTTAAGAAAACTAATACAAAATAGACCCTAAATGGAAGCCGTCAGGTTGCAAATTCGCCACGATTGAAGAAACCAATTCAGACATGAGTTAAATTGTTTTTCAATTAATTTGAATTTAGTAGGTAGTGACAGAAGGAATACGTCTGAAATTTTATAAATTTAAAAGAATTTACGATAATGCTTTTTGATAGACAATAGTGAAAATTGTTCTAAACCCACTTTGTCAGATATATTTTTAATAGTACTCGAATTAGCTATGTTAATGGCTATCTGGCCCATTGAAGCGAAATGTCCCAAAAACACTCAATGTTTCGAAGATAAACCAGGTTGTGGAGTCGTAGGTTAAGAAAATGCTCCGTTGACCATTATTAACCGGAGTGCTTTACCGATCTTCGAGGAAGTATTTTTCAGCACTTACCTTGGATATAGAACTAGAGTTCTCAAGTCTCTCTACTGAGGAACTCACATTTAACCACCTCTCTCTCTTCAATTGTTAATTGGTTATTTGGTTCACTGTAAGGCAACTAGGAGTAGTGAATCAACAACCTCGGATTTTGCAGATATACAAATCATTAACTCAGTACAGCTGCATGCAAAATAGTGATCAATACACGCCGATTATATGGAGACATCATAAAATATCGTTTTCACTATGGCAAGTAACTCCGACGGAAAACGCGGTACAAATTCTTCCATGATATGTCTGCTTTCAAGTCACAAATTGTCCCACGCTTTGTTGTAGCAGTAGACTTTTTCGCTTAGGGCCCAGAAATAACCACAACGGCTGTTTTTTACTGTTTAATTAGCAGTGAATTCGCAGAATTGGTCATAGTGCTGACTCATATTTGTGCCGAAACTTCAAAAAGAAACCTTAAATGCATGTGGTAATGTTCTTGAAGGGAAATTTAAAAGATTTGGAAGTTATATAATACCTATTTGATGATTCGGAATCGGAGGTTACAAATAGGAACTCGAAGAGGCTCCAGAAATTTCTGGCCACAAAAAATGGGAGATTGGAATTATTGTTAATTAAACATAGAGACAAGATTTAAATACTATAAACACGCTATTGAAATAATTGAACAAGTATCTCGTATGAGGACATATATTACATCATTTTAGAAACAAAATATTGCACCATTTACAAGTCACAGATAAGAATTCGATCGCTTTTTATTAAACTTCCTCCTTTTGTTATAATTAACACAACACGAAAATTGAAGCATCTAACTTGTTTCCAGTTTACAAATTATGGAAAAATTTACAACTAAGTTTTTTCCTTAAATAACAAAAAAAATGTGTTAAAATTCTAACTCACTTAACACAAATTTAAAATTCAACTTTACGAAATGATCGTGCTTATGTGCTAGGGAATACAATAACAATCAATTTTGATTTAATTAAATTATAATCCGAAGCAGCCCGAAAATCACGTTTTTTAAGCCGAAATAAAAGTAAAAATACCACGGGATATAATAATCTGAAACAGCAAGTATTTGAGGAATTTATTATACATTTCAGCGTTTTCTCTAGAGGGCATTAACTTAGCAAAACAGCACCACAAATCTATTCTCATTTGAGTAAAGGGCTGAAAAAATAAACCACTGTGTACTACATTAATAAGCCGACATTTTGAGAACATGATATTTGTTTTAACTATTAAAGCATAGAAGAAAATAAATTGAAAAATGTCACCTCATTTGGTTTTTTTAACTGTTAGAATTTATATTTGCAAACTTGAATATTTTATTATTTGCAGTTATTTAATTCTATTGCTCATGATTAGATTTATTATTTTAATTGTTAATATAATATTTTTATAATTATTATTTATAATATTATATTATTATAAATTATTATTATATAATATATTATTTTTTATTATAATTTAACATTTTTAAAAAATTAGGCCAAAAAATTAAAAAAACGAGGAATTTTAAATTTTTTAATTAATTCATAATTGTGTAATACTGCAATAAAACTTACCCGATTTATCAATAAATCAATGGCAAATTTTTCTATTTTATCTACATCAAATTATCCAACTTTACCAAATTTATAAGACATAAACTCTTGTGAAACGATTTCTCCTCATTTTAATTGATTTAATTTGAAAGATTAAGTTAGCACAGTGTCGTGAATAATTGGTTGTTCTAGGAGGATATTATGGACGGTTCTCAAAAACTCGGGGCCTATTCGATTAATAGAACCCGTTGGCGCTGCTGAGTTAATCTAAAATAATAATTTAATTCATTCCATCAGAATTTCGGTTAAACGATAAGTTTTGAACAAAAGAATGATTGTTACGTTTGCTGATATGGTGAAAAGGAAGCTTGTACACATCGGTTTCGAAACCAAAGATTCTCATATAACTATATATGCTAGTGATGCCAACTTTCATAAATTTAAATAGTTCAGGTTGTTGCGCTTGGTTACACCATAAAATTGAAGGCCAATTGTTTGGTTAAATTTATTACATTTATCTAAATTTATTTTAACTTTGCATTTCACACACCAGTTCGAGTTTTTCTTAGGGCAGATTTAAACAAATTTGACAAATTGGGAGAAAGAGCTTAGTGTCATTTATTCTGACACCAATCTGCTCAAATGCCAACATTTTTAATCATAGGACATTCTTTTTATTGTCCCCTCCTAGAAGATAACAATTATTCCAACTAATTGGCGCAATTGCAAGAGGGGAAATAAATCAATACTTGGCCTTGTGGCAAGTACTTAGGAGGTGAAATACATGCTCTGCCAGTCCAATAAACTATCGAAAAGCAGAAAAGCAATGGTCTAAAATGATCCATAAAATATTTTATTTCAAGGAAAAATGAAAGTGAAGCATCAAAACTATAACAACTATTTTTTGCCCGTTAATTATTAGCTACATCTGGGTTACAGAATGTTATATTAAATAGGGATTTGTATTTATATCTTTTTGATTTTCACTCACGAAACTCTATAATTAGCATTCTTGAAAAAGTAAACACAAACCAAATACACATGAACTCCCACATTTATTTAAACAATGGCGCATTAACACATAATATGGCCATTTCTCAGTGTTAATATTAGTGAAATTTATTGCACATTCGGGGAAAGGACACTGTGATAAATCGTTTTCCTTAATAGTATAATATTTATTAATCAGCAAGGTCCTGGAAGGAAAAAATTCAAAACTAACTTCAACAATGAGTGTAGGGATTGGAAATTATTGAGGAGTTATGGAAAGCAGTAGAAAATAATTGCGAACGATGGGTTTAAGAGGGCCTAGAAATTTTTATTTAGGAGACTAAAAAAGTCTATCACAACCTGTAATTGATAGATGGCCCAGTGCTACCCATTATTAAATCTTGAAATTCGATTCTCACCTGAGGTTTCTTAACTTCGATAGTATTTCCATTGGGAGTCATTGAATACCTTTGGGATACCGCTAGAGAGACGGTACCTCCAACAGGGATCGACTGAAATAGAGCAACAATTTGATCATGAGAGTACCCAAGAACGCTCACACCATTGGCTGATACGATCACATTTCCCACGCCCAGGGTTCCATCTTGAGCCGCCGGTCCACCTGGGATCACGTTTTTGACCTACATATAGGCAACAATAGATTATAATTATTAAATATTTAAAATATTGTGCAGTATAATGAAGCAATTAGTTCACGTTACATGAACTCGAGTGAGCACTGCTACTATAGAAAACTCTACTTGCTCATGCCTTTAACAAAGCTTAAAAGTGACATAATCAACCACGGAGTTGAATCGACTGGTCTGCAGGGTATGAGTGGAAGTATAAAAGGCATGGAAGTTAAGCATTAGTACATATTAGAATTTAGACATCTAATTACTTCCATAATTCATACATAGTTTTACTACATCGGCTGCTTCTACACGACTCTCTTCTCTGTCTTAATATCATTTGGACTGGTTAGCTGTTTCCTCGTTGAGATGGCTTCTAATGCCTAAAATTCATACATTTTCCCCACTGTCATGGATAATAACAGAGGATTTAAAACATAAAGTATGAAATAACCTTGCCAGAAAGGATTGATTTATGCAGTAGAAAAAGTCACTTCCATTTTACTGTCCAATGAGCACTGAATACTGCAAACAGAAGCAATCCATGAAACGCACTTTGAAAACCCGAAAAATATCGATTTCCATTTAAGTGAAGCTCTTTTGATATGCTAACCTTTCTTCCCTGGTTACGGTTAATTCTTCCATTCCACTTTAGCCTTTATTCAGACCATTTTACTATTCAGTGAGTTTAGACGTTTCCCGTTATTATACCTTGTATATTTAGTGCCATGATATGAGTAGAAACCTTTAGAACTGACTTTTGAAAAGAATTTAAGGAATAAACCTCCAAACCAATTTTGAAAGAAATTTTGCAAAACTAAATTACCTTATCTGGCAGCCCTCCATGAGAATAAAGAATAGGAATAGAGGAAGCAAATTTAAATGTCCTTTGGCAACAATCATTGCTGGATTAAAAATCAACTCAGTTAGAGTGAAAATAGCATTGTACCCATTCATCGATTATTAATTTAGTTGCGGGAGATATATGAACATGAGATTTACTTTCAGCCAAATTAAGATATAATGGAGTGAAAGCTTTGCCGACTCAGCAACAGCGAAAGGAAAACAATTTCTGACAACCGGAGGGAGGAAAAAGGACTACACATCAGTACTTAATTGAATTAGTTCACCACCTTTAAAACAGAGGAGGAATTAAACACCGTGTCAAATCTACTATTTGTTGGGAAATGTGACAAGGAAGTAGGACATAAAAATATGTAAAAAAAACCTTTATATTTTATTTCATATTCCTAAAATTTAATTCCACAGTTGCATTAAGTAATGTTCTAACTTTGGCGAAAATAAATCTTTTCATTTAAAAGCAAAGTCTTTAAAGTGACATGGTGTAAAGCAAAACTGTTCACGATGACTAATTTAATTAAAAGGAATATATGTATATATCTCTTTCCAGAAAAAGAATTCGGTCTTGGTGTAGTGTGCTTTAGATAGAGAAATCCGCATATTTTTATCCCTTTATGACTCAACAAGCTTTATAGCGCAAATGATTAATTCATGTTGAAAATAAGCTTTTAACAGTTGCGAGTACGAACAGAATTTTTTTCCTATCATGAGACAAAGGTGAAATAATCCACACCTAGACGGACTCTAGAGCAGTCATGCTCTAGTTAAAAACTCGAAAACATGTTATTAATAATTAAGGAGACATTCACTCGGTTCCCGATTTATCTGATTCAGATGATTTAATTGAGCATATATATTCACAATACATATAAGAATATGTGTGGTTGGACAGCATCTTGTCAGTTGTGATGTAAGAAGAGAGATATTAAGGTAGTTTGACCGCATGCTTAATTAAATCAGCCAATCATTAGGCCCTAAACATTGCAGACATGAATCCAACCGGGAACTTGGAAATCAGAACTTTGGAACACTGGGATATGATACAAAGAAGCATGCTTAGAGCAAAGATTTGCATAACACAGCGCTTTCAAGTAAAGTTAGATCCCTAAAATCCTGACATCACTTAATTCTCCTAGACGATATTCTTACTGCTTTTTATCCTTGGATGCGTAAATCTCAGTTAGTACACAGAGGTCAAGAGAAATGATTCTATTACAAGAGCAGTCATGTCATCTTTTAAGGAGGACACCTTCAGCAAGCAAGGAAGGAAGATGTTCTGAAATACTATAGTCAATGACTGAGGAAAAAAACTTAAATTTTTGTTGGAAAACAACTGGGGTAACACTAACGACAAGTAAGAGATAAAGGGGGTAGGGGTGTAAAAAGTATGGATATCTTTATTCGGGATAGCATTTGCTTTCAAAAGTTCAATTCCATGAATCTACTCAGAAATACTGACCGAATTCGTGTCCAGTGCCTTCCAACAAGTTGATTTATTAGAATGGTCAGTCAGATTAATTCGATTTGCTAGTTTTCTCCAATAACATATATGTATGCACACAGACAACACACGAATGTCAAGAATCATGGGATCGTAACCCAACAGTGAATATGCAATGTTGAGAATGACCAATCGTTCAGGTCAACAGTAGGGAGAAGGAGGGGGGATAGAATGCAGAAATAATTAATGTGAGTTTGTTGAATGTCTTTCAACTGTTCAATCTCACCTTAGAAAATTAATTTTTAATTCAGCAAACTTTTCGCAAAAATTGCCATGATGTTTTTATTCACTCGTCGTATATTTACTGGATCATATACGAATAAAAACTCATCAATACAGATAGTAACTCGTTTCTCAAAAGTGGTAAACGTAAGAATTAGAAACTAGTCAAACTAGTTCTGCAGAGTTCAATTGTCAATTAAAATCCTACGACAGTCCCGATTTGAATAGCTTTTACAAACTTTATAAGGTACTTTTGGGAAAACAACAAAATGACCTGTAGAAAACCAGGATGTCCAGGACTTGATCCTCCAATAATCGTGAATCCAAATCCTTTTGGCCCTTTCACTAGCACTGCAGTCACGAGAGGTCCTTTGATCTGCGCCACGTCATCCGTAAATCGACTACTACCGGAGCTCACTGAACCAGCCACTTCAGGACGACCCCCATTGGAACTGTGCACGCTTCCATTCCCATTCGGGTGGTTCTCTGTGGAAGTCGATGAGGCTGCAGAATTATAATTCCCAGTTACTGTGGCTTGGAGTCTTGCAGACTCTTCAAAATCGGCTTGAGTGGGTGGCTCGTATTGAGTCTTTTGGTGAATGTGGTCGACGTAGAAGAGGCCATATTCCGGATGGTCGATCACTTCCCATCCAGTTGGAAGTGGGATGTAGCTTAGCTCTCGACCTGATGAAGACTCTTGAACCTGTGTTGAATATGGTTGTGGCTGTTCCTAGATTAAAATGCAAATAAGTTACGAAATTCATGCAAGGCTTAAGATCAAGAAATCACTTTACTAACTGTTTGCAAAATACAGAGAATTTGAATTAACATTAATTTCACTACTTCCACCAGTCAGTTTGTACTAAAATGACATACTTTTTAATTTATAGTGAAAGCAAGATGTTAAATTTAAAACCTGCATGAAATAAACGGCGCACATAATTTCTCCATCCGAATGAAAAGAAAATAGTAATTAAGAATTCGATGTAATTTGCTTCGAACACAAATAACTTCAAAGGCTCTATGAAGTTATCCTACATAAGTAATAATCTTTTTCTTTCAATTGGACGATTAGGAAGATGTTGCAAAAAAAGTGTGCCACTGATTTCAGTTTACATCTCACGTAACTGTCAAGCTGACAGGAGCAAGGTTTGCCCACATATGGCGGCCTAGATACAGCTTGAGGGAATTAATTACCCCTTGCCCAAAGCATAAACAGATTGATCCTTCATCAACGAGCCTAATGCATTATTTGTCGATAATCGAAGTCCCAAGGTTTAATTAACTCAAACAAGATGCAATGCTTTCTTGTAAGGTGGATTTATAAACAGTACGTTACGTTCAAAAGTTTAACATAAACGATTTTAAGCGATTGAATTGAGTTCATATTTCAATGTCCATTAGACCACTCTACTCCGGTACGAAATAATTGAGAGAAAGCTCAAGGGAGAAATGAAATGGCTCATTAAAAAGCCATGAAATTTGTCGCAGTTTCAGTACTTAATTTTATGCTGACAAACCAAATGAGGCTTTAAATAAGCTCACTATATAGATTATTCGATCAAATATCGCAAAAACAATTTCTAATTATTCATTTGTAAAATAGTAAAAGTGACGGATTGACCTAGGATTAAGCATGTTTACGATTAGAGTATTTATTTGTAAGAAGATTCGTTCATTTTTTTCCTAAATTATGCAACGAGAACTATGCTACTCGCATCAACCAATAAAATAAATGGCTAAATATAAGTTTAATTGGTCAGGGCGCATGAGCCAATCAGAATATGGTATAGTGAATCACCCCGTTCGCATTAACTGATTCAGCCGAAATGATGGAATTGCTCCTATTTGTATCTGAAGTGGTGATACTGGAAGAACCGTTTTCAGCTATACTCTCTTTAAAGGTGTTTTCAGCACCCTCGCTAATGGCCGTCAAGTTGAGTGCTGAGGCGTTAGCGTCCGGTCGAGGTGTTCCGTAATGGTTGCCTAGAAACGAGAAGGAAATGGATTAGTCAGCTTACATAATATCCTGAGCAATACGTAAGCCACGTAATAGAACAGAATATTGTTTTTCAAGTAAGGCACAAAAAGTATGGCCGTAAAAAAGTAGCACCATTCAATGTACCTTTCGTGTATAATGAGGAAATGCAATAAATCACGAGAGAAGGCTAAGACAGATGACATTATTCTGTCGTATAAGACGGATAACCTGATACACCACATTGCAGACAAAAACAGAAGCTTGATACTTCTCCCTAGATATATCAAGAACTTGAACAGAGAAATTTAGGAATGAATATCCAGGTTCAGCAAGTTTCTCGTCTTCGGCGACACAGATTTTAGCTTATATTTGAGTAAAATATCCCAAACTTTCACCTCATGTAGGCAATAGATTTTTTAGAGTGATATGAAATTACTTGGATTTGAAAGTATTTAAATAAATTAAACACAAAAATAATTTTTAAATTAATGATAAAATGCTCTAAAATTCTTAATTGAGCGATCATTCGTGCACTTTATGACAGTAGGCCAGAAGATCTCTTCCATGAAGCAATTACTTCTCAGAATCCGAAGTTAAAATTTGTGCAGAATTTTAGACAATCATGGACTTCAGAGTAATGAAAGTTTTGGTGATGCGTTCTCTTAGCGATTGATAATGTCATGCAATTTCTAGTTTAGTTTTTAATGCCAACGCCCCTTCATCTCTCAACTTAGGTTGAGAGAAAATGCCAAAATTGTCCTGATTTGGAAAGTAGTATTCAATATTTCTGACAATTTACTTTTGTATATTCAAAATTAATCTTATCTCTCTGCTGAATGATGGGTACCTTTGTACATTCCAGATTCAAGGAGATGACCAGATTTCTCCAGAGCGAGAAATCGTTCCACCTCAAGGAATTGATAATCCACTCCGTCGCGTTCTTCAGGTCTTGGCCCTCTTGTTGTGCCTAAAGCGATCAGAGAAGTTGATTATGTTTATATATTTCAAACCAAATGGAAATTAAGCGCAAGCGTAACCTAGGTTAAAAATTGCCTTGACAGCGAGAAAGAGTGAACAAAGATGAAAGCTACGGATAGAAACTACGAAAATAGGAAGAACAAAGTTGTATTTAAATCTAAACTTTACGCTGGAGGCTGTACTTTAACAGTTACATTTAGGAATAAGGGTGGGAGTTTTTGTAATGAAAGGATTTGCAAATACACGGTATCTATGGGCGAAAATCTTTGTTCTAGGATTTCATTATCAAAAAGAGGCATTAGTTGATTCACAATTCAAGCACACTTTGGGTTTATTCATTTAATTTCCAAATCTAAGTGACCGATATTTTTATAGTAATACCATATAGATAATTGTTTTGAAAATATTTTTTTAGAAAAAATGGACAATTGAGGTCAATAACACTTACAAGGTACAACCCTCTGATAAATATTATTCCGCGTAACTTCCTGGAGTAGAAATTCTGGAGTGCCGACCTCAAACTGAGCTCCAAGAAATCGATGGAGATTGGCATCACCAGTTGGGAGGGCAGAAGGAGAAATTAATTTAAGGAGAACACGGGGTCGATCACCATTTTTGGAGGAATAAAAGATAATTTCACAGAGTCGTACAGCATCCAAATGTGTAAATCCGGAAATGTGATAATCTCCAACTTCAAGGATAATATCACCCGGTCGGAGGATAGAAGGGCTCTTTTTGGGGGAATTGGGAGTAGGTGATGATATTATTGGATGATAGATTAGCTGAGAAGGAATTATGTTTTTGCCGACAGTACAAAAAAGACCTTCATCGGAACCACCTTCAATGGGAAAAGGAAGCGATTTTTCAGGTGAGCTGGCAGAAAGAAGAACTTCATAAATATTTGCGTCCCAATAACTGATTTTGTCTTTAGGAAGTGATGGTGCCTTTGTTGAAGCAGTGTTAAATGTACCCGCAGAAGCCAGAGACATCACGTAGAATCTAAAAATATTTTAAATGATTAAGAATTAAAATATACAGCTTATAGATTGCGCTTTGTACGATATAGAAAAAAAAACTTTAAAAAGATTACATAATAATCTTCAATCCTAAGTCATGAAAAGATCAGTGATAGAAATTCAATTAAATTATTATCCAAATTCACTTTGATTATGAAGGATAAAATTTTTTAAACCCATTTTAGAAGGATTATTACCAACCTGATACAATCTCAAACCTGCATAATTAGTATGCGTATGACCTTCATATTTTATATAGACCGCTGTTACTTTGGAATGGCTAAACTGTTAATTTTTAACTTATCAGAATTTGAAATCAAGGTTCCATGAAAATATTCAACAACTAAAACATTAAAGTAGTTAACTCTTCATGCTCTTAGGATATTGGATAACTCTCGAATAAAGGGTAATAAAAAAGGGAAATAAAATAACGGCTATCGCATTATTAAAGCTTGTTCGAAGTGTTTCAATTTCTGGGCTTTAAATATTGCTTTAGTTGCAAAAGTTCGGAAAATATTCACTTTCGGGGAGTTTTTGTTTCCAAAAATTGCACGAGCAGATATCTGTTCCCGATATTAGTTTTAACTTTGATGTAGAAGATTTAATGACTCAATTGATTAATGTGTTTGGTATTTTCTGTTAAAAATGCACAATTTTATTAAGTTATGGTGGTGCGAATGTGTAATTATGTATTATTTTTTTAATGTGAACCCAAACTAATAGTTAGAAACGCAATATGAAAAATTTATCATCAAATTAATATTTCATATTATTCCATGAACTGTGTGCTGAGTTCAAACAGAAGAAAGGTAGACTTGGTCCTTCGTTTCATCGAGAAGTTCGGTATAGGTTGTCCAATTTTTTAGTAAACATTATTTTCAAAAGCACCCCCTGTTTCTGCATTCATATACAACTGAATTCGTGGCGATTAGCTATTGCATGTTTAGCTGCTTTTTTGATACATGTGATGGGCTTTGATGATTTATTATGGTCGAAAATCGCCAACGACCAGTTTACGACGGCTTTTAATAAGGTATTTATTTTGACCTTAAATCTATTCATACATCACCGATTGGCATAATAAACAAGTTGTGTTAACATACTGTCGTCTATCTATTTTATAAGTCTAAATAATTTACAAATATAAACAAGCGGATATTTTGCCAATCCTCCAAGGAATGTGCAAAAGAATACTTTCAACTGGCTCTGATATTATAGCGTTTCATATTAATTAAACATGCTAGAGTGTCAAGTGAGACGATTGAAACAGTATGGCCACTTAAGTTGTTTCTTTTATAGTTTACAGATTTTATTGAGAAAATCGCGTGAACTTTATAAGTTGCTGATCCGTACTTATTATTGCACATAAGTGCAACCGAGAGCAAAAGGAAATAAGTTAAGTTACCTGGTTCGCTAGGATATTTTAATAGATGGCTGAAAAAGCTACACCATTTTATTGATAAACCAGATATATAAACAAACATGTTTACGTTCGACGTTAACTATGCTTCAACCACGACACATCTATGTTGACTGACTGCTTAGTTATATTTTTCTTTATACACGAAGTTGTGAGTGGGATGGTGGTTATTTATTACTCGGAACCTCCAGATTTCAATT
This sequence comes from Hymenolepis microstoma, assembly GCA_000469805.3. Classification (NCBI taxonomy): domain Eukaryota; kingdom Metazoa; phylum Platyhelminthes; class Cestoda; order Cyclophyllidea; family Hymenolepididae; genus Hymenolepis; species Hymenolepis microstoma. Next base: position 4,055,810 of record LR215995.1, on the reverse strand, counting down.
GATATCTACAAGCTCTGACATTAATACAAACAAAGCATCCTTTTCAATTAAATGAATTGATTCTGTGTGACTGAAATCTTGAGGCGAACATGTAATTAAAAAGTAATATATTTTAATTATTTACACTCTGGTTTAAATACTGATAGGTACAAAATTTTATCAATATAGATGCAAATAAATATGATCGAAATATTTCTTCAGAAAATAATGAGGAATTTGATTTGGAGATTAGGGGGAATTTTGAAGGTTGTCGAGTGGATAAGATTAAAGACGGATTATAGTTGTTAGGTTTTCTTCAAAATAATAATTTTCAATTTCCTAGGTCGTGAACGAGAATGCGTGAATGACCTCGAGTTGTTTTATGGAAATAATTAACATCAAAATTAAAATTTGTGGAGAACACAACACTAGTGTGGCTAAACTAAGAATTCTCATACGCACTCCAACGTAATACTGATCGCAGAGGGAGTAAGTGCGATCCAGAATACAGAGATCAAATAAATATTCAACCGTTACTTCGTAATCAGCGTAACTAAGACTATACTTTAATGACTAAAATCTGCGTCAATGAACACAACCACAACAAACGCCATTCATACCATATGCTAAGGTTTCCCCAATATTGTTGATGGAGCTTAGTTAATTTCGGAAGCTATTCCATACTAGAGGATTTTGATATAGAAATTGCTGAGATTTAGAGACTGATATGAAGTGAATTTAAATTTTGTCATTTTTTTCTATCGCGGAATTAGTAAGTGTAAAAATTTATAAATCTGAGTTATTATTACAATAACACTTTTCAAACCAACACCATTATCATTAACAAAATAATTTTGGGATTCTAAACGTAAAACCAGAAAAATGTTTGAGGCCAAATAGAAGCACTTTGACGCAAAAACAGTGCAAAAGAAGGCGAAGAGGCGAAAGGTTAATCAAAGTCGAAACTCGATTTAATTTCAACAAATGTCGACTTAGCCAGTTCAATATGACTAAATAAACATATAACAGTAAAGTCAGAAGTTTTACAGCTTATCTTTACCAAAATATGCACAAATCTTAAAAATTACTGATTTATCCCCGTTTCTAATTAAGGGAGCTTTCAAATAGTCGATGAACACTTTTGATGCACCTATCTTAATAGTTTTAAGTAAAAATCTAATGTAAATGTGTAGTATAATCATGTAACACAAATTAGGAAAAAATATTATTTTTATTGCCTAAATAGTATTAACAGAATTCATAATTAAAGCGTAATTAGCTGGCTGTTTCATATTTGCCACCGAAAAAGGGCCGCATTTATTTATACTTACCAACCTTGACAAGTAGTGTGGCGGTTATCATAGGTGGTCCTCGCTGTTCTGCTCCCCTGTTTTTTTCTTTACGTCCTTTTCTTTATTGTATATAAATATAATGTCGCATATATGTAATATATGTGAGGCCTCTTTTAATCGACCTTCGAGACTGGTAGTTCATCAACGAACTCACACGGGAGAGGTAAATATTTACAAATTTTTGCTTTATACTAATTGAATTATTTACATGTTATTTACTTCTGTTTTAGCGCCCTTTTAAGTGTCCCTGCGGACGCAGTTACATACGCCAGCAGCATTTGAAAAGACATTCCATAAAATGTTCTGGTCAGCCTAGTGTATACAACAAGCCAAAATCCCTTCTAAATAAATCAGTGAATCTTAATGAATACTTATGTCCAAAGTGCAACGCCGGACCATTTTCGAAAAAGAAATCTGTCTGGGCCCACATTGCCATCGTACACGGGTTTGTTTTCTTTATTCTTAACGCTTGTCACTGTTTATAACTGCGTGATTTTCATTGTTTGTAGTGAGCGCCGATTTAAGTGTGATAAATGTGAAGCAGCATTTCCAACTCAATCAAAACTCGATCGACATTTAAATCGACATCATAATCTTCAATGTCCCAAATGCGCCATGAGTCTTTCTGATCCCGATTTTGTTCCTCATGGCCCTCTTCCTAGTCCTAACGAACGATTTGAAGACTTTGCTGAACTTCGATTACATATGGCTGAGGCGCATCCTAGGCAAAGTTGGTTTAATTCTTTTTACGTTTTATAGACAAAATACAAAATTTTTTATAATTTCGTATGTCGTGCTCTGTGTTAACTATTTATCTCCACTCTTCTCAATGTTCTGACTTCCACATCTTTCTCTTAAAAGTCCTTTTATGGATTAGTTTTTTTATATTCCTCTTTTGCTAGTCGGCTATTCCGTAAACCCATGTTCATTCTCTCTCAATATACATCTGTCTTCTACTTTGTTTTTGTAGTAAATATCGTAAAACTTGACAGTATCTTTAGAAGATATTATCCTCTGCCACCCCAAATTGACTTGTCTCGATTGGTTAGGTTCATTTGCTATTCATTTTGCCTTTTCACTAAAGTACCGTTTGATACAAATTTGCCCCTTGTTACGTAAATATTGACAAACTATCAAAATTTATTTTGACCCTTTGGGCTCTATCTACCTGACAAGTCGGCTTATGAGTTGTTTACTTGTATCTCATTTTCTCTTGTGCATTTTTTTCAGACTGAAACTAATCTCTTAATGGTTCAGTTTGCCCACACTCATCACCATTTCCTGTTGTTATTAAAACTGCAGTTATTCAATTAACAAAATTTTTCTTCACAGAATTCACTTGTACAAAATGTGGGGCTCAATTCTCCCGTCTTTCTCAACTTCGAGCACATGAAACCACTCATGTCCCACTAGAAGAGAGGAAGATCTTCATATGCACTCACTGCTCGACACCTAATGTAACGGTAACTAATGAGGAGACCGTGGATATTCCAAAGCCCGTTGCATTTGCATCCAAACGTAGCCTTCAGGCGCACGTTCGAGCTGTTCATGCGAGCAAGCTGCGACGATACCCCTGCACACACATCGATTGTCCTGCTATCCTCTCAACTAAAGTAAGTTTCAACATTTTTTATTTACCCTTAGTTGGGATGAGGTGGTTGTTAAAAGACTGTATTGGTATAGGATATAAATTCATCACCATGAAATTTCATAGTTACCTTTAATTCAACCCTTTGTTGGCTGAACGTACCTTTATTCTTAATTACAGAAGTAAACTAGGCTATATATATTCTCATTTGGTATTGACTACTGTTTATTCTGGATTTAATTTGCTCTAGTTACCATTTGGGTCTGTGATCTACGTTTGTATTCATTTCTTGTACTTTTGGTTCGGGATCTTTCGTAAGAAACCAGAAGTGCCCTCGTTATCTTATTGGGTTGTATTGATGAACACTAATAGTATTGGTAATGTTTTTACTTCCCAAGTGGTGAAATTTCTTGGCTTATTTGGTTGCTTTTAAGAATTGGGAATGGCATCAAGAATGTAGCTATGTAATTGCATCGTCATCTTGTAAACGTGTACCAGAGTTAGGGGTAATTTGTCGAAATTATTTTCATCGCGGCTCTTTCCCATGGGAAAATTTATCTCTATTGCTTGCTGTCTTCATTCTCATATTTGGACCCTGTTCGTGCTCTTATCCAGGCTGAATTATGATCGGCTAGTTAGATAACTGAAGTCAAAGTGGTTCAATAATCCTTGCATCAATATATAATTTTTCAGATCATATTAACTCAGGTCAGGTCATTTTTTACTTGATTTTGCGGAGATATCTTCGAACTAATAGTAGTTTATGTTGTTTGCGGTGAATGAAAGCATTTTAAAAATCTTGAACAAGAGACTTGGATCCCAAACATCTAGTTAAATTTGCTTTTTCTGCTTTAATCAGGTTGTTTGGACTGAACAGATAGCTTGACAGTTATAAATGATAACCGCGAAGTCACTAATGGACAAGAAAAATCTCCAACAGCCTCTACAATAATAGTTCAAATTAGCTCGTAGTTTTTAATTCGAAATACCCTTTAAACGTCCTCTTTTTTCATTGACGTTACAATACTGTTGAAATTTCAGGACATTCTCCTCTTAAGTTGGTGTGCGTGTCACTTTCTATAACCTCCAGTTTTCGTTCCTTTTAGCAAAAGCTCCAGGCCCACTTGTCTCGCCACGAAGAAGCAGCATCTAACCTGGAAGTCGTTCGAGTATTTCAGCGTCCTTCCCTCCATCCACGTCGTACGCGATTCACTTCACCTTCAGATCACGAAACACAATCGAGTCCAAGGCGCCGCAGGAGGTGTGTTCCCCTTCGTGATATGCTAGAGGCCTGGGAGACTGACAGTCAGAGTTCCATCCTGGCTGCGCTTAATAGATAAATCAATCCAAATACTTTCTAGACTTTTTCTCATTCCTGATGGCTGTGAATGTATATATTTACTTATAGATTTTGTTATCTTCGGCATAAATTCTTTTTAATAGCTAATTTTGGCTAACGGTTTTTAAGATATGTTGGAAGGCATTTTGTATTTGGTGCTATATCGGTTTGAATTGCTTACTTTTTGCGCTGTAATTAATAGTGTAGTGCCCCAATGGCAAAAATACTTCACACTTCAAAGCATGTGCATTGTTGAGATTGGCTGATTGTGATCGGTCTTTCCATTGAGTCAATAAATGGCTTTGGATTTTGTTATGAATTCTCAAACCGGGTGAATTTGGTCAAGAAAAGCAGTCTATTTTCAAATTCCAGAACTATTTCTTTGAAGAAGGGATGGTTATTAGTGTGTTGTGCGAAGCAGAAGTCTTCGAACGATTTTATGCAGGATGTTGGATAAGACGTCGTTGACAAAGTTTGCAGCAAAGAAAGGTGAAATTATGTTATTGATTAGTAAGATGGTGTGAAAAACGTCAGGAAGAATTGTATTGAGTTACATTGTACCACAATGAAATTACATCAATCAAAAACGTGACATTACAATTAATATCTGAATGGAGAGAGTCAGGTCAGTGGTTTAGCTTACTTATTTGCTTACCATCGCTATTTCCGGTTGACATTGCTTAGCATTTTTTTTTGCTATTTATTTACAATTCAATAATAAGTTGACGCTCTCTTACTTGCCTGATTGGTTGAAGTTTTGTTGACGCTTTCTAGGGCAAGGCCAATTGTCGATCCGTGGCTTTTTTTCAAAATAAAGGGCCAATTTCAAATGATAGCATTTTTGTTGCTCATTGACAGAAGTATACAATAAGAAGTCTGGCTATAACATGTGACATCGATATGTATATAACTGAAATTACAAACGTTTAATTTGAAGTGCAGTGGCCACTGAACTAGTGCACGAGGGGCCGAGCTTGAATAGAAGATTTTTTTGAAGATAAAGTATATAGAGGATCTCGTGGAGTTACAGGCATACTTAGGGAGATTGGGAAATAGGAAGGAGACACGAGACAGAGAAGGGTTTATCGGCCACGCCATCAACGCACGTGACAACATGGCATGCAATCGAAGGCATTAGTTCATTTACTTATTGGTACTGGAGATCTACTATTAGTTGGCGTTGTTACTAGAATAGCCAAGTTTCGATTTACTTCTGAGGCTATCGTTCCGCATTTTGCACTAGATTTCTGACATTGCATTTATATGTCGAACTTGAGTAGAATTTTAAGCGTGCTGTGACAAGACAATTGAAATTTTCACCGTTCGTTTTGGGTTGTAGTAAGGGTGTTTAAGTTTTTCTACAGAGCAAGCAAAAGCTAGATCCTCCGGAAGCACAAAGTCATCAAATCACTGTGGGACTCGTGAATCAATTATTCAAGTGCAAAATGGTGAAGGATGCTTACAGAAATGCATACTCAGATTGGTGCAAATGGCATTAAGAATTGTCCTACAAAGTTTTGTAATACAGTCCGAGTTGTTTGATGTACTTTTGACGAGCGCAGATTGAAATTCCAATTTCAATTAATGCCATATTATTCCCTGTTGTACGTATTCGGATTAGTAATTGAACTGTTTTGTTTTTTGGGAATTTCCTTTCAATCGCTGATAGATTAGACTAGTTAAAAAAATTGAATGACGCATCTATTTCTTCCAAGTTCTTCCTCCGTTATAGTTGTTCTTGCTTGACTCAACGTTATGCGAAATGTGGCCAATCTGATCACCATTACAATGTTTACTGCTAACGATGTTGATGGCAAAAACAGGGCCACTTGGTACTTTTACCAAACCAAAAAATCGTGTCAAAAATTTGTCTTGAACGGTGGGGTGTATGGCCCTCCACGTAAATATTTAAAAAGGAATAAAAGAAGAGGACTCCGGAATTAGGAGGTTTTGGTCTCAAAACCGATTTGCATTATGGTGTCTTATTTGCCTTAAGGCCTTGAGCGTTTAGAAGTGTTCTGTTTGGTCAGAACTCAGATACGCTTATATTCGCTTTCAGTCTCATAAGTTGCCCTTTTACAGACCAGTGGAAGAACTCTTATAAGTAGGGGTCAAATAGAGTACATTCTTCCTGCTTAAGATTTTAGTTCTCCCATCTTCTGACTCCCTGCTGTCGTTCCGCCGTGATCATCTTGGCAGACACAGATGACTTAAGGTTCTTCATCGAATTCTGACTGAACAGTATGCTTACTCCGCCTTTATCAATGCTTCCATCTCTCAATCCTGGTTGCGGTCCTCTTCGCATAAACCTTACTCCACCAATGTCCTATCTTTACTCTTCCTTTCGCCAAAAAAAGATGAAGGGCCCGACTTAAAGAATATCTAAAGCCACCTAAGATGGATGGGGAAGCTGGAACTGCAGCACTAAAAAACTAACCTAACCCTTAAAGAAAAGAAGGTAAAGCTCTAGGGCTATCAATATGATCAATGTTTCACAGGTTCAACGATCAACAAGGTGACTGAAGTCTTAGGAATAAGCCACCCCACATCAAAATGTCACTGACTAAATTTTCTCATTCTTGGCCTGACTTTTACTTCGTTTCCACGCAATTGTAACAACCCCATCGAGGAACACAGTTGATACAATGCACTTTCACTGCAGTGGAAACTGCATTAGAATTGACAGATCACATATAGTTAATAATTCTTTAAGCCCAAAAAAGTGTAAAGGACTCTACGTTAATGGATTCTTGGCCGTTATTCTAACTATACCACTTTCATCTGCCGGGCGTTAAGGATAAATCGGACAGTCTCAACAGGAAGAAGTAATTGGTAAATGCAAGATTTTTACATTTAAAAGAAATTCAATTGACAAGGGTAAGTACACACAGTTCTGAAAGAGTTTTACTCAAAATAACCGCCAATAGTGTCTACTATTATAGCCTCGCTCCGGCCCCGACACCTGGAGCAAACTGATTTTACACTCATTTTGTCACGTAGGCACCTGGATTCAACTTACAAATTAAATGACAAAAAGTAAGACAACGGAAAAGGCAGAGGAAAAGCAGATGCTTTCAAGACCACAATGGCGGAAAGAGGTGGGCGTTTTAAAACCACATTCTCTCAGGGAATGGAGGCAGTGTGTCATTACAGGTAATACAGAATACGAATAAAGCTACCTTAATACAATGCAAAAAGGTTAGTAAAAATAGATTACAGATTTGATGGGAGGGGCACAATATTTAGGGAGTAGTAGGACACGAATAAGAAGTAGAAGGCCCAGGTGCAGAAGGCGGGGATTTTGGAGGGAAGAATACGTCCTTGGTGAGAGTACTGACAACGGAAGGGACTTGTTTCTTTCCAGTGTATTCAGCAGTTGAAGCCAGGGATTCAAACTCAAAGGCGACTTCGTAATTCACTCGGGTTAGAATAGACATGATATCCAGAATACGTCCGTATTTGCGCAGGCCATTGTTCAACGCCTGTATGAACCATGAACCATACACTGAATTTCTGAACGCGTAATAGCCTAATGAGAAGCAAGGTAGCAAATAGTTAATTGGCAATATTTGAACCACATGCAAACCACATTCAGAAGAAAGCAAAAAACAGCAATCAAGTCATGTTATGTGCATTTTGGTACGTGAGTTTCCTCGTGTTTCATGCAGTTAACCATATCTTTGTTATTACTAATATAAAATGAATTTGTACCATCACGCCGCTGTTTCAATTCGTTTCCAGTGAAAAGGCTCATTTAACAGACGATATTTTTAAAAATAGCTGAATTGCCTCACACCTAATTGAATTTATAATCCAAATGAATCAAAATCTGATCTTGTGGGCAAAATAATGCCAATATCCAAAAAGGCTTCATTGAAGACTATCAGACGCACAATTCGAGAAGCCCAGATGAACCCTATATTGCAATAAAAGAAAGCGAAACAGAAGCAAAACATTCGTACCAGAGAAGGAAGAAGTGAGAGGGGCGAGGGGAGATAGGCGTAAAATGTCGAGCGTCTTGTGTTGCCAGGCGATTAAGCAAAATTATTTATCCGATAATTCACTATTAAAATGGAATATGAAAACAACAAGCGACCTCAAAAGGTAGTAGGGTTAAAGAGAAAGGCGAGCAACTTGAAAATGGATACTGAATATGATAATAAGCTGAGTGACGACCTAAAATACCAGAAATTGACAAGGCCATGCTCTCAAATCTGAACTTGAGAAAGTTCCAAAATACACCAATAATCTGCTAGTGCAAAGTCAACTGATCCAATAATTAAACGGGAATCCATTATTAGAGAGGAGTCTCACCAGCCATCTAGACAAAGACCAATCACTGGAGGAAATATTAAAACTCCCATTCCCTAGCAGAAGACCCTAGATAAACTATGAAAAGCACATATGTTTTTACTCGGTTAGGAAATTCCAGTAATCCGTTATCGTGCATTGGAGGTGCAATATCAATTCAAAATCACGGATCCGCCATTTCTACATTATCGCCATTGTAAGTCACGACATGGTAAGGCCAAACGCTTTTGATCGATTTTTTGCTGACTCATTTAAGACAATTCTGTCCCGTTGAAAATAAAGTCCAATAATCATCAATGATTGATCAAATCTTCTTTGAAAATTCATTGTCCAGGTAAGCCCAATTCACCAGTAAAGAATGAGTTTTAAATCATGTCAATATTGCCTCTAATTTGGTCTTGAAGTGAAAATAAGCCTGTCTTTTATCTCCAGGTCTGAGTAATAGCAGTCAAGTTTATGATAATCTCAAAGTATTTACGAAAAGAATCCTTCGTTGACCAAGAGACTTGAATGATGTAGTGGATCTCTTTTATCACTGATATTATAATTTCAAAGAAACACGCGGGAACGAGAGGGTATCATAATTTGAAATATATTCTCCAAAAATACCTTCTTACTCCAACGCTGGCGTAGAAAATGGAGGTGCGGGTTATTTTACGGCTTTCAAATTATAGCATTAAATGCTGCATCGCTTCCACACACAATAAAGCGTGGTTTAATCGCCTATTTGTCATTCTTAGCAAAAAGTATTGAAATCGAGATAATTCAAACAAACAAACAAACAAGAATAAAATAAAGGTTGAATTGGAAGGAGTAAAGGTGGTCGGTGAATGATTAGGTCGATAACGCATTCATTCAAGTTGATTTGCCATTATTGAATGAAGTTTTAGAAAAGACAAGTGGAGTAGAACCATACCCATGACTAATATAAGTCTAGCCGATAGGAATTTTAGAGGCAATGCAGCCAAATGCTTATTGATCTTAGGTGAGTAATACATAAAGTGAAATTCGAATGAACCAAATCTCAATCTTCTAACCCGCTCTCCTCTCCTCCCCCCCCCTTCCCCCAACGCCCCCAAACTATGCTCATAAATTCAATTGCCCCAATAGTTGTATAGTCCAAGAAAGAATCGATCATTCACATGTGCAAAAATGAAGTGTAAAAAAAGTATTTCTCGTAGAGGTAAAATCTTAGAAATGGTGAAGACTAGCTACCCACCTGTCAAAATACCGACACATGTCTAAACACTGAACTAGACAACATTGTGAAATGGAGAAAAACATACGATTAGTCAAGTCAAATTTGCAAAAAGCAGTTAGGTAGGTTTAGAAAATAACTAATGTTTTGCATAATAATAATAATTGATGATCGATAAAAAAATTGATATAACACGAAGTTATGGAGATATTTTGAATGTCATTGCGAAAGCGGCTACTCAGGGCTGTCAGAAGCACAGCGAATGAAAAAGAAAACCAAGGCCGTGAAATGAAAAGGGTAAAAGTCTTTTGAGCATTAAACCACAAGAACAAAAAAGAATTACTAAAAGTGAGGTCATGTCACAAAGCTCTTAAATCCTATCCTGCCTATTGGAAGTGTATGAATAACGTCGATTCACTTATCAAAAGGAAAAAAATGAGTTAGAGGCTGAAATCAGAAAATTTCAATAACTGGGAGCTACAAATGAACTAAGGAAGTCCTCCGACATGTTGACAGTTGCCAAAAGTACTTCAAATGGCTACATGTCGATTGAAATCTTCTACAATTACAGGACTAATTGGACTATGCTCTGAATTAATCAGAGTGGATGTTCACTAGATAAACTTCGCGTAAAATACCTTAATGGCTGTTGGTGCGTATCCAAAAGCATGATCATGAGTGGATGTTGAAGTAATCAGTATTGTAAAGCTATTGGAGCTAAAACAGACCCCGCTAACTATAGAAAGATCATTCTTCTTGTTGTGGTGAGGAAATCCTTTGCATCAATGGTCTGTAAAAGGCTGTGCTTCCATATAAGAGGACGATTTTCAAATATCTACCATGAATTTCCTGCTGGAAGTTTTACTGAATACGTGATCAGAAACTCGAATGAAAGGCATATTGCAGGAAGAGGCGTCCGATAAGCATCCAAGAAAGGCTCGTCGTCCTTCAATTAATATTAGATGATCTATATGCAGAAAGAGAGGACCTTAAGTTCAGACTGTTGAGCTCTTCAGGCCTCGATGGACGGTGGAACATCTTGAATATGCAGATGACCTATGCCCTATCATTCCATCGATTGGGCAAGCTGGACAGCTCCTTCAAAGACTTAAAACAATTTGGAAGCGTGTCGGTACAGATTTTCGTCAATTATCTCTCCAAATTAGTGATTACAAGGACGATAGAGTCATATCTTCTTTACATACAATGGCTCTCCAGTGAATGATAAGGCTATAGCCGATTATGCCATAAAAATAAATTCCATAAAGACTAGGCGACGGCTGAGTGAACATATTATCGATTAAAACCCGAGCAAAGGCACTAGAAGTGGCCATCGAACCTGTCCATCCATGTGCTTTACCTATAGTTTTACATAGCAAGATATATGAAATTGATTAAAAACCGTTCAGAACACCGTTCGAAGAAATAGGTTAGGATTGCCCAGTGGGAGACAGAAGTATTAAAATTCAAGTGGGAAAAAAGTCTCGTATTATTCATGAAAGGCCACAGCTGAAAGATGTAAGTGAAACTATGTGTGTATAGATTAGCAAATGAAAGTCATATGAAAACTCGTCACCAAATCTGACGAATCTAAACAAAATTCAACGGGAAACAGCAGTTGACCCAACAATCACGAAGCTCAGATGAAGTAGGGTTATCCTGATTCCTTGACTCTCACTTCTGCAACCTATTCTACAATGCCTTCTTCCCCCCCCCCCCCCACCCCCTTAGTAGTATGGAATTCAAATTGGTGGGGGGAGGGGGGGGGAGAGGGGGTGAGAATGACAAACGCCACAACACAGAGCTGATATAAGTCTTTGCATTAGGATTGTGTGACACAGTACTTTAAATTTCTCATATACGATTGACGGATATAGACATTAAATCCAGTTGACTAAATCGCTGGATTTAGACCTAATCACATTTAGTCCATAAAATTAAACAACGGATGAAAAGATTTTATGTAAGACCTACTGAGAAAAGGGAAGTTGAGTGTGAAATTTCGGAAATCTTGTTTTGAAATAAACGATTTCTACATAATTCAAATTGTGTGACGACATTTCATCCGCTGGGACATCATGGCGTAGGTACGTAGGAGGGTTCTGCTCTGACAAAGCTCTGCTCAGATGAGAGAGGTAAATTATGTTGATAGATGTCAAACGCAAAAGTATGCCTTTGTGGCACGAATAAGCTCAGAATCTCTCCATGGATAAAAGATTAGGCTGAACTTGGCATCAAAAAAATATGATTTTTCAAATGAGTAGATATTAACAATTCTTGAACCGGAACTCCGTGTGCGAGTCACTTATTTCCTTTAAAATTTGTCAATGCCTCAAAGCAACCAAAAGCGACATTTCTTAATGTGCTGAAGCAGGACAAAACTACCTACCTGCCAGCCAGAATGACTCGTAACTAGGTCAGCCAATTTTAGGAAAAATAGCCAAATACTAACAACAAAGTCTAATTTGATTTGGTTCTGGTAAAAAAAGGCTTAAATTGCCACAAGTCTCCTTCAACCGACTTCATCTTCCTGCTCCCATCTCCAAGCCTATCCCAGGACGATTGATGGTCAACTATTAATTAAAGCCAACGCGTTGTTTGATTAATTCTGCGCCACCAACATGAACAAATTAAATCTAATAAGTTCAGAAAGGCTCATCCAAGTATACCGACAAATAGTCTAAGTTCGTTTACATCTCGACAAAGCAGGACTGTAAAAAATAAAACAAAAAAATTTTATATGACCTTTTGGGAGTATCTATTTTTGTAGACGAATTTGTCCGGAAAGCAAGCATTAAAATAGCTGAATCTCGAGAATCAATTGAGGGACAAAATAATTGCTCGGAAATAATTAGTGGGGATTAAAACCTAGTGGCAAATTTAAGCTTACCTCTGTGTTGCACTCACTAATTGGTCGTCTAAATAGAGCACATTCTGAGGTTTCACAAATGTAAAAAAAGGAAGTAATCGAAATTCAATCGAGAATTGCAAAGTTCGAAATCAATTACTTTGATTACTCTGCTTACTCTACAAACCTCAAAAGGTTTTGGATCAGCAGATGAAATCGGTTGACAACTTGGTCACCAGTTGAAAGCACTAAGATTAAAAATTATACATTGAGAAAGGAGTCGAGAATGACAACAAATGGGCAAAATAAAACCGAGATGTGCAATATCTTCTAGCATTCAGATATACTCAAATGAAATTTACTCACAGCAGAAACAGAGTTATGAAATGTTGCTAAAAGCACTTAAATTTTGTAAATAGAACTTTTAAAGTGTAGCACCCAACTGAATCAACACTTCTAAATAAGAAAAAAACAGATTTAGAAGAATTTAAGTCCATGAGGAACCAACAATTGAATTTCAAATTCCAGGGGCCGCAAGACTATTAATAATATGATATTTTAGTGAATAGTTACAAGATGGATTCAAGGTCACATCTTAACAGCCCTTTCAATCAAGTGGATTTGAATTAATGCTTCAACGTGCAATGCGTCTAGATTCTTTTCTTTGGAAGAACTAGTGTACAGTCCACGAGAGGCCCCTTTTTAAAGAAAATCCATTAAGATCCTAAGAAAAAAGTCGAGAAGACTACAAAACTCCAAATCGAAACACTTGTTATAATAATTAGCCAATTAGCGCAATGATCAAATATCGGGAAGTAAGAATTAATGTCTTTTCAATTGTTAGTGATGATAGCATTTCAAAAGATATTTGAAAAATGAGATCGCTTTCAGTCTTATTAGAGACAGGAGTGGTTGAAACGATGCCTCACAGAGACCCTGTACTGGTGTATCAATGCGATTCTCCTCAAAGGTGCATATTTCTCTGAACTAATAAACGATGAAGAAAAACAACCGAATCCGAATCTCTCCATCCTTCTCCAAAGTTATTCATAACTAAGTATTTGCCTATTCAAAGGCTATCATACAATAGTAACTTTACGAGATTACGAATGGAATTTGCCAATAAGTATTAAATGAACGCATTAGTCATGCAGTGCACTAATTAAAAATAAAAAATTTATTTATAGTATGACTGCATTTTATAATTTAATTTAAATAATTCTATTGGAGTCCGAATATAATTATAAAATTGCGATAAGCAAACAAGTAGCCCTACCGTTATAATCTTATAAGGGAAGTGAGATGGTTTTGAGTTTTGATAGTGGATTTAATTTATTTATCAATTCAAGCTAGAGAACTTGTTTCAGAATTATAAATAATTTCTGGTTCTTTTGAAGCATTTAATAATCAACGGGATTAGTCGAACGTACTACCCAAACAGTCTGCTAGCAGTGACCGTAGTCTACAAAGCACTGAGAATATTCTAGAACAGTGATTCTTTACTTTAACCGGGTATAAATAAGAAATTTTCCAGATATATAACAAATCGACTAGCATTTTTTTCTAGATAAATCCAACGTATTTTCAACGCAGCGTCCGATGATAGGTAAACTCAATCAAATAGATGCATTTTGTCCATAGAATTCAAAACGATTTTAAGCAAACTCTGGTGTGTGTCTGTACGAATGAATTGAGTTGGCATGACCAACCATGAAATTTATTCACCTGGTCAACAAACTCTGAACATCGCGAACACAATCCCGTCCATGAAATTGGGAATCAAATTATCCCATTTAATGTTGGAACAGTACATATGGTGATTTATATCCTCCTATGAAAAATGGGGAAAATCAATGACCTCAATTCATTACTAACTTCTTTTTAACCCCTCCGCAGTTTCTTACCTTCGTTAAATTATTTGAAGTATCCTTTATCCAAATGCCTTCCGATGATTAGAGCCTGTAAAATTTCCATTTTTTTTGTTTGTACTGTCACATCCAATAAAAATAATATCGATTTTGTGCGAATAAACAAACATATACTGCTTGAATAGAAAAAGTGTAGCATTGTCAAAAACAGTAAATTATTCTTAAATTTCCACTCCGTATCACATACAAATCCGCTGGCTTTTTCGTGGTTTCAGAGTAAATAACATAAAGAGATTATTGGAAGGAGTATCAAGGCATCTAAGCTCTCAGTCAACTAGCATTGGACTAACTAATGGCCCTATCGCAGTTAATTACAAAGCTTCCGTTTCGTTCTATCACAATGGAAAATGCGTGTATGTCAACTATCGAAGTGGGTAATCATTGTGCTACCGTACAGCATTGTCTGATCGCAAGGTGAACTCCCTTTGGGACACAATGGCTTGAGTAGTATTGACCTCCCCCCTTCTTCTATAGTGTCTAACATGTCCACATAAGCGCTTGTAAATGACACAGTATAATAGGATGTGATTTTGTAGAAATGTGTTCACTCTGGATCTTCTCCAGGTAGTTATTAAAAGCCAAAGTTACATTGTTGTTAAGTGAAAAAGGACAGACATACCAGGTTGAACAGCGTATGCTATTAGAAGATCCGCCTCAATTGGAATTCGACGCAGACTCCCAAGAGTCCCTGAATCACTGCCTCCGCAAGAACTATCCGTCGATACAGTCGTCCCGGAGTCCAAAAGGGTTCCACGACAGGCCTGGACAACAAAAAACGTTTGAAGCGATTTAAGATGAATTTTTGATGTTAGTTTTATTGTCTAAGAAAAGAACAGTGGAAGGCATTGACGTAATTTCCCACTACTCAAAGTAGACATTCTTTAATAGGCTGAAAATAGAGAACGAATTGACAGAATCAATCCAAAAGAGATGAGTGAAGCTACCTTCTCCTCGAAAGAGAGGAATTTGTAGGAGGATGATAGTAAAAAAGTCACTCCGTAAACGAGCCACAGCTAGAACCAAAGCGTTTAACCAACTCTTTAGTGCGGTTTTTGACTCATGGGTGACAAAAAAACGAAGACCGTTACGAGTCGGCGCATACATGTCCAAGATATATGAAAGACTTAAATAAATATAGAATAATTATAGAATAAATACGGCCGATTTTAAGCTACATTCATATTAGAGGTATTTACGATTAGATTCATTAGTTAAGTAAATTTATTTATTTATTTCAACTTCATTAAACTTATCCCATGCATCCAGAAGTAGCCTTTTGGAAAAATTATGAAAGATGTACCACTCTACTAAACACAGGCCGTTGCGCAGCGTTAAAAGTGTGCTTCTAGCAAATGTAACTCTCCGCTACCCATCGAGAGAAACTAAAAGAGATCTTTAAAAAAAAATCCGAAACAAATTTCGATTTTTTATTGGGAAAACCTACATTTATTAAGAACGATAGATTCATTATTTCTCCACGCAAGTATCATAAATAAAGACGAATACAAAATAAAATTTTTGAATGAAAGAGAATAAAAAATGCGTAAAATTTTTTCAACTCCGATAAAATGACTACCAGGGAAGCTAACCACGCCTAAAGTAAAATCATTTTTTTAACGTTCCTATTTCCGAGAGACATCTCTCGGTTTGCATTAGTCTGTCGCAGAAGTAAATCAGTAAAACGACAACAATTTAGATTTATTCTCTCCAATTCTATAGGCAGCAGTGTCTAGAACCAGTGATTTATGAAGCAGCAAATATCAATAGATGGTTACTTTTGAAAACTGAGGCTCTTCTATAGATAAAGAGTTCAGTTTCTGTCACTAGGCACCACTGGACTACAGATGACTCGATTAGAGAGAAGGAATGCAGTTAGCCCAAGTCACTTCATTGCATAGATAAGGTTTTTGTATAGGACTACAAGTTGTCTCGATGTTGTTGCTGTTGGGAGATCAAAACACCAGACTATGGCATTTTTGTCCCGAATAACTGTCAGGTTGTCAGGATTGATGTGCACCCTCGCCTCGATGAGGCTGGTAACCTAGCGACAAAACAAGAGCACTGCAGTTATAAGCCTTTTTGTCTTTTTCCTATTAGTTTCTTTATCAGATATTCATTCAGCCTACGAAGTAAACAACAGTTCTATAAACTTTGGCTGTCTGAACCTTATAAACAATTTAGGTCGAATAATAAGCCCAAATTGAATAAGTCGGAATCTAAAATGGTGAAAAAAAATAAGCAAAAGCGAGGTGGAATCAAGTAGATTTGATTTTTGGGAGGATGATAAGCCAAAATAAATCCAATTTTATATAAAATCTAATTAATTAAGCAAAGATTGTCCTAATCACAACAAAAATATATTTAAAATTCAGCAGGTAAATGCAAAACATTGAATCTATTTGGAAAGATTTTTATCAGCTAATCTGTTACTGGGCAGAACCAATATTATTCAACCAACCAACAGTGTAAAAATAGAAATGGCACAAAATTGTCTAAAGACTGCTATCTTCAATTTAACAATCAAGCAAATCTCTGATCTAGATTCTGTCAAAAAAACACCCGTCATAAAAAAAATAGTTGGCAATATTTCGAAAAAACAATTTAGGACCATTCAACAATATTGTTTCAGCAATTAAAAACGTGTTATGAGTTTTTAATTCGATTTTTTGTCTGTAATGCCTAGCAAAAAGGCATAACTAAGTCTCAGGTATCGACTACTCAAATTTGTCGGCATTGTGGCGTCAATCAGAAAAATAAATCAAGAACATAGAAAAGAGTGTTTCGTGGCGTTTTCTTTATTTTAACTTAGAATTCGAGAAACTTTCATGCAGGGATTTAAGTAGCCATAATATGTCGCGTGGAGCTCTACTAAAAAAATACGGATAGGAGAAAGGTAAATAAAACAAAGTAACCGATAGATTAACGAGTTCAAAGAGCGTTTGGAAAGGTATTACACGAGAAACAGTTACTAGTGTTCCAGCACTCATTCGTATTCCAGTGCTCTAGAGAAGGATTAGTGAAAGTCGTAAATAAAATAGCCACCTCATTATAAACTAACCTGAATAAAGAAGAGTTTCGGTTTACCAGCCAGGGACGGACACGTATTACCGCGAAATGGATGAATAAGTTGATCCAAATGGACTGGGCCATCTGTTGCGTAAATTGAGCCACCATCGTCACCATGAGTTAAAATGACACAAGCAAAACAGTCTGCATCCTCGTGACTAGCAGATGATTCTAAGATACAGAAAACATGACGAAGTAACCGCAAATTGGAATAATTACCAGCTTCGACTATGGATAAAAGCTTAGCAGCTGTGGGATTTTGATATGTCTTGACATCGAAATCAAGAAAGTGGAAAGTATCCTCTAGTTTGACTAAATCTACGTCCGAGCCTGGACGCTTAGGAAGACAAAGAGCAGGTTTAAAAGTATCGACGGAGATAATAAGACAAGTTCCTCTACGGGGAGCACGGGTCTTATACACAAAGGAAGCTGGTGATCTATGAGATAAAGTAGGTTCAACGGATTGGCATTTGAAGAACGTGGAGGAATGAGAGTTGGGATCAAAGGCCATTAGTTTGCAAGAAAATAGGGAATTCTCATACATGCTATCAGATGATATTCTTTGAATTTTAGCAGCTGGGGCGATCTGGGCACTATCAACAGGAGGTAATTGCTCAGAAACACACTGATCACATCTGCTATGGGGAAGGAATAAGATAATAGCCAAGGAAATATACCTTCTATCTGTGAATTCCAAATCATTATAGGCTAGTGGGTTTATCGCTTCTTTTTTTTGCCACATTTAAATGTCCTTAAGACGAAAAGGACACTAGGAATGAAAACGAACGACCCAAACTGCAAATGGAGTTTAATATTGGCGGTAGCTTGTGAACTTGAGTGTTTATTTAATATAAGTCATAATAATAATTTTGTTGTTTTAATCATAAAATATGATATAATTTACATATTTTTACTTAAGTGATTTTAAATTATCGGTTAGATGGATAAGCAATTAAAAATCAAAAACTTCCAACATATAATCTATTTTTCTCTAAATTTTAAATAGACCTTGTACATTTACTTGTACTCTATGTTTACTGGAGTTATGATTATTCACCTTTCTTATCAATGACTGTTATCGAAAAACCTGCGTATTGATCCTTTTCTTTTTGTCCAAAAGCGATATCGGTTTGGGGAGAAATTTTATGAATCGTAAATTTCATAAATGACAATATTTCCTTCAAAATTCTAATAATTTATAATAATTAACTCAGTAATAAAGTAAGGGTTCACTCAAAAGTCATTGTCTACGATGAATTACAACCCAAATTGTTGAACACAATTGAAATTTGTAAAACGGTGTGCAATTTATTCCATTTCTCAGATAAAAAACCTCGTTGTACCTCTTTTTGTACAAAAAAATAAGCAAATGGTCATCTATGATTATTTGAATTCAAATTATGATTTCATCCACTTTTTGATGAATTCTTCACATATTCGTATTCTGTGTACCGTCACTTCTATTTCTACACATGAAATTCCATTGTCTGGTCGCGTCATGTTATGAGGCACCTAAAAGCTGTGTGGTTTCGTTCATGGTCCACATCCTTTAAACCTATCTGTTTTATTCGAATTCATTGCCGCCCAACCAAAAAGAACAGGCATATTACTGGTCATCTTGCTCAGTAATTCGAGCAATTTAATCCCTGAAGGAATTTCTTCGAACGTAAATCACTACGCACTGATAATCTTCGTTAATTCCTCTCAGCCCATGAATTCTTAATCGTACCCTTTACTTCTATTCCATTTTTGGCTTGAAATGATCTGCAACTTCATTCCACCGAAAATTCTAATTACTTAAGATAACGTCAGTGGACTAAACACATGACTTTTCCTATGATTACAAGATGTACCTATCATAATACTGTCTCAAGAAGGGCCTTCGGCTTCCGATACTACGAAAACAATAGTTCATCGATTTTTTTACTACGTAATGAAGTTTAAAATTATGTTATATATATACTGACCTTAATAAAATTCGAACTATGTTTGCATATCATTATATACTCCTTAAAATTACACAGAATCAGAACTGTTAATAGTAAATATACTTAGATGAATTTTAACCATAGTGAATGTATAAGATACATTTCAGTGACACAGAACAGGAATTAATATTTTATTTATAGAGATAATATGAAATATGACCAACAAAATATGAAAAAAATAAATCTTTCGGCATATAGTTCTCTGATATGTTTTAGTCAGATATTTTCATTTTCAATTTTATCAATATCAATATTTTTAACAAGCCAAGCATCAGAGCGCATTTTAAATACATCTTGCTGTTTCAAGGTAATATAGATTGACGACTTATTTGCCTCAAAAATACCAAGTTCATGATGCCAAAGTTGTTTCCTATGTGCTTTTAGGATTCAATAAATTTTGATGCTATTTTAAGTAATTTGGATGTTGTTGCTTAGATGGCGGAGCTGAGGAAATTGATTGAATCCCTTCGCGATATTCTTCCAAATAAGTTCGCAGATGAAGCTGATCCCATACTTCGCCTACGTTCGTATATCGAACGCTATCTTAATCGTCTCGATGATAATGCTGATTTGGCCAATTCCATTCAGGGAATGGAAACACATGAAGCTTATGTCCTCTGTTCCTTACATCTTTTAAATTTGTTAGCTCACCTTGATGCTCCAAACGATAAAGTTTCACCTTTATTTAGTGTATACCAATTGCAACAAATTTCCCAATGCTTGGAATTTGTTGTCTGTCTTGGAGTATATCCCCTTCTTTCCCCTGGTGTTTCTATGCCCTTGGAGTTGCGACTTGATAATTTTGACCATTTTAAATGTCCTTCTTCGAAAAATCACGAAGTTCGGATCCGAATTCTGTCCCAGATTTCTAACTGTTTTGATGGTCTTCTTAACTCTCGAATTGATACCCTAAAGGACCTTTTTTCTACTAACAAGTTTCTTGGGGATTATCTGGCAGTTCTGTTTCAACTGGGCTTCGGTCCATTCCCTAGGGAATTACTCAGTTCAAAGTCGACTTTGGATCTCATTCGTAAATCACGAGTTCGTCTTCTTAATATATTGAATCGGTTACCACGTTCGTTAGCGTTTAAACAACTATTTCTCTTCCAGTCCGGCTTCACTAGAAAAAAGGTATGCTTTCTTTAACATTGCTTTCTAGAGCAATTTTTGGTTATGAAATCTCATCTGCGATCTCTGTGGCATCCGACTAACTGCTAACTAATAGGGTAGAGATTATTAGCTGTAATACATTTGGGACGGTCTATTTCTTAATCATGTTGTCAATCCATTGTGGTTGCTTCTGGCTCTTTTTCATTTTTGCAATACCAGAAAGTCTCTGTATCCCCTTGTTATCGCTAGGCTATAATTGACTAGGGGACAGAGAGGTAAGACGGAATTCAGTCAACCCAAATCACTTTATTAGGTAGATAAAGGCTTTATATAGGAATACAATTTGTCTTTGTCTTGTTAGTGTTGGATTAATTATAGGCTTAGTCTCGAATAATTGTTTGGCTGTTATCATCGATGTGTCCCGAAAAAACGGCATTTGTGCGGTGTTGGGCTTTGTTTGTCGCCTTTCCATAAGTTGGGGATGGGTTTTCTCAATTGAATATATGTTATTTTCTTTTTAGAAGTACGTTTTAAAGCTTATTTTAAGGTCATTTCAGGCAAAAAGCACGGTTCTTTATTGTCTGATGCTTTTTTACTTTTCTGAACTAGTCTTCAGATAAGGAGGTTCGTGCTCCAAAGTGGCTTAGCAGTGCCTGCGGTCGACTGATCACCCGCCTCTTCATGGCTCCCTCCCAAAGTACTACCGGGCGATCCGCCTTAAAAGACCTAATAGTCGGTGTTGTAGATGTTCATTCCACCGATCCTCGACATGTCCCAGCTGTGGCATCCTCTCTAGCCCATATTCTTGCCACTCCGCCACAGGCCTGTTCTTCCCCCGACGAATACTTCAACAGTCTTTCCTTTCAAATCACTGATGTTCTTTCCACATGCAGAACTAAACCAGCTGATTCTAAAGACGCTCTACTTCAAATAACCCGCTTAGTTGCCGTTAATACAATTCATGTCGTCTGTGAGAGAGATCTTGAGCTTGGCAAACGTCTTTTTTTGAATGAACTCATTTCCAAATTAAACAAGGTTGTATCGATAGACGAGAGTGATGATATTGAGATCCCATCAGGGGTTATTGATATCTCCGATGTGGAGGAAATACTCTCTGCTGAAGACTTGTTCTTCGTCACAAACTTTATCTCTGAAGTAAGTGAGGAGTTTATAATTTGCCTTCTTTACTTAAATTCTGTTATTTTTTTAATTATCTTTTTTTTTCTCTGTAGCTTTTAGACACCAGGCATCCATCACAGGCGCTGTGTAATTTCTTGGCAAGATATTCTCAGATTTGGTTCCATTTCTGCTCTCTTCTCAACTTGGCGTCTCCAGGTGGAATTGAAGAAGAAAAGTTCGAGGAGGAATGCCAAGTTAAAGAGGCATCTGATCCCTCTCCTGTGAATGAATTCAGGTGAGTTGGCACCGTATTTCTGTTGGATATCGATATGTTGAGTGGAACAGATTTAAATGGCGGAATCATCTTTGGTCTGTTGATTGAAGTTTGCATCAGTTTTTGGTTTTCTTGTTCTCTCTTTTATTTCTTTGAAAATCCTCTGAATTAATGGCTTTAGAGTGTTGTCTCGGACATCAACGATTTCTAATGACTTAATTTTTTTCAGATCAATTCTTCTCTCAATTCTGTCAAATCACCTACTTAATCCGGAGATATCTTTTCGACTCATTCGGGGCTGGATTCACCTACCTCCACTTGACCAGTCTACACTTAAACCCCTTTCTTCATCGGAAATCAATTCCTTGTTGATTCCTCTGTCTGCTTCGATAATTCTTCGCCCAGCTTCTCTAGTTGTTTCGAATTCATTAGAGTCTTCTATGTCTCAAGCACCGTTCCGTGTAACCAGGACAGCTGAACCTTTATTCGAACATTCTCTTGAAATGATTTCCGCTAGAATCTCTACTGTAATTGACTTACTTACATCACAGTTAAACGCGAATGTAATCGGGGACGAATCCATGGGAGCAGATGAGGAGCAAAAGTTGGAAGAAAAAGCAGAACAAATGCTTAACACTTTTACAAAGGGCAACCAAGAAGAAGATTCAGAAAAACGACCCAATCTTGCTGCAAAGCTACTCCTCAGTCTTATTTCCGACATTAACTCTAGAGTTATGGGTGATATTAATGAAGAGAATTGGAATATTCAGGTTGTCATTCAGTCAACGAGTTTTGATAACGAGAGAGCACATCAAAACTTTTCTATCTCACTGAGTGCCTGTCTTCTTGCACATTCTATGCTTGAACGTCTAGATCCATCAAATCTCTGGCCATCTGAACCTGCTCTAGCTGCTCAACTAATATCGGTAAAATAGTCCCACTTGTACTTGTACCCTTTTACAGCTACTTGCCCATTTTTCTACTTTTAGTTAACTCTGTCACGACTTTGCGCAGTAATTGATGTGATAACGGAAAAGCAGCTACTCAAGATTGCAGAGGAATCACTTAATCTCGTTCTTGGAATAGCGGCCTTTTTCGTCAATTACATGGAGGTAATCTATTAGACCCTGAAAATCCTCTGTCTCTGATATTAAAGTTTAATGCCTGTTTTTTCTTTGTAGATGGGGGATAAGGTGTCAACCGAAGTGCGTAACCACTTTGTTGAACTGGTTCCTCTGATGCAACGAGTTGAATCCATTTTTCCAGAGTCTAATGCATCGGCTGAATTAGCTCAACAAATCAGAATTGCACTCTGTACACGTGGTGCCTTCCCAATTCCACCTCAAAATCCAAAGCCTGAACCTGCTCCCAATAAATGTCTTATCGAGGAGTTATCTTGGACTTCTTCAGCAGATAATCATTCGGTTTCCCCATCGATACCAAAGACTGAAATGCCTCCTCAGTTGACCGAAATCTTCAAGCTACTGAGTGATCCCTTCATTCCAGTTAAAGGTCATGCACTTATTGAATTGAGTCGATTGCTTGAGTGTAAGGATTCCTGCATTATCGGGTTTGAGGATAAGATTTACGATGTGAGCTAAAAGTTTCCTTTTATTTGCTTAACTTATGGTAAGCATTTTTCTTAGCTTTGTGAAATCTGTAGATTCTTGTGGAGTACATGAACCACGATGACAGTTATATCTACTTGAATGCAATTCGAGGTCTCTCAGCCATTGGAAATGCATTCACAGATCGTCTTCTTCCCTTTTTTCTTCATCAATTCCTCAACAAATCTGCCAACGTCGAATTTCGGCTCAAAATTGGGGAAGCTATTGTTCGAGTACTGCGTGAATTAGGTTCGTGCTTTAATAACAACATCTACAATTTTCGTGTTCTATTATTTGAAATCGATATGTGCTTTGTATGCCATGGATTTAAACTATTTTCCCTCGTCCACTCACCCCCCTGACCCCATTGGGAGTGAAGTGGATTTAGATTTTTATGTTTTGGAATCCGGTTTTGCGATGCGGTTTCCACGCACTAGCTCAAGTTCTTTTATGGAACGCGTGTCTAACAGTAAACTGATGTCGCCGACGTGATGAGTTTTGTTGGTATCAGGCGAAGGCTATAGACACGTACTGAACATGTTTCAAACGGAGCAATAGGTCCTTCAGTTACGAGTCTAGTACCAATGTAGCTTATTTTGAAAGAGGACCGTACGGTCCTAAGGGCGTTAAGGGGTTAACCTAATCATGTGTTTGGCGTAGGAATTCAGCGTCATCTAACCAGTACCAATGTTCGTTAACATAATTTCGAACAGAAAACGGAAGATTATAATTCCAGAAAGATTTACTTAGGGGTTTATTATCAATTGCTCATGAAGTTGGTATATTTGTCTAAGTGAGCTAAATTATAGAGTGGATACTCTGCGAAATTTTAGGTTAATTCCCGTGTAACACACAATAAGGGAAATAAGGAGGCGGTGTGGCAAACATTAGTTTTTATTAGGAGCTTTTTTTTCAGAACGTGAAAAGTTGCCATTTCATCTGAATTCATCTTTTCAAATCCGGCTTTCTCAACTTTCTCCATTTATGCCCCAAATATATCTTACATTTAAACTCGTTTAGAAACCCTTGCAAAATAGCTGTCTACATTTTTAGCATTTGTGTTTAACTTTATAGGCGAAATCGCTCCAAAATATCGAGACCCGGTTGTTGCAGGACTTATCACAGCTTCTAAAGATGATTCCGAGTTTATTCGGGCAGCCAGTCTTTCAAATCTTGCCGAAATATGCCAACTCCTGGGCAAATCCATCCAGTCTGTCATCTATGAGGCAAGCGAATACTTCTCGAGTTGGATTATACACTATATGACTCTTTAAGTGATTGCCTATGTTCTATTTAAGGTTTATAATGTGATGGAGCACTGTTTGAAGCATGATAGTTCAGCTCTTGTTCGAAAATCAGCAGCTTATTTAGCAGGGGGTTTGTTCCGCTCTGGTCCGGCCATTTCTCGACGTGACCAACTTGTTCGTTTACCTGGAGAAATTGTTAGAGACACTCATCGTCTACTAAGAGACCGATTGATAATTGAGAGGGATGAGTTAGTGCTGGAACAACTGGAGGCAGCGATGTTTGAAGTTGACGCCTGTGCTCGTGAAACCGCATTTCGTCCTGCAGCAAAACCAGGAGATTTAATTAAGGAAATTCGAGTTTTGAGACCCTTCGATCAGTAATTGTGACGATTATTTAAAGTTGCAACATTTTTATAAATAGAAATCTTGATTTTATGACCTGTTTTTTGTGCTTTTGAATAACTTGTGTCAAAGTATATATCAAGAAGCGGTTAGACTCTCCTTTGTTGTGAAAATAAACGAAGTGTGACTTATTCAAAGAGTTTGGGTCATGCCGAATAGGTGTAGGTGGTGAGGATCTAATGTGCATGTGACGCGAATATTAAATTTCGAATAACGCGTCCAATATAACGTGAAACCAACCATAAGCATGATGGAGTCCTCCATCAGTTAGCTCTGCCGCATTTCTTTGTTGATGCCTCAGTAAAGCTTTATGTCTAATAAATCTGCATAACATTGAGAATAACTAGGAATTATTCATTTGCTTTCAATTTGGTCGTTCTTATGCTCGATTGGAACAGTCACATATAATTGGGTAAGCAATTGCTATTAATATAGCGACATCTACTCCTGGTAGTTTAGTGGATAGCACTTCTACGCTTTCTCAGGGTAAAATAAAATTAATGGTAATGACGAAAAATGAAGAAAAAGGCATTCTGAGCTATCCAAGTATGAAGAACCCAATGTTAGGATGCGTAACTGAGTGAAAATTACTCCGTTGTCCTTAAGAAAATGTAAAAATTCCCTTTCAATAATGCCTGAAATATACTTAAGAAATAGCAAGTGATGTGGAACTGTAAAAAACGCTTTATGTTTGAATGACGTTTTCGACACTCCAATAAACTTATTTTTTTCTAGACTTTGTAAAATTTTTTTAGATATTATTATTCTACTTACCAATACTATCAAAAATGTTAGATTGTTTTGCAGTTGGTTATTCATTCATATTCTAAGTTCTCAGGCACATTAGGCTACTCATGAATTTTTCATCTGTTGATATAAAATTTAATGTTAATAATTTATAAAATCGAGCTAAGTCCTTTTGAATCTGATATTTTTAAAAGACTACATAGTTTTGGATATTCATTGACTGTTTATTGGTCAGGTTGAGGTTATTCTGTATGCTATATATCTGGTGTACGCGATGGCATATGCAAACGCTGGATTTTCTGATAATGGCGTAATATTTCACAATACGGACCAAGTGAGTTCTTATTTGATGACTATTTTAAGAATTTGCAATCGATTAGCCTAGAAGGCAACATCGAGTTCCCAACAGCTCAATCTACTTCGAGGGGAACGCTTGATGAACCCATCAAGAAGACATTCGTAATTTACTAATTTTACATATTACGCCTCAGTTAAGAGATGCTAAATCCGTTGGGCGAAAAATTGCACATGTCATATTCCCACGCCGAGGTCATGAACTTCTCAGTGATTGTAGGTGCTGTATCTTTCTTATTTATCTTCTTAGGGGATCTTTGGGGACCTTTCTTCATATTTATTATCCTTGCACTGTAAGTTGTCAATTTAAAGCTTATTTATCCCTTTTTAAGGTATACGCCTTTTCTAATTTAATCCAAGGTGTTAGCTTAATTTCAATCTTTATCAATCCATACATTAATTTCCATGCTTCAATATAATTAGAAATTCCGTTTTGATATACCATTATTGCTCAAGCCTCTCACTTTGTCTTTATTTAGGCAACCGGCGATACGTAATATATAAAGCATGAAATGGTTTAATAACTTATTTTAACTTTTGGCTTGAGCATTGTGCTTCGAAATTATTGAAATCTCACGTTTAATTTATATTAAGTAGGATTTTAATTACGGTATTTTATTGTGATTAAAGCTTATGAGGCAAAATACCGTATTTCTTTATGTTTATCTTTCGCTGGTTAGGAAAATATGAATCAGGCGAGGAACCACTACTATAAGAGCCACCGCAGTTAGCAACCCCGATCTGGATAATTTATGGTTCAGTATAGTTGGAAATATGTTAGCACCGTATATCAGCTTGATGTCTTTCAATATGAATACAACGTTGTATCATCAACCACTGCTATGTATTGTTTTACAGGGTTCTGCAACTTAGTCATGGGCAGAAAGAAGATGCTGGAGCACCACAATTTGCTCAAGTGTTCGGGGTATTTTGGTTAGGAGTTTTGACGGTGTCTATCAACACTAAACTTCTTGGAGGCAATCTGTGAGTTCTCTTGTCCTTTAATTCCCCTTTTTTGTCGAAAACGACTAATCATATTCCTTTTTGTTTAGATCTTTTTGTCAAACTGTTTGCGTTCTTGGCTACTGCATTCTCCCCTTGGTTACGGGGCTAGTTATTAATGTTATCATCAAGCTATTCACTTCAGCCAGCACTTGGGTTCTATGTATTCGTCTCACTTTGGTTTTCGTCGGCCTCTGCTATTCGCTCTTTTCTGCGTCTACATTCTTGGCACCCAATTCAAGGCCCAATCGTGTTGCTTTGGTGGTTTATCCGCTCTGTATTTTCTATTTTTTCATCGGATGGCTGGTATTTGTTAATACTGGTTCAACGAGGGTATAAATCTGATTTATAGCGTTATTTTACATTTATAAGCAGGTATTTCCATTTTTCATCGGTCAAAACACAAAAAAGTAATATAGTACAGTCTGCTTTCTCTTTTGAATTCATATTTTTGTACATTTTTCATCCACTTATCTTTGATTGTGGTTTAGAAGATGCGATTTAAATAATAGCCTATTACTTTAATGTTCTTCAGATTTTGCAAGAAAAAAACTGAGCAATTCACTTGGTATTTGCGTTGATGGATTACCATATTGACGTTGAGCTACTGATAATTCAACTCATTTATTGCTTCCAGTAAACGAGTTTATATAATTAGGTAATGACCGACTAGTTCTCTTCACGGTTTTAGAAACACGGGTGTAAATATTTTTTATTACAATTCGTTATCACACATCAACTAATTACGTTGATCTGTAATGCTTCAATTTAAAACGAACAGTCCACCAACTCACATTGCGAATCAATAAATGATTTTTTGATCAAATTGCCATTTCAAAATGATAATAAGGCTGTAATTTTGTTGATGCTTTTTCTTAATTATTTTGCATGATTAGTAATAGCCGATTTATTTGAGCAAATTATCAACTATATATATGCTTGTATATGCGTTTGTTATTATATAAAAATTATAGAATTCGCCTCTTGTAATTTATTTACCGAAAAATTTCCACGTTCGAATAACTTTATTTGGCGAAAAAGGTATGTAGCGTCCGTTGTAGACAAAGCGCTCAAGAGAGTGAATCTATCACCTGCCTCTAGGTTCACTGGCCTCGCAACAGCCCTGGGCCTAATCAATAGCAAAGAAGCTTCTTAACTTTAAAACAAAGAAATCTGCCATCAGTGTGAACGTAACATTCAGTTAAAACTGGCAGATGAAATAAACCTCTTCCACATTGTGCCCTTTCCGTTCTCTATACTTTGAGAAACCACTATAGTTAGCGGGGCTTCTCTCCGGAAAAAAATGGCACAAACATTTGAGTAAGCCATGCTATTAGCCGATCACCTTTGTGCAAGTCTGTTTAATTAATACTATATAAAATAACAAATAATTGATGTTTGTGGCAAGGGTGTAGCCGAATTTGGTTGATGAAGGATTCATCAAAACGCTCGCCATTATCGACTTCAGTTGTCCCGTTTTCAGGCGATTGGGTTAAACGTACATTATGCTATTTTGTAAAACTGCTTACTCTTATCCTTTAAGTAACATTATTTTGTTAAAGCTCACATTTGTCACCAGTTTAGTGTCTTACTTAAAATCATAAAGCAAGCTATGTTCTATCAATTGTGAATAATTATTTCTAAAATAATTAAATAGGGAGATTACCTTCTCATATTAGAGAAATAATGAGCATATATATTTTGAAAATATGACTGCTGTG
Organism: Hymenolepis microstoma; assembly: GCA_000469805.3. NCBI lineage: Eukaryota > Metazoa > Platyhelminthes > Cestoda > Cyclophyllidea > Hymenolepididae > Hymenolepis > Hymenolepis microstoma. The sequence continues at coordinate 4,026,630 of LR215995.1, read as the reverse complement.
TGCACATTAATGATGTAATTATTCTTTTGAAAATGAAATCACTCACCAGGAAGGAGTTTTTTTGCTGAAAATTTAGTAGGTATCGGTGATAATTGCGTTACCATTCGAATTGATTTTAATCGATAATACGATTTTTTTGCCATGTTCAGGGAACTTCATGAAGTTTTCCTGCATTTTAATCCATCTTTATTTTCTTATCGACTCCCAGCTCCGAATTGTAGCGGATTGTTACACTAATAAGTCTTGACATATGCTCGGTAATCTCTAATCTCCTAGTTCGTAAAGGGTCTCAGCATTAGCTAAGCTTCTGGAAAGCTATAGAGGAAGCAGACGTATGACGTGGAATATGTTTATTTGGATGTGTATTACGGACAGGAAGCTTAGTAACTATAACACAATGGAGGGTTTGCTGAACCCAAAGAGGGACCATCGATTGGTGGTTGGCTGGGTGGTCTCCGCGCTCACGATCGCGCTTTCTCCCTACGCGATGTATCACAGCCGCACCTTCGAGCCTTTCTGAGTGCACATGAGGTTCCTATGTTCAGCGATGCCAGTGTTGTGCGCTCCATAGAATCTATGGCAATGGGATCGATGTTGCCACCATGTCTTACAAACTAATTATAACTTATTTGTGAGACACGTGGTAGCAAAAATGCAAATTTATTTAAACCTGCAGTTAGCGCTTACGTTTTTCAAACTAAGGTGAATTGAGCTGAGTAAATGATTGGCTCTTCCTCTTACTCTCATATGACTCCTCGAAGCTATGCGTCTCTATGTGCCTGAAAAGCATAAAACCTTAAATAAACAAGATTAATAGCTATGTATCCCAACGTACCCATTTCGTTCGGATTTAATGGGAAGAATTCCTATATGCTGACAATAGTAAAGCAGTTCATATAATTTGAGTGGTGCCATTTTGATTCCGCCCATCTAGATTGACAGGGACCACTCTAATAGGCATTGTTGTTCCTTATTCGTACTTGCAAAGGAATCGTACTAATTCAATACTCCTCAGAGGGGATAGGTCACTGCCAGGTCTTATATTGTTGTGTCAATGACAGCTGAATCGAAAGATAAATGATACTCTCTTGGTGAAAGGGGTTAGACAATCATATTTGGTTCGCCGTCCACATACTTTTACGACTATATAATTAATGCAAATAAATAATTAGGTTGGAAATAGCATATGCTTTAATTAGTGGGAGAAAAGAAGCGAATTAAATAAGGATTCTCGAGGTTGGAGAAACAGACACTTTTTAAAACAAAATGGACAGCCAAGAAACCAGCAGAGGATTTCCTTTAGTAAAGTTATCAAGTCACCATTTTCATAGGCAAACAGTTTAAAACATTTGAAGCAATTTAATCACTGTGTTCAGTCTCTAATTTTGCTACAATGAAGTGTAGAGGCCAAGACAAAAATCGTTTATTTTGTTGTAAAGCGTAAGTTGGTATGAGGACTCTTGATTTTAGGTTCTTGAAAGCATGCTCTATTAGTGACAGTACAATCCTCACTCTTAGCTACCATTCGATTTGGGTATATTTATTGAGAACTGTTATTGACAATAATTACAGCTATGGCGCATTTGCGATATGGGCGTCTGGAGAAACCGAAGTCACGCAATCGATTATCATTATTGCGATCACATTGATTACATCGAGTTATGAGAATGCAAATTCCTCAGAAGAGTAATTTTATATACCAAAATCAAGTACTATTATCATTTTCTCTGATGGACTTCTGAAGTTATAAGCGAAGAAAAAGATTTCCTATTGTGTTCATCTGCGAAAACCCATCACGTCTCCTATCTTCAGCTCAAATTAAGAACACATTCCTTCCGTGCTTCGGAATTCGCCTCTAGATTAATGTCTGTTCGCATCATTTTGTCTTACACCTCATGGAACGGTAATATGTGGAGCCTAATTCACAGTAAGCATAGGCACGAATTATTACCTTTGGGTTATCTTCTTTACTGATCAACTCGACGTAATTTAATTTACAAAAGCCATGTTTTCAAGAAGAGTAATTCAAAACAATGGGTGCGTGATAGGTTTACTTCCATGTGGTACACCCTGGGCAACGTATACTCATACTGTCAAAAGTCTGTTAACCGGTAGTTGACTTTAGTCTACCATGATCCAACTGTATGTCATATTCGACCACTTCCACAGTACTCACTTTACCTCTTTCTCTACCATTGTGTCTGTCTCTTACATCTGTGAATCACTCTTCTGTTCTCCCTCTCGACTCCTTGTGACTTTAATGTTCCTCTCCACTGGGAAGCCTGAAGTCAACTAAAAGGCTGATGGTAGCTACCATAAAGCCTCCCATTTGGTATAAATAAATAAATTCAAAACACTTCTCCGTTAAAAGTTAGAATAAATGTTAAGTTTGAAAGTTGGTGAATTGCTAAATTTTTGTGTACGATGAGTATAAATAAAATTAATGAAGTTATGTTAACTTAAGTGAGCAAATTGTTTTACCAAACTCCCAAATGTGTCATTAATTTAGGTCATATCTTAGCATTGACCTTTCCACCATTTTCATATTATAAGCATATCTTGCAACGATTTGATTAAATTCACGTCATCTTTAGGCTAGTTTTCAATTCCACTTAATAAATAAAAGAATTTGTATTCATATATATTTATATTCTTAAATTTGTGGTAAAAATGGTTAGACTAAGGGGACTCTGTACTCCTCTTAGTTCTTTCTCCCATGCATGCTAACAGTCATAAAACAAAAAAGAGCACATTCGGAAAGCGACTGGTGTGCAAGAAACGGCTTCGACCAATCACAACGCAGCAGAGAGTATGCTAGTGTAGAGTGCAATGCATTTCTTCTAATTTCAAACCACATACTCAGTGGTAAGATCTCTTTTACGCTTACCTGCTACCGTCATTCATCAGATATCAATAGAGTAAGATGATACAGACGCGATTGGAACTACGAGATTTCCTCAAAAGCTATGACAGCAATGGAACAGGCAGTTTTGATCGTGATAGATGGCTTCATCTCTGTGCCAGTGCCACGATCAATCTGCCTCAAGAAAGTGCGGCAGCTGTCTTTGATAAATTAGACTCAGATCACGATGGCTTGGTCAGAATCGATGATTTACTACAGAGTCTGAGTGAATGGCAAAACTCTGTTGCTTCAGATATTGATGATGAGGTAGATATAGAGACTGGAAGACCTGTCGATCTAGGTCGTTTTGCAGAACTCAAGGTAACCCACGCAAATGGATTTCCAGGTGGTCGCATGGGCAGCCTCTACGAATCTTCTCCCACGGAAACAGACAAAGAATTCAGCAAGAGGTGAGTCATAATCCCTCTAATTAAAATCGGTATTTAATAAGCTGATCTAACACATTTGGAAGAATTTTTTGTTTAATTTTTACAATGATATTATAAGTACTTGGAGGGAGAAAAATATTAGTTGCAAATTAGGATAATTTTAATGAAGTTGGGACTAATCAAGCTGGCATTATATTATTAGGGGCGTTTTTTCTTCACTGATGCATACTATTTAGTTTTGCGCAATATGAAAAATTCATTGTCAAGATTTTTTTTCACATCAACAATGTTCAATTTGACTCATCATATAGTTTTCACAAAATTGCTCTCTCTCTCTCTCTCTTGTTAAGAGAGAGGCTTACGTCAGCAATTAGAGAAAACCCGTGGTGATTTCCATCCGTCTCTTTATTTCCAATATAATGGTGTTAAAATTACATGATTCTATTCAAACTAAATAGGTAATAACTTGGGTCTAATGTTCTCCGCCTTTTATTCTCAAGGCTATTACTATTTATCAGTGTGCAATATCTGCAGGCGTTACAAAATGTGGACTTTGTCTTAAATCATTGTTTACTGAGAGCATTTAAAGTTTTTCAACTGATCTCTCAAATGTCAAAGAAATGTTGAATTTATTAAATTTACAAAAGCAGATGACACATTTAAAGTCCCCATGCGAATAATAGTCTCTTCTAGTATTACTATGGTACCATAGGAAAAAGAGACTTGGGGGCTTCTGTGCTATATTTACTGAAGGGAGAAGAAACTGAAATGTGAAGACTCGGCTTATGGAGGGTAAATGTCATCTTTTAGGTGTATATGGTACCCCAATAAACCATTCTGACTTCTTATGCATTCCAATACTCGGTTCCCATTTGTTGCTAAGCAGGAAAAAGTCGTTTGACAAGAAGGGCTTAAACACTACTGCTATGCATTGTTCAAATTGATTGTTTTTAGTCTTCTCTAATGACACATCTTCTACGTTTACCTATTGAACTTGTCATATTTTGACTCCTCTCCCTTTTCTTTACTTTTGGAGAGGTTTTTTTTCAAACGCACACAGCTTAGCCGTATTATTTGACAATATCCATTTAACGATAATATGTCCAATATCAATCAATAATGAACTTCAAATATGTCTTTTGGAGTCCTCCATGATTACTGCTATACAGAGGAGAAAATCGTCTAAATCATCATGACCATTCGAATTATTTGATTTAGAATTGTTAAATTGACTTAACACCGATAATTAACTTGGTTAGGAAGGAAGTTTAGGGCCACAAAATCGATTTTTTTGAAAGATTTCGACGTCATAAGCTAGTCTCAAGAAAAAAATGACCTAGTGGCAATGTGGTCTTACTGTATTGGTGCAGTGAATATAGTGCTATAAGCTAACTCTCCTACATCTTTGGATAGATGGAGTTGGAAATTGGAGGAGAACCCTTACGTCATTGTTTAAGAACAGCGTATCACTATTCTTCCAGCTCAAATTGGGAAGCCCCTCAACAATTAGCATAACCAGTTGCTACTGGAAATTTCACAGTGTTACGCTCCCCACGGATTGTCATCTTGACTACCGATTCCATGAGTATTTAGCTCCACTTAAAACAATGAGAAAACAACGAGGAAACAGAAGAAAAGGATTGTTAATAAGTGAACCGTTGTGAGCGTAATGTATGAATATATTACTAAAAATGAGCATGCAAAATATCCGTTCTTGTTTATATGAAATAGTATACTGATGTCGGTCGTATAAATAAGCGTGTTGATACCAGACTATTGTCAGACTTTGTGGGTTAAAAATGATATTAATTGTATTTCCATGGATAGCAGTTTGTGTGGGGAAATGAAGTATCAACAACATCTGACTTTGATAGGGATCAGGTGTTGATTATTAGATTTCAAATAACTGAAAGGCTCCCAGAAATAGTCTCATTTGCTAAAATTTGTGTTTTTTTGTATATAAGTGCAAATAAAGAATAAAGTCTAATCTTTAAAGCCATTCGATTTTTAGCTTGATGGAAGCTCAGAAATTGAGTAAAACCATCAGCGAATCCTACCCAGAATTAGCCATCTCCTTCAATCATCTGCTCGAATCCTTCAAAGAGGATATTATGCTCAAAGAATATGAAAATGCTGATTTGGAGCAAAGCTATCAAAGGTAATCCATGTCATTTCGTTAAGTCTATTATAATTATTCTATTTTTATATTCCCAAGATTTGAAAACGTAACTTCGCGTCTACGTTTATTTTCTCACATTGAAACCAATCATATCGTTAATTATTACGTGTTAAAGATTTTTTGTGCAAATATTAACACTGAAACATGACCACTAAAGTTGTGCAAATAATATCATCGTCTGATTGGCGGCCACACTATAATTGGCCATTTCGGCTAAATTCCCATTGGTTAAATAGTTTAGAAGTTGCTGTGAGTCTTGGCTCCTTTAATAAGACACAGCTTAAGAACAAATTTACATTCAGATTAACTGAAAATAATTTTTTTATCTAAAAATTTAGAGAAAAGCAGGCTAGAAAGGACGATATGCGGAGACTAGAAGAGGAGCTAGACGCTCAGATTCAGATGGCCGAGGAGAAACTAAGAAAAGAGGTGAGTTTGTCTCTACATCGTTTAAAAAAAGATAGGCATATTTTTTTATTTACGTTTTATGCGAATTACCGCGAGTGAGCAGACAAAATTAATAGTGGATTTTAATTAAATTGTCATTCTTTCTTCAGGTAGGCATGAAGTACATTTAGGGAAAAGACAAATTCGGAGTATTCGTTAATGCAATTTTATTACTTATGAAACTGACAGCGTAAACACAATAAGGACCGAATATTGAACATTTCAAGATTTTGCATTTCATTGTTGCTTAGCACACCATTTATATCTTTTAAGGCTCATCGATTTCCGATTAAGAGCCAAAAATTATTATCTGCGAAATGTTTTGGAAAGCATTTTATTCTAGATGAGCTAACTTTTAATAAAGAAATGTACCTTTACAGGGCAAATAACAGCCCACATTCACTTCATTATCATGCTATCGTGCAGCACTAACAGTTGTCAAGTCGCGTTTGAGAATTTTTTAAAGTCCTTTGGGAGGAGAAGTTTTGTGCCATCCATTATGCACCCCTTTTACGATAAAATTTCATCCTCTCACTCATCTCTTGTCAAATATGTTTCACTGGTTGTATCTCGACTTTTAGCAACTATTTTGTAGGCCCACACGTTGTCAGGGTACTCTCTGAATCGTAAAGCACAGTTCAGATATAGTCTTCGCAGGGTTATAGTCAGAATTCAGGGATTGCTTGGGTTATACGGATTGAAGAGTATGGGGTCACAATCCAAAATAGCCTGAAGTTATAATTTGAAGGTGGTGCTTTCCTCTTCACAAGACTTTTCAATCTAAGTAAAAGCCAAGCAAGTTTAGTCAGACGCAAGTGGGTGTGCTTAAAACGATAGAACACTCTTTTGGCAAATTTTTGTTTAATGAGAAACAGTTATGTTATGTGCTTTAGTCGGTTCTAAATGGATTATAAGGTGGTTTTATTGACTCGCAAAACGTAAGTTCAATTAAGAAGAAGAAGGGGAAAAGGATTGATTAATTAAATTTAGTATTTACTCCTAAAACTTACTCAGTCAACGTTTGCGGAAATCTATGAGCATTTCCTGCTATTTTCAGATGTTTGTCATGTTTGTCAATATTTTCTTGGCTGACCTCCAATTCCTGCTAACACTATACCCTAGTAACATCGTCTGTTAAGGTGACGATGTTACTTTTAACACCGGTTTTGAAAATAGACGAAGGGCTTGAAGACTTTTTAGTTACTTTGAATTTCTGGTGATAAGAAAGTGATGTTCAACGACAGACCCCATTCGATGAAACGTATTATAACCGTTTCTTTTACCCAAATCCACTCGTTGTTCCACCAATAATATCTCGCTCCATTTCAGCTTAGCAAAAAATATGAGGCCGAATACTTGGTGAAATTAAAAAAAAAGGAAGTTGAAACGGAACAATATAGGGAGGCTGTGAGAGAATTGAAACAAGTAAGCTACCCACATTTTTTAATTCATACATTTATAAGGTGCCTTGATACGTAGATATATGTATATATATATATATATATACGCCATACTCGTTATAGCAAGTTCAAACAAATACACGAAAGCTATCGAATATCGCCAGTAGTCGTTCAGGAAATGTTACACCAGCGGATGAAAATGCTTTCAGGAACATATCTTGGAAGCAGGATTCCACTGAGGAGGAGCAGACCAACGCTGAGAAGAAGCTTCGAAGAGAGGCTGAGGAGTTGCGAAAGAAGCTTAAAGAAGCTCAGAAACATCTCATGGAAAGTGAAGCAGAGCTGACTCAATTGCGAACGACCGTTGAAACGCAGTCATCACAATTGCACATGTAAGTCAAAAGTGAATTTGGTTTATTTAAGACATTAAATTTACTCAAATTCAATTTTTTACACTAGCTAAACATGATATCTATTTTAAAAGGAAAGTAAATATTTATATTTCATTTAAGTGAGAAGTTGCGTTCTTCCACAATCGTTGAGGAAAAGGATCTTCTCTATACTCAGATCCAAAAACTAAAGTGAGTATTTAATCCTTATTATGAATTGGCAATCGAATCTATTTTAATGAATAAAATACTTAAAATTATTTTTTCACTTCAGAGAAGCACTTCGTGATGTTCAGGGAAGGCATGCTTATCTTCAGGGAGATTTTCTTGAAAGGGCCCCAGTGGGTACAAAATATGCATATTTTTAACCGATTGGCTCGAAACCAATTGACGTAAACGATTTTTTTTACAAACAGGATCTTCATATGGCTCCATGGCAGCGAGGTACACCCTATTTTATACTTAAGTAATAACCGATAATCTATGTACCCACCATCTTCAGATAAGCTCTTTTTATATGCAGATAGTGGTCAATGGTCCGGGTCAAACAGTGATGTAAGTTTACTTGGTACTAATTATTAAATTTGAAATGCTAAGTTGAGACTGAAGTGCCTAATGGAAATAGCTGAAAGAAAAAGTAAATAGTTGTCCCTGATTAATTTTTTTAAAAACAAAGTTTTTTTTAAAAAAAAATTGTAGTATCTTAAGATTATTAGAGAAATCTGAGTTAATGCGGAGGTTTAATCATTGAACATAAATATTCATGTACCATTCCTGGGGAAGCTGTTTTAACTGTCACTTATGAGATCAAAAAAACCGATAAAACAGCTTCGAAGTCGACTGGTGAAATAATTAGCAAACACACTCTCAGAAAAGTAGTACTTTGTTCTTTGGCAACTTATCAACCTTGGGCGAATTCAAACAAACTGCCCTTCACATTATGCATTCTAGTCATAGTAACTCGTCTTGTCTTAATTTAAGATGCTCAGAAGTCGACTATTTAAATCCTCTCATTCCAAAGCCCAAACACCTTAAATCTATGAATTGCATAGGTATCCACCTATAAAATCCATGGGAGTTAACTACACAAGTTCTCAAGAAAAGCCATGGATCCTGCTGTTAAATGTGAGTAGAATCTTGGAAAAATATTTTTTAAAGGGTTTAGTCACAACTCTGCCAGTGGAATTCAAAAATTGACAAACTTGAGAATAATGCTAATTGTGGTTGTTTTTTGACAGAAAGCACAGCACTTCAAGATAGTTTATTCTCACTGTGTGGTCTTTGAGTTTTCAACGTTTTAGTAGAGAATGTAGTTTTCTGAGTGATCTCCGCAGATTACTGGTTTCACAATATGCAGAGATTATGGTTCGGTCGTTTTGGTTCCATGTTTCGTCACGGCATTTCGATTTATTTATGTCACGCACTGTGAAGAGAAGGCAGATAGTATTAGAGGAAATGACTGGACCTCATTTAAAATGAAATATGATTGACGACATCATAGAATGCATGAACATTATAACTTTGGGCTACGAAGACGCTAATGTTTAAGAAATAAAGTTGCATTTATTATCATTAAAAGGGCTTTTAAAATTAAACTCGAGAAATGATAGACAAACAGTAAAAAAAGTCGACTAAACAATAAATCTTTTTTTGATTCTAAAAAGCCAGTGCACACATTGTAAACGTGTGAATTCTCAAAGTTTCTTGTGATGAGCGTTACATATTATAGCCTAACATCTGAGAAATGCACTTTTTACGACCACTTATTGGAATCTTTTGTTAACTGTGTGTATTGATTGATATATGATTGGTAGATTACGATCACTTTATAAATCTGAATTTACACATAGTAGGGAACAACTGACAATATTAGGTGATATTTGCTCTGTGATATCAAGATGCAAAGCAAAAACTATTCAATGAAATTACTTCCTCATTTAACAAGCCCTGGCGGGATTTTGGAGTGACCGCAGGCATGCTATTGATTAAAGTGGGCTAGCCAATTACATTCAGGAAGGTCGAATAATTACCTAGTGCGAACGTTCAACTGTTTGAAATAGACTAATACCATTGGAATGTACGGATTGAGAAATCAGATGACTAATTAATGTCTAAAATGTTCACACAACCCAAACTTTGTCTAATAATATATCCTTGATTTACGCTAACTCCATGCATTTATAATAGAGGCCCAATCTGGATCCTGAAATGACGAGTGTGACAAATTGGTCGAATTTAGATGGATTACAGGCGCCAGATCGCATTTTCCGGGTTGTAATGGTGGGCGAATCCTCCGTCGGAAAAACCTGCTTCATGTATCGATTTTGTACCGGTGATTTCTACTACAATGCCCGTGCTACCGTTGGTAGGCTAAAGAAATAATGAAAAGTTGTTACGTTTTTATTGCATGCTCTTACGTAAGAAATTCTGGGCACTGAACCCTATTAATTACTCTAAATTCTTAAATTCACACCTTCAGGAACTATCCTTGTGGCCACGAGCGTGAATAATTTGACGTTCATTTATTCACTTGCACTATACATTTGCTCATTATAGATTTGAGTAATACTATGCAAAGAAATGTGTTACTCTTCACCTGTTGAATAGAAACATATTTCACTATGACTTATCAACCACAGAAAGAAGACAATTACTTGAAGTGGCAAGATCGTCAGTTCTTGACAAAAAGCTGGTTTCTATTGGCTGAACATCGTAGGCATGCACTTTTACACTTGTACTTGAACTTTCCTATCATACAACTGGAACCCTGAAACAAATGAAATAGACACCTCGTTGCCTTGAAATTGGCCTCGGAATCGGTTTGGTCCCCTCTTCTTTTTGGCCACCGATTTTAGGTGCTTCACAAAATTAAAATTTGTCACATTTTTGTATATTAGTGTGGGTAATAGTGACTCCCCATCGTGTAAATAGTTTAGTTTACGTGTAAAATATAATTGGGATTTAATTGTAAGCATTTTAAGATCGAAACAGTCTCAGATACTACTACACAATTCGGGGCCAAAATGTTCCAGTCGTTTTCATTAAAGACCTTGTTGAAAATTACTATTGGTTGATCTTATTAAATAAGGATTAAGTTATTGGCTTAGGAGAAAGTAAGGGCTGACAATTGAGTTCTGTTTGATCATTTTTACAGACTCTTAACTGCTTACATTGGACAACCACTTTTTCCAAGTCAGAATGCAAAGCATCACATATGAATATTGATGAAAACCCGAAAGGGAGAAGAAGAAGGATGAGAGAAAGCGTGAGATTCCACAGAACACTTAAAGACTGGCGCGAATTAGCTGAATCAGCTTTTCAGATTTGAGTGAAAATCGATACCTAATACATTGTCATGATCTTCGGTCAAATGAGAGTGAATGGAGCAAAATTTCGAGCTTAGAATATTGGATTAATATTGCGTTGAAACCAGATTCAGGAATCAGTTCCTGAGTGATTCTTCAAGAGTTGTTACTGCCTTTCGTCCGACTCACTTTGAAAGATATTTACCATAAAATAAATAATATAATACAACAATTGAGTGAAGCGGTTAGAAACAAATACAAATTAAAACGCAATTAGATTTACAAATTGAATTTACAGGAATTATATATAAATCGTTGTATTTACGGAAGTTTAAATCTCTAGTGATCTTAAAACCGAACGTTGAAGCGGTTAACAGTACATTGGAACGAAGACTGGAAATAAAGAGTGGAGGGTCGTACTGTATCTTTCGAGAAGGATGAACGTTGTCATTAGGTCCCTACTCAACAGAGAAAGATGAGAGTTATCTGGGGAGGGGGGAGGTTGGAGGGGAGGGGAGGGGAGGGGGAGGGTATTACATTGAAGGGGTCCAATTAAGGTGTATATAAGCAGGATTCACAAGCATGTAATGGAAATTTTTCTACTCACCACAAATAGCTTAATTTTGCCAAAATCTTGTTACTCTCATTAACACTATTCTATTCTAAAAAAATTAATGCCAATATAAACTTATTTTAAAACATAATTTAATTTTTTCAAGTAAAGTTCTACTCTTATGAGTTCTTTCAATTCAGGGAGTTGAATTTAAAAAAAGCCCCGGTCTTAAGATCTAAAATTGCCGAGTTTTTAATTAGCTTAAATTTAATAAATGTTATTTGAATTCTCTAGGTGTGGATTTTAAAATGAAGAATATGACGATCGACGGCAATGTCTATACCATCGAAATTTGGGATACAGCCGGACAAGAAAAGTTCGTTTTCCGATTTAAAATTATTCTATTATAAGTGAGCTACTGTTTTGTTAATAATTCAAATAATTCGTATCCTTCTAGATATCACAGTCTTGCAAGGCAATACTTCAGAAAATGCGATGGTGCCATTCTTATGTATGACGTATCCAACCGAATGTCCTTCAGTGGAGTTCGAGAGTGGGTCAACATGCTAGAGGTAAGATTAGGTCATACCATTTTCCTCTGATCGGGTCAAATCAGCTAACTTACAGCAAAATTCACACTGAATTGCTGGGTTGTAAGATCTGTAGTGAACGCTACACAAATAAACATCAACAATATTCTTGGGCAAATCCAACGGTTTGAAATCGCTCCCGAAACAGAACATATGGGGTGTATAGCTTTTACTACACCTCATGGGCCACTAAAGCAAAAGTTAGTCACTGAAATGTAATTAGGGCTACACTCCGAAGTAGCAACTATTGATTGGTAGCTGACTGAAGGGTCTCTGTACTCACGACCGCACATCCTTGCTGTGCGATCAGTAACCCAGTCGCACCTTCCAGACTGCTCGAGTGTGTATGGGATCTCCTTTTTCAGTTTTAGTGGTGCTGTAGACTCCACAGGTTGAAACTCTTTAGTCATAGTTCGGGGGTTTCACATTTTTTTAAATTTAAAGGAAATTCGATAGCTCAATAACCTTGGAACAAATATGTAGATACATTTTCGAGTTTATTGGCTATGCTTGTTATCGGTTAATCAATTGTGCGTTTTTTCCTTAATCCTTAAATACGGGATGATTTAAATGTGATTTTCGTGTTTTTTTCCCCATATAATTAAAGGAGGGCTGCGGAGACTCCTATTTACCGCGAATATTAGTTGGAAATAAAACGGATTTGCGAGATGGACCTTCAAATTCCATGAAACCTACTTCTACTGCCTTCATTTCCACTAAGGAGGGAGAAGATCTTGCAAAGGTAAATCAGATGCAACTTTTGCTACTATTCTCATTGGCGATGTAATTCTCAACCACGACAAAGTTCGTAAAAAATGAGAAGAATTCAATGCCCCGAAATGAAATAGAAGTATTGAGAGGGTAGAAGAAGTAAGGTATTTATAATGTAAGGCTCTTGAGATACTCTTGCTTCTGAATGCTAGTTTCGTGAGCTAAGCGCCTGTGCAATTTATTACAATTTGATTTCTGATTATCTTAGCAATTCCTTTTGTGTACACCTTAAATGCTGATTAATCAACAGATTAGCTTGGGAGATTGACTATGCTATTTCCCTAACATACCTTCCTCTTCTTAACCATTATAATCAAGTAAAATACAATAATTTTTGGCAACATTTGCAGGGGATGGAGGGAGGGAGGGGGGTAAAATGACCTGAAAAAGTCACATGGGTGCGTTAAAAGAAAGCGTGATTTTTTGTCACTACACCTACCATTGTATTGCTGTAAATTGCAACTATTTTTTTAACCTTATGTGGACGAGTCAAAATGTAATAAAGATCGAGGACTTTTGTGTACAAGTTATGAAGAATAATGCGATAATTTTCATTTTATCTGTAGGTCTATGACGCAGAGTTCGTGGAGACCAGTGTGCTGAATAGCATAAACGTAGATGAAGTCATAGTGCACTTGGTGAGGTAAGTTGTAGCTCTTTCCATTCTTGTGTGACTCAAAATTCTCCCACACATTATTGCATCATATGAAAGCACCCTCTGAGTTTAGGAATGCAATAAATCGATTTTTAAATTTAACGCAGGCGCACTCTATTATTGGAAAAAAATTAACCCAAATAAGTTACATTTTAGGTTTTCACATAACCTAGAACTGACGGAATAGGCTGATAATTATGCAATCTCACTATGAGCCGGAGTACTTGGAGAATTTTTATTTTAGGAAAGCGACTAGAATAGTTTAATGAGGGCATCAGTGAGGATATTAGCTATTTTTATTTCATTTAAATCTTAAATTCAAGGTGCATATTACTTACGTAATGGGGAGGACTCAGTGAATTCTACTCACGATGACTTGCTCTTATTGAACGGTTGTTTATTTATGCTGGTCTGTTATGCCGCTTCGATTCACTTTCCTTCCAGAATGATTTTGCACGATATTAAGCAGCTGCCATGATCTTAACATAGCAAAGTGTGGCATTGATCACTCCGAATGATCAAGTAAATCCCCCGCTTTGTAGTCGACGTGATTTATTAAAAAAATAAGTAAAAAATGGATCATGCACTTGACTCGTTATTTCCACCTTTAATGGTGGGGGATATATTGAATCTAATGTAATTGTTCACTTTGGTGGTACCTGACTTAAAATCACATGAACGGAAATATCTGAAACCGAGGAGACATCAAGAGCATAAAATTAATCTCGTATTGATATAGCGCCGAAAAGGTGCGTTTTATGCCGTTTGCATTGGTGGAGGGCTTCTGGAGCCAGCTCAATTCGAAATTATGAGATAATCACGAGCACTACCACAAAATATGATCTTCATGCAATGATTATGTGAAAAGTAATTGCTAGTGAATATTAAACCCGAAGCCTTTTACAGTTTAACTTCAGGTCCTGTTGTAAGAGAATTCAATTTTTCGAACCCAAATCGAGGAATCGAATGGCATACTTAGAGCCCCACAATTCAAGATACATGCATATTCCCGATGCATTAGCGTATATGATATGGAGATTAAAGCAAGTGGAATGGTGAAGAACTTCCTGCTCAATTAAAGGTTAAAAGGGTCATTTTCTTTTTCCTAGGACAATGAAATATCGAGACGACTGTGTGAATAGCGGGATCAGAATCGGCAAAAAGAAGCAAAAGAAACACAATAACTGCTGCTAATGATAACCGATTCCCTCGAGTGTCGTACACAACAAGACTCACTTCAGAGTGAGAGAAAACTCCAAGACGTTTTAAAGCCCTCTTTCCAACTCTCCTTCTCTCTCTTAGATCCAAAGATTGATTTACCATTCCTCAGTGTATAAAGAGATTACTAACTTCGATTACGTTAATATTATTTTACATATAGGCACCTCTAAATATTTCATCGTGCCTAAACCTTAAGTTGTAGAATTTTTGCTTTGAAAGCTGAAAAAGTGCACAACTTGAAGTCGATTGATCCAACAGTTTAGGGATGGAGTATTCCCAACGTTTTGGATTTGCACCGAAGGGATGTGGGACTTGTAGTGGATTAGCTACCTAACTAAGCCTTGACTATTCTCAGAGACCTATATGGTAGATTCTCCTAGTTCGTAAGACCCCGGAAGAAACAGACATTACAGGAACACATTTACTCTAGACACGCATGGCGAAGAGGATGAACAATAAGGAAGCTTAGTCATTCAACATGGCGAAATAGGTAAAACAAACGAGGGCTTTTGATTGGCCACTGGCTGTGTGTCCTCGCACCCAATCCGTACGCGAAGTTGAACTGCCGCACATTCAAGCCACGCTGTGCCCTCATGCGATGGCGTGTCCCACAGAATAAAGTAAAAGTTCAATGAAGGTTTCCAATCTTTTCAAAGATGGCGATCAATAAGCGTCCACATGGGCGTAAAAAGTACTGTAATGCAAAGCTAAAAGGAATCCGCAAAACTAAAACTTAAGTAAAACTCCAATTGCTCATATGAAAGCTCAGAGTGTGGATTTATTTACTATAATAAGATTATTAATAATCAAGGATTAATAAGCAAGGCCATTTATTAAATTTCACTAAAGGAAAGTAGTTAAAATTGATTCACAGTAAGTTCATTAAAAAACAACGTGTTCGGAGTAAAGACGTGAGATCAGAGTCTTTGTTCATTCGAGTTTTGGATTCGGACGGACCAGTATTTATCCAGAATTTCACGGGCTGAGAAATCACAATATATTAATAAGCTGACTCAATCTAAGCACGGCGGAGGTGAGTTGGGTAGTTCGTAGCTTAGCCTAGCACAGTGAGTAATCGGGTCTATTCAATTGCGCCATCTCTAAGGAAAAATATTTAAATAGTGATGGAGGTTGACACCACATTCGCCCAAATTATTCTTTGACCATATTCCTTTCGGAAAAACCCTGCTTAATCGTCCAAGAAGCCACAATGATGCCTTTGTCCCAATATCTCACACATATCTGTCACTCTATGACGAGGTTATTAATTTTCAGTTTCTACACGTGACCCATATCATTTAAAAATATGATTCATATCCCCACGCGCAGCCTTGCTTGAGTGACTCGTATAAAGCGCCTTTGCACTTAAAATCATCTACACATTTCCTTTCATCCACCTCCTCGCGCACTTCCCCCTCTCCCAGTCGTTTGATTACACGTAGTGGTTTGTTCAATAAGTGTTGTCTCCCACAGCACCCTTTGTTATACATTTTGGAACGCCTGTTTGTTGGTGTTAGCTGATAGCTTTAGCCACGGCCTTTCTGGTCCCTTAGCCCCAATAATTTGGTAACGAACTAGTGACCGTGAGCAAACACCTCTTCTGATCAACAAGAGTTTCTTTATTTCGTAAGTCAGTAATTGTGCTGGATCAATCAGATTTACAAAAGCGCAATTTGTGACTAAGTATTAAAAAAAGCGCTAGGAGAGAGGCGTCTAAAATTCAAGACCATAGACACCGAAAGAGACAAATTACAAGGAATATCTAAAGAGAAAAATATACATAAGGCAATGAAAATAAGGAAACTAGCAGGCCTCTTCAAGCACCGGTAATCGAAAAGCATCTTGGCTGCTTCCTACATCGGCATCTAAGGTAACTGCACGATTTTGGAGATCTTTGTAGAGGTTGTTAAGCGAGGCCTTTGCACCTCTCGATATCACATGTCTTGAGAGCCATCCCTAAACAAGACAGATACCAAAGTTTAAATATAATTGCTACTTAGACATTAAAAGTAGAGAAGATAAAATTTACCTTGAGGTCAAAACAGGTGATGATTGTCAGGTGGCAGAGATTGCCACTCGGCCGTAGAAAGAATGAATTGATCAGCTGATCGGCTCTAAATAAATAACTTATACTTAAGCAGACTTCGAACAATTTAAAGTATTGCTTTTCCACTTAACAAGTTAAAATGGGCTCCTGCGAAGTTCTGGCTGTTTTATTCTTGATTGTATAGCTGCGTTAATATCAATAAAAACCTGGAAATCGGAAGTAGACAATGAGCAATTTCCCATCCTTACCTCTCATCCTGTTCTCCTTACACACATTTTTTACGTCCCAAAGTTGATCCATGTTAAAGATTTTTTTTCTCAGCAATCTTTTGAACTCTTCGTACTTTAACCACATTAAAAAATGCCGTTTACGCGGCTTGGACGTGAAGTATGTACTGCAACAAGATTGGATAAACTGACAGCCACCCCTGCAGAACAAATTAATAGCCTAGAGGTTCTTAGTAAAGCTAAAATTAAGCTCAACTTCCATTCTGGAAGAGAGAGAGCAGGCATGTAGATGAGAGGCTAAGCACACCACCCACGGTCTACACAGTCACTTACATCAATTATAAACCTACAAGCAAACAATGACGGAGTGTCCAAACTATAAACAATCTGAAAACGGAAAAATCAAGTTTCCACGTCGATTTTAAAAACATAAATAAAACACAGTCACGAAATATAGGCACTTGTTCGCATCGAATAAACAAGTATACTATAAGAATTCAGCATGAGTAAACTCTGGTGAATTCTGCTATTTTTAATTTCTTCAAATCTCCACAACCAGGTTACGGCAGTGAGAAGCAACATGACCAGCCATCCGACTAAATTAGCTGGTAAACACACGCCCCGAATATTCCAGACACGTACCCGCTCAGAAACCTAAGGACCAAACCATAAAAATTGAGCTATCGAACAGTTAGATAATACTCAGCGAAAGAGAGTTAGCAAATCAACACTTCTACAATCTAAATAAGGTAACACCCTTAACATTTTGACCCAAAAATGCACACTTGACTCCCTCCTAGAGTTTCGTCTCTTGGAGGAATATTTTCCAGTTTCGCATGCTCGGATACCATCCCACGACTAAAAATTGTAAAATACGTGTAGACACCCATCCATGAGAGATCTCAGAAGTCATTTCTGCAAAAGATGAGAGTTGACCTAGGTCTAATAAATGAAGCATTCTAGTTAAGGAGTACCGGTCATCCACTTAACTACCCTAAACAATAGCTATTAGCTAAATTGAATAAGCACTTGACACAAATTGAGAATAAATGCAATCAAGAGTACCGTTCATGAAAAGTATCCATAAATAAGCGTATACGCGCACTCAACTAGAGGTCCAATTATTACGATTTCTCATTGATTCGACTTTGGTCCCCTCTTATAAATGACCTGAGATAGCAGCTTAACTCGAACACGCCTAGTCAAGTCAATTAATCGATACGGCTGACTTCCCCCAAGGGTGTTAGGAATGACGGTGTTGTCAGGGCTCCACTCATGCACCTTAAGACATATGTCCTAGGCTGTCTCCGTGTTATTTAAAAGTACTTTTGTCTCCCAATGCAGACAGCCTTGTACACATACGAGCCATACCCATATCCTCCTACTAGCAAAAATAACAGTCCTCAGTCCCCTGAGCTTTCTCTCCATTCCTAATAAAACTACTTTTCTCATCTTGTTGTCTGATGAGAATAGAAGAAAGTTGGAAGAGTGATAGCTCAGGTAGACTTTGTGGTGTCCCTTTCTCCAACACAGGGAATGAATTCTTACCGAACACAGTCATTCACAGGTGGACATTTCGGATGCGTCACAGAGGATGCTGTAACGTAGTAGATGTCATCTTTGACTCCCCACGCCCGCATCATTACAAAGTCCCTAAAATATACACCACGTAGTGATTAGTGAGAAATATAGAACTGAAATGCAAATCAAACATCATTGAATAAAGAATCACCTGGGCTTGATCAAACCTCCGAGAGCTTCTTTCAAGGTAGTATGGACAATGTCGAGCTCTTCATGGGGAAACGTTTGGAGAATCTGAAAGAAGAAAGATAGACGAATGGTAATTGATCTAAGTGGATTGTTCAGTAAGAAAGTAGCATATGCACTGCATACTCTGGCAGAGGAAATTGAGGAGTTCCAAATGTGCGAGAACTCAAACCCATATACGAGATCATCAAATATGGTCTTTGGTCGAGCGTGTAGCACTGCCTAAAAGCGTGAAAGAGATTACTGTTACACATACACACACACACACACACACACAGGAAGAGAGAGAGTGCTGCAACAAAATTCGTAATTCTTTATCATGCGAGGTAAATGAAAGCGGTTAGAAAGCAAGGTAGACACATGGCACGGGGAAGGAATCGAAAGTATTCAGAGGGTAAAGAGCTATGGCTCATTTTATTTTCGGATTCGAATTGAGTACTGCTTACTTAATACTGCGCTTCACGTTCCACAATCACGACTTATCACTTGGATTTGGGTGACATCTTGCCTATGAATTCCAGTGCTTAGTGGCCGTTATTCAATCGCGATAGTCGATGGTCTTACGTGCTAGTAATCACGCTAGGCAATCGTCTAAATGCTAGCAGAGACAGCAAACACTTCAATTAACAGAACTCTGTAGGCAATTGGATTCATTGTTATCAATTTCTGAACGAGAGATACTATCCAATGGCTCTTTCTAATGAACTCTTACCTTTATAGGGTAAAAGATAGTGCCCATACAGAGTGAAAAAACGTGTTCAACTTTCCAGCAAAATTTATATTGATTTACAACCAGGAAACACTTTCGAAGCCGAAAAGTAGATTTGCCAATTACTGTTGCATCGTGAACGTGCTCGTATTAGTATAGCTTAAAAGGTGGCCATTCAATTTTCACATCCTACTAATTTACAAAGGGGTAATTTCCCGACCAAAGTGGGGGGAGGGGGAGGGTTAGGAGGATCGGAAAGGATAGCGCCAATAAGCGAGTGTTTGCAAGACAAAACATGGAAGACTCAATATAATCAAGTCACTATCAACTTACATCCATTCGGAAAACGGTCTGTTCACCAAAAGCGGCAATATTGGCTGAGGTGATGTGAGACCCAGTTAACATGGAGATTGAGGCATCAGATTCGCTCCAGACGGTATCTTCGTAGATACTCCATGCTGTCTGATGCAGGTCCTCAGCTCTTGTCAACAGAGCCGCAACCTGCAGGAATTTAAGAAATAATTGGAAGATTAGCTGACTAACTGACTTCGCAATGTTAGCAATATGCACTGAGCTCTGTTGTAGACACAAATACAAGCAACCTTTGTTAGCGTGAAATGCGAAAATGACCGAGTGACCAATAAAAGCATTTCTAACAGAAAGCATTGAAAGGATCAGCTTAATTTGCATTAAACTTTAGCCTAAAGAACTGTCATATAGGTAATCTCAAAAAGCCGCCATAATGATATATTTGCGCCAGTGACAGAATGATGAAAAAAGCCAAGTTGAATATGCTTGCGCAGACTTACGAAAGCCTTCTAAAGCAGAAATCCGATTCAGCAGAACGCATGCTATACTACTCGTTTGCTCAAGGAAATTTGAATAGAATCAAAAATGAGGAGTGGGAAAAAAAGAATACTATCGATACTTTGATCCGAACAAGATTTTAATCAGTGCCAAACTGGCTGAAGAGTACCTCGAAATGTCGACTTGAGTGTTTTACATGGCTTTTTTGCGGTTCCATGAAGTGACATTATTTCATAAATGTTTCAGTGTAAGCTAACCTAATTCGGATCCGTCATTAATGCTTATAAAACTCATTTCATCTAAATTTTAAGTGTGTAAATTTTACTATAGTTACAAAATTATCATCCGCACTCTAGCAGATTACCTAGAATCCTCACCGACGTGCGTGCAAAACTGCCATTGGTGCTTTAACCTCCAAACACCAATGACCTAAAGATGACTCATATTAATTTGTATGCAGTTTATGATGAGTTAATAGTGTTACGGGGTGACTGAATACCTGTCTTATCACTGTTCCCGAGTGTGAATCAATTGCAGCCTAGTGATATCTACTGAATGGATAGATCACAACGACGGAAAGTAGACTTCCTGGCATCACAGCAGAGCCTTACTTACAAAAATGTATGGCCTAAAGTAAATGGCTTTAGGTGAGAACTTACATCTACCGTTGCGTCATTGGCATCGAGAGCAGTATATTTCCGACTGGTTGACGGAAACTCAGCATCTAACGCGAGGGATCCTGTGAAACAAGGAAGAAATGAAAAAACGAATGAATAGATTTATTGTAGGATAACCACAGAGGGTTGGTTCTAGAAATTGACATAAAAATTAGTACTTATTCTAGACATAACTTAGATATCAAGCGTTTTGCTTCCATCGAATGCGTACCGATAGGCACAACGCATCTAAGTGTATGTAAATCGACATTTATAAAGGTAACATTCTATTTCGCAATGTATTTTTGTACAAAAAAATGCAAATTAAAAACAATGACTCGATTTCGCCAGGAGGATGAAACGGCATTTATTTGGATAGTTCTAACGCATAAACCCGCGAGGATATAAGGTATTAAATTCTTCTCATATTAAAATTTCCCTCTCTTCCTATCCCAATTATCCCTGAGAAGAGACTTGCTTGACCTCATGATGACTATTACGCGACCACTGCAAAATTCCATCTTAGAACCACAAACCCACCTGTAGAACCCTCGTGTTGTTCACTTTGCCATTCTGAAAACATGCACCACACTAACACCGCATTCGCGCCCATACCTCAGTCCATGTCCTTCCCTCTCCCATGACTTTTGCCTTTCCACTAAACTCTGCATCAGTGTCTTATCAAGTGGCTCATTCACCGATCAACGTGGAAAGCCGATCGATTTGCATCAATAAAGGGTGCAAAGTATGGCTTACCGACGAAAATGTTGTCTCAATTTTCTGCCTACATCTAAGTCTAAAAGCGTAAACAGACGTGTTTGCTCTTTGGATTATGAGAGTTAATACAGCACAAAATTGAACTAGCGTTAAATTCCAAGAGAACGGCTCGACTCTTCAAGCCAAAATAAGATATAAACTTAATCTCTATTTGGGAGGATGTTGGAAGAATATTGATTTAAGCACACTTTTTAAAGCAAAAATTGAATTCTGCATTTATAGCTTATTTCAATTTCGATCCAGTTCTTTCCAACAATTTTCAGTTACAGTAATTTTCTTTATTAATATTTCAGATAATTAAGCCTCCTCCATGTTTTCAAGACCTATGAAGTTAACACTAGCACTAAAACTAACGCGGAACACTCGACGATATTAATTCACTGGTTCGATTTTACCTGACTTGCCGATTTGGTCAAACTTGAGTGCATTCAATTCTCGACTATGTGCACTTTTTCGAGTTCCCTGAAAGCACGACACTGCCCGCTTCTGCCGCCTAATCGCTTCACCAATTTCTGGATAAAAAACTCTTCGACCCCTTCATAACCTGGAGATCTAAATGTTATTTGAATCAAATGTGCCCCTTACCATGCTATTGCGTACACAGATCGCTATACAGTCATTTAGAGATAAGGATCAATTAAAAGAGCATCCTTACCTTCAGGAGATCCATAAATGCTGGGAATACCACGTGCAGTGGCTGCCCGACCCAACCATTGTTGTACAGAACCTAAATATGCAGACTGGGTGTCCACGGCTGACAAGAAGTCCGAATTAAAATGTTGATAGGTGTTCACAACTGGCAAGAAATAAAGAGAACACAAAAACAGGTAATATTACTAGAGAGTAGATCAAAGCAGGTGACCATTGGCTCATGAGGCGAGCAGTTATCGAATCATAGACATTTTCATCTCTTTAATCAACTTATTCAGACACGAAATGACCTACTGTGTAAAATTATTCCCTTTATTAAAAAGTATTAAAATCAAATAAATCAGCAGAATTAACAAGAAGATACCCTTACAATTTTTTAAACTAGCAGATAAACGCATTTTCACACACACACACCTAAAGACAAATTAATGAAGGCAAAAGCGATCTTTCCACAACCAACCAGTAAAAAGGGGCCCTATTATGAGTAGTTATGATTCGAAATGACAATGGTGATGATGAGGATAAATTCGCATTGCAGCGAACTTACTTCGCTTAGCTCTCCTCTCCTGAGGTAGAACTCGACATTCCAGAATGAGAGTGCTAATCCAAGTCATTACGATGGGCAAAATTAAGTCCGTATAAGCCAGTGGATCACCTCTTTGCGAAGTCTGGCATGATACAAGAAAATAAGCATTAATAATAGCATTAAACAAAAGGGAGCGAGTTAAAGAAGAAGGAATTCAACCTACCGCGAAGACCATGCATTTAGCGAGCATGTATAGGGTTGTGATAGCGGTCCATGTCTAAAATCGAAACACACACAGACACACAATGACATTCATTTGAAAAGTAATTTCTGGCAAAAAAAAACAAACACAGGCTACCAAGCACGTTGGTACTAAGGCACATGGAGTGAATCAATCAGTCAAACATGGAGGGGGGAAGGCACAGTGTTCATTAGCTGGATCAGAAGATATATTCAATTTCATTTTCCATTGTGAGGCAAAAGGCTGTGATTACTTCCTCTCACAAGGCGATATTAACCATTTTTAAAGAACACGATGCATTAAGGTAATAAGAAATAGAAAGATTGTATTGTCTCTTAGTGCGCCAAAAGTCAGAACTTCCACAGGAATGCACACAATAGTGTAAAGTTTCGAGGGGGGCATTTTTTTCGCTCTCAAGAATTTCAAGGTAATATGAGCAAAATGTAAACATGACAAGTTCTGAACACAAAAAGAAAGCGCAAAACATCCTACTTTGGAATAAGGCGAATTTTTCAAACAATGAAAACGAATGATGCCTCACATCCTATGAACTCAATTCTGGATTATACCAAGTCTTAAAAGCACCAGTGATGGAACCTTTACACACTATTTAAAGGACCGAAGTATGTTGAAAATTAAGAAAACGGGCGTACATATGTTTAATCAGAGATTACAGAACAGAAACTCATTAAAATAATCAGTAATGGTTCAGACTTGGGAGAAATTTCTCCGCAGAGATTTCGGGATGGTATTACATTCTTATCACTTCATATTCTTTAAGTCATTAAGAAGCAATTACCTTTGTCATACGGAAGCAACAAGGGTTTGTGACTATGCAGAATTGAGAGCTTAGTCGACTTCCAGTGGTTTATTCATAATAGATGTGTTTAAAGCACTTTTGCAAATCTTGAGTGATTGTTACCATGTTGCTGGACTACGATATTGATTTATTAAGGAAACAAGTAATAATATAAATTGCCTTTAAAAAATTGAAATACTTACCGCTGAAGGCCAACGCCGACTGGTATGAAAAGCGCCGTAGGCCACTTCGAGAAAGCTGAACCGACAAACAGAAATGATCTATTAAAAAAAAACGGGAGAACCAGTAAGAAGAGAAGATTCATTTTAAAACATTCTAATTGGCTTCAAGATGAGGTACTTTATTGACCAAGAATACAAACAAGATAAATGATAGAGTCATCCAATCAGATTGAAGCATAAAATATGGCCTTAGAGAGTTTAATTAAACATAAACACTCAGCTAAAATGCAGAAGCGACTTTTGATACGCCATTTGAGTTAATATATGAGAGAAGTCGATGGGGTTTGCATATCAATGTTTTATACATTTTACAAATACTATACTTGGGACAAAGGGTAACGGGGAAGTGTATAAATTACCATTTTCAATGTGCTGGCTCATAAGCGTTTTACTCAAGTAATACCTACCTCCTTTTCTCATGCACTAGCGATTATTTGGTAAAAATCGATCTACATTGAAGAAAGTTCATAAGATGGGAAGAGAAATAGAGACCAAGAGGTCACAATGATATACTTATCTTCAGGGCAGGCTGGCTTCCCCCTGAGACACTGTGTAGAAGTAAATGGGCCCGTACCGACTGTCAGACATATTAGCTTAGCCTGATTCCAACGTGCCTAGTGGCATACAGATATTTATTTTCTCACTACCTTCATATTCCCAGACCCTTTGTTATCTCTTAAGTGTCTTTTATTCAATTCAGATGCATATTTCTGTAGCATAATAAACACATCTTAAAGACACTAAGAAGGGCTTAAAATAAGTTGAGTAGTCATTTAAAATAATTTGACATAGAAAGAGGGAGAGTAGGGGTCACTGCCTTCCATACTCTTATAGACCTTCATCCCTTTCCATTGAAATTGTTGTTTTAAGCATAAGATGACCCTAGTTACATCACTCTTCCTGCAGTATCCTATTTTGGAAAAATTTCTTAGTAAATTCTTCAAATCTATGAAATGACAAATTATCACTTAAGTAAAAAATATACTCAGCCCCCCCCTCCCCCCACTCAATTTTAACTTCGAAAGAGCTACTAACCGATTCAAAGGGAAGCAGATTAAATAGGCAATTAAAAAATTTCAGTAGCAATTTGAAGGATAAAAAAAGAAGCATACCTGAACATCAAATAGAGTTGTGTTGAACTGCATGTGAATAACTTGATCAGCCATAGCCTTTGAAAAATCCCCAAGAGTCTAAAATAAAAAGAAAACAAAGAATTAATACATTGAAACAAATAAATAGTCAGCAAATAAATGTAAATGTTTATTTAAAAGTACTAATTAAGTACTCTTACAAGTGGAAGGGGCAAAAGTGGAGTGAGCAACATACCCGAATATACAGTAGCCAGAATGCAATAATAATGACAAATTCAAAGAGAATAAAAAGCAGAAAAGTTCGACGAATAGGAGAGGTACGCTGTTCGTCAGGTAATCCTTCAATAGCGGAGGACGCTGCAACATTCAATCTACAAATAAAACAAATTTACGAAATACTAGAAGAGCATAAAAAAAAGTAATCGACTGCAACCAAACGCACTTAAAATAAATCCATTTCAAGTGAGATAGATAGCCGCTAATGCTCGTAAATAGTCAAACATGAAAATGGTGCAGCACAAAATGCGGTTAAAATTAAACCAAACCCGTGGTAGTGAGAATAAGTCGAAGATGCGTAAATGTATAAAGTTCGCAATAAATAAGTAAACAAGTAAGCGAAAACTCACTCTGATGATCCGAAAATATGATCACCATATGCGAATCTTGGCAGCGGATCTAATGATATAAATAGTGGAAAAGATAAGAAATGAAAACTTGATCGTGACAACAAAAAACTATATAGAAATTCATCATAGTTTTAACTTAACCTTCAAAAAGAAAATATTTATGTAAAATAAGGGTAATCTCGCACTAAAGGCAACAAATATTCAATATTTATCGGAAAAATACCTCCATTCATCATATAGAGAAATTCCTCAATCTCATTGGCTGTTAATAACGTCGAAGTAAGCGGCAGCTTTTTACTTCATGTAACCAATAGATCACTTTTGCTAGATATTTACATTTATTTTTAAAACCTTTTCCAAAGCAAAGAACTGAGTTTACAATTTAAAAATTCGGACTTTAGATTGTATATATATGAATTCCTGACAACTGTCGCGACCAATTAAACCTTATTATGACCTTAGTTGCGTTGTAAATTAATAGGTAGACTTGCTTTGAATAATTGTATTAACTATTGCATCATATCGAAATGACACAGTGTTACTTTTATATGTTCAGGCTATTCCCCTCCGTTACTACACAAAAATTATTACTGTTGTGTGCTGTTGACACAAACACAAACAGTAACCCGAAGATACTTTATTAGCTATATAAGTTTATATATAATTACAAATATTCGTATTATTGTTGATGAAGAGAAAAATACAGTTGAATTTTGATGCCTTATCCCAAATGGCTCTAACGCTGACGGGAACAGTGAGCAACCGCATACTAGCTGAGATAATGAGTGATGATTTTGTTTGTCACATAGCAAAATAACAACTTCACAGCTTTGGAATTTATAAGACGACTTCCTAAAAGATGCATCGTGAAATATTTGGTAACGCGGTTGCCCTTGAAAAGGCCTAATATTTTCTTTTAGTAATCGCTATTTTCGTCAGAATTCTAAGTCGAAGTTCTCCCTTTATAACACTCTGACATATTTTACAAAATTTTAGAAAATGATGAGTTTTAAGTTGCTAGTATAGTGTGTCTCTATTGCAAAAATCATATATGAATGTTAATTTTTCCTACTGGGGTGAATGTTTTAAGTTAAGTTATTATCAAATATTAGCATTTAAATGGAGCTTGTAGTAAGAATATAAATAGAATTTAGCTGAACATTATTTACTCCGGCGACACTGCAAAATCTACATTTGTCCATATCACTTTCTTTTCGGTCTGAGTGTGGATATTTAAATAATGGATAGACAATCATTTTATTTGATGGCGAATATGATCATCTATCATACTATTGCTAACCTAATTAATGATCTTGAAGTCAATTCAACTATCTAGTAAGACTTTCGTACCCTTTTATATGAGGCACTTCTTAACCCCCCAACCCCCTCCCGCCACTCGCGTCCCATAGGTTTGAGTAAGACTAATTTATTGCTGGATATCAATCACGTTGCTTCTGGGAATAAGATGCTGCTTTAGCTTGGAAGCTCATCAACCAGCACAGATTCACTTGCCACCCAGAAGTCTAACAAGTGACTGGATAATCTTTTCTTTAAATGTGTCTGTATGATAGTGTGTTAAGAGTCTCCATTCATACTAATTTAACATAGTCCCCACAGGATCAAACAAAAATGTGCCCCAATTGACACTACACGTATTTCCAAAAACTAATAGTGTAAATTTTTTAGTGTAGTTTCAACTTGCAATTTGGTCAGTATTTCCTAACAGAATTAGTTCTATTGAGCAGGACAAACACTGTAGCGGATTAGCTACCTAACTTAGCCTGAATGTACTCAAAAACCTCAGTGGCAGATTCTCCTATTTCGTAAGACCCACCAGAATTAGTTAGAGCTATTGCGAAGCTAAGAAGAGACAGAGGTTGTAGCGGAGTTTTCGGAGCCGAAGGCTGGAGTTTGCAGGGGGATTGCCTGTTCTACGTCCTTAGACATTTTGAGATGGCAAGAACTGTGCGATAGGAGAGCGTTGAGTAGGTGACGAGCTGTGTGAGAAAGAAGAGAATCACCTAGTGCGTAGTGCAATCGTAGAGGAAAGCTTGCCGTGCCGTGAGGTTGATCTGCTGCTGAGTAGATAATCAGGCTTGGATCACGTCAGGGTCACTAATTTGTAGCGGATTTGCTACTTAAATAAACCTGAATATACTCAGAAACCTCAGTGACAGAATCTCCTAGTTGTTAGTTCCCACTAAAGTAGCTACGCTACTGCAAAGTCAAGAAAGAGACGAGGTGGGAGAAGAGACGTTTATTTGCTATAACCAGATCGCGAAATCTACATATCGTATATCTAGTAATAATCAACATGGCGCATTGACTAAACAAACGAAAGCTCCTGATTGGCTATACATTAGTCGCGCTCAGCCAGTGCAGTCGTTGCACGCGCGTGCGGTGACGTGTCCCACAAGGTATCCAGAGGAGGCGTTTATTATATACATGCATGGCGTGAATTGTGTGTGTGTGTGTGTGTGTGTATGAGGTGGAACTTAGTCATTATAAACACTCTATGATATGATGACCTCATATAACTTGGATCATTGGTTGGTCGAGTAATCGTATACTGGAATTGACCAATGATTGATCGTATTGACATAAGTCATTGATTGATCGCGAGGCTTCTGCATTTGTCATGCTAAAGTTGTGTCCCCACAACACAAACTAAAATTTTTATTCAATAATTTTCTAATTTTGGCCCGTGAAACCAATTAATCCAATAGGCGAATACATATATATATATACTACGTGATCTCATATTTCTCTCATTATTTCCTCATTTATCGTTTTCATATCTTTTTGAAAAATTATCAAATAATACATTGTAGCGATGGTTACATATCGATTTGATTCAGTCATATTTCCTATCCATGCTTAGTCTTATATTGGCTCCCATGTCATTATTCACATATATTATTGTCAAGTTAGAGCACCTCTCGTTCAAAGAAACTACCCAGTTTGCAACTTCTCTTCTCAAATTCGCCACCTTCGAGTCTAAGTGATTTTGCAATCCCAATTATTTAGCACAAATTTGAATAAAATAGTAACTTTTTCCATTATTTTGAAGTTATGGAAAGTTTCTGTTTCTTATCGAAAAAATTGACATTATTTTTAACAAATCTAATCGCTTGTCAACAATTTACGAATAAATGAAAGCAAATATTTTGAATGAATATTAGCAGTTGATTTGCTGAGAAGTTCCCTGTACTCATGACCTTACAGAATGTTCGAGAGTGCATGAAATTCCTTGATTTATTAGTTTTATCGTTGTGATCTCCGTTAATCAGTAGAATAATACCCCGACCTAATTTTTACATGATTGTTTCTAACAGAGAGCACGAATTTTTCGCGCTTTATAATTAGAGTATGTATTAGGTTATTGTAAAATTGCTGTAAGTTTATAATATCTCGGTTATTCTTTCAATTATCCTTGAGAGTTACTCCCTTTAGTGCCCCCGAAAAATCACATGTCTTAAATATAGAAATTAAAATAACCAGTTGGCTTACTGTGACAGGATAGAAATTATGAGATTTGTCTCACACCGAGATAGTTTGGCATCGATTTAAATTTCTCAAATCATTTCGTGATTTGACTGTGCGATTTAATGAGGACTTTCCCAACATCACATTATTCTGAACGCAACTTTAAAAACTCAGCGAGTGTATCACGTTATGGATAAGATTATTGAGGCAGGATGTGCTTTTTATTGCGTTATTTTAAAATATTATTATCTAATTAAAATGTTTTTACATTATTAATTTGTTGATAGGCGATAGTTTACTCTCGTATGTTCTCCTTACTTGGAAGGAGTAAGTTGTCATCGGAATTGAAAATTACATGCTTATCCGCATTGGCTCTCTACTATTGATCTTCATAGCATTAACCATTAATCAAAACTGCAGAAGAATATCTTACTTACTATTCAATTTTATTGGCTCACCACTTAAAGGTGTTCGCCTGTTTACTCCTTTCGGGAAATTGCTGGATTATATTTGAAATCCTTTAGGAGAGTGTCCAAGCGTGTCTAATTCAGAGAGTTTAAAAGCATTTCCCCAAATTTATGTTTCAAAAAATTACGGAGAAAACGTGTGCTTGGAGAACTAGACTAGGCTGGATAGTCTAAAAATTCCAGAAAGTGATAACAGTAAATAGTTACACCAGATCTTCCCAAATAGCTTTAACGATTATGTAAAAGTTATAAATAATTAATGGAAAACTGTAAACATAATTTTCTTAAACACAAATTATTCATTTTATTAGTTTTGGTCCTGTTTCGGCCGGAATCTTTTCTGAGATCTTCTGAAGCTTGCGAAAAATCGATCGAATGGCGATCACTTCTTGTCTTAAGTGTTTCAGTTTCAGAGGCAGAGCGAGATCATGCATCCAATTCGGTCACCATTGGTTCCGGTTTCGGATTGAAATAGGGGAACGGAAATGCCAGTTGTGCTGCGTATTTCTCTACCTTCGACCTATGAGGACTTCTTGTCTTTCACTGCCTCCCACCCTCACCCATTAGCTACACGACAAATTGTAAACTACATTTCTAGATAATTGACTAAAGATGTTGAGTGAAAAAATGGAAGAGTTTGAGATCATGAGGAAAATTCCCTATATCGAGTGGAAGAGAACTAGGCATAATAACATTAGCGCTCAGATAAAGAGATGACAGGAGTTGAGGAAATTTGGGGATTAAAATTTTGTTAAGATTAAATCTAAAGGATGGAAAGAGTTGCTACTGACCTGATATTAGTAGCTTTGGAAGAGTTTAATTAATTCACCACCATTCCGACACAAAACTTTTACTGATCCAAACGGTCTTCGAATTCTCATGACCGAAAGAGTGCGTGGAATAAGAGCCAATTATGCTAAGTGCTGATACCTATTTGGCATGAAACTGTACTCAAAACATTTACCATCTTTAATGAATCAAATATTAAAAGCAGTAGGTCGTCCTTCATTGTGACCAAAGTGCTTAAGTCAAATTAAATGATATTTTAATTTTTTTCCCATTTTTAAAGACAACAATATCTGTAAAAGTTCTTTTTTTCCGAATTTTTTTTTAATTGACGCAATACAGAAATATATTAGTGCTTTGTTGGTCATGCAACACGTCAAGGTTGTATGTTGATACTTATCTTAGCATACTCATCACTAGCGGCAATAAATTATTTCTAAATTTTAGCCATGGAATAACTCTTGAACATGGGAATCTGCAAACAAGGTCAGTGAGGGATGGAATGGTAGGTAAAAGTCTAATGGGACGATATAATTAATGCTTGAAGTAGTGAGTAGTCCACTACTTCTAAAGAGTATAATTCACCCTGTGACAACCAGATACTCCAGGGCAAAAATTATTAAGATTCCTTCCATCGTGATTATCCAGACTAGCATCATCAGTCCGATACACTTGCGCCCTTTATGGCATTGTTCACGTAGATGGGACTACCAAGAAGTGTCCAGAGTTACATTTATTTTTTATAAGTTAGGTCTTGGTAACGTTAAAAACTGGAAGGGTGTCACTACTCTAAATTTTAATTTGTGCCTCTGCATCAGCCAATTTAAGGTGCATTTGTGAAATGCAAGTTGTAGAAAATGTAAATTATCGCAGATATCTACCATTAATATATAAAAACATCAGTGCATATTTCGATCAATCACCATTGAAGTATGACTTTAGCCAGAATGGACCAAGTAATTGCCTCTAACTCTTCCAATCTCATTAATGATATGAAAAATTCTCCAAACTGGACTGCAAAAAATGTACCGACGATCAACTATCAAACAATAATTCATCGATGGCAGCGCAGTTATCGTGCCATAGAATTTATGCCTTTTGCTTGACGAGGCGGTCTTCACTAGTCCCCAAGCCTTGCCATATACATAGCGTGCCATGCGACGACAACGCTACTCTCTAAACCTCTTCCGCTGCATACAAACAGACCGTTTTAGGTTATAAAACAAAATAAAGCACTTATATGTTATGTACCCAGAAGAGCTTAGCAATTAGTACCAAAACGATTGGTGGTATAAATCAAGAATTCCAGAAGACACCTGACCATTAGCAAGTTTATTTGGAATTGCATGAAAAGCCTGCTCATATGCAGTATGTTACACAGCGGCATCTATTGATGGTCAATAAGCATTAAAACTGCAATGTCGTGGGAGTTAGTTTAGCTAAAGGGAATATGTGTGGACATTTCATCACAGTAAACATATAGTGATCTCGCGACCAGCCACCAACTATGATCATTTTCGGGACACTACAAGATCGATTTTTCAAATACACGCCTGTACCTAAATCTATTGTCAACGAGCTCTTCTGACTACAATTCTTGTCATTTTACTTTACGCGCATTAAGATTTGTACCTATTTTATATTGATTGAAGCAAATTTCGTGCTCTTGTCTAAGTGACTTTTACCATTCATTTTCAAAATAATGAAAATTATGTTCCATTCATGTATTTTCAGCGTCGCTTCGTTACACAAACAAATATCCTTGCCATTCCCCAACTACACCCGTTCAAGATGGAATTTATTCATGAATGATTGACTCGATTCTTCTTATTAGTCAGAATGCGATGGCCACCAGCGAATTCCTTCTAATTTTGTCTCTAAATGCGGTGTGAGAACTCGAGTTTCCCGATAGATGCGTCAGTTTAATACAAGATGAATACTGAAAAAACGCTTGCTTTCTTTAATAATCCTTTAATATTAAAAGATGTCAGTCTCCTGTTTTCCTGGTTAGGGCCAAACTTATCAAAAATTGAGATTGGATTTAGTCCTCAAATACTAGAGATTTATGATATAATTCTCTTGGATGATGTGGAGTGCACAACGCCACCACTAGTGTTAAAGAAATCTCATTCACGCTAGAAAATTCTGGAGAGTAAGGCCATGCGTGCAGAAATCTCTCAGCCAATCATCAATCGAGCTTGTGCAGCGTTGAATAACATCGATCGCAGTTAATGACCAAGCATGTGAGTAGTTTAATTAATATAACCTTCAATTAGCTCTCTTCAATTCATAGACTCCATTACCTCGACGTTGTTAAGGTAGCTTAGCTAATTTCGGGAGCAACTTCAAAACCAGTGATTTTGCTAGAAAGGTTTATTAAGGTTTGGTTAAGGCTTATTTTTGTAGTAATTGCCTTTATAATATGGTCTTATAAATAAGGAGAATCTCCCCCCCTCCCCTCCAAAGTAACGCTTTGGTGTTTATTTTATATAGAGTAGAAATGAGGACGGAGACAGGTGCTAGATAGAAATTTTTGAATAGGGAAGTTGGAGGGATAATGAGGTGGCTGGAGATTTACGAACCTCCTCCCGCCGATAAGGCAAATGTATTAGAGTGCGAGTACCTGGCGTCAACTAGATGGGGCATTTTTTCAAATGGCAGGCTTTATGATAGTTATATCAGCCCTTTATTTGACTTCGGACTTCACAGAGGAGAGGAACATCAAAGTCACAAAAAGCCGAGAGGGGAAACAGAAGAGTGATTCACAGATGTAAAAGAGACAGACACAAAGATTGAGAAAAGGGTAAGGTAAGGTGAGTACTGTGAAGTGGTCGAATATGACACAGGGGGATCATGGTAGTTTGAAGTGAACTGCCGATTTATAGACTTTTTTGCCGTATGAGTATACGCTGCCCAGGGTGCACCACGTGAAGGTAAGTCGATCGCACACCCCTTTGAGGGAGGAATAAATAGCGTTAAATTGCAGTTTGGCCAGTCACTGCGTTATCGACTCTGTATCATCAAACTGACTCAGATATTGGCAACGCCAATGCAAACTTATCAAAACTACATGAAAAGAAAATTGAGCGAAACAAATTATTATTGAGAGGCAGTATGACATCGAAGTGAACGATAAATTAAATGGACAGGGCACTTTTTTTAAGTAATTGGCTTAAAATTGTAATAACATCGGAGTATTGAACTAGAAACATCTCAATTGTTTGCTTTGTTGATATAACCAATCAAAGTCACTTCTGTTATTGTTTTTTGGTTAGTCTTCACAAACAAACAATTCATGATAACATATTTCGATCTTTTCATTCATTTTTGTCGGGGAGATTTGTTTCGACCTTCCATTAACTTGATAATTAATCCCTGGAAGCTTGAACAAAGGTTCAGTGCAAGAGAACTGATAGACTATTGTAATGTAGATTTCCCACTTACCAATTAATTATGTCATTGAAAAAAAGCAGAAAGTCATTTCTATTAATGTTAAAAAAGGAAATGATTGTCATCTATTGGCCAGATAAGATTAATATAAAAATTAACTGAGCAATTGTCTTTAGGAATCCAAAGATCTAAAGCCGTTAAAGGATATTGTTGAAAGTAAGAAAGCAACCACATGGTCCTCGGGTTCCTTACATCAAAGAGAGAAAGTTAAAGGCACATTTTCAAACCAAAAAACAATCTTCCCTAAATTCCCTACTCGGATTCTATATTAATACGCCCCTGGATAATTTGCACTATTAAAAAATCCTACTATTGGAATGACCTATTTGATGTAAAGTACGATCTATTCCTTATATTCTCCTCTTGTTTTCAAACTTTTCATACCATGCGCACTCCCGTTTGTTGTCTTGTTTGTGACGATGTTCTCGCCATTCGGTGCCGAAGAGTTCCGGCTCAAACCACAGATGAACGCCCTCCACGTTGTCGACACTGTTTGGGAATCGTCATTAACTTTTTCATTCTTGGACTAATCTTCTTAGTTCTAGCCGCCATACTTCTTGCCTTTGAAATGGCTTCGGGGACACCTCTAAAAATAGGTTATTGGAATGGAGCTCTGGCTGCAATCTCAGCATTGGCCATGTTTTGTGTTGCGGCTTATCCAACCCACTGGACTCTGGTTTTCCTTCTTGTCACAAACGCATTTACCATACTTGCGTGTGCTATTGTAGCTCTGACAACTGTTCGCGATGAAAATAGACAAATACCATCTTACTGGATTTGCCTTACGCTTTTAGCACTCTCAGTCTACTCGGCTATTTTTGTGCTGGCTAAGCGTGGACTACCATGGGGCAACACCCGAGAAGTGGAATCGGACTTCATCCTGCCCCCTTTGGAGCAGTCTGCAATGCAAGAGCTTCAGCCCCCCGAAGGGTTTGTGCTGCCCGCAGAACAATTGCTCCCAGATTATGACAGCTTAAGACATCCGCCAACTTACGGCGAGGCGATGGGTGAGGGTAATTCAGAAGATCAAACAAATGCCAAAAGGAATAAGAACAAAAGCTGAGATAAGTAAAATTTGGATAAAAATTAAAAAAAAGATTCTAACTTGAGTATGTAAATAAAGCACGTGCAAACAGATGTGTAACTTACAGCCAAAAATTATATTTATCAAGAAATTACCACTTTTCAAGGGAACTCAGTATATTGACCAAATTTTCTCAAATAACCGCCTTATGTTCAAGTAAAAATACGTTGCTTATTTTATTTTCTTTCTTTTGAATTATTCAATTAAACAATTTGAATATGAACTAACATGATTGATCCAGCTTCGAATCGTTGAGAGAATTTAGCTAGACTTTTATTCAAAGGAAACACGATCATTGCTACCAAAATTACCTACTTTCACCTTATTTTCCACAATTTTATTAATCACTAATTAATGTCATAATTAATTTTCATTAAATGTAGGTAATTTAAATAAAAAAGTTTCATTTTTTGCTTCTAAAGAAAATTTATAAGTATTTTTGTTCCGTGTATTAATTCTCTAGCTGGTAATTTATCGTATATTAAGACCTCGTATGGAGCGATGTCACTCAAAGCATTCTAAAATGTACAATTTCATCATGATTTGATTTTAAAGCCTATTTTGCTTGTCATAAAAAGAGGAACCTCTACCATCAAGCAAGTTTGTGTTTAAATCGCATGCCTACATACCACAATAAAAATGTTCTAAAAAAAGCATTTTAAATGAGAAACCTGGACACTTACTGCTATGTTAGATAAATAAATCTGCAATCAAATTGTATATTGAGACTTTTCATAAATTGCCTCATTTTTGAATAAGATGCACATATTCTGCATTTGAAAAAATGGCATTTGAAATGGAATTCACAACTCTACTCCAGTAAAAGCACTTGTTAGCAATCACATAGCACTTTGTCCACAAGCTAAGTGCAATACCATATATTGGCCATATTGAGGAATTCGTGAGTGCATGCAGGCGTATACGAGTTAAAGGTACTAACCGCCAAAAAACATGAACTTTATGCTTTTCCGTGAATGCTGTTTCTTCAAGTAACGTAAATATTAATTCTCGAATCTCAGAATGTCCTATTAAAAGTGCTAGAATTAAAAAAAAAACAAAAAGCATTAAGCACCCAACAGTCTCATCTCCACCTTAGGGGAAGTAAAGCGAAGACAAAGAACACCGTTCTTCTATTCCATCGCTTAACAATGACCTCCACTGACCTATGAAATGCATGATTGGTTGAAACATCGTAAGTTGGAATTTCTTCCTTAACACTAACTTCACATTTAGTGCGAATCTCTCTTAAAAAACCTCTTGAAAAAAGCATCAACATGTGTCCCTTCAAGCTCAAAATAGGCAAAAATCTCGAAGCTCATTGATTAGATCACTCAGGTTTCTCAAGGCGGCCTTTTGATTAAGATGAATAAAAGAAAATGAATGGTATTAAATTGGTTACTTTTCTTCAAAAACAGGAATTGTTTTGTATGCTTTAGGTGTGTATGGGAAAGAAATAAGACAGGACAGTTGTCCAAAAGTTGAGATTAGTTCTTGAGTACTTCCTTTCGTCTTGAGATCTAGCCAAGTTCATTAAAATCCTTTTTTTTCTAAATTCTACATAGGTGGGAGAAATCATTTTATTCACAAGGAGATATTTATTCACGGGTTGCTCGTTAAACCGCTATTACAGAACTCATTCAGTGGGAATAAAGACCACTAGAATTTTTTCTAAAAGTGCTCATGCATTTCGACAAATTTTAAACTCAATTCACAACACTCTTACTCGTGACAATTTACACTCTCAGGATGTATACACATATAAGCGAAAATAATTTTTGGAATTAAATGATTATTTATATTGGAGGAAGGGGGGAGGTGGGGTGGGGTGGGGTGGGGTGGGGAAGGTGACATTCAACAAAAAGCATATTTTCATTCTATGAAAATTGCAGACATCTCAGCTTGTTGTGTTAAGATCTGTTTAGCTGTTTGACCTTTTGAAGAAATGACGAACTGATTGTTCTACTTAAACTACCGGCCAATAGACGCTGCAGTTTGCTCAGTATTCCAAGAGGCGTGTCATAAAATGTTCAATTCCGTGTAAATTCATCTCATTGTTAATATCTCGGGATGTGCCTTAATTGGACACGCATGGTCTATTAGCACAGCTAGAGTTTATTCATATCAAATGGCAGGCTTTATGATAGTTATCATTAGCCAATTAGTTGACTTCGGGATTCACAGAGGGGAGCAACATCAAAGCCACAAGAAGTTGAGAGGAGGAACAGAAGAGGGATCCACAGATGTAAACGAGACAGATACAAATGTAGAGAAAAAGGTAAGGTGAGGTAAGTACTATGGAAGTGGTGGAATATGACATACAGTGGGGTCACGGTAAGTTGGAGTCAACTGCCGATTTATAGACTTTCTTGCCGTATGAGTATACGTTGCCCAGAGTGTACCACGTGGAGGTAAGTCTATCGTGCACCCCTCGTGCTAGAATTTAACAGAAAACTTTCGGTGCTAATCTCAAATGAAATAGCAGTCCTTCAAAGAAAGCTTGGCTACATGTTCAATCCGCATCATTTATTCATTCATCATAAATCTGGTTACTTTTATGCTTAATAAAGGAAAAGCAACCAATTCACTTTCGAGAGGGGGAAAGCGAATGTGAGAACTACAAATGCATTATCGAAAGTTTGCTTTTTTTCATTTGAGTAGGGAGAGTGAGAAGTCATTAATATGCTTAATGTGGGTGGCGAAAGTGAGTACATATATGTGAGGATAATATATGTGCGCCATTTTACGTTTAGAGGACAGTGTACAAAAGCTGGAAGGGACTCAGAGGGAATAGACCTTGACTAGATCACATCTTGATGTCCCGGATCAAGTGTTCAAATTTGGGCACATTTTTGCAGTTGCATTGACACTGGAACTTGAATTACAATATTGCGCCAATTATTGCAATGTCTTCTTACGTTTTACGACCCTATATCTATATTCTAATTTACTTACAAATCGAAATGCTGTGATAAGCAAATAAATTTAAGCGATTTTAAATATTTTTATTGAATAATTCATTTTTTGTGTAACAGGACTACTGAGGAGTAAAGTTGCTCACATGTCGAATTGGCAAATTTTTGCAACATAAGTACATCATGTAAGCTATCGGCCAAATGATCATATCGCTGTCACTTCATGCTGGTACTTACTATTTCACCAAATTTCCCTGCGAGTGAACTTTACTGAGCTCACCTATAGTAAAAGCTGCAAATCGGCTTAAGACCATATATGGTAATCAAGAAGATGAGGCGTCTTTAAAAAATAAAATTGAACCAAAGTCGAAGGGCCAAGCATCCCAATTAATAGGACAGTCAACAAAGGCGGGACATTGTGGTTTGTGATCTGATCAAAATTTTAATCGCCTTATCTTTAACCGCATTTTGAAATTTGCCACTTTCAGGCCTAGTTCGCGTTTACGCTATGAAACAGTGCCATTATTTGTCTTTGTGGGTCATATTCTAATTTATTTCCTCGTTAGTAAAAATATTTCATCAATATTTAATCAGTAGTTGTTAACACAGTAGTTCGTAATTTTAGGCACCCGCTGCTAGAGTCCATCGAACATTATTTATGCCATTATATTTTCAGACCTAATTTTCATATTTTTAATTATTAACTTAACTATTTATTATTAAATTAGTCTGTTTGTTAACATTTTATTCTAGAATTCGTGACATTCGTGGCAGGCTGATAAGATTATTATAAGTTTGCTTTCCACTTCTGTTGCCTTCACCTTACAATTCACAGGTGAGTTTGAAGCTACCTGATTAATTAATATGAAAACAAGTTTGCAAATTTAAAAATGGGACTTCATTGCGGCATCAATCTTTCGTATAAAGCTTGAAGTCATGAAGTGGAGAATTAATTGCCCGTATAAAAGAAGCATTATCTCTGTGTGGTTAATTTTATTAACGCACCAAAAAGTTTATCAATCCGAATTACAAAAAAATATTGGCTCAGAAAAAGTGGGAAATAGTGTAGTAAGTACAAAAAAGAACCTGATTTATTTTTTCTTTTGAAATTCGTGAAATGAAATAAATTAAAGTGGTTTAAACACCCAAACATAATGGACAAAATGTATTACGATTTGAATTACCCACTGGATGAAATTTCATTAAAACACTTTATTTATTTTTGGATTTCAGCTAAGTTGAATCTGAATAAGAGTTAAAGAATAGCCGCTGCAAAGTTAAAATAATTAGAACTTCGAATTTGTGTAAGAAGACAATTCTTCCTGAAGGTACGGAAATTCAAATGTCATAGATCGTCCGTTTGAAATATGTCCCCTCTTTGCTGACTTAAGGAAAACTTTTGAATCTGAAGTTTCTCAGCATCTCAAATGAAGACGCGGTAGACTATAATGAGAGGTGCTAAACAGAGATTCAAAGATGTTCCCATCCACTTTAATAAAGCATTCCGGTGAGTTTCAAGTAAAATCTATGTAAAGTTCTTAAATTTGAAAGTCGGTTTTCCAGTCATTTAAATGGATACTCTATCATTTTAATAATGCAGCTATCAGATGACTGGTCATCATTAAGTTTTAACATTGCTGATTTCTACCAAGGGAATGGGAGTATTTTGTGCGGGATAAACCATTATAAAGTCAATATTGCAAATTAAAGTTTTATCAGTGCCATTATGGTGGCTAGCCAGGTTGGTAATGATAGTGATTGATCTGGAAGAATTAAACTTTTTCACCCCATAGACTTCAAGGAGGACGGCAATTGTTATGGTAAGTGCTCTTCATTGCAATCTATTGTAGGATACTGAGTGTGACACTCAAAATATCTGGAGTCTTATTTGATTGGAAATTAAAATTGATTTGCCTTACTTTTTGCGTGAAAACTCAGCAAGCATTAAAGCTTAAGAATCAATGAAAGTTGATTTAGTGATTGCGATGGGCGGATTTACGAAGAAGTACTTTTGAATCACAATGAAATATTTGTATTCTTTTAAAAATTTCAACGTATAATTTCCCCAATCACTAGGTTAATCCATGTTTCATATTAAATATGAACTAATTGGTGAACAGACTGCCTTCCCCTAACTACTCAACAGCTTCTCGTGACCACAATATAGTTTCGGTAAAATGTGAGAGGAAGCTTATTGGTTCATATTTCTATCTCTCAGACACTTCTAAAGCTCATGTTACATAGGCTGACAGGCATGCCTAACATTACCCTGAGGAGTAGTAAGGATCGGATCTTGCTGCAGCAATATATGTGGATTTTGTTGGCTACTCTCGTTTGTTATTCAGGATTCAATTACTACGGTGTTTGATGATTCAAGGTTGGCGCCTGATTTCAACTTGAGCTCCTAAGTCCCTCTGAAAAAGCTGGGGGTGAGGGGGGGGGGCAGGGTGAGGTTTCACATCCTATCACAGCATAATGACAGTTTGGATAAAGTTGGTGTGAATGGCTTGAGGATGTGGCCTTAAGATTGCATGTTAGTCACGACATCTCTTACTCTGCGTGTTGCCTTTTATCTTGGCAAACATTTTCCTCATTGAAAAGAACCATATTGTTTGGAGTTCAGTATAATATCTCATTTTGCTGAGAAGTTTCTTCGACTTTATTAGACAACGACTGTCACGAACTTTCCTGTGAGAAATGGACTCTTGCGATGCATGTTTGTATGATCTTGCATTGGTGAAAGCCTTATTGAGTGCAATTTTCGTGTTTGAGGCTGAAACACTCAATTGATTATGACAACGAGACCTTAATCCCGATATCAGGGTGCCCAAACATACTTTCGTCTGCTGTGCAGTAGTAATCTGATCAGACCAGATGGTCTGTTGTATTGCTTCCTTCTAGCCACAACAGTCTCTTAGTTACCATAGCAATTCTCCATTTCATATCGTATTGTCCGTTTTCACGAAGTTGAGGGAACATTGAGCAGTGACTATGATCTCCTCTTTTGATGCCTGGCACGAATCATCTTAATATATGCAACTAACCTCCATGATATAGGTGCGCTTCAATTTTCCATTATCGTTACTATTATATATGTAAATGAAGAAGTATTTAAGCCTTTAAAGGAAGTGAGGTGTGTTTGTGACACTTAACATATCCCAAAAAATTTCTCCAATATTATTCATTAAAATTTATCCCAACCACCCTGTAGGCAAATTTTTTTCTGGAAAATGTGAAGTGACAAAATTTAGCCATTTGGCAACACTTGCGTCAACTGATACCATGTGGTAAACAAATAAAGGAGGCATGAGAGCAGTTAAAACCTCTCCCGTTAACTCGGCGCACAAAAGTAAAATCCAATAAAAGACAACATTGCTGTTTCTAGGCTTTGTCATACGATGGCGTGACGGGAGATGAAAGTCATTACTCCCCGGGACTGCGTGTTTATACATACACCCAAACACGCAGCGAAAATTGTGGCCAATAATGCAATCAGCGCAGTTGTCACAACAGTAACACACACTATTCTAGTTTCGTAAATTACTCAAACTGAATTTACTAAGCAGCTGTTTGGAAAATAAAATTAAATTTTTGGGAAATACTGATTTTTTTGCGTCATACGGACAGCTAAAATATCATCATAATTACATATTTCTATACAATTTATTTTCAAATTTATGAATAATGAGTGGTAACCGTTAAGATTAATAATATAAATTATTCTTTTTTTATTGTATAGAAATATTAAATTAGAAAAGAGGGAAACTACATAGACTGGGCATGCAAAACCTGATGTTGATTTTTAGTGGTACACTGACTGTGTATATCTTTTATTAAGTACTTTAGATGGCGCAGTCTACTTAACCTACTAACAATGGGAACAATAAAATAAGGAAAAAGGCTTATACAAAGTTAGGAGGTATTTTCAATTAATCGGCTATAAATCGCATGAAATGTATACCAATGCAGTTAAACTAATCCAAAGAACCACCACTGCAATGGATGTCATTCTTTGTTTAATAACCAGTTCAGGCTTGTGCAGTATTTACTTACTGTCTGATACTCGTTCACATTCCATGACATCAGAAGTTGTTTATCAGAAGGCTATTTAATTGTGATCGTCAGTGCCACCACTTCTAATTTTCATGGAAAGCGAAATGGTCTTAATGTAAAGGTAGGAAACTTTCATGATCGTAACATACCTAGACGGTGATAAATGAATTTTGCAACTTTGCAGAAACCGTGTCAACATACTTTTTGTCGCCAATTTTTGAGCATATACAAAATTGTGCAATAGCTCATATAATGATTACATGAGGAGCGAATATAACTGAAATACCCCCATCATTTCCCATATCAACAATGAGCAAACTCAGTCAGACTATAAAGGGAAATGGATTTAATGCGGTGGCTCCAGAGAATAGTCACTAATTGAGCATAGTTCAAAACATCACATGCTGTGTGGCTTGATTTAATGTTAACATTAAGCCAACGGAAAAATATACCTTAGATGTAGTAGTCTAAAAAAGCTTAATACTATTGGGAACGATACAATGAGGTTGAGGTGCGGCCGTTCAACTTCGCGTACGGATTGAGTTCGAAGCACACAGCCAAAGGCCAATCAAAAGCCCTCGTTTTTCTCACTTAATCCGCCATGTTGAATGACTAAGCTTCCTTCCTGTTCACCCTCCTCGCCATGCATGTCTAGAGTAAGCGTTTTCCTGTAATACATCTGTTTCCTCCTGGAGACTTACGAACAAGGAGAAAATGCCATAGAGATTTCTGAGAATAGTCAAGGCTTAGTTAGGTAGCTAATCCGCGAGTGGTAGTTTTGAGAGTTGTATAAACTTACTGTAATCAACAGCCAATAGACCCTAGTTATTTATGCCTTTTAATTCACACTTAAGGAAAGTACCCAGATTTTAATTCAACTAGATTTTCTTATTATTTTTTGCACCTTTAAAGAGAAGAGAAAGAATGTCCTAACTGAGTAGAACAAAGCGAGATGAAGACGAGACAAAGAGGCATTAAATTTTACCCTAAATTTGCATGAAAATCAAACTCCATGCAGGAAAATACCCCATTTGGCTAGTTACCACCGAGTTCGTCATTCAACCAACCATCGCTCTGTTAGTGATTGAACATGAAAATTAAAAGTACCCATT
This sequence comes from Hymenolepis microstoma, assembly GCA_000469805.3. Lineage (NCBI taxonomy): Eukaryota > Metazoa > Platyhelminthes > Cestoda > Cyclophyllidea > Hymenolepididae > Hymenolepis > Hymenolepis microstoma. Next base: position 3,983,313 of record LR215995.1, on the reverse strand, counting down.
TGCATTCCCGAACCTTAATTCAACAAGGTAAGAAAATAATTTACGCTGATTGTAAATTGTATTGCTGTTCAATGTAAATTTAAACAATATTTAAAATACCGTAGAAAAAATGTCATAATTATTTTATAAATTTCACAATTACACAAATCCAGTAATTCTAACTTGTTTTAAAAAAACATAGTGGCAAAATAATAACTAAGAATCAACCAATGATGACGGCCCTTTACATTAACCAATTATCTTGTTCGTTTGCAATTTTTGTTATTGGAGAATTCATCTAAATACATGGAACAGACTGAGGCACTATTCATAAACTGCTTAAAATAAGCTTTTATTTATTAAAAGTCTGCCGCAGATGTATTTGAATTATTACAAATCATATAAACACATTTATTAAAAACCATTTTTGTATATTGTTTTTATTATATAATACTGACACAAAAATATTGAAAACATATGTTAAAATGTATATTCCTGTCAACACTCTTGCTCCAATGAATGTGATTTATTTCTCATCAGTTAAGTCATTTGTTTTAAAAATAGAATTTTTAATGAAAATATATTTTACCTTTGTTAGCGCCATTAATATATTTGATTTTTTGAAGCCATCTTGGGCATCCTTTTGAAGTACTCTAATAAAATTACAAAAATTAAGGTATAATTGTTTTATTTCCTGTAATTAAAGTAAAGGGTAAATTAAATACATTTCTGTTTTATCTTAGTGGCAAATAACGCACTTAGGTCTCATGACATCAGACAATAAAATTTCTAGCAATCTTCAATACCATTTTTAAATCAATTTCAAACAACGAAAATCCCTGATTTAAGATTAAAATTAGCTGGTCCAGTTTTTTCCTTACGTTGACTAAAGCAATTCCTTCGAAACATGTAAGTATACAATTTTAGCAACATTCAATTTTTCCCAAAGACACAATGATCAGGAAATATTCGGATTGAAAACTGACCTGGACTGTGTGATCTGCAGGTACAATTTTTCAGGTATCGAAAAAATCCATTTTTTCCTGCCTTTTATGCGTTTCATCAAATATTTATAAAATGCGAATCACAATGGCCTTTTTATCGCTTTAATTTTATCTCAACTCCTATCAAACTTCTCGTCAATCAAAGATAGAATATTATTTCCTGCCAGAAGTTGTTTTTCCCCATTTTCTCCCCATATTTGCAATAGTTTGTTAACAACAAAAGTTATATATAATTTTTCTGCGATAGGCAATTTGAAAATAGTAACTGAAATTTAATGGCTGATCATTTAAATATATCTGAAATCTTAATTTTTTATTAAATTATTTAACAATTACAACTTAATTCGGTTAAGGAAATGTTCAACTCTGACATCAATTTCCGTAGAAGTACTTTAGCCTAAATCTGTTCTTTAGTCATTGGCTAATTCAATCTTTGTCTACAATGTATCTTATTCTGACTATTTTTTTGAAATTGTGAATTTAACGCAAATCAGAGGGAACAGATGGCTTATATAGAACTTTTAATGAAGTGATTCCCGAGACTATTGCGCGAGATTAATATAAGAAATTAGTATTAATTAATACAAATTTTAAGCTCACGACAGATTAGATGTTTTGTTTCCGCCAATAAGGTCTATTTGCCAATTACTTATCCATAGACGACAGTACGGAGGGTGAGATAAGGATGAAGCGTAGTTGCTTCTGAAATTTTTATTAATTCAACAAAATTTATTTATATTAAATAGCAGGCTTTATGGTAGTCATCATTAGCCATTTAGTTGACTTCGGGCTTCACAGAGGAGAGGAACATCAAAGTCACATCAAAAAGTCGAGAGAGGGAGGGGAGGGGGGGGGGAACAGAAGAGTGACTCACAGATGTAAGAGAGAGAGAGACACAAAGGTGGGGAAAAGGGTGGGTGGGTACTGTGGAAGTGGTTCAATATGACATACAGTCAGGTCATCCGTAGTTTGAAGTCAATTGCCGGTTTATAAGCTCTTTTACCGTATGGGTATACGTTGCCCAGGTTGCACTACGTGAAGGTAAGTCTAACGCACACCCCAATTTAACAAAATAAATTACTGATTTCCGAGCGTCCGAAAATTGCCAGATCAATAGCAGCTCTTGTCGCAAAGGGTGGCGTGGGTTGGGATATTGATAGGGTTGATGGGCGACTTAGAGACTATCTGCCGGAATTGTCCACACTGAATCAAATCGAAGGATACACAGTTTTGATTGCAAAGGAATAGAGTTCACAGTTTGTGACAGAAATTGTCGAATATTGCGAATAAAAGCCGTATGGGAAAAATGGTACCCACCAATGCTTACAATAAGCCGATGAGGAGACGTTTAATTGTAAGCGTCCTCAAATGGAAGCGCACATTAGCTACGAGGAGATTCCTTCGCTTTCTTGCTATTTACATGCCGATAATGGTGTGTTTCAGCGCATTGCCCACCATTTTTTTAATTACTCCCATCTCCACTCGGAATGATTACAGTAGCCTTTTGTAAGACGTATTTTGCGAAATTGGCTAAAATTGTTCTTCCATACGGACGCTTTACTCTTCTGACCACAATTAATGTTGAAAACAGATATCCCACACATTGCATGATGACCTAGAAACCTTTCCAGAATATGTCATAGAGGAGGTAAAATCAGAAAGTTCCATTAGGACGCTCTATTTAGGTCATTTCTCAAAACTACTCAGTTTAGGCGTGTGTAGAAGCATGTCATAGTGTTTTTCAATCCTAAATTTTTCCAAAACGTTGAAATTCTGCCTTAGATAAACCCTGCTCGCTATAGAGAAGGTTTAATATTTAATTAACTACACCGTATAAACCCAGACGCAAAATTGATGCTAACACTGGTTCGTTATGTGAGTGTGCAGTTGGGTTGATTTTTTATTAACCTACTGCCTCTCATTGACTTCAGAATCTGTTTTCCATTATTCTCTCGTGATTAGAAAGACGTGTAGATCAAGAAGAAGTAGAGGCCGTGATTTGAGATCCGTTTAAACAGTCTCAACGGACGAATTGCCTCTCAAATTCATTACTAATAAGATTACAGCGTTTAAAATTGCAATTCGAGGCGGTATTTTAAAGGAAATTATTATTTATTGTATGCGGTGAAAGGGAGTTGTCGGCATTTTTTTCTCATATCTCACCAACACAATTTAATCATTCATAATTTATTACTGTTTTGATGCAGTTTACTTTGGCCTTCACCCGTTAAAACTAATTAAATCATTGATAGATTTCAAAGAAAACACATAATTTTTTTTTAAATTATTGTTTTTATTAATGGATTTTCAGACGTACTGTAATGGAAAAAAGAGTAATATTCATCACCAAAGTCTGCCGAAATTTGCAGGATTATACTGTTACCTTCTACAAATAGCTATCTCACCTGGGGATTCTTGTTGCTATAGGTAAATCTTACTCCATTTTAACACCGAATGCGTACATTATTGCCTGATTTATAGTGGTCTGCATAAAAAATTAGTGAAAAAAGTCGTCTTCAATAATAATGAAAGAAAAATGAAGTATATCTTCACTTCAGCAAACGCTAGTGCAAAAAAACCATTTTTATTAAAATTATTAAAGGCAAAAGCTTGAATCTTGAGCAAGTCTTTGTTATCACCTCTTGCCTATAAAAGGTGGCAAATATATGGTGATGAGGAGACCAAACTCCCAATCTGACCAGGAAGATAATTTACAGTAAATCCTCTGGAACGAATTTAACACTAAATGGAAATAAAGAAGTGAATTATTTGAGTTTAATCTTTAAAAAATTAAGAATGCAAATTGAATAATTCAATTGTTTCAGGCTAATCCAAATATGGCAATTTCAATTTCGCTACTATATTGGGTAAATGTGAAGACCCATTCAACCCATTGTTACATAGCTCTCATGAGTGCATGGTCCAATATTTTTTAATAGTTGGATTCCAGGCTATTACACATTTTATCTTACTATCATGTAAATAGATAAATAAATATGAATTGCGCATTAACCCTTTAACGCCCGAATTATTTTTTGAAAAATGCACCCAACCGCACTCATGCGTGTCTCACACCAGACTGATGCCGCCAAAGTGATGAGTTTTGGTGGTATCAGGCGAAGGCTATGGACGTATCGAAAATGTTTCAAACGACAGCGCCTTCTGTTATGAGTCTAATACCAATGGAGCTTATTTTGGAAGAAGACCGTAGAGTCCTAAGAGCGTTTAGGGGTTAAAACCAGTACATAATTGAGATAATTTGATTGTTCCTAATTATTATTTTTCTAAGTCGTACACGTCAATGGTCGGACGTGGTGGATTTGTAAGTGCGCTGATGATGAATCAGTTAGGGTGGGCACCTGCCAATTTAGAGGCCCCAAAATTGACATATATATTAGGTCTACAACTTTGCTCCCGCCGTTTTCCAGAAGATGGCGGTAGTAGTCGGAAGTAGTTGAAATATATCAATCACAGATGTCGAACACTTTGATATGACAATTGCAACTATAACCACACTTTGATAAAACTTAATTTGTGTTTGCATAATAATAAAATTTTTAATTAAATATGTCCGAATTGAAACCGAATTCTCGTCATTTGTGGGAAGTATTGCTTTTATACTTCAATATGAAAGAATCCGCGGCTGGGGCTCACCGGATTATCTCATCGGATACATGTGGTAAAACGACTATTAGTGAGACCAGAACGTGTCGGGAATGGTTCCAAAGTTTTAAGAGTGGTGATTTTGCTTTCGAAGACCGGCATAGTGGTGGACGGGTGGAAAAAGTTGTTGAAGATGCAGAATTGGAGACGAGCGATTCCTAGTGAAGACTCGTGCCAAACTCAAGAAGAATTATCCTAATCATTAGGTGGGGATCAGTGGGCAAGCAATTTCAAAACACCTGAAACAGTTGAGAATGATTGAGAAAGAAGGATATTGGGTACTCCATGAGTTGAAACCATGAGAATATGTCGAGCGACGTTTGTTTGCTTGTGAGCAGCTGTTGCTGGAAAGGCAAACGCGAAAGAGATTTCTCCATCGTATTGTTACTTGAGACGAAAAATGGGTACATTACAATAACCCTAACCCTAACCCAAGCGCAGAAAATCATGGGGATTGCCCGGTGGTCATACTGCTACGTCAACACCTTGGCCGACGAATATCCATGGCTCAAAAGTCGTCATGCTTTGCGTCTGGTGGCGGGGACCAGCTTGGCGTAATTTATTGTGAACTTATGAAACCGTCTGTTGAAACCATCACAGGTGAGCGTTTTAAAAGACAATTAATGCGTCTGAGCCGTGCTTTAAAAGAAAAACGATAGGGTTATTTGACAGCGTGATAATGCTAGACCTCACGTTGCTAAGTTGGTGATGAAAGAATATCTTGAATCGTTGAAATGGAAAATTTTACTCACCCGCCGTACTCTCCAGATGTTGATTCGTCTGATTTTCACCTCACTCAATGGCACATGGCCTGGCTAACCAGCACTTCAGCTCACGAGAAGAAGTAAAAAAATTGAATCGACTCGTGGATCGTATCGAAAGATGAAAAATTGTTTCGCCGCGGGATTCGCCTGCTGCCCGAGAGATGGGTCAAAATGGTAGCTAACGATGGACAATACTGTGAAACTTAATGTATGTAATCATTTTGTTGTAATAAAGCCTCAAAATAAAACAAAAAACAGCGGGCGCAAAGTTGTAGACTAATATTATTACTTATTAAGAAAAGAGATCAATTTTCTCCTTATCTCCTTTTCATATTCCATTAAGTTTTGCTAAGATTTGCTTAGAGAATTTCCGTAGTTACTATTTCGTGGCAAAAGTCTTTAACGGTAAAATGTAGAAAGTTAATATTAATAAAATTAGGCATTTGGCATTTAAGAAATAACAAAATATTTGCAAAAGATGTCAAATTTCCTAGTGACTGAAGATTGGCTGGAATACGAAGCTTAAGTTACGGCGATATCTTCACTTATTCTATTATTGGATTTGCTCTACTGGCAATCTGCTCGCATTATCAACTATCATTAATCAATTTCTCTTAGGTCATTATTTTGTTCAAACAAAAGCACATTTACACTGGAAACTTCTAAGATTTGCGAAATCTCTAGATGTAAATTACGGAGTATTTAATTTCCCAAGAGTGGATACGTGAATAACGTAGAGTGCCTTATCTCAGTCTGGAAAATGAGCCATAAGACTCAGCGGTACACAGCGAATACTTCAAGCATTTGCTTTTGCACAAATAATTAAAATTTAATTACCCACCAAAATGAAAATTCCCATGCATAATTAATTGCCCTCCCATAATTATATTTTGATCAGTGCAACTGTCTAGCAACAAGACCTGGCTTCACTTTGATTAGATCAAATCTTCATAATCTCTATTACAACAAAGATTACAATGAGTTGGAAAGTGACAAAGACGGTAAAAAGTACAGTGAAATATTTTTATTTAATATTTTTTCATAATTAGGTTAAGTGTCGAGGGTGCAAATGAATGAAAAGAAAAACAAACTATTCGCTAATTCGAAGCATCTAATGAAGCTGACTTTTACTGATTTTAGGTTTTATTAGCATAGTTGTCAAAAATGGTTACGCAATGATGTTAGTTGTTAATAGGCAATTTTATGTAAAGAACAAAGAAGGCTGTCGGTAGATGTGAGATGAAGCACTGTACTGGAATTCCACGCTTTGACAAACCAATTCAATGCCTGAAAAAGTCATGGATTACTACAATAGTGGATAAATATTACAATGTGAATGGACTTCAACACATTGCACTATGGTAACTAACTCCAAGTAAAGTTCATGCGAATTTCAATAAGAGTGAACCTAGTAGTTCAGATAACTAACAAACAAAAGGTATTATAATTTGACTTAGTTTATTGAAGATCCTTGATCTGAATAATTCATTTAAAATTTGCAAAGTCAGTTGAAAATAGGTCAAAACCCACCATAAAAATATGGAAAGGCATTAAAGGTTTGTTATATTTAGACAGAAACGATACGATTAGCTTTGTTTAAATCTATATGACTAAATATTGATTTCAATGGAAATTCCTGTATAAATGACCCCATTAGAGATCACTTTCTGAAGCAAGTTCTTTCTCAGTATTGTGCGCACACTGTTTTTGTGTCTTTGAATTACTGCCATTCTAGTAATTCAAGCCGTTTGATGCACGTTGAACGGTAAATCTGAAATGATCTCGTTTTATCGGTAGGAGGAAAAAAGTTTGATTGATTTACAATATTTCCATAAAATGTCCCGCATTTATTAGGAAACCTACCACACAAGATCTTTACATGATCTGGGAGTTGTCACATCAACACTTTTACAACATATACATGTAATTCAATTAGTTTATAACGCTTGACATTTCTTGATATATTTATGATAGATTCGGGAATTTTATACGAAACCGTGACTTTCTCCGTTTATTTATTAATTTAGTTCGATGAATAGATATAACCTGTCTCTTCATTTCTAAACATTTTCTTAAATTGACATTTATAGCGATTTCAGTTTTCCATTGAGCCAATGCTTGCTTGTCACCTGATTTTCCTCGCTAATATGCCAGTTTATAGCTGATATCCTCATGATTACCCAGCTTACCTCTTCCATTTGAAGTGGCATTTGTTTTGTGGGCTTTGACAAATTATCTCGATCCTTCTAAAGGCCGGCAGGAATTTGGAGGGAATTGAAACATAGCTGGAAGAGGAAAGTCATCAATACTGAAATAATTGAATCCCAGTTTGGACAAATATTGCTTAACGACATATGAGGGAATTGAGTGATTGTGCTTCCGCTGATGAGCAAATGATCGAAATTTTCACTGGAGAATTAGGACTTTTCATATCTTCAGGCAAAACGGTATTTGATTTGAGTAGTTGAATATGCTCTCTCCAGTCTTCATACAGACGTTATTACTCATATTTTTACCACATTTATTGCATTCTTTCAGAAAAATTTATCCCAAATTTTCGAATTTACTTTTAGTTTTATTCAATTTCTCAGTACCCTAACTTGGTTGGATTGATGTATTGGGGCAAATATTCATCCTGAACTTTTAAATTATGGATTATTTCTGAGAGATCTAATTTGAAAAATATACTCATATTTTTCTGCAATTTTGTTACTACGGAGAGGAAAAATGTGAATATTTATATATGCAATTATTTCAACAGTAGTGCTAATTCACTTCAGTTGAACTCAACTCTGGAAGAGCATACAGCTTGCCAGCCTCTGACAGGAGACATAATTTGAGGTGACATTGAAGATTGCAAATAAGAACTTAATCGGCTATTCATGGCGTGGGGCGACGATTAATGGTATTTGGAGTTTGAAGTAGTGAATTCGAATCTAAAAATCGATCGAGTAATTCTTTTGAAGTACTCCTTCCTAACTCCTCTTGTTAAATAATTTTAAATGCTATTCCAGAGTGAAAATTTTCAGACTCGTTGGCGCCAACTCTTTCAATAACAAAAATATCAAACATTTAACTGGCAGCGAATAACAACAGATCAAACAAACTGGCGATCGAAAACAGTGCTGAGAACAATGTCGAGGTATCAAAGGGTCCCTTGTAGTGTGACTTTCGTATTGAGGCAAGCAATATTTGCTAGATCAGCAACAAACGCTTGTCTACGATGTTTGGTGCTTGTTCACCTTTTCAGTCAAGGCGGTTCAGTCCTGAGCGCCTAATTTTAAATTTTACCCAACCACTAGGAGGAAAAAATGATGTTAGGTGCTATTCAACAGGTTGCAATTTTTGGCATTTCAGAGATGAGGGCTCCAAAAATGTTAGCCCCTATCAGAGTTTCGTTAGCCATGTGCACCCAATGAGAGTACTCAAAGACATGAAAAGTGTTGAACGAAAGTCATAGACTTGGCATAAATTTGGGCTTGAATTAGCACTGGAATAAAACTCGAATACAAACAAGCAATTTTATCTTGCTTTGTTGAAAGAACAATTGAAGTAGTACACACAAGATCTCCACTTTCATTTACATATCCGTACTCATCTAAATTGTTACCCAATAATTTATGCAAGGGTATTTGATTGTTTCTTTTTTGTTATAGATACAATTTTTTTCTATCTTAATCGCAATGCCGAAATAATTTTAATTCAATAAATGAAAGAGCAAATCATGCTTACTTAATAAAACAATCATCGCCTTATTTTAAACAAAATAAAATGTTTATATATGTTGAATAGGACTCGCTTCCTAAATCCCTACTTTATGCACTAAAATACTTGCTTGCGAAAATTAACTAAACCAGTCTTTTTGAAGTGTGGCAGATTTGATAGCAAATTATTTCGTTGTGAAGAACTGGAGAGGTAAGTGTAGACCCGTAACCTCCAAACCTGAATTCTTCTTCTGAGGTGAAGTAGAACCCGCAATGCAGGTGTTAGATAACAGACGCAATAGATGAACTATTTCAAGGTCGGATGTGGTGAAATGGAAAGTAAGGGATTAAGTCGGGATAAGAAATATCAAAACAAATTTCCAAGTGTCAATTAATCGCTTACGTGCTTTAAACAATGATATGAGAAGAAAAAAAGCTACAAATTTGTGCAAATTTAATTAGCAAAAGCCCAAATTTTATTTGATATGAAAAGTTACCATCACTAAAATTTAAGTCATAAATTAAAAGTAGGCATGTTTTTTTCGCTGTTTTGCTTGAAAATATTTTTTTTCGTTTCTCCCCTCCAATTGCTTGCAACTGGTGGTTTTTTTTGTATGCACATGCAAATTCTCTCATTATGCAGCTTTGTAAATATTTAAATTGAATTAAATTTTACGGATGGGGATTGAAAAAAAAAGGAGAAGGCGAAGAAGGTGGCGATAGCAACAGGAAATTCAAGTTGAATTTTGCATGGTTCGTGGAAAATTTATGCAAGATTCTCGGTTTATGGCAGGGCAAATTGCAAATCAGCGGTAATTCCAATTAACAAAATTGGTTAATTAAGGGAGGATACTTGCTCAATAGCTATTTGTGTGCCTCATGCTAAATTAAATGACTTATGAGAAAATAGTTCTCCAGTCAAGTGTATACTCAAATCGAACGTGTTTTATAACTCTGCATCCACTCAGTACCAATAAATATTGATTATTAATTTCCTCTCGTCTCCGCCTTGTGAGAACTCACCTAATTTGTCATGATTTTTGGCGAGCTCTACACAGAATTTCCCTTATCACGCCCACTAAAACTAGCGTGCTGCTGTACAATATACTTTGGTCTACACTCAACGCTTGGCCTTCATATTTTGAGAAGATGAATGACTACTGCTAAGGCGATCCCCAGTTTTAAGGAGATAGCTTAGTCCAATAGAGTCGAGCTTCAACTCCAACGTCCGCATTTAACTTTACCATGAGTTCAAAACCATGTGAGCATAATTTTACCTCTGTGCGTCTTTAATTCAAATTAATTTAGGAATGTCAGCTAATTGATGTCTATTGCTAAGGGATGGTTGTTTCGTTATTGGTGAGTTTCTAGATGCTTTTCTTTCCATGAGAAACAAAAATCCATCATGTCTGCGTTTAATTTTAAATTTCCTCATTTCCATTAATGACTAGGCATATTTTTGTGGCCTGTAAGACTTGTCGCAAATGAACGAATTTTTCAGGTCATTCGTTACTTCAAAAACGACATATTCGTGTGTTGGAGGTGAAAATAGAATTATGCGTCTTAAAACTTATCTAGTAATTCCATTTGAGTTCATACTTCTGAGAGAATAATAGATATTGCCTGAAAAGCCTGATTCTCATTTATTCATATTAAATTAAGTTGAAAACTTAGTGGAAGTTTCACTATTATATACATATATTATTCATATACATTGAATAATGAGTGTCTATTTCTATAAAAAATGTAAATCAAAAGAACGACTTGCATTCTATTGGCATAGAATTGAACTGGCATAATTAAATATAGCATTGACTCATTACCAGGAAATAAAACATTCGAAGGAGTGTATCAAGTGAAATCAATCAGACAACTGGAGGTCACTAGGTTTGTACTTACTTCTCGATCAAAAATAAAATTAAAGAAACATTATTTGTTGAAAAAAACTTTAATTGACATTACAGTCGAGTGAGAGGCTAGAAATTGAAGAAGAGTGCTAATTGGATCATTTGAAATCAGACCTAACTTGGCCATTAGTCAAATACACATATGTCTAGACATCTATTTGCATGAAGTCTCAAAATGTCCTGATCTGGTAACTTTTTTAATGTGACATGTATCTTCCCTTTCAATATACATCGCCAATTCCGCTGTTTTGACATGTTAAATGAATTATGGCTCTTGTAGATTTGTTTGTGCAAAGTCTCATTTAATTCACCTTAAATGGTTCTTTAACTATCATCTCTTTGTACTCCCTTGACATTTTCTTCCTGAGTTCCTCCTGTTTCTGATAATAGTAATTCCATGGCAGGCAACTTCAGTGTCCTGAGCTAAATGGGATGAATAGGTTAATTGATGTTGATTCGCTGAAATATCAGTGAGATTTAAGCATCGCTTTGTAGGTTAAGCAGTTCCCAATACATCTTACCTTCTTCAATTATTCCAATAGTGTAATAACTGAATAAACAGACGTACTGGATGATGGGAATGGTTAATGATAATATGAATAAATGCCTGCAATTATTTTTGTAAATAAAAATTGTTATAAGTGACTTATGCATGGCTATTAGAATGAGACAAATCAGTAGAGCAATCTAAGTGAGACACAGCAATTTCCCATGCTCTTACGTTGACATTAAGGATTTTTCATGGAACTCAATTTTAATAGTTAATTTATCGATTTTATAAGAATAGAAAGCACTAACTTCGTCCTCAAACGGTTGGGCTCCCCTTTTGGACGTTTTAGTAAGCCAATCATCTTTGTTACATTGACTGATTTTTAAGTCTGCAAAAGTCTGCAAAAAAGATACGTGATTGATTTCGTTATCGTTATCTAAAAACAACGCTTTGTATCCTTCAAATTTTCTTAAATCAGAGACTTGAAAAAAACATTTGGCCTTCTCTATATTGCTTCAAACATTATAATTTATGGATAGACGAAGCAATCCTTAAGTGATGTTGTGATCACTTTGAAAATATGTAAAGGGTCAAAAAATCGTACCAGTTAACTGAGATCACAAAGAGCGGTTGTGGAGAGCGCGGGTTTCCTCATTCTGTCTAAACTAGGTGTTGATAATGTTTCTCATATTGTTAATGGTGTCGGAAATTGATAGCCAATCCTTATTCTCCTTTATCTCCAAACTCTTTAAATGACCATCGCTTACGCGGATTTCATAATTAATTTTTAATTATACATTAGTTTCGTGCCTCTCTCTATAGTTTCATCACGGACTTTGCCGAATGAATTCTTTCTGGTAGTTTATTTTCCCTTGGGGAAGGAGAGCAAAACAGCAACCATTTATTTGTGAATATGGACCTATTATTTTTGTATTTTTAATCTTCCATTGGGAAATGTGCAATGTAAAATTCTTTCCATTTTATCTACAAAAAGGATAATTATGGTGAATTTGATGCTATTACAACGAATTTATGGAAATTTAAACCCTTAAGATTCATTGTAAAAAAATATGGTGGAATCGGAATATTTTCTTCCTCATTTATTGTTGAAGGTTGAAGTCTTCTTTGTCTTGAATCTTCGAGAGAGGATCGGAAATGAACGAAGTCTACTGAAATGCATTTGCAATGTGTATTGGCTTTCGAAAGTGGTAGATAGCATGCGACTTTAGGTAACAAGATTCGCTGAATTTATAGCTAGAACATGTTAATGCAGTGTAAAATATCAAAATTTAAAATTAAAAAATGCTCTGCCTGTACGAGTTTTCAGCTATGTTTGATATAGTATTAGCAAGTTGCTCATTGGAAAACATCGAACTTGAAATGAGACAAACTCCGGGTCCCAAAGTTAGGACAATTTTTACATTAATTATCACTTCTGAAGGCTGCCATTAAAATAATGAACGATGCTCAGTGGCCTCCTTCTATTGGTAATTGATTTGGTTCAGTTTTTGCCTTCTTACCTCATTTCTGCATATGCCTCACAGCTCAACCTTTTGATTGAATGTAGATTTCTCAGTGTCATCAAATAAGTGCGTTTCAAGCTTCACTTTGACACATGGTCACAGAATTCAATTTCAACTAACCATATTACAGTCATTCCTCAATTATCTCATAACAAATGCATCTTTTTCCTTTTCTTAACCCATTTCTTAAAACTGAAAAGGGCAATTTCTCCAAATGGCGAATGATTTCCATTTTCTGTCTCCCTCCTGCACCCCCTTCCCCCCTCCCCCCCCCCCACTCAAGTGATTTTTAACCTACAGCCTCTTCAACGATACGCCGATAATTTTTCATCTTGCAAAATTGCCCTGGAGGTGAACTGACTGACTGAAAATCATTTATGCATTATCATTGATTACTAGGCTGGCAGAACAACAAAGCAATCTTCTTAATGCACGTTGCATTAAATAAATTGCCCGCCATATGATGGTTTTAGTGCATTAAAACAATTGACCTATCGTAATGTATTATTACGCTTTTATTTACCGGCGCTGTAGTGTAAACTCAGTGCCATTCATAATCGCATTACTGATAAATAAATCATGTCTAGATACGTATATATCATCTTACTGGTAAGGTTTATATTAGAGTTCGGCAATGATGGCATGGAATATACCTTGCTCATTTCCGCGCAGCAGCATTTTGAAGACTGAAAAATGGAACCCAACATCGAAAACCAAATAACCTGAAAAATCGAATAAGCCGATTTACGGGTTACTTAGTTGAAAAGTATGATAGGGAGCAGGCCTGCACTTGATCTCTGTCCATTTCTTTGCCATTTGTGATGAAAGTACACTGTCTAATTGCTACCTGAAAAATACTTTCCAAAGTTTAGATTTTGCTTGTGATGAATATCACAAATACATGGTTATTTTCCATGAGGACATGTTTGCCTATTGTACGCAAACGTTTAATTTTACTCCATTCTGATATTTGACAAACTTAAACGAACCTGTGAAATACAAGGCAAGAAAATGGCAGACTATTGCGACTTAATCTTTGAACTTATATTCAATTACTTACATTACTAAGCTACATCAGGTAAGAATGCTCTCACATTTCTCAAATCATAGGGCCGCCAATGAGGTACTGGTTGTCAATCCACATGCACTACTTCGAACTTTACTATTCCATCCCTTCAGAAAACGCAGGAATGAAAGTCAGATATCACGCATTTGTTACGATCATTTTATCAAACTGAACAAATAAATGAATCACGTCAACGTCTCAATTTTTAACGGGTATCAATGTGCTTGCCCACATTGTATTATCGGTCGAAATAGGTCAGCAGCAGCCATGGAAAATGAAGTTACGTGATCTCTTATCAATGTAACGCTTTCTCCGTAATTAACTATGTCTGATGCTTTAGCTAGAGGAGGGTCTCGACTTGCAAACTAAACGATGTCACTGTAAGGAACCCTTTGTGACTATCCTATACTTGAATGTACATTAGTAAATAGACATTTCTTCCATTGACGAACACAGTGAAAATTTACGTGGACTGATTTTACTTCTGCATTTTAGTCCATAAGTGAAAGCAAATCTAAGGGCACTAAGTCTTGGCCGAATAAACTTTTCTGTGAGCCGATGGTGCAGTGGTCAAGACGTCTCACATGATCAATGCTTGTCTGTGCACATCAAGTGATGTGGATTGTTTTAACTTCGATGAATAATTTAATCAAAATGCGAATACCAAATAGCAGCGGCTCCAATATACTTTTCCATTGTCTAGTGTTGGCAGCACTTTTCCCAAGTGACCTACAAAGTCTCGTTATTCAACGGAGGGCTAAATAGATCTGTCCTTTCATTGATTATTGGCGGTTAAATTAAAATACGCAACGTATATTGTAGAAATCAAGCAAGGCGTAGTACTGAGCTATACGCTGCTGATGGATTCCTAAATTAGATCAAAGAGAATCTTTACTAAGATTTGCTACAACGCATCACAACCTACAGTGCTTAATTTGGCACTGCAAGCTTCTGGTTCCTTTCTCCCTAAGGATGCATTGGCGAAAGCTTTTCAAATGAGATGATAGAAAGTCCCTGAATATGCCATTGTTTCCAGTTAAAAGGCCATTTTTTCACAAAGGGAATCGAACTGAATATGTTTATACATGATACAATTTAGTGTTAACTCAAAATCGATTTCAAAATTTATTATAATTGACAAAAGGTAACAAGATTCAATATTACTTCATTATTTTGGCATCCAAATTTTAAATGGCACGGACAATATAGCTCAAATTGCATTGCAATGATAATAGACAACAGACTTTTCAATTAATCGGAATTGATTGCTTTTTACTGCTTTGAGTAAGTCATATTGGCCTACACTCTTGCTATTTATTGCCCTCTTTTGAGGACAGCACTTTTCTCACTTTTTCTATTGTTTCAGCCTATTTTAGGATTGTTTTAATGTGCCTAAAATCGTTAATCTACAGAGCTAGAGCCAGTTTTCTCAAATTAAAATCTAATTGGTTATGCTTACGCTAACAAGATCAGGGTAGTTGGATAAATTGGAGTTGATTGCAATACAGATTCGCGTTTGAATGCATTAAATCACCCACTGGGAAATACTCAAATCCGAGAGATTTATTTTGGAACCTTCACTCGCCCTTATCTTTAGGCATGTCATAACAACTGTGAGTTCCTGAAGGAGAATTTGGCAATTCTCAATTGTATGCTCTTCTTTTCCTTTATCGTCATCCATTTTGGATAGAAGTTAGGGATGAAATTTTTGCGTTTCCTTCATTTTATTTTGGCCATCACTAATCTTTGGGACCTGACGATCTCTATCACGCAGCAGCGCCTGTAGTGTTTGATTCTGCTGCAACCTCAAAACTCTAAACAAACCCACACTGGCATTTGAAGCACTTAAATCTGTCATGACCTCAAGTTCCCTTTAGAGGACCATTGTGTGTCCTCAGGTGGTTTACGTTGGTTAGCAGGACCAGCTTCTTAATTTAGTGAGCGTTATTAGGGCTAAGTTCTTTGATCGCTGGCGTCATCAGCGATTTCACCTTTTTTTATGGAAATATACAAAGACCCACCCCCCTTTCAAATATACATACAGACAATCGCTGTTACACTCTTGGCGTTTACCTGCACCTACACATCCATTTCATCCCCTTGTCCCTCAATTATCTCTCTCTCTAATCCACAACTAATTGTGCTCGACCTGGGGCACTGTAGTTTGCTTATTTTAGCTGCCAGCCGATAACAGTACTAACTTTGCTTGGAAATAGGAAGGGTCAAAAACTGTGACCGAAACCTCATAACCTCGACTGGCTTATGTACCATCAGAATGAAATAATAATCGGAAGGGAGTCACTGTATACACCATTTGAACTAAACACAAGTTTCCAAATTTAAAGATGATCGACTCCTCCATTGGCTGCGGAGAATTTAAGTGTCAGTGTAGTTCGTTGTGCAAACTCATGCTTTACATAACTACACTGTGTAAGGCAATTTTCAAATTGCGCGCAATTATACGTTTTAATCCATTTGAATTTTAATATAAATACCAAGATTGTTTACATAAGGTCTTCAATAAAATAGTTAAGTGCACTTTCTGCTTTTTTTCGGCAAGAGGAGGAAGAATGAGGCGGAAAGTTGAAAGAACCGCACAAGAGCATGGAAGGAAAAAAGCCCCTATAATCGGTAAACGCACATATAATTATTTGCAGTGAAGTTAGAAACAAACCCCTTTGAGAAGTTTCAAGAAAAATTTTCGATTTTGATAAAATGCAGTTTCTCACTCACTCTCATTTGTGTGTTATTATTGTACCTTAAATCACACATCCAGTTAATCAGGCTTATCCACTTATTTTTTTAAAAAAATTGAATTAACAGTGAATTTTATTGTCTGCTAAACTTTAAATAAAACCAATTTGATGGACAAAGTGATGACGGGCATATTAAATAACTTCTATATAATCGTTAAATAAAACTAAAAGTTTAATATTTCACGAAAAATGGGTATTGTAAAGTTATTGCATGACAGAATGGCTGTCATTACATGACGTACCTTAAAAAGAAGGTGTCAGTTTTATACTTGGCTAGAATTCAGCATCAATTCAATGGGTATTTTTTTTGACAGGTTAAGAACGGTTGAAAATTCCTGAAGTAAGGAAATAATCAAGTGAGGTGAGAAAAATGAATACATATTAAGGGTTGTCACTAAAAAAATCTGACTCAAATTCTTACAGTTTTAAATTTTTTTCATTAGATTCAATTATCAAAATATTTTTATACTATAGTAAGCAGGCGTAGATACTTCACTTCAAAACTTTGAAATTACCAATGTCTCAATGCGGGCAGGTTGACAGAATATCAATAAGTGCGAACAATGTGAGAATAAAACGCGGAAATTTTAATTGAATTTTGCAGGCCGAGTAAAGGTTGAAAGGTTGAAACACCAACCAATAACAAATCAGAGTGAATCAGGCAAAAATTGCGATATCTATTATGAAGAAATAACTGGCAAATCTCAATTAAAATACTTCATTGTGCCAGTGGTTGCTTATTGATTGCTTGATTTCCTTTGATATTTTGTAAAAATTGCAGTTATCAATTATAGATGCGTAACTTTAAAAGAACTATATAATACCTGTCAAAGTTAGGTAAAGCTTCAAACAACGGTTTTAAAATCATGGCCAAATTGCCGCTCACTTTTTCCCTTTTTCCAAAGTGTGTGACTGATCTAAATCCTCCCTATTTGGCAAAATAGGTTTATTGGCGAGCTAAATAGTAAACCAAAACAAATTTTAAACATGGCAAATTATTTCCCATCGAACTAAAAGAAAAAAAACTGATGCACAAAAAGGGAAGAGAGAGGAACCAAGACTACTTGCGTATATTTCAATTTTCTATTTCCTCAGCCAGGTTATAAGCTTATCTCCCATAGTTACAGGGGGGAATGGTCATGATCATTGTCAATGGCAATAGATTTAATCAGAGAAAAGAGTACGGATGAGTAAGGAGAGGATTAAGAGTGCTCTGAGGATAAGGGGAATGTGGTTGTGAAGTTGGAACATCAGGAGCTTAACTTCATTAGAAATTTGGCAGTTTTGAGGTTTACACAGTCTCACAAGATGGACGTTCAATAGTACCATTTAAATATGTGGCTCCCATTTTCGACTATGAAATTGTTTTCAAGATTTCAGAACGTATTAACTCGCTAATTTACCTGCGTCCTTATCGTCGTAGAGCTGTTAGTACAAAATTTATAAGTGCAATTCAAATTTTATCGATTTTTTACAATTTGCTACATCCTATTAATTGAGATATCTTCTGTTCTTTAATGCTTAATCACCGATCCCGTAAATTGTATCTAACCCTACTGTGGAACACAGAAAATTGTCGGCTTGGAATCCAAAAAATTGACCTCTTCTCGTTGCTCTTTCCTAATGGCAATATTCAATAACCGTCTCCACACACTTCCTAAATTACTTGACTAAATCTGTTCCTTATAAGCGGTAGACTTCTTTGTGGAATTTTAATTTCGCTCTTCCCCTCCCCCCCCCCCCCCCCCCCTTGAATGATCTTGAATTGCTACTTTTAACTATTCTTATTGGTCAATTCAGCAAGTATTTAGGCTTATAGACCAGTGATAAGTTGATTTAGTGATGGCGACAGGCGGATTTACGTAAAAGTACTTTTGAATCACAATGAAATATTTGTATTCTTTTAAAAATTTCAACGTATAATTTCCCCAATCACTAGGTTAATCCATGTTTCATATTAAATATGAACTAATTGGTGAACAGACTGCCTTCCCCTAACTACTCAACAGCTTCTCGGGACCACAATATAGTTTCGGTAAAATGTGAGAAGAAGCTTATTGGTTCATATTTCTATCTCTCAGACACTTCTAAAGCTCATGTTATATAGGCTGACAGGCATCCCTAACATTACCCTGAGGAGTAGTAAGGATCGGATCTTGCTGCAGCAATATGTGTGGATTTTGTTGGCTACTCTCGTTTGTTATTCAGGATTCAATTACTGCGGTGTTTGATGATTCAAGGTTGGCGCCTGATTTCAACCTGAGCTCCTAAGTCCCTCTGAAAAAGCTGGAGGTGAGGGGGGGGGGGCAGGGTGAGGTTTCACATCCTATCACAGCATAATGACAGTTTGGATAAAGTTGGTGTGAATGGCTTGAGGATGTGGCCTTAAGATTGCATGTTAGTCACGACATCTCTTACTCTGCGTGTTGCCTTTTATCTTGGCAAACATTTTCCTCATTGAAAAGAACCATATTGTTTAGAGTTTAGTATCATATCTCATTTTGCTGAGAATTTTCTTCGACTTTATTAGACAACGACTGTCACGAACTTTCCTGTGAGAAATAGACTTTTGCGATGCATGTTTGTATGATCTTGCATTGGTGAAAGCCTTATTGAGAGCAATTTTCGTGTTTGAGGCTGAAACACTCAATTGAGTATGACAACGAGGCCACAATCCCGATTTCTTACTTTCGTCTGCATCCGCTTTTCGAGGAAATCTGCTGTGCAATAGTAATCTGATCAGATCAGGTGGTCTGTTATATTACTTCCTTCTAGCCACAACAGTCTCGTAGTCATCAGAGCAATTCTCCAGTTTGTTTTCACGAAGTCGAGGGAGCATTGAGCAGTGACTATAGTCACCTATTTTGATGCCTGGCACGAATCATCTTAATGCATGCAACTAACCTCCATGATATAGGTGGGTTTCAATTTTCCATTATCGTTACATGTGAGAATGAAGAAGGGTGTTAAATCTTAAATAAATCGAAGTGTGTGGACACACATGACACATGTGGAATACAGCCAAATATAATTATTTAAAAGTTATCCCTGCTTCCCGGCTTAATGAAAGTGGTGACTAAATTAGGAATTGGTTTTGAAGTAAGTTTCAATAAATTGCACATGGTTTACCGCTTCGTGAACGTCTGTATTTGTTTCTAAGACAGGTCAAATGCAATCAGTATCACTTGTAATGCTCATTCCTCCTTACCTAGATCGAAAATTCTTTCAAACCTCACTAGAGGCTCAATCAACCGTTAGAGACAACATTCCTTCTATTCAACTTCCTAACTGTCATGCAGACGGATATTTCAGCCTTCATGCTTTTCCACCTTTTTTACTTGTGTAGATTACACCCCAGGACCAACTTCCAACGTCCAACTTCCCTCTCTTCTTTCACTTTCACCTGCATATCATTAAAAGTATATTTGACCAGATCTTGTCCATTTTTTATCTTTTAGCTCATTTCACTTTAACGCAAAGCCATGGTTAGCTTCTGCTTGAAAAATATCATTTTTTTGTAAATAGACACCTTCAACTGTGCACAAATAGTTGAAAGTTATCCGAATCGTCAGTTCATTAAATTATGAAACAGAAAGTTCATTAAAACAATGTTACCTTCCTCGACCACCCTTTGAGCGTCTCCTAAAGCCAGTGTGGTTAAATGGGAAGACATAATTGGAACAAATTTCAGCAGACAAAGAACATAAAGTCTGATCATTTCCAACACACAGAATAAATAAAATTTCCTGACTGCATATTTTGTTAGATTTTTCACTTTTTATGTTAGTGGTTATTATTATTAAAAAATGATTTGAAATTTAATATGAAACATCTGAAGAGTCTCCTCCCCTTTACGTTTCTTAAATCCCGATTAAAATGCGTAAAACGTATCACGTTTATTCGCCTTCAATTAGTAATTGCCTGAAAAAAAATACAGGCCTCTTTTATTCCATAAAATCAATTACCTCCTTTCTATGTTCTATGCGCAATTTAAACACCATTTTTTAACTGAAAGATATCATAAATCAATAAATTCGTTTCAGAGGTGCTGTCTAGCATAATTCCCTATTGACAATAATCAAGTTATGTTAAATGTGTTTCAGAAAGTCGGACTTTCATATTCAGCTCTTTTACTTTATGATGTACTAATTTGACATACTTTCAGTTGCAAAGCACTTGTCTCTTCGTTGGACACATGAAGTACATGCCGTTTGAGTGGAAGGAATATGACCTTGGTAGAGACCCATGTTTACTCTATTTCGCATTACTTGGTGACTCCTAAGCTTTAGTCCTTTCCCAATAGTTGAGTGCATAGTTTAAATTTATTTAAATATATCTTTCGCGCCTTGTTTATTTGTCTTCCAAATAAGGGTGTGATTACACCCGGTAAAAAGTTATCGGTTATGAATGACAATGTACTTTCGGTAAGAATGATTTAAAACTACTAACAAACGGATGATTTGAGTCTCTATAGGGAGCTTTATACTCATAAATTTGTTATTCTTGTGCATTGAAAGCATTTCACATAGGGTGCATTTTCCATCTGCCTTTTTTTCAAAGCATGCACGGGAAAAAGTTCAGAATAAAGTGTTTTTAAAATTTCTGAAATTATTGTTAAACACACACACGCTTGGTTCAGGGAAGAAAATTCTTTCCACAAAGGAAACGGGTCACATGCTGTGCATGTTTTTGTATTTATTATAAAGTTACCTAACTGGACCCTTCCTAAGCTTCCCACAGTAATGGACTGCCCATCTAAAATAATGTTCCTATAAAGTCTTCACAACTATACTTTTAAATTCAGCCAGTCCTATTTTATATGATTGAGGATTCAGTTAAATTGATTTCAAATTTAATCAGATGATAGGAGTTGAATCTGAAAGGAAACAACTGGTACGCATTAGTCGCCTAATCTGCATTCAATATGTCAATATTGACGAGATCTTGACAAGTTTAAGTAGTGCTCGAGGATAGCCGTCAGCTTCATTTACGGATCAATTAGATTGCTGACAAGAATCTGCGGTATTTGATTCAAAAAGCTAGTAGTATTTGGTTACATTTGCTATCGAAAAGAGCAGATCTTGTTAACTAGCACTAGTGAATTTTCAAACTAGGAGAACCCGAATGTGCACGTTCTTCTGCGATCCGACGAATGTGAATGGAAGTGGATTAAGAAAATGTGCATGAATGCAATTAATCATTAATCAATACCTGCTTCTACTACAACACACGTCCACTTGCTTTGGAAGTTAAGCTCTAGTCGAAGGACTTCCATATTCCAAGTGGTGACTTTTTATGGAATAAGGAGAGCTAACCAAGGAATCTTGCAAAAAATTTTGGTTTCAAAAAGGAAATTTTCCAAATATTTGTGGTTCAAAATCGCCTTCTTTCACACACCTTTGATTAAGGAGAGATCACTTTGATTTAACTTATCACTAGTTTAGTAATATGAAAAGAACAATCTTTCCAATTATAATAAACCCTACCCTTGTTATCCTTTCAGTTAGGTACTTTATCGGTCACGCGTGACTATGACTGATCAATTTGATTTCGGTGAGTGCAAATGTTGACTGACACATTATCGGAAGCTTTCTTCGCGTAGAATTAAAGTGGGCAGGCTTCAAGTGGCTGATATTTGATGTGCACATGGAATTAATCGCTTAAATTTGCTTCTGTACCAAAAAGGGTGCAAATTAGTGCCTTAATTATTCTTAATGAATTGACTTTTTACTTCATTGGAAGTGCCTTTCGTCAGTGTAAGCAAGTTAGTATAAATGCACTTTTAGGGGAAAATAAGCACTCTAACCTCCAATTAAAGAGAGCAATCTAATAAAAAAAGTAAACTCAAATTTTGCTACTCTGCTAACAAGAATTGTTGCCAATGCTTTCATATCGATGAATTTAAACAAGTACATATGAAAGGTAGAACAAGGTTCTTACTGTCAAGAGTTCTCTTTAAGTTGACCTTGTAAGCAAAAGCCCTCTTGTAAGCGTTAATTTATTGTTGTCTTTCGCTAAGGCTCATTCATTGCAGCTCAAATGAAAAAATAAGTTTTGTTTTGAAGACTATGATAATATATGGCCTAACCGTGGGAGAATTAATTGGATACGTATAATTCCGCCTGCCGTCATTTTTCAGTTTTCTTCTTTCTCATTTAGAGGGAATGATAACATTTATGACTGACTTTTCAACTTGTGTTAAGGTGAGAATATAAAATTATTTATTTATTTCCATAAAATGGAGTGAATAAGAAGCCCATCTAAAATTATTGGTCATTTGTTTAGTTTTAATTGCCTTTGATGCGAAATTGATTATAAAATCGATCTCTATTATTTCTACCCAATTCAGGTAGAACTTACAATTTGGTCTCAGCGTGATGGCTTACTCAGCGAGCAATAACACCAGTCCCAGAAAAAGGACTTTCAATAACAATGCATTGTGAAAGTAATAGGTCAACAAATGTCAAGGTTGCTAATATGAAAATTCATGAAAATTCTGCTTTCTTAGCCTTTTAAATGAGCATATCGCAGACGAAATTTGCTCAGTAATCCTGGGAATGAAATTTGAATTTTTGAACGTGATATACCCATTAAATTAATAATCGTACAACCCGATAGTAAAAGTTCAACTAAGCAAAATGTTTCAGTGCTCTTAGGTTTTTTGGATTTCAATATTTTTTTCCATTTAGAGAGCTTAGAGTTGAATCCAATTTCTGTTCATCGACTTGAAAAAAAGCCAATACATATATCGAATAGAGGACACATTTAAATACTGATAATATTTGTAAAATTTAATTCAAATAGACAATATTGGTAGTTAAGGGTACATTTTTTGGTATATATTGAGTAAATTGAAAATTATTGCCTCAATGTGAAAAATGTAAAAATGAAATAAAATAGAATAGACTTTCAGTACATTGAAAAAATAATAACATTTATGCATTTTTAGATCAACACTCAAGGTAAAAACAATAACTCTGGAATTTTATAGAAATAAGTGCAATAAATAACAACTGAAACTAACAATTTCTGAGCCAACTCAGAAAAGCGTTTTTTCAAACATCATTTTGAACAGTGCTGTAGCAACCCAGGCTCACGATTTTGGAGAACAAAATAAAGTAGAATTAGTACAAGGTGACTTGATTGTGGCTGATTTCCATCATCATCAAGTGTGCCAATTGTCTACCTTATCGGTTGTCATTGACAAATTAAAATGCAATGTTATCTAAATAAGACGTGTTCCCCTTGGGTCTTCTAGATTTTGTGGGTTTAGCTTTAATTACTTTGCCACATCATGAAGCCTACCTCATGAAAAATTTGTAGTGAAGAGTATTCACTGATGGGTGTTAAACTATTTAATCAAATTAAAGGTGAAGTTGGATAAATTAAAGCAAGTAATCGGTACGTAGGTGTAAGAGGAAGGGGTTCTGCTACCAATATGTCCAACGTTTTGACTTTCAGGCTCACATTTTCTTTCACTATCGAACGAAAAATATGTTAATTCAGGTACAGGTGAATATAAAGCTGGCCACTTACAGCTTTCAAGCTTGGAGTTTGACCAAATTTTAGTAATCAGAATTTTAAAAATAATACAAAATACTCTAACTTTTCCCTAATCAGTAAGTAGAAATGATTGAGAATTGCAATTTGTTTCAATAAATCTTAAGAGAATCACAGTTGGCACTATTTCTTTCATTAAACACTGGCAAAAATAATTAAATCAAACGTTAATTAACCACGCTGGGTGTAAAAGCCGTTTGCAAAAAGAAAGTTTTTTAAAGAATGAAAATATTCCTGCCTGAACATACAATAAAATGTGCATAGAAAGGACTCACATGTTGTTCCTGTTAAAAAGGAAGTGAAAATAATATTCAACCACACAAGGAGGAAATAATAAAACAATTTGGTGAATAATAAAATTTTATATCAGAATAAATGCACTCGTTAAAAGCTGTTAATTATTGTAAACTGACCATCGGAATTAAAAAAACTTAATGAAAGCATTGCTCGCCTACCAGCTCACATTATTTCCACTTAGTGCAAACAGAATCAATGCGTGATATTGATTTATTGACAAACTAAAGTAGCATCCCTCAAGCGTATTCAAAAAATATCCTTTTACTTTTAAAACTGTACAGCGTTTGCGATTTGTGGAAGAGATGGGGAGATGGAGATACTGACTATACTGTAGTTATAAACCCAGAAGACTTATCTCCATTGGCAGAAATCAAAACAGCATCCTTATCTTCTCCAGTCTCCATCATTGAAGCTGGCATCGTTGTTGAGGTGACAGTGGGCGTGTCAGCAAATTCCACGTGTTTCGTTTTGAGCGTGCTATGTCCTGAGTTTTTAAGGGGAGGAGGGAAGTGATGGTTCAACCTGATGGTTCTTGTACTCCGAACAACTGGACTAATTTGTGAGTCCTTTCGGACCTCTTCTGACATGCTAGGTGTTCCAAGAGTCGTTATGACATTTCCATGCCTTGGACATAGAACATAATCCGGATTAGTCACAGGAGGATCGTCAACCAAAATAACGGAAGACGAAGTAGCTGGAGGCATTATGACTTCTGGAACACTCAAAGCAGTCTCATAAGTGTTCAAACCAGTCTTATCAAGGGTATTAAATCGTGGACTGGAAGAATCAAACGACTTTTCATTGGGTAAAAATGTTGTAGAGGATTTAGAAAGACCGTGAACTGGGCATCCAGGAGATAATTCCATGGTATCATGTTCAGCCATTGAGTAGAGGGGATGACTGTCTTGAAACGAGAGAATATACGGGTGGTGCTGTTGGCTAAAGGACATTTCTCGAGAGGGAGAATATCGTGGTGGTTGAGCGCGCCTGTAATTCATAGTTCCATCAACGGTGAAAGTCTGTACACCATTCAATGGAGAAAGCTCTGTAAATGTGGTTTTCGGATAGGTTGAGTTATTCAAGGCCTTGGCAACATTTTTGGTTGTTTTTCGACAGAAACAGTAAAGAATAACACCAATTATAATGAAAATGAGGACCAAAACAATAGATGCAATACTGGAATACTTTAGAATTGCATTTGAATTAAAGTGATCGAGCCAACCAGGTTCACTTGAACCTCCCGTCACCCACTTTAAATCTGTGAGAGTTAGCGTTACGGTCATGTTCGCTTTTCCAAAATCATTTTTCAATAAGCAGACGTAGGTTCCAGCGTTGGACTCTTGAATTTCTGGCATGAACAATTCCACTGCAACTTGTCCATGGAATAATTGACGTACTCTAACTCGAGAAGTAGATATGATTGGATGTCCATTGTGGTACCACAAAACCTCATCAACTGAAGAAGCTTCAAACTCACAAATCAAGGTGATATTTTCGCCTAATTTTCCTAAAACCACTGTTGAAGATCTTTTAGATTTAGGTGGACAGGCCATATCGAGTGGGGAAACAGGATTGGTTTGTACATTTGGGATGGGGAATAGTGCATAGCCCGCTAATCTTGGAGGTGATGCACACTTGGGAAAGGCAGTGTTTTCAAGTGACCCTGGTTCCATTTGCAAGAGAGGATCAATCACGAACCCTGCTGGATCAACGGCCCTTGGGTCGATGAAGTATTGAGTAGTGTTGTGACGGTCGACCCATTCTCGCAACCATCGTAGTGAGCAGTCGCATCTCCATGGATTTCCAAATAGAAAGAGTTGTTTCAACTGCATGGTGGTAAATAAACCACTGAACGAACTATGGAGAGTTTCAAGGTTATTATATGAAAGATCTAGTAACTCAAGCTTGAATAATCCTTCCAAGGACTCAGTAGAAATATGAAAATCTGGACTGGCCCCAGCTAAAACCAGGGATTTGAGCTTACCCCTTATGGGATAAAAGAAATGGGCTGGAACTCGGCCGATGGGATTACGCTTCAGATTAAGAACTTCCAGAGTGTTAATAGGGGTGAGAGCATTTGGATGAAATGATTCCACTGAAAGTGTGAGTTGATTAAACCGTAGACTGAGTTCTCGAAGGTTAGGAACTGGTAGAAAAGCATCCCGTTTAATGACTGAAAGCATATTAGAATCCAGATTGAGGTATGTAAGATTTGGCAAGTGGTCCAGCTGACTTCGATCAAGAACTGTAATTTCCTGATGATTTATAGTTAGTCTAACGACTTCTCTAGGAAGAGTAGAAGGAATTCGAGTGAAATGTGTATCGAGCCTCTCACAGATACTGGCTTTCGCATTGTAATCATCTCCATTGACAAATGTGATACATCCGGTTACACTGTGGACTCGATTAACACAAACGGAAAGCATGAGCAGTAAGAAAAGAAGCGCTATCCGGGTGAGCATTCCAAGGTAGTGTCAGCACCAAGAAGGCATAATGAAAAGGATCAAAATCCTTATCCTACGCGGAGCTAGTTACCCGAATAAAGGATGACACCTCCTTCGTCCAATGGGGTTGAAGACGGCCAATCGCTTTCGCAATTCGTGAACACGTGCTTTTGATTGGCATAACGTTTCGGCCAATAATATCATTTAATACTAAGTTGTTGGGCCAATCAAAGTTCAGTGATGTAAATTTTACTAATATCGTGAGCATATCCATTCAAGGATGTACTTTAGCTTGTTTCACTTCTTTAAATTTTTTTAAATCACACTAGTCAATAAACCATTTTCTTTCGAAAATAGTAAATTTTATCGATATCTCATACAACAAACATTTGTTAGAGGTCGTAAAGTATAAATAAAACAAATCACCAATGATAGTAGGTTTCCGGAATAATGTTTAATGACAACTACTACGCAAGTACTATATTTGACCTTTAAATAGACAAAATATAGATTAAAAACTGTAAAAAAGCAATACATATGTCAAGGGAGAACAATTATGTAATAAATCATTATTTTGATGGAACAATTCTGCAATCTACTGGAAATCCCTGTTTTAATTTCTAGATTAAGTTAGCAATTATGCAAACTACTTGACAGACGGAAAATGGTATCATCAAAAGTGAATTTTGCTCCCTTACAGATTATCTCCCTTAATCCTTCTTTTTGGATCATTAAAAATTAACTTTTTCAAAACGGAGTAAAAATTATGTTTAGTCTAAGACATGCAAAAAACTTTTAACATCTATTTAATGCATCACCATAAAAGTGGGATAGTTTCAAGCTTATATGAACGCTTCTTTTGAATTTTTTATTCTTTTTATGTCGCCTTGAGTCATGATTTTCGCGGGGAAATCAAACTCCAAATGGTACAAGTAGAGCTCGTAAGCATTCCTACGTTATTTAGCCAACTTATCTATCATATTTGCGCTCTAATTTTCTCAAATTAACTGCCATTTAATGGACAGGCCGCAAATGGGGGTGGTGAGTGTTTGCCGAATTAAGTGCTTTCCAAAACACGGTGGTCGCCTCTAAACTCAAATTTTGGTTTTAGAAATTTATCATCTGTTACTTAGTTTGAGCAATATTGATTTTTTTGCTAGTGTGATTTAGAGAAAGCATTTGGTTGTTTTATTGAGCAATGTCGCCCTAAGTGTGAAGTTTAGCAAAATTTCATGGTGGTTTTATAGTCTTTTAATAAAATAAACAGATCTCAGCGAAAGGATTTTATATCTGTGTAATAAGAGTTTTGCTGTCATTATTGTACCGACTGTCTGAAAACAAAGCCATTAGTTATCACAAAGGAATTACTTCTAACTTCTTAGGTGTAAAAATACACATCCCATGTTTCAAAAGTTGTAGAATGCATTATTTATAAGTACACAAATGTTTTTTGCTTAAACCGGTGAGAAATGTTACTATTTCGTTTTCAAAATGGTTATTTTTACGATAAATCATTAAATATTATAAAACCTGCTATGTGGGGTGAAATACTAACTTAAATAAATAGAAAGGTTAGGGACGAAATTGTTCATTAAAATGCAATAAATATTGTACCTTTCCTCCTGTCAGAACATTATCTTCAAATCACTATCCTGGATGTAAGTCCGCAATAGTTGTTATTCCCGACTTCTGAACTGCCTATAGGCGACTTTGAATAACCTGTCCTTAGCAAACGGCTTTATATGTATGAACCATCTTGGTATTCCTGCAACAGGTGATTTTGAGGCTCAGGGTACAAAATGAGTCCTTTGTAAATATTTCTGAGTAATCATGTAATGTCACCATTGATCATAGTCTCTTTTACTAAGTACAAACAATATTCATCTCATTCTCAGCCATTGGTAAGAATTTCATTAATCACATCTTGAAATTATGTCCATACCGAACAAAATAGGCATAGCCCAACAGAAACATATGCATAGATGGAGGCAGTTTATGAAACGCTAGCTATTTATACTTTAATATCCACGGATTCTCTGACTCCTCTTTCGTGGGGCCACTTATGAAAGGCATAAACTAACTAAGTGGTCAAATAATACGACAGTTCTGTATATTTAATGCAATCATAGGCGTAGGCAAATGCGATTTATCATAGCAGCCCATTTAAGCCACTGTTACTCCTGCCAACCTGGAGTGGTATGTGTGGTTTACAGCCCCTCTGAGTAATAAGGACGTGTGTCCTCAGACGCATCCAGACAACTTTGTATTGTTTTAAATTTATTCAGTTAATATATCCGTTCATTTGAAACTTGATTAAATGCGTTTAACAAGATCTGACCTGATCAAAACTTACTCCATCTGAGTCTTTGTACGCAGCTCCAGTACACTGATCCCTGGTACTATAAGCTGTTAGTGATGGGAATCCAAACGAATTAAATGGATGTTCGCTTGATCAGTGCAGCCGAATTTCCACGGGGACTGCGTGTTAGCAATAGTTTATTTCGCATCATTTCATTCAGGATACACCTATATTGTAGGCTATTGATTTATTTGTTACATTAAGATAAATCACTCTTCATTTAGGTGAGAGAGGTGACAATTTGACTCAGACTCAAGGAATCTTACCTCTACCCAAGTCAAGTGATGTGGACCCTTCTCCTAGTGGGTAAAGGAAAGAATTCTAAAGAACTGGATAAAAGCTCTTGATTTCATATTCGGAACTGGTGTTGAGTAAAAATTGTTCACTTTCTCCATGATTTTAATTTCTCCATGCTATTCTAAGCGTGAATGCAAGAAATCACATTAATTAAGCTCTTATATAAAAAATAAATTTTTATGGTTCATTGGAGATTTCATTTCAATTCGGTTTCTCTCCATGGAGACCTTTATCGTGAAAGATTGATTTGGGTAGTTTAACGTACTTTACGATTTTGGCGACATTTTCAAGCTCTCATAATTTTTTTTCGTAATTCCCTACAAATTTATTCACTGATAATTTCTCAGAGTTTTATCGAACAAAAACGAACATTGTTTTAGTGATTTACCAATCCATCAATACTTTCAATTTAATAATTCCATAAATTAATTTGTTTTAATTACGAACGAAAGAATAAAATTCTGTTGATTATTCTCACACGTCATACAAGATTGTCGGCATAATAAGCAATTCTAGCATCATTTTCCAGCAATCACTTTGATCCATGCAATAGGATATTGTTCTAATTAGGAATCCCACTCGCCTATTCTACAGTGGTTTAGTATATCATTGAAAACCGAACACTAGCCTTATTTTGTAGGGGTTACATAGACAAGTCCTCCTGTTGCAAGATGCGGTCAAGTCAATCTCCTATATGTGAGCGGTATGAAGGTAACCAGGAAGTCACTCCAAATTACAAATTTTTGCTGTCTAAACTACGTTATACAACAATAAAGCAGCTTTAAATGATTTATGAGCATTAATACCATTTAGGCTGCTCACAATGTATACTATGAATATCCTAGCTCTGATTCAAAGGCATGATTTTTCTTGACTTATTAAAAAGATTCTAGCTAAGTTTCTGATAAATAGTTATTAAGAATTCTGCTTATGGAATGAAAATGTTCTATTTTGCCTTCTATAAACACACACACATCTGTAATCAACCACATATTCGACCCTCATTTTGTACTGCTTCAGGAAGGATTTCTTTGTTTCTGTAATACTAACCACAGACTTTACTTATCTGCTTCATATGATATACGTTATGCCGTATGGTTGACAAAATTGTCAACTTCGAAAACGGTTTTTTACTGAAACTTTGTTCAAAATAAGCATTTAATGTAGTATATGAGCAGTTTAGAAGGTGTTATCCTGACCCTGGGTGAGCAACTTCCATAAAAGGACCCTCTCCTCCCCCCCTCCAAAAACAAAGAGTTGCTCACTATCCTCACTTATATCAGACACACGAAGATACAGACAGCTTTGACTGTTAGTCGGATAACAGTAGTCATCGATTCGGCTGCGATTTGATCTTGGTGTAAGAACATACCCACCTTTTCCCTCACCCCTGACGCGGGTCGACCGTTGCCCAGCAGTGATCAGAGGTCAGATAGCTTGTAGAGGCAGAAAATAGACTTCTCACCATTATGGTAGTGTGGAAGTGTCTTATTTCACTAAAGAGCTCAATATTTATTTCTGCCAAAATTAAAATTACTACATTATCATTCGGTTTCTCCAACAATGAGCTTTCTCTCAATAGATATTTGTTGAAATAACTTTAATTGTATCCTGATATCGAAAACTGCAGATTACACTCTGATGGCTGGCATTTCAGGCTGCGTTTTTGAAGTCAATGGATTCTATACTTTTGTCACCCTGTAATAAAACAAAAGCACACTCCGATGTACACCCTATTTTCCTTTACACTCTCTATTCCATTTCCAAATTCCGCGACGCCTGTTCGATCTATCGTTACTCTTCATCATCTATCCTACCCCACTCTCGAGAATATGGCTTAAATCCTTTGAGTGGTTCGGTGGTCTAGGTGGTTTATTCTGTAAAACCCAGATTTAGCAAATTCATAATTTTATCTGGATGTTAGATACGAGACGAGACGAGTAAGTTTCTTTTATAAAGCCTATTCGGTGACTTTCAAGGAGGAATGCAAACTCACTTAGTGATATTTTCCCACGTCTCCATTGCCGTAGTCCTAATTTGCATTCCCAAAAGTAGCTTAAAATACGTTATTGAACATTTATATATTAAAAATTTAAAAAGCATTTTACAGAAATGTATTATTTCATGGAAGTATAACCGATGTTATGGGTAGCGAAAATCCTAACCTGTTACGGAAAGTATTGATCTATGAGGGTTTCCCTGCATTAACGGCTTATCATTTGGTCAACAGTTTAGGGCATATAATCAACATATTGTACTTTTGTATGATGGTGTTGGATTTATTATAATCATAATTTAGTATAATTTTCTTTTATTAATGAACATTTATAAAATGCAACATTGCCCCACACCTATGGTTTAATTCCCAAAGTGAAATTGTACTATTTTGCTTTGCTGTGGGTTACAATATGCAAAATTGAAGCACAATTTAACGGTATCAATCTGTTATTAAATAATGAACAGCAATGGACAAATTACAATTAATTTAAATAAATATTACTGCAGTCGAAATATTAATATTAATAGTAATATTTCGGAGATGCAATCTCAGACTCGACAAATTATTGGATTTGGGTTGGAAGAGTTAATTTGCATGAACATAAAGCATCCATTTAATGAGTTGTTTAATTTAATTTTAAACGTAGAATTCTCTGAAATTAGAAAACCACTGTGCAGTAGATAAATTCAGTCTATCAATTAGAGAGTATAATGGAAAGTGTTTGAAGATTGGCGCACAATAATAACATACTTGGGAACTTAGAAGCCATTTTTTTGTGTTCGAAGCTGATGAAAGCACATTCTGGGAACGAGACAAAGACCTTGGAGAAAGGTGTCGTTCAACTCAGGGTCGTGATGGATTCCAAATGCTTTAGGAAATTACTAACAAGCACTTGATTACAACTCAAACTTTAAATATTAAGTTTATTTTAGTGTGCCCCTTTGTAAAATAATCAATTACAATTTTAATAGAAATTTAATAAATACTAGTCATTTAAAAGTTAGTAAACACACAAACACTGCTTTTACTATGATTTGATTTGAAATCCTTGCAAAATATACATTCAGGAATTAGTCAAACCTTGACCTATTTACCATTCCCCCTATGTCTGACGCCATTTCAATTTGACCCTTAATTAGGCCAGAAATGCATGGACATGGACGGCTTATTATGGACCAGATGAGAGGTTATAGGGCCTTGTCATGTGAAAAATTTAAGACGAATCAGGATTAACCAAAGAAAAAGGCTTCGCCTTTAACAGATCTTTAAATTCCCAGCAATAATCTTGGGTGATGGAATCTCATTTACCATAAAAGAACAATTTTATTTACTGATGTTACAAATTATCCAAGTTGTTAATGACTTGATACGAGTGTCTTTACACTTCCCAATATTAATCATTCGTCTGAATGCCAAAATTTCTATCGTCTTGGCTTTCCTCACATATGAATTTCAGCATTATCAAATCAAGCAATCTGTGGTCCCAACTCAGCAATCAATATGACCGTTTGAAATTATAGGGGTATATGACGGCATACACAACCCTGTCACACTATTTAGGTCCTCTTCAGTATTCTTTCTATCGGTTTATTTTCAAAAGTAAAATTAGAATGGCGTTTTTGGTGGTTGCTGGAGTTCGGTTAATTATTTGAACGCACATTAATCGTAATCTGTATTTGAAACAATCAAAGCAGATTGATTATACTCTTAAAGAAATTTAGTAGAAATTTGAATATATATATATCTGTAAAATGGTAAATGTTTAAAAACTAAGACATGCACTTATGCATTAGGCATACTGTATGGATAGAACTCAACTTATAGACCATAATTTTACCAAGAATCACGAAGCTCTCTCACCCCCTCCCCCCCCTCTCTCATTGGTTTTGACAATATGAATAAAATCGTCGTTTAAGTTCAATATTAAAAAAAGATTGTCGTCTTTCTGCCACTCACTTAGAGGAAAATATTTTGATCGAATGCAATATTATCGTTCGACAGGAGAAAGGTAGGTTTCATCACATTTTGCACTGAATTACCGATTAGTAAGTTTTCATGCCCTTGCATGGAAATGAAATCTTGTAAATAGGGCTGTAGCAGATTAGCTACCTTAATAAGCCTTGACTATTCCCAAAAATCTCTATGGCAGATTCTCATAGATGGTAAGTCTCCCGGAATTAGCCAAGCTACCGCAAAGCTATAGAAGAATCAGGCGTATACCGTGGAACACGTTTAGTTAGTATGGCATGCTGTGTAATGTGTGTGTGGTATCTGTATATAAGACGTGGAACTTAGTCAGTATATACACTTTATGGTATGACGACCTCATATAACTTGAGTTATTGATTGGTCGAGTAATCGTATACTGGAATTGACCAATGATTGATCGTATTGACATAAGTCATTGTTTGGTCGCGAGGCTTCTGCATTCGTCATGCTAAAGTTGTGTCCCCACAGGGCAAAATTATTGACTTATCATGCATCTAGTCAGTTGCAGAGTTTGAAGTTGTACACAGGCAGTCATACTTCCAAAATATCAAATCTGGACAGGTCGAACAAAAGATCTTAAAGACCTCCCAGACTGTGTAATTCCTATCGTGAAAAGTTTCAACTATGGGAGACAAATGCAAGGGTCTGAGGTTGAGTTCAGACCACGACTTTTCTATGCCCAGAATCGATGTGTCTGGATACCGCACTGTAGAAAGTTGTAAAAGTTGACAGTGATCATTTCTCATGACGATATAACAATAGCCTCTTAGAAAAAGATTGCGTATATATACTCATGACAAACTCTTTCACTTCTAAACATACCACAGCCAAACTTTTACGAATAAAAATTCTCTTTTCTTTCTCTTTACTCACTTTCCCTCGCGTAGAATTTGAAAATAAAGTTGACATGGCAAGGAAGAGGGAATGAGGGAGGTGCTTTTTTCAGTTTGTCTTTTTTTTTCTTTGAGAACACAACAACATGCACACAACGCCAGACTTGTTTTTTTTCGGCATGTTGACTCAAAGTTAGCAATGAAATTGAGTGCCAAGTAAGAAGCAGGTAACCAGTTAATCGACATACTGATTTGACGCGAAAAAAAGTCTTATGAAACAATGAAATCGAAATAAATGCTGGCGGTTAGGAATTATGATGGTGTGATAGCTTTTGAAACCTAGTTAATCACCAACTTCTCCAAAGTTCTTGGAGTAAATATTTATGTGAATGATTTTATGAGCTCTACGCTGACTTTAAAATCTATTTTCCCAAGACGTGGGTGGGAGGGGGGAAAGGGAGGGGGGGGGGGAAGAGGGACGTGCTGTCAAATTTTACCTGAATTGGAAGGCAGCGTAGGAGTCTCGTATTTGGAGGGTAGTTTGACAAAGCGCCACTCTTCCAACTTATTTCAGTCTCCACCGCATGCCAAGATGAAGAGGGTGGAGGGTAAATTACCCGCGAATATAGTGTTTTGGATAAACTGCATTAGAATCTGATTGAGGCTTCAAAAACAGTACAGAATTTTCAACATTTTTGGCACTACTGTATGGCAAGAATTTTAAATGATATTTTGAATCATGGCGTTGTTTAACTTTTGATAAGTAGGTAAGTTGATATGATCTTCTCCTAAGCAGTAGAAGTGAGATATGGATAGACATGTATTTTTTGCATATTGCAAAATTGATAATGATTATTTGACGCATATAGTAATAGCCTAAGAAAATAAATTGATTAACTCGCACTTTTGAAGAGAATTCCAAGCTTACAGGTATTCCAAGAAGCATCTCAGTTAGAAATGCTTACTTTAGATCAATCTACCCTGAATCATACTTGGCATATTCCCTGAGTAGAAATATAGACATTTATCAGCAAAGGGAAGTCAATCATACCCGGATCCTTTATCTCCAAGGTAGCTTAAACCATCATCGGCCCACAGTGCATTCACCTCAAAGTGTTAATTAGTTGAAAAAAATTATTATTCGCATAAAATAACGTGTAATGCCCGCTATTTCCTCTCTAGCATAGTAATATGTGGTGGCTCTGCTCTGACTATAGTATTAACTCCACCTTTGCACCAGGTTTTATTAGGCCGAAATCAACCCATAGATGATTCCCTTTTATAAACTCTTTAACGCCATTAGAACCGTACGGTCTCATTTCAAAATAAGGTACTAGACTCATAACAGAAGGCGAAATGGCTGTTTGAAGCATCTATAGCCTTCGCCTGATACCACCAAAATTTATCACGCCGCCGGCACGCGAGACACGCGTGAGTGCGGTTGGGTGCATTTTTCAAGAAAATAATTTGGGCGTTAAATGGTTAATGCGAATGGTGCTCGAGGTATATACTTCAATTTAATTCAAAATCTCATTTACCCAACCTTAAACGACCGCCTACTGGGAAAGCTACCAGTGCAAATAGAGGACCTTGAGCAATCAAATCTGCCAACCTGACCTGCTTCATTTTCACGCATTGGTAACGGAAGTGGTACATCCCTTTGTACTTTGGATATCACGGCCCATATCCCACGGACTCGTTGACCGGAATTTCCTCCACAAACTATTTCAGTACCATTAAAACAAAATAACCGGGTTATTCGTTGAGCCAATATATCATATTTAGATGTAAATTAAATGTCTAGACACTGTTAGAATTTCATGAAATTTCAGGTATGTAACCTCAGTACAAAGGCTACTATTATTATTTTACAATAGCCTCGATTGTAAAAGTTCACAAATCAAGACGGATAGACGGACATGATGATTTCCCATTTTTGAAGATGAAGTGATTCGATCGATATTTTTAGAATCACCTCTATAATAAAGAATTTTATTCCTAATTTTATTCGAGATTTATCACGGGGGTGGTTTTGTGCTGATATCTGGAGGAGAACCAGACATTTTGATTGTGATCAGCAATAAGAGAGGCCGAATTTAAGTTTCTGGTGGTAAAGAGCGGTTCCACAACAACTGCATTCTGTTCACATCAGATGACGTTCTCTTGATTCGAAGGTGATTTTATGGGTGAATTTGAGATGAAAAGCATCAATGCAATAATCATCACAGACAAGTGACAAAATCTATTAATATGAAGGATAAAATCTATCAACACTGCCAAAGGCCCATTTCAATCTCATTACATCTCTAAATTGTGATAGGTCAAATATAAACGTGACTATAATGATATTCAGTGTTCTAAAGTTCTGACAACACTTTCTATTAATTTTTTGAAAATCATACACTATGTTGCAGTGATTATTACAATAAAGAAGGCAAAGGAGTGATTCCTCGTAAGACAAGTGAAAGAGCAGTGACTTCTCAGTCTTCTTTATATCTCCAACATACTAGTGAATCAAAAGTAAAAAAGAAATCACCTTCACTAGTAATGTATAATGGCTTTGAAGGAATGATCTTTAATGTTACACCCCTATTCGCAATGTTGGTTAACTAATGCTTGCCAGCACCAGTATCAGAAAAATCGCTTAACCACTTCAAATTCCAATTTGATATAGAAACTGGATACTTTTTGGTTAAAATGATGATTTAGAAATATGCTATAAAATTCCCTTTTTAGCTTCTTTCACTGTTGAAAAGGGAGCAAAAATCTACCATCTGAGGGGTTTTAAATCGGATTGCAGTTTATTTCACGTGAAATATAATATATATATACGTGTTTTTGAAAATAAAATACGTATAAACAATGCCATTTTTTACGATTATGGACTCGATGAAAGATTGGATATGCTCCAATCTCCAAAAATATCCAAAATATTTCTGCCTAACCTGAGTAAAAATTCATCTAGTTACAAGCGTTACCAGCTTCCAATTTTCGGCTTTCATTCGCGACTGCTGTGCAGAATAATTGTTAATTGATGGCAAACTATACTGAGAGACAATGTTGGTTTTTTAAAAATATCACCCATAGCCCTAATTGCATAGATGATACTGTTATTAATGTAGCATTGCTGGCTATATCATGTGTGATATAAGCCGGACAGGTTACAGTGGTCAGCTCAACACAGGGAAGACTTATGTAAGCCCACTTGAATAGAGGGGGCAGACACTTGGAAACCCCTCCAATTTAGCCATCAAATTTGCGAGAATATATATATATATATATATATATAGCCATGAGTGCCATGGTGGTGAATTTAATAGCGGAAATTAAGCCAAATCATCGGTTAGATTCCGCAAATTATCATTTTAATGTATAATGATAAAATTACTTTTTACTTCGTTTAAATTTAAGTTAAATAATTTCCATAGAAATCCCTTAGAAGAAAAACGTGATTTTTTTATTTTAATCCAGCTGATATTTCAATAAAAATGATAAAATACGTGACTGATATAACTCGCCTTTTTATTTAAAAAGATATCATATTTCTTGCTTTACGCACTCATTTGAGGAAAGAGCATTGACAATCCATGGTATATGCGGCTTCAGATATACGAAATTCTCGTATTCTAACAGGTCTGAGTGAGTTGGTCTATCTCCCATCCGTCTTCCCACCCCCTTTCAGCATGTTCTGAAGGTTGTGCGTAAGTCACTTAATACAGAAAAGTCAGAAAATACAAAACGTCATTGTCTAGACAAGA
This sequence comes from Hymenolepis microstoma, assembly GCA_000469805.3. Lineage (NCBI taxonomy): Eukaryota > Metazoa > Platyhelminthes > Cestoda > Cyclophyllidea > Hymenolepididae > Hymenolepis > Hymenolepis microstoma. The sequence continues at coordinate 3,944,921 of LR215995.1, read as the reverse complement.
TAAGCTTCCTGTCTTTCCCAGTGAGTGAAGTTAGTTATCATCTTATTTCAAATTCTATGCATAATCATTCGAATAACTTTACAATTAATCTAAATGCACTATTATGAAGAAATTTACAACCAGTGATAATGGATCTTAATTTAGCCACTTTAATTTGCATTGACGTAAATCTAACATGATTTGGATAGTTCCTCTTCTTCAAAGTTAGATAAGTTTAAGCCATATTTATTACAAGCCGAGGATATTTCGATTTCTTAAGAATATCGAGCTAATGTATACTCTCAATTGTATAAAATGGAAAGTGGCAGGTCATTAGCAGACTGATTCAACAATCGACGAGAATTGCTGGGACCTTGAGATCAAACGCTCCAAGACCCAGATAAAAGCTAATTAGCAAAGCTGTTTCTCTTGTTACCTTGTTACCTCAGTTACTATGCATGCCTGCAAGGGTCAAGGGTCATGACTTTGATTTCTAGTGATGAACACCCTGGTTATGGTAGAATTAAAATTTCTCCGCAGGAAAGCTACATAATGCTAAAATTCTACCCAATATAAGTTTTTGAAAATGCTTTCCCAGAAGGACTCGGGAGTAAATGAAATCGAATTCTCTTTAATCACACTATATTGAAAATGTGATATTTTCCGTTCTGTAACTTTCTATCCGAATTATAAGAAGTCACTTGTCATATAAGCACATTCAAATACCGTAGCTGATTGGTACCGACGGAATAATTCAATAGTTTACAGGAATAATTTTTTGAAACCTAATTCCAAAAGTAATTTAGATTAAAAGTACCACTCAGAGCGCAGAACAGATGGACTCTGCGGCTGTAATCTTGAAACCGCTGGTGAAAAACTTATAAGATACAACTTCCTGTTAGCATACATCCTCGCCCAACTTGAAATCCCATTCATTTTGACTACAGAGAAGACAGAAAAGAAATGTTATTAATGACTTAATTTATTTCCATAGCTCTTTGAAGGAGAGGGAAGGGTTGCAAGAGCAATAATTGACCAATGTGACCTCAGGAATGTTCCCAGTATTCCCCGTTTACATAATGGACGTCAGTTGTCGCTCAGTGTGGTTACTGGCACGTCGCACATTTTTCTCCCAAAATAGGGAATAATTTTCGTCTTTTGGAGTGGGTTGGAGGGATAAAGTATGGTTAAATAGGTTAGGAGAGAGAGATGGAGGATGGGGCGGGGTGGATAGTGAGGACTATCTGGATGTCCTTGCGTAAGAAAAGACACAACAGCTGTTAGTACTGATTATGTTGTATTACTGATTTTGCTCTGAAACCAAATAAATTGTACGCATCCAATGATTCCTCCTTGAAAAAAATGCGCCATTTCCTTTTCGCAGAGTTTTATTTATTCTCTGATTTGGTGATGAAAATACAACGCTTTCTGGCAACCGTTTAGTTCTCTACTAATCTGAAGTAAATTTTTGCCGTCAATTAATGTCGGTAGCTTTTTTTTTAAAAAGAGCACTCATTACAGATGCAGTTCGAAGCAAAATAAGGAGTTAAGCATAATAAATAACAGGGGTGAAAATTAACCAAAGTTTGAAGGAAAACCTGCATAATTTCGAGGGTAAAAATAAATAAATATATATATATATTTGCGCTTTTTTGGGTATGCTGTGAATTTGAATAAAAATTACGTTTATTGTCACGAAGCATTGCATTACAGAGAACACTGTCATTTGGCCTTTCGATATAATCAATGCAAGAATTGAACATTACACCAGGGAGCACGACTTCACAGTCCTACTTAGAAACCCCCTTTCAGAGAAAGTCAGGGAAGCAGCCAACAGAACATTCCAATTGCACAGTGACGCCAAGATCTAATATTTTGTTTGCACTAACAACTTAAAGTAACTATATTATTGCTGTTATAATGATCTTATTTCCAACATCAATACGAAAGGGCAATTTAAAAAACATAACTTAAACTTGAATAGTCCGTAGTATTCAATGGAATGCATACCTTGACTCGAATATTTGCACTGTTTAGCTGCTAGATGATGAAATTTTTATTGGTCACTCAACAAAGGAACAATTGACGCAGTCTCTTTAAAGCAACTCCGTTTCCTCTTATCCCTTGACCACCCTAATTTTAATTCTTAACATGTCGATATCCCTCTCACTCTTGACCTGATCTCAACGTACCTTTTGTTCTCCACTGATTTCGTGCTATCGGAAAGGCAGCTCTTCTCCTTCAAAATCGATCGATCTCCTAAAATAATGAAATATTTACGGCTTTAGGCATAACTTTAAAAACAATAAAAGGGCGAAATAATACAAGCTAAGGCATCAAGAGAATGCCTCTTCAATTGAACTCAGAATTTACCAAATTATCTTCTTGCTGCCATTGATAAACTTAATTGCGTCACGGGATAGTCTCCTAAATTCAAATCTTGTTATCGAACTCTTGGATTTCATCGTGAGGGTCTATGTTTGCAGGGTTCAGAGTTACTTGTTCTATAGACTGCTTTGAGAAGTCAATCGTGCCATTTCTACACATTTCTCTCTCTGCCGATGGAATGTTTTGACTGCCAACTAGACACTCATTACTGTTTTACTTACCCTATTTTATGGTTTTAGTAATAAATTTCAAACATCAACAAATTCAGCAAAATTCTTATGCTCCTCTAATGGTGTCATGGTGGTGTTAGTTAATGACACGATGAAGCAAGATTTACCCTCGATTCTCTGATGTCTGAAGAGAGTACCAAATTGTGCTACTTTCCTATCACTGACTAAATGATGTGCACCTTAGCTCTAACCTTGATGAATATATCTGTACCATATTCAAATGCGTCTGCATTTTTCCTTAAAAAATCTCATTTAATTACTTCAAATAATTTGGTATGGTGAAAGACTTAGTAGGCTCATTAAGGCAACTTTCAGCTTTAGGCAGAAACTTTAAGAAGTGCCATTACGATAGTCGATTTGGTCACTACACCATTTGTTGGCATTCCAGTGGAAGTGTTGCTGCAGTTAGGTACTTTTTAGTGTTTTGTATGAAAACAGAACTTTTTTTGCCTGTTCAGCAAACACAAGCACAAGACGTTAAATAATGCTATTTTAGCAACAAGCAACAGAAGGAACCAACTGTTCTTGCAGTTAATGCTTTATTTCACGGTGTTGCGCTGCAATTTGTTGTAGTATTGTAGTGGGCACAGGCAAAAGTTTGCGTAGTGCACTATGCTATTCAAGTATGTCTCAATTTAAGTATGAGACAAAATACAATGCACTTCAGCTTTTTCCGTAGGAAAGAGAGCCTGTAGCAATCTTAAACCACGTCCACTGGGAGTGAATTCTTTTGTTCGATTATCGATTTAGCCCCCCCCCCCTACCCCGCCTTCAATTTCTTTCCTATTAGTCTATTTTCATCCTAAAAACTCATTCATTGGTTTGTTCTTAAAATTAAACTTTTCGACTTGTCATCCCACTTAATGTAATATTCAGTTTATTAACGCCATTTATCTACTCTCGCCCAATAATTGGTCTTATTTATTGCCTATCCTGTAAGTGTCGAAGTCTGTAGAAACAAGGAAGTTGATTGGTCTGTTTATCTCATTCAGTTGACTACCAGATTAAAGTTAATTTCCAATAAAGGATTAAAATTAAATTAAGAATGCATTTTGCTTTAAATAAGGAAATATACAATTATTGCATTCATTATTACTTTCTTCACGGTTGGATGATATTACTGAATGATAGGAAATTTCAATTGGTCTAAAGGTGAAATGAGTTAAAAAGACGTCGTGCTCAAGAAATTAATTAAGTTCAAGTAACTCCATTGTTCTGAAGCTAATTTGAAAGCTACTTATGGTCTACTATGTGGGACACGTCATCGCATGAGCACACAGCGTGACTTGAAGGTGCGGCCGTTCAACTTCGGGTACGGATTGTGTGCAGAGAGGACCCACAGCCAGTGGCCAATCAAAAGCCTCCGCTTGTTTTACTTAATCCACCATGTTGAATGACTAGCTTCCTCCCTTGTTACACTCCACGCCATGCATTTCTAGAATAAACTCGTGCTCTGGATACGTCTGTTTCTTATTAACTGTGCAGTAGCTTAGCTACTTCAATGGGACGTGCTAACTAGGAGAATCTGCCACAGAGGTTTCTGAGTACAGTCAGACATAGTTAGATAGCTAAATCCGCTACAACTAATCGAATTGCACTCTAAAGTTACTAAAAGTGAATTTTGTTGAAATATTTATTGCTTTTTAAGTACCACTAAAGAATCATAGTTAATCAGGTTGTTGACACTATTCTACACCCTCTGGATCAGGCTGGATATCTCCCACGTTGAATTCCGGTGGATTTTTCAAAATACTATAGATGAGTCAATTATCATTGAAAATTTGCCTAGCTATCTAAATAGTGTCCAATTAAATTTGTAGGCAGCAAGAAACAATTCTTATTTAAAATTAACTGGTTCCTTTATTGTCTATGTTTTTAAATATATGGCCAAAATTTCGTCAGAAAGACTTGATTATGCGAGGCTAAAGGTTTGATATTTCTATTTGCCTCCCTAATTTTTGACCAAATGGGAACTCTTAACACTTGGAGAGAGTTTCCTGATAGAACTATGTTCTCAAACTAATATTGTCAACTAAACAAAGGATACTAGATCATAAAAAGCGTATTTAAGCGCTAAAAACTCAATGTACACTTTTCATTTAACATATTTGGGAAATCTTAGACTAACAAATTGGAAACTGCAGCAAAACGGTGCATAATAGTACTTGAAAGAGCAGTCGACGTTCCTCCCCTATTTCAGTGAGTTTCAGCTCAACAGCACAATGGTAAGTCAAAGAAAACTCTAATTGAATTGATTGACTATTACTCGAAAATCCTTTGTTTCCTACTTCGCCATAAGGTTGCAAAAGAAAACGACCTTACTTTAGTCTGAGTTACCAGGTACGTGCTTTCATAGAATTGAGGCAGATTATAAATGGAAAGGAGATAATTTCTTGAAAAAAAAGTAAAATTTGGAACGAATATCAAAATGAAATGGCCATTCTAAGACCTTGCCGAGATCTCCTCTGGAATTTTTAAGGTAAACATACTTTTGTTAATTTCTTTATTTGATATGACCTTGAAATAAATGGGCCTATTGCTTGCACATATACCTCGCAATAATTAAAATTTAGCCGCAATTAACGCGCTTATACTTTCTTCAATCATTATTAATAAATTAAAAAATATGAAACCTTCACTTCTTCATTGAGACCGGGTGGGCAGGAGACACATTGGTTTCTGTTGCTTATATTAGGCAGGAAGTCCGTAAGGCCCTGTGCTTTGCCACTTAGTGTTTTATTTGAACATAAGCTAGAGCAATAAAGCCAGATGTGGTTTCTAGTCCCTGCGGTGTGACATATGGGAGACTTAATGCTAAATGATGACTTCCTATCGCATAAACTTATTAGCTCAGAAGGGAGAAATATCCGGGAATACAAAAGTTTGTTAAAGAAGGGTTTGTGATTGCAAGTTAACAGGACGGGCTCATGCTGAGATATTCCTTCTCTACTTTTCCTTGGTCCTTACAAGCGATGCATCGAGTCTTAGGTGTCTAAATTATGCGTACGGTCGCGCTGGCTCAAAGGGTTAACTTTTGCAACTATTTACAGGTAAAATTGGCATAACAATAATTGGTACAAATTTTCATGAAGTGATTTTGAAGAAAATAGATTTACATTTTTTATTAATTCCAGGAAATTGCAACATGCATGTGGAAGCAAAATGCTATGGAAAATGCCATCCACGATATAGATGAACTTATAGCGATGAGAATGCGTATACTGGCTTTCTCACACTGAAAAAAAAATTTCAAAAGGAAATCTTCTACCAAGCTTCCAAATATAGTTTCTCACTCTCTGAGCCTTTTAGGTTAACAATGACTTCTTAAATCCCATTTAAGATAACGGCTCATGCAGAACTCCGGTGCATTGGTTTTAGATACTAAAAACATTGTCGGGAGTTACATTTACATATTCATTTAAGATTAAAATGAATGACTAATTATTCCACCTTCGAGTATTTCTAGAATAAACTTAATAATTTTGAATCTTGCAGACTAATTAGATATCAAAGTAGTCAAGATAATGATTCTGGATTGCAATATAACTAATATATATATACATATATAATAAAAAGTCTTTTACTTCATTAGAGGTAATTTAGTCCAATCATGTGACGTCCTTTTAAAGAAGATTTCCAAACCTGCATTTACTTTCCCATCAGATCTGTTAATTAGTTTATTTTTAGGTAAAGAAATGTAAAATTAACGAAACAATAATATCCTCTTATTTTAATTAAGCCTCTTTGTTCTCGAGCCTCGATATTTAATCCGTTGATAAACATACAAATAACAGATTTTAATTAAAAATCATCTCTTTGATTTATTAATTAAGTCCTGTTTATATCTAATCATGGGTAATAAAAATATACAACGTATATTATTAGATTGGAAATGGTTATCTGATATTTTTGGGCGATTTTTTCCTGATGCTTTAGGCATTTACCTTCCTCAGTATTTTTCGCCAAGCTGTATGAACCGCAGAACCATTTCTTCCTATAACATCTGGTCAGAAACATAAGCCATATGGCCGAAAAAAAATTTCAATGTTAATATTTATCTGAAAATTATAAAAAACGAACAACATGTACGGCATAGGCAAGGAAATACTGTAAAAATGCATGATATCGATTTTTAGCATATGACTTTAATATGATTTTATCGATTTTCATTTCCAAATCGCAAACCAGATTTATTTCGAAGTTAAGTGCTCGCTATGGGAAATTCCTCAAGTAAAAAGATCAGACGAAGATTTTCAGTTAAGGAGAAGGAAACCGAACAAAATTCTAACGCAGAAATTGGTATTCAATGTGCTCTGATTATTCCAGCAAATAGGCAAGATTTGCTTCTTCAAAAAGTAGGTCACTCGTCTAAAAGAACTCAAGTAGACATAAGGCCATGGTTTCAATCACGAACTACTTCAATAACTCCTTTAGTAAGTTCTCGAAATTATCCCATTCTTCAAGATGAAGGATTTTACCAAGCGAGCATGTCAAATATGAACTACAAAGATTCCCCTCAACCACTTGCAAAGAAAAAAGCGGATGTTATTCCTGAATTATGTCCATTGACGACGGAGTATCTAAAGAACTTTGATCTGACTAGGGTGAGACAGGCGCCATCAAAGTGGATCCATCCTTCTCCACATATGGACTATTTCTCTGCCATGGAAAACAATGATTTTATTTGGCAAGCTCCATCAGGACCTGTAGGCAGTGTCGAAAAGTCCTCAAAGGTCATTTTTCTTAGAAAAGCGAAATCGTGGCATGACTATCTGAATCAAAACAGTAAAAACGCTAGTTGTGATGAACAACGTTAAGGATTCAGCCTAATATCGCATGCGCTTAAAGCTAAAATCAATCAAAGGAAAGACCAAAGATAATTAAATTCCTAGGATTGTAGAAACAGAACCTTCCGATATAAACTTCTTCGTGAACAGGAGGCAAGTATCAGAGAAAATCTATCTACATATTCCGATCCGGACAGGTTTTCAATTGCTCGATTTAAATATGTAAATGCAAAATATCCTGTAAATATTATTTGTTTATTCATATTATACTAACTTTGTTTGCTTTTGGTAATCTTTTGGCATTTGATTCAGCCAAATGCAAATTTCGTATGCGCAAACTTTTTAGTGCAAAATAAAAAAATAGTATTGAAACGATTAATTGCTGACCTTCTTGAGTTGATTTTCTCTTAACTAATCCTCGGGTTCAGTAGTTTGAGCATTCTATGTGGGATATTTTAGGCATAAAATGTAAATTAAATAAACATTTATTAAGAAGTGTTAGATTAAAATGTTTATTAGTCTTATGCAATCCAATCGGCCATTAAATTTACATTCAATTTTAATCTAATTTTGAGCGGTACTCAATTTAAATCTTGTTTATTGTAAAAGTTTTATCATTAAAAACTCCCAAGGCAGCTCAAAGGCCAGGTTTCCTGGAGTTCAGCTTTTTTATTTGTCAGTAACTTTGAAATCGGATTGTCTCTTACGCTTAAGATGCTGGGCAGAGAAAAAATGAGAAAACTATTCAAGAATTCTGATTAAATATGTACTAAAAGAGCGTCCCGAAAGAAACTGGGAGTTAGAAAAGATTGATTGAACAATCATTTCCCTCGACCTATGTTAACGAATAGTTTCATTTTAATTCAAAATAAATTTAGGGTATTTTCAATGGTAACGTTTAGAGTCTATCCGCCAGTCACTCCAAGCTTAAGTGCTTATTAAAGCTTGTTTAATTCATTATAATTATTGTTGCATTATATTCAATGGTGCTTATTCAATCAATGACACTTAATCTAGCCGAAATAAAGCCTTTGTTTCATTATCATCACCTTTCACTTAAACCCTACTTGCTCTTTTGAAATCCCCAGCTCAAATGTCTTTTGTTCTCTCCTTTGACGAATATGGTGCATTTGTTACATTGATTAAATACCCTAGTCATTCTTTGCAGTTAATTTTGAAATCACAGCAAACTAACATTTCAATTAAATTAAATATCGATAATTAGCATATAAGTGTAATTTGATCCAATGTACTTGTTTGTCACATGTAGATACTTAACTGGAGAATTGATGGAAATATCACAATACTCCGACAATCGTATTTAGACCTCAATTTTCATAATCCGGGAGAATGTAGGCAGATCTAGTACAGGTGTTGTGGCTTTGAAAAAAAACGAATGATTGAATTTCAATTTAGAGTATTAGATTCTAATATGTTGTCATTCAACCACCCTCAATATGTTCACAAAACTTAGTGCATAGTGTACATGAAGCTCTTGCAACGCCCAAAAAGTCCAAATTAAAATACACTTTAGCACACATACAATGACGTAGCAGCACAAACCCTGCGGCAATTTTGGTTTAAGGACAATACTTTCTTCAAGTACCCTCTTCTCTTATTCAGCAGCTGTAATATCGAAAGCCTTAAATCGCTATTCCCAAATATATTCTTTGGTGGAACACCATCAGATGTTCGTTTGTATGAGGTAAGTGTTTTTACTTTTGGTTCATTCCGATTGGATGTTGAAGAACTGAAAGCTCCATTGGCTAAATAACAGTGGCATATGATAGGATTGACGTCTGATTTTTTGAGCAGAATTCTAGCATTGTTATTTTAATGTATGATTTTGGTTTCAAAAGAGAATAAGTTCAAGTTTAGATAAATATTAGGGCCACTAATAAGATTTTGGTAGTTTTTTAAGCAGCGTTAAAGGCTTAGTAATTTTAAAATTATGCATAGAATTTCCACCAATATTTGGGACTCTTACAGTTATCCGATGCCCTTCTTAAAAAATGCCATTTTGGATAAAAGTGATTTTTTGACTTCAGTAACATCCCAAAGTCGCTTTCCCTTAGAGTATGCTCCATGGATTTGGAAAGATGATAATCAAACGATTTAAACAAACCCGCTTGTTAGGAAATAATTGACGAATTTTTCATTCACGTGTCTGGGCATAATCTGAACTCAAACATTTGGTCGTAAGGTGCACGGTTTCTAATCGGAACTGCTAATTAAATAACAGAATCATGACCCATAGTATAATTCAAATATATCATAAGATTAGTGAAGTCTCACCTGATGTTGCGAAATTTAATTCCAATAGCTTCCTCCACGCGCGCAAAAACCGAAAAATCGTTCCTCGGAGGGACAAAGTATGCGAATTCTTTAAGGATGCATAAATATTCAAATTCACATGTTGTCAATACTCAATGTGATTTCAGGTTGGGAAGGCATATTTAAATTTCGAAAACCCGGGTGATAGACCAATTTAAATACATTTTAACGATTTAGTGTATTATCTAATAAATTCGTAAACAAGCAAGCAAATGTTTATGTGGTCGAAAATACGCAGGCTGGCTGTCTGGTCATCCATTTACCGGACCACCTACAATGACATCGAAATAACAAGGAAAAAAGCCTAAATAGAAACACGATACCGCGCGGTTGCATGTGTTTTCACTTGTGTCTGGCATATAGTGGAAAAAATGTCCAATCTCGTTTGTTGTCCCTATTTCGCAGCCAACTGAAATGCTGCTCTCAGCAATGTAAATCAGGAAAGTGGAAACAGCTGACCCGATCATTTAATACCAAAAGCACTTAAAAACAGGAACAATTGAGACGAATAAGATTGGTTGGTTTTTATAAAGAGAATACTCTGAGAGGATAAATGTAGTGGCGATTCGCTAATTTCTTCGATCTGCCTCTGAGCGTAATCGATTACAGCAATCTTGAATATTATCGGCATGAACTAGTCAAGTGACTTGGGTGTCAAGTAATGAAATTAGAACTTCGGGTCACGAGAGAATTTTAAAATAGACGGCATCTATTGAGAAAAAGCAGGCAGAATAATTCATTTAGAATTCTCCCAAGGTAAGACAGAAGATGAACTGACTTCCGTTTTCCAAATCCGTCTTCAAATTTCAAGCCATATTTAAAATCTGATTTCAGTAAGAGGAATAGTTGTCTTTTATTCAAAGCTAGAAATTTGACATTGCTTTAGAAAATATATTATTAAATATAATGACATAATGACGCGATTCTTCATCTTTCATTGATACTACATTTGAAATTCGAAATCAGTAAAACAAACAGTAAAACAGTTAAGCTTTGAAATAATTAAAAGTCATCTCCTTGTTCAACTACGCAGAAAAAATGTTTGTCAAGACTGGAGATTTTTTTAATGAATAAATTATGGTTAGTCGCCCGTCTCGAACCAGAGAGGTGACAAAAAAAGGAGACCAAATGCGAGATATAATAAAGTCCCGAGCGGAAAACATGGGTCACCGTATTTCACTGCGAGTGCACTTGATCAACCCCAACCTTCAAAACTAGAAAAATAGCGGAAGGTTCGGAAATGTCCTCCAGAGGCCTGTGGAAGCGAAGGCGAGACAAAATACCGGTGTTAAACAAAACAATTGAAAGTGATTAGGTGATCATGATAATGACTGGATATAAAAATAAACTGGGCGAATTTTTTTTAATGTATCGCTTAAGGTTGTGGTTATACGTTGAATGGAAATTTGAAGTTAATTAACTTTTTCAATATCGCGAATGGTTAAAATGCTAGTAAATTTATCTGAATCTGTTTTAACTTGAGAATACTATAAATGTATAAGCATTTTGGTTCTAGGTCTGAAATGTCAGTAGTTTGCTGACCAACTTTTGATTGCTAATTCTATTCAAATAAGCTAGATTCATTTAATGACTTTATACAACTGCATATTAAAATAAAACAATTGATTTAATTTCCTTCATAATCGAAAAGTTTCCATAATTATAGTAAAACAATGAGGATTAATTAATTAATTAAGGTACATATTCCTGACGCATCCATTTACTCCTTATGGTCGAAAGACCAAGTTGAAAATAAGTGGCATAACCAATTACCCAATTAGAAAAACTCGTTAAAATGTCGTGAATATCTCGGAATTGACTTCAATTGTAATCACAATGTTAAATGAAGAAAGTTCAACTTTGGAGCATTAAGACATTCTATAATGAAGCGCACACTCTATGGAACCACGAGGAACTCGATGCACTCATTATCTTTACCTTCGCCTGTTCATTTATTTCCTGGTCATAGTTAATTTCCAATTATTATGACTTGTAATATTGTGTTCAGTAATAGATTCAATCATCAGTACTCTCATGAAAAGTTAATACTTTTAATTTAGCATAGAAACTGAAAGAGAGAGGGAGAGAATGATGAAAACGATTTGGGGTGATTTTTTAACACCTAACCATTTTTCCGCACTTATTTCTAGGATTCACATTGAACAATATATTTAGTATAGCCAAACCAAAAGGTGGACGACTGATTAGGTAAATATTATGCAAATCGAAATATAATTTCTTGGAACCTTGACTTTACCCCAAACATCTTTCGGTTCTACCCCATCTATAATTCAGTTGATTTTTCGTTAATTAGTCACATTTGAGTCTTCACGTTATAAATTAGTAAAAATTTCCAGTCGTGCTTTATGACAATATCTAATTAGAAGAGTGTGTCAAATTTTAATGATTTTTATTGTTTGCTATTGAGCATGACTATTCGTCATAAATTTCCTAAACTCATTGGGACTCTAATATAAAACTTGTGGCCTGGCAGTTACCATCAGGTGTTTCTTAAAAATTTTAACCAATTTTTGTAATCAACTTAGATCTTTTTCAAATTTACAGAGTTCTAATGATTTAAGGTGTTCCTGAACATTTGAATACCCGGAGATCTCTATAAGTGGTTACAGGCAGTTAAAATACTACATAAAAACTCTTAGTTTTTAATTCTGTTAAGCACTCTGAGCAATCTAATAGAAAGATACGAACCGAATATGTTAAAATATAAACATATTTTTTATATTTTTCGACATGTGTCTTGATGAAGACCTTTTTGCTATTAATAAAAGACCCTAGATTTCAAACATACGTGTAGTCTTTCAGGTTTAAATTAGTAGGATTTAACTATTGGCAAATAAATACTAGTTTTATGCAGAAAATTCGCAAGTTAAATATTTTCAAGAAGTATTTTTCAAGCGATGCAATTCGTTATATGCGAAATTGCTTTTGCATTCGAATTATTGATTAAACTGGCTGCAATCATGACATTTTACCCACTCTCCCACCCCTCCCAACGTGGTTATACCGCTGTTAAAGGAATACTGAGTGTCATTCGTGATATGGGATGAATCATCTTTATGTCTGTGTTATCTCATTCGTACTACCCCAAAGACACTCCCTCTCTACTGATCTAGGTGCCACACTTTTTCACTACCTCGAATTTCAATTGTTGTTGCACAATTTATATTTTGGATCAACTCGCAATTTTTAAAAGTTTGTTGTCCTGTGCTCACAATTATATATTCCAGTCTTAGCACTAGGTTCTACAAGAACCTAATGGAAAGGGGAGATTGGACTTGAAAATATTTGTGCTGTCCACAACCCGCTGCTCTTCCCAATTCTGTAAACTTCATTGCTACATGATGGAGAGAAGGCGGATATGGTTTCGCAATATTGAGAGCATGAGAAAACGCAGAACAAGAAGAATGAATGAACTAGGAAAAGGAGACAATTGGCGGACCGAAGAAGTAAACCTGTTCACATATATTACATTTAAGATAACAGGGAAGGGTGGGCTGGAAATGTAGTGCAATGTACAATCGAATTGACTCTACAGCCATAAAAACTCTGTTATTTATTTCAAGAGAATGTACTGACTTTCATCAAATTCATGAAAATTTATTTAACTTGTTGATGAGAATGTGTTACTGATAATGTATATTTGCAATTTGCACCGAGATAGACTTTGTCATAGATCCAAGGAAGAAAAATGGGCAATAATTGCGGCACAAAATTTTTTCAAGTAGAAAATCAATTTAACCATTTAGAACTCGGTTGGTCTGTGGAGATCAAAACGGATCATACAAAGACAGCAGCACAAACTAAAAAATCAATTTATTTTGTAACATACCTCCTTTAAAACCTTCATTATAATCTTTAATAATTTAAAATCCATATAATATGCAATCTTTCCTATTATTTGTGTTTGGTTTAATAGGATTAACTGTTTGACAAAGGAGTGTTTCAGAGTATAAATTAATTAGACCAAACGGAGACGGAAACTTGCTGACATGTGCTAGATAATCTTCTGACTTTGGCAAATCAGCTTTAAGTTGACAGCTTGTTGAGACCCACCTGAACTGCAAATTTGATGGTAGCAGCCCCGGTGTTCCAGTTGCTTTGACCTTCAATTGACCTCATAATTAAAGGTCAACAAAAACATGTGTTTCGTTCATGAATTTAATTTCTCTTCCTCACCCATAATTTTATGCCAATGTTGAAATTTAAAGTGCATCTCCAAATTTCCAGATAATTCAAGATTAATTAGTTAAATTTAAATTCCTAAGATTAAACTTGTCTCTTTTGAAAAACCCTTGCAAGATGGGTTATATAATCACATTTGTTGGTGCATTCGCTAATTATTAAACTAATTGGGCTTTATAAAAGTTTCTTGCCAGATCATAGTAAAGCGTATTTGATGAATGGTCTTCGTTCAATTCGGTATGTTATGGGTCCATTATAGTTCACAACATTATGCATAAATTAAAGAAATGTTTGTTTCTATATACAGTCGGATTTCATCTTTTACTAGAACTGGTCGAATTTATGAACTTCCTCTCAAAAATTACATGACATATAAAAATTCCTTTCGTCTATCTCAGTTATGATTACAAGAGCTGCTTAGCATCATGTAAGTCAGGAATTTGTTCGAAAAAAACGAGTTTTGAATCAAAAAATTGTAAATTTTGAAATGTGATCTAGCCACTAAGAAAATACTGTGCAAACTCAGCCTTAAACAAATTACAAGGCTTTTATTTCTTTACCCGAGATCATTTAATGAAGTAGTTTTTATTCCCTTTGATTTGAAAATTGAAAAATTTGTTTAATTTTACAGTGGAGTAAAATATAATATGTTAGATTCGGAATGGAAAATAACTAAATAATTCAACTTTTAGAAAACTAAATTTTAGGAAACCACTTTCGAGTAAGTGAAAAGTGCTTGGAAAGATTGCATGGCAAACAAAGGTTCTGCCGTCCAAACTTATGAATTTTGGTATCAAATATAGCGCTTTTTAAAGGCTAAAACATTTTCAGTAATGGTGTATGAATTGATCTCTCTACTCAGCATCGTTTGAAGTACTTAGAATGCAACAAAGCAAGTAATTGGAAACATTATTTGTTTTTGAATCAACTGGCTACTATTAACCGCACTAAAACGGGAGGAAAATGCACTTTTAACTTTTGCGATGCGACTGATATCGATTAGCGGTAGGACTAATAAATGGAAAGGGAAGAGGAAGGATACATTTGAAAGTTACAGTGGGCTAAGCCAGGGCATCAAAGAGTCTGGTTTCATCAGCTTTTCAGACTCTATTTGTACGCTATTTTTACTAAATGGGCAGTTTGCGTTCCAAAATCCAAATTTCACCATCGGTGGCTAGAATTGCAGCAAACGCTTACCTACGATTTTCGGTTCTTATTAACACGCTTACTGTCTAATCAATAAGGGTCGGCCTTGCAATTTCAATGTATTTTAAGTTTCAATCACAAATATTTTAGTAAATTGGAAAGTACACCAATATGAGGTCACTCGTTTTCTTATGAAACGCAAGAATTTGCAAATTAACACAGAAATTTTATTACCTTTCGTGCTCGTTTCAATTTTTATTTCCCTTAAATATTTACAAAATGAATTTCGAAAGAAATATTCCATGAAATATTGTCGTATCTTGAAAGACAGTAGATTTGGTAATGTAGCATAGAAGTCATAACGAATCATAGTGTACTGATTCTCGAAAGATTTCGTTTATTTATTTAAAAATATAATACTTTTTGTATAAATACTATAAAGTGTAATTTCAAGTACAATACTTTCAACTTTCTTATCTAAGTTTGTAAAAATTCCTCGGGGTCCCCTAATTTGGATGACCAATATTAATGGAGCCAGAATATCATTGAAATGGCTTTAAAATGACCAATTTGAATCGATGTTATGCTTTATGAGAAGGTCTATTAATCATCTTGCTAGTAACATTTTCGCTATATACATATATATATATATATATATACGATTTAAATAGAAGAACAGAGTTTTCTCGATGCAAACGAATGAAAATGTAAATTTAGGCACCCAATATATAATTATATAATTTTAAATTGTTCTAGTTAGCATTGGCATTTTATCATAAAAATATACTGGGTTTAGGAGATTCGGGAATGAGGCATCCTATTGGAAGTAGATTTTAGAATGCGTCATTTGACAGCCGCAACAAAACAAAATCTAAAATCGTCTGATTGTAGAAGAGCACACACACGCTACAGAGAGTATCCCACTTTAAAGACCGGATTGTGGCACCACTCTTAAGCGTGAAGCAGACATGAGGCCGTTCAAGTTGTTGCCATTGTTATTTTACATGTCATATGGCAATACATTTAACCTTGGCAATTCTAGTGACTTTGTCATTCCATCCAGAAGAAGATAACTTCTGCATTTTATACGACTTTTATCAACCGTAGATTGCAATGGCTCCATGAGCTTGAAGTGTCAAGTTGTATCATAAGACTTGAACATCCGGCACGAGAACTTTTAGAGTATTTGTAAAACGCTACGACTATGGTACATTGATCTCTTCACTGCTATTAAAACATCACTTTCAATACCGCAAAACGCTACGGCTTTTCTCAAATCGTATTTTGATAGAATTTGGAGACGTAAATAGTCTTTGATGAACGTTTTTAACATAGGCTTCGACAGAGTTTTTATTTAATTGCGCTATTAATAAGTACTTTAGAGCTTCGAGACTCCGGGTCCAAAAGTTTAAGACGACTGCAAAAGTCTAAACTTTTATTTTTAATAAATTTAACATCTACATGGTCGCCCCTTAAATCTAGTAGAATTTTGACGTCAACATTAAATAGCCTTTCATTTCTAAATGAGTTTCTTACACTATATTGATAGAAATGGGCAGTTTTGACCCCCTTTCCATTCCGTCAAGGACAGAAGTTTGGTAAAATGTCGCATATATATATATATATCTTGTCTTGAATTGACATTTGAGCATTTGCCCTGACAACGTAGTCAGTTTGCAATCTGATATATTCTAGACAGGCAACGTTTTTAACTAGGTGATAAACGGTTTTACGTTATAAGTAGTATTTCCAATTGGCATGAATTCAGCAAATAAAGGATGGAATATGATTTTTCTGCAAGAGCAATTAAATTATGTTGATGAAAATAAAGATAAATGAAGTATTGGATTCATAACTTGAAAAGATATGAAGAGAACAAAATAAATTAAAATAAAATTATTTTTTTCTAATGTCTTAAACAAATTAAATTAAATTAATTTAAATTTAATTTAAAATTAAATCACCATCTCTAGGATTAAGTATTCGTCTATTTGTACCTCTAATAATGAGTTCGGGTTTGCTCCAAAATTAACGCATAACTAATTGCTAACCCATTTGCGAGAACTTATTAGTAAAAGTCATATAATTAGTTAGCTAAAATCATAAAAACGAACCTAAATCTTTATAACTGCAGTATATTTATTAACTTATCAACATTACCTTTAGGTTAAATTGGTAATACCTGCGGTACGCTTTTGGAACCCACCTTGTCGAGAGCCTACTCAAGCCAAGACTTACAGTGAGAATTGAAAACGCTGGCCATTGCGCGATTTCCACGTCATTAGCAATTTCCTCGATGGTTACTCGTCCATCCTACACAAGAGACATTTTCGTGATTTTCGCTGTGGTGGGCCGTCATCAAGTTGCACTCATTTCGTTTTAAAGCGTTTAGTCCAAGCATAAATGATTGCTCTACTTGGCACAGAGTCCCAATAAAACTGTTGTAAAGCTTCTATGATCTGAATAGGTTTCCAATTTAGTTTATTTTAGTTCTGATCACAAAATTTACCATTTGAGGAGTTAAAATTACTATTTTGAGATGTAACCTGTCTTGATCCTGGCCTTACATGGAATGATCGGACAGTTGTGTTATTAAGGAAGCTCTAAAGACATATGTGAACTTGTTAAAACTTTTACATCCTTGTTCTCCTTAAAATTATGGCATTTGTCTGATAACTTTTGACTCATCCTCGTATATTCATAAGTAACGATTATAGTTGCAACATATACAATTTTCTATTAATTTCTTTAATTAACAAAAAGCAGTCAATTAATTGTAGAAGGTACGTGAGCGTGAGATCTTATCGCCTTGACAGCCAATTATGAGCTCTAAAAATGGAGCTCTAGACACCCGCAAATTAAATTAATAAGTGAGTCTGGGCTTGGAGCTTATTGTCTTAAATGCTATTAAAGATGACCCATTTATGAACAGAAACTACAAAATTAACACCTCTATCCGCTTGATAAATGATATAGTGAAAAAGCTACATTTCATGGGGCTAATGATAAGTAAAAATTGACAATTGTAACCCAACTTAACTTAATTAAAATATGCGAACGCATTACAGTACTGAGTTACTACAATAAGAATAAAATTAGGAATAAACCTGCCAGGTCTTTGTGTATTTATGTTGCTAATTTCTGAAACAATAAATTAGATAACCACCAGAGAGCGTACCTCATGGGATAAACAACTGTCCTCTTCATGCGAGAATAGAGGTATTTACTCTCCATTAGTGCGGAATTAATGCCATTTCGTATTATTAGGATATTAACTAAGCAGAAACTAACAGTACCCTCACAGTAATATTGCATAAAACTGGAGAGCAGTATTGACAACTAAGCTTCCTTCTGCTGCAACAGACCGAGAATGATGAACGCAAAGACTTCGCCCACTATTAATGAACGAAGGTAGGCGAGCAATCAAATGATACTTATCAGTATGAAGTAATGTGGACTCAAGATAAACTCAAATTGCGTCGGATGTCAAAGCAAAAATTGTCCACAGACGCCTTTTGCTTGTGTGTGAAAAGCCACTAAATCTTCCATTACCTTTGAAATTCGAAAACTAAGCGGCAGTTTAGACAGAATGATTCAATTAAAATTATTCCACTTAAAATTTTGCAATTAACTTTTTTTAAGCACAATCCCTAAAAGCCACCAATCAACTTATACAAAACTTGAAAGTTTAGCTTTTACCTTCTTTTTATTCAAATATATTTAAACTTTTAATAATCTTGCAAATTTAAAACAAGGATGCATGCGTTTTGTGGTGCAAAATTCAATTAGTTGCGTACCCCTAGTATTCCCCATTATTTAGCAAATTCCATTAATGGTTTATTACATCCAATTATAATTTGAAAAAAGGAGAATACATTTAATTAGAATTTAAGATTTAAAGAAAGCAGTGTAAGATGGCACAAATTTAGGAGATTTAAAAAAAAAACATTCTTTAACAATATTAATTTGCTACGGTGTTTAAATGAGCCATCTTAAAGTGGTCTGCTAGCTTAATATTGCCTTCTCTTCTTAAAATACACAAGAAAAAACTTATTGGAGAATAATAATTTTCGCATTTCTTACAAAAGCTCAATTCAAACTTTTATGGATTGCAGCTAGATAAAACTCTGAAAATCCTCTTCTGGGATGCCTCCCAATTTTTCAACCCTCTTGCCAGTGAATATGAATTGACGTATCTGAAATACAAGTTGTAATAATTCCGATAGTAAAGAAACTCTGAGAGCACGAATGAATTTGGATAGAATTATCGATCTTCCATAGAGCCAACAGGAGACACATTAGGTTTATTTGATTAAGACGAATGGAAATGAACAAAATTGGAAGATAAATTAGTAGGTAGGGATAGAGTGAATTTCCGCACGATGGAGGCGTTGTGTGGTTGCGTCTGCTGCCGAAAATTAAACTCATCAACAAGTAATTATAGAGCTCAACGGACATATGATCGCCAACATAACAACAAATGGAGAAATGATATTCAAGCATAATTAGGTATGGTGTAAACTTAGAAGTATAGAGGTAGTACATGACTTTTTATAATTGGGTAGTAGTCCGAGACGGAATATGCATACTGAACAAGGTGCTTTTGAAAGGTCACATTTAAGAGTGGTGATTCATAAGGGAAAGCAAAAATTATCCAGGGGTCAAGTGACCTCCTCGAACGCGGTAACTAATTTAACAAGACTTGATAGCTATAAGCAATATCATAATACACCTGGAAAAAAAACTCTTTCAACGCTAATAAGATCTTGTTTGTTGGAAAGACTTTTTCAAAGACGCATAGGTTATTCCAATTGAATCGGTCTATACATTTAAAGTCTTGAAGAATTGAAACAAATACTTATGTGAAAATTCCGGTGATCATATAACATGGGTTACTTTAGTCATGTTTAAATTCTCGAATAGATTACCCTGCACGCCCATATCCGAAGCATGAGGACTTTGAAGCAACAGTGGATTCAAAATTTCTGAAGTTATTCAAAGACTTATGACAAATTTCGCATTAGTACTCTTCACATAGCAATTTTTAGTTGAAGCAAAGAACTTATGCGATGGAAACAATACAATGGTTGGAACACCAGTGAAGGCACGTTTTTCTAATTTGAATTTTTCGCGTTTACGAGTGCGTCCACAGTCACCTAATTACTTTAGTTTACTGCTTCGTACGACCTTTATTTCTGGTTGAAATGGTATTTGTGACGTCCAGAGTCTCTATATCAGTTTATTTGGGTGAGTGGTTGGTCATATCGCCTCGAATAGCTAGTCTGATGCATCCTATATAGTCTCGTTTAGCCAAAGTTAATTAGAGCAAAATTTGTAAACACACGATAAGTTAAACTTCTAGGAATCGAATCCATTCAATTTCTGCTAATTTGGAAAATATCCACCTTACTAAAACACTTGTCTTAATTTAATTAAATGTAAGAGTTTAAAATTGGACGAATAATCGAAGGAAAACGGTTGAATAATTTAATAAATTAAATAAGGTAATTAGAAGTAAGTAAAACTGACTTTATCCAAAGGACCTCACACGAAGTAAAAGCTACAACGAAATGGAAAACCAGAATTTCTTGGCCGAGTAAGAAGGCAGCAGCGTTACAAAATTCAAGCAAGGTAGATTGTTGACTGGAACGAAAACGTAATTTACTTGATCTCATGGATCAGCGTCAAAGCTGGATGTCCAACATGTTGCACTGAACGGAGATTCTACTTGCTCCACCGAAAGGACTCAAAGAGAGAATTTTGAGCAGTCAGAAAAGCAGAGAGGGGGGGGGCCGAGGGAGGAGGGTGTGTGTGAGAGAGAAAAGTGAATTTTAAAGGAAATCATTTTTTTCCCAAATGTAGGAAGAATGCGTACGCAAAGAAAATTTGTACTTTCAACGTGTCCATAGAGGTTCGATTAAGCAATATTATAATATTCAATAAAAGACAATCGTTTTAGGAGGTTTAAAAAATATAAAAAATAAGAATTAGTCGAATCTTTTTTTCCTCCTCGAAAATAAATTAAATTTATGAGTTTGAGTAATAGTATGATTAATCAAATAAAGGCAGGTTACAATTATTTGAGGGAGGGTAAAAAAACGGGCGTCTCCGTTGCGCAGTATACCTGCTAATGGCATCGTTAAGTGGATGTATTTCCAAAAATATAACACGGGCAAATTTTCCTAAGCCAAAGTTATATGACAAAAAAGATGGGAAATAATGTTTAAAAACTGCAAGTACATTGTATTTGTGGAAAGAAATGAGAGCCGCAGCCATATATATGATCCGTAACGAATAACTTTTGAAACAGAGAAGGTTATTAAAAGCTGTTTGTTGAAAAAAGAGAGAACCCCCTTCACTTATAGGTCATCTTATTAACTGATTGCCAACTTTGGCTCGAACAGAATCATGATACGTGCGGTTTTTATCAGCGAATGAGATTCAACAAGGAAATCTTCGAAATTGATTACTTTTCAACACAATCACGTGATAATTATTGTTTCGGAGTGAAGCCATGTTTAAAACTTGGAAATTTCAACCTTATTTTGAGCTATTTAAGCTGAGTAAACCAACTTTTTACACAGAAAAATACTGGTTCAGTGAATTAAATGTTTGTTTCTTTTTAATGGGCAACATGACTTAATTAAAATTCATTATCTATTATTTAAACGTTTCCCACAGCAAAAATCGCCCTATTCTATCGCTCTATGCAAGATTTCGATTTTGGGATCAGATAAGTTTCCAGTCACTTTCCAACCATTAATATGCAAGATATTTGTAGTGAAATTTCTTTAAGCGATAGCTAAATGAGTAATACATTTTTCAGGTGATTAATCAAGCGAGGTAAAAGTATTTTAATTTCGGGAGAAATCACCAAATATGCCAAAAAAAGCAAACCGACAAGGTGGTGAAAGCCACTGGCTAGCTTTTAATCCAATCTTCTATCTATTAAGTTCCAATAGAGCAACAAATGTACGTATTCCGCGTCAAAACAATGTGTCTCAAAGTATCATGACAACTGCTTTCCACCTTGTTGAGGAGATTGTAATACTCTAGAGAGGACTTTTATTAATCGAATAAAACACTCTAGATACAAAAAGGATAATAAACTATCTACAACCAACTATGTTTCAAGCCGTTGAAGGAGACTTCTGATGAACGGCTCCGCTATCTGATAATGGGAAGCTGTTCACAGCGTTCTTCAGGACACTAACTTCTATTGGACAGGCCTCAAATCCATCGTTATCGACCCAGAAGAATTCGCCCTAAGTAAGAAAAACAAAGGTTAGATTTTAACAAAGTTAAAGTTTTTCTTTATTAAATAAAAGAATAAAATAGAGTTTCAATGTTTTAAAGATGGACACAAAACGGGTACTTTTAATCTTTACAAGTTTCGATTAGCAGGAGACGTTAAAATCAAAAAGAAAGAATACATTTATCTGAAGCCCCGATTCGCCATTCTCGTCTCCTGAGGAAACATTGCTTTGAAAGCTGCATGATGATCCCCTTCATACAAAAGCATATTCAATAAGAGCGTTTGTTTAAATAGACTGAATAATTACCGCAGAGTAATCTTGACAAAGTCCTTATAAACGAAATAGCCAATTAGCAGGTCACCTTCATACTGCCCAGATAAGAAATAGAAGCACATAGTTTAGACAAGTATGGTACAATGCTTGCTACACGTTGTGGATTGGGTGAGTGAGTTTACGACACCGATCGAGATGATTTAGAGAACTCATTCATTATTTAGTTGGAGGAAGCGAAGGGGGTGGAGTACAAATTAAGTGGTCGAGAGCGGGGGAGGAAGTGGGGGTTGGAGGGGGAGAGAGCGAGTTGGCAGATCAAATTCTAGAAAATCTAATTAATTTTCGGGTAGATAGAAGAATACAAATTGCCAAATGAAATGCGACTAAAAATTACGATTATGCTAAATGGATACAAACAACCTACAAACATATAGAAACATTATAAAATCGAAAGACGACTTACATCACTTTGACTAATGCAAAGGAATAGGCGACATAACTGGGACGCTCTTGTTTGAATGCAAGCAGATGGGAATCGAAATTTTGGCAAATATGATAATTATCAATCCTAATGATCTTTCAAAAGCCATTAATCTTCTTGTTCTATTCAAATTTGCAATGAGTATTCAAACAAATAAATAAATAAATACGGAAACCAATTGCTGGACTGGTATCCATCGGCGTATATCCACAGAGAACGGCATCAAGATATTCTTGAAAAAAGAAGCTTCTAAAAATGGTGTTAGATCGGAGCAAACAAATTTTGATCCACGTAAGTGAGCAAAGAGTTAGTATGATCTCTTAACTCCTTTAATTGTGCATAAAAGGGTTACAGCTCCACGTAGTGAAATAGGTGTGATAATTCAAGCCAAATAAGAATCCCCATAAAAAATTCGTCTTTGCCATAAGGAATTCTTTCAATCATGTGAAGGAAAATTTAAAACCACATCACGCCAAGTTTTTACAATAGAAGTTCAAACAATCAAGGAATATTCATATTTATTTTGTCATGGGCAAGACGAGATGTTCAATGTCTAATTCGTGAAATAATAATTAAAGAGCTTAAAGAAAATGCAATCTTTCATTAGATCACAAAGCCCAGTGCATTTTACCGAAAACACTCAAAATTTCTAGCCTGATAAATTAAAATTTTAGCCCCAACAACCACTTTTTTTATTTACTTTAATTAACTCAATGAATTGCGCCTATTTCAAATTTGCTAATTAAATTAACACCCCTTCTATACTTTCGCCTCTAAAGGGGGAAAAGCGATCTTACCGAAAAAAAAATTGCCTCGACAGAAGTAAATTAGGAAATTGCATCCGATTATGATGGGTAAATCAAAAGGGGATCCACAATGCTTTGGAAATAGAAGCTATTCAGAAGAAATAAGAAATGCTGTGAAATTACAGAAAAAAACTAAATTTAAATAAATTCAAACTGACAAGACATCACATTTCATAGTTCTGCCTCTTAATTCTACAATATCAGGTATTTCAGACTGCAAAGTAAATTTACATATTGAACAGAAAAGCTAATATCTCCTCGAATAATATCATCCACTGTAAAACAACTAAATTTCCTCAATCCTGGCTGCTAAAAGGTCGTGTCTACAAGAACGCATTTGGCAAATTGATCAGTCACTGTTTTTGTTTTGTCTCAGGACGAGCAATTCATACCAGTTTGTCGTTAAATCGTCCATCACTCCTATTAGTATACGAACGCATACCGCTTCGGAGAGAGAGCTCGATAACCACTCGAAACAAAATTGACGATGCCCTGAAAGGGAATTTTATACACTAGAATATTCTTTGTTGAATTAATAATTTTTTGAAGTAAGCGTACTTCCATCTAATCTGTCTCTTCACACCTGGTTCAAGTATAGGCTGGCGATATCTAGGGACATTAAGACAGTCGTAGAAATAAGATTTTCCAGCATTATAACAAAAGAAGAGCTTTATTTCTATCTTAAAAAGACCCTCAAATGTAAAAAAATTGAAGAAACAAAATAACAAAACATATTTGGATAAACAGCGGTAAACCTGTGCGTATGTTGAAGCAAAACAACTCACAACTCATACTGAAAGCGAATAACTCTATATATCTTCTTCACACCGTTACGTTTGACTATAAAATTGAAGTTCTCACTAAAATGGGAAAATTTGTAAATAGTAAAAAAATCTGTATCTTTTTATGATGATGATGATGATGCTTATTATTTCTATCAAATGGCAGGCTTTATGATAGTTATCATTAGCCCTTTAGTTGACTTCGGGCTTCACAGAGGGGAGGAATATCAAAGTCACAAGAAGTCGAGAGGGAGGGGGAACAGAAGAGTGATGACGATTATAACAATTGTATTATTTCTGTGGAAAGGCCAACATATCAGTGCCACTAATCAAAAGCACCATCTTCAAAAAAAAAACACCTTCAAGGATGATAATTTGCCTGCCACGAAGAAAATACTAATTGATTAGTTCATCTATACGAACAGTTCCGATTAACGCAGAACAGGTAATTAGTGATAACCAGAAATTCAAACTTATTTACTCGAAATTTGTTCCTCATTTCTGATTAAAGAATTAGGCATTCTGTCATAACAAATGAATGAAAATTGAGCTCTCACGTTAATTCCCAGAGAACTGAATTCAGGCCGACTTCAATAGATCAAAAATTGGTAGCGTCATCTACTTGCCTTAAAAATATTGCTGAAGATTATATTTACCGCGTGCTGTGAGATTCCGTCATACAAATACAATGCTGATTCTTTTATTTTTGATACATTTCACTCACTAAGGATTCTATTCTGTCAACCAAAATCTAATAATAAACGAACATGATCGAAGAATATGCGATATTTTGATTGATTTTAAAGCCAGGAGCTGTATAAATTACGTTTCACCAGTAGTAACTAGATACCAAGAGGCATAAATCATAGTAAACCTCAAACCGACGCCACACATTTATCCCTCCGAACGATAAGGCCATTATCTAACACAGAGAGTAGTTTCCATTTTACAATAAATCTTACCCTATTGGCAGGTTGAAGTTGGGATCGTTATGGAATCGTGTTTTTATTAATTCCGCCATAAAGGAGAGGTTGAAGGTCGTGGCGCAATTGGTTGAGATTTGTGAATAACACTCCATTACCGCCGATTTCACGGTAATAAAAGCGAAATTTGAGGAAAATTTAATAGGCCATGTTGAGATTGCAAAAGATATAAGAGGTGGAAAACAAACTGAGGCCGGAAGATAAAGAAGAGATAGAAACTTTCATTAGAAGGTCTACTTTAATTAAGAGCAAGACTTATACAGTTTGCGTTGACGACAAAGTGAAGCAAACACCAAAGAGACGTATCGAAAAGATTTTTCACTAATAGATGACACAAAACGACATTCAGATCAAATGGACAGATGCGACCTTTGTAAATTAGAGAACAAATAACAGCAGTTGAAGGACGTCCGAGACCAGAATAACTTGACCCGAAAAATTCAAGGCTGGTTGTAAATTTACAGCACTCATTTGGTGGAATAGGTGTACTCAAAACGGACATTTATAGCACTGAAAGAGGTGATTAAACTACTAACCAATAAACGCTGTGACCAACTTTTTTCAAAGTAGTCCAGGTGACAAATTAAATAATTTAAATTTTGGATTGTAGACCAATCAGTAAATGAACATTGTACAGTCAAAGTCTATTTTTATTGGACTTAATGTTAATCAACTTCACCTGCTTTCCCACAATTAAGCATCGTATCTATTTTGGTTTGCTGTGGGGGTTAAAATACAACACGTTCGAGCATTTCCTTGGGATGGGGAGGAGGGGGGGTGGCATAGACACTACTTGTTCTGTACTCATTAGCAGGAGCGATAGTAAAAGTTAGAAATGGTTAAGGCAGAGTTGGCATAAAAGACTAAGAACGATGCTCTCACGGCTCAAGATATGCGAAATAAAATTTGTTTTCAATAAGCTTGGGAATTACAATTTTTATAATCTCCAAGGCACAAGGATCAAGAAGACAGAAAAAAAGTATAATAGTCAACAAGGAGTTTACTCTGTAAATAGAGTAATAAGAAAATGAGGATAAAAAGAAACACGCGAATGAGTAAATAGAAGATGGAAGGTGATTGATATGACAAGTGGCAGTCATGAATACCTTTGTCATGCGCAAGAGACGGTTGATGCATACAATTGGCAAGTGACAATGCAAATTTAATGGAATAAATCGCGCTAACAACAGACAACAAGTCCTTTAGAGGAATGGAATAGAAAGGCCAATTAAATAGACCAATGAAGCCAGAGCAGTATGTAGGCCAACCAGGACAAAAGAAGTTCCTTGTCCTGAGTCAAACTGCAAGTTATATTGAGCGTTTGTTGGTGTGTGTTGATAATGCAATATTCTGTACTTATTACTTTAAAATAAAAAAGAATATATTAATTTACCTTTCTGCAATCACACGAAACCTCTTTTATCTCGGCCACTCGGGATATAATCAGTCAACTTATCTTGATGTAAAATCAGTATTTCATTATGAAGATTTTGAGAGGCAGATAAGTGAAAGCACTGGAGGGAATAGAAGCACGCGAGTAAATGTATGGAGTAGGCAGATAATTTGATATAAATTCAGAACCAAATTCAGTTTAATGCGTGATCCAACATACACCTTGAGAGTGCAAAGGAAGAGAAATAGGCCTTCTGGTTGGACTGAACTCTTCGCTAAAACATAATGGCATACATATTTTGTGCGTACTTTCGCAAGAATGCAACGGACTTCCGCATAAATTTAAGACACTACGGGAAATTTTAGCATGAAAGCATCAAATCCCAGGCGTCATTTAATTACGTTATCGTATATAGCTCTTCGTATCCAACATGAGGGCAATTGAAAACTAAAACGTTCATGTGCTGGCAGTATGAAGAGTAAGCACATAGACACATTAGTTAAGACCCCAAGGAAGAATAACAAAGACCTATAGCTCAATGAAAGCTCCTCCTAATCAGAGCTTTAACCCTTTAACGCCTAAATTATTTTTTTGAAAAATACACCCAACCGCACTCACGCGTGTCTCACAGCAGACTGATACTGACGACGTGATGAGTTTTGGTTGCATCAGGCGAAGGCTATAGACGTACTGAACATGTTTCAAACGAGTCTAGCACCAATGAAGCTTATTTTGAAAGAGTACCGTACGGTCCTGGAGGGCGTTAAAGGGTTAAGAAAACACCAAGTTTTATAGAGATTTGATTGAATTGAGTGAATTTTATTCCCCGTTGCGATCTCGGAGAAGAAGCAAGCAGAAAGGTTGTCCATCGCGTAATGACAAATTTCTGATAGATAACCTGCTATGGGAGAAGGTGCGATCCTTATGATTTTGGGTCATTTAATTCAAATAATTTTAAAGAGACTATTTGAAATTTTGAGCTTGCTATAGAAATTCAAGAAAGCAAAATTTGATTGGACGACTGGCTCAATGGAAATAGCTTGAGACATAAATATTAATACTGTCAAGCAAGAAAAAAACACAACCTTCGTTATTTTAAAGTCAAGTGAATGACAATAATGTAGCTGTGTCAGATAGAAAAGTTACCAATTCAAATTCTCCTAAAAATTTATAAATTATAAAATTTGATGAACTTTTACATGCAAAAAAATTCATTCATTCTTTTTTCTAAATTTTACGCTTGTCTCAAGTAGCAAGTTGACAAATAAAACATTCAAAATGGCAAAATGATTTTAAACTGCATTTATTATTCAATGAGTTTTTAGTTTCCTAAAGTAATTTAAAACGCTATAAATTTGGAGGTAAAAGTAGTTACAAAAAAGCATGAATAGTGAAAAATTTTAAATTCGTAAATAATTCTGCGGAACACTGCAAAAAGAACTTACTAAATGTAGGCTTTGTTGAACAAAATTTAATTTCGGCGAAACATTAATTCCTGGGGCAATGATGGTTATTAACTTATGAGTCATTTGAGGTGAAGCAGGAACAACTAAGAGGCAGTGGAAAGGTAGAGGAGATGCAACATGATAATTATATATAGGATGGACAACGGAAGCACTCCATGCTCAACAAGTGTGTAACCCAACTGAACTAAATTTTACATATTAAAAAAGTGAATAGATAATCAACAAAGGCATTTCATGAATTTGAAGAGAAAGGTATACTGTTGAAGTAGAAGGTTGTAGGAGTTAACAAAAAATAGCACAGCGCACCGAGCATTGAATAGGCCACGATGACGAATTGAAAAAGTAAGAGGGATGAGAGGGAAGCGTGCACAACTCGATAAAACAAAGAAAACCTGCGAATCATCTAGGCAAGAGAGGAGAGAGTTGGAGACAAAGAGAAAAGAAAACCTCGTCTAGATAGGCAGAAGGGATTTGGAGTCGAAGGCAAGAAAAGGAGAAAAATTGACGCATTTTCACGAAGAGAGTGACTAGAGCAATTTTCTTAAACGCATACCCACCCTTCGATAACATCCTCATATCTTAGACAAACAGATAACATTTCTCTCTAATGTACACCAACACACGGCTCTGTTCGCAGCAAAACTACAATACCCCTTAGAATAAGCTCAATCGGATTTGAGCAATCGTACAAATTTGACCTGATTGAGAGATTACGAATAAGGATGTTCTAAACCCAACTGGTGGCATGTATAGCTTTCTCCTCTGCCAGTAAATAATTAATTGAAACCGATGTACGCTCTGTCCAAATTGTACCTCATGTATGACCTTTTGTTTAAATGCTATATATCCCTAAAGGAGAACCCTTTATTTCAAAAACAGGAGCATCAAATTGGGAGTATCGTTACCACAGATGAAAAATTAATGAGAAATAAAAACGGATAAAATAGATGCAAATTTGGCATGAAAACAAATCTGGTATTTCTGCATCGAAGAGAAAATGGGGGTGAGGGAAAGAAATAGGAGACGGGAGAAGTATGAGGAGTAAAAAGCTGACTCATTGAACATGATAGGTAAAAAATTTGGTAGACAGTATGACAACGTCTGAGCGTGTGTGCGGCTTAAAAGTATGGAGAGAAAAAGG
Source organism: Hymenolepis microstoma (assembly GCA_000469805.3). Classification (NCBI taxonomy): domain Eukaryota; kingdom Metazoa; phylum Platyhelminthes; class Cestoda; order Cyclophyllidea; family Hymenolepididae; genus Hymenolepis; species Hymenolepis microstoma. Next base: position 3,915,273 of record LR215995.1, on the reverse strand, counting down.
GGCAAATTGGGAAACAGTTCGTGGTTAGACAGTTGTGGTCGCATTATAATGAAAGTATGCAATGTATAGCAACAGTAGCGTTTGGAAAAGACATTGAAGACTGGGCGTTTTCTACCCTATACGTTCCAACTTTCTAACGTCCAGCCAGGAATAGATGACCCTAAGTAGTGTGCCAGACTGCGTGAACCCTTCAAAAATATATATTAATAATTAGTCATTCAACCAAAGTTTTCATTGCAGAATAGAAGAACAAGAAGTATTCAGGTGATCGAAGTGCAAGTCTGTCATATAAGAGGCCTTGAGTTCGAGAACTCTCGGCATGTACAGTGAGTGAAAAAAAGAAACTCTACGGACTGAAGATATAAGTAACTTGAAAGACTTCGTCAAAATATACATCTCCATCTAAAAATAAATGTAATGGAGGCATCAATACTTTGATTACGATATTACTGAAATTCCTCATAAGTAATATGGCAAAACATAAGTTAAGAATTTTATTCTGTGATAAGAAGGTAGTGAGTAGATATTTGTATCAGGGAAAGAATCGTTTCCACGATATGCGGTAGGTTGTTTCGTGACTTGAAGGTTAGACCACCTATCCTGGAAATTTAAACAATGAGAATAATGAATGAGAGTAATTCAATCGCTCGCAAGAAGGTCTAAGAAATTGACCATATATCAGGTGGAAAGAGTAGAAGAGGAGAAGTAAAAAAACTGCAAGAAATACGATCCTGTTGGAGCTATTGCTGTGCAGATTTCCTCGAAAATCCCCTGTGAGAGTGCTATTTAGATCAGGTAGTCCCTTACATTCCCGACAATAGACTCGTAGTCTCCATCGCAATCTTCCACTCCCTGCCGCATTATTTTCAGTGCTTAGAAAACATTGAGCAACAGCAATAATCTCCATGTCTAGATGGTCGACGCTATTCATAATAGCACAATTTGTTCTCTTTCATGATTTAGGTAGCTTTCAGGCATAAATTATCGTTATCATCAGGTGTATGGATGAAAAAGGGTTTAAAGTTTTAAAAGAAGAGAAGTGGGCGTGAACACCTCTAAGATTTGGTGAAAAATAACCAAATATTAATAGGCGAAATTTCTCCCGAACAACCTTTAATTCACACATCACCATGTTCCACTACAAAATTGTTGAGATAACTCAATTGCTTCGAACAATAACGTCCGAATTGAAGTAATAAAATTGGACTTCTCTTCAGTTATTAACAGTTATTAACAAATTTATATTTTACAAACACCACAAGTAGTTGTGAATCAAAAAAACCAAAAAAACAATAAATTTGGAGGTTTTTGTGATAAAGAAATATCCAAATAACGATAACATAACTTCTCAAAAATGCCTACATTCAGTTGCAGCATTATTACGGAATAGATAGCAGTCATTTTTTTCAGAGATTCAGTGTACTTCAAAACAATGGTCTTAGAAATATCAAACACATATTAGAATTGATGGGCGTGGTTTCATTAAGAAACGAAACGCTAATTCCCTACAAAAGGCAATTCACTAGTGGGAATAAGTGATTTGAAATCCAAAGTCTGTTATTTTTATTTTATTCGTATTGTCCAGTCGTGCAAAAAGCAAACAATTTCCCATAAATCATGCCAAAGTATGCTATCCCAGTTAGGTTAGAGCAGCAGCCTATTTTGCTGATATAAATTGACCTTCGACATAATTGGTAGTACTAATTAATTCCATACACTATGAAGGCGGCAATACCACTGTATTAGCGGTTTTCACTACGAACCAAAATCGGCAGCGTTAATCAATAAGAAAAACATGCCATCAACTCAGAATTTCTGTCCAGCTGTGAATGCGAAAACAAAAAATACTTTTCTTGTTGGCCAAAAAACCAGAAGAATTCGATCGATAGAAGTGTGAAGTTAGGAGAAGGGGGATATTGATAAGTCTACAAATTCTATTTTATCAATTTTTTTATCTGCTTAACACTGCAGCTGGTTAATCGATAAAAAACACGGTTTCAGAAGAGAGTTTAATTTCGACTTTGAAAGCAAAGGTGAAACAATTCAATATCATTTAGTAAATTTAAAGGAAAGATTACATCTTCAAATTACTCACGAAAGTACTTTAACGGTTCACAATAACATCAGGGGGACTAACAGCTTTAGCGAACTTGTTCTATGCTAACGTGTGAAAGAGGCAGTTCTTTGATGTGTGGGTAACACTCGATGGTCATTAGGGTTGATTACCCCGCTATCCTTCTGTACTTACTAGTACCAGCAATTATCTAACCGATTAACCACTGCACATGTAGACCGGTTATTAGTGGATGGCATAAGCATCTCAACACAGCTAAAGTCATCAGTCAGAAGCAAGACAATCTTCACTAGAGTAGGCTACTTTCGCGTGACTAGATGTATAGCGATCAAGAAAGGAGGAATTTCGTGGGAAATCTCAGAGAATGGAAAGAAGACGATAGAGGTAACGTGAGACAATTCAAAATGCAAATTTAACTCTGTTCCCTTAAAATATTTGAAGAGGATTATAGTTGCTTCAAGAGATAAGAAAGAAAACAAATTAGGAATTAAATTTAAAGAGTATTAAAACAAAGTACTTTATCAAATCAAATTGTCAACTTATTTCTTGCAAATTAAATAGTTTTAAGAACTAGAAAGCACGAATTTGACGGATTGGAGGAATAAATTAATCTGACTTTGACGCTTTTTCTTCAGCAAAATTACAGCGTATTTATTAAACATAGGACTTTGATTTGCGTAAAACTAGAGAATTAATTTAAATTTTGCGGAATTCATGCATTTTTAAGTAGATATACAATAAGAACTTTATGGTATTGACATATTTTAACCAGATGACACATCTTGGGTGATCAATTAACCGGATATTGCGCAAAAGAAAAATAAGCTTCCGAAAAAACACCAAATTCTGGGAAAGCTGAAGGTTATACATCTCACTACCAATTAGCAATTTTGCCCAAGTTACATTTATCATTCTAATTATAAACATACTCGGCTAAAATTATGCTAATTATTTATTTGTGAAACTAGATTAACTAGGAAACAACTAAATGTTTAAAATGATTGACAATCAATGATCTGCAACGGTATTTCAAATAAAAATATAACGCTGTTAGGCGTCAGATTAAAACGGTAAGAGGATATCGTGACTAAAGGAGATAACAACAGTTTCAAGAAAATAAATAAAAATGGAGAATAAAAACGAAAGCAAAGCAGGCTTATATAGTGAATTTGTATTCAACCAAGCCGCCCGTTATTGTACTTTGTGAAAATTTCCCAATTACGTTTAATTTAAATGGATAGTTTAAAGAGTACCTCCTGAATGTAAAAAATAACTGATCTAATCGACATTGAAAACCAATTGTATAAGTATACTCCCATTAACCAATAAAATCGAGGATTGATATGATTAAGGAGTAATTGATTGGACGGCAATGAGCCAATGAAAACAGTGTCGGGAGTAGAGATTGAACAGATTTATTTCTACAATCCATTTTCACTTCACTACAACTAAATGTCTTATTTTCCATCCATCTTCTCGTGTGATTTAGTTTGTTTCGTGATATTCCCATGGGATTGCTTGATTCAAAACACGCGTGTCTATAATTAACTGGGAGGGAGGGAGGGAGGGAGGGAGGGAGAGAGCTACAGTACAGAAAGATAAAAACGAAATAGCCAGGAGTATTATTCAAATTTAACTAAAGTTTCCATTAAAAAGAAGAGAAAATACAACTTTTACTTCAATTAGGATTGGCAGTTAGTGTTTTAGATTTTTTGTCAAGGAAAACGGCATTACTTTAACTAGGAAACAGTTTCGACTGACAGAATGAACGGCAAAACACGCGTCTAGAACTGGGTTTATCGAAATCAGCATTGTCAAGGAACTATTGTACAAGGGACTAGTCCTAATGTAATAAGTAACCAAATTGGCTCCTACTCCGTTAAAAAGGAAATAAATTATCGGTCTATGGTTATAGACAAATGCTTGTATGTATTAGGGGGAAAACAAGCCATTGGGTAAATTGAAAGAAGACATTTTAGGTTGAGCAAAAAATTACAGTTATTACAGTAAGAATTTGCTTTTTAAAGAAGAGGTTGAACTGCTGATCAGTTTGTATTCAACCAAATTTTAATAAGTCCTTTTGGTTATCTGATCCGAAAAATATCGGGGTGAATATTTAATAGTACTTTTCCCTTACAGTAGAATGACCCAAGAATTTTTTTTCTATTCTTACTAAAATATATAATATAATTTCTTTAAATTCTTTCAGAATTGAAATTATCAATACATACGCACTGAACTTGTGACATATCGAAATGATTTAAACTCAACATTCGAATGCCAGAGATAAAAGCGGATAAAAGCCTGACAAATTACACGACTTCAATACAATAAAATACAATGGAGGAAATTTTTTTCTTGATTTGAAAACTGAGACTAATTTTTTTAATAATTAACAAAGACAACTTCTAATCATCTTCCGCAATGGGATTTAGATTGCACCTGATGGCTACCATTTGTCTATGAAGACAGATGTGCCAAGATGGCATGAAAACCCATACAATCAAAATATTGATTGACCAGAACCGAACACAGCGATCATGAGAATCTAAAAGACAAAGTTGTTAATTACACATTAGGAAATGGCATGTAGCACTAAGGAACCCTATGTCGGATCTCAAACGTTACCGAACTTAGAACTACATTAGAAGCAATAATTATAGAGTGAGATAGTCAATAAGCCAATAAAAACATCTAATAACAAATGAGAATTTGAAGGAGTGAATTTGGCCTTGTCACATATCAGGGAGAGAGCAGAGTATGAGCAGAGTGCTTTCATCTCCTTAAGTCACGACAATAGTTGTAGTCGCGAGGATCATTTTTAGGTAGAGCTTAAGAGAACCCGGGCAGTAAAATGTGTCAATAATTATGCCCGACTTTGAATTAACCGAAGAACGAACTTAAAATAAGGAGAAAAAAGAAATACTGCTTTAATTTTAATTTGGAGTGGAATGCACAAATAATAAAATCAGACTAAGAAATTTCAAATAGAGTTGTTAACATTTATCAAGCATACTGATGAAAATCCGATAAAGTTAAGGCGAAAGCATTTTTTACAAACAACGTCAGTAGAATGAATAATAACACGTGAATAAAAAAAGAAAAATGTTCAATGGAAAGATTTTCCAAGCCTCAGTTTTCGATCAAGGTGATGCATATTTGGAACTACGTGATATAAAACTGTGAGGTTATGTAGCCATTTGCTTATTACTAAAGCAGACATTATAATGCTTACAAAGCAACAAATAAGATATTTTAAATAAATTAACGATCAATAATATTTCCGAGCGAATGGCTTCAAAGGGTACTCGGCGACTTTCTAAACTGTTTACCAGATACGTTTTTTTGAGCACTTCAAGAGCTCCCGTTTAAGTTTAAAAAAAAAACTCACGTCAGTTCGAGATGGGCAGAGGATGACAGATGAGCAGAGGAAGGACATCTCATTGGGATTTGAAGTCGCGGGGCCGGGAATGGGAGTGAGGTCATTATCACAGTGGTAGGCCGGAGAAGTCAAATGTACCATTGCCTGTTTGACGTAATCCACAAGACCCTTTGCCGCAGGCGATACATTCACATGAATATAATCCTGTTGGAAAATAAGCAATAGGCGTGCTTGAAGCGTCAAACAACTTTAGGAATACTATTTATGCAGTAAATTATTGATTAAACCAAACCATTCACCACTGAATAATCTAAGCGCGACATCAACTGGTTCAAATTCAATGAATTTCAACTTCGGAAAGCCTATTGTATAGCTTTGCATGATTTATCTTAGGAAAGCATTAGATCGAGGGAGTAGCAACCCCTTGATCAATTGATTTCAAGGCATTCTTTTACTATAATGATTAAGTTAGCAAGATGTGATGAAGGTTTTGCATGAAATAGCGTGCATCCAAGGTGAAATGAATACGAAGTTAGCAGAATGACCAAAACAATAAGTCTATCGCACTTAAGAAGGCATTACTTTATAGAAATAAATTTTTAGCAGAAGAAAAAGGCGATGATATATGTATTGCAGACAGTGTGATCCATAAGGTGGTTTTATTTCGCTGTCAATGGAAAAAAGCCCAGTCACAACCTGAAACACGCATATGACGACGTGACACAGAAGACAGGTCAAGAGATTCCATTGTTGGTTCAAATCACTTCGGTTTCACTGACGAAATTTAGACTACCTACTAGCTCACAACCTGCAACTCTATCCCCTCATCTCTCTCTCCCTCCCTCCTTAATTATCCGCTTCGGCTCATCTCTCGTTCTTCAGAATTTTGGAAAAGCCCCTTCTATACTGTCAGCGTCTAAGTAAATTTTTAACGGTAACAGCGTCACTTTAAGCCCTTACAAGGTGGAGTATAACTTACCTCTATTCTATTTCTTAGCAGTACTCGTTCCTCTCATTTTCAATGGACGTCCACCTATTTCTACCTCAATACAAATGTGGGACGGCATTTTCTCGTCTCACTCTTTAGTAAAGATGAGATGAAGCCAGTTAGAACAGATAAGTAACCTTTCACAGCAGTAAAATGGGAGAAGAGGCAAAGCTTATGACCTCAAAAGGTTAAAAGAATACAGAATACGACAAGACCAGGAACTAAGTGGGATCACGTTCATCTAGACTAAGTAGGAATGAAAGTGAATGGAAAGGAGGAAGGGATACCAAGATAAACTAAGAGTTGGAGTGGAAAGAGTTCCATTTTTGAGCTAGTGGAATCAGAGATGCGACAAAAAGAGCCCATTGCTAAATCTTTAGCGATTAAACTTTAATCGAGCACTAACATTCAACCCTGAGCCTTAGTTACTCAATATGTTCTCCTGTGATTTGCTGCTTATCTGATTTTCGTGATGGAGTTGAACTTAATCTTATTCGCACGTACAAGCTCAATCATCGGCCTTTGCCTTCTCTTTGATCTGCTTAATAAAATGTAATACTATTTTCAAGTTTAAGAGCATTAGGTAATATAAACAGAGCCCACGTTTCCATTCCTAATTTAAATTCAAAAGCATGATTTTTTTTCTAAACATAGAAACAGATGTGAATTTGCATCAACTTTCTCCGTTTCATCCTCCACAACTACGTGCAAGAGGGAAATTGACAGCGGCTATACAACCCAGCGAGTTGCCAGCCAACAGAAGGGCGCCTGATAGCCACGTAAGTTCTCCCTCTTTCTTTCCGTTTCAAAGAGATTGGGATGAAAGGGGGTGGGCGGTGGGAGGGGGGAGGGAGGGAGGGGTAAAGGGAACGAGAGACCACGAATATGGAACATTACTGGAACACACATTTAATTATCATTCTCTCTCGCCGTCTGTGGGAAAAAATGGCAACTTTTAAAATTTTACAACAAAGGGGTGCATAAAAAAAGAGATAAATTATGTCTTATGGGAAGACACAAAATTAGTACCATTTTCCACCCCATTCCACCAAGATTAAGCTGAAAATAACAAACTATTCGAAAGCCCGTAGCGAAATGACAGAACGATTCATCTTTCATTACAAAAGCTATTCTTGTGTTGGGTGGAGAAAGAGGAAATAAAGGCACTGATTGCTATGGAATCCTATACCCACCACAGAAAGAGTGAAATTGTTGAGATATATTGCTGCCTTAATTGCAGACATTAAAAGTAACAATGAATTTCATTACAATCAATCGAGCTTATTTCAAGAAGTACACACACAAACAGAAAGTATAATATAAGAGCGCACTCTGATTCAAATTGAACGAGCTGCGCTATTTTAGAGAATTTAGATTAATACAAAAGGAAAGTGTATTGGAATAACCCTACCAAGAAACTTAATTAGGTTAATATCGCGGATATGAACACAGGAATACGGGTTTTCAAGTTATGAAATTCAAACTATTGCCTGATAAATCCGGAAAAAAACCCTTGCGAATACATAACTAAAAAACATAACTAAAAACATAACTTACCAGGCACTCTTCAATTATTAACCAGTTTTAACGGTAGAAGTTCAACAAAGGAGAGTAAAGAGAAGTGAGAAGACGGTTGAGAACAAAGCTGAGTTCTTTTTCCACTTGATTATGGGATTTAAAAGTCAAAATTTCGTCAACTTGGATGGTTGGTCTAACCGCTTCAATTTACCCTTTCTTCAATCAACAAATCCATGCCACTTACACGATTTTCACTTGACAATAGCATTTTAAACATAAGAGAACCTATTAAAGCTCCCTTAAGGTGAAACTGAATCCGATATATGCGGAAATATTTTTTGAGGTTGTTCCATGAAGGGGAAACATAGTGTAACTAATAGTTAAGTCACATTTCTTCATTTAAGCTCATTTGACCCCGAAGAGCTAAATAAAGCCCCAACTAGAAGAGGATGTTTTACTAAAATATTACCAGATGGTATGCCAATATTACGATAAATTAAGATTTATAGGTAGTAAACTTGAGTACCGTGAAAGAGACCTGGTAACATTCCAATGTATGAATTACTAATCATTTAATCCCATGACGACTAGGTAAAAAGCCGAAACTCGAAGATATTCGGTAGGAAAAGTTTTACTTTACTATGAAAAAATATGATCATATAATTTCAACATCAAATACCACGAAGAAGCGCCACAGGAAACGGAAAGAAAACATGAAAAAAAACATTCAATGACAAAATGTGTTAAAATATCTATTGGGAACAGTTTAGCATAGTTTAGCAGTAACTACGCGAAGAAGCATAATCGACTATTTTCATCTCATATGAGCAGAATTTATAAATTGTAAGGAGAGAATTCCTTCATCGAAAACTAATACGAAGCTGCACATTCTATTAGTCTAAGTGAATAAAAATATAGAAGAGGGATTGTAAAATTCCTTACTAATCCAGCAAGAAAATCTATGCGTAACTGATAGCATTGAGGCCATGGCCTCTAGCTAGACAAATGAGCAGGTTGGCCACTAGGTCAAAGGTAAGTGGAGAAATAACTAATCCCAAGTATGTCGACCTGGCCACCCAATCAAGTATTGATGCAACTTAACTTCAGTCCACTAATCCACCTCAAATCTTCGTTACGCTGATGTACAATTTCAGTTTACTATATAGTGGAGTAGAAAGGGGTAAAACATAAGATGCGAAAAAAAATTGAAGGAAACTCATTCAGAAATTGCCTCAAGAATGTGATATATGGAACACAGATGAGGTATGGAGAAGTGTAGAACAAAAATCAAATTAATAAGGACTTAACTCGCGGTATTTTAGATTATAAAATTAAATACAAAGTAAATAAAATGGAATGAAATAACATACCCCAGAAAGAGTCAACACGATTCGGGAAGCAAGGGGAACGCTTAATTGTATCTCGGAGCCGCATTCGGGATTTTCGTGTTCAGGGGGTTGGCTTATTGGAGTAGTTTTTTCATTAGTTTTGGAATATGCGAATCCGAAAAAGTAGTTCAGCCATGAAGACTGTCTAGGTTTTGAAGGCCTATATTCGGCGAGCTGTGTTAATAAAAAAAAGCAAGAAAATGTTGCTACTATTTAAACATAAGTAAAAAATTAATGGGGGAGGCAGAAGGATATTAATTTTCGCTTGAACTGCAGAGAGCAAAGAAATGTGACGTATTCTTGAAAAGAAAAGCATACTACTTAAATTGTTCAACTTTATTGTCACTTTTCAACCAACGAATTTTAGTCGATTTCTTTCAGACCTGATTGTCTATGAGAAAAAAGCAAGAGACCTATAAGTGCGGAAACTAGCCTTCCGAATGATCACAGAAATCTCAGAAATTCTTAAATCAGTTAAAATGGGATAGACAAAGAAATCAGCATTAAAGAAATAATTAATTTAGGTCCAAAATATATAACACATATACCCAAACAGCGACATACTCTACACTTTTGCTCCCAGCACTTTTTACAACCAGGGCAGGCAGGCTTAACAAAAAGGTTCGCTTGCTTAGCACAACCACGTCGAATGGGCTTCTTTTTCTTCCTATAAGCCTCAATGACATGGTCTGGAGCGGGTGAGGGATCAAACTCAGGAGACCGTATATAATTCCATCCGTGACGAATCCTCGCTCCAATACGCTTGAACAACTGTCGTGGAGTGTAGTAGCTGAAAACCGATGAGACAGAAGTCGTCTGGGAGTCGATTGGAAAAACAAGACGGGCTTTGTGACTGGCAGGTCGAGCAGTAGTTAGCGATGTTCCACCACCTCCATACTCCACATCTCGCCAACAACTCCATTCAATTCCTGTTACAGCAAAAATTTCCTGCTTTCTGTGATCGGTTTGAAAGCGCAAACCAACATCCTCGTTGCATGGAGTTAATGGACGGATATTTAGAACGTTTCGTCGATCACACTTTTGATGAAGACTGGGTTCGATCATACGGTAGCACCAACTAGAGAGGGAATAGTAACAAGAAAATATAACTTACTTGATAACATTATTTTCTTTTAAAACTGACGTGCAGAAGTTATTGAATATGCCGAGAGGAAGTGCATACACAGGAATCTCCCACAATTTCGTGCTCTATGAAATCAATTAACAAAATCTCAAAAATTATACTGTATAATCAGCTCTTCGAAGAAGACCAGTGATTGCCTAGAAAATGATAAATTTTTAAATTAGGATAAATGGCTTAATTACCTTAGCTAAAAGATTATCATCCCCTGCAACGATTATTGCATCAGTGCTTTTAGGATCTAGAATGCTAGTAAGCTTTTTTACCTCATCATCGTCATCTAAATAAACCATTTGAACATCTAGACCACTAATTTGAAGGAGCGGCATAGCGTTGTCATCAAACTTTTCAAGAATTCCCCTTTGATGAGCGAAGGGGTTTAGAAAGACAGTGACTCGATGTAGACTTTGCTTGTCTTTTAAAGGCTTCATGCCAAGTTCCTAGCAAAATTTTAAGAAAATGTAATGGACAAACCTTCAGCTGACTGCATAATCGATGACGGAGAAGATTATCACTAAAAAAGATATCGTATTTCATAATGGACTTACTTATATTTAGTTCGATAGTGATTTCCAATAAAAGTGAAAGTGCTAGTAAGGAATATTGAAGTTTTGGGATATTTTTTAACGCTTTTTATAAAACCCTTGATCATGCCTGGCTCAAATTTTAATTGGATGTCTTTGACAGGTTCAAATTTAGCGGCGAATAACCTGGGTAAAATTTATCCATCACCAATATCATTCCCTTAGGTTATCATTTGACTCAAAATATTAATAATTTTAAAATTAATATTTTTAATACATTTATTAGAACCTTTTTACATTTATACGACGTGTTTATTTGCGAAATTAAATTTCATGCTATCTTGATTGACCTTGGCTACCGTGACTTCTGATTTCACACCAAGAATGTGCTATCGATCTTGAAATGAAAACCATCGGATTAATATTGCTCATGGGCAATTTTGCTTATTCTTTTCCATTTTTTGCCCTTATTTTGTCAGCTGTAAGTGGTGTATCTTTCTTCCCCTCCATATATGAACCCATAAAGTGTACATTTGGAGAATGTTGCTCTAAAGCACTTCATTTTAATTCAGAAAGTAAGTTTATTGTTTTAATTTTTTATTCTAGACTTTCGTACGAATCTTACTAACATGCTTTATGGTCAACACATTGCTATTGAACGGTTATATTATCATGCGAAAGCAAGTTACCTATAATTTACGATATTTACATGCTAGCTTCCTCATTTTTAAGTATTTTTTTCTCCAGGCTCATATGGAAAACCCCAACCCCAGTAGAAGTTTAGTTCTTTCCCTTCATGGTTTCACGGGGATTGGCAAAAATTATGCAAAAACAATTCTTGCATCGAATTTGTATGTTCGTGGAGAGAAGAGCAAGTTTTATCACTTCTTCGACGCCACTGTGGACTTCCTATTCAAAGACTCCATTGAATTCTATAAGGTTTCAAATATTTTTTGTGTGCAATTCTCATTTGCTTATCAGTACATATTACCGGCTTTTTACGTGCTTAGCATCAAGTGATAACTACAATTAAAGATAAGGTTCAACAATGCCCGTACTCCATGTTTGTCTTTGATGAAGTTCACAAAATGCCACCTGGTATTCTCGATGCTCTTGTTCCATTTCTTGGACACACTGAATCGATCGGTGGTGTTGACTACAGGAAAGCTATCTATGTTTTTATCGGGTATTAAATTTTTTTCATCCCCACTTGCGTTCGAGTTAAGTTACTCCCATGTTGTTCAAAATTCCTTCCCTTCTCTAATAGCAATTCTGGTGGTTTGCATATCAACCAATATGTGCTGAAAACTATTCAAAGTGGCAAAAATCGAGTTTCTATTCAATACGGTGATCTTCGGAATGAGCTTGTCTCAGCGATCTACAGTAGTGAAGGTTGGCCCCTTTTATACTGTTAATGTATTTAAATTCTACGTTATTTGATCTAAATTTGTATCTCTATTTAATCCAATTTTACTGTCATTAACTACTTCGTAATTTTATACTACCCTTTCGCGGAATGACATTCGAATTTTTATATTTTATTTTCGACTTGGCTAGTTTTGGTAATTCGTTTTTTTATTATGCCCATTATATCATTATCAGTTACCTTATATGTCAAGCCGATTTAGCTGACCTGCTTTCTGCTTCACTGCTAAAAACATTGCTCGAACACTCGAATTAGCCATATCATGCAGGATGGCCAATTTAAAAGTGGTCTCATGTAAACGCAAAAAAAGTACATTAATAGTTAATATTTATTTAATAGTAGTAAATATAAAGGATTTCGAACACCAATATACTGAACATTTAAGTGTTGAAAGTGTCCAGCACGAACCTCAATACGCAACTCAAACGTCTCCTTTATCATGGTCACATTGTATTATTCCTAAAAGTGTCCGCAACATTAATTTGAAAACGTTATTATTAGTTCTTACTCTAAAAGAATTCAGTTTTTTTCAATTCAATTATCACTGATTGTGTGGATATGTTAAACTAGGAAGTTTCGTGCGCGCATCGATGGCGCAGTGATTACTGAATGAAGTCCATTAGTTCAAAATCGGTGGAAGGAATGCTCCAACCACTCTGGTTAGGTATAGGAAACTGATGCGATGGTAGAGTGCCACCAACTACCTGGTTCTGCAGTCTACATATTTTTTCATCTTCACTACGACTACAAGATAGAGGGAGGAAAATTAAAGCCAGTAATTGTATTAACCTGAATCTTATTGGAAATGATGTAGTTCGTCCGATGTTCTTTGGGTTTGGAAAAGATAATCTAGATCGATTTGCAGATAGCTGATAGGTCTCAAATGTTGAATGGTTTGGTAAAGACTAACTCACTGTATGAAATGTGTACACAGAAATATTGACTACTGCAAAACTTTATCACCGAGGAAGTTTTATAGTTATGGTTATCTACAGAATAAGTGTAAAAGAATGTTCTTTTACAGCAACTAAGGTGTTATATATTCTTTTAACATAAATAAATTGAAATAGCTTTCCAGCTAGCTTCGAACTGTTTTACCTGCGTAAGTGATTCACCCCACATCAGTTCAACACTTCCCAACATAAAATGAATTCCATTTTAAAGGTTGTTTTTCTTTCTTTTCTGTTGGAGGTCTCGGGTTATCCGATCTCTTTAGCAAACATCTCGTCACCGCGGTAATACCCTTCCTTCCTCTACAGGAAGTTCATGTTCGTTCCTGTATCCGATATGCAGCCAAGCATCTGGGTGTCGAAGCCACAGAAGAAATGATTAACTTTGTACTCTCGGAACTTGACTGGGAACCGGAAGGTACTCGCCTGTTTTCAACATCTGGGTGTAAATTAGTCTACGACAAAATTGGGTTCTTCCTTCAGATGAGGAGCGATCTGATCGACTTTACTGATCCTAAGAATATCCATGGTGAACTTTGACGAATCGGTGGTTGAATGTATTCGATTGTGCCTTGTAATTAATGTTCTTGACCCAAACGCCTCCCTTTGTATTATAAACTCTGTTACCAACCACTTCGGCAGAATTTATTTCGTGATTGGGTGCTCAATTGATTTGATACAAAGTGGCTGATAAATTTGAGGAGTCATAAGAAGCTGCTTGAAATTCAGCGGCAGCTTGTTGTTCTACGGCGAAAATATTTTTTTTCTAGATATTTTTTTGCTATTTTTCTTTAATTGGAGAAATTATTTAACAGTAAACAATGAATTGAGTTTGTTTTAAAATCCACATCTGTCAATTTTCGGCCGATTGGAATATTATAGCAGAAATCTTGTTTAAACTTTCGAAGTACCCTTATGCTAGACGAACTTACCTGCCAGTTCCAATGAATAAAATTCCTGAATTCTGGAAAGTCTGGTTGGGTTTAATTTGTTGATGGAGGAAGGTAGATTTACCATCAAAGAATTTGAGAATAGCCAATGACACTAATAAGTTAGACAGGGTAAAATGCAATCAGTAGGTGTGTGCACCGTCGGCCAAAAAGTTGATGTCGCAACTTGTATTCTTAAAAAATGAAGCTCACTCATTTATTCGTTTTGCAAGCCGACCCTTCGTTCGTTGGATAGCAAATGACGAGAGAGTACATTGACTTTATAAAACTGAGTTGTCGCGTCTCTCAAATCTTCTGGGCGGCATAATGTTTTATTATTAACCAATATGAGTTAAAATATAAAAACTGGATATTTCTTCTGCATGATATTTGAAGAATGTGGAATCGGCATACATCTCAAAATTTAATTTTGTCAACACATTGTTCTCCTTGGTTGAAATCACTTATTGATACTCAAACGCGCTGACGTCCTTTTTGTGCGTTTAGAGTAAACCTGCTGTCAATAGTTGATTAGCATTCTCTACTAGGATTCATCTAATGTCATCTACCTCCCTACCTCATGGTAGAGGAAAACTTTTCATCATCAAAAGTAAAAGTTTCATTTTCTTATGGAGACATTATAGAGGGTTGCGTCTTCCTACGTTTTAGTGACCCTACCTCCAACTACATGTTTTCTGTATTCTAGAGATTTATTTTGCCATTAATTAAACGTACGCAGTTAATTAAAACAAAAGGAACTATTTTCAGCCAACGCTACTCCAATGACCCCAATTATCTCCGACAGTTAACTGGCCTTATAATTTGCCACCTTTACCCTATTTTCATAACCAATAAATTGTGGGGGGCAGGGGAGGAGGAGGGGGGGGGGGAGGGGGAAGATTTTATCAGTCTAAAGCATTTAAATAAATGTAAAGTAATATTTAAATATCCGCACCTCCATGACCAAATTAGGAAGGATTTTATTGATGCAAATCGGCCACACAGATCACATTTTGGTAAGTTCTGGCAATTTCCAATCTGATAAATATTTCTGGGTCTAATAACAGTTTCGCTATATTTGGAACTGCTTTTAGTGTTGGTAGGTCTGGGTTCTCATGTCAACGTTTTTAAGCGCTGAAGATCTTGACTAAATCACATACTAGTTTATTGAGTTAGTAGGTGCTTTTTAAAATGATGCGGATACATTTGTAGCGTGTACTGCGCAAAGAAGCGATATCTAAATCACAACAATCTCTGCCAAAATTAAGTCACCTCAACGATGGCAGGAAAATAGTATATGCATCGAATAAATAGTATCACAGCTCTGGGGACACTGACTAAACTAAACATAGTCATTAAAGTACTATTAGGCTACTCTGGTCGGCTGAGAGGTAGAGCTCTGCATTTGGAAGTTCTATGGCTTCTGTAAAATCCCCAATCTTTGATCTGATTCGAATGCACCCATTCTAATGCTTTTATCCATTTTCTGGTGCCAAGGCCTCCTCCAGCTCCTATCTGCATTGACAGGATTAAGGTCTTAATTGAAATAGCTCCTAGAGTCAGATCTACCACTTCCCATTTCAAGTTTCTTTATCATCATAACGTCAATTTTAACTTCAGTAACAATTTGACCATATCTATTTTTGCACTCTGATTCTGCAGCAGCATGTCGTAGAAGTGATGCCTAAAGAGACGAGGAAGTAAGAATGAATTACTTAAACTTATGAAATTACAAATAACCGTAGTGCTTGACCATTTCGGGGAAATATACATAAAGTAGGATCACTATTCGCTTAAGGAAAAGATTTGAAAGGCTACAAGTCTCCCATTATAGCGTTGCCAAAATACTCTGTCTATGTCAAGTGTTATAAATTGGGTAGAAAATTATTAAGCTAGTATAGAATAAGCAAATGGCAGACTTGTTCAAGATGTTGGGGTATCCGTTTCCTCTCATCGTTAAATTACATTTCTTTAAAGGTGAAGAAAGACTTTTCAATCCATTGGAATTAGTTTTAAACAAATTCCCATTGTGTTATAAGAACTAAATTGACATATATTTTGCAGTAGGCATTCTCTAAATGATGCCTTTGGTGTTCTTGCCAATTTGGATGCAGCCTAACATATGTTTGGTGCAGTTTATACTTGAAGACTTTGCTGGAAGTTAGTTGTACTTGTTATCAACTAGCTGGACTTCCAAGAGGATTAATACGGTTTACCAACGGGTCTATTTGAGTGGAATTTGCCAAAACGTCCACATATTCCTCCTATTAAATTTTTTAAACGATTACGTGAATTCGTTGAGCATGGATTCTTTCATTTACTTCAACATTTTTCTTCTGCGTGGCTGATGCCAAAACGGATTCGCTTTTTTGTGCTTCCTTACATTTCAGAATGATTATGAAATCAGCTCTTATTTTAAATTTCACAAAAATGAGGAAAATAATATCAATCGGTGACACGATAGAGATTATATATTACAAATTGTAATTGAGCCATAAGGATCAAACTTCGATCCAGAAAAGACAGATTCTAAGTCGATGGAAGAGGTCAATTCGGCGTCTTAGAACTCTCCTAAGACAGTGCAGCGAATTGCTTGACATATGCACAGTCCTTAAGTGCTCCGGGGACTAGCCAAGCCACCGCAAAGCCATGGAGGAAACAGACGTAAAATGTGAAACACACACGTATTTTCGGGCTGTGTGTCATAGACGGGGAGCTTGGTCATTTAGATACAATGGAGGGTTTGCTAAATCAAACAATGGCTATTGATTAGAGGTTGGCTGGATGGTCTCCGCGCTCACGATTGCACTTACTCCCTAAACGAAAATTAGCACTGCCACAACTTCGTGCCTGTCTGAGTACGCATGCGATTTTTTTATTCAGCGATGGCAGCGTTGTGCGCTCCACAACAGCAAATCTCACCAAACGAGGGTAGATGTTAGGAAGACATTCTGTTAGAGTTCACTAAGAAATATGTAGGATAGAACGTCGTGCTATTTTGTATTAGTGGTGCCACAGTTTATGTCAATTGTATGCCATACTTTCACATATACTTAATGCGAATTATCTTATGCCTTTAGAAGCACAGTCTAATTTAGCCCAGATAGTAAAAACCCTTCATCTCCAATGGATAACATAGAATACATCCTCAACAGAGGTTAATATTTCATTATTTATTGACAAAATCTTATTGGAATCTGAAGTGTATTTTATACATGTACAAATACGATATTAATGAAAAAGGTGAAGTTAATTGCTCCATTTTTCAACTTGAAAAGTGTGAAAATATTGCTTTGAACGTGCAGACAATAATTGATCATTTGTTTTTCTTATTCGTGATGTCCTTGGTCAACCTTCAAAAGTAAAGGAAAATCGTTTGTTCAAATCTGATTAGAGATTACAGGTGAGCAGATGGTGGAATAAAGGTGGTGTTTATGGAAAATCAATGCAAATCCAATTTTTTACCTGTTTTACGATTTAAAATGAAACTTTTAGTTTGTTGTTGTATATTTGGCTCACCCATTGAATGTTTTAGTCTCAGAGAACACCAGTGAAGTCTTTGGGTCGTTTTTACTTATACACTGACCCAACTATCTGGAAAATTTATTCAGACAAAAACTAGATGTGAACGACTAAAGTTAGAGGCTTTAAACTTTACCACTTAAAATGAAATTTGCGCCCACACGGATCACGTTATTGAGAAGTAAATGTTAAATCAATACCCATTCAAACTCAATAGGTTTAAATATCACCCTTCGAAGAGAACTTCTGCATGAAGCAGCACCAATCCAAGGTAAGTTTCTATTTCTTAAGCCATCTAGTTGCTCCACAAGTAAGTTTTAAAATGTAGTTCCACGTTATTGTTAGATGTTATTATTCTCTCATGCAATATTTGCATTCGATAGACCCCTTTCTGCTCTAATGTAAACTTCTATCATTCTTTATTTTGCTTTTACATCTTGTGTTGCGGGGATTGCCTCAATAGTAAGATAAAACCATTCTTCGCTTACTCGTGCTGATCATATTGGAGATTGTGATGAGATTGAATTTTTTAAGCTCATATGATTTGTTACTTTAGTTTTCTATGTGCCATGACCATAATAGATACGCTTTACGAGTCGGTGTTTCATATTGTCTTGGAAAAACCAGTCAATAATTCTGTGCTATATTTAGAATTAAATAAATTTAAAGGGTTTTTAAATAGACGAAATAACTGTTTAACCTTAGTACCTTTTCGTAGACTTTAAGACAGCACTCCACGATCAGTACGAGGAGAACTACTAAGAGGCTTCCCAAGCAAATAATGAAGATTCCAAATGCTGCAATGAATTCAATGGAATATGGCGACCAATTGACTAGGGGATTGCGCATTGCCCTCACAGCCTGCTCCTTAAATGTCACTTCGCAGGTATTTGGCAAACTGGCGAATAGTTTTGCGTGATTTCTGAAATTTACGAAAAGTCATCCATCAAAATAGCATACTCATTCTCGAATGTTAATCTTTCCTCGTAAAGCTTTTGAGGCTACACGATTTTTTTGAAGTAATAAATGGATAACCACAAGAGATATTCAATATATATGGGTGAATTTTGTCACGCATTTTTTCAAATTGACTATAGGGAAAAAGTAGATGGAATAGTAACCTCGGTATATCTCTGAGAAAGTTGTCAAAACTGTTCTACTCGCTCTCAGTCGCCACATCACTTAAATTAGTGGATCTCAATAATTAATTAAGTAATATTGGAGTTTTCGTCAAAAGAAACTTGAAGTATCTAACTTCTGTAATGGCCACACCTAGTGTGGTTGGACACTTCATTCTCACTCTGCTCTATCAATGCACACAAGTTAGAGATCTAAAGATTGTTGCATAGAATGTTTCATATACTTACTCTTCAAGAATTGCATCGACCGTTCCATCTTCTTTCATGCGGATGAGTTCCTCATTGATTATGTCGAAGAAGGGCATCAACTTGGGTGTATAGAAGACGTAAGTATCATACCATAAAGGCTCACTGATTGTTAGACAATGCTTCCTTGCATAGTAGTCTATCATCGGAGATTCGTCCAGTAATGCAAAACCTCCCTAATAAATTAATGGTAACCTGGGAATTTACTGTATTTATAAAACACTATCTAAGAAGGTAAATTAATTGGAACATTGATTTTATGCCCCTTTGTAATATGCTGATTTACCCTCCGCCATATGGGCAACTCACTCATCGAAAGTGTGACTGGAATAGATGGTGCTCAAAGCATTTGTTTTTGATCGGAGGCCGAAAAAAATAGCTTTAACTTACCATGTCTCGAGATGAACAATGCACACCTCGCCTGGTGTCATGGCAGCATAATGACTAATCAGTATACAGTGCAAGCTACCCCAAACCAGCCAACATTTAGTCCAAAGAACGAATTGGTCTTTGAATTTTATTAAAATATTGTCAAGAATACCAATGCATCCACTTGCTCCATCTTTCTCCACGTCTATCAACTGTAGTCTAGCCACATCCGAAGAACACCGAGGTCACAAAGGTAAAACCTGGGTTTCCTAATGATTGGGGTTTGAAGATGCAATCTTTAAGGATGGTATTTTGGTATTTTTATTAAAGAAACGCTTGTTCTCCTAAACTCCAGTCGCTTCCAGCAAACCTCAAGTCTGAACAAGTGACTTAAGCCATCACAATTATTGGGTAGACAAAATGAGCAGATCTATTTTCTCAGCTTTCTTCCAACTATTTATGAAATTTTAATAACCACGTCTAGGTCTCTTGATGTATATAAATAACTATATATTGATATGTAATCACAAATCAACTTACACGAAGAACCTGGTCGAGACCCTCTTCCCGGGTATCCGGACTAACATTATCGAATTTGGTATTTATCATTACATAAATTTCATGAATTGAAGGATCTTGAGTTATACTCATGAGGAACTCCAGAGTCGATCCTTTTATATATGAGTACCTTGAGTAAATTCAGAGAAGGAATTTCTCAATGTAAACTTATTATTAATAATTGAAACATTATATAAAGTCATAATAGCAAATGAACTTTAACTATAATAAAAAGATAGGATTTAGTAGTTCGAAATTATTGGATTTATAATCAAGTGTAAAAATATTTAAATACAATGAAAAGAACGTAACAGTAATGCTAATCGAACTATTCATTCGACAAAACACTGACTTCTGCAACGTACTTATAGTACTCCTGATGAAGCAAAGTGTTAGGTGAGTTTGGAAGGGTCTCCAGAGCGTTGAAGGATCGAAAGGCAGCATAGTTTGCACAGAAGGCTATTACCAAGACAAGGCAAAAGAACCACCAGACCACAATGACGATCTGACTGGATAATGCGCTTGGGGAACGTGTTCGCACTCCCTGGAGTTATATAATAAAACTTTGTGTTAAACGGTGAATATTGTTTGAGAAAATTGTGTACTTTATTAAATGTGTTCGAGTGGATATTTAGAACACGCTTGTACTCAACATTTCCATCCATCAAATTCAAATCTAATTTGGAAGGCAAGAAATAGTCTAATCAAATGTGATAACCCTGACTTTCAATGTATATTTATTGTAAACTAAGATATACCTACACATTATTGATTAAATTCTTTGTGTGAAATTCTTGTTACCTTTGCGACGCAAAATCACTCGAAATATCAAAGCCATATAGGAAGCGTTTCAACCAAGTATGAATAAGTTATACTCATGTGCCATTTACTGAGACCCTATTTTGAGTAGAAACAGATTTGCGCTCAATTAAGTTGTAGTCTTTTATCTGTAATATACGAGACTAGATGTTGAGAAGAGAAATGGGGTCATTTACATTGGCGGGACCTTCGTACCGCACATGTCTTCATTCCCAAATGTGAATATCTGGTGATTCAATATATTTACTTAATAGATAGATTTAAGCAATTTATCCGGCTTGTTAATATTGTATCTTAGTTGCAAGAAGATAAGATAAGAAGGCAAACAGGTAAATCTGATTGGATTTGATTAATTATTTATTTCCCATGATAGGACAAAAAAGTATCTTGATTTGGTCAAGAAAGGGATCGTGTCATGGGGACCTTTTGCCCAAAATTTTGACTGACAAGCAGAGGGAGTGCCTAGGACAGAAGGTAGGTACAAAGTTCTTACCAATGCGAGAGAATGCCACAAATGTGGTCAAAAGAAACAGCAGTAAGTTTTTAGCTAAACCATTTAATGCGCGTCAATAAGAAATCGTGCATTCTACACACTGATATTTGAGTATACCCACACAGCGAATTAACAACTCTGTGCGTCTTTCCTTTGCGGAAAAATTGTTCGGAATTACTTTTTGTGATCAATAAATTTCAGTTTAATGTTGAGGGTAGCAGTTTCCAACTCCAAATCCAACGGGGAAGACGTCGGACCGTTTTAGCATGCTGCTATTCTTCAATCAGAGCTCGAACGATTGCAATGCTAATAAAATCATTACTCAAACTTATGGTCAAATACTAAAAGTCTGTCCACGGGAATTCTAGTTTAAAAAATGTAAAACAGATATAAGGAGTATAGAAAAGTATCGAAATCTGTTTGAGGCATCAAATCTACCTCTATGACAAAGACGAGATGAGAAGTACGTGCATCTCTTTACTGTCTTGAAAACAAGGGATTTTTGCCTTTGGACACCTAATTCTTACAGGGAACGAGAAATTGACTTTTGATAATAGCGTGAGTAAGGGAACACAATGGTTGTGTCCAAATCAAGTACTCATTTCGTCTCCCCACACCATACCACGATTGATTCTTCATAAATTTCTTACAAGCACTTGGTGGGATGCGTGTTGAATAGTCTGCTATGAATTGTTAAAATCGGACGAAATCGTCGCAGGCGAATTTTATTTTTGTCGGCATTGGGAAAGATGAAACCAGAAATTAAAAGATAAACCTCTAAATGTTTTCAATAGTTAAGGGATACTTCTTCAACATGGCGATGTCGGAGCCTCTCCAACAGAGGTAAGAATTACTTCCCAAAAATTTCAACAATGAACTTGTGGGCTTATACTGCACCCCCCATAATCACCAGACCTCGTCCCATTCCATTATTACCTCTTCAAATCCATTGTACATACTTAGGGAGAAAAACCCTTTCAAGATGTGGTTGAAGTCGAAAACCATTCGAGTGAGTATGTCAATTAACAAGACAACAAATTATTCTTCACAAAGAGAATCGCCAAACTTCCAGAGCAATGAGAAGGAGTTGAAAATGATGGTGGCACTTATGTTAAATAGTATCATGTTAGCAACTTAAAAATAAATACCATTTCAATATTCTTTTAAAAAGCACAATTTCGATTTGGTAACAAAAATATTTTTTAAAAACCGAACTCACTTTTTACTTTGAAATCGAAACTACGCATTCGAATAAAAAGGCCAGATTTATACTAAGACTTTCAGCCGTCCATCCTATCATTGGCCAGTGACATTGAGCCAATGGAGCTTTCATTTCTTCAACATCCAATCGAAATGGACCAAGACTAAAGACACTTAATTGAACTACATTAAGACGTAGCTTTAAATATTTTTTAGGTAAAAAACAGCCTTATAATGTAACAAAAAAGAGAATAGACAAAGTACATTACAAAGACTGAAGTCGCAGTGAAACATTTTTATTTTAATGATTAATTTATAGTAAGTCACAATGCGTATGACCTGAATAGGTCTTTCATATAATTGAGTTAAAATTGAAATGATGACTTACCTGGAAGAGGTATCCGAAAACGAAGATCATGGATGGATGAATACCGAAGCTGAGGCTATTTGGACTGATTTTATGCAATAATGCAAGAGATCCTGCAATTGCTACCGCAGCCACGAATATCATGATCCAGGTATAGACGTCAAAGGCAAGGGTAAACTGGAAGATCTCAAGGGAGGCTTTGAGGGAATGTGGAAGAAGGATGAACTTATACGAGAAGCTCTGATATGGTGTTGTACATCGAAAGGATGCTGATCTCTCTTCGGTATTCGTAAAGGGGGCCACTAGAAGGTCCATATCCTGAATTTATTAAAACCATAAATAACTACGTAATTGAGCTTTGTTATTTAAATTAATTTGAGATATGCACTGGTTGCACAGCGATCATCAGCTGTCAAGTTAAAGACCATTCACTCAATATATTCATTCTTAAGACCTTAGCAATACTTATCAAAGATAGTTATAGAAAGCGGGTTTTCCATTGGAGAGGCTATTTAATTGACCAATATGAGGTTTCAAAACGCTTTCTAGATCAGAGTTAGAAATTATTGTATAACAGGTATGCTGTAAGCCGGTAGAAATATGTGCGTTAAACAAATTCAGTGGTAACGAACCTGGCTGCGTGATCATTCGGATTAAAATGATATCCACAATGATTGGCACATGTGCTCTCAAACGCCCAATTAGCATGTTCCCCATTCCTTGATTAACTATGTTATTAAGGCCTTTGTCAGTAGAGTGCGATAACGGTTCAGCACAGCATCTATTTACATTTTGTAACCATGGTGGTCATCATTAATGGGCGATGATATTTTATTCACACATTCTACGGCACAGGTGCCGAGTGCTCGCGTTTTTGAAAGCATTTTTTAACCATATCCTCAAAATGCAGTTGTCTATCAACTATCAAAATCTGTTTATTTGGAGTGTGGTACTTGGACTATCGATACCAGAGAGCATGATGAACTCTCTTGAAGACACGTGACTTCAATTTCACGTGACTTTCTCACTGCTCTCAAAGGTTTCCAATTTCTTCCGTCTATTTAATTGTAATTGGCAAAAATATAAATCTGCATGAACTAAGCTTGTCTTCCAGGAGTTTTTGTGTGAGTACCAAGTAAGTTGTCGAACCCAGCCGATCTCTAAGCCTTAACGTTGACCATAGTTTAATGAGAAAGCTCATTAGATGTCCGTAAATCCATCTACTTTCATCTCAGCTAGAAAAAATTTAGCTAAACAAAAAGTGAAGATGTTTTACAATTGTATCAACATCCTTTATCCATATATGTAGACTGTAGGGAGGCGAATCGAATATGCACAATTTTCAGTACTCACGCATTGGTTTCTCACGCTTTAGTCTACAACTATTGGCTAGCTAGGAGGGCAATCACTAATCGCATATTCAGGCCTATATAACTAATCGTTTATCGCTAATAAAACCGTTTTTTTGAGCAATACGTCTTCTCTTTTCCATTTCCATTTAATAGAGAACAATTTATAGGAGTTATTAAATAGACCATGCGGTTGTAATCTCTTGCCTTCCTAAAGTGATACCCGTATCCATTTTAGTACAATTTGACCCGAGAGAAAGATGCATCCTACTATTTCACATAACTTGTAGTGAAAAGAGCATGCAATGTTGATATCCAAATCCCCTTTTTGATCGTATAAGGACTTGCAATTGATTGGCTTATAGCAATCCGCGTTTACGAAAATGTACTGACTGCGTTTACCACCTCTGAGTTATTTGTTAAGTGCAATTAAGAATGAAATATTAGAATAGCTTGTTAATTTGGCTGAACATGGCTTTATATACCGAGATTCAGGCGGTGATACATTTGTATCCAGTGTTCAAATTAGGGTCGAAATCTTGCAGGGCCTGACGGAAGCAAAGGCAAATATCACCAGAAAGAAGCTAACCCAAAATCGACACTATTTAAAATGATGCGGGCTCTCTAGAAGTGAGGGAGAAATGCAAAGGAATTACAAGGGCTGGTGATTAATGAGTTCTTGATTTTAATCCCAGTACAAATCATACTTAAATTAAATCAACTGATTCCAGACTCTAAAGAAGGAGGTGCAAAGAAGTCCAATCAAATATTTTTTGTGTACTCGAAAGAAACTCACAAACTCCTTCTCAAGCGCATTAGTCAGCCAATTCTTTATCATATATCCAATTCTGTGTAAGTGAATTTGGTAATTTGGTCTGAGCACTGTGTAACTTACCAAAGAGCAAATGAGCGGTTATACAAATTTGAGTTAGAACGCACCCATTTTTGCAGGTTTTCAAAGACTCCCGTCCATTTACCACCGTCTTCAAAACCGATTCCCAGTTCATAGGTTGTGATTTCATAGGACACATTCAATCGTCTCATCAACTCTTCAGCAAGTGCTATTTCAGCACCACGAAGTTTCCTTGAACTATTCCCAGTAGTCTCTTCTGTTATTAATGGCGGTATCTAGGAGAAAAAGCACTGGTCAATGAAGTTGAAAACATTTGGGATCGGTGGTTTTATTACCAACTTTAAAATCGTCTAAATTCAGGATCATTTCCTTGTGATCGAAAATTAGGTTATTGAAACGAAAGTACCTAAATAGTCTTTGGCCATTAAGCTTCATATTCCGTTTGCGGAATATGTTGCTAAAATAACTCTGTAATAAAACGTCTCTAGAGAATCTATTGCTTATTCCAATCTAGCGTTGCTTCACTTCAACCTAATCTCATATGATTGACTAATAAAACTCATAGATTTTGCAAACGAACTTTCCCCAATCTAAAACTCATGCAGAACGATTATTTGATTTATTCTCTTCTTTTTCCATAAATATAATTATAAAAAAGTGATTTAAAAAGAAACATTGGTGCATATAACATATAAATCTATACTGAATAAGTCCTAAATTTATTTGTGAATTATCAGATGTGCACTAGAAGGATAATAGCAAAGAGGCATCATGTACGTAACCTAAATTTCGACAAGACCAATGCAATTCAATCGTGATGAAACGTACTCCCTTGCGTTTGAGCACTTAAACCTCTAATTGTTGAAGTTACTGCATCACTCCATGGCAAGTTGCGTTCTCACTTGTCAATCCTCAGTGTAAGTCAGAGGAAAATTTCGAAGCACCCCGAACTACTTGACTACAAGCAATGGAGAAGACCGTGACATTGGTTTGAACTGAGTATTAGAAATCGCAGAGATGGCTTCAGTCTTGAAGCTAGTTAACAGAATAGAGCTAACAAAACCGAAAGAGTAAAACCGAATAAAAGTAACTGTGCGAATCTCATAGCTTAACATTCCGCAAACCCATTTTGCATATAAAGCGTTGTCTGGACAGATTGGATACGATTCTAGGATTTAATTGGTCATTCTTACAAGTTCGCACCTCTTGAGTGACACAACTAATCGATATCATTGTGTATCTTTCGCTAAATGGAGTAGGGAAAATTCTACACTGACTTGCAATTCTAAAATGCTCGTTCAATTACTGGTTAAATAAAATTAAGTTTTTATTTTTACAAATAAACGCCCAAGACGCCAATTAATCCAAGAATGAAGTAATTACGTTATGCAAATGTTCAGGACAAAGGAAGGTTTTTAGGGAAACCTAAAAAGTAATTGCATAAATAGTATTCTTTTACCTTTATAAAGATTTTCTACTGAATAAGGATCTAACTATGAATCTTGCTCCACTTTCGATTCTGCGTTGTATTAAACACCATTTGGCCTTGAACCGCCCAGTTTACCTGATTTCAAATTATGGCGAGAGACCAACCAATCAAAATTAGGTGGCCCAAGTAGACCTAACTCCAATTTCCTCTCAAATAAGTTCACATTTATCATTTAAACACTTTAATAAAATTTAATTTATTCTATCCTTTTCATCTACGTGATGAGGCGCTGGGGATTTTTAGTGACTTTGCGGGAGGACCTTCCATCCTTATCTCTCCAATTTTGCTTTGTACCATAGTTAACCACCACCTATTAATGACAATGAAGTATTCTTTCTTCTCCAATTTACAAGATATGCTAACTCTAAATCCTTACAATTTCGAGGTTCACACTTAACAGTCGCCCAGTTGATTAATATAAACCAGTACAATTGGTCATCCCAATGACCAAACGTACACAAATGAGCATTGGAAAACGCGACTCAGTAGATGTGCGTAGTGAATGCACCAACTGGAGTATATACAGAGGCACTGAAAAAGTGGCGCCCTCCTAGGAACTCTCAACGTTTAAATACATGAGAACTGACCAACTTAATAGTACATTCGTACGCTTGAAAAAAAACAGTTAATCGAGTAGCGAGACAGTACCAGATTATATAAATAGGTCCCGAATAGTGTAGGAGGCAACTCATGTGCAAACCAAACCTCAAATGGATATCTTACATTGCGTGGCTTTTTAACTGAACTCATTGCTAGTTGAATCATATGATTTCGAAGTTTAAGAACAGACATTTTTAGTCAACTCGTTTAAAATTGTTCTCCGAATCTTAGTGAACTTCAATAAACTTGAACCAACCTATTTGTCAGCGCATATATCAAAATAAATCAAGAGTCATAAATGAAAAATGAAAATGAAGCTTGTCATACCAAAACTGTCCCCAGTCGAAGGCCTTTCCGTTTCAGCAGTTGCAAAAGAGACTCTCTTGAAGGTGGTGGTTTTGGAGCCTGTAAACCGGCCTCAATTTTGCGAGACTCATCTATTGTAACCTTGTAGGCCTGAAAACAAATTTGAAATATGAAAATACTACCTAAAAGAACTCGATATATGCATGGAGAATTGAAATTTGCTAGTCTTGAGTAAATGTAGTTAAAATATCTCAATTTCTTTAGTGGTGAATGAAAATTTGCTTTCATTAAATTTAATAAATCTTACACTTTGTATATCCTGGGATGTGTACATGTATGAGTAGAATATCCACGTTTGTTTATCATTTTGGTCGAAACTACTCGTTATATAAGTCGGGATTGAAACCTAGAATAGTAAGTGTTAAATAGATATTGAATTCAAAATTAAATGCGTGAAATAATTTATTTCTATTGAAATTTATTAATTTATAAAAAAATATTTCGTATGCAAGCATTAAATGAAGGATATTTTGGTATAAAAATAAAACCGATTTATTTTGTGATATGTGATCTTTTAAGTTCAATTTTACAGTTTGTTTGAGTTGAGACTGTATTTCCACAAGCGCTTTCACTGCGGTGTCTCTAAAAACCAGGTCCTGAGGAGTTATTGGCCTCGTGAAACTGGAGAGTTCAGGGAAACGCTTGAGGTCTCCATTTGTCGAGAACTCGATTGCGTAGAAGTTGGTATCTTCCACATTAAACTGTTGCCCAGAGAGAGTTATTCCCTACATGAGCAATGAAATTAATAAATCTGGTATTTAGCAAACAGCTAATCATTTATGTGTCTTGAATAGGTAATTCTGAGCAATTAAAGCACTCACACTCTAATAATTTGTAATGAAGATGATTCATTTCATTATATCTAGATCCTTTATCGTTTTTAACGGTACTTTGTATTGATATATTCCTGCAAGTTAATTAATATGTTTGTCCCAGAAATTTATTCATCAAAATGTTGAATACATAGGACTAATAATTAACTGCCAATCGGATTACATCTGTCCCCAATGTAATTATTCCTATCGTTCTCAAACAATGATGACAATTGATAAAATTTTATAGTATATCACAATAGACTTCTTGGAAAATCTACTCCACTCCATTTGTGAGCTGTCCTAAATGATAGTTCCTTTCTCCACTAAATCAACAAGACCCCATCACCTTCCTCTAATCTCGGTCATAGTACAAATTGTTTTTTGCAGTTAGAAGCCCTCTGTACTCTTTGAAAATTACTGAAAGTCATTAACTTACAGCATCGAAGACAATCCAGTAGAATGGCTGCTGTAAGATATTCTTTACTTCGGCCTAAATGAGAAAATAAATAATGCAAAGAAGGTCATACCCTTTTCAGAATTTCCAAAGCGGCATTCTGGGGAACGTTTAGCACAATGATATTTGATCCTTCTACGAGGATTTGACCCAATACATCCTCGGGAGTGTCAAAAGAACTGAGAGGGTGGACAGTGACTTTTTTGATCATGTCATTCATGAATCCAAAGTTGACCATTTCTTGAAATATTATCGGTTAAAACTTAGCGCGAATGGACTTACTTGAGAAGGGGTGAATAAGCGTTTCTGATAAGCGAAAATAAATGATAACATAATTAACAATTTCGTACATTTAAAGGCGAATTTTTTCAATTTTAATTAAAAATCTATTCAAAACTTAAAATTTAATCTTTATATTAAGAAAATTTGGAAGACTCCAGATCTTTAAGTTACGAAAGATTCTATATTGTCATTAGTTTTGTTATCCTCCACTCTAAAAATAACTTGCTGATCTAACTATTCGTGTATATTTTGCGATAAGTGAACTTACACCGACGTCAGAAATATCAACTTATGCATCTGCCATAACAAATGTCATGAGTTTAAAGCGGCAGAGAACTCAAGTGATCCATTGTAGCCTAATTCCTCTTGCAAATCTAATAATCTATTTAATTACGAATAGACTATACCAAGCTTTCTTAAAAACAGAAGAACAGGTGTTGAATTGATTCGGTGATATATTTGACTATCGACTTATCTGACATGTCAAAACGAAGTTGTGAATAGCGAAGTTGTGAAAAAGAGATCAATGCTGAGACTTTAGTTCAATTTGTGTGTGGAAAGGTTCCCAAGGTCAACAATTTGTTAAAGTATCCGGGCTTCGTGTTGGCTGGATATGACCCAGGTCATTTGACTCAATTACGACAATTAGATCAAACAGAGTGGTATATAGTTCGCAATAACGTGTATACTTCAAGTTCATTGCCGATCAATGCATAACTGATTAACAGTATGACGAACCGCACTAATTTTGCACAGGAATGACAAAGAGACAGATGACACCAATATCACCAATAATGGTTGTTAAAAAACGCTTCATTTCTCGAGGCTTTGAACAGTACCAATTCATAAGTTGTATTTGAGTTTACATACAATTAGTAATTTATATAGAAGTATAATATATGTTCAAATAATTTCTATTTATGAGAGCGTTTCCACCATTCATCATGCATGATAGAACCTCTCTAGTGAGAAACACCTTGAATAGTTCAAAGTTACTGGATGTTTTGTTTACCGGGTGTTCATCAATAAGTGCCAAACAGGTAACCTCTAACCTCGCAGTCAAGTACGCTAACTGCTATGCCACCGGTGCTCAATGTGTTACTTTATAGCTCAACGCTGTAAACGATATCCATACTACCGCACACACAGTATAGTTACATCAATTCACTGATAATTTTACAGCTGCCACACAAGCATTTTACAGAGGTGAGGTTAATAAGTAATCGAGAGTAACATACCGGTATCGTCGTAAACATATGTAAAGTTTACGATATCGGAGTTCCGAACAAGATGCATAATAGCAGCCTCAAGAACTCTATTTTGCATCCCTTTAGTCAAATCAAAAGCAGTAATCCGTGATCGCATAACTGAATCCACATTTGTCGCTGTTTGTTTTGCGAAATAGTTCGGTCCGTAGAGGTAATCAGGTCCGATTTCCACAAGAATTGAAGTATTTTGGATAATTTTGTACTCTTAAAGAGATCATTAGGGTAAAAATGATCACAAGAAACTCAAGCCACGTGTTAAATTAAAACAATCTGAAACTAACGACTGGCTAGCTCTCTCGAGGTTGGTGGAGTAGATAAGGCATGCAAAAATAGGGGCGAAATTTGTTGGGATTTAAGTTCTGTGAAGTTAGGCAAATTGAGAATATTATTGAATAGGAGAGTGCATCGTTCCGCATCAAACCGTGGATCCGTAAAAACTAACAAATAAAAAGAGTCAATAAATTTTTAAATCAATATCTATGGATGCAAAAATTTCTGCCACGACATATTTGAAACAGCATTTCCGAAACCCTAAGTCGTCGATAATCCCAAGACAATTTTAAAGAATTCATTTAGCATAAATCTTGGAAGAGTGTCACACTAGTGATTAAAGGTGTAAAATTGGAATTACTAACTTTGACAAAGGTTTTCTTTCCGACCGCTCTAATTACCAATTTCTGAGCATTCTAATTAATGCTGAGAATAGCCAATGCAAATCAACTGCTTACTTAGAAGAAAGGAGTTGGAGGTGAACTCCAGTTCAATGAAGCCAAGGTCGAGGAATATGAACACTCAATATAATACTATTCATGATACCCAGTATAACCACAAAATTCTCACAGAGCCAATCAACATTAGCTCTCCTTGTGTCTTAAAAAATTATCATTCACATTAATGAAGGAATTTTCTATTATATTTAAGTATTAATACTATTTAAATCAGTTTTACCCTTCAACTGGCAAATTATTCCTACAACAACTTAATTTCCTCGTTTACTCCGATCTATGCGCGAAGTAACTGTGGACCTGTAACATTTCGTATGAATGACTTTCATCATTGATTGGTAGTTACATGATATCATGTGAATTTCATAAACTTTCCGAGCTTAAAAGACAAAAATTTATCTTCACTTTATTTATTTACCCAATTGAATCCCTGGAAGTGTGTACCTAGCTTTTTAAGTTCAATGCATCCATTAGAAGTTGTATAAAGTCGTATTTAATTTGACACGGATACGGATTCAAGCAATAGAAATTGGATTCTATGGCTTTAGCTCTGACTTTCTGAGTAAATTTATTGATATACAAGGACATTTATCGTATTTCCAAGTGAATTCTGGTTTAAGTTACTCTTTTATATTATTTCATTGTGTGCAAAATAAGCTTAATTAAAACTACGGAGTTTTATTTAAATATAATCCTTGTTTTAAAACTGTCCTCTAGGTATCTAACAAAAATGTAATGAGCTTAATTTACCTATGAAAAATAAATAATCATAGCAAAGTTATGAACTATAAAATTCAAAACTCACGGACAGATTTGGCATTTGATTGAGCATAGATTCCTGGTGTTAGCAGTAGTAAAAACAGATAAGATATTCTAAATTTCATTCTTAAAAATCCAAAATTCATCATCTCTACACGCTAAAATGATTTCGCTTATGATATTTTACTGGCTTAGTGCAGATAATCGGTATTTGCTTCCCATTGGTCCATGTTGACACCACGGCTGATCAAAGAAATCTCATGCGCGATAGAACACTCTGGAAGTTGTAGCTGATCGCATAGTGAGCAAGTGTAATAAGCGTGTGCAGAAACCTCTCAGCCAATCAGCAATCAATATTCGTTGCAACATAGCCTAGTGCCTATAGCAATTCATGTCTAAGCTGCGCGATGGTTCATACTAACGATTTTCATTCAATACGTTCTATGCTCCTGCTACTCTTGACCCAGCTTAGGCAATTTTTGACCAACTCTATACGGTAGGATTTTGCTCGAGGGTGTTTGCATTGGTTAACATCTAGTTGAGCTTCCTAGGTCACGGGATAACTTATTCATATAATCAATTGAATTAAGTATTGACCGTATTTGAAGCTAACAATGGATTGCTAGATCTTCAAGTTCTACAAAAGTCAATAATGAATCAAATTAATCTCGGAGGAAAATCGATTTCCATATCCACTTTATTAGCGGCATATAACTAATGCAGTTGGCGTATCTGTTAATTGAGCATCGGATACGTGGCAGTTGACTTCGCTGTCTTAGTTGATTCTTACCATGCGTCATGATAAAAGATGGTTTAATAAAAATGGAAGATTTTTAAGTGAGTTAATGGCAGGTACATTGATTTTATGCTAAAAGAGCTAAAGACGAACTGACATGTTAATAAATAATTCTGAAATTTAGGGCATAGGACATAGGGGAGTGGAGGGAGGGGGTTATTTAAGATACTTTAAGTGGATGTAAGTTTGTAGTATCGGATATTTGGGGTGTGGAAGACAATACTGTGAAATTATTATATAATAAATAATGTGAAACACTATTAGATTCAGTGGATGGTAGATGTCCTATACTACATCACGCTTTATCTTTCCGTAAATCTTCATGGGTGTAATTGTCTAGGACATTTGATATGAATTGTTAGTTTTATGGACGTATCAGTTGGTAAATCAGTAGATCACTTCATAACACTCTTGTGTAATTCCAGCTGGTGATACCAAAATACTCTCAAAAGAATGACAAATTTGAAGTTGATGAAACTTTATATGACGCTAGCCAATTGTCCCAAATAAATTGTGCAAATTGCAAGTTTATTATATATTTCAGTTAGACAATTCAATAATTCAACGCAAAGAGGAAGGGAGAAAAAGAGACAATGAAATAAAATGCTAATTTCATCAATGAAAATATATTATAATTTACATTCTTTCAGTTTCTTCTTAGCACACTTGTATGTTAAATTTAATCAATATGAAATAAATCACCGATTTATTGGCCTCATGACCTTGGGAGTGTTTTCATTGTTTTGTTGGGTAATTAAAAGACATGGCCCTTGTTATAGTAAAAAGGTCATGGTTACAGGAGGGATGAGAACTTTTGTATCATGTCTTCTTCACATATTAATTTGTATCTGAAAGAAAAAAATTTATAAGTAAATTGCGTTGATAGCATTAGAAATATTTAATACCCGTTGAAAGAAATGACAATTATTTCCTAATAATCGCATACTTCTTTTTCAACAACAAAATACCTCGAATAGAACAGCCAATTTTATTATCACCTAGGAGATGAATTTTGATTATAAATTTATGAAGTCAAGTTGAATAAATAGATGACTTCACCCGATTTGTGACACCCAATGGTGATTTTGACAGAATAATCGGCGTCTCTGATTTCATCTAATGGCGTCATATTCGCAGAAATACTCTCATACCTAAAGCATGCTTAATACAAGAAGAGATCACAAAACTCTCTCTGTGTACGATGTTACTTCGAATTTATTCGGAAAAAGTTGGTAACCATGTTGCGTAAAAAGGATATTGATCTTCATTGGAACCAATTTTCCACTATTTTACTACCTGGTGAGAAATAGAGTGAGAGTAAAAGAGGCGATACGTGAGTAGACATTGTGTAGAGTGGGCCAGTGTGATGGCACCCCACACAAATACACCCTAATTGTGCCCAATCGTAATGTTTTTAATGGACATTCTAGAAGGCATAATATAGAAGGAATTTAATATATCCAAGGAAGAATATGAAAACGTCAATCACCAGTTGCTATTCTATGAGGTAAAGAAATCAGAACCTTGACACTTATAACTTCTCTAAGGCAAGTTAAGAAAACGTGCTTTAAAACTTTTCCGCATTTAACCTACCCGAGAAGATTTTAATAATAATCATTATTATTATTACTAATGTTATCATGAACAGTGCTCAGTGTAAAAAGCACGTGTATTTTCGTGATGCCTACTACTAGAGTTAATTTGGTTATTCATCAACTGCCTCCGGACTATAAATTACTGATTAGTGGATAAACTCACTTCATCCTGGTGGGACTTGGCAAACAATCCTCCTTTGTAATATGAGGTAATGCACTTTCAGTAAAAAATTAACTTCTTAATACTCCCTGTCACCCACTGATTTACTCACAAGTACGTACTGATCGCTTGTTTTTTTTAATCATCGATTTTATACTCATTTTTGGGGTAAAAGCGGCATTCAAAAGCACATGTGTGATTACTGAACTCTCAATCAAACACTATGGGTAAAAGCACCACAATGATAAATAGGACAGATCCATAAAACTATTGATGACATTGGAGTATGGCAAGATAGTATTTCCTTTGTGGTGATCTATAAGTGGAACGTAATTGGGAGGGAAAATCTTCACTCAGTAAAACAATCAGTAAATCAAAATTATCAGGATAGACCTGATGTAGACTACTTTTATGAGTATTTCACTTTCTAGAAATTTCTATCAGAAAGGGACACCTAAAAGAAACAGAGGAACGGTTCTCGTTGAACTGACTAAATAAACCGCACAAAATGATTGGTTTGGTTGTTCAAACCAATCCATATTCCACACCACTTGTCTTTCGTCAAAACCGTTTCCTTCTCCTGAATGGTGAGTTCGTAATTGTCTGGAAATGACTTAACGCTAAAGAGCATATTAAGTAATTCCCTTCACTGCTAACGACTTATTTTAACTAAGAGATCTATATTAAGAAAATGCCTACTGCTTATAAGGCCATACTCCAAAGGAAGAGTTTCTTGAAGGTTTTTCATCTGCTACTAACTTAGTTCCTTAACGTTTATAGTGATACCAACTCCATAATCTGGGCACTTAGGTTAAGATTGGCTTCCATTTGTCCCCATGCCATAGTCACAGTCATTGTTGGTAAAATTTCATGAACAAAGTGACTTTCGTAAACTTCTCTGTAGGCCAACCACACAACTTCAATCTTACCACCTCTAGCATTCAGTTCTGTTTCATTGCTTTCGATTCTAAATTAATTAAACTGGGTGCAATTCGCCTCTCCATTCACGTGGACGGACCAATTGGCCCGGAATTTTCGTTCATTTTGATTACTAAATCAAACTAATTTATCACAGAATCACTGGATGTCGGTTTTTTTCTATCTTCTGTGAGTTTCAGAATTCACCTCATAATCAGGCACTTTGGGAATTAAGAAGTTAATTTTTCTTGTAAGCAAGTTACTAAGAAGTTAAAATATGGTGGCTAACAAACCTTCCTTGTAGATACCGAGGAGATATTCAACCAAAAGGGTGATAAGAACTATTACGAGTCCAATTAGACTGCCAATGAATATTCCAACAGCGGTAGCTAATTCCACAGAATAATCCGACCAGTCAATCAAGGGATTCAGCATTGCCCCAAGAGCCTGATCTTCAAACATCGCTCCGCAGTAGGTCGGCAGGGTTGACATCAGCGTATCTTCCTCCCTAAAAATTCGTTTAAAAATACAATGAAACAGAAAAACTTATCCTCAGAATATAAACACATTTTGATTTCTGTTAGTAAAACAGATGATTAGACTATTGGGCGAACCCACCGAATGCACTATGCAACGAGTGCAGTCTTACGATTTATATATTTTGTCCAGTGTTCCGTCACTTCTCATCTTTTTTATTTCTTCGCTAATTATCGCTCCAAAAGACAGCTGCTTGGGCATAAAGAAGGCATAAGCTCCAAACCAAAGTGTCGGACCAGACTTGAGACAGTATTTCCTTGCGTAGTACTCACTGAATGGAGACTCGTCAAGCAGTGCAAACTGTCCCTAGAGGTTAATACAGCATATTAGTTTACCACTTAAGTAGACATCAAAGTCATTCTTGTTACACCAGTAACTACGTCCGTACCAAGTATTGGTATTGGCTTCAATTTAGAATAACAAAAGATGCATTGATACATGTTATATCTATCGACTACCTTTATAACTTCGTTGATCCCTTCATCCCTGCTATTTGGAATCATGTCTTTGAACTTTGTATTGATCATCTGGTACAGCGAATATATTGCAGAGTCCAGCGATAAGCTCATCAAATGACCCACATTCGATTCCTTGATATAGGCATACCTTAAGACAAGAGTAAATACATGCTACTATAATAGATATAAGTAGCGCGGAGTATTTTCACTAAAAGTGAGACTCACTTAAAGTACTTCTGATGAAGCAAGGTGATAGGAGAATTGGGGAGATTTTCGAGAGCATTGAAAGATCTAAAGGCGGCGTAATTTGCACAAAATGCGATGACGAGAACAAGACAGAATAACCACCACACAATGACCAAAATTTGACTTGAAGCGTAAGTGGGAGGTCGTGTCCTCACACCCTAAAATTTTAAATGGGAATCGACTACTGGTGCACAATTTCAGAAGTTTTATGGGTGGGGGTGATTGGCTCAACGCCCTTTAGGGATTCAAATTACTGTCAACCTCTCGTGTATGTATACATAAATATATCAGTTTCAGTAATATATTGGTAGGCTTAGCGGCGTACTTGAAACAGATAACCGAAAGCAAAGAGCAGCGAGAGACGTAGAGTGTAGCTAGTACTTCCAGGTTTGATTCTATGCAATACTGCAAGTGACACCCCAACAATTGCGGCTGTAACAAAAATAAGGACCCAAGTAGCCGCATCGAAAGCAACCACGAATTGAAAAATCTGATTGCGCCATGTGAGCGACGGATTGCGATAAATGAAGGTATA
The DNA here is from genome assembly GCA_000469805.3 of Hymenolepis microstoma. NCBI lineage: Eukaryota > Metazoa > Platyhelminthes > Cestoda > Cyclophyllidea > Hymenolepididae > Hymenolepis > Hymenolepis microstoma. Next base: position 3,878,035 of record LR215995.1, on the reverse strand, counting down.
GGTGATGCTGCGAACTGGAGCGCTGGCTTGAAAATCTGCAGAGCGGTTCGAGGTTACAGAAAATGGGCCGACTAAAATGTCGAGATCCTAGAACCAATAAAGAAGATGAAATATGTTATTGTACAGCCATATGTCAGTAAACGGTTCTGTTGCTATGTCGACCGGTTAGGCGTCAATTTTATGAACACGTGCCGAATAGGAACCGACTTTAGAATGCACAATAAAGAACATTTAAAGGACTGCAAATCTTTCTTTGTGAAAATCCTTTATGCCCATTTCATACAAGTCAAGATAAATTTGTTCACGAACTGCAAGTCGGAATCCAAGCTATTTCAATGGCACAGGGAAAGCAGGCGTATAATGACGTACACTCAACATTAACTTGAATGGACATTAACAGCTGATTAGCTGAGAAGTCCTTTGCACACACGACCGCACCCTCTAGAATGTTCGAGCGCGCATGATCGGGTTAAGATTGAGCAGCCCACAATAGTATTACTACGAGAAATCGATTATAATTGAAATACTTTTGCTTCAAGACATCCGAAGCAATTTCATTATGACTACTTATTTATCATTTAGAGCTTGTGGAGTGCACAACGCTACCAAGGCTGACCAGAGGAATCTCACACGCGCTAAAACAGTATGGAAGGTGCGGCCGTGTCACTAATCGCGCAGCATGCAAAGTGCAGCTTTGTGGTAAGTGACCCTTCAGACAAACAGCGATCGATAGTCGCTGCAACACAATGTAGCACTAACTGTATGTAGATGACTAAGCTTTGTGGCAGTTGGCCATATGTTTAATAAACGATCTTCACTTTATACATTCGATTTTCTTGATACTACTGAGGTGGCTAAGGCAATTTCAAAACCACTTTATACCAGTAGATTTTGTCAGAGAAGCTTCCCCGTGTACTATCTATTATAGGTTATACGGTGTGGATTGTCAGTTATATTTATATTCATGAGGTAGATTTAGTTAAGAATTCAAGTTTGATCCAACTTACCCTTTGGGACAAGTATTTAAATAAACCTCTCCGTCCATCGCCCGTCGTCACGTTCACTGGTGAATCGAAAACGGTGATTTCATATGAGAGATTAAGCCGCTTCATTATCTCCTTGGCCACTGTTATTTCTGGTCCTTTCAGTACCAACTTTCCATTCGCATCAAGTTCAGTTGTTACGAGTGGAGGAGCCTGAAGGTGAACTTTCAAGAAATTTATTCTAATTTTATCACTAAGGTGGAATAAATAAGAACCCATAACTTACAACAATAGTACCCAACCTGAGGGTCCTTGATTGCATCATTGCAAGTACTTCTTGTGATGTTGGTGGAGATTTCAAGTTCTGAAAAGTGGCACTTACGGATCCGTTTTCTAGTACGGTCACTTTATACGACTTTAATGAATATGAGAACGATTGTATACATTTACCGACAAGAACGTTAATGAAATGGAATAACGACATACACTTTCAAAATTGTACTGCGTGTTTATATAAGAGTAGAAATTCCACGTTTGCTCAATAGTTTCCTGATTGACCCCTTCTATTGTAGTTGTTATATAGGACACGTTATCAATCTAAAATATAAAATACTAGCCATTAAGAGGGGACGATTTCTTAGGAAATGAGATAAGTCATGTTTCTTGAATAAATAGGCTTGGGTCTGGAAGCCAGTCTTGTGCCGCATGTGAAGAAATGTGAGAGAGAGTCAAAACCGGTTTTAGACTAATTTAGTCAATGAAATGCAGCAGAATTTATGGGAAAACACTTTACGCAGAAATTGTGACTAATGTGTTTCGCTTATGGAAAAGCAAATTAAACGTCAATGTATTTTGTGCTCAATTGAATCGGTATCCTTCCAGTGCTCACTTATATTCTCCACTGAATTTTGAAATGGTAAATAATCCACACTTTGCTTCTTCCGTCCTTTCAATTTCCAAAATTTCATGAATTTCAGCGCTTCTCCAAGACCCACTCATTCAAACAACGAACCGGTTGTTGCAATACTTTTGAACCAGGTTCACAGAAGCTAGCAGGTCCCATAACCTATTTTGTTGACTTCTAAGCGTCAACTTCTTCTCCCAAGAAGTTAAAATGACTCTTACCTGCTTATTAAGCTGTTCCGCCAGGATGTTGAGAGCAAAAACGGCGGTGTCTCGGAAGATCAAGTCCTTTGAAGTAATGGGCGTAGGAACCTCGGCAAATTCAGGATAATCGAATAGATTTCCATTTGGAGAAAGCTCAATGGCAAAGAAATTGGCATTCTGAACATTTAGATCGTTTTCTGTCAGAGTTACTTCCTAAATTAAGTGGAAATGGGGAAGAAATCAGGAATAAGAAAATGTCTTTTAATTAAGTTAATTGCTGAAAAACTATTTTAGATATTTCGTCTATAAAATGTTCTCAAAAACCTTTCTCATTTGTAAAGATACAAAAGTTACCATATCAAATCATTTTTGCAGGTATGAATACTTACACCGTTGAAGGTAAGCCAGGAGAAGGGGTGTTGTAAGATGTTCTTTGTTTGAGCCTTGCAAAATGTGAAAATAAAAAGATAGGCAGATTCATACCGTTTGAAGTATTTTAAGAGTCGATTCCTGTTTTGCTTTCACAACAAATACATTTGCATCATCTACCAGAACAGCATTCAACAGCTCCTCGGGATTATGGTAGTCTGCTACATAGTAGGCCCGAAATTGCCCAATTGTTCCACTGAGAAATCCAAAAATCTCCTCATCTAGAAGTATTTGTCTCTAGCCAGAAATGAGGAATTCAACTTACTGTGAAAGGGGTTTCGGTCCGTCTCTGAAAGTAAGAAATATTTTTAGTGGATAGGACAGGTTCAACGCATGGCTTAATAAACTGACCAAAAAAGCAAAGTAATATTGAGACGGGGGTGGAGGGGTGGGGAGGGGGGGATGCGTGATAATCATACGGCAAAAAAGTCCATAAACCGGAAGTTGACTTCAAACTACCATGACCCCACTGTGTGTCATATTCAACCACTTCCACAGTACTCATCTCACCCCACTCTATTTCTCTACCTTTGTGTCTGTCTCTTTTGCATATGTGAATCACTCTTCTCTTCCCCCTCTCGACTCTCTGTGACTTGAATGTTCCTCCCTTCTATGAAGACCGTAGTCGACTAAGGGGCTAGTGATAACCATCGTAAAGCCTGCTATTTGATATAAATAATATTGAGGCAGAGAAAATAGCTTAATATGCAGGGTGAAAAGGGACGAATAGAGAACCTAACAAGAAGCATAGAGCTCAACACGCAGTAAACAGAGAGCGAGGTAAAATGGGTACTTAGTTAGCGGACCAATGGATTAGTCATTACGCAGACTTGAGAAACGCGTTTACACGATAAGCTTTCGAGTGCACGTCCTGAGGTCACACCGTGTGTGTTTATTGTATTCTCAACTCATAGCATTAAATCCATTTTGTAACAAAGTGTTGGAGCGTTTTTTAGGACAGCTGATAGCTCATCTTTCTACAACCACTAGTTACAGCGGCCCATTTTTCTCGCAATTTTATTTTACAGCCTTCCATTATTCGAACTTTCTGCGATTTATGAAAAATTTTGACACAATAGGCAGTCTATTTAGACACACAAAATGTTGAACATGAAGCAATTATTATTACATGGATATTCGCTAATAACATTTTTAACCTCTTCTGTGTGGACTCATGATTTAATAAATCAAGTTGGTGAAAAATTCTAGATTTAATCAATACACATCTTGAAGCTAACTTATTTGGCATTTTTGAAAATTTGTCCACGATTACGAATTTATCTGAATGCATGAAACTTGCCTGCAGTTACTAGGGGAATTAGACTACTTGGGGAACTACTTGCACAAGAATTCCCTTTGACGTTGAAAGCTTCCAGTGCTTGGAAAGCTAATGAAATTTATCTTATTCTGATGACAGCATTTTTAAACCCCTATGAAGTGACTAGTTTCGTTGCGTACAATGAAATTGTTTTAATAGACTATGCCTTCAATTCATTATTTTAAATTTATGATGTATTTGTAAAATAATTAAATTTTTTATTAAACTAATTACAGATGTAAGAAAACTTAATTTAACAAATTTCATATCAATGGTTATTATTAATAAATTACTAATATATTTCATTTGTCTGGAAAATCCAAATATAGAATGCGATTAAGTGGACATGAATGTATTTAGTCAGTAGTATTTCATTTGTCTGTGAAAGTAATCAATAATGGTATGGTAATATATTAGGATATTTTTATATTCCTTTGAGTTTAACTTAGAATCGTGACCGTCTACGAAATCAGAAGTTAGTGGTTTCTATACTACTCCCTGTACACCAAGCCAGCGGCTTGACAAGCCTCACTGGTCGGGTCATGATAATGAAAGCAGCGGCAGAGTTCATTTTTTGCACCAGAGGAGCTCAGTGCCGTTACCCTCTTGCCAAAAGTGTGTGCTGGAAATCACTTCCATTGGAATTGCAATTGTCTTATAAAATTATCATTATTTTTAATTTGTTTCTATTTGTTACAGCAACAGGTAGATCGGTTCGGAATTGTTAAAAGATCATGCAATAGTGCATTTCCAAGTATCAATGAAAGTCAATATTTAAAATCACACAGAGTTAGACATTATTTTTAACTACGGCGTTTTAGGTTTGTGGAGTACGCAATCACAATATGACTAAACTGCGCGCACCCGAACATTCTGGTGGGTGCGGTTGTGCATGCAGAGGACTTCTCAGCTACACTGATGTTAAGGTTTATTTAAGTTATGTTAAATGTGTTCAAATATGAATCCTGTCTGCTGTGTGCATATAAATTCAACAAACGCCATATTTCCTACACATCTTCTTCTTCTTCAGTAGCCCTGAGAATGCTTAACTCATTTCCGGAGCCTTTCCATTCTAGGCTATTTTGTCATAGAGATTACTGAGGAGAAGTCAAAGGCTTGCTAATCCTTTTAAAACTTTAACTAACTGCAGACTAACACAATCAAAGAGATAAAACTCACCTGCAACCTCTAATATATATGCGAGCCTGATGACATCGAGGTTGGCAACTAAGTGAGTAATGGCGACCTTAATTACCGAATTTTGAATTGCAAGACTGAGGTCGAATCCAGTGAAACTCTTTCTAGTAATTTTTGGATTATTCGTTTCCTTTTGCTTCGGAAAGAATGACGGACCGTAGTAGTTATGCGGACCGATTTGCACATAAATACTATTGTTCTTTATTTTCATATACACTGCAATGGCGAAATAAGAATTTCAGTAATTTTTCATCAATGATGATAAAATTATTCCATTGTCAACTTACGATTCTCTAGCTCGATTGGAGTTGCTGGGATGGTTGGTGATTTCAGAAAAATGGGCGATATCTTGGAAGCTTTCAGGTTTATGTATTCTGACCTTTTCAATAAACCAGCGAAAATTTGACTATTTCGTCTGGCGTCTGATGTGTACTCCGTAAAGACTAGATATATAAATACTCTATATAAATTTAATGGCTTGACTTGTATAAGACGCTAATTTGAGACTCATAATGACTTTTTTAATCAATTGAACAATTCTCTTGTTGTAATTTTATTACAATTGTAATATGCACCATGCAAAATAATAAATAATTCGTTATCCAAGAAGTGCTTGATTATTTGTATAACTAATAACATATCGACAGGTGAACAATTATCTCAAAACCTGAAAACTTGCCATTTTCAACCAATGTTGTTTTCGTATATGCGAATGTATAAGCAGGAACATGAGTAATCTCTGTAATATAAGGGTTTAATGATGAGAACGGCAGTAAAAATACATAAAATCATTCGCTATGGTTAGATTCAATGCAAATCACTTTTGTAATTGGTTTTAATGAAGGCGAAATTTCGATATGGGACCGATTCCATTATGTCTGCTTGATAGACTTTCAATATTTGTTTCAGAGGCCAGACAGTAACATGCGAAATGACTGGTTTAGATACAGTTGTAGGTTCAGTTATTTCGCATTCCAACGTTCGTTTTATTTGTGAATGCGTAAAAACTTGATAGGGGTTCTAAACTGAAATTGTGCCTTTGCTTCTGTGTTTATCTGATCTAATTTAAAAGATCGATTTTTTAATATATTTTTGTTATGAAAAGTATGAATCTTCCTCAATGGAAAGTTCGTATCATACATATGCATAACCACTGAGCATCCATACAGCGTTATATATACATAGAAACATGGATCTTGGGACCTTGTGCTTGGCAGATATACTCTATTTCCACCGTTTTGACATCATAATATTCTCAATTACTTTTCAGTTATTTCAGTTAATGAATAACTCGTCCGTCCTTTTAGCTGCAAGTGAATTTGGAAGTGCTGGCAGTGTCAAGGCGTAATATCGTTTTAAAATAGATATAATACTTTGCAACAATTATTTTCTTTCAATAAAATGAAATAGCAGCATGAAAGTGACGAAAATTTGGCATCATTGAATCAAATTTTATCAAAGTGCTTTTAGTAGGGCTTTCATCAATTTAACACGTGTGTGCTGAAATTTATGGATACAAGCGGATTAACGATGAGAAATGCTGATATTGGGATTATATCGATTTTTTTTGCCTCTTTTTTATTTTTTCCTCAGCTTATCTGGATCAGAGTTAGTATGCTGCGCACACTAACCCGCATGCGTTTCCCTTTTTACACTAATTTGGAAATTAAAATGGGATATAATAAAATGCATGGCACTTGGCATTATTAAAATATTGTCTTCTGTAATTTGCGTTTAACTGGGTAGTTTTCTACATTTTTTATGGCAAACATAAATGCAATACCTGATTTAGGGAATTTCATGCAACAGCAGCTAAAGTCAATCATTAAGCATCAGTCAGTGACGTCATTCTTTTGAAACGCATTAGAGTTGTTTTCTGAAACCCGATCAGTATTCAATCGCGTTGAAAGATTAACGCTGTTTAATGAGCTTTTTATTTCTTGATTGATGTAAGGTTGTGCGATGTGCACAGGAGGGGCATTTGCCAATTTTGATGTTCCCCTGTCACCCCACCTCCCAGCCCCACCCCCACACCCAAAAAAAACTATTCCTAAACAATGCCTGTTATATTCTCTCAGCCTTCTCAATAAAGTGATCATTGGTTAATGAGCTTATTATGAAAAAAGAGAACTCTATGGGGTTGAGAGTGGAGTTCAACGAAAACAGAGTAAGGAGTATGTCGAGATTTTCAAGGAAAAAATAAAAGTGCACTTTTTAATGCATTTGGAATAAAAAGGAACGACTTTAGAGTGAATAACAGTTGGGAGGTAAAGGAGTCATAACACAGTCATGTAAACGATCGTTGGCGCGGGTGCATCGTTGAATGTGTCATTGAAACGTCAGATCAGACTGGGCCTTATTTCACCTACTGCTTTATTTTACAACCTCCTAACTGCAATGAAGTATCGTAGATTTTGCAAAACAGTAAGAATTTTTGCGTTCATTCAATCACAATTCAGTGATATTGACATGTGACATAATATATCATGCGAGTTTCGTAAACACTCATTTCAACAAATTTCAAATGGCGAGGCGATTATTGGTGGTTTTAAATCGCTCTAAATAAAGGTATATATTGAATAAAAGCTAAACTAACCAAATATTCACTGGTATTTGAGACTGAAATCTTTCGAAAACTGAAACGAACTCTTCAGAATCCAAGGCCTCAAATTTCACCCACCCTTTTCAAATGTATATACCACTTTCTGCCCAACTCACGTCTTAAATGCAAGATTTGAGAAGTCCTCTATGAAAAAGTAACTCAATAATACTCTTACTACTTTCTACGTCCCAGGATGTGCCCTATTACTTAATTGTTTCAAATTCAAAGCTGCGCAGGTACAATAGGAGAAAATGCGCCCATGATTATAAGTGTCAAACAGAAAAGTATTAAAAATCCGGAAAAGAATACTGAAATATCTAGAAGTGCGAACCATAGAGACCAACACTGCCCCTCCCCCCTACAGTTCTTTTCGATGTACTAGAACTCGAAATGTATATATCCATTTGTCCAGTTCGTATACTCTCTATGCACTTTAAGTAACGAGGCCATTATATTTCTTGCACTCAAGTTTAATGTGAATTCTGCCTAATCATATAAAACCAAACTCGGGACTAGAGAGTGTAAAGAATCACAGAAATAAAAAGTTATTTTTACTCTCCAGTAAATACGATGAAGCATTGCGAAAAGCGAACAAGTGTAAATTAACTAAAGTTCAATTACTGCCACTGATAAAACCGTCGATCTTCGCAACAGACTTCCAAAGTGAGAATAGTAATCGATGAGGACGACCGCAGGTAGAAGAATGAATTGGTAGGAAAGTGGGAGAACGATCTAATTAATGACAGACAGCCGTAGTCAGTTAGGTATCGTGTCGTACTAACTATTTTATTATGTGGATGATCAGAAAGCACCAAGTGGAAATCATACATAGGCTTAAAACAGGGACAGAAAATGCCTATGAATCCATTCCAAAATAATTAATTACCATGCATGCAATCTAGTGGTTTTTTTAAATTATGGGATAATTTCAATTAATCCTTTAAAATGTTTGTGGAATTAGATTTTTATTTGAATCGATTAGTTTGAAAAATGTGAAAAAATATGAGCTAATCATTATTGGCCTAAAATATGTGAACGGATTTGTTGGTAAAATGTACTTTTAAATACAAATTCAATAGTTATGGCTCGTCGTTTCTTTAAATAATTTAATTCGGGAAAAATACTATCTAGAAAGATTTGCTTGAAGTTATAAATTGAGAACTACATTAACGAAAGTATAGCTTACGAATTGATCTTCCAATTGATCGCGCCTCACTTGGTGTTGACTGAAGAGTAATAAGATACAGGTAGATCCAAGTTAGCATCATTCTTATTAAGTTCCTTCACCTGATTACTATTAAAATCACCATTCCTCAAACATTGCACCTAATGGCAGATGATTGTGTCCAAATGCGCACACCTTTCTGAAACTCACTCACACCTCTCCTGATTGGTTAAATGCTGAGTTTCATCGTTGCTACCCCTCGAGGTTATATATATGCAAAATACGCTCAAACAATCTCCACAACCAATCAAAAGGGGAAATCGAGCACCAATGTTGTTTTTGGGTATCTGTTGCACCAACCAGTACGAAGAAATAGTGCTTAAGTTTTACTCAGCCGTATACCATATTACGATCCCTTTCAAACGAGGCTCATTCATAATACGACGTGTGGAACTATCGGATTCAAGGTGCCAAATGACCGAGACTTTGGAGTGTATAACTGTCAGTGTAAGAGACACTTCCAGATCCTAGAATCAGTTTACTAAATGAAATAGAAGAGGACCAGAATTGTGCCGTAAATCAAAGAACCGCAATTAATTAGTCAACGAAATAGCAAATTCCGTCCGGTTATAAACTAATGATTGGTTTTGTAAAGCTGTGTGAAAACTGAATTAAAATATGTCTATGCCGCTTCTTCCACACTCATTATATAGAATTGACATTTGTGTCAATTAGCTGTCCCTCACTAAATTATTTTGTAACGAACATTGTAGAAGTTGATGGACAAATGCTTAGCCAAATATATCTAAGTGATTCCGCAATCCTTAATCAATGACTCAAATACTTTACTATCATCCGTTTAAGTAGTAATAGACCAAACTAGCATTTCAAGAATCAAGAAATACTGCAACGTGTAATATTATTGGTAGCCTCAATGATGATACTCTTAGAGACCACCAGTGGTTCCAGTGGTCTATTTAGACCTGGACGAATAACGACTCTTCGCTTCATTAGGATGCTGATCTATTTAGGCATAAAGTGTCTTTCTGTTTATTTATCTACTTGTAAAAGACTTCATTACAAGATTCTAACGCAGGATAACTGTAACCAAGAAACCTAACGCCTGAGTAACTGGAGCTACTCTTAGCATCTTTGAGTTCATCTGAGAACACCAAGGACATTCTCCGATTATTTTCATAAGCTCTACATATTCTATTAACACTGAAGAAAAAATCGTTCTTTTTTGCAGTTATCGGTTCAATATATTTTATTTCCATAAAAAAAGGACACCTTATTCCCCAGGAATCATTTTACAAGCAGTGAATCTATCTACTTCAAACATAATCAATATTTTAAATCAAAGGTGACACGAAATAATTTACAAGCTCTATTGTACAGTTCATCCGAGATCGATAGTAGTAAATTTAAAAAACTTGACTTATTGGATTGTGGTAGCGGGATATTTACTGTATGGACACTCCACATTCTAAAAGTCACATTTCATGAATCGTCCACGCAGAGTGCTCCCTGCTTTCGGACGGTATTACTTGATGAGGAAGGGCCGGTATTGCCACCGCAAGTTATTTTTTCACAATTATTGGGAAGGTAATTGATCTTGTGAAATAGTTCACAGCTTACTGAGATGCGATGAATAAGATTTGGGGTTATATTCATTTAATTAAAAGGGAGTGTTAAAGCTCACTGTCAGCTCTAAGACTTAACAGAGTTTGAGTAATCCTTATAATTTCTTCTCACGAAATAAGGGAGAAGAGTGATATACGATTGAGTAGTTGCGTTTTTGTGAGTCGAGTAAAGTGTCAACATGTAAGATCTCGGATTCTATTTGTGTAATCTATTTAAAACTTATGGCTAAAGCTTTTGCACAAGGTCTATTGAAGATTATTTACATTATTTCTACTCTATCAATGACTCACGTTTCTGTCAAGAGACTCTAGAATACTGTTAACTGGAGATGCATCAAAAACGCCTTTTATACATTACATATTAACATTCTACTAAGCTATAGTCTTCATCCCATATACTCCATCAAAGTAAAATAGCATTACTTTGGACAGAACATCGAAATACTTCTGTGTCTTATCTTGCTCCCATCAAATGGCAACTCTATTCGGGGAATCAACTTGGCTTACCAGATGCCACCGAACTCCAACCTATCGCGTAAAACAAAATTATGTCTAAGTTTTGATTGATTTCCGGGCTAGTCAATAATGGGTAAATGACATTTTATTATTTCTATTTGCCACTCGCTCTATTTACTCGATAATTCTATTATTAGCTCGTTTGCATATGTCAAGGTCAAAATTAAAGTCAGTTTTGGGACTTTCAAACTCTAGGGTTCTTTCTCCCTTTTAAATCTGGAGGAACTGGGATATTAAGCTTGTAGTCGATAAAACGACCTGATTAGGAAATTCCAATGTTCATTTAAGTTGAAGATTAGCGTTAAGACTTCGTTAATGGAAAAGAGCTTTATATTGGGACCATGCCTTTAAAGCTTCCTTCAATCTTCGCCTTTGAAGAAGGTTGAATAATAGGGTAAGTGTGGATTCGAAGAATTTGACAGTTAGAGAAGTAATGAATTCTAATTATGTAATCTGATTAAAATTTGTCCTTTATGTTAACATAGTATTCCCATATCCATGCCTTTAATTCTCTCAATCCAAACTTTTAGGCCGAATTCTCCATCTCTCTCCTACCTTGTTATGTGAATGAAGATTATGGGATCTGGAAAGGTGATCGTTTAACAGGACTGATGTAATATCTCCAAATAGTAATATCTCATACAATCAGGCAAAATTGTCAAATAAGATCATCACTTAACTGGCGTTTATTTAACTTGGTATTTGTTATTCAACTATAAAGGTTTAAAGCAGCAATTTAAATACATCTTATGTGTGTGGGGAATATTTTCACCGAGTGAGATTAAAATCCAATTACTTTTAAACGCTTACGTAGGTGGGAGCTCTGATGAGGTCTATTTTTAAGTTGCAACTAATCCCCTGGAATTAATGGCAGTTAAGAAAGTTACAAGCGGTTTAGATCACCCAATACCATAATAACTTGCTATTTTTGTTCCAGTATTTGCGCAAATTTTGGGCTTTTTTTAATGACTGTAAAATTGTGGTAGTTTTGATGAAAATATTGGATTCAAATCCCGCTATTTTTTGAATGCAATATCAACTAAATGGAATACCGCCTGAAAAAATGGCAATACATGGAATGGCGTGAAACGTCAAATAATTGGCATGCAATGATTACGAAAGTTCTAATCAAGGGTTTGGCTCCAACGACCAAGATCACTTTAATAAAAATCTCCTTTTGTTTCAGCATTCAGACTGCCTTTGTGTCCTGAATGACCCTTCTATTCCTTTCACGGAACTCTCTTCTTTATATGTTTTTTATGAACCGGCTGAAAATTGTCTGATCATGAGAGCGGTTTTTGTAAATGCTTTAGGAGAGGGAGCACACGCACCTCAGGGCAACTGGTATTCCTGCGTGAAAAGTTAATTCTGCGATTCCGAAGCTCCAATGATGCATGGTTCTCCTAATTCGGCGTTCCTAACTCCTACCATCTAAACAATTTTTGTATGCCAACTGTTTTCCCATTGTAAAATGTAAAGTTTTTTTCCATTTAAGGAAAATAGTAGAAAATACCTATTTATATATAACTTTTATAGGTCTTTGCGACACTATACTGGCTCTGGGGAGAAATTAAATTGTTAGTTACAAACAAAATTAGCATATATGAATACCAAAAAGGAAAACGGAAAATGAATCTAAGGAATTAGATCGATTTCAAAAATTTGTCGTTCCTTAACTCGGAATTTCTCTATGTAGCAATAAACAATAAAGTCATTTATTTTTAATTTCCCTGTCCACGGAGTATGGCGAAGTTACAGAACTTATTTTAAACTATTTCATTCAAAATAATTTCTGACTACACTTTTATACGTTTATTAAAGCATCGATTTTTTTAAATACTGATAATATTTCTTCCGCTGTTCACAATGGATGCTCAGTTCTATTGTGTCAAAAAAAATGCCCAATAGTATATGTTATAAGGTTGAGAATATTAAAGGTGTGCAATTGTTTTGGAAATCATACCTGGGCATAGTTCCAGTCCTTTTTAGTGAATCGATCAATATATGCCATGTTATAGTGAAATTTTTAATTCAACTAAATTTCGAGCAATATTAACAGGACGGCGTCTTAAATCTACCTCGAGCTTGATGTGGGATGGGGCTCATAAGTTGGTTGGCTTTTAAAGAGTAGCAATTCAGGTGACTCGAGAGTTTGCATTCACTGCATGTTTCACCAAACAACGTGTCAGCAAGTTGAATCATAAAATGCTTAGAGGACTGTCTCAGTTTCGAAATGCAGATAGAAAAATAATAGAGTCTATTTGACAAAAAATGAAATTTTTCTTGAAAACCTGAGGTATCTGAAGATGTTAGCTTTTTTGAAGAGTGAAAGATTAAAATGTTAATATGTAACTTCCAAAAAGGTGCGGGGGATGCATTATTCTAGCTACTAAAAAACGTTGAATTACGCTTTTCGCAGGCAAAGGTTTGCATTCTTTTAGGCCCTCGTAATTGTGTACCCAAAAAATGCATTGTGTCGTAAAGAGTAGTCAATCTACATAATTGCAGAACGGTTGACTAATATAAGCCTTTAGGGGCTACTCTAATTTAAAGGAAAACGGTTCACCGTGGTTCAGTTTTGTAATGTACTTTGTCCAAAGCTCTCCTAAAACATATTTAAACCTACGTCTTAATGTAGTTCAATTAAGTGTCTTTAGTCTCGGTCCATTTTGATTGGATATTGAAGAAATGAAAACTCCATTGGCTCAATGTCAGTGGCCAATGATAGGATGGACGCCTGAAGGTGTTAGTATAAATCTGGCCTTTTTATTCGAATGCGTAGTTTCGATTTCAAAGTAAAAAGTGAGTTCGGTTTTTAACTAATATTTTTGTTACCAAATCGAAATTGTGCTTTTTAAAAGAATATTGAAATGGTATTTATTTTTAAGTTGCTTACATGATACTATTTAATATAAGTGCCACCATCATTTTCAACTCCTTCTCATTGCTCTGGAAGTTTGGCGATTCTCTTTCATGCTCAGATATAAGTCAGAAGTCCGTATTACTTATTTATCGATTTTATGCCACGGATTATCAAATGGATTTGTAAAATTTCACCTACATCTTCGTTAAACATAATTTTGGGTATATTTTTTAAGTGTACACAATTCTTATTGATGATAATACGTTATTAGTGATGAAGTTACATTTGGCACTCATCTAATCTGAACATTAAGGAAGCTTAGATGTGTAAAGTCACCTTTTTCTATTTCCAGGTAAAAAGGTCATGCTTCGTTATTCAGTCTCTCATGTCCTAAAGTTGATGGATGGTCAGAATAATTTAATCTCCGAGAATGAAGAAGCAAAAGCTGTACGTCTAGAAAATTTCCAAAGAAACGATACCTCAAAGAGTTTAGTCTTCGTTAGCCCCTACGACAGTCGTCGGAACTCTCCTTCCCACCAGGGATCTGAACTCAAGGAAGAAGACCATCTCTCCTCTGAAATGGTTGCTAAAAAGGAAGATGGTTCTGCTTTTGAAGTTACGGACAAACAGCGAGATTTTGACCCAACTGTAGCTGAAAAAGAACGCCTTGAAAGATTAATAGACGCCTATTCAATCATTCTGACTTCTGTTGGAGAAGATGTTAATAGAGAGGGATTACTCAAAACTCCCGAAAGAGCTGCCAAAGCTATTCTCTATTTTACGAAGGGTTATAAAGAATGTCTCGATGAAGTTCTCAACCAAGCTATCTTTAATGAAAACCATGAAGAGATGGTTATTGTGAAGGATATTGAAATGTTCTCAATGTGCGAACACCATATGGTCCCATTCGTGGGAAAAGTTACCGTTGGTTACCTACCAAATGGCAAGGTAGTTGGTTTGAGCAAGGTTGCTAGGATTGTGGAGGTGTATTCACGGCGGCTTCAAGTTCAAGAGAGACTAACTAGACAAATCGCAGAAGCATTGTACGCTGCTCTTAATCCAAAGGGAGTTGGAGTGGTTATTGAAGCTGCTCATATGTGCATGGTTATGAGAGGAGTTCAAAAGGTCAATGCTTCGACGGTTACCATTACAATGCTTGGAGAATTGGAAAAGAATCCAAAGATACACCGAGATTTCATGACAATGATTGGAAAGCATTAATTGAGATCTTGAATTAATATAATTATTTTGTGATAAAAGTCTTATTTCAATATTTATTTTGCGAAAAAAAATGAAATTTAACAGTTTAGTTAAAGGTAACTGTTTAAATGATTATCTAAATTGTTAATAATTTTGATAGAATTTAGATGAAAGAAATAAAAATTTTAATTTTAATATTCTAACTGGTGGTGTTTTGCTACTGAACTCAAGAAATGGAACCTGAGAAAATAAATAAAATCAATTGTGACTAAATATATAAGTCAGATTTAAATAATACAATCGAAATCTGGAGAAAGTAACAAAATAATGTCAGAAAAGCTTGTTTAATTATTTGTTTTATTAGACTTACTTAATTTTTTTAATTCAATGAAATTTGAGAATGTGAATTAATTCGCAAAGTAAAATGATCTTATTTATACTATGAATTTTAAAATAAAATATTTGGAAATTTCGACGTGGTTGACAATTTTATTATTTTTATTCCCTGCATTGGCTTACCGATCAAATTATTTCTTGTGGTACGGATTTTTAGCTTCACACGATAGCCACAAAATCGATAGTTTCGAGAGCAACTTAATTCATGCGACTTTGGGAGAACTTACGAAAGCATTTTGACAAGAGTTTCAAAAATTGCTTGTTTAAATCGTACAGCACAATACCCTGTCGTTAATCTAGAGATTAAGCTCCTTATTAATGATAATTTGTCCTTTATGAAAAATTGGATTCATCAATAAATTGTGTTACTATTTCATTCTCATCCAACTCTTCTATTATGGGGAAGACGGGAAATTTGAGATACACTTTGTATTAAAACTCACGTACGTCAACCCAGGGAGGAACAATCTTCAATTTCTGTTACAGAGATAGACGAGTCTCTTTAGTGTATCGTTTGAAAAAAACAGAGGTAAAAATAGAGGTAAATATCCCAAACCCTATGGACAAGGTCTTGCTTTTCTTCCACAAACTCTTTGATAGAAGCCATAGCCACGCTTTATTGGCCAAAGTATGAGCACGTTATACAAAAAAAAGTTTTTTTTACTTACTGTCAGTTACGATTTCTTCCCATCAATTGGTTGCCAGAACATGTACATCTAGTCCGAGTTTACAAAATGTTGTTGATTGGTTTTATCTAGTCCAGTCTTAAAATCATTCTAATCTAATATGAACGTGCTTTTAATGAATTCAGAAACTCATATGACAAGATTAATGCTCCATTCCATCTTCATTTTCTGAATATTTATTCTGTATTATTTAATTAACTATTGATTTTTTCGCTTGATGGAATCCAATTTACTAAAAAAAGACCAGTACCAACGTACCCTAGCAAGAATTTTAAGTTCATGGAGAGATGGAATTCTCAAATACTTATTTGATTGTATATCTTCCAACATTCATGTCATGTTTTTAAAAATTATTTTTTTTAATTTGGATAAATGTACAGTTATTATATTATTATTATGTGTAACGTGTTGGAACATGTTAGATCTGGTTTCAATGTTAGTTTATGTAACTAACTATCCAAATGAAACTCGTAATGTGTTGCTTTAATTGATACATTTTAATTTCCATCTTTCATTTGAATTCATTTATCATCTTTGTTTTGCATTATATGACAACTGGTAATTTCAGTGCGTGATGTCAATGGTTGGTAAAATTTGCAAACCTCAATCTGCTCATAAGTGTCAAAGTCCAAGGAATACGAAAAAGCACGTTTCATTCACTGTTAAAGAAAAAGCAATTTTAAGCCTCACTTGATCCGAAATTACATCTGTGAAAAAAAGATTATTGAAACCAATTTATTCAGTGATCGTATAACTAACGTATAAGGTGGCAAATGATATCCAGTTATCGAATTTTGTGTATAGTCGTTATAATTCGCTCTAAAATATTACCAATAATGGTTTTTCACAAAATTCTGCTTTGTAAGTCAAAAAAAGTTGAAAATTGCATTGAAAAGCTGAGAAAGATAATCCTGAAACCTAACACATTATTGTAGTTATATTTATATAATATTAATCGGCGGGAACTTATACTTTGACGGCTTGAAGATACGTTCATCTCAAAGGATCATTTTAACTGAATATCAAATGATTAGGGAGAGATGTATTTTTCGTTATCTTAATAGAAAAAGGCTACGCTTGTAAATATTTAAGTTCTCTTGAGAAGAGAGTGGATTAAAGTTGTTTCGTGATAATCCACCGCAAATGTTTAATTCACTGGAGATTTTTAATATTGAAGGCTTGTCGGACTACTCTATTGGTTTGAATACATTCAAATCCTCGATTAAGCATTCAGTACGTGAAATAGTCAGGTTTCCTTATGAGAGTTATGACAAAATGTCTAAAAATACTGAAAAGTTTGAGAGAATTAATCAGTAAATTTTGTAGGCTATATAATCTCTAATAAGCTATGAAGACAAGGAACGAACTATTTCCAATTATTACGTTTTTCTTATTGTAATTAATTAATAAGGAATGATAAATAAAAGCTCTCGATCATTAGAGTAATTCGAAAATATATTGAGAAGTTGCGGTTAAATGCAATACCTCCTAAGGAGGATCACTTCAGTGTTACCAAATTGCAGAGTAGTAATGAGAGGGCAGACGCAGGAAGATAGAAGCAGAACAATTTTCTAATCCATAATAATGGTAGTGAACAATCATTTCATAAAACAGGGGCACTTCCGGGAGAAAAGTGAAACTTACGAAGGAAATCATGAATGAACTTATCTAATTAAATTTAAAAAAAAGTCAAGAAAGGTATTTTCTCTAATAATTTATGGTAGTTATATTGGACACGATCCGTAGGTCACTAAAATAACCTTGGTAACAATTTAATTTCATGACTCTCTGCTTCAATGGTGATTGTATCTGTGGATGATACCTTGATTTCCTCTTGTAGCACATATCGTAACAAAATGTGTTATCAATAATGCTAAATCGGATATTTCTCTTTTATCATGCTTAAGAATTTTTGCCTATGGACAAAACTAATAAGTCGAACAGTCAAGTTAATGCAAATTTTTAAGGGTCTTGACAAAATAAGATATCAATATTAATAAAAACAGCGACAGAGTAACGAGCACAAAGTCAATTCATACGTGGAACTCAAAGAACACCACCCTAAAATAATAATGTTCAGTGCTTACCCGACTTGAGTTTTTGGGACTTACTATTATGGAACAATACTATGATGTTTATAGAAATAACGTGCCAATATCTTTCGAATTATAAGTTCGGCCGAATTAAAAAAGGAGTGAAAAAAACTAGGAAAAGGGATTCTGTTTAAACTAGAAATTAAAGGTAAGACTATTCGCTATAAATTCTCTACGTTGAATCGGTGCAATTAGGAATACAATTAAGAGTCAACAGATTGCATATGAATTTCAGTGGATATTTCATCAAAATATAGACGAGGTGGGAAAGATTATTATGAATATGATGTCAAATGGAACATTACATAAAAAGTACAAATTTTGCATGACTTAAGAAATAAAAGAGGAATTACAAAAAATATTAAAATACAAATTCCCCTTAAGATTTGATTTAAAGCGTTAAAATAAATCATTTTGACCTGAAAAATATAAATTGATGTGAATATTTTACTGCGTCTAATGAAAATAATTATGCCGACTTTCGTTTATCTTTTGTGTAAGAGTGCGCATCAATTGCAGTTTGAGGATTAGAGATATGGTTATGGATAAGGGCAGGTTCGAGATTCTATATCCCGATGGATGTGCAGAAATTAATGGAAATTTACGCGCAGACGAATTAAGAAAACGTATTAACGTATGATTAAAATGGTGAAATTTTATTTTTTCAGGACATTAATGCTGCCCTGCGCGATATGATGCGTCAGGTTGGGATTAGGGATGAAACAGTAGAAGAAGAACCAGATAATCAACATTCCGTCTCTCAAACGCAAAATCCAATAGAATTAGTTGGCCTTCTTTTGCATTTAATGTCTGATCAATTCACCCATCATCCAGATGCTGACATTCGTCTCCGTGTTTGTGCTGCCGTCTGTTATCTCCTTAAGTTATTCTGTCCCACAAATCCTTTTGAACTCCTCGCTGATTCACAAAGTCGTATGAAGGACGTTCTCTCTTTTTTAAATGAATCTCTCATTCAACTTGCCAAGTTGCACAGTAAGCATGATGTAAATTATCCCCGACTTTTCGCTATTGTATATGTAAGTTCTTTATGTTTTGCTCTATATTGACCTTAAATTAGACCTGCTGTAAATTAGACGTATTTACTTGGTGCCGATTTTTTGATGAGGGCGAAAAATATCTTCTTGATTGTTTGAAAACTCTTCTTACCATCACAAAGTAAGATCACCCCTTCTCAGTTTACTCAGTTTTGTAGAAATCTTCCTGTATGGGCCTGGTCAGACGAAGAGACTGTGCAGCAGTTTATCCTCAATTCTCTTGTCACTTTAATAAACCAATGTAAATCTCTCTTGAATAACGAAATTGTGGCTTATTTGCTTTCTTTCCTGATTGAGCCTGCTAAAAGCTCTCAACCAATTCAACATGCTTTGATCAAGGATTTAATCGTCAGATGTAATAGTCAACTAGAATATCCTATTCAAATGGTAAGGTGAAATTAGATGTTTCTGATTTCTAGCTGATTCAAAATTCGTTGGTATTGAGTGATCAAAAGGCCGTTCCGTCTACGGATATGGAGGAGTCCGAAAATGACACTTCGCCTCAAGATCCTCTTGGTGAACACTCTTTCATAATTATCTACGCTCTCCACACACTGCAGGAAAGTCTAGTCGCCCCTATTCTCCCTTGTGTGGAGTTGAAGTTAAAATCAAGCAATTCGAGAGAAAGGAAGAGAGCTTTTCGTCTTCTCACGCGAATTTTCTCCGAACCTAACTCTTCCATTCATCACAAGAATCCGGAGCTGTTTGCCACTTTTCTCTCGAGATTCAATGATATAGATGCAGAAGTTAGGAGTTTTTGCATCCAGATGGTTCCCATGATGCTGAAACAGAATCCTGAACTTCCAAGGTCCAAATTAATTGATTGTCTCAAAGGGTGCACTATTGATAGGGTTGAATGTAAGTTTTGATCAGGTTTTATGCAATTCACCTTTTTTTCTAATAATCGTTAGTTTTTTTGGCGGTCCTTATTGATCCTTTCATTAGAATTATATTTAAGTCTTTATTTCACTAATTCGCTTTTATCATGCATTTTATTGTAAATCAGTCATGTTTTTCCTTATTGATAAGCACATTTATTTCAAGATCCTCTCGAGAATACGAATTAGACAAGCACTTATAAATCCTAGTCATTTGAAGGGAGCTCTACTTGACGTAACCCTTTTTTTCTCGATTTGATATTCTCTTCTATCTTTGATTTGCAACATTTAGTTCTTAGCTTCATATTCAATGAAGATCTCTTTTGTTCCTTGAACTGGCTTGAATTCGGAATAACTGTATGAAAGAATGCTTAGTAAAGTAAGATTAATTGTAGGGCCGGTTTTTTGCACATTTGTTTTACTCGACGCGAAGATTTTAAGCTAAAAGCCTTTTACGAAGCGAAAGCCATTTTCTTTGATTAATTACTAAATTCAATTAAGAAACTTTTTTGAGCATTTAAAGTTAATATGCAATGGTTCTTGTTAGTAGGTTGAGTTATCAAGTGCATAGCCAATATGGCTTAAAATAATTGTATTAACACGACTATGCTGGTCTTTAAAGCGTGTGTGTTCTCGTCGATTTTCCCAGTTTCCCTTTTGTTATATGCTATTTTTATGATGGGAATAGCTTCCTGATGGGGCATAAATCAACTTATTGTATTTTGCGCTTAAAAAATGTCTGCTGTTTATCGTCACTACCATTGGCAGACGCGGTGTCTTTTGTTATTTTATTTGTTCACAATCATTGCAATTTTTCGGTCTACTCGTGTTTTGGATGGTTGTACGCCTCCATTTCCGATGGGGAAGTTGCCTTCTGTTACATCAGAAAGTTTGACCGGGTCGTTAATTGAATGTGTTTATTGCTTTATTAATTCTATTATCACTTTTTCATGCGTAAATGTTGGCAAATCGGAATATTCTTTCCTTGCTCTCATTTTCTGTAATCTGCCTGTTGGATACTGAAACTCATAAATCAAACGGGGAGTGAGTATTTGAGGAAAATATGGCATATTCACAATGAAGTCTGATTTAGGAATACTGACATCGATGAATTCCGTTTTTTTGCCAATGCCACATTCTAATCGTATTCTGTGCACATTTTCCGTCATTTGCGACTATTTAGAAATAATTTTTTTAAATCTAGTATTGGCAATACAGTAGTATCAATAACTCAACTGGCTGCTAAGATGGGAACATGCTTAAACGTTTAAACCAGGTGCTTTCTCTGTTTCAGCTGTTCGATTGCTATCTCTCAAGGTGGTCTCCACTCTGCGACATGAATCGAAAGATAAGACGGAAGTAGAGTCACTATTTGACATAATCTACAATCGATACAGGGATCGATCTCTTGCTGTTCGTAAAGAGGTGCTTGCAGAATTGGCTGCTGTCTACAAACAAAATCTCCAGTCTTCCGAACCCAATACAGAAAAGATGGTTTTAACTCTCAATGCCATTCTCCAAATGTACTACCAACCGTCTCTTGATGACAAGTGAGTTTGTTGACGTAATTCCCTCAAAGCTGAATAGTTACCATTGGTGGCAAATGCTTTTCAACATTTATTTTTTGGAGAGACTTAAGTGGAAGCTTACGTTTTATTGTCTCCTTGTCGTTCAGTAATATTTATCATTATTGATCTTTTTGATTGCTGATTGCAGAGCACAAATATTTATACTCTGATTCGCCAGAGGTGGCTTTTACTGTACTAAGTTTATCCGGTAGCTGTGTTACATCTTTCATCATAAAGCGGCGTGTTGTCGATTCAGAGGTAACGAGTTGCATCGATCAATATGAAACCACCCAAGGTCATTAAATTTAGGGATCAGGCTATTACGTGTCACTATGTAGATGTGTGGCGTCGTTTAATCACCAGTTAGCTTTCTCTATGTTCTCTAGAATCATTGTGGAGCGACTATTCAAGAGCTCAATCGTGCCTTACAACTTCCCAACCAAGGAACGAGTGAAGAGTCTGTTCACATGTTATCAGATGGCTGATGATACATCCATTAAGGCAATTCAGGAGCTTTTAAAGGTGCAATTTATGTAAGTTCGATTCTTTTTGTCTCTCATTACATAATCAGATCTAAATGTCATTTAATCATCCATTCTGCTCTGGATATTCTAAGAACTTCAAGCCATTAAGAGTGACCACTTTTCTAATGTTTATATTTATGTTGAATAAACCATTTTAAGCATATTTAAAAAAAAAAACATCGCTTAGATTTAAAATATTAGGAGTATGTTAGGTGGTCAGGTATGTTGGTTAGTGGATGAGGGCCTGATATAGGGGTTGTTTATTTTTAGTGGGTAGATTCAAAGGTATTTTAATATTCGTGGCCTAACCAAACGCTATTGAAATCATGCAGAGGAGATGTAATAGAAAGGCATAGAAATTCATGAGAACGTAGGATATAAAGATAAAATAAGTAATCTTAATTGTTAAAAGATACGACAATACGACTATAGTGGTTACTCCCGTTTCAAGCAACCTCGGACTGCAGTTAAGTGTACATTTTTGGTGCCTAAGTTTCTCAGTGCTTTCTGCATTCCCATTTTGATCTGCGTGTTACGAAGTGCTCCAGTATTGACTTGCGTGGTTGGTTGTTTAGCCTACTTCCAATTCTTCAGTAGCAACGGTCTTGTGGTAACTTTATTTTCAGCGCCCATGTTTTAGTTCAAAAATCCACTATTGCATTTCTCTTATATCAGTGCTTTTCCGTTTGATTTGAAGTCATGAAATTTTAAATAATCATAAATTATTCATATCCTTTAACAGCCTCTGGATGGGGTTTCGATCTTCAGCCAGGTATCTAGTAGAGGACCAATCTGGATTGTGTAGTCTAGAAAGTGCAGTTTGGTCCAGATTTAACTGCGTATAGGGTTTTATTTTGGAAAGTTGGCATGATTCTTGGACTATAAATTTCAAGTACTTTTGAAACCAGCGGATATAAGCACTATAGTCGGGACCTGACAATTAGAGATCATTGTAAATTATAAAAATATGCCTTATTGGCTTTAGAGGATCGGCCTTTGTACGAGATGTTCTTCGCATACTCGTCGAACATCAGGGCAAACGGATCACGGGTCGATCAAATGCTGAATTGATTCGGATTATTCAGAAACTCTCAAGTAACTTCTCCTTATTTTATATTTCACCTTATTTAGCCTTATAATTTTACTATTTTCTTCGGTAGGTCTACTGCCAAAGGCTGACAAGGCAGTTGATCATTTGAAGAAATTCTTTAATGGAGTTCTCTCGGATCGTGGTCTGAGAAACAGCGTTTGTCAGCTCTTCCATCTCAGGTGTTCATCAAGCGTTGCCGCTCAATGCATGGTGTGTAAAGAGTAGTCCTTGCTTGATAATAATTTCTTGATCCTCATGAACTTACTGACTTGAAGGTTTATTTCGGAAAACAAAGTATCCTACTTTATCGCGTTGTATTTAGGAATATAATATTTGACTTTACTAGTTTACAACAGTCTTTCCGGTGCTGCTGTGGCGTTTCAGCAAAGATCATGATGATTGCTTGATCTTTCGTTGCCTATTATTGTTGAAATCTACCTAAAATCAAATGCTTTGTAAACGTTGCTTTTAAAGAATGAACAGTACGTATAATTGGGCTATTCGTTTCTTCCATTGCAATACTGCCTCGACTACTTCTATGGAATCTCCACCTGTAAAAAAATCGCATAATTCCATATTGGCTCGTAGATAATCTCTAGCAATGACTGTATGCTTTTAAGTTGCTGTGTCTAAAATTGGCCACGGCTATTGAGACTAAATGACTTTCGAAGACTCAGTGATCGTTTCCAACCATAATCAGAGCTTACTTACGACTATCACTGAAGGAGTGTGTTTAGGTACGCAGATTTTCGAGGTGTAGCTTCAGTTTAAAGAATTCCTTAATATGCTGTATGAAGTTTCTTTTTTTGCTTTCTATTTATATTTGTTATACAATTAATTACTCATATTACAATTCGATTGTAATAGTTACGCGCATGGCTAAAATGCAATGTTTGGATGTATTTTAAGAGCCATTTTGCGTAAATGCAACTATTTTCACCATCCTGGTGGAAGTTTGCTCAAATGCTGCCGATTTTCATTACATTTCACCCTATTTCACTATTGGTCTTCTCTTAGTGTGGTCACATTTGGTCGGGGTTGTTCCGTCTTAGTAAATTAAGTTGTATTGCTCATTCGTGAGAGTAAAAAAGTGCTCGCTACTCTCATGCTCAGTCACTTAGAGCTGCAAGTTTAGATAAATTAAATGACCTATCGCATAACAGAATTGGATTCAAATTTGTTAGCTCTGTCTTACTGAGTGGTGTTCCGTTTACTGTGATTGTCTCTGAGCTTTGTCGAGCTTATCTTTTGATTGGCTTAGATCAATGGTAACATAAATAAAAGATGGTTGTAAAACACATTGTACCCACTTTCCGAGCTAATAAAACACGTGCTTTACGTTATAAATGCTGTTATTATACCAATCATTAAAAAAATTTTAAGGCTCCCGACTCGGAACCATGGATTTGTTTTGGTTGAAAAAAATAGTCATTTTCTTTTAATTTACTCTCCTTAGCATGATATTCTGAAACGAGTGTCCACAGATACTAGCATCACTGGTCTCGATGTAGCTCAATACAAGCACACTGTTAAACTCCTTATCGAACGTTGCGCTTCCGTTCTCTTCGACGAGGCCTTCGGCCAAGAACTCCTCACACGTCTGGTTGTTTCCATGGAGACTGTGTCCTCACAGAATTCAATCGCTGAGGTGGTTAATGAGGAGATAATTCGAGATCTTCGAATTCTTCTTGCACTGTCGGTGTACCACAAGGATATACTGCCTGCGGATGATATGTTCCAGTACGTGAATAGTGTACTATGCAATCATCGAGGCAATGTGATTCCTGATGTTTCTGCAAATAGTACTTCGGCTCAAGACCCATGTACTCCCGTGGAGCTTTGTTTGCAAGTGAGTATTCTGTATGCCTTTATTATTCATATCAAGCCAAAATGTTATCTTTTATCATAAGGTCATGATGTAAGCTATATCAAAATATAAATTTATTTGGTAATTTCTAGATCCATCAGCTAATCCATACTTTTAAATAAGTGGTATATTTCACTGGGTTTCTGATTAAATTGAATGATTGTCCGTGTCGCTTCAAATAATTTATATTTAATCAATGAAACTTGCTCATCACCAAGCTGTTTTTAACCAAAAAATTTGGAAGATATGAGCAAAGGCTTAATATTTCATAGGTTTCTAGATCTCGGCTAGAATAATTGCTTTCCAAGATTAGTTGACAGTCCATACTCGTATTGTTCAGAGCCCATTGACGGTAGAGCAACGTGATTTGTACTACATTTCTTCCTGATTACCCTTACAATACTTCTCTCTATATTATATTTTCTGTTTCAGATTGTGAAAAGTGTATGATGTTTTGCAATCTGATTAATTACGTCATGTGATTTACCTAGGTGAAAAGCTATTTTTTAGTTTTTTAATTTCAACCTGGAGCATAATGCTGCACGTGTTCTGCAGACCTTTACTATTTTTACCGCTCTCATCGAATTTATTAGCTACCTTAATCTGATTTTAATGACAAATTATCGTCTCTTCCATAATTATCGCTAGCTCATATTGATACATGAATTGATTGAGGCGATAGGTTCACTGCGGGAAAGAAGATGGGAGCGTGAGCCTTTTAGCTTCCTATTACTTTCCGCTTTGTCTCATGGTCTTATCCACGACCAGTGTCCATGAAACTATATTATGTCATTAACTAATTCAATCACGGTTCCATATGTTGGGGGGTCTACGGGGGATGAGTTAGCAGGTGCTAAGAGTACATGCATGCATGTGGACATTTAGTTGTTGGTGCTAACCATGCCCAATTTTTCGCAAAGTAGTTTTAGTTCTGATGAACAATAGAAAGGAAGTGAGAGCGGGTCAAAAAGATAAAACGCTATCAATGCTTCTTGCCTCGTTTAGTTTTGAATTCGGTTTGTAGTGTTTACAAAACGGGCAGTTCACATTCCAAAATTTGAATTTCACTTTTTACTCCCTGAATTGCAGTAAATACTTGTCTGCGATGCTCTCAATACTTAGCAGCCGTGCTTTAATCAAGAAGTGTTCGCCTTGAAGCCTATTCTTGTGTCTCTTCTCGTTTAGATCCTATGTTGTTTATTCGGTGGGGGTCCAATTTACGGTCCAAAAGACGCTGGAGGCAGCGGTGCCACACTCGATCAGCAAACCGTTGATTTCCAGGCGACACTGGAGGATACCGCCGAGGGAGGTGGTGACAAACACTCCAAGCGTCATCGTACTACCCGTAGTGCCCTTGCATATCCCTTCTACTCGGGAAGTGGAGAGCAATTGTATGAGCAGGCTAGTCAGATCCTGCCCCTACTGGTCAAATTCTGTACTACGGGATTGACAGCAGATTATCCACCAGTTCCTCCGATTGTTGAATCAAAGAAAAGCAATGCTTCGAATGCTAATTCGGGAAAATCGAAAAGTGAGTTCATTCATTAGATCATAGAATCGAAGGCAAGGTTTAATGGTTATTTTGCCGGTTGTATGGTTTGAACGGATCTTTATTAAGGCTTGTCGTATAGATAAGTTCACTAAATATTTGAGACCATAGAATCTATAAGGTATATAAAAGGCAAAAATAGGGACTAAGATGCAAAAAAGCAAAATGCAAAATGGCAAGTGGCCATTTGTCTTCTATCCGCCCAATTCCACCTCTAGCTTGATCTAGCCAATGGCTACACTGACCCAGTTCGGCTTTCACATTGGTCCAACACGCATCGGGGCTTGTGCCTTAATTTGGTCCAGCAAGGTTGCGAGCCTACTTCTAACCTATTTTTTTCACATCATCCCAGTCAAAGGTCAAAAATTCAGTGTCCACTGAATCTCAAATCGTACTGGTTGGTTTTAATCGTAGAGAATGATGAGTTGCTCGTCTAAATTGCCAGATAACAAGTATTCGATCTTCATCGCTGTACATTTATTAAATGAAACAGCCAACCACACTCATGTTGGTTGCTTATTATAATGGCACCGTGGTACTGCTCTTATCCATGATGTATGATGAATGTTTTTTGCAAAATGAGCTTGTAAGTTTTAGTTCTTTATTTATTTTTATGCTTTTTTGTTTCTCATTTATTTGTTCTCTAGATGTTCGGAAACGCGGAGGCAAAGATGAGGTCGCTAACGACGGCGAAGATGAAGATGCCGTCACTGTCGGCCAAGCTGGTCTTGCCTGGCGTAGAGAGAAACGTAGGGCCAAGCTCTCCGTGCGAGTTCTTCGTCAACTCCTCACTGTAGTCCACTCTCTTGCTGGCAAGCACTCTACATTTCCAAAAGGTCCAGTCTCTTCTCTTAACTCTACTGACAACAACAATCAAGAGACGTCGATAACGAAGGAGAATGGGGATGAGAAACTGGAAGGACAAGCTGTAGCAGATGGTGAGGAGCAGGCTACAAAACCAGCCAGTACGTCCACAAACACGGAGGGTGACACAGAGGCCATGGAAGTTGGTAGTACTAATAATGAGGAAGAGGCGGAGGAGGAGAGAACCACTGCAGATCTTGAGTCCGTCTGCTCGGAAGCTCCCAGAATGGCTGAGCTGGAAATTACGATCCAACGGACTTTAGATGAAATCGTAAAAGTATGTTCTATTCGTCTCAACTGGTTGGCACCCTTTGAACGATTTAGAGGCGTGATTCTTTAACAGAGTTTAGTATTTTTTATGATGAGTTTACAGTTGAACTGTGAGAATTATTATTCTTTTATCGTTGCGCTTACCTTGTGATGAGTTTCCATTATTTTTAATTATAATTACCTATCAGTACAATTTTATTAATTCGTTTATTTTCAAATTGTCAGATTTTCGGGCAAATAGTTTTCAATTACAACAATTAGGATGTGTTTTGTGGAATTCGCTTTGACATTCATAAATTAGCTCAAATCTGTGATTAGGTATTCGTTACCAATTTTGAGAGTTGGTGGAAATCGTGCGTTACAATTGCTATAACTCTTCCTTATGATTTGTTTAATTCAAATAATCGAGAACTGCCTTGTATCCATCCTTATTCTTACCTTGATTTTAGCAGATTACTGAGGTAGAGCTTCCTTGTCCTTGCAATAGTAAACTTACATAACCATTCTTTTGAACTTTATTGTTCATCATTCTCAGTGCGTCGATATTTCCAATATGTCTCAACCAATTCAGCTGAAAATACCTCTCTTAATGCTTTAATCAATACGAGAGAAGAAGGCCAACGTTGAAGCCAATGGCCGCGACTTCATTCAAAGGCACTGAAAAGAGGAGACTGTGGTCTTGGTTAAGCTTTTCTGATTTGTAAAATCTAATTATGGGTACAACTGACGTGACAGTGTTGTCACAGGACGAGGTCAAATAGGGGATAGTAATAGGCGCTGGTTTTGCATCGTGCATTAATGAGGAGTCACATTTCATATTTGCTCCCAATCCCATTTAGTAATGCTTTGTCCTTGGCTTACCTTGAGTAGAGGCGAGGATAATCATTGTACCTCTGATGTAAGAAACCTCGAATTGTTGCCTACATTATATGTCAGTATGGCTGCCCATCCGTATCATTGGGTGGGCACTGACAGGCATTGAACTCGTGACCATTGGCTTCGTCGACGTGCACTTTAATCATTACACCATCGACGTACATATTTAATCACGAATATTTATTTGTATCAAATGGCAGGCTTTATGATAGTTGTCATTAGCCCTTTAGTTGACTTCGTGGCTCACAGAGGGAAGAACATCAAATTTACAAAAAGTGGAGAGGGGGAACAGAGAGTGATTCACAGATGTATAAAAGACAGACATAAAGGTAGAGAAAAAGGTAAGGTAAGGTGAGTACTCTGGAAGTGGCCGAATGTGACACATAGTGGGATCATGGTAGTTTGAAGTGAACTGCCGGTTTATAGACTTTTTTGCCGTATGAGTATACGTTGCCTAGGGTGCACCACGTGGAGGTAAGTCTATCACACACCTCTTAGTCACAAATGTATATGTATATTAGGCTTTGTGTGAACTTTGGCTGATTTTTGAGTAAGTTTCTTATTTCAACCTTTTTCATATTTATAAAAGTAATAGTACATTTTTTTTCTCCCGTGATGTAGGAAAAAAGTTTTTTCTGTTAAAGTTCATATGTGATTTTGATCATTGTTCTTAACTTCATCTAAACAAATTAGTCAAAGAGGTCACTTTAATTACTCTTTGACCTCTTCTTTTTAGACATGTTTGGCTTGCGAGATCTGCAGTCCCCACTATATTACTTGCTTGTCCACATTAAGTCATTTTGGTCTGCTCTTCCCTGGTGTCTATAACCGTCAATTGAAACCTCTAATGACCGGTCATTTGATTCCAAACCTTCTCACTAAGGATGGACTAGATACTCTAGCCTCTGATGGCAAATCTAAGGCAGCTTCAACCAAAGCGGCTAGAAAGAGTGGACAAAAGTTATGCCAACCTTCCACATCGAAATCCAGTGGTGAAGAGGCGAAAGCATCTGACTGGACCCTTGATGGAAAT
Organism: Hymenolepis microstoma; assembly: GCA_000469805.3. Classification (NCBI taxonomy): domain Eukaryota; kingdom Metazoa; phylum Platyhelminthes; class Cestoda; order Cyclophyllidea; family Hymenolepididae; genus Hymenolepis; species Hymenolepis microstoma. Next base: position 3,848,263 of record LR215995.1, on the reverse strand, counting down.
GTGTCACTACTCACCCGAGCCAAAGTAAGACTGTTGCTAATTTTGAGGTCTACTGAAATGAAAATAAGTAGATGTGTTAAGCTGTTTGTGTTTTTGTAGATTGCAGCAGTGAAACTGATGGCTAATTGGTTAGTGGGACTGAAGCTGCAGAATAAGCAAGTTGCACAGATTATTATTCGACTTATTCATCGGATTATTGTACATGATGGTGATCTGACTGGCAAAGGTCATATGAGGTAAGCTAAACTTGTGTGGTGTTAAAAATTAAAACGTGTGCTCATTCCATTTTTTGCCATTATTAATAGAATAAGGAGAACTTTACTATTACATCAGTTCATTTTTAACAGTTTAAGTGGAAATTACGAGAATGAACTGACATTTTGATTTGTTCTTGTTAATTCTGTCTCTGTTTTTATTCATGCCTGCTCATTATAACACCCTACTTAGTCAATTTCTTAGCATTGGCTGCCTACTGGGATATTCCATTGTTACTGGGAAAAATTAATGTGGATCAAACGTAATTCGCCTTCGTCTCTTTGGTGAGAAAGTATGCTCCTTTGAGGTCAACCGTGGGTTATGGAATCGATAGAGACTATCCCGATGTTTGTAATACAGTAGTGAAGATTGTGTGTGTTTAAATGAAAAGTAGTCGAAAAATCGCATGTCCGGCAAACGAATTTTGCCCGCGGTATTTTATGGAACATTCGCTTATGCCTTTAACAGTGCGTATTTCAATAAAAAGCATAAATTTTTCCTATGGATGTTTAGCTTTTCTCAAACTTTTCTCTTTCGTTTGTTCATTTCTATATATTCAAATAACAAATTTGTGTCAGTTTCCATAAATTCCTTCTTTTTTTGCACACAGTCTAGGCGACATGTCCCGGATGCGTCTGGTGGCCGCAACTTCATGGTTAAAGATAGCCAACTTCCAGTTTTACGCTGAAGTCATTGAAGTGGGATGGTATCAATCGATGTCCTACGTTATGTGTGTATGTGCCTTCATTCTATCTCTCTACACTGAAGTTTTTTCATTATTGGTTCTAAGATTTGCTGTATCTTATTTATCTAGGATCCATGTTCCAGTGTTCGCCAGAGATTCCTTGAAGTCCTCCACAAGGGTCTGATTCGGCTGAAACTGCCACTGGAATATATGGCAATGTTTTCGCATGCTGCCGATGTTCCTGATTTACTGTTCCGTCAATTTGCAAAACAGTACCTAGCTGCGAATGTTAAACAGAGACGAGAGTTTCTAACCAAACATGGATCGTTCAATGAGAATCCAAGTAAGTCATGTTTTGACATTTTGATTAATCTTATCGCAGTTAAAGTTAGTTCACTCAAGGAATAAAGGCTAAATTTGGTCGTTTGGAGATGCTCTTATTTTAATTTCCAAAGCCCATTAACAAAGCGTTCTTCAATACTCATCTTGAATAGAGAGTGGCTACCAGGAAAAAACGAAGTTTGAGGTGTAGCATTTCTTCGAATGAACATTGGTCCATTGTTTTTATTGTCAAATGATTATTTTAAATGATTGCTCATCAGATGGACAAAGGATTCAAAATGACTTGCCTTAATTCAGCTTTGGCGCCTATTTCTTTCCAATTTCCCTTCTTTATTCTCCATTTTTATTCTGTGATGTCTAAACCTAACTCCTAAGGTATTTCCTCTGACTAAATTTAGTGCTTCCTTGACGTCACTTCTACGAATCCCTTGTCCAATATTGAAGAAATTATGCCAATGGTCAAGATTCTGTCTACTTTCTGCGATGGATTGACTATGGCGAATTGGAAAGCAATTATTGAAATATGTGTGTTGGGTTAATGTGTTTTTACTGAGGCTCTATCTTAGTATGGTCTAAATCGTTGGGATTGTGATATTTTTTCTCTTAAAAGGCTTCACATGTCCACACTAATCGTGTTCATGCGCGTTCTATGGCTGCTGTTGACTAATACGCTGGTTGATTTCCTATTTCACTTGCTTAGCTCCTTTCAGTTATGATTTAAAAAATAAATTGTATTGGTCTTTCTCGTTGCAATTTTAATATTTTTTGTCTCACGCTATTTTAGAAATCCTCTTCGCTCTGTTGCCTGATTTCGTGCTGGCCTATGCGATTCACTTACTCGCTCATGATCCAGACTGGGAGGATCCTAATGATGTGGCCCGACTCAATGTCGTCAAATCGTGAGTGTTCAATACTTTGATCCCTCTACTCTCATTTAAGTTTATTATCTCATCTGATCTTTTTTCTACATTTAGAGCACTATGGTTCATCATGGAACCGATCATGGCCGGTGGAAATAACTACACGTTCTTGAGACAGCTCTTAGAAAAAATCAAACACTCTCAAGACGCTCTCAGACCTGGCGATGAGTCAATTAACACTGTATGTGTTATTAATTAATAACTGGAAATTTGTGCTCTTTGACACAAAGCCCTATCTCAAAGTGTCGTCGCTTGTATCTTGTACTCGAATAATTAGAAAGTAGCGCTACTTTCTATTAGTCCATCTGAGTTGGGCTGGGGGTTATTCCTTCGCAAAACAGATCATTAGTCCCAACAGCAAAATAGAACGCGACAGCTTTTCCTGCAAGCGAAGTAGCACGAATTACATTGGACCACTGATGCATGACCAACTGTTGTGGTATGAGAGAGGTGAAGGGAGAGCAAGAAGCAGATCAGATCGATATAAACCTCTAAGTAGTGCATGATAGGAGATAAGCTAACTGGTTTAACCCCATTGTGCGTATCACCGGCTGACCCAGGTAGAATTAGCCCACCCATCAGTCGTCGTGCGCTTATTACAAATGGTAATGTAATTTTTGCTCGTTGTGACATTGACTGTTTTATGATTTGAAGTATATATCCCAGCTATTATCACTAAAAGAGTTGTGCTTTAATATTGCCACTTACAGTCAATAATAATAGACAAGATTATCACCGTGGGTATTTCGTTTTCAGCCATTGTTTCTGAGTCCTTATCTTATTCATCTAATTCTTTTTTAATTACAGAAAATCTATATGGCCTGTGACATCGCCCTCGGTCTTCTTCTAACTCGCAGCAGTAACATAGTCTGGCGAGGTTGCGAGTTCGAAATTAAGCTCCCCCGCAGTCTCTTTCATCGTGCACCCTCTTCTTTTTCCAATCCTGATTTCGCCCAAATCTGTCCCTCTGCAGGAGGAGGCGGCTCCGACAAATCCCCCGCTCCTCTCATCACCTTCACCCCAACCAAGAACGCCAAGGCTGTCAAGGATGGTCTAATTCCACCCCAACTGTTGAAAGTAAAAAACACTGCTTTGACAGCAAAGGCACGACAAAAGCGACGTCAACAACAGAGCGAAGAATCTGTGGAGGAGTCCTCGGAAGTGGTTGTCGCTGAGGATGAGGAGAAGGAAGAAGGGAATGTTGTGGAGACGGTTGAAGAGGCACGAGAAGAAAATAACAAAGTGGCTAATGGTACCAGTAATGATTTTGATGTTGACTTGGATAAAAGTGATGCTGAGGCAAAGGGTGAGCTTCTTTTGGTTAATCATGCATAGGAGTAGTGGGCTCATCTATTTACTCAAATTGATACTGCTCATAGGTGTCATATAAGCCAATTCTAAGTTCCCTTTAGTCAGAGAGCGTTCATCATGAGTTGAAAACGGATATTGAAATTACACATTAGGAAAATGGGGACGCACGCTTTATCATGCGCCGCCAAGTTCCTTCTTAAAATCATTGTACTAAATTGAGGACACTACAAATGTAGCTTAGCTCGATTCTTTCATTACCAGAAGTGTTTGGCTACTTCCGCCAGCCCCAGTGCCTATGATAGTTCCAGCTAATTTTTCGAATTTGGGAAGTGCGTGACATCAATGACTGACGATTGATGTAGGCTTTAATGTTTTTGAAACCCTCCTACAAAGGACCTCAGAGGACATATTTTTGCTCGACCGCATTGTATTATGTTATGCAAGTTGCGACTGTGGATGACCAGATACAGTTCAGCAGAGATCTGGGCGAGAGGTTGAGAGTTTACTATTCAAAATCCAGTTTGCTCGGAGGTAAAAGATAAACTAGGATTCGCTCCTTACTGACAAAAACGAGTATTGTCTGTAACGTGGAATTAATGGTCGTGAGCGCATATTAGTATGAAAGCGTTTTTAACCTTATTGGTAGCGGTAGCTGCCTTAATCATAATCGTTTTCAAGGAGCCAGTTAACGTATGAAATCCATTTATCTAGTAATTTCTTCATTTATTAACATCATCCATGGTTTTAGTTGAAAAGGGTTGGGAACTAAGGGGTACATTGTGGTAAAATGTATTTAGCATTTTTGTTTACGAATTTAGCAGTCATGGGTTCAATATGCACTGGTAAATAGAGTTCACAACTGTTACTGGTTGAGCTTGGTTAGTTTTGGGATGGTAGGATTCGGGTTTTCCATCAGCGAATCTTTATGGAGTTTTTACAAAATTATATTTCTTGTGCCGTGTATTGTTTATCTGTTTTCCAGCTCCTGCTAAAAGGAATAAGTTAAGTAAGAAGCGAAAAAATGAAAATGAGAGCCCTAAATCTAAACCAACTTCCAAACGAGCAAAACGCGATGATGAAGAAAAGTCTGAGAAAGTAAGGGCTTCGAAGAAGGACGTCGCATCTCCGAAACTGGCCAAGAGCAACACTTCGCGACCAAATGTACGTGGTACTAAGGCACCTTCCTCAACAAACATACGCAGATCTGCTCGCAAAACCAAGTAGCTTCTGAATTCCCCGAAATCATCCTCTCTTTCTATTAACCTCAATCACTGAAATAAGCATTCCTCGTCCCCTCTCTCTCTGACTTTTCTTTACACATCCACTCTCACTCCCATCTTTTATGTATACTATGGAATATTTAAGCATCTCTGTATATTCATCTGTAAGTATAATAGGCATTGCTCTTGACAGGAATCCAGCTAATCCTGTAATTAACACTTTTGGTATTTAAAATATTGATAATGTGGATCAGATACTTTGGTTGTAATCTTTTTAATCGAGCCTTTATTCCAGGTGGTGCAGTTGGGTTTACTACTCAGACTAGCGAGATCTGCAAGATTGCATTCTCTTAGGCGATCTCACTTAATACGCTTTTAAAAGCTAAAAGGTGTCATTTTTTGCATTGTACGCTTTGCCTTGGCATTATCTAATGCATGAAGCGTGATGTGCGTTGGGGTTTAGTATTCAATTTCTAATTGACAAAGCACAGTGAAGCGACAGATCATCATGGTATGTAAGAACATGAAAGGTCGAAAGGTAGATCAATAGATGAATGAGTACCTTATAAATTTTATTTTCAGTTCCTCTTTTCTGGATCTATTTTAAAGGTGCGAAGTCGACCGTGATTGTAGGAGCCAAAGTGCTTGTGATTTTAGTCATTGCACGGACCCATTGAGGTCAGCATTACTCATCAGAATGGCCTCAATGTTGGGGTAGGAGATTAAGCTCCCGACGCATTTACCTTAACTTTCCAACCGTTTTGCGCATCTAATTATCCATTTAACTTTCAGTGCAAGCATATCCGTCTTCTCAACAATATGCTTAAATAGTGATCAAAGAGAAGTCAATAAGCAAGATCACTATCGTTTGACTTATGGCATGTCCGTAAGCCTCGAAAGATAGATGTTATTTTAATGGAAAACTCTATCCAATTACTTCGGCGAAGTATTACGGGAAGCCCCGATGCATGATTCCGGTTTATATTTAACATCATGAGGACATCGTCAGCTTTCTAGGTCAATTGAGTTCGTAAATGTATTGATCAGTTGCATAGACTACCACGTTTTAAAGGGCATGTGGAGCTCATGTTTATGTCAAAGCGACTGAACTTCACGTTTGAGTTAATCTAATGTTAATATATTTTCAAAGTAACTACAAAAATGAAGGATTTGGTTGAATAACTTTAATATCTTGAAATGATTGATTCTATTTATAACAAACTTTGAAGGATTTTAAAAGCGGATTGCTCTGTTCGTTATGACAAAATCCTGTAGCATGGAATGGTTACTGAAATTAGCCAACATACTCCTGTAATATCGAGGCGCAGACCGTATGACGTGAATGCGTTTTTGGGGCTGTGATAATTATGTGGCATGCGCTCGGGAGACTGGCACAGAACTTAGCCATAAAAAATAGTTTCTGGTGCGCTGGCCCTGTAATGACAATTGATTGCTGATTGGTTGAAAGATCTGCACGTGTGACCTCATTTGCTCCTTAGCGCGATCAGTAGCACGCCGCACGTTCAAGAATGTTCGAGCGCAAATTCGATCGTTTAACTTAACCGTGTTAGGATTGTGCACTCCACAAGTCCCAAGCGGTTTATTGATTTTAACTGAGCATATTTGCTATTTCAGCTAAATGAACCAACTGAAATAGTGTGAGGTAAAAGTATAATATTTCGCGCAACTTTAACAAACCTAGACATTATATTTTTATAAAATTTGTCACCGGGTACGTCGTATCTACATAATCCAATTTTGCCCTGTAAGTTTACACGATACTACTGTTTAAACATTATTTAATCCGTAAAATAGTTTTTATGCACCTTGCCTTAGCATACATTAATAGATCCGGTTCAATTCTTTCAAATAAGATTTCGAGATCAATCGCAATAAACAGAAGGAAACGGAAATTTGGCAAAAAGGAAACAGATAAAAGCACTGGAGTCCTAACGTGTTTTCCAGAAGTGTGATTTTGCCATATTTATGAGATATAGCTCTTACCACATCGACGGCTATCCAAAATGATTGTTTTGATTCAGGTGGTCTGTACAGATCCTAGATTAATAGAGATAATACGAAGTTTATGGTAGTCAATAATGATGATTGTGGATGGTGAAGCTTGCTATTTACCAGTTGTAAATTACAACGAACGAAGTCATCTAGAATTTTACATTTCGTACACAAGCAGATAGTTGATTGGAAACGCGTAAAATATTAACCATGGAAGTCATTTAGATCTTATTGCTGTGGATAGCAGATAACTCATGCTTGAGCATCACACCTTAGGTCATTATTTGGTACTTTTGACAGATAAAGTGCTTATAAGAATCGATACGAGCTCAAGCTAACCATACTAACTAGAAAATACTAAACGAATAAATATTGAAGTTTCGCCTTTTTAAGGATATTGACCTATTACTTAGTCTGCATTCCTCTGAGTCCAAGATACAAACTGTAGCGGATTAGCTACCTTAATAAGCCTTGACTGTTCTCAGAAACCTCAGTGACAAATTCTCCTAGTTGGTAAGTCTCCCAGAAGAAAAAGGCGCTTATTTAGTATGGCGTGCTGTGTACTTTATGTGTGCATGACGTGGAACTTAGTAATTATATACACTTTATGATACGATGACCTCATATAACTTGGATCATTGATTGGTCGGAAAATCGTGTACTGGGATTGACCTTGACTGATCGTAGTTGGTATTGGCCATTGATTCTGCATTAGTCATGCTGGAGTTGTGTCCCCACAAAACAGAAAACGTATCGAGAAAGCACTGTTAATACTATCGTGAACCATTGTATATCAACTAAAGGAAGATTCGCTAAAACGAATACAAATTAGGTGGCTGTTTAATTTTTATTACTGAAGTTAGAGTGAATACTAATTAACGAACAGCAAAATTTTGAAATTTAGCGAAAAGAAAAAATAATACTAATGTATTGACTACAATCTTCGAAAAAATACATGACTATTAATTCAAGGATCAAATAATCCTGGGCAAGTATCACAATACCGCATACATTTTACTATCATGCTGCATTCAATTTCAAACGATGGGTCAATATAATTGTATTAACGTATATATCGAAAGACTTGATGGACTTAGTCATTGATAAATGACCTAGTATCGATTATTCTTTATATACCATATCACTATAGCTTTATAAAAATCCAATTGTAGTTGAATGGCTATGTAGAGTATTTACATAAATACTCAATCAAATAAGTCAATTTACATTCTGCATTATTCAATATATAGTCGCTTAGATATACCGATCATTTTAAGTACATTAAAAATATTTCCATTTTTAAACGCTAATATAATTAGAAAATTTGTAAAGGAAAACACATCAACAAAGAATACCACCACTAATATGATCAGCTAAGTAAATCCTTTTTTGCCATCTTTTAGGAAATAGTTGTATATTCTGGAATGCCGTTTTATTATTGCAAATATCATTGGTATGACATGAAATCACATCTTCGTCATTGGTTAGCACCGAGTCTTTCTATAGGTGGGATTTCGCGCGCCTAATTCATAACTAGGCAAAATTAATATTTTCTGTGAATGGAAAATTGCCTTCAGTTCGGGATTTTTCTATAAAGAATGGACCACTTGATAAATGTAATTTTTATCGCCTTCTTTTTATTATTTATTTAATGTTTTTACTAATGCTCGTTATGGTATTATTTCGCTCTGTCTTGGTCATTACTATTTATTATTGACGTTTTTCTTTTAATGATAAAATATATAGCTTCGTTTTCGACCATTAACACGCGAAGATGATGTTGGTGTTAGTGACAATGTTAACGATGCCAGTTATTCTGATACCGGTCATACTTTTGATTTGGATCGTGAGAGCACATCTGGCGAAATTTGCCATATCGGTAATCAGGAAAATGAACGCGAATCCACGTCAAATGCTGAAATAATTCGTCGACTCCTACGACCCGTCAAAGAGAAACATTCATCAAAAGAAGCTGAAGAGATTCGCATTACTCAGTTGTACAATCATGCTCTTCAAATGTCATCAGAATCTGGAAGTTCATTTGATGCTATTCCCCTACTCGAAAGCATTGTTCACAGTTTCCTTTTCAGATCGTCTTCGGTATGTTGAATTCATTGTCTAGTCAGATCTTGCTAATTATTTCTAACTATGTTTTCGAACTTTTTGATCTAGGGTGCTCCACCACATCTGAAAACAATAAACTTTGCCAGCTGCAGGCTTCTTGCTACGCTTTACTTAAAATCGAACAAACCTGAAACTGCCTTCAAATTGCTTAAAACTGTGAGTATTTATGTGTCTTCAACGTTTTTGGAGTTTTTATTTATCTAATTTCATTGCTTATATCCATGGGGCAATTTATTTTATAAAAATATTAAAAATTTCTTCTTGAATCGTGCCTGTTGGCCAAATTCTGCCACCTACACACCAATTCCTATTCTGCGGTTTTGGAATTTGTATTACTCGCGTGCACAATGATCAAGTAATTTTTCCGTCCCATGCTAACATGTGCAGGACCTTTGTGCTAGTTTTAGATAATTTTGCTTTGACAAGTTTTTTTTTTACTAGAAAATGCCTAATGCCCCCTTCCCTTGCGCACTTAGTGATTCGACGAAAGCCAATTTTGCTAAATTTTTTCGGTTCATTGAGAACCCGTTCTTTAGAAAAAATAGTGATGAACAACGCTAAACAGGATGAAGGAAGTTGGAAACTTGGCTAAATTGATGAGTAACGTTGGGCAATTCCTTTGGTTATTGCAAGTTGTTTTAAGAGAATTCTCCCTTAAGATTTCTTATTATTTTGGCGATAAGTGCATACTAACCTACTTAACCTTTACCATCCAATTAGGCCGTCGAACTGGATCCGACAGATCTTGGTGTCTGGGTAAAGTTGGCCACCACTTCCGTCACCTTGAACAAGTTCGAAGATGCTGACAAAGCTCTCTTCCACATTCTTCAGGAACAGCCCTCTCATCCTGTTGCTCTTTACTGGGCACCAATCTTCTATTTTGGTGTCTGCGAATTACATGGTAGATGTTTCACTGAAAGTACACCTATAACATTTAAACGGCAAGCTGACTTTTTGTTATTTTTTGTTCAATAGCGTGTCTAAAGTATGCCATACGTTGTCTCTTCGTGAATCCTCGTGATCAAATGGCCGTTTATCTGATCAAACAAGTACTATCAATCGATTCCTGCTGTGATCATCTCATGCAAGATCTTTACAAATCGCTACCAAACGTCTTAGAGGAAGTTGAAGTTTCGGATGCCGTCAAAGAACACGTAATTTGTAAAGTATTTTCACTTAATTGTGTTTAGATGGAATGCAATGTTAAATATTTCCCTTAATTTTTCTCTTCAGGTTGATGAACGCTGGAAAAAGATTCGCACTGCGCATAGGGAGATGATTGATGAACAGAATAAGCGAAATATATTGAAAACCTTCAAATTTCCCGGTCCTTTATACAAATTAACGTGAGTTCAATTTACTATTGTTGTTTGCAAATTTATTGAATGCGCAATTGAGTACTTATACCATACTTTCCTTGCATTTAATAATTACAAAATGCTATCATGCTCTTATTTAATATGTATTTTCGTAGTAATAATTATTGTCAATGAACATACGCCTTCGCTATTTCAGAAATATTTAATTTAGTACTTATTGCGGTTCACAACTTTTTGAATCCGGCCAAGATGTGGGTTGTGGAATGCAAGTTTCTAGTTCTCTGCTCGAGGCACTCGTTTAATCTACCTCGCTTCAAAGATCTTGTGAACAGTAATATCAACAGCGCCCAGTGGGGAAATTTCTAAATGCATATTTCTCGCAGTAGGAGAGCAGTCCCATTAAAATCCATTTTTGCCTTCTCATGAAATTGTTTATATGGAGGGTGAAGGGGTTTCTGCTTTCTTAATCTGATTGTCGCTCACATTATACCACCAATCTAAAATACTAGTGCCCCTAATGATGAAATTCAACGACCTGTAGAAAAAGGGTATCCATGGCACTATTCAGGGATGAAATTTTCTGATTGTCCACGACTTTTTGTTCAGGTGCTTTGTAAAATCTATTCCATTAGCTTCAATGCACTTTCCCGCTATTGTTGAAGCGTAGTGTCTCCGTTACATCTATTTCATAAAATTTCCTTTCTACTTAGTCCAGTCTGTTTTGTTCAAGTTTATCGTTTTCTGAGGACACTTTTCTGAATAATTTTTCAAAGGCGAACTCCGGCTGACAATGTCTAAGTATTCCAAAAATATCAGAAGAGGGAGGAAGGAGAAGACAAATTTAACTTATCCATATTCCATAGGCTTGAACAATTGTATCAATGTACTTTTTTTTTCTTTCGTTTAAGTAAACAATGTAATACTTAAAACGAATGTTAGTACGGAATGGAAGAAAGACATTACATAATTTTCATATTTCTATTTTTTCCTCTTGATACTAATTATGTTTGTTGATTTCAGGTGGGAACACTTAGCTAATGCTGTAGTCAGCATGTTCGACAAACTTATGAAGGAAGACGTAAGTACGATGTGTTAATAAAATCATTGCAATTTGTTTATTGCGGGTTTATTTAATTTTAGATGGTCGAAGCTGGTTTGGATTTGGGTTCTCTTTTCGAAGATGGCGAAATCCCTCCAAAAGAACCACAAGTTGTGGAGCCCATGGAAACAGCCCTTTCGCCAGCTCAGTTGTTACAAGAAGAGTTCCTTGCAGCTGGACCGAGCGTTGAAATTGAGATGGATACTCAATCACCTGATGCGGATGCTACTGAATGTGGTCCCTCGCCCACAAACACAAATTCTCAACCAAATTCACAGCCACCGGAGAATGCTGATAGTCAGACTCCATCTGACACACCGATTAATCTCAGGGTGAGTACGGTTGAGGTTATGGAAAAGTTTGTCTGCTAAATAGAGCTCTTAAATTTGATTGTAATCCACTAAACAGAGTGATCGATTGTGCTGCTTAGGTCTGGCCAATTAAATGAGTTATCTAGATTCAAATTTCTCACTACCGAACTCCATTTATGATACTGCTTCTCTGCTCAAATCAAGTTTTGGAACTAGAAGTTATTAAAACCAATCGAATGGTAAGCATGTAATCAGTTCTCTAGCTGATGTGTTTCTCCACATCCACGTAGTGGTTAAGTAGGCTTCATGCATTCAGTTGAACGATTCGATTGAATGAAGTAAATGGAACTAGAAATCGAGAAGGTGGAAGACCTGAAAGAGGCGCATTGCCTTCTCAAATTCGCATCGGGAAAATATTTTCCCCTTATTTAGATTCTGGAATTCCAACAAGGTTGATTCACCTGTTATTTAGGCTTAAAAGATGTTTCGTATTTGTTTGTCCATTCTTTTCTAATCTCCCATCTCTCATATGAAAGTTTCCGACTTTGAATAGTTTTCAACCATTTACTTTTATTTTGTCATTTTCATTGCGGAGAACAAATTGAATTCAGTTGACAGTGAAGTTTAGGATAGGGGAGGAGGAAGGGCTGGAAAGTAATGCTATCACAAAGTTATTACTTGTTTACTTTTTACTAGTGCAAGTTATTTTCTTTCTAATAAATACCCCTTGTACTATTCCTGTTTGTATTACTACGGAAAATTCGTTTAGTAGTAATTTGGGACCAATTTTTATACGCAAAAGTGGTTTCATTTGGCTTTTGCACCGATTCCTGCTTTTCAGGATAAAACCTTCTTTGGCAACTACGCTGTCATCTTGACAATCTTCTTTTTCCCCATAGATATCTGATTTAAAATGTAATTTAAAAGAGGAGGGGTATAAATAATAATAATTTGATTTTATTTTCTTAAGACCGAAGAGGAGGAAGTTCGCCGTATTTCTAGACGTCTTCGTCGACCAGCCGTACCATTTGACGAATCGTCTGCACACGGGGGTCTTAGCGGATCCCATTCTCAAACGGTCACCCCTGTAAATCTTACTGGTCCTGCCGCTGCTGTCCCGGCCTTAAAGTCTCCTACAGAAGAAGCTCAACGAATAAGAAATCTTTGGATGAGGATTGCGAGGCGCTTTCAATCCCTTCTACCCGGTTGTTTCAAGTTAGTAAAATTTGACCACGAACGCACGTATTCACATGATCTTAGGAGATACGATTGGTTATCCTCTATTTATTCTTCCGCGTAGAGACCTTGCTGCAATATCGAGTACAAAGACGTCGAAGACTGGTGGTGAAGAGGAATCACTGATCACAAGGGAACCCCAAATTGACGAGGATGAGGAGGCTACAACTGCAGCAATCGAAGCTGGACCGACGGAGGCGGATTTGGTTACTGAATTTCTGCGTATTCTTAGTGTAGAGGCAACGAACGCGATATTTCTCGGAATTGCTTTGCTTCTACAAATGACAGAAAGGGTTAAAGTTTGGTAAGCTTGAATTTCAATTGCGAATTTTGTTTCTTGGGTCTTTGTTTATTTAAGAATTTTCAGAGATTTAAATGATTCAAATAGATGAATAATTTCAATTCTCGCCTTAGGACTCAGTCTTATTCAACGGCATATCTTGCTCTGAGTGCCCGGATTCGTTCTACAATTCCAGTTTGGGAAAGTAGGAATGTGCCCGAAGGTTTGTCTTATATTTGGTGTCATTTTCAAAATTTGCTTTTATTTTTCTCCAAATTTTCTTTTTTTTCCAGTCGAACATCCCTATCCCCCCACCGAAGAGCAACTTCTACCTACCGGTTTACTTCGTCTACATTGTCGACCAACGATATGGCAGATAGCCAATCTTCACTTCTCCTACATTGAATCACGTCTAGATGCTCTAGTCCTCTGTCGGAAAGCTGAAGATTCAGCTAAGCGTCAGTTAGCCTCGTTGAACGGTTCTGGTGTTGAGGACACCGACCTGAAAGCTCTCTCAGAAGCCCTACAAGCCGATTCGAAACAGTAAGTCGCTTATTCGCCTCGCAGTAATAATGTTCAACCATTCTAGGTTTTGGGAGCCTAATGAGACCATTGATTATCATGATGAGTGTGAAATGCTTCGGGCATTTCGAAGTCTTCCTGAAGATTCGCCTGAAACTACCGTCTTTGAAGGAAGATGTAAGCTGTGATTTTAGTGCTTCTGAATTTTCGTTCTAGTGCTGTGGATAAAGTATGAATGGAGTGCGGTTGTGCACAACTATGATGCGATGAAGGACTATCTGCTTCAGGCCAAGGAATTCATTACTAAGAATGGTCAACTTCGACGAGTATGCTCCTTCAGAAATTGTTACATAACTCTCGGTACTTGTATATTCGTATTTGAAGGCAGGGGATTCTCAATTATAATTGATTTTATCTGCTCTTTCCTTCCATAGAACGAATTGACGAACTCTTGGCTGAAGTGGAGGATGTTTCAATCGGAGCTCGGTTGGAACATTTGTGCAAGTCGCAGCAGGATACTACAAAACTGATAAAGGCTCTTAGGGATTGCATTCAGTCGCATTCTAACTTTCTTTACAATAAATCCAAAGCAATTTCTTCAATGTCTCCCTCTGCTGTAAGTGCTTCAATTATTCACGACAGAAGCCAAACATTCTACACAAGTAGGTAAATACAGAGAAACGGCAGAGGGGAATTAAGGGGGGGGTCTAGTGATCGTGTGTCGTTTGGCCATCGTTCAACAAGCGCATGCCTTCTAACTTGTTGTCTTTATCAGCTCTTAAAGCTACTCTATCATAAGCTGGGAGAGGGCCTGTTGGTAGAGTAAATGGGGTCACCAGCAGTTGCGCCCATCCTTTACTTACGAACTGGGAATATCCGCATTACTGAGCTTCTAATTTAGAATTCTTTGATAGTTAAGGCCTTCTCCGTTGATCCTCAGTCACCAGACTCCAATTTATTCGAAGTTTGAAGATGGGTCGTAATTATATACGTCCTCCTTGGTTGGCATAGAGACCAGTCAGCTCGCACTGACGGTCGAATACAAAAAGTAGAAGTCAAAAATGGTGGCAGAACATAATAGGAATTACTGTATTGCAACAAATAAGCTGTGTTTGTGACAAAGAAGCACAGTACAGGTCAGGAATACAGGTATTAGACGAAAGTGAAAATTGATTTGCTAATTTAACTCGATGGATAAACACCTTGAAGAAAATGAGAAAAAATTGAAATAGGCTTGCAAGTCAAAGTAATAGTTGAATGTAGGTAGAGAATAAGGTTACTCTATGTTAATTGGTGGTTGAGTTCAAACTTTTACTTCATTTTTTTCCAATTTCCTAACTTTCACATATTGAGTTCCTTTCTACGACCTTCTATGCTATGGAGTGGATACTGCTTTTGTGTTCTTAACACAATTCTCGTTTCTTCATTTCATTTTTATAGCGAACATTGTAGGTGCTTGAATAATTTTTCCCATATTCTCCATTGTTTTCCCAGCTTTTACCATTAAACTTAGAAGTAGAAGTGGCGTTCATTTATTAAAATTCCAACACAATACTGCCGTATGGATGATTCTTTATTTTATCACCATTTGAACAGATTAGAAGGGTGTATGTCGATATGTCTACCCTTATAAGCCAAGCCTATCTGAATACAGTGAGAAATAATTGAAAGGGGCAGAGTATTTCATAAAAAGGAGCTCAATACCATATCGTGGAGGAGAGATGAAACACGTCGAACCCGAGGACACATACTGTAGTGTCGAAGAAAGCTCTGGATAAATCACGATGGAGCAATTTGGCCTGATTTAGTGGGAAGTTAAATTACCGAGTGCACAAAGCTCGAACAAATAGAAGTATTTGTTAGAAGAGGATGAGACAAGCTCAGCAACGCAAATTTTCCTATCTTTTTAAGCGTTTGGAAAGTCTCCCTCGTATCTGCCATATGTTTAACCAACCCCTTCGGACCCTCAGCAAACGTCTCACAGACGCCTACAATGACTATTCAAGTGATGATGAAGATGATGTGGTCGCGAAATCAGCTCTCGGCGAGGTCATTGTTCTCGCCATTCGAAGTTGGCGCATTGGAACCCGATTTCTTGATCTCGTGGCGAAGATCATTGGCGAGTGGGATGAGGCGGAAGGTGGTTTTTCGAACTTACTCTCCAAAGAAGAGGTCGCTGATGTTTTGGAAGCTTGGAAAACTGTTACGGTTGCGCTTGACCTACTCAGAATGTAAGTTCACACTTGAAACTGGTCAATTTAATCGTTATGCAGTTGATTTTCTTTCCAAAAATATTAGGAACTGATCAATTCCAATAGTAAGTTCACCCAATGATTTTTAATTGTTTCGAAGAAGTTATCGTCTGCGTGGATTTGATACTCATCAATGTGCTGGCCAATGGAGAATAGAAAAAATGCTCTGTCCAAGATAAGTTCCAGAAAGGACTTTTGTTCAACGATCATGAAATTTTCCTTACATGATAGATTTAAATTAGTAAAATAAAATCTTAGACCTCGTAATGTTGTGTTAATTTGAGTTTATCGTCAGCGACACTCCATGTTGCTATCACTGAGCTCAACATGACCGTTGGAAAAATGGTTCATTAAACGAACTCGAAAGGAACAGTTAATGTGGATCTCCAGATTGTGATGTCAAATACTTGTTGTTCGTCAGGTTAACGAATTGATTCACTTGTAAATAGAAATAGTATCAGAACGTGAGTGTTCATGCGATAGACTTAAAGGTGCTATCCTTCTGCTCAAGGTGAATGCTGAAAAGATTTCCCTTCAAATCATCTGGAGACTGCCTTACGAAACCATCCATCATGAGTCAAATAGTAATATTCTATTTTTACCTTTTCATATCTGTCGCGCTCATAGTTTATTCCATGACATAATTTCGTAATTAATTATCAGAATATCCTTTTTTCTTCAATTCAATTTCTTCCCCTTTCAGTTCCTGGGAAGTTATAATCAACGAAATGAACTACGGAGCAACGACGAAGGTCTTCAACAAGAAACTTACGATAGAGTCCCTCTGCACCAGAGTCCTCTTCACCTACAAACCCCCTCTCAAAGAGGGTGAGGAGTCCAAACCCACAGCACTGCATAATATGAGTTTTGGGGAAATTTGTCAGGGTCTTTGTCTCACTCTGAACATCTACGCCTGGCGTCTACATGCAACCGGTGCTCTGGGTCTTCCACCACCCAAGGTTTTCCTGGAATTCACTTTCTTTCCTTCCGAAGTGCTTCATGTGTGAGTGATACCTTAGACATCATCGTCCTCCTCCTTATTGACTGTTTTATTCCCTTTATTTTGTTTATTTTTGCCATAGACTAGAGACGTGCTTTCCTCTGCAACTACTTCACTCGGACTTGGCCATCTATCGTTCACTTTATCAATTGGGAGACGTGGCTACTGAGAAAAGGTGAGTAGTATATTTTAGTTTTCAGCAAAAATCTGGAGACAGTTCAAATCGTTGCAGCGTTTTTTTGCCAGAGGACTAATGCAGCATCTTGAGTTTAGTTCGTATTACTGCCCTGAAAACGAATTCTTTAATCATGACAGATTATCCGAACGCAGAGATAACTAGACTGCTAGATATAAGTATCGGGTATCTAAAAGACGTACCTTATTGCAAATCGTGATCCTTTCGATTATAGATTCTTGATTGTGCTCCTAACAATACTTCACCCAACTAACGAATGCAGGCAACAATACGAATAATTAAATCTTTTATAACTTTTCGGATTTGCTGATAGAAAATGTATGTTAAGTTTATGAAAAAAGCTTTAAAATGGTACCCACTTTTCGAAGGACTTGGTATGAAAAATTGATTCTGAACTCATGCTAACACATGATTGTCTGTCGAGTTATAATCCTCTTTGGAGTGCTGAAATTTGATTTGTGAGATGCATGGAATGGAACTATGTGGCTATTGTAATGTTGAACTAAACTAACACTAGCATGATGGTTCGTGGTCACTTGCATCCTCAAAGAGATTTACCACGGAAACTAGATTTCAAGCCCATAAGAAGGGTGGATGAAGACCTGCTTCTCAAATTACGATTTCTCCCCTTTTATAAGCAATGTAGATATCTAGAATTGTTGATTGCCTACCTGGGTAACTATTAATATTAATAATGAAAGGATTTTATACTCAGGTAAGACAATGAGAATAGTAGTAATCTTAAAATTCAGTACATATGAACGACTGTAGCAATTCTGACAAGGGTCATTGAAACCATCCAATTCTGTCCTTTCGTTTTCTATTTCAGCCTAAGTGCAGTTATGTTTTTTAAATATGTGCTCGCAAATACGCTTCCGTGTGTATTAGGCAGTTGGTAGTGTAAAACACATATTTATTCAAAATGTGGAAATCTCACCATAGATTCATCCAATAATTTCATTTTCCAAAAGTTCGAACCATCTTCAAATTTTGTACAACGATAAGTAATATTGCTAATAAATTGACTTCTATTTCATAAACCTTAAGTGCATTTGGATTGCACAGTGTTATCAGTGAAATAAAGGGTCTTTGAATGTCACTTCGCAAGGTTGCCAACTAATATTGCTAATATTACATAATCTATCTTTTAAATTATTACTTCTTTCTTTCCTGTTAATAGTTGCCTAAAACCTCTTGTGACCTTCCTCAAAACTCAGCATCTTTCTCACATCATCGGGATCGTAAGAGGTCGAGGTCCAGCTCCGCCAAGTCGATATTGTTTACACCTCTTCCATGACCTTATCCCCCTCATCAATACAAATGCACGTTGTGTCTCCCTTGGCAGCAATCCCCTTGGCCTGCCCTACCTTCGAAGCATTGGAATCACGGTTGCAGAGACTCTCAAGAATCTCTCTGAAGGCTTTTACCACTTCCGTAAAGCTGCCCCTGACGTCTTCAATTCCTCTTTATCCCAAACATTTTCCATTAACTCCTTCCCTGTAAGCATATCTGATTCAGAGATCTCCTGGCCGCATAGGGCAAAACGTCTCGGTGACATTCTAGCTCAAGTTATTCATTGTCTATGTGGAATTTCCACTAAAAATAAACAACAAATTGGGGTGGTTTATTCAGACACCTCGGATTCCTTATCGACATTCTGCGACTCCTGCGACACTTCTATTCTCTACGAAGGCACACGATTTAAAGTACGTTTTGATATTTATTACTCCCCTGCTGTGCACTACTCCTGTTACTAGGGTCTTTTTATACTTTTAGCCCAGTGCTAAGCCACCAGAATATGAAATTGAAAAGAAGAACGTAGGAGAAGAGGAGGATTTAACATTTAAACCGTATAAACCTGAACCGCCAGAGAGACCACCGTCATGTGTCACCCCAAGACCTCCGCTTTGGACGAAAGATGCCGCACTATTCTACGAGACTGTTGAACCTCATCGTTCAGTTGGTTTTGATTTCACAAATCCTCCAGCTAACGCTAAAATTGGATGCTGGTGGCTCGGTGCCAAGCCTTCTAATAAGGTGAGTTTTATTCTTAAGTTCAGTGGAAATTTTTAACAAGAAAACCAGTATTTGAACTAGTATCGTTGTTATTCTGCACCCTAATTTTGTCAGCGGTCACGATATCAGTGCTTATTTAATAATCAGCGTAGCTAGCCACCGTATTCGAGCTTCGATTGCCATATATCATAAAAAAGTGGGTTTTTAACCAGTTGATAAGGAATTCCTTTCCTTTGTTCGATCTAAGTGTCGGAAATGGGACACACTTAGGTAAGCATAACGTAGCAACTAATGTATTCTAAATTGCCCGTTACCCTTAGTTAAAACTCAAAAGGAAGTTGGGGGAGAGGGGAGGGAGACGACTTGCTAATCGATGAAAGCTCCTCATCCCCACTCTGAAATGGGTTTATTTCTACGTTTCTTTTAACTTGGATTTCTTTAAAGTAAATATGAAAAGCGTGAACGGTTTCTTACCGCGTAGTCTACCAAAGTTTTCTTCTCTCTTTTGAGGACTGGCAACTTATTGAAGTCGCTTTCATCTTTTACTGCCCGTTGCGAATACCAGAGGTCAACGATAACAAGTCATGCTCAGTTTCTGAAAAGGTGTGTTTCTATTCTCATTTGCCTTAATTTTATGAAAACGGTATATCACATTAACTATAGTTTCGTTTTATTTACCTCTATGGTGGAATTTATTATTTTGAATATGTTAATTGATCGTCTCAGGCTACGTCTTGGAATTTCTTAGTGTAGAAGTGTCTATACCTACCTACCTATACTAGCTAATTGAGGTAACCTTTTTGTCGCCGTAGATGGCTATCTGGCTTATGGAAGCGGTTAAGCTGTTGCCTCCGGCGTACAAGGAATTCTTCATCCCGGAGGAAGAAATCGAAGACTGCTTGTCGCGTGATAGACCCCTACCCACTCAAAAGTACTACCTCAGGTTAGTAGTAATTGCCAATCTTATTTGTTTCTTTGTTTATATTTTATTACTTTCAATCATTGTGGAACATCCAAGCACCTTGGCAGGGGGAAGAGACCACAAGGGTGTGAGTCCAGGAAAATCCTACTTCATCCATACTCCCAGATCATTAGTTCACCGGCTTTCTAATTTAAAATGCTATCCGGTTTCATTTAGGAGATCCAGTTGGCATGATTTCACAGCCTTTATTTTCCACTTGTTTTTTTTTGTACCATCTCTCTTCTGGTAAAAGCGGTTTGACAATTTGCGGTGGTGGGGGGTCCTTAATATCTTAATTTCACTTCCAAAAGTCTATGAGACAAATTTTTTCTCTTAAGCTCACCTTTCACTTGTGGTATGTTGTCCGATAATGCGATGAATAGGAGTTTTGTTGTATTAATCATTTAATTTCATCTTCTTCTTGCCGAATACCTGCTTAATATCCGCATAGTTGGAGGGGAATTTAGGGAGAAGGGAATGGAGTGCGCCGTCTGAGGAGTAACACAGGCATAATGGCTGAATCTATGATATACCATTTAGCTTCAAGCGCACAGGGTTGAAACTTAGTACTTCTGCCCAGTTTAAACAAGCTTCCAAATGTAAAAGTACCCACGCACAAAACGGTCCGCAGTACCTTGTATTTTTTTGGAAAAAGTTAAACTTTGATAAACCGAGTTGTTCTAATCAGTCCATAGAAATCCATTTGTGGTGGATGAACTTTAATACTCTCTGTATGAGATTGGTAAAATGTATTTTTTTCTTCAATGTTGTCTCCGTTGTATTTTCTATTTCTATAATGCCTTGAAGAAATCACTCTCCTTTACTATTCACGTTCTGGCTTCAATTACGAATTGTAGCTGAATTCTCCAATTATTCAAGTTACTCTGCTCAGTTTTGGTTCGATTAGACGATGCATTGAACTTTTTTCCTTGTCTTTCAGCGATATGATAAACTTGATGTACTACCTTATTGCTGACTACCATATGAAAACGTTCAAGAACACAAATTACGAAAATTTCCAGTAAGTTATCTCAATATTGGCTCTCTATTGACATGATTATTAGTACTATTCAATGTTTCTTTCTCGTTTTGCAGAATTGCGAAAGAAGTCTATAAGAATGATCTTCGGGTTTCGCCTAACCGGATCAACACATGGGCTGGTCTGGCTCTTATCTACAGTTATGATATCGAACAAATTCTCAATATTGTAAGCTCTAGTTTATATATCTTTTTACCTTGTCATACACGTAGACATATACAGAAACAGAAGACATCGCAGTCTGTTGAATCGAGTGTCTGTTCATGCTATTCGAATTTGGAAAGTGAATTTTGATTGACAGTCATGTATATTTTGGGATGGCCATACACTGAAATGCGCTAATCTAACGCTGTGGAGAAGAAATCAGTCGAATCGCTTTTCTAGGAAAGTGATTGCTTATTCGTGTTTGTTTATTACTTTTAAACTAGCTTTATGGATGCTCTAGAGGCCTCTAAAGTCTCTTATTTCCGTCCTCTTTAGTGCTCACTTCTTCTACTTTGTGACCTCGAAAGAACGCTAAATCATTGCTATTAAGGATTTCTTTAGTTTCCAATAGAATATGTTTCTTGTTCATTTGGAAAGTCGGACGTTCATTCACTAAAAGTTCTAAAAGATTCCACAGTGTTAGATCCTGCGTTAATGGGGAGTTGCGAATAGTACCATCTGAAGAAATGTAAACAGGTGTCCTCAAGTGTAAGCTGAGTATTGAATAAATTTTAACCACAACCCACGTTAACTCCAAGTCTTCCATCTCAAACTTTATTTGAAGTCTAGGAGCGTTATGTTGTCCCCTTTCTCTCCTAGTGGATATAATGCACAATTTAATATTTTTAAAAGCTCACTTTTATCAATTCATTTCTGTATGCGTTCGTGTCCCTGACATTCAGATCTTGTAGATCAGTTGGTTTAGTTGAATGGTTAGAGTTATGTCTCTCTGTTTCACATCTAGTCTGCCTTCATTACCTACTTTTAATTGGCCTTCCCTTCTCATGCCTTAATGGTGGAGACTCGTTGTGTGTGTTTCTACAGTCTGGTTAAGCCAAAGGACGTCTCGTCTCCGAAAGTGATATTGGGCGCTTGTGCGGGGTCACGTAATATTCACTATTTACTAATTTTAGTGCTAATTTTTACTTTTCTGCATTCACTCGGAACCTCTTTATGTATGTACTAAAGGGGCTAAGTCAGTCTCGAGGTCCAATTTTACTCAGGTCTCGAGTTTAGTTGCAGCTTACTTTTGAGGCTGCTGATTCTAGTATTCTAGGCACGGACATAATTTTGAAATCTCGTATTTCGTAAAGTTCATTGTTAGGCGAAGGAAGCGTATACCTTGAATCTTACAACTGTATACATTACTACGCCTATCCTCATAGGTGCAGAGTATTCAGTTGCTATCTGCATCTTGCGAACAATTGAACTATTGAATCTTCTTACGTCTTATGTTTATCGTTCTCCTAGACCGATCCTAGAACGGAGCGAGTATCTTCGCGAAGTGTGACCACCTGTTTCAGATGCTTCCAGGTGACCCTCGAACTTGAGCCAAATCTTCGTTGTATCCTGCTCGAACAGGGCACTTCCGCTTATCAGTTGCATTCTTACGCTTCTCGTATCCTCAAAAAGGTGCGTCCTATTCAGTTATTGCCACTACTTAACAGTTAGTTGGCCGGATTTAATTTCTTCTCTTTTAGTCCCTATCTCGAGGCTTCAAGAGACCACACCTGCACCTAGCTTCAAAGTGGTATCGAAAGAAGCTCTTCCTTTCCCACAATACCTTCATTCAATCCCTGAATTTGGATAGACGGCTTTTAGATAAGTCGAATAGTTCCTTAATCGGGGAGACATTTGCGAACTCGGCGGAATCTAACAAACTCACAACCGAGTTCGAAACCTCGTCTTCTGTGCAGATTGTGTCTGTGAATGGGGTTCCAGAATCTACTTCTGTGGCGAAATCCTCCGACAATGAGGAAGTGCCTGAGACTAGAACTGAGAAGTTTGGTAATAATGGCGCAGGTGAAATTGATTTTGAGGAACAGTGGCTTCCGCACTACATGCTTGCAAAATGCGAGGAAAAGGCGGGCCCTGGAGTTTTGTTCCATGATTTCGGCCCGACTGGTGGGAAACGAATTAAGAACGAGAATGGTATGTCCTTAAAATTGGTACTGGTTTGTCTCTTAATCAAACCTTACAAGTCGTTTGCCTGGTTAAATCGAAATTAGACTATTTATTTGCAATTAACTGATACCTAGTTTGGGATTTAGAGCAACTTTCTCAGTAATGGAGTAGTCAAGAACTCGCGTTTATATTTTAGAGAGCCGTGGCGATTGGATACTTCGTGTGGTTACCGGTTACAGGCGAACCGCTGAGATATTGCATGCAAATGGCGCAAAATACCCCAAACGCATCAACTACAATAAGTTGCAAACCTTGGCTGTCGAATCGATTGAACTCTACTACCGCACTCATGCCTTTTTACTGAAGGAAGCACTCAAAGCTGGTGAACCCAAACCCTCCTCCGATCTCCCATTGAGGCAAATTTGTGAGGTCCTCTACGATCTTACTCAATCTCCCTTCATTACCGAACCTGCCAAATTTTCGTAAGTTTTGTTTTTCTCGACGAAGTGCATTTGCGAAGGGAGGGGGGGGTGTTTTTTAGTTAACCAGCTGATACATTTTGCTACTTATAAATGTTAAGTAGACGTGTGTTATATTTTAGGGCGAAGGGACGGGGGAAGAAACGACAAATGACTTTTGCCGAGCCCTCTGCAAAAATGCCTAGGTTGGAAGGACCTGGACCTTCAACTTCAGTCATAGATGTTGACAACCTTGATATTTCCTTTGAGTCAAAATCTTTCGAACAACTACAACCGTCTGAAGTACCGCTAATGGAAACTCCGGCTAAACCGGACTTTTCCACACTCTCGGACTTGGGTATTTCATCAAATTTTGCTTGTTAATTTTTGCTTTAGAATTGTGGAGAAGTGCCATTGAATACTGTAAGAACGCTATGGAGGTTGTTCTTCAAAGACTTCCATTGCACTACAAAGCCATGTATCGTTTGGCTCATCTCTGCTTTACCGCCCCGGGGGATTTGCAGGTAAGAATATATGCTTGAATGCATTGTTTGCTTTCAAATTAGCCCAGATTACTCCCTTTACCCTTCTTTTAATAGGATTTAGACAAGGCTATGGCTATAATGATGGGACCCTTCGATCATGTGACTAAGATTGAGTATGGCGGTTTATTCAAGGATCGAAAACAAAGCAACTTCTTTCACGTGAGTGCAGAATTTGGATGATTACGTAAATACACACACATATGTGTGTATTAGTTGGTGGTTTTGTATTTGATGCCCATCAGTGCAATATCAGTGCATTTTCTCAGTGATTTCTATCGGGAAACCTTTTGGTTGAGTTAGGAATAGTTGTATGGATTGTGTTTCAATAAAAATGTCGTGTAAATTAATCCTTTCCCAGAGCCTTAATTAAGTTCAAGTACCTTTTGCTGCATTTGTAATTTGAATTGTTCTTGGACGTTAAATCACTTTTCTCGTACCCACTAGCGATACTATTATGGGTGACAATAGCAAATCATGTGATATCTATACGCAATAGCTGGTGGTTAATGGATTGACATCAAGATCCTTTGCTCGGATGTTTTATTTCAACCCTCTTTCCTCCGGAATAGTCACTTTGCAACTCATTAGATAGATGTAGTTCATGTGACAAGAAGCATACTACCTTTTTGTCGTTAACAAAAGTAGGATTTTAGATGTCAAATTATTTGAAACCCCACTAACGGATCTTGTTGATCCGTGATTCTGTACTTAGAGCTATTCAAACTGGAACAAAAATAGGAGCTTACAGAAATTCAGAATGAACTGGTTCTCCCCGTGCTGCTGATTGGTTTCCATTTTCTCATCAAGAAAAGTGACAAGTTTATCGGCTATTTCACCCCATTTGTTTGCAGGGCGTTTGGCGAATCCCAACTCCCGACATCGATCGAAGTGGAAACTTTGCAGCACACATGTATCGATCGACTTACCTCGTCTTAGACATTCTCAGGAGTCGCGGTGATTGGACTCGTATGCTTCAAGTCTTTCACCAACTTCGAAAACAACCTTCTGAGGATAAGTAAGTCTCATTGAACCATTTTGCACTATTTCATCCATTACCATCTTGAAAATAAGGTCCGAACTGGTAAGAAAACAATTTATGGTCAACTCGAAATTTACACCTCTTCAGAAAGGTCTGATGTATATGACGGGAGCTGTCTATAGGTTCTCTTCGCTGTTATTTTCCATATTTGAAAAGTGCTACTGAATGGAGAGCTAAAGTGGATCAGTAATTGTATGAGAGCGGAGAAAAATTGGTGAACTGATCAATGGCTGAGCAGCAACGAGTCATACATAGAACAACGGTCTGGGGTAAAAATCGTTAAGAAAATCACGATAACCTATAACATGAGTGATCTAATCTTTGATAAAGGCCTCAAATCGATAAAATACAAAAGCGGGATAGGTTATTTAAGTACAATATTTGAGGAAGGGGGGGGGGGGGGAATAGGATCGGTTATGCTAATACACATTCAAAAGATATCGGCAACTGCATTTACGATTTTAGTCCAAAGCTATTCTGCAGACTGTCCTCCTAATTGTTAACAGTCTGCACTACAACAGCAGAGTGAGGGAAAAGACAATCTCGGCAAGCAGAAGTATTAGGGAGAAAGGATAGTAGGCTACCGGGTGGTGGGGCATTAATGTGGCTTGCGGTGGTGGAATGAGACTAGTGTTATAGGAGTTTGTATGTTTTTACATTCAATGGGATCAAATAGTTTTTACCTTTACTTATAGTGAAAATTGCAGTTCTTTTGCTTTAGCAGCCCCTTTTTTCATGCTCTTCTCCGTTCTTCTAGACGCGGTTTCCTTGGGGAATGTGATCGAGTTTTTCTTGCTCGTCGAGCACTCAGTCTCATTCATCCCAGTCTATGTCTTTTCCTAAACAATCAGTGCAATCGACCACAGCAAGAAACGGAAGTGACGATTGAGACCCTTAAGCAGATTTATCGCCTGCATAGTTGGCCAATTGCTTCAAATCCTGCATCCAGGGAGTCTGGAGGCTCGGGAATGCGGATTCATTCACCATCCTCGCCTACAGCTGAGGATAAGGCATCTCAGTCTCTCGCAGATCTCCTGGTCAAGGCATATAGACTATGTCCAGCAGCTTGGGTGAGTTATGAGCGGGATATTTTATAATATCCCACTATAAGTCCACAAACATTACAATATTTCGTTCTGGAAATCAACTGAAATTGACTTACAGTTATCATCTCTTCTTAAGGTGATGGCAAAAAATGTTGATAGTGCAAAAAGGAAGTAATTTTGCTTTTTTGATATTTTTTTGCTTAATATTCGTGTATTTCGAATTAAACAGTCAATTTCTTATCCGATGTTTATTGGCCAATTGACCTTGTTGGTTCAGTTTATTTTTTCTGCCGTGGTTGATATGCCAAATCCTGGCTTAGCAAAGCTGAGTTCTGGTTTTAACTGTTTTGTCATAAAACCCAAGTTATATATGTATATATATAGTTTTTAAGTTACTCATGCATGGTAATCAAATCAATATCTTTTATGGATTGGTTCTACGTCTTTTTCAAAATCTACTTTTGAAAGGATCATTGTGGCGATATAGCCCTCATTTCACTCTCTAAACGTTCTTGTGCTTATGAACTAAATTGTTCAATTGCAAAAGTTGACCCTGTACTCAAAATGGAGTGATATTTTCTTACCTTTTCAACTTTAAGGTTATCAATTTTCTAACCTTTTTGTGCTGTGCTACTGATTTAGGAGGCATCTGGACCGAATCTCTCGGCGGATCTCATCCTGAAACGTTGCGCGGACCTCTCCAGTGGCTCGCCCTCTTTCCCGATCTCAAAGTCGAATTCTTCGATATCATCCTCAAGCATCCTAAACACCAACTAATTCCACATATCCTCCTTTCATATCACATTTTGTACAGTCCTGGAATTTTTATATTACTAGTGTTTGTGCTCCACCCTGACTCAAAATAAATTGCTTGCATTTTTTAAGAGACTCGTGGTTATTTCACCAATTTTACTCAAAATGACATCGAAGCTTTGTTGGATGAATGCTCACTGGGTCACCAATTTGTAGGATAATGGACTAAGGACTATTGGCTATCAACAGCAGGCAGCTCAGAATACTGATATTAGAAACACTTGGGGCTCGGTCTCGGCATGAGTTTGACAGAGAGTTGGTAGCAAATTGACGACTCGTATAAAGGTTTCGAAAAGCTGGAGATACGTCTTTGTCAGACCAGATTTTTCGTAAATTGTTGTTTAGATAGATCAAGTGGACATATAAAGGGATGGTATAGTTAATCATGCTCAAGCCAACACGTCTCAAAAGGTTTTTTGACCCGGAGGCATAATTGAATTGGCTCATCATTGAAGGACTAGGATTTCAGTGTTGATATCAAGATTTTTGAAGCTAATTATTTCGTTGTGCATTAGTAACTTGCAGCTGAAAACTACTAAACGGACCGAGTGTGTTTTTAGGGTCGAATACTCCATGAACCATGTTTCTGCTTTTGATTTCAGTTCTGCTTGATTCTATGCTTGTAGGCTTCTTTCCTGAGGAATAATGTTTCAACCCGCTTTTGTTTTTTTGAGTGATTGTAGCGTCATTTAATCTCACAAATAAAACATCTACCAGCAATGTATATAGCAACAGTTGTCAGTGCTTCCACCATATTATGTCCGTCTTTGGAATCTAAACTGAATCTTATCACTCAAGATTACAAATCACCAATGATGCGGATTATTTGAAAATTATTGAGAGCTTTTGAAATATTTTACTTTATTACTACTAATAGATTATCAGTAACATATTATTTATTTGCGACAGTTCAAAGGCTAACAATAAATTTTTCCAAGACCATCGTGTTTTCGGGGTTGATGGGCCTGATGGTTAGGAGGAGACAAAACCTATTAGACGTAAAAATATCCGATAGAAGATGCAAAGCAAAGAATCTCATTTTAAACGCTTACACCTATTGTAATTTACTGGTCTCGGGTATTGACATTTTTGGTTTTTCTATGTAACTTGATCCTTGATCTACAATGAAAGGCTCTTGATTACATCACATCTGCTCCTGAAGTTCTTTTTAATTACTTCCTATCCACAGTATCGTAAGGCGGCAAATTGATCCACCTTTTCAACACAATATAAGTCGACTAAAGAGACAAAGAAATGTTTTGAATAATCCATTTTTATCGAACACGATCTCTTTTAATTGGCTTGTTTCCTGCTCACAGAATTTTCAGCCCTATACAAGTTGGATGATCTGGCATTTGTATGGTACGAGATTAGAGCTCTTAATTACGTCAGGACCATTCAAGTATTAAACTTCAAACCGTACATTCTGAGATATCAAACCCTGCATCTCAGAGCACTAGATTGTCAGACCCTTGGTACTGAAAGTCAGATGGCTGGAAGTACTACCCGATTCAAGTACAAAATGGCTGCATTTCAAGGCCGGTTAAGCATAGTTTTAGCGGGAAGATGAACAGAGTTTCCAGCACATACTCAGGTTCTAAATGTGAGACAAACTACGAAGTTCACACCGTACTTAATTGTGATCGATGAAATATTATTATAGAGAGATTACAAAGTGATTTATTTTAGTTACGTATTTGTACATTCTGTTGGCGAAAAGTAGTAAGGATGTTGATCAATGAATTTATGAGTATTAATTTGGTCTTCTCGTCAGATTGGCGTCTAAAAATTGTTTGTTACTATTTGCAACCAACAAGAAACTATGTGCATTACCTTTAGCCAAATTTAAAATATGGTATTCAAATATCGAATCAATGCCTGCAGTCCTTTGGTTATCAAGAAGTGCCTAATTGTGCTCTGAAAATAGAGCCTTCAATAGAGTGGGATGGGTGGTTGGAGAGAGTGGGGAGGGTTGGAAGGGGTGTGTGATAACTAAGATGATTTAAAAATTATATTTTATAAAATTTCAATATCCTTGACCACTTTTTCAGTTCCGCTTTTCATCTTCTATTTTCGAAAAGGGTAACATTAAATTTGGACAACAAAATGAGGCGTGGTTAAGGTATTTAAAGTGGAGGGAAGGGGGGAGAGGGGGAGGGCTGTCTTCTCCCCTTGTGACTGCCAACAAGTTGCTCGCCCAGATCATTGAAATTTGTTGGAGAGTGAGAAAGAGAGGTAGTTGGATGACAAGGAAACACTCAAATGAAGTTTGAGAGGACTGGGTGACGACTGTCTGATAGGAGCTGTTAATGATGGTACCGGTTGCATCGGATTTAATGCGTATAACTTCAGGTCACTTTGAGTATGAATCCACCAAGATGAGATAGGAGATTGCTTGGATAGGTCCAGCAAAATGGACGAACAATGCGGGGAATACAAAAACTTACAGTGTTTAATTGTGGAAAGCGTCTGACACCGAACCAACTAATGAATGAGTGGAGTGGATCAAAAGGACGCTTAGAGCGACTTCTCAGTATCAAGAGTCACTTGCTTCAGTTGATTTGTTTTCAAGAGTTATACAATAACTAACAAATGGGTAATTTACGTCGCAAAATTTAAATTTCACAAATTGTCTTCTTGATTGCAGTACTTATTGACTACTACTATTAGATCAAGCCATTTTACTTTGTTTTGTTTTCAAATGGTTGAGATGGTATGATCTTCTTGCATACAGTCCATCAGCTAAATAACATAAACTTTCATCACAACTGGAAATGGGGAACCTTTGATAGTTCCTTAAGTGGCCAATGAGGGTACCCAAGGTGTTATAATGCACTTGATTTTCGGATTCGTAGTGTACCTTTGACTTGCAGTGCGATTTCCTGCTTCATGTTTAAAAGTCCAAATTTGATTTTACACCCAGTGGAATTTTTGAGTATATTATTGTCTACAAAACTCAACATCCATCAATTGGCTGGTAAACAGAGACCTTTTTCACACCATTTCAGTTTACCTAAAGTCAGAACGAGTGTATTACTAGCTGATACAGGAAGGGCTTAAGTAAACCACCCTTTAACAGAAGGCGCTATTTCCGTTTAAAACATGTTCAATATATCTATAGCCTTCTCCTGGTACCACCAAAACTCATCACGTCGGCGACACCAGTTTGCTGTGAGAAATGCGTGAGTGTGGTCGGGTGCATTTTTCAAAAAATGATAATTCGGGCGTTAAAGGGTTAAGTATGGGATTCCGAAGCTTATTAAACTTAATTTCTTTCTTAAATGCACCTAATCAAATAAAGTAAGACTTTTGATTGTGAAATCTTCGCTTCCTTCCATGACCCCTCTCTTCTTGTCTTTGGCTAACTTGAAACGTGTTCGAACGCGCGTGTGCTAGTGGAGAGATTGATCCGACATATTCATTCTCCCTTCTGCCTTTAATGATTTTATGTAAGATTTTCAAGCGTTGTTAGGTTATTTTTGTTAAATTAACAGTTTATTAATAAAATCGGAACTTTAATCATTTTAATTGGGCGAATCTCCAATTTTTTAACTGTACGTTTAGCTAACCGCCTACTACACAAATATATTAGGCTCTAATTGGCTGCTTCCAGTTATGGCTAGGAATAAGCAGAATCTCCCGCGTAGAATATGGAAGTAATCATCAACTGACACACTTTGACTCTAAAGACTGAGTAAAGTGACAGAAATAAAAAAATTAATCAATTTCACAAATCCAAAATTATAGTTTAATACCAGTTATGAACACTCTATTCAGTAGGTTAAAATCTATAAATTGGTCATAAGGCCTGGCTTAAATAAGTGAAATAATTTTAGAATTGCTCTAAACTCTTCAAAGGGGAGAAGAAACGCTGAAACTGCTCCGATGAGAGACCTCAGTTTCACCGCCCCTTCTTCTTCTCAATTATAGAGCAATAAATAGGCAAGTCTTTGAACTCAGAGAGGCCTAGAAATGTTTTATGGAGGTATTTTTTCAATCACAATCCAATTTCGCGCAGTTACTACATTCTATTTGTGAAAGCAAATGAAGTAAATTTCAATACACTTTCGTTGATGTTTGTTCAAACCAGTTGAATAATGTTTATCGACGAGAAGAGGAGATCTACCATGAAGAAAACTGTCCCTGAACCATAAGGCCACCGCTTCTACCTTCTAAAAGTGCAAAAAAATGGGGAAGTACAGAAGTTCACTTGGCATATTGCATATTTATACATGTGGAAGAATGTATTAACCATAAATTTCCTATTTATTGGCCATTTCGTACTGCTGATCACAGAGGCATCAAAGAGGATATTTAGGTATACTGCACATTTCGGATTCAGCGAGGAAAAAGCATGTGTTAGCGAAGCAGATGGTTAGGCCTTTTTAAGCTAATGCTTAGACGGAGAGCGATGAATCATACTATAGACTAGGGGCAAATTTTCTCACGAGTTATTTGGAGAAGGAGGTAATTTAATCAATTTCTACGGAAAAGCTTGTTCAATATAGTTAAATCGATTTTGATTTTAAAATCACGCACTCATTTTAGCATATTAAAAACAGGAGATTTCGTGCCATATTCGAGCTATTTGATTCCCAAAAGCTTACAGAAATAGTTCTGTTCGAGTTGAAAGTCCGTGATAATGTCATTCATTTACATATTCAAGTACTTCTGGGCAACAAGATGGGTACTATAGTGAAGTAAATAGCGCATAGTAACTTTCTGGAAAGAAATTCTCGCTTAGAATTCAAGTAAGAGGAAGGCCTTACTGAGACTTCTTTCACAAGATAGCATTCCAATATTAGGATAGGATAGGATAGGATAGAGAAAAAGTACTTTCCTAGGAACCGGAGGCGTTAAAATGATCCTAAGTTGCGGAGTGAGTCCCAAAAGACGAAATCGATCAACGATTTGCAGACCAAGGGATAAGCATACTTAGAGCGAAGTGAAGAAAATTTCAATTATGGGCAAAATTGAAAATCAAGCAATGCAAACACTTATAAAATAGGTGGGGAATTTGATCCTGCACCTACGTAGGCAAACCAAAAAAAGAATCAAAAGTACTTCATTGTAAAATTTAAATTTTTACCCAAGTTCCAAGGGCTCAAGTACCTTAAACTGGATTCCCAATAAGTCATCGGAAAATAGTTTGCAAAGTGTATTTTCCTCCATAAAATGTGAACCTTGTTGCCATCAATCACAATACCTTAATTCTGGCGAAATCCCGGGAGTAAATAGTGCTTTAAATAAACATCTTGCACTCATGGGAAGCATCGAGCATTTTTGAATAAGATTATTTTCTGGATATATCTTAAGATGTAAAGTAAAAGGTCTCTTCACGATCATACATTTTGGAACGTGAAAAGCTAATGAATAATCCTTCAATGAATTAATTATAAGTTATTTTGTGCCTTTTGCTGTCTCCCTGACAGGGTTATATTCCCAGAATATTTCCACGTTTTAGCACAAATTAATTATTGAAAAGTTGAGCAACAGGGATAATTTACATATTTGGACGTGTAAACACCATGTAACCTTATACAAAGTACGTTAAATTGCAAGACTAGATATTGATTATAAACTACTTAACAATATGTTTTCCTCATTTCGACTTAAAGTATAAACTTTGAAAATATACATCGACATCTGATTCTAAACAAAATTTTTTTATCTGCTTGAAATAAACCACATTAATACAAACAATAGGATTTTAACTTGTAGAACAGGCTGCAGCACTTGCGTACAAGCTGTGGGAACTTCAGTCTGTTCAAAAATCAATGAAAAGGTCACCTTATTTCCAAATTGCTATGCCTCTTCCCAATTGGCGGAGAGCCCAATTGCAAGTCGTGTTGCATCTGAATCCACGCGTTGTTGAAGTTACAGTTACACAAATTTACTATTTTTTACTTTTACTAACCGAGTTTTTAAATCAAAACCCAAAAAAAACAAAATTAGTTTTTGATAACATTCTTGATCGGCCTTATGGACATAATTTTCTCAATAGACTTCGCTTCCTGAACTGAAGTATTGCGCCGTGTTATATTATGTCTACAATTTGGCGCCCGCTGTTTTTTTATTTGAGGCTTTATTACAACAAAATGATTACATACATTAAGTTTCAAAGTATTATCCATCGTTAGCTACCACTTTGGCCCATCTCTCGGGCAGCAGGCGAACCCGCGGCGAAAAAGTTCTTCATCTTTCCATAAGATCCATGAGTCGATCCAATGTTTCACTTCTTTTTACGAGCTGAAGTGCGATTGAAGTAAAATTTCCCATTTCTTCAACGTTTCCAGATATTTTTTCACCACCAACTTGGCAACGTGAGGTCTAGCATGCTGTCATGAGGCCATGCTGTAAAATAACCTTATCGTGTCTCTCCTTGTACTGTGGTCGTTTTTCTTTTTTTGAGCACGGCTCAAGCGCATCAATTGCGTTCTATAACGCTCACCTGTGATGGTTTCAGGCGGTTTCAAACGGTTTCAGAAGCTCATAATAAATTACGCCAAGCTGGTCCCCCCACCAAACGCAAAGCATGACGACTTTCGAGCCATGGATATTCGTTGGCCAAGGTGTTGACGTAGCAGTATGACCACCGGGCAATCCCCATGATTTTCTGCGTTTGGGTTAGGGTTAGAGTTATTGTAATGTACCCATTTTTCGTCCCCAGAAACATTACTATGGAGTAATCCCTTTCGCATTTGCCTTTCCAGCAACAGCTGCTCACAAGCAAACAAACGTCGCTCGACATATCCTCTTGGTTTCAACTCGTGGAGTACCCAATATCCTTCTTTCTCAATCATTCTCAACTGTTTCAGGTGTTTTGAAATTGCTTGCCCACTGATCCCCACCTAATGATTCTGATAATTCTTCTCGACTTTGACACGAGTCCTCACTAGGAATCGCTCGTCTCCAATTCTGAATCTTCAGCAACTTTTTCCACCCGTCCGCCACTATGCCGGTCTTCGAAAGCAAAATCACCACTCTTAAAACGTTGGAACCATTCCCGACACGTTCTGGTCCCACTATTAGTCGTTTTACCATATGTAACCGATGAGATAATCCGGTGAGGCCCAGCCGCGGATTCTTTCATATTGAAGTATAAAAGCAATACTTCCCACAAATGACGAGAATTCGGTTTCAGTTCGGACATATTTAATTAAAAATTTTATTGTTATGCAAACGCAAATGCCAAAACAAAGTGTCCGACATCTGTGATTAATATATTTCAACTACCACCAACTACTGCCGCCATCTTTTAGAAAGCGGCGGGAGCAAACTTGTAGCCCTAATAGTTTGAACACATTATTTTTATTTAGAATAATTTTCTTAGGATATACAGTATTTGATCACTGAATGTAGAAGAACTTCAGACCATAGCAAATCTAATCTCGCTGATTGATTAAAAGATGTCAAGAAAGAAAAAGTATATGAATAATATATTGCCCTTTTTAAATAGAGCGCTGATAAATACCTGCGCATATAAAAAAATCTTTTCCACTTTAAGGAATTGCTTTACAATTTATTCCGAATTGTTGACACCTTCTGCCTGAACTGAAGTAATGTTGGCGTCGTAAAATAGAAGATGATTAAGGCACAGCTTCACAAGTTGGTGGACTTTCAAATGTGCTCAAGACGACCGGTCCTTTAACTTTGTTCTGATGTTTTGCTATCCGGATCGCTTTAAGTTTTCACTTCTTAAGCAATTGTCTTTTTTCCACTCATGCAAGACATCCAATCAATCTTAAGCAAAATTTCTCCAGCCGAAAAAATGGTGAGTTTCAAGAACCAAAGAGGAAAATAATAGATACTAACTAGGTACTCACTAGAAGCCCTCTCCCGGAAAAAGTGCGTGTCTCATATTTTCTAAAATTAAATATTTATTCTTCTTAAATATTATATAGGAATCTATTAAATAACTACGTGAGTGAAGGTGTAAAACTTCCTAAAGACAACAATTTAAGAATGCTGCAACGAATTCAATCATTTTTTATTTTGCTCAGTGGAAGTAACTTTTCGCTGCAATATCTAAAGTCCATTGGGAATCTTTTAAACACCAACTTCACTTGAATCATATACGTTTGATTTGGGGGAGTTGGATGGACAATTTCCGATACACTAACCAAACGTAATTGGGATTTCAATTGGTAGGCAGAAACACTGCAAATGAGCCTGGATACCACATGGAGTTTAAAGGCAAACTGGTTTTAGGATGTATTTGAGTATTCATTTAAATAAAAAATGAACATTCTAGAACCCTGTTAATTCCGTGTTCTTTATCTATTATTTTGGGTCGTTCCGCAGTTAGATATTCATTGCAGTAGCATTCAATGATCGTGTAATGCATATCTACTCTTTTAGTTAATATAGAATTTTATTTAATTTTCTAGTCATTAAGTGGGCCGATCGATGGATAATTTTCGTTTCAACTATTCATCCCGCGACCTCACTTGCCTAGATGTTACCACCGATCAATTTTGCCGAAATTAATATGACTAATCAATCAGAAACCAAAAAGCATGCTAGATAAAGGGAATACAATTCCATTGTTAAATTGCAGGAGATAAAGAGTGACGAAACGTCAGGATATTGCTCTTCTTTGCCACTGACATGGTATGATGTCGTTGAACAAAGCGAAATGCTGCCGAGTCTACGCTTCGTAAGTGAATGAGCAGTGCAAATCTCGTATGAGGTCTTCAAACCATCCTCCTCAACCAACATACGAATATAATTAGCTTCAGTTATCTTGGCAGTTTATATGCTATCTGCTCAACTGTGAAATGACTTTCAAAAGCCAAATAATATTAAATTTCTTTAGTCTTTAAATGGTATTAAATTGTAGTTAAAAGATACCAAAAGTCTGGAGCTGCGTAGGCCGACTATAACTCAGTTCATTGTGATATTGTTGAGTATAAAGTGCGAATGTTAATGTAGCGCAGGTAATTTAAAACGAAATAGTGTCTCACCATTTTTCACTTTTACGAATGCCAGAAAAAAATATTAGACGCTTCTAATTCGCATACTTTTAGCCATAGAATTAATTCGTTACAGCTGTCGCCGTTATGAGTAAACAAGATATGCTTTCCCAGATAAATGTAGTTAAGTGTGAAACCACGTAACGAAAAGTCCGACAGGCCTGTTTTTTCGCCTCAGGTCAATTTCTAAAGCGTTTAACAGCACTTAACGTGGTTGGAGAAATAATACCTATTAGGGGTAACCTCACAAGTCAGCTCGCATTCTACCTCCCTCCTCTCTTTGACCAGAATTGACCCGAGCGTTTGGCAAACCACATGAATGGAAGTGCACGTGCGAGCATGGATCTCGTAGATTATGGTTTGCCGAACACACCCAGTGACCACACCCTGTTGGTCTTACATATGCTGTTGTACCTAACTTTTAAACTAGAAGAAATTATCCCAGTTCTTTACTTAAAATGGAATAAAAATTATTGCCTAAAAGAAATATACAGTGGTGAAAAGTAGTAAAGTTTGAAGAAAATTGCATAGGAAAATTTTTGTGAAAATATTAAACTTGTCCAAATGTTAAAAAATAAGCCAGATAGCAGAAAGTACGACTTATTTTGAAGATTTTGGAATTTCAGTTCTTCTTCGCAAGTATTACATTTAAGAACATGATAACCATCTAACAGTAAGTGACATTTTATTTGAAAGGTTAGTTTAGAGGCTATTCGGACATACGGACAAACCACAATATTAACTTACTATCACCCCATTTTGATTACCATAGAGACAGCCAGTAGAACCAGTACTGCATAAAACAATCTCTGTCAAATAGTCATAAGATTAGACGTGGTAAAATTAGTTCTGAATTCTACCATGTCTTAATAAAGCTTGCAACACTATAGCAACAATTTAAAAAGAAGTTAAACTGGACAGGAGAGGCTATACATAGAGTTGAAGGGCAAAAAAGTTTTATTTAATGCGTTCAATAAAATCAAACAAAGTTTACCCACAAAAACACATAAAATTGTGCCATTTTTATTTTGAGAGCTAATTGGGACAATTTACAAAAGGCACAACAAAAGACATTGGGGAGGGGGAGTGGGGGAGTGGGGGGGGGGTGGATTGTAGGAATGCCGGGAGGAAAGTCAAAATTTCAAAAGTACTTACTTCATTTAATTTCGAGTCTGGCTTGCATAACTTTTGGCAAATGGTAGTTCGAGATTAAAATTTCATAATGCATAATTTAAATTACTTATTGACCTGTTCTAGTAGTCGCGATGGTTGGTCTAATCAGTCCAGCTCATTTCTTTCTCAACCGTTCAAGCTAATTTTTACACAGCCTTATTCAGTCGTTCACAGACGAAATACCTGAAAATTCTCATTTCTAGCGCAGGTCCGTAAACTGTGTTCACAACGAAGCATTCAAACTCGAGACCATTCTTCTCCCACGCTATTACTTTAGTAATAAATGGGTATTGTTAATTACGAGAAGATTATTATTTCTCATATGAAAATATATGAATTAATACAATATTTGAACATCTAGATCTTACCCCCAAAATATACTTACTGTAAAAAGGATCATGTGAAATAATGATTCAAAAAGAAAAAATCATTAGTATTCACTAAATAAACTAAAAGAGAGTAATTAATATCTAGATTTATTAAATTATTTTATTTCTTCAATTTAGTTACTCGTTTGGAAATGACTATTGTGGAGTGAACAACGCTGCCATGGCTGAACAAAGAAATCCCAAGTGAATTCAGACAGACTCGGGGGTGCGGCGAGCTTCCTGTCTCGTAGACGGTAAGTGAATTGTGAGTGCGGAACCTCTCAGTCAACCGCCAATCAGTCGTCGATGCATTGTCTAGCAAACTCTTTTAAGTATTTTAATGACTAATGTCAGTAACGCGACCACAATGAAGACTATACACAGCATACGCCCTGGATCCTCGATATTTTTGAGGTAGGTTAGCTAATTTCTGGATCAATTGCATAATATGGGATTCTTTCATTGAGATTGCTGAGGTTTAGTCAAGGCTTATTTGCGCGTATTGTTTTTCTTCACTCATTTTCGTCTCTCTCTCTCCTGTTCCGATCAAGAGTACCATTTGACTCTATTTTGACCTCGTCAACTTCCACGAGTCAACTGCAAATCCAAAGAATTGCGTACTTGCGGATTAAGTAGATTATGCCTGCGTAGATATTCCCCAGCAACTTCCAAAAATTAATTTAAATTTTATTTTTTACAAAATCTCAAGGGAATGGATTCGGCAAATTTGCAAATATCAGAATGATTTTCATATATCACATCTTGTCAGCAATGTTTTTCTAAAGAACAAGCATTTAAATAAGCCATCTTGAACCCTTAAATGGTAATCAACGCGTTCTGTTAAATGTACCTTAAGAGTAAAGCACCACAAATGGCGCCATCAGAAGGTCCTTAATTCCGCATTTGGCGCTGATTAAAGTGACGGCGTATAAAACTCCAGTTACAAATCCACAAAATATTCCACAAGTCATAAACAAATCTTGCTCACATTATGCTTTTAAACTGTTTTGCTTTTTATTTCATTCAAGGCGCCTTGTTACCGGGGTGTCCGCCTTGATACGGATACCAATTATTTAAACTCATGTGTAAATAAATAGTCGAACCCGAAACCATTTTACCATTCACCTTGATTTTTTTAATACTTCTTTTCAATTGTAACAACGCACGTGTTTTCTTTTTCAATTCTCTTGATACCTGATGGCTCAAAAGAAATTTTTGGTAGTAAAGAAACTAGTCGCTTTCACAGCAGCCCTAAGATCAAGTCATTTTCATTGAGGTTTGACCACGGCGTTTCAACAAACTCTTCACAAGTCATGACTTCTGAGAACGCAAAAATAAGATTAGCCTTCTCGTAGTATGAATGAGAGCTTTTCAGACAAAGAATTAACTGAACATCTCAACATTTTTAGTAAGTAGGTCGATCTAAGCCTTAAATTTTCAAAATGGAACATATCTTTCTTCTCAAAACAGTTTAAAAATCTCCTTTTCTGCATTGATGGAAAGCAACGAGTTGATCGATATTTTGCGCTTTAGTCTAATGCCATTCAAACTGAAAGACGCTTTATTATACAGATTTTTAACTTCAACTATGGAATTCCGAAGTTTTTGCACAGTCGGCTCGGCACCAACAAATTTAATTTTCAATTTGAGACTGTTCCAGTTCAATTTGAGTGAATTCGATAGGAACTACTGCGTTTATTGCGTATTGCAGTAAGAAGATTAGAAAAGAATCACAGTATCGTAACGAGACATTCTATTGAATCATCAGGTCACTAAGGTATGAATTTCGCCCACATCCTTTCTGAGATAAACTACTTTGTACTTAAAAAATTTTCTGGCAGATGTTGTTGCTTAAAATTTAAAAAATACCGAAAACGAGGCATTTTTGAGGAATTTAATTTGATTGGCCTTCATAAAATTACAAGATAAATCAAGGAGTCTTGTATACCTATATTGCCTTCAGTATAAATGAGGCTTTTCAAAAGCGACTCACTTGTATTCTATGACTTCCTTCTTGCTTTGTGACTAGCTGAGGACGCATACTTTGAACAGCTTTAGCGCATATCGAGAACTTTCTATGCATTTGTATTTCAACCGACGTTCCGAGGCATCATTCTAATTGTAGCTAACTTATTCTACAGTGTTCTAACTTTGAGTACACTGAGATTGGCTAATTATCGGCTGCAATGGGTCTTAAAATGCAAGGGTTTGGAGTTATCTAATTAACGCTGTGGACACCCTAGTTCTTTTATATCAAGCATTAATTTTTCATAAGCTAGTTATATAGTAATTACCGGCATCGAGAAATCTAGAAATATTCCGACTTGTGGACAATCTTTTAAAAGACAGAAGTAAGTAAAGCAATGTATTTTGAAGAAACATTGAGATAGGTAGTTAGATTTATGCATATACGTCGTTTTATCTCCACAATATACTTGAGATGCTTTTGAAGTGGTGAATTTTCTACGAGTTCAACAAAAAGTCCACAATCCTAGTCCAATGATATTTTGATGCCATGCCATGGAAATACATTTTCATAATTTCCTTTTCCTTCAACCCAAACGAACTGCCTTGCAACCTCGTTTACTTTCTCACGGCAATTTTTTCCAAATTTTGGTAGGCTGTGGGTTGGGCACAGTGTATAACTGAGATCTCATGCGGAAACCCATCAAAACGAGAGGGGAGGTTACGTTGGCATTGTTAATTACCGCTTGCTCATAAACAAGATAAGTTTTTATTTCATTTTGAAAATTAGCAATCTATTTTTAATATTTAACCACATTCGACATATTTGTTACAATTAAACAAATTAAGGTACCATTTATTGGGAATTATTAACATTCTTGAATAAGAAATAGCCCATAGAATTCATTGCAAGATTAAGGTTGCCAGAGCTTATGAATATTTTTCAGAATTTAGACCGAAATCAATTTGTTCCAGGTGGAACAAAATCGTTTTTTCGGTTAAAATTTTACTGAAGTTTAGTAATTAATGGCAAGAAAATTACTACTTTTACACACTTGAATTTTCCAATCATCATGCAGATATTCAAGGAACTTTCCAAAATATTTTTTTACAATTTAAGATTTTAGGTTAACTTATCAAGAAGCTTATCATATAGTGCTTTTGTAGCGGAATTAGCTAACTAGACTAAGCCTGACTGCACTCAGAAACCTCAATGGCAGATTCTCCTAGTTGGTAAGACTCCCAGAACTAGCAAGATACTGCGAAGCCATAAAAGAAACAGACGTATCACAATGAACACGTTCATTCTAAACATGTATGGCGTGGAGTGTAACAAGGGAGGAAGCTTAGTCATTCAACATGGCGGATTAAGTAAAACGAGCAGAGGCTTTTGATTAGCCATTGGCTGTGTGTCTTCGCACTCAATCCGTACGCGAAGTTGAACAGCCGCACCTTCAAGTCACGCTATACGCTCATGCGATGACGTGTCCCAAACTTGATCTTTACTCATTGACCTTGAAGGAGAAATTTAAACTGAAGTTCTTTTTTTTTCAATTCTATTTTATATTGCCCATGGCATACAGAACCAATTATCAAGTTTTAACCACTAGAAGTATTTAGTGTGAAGAGATTGAAAGTGTACAAATTTTGGTTGGTCTACATTGGCATATGGTGCATATTTTACAGTTCAATGTTCGAAACAGTCAACGCTTGTGTATCGATTGATTTAATTGTGAAATTGCTGACGCCGCTTTAATTTGCTTGTATCTGCCACCTTTCAAATAAATGTAGCTGGAGCTCGTAAAAGGCTTTTAACAGAGCAAAGCTCAATAGATTTCAATTCTCCCTTTATGGATACTATTCAATTTACAGCAAATAAAAAGTGCATTAAACCAGAACACATGCTATCACTTGGCGTCCTGACACAGTAAGTTTTAGGCTAAATTGCAGAACAGACATATCACAACTATTAATACTTGGATTTATTTCAGGAAATATGCCACTTTAAACTAATTCCAAGGCCACTAACATCTATAATGTTTTACTTAAAACTGTGAGGATCACTTCACATCATTATATTTGTAAAATTATCTAGCAGCTTGGCGTGCATCATAACCGTAATCAACCAATGGGCAAAATTTTGCAACCATGTGTCCATCGGTCGCTTTTCCCTCCCACTTTACAACCTATTAATATCTTGTCTTTACTCCAACGCGTTATGATCTGGATACTGTCTTATGGCCAGTTCAATTGTAGGTCGACTCCATCCTATATACAGGGTGTCCCAAAAAAATGTATACACGATCAATTAGAATTTCATAATTTAAAAAGCGTAAAAATATTTTATAAGTATAATTTTATCTTTTTTCACTGGTTTTTCCCAAGCTGAACAAACTTTTTGGGACACCCTATATATACGGGTCTTATTCCCGCCCCCTCCCCCCCCACCATCTGTCTTGGCTTGATTCCAAAATTCCTTATTTTTTGGCTTCCCCTTCTCTAACTCTTGATCATCAATACTTACAACTACACTCTTTGCTCCTCCTCCCCGCCCCCTCGGGGTGTGCGATAGAGCTACTTCCGTATGGTGCACCACTTTCACAGTACTCACCTTACCTTTCCTTCTTCTCTAACTTTGTGTCTG
Organism: Hymenolepis microstoma; assembly: GCA_000469805.3. NCBI lineage: Eukaryota > Metazoa > Platyhelminthes > Cestoda > Cyclophyllidea > Hymenolepididae > Hymenolepis > Hymenolepis microstoma. The sequence continues at coordinate 3,806,027 of LR215995.1, read as the reverse complement.
TCTGTCTGTTCTGTTAAATCTGTGAATCAATCTCCTGTTCGTGACTTTGATATTCCTCCTCTCTGTGATGCCTGAAGTCAACTAAGAGGCTAATGATAACTATCACTAAGCCTGCCATTTGATGCAAATAAATAAATACATTCTTTGTCCCAATTCTTACTCATATTTTATCCACGCTCATATTCATCTTTGCTGTCGTTATGCCAATAATGATGAGGTAAAGACCGCTCAGAATGCTTCTCGATGGAAGAAGTTTAATCTAATTAAGAGGTGAGGAGAATAAATGCTTTAGTTCTAGCCAAAAAAGACCCTTTAGAGAAACATTGTCAACCAATAGCGAAGTCGGATTTTAAATCTTAAGGTTTATTTTTAAGAAACGATAATATACTGGCCAAAATGTTGTTGAAAGTCCATCTCCAAAAAATGGACATTTGTAAAGAGGTAAATTTAATGAAGGCAAAATCAACTTGAAGATAAACATACATGTACACAACGAGAAGGGAATGAATCTTGCAAAGAATTTTATTTCCGTGTTAAGTAAAATTATATGTGTGGGGTCCTTACAGGTGAAAGTTCGTTGAGAGGACACTGGTAGACTGGTAGCCATAAACCTAAAGATGATCTGTGAGGCGCAAAAGAATGTGTGAGGAATACAGCGCCAAAATGGCTGAATAAAAGAATCTCATGTGCTCTCATGCATTTTGGAACGTGCGGCTGTAATACAGAGAGCTTTAGGTCAATCCATAATCGATAGTCAATACTGTGTTATCGAATCCAAAGAGTATTTAATGACGGAGCCCCATATCATCGACCATGCAACCCAACACACACAAACCCAAATAACCGTATTCACGTCATATGTCTATTTCGTCTATATCGTTGAGATAGCTTAGCTGATCCCGGGAGCCATTCCAAACCTGGAGATCTTGCCATAGAGATAATGCAAGGCTTATTCATTTAGCAATCTGCTAAAAAAGGGTTCAAAAACCACAATAAATTAGGATATTCGAGATAAAGATTATAAGATGAGAAAAATTTATCGAATTATTTTGTAAATTGATAAGAAATCTGATGATCTTTACTCCCATTTGACGTAAGATTATCCGATTTGCCGATTTTCAATTCAACTGTCTCAAATAACTTTTTACAACTGAAATCTCACTTTTTAAAATTTCCAATTTAATATCTACTCTTCCTAGGGCAGTAAATAATAGATAAATATTAATTTATTTTCTGAATAGGCAACACGTATTACAGCATTAATTCATTTCTATAAAAGTTCCGCATTTTGTGATTAAAATAAGTGAAGTGTTTCTCTTGATTTTGATAACCAGTAATCACATAAGCGAACTCGATCAAAGTTTGTTATAGACATCAATCGATTTTGTTATACTTACCTAATTTGGCGCTAATGGCAATACCCCACCACTAAATAATCCCCTTGATCACTGACAATCCGAGTGGTGCTTATCATGTTCTGAGATGTATTTAGCAGAAACTAACCACTTTTTAACATAGATACATCTTACCTCAGCTGAAATAACTTAAATTTTCAGACAAACATCGCAATATCAAATATTTAAAAAAGGAGTGCAATGTGCAAAGCGTGACCGATGTTCAAACGCTCCAAGAAAAAAACGGCAAAATGTGTAACTGACAACCGTATGTGAATATTTGCCGAAAAGAGGAAACTGCGCTCCCCCTAATGACAGGATCACTATTTCTCAGGCCCAAAGATTAGCCCACTCTCCGGTTAAGTATTATATGATTGAAATTCGGAATGTCGTCCTCCATAACCCCTCTCCAAACTACTTCCGCTCAGCTATAGCAATGCATCCGCTTGTCCGAAAACTATAGTGTCTTTAGTAGTAAAAGGAAGTGCTATGAATGGTTTGCAATTGACGTGATCTACCTCACATTTCGATCCAATTTTAAAATATTGGTGAAGCTGGCTATGGTTTTGATTACACCCGCACAATCATTTAGGTTGAAAGTAAACATCGTGGTTGACCAGAGTATTAAAATTTTTAATCCAGAAATTCGGAGCTTTGAGTCCTCTTTGGGGTAAGTGAGAAAGCGTTCCAAGCCAATAAGTAGTTCAATTAACTGTCAAATCGCTTTCCACCCATCGAAAATTTATTTTTATTTGCTCTGTAATAAAAGAGATGGACGTGACAATGTGTGAGATGAATAGAATCTTTGCCAAATTGAAAATGAAAATTTTCCGAGCAAAACCTTCGCATCGTTGGTCAACATTAATTAAAATTAAAAATTTTAACTGTTAGGGATTCCAATTTTTTAGGAACTCTACTTCTCGTATGGGCTTTATTAACTAAATCGGGGTTTTAACGTCTTATATATCTAAATCCAAATTCAGAGCAAGGAATAGGCACTTTTACTTTCAAAAAATGCACTCTATATATTCTTCTATTGGATCGTTAATTGAGTGTTAAGAAAAATTACATCTAGAGGCAATTAATTTGTAACAATTAGCTCGCCATTCTGTCGGAAAATTGCAGAAGTAATGAAAATTGTTGAAATAAAACATATTATTGTTCGAAAAATTATAATAAATTAAATTTTGCTTTCCGAACCATAAAATGTTTGAAATTTATATATATTTTTTTGTATTATCAAAACCAGCTATTTTTAATCAATATTCAATTAATCATTTTTGAAAAGGAGAAGCTTAATGTTTGTTCAGTTGCTAAGCCGACAGAAATAGTATAGAAATCATTTAAAATATCGAAAAGTACCAGGGCTTTCGTATGGACACAAACGCTTTATTACGATTAACTAATATTAACCTGGACTGCGAAACAATGAAAAGGAAGCCGTTGATTTGGACCAATTTATTTGATGACGACTCTAGGAAACTTATGTCATAAAAAATCGAATCCAAGTTTATATTATGTTTTTTTTATTTAGTAATTTAAAAGCGGTGATTTTCCAACTGTGCCTTTTATTTTGGACGTGAAACACAAAATCGATATGGCGCAAGTGAATTGGCTGATCTAATCCTAATTTAGAGATTATAAATCAGAAATAATTCAATCGTTTAAAAAAATCCGCATTTTTGATGTGATCATATCAGCATACGTTGGGGTTGATAGGTTGGAACAAAAAAATTGTTAATTTAATTCATATTTCAACTTAAATTTCTTATGGTTCAATAGTTCAAAGTCTATTTTCAATTCTATAACATAAATTATTTTTTATTTTGTATATATATATATACCTAACATCAAGCGCTTCAAAAATTTTAAAACTCTGTTTGACACGGTTATTCAGAAATCGAATATTTTTTGGGACTGTTTTACACTATCGAAGTTCCCTATTGGTTTAACCAGTACTGTTGTAATTGCATTAAATATTATTTTTTAAAAAATCGTTTGCAATTGATTTTTAACCTATTTTTATATAAAGTTAATTAGTTAGTATAAATGTATTTGGAGTTAATTTTCACCGACGAACTTTTCAGAAAGACATTTAGAATTTTATAGGCGCCAAATTTTGGGTTCAAGCCGAGTATTGTGCAAAATGATTTTAAGTTTATTTTAATAAATTGATATTAGCTATGTCTCAACATGGAGAAATTAATATTACAAATGAACCTAATGTAGAATTTCATTCATTGTATAACGAAAGTGAGTTTATCGGTCATAAAATGTAAACATTTTTCGGCATAAACAAAATGTCTTGCCTCGACTCTGTCACGTACTCGATTTGAAGATGTTGATTACAGTGCGGAGGTTCACCTGGTTTACGCTACCCCTGAATGTACTTACTTCCTGTTCGTTTTAAGCGACAACAAGGAAGAGTTAGCAGGTGCTTGCTGGCACTTCAGTATTGCCTTTTATTTATACAATGCTTCAGAAAAATATTTAAACGAAAGTATATTGCTTGAGCCGGCTAACCGATCCATGACTTCAAAAATTAGTACGATCTCATTTTTCGATCAAATTTAGTAACTTTTGTGTCAGCTATTATTATTTGCTAAACCAAAGCACGCATGAAAACATTAAAAACAGCACAATTACTGAACTAGTGTTTCAACGGATGTCAATCATGAAGGACTATAAGTCCGGAAATCAAGCACTCTGGTAATTTTTTGAGATTATCAGTTCATTAATAAATCTCCATTTTACATTGTATTAAGCTCATCGACTACTGCGTGACTGTACGTGTTCGAAACCAGCAGAGTTGGATTGTGTAATAAGTCTTAATCGGAATAGGGGAACGCAGTGCTTTAAAATTTAATTTTTTTCTAGCAAATTGAGAATTCCCATTTTATTGAATAAAGTTAAATATCTTCTTAGTTGGTAAGGAGATAATTAATTTATCTTAAGAATTAGGGAAATCGTATTTAATGGTGAGTTAAACAGTAGAGAGGTTAGTACTTATCCAATTAAGAACGGTAACTAGTATACACACTTTCCTTAATTAGCCAGTCTCAAACCAGTTCTGTTGCATTTAATGTCCAGAGGAAATCCACTTTTGAATAGAATTCATTAAATTCATTGGATAGCTCTGACTCTAACTCACCCTGTGGAAGAGCTCACGTTTGTTTGCACCGCTTAGATTAGGATCTACATGCGCGTAATTTTATTAGTCAGTGGAAAACTAGTAGCATTCTGAAAATGACTTCAAGTCAAATCAAGGAACACTTTTTTAAATCTCCATTCACAAATGAGAAGCATTTATGCGAAAATTATTGACTAAATTGCGTGCAAGCTCGACCAGTGGAAAGAAATTGTCGATCCCTGTTGTAAATATTACTATTTTAATTCTATTTGAAGTCAAACAAGAAAAGGACAATGGTTCAATAGGACGTAAAGTGGAAGGGATGGGGTTGTGAAGACGCGGAATGCATAGTCAAGGCGATAGCACAGTTTAGTATTTTGTTCGAGGCTGTACACCCTCAATCACCAAGTGTTACACATTGTAATATTTCAAGATTTAATTTTAGAAATAGTCATCTGAGTCCCTGAGTCGATTTATTTACAGGAGAGGTGGCTGACTATTTGACCGCACTCTTGCTTGGTCACACACACGCACACACATCCAATATTGTGGCTTCTAATACTCAAGATTTTAAAAAAAGGAATTGAGTGAACATTATTGTAATGCTGTATGACCAACATAATTTTAATATTTGTTAGAATAAGCTTATCAACATACTCAAAAAAATCCCACTTTCTCTCGAATTTCCGCAACATCCCCTATTTCTTTCCATATTTTGATAGGTAGAGAGGATACAAAGAAATCTTCTATTTTGAATTAGGAAACCTCAAACAAGTAGACGATTACTGATGCTCACCCTGAGTTTACGCTAGTTAGTATTGAAATTTCAACCCACTCTGCCTTTTCTTGGCTCTAACCAGAGACAAAGACATCAATCGGAGGCCCAGTCAACGCCCGGTTTCTGTGCCTGCACCTGCTTTACGCAGCCTCATTGACTCGTTTTCTGATTATTTTTTTTCAGACGCTTTCTAGCGATTAACATTTGATTAGCTCTTATGGCCTTCCATGGACATTAATAACCTAAGTAATAAGAACACAAAAATTATATATTTGCATGTTTTTTATTTCTCTTCTTGATTCATATCGTTTCAAACAATCAGTGATATGTTTACTTCTTGCATTGGAACAGGAGAGGAAAATAAATTGGAAATGATGCAAATGTCAATTAAGTCAGCCTAGTGATCAGTACTTTTTTATTTATTCATCTTTTTTATTAATTAGTGAAAACTCAAAACTTTTTGAAATTCCTTTTTAGATATTTCTTTCATAAATCATTTCACGAAACTTTGTTTATAGCGTACTTGTGGGAATGGGAATAAGTATGAGAGCCAAATACCAATGAGAACTTGCCAACTACTGAACCTTTTACTACTTTTAAATTTTTCTTTGCGAAATGTAAAAATAATATTTATTCAACAACTGATCGTAAAACACGCTGTTCACCTTGAATGAGCAATGCCCATTGAGCTCTGAAAAGTTAAAAATATGGCTATCTCAGATCCACTACGTTAAGTCCACGCATTACGTTTGACCCCATGGCATCTTCAACCATCCATTAACAAGCAGAGAATATCCTACTTGTGCTGTAGGAAATGCTGGTGACAATCCATGAAATTTGAATTTTTGAACTTACACAGCTCATCAAAATAAATCTTTACAGCCGTAATTCAAAAATTGAGTGAAGTAGAACCTATTGGTGGCTTTGTTTCATTGGCACCCGGTCTGGTCGATTCTCCACTCTTTTCCATTGTTGAGCTTGCCGAGTTCAGTAACTTTTAATGATAAAAATTGACCGAGAATTTTTGCCTCGGTGTTGATTTTGATTATATTATGATCTTAAATACATGCTCAAGTCAGTTAAAATTGATAATTTGAAAGCGAAAATTCGTTATGCATGAAAGTTTTTAATAAATGATCTTATTTCGCTAAATAGATGCGCGTGAATGAGTAGGTTGGAGCTTGGAATTGAGGGCAGCTGTTAAGAAAGACATGTGTCCGCATCCCTCATTAATGGAGGAAAAAATAAAGTTTTCACGTTTTTTTTAAAAAAAAAAATTCCCTGTCCAGCTACTGTTGGCATATTTTGCTTCCCTATTTTTCCTTGCAACCCGACCAGACTTTTCATAATTTCTGACCACGGAAAGTTACCTGAGTAAGTGAAAGAGCAAATGATTCAGAGAAGATTTGAAAACGGGGAACATCATAGTCTCACAAACTCTTTAGTTCATCAAGTAATACACCAATTTGAACATTTCATGAATTACCTCCAGATCTATAAATGAGATTATGTCCCCGATATTTCGAGATTGTTGATTGATTTATTTGGCGTTGTAGTTAGTCATGTCACCTTCATTCCGTTCGAACGCAATATATTTTGGAAGTTCAAAGAGTGTGGAGAGACGTATTTTTATGAAGTAAGTGAGTGAGAAGCCCAAATGGCTTTCAACTTCCACAATCTAGGTTTCTTGGCGGCTAAAATGTAAATTTCCAAGAGATAAATTTTAACACTCCCTAGAAACCTGATGATTGGAGGTTGTATCATTTTGCCTGCTAGTCTCAATGAAGAACATTAGAACATTAAGGAGTATTTCTAAACTTAGCTTTGTTGGACTCCAAAGGTAGTTTCACGTATGCAATTCACTACCACTTTAACCATCACAGTTCGAAACCGCTACTTTCGATTGCTTAAGAGATGTGTAGTAGTTTGGAGTAGCACCTAACGTTAGTCTGCGCTCAAATAAAAAAATTCGAGGGCAATTACTTAGTGCATGGTGAGTATGCGCTTCGTCGTAGTCATAAATCGGCCATTACTTGTGATTCTTCTACTTGCCGGATGCGTTTAGCTGAAATCTGTGTTTGCATCACCCCTAAGGAGTTCGTTATACCTTTGATAAGTTAGATCTTTATTGAGGCAAGAATTAGTCTCAGTATTGAGCTACTAACCGTAAAGACCGGGTGGTCAAAAACCTATGTAGCGAATTATCACTCCTCAATCTTCCCAAAAATTACTAGACGGAAATAGCACAGAAAGTGACTGCATTTTCGTCGCTTAGATAATTTAAATAGACAACTTATTGAAAGGAAAGGTGAAGAGAATTAGACCAAAAAGGTACAAAATTGTTGAAAAATAGTTAATAATATGAAAGTTAGCTTCAAGGCGTTAATTACGACGATTTCTGACGTTGCGCGACTATTTTTTGCCTCACACAAAGAAACCTTGTACAGAAGCATCAAGTCCAATTCTTTACTGAACTCTAGCTAAGCGTTTTTAAAGCCCTCGTCATTATAGCACTTCATTTTGAATGAGTTTTAGTGAGTTCTAGTGTGTTTGAATGTATTCGCTTTTCCATGCAAAGTGTAGCTATGGGCGTATCCAGGTGGCACGACTAAACCTCCAGTTAATAGGTCCCAAATATCACTCAGAAATTCTGCGATTAAACAGTTAAAAGAGATCTTGGAGACATTTGTAGATGAAACCCGTTTTGGGGAAATTTGGTGACTAATCCGTATCTGCAATATCTAAATGAAATCGAGGGCATTTTTATTTATTTGTGAAGAAAATAAGCATTGCTTGTATACTTTCGCCATCATTTTTGATTGGCATTTATCGGTACACAAATTCATAAATCAAGTCTTTCAGCAAAATAAGCTATTAACCCCACCTTACTTTTTCACAACAGCTTGATGATACCTGGGCAATTGACAAGGAGGTTATTTTCACATCAGATACACATAATAGCAATTTTGAGCCTTCTGACGTCTCGTGGATGGCAAATTCAATTGGGTTAAACTGGTGAAAGTCTGAGGTGCTTGAGGGCGACGGATTAGTTATCCCGCCACTTCCTTATTTTGCCTTTTTTTGATAAATACGGAAGAAAATGAAAAAAAGTAATCATTTTATTGCCTTTGCGCACCTTCGACCCCACAGTCTAGCCAAAAATCATTATTTTGGCCTCTATGTCAGTCTCTTTTGGCAAAAATTGTAAGAATCTCAGCAAGAAAAACTTTTACGGACTAACATCATGTCAGCAATTGCAATGCTTTTGATTTTGACGTAGCTTTGAATGAGCCTTTTTCAGACAAAACATGTAGAATAATAAGTGGAGTGGAAGACGTTTTATTCAATCATACCAATTGAGTAATAGGGATCAGACTTTAAGCACAAAACTAATACGAATGGTGTACTAAATCAGCAAAAAAAGTAATTCAAAGAAGGAGGAGAAGGAGGGAGTGGATAAGAAAGGATGAAAAACAGAGAAAAGTTCAAACGACTAGATTGCCGAATCAGTTTCCTTTTGCTGTGCAACTACTATGGGAAGAGGGGGTAATACTTTTATCCTAGAAGCAAATTATTATAAATATTTTCATTTAGGTCTTTTACTTTTGGGAATGGTGTGCTGATGGTAGAGATATTCGATTGAGCTGTCCTGTAAGCCATGTTGATGATTTCTAGGGCCTTGGTGCTTCAGGTTTCTCCGGTTTCCGAGATGCTTCCATGAATATCGGTCGCCTTGGAGTAGCGACGTGAGTTGTCGAAAATGAGGTTCTTAACTCCAATTGGTTGATCATACTCATCCATAGAAGCTGAACGATTGCGGTTCCTTGGCACACTTCCAGTTGAGCTAAGGCGTCTGTTCACAACTCCACTAGCTGGAGGAATAAAAAATGATTCCGTCACCAATCATATGAAGTTCAATAAACAGATGCTCTAAGATTAAACAAAAATTGATGCTTATAATCTAATTACTTTGTTGTAACTACCAGATGAACTGTTAATTTCAATATTTATTCAACTATTGACAATTTTGCGATTTTATAAAAGATTGGCTTTAAAAGAAAATTAATAAAATGTTATGGCTATTTATATCCTTGAATTAGAAGCGGTGCACGTTTGTGGTAAATTTCAAAGTTCCATTTTGCTGACAAATTCTGATGTGACCTCGATAGGCATGTTCAAACTGAAATTCCTCCCAATGACACAAAAGTTCAGGTTGGCAGTTTTATGACTGACCGAACCACCTGCTAGCCGGTCGAGACGACATGCCAGGCACGCACACATGGTTTAGTAGCTTCGTAAATTTTAAAGTATGTAACGTAGCATTTGCAAGTTGTGAAATTGAATATCTTCGGGTATCGTCAACTAGGACGTTTATAGAATATATTTAAAAACGTATAATAATTTTATAACAACCATTTAATTCCGATATGACTTCGTTGGTAAATTAACACACAACCCTGGAAGATACCTTTTATGTAACGAAAAAAATGCTTTCAATTCACATTATCACCTGCGTTTTTTTCATAATTTTAATTTATGCTTCCGATGTGATCTGAAAAATGATACTTACCAATGCCCAATCCTTGCATAAAGTTTTGAACAGACTCGGCGACCTTCTCGGGCTGCAAATAAAATAAAATATCACTTATTTATTTGTTACACATTTATCAATTGGACTACTTATAAATAGCATGTAGAATGTGGGTGAAGATGATATCATCATTATTTGGACTAGCTTATTATTGAAACATCAGGAATGAACTACAAAATTAAATAAATGTTAGATGGTAAAATATTCTTCACTCCTACCCTCTCACGCATGACATTGGCAACTCCATCAATCTCAAGAATTTCAACGTTGGCTTTTCGAGCAGGTTCATCTTTCAGAGATTGCATCAGAGCATTGTAAAGAGTGTAGACAGTATGGTTGAAAGATGCCACGGAGCCAGTGATGAACAAAACAGGGCACCTATAAAATTTAATAAATAATTATTTATTTAAAATATCCTAGCGCTAAAGTTCATTCAACTGCCTTCTAACAACTTACTTCATGTTTCCAATCGAGTCAGTAATGTTGGTTCGACTAAATTGAATTAATACCATCAGTTAATCTTTTTCATCTAATAATATTCTATGAGGATTTTTCATATTTTACGTACACCATGAACGCCTGAATAAACTTGTGCAGATTCTTTGGATTAATATTTTCACGAAGGTTTTGAAGGAAATTACTGATAGCTGTGCGGAGCTCAGCCTCAGTTGTAGCATTAATGAACTATAATTAGATTAATTTATTAGTAATTATTAAAGCCAAATCAAACAGCCAGCAATTGACCAAAAACTTGCATTTGGATCTTCCTGAAAAACATAATCAACAATTAAACGAGGAAAGTGCGATAAAAGTATTCAAAAATTGGCGAAACTTACAATGCCAAAACGATGAAGCATAAGGTAATTTTCAACACTTGGGTTCATACCAATTGATTTAAGTTTCCATGCGTTCATCTATCAAGTCAAATAAATATCAAAAATGCAATTATATAAGAAAATGCAATTATAAATTTTTATAATTTACACGATCACGAAATGATTCCATGAAACCAGCAGTTGTTCCTGTACAGTGGATAAGAATTGCACCAAGGCAAATATCTGATCGAAGCATCTAGAATAAAATTTGTAAATGTGGAAAAAATAAAAATAGCAATAACTTTACAGCAACACGAGCAAGAATGTTTGCCCCGGCACCATCACCAATGACAACAACGTGTTTCAATTCCAAACTGTCACAGAGTTCGGCAACACCTTCAGCGATCTTCTGCATGGTTGGAAATTTCCAACTAAATTATTGATAAAAATTAAAATACTTTTTCTTACTCAGTGGGAAGATCAGGTTCATTATCGCCCTGGCCGGGAACTTCAATGTGTATCCAGAATATTCGTTGGGTGAGCTGGATCATGTGGTCATGGTTAGCAAAGTCGTAAAATTCTTTAACTAAGTATATTAATAATTGGTAAAAATAACTTACAGTTGCATCCGAGATCATGAAGGGTCAGAACAGCAACGTCCTTTCCTACGCGACCTCCCTATTTTAATTTATAACTTAATATAATTTATTTACGTGAAGATAGGCAGTAAGAGGACCGCAGGACTTGGTTTCAACTGTGATTTTCTTTAAAATAAATCTGTTAGATCTTCGTACGGGAAAGCTACTATCGAGACTCTACTTACCTGAGGTTTTTGGGTAGTCATTGGAAAAGAAAATTTATGTGGATGAATATGCGCCTGAAATCAACTGATGCTAACTGATAATTTAAAACAAATAAACAACTTAGATATAAGATCAAATTTATGCAATAAAAGTGACTTTCTGGGCAATTTTTATTACGATATTTAATTACATTTATTGTTATCAGACTATTATTTTACTCATTTGTTTTTGCCTTCTTACTTGGGTTGTCTGTTGGTAGCCGATTCATTTAAATTCCTTAAAACTTAAAAGTACATTTAAAAAAGGAGTTTGTTCTCAGTTAATCCATTCTTAGTTAAGTAAGATTTTAAGCAATTACAAGTCTTAAACTTAGAAAATTCTACACGGTTAAAATACAAATTTGCCGTTTTAACATTCGAAAATACTTGCCCCTTTACTTAGAAAATTACTTTAATGCATATTCAGATTAAATTTCTTTTGAATGAACTTCGTTTATTATTCCATTGAGAATGCTAATTACCAAGACGTTAGATTTTTAAATAAGTATTCCTAACTACTCCAAATACGCAGATTCGGATTTTACAGAATCTCAAAACGTCTTGCGTTGAGATAAAAAAAGCTGAGACCAAAATTTTACAAACATTAAGTTTGAATTATAAAAACGCGCATGATGTAATTACAAGGAAATGCTAGCTACGTATCAAAATATGACGCTGAACTCCAAGACGAAAAGGAAATATTTGTACTAAACTAACTCTTCAAAATGCCTTTCACTTCTTACACTATTGTCTACCTGGTATACTGGGATCTCGAATCACAGAAAAGGGGTAATTCATGTCACTCACACCGCAAAAGAGTTTCAAAGAGGCCCGGAAATTTACTCCACTTTACCAATCCAAACATTAAGTATATATGCATGCATTTTTTAGCCATTAATCATGACACATCGTTTAAGTCTCCAAATAGTAATTGTCAGCTGTGTAGGTTTCACTGCCCTCAACCTGACCCTCTTTGATGGGATATTATTTTCAATGTCTTGTCGTTATTCATTCCCAGGTGTTTTTTCTATAACATATTTAATTATTTACAGGGATGATTTTGAAACAGACTTAAATAGTGCTTAACGTAAGATTGAAGTGAGGGCATCTCTGTGATAATTGATCAGTAGTTTCCTAAGCATTGGTTAATAATCATTCCCATTTTCCCACATGTATTTTATCTATCGCCGGATCTTTTTTGAGTTACCCGCATTATCAATCTTCAAATCCTCTCATTCACCCTATATCCTCAAATTTTTCTGAATTGTTAGCATAAAGGTGGTCATTAGTTAATAAAAATTATGACAACATTATGACAATTTTCATCCAAAATGCACTAGCAATAAAATGCCAACTCTCAGGTTATCTATCTGGTCTTACGTTAATACATATGTTCTCCAGTAGTACTGATTATTAGAATAATTATTTTAAGAATTACAGCGATAATGAGAGAATACTTTACTTTTTAAACTTTTAACTTACGGAATTGATACTTATAGCTCGGATTTTTGAATTGATTTTGACTAGTGAAATCAGACCTTCCACTTTCATGATGCTGATACAAGCTAAGTTCTGTTGCCCATTTTTATAGTAATACAATGAGTCTTGGTCAATTCTGTTTTATCAGTGATATTCATTGATTGATATTGCAAAAAGAAACAGTGGCTAAATCTATTGACAGCTTTTCTTGTCGAACAAAAATTTTTAGGGGTGGCGTACTAAAGAAAACCCTTCCATTAAACATACTTATGTAATCTGAAGCTATTTTACTTTCATATAGTAGGAATTTGATGCTATGAGTTTATTTGAAACACAAACATTTGAATTCATCCTGTATTTATTAGCTTTTACATTCCAAGTTGATTAAATTTGCAAAATTTAATTAACCCATAATCTAGCCATATTCCGCATGATATGGATCGATATATTTGTCTAATTTTCTATTCAGCTTAGATTTAAGACACTTTCGTTCATTTTTCAATGGCTCAGTGGCTAAAATCTAAGGTAAGACTATTATTCTTTAATTTTACCATCCTCCTTCTCCTTTATGGATTATTTTTTGCGTATTCGCATATGCGTTTTAATTTTGACGTGAACAAACTAGTTCACTAAACTAGAAAATAATAGTTGCACGATCTTACCTGTTATTCAGGGTAAAAATATTATTTGCTCTGAAAGGTGGGTGATTCTGTCATATTGCCTCTCCACTTTGTTCGCTAAACTTGAACTTTCTTCTGTTTGGTGATTTCGCTTCAAGCGCCTTGAATTGAATAATGCATTCAAATTTGTGTTTAATTTAACGTTTCTCTTTTCGTCTTCTTTATTGCTTTCAATTTCATTTCGGCACTCTGCAAAAATTAGCTCAAGGTAATACTGCATTTTTCCACATTCCCATGGTCCACCTATTTCAATATTCAATATCATTCAATATCAGCCGCTTCAGCTTATCCGACCAATCAAGACCATTTAGATTCACATCAAGTTGTTTAGCAAAAGATCCATCATTCTGATTGGTTAGGCATTGGACTTTAGATCAAAGCTCTAATATCATATTCCACACTTCACTTCGAAGCGTGAGGATCGTATTCTGTTTTCGCTATCACCGGACCTTCTTCTTACTGACAGATTAAATTAATTTATGAAATAGCCTCGAATGATGTTATTGATTCTCAGGAATATTTATTCATAAAGTTAGGACAAATAGATGAGACAGCGAATATACTTTAATGGAGTCATATAATATTCTGAAAGGGGATTTCATGGTAATGCGGCAAGTTAAATTCCACTTGGATTAACTACTTTCAAATGGCTGATGTTTCTGTTAAGTCTTTCGATGAGAATTTCTAGTATTGATTTAGTTTGCTTTAAAGGCGTGAAACGAATAATGTTACAGTGCGTAAAAAACGCCGTTTTGCTTCCAGTGATTAGAAAATTAAGTCATACTGATTAATACCAGTCCATACACGACTAAGGCAAAACATCCTAGTTTGTGAAGGTTCCCGGAATTACTTAGACTACCTCAAGGATATAGAGGAAACTGGTGTGCAGCGTTTATTGAAATTATCTCACGCTAAGCATAATTGAAAAAATTAAACGCAACTTGAGTGAATTTTAGCATATGATTAGCTGTGAAGTCCCCTGCACGCACGACTGCACTGTCCAGAATGTTCGAATACGTATGGGATTGTTTAGTTTCACCGTATTAGGATTGTGTACTCCACACACTAGACTGCTCCGAATCACTTAAATTTTTAATAGCACTGACACTCACCTTTCAGTGCTTCGTTTTACTTCTCGTTTTTTTTCTCTAAAAACGGAGAGAGTCGATTTTTCTCGGTTAACAGCAGCAACAATGGTTGACTTCCAAGTTGCCATCATTACCTGAAGGTCAGAGACAGCTTGACCTTGCCCCATCAAAAAAAACGTAACATGAAGGTCTTCTCTAAATTTCCTTTCAAACACGCGATATGCGCATTGATGGGACAAGTTATCGCCGATTACCTGCCAATATTACACCTAAAAATCGGTGGCACCAATCTCAGCATATTGCAAGTCTGTTTAGAATTAATCTTAGCCATCCCACTGGAATTATGCCTTTACCGATCGTTCAGTCGATTTTAATATCGCATTTTTCATGACCACTGCCGCCCTGTCGGCACCACGTCCAAGAATTAGTGATAGAATACTGACTAGTAGCACTAAGCTGCTAAATTAACTAAATTTCCAACAAACGCACTAATAAAACAAGAATAAAGTGCATCCCCACTTCTGAAGGCCGGACTTTTCAGAACATGGTCAGATATTCGAGAAAATAATACGGAATGCTGACGGAATGACAATGTTTAATAATTAAAATATCTATTTACAAACCACACGATTTAACTACGAACTATTACAAAATTTAATAATGAGAACCGTGCGATGAGGGGCGGAAGGGGACAATGATAAGGTGAGGAACTGCCAAGTCTACTGCTGATCGGATTCCTTGTTCTCGTTGCTTCCACTGCTACCAGAGTTACGGCTTTCAGCCATCTTCTTGTATGCAACCTCGAACAGCTTGAGAGAGGATTGTTGCAAATCATCAGTGGCCTTCTTTAGACCCTCAGCAGTCAAGTTGTCCTTATTATTCAGGGTCTCACGGAGTTCAGCAATCTGCTTTGTGAGCTTCTCACGTTCTTCTTGTGGAAGATGTTCCTTGTATTCTTCCATCTTGCTCTCAGTATCATGGGCAATTCCTTCGGCGTGATTAATAGCCTCAACCATATCACGACGTTCCTTGTCAGCAGCTGCATATTGCTCAGCATTTCTCACCATATTCTCAATCTCATCCTTGCTCAAACCACCACTGGATTGAATAACAATTTGTTGCTCTTTACCAGTACCCTTATCTCTAGCAGAAACGTTGACAATACCGTTGGCGTCGATATCAAAGGTAACTTCAATTTGTGGTACACCACGAGGGGCTGGTGGGATACCAACAAGAGAGAAGCGGCCAAGAAGTTTGTTATCAATGGCCATCTCACGTTCGCCCTGGAATACTTTGATCTCTACCTGAGTTTGACCATCGGCGGCCGTGGAGAACACTTGAGATTTTTTGGTTGGGATAGTTGTGTTTCGGTTAATAAGTTTAGTGAACACGCCGCCGAGGGTTTCAATGCCGAGAGAAAGAGGAGTGACATCAAGAAGCAACACATCTGTAACATCACCGGCTAATACACCACCCTAAAAGAAATGTAAAAAACTCTCAAGGTCGCGGATAATTAGTTGGTGATCTAGAGGTTAAAGTGATTACCTGGATAGCTGCTCCCATAGCAACAGCCTCATCAGGATTGACATTCTTGCTTGGAGTCCTTCCGAAAATCTTACGAACAGTTTCCTGAACCTTTGGCATGCGAGACATACCACCGACTAATATAACATCACCAACATCAGAAGCTTTAACACCAGCATCCTTCATAGCCTTCTCACATGGGCCAATAGTTCTCTTAATGAGAGAATCAACGAGGGATTCGAGCTTGGAACGTGAGAGCTTTATGTTCATGTGCTTAGGTCCACTTTGATCCATGGTGAGATAGGGAAGATTAATGTCAGTTTGGAGAGAAGAAGAAAGCTCCACTTTAGCCTTTTCAGCTGCTTCACGAACACGTTGGAGAGCCATAGGGTCTTTGGTGATATCAAGTCCCTGCTCCTTTTTGAATTCCTCAACAAGGTGATTCAGAAGAACTTGATCGAAATCTTCACCACCCAAGAAAGTGTCACCATTAGTTGACTTAACTTCGAAGACGCCCTTTTGGATTTCAAGAAGTGAGATATCGAATGTACCACCACCCAAATCGTAAACAGCAATGCTAGAAAGGAAGTTAGCTTACGAATGTTCCAACTTACGTTTTGTCTTCCACACGATCTAAACCATAAGCAAGAGCAGCAGCTGTAGGCTCATTGATGACGCGAAGAACGTTTAGTCCAGCGATTTGACCAGCATCTTTGGTAGCTTGACGCTGTGAATCATTGAAATACGCAGGGACAGTAATGACGGCATTATTAACTTTGGTTCCCAAATAGTTCTCTAGAAAGCAAAGAGGAATAAATGATAATAAGTGTCAAACTTACCCGCTGTCTCCTTCATTTTCATCAACACAAATGCCCCGACCTGGCTTGGTGAGTAAGCTTTGCCATGAGCTTCAACCCAGGCATCGCCATTTGCAGCCTTGATAATTGAGAAGGAAGCATTTTTCTTTTCCTTTTGTACCTCGGGGTCATCATAACGACGACCAATCAGCCGCTTAGTGGCATACAAGGTATTCTTGGAATTTGTGACGGCTTGACGCTTGGCTGGTGCACCAACCAAACGCTCGCCTTCCGAAGTGAAAGCAACGACAGAGGGAGTTGTACGAGCACCCTCAGCATTTTCAAGAATTTTGGGTGTTTTACCTTCCATCACCGAAACGCATGAGTTGGTGGTCCCAAGATCAATACCAATAACATGACCTCTAGGGACGGATGAGAAACATCCAGAAGCAGATTTCAAGATAGAAGACTAAATATTATTTAATTATTTCTATGACTTACGACGCTTTTTTGGCTAATTATATGACGGAGCATCTTGGAAAAAAGGGAAACTGCACGCCAAGAACGGTGATTCTAGACCAATTATTTAGGTTATTTGGTACAGATAAACTATATAAAAAAGTAATGGTGAAAGCCCATTTGTATGATGCATTTAGCTCTTAACATTGAATATTCTATTTATTTTATATTCCGTTAATTTTAATTTATCCATAAATATTTATTTTATAAGGAATAATACCTAAATTAATTGATATTTTTTCAAAGGCTACTTTGTTATCTGGCTCGATGAATTCAGTATATTTAAAAATAAATATCAAACTCTATTAAAATTAATTCTGTTTTTTCAAAAACATTTCAATTTTGAACTTTATAGACTTCAAATTTGTTTGAAAGTACAAATCCATTCGGATGAATAAAACTGTAATTTCTGAATCATGGCAAGCCGCAATTAAATAATTAAATTAACATGAAAAAATTTTGACTTAAACTTGGTTTATTCCATATTTTATGTTCATTTATGTTCATAGGAAAAGTAAACCAGTATAATTTACCATTACTAACTCAGTCTTCGCATTCGTGTTTATCCAATTTATTGTTTATTTGTGCAGGTATCAATATTTGATACAACGGTAATGACCTAAAAATTCTCAGGTCATCATTAATCAAACCGTAATTTAACAGCTTATTCGTATCAACACTTAGTTTTCCTTATTTTGTCAAATGAATAATCAGTTTTGATAAACTTGTAAGAATTATATACTGTAAGGCATTGTTTGGCATTCAAAGTGTCATACACCGCTTCTCGTTATATTCAACAAATACATTCTTTGCGTTACATACTATAGTTGGACATTATTTTAAAAATTTTATTAACAGGACTCGAGTTACTTGTTCTCGATATAGTTGGATCATTGTGACTTTGATAACCCAGATGAGTAGGCATTTGATGAAGTAGAGCCATTAATCGTGAAATTTCGTGTTCAGGTTGCAGCATTCCGTTAGTGTTTTCATCTACTGCAGAACTTGTTATCTAACTGATGTCATTTATCAAGAAATACGAAGAATCTGTGTTTGTAGAGAATACAAATTTTGTTTACAATAAGCATTGATTTCATTTTCCACTACCGGCGTTTGGGGTGAAGTTTAGCTTAATGCAATATCGAATCAAGCGCTCCCACTTAGAAAATGACAAGATAGGTCCAACTTTATAAATTACGTACAAGTCAAAATAAAAATAGAGAGTGTTTTGGAATATTTTACTGGGAGGTATTCTTGGCGCTACTAAACCGAAGTTTTGTTCATTAGATAGAGTAAAGCTAAGAATAAAAGCGTTAAATAACTCTTGGAAGTTGATCCACTGTTTATTGCCCGAATATGAATAATACTCATTGGATGGCGTTAAAAACTGGATCAAATAAATTAAGCATATGCTAAGAATAATTTTACCATAAAATACCCTAAGAATAAATTCTTTATCCAATATTCACATCACATTATATGATTTTACGATCCTGAGCCTTATTACGTTTATATGCCCACATTAAACTTTGCTAACTACAAACTATATTGTTACGAAATTGTAATTTGTGACTTATATTATTGATTTAATTAAGCGAAATTGTTGGAATTTCTTTCACTGAAAAAGAATTAATATCATTTACATCATGTTTTTTTGCACGTGAAGTCGAAAATAGGCGACTAAAATAATCAAGATCCTGATTGGATTGGTCCATTCCCGAAAGTAGTTCCTATTTAAACTCTAATTTCAATTTTTCCAGTAACTTCTTTTTGACAAAAACGTATACGATTCGTTTGATTACTTTAAAGCGATATCAATCGCCCCCACCTTATTCTGCGTTTAATGTGTCAGGCTAATTAACATAAGTAAATGTTAAAACAGCATTGGAAGGTGTACCTGTCACCTGTTTATATCACGTTTTCCATTGAAGCACATATATTTTTTGAATGTATATTTTTCTCTTCATTAATTTATGCTTTCTATTACTTTGCGGATGCACGACAAATCGATATTACTAATGATTTACCACGTTCCTTAAATTAAGAAATAGGTACTCGATTTCAGCCTGTACGCAACTTCAGTCGTTGCTGGTATCGGTTTTCCGTTACTAATTTGTAATTTCTTTTACCTTAAAAAGGAGACTGAATTAATGAATGTCTGGCTCCTTTTTATTAATTCTAGTGTGAGAAATTGTAGAAAGTCGGTGAATAAATTCGTTTAACAGGTGTCTTTGGGATTATTGGCAAATTCTATCAAAAGGTTTATATGCAGATTCCACTCAGAAGAATAAATCGATAATTTATCTATGCAACCAATATTAACTTAAGGAATTATACGCTGTAAAAGTCGAGTACTGCTAGGGTAAATCCGTGCAAATTTGTTTTAATTTACAGCAAGCATAATTTTCTTTCATTAATTGTAATAGTAATTCGAAAATCATTTTGTGAGTTTAACGCAATTGAAACCATTATCACACTTTAAATGCCCTAATTACTCCAATTTTATTTCTTTTCTTGAGGAAATCACATTCTGTTTCTGCTGAATTTCCCATTTTTCTGGTTGAATAGACGACATTCAAGGTCAATATCGCTTATCTCTATGCCTATCGAAGAGTCAATACTCAAGAAAGACAAAACCGTCGCCTAACTTTGAAAATGATCTTGAATCAGCCTAATCCCTTTGCAAAGATTTACTGTATTCATATAAGCTATCAATAAGACAAATTTTCTCGAAGTTTCCCTAATACATTGCAAATCACACAACGATACCAGCAATTGGAATGGTGATGACACCAA
Source organism: Hymenolepis microstoma (assembly GCA_000469805.3). NCBI lineage: Eukaryota > Metazoa > Platyhelminthes > Cestoda > Cyclophyllidea > Hymenolepididae > Hymenolepis > Hymenolepis microstoma. The sequence continues at coordinate 3,785,595 of LR215995.1, read as the reverse complement.
ATACTATCACATCACAGCTTTATCAACTTTGATAAGTCCGCTGCAAATCAGGAGAACCACAATTCACTAGTCGCCTAGATTGTGTTTTATTTCTTCCGGTGATAGGCAAATGAATTTTTCGGAAAGAACAGCTTCTCGGTCTTTTTCTCTTAAATTTTTAGGAATGGAGATCCTGAATTAGTGTCCTATAATCAATATTTCCATTAGCGGAAGAATACAGCTTTTAACTAAATTTCAATCTTTTGCTTCTCAATCACTCATTCGTTCTTTTGCTTCATCCTATTCCACTCTAAGAAATATATCACTAATTTTCCAGCAAATGAGCTTCTGGTTGAATTATAAATTATAAATTGTATTGTGGCCTAGGGGCCTTCCCATTGACACTCATCCATTTAGGCCAGTTTTCAACCAATTTCTACGTATGCCCATTTCTAGGTCTCTGCTGATGATCGATTTTTCTGTTCCAATTAACTCTTGTATTTTTTGGCTTTGTTCCCTTACTTAGTCATAACTTCGGGTTTTTAATTAAGATTGTAAAGTCTCATATTAAAATTGCGCTATCTCCGCCTTCGTTTCCTTCCTATTTTGTAGTAGAGTTTATAAATTTGGAAAGAAAATATCCTAGCAAGTTTTCTCTTCCTCATTATTACTTCTTAATCTTCAATTTTTGGTCCAGTTTTGTACATAAGTCGACGAGGCTCATCCCTTTTTACTCAAATTTTCTTTAGAAATTTTATTTCTCGGAGTTTTTCATCCTCATGAAAGAAATAAACCATACTAAAGTCTAGCCCTCGTGGGTTCTCGATCAATATGACTTTGAGTGAATTTTTGCAAACGTGATAAAAGTAGAAACAAATGGTATTGAATTAATCCGACTACATTCCTATTACACTAGTGAAGTTCTAAGTTGATTAATGCAAAGATAAGTGAGAAAGTTGTGTGGGCGCGAAGCCAAAAGCATCCAACATCAAGATTGAGAAGTAATTCCCTATTTTGCAGATCAAATAACTTAAGATTTGATCATTTTTTGTATAAGGACTTAAGGTTTTATTGAAAGTTTAAATTGCTCGTAACCACTTTCTTTTATGAAATAATTTGTCAATTTGAGAAAAAGACCTTTTCAAAGATACGAATCGGAGAAGAGGCTACCTATCTTGCAAAATGCCATTTGACTAAACGTTGGAAAGAACTTGGAGTTTCCAGTCCCAAACTTTAATAATTGCAACTTTTTCCCTGTCTAAGGAAACGTCCTTAGCTCGTAATAAGTGAGAACATTCCTCCCAGTTAAAGCTTAGCAACAGCAGAGGCTTGTATTCGTTTGTACTTTTATTGACCCCCCATTTGACATGCCCGGTCAAATTTACTTGAAGTCAGAATAGAAGCGAAATCTTGCTCGGACCTTACCAAATTTAAAAGATTGGGCGGTGGTACCACAGGCGTCTTTAGAGCTATGGATTTTATAGTTGGTAGAAGCGAACACATTTTACCATGGAATTCGTGTCCTTCAGTTTTGTGGGTCAGATATTGATTGTTTGCATCGATACAACTGTACCGATCCATGGTCGATCATAGTGTGCAGATAACTTAGCCCGTTTCGTTCTTACTTTTTAGAAAGTAGGAGATCGATTTAGGAAGTGGCTTACTAATTATTCTGTTTGTGACCTTGTAAAGCTTACGTATAATAATAAAGTGCACGATCGATTGGTGCTGAGTTGAACGAGGACAAATTTCAATTGATTTGATCTTCACTTCCCTTTAGTACAAATGAAATTCGTCATTTATAAATACGTTAACCATAATAATAATAATAATCACTTGAAATGATAAACATTTTTTTCAATTTTATCCTTTTTATTTCACCTCTTCGACTTTGAAGGTCTCGGGCAACTTGGTACTCGAAGTTCAATTACTTTTTGGTTATGCCCTTACTAAATTAAAAGGCGTGAGTTGTTTTATTATTGCTCACGGCAGATTAAAATAATTTTTTAATAATACTCTGAAGCTTTTGGAAACGTTAAAAAAACATAGGAGAAATAAGGCACTTACTACCGAAAGAGCATTTATTTTAGGATAACAGCATCTCATGCTCTTGCAGATTCTTGCTGCTGAATTATGGAGTGACGTAATTCATTCAGTGACCTAGGGTATTTTGTAAAAATTTGAAAACATTTTTGTTGATGTACTGAAGAAAGCACTGGATTAAAATGAAATAGTGCATTCTTATCTACTTTTACGGCTATCGTTATCGAAGTTGATGCAAAAATTACGGTACCCTGTTTATAGTGGTGTAGTTTGTAGTACTAGAGTATGCAATCGATATAAAGAGTGCTGTTTACTGATAAGTGTCCTTATATTTATCTCATTGACATAGTTGTGTCTTTTACCTTGCATCCACTGCTTAAAATCAAAGCAGGTGAGGACCTTGCAATTACCCTGCCTACGGCTGTCAAGTTAATCCTCCAAACCCCGTTCTCTATTCTTTCACTCACCTCAAATTAGACTCCAATTTGTCCAGGCTGCTTATCAAATAGTCTTTGTAGATCTTTATATACTATATCAAAGATGCGTGATAGACTTACCTCCTGGGCAGCGTATACTCATACGGCAAAAAGTCTACAAATCGGGAGTTAACTTTAAACTACCATGATCCCACTGTGTGTCGTATTCAACCACTTCCACAGTACTCACCTTACCTTTTTCTCTACCTTTGTGTCTGTCTGGCTGCCATTTGATATAAAATATCAAATGATATTGCTCCTCATTCAGCCACTCGGGCTAAACTTTATTCGAACAAATAAGCGCTATCTCGTTGCCTTTAAACATTTGAACATATTGAAACATACAATTCAAACACAAATCTTCCACTCTGTGTAAATTGGATTGACCTATTAATGCTTCCTCAAATATACTCAAGATTATGAGGGAAGGAGAGGAGGACAATCCGGAGCCTTTCTTACTAAAACCCCATTAAATTAAACCCCTTGATAGTCAGAATTAACCAGCGCGGTTGATCGTCTGGGTCAGCACTGGGGAGTATCAGTCCTGGGGTCCTTGACTTGGAGGACATGCTCATTTGACACTTCAGATAATAGGTCTTTAGAAGATTTCCTTGCTTTTAATTTATCTTTGATCTCATTTTCCTTTATTTAAATCTAGATACAAGAAATATTCAGTCGATCTAATCAAAAGAAACCTCCACCTACCGCCGAAGAGTTATACCATCAAGCAGTAGACAATGTAGCTTCCGCTGTAATTGCTGAAGACCTAAAAAACAAACGGGCAATGAAAAACAACACCAAACTTCCATTTCCTTGTCATTGTAGGGCAGTGTGCTCATATTCAGTTTATTTAGAGCCGATCATCACCTCTTTCGATAAACTCTACATGGAATACGTTGAAGTCCACCGTGATTTCACAAATCTCTTCCAAGCGACGTGGACAAAACCGGTGATTAAAGAGGAGAATAAAGAAGATAAATCAGAAAATAGACCGACGATCATGTTTTCGCGTTGTCAACCTCCACCAGAAGAAAGTTTGTTGCCAAACATTCTTGACCCAAATAGAATTCGACTTACTCCTGCAGAAGCTTTTATATATGATGAGAAAACATCTAGCATTGTTATGAACCGAAAGCAGGCAGAAGACAATGAGGATACTCGAATGATGATACTTAAGAAGCGTCTAACTTTAGAGCTTGAAAAACAGTCTTTCTGGCATAGAATTCGACCTTACATCTATGCCTATAAAGAGTGTCTTTGTCTGAATTGTGACTATCGTGATTGCATATACGACTACCGAAGAGCAATAAGAAAATTACAAGATGAATATGATTTACTGTATAGAAAGTATGAAGTTCTTTTTGAAGCTGAAGATATGTTGCCACCAGAAGGTAACAAAAAGATTGTCATGTTGTCTGCAGCTCAATATGAAATGGAATCAGAAATAACCCGATATGTGGAAAAATCAGGTAAATCAAGACATTATAACTAACGTTACAGTTTCAAGCACTGTCGGTTTTTTATTTGTTATTTTTGCAGTATACTCGTTAGTAAAACTTTGAATTTTTTCGGCTTTCACACATGGGCTTAGGCCTTGCAGCAATCATTGTAAAATTCTCACGAAATGTTAGGCTTGCGGGAAGGATTGGACTGAACAAGATGACTCATTATATGATGATTAGGCTTTTAATTCAAGGTTTTATCCCTTGCTAACAGCGAAGCGCAATAGCTGAGTCTCCTTTCGGTAACATATTGCTCATCTACTCCAAATTAAGGTTAATCGATAATTATTCTCACCAGTCTAACTCATGGCTCTTTATCAATGCAGTTCTCAATAAATCAATAATTAGATCTGTAGTCATCGATTTTAAGCGCATGATTTAGCTGTTTATCTTGTGAGGGAAAAGAAATCACGTTCAAAGCCACTTTTAATGATCACGACTGTATGAAGATGAGATGAGAGAACAAAATAAAGAACAAAAATATGACTTTTATTCGTGAAAAAGTTGTTTACATCTGAATACTAAATATTCTTTGTGTGAAAAAGATTTTAAAATAATATGCAGACATTTCGTCCTTTTGTTCCCAATTTATTTAATTAGATTGTACTATCTAACGAAGTTCTTAAATTAGTTAAACAATTTTATTCCTCCGATTTTCGAGACTTTACAAAATTTCAAGAACTGACTTATTCGTTGCTAGGTTCTCCTCTTTAATCTATCTTGGCACTGCATACCGATTTATTCTGGTCGAAAATGATAGGTAAATCGTGGGATGTTCATGAGAAGAGGCACTAAGAACAGTGTTGCTATCGTTTTCTATCATGAACAAGTGTAAAAAAGCACTGAATAGCTACTAAGAGGATTATAACATACTCTGGAGAACTTGATAGCCAAATTTAAACGTCTATTCAGCAATGCACAAATCCAACAGGTAACCTATAAAATGAATTTAATCCCTCGAATTTAAGAAATAAAAGGAAGGCATCGTTATAAATGAATTCAGAATTAATAACAGGAGGTGGAATCGTATTTCCAATCTTGTTCGGTTGTGATCGAAGAGAAATTAGGTTGAGAAAGTAATTTTGCTCAATTACTGTTAGTTTTAGCATAGTCACGGTCACAGCGTACATGTTTCGTCATGGGAGGTATAGTGCACATTCAACACTATTCGTGTCTGCATCTTATCCTTATCGTTAATAAGGGGTATGTGGGCTAAAGAACCGTTATTACCCTGTTGGTACCCCAACATTCAGTCAATTAGGGTTTTTATTAATATACCTTGTCTTTTTCATTGTTGTAGCTTTATATTTGGCTTTTAACCAACAGTAACGCGCCCATAGAAAAGAAAGATAACGGGATGCATTTTTAATTGCGTTAAAAACTTTTGGACAAATTCCCCTACGCAACTTGTGGCTGGTAGGTCGTCAGTTGGCAGTTGAGGGAAATGCCTGTTGCAAATGCTTGTTTAAAGACGAATTGAGAGTAAATGGAAAGACGGTGGGCTGAAATTTCAGTCGTAAACGCTTGTTTTAAAATAGATTTTATCCTAGTAAAACAAATGCACCAGAGCCAAGCCCTTTATATGTGCACACGGTTGATGAATCATTTTTTTCTGCGGCTGATGACCCACGCTAGACCACGATACACATATACTTTACACATTGGTCTGATTTACATAGCCGCTGCCTTCCTAGTAAGATGGACCGTCTAGCGCAGTAGCGGCAGTTAGTCATCATTAATTTTACGACTGCCCCTCTCTCACTATGGGGACTACTTTTGGTATCTCATAGTCGATATTGAGTTGTTTCCTTAGGTATTCCTCTAAAGAGGGTAAATTAACCAACTAGCGAAATTCACATTTTATACCAGGTAGTTTCTTGATTTTCGATAAATATCTGGCTGCGTATAATTGCATTGTAAACTAAACAAAGTTTTTTTTTTTTTTAAATTGGAAAGATCTCTCTCATATTAGACCCTGGGTTTATCTTTTAAAATTCGTTTTAGAATAGTTCATACTTTTCATATCTTATAACTTAACGTTTCCCATTGTTTTGCCGTCATGGGACGAAAAGTTTTACGCATGCACTTGTTTCTTACACTAAAGGAGTCAAACAAATCTTTAAAATTATAATTTGCTAAAATTAGAAGTCCAATAGTTGCCTAATTTTCTAATTGTAAATGATCTGAAAAAAAGCCTGTTATTCTTTTTGGGTAGACTAGTAGTAGCCAAGTTTAGCTTGGACTTTCTATCAGCACTCAACTCGCAAAGGCGGAAAATAGAATGAGAAAACGCGTAGAAAAGGGATAACAGGGCAGATGGGAGTGCGTGCTCCCATATGAACCGTAAGCGAGACAGCGAATTAAACAAGTGGGTTTAGTTGAGTGACAAACGGAATATTAATAAGACAAGTCGGAGAGTGAACCTGAGAACTGTTGACCTAATAAAACCATATACCGTAGTGCTAACAGCAACACTGCTTTATAGCATAAAAGTTGGCATATTACCCTTTTCGTACTCTTTAATTAAAAGTTCAAATGCAACTCATGTTTGCAGCTTTAATTTGGATTAACTTCTCAAATTTATCTTTGATTTACAATCAATAAATCGAATATTACTTCTGATTTTTGGTCGAAAAGCTTTAAATCAATATATAAAATATTCCAGAACTGAAGAAAATCGAATAATGTTAACGATTTCTAACTAAAACGACCTTTAACTGTTGTTATTCAAGCAACGATTCTTCTCGATATGTTGTAGTAGTTTAAAGCTTTAAGAATTTAAATTAAAGAGGACGCCTTCCCATGTTGCTATATTAACTAGAATTACATAATAAAATCCAATCTCTTCCCTTTTTTATAATGCTGATATCAAATAAACGATTGTCAATTAAGCGATTACGCAATCTTACAAAATATCATAGACAAAATACCCCTTAAAGGCTCCGTCGTAAAACCCAGTTGCTGTTTTTTTATTATCGACATTATCTCCAGTACATTTGTCCTTGGTTGGTGCTTGCACGCTCCTAATCGGATTAACAATAACTTGATATTACATCTAGTAGTTATTGCGATATAGCGTAATTCCTTTAACGAAGATAATTTAAGCAACTCACTACTCATAATAGAAGGGAACTTTAAATTGACCTGAGAATGTGTTGAGACCAAGGCCGATAGAGCCATCGAAAATCAGCAAACTCCCCTTAACACTAAGGCTACTCTTAAATATATCGATCGGTAAACAAGCACTGAACTGAAAATTTTATGTTTAGTTTAGTTCGGTTTGTTTGCCTAAGTGAAGGACGTGACCAATTGTAAATCTGTACGACGTCATGATAATTTTTATCGCTCCAATGATTTTATGGAGAAACGAAGGAAACTGCGTGGATGACTGAATTATGAGAGTAAATCCAAGGGAGCAAGAATAAGCCATAGGATTTACCAAAATAAAGCTATTATGAGAGAAAAGATAAATATATCAAATCGATAAGCAGTCAAGGTCAGTGAAACTGACGGTTAATGAGTCAGCGAAATGTTGTGGGAAAATATCGATGGTTAAAGCGTTTAGAAAAGACATTGGAAAATGATGCATTTGCCTTGTGCTAAACACACCTACTTGTTACTCCAATTCGTTTACCGACTTAACTCAATTTTCTACTTCATTTGGTACTTGACCCAATCCTGAGTTTTTTTAACCGATTCTCCCGCATCATTCATTACTTGTCCCCTTCCACTATACCCTGTCACTGACTTTTCCATTTTGGGAGACAATAGCCTAGTCCGCATTTGTGATTCCTAAACCCAGAACCTCCCTTAAAATTAATCCAACTCCAAGTCGAAAATTATTGAGCGCATGAAAACACAAACTCCCGCTCAATCTTGATACACGTCACTTCTTTTATCACCATTTTCTCTTAGTAAAAAATTTCAACAACTTTCAGAATCTAGCAAGGTTTACCACATAAAATAGCTTCTGCATTCCCATATTTGGCTCGAGAACCGAATTCGAGAAACTGCCAATTTTATCACCAATCACTTCAGCACTCCAGATTGCTTCATTTTAAGTTTAATAGGTTATGAAATTAAGTACTGGAACTGGAGATAATCTACAACATATCACTAAGAAAATATTCAGACCAAACGCACATAGAAATGAACAATCTAATAAGCTACCCAAATAACGTAGAAACTAAACGAAATTATAAAGTTAGTTGATAAATTAAACAACCCACATTACGAGCTTCATTCAGTATCTGCAAATAAATCATCGGCCTTGCCATTCATTTACTTGCCCTGGTAGGCCGAAGTAAATCGACGTGACAACTGACCGGAAGCTACAAACGTCGACTAACCGAAGAGTCCAGATGTTAACGCACGAATACCAGCGCTTAAAGGTAAGATTGTTAGACGGTCTGACTTCGTTTTCAGTTTTTACTTGAGAGATTTTGTTGTACATCCCATGATAATAAAGAAAAATCAAATGAGAAGTCAATATTACCAAGTACATCGATTTTTATCGATTCAGTAATCGAAAGAAGCGCGTTGCAGAGTCGAAATTAATGAAGGAAGGAGAAACCATGCTGATACTTACACAGGTATCGTGTCGACACTTCGTCACTAAAAAACAATACTATAATTCGTCACATCGCTTGAAAAGGGAGACGGAAAAACATGATAGAATGTAGGGAGCAAGTGTAAGTATTAATAAGAGGAGGAGGAGGAGGGGGGAGGGAGAGGAAACAAGCAATATTATTACAAAGGAAGAGAATCAAAATCAGACCAATATACACATCCTCAGCATTATTAACATCATACAGATGCATTTGAAACTACCGAGGAAATAAGTGTCGCAGTGAGCGAAGAGAGTTTGGGCAGTGTCTGTTTACAAGTCAACCCCTACATATGCATATAATAACTGTACAAAAAGAAAACGAAGCGAGCTTTCGTCAAATGAAAACATAAGATGGACGGTAAGTTATTGCACATACAACGATGATAGCAACACAAATAAATATATATCTTCACTATATCGCGGTTTTAGAAAGCAAGATGAGGAAGAAAAAGAAGGAAGCTATCCTACTTCTTCGGGCTAATGGGAATCGCTAAATGAGTCTGAGAACCTTCTGCTTTGATATGTCGAAGGGGCGTGGTCGTTCTATCATGACCAATCAAAGTAGAAGCAGAAGGGAGAACTAAACCAGGGTTAGGCGGATCTTGAGGAGGATCAGATTGGAAAATGCTCGAACCTGGATTAGAAGTCGTTGGGAAAAGTGAATCTAGAGAGACCGGAATTCCAGAAATAAGACAAGTCGTTCCAGAGGGAGGGTTTGATTCATCTCTCACGCCGTTATTCCCAACCTCTCCAGCATCTAAAGGAGTATTTATGAGGATCGCACTCTGACCTCCAGGAAGAAGTTGAACAGAATGCGTCAGGAGTTGTGGAACAGTGTTAGTCTTAGTGGTATCCACAGGGGTTGAGTTGGTGACAATAACCTGGGTAGGGAGATCATTTCCTGGAATGGTTAGACTGCTGGTTGCCACAGTATCTGATGTTAGACTGGGAGCGGGGGAGCCGTTAAAATCAACATTTGTTGAAAGAGGATTTTCAGGGAGACTGTCAGATTGAAGAACCTGAGAAGCCAAAAGAGGATCGAGAGAATTGGCAGAGGAGACAGAGATGTTTTGGAGATTTGATGTTGAGGTGAGTGGAGCTTGAGTGGGTTGAGCCGGAGATGATGAACTGGCGTCCATACTTTGCGACGGGGAGGGAGAATCATTTTGCCTAATTTCGCTATCATCTTGCCATTTATCCACTGAACGCCTTCGAGCATTCATGAAGAAATTTGCAACCGTAGAAACCTCTAAATCCAGTTGCTGAGCGATTGTTACCTGCATTTCCTTGCTAGGTCGCTTTGTTTCCTTGAAGATTGCGTGTAGGGTTCTTCGTTGAATATCCGTGAAGACCAAACGAGGACGTTTCATGGACTTCTCCTCACCAGGCTTTATATCAGTGGATTTGCGTTTTGAGGGGTAGATATCCGATTCCGCGGCTAAATAGGGATTGGCGTTAGAAGGCGAAAAAAGACACTGCTTACTTGCAGCCTTTAATTCAGCCATTCTTTGATGCTGGGGTTCATGTAGCCATTTGTACATTCTTTTGAAAGTCTCTCGACCTGATTTGAGTTTACTCCAAGGTTTTGGATTTCTGAGAAGGTCGGAAAGTGTACCCTGACTTCGATGCAAGATTTTCTGGGCGAAAACGGCTTGAGGAATACTATGTCGCTTCAATTCATTACTAATTTGTTGTGCTAAGTCCTAATAAATAGTAACAAGTATAAAATTAATGAAATGGAAATTACTCTTGTATTGATTTCAGGACAGTCGATACCAGGACTCGCAGTGTCACGGTCGGCATCACTCAGATTATCGGCGTTATTACTAGGCGGACTCGCATCATCTGAAACTTTTATAATATGAAAAAACTCCAGCCTACCAGGACTGATGGGCCGAGTAATCTTTAATTCCTGTGCGGAATTGAAATCCATGAGAGAAACAGAAGATTCAGCAGGTATATTGAGGGTGATTGGAACTGAATTTGAAAAGAAATCAGCAGCATTGGTCTGAAAAACATTAGTGCTGGGAGTGCCCTTCTCTAATTTAATTTTGTCACCATTGGCAGTTGTGGTAAGAAGGGGAACAAGTTCGGGTAAGCCGTAATTCTGATTTGATTCAACCATTGACGGTGCACTAGTAGGAACTTTAGGGGCATAGAGTTTATCCGAAACCGAAGTAATCGGAGGAAGAGGATTGAGGGCACCAAAATTTACCTTATCAGAAACCGACTGAGGATCGGTTTCAATTTGAGGAGGTTGGGATTGAGTAATATTACCTGCAGTTAGTGCTGGCAGATTGAGTTCACAAGGTCCAAGCAGGTTTTCCGGTATGGTGATTGTAAGCCCCTCATTAGCTGAATCCCAACCACTTAAAGGACCAGACGGAGTTGTAAGAAGGATAGTTTGTTGATCGCCACAGTTAATGAAAGTTAGTTTGACCATCTGGACCCCCGGAATTGATTGATTGTTACCGCCTAGAGGTTGCAAATCAACGCCCCGACCATCGATTGCATTCAGAATCGGAATATTTTCTAATTCTCCAACCTGCACATTAATTTTATCATTAGAATTCATTGCGATATTTGGAAGGGTTGCAAGAGTAATAGGTCCAGTTTGTAGTCCCGAAAACTGGGTTTCTAGTCCAGGCTCTAATTTTAAGGATTCAGAAGGGAGTTTGACATTCATTGGCGTAGAAAGAACGGTTGGGTTTGAACGAGTTTCAGTGACAAAAATAGAGTCCAGTGAATTATCTTTATGAGAAGAAACTGGCAAAGAATTCCGGCCATTCGATATTAAATTATTGTGATCATTTTGCAGATGCCGATTATCCATTGTAAAATACTAAACATTTAAATCTGATGTAAAAAATCAATAATCAATAATTTACCGATAATCCAACTTACCCCATGGAGCTCACACAACCAAGTAATTCATCGATTAACCCGGTCAACAGAGCTAGCCTTGCAATGGCCGTTCACAGTTCGTTATAAGAAATAATAAACTACCCTAAAATTTACGCTAAATAGTGAATTATTTTCTAATTTGTGTAAATAATCACGTATAAATTTATTTAATTAATTGAGAAACTTAACTAAATTTTGATAATTATTTTTTTTTTAATAATTCATTTTTTGCGTCATATACTACTATAAGTAGCTCTTATTTGGTGCATGTTTATTCTGATATCCCATTGGCTAATGTAGGCTTTGCATAAATGCGTTAGTTTTGAGGGCTTACACTCGCTGCCCTAACAGCTGGTGCTTTGTGAATAATCTTACCACGCCAAAACAGGTCCGTTGACTGCTACTGAATAAGGGTAGATAAAATCATAGACTTTGAATTGTTTGGATGGGTGCCATCTAACTAAGGAAAATTGTTGAGTATTAGTGGGAGATGACTAATTCTAAAGGAGTTCCAATTTAAGGTATTAAGCAGTTAACTTTTCAATTGTTTAGCTGCAGGTTTTCATTTACCCACTTGAGCGATAGCTGATTTGATTATTTACATTATGCTAAGGAATAATGAGGTTCTATCGATTTTTTAAAAATTGTTTGAACAGTTTGGTTCCCAGTAGATGAATTACGTCCGTTAATGTAAATTCGAACATAGCTTCATATTGGTAGTTAGGCGAGATTTCCAATCAAATTAGGTCTATTTATTATGTCCTTCGATGGGAACGGTTATTACTGGCGTGGAGGATTTAATCGTAAGTACATAATTCTCACCTGAAATCCTTCATCTCTTAACCCTATTTGACCTCATTATTTTCGTCCAAAAAGCTCATTTTTCCATTTTAGAATTACAAAATTAAAAGACTAATTTTTTGAAGTGCAAAGAAGTTAAGTTGGATGTCCACTTTCTTAGACAACGTAATTGAACTTAAAAATAATGCCAACAGATATATCACTGACGGAATAAATACGATTGGAACGAACAACGAAACTTCCCACTCGTCTATATCATTGCTACAAGTATATGTGAAGTATGCACAAGATTGGAGCTTCAAATAATAAGTTATTTTGAACAAAAGGGCTAGTAAGTGCAGTTCCGCCATTGCTTACGATTATGTACAATGTAACAGTGAAGATGAAAGTACGTTGAAACTCGACTCTGTGGTAACATTGCGGCGTGCCTACTGTTAAACCGCTTATCGGTTTGTACCGGTGCCAGACTATCTTTCAAGCCCATTTTGCTTTTCTTTCCTGCTTATAAGGTAGGCGTATCCTTTTCTCCTATTGCGCCTCTACTCAATACAGTCGAAGTCATGCGATCAATAACAAATTTGAAATGCAATTTAGTCAGAGAGCCTTAGTGTGTTAGATTAAATAATGACATTACTCATGAAGACTTGCTTCAATTCAACGAACATATTTCTATACACACACACACGTCAAGGCGTGGTCGCCTTGTCATCCACATGCGGAGAGCTGGACAAAACCTAAAAAGAGAAGTCACCTTTATTCGAAGACTTAGAACACTTAGATCTCTATTAAGCAAAACTTAAAGTGCATGTAATCTTACATTGTATTCAATTTAAGATCTAAGATGGAGGACAGATGCCGTCTAAAAGTTTGGAAGTGCTAAACTGCCAGAGCCATGCATCAAGGGAAATTACCAAACTTTTATTAGATTACGAATTGGATCCTGTGTACAAGTTCCTCATTTGTATTAACAAGATATGAAAGAAAATATTACCATTTTCGGTAATCGTTTTTATCAACTTTGATTGCGTTGGAACTCCCCTTATTAAGCTCACCCAAGGGGAAATGAGAATTAATTCCTAATTTATTAACATGCTTTTTATTTGCCAGTCACGACAATTACTTTTATTGTATTTCTAACATTGAGCAAACTTAACATTAATGCCACCTCAGACTCAAAGTTCGAGTAAATTAAGTCATCGGTTGTCACCCCAAAACGAAACCAAACAGACTATTAAAAGTACCTCAAATGACTACTCAAATAGCCCTTCTGCCTTATTTACGATGTTATACACATCTTAATTTAGGCAGAAATTAAGTACATGTGTAGGGCGTCAAGATCAATAGTTATCGATCCATGCTCTTAACGAGATGCCAAATCACAACATGTCGAGAATCAAAGTTAAAGCGAAGGTCGTGTCTGCATTTAATGTTCCATTCTGCAATACATTTTTTGATTTTATCGATTACCTTTTGTCATATTGTGGGAAAAGACGAGAAATACAGAAACCACACTAACACGTTATTAAAAGGCCCCCCATTTTAAAGGCAAAAGAAAGAAACTTATTTTCAAAGTTAATGAGTTAAGTCAATTAATGAATAATAAAGTAGAAATATATTGTGCTTAATTTAAAAGTGAAAGACAATGCAGATTAACGTGAGGATTCTCGTCGTTCCACTTCGAATTCTCGATCCAATTCAGCATTCCTGGTTGACTGAATGTTCAGAAGTTCATCCTAAATGGAAAGAGGGAAAAGTTGAAGGATGGCTAACTATGCAATTGCTAAAAGTAATCATTAACTACCTTCTTTATGAAAATAATTAGGTTTTTCGTCCATGAAGCCGCTGTGATGTCTTTATCTTACTAAGTGCCATGTTTAAACACGCTTGTTCTTCAAAATCAGTGTCGGCCTTCCTCCCACTTCCCCTTTCAACTTCTTCATGCTTTTCTCTCTCCCTCATTTATTTTCATTTGAAAAATCAAACTCTTAGCCTTTTTACACAGGAAAGGCCGTTGATGCCTAGTAGCCTAAAGATAAATATTTTTAAAAGCCTAACTTGATCAGGATCTTAAATTAGAGAATCAAGTCGAGAATACAAAATGCAATTAAAATTGCTCAAAACAGATGGCATAAGGTGTTTAACGTAGATAAAAATGAATGCTTGTGCTAATGGGCGTAATCACGATGCAAGTAAACAAACCTCCTGTGTACAACCTTAAAAAGGCGATAACGCAGTACTGAAAATGTGGATGTTCATAGACAAAAAGGGCAATAGTTCCTCGAATCATTGAACAGGAATTCCATTTATAAAGTGAGCGTGAAAGGAAGGTGTGTTTGGGAACCATCGCAGTGTTCGATTTTTCGCGAATTAACGTAAAATTTAAAGGCGCTGGATGACAGACAAGTAAGCAAAAGATTACTTTTTGAAAGGATGACAACGAAGCTGTGTGGAAATGAAAACTGAAATACAATTCTTTTAAGGAAACTATTTGATGACTGTTGCAAGGAGAAAGGTGAACTAACATTTTGAATTAAACTTCGTAGTCCTCACAAGGAATTCATATTGGGCTTGACAGATTGCAAATAAAAAAGATATGGGAAAAATTTCAAATGCATAGACTACCGCTATTAGCCTGAAGAAGTATATGAAGAATAATTATTAGAGAGTACTGCGTTCAGCATTCCCTAAAATAGACCCCAGTAACATCACTTTTTGTGTTTGCAAGACTTCCAAAGACGAGAATTGTATTTTGGCATATCAACGTTGATAAATCTTAGGGGTTGAGCCTACTGAGGGAGAGAAGATCGGGATTCTAGTTTCACTTCATTGAATTAGAATTTTTTGTCGTTTTTATCAAGATTAAATATGAACCAATACGATCAATTATGCAGTTCAATGAAAATCCATTGATAGATCTCCCTTTCAGGATTATAAGGACATTTATGGTGGACATACCTTCCAACCAAGGAGTTCAGCAAATCGGAGGCATAATTCATCCGCATCCCCTTTTACAAAGACATCTGTCTTGTTTCCTGGAACTCCCCATTGCAATGGTCTACTCTTCAATCCAGCAACCATCCATTTCATCACGAAGGAAACGAAGCCCTACAAGCACAGAAAGTCAGATTTGCAGCTACGAAAATTAAAAAAATTTAATTTAATTATCTCAGTGGGGTTCACCTCCACTATGTAATAACTGATTGAGAACTATTTAAGCTTAAACTGCATAAATATCTATTCGCCCGATACTCTCCCCCATCCTATCTGTGTATGCGTTTGAGATAAGCGGGCAAGGCAATGATGCCACCAAGAAAAATAGCTGTTGTTATTGTCAACGAAATCATCATTTACCTTAAACTTGGTCGTAATGCTATAGCACTTTGGTGACCTTAATGTTCAAAAATGCATTTAGTGAAGGGAACAGATGGTGAATTGGAAGATTTCGGTTTTAAAAGCTACTATTTTCGAGTGTCTTGGAGCGTAAGTGGGTTGGATTGTTTGAAACACTTCTGTTGGGCTTCACTCCCGTAAAGTTAGACGAAATCGCGATTGCGATGAATACAGGAATATGAATAATAATAGATTTGAAGTCGACTTGCAGTTTCGGTTCCTCTGACTTGGATTATTTTTAAGTAGCCTCTTAGAACTCAGGCATATTGAAGAGAAGCATTTTTTAAGTTCACGTAGGGTAGATCAAGTGTATCTTGGAGGCTCACTGATGGGATCATTTCGTCCACTTGATGTGCACAGATAAGTATCAAACCCATGGCCTCAACATTATCAGATACACTGATGCTTAAGTTTATTTGAAGGAATGCAAGACGAGGCACTAATGTCAAAACAGAATAGAAAGAAGTAGGCAGTTTTGTTGCCATTACCTCGAAAAAAGTAACTAAATGAAGACGAGTACGGCTCAACGCGCCCAAGGGGGAAATTGACAAGCAATTTAAAGATCGAGGAATGGGTCAAACACAAAACTGGACAAAATTCGGCAAGCAGTTGATGAAAACATTGTAACGCAGGTAGGAGGGATAAAATTGCTACAACCTCACTACCAGGAGAGAGAGGAATGAGACATTTTGGAAGATGAGCATAAATTTAAGGGAATTTAGTAATACAATTTATAATTCAATTTTAAGTGTATTTCAATAAGTTTTCTTTTTAAAGGTAATGTAGATTCTTAGTACTCTATATATATGAAAATCGGGTAGTTTTTTTCATACTTACAATTAAGCAATTCCAGCTTTCCCTGATCAGGTAATAAGGTCGTTCATGCTGATGAAATGTCTGTTTGTATGAACATTTGTGAAATCAACGCCTCAGAATTATGACACTGCTTTCGACAGAATATTATATCACTAAACGCTATTTGTTGAACAAGCATTGTCCTCTTTCAGACACTAATTGCAAAAAAATAAGCCCAAATTAAATTTAACACCCTCAAAAATCTATACTAAAAGGGAATGAGGACAAAAAACACCAATCAATACTCTTGTTCAAAAAGTCCACTTTTCCGGATGGCGAATGATATCTGAACATTGTGATGACATAGTGACAATGGCAGTCACCATATTTCAAGTGTTTGATGAATATAAGGTATTTGAACGATGATTTGAATGAAACCCCGTGTGTGTTTAAACGCCTCGCTTTGATCTTGTATCAGGCTCACTTAAAATGTGATTTATCAGATGAATTTTAGGTTGTTTTCAATGTGAATATTGATAGAGTACTAAATTAAATTATAGAAAGCATCACTAAATAGCTCAGTTAATCTGTAGGCAAGCTCCATTTACCTGACCTACAACTGAATCATTGACATTTATTAGTATGTGGAAAACATAGATAGCACCAAGATCAGTTGTTAGACAAAATGACTTCCATTAATAGAGGGTGTAAAGGTGTTTTTGCAGCGATCATTTATGCAATGTGTCGAGTATACTGTACAAAGGACTCTAGGGAGAACACATATTGACCAGATCGTGTTTCCGTATATGGTTGATTAGCTGACACAGGGTCAGGCACTTGGATGGTGGATACCCCAACTTCGTGGATTTCCAAAAAATCATAAATGTTCATGCCTTGTGTAGAAGATGGTAGCATTCTCCAGACTCAGTTACCATAGAACATAGGGATTGAATTCCTTCTGCTACTCATAAAATTATAAAATACAAATTTGATTACTCAATAAATGACACCCCAAGGTCATCCAACTTTCAGAAGTATTAAAGACACGACTTCATGCTGTTTTTTTAAATGAACTATTTTTCGTACCTTTCAGGATCCGGCTGAAACAGCTTTGGCAAACAACTCAATCAATGTTAACTTCTTACGAAAAGTACAATTTTTAGTAAATTTGCACCCCTAAGAAGAAAAGGGAAACTAGTTTAAGGAATGCACAAAGACTGAGAGGAGATCGATACGAAAACGATAAATTTCAGCTGAAATTGGACGCTATGAGCTTTCTGATGTAACCATTAAGTGATATACTTTAAACTTAAGGAAATCAATAAATTTCGAAATTTGTGTCGAAAATAAGATAAGATCCATTATTCAGAACTAGTCTTCAGTTGGTCTGACACGCTAGAATTTGAATATGGAAGACTTTTATTACATACCGTACAATACATAAGGCATGGGAATATGCAGAATATATTAAAATGAAAAATTAAACAAAACCTCACTCCATTGATGTGGATCTCTAGTGATAAAAAGAATACTGACCAATTTATTACTAAAATTCAATCTACCTCTAAAGGCGAAATTCGGAAGATGAATTCTACGAAGACTTAGTCCTCACGCTGTCGATATGAAATGGATATGGATTATCCGTATGAGGAGGAGGACGAAAAAATGAGATAAATTTCACAAAAGCTAGATTTAAAGATAAGAAATACTGATAAATCTGGATTTCAAATGAAGCAGGATCCTCATGATTTTCACTTCTATTCCCACTGCTGCATCTTGAAGACAGCTTTTATTCCTAAATAAGGCCCTTGTTTGGTTAACGTCATTAGCCAACTGTGCAATGGCTTACACCTTTAACGGCCAAATAATTTGTTGTGCTCTGAAAATTTTTTCCCTTCTGTTATGAATTTAGTACCAATGAGCTTATTTTGAAAGATGACCGCACGGTCCTATGGGCGTTAAAGGGTTAACCTTATCCTTCTCCAGTCTGAGTAAACCATAGTCTAGGGCAGATAAGCTAAAGCGGAGGAAGCAGATCCCCTGGGAGAACTACAGTACTAAAGAGACATACTTCACTAAAAAAGTGGGTAACTGAGCGAGTATTAAAACCCCATGTCTTTGCTTTGTAAAAAAAGATGCTGCATGAGATTTCATACGTAATCCCTAGATAACGGTCGTTTATACATTGAGGAGGACTTCATTAATCTTATGAGAAGCTTTCAGAAAAATACTCACGTTCTCATTGCTTCAATCAATACTGTTCACACACAAAGAACTCCATTTCGGTACCAGGCCCAGTTAGAGATTTAGCATAAACAGAGGACTAAGGAAGTTGTTTTGCAATAAAAATAAGAAAGAAATTAATTTTATCACTAAGTTTGTGCACGAACTGAGATGAAACAGAAAATAAAAGTGCTGAAAATTCACCGATATTGAACCAGATGTATATTCACGATTTAGATAGAGTCGAGGGACGCCTTTTCGTGTGCAGTTAACGATTCCACAGAACGGAAGTACTTGTAATGATGTACCAATTATAATAAGAAGGTCGCACTTGGGGAAATCCTACGGGAGAAATAAGTGAAAAACAGAAATGACATAACGCTACTTATAAGTATTTCAGTAGGGTACTCACTTTTTGGACGCCATGTGTAAATTTGGATGGTAGACCTTCGCCAAATAACACCACATCTACAAACGTGCATGAAAAAAATATAAATCAACCAACCTGGCTTGACAACACCGCCACAATTTGGTACTAAACATCTTGGAACCTCCTTGTCGAGAATTCGAGCTTTGAAGTACTCAAAGGGGTACTCTTTGCGGCAGTTCAAGCAATGACCAGTGTGGAATGAACCATGAGCCTCCACCATTTTATCTTCTGGGAGCCCTGATATACGCTCCAGCTGATCTACATTCTGGGGAGAAAATGGTCTATCGAATAAAAATTAACTCACTTGAGTATAATGTCGAAGAAGTAAGCCCTTTTCGGCGAGAAGTCTGATAAAATAATGTGCTGTTGTGGGCTAAAGTGTACATTTCCTAATTAATAACGAATTAAAGTAAACCTTTGCAAATGGACGGTAAAGTCTACGAGCAACCTCGAAAAATGGTTTTGGATTACGCTAAAAGAAAACTTTCAGTGAAATTAAGAGATCATACTTCAAAATAGCTTATATCGAAGACAGCCATCGGACTAGGAAGGTTAAACTCTTCTAAATTATCATAGATTCCAGTACTGGGACTACGAAAGTCAGGAATTCCTGCAGCTTAAATTAGAAGAAAATTACCAGGTGTTAGTTGAATTACTCACTAATACGATTAAGACAGGGTAAACTTACAGGTTGATATACCAGCACCAACAGCGGTGATTATATTGCATACCTTGCCCTTATTAATTAGATTTGCAACGCCATCTAGATCCAAAGATTCCAAGGTATAATCAGTCCGTGAAAAACCAAAGACATTTCTTATCGCATCCATTGAGATCAGAGCTACTTTGGGTTACAAAGAGCGTGCTAGAAGACATAAACACAGTTGACCATGTGAGTTATATAGATATCGCTAGCAAATGTTGGCAGATAATTCGAAATATGACTAAGATATCATTACAGTACTGGGAAACTGTCGGATAAGTGAAGTTAGATTTCATCCTAAATGCTATTTTGAAATATATTTCATTATTTTTTACTACGTCCTAAAAAATAGCCGCTCACAGCACGAGAGTTCAAGGTCGACCAAGAGCTAATAGACTACGCCTCCCTTAAAACAACCTTGAGATGTAGTACATTTAACTACCTAAAACTCTTGAAACAAATAAATAGATTTCAAACATTTTATATTTATTGCCACTGAAAGTTTTATTTATTTTAAGCAATTATAAACACAATATTAAAACATTCTACACATTTTATTAGATTTTGAAAACAATATTTCACTTTTTTGTTGAATATGTTGTTATTTGAATTTTATTGACACTGCTATCCATATAATTAACTTACTGTTAACTAATTGTTTCAATTTTATTATCTTAAAGGATGGGAGAAAACTATGCGGGTTTATTTTTCAATTTCCATTAACGCCGTGTTCACAAAAGAACTTGGCCTACGATGTCTACCACTAATGAACATTCATACTACCTTTTTATGATTTATAATCTAGTCATGAGTCAAATTTAAGTACAGTACTACTAAAGTAAGTAAATTTCATCTGTTTACGTATTTTTTAATGATGCTTATTATTGGTTTCTTGCGTCATCACATTGAAACGAGTAGAACGAAATTAGCTGTTCGGGAGAGAAAAATATTACCTCAACGATTGATGATTGCTGATTTTAACGAACAACTCATAATTACTCCAAGGTGACCTTGTGACATTTTCTCAAATTTATCTTTGAATTATGAATCATCCAAAATATTGCACTAATAGTTATCTGAACTGCGAATAGATGAAGAAGCTGCTTTTTAAAATTATTTCAAATTTTCGGTGTGCTATTAGCGAATGTGCCTAATATTAGAGCTAGGTGCTTTCTGTCACTCTTCGACGACTCTATCGAATAATTAAAAAGGCATCTTCTCATATAATATTAAAAACATCAGATCGCTGAATTGTTCGAGTTTGATACAATTGAAAAATTTCACTTTTTTGTTTATAAATTATTTATAAATTTTACATTCTCATCAAAATGCACTTAAGTAGTGTGCCATTGTTTGGCCTAATTTAGGGTAAACAGAGATATTTTTGTTTTATCCCGTTCTCCTAGTCATTTCGATGTATTTTGACTATCTTGAGACTTCCACGACTATAAGAATTTACAAAGGTAAACACTCATGGGAATAATGTCAAACAGAAGGGACACTAAATGGATAACCGAATATAAAGAATATTGAGAAGCATGACTCTCTCCTTGCATAAGTTAAGCTTAATTACCTCTCGCCTCACATCTTCCATACATTCGATTTTGAAACACCATAAAATATGAAAAATAGGTGTAATATTTTATAGTGTCACTATGCAAAGCCACACCTATGATATCGGCAAATTATAGACACCATTGACCTCTCGACCTATCACAAGCAAAACAACGATGCCAATTTTCGCGTTCGTATGAACTCCACAGTTGCAACTACTCACAAAGTACGTGCCAAGGAAAATATTGCAAATGCTAAAAGATTGTTTATGTGGGAAAAATATTAAAATGAACTTTACCTATTCTTTTACAGTTTGAGACGGTTAAAATAAATTAACTTAATATTGCATGCACATATAATTTTTAATCCCGAAAGAGCGTTCAAACCGCCTTTCTTTTCCCACCCATTGAACCAAACCTTACCATTTTTACTTTTTACTTGAAGCTCTGAGGCTTATCTTCGGTCAAGTTTCTCGGTTGTTCCGAAGAAAATGAGTCTTGATGTTCTCAATAATAAATAAACCTCTGAAACTGATCAATATATCATATTAGCGCTGAAATTCTAGCCAGAGCAATTGCTGTTTTTTTTTCTTGTGCTGTAGCTGAACGTCCCACCCATATATAACATTAATTTCCAACTATTTTCCGGCGAGCTCATTGCTTTCTGAAGAATGAGGTCATAGCAGAGAACAGACGTTTATAAAAATTACCCAATCAGAGCTTCATTACAATCTGATTTATTTCAATTCTTAAACTCAAAAAATTGATATGCAAAATTCTGACCATGCGGTAGAGGAACTACACGCATTAGGTTGCAATTTAGGTTCGTTTGAGCCATCACTCCTTCGTCATTCCTTGGATCATTACTTGTCCTCATTTATATCGTGTTTTTAGTTGTAAGTGAAGTATTAACAAGAATAAAATGTAAGTAAGTGGATTTTCACAGACTTTCGCAGATTCGTTTGTTCATGCAGGTTCTTACAGGTAATCGCTTCAAGTTCGGCTCTCTGACGCATTTCTAACAATTTAAAAAAGCAAGAAATTCGCCGTAGAACTCCTTCTAACTTTAGAAGTTTCAAATAACCTCCTATTCGTCTCAATGAATAGTGGATAAGTAGTTTTACGCTTTGACCATTTTTTGCAATCAAATATACTAATATAATTAGAGGATTGACATTTAATCTATATATGGGCTAGAACAGTGCAAGCGAATAGTGGTTCCTACTTGTCGATAGTTCAAGACCACAATTTACTACAAATTCCTCAACTTCTAAACTACCACATCAACCAGACACAGACTGACAATATTGGGATACCATGAAGACTGATGCAAAATCACTTAATAAGCTGAATGTAAATTCGTTTTTCAAATTAAGTTTGTATGAGCCGGGCTTGACTAACTGCTATTAGGGTGTTTGAGCTACTTTTTGTAAACGGCATGTCAATAATTGGACGCGCTAACATTCAATAAGAACTTGCATTGATTTAAGCTCAGAAAATTATTTTTGGGTTGATCACCTATTGTCATGTATATACTTCAAGCTTGCCCGCATAAACTTATATTAATTTCATTACAAGCCCCTTTAGATAATTATGTTTACTCATTAACCCCCCTTCTCCAAATAAAGAACGGACACGTATATCTGGGTATGCTTCACATATACATACCTTCTGTCACTATTGCAATTTCATGACTCTCACGATCAGTTCGATCCCTGGTAATACTTAACATGCACCAGATCGAACTTCTAAATCTCCATGCGTTCACACCTCCACGTCAAGTAAAATTCCCCCTACCTTTTAACTGTTCCCGAATCGGCTCTTACCTTCAACTCCTGCAAGCTCCGGCCATCTACGCCCCTCTCTATGGGATCTATTTGCGGTACCCCCATTACCCACTGCTATCGTAGCCCACACTCTGCTACTTCCCATTCAACTACCACCGTTCTTATCGCATTTGGTCCTGTTGTAACAAGGCCAACCATTTAATATATACTGAAGGTAATATTCAAGAGAGCATTATTAACCGAACGGAAGTGTGACGCATAAAATTCGTGAAAACAAACCAGTTCAAACTGTCACTAATTTTGCCATACCCTAAACAAAATTCATGAAAAAAATATCTGATTACTATTCTTCTGCGCTCGTGCCGGTGAATGAGGTCACCTCGTTGCTACATTACCAGTAATCCAAGTATCCCGAGTTACAAATGTGAAGAGCGAAAAGAGACCACTGAGCTTCTTCCAATATCTGCCGGTTGTAATCTTAGCCAATTATTTTAACAAATCCAAATTTACTTTAAAAATGAATATTTACGTTCATGTATACACATAGTATATGAATAAAAATAATGAAATCAAATGCCAGAGCTATTTACATCAATGAACAATCGTAAAGGTACAAAATTGTCGAAAGACACAAAAGTGATTCACAAAAATAGCAAGATATTCACTACTCCGATTGTCTTGATTCCTCGGCGAATTTCTCGTCCAGCTCCTTATTTCTAGCTTCTTGTAGCAGTAAGAGATCACTCTAAAAAACAGAGAAATGCTAGTTAAGAGTAGTAAATAAGAACATCAAAGGAACGCAACAAAGTCATCATACTTTCCATCCAAGCAATTCGGCCAATCTGAGACAACCATCGTCAGTGTCTCCCTGGAAGAAGACGTCTCTCAGGTTGTCTTCCTTGCCCCATTTAAGTGGCCTAAGCTACAAATATAAATAAGATAGTAGTTAAGGAACTTGTTAGCTAATAATTTGCCAAATAAATTTTAGCGTGGAATCGTAAGTAGTAAACGGATTCATTATTTCCGTGGGTATTTCTTATTGAATTCTCTTTTCCCCTACACAATCACTTCGTTGCAAAATTTATTCCTCTCGATTGTTGAGGTCGTACAGTTGGATAGAGCAAATGCTGAGGAAGTTCTCTCAGTTCTACATCGGTGATTTCTATGCCTGATCCACATTTGTATTAGACTGAGCGAGAACACTCAGATATATTCCATTTCTACAAGACTCTAGGGAAAAAATGGACAGGTACCCCACTAACTCAGTGATTTCGCACATGGTAAGATAAGGGAGGGTACTTCAGTGAGACCTAAGTTTTTCTCTGAAGATAGAGAGCACCTTTGTGACGATAGATCTAAAACGCCCAACCAAGGATAGTCCATCATCATTGGGGTTACAGGCCTTATCATATAGGATCAACGACGTTGAGCTGTTAAGTCATCACATTTAGAGCGGTTTAAGAAATTGATAAGTCCTTTAAAAGTGTTTTGTATCCATTTCTGTTATTACATCTAGCCAAAAATTTTGCAAAGTGTAAACAAGTTCTGTGTTATGAAAGTATGGTAAATTTGTTCAGGCCCCAGAACCTTAGCCAGACACTACTAACCTAGTAACCGGATGAAATTAAGACCATACTAATGGCCTTGAAATAGGATTAATCCGAAGAGTGATTGAGAGGTTAAATCAATCACCATGCTGCGCTAATCTGAATATGATGGGCCAGACAACGGACCAAGCGATAAATGGAGGTTGACCGAATCATGTCATGACCTCCTGTGGTTATAACATGGATGTGGCATTGATATGCCCTAAATAAATATATCTCCCTACCATTCAGACAGTACAGATGGACTGAACGTCAACACTATAGCACACGGACCTCAAGAAACTTACTATTTGATATCCCTAATAGACACCATGCTTTACAGGGAGGAAGCGCTGATCTTGAACCACGATATAATGTCGGAATCATCGATGCGATGGCATAGTGATGTGTCAGTCATAGCACAAGCATCTCCCACATCAAGAATTACAGTTACGAGAACTATCGAAGCTCATAAAATGTTTAGATATAATGAATTAGTATCTATTGATTCCAACACACGTCATGTTATTCAATCAATTATGCGATTTCTTCCTCTATTCAACATCGTTCCATGGTTCAGTTGTCCAATTGTGCGTATCTCCCATTCCCACCAGCAATTATTCAAGTAAGAATACAGACGCATTAACGGCCATCATTATCAATGTTTAGAATATGCTCTCTACCAATCTACCTCTGCTTGTGACTGCCCGCACGACACTGTACCGCCAATACATCCTTGCGTGTGCCTCACTTAACAGACACAGAATTCCAGACTGTGTTATCATCTCATTCCTGCATGGTGTCCAATTCATTATATTATCTGTGTTATTTAATTCTCTGGATTTTAGTTCTATTGGCGGGGTAATGGATTAATTTCTAAACTATCGCAGCAAGGTTACTAACGTGGATACTTCAAAATACCACACAATTTCAAAATACAGGATTTCGCAACAGAATGGCAGTACTGAAGAACATTTCAAGAGGGTTTTGGGATAGCAGAAATATACAAATGAACTCACAGCGTGAGAATTCTCACTGAGTTCCCGATTGATAAGAAGACGGGGGACCGTGCTGTTGGGAAAATCAATAATATGATTGAATGGAGTCACTTTGAGCGAAGTTCCCATTATGATCAAGAGGTCACATTTTTTAAAGTCCTAAAATTAATAAAAAAGGGTGTATACAGAAAAACCTTCCTTAGATGAAATGAAAGAGCAGAGAAAACGCAATCACATTGAATTCCATTTCAAAAAAGTTAAAATGATACTGGAGAGGATTAAGGGTTACTTCAATTTTCGAAATACTATTGAAGGATAAGTTAAACACTTTAAAATTGGAAATTAGAAAGCTCAGTTGACACATCACCTTCAAGATTAGGGGGAACAACAGCCACTTATATTTAAGCAGACAATATTTCCAGGGTTTAAAAGTCAGCAAGGCAAGAACAAAGCAAATTAATTAGAAAATCAATCGAAAATAACTATAAAGAAATTAAATTATTGAAAACCATTTAAAAGCAATAACATCTCACCTTTAGAACCCCCGAATGATATCTTTTAGGAAGATCCTCACCAAAAAACACAATGTCTGCGAAAAAAGCCAGGATAACAGAAGAGAACCAAGAAATTACCAGGTTTTATGACTTCGCCACAATTCTCCTTAGAACAAGTGGGAATTTTTTGTTCCAAAATGGATTCTAGCGGAAAAAGATGAATATGCTTTAAAAGAAATTCCTTACTCTTGAAATATTCAAACGGATACTTCTTTTTGCATTTCAAGCAGCGTCCTGTGTTATACGATCCATGAGCTTCAATCAACTTTTCCTCTGGAATACCAGAAATACGCTCCAACATATCAATATTCTAAATTAAACCTATAAAATGGAGAGTGCTGAATACCTGTGTGTAATCTCGTAAAAGGAGACCTTTCTCATTTAATAGTTTAATGAAGTAATGTGCAAGAGTGGGCTTAGCATTGGGGTGGTAAAGACTTTTTGCGACTTTAAAGAAAGGCTCAGGATTGTCCTGGAAAAAATTTAAATACAAGAATACACAGCAATCCTACTTCAAAGAAATTCAGATCAAATACGTCCATTGGGTCATCTAAACCATACTCATCCAAATTGCTATAGAGACCAGTCTTGGGACTCCGAAAATCGGGAATTCCAGCGGCTTTTAGAAGACAATATAATTTACGAAAAGGATCTTTACCTGTTGAAATTCCCGCACCAACTGCAGTGATTATGTTTTTAGCTTTGCCAATGAGTATATATTTAGCGATACCTAAAGCCTCAATACTATAAGCATTATCTTACCTTCGAGATCTAAGGATTCCAGAGGACTATTTGACTTTTCTGACGAATCCAGAGCCATTTTTATTTCATCCATATTGAATGACATTTTCTTAAATGTTAAATGACGGAGAAAGTAAGAGGCACAAGGACGAATATACGACCTTGAAAAAGGAGAAATCTAAATATGTCAGTTAGAATCTTTCTCAAAGAGATGGAAGACTTCGCACACTAGACTACATAGCTACCCCTTACTGTTTGCAACTACGAATCAACTTAAAATGAGGCAAATTATAGTAATATACTAAGAAAATTTATGGAAGAGCTGAGAACACTAAATCAATCAAGATTAAGGCAAACCACCTTCGCGCAAGATTCGCCACTTTTATTCGAAATAGTGCTCACACTTATGCTTAAATAACATTTTCAGTTAAAATTTATGCTAATGGGTTGAATATATTTTGTATACAACAATATAAATTGCTTGCTTAAATAATGAAATCTTTTAATTTACATTTGACATTTATCGTCACATTATATCGTTTCCAGTGTAAGAAAAACAGGATCTCTAACGCGAATCCGGACAGTGGCTAATCGACGAAACAATTGCAATATTATAATTATTGTAATTAAATTCATTGAAAAACAGTATTACCGTGGCCATTTACCTCCTTACATTACTTCCCTTTATTGTCACTATTTTTCTTCAATGTCATGTAATTCCGTTAAAGAATTCAAACGCTAAATAGTTTTCAAAGCATTTTCATTAATCTGGTGACTCAAAGTAATACTGCATTGTTGAAATTATGACTCCTAGCTTGAAATTAATGGCATGTGACCACGAATTAGTCTAAAATATGGAAATATTTCGGCGTAATGGAACTCAAGTGCTCTTGTACAATAGAAAATCAGAGGCTGTACATTGAAACACTGCAGGCCAGTTCCAATTTTACTTATTTAGCTGAAGGTCTCTTCTAATCTTTTCCAAATTCAGTTTCCAATTCTGAGTCTTTGGTGAACTCTTCCTACATCCAAGAAGCATAAATATGCACAAAAATTTATGATTAATTAAATTAGTACGCAATCTTTAGAGGGAAAGTACCTTTCTTAAAACTCGGAAATATACTAGACTAATGTCTCATTAATGATTTCTACCAAGGAGAAATTATCGATGCCTATTCACAGAATGTATTCGTTCACCACCGTTCACCCTACGAAGTTGTCCTATTAAAAATTGATACTGTAAGCATCTCCATTTTTCAAGGACGTTGGTTCTATTTTCTGGGGCTTTAAAAATAGACTGGCATTGCCTAAAAGAGAACTAATAAATCGATTGATTAGCAAGGCCTAAATTACGCTCTAATAATATAAAGTTTTAATAAGGATATAAAATTAAGTAAAAATTAATCGTGCTAAATAGTCTATTATTGTCAAGAAATATAGTATTAGTTGGTCTGAATTAAATAATGCGTTAAGTAATCTGAGAATCCGCCAAGTAAACCCCTGAATCGTAAGCGAAGTGTTGATCTGTTGTATTTGTGACCAGTGCAATTTCTTGTGGTATCTTAGAGATGGTTAAGGGTATTCAAAAGGGAAAACAGTTCGTGATACTTTGTCATACCATTTCGTGATTTAAATTTCAAAGGCACGTTTTAATGCTCCTTATATCCATTTTATAGGGTTACGAAAATTACATATAAAAGTTGTAAAGACTTAAGCCTTCTTGGTGAAAAAAATTCGAAAATATATTAGATAACTTCGGTATTTACCTGTGATAAATGATAAGTTTTAACGCTCAAAATTATCATAGCGTTAAAAATGGGAGTCGGTTGATCATTCTCATTTTTCGTTCTTAAACAAATAATGTATGATAAGTGATAAATTTTTAATTTAGGATATTCTCAACGATTAAAGAAGGCAACAGTAATAAATTTTATAAATAAGAAATCGAAGAAGAATGCCTACTTATGTAATTAGATTTTTCTCAATAACAAAGCCTGCATCCAATTACTTGCGAAACGCAATGTTACTTGCCTTGACCTAATCTAACCTCGGAAGCTGCTACTGGCTTAATATATTGAACTACATTGGAATATCCCTCCTAGGCGCACAACAAGAGACGCAAGGAGATTGAGTGGTCTAGATGCTATCTAAATACTCGTTCAAAAATGCGCTTTCCAAAATTCTATCTAAACATATGATAGATTACCACATAGTAGCAATATGGATGAAATTTCGAAATCTGTTGGAAGGTGGAAATATTAATTGCATAATGCCTTTTTCTTATTTATGATATAAAATCCTGAAACAGTAGATTTAAAGAAAATGGCGCTTGAAAATCCCCATCACCTCTTTTAACAAAATTCGATTCATACGTATTTGTCATGTGTTCGAAAGCATTGATAACGGTTCGTGAGGAAGCCAAGTCAGCAAGTCATAACTTTCCTAAGTCTAGCCCTTATGTTAACTTGTGCACAGCAGTTTCGGTGATCGTTGTTTACAAGTGCCAGGTCAGGGGAGATCGGGAAGGCCTACCGTACAAGTTAATTCCGATCAAGAATAGGTGGCGGAATATAAGTTTCAAATTAGAGCAGCTTTGGGTTACCTATTAGCCAGTATAATAACCCCCAGACCCATTTACCCTTTTCTGAGCGATGAGACCAGAATTTGATTGGACGAATGTGTATTAGACGATTGGAGTTGGTTTAGAAAGGGGGCGAAAGAAATAGAAATAGGAACGCAATACACAGAGAGACTGGATCAGTGTGTGCAGCCACTAGAAATTTTTAACTAAATTACTGAAACATTTCAAACATTTCTCTTATACTCACTCAGATATCCTATTTAAAACACTCCTTATGATAAAATTTTATGAGCACTTCAATCACTCAATCTCAATACCTTTATTTGGTCTATTCAGTCGCTTCACGATGTAAGAATTCCTTCTGATTTTAGAGCACTATACATATATGCGTATTTTTGTATATTTAATGAATCGTGGCCCTTAATTTTAATTTAGTGCCAAGTTGGAAGCATCTATGTGAATTCCATCAAAAAATCCAACGCGACAATTTAAATAAGGACGCAATCCGTGTTATTGCCAATCATTATCTGGTGCCGAAATGGTTTCTCATTATACTGATGAATAGTAGCCATTTTCCGTACGTTTGCACTTTCTCGTAAGTGTCACTTTGAATTATCACCTTCCTCTCCTCAGATCAAGCACTGTGAATATTTTACACGATAAGGTTTAGACTTTTAGCCACATGTCTAACCATTTCAAATACCTTTTCACTAAACTAAGATAGTAAAAATAGGTTCAATTGACCAGATAATGAGAAAATGTAAAAAGGATGAACGAAAATCCATACTTACAGTTGAAATTTAAATATATATTTCGAGCAATTTCCTAGATCGCGTCTCCATGTGCTGGTCATCGATTATTGGTTTTAATTAGAGACTACTGCACTCCTTACATCGCTCACGTCCCTGCCCAAGCGAAAATTATAAGCTGTCTTTGTAGCCTCACACACTCATACAACGCACGCTTGTCACTTTTCTGCTCATGCACATCCCTCGTCACTCTTAATTCCTCAAATCAACATCGTTGTTCATTCAATGCTCTTCAGCCTGATCAACTCTTTGATTGCCGTTGTTAGCTGTCAGCTATGGTATTCGTTTCTACTAATTGGTTTTGGCTCATTAGTCCTTACAATTTAATAGCTAATACAATTTTGGAATCCTATGAACTACAAATCTAGATCAAAGTACTCACTGTAGGACGCCAATCCTTTCAGGATATTATACCTCTTTCTCTACCCTTTGTATAATAGAGAAGGGAACTGGGCGTTAAGGACAGAAGTTCGTTTCAAATTTTCTTTCAGATATAGCTTTTCACCTTCGGTCATTCCAATATCGGCTTCGCTTCTTATAGCTGCTGTAAAAATAGTTTCACTGGAATTCTTGTGATTTTTTCACTTTCTCACCACCGAGCTGGTTATCGGTTCTGTCGCCCGAGTCAGAGATGATTTTTCGACTGCTACCTGCTTCAGTAGTTTTATTTCATCCAATCAAATGAGACTTAGAAGATCTAAGTCTGATTAATTTGCCTTGAAGAATTTTGTGGTATTTTTCTGATTACTTTGGCAAAGTCAATATTTCCATCTCCGAATATATCCCATAATTGGTCATCATCAAAGTTGAATCCGCTTGTAGAAATTTTCATAAATACAAAATAGCCTTGGCAATTTCTGCCTTTTTAGCATAGCAAAATGCATCAATATTCACGCGTAAATGTAAATAAAATGTGGTATTTGTCATTAAACATGAACAGTCTTTTAGTTGTACGAGATAAATCGGTGTGGAGTGCACAACACTGTCATGGCTGAAATAAGAAATCTCATGCTCACGAAGACAGACTCGAAGTTGCGGGCCATACTACTTGTCGCGTACGTAGTAAGTGCGGTCGTGAGCGCAAGGATCTCTCAACCAGCAGCCAATCAATAGTCCATGCATTGTTTAACAAACCCTTCATTGTGTTTTAATGACTAAGCTATGCGACAGACATACGACCCAAATAGATGTATTTCACGCCATAGGTCTGTTTCTCTATAGCTTTGCGACAGCTTAGCTAATGCTGGGGGCTTTTCTAAACCTGGAGATCTTGCTATAGAGATTAATGAAAATAAGTTAAGTCTTATGATTAATATATATCAATTATTAATAATCTTTGCATATATTTAAAAATGCGTATAATCATATGGAACTTGCACTTTTGTAGAGTCCTTGGATATGTGACCATCTTTGCAAGCCGAAAGATTGTAAGTGTTGAACGCGAATACATACCGTCAGTTCATTTTGATAGACTTATGAACTGTTTTGGACTGGCATGCAATGAACATTTTCAAACACAATATGAATAAATAATACTAACGGACTACACATATGTGAATAAGGAATAGAATATTTACAAAAACGGAAGTGAAAAACGTATAGGCTTTTGCTAATAAATAAAACATCTATTAATGACAAGTCAGAGTAAATGTATTTGCAAAAACAGCAAAAAGTATATATATTTTATAATTGATATTTTCTCACTATTTAGATCAGAAGAACTAATTTAAATCTCTGCTATGAATATTTCAGAGAATGTTTCTACAAAAAGATTCTCTAATATTCATCCGCAGAAACGAACTGCTTTTTCATATCTTCGATTAATTTTATTATAGACTTAAAATAACCAATACTATCTAGAAGGCATTCAAGCACTAATCCGTGTTTAAATGTTTCTAAACAATAACTCATCACCTTGAGATATTTCGATATTGCAGATATTCTTAAAACTATGGGGGGATCTTGCATTCGGGATTGCCAGATATATGTTTTATACGTTCTCAATGGCTTACTAGTCGTATGTTTCACACATAATTTGTCTTTTTTCAAAATATTTAAAGATGAAAAAATAGTTCCTGTAGCAGAATTAAAATTATTATTCTTATAGCTCATAGGCCTAACCCTTCTTGGATTATCTATTTTCGCATACATGGAACCAGGAATTCAGTCAGTATTCCTATCCGCCGGAATTCTTCACGAGTTGCAGATCTTATTGATCGTGCTAATTTGTACTGGTGTGATAACCGTCATAGTCGCTATTCTTGGTTGTTGTGGAGTCTATCACGAATCCCCTGGTCTACTCGGTATCTACAGCATTTGTATTGCAATAGTAATCTGTGTTGAAGTAGCTATTGGCGTCCTTAGCTTTCTATATCAAAGCGAGGTATGATTTTATGGATTTGTGTGTAATTCAGTCATTTGCCAGATTGAAGAAAAGCTTACTCAAGCTCTCAAGGAAGTAATACGCAAATGGATGTCTACATCCAAGGATCTCGACACAGAAGCTCAAAATATTGTCACTCGAGACGTCTTTCAGTCAACAGTAAGTTAAATCGTTTTTTTAAGCAAAGGTGGCTTTATTTAAACTAGACACGCGGGAATCGCTCCTGCAAATTTGTTCTTAATATTCATCTCAAATTTTATACTGTCGTAAAAAATTCATATAAATACGTCAGGAAAAGGATACAAACTTTGACTGTTAATAGATCCCATGGCGTAAAACATCATGCCTGGAAAAGGAGACACTAGTAAGAAACCGGTTCCTTCAGGAGTATACTCATCTACATAGTTTTCAAAGCAGGAAGGAAAGATTTTTCATTTTAGGAGAACACTACTTCATCTGAGCTCCAGAATCAGCAGATAAATAACAAGTCTGCTAAGTGTTTTATCTTTGAATCCGGACGGTTTTAAGGCAGATTTTTTCTGATCTCCTTCTAGCAACGATTTCAATGCTGTGAAATGAGTTATGTTAACTTAATCAAACAACAGATATCACTCACTATTTTCGGGTGTTGAATAAGGTTAAGGCAGCTAAACTTTCCACAGCATTGGCCATATGCAAGTGTTGGATTTTCTACCATTGTATGCAATTTTTAAGATAATTTTCCAAATTTTTTACTAGTTTGAATGTTGTGGTGAAAAAAACTATGAAGAATACCGGAATACAGTCCTGCCCACCTCCTGCTGCCCAGAAACCGTTAGTGGCGTCTGTGATTCAACTGCAGCTTTTACTGTGGTACGCCTTGTCTGAAAATTTACCACTTTTTTACTCCCCCGTCTGGAATATGTTATTGCGCTTGTGTGCCAAACTACAAGCAATCACACAGAGTTAGTCTTTCACTGAACTGTAAACAGCTGAAAGTAGTCTAGTGTTCCACACGTCACAACTCGGTAAATTGCTTTCTTTACATGTGCCTGATTCATTTTAGGGTTGCTATGACAAGGCCTCCGAAGCTATTCGGATCGGTTTACGGGTATTTACAGCAAATATCTTGGCCATGGCTTCCTACGAGGTAAATTCCTTCACTAAGTTGTTATCAGTAATTAGCCAGCAAATAGCTACCTCCACTTTTTATTGCGCTCTGCAGATGGTTGGACTGATTTTTATATTGATCTTCTACTTTACCGTTATTCGACACTATTCTGGATCATCTTACGTCTCGGTCGCCCGAGAATAGATGACGCAATGACAAAGAGCAAGGACCTTTAAGCGCCCTTTTCAGGAAAAAAATTCGGATTCTTTTCTATTCTTCCATTGTTGGCATTTTTACTACTTACTATGACTACTCTCAAATAACAACGCGGATTGCGTTTGTCTTGACTTATTCAATATTGAATGCTTGTCTTAATTCATCTTAACCAAAAGAAGAATGGGGCGACATATAAAGTTGATAATATATTGAAACTTTAATACAATGTGGAGAAAATCAATCCATGCGACTCTTCAGGTCAGAAATTGTAACCTTATCCTTTTCACTAGGAGAAAAATAGATGAAAAAACTGTAAATCGAACTCACATTAGATAAACTCGAGTTCCCCAACCGGCAATACAATCACGATTCGTGGCATTCAACATACACTGTGATATGCACTCGAAAAGCTGCTTCGAATCCTACAGAAAAGACGAAAATGGCGGACGATTAGTTTTAGCAACCATCATTATGTTGCATGGCAACTGGAAAAGCCGAAGCAACTGTCGGTACTAAATCACCTGTTTTAGCTAGCGGCTAATTAGATCAAGATCGAACTTGACACAACTTGCGTGCTACTTGTATAATTTAGATAGAGATAATAAACGAAATTTTATGTGCAATGAATAGCAAAAAACTTCCTTGACCCAAAGTAAAGTTACAGAAGCTAAATCAACTAAAGAAGGCTTACTAATAAAAACACAAAGCGATTTTCCGAGTTTACATTTTAACGGTAAGATGTGATGTTTCTAAAAGCGTTAGTGGTAGCCTACAATTAAAAGCCTCAAATTCGATGAGCACACGCGTCTGTCAGATGAATGGCCCGAAAATTACTAACTATAAATGACTAAGAGCACCAAAACAGATACCAATTCGCAGAAAAGAACAAATGTCATATCAAATCTCTACTTGCACACGTTAAAACAAATGGGGGAGATAAAAGGCCTGGAATGATCAATTTACAGGGCAAAATTCATAAGCTTAATTTTGGGTACAACTGAAAAACAAACTCCGCTAACAATGTTTCTGTTTTAAATAAGCGCTGAGAATATTTGTAGAAATAAATTGCTTGCAGAAAAAATAGCACATTCACTCAGTGACAGATAATACACACGGATATTACTAATTAATACACGAGAATAACAGAAAAAAAGACACGGCAGATTTCGAATAACTTCACATATACTATACAAGCCTGCTACTTAGAAACTCACCATGTCCTTTTCCATAAGAGTCTCGCACATGCCGTAAAGTTGTTCAGTGCATGAGCCGGATACAGCAAATTCGCACTCGGAAGGACAGCCAACAATATCCATCCCGCCGACAAAGGGTTTATTTTCAATTGGATCGATACCGACAACAATCGGCTCAACAAAGTATGATCCAAATCTTCGTTCATAGAGAAGATTCGACAGCATACACAGAAGAGTCTTCGGTCGAATGTGACGATTTTCTCGAAGTTCATACAGATTTTTGCGGAAAAGAAGCCTTTGGTGACTAACAAAGGTGTGAGAAAACAATAGAACATAAAAATAATCGAGGATAAAATAGTTTAACCAAAGAAAATGGACAATATAAATCTAAATTTGAATTTGATCACTACGTTATAAAATTCAAAATTTATACAACCTTAAAATAATAGTACTATAGTATTAAATTAGAGAAAAAAAAGTTTACACTGTATCCTTATCGGTAGCTAATCCTGGAAATCCGACGAATAAATGTGGTCCAAGCTGTTCAACTTTGGGAAAATTCACAGCGATTGTTGAAAATTCCACACCAAATCGCATGTCGGTTGCAATGGCAACACAATCCTTTCCTTTCATTCCAACTACAACGCCACCATTATAGGAAACAATACTCTATATAAAATGATTACAATTATAAGTAACTAAATCACCATTATTAAGCACCAAATATAATTGGAATCCCGCGGTAACTCAACAAATAACTTCAACAACGAGGGATTAAGTTTTCAAGTTAATAACTGGCTTTTTTCGCAAAAAATAGAGTAAAATTTTAGTTTTATACGAAATAATTTGCTTTGGTTAGTTGAGCTACACTACTTTTAATAAATTATAATTGTCACGTTATCTGAATCACCTTTTCATTAACGTTGGTAGGTACATTTGCCATAAATATGTAATGATATGAATAGTAATTGTTAAAATTTTGACAACAGACAAAGAAAATAGCCTTCAGGCATCTTTTATATTACTTTTCGAAGATGACCATTAATTATGGAACTCTTAACTTTTAAAACAAAATCTATAATCGTTATAGACGTATAGTTAAGCATTTTGTTGCAAATATAAATTTTATTAGAAGTGACGAAAAAGTAACAAAATGTGGAGCCACGGCAACTAAGGAAAAGAAGATGATAGCTGAGATTCTTTTGGCAAAAGCCACTGACTGAAACTTTATAGACCTCTGATAAATTCGTCCGACTCTGAACAAGTCTAGCCAACAAAGTCCTCTAGCGTCACGTACTTAATAGCTGGATTAGCACATGCGGTAACATATAGAAAGCGTTTTACTGCAACTAATAGCCAATATTTGAGTAAAGTTAGCCATATACTGCACAAACTTGATTGACCATTAGTTTGGACGTCTCCGCGTGTACCGCTACATTGCTCACTACGCGATCAATGATTACTCTCAAGAATTTGCCTCTGAACAACCTTGATATAAAATTTTAAATCCCTTGAAAATTTTCAATGATTATTTATGGTCAGTTCAATTAAGAAGTTGAAAATGTATGAAAATGACAAAGTATTAATATCAATGCGTATATATTTTCCTATCACAAAACCTCTTTCATTTAGATAAACGAAGTAAGTTAATAAATAAAAATAGATGAATCTAGCTATTTTCGATTATTCTTCTAAATATTCTACTTCACAGTCTCGTTAACGGTATGGAGAAGCAATTTAAAACGATAAATAAGCTGATAATAGTAGTATATATTTTTATTTACAAACACTTCTTTTTGCATGTCGAGAAGTGTTCGTTTATCTGATATCATCAAATAAGTCTTCATACAGTATCCTACTTTTTTCTATTTGCTGAAAATAATTGAACTAGGGTTAGGGTTAGAGGTTGATTTGAATAGAGTGTAGATCGAGTATTTTTCGTCCTGTACATTCAAATATAACCTATAAATTATAAATAGAAAATAAAATTATCTTATATTATGCAAATGTATGACCTTATTAAGAAGTTCACAAAATATCAGGATACTTCCGCCTCTCTAGTGCTCATTTGCTGCTTGGTTAAGAATATTGTGCCTTCTTTCACTCGATGACTAGTCACCCTCGAAATTAAATTCTGTGAGATGTCCAAATTTACTTGACTTGTCCCAGGTTGTTATGCTTATATATCTGTCGGGGATAGTAAAAATACAAGAGCAGTGAGAATTGCGAAGGATGGCGCATATTATATAACTTAGTATCGTAAAGGCAGTTTAAAATAATTTACTTTTAACTTTTGTTTTTAAAATGAGCGGCATCTTATCGGTACCCAACCCCACCATGCCCTCCCAGATATTTGTGATGTATCTACAAAGATTTAGGATTCTAAGGCAGAACGAGGTCACATTTGTTCAGATAAGACAACGTTGGCTCCGTTTTAGGTTCTGAAGATACAACTGCCTACTGTGGAAGGAGATATTTATGATTGCAGACTCTGATTTGGACACCAACATGGAATCATATCCAGTATCATAAATTGTTAATTAATGCTGAGTCCACAAACTCATCATGATGAGCCGCATTATTATACAAATTACGTCCTTCTTACATTTTATGTATGCTTTGCTTGTCCATTCAGGATATGTCAATCTACGCTTTAAAAAAGAGTAATATATATATATATATAATAGAAAATTGATAATTTATTCCTTAGAGCTACCAAGTATTTTTCTGTGCATTCAGACCGCCATGTTGCGGTTGAGGCAGATATTTCACAACTAGTTATAGATATTTACTTATGACAACAAGTCCCATAAGTAATTTACTCAATTTACAAAGTTACAACATGCTCAGGCTTAAGAAAGAGGAAGGAAGAAGAATCGCACCTCAATCTACGGTATGCAAAAGGGAAAATATTTGAAGTAACAGATTAACTGACTGATTGATCAATATTGGCCGAATTTAATTCTATCCTTGTAGTCGTTCATACCAAATTGTGAGCGTTTAAATTCGGAGCTCGATAGTTTAATAAATGAGTGTAATATCAGTGTGCTTGATCTAAAGCATCTAAAATAATTGATCTGGATTCCTACGAGGTCTCAATAATGATAAATTCGAGGTGATTGCTTCTCGGTATACCGCGTAAGCATAGTGAGCATGGACGGTTCCAAGAAGTCAAACATTGTCAAATCTAAATTTTTTTAATTAGAAATCATTAACGTTTTTATTTTTAAATGCTTTTAAATTAATTTTACAAAATTTTCGAGTTTATCGGTCTATAATATCTTTCATATTTGACCCCAAATTGAACGAGATTCGCACAGTAACTACTTTGACTAAGATTTCATAAATTTTTAGCTATTTAAGATGCATGATAAAAAATTTATATTTAATTAAGGTGCTCATATACACACGATTTACAATTTAGAAAGCATTGGTTAGATATATTTAGTTCTTTAGACCTAAAATTGCAGCATTAAACGCTGATCAAAAGGCTT
Organism: Hymenolepis microstoma; assembly: GCA_000469805.3. Lineage (NCBI taxonomy): Eukaryota > Metazoa > Platyhelminthes > Cestoda > Cyclophyllidea > Hymenolepididae > Hymenolepis > Hymenolepis microstoma. The sequence goes on along the minus strand of LR215995.1, from coordinate 3,746,755 downwards.
TTATTGTTTTAAACTGAATTACCATTTTCCATCGGCTTCATTAAAGTGCATACTTTTAAAGCCAAAATAGTTATAATTTTGGAGATTTAACGGTATATTGAACAAATGTAAACAGATCTGAGAATCTACAAAATATGTTACATTAGCTAAATGACAGTGTACATTTGAATTGCTTATATATATATAAAGTCAAATTTTTTAGCTAACTTCATTATTTTGCTCTGCTTAACTATGGATTAAACCGCCACAATGTAATATAACGTATTCAAGTGTACCAATATAATGACTTTTATTATTCGAAATAGTAATGAAATTTTCAAATTGATTTGGCCAAAACTTGTTAAGCAGAATTTTATCGGTACTTACATATAGAATTATTTAAACCAGGTCATGTCAATTTAATTAAATATTACGAGATTTAAATTTTTTGGCGTCCTAAATTGTTTAAGTCAACGAATTAGTGACATAAGTTGGCGGTAGAAAGTTGCTTTCGATTCCGACCCTTGCACGTTTAGAGGTTGGCTTTTTACCATATGCACTCGCCTCTTTTGTTCTTGTAAGTACAGCATTCTCTCTTTTAGATGTATCCTATTTTCCCAATCGTCAAATCTCTTGCTATGGCTTCCCGCCCCGCTGCTTCACGTCTTGTGATCAACAATTTACCAAAGTTAAGCCCTATTGCTTCAACGGAGATTATTAGCAAGAACCTTCACACGTCCATTGCCCACCGTGATATTGATCAGGCCGCAAAATACATCGGTGCTGGTGCTGCTACCATCGGTGTTGCAGGGTCGGGTGCTGGGATCGGTTCAGTCTTCGGTAACCTCGTTATGGGCTATGCTCGTAATCCTGGACTTAAGCAACAGCTCTTTTCCTATGCTATTCTTGGTTTTGCCTTGAGTGAAGCTATGGGTCTATTCTGCCTTATGATGGCTTTCCTAATCCTCTACGCTTTTTAAGCAAATCCCCGTGTAGTAGTCGATTACTATAATGTAAACTATGAATATAGTCTTATCTCATTAGTTCTTACGTTTTGATGCATCCTGTCTGAAAATACATTTTCTACTTTGCTGACTATCTGATCAATGTCACCTTTGGTTTCGTGGCTAGAATGGTCATTGTAATAATAGCTCCTTCTTCCGTTTATGAAGTTACTCTTTCTTCGTAGGCTGGATTTCACGGAAATATTTATTTGATTTACCTGGTATATTTTTTTATGTAGTGCTTTTGTTTGAGCGCGTTTCTCAGGCGCTTTCTAGCTCCTTATCTTATGACGTGTTTCCGTTCATATGCTATACTCAGGAGCTAGGCTGGCTACTCTATTTAGATGAGGATTTTTGTTATAATTTGAGGGGCTTGTAATACCATCAGATAAGAGTACGTAAATATATTTTCACTATTGGTTTTGAGTGTCAGTGTGCTTAACCTCTATTTTGGGGCGGTGCTATGCGCGAATTGCTTTTCATCCGCGTCTAGCTTGTTGAACAGCAATTTGTCACCCTGTCTTGATGGATCGGCAAGTCGAAGCGTATTTAAACAGCGTTGAGTTGGGTAAGATTTTCTTTTTGTCGGTAATTTGAAGATCTATATCGTAATGGAATGAAGACGTCAGAAGTGGGGCTTTATTTGCTACCAATGAGAGTTTTCTGGAAATTTCTTAAAATCATCGATTACTTTTTTGGTTTAAATTTGAAACATCATAGTTTTGATTATTACTCTCAGCTGCACTTTCTTTGATTGACATGTTTAGGTTGCTGAGAATGTTTCCTTAAGTGGCGTATTTGGTCTTTGGAGAATTAGGAGTTGAGAGAATTGCTTATCCGAGCCGAATCAAGCCACTGCAGAACCGAAAAGCTATTGCAATTGGTCGTTAAACAGAAGATTGAGTCGGGTGGCTTTCCTCTGTTTTTGCTCAGTACTGATGTATCTACTTCCCTCCAATCTTATGACAATGGTGTTTGTAAATCCGGGAAAAGCAATAGGTCGAATAAGGGCAATTTATTAGTAAATTCTTATAAGTGAAAGCATTATTATGGTCGGGGTAGAAGTGCAACTCTATAGATTCATACTCCTTGCACACTGCATACACTTTAATGAAGGTCAACCAGTAATTTAACAATTCGTCGTCATAATAGTAGCATTCGATAGAGCTCGACAGACTGGAGTTTCCCTAACTGGCTTTTCTGAATATGTCGCCAAGAATGAGGTTATTCCAGAGGATGTTTCAGTTCTGAACATTCAGTATTCGCTTTTTGATTATCTCAATTAGGAATGACAGCGGTATAATATGTTCGCCTATTACATCAACAATCGTTATGGTTGAGGCTAGACATTAAATGTATAAGTTAAAATTTTGCTTCATTGTTCAACGCAGATATTGCAAATAAATTCATGGTTGATGGACGACTAAAACGAAGCAATAGAAATCTGGGTATTCTGCTATTTCAGGTTCTATCTTCCACTTCTCGTTACCATGATATAAAGAGAAAGAGGGTCGTATAGGGGTTGATTCATGGAATCTAGACTTTCGAACACTAAGACCCATTACAGTAAACAAAGCGGATAAACCAAGCTTGAAATAGAATAAAAGTCCAGATGTTCTGGTGTCATTATCGATTTATCTACCTTGTAAAAATTTCATTGAACCGTTGCACTATTTCAAAATTATCATAGTTTTCTTTCATTCGTATATTATCTTAGGTCAGATAGTAAAAGATTTGGACAGCGACATTTTGACGTAAAAATTCGGATTGCTAGGATAACTGTTGCTTTTTTAATAACCATGGAAGTTGGTTGAAAATAATACACAAAATATTCGCAAACATTTTATGTTACTTTAAAAACATCAGTAGCCATTTTTCTCTGAATTTTTTCACACGTTCTTTCAAACAATAAGAGCATTTAAATGCTTATTTTTTGCTGCTACTACTTTGATTAGTATTTGTTAGCGATGCTATTGGTTCTAATCGTTGAAAGTGCATCAAGTAACTTTAATAAATTGACTTTGCTACAGGGTGTTAGGCCATGAATTTCCCTTATCATTTAAACAACGTTCATATGTGCATTAGAGAAGAGTGACTTATAGCCTATATTAGGGAAGTGTATTAGGCATCCTTTCTTGAGAAGGCCACTTTCTACCATTCTAAATTTCGTCGTGTTCAAAGCAATTAGCGAGTAGCGAACTCTGTATTTTTAGATGCCTACATTGATCAATGTAGAAGATATTTTAAACAGATTATCCATGGAGTGATTAAATACTACTAATTAAATCTTTACTCATTGTTCTGCAGTTTTTGTGGTGATGTAAATTTTATTCTATGGCATGCCAAAAATTTGCCCCTTCTCAACGGTTATGACCGAATTTCTGGGAATTTAGAAAATATTGTTCGCATGAATTTCTTTGAATTTTTAGTTTTTTGGATTTTGACTGATTTACGAAATAAAAAAGTTTGAATTAAAATCCATCTTGCACCAAAATAGCGGCAACAGAACACAGGTCATGAAATATTTATATCAAATGACAGGCTTTATGATAGTTACATTAGCCCTGTAGTTGACTTCAGGCTTGGCAGAGGGGAGGAACATCAAAGTCACAAATGTTTAGAGAGGGAACAGAAGAGTGATTCACAGATGTAAAACAGACAGACATACACAAAGGTAGAGAAAAAGGTGAGTACTGTGGAAGTGGTGGAAAATGACATGCAGTGGGGTCATGGTAGTTTGAAGTCAACTGCCGGTTTATGAACTTTTTTGCCGTATGTGGAGGTAAGTCTTTCGCGCACGCCCAGGTCATGAATCCAGGCAAAAGTCACGACTGCTTTAAATAATGAAATTAATATTTTATTAAGCAGAATGGACAGAGAAGAAATGGCTAGTAAATGTCTCTTAGTAATTGTATCACACCTTCCTTCAAAACTCAGTACGTGCTGAAAGCGCCTCATATGAAAGAGTGATCTTATTATTTTCCTTTTTGCCATAACCATAATTATACTGATTAAATAACTAAAATGGAAAACATGTTAACCAATATTTACTAGACAAGGACGACCATTTCCAAATACTCAATTCAACCAATCAATTATTCTTAGATGAGGTAATATTTTCAGCGCCCTTATTGCCCTCCAATCCCCCTTCCCCTCCCTCGGCTCCTCATGACGCATTGATATGTTTTGTTCAAAAGCACTTCTATTTCTTTTTAAACTGGAGCCGCTTCGTCTCCTTAAGTCTTATAATAAGTGAAATAGCACTTAAAACATTTCAGTTGTGTTCAAAAGATTCCGATGCACAAAGTCGAAAGAATAATAGCTGTTGAAGTACCTTTTTACAACTTTCACACTAAAACCTTTCTTTCAATTAACCCTTTTTACTTATTAAGACTGATGTCTCAGCTACCACCTCCAATACCCCACAATTACATAAAATGTCCCGATTTTAAATTAGCATATGAAGGAACATTGTTATTTGATCAAGTAAGTTGCACTAAGGTCCTCTCTAAATTGAAGTCTAAGAGAATAGAAAAAAGCCTAGTTTTAGGGGTTATAGAAATGCTACTTCAAAATATAAACCTTTAACAACTTATCCATTCGTACTAATTGCAATCTCATTGCATATAAAAATAGAAACGAAACCAAACTTCGAATACCTCCGAAAGGTTCTTCTTAAGGCAAATTTCAAAGTATCAAGTAATATTTCCATTTTATATATAAAAATATACTGATATATTAATCTACACACAAAGCACGTATTAGTTTTATAAGATGGTCTATCAATGTCACCTTACTAACACGAGAACAAAATTACTGTGTGTACACATCAAGCGTGCTCTTAGTTACAAGTTGAGCAACTGACTCAGCAATCAGGGTCGCGCACACGTGGCGATTTTAGTCATCAGCCATGCTGATCAGCAACGCCAAACAAGGGGAACTGGTTGAATGCCACAATTGAACAAATTGGGCATAATTTGTCTGCCTAGTAAAACGATCATAGAAGTTACATCAGCGGACTTGAAAACCAAAAATCGATGGCAGTGAACATGCCGGGAAGCAATTGCCGTGTGCGTATCAACAACAACAGTGATATAAATATTTAAATGAAGTGAAGTACAGATACTCCTTGTCCCCCTACTGAATAAAGAGCGTAAAGACGATCACACCGTGTTAAGATGCTGTTCAAAATCCTTGAATGGCTAAATCTCCACCCTGGAGTCGTTTAACAACCAGCTTCACTGTATCGAAATTCAGAATTCGAAAGTGTACCTGAACGCATGCACACAAAATTGGTCTAGTTGCCATTTTTGGCCGATTATTCGCAAACAGTGGGGGGTATCTGAACACGCTCTGTGTTTTAACTTTAAGACGGAATTAAAGTACTTAGGAGAAAAGTTAACTGATGCAAGAAAGAGCTGCTGGTTTAATAAATAAGACTTCGCCTCTCTGAACTGAAGTATTGCGCCGTGTTATATTATTTCTACAATTTGGCGCCCGCTGTTTTTTTTATTTGAGGCTTTATTACAACAAAATGATTACATACATTAAGTTTCAAAGTATTATCCATCGTTAGCTACCACTTTGGCCCATCTCTCGGGCAGCAGGCGAATCCCGCGGCGAAAAAGTTCTTCATCTTTCCATAAGATCCATGAGTCGATCCAATTTTTCATTTCTTCTTACGAGCTGAAGTGCTGGTCGGCCGGGCCGTGTGCCATTGAGCGAGGTGAGTGAGGTGAAAATCAGACAGAGCAACATGTGGAGAGTACGGTGGGTGAAGCAAAATTTCCCATTTCTTCAACGTTTCCAGATATTTTTTCACCACCAACTTGGCAACGTGAGGTCTAGCATGCTGTCATGAGGCCATGCTGTAAAATAACCTTATCGTGTCTCTCCTTGTACTGTGGTCGTTTTTCTTTTTTTGAGCACGGCTCAGGCGCATCAATTGCGTCCTATAACGCTCACCTGTGATGGTTTCAGGCGGTTTCAAACGGTTTCAGAAGCTCATAATAAATTACGCCAAGCTGGTCCCCCCACCAAACGCAAAGCATGACGACTTTCGAGCCATGGATATTCGTCGGCCAAGGTGTTGACGTAGCAGTATGACCACCGGGCAATCCCCATGATTTTCTGCGTTTGGGTTAGGGTTAGGGTTATTGTAATGTACCCGTTTTTCGTTCCCAGTAATAATGCGATGGAGAAATCCCTTTCGCGTTTGCCTTTCCAGCAACAGCTGCTCACAAGCAAACAAACGTCGTTCGACATATCCTCTTGGTTTCAACTCGTGGAGTACCCAATATCCTTCTTTCTCAATCATCCTCAACTGTTTCAGGTGTTTTGAAATTGCTTGCTCGCTGATCCTCACCCAATGATTCTGATAATTCTTCTTGACTTTGACACGAGTCTTCACTAGGAATCGCTCGTCTCCAATTCTGCATCTTCAACAACTTTTTCCACCCGTCCACCACTATGCCGGTCTTCGAAAGCAAAATCACCACTCTTAAAACGTTGGAACCATTCCCGACACGTTCTGGTCTCACTAATAGTCGTTTTACCATATGTATCCGATGAGATAATTCGGTGAGGCCCAGCCGCGGATTCTTTCATATTGAAGTATAAAAGCAATACTTCCCACAAATGACGAGACTTCGGTTTCAATTCGGACATATTTAATTAAAAATTTTATTATTATGCAAACACAAATTAAGTTTTATCAAAGTGTGGTTATATTTGCAAATGTCAAATCAAATTGTTCGACATCTGTGATTAATATATTTCAACTGCTTCCGACTACTACCGCCATCTTCTGGAAAACGGCGGGAGCAAAGTTGTAGCCCTAATATATTGCGATCGTTTCCATTACGCACTACATTTGGTTTTAATTCTCGTTATTTGAGCAAATCTATGAGTATTCCATGATTATACTACGAATGCTAATAAATGTCAGCTATTCAGTGTGTTTGTTGCCAAGCTTATCTTCTAGAAATATTTTTAAATCCTGCTACTCATATCGTCTTGACATCTATCGCGCGGCCTAATTGTTGAATGTGTTTAACTCCACACTGGCGAGTAAAATAATCTTTTACTCTATTAATGATTTAATTGAGAGATTTTGGGGTGGCGAAATCCCCCAAAAGTTCAAGTATTTGGAATGGGGTTGGTTAACAGTATTTATTTTGCCAACCCAGCTTTTATTTATTGAAATGGAAACCGAAAGTAAGCGCAGATATTAATAACCGCGTGTGTCGACCCCGTTATGCAGTTAAATTTATAAATTAGTAAACAATTTAAACAGCCCATGTGATTAAGTCCGCAATTTAAATTTGGAAGCACCGATCTCTAAAATTGTTTACTTTAGTCCTAAGGTTGATATTTCAGGCAAAAATTGCGTTTTAGTGCAGTTGCAGGGAGCAGTATTATTATTAATCTTTAACTTTATAGCCGTATCAGTCACAGTAATGATTTATGATTCAAACAACAAAATCGCTGGCTTTACAAGGTTATATAACAACAATTAGCATCTGATTGACTTACAATTTTAATATTAGTTACATGAATCATTTTTAGCAACTAAAAATATCACCATCTCTGTATGAGGTGCTATTTATAAACACACAGATTCCAAACCGTGGAAAAATTGCCTCTTGGATTTTGTTTCACGCTTTCATATCACCTACGTGTCACTATTAATAACTATGTAGTTTTTTTGGTTTAGTTAGGGTAATTGCAATTAACAATGAAATAATCCGTTGAAGTAACTGATTTCTCAACTCTTACAGGCCTTAATAGAGTGGAAGGTTTTCCTTGTATGCGTTTACGAAATCAAAATTTACCCCCTATTTTGCGTACTTGTTTAATATACTTCATATTTGTGAAGTCAAGCACTTAACAAGAAAGTACTATAATATTCTTTTCCTTTCAATAGTGCAATACCTAGTGATAGGACATTTTTGTCTCGGATCTAAACCTTTAAACTTTTCTCTTAATGTGAATGTAGATAGACTAGTATTAAAAGTATTAAGTGGCTGAGGGCTAGAATGTTCTCGAGCACCACATTTCCAATGAGTAGAATGGCTACCGTGCTCGTTAGGTCTGGCTAATGTATATGGTGTCAGAATTCGAGTCACTTACCAGGGAGACTCAAGATCCTACTCTCTATCAAAGGGGCGAGTTTGGAAGCGCTCTCCTAAATGAGCTTGGCTTACTAGTCCAAGATCTACATCTCCATTTGATTAACCAATAAGCACTGGAGATTGCAGGAATAAAGCATCACTAAGGGATCCAAGGGATCAAAACCCTTTAGTTTGCATATTATGAGACGATGCAATGAAAATTCTTGTTACTCCGATTAATACCCTCTCCTTCTACTGACAAAACGTTGCACACTAAATTTCACTGTTTCACGAGTTTTGAAGTGGTCCTTACTTACATATATATATATATATATATATATATATATATATATATATATATATATATTACCATTAATCATTATGACCTGATCTCAAAGTTGTGATAGTCGTTTGAACACTTCAAATCTGTGAATAATAATGCAGTGTGAATCTCCCTATCCATGACGTGTTAACCGGCACCAAGTTTGTGTATCCCTGAGGTACAAGTGTATGGGAAACCCGAATTGCATTTTTTCCAAATGATAATATTTCCTCATTTCATATATTAAAACACCAGTTCAGACGTATTCCTCTACCCAGGCCATTGATACTATAACTGAGATTGAATATGGCTATACACTCGTATTGAATTTACTAATGGGACTTCACATATTTAAAAGAATTTAGACTAAAATTAGGAAGTCCCCAATCAAGTGGAAATTGCTTTGCCAAAAGACTTAAATTTTTAAAGAATCCTGGTAAAAGTTAAATTTAACTTAATGTCAAAGGAAAGAATGTTTATTAAGATATGTAACATTTAACAAACAAATGCTAAGCTACTATTTGCGACAATGTCATAATAAATCCTTCAAATGAAAGCCACATAACAAAGGTTAGATTTAAAAAAAATTAAACTTTCAACAGTACCCCTCCTAACGCCCACAATGACAATAATCCAATTAACTGGTAATATAAAAATCGTTTTAATGATTGACACTCTAAAATTCATATATAATACAGAAAAATCAAATGGATGTCTGTTCATTTAAATGAATGCAATGTCATTGATAGGAGGAAGGGCAGGTTGAAGATAAACAGGAATAAAAAAGAACATTCAAACAATTTCACTTGTTTAACTCTGATCGAATTCGACAACACATTTCTTGATTTTCTCTATCCATCTGAAATAGCACAAAAAGAATGGCATTCAATACGGACAAACTACTTACGAATAAATTAGTCTTATACGTTTAACCTCACATATTTCGAAGTTCTTCACTAGGAGCTTCAAAATAGTGCGCCACCTTGTCTGTATTGTTTGGTAGAATGAGAAATCCGTTCATGTTTGAAAGAATAGAGAGAGTGTCCACCGAAATAGAGGACAAACCTTTTCCCACGGTAACTGAAAGTGCATTTGCATGGGTCTCGAGCTTTCCATTTGGTGTTAACGGAACAATTGGTGAAGAATTAGACGAATCTTCGGAGTTTTTCAAGGAATCATGATTGGAACCAGCATCCGACTCGCTTAAATCATTTTCCTTTTCTTCCGCTCTTCTTAAAGCCAAGGAAGGTGAAATCGAGGCTAATGGAGTCTTCATAACATTCGCACGTTTGTGGAATTCAACAGAACTATTTTCCATTACGAATTTATTTTCCGGAACTGAAACTCGTGGTGAATTTCCATTTGAAGTGCCTGAAACAGAGCATTGGCGGGGTTTATTCCTGCTTTAATGATTTCTTTGCCATAGTGTATCACTACATTAGACCATGTGTAGGCAAAGTTTGGTCGGACTCAGTCAATCGGGAAAATTGAGAAACCAGCTTTTCCACTGATAGTGCATTAGTCAGTGTGTATCAGCTTCGGCAGTACTTAAAGCAAAGTTAAATGAATTACACGATTAATCGAACTTCTAAATCGTCGAATGAGAGGAATTTACCGCATGAATTATTTTCATCAATGGGTTTTCAAAAATGGCCCTTGGGGTTCAAGAACCCTATGTTCTCATTGACTTTTTGGTATCCGGCTTTCAGTGCTGAATCAAATGACAAGCTTTAGTTTGACTGACCCCTCCACCAGTGTTAAATGTGTATAATTTCCCCAATTAATTAGTCGTTACTGGCAGTAGATGGCCTGAGGCGATTCAGTGAATATGTTCTTACCGTGGGTTCTTCTGGGACTTTGTACCTAGAACTGCGTTAAAGTGCGCATTTCTGTGTCGCATTCCGTGTCAACAGTCACGAGCTTGATCCTCATCAGTATGTGCCCAGCGAGCGGAATAGCCAACAACATTGGTTAATTTGGCTTATACAAGAGGGGGAGGAGAGGAGGAGGGGAGGGGAGGAGGGATGGTAAAATTCCAGTCTCCCATCAAGGTGGTTCCATGATGACACTCTCTACACAGAATGAGTGCTGGAAAAGCTTTCCGAACTGGACTTGGGAAACTATATTATCATCACTCAACATAAATAACCTAAATTAGGTCAACTACAGGGCATTCCATTCAGAATTTCAAGATCTTTGTATGTTTGTTTTACATTCACACCAACTATTTCTTGCAATTCCTAACGAATTACCATGTATTGCAGTTGGTTTATTCAAATGGAAAGTACTGTTAATTCTAGTAAAAGTGTACCTGTGTCAATGAATTTATTCCAACGATGACGATGTGTTAGTACTGGCTATCTCTCAACAAGAGGCCTTTCAGGTGACACACTTTAACAAGTTGAGAGAAAAAGTGTCACATAAACAGGTTTGGTGATCACATGTGGTGTTAACTTTTCTGCTATGTCAGTGTATTCTACCAAAATTGTGGTGATAATCTGTGTGCGCACTGTGTCGCCATATTTCGCTGTGTGTGTTTGAAATTTGATGTTGAGAAGGCACAACACAGCAATAATGATCCTTAGGTATTCAGATCACTTAATCACCAATGGATTATTTTATTTTATCGAGCACATAGCAAGTGCCAACATTGCTCAACAGTATTAGGGTGTTAGCATCACAAATCGTGGTGATCTATGCATTCCTAGACATTGCTGTTCATCTACTGTCAATAAATTAATAATCAAATCTTTCTTCTCCTCACCTCCCTCCATTTTACATATAGGGATCACTTAAGTTGCAATTTAAGTGGCGTCGGGTTCCTCTCAGTTGGCATCATGGTGCGTAAATTGAAGGAAAAGAATTTATCTACTTACTTGGAAGGGATTTCGCATCACCATTACTGGAGTTGTATGTTCTCAAACTCGATACTGAGTCCCTAGTCGACGAGATGCTGTCTCTACTTTGTCTACCTAATCGAAATAGGTACAAAAGTCTCGTTCCAAGTAGGATAACACTATCACAACTCTTTGCATCGTCCTTGGCCGCATACATTGCAAGAAGAGTATCCGGTTGAAGAACACAGAATACTCTGGACGTATGCGGTCGTATAATTAGTCTAGCAGCAGGAAGTGGCATAATTGTAGTAGAGCAGGCAGCCCCATTACTATTGTCAGTGACCAAGTCGTGGGTAGATTGGAGGAGGTTGGCAAATTCGAGGCTCATTTTCCGAGACGGACGAGACAAGAAAGGAGAGGCTAAGTTATGGGAGTACAGAGAATCTAAATTGCTAGAAGTGCTGGTAGCTGAAGGAGAGTTGAGGAGCGAGGGTTGAGAAGGAAGGTTTTCTCGGGCAACCAGTCCCGCGGAATACTCAACTCGCGTATGGGTTTTCCGATGAGGCCATTGGTTTCGAATCTTCGTGGTGAACATTAAGTAGCTGCAGTGGTAAGGAGCGTACTTTTGACCCTATTTAACGTGAGAATAGAAAAGTGAGCCAAATATCTAGATCTCAACTAACCCATCAAGGCACTTGGAGGTGGCGATAGAACATTTAGTGTCGTACAAACAGTAATCATGTGAGAAACTTTTACAGTATTTTAGTGTTCAACTTGAACTCTAAGAAATAGGGTTCTGTGTTGCGTAAAGTTAGGTAAATCTAGCGGTTGTGTAGATCGCTTTATGTCTTTTCGTAAATGCTATCATGAAGCTATGTCCAATCGCGTGTCTTTGACACTAATTCCATTCAAATGCGCTAAATAAGAAAAATTAAATTGTGTTACTTAAACTAAAGGAGTGATTAGCATCACGAAACGCGGAGATTTCTGCCAATCAAAGAAATGGACCAATAGGGATTGATTGGACTAGAATTGGAGAAAATACTCAATTACAAAACTCAAAGGCACCTTCGCCTCAATAGTTAAATTTCGCCACCATGCTGAAAGATAAAGAACACAGAGTCGTATTCATACCTTTCAAAGTGGTGGAAGTCTAATTAAACTAATATTTTCATTACAAACTGAATATTATTACCACACACGTAACTGGCATCAACCAAAGTGGGTATGGTACTTTGAAGTACTACAACTTATTGACAGAAATATGAATGTTTATGTTGAATAAAAAACAGAGTGAAAGCCAAACTTATTCACTCTGATGAATAAATGCGCGGATTTTGCAACCAATGCAGAATTAAATGTGCTAGTATCTGCTAGAAGTAGCTTTAATGACTATAACTAAACGAAATTCATGGGTACCTTCCCTCAGTAAACGCGTATGAAATGTTAGCAAAGAGGCCTTTTGTTCTTTTTTTTTTCAAAATAAAAAGCAAAGTGAACGTTGGAAAGGGTGAGATTAATGATTTACTGATATTCATTACGTGGAGTGAGAGATAGACCTACCTCCCTGTGGTGCACCGTGAGCAACGTATACTCATACGGCAAAAAAGTCCATAAATCGGCAGTTCACTTCAAACTACCATGACCCGACTGCTGTATGTCATATTCCACCTTACCTTTTTCTCTACCTTTGTGTCTGTCTGTCTCTTTTACATCTGTGAATCACTCTTCTGTTCCCTTGTCGACTTTTTGTGACTTTGATGTTTCTCCTCTCTGTGAAGCCCAAGGTCAAGTAAGAGACTAATGATAACTACCATAAAGCCTGCCATTTGATGTAAATAAATATTCATTGCATTCTCAGTGAAATTCAACTCCTAACCCCTGACTTCTTAATTACGCAGGAGCGCTAGTCAGCAAACCAGATCTCCAATATTCAGGTCACTTTCTTTCAGGTCACTTAAAGCATAGATTGCAGCGACTTAGCGTTTAAAGCGTAGTTATTTATTCATATAATACTCACAAGTATTATAAATAAAAAGTATATTATTTCCATCATATTTACTATATTCACATTAGAAACTCACTGGTTCCGAAAATTGAGCGATTCGTTCCAGGGCGGCGGCGGTTTGTGGTTTGATGTTGGGATTCAGGCGATAATAATCCACTTCACAAACACGAACCTGTTCAGGCCCAAGATTCTCGACAACGGCTCTGTAGTTTGAGCAGGTACCACAGAATATCTATAAGCAAAAGATATATATATATATGATATATATATATATATATATATATATATATATATAGCCGACTACAATCGGGATTGACCTCCGGTAGTTCGGATAGGTCCAAAGTGCAGCTAAATGTGCATTTGAGAAAAGAAGGTGTGATAACATAAATTTCCTTGTGAGAACCGACTTCCCTAGGCCCATCACGAAAATTGGTCATAGCACTTGAACACTTGACAAAGTGGAGGTGTTCTGGGGACGCCCCTATGAGAAAATTGCTTTTTATCACCCACTTAGTTGATCAGCGTGTAGGTGATGTGGGTGTGTACAGATGAGAGTCGATCCCATGAACTCTGACTTGGCAAGCACGTATGTTAAAAACTGCGACAACAGCGCACTATATTGGTCAAGGTGTATCGTATTATTAAAACAAAGAAAGGTAGAAGCGAAGTGCCCATAAGCAGTAGTGAACCTGTAGAATGATAGTCTTCTACTTGAGAGACAACGTCTGGAAAGAACTCCCATTCGAGGAAATGACAAAAGTGCGAGCACAAGAATAGCCAATTTTCCTGCTGTATATCACAAACACTTTCTGACTTCAAGGAGACGAAAATGCGTACTGGCAAATTATATTTGTCAATTTTCACAAAACCGTGGCACGTAAAATCAATTCATTTAAGGTAAATAAAAAAATCAATGGTAAGGTATCAGAATGTTATATACAAACAGGCTACTAATGTAAACAAAATATGCGAATACTACCTTCAGTTTATCAGTGTGGCTATCTTTTATACTTTGAAAGCGGTATCCTATTGCCTACAACTTTGAATATTGAATTAAGGTGAAGATAAGCCCATCGGGATTGGGAATTAGATAAACTGAACGATACGCGTTAGGGGCTCCCAAATATTAGCAGTAGAATAAACGCAAATTTTTCCTTTAAATTAACGAAGACTGGCAAGAACTTTTAGAGATATTAAAAAATGATGGTGGGTAAACACTAGCCATGAAGGGAAGAAGAATTGACATTTGGGTTTCACAATTTAAGAAGAAAGCTTGAAATGGAATTTCTATGATTATTTAAGGCATGAATCCACTAATTCTGCATAACTTATAAGGCTATTTATTTTACAACTGAATTTTGTATATTATGTGATGAAAATACAATGATATTAGTAAAGTCGGGAGCATTAACGAGGAAAAATGCAACTAATTTGCGTTTCAAATATTATATTTAATATTAATTTCTTCAACTTGCAGTTCAAAATTCAAATCAAACATACTTTTCCACAAGCTCTGCAGTGATGTCTCCGTCGAATATGAGTGAATCGCCGATAGCAGAGAGCACACATGGTTGCTTGTTCATCTTTCACCCATTCTGCGGCTCTGGACATCTGCGCATCCTAAAATAAAAAAAAATAATTCTCTTTATAAATACAAGTCTCGATGCTTGACTCATAGTGCATTTCCTGCTATTTGGATCATCAATTAAAGCGTGCCTAAGATCCATTCATTGAGAATAGATGGAACATGACGTAATCCTTATTCCAAATATTTTCCAATAACGAACACCACACCTCGTATCTACTCGGCCAAGAAGGTCGTATAAAGTGTTACATCTTCTAACCATTTACTGTTTTATTATGTTCTAAGCAAGATTTCACACTCCAGACTGACTTGATCTTGTATGGTTGCCTGGTCGAAACAAGGTCGTTCCAAGTAATTAGAGCTTTTTATATCTCCAAAGAGTGAGTTACGCGATAAAATTACCTCCACATAGTGCACCATGAACAATGTATACTCATACGGCAAAAAAGTCCATAAACCGGCAGTTCACTTCAAACTACCATGACCCCACTGTATGTCATATTCCACCACTTCCACAATAATTGCCTCACTTTACCTTTTTCTCCACCTTTGCGTCTGTCTGTCTCCTTTACATTTGTGAATCACTCTGCTGTTCCTCCTCTCGACTTTCTGTGACTTCGATGTTCCTTCCCTCTGTGAAGTCCGAAGTTAACTAAATGGCTAATGATAACTATCATAGGGCCTGCCATTTGATAGAAATAAATATCTCCTAAGAGTTGTTGGAATTGAAACTCCTAGCCTTCTTCTCTAAACTAGCAGAACACAACGACACAAAAATAACAAAAAAACAGAATTACCTCAATTGAAACAGAACAGAATCCTTCATTTACCGAACCCACGAATTGTCATTCTAGCATAGAATTAAGCAAAACTATAAATTGTTTCGGAGTTGGAAAGGTAATGAATGTCGCTACCATGTACGGTCATATGAAATCTCTGAAACAGTCACGAATATCTACAATGTGGTCCTGATACAATCCTTTTGAAACAAAGTTCAATCGCAAATCAAATACGCAATAGATAAAACGGATATTTTGATGAGCATGGATTCAATTCTCAATAAATTTTGACGAGTGGAATAAAAAAATCTTTCCTTTACATTATAAACTCCTTAAATCTGATTAGGAAATTGTTTTCAGTACTTATTCCGGATAAGAGGTATACCATAAAGCAAATTATTGGGGAGGAAATCGAACTATGTCAGTCTACTTAGCCACTGGGATTGGCCATTCCGTAAACACTGTGCATCGATGGGTATCAAATCCTTTTGTTCTGACTTCATAGATGGAACATTATATTAACAGGAATTCCTTTTTACTTATGCATCGCCAACATAATAGTCTAACCGGTAAAATTCTATGAAGAGAAAATGACAGCAACCTTCATCATCACCCATGCCATCTAACCTTTCGAAATGTAATGGTAAAATTGTTTACAGGAAGCTGATAGATTACGTAATTAACCCATTGAACGATGAGTAATTTGGTTACCAGTTGTCCGGAATGAATATGGTTATGTGGTTGACCGAAGGAAATTATTCACCGATGCTTACGTTAATAGCACTAAACACTTAAAATGGTTCAACAATATATATATATATATATATATATATATATATATATATATATATATATTGTAAAGGAACGAAAAAGAGTCCACTTTTAAATATCAGAATCTGTGGCAAATGTCTAAACTGGGAAGAACAGGTTAATGATGGGCCACTTGGGAGGAATTATGTGCGCCTTAATCCAACCCATTGTTGAATCAACCTGAAACATTGCTGACAAGGGCGATTCTGCAAATAGTGAACTACCGTATTTCGAGCACAGGCATTCAGGGCAAGAATCGAGAAACAAGGTCCCGCATTTCTGAATTTCGGATTGAATTGCTACTTCAAATGAATAAATGGTAAATTAAGTTAAAATCCACTATTTTTTCTTAATCACCTTCAATTTGATCCGTACTGCTCTGTTTCTTCTACTACTTTGATTTCGGGTGACGCAGAATTTTTATTTGTCACAGATGATACCAATAGTAGTATAGATTATATATCAATATTATTTTCAAATGTGAGGACATTTCTTATAATTACTTCGAACACGAATCGTAAATCTGCCCATATACAATCGGTTACACATTTACGTCAACGTCTGTGCCCATTTGGTTGTGGCCGCACACAGTTGAGTCAGCGCGGAAATGTCGCTAAGCGCCTTTTGTAATGACGATCAGTGAAGCTTTTTGTTTATAATACTATAAATAGTTCCCTGGTACTAGCACCCAACGATGGTGATTTCTGAATACTTCAAACTTATCTAGACTATAAAAGTCTTAGTTTGTAATAACAGACCATAAAAAGCCCGTAACTATAATGGACTTGTCAAATTTGATACACATCTGAATTAAAAATTTAAAAAAGGCTGCTATTCCTGAGATCATATAAAATCAGTGGGGCACATTCCGGACCAGCCTGTCCGGACCTGAGCCTACCTTCGGTGTGACCTCATTCTGCTATTTTGTTTTCCTCTCAGTTTCCTTTGTGACTCAATTTGATGAAAAATACATACATACAAGGCATTTGGGATAATTTCGTCAGTTGCATCAGAAAAATGAGAAAGTGGTTGATAAATACAAAATTGAATTGGTACTAAAGAAACCTAGTGGGTAAGGAAAGTAGCCTATTTTCAAAGAGCTTTGCTCGAAATAACCATCATTGTCGTCTCTTACAGTGTCAATCCCCCTCCCTCCCCATCCGGAACATGGAGCAAGTTGATTTTGTACTTTACCTAGTAAGAGTAACAGAAACTGCTTTCATGTTGCCCATTAACATGCTGTTTTTAATAAAAACGACAGATCTATGAGTTTCTTTCTCTATTGCGCCCAACACATTCGTAATAGACCATCGGGTTTAGGTCCAGAGGGGGGGGGGAAGTCGAGAGTCCAAACATACACTTGGACTAACATAGTCGTAATAACTGATTCTAACAATTTTAATTTTTTCTCGAAGTGTGACAAGAGATCGAATCCTGCTGCAGCTATACATATGACCTATTACCCGGCAGAATTTATATACCACAGTGGTCAGTAATTCCCCGAAAGCATCCGAATTCAACCTTAACCCCCCCCCTCCCCCCACCCAAGCCCCACTTTAAGAATGAAAAAACGTGGCTCCACATCACCCTTAGTGAAGACGAGCACACATCCGAAAACCACGACACTTGGAGAAATTTTGTCAGTATGACCCAAGCAGTGTCCTTTGACCTGTATACAAGTCCAGTCCATCTGCTATCCTGTGTGATGTGCTTTTGATTTTGTCGTTCTTATCAGTGAAGAATCAGAATGTCTGTTCTTCAGCTGAATGTCTCACTTTGTCAGACCACGATTTTTGCAGGCCTCCTCTATGAGAAATAGACCTCGCCAATGCTTGCTCGAGCTTGAAGTTGTGAAAGTCTTTATTGGGTACAAGTTTCATGATAGAGACTAAAACATTTCATTAACTGTGGCCGAAAGGCTCAATTCTGACGTCATTTGATGTGATTTCTGCGACTGTATTTAAATTATCCCCCCCCCTCAAATAAAATCACAGCCAAAGAGATCGGGCGATCTGGGAGGCCATAATCCTGCAGAAAGTATACGCTCCTCTCCGAAAGCCACAGACTTTTATCAATGAAAATCGTGAAGTAATCGCCGAAGACTCCCGCTCTTCCTCCTTCAGCTACGCTATGAATAGCTGTAGCAGTTTCGCTGCATACACTTCAAAGTTTACAAAAAATATTTTGTTAACAATCCGTCCAACCGAAACTGTACGTCAGGCACTAATTTTTGTGCCATGTAGAGGCACATTGAAGTGTTCCCTCAGACTGTTTCTATTGACTAATAGCGAGTTTCATGAGAGTTCACGTGTAAATTAAGGTCGAACTGCGCTTCGTTTAAGGCAAAATAAAGACTTGGATTCAGATAGCCACCAATGACATGGATGAGTAATCATTAGCGATAATATTACTTTTTGGCATGGGTTGTAATATTTGCGTCACCATTTCTTTGTACGTTCGCATATTTACCTACTTCAACCTGCTCTGGCGTAATGTTTGTTTTGTGTTTAGTTGGGACTTCTTAGCAGAGTCTCGTGAACAAACAGTATGTACGCGGTTGGGTTTGACATTGGTGACTGAACCTGAAGCTCTGAAGAATAGTTTTAGCCAGTTGCTTCATATTTTGAAATTAATGCCACATCTGTACTGATTAGACTTTTTCGCCCTGATTCCTGTTAGAATCAGACCCTCAAACGAAGACGGCGTTCAAAACATAATAAGAATCCCTTATTCCGCGTGGTCGCTAGAGAATTAGAATACAATGCTCTCATAAAGTTATTACACTATCAGTGGATCACGTAAGAAAATATTCGGAATTATGAAGTATTAAATTTATGGCAACTGCAGAAAAAGAGTTAGTAAGAGAACGTTTTTGACTCAAAGATTCCATGGTGTTATACAGAAATATGGCTCTATGTTTTTTGGACAAGTTCAATTGTCATATCTTCAAAATGCTGCAGGCATCTTTATATGCAATGTTAGAACGTGGCGAACATTTATTTCGTGTGGTTGCGATTACGTTGTCTTATTGTTCAGCTAAAACACCTCCGCGGTCGACTGCAATTTTTGTTTAGACCCAGACTGCCTTAGCTTTAAAGATGCCTTTTTATAAGGTAGAGAGGGCGGTTAGGCTTAGTAATCTCCTAAATTAGTCCGTCATTATATTAAATAAATAATTATTTAATATGACCATTAAATCAATAATATATGTAAAGTAATAAAAGCATACAAACTCGGCAATAAGTATTTGGATAAGAGTTAATGGGGTAACAGTAACTTACAGAACCCCATTTAGGAACCGGTGAAAGCATCATATTATTCCTGTGCCGTTCCTGTTCGATTGTCTCTTCCAGACTTTTCCACCAACTGTTCTTTTCATTCTCGTCCCTGAAAGAAGTGAGAAAATTCAAATTGAAATATTTGTGATCGGTAAATTCCTGGCTATCTCATCTCTGCTTTGTTAGGACTGTGAGCTGCTGGATAGCAAAAAAGATTAATTTGTCTTCTCAACTAGCCCCTCTTGAGATTAATAGGCGATGGAGCCGTGGGCAATAAGTTGTTGCATTCCAGGGGACAGATAGGAAATTTTGAAAATATTTTGTCAATATTGCACAACTCGTACCAAAAGTCCAATTGAGTTGCGACTCTTTGACACCTTGAAATTGCTCTCAATGTCTTCCTGATCCTCTTACCATTATCGTTGAACAGACTTCCGGTTAACGGAGTTCTTTAGCTTTATTATTGTTGGTAGTATCATTGGGTTGGAATTACGATTAGACCCATTGAAATAGCTTTAAATACTTCTAATACAATGCTAGATCTGCCAGAAAATGTGGGTTGAAGATGAGATAATTCTTAATTGAATATTTTCATAATCTGCTGTTTACCAATTGGCTAGATGCTTGTAAAATTGGATTCCATGAATGATAATTAATACCGTTAGGAAAACTTGTGCACGTTCTCTTGTTTAACCAGAAGGAGTATTAGGTGAACTATACTAAATCGATTGTCTATTTACTTTAGCCATTTCTGCTGTTGGAACTTTAAATTTATACGTCAGTTACCGACTGTTGTATATGCAACGAATGGACGAGAGGATTCTGCTGACTTCACATGATATGAACCCCAAGTAGCCAACACTTACGAGGAATGAAGCGTAAGAGATCAAATAAGCCAGGGATCACCTGAGATGCAATTAATCTCACTTGCCATCGTGGGTCAAGGTGGAAGTAGCAGATTGAGAGTTTCTCGTCGATACTTCTCTGCTCAAGATAAGTGCCGAAAAAATTTTTGCATCATCAAATGAAAACGTGTCTTATTTACCATAAGCGTAAAATTTCTCACGTCCTTTTCCAATGCGGATTGTAAAACGAAATGAGAACCAAAAATATAAAAGTAGCCTAGGTTCAATATTTTTTAGGTAATTTAAAAAAACTCTTTTGAAAAGTAGAACAGATATCAATATTTTTCGACATCAAATAATTACTAGGTTGAATGGTCGTGCATAAAACAGAGCGATTTGCTTCAATTCTATCATTAAATGGTTATATGAAATAGAGGACACTCCCACAAGTATTATGAAGCGATTTATACTATACATTTGTTTGATGGACTAGGCAATGAATAAAAGAGATGATGCGGATGACAACTTACGCAAACATGAGTTCAACGACGCACTCCACAGCACGAATACGGATGCATTTCTCGACAGGAACATCATCTTCAATTTTAGGTTCCTCCAGCTTAAGGGTTACATAAATACTCAATTAGTAAGAATAAGAAAATTTATTAAAATATAAATAAATATTTTAAGCTTTACAATCATGCTGACAATTGTCAGTTCAGATTTGACCATGTAGTGACTATTGGCAAGAATCTCTGGCTCTGTCAATATGAGATAGTCGGAAAACTGTAACAAGACAAATCCACTTAAAAAGCAAAATATGGTAAAATAAGACCTTAATGACTTTGAAATTACGAGAAACAGATGCCGGTTTAGGGGCTTGCGGTTGACAGATCGACGGGGAATTTTGAGACACGGTCCAGATCGTATAAAAAGAGAGAGTTTATCGCTCCTATTTTTGCGTCCTTCAAGTTTAGAGTTTATTAGAATGGCTTTGCTTATCATTTCCTAACAGATTACAAATAAAATTAATAAAATCTTACATTTTTTGAAACTTCCTCTTCAGATGATTTGAGTACATTGATGGTTATTTTCAAGGCGCCTATTTGTTGAAAATATGCATAAAGCAAAACAGGAACCTACAATCACAACGCTCTTTATCAATTTCATCAAGCAAAAGATCCGAGATCTCTAAACAAATAATTATTGAATAAAACAGTAAATTACTTTGAAGTAACAACTGATAACGCATCAGACGACTCTGGATGCCAATATACATTCCTGGGATACTTTGCGTATGTTGCTCAGAAAACTGACTTGTCAACTACATAAATGAAAATTGCATACAAGTCTAAAAATGCGTACCACTAAGGATTGGCAAAATTGTTGAAATAATTTATCTTTTTCATAAATAGATTGCAGTGTTTCATATTTTTCTCCAACACGGGAAAGAAACGTTCTATAGATATTCATAAATGGGGATATTTCCGCCGAGGTAAAAATTTGAATGAACCATGTTAAGTTGGATTCTTTATCAGGAGTTTTATAGAACCGCGCATCAATAATACTATGGAGCATATGTAAAGATGGGATTTCTTTAAACACATCTCGGAGTTCTTCCTTATGATCTGATTCAATAGTTTGAACTTTTTCACTGGCCTCCTTCAAAATACGCAATGATTCAAGATATCGCTTCTCTGTGTCAAATAACTCTTTGGACAGATTTTCTAATTTTTTGGATTTCTTCTGCGAAAGAACTGGTTCATCATTTCCAAATGATCCATTCTTAGCTGATGCTAATAGAGTTTTGACTCGATTTCTGGTTTCTATTTCAAGGTGTATTTGTTGGCTTTGCTTTCTACCATCTTCACTCTGTTGGCGTATAGCTCGAATAGCACTGTTGACTATGTTGGAACGCCTTCTATAGCGACGAATTGGTCTCTCCGGCTTTATCTGCTCAACATCTTTAAATAACTCTGGGATAAGAAAATCAATCTTCAAAGCAAATGATTCCGAATTCTCCATGTCTTGTACCTAAAGTTCGGAGAATATTAATTGGTCGCATTAATTCAAGGACTTTTAAAACCGCCTAAGTGCATCATTCTAAGAAGGAATGTGTCAGAGCCAAGTATATATTTTTTATGAATTTAGCCGATGTCTTGTATATTAATATTTTCTTGTGATAAGAATTTATCAAATAATGATGATCTTCAAAATATAGTCCGAATTATCGACTTATATTTTAATAATCTTCTTTATTTAAATAACTACTGATTCTTCTATCAAATTTTCAGTTTGGAAAATATAAATCATGATCGACTGACTCTGACAAAATTTTTATTTTGGAGTCAAATTTAATATTTCACCACTTCTTACCATAAATTTTATTTAACGTATTTCTTTACCTAGAAGCCATATAGCAAAACGTATCCTTTCTATTAATTGCCTTAAACCTATTGCTCTCAGTAAGTGCTGATCAACCAATGAAGCTAATAAATGACTACACGAGTCTTGAAGCGGCCCGAGTGTTTGTGCATATTCCTACTTAGATACCTACGCAGATGTCAGCTACCACACAGAAACGCTATCTATCCGGCATGGATGACGGCAGATGAAAGATGGTTTTGATATTTATAAATATTTTTGGACGAAATCACAGGTATCTTCGTATCGATTTGGCGAAACGAGCAATTTTATCTTTTCCTTCAATATGGGCAATGTTCGCATTACTTTTTTCGACCGTAATATCGCTTCTTCGATGGATGATATAAAGCAAAGCGATTGCGATATACAGTGAAATATGTATATTTCAAGAATGTTGTCTGATCTAGTTTTAATTTATTAAACTAACCCTAATTGCGAGTTCGAAATTTCAACGATTTTCTTGCGAAATTACGGGAATAACCATCTGACTAGCCATCCGAGAACCAAAATGGAGGATCTTTTCTCCATTTCTAACGAAGGTTACTAAGATTATTAGCGAACACAGCGTAAAACTGCAGTAGAAATCAAACACAATTCCTTTTAAGTAGATCACATGGTATATTGAAAAATTGTGACTCGGTAGAACGCGAAAGTCAATCTTGCCCATATCATCTTGTCTCAGAGTGGGTTTGACATTTGATGAGAAACCAAGGGTCCTAATAAAGCAATGAATATTTCATATTTCCATCCAAGCCAAATTTTGCTATCGTCTTAATATTTGATTACGGTGAAGGTTTTCTCTAATTGTCCGTTATCACATCTTGTCCATATCTCCAATTCGAAAGGGCATACTCCTGTTATCTCTATTGAGAAGTTTTATTTCTCAGCTGAAATTGAACATCCTTTCATAACACCATTTTTAATTACCGAGTGTCGATCATCGCTATTTCAGCAGCATAGATATCATATTCTCATGCCATATCGTAAAATTTATAGCATTGTTCAGTCAGAGATTTGCCTTTTTTTCTTTTCACAACTTAAAATAAATGAAATCTCCGCCGTATACCACCTGCATGTTCTGCGGAACTAAGGAGTGGGAAGACCACTCGTTTAAGTTTCAAATGCTATTAAACAAATTATATATGAGACTTCAAGTCTATCGTAGATGCATAAAAGACCTCACTTTGTCTGGAGGGATATTCCGTCGACGTTAAGGACAAAGAGGTGCAACTCTCAGCTGAGATGTCTTTAATTCTCGATAAAGTAAAATTAATGTTCTTGCCATTCGTTAGCTGCAGTATTTAAAACTTCGTAACCATATGGACAAATGGTGCTTTCAATGCTAATATTAAGCAATCATTTCGACGATCAAATAAACTTACTTACAAGCCGACATCATGATCCCAAATAATTATGATTCAAGCCAGCAGCTGAAATATCAAATTGACCTAGAGCTAATTGAGCTTTCCCACTCGACAAGAGTTGGACTGCATCGGAGACAATTTATATTATGAACTATTAATATCTGAGGTTAAAACTTCCTGCAATGTCTAGTTGTGAAGGCGGCTTCAACGTTGGCAGTGTGAGATGAACGCACATACAACAGGCACAAAGAAACCTACTTCCCTTCATAAAGACAGAAAGAACACTTTGACAGTAAAATAATCGGCTTTACATCGTAAAATGCACAAAAATAGCCAATAAAATATGAACAATGTATCAGTTTACAAGGTATATGAATAGGTAAAGTTTACTAACATCATTTTAATTCCACCCAAAAACATAATCCAACGCTTTTGACAGAAGGCCCGAAGATTTTGAATTACCACTCTGAAATAAAACGAAGAAAAACTGTAAACGAGTCCTTTAAAGTATAGCAAAGTCGTAAAAAGAAAAGTCTAGCACTTTTACAGTTTCACTTGAGGAGTCCTAAAATAATAACATAAGAATCTTTTTATTTGACACTTTATTTAATCTCTGCCTATGCCGAGAAAAGAGAAGCGATTAGAAAAGACCGTTAAAAATTTACCCACCTTGAAAGTCTGGAACTGATTGGCTCTGGTGACTTGACACCTTGGTGGTGGTTGATATGGAGCAGCCAATGGTCGCATAGAGCTGTGTCGAGATAATCCACCAGAACCGTTTCTAATAGGACCACCAACGCTATCATCGCGACAACTGAAACTCTGATTAAAGCCACCAGATGATTCCATTTTGACAACCCCATTCCGCACTCCCCCTCTTACTATCGGAGACCCGAACTTTGGAGCCGGCAAAACAGGCTCTGAAGGTTTAGAGAAAACCCCATTTTTGTTTCCGCTAATAAGAGGCTCTCGAGAATCAGTTGAGTCGATTCTATCAGCCATTATGTCCTGATTGACTGAAGAAACGGTATCAATACTGTTCAGAGCACTCTGTAACGAATATTCGACAAATAGATTCGACTTAAATGGACACTATTTTAGTAAAACCAATGAAGACTCACCAAATCTGTACACTTTCGAACACCAATCATAATTTTTCCGTCAAGAACCCGGCCATTACGATTAAGAGCACAACGAGCCTGAATTTTATTAGCGTATTTGATATTCATCCAATTTCCACCGTTTGTAATCTAGGAAAAATAGAAATGATAACAAAAACCAAAAGGCTGAAGAACAAGGACTGTGACGATAACCTACAACATATTTTTCGATGGTTCCAATATGTGAGAAGTGCTGAAGAACAGAATTTGCTTGTGCTTGATCATAACCAAAGACAGTCACCCATGTAGCAGTTTCATCGTCACTAAAAATGATCATATATAATAGCCGTCAACAAAACACCAAAACAGGGAAGTGAACTTGCATACCTATCTCTCCGAGAAACATCCAAAGAATTCATTTGGACAGGAGATTGAAATGGAGATGAGTATTTTAGACTTGCAACTTCTGGGCGGCTTGGTGTAAGAAAATTACTACTATTATTTAGATTATATTGGACAGAACCTCCGCTCTCCGGTGCCATATTTTCTACTTCAAAATTCTTTCTTTGATTAGCAGAAGACCAGAGGCTCTGTGTAGGTGGAGAAGCATGTCTTCTACCGCCCCGCTCAAATGTTGGAGATTTTATCCCTGACAATCGAGCCTATTAAATAAATGAAGCAATGGCAAGTATATCTCATACCTGAACGGTTTTAGTTGGATGATTAATAGTTGAAGTCTGGTTGGGGGATTTTAATAGCGGAGATACATATCCGTTTTGTGGAGATGACCGTAAATCGCCCATTAGAAATCCAGGTACAAATTGACGATTGGAAGAATTCATCATTTGAACTTGAGTAGATTCGGGACTCATAGACTCAGAAGGCTTAGTGTTCCTAGAAGGACTTTGGCGGAGACATTTCGGGGTACCATAATCCGAACCCTGCATTTTAACGCAGTATGTTACAAACTCAAAGCCTCCGGCGGCGTTTGAACAACATTGCCTTTTTATTACAATGAATGTTAATAAAATTTATAAAAAAGAGATATTTTCTTTGTATTATTTAATTCATTTAGATTTAAACATAAAATTATCAATAAAAATTGAACGCTAGAATGAATGTTAGAATATGCTTGAAATGGATTCCCTGCACACCCGCGTGCATATTTATACATTGTATATTACAATCACACTATGGTCATTCTTATTTAATTAGTGAGAGGCAATTTAGTAAAAATTCTGTTTTAAATGCATAGATTTGAAAAACATAGGCGGAAAGTATATGCTGTGGCGCTTGAATAAATCACTGTTTAAAAGTACTTTAGTTAGTAGTTGCTAACTCTAATAGCTAGAATACTTCTACATTCTTCTAATGATATCTAATGCAGTCATCAACTTTGCTACCTATGATAAAATAGATTTTATTGGATGGCATAAATTGTGACAGTATTTAAGTATATTTTGAGTAGTATTATCGATACAATGACATGCAGAAGTATCCAAAAATCACGTCAGCGAATTAATTTTTAGAAAATTTATCTTCAGACAAGTATTAGTAACCAATAGCTAGTTATTTCTGAAATTTCACACTAATTTCGTATATTTCGTGTTCACTTTCTTCGGTTTGACCAAATGCATTTCCTGCTTTTAATATTTTATCTTCAACGTCTCTTTCCAAAATCTATTTTTAACTTGAATCTAGTTCTCCCCAGAGGTCAAATTTTTGGGAACACATAATCAGAAGACTGACTGATCTTCAAGATTCTTAATTTTAGTCTTGGTGTGGTAAAGCAATTAAATTAACCACTTTATATCTGCAGACAGCGAAATAGTGTTTCCATCGAGCAATAAATATTCAATAGACTCTATTCATTTGCTTTTTCAAAAATGAAACACATAGCAGGCCTTACTAATAGATATATATGACATTTGTGGGAGTTGGTGGGGTAATTTCTTTACGTATCAATAATCTCAGATTAGCAATTGACTAATTACAAATTATTCAACTTCAGCCAGGTTAGAATTTCCTTCACATATTCAACATAGCAATTTGTTCTGAGCATAATAACTTACTCATTCTGTCTTCGGTTCGAAAAGCATAATGAAATAGGATATGGTCTACGTAGAGTTCATAAGTTGTCATATATTAGCAAAGGTTAAGTATCTAACACAGCACGATAGGATCACTTAGACAAGGATGCAATTGAAAGTCAGCGTTATTTGAATAATAAACGAATTCACGAAGATGATCGGAAAAAACTCTCAATGCATTTTATTGAGATCTAGAGCATACAAATCGTCGTCGGTAACACTTAATTTGGAAAACGAATCTGAGGGTGGTTTAAATATTTAATGCATAAAGAGTTAAATGACGTACTGAAAAATAAGTGAATTAAATAACATTCGTGAAGCTATTAAAATGCTATGACCGTTTATTTAAGTGACAAAAAAACTAGGTATTGGTAATTAGAAGATGCTTGATCAATGTGTGACTAAGTTGTCAAAGATTGAATTCTGAAATAGTATTAGTGGTATCCACTTATTTGAAAAACATTCTGCGAGATGTAAAGATCATGATTTGTTACTTATCAACTCACATAACCATATTACTTTTATGCTAACTTGTATTTTGCTAAAACAAATTTTTGTAATATGCCAAGTGCCTTTTTAAATACAAGGATAGGAACAAAGTTGTCGGAGGTTTACATAACGCAAGAAGTTTCTGTTAAGTAAAGCATTAATTTGACAAGTACAAATTAAATTAAATTAAATAAACCTACCGTTGAAACCTTTAGTGATAACATTTATTATCGGAAATTGCTTTCTGATTCAAATGCGTGTAGGTGATTTATTCACTTATCTTCCTATAACAAATTATTTCAACATGATTACCCATGATTTCAAGAGATTAAACAATGCCATGTTTTTTTCAGATCCAAATTTTCTGTTTCCACACTGAAAGATCTATACAAAAGGTCATTAGGTGCGCTGAATTTCGGTATCACAGTCTTTGGAAAGGAATGTGAGGTAAAAGGCATCGGTGGACTGTTCATCGCAGTACCAGTTAAACATGATTTAGTTAGATTATTTAAATGTCCGAAAATGAATGTAATAAATAATTTACAATAATTTTTAATTATGCCGTAGTATTTAAATTGTTTGTACTTACTAACATACCCAAATTAATCAAAAATAGCCTTGGCGTTTTGTTAGATTGCATACTAACGCAGTAATGGACAAACTTAAGACAAAACTTCATTTTGTAAGTCGAATTTTGATAGGTATATAATAACTTTGATTTTATTCATTCATATACATATTACTATAACTCATTTTTAAGAGCAAAGGTGGAAAATCGAAAAGCAACGCTGGCGTAACAAATAAAGAAAATGTAGGAAGAATCTTGGAATTCAAAAATTATTCATTTTAAAGTTCCCTCCACAAATAGAAATATTTTTTGCATTTTAGGAAATATCCGAAATAAAAAAATTATATATGCATTACCAAAAGGCTTTGAATACCGTTTTGCAACCTAGCCGTCGGTTTAAATCCTCATCAACGTCCAAAAATGGAAAATCGAATACTGCAGTTTATGAAGAAAATGGTTTAGCTACCTTTATAAAGAAGCACAACGAACATATTACTGGAAATTTCCGTATGCTTAAATATGTTGAAAATTTTACCCTTTTGCAGCCAACAGTGCCTTATAAAGTCTATTGCATACCCTTCAGATCAAACTCTACAGGACATGTCAAATACTTATGAACAAATAGCAGCTTTTAAATCTAATCGTGATAGCCACCTTCAAAAGGAGCTTTTCAATCCTATAAATGACAGCGTTCTAAAGGATTTGAACTATATATCTGTAAGTTTAGCTGTTGAGTCTTCACATAAAATTCATTTTTCAGCTTTTTCTTATTTTATTCAATGTAAATCTGGCGAAAAATTTTCACCATATTTTGAGATTTTTCATTCGCTTAAAACAAACAGGGGAATTCCATTTAATTTAAAAATTTTTGAAGTAGAAATATGATTTCCTTTTAGAAACTTAAAAAAGAGGTTTCTGAAGCAGAAAGTGAAGTTAATTCAGCCCGAAAAGGCACAGACAAAAATCGTAAGTTGTTTTCGAATACCCTCTAATCCTCTATCGTATACGAAATTGTATGCCATATCAGGATTTAAATATTATAGAATTTTCGGTATTCATTTAATAGTCTATTTGTACTATTTTACATAGTCAAGTTCACTTGTGATCATTCCCACGCTTGACCTCAGGACAATGTATTTGTTTTCCATTTTGTACTTTTCAGATCGTTAAAATTAGTAATTTAAGTTCATAAACTGAACAAAGAAATCGCTTCGTTTAATTAACAAAAAAATAGCCTCTTAGTCGTGTAATGAATATTGTCATTTGTGAAATTCTTGCAATATTACATAAGCGTTGAAAATATTGACAGGTAATTTTAATTCCTCTCACTAAGAGCGTAAGCCGCGTAAAAATTCCCTCAAAAGCAACAATGTAAATCCGTTAAAAATATTTTTTAAAGATCGCAGTGGTTAGATTATCAATTGCAACATTTTATCTTTTATGCTTTCTTTTGCAGCTGCAGATCGGTCAGCAATGGACAAACTTAGCAAAGCGAATAGTAACTATGCTCAGGCGAAAGAAAACCTTCAAAGGGCCATCAATACATTTGAAAACGACGAGGTATTTTCATTTTAGGAGCTTCCTTTTTGTAAAAATTATTTAGTCCCTTATGTCTGATGTTCTATTGTAGCCGAACAGAATCAACATGTTTATCCAGGCTGCCCAAATTCAACAGGATTTTTACAAAAACGCAGCAGATTCCTTTAGCCAATTAGTTGCGAACCTTAATACTATGTGAGTAAACCGCTTTTAAACTTAAATTTCTTATCAAAATGAACCTATGTCGACTATCATTTGCTGTTATACTTTATAGGATATATTCTGATTGATGATTTTTTTGAGTTTCGGAGAATTTTAATAAAATCATGCTTAACTAAGCTTGCTCAAACTAATTGGACGATCGAAATCCTGAAACCAATAGACTGTACTACCCTTATCATCAAGAGAACTCAGAGTTTGGGATTTGCATTTAACTACCATACTTGACATCGTCTTAATTTTAGTCATTTATTTAATATTTTGGTTTACAGAGTTGTGAAAACTCTAAAAACGACTAGGCTAAGTTCAGTTAACTGAAATCGCACACAATCCGATTGTACATAATTAATGCATGGAGTAATTTTTTAAAGTTGAGGACTGCGCTGTAATTAATTATCAGTTACACGTTTTAAATACAATTTTGCTTACTTACTTTAAAAATACAAATTTATTTAACAATTCTCCAAAAAGCCTTGGCGTACTATTTTACAAATACAAAATGTTTGTTTAAGTGTGTAATCGATTTATTTGATTAAGATTGCGTGCTTGTGTGTCATTTGTGCTAATTTGCATATTTTTAGAATTTCTTTCGAGTAGTAGCCTAACGTGGTAAATTATAAGTGGACCTGTGAGTCGACTTTCGACGAGGTCTTTTGTTGATTCTTTTGTAAGTGTGCCCAAAATTATAGTGTGAGTTATTCATTATATAAAAATCAGATAATTTCTTTTTATGAAAAGGAACATGGTAAGACTCTCATAAAATGGGGTTTGTTTGAAATTTAAATTATTTACAATCTCTCATCGACAAAACCGCTTCGGACTCATAGTGGAACCTTGAATTTTGTATTATAGTTCTTGAAGACCCTTGCATGCATCTCAGCATATAATTCCTTCTACTAAAACAACTACTTTTCAAATGTTATAGCATATTCATATCTTGTAGCATTATTGAAAATTAAAATATTTTGAGATAGGAAAACGGCTAAATTTAAATAGGTGCAGTTCTGTTAATTCCAAATGTCATTGCTAGACGCTTGTTGGATGCAAGATGTAAATTAGTTGATTTAAGATAATCGACTGTAGAAATCTATCAACTGGTCCACATGCTTTGGTGGTGATGGGCATGAAGTCGTCCAGAAACCATGAAGTCAAGTCGTGAAGCTTAAATTTTGTATTGCCATAACATTGCACAATGGACAAAATCTTCGACGAGAAAATCAATAACTCAGTACACTTGATACTCATAAATCATTCCCTACTTCTTTCTGATCCTCTCATCGGTCTCATGCTTTGTTAAACAAGTTTGCTGATCTCATTTGCAGATGCATTCGGGTGATTACAAATTGGTCCTGTTGTGACTCGAATAATGGTTACATTGTGAGGAGATCCGAAATGACTTTTCAATCACCTTGTAGATTAACACTTTAGTAAAAATCTTTCCTCTTAACTTCAAAGAGAAGAAAGTTTAAAATAGCTTATTATTACGTAGAAAAGAACGATCGATCAACAATACCTCTAGTCATGAAAACACCTCATACAATGCAACGAAGTCGCATAATGAAGGCTTAGCATACACAACAACTGTGAATGACTACAACTTTTCAGCAGGTACGTTGTCATTCTATTTAATTACATTCACTGCGCTGTTATGCTAGTAGGTTTAACTCACCCCCACACCCATTTTCAGCTGATCATTCTATGTCTGGGGAAAGGAACTCACCTCTCCACCAATAACATTCTAAAACTAACGACTAGTTACTTAATAAGACAATCGAAATGCCATTCACAAACATTCGATTTCGAAATTAAACAATTAAATAGTGGTTTATTGATGGAATTTTGAATAAAAGTTAATAATCATGCACCAATATGTGCAGTGTATTTGCAGTGCATTAGATTCTAATCTGACTTAGCTGCTCAAATCCTAAACATAACGGTTGAATTATTTTCTGTGTAGAGTATTGATATTTGCAGTCAATCGGCAGTGCTAATGATGTCGTTTATACTCAAATGCTAACGAATGTTGTTAGCTTCAAGTTACCTTGAATTCATGGTTACAGAAAGATAGTAAGAACAGACTTGGTGAGTGGCGTAGTAATTCAATATCAAAAATTACATATATTCTCGGATTTGTTACAAATACAAGGCCTGTAAATACTCTAGTCAATTAAATTAACAACAGATAGATCTGCTATCAGCAAGCACAAATTCGATGCCTGTCGGTGCACACTCTGTGATTGGAATGATTAATCGCACTGACTTCGTCTGATTAAATGGACGACGAGTGTTGAAAACATGTTTTTTTTTTCAAATGGTCTTGGAGGGTAGAAGTTGAAGGCAGTAAGTTGTCTTCTTTTTGCCACGGTGAGTATTTTGGGATTTTGGGGTCTTACTTTCCGATTATAAGTACTTAACTCAAAACCTACCTTATTCTGAATCACTAATTTTGAGGATCAAATGCAAACAACATGAAATAATTAAGGAAATTTATAGAGAGTAAATAGAATATGCCGACTGTGTCGTTAACCGTGTAATTGCTTACTCGTTTGAATATGATTGTAGTTGTTTTGAACTGATCAATAAATTTAACTTTTATAATAAAAATCTTTTCTTTTTTCTCTGCAAATAGCTGATCATAAGGGAAATGTTGAGCATTGTAAATGCAGGGCCCTTTACGATTTTACGGCTGAAGCAGAAGATGATTTAAGCCTTCATAAAGGTGATGAGCCAACGATATTAGAACAGGTAATTTTCAAGTCAAATATTTCTTTGATTTGTCTATATGCGGTGGCAATGTTCATGCTACTTTTCTCTCCTTTTCTCATAAAAGGTGGATGATCAGTGGTACTACGGAGAATTGAATGGCAAAAAGGGACACTTCCCCGTGGAATTTGTCGAGAAAATATAAATAGCAGTCTTGAAGATGCTTCCTCTACTTCATTTATAATTTAATTATAAATTTGCCAAAATACACTGTGATTATGATATTTTCACTGAACTCACACCGTTTTCTGCGCTGTCTCCCCCACCCGTTCTCCCCCCACCCTGCTCACAACGCGTCTGTTTTAAAAATGAATTTTGGCTTTCTACATTACTCACCGTGTCTGCACGCAAATAAATACCTGTGAAGATGCCACTTAAAGGTAATTTATGCAGAACGAAGCAGGGTTGGAGTCCAGCAATGAAAGTGTCTATTCGTTCGCTCACGAGGCAAGACTCTGGTTATAAGTAGTTAGAGTCCGCCAGGAACATAGATTATTATTTCTAATAAATGGATAGCCAATTCGAAAATATGCGAATCGGATTTTGTTATCTAATATACGCAAGGAAATCGAATTAGTAGTAATACACTTAATGGGAAATTAAAAACTCTATTGCCGAATGTCAATTTGAGTTACTTACAAAATATTTGCATGGATTCACTTTCTGTTATTCCACTTAGCTAGAGGCACATCTTTCTGGAAAATATGTAAATTTGCGACCAGGATCTTACTAACCACACCGTACCTATCAACTCCAAGCTTATTGTTGCACACATGGACCGACAAGCAATGAATGATACACATCACTTGGCGAACTTGAACTCATCTCACTTCGTTATAAACCTAAAGCTCGTTTTGCATTGTTAACTCAATACAAATTTTCCATTTAAAGATGGAATGAAGCCGGTTTCGCCTAACAACGGGACCCCTGTTTATTCAAGCACACGAATAGATTGCTGCACTTCTTAAGTCGTCATTCAATGTAAAGTTGGATTAGATACACCTGAGTGCATTTATTAGGTCACTCGCATCATGAGATTAACTGGGGCGTCTGTTTAGAGGTGATTGTCCACCGAGGGGGTAATTAATTGAGTAATGTCATTATGCCTCAAGGTTCAAATTTCATGATCTTGGGTTAGCTTATAGCCTTGACATTTAGAGCAATGAGTTAAACTGATTAGGAATCACTTTATCGATGCAAATTGGGATTAAAAAGATGTTTTTTACACAACAGCGTCAACTAACTTTGACTCAAAGTGAATATTAGTAATTTGCACCTTCCCAAAAGATTATATAATAAAAATCTTATTAGATGGGTACTACATAATTATATAAACATATTAATAAAAAAGCACATATTTGCATTTGGATTCCCGAGATGTTTAGAGGCAATCAAAAGTGATCAAGGTCGCTTGAGACTCCTGGTTTATTAACTCTGCCTAATAGATTATGTAACTTAAGCGATAGATTTTGCTTGAATTTCCAAGGCGCGTTTTCAATTGAATAATTTAAATCTTGGCGGCTTATTTCCAATGCGAATTTTCATGTTGTTTTTTTAATATTTAGTTTACATTACCACATAGCCTCATTAGGTCACATTTTTGAGCATTTAATTTCCATTCATGTGGTTCAGGCAGGGACTTGTGACTTGATCCCCCGAGACTTCAGTACACTATATTTGTGAGGCCAAATGCAGACGAAATGAGTTGATTAATTTGAGCATAGGATCGGAATTAACTAATTTATCTGCAAGCACAAAATTTTAACCCCCACCGGTTCAAATTTCACTTTATAGGGTCATATCTTAAAATTAAACTCTTGGAGAGTGTAGGTACCTCGACTTCGTAAGACACTGAGTAGTAGTATACATTCGCCTTGGAATTTAAAGTAGGAGAAAGCGGTATTTAATAAGGGCTTAGGATGCACTAAATAGCACGCAAATATTAAGAAAGTTTTGAGATAGAGAACTAGGAGAGCTAAAGTTTGGTAAACTTCCACAAAGGCAGTGAGAAACTTGTTATGAAAAGCACAACTTAAAGACCGAACAATAAGTCATGCGTTGAACCATATGCAACCGATGGGACACCAACCGTTGATACTGCATTTAAAATCGGCAAATAAAAGAAATAATATTCGGAAGTTTAGAGCTATTTTAGAATCCCCAATACTCACGGGGGCTTAAAAATAACTAATATTCACAAGAATGCAAGTAGTGTTTGAAATCATCAGAATCAGAGCTCTCCTGAATTCTCCCGAGGGGGAAAGTCCTCGGCCTGCGATATACTTCCCCAGTGGGAGGGAGAGAGAGAGAGGGGGGGAGGAGTAAGAGGCTGCTCATCGGTTTCTCTTGGGAAATCCCATGGTTGAGCTTTATTCAGTCATTTATTTCTATAGGCTACACTAAGCAGCTATTTGAAATGGCCTATCAGCTATCACACATTTTATTTTTTTGAAGCTCAAAAAGGAAACCGTAAAATGCTATGAAGAGATTTTTTTCCACGGACAATGAGTTCTTAGATTTGTATTCTCTTATGCATGTACATTATATTATTTCATTGCTAAATAAGAGACTGTGTCACATGTTCCTAACATGTTCCATATAGAAGCAGGCAAATAGGCCAGCAATCAGTATAAATCATGTAATTGCTTGCGTTATTTTCTACTATAAATAAATTGGCAGAGCTATAGTTGTCCATAAGCGAATTAAAGAAAAACTATAATTCATCGACGGATCTTACAGAGGAGTGACAGAGTTACTAGATCAAGGGAAAGAGGAGTCGTACATTAGTGAAGTTTCAGAGCCTACTGTAAGTTTGGTAAGAATGGTATCGTCCATATTCGAAGAGTATGGTTTATCTAACCATGTTAAGCTAACTTAGTGATTACAACGTTGGGTCATATCGATCCGGTAATAGACACTCAGTTGCTTAATGCTGAAGTGAGGTGAGGTCAACCTAATTAGGTCCGACTAAATCTTCAATCAATAAAGATTAATGTCACATGTTCGAGCCAGGGTTTCACTTGGAAAATGGGCCCTGCTCACCTCATCTAACTTCAACATTACCCAATAGGGAAAAATCTCGTGAAAAAGTGATCACAAGAAGTAATGTAATGAAGCAATGTGAATCTAAGAAGCAACGCAAAGTATTTTCAATTTTCTTAAAATTTGGAGAAATGGAGTTGTATTCGGGCCAGGTGACCACTTCAATTATAAGTATTAAAAATAGTCTGAACATCTAATAAATCACAATTACATAAGACTTCCAAAGAATGCGTCTGGTTGAGACGAAGGTGGTGACAATCTGATTTATTACTGAGCTAAATTGATAAATATTAAAAATTTTTGTTATTTTTCTATTTTCAGTGTTAAAAATTAATCATCCTCCAAAAAGTAGCTCCAGATCTCGGGACTCAATAGAAGCACATAGATTCCTAAAGCTTGACTTTGCGACGAAATTATGTAATACAGCGACCACACAACTTAGCACAATGAAAAATATGTAAATTTTAGCAGTAATTTAAAACAAATTTATTCGTTATTGCTGCTTCCGGAGTAACTATCGGACCGATGATTGTACTGGGTCTCTAGAGTTTCTGGTTTCTAGGGTGGAGTGGGATTACAAGTGTCATCGTTGGTTTCATTTTCGGTTTAGATGATACGACTGAGAAAGGAGATATTTATAATAGCATAACCAGATTTGAACACCAATATGAGGTCGCGTCCAGCATCTAAAGTGCAAAGGTCACAAATTTCTTCTCCTATCTCCACCCTTGTGCCACGAGAATTTGAATTTTCCAATTGTTTAGGAGTTGCTCATTCGGACTAAAGACATTTTTGGTGAACGTTAAAGGAAGGTAATTGGAATACGATAAAAGTCCTCAAACAGAGTAGAAGAGAACTTATTGACACATTCGGAAGCAATGAACTTTAATGCTTTGTGATTGGCGAATTCCCGTTTTAGGCTGTTAATGACGATATTAGTTGCGTCAGACTTCTCAGGTATAACCTCAGGTCAATTCGTACATGAATCTCCCAGGAGTTGGGGTTGTGTGGATAGTTCCAGCAGGACTCAGGTCAAAGGAGAAACGATTGTTGGGGCTTCTCCATTCCCTCCGGAATTTTGTGCGATTATTTTGAGTGTGGAGCAGGATCGATTTCCCTGGGCTTTGTGCAATTTTTATTTATCGATTTCGATCGGTTGGGCCAAAAAGCAAGCTCTGGTTTGGTTCGAATGTGGTTGAAATGATCAAGACATATCGGAGATATAATATTTGTAGACAATATATGAGTTCTGAAGGAAGCGAAGAAAGAACCTTCATTTTATAACTTTAGGTGTCATATTTTATTTAAAATGTGATTGAGCAGACAGGATTTCGTAGCAGTTACATTGTCCCCGACCGACCTGTTCAACTTCCTGTTCTCACTAGGGCCTCAATAGGAGTTGCACCAGAAATCACCATAGGGAATAATGCTATAGCAAGGGATAGAAGACGGTTTTATAGAAGAGGTATTGGAAACTGTGGTAACAGCAGGAAACAATTTTTGCTTGATTCATTGTTCAGTGGTCACTTATCAGCTTTCAAGATATCTGCAAATCCCCGAACGCAATGGAAATACGCCAATGCCCTAAGAGTAGATTATGTGAGGCGATGACTGCAATTCAACACATTTATCAAATATGCTACTCTTACGAATAATTAGTAAAGAATTGCTAATTTGATTTTTTCGCAAAATCAGGTTATTATTTAAAAAAATATATAAAGTCATACTGAATTCTTGCTTAGGTTCAATTTACAAATACCAGTTTTGAAATTAGAATTTAATGAAAGAGACACAAGGTTATTGATAAATTGATCAATGGAAAGTCATGTTTCAAGAAAAACTTTAATAAATAATTAAGTGTAATTTGGAGATATTTGCAACAGAGAGGGGTTGTTTGTGTTCAAAGGACAGCGTTATACAAATTAATTGGAAGTACAATTGACGGCAGCAATGGAGGACGCCTCACTTCGAAATGTCACAAAACTTCATCCATAATGTTAGTATCACTTCGGTGGATGAGGCCCTTCAGAAAATATCGATAAACAAATTAGCGGCATATATTCCTCGGTCTGAGATGAAAATAAATTATTATCACGAATGCCATAGAGACCAAGCCCTCTTAATCTACTCCCAAGCTATTTCCTTCCAATCGTAGTATTTTCCTCCTTGTATTAATATTCTTCTTAAAAAAACACAATTCAGGTGAAGGTATGCCAAGTTCTCCTTCTTTCCAGTCGCGTCTCAAGTGATGCCCAGAGCAAACAATGCTCAAAATTAATTAACCGGAGAGGCTCCCAACGTAAATCAATTTTAAGCATGTCCATGCTAATTGGCCCTGATGCTTCTATTTTTTACAACTTATTATTTATTTTAATCAGAGTCCACCTAACGAGATTTGGAAAAGCTTTGATTAATTTTCAAATTTCAGGAGAATTTTTTGCCAACCGTCCAGTTTTGTTTTTAACATATGATGCAGAAAGCATTATATTTCAAAAATTGTAAATAGATTTAATCATTCATCTACTGCTTCTATCCCTAATAATGTCAAAATTGAAAGTTTTTCACCCAGAAATTCTTTGTATTAAATTTTGAAATCAAATATAGGACTAAATCTCAGTTTTTACTTCTCCTCAAACGACCAGCAAACATGTGCGGGGGGGGGGTCCTCATCTATTTACCTCTCCATCGCATATTTCAAGAATGTGAACTAAGGAAATATTGTCATGCGAAGAAGCTTAGAGTCAAATTTGAGAAAACTAAAAGTGAACTGTCATAAATAAGGCTATTTATTGCCAACCAGCCAAGAATTAGAGTATCCTCAATTGCAATTTCAACAAATGTATGTGAATTGATTAAAATAGCTTCCAAGACCAATGTGGATAGTCAATGCACAAGCATTCAGGTAAAATTAAATAAAGGGAGTATTTTCTAAAACGCATCTGGAGTAGAGGAAAGATATTATAGAATCTCTGTCATAAAGGGACTTTCCTTCTGCTATCTTCTTGTTAATCAACTTCACCGGGTGCGATCAGGCGGCAGCAAATGAGATTGGAACCTTATTTGCTAATACCTTCCCTAATTTTGGTAGGATTTTGGTGATAGTACCATAAGAACTAGAATTTTGAGTTACTTTGTGCTAACTTCTCAATCTGTAGATTGAATAAGGGAACTATTTTCAAACTTCCATGACTGACTGAAAACCTCGCGTTCGGCCACTGCAATGCAAGCCACCATATGACTATAACTAGAAACTAAGTAAATTTTTTAATTTCAGTTTAAGTAGTGGTGCAATTTTCATATTTCTACCAAGTTTAAAATATATTATATGAAGAGTGGTCTATATAGGTTTTCATTAAAACTCTCCATATAGGTAGTGATTGTAAATATGAAGGTGAGAATAAATCCCAAGAATTGCGACAATTAGAAGGGGTAAGGAGTGGCCAGCCATTGTGTTTTCTGACCGCAAATGCTAACATGATCGACCCCATAAAATTGTTGTGGAGCCTTATATAACCAATGGTCACATAAAGCGCACAGTTCGGCTTCCCCAGTGAACAAGCCTCTGTGAAAGCTTATGTGGTTAAGATGGGGTCTGGCAAAGGTTATTCATTTCGTAGAATCCGAATTTAAAAAATGTAATTTTCATGATACATTTTCAAAAAAATAGAATAATCGCTCATTTGTAGAATTTGTAATTGATCATTCTATTTTTAGATACGTCAATTTGATTTATTTCCGCTTAAAAGTATTTTATTAAGTAAAGCATTGTGGTTGGTAAATTCATTTATATTAGAGCATTGAAAAAACCAAATAATTTAAATATTTTTTCACGAATAAATACGAAAACACGTTGAAATGAAATAATTTTTGAAATAAATTCATAATAACGATTCGGATGAATGAAACAAAATAGAAAAACGAGCTTTGTTTTTCTACCATATTCTTGCGTACCAATGATAGCCTAAAAGTTCAAATTGTGAGAGCTTTCATATTCACATGAATTCAATTCTTGACGTTCTAACTACGGTAAAAATATTCCTACGTTCCAATAACTTGTTTAACCTGGTTCTCGACACCTGTCTCTCTATTGTCTGAAGAGGGCTTACGATCCTCCCAATTTTTACTCCTTCTCAATTGGCTTATAAGTAGGTCAGGACCTATTATCATTGACCCAAGAAAAATGGTCCACCTTGAACTTCCTGAATTAGTCTACTATTCGATGAACCTATTGGCATTTTTTTTCACATTCTGTAATCACCATCAAATAATGTTATTGACAAATGGGTGAAGTTGTGTCTAAATGATTTCTGATGACTTTTCCACAAATCTATGGATATGACTAAAGAGAATTTGGTTCAACGTCAGTTCCCACAGTCGATACCTTAGTAATGATGGAGTGGACACAATTTGCGTAAATCCTTCCTGTTGATTTGACCATACTGATAGGATG
Organism: Hymenolepis microstoma; assembly: GCA_000469805.3. NCBI lineage: Eukaryota > Metazoa > Platyhelminthes > Cestoda > Cyclophyllidea > Hymenolepididae > Hymenolepis > Hymenolepis microstoma. The sequence continues at coordinate 3,706,148 of LR215995.1, read as the reverse complement.
AAAATTCCTGCTGCACTGTGGCATTGTAGCTCACCGTGGTGCCACTTAATCAATTTTCAAACGTTCCCAAGATTCATTACCTCGATTCATGCTGGTATTATATATTTTCTTCAGATTTTTTTTGTCTATTTACTAACTTCTATTTGGACTTATTGTATAAACATCTTCTGCAACTTTGCCCATAAAAGAGGACAACAAACAAAATCCCCCTTTCTTTCTTATGGGCAATCTCTGATTGACTGTTTCTGTCCCTCCAAAATACCATTTGTTCCTCTCGTCTCCTGCTCTTCTGACCAGAGAAAGGATGCTAATCTTAGGTTATTCTTAAAGATTATTAGATATTAGGGGATATTGACCTCCTGCTCTGAATTGATCCAACCTCAAATGCCTAGCTCAAGCTAAAAGCGCCATTCTTTAGGAGGAGGCATTAATTACCTGTAAGAAAAGGTTGGTTGTCTACAATGGTTGAATTATTTAATGAAAATCTAAAAAAACACACTAATGGAAAGAAGTATGAGATTCAAAGGGAGTAGCTTTAAAGCCAGGGAATAGAAAGTAGTTAGGAAGCATAGAGATTGGAGGGGAAAGGAGAAGGCAACTGGATGTTTGACTTTGGAGTTGATAGTTTCATTTTTCCTGACACATTGCTTCAATCTTCTACTTCTTACTACCTTTCCATGGCAAAAGGACGAGAAGTAGCTTAAATAATTTGGAGTAGAAGAGTTGAGTAGATATTTCTGTTAATCCGAAAAGATAGAGTGGAATCTGCATGGTTGGCTCGACTAATTGTGGGGTTTCCGAATCAGGTTGACCTGCTTAGTACAGCGTAGTATCTTGATATTGAAATTGAACGGCACATTTACTTCTATTCAGTGTGTTACTGTGTCTCAGAATGAGGCAGTTATCATAGTGAATTTGTCACCTCAGATTCGTGTGTCTTTTTCCTTTGCCCCTCAAGACACCTGTTGGGTCAGGTATTTGCTTGGGTAACAGTGGTGCTGCCCTCCTCGTTCCGAGTTTAAATCGTCAGCAATAAATAGAAGTTCTGTTGAGGATTCTCGGTCATCACTTTGAAACTGTTCTTTATTTGATTCCATTTCTGAGATGATTGTTGAAGAGGGTATGCAGTCGTTGTCTACCATTGGAGGATTGTAATTGACCGTATTTTCCTCCTTTTCATTTTGCTGAGTCTCATGAGATTGTCTATGCTGTGAAATTCTGTGCATCTCATTTAACAGTCGCTTTCTCCTTACTAATTTTGAAATTGTACACGCTGGATAATGGCGAGCTTGAGGTCGTTGTTGTTGTGGGATTTGACAATTTTGGGATGAAGTCTGACACAAGCACGGCATCAAGCCGAAAGAAGCATCAAGGATAAGTAAATTCTCTGAGGTGAACTGTCCGGCTAAAACTGCAGGGCTGCATTGGAGTAAATCGAGAGAGAGAGAGAGAGAGAAGATGGAAGGAAGGACGATAAAAGGACGAAAAAGGAGAAAAAAAGCACTTGGAGAGGCATTCGAGTCGAGCGTTTGCACAGTAGTGCCACTGAGTACCACACAGTCTAGCAAGAGTTACACTCAAAATCACTTTGTATAATAAATTATATATATGTATATATATTCATATGTACAAAATTTCTTGATTAAAAATATTGAGACGTTAGATTGACTTAAATAAGGTAGACGAGTAGAAATGTTAATCTATTTAATTAATTCGCATAAAAATAATTGCACTAGTTTGAACTATCCTCTCCCAAGCACCATCGAATTTACTAAAATGAGGGGTGGGGGAGGCACGTGGTGATTTGCGTAATACAATGACATCGTTGGAAAAATATTATGAATAAGAAAAGAAGTAGTTTTTAAAAGGACAACGGAGAATTTATTCGGCCATTGACATCATGGAAAACTCGACATTGGAGAGATATCGAAAGTTACCATGTATACACAATAACACAAGATGCACAATTGCAGAGGTATCGATTGGAAAGACTGTCGCTCGAGATTCAAGAATAACAATAACTGAAGAATAAAAGACAACGTGAGTGGTGCATAGGAAGAAGAACAAAAATTGGAGTAAATATATTGAATTATTATTGCATTAATTTCTACTGAAGTTCACTTGTGGACTGAATTGAATTCGGCCGATAACAGAAAGTCCGGTGGTCGCTCTTATTCTGTCCTTACAGAAAATAGAGAGGTTGGCTGGAGAATACCAAGAATCCTGAGAACAAGAATTATGCTTCTTAGCACACCCTGAGGTCTTTGATCTAGACGCACTATCTATTACGCCTCCTCGCACGAATAATATCACATAGAAGTATGACTCATATGGAACACTGGAAGTCGTTCTTGCCATTGTGCTAATTTTAAGAGCTCAAATGAAACGTTAATTATATGCTTAAGCAGAGGAGAATCCGCATTGAATTTTAAGGGACATTGTAGTAAGTAGCAAAATTATATGTCTTTAAAAACAACACAACAATGAGTGGCAATTAAATTAAATTGCTTGTAACCACGTGATGGGTATTCGTGGGGTTTCCATGGTTAAATACAAGCTCTTCACATTATTTTTGAGCACTAAAAAATCAGATATTCTAATTGGAAAAAAAGAACTTGATTGACTCTTTTCAAACAACTTTGAAATTTAATTTATGATTTATTACTTATGTGGTTACCATGTATATACTAATTAGACTGTGAATGACTGGGAGTCCCATTACCATTAATAAGTACTATATTTTAACCAGATAAATCATTCTCTTTAAATGAAATTTGAATAGGGAGCGTTGAAAATGAGGCTCGTGGAATCAAATAAGCCGTGCCTAATCTGACTCCCAAATTATCACACTGTCTGATTATTTAACCCTTTAACGCCCTGCAAGACCTTACGATCCTCTTTCAAAATAAGCTCCATTGGTACCAGACTCGTAAAAGTAGGCGCTATTGCCGTTTGAAACATGTTCAATACGTGTCTATAGCCTTCGCCTGTCACCACCAAAACTCATCACGTCGGCGGCATCAGTCTGCTGTGAGACACGCGTGAGTGTAGTTGGGTGCATTTTTCAAAAAATAATTCGGGCACTCAAGAGTTAAAAGTTGATCAGCTTAGAAATCGAGCTGATATGCTTTATTTGATCTCGTACATAAATTCCTTATGCATTCTTATTCTGACCAAAGACCCACCCCCAAAAGGGTATTTTGACGATCAATCCTCTCTTTTTTCAATTCTCACGATTTTTGTCACCAAAGCTCTATCCACATGATCTCGTTTTTGCTTTGATTAATGATCAGTAATGAGAGAAACAACTTTAATTTATTTGAATTTGATTGTTTTTTTGTCATTGATACTTGTTTAGGCAACTTCTGTGCGCACAAATTCATTGATTGAGATTGCACGACCATTTTGGCAAATACACCGCTTTACATGTAAAAAAATAGTGTAGAATGTATGAAATGGATTGCTAACTGGTGGCAAAGATACTGCAAAGAACTCCCAAAACTGCGTTCTGAGAGATGCAAAGTTATCTTAGGGAAAAAACATATAACTTGATTGAAAATTAGGAAGTAAATCTACCTACTTGACTTTGGATTTGTGGAGAGTTGTTGCAGTGAAAAGTTGATCACATTGAAAAATACAAAACATTCGCAATTTATTGGAGGTGGCTAGCAAAGTCAATATACCTCTCACATTGATGCAAATTATTTTTGGGCTTGTATACTGTTCTGTAGATCGCACTTCTTCATTATTATAAATATAAAGATTATTTAAGCTTTTTAATATCATATCATGCTTTCTCAGGCCTTGGGAAACAAATAATCTGAACTGGTAGGACCGTTCAGAAAAAAGTCAACAAGATTTTAGTACTTGGTGGATAATATGAATAAAATTTTCCCCAATAATTAGGGAGAAGGAATTGCGAACTTCGAGTATTTAACGTAGACTACCTACTAAATTAATATTGTATAACAAGAATCCAAAACTTCAATAAAGTATTATGACTCTTTGATATATATATATAATCAATCAATTTAACTGTATCCTTTGTTTCATTAACGGCAAACCCATTTCGATTACTTGTTCATAATGAAAAATGGTAAAATATGAATAATTTATGTAGAGAAGACATTACTTAAAGCGGAATTATGTTTATTTATTGGGCACGCGAATATGGGTCTAGACTGCGTGATAATTAACAGGCCACTATCGCAAATTTAAACCAATTGATGCCTTAAGAATCCGTAAAAGGAATCTTTGCACATTCAAATTCCGATAACATAATCAAATCAGATTTATTGGCATTTCGTCAATAAGTTAATAGTAGTCGATCTATCAGCTTAATTAAACATCCCAATAGTATTATATCCCGATTCTATTCTCCAACAAACTGTCAACCTCAGTATATCATTCAGGTGTCAAATTCTCTTTTATTGATAGAATTTATTAAGATCGCTCTTTTCTCTTTGCCAATTTAGTTTTTCTTTTATATTTAAAAATGGTACACTTTCTAAAATTAACTTAACTTTGTACGTGAGATGTGCTTTGCAGACTGATAGAGTCAATATCCTACAATAAAGATGGCTTGAACATTACTTCACTGGTTGATTATTCGTCAAAAACGATGTGTCAATTAATGCCATCTATTCTTAAATCAAAAAATTTTTCTATTTCTCATTAGCTTGGGTGTATTAGTGTCAGATTGGGTCTTTAACGAGGTTAGAGTAGGTAGATACCAAAATTCCTTTTTTGTCTAATACTTATAGACAAAATCCTGGCAGTAATTGACCGTTAAATTAAATTATCCGTTCTGAATACCATGTAACATGTAGTAAAAATTATACCTAAGAACAATTGGACACAACAACTTGAATCATACGCCCTATGAGAACTTCTAGACTTGATTTCATAATCCTGTTTAAACACCAAGCCCATATAATGGCTGATATTAATGGTTGATTAATTAAATTAAGGAGTTGTGTCTTTGATGAATTCGCACTTTTCGATGTTTGCGTCAGTATAACGCAGTCAATGCACTCCTACCTTGCGCTCACAGCTCATGCATTTGCCGAGAATAGGCTTTCATTAACCACGGAATAAAAGTAATTAATCACAAGTACTTGGTTTTAACCTTAATCAAATCTCTGCCAAACACACCAAAGTATTTTCCGCAGTCTCCTTAAAATGATTCTTTTCAGGCGCCGAATTGTAATCCTTTTTCCCAATCTTATTACTGGCGTGTCGTATTCCACTATTCAGTACACAGTACTTGCTCTTCTGAGTAGAAGAAGGGCTGCTACTTTCGTTTAGTCTTCTCCTACTTATCAATTGCTTTTTACTGAACAACTGGAGCAAAATCTGCCAAATGCCTTATAGTAACACATTTCGTCTGTTCATCATAATCCTGGCTTCTCTCTCTCAGTACTGACGCCGTGCTCTCCCATTCCTTTCCTCCTCATTTATTACCATTTGCTCAAAATATTTTTAACCTAATAGCCTATTTGTTTGGTATCACGGAAAAGTTTGCTGTATCTTGCCAGCCTTCAAATATTATCATTATAGTCAAGCTTATTTTGATCTGGATGTAAAAATAATTTTTTATTGGTGAAATGGTCCTTTTAAACTGCATGCTTAAGAGGATTTGTAAGGACCATAATTAAGCTGATGGGTAAAACATGGATTCTACGCAAAACGAATCGCAAAGAGGTATTAGAGGATAGGATGTAAACCGAAAGATTTAACAGTAACAGCTAATTCATAAACTATCCATTTAAAATCAATATCAGCGTATTCTGCTATTCCATGACCAGTGACTAGGAGTCGCGCTAACTCACACAGTCATAAGATTTGAATATTAATCTAACAAGCCAACCGCTTAGATGGATTAATTAATTCGAATATCCACTAATAAACATCCGAAAAATTGTTTAACTGAATAAGCCAAAAGGAAATAGCTTTCATCAATTTAGATTACATTGTATTGGTCGATTTCAAGATAGGAAAATCGATAAATTGATTATACATACCTGCTTCTATCTATTTGGTTTAAAATATTTTGGTGACAAACTAGTGTAATTTCACTAAGAACTCCAAGATATGCATTTAAGAGCATGTATTATTTATTTTTTTAATAGATCAGGTGTCTAAGCAATCCATTGTTTAATTTATTTTTAACCTTAATTGACTGCATTTGAATACTTAGAAAGTTGAAGTGCGACATGCCATTTAATGCCACACCAATTCACCAAAACATAACAGTATATTATATCCTTTTAAGTAGTGCTTTTTGTATAAAGTATTTAGTTGAAAAAACACAGCTATCTCTAAATCGGAAGTATTACACTTATTTAAGATAAAAGAACGGATGAAATCGAAACATTACGAGACCGTTTTCTGAAGTGGAGTTAATATGATCCGGTGTTTTCATCAGCTTCAAATCGCTTTGCATTAAAAATGTCAATTTTAAGATTAAGAATAGCAACTATGTACTCTTTCTACTTTAAAGCAAAAACATTACCTAAGAAGTGAAAGACTGAAAGCGTGTATATTTATACGAATAAAGGCCAACATTGGGGCTACACTGTAGGGAACACGACACAAATAATCCTGAACCAAACCTTACAAATCTTCTCTGGAAACATTCTCTAGAATGAGATTGCTTTCGAACTCAGCGAAGTTAACTCAGAAGTATTAAGGACAACAGATCGCATGGGATGAATAGCGTTTGGTTCGCTTTATGGGCCACTGACACAAAGTTTTATAGACAAAGTACAATTAGGGCTATGACACGCAGTGGTGTCTATAGATTGAAAGTTGACTGAGCAGTTTCTGCACTAAGGACTGCATTTGCTCCCTACGTGATCAGTAGAAGGCCTACACCTTCCAGACTGCTTGAGTGCGCATGAGATCTCTTTTTTTCAGTCTTGACAGCGTTATGCACTCCACAATACTATGGCCATAATGCTCCTATTCTGAAAGTTAAGTGAAAAAGACCTATTGCTCAAAATAAATTTGATTATAGTCACATCAAAAATACGATTACGAAGTCGGCACTAGAGAGATACCTTAATATGAATGTTAGGAAGCATATTCAAATATTTTCGTTACAATAGGAAGAAACTCGCAAGCTCCATCTCCTTGTACCGAATTTCCAGGTAGTGGACATATAAGACTACCAGCGGAGAAGTATTGCCGGAATAAATAGCTAACCAGACAGGCAACCGAGACGTCGCATAAATGGGAAAATAGCAGAATCTACAACCTATTATCTATCATTTTAGAGACTGCAGTTAGATGAAGAAGCTGTTTTGATCTTAGTCTAAGTTGCGTGTTAATATGAAATCGAATTTGTGAAAGACGAGTCAGAAATTTGGTTTTAATAGTGGGGCTAATTAAGATAAGGGATGAATATAAAGACTTATATGAAAAAAGAGAGAAATTAGGATAACCGCAAACGAGTCACTGCAGTGCATGATTTTGTGAGAGAACAGAAATTCAATGGATATCGACAGACCTTGTCATGTAGTAGCAGTGACTTATCATTCACCCAAAACTCTTCACGACTGTGGAATTAGCACGCAATGGTATACAATCGAGAATGTGCTCCAGTACACAACAAAGCACTAATACTATGAATATAAAGTTTACACATAGGAGAAAATTTTATTAGATAATTTTATTTTCAAAGCTAGCTACTTTTAGAGCATTTTTTGTTTAATGACGGTTTGATCAGCTTTCTTGGTCATTAAAAGAAAGCCTTTAGAACTTGTCCGTTTGCTAATGGACTCATTCTTCTTAAATCATACGAACTTCAAATTGATTAAAATTTCGTGCTACATTCAATTTCAACTATCCAATAGGAAAGTTTGAGAAACAGGAATAAGCAGCCGGAATAAGCCGATTGGTTACTAGTTAAGTCAAAGATACTTAACAAGGCAAAACAACATTTACAACCGAAAATTCTGGAAACACAAATTGAGCAAAAGAACTTTAACCCAATCCCGGTAATATAACACTATTATTTATTTACTGCAATTAATAACAAACTGGTTGTTGACCTGAAATAGCAAATTACTAACAAAAAAATGACATCAAAACATTTTGTCGTTTGTAAATGAAGAAAATTAAGTAAAAGAAGTAGTGCACAAAGAGTTTCATTCATAAAATCCAAAAAAATTGTCAAAAAGTTCTATTTATTTTGATTGAAGTAACAAAATATACAAAAATAAGGAAAGGCAAAAGTGATTGCACAAATGCACCATGTTGGCATAGGAACATATTTTTACTGCTTTTATTCTCCCACAGCCGCTCCTCGGGACTTCAAGCCCTAGAGAGGTGGTAGTAAATAGCTACTAATAACGACCATCTTAATACAATTAAAAAAGAATGCAGTGGAATGAAACATACCATTTTGAAGCCAGCATCGTAGCCCAATTGATACTGACTCAAAATCAATCTGCGAATAGCAGAAGTCTCAGAACCATATTCTTTTTCCACCAAAGACAGCCAAGAACGGGTAATTTCAGGTATGTTAACCTTGCCCTCAGGTAAGTAACCTTTGCCAAAGAGTCGCAAATTTCCTTCCCGTTTCTTACTATTTTTCAATTTGACTTCGTTCGATTCTTCAGAGGCTATTGAGGAAGGTTCTGATTTTTTATCGAATAGTTCCTCTGTGGTTTGCCTAACAGGCCAATTTCTGAAGCAGCAAAGAATGAAGTCTTATTAATCTTGCCCAGAATTCCAATCCATATAAGATTGGAACGGTAAACAATCTGGATGTGCAATATACGTTCAATTTCAGCCACCGTATCTGCTACGTCCTCAGCATTAACGTTTAATTTAGATTTTAGAAAGTTGAAGGGAAAAAGACTCCTTATAGGGACGTAATAGATAATAGAGATCTCGGTGAGATGGAATAACAATTGCGTATACTCTTTCATCAAAAACAATCGCGACAGCCTCAACACAATAAAAACGACCACTGATTCCAAGTGATCGCTCACAAAAGCCCCAAACTTGAGGCAACTACATGTTCTAAGACATTTAGATGTTCAGATAGATTGATGTGCCGGTTTTTTCATCCAAAAAAATATACTTTCTGGAGCAAAGAGAACCAAGAATATGACAGTTAAAGAATTATAAATTGAAAAGAAAGAGGATTAGACTTACACACCAAGTATTTGACAGGCGGCGTCAGCATTGTAGTCATCCTTAACCCACTCGATTGTTGTTAAATTAACTGGATGTATCTGATCAATTGGAACAAACTTCTGAGAATTTTCGTAGTAAAGAAAGCACACATCGACCGCACGATTCTCAGGAAAAATCGACGTGATGACACCGAAGTACCATTCATTATCGTAGTACCAACGACAAACACAAACCTGGTCAACTTCCCAACAAGGTACCTCGGAGGAATATCCAGTTTCTGCAATTTGGATTTCCTATAAATTCAAAATATTATTGTTAAATAGTCAATAGACTTTATGAAATGGAGGAAAATAGTGAAAACTAACTGGAACTGGCACATGGTTTAAAATAACATCCACTGAGTGAGAAATTTGTTGACTAAAATAAAAAAACTGGTAATAAGTTTTGAATAATAAGGTCATATAAAATTTTGCCAAAATAACTACTTACTCAGCCTTTGAGCAATTATCATCATTAGCGGTGGCGACACTCTAGATTTTGTAAACATAGTGAATTATCGGTAACAATCGCGAAATGAATCATGAACCAAACCTACTTTATCAACTTCTTCGAGATGATTAATTGCCGAGCACAGCGATAGTTTGAAGAAATCGATATTTATATCCTTTCGAAGTTGATTACTAAAAATGCAATAGGACATACTTCAAATTCAACACGTAACGTATCCTCTTTAGAAACCCAAAGCTTGGAATCGGAGCCAAAAGGAATAACAAGATAGCGATTTCGATCGTTGTCATCCTTTTCGATGAAGCCATATTTTTTTCCATTGGAATCATTGTATAGAACAGTTAATCTTTTATCAGACATTATCGCTAGTAAAAATGATGTAATTCAAAAAAAAAAAATAGATGGAGTACGTTCACAAAAATAAATTTTTTAACGAAATAAGAACACTCACAAACACTTAAATCTGCTTAAGACACGCTAGCCAGCATAACCCAACCACGATTAACCGATTATAGCGCAATTCCTTTTGTACACTAAAACACTGAAAATTTTTTTGCAAAGGTCGTAGTTTTAGTGCCAGAATATACGATTTCGTAATTTTAGCCTTGCATTAACAAAATATGATGTAATCTACCAACTACCATTTTTCCGTATGAATTTGGTTTCGGTCCTTTTAATGATTTAGGTATGTTGAATCTGCAATGAATTTCCATCAATTTGAACCTTGTTTGATTTATTTAAACCATATTCAAATAAGTTACTCCAGTATATCAATTGCCTACTTTTATCATGGCTAAATCATTTACACTTTCACTTGGACAATAAAGTTATGCACATGTTAGTATTTTATTGAATGTCTTCTATGCAATTTCCTATGTCAAGTGATTATACTTTATTAATCGAATAACATAATTAATATGCTATATTTTGCTTTTACTCAATAACAACATGAATAATAATAAAGTCTTGTTTACTAAAGCGCGAAAATAACAAAGAATCTGAAGAACTCAAATTTCCTCCCTATTTCAGATATAACGAATTAAGTTGTACTTTATGACTAAGAACATTTGAAGCATTATAATTGCAATTTTTTAAATGAAGTTATATTTTCGGAGAGAATAGTGTTTGCCATACCCTGGGCTGATCAGTTTGCCCGAAAGCTCATAGCCATCGTGTCCTTCGTATGCATATAGCCCCTAATTTCACCGATATTTCATGCGTTAGTTGTTTATTTACCGTTTTCTTTCGACAATTGAAAGATAAAACTCTCCTTTGTTGAAGCAATTTATATATCGTCTATGCTGCATTTAAGTGTTTCATTGCCGGCTAAATGTATTTAATAAATTGTGTTATCAATTTAGGTTTAACATGAATTTGAGTGTCAAAGTCTTTCTGGAAAACGTTCGAAACAATTTAGTAATTCACAGCGATACTCTTTAGTTTTTTTTTAGAAACCACGCGCAGAAGGTAACTTCGTAATCATTACTGGAAATGAATCCTGTGATTTGGACAGTGTTGTCAGTGCCATTGGGTATGCATTTCTGAAAACACTGGTACGTTCTGACAACTTGTATATTTATTTTTAGTAGAAAGAAACAAAAGATCGCATTTTTATTCCTTATTGCAACGTCTCCAAGGCTGAGATTGATCTTAGAACAGAAGTTGTTTATTGGTTAAAAACCGTTGGATTACCGATTGGAGACCTAATCACTGCTGGTGAATTAGATTGGCTTCATAAGAAGGAGAATGCCAAGATGGTCCAGGTTATTTTGGTCGATCATTTGCAGATCGAACAAAGCAACTTCTTTAAGAATTATCCTGTCATAGAAATTATCGACCATCGACCGCTTCCCAAGGATTATAAACAGCCGAATTCATGTGATTTCTTTAATGTTCATATCGTTGGGTCGTGTTCCACTCTAATCACGGAACTACTTTTTGATAATCTCGATCCCAGTGAAATTCCAATGGATCTTTGCCACTTATTATATGGTTAGGTTATTAACTAACCAAGTCATGGCTGTGCTATCTAGGTGCAATGTTGGTTGATAATGATGGATTTTCCGTATCTGCGATTGAGATTAATAAGGCAACAAAAAGAGATCAATATGCATGTGAGAAGCTTCTCGAACACGGTGGTCAGAAGTTGCTTAATCAGGGGGGAACCCGAAACAATGTCTATGAGGAGATCAAGAAGTCAAAATTCGATATTTCTGGTATCTGATTGTTTACTTTTATTTTTCGGTTTCTATGCCTTTACCCTTAGAAATGTATTTACAACTGTCGAATTCATTATGGAGAAGCTAAAACACTAAAATTTAACTCTCAAACCCATAAAGCTTATCTTCGTCGTTTTTCTTTGGTGAGAAACTCCCATTCGACCATCCTTCTACAGCCCAAATTAATCCGTGTTGTTGACATTATGTCCACGAGATACGTATCGATTAGGTTCGAACTTTTTACCTCTGGTACCATAGACAAACACATTAGTCGTTGTAGAAAGGCATTTTGCTTACTCTCCTGATACCTTAGTCAGGTTTAATATATTTTGAGTCTTTACGAATATCCTTGTAGGCATGTACTATTCAATCAGTCTTGATCAGACTGCTTGTTGTCTTCATCCTCTAGCTTATAATATAAACCTGAATGAACGGATTTTGAATACTCGACTATGCCCCACCAATTATAGCTGAGGCACGACATTCTGACGTTCGTTAACACTTTCTGATCGTTGCTATTGAGCGGAAAGTTAACTTGTGTATCGTCTTCCCATTATTGAGAAATTTGGTGATTGCTAGTGCACTAGTTACAGGTTTAAATTATCGTCTCTCATGTCTAAGCTGTCACGCTCATGCTAGTGGAATCTCTTACTAGCCTAAGTAGGCAGCTTTCAACTAATACCTTTTTGCCCGCTGTTATTTTTGCCTTCGTCTTCAAGTTCACAGATCAGGTGTTCAATGTTCATCATTTTACATCTATTAAACGAAGTGGGGTTAACCAAATTATTTAAGCCGGACTAATAAGCAAAGTTGGAGAATTCTGCTTTCTCACTGAGAGGGCCTCAAAACATGACTTTTCTACCCTATTTAGGTGTTTGAGTTATTTTGTTCTTAGTTTAAGCCCTTCATTTTGATCTTTAAAGCGCAGAGTGATGTTTCTAATGTGATTACAATTAAATTTCTACAGTACTGGACTAGTTATTAACTGTTTCGTTGGAAGATCTTGGATTTACCCTTTTAAAAGATTGGTCCTTCATTTTTCGTCTTGTACCATTGGTAATGGCTGTAAGAAAACGAATTTGGTCGGATCGTTTATTGTTGTTCTTCATATGGACTTTGTTATGTGTACCATAAGTTGACTAATTTTTTCAACTTTTTTTACTTATAGGCTGGACAAAATAAATGTTAGATGAAAGCTTCCCTTGATTGCTCTACTTTATTACAAATAATTAAGATTTTTTAAACTCTCTTATTGACTTTTATTGACCACTACCGAAAATAATTTCGTTATTTAGGTTTGTCACTGCAACAACTTTTTCGGAGGGATTGTAAAAAGATCATTCTTCCGGATCGCCCAATTATTGTATGTTCAACAATTGCTGGAGTTGATTGCCAGGTAATTTCCTTATTCCATTAAGCGATTTTCGCATTTAGCCTATTTTGAAAATCATCGTGAAGGTTTGAAAGTAAGTCTTCATTCATAGTTTCAGCGGTGACATTTTTTAAGCTAATAGTCTTTAGCCCATGATCTATAAATGAAAATCCAAATTAACTCGTTAGGTCTGATTGGTAAGTCCTAGGTGTTTTTCCTCGTTAGCATTAAAGAAGATTTAGTGGGTTCGTAGCATAGCAGTCAGTGTACGTGCCTGAATGTTCAGAGGTCATAAGATTGATTCCATCCGTTCATATTCGCATTGATTGATTCTGACTCTCAAGAGGGACTGCAAAATGTGAGCTTCCCATGAGTGGAGCTACTGGGTACTTTCCTTCTGCTTAATTCAAGTGTTTTTAGCGCTACCCTTATCGGACTTGGGAAATTTTTTTCTTTAGAAATTGAAACTGATTTTGAGGTCAATAAATCCACCACTTTGCTGTATTTATTACAAGATCTTTAAATGTAATTTAACAGAATATGAAACCTTCCATACATATCCAGTAATTGGAATAAGCGCCGATATCCACTAACGTGTTAATATAATCTTCGAGGTAAGCTGTTTCTCAGTCTTCATTTTATGGGGAAAATCGCTTTCTCTTGACCCTATCTTAGGTATTTTAAATCAGCGCTTTTTGTGAATCATAATTGAAAGTAAATTAGCTGATTTCGAAGCGTTGATGTTCACTCTGTCTCAAAATGTGTTATAGTAATTATATGTGCAAGTTACATTTATGAATGCTTACTCACCTACTGTTTTGTCCTTTTTATTTAGACGCTTACTGCTATGAGTGGGTTCTTCAATGATGCCAGTTCATACTGTACTCAGCAGAGTGCGCATGCTCTCGTTTGCGTAACTGTTGGACGTATTCCGAGTGCTGAGAATAGTTGTTCTACTTGTAACCCTAAAGAAGCCATTTTAGACGATGGCATGCGTCGTGGTATTGTTATCACCGGCCCACCACAAAATCTCGATTTTGTAAACAAGGTCCGTTATGATTCTTTCTACTGATTATTTATAAGTAGCCAGGATTATTTAAAGACCGTTTAAACTCTAGCTGTGGCAGTACCTAATGGGCCATTCGGGAGCTCTCCATCTGATGTCTATAAAGAATGGAGCATGCTGTAATATGCCAATTAATCAGGGCGTCCATATCGCTGTTGTTACAAATCCCTATGCAACAAGGAAACAATTAATACCTATACTTAACGAATTCCTTGCGAATGAGTTATCATAGAGATGGTAGGCACACTGCGTGTGATCTTATATCTTTTTTTTGCAAAATGATTGTGCAACATACTAGTCGGATTTGCAAATGTATAATTTGTAGCTCTGTCTCCGATAGTCGTAAATTTTACTGAGTTTGGCTATATTAAGACATTTGTACTTGTTGATACTTTTCTATCAGGATTCACGGGGGTATTGAGTTAATAGACTGACCATTCAAATCCTCTTTGAATACTCAATAATTTCGCTACTTAATCCCGAGGTTTAAACTTTAGAGTAATACTTTTAGGATTCAGAGAAAGATACCTTTATACAACCGAGTGAATCCAGAGATTAACTCCTATTTTATTTCTCTAATCTTTGCTCTGCTCGATTATTCCACATTTCATATTTTAATCAGTTCGTTTCACATACTTTTAATTGCTCTCATATGTTGAACAGTGGTGTATTTTTTCTTTTAGCAATCGGGAATAGTAATTGTTAAGGTATCTATTGTTTCTTCCACAGTATAGATTTAACACAGCCTTTTTTGCAAGACTTGGAGGTTGTGGAGAAGTTTTTTGATGAGCCTGTCCATGTCTTTAGTCTCCAAATTGATCTCAATTTTTGTTGCTAGTACACAACATTTGTAGTTATATTTTGAACTTGGCGCCGTGATTAAATTTTATTGGCGCTTTATTTTTGGATAACTTTTCCCTGCCTTGCAGTATCGGAGGCTTTAGTTGTATTCTCAGCTAATTGCTCGATCGTCGCCTAGTAATAGTCGAACCGAAAATATTATTGCCGTCTGAAAGTATATTTCACCTTTTTTTGTCATGTTTGTCGAAACCATGTAGAAACTAGCTCGATGTGCATCCCCAATGGTAAGATCATACCGAATTGGGTAGAGAAATTAGGGTTTCTCATTGGGAGGGAGAGACTTGATAGTACCACTCCTTTTACCAAGACTAGTTTCGATAGACGCTTTTCTAAACGTGTTGTTTTGTTACCAGTTTTATGGCTTGGTAAGGTTCATATTCCTTTAATCAACCTCCTGTCGTACTAGGCACTTTAAAATATGTTAGGGGTATGCCTATAAGAAATCGTAAATTTTATGAACGGATATTTGAGTTCACTTTGTGTCCAGTCACGTGAAGTAAACAACTCTTTTTTTTTCGTTATGCAAAATTAATCGTGTGCAATATATTTTATTCTTAAGGACGATAATTTCCAACCCCAAACCAGTCAGAGTTTACATCAGGCAGACCTTGTATGCTGTTTTTCTTTAATCTGAGCTAACAAAGCCGTTAATGCGGTTTAAAAGAGTTATATCGACTAGAATGGGGTCGTTCTGCAAACTTTGATGTTCATGTGTTTAACTCCCTCGTCGAATCAGATCCTCGGTTAACTAGGAATAGCACGGCGATCTGCGTGTCACTGAGGTGAATGGAGAAACACGTATATTTCTTCTTTTTTGGTAGGACGAGGAAATCGTTATATTTTTCACTAAGTCGTTATTGAAGTCGAGAATCGAATCGTTTTTGACAACGTTACCGGGAATACAACCGGTTAAGCCACGGTTAACGTTTCGAATACTTCTTTTATGCACACAGGGGACATGTACGTGGAATGGTCCATTAAGATTAGCTAAAAACCTGATGTAATTGTCATAGCCGAAGTTGATTGTGTTAGCAACTGGGAAAACTAAACCAAGAAGTAACATAATATGACTGATAATCCAAAATGCCAATGCGCGGTCTCAAAAATTCCCTTAACTAAACCTGGGACTCCACCACATCCTTTTTATTCAAAAGTCCTCATCCAATCCCATTACCGATTTTTCTGGGAATGATATTCTGTAGTTTCTTATTCATGATTTAACAATAAATATTATTTTTGTGTTTTTTTTTTCATATGCACTGCTTCCTATTGGTGATTCCAAATATAGCTCAAATAAAGTGCTTCTAGTGTAGTTTTGTTACTCTCACTTTAATAGAATTCCTTATGTTACTGTAAAATGTCCCTCTCATAACAGTCTTCTCACAACAGGAAGTGACGATCATTAGGTCATTTAAATTAAACAAAGTTGGCGGAAACGCCAATTCCGGACGTAAGCTGCAACAATTCGTGGTCATTAAAAGCGGAATCCAATGGTCGTAAAGAGATAGAACAGTCAAAATTTTATATAAGTATTTTAGAAACATTTGCCGAAGAAGCGGTGCGACTTTTTGGTTATTGTCACGTCTGCAAGGTGGGAAGTCATGAGATTTGGATAAATCGATGTACTTTCAGGAATTACAATGATTTAAGCAGGTCGTAAAGATGGTTGGTAGAAGTCGATTTTCTCAACTGATGGACTTCGAAATTTATTGCCGGTTTTTTTTGTTATCGCTCTCCTTCAATTGATTTGAGAGGCATTATAAAAGCTAATAATCATAATTGCGAAACGAAACAGGCAGGAATTAATCTGTCTAAGGTCTGTCACATCTGCTTACTTCTGTTTGAAGATATCCATGCCATTCCTTATGTTTGCTTTATAATTATTAAATTTTTCGAAGTCGAGCATCAATATGATTTCAGATAGTGTTTGCATGTTAACTTTTGTGAGCAATCTGCCTCGTTTTGTTCACTTATCATATTCTTAGTCACATTCTTGTTAAGCAGCATAATTTCAGCATTAAACTTTTAAAGGGGAGAGAGAGACAGTCTTAATTTAACGTTAACAAACTTTTTGTGAACTAAGTCCCGTTCATTCTAACTGCATTGTCTTAATCGATTTTTTGCTCGAGAAAGCTGGTAGCGAAAGTAAATTTGTTTATTAATTATCATTAGAAAGCGTATTCTTTTTTCCTAATTAAGCTCCTTTGATCCAAGTACTATTTAATAGTTGCTTTAAAACCATGATTTTTTTGGGGGGGGGGGGGGGAAGAACTGTAGTGAGTGATACATAATTGTCCCAGACTTGATCTGTCCAAGTGCGTCATATTCGGTAATTGAAGACTGTATTGAGGCTTAAAATACACCGGATACCCATTTTTAATTAAATCAAGTTTGTCTTCCTACTTTTATTAACTACATTTGATCAACAAAAGTGGTCAGTTACTATTCGTATTACAAATATCATTTGGACATGTATACGTGCAGGTTTTAGTATTACAGTTAACTGAGAGGTGGGTGAATAAAACATGAGTAAATACGTCGGTGTTGCGAGGTCTCATTTACATTGTTTGAATAGACAATGAAGTCAAAGCTGAATTTCTAGGACATGCTCTCTTTCCAAGTTGTAAGACAGGTTATAAAATTCTCACCAATTATGCATTGATGGTGCAGTATTTACCATGCTAGTCTGTGAAATTAGAGGTCAGGGGTTCAATGGTCTTCAGTGCACACCCAATGAGCGATTGCTAAGTTTGGCTAGTGAAGGTGTTGGTGGAATTTGAGTTTCCCACCAGCAAACCACAATGCCCACCATTTATTAACCCTAGATGGGCGCTGGAAAACGCTCTCCTAAATATACTCTTGAATTACTATTCAGCTGGTCTGATCAGATCAAATATAATGAATGTCGGGTTACCGAAATCTGAAATTGCTCAGATTTAAAGAATCGGTGGTTGCGTTATTGTCATCCTTATTCTAATGGAGTGCTTAATCCGTATTAAATGATGTTTGCATATTTAAAACTTTAAAAATCATTTTTCTAGGTGAGTTAACTAGATTGTGGTCACTCAAGATATTGTACTCACATTGCCATTCGGGTGCACCATTAATCAATGCTAATTCGTTTGATGGAAAAGATTATCAGTTGTTTCTTCCTATCTATGACGAAGAATTCTACAATATTAGACTTATAACCGTAAAGTCTGCAATAGCCAAACCCAAATTCCAATTTATCAGCCCCAGTGTATATAGAATAAAGAAAAATATGTGAATAACAGAATGTGTTTATTTGTAGTAAATATATGTAAGATTGTCTTTCTGATGTCTGTGTAACTTAACAGATCGCGGGAGATTAAATAGGGCCTTCCCTGTGTCCTAAAATCGGGTCTCGGTGCAAAATATCCATGAATTCGAGGCAGCACTTCAATGGTTGCATATTTCCTATTCCCTTAGTTCCATAAACCCATCATTGATATCTAAATGCTGGATTTTCCTGCACATGGTTTGTGAATCTATTCTCTCTGTTGGACTATGGGAATTGGCGACAAAAAATTGCGATCGGTTCCTATTACCTTGGCCAAATAGTTGTCTCATTGATTATTGGCTGGGGCTGGCGAGTTGTGCAAACATGCTGTGGATCTAATTTTACTTGCAAATTCACGGCCCCATGACCTCGAGATGTGGCCCAGTTTTTGTTGTTATCCCATTTCTCTCCCACGCTATGGCCTTATTGTGTGCTGTTTGGACGTGTTGAGAGTGGCATGTTACGCATAATGAGTGTGTGTACAACATGCTATCTAATTTGTGTGAAATTGAAATGTCTGGCCATTTGTACTCTTTGAAGCATTCATTAATTCGTTATCGGCTCGATCGATTGCACAAGTCATCATTGATTGCACTGGCCCATAAAAATCAAGCATCCGTCAACCATCCTGATTGTTCTCTGCTTTTTATTGATTTCAATCGGTGTTTGATCCTTGCATTCACTGGACGTGTACAGATCGGTCTCGAATATGTGACCTAGGCTATGACGAGGATGAAGTTTCTGTCCGTCTGCACGTGGATTTGAAACTTTTATTATTAAATAATCTATGAACTCAACTCGCGCATTTTTAAGCCTTTTAGTCCAATTTTTGCTCAATTATGCCGCCCCTTAAATAGTAACTATGCTTTTATAACATTGGTATTTCGGCAGTTTTTCCACAATATTTTATTCATCATAGGAGTAGCTCCTGCTTAATAAAGGGCTTTTCTACGGAGAAGAATATTTGATTGCAATTATTTAGTTTTTATCAATCTGTAATCCTAAGAATTTAGGTTTTCAACTGTTCGATCTTCTCATCAGTCCCACGTTTCTAATAACTGAGATCAGTCTTTCAGTTGAGTTTGATTTTACGTTTCAAGTAGTAAACGATTATGACAACTACATTCCAGCATCTAACAGCGAAAGATTACGGGTAGAAATTGGCAATTGGGCACTCGTATTCTTGAGTCCTGAATTCTTATCCAAATTCTGTTCCCTTCCTTTTGCATTTCTTCAATCACTTTCTTTTGGAATCTTATCTGCAGGCAAATCAATTAATGTGGGAATATCTGGTGCTATATGTTTCTTTAAGCCCTGGGTGCGGCTTTAAGCTACTGCATGCTGCGTTTTTTTATTCGAACGGCCGGTATATCTTTGTATCTTTCCGCTAGAATTCGTCCCTCTTATGCTACAATTATTGCTCCCTCATGTGACTCCCAGGATTACTGCCAATCGCATTCTATAGGGATTTTTAAGTAGAAACTTAATCGAATGTTTTTTTCTTTTCCTTCAAGTCTATGAACCATGGCGTTTCAAGTTGCCTTTTTTCTTCATTCGAATGTCCTGTAAATCTTGGTTCCCTCGCCTGGACTTAACATCCTTTTTATTGCAATTATTTCTTGCTCAATTGACTTATGTCTTCTTCCTCTTCCTCTCTCCCCACTTTTCAGACTGGGGGGGGGGGGGGGGGGGGGGCACATGTGTGCAATGCCCTGTTGCTGTCTGTGGTGCCTATTTATTCAGCTTCTGGGTGCCGCCGCCTGCATACTTTTGTGATCTTGAGGGGGGGATAGAGATCAAACGATGGTGCGTGCGTCTTCACTCTATTGACGCGATGCTAAATTTAGGCTACCTTCTATTGTATTTTGCTAATCATTATATTCTTTTTCAAAAAAATAATTCCTCAATATGATTTAAGTATTTTTTCAGCGTTAAAATAGGTCATCGTGTGTTTTACCTAGATAACACGTATCTCCGCTGACATGACAGAGAGTAGGCACTAATATAATCTATACTGCTCTATGTGATTACGTAGTTGAAGGGCAATGACTTGTTATTCAAAGATAGCTCTCTTGAGTAGTCGTACTTTTTAAGCAAATGGTCTTTTTTTATGAAAATTAGATAACCAGCTAACTATCTGGTTGGTAACTTCTATAACAGCGAGAAGACTTCGTTCGACTAACGAAAGAGTTGTAACAGCGATTACAATAAGCCCCTGTGATAGTAGGAATCTCATTTCATAAAATTTTTGAACTCTGCTTATGATATTTGTTCTTCAGTTTTTGTGCAGTACACAGTTAACGTTGGAAATGAATGATTCATACCAAACTTATAACTTACCGCAAAATTGCAAAATAATGATCAGATCTAAAGTCAACTCCTTGCTGAAAAGATGGCACACGTGAAAAGTCGATTGAAATCACATTTGTCACAACAATAAGTAATTGTAAATCTACACGCATAGAGTTGAATAAGAAAGCGAAATTGGGATGGCACATTCTGCAACTAATTCTATTCTGTGGTGCGAAAAAATGCAATCTTGTTTGTAGGTTCTCGGCGTCATCGAATACCTACGAGTGAAAGTGAGATGACGCTACTGAATCGTTCTCTGCTCGCTCGAGTTTCCAAGATGTAAACTCCTTTGTCTAATATATGGAGGTGCTAGAGAATTGTCAAAATTCAAAATTGCTAAATCTCAACTCTGTGTCTGCTAGATTTTTTGTTTTGATTTTATCTTTCACTCCAATTTGTATTCCTTTTAGGAGTATCACTTAATATGTTTAGTTTAAATGCATAGGTCCTGGGCATAACGAATGCTTTGCAAACCATGTAATTACTCTTATCCGTAGAAGACAAACTGGTCTCAAGAAGACATTCTGATATCTTTTGGCTTTTATTCAATAAAAGTAGGTTTCAACTGCAAAAATCAGACATGCAAATTGGTTTTGAGTCTTCTGCATTTTCGATGTGACCTTCACCTCTCTCTCCCCCCGGAATAATTATAAAGTAAGGTCAGGTTAAGTAGGACCTTATTAGCATTTAATTTACCTTGCTTATTCAAATTAGTTACCTTATCGATGAGTTCTACGTCTTCTTAATTTATTATTTTACGATATCAAGCGGAGCTTTTTGAAAGATTTTCAGTGTTTATCTCGTGTGAATGTTCTTTCTGGTCTAATTTTTTAGATCCCATTGTCAAGTGTAATGGAATTATTGATTTCCTCTCATTAATTGAAGGTACATCCTAATGGTTTTATGCACAGATGTACCTTTGAGTAATATTCTTGTTTGTCTTAAATTTGCCTGACTAAATAGCGGAGTGTGGTGAACTTTCTACTCTTTATCATTTGTTGAACTCACTACCTACTGATTTCGTTTTCCCTTAATGACAATTTGTAAGATTGATATTTATTATTACCCACTGAGAAACAAACAATTGGCATCTTACACTGAGAAAGCATATGAAATCATGAGGAATGGGGGTCCGTGTGGTGAAAAAACGTCGATAATATAGTCAACGGCCCTTTGGCTTTTTTCTTCATTTGGTTTTCGGACAAGGAACGTCAGTTAGTGAAAACAACCAATTTTACTGAAACCTCTCGTGCAACCACAATTTTTCTACTCGGCCAGTGGTGACATCTGTCCTACTCCGTTCTCTTTGCCTTTCGCATTCTTTTTCCCTTGTCGGCCATACACATGATCCTCTCATGCAGGAAGGGCTGTTGCCTCCTGTTAGTTTTTAGAAAGGTCATTGGTCTTATATTTGTAGATTTAACCCAATTTGATCAGTCTCCTAAAGCAGTTTGAGTAACGAGATATATTGCTTCTCCAGAGCTTCTGAAGGAAAATGTGAGAAGGTTGGATAAGGGGGTGGGGGTCATTATTGGGGACATATGTCTCTCTGGCTATTGTGCTTTTCTGTCTGTTTGTACTTACTGTAATTAAAAAACTATTGTCTGGGCAAAACATGTGGTGGTTTGTTTGAATACGTTTTCTTCATGATCGAATTAAGAAAATAATGGGCACACGTTCAATGTTTATTTGTTAATTTGAGATTTCGAACAGGGAAAGCATGTCGTAGGGGAAATGGTGATGGTGCTGTAAATCGTGTTCTGGCGTGTAGCGATATCCTTTCTATTCACTTGAATATTTCCAGGTAATTAAACAGATTAGTCGCATTGCCAATTTTTCATCAAATGGATTTCAAGAAGTTGGAAGGTACTTACATTCGATGTGTCTGGTCATTTTTACGCATATTCTGTAATGTTTCAATATCTAATCAATTGATTGAAACCATTAGCTTCTAAGACTGAAGCTTAGGGAAAATGGTTTAGTGGCAAATTATTCTGTAATGATAAATCGATCGATTTACAAGCTTTGTGTCTACATCAAAAAACCCCTATAAGTACAATTGTTTTAATGATATTTTTGTCTGATATTTAATTGCTCTTTGGCTGGCTAGAATCTTAAATGCCTGCAGTATTCCTGCAAGAAATGTTTTATTTTATCTGTCCTGATGTGAATTAACAAAATGATTACTGCACCTCTTTGAATTTCTACCTAGATCATGTTGTATGTTAATGAATAGCTTAAGGGTCATTATGCTTTTTACACTTAAGGTTAGTAAGCTAAGCTTCTGTACCGTTCATCCGACTAAAGGAACTGATCTGTTCTAATAGTGAAGGTCTGCTCTAAATAACTACATAACCTTTTCATGCAAGCTGGAGTCGTTCTGATACTATCATGGGGTCATTAGTAGAAAATATCCCACTATGTAGCATTCAAGGTGGAAATTGTATTATCACTCAATCTTCTAAACTGGTTTTCCAGTCGGGCATATGCTTCCCTCTGCAATTAATTGAGTAATTGCACTCTTAAAGTGCATTGCTGTATGTACTCTTCAAACGAAGACGGCGAGTGTACCTATCACTGTGTTTAAATTACGGGTACACACGTTGGGCGGGCCGTATACTTGCGCTTTACGGGGGGGTGCAGACAAATAACCCTCGAATAATGTTTTCCCAAGAGGACAGAAGGAGTAAATTTGCCATGTGTTATTACAGCCTAGTTGAATAGGGTTAATTTATTCATTTGAACATGCTTTCAAGTAGATTGAATATCACTTGGAGTTTTGAACTTTTGATGAGCGAAGGTCGTGAAGTCGATTGATTTCGTTAATCCACTCCTCCCCTCCCCTGAATTGAGTATTTTATCACAGTTAGATTACTTAATTTAAAGAAAAGTTTGAAGTCGGTTAAGTAAGGTTCCTCTTCACTTAGTGTTGCTATTTCCACATCAACAGTCTGTATGCACCATTTCAGGTTTCGGTGTCCATTCCTACGTAACTGGTGAATAGAAGGACCGAGCCACGACTGGCCACGACAAACAGTTGCTCCAAAATTGGTTTTCTCACTGAATTGGGAATTTATTTATCTATTTTCTTGCAAACTTTCAACATATATGGAAAGTCCATTAAATGCCACCTGCTGGAAGTGTACGACTACTACAAGACTGAAAACAGGAAGAGATAGGAGTAATATAATTTTATTGGACTATCATTTCATTATGAGACCCTGTCAATCTAATCACTACGTCTTCCAGCGCCCAAATTCCGGTGTTATAAAAGACATATTCCAAAGATATTGCTTTTTGCAGAAGTCGTCTTCTTCAGCCTTCTGAAAAGTGTAATTTTCAGTGAAAAGCGTAGTGCTGGAAGATGTTCTAACTTAGGAGGTAGAAAGGTTAATTCAAGCTAGGCTATTTCTTTTTTCCGTTTTAACAGCTCCAATCACTGTAAGTTGGAACGTATCATTACGTTTGCAGAATAATTAAAGAGCAGATGCTAGTCTTAAGATTCGAACTGCAAAATCGATAAAGTGAGATGCAATTTTCCAGCCAAAATGATGTGGGTGAGTGCCCTAACTCGGTAAACAAAGTAAAATTGCGGTCAAATTAAAGATTTTGCTTTTGATTTGATTTCGTCGCCTTCCTTATCTCGAAACACACTCAGCACGCACACTCTTTTTGATATCCATGGCGTAGATTTTCTTCTTTGCCTCATCCCATCTTTTTGTTAGGTTATCTGTCTAAACTGTGCACACACTGGAAGCAAACAGACAAGCGCCTTTAAACGCTGGGTCTTGTATGTCTATTTGACTTTCTTAAGTGTATTTGGTGTGAGCCATTGTTCTAAGTGGGCGGTGTCTTTATTTCACTTTATGTACTGTATGTGTGTAGTTTAGATAAAAATCCTTTTTGAGTCAGAGGAGCAACTGGAAGGGTATTTCGCTTATACTTTGGCTTCTTTTTTTAACTAATTACATTTCCCTAGGTGTGCAGTATAATTTCTTATATCGTTGAAAATAAACGATTTTGACTGGATGGGTATTCTTATAGTTAATATTAGTAAATTCCCAGTGCATTAACGGTGTACAGATGCATGAGAGTAGAGTGAAGAGCACAAAGCAGCTATAACCACTGTAAGAAACAAGAAGGGTAGAGAGATGTAAGATAGAGTACAAGATTTGTAAATGAGTCGAAAATAAGTGTCAGTGAGGCTGGAGAAAGCACTGGGCCGTAATTAAAAAGACAGAATTACCTTGCAATGGTTGAATTTGGCCCTTTGCTCTTTCTTTGTCTTTGGAACAACTATTATATAAAATCATTATCACTACAAATGGAATAAATTAGGCATAGGATTCGATGTGCACGCACGCTAGAATAGTACGAGGTGGAGATGAAAACGAAAATTCCAACGGTGAAATGTGCGAATATTAGCAGCCATATATGATTTTGGCTCTTTTTTGTGGTATGCAAATGGAATAACAAGGCAACTTAATAGAAGAAATATATTTCGGCAGCACACCAGTGCAGAGTAATGAATGTTGGTTACTTCTCCTTCCTCCCTCTCCTCTAATAGCTCATTTTAGGCACTTAAGGCGAATATTTTTTTTTAATTTTTTGCACCGAATTTTCTTCTTCTTATGTCTCACTTATGCCATTTTTTCATTTTGAATTTTAGATGAGCTTCCAATGCCATACAATGGTGTGTAATTTGCTTTATCTTATCAGTAAATAAATTTCTTACTAATCAATATATCCTCTTTTTTTCTCGTTTGTTGATGCTCTCTAACAGTAGACTAATAATTAATGACTTTATTGGATGATATTTCATTAATAATTGGTATATTTCATTATGTGTTTTTGTCTAAATTAAATGCAACTTTTTGTTTTTTTGAATTTCCTTTTGCTTGAAATGAAAATAAGATATGCATGTCCAAGCAGGAAATGCATGCGTAGACTTTTGTTGCCCGATCGGGAACAATGGTCATGCTATTTTTTATTCAAAACAAGTTGAATTTTAACCTTAACTTAAACCCGTAAGTTGACTAATTATTTCATTGTTTAATTCGTGAAACAACGTGCCTTTTCTGTCTATTTAAAATTTTGCATTGTTTGAGGAATTCAGTATGCGTCAATATCGTAAATTCTAAGAATTTTGTTAAGGCTGAGATTGTCCTTTTTATTTTTATACGCGTCATTTAGAAATAAAATTTGAAAATGTTCATTTTTTGCCCTCCTAACCGTCTCTTACCATGGGCTATGTTTGTTTGAATTTAATTAATTTCCTAACGAACGCAATAAATTCGCAAATTTTGTATGCCTTGTCACCGTCTGCCAATTTAGATTTTGGCCATATGTTACTATGCAAATAATGTTTATGTCTGTTGAGGGCACTACGCTTTTTACGTTATACATCAAAGATCCGATCTTGTAGTATTTGATCGGTTACGTTTCACTAACAGAAATGAAATTTACCTTAAAATCTAAATTGAAAAATGTATCCTTACTATTTAAGCACGCTTTAAACCCGCTGAAACTATATAAAGTTGATTTTTCTAGAAATTTCATTGTTTAAATTTACGATTGCTTGTGATTTATTTTCGCTATACAATAAAAAACCGATAAATCGATCAATATAACTCCTGCATCGATTTCTTCCCTAATTCCCTTTTAGTTGGACTATTTGGTCGAAACAACCAATGGCAGTACGAAATAAGGTAAACTTAAACGATGCAATCGAAAATTTTATATTTTCTAATAAAAAATTTCCTTATTATATTTTTTCCCCACTTCAATATCCAGTCTCTAAGTCTCTTTCGCCAATTACATAGAACTCGACAAGTCGTTTTTAAAGGCGACGATCAAGCACTTAGTCGTGAGTCATATCTTATACAAATATCTTTATATATTTTGACGGATTGGCTCAGACTTCATCATATATATATATATATATTTTAATACCGTAATTTCGAGTTTAAATAATTTTACTTTATGTTAATTTAGAAACGAGAGCAAAAATGAACGACGAATTCCGCAAAAATAAGGAAGTTAATGATCAAGAAAAATTGCATGAAGTAAGAATAATTGAAGTAATGAAAATCATTAATTTACTATTACTGCCTAAGTTGTAGCATGTTTGGTTGACAAATTTTGGCTTTTTAAAAATTTTGAATTTATATCATGATCTTTATCCTATTACCGAGGTCTGATTAATTGTAGAAATTTTGCTTTTCGATAGATAATTTTGTAGCCACTTATTATCGCCACTTTTTCGCCGGGATGTAAAATTTTATTTGAAATAAAAAACCTTTTCTAATCTTACATCTTCTAATATCTTGTTAGCGTATTTGTTTTCAAATTTATGGACATTTTAATTAAAATGCGAGGCTAATAATATATAAATAATATCCGAATTTCTATTGAATTGAAGAATTTTTGCCTAAAACTTATTTTTTTGGGATATTTTATTGTCTCTGAGGCCACTGTTTTTGAATAAATTGTATTACTCAAGTGATCGTTTAAAGTCGTCTGTTGTTTTCAAACAATGGGCATTCAAAGAGGTGTAAAAAATTCATGAATTATATAAACTGCTGATTATTTCACTATTCAGTACAGATTTAATTAAGATTTATAGCTTTCGTTTCATATACCGGAGTTTTTTACTGTTTCATTTAGCGGGTTTTCGAGGTTAAGTTCCGAAATCATTTATAATTCATCCTTGATTTTTAAGTGCTCCAAAGGTCATTTCTCATTATCACAGCGTGGTGCTCCAAGTGACTTCAGATCCTCTATATTTATTGATTTTCCAAATCCTTTACTGTTATGATCTACTGATAACGAATTTCCAAATGGCAAATCCTGCTAGATATCGTTCAATCGCAATCCATTTCTATTATTACTACTTTAAGATTGCAATTCAGACTTGATTGTCAAACAATGTAAAAATTTCACGGAATATTAATACGCTTTCTCTTTTTCCTTGAACTGTGTCTGAAAGTGGTATTCCTTTGTTGTACTTTGAAATAGAGTTTGCAAGTTTTACTTTGTTTTAATTCACCTATTGTGTTCCGCCCACGACATTTTTTGTAATGTTTATCATTACGAAACTAAACTAGATGTCACCCAATACGAAATATAACGTCTCATGTGCAAGCACATTCAGCAAATATTTTCGACTTCTTTTTTCAAGATCAATTATATGTTTACATTCTCACTTCTGTCCATTTTAAATCATCGATTTTTTTATCTTTCCATAGTTATGGAAATTTGCTGAAGATGTAAACCTACTTCTCCGCAAAACGGTTGTGCAATGCGTATTTGATGAGGAATCTCAGAGATTTAGTGAGTGCATTTCTTACCGATTTACAATCATCTGGGAGCTTTTTGTCAAACGTGCACAATCTTTGATAAAATAGCCGATTC
This sequence comes from Hymenolepis microstoma, assembly GCA_000469805.3. Classification (NCBI taxonomy): domain Eukaryota; kingdom Metazoa; phylum Platyhelminthes; class Cestoda; order Cyclophyllidea; family Hymenolepididae; genus Hymenolepis; species Hymenolepis microstoma. Next base: position 3,677,910 of record LR215995.1, on the reverse strand, counting down.
GATCCGTTTAATTAAAATTATCCAGCTTTATTCAGCACGTTACGTTTTATAAAAAATGTAATTAATGGACTTCATTGTTTTAAATGATACGAGGGTTAGTCAAAAGTTCTCAGATAAATTTACTATTTAACAAGTGATTATATTCATTTTTCTACATAGGCTCCGCTGTTGTCTATACACTTTTGTAGTCTACATTTTGTTCTATTTAAAGTTATGGCATTTGTCCGGGAAATTTTTGACTCACCCTCGTATTAATACGAAATATCGATCAAACCCAGTAATTTGACGTAGCGCGAATCGAATAGAAGTCTTACCTTAATTGAATTATAAAAGGAAGTGTCTACTGTTAATTATGGTCTCCAAATATCTTCAAGATTTAACACTTGGGTATCCGGACGGGTTTATATCCGGGGTGTTTAGAGCTTCTTGATATTTGAAGTTGCGGATTTATCAGTGGAGAAAATTTTATGCCTACAATGGGTTGGGTTTTGAACAATTTTACACTTTTTTTATTTTAACAATATCCATATCTCTCTCTTTTCTTCCGAAACTTGATTTAGATCTCGTTTCGTTTGTTTGTTTAAGTGCGCTTATCTGCCAACTAAATTTATATTTTTAGCTAACTGAAATAGCAGAGAAGCTAGTTTTTAATTTAATTTTAGAATTCATATAAGCAACTTTTGGATTCCAACCTTCTATGAAGAGGTTATATTTATTTGCCTTATAGTTAGAAAAAAGCTTTTGATTAGATAAATCTAGTCGTGTTTATTTTTTACACTTGAAGAAACAATTGAAAATCAATCTTTTTTAATCCTCAGGTTTAATCATTGCTATGGCTGCATTTTGTAACAAATTAAAATGAATGCATTTTTTATTAAAATGCAGAAAATTCATATCTTAATGAGAATTTGTTACCATCTAATCACCATATTAAGTAGGAATTATGTACCTAATGCATGATTCCATTTCTGTTAACTTGATAATTAAAGCTGAATTATTATTTGAGGAGAATTCTTTTTCAAAAAAAGGTTGGAATTTTCGATTTCAGTTTAATCTTTCTATAATCCAGAATGTGCTTTCATGGGTAAATACTTCACTCGCAACCTTCTTGAAGAGAGCTAATACAAATTATCACAGATTTGACTGATTGATGGCTACACCACCACTCTCACCTTCATTTCAGTAGATCTATAAGCTGATATAAAATATTTGAGGGTAGCATCTGAAATCGTTTAACAGAAAGTTCACTAAATGGTAAAGTGGTGGGAGTTAAAAAAGGAAGTTTAAGGCAACATCAGACCAACATAAATTCCCCCTTCGATGGTATTTGTGTTTATGGTTGCACAATATTTACTATTTAATAGCTCTCCTTCCAAAATCAAACTTCATGAATCGTCCTTTTGATGGCTGCCAAATGCTTGATTGCCATTTGCAGTAATTATTGACTGGTGGTGTTTAATCGAGAAGGGGCGATTTTTCCACTTCAATTTCTCCCGATAATAGAAATGACAAAATGGTTTTGCATGATGATATTTGACAGTGTTGTGATTGCTAAAAAGTTAGTTGATTTCCTTAAGTTGTGTCTGCTGAAGTAGACATTGCTGAAAGGCTGTTCACCTTTGTGCCGAAACGCATTTACAAAGACCAAAATACAAGACTTTTTTGTGGAATGAACTGTGGTAAAGGGTTACGGGAAGCGTAGTTTATTTTCCAGACATTGGAACTTTTTTTAGTTTCTAAAAATACTAAACACTGTAGAGTTAGACTTGTCTTTACTGTTGCGGTGCCTGACTTTTAACTTTGTTTGTCGCCATCTAAGTAATTCAGACAAAGAGACTTTTGTTTAATTGCAAATTCTTTGGCTGCAAGCTTTGCGTAGTAAATGTAAGGCTTTTTGTTAGTTAATTGACAATTGTCAATGCAGATCGTCATTTATTTGATGTAAGCAAATTGCCTTCCCCCTCTGGCTAAGATGATTGGCCAGATTTTTAAGATTTTCCAACCATTCAGTACTTAGGTAACCTTTCAACCCGTCCCTGATATATGATCTTTGTCGTGACATATATTGCACTTTTGTATTCCAGGGTGTTTCATTCATTGTTGACTTTATCCGTCATTAGTATTTTTCCATATTACAAAACTTCATCTCCATAAGTTACGTCTTGTATTTATGCTTAGAGAGCTCTACTGAAATATCAACTTCACTTGCGGTACCTAACCTTCTGCATTTACGCTTTTGAACACAAAATGTAATTTTTAAAATGTAATTTTTTTAAAATAAAACTTTTAACGGCACTTTGGCTCATTCTCGAGTGGTACTATCATATATGCTGTCCTTTGATAGAATTTAGAAGTGGGGTTTCTTATTTTTTTTGGCAAAATTTGATGTTCATAAGTGAAAGCACAAAAGCCCTCGCAATGTTACCTTTCCTCTTCTATACTAACCGCAGTCAAATTGTGCAAATGTATTGTCGGCTTTGGACATTCCGCATTTTTGGCGTCTCAAGGGAGTGTTTGTCTGATTTGCTTAAATTACAAAAAATAATTACTGATACACCAGATCCACTTTTTTCATTTCAACTGCAAGGGTGTGTTCATCTCGCTGTTTTATTCTAATTTTTGTTTGTATGTTCGATTGAAGTTTAATGACGCGGTGACGGCAACGGCGACACCGATGGCGGTAGTGGCAACCAAATTGACCACACCTACGCGTTCCCGTGCTTCCGTCCACTGATTCACTCTCTCACTGTCCTATACTGCTGTCTGATACTCTTTATTATCTAATTGCGGGCATGTGCACCGGTGTAGGCTCTGTGCGCTAAGTGATGGAAGTTTGCTGGCTTTCGTTCCTCATCTCATCCGAATTGCAACTCCCATTCTCAAGCATAAACGACCCTAACACACGAGCTGCCTTCCCATTTAGCGCTATCGTCTCATGTGTCAGTCGTTTTTCGGTGCCTCGGCAGGACCTATTTCTCCCCACATTCTGTTCTTGTTACTTTTTTGCATAGTCATTCGGTGGCTGTAAACACAATGTAAGCAAGTCACTGGTTAGGCCAACGTAATAAATGGTTCTTCTAAAACTTTCAGTCCTTTTAATTTATGCCTTTTAGCTGAAACTTCTCAACCAATGTCCATTTGTCAATAAAATAATGTGATCTTGAGAAATTGAACGCTAAGCTAAATCGGTGTGTTCACTTCCAGTGTTTTCATGCGCAAGTTATTTTATCCACGAAGAAATGTCTCCTAATGCACAAACGAACTGCTCCTGCAATTTTGGAAAAAATATTTTTCGTGTCCTGATTATAATGAGGAATAAGTGAATCTTCACTAAAACCTCTTTCCTCCAATTTCCCAGCTGCTTTTCATTCTGTGAAAATTCGATTTATTATCGAATGAATTCATTCCATCTTTGCGTGCATGTTTAAAAAACTTCATCTTCGAATCTCTTTCTTACTCCGAAATATTTCTTCGAATTTTTAAAATTATCCAGAGGATTATTCAGAGCACCTATTGAGAATAGTGTTATAAAGGTGATAGTTTTGCCTGGATTTCTGTTTAAATTATTGTCCACCATGTTCAATCTAAATTGACAGGTCTTTCAAACACGATGGCCAGTCTTACTACTTCGTTTTATCTTTCTGCTTGATATAAAGCAGTTTTACGTGATCTGAGACTGCGCAAATGCTCTCATTTAAAATATTAATTTGCCTCAATGTTATATGATATTTCAATTAAAAAGATGAAGATAATTTTTTATGGTATGAATAGATAAAATTTATGGTAATGACTTGATATTACTTACGTAATGAAGATCTTTTTTTATTTCAGGAGCCAACTTCCGGGAAGAAATGCTACGAGACGATGTAGGTAGATTGGACAAAAGTTAACGACAATTGGAATTCAGTTTTTTTGTAAATGCCGCTTGATTAGATATAAATCCTTATTTATGTATAATATTTATCTTTTCGTATTTTTTGAGGAGGGCTCAATAGAGTGGGATAAGTTTTAGAATAGTGAAGCGTAAAATAGAGCTGTCATAGTTGCACCGGTATACGTACGCACTTAGATTTATTTGGTCATTCTTAATTGGTTAGTGGGTGACCAATGAGCGCATTCCTAGGCCACTGCGTGCTAGTGGAGCTATAAAAACGGATGTGTTCGAGAGCTTGATCGCGCTTTTGGATTGCCCTCTCATCCTCTTGACTCCCGATCTCACTTCTCAAGGGTATTGTCCTCACTCTCTTCCTACCTATTTCCTTCCCTGTACTTTAAATAGATAGACCTGGCTTCCCTTCCTCTGTAAATTTCGCCTTATCTGGCTGCATTTTTGGATGTAATCTTATTCAATGTCGGGCGATAATAAATATACGCCGGGTGTGGAAACTACCAAATCCAAACGGAGTTTGGTTATTATTCTAGGCATTCTACTCGGCGTGGTTTCCATTTTGGCCTTAGTCTTCCTCGGAACAACCCTATATTACCTTTTTAAGTACCGAACACTCTCCGACAATAATATTGACGGTAGGCTTTGCATTACACATTTATGCTAATTAAATTACAAGTTTCCCTTCGTATTATTCTAGCTGAAATGCGGAGATCAAGGGTTTCTTAACTGCAGTTTTTATTAAGATGCATTACTTCGTACTTTTACTCTTTTGAGAGCTTCATTGTTGTCTGACATTTTGGGTTTTACTTACATCTTACATCTTTGCTCTCATTTTACATGGGAAAAAAATCAAGATATGATTTGATATTTCTTATTTTTTGGAGGCCTCTATAAACTGTAATAAAATTTACTGTCATTGTCTCTCTAATTCTATCGCTGGTATGAAATGGAAGACAATCATTTTAATTTAATTAAATATTTAGAAATTATATGCCAAATACTTTAACTCGCTTATGTTATATAGTATATCGCTGCCCTTGATTTAAATGAAAAAAAACAATATGTCATTAAGGGTCACGATTTCATTAAAATTTTAATTGCCTTTATAAAGTGAATTCATCATCCCATTAAGGGCTTAGACTTATCTCACAAAATTTTCATCTAGATAACTCCCTTAATATACGCGTCTTTGAGACTAGTAAGTGGCATTTATAATTTGCCTTAATTTCAATTGTAATTTATCCCTATCTCCCCTCTATTGGGTTTATTTCTGCTTTGAGTCAGGCATTTTCTATCATCACGAAGTTCGACAAATATATCTACTTGCCAACCACACCACCTTTATACTGACACAATTTTTGGCATGTTTAAATTCACAATAATGAAATTTAATAATTTTTTTATTCTGGCTTGCCTTTATTATTAGTCAACATGACATTTTCTGACCTAAATCGGTTTGAATAAAAAAACCTAACAGAAGAGCTTGGACAAAAACGCCACTATCGTAGTGAATCAACTCTGCGTTATTGATTAATTGATTGAATATTTTAGTCTATTAAATCTGATACAAATTAGCAAGGTAATCTAAAAGGATAAATTATTGATTGGTTATGGATTTTTTAAACTATAAATTTATCAATTATTTCTCTTAGCTAACTCTAATCGAGTTAACTTTAGGCAAGTAAAGCTTATAAAAACCTCTCTTGATTGTGTTTGTTAATCATGCAGGTTGCTTATCGATGTTATCGATGCAGTAGTTCAATTAGGAAATCTATAATTTGTGCCAATTAAACTCTATGAAATGAGCGAATTCATTCTGTAGGGAACGAAGACCATCCCTTGGCTTCAAAGGGAACTAAAGGTGCTTTAATAACGCGAGTAAAGGATGTTCGATTGCCTTATACAGTGATTCCACTGCACTATGATTTGCGTTTGCAAGCTTTTATCGATGGTGTGGATGCGAAAAATTTCAAGTTCTCTGGTTCAGTGCGAGTGCGCTTGCTGTGCCGCGAAGCCACTGACGTCTTCTTTGTCCACGCTCACAACGACCTCAATGTCAATCAAAGTCTCATTAGGGTGTGTTAATTTGTTGAATTTAATGGACATGATATGTATTTTTATCATTCTTACTTGACTTTGAGAAAATTTCATATTAAAGGTTTTGATTTCTTTGATGTTATAGGATTTTGGTTTTTTTAGTTGACTGTTTGCAAGTACATATATTCATTAATGTATGGAGTTACGATTGCTGCAACACTCACCCGTAAACATCAGTCTACCATTATATTTTAATGAAGCGCATAAATGCACTCCGCGACATTGTTTCACTAGGCCAATAAGATCATTGTGCCATTTGTAATTATAGACTGGTATCTGAACACCAAGAAATGGCAAAATTTTCAAGGAAGAGGGAAAGGGAAGGACAACTGAATTTGGGGGAAAATTGCGTAATTTTGGATCTGTCCACTGTGTATCCAAAGGAGTGAACAAATATACCACTTCTAGAGCTCATTGACCAACCTTTTGTGTCGAGAAGTTGATCCTGTCGTCCTGGCGTATTTTCTCATTCAAAAACGTTCATTTTCTTCCAAATAGGCTAATTTTATCGTAAAGGGTCTCACCAGAGCCCCGTAATGCCAGGTCTAAAAAGGAGGTATGCATTAGGAATCACAGTAAAGGTTTTCTGCAGTTATTCTAAACTTCCATTCAAAAAATATTGCCCTTTCTACTGGCAATATTTGAAATCAATATCACTCTTAAGAATTTTCCGAACTACTAGTCAATTATTTCACAGTATTTTGACGTTAAAATTGTAGATTAATTTCAAATAGTGCAACAATGACTACCTGTCTGTGAACAGTGACTCTGTCTTGGAAGCGTTCTTGGGAAGATAGTTAAGTGGGTATTATTGTCGAGTGGATTCTTCGAATATATATATTTGACACCAATATTTGCTAACTTGTACATTATTTACAAATAAAAACTTCGAAATTAAAAAAAAATAATGATCAATTAACTAAACGTTGGCATAATTAGGTAGTCACTGGCATTTTAGAGATCCAACAAATATTAACCTCTTCTTAATGGGGCTTTCCGAATTTTTTGAAAACGTCACTAAGTACTGTTGCATTGGTATGTCTATTCTGGTCTATAATTTATCAAAATTCCGGCTTCACGTTGTCTACTCCACATATTCGCCGACGCATTTATTTGTTGCACAGAATGAAACAAATAATGATTAGTTTGGGTGAGAATTATCTTAAATGTGGGACCAATGGACTCGTTCAATGCTGGATAAAGGGGTATGGATAGTGCGGGAGTTGGGAAGTCCTGCTTCATCAAATTTCAATTTTCCAATCTTTCAATCTTGAAATAAGTACCAGGATTCATTTATTTAGGAGCTGAGCAGATGCATTTGCTATGACGTTCCGCAATTGTTGTTTCTACCACCAGTTCTAATATGTGTGCTGTTTGTTCATACTGCATAGGGTGATGGCGGAGTAAGAGCTTGCTCGTTTCAAATCGCTAACAACTTTAAATTTTAGCTGGTTAGCGAGAATGGCATGGAGGATTTAATAAAACGAAAGGACTACGACAAAGCGAGGCAATGGTTTAAAATAACCACCACAGAGATGCTTCAACCCACGAAAATCTACTACCTCTCCTTTGATGAGTTTGGTGCACCTCTGACTATCAATCTACGAGGCTGGTACCTAAGTACTTATGTGGAGAACAATGTCACAAAGTAAGATGACCTAGTCAATTCGTTTTCCTTCTGTTATCTTAATAATCATTAATAATACAAATAATGATAATGATTAGTACCTATCTGCTAGTCTGTTCTGATTTTATGCATTTGAGAGCCATCAGTTGCAGTTCTATTCCCTCAGTACAATTTTTGTAATTTTCCAGCCCAACTCCCAATTTTGGTGTAGGTAATTTATGCTGGAGCTGCTTTTATGGAAAAAAATTCGATTTAACTCGACTCAAACCAAAATCTCTCCTACGACCTCTAGTTTGAAAGACACGTACACTTACCTCCTTGGCCTGCTCATACATAACACATTAAAATGGGTAAAAATTATTTGGCTGTTAGAGATAGCATTACTTCTAGGCTTATATTGGCGCGTTGCATCCATCCATTTATTTTGTATCAAAGCTATATTAAGTTGTATGCAATAGACTTTACTAATTTCACCAAAATGCACATTGACTTTCATTGAATTCTCCAGAAAACTTGTTCCCTTATTGCAGATATATGGCTACAAGTCAGTTGCAACCGACTGAAGCTCGAAGAGTATTTCCCTGCTGGGATGAGCCAGCATTCAAATCAGTCTTTGAAGTATGTCCTTTGACATTTCTTAATTACGATTTGTATTTTCATGGTCTTTGAGCTGAATTAGCTCTAGAGATTGAAAGTAGGAATTTGCTACCACACAACATTTTTGTTTCTCGCGTAAACGACTTTCCCTAGTAATACTCAAATTTTATTTTTGCACCTGTGAGGATGCTGAACAAGCATTTTCAATGCCTTTGAATCATCGTAATTATCCTTGATTCAGTGCTAGGTTAGATGTTGCGACTTCGAATGTTTGGTCCCAAACGGGTAATCAACAGTCTGGCATTTTAGCTCATTAGCTAGCTGTAGGTTTCCGTTGAAATATGTTCATCCTAAAATGGAGTGGGGACTGGAGGGGGGGGGGGAGGGTGAGGGATGGAGCCGAATGAATTATTTTGTACATGATCAAATGGTTTATTATAAGTTAAACCCGTTCACTCTCCTTTAAAATTTCAACGCTTGACGCCACCTCTATTGGAGAGGAGACACGAGGAACGATTGAATCATCACTGACTGAATCTCACTAACGGCTGAAGAAGAGAGAGGGAAGAGGTCAGTGTAGAAGTAAGAATCTGAAGGTATCCAAGTAGTTCCAGTGTCATTTTAAATGTTGGACATGGGCAGGTGAATGAGTACATGCTGAGTGTGTTAGAGTGAAAACCAACATTCCATATGAAGGGGGTTTGGGGAGGGGGGGGGGAGGGGGTGGTTGCAGAACTGGAGTGCACTGACTGCTCTGTCTTCTCAAGCAGTGGAATATAGCGCTGCCTTTTACTGATTTACGAGTTCCATCATCGAGTAGTGTCTACCTGAATAAATAAAATTGATCAAAACAAAAATTGTGCCCTAAATTTATGGTTGTAAAGCATGTATACAAATCTGACAGAAATTATTAATTGATACAGTAATTTGCTAAATGTGATTGTTCGTAACTTATAATAATTCACTATTCTACTGCAGCTATGAATCTTACTTGTTAACAGCTCTTTTTGCTCTTACATAATATGCTCTTCAATACTAAGTGTCTACATTTTGTAATATCTCAAAGTGAAGTCGTTCTATTGACTTGACTGAATGGTTGATTGTATTATTGTAATTTTATGTTCTAGATAAAGTTGGTTCGTAAGGAAAACTTCCATTCACTTTCTAATATGCCATTGGTGCGTTCGCAATACCTTAGTGACGGCTGGGTTGAGGACAGTTTCAAACCCACTCTGAACACATCCACATATCTTCTTGCCTTTGTGGTCTCCCAAGTAACGAGTATATCTGGGTTAGATGCGAAAGGCAGAAATGTAAGTCGTAATTTTTTAATTTTTATGTCACCTTTAAGAAAAGTAAAACAAGATGTGATGAGATTTTTCCCCTCTAAAAATGGAGCTTTATCAAATATTTCAGCCGTGGCAAGTACCACTTTATCGTCCAGAGTCTATGAAGATTTGAGAAGCTCATTTCCTATGAATTTTATTTTCAAATTTAAATTCGAATAGTAAAGTTTTGCATTGACAAAAATTTTCATTATCGGTCCAACTTCGTTTTGACATCCCAAATTTCATCAATTTTAAGGATTTCTATAGTAATGGATTGAAGGTTGCAAACAGACATTATTCGAAATGAAAATTACTTTTGGCCATTTGAACTCCTGTAATGGGCGTAGAATGGGTATAATCATAAAAGACCATCATTTGAACTCTGAAACCTACTGTATTTTACAAAAGAGTTCATGAATTATTCGGCATTGCTCCTCTTGGTTTGCTTCTGTTATGAAGGCAGAAGAACAGTTATCTATTGGTGGTTGTAATTTACTTGCAATGTTCTTTTTTCGAATATTGGTATGTTGCGATACGGTGAGTGACGTGTGAAGCACTGTAATCAGCGTTCCACTGACCTAATTTTGTTAATTCTATTCGACTTTCCCTACGTGAAAATCGGAATTTAGGCAGTAGGCTATGATGCCATCTTTGGTCACAGTTCACTGTGCGTTTCAGTTGAGTCAGTGTTGCTAAAGCAGCGCTCAGTTTCGCGAAAATTGAACTTTCAGGAGACTTGAGTTGAGAATTTCTCGAAGATATGTTACGTTAAAATGAATGTTCAAAAATAGCAAAACAAATAGCATTTCTCTTTATTCTGTCTATGTGTCTTTTTTTCAGTTCACTGTTTGGGCCCGTCCCGATCTCATTTCCGCCGCCCAATTTGCTCTTGAGTTGGGCAGAAAGATTATCAGTTTCTTCGAGGACTACTTTGAGCTCGACTATCCTCTTGAAAAAACCGGTAAATTACCTTCAATCACTTAAAACTCATTCAAACTTGGTCATATCATATTTATTATTACTGTTAATCCAGTCCACATTCTAGTAACAAATGTTCATTCACGCATTCTCGACCTTTACCTGACTATTTACAGAAAAATACTTTTTTCGAGTTGCATAGAAGACATCAAAGAAGTTTATCCATGCCTCCTTGTTGAAATGATATCGAATAATGACGGCGGTAAATCGAATATTGTCATGTACACTTTATTAGCCATTCCGTTCACTGAATGCGTACCGATGGACACACAGGCCTCTGATTTTGGACATGAGGACGTTAATTACTTCACCAGTTCACCACCAGCCCAAATATGTCATACTTTATGCATTTTAAAGTGAAGCTTTTCAATGAATAAATACAAGCTTTAGATAATAATTCTACAAATAATCTCCATAAACATGCGCAACCTTTAAAATGTTTAAAGCAAAAAATCTGTTTTTGTGGAAGTTACTTTCCGAGTCATGAACCTGTGTTGGCACGACTCGAATTTCACATCTCAATGACAAGAAATGAAAATTTTGTCCTTATTTAAGTTATTAATGATTTTTAATTAAAAAACTGTCCCAAAAAATTAATATTTTTTCTCCATAATCTACGCCTTCGACGTCCGCTCAAAGATTTTTTTTAAAAACATGTGTACTCAAGTTTCGTGCTAAAAATTTAGGCTATATCGAAATCCATAGCTTATTGTGTGTGCTTTCGAGCGAAAAAATTGCTGAATAATAATTCATTTTACGAAATTTTAAAATGCTTTCATATGGGGATGTTCTAGTGATTTATTTTTGGTTCTTTCAAGCTCCCTTTGTCAGGCGAATTTTTAAAATTCTCTTAATAGAACTTCGCTACTCAAGTAACTAGTTTGCTTCCATTCTGATTTAGGAAAAAGCTAGCATAAATTGGTTTTTTGATGCTTAAAATCTGTTGAGAATAGAGTGGTTCCACGACCATTATTTTTCGATTTGCGATGTTTTACATTTTGACCAATGTCACTCCCGTTTGCATGATCTTTTTCACCCCTTTTCCCAATCTACCCGAAGGAAATGTTGAAGATAAATTTTAAAGCAGTTCAAAGCTTCTGCCCGCTTAATAAGCATATGCATTTACAGTGGTAGCACTGCTTTTTGGCGCTTAGTTATGTCCTTTTGCAGAACAAATGATCTCCCTAAGTGCTAGCGGGAACCAACGGTTGTTCTCCAATCAAAAACTCAAGTGTAGGTTGGGAGAGGTGGTGTATTGGACATTCGCAGAATATGAGAAAAATTAAAAATCATAAAGTTGAATGGAATTTCGCATCTCTTGAAAATGGTAAGACCCTGCCAACTAGGAGTTCCGACGAGGTAGAGATATGAGTGAACACATAGACCCACTATAATTCCTCGAAATTTCTTCGCCTTGTCTTTCAGATTTTTTAGTAGCGGAGCGGTCCTGGGTGCGTCAAACCCATTGAACTTTTAACTGAATGCTGTGAACTTCCTAGTAAGCAGCAAGAATTGCTAATTGAGTGTCTCTTAATGATCACTCTTACACGAGCTCTGTTCTATCTGAACTCGCGCTTTAAAATCCCTTTTCTCTGCCCATATTTCTACCAATCAGCTTTTAATATGTGCAATGGAGATTGATAAGAGGAATAGCCAGATCCCATCAATATATGCATGAGTTTATTCGATGCATTGAATTTCAACTCTGTTTCTCTCTTTCAGATATGTTGGCCGTTCCACACTTTGCCGCTGGGGCAATGGAGAACTGGGGCCTAATGATATTCCGAGAGGCAACTCTCATTTGGGACCCTACTTCTGGCATTGAGAATGCCAAACAGAAAGTGGCTAGCGTCATATCACACGAAATCGCCCATCAGGTATGCCTCTTCCAATTAACTTCTGCTTATTACTACTAAACTAACATTGATCTCAAGCCCTGTCTAGGAGTAAATTTAATTAGCTCACTGTGCATGCACTTTACAAAGACATTCTGGTTGTTGCGACGCTCGGCCTATCCGTGCACATCCTACCATTAATTGTTTGGCAATTTTTTATCTTTTTCATTAACTTCCAAGCTTTTTTTGCGAAAAAATGTACTAGTATTCCTTATGAGTAGTGAGGTGGTATTATGAAACTACACTATTGACTAACTCCAATTCGGCCTCGCTCCCGACGCCTTTGCAACTGGCTTTGCAGACGAGCACGTCAACTACCGCTGGTTGAAATTGTTAGTTCTCTGTCGATTATGGTGGCATACTACCAATTAAGCTGGAATTTTGCTAATTAATGCTTTTTGTAGGCCTCTTCCTTTCGAATTGGCCCCCTTCAGTCATTCATCACTCCCGAGAACTTTCAAAATCAAAATGATCGGTTGTATTGGTTATCATTGTCAATTGAATTGCAGTCACCCATGTACCTTCGCAGCTATTATTGCTGAATATAGAGACGGGATCATCTGTTGAAGTCTTCGTTTTGATTGATTCTCGTCTTCCTTTCCTTCATATCTCATCTAGATGATTCTCACTGGGAATAATCTTGGCTGTTCTCATAAATATTGTTTAATCGGCAATGCTAAATTCCATTATTATTATGCCTTTTAATACATTAAGGCTCAATTCGTATATAAGGACAGCAGACTTGCGCCTATAGCAGCCTTTTATAAATCTCTGCTATTTCATTTTCAATCGTCCGAAATTGTCGGTTACCTGGCAGACTGATTTTACTAGTTATTTAAACGCGGGTGCTCTAAATGAGTTCACACTTAGATGAAGTTCTAGATTAAATTTCCTCCCGAACATTGACATTTAATGGACTTCACCAAATTTGAATGTACCATGAGTACTATATTCATTTCATAATTAATAGTAATTGATTGTATTCATTCGTTATTATATTCTTTTAGCGAGATACGTACTCGAGGGGAGGTATAAATGCGGGAAAAAGTTGAAATTTCGTAGAGAGAAGCTTTTGGAAGTAAATGGAAATGAGCTGACCGGAGGACTTAACTGATGTAAGAGAAATGAGTTAAAAAGAAGAGATCCAAGTAGCTGCGTGGAAACCAGGATCTCGGAGTCAAGTCAGATGACACCATGATGCTTGGGAACAAGAAGGCAGTCAACATCTTTGAAATGGACTAGTTTAAGATTGAATAAGTGGTCATGAAAATGTGGAGCAATGCATCCAATGTTCATTTAAGTTTCTTTATGAATTTGTTAGTTGCTCCAATGTGTATGCATGTAGATATGGTTTTGCCGATCGAAAACGATTTCAGTGATTGATAAGTTGGATGAAGCATTATTCCAGTCGCCTGGGGTAAAATCAGTCGTGTACAACTCATGAAATATGCGAAATTAATTTTTCATTCTCATATATTCATTTTTGGAAGTAACAATCTGGGTGGGTAAATGATATTACTCTAACCTTAGAATTTAATTACTGTCACTAAAATCATTATTATTTTTACACCTGGCTATATACCAAGCATTTCAAATAAATAATAATTCATGTTCTGAAATTTCGTCTAAAAATCTCATGGGATTTCCTTCTTAAGTTAATAAAGCTGTTCACTGGAAGTCACCCGACAGGAGCTTGATGTTGTTAATTAGCCCAAGGCCAGTTGAAGACGGAGCCCCCGGTGAGAAAATCCTGAATATACGACATCAATAAGCAATATGCAAGAAAATTGCGAACTTTTTGCAACGATTTCTAATTTGCATTATTTTATTATCTAGCAGTTGAATGAACAGATGTTTTGCTATGTTTAGACAGGAGGGAAGTGGAGGCTGAATAGAATTCGACGATGTTTTTTTTAGCCACAGCCTCTTAATAAATGTAGTTTGCTGTAACTGTTCCAAGCTTGAAATTTCTTGTTTCATCTCTTTGGTTCATTGGAGATTTCTTGACTGCCAATTTTAGAGTTCGTCTACCAAATTATTTACTCAAATTGCCTGTTACGCCACTTTGGCTAATTTGCTAATTTTTTCAGAGATGAATTAAATCAATCTGATTGGAAAGGCTTTTAGCAGACATAGTAGACATGTTCTAATAGTCTTCTCTAAAGCCTAATATTATAAAGGTACTCACTTGTTGGGAAAAATAAAATTTCTGAAAAAGTCTAAACATTTGTGGCAGATATGTAGTCAACGGTTCCCTATTATCTATGAAATTAACACGTTTACTTGAATTAATTTTTCATTGGAATAGGTTTTCATTTCTGCGTATTTTAAAATTATTCTTTTCTTCATTTCAGTGGTTTGGTAACCTGGTAACCCTCGACTGGTGGGAAGATCTTTGGTTGAATGAAGGCTTTGCAACTTTTGTGGAATGTATTGGCGTCGCCCATGCTGAACCTTCCTGGAATATGGTATGTATCCTAATGACTAGTTAAATCTCGTCGAATCAATATTGATGTTGTCGAATTGACGAAAGTTTTAGGAAGTATGAAGCTGTCGATGGAATTGTCTACACTAATGCAAAAAACAATGTTTTTGATTTTTAATCATGGGAAGCAATTGAAATCGATTAAAAAGGTGCAAATAATTGTTTCCAACGAGTCTTCCGTCATTAGACTTTTCGATTCCTCTATTTTCCTATCAAACCGAGTTTCGACTTCAATTCAGTTTTTGCTACCAATTGTTTGGGATCTTGTTTGATCTTGCATGATATTTAACTACTAGGTTCAGTGTACCATCTTAGAGGTGAGTTAGGTACAAATTGTAAGTATGCAGACCGTCGTAATTCTCAAAGTTAATATCCATATATTCAGATACTTCCGAGTTTATTTTTGACGGTTATTTGTGAAGGTATAGTATTCTTCATGACTTATCCTAGCCAACTATTTATTTGAAACTCTGCTTTAAAATGAGGATCTTAGTTACGAAGTCACTAGACCATTGTTTATTTATATGCGTATTTCGGTTTCAATGATCTGATAAAAGCAATTTTAACTCACAATTGCCATCACGATGCATTGGCGTGGACTAATGGCTATGATTGATGTATCGAAATTCGAGTTAAGCTTTAAGAAGAAAGAAGACAATTTCCCATTTTGCCGAAACCAGGTGCCGATTGAGGGAGAATGTGCGCATGTGAATTCATCTGCTGAGAGCTATCTATGCAGAAATTTTTTTATGAAGAAACTGTTCACATTTTTGAGCATATAAATCGGTGATGTGGCGCACAATCCCCACCAACTTCTTGTCAAGAAGAAGGTCACGAATTTGGTACTCTTTGTCCAATTTTCTGCGACCTACATGATCAAACCCATTAATTATTGCTCGTCAAAAGATAGTCAATAGGATTTCCAAGTTGTTATTTCTCACCGAAAGTTGAAAGATGTTGAGAAAGTACTGAAGAAAATGAAATCAGTAATTAAAAGTTCTTGCCTTTCCTATTTTATTTCCACATTCCCGAGTAAATTGCCACCTGAATCGGTGATATTGGCAGTTTATCAACCTAAACAAAAGTGCTGTAAGCACAGAGAAAGTGCTTTGCGTGGTTGTCTAGTCGTAGAATGACCTGGATCAGAAGATGTTTGGAAACCAAATGGAATGTTTTTTGTTGCATTCGAGAGAGAAATTTCACCTCTTATGCACTGAATTTTTTATTATTCGATACCTATGCACACACACACACACGTACGGATATGCAAGGCCACCAGTGAAGAAGCCGTCACCACAATTATTGTCTGAGCGGGCAGCCAATCATTTATCACCTATTTTGGGCTCTATAAAATATATTTTGTCAAAACGGTCGGTTGAGATGCAAGTCTGCTTTTATCTGAGTAGGTTCAATAAAGGGCAGCTGAGAAGTCAGAAAAGGAGGCCCAAGTATTTTAAACCTGAATGTAGGTAAACCAAACACGGTTTTTGTTCCAGCAGAAAAAAACTCTTTCATTTCAATCGCAATGTTAGTAGGTTGATTAAGAAAAAATATTACTACCAACTGTGGACATTGATCTGAGAGGCCTACATCTCGCAATGCGAAATCGTGTTAATAACGAATTCAACATGTATCATATGGCGTTGGTTGTGAGACCACTGTTCTTGTCACCCATAGTTCAAAGCTAAATGAATTCAGTTTATCACAATATGTGAATGACAGGGTATTCTTTAAATCCTAACAGGGTGAATGAACCAGATTTCTAGCCCGTAAGTTAAAACTCTCCTTACGTGGGTGTGCAATACGATCACAACAAATTGAATCTAATCTAGATTTGTTTTAATGCATCGTCGGGACCACTGGAAAATGTTGCAAACATGCCTCATTGGCGTCTTGGCTAGCTAAAATTGATTTCAATTTTCGTGTATATTTCATCCCTTTCAGGACGAGTCATTTGCTGTACAACACGTGCAGAAGGTCCTATATGTCGATTCGATGTCCACAACTCGTCCTGTCTTCCTTCCTGTCTCACATCCAGATGAAATCAACGAAAGCTTTGATACCATCTCATACAGCAAAGTGAGCACTGGTTTCTTAATATTAATTGTCGTTACTACTATTATTATTACCCCTGACAGATAAAATGAGTTATAGTTATTGATAGCGTATCAGAAAAATGTTAAACCAGTCTTCTATTGGTGTGGTGGGAGTGGAGTGGGATTCATTTGATATTTGAATCCAGGTGGGGATTTCTACCCAATTTTCTCACGTTTTAAGTTTTATCTCCGTGTTCCTGATTGTATCCAATCAACGATATCCAAGCCATTTTGGTCGGCTGATTAATTTTGATGCTTGTTGCAGTGCAGCAGTCAGTGCACATAATTGGAGATTTAATTAAATTTTGATAGAATATTTGATTTGGAATAAATTTTTCAATGTGAAAAGTATGGAAATTCTATAAAAAGCAAAAAAAAGTTATTCTAACTTAAAGTTTAATAAAGTCTTTTTTTTGTAATGCTCGTAAAAATTAGAATTTTTCGAACGTGATCTTTATTGGACGAGATATTTTATTGCCTCCGTTTCTAAAATTGGTCGGTTAAATATAATTTATAAATTCAAATAAAAATATATGGCTAATTGGTGTCATGGAAATATTGTTTGCCAAGTTCATTCGCCATTCCTCTTATCAACATATTATTAACTTATCACCTCACGCGAAATGGCCATAATTGCAGGCGAATTTTGGATCATTGCAAAATTATTTTTCTTAAATCTTAACTTCATTTTATTTGAATATTTATCTGTCAAATTTTAGAGTTGATATATAGAAATTGGCATTTCTCGTATCGTCTCTATTAACGGAGTTATTTAAATGAGTGCGAATTATTTTCCTCGCTTTAAGAGTACTTCAGCATAACAAACTATTACATTCCCGTTATCCAATAGAAATTATTTATTTTCATCATCTTCTTAAACAAAATACGGCCACTTAAGCCTGCTTAATTTAAATAGCGTGTTTTTCTGGCGTACTCAGACCTTCTAAATGTTTTTTTAAATAAATCTATGCTATTGTTTGTCCCTATTTCCGTGCCCACTTTACACTTCTGGTCCGTTAAGGCTCGCCTCCCCCCCCCCCCAACCCCTCCACCTAAATTTGGTCTATCCAGTTAATTTGTCTGTTAGTTTGAATGGCAAATAACCCATACATATCTGTTTTTTATCAATCCCAGCTCATCGTTTTGACCTGCAAATAGATAGTGCCTTTCCAGACGTCTTCACTTCGACCTACTATTGACTAGTGAATTCTACTAATAAGGCACCTACAGCACATACAGCACAAAGGAAGATTCAATTGGTTAATTAAGTTGGATATTTGTTAAGTACACTTTTTGTGGCTAAATATGCTTCATGTTAAGAGCATTGGAAGACGTATTACATCACATCTCAATGGGCCTATTTTTTTCGACAATATCTTGGTTGGCGTTGGTTCAATTAGTCTTATCTTTCTTAAGAGCCTACGTAATCAGAGTTATGACCTTTGAAGCCCATTTGGATTTGTAATATAGTGTACACTCCGATAATAAACTATCTCATATGAATACTGACTCCTTGTCTGCGACTGCGCATACATTTTACTTCAGTACACTAAAGAATTTGATTTTATTTTACTCTTAAATTGACTGAGCCATGACTTGCTTTCTCACTTATTTGTCTTCTTTATACACATATTCACTCATTGGTTTTTTTTTCATTAAAAATGGACGGTTTCTACCCATTCGAAGATTCATACTCAACCTCTTATTATCTAGGGAGCTGCAGTTCTCCGAATGATGGAAGCCTTCATCACTCCAGAAATATTTCGTCAGGGTCTAAAAGTAAGTCTCCTTTGAGGTCCCCATATCTGCATATAAGTGATCCTGATTCCTTAACTTTCACTTCCAGATTTATCTGAGCAAACACAAGTTCCGGAATACCAAACCCACAGATCTCTGGAGTGCTATTGAGGAGGTAAATGTGTTCTATTGACTTTCTTATTTTCCCTTAAAGCTGCTTTAGCGACTCCAATACTATTTGAAGTTCACTTGTCAGTGTTAGTCAGGAAAGTATTTACGCCTCACTTTGTGAGTTCTGTTTACCCCGGTCTGTCAAGAATGGTCGAAGTACGATATGTGATGAAAACACTCGAACGATATTTCAAGCAAATTTTTTTTAAGGAAACGGTTTTTTATGTTCGTGAGAAACTCCTTTCTATTAATATGAGTATTACCAAATTTGCTTGAGTAACTATGTTTCCGGAATTGAAGTAATTCAGACCTGAGTGAATTTTTCCTCCTCTACTTCTCCATATTGGCTGTGAAGAAGTCTTTCTTTGCGATTTGTCAATATACTACCCCTGCCCTGCATTTTTTGGAGGGGAGCAGGGAGATGCCAATTTACACATTACCTATGTAACTGGGAAACGTTAATCACACTCGATTTGACAATCAACAGGGTTTTAGTCTGCAGCTCAGCTCTAACAACAGCGATAATCTTTTTCGTATCTTAAGTTCATGACTTGTTGAAGCATTCTATTGTATTAAGTTGGCAATGGTATCTGATATGGTAAATGTGTGTGTGTGTGCTTTAATAGTTATTCGTGAATTATTGTTGGGAAAAATATGTTTCAACAATGATAATAGCTTATAAGATTCTTTAAATTTAATGTGTTTATTTGGATCCTTTGGGGACTCGTCCATTTCATGGCATATATTTACTAAATAGAGCTAGAATCTTTGTTTGTTGTTTTTACAGAAATCAAATTTTTTGCGGCACATCTAAATGACTTATTGCGGATTGCAATGCAGAATTACTTAAGTAAAAGCTCGCAATTTTCGCTTTCAAAAAATTTCATATTAATAAATTAATATCTGTTTTTAATGTGTTTCTAATTTTATGACTAACTGACTTTCGCAAAACCTCGAACTGGTAAATGAATCAATCATTTGTAAGATATGCTTTCTTTTCCGTTTTTACGCTCTTTGATCATTAGATTGTTTCCAAATATGGGAAATGGCAAAATGGACCAAAGTCCGAATGAAAAGAGGGATTTGGGGTGTCAAGGTAGAAATTTTTAAAGAATTTAAGATATTAAGAGACCCTCTTTGAATTCCTGAAGTGTTGAGCCATCGCTCTGGTTCCAGGGAACAAAATTCACTCTGTACTATATCTGAATGTTCTGGTCTTATTTTATACATTGATCCATGAAAGAAATATATTCTAAATCTAGCACAGCTCACAAAAGTTCACCAAAGGTGAACTATAGTAAATCTTGTGCTGTTCCTTTCATTATGAAAAGATATTATCTTATCTTTCTAGGCGAATGAGGTATCAAACAACTATATAGATGTGGAGGCCGTGATGAATAATTGGATCAAACAAGCCGGCTACCCAATTGTTACCGTCAAACGCCTCGGTGGAAATCAATTTGAACTCACTCAGCAGAGATTCGTTGTCGGGTCTGGTCAGAATGACTCCGCCCCCAAGTTCAACAAGTTACAAACACTTTTCCTCTCTCTCTCTCTCTTCTATTCGTCAGTAATAAATAACTACCGTTGACTTTTGTGTTTCAGAACCGTATGGAACATTCCTCTCACCTATGCAACTAAGTCGGAGAATATGACTGAAGCGGAGAGGAGAATCATCTGGATGAATGATGGTAACCTGATATTTCCTTATAGTTAGCATTCTGTATGTTTGATTGTTAAGAACGTGAGAGAAGTTATGTCGTAGACTCGAAATCGATGACATTGTAGATGAGTTATGATATGTGGTAGGAGATCGTTTTGGGTAGCAGCATTGATGAAAGTCTCCTTTCTTTCTCTCTCCCTCATTTGTGCTGAACTCTAATCATATTTTGATAATGCTCCTAATTTTGAGAACACAATTCCTCTTTGAGTAGGCGCGTTTTTAGACACCTGTTATACATGTCGAATCTGCTTCTGTTTTTAATGCGAGAAGGATCTCTATCGAAATCCTCGAATGGTGTAGCTTGAGGAGTCTTAATGTTTGTTTATAAAATTGGAATATTAAATCAATTGCGTTTTTTTGCTGGTCAAAAATGGGAAGAATATTCCAGGCTAAATTCGTGCCTCCGCAATGAATCTGATGTCTCTTATCAGCTAGGGTAATAATCAGAACGGAGTGAAAGAGGTAGAAAACTTGGCTAAATTGATACTCATCAAAGAGTTCCATGCAGAGGCAGGTCGATAATGATTTGATTGTTGATATTTATCGAAATGGGAATATAAAATTAAGATACATAAATTGATTTCTGTAGAATAGATTAACTTATAGGGGGTGGGGGGTGGGGGCGTGCTCTTTATTCCCCTATTTGGTATCGGATCCTCTATAAACCTAACATAACAATGATAAATAGCGAATGTACACAGCTGGCGTAATTACTAACCCATTCGTCTGCCAAGATAGAGGACTCGGTACTGAAGCCTGTCTATGTATATCCAATAACGTGGTGCACTGGTTAATTCTGGATAACAGGAGTAGACCGGAAAATGAGAATGTCTCAAAAGTGGCTTCAATATGTCTCACCTTTATATACCTTCAATTTATTGGCTGGAATGCTTCCAAGTCCTATAAAGAGTGAATGAAAAGCACTATTTAGAGGGGCGTTGTGAGGCTTTGAGTGCGTTCTCTAGAAATGTGCGCCTCAAGGATTGAGTTTCAAATCACAAGTCTCACTTTTTTTGACATTCGCGAAAAAGTGGGGAAAGAAATCATACGTATTTTCTTGTCTTTTATTATTTACGCAAATAAATTATTTAGTTTAAAGTGCCATTTTACATGCTCATAATTTTTAATTTTGATTTGAAATTTTGATTCAAAATGAAAATTTCACATCGTTAGGTGTTTATTTATGCTTTTCATTTTTACCCTATTGACATTTTGCACCAAAGGTTACTTTAAAAGGTCATATATTATGAGGTCAACTAATCATGACCTACTTTTAAACGTGTGCCACTAAATAATCTGATGACATTTGCATTTGCATTTCATAGATTATCTTATTAAGTCTACCCAAAGGATCCGAAGGTTCATTTAAAATATTTTAAAGGTTAAATTAAAGCTAAACGGCTATAGCCTTGACACGTCAATGGCTTCTCACACTTCAGACACTTTCCATAGACTAAAATCTGCTGAGAAGGGGTGGTACTGAAAACAAGTACATGGAGAGCAAGCGTTATCTGCAGTCTCTACACTAATTCAAATTCTTTTGATAATGGTAACACGCATGTATCCGGGAATCCAGTAGTTTAGCGGGTTGATTGGCTTTTGTTGTTCACATACACCTCTCAACATACTCATTTCTCTTAACCTCTTAGAAGTCCTTTAATAATTTTTATCGGTTGATTATCTACGAACATAGCGAGGGAAATCTGTCAACTCCCTTATCTCTCTTCTAAGAGGGTCCTAAGAGGGATTTAGCTCACTCAGTATTGACAAGTCTGCCTCTTATTTCCTAATTCCTCACCACAATCCCCCCCCCCCCGCTCCTTTCTTTAATCCAATTTCAGTTTTCCAGTATGTGGGTCGTCCTTCAGAAGTCATTCATTTTGTACGAGGATTTCCAAGCCTAATTTGATCCAGCTTTACCATTGGAGCTACGGATCAATTTAAGTTACAGAGTTGTTAGTTCGCGAATTAAATTTGAATAAAGATATCGGCTTTTTGAATTTTTGGTTGGACTTTACCGAATGTTCTACCTTTATTGCCCTGAAGCGTATCTGCGCAATAATCGTGATAATAAAATTAACATTAATTTGTGGGGCGCGTGTGTGACATTTCACTTCTGCATCATTAAAATATCCCCCACCTCGTCACTTCATTGCAATGATCTTTCAATCTGCGTACTTTCGCCCCTGTAGAGAGCCTGCGACTTCCCATCAACGTTGGTGATGGCGAATGGTATGCAATTAATCTGCGCCAGACTGGTTTCTACCGCGTCAACTATGATGAAGAGAATTGGAGAATCCTGACGGAAACTCTCATCAGAAATCATCAGGTAGGGATGGTAACTAAGTCCATTAGGTGCTCAAAGATCAGTCAGTTTTGCAGTTAAGTTTTAAGTTTTTGAAACCTCTTGGATGGATTATTATTTGACTGTTTATTGGAGTTAAATGAAATTTGACGATTTTGATCCTCGTGTATTGGTCAGGACCTCCTCACTTTGAACTATTTATGGACGTCGCCTAACGTTTAAGACTGGTCCTCATTAGTCCCACTATATTTTAGCTTTCATTCATTTTACAATCAGGTATTTCAAGCAACAGATCACTAATTTATGTGCTGGTCTGGGAATTTAGAGGTTATGGTTACGAAGTTCATCGGTGCTCATCCTGTGAGCGAAATGCTCTGGTGAATAGTGGGTGATTCTTCGATACCTCTTCTCTAAATATGGAAGTATTTTTATTAGTGGGCTTGGGATTTACTAGGTAACATGAAAGAATCCACCCATAAGTTTGAATGGTCATGTCTTCTTTTATTTTATGCCAACAGATTATGATGATTCCGTTGATGTGTCTATTAACTCTGTAAATATTGAAGAAAAAGAATATTTGCTAATATAAAGGCATGCCTTTTGTCAATTTCAAGCTATATGTCACCATTTGCGCAAACGAAAATTTGCTCCATCTCCAAGGAATTGGTGCTTTCAGTACTGTTTATTGAAACAACTCTAATTCGCCACACTTCTAAGATTAGTAAAAGGCCAATCGTCAAACTGGGTCAAATTATCGGTAAATTCTGTATAAGCTCGACTTTTTCGGCTGAGATATCTCTTTTGTTGAAGTTGGCATCTTTCTAATCGCTTAAAGTCCTTTTGATGTCTAACAGTAGAAAACAGCATCTATTGCAAACCATTTATTTATATCAAATGGCAGGCTTTATGAGAGTTATCATTAGCCCTTTCGTTGACTTCGGGCTTCACAGAGGGAAGGACCATCAAATTAACAAAAAGTGGAGAGGGGGAACAGAGAGTGATTCACAGATGCATAAAAGGCAGACAGGCAGATACAAAGGTAGAGAAAAAGGTAAGGTGGGTACTGTGGAAGTGGTCGAATATGACATACAGCAGTCGGGTCATGGTAGTTTGAAGTCAACTGCCGGTTTATAGACTTTTTGCTGTATGAGTATACGTTGCCCAGGATGCACCACGTGGAGATAAGTCTATCGCGTAAATCATGATATTGGGAGAAATAACAAAGCGTCTGTGAGATGCATATGAAAATCGGGACATAAATGTCACGCGCACACACACACGCACTCTAATTGAGATTAATAGTCAATGTGAAAGTGTGCTTTAAGTGCATATGTGGGAAATGTTCGAGTAGGCTCAATTTGTGTGAACCTTCAATCGTAAAATCGTCTCTCTCCCTAGATGGTTCAAAAGTGGTATTATTTTGGTAAGCATTTAGGAAGCGATTCTCCACTCTGGTCTATAAGTATCCTTTTAGCGGTCCCACTTTCCACCTCTAATAAGTTTTGCTTCGGTAAAATTTAAACTAATTAAATTTTTGTATAATTTGAGATTAATTACGTCCATATAAATTTGCTCGAGAAGAAATGATTGGAATCAAAAACTGTAATATTCGGAAACTTTCCATCCAAAGTGGTAACTTTTGAACTGGAAACGGTTGATTATTCGAGAATTTATCCTTATAATCACTTAAATAATCAATTAAAATTTATTGTACTTGAACAAATGAACATTTGAAGCCACACAATTGCATTTGTTTGATGTTAATTTTAGGAAATACCACGATTGATGCGTGCGCAATTGATTGATGACAGCTTCCGCATTAGCAAGTAAGTTCTATTGACTTGTTTTAGTTTCAATGTTTGCGCCACAAGCGCAATTGACGGTTGGATTATAATAAATTGTGTGTGTTTAATGTTTAACGAAACCACACACAAAGTTTTCAGGCGCCAGTTTCCATTGGCCTAGAAAGGGGGTGTGTGTGTGGCAGTGGTGGGCCGATTTCAAGGTTGAAATACGCTGCAAATTTAAGGTTCATATTATTCGTCGTGTTGTCCATTGAAGTATTTTTGCCTGCATAACAGAAAGACTAGGATGGATCTTTATTCGTCCTAGAAGGTATCAAAGTAGGTCAGAAAACTTTCCCGATAATTGTTTTTCCAAACCTCATGATGATCACTACAGCAAGATAAGAAACAACCAGGGAAAAGGTGTTGGTCTCATGAAACAAAGCGAAAGGGGCTCCTGCGAAGATGGAAACACATTCCAATATTAATAAAGAGTTTTAAAATGGAAGTTATATCTAGGTGATAGAAAGAGAGATGGTTATTTCATACATTTGACATTTGAGTTTGCAACTTTAAGCTCGGGGCTAGAAGGCAGGACCCAATACGTATTTCTTTGGTGTGGAGATCCTATCTTAAGAATGCCAATGTACAAAGTAAAAGGAGTTTTCTGAGTGGACATGTGCAGTTACTGGAAATCCTGTGAAAAGTCGACAGTTAGAAGACAGTTAACTGAATAAAATTGGTGAAGTTTAGAATTATTTTGACTCGGAAAGAGTGGGCTATAAATTGTGTCAAATGGATGAGGAAGCTCTAATATCTATGAAAATACAAAGATATGGTGATAAGGATTTTTTCAACTTATTCAGATGCACACTTTTACCTCTTTCTCCGAAAAGAGGATGATGTGCGTTGTAGTGATATGAGAATCATAACTAAGGACGCACATTGGTTGTGTTTTTAGCGAATTGCTTCAGTTAATAATGTTTATACCAAATGGAAGGGTATTAATTTACCTCTTTTAAATGCAGTCTTATCGAAACGCGTGGAAATCACTATTGTTTGGAATTGAAACCACCATTTTAGTACAGCTAGACTTCTTCGTGAAATAAGTTAGTCAAGCTAAGCTTCGTCAAATTCAGAAAAGGCTTAAGTTGCCTACATTTGCCTTAAAGCACTAGGGGTAGTATTGTAGTAGAGTAGTATTTACTGTTCTGGTGGGTAGGAATGAATGACCAGTCAAAAATTCAATTCTGTGATTTTTTCACCGCAATGTAAAAGTAACGATCTAGAAACTGTCCCAAGTTGAGGACGTGGAGGCTTGGGGATGAAAGAGGAAGGAGGGGAGGGGGATAGGTTATGGAGGATTACTGTGTTGGCCGAGCATCACTCTATTGGTAACATTCTTAAGACAAAAACATCTTATTTTTGCATTACTTATGATCGACGTTTTCTTGTAATGAGCAAATGTCTCTTTTAAAATGAGTAATTGAGTAGAATGGATAGTAGAGTAGAATGGACTGAAAGGAATGAAGGAAGTAAGGGTAGAGGTTGAAGAAAGCACAGCTGGACTGTGTCTTATAATGCCGAGACTGTCGGGCAGTCTTTTGCTCCCTTGATGCTTGAATCAAATGAAATACCTCTAAAATAACAAATAGGAGAAAGTGGATGTGATTTCAATTGCCTACGTTTACTTTCAGCTCAAAATCTCAAAATATTGAAATGCAACATTTGAGATAATGTGCAGGAAGTATCCAGGCACTAGAATAAAACGATTTTATGCAGAAATGGAGGAGTTGACGGTGGGAGGGGTTCTACGCATGTAAACAGCACAATATTCATGGACAACAATTCGCAGTTAGGTTTCCGTCTCTAATGCGTACTAGAAAAGTTTCAATTTAAAACTAATTAATGATTGTTTTACTAATTTGAGAAGATGTGGAATTTTATCGATTCGCTTTTCTCGGTCAGACTTTGGGATTTAGAATAGATAATTTAATTAAATCCAATTGTTCCGTATTTTTATTGTATAATATCCTGTGTGTGTGTTAACTCCGTTACTATGGTCAAGTCTAATTTCCCTTATTGATAACAACCTTCGGACCGTAAACGAACATTTTGATTGACACTATAGTCGCAGAATACTTAAGACACAAGCGGTATCTCTTGGAGAAGAAATTTCAATACCAAAATTCAATTTTGCCACATTTTTATGACTTTTAATCATAAGAATACATTCAAACCCTTAAGAAGTAGTGGGGGAGGGAAGATATTTCAGTTGTAACATTTGGACTGGGGGCCAGGGACTCAAGACAAGGTTTAGAAAAAAATGCACAGAGGAATGCTTTCCTCTACTCTATTTATACTGCTTATGTTTGTCCCTTCGCAGTCAGGGCTCTCTTCCAGTAGAGACGTTCCTTAATCTCACGCGGTACCTTCGAGATGAACGCGAGCATGTGCCTCTCTACGTGATGGCTCGATCATTCGATGTTCTCAACTATCTACTGGTTATGCACGAGAGCCAATCACTCCTGAAGACTTATGTGCGACTTCTCATCTCAGATGCCTACTCAGGTATTGACTGGGAAAATGCTCAGCGTGAAAATAGCCATCTTTACAAGTGAGTGCGTTCACTAGTTTATATTAATCGGAAAAAAAGCCTACAATTTAGAAAGTGGGTGTGGATATGTGGTTTCTGGGTTATGGAATTTTCGGCTTCTTTCCAGTTCAATCTAGAAAAGTCGTGTCATGTTGCCCTTCCAAAGTTCCATTTAATTTAACGATATGTGACGTTTCAATGTCCCTTGATTATCAGGAAATAAAAAAGCTGGTTTCTGTTGGAGGTTTAAAATTTAAAATTTGTCGATAATCTTAGGATTAGAATAGTTTAATGCACGAGGAATTTTGTCGACCAACTAAACACCACATGTAAAAGTGTAGTGGGATAAATTCGTTCACTTTATTCTTCAACACTGATAACTCAATTTCAGAGAAGTCTTTGATAGTCTTGAAATACTACCTATAACAAAATCGATAGCTTACTTTTGCAAATACGTGTAAATAGTACTTCCTGTTTGGAGGTAAAATGACCAACTAAGATGTCAAGATCAAAAGTATATGTTTCCCTCCATTTGTTAATTATTATTTTTTGCTGTAAAATTTACACAAACCTTTCTATCATCTGCGATGCATCCTAATAATGAATTTTCTCAATCTCTGAACTCACTACATGCCGAGTTCAGTGTTGGCCAATCATTCTCCCTGACCGCGATTTTGAATTGTATTACTGAAATACAACAGCACTTGGCCATCTCATCTGCAACCAGAAAGCAGGTAGAGACATTACTAGAAAGTCTAACACCGGGATACGATATCTAACGTCTGTTGACTGATGCTTAACGCAACATCCTAGTTACTGCAGTACTTCATCTAGGGATCCAGTTCTGAAGAAGACTATTAAATATGTGAGCACTGGATGCTTATAGTCTTCTCGAAAGAGTGTTTTAGAACTTTTTGACGTCATAATAATCCATCTATAATTGACATGTTCTTTTAGTTAGCAAATCGTGTTGACATCCATTCAGCACTTAGATAATCAGTACTATTCTATTAAAGACATCCAAGTACTAGTCGTCTGAAATCTTCATATGCTAGCATAGTGCGGATCTGAATATCGAAGCAATACTTCAGCAATGTTCTAGCTTTCTACAGTCAGCTTGACTTTTCCCTCTCCACGGTCTCTATTAAAATAAGTTATGTAAAGTATTCATTCGATTTTTTTGGTTTTCTTTTTTCTCGGGAAGAAATTAGATAAAAACAAATAACTTAAAATAAGTTCCAGCAGCATTGCGGAGTTATATTTGCAACCTCTCCGTTAATTTTTAGCTTTGCTTTTGACTTCAATTTCCTTATTTGCAAGCCATTTTTTTCCTTTTGAATGGGAAATCATTTCAACGTCTTTCTTTTAAATGTACTCACGTTAGGAAAGGCAAAAAACTACCGCCTCTTCTCAGCCTCTTTGTAAAGTTTGTTGTTTTAACTAAGTTATTTTTGTCCTGTTTTTCAAACGCTACCCCATATTTGTTTAAGTTGCTATTTCGAAGTAGGTGAATTACTATTATTGTTAGTATTATCATTGTGTATAAGTCAATGCAAAATTGCTGCACTTCATTATAAAGCCAAACTTAAAAAGAACGAATACCGTGGATTATCAATTCCCGCTTATACATAGTACTTTAATTGCCAAAACAGTAAGTGAACTTACAGACCAGAGGGAAGACATGTTGTGTGCTTCTAAATCGAATAGGTTCTATCATGTATACTTACGATTCTTGGGTCTGCTGTGTAGAGGAGTTTTGTTTGCCGATTCTCTACTGGGAAATTTACTACCTACCATCCCTCCTTGACCTTTATGGTAGGTCATTTCATTTGCTGAAATCTTGACATCACTTATTGACGGCGGGTTAATAACCATGCTGTCTTTTTTGACATATCATTTGAAAGAATAGAACTTTCGGTTCCATTGACCATAGATTTGAGTATTGTCGAATGTGATTTTTAAAAATTGATCTATTTTCATATTCTATTATGAAAACATAGATAAGGACCTAATTTCATATTTTCAATCCGTTTGCCTTGTATTTTCAGTTTGGCTCGACAAACGATTATTACGATGGCCTGCCTGAATGGTCACGCTGAATGCATCTCTAAATCAACGAGTCTCTTCAAGGATTTCATGAAAGACCCTACCAACCATAAGTAAGTTCCCCTTCCGGCCTATAATGGTTAAACTTTGAATAGTTGCTATTTAATATCAGTGTGAAAGCAAAGGATTACTATTTTCATCAGATAAAGGCATCTGAACGCGAATGGTACGTGGGGTAAGGTTTGGTAGAAATAGAAGATATTGTCAAGGCATCCAGAGTTGTAGTTAATTTTAATTACGGAATCTTCATATCGTCCACTTCTCACTCCAATATTGTAACGCCTTATGCCTTAACGTTTAGAATTTTGAATGACCGAGTTCCATTTCTAACTCTTATGCCGACCAACTTCTTAATAGGCCGACCAAATTGGATTTAGAAATTGCCTTAAAATAAATTATCTTCTTGATGACCTACAGAATACAACAGTCCTTCCTAAAATCAAATGACTAATGGTTGAGGTGAACTGAGGCTTATTGGTCAAACTCATTTGAATTCAAGATTAGGTTTGAAGGAGAGTGGGTTATTGGGACTTTGGAACAAGGGCAAATTAGATTTTGCCAGATAACGCGAATTCGGGTACATTGAGACAGTTGTGTAATTTTGCATCTTCTGTTTGTTGAGGCATAATGAACAAAAATCATCATCTGACAAGTAGGATTCTCAAAGGTATGATTCAGTACGCCGCTAGTTGATGCCCGTTAATATGTTTTAACCATACAAGGCTCAAGGTGAACTGATTAACTTTTTTCATGCAGAATACCATCAAGTCTTACACCAACTGTCTTCTGTATGGCTCTTCGATATGGAGGTGCCGCCGAGTTTGATTTCTTGAAAAAAATGATGGTTGAAGCCTTGCATGAAGAGGAGAAACATCGCATTATTGAGGCCATGGGATGCATTCGAGATTTTAATCTTTTTAAGAGGTATTTAGCTGTTGTTACAGTTGTACTGTATTTGTTTTAATGTGCACACATTTTGTCCTTGTTTTTAGCTTCATCCTCGGATTAATGGATGATACTAGCCAAAAGTATGATGAATTGGAACTTCCCACAACACTTAATGGAAATCCCGTGGCTCTCTATGCCCTCTATGATATTCTCAAACGTGAATACCCAAGGAGGAGGTAAGAAAATCCCATATTCAAATAGTTTAAGAGACTTAATGACTTTAAGGTGGAATAGACTACCTTTTTTGAAATGCTTAGTAAGTTTTGAAAAGTTGGTAAATTCGTTCATTTCAAGGTTTACCAGCACTGTATTCACTGACATAGTTTCTTTAAACCTAAAGCATATATATAAAGCCTTCGTAATAAATTTAATAAATCTACCACACTGGAATGTGGCTTCCTGAAATTACAGAGAATATTTAAGCAGACTTTAGTTGGAAAGTAAGAGTCAATATATTTTCTAACGACTGTATTCATGCAGTCTAAATTAAGTGTTAAACTTAAAAAAAGTGGCCTGTTTTGAATCGGTAAAACGTTTTTGCTCTAATATTTAACTTCCACCATTTCAACACATCTTTTCGTCCAATTTAGCGAGTCCTTCAATTTTACGCTTATTTTGCGGTCAATTGAAAAACGAGGAATCTACATTGACATGCTGCCTATTCAAGGAGAAGTAAGTTTAAATTTTGTCTCTGATAATCGGAAAGATTTCAACCTACAGTTGTTTAAAGAATCTTGTGCTTCAAAACTACTCGGGAATTTTAAGAAATAGTAACACTTCTGAGACCCTTTCGGTGCTTTTAAATGAATGGACAAGATTAAAGTAAACGGATGGTAAAATTCGGTTGCTATGAGATGACACACGGGTCAAAGTGCATATGCAGTGGTGTGAATGATTAAACACACCGGTTATTTTTTCAAGAAAACTGGGAGAAGGAGAGTTTATCAAAAGAATTGCTGTAAAATATCGTCTCCCAACTCAATTGCTATCAAAACTTCCTCTAGTGTTCTATGAAGGTTTCTAGGAAATTCGTGATTGTTGCTGGTCTCTGTTTTGTATGGAAACCTATTATATTTTTGTGATATATACAAGATTGTTTTGGCTTCAATAACGCTTTTTATACTACATTTATTCAGTTCCTTCGAAATTCGAATTTTAATAATTAAAGTGTAACATTATTGTTGACCTTGGAAAGTCTTTAGGGGATAAAAATTTGGATGATAAAATAGTGCTGATCTAGCTTGAATCTTTCCTTTATCTAAGCTTAGTTTTCATATAACTCGACTTGACTTATGCTTATTATCAATGATTTGGCAGCGTTCCGCGTAGAAATTTATGTCAACCCCTACTTTTAAGGGTATATTAGATTTCTGTTATAATCCGGCATTCCTGATAAACTAATCGATGTCGCAGTTATTCCATTTCACTCTCTATAATTTCGCAATTATGAAGACCTTTATATTTGGTATGATTTTCAAATGACATGTCTAAGACCATCTAAGGTTTTAATACATTCTATAAATTGTTTCTTTCTATAATTTGGCATAACGTTGGTATTTCCCTTGTTTTAGCTCATAAAAATGAATCGTACCTTAAGTCGCGAATCAGATAAGACTTCAGAACGTGCAATAAATCGAATCTTGAGGCAGTCAAATCGTCATCAAATGTGGTTGTCTCACAACGCTAACACCATTTATAAGTGGCTTAAACGGGAACTTGGTGTTCAGAATGTCCTGTCAAAATCCACCTCATCCCAATATATCCCAGCGCGCTCTGGCACAGGCGCCAAAGTTACTGCTTAGCATGCAGCCAAAAGGATGGACACATTTTTCTGATCGGTTCGAAGTAAGATCCAATGAAAATCGAACAATAACCAAATAATCAAGCCCTTTATTTGGCTCCTTTTTCTTCTCTCTGACTTTCTTGTCTAATTTTCTCATTCCCGAACCTATTATATCCGGAAAACTGAAAGGCTGTTTATTTATTTTCTCGTGTTTTCTCTGTCTTCTTACGTATCCTTAAGAGCACAGGCCTTTTCTGAGAGAATTTCAAACATTTCTTCTATCTTCCATAACTATTTCCCTAAATAACCAATTTTTATCCTATTTGTGCTTGTCTGCGTTGCCCTAGTGAATTTCCCCTACATGGAATATATACTTTGGCATTATTTTAATCAAGAAACAATTGTGCTTGATTTCGTGAATATATTAAAAGAAAACGTGGTAAAATTTGAGTCTCTTCTTATTTATTTCAATCAGTGGAAATATCTAAACATCTTACTTAACGAAAAAGGCGGGTAGCTGAATACGATGATTATAGTCAGGGAGAACACACCATTTTAGGTACAACTCTCAGTGCTATGTCAGAGATAAAACATTAATGAGAGGGCAAAATAGAGTTGGCCGATCTAATGAACCATTTTGCAATACTCTTTCCTTTTAAGTGATGAGCGGAAAAGAATACTAGGTAAATTAGTTGTGACAAATCGAAATCTTCAAGCTAAATTGCAATTTAATGGTTAAATAGGATACATATACCTCAATTATGTTTTGTTGTAGCACTCACACGTTGCCATTCCAGTGCCATGTAGTAAAAAATTTGAAAAGAATGTCATAGTTATTGTAAAATAATTGTTATTGGGGAACTTATAACATACCAACTAGATCAATTCGACAGTGATGATCATTAAAATGAGTTAATGGCTTTCCATTCATACGTGTTCATTTATCGTTTTAAAGAGGACTAAAGTGCATTTGCGAGCCCTGGCAAATTAAAACCGAAAAATTTAGTTGAATGAACTGTTCATTAAGTAAAGATAAGGGAATTCTCAATTGCTAAAGTAATGAGAGAGATTGCTAAAGATGGGAATATCAGGATGATATCGATTCAATTTTTTTATTTCAAATATAATCATGAAGTTGATATTGACTTATCTAGGGAAAATATGTTATCCAAAAACATTCAATCAACGAACAAGCCAATTCACGTAAATTGCAATTATACTTTTCTTACCATAGCGTTCGAATCACAAACTATTACTTGATCACTAGTTGTGAAACGCACTTTTTCCAAATGACAGTGTCAAAATAATCGTTCTTACCTATGTCGCGTACTTTTAAAGTTACATTTATATATTAATTAATACGGTTAATGATATAATCTAATTTAGTTTCGTTTATTTAATTAAAGTGTGTTATTATAACTGATAGAATTCTCTGATTGGTCAATGAATTACAATTTGAGGCAACCTTCAATTTTAAAGGCCTACTTGTTAACAATGAAGAGGACTTCGAGGGTTAGCTCTATTCCTATATAAACTGTTATAGGGTTCTCCTTGTGGTTTTCTAATGCCTTCTAGAAGTTCAGAAAGTGCTAGAGATTGTCGGAAGCGCAAAGCACTTCGCATTCAATATTTGGCTGAAAGCGTTCGATTACGAGAATTAACAGTGCTTAAAATGAGGCAGGATGTCGAAAGAGTAAGTAAATAGAAAAGCTAATGGTTCTTTATAGTTATTGGAGGTGTGTCACGAAATTGATAATGGAGAATTTCCTCAGAATGCCGTGGCTGAACTTGGTATACCCTATGAATGACGTTAATCAAAATTCCAACGTATTGTTGAGTTGCATTTCTTTTGCCTTTAACATCTACTAATTGGCATGTATACAATTCATTATTCTATTCTTTTTCTATCTCTCTACCAAATAATCGGTTCGTGTTTATGTCATTTCTTTGTGTTCCATTCCTTCTTTTTCTATGTTTCAATGTAGTTATTAAACTTTTCGTGCTTTCCTTCATATCTCTGTTAACTACATCTCTGATCTCATCAGAATAGTATATAATATTCTCATAAAAATTAAGGTGATGTTTTGAATGTACTTACTTAATTGCAAAGTTTTTTTTCTAGTTGTGCTCCACCGCTTTCCCATTTTTATGGAAGCTATTTTTGTGAAGGTATATTGTGGTTCCAACCATTTAAATGTAACGTGGATTCGATCGTTGTAACATTTATGTATTTCCCAACATGAAATTCAATCTAATATCCATTAATACTGCTTTGTATTTCTGTATTTTTTCAGAAAAAAACTGGCCTAGGTGAAGCCGATTTTCATTGGTGAGGCGGCCACTTGAAGATATCTCTGTATCTAATTGTTTAGCTTATTATTTATTCAAAAAATAAAGCTTATCGCCTTTCCTTCCTAGTTAAGCACTAATTATTCAGCTGTTCCTGACATTACTACGCCACCGTGCATTTAATTTACTAGTTGACAACACAGTGGATCTATTTTTCATTACATGAATTAATCTGTTTCATTGGATACGCGCACAAATTGAAGTTAATTGGAGTTATCCGCAATTAGCACATTTATTGCTAAAAATGCGCAAAGTCTACCACTCTTATCTACGCAGTTCTAGAATGATTGCTTACCATCATACTTGCATTATATGTTGATACATATTTTTTCTAATTTTTACAGGACAATAGGTAAATGAATTTTTTTGGGGAGGGATGATGACCGAAATTTTATTTTAATTACAAAATAATACCATTTTCATGGCATCTATTGATGGCTTATCATCTTCTTGGTCTAATCAATTGTCGAACATGTAACTAAATTAGAATAAAAGGTTATTTTCATTTTGTGAACAAATTTTAATTTTCTTTTATTACCCGTTCTCTACTGGCCTTAATTTGAAAAAGCCATCTAATCGAAATTTGATTAGTGTTCTTGTCAGAGATACTAAATCGCTTAGTTTATGCGTAACAGCCTCTAGACAACCTGAATAGGCGTACTCGAACGGATTTGAGACGTTTCTTTCACAATGATTTACAAATAGGCTTTTAACAGAGTAAAAAATTAAATTTCACTGTTGTAGGCGTTGTGAATAGTGCGATTTTTCGCCCCAAAAAATAGCGGTTCGAATTATGAACAAACTTAGGCTGAAATATTTGTAGGTGTTCAGTTAGCGTGTAGATCAAGCTTAAATGCTGCGGAACGGAAAACTCGGATTCGCTTTGTTTGATTACAGAATATAGGCGTTTTACATGATTTTCCTTCTTCACTTTAAAAATCCACTGAATTAACCATTCATTTTATTTTGTCCAGATCGATTCCATTTCGTCAATTATATTTTTGTCGAAGCCCAAAAAGATCAGCTCAGTGCAGTTTACTAGTTTACTTATAGCCAAACTTGTGTATTTTCCACTAAAGCACCATTAAACGCGATCTCTTCGGTCTACAAAAAGGTGAGTTATCGATTGACTTAATTAATGCATGAAGCTTAATACAAGCGTTTGCCGAAAGTAACAGTTAATTGAGCGTTTATTTTGCGTATGTATTCTTATATGAACAAAGGTTTTTGATGTAAATTTGCCTTTGAATTCACTAATAATTTTTAATAACATTCTTACAATAAATTGCACGATTCGTTATCGTGTGTAGATTGATCCTTAAAAATGCATGAGATTTATAACAACCTTATTCCGTATTTCAAATATCTACCAAATCGATGTGGGAAGTTCAGGTCTTATTTTCGCTTTCATATAAAGTAATTCCATTCTCTGAGAACGGGAATTGATTTCAGAACTAAAATCTTAATAAAACAGAATACAGGATTTTATCGATTTCGGCCTATTCAGTTCATGGCCTCCCGACCAGATTATTGCGTAGTGCCCTTAAATGTTGAGTAGGCTCTGAACTATAAAATTCGACCGTAACGGATTTAAGTTTATTCGCTCAATGCAAAACAGAATCTCTAAAGCATTCTCCTTTACCTTCACCTTTTATTTTCCTGTTATGAACCAGTTACTTAATGCTGTCAGTTAGTTTCCTTAGTGCTTACAGCTTAAGGAATTTACATCGGATTCAATAACTTTTTGTTTATCAACTTGAATGGGAAAAAATTATAAATAAAAATGAAAGCCACTTGTATGCATTTTACCCGTTTATGACAAATTAGAAGCTGAATTTTAGGATTCAGTATTGATCTACGCGAGGGAATTAGATACACTGTCTTGCTCTCAATCCTTCAGATTTATATTTATTTATTCCCTTCTCAGCGCAACCGGTCTTAACTAAACAACAGGTTTGAAAGAAGGGAACCGAGCGATAGGGAGGGTGCCAAGAAGATCAGTGGGTTAAGGCTTACCTTTGATTACCGAAGGGATTTGGTATTTATATAGGTAAGTCTTCCTAGAACTCTCGCATATTTGGAAGGCGTTTTAGTGCGGTGATATATAAACTGGTTAATTCGGTACTATTAATAACAACAGCGTCATGGGAAAGAGGTAGATCTCATTTTATTAGAAGGATACGCATAGTTGATACTGATATAGAGTATTCAGATCAGATTAATCCATACAAATTGTGGGTTATTACGTGATTTAAAGGAAGAACGAAATTCTTCAGGATCTACTTACGATCAATCAATCCATGGAAATAATAATTAGCTTAATCGATCGATAATCTCAGAATCTTCGCTCATGATCTGTAATGGAAATTTAAAATTCAATCAGATATCAAATTAAGTAAGATTTCAATCAACCTTTTCTTCACAGAATTAACTTCTATCAAATCTATTCTTACACGAGTAGATGTAATATCGCTAATATAGTCACAGAAAAAGATATAATTATATCACTTAACAAACGGGGCGATTCTCAGAGAGAGAATATGCAAACTAACTTCATGAGAACTTCATTAACAAATTTTGTTACTTTTATTTTTAAACGAGCGAAGAGTGACATAGTAATGGCTAATTTTCTCCTTTAATAAGGTAGTTGTGTAAAATATCCTATTTGAAGCTCATTTGTATCCTATTTAATTTTTTATGCAATTATGTTTGTAGTTAGATGCTACCTTTAATTTGAGTAAAACTTTAAATCAAATTTAGGCAAATGGAAGAATTAGAGTGTAACATGTGAATTGATAAATTTTACGAATGATGTACTTTATATAAATTTTGATATTGAGAATTTGAGTGTTAAAAGAAATTCAAATAAGCTGGAAGATATCATTTCCAAAAATAAATATTTAATTATACTAAGAGGTTTTAATGTGCTGGCAACAAGCAAGGCTACTGAAAAGTATTCGGTCTTGAGGAAGATGCATAGAGTTTTCGGAAGAGGAAGCGGTGCTAAAGCAACCACACCAAATCTAACTGATGCTGCAGCAAATGTAAGGAAAGGTTAATAAATTAACACATGCTTTTAAAGGTTGAATCCCGGCTAGAAACTCTCGAGAAATCTATCAATGCGAAGAGGACTGAAGCAATGAAGTATCAACAGCAGTTAAAAACCATGCGTGATGGACCTGCTAAAAGGTCACTCAAAGCGAAGGCTCTAAATGTCCTTAAGCAGATGAAAGTCCTCGAGCAGCAAAGAGATATGCTATACAATCAGAGCTTCAATATGAGTCAAGCCGCCTTTGCCATTCAAAATGTAAAGGATACTCAAACAACTGTCAAGGCGATGAAAGCTGGCGTTAAGGAGTTCAAGAAGGAAACAAAACACATGAACCTGGACGATATTGAAGATATCAATGATGATCTTTTTGATATGCTAGATCTGAGTAATGAAATCGGAGGAGCTCTCGGTCGTTCAGATATTCTCAACAATATCGATGAGACTGAACTTGATGCAGAATTGGAAGCGCTTGGAACTGCTGATGATTTCGATAGTTTCATTGGCGCCGATACCGCGCCATCTGTTCCTTCTGCTGATATTGGTGGTTCTAATGTTCCCAGTGCTCCTACCGCTGCCACCAGTGTAAGTTCTATCTTAATATTTGAGATTTTTTATCATGTTGAATGCTGGTGTCTAGTCTTCTTTCTGCTCTAGTAATTCATTAGTTTGCTTAACATACCAACTAAAGTCTATATTCGATTACAAGGAATTATCTAAATGTTCCTTTTCATTGTATTAAAGTTATAAGAAGTTTAAGTTTTTTACGCACCTAGGTCAATTCATTGTGTTCATCGGATGTTAAAACTACCTAATAAAATTGTCGATCGCTATAGTCTTGAATTATAATGTCCATTCCTCCTCTTTCTCGAACTCGTTATTAGTGCCACTTTTATTGGGTAAACGAATAAGGTATGACCACTGTTGCTGGAACTTAATAGTAATTTAAGCCCCCTTAGGGCCCCGAGTTTAATATGCACGACAACTGATGATCTTATTTTTTTCAAAGCCTTTCCTTATTAGTTCATATTGTCGATATCACAGCACTCACTTACGCATGACAAAATCAGCCGACGCCCCAATTATGAACCATAGTTTTATGTGGGCGTCTTGGATTTAAATTTGGCGTATATTTTCAAGACTTTTCCATTCTAAGCGCTTTCTGTGGTACCTAACTAATACGCTTGCACTTAAACCAGTGAAATAATACCTTTTTCTTTGTAGGGTAACGTTCCCCTCGACGAATTTGGATTGCCGCAAATCTAAAATGTACTCCACCAGATGTATTTAACTTCATTTTGTTTATTCGTGAAGATTCCTTCCAGTCTAAAGACGCAAGAACACCCTCCGCCATCTATACGCATCCTCCTACTATCTTAATAAATATTCTTTTTAATCTTACTTGTGTAATAGTGCTCCCACAGAAGAATTAATAGTTGCCCTTGATTATGCCGATGAAGATGAGGAGTTTAGAATATATGATTCGAGTTTTCGAAACAATTGGTGACAGATAAGTTCTTGATCACCTTTGCTCTCACTAACTTGCTGTGTATCTGCTTGCTATTTAGTAATGGATTAATAGACATCGGGATGTTGTGACAGGACATGAGACGGAAAGTCTATTTGACCAGGAGTCGCAGGGTCGGTGCACGTTTAGTAATGTAGACAGCCAGCAGGACTGGTTAGGTATCCTCATCAAACTTTCATCCAACCGGGTTAAGTGTAGCTTTGTATCGGGGCAAAGAGGACGCACAGAACAACGATGGCTAGCAAACCGTGGCTTCGATTACATGGACACAAATCAACCGGACCATGTTGTAAAAAGTGGGGCTCCAGAAACCAGAAAGGCTTGCCCCTATTAAAACAGAAATTACAATTACACTATTAACAAATTCACATTAGTCTTATGGAAAAGTGAATTCTAAGCCTAAATACGATGTAAAATTTATGAATAAATGAGCGCGATACTGAGTAAATAAGTTCATAAAAGCAATTCCAATTTTCTTCTTTCCGACAAACCAAAATAAAAATGAAAACGAGAAAGGGTTAGGAATTAAAACAATATATTTACTGGCGATTCGAAAGCTAGGAAAAGATTTCGAGTGATAGAAAACTAACAAATTAGTCATGCTTGTGTTCCTCAAATCCCCAGTATCTTTTCATTGACTGGAAAAAGGGTGTCTGACCATCACCCCAGGGCAGAGGCTGCAAAATCGAATTTAAAAATATTGTATTACCCTAATGTCCCTCGGAAAGGGTTTCATAAACTGAGGTCCATTTACTGCTTCCATTTCCAGACGCTTTGCTTTTGCACGTTTCATAAAACCGTAGGCCCAGTAGCATGCTGGGAACACCGCAAGACTCATGATCATCCATACCGTCTTTTTGGCTATCAAAAAAATTTGCTTAATTCTGAAAACTAACTTGTGCTAATGACCTCGTGTTTATGAAAACGCAAATTATAAAAGCGTCGCGAGTTTTGAAGAATTACAGGTAACTTATTCATAAGAGGCTAAGAACGACGACAAAGTCCAGGTTTTTCTCTATTGGCTGTCAGTGGGTCGACATTTTCAAGGTTAAAGGTTAAGTGTAATGCACTCATGTACATGAAATCTGATAAGAATATCAAGCAACCTAAACTGTAACTTAAAGAAGATATTAATGTAAATCAATGATATTGGAAAGGTTAAATAAATGGGAATATGCTATTTAAATTATTACTCAATCTTCACAAAGGATTGTAAATATTACGTTTCAATGCAGTCTATTGCAAGAATTACTTCATCAAATTATGACACAAAATTTTGTGAAACAAACATGTGACTGCTTTTGCACTTCCTATATAGGAGATTAACGGTAGTGAGTGTTCATATTTAAAAGCTATCGAGTGTTTCACATATTGAAATGGAAGTCGATTTTTATTTTGGGTTCACTGCTTTCAAAGCGAAAGTGAAATAAGGCGAAATTTGTATCGGAAGTACAATATCGATTCCAAATCATAAGCATCGGAGGTTATATCATGAATAAAGCCGACAAAAAGTGTTGAATAGTGTGTTACATGTGAAATTATTTTCCACCGTCTCCCTTCTTTGGTTAGGACCTACATTGACAAGAAATATATAAAGAATAGAAAAAGTTTATGATTTACATCGAAAAATTCCGATAATAACATAATACAATAAATGTTTATTAATTTCGATGACTTATGTTCATCGACAAACTTTTAATCTTTTCGATATAGGAGTTAGTAACATGACTTAACCATCATAAAATTTTTTCACAAACCTATGTATGTACATTTGGCTGCTGGTACCTAGCAAAAATGTCTCTTTGTTCATAGTAAATGAAAACATTTTGAAATTTAATCCATAGAAATTTAAACTGATTTTTATTAAATCTTTAATTCAGTATAATAAAGTTTTATATTTTTATATGGATTACAGAGCGATATTTGAAATAAAGTTAAATATCGAATGCATATCATTTCCTTCTATTCAGTCTCAAGGTCGAAGCGGCGCTTAGTTTTACACAATGCATTGGTAGATTTTAGGCAACCTGCACAAGTCTTGAGGAGCTATGTGTAATATAATGTTGCCGCTTAATTGTTTCATCGTTGATACCTGGCTTAGTTTTACTAAAATTTTTCAACGATTTGGCGTAATTTAGTTACAAATGGCTTTAATTAAGTTACAAGTTGCGTATTGCTTTTTTGATGCTACTGCATTGCTGCATATCTGATGTTTATCAAAGCATCCGGATAATTTGTCTACTTCCATTATGAGTGTCATCTTTAACCAGTGCAAGGGCTAATCAACCATTCTCAAATGGTACTGTTTGTTTGCTGCCGGAGTGTCATGCATTCAAATTTAGGTTGAATTAGTAGGGGAAATTTAAGTTGATTCTACGACGCTCCTAGATCGAAGTCGAGTGCCGTGGATGTTGATTTGGATTGTTTTGCCAGTATTAATATGAAATAAATGACCTCAAACCTGGTAAGTTGCAATCCACTTTATTGATGGAGTAGATCGGTTTGTGAGCTTATGCAAAGTGCTTGATGGTTAAAGGAGAAATGGAAAATAAGTGGCTTTCATTGGTTGGTCGGGCCCCATGGAAAGTGATAAAATGTGTATGGGAAAGTTGGCGAAATGGCTGTAATATATTTATACGGTTCTAATAAATAAGAACGAGAGGCAACGCACCTCTAAACGATCATGAAAGAATGGATCCGAATGAGAAACATTAAAACAGCACGAATTTTGCGTGAATCTAATGAATTTCATTGAACCCTTTAATAGTAAACTAACGGTTTCTGTCAATAAAGATTGCTCACATAAGGAAAACAGGAGAGAACTTGTTTAAGTTGTGATAAACGATTTCGAATGGTATAAAATTGGTGTCAGTGATTTATTGAAGAAAATTTTCTAGTGAATCCTTCCTTATGTAGTATAATCACATGTCGGTTGTAATAGCATTTGCTTTTAAATGCTAAATTTCTAAATTCCAAGTAATCGCTGGAACTTCAACAACCAAAAAAACGCTGCTGGCAATAAGGTACAGAGATTTTGGTCCGATATGAGGGAAAAATTACTTCCTCAGAATCATTTTAGCCATTTCGTTATTGATATGATACCATGAAAAAGTCGCATTAGAGGTCTAACTAAAATAGTAGTGAGTTTAAATAAACTTATTTGTGTTCATCTAATTCCTAGCTCATTCAGTTGACCTTGACCGTTCATGCGCTAGGTTCGCATAATTAGGGTGAGGTTACGTGGGATGGCGGTGAATTACTCTTATTCTACGATGAGAGATATTGACGGCTTAAATGTTGCAGTTCAAAACATTATCTCATGGATGGCATCCAATGGTCAATTTCCTGATCCTGTCATTGTGCAGTATAATCTTACAGAAGCATGTTGATATTTTTTGTCATAATTTCTTTTAGTTTCATCCAGAAGCGATTGAATGTATGGCCAGATCGAGGATCAATCCCGATAATATTCCAGCTCTTATTGCTCACAAAACATTAATCCAAAAAACGAATGCTAATTTCTGGGGATACGCAACAGTGAATCCCATTGTGACCCTAGCAGATCTTCAGCGATTCTTAACAGTAAATCATTTGTTACCACAATATTTTAGAATGCCTATTCAACTCTTGGACCAGTCTATTGCCTCCCTGTGGTTAAGCAGATATTTGGTGTAACAGAGTTTCATCCTGCTGTTATAAATGCCTTTAACATTAATGAATTTGGCAGCAATTATCGACCGACCGCGAGCGATATTATGGATGAAATAATGAGGTGCTATAATGAAAAGAAAACTTCCATACCCCCTGTTGGCACCGGACGCTTATATAATTGGTGGGAATCTGTGTTTACTCGGGATTTTCTTTCCA
Source organism: Hymenolepis microstoma (assembly GCA_000469805.3). Lineage (NCBI taxonomy): Eukaryota > Metazoa > Platyhelminthes > Cestoda > Cyclophyllidea > Hymenolepididae > Hymenolepis > Hymenolepis microstoma. Next base: position 3,634,972 of record LR215995.1, on the reverse strand, counting down.
TTCTTAATGATCCTGAAGCACCGAGTGAACAAACTCCTCTAGATCTTGAAACGCTGAAATTCAATAAACTGAGTATTTATGGAATACGTATAAGAGGATTTACGAATTTGCTTGAGGTATGCATTTTTATTCTTATTTCTCATTTTTTAGTCACTTCGGTCGGCTTTAAGTCCACAAAACTACCTTAGCACTGCGAGACAAATACAAGGTACCATCGAATCGGATATGAGACAACTATATAAGTCCATCAAGGAGAAATATGTCGATGAATCAGCTATTGGTAGTTATATGCGATCTTATTAATATTGCGACACCTATAGATAATCTTCGGCGAATGAAACCGAAAAATGCCCTCAAACGATTGTCGAGGCAGTGTCTGGACTTGTATAATGCTTTGGAAAAATACAGTCAAGAGAGAGAATTTATTTGGCCCAATGATTTCCTGGAAATTCTTCTGAATCTCTCCAAACTTCTTGCAAATGTTGCCGAGAGAGGTGTACGTGAAAAGAATTTTCTTCATTATTTCCAATATAGTTACTTAAGCTATTCGGTTGTTTTTTAGCCTTTACGATCCATTTTGCACACAGTGTTGCTATTTACCGATTACTCGTCGATAGAGCTTGGGGAAAGAATATGTTTACTGGAAAATGAATATCGTAAGTAGAAATCGTTTTATTTCATTGTTTTCTAGTCTTGTTGTAATTTATTCAGTTGAGGCAATAGATGTTCTTATTTCCGATTATAAGTTTCTAGATGAAAGGTATTTTTAACTCTCATCTCCAATCATTTCTGATGAAAATCTATAATTCTACTATTCTCGTGCTACCACTTTTCATCTACATATCTGATCTTATCGTTCCTAATTGAATATCGAATTCATGATCGTTACCCCATAGACATGAATGTTAACCTATACACACGCGTAGGCTATATTCTTGAAATCATGTGAATTTTGAAACCTCTAACCTCTATACTCATCGTAGATCACTGAGTACTTTATGGCATTTCAGAATGATTTAGCGATAATATCGTTGCAAATGTAGATGTCAAAGGCAGTATTCAATAATGTGGCTCTTGAAACCGTATTGGAAACCTGAAAATGTTATTGTAATGGGTTCCTTAAGGTGATGTAATTGACAACTTATATGTTCAAATGGAAAGTTAATTTCACTCCAATCATTAATTATCTTTGTCAATAAATTATGTCAAAGGAAAAAGAAAAGTTAAGCAAACTGCATTTTTCTTATTTCACTTTATTTTCTTATTCAAGTCTAAGTAAAGTGTCTCTTCGAAGGGAATCGTTTGGAAAATAGGTAACATCCTAGAACTTCTTTGATTGGGATGTCATCTGCTGCATCCCTCTCTTAATCTTTTTTTTGCTAATGGAGTTGGTTATTTGAATTACTGAATATAAATTGACAAGTATCGCCCTCTTAACTCTACGCCATCAGCACAATCTATTCAATCGATTTTTTGGTATATAATCATATTGCTGTTTCAATACGCTTAATATCGTCTAGACTTAAGGTTTTATTTGAATAATTATTAATTTTAGAATTTTCTTTTTCTACTGAGAAAATTACTTCCCTTGGTAAAGTAAGTGGATCATCTGAAACCTCTTACGAAATTCGCATTTGACTATCTTTCTTAACTAGTGAACTTTGTATCTGTTTCCGTGTCATTTTTTGCAGATATCTAGTGCTAAAATTCAGAGTATTAGAAATTGAGGAAAATTCACTTACTGCACAAAGATAGCTGCCAATTCATACGTTATACATTCAAATACGAATTCTTTATTTAATAGGCGAGAGATCACTCGAAGAAATCGTCGATACTTTCAACAAATTCTTTGATTCATTCTTGGAACGCGTTCGCAATGAGTCTGCTGATCCTCGGGTACCATGGGAACAACTGGCTCGTCTTGAAAAGACGCTTTCCTCAAAATCATTCAAATCTCTCCTCAGTTCACTTGCGTCCGCCTCTGATGAGGACTACACTGGACCCAAACCAAAGGTATGTCTATGTAGTTGAATAATGTTACCACGCTTTACAATTGTTTCAGTTCCTTTCCATCGGTGGCCAAGTGGGGGTAAACAATCCTCAGGTTGATGAGGAAGAACGTTCGAAAACCGAGTCAAATCAGGAAATTGAGGAAGTTATTGATCTCTCTCGTCTCAGAAACTTCCTTCAGCACATTACATTTATAACAGAACGTTCAGCTGAGATTTTGTTGGAGTTATCTGCACAGAACTTGAATATACCTAGATCCCCTAATGCTCTCCAGACGATCACATGTATTCTCACGGACTTATCAATATCATCTAGTAAATGCAGCATATTGATTCAGTACGTATCTTTTGTTAATTGTAACAATTTTAGTCCTCAAGAGAGTAGCTTTCTTGCTGTCCATCGAATATCTGATTTCCAAATGCCTTCGGAATTATGCACCCAACGATCAGCTGTTCTTAATATTTTGTCTTCATGTCCAGTCCTTCAAGATCCAGAAATATGGAGCTTATGGTCTTACTGTTCGAACTCCTCACTGGCTTCTCATTGGGGTTCACTGGAGGAGTTCCTAAGTGACGCCTCTGATGAAGATGAATGTAAGTTATCACACTTTGGTCTGTTTATGTCATTGAATAATAAATAACTTTAGTTATAAACTTAGTTAATATTACCAGTAGTACTAGTGGGTACAGCTTTTGGGAGAATCCAGGGAAATTGGTATCCACTATTGACCGATTGAGTACCTTTATCGGTATATTTTACTAAATTTGGGTAGGAGCAATATAGTGTGTTATTCAGGTTTTGCCATAATCGACATAAATAAATGCCAGGTTTTATACATTTTAGTTCATTTTCTCTGCAATTTGACTAATTCTGTCTTAACAATTAAAGACGATTTCGCCTAACTCAATTATCTCCTCTATTACTTTGTGATGACTTGCTTATTAAGGTTTTTAAATTTGCTCTTATTTCTTCTGAACTTTTAACATTTTAATTGTTTTCCTGATTAACACAAATTATGAAACCGATTATCTCTCAAAAGCATATTGTAAGGCCATTGTCTCCGCAATTTTTCTTCCTGATATGGTGAAGTTCTTCGACAATTTAGACTAGTCTTCCTTTGTACGCGATTTTGAGGAACTAGACTTAATGAACATTGGTAGCCAATGAAACTCTTCAATTTAGTAGAGTGCAAAATTGGATAGTGAGATCTGTATGAGAGTTAAAAGAAGATAAATAACTAGGAAATTTTGATATTCCATTCTGACTTACTTAAAAATTTGAGACGTCGAACTACGGTCAGTTTAAGTTTTAATGAGATTAGTGGCACTCCAAATATCTGTGTTAACGATTGCAGTTTAAGGGTAAAATAGGGTATATCGACAGATCGCTAGTGCTGATATAATCACTAATCTAGTGACATCAATATTTAAGTACCAGTACATAGTAGTTCTCAGTTGAATTCATTGCTCGTGAATTTTTAGAAGGCGTGATGTAGTCTCCCTAGTGGGGAAATCTAATTCTCCAGGCCCTCTTATTGCCCAAAATTCATTAGTGCGGTGGGCATATGTGGGCCGATGGGTGTCTAACTTGTAACTTCGCAGTTGATCGTGCTAATTGCAATATTAACAAGAACAATAATAGCAGTAATTCCCAAATCTCCTATCTATTAGTATTTTTGTAACCTTGTATTCTTGTAACCTCTAATTGGAAATGTGCCTGTTACCGACACGTCATCGGCACATTTAATAATCTAAAAATAGCGCAGTGAATTTTTGTCCTATAAACGGTACTTCATCTTTTATTTAATCGTTGCCATTTTTTCGCAGTACGTGAGAAATATGACCTGGCTATTGTGAAACTTGTTGGTCATGGGTACATTCGATTGAGTACGAATGGCAATCCAAGGGATCTTATTTCGGCTCTGTCGCGATGTACATCTGAGGGTGCTGGGTTAGATTCATCTGCGGCTGTCAAACTATGTGATCTGTTGATTGGATCAATCCTTCTTGTCAATCGGTTCATTCCACCGTCGGAATGTATTTATGTACTCTCCTCTCAGCTGAGGTCACTTTCAGGTAGGTTCTTGAGTCATCCATTTCTACAAAACATATTGATCTCATCAATTTGTGTAATCGTTTCTTCCATTTTTCCAAGAAAAGATTGCTGGTAGTGTTTTTTGCCTCGATTTTATTTTTCTCCTATCCTAGTTGATCCGATTGATAGTTACACGAACCAGTTAGCTTGACCTAATTAGAAGGTTCTGACCTTTTCCATTTATTTTGCAGAGGATCTAACTTGGCGCAAACTTATTACAGCTCTTCTATGCACAATACCTCTCCCATTACAGGCAGTTGTTTTCTCAAAAGTAAACTCTCTATTTATTCAATATCACAATTTTTCTCTGATTCTAAATCATTTTACTAACTGTCAGATTATTCAACCTGCTTTGTCCGAAAATTTAATCGCTCTACAAGAACGGATGGGAATGGAGAACTTTCTGAAGTCTTCTAGTGGCACGCCTTTCCATGATCATCTGGTTACTTCAATCGGTGTTGTCGGTGGACTTCTGGGATGGTCAGTTTGGTTAGACGCTTTCAAAAAACGACGCCTTTCTTATTCAAACCATCAGCCCGCTATCGTAAGTTGTTAACCAATAACTAGTTGAGAAAATTTCCATTATTTTAGTACTCAATCTTTCTTCCGACAGAGGGCGTGTTCGGCTTTTGAGCAAGTTGAAACTGAAAGTCACAAAGTGGATATCCTGTTACCTACACTTTCGAACAATGCTGAATGCGCCGTTGATCAACAAGACCGGGAAGAGGTGCTCATTACTTCGGGAATCTTCTCTCCTGAGACGAAGTCGGAGAACCCTGTTGAAGCCGTTACGGACTGTCAAAAATTTATTGAAAATCTTAGGCGGAATGAATTTGGTTTGGGTGTTGATCTGAACTCAGAAGCTTCTGATTTACTCAAGGTAAGGTACTGTAACTTAGAGCAGGCTTGGATTCTTCTGCAATTTAGTCTACGTTAAGTTTTAACTTTAACCAAACATAAATGGGAGATGATCAAGATTTAATTGAATATGAGTAGCCAACACTCAGATGCCATTTCGATGATCAAAATAATGAACTAATTATGTGAGGCGGCAGCCCTCTTGCCTTACGGTCACAAGTCCTCAGCCCAGAAGAGGGCATAAATATGGCCAATGGTTTCCTATGGTTTGATGTTCTCACTCTTCCACTTTTCATATATAAGAGCCTCTGTACTTCCCTACCCCCAACATTCTTGGTAGTTTATTTAGACTCAAAATCAACTTTGTATTAAGTAAGAATGCAATTACGTAACTTTAAGGATGGTAAAAACTGAGGCTTCCTTTTTTAGCGTTACGAGAGTCGGTTGAACCGTAGCTTGGATTATCTGTCTCGCCAGCTCTACGGTCAACCTGGTCACTTTATCCTGGAACTTATTCAAAACGCTGACGACAACACCTACGCTTCAGGAGTAAGTCCCAGCGTACATTTCCACCTTTCTGACTCTGAGCTCACTGTGCGCAATAATGAAGCTATTGGTTTTACTCAAGCCGACATCGCTGCTTTATGTGATGTGGGTTTGAGCACAAAGATTGGGAGTAGGGAAGAGAAGACGGGTAAGTTCTAATGAAGTTGCTTTTCATTACCTTATTCACCAATGATAGTTTTCTTCAAATGCTTTGCTGGTAGCCAGATTCTATCCCTCTGAATATGATTTAGACAATCAATGAATCTGGTCAAAATTATCCCGAGCCTCCTGACTTCACTTGATGTTAAACCAAGCTAGTCCTTTGCGCTTGTGCTTTGTTTTGGTTTCGATTGCTTTGATAATTCTATTCCCTCATAATTTTAAACTAACAAATATTTCTGTACTTGCCATGTTCCATGAGGCTCTCGGAATGTATTCATGAGGGCCTGCGAACCCGGCGAAATTGTCCCGAATCCCACACGGTAATCTCGGGTTGAAATAGTTTTTCCTATTGTTTTCCTTGTCTATCCTGACACTGCGTAGAAAATCAGTCAACGAACGTTTCTGGTTTCTGGCGTCAATCAATAGGTCTGTAGGATTAAAGTTTTATTACATTCTTTTTCCTTTAGGTTTACAATTAAAAATGATTCTCACATTTTTTAACATTAACTATTGTAATCAGTGGTTATTTAAATCTGTGGTGACTTAAGAGAAGATAGGAAATTCTTTGTTCTCTTCTTGTGCAATTTTATTGTGCAGTTATAAAAATCGTGATAAGATTTCATTTCAAGTGAGACCACGTATATTACGAGATTCGGTTTGCTCCTGCGGTAAAACATGGCCTTGAATTGTGTTGATTTGAGCATCTACATCGTTTGGCTAATACCTGAGCTTCCTCATGAATACTTACGTATAAAAGTAGGATTTCATAGTTCTGCTCTTTGCGTTTTAACTTAACTAGTTGAATTGAAACTTTCCAGACATATTTACTAGCCTTAAGCTTAACTCTATTGCCCAATCTCTTGCCTGGATCAGGTCGCAAGGGTATTGGTTTCAAGTCAGTATTTGCGATCACGAGCGCACCAGAAATCCACTCTAACGGTTTTCACATTCGCTTCGGTTGCCTGGGTGACAAACAACAATCGGCCACTATTCTCACCCCTGAATGGATTCTTGATCCTGTCGACGAGGATCAAACATATTGGCGAACGTGTCTTCGCCTGCCATTCTCATCCAGCACTGGTCAGGGCCCCTCATCCATCCTCCAATATGCTCGAAATCTTCTCAACCATCATTTGCTCCTCTTTTTGAGAAGAATTGGTTCTATCATCTTCCAAACTGATCAAGTAAATTTATTAACGGTAATTTAAGCGTTCAGCCTATCAATAATAGCGTTAAATGATATATTCATTCGAATTAGAAACTCTCTAAATCTCTGGATCTCCGACTTCAACGAGAAAGTCAAGAGTTCCATACACAAGGAGGTCAAAATCCTTCCGTTCTCAAACTCATCACCGTTACAGAAATTCGAGATGGACTGCTACAGACATCAAAATGGTTACTTCTTCGAAAACGCTTTGCTGTCGATGTGGAGAAATTATCTAAGATTTCTGGATCAACGGTAAATTGATATTTGCAATGGTGGCTCTTTTCTCTTCGGCTTCTTTTTTATGAATATGTTATTGATTTTCAGGATTCGTTACCTAATAGAACGGATATCACTATTGCTATTCCTTTGGCGACTGGCGGTCCGCCTCCCACCTTCTCCGTCTACGCATTCCTGCCAGTGAGAAATGTGGGCTTTAACTTTTTGCTCAACGGTTAGTCAATTATCGTGTGCATCTCTCACTGCAATGTGGTTATTTCCGCCTCAGCTCTAATTAAGTTCAAATAGTTCATTTACTTAGTTGTATAAATCAAGTGGAATTCAAACTAGCTCGAAATTGACAATGGAAATGCTTGAAGTATATGCTTTATCTTCGACGGGCACTATGCCTAGCACATGTAGTCTTTTCCCACATTTTATTCTCAACATTGACTGGAATTGCTCCATCGTTGATCTTAAAAATTCAATTGCAGGAAGGCATTTCTATTGCTGTAAATAGTCCAGAAATCAATATTTCTCCCTCCTTCTGTGTATCATCCATCTTGGATAAACCTTAACTATACCCTTACTCAGGTGGTGGGGTAACTTAGATTTAACCCTCTAACGCTGAATTATTTTCTGAATTGTGTACCCAACCACACTCGCGCATGTCTCACAGCATCCTGATGCCGCCGATGTGATGAGTTTTGGTGGTATCAGGCGAAGGCTATAGACGTATTGAACATGTTTCAAACAGCAATAGGACCTTCTGTTACGAATCTAGTACCAATGGAGCTTATTTTGAAAGTGGACCGTGCGATCCTAAGGACGTTAAAGGTTTAAGGTTTAATCGTCACAAATTTGATATTCATCTCGGTTAAAATTCACGATATATCAGTGAATGATGATCATCTATTGTATTTTGTTTCCTCTTTGTTTAAAGTCCTTATAGTGGTTAATTTAATATTATAAGTATAATTTCATTAACTCTGTATATCCTGTAGTTTATTCACCTGTTAAATATAATCATGGCGGATCACTAACCTTTATTTATGCAAAGTTATTGAAAAATTAGTCATTGTAAACATTTGTCCGTTATTTGTCCGTTAATTGAGTGAATTATGTGGTTTATGCGTTGGTTTCTTTTTTAAAAAATACAGCTGACTTTGATCTGACATCCTCAAGAGAAGACATTGATGGGACCAGCGTATGGAATCAGTTCCTGGTCAACCAGATCCCTGATGTATTCAAAAGTCTTATCGAAAGTGTTATTCAGGTAAGATATCAACGCTTTTTTACCATACTTATTTCTCCTTTTAATCGATAACTTTCCCGACAAAATTAGATTCAGTCTTCCGATCAATTTCCATTATCTGGGAGTGGAATTCTGGGTCGAATTCTCGAATGTCTACCATTAAACAACCATAACACTCCAGCCTCAACGTTGAGTATCTTTGCCTGTCTTGAGGATCAAATCCGCAGAAAACTTTCAAGCGTATCCTGGATACCTGTTTTAAATGGAACTAAATTTGCTAATCCCAACAATGTCTTGCTTCCATCTCAAAATCCAACTGAGGTTATTTTGCCCATTTTCAAATTTTTCATTTCGGTTTATAAGTGCACAGAATGTGAAGTCTTTATTCATTTGATGTAGAAATCGGATCCATCTTCTCCTGAAAGCTTTCTCTTCCACCTTTTGGTTGATCGTCGGGGTATGCAAGAAATAGATCCAGCATTCCTTCTTCCATCCATTTCAAGCACAAATGAAGATGAAGTTGACTTGCGGGTGCGTATAGATATTCGCGTACAAAAACTCAATCGTCTTGGAGTTCAACGAATTTCTGCTGACGCTCTCATTGAACTTGCTTCCAAGCTCTCGGAAGGTAGAATTGATGTGCTGATAGTTTTATTAATGCTAGTGGTGAGTACATAGAAGAAGTTAGCAATTGTGTATCAGATTTTTGGGCCCCAGCTATTCTGTAGGCCATACCTACTGCCTTCTGCTATTCATCACTACGACAACTGAATGGAAGGAGGTTAGCCGCAAGCAGCAAAGTTTATTACCAGAGGAGAGAAGAGACCAGAGGAATTGGAGTGGGACTTGTATGTGCTTTTGTATGTCGTGGGCGCAGTGAAAGATTGACGTGATGGATGCCACTGTGCCTCCACCTTCAGGAATATTTATAAAGAAAATAAACGTAAATGTGATAAACACTTTAATTCTGTAAGAATTCATTAAATTGTTTAAATACATAATCATCAGTGTTTCCCATCGCATTGTTAAGCTTTCAGGTGTAGATTCTGGAGTGGCCACATATCTATCCCAGATCCCTAACATTTTTAAAGGTCAAAGTCGGAAGAAAGACTAAATGTGCATGAAATCTCTATACATTGGTGCATAACTTTGCCTCTAATCGCAAAATATTAACAAATACAGCAGGTAATTCCAATAAAGTGGTCAGTGTAAAAGGCAGTGTCACCAAGCTTTTCGTTGAATTTGATTATCAATACTGACTCCGGAAGTTCATTAACGTTAATACGCAGTGCTCTCATTATAAGGAAAAAAAGAGCAAAAAAGCTTACGGATTTGAAGTTTGAGAACATTGAAAAATCAATAGGCCACTTAAGGCAGTATTTAAAAAGGACACACCGCATGTTAATTATCCACTGTACGAATCTGTTTACTTTAAATCATACTTTTTAATACCTTTTTTGTTGTATAACTCAGATGAACTTCGACAACCTGGCGTTCTCTACGTTCTTCTGGCCAACATTGACTCGAGTCTGCGTTCGTTCGACTCTCAACACTTTTCTTCTTTAGCTCATCGTTCAGCCTGGCAACGCCGCTGTCTTCGCCAACTCCGCAGTCTGCGCATCTTTCCACTTACAGACGGTCGCCTGGTGAGTCTGGATGACGGTGTTTCTAGTGACAGTGAACAACTGAGGAATCGAAATTGTCTCATGATCCCACCGAAATCACCTGTTTTAAGTGAAAAGACATCAAAAATTTCTTACGGTAAGGTGTGTTATTGGATAATCTTCTTACAATATTTTTTGATAGAATGGCCTTTCTTTAGCTTCATCTCATTAAGTATTGATGTTTTCTTTAATAATGAAGCAGTTGATGTTCTATTCTACTATCAGTTACTCAATGTTATTCGGTTCTCATCGGTTTCTCTATGATATAACCTTTTTAAGTTCCTTCCAAATATGGCTATTGGAGTGGGCTCAGGAGTATAATGAGTTTTTATTAGATGATAGGAGTTAGGGCAGGGAGAGGCGAATGTATCTGAATGGTTAGTACTAGTCTTGCTTTTTTCAACAAATTCTGAGGAGCCTTGAGAGAATACATTTTGACTGGACCACATCTTAGTATATTGAACGAGTTATAATCTCCTTGTTTTACTTAGACTTTCGAATGCCAGTAACTTTCACTTAGTCGATATATTTAGTTGTGAGATTTTACTATTTAGAGAAACCTAAATTCCTTATTTTTTTATTTCTTTTAGATGAATATATCAGTCTGCTAAGTCATTTGGGACCACTGCTTTCTGCATCCACTATCTACCCACCCGAATCATGTAATCTAAATCCTCCGCACATGTTATTTTCCACCAATGATGAATTATCGCTCGGGTTGGCTATAGCGAATTCACCCCTCGATGTTATTACCAAATGGATAGTCCCCCACCAATCCGATTTCACCCTTGAGAATAACGAGAATGCCGATTGGTTCATTGCAGCAACTTGTTTATTGGCTATCCACGGAGACCTATCAAAGCATGAAGCTGTGATTTCTCACCTCCCAATCGTTTGCGAGATTGAAGATGGAATTATGGGTTTGTACTCACCCTCAAAACATATTATTTTTGCCCCTTTGAAATTCTTGGCACAGCTCCCTGATCAAGAGGAGTGTGAAATAATGTCGACGATTTTGGAGAATAAGAGAAGCTCCGTTCTTATAGCTTCTTTCAAGTATTTTGAATCATTGGATCTCGCTGATGAAGAAATTCAAGAGAGATGGCAGAAATTATTTTCTGTTGTTGGTAAGTTACCTCTCATGGTTTAGGGTAATAGTTCTCACATACTTTTAAGATTGCCTACAAAAATTGGTTGGTTTCGAAGTAAGCATATACTCATGTTGCGTTGAATGTTTGATCGTCTTTCTCTCCTTTATTTTGAGTGAAATGGTATAAGCTGGTAGCACCCTGTTATCAGCCTCCGGAAGAAATAGTGTCCCGAAGTGTGAAACGCCTAAAATTTCATGGTATTAGAAATAGTTCATTAGGAGAAGAAGAGGTAGAAGTTAAGGTTAAAATCCGACCTCTCAAAGAATTTTCATTCACTTACTCACTTGACAGTTCATGTTCCAAAAATTAAAGGGCAATGATTTCTTCTCTTGTTTCCTACATTCGAAATATTTTGGCCTTATTTGCTATTCTATTACACTTAGGTCATGTCACTTTAATAGAATTTTCCATTAATGCTAAGATGACTAGAGTTAAGAGGCTACTGCCAGTTACTTACAGAATAGGTTAGTAAGTATTAGTTTTGGTTTGGAATCCGTAGTTAAGTTTTAGTTATTCAATTAATAAAAACTCTGTCCTAAATCTCTATCATTTAAACTCTGATTCTTATTTTAGGTGTTTCTACTATTCAAACACTAATTCCCCGGAAGTATTGTATGGTAACGGATTCTAACATTTCGGTTCTTCCTGAAAACCATCCCCTTCGAAACTCCCCGGCCTTAGCGAATATTCCAGGCGAAGAGATTACTAATGTGATTATTGAAGATTGGGATTGTCCCGGTCTAAGCGATGTGATCTTGCCATGGATTGAGCAGATCTCAACACACTCTGCCACTGAAGAGCTAGTAACGACGGTGTGTATAAAAGTGCTCTCCCTTTTGAACCGTAGATGGAAGTCGAATTTCGAAAAGTGAGCGAATTTTACTCGGAATAATTTGCTAATCGATTGCAATAAATCCATTTCGCATATTTCAGGTATACTAATGCTATTGGCCGAACTACTGACTCGAAAGAATCAATTGTCATTGGAACATCTTCCTGGCTTCAGAATCTTAGAACTCATAGATGGTTGGCAGTATCCCCTTTGGAGACGACTGGTCAAACTATGTTGGTTGCAGCTACTGACAATCTCCAATCCTCCATATTACCGGATTTCATTTCTTCTACTATCTACTCTCCAGAAGCTTTCACACCCACTAAAGTTCCACCGCCAATACCCACATCTCTTCTCAGTCTCGTCTGTAGCATCTGGGAACCTCTCAGGTCATTAGAAAGACCACCAAGCTCCGATTTCCTTAATGCTCTTGGAGTTAAAGTGAAGCTAGATGAGTCAACATTTAAGGTGAGCTCTCTTTGTCAAATTTTTTTCTAAAGTTTTCCTATTTCTCAGGATTTGGTGAATTACCTGTCTAGTCAGAGCGGTAATCTTCCCAACCTGTTTACTCTGGATAGCATGGTTCAAGTTTACCGTCTTGCTCAAAACATCCTTAAAGATTCCCCACCTGCTATACTTCATGAAATATTTGCATCTGCTATTCTAGTTCCTTGTACAAACCATAGATCTCGTAAGAGGCATAAAGTGGTTGAATCTCTTTGTTCTACTGATATTGATATCGAAAAGACATGTCCTATCTACTGTCAATTTTGTGACAATCGAACAAATGAAAATTCTTTAAAACGATCCTATCCTTCTAGGATGCATTTCCACCTAGTTTCTGTTGATAGAACGTGCTGGAAAGCAGCGAAACTTCCAGCCCTGGAAAGTAATATTATTTCAGATGATTGTGATGTAGATAAACTGATTATGGTACCACTTCCGAGTGTGAACTTTAATCTCTCGGTAATCCCGCGTTTGGATGTTTCGGAAAACCGAACAGAGCTGTGTAATATCTACAATGATAACTTCAAATCGTTCTTCTGTGATGTGCTTAAAGTTCCTAAGACTTCATCTCTCGCTGAAGTGCTTTCCATGCGTCCCAGTCCACCGAAATTCGAAATCGACTTTCAGTGGCGTTCAACTCAAGAGGCTTTTGGTCGTACATTGGGTGCCTGGTACGCTCTGATCCATCAGTGCTTGGAAGTTGATGGTGATAATACTCACCAAATGTATCAATTGAGAAAGTTCCCTCTGCTCTACGATATGAATGGCAATTGGCGAACGCCTTGTCAGAAAAATGGCAAGATGGTAGGCTCGTTTAAATCGCATTCTTGATCTTGAAATGCTTTTCTAGCTATCGGAAATATCCGAAGATGAACTCGTTTTCTGTTGGTCAGCCACGGATCTAGCGACCATGGTTCCGAGAAACTGTGTCCTTGGTCATAGTCTGGATAATCTTTCAGCTAATTTCAATGAAGAATCGTCTAGATCTATTTCCGATTCACACTCTCTTCTTCTTAAAGTGTTGGCCCTTCCTGTAAGTTATTTTGAAATTCTTACTATTTTATCTATCTGATAGGTTCTAGAAAAAGTAGTATCAGTAAATTTGGACACGACTACAGCCTCTATGTTCTCGAACCCTTCAGGGGAACTCTCTGACTCATTGAAATTCTTCCGCCTCCTGACCAAAGTATGGCAATCTTCTTCAAGTTACAAAACTTCTAAAGCCACTGTCTCTGATTTTATAACAGCACCTAAGGTCGGTCCTGAAGCTTTCCTGGTAGGTTATTTTCAAATACACTCGAACACGTTACCTTCAATCTGCTATTTGACAAGTAATCATCCTTTTCAATATCTAGGTTCCAGCTCTGACATTGAGGTTACAAATATCGAACTCAGCTATTGGCTGGACGATTAAATGTGTGTCCTGTCGATTCTGTTCGGGGAGTCTTCTTGTTGATTCGCGATGTGAACCCGATCTGCAGACCGGTTCAAACGAAGATTGCGTATCTTTTCTAGTTGGTGACAGGGGATCAATTAAAGAGAAAATATTGATTGAACTGACTCGGGCTGTCTTTCCAGCTCATCGCCGAAGCCAACTCCTTCTTCTGTAAGCTACTGGTTTTTTGCAGCATTCGCTAAATGTATATCGTATCTTATATTGCTTCTGAAATATTCAATGAGGAATTGTATGTAATGAAAGAAGGGTGAAAACATGTATTTTTCATCTCCTAACCCGCTTGAAATGGGATCTTTTCCTTCGCCTATCTTAGGCGGAAGTGTAGCTTCTTAGGAACCTGAGGTGAAAAATTCGAATTGTCCTAATCTTGACTCGGTTTGACCAGCAAATCTGGTCAATTTCTTCACTTGATATACATCGATTACGCGATACCTGACTTGGGGACGTAGTCTATTTGCTTAATATTACAGAAATTGGGGAGCTTAAAAATTATAATTGTGGAAATAAATTTAGGGGGAATAGTTGAAAGTCTTTAACTAAAGAGATGGCTACTTTTTTAATGACGAAGTCAATCAAATTTGAAGGTTTTGTTTACCGTTTTATTTTGTTTTTTTTACTCACACACTGCTATTAATGTTATATTTTTTTCCCCAAGAAATTTCTCGATTGGTTTGCTGAACCTGCGTTCATCTTTGATGACCTCTGGTCTTTCGAAACAAAAAATGGCCGCACATCTACGTAGTTTTTTTGCTTCCCATGGCATACCGAGTAGTAATCCTAATCTGAACAACCTTCTCCATCATCTGGTATCGGAAACTGCTTCTCCTGCAATTTCTACTCTCATTACTTCCAGTTCAGAAAAGGTGGTTACGAAAAATGTCAAAGCGGATAGTGTTTCTGTGGTTACTGCTCACCTCGAATCAACTCCCTCTGCTCTAAGAAGGCCTCTTCTCTCTTCAGGGAATGAAGAGGAAGGAGTTGGAACTTACACGCGTTACCAAACTCCCGTGTTTGAGGCAATTAGTAAGCGCGAATCGTTCCACTCTAAGTTATAGATCAATTGTTTTACTCACTGCTACTTTTCGCAATATATTCGTATTGTTATTTCGACTACGAGCTATAGCACGAAATTTTTTGTAATTATGCTTCAATTTTACGTAAAATCGGTCAAGTTAGGTGCGTTGGTCACCATATGGCTGCTATGCCAGAGGTCACGGGTTTGATCCTTTCGACGCGCGCTTAGTGAGTGGAATGGCAAACTCAGACTAATAAAGAGGATGATAGAATTAAATTCTGTTCCACTCTACTAGGATGAGCTTTGAAAACCGCTTTCATTAGTGGGATGTATGATGCCTTTCAATTATTTCTGGATTTTTCCAAGTATAAATCTTTCTGCACTAGAATGCTTAACTTTCTACAATGTGCCCTATTTGTGCTCTAGTTATTGTTCATTTTATTGATGCTCTTAACCCAGGTAACTATCAAGCTCCCTCAGGAGCGACGCACGCTCGCATAGTGATAAAGGGGATTAACGACGTAGTGACAGCCTGTTGAAATTTATCTATCTTGGTTTTTACTAAGGCTTGAAGCTGCTTGTCTGACATTATCTGATTATCGGTCTTTTGGCTTTAATACTATGAATTAGTTAAATTGGTTTCACTGGCTCTGGTTGAGGTTTTCACAGTATTATACTGCGACTCTGAACTCTTTTCCGAAGTCGCGATCCCGTTAAAATTTGAAGGTAGTATGAATACGGTTAAAAACAGAATTGAGATTGTCGTTAATAAGTTTCTCTACCGTAGAATCTTAAAAGAGCCTATCTAGATTGAGGCCAGCAATTTAGCCTGATGTAATTAGTAAAGTAAAAGCAGACATTGAGGAGGTATTTTCCATCGAAGTCATGAATTTACTTTGTTAGAGCCTATTTGACAGCCTCATGGATGTTTTCTATGTTAATTCTTTTGCCTTCTCATTGCTTTTGTTTAGCAAAGTCCTTAACAGTGCTAAGTGACAGTCTTACTCGAGTTTTTAGACCATATTGTTTTGCGTTTAAAGTTATTATTTTGTTTGTTTTTTATCTTATCTAGATACAATTCAAAGAACCATGTTAGGCGTATCGGGGATACCATCGTTACGTTCCAGTCTTCTTGAACAGAGCACCTTGCCCAATTCCACATACGTTGATGCAATTGGATACGAGGGTGAGAAATTCGTCTATCAGAGCTTCTTAGCACGAATTCACAGTTTGCAGGATTTCGATTTTCCCACTGGACATCCTGAGCTAGGATCGGGTAGATTGATTAAAGCCGAGTGGTTGAATTCTGCTGCAGAGTCAAAACAACCCTTCGATATTGAAATCTACCTTGAAGGTTGGTTGTCTACTTATAATGAAATAAGTAGACCTTTTATGTGACTAATTTTTATTTTTCTTCCAAACCTAGTGAAAGGATCAATTGATAGACTCGATTCATCACTCAGGAAGGCCATATCTATTGGTGTAATCAGGCAATCACCCGGTTCGGGTGACCTCCTTCATGTCGGACCGATTTTTGTTGAAGTGAAATCCACTTGTGTCGCGTCATCACTTATAAGTGACTCTTTCAAAGAACGCGGAGATCTATTTGAGATCTCATTGGCTGAGGTATCCTATGCCCAGAAGATGGATTGGAGATTCCATGTCATGCGGTACCGCTTTATTCGGGATAAGAAAAGGTCGGAGATGCTACATGTTCCAAATCTCGCCTTAGCTCTGTTGCGAGATCCGGAAAACTTTCATATATATATTGGAATGAGGGGTTGATGGATTGCCTTTTCACATTTATTTTTGTAGTTATTGTGGTAAAATCGTGGTCACCTTAATGCTGTAAATATAAATCACTTTTCTTAAAACATAGTTTTGTCTTATTTCATTTGTCACAAAGCGGAAATTTATATCAGAATAGTGGATATGTCGATCAGCTAACTTATTGCGGAAATGAGTTCAATTACTTGCGAAAAAATAAGGAAAGGGGGATCAGCCTTAGTAATAGTCCATATGACTCAGTCATATCATTTATTGCTAAGTATCTTTCAGAATGTAATTTAAGGATGATGGAAGTTCAGAGACCACATTTTAAACACGGATGAATGTTGATCTCAGATACTGCTGAACCGATACTGTCTGAGAGGAAGTAACATTGAAGATCGTGTTTACCAAATAGCGATGAGTATGAAAAAAAATAATTCCAACAACAGGCATTAGAAATATCATATTTAAAAAGTTCTACCATATCACTAATTATAGTAGAGTGACTGAGTATCTTTTGGCTCGATGTGTTAATGGGTATTTGTGGGGCCGATTCATTGGCAAAGGCCGTTATGGGCATTCTTCTAACAATTTTTGTAATTAGAATTAATAGCAGTTGGTTAGTGTAGGGCAAAATTGGAAAAAATAAACGAATATTAAAAGATTAATTAGTAACTTATCCGAAATGTTTTTATCGAAAAATATCAAAATGATAATAGAAACAAATATGCCTATGGACAAAATAAAAACCACTGATTGATATGTACAATCGTAGTTGAATTAAATTTTAAACACTATACAATCTATAATGAAAAATTTTGCAAATGACCAAAAAAAGTGACTATATTGAAACACATTTAGAGCTAGGCTGGAATTCAATGACAGATCACGTAACCAATAAAACATCATTTATAAACTATAGAAAATGTACTTATATGAAAATTATGATTAATGTATGTTTAATCATTTGATTTTATTGATTGAATTGCGGCTGAATCAAATCCTCAATTTTCGTTCGATGTTCTAGGTTTGGTTTGCTTATTTTACTTTTTCATTGTTTGCTCTATTTCTATATTCATTGACTTAATTTAGAATGTCGCACGATATTCGTCACAGATTGTCACATCACAGAGATCGATCTCGATCGCCTTTTGAGCATAGACGTTCAAAATCGCCATTCGCAGGTGAGTTTAAACGACCAGATCAACCACGAAGGTATAAGCCGTTCGAAATAAGCTATCAAACTCCAGAATTTTGGCAGAACAGACGTCAAGCTCGAGAGGATGCTGGCGCAGCACCAAACAAGAAAATTTGGGGAGATCCTCCATCAGAACCCTATACTGATTCCGAAGAAGAGTACTCAGAATTCACTCATGAAGGGCCTCTTCCTCCGGTCGCACAATCTTCCTCACACTCAAAGGAACATAAGAAATACAAAAGGAAGAACCACGATAAAACTGATAAAGTGGTTAAGAAAAAGAGCAGTAAGAAACATAAATCCCACCATAAACACAAGAAGCGTCATCACAAAAGTTCCAGAAAGAAACATCGGCATTCATTCTCTAGCTCCTCTTCATCTTCTTCAAGTAGTTCATCGAGTGAAGAAGACGAAGCTAAGTCTTTCATTCGTCAAATGAAACAGAAAAAGGCGGAAATTGAGAGGAAACGACAGGAGGAGGAAGAAGCAACAGATATTATCGGTCCTGTTCTACCTGGCCAGAGTGCGGATGCGGCCAATCAAAGAATCGATTATGGTAAAGCTCTGTTACCTGGAGAAGGCGCAGCCATGGCAGCCTATATCGCAGAAGGAAAACGTATTCCTAGGAGAGGTGAAATCGGCCTCACCTCAGAGGAAATTGAAAAGTTCGAATCTGTGGGCTATGTCATGTCAGGTAGTCGACATCATCGTATGGAAGCTGTGCGTTTGAGAAAAGAAAATCAGATCTATTCGGCAGACGAAAAGAGGGCTCTGGAGAGCTTCAATCACACGGAGAGAGCGAAACGTGAAGCGAAACTGCAGGCACAATTTAAAGCGCTGGTTAAGAAGAAGTTGGAGAATAAGCAGAATTCTTATATGTAAATATATACTCTCTTTTTCCTTTTGTGTATATGACGTTTTTAAATGATGACATATATATATTTCTCATTGTGCTTTAGTAGTACATTGTCCCTATATCTTATGTTGGATTTTGATAACTTTGGTTATTTTCCTTTCGTACGTCATGGTTATTATGAAGATATATTGTCACGAATCATGGACATGTTTTATTTATATTGGAATGTCCGGTATACTTTTCCCAGTTATTTATACTTGCTGATGAATGTTAACTAAATTGCATTACTAGTTTGAATTTGAGGTTTGCTGAAAAGGCAACAGGGGGTCGCTTAAGCCTCGGTTTTGCCGTGTGCAAATAAGCACCAGTGCAAGTAATTGATTTCCTGTCAAGTGGTAGATAAAGAATGCCATGAGGAAGAGCTTATCCGATCGCCTGAAACTGCACTATTGTATGTGAAAAAAGGATCGGGATGAAGTAGCTGGGAGTGGGGTGACCCGTTGTGAATGTGCTAATGAGTGGAAGAGGGGGAGGGGGGGGGGGGGGCAAGCCCAATCACATATAGATTAACACCAGTTAGCAGGCCTTCGAAAGCATTATGTCTACTTTTCGTGATAGGCAGGTGGGTGTCTTCTGATCTGGCGGCATCAAACCCTGAACAATGGGCATATTTGTGTCAACCGCTGAGTTACAATGTGATACAAAAATGGGGATCTAATGTACAAGAAAATAAAGGCGTGCAATTTGTTTAGAAAATATTATACTGAGCTTCGCATTAGCAAGTGCTTACTAGATCCTGTTACGTGTATTTTCTAAGAATTCCTTGGAAATCTGTTCAAATGATGCAAATTTCAGCAGCTAGATAGACCCACTTCATTTAAGAAGTAGTGAATTCACTTTGAAGTTCTGCAAATTTAGACAACACATTGAAAGTGGGCTAAAATGTTATAGCATTAGTCGAGCAACGATTTCCGATGCCGATGCCTACCTCCTAAACGTTTACTAACTGCCTTCGTTGAAAGGGTAACAGAAAAGGTTACGTATAATCATCAAGCATGGGTTAATTACGTTGAGTGATCCTCCTTACTCAGTTACCACGTTTGCTTGTCACAAAATTTGGTCCAATTAGGGTAGATTGGTTTCTGAATAATCACTCAAATTGCTAACTTACTTTAGTTATTATTATCAAACTAAGAAAGATTCAAATAGCAACTAAGTGGTATAACATATTCGCACTCCATTGTTAATTAAATAAATACAATATTATCTATCCAAACTGATTTTTTAATATCCTGTAAGAAAGTGAACAATACCGAACGAAGAGTTTGTTTTACAATCAAAAATAAAAATCTCTTTTGAGATGGTAACGTCGTAAGGGGAAAAATAAAGAAGAGAATAGCGATTATCATAGCTTACAAAGTTAGCTTAATGACAATCAAACTGACTAAGTCAATGACCCCAAAGTACTCGAAAAGAAGAGTGGATTGAAATAAATTGAGCTAGTTTATAAACTACTCAATTACAATTGGATTTTTTGAATGTGGAATAAGGAATGGACTGGTGACCCAGCTCGATCGTGATCACTTTAATCATTCAGCCACTTCCCGTTGACTGTTATGTATTTTATCCTATCGTTAAATCCGTATTTAATATAAGAATTCAATCTGTTAACTTCTTTGCTGTAAATACCACAAAATAAAATGTACTCAATTAACCACCCGTCTTCCAACATTTGGCGCTCGAAGTTTAAAGTTTCTTGGTTAGCATTTTAGCTACATTAGATTTGAAGGTAGGTAGGATAATGTCACGATCAACATATCGCAGACGTGCAAATTCACAATCATTAACCACAATTATATACGAAGAAAAATACAGCCCTCTGGGTTCCATAGTCAGTATTTATTTTACAAAATATTAGCATTTCACAGTATTCGAATCAAACCAGCGCGAATAAAGAATTCAAGCATTTCACCGAAAGAGTAAAAGTAGTAAGGTGTGGTTTTCTTAATAGAGGGTCGTGCTACGACTCCACCGAAACCGATGAAAGCGTCTGCAGGAGGAGAAGCAGCTGCATCTGTGGCTCCATCACCAACCATAAGTATCCCTTCATTCGAAGCAAGTTTCAACTTTATTTGTGCCACAATTTCACTTTTCCCATTTGAACGGGAAGTAGGCTGATTACGATCAAAGTCTACTACTAAACCTGAGGAGGGAGGATTAGGATAAGGTAGAATACAAAGATACCGTCATTGTTATATATCAACCGATTTGCGAATACATGGGTGTCAGGAACTGATAGTTGCTTGGCGACTCGATCAACAAGTTCATGAAGTCCACCACTGATAAGGTAGATCTCTACTTCATTTTTTCGTAAAATAGAAAAGAGTTTACTACAAATGACTGTTTGTAAGAAAAACCGGTAAAATTTAAAAGTCAGATGATGAAATAGAAGAATTACTCAATGCCAGGTGTTAGCTTTAGTGGATTTTTATCCAAAAATTGTTGTATTAGATCATTTGTAAGATTAAGAACCTTTAATCGCTGATTCAGTGATTCTGTGAAGTCCAATATTCCATCCATGGCTTGAGCTGTTCTAAAAAGAGCAATCTGCATAAGCTTGCCAAATATAAGAAAGAAAAATAAAAAACATCCATACAACTGCTTTATTATTTCACCCTTATTGCAGAATTCAGCAAGTACATCGATGCCCTCATCCGGGCAAACCGTAGAATCCACATCAAAACATACAGCTTTTACAAACGAGAAATCATTTAATAAACTAAAATAAAAAATAGGTGCTTGAATAACGATGAAAACATGACATGAATGGCATATATAAACATCCTAGACCAACCACATAGCGCCTCCCTGACCTTCGTTTGCAATCTGCGCAAGGTTACGGTCATGCCCTTGAAATAGAATGCCATTCTAAATCATTTTATAAATAGTTGATTTTTCTCTTATAAAGAGGTATTGAATATTGGTTTTAAATTCGGATTTTGTAGTTTATTTGTGAATCGAGTATATAAATATATTCTCCCGTCTCCATTGTTTCATACATCTTCGAGAATTTCACACTAATTTCTTAAATCGATTTACCGATCTGTGATCAGTATTAATCGCTTTAGCAAGTTATTATGATTTATTTCTATCTTGAGTCGGCTAATTCCATTAGAGTATAAAAATAGATTAATATCTAAATTAATTCATACAAAAGCGAATTAAAAACAGCCGAGGCCCACTTTATTTAATAATTCCTATGATAAGGGTTTCACATATTTGTATAAACTTATTTTCAATAGACTCACTTAATTCTGATACTAAAACGGTCCTTTATATACCCGAATTTCAACTTGAAAATTTAGAGAATTAAAAGAAATGGATTGAATTGAAATAGTACATCTTGATATGAAAGTGATCCTCTGTGCTTCTCATTTAATGCAATAACAGGTACACCTAATGCATTCCTAAAATACACGCTCTGATCGAGTTGCCTTAGGAACTCAAAATCACAAAATATGCTTTTTAAATGTCTATGGCAGAACGATGTTAATTTCTGTTGAGCTAAAGTAGTGGTTCACCATTTCAATCACATTACACAATAGAATTCATGGTAATCAGATGGGTGCCATAGAAGTGGCTATTATATCGCGTTCATTTTTATCACCTTTTCCAGATTTACTACCTTGTTTTAAAATACGAAATGCATCTTTCATTCATATGTTTTCTACATATTGAGTTATATGTTTATTTATTTTTTATGATGAATGTCTGTTTGCGCAGTATTTGTATCTGATTTAAATACGCTCTTTTACTTCTTCTCATAATTGTAAAATTAGGCCAGAAATAGGTCAAGCAGAAGTCATATAAATTTATAATTTCCGAAAAAATTACAAACGTTAAAACAACTCCAAACTTTGCTTTCATATATTTTATTAAATTATAATAAACCGTAACCATAGTATCGCATTTAATTCTCTAATCAAATATGCTGGCTGAAATTCCAGATGCTTTCTATTGGACTACGGAGAATGTGTGCGAATGGATTGAAGGATTAGGCTTCCCTCAATACAAAGTATTTACCTCTAAAATGCATAATTTTATTACCCAAAAGAGTTGTTTTATTACTAATCGTATCGATGGTAGAAAATTAATTCAAATTGATGCAAATTCTTTGCCGAGGATGGGAATAACTAAGTTTGAAGATATCCAAGTAATAAACACAGAAAATGATAATTATTAGGTAATAACTGCATCAGTTCGAAAAATTCTTAATTTGGATCCATTGCAAAGCAACCGATCGATAAGACTGCCTCCTAGAAATGCAACAGGTTAGATTAATCCTCAATTCTTTTAAGGCTCCTAAATAGGTCTCTTTTTAGAGATGAAATTAACTAATAATCCGATTGCCAGTCATTCTATCCCACGTTTTGAGCGTGAAGTTGAAAATAGAGTATTTGCAACCACGCTGACAAATATGGGCTATGCATTTGACTATCCATAGGCGAATCTTTCGGTTTTACGTCATCTGTATGGAAGGGCGTTCACTTTATCACCATATCCGAAACCATGCCATATCTAAGAATTTCCTTTGCACAGAATCACAGATTAACAAATTTAATTTACAAATCATTTTTTAATTGACACTATAACTATTACAAAATGAATTTGCTATCATTATGTTCCAATCATTTAATAAATGGCTTTATTATGTTCACTAATTCCAGGCGCAAGATGACTTCCTTTATATTTTCACACTTACTAATTCACTATCTAAATCGATTCGGCCTAACTTTAAATCCTCTTTTGCCAATATTTACAATCTTTGTATAATATGACGCGGCCACAATATGTGCGCAATTAGTTTTGCAGTGCTTCATGAAAGCGCATTCGTTTTGATCACCAGAGAAGATAAGTAGTGAGTGAGAGAGTCATGCCTCTTCCCAATCAAACTATTTCTCTCCATTCACAGTTTGGTTCTGTTCATGTATGTAATTGTATTGGAGTGACTTCAAATTTGTGCATTGTTTGTGAGGAGATAAGTGGTATATAGAATGAACTAGAAATAATTTAACCACTAACCAGTCTCTTTAATCGAGAGAAACATGAAAACGCACAAACCTATGTCATAGTTAGATTTCGAAATTTACTTAAAAATAGATGCTCTTTGGCCTTTTATTTTATAGGCCAGTTTTGGGCCATTTTTATCATTGGCCTGAGCAATCTTTAACCCCTCCCACTGAAATAACTGGGTCGACAACTTAGTACACTCTCAAAAGTATAGATATTAGAGTTTTAATGACGTTCACCCTTTATGTCTAATCATTTTGAGTTGTTTAAAGTTAGAAAAGGTCTTGTCTCAAGCATATTATTTATGTAAGGTCAGCAAAAAAATGATATTTTTCTACGACAATACTTCTCTTATTTCGCTAGGAAAAATAGCGCCAAATTCATTAACCAAGGGAATTTCCATTCATAAGTAATAAGTAGCCCAAATATTTGCTTTAAGCACCCAGTGTATCGGATAAGTTTTGTCTGATATGACTTACTGAATCGCTTATCTGTGAAGGCCGCCTTAATGAGGTAAAAAGGTAACCTCGAACATTATAATCTCCAGAAAGGCATAAAGTTGTGGAAGGCAGAACTCCAACTTTTTTATTTTAGTTTATACCGAGTTTACGCTTCCTTTAGCGGGTTTTTAATCTACTTACGGATTCAGAACTCTTATCCTCATAAAATCAATGGCAACATTTTTTTACTTTATGTCATTTTAAGTCAGCTTAATTGTATGTAGAGCTTGAGGAAAATTTCGGTTTTTCAGACTGCCTATCTTCCCGCATTATCCGTGGTAAATATGACCATTCCCAAATCGTAGCCCTACCAACAATCTTTAGTGAGATGTTTTGAATTAATCAAATTAATTAGATAATCAAGAGGATAGGATGAAAAGTGTCCTTGAATTTTTGCTCATGGCAAAATAAATAAACAAATTTTGATATAGGATATTTAATATGCTCACCCTTATCGACGAATCGTTTACATTTTTATTAATAAGCTTTCGGTGAGTGCGATCACTGTTTATAGTTTAGTATATAAAACACACTCATGAATTTTGAATGCAAATAAAACGTAGACCACTACTTCAGAAATTGACTACAGTGACATTAACTTACGCAACACCAAAACTATAAATCTTAGTTAGTCGTAGACAGACAACCAACCCAAGTAACTAATCTTCAGGAGCCAGGCAAATTAGTCATAATATTCCCTCTTTCTATGATTAAAAGAAAACAGCGGGTAAACTAATAATGCGTCGAATCACGAGTTTATTGAACCGCTGGGAGTTAAGTAAAGGGTGAGAAAAGTGGAAAAAAAATTGGGAAGGAAGAGGGAGGTGTCAGTGTTGAGGGCGGACGACTGATTTTATCTTGTGTGAGTAACTCTGTGATTGTAGGATGAGCAACCCATTCGAAAGTATTGTCAATTAGGCATGGACACAAAGCTGAGGCAGAACGGACCTATGAGTCAGCGTAAAAATATTGCAAAAATATCGAATTTTCTCCTTATGTTGTACTTTTTTCTTTAAAAATAATTGGCAAAATCTTGCAAGCATTCAAAATCATGACTATTAAGGTCCGGCGAAATTGTGGGCAATTCAAAGTGCATTAGGGACAGAAATTGTTAGTTTTCTCAATTTTGATTCCATGATAACAAATCAATATTTCAATATGAGATAGTGTGAGATTAGACTTCGCCTTTTAAAATTAGAATTTCATATTTCTTCACTGTCTTTTTTCATCCAACATGTTTACGTTTATCCTTGTGAGCAAATCGTTTAAAGACTCTAAACTTTACGAATTAGAATATTTATGTAACTATTCTTGCAGTAGATAGGATCTAATTCTGCGTTTTCGTATAATTTGCGTAAAAATAAAGGAACGTTATTATTAACTATAATCACAAACTATTATTAGATTTGTAATCTTATTACGATTAAGTTATCTCCACATCGGAAATTGTTTAAGTACGAATTATCAACTGCAAAGATAAAACTCAAGTCAATGATTACCTTCGGGCCAAGGAACCCCTACTTATACAAACATTAATAAGCATTTCATGAATTGGAATTACTATGAATAGACTAGGATATAATTAATTAATAATTATATTTACGCATGTCAAATAGGGCGTTAATGATCTATTTATTGATCATTAATAGAGTGGCAGATCAAGTCGGTCTTGGTCACTTGTCTTCCATGGAATAACTAAGGTACAAATTTAACCGTTCATATGAAGTTTTGTACATTATCAAATTGGCCTAATGGAATTTATATAGTCTTGATGATTTGCTTCCAAAAGCAGACGCTCAACCATTCTATTCTTTGGTATCTTCCTCAAAGTACTCCTTTCCTCCTGCATCAACGAGAGCTGACTCTGTCGAAAATGTAAGGTACCCGGTTGAGAAAACACACGTTGAATATATTTATTCCCAATTCCAGTTACGTTAACTTTCGGATATGTATGAAAATGGACTCCGGGGTTGTTGTATCGTCTGTTCAACTCCTCTTTGTGGATCATTTGGCAGTCACATTGTTCCGATCGAGTGTTCCAGGGATCAGCAAGAGATCCACTACTAGCAGGTCGATTAGATCGATATTCCATTAACTCAGCATGCTTGTTGGAGAAGGCGAAAATCATATCCCTTTCATCAGGCAGGGGTGATATTAAGCGAGCCGTTTGTTGACGCAATTTGTACACGAAGTAGGTGAGAACGCAAATAATGCATATTAGAAGAGACAAAAGGATGATAGCGAGACTAATTAAAACAAAGAAGGATGTGGCGTTGAAGTCGCAAGCACTGCGATGAATGAGATAGCTGGTGTTAGCGGAAATATCCGCCTCCATCTTCTACAACAGACAATTAAATTGCTTACTCTGTTTTGTTCCTTTGTTATAATAATACCTATTCGAAGAACTTTGAATTCATTACTATTTTCTTAATTGTCTATTGTTTGAGGCTACTTCTGCTTTGATAAGGTCACCTGAATCGCATGACAAGATTGCAAATAATTTTCATCAATGTTTAACTGTGTAGATCTCAGAAATTTTACATAAATATTCATCTGTTTGGCTTCTTATGAAATTGAATTAAACGGAAGGTAGTTACCACAAGCCAAATCTAATTAAACGAGTTTGCCTGATAATTTAACAGTAGTTATGTATTTCCATTTAGAAATTGAATAAAAATTCAGACTGGAATTTCTATAATTTGAATATTAACATATTTGAATATGGGGAATAAAAGGTTATGGAACGGGCATATTTTGAGTGATGATACGAAAAAATGGCGGAAGCATCATCTTTTACATTTTGGGAATAAAAAATTGAAATTTGAAAACACGTAACAAAGTTTTTTTAATTTAACTTAAGGCGGTAAATTTGAAAGTCAATTTTCACTTGGCTGAATGTTGAATATCAGTAAAATATAGCGTATAAGCCACTGAGAACAGACTTGCACTTCCAAAAGTCCATAATCACTGGTGCGTGAAATTTGATTATACAATTTTGGTTCACATCATTCAAAATCCAAAATAAAAAAAATATATCAAATTGAGGGTTGGGAGTGTTATAGAACTGTCGTACTTGAAGACATCTTAACAAGCAAAGGCTTAATTTTTGGTAAGTGAATAAATCTGAATCCAATAGGCCCAAAATGGTCATCGTAGGAAGTATAATTTGATCAGGTATGAAATGAATGAATACTTAAAGATGACATTTGCAGAGGAAAGTGAAATTGCTGCTTTTTGATAGAAATTTCACCATAAGGAGGTATGCAATAATAGCTGGCTTTGGATAAATGCGTGTCTCAAAAAGTTTATGAAACTTTATGCAATAACCATGTGCTTAAAAATACATGTAAGTTTTATGGAAATTTGGCACAAGTTCTTTCCAGAAACCGTGGCCCTCAGATGTAGTTTCCATTTGGAAATCGCAGAATGCGTAACGGGGAATAAGTAATCAGAAATTCAACGCCTTGAATGGTGTCTATTTCAGTGTTCTACCATTTAAAAAAGTATGTGGGATCATAGAAAACAAATCAAGAAAAAATAGAAGACTGAAAAATTGGACATCTAAAACGCAACTTTTTTGCCAAAATTGCACCCACCCTTTTCCCTGTTTCTGCTATTCATTTTAATGCACAATATTAATTTCACTTGTTCGAAATACATTATCGGGACAATTCAAGCTTTTAAAGAACAAATAATTGTTCATTAGAATTTATTTTCTAATATCTTACAGTAAATAGTATTTCCGTTGGAACATGCACAATCATTCACACAAAAGGCTGAATATTTTAAACGACAAATTTTGAATTCGAATTCTTCAGATATTGAACTTTTCAATTAATCTGGAAAGTCACATAATAATTTATTTTTAAATCTCGTGCAGGAGGATAATTATTGTTTTTTGCAACATGCATCTGGAATTGAGTTTTTGCTCTAGGAATCGAATATGTGAATTGAGAAGTGAGGGAAGTACGCATATATTACCGAGGCGAAATACCAGTCAACGTGATAATGCGTATATTTTAGTTTCAATATTATTTTGGCCAAAGATGTCTAAAAAATAAACTTACTGTAAAAAGTATTAAGCACAAAAAGCAAAGACTTTCTAAGGAAATGAAAATAGAGGTAACTATCCCCTGTTTTCAAATTTTTTTTAGAAATAAATGCTAACTTTCGGTAAATGGGAGAAAAAAAGTTTAAAACATAGCTCTCAAAAGTAATAGAAGAGCTCACTTTGTCAAAATCCTTTGATCAGGTCCTTCTGTGGTCGAAAAATTGGAAAAGAGAGTATGATTTCCATTTTTGTATACATCACTAATGGGGACGATTTGTGATTGGTTTAGACTGAATGAACCAATGTCAGGCATCTAGTTCTCTAGGCCAAACTCGACGAATACTTGTGGTTTTAGTAATTGCCAAATCGTAAATCGAGTACGACACGAAATTTAATGGGTTTCGTGTTAGCTGGGGAGATTAAAATCACTTTCTACCAGGACTATTAAAGTTAATAATTTGGTTGTACAAAAATATTGATTGGTAAATTTGAAAACGAGTTAGGCGTGACGTGGCTAATTAGTGGGCTTGTTGATTTTGAGATTTGCATTTAATAGCCCTACCAAATAAATTAAAACGTTTTTATGAAAGTTGTGGCCACAAACAATAAATGTATGTTAACTCTTAATCTGCCAGCTTCAAAAACATGACAATAATTCGAGTTAATACACAATATTTCAACGGCTTTACTTAACAGCTTCGAGGAATAGTCCACATTTTGTCATTGATGGTAAAAAAATGCGTTAACGCAGAATAAACTAAGTGTGTTAATAATTATTTCTTCTTTCTTGCACCTCTAGACAGGGTTGGAAAGGGTCATTGTGTATTATCAGAGAGCAATTTGTCGCCATTCCAATGGCCGCTTAGTAAATACCTCTCCTGCGTAGACTTGTCTACGGTTTTAGTTTTGCATTTGTAATTGTGAAGGAAGGTTCTACAAGACCATTTATCATCACCCTTAAGAATATTAATTTGTCCTCCTCTGTAAACAATGATTTGTTTACCATTGTGCATAACTAATTAAAAGTCATTTAAAGTTTCTCAAAAAAATGGACCGATTCAACCAAGATACCACGTAATATCACCCCATTATTAAGTAAAGGTATGCAATAGGTATATTTATTTAGAGACCGTATTGAGCTTACGACTTTGACAATAGAATGCATAGCTTTAAGTTCTACTATAATGAATAGAATGGGAGAAAGCTCTGCTGGGTTGGGTGATTACTTTACTTCCATTTTGAATTTTTTTCCATCTTGACGTCAGCTTACATAAAATGTCTTAATTTCGAAATAATTATACGAAAGCTCGGGTCCGTCAACTAAAATTAAGATGTGTGGTTGCATCAATGATTTCTTCTTTATAAGCGAGCTCCATCTGACGTGGAGAGTTTTCCAGACCAGATTCACACATTTCGATTACATTATCACCTCCAACAAATTATCCATGCTGATCCACTGCTTATTTTTCCTTTCATCACTATAGTGCTATAAGGATATTACCTGAGCACATTTCTACTTTTTATGCCGAATAATTAGTCGTTTCCAGGGGAAAAAGAGCGTTATAGTATTTTGATATTAAATTCAAAGTGCTATGGACTCAGTCAACAGAAGTCGTAATTTACAGATCACTTCCAGAATTTGAAACTCGGCCACTTGACATTTTTGTTCTTTTCTAATTTCATATTTTAGGTTGGTGTAATAAAGCATTACCAAAGGTTTGGGTATTAGATTTCATGAGCATTAACGAAGCTGTGAATTTTAAAATGAAATTGATGCGTTCGGTAACGTTTTCGCTCTTTTAACCCGGTGATAACTAACAGAATTGATGGAGTATCGAGATCCTTTAAGAAATAAATAAATATTTCAATTTTTATAAATTTTTATTATTGCTTCCATTGTCCACGTGCAAAATTAATTTTAAGCCTTTTGTCTCTAAAAGTATTCAAATAAGTGGAATTGTGAAGGGCATGACTCTGGTCAATAAAAAGTGGGCAATTAGGGCAGACTGACTGGTCAAAAAGGGCTGAATATTCAGCAAATGAGCAATGGTGGATGGACTGTACAGCGTCACCCTTTTCTCGCCCTAAGACATTCTTCGTACGTACACTGACATCCCAGCCAATCAGCGATCAATATTCGTGCAGCGTAGCGTGAATTGTTCTCAATTACCTAATTTTCTTTTCCGCGAACTCCCTCTATCGGTTAACTTCCGTGTTCTTGCTAATTTCGGGGGTAAGTTATCCTGAAAGAATCTACTTGGAGTTAGTTGTACCTGTCTGCGGCCATTTGGACTTCAAAGAAGACAACCGAGCATAGTCAAGTTATTATTTGTGTAGTATCTACTATAAGAGTCAGTTGATGAAGACTAGACAGAAGAATAATACAATGCGATGATCCTGGATTGGATACGTTTATTGATACAAACTTATTCCATTACGATTGCTTATTATTGGCGTTTTGTTCTAAATTAGCTTGGTTAGATTACACATTTACAGGGTTTTTTCTTGTGTACTGAAGAAACGACTTTAATTTAAATCCAGTAATTACATTAACCTCCTACTCTTTCCAAATAACAAATTCCATTACTGATAAGTTGACAATTGAATCAATGCAAAGGAAATAAGTGAAAAATGGATTTGTCGTTATGTGTAGCTAAACAGTGGAAACTCAATTACAGGACTATTTATAATTTTAAAAATTATGTCTAAATGGCGCATTATTTCTCCAAAGTAACAACCACAACGAATAAAGATCGAACAACTTAGTACTTATTGTGTCAGTTCAAGATGGTTGATTTCACAAAATTTTATTTTGTTCAGTTCATAAAGCAAATTAAATTTGAGATTGTCAAGGCGAAAATGATTTTAGCCTCAACGAAACATCTCATCAGCTATTTGCTCTTTAAAATTTTGCCGGCTCGCTAAAAACAATTATGCGTTCCTTCATCCAGTCAGAGTTATTCAAAATTTTGTGACAAAGTTAGCAGCCCCAAAATAATAGCATTGTTGGTAGAATTCTCGAAATGAACCTTTAACCTGTAGCGGATTAGATACCTTAGTAAGCCTTGACTATTTTCAGAAACCTCTATGTCAAATTCACCTAGTTGGTAAGTCTCTCGGAATAAAAGAAACAGACGTATACCGTGGAACACGTTCAGTTAGTATGGCGTGCTGTGGAAGGTGTGTGTGTGTGTCTATGACGTGGAACTTCGTCATTATATACACTTTGTGGTATGATGACCCCATATAACTTGGGCCATTGATTGGTCGGGTATTCGTATACTGGAATTGACCAATGATTGATCGAATTGATATAAGTCATTGATTGGTCGAGAGGCTACTGCATTTGTCATGCTGAAGTTGTGTACTCACAAATCTATAAAACAAGTCTGCTTACGATGGGCAAAATAATAGACTATTTTAAAAATGAAACTTTTTCGCCTTGCTTTTGTAAAACTCTAGGTGAAACTAATTTTATTTCATCATTCCTATGAATGAAACATGAGTTTTCAGAATGCTTCCTTCATTGACACTCAAACCGAGTATCTCCTAATTCAAACGGCACTTGAAGGCCAAAAGCCATAAGAAGTAACAGAAATTTCTTTTCCTTGAAGGCTAAATAGAAGTCTTCATAAAGCGCAAACATGAATATTCCTTTTTTTCCTCGATCGTAATACAAGCTCATCACTCTTGAAAAGTTCAGGCGGAGTGGATTTTGTGGAACAGCAATCACTGATTTGCAGTTTTGAGCTCTAAGAATACTTATTTTCTGGGATAAAAATCGTCTAATTTCTCCCCACTCCGTTTGCAATAAATGAAGAAAAAAAATAAGAAGTTAAGTGTTATCAAGTTGAGCTCTAAATTTTCACTTCGGCATTTCATAGCAAAAACTAATTGGTCAATACATTTCATGGATTTGCAACATACAGCTTATATTCAATGAAATTTCCAGGCCCATTGGTGGTTTCTTTCTACTTATTAACATGGCAAACGAGGCTTTATTATGAGATAGAGAAGGTGCGGTAGTCTATTGACGAACAGATTTCGACAGAAGTACAGACGATAGATATTATCAAATGACTCACCGAAGAATGAATCATACTAACCGCAGATTTAATGGCTCACGAAGTTATGCGCACCGTATTACTTCATTTAAAAATAAATTCGATACCGCGCGTCAAAATATGACTGACTAACAATTTTTTTCAAGGTCTGGGGTATGGGAAACAACGAGCATAAAATGCGAACAGACTGTTTCAGTAAATGACACTTGAAACCAAATCCCTTTTATCCTATTTGATCTCATCCCTTCCCTTTGAAGTTATCTTTGAGATATATCCCTCCTGTATTTTGTAATAGAAACCCAAATAATTGTTTCATTACTTCAACCCCTTTACAGGAACAGTCAAGAAAGTAATCATTTCGATTCTAACTTAATTTTGATATTTCTTTTTTTAACAATAGAATGCTCTTTCGATGATGTCTGAATAAAAATTTACAATAGTGGGATGTAAAAGGTAGGTTAAATGACAAATGTTTAATCATTTAAGAAATCGCACGATCTGAAATTGGCAATTGCATAGAGACATGCTAGCACCAGCAGTAATGTGTAATAACAAAAAACTTACTAGATACTTTTGCCAAATCTAGTATCGTTTACAACTGAAAGCGATAAATGCAAAAGTACAAAACCTTTCGAATTTTGCATTAGAATTTAAAGTATTCGTTCCTTCGGTAGAGGCTAAAGTGGTAACTGATCAAAAATCACGCGGTCTGAATAATTGTAAATTGCTATAAATAATTTAATCAGAATGCTTTATTCAAGTTAACTGAAATTTACAGGATATTTAATCCGAAACTTAATTCATCTAAGGTAAACGTTACTGAGGTGAAATAAGTAGGTAAGGTTAAAGACGATTTAATCAATTCTATCTAATCAGAGCTGTATCTTTTAGAAATCTGTGTATTTCGTCCGTGGAGTAAAAATAATATTTGGCACAGTCTTTAACTTTTTGTATTTCGTAGATACCTCCGAAGCCAATGAATGTGTCAGCGGGAGGGAAAGCAGCTACATCTGTGGCTCTGGCGCCAATTACTAAGACACCACTATCCGGAGAAAGTTTGGACTTCAACGACGCAACAACTTCGGCTTTCCCCGCTGAATGAGAGATTGGTTGCTTTCGGTCGAAGTCGATAACAGCGCCTAAAATACGGAAACATAAAATGACCATTTTCCAAAATTGCGCGAGATTTAATAAAACCTTGATTGTATGAGTGTCTATAAATAACCCCAGAATGCATTGAGCGGTAATTAATTAAGAGATTTACTATAATGCAAATCAAAATGAATTTACCATAAGTATCGTAAATCAAGCGATTAGCATATACGTGATCTTCGGGGATACCCAGACGCTTAGCCACTCTGACAACCAAATCGAAGATGTCTCCACTTATTAGGTAGATGTCGATCTTATTTGCACGGAGAGATGCAACTAGACGTCTAATAATTTAAAATTTCATATAATTGAAAAGAATAGGTAGATGGCATAACTGAGAGAGGTACTTTAAAAAGTCAACAAATATTCTTCCACCCTTATGCTTAATCCTTCTTATATATGTACTTTTATAATAGCAAAGCCCACATTGAGCTGAAAATCGAAGTCATTATGACTGAAAATTTTTGGCACTGAATCTTACTAAGACATGTCGAGAAATGCTTTCCTAAGTTATATCTCCTGATATCTCGATAGCTAGCAAGATACAACAACAACGATAAATTTAAGCAGTTCTAACTACATGATTTACATATATTGTAAATAAACCAGAACCAATTTATTAAATATACAACTTACAAACTTTGTTTTAGAAGCCAAAAATTAGGGTAAGTTAAGCTATATTATCTGCAACACTGGGCTTCAGCCATCTTCAACGTAAATAGATTACAAGGACAGGTGCATCTTGAATGAATTGCCTCCCACTCCCTTCAAGATTTTAGTATTGAAAGTTACGCATTTTCACCCTGAATTTGTTCTCTTGATAGAACCAATCAAAGTTTTGCTTTTACCACCTCAAGATGAACGTCTTAGTTTCGGCGGTACACACTTTCGGCGTCAGACTATAACTATCAATCGATATTTATTAATATATTAAGAGCAATTTTAATCTATTTTTCTTCCCGTTTATACTTATATCAAAATAAAGTAAATGGAATTTCGTCAGTTACTTCAGATTCCGAAGACTGGATTGATTAGCCTTTTTCTCTTTAGAGTAGTGGAGTTCTGAGCATATATGACCTAAGGTTTTTATTAACTTATTTCTGTCTTTTGAGAAACCGAATTTTCTCCCTTCCACTTTCGTTGAATCAATCTTTTGGAAAATTATTAAGAAAACAAGTTGGATTTTTTAAAAGGAATCCAAAACACTCGATACTGAGTTGATAAAAATAAATATTCGCATATAAAACTTACTCAATACCATCGGTTAACTTTAAAGGACAATAATCAAGAAATGCTTTCAGTATTCCCTTTGTAAGTCCCATTTCTTTCAGTTGTCTTGCTAACGATTCCTCAGATGACATTTTACCTTCCATTGCTTTATTTTTTCTAAAGATTTGAAAATCATGTTCAAGAAACCAATTGAACTTGCATAACAGAAGCATACAGTTTAGCTGAATTGATATATATATATATATATATATATATATATATATATATATATATATATATATATATATATATATATATATATATGCATATATATGGTAGTGAAAAGATTTATTTCACTAAAACTAATTACAATTCTGTAATGATATTTCTTTTGCGACAATACTCTCCAATTTCTTCAATTCCTTCATCTGGACAGACTGTTCCATACACATCAAAACAGACTGCTTTGATATGAGACAAATCGGGCAATTTTCTAAAAATACAATAGTCAAACGTAAAAGCGTTTCGAGCTCATTTAGAAACCCTTGGGCCTAGACTGAAAAATAGCGTTGGTAAATAAAATACTTCTATCACTATTAAATTCCGTCATATCAAAATGTCTCATTTCAGTTTGCAATAGAAAACACTATTATGAGAAGAGTGCAAACAAAATCAAGAAATGCCAAATAATATTGAAAAATAAAACGCAGTTGAATGATCAAATTCAAGGATCTTTCAATAGAATTG
The DNA here is from genome assembly GCA_000469805.3 of Hymenolepis microstoma. NCBI lineage: Eukaryota > Metazoa > Platyhelminthes > Cestoda > Cyclophyllidea > Hymenolepididae > Hymenolepis > Hymenolepis microstoma. The sequence goes on along the minus strand of LR215995.1, from coordinate 3,599,382 downwards.
CACAAATTATATTTAATATTCTTACCTTGGAGAATAATATGGCATTTTGTATATTGACACGGGTAGACAATTCGTTTGACAATTTTGCAACATTTCAGACGTTTGAATACAGTCCATCTATCAAATAAATCTTATTCAAAACTCTAATGTGAGCAAATATCTTTAGGATCAGTTTCCGTGGTTGAAGACGCCTAAAGGTCATTGTGATTATTTTAAAATATTGAAGTAAATATCCCTAAAGAACGAAACAAAACAAGTTTATTTCATTATATATGATTAAAATTAATTTTAGTGACCTTGATTAATTCTTTATTTTTATAAAGCTTAATCACCTTCAAGAATACTATATCAATATTTATAAAAGAATAATTCACTAACTTTTAAGCTTATATACGCTATAATAGCAAATTTACACAATGCTAACCAAAAAAAACTTTTAAGGCTCTATTAGGTACTTGAATGTTTTATTTCGCCCCTGTTGGGGGCACAACATCGGAATGGCTGAAGCAAAGATACCCATGCACATTCGGATATTATGAAACACTACTTACGCCATTACAATCACGCTATGAGGTCATGAATGCAGAGATCTCTCTGCCAATCAACAACAAAGACCATTACGTGGTTATCCTAGTTGAATGTGCATATAGTGATTAAACTCTCTTCAGTTAATTAAACACACACATACATCACGCACTGCAGTCCAATACATACACCGAATACAGTCCAATACATAGCATCATTCAAGTAAGAATATTCCACGATATGCGTTTGTTTTCTCTATGATTTTGTGGTAGCTTATTTTATCTTGAGAACCTTTCCAAACAATGAGAATCTGCCATAGAGATTGCTAAATGTAAGTCAAGGCTTATTATTGTAGTAATACGCCACACCCTCAAAGTAATGGGCTATTTTGAGGGAAAGTGACCCAGGCTTCACCGAATGCCCAAAATGTTATTTTTTAATTCTATAATTACGCTGTATGGCAAAAAAAATGATTGTATCGGTTTCACTATTTTAAGTAAAAATTAGGAGTTTCAAGATGCCTAAATATGACGGAAAAGATAGTAAAAAGGCTGACTAATTGGTAACATAAGGTGGTAGAAATGGTTCGAGGACAAATCAAATTAAAGCTTATTAAGAGATTTGTGAAAGACGGAAGAGCAGTAGCATTCAGATTATCGTTAATTACGCTTTAGGAAAATTAGTCAATGTAGTAATTATAAAGATAGTGTTTTATTCAAAAATTAGTACACTTAGCTTGTTTTGGAAGCTTAGTCATATACGCGTTTATAACGAGAATAAATGATGGAGCACATCTGAATAATAAGGACTCGCTTTAGACACCAAAATAAGAAAACCAAGGTCTCTGCCCGAAGCTCTCCCTAACTCTGTGAAAACAATACGATATATTTTGAATAAATACAAAGGCTATTCAATGACTTTGATGAATTGTAAATGATAATGTTCGGAAAAAAATTTAAAACTTTACCTAATTCAACGCATAAACTATTTGAGCAGTTGGACCAAAAACAATGGAGTATTAAGAGCAGAAAAGAGACATGGGGTTGAAATAATTTCTGTATCAGTGATAAATAAACAAGGTTGATAGAGTTTGCGCAAGCTTTAATGTCGACAGGCAGTGAGTGTACAAAAACAGATAAATTTCGAATACCTTTAAATGTGATGAATCATTTTATCATGCAAAGGAGAGCATCCGACTAACCATCTCATATTATTTATTATAAATGCATGTCGTAAATTAAAACTAAGAGAAAAAGTGCCATTAAAACGTTAATGTTACAGATTACTGTGGATTTTACGAAGTAAATCATTTCATGAGTCAGAAAATACGACGATTTATATAAATTGTATCCGATCACTGATTTAAATTGTGAACTTCTTATTACTTTGTATACTTAAAAAATAAGTGAAAAGTAGGACAAGAAAGTGATTTTATTTTTTACTTCACACTATAGAACGAACAAAACGTTCTACCAATCCATCGGGATAAATTATTTCGCCTTGTCCGTTGGAAATTAGGGAATAATTTACTATCAGATCCGATGAAGAATGTTTTTGAAATCATGCAAATATTGGAAGCACAAATTTAAATTTGCTCAATACCAACTCTACACATAAATTATTAGTAGTAATGTTATTTAATTATGCCTCCACGACCATTCTACACCTAACACTTTAACTCGCTTTTATAAAATTAAAAATGTCCTGCCATCTAGTTCAGTTAGCATCCTCCACACTGATAATTAACTGACTTCAAGTTTTTTCCACCAAAATCGCATTGGAAATACCTCTTTCAGCGGACTCGAGGACTTTTTAATACTTATGATGAATAGCAATTTCGAATGCTATAACTTTACCCATTCACTATCCCCTTGAAATTAATGTAACTGTTTGTGGTACATAATTTATCATCGTACCAAATATAGTACTCCATTTATCTTTGCACCTGCTTATGATGTCCTGACATTCAGATTCTGAACGTGGCCGGTAACGCCTCTACTAACCTCGAATGGGCCTCTTTACGCGTAGGTGTTTACAAATGATTTTGAACGATGAATCAAACCCCAAACCCTTTTTCCAGAACCAACGAATTAGCATTTACGCTCCACCAATGAAACAGGCGCCTATAATACCGTAAGATGATTAATAAAAATAGGTGAAGTGAAAGATGATTAGCCTGTACGTGTTTATTTAAACAGAACAACATTGGGAGGGTTGTTAATAGCTCTGAACATGGAGATTGATAATTATGCCTATTTTAACGAAATTAGCTATTTGTGAGAACATTAGGCCCCGTAAATCAGTTGCAAACATTGGGGATATGGATTATCAGTTTGACCCCGTCATTCTATTTCTGCGTTTATTTCGTTTTATTAGGATCTGGTTTGCAACTCCAGGAGCGGAAGACTACTAGGAATATATTCAATTATTTGAAACAATGTCCTAAGAGCCAATACCAAACTATAGAGGAAGTCAGTCGTGGGAAGGAGGGGAGATTTGGTATATGGGATTCAGATTTTTACCACTCCATTCTGTACCTCAGAGAATGTTTGCTGCTTTTCAAAGGGTTCATCGTATTGTAATGGACTTCTCTCTGATTAAGAAACAATGATAAGTAGCGCTTCACTTGTGGGATGCACAACGCTACTAAGGCACAACAAGGAGTCACTTGCGCATTTAAACTCTCGCTACACACCCATTTTTATCTAATAATAGAACATCTTACCGGAAAAACGACACCTGAGGTCTTTGCCAGTTGTTGCGCATGAGTTGTACAAAATTCACACACAACACCAGCTTCACACTTAACTGCATTTGGTTGCATTCCTTTGTGGTGGGAATAGCTGCTTCAGCCGTGGGAATCGACATTGTGTTGGATGTATAGGCATGAGATTACGATCAAGCCAACGTTGTCCTATCAATCACTTTGTGTACGTTTTCTTTCGGTGCGAGCAATAATCAATGCTAAATTGGTCTATATCAGGACCGGAGTTCTCCATTATCATCCTGATCTTAAGTTCTAATCGATTATCAATTAATGACATTTGCTTTAATTCAACCCCATCCAGACGAACCATCAGTTATGTAAAAAAAGCAAAACGTAAATCAAACTATTTCAATTGCTCCAATGGGATGTGCGATAGGCTCACCTCCACGTGGTGCGCCTTGGACAACGTATACTCATACAGCAAAAAAGTTTATAAATCGGCAGTTGACTTCAAACTGCCATGACCCGACTCCATATCATATTCGACTACTTCCACAGTACTTGCTTCACCATACCTTTTTCTCTATCTTTGTGTCTGTCTCTTGTACATCTGTGAATCACTCTTCTGTTCCCCCTCTCCACTTTTTGTGACTTTGATGTTCCTCCCCTCTGTGAAGCCCGAGGTCAACTAAAGGGCTAATGATAACTATCAAAAAGCCAGTCATTTGATATAAATAATTAATTACTCCAATGAACAAGTATCCTTCCTTCTATTAATCCATTTCACTTTGTAGGTACATTAGCATAACTAATTGAGTGCGAGAATGACTAACACTCACCTACATCTATCTTGCGCTCACCTCAAAAAATGTGACCACCATTCTACCACAAGTACGTGGGCATATGAGCTCAAGCATTCTTCACGCATGACAACACTATCTGACATTATCTGGCACATATGTTCACACGCGCACACACAAGTAGACGTTTGATTAGTGTTAGCATTATAGGGTGAAAGCCCCCTTAAAAGTACAACGTAATTCATTTGTATGCTACTATAAACACTGCTACAACAAAATTTAATGAAACCATTTATTCTGCCATCTTTTGATGCAACGCTCAAGAAAAAAGCCTAACAAGCAGAGACTACTAGAGTTTTATATTATTGATTAAAAGTTTTGGGGATTTATACATGTCAGAGTTCATCGTATCCGAATTCTAGACTGTGCCTTGTAGCCGTACTATACGATTAAGTCATGATCAAACTTCGACACTCTTTACCCTCGTAAAATAGCCTAGTTTAAGAGGGCGAGTCAAAATGTTCTCAGACAATTACCATAACTTTAAATAAAGCAAAAATTTACAAGTTCAAACATGTTTTTAGAGTCCCATTACTAATATGCAACTGTCCAATAATTATATGTAAGTTCAGGATCGAGACAGGTTACCTCTCAAAATAGTTAGCAATTTTCAACCTTTCAAATGGCAAATTTTGAGATCAGAGCTAACATAAACTCTCTAACTAAACCGAAATTGGAAATCTGTTCAGACCGCAGAAGCTTTACAACGACTTTTTGGAGACTCTGCGTCATGTAGAGCAGTAATTTATGATTGGATTAAACGCTTTAAAGAGGGTAGAGTGCAACTTGATGAAGACTCAAAAGGGAGAAGATTCACCACAGCAAAGAAATCAAGAAAATATCTCTTTTGTGTAGAACCTAGTCGAAAAAGATCAATGATTTACCATTGAGGAAAGTGTCGATGAATTATGAATCGCACATGATTCAGCACTTTCAATTCTCACTGAAAATCTTGGCTTGAGCAAGCTCTCGGTGGGCACAATGGATTTCAAGACGTTGCAGGAACAGAAACTGATTCAAACATCTTGACTTTCTTTACCAAATGAGGATAATTTGTTTAAGCTCAGTGTTACCCGAGATGAAACCTGGATCTACCAATTTGATCCAGAAAACAAGATGCAATCAAAAAAGCGGCTTCCAGAGGGAACATTTGGGCCTGTCAAGTTCAAACATGAAGGTTCCGTTATGAAGGTCATGACCACTATTTTTGGGATTCAAAAGAAGTGATATTGATAGACTTTCTATAAGGACAGAAAACGGTCACTTCAAGTTATTACGAAGGCGTTTTGAAGTTGAAGACATTTCTCTCTGAAAAGCATAGTCAAATCTTGTTTCATCATGACAATGCTTCTGGACATTCTCCAAGAGTTGTCAGGGACCTGTTTTGCGAATGTGATGGCAACTACTTCAACATCCTCTTCGCAGTCCAGACCTAGCTCCCTCGGACTTTTTTATTTCCAAAACTGAAAGAACACCCTAAAGGCACTAGATTTACGCCCTTAGATGAGGCGAAAAGCATATAATTTCATGGTGCCAGAGACGGCCCCAAGTCTGCAGATAGAAATGTAGACTACAAAAGTGCATAAACAACAATGGAGCCTATTTAGAGAAATGAATGAAATCATTGGTTAAATAAATATATTATGGAAATTGTCTGAGAATTCTTTGACTCCCCCTCGAATAGTCAAGGTTTAACTGGCGTTCTCACACTTGTTAATGTCACCAACTAATCACAATTTTGCATTAGATAAACATTTAAATCGCATTTTTCTTTCCTTGCGATCACACCAGCAAAGAAGGATGCTTTAACAAAGTGAATGATCAAAAGATGACAATCTGAACGAATGAATACCAATCATAACCCACTTCCAGGGGAAACAAGGCATACGATTCCACAGAAAGTCACATACATGCGTTCAGGGAATGAAGATGAATAGTAAATAACACCTACTAAAATTCCTCAGGCATTGCTCCGCTTAGGTAACGAATGCAAAGGAAACTGTCTTGAGTAGTAACGGCCTTTATATCAGTATTAGGAAGCCGAAGCCCTTGCTTCCTAAGCACGTAATTACCTGCATTATAGGTAATTGAAATTCCTCATCTCTTTCATTGAAATCACGCTATCGATGCATCATTGCCAGGCCAACCAGTAAATCACTTTCAAAAACTTCAGCACATTTGTCACTGTACGACGCTGAAATGAGAAGATTTCGCCAAGACGCCTTCCAATGAAGCAAGAATTCCAAAGAAAACATAGTTTGATCACTGCCTATCAAACCATTGGGAAAATTATTTCCAACACTAGCGCTAATAGTGCCATAAAGTCAAGGAAGGTGCACGTTTTTAAAAAAATCAGATAACTTATCCGATTTGATAAGGCATCATGACCTAAAAAGCCCATTTTCTTACTCGCTTAAGGCCGTTTGAGTAAGATAGAAAATTTAAAGGACACAGACAATTTGGTGCGCAAAAAATAGAGGCGAACGAAATGATCATATGTAGTGTGTTATTTTTCGGGTTTGTGCGTGCGTGAACGTTTGTGGTTAAAAAAGTAAAACGAAGGTAAAGAAGTAAAGGAAGGGAAAATCAAATCACAAATTAAATATCAATAGTTCCAGGTACTTCAGGGACATTTTTGGGAGACTCTATTGGAGGATGAGGTGGTTGTCTTCGACCTGAGGATTGAGAGGAATGTACACTTGGCGACGCAGTTCCTCCTCCATTTGTTCCCAGACTCGAACCCGACGGGACAGGAGCCATGAACTTTGACCTTCGGATAACAGACTTTTGATTAAAGGGCTTCACTGTGATTATAAGATTCGAACTATTCGCAACCATCATGTCGGTAACTTGGTCAAGGGTTTTGCCATAAACTTCAATTCCGTTAACTTCAATGACTTCGTCCTTGACGGCCAAGAGGCCAGTTGATTCAGCAAGACCACCCGGAAGAAGACGAGAGATAAATATCCCAGGAACACGTTGAACACCAGTTTGCGTTGCACGCATACTAAATCCATCACGAATATAAAAGCCCAGGGGTTTAGATCCTGTTCTGATCAATCTCACCCTAAAGCAATCGACACAAGTAACCAACTACGCTAGAGGCATACTTTCTCATACATTCTGGAACTGTCCCATCATCGATAATTGAGGAGACTTTGTGGAAGTCATCACAAAGTATGATGGACTGATGACCAGGCTTGATCCTTTCCGAGCCCAGCGATCGAACAAGTTCCGCGGGTTTCTTTCGTAAAAAGACCGCACTAGACGATTTATATCCCTTAATTTCTCCGTAGGATTCACCTAATTATTATATAAATAATGCAAAGATCCGCACAACTACCTTTGAGCTGGATAAGAAGTCTGAGTAAATCAGACGCGACAGATAAGGCGCGTTCACAGTTCTTATCATTATTAATAGGGAGAAGGGTACTCTCTTTGGGGTCAACGTACTGAAGAATAAAACTCACATTTTGAAGAGAATGCGCCTTTTCTACAGCGTGATATAAATCCTCGAAACGCTGTACATGCGAGCGGTCCAGACGAAAACGCCGGAATTCGGCATTATACTACAAAAATAACTAGAATGTTAGCACACACCTTGCTTTTTACTGCAAGACGAGCCATTCCTTTATAGCGCTACAACGAGAAAATATTAAAACGAAATTGTGACACATTGATGCAACAAAATTATATAGAGAAATGCTTACACAAAAAATTTTATGTTTTGGATAAAATTTTAATTTCATTATTTTATTAAAGTATTTTATATTTAGAAGTTTTTAAAACACTATAGCTTTTCTCTTATCTTTTTACTATCTTGTCACCTTAAAAGTATTATTTGCTATATTATTTACCTCATTATCTTTAACTATCCTTTTAAATATCTGTCTTTACTTCAGGTATTTGGCCTGCATCCAAAGTTGCTATGATGTAAATAGATTAAAATACATCCATCATATGTTCCAGTGCATGCCACAGAATTAAGTTCGATACAAAGTAATGTCATATCTTGAATTTGTAAGCTCGGAAAGCATTGCATAATGGGTACCGTAAATCAAATCTTTTAGGGCACAAAGTATCGTCGAGAATTTCATATTTAAACAATTCGGTTCTATTTAACTACATCTGCACTTGATATGCAATTTAAACGTTTAGTGTGGCTTTAATAAATGAAATCGATTAAATGGCTTGGAAAGTTTCTTACTTCAAAAGTACCATAAATATTCACCAAAACTACTCCGAGTGAATGGAATTGAAGCATATGGTGCAATTTTAAAACCCACATTCTAATAATTCAGTGCAGATATTGATTATTAATTTTACAATACAATGACATAATTTGAGTGGACTTGTATCTCACGTTTCTGATCGTATTAAAATAGTGTTTATTTAACTAATAAAAGTTCAGAGTGTGCATTTATTCATTATCTGATTTTGCATACTAATTAGTTACACCTAAAACAACAATATATACCTTATACACGTTTCATTGGGAATTGGAAAAATTGCTTAAGAAAAGTTGAGTTCCAGCCAACAACTTTAGAGAGATTTATTATGCAATTTTTCATTAGATCAATTTCAGAATTTTGGGAATTTTAAACAGTCCGACAAAAAAAGATGAATTATAAATTTGCAATCAACCACATATATGCATTCAACCTTGAACTGTTCTAAAAATTACAATTGTTAACCGTCTTTGCGACTACTTCGACAAGATAGAAACGCTTCGACTTCACCCTCAATTTACCGAACGCGCAATCCATCGGTGATACTTAGCATTGGCCATCGCTTGTGATTAAGTCACATTATTCAACAAACCAAGTTGTTGAAAATGCTATTTTAAAGGTACTGTATTTACCGCTGAGCTTTTATTATTGCGCAGATTCGTAAACATCAGCATAAATACTAAAGGCAGGATTTTCATTAAATCCCTGCTAGTTATAATGAACCTAGCTCAACCTCCTTTCATTTTATGCAGTGATATTTTTGGAAAAATTTATGCGTAATATTTTGTCAAATATCACGCTTTCCATGTCAAAACAAGCTATATAAAAAATTGCATTAGCTCTTTCAGATAAACTTAGCATAAAGATAGCGACCTATCTAACTACTTATCTAGTCAAATGCTGAAAATTAAATTGCTTCCACAATAACCGAGCAGCAACTGCATTGGCGGAATAATTAATGTCATTCCTACTTTCAGCTCAGTACGGTGGTAGCCTGGAAGTCATTCCAGTTTCTTAACAATTTAATCAGGGTTTAAATGCATATCTTTATTTGTGAGACTAATCACATATACACATAATAACTGCCAACCGTGTAGATACCAGTGGTTTTACATATGCTACTGTTAAACTGTTATTTAAACTGCTATCCCTAACAAAATCCTTAAATGATACCTAGAATATTTTATTTCTCAATTAATGATCTTTTCAATTTTATCTTTCATTAAAAGCAAAGAAATTCATCAACGTGAATTGTTATTACTTAAATAGATACTCTTTTTGGTTTTAATATCTCTCTTCGATAAATATGCGATCATCAAATTGTTGACTACATTATAGAAAAATAATAATGTGGGTAAAAGAAAATTCCTCCGATTTAGATAATCGTCCCTGTGGTCTAAATGACCTGGAATAAAATTTCTAATGAAACACTGATGAGACGTGTAGTGGATTAGCTACCTCTATGGCAGATTCACCTAGTTGGTATGTCTCCCGGGATAAAAGAAACAGACGTATACCGTGGAACACGTTCAGTTAGTATAGCCTGCTGCGTAATGTGCGTGTGTCTATGTCGTGGAACTTATATACACTATGGTATGATGACCTCATATAACTTGGGTCATTGATTGGTCGGGTAATCGTTTACTGGAATTGACCATTGATTGATCGTCTTGGCACTGGTCATTGATTGGTGGAGAGGCTTCTGCATTTTTTATGCCAAAGTTGTGTTCCCACAGACGATTAATTTTTGTAGGAACAGGACTATTCATTTCATACAAAAATAGACTATCTTGAAATATGTCAGTGGCCAAAGATAGGAACTATAGTTTTCTCGTAACGAAGAAAATAGAGTGGGAGACAAGTGACCTATCTTAAACGATTCAAAATAAGAATGATAAGGATATGTTCAGAGCCAAAGAGCTTAAGCCAGGTTTTGAAACCTATAATTAATTAGACTATCTCAAATATTGTCACTTACTTGATGAGGCGAGTTAGTCGGCGATTAAGAATTGAAGTTAAATGGGCCCTCGAACTTTTGAAGAACTCACCTCTCTTGACTTATAATACTCGAGTTTGACAACGACCCTACTCCCTTACTAGCTTCTGTCCGTAAAAATATCACTATTTAAAAGATGAGATAGTCTTTGGTGGGATTTGCCTGCTCTGCCTGAAACACAGCTTTCAAAAGACAGGAGTGAATAAAGCAGTTTCTATTCGATTATTTGCCCCAATTTTTGCAGAAAATACCATTCCAATCTGCCTTGAGGTGGATTTGGGGTAGTTTGGAAAGAAAGCTGCAATACCAACTCCCGTTTTAACTATCAGTCTCTTCACGGAGAATGAAACTACAAGCCTAGGTTGCGTGAAAACTTTGTAATCGGGTTATCTTCAAGAATTTTAAATACAGTACACCGAGGCGTGAAATAACAGATAGGGTGGAACTAATTGAGCATTTTAATTTACATATGTAATTAAATAGGCTGTGAAGTTAACTAACCGAGCTGTTGTCTACTCGGCACTTGTTAGATAGACGTTCGATGTTAAATATAATAAGTGCCCGAAATAATAATAAATCCACGCGCACGTTGATCAATCTGATCAAAGAAGGGAAAACTCCAAAAGATAATTAACGAAATTATCACCTATTATAAGTTTGTGGAGAACACAACGCCAACATGGCTGAACCACGCATAAATTTTACGGAGAGGCTTGCTAGTAATCTCGTAACTATCAAGTGCTGACGCACTGCTGATCACGTCAATGAGCACGTGCGGTTCGTGAGTGCAGAGACCTTTCAGCCAACCAACAGTCAATAATCACGGCATGGTCAACGTAGCCGAAATTGTATTTAATGACTATGCCCTGTGCCAGGCGCACACGACCCAAATAAACGTATTCTTCGTTGTATGCTTGTTTCCTCAATATCGTTGAAGTAGCTTGACTAACTTCGGGAGCCTTACCATACTAGATGATTTTGCAGATAAGTCCAGGCTTATTCGTCTGGCAATCCGCTAAAAGTAGGCATTAATATTAAATATACGTTTATATTGTGTATATACTGTGGAAAAACAATAGAAGTGTGCGGATATAAATCATTAATAATGGGAAAGCAGTCATATTAATAGAGATTACTATGACCAGGGCATGTTTGGTCCCCATTCAAAAGGTTCTATTACAAAATTGCCGCATCGGTGGAGAATTAAATCCAAATAACCCGTTCGAATGGAGGTAAAGGCCATTCCTTGTGGTTGGCACAGATTCTGAATCATTCTCCAGGCTCGTGTTCCTCTTACTATATCTTCAGGCCAGTTGGATGGAAAGTTAGAATAAGTTATGGCTAAGGAATGTATCTGCTTTGCATGCATTTTGTAGTGTCTTAATGCTTTATTTGACTTGCACGATGTACACACACCTTCAGTAATGCTGAATAAATTTTGACATTCAGGACATTTTAGTGTTAGGAATTTACTCAAGGATTCTTCATACCACAACTCATTGCAAGCTTCACAGTTGCAATCAAATAAGTATTGGTATTTGAGCACTAAGCGTCGAGCAGTTGCCGGAATAGAGTAGCATGAAAATAGGTACGAGACAGTAACTTCCGAATCTCTTGGTATAGTATGCAGGGCAAAAACAAACACCCCACCTTGCGCGGTGTTAATAAGCACAGCATTAGGGTTGCACGAGTGGTTGATCAAGGAATAAGTCGGATAAACTGAAGTAGCTATTGGCGTAATAACCCCATCAGTCACTTTTGAGGTTGCAGAAGAAAGCAGGGTATTTGTTTGGTAATTAATCGTGAAAGCCTGCAAGTGGTAGAGAATACAAGCAGCTACCCAACTCGCCGGGATAACTTCAGGTTTAAGGTCAGCTTCAGGAGCGCTGTAGAAATCATCTCCATACCAGCTCATTGTATAACCCGAAACCTAGTATAAATAGAAAGGTACAATGATTAGGGGACGCCGCGAGCATAGTCTATCTAAGTGCAATGAAAAGCAAAATTCACTTCACCGAAAGGCAGTAGGTGAGGAAGACGGCTGCCATGGTCTTTTGCCAGAGCTCAATACGACTTCTCCTTTCGGTGCAAGGGTCTAGCCAAGCAACTGAAGAGTAATCCGTAGACATAAATTTCCTAGGTGGTGGAACTCTACGAACTACCGTTGAAGTTTCGAAGGCCTGATGACCATGTCCATTATTCTAAAACCGTTATTTAAAAACATCAAACTACTATTGCTGAACTATCTGCGTTGGTCGTAATGAGGTACCAAAATTTATCTAACTACTGAGTTGAATCAACCGGCAAACGGATTCTGATACTTACTTTGTAGCATCCAGAGTGTGTAATATAGTCAATAAGCGTTTTCTGAGGTGTGTCTGCTATGGATCTATAGGCAAGATGACAAGTTGTCACACAGCCGGTGTAACTCGGGTCTCTTTCTTGACGAGATGAAATCTGATCGATAAGAAGGTAAGGAAGTATGCCATGGCACTCATAAGTATGTCTACCCGGTCCTGTGCCATACGATGTCCCCTCATGCTTCGCGTATTTTTCGCACTGCGCATTGCAAAATCCAACCTAAAATAAATCCGGATCATATTTTTTTGTGAATTCAAAATCTTCACTCTACGTATACTACTGCAAAAGCTATATTCACTGTCGAATACGCAATTAATTTCTTTGAAGATTTCTATTCTGTTACTACGACTGGTGAATGTGTAAATCAATTAGGTAACGAGGGAAGTGTAATAAACTTGACTCAATGAGAAAGGAAGAGGTGTTCCAAACTGTCAAAAAATTAATGACTGAACTCGGAATCGTGTCCACTTGCATACTGGCTTCAAGTTCCCCACAATCAACCTAATTCCTTTGTTATGTGATCCCAGTTAAATGTCTTCCTTTATTATTGATTTATAATGTTTAATTAAAGATAGTTTACATGTGAAAAAGGACCTTCTATCTGATTCTCTGGTTATTATAAGATATTTACCTAAAGCTACAATGGGGTTAAGAACACAGACAAGAGTTAAACGATCATCTAATCAGTAAAGTACCACTCTGGAGTTATTCTGACAACTAGTATGGTCGATTCACTGGATGTGACTAAATATACACCACTCTAGACGTCTGTATAAGGAAGAAACAAGTTCTCTGTATCGCAAATGCTCGGCTAGAAAATATGCGTATGTATAAGATAAAATGCAGGAGATTTGAAAAGTTCTATTTGGCGTATGTAAGGACTTTGGCATTTAACTTACATAAGGGCATTCACTACAAGGTTGAAGACCGAGGCACCGTTTGTGGCAGTAATAACAATTTGTCGTTCGTGGATTGGTAAGAACAGTGACATAGGGTTTCTCCCTCAAAATCACCTCACCTAGTAAATATTCGAAAAAGTGGGAATGCCTTTTTACTATCTACCCTTACCAACAGATATATCCCTTTTAGCTTCCAATATCCAACCGCGCTCAGAGTTGGTGCTTTTTAATTTCAGAGGGCCAATTTTAAAAAAGGGAAAACTGAGAGTTTTGATCATCGTTTTCGCATTATTTTCTGGTAATTCCGTAAGACTCTCTGGAGGTTCGGGACAGTAGCTGTACCAGATTTCAGGAGGTTTGGAAATTCTAGAGCTCCTGTTTCGCTCACAAATAGCGATATTTTTCAATATTTCCTCATCAGTGCGATCTAATAGTTTATTAGCTTTTCTTAAATGCGAAAGGGCATTGTTGTATTTTCTCATTTTCAGATAAGTTTCGGCCAAACATTTATGAATGTTCGGATTCTGTGATCCAAATGCCTAATAAAGAGGAATTGGTCATATTTTGGTGGTAATTAAATATTTATGTAAAATCTGCTATCAATCATTACTTGATGCCTCATGATGCCTCAAACAACTTCAGAGCGACTCACAAAGGGAACGAAACCGAAGGACTTCTCAGACCGCCACATTTTAGCTCTTATGCACTCTGCGTTGGCTCACACAGATTAGATGTGCAACCCAGCCCTCCTTCCTAAAACGCCCTGGTCAACCTCAAATCTAGTTCCTTCGACCTGGATTAACTTGCTGGCTCCAAGTATGCTTGGTTTTAGAGGTGATTCTCGGTCAGATTATGTAAGTGGATTTAATAGGGTTAGTAGTACTTTAAACTATTGTAATAATAAACTAAAAACGGTATCCGTTTCCACATAACGCCATAGTTTGGATGGCGAATGCAATATTTTTTAAACAATGAATAAAGATCCAGAAGCTGCCAGAGAAAGTGAGCTTAGATACAGTTGACTTCAGGGAGACACCAAACACGCAAACCACCAATCTCTCAAAAAGGTCTGTCATCTGGGGGGAGGGGAGAGCTTATATAAATTTCCATGCAAACCAAGTGGAAATTAACTCGTAGAAGGAAATTGAAATTAACATAAGAATGAAATATTGCCAATTAACACATTCTTCTATATAACTACTGAAGATGAACAAAATCACGTTTATATTTAGCTCGCGGACTGTGGATAAGGTGTGTGTTGCAAGATCGATATGCATCAGTGGAACATCCAGTGGCGTAGTCGTAAGTCAAGATTTAGGAACATATCTGGGTAGTTTATGCAACAAATCTCAAAAGAGAGCGAAATAACACAAATAGACACGACTACGCCCATGCATTGTCACGAGATGAGCAAATCCGCAATCTAGAACCCTGGGATATACCTGCCCTCTTTTACAAGTAGCAGGGTTCGGTCGAGACCACCAAAGGTATTTACTTTAATTAATTTTGGAAATAATACGTACATTATCTGCTTTTTTAAGGTCACTGAGAGCAGCATCAAAGTAATTTAACTGCTGAAACAGATTGCCTCTTGCAAAAAATGCCTCCCTCTTCATATTCTCTGATTTCGCGTAAAAGAGGGAATAGGTAAAGTATTGTAAAGCATTTCTCATATCATTTTTAGCTTGATGTTCATGCGCCTTTCCGAGGCACTGTTTTGACACTTCATCATCCTTCCCGGTGTTAACAACTAATTCTTCAAGTTGTTTAGGCAGTGAGAGAACTTCTATTCCTTTCGATTTTTTTTCATCATCATCATCATCGCTGTCATCTTCTTCATCTGCTTCTCTGTTTTCTGCAATTAGTGTCGTTGCCAGATTCTCAATAGGAATAGGTTAATAAGAACGGAAATTACCCTCGGCATTGAAGGTGTTCTGAAACAGTTTTAGAAGGAAGCTAACACGCTCAAAATCTGTTTTACAATTGGCAAAATCAGAATTGTATTGCTTTATGTTTCCACATTTCATCACCATCCTGCTAACAGTGTTGTAGTAGTCTTTCATAGCCACGAGTGAATCACCTTTTTCATGAAGTTTCAAGCGTTCATCCAATTTAGTCTAAAGGTTAAAGCAAAGTCAAATAAAATTTCAGCTAATGCACTTTTCTTATTTAAAATTGAAAAAAGCATAATATTTATTGCAAAATAATAAAAAAGTTCAGATATTCAAAGGTCCTTTTGGAGTTCCAAATGGGCCAATGAGGCAGGAAATCATGCAAAGTTGACCACTTGGGATTCAACCTTACTTGTTTAAGGTACAGAATGAACTCTAGTTTAAAAAGCCATATTAAAAGAAAAAAATCCCGAACTTTTGCCCTTCCAATTTGTACAGCCTTCACTGCCACGAGATAAGGAGACTGTTAAGGTGGTAGAATATTTATTTGGGGAGCCTGCACAGTGGGTTCTTCTTAGATATCTCACAGCTAAGCTTCAGTGAAGAAGACATTGTCTTCGGACTGCTATGAAAAGTCCTCCCTTTCTCATACCCAAAAGCATATTTTAACCCTTTAACGCCCTTCAAGACCTTACAATCCTCTTTCAAAATAAGCTCCATTGGTGCTAGACTCGTAACAGAAGGCGTTATTGCCGCTTGAAACATTTTCAATACGTGTATTTTTCAAAAAATAATTCGGGCGTTAAAGGGTTAAGTCACCAGACATGACTGAGAACCAAAAAATAGCGTTTAATCAAGTTCATTGAGGGACTAAGGCAGTCTTTGGCTTGACCTCTCTGTGGAGGCTAAAACAGCCGGCATTTCGATTTTTAAGGATAAAAATGTGCACTTTAAGGGAATTGAAAAAAGAAACAGGAGATCGCCCAACTGCCAATAATGTGCGAATGATTGGTGTAAGGAAAGCGTTGTTCTTCCAATAGAGACGGAGCCACTGGTTCTCTGACGCACATCTTAACACAGCTGTCGAGTGCTCTATTTCAAGCTCTTTTGTGGTCTTGGAAAAAAGAATTTTCGCTTGACAGAATTTTTATTTAAAATATGTCACTATTTCAAAATAATATTCAAAGTTGGTATTAGTTTCAAACCATGAGTGACTTGAGCATTTTTTTACAACCAGCTTATTAGAGAAATGAAATGCCTAATACATTTATTTTGAAGCGCAAGATCAGTTGAAAAATAAATTTCAAATTTACCGAGTTGGCACTTGACATTTTCTTGATAAATTAAAATATTAATGAATTCTTTTCAACTTGAAATTATTCGTTGTCAAGATTACTAGTACATGCATTTAAATTTTGAAAAGGATTAGCAACTAACACTTAGTGTGCAAGTCATGCGATGCGATAACTTCAGTCAAGTACACCACATACGAAAATGAATATTGAAAACAAAACGAAGTCAGAATGTGACATAGTAGAGAAGTATCAGTGAGTTTCGAATTTTAGCCATTAAGGCCTTCATTTGAACATAGCATCCATGAATTAAATTACACTCTCGAAAGAATTGAATACTATAATTTATCCAATAGGGAATTACACACACACGTACCCTCGGGATTGGAGAATTTTGCGAGTATGTTTGAGTGCGTAACGGTGTTTATACTAGCAAGGATTTAATATGCTAAGCACTAGGTGTGATGTTCTCAAATTAACCAATTGTGAATACGGAAAAGCATCCACACACGTGACTTCATAAACAATAGCATGACGTAATGGCTAGCAAAAGTTCATTTCACATGTTTTACGAGTTTGATATCTGAGTTTCCCCAGGTAGAGATGATTAAGAGTACTCCAAAGTCAGATAGAAGCAAAACGACCTTTAGTTATCTCCTTGAAATACGCCAACATGCTAATTATATAAAAATGAGACTTACTGAGATATATAGAAGATATAAATAATAATAATAGCAGAATTTTCTAGGGTTGGGAGGGGGGTGGGGGGGGGGGGGAGTTAGGGTGGAGTATTAAAAACAATTTTTCCACACCCGGACAATATGTTGTCATCTAGCACTGCCAATTTGGTTTGATTTGTGATGGTCCACTTTAATTGTTAAATGTAGACAATTTGAGTGCTTGGTTGTATGTTCCATCAACTCACGACCACGTCACGGTTAATTTAACTATTTTATTCATTAGCATGTGGTATTACATGGATTGACGGGATTCCAAATTATTGATTTTTCTACGATCAACTATCATTCGATTCTCGGAGCTTCCTGTCTTCTATTTTTATAGCATTGCTTTCACATAGAACTGTTAATTAATTTTCAAGGTTACCTTGCCTGCACCGCCCTTCTGTTCACAAATTACAATAAAACTTGTTCTCCTTATAACCTCGTTGGCCATCCACAGCTTCTGTTTTTTTTTTCCCCAATTGCGGTGAACTCCGTAGGAGTTTGGGTGGGCATTATCATGGCCATTTTCATTTGATCGGTGTTCATGTTGCCCTAGCGATAATGCTTTCTCAACATTAACAGTAGAAAAAGAATAATAAAATTAAAATTTAAATGGATCCTACACGGGTTGAAATAATTTCATAATTCTAAACTACAGTGAGAACTACCTATCACCAAATTCCAGGTGATCTTCAAAAGGATAAACATAGGGAGTCTTCGACGACCTCCCAACGTATAAATTCGTCGTTTGAGTAACAACAAAGTAAATTCAATTCGACACACTTGTAATTTGCACAAGTTACCTTACTGTTAACCAAATTAGTAAACGTTTAAAATTATAAGTAAATCTGTTTTCTTTTCCAATAACATTATTAGAAATTTCAATTTAAATGTTATGCTTCGCTTCTGTGTTTACTCTGTAATGAAACGATGTAAACCAGTTCATAGGTCAAAGTACTAATTTCAAGCTTATTTCCTTACTTTTGATACACTAAGTGCATGTAACACTGTGATTGGGTCACTAAAAGTGTTTCAACACTTTTGCAAGAATGAGACTACATTTGTCTATTCAGTGCCATCAAACATGCCGCTCACAAATCGTCAAGGTGCATGAGCGTTATTGTACGTAGGTACCTCTAAAGAAGAGACACAATTAACGTTACGCGACGTTGCAGGTATTATTGTTGGTGATAGGCTGAGAGGTCTCTGCACTCACCGTTGCTCGCTAAGTGCACGCCACACGTTCCTTTCAACAGATGTGCTAACGCTGTGGAGCCTGCACTTTCCGGTTCCACCTCATTTCATCTTTACCAATTTAAGCAAGTTCAGCAGCCTATCTGAAGTCCTATCAAATAGAATATGAAGAAGAACACGTTATTTGAAAGTAGGAAAAGCCTACAAGTAGTGCCTAGTCCACCTTCTACGCACCAAAGGCCATATTTATTCTGTTCAAATGGTCGTATTTAAATACAATGTGGAGATGTTAAACAAAAGTCTCAGCTATCTCATCTCTTCTATTCTAAACTCACGTTAAAGTCATTTAAGGTCGTTTTCCTATGCCAACTATCCATTAAACAAATAGTGGACAGTCCGTCACCAAAAATCAATTGGAATTCAACTCTTTGGAATTTTGGCCTTGCTTTTAACCCCTTGATCACTTATTTAACTTACTGACAACCCATTTCAGTTGCTTTTTCCAAGGTCAAAAGGGATTCACCTTTCTCTATGTTATGCTAATAGTAACATTGAAATGAAGTAATCAAAATCTTGGCTGACACTTATCATCGGCGACATGTTTTAACAAGACATTCCGAATGTTCCACATCTACTTCGACACCACAGATCTGGCTGCCAATTACAATTTCAAATATTTTCTCCTAGAACAGAGTGCCACATCCTAATCTGATAGACGTACACACATTTTCAACACTGACGTGAGTAGAACTGAGTGAACACTGCTGTATGTCTTTCTTACGTGTCAGTAACACATTGTTGGAAACAGAATTGAAGAGTAGTCCCCTGAATCCCATAAATTCTTCAACACAATAAAAAAAACGCGGTTAATAAGGTATAAAAGTTTATTTCAAAAAAGGAAAGAGGAGGAAAAAGAATGATAATAAACAAATAGACCATTGCTAATCAATAAGACCAGTTTCGCGCATACGCCTTTCCACAGCGGCTTCCAAGTCTCCTTCCTTGCGAGGTTTCATAGCATCTCCACGAAGACGATTATCTGGTTGTCTCGATTGACCTGGTCGGTGATCTGAAATACTAGGCGGAGGAACTCTTCTACGCGTTCGAAATTCCGCTGACGGTATAGAAGCCGTCCAGCTATCTACAAACCTTATCAATCCCGAAAACGTCGATTTGATCTGTTCTAAAAATTGCGGTTCAACACGACCAAGAAGTTGTGGCAACCAAGTCTCCATAGCCTCTCTCATTCTATTCTTAGGTTGAGCATTTGACAGCTTACATGCAATATGATGTGCTAAACATCCTGAAGGGAACATTATCTGCGGTGGCAGGAGTTCCATTTCACATCCAGCTCCTTCTGGCATCAAGGCATCGATGACGTCAATTAAAGCAGTCAAAAAGATAAACACTGATTCGATTTGTGCAATAATGTGCAGATAGGCGAATCTCAAGGGCTCAATCCTTCCTCCAGCAATATTCCTGCTGCTAATAGACAATAACTGCCGATTAACGCTATTACGGCCTCTAACATCGATAATGGCACCGTTCTGCAGAAGCCTCATTTGAACACCAACCGCACAGAGACTTACAGCCAAGCCAACTGAAGAAGTAGCCAGATTTTCTGTGTCAGGACGGGCATCAAATCTAGTCCATAAAAAGAGAACACAAGCCACACCGTGCAACCATTTTGGAATAATGGAAGGTCGCTCAGGAAGATAGAAATGATGCTGGAGGAATGCAAATCCATTAGGGAAACCTTTGAGAGAAATCCGATCAAAATTTACGAACTTGCAATTCATTACAGTACATCCCTCCCGACGGTACTCCTTGTAGGAAAGATTCCCATTGTGCCTAAAGATCCCTGGCAGACGGAAGGTGTTCGAAGGATAGGCATCAAAAAGCAGACCCACCAAGATTCGTCGAAGAGGGAGACTGCATAGATGAAAGGGCTCCCTGGACTGATAATCCTCTACGACACCTTTAAGGACAATTCCGAAGGCAAAAATGGCATCACAAGCCGCAATTAAGACATGCCCATTGCGGAAAGCCCTCAACAAACGGGGAGGCCAAACAGAAAGATACCGTGGACTTGGTTCCCCCGCAGCTAAAACATGTAGAGCTTGTAGTCCGTAGGATTTATCTGAAAGGTCGGTTAGGACAGGAGGGGATTGAGCCACCTTCGAAGGAGGGACATCATCACCAAAAATGAAAGACATATAAGGTGGAAGTTCCTCAAAAGGAACATGATAGGAGGCGAAACCAGCACATATAAAATTAAAGGCCCTAGGTCGTTCAGATTTTGGAAATTTGGAGAGGATTCGATCCACAGGATCAACTATATCATTCCCGAATCCTGAGAGCCATTCAATTAGACGTCGAAATCGCGAAGCAGTTCTTGCGGCATTATTGGATGTTGCATAAGCCTGCTGCTGCTGCGTTGCTCCAGGAAGGTAAGCATGAAAGTAATTAGGAGGAACATAATCATTCCCACTAAGAACGGCGAAGAGTGGAATTTGGATTGGAGCCAAGTTACGGAAGGTAACGGTCTCAGTTGCAATATACTGCTCAGCAGAAATGTAAAATCCCCCATTAGACTCATGGGGAGTAAGGAAATCACAAGATTCTGCAGGGACGTAAATCAATTCACAGCCCCTGTTAGCCCAATAAGGACCGAGGATAAAATAGTCGGAGTCATTAGATATAAGGGGAACACCAAGGTGCATTGCCATAGCAGCGGCTAATTGATCTGCCTCAAAATCGGCAACAACGTAGCGGGCACCAAATCGCTCAAGAGTCCGGAAAAATGTCTTACTAACGAGAATTGGTTCAATGGATACTCTGAAATCGGCTGAAGTCCCATCTCGAATTGGTCCACGCGTTGAATTTTCTTGAAGATGGGACAAAGTGATAATTCGATCCGTGCTTCGTCTTAAGATAGTGTTCAATTTGGAAAGCTGAAATTATGAAATGAGAAATCAACTAGAGCACAAACGGCAAAAAGAATTAGAACTCCACAAACCTCATGCAGACCATCAAAGATGAATATAGGTTCAAGATTACACTTCTTTAGGTTTAGTAAAAACTCTTCAACAATGATGTCGAACCCAAAATATTCACCGTTATATTGGGTGTAGAGAGTCGAACGCAAATACATCTGACATATTATGTTATAGCCATCGAGAATTATAAATGAGTTTCTCAACTGGATGGGATGAAAATTACCCTGTTCTTTTCGAATGTATGAAAAGAGTCCCCTTACTCCCATAGCCTGAACAAACTACTACAATGCCTCTTTAGTATCTGACATTTTATCCAAATATGCCAAGGCCATTCAACTGACATAATCTATTTATTCTTAGCAGAATTGTTTAGTATAATTCCTGCCTCAAAGATAGCTTTTATTATTTTTTATAAGTATTATTGTATCTTTTAACGGCAAAAATATCCAATATATTTATGATAATACACTGGGCTAATATTAACAACAATACCAATATCGAACTTGGAGTTAAGGAATGATGATCTTAGTAGTATATTTGTTATGGTAAAAAATATTTATCAGAAGGATATTTTGTGAAATGAAAAGTACATATTTGCTGAAAAATTTTGTTAACCCAGTATGCTCAAATCATGCCGTGTTCATTAACTTAACATTCATGAATTCTTGTTCAGTGCATTTTCCCTAGTAATTAGTATTTTTCTAGGTGTAAAACTTAATTGATGCACACTTTTATCCATTTAGTCCCGCAGCTTCAGCCCCTCTCTACCAACTCCTGTAATCACGTCTTATTCCTATTGGCAGCTCCACCATGTGCTTCCAAACAGGCCAATAGCCCTTAATCTGTACAATTCCTGTGTTTACAGCTCCTCATTTTCACATTACAGAACTATAGTTACCAGTCTTTTCCTACATGTTCTCTTGAGAGTAAACTTCTTCCTATTCAATGACGTAGCCTCCACTCACTTGAATCTCTATGCCCAAGGAAAATGAAAAGGACCTTCCAAATTCAGCTATAAAAGATTGATTATCAAGTAACTCTACAAGGCACGCAGTTGTATAACAGACGAATAGTAGTTTCCATGTCTTTATTAGAAATCAAATTTCGTTTTCCCTAGACAATGATTGCAATAACAAGTAGATTACAGCAAAAATGCTTCAATGTCAATTTAGTATATTGATACTAACAATGATATAATAACCAACAAAACACAGTGATCGGGATAACGGATAATGGCGTGGAGGACAGAATGCGGTACAAATTACTTACATGTGGGGGAGAGGGGGGAGGGGTGGATTAAAATACGAAGATTTACAGGGATAAAATGCGATAACCTTTTTAACCATGTGTTTGGTCATCCTTCACGAAATCCAACGCTTCCTCTTTCGTAACGCACTCAATATGGGAGACCTGTAGAGGCGAATAAAGATAGCATAAGACCCAGAACATTTTTGGTTATAGCAAGGCTCCAAGTCAGCAAAACTACACGTGTTGTTCGTTAATCATTTTCGAACCAATCAAATGAGAACCTCAGATCTCGCTACACCAACTTAACTAGTATTAAATAAGAAGTTGATCAAACGATCACTGAACATGAAGTGATGAGCACTATTCAGAGATATGTCAAAGTGAGTGTCATGTCACTGGTACACAAAAACGTTTGGGTTCAATTAAGAGTTCTCTTGCCCCAAAGTTCCTCTTAAATCATTAGGCATTAATAGGAGCTAGAAAAATACACTGCACAGAGTTATGGTTAAGGGGAATCAATCAAAATGGCAAGGAAGTCGTTGGCTTGTTCAGGCCATAATGGTAGAAACTGCCAATAATGCTGACTTATGTCTGCAATAGCATAAATCTTTAGATCAAATCGAAAGAAATTAGAAAAGCGCAAATCTCTCCACAGAAAAGGAATTAATGCAATCACATCGGTGATGTGATCACAATTTCTCAGACGCTACCAAAAATTATGGTCTTCAGTTTCGTTAAGTCATATAAGACAAGGGTGGTTGGGACGCCACACACAGGGATGTCAATGTAGCCATTGAGGAGACATAAGTGTCTTCGAGGATCTATTGATAAGTCAAAAGGGTGTACATAAGAGGTGGGTAAAAGGTAAAAGGCCCGAAATCCATGGGCCGAATTTTCATTTTCTTGCCCCACATAGTAATATCACAACAATGGCATTGTAGTCATCTGTCATAGTAGCACAGTGTGCATTATGCTTATAAGTAAGTGCATATCTTGCTGTTATTTATGTCAATCTGTTTGCTTGTGGAGCTGTGGTCAAGGTGAATGCCCGGCTAGATTAGAGCACACAAGATCAGTGATCATGAACGAATACCAGTGATGTGGCCAGTCAACAGAGTAATTCTGGTAGATTAGAGAGGTGGGAGGAAATGCAAGTTTCTTCTCCTACTCATAGCAGTCTAAGAACATCCCCTCCCCCCCCCCCTGCATTTAAGTTAAATACCGGTTATATTCTAATGAGCTTAGATAGCTGTTTATTTCAAAATCAACCGCTAACCTTATTACGGAACTTCACGCCATAGTACTTCTCAGCAGATTCCAATAACTCAGGTCGGAATGTTGTAGTGATGAACTGGGCATCGGATTTAAGATCCTTGATCATATCCGCTACCGCGGCACGATATTGGGCATCCAACGCTGCGTCGATTTCGTCAAAAAGGTAAAAAGGTGCGGGATCGCATTTTTGAATGGCGAAAATGAGAGTAAGAGCCACGAGAGACTTCTGACCACCGGACAGCTGATTCATATCGCGCATGTCGGCCGTCTCGCCGGTGAAGGAGACGCGAATGCCTACACCGGTGAAGAGTTCCACATCAGGAACAGGTCCTCCTGAGGTATCTCGACCTTCATTATCACTGCCTTCTTCACCATCTGCAGCCTTGAATTTCAACAAGTACACTCATTAAAGTCATATTTAGCTCAGTCTATTAAAATCTAGTATGTCATATTTAGCATGCACCTCTCTGTAGTCAGTCAAATAAATTAACACTTCTCGTAATAGTACAAGATGAAAAAGACTGAATGTCATTTTCAAGCATTGAAAGCAAAAGATAGTATTTCACAGCTAAGACAGTGAATTCGAAGTAAGAGATAATTGTGGGTAAATATCAAAACATGTCCACTAAATTGGATTTATTACCTAGAAGAAAATGTTTTGCAGGAAATAATTCTTCCGCTTCTTCTAGGACAACTGAAAGGATGAAATCAAATTCTCATGGACATTAATCCCTCACGAGCTAACTCCGTAAATTCGATATATACTTATTAAACACTAAATTGATAAGACACATACCCTCTTTCCACGATGCATCACAAGTTCTGCACGACCTTCCGGTACAAGTTTCTTGAATATATCCTGGAAGTTCTTTGAGACCTGTTTAAATGTAAGTGTGATGGCCTCATATTTCTGTTGATCAAGAGCATTCATAAGCTCAATAATAGCCTGGTGAGCCTTGTCCAACTCATCTTTTCGTTTCAGTAGTTTTTCTTTCTCCTCTGAGTGGCTAACGAATTGGTCTAGAGCCTTCTTGTTCACATGGCTGTAACGCTTCAACTCGCGGTTAGCCTTATCCAAGAGCTTATAGAGCTACAAAGAGAAAGAAAGGCGATAAAAGAGGCCAGCGTTTTAACACGGAATATAATGGTAGGATATTACACCTGTTTAGGGGTCTTGTCCTGGAACTTATCGAAAGCGTCAGCTGGAAGCGATCCAAGATCACGAATCTTTTTCATATTCTCCTCCTTTTTCTTGAAGAGCTGACTCTGTTTTGACTGCATTTTCTCCAGACTCTGCTGATCATCTTGAATTCGCTCTGCGTAGTCCTTCTCTTCCGTACGCCTCGCTTCTAGCTCAGCTTCCAAGCGGCGCTGATCTTGCATTAGTGACGCCAACCGGCTCTCAACTTCATCAACTGTGCGCTTTTCTGCTTCAATTCGATTCTCGGCCTAAGAGAGAACACTGTTCATGAGCAGAAAAAACTTCACGCCACCAGAATTGTTTAAGTAGAAGAAACTAACCTCTTTCAACTCTTCTTGAGCTTCTTGGAGTCGTTCAGCAAGATCTTGTTCAGAAACTTCAGCAAGTCTTGACTCTAACTCTTCTCGTTTACGGAAAAGATTATGATCTAATTGCGTCTCTTTTTCGGTCTTTTCTGTCTCCAACTTCATTCTCGCGCTGTAAGAGAGGTAAATAAGGGATATAAAGAGTGGCGCGAATAATAATGGGACTTCAAAACGCTTTATATACACTTACTGATAAGCGTCCTTGGCTTCCTTAGACAACTGCTGAATCTTATCATTCAACCTATCAACTTCCTTCTGCTCTTGAACAGAGAGTTGACTTGGCAATTCGGTCCCCAGCTCGGCTTTATAGGACTCCATTGTGTACTTCATCTGTTCCAAATCATGTCTCAAGGAAGAAAGTTTCCACTCCTTTTGTGGCCGAGCGTCAGTCTTGGATCTTAACTCCTCTTTCCATAGA
Organism: Hymenolepis microstoma; assembly: GCA_000469805.3. Lineage (NCBI taxonomy): Eukaryota > Metazoa > Platyhelminthes > Cestoda > Cyclophyllidea > Hymenolepididae > Hymenolepis > Hymenolepis microstoma. The sequence continues at coordinate 3,573,199 of LR215995.1, read as the reverse complement.
TGAATGTCCTTTTTTACTTTGTCAAGGCTCATTCTACAGAGAGAGGGAGAGAGAATAGATCACAAACAATAAAATAAGACAACTAATTCTAAGAGAAGAACTACAAGTAGACTTATCTAAATACAGCGTACAATGACCAAAATCATTCCCGTTTAAGCCCGCAAAGCACTTAAACTTGTTCAATCCCCTTCCAATTCACCACTCTTCCTCCTCCTCCTCATCTTTCAGTTATATTCTTTCATATTTTGTTCAACTCTTGTTCCTCTAAATCGAAAGAGGATATTTCTAGGCCTAACTTATTTGGATTCTATACAGATGAAATTTAATACGCCTTTGGCATTAAACTTCAAAAATCAGTCAAGTTACCACGTGATAATGTATTTCACCAACAAAGAGAATTTTAAAATAGATGGATGAACTTACTCTAACTTTGAGATGATAGTTTCTTTCCTCTGAGATTCATCAATAATGCGATTTATTTGCGTATCAACTTGCTCTTTGCGTTTGGCATTATTCTCTCGAACATTCTCCGTCTCCTGAATTTCCATCTCTGATTTCTGTTTTCGTCTCTGCAACTCAAGTCGAGACATTCGATTGTCATAATAACCACCAGTCAATGTACCCTTTCGTGAAGCCTGGTCGCCTAAAGGAGATGAAGTTCAAAAAGGAGAGGTAGGACACAGAATTCTTTTAGAAGTAGGTAGAAACGTACCATCCAAAGTGATACAATCGAAATTCTGTCTTCTAGCTAACTGACTAGCAACTTCGAGGTTACTACAAATCAGTGTCTTGCCAAAGATATGAAGCATAACCGGACGGAATTTATCGTCAAATTTAAGCCGAGAAATCATAGGGATGGCTCCCTCTACTTCAGGATAAATTGTCTCTTTGACGTAAAGTTTATTGATAGGCAGGAAATGCACCTCACCAGCAAGATTATGTTTATTAATTTCATTGATTATCTTTATGACGATTTTATCCGACTGTACAACATGGTAGAAGAGACGTGAACCTGCGGTGACTTCAACACAAGTGTAAAAGTCTTCTGGACACTCCAGGAGCTCAATTAACGTCCCGTAGTAACCTTGAACGACATCGTGCTCGGGACCGTAACGATTACGGAAGGTTTCAATGACCTAAGAAAGCAAAATATTCAGTAAACATTATAAGAAAATTCAACAAGAATAATGTAAAAGTGCCATACCTTTCTGACAGAATCCAGACCGTTAAGAATAACCTTTCCAGTAATAGATCTGAGATTGTGTTCCGTACGACTTAATTCATCTCGATAATTATTCAACTCTTGGGCAATTCTAGTCTCTTCCCTATAGACAGTCTGCCGATCGGCCTGCGTCTCTTCTTTCTCCCTCCTCAAACGGCGACAATCTTCTTGAACAGAGTCAAGTTCTGACTTCAGAGCATTCATCTTATCTTCAGCAGTGGATAGGTCCTTCTCTAAGGTATTTCTGCGAGCATCGTCATTCCTAATTTCTTCTGTAAGTCTAGCGATAGTGGTTTCCTTGTCTTTAATTGCTTTGGCCTGTCCTTTCATCTGATCCTTAATCCATTCATCACGTTGAGATCTTGAACGGAATTGGTTGACACGTCCCTGTTTAGCAAACAGTTCCTTACGCCTATGTTGAGCGTCAGATAGGGCGTTAGCAATATCGTCTTCCTTCTGACGAGCCGCTTTATACTCGGGCTTCAACTCAGCAAGGCGTTTCTCAACCACTTTAATTTGAGCATTAACTTTAGCTAGTTCTTCAGTGGCATGTTCTCGGGCAGATTTACCCGAGCAGAGGGTTAGAGTGTAATCTCCACACGTCAGCTGTAACTGTTCTCTGCGTTGAAGAATGGCACTAACCGAGTGTTGTACCTGTTCGGCTTCATCTTGCAATTGAGCCTCTTTTAAACGAGTATCACGGAGTTCTCTTTCAAGATGCTGAATATAGATGTTGATAAATAAGTGCATTTGTATATATTTATGGTGAGAAGGGTCTACCCAACAATTACCTCTATATGAGCTGCACATTCCTTAGCTGCTCGTCGTATTTCCGCGGTGCTTTCACTACTCTGTTCTCGACGCGACTGAATTTCGGCCAGCTTTTTTCGAGTTTCTTTCAGTTCTCGATCATAGATTGTGTACTCTAGGGCTCTGCGATCACGATCCCAACGTTGGTACTCCTTTAACTCCTTCGTTTCATTCTCAAGAGTTCCCAATCTCTCTTCAATACTTTCTAATAGCTTAGATATTTGTTCCCGCTTAGTCTCTGAATTGAAAAATCAATAATATTAAAAAAACAAATCACTTAGAATGGCTCAAGTGAATATTTAAAAACCCACCAGATTCCCTAAATATCTGCTTGCTCTCCTCCTTCCTCTCGTCATAAACACGAGTTCCAGCTACCTCACGCAATAGTTTTAAACGATGACTATCAGGAGCAGTTGCAAGTTGTGTAATCTAAGTAATGAAAAAATATATTTGGGAAAGGTAAGTAAGCAAACCTTTCCTTGTTTGACGATGTAATACGGATTACTACGAGAGAATCCCGCACTTTCGAACATGTTCATTACTTCGGTTTTACTAAAGTTAAAGACATAAATATAGATACAAAAAAACAACTTACGTCACAATCTTTTTATCAAGAAAGAATTGATCCTTTTTACTACCGATAATACGACGAAGAGAAACTTCGTGCTTTTCAGACTAAAGTAAATGTAATAACTTCAGGTAAAATAGACCTACTGGAATGCGACCATCACTATTATCGAATATAATTTCCACGTAAGCAGAGATAACTCTTGGGCCGGTGCCTTCATGAAGAAAGTTTTGTCGCTCCTGATTGCTTAAATGACTATATTCATCAGACAACACAAATTGAATAGCCTGGAAAAAATTTGATTTTCCAGAACCATTTCGACCAACTAAAAGTATTGACATCCAAATATATGATCTTACCGACGATATTGTGATGCGGACTGAAGTCTTCAGGACATGTTTGATCCCGATAGCTTCGGAATCCTTGAATTATGACCCTTTTAATATACATCAATAAAATTAGTTGATCCCTAAGCGTGATCTCATATACGACGCTGTTGAATGAACTAATTAAAACAATACTTTTTTGACTCAGAATTGTCATTGTCACTTATCTTTTTAAATGTTAATGTAATTTAAATTATCCTCATTACATTGAAATTATTTTTTTATGTTCATAACTTTGGTTCATTATTTGTGAAATAATTCCAGTAGAATATTTAAAGCTTGATATTTTCACAGAGAAATAACTATTGGTTAATGAATGCAAATTTTTCATTTTGTTTTTAATCGTCAATCTTACCATTCTAATGATTTTTTAAATTCGCAGATAATTGGGTTAGTTTTACTCTTTCCAGAATTTCATGTGTGCAGTTAAACCAAATGAAGCTAATTCGGAAATTTTATTCGTGTATTATTTTAATGAATATCTAAAAAAGGAATACCTCATATTAACTGCGAGAATATTGATGACTGCTGTAGTTGTAATGGTGTCTTAACAATGATAATATACTCAAACCATTTTTTTCTTTTTCAAAGTTAATTCACAAAACAAACCACTCCAAATGCTATTTTTTCCAAAATTCGCTTGAGAATTTTGTAATTGTCATAACCAACATTTTTGAACGTCCTATCACGTTTGTGATTTTCCCGATAGGTAAAAGTGTAAGAACGAACTATTGATCAAAAGAAAGTTTATTTTTGCAGAAATAATATAATAAATCTAAGAGGAGTATAGGATTCTCCGAGATCAAAAAGCACATCCTATAGAGCTCTATCCGCATACTCATAGTGGAGGAGAAAATATCTCTGGAAAATATGAATCCTTAAAGACATCTAAAAGACACAATCAGAGGAAGGAAGAGAATATTTTGAATAGACGAATATAATATTTTGATATCCAATCTGGAATGGAATATCATTTATAACTAATTATTGTTTAACCTATTTTAAAGAACACTCTGCTCAATCAAGGAAAGATAATAAATATTAGGATTTCGAGTGGAAGAGATTTTCAAAGGGCACTCTCGATATTCAAACAGAGATTGTAGAGAAGGTAATCGACTTCATCGTAGGTTCGGCGAGGCTGTCGGCCGGTGGTTGTAGACGTCTGTGCCAACATGGGTTGACTCAAGGAGATAGGAGTGGTTGTAGAGGGTGCTGATGGGATGTAAGTAGTGCTGCTGGTTGTTAGCGATCGGCGGGAACGGGGTATCAATAAGGCTGGGGGAATAGGCTGAGATTCCATTGCCGGTGGAGAAAGGAGATGTCGTTGACGTGGTTGGATGTGGGAATGAGGTAGACTGATCAATGTTCCCCCTTTTAGTGAAGAACTTGATGGTGCGGCGGCCCCGTCACCTAAACAAAAAAAATACAGAATTAGGGAAAGTAGCTTCACTTGGAATTTGTAAAACCGTTTTAAATTTTTTTTTACTCTGGTTGAAATCATCAGTCGAAGCGTCAGCTAGACTAGACGACGAGTCAGTACCTTAGGCTTAAGATAAACCAAGCCTGAAGACGACAAATTTGTGATTTTAGGCGAAACTGATCAAATTATCAAATAAATAAAAAGCTTATAGGTCAAATCACATCTTTTTTAAACGATCAGAAGTTGAGTAGTCTTGATTGATCGATTTGTAGTGTTGTTGTTATAACTATCGCACATCTATTTTAACAATACTTATTAAAAAAATGATTGGCCGATGTAACTTTGGGTGTGTTAACTTAATAGTAAGGCAATCTCGTCTGTTTAAAGAATGAATATTGATGAATAGCGAAATAGTAACAATACTGGGAGAAGTCGGGATGTTCAGAGGACGAAACGGAAGTTTTTCCACAAATAATTACGAAGTCCTCACATTCAATAAAACTAAATCAAAGTAAAATAAATGAAACTCGGAGTCAAATATTTAACTTAAGATGCATCTGACCCATTTTAATAAGCAAATGCTTGTTATGCCATTAATTAGTTTATCGAATAACTATTTTTTAGGTACCTTCAAGCCGTGGTTCCGGAGGTCCAACCTTCAGTTTCTCCCGTCTACTAGTTCGTTGTTTCACAGGCACATTTTGGAATGGTTTTGTCGTCGATGTGATTGGAGTTATCCACCATTGATGAGAAGTTGACGGGATATCTTGCGAGGAGGATTTACTGATTGCAGAGGTTGGTTTACTATGATGAAAGTGATGGTGGTGATGTTCATGCCTAGAGGGCTGTTGACGCGGAGTCGGTCGAGGGTCTCTTGGCAAAGAGTGACCTCTACTTCCACTACTACTCATTCCCTCCAGAGGCCCATGATGCTGATGCCGATGACGAGGTGTATTTGAGTGAAGTTTTGGTGGAGGTATTTGCGGGATAGCACCACGGGGTTGATGGTGATGGGAACACATCCCACGAGAAATATCCACTCTTGAAGTTCTCTCCAAGGATTTAACCGCGGTTGCAATTGCAGCTCTTTGAGGTTTCTCTCGAATGCTATTTTGAGAACTTGGAAGTCTAAAATAAACCACCACTAACTTGTAGGAATTCATCAATCTACATTGACACAATTTCAGATCTCTACATTTATACTTGTTACTAACTGGATAAAAATAGCAGTTGATTCTTATATCTTTTAAAGTCGTTATTCAATGCAACCCACTGAGGTATTTGAAACCATCAGAGGAAAATGATGAAAACTCGAATTAAAAAGGTCGAGAATCAAGATATAGGAGAAAGGCGACATTTTTCTATCCTCTTGCTGTAGAAAACTTTTGTTAGTTGCACGTTAAAATAATCAAATTACGCATTTTCTATTACGGATTATAAACAATATTTTGCTTTAATTGGTTCACTCACCAAGGTCAGAGTAGATAGCATAGCATCCGAAATTAAGTGTGTTTGGGTAGTAAAATAGTCAACAGGGCAAATCCATGGTAAATCATTTCTCCCAAATCTGCAGCTAAGTAATTTATGTTCTGAAGGGAGGTACAGATGGTATGAAAAAAATTGACAAATTAATTTAAACTATTAAACAGATTACAGGCGAATCGGTGGTATCCTTATATTTCCGTTCAACCCTATCAATGCAAGGTGTTCGTAAAATGTAAATTTTACAAATTCACTGTGATTAAGGTAACAATCACTAGTCAATTTCATGACAATCACCAGTCTACTCTAACAGAACCGACGTGAGTTAGAATTACTTCATTGCGTATATGTGACACTTTGATAAACTCACCCAGATATGAACAAATTAGAGGTGTATCGGGGGGGGGGGGGGGGGGGAGGAAGTAACTTGCCGTTTAATTAGCTCTTGTAAATGGCAAATCTTACATAGACTCAACTCCTCTTCCTAGAATTCGAGTTATTAATTGATTCTCATTGAAACTTATCTCTCGAATACCAGACTAACTTTGGCTATGATTTTTTTACACCTCAAAGGTGATAGTCTCTCTTTCTCCTCACAATCTGCTACGTTAGGCTCCTATAGGATATAGCACTTACGCAATTGGTTGTGTCATAGATCTCTCATCCATCCATCTTTGCTGTCTCGTCTGTTGCCCAGGTCGCAAAATCCGCGGTTCCTTCCTTTTCGCATCACTCTTTTTGGGCAGGGTGGTGAATACTGGTCGGCTTTTACCATGACCATGATGATGCTGCCGATGAATCGTCGGTGTATGAACGACAGGGGTCTGTGACGGAATCGGTGAAGGAATTGGCAGAGTTCGTGAAGCGGATGCAGGCGGCCGTTCTACAAGTACCAGACGAACCCGCTGCGAACCACATCGAGTGCACTGCTTGAGCAAGGGGAGAATTGCAGTTAAACCGCATTCGGAGGAAGCCTTTTTAGCCGAGGGATCAACTATAACTCGGTGAAGGATCAAGGAAGTTTCTTGACCACTGGTTGCAGAATTCGCCGATGTAGGCAGTGTTCCGGTTGTCTGAGGAGATGGAATCGAGGAAAGACGTGTTTGTACAGAGTGACTACGTGTCTCGATGAATAAGGGATTTGTTCCTTTTTCTGACGTGTGCCTAGTTAGCTCCGATTTTGGACAAACGACTTTTGTATCCTCAGCAAGGCTAAAATTAAACATTGTTATTTATGTAATTAAATGAAAATTCATTTATAAGCCAAATTTCGGTACGCCTTTTTTCAAATGCCAACAAATCACAATGGTTGTCTGTATGTTGTGTTGATTCTGAATATATTACTTTCGTCTTTAACATCACAAGTTTAAATGTCAAAGTCGATCATTAATTGAGCAAACCTTAATTTTGGCAGAAATTATAAAAACATCATTCAACAAAATAGTACGTACCTAATCAAGTGAAGAAGTATCTTAGAAAATTCTAATGCTATAAATGAAAACTTTAATTTAGTTCGAAATTTGTTTTAATCGTGTCTACTAAGTAAACAAGTAAAAATAAACAATATTTGGGCCATTAATAGAAAATATGTGCGTATAAAGTGATAACGCAAGAAGCTATTAGAAAAAATTAGTAAAGCTATCAATAGGTATTGATTTTGTCACAGAAAATTTTCGTTTACTTGTAAATACACATTGGTTGGTTGTTTTACCATGGTCTATCCACGCATTATAATTTACAAGGTCATTTTTATCTAGCTTACTTTGCTAGAAACCGCGTCGGTTAGTAACTTAACAATATCCTCAATCTGTGACCTAAATATTTATATTTCAGACACATTTTATCTAAATTACAGGGTGACTAATAGCTCTGCCATGTCAAAATGACTTTTTACCAGTTGCTAAACAAGCGAACAGTGACTGTAAAAGCATCAACTCCACTCAGTGTACCATGAACTTAATCGCAGCCACATTTCTAATTCTATTCTGAAATTAAAGTCCTGTTTTACCGCCCATTTTTAGTTAGGTAAGGTGGTTCTGTTTCGAATAAGAGAACGCTTCTAAGCCCAACATGGTCATCATTACAAAGCGGACTCCCTTGTTAAATTTCTGCTACTTCTCTTATGTACGTTGAGACACGTAACTACAAGCCGCTAGGAAACGGGCTTTAGCACCACCAGGCATTCACTCTAAGATCAGGGCAAGAAGTCTTAACCCTAATAGGCAATGGTGAAAGGAGACATAATTAAATCGTGTGAGTATTTCATGAATATTTAACTAATGTGAATGATATTTGCAAATGTTGAATAAGAGTCAGTAAGTTTAAACAAAAGTAAAGAGACCCGAAGAAAGAAAGACTGATAACTCAAAATGGATGTAACGAACATTTTCCCCAAAAGCAAACGCTAAACCTCATATTCACGAGAATGTAAACACATTCTCCATACAAAAATCGAAATGTCTATCCGACATGGCAGAATGAACACAACTAGTTCCCGTATGCACAGAACCAGTTTGCAAGAAAACAAGACTAAATAAAATCACAACATTTATTTATTTCTGGTAACATGCATTAGGGATTTTTGAAGGGGTCGGAATAAAAATGGATAGGGCATTAGCAGAAAGTTGACCATATCGAAGTTGAGACATTCGAAGACGCCTCTGTATGTAGACAGCATGCAGACACAGGGGAAGAAAGCATGCACATAAAAGGGAATAGAAAAAGACAACACAAATATGCATGAAAAAAATAAATAAAAAATGGCACAATTGCGTCAGGCGGTTTCAATCAGCTAGTTCTTTGACGTATTATAACCACCATCTAACTCAATCAAATGGTAAATAAGGTCAACATAACGTGTACACGATTTCGTTCAGGAAATAAGGAATCTAAACTTAGGAACATTATATAATGAAGTGGTGAGCACGTTCCATACATGATAAAGAGACTAAGTTTGTTGAGGTGTGGAGCAAATAGGTACTCATTAATCCAAAGTGTATCTTTGCACGGCAATTTCGCCTATTCCTAAGCCACACCGACTGTGAGCTACCATGCACCTTCAAATAAGCTATTTTAAGCGGCCAAAAAGTTATCGACATCACCTCATACGAATGCACTTGTTAGTGAGTAAGTTTGTGTGAGAGAACTGTGGCTATTGGTTGGAATATGAGATATACTTAGTCAATGCTGTTTCATAGCTAGTGGCAACTGTGGCAAGATGATCACGCCCCTTCACCATCTTTCATAAATTTTATGTACTTTTATATTAGCTTCCTTTGTCTGTAACATGTTCGTTAATCAATACCTATTTAAACAAAGATTAATGAAGATTAAGTCAGATTATTTTTGTATATAAACATTCTGAAACTTGTCTGAAATTGCTGAAGAGGGAGAAGCTAACAGAGATAGAAATGAGCACAATCGAGATTCTTAAAGTTAATTTAAAATTTATATTATTTTAATATTTAGAGTGATAGCGCTATAAAAGTGACCTAAAAAGTGATTTTCTATTGACATAAATGGCTTTGGGAGATAAATCAATGTGTCGTTAAAGTTGCGTTTTGTTTTATTGAATAGGTGCACTGAATTATGAAAGGCCGAGTTAGGAACTAGGTCAGTTCAACCAACCAATCAATTAATCAGTCAATCAATCAACTATTCATGAAACTTAAAGGACCTTTGTGGGAGGCATTTTTGTCAATAATCTCATTAATCGTTTTGCTATTTATGCTAAGTCAAGCACCACACGAATAGTTTAAATAAGTAGTCCTAACTCTCATCGACTAGTTTGTCGAGAAAGCAACAACCAGAAATGTTTTAATTATCAAAAATTCAAATAACGCTTCAAATTTGGGGATTGAAACATTCCATACATGTATGCATTCTGGCTTAAAAAGTAGGCCATCTCCTCTCTACAACCCAAATTATGCCACAAAAACTAATACAAAAAACAACTATTCAAAAATCTACTCGATTAAGACTTTCTAGGGGTAAAGCGCTTGTCTAGTCGAAGTGATATTGCATGCTGATTTTTATCGCGTTACATGAACCCAATGGAACTCAAACATTAGAGTCAAAAAAACATGATTAGAACATTGAATGCCAATGGCAAAAGAATATCCGAATAGATAGCTCTTTTTCAAAAATAACTTCATGAAATCTAATCATGATATCTCCTATACCATTATGAGCCTAGAAGCAAGCATTTATTCCTGTCTGCTTTGACAATGTGGGACCGAAAAAGGGGCAAAAGCAGGATTTCCGTCGGGAAAATGGTAGCACAACCTTCATAGGTATCCGCCAACTGAACTTGACATCCTAAAGTGAAGAAAGATCAACAAGGGATCTTAAGAAATACGATTTTCAAATACCCCCCTCTCTATCACCTCAATAAATACACAGTATTGACATCTATACGCGGCTTATTCAACGCTTGTCTTTCACACTAATTACTTTCTATCGAAAAACTTTTAAAATAGGGTTAAGTACGAATTATATAGCTAATTAAATTAATCCTTTGCCCCACCAAGTAGAAGGATGTTGTGGTTGTGCATATTCTCCCTCAACATCTTCCACTGATTTCGGCGACTTTAATTCCACTAATGCCTTTGGCGGTTCCACCTGTTTATCTGTTTGCACTAATGGCAGTGACGTGGTTTCGGATGCCGATGTCGATGGAGGAACGAGAAGAAGAAAACCAGGACGTGAAGGTCTAGAAGCTCCGTAGAGTCCTCGGGCGTAAATCTCCTCCAAGACTGCATCTGGTACCAAGTAGCGGACTGACTGACCTCGAGCTAAGGCACGGCGAACAATAGTTGCGCTCAAGCCATTTTGACTCCACTCGGTTACCAAGATGACGTTTTGCTGTAAACGGAATAAAGAGTGACATCAGTTAATATATACCTACTTTGAACGGTGGAATAGTGTAATGAAAGAATACATGAAGGTGCAAGTCAATAATAGGCGGCCTTAGCCACTGAGATATTTGTCGCGGTACATGAGTGAAGCTTTCTATTGCTTATTGAGGTGTCCACGGTAATGGGATGGGTGAACTCCATCTCAAAATCGTTAGATTGCCAACTCAATTGCATCCAAGGTTAAAAGACGAGAGAATAATTGGATATGTTCAGACAAATTAGGTATAAGTAGGACTGCTTTGCTGGGGAGAAGGCTGCTTCACATAGTTCTAATAGACAGCTCATTGACAAGGGCTTCAAGCATGCAGATGCAGGACGAAGTGTACTTCTTGCAGTACATATGGAACAAGGCAGGAAACAGGGTCACAAATGAGTCAACACAATGGCCCACCAACGATGATCACTTATTTGGGGAGACAACTGTTTGACCATGATTGGTATCGCTTCATGAATTCACGAAACTAGATTTCTAGCCACCCCAAATGGTTGCCAACGGGAGGATGCTCGTGTTAAATGAAACCGACTGTACTATTAAGGTTCAATATTCATAATTATCACAATAACCAAACAAAACCCCTTTTTAGCATGTATTGAAAATTTTGAAGAAGTAAACTTCTGTTAATTTTGACTACTTGCTGCAATGAATTCCACCTTCTGGAAGTCTCATCAAAAGTTGTTCCTCTATTTCCCCAAACAAACGTGGTTATTTTTAGTATCCAAACTAAAGACATACGAAATACGATCAATGATCAACAAGTTCATAGACGATAAAAGCAAGTATAATTGGTTTCCAAATTTGGCTAATCAAAGTAAAATGCTTACTTTCAGACCCTATTTACCTACGTACTATTTATTTTAACGAAAATGAAATTCGTAATGAAAATAATATTCGGGGAAACAAAACACCGACAATTTGGTCATTCCAATATGAAATGCGCAATGGTACCTAGAGGAAGACAACGCCTGTTAAACCTTCGCTTTTTAGGGCCGAAATACTCAAATTCAGCATTCTGCGCCATACAATAGCCGTAGTAGCGAAAGCTATTTCTCTTTCCCACCTGACTCGTACCATTTTTATGCCAAATGTGAGCAAATGGGCAAATGGGAACGCAAAACCGAGTGACTGAAGAAAGACGACATGGGGAAAGAGAGAGAGAGAAAGAGGCCAGTGCCCACACGTCACAGACCGCCAAGCTCTCTCCCTCCCACCCGTTTCCTCCCAACTAATGCATTAGTGTCCACAAGCACGTGAGTGCAGACAAGACTGGTGAAAAGCAGTAAGAGGATTTGCAGAAGAAATGTAGGCCTGATTTGACATCTGAGAAGGTGTACCGCTGAGGGATCCGCTGGCACAAAATGAAAAAAATTAAGTGAATAGCATCCTTTACGAGTAGCAGGATTTTGTCAAAATAGAACTTAAGAATTCAGTCAAGGTGAACGAAAGCCAAGATGGATTAATTACCAATAGGTTTCGAAATTGAACATTTAACGAAAATATATTTATTGCTTTCTTATAGCTATGCATTTCAAGTTTCAACAGACGCCATTGATTTCTTAATTCCTAAGATGGGACTGAACAATAGACGTTGGACATGTGTCCATGACTCAAACAAGAGCTCATGAAAGCAAATGCGTCATGTTGTTCGTAGCTCTAAGACAAACATACTCATCCCTTTAAAGCACATTCTGTTCTATTCTCACATAAATAAGAAGAGATGTTTGTGCCAATTAAACAGGCATTCAACAAATTTTATGCTTTTATTGGGATGTCTGGGTGAGGCACAATGCCTTCCCACCTGCCCACCCGTATTTAACTAAACTGAAGTGAGTTGCATGACGTTAGTTGATCGAATTTAAGCCACTTTCAACACTCATTGTCGTTTCTTGAAACTAGTACCACGCCACTTGCATCATCAATCATCTAACTTCGTATTGCTTCTAACGTACTCGCGTCCAGATGGATGGATAGAACAGAGCAATTGCAGGTTTAGTTAATGAAACCTTAAAAAGAGTTTGATATAATTGCATAGCTTTACGACAGGACTGCTCACACCAGTATCTTCTGTAAAGATAGCTTTATTTCTTTCACAGATTTCAGAAGAGGTTGTTAGCACTAGGATATTCATAGGTTGATGAAAGCTAGATCATATTACGAAACGCAAAAGAATTTGACAATGAAATGAGCGTAAGGGTGAGAACCTACTTCGTATTGGGAGAGAATGTCCATCTCATAGAGCAAGCGAGAGACGTCTGAGCCAGGCCGACTGATACACACAATTCCGTAGTCTCGAACTAATGCAGTCATCTAGAAGGACAGGAGAGAGAGAGGGAGGTGAAATGCGATGGCATTACAAATAATAAAATTTCGATATTTAATAACGCGCCATGAACATCTATTCCGAAACAAGAACTAATGCACATATGCTATAAATTAATGACTTGATAGTGGAAATAAAAGGAACTAGCTGGAGCGACTGGTGATAATGTCCAGCAGACACGAAGAAGCAGATGGAATATCTTATTTAGGAAAGCAAACTCAATTGCTCGATTCCATGAATCCGGAAAAGCTAAGGATTGTGAATAGGGAAAAGGCAACTTCTCATGAAGTGAATGAAATTAATTGTAATTAAGTTATATTTGATAATAAACTTGCGCAAGTTCTGAGTGCCCTTGAGCAAAATTTAAAAGAAAAGCACAAAAGTACATATATTCTCAAGCCAAAATTAATTATAAATTATAGTATTCAGCGCAGTTTTCGAGTGAAAAATCCACACAACCTGTCTCTAAATAAATTAAAAATACACAGTTATCTCACGATAAATGAGAAACCATTTCCAAAGAATGCAAAGTCGATAATAGCACATCTCCTTATTCAGTTCAAACTTAAGCAAATGGACCAAATAAGCAATACAACACTTCAATCTATTCAAATTAACATATCCGTTTAAGACAGAGCGCATGCAAGATTTTTGTTCAACGAGGGACAACTCACATCATCATCAGACCAGAGATTGGGTATGGCGAATGACTCCAATAAATCTGCACCACATACCAACTTAACACGAACCGAAGGAAAGACTGTCAGTGTGTCGGAAAGGATGCTTGAACGCTTTTTGCCACATCGACACAGACAACTCCTCCGTCCGTCCACCTTTGACATGACTTCTCGAACCGCGCAGAAATGCGCAGACAACCATGCATTGGTTGCTGAGCCACCGTGTTGCAGTAAGGGCGCGTTATTTGAGGAGTCATTTTCACCTTTAAAAGAGAAATATGGAATGCTTTTAGTAACCAGTAAGAAATTTTACTAATGGTCTTTTAGTCTTACTCCCCTGTGAGTGCTAGTAAGTTTAGGCTCGTATGTAAATGTTAATGTTGACTCTAGGTGTAGTAATATAAACTGCACCATTATACTCACTAATATTTCAAACACTTCCCGAGTAAACCCTATTCTCTCATAACCCTGTCTTTTTCTTAACCAGTTCATGAAGAAAATGTCGTCAGATTTGGCAAAAATGATTGTTTGCCATGTTTACACATTCCGTATTCCTTGCACTATTTTTGACCATTTTATTAGCATTGATTATACAATTTCAACAGCAATCAATTAACTCCTTAGTGATGAAAAATCTGCACATAGCTCTAAATGTAGACGGATGGAATGGATCACTCGTGAAAATGTTTTACACCCCTTAAGTGAACACACCATAAGGAGCTTTGATAACTTGTACTTTTACCTCTCTCATCTCCCCTCCCATATTACGAGTGTATGCTGCTGAATATTATTGTATTCTCAATCCATGGAAGAGACAATGACTTAAAGTGAGAAGACCGACTCTTCATGATTAAAATATCGAAAACAAGCACTGGAGAACGTAAAGAAGCATTTGTGCTAAAATATGTGGGCCTTATGAACAGATTTTAACTTTGGAACGCTAACCACCTCTTTAATTGAAAGTAAAAGTTAATGAAGACTTTTTGATAATTCCACGCACCGGCATCCCAGCCACGAAAAAGGCATGCACAAGGTCTCATTGACATAGCGAAAAGATGTTAGAATTTAACTAGGACTGTATACGTTATAGTGTGAACAATTTGCTGGTTAACAACATGTCAAATACGATGAGAAGATGAAATATTTGATGTTTGTTCATGATAATGTTGTTCCAAATATGAAAATATACGCTTATATCATTGCGAGTAATAATATTAATTAGATAACAGTGCAAAGAAAGAGAGGTAACGAAAAACTGTCAAGAGGTAGTATTAGGAATATGATAGAGTTTTCTCGAAGATACTAAAGTAGATTAAAATTCACAGAAAAGCTCAATCCATGAAAAGTTATTTGGCTCTCTTAATTTAATTAATTTTCCGTCATTTAGGTTAATATGCATTATTGATGTCCATTTAGGATCCAAGCGATTTTCTCTTTCACGAAACACCAATCCAAACTGACAACATAAGTTATGACTATCAATAAAATTCCTGCAGAACCTCCTTTTTAGCTAGAAAATGGTAAAAAGCATCCCCGTCGAAACTAAGACGAACGAATGACTAATGCGAAAACTTTTAATAATGAAAACTCCGAGCACAAGAACGTTTGCTTAACAAAGTGGGAGAAAATTGCATTAATATTTATGATCCAAAATTCTACCGATTTCGGCTAATACTCACGAGAATCAATATTCAATTAATCCAAAATGGTTTCATTGAAGCAATATTTCAGCACCGATCTTCAATAAATCGACATTATTTTAACATATCTTGGATTTCTAGAATGGAGATGATAGAAGTAACTATTAGTTCAAACTTAAAAAATAATTATTAGCAAGGTCCCTTCCAGATTTAATCCCGTAAATCCTTATCATTAAACAGTGTTAGTCCTTAACGAGACAGGTACTAGTCGAGCCATATGAAGTATCAAATGGTAGCAATGCGGCTGCCAATTTTAGCTGAATTCATGCGACGAAATTTGCTAACTTATTCTAAAAATCAAAGTTTACTAAAGATAAGACACACTAGTTTATGATAAGCTGCATTATGACAAGATCAAAATTTAAGCACGGTCCATATTTAATGGAAACAACCAAGCTGTGCTAGATCAAGTCAAACCATCCCGTTTCCAAAACCTTCGGGGGAGGGTGGGGAATTGAAATGATAAAATCGGTTATTTCACCCTTTAGCGCCCGAATTATTTTTTGAAAAATGTACCCGACCGCACTCATGCGTGTCTCACAGCAAACTGATGCCACCGACGTGGTGGTGAGTTTTGGTGGTATCAGGCGAAGGCTACAGACGTACAGAACATGTTTCGAACGGCAATAGCGCCTTCCCTTGCGAGTCTGGTACCAATGGAGTTCATTTTGAAAGAGTTGCGTTAAGTTAAAACTATCGTTGCCAGTCTCGTCCACTTAGTCAGAGTGGCAAAAGTAGCGCTATGGTTGGGGTGGCATTACCAGGCAGGAATTTAAATCGAATGATCAACGAGCTATCAATATTGGGAATCGATGAAACTTGAGCATTATGTAGATATGTGCGTTTGTTTCTTATCAGCAAACTAATATTAGAATTGATGCACTTGATCTGGAAATTTATCACACTCACGAGTTGATGAGCACACAGAGTTTACACGTATGCTTGAAAGAAGAGAGCGAAATATTAAGCCTCCTGTAATTGCTTGGCTAATTTTGTGACGGAGAAGTTAACATGGTTTTGTTTGATGGTAGGCATTTTATTTTTTAAATCAAAGTAATCCAGTTCCATCCATTCAATGCTGCTTTGACAACGAAACCATCAAAAATGGGATATCTATTTTTCAGCTGATTTCCGATCTTGAAAAATTTCCCCAATTTCCTAATAAAAATTTGTATACAAAATTTGTCCATTTTTAAAGCACTATAAACATCCTGATTAATTATAACCTTGTCTACATATATATCCATTTATCATCAACTATCATAAAATAAACGCTTAGCAATTGATAACGCGTTTTTTTTGCATTTCCTCTTTGGACATTTCAATTTAAACCTCTTAGTGATGCAAGTTGTTCAAGAACGGGTCTGCCAAAATTGCCTTCCTGTTGAAATTACATGGTTTAATCAAATAGACACCAGGTGTGAAATAGTTTGCTGGACACTTCTTACTTTATGTTCGAATAAAATAGAACCAAATAAAGATAAGAAAATATCTAATCGAATTAAACTATATGAAGATACAAGGATGAAAATTGTTTGAGGTCCTAAGGGCGTTATAGAGTTAAATAATCTGCTATAAGAACTGAATAACACCGCTTAGGTTTCGCACACGTAACGTAGTGTCAAGTGTTAAAATTGACGATTTTCAAGGCAACACGACTCATGAAATTTGATTATTGCAATATAAAGCAGCCAACCACTCATTCGGTACAATTGTACAAACTGAATCCAAAACAGCCAATGGAGTACAACTCTCTGAGACCCCGGCTTTGCTCTTAATACCCTTCACTAAATTTGCTTCCCGACATTGAAAGATTGCATTTTTCGCTTTGATGCAGATCACGCAAGCATTCATATTGAAATACAAGTAATTAAGCCTTAGAATGTGAAGCAAGCATTCGTTGACAGCTACTTGAACGAACCGAAACTAACCCAACGTAGATATGTACCCGATGAAATTAAAAATTCAATTATTACTTCTATTCAGCTCGATTGCTATTTCATTGCCTGAATTTAGATCTCATGCAGTTGTTCCGATTGGAAAGGTTGAAGAGAAAAGCAGTGCAATTTTTATCGTGGAAAAGCACTTGAACTTGGACAACAGTAACATTGTGGGAAAAGAGGTAAGGATCGAGGAGATCAAGCATCTCTAACTTCATTTAATTTTTAAAATTCCAATTGCCCAATGTCTACTTCACGAGTAATTTCAGAACCTGTTCATATTGATTAATTTGAAAAATTGATCCTAGCATTTCAAGACAACCTTTCTTGATGCCTAAAATGGGAGAAAGACATTGACACACACAATTTCGATAAAGACTCAAAATAATTGGCACTGCTAAAATCCAGCACTTCATCTAATAGTTATTCAATTAACACCATTAGCTTGAATGAGACAGTAAATCAGTGATTAAATCTGGTGATTGAATTGATTTCAACAGCAAAAGGTTTCGCTTGCGACCTCATTAAAGAGAGACGCCAGTGCATCTTCGACATGACACAATATTAGTCCCTTTACTCAGAGCTCAAGACTAACTGGACTTAATTGCAACCATTTAATAAATAAAAATTAGGTTAAAAAATTGAATAACACTTACCAGTAGCTTCTCCAAATCTGGGATCTTCCAAATTGTCTCCCTTTGGTACTTCAGGAGAATTAGTTCCCAAAGAAATTCCAGCTTCAGTACTCAGGTGTCTGCTAATTCTTGTTAGTCTAGATTGCAGATGTTCCAGTACTTCTCTCGTAGGGGTCCAGTTCGGTTGAGCAGCTTCCCAGGAATCCACAGCAATCCAGTCCGAAGAGGTAGAACAAGCTAAGCGTGCTAGTCTACAACGAGACTCGGCAGAAGCTAAACCTGGTTTGGTGTAGCCGTCAGAAACAGGTGATATGACACCTGCCACTACGATTTGGCGACGCGGACTAAGAATAGAAGATGGCATTGAGGTTGGTAATATAGAATCAGCACTCGCAAACTGCGATTGAGAAAAGGACCACGTTTTTTCCACGGCCTCGCGAGCTAATTCTAGAGAAGAAAAGCTTGAGTTATAAAAGAGAGAACTCTGCAAAATTTACACGAGCGAATTATCACTGTCTTATAGTTCTTCGTTCAATATCCGTAGGAATCTCTAATACGTACCGATCTAATGAATAGGTATTTCACTTTCCACTTTTTGAAATAGGGGGAAGAATTACTAGTAGGTGAAGGAACGCACCTCAAACCAGAGCGGTATTAGATTTGTCGCGTACTATAGCTGTTTATTGGCTAAAATTAATAAAATCAGCATAGCATACTCTGAATACCAGTCAAAGGTAGTGGATTGGATAATCACCAGCACACATTCAGTGAGTGGATTAGTCAAATCTGAATAATAAAGAGGCGTAGAATTTGAGTTCCTCACTAGATAGGCACCATATCACCACCTCTCTACTCAAGATAGGTGCTGAAAGGACCCTAATATACAGGCATGGGAACTGTTATAAAATAATCAGAAAAATTTTATGCATATCCTTAACAGACAACAAGCAACCAAATAACACAACTATTTATGTAAAAGGATGAAAAAAAGAAACCCAACCTTTGAATTCCTCTCCGGAAGATGAGTGTCTAAAATAAGTCATTAGTTTATAATTTGCCTATTACCCACCCACCCCCACCCCCACCCCTCCCCCTGTACCATGTTTATTTATTAAATCGGGATTTCATGATTACATAGGGGTGGGAAAAGCCAAATTATTTGGTAAATCTCCCTTTAAATAATCAACAAGTGAATGAGCTTTAATTTCTGTCTTATAAAGAGAGAGCGAGAGAGATTAGCATACGTGGGACTTGAATGAAGGTCAATAATGATAGTAAATGAGTGTGGCCTGAAAAAGAACGTTGAATAACGTTAAAAGCAACTTTGTCAGTACATTGCTAAACTATGCTGACAATTAAGGGAGTAAGGAAGTAGGCTAAGTATGCAACCTTCACAGCCAATGAGATGGAGGATCTCACCAGCAGGCAGAATAGCATGGATGGGGAGCAGAAACCAGTGGAAAGAGGCAACATGCCGAGATCCCTTCATTTTCACACTCCACGATGGAAGAGGGGAAAGCGGGCATTGTGGAAAGATGGCGGTTTTACCCACTCACTCTTATATCCCTTAATGGTTCTTTGTCTATCTTTCAATGCTTCATTCTCTTTTAGATCTTTATGCACTCAGTCATTAGATAGACCTTAATACATTGCCAATGGGTCTGCGCATGGGAAGTGCAAATCGAAGCGAATAGTGAACTGGAGAGTTGAGTAAAATCTCCAAAGGTATGAAAATGGCCATGTTGGTGATAGGGGAGGTGTAAAGAGGGGAGGGGGCAATTAACTGTAAAATAATTTTTCAAAGAAAGAAAATTTGATATAAATAATTAATCTATAACATGGAGATCAAATCGGTGTTTGGAATTGACTGGGAGAAGTATATTTTACAAGAGCGTTAATAAAAAATGGGAATTTTGCATGTCTCGACCAAAAGCAAGAACTAAAAGTAATAATACGTCACCGGGGTGTTTTATCGGTTAGTCCTGTGCCCCAATTTCCAAGGAAAAGCGAACCGAACTATCTAGTTTCATGCTTTCAACAATGCTTACATCCAATTTCTATTTACTCACCGAGAGTAATGTGTCGATCTGTAAACCCAACAATGAAATACAATAATCTGAGGTAAATCAAATATGTAGATCCTTGAATCTATCATCAAGGATCTCGTTTAGCTTCTTCCTTGATAAGTATATAAATGATTTCAGAAGAAAATCCCGAGCTAAAGAATGAATAGAAGACAAATATAGGGTGAGTCAGCCGTCATTTCGCATAACAGACCAGATTGCTCGGTGATAAATGTCTCATAAAGAGTTAAACGGGCTCAGAATGGAGCAATGGAACAAACCTACAATGCAACGAACCAAATCTATACCAAGTAACCGAAATAATATGTAGACAGAAAATCAGTTGCTCACAAATCAAAAGATAACGAAGGATCAATGCGGAAGTACGTGCTCAGATCGATGTGAAGCTAATGCGAGTTAAGATACTACACGCAAATGTTGAAGTGCCATCGAGAATTCAAAGCATTTGCGTTACATTCTTATATTGATTGGAAATTACATTATTGCATTTTAAACTAGGATTAAGATCTATAATCCTCCGCGTCACTTATGGATCAGGTAAATTAACGGTTACCACCAATTATTTCACTGTTATACGTAAAATCAGCTTGAAAGGTGTAAAAGTGGAAATTCACCTTCTGTCACCTTCTAGCATTATTTCTGTGATGGCATTCGGTCAAAATTTCGAAACCACGGAGGAGTATTTCTTGTAGAAGTTAATTCCTGTTTACAGGCTTTTAAAAAAATTTATTTATTTAAGTGACAAAAAAGATGCACAGAAAGAGCCTGGATTACGCAAACAGTGGCTTAAAAAATCGTTAGCTCAACATTCGCCCACAATCTCCAACCGCGTGCAAGGCAGCGAAAAGAAACCCTTGAGTTGAGTAATTTAAAAGAATTAGGGAGGTAGAGGAACGACTCTCGCTTTAATTATAGTACCAATTGATTGTTCTAGAATAAAGATGAAGAATAAAGATGAAGGGCTTACGACCCAAACCAGAAAATGTAAATTTAATTGTACTCCATTTACCTGTCAATTGCGCACTACTAGTGAGAGGATGCATTTTCTGCCTCTCCCCCCCAACATGATATGTCACGGCAATGACTGATTCGTAGGACGTATTTTAATGGAAGCGCAAACAACCGCAAGCATTCGCTCATGGAAACCCACACGTTGTGCCATTTTCCACCAAACAGACTTCCAACCAAACTAGACACTCTCAGATATGCCAAGTCGAGAACATCCACGGAATAGAGGCAATAATCACTGTTGAAATCTTGGAGACTTCATTACTACAAATAATTAGGAGGGGTTAGAGGGACGAATGCATTCCCAAGAGAGTATAAAAAGCCACGAATATAATTTGGCAGAAAAAGGATAGGTGGATGGTTGCTGTAGAATAAAAAAATAAAAAGCACATTACTGCAAAATAATATTACAAATGTATTGTAAGGGATGAATGATCTTACATGAGCAAATAGCTTCGGATGGAAATGCTTGATAGGAACAACCATCACTTAGGTTAGAGAGATTTCGACAAGACAATTTCCACATTTTTGTCTAACTTCAACACAGAACAGGAAATAAAGATGCCAATGTAACTGATTACTATGCTTGGGAGGCAAGGAGATGTCATCTCGTAGTTAGTGAGTCACTGGAGAGAGTTTTCAAAAGACAATTTCAATTTGAGAAAACTTTTCATCAAATAATACAAAGCCAAGGGGGTTTCGCTAAAAGTATGTTTCGAAGGAAACCTAAGATGTTCGCAGTTTGTGAGCTTTCCATTTTCAGACGTGGTTAAAATCTGTAACAATATTCGGACTTTTACATCAGGGGGTCGTTTGGGAGAATATCTCCACTCTTCAAACCAGTTAGCAAAAGCTTCATATGCTAGGGATTATGGTGAAATTCATTAACATGCAGGACTAGACAATCCGCAGATGGGAAATATCAAGTTTATAATATTCATAAAGCTAGAAAATCGCTCTTGCAGCATCATAAGATCCTTCTGCTGCTTCTTCAGCAACGAGCGAAGATGAATTCAAGTCCTCCAATATTCAATGGCCTTTTTCACAAATATTCAAATTTCAGATTCTTTTTAACCTTTCGTCGCCAACTTTTACAATAAATTAGTCGATATCCCGGCTGGGAAGAAGAGAAACCCAATATCTCGTTGTTATAACGAAAACTTATTACAATCCAACTCAAACGATGCGTAGAAAATCATATTCATTAACATAAGTAATTTAAGGGATAGGTGTTATTTTCAATAAGGATCGAAAGAAAGTATAAAATATTAATTTCGTCATGGGAAAATATTTAATAAATAATCATAATTATAATTTCACCTGGGCGAATAGGAACCATTAATGAGGACCATAACAATAGTAAACTTCCAGCATCAAATTCCAAATGATAAAATTCCCACTTCCTTTCTCCCAATTCACTGGTACAATGTGTTAGAACATGAAGCAGTAACTATAATCAAAGAGCAACATGAGTACAATTCAAAACCTCTTCGAATGCTTCCAAAGTCCTTTTGATACCATGGCTTTAGCATGTTCAACTCGTATCATTTTGTTCTACAGCGCACGCCTTCGGAAAACCGCTAATTTTTCCTTTATTGTGGGGTAATAAATTAAATGAATTCAGTTATACACAGGAAGAGACCTGTCGTTTCCGGCCTCGTTTCAATTTTTGAAAAGCCGTGGACGGGTTAACCTAGAGGTAAGGAAGTGCATGAGTGCCCTTGAACATAAAGTATGGGTGGGGACACATTCGACATAGGCAGGTGTGCATAGATGTAAATCACGTTCTGGAACATGAAAAAAAAAAGGTTAAACGATAGTTAGGTGGGTATTTAAAAGTAAACAAAATTCTCTTAATCTGATAGCAAGAAACAGATCACGAGGTTATTTGTGCACATATGAAAGAGAAACACATTTTAGAAAATTGTAATAGGTGCAGGAAGCCTAGTTAAGCATTTACGGCAAGCGCGAATAAAGTTCAGAAGACAAGTGGGTTTTCTATTACACATAACGAGCACAGAAATTTAATATAGAAACTGTTGCAATTGTCATTTAACCGACCAGCAAAGTAATTATAAAATCCAAAGCTGTATATACAACCTATAATAACGTGCTAAGGTGTTTTATAAGGTTTCAAGCAATTTGTCTTACTTTTCTGGGTCTAGAAGGTTGATGGAACTAAAACTATCACTACAAATGAGGGAAATGGTTGTTACGGCCCAATTTTTATAAAGACATCTTAATAGGACAAATTCTTTTCATATTCACCTAAAATCACTAACACCCACTGAAGCTGGACATTTTCGTTAAATCAAGAGGAACAAATGAAGGTCAATATAACAGAGAAAACGAGTAAAATTAATTATAAAACTGGGTACTAATCGTAGCTAATTGTCGTCAAGTAGGAATGTGAAAGTCAATTAATCGATTTTTCAAGAAATTAAACTTTATGAGTGCACACAATAAAGGAAAAAATGGCATTGCTTTAACTAATCGTTATTGATTCAACAACAACTTTGCACAGTGCTTCAATTCCGCCTAGATTTCGTCTTGAATTAAATCTAATGAGATCCACGATGGCGAAATAGAACAAGTTTCTGTCATTCTGACAGCATCTGATCTATTATGGGCAAAATATGGTTAGATGGTATGAAGCATCATCCAACTTAGTCGTCAAATAGTCAATATATTGTGAGCACTAAGGCGATGAACTCACTCGGGAATACAGAGAGAAGAAATTCAGAAATTTGAATCCCAGAAGAGTAAAAAGTGAGACGCTGATAAGTACCCAATCTAAATGTAAAACGTTACAGAAAGTAGACTGTTTTAGGGCAAACTTTCATATGACAAGACGGCCGAAATTCAAGACAGAAACCAGAGTTCATTATATGAAGCCGAAAATTTTAAGCAAATGAGAGAAAAAAAATAAAAGTATCCAAATAAAGTAGTATTATTATCCAGCATCCAAAGCATTTTATTCCTTGACGTGAAGTTTCAACTCAGGAATACTGGTAGTCAGTAAGTATCCACTTTTCATTAGAAGGAAGCCTGGGCTCACCCATTAATTAAGGCCTACGTTACTATGAGAATGGAATGATTTGGCACTGATATACAAATGTTTGCAAATGAACAAAGGTGGTTGCTCAGAGGGAAGAAAATACAAATTCTACATTTAATTCGGATGTTACGAGTCAATTGGCTTTTTATAAGACAGTAATAAGTATGGAAGCAAAGGTAACTGAGAAAAAAATTGGACACTCGAAGAATGAATTCAATCCACAGAATATATGGCAAATTCCCCTCCGGCATGCTATCAACCAACAGATAGGCACATTATACCATTCTGTTACGCACTTTCTTCGATCATCAAGTCTATGAGCAACGGTATACAAAATTCATGTTTACTAAGATAAAATAAAATTACTATTAAATGAGCCGAATAAATAGCAATCATTGAAAGACCGGTCTGCATTTGTGTTGATGTTAAACATTTGACAAACTACCACAAGAGCCATCTATAGTCCCCATTCAAAGGGAGAAGAGGGCAAATTTTGTCAAGAAATAATGTAAAGTAAAATTGGAGCGAATATGTTGGAACGATTATTCTTGTTCATTTTACTTGGTTATTAGCAGTTATTTACTCTTGGGCTGTGAGGAGAGATCAGCATGACCAGTATCCAATCCACTCTGTGGGGACATAATTTGGCATGACTAATGCAGAATCAATGACCAATACCAACACGATCAATCATTGGTCAATTCCAGTATTCGATTACCCGACCAATCAATGACCCAAGTTATATTAGGTCATCATATCATAAAGTGTATATAATGACTAAGTTCTGCGTCATACACGCACACATTACACTCTACGCCATGCATGTCTAGAATAAACGCGTACCCTGGATACCGCTGTCTCTTCTTAGCTTTGCAATAGCTTAGCTAATTCTGGAGGGTCTTCCGAACTAGGAGAATCTGCCACAGAGGTTTCTGAGTACATTCAGGCTTAGTTAGGTCGCTAATTCCGCTACAACTCCCAACATCACGGATATTGATTAATCATTAAGCAAATAAAAATCTGGTGAATTTTGAGCAAAGCACTACATTCAGGAAATCAGAGGTTAAAAGGCTTCTTGCTAACTCACAACTCGTTTGTTTGAGAAAAATTCCTAACTTTGGCTTTTACATTGAAAAGGATTCAGTTTGAGTAAAAATAATAAGCTCAGCCATAATAAGCTGAAAAGCTAGTTCCTTTACAAAAAAACATTTCAAACATTTTGTAAATCTTGTACTGAAACAATCAATAGTGGTTAAACATTTATCTAAGAGAGCATCTTATCCAAAATGTAGATTTGGTCAAATCCTTAATGAAAACTTATTACACATTTGATAGAAAAGGCAGAATATACAGACTAAATAAAATTAAAAACCGACAAAGTTAATCAAACCCGGTCAAGAAAATGATTACCCTTTCAAAACAAAGAAAACGAATGAATTTTATTTCTATATACTATAAATGAGCACAAACATTTCTTTACTTTACTGATATCAGATATAAGTAGATTCACTAACCCATCATTCTTAGATGCGCCATAGTGATGGGATTGAAAGATCCACACGCCACAAGAACCACCAATTCCGAAGATAGATTTGACCAACCCTGACAGCAGCAACAGCATTCACAGGTGTTCTCCTCTCCCTCGGCTTCTCCATTCTGTTCACCTTTCGATAGTGGTTCGGTAAACAGTATTTCCTCTTCACCTGCCGACTCATGAGCAGACGATGAACGCTTCGTTTTAATGCTTTCTTCCTTGTTAGGCATTTTTGAAGAAGTTTCTGGAGATGGAGAGGAGTGAGGACTGGAGGAGGAACATGAGGAGAAATAGGTGCCATATGATGAAGATGAAGTAAAAGAAGTACTACTAGAATGTGAGGTAGTTGAGAGAGGACTCTCTGACGAGTAAGATGAACCCGTACTTGAACTATAAGAAACAGTTTTCCCACAGCTAGAATTAGAGTTTGAGGTGGGAGTGGACGTAGAAGAAGGAAGACTACGTGACCGTTGTGTCTGCTCTTGCTGCTGTTCTCTGATGATTGGTGGTTGAGCAACATGAACCACGGTATCTAGGGATGTTAGACTGCTAGAGATAGACGCATTGCTATTCGAACGTGTGGACATTCGACGCTCGTTCATGCTTCCACCTTCACCTCATCACCTTATTAATTCCCTCATCATACTCATCCCTCCAGGTTGTATCTAATTTAAAATGAATTTTTGACGTTTATTATCAGACTACAAGCTACTCATGCCTTCGGACAACAGTAGTGACATTTCAAAACAAAATCCGTGCAAGGTAGACTTAAATCCCATAACTATGTATTCATGCGACATGGATTAAACAAAATGAAAGTCATGCAGAAGAAGAGTAAACAACTATTTAGCCCAAAGAGATTCATATTTCAAACAAAAAAGTCCGTCTGAGGTAGATACAAGTGAGGAGATTAAGACAATTGATCAAGAGTCTCACCATCATCCTCACCGTCGACAAAGGATTTAACTTTGTGAAAAGGTGTGATAAGTGGAGAATAAGCATTATTCTCCAAAATTTTCTCTAATTTCACTTCAGGAGGGATGTCAAACCATTCAACTTGGAGCGCTCGAAAATCGCGGTCTTTGGTGTTAATTTTTGCGAAGCGACGATAGGGTTGTAGGAGGGAGACATGGGGTGTCGTAGGCAGGCCAGAACTATCAGGTCGTGGTATTATTGGATTAGAAAGGAAGGTAAGTCGATTAAGCACCCCTTTGTCAAAATTGGTGGCGATTAAATTCTCTGCCAAAGCCGCTGGGGTGAAGGGAAGGAAGACAAAAACGGCTTTATCACGGGGAAGACGATACTGACCTTCAAAATTGAACGATAAAATCTACAAGAGAGAACCTAATTAAAGGGGAAATTTTACTTCACTACAGCCTTCTGAATGAAAAATGTTCATTGACGTTGATAACGCTCACAGTTCTGGTCTGCTGTACGCATGGTCAATTACGGAGGTATATAAAGAGCTTATGTCAATGTAGTTTAAAAGGTGATGTTATAACTTAGTGACATTCTTTTACAAACAGTAGTGGCAGTGACAGCGGTGAAAATGCGTCGGCACGACGAGCTTCCAGTTCATGGACTCGATACCTTTGGTATAAGTCACAGTTTGGACATATGATATGAGTATGATCACCTTCCACCTGACGTCGAGTATCAACCCTTTATAAATCCAGTCATAACTAAACTAATACATGATTTGGCAAAGACGCGTTGTTTGGTTCCTATGAGCCCTAGTGCATAGTTATAGTGAATAGCAAGACAAACATTTTGAGTAACACTGACCAGTAAAGTGATTTTCTTTTTAAAAGGCTCAAATATGTTGATAAAACATACCCTTTAGCTACCTTGATTAGTTTCACCTAGTTAAGATGTACGATTGCAACTAGAACATGTATAAACTCTAGTGAACGCTGAGTGACCCATTTAACCGTCAAAAACTCCCTTATTGTTTCACTCTCACTACGACTGACCTTATTCTAGGCCAGATATCTCCGGAACCACATTCCGTCTTTAATAGCATGCTTAACAAACTATTTACTGTTCTCCGAATTTTAATGATTTTCCGTTATTAAGACTTGCATTTTCACTTTACCAAATAAAACAGTAATAATAAAAGAAAAGGAACTCTCGGTGTGAATAAAAACACTATCCAACAATCCAACATCTAGTTATAATGGTAACCATTCTTTGACACCTGACGATTTAGGCAAAATTGAATAGATGTAAATGGCATAATATAATGTGACCAAGTGAAGACGAGTTAGGTATGACTTATGAGCCTTTTGCGTATAATTCCCAATGCACAACTAAATAAAAACTAGACTAAGACATTAAATAGATAGCAATAAAATGACTTAACTTACGCGGAATCCAAGGCCCCGAATAAAGTCTCGGGCAACTTTTTTCATTAGTGGATCATAGATAAAGGTCTTTTCAGGCAAAAATGCTCCTTCAGAGAGCCTTACCAAGGCAGTAAGTAAAGCCAATTGGTTTAAGCTTGAGGCATATAGAGCGGGATTGCCCAGACCCAAACAGAGAAAGGTTGCAGGAGAAGAGGTTTTGAAAATGCGCTGATTATTTCGCAGGTGCTCCAAGATACTTCTCACCATTTGAATATTTAACATCTCAATGGAAGATGGATGAAGAAATTTGTTGAAAGCCGAGTCGAACTTTGCACGTAAAGTAGAAGGACTATCATCAGGAGGAAAAGAGAGAGTTTTCCAATCAACCATCACATCAGCAGGCACTTTCTGGAAGTCAGTTACTTCCATGTTCAAGGCCTTCATACGCTTTCTCATCCCCTATCAAGGAAAAGGACAATACTCATACAGCATGTGCAACATTAGTTAATTGAGTAATCCAAAAATAATTCAAACACATTCATCTATTTCCACAAAAAGTACGGAAGGGTAAGGATTTCGGTAGTTTTAATCAAAGAATCCAAACTATTACAAATTCGATTATTAATATAAGCAGACTCCGAGACGAAATATCGATGTATCTTACTTTTTTGGGCAAAAAAAGGAAGTCTTTAACCTTGTTGCCTCAGAACAAACAGCTGGTAATAATTCAAAATTGCATTAATGCATCAGAAATTAATCTTCTTTCATGGAGCTGGGGTACATCTCGCAAGTATAAAGGAAAGCAACATTTCTAAAACACCCCAAGTATCTACCAAAAATCACCAACTTTTATCCCAGTAGAGAATTAAAGCACAAATAAATATCGAGGAAAATAATTTATACTAACTTTTCTTTATCAACACGAAAGCTTTTCATTAAATGTGCCTGATTTTATTGGTAGTCAAAATAATAACAAATGCAAAATTCGAGCACTCACCTTCGACAATGCAAGCCGCCAACCATTCTCTTCAATATCGCTATCGTAGTCGGTAGTTAGTCCCGCCGGCTTAATAGATTGATTGCCACTGTCTGGTGTTTGAGTTGGCATTTCGTTAAAAAGTGAGAGGAATTAGTTTGGTGGTTTGTTGAAACACCTTTAAAATGATGGAAAATGATGAAACACTTGTAGCAGATGTTCACAAATAAGCCCTTGGCTTGGCCTTATTAATGCTCTTAGAAATCCAATTAGATGAAGACGAGTATATACAGCCCGAGGCACAGATTTGCCCCAACGTTAGCTTAAGAGGCGTTTAAATTAAATAGAAATGGAGGTATGGCGTGAGGAAGTTTATATCAAAAGGTGTTTTGTGATTGAGAAAAATGAGCAGATTCGTTGCGCGAATCTTAATCGCTGATTGACTGGGCGACGTCTAAATACATGCCACGCCTACCGAAACGCGGCCAGCAGTAAGCTTGTATTGTTTCGAATGTTCTAGCGTTCTAAATATTCCTCTCAGCAGACCTGGTATCGTTGAAAACTACACACGTAAACAATGTATAAAAATATGAGAAAATTTAAAAAATGCAGTATGCATGCAGCAAAATATATAAAAAAAGCAAATAAATACAGAAAGACTGGATTAGCTATGCTGAAAAGTTAACAAAATTTTCTAAAATTTATAAACCGTAAAAGAAATAAATAGACAAATGCTGCAGAAAACAAAGGTTTGAAGTAAGAAATGAGCAAAATTTTATTGGGAGAAATTAGCAACAAGAAAATGTATGCATGGAAGACAAAGTAAAGCAAATATGCTAACAAATAAATCAAAAAGACCACCCACTATCGTAAGAAGAAGAGGACTAAGAGACAAAATGCAACCCCAAGGTTAGACTATAGTATTGCTAATAATAATTTTATGAATATACTTACCTCAAAACAATATTTTAGTATTTATGATCAGATACTTTTAAAAGGATAGGTAATTTGGTTTAATCTGATATCTAACAAATGCGCGTATTGCATACCAAATGAAGCGATTACATTTAAATTGTTTCGATGTGATTTAACTTTATTTTTTATATATTTGTGTCGGAAATGAAACACTGTGTTACATTAATTATTTTAATATAAGTTTATATTCGTAAACTTCGCACAATTCTGTCAATATAAATATATTCGTATCACTCTGTTACCATTCTTTTAACTTACACTGACTTTAAATTTCCCGAAAAAAGCGCAAGTAGCCATATTATATGACCATTAGGCTATCAACCTATGGAAACTGTACGCTCTTCATAGAAACTCCATGAATGTATGTCGTTAAAAGCCGTTATTCACCGAGGCACCATCTTGATGAAAATCGCAAACTTTCGTTCTTCCTCCGCTACCTACGCTATGAATATTTGTATCGATTCTGCTATATACACTCTACGATTCTTTGGGTTACTAAAGAAAGTTGTGTTCATATTTATTTGAATGGAAACTATACATTAAACGCTTATCTTTGAGTCTACTGAACAATAGTGAGTGTCCTGGTAATTAACGTATCCACTAATTTAATAAAGTGCTGGATCCAGATAAGCATCAGCAACATAAGTCAGTAGTCATTTGTATTAATACCTGTCGTTGCAGGGCTAATATCAGCCTTACTTTGTGCGCTCGAATTTGTAACTGCTTCAACATGTACGTCCATTTGAGGTTTATTTGGCTGCAGTGTGCACCAAAAAATCCTTTTTTGCTAGTATTGATTTTGGTTATTGCGATTAAGTAATAATAACTCCAAGTGAACGATCACT
Organism: Hymenolepis microstoma; assembly: GCA_000469805.3. Taxonomy (NCBI): domain Eukaryota; kingdom Metazoa; phylum Platyhelminthes; class Cestoda; order Cyclophyllidea; family Hymenolepididae; genus Hymenolepis; species Hymenolepis microstoma. The sequence goes on along the minus strand of LR215995.1, from coordinate 3,542,300 downwards.
TTGGGTCCAATAACCCTTCAACTCCTATACGATCCCATATGTTAATTGATTAGATTTTTGAATTAATGAATCAACTGGATATTCTTATTAAGACAAACTTAAATTAATGTTGTACAATATTTCATTTAAAGTTAATATATATTTGTTTTCTAGGGAATGTAGTTTTCCCAATTTTTAATCTAGTGTTAAATTTCGTTATCGTCTGAGTCCAAGTTAATGTTTACGTCATCCGAATTGTCCTCAAAGGTGTTGATAAACAACTTACCACGAATCGTTTGAGGAAACTCTGATAAAGGTAGAAATGCTTTCATTTGATAATACCGTAGTTTGTTAGTTTCACAAGAAATCTAAAACCTAGCACAGAATTTCAAGTTGGCAGATGTGTATTGACATGTATAATCTTTATTTTAGCATTTAAAATGGCAGTTTTGTAATAAAATCAAAACTATTTGTAAAATTTGCTTTAAAGGAAAGTATGATTAGATCTATTTTACTGAATTGAATATGAGTGGTACTTACAAAATGGTCCCACCAACGCGTAAACTTGATAAGGAATCAGGTGGTGGTAAATTTCATTTGTTACCTTGTTCTAAAATTACGCTTAGCTATCCCATGAAATAAATTTTCGGTACTTTAAGTATTAACTTTCATATTTATTTTTTTAATTAAATGCTTTTTTTAATTTTTCTATTTTACAGAATGGATATCAACTAACATTCGGCCGGAAACTTTTAATCTCAAATCGACACTTAATAGTGGTCAGGCCTTCAGGTATTTTCTTAACCTGCTCAGTCGCTTTAATAGCTAAAAGCTTTTAATTATTTTCAAACGGTATTTCTTAGATGGGTGGAGATTTCTGAGACTCAGGAATTTGTCGGTATTATAGAAGGCCGTGTGTGGCGTCTTCAGCAACTTACTCCGGATGTTTCTGTATCTTTTCATGGTAAATGTGCCACTTTCCAAGAGCTAGAGAACTTTCGCCTCAATGGGCAACTTCCTTCTCCACTTGTTTCCTATTTTCGCCTTGATTCTCACTTCGATGATTTTTTCAATTCCTGGATAAATCAGGACTTACTCCTTCGCGAATTTTTTCACTCTTCTCTTTCGTCTGAAGATAGAAACCGATTTAGGGGTCTTCGTCTTCTTAATCAAGACCCAAGGGAGACCATATTTGCGTCTATTACATCGGCCAATAATAATGTTTCTCGTATCAGCAAACTCCTTAGAGCACTGAGTATACGTTATGGCAAGGAGCTTTGGTCAAGTGGGAGAGTCTCTATTTGTTCCTTTCCTTCGCTTGAGTCTCTTTCTCATACACGTATTGAATCAGAACTTCGTGAAATCGGATTTGGTTATCGGTCGAAATTCATTCCGTACGTTCATCTGAGTTTTCATGTCTGAAAGTGAATATATGAAAATATTAGCAGGTCAAACCGTAGTTTCGTTTGCACTTGCTTGACCTTACTGAAATAACTTGCAATAGATCATTCAAGATAGTTACACTGCTTCCTGTAACAAGTTTATTTAATGGCACTCGTAAGGTCTGAAATATGCTCACTAAATTTTTTATTAAGAGTACACATTATAAGTAATTGTATAAAAAGTACATGAATTGATGAAGGATATTCGAAACATGTAGACTTCCATTGATGTTGCGTAGCATCGCAATCAGTGTTTAATTCGGTTGTTGCATAGTAATTAGATAGAGGAAAGTGGACTGGATGGCGTGAAGTTCTTCTAGAAATACTTGTCCCGTTGAGCTTTGATTTCGCAATTTTTATAATTTCTCTTTCTTTCTGTCAGTGGGGTGGCGAGCAAGTTGATAGCTGCAGGTGGTGATGAATTCCTCAAAAATCTTCGAAACTCTTCCTATGAAGAGTGTAAAAGCTTTCTTCTTCAACTTCCTGGTGTCGGAAATAAGGTATTTTCCTTTGTTGACTTATAGATTTTGACCACATTTTCACGATAAGATATACACAATTTGCATCTTATCTATGCCACAAAGCATTGACGTGCCCACTTTCTTATAAGGGCTTTTTCACTTGATTGGTTATTAATTCAACTTTTGTACTATTTCCTCTTGCAATCACGAGTCGGTTGATGAGATTAGTGGTTAAACATGACAGAGCTCTCAATCTCATTTTTTTCGTTGTTCGTTCAGGTCATACTGGTACTAGCGTGTCGGTCAACATTTAGGTGAAAATAAGGAAATGCTCTCTTCAAGTAAGTTATTAGATCATAATAGTATTTTCGTTCCATGAATGATCGATGAGATGAGGAAATGCGAATTTCTTACAAATTATTGAAAACTGGAATCTACTTGTAAAGTAATGCAGATTTTAGCTACTAGTGCGTTCATTTCCACTACTTCCACTTAATCCAAATGCCAAATGTTTGCCGTGGCATGCAATACCGGTATGCAATATTATTGCAGGCTTATGCCTACCTGGGAACCTGGCATTTAATCTGTGCCCTCTCTATAAATCTCCTCAGCGCATGTTAAAATATATCTTGGTAAACATTAGCCAATTTTTATATCGGTAAACTTAGGGCGGTCCCTTTCTTCGAAACTCATTGCGTATTTAGACGCCTTAGGATAAATGCACTCTCTCCTTTCCCCTGATAATGCTAGGTATTCCCATTATCGGCATTACCATACTGATTAGATGTTCATTTTTCCTGTTCACTGTGTTGTAAAATATAGATTCGTTAATAAGATCCATATTAGTTAATCTTACTTATGATTAAGCTAAATGTTTAATTATGGGAAAAGTCTAACTACACTAAAACAGCTATACAGAATACAATACAGTCATGATATCCCCTACTTCACTTGTCTAAACTTCTCTCCGGAGTGTGTTAGCATCCGCGATGTTCGTCATACCATTTTGATACAATATGTCCGGTAATAACTAAGTAACAGTCGTTTATTTACGACCTAGGTTGCTGATTGTATCTGCCTCTCGTCTCTAAACAAAGTAGAGGTTGTCCCCGTGGATATACATATTCTTCGAGCAGCGGTGTTGCGAGGAATTCACCCGCCCACCTCCTCTTCCTCTTTAACTGACAGGACTTATCGTCATGTTTCCCAACGTCTTTCCGAGCTCTGGCAGCCCTACGCTGGCTGGGCACAGGTTGTAAGTTATTTATTTGCTCTTCATTCAACGTTACAGTTCTACCTATTTCAGTGGGATCTGCGCCAATTACGCGACTTCCATTGAATAACATGACCCTACGTATTTGTACAGTTTTGTCTTCCATAAAAGTCCCATTTGATAGATGAAACTAGTTGGTCGAATCATATATCTTTTACCGGTTATCTGGTAAAATCTAGACTACGACACTACCATGGTGTTGGGTTGAATCTTACATTATGAATTAATCGAAATCTGATATTTACTTGTAAATAGACCTGAATAATTACCCACATTCTTGTCTAAAGTTGCGATATTTCCTTTTAAAAGAGCCCATTTTGTTACAGTTATACAACGTGGCTAAGGTAAAAAATGACGTGTTGAGTTGTGTACCAGAGTTCACTGTGAAAGCCTTCAACACTTGCTGTGAACTAGTGAATGTTAAATATGTTGTTATTCTTCGTATTCTGTATTTACTACTTTTAAATAAAAAATGTGATAATTATTTATTCTTCTGTATCCATAGCAGACATCTTCATATCTTGTCAACCCAGCATACTGTAATCTAGCATTTTATAGGAAGTACTGGCTCTTCAATGGATAGCAATGTACCGCTTCAATCGTTGCTCTTAAGTTTCATGCTAAAATGCATAATCCAGCGTTTGTTCCTCAAAGTAGGAGCAGTAAATGGACTCATTTTTTAGTTAATTCTTTTCATACTCGGTCCCCTTAACACAGTCTATTGTGTGGGGGTCTCAGTTGTTAGCACACCTTTTATAGGGAGCGATTGGGATAATCTCGAGTGTTTTTCCCCATAACATTGAAACCTTCTATTGGTCTTACAGCTGTATAATGATTTAATATTTGGTGTAGACGACCAAGTTTTATAACTGAAATTCCCAAGCTTTTCACTTTTCTTTTTTAATTTTCTATTTCTTTTTCCTCTAATTTGGTATTCTTTTTTCCTATTTACCCTCCCTCAGTCTATAGCAATTTAGACGCTGCCATTGGAAGATTATTCTTCTTGCAAAGCTCAGAGTCGCTAGCTAATTAACAATCTTCTCTCAAAGTTGATGACCTGAAGTTGAGAGAAAATCAGACTTTTATTCCAAATCTGTATGTCTATGTAAATATGGAAGTGGGTATGAGGTCGTTATCTGATTTCCTGAATTTGGTTAATTTCCTATGCTTGATTTCTTCCTCGTTCACTTGAATTACAACTGATTTGCCAACTGAATGGTGAGATCAATTTTCGCTCCAAAAACCTGATCTTTCTGCACCTTGGCCAATTGCCTTCAAAGTTTTATAAGGAACGGTAAAAACATCGTCATACGATAGTTGTGACACAGATTAAGTAAAGGTCAACATAAGCTCTGTTGACCTCAAACACACCTGAACCTATTTACTCTAGATGAAAACAAGTCATCCTGTCCCTCCTCATGCAAAATGTGCAAATAAAATAGCTCATAATTTGTTTACTTTATTTTATCCAGATTGTCTTCTCCATTCATTTACATCGCCAGTCTACTGGGTATGATTTTTCTTTCATCAATTTAGATTTATTTCTTCAGTATTATTTCATTATCTTTTCTTTCTGTTCTAGGGCTAAATTGCTCAAGTTGAATTCCAGCAAGAGAACCGAGAAAGGCAGCGAAATTGAAGCAGACCAAAGGAGAAATAGGTCCAGTAAACTATCTTCTACCAGTCTCTCTGCAGACAATTCAAACGTCCCCGTTTCTCGGCCAAAACGGAATAGAATCAAGTGATGGAATAGGATCAAGTTCTGGGTTTTCGAAGATATTCTTCTACGAATATATAGAAAATGCGCCACCTTTTTATAGATTGCTTAAATAATAAAGATATACACGCCATTAATTGCTAAATAAGGTGTCAATTTGTCTCCATTTGCTACAAGGCAAGTTGAATTGTCTCGATAATTGCATTTAGTTACGTCCCTATTTTATCAACATGAAATCCGAAACGAAAGTAAAACGTGAATATAGTTACTTTGTTTTTAACTGCGTAATGAAACTCGAGCTCTTTACAAACGGCAGCATGTAGATCCACTAAAGGGGGAGTAAGCTTGTCTGAAGGGACAGAGGGGACGGGGGATGGGCGATGTGGCGGCGGGTTAAATTCAAAGCAAACGAGATTTGGGCTTGCTTACAAGTACCTTTCTATTTAGGGGAAGGGAGGGGGGTGGGGGTAGAATAAATAGTGAAAGGCATGGAATTTTCAACAAAAGCCGTTCATGGGTAATGGGCAATGTCATTAACACCTTGTTATTGACCTTTTTATAAGAACAAATCCACCTATTCGCATTCAATTTCAGTTGTTATATTTTTTGTGATTCCCCATAAAGCTCTCAATTAGATCAGTTTTCTTCTCAGGAAGAGAGTGGACTCGAGAGAGAGCTTTTACTTATTGAGGTAAATTTAACTGCTAGATTTAAATTATCATGTCTGTTTATTTAAAAAAAATAGGATCACCGTAGGCTAATTTGTAAATATTATCATGTAGAGTGTAAATATTTTTGTAGAATACGAAGTTGGTGGATCACCAATAATTGAATTTTTAGTGAGAGAATTACCCAAAGTTCCAAGTCACTCACTTAGAAAAGAACAGCTTTTGTGGTTTATGCTAATATGGTTTTGACAGCCCCATGGAAGTGATACGATGGCCATCATACTCATACAATTCGACTTTAAACACTGACCGCTACACTAACAGTGCATAATGCAACTCAAATTAACATTAACACATGGAGCCAATTAGTATGCTTGTTTTGAAAGTGAGTGATCAAAAGTTTGTTCTAATTGTATTAACATTGTAATCTAACCTCGGGAAATATCATCATTTTGGAATGCATGTTTTTGGGATCTGAGGTAGGAATACAGTCAAACGAAATTCAAGACACTATTTTGGTTAGAAGGAGTGGAAAGGTACTACCATCTCTCAGGGTATGAAAAGTAAAAATGTGCCCCATTAACGCGATCAAGAGAAACTAAGCACCTAAGAACTTAAATTTACAACTTGTTCTACTAGAAAACTGGAATAGCCTATTTCTCGAGTCGTTTGAGGATAGTTTTCCTGGGATAATCCTTTATACGCATTTCAGCTACAACAAATTTATAAAATATTTTTTGGTGAAAGGTGTGTCCCAAGATCGCGGGATGTGCTGGGGTTGTTGAAGTTTCTACCCATAATAATACCCCTCCTCCCAAAAATCAAGTTTTTATTCAATTCTAGAACTAGCTTGAACTTTTTATCATCATGACCGCAGCATAAGACTAGGAGTTGCTTACTGATTAGATGAAAAAACTCGTGGAGTATGACCCTTTACTGCTTGGGCTAATAGTAGAAAGATGAGAAAAAGTAGGCATTGAACTCTTACCACACCTCAACATCTTTCATTCGGAGAATAAGTGGGAATTTTTCATCTATGCAGCGTGGAGTTTGACTTTCTTCATCAATTTATTTTGTTTGCTCGGATTAATTCGCAGTTTCTTGCAAAAAATGAATATGCGAGTAATTAAAAAATAACTCACAACAACCAGTTTTGTAGCGTAGACTAAATAAAAAGCCCTTAACTAAGCTTACTAGACATCTTCGAATTTCAAATAGCTCCAGACATGTACAGTTGGTCTCTAGTCGAGTCCACTAGTATGACCTTGGCCAGAGTTAGCTTGTCTACGTTCAAAGTAGAGAGAACACATGTGATTTAGTGTAGAGATTATTTTACTGCAAAAGCCCATTAATTGTGTATAATTAACGCCACGCTTCTTGGATATTGATCGCTGATTAGTTGAGAAGCCCCTGTACGTACGTCGCGATTGAAAACTAAAGTACTCTAGATAGCCAGAGATTCCTTTGGTTGGACTTAAAGCGTTTTACTTTCCACATTTTCAGCACGGCGAGAATTTTAGAGACAGAAACCTTTATTGATGTACCAGGCTTGTTTTTTAATTGAGCATTTTGCACTGTGCAACAAAAATCATTACTTTTCAAATTCAAAATTCGAGAAAACGTGTTCTCTAACTTAATTATCGACGAAATTTTAGGTTTCTATCGGACTGAAAGTGCTCTAAGTTGAAGAGAGGAACATCTCTCCTTCTCTGATCAACAGCTTCTGAGTATAAAACTGAGGTGGTCAGATTTAGCTCAAAATTCCATCAAAAGAAATAGTCAGAATAGTTTAAGAAATAAATCATACACAATAAATCGGAAGATGCATTATACATTGATTACAATTATGTTAAATTAATCATCATAATTTCCCATTTGGTCGTGAAGGGCCTTTAAACCGGTAATTTGTGCAGCATCATTAACCATTAAAAATGACGAATCAAAAATACCACCAGACGAGGATGCTTTGATATTGAGGGGTCTTGGAATTTAATACAAATTTTCCAATAGCGTGATGTATTCGAAGAAAATTGGACAATTCCAGCCTCAGCTTTGACCAAGCAAGAACCTAATTAATTAGAGCAGGTGATTTAAGCAGAGTGGGATCGAGTGTAAATGGCAGGAAATGAGAGCTGTATTTCCCACCAAAGCATTGGGTGATAATAATCAGTTCTGCACAGAATCCATTCAAGATGGACACGGGAATGAAGATAGTTCTGGCCATTATGCCTCTCAAGACTCTTACAATACTATGATGAACATGAATGATTTGCCTCAGAAAGAAGAATAGTACCTTCGAAATGTTCTTCTGAACACGAACCATTGGACTTGTTTGAACCGTTACCTTACATTTATCCTGAGGTTAATAAAGAAATCTTCGAAACCATACCCAAGATTCATCCAGAACTTGCTGACGCTCTGTACATGCAGGATGCTGGTCTTCTCAAGTGCTCCATCTCCTCACATAGTCAAACTCAGCTTTCATAAATATGTATTCCTGCAAATTGAATTATCAGTTCAAGATCGTGCCCTCAATCGGCAGGATATTGGCCCACTTGTCTGTTGCAAAACTGTGAGATGGGTTCGGCCTAATGACCAGTGTTGAGGCGTTTCTCTCCTGATTTTTCCCTGTCAATCCCTCAGAATGGGCGAAAATCGATGAAATTTCATTAGAGAATCTTCCTAATGATTGAATAACTTCGGTTATCCAATGTGACTCCCACATGAATCTGCGAAAATCTGGAAGTGCACAACTGTACCCATTGAATTCACTGTGAAACAGTGTTCCTTAATGCTTCTTCCTTTCATAAACCTCAAACAAAACGACAGCCTTTTATTGCTTGGCACTTTGCCGTATAAATTTCATATATGCAATTTGCACGATAAAATAGGATATAGAGAAACAGCCTACCGATCTAACTCAGTAAGAAGAAGGAAATACGCCTGTCAGAACGTCGAAACCATAGTCTAATGACAGAGCCAAAAGCCTGCTAGAAGAAGTTATAAGGAGGAATAAAAGTCCCTGGAGGTCTCTGAAGGACTTCTACTGTCGGTACACGAGTATATATGGATTTGAAAGTTCACTTTATTTTAAGAGCAAATGAACTTCTGATTGATCGGAGGTCAAAATCTTGATGAAAAATCTCCGGTGGAAAAAGTAATGAGATGAGAAATTTGACTGAAACTGAATGTTTCGCTTGAGTGTTACTCTAATTGCACATATGGATAATTTGCTACGCGTCAACTGCAGATGTGATCTGAGGTTCTCCTTCAGCCTCATACTGTGTCCCTAAAGGTTTAATATAAATTTCTTCTTACGGGACCTCTGAACGATTGTTGCCAAGCTTCAATGTTTTAGTTGACCTAAAGTAAAATTCACTTTGTAAGGACAACTATTGCAATTATGGTTGACCTTAAAACGAACTCATTCCATTCTATTTGTATTCGTAATAAAACCATTATTTAAGGCAGTACTATTAATATCCAATCAGAGTAAATACTGATGACCTCATTTCGTTTCACTGTACTTTCATACATAAAAATTATTGCAGATCAGTAATTAATCTCATTTCAACTCCTTCGCACTAGTAAGCGGTAGCATGTCGAGTGAACAAACAACTCAAGAAGTCCCTTCGCACAGTCGACCATGGGAGCTGATCAAAATCGGAGTTCTGGAGCGTATGTTTCAACAAAGGTGAGCAACACTTAAGCTTTAAAGTTGCAAACAGCAATTACCATGACTTGATTTAGAGCGCATAATTTTGAATATAAGTCAACTAGACCTGAGACCCCAGTTTCGATACATCTCGAGGCATTTCGAACCAAAGCCAATGAACAGTATGGTGATAGTGCAACACTTATATCATTAGCTCTTTAGTTGACTTCGAGCCTCAAAGAGGGGAGGAACATCAAATTCACAAAAGTTGAGAGGGGGGGGGGGGAGAGAACAGAAGAGTGATTCACAGATGTAAAATAGACAGACACGGAGGTAGAGAAAAAGATAGGGTGAGTACTGTGGAATATGACATATAGTCTGGTCATGGTAGTTTGAAGTCAACTGCCGGTTTATAGACCCCTTAGACGTAGGAGTATAGGTTGGCCAAGGTGCCTCATGTGGAGGTGAGTCTATCGTGTACCCCGAGATAGTGGAACATAAATATAGTTAAATGGAATATATAATAGCTTTTAGTTGGTTACTGTATAATGCGTGAGATCAATGGCTTGGGGAGTTAATCGTCTCCTGACCATCAAGGACTTCGAGTTTTAGCAATTTGCTTGTGTCTGATGGTGGGTTGCTTCAGAGGTAATCTCTATTTCTCATCGTGTGAAAGATATGATTAACCTCACTGACTGAAAGTGCCCAATTGGGGATTAATAAAATGCAGACCGCCCATGAGGGATGATAAAAATGGCATTAATTTATCTTCTTCGGTATCGCAGTTGTCAACACTCGTGTCTAGCACGTCAGGTGTCACGAGATGAGATCAGCACTTATAGCAGTCATAGTTGCTAATTCTTCCTAACAGGAGGGGTGTTATAAAGTAACTTTCTCATAAGAGCGGTTTTGGCATAACATCCCTCCACCCTCAAAGTCCTTGATTTCCTTCAAATAGGAAAATAGGAAATTGTTTCGAGTCCTTGATGCTATTCTTAAACCATTAAAGTATATTTTGAACTTTTATTTGCACTTTAGCGGGACCAGCTTTGCCATGATGCTGCCAACTCTAAAGCAATATATGGATTGCCTTGTCACGAATATTGAGCTAATAGCATCCTTAACGCTATATGAAAACGTGAGTATCGATGCAAAGCGTCAAGTTTTCGCCTTCCTTCTCGATTACGGAATATTTCTCGATATTTTGGCTGAATTCAACTCGAATGTTAGAGCCATTCGAAATAAAATAAAAGCGTTGGAAGAAATAGCCGAATTCGCTCCAGGGATAAGACCTAGAGGGGAAATGTATGAATTTTGTACTTGCAGGTAATCAGCTGCTCTGATTCAATGTCTAATTATGCATGCACATTCAAAGCTAGGAATCCCTTCTTCCTTTGGCATAGTCATAATTACTGCTTTCCGTAGGCATTCTTTTCATCTCCACATATTTAACTTGAGCCAGTAACTACCATTTGTCACGGACACTATTTTGCATACGCTAAGAGACTGTAAATTCGGGAATAATTGGCAATCAGCTATTGCACTATCTTGATCTTCAAACCAAGTACCCAAAATAAAACAAAGAGGAGACATATTAGGTGTCAAAATGTAAAATTCTGTTTAAAAACTGGAACAATAACCACTAATCTTGTCATGTGATCAGGTGGCAGAGTGAAGCCCAGATGAATAATACTGAACCGTTTACAGATTATGGAATTAGAAATTATATGAAGAATGTGAAAAATTAGGTTGTACGAGATAATCGATACTATTTCACTAAAGCCACTATTAGTTTGAAGCTAGACTGAGTTGGAATTAACATTAACTCCCTTATACGAGAAAGGGCCAACTCTCTTCTTCACCTTTCTTTATAAAGTCTGGAAGAACACACAAAACACGATAACCGGTGGCAGACTAGATTTTTCCGAGTTCCATTTATTAGAGTCTAAGAAGTAGAAAGCCTAGCCGTTGTCGCAGTGGTCAGCTTACGAGTCTGCAAAATCACAGGTCACGATATCGATGCCCAGTGGCTGTGGTTGGACAGCTGGACAGGTCAATACCGATCGACAAAAGGGATGGCTTAGCTATGAGTTAATAGCGAAATGGAACGGGGAGACAGGAGGTAGGTATCATCTAAGCAAGTGACATCGGACATAAGCTCATAAGTCCGCATATAAATACACCACACTAGGCGTTCATACTCTTTGCCACAAAAAATTTCACGCCCGATTATTAATTTTTGCCACTACCTCACCTACATTTTGAATTTTGTATCGAAACTATTCACTAATCGGTGCATTTTTTCTTGCAGTTGCATGGGCTACTTTAATTACCTGCATGCATCAAGGTTTGTTTATACTAATTTCGTCAGAAATCTACAACTTGGTGAAGTAATTTTGAGATCCACTTCTGTTAACTTCCGCGCCAAGGTGACCGTCATTAAGTTTTACTTGGAATATGCGCTAGAAATTCGAGTTATCTCCTCGTATCATCCGACTGCAAAGTTTGCCGCAGATTCTTGTCTTATACTGAAAAGGGCAAATTTCGACAATGCGGTAGAGAACAACGCCAGTCCTGCTATGGTGGCATCGGTGGATTATGTGAGAAAATACCATGAATGTCTAGAAAATCAGGAATATGAGTTAGCAAGGACTTTAATTCCCAATGTTGCTCCCACCCCCTACTGAACAAACATGACATAAATAATATTACTTTATTCCTGTATCTTCTGTTTTAATTATTTATATTATTATTAGTTGAAGGGCTATTAATGTGTGAAATAACGTTTTTTCTTATTTTATTACGTCTAAGGTCATAGTATAAGGCAATTTCTTAAGCCCAGTGATGAATCTCAAATGAGTCTCATTCGATATATATATATATATATATATATATATATATATATATATATATATATATGGTATGGACAAAGCAATAGTTTTGGTTAGAATTACCGCAAAATTGGTTGATACAAACATGACTTATAACTTGACCTGATGTCTTTGTTATTGGAGGAAGCGTGATCAAATATATTTTCACCAAGACGCATCGTTTAGAGAGCGTAACTAGATACAGAATGCAATAAAGTCTTTAAGATACATTAAGGAATGGAATAAACTTCAGAATGCAAAGGGTGTAAATAATGAGAAATGGCGATCATCTTTGCCTATCCACCATGATGATTATATGACCTGATCTAGGAAGTGGCCCCACTGGGGTAATAATGGGACTTCACCAATGAACTAGTCTGCGTGAATGTGTGTGCCTCGGAAAGGTCGCGAGCCAACTTCAAAAACGTTTGAGGGCTTTCAGTATAATTGGATCTTCGTTTCCTCGAATGTCTTTCATGTTTTACACAATCATATAATTAAGTTTCTACATTTTATTTCATATAAATGCCAAGAACCAGGACTTGGTCAAGATGCATGGTGTGGGACACGTCATCCCATGAGTGCATAGCGTGACTTGAAGGTGCGGCCGTTCAACTTCGCGTACGGATTGAGTGCAGAGAGGACACACAGCCAATGGCCAATCAATAGCCTCCCCACGTTTTACTTAATCCACCATGTTGAATGACTAGCTTTCTCCCTTGTTACACTCCACGCCATGCATGTCTAGAATAAACGCGTTCCCTGGATACCTCTGTCTCTTCTTAGCTTTGCAATAGCTTAGCTAATTCTGGGGGATCTTACGAACTAGGAGAATCTGCCACTGAGGTTTCTGAGTACAGTCAGGCTTAGTTAGGTAGCTAATCCGCTACAATGGCTCCAGTTCGTACCAATAGGTGATACCTATCATTTGATAAAAACTCCTCAATTATTCCTCAATAAATTGCAGGTTAAACTATTAAGTTAATAAAAATGACTACTTCGGTTGAGGATTAGTTTTGAAAAAAATATAAGTAAATTGGAGCTAGCAACGCTTTGGTTATTGAGTCATGAGAGGACAAACAAGTCGAAATGGTGTCGAGTAAAGAATTCAGTCCACATATTTCTTACGGATTTTGCTCCAGCATCGGAAATATTGGATCTCCAATCTCATTCACTCTTCTGGCCCTCTTATTAATCACAAGGCAGAATATGATTCCTTGATTCCCCAATTACTACCTTATCCCACCCCCCTCTTTCATTCCTTAACAGAGTTCAATTTACATTTTGCTCACCATCCAACGAGTGACCATATAATTAGGCAAAGTCTGCTGCCTCCCTCCCTCCCCCCCCACGTTAGTCTTAAAGAAAAGCAAGAGTTTTATAGGGGGTTATACCTCACGGCCTTCACACCAAATAGGAAAGATTCAGCTCAACAAAGAAAATTCAAGAATTTATTAACAATTCGACAATGATTCAAGGTCAATAATATCGATGAGTCGTTAAGGGAGTTGTCGAGCATAGGGAAGATTCAAAAATAGACAAATTAGGCAGCGATGAAAAGGCCCACTGGGATGAAATCAAAAGAAGGAACATGAAGACGGATGGGTGTGGTAAATGAGTGAGAGGGTGAGACGAGCAGATACCTATTGATCTAGATAATTGGGAGAGACCGGGAAGACCAGTTTGAGTTCGTTGTCCGCAGAACGAATGGGAGTTGTACTTCGAAGATGGAAATCTATCAATTCTTGGATACTGCTGAATATCCTATCCTTAGTTCGCACCTACAAAGACAAAAAGCGTGTGAAAATAAAATTGTGAAACGGCATAAGTAGCCAAATGTATAGTAAAATTAGGATTGAAGTCTGGATGAACCGAAGCGCAATTATATATTTACTTTATTGTATTCAACGAAATTAAGAAAAAAATTGAAACCAGGGAGCTTTATTTTTGGGCAATAATTTCCAAGCTTAGTTAAAAGTTCACTTTAAAACAAGGGGTAGCAAAACTTGTTTATTCGATAAACTTTCATTTGCCATTTCTTCATTGACCAATAGGAACTGGATGTGCGTTAGCCAATGAGACAGGTAAGCTACGCTTATTTATTTGAGAAAACCTAACTAGTAATTGCCTAAAATAACAGCTTTAAAAAGTTATGGAGTGACTGGTCATTTACCACCTTCATTAAAATTGTAAAGCCTCACCTCCAGGGAATTCAAACGAAAGGATTTAAGTGCGAGGTTGTCAATTTCTAACCGCTTTAAGCCTCATAAAAGACAAGAATAGTAAATAAATCAGATGAAATAAAATTCTATGCGAGTCTCTACAAGTCTTTTTTTTTGAAAAAGCAGCAGCACATATTCCTCTTAGCTGAATACAAATATAAACCCTGAATAGCATGGCCCAAATCTTTTCACCCTCAGATGAAGCTATGCAACCGCTTCCCTGATTGGTGTCATAAATAACGAGACACCTAGGCATAAGAGATTAAGAAATGGGGCAAGTTATTCTTGAAATCGAAACTCCGTTTACGGTTACGCCTTCATAAAAAGAAGATTCAGACATTGGCTATATTGTGACCGCATACCACGAAGAGGTAAAAGTTTGGGCGAATGGAGCTTGATTGCAGTCATGCCTAGATAGCAGCCGCTATATAAACGGAGTCTATGACGCCACGGAATTGTCGTCAGTTGATAAACGCACTATCACCCACGCGCGTACCCAAAGTATCATCCACTCGAAGCTGGTCAGCTACGAGGTAATGAAAAGTGCAGTCCGTTACTGATTCACAGATTTAATGCTATGAAGATTAAAAAGACAATGTGGAGAAACGAAGTCTTTTATGTACGGTTGCATTAGCCATGTTTGATCTTTTAATTCGTACGTACTTCGATTGTAGAGATCAATTTGTAAGTCTACCAAGTCAAAGACCACGGATTCAATGTCCGCCAGTGGACAAAAGGCAATAACTTGCCAACATTTCTTTGGCAATAAATTTATTACAAGAAACTAAAACCACCCCTCCGTTTCCTATTTTAAACCCCAAGCATTTCTCCAGTAAAATGTAGAGGTTAAAAGCTGCCACTTTTCTACCTTACAATCGATGGTTAAAATAGGTAAGCCCCTACAGCCTACTGCGTGCAGTAGCAAATCGACTTGCTTAATTGCAAAGATAACGATTGTGGGGAAAAAATTAATGACGCAAAGAGTTAAGAGAATAATGTCAACTTCATTTTCCCAAGAAGGGAGAAACAAGGCAAAAAGCCCTACTCACACCCACAGCTAGTTGGGAGAGATTTTTTTAATGTGAAAGTAGAACTTAGATGCGAAAAAGGTAAAGAGAAAGAAGGGAAATCCTAAGGACAGGTATGTGGATGCGTGAAAGCTTTAGGCAAAATGCGTTAGGTGTTTGATTTAACAAACGTGCAACAGCGGTTTTAGCAGTTCGAGGTGAAAAGTAGGTTAGATTACGACTTTATCACATTTACCTCAGCTATAGTGAGTAGCGTTGAACGTGTTATAAGTGTGCCTAATAGTACACACATGCAATCAAATTCAACTTGATCACGCTCACTAGACATCAGATACACTCAGAATATGACCTGGGAAAAAATAATTCTGAATTGTCAATATTTTTTCCCAAGATGGAATTTAACTCTTTTCTGTGCCCTACTATCGTGCAATTCTTGCCGACATACTTAACTGTAGAGTAAAACAAAAAAATACAACGAGGAAATAAAGACAGGATATACCTGTCCTTCCGGATTGATCAGCAGCAGATGTCGTTTCTTGCCATTCTGCATACCCGAGAGGACAAACTGATTAGGCTGTTGAGTAGATGCCCGCACAAGAAAGTCACCATCGTATTGTAGCAGTGCCTCGGCCTTTTGTCGTGTGATTTGACCCACGTACCAGGGCTCACCCACAGGCTCAAGAGATCGAACACTCTGTTCGAGTTCGACTGAAGATGGTGCGGAATTTCCATTGGAACCGAATGGTAGTGGTTGACCTGGTTCCTGGTGAGAAGGAGGTTGTGGATTAGAAGAAAAGGCGACCCAGTTGGCTGGCTGAGAGGAGACGGGTGCTATAGGAGGGTTGTCTTGAAGCAGCCCTAGAAGGTAAAAGTTCTTCAATGACTCATGGATAAGCAATTAATTTCTGAATACACATCAAAGTATCTTTAGATAGTATTGTAAAGCTTATAGTAGAATCTAACCAAATCGCAATTATAATTAAGTTCATTGTGCTATGAGGTCG
Source organism: Hymenolepis microstoma (assembly GCA_000469805.3). Taxonomy (NCBI): domain Eukaryota; kingdom Metazoa; phylum Platyhelminthes; class Cestoda; order Cyclophyllidea; family Hymenolepididae; genus Hymenolepis; species Hymenolepis microstoma. Next base: position 3,525,981 of record LR215995.1, on the reverse strand, counting down.
TACCAAGAACACACGTAAACTTTTTGCTATTTAGGATTGTAGATTCTGAACTACCATCAGAAAATTAGCATTTATACTCACAAGCGGAGTCGTCAAACTGATCATGCGATCCTTGACCATTCGCATTGAGGACTTTGGATTGTGGGGCGAACCAAGGATCCACCGGTACGGGAGGAGACTAAAAAGGGAGGTAAAATGGTGGAAAAACAGGAAGTTCATTTTAAGGGAAGGCGACTGAGATTGTAATCGAACTTACAGGGGCTTGAGGGAGTGGGGGATCAAGATCATCAATCACGGGTCGAGGAGGAGGTTGGGGAGCAAAGTCTTGCGTCTGTAGGGCATGTTTGAAGTCCTGAAAAGAGTACATTTTAATTGTTCAGTTTCATGCATATTATAGTCAAAACATTACCCTCTAAATTTAATATACATTCTCTTGACATTGTGTGTTGTATACTTTCTCCCATTTTATCCATTTATCACTTAGTCTCCTGTTTTTTATGAAGCAAATTTCGAATTGCGATCGGTCAAGAAGAAATAACAGGGGTTGAAGGACTTGCGAATTTCTGTTTAATAGCTTTTACTCATCTTATCCTTTCATAAAACAGGGAGATTGTAATGAACTTTATTGCAGTAAGTAATTTGGGCGAGATTTCTAACCAACAAAAAGTAAAATTTCACAGAAAGAGAAAACCAGACTTTAATTGCCTTTTGAAATGGGTTAAGAAATCAATTCAAATTGTGATTAAGTTTACAATCAATGTCAAAGTTAGATGTTGACTTTCACCTCAGCCAAACCACTTGACAACTCAATGTTTGTGCAAATAGATGATAAAGATAATGCTGCCAATAAGAAAATATAAGAAGAAAACTGTTTGGGTTAAGTTGATCATTCCATTATGACACTTAAGAAAAGTTTTGATAAGAAAAAATCAATTACATTAACAAAACAAACATATTTTCATTTCCAATCCGCATAAAAGCAAGAGACTTCAAGAACACTCTTCATCCCAACTAGTTGCTCCGAAAAGATTTGAAGAAAGCGGCAATTATCTGTCTCAATATTGACAATCGTACCATTACCAGATTTCTTACCCTCATTTACTTTCAAAGGGAACCCAAAGTTTACCTCTTCCATAAACAATCTTCAATTTTCATAGCACATGTCTATAAATTGTAAAAAACCTGGAAATTGGAAATAAAGTTTAATTAAGGCACTTGTCGTCTTCAAATGAGAACAAATCTAATCAAAAATGTGAACCATCTCTTCTGAGAAATCAACTGATAACTTAGATGTCTTTGAAATTGACAATAATTTCCAATCTGCCTGACAAATTCTGACAGCTAACCAGAACCACGAAGTTATATTATTGACCGCAACCAATTATGAAAGCCCAAAGCATTTCACTTCTAAAGAATTAGGAGCGAGTTTACAAGATCGTAATATGATCCGATGTGGAGCTAGAATGCCACGATAGGCACATTTTCATGTTCTTTGCTAAGTCAGAGGTATGTAGACATTTTGCCAAGATCACGTTCACCCCTTTTTGAACATTTAATCCCTATTTCAACCAAACATTCCCTAGAATGTATGACATTATACTGATTTGCTTTATCCATAGGATGATCCCTAGTAAAAACTTAATGTGCCTCACATTTATGAGTATTTGTGCAAAGTGCGGGTGTTGATATCTCAGCAAAAAGTTGGCTTTCAAGGGTTACTTCGAAAAGTTCAATTCGTTAGATCTTATTAAATAGTTAAATTTTGGTAATTGAAAAGATACTTGGAAGTTAATTATACCGGTAAAGATAGCACGCACGTTATACCCCATTTTAAAGGCCTCCCCAATACTGGAAATGAAGTCTCTTGAACATCCCTCGCTGCAAAAGAATACGTAGCATCTCCGACCACCACCGTCAGCATGCTCATTGATGCCCTTTTCGCCAGCTCCTTCAGCATTCTCATCCGTAGGAGGCGTTGATTTAGCCACATAGCCGACAAAATCCACCATATCCGCTTCACCTGAGGAAGCGAAAGAGATGGCACTCAATTTGTGTTGGAATAGAACCTAAAAGAGGAAAAGATAAACACTTCAGAGAACAGGTGAATAAAATTATGAAATATGATGATGGCTGAATTCCACCATCCTCTTTCTCTAACCGAAAATTTTGGTTGGTTCAAGGAGGTAACAAATACAATATGTCCCAATGACTAATTACAATTAGTATAAATTGCTTTTACTATCGACTTCGACACTTTAACTACTCTTGAGTTCCGTTAGGTGCATTTTAACATAAAATAGCATGCTGCTGGGCTACCTTGAAATACCTTACCCAATTATCGTTCACTAGAGCTTCTTTTAGGTCAACAATCACCACCAAAAAATAAAAAAACCATCAAGCCAAGAAAAGTGCCCGAGGCGCGAAGAAAGTCTTTAGTGCAGTTGGTCCAACACGACTGAAAAAAATACCCACAAATTCAATTTCACTTTCGTAAAATGTCATATTCAATCTCAAAGGTATTTACATTGGGAAAAGATAGGGAGTGCAATGCTATCAATTGTATGCAAATATACATGCAAAACATGATGCTATTCTGTATTGATAAACCAAACACTTAGGGTTGATAATATTATAAGTAAGCATGTTCTATAATTTAAAAAGCTAATAACGAGTCATAAAGGCCAAGTTAAAATTTGTTTTAAAAAATACTATTTCAATGAGACAGTAGTGAAAAATGATGGCCAAAGATGAATGAAACCTTAATCTCATTACATCTGTTATCTAGCATCATGACATCGCCAAAAAAACTAAAGAAATCACGCGTCGAGGAAAAATAAAACCATCAATAACTCAACATGGTCAGTGGGTGAGAGATATGAAGTACAGAGAGGTTGAAGGTGTGGCCGAGGGAGCTTACAGTCACACACTGGTGTAAACACGAGAGTATGCGTAAATGCGAAATAGAGTGCGTAAACGCTCATGGATTTGGTTAAACCACGGCTTTGATGTGCAGGCGAGAAGTACTAAAGATCACAGATCAAATTGGTATTAATTAAAATACTAACTTCAGTGGTCACTTAATAGGAGGAAAGATTCCCATCTTAAGCTACTTTATTGTTACATTGTATAATTTGTAATGAGACACTTGATGACCGATGGAGATTATAGTAATTGTTGCATTTAGGAAATATTTCATAGCTCATAAATCGCTGATAGGTTATGCAGTTATTTCAGTATATTTCAAACTAAACAAACCTCCTTAGGTAGTAAGAAGACACACAGAATTGACTAAAGCTAAAATGAACTTACATCAACTACCGTTAAGAAGCATTTAGAATTGGGCTAGAATTGCAGAGCTCGAGATCGTTCTTTTTCATTTTCTACTGCATTGGAAACGATAATTGAATTGCATGATATTGGATAAAGTGGTTAAGTTTTTAAGGGAATAAAGTGAAAATCACACATGTTTATTAATCTTACTAGTTAATTGTTCCTTAGTGTTACATAATTGCAAGCGCCAATTCAAAGTGAGGGTCGTTGCCAGATAAAATTTTGTTCAAATAGCAAAAATCGGATTAATCCTGTACTATTACCCAGTTCTGTGGATCGAAGCTATTTTGAAGGCTAATTACATCATAAGATAGGGATATATATATATATATATGTATATAAAGGAATAGATTCGTGTGAATTGCACTTATTTCGATACCAAATGTTTAAGTGGAAATATGAACACTACATGATGTGACGGCCCTTTTCACTAAATCAGAGGTCATGGGTTCAATATCCATTAGTGTGCACTCCAATGAGCAAAATGACAAACCGCGATGATTAAATTAGGGTAAATAAGAATTGAAGTTTCCCACCATGGAGGCTCAATGCCACTCCAAAGCCCAAGAAGAGCGTTAGAAGTGATTTTCGTAAATATGCCAGGAAATTACATTATAATTATGAAAGGACTAATTATTGTTTTATATATGTTAGAGATACCATAAATTTTATATTTTTCAGCGTGGCATTTATTGGGCAACAATTATTACGGTTAGTCAAAGGATGGTATAAGGTCATGCGCGATTAATGATATCAAATGGAGCACTTTTAAATTCCAAAAGCTCAAAATAAACGTAACAAAACGAACTTTAACCATTTCAAATAGCATGTGAAACAACTAAACCAAGAAGCCAACGAGTCACGAAATGTTTGATTCTAAGCCAAAGGAATAGAAGCTTAAAAAGGACAAATTAGCCAAAGGAGATGCTCCTTGTGAAAAAGAATGCTAAAAAAAATCACCGGACGAAAAAAATGTATACCTCCATCTTAAAACCATTTCAAACGGTGAATCAGTATTTTAATGCTGAGCTCACATAATTTAAACTATTAGGAGAGAAAGGTTAGTCCACAGTCAAGGCGAGGCGAATAGGCAAGCAATATGAAAGTTAATGCCGCTAAATGACCTAAGACAAAATTATCGTGAAGTTTGAAAAGAAAGGGTATATAAGATGATGTCATATCTAACCAGCTTGTTTATTTATGCCCGTAAGCGTGTGTTAGCGGCGCAGCCGTCAATGTTCAGATCAGTAGAAAAAGGGGTCACGAATTCGATAAATACCAATGCCAGTGAACTTGAAGCGTCGCAGATTACACTTATGACGGCCCTAAGCTTTAAGGGCAATTTCTCCCAAATAATCACGCCCCCCCCCCCCCCCACATTTTAATAATAAAATTTTCATAAACACACCACCGAAATCATTCATGTGACTACTCCTCCGACTTTCAGCTTGGAGAGTAAATAGGGCATTTAGGCATCCCGAACCCCAGTTTACTCCTATAGATACTGCAGTTAGCAGAAGAAAGCTTTAAATGCACTAACAATTACAAAAATCGAATGGCTTTTAAGCAGAGCCTCTCGAATGCCAATTCCTGTTGGCCTAGAATGAATACTACAACTTGAGAAGTAAAATTGCGGAGAATTCAAATAAATTTAGCCCATACTGTTAGGAACCCAAATCGAATAGTTTCGTTGCAATTGCAAGAAACTCTCATTTTCTATTCAATCGGATTTCAAAGCTCGCGTCTGGGTGTGTAATATCCGCAATATTATATCCCTTATAATAAATCCCTTTTTCATTTCTTTGACTCTGAGTAGATAGAGCTCTAAGAAAGAGCAACCGTCCGCAATTTGAGGAACTGAATAGAATGACCATCACAAGACCAGTTGCATAAAACTTTTTAAAGGCCACCTTATCAGGAGTTTCGAAATGCTTAATGATATGTAAAAGCCGATCTTGATCATTTGGAACAAGTGACCAAAGTCAACAACCATTAGTATTGAGTTCAGAAATAAATTACACTGTTAATACAAATCAACACAACGGAGGAATGGGAGTTCGAAATGTGAAAGGAATTAATTACCAGGGATAAGCACTATTGCACTTAGAATACAGGAAAGAAAAGTGAAAATTCCTTCCAGATCTACTTTTCCGAAATCTACTTTAGCTATCTTACTCTGTTAGTTTCTTTTGAAGCTCTCTGCAACTAGTCTCTAATTTTTTCCCCATTTTGATAAATATATCCTACCTGTATCTGCAAGAAGCATTTAAATTGCTAAGACAAAGGTATTCCTACACAGAAGTTTCATTTGTTCCTAAAAATAATAAAATGAATAAAAACTTAAGAGATTTCGGATTTTCCTAGAGATATAAATAAAATAATAAGCATACAATACATAATTCATAAAAAATATATAGTAATAAAAAATAAATTAAATTAGACAGATCGTGTAATAAAAGTAATTCATTAGAAGCAATAAAAATGGAGTTGACTAAAGAAGAGAAAAATGAAACTCGATAAATAAACCAAGGTTACCTGATCGGAATGAAAATCCTGGACAGTGACACCATCAACAGAGATAGTGAGACGTACGCTTTGACGAGTCCAGGCAAGATCAGTTCCTCTTCCGATGAATTTTGAGAGACCGTTGGTTGAAACAGGTCGAGCAGGAGGGATACGAAGCCCAACATCCTCACAAACACGAATTATGCATTCCCGAGCGATTTGAGTTCGTTCTTGGAAGTTGAGGGACTTAAAAGAGATAGTGACCGGAATACAGCCCACGTATTGAATTAAGAATGTTGCCAAGACCGAAGAATCATTCATTATTGACCCTAGACATCAAAATCAAAAGACATAGAACACTCTAAACTAGGTAGTTTAAAGAGGAAAAGATTGAATATTAAGGTTAAATAAAAATGTTCAATTAAATATCGACGACATAATAGGTAAGACTTGAACCTTAAATATCATAAAACGAAACCAACAAACTGATGTATTTTGTATAAAAAGTAGAAAGATTTCTAGATTTTTAAAATCTCAAAATGGACGTATTTAACCGTCAAAGAGGAAAAATGGTAAGCATTACTATGAAATGAAAAAAAAACAAAATCAACAAATATCCTATTGGTTTAGATTGGTCTTTGTATAACTGGGTTCGACACCAAGACTTTAAACAAATAAAGGTAATTTATGGCATTTATTTAAAAAAAAATTGCCTATGGAACTTAATAATGTTAAACACTAATTGGTTATGCAGTTATACAGCAATGATGATTTTACTTTGTGTTTTATTCTGTTGAAGTATTAATTTATAATGGATTGAATCGATTACAGGTTTATAAATTTACCAGATAATAATGTAAGAAGAGATGTTTATTATGACACATTTTTACGATCTTTACTTACAAGCTAGATGGAAAACCTGATGGAAATGAATTAATTAACACAAGCTTCTTTAATTGAACATTCGTGTGACGCAATGATAAGATGATTTCCCCTTTAACTATGACTATTAGAGAGAAAACATTCTTTGTAATGAAAGAATTTTATAAAAAAGCGAAGTGATAACATTTCTAAATACTCACCATGAAAATATTTGATAGTAAGAAATGCATTAAATACTAACAATCCAATACAATTTCGAGTTTAATTGAAAATATGGATTTCTCCCTCAACTCTCACTTAGTTAATAGTTTATCATAGATTTCTTAACGCTTTTCTAGCCATGCCTAACTATGAAATAACCAAATTTGATTCAGGATTTTTCATACCGCCTAATTTAGCATACTTGCTTGTACAGTTCACAGTGGCGTATTTATTTTTAGTTTAATCAATCGTATCTACATTTTAAAGAGAAGAAATTTATTTATACAGTTTGAAAAAACCATGTCTATCCTATTTCTGCCCGTCTTTAATTGTTTTTTTTTGTTTCCACAAAATTTTCGTTTATAATATAGAAACTTGTGATGGGCTAATCAAGCTTCGACTAAAATTGCACTTCATTCTTATACAAGTCTTTTTTTAGACGTTCTGATCAGTATTGTGGATTATATTTCCAAATAGTATTAAAGTTTTTAACGACATGTGCTATGTAAAAATGTCAATTCTTTTTAGACCTTTCTTGTTATTCTAACTTTAAAGTGCTTATATAAAATTGTGCATTAATTAATACGCCATGCGGATAAACTTACATAAGTTTTACAAGTTTTTAAAATTTGTTGACTCTATCGAAACTTAAATACCGAGAATACCTAAATACCCAAGTAAGTAAAAGCCCGCACCAGTTTTATTGCAATTCAATGAAATAAATGTAGCTTTTATATTTGTGTTTTAGCCTGAAGTTTACTTCTTGTGATTTGATATGAATAAAGAATCCGAATTGAAATAGGCACCTACACAAACCCCCGCATATGAGAAATGTGGAAAAATTTTCCCTTAAATTGTTTTTATTAGTTACCCTATTACTCGTCTATTCGCTTCGAAGCGTGTGTTGCTTCATGAGACTAGGAGTTGATTTATTAAGAAGGTAAAGATCAAGAAACGGAACAGTAAGAGTATCATATGTGGCTATTTAATCGAAACAGACTGTCTTCTTTGACCATTATTATTTGCATAAATGTAACCACTCAATCAACGTTCCAATCCCATTAATCTACCATTTCGCCTGTCAAAAGGGTATGGGATGAGTTCGTTGCCATTTCGAGAAAACATACCGAGTCTGTATTACCGTGAAACAGTAACGAAGAACCTCAGCTATCGCGCTACAGTTATAAGAAGTGAGATAGGATCGGGTATATGTGATGTGTCGAACGAATTGGCTACGGTCTGTGCCACTACCAGATGATTTGCCTTTCTACTGGGTCTCCAGGTAATATTGATATCCTGACCGATGTCAAATAAAGGTATAAGTCAAATTATTCACGTCACTAGATCAGTACGAAGGTGATCCAGAAGCCACTCTAATTTATTAATAAACAATATTATTTTTCATATAAGACATTTAATCGTTAGAATTCAGACATGTCTCATCGTCGATGTCTGTGTGTGCTGACTGACGTCCTTGTAGGTATGAATGTGGAAGCTTGCATAGACACAGATGGGCCGTCTATGGATACTGTATTCTAGATTGCATTAATTATGATCTCCGAGTGTTTGGTGAAATCTGTTGTCTGTAGTATCACTATTGACACCTTTCATTATTTCCTTCAAAATGACGCCATTATAATGATTCCACTAACCTCAGTTGCCAATATGCCCCACTACCAAACGCTGTTGTTATTTAATTTGCACTTATTATTTCTCTTTAATGTGAGTACTGGGTTTTTATAACGCACCTTATACTGAAGTTATAAATCTGGAATTGGTCCCTTTCAGTTAACCGCTGCATAACTTAGAAAAAAAAACATATCAGATAGACTCTCCATGCAAACGAAAAAAGCATGGTTCGTTAAGTAGAATAATGCTTTAAAAATGAAATTTGGCAATACATCTGCAACAAAAAATGATTCTAAAACGAGCTCCAACTTGTAGCTATCAGATATTTCAAATTAAGACCTTAAGGTCTCATTCAAGACTCTGCCTATAGGGGAAGTTTTTGGATTGATACCTCATACAAATATTGCATTGCAAGTCATAAATATTGCTGCCAAATTCGTACCTTTGTACCACACGTTGATTGATACTTTTTGATCATATGACATAAACCAGACCTATATCTGCTATCCTTTAGTCGACTATTCTTACGTTGAGCTCAACTCAACGAATACTCAGTTGCTATGCTCACATCATTGATCTCCTAACTGTATTGAATGGAATGGCAAGCTGCCCGTCCCAAAGGCGCTTAATTACCAAGGAAGTGAGTTGGAAGAGAAATAGAATACCCAGTTAATGATGAATGGTTCTTTAATGCTTTATCCATAGCTTTCTTTACGAGTTCTCAACTTTGGCCACAAGGGAATGCGTCAACGAGACACTAGTTCAAGAATGTAGTATTTACATTATATTAGCAGAGTCTGAAATATCATACCAAGGGTAGAAATCTGTTCGACTTTCACTTCACGGGTATGAATCGATTAAGTGGTCTCCTCCTTTAAGTTCCATTTATTTCGTTCATAAAGCTTCTCCATTTGTTAGCTATCACAAACAGCTTTCAAAATACAGTATTGAAAAATTTTTACACGCCCCCCCCCATTTAAGATCCCTCGAAATAATTTTAAAAAAAATAATTTTCTTAGAAATATTTTTGGATAAGACCCGGACGAAGAAGGCAGAGAGGAGGCGGACATACTTGTTGACAGAAAAGTATGATCTTCTTTGATTTTCTCTTAAACATCTGTCAATATTGTTGATCGTAACATCGCATATAAAAGAAATCGTATGAGAGTCATCATGAGAAGTCATTTGAATAAGAGCTGCCTTATAAGTAACTTTGAATGTACGGATATTGAAAATCAATTTCTGCTTCATATGGGAATATAGACAAACAAAGGTTTCCTTGATCCAAACAGAATTAAACTTACGATGCTCTGGTCCCATTAAACTTTTTGTTGAATTCTTGTTTCAATGAATGCCCTACTAGACTCGTGTAATAATTTAACTAAATGGGTTTATTAACCCAAATTAGCGAAATAAATGAGAGGCGTAATTTAATTTGCAACTAATCTGATTCATAACCATAAAAATTAAATTAGAGTAGTTTTTCATCATACCTTTCATCTGTTTATCAAAATCATAGTTTAGTTAGTAATACCATTAAGGTCTCAAAAAAAATTACTATCGAATTTGAATGTAGAACTTGTGTAGAGAAACTTTTATTCTCACAAAATTCTCTTTTTTAATTAGCGGGAAAATTACACTTTTCAAATCGGTGATGAAACCTAGGGGATGGATGGCAAATAACTGCAGATTGAAAATATCCATTCCCTTTCTTAATTTCAAAAAGGGGCAATGCTTTGGAAATTTCATTTTATTAAAAATAAAGCACTTTTAATTCATCGTGCCTTTATAAATAGGAGAAGCCTAGTAACGAATAGGAGAAGAGATGGGAGACAGTGAACTGACAAAATGATACGGGTCTTTAACCATGTTGAAAATTGATAAACCGCTTAATAATTGGGAGGTAAGTCATATAGACGACTAAAGACAGGATAAAAGTTGAAAACTGACCCATGATAATGTAAGGCATAAACTCAGAACCAAATCACAAGGAGAAATTTCAAAACCCAGCCGAAACGGGAATTTATTTAAATCGATTCCGTTAATATATTAGTTGGCTTGTTTTATCAATTTGTTTATATCTGCAAGTTTGAAACGGGGGGGGGGGGAAGAGGGGGATTTTTCCAATTTGTAAAAATTCAGTGACCAAAAGAATAAATAATCGATTTACGATTCTAATAGATAGGACTATTGAAGAACAAAGTATTGTGACACACATCATCGCATGGGCGCACAGCGTGGCTTGAAGGTGCGGCCGTTCAACTTCGCGTACGGATTGAGTGCAGAGAGGACACACAGCCAATGGCCAATCAATAGCCTCCCCACGTTTTACTTAATCCACCATGTTGAATGACTAGCTTTCTCCCTTGTTACACTCCACGCCATGCATGTCTAGAATAAACGCGTTCCCTGGATACCTCTGTCTCTTCTTAGCTTTGCAATAGCTTAGCTAATTCTGGAGGGTCTTCCGAACTAGGCGAATCTGCCACAGAGGTTTCTGAGTACAGTCAGGCTTAGTTAGGTAGCTTATCCGCTACAATATGCAGTTTTCAATATTGTTTTTATCAAAGAAGGAGAGAAGAGCAAATATGACGGAACGTGTTGAAGTTGTAATTGATTTGCCCTTGTCATTGTGGTTTGGAAAAAATTGTATGAAATTTTGATTCTAGGTTAATATTCAAAATTACTTACATTTTCAACTCCACTTTTCATTGATAATATTTTTAAAATATGGATAATTTTAATTAATTACTGCAATCTCTGCCATTACCTCAGTTTTCCTGGCCTATTGATTTAACGCTCTAACGCCCAAATTAATTTTTGAAAAATGCACTAACCGACTCACAGGTGTGTCTCACGGCAGACGAGTCAAGTACCAATGGACCTTATTTGGAGGGAGGGTTGTGCGATAGACTTTCCTCCACGTGGTGCACTCTGGACAATGTATACTCATACGGCAAAACGTCTATAAATCGGCAGTTGTCATATTCGGCCACTTCCACAGTACCCATCTCACCTATTTTTCTCCACCTTTGTGTCTGTCTCCTTTACATCTATGAATCACTCTTCTGTCCCCCCTCTCGACATTTTGTCACTTTGGTGTCCCTCCCCTCTGTGAAGCTTGAAGTCAACTAAAGACCTAATGATAACTACCATAAAGCCCGCTATTTGATATAAATTTTGAGAGAAGACTGTTCGATTCTAAGGGCGTTAAAAGGTTAAGCAAAGGCATTAATGACTTTGAAAAAGATGAGTCTATGTGTCTTCTGTTCATTAACAAAATTTTTTACATAAGATATAATTGAAAAAATCCGGAAAAACTACTAATTTCCGATCGCTTTTACTGCGGTGGTATCTACTTTCTCCCAACTTCTTCGCCTATTATTTCAGCCTAATACCACTCGTTTGCATTTTTTTCTTAAACCAGTGCCATCTAACTTTATGAATATGTCAAGGGCACTGAAAAATGGATGAAATAACTTATTTTTTTTCGCTAATCGAAAATATTTTTCGCATAAATTAATCCGAATTTCTCTTAATCTCAAAATGACTTTGAAGTTTCATGCAGTTATCAAAGGAGATTTCTCTTGCTCATAACTTTTGGACCCCCATATTTGATTGAAAATGAAAAATTTTGATTGTATTTTGAAAGCTTTTCGATATATAAAGCTGTGTTTTATTATATAATCACGAATTTATACCAAGCAAAAGGTAAACACATAGCAATCTATTGGTTAATGTGGTGCAAATTTTGAGTAAATTTATCAATTAAACTGTGTGACAGAAGCTATAGTTGTCGACGTGACCTTGAAAATAATGCACATATTTTATGATGAAGAATATAGCTCATTCATTATTGTTATTATTATAATATTATTATGGTAAATGTAAAGGATATGAATTTGAGTTGATGAACATCTACCTGCTGACCTGCCAAACCCGCTAAATTTCTCCAAGAGGGTGGTAGAAGTTATAGCATAGTGGCTTACCGAATAAACTTCGGTTAGTCCACTTTGCGCCAGTGATTAAACAGTGATTAGATTAGCATTAAACTGGAGATAGGTAAAATAGCTGATTTCACCCGGTTGATTCACTATTGCAAACTATTTGTCTATTAAAAAAGGGATAATCTGCTTTATTTGAACTAATTTAATAATGAAAGGATGATTTAAGTCACAGCCAAACACTTTAAAGGCATAAATTGTATCAAAATGTAATGATAAGTTGATAGCTCCCTAAAAAAATTCATCTTCAGATTTTAATGAAAAAGCTGACTCAACATTTGATACCAAACAAATATTACTAATAGAGTCTTCACCAATTAAAAGTAATCCATACGTTATTTTTTTCGAACCATTCACATCAACGGCACTACCTACGTTAGTTAATAATTAGTTAGTCAAAGTAAGACACACCTAATCACAAATTGTTCACCATCACAAAATTATACTTTTTAATGCACTAAATCCCATTAATTGGGTTCTTTTGTGGTTTTGCACCAAAATGTGCAGATCTAATTATTGACGCCAAAAAATTTGGCATATACGGTTCCAAAAGGTCAGCGGTAAACTGCTTCGAGTACCGCAGATGAAGAGACTCTTCACGGGATTGGGACTCAATTTAGCTGTCTTTTAATTGGAAATTCAAAGAAAGAGAGAGAGAGATTTTGAAATATGGGAATAATTTTTTCTGATTAGATCACAGCTATGGAGACTGAGAACCACTGTTGCATCAATTGCAGCCTTTATGGATTTTTAATATGTTTAACATCTATGAGACAGAAATAGGAGTATAATCTAATTATACCTAAGTCTTCTTACATCAACCTATCTTTAATATTTATAATGGAGGATCCAGCAGTAATGCGGCTTCTTCTCACATTTCTCACGGATGAGAAACTAAGACGATTATCCACAAACGATGTCTTTCATGTGAAAATCAGTAGGATACAAAATCTCCTTAGAAGATATGAGAAAAAGGACAGTATATATGCCATCTAAGAGCAATTATAAAATAGCTTAATATCTCCGTAATTATTTTAAGCACTGGTGGATAATTACTTTACGTACACTAATTGAAAATTTGATATCATCGATTAATTAATATACATTCATTAACTTTGACTTTCATGTTCTATTTAATTCATCTAATGCATTGGAAAGATCTGGAGAGATACGTTGACTTCAACTATTAAGAAGTTTTTCTGTTCTTTGCAAAAATTCAACTTTCCTTATAACCGACATCAAAGGGAACGACTCAAATGGTAAACAAAGAAATCTTTTAAAATTTTCCGAAATTTCATCGTTTCTGTTAATTTTTTATCATTGGCCGAAAATGAAATTACATTAGTTTAAATTCAACTAGAATTACTTAAGACTGAGGACAGTAAAAGGTGTTTTTTCTTAATTTAGCCTCTAACTGTCACTGCTGCGAGTAAACTGACGTCTAAATAATAAATAATAGATTCAATTAAAAAATCCAGCTTTCTTTAATAAATAAAGGAAATCAATTCATGGTGACATTATTTCCTGCTTTCTTAGTAGCTTAACTTTAAATGATAATTTGGCTTACTTATATGGCAACGAGGGATTTGATTTTCACACATTTAATCTAATTCGAAATAATATAATGCAACAGTAGCTCATCTCGTCACAAGCATCAATGATTAATTCCATTTATAATCTTCAAGTCTATTATCTGCCTCTCAATTAGTTAAAACCTTTGATTAATGCAGTGAATCGGCGTCATGCTCAGAAGTGTTTGGGTGCGCCGAGTCGAGTTTCAATGAGTAAAATCTCTCATTAATACATGCATGTGAAAATGCCTTAATTTAAACAGCAGATGGGGGCATATTATGACGCATGAATTAGTTAGAAAGCTCACAGAGTTTATGTGGAGTGTACAACGTTAATAATGCTGGCCAAAGGAATCTCATGCACGCTAGAAAAACCTGGGATGTGTGACCGGCTACGGATCACATGTTGAGCAAGTGCGACACGTGTAAAGAGACCTCTTAGCCAATCAACGATCGATATCGCGTTGTGTAGCAAGCGTTATTTTGTAATCTGTTTCCATGGGATATCCTTTATGTTCATGCTAATTGGGGCGGGGGAGGGCGCAATTTGCAGTAGAGGTCTCCCCGGAGGGCTAATCTAAATTGTCTGCAGCTAGCTGCTTTTCTTAAAAGATCATTTACCTTTAGGCAAGAGCTTATTTTTATAGTACTCTCTGCAAATTGTTAAATATTACTCGCACTTTTATGATAGTCGTACATTAATTCAACGCAAAATGAAAAAAGCAACTCAAGAACCGATCTAGCAAACACGATAAAATCGATTCCATAACCTCGGGATCCCGTTCAATGTGAATACATTCGAACATTATTAAAAGTAGAAACCATTTAGAAAACAAGATTGATAAAATCAATAGATTTCCTAGGAGTGATGGATTAGCAATAATGCATTTGAAGTAACATTTCAAATTAGATTGATTAGTTCCTAAAAGCGCACAAATATTTCCCATAATCTGATGACAGTGTTCTGAAGTTTTAAGAAGCAGAGATCAAAGTCAGGACTTTCTCACTTACTAAATCATAAACATAGCAATCCAGAAAATAAAGTAATTATATTTAACTGAATGATAGCTTTTGGGCTATATTTAGTTC
This sequence comes from Hymenolepis microstoma, assembly GCA_000469805.3. Lineage (NCBI taxonomy): Eukaryota > Metazoa > Platyhelminthes > Cestoda > Cyclophyllidea > Hymenolepididae > Hymenolepis > Hymenolepis microstoma. The sequence continues at coordinate 3,510,770 of LR215995.1, read as the reverse complement.
TTGTTTTGCAAGTAATTAGAGCAATGCGGAGATTGATAGCTCAGTTAGTTCTTCATTAGTAAATCAATAATATTGCGAGTTAGATGTTAATTCTCAGTCCGCACGAAGTAATTATTAAAAAAGTGGAATTGGGATGAATTTTTACCTACCCACTTATTATTAATTTCAAATGACTACATAATTAATTAAATTATGACTTCTATTGCATCCACTTTATCATTACATTAGGTAAAAGTGGGCCTCGTATAACCTATTGGAATATTCAACATTTTCAGTGCGAACTCACATGCGAGTTCGCGATTCATGAATATGAGATGGCATGAACCAATAGAAATGCAAGATAGAATGCATCGCCTTGGAGTCATTTAAAACCTCCTCACTTCAACTCATGACAGAGATATTGAACCCTTAACAGACAGTCCTGCGCCTACCTCGAGAACATGGTTGCTGGGGGTAGTGAGTCTATATCTTCCTTTTTTCCCTTCAAGCCATTACACATTTTCTTAATGTTATACTTTCAACTACGCTTTCTTCTAATATACATATGATAAGCTAAAGTGGACCATTTGAAATGCATTTATCAAGTCCACGAAAATACATTTGTCTAAATTCATTCATAATAAATGCGAATAAGTTTGAATCCCAGGATAATGAGAATTCAATAGCAACTGAAAAGCTCCGAATCTTAAAAAGATGTTTCTTTAAATTTATCTTGTTAACTTTATTCCAGATACAAAAGGAGGCTACTCAAGGAATAAACCAGTTGTGTTGAAATATGGTATGTTATTTTCCTATGTGTTACAGAGTTGAAGATGTTATTTACAGAAGTAATTTAGTAATATTTTCAACAATGATCCAAATTGACATTTCATATTGGTCATGCAATAATAACGTATAATTTATAAGGCAGTTATTGAAATTTAAAGGTGTCTTGGCTTTAGTTTTCAATTAGTTATAAATATAGACAAAATAATAATTTATTTACAATTTAATAATTACTACTCAGCAAATTCATTGTTTTAAACATTCTGCTCAAAATTATCCGCCATTATAGCACCTTCGCATGGTAAGCTCACACTTGCGTGATTTAACTAACTCCTGGCTAAGCTCGGCACATGAGCAAATTCCACTTTAACTCAATTATTAGAATCCTCACTTGAGTCATTGTGCCTCCAACTAATCTAATCCCTATGGGAAAGTTGGTGAGAGCGTGTTAATAAGACTTTGCTATTTTCTAGCTGAACGACCTCAAGGTAGAGGCACTAGGGAAAAAGGAAAAGGTAAATGGAAGTAAATTCAATTTATATTATGCGTTAGAATGAATGCGCTTGTGAAACTGAAATAAACTATTCTAAATAGGTTGGCAACGAAGCAAATCCAGTACATATGACTATGGCTCCGATTTCTACTGTAGGTTCCAATTTCATTTTGACAGTTTTCATTAACACTTCAAAAACAGTTTCATAACCTGACATGTTTAAAATGCCTTGTAAAGTATTATAATTCAAACAACTCGGCAGCTGTAGTGAAATTAAAATTTTATTATATTGGAAACACTTATTTTTTTGCGATTTTTAATGGTGAATGCATAGCATTATTTAATACACTAATTTGCATTTTGTTGCGCAGTCATCGGCACGCATATTAATTTCCCTTTTTATTTATATTTTAAGTTTCGGAGGAAAAAGCCAACCGCCACCGACGCGGTAAACATTATGTTGAAATTGGTGTTTATGGTGTTTTATTTGTTTTTTCTATTAAAGATATAAAACATTCAACACTAAAACTCTTAATAAAACCAGACAGGAGTTAGAGGTTGCAAAGTGTGAATTGTTGTTGCTTTTAGCTCAATCCTCGATGAGTGGCCGAAGAACTGATAGAAATAGCAGTTTCTATGACATTGGTAAGTTTTTAGCAGGATATTTCGCATGAAAATGGCAAAATTTAAACCTGTTTTAATCTTTCTCGTTTTCTTTCCAGGAAGTCCAGCAAGACGTTAGTCTAATTTCTGTATTATTTCATCAATTAGACTTTGCGCATACAGCCATGCCAACTTTTTAATTATTTAATTAATCGATCGGATAATTGAGCTGTATGCCTGCTTTTTTCTTAATCTTTTTTTTGAAAGTACGTCAATTCAATTTTGCACACAAAACCACTCTATGATATCACAATTCTGATTAGTGAATGCTATTAAATTAAATTTTTCTGACAGAGTTAACAGTTGAAAGCCTTGTGAAAAAATAACTTAATTGTGCTTTTAAAAATTAAGCACCCAAAACTATTAAAGCTTTAAATAATTACGCTAACGACTTACTTTTATTATTAGTGATATATTGTCCCGATTTTTTAATATTTGTAAAACATTCTCCTTTAATAGATTGTCATATAATTTGTTCAGGTATTATTGAGTGATAAGCTGTGGTGTTTTTGAAAATGATAATATCAGTGTCTCTCGAATTAGAATTATCCAGCACCTATAAATAATCAGTCTCTACAACTCTCATCTAACAAAAAATGAATACGTTAATAAAGGCTTACACAGTGTATTTGGTTTATTTTGTACGATGGCAAAAATATTTTCACACTATCTACTAATCAAAAAATAATATTCATAACTGACGGAAAATTTGTTTGAAATTCCAAATTTGATACTTAAATTTACATTCTAGAACCGAGAAAAAGGAGAGCTTCTGTTGAGGCTATTGTGAAAAGTGCCCGTCCAGATGCAGGTTGGTATGCTCTTCTGAACTCTTATGGTTCCGCGACTTTAATATATTAAAAAAACTTTTCTCGTGCTTTCTTTTAGCAATAAGTCAACCTCCTATTTCTGTCGGTCCACCAATACAGAAACGATTCCAAACAGTGAAAGAACTCGGTTTGTTTTATTAATTTAATATAATTAATACGACTCTACTGATGTCTTTAAGTAGCAAGTGTGACCTTTTCCTTTTTCAGAAAGCAGAGATGCTCTTACACCAAACAAAGCTATTGTCGGGCATACAGATATCAGTGAGCACAACCTTTGAGCTTTATTACCTTAAATATAGTAGCTTAAAATTCAATTTAATTTTAGGTAGGGATAAAAATTTCCAAAAGCCATTGGTTGTTGACAGAGAAGGCCCTAAAGCACGTATGTTCTATTTCAGGTACTGATAAATCTCTTTATATTGTCTGCTTTCCAATTATTTAAACTTTTAGGTTCTTATACTCCAAAATATGAAACTCTGGGAGCCGAACCTATCTTTTTCCCAAGTAAGCTTATTATCATTCAAAAAATGGAAAAAGCTCTTTCTTTCGCCATTACTTTTATTCCTCTAATCTAGTTGAGGAACCGGAGCACGATAAACGAACATATGTTCCTAAATATCGTTTGATGGAGATGCTGGTCGCAACAGGTTTATTTTAAATTTCTCTTTTAGCATTTTACACCTACAAACGGCATAATTCTAACTATCACCTTGCTCTATTTTAGAAACTTTCAAGGAACGTCTTAGAGATGTGAGTTCTCTCTAAAAGAACTGCTGCGTTAATGTCAGTGTTTGATTTTTGACATATTTGGTTTATTATAGCGTGCTGAGGAGGATATAGACTTCGCAACTAGCGATACACAGCCATGGGAAGTCTACAACTCATGGCCCATAGAAGCCAACCATGAATACATTAGCGAATTGCGGATTGAATTGAAACAGAGTGAGGTACCAGAAAATCGCATTATACCAGGTCGTGTGTTCTTCAGCTTAAAGAGGCCCGCCACCATCGATTCTATTCAAATCGATATTAACAAGACCCTAGCTAAGACGACTCCAAAAGGCGACGTTTATGTTGTAAGTTTGCATTGCTTTTGGTCTATGCTTTCTAACGAAGGCATAAAAGTAGGGAACATTTTGTCCTTCAGAAACAACTTGACGATAGGGGAATCACTCCAGAGTTGAAACTCCTTCCCAATCGCCGACCAGGACTTAATATTCCTGATGACCTAAATACACCGTCCAATTCCAAGCAAGATCCCGCTCCTCTCATTCCAAGTGATTTCGACCTGATCGAAACTATTCCTAGGAGAATAACTCTTCCAGCAGGAACGAACGAAGTTAGATTCAATCTCTTTGTTCCTGAAAATCAAGTCCCCTCCTTCACCTACGCATCTCTCGATGGCAAAACAGTCATCAACAAGTATTACTACTAAACTAAATTTAAGTAGCAGATTCTAAATGAATGCGTTCACGCGTTTTATTGTTTTAGCTACTCCGCTGAAGCTGCAGTACGCATTGGAAGTAATCTCGAAAGAACCGGTCGGGTTGCCATAAAGGTTCCAGCGCTAGGAGAAAGAGATATTGGTTATGCTGATCGCGACAATAACTACGATCTCTTGGTAAATTAATATCCGGGTACTGAGGTTTTGTATTTTCAAATTTTTTAATTATCCATCTTCCCCTCTTAGTTGTATAACAAGTACTTCAACGATTTTGAGGGATTCGATTATTCTGTGGGTTACGTTAAACAAGAAGGAGGTTACGATAAGCCAAAGAAAGTCCAAGGTAACGTTATACGCATCGTCAAGTGTCCCCAGATTGGTCTGAACGATAGGACTACTGTTGCAGATTTAGGATCTGCAAAAGACACTTCAAGCAAATCTAACGATGTTCTCAGAAAGTTCCGGGACAATTTGAAGACACAAGCTTTGGTTCCCAAGACTGAATGGGATTCAAGTCACTATGACATGGACAATTTTATTAACTCAACTACCCCTTCTGTCGCCGTTGATGACTTCTCTTGTACCTACTACATAGAGGTGAATTATCAAATAAATAACGTCATTGTAGTAATAGAGGGTTGAATGACCATATTCACTGTTCTAATTTTAGATCCTTGTTGAAGGTGAGAGATATGTAGGTCCAATTATCAAGTGTGACCGTCTTGTGGATCGGCCGGTCGTTCGAAACGACATCAGTCCTTCTTCAAAGAGAAACGACTTCAAGATCATCATATAGAAGAACTAATGACTAACCTTAAAAACCCCCTATTTAATGCTTCTTTCATCATCTGATTCCATGTCTTACGCCACTTTCTATTCCAGCTCTTTTTGGACACAAATTTGCCTTTTCCACTCTTCCTCTAAATCCCCTTTCCCCCTCCCCTCCATGTCCTTCCCTCTACTGAATGCAAAGACGCCGAATTTTCTGTGTAGTATTTTACCAACTAGCTCATTTAACAAATCAATAACGTCAAAATAACACAATGGTTCAAGCGTATTGATTAGGCTCCTTGAGGGGATTTCCTTTCTTCATAATGCTATTATTTTCATGAAAGTAACAAGTGCTAAATTCGTTAATTTATTGAATATATTTTGACCCTTTTGATGCAAGTATATTAAGGATTTATCGACATAAAATTTACACCCAACAGCAACGGAAAGGGATTATATATAATTACTAAAAGAGTTACCAATTCTTGCCCTGAATATTTCTTAATTTAACAGTATAACTTTTTAAATATCCAACTGTGTGAATGACATCCTGCTGTATGGTTTTTTAAGCATTTCTGATTTTATGAAACTTCAAGAAGCCGAGAATTTGGCGCTTCGAGCTTCGCCTCCCTCTGTCCCCATCAGACTTGTTTTAGAGGGCTAACATTCATTCCCAATTACCAGTTTTCACCCGAGTTCGAATTATCAAACGTAATGAATAAACAATTTTTTGCAACAAAAACGTGTTAAATGGCAGGGTCCTTGCCTTTAGATAATTTTGGAGTAAAGCCTAGCAATCTCGTTTGGCCATTTTGTTTATATCACTCTTAAAGTGGCGATTTGTGCTTTTTCAGACTGCTCTTTGCAATCAAGATAGATATACTGACATTTCACCTATGGCCACGCGGTGAATTAAATCGGTATTTTTTCAAATTCACCCAAGGGAGTAGGCATTCAATAGGCAACCTAGATGGCAGAAGCATGTTAGTAATCCTCCTTGGCTTCGTAGAGTTCTTTCATGAAAGACTAGGTTGGATAAATGAAATCAATGCCGCCATCCATTCGTTAAACATGTGATGTGTAAGTTTTCTTCTTGAAACCGCTTTCAGAAATTTGTTATTATAACAGTACAAAAGCACTTTAAGCTTACTTTATAGAAAAATATTACGTCTGTCTCCAATTGCTATGGGACATAACCTCCCACCTGAATGTTGTTCTCCATTGAAGTGATTAAAGAGCAAATTTACAAGAAATCTTTAAATTTCATATGGGCAGATTGCTTGAAGGTAATAATAGAAAATATGTGTGGTTACAAGGCTCTAAAAAGCAGTTTTAAGGTTTTATGCTGGAGTTTAAAGTGACTGAAGCTATCTACAAGGTTATTCAAGTGAAATATCAAAAGTAAAAGGAAAAAGGATGTAAAAAAAGAACAGTTCAGAAAATTTTTATCTCCGCTTATAATAAATAGTAAGATAATACAAAAAATCGCCTTCAGCAAAAATCATAAAAGATTGATCTGTTGGCTTTTAACACCAGTAATAAATAATATACTACTATTTGACATCAATAGTACCACATAAATATAAATTTAATCAATATAAAAAATGATTTCATTTATCTCCCATCAAATCGTCTCAAAAATTTGATTGGATAAAAGGGAGAGCTAAGAGTTTATTTTGTTTTAATGCCAAGACTATGCTGCTTATAGCTTGAATGCAATATCAGTCACCTTAAGGTGGTACGTTTGCTGAGCAACTTTGAATGCAGTTAGTAAAGTTAGTAAAGTTCAACTTAAGTTGATGTGTCATTTATTGTGCTTTTGGCGGTCTCCTGATTAAACGAGGCACCGATTTCATTTTTGAGACAATCCTTTGTAGTTATTAAGCGTCCGTTAAAATTAGATACCTAAACATAGCTCATTTTGTTGCACTCTTGAATAGGCGGAGCTTAATGGAGAGGGCAAGTTAGGGGCATGTGGTTAGAAGATTTATACAGGAGGCATCCTAGCAAAAGCAGAAGACTCGAATCTTGCGTTTTAACAGAGCTCTGCTGTTTGAAATGCATCAACAGTCTATTTATAACTAAAAATACCAGTGAATCAAAAGTGGTATGGCCATTCATTAAAGTAAATCTAACAGACAACAAGGTGAAAATCGGGGTCATGTATTCAAATAAAAACCCACGGTTCGAATCATGAATAGTAAAATGCGAATTACGCGCCATGTATGAAAAATGGGCAACACACAATACTTCCAGACTTTTGGAATTCAAGCTCGTTTGTTTATTCCCAGTCTGTTTACCATATTGTAATTTCATTAATAATAATAATAGTGCAAACGGGGTCAAAATGCACGGCTTGTCAGTGTTTGTGAGATCAATACCTATCGGTGAAAATTCACGGATTTGAATGGTCATTTGCGCATATTAATTAACAAGAGGGCTATCGTAATGTCGGTTTCTCAAAAGAGAGCCTCCATTGTGACCTTTTCTACTTTCAAAATGAGCTTTGATCGTTAGTACAGGCTGCAATTTCATATTGCATTCAGCAACGGTACATTCAGTCTATGCAGGCTACAAGTTTTAACTTTAAAAAACAGTTATTGCAGATCTCTGCACGTTAAAGCTACCGCAAATGACTCAAATTTCTAATCCTATTATTTTTCAACTACATTTATAAGTAGTACTAGCACTGTAAATTAGATTAAATGCTATTATCTAATTGCAAGGTAAAAAGAATTTTCACCATAGACTTTGTTGTGAAAGAGCATTTTTTTTGAACACATAAAATGTGGAGGTTATCAAATTAGATGACCACACGCCTTTTGCGCAGTTGAGCTATAATTCAATTTAATAAGAATTGAGAAAAAAATTGCAGATCCGCTTTTATTCATGATGCCGGTTAATTAATTCAATGAAAATCAAGTTTATCTTAGCTATTTATTAAACTTACTGATATTCTTCACAGTTCATGCTTTACGATTTGTTGACAGAGAAAGTGCATTAGTTCCATTTGCTATACTTCATTTGCATATTTGACATATGGAAGAGCTTAAAGCTCTCTATTAGGAGAAAAACAAAATCGCCTCTGAAATAAGTCCTTTGAAAAAGTTTCCCTTGATGGAAATCCGCACTTGAAAGGCTTAGAAGTCTTGTTAAAATTACAATTTGTCATATATTACAGCATACACTGAAGAAATCTCCAATAGATCTGATTAGCTTAAAATACCTTCAACGGACTTATCAATCTACTCGCGGCTGTAAGCTGACAGTTGTGAATTAAAATAGCTTAACCAAATATTTCATTTAATCATTTTCCATTAGGCTGTGAAAATTGTGGATAAGAGGCCATATAGACATTATGGTTCAAATAACGAAAGTCTAGCTTTTGAACATTTGGGTGATTAACACCTCTTTATACAGCTTGCACATATTATGGCTTATTTGAAACTCTAAATATCATGACCTTATTACGTAATCTTACTTGATCCCTAACTGGTACATTTCGCCACCTCGAATGTCCAGATGCTCTCTAATGATTAAAACATAAAACGATTTTTTTTCTTTCCAATATGGATTGTTAAATATGTATTGAAGGGGAAGTACGGTGTAAAAGACTTGCTTCAAATAATCCGATTTGAACTGACATAGATAAAAACCAATTTGTAATTGCTTTTATAGGAAATATATTAGGCGGTATATGGATATGTAACAATGACTGTAGGAATTTTATCATGTGGGACACGCTATCGAATGAGCTCACAGCGTGGCTTGAAGGTGCGGCCGTTCAACTTCACGTACGGATTGAGTGCAGAGAGGACACACAGCCAATGGCCAATCAAAAGTCTCCCCACGTTTTACTTAATCCACCATGTTGAATGACTAGCTTCCTCCCTCGTTACACTCCACGCCATGCATTTCTAGAATAAACGCGTGCCCTGGATACCTCTGTCTCTTCTTAGCTTTGCAATAGGTTAGCTAATTCTGGGGGGTCTTACGAACTAGGCGAATCTGCCACAGAGGTTTCTGAGTACAGTCAGGCTTAGTTAGGTAGCTAATCCGCTACAACCACTACCGAAACATGATGTATTCTAGGTAAATGTCGTCTTAAACTTTAATAAGAATGTAGACAAATACAGGCCTATTTTTTTAAAATAACAATCTAATACAGCTTTCCTGAAAATTGAAATTTGAAGAGACTAAAGCTGTCCTAAATGATCTTACCACAAAGTCCTTATTGGCAAATCGAATCAATTGAAAATGGTAGGTTGTTGGTTAACAACACTTTGAATGCAGAAATACCAATTGAAAATACGATTACTTTAGATGTTCTATGAAAGTATTGATTAAAATTATGAATGCCGTTTATGATTTTTATAAGCTCTTAAGGGTTCTCAATTAATACCATGATATAAGATGGTTTTAATTGTTGGCTAATCGCCTTATAGTTATTAAAATTTCATTCTCGATTCTCGCCATTTGCACCAATAAACCGAACTGTTGATTACTTGACGAGTTCACATCGCAACAGTACACGCTTTATTTGCGTCAGTAGTTCTTGAAAAGTCACAACTAATGATTTAATTTCAATCAATTATTATATTATTTTAAGTACAGCTTTCCTATCATTTTATACCGTCGTTAAGATCGCGTTTTCCTTATTTCATTTTGCCAACAAACTCTTAGTTATATTAAGGTTAATTTGATTGGTGTCGATAAAGAGATGTATTTGCTCATCAGTATATTTACTTGCCACATCAATTTCAAACTTTTATCAGAATATTTGTGCAACATCAATCCTACTATACTTTCCTCTTGCAATGTTTGCGTCCATCATTACACAGTAAACGAAAATCTTTCCGAAACTGTATAGCTAAGCCTCTATGACGGATTTTTACAACGGTAAGGAGGGTGTCGTTTGTATATGCTCTTAATACTGTGAGTAGATTAATCTTAGGTTTAGATTACAATAGAACAATGATGTGTGAATTCCTCTGGGAAATTCAGCAATCAAGATGCAACAAAGAAGGCTCTCATCTCGAGTATCTATAAAATGTGCACAAAGTTATCCCTCCCTGAAACTAGTTTAAATCAACAGGTGGAACTAGAATTTGAGCTTATGCAATGCTATTGATAATTAATTAAGACTCCAAGTCAGTCTACAGTTTGACAGGAGGGCAGGGACTAGAAAAGTTAAAAGTATCTATTCTCTCAAAGTCTAGAAGTATGGGGCTGTCATCCCATGTCAATATCTGCAGAAAAGAAATTATAGGCATTAACATTTCGTATAATACGAGTTTCCTTGATGGACCTTTGTAAGAAAGTATCAGCACACATCCTACTAATCTGGTAAAGAGAAGATTAAAACTTCGACTCATTAGATCTCCCCCACCATTTTTCGGAATTCAGTCCTCAAAAAAAAGAAGCACTCACTTGGCCACTAGTGTATGATATACAATAGACTACTTTAATAGATAAACGGCACATAATCACATCTGATACTTTCTAATTTTTATTGATTGCAAATGCTCAATTTTAACTGCTTTATTCTACCCACTCTGGATCTTAGGAAGAAGTCAATTCTTGGGACTCATCTTATTTAAACATCGTCTCAAGGTCAACAGTTATAAAATATATTACAGAAATTAAATAAATGAGAGGGATTTTATTTCGGAGATGAGAGCGAAATACTTTTTACTCTTATTACAGTTGAAAGAATTTTTTGATTAGGGGTTAGAAATTTTATCGTGCCTTCTTCCTTTTCCTAATTGATTTACTAAATTATTCCTAATAGTATAAACAAATAAGCTTTGCCAATCGGTCCAATTAAGCTTATTTGAATCATATAGGTTACACCCATTTCAAAATGCCAGGGGCTGTTTAAACAAATAAATCCCAATGTAGATGTTCACTAAGGGCGTAAGAGTAGTGCGGATATTGAACAATAACGTTTTGAAAACTACGCAAACACGTTTTGGCCAAAATAAATGCCATACTACCAATTACAATTCTCTTGATAACCAAATGGGTTACATTTAGAAACTGAGGGTGGGGAGGGAGGTGAGTGGGTAATGGAAGAGTTTTAATCATGTTGCCTGGTTCGGAAGACCTGGATAGCGGGAAATCTGCTTAAATTACAATATCTCAAAGAGTAAATAAGGCTAAAATTCACACAAAAATTAAAATCTCTGTGCAGGTGCTAGGTGTCAGTGAGATCTTCTGAGGAAAGAAGTCATCGGCGAATTTGTCATCACAATCTAAATAAGCTCCTGTCTTCTGCAATTCACATATTCTGTTGCAAACGTGAAAATGATGTCGGATTTCAAACACAGTAATCCACCCGATCCTCTTTCTAGTCCTCAGTTTCTCCCATTCTCCACTTCTGTTTGATCATTTGCTGTTCCTTTTTTTCGTATTTTAACCTGTTTAATAGTTAAAAAGTGAAGCTCTATTTACTTTTGATTGATATAAGTGGGCTGATTTCAGTGAAAAATAATGTACTATTCACACACTTGTCAAATAGTAAAAATCTCATTTCGTCTGTTTTTGATGAACGCTTCTAGTGATTATTTATTATTGGGTAAATTAAAAATTAAATGAAATAAAAATCTTACTTATGGGAAGGGATCTGGAAGCATCATATAAGTCAAGTTAGAAATGAAACTGTAGGTGGCTGGTCGGAGAGGAGTACGTAATCCAGTCAGAATGTCAATAGTCTTGATCTATTTGATTTTTGAAGGCATTGAGTTGCTCACTTTCTTTTAATTGTACTATCATAATGTTCCACAGTTCAATTTAATAATTTGAGTACTACGCAACTTGGGGAATTCATGAGGACGGGTTAATTAAATTATTGATACGTAAATTTGACAAAGGAATGTACTTTTAAAATAAAAGAGCTCACTTCACTTCATTCTACGACTTTTAAATTAAATTCTTAACGAAATGATGAGTATTTCTAATAATTTGGCTGACATTTCATTTATGAATTTGGCTAACTGAGCTGATGGTTAAACAACATTTGACTAAAACTAGTTCCCAGTATTCAACATTCGAATTAATTGTTAGCGATCCATTGATGGCTTGTTTCGAACGGTGTGCGGCTGTGGTTGTTAACAATTTGTAATCATGAACATAATTAACCAAACGCGAAAACGCCCTATTTGCATTTTAGCTTTGCTTAGTGCATATGAGGAAACTTGTTATCCAAAATATTTTAATTCTAGCTATGAAACCAACTGAGTAATGAAGGGAAAACGTTTTTTTTAATTAATCGCCTACCTCATCTCGTTAGATTATTTAGTTTAAGAGGTAAAAAAACTTGATAGATGTTTAAATTGGAGTTTCAAATGGAATATTTTAATGGATTCACCTTGAGTTAATGCAGCTTATGGAGCTCTGGTACGCTAAAAATTGTACCTCTCTCACGGCTATAATAAAGCTGTCTGATTTAAACTTTTATTAAATTAAATTTGTTCTCTTCTAACAGTAGATGAAGTCAAGCAGGAAAACCTTCTATTTTGCTAGAAAATCCGGTCAACGAGAGTTGAACTTTGTAGATTAACATTCGCTACGATCTTAACATTGTATATGGAAATTTAAACCTTAGAACCACAACCCAAGTCCAAATATGTGATTTAATAAATTTCTTTGATGCCATGGTTTTTCTCTCGGTATCTTCTTGATGCGCAGAACTTCAGCATCTATAGGACTTATTGCCATTTGATGTCAGTTGTCTACTACTAATGTTAATGAAAAATTATGTACTATCTTAACGTACACCTGTCAGCAAATTTTGTCGCCGATAAAATACAATATAAATAACTTCGAGCTCGGAAAAGGGAAATTATTATTAAAATGGAATAATTTTAGAAATGGTACTGAATTTTTAAATTCCGCATTCGCCACCACACAGCATCTAAGACTCACAGAGCAACAAATCTCCTATTGACAATTTGTTGCGCATAGTAATTTCAAGGTCACGAATAGATTCAAACGATCAGTATTGGCTCCCAAATCTCAAATCGCTAGTCAATAAAGCTACTTCCCACCACTGTTATCTCTTAACCCTCTCAGTGAACTTTTGAGACCTTTGACGGATCACTTTCTTGGATAATTATACCCTTTTGTTTTAAATAATGGTTTACAGAAAATCTCGCTACTTCGTAGGTCAACAGGATCCAGGTTAGTTCATTAATTCCCCTCTTAAGATTTGAACATTTTAAGCGAACTTTCTATGCAATTAGTTTATTTCCTTTTTTAAAATTAAGTATAATTTTATTGCCCCTGCACGGTCATTTCAAAAATTAATGCACCTAAAATTCACAACATGTTATTCTTTCCTTCCTCAATATTATTTATTAGTAAAAAAATCTTTAACAAGCGCTAATTTTTGTTTATCACAATCAATGATTTTCAATCACTGTTTTAATATTGGGGAATAAAAAATATTTTCAGTAAATAATTACAATTTGAAACAAAGCTGTACTTTAAAAATCTGCCTCATTTAGTTTTGCCTTTGAAAAGACGAGACCGTTCATTCATTGACTGTAAGTCCTTATAGAACCTCCTCTAATTTCGCTCATTATTTAATTTTTATCTTATTCAATTATGTTCGATAACAATTTTTGGTGCAAATTACAAACCGTAGAGTCAGTGCGTGATTAACTGGTTAAATTTATATCAAATTCTAATTTATTAACGCGGAATCCAAACAGCGTTATTTTCTTCACATTAAAATTAATACAATCAATACCTCTAGGTTTCAAACAGAATGTTTTACCTTGACTGAAAGTCATATCTTCAGTTGCGTTGGTAGAAAACATAAGTTGGCTTCTACACAGACCACCAGCTATCATTCTGATTATGGAGGCTAGGTGGATTTTACTGCAAAAGAAAAACTGCCTCCTTTTCATCATTTTACTATCCAGTGGTGGTTTGCCTTCATTGCACTCCCTTTTCTGCAATAAATAGAGCTTGTTTTGCATTCAATAATCCAACAGTCGTTTTTTCGTCAATTCGGCGTGTTTCTTAGTGTTAATCGATAACCTTCGACAATTAGGCCGTGAATGAGTCATTGTCCATTTAGATAAATATTGCTCTTACAACGAATAGCTTTTCCTCAACCGGTTTGACAAAATATTGATATATTGATTTTACTTATAGTAAAACCCACTTCGATGGCTTCTACGAGGCCTTGTAAGTTTATTTATGCGAATTGCTATTATGACTATTTGATATAAATCTAAGGAAACTAATTAAATCTTAATGTCATAGTTAAAAAATGTATTATATTTTAATGGTATTACTAAAGATGACAGACCCTCTATTTCTCCTTACGATCGCGAATCTCCAAAAGAATGTAAGTTACTTACGTGTTAATTCATAAATCTCTGGTTTCAAAGTAAAATTATCGAAAATAATTTTAATCTTGTTCCATAAATTTTAAAACAAATGCTAGTTTAGAGAATTTAGGGCTATTCGAATACCAAATCAATTTATTATCCACGGCACAGAAAAACATTTCTGTGTTATCTACAGCAAAAAATCAATTATTAGAGCAATATTCTATTATCGAAAGATGGATTAGTGGAAATGGTTCAAGTTAAAGCCCAAAATAAATTGTCTTTGGATTCAGACTGTAGGCGATTGGTTCATAGACACAGCTCACTGCTTCATGTTCCAGTGTTCCGAGTTCTGGATCTATTTCCTATTTCATGAGTTAAAACGTGTCTGCTGCATTCAGGAAATGCATTGTTCCGGAAATTCTGGCACACTTTTACTCCAATAGTTAAGGTACTTGAGTGTTAGTTCATAGTCGAATTCACCAGTCGCCATGTGATAAGTAATGTTAATAATTTTTTGAATTAATTTATTTTAAAGAATAGTATCCCCTGTTGTTGGTTATTTATTAAACTGCAGTCGATTTCTCTCAAAAAGTCCCAGATGATCTCCTCAATCGGCAAACACTACCTCCCTATCTGTGTTTTTGTTCTGTTGTTAATAAAGTACGCATTAGTAGGCCATAGTCTACGTAAAAGTTTTCTGCAAATTAACTCTTAAAGCAAAGGCAGACTTAATCTTTCGAAAGAACTCTAAGACCATTTAATTTAAAAAATAAATAAAGTAACATAGTGGTTTATTTTGATTATTAATAAAATCGACTTCAATGTATTTAAACAATGCGAAAGGTATATTTGGCCACGAGGGAAAAGCAAACTGGAATAAACTCTGATCTGCAATAATTCCAGGGCTACCAGATAATGAACTTCAATAGGCTTCTTCCAGGTCCCCCTTGATTTTTTAGCTTCCTTATGGCGAGGCAAAAACTACACAAATCTTCATTGTGCTAGAGCGCTGCATACTGAAACAAATGAATTTGTCAAAATTTGATGAAATTAGAAATCCTTGTAGTTTCATAAATTTTATCTATGAATCCTGATTTTGCAGCTTCGTGCATATATTCTATTGTTCGACGATCCAACGCTCAACTTTTGAGATTTACTCCACATTTCTATTCGTGAATTCACGTTTGAAGAGCCCAAAGTTTATTTAAAATGTCTAATTAACTCAGACATTTGGTCGACCACTCAAGAGATAGCTTTCCACTTAAATATTTTAATGTGACAAAGCAGACTAAGGTTCACTCAAGTTGGACTGTGACAGGATAAGTCAATCATATTTAGTTGGCACAAGTCAAACCGGACAAAATTGGAAGTACAAAACTTGAATTTTATCAATAATTTCTGATTGTGTTTGATCCAAACGTTGGATTTTACTTCCACTAGTCTTTAATGAAGTCTAGATGTTTCTGAGTCTTCAAAAGAATTTTTTATTTTTATCCTGTTCTTTTAGGGTATGAAGTGAAGGAGAAAGGAAAATCTCTAAGTACGTTACATTTTATTTTCAAGGATCGGGCTAATTTTCTTTTCAATTTTCCTCATCTCACTACTTTTCTTAGCGCCTTCTCCTTTGCCTGTAAATTATGTCTCCTCTCCTGCAAGGGTCGGTAAGTCTGGGCAAGACGATTTTTTTGTTTAAGCTGTTATTTTTCTATCATAGTGGTGATCTGAGTCTGTAGATTTCTTTAAAAGCTAGATGTCATATCCTTGGCAAATATGTTCCCTTATAACATCACGAGCGAACTTAGAGAGTATTCACAGAACTTGACTTGGATAAGAGAAGATATCCTGACACCGTTGCTATAAGAAACTCGCATTCTATTGCCTCTCTTATCGAAAAAAATAACCAGTGTGGCTGGATACATATATTCTAATGACCCCCGGCGGATATCGATCTCTGACAACAAAAGTCCGCTCTGACTGAAACACTTTCTTGTTTCTAAATAGAGCGATGGATTGTCTTGGATGTGATCCCAGGATGACAACGTTCCATAGCTTCTTTTTTAGTAATTGGAATTATTAGATCCAGAAATCGAGTTCGTTTTCTGCAAATCCAATTGTTTTATTTGCATTAAAAGGGGTTTTTAACTCAAGCTGAATTTATGACGGTTCCCGATTGAATGTTTGAGTTAATAAAGTAATCATTAGTATTTCGTCAAGAATGAGGTAAATATAGACAAGACAGAATGCTATTACCATCTTTCATTTTAATAGCTGAATATGCGAAATTTCACATGTGAGTGGTGTGGGCCATCTTCCCTTTCCTTAAGTTTTTAGGATCATATAAGCTTGCCGTAGCCTGCGAAGCCAGAGGTCACTGACTGAATGCCTATCAGGACACATGCTGCAAATACAACGATCAACAGCACTAGTACGTCTAATTCATGAAACGATAAATGGACTTCGAGTTCCTCACGAAAGGGAATGCATCAGGTTTCTCTTCCATCCAAGATGAATACTGGGTATTTGGTTTCTAAGTGGGATTTGAAATTTGTCGACAAAGTGCTTGTGGGTAAAGATGATCTCTGACTTGTTTACATTCGTATGGAATTTCTTTTCCCGCTGAATATCACTGCCTTACGTTACCCTCCAACACAGCGCACTCTAGTCTTAAGTCCATTTTTAAAAACCTAAGAATCCTTTATCACCGTTAGGTCTTTAGAAAACAGTCAGCTTTTACTCTATTCTCGACCCTACAAATTACAGAATGCGACTTTAAATTCTACTATTAAGTGAGTGTTTAGAGTACGAAATTCTGTTAATTTTGGCTTCAAAAGTTTGAGCTTGCGATTTGCACGTTCAGTTAGAGATTAGAGTATTTGTAATCCTCCATTTCACAAAAAAATTTCAAATTTGTTTGATTGTTGAGGAGAGTATGTAGATAAAAATATAAATATTCGTAAAAATTGAATTTTCACATCATATATATTTTCGATATCTCCTGAGGAGTTAGTTGATATGGCTTGGTATTGTTGTAAGTATCACAAGGAAAAGAGTTCTAGATAGTTTCGAGATAAAACGACCGATATTTCGGAAATTGAGCTTCGCATTCGCAAATTTGCATAAATTTATTTCAATTTTCTCCTAAGATCTTAAAGTTTATTCTTTTTAGCCAACCGGACTAAACCAATTTGGGTTGATACCAAAACTGGGAAGGGTGAGTTTTTGCCTTCTTAACCATGTCGGAGAACCCCTTACCGTCTTATAAGTTCCAATTCCGCAGAATAACGCTTAAGTAAAATCAAAATTTCAGTCAATATACGAAGGTTTGATTTAACTAATGTAATTCCTCAATAGTTGTGGATGGACCAGATATTTTAAGTGAGTTTAACCGCTTAACGGCTTCTAAACGCGTGAATTCGTAGGTTTTAACGGTTATACTGGAGGTTGGAACAAAAATAATAAATCTCATTTCTAATATTTACCATAATTAAATTAACTCAATAATACACCTGTATTGTGTAACCAATATTGCATTCGGAAATTAATATAATGAAACCGAAAAGGTTCCACAATAATTTCTTTTCCTTTATGAACTTTTTGTGTAATAATAAGTAAAATGCTTACCTTATAGAGGGCGAAAAGATCATTCGATTTGAAAGTTCGTCCTCAGGTGAGTAAAGTTAACTATCAAATTGAGATACCTTGATTTGAATGCATACTTAAAAGGCTTCTCTCATGCAATGTTAGATTCCTCGTCAAATACGGGTTAGTTTTCCAAACAAGTCCTTTTTACCAGTTTAGTGAGATTTCTTCTGCTCAAAGGCCGTATAATAATAAGTGCATTAACGTGTGAAATAATCGGTTTACATTTTGTCTACATTTTTTTCTCATTGTGCCGAGGTTCCGTTCCATAATACAATTAATAATTAATTTTGAAGCGAATAGTCTCCACTTTTAGTTAAATTATGTGAAAAAAAGTTTTTCTTCTTTAGAGGACATCTCCCCTCAAATAGTGCTAAGGTCTTCTCGAAGTAAGTTCGTGGAAATTGTACTATTAAAACCTTGACCTTACTTGCTTGTTAAATACTTTTTTTATTAATTCTATCATTTCGATTCACAGTGCTATCCTGAACGATAGTAGTTCTGTTGCCTTTCCAGATTTTCAGAATTTGTTTTACTAATTGAATTTCATTTTCTGAAATAATTTAATCTTCCTGCAGTGTGCATCTAAGTTTGTCAAAAGTTAGGGAACTTTGTCGGTTACGTAATTTCTCAAACATACTATTAGTCTTAACATGAAGAAAATTGACTGTTCCTAGGTCCTTCGAAAAGCAGATCATCCAGTCCGCGCCATCGAATGCCATCCACGATTCGGCTAACTTGTAAGAAATTGTTCCTTTAATCTTAATGATTTTCTCTTCCCATTATTTATAAGACAAATACTCTTTTTGAATAGTTTTCTCAAACCATTATTTATTTGCAATACTTATTTCGAATTTGTTTCCTTTACTTATAAATGTGACACCTCAGCAAGGACCAGATCACCCCATCACTCCGTACCTTTGAGTGAGTTAATAGGATATAACTGATTTCTATTAAGTGAAGTTTTTTAAATTATTAGCATTATAATGAAACCGTGGATAAAAATTCAAGTTTGTACTAAATGAAATACTCTAGGCTCTTATGCGTATAATTTGAAAAGATTTTTCCCGGGAATAGAAATATATTATGTTGAATTAATAGTATAACAATCGAGTAAAAATGATTTGAATGGTAAATATAAGGAATTGTGGAAACAATTAAGTTAATAGTGGCACATCTTTAGTAGCTGAAAAGTTTAACTCCTCCAGAACTATCAGCGTCTTTGAATAAAACTTCGTCTCTTCAAGAGGCACCTTTCCGATGTGTATTAGAGCTCACCTATCGAGTAAAACAACCACATTGATCAAAAAAGGGTAATGAAATAGAAGTTTTTCTTCATAGAATAAATTTCCCTTCCAAAATAAACAGGCATTTTTATTTGAATTGGTACGGCATTGAGTTTATACATAATTAATTAAATTTCTCCTATCCTAACCTAAAAACCTCATTTCAGATACCCATTGCCCCTGTTTATTTAAACACATGTGTCGAAAAGGTAATGAAAAGGGTGGTTTCTATCAGCAAAAATGCATCGATTCATCCATCGTCATGCACACTTGGCAGGAACATCACTTTTAATTAGCAAAGAATTTGCTATGATGTTCACCTCGATTCTCACTTCATTTCTATATCATTCTAATTGGTTATTTATTTTTTTATTTACTTTGTTTATTGCCTTGCTAATTAATATTTTAGTTATTTGTCTTACTCTCCGTGTTAAATTGACGTTGTCTTACGTTTTACCCAAATAAGTATTGTTTTATAGGTCACATTTCTCCAGCTTCTACTCCGAGTTCAGCCTATTTTCAATCTGGTGATTTTTAAACTTCATTTATTTAATTTAATGCCCTCATTAGATAAATATTATTATTGCTAAAGCAATAAATGAACTTCTTAATGTATTCAAAATTGTAGGCATTCGTATAAAAGCCGATATTGCCATTCATTCACAAAAGAGTTTGAATTTAACCTTATTTAATTTTTAGATTCCGAGAGTGATTTTTCTTCAACATCATCGGCATCTTCTGGATATAGTTCATCAGGTAATTAATGATGATAGATCTCATAGTTCAGTAAAGTAATACATTGAATTTGGTACCTCAAAATATTTTTAATTAGATTAGCCAAATCTGTTTTAATTTAATGTCATATTCTAAGAAAAATGAATTTATAGACAGTAAAGGAAGGAAAGATTAACAGCGGAGTGTGCAATTATACATCTGTCTTTTAATTTTGAGTTGGTATTATGAGCTCAACTTAAGTTTAAAATCGACTTCATATTTGCCGTACTCATTTCTCCGTCCTAGGTTACTTCTACCAAAAATACCCTGGAGCAAAACAACAGCTACTACGTGAGAACTTTTTTATTTTTAACTTTTATTCTTTTTTTATCACTAAAATTATCGGGCTCCTGAAAGTAGGATAGGTTCTTGTAATACCCACAGCAAGTTATATGTGGAATGATTTCTTTCGAGTTTTATTTTGCTCTTACACTTTCCGCTGTATTCTCCGTGTATTTCTTATAGTTCTGACCTCTTACTATAAAACCTAATCCATTTCATTTGCTAACTGCACTTATTTATTTCCAATAAATTTGCGTTTTCACGTTTAGGTACCAGCAAAATTATAACTCTGAATCCAACGGATGAGCAGTCGCCATTGCGTATGCTTTTATCTGCAGATTAAACATATGTTCATCGACTATCGGTATGCTTAATACAAATTTTTATTCAATTTTAGGGAATCTGGTGCCTCATGAACACAGTTGCGGAAGACGCCAAACAACCTGTCCTCATAAAAGTACTTCTTTAAACTTAAGTTAGACTGTTTAGTGAATTTTTTTAATGCATGTTGAACTGGCATAAATGTATTTCCTTTTTCTGCAATAGGATGTCGACAAATATGTGGATATTGTAATACTAACGGTGAGCTTTTCTGTCACTTTGTGGCTAAAATGCCAGAGGCACTTGGATGATTGAGATCACTTCTTTCATCCCGAGTTTCACCGATAAATTGAGGCTGATATCATAAGCATGCGCCTGTTTCGGAGTCTCATAGTGAAAAAATACGCAAAATTTATGAATGCAAATTGGCAAAATACATATCAAACTTGGGTCATTTATATCAGTTGTGTTAGAACACTTAATCTGTTAGCTCATATTCACTATTTTAAAACTCGAAGGAGGAGAGTATGGCCACTCAGAACTATAAATAAATCCTAGACTTCTTTTCAAAGTACCTGTAACTGAGGGCTAGCGCAATTTCATCTCCTTCTGTTCTCGAATCCTCCTGAACAATTTTCATTGCGATTCAACTGAAAAACAAACAAATATAAAATGGCGCTTCCTTGTCTTATTTTTTTCAGAGATTCGTCAGATGGTTTCACGACGCAGTAGAGCAAGTATGCGGTCAAATTTACCCTCATCCTAACTAATCTAAAATGAAACTCCGGGGTCAGATTTAAACATACGCATAGCTTGGCTAATTTGAGCTAACCTACAAGAATGAAATAACTTTCAGGTCTATCGGATTCTAACAATTTTACCAACTCCCAGTTAATTATTTATTACACTTTTCACTAATTTTAGTTGCTGAAAAACCACCAGAAAGGAGGAATTCCAATCTTTCTTTCTTTGAAGGTAAACAAAACTTTGGATATCAAAATTAGCAAAACAAAGTATATTTTAACTAGTCTAACAGTGTGCGAGCTTTCGAAAAACCCACGTTGCATAAAAATTAGATGCTGTGGAGGTTAAAATCATTCATCATGAAACTGCTATATTGAAAAACGACCCCTTTTGGATCCACGACGTCATAAATTGAATATCTGATCTTTTTATGAAATCTCAATATAATGTCAATAATTTGCTTTAAAATAGGCTGCCTTATGTTGATATTCATTGTGTATTTCGAAACATTATATATTTTATATATAAATGTTTTTTTACTTATTTCGTTTTATTTGTAGAAACTATTCTCCCCGGACCGAATATGCCCATAAAACACTTCACTCCTCTCCGTTATGATGGTATGAACTTCCTACACAAATTAAGCCCTTTGATTGCAATTTGTCCAATTGATCATAAAATCGTTTGGCAAGACAAATTCATGAATAAGTTGAAGTCTTTTCTAACTGCACGAATTCATTGACAGAAAGTGTTACTTGAGAATGACGGTAAGCAGGAAATTTGTAACAACAGAGAAGTAAGGCTAACGATACTGATGATGGCTGAGAAAATCGGAGAGTACTTGAAACCTGTTGGATGAGTCACACTTATGGATGATATCAGAGAGATGGACAAAATGGATAAGCGAATCCCAGCGTAGATGTGGAATAAAGAAAAGAGGAGTTTCCTATTAGCAGAAGTTACTACTTTACCTTGACAACTCACAAGGTTTGAGGGTTTTTCACTCTTTTGGAACCCTAGTTTTAAGGATAATTGTGTGAAGAATTCAATGCAAGCCGACTTTCAAGAGCATAGACGTGTTTTCGTTTTAAAATTTCACAAACCAAATCAAATTAGCTCGATTAGAGAAATAAGTCCTGGAATTTTCCTTTTTTAGTATTTTTTTAAATTTCTTTCAGATCTGTATTTCCAAATTATACATAAATTCTATTGCAGAATATTGAATTACCAACGCTTATACACACCCCAGATATTCACATCACTTTTAGACGCCAATAAATTCGTTATTTAATTAATTCATATTTTGGAATTATGGGACAATTTTGATTAAATGGAAAAAGAATGAAGTATCATTTAGTGCCAAACATAGATGCTTACTTGTTTGCTCAATTTTCAAAAAGTGCGCTATCATAACCCAAGAATCAGAGTTCAAGTGTACATTTTATTTGAAATTCACCCAAAAGTGCTATTTTTCCTCAAGTGGCCTTATTTCAATCTTTTTCAACAGAATTTGACCTTCACTCCGATTCGGCCGACTCCTACTACGGTTAGTTTCCTCTCATTTATTTTCTTTCTGACAAAATACAACTCATAGTCTTATGTCCCACTTGCTGCAGAGAGGTGTACTGATTGAAAGAACTTTAAGTGGAGTTTAAATATTTAATTAAATCAATATATTGGCTCTTTGATTACGAGTATAAAATCGGAAGTATTTGGTATAGATAAAAAATCTGAGGGCAGTGCATGTAATCATAGGCTAGTAAGAAAAAATATTAGTTCTTCTCAGTGCTGTATATATACATATATATATATATATATATTTAGCAATATTTTCCATTGTTTTCATTGAATTTATGAGTTCATCACCTGTTTTTTATATTTCGATCTTTCGTTGTTGTGGTGTTTACTATTGATTTCTAAATACTTTCCTTATAACCTTCTTTTTTCCCCTTATAGTCTATTCACGATGCCCCATGGGAAACCGGTCTCCCATAAGAGGTAACGACCTTGTTCTCATTGTTTCCAGGGCCTCAAAGGCCAATCTTGCATATACAGTCACTGAATGTTTTTTCCATATTTACGATTATCATCTTATAAGTAACATCCACATAGGTTTTAACCTGGCAAATTATTTGGCTGTAATTTTTCATACAGTTCATGTCTTTCGAGGTCAAATTCGGTAAACCACCGGCGGTAAATTAAAAGATTCTATTTAAGTCCTTTTGCACTATAACAGATTATTTGTCAACTTCCGTAGAACAATTTTGCACCAAAATGATTTGATTGGTTTATCCGATTTAAGAACTACTTTGGTCAATCTATTCATTAAGTAAGAGAATGAGTTGATCAAGAATTTTTTTATTGTTAAGATAAAGGCAGTCCTTGAAATCTTGGAACATCTTATCCAGTTTTCTAGACACAAGTGCCATATCATTGTATATTATAATAGGTAAAGCAAATGAAATCGGTTAACAGTAAGTTATATATCAACATTATTTTAAGTCAAATAAGCTGAAATATTAATTTATTTTGACATTGAAATTACATCGACATGTCAAAAATACACCAAGCTGTGACTGGCAATGTCAATTCTTATTTATTACAATGTAATTCGAACAAATGATATCAAACAGGGGTTTCGTCAACCTCCGCTTTTAAAAGTCAATTAGTGGTGGCGGATGATATTTAATTAATCTAATATTACCGATGAGATTATTCTCCACTTACACATAAGGACTTGAATCCCAAATCAAATGGTGAACCAATTTAAAGAAACTGCCATAAGAACAATTTGATTGCTAATACTATTAAATGCGCGTTTCCCAGAACCAGGTCTATGCACTCCTTGAGTCCTATGGTTGCCTATAGAATGGTCAACTGGCAGTCTTGTATCGATTAAAGAAATTAAATCAATTATTGTCTGGTATCTACTTGTAAATTGCAGACTTTGAATATGGGAATCAATCGTGAATTTATGAAAGTGTAGATTTTGTGTCTGCGCTGACCCTGTTCTCTCTTCGCTCAACCTAAGTTATCTTAGCTTCATATAGTATTAGCCGATTCGAAGTTGAGTTCGAGATCTTCTTCCCAGTAATTTAATTATTATTGACTAGAAATTCAGAGTTCATTTTGATTTCCAGGCCCAATTCATGGGTGTTTGAATGAAAATTTGGAAAAGTGGCTGAATGATGGTAAGTGCAGGCTTTCTTTTATCATCTAGTTCTCGAATCGCTAATGCTGCATGTTTACTTTGGGGTGCGAAAAATTTTTATCCATCTACGTGTTGCCCGCTTGTGCATAAGGCAAAAAAATTGATTTTTAACTATGGAACCCAATCAAAAATCACTAACTTTTATTTCAGCTATGAAGAGCACCTATTCCCCGAGTTACCTCTCCAAGTGTAGATCCTATCGCAATTATTGATTTATTGATTTGTTTCATCCTTCTCGGCCATATTCATCAAAGAGGTAAAGAAAAAACTCTTTCATCTTTAATTCGGACACAGTGAAAAATAGATCCAATTTGTATTTTGCTGTTTCCTTCTTATTTTTTGTAGGCTCATTTTAATTGTATGCCGCTGATCTTTCGCTATTTCGCTAAATTTCGTTAACATCTCCTAAATACTATTATTTCTTCTTACTCCTATGACTTGTAGAGTGTATGAAATTGCACTACATGTACTAAAATTGAGAGCTATATGAACTAAGTTAGAATGTTCTTTCCTTCTTATTTGTACGAGGAAAAAGGATTACAAAAATTACAGTTTTGACCTTTTTTATCGGTAGCTCGTATTTTTTTCTAAATTGCTCTTTTAAAATTTAATTTGGCGGTAATTCCAAATAAAATTACTTTGATAATCTGACTGAATTAGTTAATCACTGTATAATCTAATAGTATAAAATCTGGAGAGGATCAGCGGTGGATTGGACGATGGTTGAAGTGGCATTAGGGGTGATAGTTATTAAGAGGGACTTCCGGGAATATCATATCGGCGTAGGAGATTCCTAAATTATTAGACTGAAATATAAATTAGAATAATTTACTCAGGCTTTACTCACACGTTTATCCATTGGTCACTCGTAAGCGGACATCATGTGACGATTAAGCTTACGTAAAGTTAAATCGCAAAATTTTAGCCACGAATAAAAATGATATTTAGGTAATGCCACCAATCACTTTTACGAACTTACTAAAAATGACAAGACAAGACAAGCTAGGCCTTTATTACCAAATGTTGCTTATTGCAACGAATATTTGTTGATGCATTTAATGATAATCGAAAGTGTAGCTTACAGGTGAGTGAGAAGAATCTCCCTGTATTTTTGTAATTTGCAGAAAGAAGTTAGTAATAAGTATAAGGACATTAAAGGAAGGCATCAAGCACCATTTTTTGGTTTTTAAGTATATCTGCTTATTTAATACCATTGTAAACATGATGCTGTACAGTACCTTTCGATAAAGAATCAGGTTTGGGGATTTGTACATTTATGACTCAGATAAATATATGGCGTTGCTTTTCAAAAGATCCTTTGAAGAGACCAACGTTAAATCACCTTGGTTTTTGTACCTATGAAGTAACCTTCATAACGGTCTTTAATGGTAGATTTTTCGATCTGAGCAAATATTTCCAAATTATCTTCCGCAATCCCTACTTTCAAATCAGTGGCCCTTGAGGGGGCTGAAGGTAACTATCCATTATGGAAGTCAATTATTAATAACACGATAATCCCTGGCACGACCGACAAGTATTGCAAATGATATATATATATATATATATATATATATATATATAAACTTTCACTTAATTGAATTGACCACAAAATGTTTATAAACACGAGACCATAGGGCATAAACACACAGATTCTTGTTCAAAGTGGATGGTGTGGTAAACAGACAAGCTCATTTTTCACATTGGTCGCGAATAGATAAGTGGATTTAACAGCCTAGAAATATCATAGTTAAAATTTTATAATAGTTTAGTGCTTTAGTGACTGGGTCGGTCTTTAACTCTGTTTGAGTAAAAAGTATAAGTCCTTTACTCAAATATAACGTTCCCAAAAACTGTTACTATTATTGTGCAAAACCCCTGTAAGTTTTGAAATGAGAAAGCGAATTCAGAGCATTGGAAGTCTCTGCTTATTCGAATTCTGGAAACGAGAGGTTATGATATCCATGATATTCGGAGTCTTTTAAAAACAATTTAATTTCGTAGTTGTCTAGCCTTGAGTACTGAACTTGATTTTAATTTATGTCAGATATATCCATCAACATATTATTATTATTCAAATTGGATCAATGGTACACCTTTAGTCACGTCGATAACACGATAGTCATCACTTTTCCTAATTATAAGACTGAAAAGCAACTCAGGATTAATGAAGGCTAATAAGAATCCATAATCTCTTATTTAAAATTTATACTAATAACGCTTTATAATGGCTTTATTCTGGTCACTGAAGCGAGCTTTAACTGAGAACGATTCAAATCTAAATCACTATAACTTTTTTCGAGCATGCTACTTATAATTCTTAAGTATAATACGTTCTTTAAGCATGAAAATGGTCATTTTTTTTAATTTTTAACAAAACCGAGACGCGTTCCTGTTCTTTACCTTTAAAAATGCTATGACTATAATAAACTACCTTTAATATTCTTACTAAATCATGAGATTCAGCCAGTTAAAACACAATTTATTAAGGAAGAATTTATTCACTCCCATGCTCAAAATCGAACATTTCTTGTGTGGGTTATCAAAATAGCAAATTTTCCTCTTTTGAAAAGTAGACTATGCTTAGATAGCATTAATTCGATTATATTCACTCATGGTTTTGGCAGACCCTAACTGCCTATCAATCCGATTGCAAAATACAATTGTATATGTACCGATTAAAATTAATTAATGCAAGTGCGTGTGCCTCTAGATTAGCACCTTGATTGACCTTCAAAAGTTAGCTTAGTCACGGAGTTGGCTTGGATTTGATGAATTGTCTTGCTTTTAACTAACAGTTTATTAATCACATTTTATGAATATGTTGCCAAATTAAAGTGATTAGTTTATAAAAACAGGTACGTTAAATAAAATATTCTAAATAAATCCCAGTTAACACTTCTGCTTCTTAGCTTCAGCAACATTAAACATACGAATATTTCCATTTCGATTTTACTTTTAATGCTCCTATTAATTAACTTCACTTCGGAAATACTTCGGAATGCGCATCGAATGAGGTCAAGCTGGCTAAAACCATACTAGTTGTTGACTAGCAAACTAAGCGTTTAAAGGAAAAAAATATACCTGAGGTGGTAGAACGAATATTTCAATTAATGAACTGCCAAATAAGCTCTGGACCCCGCATATATGAATTAAATTTATATAATTCAAATTCCAAATCTGAATTCCATGATTCTAGCTTGAAAATGTTGACTGTCCCCACTATTTGAAACAGTCACAACCAGAAATTAAAGTTCAGACCGCTTTGTTGTTTAAACTCTGTTTTCTATCTCTACTTGATAAATTTCCCTTAAACTCTATTGGATTGCGATACTGTTCGGGTCTGTTTCCATGGTATATTTCCGTCTAACCTTGTGTAAAAGCTCGATTAATTTATACTACTTGTTATTTTAAGTAGCTATGGAAAATAGGCTTAACTACTCTTGAGCTCATTGAAGCGCATAATCTATCGATTTCACCCATATACGCGACAGTTACCTTAGCAACCATGGCATTTATTTCATTGCAGTGCGGAAGTTTTTGCAGATAGAGCTCAATTCTAATAAGCTCACGTTGTGCTATCTAATAACCGAAAACGACCCTTATTTTGTATTTGCTTCAGTATTCTATTCATTTAGGAAAAGTAGGCTGCCATTTAATAAGAATAATGGAGAAACAAGGCAAAAAAGCAAGAAGGCACACTTCATCCTACCGCATATTCAGCCCAAATGCAAGCCATTGACCTGATAGCATTCATCAATCGATGCATTGCATGGCCTTTACGCGCACTAAACATAGAACAAACCTTTCCGATAGCTGAACCGAATTGTATTGATGCTTAATCATTGTACTTATATGTTTGTTGTGTCAGAAGCAGATATTGAAAAACACTGATTAACTTTCCTATTAATTGCATAACCTTAATACCATTATTATGAACTTATAGTTTAAATATACTACGTTTATTTTAAAAACAATCACACAATCAGAACAAATGGTGACTTAAAAATTAGAACATTTAATCATGTTGTTTGAAAGGCAAAAATGCCACATCAAGATAAACTCGCATGAGGTAGCAATTAATTGTCAAGAGGGGTTCAATTACCATTTTTCGCGTTGATTATTTTAGCTCTACTTCCTTATCATTGGATAGGCACGTTGAGTTGAATGTTGTCATTTATTAAACGGCGGCCAATTAAATCCTAACCTTGTTTTCTGGTCATGGTGGTATAAACGGCGTTGATGCCTTATTGGACGAACGTGCTTCATCTCGACTATTTGCGTTAGAATTAACGTCAATAAGCTCTCAGCCTTTACTGCATGAATTTTTTTTCGATTTTAAACCATAATGGACTGTAAATCGGTAATATGCGCATAAAACTAGCTTACTCAATTACTTGGTATTCGTGTTGTTCACCAAGGGAAAAAAAATGTCAAATATGCTACCCACTAAGACGCACTTTTGAGCGCCGCTCTGGTTTCAACAAACTCTTAAACTCCAGTGATAATGAAGCGAGGCTATTCACATAAAACTCAAAATTTTGAGCAGAGCTCAATCTTTATGCTATGTGATTCCTTACTTAAGACAAATAGGCTAAACAGGGGAACTCTAAGTTGTTCCTGAAGTGCTTAGTCATCACTTCATTGAAAAAGAAAGTGAACACCATTGACTTGGAAGAATAAACAAGCTGACATCATAGCAAGCGAGAAATCGATGATAGAAGCAAAATGCATACCAAAGAGTGAAATCAACTGAGTGTAAACAAAGTAGCGAATCAGATAAGAGAGCTAGTAACAATAGAGGTGGTAACTGTACCTATCACCAAGCAGTAAAGCTATAAAGTAGCACTTCGATAAATGTTTCATTTGTCGTAGAGAGATGGTTAGGTTAGCCTAGGCATAGCAGCACACATTACATTAGCTAGAAGAAGGAGTAAGCAAGCAACAGAGGTTTTGGATAGGCTTGCGCCAACATGCACAACCATGAGATGATCCAACCATTGGATACGAGTCGGCAACCATCTACGTGTGATAGTAAGCTAAAGCACCAATAAGCCTAGGCGACCCCACCGGACAGACCCATTCGCTAATGCTTCACCAATGATTGAAGACTCGTAATACACACGGACCAATATATTTTCAATCAAATTCTGCATTGGTTCAGTCGCCCTCTGCATAAGCGAGAGAGAAGAGAGAATCAGTGCGCCCTAACAATCCGGCGTCCAATTCCCTTCAAGCAAGACGCGTGGAATATGTAGCTGGAGACTTACTTCATTTAGTGGTCGCGCCAAGCTGACGACCTATCACTGCATTGCTTTACAAAGCACGGTCCAATGGGCGACACCTCACAACCATTGCGCCAATGAAATGATAAATGTCAACAACAAGTAGAAAAATGACGGTAAAAAATTCAAATATATTAAACATTTGCTAATTCGATAACTTTTGATGCGAATAGTTCATTTACTTTCACGTATTTTAAATTAATTAGTGTTTTAATGTGCCGAGCGCCATTTTGCGCGCGCGAAGGTATCACAACGGAATAAGCTTTGTTTCGCTCTGTTTTTCTGCTCTTTCTACATAAATGTTAGTTGGTTTCTATTTAATTTTATTATTAATCGTTGTTTTTGGCAAATTTTGGTCATTTTGTTCATTACTTATAACGCTTTTACTTCTGTTTATCGCTTATTCGTTGTTATTTGTTTCCAGGAGGTGTTTTATTTGATTCAGCTAACTTGTAACGCATTGCTAAGTTTATTTGGACTCTATTGGCGTTTTTTTGTGATAATTATGATAATCCGATTATTAATGATAATACAAATGACAATGTGATGTAATCGGCCAATCAGAGACGCAATTTCTTTTTACTCCAATCAAAGCTTGACTTTCAGTGAAGCGCTGTCATATGATAGTCAGGTACATTTATGATCCAATAATGTTTTTTGGAGGTCTAGGTCACCGTTTAACGTGGAAGACATCCATGCATCCCGGTGCTATGCTTACAAATGTTTCATCTGATTCCCTGACGCTTTATTCTTTTACAGGGAAGGCTACATTCAAACCGGTCAAATGGTTCCAACTCAAACCATCTTGCAACCTCTTCAGCAGCAATTGATAATGGATCCAAATGGAGCTGCTAACGGCCAGCAACCGGCTTTTGCCTTTCAGGCTCCCGATGGAAGTATTATTCCAGTTCAAATCGCTGCATCCTCTAATGGAGGTCCGATTATGTTGTTGATGCCAACTCAGTCAACAGGCCAGGGTGGTCAAACTGTCTACACAACTCAAGCTATAGCGGCAGGAGGCAATGCGGGTACAGCAACTATTGATGCTTCTGGTCAAGCAACAATGATCACCTCTACTGTTGAGGACGAGAACAATCAAGCAGCTGCATTGCAGCAACAACAGGCTGCTCAACAAGCCCAACAGGTTCAGTTGGTCCATCAACAGGGAGTTACCGTCACTCAGACTGCTGCCAATCAGCTTCTCCAACAAACTGCAGGCCAACAGAGTAGTGCTCCAATGACTTCAGTTGGTCCTGAAGAGCCGCTCTATGTTAACGCCAAGCAGTACAATCGAATTCTGAAGAGACGTCAGGCAAGAGGCAGACTAGAGGCCCAGGGTCGAATCCCCAAGGAAAGGCGGAAGTATTTGCATGAATCCCGCCATCAGCACGCTATCAAGCGTGTTCGGAATGCCGGTGGTAGGTTCTACTCGGCATCATCCAGTAAGTAAAACGGTTAGTGCGCAACCTGGAACACAGGGTTCCAGTTACGTTTAAAATTTTTAAATCCTTACCTCACTCCCACTTGTAAGTCATATTCTTAACTGTCCTTTCCTGTTCTTTTAGGTTATTATGATGAATCTCAATAAAGCAACGAAAATCAATGCGCTCTGTTAAAATTTTATTACCGTCTCCACCCCTGTCTCCTTCTCCTTGTGTCTTGTGCGTTTGTTGTTGTCGTTACCAGTACCGTATCAGATATCCATCAGAATTCAGTTACAAACCGTCGAATTGATTCGCTTTGTATAGCCTATTATTTTTTGTCATTGTACATAAATTTAGTCCAGAATAAAGGTCCAATATGCCTTTCATTTTATTTGCTGCTTTTTGTTTTTAACAAAATTTTATGGTACGGACTATACTACTTTTGTTAGAAGAGTAGGGTAGCTAAAATCTAGTTGTTCACGTTCATTTGTTCATATAATGATCAATAATAGCTCGGTAATGGGCAAATGGGGCTCCTACCTATATATGTTCTCAAGTTTGATAAATGATTCTCGGTGGTACTAATGCTGACCGGCAAATACTCGGTTGTGAGGCTCATTTATATTCGTTGTCGGGGCCTCTCCGTCCTAGGAATACTTTTCTTTGCTTTTAGGCTTTCCTGGTCTATAATGCGCGATCATTTGTCTTTTTATGATTGACCATTTGAACAATTTGCTTGAATGCGGGATTGTGAACACTTGTGACATTGTCTAACCTTAGGATATCAGATAGCGACATATCTTCAAATCAGCATGACTCTTCCCAAACTGGAAAATCTTAAAGGCGTTGAATTTCATCAATCAGTTTATTCATTCATTGAGTTAAGGCCACATACAGCCGGCTTTTTGCATTAACTTCTATCATCATTGTTTGGAAATCTTCATTCAAAATGTTCTCGTTTATTAGCTGATCCTGCTTAAATTAAATCTAAATATCGTCTCTCTCAGAGTTCAGGATGTCAGTGTTCTGCAAGACAATTTCGGAACCAGTGGGATTGATTTACAGTATATGGCCATTTCTATTATCTGATTGGTTAGCCGTTTATTTACCTTCCAGCTGTTCTATTTTTAGCCTGTTTCTTCGGCAAGTTTCCTGAATAAGCGTTTACTCTATATAGCTTAATTTATTCAAATGATGCTTAAGCCTCATAAAGACTGAGATCAGAAGATAATTTTTTATATTGAGGTGAATGTCCTGAATGAGACTGAAATTCAACTAAGGGAATAGTAGGATTCTCTAAATATATACTAGGTTGATAGTTAAAAGGTCAATAACTTGACGTGTGAGAGCAAATAGCCAATGCTCTAATACGCGAGCGCATACACTTGTACCATCTATCCTCGAACTAGGTCAATTGGTCGAATGACTAATTTCTTCTGATCGATACACTCTGGACCACACCTATATCAGTTGCCCTCTACGTTGCTGTAGCAACGCCTCAGTTAGTAATAAAAAGCAAACGTGTTTTGGTCGCGCAGCCCTAAGTGTCGAAACGTCAATTTTCCACCAGTTTAGTGGCAGTTTACATTGTTATCTGCTCACTGAATTTGTAATTATATATGAGCAGTTATCACATCTCAATTCATGATAGGTGGTGAACGTAAATTACCTATTTCAAACAATCACAGCTGCTGAATGTCGATAGTAATGAATCGTACAGTTCTTCAGGTGCAATAAAGAAAAACTGTGGGATGGGGGAATTTTATCGGCAAATTTTCCCCGATAAAAATTCAGAAAATTGTGTATATTTTGCCTTGATAGACGGGTTGGTTGAGAGGTGATTATTAATTTTGAAATCCAAATGATTTAATTGATCATGAGTCCGTTTGAGTTAATACTACTTTAATGGCAGTTCGCAGCTGTTGTAGTCAGCTCGTTTTCTGACATTATCGCGTACTGATGGCTTATCACTTTCTTGAATATTTAAGTGTCTTAGGACCTAGGTAACGATTTTCTCTCATTTAATTTGGTTCTTAAGGAAGTTAGTTGGAAGTCACCCTTTTGTTCACCTACGCCACGTTTTGAATCTTGGTTTCTAAAGTTAACTAGGCTTATTTTCAGACTCAAGTTCAGAGTGCCAGCAAGAAATTCAATTAGCAAGCAGAGTGCAACACTCTCAATAACTCAATGATGAAATAGTTTCAATTCTTTTACAATTTTCCTTTATAATAATCCCAATACTGTAGATGGTTGCTTTTCTCGCTGCTCCAATGAACTTTGTTTTCTTACAGTCTGACTTTCATTCTTTTCCAAAATATTAATCCCAGCTATTTATTCCCAACTAAAACGGTGGGAAATCGGCAGCTAAAAACAATAGTCACTATTATCTTCACATTGAGGGTGCATTATGTTTGATAATAAGTAGAGAACTTCGTTTTAAGTCACAAATTGGCATTACTCATAACGTCCCATAAATGCATAGAGGATGATTGTTTACCTCAATCTCACTTTGGAAACAATAAAGATCCTTAATAAATGAGTCATGACTGATCCCCCCCCCCCCCAAATCTTAGCTAATAACAATTAATCCTCGCTCAATCATGGTAATGGAAACGATGATATTGCCAAATGAGAAGATTTGATCTGAATAAATGATAGCTTCAGTTCATGAACTCCGGCATTCATTGAGTCTTAACTAAGCCTGAACACCATTTACTCATTGGCTTCAGAATAATCTTTGCTTAACAGCAATCTTCTCCATTGCTCTACTACTGTTCCCTCTTATACGTTATTCTTCGATGCCAAATTTAACTGAATATTACCTGAACGAATGTGTTTAATAATATATGCTTTTATTTATAAGGTTGTTACCCATTTGCTATTCAAACATGCAAATGCTTAAGTATTAAATTTGGTAAAAGAGTGGGGAAACCCGTTACGTGGGGTAGGAGAGTTTGACCTCTTCACTTCTTGACAAAAGAAAATCAATTGCTTATTCCTCAGAATATGCTTTGAAGAGAAGCTGATGACATTCTGATATGAGGCACTTCAATCACTTTGGTCTATTAATTGGTTTAAAGCCTTTGGAAATCGGATACTGGAAGCCCTTGTTGATCGTTAAATCCACTGACCATTAATTGTAAACTCCCTGAGGAAAGTATTTACGACTTTAGAAGCAGGAATTGGCATCCCTGGCTGTTGGAGCCAAGTATTAAGCAAATAATTGCAAGCTGTATACAGAGACATAGAATTCGTGAGTTACTTACTCAGGAAAACGATATTGCATTTTCAAACAGACTTTTTGACAGCGGTATCAACCATAGCTTTTTCAAAATAATTAGCAACTGATCTATATTTATTAAATGAGTTCATAACTTTTTGAGTAGGCTGAAAAATTGTTGTTTAAACCAATGTGTCAGAACTTCAAATAGCTAATTTGCTGAACTAAAACAGAGGTAGACTTAAATTCTGAGATTCGCTGTTACCAAACTTTTCTAAGTGCAAATCCTAATCTAACTAATAGATACATTGACTTTATTCGAGATCTGTTTACTTCACAAGTATAAACGTTTGGAAATTGGCTTTTATGAGGGTCAATTAATGCTTGAAACCTACCATTATTATTTCTTTATATGACTTGTAAATTTCGGCGAGAATACAGTGGGGAGGGGGGAGGGAGGGGGGAGGAGGGAGGGGGATAACAGCTATTCATTGCCATTTGCGCGAAGTCAAGGTTTGTTTATTCAATTTGCATAAGGGAACTACAACTCAAATGGCGTTAGTTAATAGCAAAATCAAAATTTCGATTTAATTTTTTAGCTTTTATCATTTTCATTCGATACATTTTAAGCCAATCAGAGCATGCACTTCTTGATAGTTTAATGTGGATTCGGTAAGAAATAGAATGTCATAAAATTGCGTAATATTTCAGAAAAATTTAAATCCGACCTAATTTTCTTCCAATAAGATACTATACGAAATTGCTAATAGGTTTGATACCTATGGGATTTTTGTGATAAATTATTTACTTTCTACTCATTACGGTCATTTGGCTAACTTAAAATGCATTTTCTGTCTAATTTTACAGGTGCAGAAATATTTAATAGGACTGTGGTTGAGTGTCTGATCTAGGTCTTTCGTCCCAGTCAGACATCATATGACGTCAGAATGACTCATTATTCTAAAGAAATGTTAAAGTATGTTTTAACCAGAGTATGTCCGAGAAACTCATCCAAAGTTTTAAAAAATGACCCTATGGGAAACGTTATAATAGATTACTTGCCTTTTGTTTTTCATTTTCGAGGGAGGCATTGCTTTGCCAAAACTAAGACAGTCACTGTGACTTTGCTTAACTGCGTCAGTGGGATTCACCGTGAAGTCAAGCGTTTTCTGTTGGTAGAAAATTCTACGTGGTTAGGAGTTATGAGAAGGGAGCATTACATTTGTTTGTGACCAGTGTTAACCCATATGTGAAAATTATCATATTCCATTTCTTTTCACCTTGGCTACCCCAGCCAATCTTTTCCACTTATTTGTCGGGATTTACAGGCCTAGAAATTATATTTTTACTCATATGATGAATCACTTTATAATTGATTTCTTTAAGCATGCAATTATATCGCATGCTCTGGTTAGAGTAGTGCTGTGTCTATCATTGAGGAAAACCTCAATTTGATATCAGTCGAATAACAGTGTTACAACCTATGAAATTAAGTACTTAAATACAATTTAAGTAATAGAGGGGATTCAGATTCTTCTCTTAAGGAATAAGCAAAAACCCCATTTTTAATTGACATCACTATGGTCCTCTAGAAAAGGTGTGTTATGATTTTCCCAAAAGCGGCAAAGCAATTGGACAAGTTAGAGGCAAAGTTGAGTTATATGATCAGTTTCTCAGCACAAGGCCCAGATAATAGAATTTGAGTAATTTTTCCTTTTTAGCGAAGTTATTGATTTGGCTTGAGCTCACTTGCAATCACCCCTTCCCATTGAACGCCTTGCCCTAGTACTTCGTTATTATCTAATTCATAAAATTGGTTTAATAAGATTAACTACTGATCAATTCATCTTCACAGTGTCGCATTTCTATTATATTTACATTTTTATTATTAATAGCTAAGATGACAATATATTTGTAATTCTCTGGATATTACTTACTGTGAACTCGAGCGAACCCTGCTCTTCCGAAGTATGCTAGCTACTACCAAGTACTTGCTTCTACACGGTAGAAGAGACAGATTCATCGAGATAACGTGACTAACAACTCTGCTTAATCAGCTGGTTCATCGCAAACCAGAAGGTACATATAAAAAATGACCTGGCACCACTCTGACCTGACCTTCTTCCATATGTGCTTTAGTGTAAGTACCTCTTGCTTGTCTCTTCCTTACATGTGGGCCATATAATCAACTGAACCCTTAATTAATTCTCATTACCACTTTATTCCTTCTTGAGCATTAAACTTTAATTCATGTTTTCAATACGTATGAGTTTGATGATTGCCACAAGCTACTTGCATTCCACCTAAGTTTGTGCAAAACCCATGAGTGGTTTGATTTGGCCTATAATGGACTAAGCTGAAGTAAGAAAACTCCGGTATTTATTTTGTAAGTCTACGCTTTAATGACCGGTCCAATTAATTTACTGACAACACCATCAATAGTGAAGTCTACCATATTAGTTGCTATTAATTCGTTTTGCATAATCATTAGAGGAAGAAAATTATTCATTTGGCAAGACTAAGCATTCAGTTAAAACAACTGGTCGACAAAATTTGAGCGTCATGGATGAGAATCCACCCAGGAACCTTTGAATCAAATTCCCAAATTCGAATCTTAAGTATGTGATACACTGAACTGTACGCATCATAATGAAGGCAGGTTTCAAAGGAAGTACGGTAAAGCAATTCTATACACTAGCACAAATTTGTTGGCACTACTGAAAAAGGTTCGATTTATCAGGTAATTCTTAAAATCTATAAATTCAATTTACCGCTAATCGCAAACACAATCTCACCGAAAAAAAGCAGCCATACTTCATTATCCTCAAAAGGTCACAAAGGCTTGTATGAGATTAAGACAGTTTTTTAATTGCATTTTAGTGATAAACAAGTTACCACCAAAATGGTGTAATGGAAACAATAAAAAACGCCACATTTGAAAAATAATACATCTGGTACCACGAGGCAAATTTATGTTCACAATTAAATCTCCTTTAATTTATTGGGAGAGTTGTTAAAAATAGCCGATTTAATGTTCTAACTTGAAATAACAGTTTTACTCACTGAAGAACAGTATTAATATCTAAAGTTAATTTTTGGAATCAGGCTAACTCAGTCCTCAAGAGATATTCTCTTTCAAAATCAATAATCTCCCTCGAACTACAACTTTTCCAAAGCGGGAGTGAGGAGCAAGATTATGCTGGACAAGGAAGAGACGTAGTTGTGATCACGGCTCTTTCGTATTAGTCTGTGATGTGCTCAATGCCATCAAGGCTAAACAAAGAAATCTCATGCGCACCTAAACAGTCTCAAAGGTGAGGCGTGAGCGCACAGGCCACTCAATCAGCCTGTATTGTTTAACAAAGCCTTTATTATATTTTACTGACTAAGCTCTGTGATAGACACAGCCCAAATAAACGCGTTGCATACTGTACGCCTTTTTTCTCTATATTATTGAGGGGCTCTTGCATAGAGATTACTGAAGATAAGCCAATGCTTGATCGTGTAATAATCCGCTATAAGTCTGCAAAGGACGACTTAACACTGAGAAAGGCTAATCTTAGAGCTGAGTTCTTGCACTGAACCTCGCTAATGCTTCCAGACCTTACACATATATATATAATTAAATTGGATTTTGATAGCTCTAACGACAATAGTAGTAGCTAAATTAGAAATGCATTGTTGAGAGAGATGTCGAAAATGCCTCCATTCGAGATAGAGAAGTGTCGCTTATTATATCTGCGACAGGTTCCTTAAATAATACGAATTTTGCATCTTGCTTTACTTTAGCACGCAGAGTATGTCCTAAAATCTCTCGTTTGCTTATGTTTCGTTAAAACTACAAAAAAAGATTCACCAAAAACATCGTCAACTTGAAATTAAATAGAATGCATGTATTCAATTACATCCAAGTCCGTTGACTTTAAAGTTACAAATGACTTGACGATTTAACAACCTGAGAAGTTTAAGTTTGAGACGTCTTCGGGTTCAAGATTAATAGTTCACTACCGGAGGCATTCGATAAACAATCGAAATCCCTGATCTATTGCAGACAAGTTAAATACTGATGTTTGGTGAACCAATTCCTATATGATGGTAAACTTTAAACAAAGAGTGCTACTTATCGAACTAATTAATTCGCGCGCCTTGACGCCAATATCTGTCGCTTTCCGTCCCTGCACACTTTATTAACCTGAGCTAGGTACCATTTATCGCCCTTAAGCTAGAAATAAATCCCACATTTAATGATTATCAATGAAATTAAGGTTAATTGGAACTATCGCAGAGTCAATTCCCCATATGAGTTCTGCCATAATGCAACAAAGGTTGTAACAAATTGTAACGAACTTAAGGAATTATTTAACTCTACGATAAGGCGTATTTTAGGAATATGTTCCCAATGAGCTACGACGCATGAAAAACAAACTCATAGAATTCCCCTGGGAAATCTCACAGCTAAATTACAATGAGAAAAACCTCGTCTCCCAACTTCTTCTACCCTAATGGCCTCATTTAAGTCCGTAAGTAATAAGATCTAGTCCAGAGTTCATGGCTTGAGAAGCTGTCACTACTCTACGGATGCCTTTAGGCTAATCAAGCTGTTATTGATTAAAACAGTCGACAATGCCCATATCAAGTTCAAATGGAAATTGCTACGTCAAGGGACTTCAAGCTGAAAAAACTGTGATCTTGCGCAATCAACGCGATCACCAAAATACAGGTAAACAATCAACGTTGGCGTCAGGTGACTAATTCAAAACTGCTTTAAGTCATATCAAAACGCCCTGTCCGAGTGGTAACCGTGGTATATTTATAAAAGTGGTCACACGCACGGTCATGTGCAAACGAGTGACGCATAAAGGAGTCACTTGACCGAAGACAATAAAAATCGATCGATTAATCAATGAAAAAAGTAAATATATAACTGGAAAAGTATACGATTAACCAATGCCGAAGACAGAACTGTTTTCAAATCTAGCCGAAAATGGAAGATCGACCAAGCAACAAATCCCTAAACTTTCCCAAAACTAAATCTAAACTTGCCCGACTAGGCTAAGTTGAACTCACATCTAACGATAGGCTACATAGTAAGTGATTCGAATAGCCGATTACATACAAATAATTTAATTATAATTACACAATCAATTAAATGAGATCACGATTCCACCTCAACGGCGATCAGTGAATTTTGAGATCGGATACCTGGGAGTTAGTTTGCGCTTCCATATTCCTCCTCTTCTTCATATGGAAATTCTGGATGGCACAATCTCATATGATACAACAGCCATCTCTTCTTCGTATATATTTTGCGACAATGAATGAGAGGGCAGGCAATTCTATTTTCAGGCAGATCATCTGTAATTGTAAGCGCCACCTTGCCATTTTCATTCACTGAGAGCCGATAAGCATGAGCTAAAGCAAAAAAGTTGTGTCCAGTTACATCTGCACTTCTCTAATGTGGAGAGTTCCGGAACTGCCAAGATAGTATCAGAAAATGACATCCAATACTACACCTCGGGATTCTCTCTCCTAGATTGTTGGCCAGTACACAAAGTCTTTTTGATCACTCATTCTGCAAATCAACGGGAATAAAACCCCTGTACGCCGAGGAGTGATCAAACGAACCACTTTTAAAGGATAGAGAAGTCGAAGCACAGACGCCTCTATTCGTAATAGCGGGAGAACATAAATTATATATATAGATATATTTATCGGGTGTATGTAACTGTATGTGTATGTATATTAAGCAGATAAAATTCGAGAATAAAAAGGTCTCTTTCGTGCAGGCAAAGAGATGCTGTTGGATGACACTTGAGAGACAAACAGAGTAAGATATAGCGAGAGTGTATGTATACGCATTAAGATAAAGTATTTACAGGAGAGACTTAACTTTAAGTGAGAGTGGAGGCTAAAATATACACATTTCTCTACTATCAATAAAAAAGGGCAATAGAGTAAACGTGAGTGGCTCACGGAATCAATCTAGATATGTACACGCAGGTAAAATGAGGGACAAGTGAAGTTGATTGTCGGGGATAGTGCGGTTTCTAAAATAATATGATTGTGCTAGCCATCTCATTTAGGATGCGATAAGACATCTCAATACATTAAAACACACAGGGGATAATGGACACAGACGCACAAATGCATAGATAAAGGGGAGGGGGGGAGGGAGGTGGGGAATAGAATTAAAATAAGAGATGAAATAAAATCTGAGAGCGTTTTGTTATCTCACTCCCT
Source organism: Hymenolepis microstoma (assembly GCA_000469805.3). Taxonomy (NCBI): domain Eukaryota; kingdom Metazoa; phylum Platyhelminthes; class Cestoda; order Cyclophyllidea; family Hymenolepididae; genus Hymenolepis; species Hymenolepis microstoma. The sequence goes on along the minus strand of LR215995.1, from coordinate 3,470,037 downwards.
CCAAACTTCATCCTTACTCGCACATTCCGCTTCCTGGGCTTCCTTCTCTAAACTGTCGTCGTCAGCAAGATATGTCTCTGTTTCTATGTCAACAATGGGGTCCTGATCGAATTCTGAGGAGTCGATATCGTCTTCACAATGGTAGAGGTTATTAGGTGTGGAAATACATCGGAGTTGAGACAAATCTTTTGAGAAAACTCGCGATTTTAATTGGAATTGACGGTTCACAAACGGTCGCACATCGGGCTAGAGGAAAGATCAATAATTGGATTTCTAATATGATTAATTTGAGGATTGGTAAAACGGAAAACTCACCAATTTAGCTAACCGTTCAAGGAAAGGGATTAGTTTCATTAATTCGGTGTCTTGTTGATCAGTAAACCAACTTTCGATTGGGATTCCGTTGCTAAGCTAAAAAATGAAAAAAATAAGTTTTCTTAGGAAGACTGCAAATAGAAGTCCTTAAGATCCTTCAACCCTCAACGAAAATGCTCCTGAGAACCAATGTCTGCATCTGTCAACCAGATGCATCCGAAATTAAGCATTAAATGAACAAAAACCCCAAAATCTCAAGTCATGAAAGCCCCATGGACAAAGTGGCACCAATCAGTTTAGATCATGAAGAAGTGGCTGGATTAAGGACCAAAATCCCCAAACTGCACAATCCACTTCCTATTCCTCCACAATTGCAATAATGAAAGTTACAGTCTCTGGACAAAACCCTTTCATTTAATGGATAGCCCAGTAATTCAAAGACGAATCCATATACAATCAAATCGAGGTAGCCAGAAAATACATCCTGGTGTTTCGTTACACAACATGTATTCTGAATGTCATAATGGGACATTATGATCACAGGTTTCGAACCAGAAGTAATAATACTCACCTGATAACCAAAGGCTTGAGGAGAGTTGTCAATGATCACAGTCTTCGTAAGATCTCTCCCCAGAACTCGAAGATCCTTCACGTAGTTTCCATTGACAAAAACACAACTCTCCCGGAAAAGACGGTGTCTAAAATAAAATTTTCGTTATATAAGTTTCACATTTCCCTACATTTCATTATAGGCTAGCTCTTCAAAACAAAGATTTATTTCTACTCCTAAATCCCCTCTTGTCATATAAGTAGCTCAGGATATGAGTACGTTTTTAATGGTCCCACTTGATATTGAGCTGTCCGATACAGTTAAGTTAAAGTAACCCTCCCAAAAACACTTCTGTCCCCACTTAACTTGAATAGGTGTATTCAGTTACTCTTTACTATTCTAACTTGCGATACAATGGTGTGGGAAATTTAGCATCCTACTATGAAAGTAAAGCGGATGAAGGTGCTAATCGCGAGCCCCAAAATCACTTACTTTATATACTTCTTTTTGGGGTCGAGAAGATTTACCAATTGATCTGCGTATACTTTTGTACTTGCAGTAAAAAGAACCACCTCATAAAGTTGAGAAACCCTTTCGAGGAATGCCTGGAGATGGGGTCTTAGACGAACATATACCTTTACAAAAAAGAAAATGAAGGCTAAAATTTTTTCAACATTATAATATAACTCAGCATAAACTAATTGAAGAGGCTGAAATGTTTCTCGAGTTAAAAAAAGTAAAACGAGGTAATAAGTAGGTTAAGAATTGTTAATCACGGCAACATTTCTGTAGATACCACTCACTGAATATGAGTGACATCTCGAGGGATAGGACTGTGTCTATAGCCCTAGCTTCTATGGGCTACGGATACAATGCACAGGATATCTCATATTTACTGGTAAGTACTTTAACATTTAAGAGATTATCAGTTTAAATGCAAACTTAAATAAGATTAAAATATTTAAAATAAAGATCTTTAAGTAAAAGCTTTCCATCAAAGTGTTCGATTTATTCAGCGAAAATAGAGCTAGTAAATCAATGAAAGTACGAACCCATTTCTAAGACCATAAACAATAAAAATTTATATATCTTATCAGAGTTCTCAAAATAAATTCAAAGAGAAGCATAAAAATAGACACCACACTGGTAGACAAACGGAAAATCATATTTCCTATAAATTTGGCTTTCTAATAAGCAGCAATATAAAGTTCCATTCGGATACCGAGCTAGAAATCATAAATAAGCTCCAGCATGGTAATATTATAAATCAATATTTAATCAATGGAAGAAGTACAGAGAGCGTAAATGAAAAGTAATATTAATATAATAATTCTGAAAAAGTCATTTTTTATAAATACCGTTAAATTTTTTGATAATAATAATAACAAAGAAGCTTACCATATAAACAACCTCCTGATAGACAACTTGAAAAGCATATTTCGCATCAACCAGGGGTTCCAGACTGCAATGAACCAGGGTTTCATCCAAATCAAGAACTAAACAGTGCTCTGGACACGATCGAGTTTGCTTAGGAAGGGCCGGGGGGTGGGCGAAGTAATCGTCTGACACAGGTGGTAACGTCCGAATGAAGGCGAACCTATAGGAAACAAAACTTGATTTAATTAATTATTAAAGGTATAAAAAGATTTTCAAAAGGGAGAACTAGTTAGCGTCAATAAAGAACCTAACCGAACTAAACCGCACTTACCGAAATGCTAAATTTTTCAGACATCTCTTATCTAGATTGTTAAATCGACGATAGGAGATGATTTGAATAAAAGGCAATAAAGTAGGTAGAATAACTTACGGGTCAGATTCACAAATATCGATCGGATCTGCCTCATACTCATCAGAAGCCATAGTGGCAGGCTGTGTTTCATCTATAGCATCAACATTTCCTTCAACTCCAAGTTCTTCCATTCTATTATCAATATCCAAGGTTGGAATAAGGTCTTTAGAGACAACATATTCTTGAATTACTTCACCGGACGGGATGACAACACCAGATGAGTTTTCCGCTGACGAATTGACAGCTGACCAAGATGAGGAAAGTGGAGCGATGTTACAGGATTGTTGTTGATGTTCAAGATCTATAACTCGGGACATAAATGGAGATGTAGTATCCCGTTGAGAAAGTGCTTTGGGAAGGACTCTTGTTTGCGGGCTGAGAGGAGCACGAATGACACGATTTTTTGGAGTTTTAGGAGTTTTCCTTTTAGGAGAGTTCTTGGGACAAATTCTGTTGACCTCAGTTAGGGTTGACTTTTTATCTGTAAGAGATATGATTTCATAACAGTCAGATTAATAAGGCGATATGATTACTGAAGAAAACGCACCTTTTTCTGGTGATTTACAACGCAACTTTTTGGCCTCGATAGTTCCAAACTTTCGCCGAACGGGCAATACATATTTCGGGGAGAAAATTTGATTAGAAATCTTACGACGCGTTCGACGTGGGGACGAGCCGACGACAGTCGGCTTACGAGATAGAATCGGAGACATTCTATTTTTTTAAAATATGCAAACGAATAATAATGTTACTAAAAAAGAAATAGCAAACAAAGTGTTGAACCAGTAAATGACCAATGGAATAAACACCTGAACTAAAGGCATGTACGTTAAAGACTACAACCCATTTGTGAAGATTAGTCGAATATTAGGTCAAATAAATTATCTGTACTAATATTAGACAGTAACCATGAGCTGTCTATTAAGTTAGAACAAATCCGATTAATGTAACAGTATTATTTATATTAGCAAGTACAAAACTAAAATGAATTGAAACAGATATAACTACCGCTTAAATAAGAACAATTTTTAAGGTGATGTAACACATTGGACGGTTTCTCAATCAAGGAAAAGCTTTTTCGCAAACAAAAATTAGGATAAGACAACCTACGTAAAATTTTCAGATGTATCGGCGATAATGAACCTTGACGTATTTAAACAAAATCGGTTTCAGTGAAAATATTTGTCAAATAAATATGACAAACGAAGTTATTATGGACTAATGAAGTAAACTAAAAGGTTTAAAAACATTAATATCTATAAATATTAATTTTCTTAATAATATGAACAATTGTATAACTATTTAGTTATTAAATTGAAGTTATTGCTTGATACTTACATTTTTATTCTCCTGTTCTTCTTTTTCGATCATTATTCATAGGATTTGAAAATAACATTTTCAAAAATTTTGAAAGTATATAATATTACTGACATTTAATCTCTATTTGGACACATTTCAGATTCTATGCTTTTTTCTTTGGTTTGAATTTCATAGCGATTGATATCGTTCGATATGCCTTTTTGTCGTAGTCGAAGCTTGTGTGCACATCTTATGTTCCACTTCTTCGAATATTATATTGGATGAGAATTTCATGAACGTATGGTATTGTGGTATTGCTTTCCATAATATTTCCTTAGTACAGTATTTTCAGAAGCCCATAAATAAAATATCCACTATGATGTTGTTCAAATTTTCTATTTGAACTCTATTTTCAAGGATTTGAAGAATATGTAAACTATTAGGGCATTGCAATAAGGTTTATCCCGAGTAAACAAAATTAGGAATAATTTCCTTGCCTCAGTCAAATATTGTTAGCTAGTAATGTTGGTTCTTTTCTAAAGCACATGTTTTAATCTGCAATATTTTTACCACGAGATCCTGATATGAGTTCCTCAATTTGGAAATTCAGTTCCTTATTTATCACTAAAGCAAAATATTAATCAACCCAATCAAAGGATATTCGTAATAAATAACAATAATTTTCGGGATCTCTTTAACCCTGTAAATATTATAAACTTTATGGTCCAGGATAATCAAAATATTTGAAGCCTGTTCTGAAAGCTAAACTTTAGAAACGTTTTTATAAAGTTTCATCTAATAAAAATTTAATTTTCTGCTTTTAAATCGTAGCCACCATCCTTTTCTTACTTACTAATTTTTCTTCACTTTAATTACGATTAATGGGTTTTCACCCTTGAAAATAAATAGATAAATGTGCGAAATTTTTTTCTTGACGTAAATTTAAATTTAACTTGCAGTTGACAATTTTAGTGAAAAATCCTTCTCTTTGAAATTCACTATTTAAAATGATTTAAAATTCGCGAATAAGTTAGTGAATGCTAATTATAATAGTAGACTTTCGTACTTCGTCGAAGTATTTCCTCTCAAGTCGGGCTCACTTCACAAGTTTTCTCTACTTACGAGATGCTTATTTACTCTTTATGGCCCCTTTATACTTCATTTCAAGTAAAAACCCGCATTCAAAATGATGTTAAACAAATATACTTAAGTGAAATCAGTTGGTCTTAGATTTACCGCGAATTTCATTACAATCCAAATTGCCACATTGTTTCGTCTCATGTTGTTATTTCAATTAAACTGACGTGAATCAATAACCCTCAAGAGCATTTTAGTCGACATTTATATAGTTTTTATACCAAAGCACTGTATAACAGTAAAATTGTTGCCCTTTTCCGCAGAATCTTTTATTTCATTTCGTGAAAATTCAACTTAATTAAACTCATCCAAGAAACCACGCAATTTTGAATTATGGTAGATTAGATCTAAATATTGAAAACTATTCCGTCGGAAAATGAACGTTATGTTACACAATTAATAACAATATTTGTATTTATTCTACTAATGAATCTGTTGTGACCTTTATATATCCTTGAGCGAACCTCGCAAGGCTATTATAGCGTCAGGTTGCGGTTCTTGCAATGATGGCCAAAGATTTTGTTTTATCTAGATATGCACAGCATTTACTTACCTTTAAACTGGGTTCTCATTATGTTCGAAACCTTAGCAACTTTTTTATTGAGGAAAGTAATTTACCAACCGATACATTTCAGAAAAGCCTCCCTTATTTACCCGCGTTCAGTTTGGATAGATCATTAGTCCGTTGTCTTGCTTCTCAAGCAAGTTAAATTAATTTAAAACTATTAATTGTATAGAAAGGTTTGAGGGGAATCGAATCACCTGAAGAGATATTGAACCTTATTGAAAAATCTCGCAGCAGATCTGTCACTACCATACAAGGAATATTATTGGACTTACAATATTCCAACCCAAATTTCATGACAAAACTTCGAACAGAATCACTTTTCAAGGATCGAGATCCCATTATACTTCGTAATTCTGCTTATGTGATTTATCATTCTCTAATTAGTCCTGGCTACAATGATGTAGGCTTTTTACTGTAAATCTTGTTTCATTGTACTGCATCTTTAGTTAAAAATACTTCTATTTCAGTCAGTAATTCGAGCTGCCAACTTAATTTACAGTTCTCTTCGTTTCTTCGAATCGCTTCGACATAATAAGTTGAATATCGATCTTAGCAGTAATCCCAGACCTTCCTTTATCAGCTCGCGAATTTTTGACCGCTTTATTAATTTGCTACCTTCTTTATGTGCCACCTATGGTGCTTATCTGTTTGGGGTTAGTTTTTTTTCTGAGGAATAAACTTGTATATATTCAAAAACTGCTTTTCAGTCTGTGCATTAATTGTAGGTGTTTCCTTTAGATATAAGCTCCTACCATCACTTATTTCAATCATCTCTCATTCCCAGTTTCGATATGGATAGATTGAATAAATTTAGCGATTCGCGCCATATTGTTGTAATCAACCAGGGTGCTTTCTATTTCTTCGATGTTTTTGATCATCAGGTATTTGTTCGTTACTGTCACTCCATTCATATCTCCCTTTTCTAAAGTGAGAAAAGTGGAAAAAATCTTGCTACTGATAATACTAAAGTAGTTATTACATGTTAGGGCCGTATGATCTCCTGTGAACAGCTCGTTTCTAACTTGGTGTTTATCAGATCACTTCCCAGAAGCCGTACTCACAAACCCAGTTTAGGATTAATTACAACAATGAACCGAGATGATGCTGCAAAGGCTAGGAATCGACTGAGTCGCCTTGATGGCCATGCAGAGGGTCTTAATACTCGAAATCTCCAACTACTCGATTCTGCCATTTTGACTCTTGTAATATCCGATGAAGCCTCAAAAGATCTCTCTCTACAGGTGAGTCGTCATTGAAATGTATTAACTTTTAACACTTGACTGTACTATTCCAATCATTTTCGTGGCTTTGGATTATGTCTATTGATTATGTGAAATATTAACTTATTTTAATAGTTAACTAATATAGAACCTAATATAAGCGCCATGTCTAACGTAATTTATACAACGATTACGGTAGCTAAGACCTAGACGATTGACGGAGGAAGTCTTGCAGCTCAAAAGACGGCTTCTCTTGTTCTCATCAGGCATTGAAAATATTAGATTTCAGGTTATGTCAGTAGTATTATCTGGTTCTTTATAGTTTAAAAATGAACTAATTAGAATTGATCTGGTTTGTGAAAATTTCCTAATGCTTTTTACAACCTTATATTTTTAAGATTTCTCATTTGGTTTCAATTTTTAAGCTATCTATCTATTTTTGAGAACGATCTCTCAAAAATCATCCTTTAACTTATAAAGTAAACTTATATTTTAGTGCAAAATATATTTATAAAGGGATGTCTTTTACCTCAACCCATTTCCATCTAGTTCGCCATCATTTCACATAATAAAAGTCGTGTGTCACTTTCTCCCACTTTTTCTACGCTTGGCGTCAAATGATTTCGGTTAGAAATGATCTCTAGATGTTATAGTCATTCCAAATCTATGGTCTTCGGCGGTACACATGACCGGCGAAAGCTTGATCGTAACGAAGTGGAAGTTAATCAAAAGAGCCAGAAACTTAACACCAGATTAGTTGGTTTATTTAATAATGAATAGTTCCAGAGCTTGTTGTACTCCAGCACTCATCTTGGGTAGAAAAGTAGTATTCCGAAACCTCATTGATAGTGAACCTATAATGTGATATCAACTCACCTAGCTATAATGTGCTCCGAAACTGCTACTTCTGTCACGGTATACTCTAAAGTTAATTTAGTAGAGCGTATTTCAAAGATTAGATTCGAACGAAGATAAATAGATTGAATTTCTGAGTTAGAGGCAAGTCGTTGTTTTTTGGTTCTTTTCCCCTTTGAATGTCTATAGACTTAATGAAACCATTACCAGAAGTGGTAAAAGTACTTGATTAGGGTAGACAGAAGGCACCGTAGAGACCCCACCCCTTTCCTTGTTTACTACAATTATCTGATACAGGTTGTCATTGACATTTTTGGATGTGCAGTGATGAACACCGATCGCTCCCTGAATAAAAACCATAATCCTTGCCGCTGTACCATTAGGAAAACGGTCGCGTACAATTCTGTTTGGAGTTCCGGTTCGTCTAAACTTGCCAGTCCTTTTTGGTTAAATCTGACAGTATATTTCTGTCTATGCTGCTAATTTCAACATTTATTTATGAAATGGAATTTCATTAATTCCATCTAGGTCGAGTAATGTTTTCCCCCCTGATAACTATTACGTAACATAAACTTAATGAGAAGAGCTGTCCAGCTTAAGACACTCTAGTTGCTTCATTGATTTTCCACTCAGATGTATTCCTGTGTCTAAATAAGTTCGCTTTGATCTAAGTGTTGATGGCAATATTAGAAGAATTTGTATTCGAATGCGCCTTGTTTTTCACGCAGGTCTCCTCAGCTCTCACAAATCCTAACGGTTCACAATGGTTTGACAAGACTTTCAGTCTTCTTGTAAACCAGAATGGAGACTCTGCGCTTAACGTAGTTGATGGACTTATTCCTTCTTCAGCTATTCTTCGCTTCGCTAACAGCATTTACAATGACGCAGAAACCCGACCTATAGCCGACCCATGGATTCTCGAATCGCCCCAGAGGTTTGTATTTTTGAAAAAAAATGTTTGAATCACTTGGTCTGTTAATTCAGGCTACCTTTACCAAATTCCAAAACCCGAGTTCAGTGTGAGTTTGTGTATTTTGCCAAGGCGGAACTATTATTGTAAGTTAAATCGTACTTTCTCTCGAGAAACCAAAATTTTAATCTTTATACTTCTTGCTTTATTGCCTTTATTCTTATATTATTAGTCCATTTTGTATATCTGAAGGTCACAATTAAAGTTGGTTTTTGTGTGACTGTATGTGCATTCTCCTTTCTACCACTACGCGGTAGACTTGGGATATCGGGTTTGTCTAGGCTTGTAGAAACAGCATGAGAAATTTGCCCTAATGTCTATTGACTTATTGAGTTATCAGAACCGTGATGAGCACAGTTATGCCAATTGAATTTCTAGTGTAACTGTCCCAGAATGTTCATTCACTCTGTAAACTATAACAGTTTACACTCCTCTCACCTCCCCCCCCCCTCCCCCCGATTTTTTTATAAGGAAACAATGTGCCAAATGGAACCAGAACGCAGAATGACAAATTTCTCAGAGAGGGAGTGAGTTAAACCGACGATCAGTCAGGCGACAAAACCAGCCAACTCGAAGCAAAATATGATCCGAATTGAAAATCCGCAGAAGAATCCCCACGAATGCATTACCACAGCGTACAGAAAGAGGGAAAATGGAAGGCATTCTAAACTTGTTCCTTCTAAAATCAATATATTAAAACCAGAATTGAAGAGGAGACTGGGTTAACCTTTGAAACCGTAAGTGAATACAGTATTCTGATCAAGGCATCCAGAGCAAGATGAAGTAAAATGTAAACGTGGAGGGAGCATAGGTGGAAATACTTGCTTACTTTTAAGTGGAAATGGAGGCAGTAGGAGTGATTGCCAGGAAATCAGAAGAATCATATTTTATCTAAGCGGTAGAATCGACAGATCATCTGCTTTTTCAATTAACAGTTTACTTCGACTTTTATCGTATCGTCATTATCTTCCTCTTCATATGTGAAATTTCGGATGATGTGGTTTCATGAGATTTCGCACCTACCCATTTTCGCCTTATGGGTCGATAAGTTAATCAGTTAGTCGATCGTCAGTGGAATTCTGTGGTGATCGACCTACCAGTACCTTCTTATCTCTCATTTTCAAAGAGTCAGGGATTTAGTGCTAACTATAGGTTTAATAATGTATAAATAATTACCTCTAAGCGGTAAATTCTCCATATGGAAGGTTTATTTCTTTGCCTTATCGCCCCTCATTGATAATTTTAGATATTAATTTATTTTAGTAGGGTCTTGAGTTTCATTTCCAGCTAGGAAGTGGGAAAACACGTAGTTAATTTCGTCATTCCTCTCTGTTTATCTGCGTTATTTAATCACATCGATTTTTATACACCTTGCCATTTTTACCCTCTCATTTTTGAATGCTTTTTACCTCTCTTGTTCTTACTTCTCTTCCTCTATCTCTTGAATTTTTATCCTCCCCCTCCCCTTCTTCAACCTTACTCTTCGAATACCTACGGGATAAAATGAGCAGATTTCATTTTCATTTTAGACTGCCTCGTGCAATGGTTCGTCGAATGGAGTGGCATCTGGACGACGCATTCTATGAGGAGCTACTGTTACCCCAAAGCGACCTCTATGAGAGCCAGCGAGCTGATATCCAAGTTGCTTGTTTAGACGAGGAAGGTAAACTAACAATATCAAACAGACTATGCAACCGTGTTGGGGTCTCTTCAGATGCTATGATGCAAATAGCTTTTCTCGTAAGTTGGTAGTTTTCTATTGTCATAACTCACCTTTGTTACTCTACCGAGTTGATAAATCTTAACATGTAAATCCCTCTTAGTATCCCTACCCATTGCACCCGCTTATGTACACCCCAACAGTACTGGTGTGTTGCTCTTTTATTCAACATGTTCTTGGAATTTCCATTCTTTTCTATTGGTAGTGCGCATTTCCAGCACTCCTACTAAGGGAAATTGCAGCGAGTTAAATTAAAAGTGCTTAATTTTGCCATTGGTGAAGTTCGTAGTACAGCAGATGCTATTTCACTGTAATCAAGTTAAGTTTTTTTGTCATGTAAGAACTCGAATTATGCTCTAAAACCCTTGATTGACATATCCTAGACTAGAGTAATGTCCTTAAGTTAGAACGTGGCGGGTTTAGATATCCTACTAGGATGAAGAACTCTTCTGATTACAAACCTCTGCAAGTTTGCATGCTTTTTTTTTGAATGAACTCCTACGAGACCGCTGTTCCTTAAATGCCATTCCATATTTCTACCTGCTCAGGGGTGTAAGAAACCAAAATACACGGATTGAATCGTGCAGATGGAGTTTTAGGATAAATTGGGATATTACGAATTATACTACCCACCCCCTCCCCACAATCCACCCTTTATGGCAAAGTTAAAAGTTACGACATTCCAATTAATAATGGAACTCGATTATTATCTAACCCGTTTCACGACTTTCTGTGTGTACCTTACAATTTCACGCCTGAAACTTGCTAATTTGTTTGAATTTTCATACTAAATAAGCAGTTTTGCTAAAAGTATTTTGTCTTATCAAGTCCGATTTACCCATGTGGCTATTTTGATTTGAGTTTACTTTTATGCTGGTTCCACTTTCTGATTGCAAACATTGGAGTAGTCATCTGTTTTTAAATGGGTTTTTGGCACTTTGTCCTTTCTCCCACTATTTAGCTTTCCTAAAAGTAAATAATAAAATGGCAAAAAATCTCAAGAAATATTGTCAATTAAAACTTGATTAATAGGCGTGAAAAGGCGATCTCTTGATTTCACACCTTCGCCTTGCGATATATTTGCTTATAAACCACGAAAGGGCAAATCGTTTCCCAACTTTTCTGTGTGAGTGTATCTGTCCACTGGGAATCATAAACCAGTCCAATATGGATTAAGTGAAGGCTGTACGCTTCTCCTATTATTAGAAAGGGACAATTTTTCAAGGTCTTTTCTAAGTGGTGATTTATGGTCTTCTTTATCAAACTCGAGTAGTGATATTTAATTAGTCTAACTGCTGATTGACATAACCCTGAATTTTGTGCGAAGTCAAATCTATTTTCTATCATGCGTTCTTGTAGTTAGTTAAGTCGCTTTGTTCTATTAGGATTATCGACCAATTTTTGAGCTGAGATTATTGGGGGGACCAGAGAATTCTCTTTTTAGTCCCAATTAGGTTAAGCGGAAGTGGCAGTTTTAAGATGCTGCCACTAATGTTTCGTAAAAGTGTGTAATAATTTTTAAAAGCAATTCAATATCTCTGATTTTAATTTAGTATATTCCTAAAATAAATTTTTATAATAAAATTAGATGCTCTCGTTCCTTTATCCATTTAATGTCTTAATGGGTTTTTAAATGACTCTCGGGCCTTTTTCGAAACATTGCTGTTATTTGGCTTCATTATCTTTACTGAAAGCACTATAAATTTTCATGAGAGGAACGTCAAGTTGGTCTAACTAAGGAACGTGATGAAAGGAAGGAGAAATTAAACTCCATTTGCCCCAGTTGATGCTCACTTCCATAAATTATAATTTGGCTTTGAACATGGCACTCCAAAAGTCGACACTTCATAATCTGCGAGTTAGTTATTGATTCGACTGATTGTAGTTTGAAGTTTATTAGGGAATTTTTGCTTTCTGTCTTTAATATTCATGATTGGTTGGTGAGTACTTTGATTTGAGGGTCCACATCGGTTAGCTCTCTTATTACAATCGAAAGGCATGTCAAAATATCATTCTATTCTCATACATTTTGAAAAATATTCCTCTAGTCCAAGTCGTCACCAGTCATTTCTCCAGAATAAAAATGGTAGATTTTGAGGAATAATTACCATCGAGGAGGTATTAGAATGAAAAATTAATTTCATTCAGAACGAGGCATGAAATTGGCTTAATTGGCTTAACGCTCTAACAGTCAAAATAAAATGCTGTCATCAAACGTGTACATTGCACATTTAGGGGAGATGTTATTAGCTTAAGTGTTCAGATTTCCTGCCAGCTCCAGTAAAGCCAATTATTAATGAAATATAATTTCTCATTACAGATCGACTAATATTCGTTTTATCTATCCTTTATCCTCTTTTGGTAGGTTTTTTTTTCGTTTACTGAACTTTAAACCTCTATTATTTATTCAGACATTTTACCACAAGCTCCATTTTTAGTCTTTTCTTACGGAAATGTAAAACCTGGCTTTTCAAGTTAATAGAAAGGAAATGCTTATAATTATAATTTGATTTATTTCAATTTAATGTCACGAATAGCCTTCACTCTCCTCTCTCCTTCCCCCCTCGAGTCTTTTGACCACCCTCCTTCGAATACTTGCACCACACGCAAATAAAGTGACCATTTGCAAAGCTATTTTTCTATTGAATACTTGATTTGATTAAACTTATTTGAACTATATTAGTAATGCATTGATTAATTGTATTGCATTAAGTTATGTTTATGAGTATGGTATATAAAATCAGTTTAATTCTTCCACTTTATGGTCTCGAGTTTAACTGCGAGTACTAAGAATTTCAAGTTTTCACGTTTGGCCTATTCTCTTGTTCATTAATCAGCTCAAATAGAAAAAAACATGTATAAATTAAAGGATTTTATTCCACTGGATAAAAAAGGTCTGAAATCGCGAAGAGTAGAAGGCAGTATGATCTGATATAAAGCTCTCAATATACAAATTATGAAGTGCAAGTCACCGAGTTAAATGTCCCAGTGGAATTCGAAATGCTAAATTGAATTCTAATTGAACAAAATACAAATTCTGATCAATCAGTTGTCCTACACAGGTCCTTGCTGTATCTGGAAATCAAGCCATTATACAATCAACGTTCTTTTTGTCAACTTTGGAGGTGTATTTGAGTCATAGATAATTTCCCGATCAATCACTGGTGTAAACTTTAATGAACGTATCTTAAGCAGGGGGTGGTTCTATTTAATTTAAAGTGCATCTTTATTGTCCTAAAATTGGCTCACGCGGATGATTCTTATTCTTCCGTCGACTCCTCTCCTTTATTCTCTCCTCTTGTGTCACGTCATAGACCTCTTACCCAATCGTCGCCGCCAAGTGATAACTTGTTTAGCGCTCAGAGTATTTCGTTTTCCTTTGTACTTGCTCCTCATTTTGATCCAGGTGATATACAACTGGCCCTTAAATTAAATTGATTAGCTTATTGTTATCTGATTTCATTTATTGTTTGGCCAAAGTGTTCGAAATGATCCCTTCAAGTTCGTATTTAGAGTTTATTACGTTGTCCCTAAGTTTTATGACCTTCGCTATTCCTCATTCATTTAAGATGATTTCATAACTTCTCTTTGACTACTGGCTAATACATCTTTGTATTTTCGCTTTGAAGGTCAAAATGTCCTTGAGATAAATGCAAGATTTCATTAATTCCATAGCCTGCACTGGAAAGCACTTTCCAATGCCTGCCTTGAGTAGAGGGTAGAGGGTGGCAGTGTGGAACTCCCCTGGTGAGTGGTTCAAATTTTGCCGCTCTATTAGTCATACTTTATCATTGTGATTAGTTATTCCTTTCGAAGAATTTGTACGGATGGACATCTAAAATATAGTTTCTGGCTTCATGAACGAGCATGTTTACTACTGGTCTATCGAAACGTCTTCTGGCATCAGTGTTTTTAATTTTGCTCTTTCATTTAGCCACATTTTATCAGATTACTGGTTAATGCTCATGAGGGCTAGCCGCGGAATTTCGATTGACTTAATCCCAACATCAGAGCTTCTTAACCATCAGCCGCAATATATCGCAGAGTAAAAAGTTGAAAAAGCTGACCTATTAGGACTTGTTGTGAAGTACAACAATGGGTCTGTTTCTGGGGTTTGAATACCGTAACCGGATATCGGCAATAATAGAAAATGATTAATGACCGAGATTGTGGGTTTTTAGTGCCATAATTTTTAGTCGATAATCTTGTATCGGTTGCCCATCGACGTCCAAAGGACGCAAAATTTGCTGACTGCCCTATTGCACCACTTCAGTACTTTCCTCCCCTCCCCATTCTCAACTTCTTATCTCCTGTTTGTTTAAGATTTGTCCAGATCAACCCATGGCCCTTTCTTTAAGAGCGGTTGCTGTATCTTGATTGTTTTTAGGGAGATTTTTAGTTTTTAACGAGAATTTCTGAGTCGAGCTCGGTCGCATTATTAGATCAAATAATGATAGCTAGAAAGTGTTTGTGACTAGGGGAACATTATTGAGTTATTGAGCGGAATGAACGATAGTTCAGGAGTTAGAAATTAAACTGCTTTTAGTATTTGACTGTTTTTAAACTCCTCTCCACATTGTTGTAGATGGCCTACGCAAGGATTCATGGTAAATATGGCTTCAAAGGAGGAAGTACGGAGGTGTGCAGTACCAGGTCCTTTTGTGGTGGTGGTGAAGCTTTAGCTCGTCCTCTAACCGCTGAAGTCCGAGGTTTCCTCGATATGGTGCTCTCTGAAAAGATACTCGGTTGGACAGATGAGAACGACCTTCTTGAATCCCTCAAGCAATGCTCTCGGGCTCATCAGAAAGTGATTAGGGAAGCATCTGCGGGTCACGGTGAGTAGAGCATATTTGAAATAGACATCGAGGGCTTAAAAATAGTAAATCCAAGCATTTGATTGTAGTAAATTTTATGAAGTCTATTTTGCAAATGAAGAGGCATACATTACTGATGGATAAATTACCGTGTAATCCGTCGTGTGAAATTTTTGAGAGATTCCTGAGAGATATAATTTATAAGTTTCGAGAGCTATCATCACTCTACTTCTTACAATCTCCATCGCGTGACAATTTAAAAATGGGCTAGAGCAAGATAATCAGGTAAGCCATAAGCTATAACATCTCTAAAGTAATCGGTTGATCGCTTGGATGGTAACTTCCAATAATTTAATTAGTCATTAAGTCATGCCCCATCAAAGTTGAACCCAACATGTGCTTATCGAATAAGGATAAATCGATCAAGTATGAGAGACCATAATCTCTTCATCTCCCCTACCTTCCCTCGGAGTAGTGTACTATACATGGCACGTACGTAGAGTCGCTTATTTCAAATCTAGATTAGTCTATTTTCTGATCTGCTCTCTTGATTTCAGATTGGGATAGTCATCTTTTCGCTCTACACCAAATAGCCGAATCAAGCGGCAAGGGGCTTGCAAGTATTTTTGCTGAAGACGCCTATCAGCGTATCAAGTCAGTGGATCTTCGAACTTCTCCGCTCCGGTCTGATTGCGCTTCAGCTTGCCATCTGAAAGGAGTGCTTGCCGGCGCTCGCCTACCATCTTCCCATGGTGGCTATGGCATTGTCTATGCAATTAATGTAAGTATCATGCCCACATTGAGTGGCATATTAGAAGCTGTACTACTTGGAGTCGTAACGATAACGAGTTAGAGTAACTAGGTTAATTGCCACGTTTAAATACGATAGGTTACTTGAAATCGTTAGTAAGTACCCAAATGAGAATAGGTAAGGGGTTAACTTTTGAGAAAGAGAGAGAAGGCTATGTGGAGAGAGTCAAGACATAAGGAAAATTAACTTCGGATCAACCACTTTTCCATATTGAAATTCCATCAGATTAGTCTCTTCCTTTCCACATTTTTTGCTAGCTTTTGAGATCCCGTGTGATTTCGAGGCTATCCTTTTCAAGAATTTATTCTATCGCCCACCCAATGAACAAAAGGATCTGCCAGTCAGTGAATAGTCTTTGTATTTGTGGTAGTTAATCCGCCAATGCCTTCTCACTCATTTCATTTCATGGAGGGTCCGCATATGAAAACGAATGGATGCCAGGCCCTTCTACTGTGTCTTATTCATTTACGGAAAGTGACTTCGCACAATAACTGGTTAGATCATGACAGGTTAGGTTTATTAGTGTTAGTAGAAATACATCATTGTCATAAATTGGTAAGCTTATTTTAGATCATGTACGTGAGAGTCTTAATTGATTTGGCTTTAATAATAATCTGAGTGGTACTACTGGGTGTTTTTCAATTCCATTTTTCTAGGACGACGGTTGCAGTGCTTGCATAACTACCAGACGGGAATCTGGTAGCTATTCTAAGGCGTTGGAGTTTGCAGAGGCTGCTCGGAAGAGTCTTCGACAACTCGCAAAAATCCTTCAATCATGACACCCAGACTATTTATACTTTTCTCAATAAATGTAGCTAATTTAGGATCTAATAAAACATTGCACATTCAATGCGAATACCTCAGTGCATTGGTTTAATTTAAATCTCACAGGAAGATTATATGCACAGCATATCGCATCAAAGTATATTAATCAACACAGAATAATTTTATGGAAGCATATTCTACGATTTTATTCTGAAACAGTGTCGAATAGAAATATATCCTAATAACAGAAGCACGAGTTGAGATTGAATTGAATGAGCTACTAGCTATTCATGCGTAGAAGGAGCGTGATTGCTAGTGCGCCCAGCTGTAAATCTCGTTATCAGATTATTCCATTGCGTCTACTAAAATGGGGAAACATGTGAGGCGCAAATAAGTTAATAATGTGAGGTGGGAAGGTGATGACTAATTAACGTAGACGATTTTGCTAGTAATCTCTAAGGGAAATTATCCCTGTTTAGATAGGTTTCCGAAATGAGTTAAGCTATTGCAACGTCTTAGAAGAAGGAGACGTATAGCGTTGGTTGAAATTTTTCTCACAGCAAATACGATTCGTGTTTGAATACATTTAACGAAACTTGAATGAACAATAATAGCTGACTAGCTGAGAAGGTCTTTGCACACACGATCGCACACTCCAGAATGTTCGGGTGGGCAGTTTAACTTGTTAGGGTCGCGTACTTCACACTATCAACCAGATCTATCGTCTTATGCGAAGCGCTCTTCTAGGATAGGTGCCTTAAAAGCCATATAATATCTAAACTGAAAGTGACAAGTTGTTGACTTACTTTTACAAAACGGAAAAAGTAAAAATAAAAACGTTTATCCACTCCAGACGTAGCGTGATTCTTTAAATTTTTTATTATATATATAAAAGTTTTAAATAATACTAACGAAACGAATTTTAAGTCTCTCGAATTTATTAAAAATGAATGCCCTAATATAATTCTTTTAAAATTTTTCTATTCTTTATATTGTGCTAATCGAAGTTGCTCGCTTTAAATCGGCGGAAAGGTTAAAATTTCGAAAGGGTAACTTCTTTTTAAACCTGATAGAAGCTCTTCTTTGGGTGTAATTGACATAAAATTATGAAGCACCTACACCCAGTCATAAAAAGAGACATAATTCAACTTCAAGACTACTTAATTTATTGTATTTATATTTCGAAAAGGTTTTAGGAACTCTCAATAATTCTCCATTGATTTTTATTTGGCCAATTATTTCATCAAGGGTGGTGTAAATAGACAAAGAAATTTTGAATAAAGATCTAACTGGAGAGTCCAAAGTGTTAACAAGATTAACCAAAGAAATCTATACCGCTAGAATATTTTGGCAATTGTGGTCGTGTCGTCGATTACGTTGCTAGCACCTTCGCTGTGTGTAGAGAAGACATATCATTCTTTGCAATTAAATGTAGTTACTGATAATGTGTTACCGTAAACGCGTCTCGTCCTTTACGTTCCGTTTTCCCGCTGCATTGAATATAGCCTATCTAATTTTAGAAGCAACTAATTGTGCTAGAACACTCTGCTGTTGAATTTGTCTTCACTTTGTTGAACATCTTAATCACTTATCAAAGTGCACTTTAGCAAAGTGCTTATTTGTGTAATATTTGCTAGACAATGCATGAGTGAACCCCAAACACCACAGCTATTATCCATTCAATCAATAAATCTTCCCCACTTGACTTTATAGCCGTTAACGCATTTTTAACGATTAATAATTATGCACTATGTTAATTTGACAATCTGATTTAACAAGACCTAAACTTACAATCAAATTCAAGGTGCAAAGACAGCTTTTTGTAAGTGAATTAATAACCAATCTTCCAAAACACTGCCTTCCCCTTAGTTACACTTTTAGATATCTCAGCTTCGTTATGCTTCGATCGTGCAGCAAATTTCATCTATTCAAAATTAGGAAAAAATGCCAAATGGAAGCAGCAATATTGATTAATGTAATTAAACAGCAATTAATTTTATGAACATGAACAACCGGTACAATTTGTAGGGGATGGCCATACTACTAAGCTTTGATTTATACTCAGTTATCTCTATGGCACGTTCTCCTAGTTTGGAAATGCTCCCAGAATAAACTAAGCTA
Organism: Hymenolepis microstoma; assembly: GCA_000469805.3. Classification (NCBI taxonomy): domain Eukaryota; kingdom Metazoa; phylum Platyhelminthes; class Cestoda; order Cyclophyllidea; family Hymenolepididae; genus Hymenolepis; species Hymenolepis microstoma. The sequence continues at coordinate 3,451,103 of LR215995.1, read as the reverse complement.
TCGTGAAGCTATGGAGGAAACAGCCGTATGATGTGGAGTACGTTTATTTGGGTGGTGTTATTATTAGGGATTTATATCAGTCGTGTCCCGTCCGTTGCGGTGACCTTTTGGGTTGTGTGTTTCTGCTCATATGTGTTTGATCGACAGGGAGCTTAGTCATTATATACACGTAAGGACTTTGTTCATTGATTGGTAGAGAGGTCTCTACAGTTGTGACCTCATTTGCACCTAGGTATGATGTGCTTATCTGCTTTTGCTATGCTAAGGTTGTGATTCTCACAAACTCAGATGACTTTTGAGGGAATTAGAATTTTGGAATGCGTAGTAGTAGACCAATTATTAATTAAGTTTTTGTCCGAGACAAAACTTAAAAATTTCAACTGCTTTCACCTTTAATGTTTGATATAACATTATAACATCGAGATACCGAGTAAACGCTACTTTTAACAGCGCTCATGTTTTATGATGGAAATTGAAGATATTTGATTGACTAGAAATTAAACTGCGGAAGACATCAGTCTACTCAAAAATACCATCAAATGGCTAAACATAGCAGCTTTTATTGCCTGATTACGGCGTCTCATTAGGTCTGAAATCCATAAATTTGCAATTTAGACAGTTTTTTATGATGACTAATTTAATTTGTTATATTTCGAAATTTAAAATACTTTAACTCGTTAGAAGTTTACCAATAATTTACGTTGATCTTTTTCTGTTGAAAAATGAATTATTTTGCTATGTACCGATATCAATTAAAGAAATTTAAATTATAGCGAAACATTTTAAAGACAATGATCAAAATATTGATGCTGACGGAATAAATTTACACTGGCAGAGTTGAAAGAGTTTCGTCCGTTTGCTGGGAATCATTGCATTTTCATCGATTTTGAGCACAACTCCACTCATACCAGAAGGCAAATATTGCCAAAACTTTTGCTGATTTAATCGAGCTCTCTCTCGGCATTTAGATAGAGACCCCTATCGTTTCATTGGCAAAATACGTTGAGCATTATTAAGAAAAGCACAAATATACCAATGCTTGGTGTAGCGGATTTAGCTGCCTAACTAAACCTGACTGTTTTCAGAAACCTCAGTGGCAGATTCTCCTGGTTCGTAAGATCCCCCAGAATTAGCTAAGCTAATGCAAAGTTTTATAAGAAGCAGACATATCCAGGGGACACGTTTATTCTAGACATACATGGTGTGGAGTGTAACAAGGATGGAAGCTTGGTCATTCAACATGGCGGATTAAGTAAAACCAGCGGAGGCTTTTAATTGGCCACTGGCTGTGTGTCATCGCACCCAATCCGTACGCGAAGTTGAACGGCCGCACCTTCAAGTCACGCTGCGCGCTCATGCGATGACGTGTCCCACATTGGTCAAACTGGAGAAATAGAATAATAAATGAAAGGTAGTTAGCTCTCAATAATTAGATGGATCCAAAAAGGTGTGGCAATAAAGGTTTTAGATTTAATATTGCTATTGTCCAACTTCATTTAATGAACGTTTTGTTATTGCAAATCGACGGGAGATTATATTAAAATGACATTTGTCGTAAAATCCACTGTGAGGAACGCAAATAATAAGATCATATCTGATGTTTATTTGCCAGAATTATCGAAATACTTGTCAGGTTATTTCTATTCTCAATTCTGATAATAATTATCGAGTAAATAAAAGCTTATTAAAAACCGTCAACTCAGAGGCATTTTTATATGTGAATCGACGTGAATAAGAGCGTATTAAAAAGTATATTACTAGCGCGATGAAATTTATTGCAAGGTCGGTTATTATAAACAAATATTTAAACAATTTACTGCCAATAATCCTCCTGTATTTCCCCAGTCGTTCAATGTTCTAAAAATTTGGGATTCGTTGCTTCTAACTCCTACCTAATATTAGTTATGGCATATTCTAGTTTAAAAAAATTAAAATACAAGGAAAGAAATTTTTAATTGGAGCTTCTCTCTAAAAAGAACTACGCAAATTGGAGAGTTAAAGTCGCCTCTTTTTATGGACTTTTTGATATTCTGTCGATTTTATGCAGAAAAATTAGCAGTACATAAATGGGGCATTTAGTTTTTGTCAAAATTTCACATTCTCACATGATTTAAATTTTTAATATTTTACCTTAAAATCTTAAAATAAAACATTATACAATTTTGGTATCAGAATATGCTGAAAGTATGCAGCCTTCTTTTACATTTATTATCATTTTTTTTATACCTTACTAAACTTAGATTCTCAAGATAGCCATAATTTTGAGGGAACTCTATTTGACTATTTATGTATGCCATGCATACTAACATGTTAATATAGTTCGCATAAATTCCCTAAGCAATTTACCAAACACAGTCACTGATGGAATTAGAATTCATTTACTTCTTAACAAAATGTTAATTCAAGAATAAAAAGCTTGTTTCATGTTATTCAAGATAATTTAAATTGCAGAGCGCCAGAAAGTAAACTTTAGCTTCAAATCTTCTGTCATTTAAATGGAATTTATACAGTTTTCAAAGTAGATTTTCTTAGTGCAGTGGGCATACAATCAAGTGTCCTGAATGATGCATTTGCTTTCTTAACTGAAAAGTGAAATTGCAAAATTATGTCCTCTAAATAGAAAAGATAATTGATATTTCTTTATTAATCTTAATCTATCTACGAGGGCGGTTAATGGCAGAAGAAATTTAAAATTTTTACCATAAATAAGCTCGGATTTGCACAAGCAGTGAACGTTTTCTTTCGGTCGATTCTGATGACCTTGAAATTTCGTTTAAGTCGGTTTGAAAGCCATGGTAAATGTGCATATCTTCGTCCATGGCAGTTAGTTGAATTTGATGTGTTCGACCTTATAAGGAAAAATAAGACAAAATTAGAATATTGATTGAACTCATGAATTAGAGGCACATTTCATTTCAGACAATGGAAACCATTTCAAATGATTCTACTTCAAGGTTCCGCCTGTTTATTTTTAAGCTCTCGTTTGTCTGAATTTTGAGTATTATAAATGAAATTATTAAAAAAAAGTATTTCCAGTTAAGACCAACTTTCTATTTAGGACTTTTAGCCTAGAGGAGATATGATGCGAAAATAAATATTCTCAGTTAAATGACGAATAAACCATTTGAATTTGAGGGCCTATCTTTAAAGCAGATTTAAATTGTTTGATCTTGGAGCAATATTAGACATTATATGAAACATTTTAATGCTTAATTAGCCAAAATGTGACAGCTAGACTTTCATAGAAAGGCATCGAAGCAAAAAGAGTAATAGTATGATCCAATATTTCAAAGTTAAAATTTTGTCATATGAATTTTACTTTACCACTTTTTACACTTTTTACCATTTAAACAACTTAAATTACTAGTCACTTAAAAAATTTCTTTTATTCACAAACTAAAAAAAACTAATTCTAAAACAAAGTTCGTAGAATTTGATGAGGGACAACTTTAAAGTCAATTTTGAAGTTAACTCTTATAACAGTAATATCACTTGACTTTTTAGAAGCCGTTTAAAATATGAAAGGAAGAAAGCAGATAATATCTAGCTGGTTTGTTAAAAGTATTCTGTGTGTATAAATAAAATTCCGATTTACTTAATTTAATTCTTTTTCGTAGAGACGAAATACCACTTGGTTTCAATGATTAGGAGTTTGATATGTTAGTTTACAATTTGCGGTAAAAATTATGCTCGTCGCCTACTTGAATGCTGCAATTTTAAAAATTATTAGTTTTAAAGAGTAAAACGATAAAATGAAATATTATGAACTAAAATAAAAATTAAATAATAAACTACCAAGCGATCGAGGATTGTTGCTTCGAATGGATGATCAGTTTTGATTGACAAGGAAGATCACGATCTGGCGAGGGCAATTATAAACCTTAATGAGTTAAATCTGCAGGAAATTTAACAAATTCGGTCACGCGTTTTTGGTCACATCGTGATCTCTTAATGATAAACAAAAATTGGGTCAGGTCGACTTAGGGTTTAGTTCAGCTGACCCATCGGATAACAACCTCCAGCCTGGCGTTTCCACAGATCAGATGAATCTTTGATGTTGAAAAGTCATCCCGAATCACAGCGGTAAAGTTGGAAAATAATTTGGCCGAAAAAACCTAATAGCAGATTTAGTCAAAAAAGAAAGTAAACGGGAGAATTTCAACTTTGAAATATATTAATGACTGAAGGAAATTTAATGTAAATTAGGTTCAAAAACATTTAATTGGCATATGGTGCTAAAAATGATATGGCAAAATCGATTAATGGATAACATCTATTTCCATTTCTGTATGCACAAAAATGTATTTTTAAAGTGGCATTAAAATCTTGAAAGATGACGTCTATAATATTCGCCTGTCAACCCTTTTTTGTTATATTAGCGTGTAAGGACTTAAAAACCCGTGGAGATTATTAAAAAATGATCATTTTTAAATTTAATAACTGTTACACCTATGAACATAAAGCGGCTTGCAAATATATTTTGAGAAAATGTTGAGAAAATGAAGCTTACTACCTTAGCCCCATCAAAAAGTCGTAAATACTTCACTGTGGTTATTAACTATTTAAAACGAAGCAATTGCGGACGGTCATTCACACCTTGTGCTGTAACCCTGTTACACCGTTAAGCCTTAAACTGGAGTACGAAACCTTTGGCCAAAATACTCAAACATCCCTCATTTAAAATTAAAGTTCATATCCATACACAAGTTTCAGTCAGATCCTTTTTGGAAATAGAATACGGTATATATATATCACTTTGATCCCCAATTCTGACTATCCCAATCCAAACTGCCCCTTTTCATGCCAAATTACCCTCACACTCATGCTCTCACCAGCACCCTCAGTTAATGAGTCCACTTGAGAAGATGAATAAAATGAATCGTTTTAGTATCTCCACTCACACATTTGCTCACGGCACTACAGTTTTCTTCATCTTCCTTCGTTTTTTTCCAAATTCTCATCGAGGTTACTCAAAACTCAAGTTAGATATTAGTCATTATTCCAAGTCTCTAAAAATTACTTACTATGTGTTGTAATCAAAACAAAATTTAAAGCACTTAAAATTCAGAACATTTAAGAATTATTATATGAACATTTTACAAACTACAAATAATGGCATATCACCTATTGTATCTACTAACAATTAATGAGAAAATGGGTTAAAGACATGTATAATTTGAAGGTATTAGGTAGAAGTCCAAATAGCCTCCCGCAAATATGATAATTATCAATATATAGTAGAAGTAAATGAAAGAAGTTTTCACACTTTATTTTACTAAAAATCACTGTCAGCTAAATATCGAACAACATTTTTCCCCAGTTAGTTAAATTTCAATTTGATTAAATTAATTAAATTTCTGTAGCGACTGTCGTGATGCCTATTCTTACTAAGAACACCAAAAAATAAATTAAATGTCATCACGTGCCTTTGAAATTTTTAAATCTATTTTAAGGTGAAAGAATAAGAAGTAATTTGTGCCAAATTAACAAAGACGCTTAATTTGCATGTATCAATTAATGATATGTAACAAAAATAGCTAATTGTTAAAAACTTCGGTTTAATTGGATTTTAAGCAGACATTATTTCACTTAAATAGAATTTTTTGTTTGGAAAAGTGAAAAAAATTAATTTCCCATATTTAACATCTCTATTAATAGTAACTGAGATGAAAAAGGTAACTCAATTCGCTCATATCGGTTGATTCGTGCGAGTGTAGTCGGAAGTCATTCCTAATTTATTGAAAAAACCAAGCTTCCGTTTGATGTCTAGTGATTGAGGTTTCCGGGCAATCGCGGACACCTGTGTAGACATCTCTGGGTAACTGATTACGGTTGGATCGATTTGTGACCTTATATTTATTACTATATTGGTTTTGATCGCTGCATATTAGGTGACACCTTTGTAAGAGTTAAAAAAGTGGAAACCATAAACATAATTTGAATTCACTTTGGCTAATTCAGCTCCCACGCAGAACTATGTAAGATCTCGATATTTTGACCTTTGTAAGAAAAAAATTAGATCAAAGTTTCATGACCCATCACAGTAATTAAGCAACTGGTTAAATTGTTCCGAAGTTTGAAGACGAGAATCTATTTAGCAATCAATGGAAGGAATTATGAAATAGAATATTGTAAATGAATCATAAAATTGCGCATTAATAACTGATGTATTAAATTCTTTGATAAACGAACAAAAATACAGATTGGTGAATTCAGATCAAATAAATGAAGGTACATAACTACAGATATTACAGTTGGTAAATGTGGGCGATCGCTTCCTTGAAAAGTGGGGGCATTTCTGAAACAAGAAGTTTCCTTCTATTGGAAAAGATTTTTCACAATAATTTTTAGGCAATTGAGCTGACTTTCATGAACTAAGACTCAAATTTTCTAGCAGCTTAGTGATTACAGCTCAAAGTTAACTTGTGATGGAAGAGTGCTGACATTTGATTTTTTGCAGGTCAAAGAATGTGTTTTTACACAAATTCCAATTTCAATTTAGTATAGCCCCATGTCAAAATTGGAATATTAGACGACTGCGTAAATTAAATGAAGTAATATATCAAATTCTAACGCATTCATTCTTCTGATTTGCTAGTTAAATGTTTGCCGAGGAAGACGGTTCTGACTACGTTCATTCTGCCAAGGAAATAAATTCAAATTTCAGGGACCCACGCTAAAATTTGAAATTATTTGTGGATTTTAAATTGCGCATGTATGTGTTTACTCAGAATAGACTTACTTCCTGAAAAGTGACGAAAGGGAAATTGGGCCATACAAGATGTTTAATTAACTGCATTTGTGAAAGATATTTAATAATTTATTTTAAGTAACTTCCTTCCCTTCAAGCAAACGTAATAATTTTCCCCATTAAGTACTGAGCGTCGGTAGGTCCTAAGTTGTTATAGATATTTCATTCAAAAAGTTGGAATGTTTTTATGCTGGTTAGTTTTTAAAAATAAGTATTCCATGTTTCAAATATTAATAACTTACTTCAATTGCATATTATATTTAACAGATGAAAATTTGAAAAAAAATTAGAATATATCTATAAAAATCTAACATGTAGCAGATCATATATCTGTATCAAAATGTTACACGAATAGGCCTTGCCATAGAGATTGCTCCCTAACGCGATCAGCAGCACAGAACGTTCCAGAATATTTGCGCTCGCATGAGATTGCTTCGTCCAATCCTATTAACGTTGCATATTCCACCTATCAATCAAACAAATATACCTTAAATATGCCCTATAACTTATTCAGATTACAAAATATAATTAAAAAATTGTAATGCGTATAATCGGAACTTAGGACTAAAAAAGTGTTCTTTTCGAAATTTTTATAAACAATGAAATTAAGATTGTATTGAATACTGAATCAAATATATTTTAAATTTTACAGTTTGTCTGAGGCGGTGTATTTTATGACTGTTTATTCAAATATATCGATATCTTGTAAAGTAAATTAATTAGGAAAATTAAACTGTTCCCTTTTCATACTTTCGATTGATGAAAATTGTGTTATAGTAGGCATATTTGCGCGATTGTTTTTTTAAATTGATTTATTATAGTCAGATTAATATAAAACAATATTTAATCAGAAATAACAATGAAAATAATTTCCATAACAATAAATTGAATTATAGGTAAATTAGACCGGAGGAACCGAATGATGTCCAGTTACAAGAATGAAATAATTGAAATACGATATTGGCAATTTACTTTAAATATTCAAATTTGACAACATAGTTTCCAATGTTTCTGGGAATACATTTTGAAATAAAGTATTTATTAACTGAACTTAAAACATATTTTAATTGCTTAAATTTAATGTTGGAGACAATTGAGCTAAAATGGTGATACTGATTTTAAAATATCGATCTAAAAGCCAAATTTCCATGAGAAGATCTACTTATTCAATTATTTTTTCAAATTTTTATTGCTTTAAGTTCCCGTGACGCGGACCTGATACAAAATTTGCTGTTGCCATAATTTACAGTAGTTTAAACAATTGACTATGCCTGTATAAAAGTGGTAACGTTTTTCAAATGGCTAAAATTGAGTTTTTCAAAATAATAATTTAAAACATTGCTTCTCATTACATTTAACGTTTTTAAAGCCAGAATATGATGAGATCTGCACTTAGTATTAGAACAAAAATAATAAATTAAAGTGAAATTTAATAAATCTTATCCAATCTATCTTTTTTAGCAAAATTAACGGGCTCCCCCACTTTAATTCTGACTTAAATTTTTCGCAATGCGATTAAAAATAGAATGCAATGCAACTTTACAAGTTTGAAAATATGCAAAAAACATCAAAAATTTTTCAAATTTCAAACAAGTGTTAAAAGAAATGTACCAAAATGTCACCAGCGTGGACTACTCTGGTCAAAGCCTATGATATAAGTAAATAACAATTCTGTTTAAAGATTCAAATAAAATTTGGCCGAATCAAATTATGCAAAAATAATCTAAAAATTAAAAATTCAGCTTTCTTTTTAATTGACGCATCAATTTTATACACAATTGTTACTAGAACTTTTGTCTTTTTCAAAGAATATCATGGAATATCATGGAAGTATTTCAAATCAATGAAAAGCAATATCGATGCTTTAGGCACCAAGCACGTTGCCAGTGATGAGTTGGTAGTAGGCTGAGCCAGCAATCTCACCAATCTAGTGGTGTGTTACACCAAATGGATGAATAGGTGTCCTTGGTTAATATGTGGGAAAGAGCCGAAATCTAATTCTGTAGGACGATCACGGCCTCTAATCGATCTCTTTGTCAATTTACTAAACAAGGTTCTATCTGAAGGACGCCCATGGAACATATTTTTGAATACTTATATTGCCGAATTCATAGCTATTGGTTAATTTAAGAAAAAATTTACTCGATTAATTATTTATATTACTCACTCTCTGTGCTAAACAAACTAAATCCCATGTGACAACTGCCACATGTCTGTCATGTCATTTTGGTTTTAAAAGAATAATTCGTTCCTATTCCTCAAGATACCCATGTGCAATATTTTAATGATTTTGCATTTATTTAAGTGAAATAAGAAAAGACTAGCCTATTGTGTAATTAACATTAAGATTCACATTCGAATACTTCTCCTATTTGTGTCATAATTGTCACCGATTATGGTAAAGCTCGATAACGGTTGCTCTTTTAAATGTCTAATCGATACTTCTTCAAGGTAAAATGACTGCGTTTTTAAAAGAGATACATTTACGTCGTCAGCAGCATTCTTTAATGAAAAGACTGAATTGAACAAGATTGGAGCACTCAAATAGTTTCTCCAAACCTACATCAGGTGACACGCAAATGAAAACTAAATTAGCATTCTCATTACCTCCGTGACATAAGTTAAGAATTGTTGTATTTGATTTATAATTAATGAGAAAAATGGTTATATTTATTTAATGATTTGCTGATGCGAGAGACTCAGCTTAAAATGTACTTTTCTTTACTGTATTGCTCCATATTCTGTTTCTACCTATTTATACGCGGCTTGAAATAGTGATTAGTTGGTGTTGGAAGTAAGCTGAGATTTTGAACTTTCATTTACTATAAAATTTATATGTAAATCAGTTAAGTTGCTTTTACAAAAAGCATACATAATTCATTTGGCATTTATTTTGAATTTTTCAAATGCATCAAGTGAATTGACTTTTTAATCGCTAATTTTATGATTTTGAAATAAATTGCACAGAAAAAGAAATTTATTTTGATTGAATTATAGGATATCTGATATCCTAGAATTATAAAAGTGCGTAAATAAATTAATTAATTGTATGAATTGTCACTAGTTTGCCTCAGGATTTAAAGATCAATGACTTCTGTAAAATCCCATCCACTAGACGTTTTGACAGTCATTGTTGTTTTGACATTTGATTTTAGCGTAAACAAATTTAGTTGCCATTAGAATGAATTTTGATTTACTTTTTATTAAAAATACTTGCTTGATAATTAGTATCTTTAGATAGTTAAATTATGATGAATATATAATTTTGAACTTTGATCTGAATATCGATTAAACTGCCTGAGATTTTATCAATTCATATTTTCTCTGAAATAGACCAAAATCTTGCAAATTCCTTTAAAGAAACATTGACACATGAGGCGGCATCTAAAAAAGGCATTCAACTAGGATCTGGGAAGACTATTTTTATCATTGCGTAAATTCAATTTCAACTCAATATTCCCACTTGAAACGCATCGCTGCTTATGTGAATATTTTCATATATAAAAATATATCAGCTTGCTATGCGTACGTATTGAAAAATCAATCTGTTCTGAGGAAAATATGACAATCTTTTGTAGGATTTTCAACTAAGTTGATTCATAGCCAATGAATAATTGTCAAATAGACCCTAGAACTGTATTTTGAAGATTGCTCATTGAATAGACACAGCTTACATAGCTCTGTGGTTCCAAAATTTATTAGCTGTCTTATTCGTGCTTCCGCCTTCTCAATCATTAGAAAAAAGGGCAAATTAAACAAGTATTTGCTCTCGCCATTGTTCTATGACAGTTCCTTTCCGCAGTCAAAAATTGCCAATTTTTCGTATTTTGAGAGTAATATTAGTAATAATAATAGTTGACAATCAGATGCTACATTAATTTGCTTTCAGAAAAATCAATAACTACCTATGGCTTATTTTGAAAATATCGCCTCGAATTCTGCTCACTACATCGCTCATTAAGCTCAGATAATTAGGCAGAGTTGAGAGAAGCAAAGTTAGAGGAAATTCGTGGAAATGGATTCAAGCAACTCTGACTGTAATGGACAAATAAGTAGGAGTACAGAGAGGAGGCATTAGGCTCAAGAACTCTACTTGGCACATTGAGGTCAGAGAGGTGAGAGAGTGCACATCTCGACGTGATCGGGGAAGAGATATGATGTAGGGTTACAGGATCGTTTCAGAAGGGAAAATCCTGATGAATACCAAAGACGAAAATTGTAATAATTAAAAAATTAAATAACTGAGTTTGATGGCAACACAAAACTTAATTTTGGATTAAATTTTTTTCTGCAGAACATGCCCTTCCATTTTTTTATCATTTTTCACTTGCAAAGTTCAGTCTTTAAATAAGAAAATAATATCATATGATTTTCTTAATCCATTTTACTAAGTACACCTGCCATTATATTTGGCTGTCGACAAAATGCTTCTTCATTTAATTTCATACTGGAAGCAAAGTAAAATGACTTTGCTCTTGGAAAAGGTAAATCAGTGGTAGAACGAAAAATGTCAGAGAAACTATTGAAGTTTTGAGGTAGAATTTACAGTATCGCTCACTAATTTAAAATAACAAAAGCGGAGAACGAATATATGGAAAATGCTTTAAGAAGCACTTTAAATATCGTTCTACAATTTGTAGCGGATTAGCTACCTAACTAAACCTGACTATACTCAGAAACCTCTTTGGCACTTTCTCCTAGTTCGTAAGTCTCCGGAATTAGCTAAGCTACTGCAAAGCTATAGAAGAAACAGGCGTATCACAAGGAACACGTTTATTCTAAGCGTGCATGGCGTGAAGTGTCAACGGAAAGGAAGCTTAGTCATTCAACATGGCAGATTTGATAACACGAACAAGGGCTTTTGATTGACTGTGTGCTCCCGCACTCTATCCGTACGAGAAGTTGCACGAACACATCTTCAAAACTGTGCGCGCATGCGATTACTTGCTACACGATGACGTGGGGTCCCACAAATTTAGCTTTTGCACTCTCCGTATTTTATCCAAATCTTTGAATAGTTTCATAAATGCCAACAAGCAGTATTTGATAGAAGAATGATTATGAGGAAAGAAAAGTAGTAGCAAAATATTATCATTTTTTATTAATAAATTATTAATTTGATCGTCACTATCAATACCGTGCGCAACAACGTGCAATTAGTTGAAATTTCAGCGTCCACGAAAGAAACATGATCTTGAATACTGGTAAAGAACAAGAATTTATGTCAACTTTATATTTATTTTACTATATTGATAAGGGCGCCAATTTCTTTTAAAAATGAAGAGCAATTCACCATCCATTTTAGAAAATTATAACTCTGAACGTTTCTGTAAGATATAAGCAAATTGGCTTGAAGAGTTTTTTATCGTTTTGTTACTTTTCGCATAAACGGACCGATTTTATTGAGAAAAAAAAACAAAAACTTGTGAATTATTTAATTAATATTATTTTGGATTAACATTTCTCAATATATTTAGAACATTTAATGACATAAGAAGATGGTGAGTTTAACTTTACAAATTAGGAACAATTTCCAGTTAATTAAAATCACAAAGTATGTTTGTGTTAATACACACACTTCAATGCATACAATAAATTAAATAAAAAATTATTAACTTTCACATATATCTTTAAAATTTTCAAATTTAAAATGAGGCTCTTGTTGAGAATATACATTCCGCTGAATTTTTGAGTTACGTTCATTAATTATTCAAAGAGTTGTGCATAGCCCGCTCTAATTACTTTAAAGATAAATTAAGATTAATAAATGCACATTTATAAAGGTAAATTTTACCTTCAAAGTTTAAACTACTCTTCATAAATATTTAAGTGTTGACAAAGAGAAGGATTGATTACTGAAACCCACATGAACCGTGGAAGAAAATAGCCTGTGCCTTAGTTTCTCTGAAAGACGGCAGCATAAAACCAAGCGTCGTAAGGAAGAAATATCTAATTTAATTTGTATTATTTAATTGTTGAAAGCCTTTTTATTTTGTGCCATGCTTTGTGAAGGTGTCCTTAAAGAGAATGTGTCCTTGCCTTTATCAATTGTAATATTAAAAAAAGGAAAAATGACGGATTTATGAATTTATTGCTGTTCACAGTGCAGTTAAAAAGTTTTGAAGGTTATAATAATTATAGAAAGCGTTATAAAAGAAATGGAATTGTGTCCAAAGGACCTGAAATACGAGTCACATGTCACTAGTGATTAATTTAGAACATCATGAATAATTCTTTATTAATTGATTTATATGTGTATTTGAAATGGGAAGAGTACGGCTTGTGATGTCACCATGTTCAATCTTCATCACTTGAGCCCAAAATTCTTAAGTGAGGACATATTTGATTTAGTTAACCCCTGGCGATCGGCAGATCTAACTCCCTGGTAGGTCATGCCACTAAATTTATCCATAGAGGTAATAGGTGAGGCTATCATCATTTGACAGACCACAACCCACTACAGCTCAGAAAATGCGATCTGCTAATTTAGTGGCAATTAAATAGTGTTGAATTAATTTGCTATCACAATGTTTTGTCTTCATGAATAGGATTTGGCGTTTTCTACTAGTTTGAATACCATCATTCCGACAGTTTTTAAGTTCATTCCACTCTCTATTTAATTAAATAAATATTTTAACTGCCATTGGTGTGTTGTATGGCTGAAATTATCTCGCTCACCCTCTCCACCATTAAATAGATGTTTTTTAGTAGAAAAGTGTCTATCGGCTCTCAACATGTGTGATTTATTCTCCCTGCAGAAAATTTGTATTTGGTGGAGAGATTTCTTGGAAGATTCTACATCCACACTCTGTCCTCTTTCTCAATGAACACCTGCCTTGAATTTTCTCAGTTTTGATATTTGGCATTTCAATAAGGCATGGATATTGCGTCACTTTATTAGTACAGATTTGCCACGAAGTCAATGCCAAGATTCTGAAGTTGTGTGGCAAGGTTTCCTTGAACAATTTCCCCTGCCAACAATTTAGCGCTCATTTGTGCTTACGTTGCAATCCCATCTTTGTCCGTCAAGCCGTGTTCAAAATAGCTTTCAGTTGACGAAAACTACATTACGATAGATAACAACAGACTAACAGAAAACAAGGACATGACTAATGAATGTTCTATAACTTTTGATCTAAGGATCCCAAGGCGTCTTTTGGCCTTCACGATGTTAGGCCTCGTAGAATCGTTAGCTTGGTCTTTACAATTCCCAGGGGAACAAACAAATTTTTAATAATTATCATCCAGTTGTTCACGCACATAAAGATCTCTCTAAAATCTGGCGCTCACCTTTATAAAAAGCATACCTTATGGTGAAAGCAAGGGGTCTACGAAATCCAAATGAATAAGGGAAGAGAATAATCAGAATTATAATTCTCAACTGCCATTAAAACATACGGACCTTATGGTTGCTACTCAATACTCCTTCAACACTGCAAAAAGTTTTCTCATAAAATGGAGAATTTTAGTACCGACTACAAGACTGACGTGGCAAAAAAGTAATAAAATATACGATCTGATCTGATCAATCTTAAGCCAGAGGTCTTCCAGGATCACCCTGGCATCAGAATATGAGCCTAGTCGCCATAGTTTATCGAACTTTTCGATCTCTGCTATGACTCTTTGACACAACGAAGACCTTTTCTACTACAAACTTATGCAAACATCGCAAAGGTCGAAGCCTCAGGGGCATAACCACGGAAATCGTCCTCTGACAAAGGCGAAGAAACGTCTAAGCAAAAGAAACATCCCGTTAAATCAGATCCAACTTGCATCTTTTCCGAAGAAAAAAATTATTTTCCCTGTTTTGAAGCTGTATCGGATTAGCTACCTAACTAAGCCTTGACTATTCTCAGAAACCTCAGTGGCAGATTCTCCTAGCTGGTAAGTCTCCCAGATTAGAAGAAACAGACGTATACCGTGAATACTTTTATTTAGTATGGCGTGCTGTATGGAAGCGTGATATGTATGTTGGCACACTAGCGTGCTTTGTAATGTATGACGTGGAACTTAGTCATTATAAACACTTTATGGTATGATGACCTCATATAACTTGGGTCATTGATTGGTCGGGTAAACGTGTACTGGAATTGACCATTGATTGATCGTATTGGTATTGGTCATTGATTCTGCAGTAGTCATGCTAAAGTTGTGTCCCCACAAAGTCCAGCGCTTAGAGTAACACACGATTTTTCTTTTAAACAGTTCAAAGGACACCACTCAAGTCATGTGGACTATAGCATTCAAAATATCATAGCTTTCCTCCCGTGGGTGATGTCATGTGCATCCTCCTTCCCGTATTTAATAACAGAGGGGTTTAGGTTGCTGATCCCTTTAGTTGTAAAATCCAGACCAGTGCACGAGGGTAGCCAGTAATAGGTTAGATTTAGAGCTGCTTAATTCGGTGCATTGCTACCTCACGTAGGAAAGTAAAAAGCGTTATTGACGAATTTTGACAACACCCGTCTCAACCTTTGACATTCAAACTCCTTATATTTTCACGCGATGAACTACAAGGTACAATAAAGGCAATAATTGCCGTGCCGGTTTTATGAAGGACATCCTGTTAGTAAACAAACTGGAAACATCTTTTGGGACCCCTTCCAGGGAAGGTGTTAAATCAGCTTGTACTAGATTCTAGAGTCGATTCAAGACTGCAATGGATGCTGATGTGAGTCGTTGTGAGTAAAACTTTGCAAATACGTAATTTCCTTGTCAGTTGAATTTACTTTGCAATAAATTTTAAAATTGAAATAAACTAAGATATCAGTCCTAACTTTAATTATATTAGTCAAGTTCTAAAATTTAATTTTAATTTTAATTAATTTATTTATTAGTAACACAAAATTTCTTTTTATTTATTAGTTTTTCAAACAATACTTATTAATGCTAACTTTTTTTGGGTGTAATGCGATTAAATTAGTGAAAATTACACCTAACATTGTTTTGATTGTATATTTTATTTTTTTAAATGTTTTCTCATTCTAAATAAGCAATGCTCTGCTTGTTCTATTTTTGATAAATTTATAATGGCTTAACTCCTGATTTTCACCCCTATTTTGTGAATCCTGGTGTTCTATTAACAAGTCCTTGTAAAGATTAATGCCTCTGTTTTTATTAAACAGTCCTTTGTCAATGAAACATTGGTTTAACTTTTTAAAAAACTTGGCCGATCATACTTACTTGAAGTTAATCCAGAAAAAATATAATTTTTTCCTGTAATTTCTATGGTACTTAGATGCAATTGTTGATCAATTATCGTTGATTGATGTGACGGCAGTGACCGAAAGAGACCGTTTGAAGTTTTTGTTTATACTAAAGAAGGTAAAAAATATTCGATCTAGAAAGGTCTCAATCAATTAGCTTGACATTTTAGACAAAATAGATTACTTACTAAAAATACACTTACTTAGAGAGTGAATCGCTAAGGAGTTTTACTAGCTGTAAATAATTCTACGAAGACAGAAGAAGACCTTCCAGAAACTTTGTAATTGTAGGAGTTTATTAACAAGGGATAGTCTTGCGCATTTTCGAGTAATCGATTAAATATTAGATTATTTTCATAGTTGTTTATTGTACTAATTATACCTTTCAGCTTATTGCTAGTGGGCCATCAATTTATTTTCCTTGGCACTTTAATTCATTTTAAAAATCGTATTTCATTTATTTTTTCGTTTACGTAATAGTAGGAAATTTAAAATATTTTACCGCCTCCAGACATTCTAGTGCTTAAAACACTCAACTTTATTCCAAGATTGCAAAGCATAGCCATAAATTTACTCGAAAATTATTCTTGGCAATGATTGGAGGACACGATGTTTTTTCCACACCAATTTCACACTAATTGAGCTCAGATCCTTTTATTAAGTTGAAGTCAAAGTCCTATCTAACGCAATATAAGACATCTGAGCCGAGAGATCTGTAAAATTGTTTTCCATAAGTGGGTTAATAATTTTTTTCAATGCTATCAAACATAGGTAAGAACTGTTACCTGTTTAATCAGGAAAATCGTTATAAATTAAATAAAGTTGTAAGCATGGCGAATACATAGGTTTTTAGACGTGAATTTAACTTTAATTTTATTTCGGTGATTAAAGAACGTTGAGATTAATGAGAAGTTCTTAAAGTCTAAACTTCATGGATATCACAGGAACAAGCAAAGTCGAGAATATTTGGAAATGCTTTTCAATAACAACATTATGAAATCGACTTAATATTTTCAAACTAACTGAAATTGGCATTGAAGGTAAAGATATCCTGCATTCTAAACTACTGAATAAGAAAAGTGCTACTTGTCAAATATTTTCATTATTATAAGGCAATTTTTATCATTTATCTGTCAAATTCTGGCTAATGCCACGTTTGCAGACTGTTTAAACACAGTGGAAGCATTTTTTAATGTAGAATTTTCCTCCATTTGCATGCGCAAATTACTGTCAATGTTCTCGGCACAGCAGAAATTGTCACGAGTTTTAATCATAGAAAAGAATTTAACTAGTAAAAGAAACAGAAAACTTTTGATTTGACAATATTTTTAATTAGGGAGAGGGAGAGGATTGAATTTTTGTTGCCCCATTATTCAGTCTTCATTTTAATCTCAGATTCATAGCTGAAATAGTGTTCACTAAATACTGAGTTATAACCAACTGGCCTAGACTCAAAGCTGTTGCAGAATTTAGACTGTGTACCGGGCACGATCGTCTGGAGAAGCACCCTCATAGAATAGGAGTATACGCCCAACCAACATGCCCCCTATGTGACCTTCAGGAGAAAATAAAGAAGACCCATCTGATACGGTGTCAAGCCCTACAGACAGCGACAGAAACTCAGAGATACTGGGAAGCCAGAAGTCAACTAATGGGCTAATGATAACTATTATAAAGCCTGCCATTTGATTTAATAATAAATACTAAATTAATTGAGTCATTGGTCGTGTAATTCAATTTGTTTGAGTCTCTACAGAGCTAGAAGCAAGCTGATGTTGTAACCAGCAATAAATTTACCGCAGCTTATTAATTTCTCGTAGAATAAATTTATCAAAACTGTCAAGTACTGAAAATTTAAACTGATATTGATTTTAACTTCTTAGATGCCTTTTAACTAAATGAGTATCACTTCGTTATTACTTTATTGAAGCTTGAAAAGTTAGACACCAGATTTTTCTTCATATTAGTTCACTTAGTTCTAACTCAAATTGATCATCCTAATTCAATTATCAACAATAGTTCAGAATACAAAGACACACGCGCTTGGCAAAGAAATAGCCGAATATCTAAACAGGTTAACCTTAAATCTTCAGTTTATGTTCTAAATAAAGCATTAAATTAAAATTACAGAATCATCAATAATTATCCTATAATACTAAATACTAATTGATCTTTGCTAACTACGTTAGTAAACTTATTTTAAAAACCATATTTTTTTGCCTAGCGTCCCGTGCCTTCATAATTAAAGTTAGTAAAAATAGAACTTGCTCAATTAATTTTTGAGAAATATACCATTATTTAAAATTGCCATTTTATCGCTACTTAGCATAATGATGTGCGCGATAGACTTACCTTCACATGGTGCATCCTGGACAGCGTATACTCACACGTCAAAAAGTCTATAAACCAGCAGTTGACTTCAAACTACCATGACCTCATTGTATGCCATATTCCACCACTCAACTCACCTTACCCTTTTTCTCTACTTTTGTGTCTGTCTCCCTTACATCTGTGAATCACTCCTCTGTTCTCCATCTCGACTTTTTGTGACTTTGATGTTCCTAGCCTCTGTCAAGCCAGAAGTCAACTAAAGAGCTAATGATAACTATCACAAAGCCTGCCATTTGATATAAATAAATAAAACTTTTAACTAATTTCTTTTCCTTCCGTTAAATTAACTGAAACAGTTTATGCTCTGACCCACTGATCCAGTATCTAATTTTACTTTACATACTCCTGAAAATAATTTTAAACTTTTTTCTCCCCTGGTAATATTTATTTTTTAAAGTTCCTGATCAACTTAGTCTGTTTGACTTCGTTCTATAAATAATCATTTATTTAACGCTCTTATCTTCTTTCGATATTTCATGGCAACTAACCTGACACTTCGGTATATCCTAATTTATTTGTATTTATTGTTTATTTGTCAAATCTTGTTAAGTAATCTAAGTGACACTAATTTATTACAACACATTATTAGTTTTTTTTATTTACTGAAGATTTTTCAAGTGCAACTTATTAAAGACAAATGAAGATGGACCTTGATCCGCAGTACAGCAGGCTCACTTTTTACAGATCATTACTATGCCCTTACATGCAACCCTATTAACACTTGGCATTTTAACAACAACATCAATTCTAAACTAATCAATTGTTTGACCACTTATCAGCTAAAAAAGTTTGTACAGACTAGAAAATTAGTATATATAAGGCTTGTAGGAAGTGGAGAGAAGTATCTGCCATCATGCATGCGTTCAACTTCATTCTGTTTTTCTGTCTCTTCACCTTAGTCAACTCTCAAAGCAGTAAGTTTGCTGCTGAACTGAGCGAATTTCCATGTTGTAAATGAGTCATATAAGAGTTCGAAAATTTCGCTTCAGCTACAACTGATATATTAGATTTAGGTCATATTTCCAAATTCAAATTGCAATTAGATATATATGATTAAATTTATTAATTTCTTCCATAGATTGTAAAGGCTTTGGAAAATGGTGTGATGGAACCGTGTTTAACCGTTGCTGTGGTGACTTGCAATGTGAATTGAGTGGAGCTTTCAACGGAGTGTGCACCTTTTGCCTGAGCAAGGGTCAAATGTGCCTGCGCGACAGTGATTGCTGCTCAGGCAATTGTCACTGGTATAAAGCATGCGCTTGAATTGCCCTGAGTCTCCTTCACTTGAACATTAATGCTCATTTTCTCAATAAATTTTAAATTGATTATTGCAATTCTTTTACAAGAGTAATACCACATTTCGGACTTATTTTAGAAATAAATTTTTGAAGGGATGAGTAAGATCTAACTTTTCTTCAATTTATATCTCTTTCCTATTCTTTGAAAATGAATTAAGTAATATGCCAGTTTAATCATTGCAGAACTTTCTCCCTGGAGCAAGTCGTTTGAAAACGCACAATTTAAAGGAATCGGCTACCACGCATTAAATATTTTACTTTAAAGCTTTGATTATAAATTCAAAGCTGCTGTTGTAAGTTGGTGTTAAAAAATGCTGAGACATTTGAAAGAATGCTATTTGAACTCATTGATGCAGAGCTGTAATCACACAAGTTGGTAATTGTTGAATTCATCGCCCACCACTCAAACGTATTTCCCTACTCTCCTATCACGTCTATCGACGGCTTATTTCGGCTAATGTCTAACATACGCCACTTTTCAGAAGGCAAACCTCGGAATAAAAGTTCGGGTATGTTTAGCATTTTATACGCAAATTTACGCAATTTGCATTAAAGCTTCTGCTTGCTAACGAGTTAGATTGGATAATATCAATTTCAGTACCATTAATATTATTAACAATTTTCATTTAATTTTATGAAATTGAACACAATTTAGAAGATTAATTGAATTTTAATTTATTGACTACATTGCTCAGGTGGCAATTATTGAAAACTGCTTTAATCATTTAGTAAATGATAACGTAAGCCACTAAATCTTTTCAATTTGCTGTCTTTCATAAAAGATCTCTTATCAGTTCCATGAACTTAAATTGTATAATGCATTTTCAAAAAATTAAATTCCAGTGATTTAAAGGAGAAATAGATTTCTTTGAGAACGCTCTATTCGAAAAAATATTTCATGCCACATGTTGTTTCGAAAAATAGCTTTTATATTTAAAACCAATATAATATTTTCGCTTGTTTTTTGAGAAATTTGATGACGCCTTGTAAAAAGAGTAAATGACTAATGAAAACATAATCATCCTGTAAAGGATAATTTTATTTCAAATTCCACTGACAGAAGCAAGTTCCAACGTTTATTAAATTGAAAGTCTTTAAAGAGTGCAACAATCCCGTATTATTTAAAAACTCACGAGAAGTAATCCCCAGCATTGAGCTCAATTGACCAACGCTGATGTAAACACTGGCTATGCCTGAAAGTGACATCCACACAATATTCAACTGTCTTTCCACAAATAATTAACCTTTTCTATTGCAACAACATTAGTCAACATCCCAGATCACGACGTTATCAGTTGTTTCAATTTCCATTCATTAGTTTCAGCGATTACTTAACCCAACTCTCTTATTACACATTCAATTTCCTCCAAATATTGCACGAAAGTCGAGATTGTTAATCATCATGACTTTTGTTTCTAACTAGCAATCTTTGTTTACAGATCATTGAAATTTTTGCGAGTTGAAGTACTTTGGAAATTTTAATAGGCATTCATTTTCCAGAGATTTATTGGCTGATTCCTCCTCATAGTATCCACAGTCTGTTTGAAGTTAGATTAATTGGGCGGTAACATTGGTTTGATCTACTGTTGGAGGCTGAAGAAAAAGAATAATATGGGCAGTAAATTGAGACGATTAGGTGATTTAAGCTTTTATCGTAATATTTGTATTAACTGATATTCAAAGCCTTTGGTTTATATTATTGTTTGCACTGTCAAAACATCTTGAACGAGCAAATTAAAGCAACTAGAATCAGAATTTAAACGAAACCTGTTAAATATGAAATATGATCGATTCTCAGGACTTATTTTGGTGCAATGTAATACAGTTAAAAGGAGCTAATTAGACCGCAATAAATCACATGCATTTGTCATTGTTGAAACCAACTGGAAGTGGACTTTGAGCATTTGATGGGATGCTTGCGTGTATGCTCATTTTTTAATCGAAGTCTGATTAACCAAACGATATTCACGAGCAATTACTTTTCACTGAACTTTGGCCTTTTATATGTTTGAGCTTCCTGGTAATGAACGATCAGTCCACAACGCTTGATATATGAAGGATTGCGCTTACGTTCTCGTTTAGTCAGAATTATGCGGGCTGCTATTTGTGTTCTTTTAGTCTGCATATTTGCCTTTGGCCGATCAGAGGGTCGTAAGTTATTATTTAGATGTTTAAAGAGTGGCATTCTCAAAACATGTTATTTTCTCTTTCTTGTCTGATGAAATTCAAAGAATAATAGAGACTAAAGTCTGGAGGGTTATAAAAAGCTTTTCTCCTGTAGATTGCCAGGATCTTGGAGAATGGTGTGACGGAACAATATTCAACCGCTGTTGTGGTAACCTAGGCTGTGAGCTGACTGGTCCATTCAACGGCAGATGTGCGATTTGCGTTAGCTCCAACAGATTTTGTTGGAATGATAGTGTTTGCTGCTCCGAAAAATGCCTGTGGTACGGATTATGCGCCTAAATGTAATTACATTTATGCCGATTATCAGTTGACCAATAAATTGAACCTGTCATTTTTTTATATTAATTTTCACCCAAAAATAAGCCTTTTATTGACAAAATCACAATGATAAATTCATTCAAGGCCTTTTTAAACTTTAATACGGGAAGTTTTAAGGGACGAGGGCACCCCTTTCCATGGTAGAACAACTTATTTTCCCCATTTACATTGTGGTATTGTGACGTAAATTGAGCGAATCTCAACAAAGCACAAGGGGAGGCATAAGAGAGAGGATAGATTGGAGGTTGTTTTATTTAATTTTAGTATCTGAAAAGTGGAACTAATAATTCGTCTCCCGTATAGTTGATTAAGTTCTTATCCGTAATCCTCAGTACTTAGAAAGTGATTGACTAATTGTGTATCTCGACCTTGATCCTACTCACGCATTAAGAAATAAATGGTTTTCGGAGTTGATACAGCTTCAGCTGAATTTACACAAAGTGAATCATAGCTTGCTAAAGTAGAAAATTGAAATTTAAGGAAATGTACTAGTCTACGTTTTGAATTTTTTTTAAGAATAATAACGCAAAAAAGAAGTAACGACCAATAAAGCTAACAATCATACAAATCGTATTAGTTCAATGAAATGTGAACTAAACATCGCGTTACGCTACCGCGTGTGCTCAGATGAAAATTGCTCTTCGAGCAAGTCGATTTCTTTTTCATTGAGACAAGAAAAGCATTCACTTGGTGTGCACGGTTGGGCAGTTAAGCCTTGTTCAAAATATGTACTGAAAGGATTAGAAGAAGATTAACGAATGCCTGGCTTAAAAATTTGGGACTTTGAGAAAATGGGGAAGTGTGAAGTTTCAAATAGAAGTATAAATTCTGAAATCGATTTAATGGAATTAATTATACCCCGTTTTCAACATAACATTGGACACACTACAAAGATTATTATTATGAATATGTGGTCAAAATCATAATATCTCACTGCCTGATTCTTTAGGTTTTTTTTCACTGTAACATTAATAAAAATCATTCAAATGTCTATAAAAAGGAGAACTGGTGACAAAACACAGGAGTGTTGTATAAAAAACATTTCAATACCGTTTTCCTCTAACTTTTTCAAATTATTTCAATTTTAAACAAACGGAGATGTCTAAGACGGCATGACTTCCAAATTCTCAAAAGACCACCAACACGGAAACACCCTAAGGCTGAAAGCGTTTAAAAATGCAAACCTACTACTCATAATATCTTCCAAGATTCTAATAAGGAAGGAAGTATTCCAACTGTTCCCAGGCTCGTATAAGCTGATAAATCGTTTCTCGCCTCTACTGATTGTTAAGCGAAATCCGGAGGTATGTATTCATTGGCATAATCCATGGAAGAGTAGCTTAAACTTAACCACCGGTTTGTTATGTTGTGCTTTATAAACAGCAGCCAAATAATCCCGAACGACCATTTACATTGTGGCTGCTATCGGCAGAGAACACGGATTTCTTTGAAATCGCTCTCCAAAATGTTTGATATTGTAATCTTACTTATTACCTTTACGGTTCAGTTAATAAAAAATGCATATTTCCAGTCGTGAATTTCAATTTCCGATTAAATTGAGCACCGGATCTCATGTAAATACAGAAAGATAAAATAATGTTATATTTTAGTCAAAAGTAGTAAATACAGGGTATTACGACTGACGACCCACTGACCATTCAGTGACTCGCAGCAAGAGCCGAAAGTCTTTACCGTGAACTTTGATACGCAAGGCAACACACCTCAACATGCCTTGGGAAACTTTTATTTTCATTTAATACGATTTCTGCAGTCGCATTGCAAATGGATTGGCAAAGGACATTTAAGCCTCAAAATAACCAAACAAATTTAACACGCTGGAGGATAAATCGAGCAATCCGGCAGCCCATAAACCTGCGGAACGCGTATGCTCTTCTCCAAAAGCTTCACGAAAGAGTGTAGATTGTAAAGCATGATGTATGTGCTGATGCACCTTCTTGCATGAAAAAATGCTCACTCTCAATTTTGCCCCATCAGCTGCCCTATGAATGAGGTATCAGTAACGCTTCATACATTTCACAGTTCACGGTGTTGGCAAAGAAAAAAAACGTACCAGCATTCCGTAAAGTCGAAACAGCACACCAAACGCCTACTTTAACATCATGTAGGGTTGCATCAAAGTGTTTCCTATGATTGCTTGTTGATAAATAGCAAGCGCTTTGGGAATTCATGCATCCGCTAAGACGGAACCATGATCAATCGGAAATATTTAAAGATTTGGATCGACATAGTCATCAGCGACGTGGGTGAGTAATGATTGACAATAATGCTGTTGTTTAGTGTAGTCCGTAGGCTGTAAAGTTTGTATTACCCTACCTCAGTACCCTCTTCAATATAGTTTGATATTCAGTTGGGAGGATGAATGTCTGGGTGATTTTTGTACACTTCGTAGTAGAGTCGAGTAAACACGTTGAATATTTTTCGTTGAGCAAGTCGTATGAACATTGTTAGGTTTGGCATTGGTGACTGAACTTGTAGCTCTAAATTTCACGCTCATTTTATGGTCAGTAACTTTAGTAGGATATTTTGTGGTGAATCCTTTATTTGATTTTATAAACAACTTGCATCCCAAATGGGTTCCGACAATAAACGAGCTTTGTTTGGTTGAAAGACGCATACTGCGGGACAGTATTCACAGCCGTTACTGACAAGTGGCAATGAAACACTGAGTAATACACAGTTAACAAAATGGCCACTGGACATCTTATGACCAAGCGCGAGTGCTCACTAACATTTTCAGTATGACAAATGACAAGGGATCTCTTTTCTTCTTGGCCACATTGTAGATAGTGTTAATTTAATTTTTCGGCATTAGGGTGGGAGGGAGGAGAAGGAGGGTGGAGTTGATGAGCGCGCGGCGTCTGGTGTTAAACCATTTACTGGGAAAATATGAGAAATTTAGACTGAGAAAATCTGCTCAATTTCCTTGAGCACTGCACGATAGCATCCAAAAAAGCTGAGTTGATTAAAGATAAGAAAACGCCTGACGCAATATTGCACAACTATCTCAATTATTAATGTGAGTCAATGCAATTTAGAATAAATAATGGCATATATAAATCAGAATGAGACAGAAAGGTATCAGAAAAAGCGGACTAACGCAGTCGAGCGGACCACTGTTACCTACAAAAATAGTTCTAAATAAAATGGAATCGAAACTATTTATTTGCAAATTTGAAATGAATTGAGCAGTTTGAAATGTAGACGAATTGTTGAATTAGCATCCCACATATCATCTTTGATTCGTCTTTGGTCACTTTGTAGGATTCATTAAATCCCACTTCCCTCTGAGGATACATAGCATCTATCTATTTTTCAAAGGCGCAGTTTGAAGTGATCTTCAATTCTAAAGAAATGCCTTCTAAAAGCCCTGCTAATGTTAAATATTTTGCGTTTTGCTTCAGAGGAAATTTACCTTCACCCATATTTTTAAAGATCCTCGAATAACCTACAATTTTACCAGAAGTAGAAAATGAAGTTTATAGATAGAGCTCATTCTAAGGTGTCGACGCTACTTCAAACGATATTTGCTTGGATAGCAAGCACTTCATTTCCGTGATGGAATTTACGAGTCAATAGACTTGCGACCTCCGTCCTTTATCATTTTATATACATATATATCTCTGAATGTATCTCTGTTCTCGAGGTTTTATCCATCCCTCGTTTATTTTTTACGCCTGATTCATATGAAATGCGTACTTAAATAAAGTCACTTTTCCAGTAATGAAGCGGCAGAACGTCAATAACTCATCAACACACACACACACAGACAAACATATATATTTATATTTCTTCAAACCCGAATTAGGCAAAAATGTCGTTAAATGGTAAACAAACACTGCAATAAAATTAACTATTTGAAGTAAGAAAACTATGTTGCGCAAGAGTACACACATAACCCTTATTAAAATACCCTTAGCTAAATTAATTCAATGTTTTATTTAAATACCATGACCCGATGAATGACAAGCTAACCCTTTAAATCGTTAGGAAGATTAGGTGTTCCTCAACTGCATGATTGAAATACCTTTATTTGAATGCCAAAAGCGTCTCAAATTGTAAGGAAGATGCGATCAACGCGATGGAAGGGAAAGTAGAGTTCATGAATTACATGGCCAATTAATTGCAACAAAGTTTGAAGGCAATTATATTCGTTGGAAGAGACAGTATCTCCCTATTTTTTTTCAAAAGAGGAAGTCGAAGGCAGATTCGATCATTTCATCACTTTCGTACATCTGTTCAAAGTATATATGAACTCATTTGGAGGCAACTATTTTTTGTTTTCTCCAAAGACTTTTGACTATTAATTAGTGAATATTTTTAATATTTGAATTTGAAATTTCTTCCCCTTTAATAATGCTTCAGAATTGCAAAATCACACTTTATTCGAATTTTGTATTAACACTATATACCCTTACTAATTCGACACGTAGAATGTGCGTTCTTTTCTAGATTTATATACTTTTCATGCATATAAATTTACTGACTGATTCAAACCCTATTGCTTGGAATAAAAATATGGAATTTTACTTGATTATTTCACTAACAGCGTGCAATGTGTCAAGGAACATTTAAAAAATGAAACAATGGAAGCGTCGAGAGGAATTTAAATATTAAATCAAAACGCATAGTTCATCTTTATTTGTTTTAATTCACCAGCATTCTATTTTTCATTGTAATATCACTAATTTCTTCAATAGTGATGTGAATTTTATTTTTAAGAATAAGCAATATGACGAGGAGAATGCAGTCAAATGTAGTTATTTAAAAAATTAACAAAAAGCAGTAATGTCATTTGAGCAATTTCAAAATGAGCAGTTATTGAAAAAATCTTTTAGACTAGAACAGAAAAAGACGCAGTTTCAAAATGCGTTGAACATAAAATTTTAGAGGTTCATAAAATTTGAAAAAAATTTAAAATATTATTTGTTTCTAAATTTAAAACCGCAAACAACATTTAATTAGCCCTAATCCAACTTTTATGACGCAAACTATTTTCCGTTTCTTTGAGTAAATATTGAAAATTCTCAATATGGGCACAGGCCTATGAAAGATCACTCAATTCTATAAAATTTTGTTATATTTATACTTTATTTTATTATATTTTAAAAAGTAGTTTGGCATATGGTTGATTTACCTCACAATAAAACAGCTAGTTTTAAATTTAGCGCCATTACATGGGCAGAATTAGAAATTGGTTATGGGAATTTACTTACTTAAAGTGCACTGTTAATGGCACGTTTGACTGCATATGTTTGGGATTTCTGATTTGAATTAAGCGATAACGTCTTTAAATATCGGATGTGAATACGATCAAAGACAATTCGTAGTCTATCAGCAATTGCTTAGCGTAAAATAGGATTCTATAACAAAATAAGAAAGACCCAAAATATATTTTTCACAATTTGTTTATCATTTTAATGTATTAATGAGGTAATTTGTGAAATATAGATTTCTAACTGAACCTGAGAACATCGCTATCAGTATGAGTAACAAGTCTGAATTATAGGTGAATGAACGAGAAATATTCAAATTAAGATCCATTTGGGTCCATTATTTGCAAAATTAAAAACATTGCTCATTAAAGTTTAATAAGCAAATTAAAAGTTTATTTCTAAAAGTACAGTTCGATTTCACAGATAAGGCAACGACAACTTTTCAAATAACAAATACTTAATGCAATCAATATATGTTGTTCAATGAAACACTTTACAAGTAAGGGTACAACTATCCAGACATATTGTTCTCAAATGAAACAACAGCTCAGTTGTAATGGTGGATGCAAATGAAAGCTTTCACCAAGTGCACATTTGAAAAGTCCTTTACGTGCCGTGGTATGGCTAGAGATAATCTCTCTAAACTCCCAAAATTGGCAAATCTTATCCATGCATAGTGGAAACCTATAAGTGCAATATTAAAGTGCACATTTATTTGAACCCTTCAGGCCAAATGCATATGTCATATTTTATTGCTTCTGGCCTTTCTATAAATAAATCAGCATATATATAAGGCTTGTAGGAAGTGGAGAGAAGTATCTGCCGCCATGCACGCGTTCAACTTCCTTCTGCTTGTCTGTCTCTTCACCTTAGTCAACTCTCAAAGCGGTAAGTTTGCTGCTGAACTGAGCGGATTTTCATGTTGTAAATGAGTCATATCAGAGTTTAAAAATTTGGCTTCAGGTACAACCGATATATTAGATTTAGGTTATACTTCCAAATTCAAATTGCAATTATATATATATAATCAAGTTTATTGATTTCTTCCATAGATTGCAAAGGTATTGGAGAATGGTGTGATGGAACCGTGGTTAATCGCTGCTGTGGTGACTTGAAATGTGAATGGTCTTCACTTTTCAACGGAGTATGTGCCAAATGTCTGAGCAAGGGTCAACTGTGCTCGCGTAACGATCAGTGCTGCTCAGGCACTTGTCTTTGGTATAGAGTATGCGAGTGAATTGTACTAAGTCTCCTTCATTTGGAAATTAGTGCCTTTTAACCCAATAAATTTCAATTTCGTTAATGCAACTCTTTTTTAAGAGTAATACAATTTTGTCTACTTACTTTATTTCCCGCCGCACGAATTTAATCTTAATGTTAATTAAATTGAAAGTCTTTAAAGAGTGCAGCAATTCCATATTATATAAAAACCCGCGAGAAGTAATCCCCAGCATTGAGCTCAATTGACCAACGCTGATGTAAACACTGGCTATGCCTGAAAGTGACATCCACACAATATTCAACTGTCATTCCACAAATAATTAACTTTTTCTATTGCAACAACATTATTCAACATCCCAGATCACGACGTTATCAGTTGTTTCAATTTCCATTCATTAGTTTCAGCGATTACTTAACCCAACTCTCTTATTACACATTCAATTTCCTCCAAATATTGCATGAAAGTCGAGATTGTTAATCTTCATGACTTTTGTTTCTAACTTGCCATCTTTGTTGACAGACCATTGAAATTTTTGGGAGTTAAAGCGCTTTGACAATTTTAATGGGCATTTATAAAATTAATGGTAAAAGTAGATATCTAAGGTAGGAAATTTAAAAAATATAGATTCCATTTTTCATAGTTTTATTGGTTGATTCCTCTTCATAGTATCCACAGTCTGTTTGAAGTTAGATTAATTGGGCAGAAACATTGATTTGATCTACTCTGTTGGAGGCTGAGTTTGGTAAAATATTGAAGAAAAAGAACAGTCTGAATAGTGAATTGAGGCGATCAGGTGATTTTTGATATTGGAAAATCGAATTGGTTCATCGACCTACTTTTACTAGTGTGCATGTATGCTTAAAAATGAATTTTAATCTTAGAAAAACTAGCTATTACTAGGAAAGGTGCTGATATTCATTGTTGTTAAACAAATTGAATTCCTACTGCTTTGAACTGATAAAAGTTGTAATTGTTTCACTGCGTTAAATAGCACATTTATCGCATTTACTCCAACTCTTCAATATTTTATAATTGTTCTAAACCTTTATACATTGAAGTTGGAACTGCTTAAAAAATCAGGATATTTTTGAGGATAGAGGAAATTATATTTTATCATCCAGAAATAATAAATATCATATATCCAATGACGCATAGATTTCCAGCACGTAGAGAAACATAGGCTTAACTATCTAGCTGTTTAAAGTTAGGTGTTGTTTAATTTTGAAATCAAACGTAACAACAGGCAAATAGACAACTTTTGGAAACTATTTATATTTGACATTGATATATTAATTTCAAATCTGCATCTGCTTATTTGACTGGACTTTTCAATAATTTATTTATTATTTAAGATATTTTATGAAAGATTTACGATTGATTCATTTTCAATGCAAAAGTACAAATGACCATCTGTTTTTAATGATGTCATTGGAAAAAGTTTGACGAATTCTCATTGAAAACGCTATTATTGCTTCCATGGACAGAACTCCAACAGCTATTTGTAATTTCTGGCCAATTAATATTTAAATCCTTTGTTTTACATTTTTTGGACTAGCAAAACATGTAAAATGAGTAATTAAAAGAACCAGAATTGAAATTTAGAGGACACCTATTTTACTTGAGATATAATCGGTTGTCAGGATTTAATTCAGCAAAATGAAAAGGATCTAGAAGAAGTGAAACAGACAACGACTAATCTTATGCAGTTATCGTTGTTGAAGACAGCTGAAAGTGAATCAAGTGAATTATACTTTAAGATTGAAAATAATCAACTAAAAATCAGTAATTAAAATAACCAAAATATGGGGTTTTGGTGCATTATTTGCATAAATTTGCTCGCAAAAATTACCTCTCGCGTCGTAATAATTGGACCAAATTCAGACTGTGTAATCGGGTGGAATTTGTCAATTCTCTTCATCGTTTAATAAGCAAATTAAAAGTTTATTTCTAAAAGTACAGTTCGATTTCACAGATAAGGCAACGACAACTTTTCAAATAACAAATACTTAATGCAATCAATATATGTTGTTCAATGAAACACTTTACAAGTAAGGGTACAACTATCCAGACATATTGTTCTCAAATGAAACAACAGCTCAGTTGTAATGGTGGATGCAAATGAAAGCTTTCACCAAGTGCACATTTGAAAAGTCCTTTACGTGCCGTGGTATGGCTAGAGATAATCTCTCTAAACTCCCAAAATTGGCAAATCTTATCCATGCATAGTGGAAACCTATAAGTGCAATATTAAAGTGCACATTTATTTGAACCCTTCAGGCCAAATGCATGTCATTTTTTATTGCCTCCGGCAATTTAATGAATAATTCAAAAAGTGAAAGGCCGGCTATTGGGTACCATATTTTAATCATCAAAATTATATTTGAATTCTGAAATGTGCATTATGTATTGAGGTTATTAAATTCATAATTTCAAACAAAATAACATTTCTGTTCAATATTTGAAAAATTTTCTTGTTCAATTTAATTTTACTTTTAATTACTTGTTTTTATATTTTGTGAGGGAATTTTAAAATTTATTAATTGACGTATAGTTACCAAAACTGAGTTGAGTAGATATTAATATGTTGATACTAAGGCATTTAATCCGAAAAGATAGAAGAATACTTTTAAGTCCATTAAATTGCTTTTATTACAATACTTAAACAAAATTTAATCTCAAATAATAACTGTGTATTTTCAAACCTCTTCTAACTACGTATTTATTGCATTAGCGGCGAATGATTTCGTTTATCTATGAACAGTAATTTTATGTGATTTTTGGATTTTGAACTAATCGAACAATTAAATCAGGTTCGAAAAATTCAAATATGCTGGTTCGTTCTCTGAACTCTCAGGTATGTTTTTTTTGCCACTACGTCCGGCGTTTTTTGGCTAACATTTGATTAGGCTCTTCCACAAGACCGAGCAGTTGTTTACCATTAAATTTTAAAGCTTTTTGAAAAGAAAGAATATATCAAAATATTAGCCTGTTTGCCTATTTGAATGGATATAATGATAAAGTGAGTCCTATCGCATTCACGCTTTCTGATGTTCATGTCATGCTGAATGCATTCAAGCATCTAGAAGAGACTGGCAAATTTAAGCGGCAAACACGTCGAAGTTTTGACAAAAATAAAACTATTAAAATCTATTACGATTGAAAACAAAATTAAAGACGGCACTTCTGTTTATTTCCTTTGTGAACATGAAACAACATCTAAAGTCAGTGTTTCTAAATATACCTATTGAATTTTACAATGAGCTTGTAATAAGCGCTCAAAACGAACATTCAGCTGGGCTCTAAGTAATTGTCACAATGAGTTGTAATAACGTGATTCTTGTTTAAAATTAGACAGTAGATCGTTGTGTATCGCATAAATCTATTTCAAGTACTAATTTGCAATTTCGAATTATGAACTAATTTTGTTCTACCGAATGCTGGTGTAACTTGAAGTCTAGCCATTCAGTTCCAACTAACAATCTTCCACCTCAGTGCTTTCTACTTTCTCTCCAAACGTCGAAAAATTATCTGATATTCCTTCTGCTATTTCAAAGATTGTGTTATTACGCTAGTCCCTTGGATCAGTTGATTAATTGGAGGTCAGTCAATGCCTCCTAATCAGATTATAAAAGTATTCTTAAATTTGATTAGAGATAATAAAGGCTTATGATTGTGTTTTTTAAACAGGTCAAATTTTCACCATTATTTAAAGCATATGTTGAGAACGCAAACGTACTTCATAATTATGGAAGCTACTTAAATAATAATAATGATTGCCAGTCAAATGTCCAATCACCATGAAGATTTATTCTCATTAATTAGGTTTTATTGCAAACAATTTACCTGCATTTGCCCTTATAAATGCAAAAGTACGCTTTAGTTCCATTGCTCGGACTTTGAGACAAAAAATTGCGCGTTTGCGTGTTTATTTCATGAAACCTATTTCGTTTCATTACTCGCAAATTAAAATTGACTACTTCTAAGGCTAATTTAGTATGCACCTGACAGAATGAGAAGGATTTGATGAGGAAAAGTATTTTTTTAATCTTTTTGGTCTCATAAAATCCAAAAAGACTAAACGTATTATTTTCAAGTCCTAACTAAACTTGTCCAATGGTATTCCATAAAATTATATGCGGGATGGATTTACATCCCTGCCTTTTCGTTCTTTCCACCGTCTATTTAATCAAAGCAGAGAAAAAAAATTTTTCGAATAGAAAAGTATGCAAATTCAAATTCAGAAAAAACCGATTTTTTAAACATTTTTGGAAATACTTGGAATTTGGCTAATATTGAGACCAAAATAAAGAGTGCATTCTCGATTGCCAAGTCCACTAAAGAATTGAATGAAGGTCACAATTAGAAGCATATATTTGAAAATTATAGCAAAGAAAACATGGAAGATAAAAGTGAAATCTCCTTTACTATATATTATTTTGAACTATTATTAGTATCCGAAGGTTACACATTATTAAAACTAAATGTTTTTATTTTCAATCGGTGCAGTGCTTCGAAATAGACGCTTTTTAAAGCATAACCCTAATGAACGCCAGCGCACTGGGGACAACTTCAATCAGCCAATGAAATGTAGGAATGACAGTATTTATGGGTTCAAGTGCTAACAGCGAACCATTTCAATTACCCACAAAAATACAAAAGTTTTACAACTGTGATTGAGGGAAGAAAATTATATTGGCTTGTGGAAAGTCTAGCAAATTATATTCAAAAGTGGTCGACAAGCAAAATCTTAATCTCACAATTTGTGCTTGGATTGTAGGAGTGTTTCTTTCTTATGTTCAATGTTTAGTGATTGGGTATTTTTGGTCAGGAAACTTGGGACTTGTCACTTCAAAGACACTTTTCTTCTAGCGATTGAGAAGGTAGATGATTTTACATAATGGTTTGAAATTTACACTTTTAGCCTAATAGAGATAGAGTTCTATTTTTATAAAAGTTCGAATATTTGTTGCCCACATGATTTGGTGTTGGCTGGAGTTACAGAACTCTAAGTCTAATACTTTTGTCTTCATGAAATGATTAAATGATTCTCCCGAAGTTTTTACTTCGAATTTTGTCTACGTTTACAGAATAGTAGGTTTCAAGTGGCACTCATCTCATGTTGCGAATTATTAATCTACTAATGATTAATAAATGTTCTATCTCCAATCAATCAATGATGAATGTTTGTCAGTTTCAAAGGCATTTTTTGTATGTCATTGCTGAAAGATTTCAATATTTTTTCAAAGATGATTTAATTAGAGAAAATATTAAGAAATGAAACTAAAGGCTACTAGCTCCGCAGAGTCACGCAAAATTGTTTTCCCTAAAATGTATTTTTTATAATATTTATTTTCAAATTTTTTATATGCCACATATTTATGGATCGATTCAGACAGTTCTAATGAATTATATGTCTGGATCATTTCATCTTTCAAGTCCTGACACTGGAAAACTGAATCTTGATCGAAATTTCACCTAATTGTACAAATATCTCGATAAGCAAAAGCATTATGAAAATTTGCTGTCAGATTGTGGAAAAATAATATGGAGACGTAAACAAAATAAAATGAGAGTATTTTCATCTCATCTTCTTAATTTGTAAGTTATTTTATTATTTATTTAAAAATGGACCTTGGAAGTTTCGCAGTCTGTTGGGAAAGATTTGTCATCTTTCCTTATTTGGCTTATGTTAGTTACCCGCCAAGATCTGTACAAAAGTTTCATTAATTTTAAATAAAACGAAGACCTGTTAGCGACATTAAACAAGCAATTAATCCTGTTAATGAAGATGTCTGCAGTATTCAGAAACTAACCGTAAAATTTGTGATGAGTTGAGCATTTGTCAAAACTTTGCACTAAGTTATCCGCCCAAATCTAACATAATTCGGAAAAGAAGGTTAAAAAACTGCCTTATGTCCGGTGAATAGTTAAAAAGAGTTTTTGCTTTTGATGTAGATTTTAAAGGATTTACTAGACCGCTCAATTCATTTACAGGAACCGCCACGGTTAAATTGGGTACGTACAGATATACTGAAGTGGGCTTGTCATTTTAATACTAAATTTTGTAGCGATTTAAAATAAATGATAGAAGAACGCTGTTGTCTTTATTCGGTTAGAAAAGAATTTATTTCCAGTTGGCATCGTATTTTCATTTCATTAATTAAATGAAGACTGAGGAAAAAAATTTGAAATTCAGCAGGATCTGAAGCAAACTGAAAATATATCAACGTGAGAGAGGAAGGGGGGCGGGATATTACTAAGTTTTGAACTATAAGTCAGAGTATAAGCACATTTAAATAATGTAAATATTCAAGGGTTTCCGGTTTAAGAGTTAGTTGAACCATGACATTCATTGCACCACCCAACCGTGGGATGATAATATAGGAAATGATAATGTGTTGCACTTTTGATATATATGTGATTGTAGACCAAATAATATCGAGATAATTCACGGGGCAGTAAATTAAATGATTGCGTAATTTCGATGTTTAATGTTTTGTTTCATTTTGATTTGAAGGAATAGCATAACGCCTACATGTTAAAACTGCTTAGTTATAAATTGGGACTTATATTTCTTACGTTGAGATTGTTCAATGATATAACAAGTTTCCTTAAGACTTAACTCTGATTGGGCATAATATCAACCTAAAGCATTTGCTAAAATTCAGGGAACGAATCATTAAATTTTTTGCTTTTTTAACCATGAACTGCCCAGTTGTAATAAAATATACAATTAGAAATTTAAATGGAGAAAGCCTCTTTGATATCGCCACGTTGCTCTCAGCGCCATCTGCCAGTGGTATAATTCAATTAATATGAGTAACAGATTGCAATGCTTTGAAGAATAATAGCGATAATAATGTTTCTACGTAATTTATTTCCATAAGAAATATATCACAAATAAATTTTAAGTTCGATTAATAATCTTCTATATGGAGTATTAATTTAGGCCAGTTATAGGTTGCTATTTCTTTTCCACTACATTTGATTGACGTTTGCATAATTTTCCTTTCCAAAATAAATTAATATTATTTTGAGCTAAAAAGAATTCATTGCTTTTTAGAATATTTTTCTTAAATGCAGTTTGTCAGTTGAAGGATTTTCCAAAATATCCAAAATTTTAGAAAGTTGGTAATATTTAATTTCCACGAAACATCTCCCCATCTATTCTCATATTTAAAAAAGGATTAAGTCATTATTGCGCAGTGCTTAAAAATGCTTATCCAGATCGCTTTTTCTACAAATTTTCAAATCTCTGAACAGAAAAATGGTTGGCGTGTGTCCCTCTACTACTTTGACTATCGATACGACATCATCTCTAATTGAGATTGGGCAAATTTTTTAAAGGCATAACTATCATAGCTGAACAAACAACATTTCGCATTATTTTACTTTGACATTGAAATTTTGGGAAAAAAAGCCAGTTAACTGATTGATCCAATGAATTGTATCTAACTTTTAAAATCTTTATTATTAACGCAATTCATATGTAGTTATTTGCCACTATGTTTTAATCAAGTATATTTGAAAACAGCATTGCAAGTCAAAATCGTTATTTAAAAAATATTCACCTCCAATCAGGGGAGATATTATGCGTTTTTCCAATTGGTGGGAAAGAATTCAAATATGTTTGAAAATGCCTTTCATTTCGAAATATATAATAACAAAATTATTTTCTCCATGTCTTCAGCTGAAACTAAAAAAAGCCGCCAAAGCCTTGCCTTCATTTAATTAAAATATTTAAACTGATGGATTTATTTATTTCATTTAAATTTATCGGGTGAAATTGCCATTTAAATTGCGGGTAATTTATGTGTGCCTCTTTAATTGGCCATTTTCAGGCGTGCATTAAAAGGCGATATTTTCCCAAGAATAATTTTTTGCAGTTTTGTATATTTTTATATAATTAATCCGAGACGATTTCCTCCTAGCATTTGTTAGGTCTATATTAACTTATTTCAAAATAGTTTCGGTAGATATTTTCCTTGCTGCATTTTTGAAATACACGTTTGCTCTACTTAACTGGCCTTAAATTTTTTTCAAGCGATTTAAGAGTTTCTTTTTACAGCAGCCTGCATTTTCAAAACCAACTTATCCATTAAAATAATGGTTTATAAATCCATATTGTATGTCTTGAGGAATTCAATTCATTTTACAAATCTACACAAAAAAGTTTTGCTCAAACCCAAGTTTTATTTGATGTTTTTTTCATTAAATATATTAATTTTTCATATCTATTGCTATAAATTTAAAGCTAGTATTTCCTTTAATAATGCAGGCTTATTTACTCATAACGAGAACGAAGAACTTGGATAATCCGAGTTATAAGATATATTCCTATTAATAAATAAAACTTAGCCTGTGAAGCATTTTTATCATGGTATCTGACCATTGCCGGAATGCCGCAGAATGTTTTAACTTGATAAAACTAAATATTAAATATGATTGCTAATTTCATTTTAAAATTTCTTTGCACAGCACTATTCTATAAAGCCAAACTTTATGCTGTCTAATTAACATCCGTATTGAACTAACAATTCGAAAATATCATCCCACTTTTTGGCTTTAAATAACTTAAATTGCTGTTACTTAAATTACTGTGTGTGTGCCAAATGGTTTGATTTGATTCCACGATCAAAGATCGTATATTTAAAATGCAGTAGGTGATGAGATTCATGATTCCTCATTGAAAACTAAATACATCTAACAAAGAAGGATTTCTTAACTCTAATTTTCATAAGGAACTGTAGTACTACACTACCTAGTCGCCGACCGTCCAATTGAAAAACAAAGCTTTCAGATATTATCACCTTTTGGTCAGAAAAGAAGAAAATGTATTCCATATGTGTTCGGTTTCAATCAACGCTCAATATGTTGAAGTTAAAATAAATGTAAAATAAATCCGCTTAAATTTTTACTCATTAGTTTAGCAGATAGTAATATTCCTGATTTCCCAGGTTACCAATTTTAAAAATGATTTTGGCACTATCGAAGTATACGCTTAAAGTCACTTTTTGGAAAAGAAATATAAAAAAATTTATTTTGAACCTTAAGAAGGAAAGATACTTTCAGTTTTGGTAGCCCTTTGAGCTGAAAATAGCACCAATATGCGGGTTATGTGTAACTTTTAATAAAGCCAGTGGAGGAAACGGTTAAAATGTTGATTGGTGAGGCGATAAAATTTTAATTCAATTTTGCAACAACTATTTGAAGTGAAAATTAAAAATGTAGCACATAGCGCTTTATAATTTCGAGTTTGTTCTGCAGAACTGTGAGAAAAACGCGGGAACGACTGTAGTCATGACATTTTGCGAAGGTTATAAAGAAAGGCCCATCTTTCTCTAATCTCAATAGTTGCTCAATTACAGTTATTTAGGGAAGTTACACGAAAGGGAATAAGAAATTTATTAATAAATTCCTGGTTATTTATTTTAGTTTTTGAGTAAAAATATTGAAATAAAATCAACATATATTCTATAATTGTATATTTTTCAGCTTCTTACCAATTGAAGAGATTGGTGTTTATGAATTGTATTTATATTTGGGGCATTTCACGGAAGGCATCCCAAATCATAAGAAAATACACTAGGCTGTGGTATTCATTCTTTCATTTATTTCTAGAAAAAACGTTTTATTGGTACACAAATACTTTACCATATAATAGATTACACTAATCTTTTCTTCTCGAGAAAATTATTTTTTCATAAATCACTACTGCATTAATTATCATGAACCATCCTCTAATATAATTAGCTGCCGTTGGTGCCTCAAATTGGCAATTAAAAAAGTTTTTTTTTAAACCAAAGTCGGCGATTAATAAGGAAATTAATATTGGGAGAAAAGGCAGCAGAGCGAATGTATTAAAACCTACAGTAAAATTTGGGAAAACCCTTATATTCGGGGCTCAGTTACAATTTAAAAATTGGAAATATGAAACGGAATTGTTTAAATTTAAGGCACTTAGAGTAGAGCTCCATAAATTGTGGAAAATAGCTAAAATGGTGGAATGGTAAAGATATTACCTCACCATGGTAAATGGTAAATTTACAAGACTAGTTCAAACGCGAAGCATAAGGTACAGTACTTGGGGAAAAAGTGAGAATACTTAGCCAGAATACCAACTTGACAAACATACTTTCCTAATTGTTAGTAATGGAAGCTACTTAGCGTAGTAATAAGCGGAAAGATTCTTCTCCTTTTGAAGCATCCTTTTTGGTAGCGTCACACTACCCTTATTAATGAAGCATAAAAATATTTTAGAGTTTATTTTCCCTATTTGGTCATTATTTATTCTATAATTTGAATACCAATAATTTTTTTCGTAAGTTTCCTTCTAAATAAAAACTCTGTGCCGATAGGATTGAAATAATTTCAGTAGATATTAATGTTTTTGAATTAAAAAAATGTGTTTCAATGACACGATGGGGAGGTTATTACCATCAAATTAATATTGTTTGATTTTAGCCGTCAAGCTGCATCTCTGCATGCTCCGTTCCGTCTACTATTTGAATAAGTAATAAAATCAATAAATAATTATACATAACTTATCATGCTTTTTATACTCTTGCATCTAGTTCAGATTTCTTGTTTTGAGAAGGGACTTTGGCAATATGTAGTCTGTTTTAAGTTTGAATAGGTGCAAAGCATGTGATATTTTGAGGCAATGAATTAGAGCCAATAATGCGCTAAAATGTCAAATTTAAAATCCCTGCACCTGATTGCTCTTAATCAAATAATTAAATATAAACTAATTGGCAAACACCTCGTCATCGACTAAGAAGTTCCACAGACATAATAAATTCCGTTTTGTGCATTAGAATTTGGAGTCATTGATTAGAAGAATTCTATTTGAGGGGCATAAATAAAAGATAGCTGGGAGAAAATTGAGAGACATTGGCATGCTTATTTTCGTATACAATAACATGGAATATACATCAAAGTAGGAACAGGCGAGATCTATCCATTCCTTAACTTCCGCATGCATACATACCCACCGTCTGTCACAAGCACCAAATACTTGCCATTCGAATTGATATCGATGGAGGTGACGACGCCTCTTTTTGACCTAGTGTCGTGTCGACTCGTTGTTGGAAATTCTGAATTTTTAAGTTCAATTTTCTAAAGAAATTAAATGCGAATTCAGTATAAATAGCACCACTTCAAGTGCTGAATACTTTTAACAGCTTCAAAACATTAGTGTTAATTTACTAAGAATAAAACTGAAATAAATATGCCTTCTGGAATAGTCAGAAAAAGGAAAACGGATAGGGTTAGTCGCTTACGTTTGTTCTACATTTCAAAATTTTCACCTTATTTCTAAGGTCTAATTATTATGTTCGGCAATATCATTTATCCTTATTCTCATTTCATCCTGAATTCCAATTAAAATTTTTTAAATAATGGCCTGTGTTCGTGTCACTGATCTGCATGTATTAATCATATTTCCAATTTACTAGTTCTGGCCCGATGGACATGTCTACTTTAATGTAATGAAGAACAAAGACATGTGCAACTTCATTTGAAACAAATTCTACTTTTGTCAATGTTTAGGCACAATTTATCTTGTTGGTTATCCAAAACACTGTCTCCATTCTAATCACTCTCAGTTTCGGTTACTCTGGAATGAAAGATGGGTTCTAATATGAAAAGCACCATTAACCCTATAAATTTTGATTCAAGGAAGATGGCCCAAGAAATCAGATTAAGTAATAGGAAATACTATTTGAGCAGCTCTAGCGGATTTAATGAACAATTTCAGAGCAACGCACAATACTTTTAAAAAATTACCTTGATAGGCATGACGTCAAACTTTGAGTAACGACCCCTGTTTAAAGCATATTGTTGAAGATCGTACATCCAGATATTACCTTTGTTATTGGCACTGACAACAGCTCCAAGACCAGGTCGAGCACGGATATTAACGTAAACATCCTCCGTTTCTAACCATCGTAATTTGCCCAATACTTCTACAGTCATAGATTCAATAGTGGAATTTTTAAGGCTGGATATGACCTTCAAATGGAGAATAAATTAATTCCTCAAAGTTGATCAACCTGTTTCCTATAAATGATTAAGACATAAACCAAAAACCTTAAAATACAAGTAAGTACTAACCACTCACGACGTATAGAAACTGCAACGTTTTATGAGGGGTGGAGGGGAGGGGGCGGGGGGAATCCAATATTAAAAGAAATGATCTTTATTAATTTGTTTCCAGTCAAATTTATTTAAATTTAAACTACTCTAACATCTGTTCATTCAATGTAACCTCATTGTCAATTGCATTTCAAAAAAAAAATACAAAACTGAATTCCTCAATGAAATTGCAATAAATGCTTGAAAGTTCAAATGAAATAGCTATCACCTCATTTCTCATTTGAAATCAATAAATCAAATTTAATTGTACAATATACGGGCCTGCATTAAACGTACTTGACTGAAGTTAAAGACATAGGTTGCCCCCTCTTCTATAGAATTCACAACAACAAGATCATCTGAGAGTCGGGCTAGACCATCAAACCAGGGCCCACGCTTTGTAGGTATTTTAATTTGCAACGACTCGAGAGGCCTTCAAAAATAAGGTAATAAAAGCGAAAAAGTTACGTCGAATAACAAATAAGGGGAGGGGGGGGGGGGGGGAAGAGGAAATGCAAAATGATGTATTCCACTATACTTTTTATCATCCTGGAATATTGGTCTGAAATCGCTTAAAGTCCACGCGAAAATTCCATCTCCACAGGTAGCCAAAAGCGAGTCATGAATTGGCATGAAAACAAGGCCCAGGACTGGGTAGAAATTCGGACAAGGACATTTAAGGCGCATTAAAAGGTAGTGGTAGCATGTATCCTGTGATGGAACGTTAATATCCCATACCAAAATGTAGCCCTGTAATTTGAAATTAGAAGGAAGAGCAAAATTAGCTAATATCATTAGAAGGAGAAAGAAAAACTATCGGCCTTCTAGAACGACATACCTGACGGTCACCAGAGAAAAGAATAGTGGGTTTGTGGGGATGAAAAGTTAGGCAAGTTATTCCAAACGAATGTCCACGTAAGTAATCGTAATTAATTAAGTAGTAGGAGTGAAACAGCCCAACTATCATCCCATCCCCCCCAGTGGCAAGAATGTTCAAGTTCTCTCCATTCTGTAATTTAACCGTTGTCCATGCCAGCGCTCGGAGGTCCTTTTAAGATAAAACCAATACCCTTTTTATGTACCATATGAAATATTGCATATATTTTGGATTAATTACTTCCTATTAGTGCTAAAAAATGACATGCAATGAAGTAAACAGGACAATATTTTTGTAACTTAAGTATTGAAAACTCATTATTTTTCTGCTGTAATCAAATGACTTCTACGGTATTCTAGAATATGCGTAGTAAAAAACTCGTTCAGATATAAATACTAATTTGAAGTAATGCGTAATGACCATTGAATGATTTGTTTACGCTTGATGATAATAAGTAGTTAAAGTATAGCAAGACAATTGGAAAAGATCAGGTAAACTTACCTCTCCTGGAACTT
Organism: Hymenolepis microstoma; assembly: GCA_000469805.3. Taxonomy (NCBI): domain Eukaryota; kingdom Metazoa; phylum Platyhelminthes; class Cestoda; order Cyclophyllidea; family Hymenolepididae; genus Hymenolepis; species Hymenolepis microstoma. Next base: position 3,408,969 of record LR215995.1, on the reverse strand, counting down.
TCTTCTGGCCCACTATTTTTCCAAGTGCACAACAAACCAAAGAGACGTATTCGCCTCCACACGCTGCAGCAACAGAAGTAGTCTTTTTTGGTTCTAATGGATTTGGTTCGAAAGCACAGCAACAAAATTTTTTAAATCGCGGGGATCGACTGGGATGGCAAAAAATACAGGTGACCAATGAGTACTCTAAGTCCTATTGAAAGTGGAAAATATGGTAATGTTTGGCTAAATCTGTCTTATTGCTGGGAGTGGAGAAATATGACGTACCAATCCAAGTGCTGTAAGACTGGGAACAGGAGGAGTACTGTCCACTTTGGAACGACAAATAATTACTTTGCGCGATCTAGGCATTGATGTGTTTTGTTCATCTCCAGGCGCCTCATTTTGGGCGTTATGTGTCTCATTGTGCTGACCATCTTCTCCTTCTTTACTACTCTGTGATGAGGAACTTGGAACATTCATATTCGTTTCCACTAAGTGATGCTAGTTTTAAGCAGGATATTTAAAGTTGTTATTATTATTCAAAGTTAGTGAGTTCCGCTCATTTCAAACCTAGTGCCAATTTAACTTTGAAAACAGACTTCCTGGGAACTGCGTTTTGTACTTTTTTTAAATCGTTAGATGTGGTATAAAAATATTAAAGAAGCCCAAAATAAAAATTTCGTATAATTTATTCCAAAACAAAAAACAATTTCAAAATATGTTACACCTCAATAATTCCAAAGTTTAGCTAACCCCAAGGCCAAAATTTGTAGTTGAAATTACATAAATTTATCCTTCAAGGAGGTATAGAAAGCGTATTGCAGCCTCACTCTTTTAATGAATATAACATTTAAGAAATGGCCGGAAGCCTGCGAGGTGCAATGTCCGAATGCTCTGTTCTCAACAGTGCAAAATGTGGGGGTCAAGTGGCCATCTAAATTGGATGCACCTGCACAGGCACTTTCAGGCGCTGCGATTGAAGAGGTTTCATGCCAACCGATTGATATTCTATTATTAAATCAGATAGAAAACCGAGCGATATGTGTCGGAATTAATGAAAATTCTTTCTCACTCTAGTGGCTGCTGGGTTTTACACCAAAATATCATAAATTCTTTGTTTGTAAATTAAACGTATCACAAGGCTGATAGATCTCTAGCAGATTGCTACACGAATAAGCTTTGAATTATCCGCAGTAATCTCTAAGTCAAATTATCCTTGTATAGATAGGCTCCCGAAACTAGTTAGAAGAAGCATACGTGTAGAGGTTATAGCGCTCACTGCATTCGTATTTGAATACATTTATCCTAATTTGAATGAATACTAATAGCTGACTAGCTGAGATGGCCTCTGCATGCACAATCGTACCCTCCAGAATGTTTAACATTGTTTGAATTGTGTATTCCATAGGTCCTCTGGACATATTGCAGAAATATTAGTCCAGGACTTTTGAAGACAAAATCCCACCCCCGTGAAGAAGTTATTTACGGGGTTAATTTTGGCAGAAGTTTGTCACAGAACTTCGGGATACTGATATTTAGTCTCGTCTATTGTTCAGACACACTGCTAAAAATCATTCCAGTGCCCAGTATCCTTTGCCATTCGTATTCTAGACTGTCTCATTTACCAAAAGTGGCATGAACTTGAATCCACTTAGTTCATCTACATTTTTGGCTATTAAGGTGGTAGTACTAATATACAAACAGTAATTTCATCTTTATAGGCAGGTAGAATGATCTATTTATTCAGCTCTGTGACGAAGTGGCGGCGGTAGGTCGATGGCGTCTGCGGTTTTTGCCGTGGGCCGGACTTACTACAGCCGACTATTATACATATTCATCTATTCCACCTTTCCTCTGGTTGCTAACTACTTTCCCAGCAAATGACACATTCTCTGACGGGAAATATTATAGAGGGATTATTTTTATAATAATGTTTTAACTACCTGCATGCCGATGTACCAAGCAGAAGACGAAAAAACGTAGGTTTCGATACATTAGCAAACGCCTGTTGCAGTTCAATTTGAAGTACGCACAGTGTGACGTAGTCAATATGAACAATTTTACACGTACATGTTAATTTCAATAACAGTGAGTAGACTGTCAATAGTGAAACTTTAATTTACTCAAGAGAACCTATTCAGTGATTATTCAAAACATATTTTCAATTTTTGACGAATGGCATTAAATTAAAGTTAAGTTAACTTGTTCTTTGATTTAAAAAGATGCTTTCTATATTGAAATGTCAATTTAGAATTTTGCGATGTTCTTAAAGCTAATATCAATAACTAACAGATGTTCTAACAATACAACTGAGGCAAATTATTATAGTACTATAAATACTCACGTTGACATGGGAAAAGGTGATTTTGAAAATTAGTTTGCATTGTTCAAATGACAAACACGAAAGAATCAAAAAATGCACAGTGGTATGCATTAAAGATGTATAACGATTCTCATTGCATTTAATATTTGCATTCGGGTTTTACAATAAGCACTACATAAGTGGTGAAATTTCCGCAATTCGAAATTCGTGGTTCAGTATTTGGATCGCAGAAAACCTCTGCCAACGAAATTTAACCCCTTTGGAGCTTAAATTAACTTCGTGTAATTCTGCATTTTAAAGTCTAAGCCTGACAGGAATAGCTAAAGCTTTAAAATTGCAGAGTTCTGTTCATTCAAGAGAACTCGCTTTCACCTTTTCTTTTTAATTTCCTAAAAATAGCACTTTTGTGGTTTAAAGTATCAATATATTATTGCAACCTACAGATTTAATATCTAAACTAAGAATTTTAAACCGTGGTAAAAAAGTAAAATCGCTCATTTATGTTAATTCTATGACGCTTGTTCACTTTATTGACCTTTCGACACAAGTGATTATAATTTTCATAGGTCATCATACAAACGCACGGTTACTATAACTTGGATTCAGATATTCCCATTGCAATCCTTAAGGTTTAAATATATATATATATATATATATATGACATTTTTTAAAATTCGTTGGATGCACAGAATATCATTCTTTATGAAGTATCGTTTGTATTTGTTTGACGTTTCGAAATTGCATATTAGAAACTTTACAAAATTTAAACAAATTAATTCATTGTTTATTTCACACAGCTTATTTAAACGCTGAAACATTGCTGGTATTATTAATAAGAAATTAATAAGATCATTTTACAAAGGATACTTTTCCTTCCCTAGATAAACATCAAATTTTGTTTCAAAACCCCAGTATAAAATGGAAATTGTGGTAGGCAGGAAGCACAATCAGAATTTCCATAACCAGCAACCATAAATTATGTGAAGCAAAATATAGAAAAAAGAGATTTTTTGTGCGCAAAAGCCATTTCCAATTTGGTGATGTCTTTTGGTTTCCCAACTCCATCTTAAGTCACATTAAGCCCCATAAATAGTGAAATACGATTGCCGGTTCTGAAATTATTTAAACTTTCCCCAGCAGAGATAATAGCGCAACCCATCATAAAATTGTAGGAATTATTGATGCAGTGGTTTGATATTTTAACTCCCCTAATGTAGTAAATGTTAATACTCGTTCCTTATTTCTTCAATAACATGGGCTCCTCTAAACTGTTATAAAAAATCTATGATAGGAATTTGAAAAAAATTAAATAACTTAGCCCAACTTCAATCAAGAATATATTGTTGCCTTTGTATTATCAAATACTATTCAGTTATCATTTTTTCTTTAAGATTACTGCAAACATTTATTTTCTATTTTTTTTACAAAGTTAAACATGTTTAATAAATAAAGAAGTGTTTTTCTTTAAAAGTTTCATTTATTTTTTCGCACTAGTTATAAAATCGATTTATTTTGCAAATAAGATACATTTTAAAAAAATTTGTCCATCAGACAATAAATCAATCTCCTTCCAGTCCCCTACCTCTCCGTGATTATGCAGAAGCTAGTCAGAGCAAATGCAAAAAATGAGCCTTTTTTAAGAAAAATAGAAGAGAAAATACAAAAGTTTGAACATTTTTACGAACTTGTTCGATTTCATTTGGCTTTTTACGTTAAGTAATTTGTTCTTTAAACGAATATTCTACTGGAAGTCTGCAATAATTAACTTTAAGAAGCAAAGTTGTAAATAAATTGAGATTAAAAGTATAGTAGGAATTCGAGATTTAATCAGCAGTAAACAATGAGTTGACCCATCGAAATAGTCTAAATTAGAAATTAACAATATTTTTTTCAAGTTTTTTTTGAAAATTTAATAATAAAATATTTTACAAATTAAAATAGTCTCTTTATTCTTCACTTTAGGTTACTAAAAAATGTTTTCAATTACCATTGCAGCTGATAAATTTTCTCCTTGCTGGAATTCATTAACTTTTCATTCTAATTAACTAAAAATCAGACCATACTTGGAGAACAAAAAGAGATGGTAAGAAGCGTATTACACAGTGAATTATAACTAAAATTCAGAATGACAATTAGTTACTACTTTGTTTGCAAAGACGCCACTCACATAAATTCTCAAGAACTCAATTTTTCGTTTTGATTACTGTTAAGAATCATAAAAGAGAATGAAAACCAGAATGACCTATTTACTTAAAATTTGAATAATATTTTATCTTAGTGGTCTTCTGCTACACTAAAATTTAAAGCTAAATAATGCCAATGATTTGCGATTAGGTTGGTGAAATGTTTCTTTTTTCCATTTCAAGGCAAATGCTCACATTGGATTCTCTCAAACAAAACATTTCAACAAAGTGCTCAACGCCAACTTCTTAAGTGACAAACACAGAGTAGTGTTACATATTAATAACTGGAATTACATACCTAAACCATTGAACACTATAAATTTTTTTTTGACTTTTAGTGAAATACTACTTATAGATACCATTATCAGCGTTCATTACATTCTGTTATATTACCTTATCAATATTAAAAAGCCGCCTAATGGAATTTAAAGAAAACGTAGCTTCAAGCAATTCATCATGGTTAGCAGTTTAAGTCTAGAAACCGAATTTATATGAATATTGTTTAATTTAAAATGATCTGATTTAATTTAAACTATAATCGATCTTTCGAGAGTTTCTGATTATGTATATACTATAATTCCGATTTTAACACATCTTCTTAACACTCTAGACGTCAATAAATAATCAGCGTTTGAGGAAACATTTGATCTTAATAATTTTTTTTCATATATTTCAAAAAGGAATCCTAATGCATAAATATTTTTTCAAATATTAGACATTGCTTGAGCAGATGCTAAACTAAGGCGTACGTAGCAATTTCATTTTTAGAACATATGATTGATGTACTAGTGAAGATAACTTTTAATAGATATAAAGGTTATTGAAAAATTTTTAAACCAATCAAATACCAGTGTTGTCATTTTCAGAAGGTTAGCTTCACAAACCACGTACATTTTACGAGGACTGTTGCCCTCGATAGAACGCAATTCCTTTATATTCATTTTCAAAATAACCGAATATATATTATAAAAAGAATAACTGAAATCCAGTAAAGCACATTTATGGATATTTATTTCACAATCAATACAGTGCTTTGCCAATAGCAATCTGTTTGTAGAAAGTCATCAACGGTTTTCCCGTTGTCTACCAATCTGAAATGAAAATCAAAAACATTTTCCTGGTCTCGATAATTACGCACACATTTTATGCGTGCTATAAAAATAAAAATGCGCTGTCCTTTCTTTTACGCTTATTAATTCAACGGTTTAATGAAAATAAGCAGATTCGCAATTCGTTACGCAAAGAGTGACTTTTTGAATCGATTTTCTAAATTAATTTGAGCAGAAAACAAGAGAATACAAAAATATCTAAATCGCATTATAGATGGTCAAATGAATAAACTTAGATAATGAAATTGTGCTGTTTAATACAGCTCCATATTTGGAGTTGATATGATAAAGAATTCGAGGATACTTGCTGTACAGTGTATAGTGCAATACTTAGTTCAGTAAAATGTACAATTTTATTTCACTTTCCGTTTTTTTTATTAAAATTCTCTTTATTTCCGAATTCTTTATCTTTTAAATACCTTTTGCATTTCTTCAATTAGAGCTAGCCTTAAATTGATCCACGGATTACGTTTCATGAAGACTGCAATCGCCCAAAATTTCTTATTTATTCTTTTCTGCCTAACTTCAAATTTAATGTTAAAATAAATAGTTTTCAACATTTTTATTAGTCAAAAGTTTATTTTAAACCGAAGAATTAGTTTGATTAATTGGTTCATGAAAGTTCTAAGTATAATTATTATAAATAAAAATTTAACCGCATTTTTTTATGCCGTACAGACGGTTCAAAATAATTGATTATTTACTTTAACTACCGTGCCATTTTAATAATTGAATATAATGATTCTAATAATATATTTATTAATATTCGGACGCTTAATTTTAAATCATTGGCAGTCAATTGTGCTTGACGAGCACAAATGGCTTTCATGCAATATTTTAGAGTTTATCACTTATCGAATTTAGCTAATTAGGAACCTTAACAGCTGCTCAAACTGATGTCACTAAATACCAGAATGGTAATATATGGTGTGGAGTGTAGTGGACTAGCTACCTTAATATGCCTTGACCGTTCTCAGAAACCTCAGTGGCAGAGTCTCCTAGTTGGTAAATCTCCCAGAGTAGAAGAAACAGACGTATACCGTGAATACGTTTATTTAGTATGGCGTGTTGTATGCAAGCGTGATAAGTATGTTGGAGTGCTAGCGTGTTGTGTAATGCATGACGTGTAACTTAGTCATTATAAACACTTTATGGTATGGCGACCTCATATAACGTGGGTCATTGATTGGTCGGGTAACCGTGTACTGTAATTGACCATTAATTGATCGTATTGGTATTGGTCATTGATTCCGCATCAGTCATGCTAAATTTGTGTTCCCACAGGAGTCATCTTTCGAATAAATCGAATAAATATAAGCGTGGAAACATGTATGAATTTAAATGAGCGTTTAGAGTGCATTAATTAAGTAGAGAGGAAAGGGTGCTGATTTTACAAAGTGAACGTAAAAAATATGATTAACCACAACCCAGAAAATTGGCAATACTAACGCTATGCTCAGACCTCGGGCATACTTGCAGAACAATCGCATGTTTCCATGCGACTTATTTATTCATAATAATTAAACTGCACTATTCGTCATCTTTTTGCTCTGAAACTTTATTGCTCTTCATTTTATCAATTTAGAATGACATGCAACATTGAACCTCCTCAACAGTCACATTCCCACGTGATATCTCCCTCCCATTCTCTCTGGCTCTTTCAGGGCAACTTTTGCTTTCTAGGTTATGCCGTCTGATCATGCGTTCTGTAGATCGAACTTGATAATAATTTAAACAAAGCAAATAATTTTTTCAAATTACATACAGTAATTATAGAATAGATATTTTATCATCTTAATATGGAAACAAGAGAAAGATGACGAAGCTTTAAAGTAAATGTCAAAAATGTTCAATAGTTTTACTCAAGGTTTCTAAAGAGAGCTAATTTGTCAACGTTTAATTTGCTGAAATGGATGGTGCATTGCTAGAAAACACAACCTCTTTGTGAGAGGCATAAAGCCAATCTGTGATAGTGCCGTCACCGTAGATGATTTTACTTGTTACCTCGGTCTTGTAGCTCACACCAGAGATAAAAATGCACTGAAAGGCTGTTTTATCACTTCCTTTTAAAATGCTGATCAATAGACTGAATATCTATTACTGGTTGAGGTACTATTCAAGACTTTCACTTCGCTACGTATACAAGTATCGCAAGATTACGTAGATTTTGAACCCTGCATTGTCGCATAAAAATGATACTGTAACAGTAGGACTAAAGTATGAATAAACACCTGAAGTTCTGGCATAGATATAAAGAGAATCGATCCCTTCAGCAAATCATGGGAGTAAATATGAAAACTTTATTGATGAATAAATAAATTTCGAAATACTAATTGTGAAGTTAAAAGAGGAGTTAACTACGAGGTGTAGAAAGAATATGATCAACTGCATCGAGATTACCAAAAAATCTACCTTACAAATAGTGTCAGCTACAACCTAAAATGAAATATCTTCGTGATTGGGTATTACTTGGTAGTGCCAAAGGAAGTATCACATAGAAAAGAGGAAGAGACAAGAATGTACCGAAGGATTGAAATTTCCTTTTTCAAACGAAAATGTAACTTGTCACCAGCTACCCTAACTTGAATCAGCGCAGTATCTTTGTTTATTGGCAAACTTTCTAATCTACAGCACTCGTAAAATCATGGCCATTCCAACCCATAGCCCTCCCGTCTTCACTGCTTAGTTCGCTTAAAATGGCTTTTAAATACATAAATATTTCATATAATTGCGAAATAAATATACAAAATATCCTTAAAATATGTGAGAATGAAATACTTTTTTCCCTCATTTAACGCCAAAACTTAAAATTATACCATTCGGTGCACATATTTTGAAATATTTGAAATTGAAAAATTCTTGCTTTTAATTTACTACCACAAACGAAAGTTAGAATATCGTTTCCATTCTACCTAACTGACAGGGCACTCACCAATTGTGATACTCTCCTCAACGCTTCAGTTCGTTATTATAATGCCGATGGCAATGAGGCTTTTTCTATCAACATGGTTGATATTGAATATGCTTAGCTACGATTTACCTTACATGGAAGCTAAATGTAAACCTCCATTAACGGAAACTTTTATGAGGCAATAAACTCCTGCTCAAATAATCCATAGGGTATGGGGTTTTCATTATGTCATTGAGCCATCAAAGTTGCAGAAAAAGCATTACCTGCTATTAACCGGAGGGGCGCTTAACAAATCGGATAAAAGTGAAAACATGGGCCGGTTTTCCCACGCATTCCATATGGCTACCTATTAATCTCCAGTTCTTTGCAGGTCTTATTTGTTGAAAACCAAAAGTCGTTCTATTTGCCACCGCCAACCAATTCACCATTCGTTAGTTTCCTCAACTCGAGCTTGTTAAGTAATCAAAAAGAAAGATATTTGCTGTTAGCAAGTGCAATTACTTCATGTGAAAATGTATTGTTGGTACTCTTTCATTGGCATCTGACGTGGACACCCAAAACACCATTCCCACGCTAACTTATCAAATACAACATTTTCTGCCAACATAAACATTGTGAATTCAGATTCCATTTAAAGAGTAAAAGCAAATGGAGTCAGTAGCGCAAGGAAAACAGGAAAATTTTCAAAAAAATTTTCGACTAATACAGAGAAGCAGTTTAACTTAATAAGAAACTGTGGTTCACCATACATTTCAATCCAGTTTTTTTTCAAGCCAACAGAAGCTAAAACAATATCCCTGAACTTTGATGAGTTGGCGGGGTAACCATAACACATACACTATCTAAAGCTTAAAAGTTTTAATTTAAACAGACAAATGTTTATAATTTTGGGGATATTTCGAATCTGGCACTCAAAGACGCATTAACTTTCAATGGCAAACAAAATTCTGAAATTACATTATCTACCTAAACGAAACCATTGAAATCCATAAAAAATTTCAAATCCATTTCAAGCTTGGATAAAAATATGAATATTTGCCATTGAAATTATAATTTTAAGTTTCATTTTCACTTTAACTACCATTTTTTGAATACAACAATATTTAAAGCAAGATCTACACAAAGTTGCATTTTGAATATATTAAAATAATGCATTTTATTATTATGCAGGTAATTCTATTTAAGCTTGCACCTTTATGGTGCTTGTAAATCACATTTACTGTTGAGCATTTTTCTATATTGGGAATAAACAAGTATTCTGATGGTAAATGTGACTCGCTGCTGTCATGGGAGAGATTGGCATTTAGCAATGGGATTGGAAGCCAAATTAGCTTTCTCAGTGAACACTACTGGGAGGAGGGGGAGGGGGGGGGGTGAGCATTTCTTAAACACTTCAGATATTTGGATAGTCAGTTTGGCAAGCACCACGAACAGAGAAAATGGCTTTAACGGAAACTCATAATGTTAGTTCATTTTTAACAACCAATTTAGTTAAATTTATCTGATCAAACCAATGAGGCAGATTAAACCCAACACTGGACACAAATTGTTATCAACTAGGCAAAAATATGAAATAGTTTTATTTTTTTGCATGCAAATCATAAAGATTTTTTAAATTTTAATTATTTTGAGGACTTTTGACCATTCAATTTTACATATCTAAAATATAAAAAGAATAAAATTATTCATATTGCACTTTCTGCAGGCCTTTTAATGTAAGCACATAGCCAAGCAAAGATTAAAATTCGTACGTTAAGAGCAGGATGGTCAGCATTTGAGACCGAAACTTGAATTCAAAACAAAGATGTGTCGAAGAGGTGAGAATAATGTCTTCAGAACATTAAATTGCACGGATATTTTTTACACTTATTTCTTCTTTGAACTTTGTAATAACTCAAAGAACAGCATGTCTTTTGACATGTCGCAAATACTGGCGCAAGTACAAAAAATGCATCAAAGTAGCTTTACAGCGCAAAACCGAAAAATCAATATTACCCGATAGATCTCGTTCTTGTCTTCTACATAACTAGTGTATTTGTTTTATGGGAATGTTCCGCATAAAGTGAAAGACCTTTTGCTTTGAGGAATTCATTTTGAGCTTGCTCACTACAAGTAGTCAGCATCCATTCCTTTTCAGCAAGATTCTGAAGGATCTTCTGAAGCGTGCACTAAATAAAGAGTAGAGGAAAAAGTTCAAGGATGCATTCAGCATAAGAAGAAGATTGGAGACATTTCCAAATGCTTTTAAACGTGGGTCAGAATTTTCGAACCACGGTCTAATCAAGTGTATAACTGCGCTAGGAAAGTTCAATATGCAAAATGCGACAACGACCGCTATTAGGGTAATTGTAACGGATTGTTTATCTTGATGTGAAGAACGGTAGATGTTTGACGATTCACTTTTATTTGTAGCGTCGCATTTTCGAAATCGAAAACAATACGTTGTTTCTGAAGGTTCGTTATGAAAGGTATTGATAGTAAAGTCTTCAATTTTTGCGACTGATCCAATCGATGTTTGGGTATTAACGGTATTTTCCTCTGATGTTATATCGAGTGGGGCTTGCGTAGAAAGTGGAGATCTTCTAACTGAGTTCTGCTGGTTATATTGGCGTGTAATCCACCATTTCCTCCATGCAAGTTCCTTTCTTGTCGAAGGTGGATGTATAGGCGGTGAAGGAGTCTTCTGCCTTCTATCACCCTTAAATCTTACTGAGGTAGCAAACATTTCATTTCTTTTGCGGTGGGCTTTAATAACAGACTTAATTAGAAGGGCATTAAAAATAGCGAGTACAATAAGAGGAAAGAAGACAAATAGAGCAACGTTGGCGTAGGACCATCCAAATCCGTCCAGCTGAATACCGATCCAAGTTGGCTCTAGAACATAGAAAGTTTCTATACATGGATCCACGTTTTCGATGTAATCAATTGCAGACTGATGGCTTTCCATGCAGGCTCTTTGAGCCAATTTTATCTTCCTTTCAAAAAAATCAGGAAGAGTTATAAGTACAACAATTAAACTGACAAAAAATATATTCCACTGTGTTCTTCTACTGGATAAACTTTTTCGCGATCGGATGGGAGTTGATATTGCTATAAACCTCTCGATTGTAAAGGCGCAGGTTAGCCAAGCTGTGATATTACTCCACATATTTCCAAACGCCAGGAGATAGGTTAGTGCATTCATATAGGCTGCTGATTTTTCAAGGGTAGGATATGTTCGTAGTGTTAATGGGAGACCATTGATACTGTATAGTAGATCCGAGATTGCTACTGCACACAGATAACACGATGTCGAAGAACGCATTGTAACAGTTGTAAGAACAACAATATTCAAAACATTTCCAGTAACCCCGACAATGCAAACAATGGGCATAAGAATCTGCGTGCAGATAACTCGGGCAAGTTGAAGGGAGACATCATTTTCGTATACACAACTGACGTTTGACTTCTGGATTTGTGTTGATGGAGTGGTGGCGACGGTTATTAATTCATTTGGCACTATACTAGTGGTCATACTTGTAAATGCTGATCTGTGATGACTTGCCTCGGGCTGGTATGTATTGAATGAGTAACCAAAGAAGAGTACTGACGGTGAATTCCCTCCTCGAGCTGCCCATTGGTTAGTGATTGACCAATGAAAATGCTTATCTTAATTGCGTTTGGAAATAGGGAAGATTATCATTTAATTCATTGGCGCAAGAAAATATTTTCAAGCAAAATAATACTTCTTAGTGAATTATATTGAACATCTCACAATTCTATGATACTTTTAGGACCTAAAACAACGCCACTATTCCCAATTGTGGGATTACTTAAAGGAAAAGTGTCAATCATTATTCGTTATATATGGCGTCCAATGTTTTTTTGCCACTTGATTAAACGAAGATTTTGACTTTTAAAACAGTGGGAAAATGAGTATTCGAACACGATTCCGTAGCGTTTTCATTTGACATTTACACCTTTTATATGTCTATCATATTTACATGATGAACAAACAAAATACTTCCTAGTGGCCAAGCCTCGATAAATTCCTCAATGTTCCATCGATTCAATGACTTAACTCGTTCAATTCTTTGCGTAACCAGATTGAATTCATAATATCAGATTTAAATCCGGCATCTCCGTAGTCCGACGCTTTTATCTTCAAACCTACAATAAAATCTTAACATAAAAATCCATCTAGGCAGCTCGCCATAAACTGCAGCTTCAACCAGTTCCTAGAAATGTAACCTCAACAATCGTTTCTTTATAGCCTCTCGTACTCTAGTTAACGCTAAAATAATCTTTTATCTTTCCTAACTCCATAAATTTCTAAATCAAGGGACTCCGGTGGTTAGGCACAATTGCAGTATCTCATAAATAGTAATTAGCTTGTTTTGTATATGGGAATGTTCAGAATGCATGCTTACAAATGTCAAGACATTTCAAAGCTATTTCCAACTCTTCTTCCTCATTCTTTTTCTATTAGTTTCAGTGCTTTTACTAACCTTATGCTTTTCTCAATAGATAATTTTTAATGGTATGGCTGTTTTTATTAGTATTATTAAAAGTCTCAACAGGACAGGCTCATATTTTCCCACAAATCTGAGCAATTTAAAGGATCGTTCATGGAAAAACTGGAGAGGGTTGGAAGATGTTTGAGAGTAATTTCCAAATTTAAAAATAAAATAATGAATATTTTTTATTCAGTGGAAAGATTCAAATTTTAAAATTTTATTTTACTGTTCATGGCATGAATTGAGAGGCAAGTATTTGATATTGATGTTTGTTGATTATTTACTTATTGATTAATGACAAAGTTGGATGAAAAGGGGTGCTCAAACACTCTAATAGGGCTTGTTAACAAGTGTCACGACGGATTTGAAGCAATTTCACCAGTAGATAGTAATGAAGAATGCCAATAAATGCAAATAATTTTAATTTTTTTATTTTTTCTTATGCATTAACAAAACTGTAATTAAAATATGAATTAACGTCAATGAATTATGAAATGTCTAAAACATAACAACTTTACTCTGACTACGTTCAAGATGGAGGGCAGGCGAACTCTATTTGACCTATATTAAGGCGTTTGCTATGAAGAAAGAGATAGTTAACACAATTTTTTAATTGAGAGGAGAAAATAATATTCAGACATAGAATGACGAGTTTAAAAGTAATAGGCCTTTCCATTACTATAAATGAATGAATGTCAACTTGGGTTGTTAAAACATATCTTTAAAATGCTTTGAAATTTTGAAATAACTAAGGAGTACTAGTTGAAATCAACAATACGTTCACCGAACCCTCTACCTTTTTTAACGCTGTTCTCCATACATTAAAAGCTCCATGCAAACGCGGATGAGTTTAACAGACATTTGCTCCTTAAATAAAGTTTTAAAATGTTTTTTTTTCCTGTAGTTTCTTTCAGTTAGATATAGAACGATATATTAAGTCTAACTTAACTATATCGAATTAAGCTGTCTTTTAAATCAATTTAGAATCTATCGAAGTTTTAAAACATTATTACAAAAGTTCACCTGTAGTATTGATGTGCTTAGAGCAACAGCTGTTTATTTCTTAATAAAAGTATTTTGACAAGAATAGAATTAAGCGGAGTTTATTTTTTGAAATTCTTATTCAAAACTTATTAATGGAACACATTCAAAGAAGTTATAATTATATGCACGAATATGAAATAAGAAAATATTTTTAAATTGACTACAAAAATTCTGCCGACAGTCAACCAAGTTTTAATTGTTCTTGATCGTGACTCATTTTGTGATGTAAAAGATCCACATTTTGCCCAATAAATTTCTGAGAAAGATGGCACTTATGTGGGATATATCTTTAGGCAATTTAATACAAAAGGTTCTTAAATCATATTTTCATTCCAGTTTCCACCTTGTTAATGAGATCGCAAGATAAATTAAAACATTAGAAATTAACTTTAAAAATTTCTATATATTCTAGTGAGCCATATAAATCGGATTTACTAGAATAAATGGTGTACTATTGGCAGAAATATGATTTATAGTTGAAAAATAGCTACATTTAATCCTAAAATTTAAAATCACCCAGAGATGATTTCTACTTAATACATCTAAAGTTTCAATGAAACTAACGGTTTTGTCAATTTGACTTCCTGTCTCTCCGGAAATGCTGTTTTTAAGAAGGATTAATCTTGATAAAACCTCACTCAAATATGCTAATTAAACAGTTGGCAAGAACTAAGTTACCAATATTGAATGAATTATTTTAACATCAAAATTATTATGAAATCTAAACGTTCTGAAAATTATTCTAAATGAGAATTCATGCCTTAATAATAATTTTACAGATAGATGAGGAAGTTCAATTTTTGGAGAAGCTCAAAACCGCAGTCCTTGAAGTTTTCACAGCTTTTGATCAAAGTCTGGCTGTAAATCAGGTTGATTAAAATTGAACAGTATTTCTGTTTTTGAAAGAAAATATATTTAATCTCTGACTCACTCTGTCTCTCCACCTTTATTGGAGTGAATATGTGCACATTCATGAACAACAAAGATTATTCTAGGTAAGACGACGCATGTACTCTCGAAAGTTGCTAAAGTTGATGCGATATTGTCTTCACGACTGAATCATATTCTAGGGGCCTTCGGTTGTAATTTGCTTACTGAATTTATATATTTTACTAATTTCACCATTCATAAATCTTCTAACATTACCGTAAATTAAACGAACACCTGTGAATTAGTCAGTTACTTCTAAGTTTTCGAACTGATTTTTTACACAATACAGTTTAGATTGAGAAATATGCATAGGAAAATTAAAATTATAATTAGAATGTAATTGATTACACGGTAATTACTTACCCAATGAAATATCACATTTTTTATGGCTGCAGTTATATGGTAATTGATTTAGAGTCTACGTCCGTGGCAGTAGCTGTCTTTATCACAAAATTAATTGAAAACAATAAGTTCTAGTTAAATTAATGCACTAATTACCACTATTTTGGTAAAAAGTTCATTTAACTAATTTACATTTGAATATAAAGAGTACAATTTATGAAAGTGTACTTATGTGCACAAATCGTGCATTTAAAATCAATGAACGCACACAAGGAAATTGCAATGACCCTATTAAATCCAATAAGAGAAAGCTTTCACAAAATACTCATTTTGAAACTGGAATTTGGCCTGAGATTTATCAGCCAGTATTAACCAGTAGGAATGATTTCCAAATTGCAATATATGCGACAACGGACAAAAGCCAGTTCAATTATCACTGATGGACTAATTTTCATCTCGTATTATTGGAAGACATTAATTTAAGTAATGATTTTTCAAAAATCTCATTTTAGTGAATTTTGTTTAAGGGAAATATGTGAATGGATTTACCTTTCATCATTTCACATTTACATTTCTTTCATCCATTTAGGCTTTTCATTCAAGCATGATTGGCGTACAAATGTCAGTGGTATCATTTCCATTAATAAATAATGAAATCCGTTTCCATTTCTCATTTTTAATTCAACTTCTATCAAAAATCTTACTCTAGCAGCTCATCTAAAGGTTTCATAGGCTATGAAATGAGCAGAGTTGAGGTCAGACACGTTCGGTTTTATCGCCCAGCCTCGCAATCGCATTCTGTCCAAATTTTAGTAGCTGTCCGCAAATCTTAACCATCGTTTGAATATTTATCACAACTAACACTGCAATTTTATCCATTGTGCCTCAATACTCACCTAATTTATTAATAATGACACAAATTTGGGTTTCGGTTTTTTAGCGAATGCAGATGACTGGAATTATAATAAATGGTTGGCTTCATTTCTTTAAATTATTACATACTTTAGCATCGCAGATTTTTAAGGCCTGAAATTGCTGATCAATGGCTTTGACACAAAACTGTAATTCGTAAAGAAATTGACAGAAATATTGACACGCTAACGACTGGAAACTCTTTGTCACGTGACCCCAACCGGTCAGTCCTATCAAAAGGATCAAGGGTAGCCCATAAAGGTTGGGTTTGGAGACGTTCATACAGAAGTGAGTAAATGCCATACATGTATTTTACTGAATATCAGGAGTAAAAGTCCGTCTCAAATTTAATCATTAGTTAAAAAGCAAGTAATGATTTGTAAATGCAATGAACCGCTCATATACAAATAATGCGTATGGTTTACTGCATCTTGCTTTAAATTTTAAAGTTCATTTATATATCACAATGATCATGAGTTGGATTGAGTGTGCGATATTCAGAGTGTGGTCTTTAATTGGTCTAACAGCATGAATAGTTCATGCCACCTTCGTTGATTTGCATAATTATGCATCAGAGAGATTACGCCTACAAAGAGACACCTTAAACACACTAAAGTTTCCATTGGTTCAGTGGAACTGATTAAAAAATTGTTTTCATCGTAATTTATTGATTGGTTGGCTTTATCAGGACGAAAAGTGATTTTTTACTCTAGAAATGCGTCTACTCATATATAATAGTACACGAGTTCAAAATAGAGTGTGGAAAACTCATCAATTGGAATTGGAATTAATGGAAGTATTGAAAGTTTTCCCAAACTTTACTCTACGTTCAAGTTTTGGGCATTGTATGGTTCGTTATGTCATCTCATTGCAACTGCCAATTTCTATTATTATTGTCCATTTGCTGAGTGAATTTACATTTGCAAATTCCAGCTAAGAACAAAAATTTCAACTTTTAAATATTTGTTTGAAAATTCCAGTTATACTTTCCTTCATTCCGTCAAGATAGCATAAATTTAACTAAAAGTTGTCAAGAGGTTACTGAATAGTTCCTTGGCAGTGCGTGGTGGCGAAACTATTTAAAGTCACGATTATTATAACGCTATTTTTAAGAGAACGTAAAGTACTTACTGCATTTGACCAATCATATGAAATTCCTATTACTCATTTTACAATACCTTGGCAGATTGAGCAATATATATACATATATCGTGGAAGTTAATGTTTTTCTTGACAGAAGCCTAAAATTGGAGGGCACTTGACCCAGACAATCTAAGTGTATAAAAAGCATGAAAGTGTGCATCAATGGACACCAATCTAATGCATAAATCTAATGACATTTTTAATGAAAATTGGTTCATCTATATTTAATTTCATTCCCGGGATTGGCTGGTTTATAATTGAATTAAATGCCCTTCGAAATCTTCCAAGAATCATTACTATTTAATTGTGCTAATGTCCGGCTCTTGTCTGTATCTTTACAGCTTTACATGAGAGTGGCTTTTTGTAATTTTAGAGTGAGAGCGATACGGTTATCTCATTTTTCTAAACTTGGCAACTTTGGATGAACTATTCCTTAAGGTCTCCGATAATTTCAAACGAGCTTGGAAAATTTAACTTCGGTGAACATCACTTTAATTGAACAGAATTACTTTCTCTTATCCATTCGACAATTATTTTTCATTCCTTCTGCATTTTTAAGCGTGTAATCAAAATAAATCTTGCAAAATTTGAATTGTTTTGCAATTTCCAAGTGTCCTTCTTTCGATGTAATTTTCACTCTTTCTTTCAAATAAACAAAAAATGTGAAATTTAGTGCAATGAACCAAATGAGTCTTTGCTATTTTTGCTAAAATAGCATCTACCCAGCTAATGGAAGATATTTAGGAATTACAACTTTGCCATTCTCCTGCCTGCTCAATCGCGAATCAGCACTTTTAGTTCGCATTTGCCATTTATCTTTACTTCAGCACAGTTACCTATATACCAATTCGCGCATTCATAAATGCAACTTGTATACATTCTCATAATGATAGTATTAGACGCCTTAATGTGAAATCAGATCTTGAGAGTTACGACTACAGAGGGGACCAAGATGCATGGGACGTGTTAGGACGTGCAAAGTTGCGTATCAATGTTCACGATGGACACTTTCAATGTACGTGTTTTGGTTTGCTGAATTTTCAAAGCAAAAAAGTACACGTCGAATCTCTCATTCCCTTCATCCGCTGTCATATTGAAAGAATGATTTTCTCCGACTTATACTTGAACTCAACCTAGCAGTCTAAAATTGTGAACACTTGATCCAGAGAATTAAAATCACTTTACCTTCTGGTTATAAAAGTTATAAACTTTTGGTTTCAACAAAACCTTCTTACCTGTATAAAGCTTAAATTAATAAAAGGTTGAAATGACAACTGTAGCCAAATAAAGATTCAGTTTAATTATAATTTGCTTACTTCAAAAGTCAATTTTTCGACTCGTCAATTAATATGACATTCTAAATTAATTGCTTTCACAAGTAAGGTCGAATTTATTTCTTAAATAATAAAGTATTCATTTGTTTCATTTCAAACTTTATTAATTTCTAAATTTTTAGTTCTTATAGGCGTAAATAAAGTCTTTAAAAATCAATAACTTTGATATCATGTTATTGTGGCTATTTAAAATTATTCACAGTCTAAGTACATTTAGCCTGTTTGATTTAAAATATTGATTTTCTATAGTGTCATTGTCTTAGTTTCAGTAAGCTAAATGCAGTCATTTCAGAAGCTGGAATAAATTGCCTCTGAAATTTTATACCAGTTTGGCGGTAAAAGTACCATCTGTTATTTTGAAGGCTACGCAGTGAAGAATGCAATGCCTTTTAGTCCCCATAAATTTAATTATGATGTGCATATATGAATAATTATTATATATTTATAATACAATATATATTCATATTTTCTGAGAATAAAATGCTGATTATGATTGGTGGTGGTAAAACACTGCGATATATATATAAGTAATGATTTAAAATATTCGAAATTTCCTGGTCAATCGTACATAATACCTTATAGATCAATCAAAGATCAGTGTCATACCCAAAATATCTAGATTTCGATGACGTAATAAACTTAAAAAGCAAAAAAACGAATGAAGTAAATAACGATTCAGAGAATGGTCAAAGCTTTACTTTTTGGGAAATAATCAAAGCCTTTGTTTAACGAAAATGCCTTTTGCTAATAACGCGAACCAGATGGATAATGAAATAAAAACTTCCCACCAATTAAGCAGACTTTATTTGATTTTTCTGATCATTCTAATTATAATCAACCCCTAGTGGTTCCTTATGCTCGTCATATTTAAAACGAGCCTAAACATCGTTCTTTCAGATAATACTTTACATTGAAAAGTAATTTTAATAAAAATACAAATTAAAAATGTAAAGCCACAGCTAATCTTTATCCGCACCAGATGGACAGAAGAATGTTACGAATACACTCTTTCACTAAAAATAAATCCTTGGAGAGTAAGTGCAGTTGTCTGTTATTTGTCCAGGGAAAGGCAAAAAAAGACAGAACTTCTGTCATTTACTTCTTTCCAAAGTAGACGTTTTACTAAATTTTTATTAAAGCCGATGAGGGGTTTTAAATGCCCCCTTCCCCCCCCCCCCCCCGCAAATAACTTCCACCTTAACTAGGAAGGAATAATTTTCAGCCTGTTTGCAAATTAATTGTATTATTAATATCAAAACTGCCACAACATTATTTCATACCTGTAGCATGTAGATGGAATCAACTCACTAAAGGCTTTTCTCTACTTAAAATTATGAAGTAAAGAATTTGCCCTCATTTGTTCGAGCGTTTTAATAAAATAATGCCAATATTTCATCTTTTGAATTACGATTGTATTGAAAAGTCCCTCCAACTGTATCCGAAACTCATTAGCAAGTTAAAGTAACTTCATGGTTGTCATGGCACCCATATTTTTTGTGCCATATAAAGAAAAAAGCAGTTTCACCAGATTGACTGCGATATTCTTTTTAAATATGTTAACAAGATCGTAAAAAAATGCATACTTAGTTCAATTAACTTTAAGATTTTCCTTATTTAGGATTTCATTATTATTAAATTAATAAAGTCGACTTATAAAATCAGATTGCACTAAAGTTTGATCGATTTTACCTAATTTAAAATGATGCGACTCTCTTTGGTACTCCCATGTACAAAGTAAATATTTACGAAGACTGGTGAAATATTTTAGAGAAACTAACAGCAAACAGGATTGCATGAACAGATCTTGACGCTAATTGTGGAGAGCATGAATAACGTGTGATTCTTTTCAGTAGTAGATTCAAACATAGATAAAACATTAATAAAACGGAAGTTTTAAACATTTCAAAAAAACGGATTTTGGATGAAAAAGAGTATATGCGACTATTAAGCCACCTCATTGTCTAAAAAAAATTTTCTAGACATTACCTGGCGTAGCTGAAAACTAATGGCTGCATCAAAATTCAGTGACACACTTTTGTAATAACCTTCTCCAATTTGCACAGGTGTCTAGTGGGCGCGCGGTACCACGTCTTGAGAGTTTATTCACACATAATGGTTCGCTTACGTGTACATGTTCAGCTTCTATGCATTTGTGTGAATTCAACAAACCGATAACCCAAGTGGAAATTATTTTTCCAGTGTTCGTCAAATGTCCAATTGGTTTTTTACAGATAGGGTGAAGCATTCAAATCAAGCTACGATATCACTTGATTTTCAGTTTTAAAGGTAAAAATCAATATTAGCGTACCTATTTTATGAATTAATTTTAATAAATTTTCTTCGATTGGGTATGTGCTCTTGCAATATTGGAGGATATGTTTTTGTCCTCCTTCAGCAGTTTCTGTTTCACAACAATAACCATAGAAATACCATCATAGGTACTTTTAACTGCAAGTAATTAACAACTTTCCTAAGTGCATGATTAGTGGACACAGTGGACTCTAGTGCCCCTGGATATGTTTGTTAATAATCAATCTCTGTTTACATGAGTCAGGGATCAAAATTTTCCAGAACTCAGTTAATCTCAAAATAGTATTGTATATATTCACCCCTAGCACACCTGGATAAAAAAAAGAATTTCGTCCCCAAAATTTTTTCCACGCATATGGTCTTTTATATTTCCAGTGGGAAAGCCAAGACTATAAGAATTTTCTACAATCGATTTATTGACGCTCTGTTTATAGTTTGAGATTTAACACAAATCCTAACTTTGTGTAAACAATGCGACTATTGTTAATGTTAAGCAGTTAGAGACAAATTAAAAGTGAATATCTGTAAAGAAAAACCGCAAACAATCGGAATCTAAGAATGAATTTGTACACTTGAATACTCGCCAAAATTGAAATTGATTAAAAGGCCTTAGAGTATTTGTTGGAATAAAAATAATTTGAACAAAACTGGAGGTGATTTGAAGATCAGTGCAAAAAATAAAAATCAAAATTGAAGTTCTTAATTGCTTTCTTTTTGTCAAATTAAATATTCGGAAGTTCAAGATGAAAGACAAATCAAAGAAGAATCACTCGAAGGTTTTGTATTCTCGACAAATTCTCTCAAATAGTGCTTGTCGAACGAAGTTCCAAAACTCAAAACTATATGCCTGTGCTTTAGGTCGCACTGTAAATGTCATTCAAATGAGCTCTACATTTGTTGGAGTCATTTTTTTTCAGCATTGCCCTAAGTAATACAGACAGTAAATAAATAATGACTTGCCTAAACACCATGGATTGTTTTTCATTTAAGAAAGTGTGAAATTAAAATTCTAAGTTGTGTTTACTTAGTGAGCTATCATTTAGGGTTAATATTTTATGATTTTTAGTCTACTAGCCATGATTACTCTGTAAAAGTGATGCTTTAAGGAAAGAAGTGCACAGTTCTTATTATTTATTTAGAGATTTAATAAATAGGATGTTTACGATTATCTCCTGGATATAAATTATTCAAAGCAAGAATGGTGATTTTTATTCTTAAGCCCTAAAATTCCAAAACAAATGATACACCTTCTTGCTTATCATCCTAAGCTCAATATCTTCTAAGACTAAATTAATTCACAGGTTTGGTTAACCTGAAATTATGTATTTCATTATGAACGCAGTTTCCCTTCTCTCTCAAAATTTCAAAAATCTGGAAAAAATAGAGTTATTAGACGACCTTATCATGTAATATTTAAAAATATTGCATATACGATTACATTTTATTAGTTAAGAGCCAATAATGTCAGTTTGTTAAGGGTTTTCAGACTTTTATTTCTTTCTTTAGCCTGAAAAATTACTCCTTCATTGATTTCCAAAGTAATTTACTGTGAGGTAAGTTAAGAGATAGATTGCCAATTTTTAAGTGAAGGGAGTCTTGATGTATCTGTTTACCTTACAATTTTACTTGGCTCAAAGTGAAATTATTAATTGAATTACAAAAGCATTTAATTAACATTTAGCAATTCATTTATCACAAGTTGAGTCGAGAACGATATATAGGAAAGCAAGTACAGCGTCCAATGGCAGGATTTTTGTTTTAGCATGAAATAAGTAATTAACATTGAACATTGACAAACGCTGCTACCAATAGCTTGACAGTTATTTATCTACCTTCATCTCTCATGCCAAAGGAATATTGATTATTGGATTCCCACATTCACACACGAATATGCTAGACCACCTGTTATGAGCTCATCACTGCCGTTGTTGGTTAACTAGACAGCCAATCAGTTATCACTTATTTAGGCCTTCAAAGTGAAATTTCATTTGTTAATAAAAATCGTCATTTAAGTTATGAGTTTTCTAATTTCCCCTTTCATGCGCCTGAATAGATGTATCTTTAATTAAGTGCAACTATGTAGTCAAAATTTTGTCGACGTAATTATATACAACAACTACACAACAGCAATCTGCAAAAGTGGTTATAAATAATTGAAAAATTGCTCAGCACATCAGAACTGTTGCAATTTCACCTTCAATAACAGCATGACGATTCGGAAAAGTCTCAGTCTAATCTACTTGAAAACGTAAACAGCTCATTCAGAAAATACTGCGCAACTCAAATTGATGTACTCCACAAAGCAATATTCTTCACCAACCTGTCAGATTCATTTTCCTTCCTCTATCTGTTCACTCGCTTAACTTTCTGACGACTAATTTCGGCTGCTTAGCACAGTCAAAAATTTTGAAAATTTTGCTCTGCTTTAAGTAAAAATATTTGTAAAGAAAGGGACCTAATTTTAGGGCGAACCACCTAAGTTTACACATAATTGAATAAAATGCCCCCAAAATAACATTCAGTTCAGAAAAACTGCCAAATCTATCGAGTTTTGTTTTAATGAATGACGCCCCAAAATATTAGCAAAATTTTGGACCATGGGGAGTTTTATGATCCAAGGCTCCTAATACCTAGTTGCTAAATTCTCTTAGTTCATCTAGGTAGGTTATGTTGAGATTCATAAAAATCGTTTATTGCTGGCATGGCCAAAATATCTCTTTTCGATTGCTCATACAGCAAATAACGGAAAGTCGATGCTTAAGTGGAACTTCAAGTTGTTTCTTGTTACCTTAAAATCACATTATAGAAATCCTCGCTAAAGAGCCTTCAGATAGTCCATGGCATGTGCAGTAGGAAGGATTTCCAAATATTCTGCCTGAAAAAATACTGAGTTCTTCAACAGAGTTATAAAAAAATGTCATTTATTTAATTAAACTTTTTTCTAATTAAATCATATATGTCGTTTAGTTTACATTTCAATTATATATCACTATTGACTTTAGGTCATCCAGAAGAAAGCAGAAATTAGTATAATATATCACAAAATTATATTATATCACTATATTGTGTAGTAGGCAGCGGTATCTTTTATTACTTAAAAATCATCTAATTAACTTCCTTAACCTACGCAATAAATCCACATTTTATTAATATTATGTGTTCTAATGGAGGTATATGATGATGATATTTCCAAAAGGTGCTTAATAAATGCTGACAAGTATGAGGGGAAGCTCCATCAAGAGTGGCGTCCACGTTATTTAAGCCATAACCATAAATTAAGTTAACTGTACTTCCACCAACGATTTGTTTTCAGGTGACGTGCAAAGGATTTTAAGACCCTTTTCAACTAATGTAAATAATTAATTTTGAAAGTCAAAATAATGGAGTAATTGAGACTTGATAGCTAAGTTCCCTATCAAGGGGCAATGTCACTTCTCGTGCGTTAAATGATGAAACACACGCAAACCAGGTCAAAATCGATTTACTTCAAAAGCCAAAAAATTGCTTAAATGATATCGGCATAATGTACATGTCTGTATCATGCTGTCAATTAATACGATATGATAATGCGCATATATTTCTTAAGTGTGGCGAATCTCGGTACTTTTATGAGGCCCAATGTTTCCCTTGGCGACGAATTAAAACTTCCAAAACACTTTCCTATTATAACTTATATCGACGTGTGCTCTAAGTCATTACTTCCATCAAAAATGGGACAAATTTATAGTCAAAATTATTTTCAACTAGACCACCTGTTCCTTTTAATCTGCATAATCTGTTTTAAACCTGTGACATTTTCAGAAGGATTAGTGACAATCAGGATTCTTCTAAAGTTGCCATCGGTTTTCTAATATATACGAAAATTGGAAATCCGTTTAAAACCCTTAATTAAATAATACCACGAATGAGACCATAACATTCCAAATCATAATGATATTGGCAAATATAGTAAATAATCTTTGCAATTTCCAAATTTTTAGTCAGAATTTGAGCATATATTTCTTTTTTATATATTTTATTCACCTCATTGGAAGATAATTCATGATTCAGTGGATTATTCGAAATTTCACAAACATGACATCGTGATCAAATTACCCCTAATCCTAGATATTTAGTACTACTTCACCATGTGAAAGAGTAAGAGTGGGGAAATTACTTTCTGCCACCCGATGCTAAGAATCTCATCAACCGACTCATTGAGATGGTATTTAATAGGGTTGATTCTGTGGCCTCTGCCCTACTGGTCTATAAATAAGTTTTCGCTTCAGTAGCCGAATCCAGCTGGATGACAAAACCATTTGGGATTTCAATCTCACGACCATGTTTCCTCTCAAGATACTTCGAAACTGGAGATTATTATTATTATTGAAATTATTTCCGCCTTTTCTCTGCCTTTTAGTTATTAATTTCTACAAATCAGCCTAATTCACCACTACTTGAGGGCTAAGGAGTAACTCAAAAATAGATATCTGTTTCTTTTCACTTAATCAACGTTAATTGATTAAACAAAAAATTAGCTAGAGCTTTCTTTCGCATCTCACTTCTAATCCTCACTGTGCGTGCTTTTGTGACTATTTAACCTTGTTCACCCCTTTTCCTATGCCTCCTCAGTCCTGGGCAGAGAAGAAGTTAACTCAATTTAACCCCGTAGTAAAATAGCGTCTTAGCTACCTCATAGAAGGCTGATCCCCAATTTCGTTGGTCTAAATTAACCAAAAAAGAGATGCAAGTTCAAGGAAAGACAGTGAATAAAATAAGAATGAATCTCAATCGATTATTTTGTTAGATTTCTTTTAAAATGACTCATTTCTAGTGCTAGGAGGCCTATTAGAGAAATACAGGTGAATTTTAACTTTTTTATTTAATTATCCTTATCAATAAGCGCAATAAAGATCAGAGAAAAAATAAAGTTAAATTGTATTTTAGCTTACTAATGTCACACCCACGAAATCGATTAGGTTCGCATATATTAAAGCAATTGGACATTGGAGATCTATCCCCTGAAAAGAAATGATGCTTTAACTTTGCGTTATCAATACTTGAATTAAGAATTAATAAACTGAAGAAAGGATCCTTAACGCTCTCTTCAACCTCCAGTAGACCTAGTGGTTAAATAAGTAAAGTCATATACACAAATTACACTCATATTGCGTCAACCAAATCACAGATTAGGCATTGCACTTGTGCCAAAGAGTTTCATCAATTAAACTGACAATATCCAAATTAATTCTACTTATCTTGTCTTACTAGCACAAAATTTTTAAGAATGGTGTGGTATTTGGACAGACCAAATATGCATAATACATCTCCCTGAAACAATTAAAAGAACTTTGAATCAGTATTTAACCCGAAAAATAAAAAAGCACTGATTCAAAATTTGACTGATTTTTGCAATAATCGAATCACACAGTGACAGTGTCTAAGATTGTGGAGACTAGACAAGACACTTCTGATTTGCAAAGCAAATAACAATGATCATATCTATTGAGATTTCATGAATTGAAGGACGCAATTATTTATCTGCGTTTCTTTGAGTTTCCTTCTTCCCCTTTCACGAACAACCTTTCTCCTTTCTAATTAAGAACTCGGATGAACCCAAAACAGTTCTTTTTCCCCCATTTTTTCTGTGTGCAGTCTACTTCCCAATGAAATCTGGCCGATCATTAATGTATACGCGAGATATTCAATTTATTAAAGTGCAAATGTGTGATATCGTCTGAATCTTGAATTTAATGATTTCCCAAAATAGTAGCCAAAACACCGCTTAAATACGCAAGATCCAGATGTTTCAAAATCCATCATATATTAAAGATCAATATCTCAAAAGAGTATTCAGTTGTAAACATATTTTCTTATATTATACCTGCTTTTGATTAATGCCACCACATCCAGTGATCAACCTGCTTAAATAAAACTTCCTAAATTCCCTGGATGGAATATTCACCCATTTAAATCATAACTTACCCTTGATATCTTCACTTAGGAACGACGATTTGTTTCATATGCTTGGCAATTAAAAGATGAAGGCGGAGAAAAGAAGATTTTTACATCTTTCGTTATTTCTCTGCTTCCAGGAATGCCTAAATGTGGTACTTGTCCCAATAATCATGATTTCCAGACTGTTACGTCCATCGTTCTCTGACGAACGACCCTTTATTTAGCTTTTTTGCACTCTAATCGTTTCCTTCATTTATTCCGTATTTTCCAACTAATCAAGTCATATTTTGGGCTAGACTAACGTTTCTCCTATTGGAATATGTACATAGTCAATATATTATAAAGAAAAAATGAGATATCTACATAGAACTCGCAATTTGAGGAAATTGTACAAGATTTCGTTCTGTTTCAGATCGTAACGAATCAGGGTGGCGCTGAAAATTAAAACCCATCTTCGTGGTGAGAAATGTTCAGTTAAAAGCTCTTTGTTGCGTCTGATATATCAAGAGATCATTGCAGCTGTCTTCTAATTAAGCACAATCGACCAAGACACGTTTTCTATTTCTCTAAATGACAAACCAGGATAACTGGATTACCATAGAAAACAATCTTACTGAAGGCATGAAACTGGACATTAATTTTTGAACTTGGCATGTCTCAGCAGAAATTATGCAAGTAGAGTAAGTTGGAAGGAAGTTTAAAAGAATACTGCACAAATATCATCAAAATGTTTCCTCTCTCTCATAAACTTTTAAAAGAATTTTGCTTCTTCAAGAAACCGTATCCACTCAATGGAAGAAAAATTGTGTGTCTATTTGATTCTGATTGCAGCAAGTAAAATGTCACCCAGAAAATAGTAAATAAGCCATCAGATATCAAAGCATAATAATTTCAAAGTAGGAGGAATGGAATTGACACAAAGAAGGTGGAAATGAACAGATCACCTGAGACAAAAAAAGAATGAAATAAAGCAAAGCAGAAAGGCTGAAATTTGTTCTAAACTAGTTCGAAAGAATAGGCTTTATTTCCATTTCTGGGAATTTTATTAAACCGAGATAACAGCATGTAGACGGTGTACTTAGCAAATTTGATAAGTTATTAGCTGTTTCAATCGCAATTAAGTAATTATTTTTTAAGGCGTGAATAAGATATCCTTTAACTAAACTATTCACTTCGCTCATTATGTCGAATAAGCCAGCGGGCATCAACCATTTCAATTTTCTAGTTAATATTTTAAATTTATATACTCTTCAGGCAAGTTTAAAGCAATTCACAAAAAATCTCGATTATACGTGCAGGCATAAATTCAAAAAATAGCTGCACTCTCAGTTCTAAATAGGACATTTTTAATAGTTCCTGAGGTGGAAGTTTCACCTGCCAGATATTCCAGAGATCCAAGAAAGAAGGAATTAATGGACAATAGAAAACTGCACAACGCGACCATTTGAGTTTGCAAAAGAACAAAGGAAAACTCGAAATATGAAATCTAACAATGTGTTTCTTTAAGTGGTATGAGTTGAATTAAGGCAGATGTCATTATTTGTTAAGAAATAATTTTACAATTCTTTACAGATATAAGCCGTTTGAATGATCTGGTTAAAACCTGATGTTAGTTCGAAATACTCAAGAAAAGTAAAATAAAATGAGAACAAGTAATGTCAGTTCTGTTTGGTAAAATATTCAAAAGCATATCTATTGTGGGTGAAACACTTCAAGCGAATATCTCTGCAATAGAATGATTAAAATCTGATTATAAAGACAATAGTTTTTGCTCCATAGATTTCCAGCTTAAAGAAAATCCCGATTTATAATCCAATTTTCATGTACTTCATTTAAAATCAAATAAAAGCAAAATTTCATTATTCAATCAACTGTTCCGCATGTGTTCATTAAACGAAAGTGAACCTTCTGTCAAATGGAATTTGTTTAATTTTGGAGATGCAATTGTGTATTTTTGCATTTTACTCAATTACTGCAATCACATGCCTTTAAATATTAATTTTCTGAAAAAACATTTCATATTTTGATTTAAGCAGTGTAAGTGGCTGATAAAACACTGTCTAATTCAATAGTTGCACTGTTTTATATAATGGGTCACTTCTGTTAATGACTTGAGTGAATGTGCAATTGGAAAGTAATTGGAATGTTTTATTAATTATCTCATATGAGCCAATTTCTGAAACAGTCCTCCCATGTAGAAAATTGCAAAAAAGACGTTTGGAAATTAATAAATTTATACAATTTATATCACGTGTCTTCACTATGTATTTGAAAGTAAAAGTGTACGCATTATATAGGCACATACACACGTATGTGCTAATCGAATGCATATTTCAATGGAATATTTGAAAAGAAAAGAAATATCTCCTCTTTCATTTTAAAGGAATGTGTTTAAATATTTTGTTTCGTTTTATTTCAAATAAATGTGATTCAAATAGGTGGATAGAAAGTTCGCAAAAAGTTCGAGTTTCTCAACGTTTTGAGATTAGATATGGAGAAATCAACAAGCTTTCTTCTTTGTTTATTAAATTTAAGCTGACTGAATTTATGTCTCAATATTATTTCAATTTTACTCGTTGATAAATTCAATTACAGACCAGATTTAGTAGTAGATATGCTAACTTTATTTTCTGGGCCTCAACTTTACTTAACATATAGGCAATCGCGGTGGAATGCACAATAGTAGGATCAGAACCGTGGAGAACACGACGTTAACATGGCTGAATAAAGAATCTCGTTCGCCCAAAAGCATTCTGGGAAGGACAGCTTACTACTGATCCTGAAGCCATTTAGTGGGCTGTGCTGTCGATCGCGTTACTGAGCATTTGCGGTCATGAGCTCAGAGACATCCATGTCATTGAGGCAGCTTAGGCAAATTCAGGAGTCTTTCCATACAAGTGGATCTTGTCATGGAGATTAGTGCGGATATGTCAGGGCTCATTCTTCCAACGATTCACTACAAAACCACCCATTTGTGACATTCAAATTTCGTACACACAATCTGGAAGGTAGATGCTCTATGTATTTCAAAATTTCACAGCCACCATTAGCTATTTTAGATTGGTGATAATGACAGGATATGCATGGAGAATTTAAAGTATTCAAATTGTAACTTAAAATTGAATGTATTGAAATGTTAGTGCTTCATCTTTGCTGTTTATATGCAAGCTTAAAAATATCTGAATTCAATATTATTTAAAATGAAAGATGCCGTCAGAGTATTTGATGTATATATGTAAACAATTATTCAAGAGCTATCTTGGTCGAGTATGAAAAGGTACCGCGACTTCTCCGTTAAACATGATCGATTTAAAGTTCAATTACTCAGTCTTTTCTTCCTCTTTCTTTCATTGGTCTCATTTGATAGGGGAATTATCCTTTTCTGCACGTGCTCAATTAGATTGGAGGATTTGGTTGTTAGAATAGAATAGAATTTCCTGAGCAAACTCTCGCACACAATGCATTTTGAACTCGTTGTTGTGCGATGATTGTGCTG
This sequence comes from Hymenolepis microstoma, assembly GCA_000469805.3. NCBI lineage: Eukaryota > Metazoa > Platyhelminthes > Cestoda > Cyclophyllidea > Hymenolepididae > Hymenolepis > Hymenolepis microstoma. The sequence continues at coordinate 3,378,517 of LR215995.1, read as the reverse complement.
CCTACTTAACACAGCAAGGCGTATTGTAACTCACTCTGAATGAATCGTGATTGTGCTTGTTCATGATTTTTACGAACCTTAAGTGATCTGCGTGTACCCCAATTTTCGGTTCTACTTTAGTGTCGAATGAAACGCACACTGAGAACAACTTAGATGTCAACTCGTAATGTAATACTCTAGTACAAATCAAATCTAATCAACCACATACTGCTTGAGATTGCATAAAATGTGAGGGAAAATTATTAGATAAACAAGGAAGCTTGGTCGGTGGGTCCAATATATGTTGCATGGCTATGAATAGATGAAATGTGAAACGGGAACACAACGAGTAGTAAGAATTTTCGTGAGGTGTTTCTCGTACCTGCTCTCCTCCCTCTCTCTCTTTCCCCCAAACATGTCTCCGTGTGACAACAAAAATCTGTTCGGTATCTGTGGCCACACATCTGGAACTATCGGAGATGTACAGAATGCGACTGGTTAGGGTTTTAGGCCTTAATACCACTTCACAAGTCAATCCGAAACACACCATTTCGCTCATTCACTCGCAGTAAGCTGAGTCGACTTCAGACACATTTTAAGTGCAAAAGACAAAAGTATCATTACAAAACTAAAGAACATTCTAATTCATTGTCAATCATCAGAAAAGACATCACCTCCTCCATTATCTGTTGAGCCTAAATGGGAGATTCAAGATGATAAATGTTCCAAATTCTAAATAACTGTCAATGATAGAGTTGTGTAAATGGCCATTCACAGTGCTTCTAAATTGACTAATTGTTCTAGCAAAATTCATTCAACGCATCATTACTTTAAATAATTAACTCTTGAGTGCATGCTGGTGCTTTCATTTGAGAAGTCCTTGTAAGTTGATGGACAATCTTTCTTCTTAATGTACACCTTAATTGATCAGATCTTTGTCTACTCAGCAATCAATTCTGAAAAAAGTACATTGTCCGTCAATGCTCTTTCTCTATGGTTAGTCTAAATAATATACTTAATTCCCTACATTGTATGTTTTTAATACTGTCGTGTGTTATGTCTTATATTTTTCCACATTTACAGTTTATTACTCAGAATATCAATTTCCTAAATTATTACGATCTCCATATCAATCCTCTAGAGTTATAGGATAAGAAGACAAATGAACCTTCAGTTCAGCAACTGAATGACTAAATTCTGATGCTGTCCACTCCTGAATGCCACTTTTGATTGATTCTCGATTCTATCGCCTAGATTCCATGCATGGCTAATGAACTTTGGATTCGACTGCTTTACAGCAGATTCCTAAACCAAACGTCTCTTCTGTTATCAAATAAGCGTCTCAAACTGGACTATGGAATTAAATTTCCTCAGAATTTCATTAAATGTAGCAGACAAAATTGAATATTCTCATCATTTAAACAAATAGAATTTAACTGCCTCTTACATTAATTCTGACATATTTTACTTAGTAGATTTCAGACCAATATAAAAAAGGAAACACTGAGATACCTTCAGCGTATTCAGACAAGAAGTCTAAATGCTAAGGAATGCGATGGTTTGTGTGCTGTCTTGTAAAAATTCATTGTGTAAGAATGTGTCAGTTCAATTTATTTTTATATATGAAGAATTTGCCAATGAGCTTTGAGATTTAATACAGTTTGCAGTTCCCAATTAGGTGGTCTTTAAACACACGCATATATAACACTTCAACAATAAATGCCGCTCTTCTGCGTATTCAGTTCATATTTGATTCGCAAGGTGGCGTTCTAATAAATAAATAGGAAATTTGCAAGTTCAATCTCTATCGAGCGAAGACCTTAAATGCGCAAATATTTAATAGGGTTAGCTATGCTGGGAAGAATCTCCCACCCAAATTTAGCGGAGTATTTTCCAACACTCATCGAGGTTAGTGAGCAACATGAGTGAGCCGCCATATTGGGAGAGCAGAATTTCATCTCCCCTTCTACTTGATGCTCGAACTGAAGGGCGCGATTGCCATTCTTTTATTATGTATGCACCGATGAGTATCGAACCTGTGACACTTGACCTTGCAGACGAGTTCGGTGTCTAATGCAGATCTAATGCAAAAGACAGATTGATAGGCGAATGGCGATATATAAAAGCCTTCGACCTTCAGTGCCAGCGTGGATTAACCATAGGGGTTCATGTCCATAAATAAGTAGATTATAGTTCTTATCCACAATCTAAAATAAATGAAATTATATTTTTGTAATTAAACTTCATTGTCCAAACGAAATCTTTCATTAAATATTAACTTCTCACATTACTGAGTTATGAATTTTGTTTTACAAACTTTATGAGAAGTTGCACACTTTTTACATAATTTCTGCATCAGAACATTTGATCTTAAGCCTTTCAGAGCAGACGCGGATATTATTTAGGAAAAAATTTCCCTGGAGTGGGTAAAAAGCTTTTTTATTTGTTCAATATATTCAAACGGCCATAGATAAGGTGCACTTGAGAAAATAGAAATAAGGCTCTTTTCGTGCCACTTATTAAGAGATTACTGGCAAATAACTATAATTTTACATAGTTTCAGCGGCGGAAAAAATCACATTCTGCTAAAGTCTTCACTCCTTGAGGTTTAAACACGATTTTGTGATAGTGTTTAAGGCATGAAGCTCCACGTAGACCTGCTTTCTCTAACCGCATCGAAAAATCGATCAACACTTGAAGAAAAAGCCCCATTGGATGCCTGATTGGTTTGTGCGCTAAATTTATATAGAGTTCGCGACGTTCCAATGGATCTATATCTACCCTCTGTTAGAGTTACATACCTGTTGTGTACTCTTGTATTCAAAGTATTCCCTGTAGATATATAGAACTTATCTCCATTTCATGCCAGTTTTAATTACCATTGAATGTTTTCATTGCGATTAAAAAGAGTGTAGTAAATAATATACAGTCCAATGTGATTGTAATTATTATTTCTGTGGTCTTCTTAGTTCAAGGAAGTTATAATTTTTTTTCACCTAAACTAAAGATATTTTAAAGAAATACATTGTATCTAATGTTAACAAATTATTACATTTCTGCGCACCCTGGGGTAACGATTGTGCATTTGGATTTTGGGCATGTATTTATAAGCACTTACAGCCAAAAAGTATTTCAACTTTTTTTGCATTAATGGAAAATATTTTAATAAATGAAAATAATAATAGTAATAAAGTATTTTGATATTAGTGCAACATTAATTAAACCTAATTTGTTGAATTTCCTGGTTGAAAATTTCAGTTATTCCACCTCCACAGTGATTGGAGAGTGTAATCACGCTCATTATCGTATAGGATCATTTTGTCTTCTCAAAGAAAAAATTGACCTAAAGCGCCAAGACTAGCCGTTCTGGTAAGAACATCGTTCAAAAGGTACTGGGGATTTTAAACAAGAATTTATCCCAATAAAAAGAGAGACAAATAATGAAATTTAAATTCTCGGACTTAAAGCGCAAAGTGAGAGAATTTCGCAGGGCTCAAAGCCGATAGTCAAATGAAATAGAATCCTCTGGTATCTTGTTTTCATTCAATATACATCCGCTCATTAATAAATTTGGCATTCAAAATCTCAGTTAAACATTCAGTTGCGTAGCCGCAGCAAAATGAAAATTGGGTTGGAGCACGTTAGACCAATTTGGTTCTCGGAAATTGTGATGATCAATCTACCTCATATAAATTCAATATCATATGAAGTTATTTTTCCTCCAAAAATAACTTTTAAGCCGATAACCACTACATCCGACATTAAAACTAGGAATTTCATTCTGATATGCGGTGCTAAAGCCTGTCTCGTTGTTCAGACGATCTCAAATAACCAGAAATGTAGCTCTGTAAGTGCTAGTTGATCAAAGTGTTCGAGAAGCAGTGATCCTGTGATGGTGCAATAGCATTTCTTGTCTCTGGCTAACATTCGCATGTGGTTAGTGGAGTCGCTTTTACAGCGTTCGTTCAATTGCTTCAAGAATTAACACTGTCTGCTGTTTTAGACATATCGAATTGTTCCCGCTAGAGTCTTCCCAGGAGTTCTGACTGATTTGTTTTAGTTGTGAGTTTGTGTCAGCTTTCATTATAATTTCTCGAATAATTCTTTTTCGATTTCATTCCCCATTTTCCCTTGGAATCGATGTAAGGGAAATAGACGACAATTTCTAAAATTTCGCATTATTTTTTCATTTTCATAAACTTGAATATAAGATGACAATAACTGAAATAGTGTGGAGGTGTGTTGGCGTAAAGGCCGATATAAAGTGGCTAGGGAAAAAGGTGAATTAAAATTATGAAAATTATTTAATTATCCAGGGTTGCTTTTGTTCAAAAAATTTCTAGAGCGAAATGAAAACCCTTAGGGCACCGACTAATTTTTGAGATTTCCACAGTTGTCTGCAAAAATGTCGAAGCATTCCACTTTGCAGTATTTTCACACAAAATTCACTAGGGATGGCACATGATGAGAGGCTCAAGGTTCTGCTTAACAGGAGAGTGGACAGATTTTTGGATTGCTCTTCACCAGAGTCACGATATGTGTGCTGTGCAGATGCAACTTTAGAGGAAGATTCTATTGCTGTCATTACCATATCATAGACATCGTTTTGACTAAGTCAAATATAAATGAGTGGCAAAATTCCAGCAGATTTAAACTTTGAGCTTAAATTTCTTTTCAAAATGAGGTGCACTTCCGGCATCAACAACTTGAAAATGTGTTGCATTTATATTGCAATCGTTGTTATTTAGAAACAGTAAATTCCAACGAGTAATGAAGGAGAAGCGGTTGGAAAGTCATGAAATCAAAAGTCTTATTTCATTTAAACAAATTACTTCAACCGTTTTGTACCTATTTAAAAGAGGTGGTCCACACTTTTAAAGACTTAAGCTAAATCTTCCATTCTCTGGCTACGCAAGCATATAATTATGCACAATATCGTGTTTTGGCCAAGGATTAGATAATTGGAAGAATTATGTTGCTAATACCACAAGTCGGATGTTTTGAACGACAGATACGATGATGCGACATTCTCATTAGAGCGCTAATCTTTTAACATAAATGAAGAAGGATTGGACAATAAATCCCCATAACTCATTTACTCCAAACTCATTGGTGGTAGTAACGACCAGTAATCGAACATTGGTGAGCCCTCTTAATTTATCTTTCTATGTTTTGGGTAAAATAGGCGTAAAAATAAACTGGTGAAGCGATGAGTCTTTTTTATATTTTTGCGATGCTGGCTGCCTACTTTCGAATAGTTTTTCCTAATTAAAGCCTGACCAATAAAATTAAGGAAAAATGCGTCTATTCATATAATTGTCATGATCAGCCACTACAGTTAAAAAATCAGGAATATTGTTAAAACATCTACACGTTTTCGCTGAGATCTTTCAATTCAATGTATTATGAAGATAGTAAGGTCGAATCGTATTGATTATAGAATATATAAATGCATAGGCATCCATAAACCATTGTTACCATTCTACGATTTACAAAACATACATTAGCCTGAACCAAAATTAGAATGGAGAAATTACAATAAAATCTAATAGTGTTCGAGCTAATTCATATATGCTAATTCAGATAATATGCTAAGACAATCCTGAACTTCACTCGATAATTTACTTTTCCCCAAAATGTCGTCTTTTATTCCTTTACCACGGATAAAGACAATCAGTAGTATCTTTAATCGATCTTAAAATTTCAATACGCTGTCACTCTAGAGGATTCATAGAACTATGATGAAAATAGCAGTTAAAAAATGACGTATTCTTTCAGGAATGTGATATAGTTTATCAATTGCAAACCCTGTGTATCTATCTATCGAATTTTTGTCAAATTCCGATTGTGCACCTAAATAAAGAATTAAATCATAAAATACACCTTTGTTAATTCCTTCGAATCCAGCATCAATCAATCATCGTACTTTGGTGAAAAGTATATTAAAATAAAAGCCCTACACAGTATTGAATCATATGAGTTATTTAACCATATTATTGAAGTAAACTTTCTGAGATCAGTTTCCGAAAATAATCCGTGAAATGCAATTAAGGCGAAAAAAATTGAATCATAATAAATGTGCTTAAAATAGCATGAATTGAATGTTCCTGAGCAAAACTATTTGACAGATTAATATCCATTGACACTTGAGGCTGATAAGGTCGATGGAGAAATCCATTTGATCCAATATCATTGCCAACGGTTCATACCAAAATATACTTTTTTGGTTCTTCAAAAACAGCCACTTTAATGGTACTTGCACGCCAGTGTAATTCCAAGATCTCAAATCTCTAGTTTTTGTCTTACTTCGATTTCTTTCGCTGTCATTCCACAATAATTTTATCATCCTAATTGGATCCGTGTCGCCCTTTCAATATCCTCGGTAAAATATAAGAACCCATAGTCACGATTTCGATGGACGTATCTTTTTCGCATGACAGTTTTATGATGTCCTAATGTTTAATGCGCCGACATTAAACATAAATGTTAAAACTGTCAAAGTTTATTTATGCGTGATAGTATCAGAGTTCTTCCAGCATTTTCCTGACCGTTACTTAATTTTTGAGTTAGTTCATGTTCCCAATCGTCGAACAGTTGTTTACTCGTGCCAGGAAAGATGTTTCAACTAGCCGCCTCTTTATTTCATCTCACAGTTATTTATCCCCAGTGATTTGAAGCAATGGAAGAGTCTACTCTATTTCTGTTTAAAATAGATCATTGGACTTACTTCATTCCTAGTTGGGAAGTTTTATTCACCCAAACTTATTCATTAAATACCCCCCCCCCTCACTCCTTCCCCCAAATTGATCAATCGAAACATGACAAGTGATACATTCCAAGGGGCTTTCTTTGAGAAACTCGTTTAGTGAATCGGTACTACAGAATTATGCCATCTCTTGCAAGTATTCAATCTTCCCATATGATAAGAAAATATTAAATTTTCCCATTTTGTGACATCCAGTTTGTGTATAATTGAGAATAATTCAAAATTATTATTATAAATTAATAACTTTTATGGGTATTTTAGTGCTTTATAAAGTATTCACTTGAATGTGTTTGAAAATTGTAAAATTGGAAGTGTTTTTTTTCACATTACTATCGTAAAGGGAAAGTCAATTTGCTCTTCTCATCAACTGTTAAATACATTTTATAATTTACCAATTACAATATTCTTTCTATGGAGAGCTTTCGCTTTTATTCAAGCCCAGTGAGGAGCTTATGGAAACAGCTGTCGACCAAAAATAGATTTTTTTAAATGTCCTTTAGATGGTTGGATGAACGACTGGAAAAAGTCGTTTGTCCAACTAGCAATGATTCGTTTTTACTATTACATAAATATCGCGACAATACCCACAATAATAAAAATGGAAATATTTAACAGAAGATATGATCAATTATCTGTATGTCATTTGTGTAGAACTTCTTGCTTTTTAGAAATATTGTACTCCCTGCAGCTCGGTCACATTTAATGGCTATGTTTTTCATTTTCGATTTAAATCTTGTTTTCAATTTGTGCTTCTAACACGATTCTATTTTTATTTCTGGCGTTTAAGCTTTCCTTTTTTGCCTATTCAGTTTGCCCTTAGGTGAAACAAGTAGTTAAAAATATGAATGTTGGACATGATCAGTCTGTGTTAAATTCTTAAAATTGATATTAAAAGATATTTTACCCCTTGATATAGCAATGAGATATTCCGTTTTTCCAAAAATGGATAGTTTAATGCAAAGTACACTTGTAAGAGGAGTGCGCGATGGACTTACCTCCACGTGATGCACCCTGGGCAACGTATACTCATAGGGCAAAAAAGTCTATAAACCGGCAGTTGACTTAAAACTACCATGACTCAACTGTATGTCATATTCGAACACTTCCACAGTGCTCATCTTACTCTTTTCTCTACCTTTGTGCTTGTTTCTTTTGCATCTGTGAATCATTCTTCTTTCCCCCCTCTCGACTTTTTGTGACTTTGATATTCCTCCCCTCTGTGAAGCCCGAAGTCAACTAAAGGGCTAATGATAACTATCATAAAGACTGCTATTTGATATAAATAAATAAATACTTGCAGTTTTAAAGTTTATTTTCCATTCTGGAATAAAGTTAGATTGGTGCTCTAACGAAGCAACCTCCCGATTACGAAAATTTTTGTTTTTAGTGAAATCAATCTCTTATCGATTGCACAGATCATCATTTCACACTATTCCTAACTGTGTGTTTTCCACCACAGTAAATAGCCAAGTTTCATCAACTGCTTTTCTTCACTTTCAAGCTGGTTTTGTTAGAATCTCCACTAAACACTCATGAGCAAATCTACCATGCGTAAAAACAGTATTGATAAAGGAAATTTATTTTATTAACAATTACCAGAATTAGTCGAAGCATAGTTCATTGAATTTCATTCGCACACATAATTAGTGCATTTTTTAGAACAACACTGACACCACATATAACATACGTAGTTCCTTGGAAAGCATTTGATCTCTCTGTTCATACGATGAAACACTTCGTGGTCTTCAGTGCAAGTTGTATTTCGAAAAACTGCAATGAAAAAGACAAATTTTATTTCAGTAAGGGCATGTCACATCAAAATTTTGTCGGCATTTATTTCTTAATCAATAAAAATATTAATTATAACTTAACACTTTGCGCTGAGCATTTATAACATATCAGCCTACTTAGATATCGACTTAAAATATGAATGATATGCATCCTACTATTTTTAGAAATATTATTATCATTTAACGCGTGTAACCATAAATACAAAATGAGTAGTGGTAATAAATTTTCTTGTCTCACACTCGTTTTCAACGATTTCATTCTCGACATATGTTAATAATTTTTCCCACAAAAAAGGTAAATAGTTATTATAATTGTAAAAGTGAGTAATTTAATCCTTGCATTTACCTCTATTGCTTTGAGCAATAGTGACGGCGAAAGAAAGCAGAAGGAAAATGTATAATATTTTCATATTTCAGTAAGCTTTCAACTAAAGATAGAACTACACACACCCGCATATATACGTATCTATATGTATATTCATGTATGTGCGCAATTAAATTGATTTTACTGTATCATTTGTGTGTGCGTGTGTATAACTGTACCAATTTCTGTGACAATTTAGTAAAATAATTGGAAAATATAAATTCGTATTTTTAAGTTGACAAATATGTTTCTTATGTTTCATTTTAATGATGAAAAGGAAAATTTATTTCCAATAACCAAACATAAGAGGCGTAATTAATTTATGGTGAAAGAGTAAAAATCCATATTTAATATATTTATTTATTTAATACTGGAGAACGATAACATTCCACTTTTAATTAAGCATTCGATTAACTGCAAAAATTAATACTAACTTTAGTTCCTCACAGGAATCTTAGGGACAACTGATCAATATTAATTACTAAAACGTGGAAACATAGAATCTTCAATTTAGAAGATATGGATGGCTCGATGAGAAAAAATTCAAGTCAATTAAGATTTCGATAATCCAACCCAATTATCTAGTTTCCTCTTTCATCCTCGACACGTTTTTTATCTCAGTAAACTCATTTATTAATTACCATCCTCAGCGTTGGTGAAAACTTGTAGTATGACCATTGACATCACCAAAATAAGAATATTTATTTAATGAAACATAAGAAGTCTTACCATGAAAAGGAGCTTATAGAATAGCTAATATGAATATAATTAGGAAAACTCGAGATTTTTGCAGTTCCAGTTGCGATTGGGAAGTCTTTATTGACTTAAAAAAATCATCATGGTAGTTGCATATTAGGTGAATAATTTCCTGACAAAATCTGCTGTTTTCTCAGTATTCCATTTCCAAACGAAAACTCAAATGCTTAAATTATATGGCTTCCCTGTCACTACCAAACTGAGGGATAATGTACTTTATGAGAATTAATTGCGGGGGCACAAAAATCCAATTAATCAAGAAAGTCTGAGCAACATATTATTAAGACTTCTCAAATGAAAGCACCAGCATGCACTCAAGAGTTAATTATTTAAAGTAATGATGCGTTGAATGAATTTTGCTAGAACAATTAGTCAATTTAGAAGCACTGTGAATGGCCATTTACACAACTCTATCATTGACAGTTATTTAGAATTTGGAACATTTATCATCTTGAATCTCCCATTTAGGCTCAACAGATAATGGAGGAGGTGATGTCTTTTCTGATGATTGACAATGAATTAGAATGTTCTTTAGTTTTGTAATGATACTTTTGTCTTTTGCACTTAAAATGTGTCTGAAGTCGACTCAGCTTACTGCGAGTGAATGAGCGAAATGGTGTGTTTCGGATTGACTTGTGAAGTGGTATTAAGGCCTAAAACCCTAACCAGTCGCATTCTGTACATCTCCGATAGTTCCAGATGTGTGGCCACAGATACCGAACAGATTTTTGTTGTCACACGGAGACATGTTTGGGGGAAAGAGAGAGAGGGAGGAGAGCAGGTACGAGAAACACCTCACGAAAATTCTTACTACTCGTTGTGTTCCCGTTTCACATTTCATCTATTCATAGCCATGCAACATATATTGGACCCACCGACCAAGCTTCCTTGTTTATCTAATAATTTTCCCTCACATTTTATGCAATCTCAAGCAGTATGTGGTTGATTAGATTTGATTTGTACTAGAGTATTACATTACGAGTTGACATCTAAGTTGTTCTCAGTGTGCGTTTCATTCGACACTAAAGTAGAACCGAAAATTGGGGTACACGCAGATCACTTAAGGTTCGTAAAAATCATGAACAAGCACAATCACGATTCATTCAGAGTGAGTTACAATACGCCTTGCTGTGTTAAGTAGGCAGCACAATCATCGCACAACAACGAGTTCAAAATGCATTGTGTGCGAGAGTTTGCTCAGGAAATTCTATTCTATTCTAACAACCAAATCCTCCAATCTAATTGAGCACGTGCAGAAAAGGATAATTCCCCTATCAAATGAGACCAATGAAAGAAAGAGGAAGAAAAGACTGAGTAATTGAACTTTAAATCGATCATGTTTAACGGAGAAGTCGCGGTACCTTTTCATACTCGACCAAGATAGCTCTTGAATAATTGTTTACATATATACATCAAATACTCTGACGGCATCTTTCATTTTAAATAATATTGAATTCAGATATTTTTAAGCTTGCATATAAACAGCAAAGATGAAGCACTAACATTTCAATACATTCAATTTTAAGTTACAATTTGAATACTTTAAATTCTCCATGCATATCCTGTCATTATCACCAATCTAAAATAGCTAATGGTGGCTGTGAAATTTTGAAATACATAGAGCATCTACCTTCCAGATTGTGTGTACGAAATTTGAATGTCACAAATGGGTGGTTTTGTAGTGAATCGTTGGAAGAATGAGCCCTGACATATCCGCACTAATCTCCATGACAAGATCCACTTGTATGGAAAGACTCCTGAATTTGCCTAAGCTGCCTCAATGACATGGATGTCTCTGAGCTCATGACCGCAAATGCTCAGTAACGCGATCGACAGCACAGCCCACTAAATGGCTTCAGGATCAGTAGTAAGCTGTCCTTCCCAGAATGCTTTTGGGCGAACGAGATTCTTTATTCAGCCATGTTAACGTCGTGTTCTCCACGGTTCTGATCCTACTATTGTGCATTCCACCGCGATTGCCTATATGTTAAGTAAAGTTGAGGCCCAGAAAATAAAGTTAGCATATCTACTACTAAATCTGGTCTGTAATTGAATTTATCAACGAGTAAAATTGAAATAATATTGAGACATAAATTCAGTCAGCTTAAATTTAATAAACAAAGAAGAAAGCTTGTTGATTTCTCCATATCTAATCTCAAAACGTTGAGAAACTCGAACTTTTTGCGAACTTTCTATCCACCTATTTGAATCACATTTATTTGAAATAAAACGAAACAAAATATTTAAACACATTCCTTTAAAATGAAAGAGGAGATATTTCTTTTCTTTTCAAATATTCCATTGAAATATGCATTCGATTAGCACATACGTGTGTATGTGCCTATATAATGCGTACACTTTTACTTTCAAATACATAGTGAAGACACGTGATATAAATTGTATAAATTTATTAATTTCCAAACGTCTTTTTTGCAATTTTCTACATGGGAGGACTGTTTCAGAAATTGGCTCATATGAGATAATTAATAAAACATTCCAATTACTTTCCAATTGCACATTCACTCAAGTCATTAACAGAAGTGACCCATTATATAAAACAGTGCAACTATTGAATTAGACAGTGTTTTATCAGCCACTTACACTGCTTAAATCAAAATATGAAATGTTTTTTCAGAAAATTAATATTTAAAGGCATGTGATTGCAGTAATTGAGTAAAATGCAAAAATACACAATTGCATCTCCAAAATTAAACAAATTCCATTTGACAGAAGGTTCACTTTCGTTTAATGAACACATGCGGAACAGTTGATTGAATAATGAAATTTTGCTTTTATTTGATTTTAAATGAAGTACATGAAAATTGGATTATAAATCGGGATTTTCTTTAAGCTGGAAATCTATGGAGCAAAAACTATTGTCTTTATAATCAGATTTTAATCATTCTATTGCAGAGATATTCGCTTGAAGTGTTTCACCCACAATAGATATGCTTTTGAATATTTTACCAAACAGAACTGACATTACTTGTTCTCATTTTATTTTACTTTTCTTGAGTATTTCGAACTAACATCAGGTTTTAACCAGATCATTCAAACGGCTTATATCTGTAAAGAATTGTAAAATTATTTCTTAACAAATAATGACATCTGCCTTAATTCAACTCATACCACTTAAAGAAACACATTGTTAGATTTCATATTTCGAGTTTTCCTTTGTTCTTTTGCAAACTCAAATGGTCGCGTTGTGCAGTTTTCTATTGTCCATTAATTCCTTCTTTCTTGGATCTCTGGAATATCTGGCAGGTGAAACTTCCACCTCAGGAACTATTAAAAATGTCCTATTTAGAACTGAGAGTGCAGCTATTTTTTGAATTTATGCCTGCACGTATAATCGAGATTTTTTGTGAATTGCTTTAAACTTGCCTGAAGAGTATATAAATTTAAAATATTAACTAGAAAATTGAAATGGTTGATGCCCGCTGGCTTATTCGACATAATGAGCGAAGTGAATAGTTTAGTTAAAGGATATCTTATTCACGCCTTAAAAAATAATTACTTAATTGCGATTGAAACAGCTAATAACTTATCAAATTTGCTAAGTACACCGTCTACATGCTGTTATCTCGGTTTAATAAAATTCCCAGAAATGGAAATAAAGCCTATTCTTTCGAACTAGTTTAGAACAAATTTCAGCCTTTCTGCTTTGCTTTATTTCATTCTTTTTTTGTCTCAGGTGATCTGTTCATTTCCACCTTCTTTGTGTCAATTCCATTCCTCCTACTTTGAAATTATTATGCTTTGATATCTGATGGCTTATTTACTATTTTCTGGGTGACATTTTACTTGCTGCAATCAGAATCAAATAGACACACAATTTTTCTTCCATTGAGTGGATACGGTTTCTTGAAGAAGCAAAATTCTTTTAAAAGTTTATGAGAGAGAGGAAACATTTTGATGATATTTGTGCAGTATTCTTTTAAACTTCCTTCCAACTTACTCTACTTGCATAATTTCTGCTGAGACATGCCAAGTTCAAAAATTAATGTCCAGTTTCATGCCTTCAGTAAGATTGTTTTCTATGGTAATCCAGTTATCCTGGTTTGTCATTTAGAGAAATAGAAAACGTGTCTTGGTCGATTGTGCTTAATTAGAAGACAGCTGCAATGATCTCTTGATATATCAGACGCAACAAAGAGCTTTTAACTGAACATTTCTCACCACGAAGATGGGTTTTAATTTTCAGCGCCACCCTGATTCGTTACGATCTGAAACAGAACGAAATCTTGTACAATTTCCTCAAATTGCGAGTTCTATGTAGATATCTCATTTTTTCTTTATAATATATTGACTATGTACATATTCCAATAGGAGAAACGTTAGTCTAGCCCAAAATATGACTTGATTAGTTGGAAAATACGGAATAAATGAAGGAAACGATTAGAGTGCAAAAAAGCTAAATAAAGGGTCGTTCGTCAGAGAACGATGGACGTAACAGTCTGGAAATCATGATTATTGGGACAAGTACCACATTTAGGCATTCCTGGAAGCAGAGAAATAACGAAAGATGTAAAAATCTTCTTTTCTCCGCCTTCATCTTTTAATTGCCAAGCATATGAAACAAATCGTCGTTCCTAAGTGAAGATATCAAGGGTAAGTTATGATTTAAATGGGTGAATATTCCATCCAGGGAATTTAGGAAGTTTTATTTAAGCAGGTTGATCACTGGATGTGGTGGCATTAATCAAAAGCAGGTATAATATAAGAAAATATGTTTACAACTGAATACTCTTTTGAGATATTGATCTTTAATATATGATGGATTTTGAAACATCTGGATCTTGCGTATTTAAGCGGTGTTTTGGCTACTATTTTGGGAAATCATTAAATTCAAGATTCAGACGATATCACACATTTGCACTTTAATAAATTGAATATCTCGCGTATACATTAATGATCGGCCAGATTTCATTGGGAAGTAGACTGCACACAGAAAAAATGGGGGAAAAAGAACTGTTTTGGGTTCATCCGAGTTCTTAATTAGAAAGGAGAAAGGTTGTTCGTGAAAGGGGAAGAAGGAAACTCAAAGAAACGCAGATAAATAATTGCGTCCTTCAATTCATGAAATCTCAATAGATATGATCATTGTTATTTGCTTTGCAAATCAGAAGTGTCTTGTCTAGTCTCCACAATCTTAGACACTGTCACTGTGTGATTCGATTATTGCAAAAATCAGTCAAATTTTGAATCAGTGCTTTTTTATTTTTCGGGTTAAATACTGATTCAAAGTTCTTTTAATTGTTTCAGGGAGATGTATTATGCATATTTGGTCTGTCCAAATACCACACCATTCTTAAAAATTTTGTGCTAGTAAGACAAGATAAGTAGAATTAATTTGGATATTGTCAGTTTAATTGATGAAACTCTTTGGCACAAGTGCAATGCCTAATCTGTGATTTGGTTGACGCAATATGAGTGTAATTTGTGTATATGACTTTACTTATTTAACCACTAGGTCTACTGGAGGTTGAAGAGAGCGTTAAGGATCCTTTCTTCAGTTTATTAATTCTTAATTCAAGTATTGATAACGCAAAGTTAAAGCATCATTTCTTTTCAGGGGATAGATCTCCAATGTCCAATTGCTTTAATATATGCGAACCTAATCGATTTCGTGGGTGTGACATTAGTAAGCTAAAATACAATTTAACTTTATTTTTTCTCTGATCTTTATTGCGCTTTTCGTTCGCACATTTCGAAAAGGAATATTATTGATAAGGATAATTAAATAAAAAAGTTAAAATTCACCTGTATTTCTCTAATAGGCCTCCTAGCACTAGAAATGAGTCATTTTAAAAGAAATCTAACAAAATAATCGATTGAGATTCATTCTTATTTTATTCACTGTCTTTCCTTGAACTTGCATCTCTTTTTTGGTTAATTTAGACCAACGAAATTGGGGATCAGCCTTCTATGAGGTAGCTAAGACGCTATTTTACTACGGGGTTAAATTGAGTTAACTTCTTCTCTGCCCAGGACTGAGGAGGCATAGGAAAAGGGGTGAACAAGGTTAAATAGTCACAAAAGCACGCACAGTGAGGATTAGAAGTGAGATGCGAAAGAAAGCTCTAGCTAATTTTTTGTTTAATCAATTAACGTTGATTAAGTGAAAAGAAACAGATATCTATTTTTGAGTTACTCCTTAGCCCTCAAGTAGTGGTGAATTAGGCTGATTTGTAGAAATTAATAACTAAAAGGCAGAGAAAAGGCGGAAATAATTTCAATAATAATAATAATCTCCAGTTTCGAAGTATCTTGAGAGGAAACATGGTCGTGAGATTGAAATCCCAAATGGTTTTGTCATCCAGCTGGATTCGGCTACTGAAGCGAAAACTTATTTATAGACCAGTAGGGCAGAGGCCACAGAATCAACCCTATTAAATACCATCTCAATGAGTCGGTTGATGAGATTCTTAGCATCGGGTGGCAGAAAGTAATTTCCCCACTCTTACTCTTTCACATGGTGAAGTAGTACTAAATATCTAGGATTAGGGGTAATTTGATCACGATGTCATGTTTGTGAAATTTCGAATAATCCACTGAATCATGAATTATCTTCCAATGAGGTGAATAAAATATATAAAAAAGAAATATATGCTCAAATTCTGACTAAAAATTTGGAAATTGCAAAGATTATTTACTATATTTGCCAATATCATTATGATTTGGAATGTTATGGTCTCATTCGTGGTATTATTTAATTAAGGGTTTTAAACGGATTTCCAATTTTCGTATATATTAGAAAACCGATGGCAACTTTAGAAGAATCCTGATTGTCACTAATCCTTCTGAAAATGTCACAGGTTTAAAACAGATTATGCAGATTAAAAGGAACAGGTGGTCTAGTTGAAAATAATTTTGACTATAAATTTGTCCCATTTTTGATGGAAGTAATGACTTAGAGCACACGTCGATATAAGTTATAATAGGAAAGTGTTTTGGAAGTTTTAATTCGTCGCCAAGGGAAACATTGGGCCTCATAAAAGTACCGAGATTCGCCACACTTAAGAAATATATGCGCATTATCATATCGTATTAATTGACAGCATGATACAGACATGTACATTATGCCGATATCATTTAAGCAATTTTTTGGCTTTTGAAGTAAATCGATTTTGACCTGGTTTGCGTGTGTTTCATCATTTAACGCACGAGAAGTGACATTGCCCCTTGATAGGGAACTTAGCTATCAAGTCTCAATTACTCCATTATTTTGACTTTCAAAATTAATTATTTACATTAGTTGAAAAGGGTCTTAAAATCCTTTGCACGTCACCTGAAAACAAATCGTTGGTGGAAGTACAGTTAACTTAATTTATGGTTATGGCTTAAATAACGTGGACGCCACTCTTGATGGAGCTTCCCCTCATACTTGTCAGCATTTATTAAGCACCTTTTGGAAATATCATCATCATATACCTCCATTAGAACACATAATATTAATAAAATGTGGATTTATTGCGTAGGTTAAGGAAGTTAATTAGATGATTTTTAAGTAATAAAAGATACCGCTGCCTACTACACAATATAGTGATATAATATAATTTTGTGATATATTATACTAATTTCTGCTTTCTTCTGGATGACCTAAAGTCAATAGTGATATATAATTGAAATGTAAACTAAACGACATATATGATTTAATTAGAAAAAAGTTTAATTAAATAAATGACATTTTTTTATAACTCTGTTGAAGAACTCAGTATTTTTTCAGGCAGAATATTTGGAAATCCTTCCTACTGCACATGCCATGGACTATCTGAAGGCTCTTTAGCGAGGATTTCTATAATGTGATTTTAAGGTAACAAGAAACAACTTGAAGTTCCACTTAAGCATCGACTTTCCGTTATTTGCTGTATGAGCAATCGAAAAGAGATATTTTGGCCATGCCAGCAATAAACGATTTTTATGAATCTCAACATAACCTACCTAGATGAACTAAGAGAATTTAGCAACTAGGTATTAGGAGCCTTGGATCATAAAACTCCCCATGGTCCAAAATTTTGCTAATATTTTGGGGCGTCATTCATTAAAACAAAACTCGATAGATTTGGCAGTTTTTCTGAACTGAATGTTATTTTGGGGGCATTTTATTCAATTATGTGTAAACTTAGGTGGTTCGCCCTAAAATTAGGTCCCTTTCTTTACAAATATTTTTACTTAAAGCAGAGCAAAATTTTCAAAATTTTTGACTGTGCTAAGCAGCCGAAATTAGTCGTCAGAAAGTTAAGCGAGTGAACAGATAGAGGAAGGAAAATGAATCTGACAGGTTGGTGAAGAATATTGCTTTGTGGAGTACATCAATTTGAGTTGCGCAGTATTTTCTGAATGAGCTGTTTACGTTTTCAAGTAGATTAGACTGAGACTTTTCCGAATCGTCATGCTGTTATTGAAGGTGAAATTGCAACAGTTCTGATGTGCTGAGCAATTTTTCAATTATTTATAACCACTTTTGCAGATTGCTGTTGTGTAGTTGTTGTATATAATTACGTCGACAAAATTTTGACTACATAGTTGCACTTAATTAAAGATACATCTATTCAGGCGCATGAAAGGGGAAATTAGAAAACTCATAACTTAAATGACGATTTTTATTAACAAATGAAATTTCACTTTGAAGGCCTAAATAAGTGATAACTGATTGGCTGTCTAGTTAACCAACAACGGCAGTGATGAGCTCATAACAGGTGGTCTAGCATATTCGTGTGTGAATGTGGGAATCCAATAATCAATATTCCTTTGGCATGAGAGATGAAGGTAGATAAATAACTGTCAAGCTATTGGTAGCAGCGTTTGTCAATGTTCAATGTTAATTACTTATTTCATGCTAAAACAAAAATCCTGCCATTGGACGCTGTACTTGCTTTCCTATATATCGTTCTCGACTCAACTTGTGATAAATGAATTGCTAAATGTTAATTAAATGCTTTTGTAATTCAATTAATAATTTCACTTTGAGCCAAGTAAAATTGTAAGGTAAACAGATACATCAAGACTCCCTTCACTTAAAAATTGGCAATCTATCTCTTAACTTACCTCACAGTAAATTACTTTGGAAATCAATGAAGGAGTAATTTTTCAGGCTAAAGAAAGAAATAAAAGTCTGAAAACCCTTAACAAACTGACATTATTGGCTCTTAACTAATAAAATGTAATCGTATATGCAATATTTTTAAATATTACATGATAAGGTCGTCTAATAACTCTATTTTTTCCAGATTTTTGAAATTTTGAGAGAGAAGGGAAACTGCGTTCATAATGAAATATATCATTTTACAAAATAGTTTGCCTGAACAATCTTATGATAGACGATGCATTGCAAAAGGCGTTATATTCAAAATTCACTTTCCATTTAACGGTAAACATCAAATTTTCCTTTATTTAAATTTATACAGGTATTGAAGTAAATTTGGTTTCAAACTGCTTTTGCTATTGAAAAGGACTTAATATGAAAAAAAAACGAACTGAACTGATACAAATTTTGATTAAATATGGTGTGACAATTTAAGAAGCAAAAATAGCCTAATTCATTAGATAACCAATAAGCACCAATGTAACTTGGAGTAAAATTTGGTATCCATACCTAAGTACCCAGTTCGTTAACATTAACAAATAAAAAAATTGTGTCACATTTTCCACTCTGGGAATTTCATAGTGGAGATTCACTTTCTGATTGTTAGCCTGAATTACGTTCTCTAATTCCAGGGAAATAGCCTTAGTCAACGATATTCCGGTTCCACAGAACTATTTTTTTTTGCCTGGCTATTATATTATTATTATAGGAAAATTTCCAAAGATAGTGTAATTAACAATATAAAATGGAAGAAAGCGTAAAACAATACCTTAATACCGTCAGGACAAAATTAGAATTTCATAATTTGCATAAGCTAATCTTCACCAGATTATAACGTCGAATGTGAATTGTTGTCAGGGGAGGAGGTGGAAAATTGCGTTCGACATTTCTATTAATATATCGGACAAAAATAGCTCCATTTATATAAGTGATTCGCCTTTCAAAATCGTTTCAAATGCTTTTAGTGGATTTATCAACAAGAGTATACACAGAGTCATTCATTCGAAACTTAAATTTTAGCCAAGGGGTTTAATTTTGAAGAGATATCGATTGATGCTGACTCACTGCTACGTGCTTATATTAGTACATTTTTATTAAAATGGTGTTGTGGACTTTACCCGAAAAGGTACGGTCCTCTTTCAAAATAAGCTCCATTGGTACCAGACTCGTAAAAGAAGGCGGTATTGCCGTTTGAAACATGTTCAATACGTGTCTATAGCCTTCGCCTGATGCAACCAAAACTCATCACGTCGGCGGCATCAGTCTACTATGAGACAAGTGTGAGTGCGGTTAGGTGTATTTTTCACAAAAATAATCAGGACGTTAAAGGGTTAAATGTGCACTAATTTAAATATCAGAAATTTTTTAATTTTAAGTCATATTGAATTCAAGTATTGCCATGCTTGCGTATAAATAGCCGAGATTAACCACCAACATTCCAAGATCTTCATTTTTAACCTATATCCGGATCGTTTTAAATTCTCCATGCTACTTTTGTCATCATTATCAATCTAAAATTGAATGTTAGTTAGGTTGTGAAATCTCAAAATACATACCCCTTCAATGATATTCAATTCAATGATTTTAACGAAAAAAATGTCACCATTATGATGTGAATCATCCTTAAGAAAGTTCCAGTTCAAATATGTGCACTATCTTGAATAGCGCAGGAGAGGAGGTGTGAAAGTGTAAGCTTACACCCAACCGAGTCAGTATAATATAGTGTAAACGCTCAGGGGCGGGAAGCATCATCAATTTAAATCAGTGATAAGCGTCCAAGTAAGAGGAGAACTGTAAAGGATTTCAATAAGGTACTAAACAGGGAGGGGCCGACAATTATTATCTATCGAAGTCAGTTTCTCTCAGGTTCTACCATATTTGAAGTCCGTTGCTTACATATCATGTCGTCATTTGAATGCCACAAATCGATTGGCTTGGTTCTACGATTCTTCATTTCACCTCGAATTCTTCGTGTCTTGTTGAAACTCTTGGTGACTTCTAATCACTTAGTCTAACTGAACTTTGCTCGATCCATTTTAATAATCACTACGGAAATAGTGCCACAAGTTTATACAGTCCTTATTCGTTCACCTAATCCAAAATATAAAATATTTCATCTTGTGAATTTGGCGTCAAAGGGCGAAAGCGGTATGTTCATCAATAATTCATGAAATGTTCATAATTCCTTTGCCTCACCTCCCCCCAATTTAGGCCATCTTAGGGCAATTTTAATGCAAAATTTAAAAGGTTATATGATCCCTAAAACAATGGTATCATTATGCACAACAATGCAGAAGGAGTTGAAATTTTTTTCTAGGGGGGAGGGGGGAGATTCAAACAAAAGGAGCAAAAAGTACTACGATATGTGCTAAAAGAGAAAATGGATTGAGAATTAAAACAGGCAACTCGAAAGAGTGTGAGGAAACTAAACGCAGGTTTGCGTACTCTCTAATTCCCGGGTAGAGTTCTATATTCTATGTTACCTAATGCTTTAAATTCTGAAATTTCTTCCCGCGTGAATTTATGTTGGTAGTGTTTTGACTTTATTCCCTCGGCGTTTGAATTTTGATAGTCGATCAGTTCTTTCAGAAACGCAAATCTCTTCCACCTGTCGTGAAGAGTTATATTAGGCAGTAAGAGCACAGAAATCAATCATCATTGCTACAATAATGAAAAGCATATAATTATATTTCCACACTATCATTGGAGCCGAATTCAAAGTTTTTTTTCATTCTGCTGAACCGCGCCATTCTGTTGCGATATACGACCAAATTGCAATTTTATTTAGATATAGGGAGCGGGGTATTAATTTTCTTGAGTTCTGTCTTGAAAACGAGATTTCTGGCGAATTTTTGTGGTAGATAGAATTCCTTTGCCTTGAGCATTATTCTTGAGAATTTGGGGAGACTTGATAGGAGCTTAACTTATAAAATAAATAGCTGAAAATGGCTTAGATTTAGGTATCTGATGAGGATAGAATTGCTGTAGATTCAGGTTTGCAGTAAAAAGCGCTCCAATTCGACCAAGTTTAAAAGACCTTGATGGTTCAGCTAATGCGGTTTTATATTTCTAATAATCAAAATAATCGGTTTTTTGCACATCAGATGAGTTTAGCATAATTAAATTCACTACCTTACTATTCAAAAACCTACTCTTATAATAATCTCTCCTGCTAGCTTTAAGCGGTTAGATTAGATATACCTGACCAAATGGATCTTTAGAGGCCTTTCAAAAGCTCATTGCACCACATGTCGGCCGATGATTTCTTGTATTTGTTTTGTCATAAGACGAAGAGCGAATGAAAAACAATTCTGACCCCAATAATTCTGTGAAGAATTTCTCTCTCATTCAACTTTTAACCTCCAGTTTGTTCTTCGCCTTCGGTCCTCGAGGCTTTAACATGCCCTTTTTTACCATCTCTTGGTCCTCTGATTTTAGGAACTTCTAAGTATTCAAATGATAAGTCTACTATGGGGCGTTTTCTTTTTACAGGCAACTGCTTGAATATCAATGTTCAAACGGGCGTGCGCACATGCAGCTGGGTCGTCTGTGAAGACTGTCGTCGAGGTCTTATGGCAAGCCACTAATTCCTAACCTCCTAGTGGTGTTAGGTATCTGCTGACTATAGCAAACATTGAGATAATTTTTATTTAGTCGAAATCTATTAGTATAGAATTGACCTTATATGATATTCTAATAGTTTTAGGTTTAAATCAATCAATAAATGAATGGCAATTGCAATAAGACTATTGGCAAATTTACCTAATCATTGTATATTTATATTCCATCAAGTAAAATATACTCATATATCGAATGGTATTAAGTGCTTGTAAGTGGTCCAGACGTCGTTGTGGTCGTTAATGGTTCCGTTGAAGACGAATCAAGCTTTATAAATTCCGCCCAGGAGACCGAGCATCGTCCGTACCTGGCACCTTCCCGAGATTTTCGACAAACCATTCCAGGACAGCATGGGTTGAAGACATGGTCAACACAAGTCATGTCTAATTTCAAACAACCTTCGGCTGTAAAGTGGAAAGAGAAATTAGAGTCCTAATCCTCAAATCTAGGTCACGGCAAACTTAAGTTTTCATGTCAAATGCAGATAAAGTAACTGACTGCATGCTAAAACCTAAGTGGATTTAGAGAATACAGTCAGCGAAAGTAAAAAAGGATTCAATAGTGCTCCCACAAGGTTGTTATCGATCAATCTTTTTCTATAACTCTATTCAAAGCCACACTAGTGTCGTAAGTAGAGCTACTTAAGAAGTCCGATTAAATTGGACTGGGCTGTTGAACTTCGACCCCTTCTAATTCAAGCTTAATTAAAGAGAGAGCAGTCTTGTGAGTCCAGATTTCTCAAAATAATAACGTCAATTGGACTCCTTGTCCCCCTCCAACACTTCCTTCATTCCTACCTATTTCTCTGAATGATTATAAAGTACATACGATTATATTCTGATTATGCCAAGATCTCAGAAAGAACTAGGCATATTCAGGAGGGTTTGCAGTAGACTTTAATTAGTATCTTGAGTAGCTCTACAACTTCTCCCACAAGTCAAGCTTTCTAAGTTACATTCACGTCCAGTTTCAAGGTGAACATTATCAACTTGTTGATTAAATGAAGAAATGTGGAGTACGATACACGATTCCAATAAGTAATGAAACTTACCAAATTTATATATATGTGTGTATATATATATATATATAAGCCTATATAAAAAATCAAGTCCACATCTTCTTGCAACGGTCTAGCTAAAAGACGCCTACAGGTGAGATAAACATGTGGGAGAAAATGCTCTTTTTAAATAACGCATGATATGAAGGCAAATGAAATAAAACTTGCTAGTAACTTGCAAAAGGCAATTTGAAACGCGAAAGTGAAGAGGATACTGCAAGCCAGTAAGAAGTGAATGATAAAATGGACTCTGTGAACTTGCATTTTGCTGGGTTTAACTGCGCCCAGCACAAACGTTGCAGTTATTGGACAAATGAGGTCACGAGATTTTGCACTAACTGGGCTAAATTAAAGCAGCTTCTTGTTTAATAGTGAAATTTAGCCATTGGTCTCATGCATCCTTTCCTGATGACTTTCCCATCTCCTTTCACCCCACCCCAACCCCCTTTTATAGCCTGAACAGTCATGCTTTTTCCGCTTTCTGGGTTTGATCACAATACCGATGTCTGTCTAGAATCATCCTTCCTCGCTATGATATTCGGTTTGATTAATTTGAGGAAAGTTCGCTTTCATTTAACTCTAAAGGGCGTTTTAATGTTAAGCCTAGTGTAAGTTGTTTCACCCATTTGATCAGGGCAGTAAAGATAAAAGATTGAATCAAAGCTTGATTACCAAAAGTTTATTGCAATTAACTGGTCGAAAAGTCCAGGTAATTCGTTTGTCGTTATTGCACATTCATTGCAACCAATCTAGGGTTAGTATCTGAACTCGTGAAATAGCTAAATACTTCAGTAAGTCATTAAACTTATGGCCAGTAATAGTGCCTAAACAAAGTTGTTTATGAGGAGTTTAAATTTCAATTCGACTTCAGTTAGCATCAAATAAGCCACAGTCTTGTAAGGGATATAGCTCTGTTTTTAATATACGAATGTTCTAAAGCTCAGTTTTCATGTTTAGATCAATGAACCTTTGCAATATCCACCTCTTATCTGGTAATTAATTTGATCGAATGAGTAGTCATGATCTTTCATTCATTTGCAGCCTATTACTTCCACGAGCAGGTAGATGAGGGTGGAAGTAGCATTTATGCAAAGTGGTGCCCACTAGTGTTGATTCCAACTGGATTTTAAAGTAATTTCTCTTGAATCCTGATGAATAGATCATGGATTTCCGTGGACAAGGGCTTGTGAAAGCGATTCGTCTCTCCTGGCGCATAAAGTGGCGTCGTCAACGGATATCCCAAAGACAGGTGGGATGGTACGATGGTGACTCAGATGACAGTGCAGACAAAGTGACAGTTGAAAGCAGAGATGGTATAAATCCACAACATTTAGGACAATGTTTTAATGGAATAGTTAGTCATGCCACTTTGATTCATTTCCAGCCCCTAAAGCTGGATACAGATAAATGTATTTAATAGAGTTCACCCAAATTCTACTGTATATATGCACTTTGGAAGGATATTGTCAAGCCATTGATGCATGGAACTAATTAAAAATATTAGCTAAGAGTTCTACATGATAGGTCATTTCCAGGATTTGCAGTTAGTGTTTTTATCTAAACTGGTATAAATCAGCAGGATCTGATTACCTTACAAGCATCGGCATCCTTACCGAGCTCTCCTGGAGACACAAGAGGACTTCAGGCATCACATTCTTCAATTTTAGCTTCCTCTTAGCCACGAATGTACTCTAAGGCCTTCAGTTGGATTCCTGGTTGCCTTTTAACTATTCTATCAGCTTTTGGCAACTCTATCTATAGAAATTTACGTGCGGTTTTGCCTTCAAATTTCGATTTTTACAACGCTTCTAACTAGTTTTACCCTCTACAATGTCTACCGGCCAACTTCGACGGTAGGTCCTCCACCAAGCTCTCTCTGTAGCTTCGAGATACAGGTCGACATCTCAACTACCTTCTGATTTTTTTGATCTTACAGCTTATATGTTCACACGTTATAACATAGTATCATCCATGATAGACGATTGAAATTGTAACCGATTCTAATGAACGAACTATTTCATTAGTTTTATTTTCGTTCTAAAATGGTTTATCTTGAGCAAAACCAATCGAGCCCCGTTTACTCAACATCGACTTAACTGCTTCCTTAAAAGTTAAAAGACGTTGAAAATTGCACAAATCAATCACTATTCAATAAGATCTGGGCGTGGCGTTGATGAACCCACTCAAGAACGAAGAGGTCAAGTTCTGCACTTTGAACTACGGAGAATTAGGATGCGATGCAGTGAAATATTCTCTTTAATCAAAAATTAACAAAATGGTAAGTTCAAAGTCCAAATGATATAGTATTGTTTTGACTCCCGTATCATTATATCCATCTGTTATGATAATAGCCAAACAATAATCAATGCTCGCGCACATGCAGACGTGATCACTTCAACTCAAAGTGCTCAAATTCGCAGTGATTTGGAAATAGCTCTCTATTGTAAAGGTGAAATAAAAGATTTTTACTCAGGTAAAAATTTTACCTATCTCTGCGTTTATTTTTGTTTTTATGTTATTTCCAACAATGAAAAATGGTACTCTATATTAAACTAACAAGATGAATAAACAAGCACCTTTTTAAGTAAACATGAGATGCTATTTACAAGATAGATTCACGCATTAAGTGGCTTAATAGGTAACATTGCTAGCAATAGTATATATATATATATGTGTGTGTGTAGGTGTGTGTGTTTGCGTGTGTATGCATTCAAAGGAGTTTTATAAGAAAAGATACAAATAAGAGAGAGAGACGGGAGAGCGAGACGAAGGCTAGCATTTTTTTGTTGAAAGTTGAATAATTAGGTGAGGCGTTTAAGAGAAAGGAGATAAAGCCTATCGGAGTTAAAAGTGTTTCTACAGCTCGCTGGTACAGTCAAAATCCTTTTGAGTTATCGCTGTGAGGTTCTTCATCAGACCCTCCAGATTGGCCATTTCTTCAGTTAGTTCCTCCGTGCTGTACACCTTCTAGAAGCAAAAGATCTAACATCATCACTATCATATTATACTGAAGTGAAATAGGGATTTTTAGTCATCTTGGTCAGTTACTGTGGAGATTTCACAACCCTGCCTTTTTTATTGTTTAATCAAATTCTCACGAGACGTTCATGTGTCGCAGTTACTTAAAATAAATTAATTTGTTGTTGCACATGATTTCATAAACAGAACCAAACACGAGGCCTTCGAAAATTAACGACTAAAGGTCGTTTTATCAGCTTATGAAATGCGAATTTGACTAATGAAAAAAAGGCACTAAGTTGTCAGTTACATAATATTCATCAGGCAAATAGATTGAATTATCAACCGTTTAATAATAAAAGCAGAAATGAACGTATTCTGTAGGTGCTAGGGATTAAAAACATTCTTGCCGAGAAAATATCTTCATAAAAAACACAAGTAGGCTTTCGAATTCTTTTTTCCTAAGGTCTGTTTAATTCGCTTTCTGGTACTGAAAATAGAATGGCAGGTGTCCCCATGTTATCATCCCTTTTAAATCTTTCCAATAATTTAGTGTCGATCTAAATTTCTTGACATTGCTGGCGAAATGTGACCAAAAAAGGACAAAAAATCTGCCGATGAGATCAACAAAACCTGATGGTTAAATGGGACCTTCCAAACGTTGAGTTAAAAAAACGCTTTTTATGAACCTTCTTTTTCTAAAGGGTGATAAATTGGTATTCTGATAGGCAGGTTCACTTCTGACTCGTTAAAGTACTTTAATCAGAAAGTATGTGGTCATGTTGAAAATGACCAACAATCCCGCTCCCTGTGACTGCAAGATGGTGCAAATGAGTCAAAGTAATATAGTCAACCATTCAATAAGTTCAAGTAATCAACAAGCCCTAGATATCGCGAACTCACTTAGATCCCGTGGGCAGCTTCATTAAAAGCGAAATTTTGAACATGTTGCTTTTTCAAAATGAAGTATTTTCCTTTAGGGAATTCAAGTAAACTAAAGTTTTTCACATCCAGGTTTTAATAATTTGTACTTTTGTTGAACCTGCAGTTGCGTCCATGACTTGATTAGTTATCTGTTTCGGAAAATCAGTTGCTGACTCACGGTTTTAACTGGTAAAAAATTGTACACTGTCAAGGGTAATGAAGAACCACACACCAGAAATTCTATACTACCCGTTAGTTCTTCAAGAAAAAAAAGCACTTCGTCACCATTCAGACCTTAAGGTGTTTATAATTCCAAGCACACACACCCACCTACCAAATTGTACCGCCACTATAATGTCTAATATGTTACTTTCAAAATGTAAGTAGACCATGTAGATGAAAGAATTGTGGTGATAGGCACCATCTACTTTCAATGATAATAAGATCAGTGAAACTCGAGATGGGTTACTTACACTGAGATTTTGTTCGTTGAGAGCAGAAATGCGTGGGATTGGAAGAAGGCCGTTGGAAGAGTTAAGTTTTATGCTAGCGTGATTCTGATATTGCGAGTCCTCAGAAGTTGAGTGCTCACTTTCTGCAGTCGGGGTTCCAGGGGTCACTGAAATTATTGATACGATTTCATTTTAATATCCAGAAACGCTAATAGAAGTCACACTGAGTGAACTCTTGTGACCTCCGCAATGTTAGAAATCATCGTTGACCTCATACATACATACGAACAAATGAAGGAGAGATAAAAGAGGCACAGGATTAAATCGACGAGTTAAAAGCGTCCACCGGTTATTTTGTCCTAAAATTATTTTTTCGTGATAAAACTCCTCCGTTTTTTGATAATTAATTAATATGGATCACAGTGAACTCTCCTACTCTTATTCACATCTATTAATTAATTCAAACTACGTTTTTCACAGTACGATACTGAATGTCGCTGTCACGAAAACATGTGTGGGTCGATTTAGGTGCTGTAAATGCCACTGCCGCCAAGTTCCATAATATTTTCTGCTCCAAATATAAAAGCTCAGTACAGAAGACCATTAGCTTCTTTTTCTTCCTGTTTTATTCATTTACAACTGTCAAATAATCCCATTTAACTCTCGGTCTTCTCACTTGGAGAAGGCTATGAAATTCTATAAGCCTTCTTTTAGTTCTATTAGCAAGTATTTGGTTTAGTTGGCCATTTCAAACATAGGAAACTCACCTCTCCGTAATTCAAGCAATGCAAGACGCTTGATGCTATTATCTCATTATCTCCTACCTCAAGAATCGTTCTCTCGTTTCCTATCTTATTTGACTTATTTGATGCCTCTCTAATACAGATACTTTAACATGGTTACAACTGGATGAGGTTTGTCTCGTATTCCCATGGATAATGATATACAAAATAAACTCCTATCACACCCAAAAAGCTCTAATTATAATAGTCTGATTTTTCAGTGTGTCTTTAGACCAATCATAGGACTTATAAAGTACACAATGCTAACATGGCTGGACTGAGAAATCTCATCCACGCTCGAACATTCTAGAACGTGAGGTCGTGATACTGATATCGTTAGGTAGCAAATGCGGTCGGGAGTGCAGAGACCTCCCAGCCAGGTAACAGTCAATACTCATCGCAGGGTCAGCGTATTCAAAACGATACCTAGTGACTAAGCTCTATACCAGTCCCATCATTACCGCTCTGCTTCCTCGATATCAATGAGTTAACGTAGGCAGCTTTTCATACTCTGGGGTTTTGTCATAGAGATCGCTAAGGTTTAATCAAGGTTTAGTTGATTATCGTCCGCTGCGGACTCTGGTAGGTTATATTTCGTATGAAATAATAATAATAATATAAAATATTAACAACTGCCACTGAGAAAATAGAAAACTTCGTTGGACAGAAATTTCTACTCGCTTCCTTATTGTTAAATATTTTATTAATTGCAATTGAGGTTTCGATAGTAAATGCTTTCTTCAGTATCGAAAATGCCGACGAGTGCAAAATTAGCAAAAATTAGTAAAAATTCACGGATCCTTTGTCCCGAATTAAAAATCAATAGCACTTTCTCTATCACGCTGCTTTGGGAATATAAACTAAAGGAAAATCGATATCTTGAGTGAAACCAACTTAGATCAGCTGTTTAATTAGAAGTGATGATTTAAGAAAGACGACCAATATTCCTAGCGTGACTTAGCAACGGATATCTTAAAGCCACTAAGAGTAAAAAATTGTTTAAAAAACTATTTTAGAATTAATTCCAAGTGTAAAATTCATGCACAAGTTGAAGGAGGCTAACACTCACTAAATTTACTTGGAATAGTGCCACTATAATTCACAGAATGGCTAGTATCAAGGCGCTGTGATTGTCGAGCCATAAATGACTCTGTGAGTGATCTTTCACCCACTCCAGTTAGTTGATTCAACGCAACATTGTGACCATTGGTTGTATTCGTGGGTGCACCGCTGTCATATCCACTGCTCCCCGCTGTAGAACGAGAAGCTTCAGCTGATTCATTGCTGATATTTGTAACACCAGGAGGAGTATCTAATCGGCCCAGCTCGCGATAAGGCAGAATAAGGGGGCCTTGACGGCTTGATGATTTGCTGGGTGAAGGGGAGGAGGAAGCAAAAAGATCCTCCATTTTTGGAGGAAGAGGCACTGGCTGATGTATTGGGTAGTTTCGGAAATAGCGTCGTTTCCCTTCGCGTATCTCTGGAGAATCTGAAATCAAAAAATCATGGATTTTACGCTATTAAATTAGCTGTATTGCCTTATTCTACCAATTGGACTGTTCTTTACTTGATAAAGATATTCTTAAATAAAAATATATGAACAATTTGTCAATCTGAAGAAGCTAGTGAATCAAGTGGTTGATGTTTCTTAATAAAAAAGCGTTCTATAGTTAATCTTTTGGTTGATCAACAGCTTTTAACTATTTATTTGAATAATTTTCTGAAACTAAAACTATATTAATATTGCAAACCATTAAAAATGTAGATTTGATACTACACTCACCGGTAGCTGATTAAAAACTTACCGAACAGGATATTTCGTTGAATAATTTTAAAAGAATTTTACGGTTTCTGCTATACGGCTTTTAATTTATGAAGCGTCCTCCCATGTCCCATACAAATGAAACATAGTACCATGACCGATCATTTCGTTAAATGAACAGGTCATCACAAGCTCTAAAAATAGACAACTCGAGGTCAGCCAGAAACCCGTGGACCAATTCGCAAAATTTAAATTTAAGAAGGATTGGTCAAGTAGTCAATGTGATCAAATAAGTAGCTCCTGCAAGGAGATTCAGCAATTTTATGGATAATAGTGGGCTGATAATAAATTTTGATTTATATTTCGGAGAAATGGGATCACTGAAACAGAGGATCGCAACCTTACCTTTATTAATGCTTGTGTGCATTTACGTTTTATTGGCATAAGTAACATGATCAAATATGAATAAAAAAGTGCAAAATTTTATCAAAGTTTAAACGATTATCTTGTAATAAATACTAAAAATTAAAACTTATTGCACTGATCAGTCAGATATGCTAGGTATACATTCAATACAAATTGAAGCATTTTGTTATCTCATGCTTTCAAATAACTGAAGGTAGCTGTTTTCACCAGTCAGGCTTAATTTTGATTAATTCAAGCTGCCAGTAGACTCCCTTTCCAATCAGTGCGTTAATTGAAGAGCATTTATCATGATTTTTTACTACGTACTAGAAATTACTAGTTACAATAGTGGCACTTTCTACCGATTTTTCAGTGCTCTATCCCGTGAATGAAAGAAAGTGAAATTAAGTTTAAGCGAAGTGTATTGAGGTAATTACTGAATTGGAGTTAGAACAATTTGAAAGAAGCTTAAAAATGTTGGTCTAATTAAATGGCAATGTTAACCAAACGAACATTTATTAAAATTAGCAACAAAAAATAATTTTAATTTCTTTAGTAAGGGAAACCTGAAATGCTGATATCAACTTCATTTCATATAAATTGAACCGCGACATTCCCTATCACCCTCAACACCTGAATGAACTTAAGGGATATCCAATCATTCTGATAACTACCTAACATAATTTCAATTAATATGACTAAATTTTGGAATTACAGCACTACGTAAGCAGTAAAAACTCACTTAAGAGACCAGCATGTGCCGGAGACCCTGTAGAGGCTCGCATTCGCCCTGGTGACATTGTATGCTGCTGATGATAGGCATGATGGTGATAGGGATAAGAAGACACCAGATTTGCCGACTTGGCACTCTCCAAATCGCTGTCAATCGGCGTGGTTCTACAATCAGATTCAGAGCCTCTACATGTTGGGACACTCGCAGAACCAGCATGCCCTCTCGAAGAATGTACGAGAACCGGTTGACTGAGGATTGAACCCGTTACAGGGACCCCGGAACCTGAACCGCCTGCATTGCCAACCATCATGAAAGGAAGACCTGTGCAGGGAGTAAAACCTCCACCTCCGCCAGAATTTTCAAAGTTTATTGGAGGAAGTGGAGGTGGGGGCCCATGAATAAGACTTTCAAGACCGCTGCTTCCCATTCGATGAGCATATCGACCATCACAACAATTTGGAGAGCCGGAATGATGGCTGCTCTGGCTGGCTTGGGTCATTGGGGAGTTGATGTCAGCCTTTTCCGACATTCTAAATGAGGACATGGAAGTTGACAGTTAGCAAAATTGTTGATCACCCAAATTGGTAAAGTATTATCCAATTGCACACTCTTTGTAGAAGATCAAGAGCGTGGGCATAGAGGTTGATATTCCATTAAAAGTTGACAGTAGAGATTCCATTAATTCTCTTTCTGTATTGAATCAAATGCCCGGTTATAATCGTCGATAATGTGCTTGTAATGTGACGATAAATACAAATATCTACTAAAATCAAATAAGTAGTAAGTAATAACAAAAACCATCGAAGACTTGATTTTAACCACTTTTGCCATTCCATACTGGGGAAGTGATCGAGATTCCAGATGTTGATTAAGCATTAAAATCGTGCAAAGTTTAAATCTAATTTTCGTTGTGATAAACGAATACTTTTCATAGATCTTTTGGGAGGCACACCTGTTATACCGTAAACACTGCCTATTGAGCTCCGCAAATTTAAAATTTTATCCGCACAGAAGAAGTAAATTCCGTCTTGAAAACATCGAGCATCTCTCCCCTCATCCTGGGGAATTTGAAATGCAAATTTTCATTTGACGTCA
The DNA here is from genome assembly GCA_000469805.3 of Hymenolepis microstoma. Taxonomy (NCBI): domain Eukaryota; kingdom Metazoa; phylum Platyhelminthes; class Cestoda; order Cyclophyllidea; family Hymenolepididae; genus Hymenolepis; species Hymenolepis microstoma. The sequence goes on along the minus strand of LR215995.1, from coordinate 3,345,988 downwards.
AAATAAGAATCTGGATTTTGAAATATTTGTCAATGAAACCACAAGAGAGTTCAAACTCTTCTGAAAACTACTCAACCAAATTGAAATTCTCTCGTAACTCGAAGAAAAAACCCTTTCTTGTAAGAATATTTTCCACTTTAGTAGCCCTACCATTCGGTAAGTACTTTATCCTTATATCCCAAACGTATTTGTGAAGCGAAAATTAACTGATCACTTTTGCTGAATCAAAAGACTAGGTAGAAATCTATCAACGTATCGGTTCGATTCTAGAGTTTCGGTTAAGACAAAAAACACCGAATGTGAGAACTTTTATGATCAAATCTTTGATTTGTCTTTTGTGTGATTGATGTCAATGTTTTCAATAGTAATAGGGACTAACAAATAATAATTACCTTCGATTAGATTCAGCATAGTACTCCTTTCTGGCCCTGTCCATGCGATTTCTTGTACATCTCCGAGTGACAAGAATTGTCACCGCCAGAATTAATATAATAATCACTGCGACAGCAAGTATAGCTGAAACAAGGATCCATTGATTTGGATGTTGGAGTGTACTAGTGTCCACTGGTTCAGAAGACAGACCTGTTTCAGGAGACCTCAAGGATTTGAGAAGAACATCAATTTCCTCCGAAAGACGTTGAATTCGAGCCGGAGTCATCTTGCTCATCTCGTAGCTCTCACTCAGCATATTCAGATTGATGAACCCAAAGCCATCAGCTGTAAGTAAAGAGGAAATGCTGATTTGTTCTTATTGAACAGCTTCCAGCCATCATTCATTTGAACTCTCTTCTGGGTTCTTATATTTACATTTGGAATTTATTTGACACGATATTTTGCTTTGCCTTGACCACCACTAATGACAATTGTAAATTATTAGGACGGATCTTCAACAGTCTTAACAACCTGCTTTCGATAATTTGATTTGAAAGTAACTAAACCTCAGCATAAATTCTTTCTCCGCTCGCTGAACCATTAATAAGAAAATCATGTATTTGGACGATCCGATTATAATAAACACCGGCAGATCAAAATCCATTAACCGTAGAACCTTACCTATACTAATGGCATCTTGATGGTAGATGCTTTCTTTCTTGTTCCTCTTGGTAACTCATGGCGCAAAATAAACTCAATGCGAATCGAACTGTTAGGAGTTTAATGGCAGCCCGAATGCAAAGGTTTGTGGGAGTTCCCATTGGAAACCGGTGAACGAACTTTCCATATCTTTGCATATCTTTGTGAGAACGCAATCTTAAGATTTATGAGCATATATTATTATCAGGTAACTGCATTAATAATGTAACAGGCAGTAAAAGAGAATATGCTCCATGAAGAATTCGATAAGGTTTGCTTTCACATTATGTTATATTTGTGGACATTTTAAATTGCATCAGAGCGTTACGAGTTGCTGTTCAGCTTTAGACATTTTGCGCCCAATGTGAAACTCGTCACCATTACATCTTCATCAATTTTGGATCCTACATAAGCAAGAGAGTTTATTTTTTGAGTCCTGTTGATGCTCTCAACGGGTATTTTTTGAATCTTTGTCTCCTCGCCGGCAGACATTCGCACAGTAAGGAGTAGAAAGACAATTGTCACTTTAATTGAGGGGGGAGTTATTAAAGGCAGATTGCTATTATAGTCACTACCCTCGCATATAGTGGAAGAATTCATCTTAATTAAGAAGATGGTATCACTTGATATAAAAATACGATTGTCAGAACCAATTAGGACAGAAAAATGCTCTGTTAATATGATGATGAATAGGTTAATATAGAGAATAATAATAATAATAATGTTCTTATTAATAATATATCACTAATATGGTATAAAAGACTAACATAGTTCCAATTTAGTAGGTATTTAAAAATGCTTGAAAATATACAGAGATTGATTTACTTAATCCCTCAAAAGAGATCGAGTTTCAATACCCTTCTAGAAAAATTCATATTCCACTCCTTAACTCTTGAGTTTCGAACCAACACTCACGTTTTTTTGTCATTTTCTCAGGGGAAGTGCAATAAATTAGAAATAGAAATTAGAAATAATAGTAAAAGTAGATTGAAATAGGTTTAAGGTTTAAAATGATCAAAAGTCCATTTACCAACCACTCACACCGCAGATGCAAATAAACTTCCCATTTTAAAGCTATAAACCATAATTTGTCGTACAAACATCACACACCGTGGACTGAAAGCACCTTTTTTGTTTTAAAAACGTCACTCACATTTTGCTTGACCAATTGGAGAGGTGGGAATACAAATGGCAAATCAGTAATTTCGATGGGCACGTAGTCTTCGCTGACTTGTTTACACAAAATTAATGGATTTGTATGAAATAGGGGAATTCTTAAAGGTACACTATTGGCAATTTATTGCCTAGTTACGAAGTGGTGAGTAAAGATCAGGAGGGTATAGTGTTTATTTAAGGGGCAATCGAGCGATGTATCGGAGTACACGAAATGCACCATATAAAGCAGGCACACCGATTGGCCTATTTAATTCAATTTACAATGCAAATAGTCATAATATTTTTATCTTATTAGTTTAAGGTATAATTCCGATTTTCAATATAATTAGCATTGATTATAGATAAAATACAACAGCGAATTAGGATGGAAATCAAAAGTTGACGGCGAAGGAAGTCAAGAGGGTTAAAAAAATCAGAAAATTCATTTGATTATCAAACTTCGTTCCCATTTATTGCACAAACACTCGTACTGGTCCAGTATTAAAGGATAAATGTTGAATTTCTCCACGTGATTATTTGCCTTATCGGCCTTCAAAGTTAGTTAACCATTAGAGTGAATTGAAAGGTTGGTCAGCGCCAATCAAATGAATGAAAAATGGATCTAAATTTTTATGTTTTTTGTGTGTCGTTAAAAGTGAATGTTAAGATTTCTCCATTAACTGGACGATTGTAACGGTATTCAGTTTTATTCTCAGATAAGAAGTTGAAAAAACATCACTTTGTCACTTCAATTACCATCAGACCAATGTCGAGCTTTGTTAGTGATAACAGTCTGATATAACTTCAAGAACGTATACACAATCAAAAGGCTCTCAATTTCATGACCGTCTAAATAAAACAAGACGCTACGACCCAGTAATATCTCCTTCTTCGTACGAACAATCTGTTTTTCTTAACTCCTGGTGTTTGATTTAGAGAAGGAGTGAAGACAGTAATATTGGGTTACATTCGGGTCGAATAGATATCGGAATCGGTTGGTTGATATTACCGGAGACATCATGACGCAGTGGGGATTTAGCATGAAGGTATTATTTGGCTGTTATGGAAATGTTAAGACATTTGGATAAGATAAACAAAAGGCGACACATTGGGCGCCAGACAGGGGATTAGAGCAGATTTCCCCGTGGTTCAGTTGATGAAGAGGATAGAAGTGAGAAATTGCTTCTGTTTTATAACGATATGAAGAACCCTCTCTTTTACTGCAGCGTCGTAGAAAGCGAAATCGTACTTAGGAATATGCGTGCTGTTTTAAATTAGGGAACAGGTTTTCGACAAAAACTAAATCTTAATTATCCACGTATATTTTTGTTACATTATTTAGGAAAAAATATAAATAATATTTGTTCAAGTGGGGTAAATATATGGTTGTTGCTTGTTGGTATTTTTGAGCAAATTGCTGAAATTTGCTTAATCCCATGTCATTATTGAGTGGGGGAATTTGTGACTATTTTGAGACTAAAGTTATAATGTTCCCCATATCTATTAATTTTTACAATACAGAACCTCCTCCCCCCCCCCCTACCCCACCCCCTTCTCCTCCTCCTCATCCCTACAATTTCTAAATCGTTCGATAAGTTCAGATGTCTAAAATAGCCTTGTCAGTGCAACCAAATTCGAGCAAAACAAATGATAAATTTTCGCCACAAGCAATCGGTAGTGGTGGATGATAAAGCAATAAGCACGAGAAAGTGGGATTTGCCAAATCCCTTTCTATTTCAAATGGAACAGCATGAAAAGTTGGTGTACAAAGTGGCTATTTTTGAAGCCAACTCGCTTATAACAGTTTCATTCTACATAATCATTATTGCCGTGATGCCTTAACGCTTACTCAATAAACTTACGAACTAGTTTGGATGTCAATGACGCAGGTGAGATAGAAAATAGGATGTCAGTTAGTCTTAAGTTTGAACGCTAACTTGAATCACATCAGATAAAGTGATGTCTTTGACCAAATATTTCTGATGTTACAAAGGATCCAGAGGCACTAACGCTGCCTTAAGCAAAGCTATGAAAAAAGTTTTCATATATAAGAAAAAGAAGCCTATTGCGAAAAGCGGAAACAGCCCTTCGACAAGATAAATATGGAAGTTCACAACACGTGTTCCCTTGTAATCTCTGTAATTTGTTAAATTGGTTACTGCCTTCGAACCATTACCCTCAGCATAGCTTCTCTTGCAGAAATTTCTGAGTTGCGACGGTTTATTTTTGAAAAATTAAAGGTATGCAGCGCATCGGGCGTATGTGATCCATCGAATTAGAGGGTAATTATGTGAATATGTTGGGTTAATTCTTTAAGAAACGCGGTTATCACAAAACTAGTCTATTAAAATGCCACAAAAAACAATCGAATTAAATATTTTGACAGGAAGCTAAGAAAATCGTGTTGTGAATTCACCCCTAAACACAGACTTCAAATCTTAAATTCCTATCTTTGAAGCACTAAGTAGTTGATTAATTCTCCAATTAAAGTAAACATCTGGAAATGAAAAAATAAAATTGAAACAAAATTAGAACCTCTATTATCAATTTGAGCTCATTCCTCACGTTTTATTTTCCATTGGATAACTTGAACGCGTCTCTGTTTGCACGCTTTCTCAAGATGTGCTAACGAAATAATAGCGTTGAATTTTCATAGCAATATCGCACTCTAATCACTTCTCAGTTCTGTGAAATATTAAAATTCTCAAAAACCAGCTGAACTGCTTAAAACTACTGGAGCCCATTGGCGTCTTGCAAATCCATTTCACTTTAACATTTAGAAAAAAAATGAATCTGTTGAAGACATTACTAAAGTCTGAAGTGTTAAAATTCAGAGAAAATTTAAGATAACTTTTACACAAAAAATATTGACACACAGGCGTAGTCTATCAAAAGGTGAGACGAGTTTGGCAACACGGTTTTACAGTTGAATTAACTACCCTCTTTGAGTTGTCTATGGAGTTCCTATCGGTACACGTTGGACTTTCTCAAATCTCTAAGGGAGTGGAGTATTGTCTGATGCTGATGCATTCTGCCAACTGAAAGATAAACTTCGCCTACAGGCATCTTACAAAGACACAAATATTACAGCCCATAACCTCAAAGAGGTGTTTTAAAAGTCAAATAACTTGAAAATTCGGACTAAAAAGATGAAAACCAATCCAACTTCTCAACTATTGCTGTTAAATGTACTACGTGAGCTAAATTTTACACCCAAATGCTTGTGTAGATCGAATACTATCGAGAGCACATCACTTCTCCGCATATTTATTCATTTTCACTTTACTCTGCCTTGTAGCAGGCCAGTGACTGTGATTTCATAGGTCTTATCGCGGTTCCCATGTGCACTGTGATGGCACGCTCCCGATCTACGCTCTCCCTCTCGCCCACACTCCCCTCGCCTTTATATATATTGTACACAGAGCAACAATTAAATCTTGAAAAGACCGATTGTCCTACAATCAATCGACCCTAGTCTAGGAAAGTGTAATCAAAATATCACTTTTATTCAATTGGAATACTCTTTTAAACAACTAGAATTAATAAAATACTCACAATTCCTCACATCTTCAAAACTTTAAGTTCACTCACCATCAGCAGTCCGAAAGAAACTGAGTGAAGATAGCGGACTGCGTCCATGTCGATTCTGAGCACTCATAAGAAGGAAGTATGGCTGTCCAGCTCGTAGGTTATGCACCACGGTGGAATTTTGACCACCAGAAACGGAATGCTCACTCCACCTTCGTTGTTTATGCATCGCATTCAGTGTCGACTCAGAACCACTCTGTCGGGATGATGTAAATTCGTCGGCTGGGGTGAGGTAGATGTGGTAGATACCTCGAGGACCCACTGTTGGTACGGATTGCCAGGTGACAAGGATACTGGCACTTCCAGTGTCGTCTCTTTTACCGCTCCGAATGCTGCTGGAAAGAGAATCTGATGATGGCACAGAAGGGTAGCCAGACATCACTGCACTGATTGTGATATTCTGCGGTGGTGTTTCCGGACCTAGAAAGTCAGATGAGTCAGCTACAAAAAAAACTATCATTTTCATAGACTTCCAAAATTCTTAATTTTAATTTGATTAGCTTTTCCACTGGTATTAATTAAAAGTTTTTTATCAAATGCGTTAGGTGACAATACAGCGATGTTGTACTCAGATATTTGGAGCAATTATATTATATTCTTTTTTTCTCCAATATTTGCGTTGTTTACTGTTATTTTCTCATTCATTTACACTAGCATGGTTAGATATTCTGCGTGAGGAATTAGATACCGTGCCAACGGTTATTCATCTTATTATTTACGAAGCATTGGCATAGTGGCTTATTAAGAGGGCATCACGGTTTCAGTAGCTATTTCTGTGGTATTTAGGCGATTAAACGAACCTGACCTTGACCAACAATGATGGGCCAATGAAAGGAATAGAAGATTAAAATATCAGCTTCCTAAGTCATTATATTAGTTAATTATAGCAGTTCCAATTGTTCAAAATTCTGTTGGTCCTGCTATTTTTTAAATGTCTACACGCGGTTAAAAGAGTGTATGCAGTAGAATCAAAGTGACATGACGAAGTTCTGAATATCGCAGACGAGAATTCATCCAGATATTTTGGAACCACACCGTGGAAATTGAGTTATGTAATATTTGGATACTACAGATTGAAATATACTTCTCATGAAAAAGTAGATAAATCAATGTTTTTAGAATCCAAATGATATAGCACTCTTGACATGTCAGCGTCATTCTGTACTCGTACTCAACTCTCCTACACATCATTTAATTAATTATTCGAAAAACTTGAAACCCTGTGTGTGCAGTTTCTAATCTATGATTAAAATTACCGTTTTTTCCTTATTTCATTCCACAGCATGATACACGGAAATAATTGTACATTTTTCCGAAGTAACTGGGAAAAATAGGCTAAAGTCCGTTATAAAGAGATACAGAGACAGGATTTCTATGAGTTTATTGCATTACGTGTTTACTGTGCCCATTTATTTAAACAAATATAACCCTGTACGTAAACAGATGTGCAGTTCAGTTCGTTTAGAGACGTACATAATGAGCTGTCATAAATTTACATAAGCTGAAAGTCCAACAGAGTTAAAGAGTCTTGATGCATAATAATTTCATAAGGCGTTTTATTCATTCTAAATAGGAGATGGAGAAGTTTTTAGCTTAGAGGTAGCCTATTAGAATATCAATATTTTATAAAAATCAATAATTGCTCAAACCCCCGGGACGAAAATGAAGGAGGACCTGCAGAGCAAAAGACGTTTAATTCTCGTCCAAATGATATAAGTATTCGTATAGATCCGTATAGACGGAGAAGGACTGATTGCTTGGTTACCGAATAATCGAAGTGTAACGACATATCTGCGCACGAGCATAAAAATCCAATGATCGATAATCCAGTGAGCCTGGAATGAAGCCTCAGCTCAAGGGTCCTGAAAATACACGATTCCGTTTCCTAATAAACTTTTAGTCTCGACATATGAATGGCCATTTTAATCTGCCATTCAATAGCCACCCTTGAAACGAAATGCACATTCATTTCCTAATAAAGTCTTGAAATAAATTGAACAATTGTTGGAAAGGAGAAATGAAACGTGTTGTGCATATTCTTTGTTAAAATTTCAGCAAGAGGCAAATTTTTAAGCTTAAGTTATAGTTAAGTATTGGAATAAGGATAACTAAGAATGAATGTAAAAAAGAAAGAATCAGATGAAGGTGTGGGGGTGTAGGTGGGAGTCAGGAGGTAGGTAATGACATGTGGGCATCAAGAGATTACAGAAGCATATTCTCCTATGAAGCAACCTTACGAAACAATGTCCTGCTTTTCAATTGAGTCACATAAGGCTATAACCAAGATATTCGGAGCTCGAAGGTCGACTTGTGCTATTTGTGTGCTATAACAGCAAAGAGTCGGTGGTTAGTATGAACTACTCCAACAACATTTTCTACTCAAACAACATGATTTGGTCTCGTGCATTGCTTCCATAAAATTCAAAATTGTAGAAGGCAAAAGTATGTCTACCTACATTAATGAGTATTTGTTTAAGAAGGAGAGAAAAACTAACAGTACCAAAGTAAATGACTTCTAGGATGATTCACCTGTATAAATAAATGGACCGAAATGGAATGGATACAGACTTAGATACAGGATAATTATGCTGGAGAATTGTGAGAGAAAGCTAGCCCTCATCATAGGCTTTTCACTTTGAGTGTGATGAGATGTGACACTTGCTGCACCCACCGACACTTGTCAATACATGTAATCCCATCATTTTGAACCAAACTGAATGGAGTAGTAAATGCGCAACTCTATCCGATATCAAGTTCACATACAGAGGAAAGAAATTTCCTGGGACACGTCACTTGACTGCGAATGACATATGGGATATAGTTGACAAAGAGATGATCTGAACAGAATAAATAGTGGTTTTTCTCCTTCTTTGGAAAATCTAGGACTGTTCGCTAGAATTGTAGTAATTGGCCACATAGTCCGAAAGGAGATGGGGGTTTCTAGTGTAAGAGCTCTTCTTCCTATGTTCACCTGATTGGATCAGTTTGATTGTATTAGTTTTAAAGTTAATTTTCTTAAATTTCACTGCAACTGTCACAACGCACTGGCAATGTGTGTTTATAGCAATCATCCGGTGTACATCAACGTGCACAAAAACCCGTGACTTTTGACTTTGCGAATGAGGATATTAGCCGTTGCTTCAACGGGATGAGCATTTCAGTTCGCATATTCTTACTTTATATTATGCTACCGTCAAAAGCTAAATGATGTTATCTGATGTGATATGGTGAAGTAACGTGAACATGAATTGTCCTGTTTTTAAAAAAACGTTGTGATCTATCTAACACTAAAGCTCTTTATATAGGCCTTTCTGGTTTCCCTCAAAGAATGGGAAAATCTAACTTTTACGTCTTGATACCCAGTCAGCTTACATACCTTTCCACTATCTCTAGTTCCTCCAGGAATCTTTTCAATAAATTCTACACAATGCTGCTGTGATTTCTACCCAATTCCCTATGTTCTGAAACAGCAGTAAGTACGAGGGGTGATATCATAGCCAGATTATTCGAACAATGACATTAGATCCCTATAATAGACCGACGCCACTCGTTTCAATCGAAGGGCAAGGTTAATTGAAATGGGCTTCCACTTAAACCACCTCAAACAAAAAACAAAAGAAGAACTTAAAATAGTAAATTTGTTCACCATTGCTGTGGGTTATAATAAAATACTAAAGGAATTTTGGAGGAAGTTGGCTTTTAGAGAACGAGGATATTTTGTTACATGTGGAATAGGTGAGTTAAAATAGGAAAAGTGTACCTTCAAGAGGTCACTGGAAATCTCCGAGCTTCACCCCCACCCTCGCACAATGCAATGAGATTTAAAGCAAAAATTAAAGGAAGATGAACCTCAGCCTTCATAAATCGTTCAAAGAATTAAAATGCATCCGCTCTCCATAATATAAATCCTAACTAAAATAAATTGAAACAAATTTAAATCCTCCAATTTCCTACTTGCATTAATAGAAGCATTTATTCAAAACGCAATCGCATCTCTCAACTCTAATGGAAAACACGTTGAAAGACGACAGTAAAATCGCTTCGCGCCCTTTTTTGACTCTGACTGATAGAGGGGACTTGTTTTCCCGCCATTCAATGCATACTTTTAGCACAAAATCCGCTGAGAAGAAAAATTGACGTTTTATCACGCCAGCTGTCAATCTCTTGGCTGCTCAATTAAATGGGCAATTTTAACCGACCTGAATCTAGCCAGCACCAGCACTCTGTTGGCTCCAAAATGAGGAAAAAAGCTAATTGAAACAACGAGACAATTGATTAGCACAAAACTGACCGGTAATGGCTGTGAAGCGATTTAACTAAATTGAGATAGTCGACAGGCTCCGAATATGAAGGTGTGAGAAACTCAGATATCGCTCTTATAGGAAAGTGGACAACAACTTAATCTTTTCATAATTAAAGCAAAGAAAGACTCCCGGCACCCTGGCTCCATTACGCACTTCTTTCTCTCCCTGTTTCATTCGTTATTGATCTATTTTGCTGTGTGGAATGCAAAGAAGTTGGTCCCATGATGGAAACCTACAGTCGATATATTGCTTTACTGTCGATGGTAATTAACACATAGAGTGAAGAAAAAAAGTGATTTTATGCTTTCGACGGAATGGCAAATTTTCAAACGCCATTGCTCTATTATTGGTTGCATGAAGTTTCGTGAAAAATAAGGTTAACTGAAACACTTGGTATCGGAATCCCATCCTCAATTTGTATTTCTTCTAAGGAGTTTTTGAGAATATCAGTAACATGCTCTTCTGAGTTGAGTAAATAAGTAAGAATTTCATGAACCAAATCTCTAAGATGCGCCTGCTGTTCAGATAACTAGTTCCATTAAACACTGAAATAAGGCCAATATAAAAACGCTAAACTATGAAGAACTCCAAGCAACCACAATTTATTTCACGTTAAAAGTCAGTAAAATGTGGATTTTTTTCCACGATTTTCGATTCAAAATAGTTGTTGCTGAAGTGCAACATCTCCAGGTTGTAACTAAGAAAAGCCATCTACTCTTCAGATTTGTTCAATGGCCTAAATGGTCAACGTACACTAACGAGTAAGTGAGAGATTTTGTGCTCGGTACGTCAATACGCATCCTCGTAGTAATTGGCAAGATTAATTATCCCGTTTAAAATGATCCAAAATGCAACAGAATACTTTTAAGCTGCCATTGCTTAAAATGTAGAGGACTTAACTCAAAAGATTACTTACGTTGACCTGGAGTTTCAAAACCCTGAACCATGCTCCAGAATTTTGTCGGCTCACCAACACGGGAGATGGCGCGCACAGCAAACTCATAAACTGTTTCAGGATGGAGATATCGAAGCGTCACACCAGTAGCTGAGGGGTCAGATATATTCACCAGATTTGGAGGTAACGCCGAGGCCAGGATCGATATGAAATCTCCCTCTGAGTCGGATCTTCCTGTTGCCTGGTAACGCACTTGGTATCCCATGATTCCTGAAATATGGGAGTCGGGAGGTAGTTCCCACTGAAGTGTTGCTTCGGTCGGTGCAATACGATAGACCAAAAGGTTTACTGGAATTGGATGACTCCTTGAAGCATCTTGATTGTCTAAAACATTTGAAAGAAATAGAGGTAATATAAAGGCCTAGTATAAGCAGACCATGCAACTTACGAGACTAACCGTACCTAATGAAACTAATCCAAGAATATCGATTTCGCATATGTGATCCGATGAGGTAAAATTTATAAAGGGCCCCTTCCACCCCCCTAGGACTTATCCCAAAAGCAGACTATGAACCTATGAGGATCTTGGTGCACATTTTGAACACCCGGATATCTAGAAAGATAGGATTAGCTTACTTAATTGACAGATGGGGTTTATCAAACGTCAGGTCATGACTGCGCAACATAGAAACACGTGAAATGAAGCCACTTACTGGACATACTTGACATACTAAGCCGGGGGAGAGGGGGAAGGGGATGCCTTCTTCTCTACACACTGCAGTGTTTATGATTTAGGCGTGGAAAAGTAGATGAAAAAAATTAGAACACGAGAAAAAAGGAGAAATACGTGTTGATGTTCAATGAGTCAGCAGCATAGAGAAATAATAGGCCTTGGGACGGTTGTTTCGAACTAGAACGCGCCTAATTGGAAGTGTATGCCAGTGATAATTTATGAAAACAAGTTGTAAAAATTAGCAACTACATATTTTGGCAGCCCATTCAATAAATGTTGAGAAACATGATTAATATGAAAAAGTTCACGCAAACCTTTTAACTAGATAAATACAGTCGAATTACAAGAAGTAGAATTTTATCCAATTCTACTACCTTTAGAATAGAGATTTCGCATGTGATTGGTCATTTTTCTTTAGCTAGAATTCTTAGGCGGTGCTTTCCATTGCTGAAAAACTGCATCAGATATCTATTCCTTTTCGTTCATCAAGGGTAGAATTCCATTGCATTGTCTTAATTAGGCCATTTCTTAAACCATTTTAAGGCTAGTTATTTCCACCCGCAATAGTTCAATAATTATCGATTATTGATTTCTACACTTGTAATTCAAACTAAACCAAAAGCGTCGTTAAGTGTGTAATATCGATCCTCACAATTTCTACTGACTAGGAAGTTATTTCCGTCAATCTTTCCCTCATTTTGATGTAAGGGCTATGAAGTGTCAGAGCTGTCCCTCTGTTAAAAGAAATAAACAAAAACAATCCATTGAATTTATTCCTTCTTGCAAAAAAAGAGAAAAAGGATATCTCAAAAATATAAATCTGTGGACAAGGATTAGTCACAGGCGTAAAAGGATGATACTATCTCGAATGAAATAGGAAAAGGGAAGGGGGAGGAGGGAACTGTCGATAACTCACGAGTTATGAATGCTAATTATTATAGCATTAGGTAATAGAAGATCGATTCATGCCTGTATTAATGAAGTTGAGGTGACACACTAGACACTATTAATCAAAATTCATTCCGCCTTGGTTTCTAGGGCACTGGAGAGAGGGGGATGCTGACCGTGATGTGACAATTGAAAGACAATGGAGAGGGGGAGGTCCGATGGTTGTGGTTGTCTGTGGCTTTTCAGTGTGCAGTACGTAAATCCTTCACTTGTGCACTTTAATGAGGTTTCAGAAGCGTCTTTATTGAAGAAACGCTGTTGTTAAGTGTATAAATATTTGTCTCAGTCTTTTTGATCTGAAACAATTGCTTGGGCCAAATCGATAGTTGCAGAAGAAAGGTGGTATTCAAAATATGCAAATTTCTCTTGGTTAGATTGTATTCAAATGATCATATTTTGTAAATATGTTTGCCTGTGCATAATTTTTGCCTATATGCTAAACCTTATTAAAACGTAATTAAGATATTTCACCACCTAAATTAGCCCCTTTACGACTGCAGAGGAGCTCTATTCTTACCTTTATTTCGATATTTAGGCGTCGATACGGTGTGAGCCAACGGTCCGTCTTCACCGGGTATAATAGCGATCAAACGAAAGTGATAAGGTGTTCCGGCACCTATAAGGAAAAGTAAATTTAAAATTCTAGGTCTTATTCGCCTCTATTGTTAATAGACTTCCCCGAGTATTTCAAATGTGGGGCTTACAAGTGATTTAAGAAACGCCTGCATGAGAAATCTTCAATTTTGATCGTGAGAATTAAGGAGGGGAGGAAGGGGAGCTATATGACTATAGCTTGTCACCTCCAAAGGCCATTTTGGGAAAGAATTACAACATCTAACTTGGATAAAATAAGGTATCCTGAAGTATTTCAGATGAGAAACTCGTATTCAATCACTCTTCAATTTGAAAAGAAATAACTAGTTCTATTGGTCCGCCATATTGCTAGGTGTGCACAGGTTAGTATTGATCTTATTGCAGCTGATTTGGCTGATCAAATTTTTTTACAAATAATTAAGATTCCCTACTTTGACAAACGAAATGCCTAAAAGATGTCCATCTTCAAAATTTCCAAAACCTGAGATGGAGCGAACACAATAATGTAATCACCATGCTCCGTCCCACTCCCACCCACTTAAATCTAAATCCAACTACGCTGATTTTCATTCACTTAAAAAATAGTTTTTATTAAGTTAGAACTTGAAAACATAAGGCCAAATGATTATGTAGATATGCTTAGAGAAAGTAGCTGTAATTTCTGTTATTTGTCGCTCTGAATCTTCTAATTCAGAGACTTTGATTTGGATAATGAAGACCCTAACTGAAATCGAATTGTAGAGACGGTTATATTGAAATTCGAAGTATACACCTCTTCGTTTTGTTCCCACTACCTGCCCGCCTTGTAATTTAATTCAGAGACCTGTCGTTCAACGTTAATTCGTGTTTTTTTGGAACCAAAATTATTCTCACCAAAAAATTTGCTAGTGCCTCCTCTTTGGATACTTTTATATTGCTTACCTTTGACTGATTCTTGAAATTAACACTGAGGTACTTAAAAGTTGCCCTTTTTAGATATGCTTAAATGGGTCAATTGACTTTGGGGGAGACTGCGAATAGACTTATTAATCACTTTTAGATATTTTGCCATAGTTGAGCACAATTGGTCCAGTAATTTTTCCATATATGCCAATTTATAACAAGTTACCAATATGCACGTCTACCGAGTCAGAGGTCACGAGACCGATGTCTAACTGCGCACATCTAGTGGTGTGAATGACCAATCGCTCTGATTAATTCAGATGGTCAAAAATTGAGGTAGTAGAAAGTGGGTTCCTTGTATAAATGGACTTTGGAGGTCCAGTATTATTAAGAGAGGGAAATTTGTGCCTCAACTGAGCGAAATGGGCAACTTCTATAAAGTACTATGCTATCAATTACTATTGGTTCACGTTCACACCTGGAAATGTCGACATTTTTGGTAAATCCTTCCCCCGTATGAGAAATGGTATATAGATTGATTTTGTTCTGCTTACTCAATCTACATTTTTCAAGCAAGTGTGACCATAATATTGCCCCCACTTGACATTTGGATATATTTCAATGGCAATTTCGTTTGTGTTAGCTACTATCTACCTTTGCACTACTGGGCTAATAAAGCAATCAATTTGACTTACGCAGATTCTGAAGGGTGTAGGAAGAGAATGAGGCACTGATCATTTCCTCCGCTGGTTCAGAATCGCCCTCCCACCAAATGAGCCGAAGCATAACATTAGGGGCCTCCGGAAGATGATTGATACTATCTCCACTCTCTACTATCACTTTGTCTGCACTGTCATCTGAGTCACCATCGTACCATCCCACCTGTCTTTGGGATATCCGTTGACGACGCCACTTTATGCGCCAGGAGAGACGAATCGCTTTCACAAGCCCTTGTCCACGGAAATCCATGATCTATTCATCAGGATTCAAGAGAAATTACTTTAAAATCCAGTTGGAATCAACACTAGTGGGCACCACTTTGCATAAATGCTACTTCCACCCTCATCTACCTGCTCGTGGATGTAATAGGCTACAAATAAATGAAAGGGCGAGTATACTAGCGAGTATACTAAGACAACTGATTGACAAGTTCTGAATATTGTGGGCATTAACCCGAGGAGTCAAGCCATGAAATGTGAACACGCGACATTGGACAATCAAATGTCTCCTGAATTCCAATCAAGTAGAACATTTGACATTCTAACTTCATTGTCGCCTTCTTCTCGATTCCCACTCCTCGTCTTATGTCCACCAAATTGACCAATTTTTTACCTTATTTACTCAAAGTTTTCCACAACCTAATCTGGTGGAGTATTTTAACTTGCTTTACCGTGAGAGTTTATTAATAATTACCAATGTTTCCATACCGCCAAAAGGTAAGCGAATGAGTGCTACGTATTCTCCACCAGGTCAATAAAATATGATAGGATATTGAAACTAATGAGAAGGCACCAAATTTATTATTAAAAGTTCAGTTACAATGGTAAGTCAGTACGAACGTTGTTTAAGGTTGATCGATTTATCTGCATGAGTTCTAGTAAGGATACTCGATTCCAAATAAATTTACATTCAGCAGGACCCAGAATCTTAATTCAAAGCGAAAAATAAAGTTTCAAAGACTCAGCAAAGTTATCTTTATGGAAAGTAAGTTTATTCAAGCAGTTGACCTTTTGTATGTTTAATCAAGAGAAGATGGCACAAATTTAGGCGATATTTAATATCCACTTAAGGATGGAGATCCACTGGCAGTTCTCTAATCACACACTTTGTTCATTCCTCCCATATTCCAGCGACAAAATTCTTGCAGATTTGACGACGCTGAAAAACATATAAATTGTTAAACAAATCCCTCAAGTGGCGACGATGTGGTGGCACCTTGTATATGATTTTTAAGCAAGTCTACGAGTTGAGCAATGTTTCAAACTCTGACCAATCCACTTTCCTATGCAATATCATTCCCAATTGACATGACTCACTATCACGCCACCTTCGCGTCTCAACTTTTTATATACCATTCAAACGCGTTATATTCACGATAAAAGCTTTGTGTTAGCTAATATGTCAAACCCATAGGAAAAAAAGCTCTCAGAAAACCGCCTCTCTTAGCACTTCTCTCAGAAGGAGACGGCTAAAAGAAAAAAGTCTTGTGAGTTGAAGCGTTGTGATGAGCACATTCTTTCAACCTCTAGAGTTAAAAAATAAAGCCAACATTAAACACCACAAAAAAATCAATAGTGTCGCAAAAAGCTATTATTAATTTAAAAATTTTACCAAAAGAATTTTGCTGGGAATAAGTACGAAAACGTCAATTGTGTGTGCATGTCACAAAATAATAGTGTGATCACGCTGTTGAAAGGATCACTGTTTGTCGACCTCAATGATGGACAGCAATTTACAGTGCTTTTCAGTTCTTATAAAATCCAAATACGAGTTAAACGCCACCTGTCTTGGAGGGTCATCCACAGCGTTGACGTCCGGTTCACTACGAATCTCTTTAAAAGTGCTTTGAAGAAAACAAGAGAACGAGAAAATAATTTCATGGACCAAATCTCTCAACCTGGTCCTCGAACTATATCCTTTCGATTATGCTCCCACTTGCGCAAGTACAGGGTGTCCCAAAAAAATATATACACTTTAAAATTATTTGTAAACGTGGCGATCAATTAGAATTCTATTATTTTAAAAGTGTTCCAAAAAATGTATACAGTTTAAGAACAAACAGTGAAAAAGGATAAGATTATACTTATAAAATATTTTTACGCTTTTTAAATAAAAAAATTCTAATTGATAGCGTATATATTGTTTGGGTCACCCTGTATTATGACATGTATTATATTTATTAATAAAAGAATTATTTGTTGTTGGTGGAATGACCCATTGTATTGATAAAAGTCACTTAACGTGAAACATCCGAATTCAAGTCACCCAAGATAAAATATTGCCTCTGTGATCCAAAGCCTGAATCATCTCTCTACTTTGAGAAGCCACTGAAATCAACTTTTGTGGATAATAACTTGATCGAAGACGTTCAATATAAATTTTCTAATCTACCCTAATTACGCTTTGTAAAACGCGTCTAAATTTGCTCAACGGTGGGCTCTATTTACTTAGCACAATTTTCACAACTATTCACAGGTTAATTAAGTATTGGAAAAAGTCAGATTTTATGGCAAATGGAGCAAATATGATAAATGTAGTGGCAAGAGGGGATAGGGGAGGGAGGGAGAGGAGTGCTCAATTAGATGACAACTCCCATAAGCACTATTTTCTAGGATAGCAGAAGGGGCAAAAATTGGTGGCAGGGGGCGGGCAGGTGAAGTGATGATTTATGTGTGCTAAACCAGTGAATTTTATGTGATTCATCATATGAATGCAGCACGATTGAGGCAAAAGGCGCGACAAGGGGCAGGGGCTAAGGTGGTTTATCTGATGTCTGTGCTCAGGTGCCAGTCTCTCCACGTCTGTGACTCGATTTATTGTTGAGAGACGAATAGGCATTCATTCATGAAAGTGGTTACACTGCCTTTCAGGATGAAATCCTTATAGCAGCGTAAAAACTATTTGGCCTTCCATTCACTTGCGATTAAATTTCCGGGCGATAATATGTGTAGTATTTTGAATTGAGAATCTGGGTATGAGTGAATGATATTGACTATCAGGGCTAATCAACAATCCTAAATATCATCGCATTAAACAGCATATAAAATGGAATTACTGAAAAAAAATTTATTTGCTTCGCATCACCCTAATGGAAGCAAATGTTGACTCTACATTTCCACTTGTTGTTCCTCAAGCGCACAAAGAAGGGTCTTGATGTAGCTCAAGTCGACCTCATTATTACAAGCACTTTTAGTTCTTCAGTCCTAATGCTCTCTTTACTTGCCCATACTCCTCTCATTGTGGGAAAACCGATCTTCTTCAATAGCCATAGAAAAAGCATTGGTTTTGTAAGGGACTATCTATAAAACTCGCTCCGTTTCGACGCGCCAGCATCGAATGGGTATGTGGACAGACGGAGGACATATTTATGAAAATAAAGATTTTAGAAGGCGAAAAATCATATATAAGATCGTATATCCCATTGTACAACCTTGAATTTGAAATCAGCTCATTTAATAAAGTAGTGCATCACCTCATGTCAAAAGAATGGTAGTTTATCAAATTTATTTCAACTTCCGATTTCATATATTCCCACTCTCAGTGTATTTCTAATGTTAAAAAGTTTGAAGAACATTTTTGAGCATAAGAAGAGGATGGGACCTATATTTCTTTATATCCGACTCAACTTTCATTCCGCCGGAATGATAAATGAAATCTGCATTTCAAAGTCCAATTGTTAGGCCTAATTTCTGAAAATTTCACCGGCTGACACTTTTTATTGCTGTGACCATAAGAATAGAAGAGATAAAAAATTGTTATTCTGGTCTCAAATTCCAATGCAAACTCATCTCTACTTATGAGGAGTTTAAACAAATACCGCCTCAACGGTGTATAGAGCAAGATACCCGGTCACGGATTCGATAAACATTGACCCGCATCCAGTAAAGGGTTGCCAAATGCGACTTTCGTATTGGAAACTGCAAAAGACAAGGACTTGGGACTTGACTAACAAGGAGAAAAATTCTCTTTCCTACACAGATTGGATAAAAGTTGTAAAATAGCCTTTCTCTGTTACTCCAAGGCTAATACTGACTTAGGCGATTTACTGCGAAATTCGAACTAGAATTATTACCCTAATCCAATCAAGAAATATATGATTTAATCCTTTAACGTCCGAATTACCTTTTGATAAATACACCCAACCGCACCCACGCGCGTCTCACACCAGACTGATACCACTGACGTGATGAGTTTTGGTGATATCAGGCGAAGGCTATAGACGTATTGAACATGTTTCAAACGGCAATAGCGCCTCCTATTACGAGCCTAGTACCAATAGACCTTATTTCGAAAGAGGACCGTACGGTCCTGCAGAGTGCTAAAGGGTTAAATTATGTTGACGTTTAATTCCAGACGGTGTGATTTAAAATGCGATTCATCAAACCTTTATTCTCATTTGTCTCTGGTGAAAATACGCGCGGAGAAATTAAATTATTCAGCGACGAAATGGTGGACAGCCTCTCTGAAATCGGGACACCATGTGAAGAAAAGAAATGGAGGGTGAAGGGACTGAAATTTAATTTAATTTGATGAGACGTATGAAATCAGCTTTGGGGTTGGGGGGGGGGGGGCGGGGGGAGGTGACATGTGTCTATGACGTAGTTCTAGGTTTGAAAAGCTTGTCGTTGTCAAACCCCAGTTTGAACATTTTTTGTACCCACTGTAGAAATCAAATTGCAAATAGCAAATACCCATACTTGTCATTTAAAACTACATTCGCCGATTAATAACGGAAGAAATGAGACCAAAGTACGATAAAATATGTCTATTGGTATGGCTAAAAAACCAATCGTCTTGCATACAGGAAGAAAACTAAACAAAGTCGAGGCTTGATTAGAAGTCAATAAATTAGATAAGCGTAAATCTTTCCCCCAATAATGGACTTTTCAATTGCCACTTACCGTGTCCGTGGAAGTGCACTCACCGACAGATCGACAGACAACAAGTTAAGCAAATCAAATCTCTATATAGAATATCTTCCCCATACAACTTTCCGTTGTGTTACGAGTTTTGTCTATTCTTCCTTCTGGATCTGGTCAGCGTGCCATTATAGCACGTATAAAGCCATAAAGCGATAGTTCTTTCTAAATGTACCACCTACTAAAAGAGAACAAATCGACTGGAAATAAAGAAGGGGGGAATTTATTTTCCTCTTTCTCTCCTCTTCCTGTATTTAAGCGCATTTTTCTCAGTGATTAGCTTTCGGGATTATGGGAAGCTGAGATTTTTTTGCAACTTTTCTGCCTTTCTCCAATTTTAACTTTAAAGTAAGTGCGAGAAGGAGATAAAACGGGGAAACCGGGGAAAAAATCAAAAAGGTGACGATTTAACCTATTTGTAGAAGTTGTTTGCGATAGAGGAAATGGGACAAAAAGGAGCACTCTTTGGGCATATCTGAGTCGGCTTCAACGAAGAGAAAACTCTAACTTACATATACTCTGAGAAAACCATTTACTCATTCCATAGGATATTCATCTAATATATATGACGGATTATAGATCATCTCTATATTCCTAGGCAAAGATGAAGGGTGCTTTAGAAAGCGGAAATATCAAGTTACGATAGCAGAGTGGTTAGAACAAGGATCGTCGGTGAGTCATTTAAAAACGAGTGATAGCATTAAATGTAGTGTTTTAAGGCCCTGAGTTAGGGTTCAATGTCCATCATAAAGACATTGACCGTAAATTTTTTGAATGACCAAATGCCCAGGTTAACCCTGTTTGAGCTGACGTGCTTGAACGCTGATGCAGTGCCCTCATCCAAAACTGTTGTCATCTTCTTAGTTGTGTCAGTTGAATTAAGATGAAACACGAACAATGGAGATTCATAAGAGTAATAACAATCTTCTATATTCAACAATATTTTACACGTTTAAAAGCTAAATTCAGCATGTTATTTACGGAAAGTCATGATTTCAATTAACTGACATATTTGTCTTATAAAATTATGTCATGTCAGATAAGCAACTTGATAAAATTTGACATTTTCAATCCACTTTAAAGATCAACTGGATTCAAAAGTGACACTCACCTTGTCGGGGACTTTGTATTCTGACCGCCTATTCACCACGTCAAGGTCACCCTCGGGTTGGTCAAGTTGTGAAGGAAGAAGAGAAGGTAGAGTTGAGAGACCGGTGGTTAGAAAGGCTTCCATATCGATTATCCGCGCCTTACCGTGGGTACGAAAACGCTTCGAAGGGGACCAGAGACCTTGACCTCCGCGGGTACTCGCAGATATGCGAAGGGAGTAGTCGGTGCCCTGCATCAACTCTGAAATATAGGTACAGAAAAAAATAAAATGCAATCGAATAATTGATTAACCTCCTGAAAACAAACTAATGGTGAGTCTGGAGAAAAGATGATTGATTTAATCGCTAATAAGAATTTAAATATTTATTTTAAATAGTAGATTATGTATACTATATATATTGTTTTTTATAAAGATAAACCCAACTTAAACTGAAAAGACTCAGATGCCGTGTACGAAAGGTCTGAAACTTGGAGTTTTTAAATCCCTCGAGAATAAAAGAAACTGATGGTCTTTAAATTTTTATGACAGGTCCTGCCAACCTTTGAACGTAACCGAGCATACACCTCAGTAATGATACATAATCGTCTCTCCTTTCGATTAATCAATACCGACCTTCAAATTATAGGGATAATGTGACACGTTTTTTTTAGTTTACTTCTACATTATTTCGTACATTCCAAAATCGCACTAAAGTGTGCAAAGTCCCATGAATGGAAGCCTCTTCTGCACTCATCAACCACAACGGAGAAGAATCATGAAATCAAACTAATAAAAATCCTCTTTTCCGTCAGTGAGGCATTAAAATAGTTCCTAAGTCCGCGTAGGAAAGCATTTTCCAACACTCGCCTTGGGCAGAAGAGAAGACCTAATTCAGCAACTCTCTTTACAGGCCAGTTTTGACTTGTAAATTTTTTCATTACATTCACTAGGCGTGCCCCAGTAGATATGGAATCATTAACAACTCATTTCCCAGACGACCACGTTAACCGATGCACCCCACCAGTGCACGATTTATCATACCATTCATGAGGTGCGCATCGACGAACGGTGATACAGTGACTTCTGACTCTGTCCGTCACGTCACCAACAAGTAAATAGTCAATGCAATATACTATTCAACAAAAATCAAGGTATAATATTAATAGGGCGAAAAGTTACCTACTATTTTGCTAGTGTCACACGCTGCCAGGAGGAAGAAAGTGAAAAGTCAAGCTCAAACTAACAGTTGCGTATAATTTAGTTGTGACAGTTATGCAATACCAGCACTCGGCCAGTCCGAACACGCAATGCCGTTGATGGATCAATATCTCCAATTGGGAATGAAAATGCAATCACAGCATA
This sequence comes from Hymenolepis microstoma, assembly GCA_000469805.3. Taxonomy (NCBI): domain Eukaryota; kingdom Metazoa; phylum Platyhelminthes; class Cestoda; order Cyclophyllidea; family Hymenolepididae; genus Hymenolepis; species Hymenolepis microstoma. Next base: position 3,323,727 of record LR215995.1, on the reverse strand, counting down.
CGCTCTCACGCCCTCACTCGACTTCCAGTAAATGGAATTCGGAGTAGATAGATTTAGATAAATGTAAGTTACTTTAACAATTGATAAAAGTGAGTCGAGTGGTATTACTATTGTTGTCCATAACAGCGTCGAAAGAAACATAAGAAAGCATCTGGATGAATAGGATAGCACATAAGTCTAATAAGATTTTTAACGTGTTGTAAATAAAGACATCAAGAAAACACCTTATCAGGGTTTTGAGAACATACGAAAGCCCGAAGTTCCCATATGATGCACAAGCAGTAGCAAATGTCCTGGTGCTCGAATTTCATGAGCTAAATCCCGGGTTCACGTTGATTACACCTCAATTCATTTATAGGCAGCTTAGACTTTACAACAACTTATCTTTTTAAATATAGCACAGTTCACTAAAGTGCTCTCAAAGCGAAGTTTAATTGAAAAATATTGAAAACTATTGCCTAATACTTGTCTTGCGGTGACACAGTTATCAACGCTCATGTCTGTTGAATCTGATGTCACAAGATCGAAACACATCCAGTGATGTGGACGGCTAATCACACTAACTCATTTTGATCCTGATAAAGGGTGGTAGAATGAGAGCTACTTGCGAGAATGGCTCGATGATACTTTTCATTTGATGTAATACGTACACGGTAGGATTGAAACCCCGGTGCCAATTGTTTAGACTAAAGCAGATTAAATTACCCTTAGAAGTTGAAATGAAGACCTTTCCAACAACCATCCCAAACAGTTTCGATAAATGAGTGCGAACAATCACAGTACGTAATCCGAAAAGTTAATTTACTGGGTACTCATAATTTCAACTATTCAACAATTTCAACAAACTTTATCCAGTCATAAATATCATCAAATTGGAACGCCCCACTGAGCCCCAGCATAACTATCCTAACGGAAATGAAGACAACTAGGAAACAGAGGAGAGCAGAAGAAGTTAATTCATGCAAAATTCTTCACTTGACTTCGCCCACTAAAGTTCCAAATTCAAGATAGGCCAGACGTCCGCAAATCTTCTGAAAGGAAGTGGAGGAATGTAGCCAACTGGGACATTATGACTGACTCACAAATAATCAGTGCAAGTTTCAACCTTGAGAGAGACGTATTATCTCTCTTATATTTTTTTGAGCACTCGATGGTTACGAAGAGAGATCAGATTTAGAGGAATGAGAGAGGGAGGGGGGTTAAGGTAAATCCGCCAAGTGAGTGGAGTCTCACTCATTATTGGTGTCTACGCAGCCTTTATGGGGTTCAGCGATTTCAATGGAAGGAAGGACTGGTGGGGAAAGTACAGCGTAATGTACGTATCTGTTTTTCGGGAAAGTTACATAAAAGGAATACTAACAGAATGAACACTTACCAGTAAGAGTGTATTCTGTTACGTCGGGAGAGATAGTAATATGCTGGTTAGTTTCGTAGGAGGAATTAAGCTCCATGGTGATCCCCTTCAGCTCTCCATTGCACTCAATGTCTTGGGGAAGATGCCATAGTATCTTTGCAGATTGACCGCTTAACTCTTTTATTTGCAGCTGTAAAAGAAACGGAACAGTGTCTGCAATACGGAATCCGTTCTTCAATATAGCATGGATTATGTCACTATTTCAAAAAATCACAGGCAGGAATGCGGTGTTCGTAAAAATTCATATTTAGAGAGATTTCTTTTACTAGTGTCCTCAAACTAGATTCCAGTGCAAAGTATCTATAAAACCCAAAATCATTTGGGGTTGATTATTTGAAGTTAAGAAATCGTCAGAGCAGAATGAAGAATCCTTTCTGTTCCATTAGAGTTCATATTCCAAGATTGGAAGAAGACAGAGAGTAATGAGGGGAGAGGGTAATTGACGTAGGTAGGACAGAGTAGATCTCGAGGTGGGAAATGGGAAAAAACAAGAAAAAGAGTAGGCTTGATGTAAGATTACTGTAGTCATCTGTTACTGAAAAGTAAATCTCCTATCTCTTTCTCATTTCCTGGTCTAATCCAGGGCCTTGGCAGGATTTATTTGATTAGGTATTTCTTCACCTCCTTCAAATAATGTATTCCTACTTGAAGTAGGGTTATTTTAATCATTCTCTGACTGATGGGCTGTCATGCCTTGTAGACTCACTACGTGTGGGATGACGATTCCACTCACCTTCTAATGAGTCATACAAACGTGCTACTGTTCAGAAGCTACGTTCGCGTCAACCTTAACTAAAGGCACACACCATTAATCCCAACCAGCATTCGTTGTCAAGCTGTAAAAAGGGAATGTGAGGAACGTGAATCTGGAAAGTGCGGTTGGAGAACTAACCACTAGTATGTGTGTCCCTTAATCTCCATTATGTTCCGTTAAGGAGTATTATAGTAAATTCAGTAAGTAATTATCGCGACCACTGATTACTTATGGAAACCCAAACTGTAAAGGTTTAGCGAATTTCCACATAATTCAGGGATGCCTGTGTTAAGAACAAAATCTACTCTCCAATCTAGCCTTGAGGTCCAACATCAGAAGAATTGGTGAGGAAAACAATGCAAAGTAGCAAAAGGAGAGCATGCCGCTGTTTAATAAATTTTTTCCACTGAACTCAGTGGTGAAATATTTGCTTGTCTCAGATTACACTGAATTAAGGGCCTGCGTAAGAAGGGTATCAATGATCCAAAACTCCGTAATATCAATACTATTCGAATTTCTTGCAATTTTCGGGGAAAAAATATACTGAAAAGAGTAGCAAAATGTATAGGTGGTACTAGCATTTTAAAATATGCTAAGTCAATTGATCTGATTTTGAAAAATAAACATCCCAGTTCGTAAAGCCTAAGTCTCATTTCTCCCTCTATCCAAAATTTAACACTATTAATAAGCCCTAAATCGACTTGCATTTAATCTAACATAAATCAAGTGACCTTAACAAATCAATGATTGTTGAGGTCTATTTAGACGTCTTTTAGAGTCGAGTCCATAACCAGTTAAGAAAATTACCTCACAATATTATCTCTGCGCGCTATTTTATCCATTCTGACGTCCGCAGAGAATAAAACGGAAAGACATTTGCATTATGAATTGATGAATTTTTTTTTCCTATACATTTATAGATCTACATCGAAATGTCATGATGTATGTGTGGCCCTTCACCTTGTTTGAAACGAATTCGGTCGGCAAGTTGTGACCACCTTTGATGATTTTTATCTTAATAGAAGAAGGATAATAACGCAAAGAAAACTGGGGCGGAGAGAGGGAGGTGGTATACTTTTTAATTCATTTACACGATTCAAATTGGCGCAAATTCTGCACACAATTCTTTTAATAACAGTAATGCCAGTTCTTGAAAGTATACAATTTCTGCAATATTAAAGGCTATCCAATACAGAACTTGATTAGAGAGCATAAAAGAACTTTCTTGCAGGAGAAATAGACGAGTAAAAACCTGAAACCTTTTCTAACCCCTCGGGGGTTAGAACGATCAGAGAAAGTGACTAATGTCATTAATATGATTAATATTACCCATCTGACAGTGATTGTATAAATACACACTGAAACATACGCCATTATATGACATATGGATTAATCATCCAAAAAACGTGGCATCTACAAAGGCAAGACTTTGTGGATTATAATAACAAAACCTATATACTGGACTGGCAACAATCAATATGGTCGATCCTTAAAATCAATCAAGTTTAGTGAGCTGACAAACAAGTGACACCTTTAGTTCTGTAGACACTCACGTTGACCACTAAGCCATGGAAGAAGATGTACTATTCTTCTCTACTGAAGTGTAGGTAACGGCTTCAGTTCATTTCCAATAAATGGAACTACCAGAGTCCTATTATTTAAGTCGGGCTAGTTCGAGTTCCTCATGAAAAGTTATACTATGTCCCCAAGCGAAATTTCACCACTGATTTAAGAAGAAATTCCCAGCATATTTCTGTCGCCTAATTATTCAATTTTAATAGAGATTCCGCAAATAAGCCAACTGTGATACCTCTTTATCACAGTAAGGCTAGAATAGCACAGATTCTTGTAAAAACTGGATGGGAGTCATTTGGTGGATGAAGCAAAGTACTCGGAAAAGATAAATTAGCGGATGAAACTTTTTTTCGCTCCGACGGTATCCCGTTTGGTATCATATCCCCACCACCCCTCGCTCGCTTTCCTGATGCCCATGGCGTAGCGCAATTACTAATCCGAAACCCGTAAGTGAGGGAGATGTAGTAGAAGGAGAATGGGAAAAGAAGCGTTGCGTAAGGAGAGGAGAGGGGGAGGAGGAGGTAAGATGATAATTTTAGTGCCGATTTGTCGCACGAAAATGTTGATTTGACCAATTCTAGATCACCATTCACTATCTCCTTCTTGTGAGCTCCTTAAACATTAAGCAAACTCATTCGATCCTCCCAAGCCATAAGAGAAAAAGAGAATTGTGATGGTCAATAATCAGTGGATATCATTGACTAGATTTGCCTTAGTAATCCAGTTAACGAATCTTAACATTTAAATTTTGAAGGCAAACATCCAGTAAGCAAGTATTGTGCAATCAGAGTTCCAAAATGAAATGGATTAGGACCCACTGAACTCTTGTCCGCTCTTAATCATTGAAAGTTGTGATGGAAGTTGCCTTGTTGTAGGTTGAAATATAAGAAAGTCAATAATAGCATATTTCATATAAAACACCCCACCCCCTTCTGCCAAGTATGTATTTCGATACCTCCTGACCACGCAATCAAGGGCAATCTGACACTGATTCTTGGACAAGCGTCAATTGAAAGTTAAATTTTGTAGATTTTAATATACACTATAAACTTAGATTAGAGGATTCAAATTTTTCATCAAGATAATCTAAAGTAAGGTTGAAATTGATTTCAATTACCCACGCTCCGCGACATTGATTTGCGCACAAAGAATCAGCCACTTACAGTGGTTTGTGTGTTTGCTAATCAGGCCAGTTGACAAATTCTGTCGCCCTTTTTGATTGCGGTTTCGACTCTAAGTGACATGAGGACGGTCTTAAATGACAGACATGGATTTTAGACACCACCAACAAAAACCTAGTTACCTAACCTAATCAACTTAATGCAAATAGATGGACATTGTTTAACACATAGGGTGAAAAATGAAAGGAGACAAGACGAGAAACAGTCTACGCGACGGAGACAACGAGATAAGAATTTTGGGGGGGGGGGGTGTGGGGAATGGGTCGAAGATTTGGCATTCTGAGTCAGACTTAAATTAAATGAAACGAATAAAGGGGTGGGGTTGGGAAACATATAATCTCACAATTGTTTTCAAATCGAATGCAACAGCACAGACCGTCTGCTGGTAGGTGTCTAGAAGGGATGTTGTCATCTGCATGACTTGAGAGTGTCATGGAACAAATCGCCCACAATTTTATTGCTCGGCTAGACGTATACTTAATTGGCGCTTAAAAGTATATTTCCGCATTAGGTCATTTTGTGAACTTTATGCTATATCTTGGTTATTAGCCAAAGCATGAACAGTTAATTAATCCAAATGAAAATTTGAAGCAAAAGGGTCCATGGAAAACCTAATATCCAGTGTCACTAATTAACTATCCGACAATTGTAGGACAAGATTAGCAACGAATTGTATATACCTCACCCTATTCTTACTTCATTGATGCAATATTAGCAGAGATATATCTCACATTTTCCAATCCTCCTTTATTAATCATGCATAGCACTTTTGCTGTATCCCTTTGGGTATTGAACTCACGACAATTGATTTCACGGATGAGTATACTAACCAGTGCAAGTCTGATTTTGTACTTCATAACATTACAATTGCACCGGAAAACAGGAGGAGCTTTTCCAAAGATGTGCATCACACATAACAACTGACATCAACACCCCACCTTCTAAATGGTCTCTTCATTTAAATCCCAAATTTATATGAAATGAATTAGATTAAAGATGTGTGAATGATGAACGGACTTCCTGTGTCTTGGTGACTGATTGACCCAAATCTGACTATTTATTTGGGGAAAACATTTATATATATATTCATTTATTTCAACTGCCACACTCCATATTTCTGCCAACCCCTCCCCCCTTTAATGACCTTCCAGAGTTCAAAAAACGCCCTAAGTTGCCGACACTTAATGAATTTAAAAACCGGAGAAAATTGTAAGAATCATTGCAGTTATAGAAAATTCAAGACCTTTGGGATATATATGGTGTTCCAAGTGGTCTATGGAATTGTGGCAACAGATGGAATCTCAAATGGAGCTCTTTTTAGCCCACTTTTCATTAAAGTGGGAAACAACTTCCCAACTGCATATTTAACTTTCGCTTGGCATAATGGATATTATTACCATATTACCTGTTTAAGGCCAACAACTGGAATAAACTATTTTAAAATAAATAAATTAATATTTTAAAATAATAGAGAATGAGAAGATTAGGATTAGTGCATTAAGATTTGATTCCCAAATCAATTTGCCATTTTCACTCGAGATGGAATGTACTCTTAGAGCAAACAATTTTTGATTCAATTGTTCTTTTCTCTTCGTTTCTGTAGAATTTCAGTTTGAGAAAATTCAGTAGTGTCAGCTCCCAACTGTAATTGAAACGAATGTCTATTTTCCAGGGGTAAGGCAGAATTAATCATGATTCATTAAGTTTGTTTTAGGCGTTCAATTCTTACGGGTGGTCGTAACGCGTTCTACATGAGAAACAATATATTTTTTTACCTTGGAGCGTTCCGGAATGTCTAAACAAGCACTGCCAACTAGGCCCTTTTGGATACTTCAGAGGAGTCAGTGACTGCATAACCATCTCAATGAGAGGAGTGATGAGATTGGAAGTTCATCTTTTTCATTCAATTTTACTTGTTTACAAATGCAGGTGGTGAGGCGATTGTTTGCATACTAAATTAGCAAAAGAGTGGCTCTGCATTGAGAAAAAGTTTAAATAGAAATTTGTGAGTTATAGAGGATATACATTTATATTCATTTCTTGAGAAATTTTCAGAACCAACCCGCTGTTTGTGCATTTTAAATGGCTTATTTATTAGGTCATAGCAGTAACCAGTAGTGGGGATTTGAATGGAAAATAACTTGTCTCGCCAATGGTCAACCAAGCAGACTAATTAAGTGCAAACTCTTCATTCAAAAAAGTCTAACAGGTGTAATTTCACTTTTCTTATTTTGTTTCGGGTCTCTTCCAACTTTCTCAAATTGCTAACCTTTAAATATGACGCCCTGCAGCCAGGGAAACCAGCTTTTCCTAACTGAAGGGCAATTACATAAATGGATACCCAAAGCATACAACTATATACAGACCCAACAAGTGCTGTTGCGGGCTTGTGTCACGTAAATCACTCAACTCCAAAGTGACATTTGGCCACTGGCGCCACAGTGTCACCGCAGGAACACCTTCTGGGGGTGCACTGCGTAAACTGTCCAAGGACGAGGGAGGAGGGGGGGGGAGGAAGTGGCGGGAGGTGATGGGGGCACAGTTATTTGTCTCACGCCACCACCACTACCACCACTGCCACTTGATTAGTCTCCCACAAAACGCAGTAGCAGTAGCAATATTCTGACTCAGCTCGCTCGATTTGTCTGACTGGCTTTTTGTAGTACACGCGACTTCCTCACATAGTTACTTCTCCCCTTCTTCCACTCTTCCTCCCTCGCCGAACTTTCTCTTTCATGAAACTGCGCACAAAATCCCCCAATGAAAGATCATTATCTCCACAAATTAAACGTGCTCCCTCTTTGTTATTTTAATTTCCTCATAACGTGCAATGGAAATGGAAAGATGACCTAACCCCCCCCCCCTCTCCCCGGTAACCTACTAATAACTCAAATTAGTAGACTTCTAAACCCAATTTAGTGGTATTTAGTCATGTTTTTACCACTACAGTAAGCTGCTTCAAGTATGATGGGTCTACTATAGATAAGAAGAGAATGATCGCCTGGATGAATAATATGGGAAAAAAAGTAAACCACAGCAAGTTCACCATAGATCTTTCCACGAGTGGTGCATTCTAGATGTTCAAAAAACTATATGGGTTCCGTTAGTTTACTCGTCCACACTTCTCTTTTGAATGACCGTGCCCCGTAGCTCTTTCGTGTCATCAAATTTTCTCACAGGGGATGTGTGAAACTTTAAATTGAACGGAAGGGGAGAGGAAGATGAATAAAAAGGCATTGGGTGGGAAAATGGGTCTCTCTTTACAAGTATACCGTCCATTCCCTAAATTAAGTTAATTTCGACAGTTTATATAAGGGAATAGTGACTAAAAATATCCATTAATGCACCAAAATGAGGAAAAGGTATTTCAATTTCCATTAAACTAGATGATATTAAGAGGTTCCCGAACGAGTTTTAACGAGTTCAAAAATATGGACTGGCCAAACGACTGATGTAAAAAGTCATATTAAGGGTCTTTAAGAAACGCCGCAATGGTGGAGAAAAAAACAGAATGATCTGCGCAAGTTCAATCAGTGCTTTTGTGTGCCGACTAGAATGATCAAACGGATCAAATAAACGAGCTTTTTAGTAGAAAAAAGAGTTGTTCCCAAACCAAGATTTTGTCAGATTTCACCTTTTTTTAACTTAGCTCCTTTTAGCTTACAAGTGAGCTTATGACTTAAGATATTCCCTATGGGAAAACCTGATGGTCTAATCAATTAGAGGGACTCATTCTTGACCTTGTAAGTTAAATATTTGCGAAAAAAAAATCAAATTAGAAACGAGTTTACTGGAATATTGTAGTAATAACAGTAAGTCGGTGGAGCAATTCCTCCTGATAAAAGTGTGGATTCTGATCGATGCTTCCTGAGGAAAATTTAAAAGGTAGCATGACCTATTTATACCATACCTCCAACCTAATAACTACTGCAATATCTTCTATAAAGTTGAAAGAACCCTTCCAGTAAAACTCCAAGGTGGCCCAGGTGTAAAGCATAGATTCCACCCCCTCACTCTCTCAAATTCCTGTGAACACATAGCTGCTATTGTTACACACAGAGCTCATATTCAAAACAAAGTTATGTTTGCCTGGTGGGAAACGAGTCAAAACATGGGGGGAGGGCCCGAATCCACACCTTGAACATGTGGGTCTCTGGTGTCCTTATAACTGGGCTCTCTCTCTACTCAAAGTCCACTTGTTAACATTCATCTGTCGAACCTATATGTCTACAATGTGTGAGCGCCCTACATTTAAACCAAATTTAAGGTGATCCTTTCGGGGGGTCGCCTTTCTCTCCCTGCCCATAATCGAAAATCGAGCTGAGAATACCTTCTAGGCCCATCGAATAAATCAGGAAGGGTGTTGGGATGCAAACCATTCTTGGGGGCTGGTTGCTCCGGTGGCTTTGTTGTAGGCCGAACTCTAAATAACATTTGTTAATTTATCCAGTTACCGGTACAAAAGTTTTCTTCCTGGCGCTTGCTTATTGAGATTCAAGTAAATGCAAACAGAAACCCAGATTTCTTGAGTCCTGAAACCTTGACAATTGGAGTGGAGTGAAACTCGATAGATTAAACAATGAAGTTTCTCCCAAGTCTAAATACAATTCTAGTCAGCATGCAAGTATTTATTTCAATACTTGAGAATTTAACCCAACTGCCATAAAACTAAATCCCAATGTCTAAACTGTGCAAGCGTAGGCCACATCAAAAGCCACCAACTGCATTAATCCGCACTGATTAACTTAAGGTTAAAGGGTCATATCAGAATGGAAAGGACATAACTTTTGCTGGCGAGTTAGGGAAGCTAAAACTGGGCAAAATACCAATGATGAAAAGTAACCACTTAAATTTGGCAGGGGGTGGGGGGGGGGGGAGCTGAGCAATTAAATAGTTTTTAAAAAAGGCGCATCAAGGAGAGTGAACAACGAATGGTGGAAAATGGTAACAAACTAAGTCAAGTGTGTAAAGTTAAGGGTTTGAAAAAAACCGATATATATATTAGGCTTTGAAAAGCAGAGAGAACAAATGAGATTCCTACAATTTTTATCTCATTCATTTGATATGGGCGAAATTCAATTGAACTTAGAGAGAGAGAGATCGTGCCTACTGATGTATTCACACTTATGGATTGAAGAATAGGCTTTTGGTAAGCGCTTTCATGGTCTCAACATGGAATGGTCTTCAAGACTATCATTTGAATCACGCGATCCTAACAATAAGTGCCATGAACGTAAAAAAGTCTAATTGCTCATTCAACCATGCGTCAGCAAAACCAGAGGACATCACACCCTCCGTTAAGTCCACGCCTGCGAGCACACCAGTAGGAAATATTCGAGAGCTGTAAATGGATGATTTATGCTATCTATGCATGCATATGGGAAAAACTCTTCAAAGGCCTCAGTGCGAAGGTGACGCATCAGTAAATATACTCATCTGCGACATCAAAGGTCAAGGTCACTCATTTATAGAGGGAAAGGAGTGGGAGAATTCAAATTTCTCTCTAAGGTGCCTTCATGATAGTTGTCTCTATCGCCGTGGAAATAGAAATTAAACCAAGCTGTTTATGGATTTACGGAATCACCGAGATATTCACATTCTGTTTGGTTAATTTACTAGTTAGGGAGCCATATTTGCCCCTCTTCGCAGAAATGTTGGAGCCATTTATAAGGACAAAAGAAAATCAATCCTAAGCTCTCTTCCCCATCCTTTCTTCCCATCTCCTTTTTTGTTACCACCTTTGCAAAGAGGAGTTTTTTAACATGCTCCCCCCTCCTTCTTCTTGTCGTGCGTAATTATCGTTTGAAATTAACCCCCTCCCTCCTCCCCCCCCCCTACTTTTGGCCTTTTCGAGGCAAACCTTTTGTCGTGTATCAGCAATTGGCATTTGGAGGTTTTTGTCAACAATAGGCTAACAGCGCAGGCGAGCATAGCGACTAAATCACCACACCTTGGGAGGGAAAGGCGAATTGAGAAAGAGGAAGTGTGAAAGGAAAGAGGAGTTAGTCATATGTACCAGATCACACCATAAATCAGGGCATGGTTCCGGTGCATGGAATAGAGTTTTGATTAAACAAACCCTTCGAAATATTTTCATATAGAAATTGGAATATACTAGGCTGTTGGGTTCCTTAAATGACGGCGTAGAAAGTACAATATCAATTTCTAACAGAATTTTGAAATAGATGACGCTTTAAAATAGGTTTATAAGAAAGCTTTAATGCGAACGCAGTTTACACTAAGGTGAAATTGAAATATTCTTCTTTAAAATGATTAAAAATAGTATATTAAACAAGTTTATTTTGTGTTTAAAATAAACCTATTTATTATTTTAAATTTTTACAGGAATAAAATAACGGTAAATAAGCTTGTGCAAACGAAAGTTTGCAAACCCTTCTAAATGGCCCACCATTATGAATCACTCCAATAAATGAGAAAGCAAGGGCCTATTAATTACATTTTTGAGAGTACACCCGCTCCAATGAACAAAGAATTGACGTGCCTGTCTTGCATCGTATGTTATTAAATCACTACCCAAGTGCAATACATGAATCGGACGTATCCATCAAACCTTCTACTTACATTTTGGATGTAATTAATAGATACATGGACTCGGATTGTTCCTATGACTTAATCTTTTTGTTAGTACAATCAAAATAAATTTGTGAGGATAGAGCAGTTCAGACTAATGCGAAAGTTGAAGCTCACATTTGTAGGCGAATGTGTCAAATTGGTATCGGAGGTAGGCATATAGGACCACCAAGTCAGAAATGTCGAGATCTTCGTACATTGGAGCGCATCCAGTGATGCAAATGGCCAGCAGCACAGATTAATTCTGGGCAAAATAGGATTGGGAGAATGGGAGCTTCGGATAAGAGAATTCAGTGATAGGTATCTTCTACTCATGCCAACTACTGTTAGCACCTTCAAAAAAAATAAGCCTGGGGTGTCTATCCAATGTGCGACTAGTTCCATTCGTTACTTTTCACAAATTCTTTTCAAAACGTAAAAAAATCTACATTTTCCCCCTAACATAGATTCGAGATACAATTGTTTTTTCGTGTTACTTGGAGCAGCACATTCAGTTTTGCTTTAGAAACATTAACATTCCAGAGTGAAAATGAGCATGGCTTTCAGATTCAATTACCAGCAATGAAAAACACTCCATTAGCCAGAATCACGGGCGTCTTTCGTTCGTTTTTTATCGTGGTTTAACTTTCTTCAGATTAGTAAAAAACTTCAAAGATTTTTTTCCTTTGCTTTGTCGTTTAAAGATATCAAATTGCTTAAATCCGCTTCAGTATTTGCGATCCACAAAAATTCAATCCTATTTCGATAAAAAGGTAATTTGGACTCCTACTTGGCCTTTCACAATAAAAGATATCATCTGGAGTCTTCTATCTCATTCTCAACGTTAATCAGGTCCACTCAAAACTTAACGCAAAGCCCACAATTTATGCGCTTCAAAGAATAATGAGAAATCGTTACTCTGACCCAGAATGCATGTACATAAGTTACCCTTGGGTAGTCTCAGTAGCCCATTCATGACTAAGAGGATGCGAATGTACCGAAGTGGCATGATCGACTATTTCATTAAAGCGAGTGCCCAACCAGTTCTGAATATGGCATAAATTCACTCATCCAGAAATGAAGGAAATAAGATGAGCTTTGAAAAATGTGGATATCGCGAAGGCAATAATAACGATGAGTAGAAATTTGACAGTACAATGCTTTCGGCAAACGACATGCATATGAGAGGAGGAGGGGGTGGAAGACACGAATCCATATCTATTTATTTTGTCGCAAAAACGAAGGCGGCGTTTTTTCGGCTCAAAAAGACAATGAGAATGAAAATCATCTCACCTAAATTATTTAGAGGAAAAAAGATCGAGAGGAAGATTACTTCCAGGAAATGAGAGATAATGGTGACTCAGACTGTAGAATTGGAGCACCTACATCGATGCTGGTAATAATCTTGGCTCTTGTCAAGTGGAAATGAAGTAAAGAAAAAGTTGGTAACAGAGAAGAACTTTATAGCCATTTTAAAAGAAGTTGTACAAAAGCGTCTTGATGTCAAAAAATAAATGAAGATTACATGACAAAGCAGAGCTAAAGCAATCCGTCATACCATGATCCATCATGTGAGCTTTGGGGCTCAACATTTGGATTATTACCATGAAAACCATACTCCAGATAAGAGAATATACAACTCAAACTTCCATGATTCAAAGGAATTAGGGCTCTTGAACCACTTAATCTCGATCGAGCAAAAGTAAGATCCTTTGTGCGTGCATATGCTTTCGCATTATTGAAAAATCATACAATTTCCCTATTTTTGCCTCGAATAATTGACAAATAGCGAGCCACAAATTCGTCAACTAAGGCTTGTCAACGCAAACCCAAGCAACAACATTGGCTTAACTACAATTTCTTTATTAGTTGGAAACTCGAAGTGAACGTATTAAAGGTAGACACAACTTAATCTTTTCTATTAATTTAGCTCGAGCTGTCATAACTTGAGGCGAAAAAACGGGACATGTTTCAATGTCAAAAAATGGGAGTGAGCACCCCATACTTATAGCATTCTCCTATCAATAAATTCCTTTCATGTGGATTATCGATTATGCAGTCAGAAATTTATTATTAATTATTAGACTGAAATTAGACCAACGACGCAAAGAAAATGAATGATCTAATGCTATATCAATGAAAAGCTGATAGTGAAACAGGATGAGCAAGATTTCTCTAATCACTCCACCGATTAAACGTCCATTTATTATTAAAAATGAGCAGAGAGGTTGTGTTAATTGCCTGAAGTATTTCATCAATCAAAAGTGATTAACTTCAAAATAGAACGTTTTCTTGGGACTCTATTGAAGTGGGATGAGTATTTAGTACAAAACCTCCACAGTGATATCTTTCTTAAATTCTGGACTTAGTCTTGATCTATTCGTCTAGGCAAAAAAGGGATGGATCACAAGTGGAAGCCGAAACAACCGCATCTTATTCCCCCATTTTAAGGAGGTGAGTATTTTTTCCCCTAAAATAAAGAGTACTGTAGGAAGACTACCGAGTGAAGTAAAGAAATATGTGATTGGGTGAAGGAACATCAGTAAAGGGCTTGACGCCAAAATCGTACGTGACCTAAAAGACTCAAAACCATTGAAAGGTGACAGCTGAGTCATACGTGGGAAGACCACCTATTGAGGTTTATACTTAAATACGAAGTACTTTCAATACCACTAGCATTTTTTTCATTAAGGTCGTGGGGAATTGGGTGGAGAGAAAACACGCCGAAATATTGGAAAGTGAAATACTGATCATCAAGATTAGGTTTATGTTCAGAGCCCTCTGTATAAAGATCTGTTGACCTTAAGATGCTCAAGAACAAGGCATCGGCTCACTATGAAACTACATGTGCTAGTGTAGAGGTGGTGATGAATAATTAGAGAAGCATGTTTTCAGATCGACCCATTGACTGCCAAGCTCTGTCAAGCGAAACTCAAAAATTTAGTGTCCATAATGGATTCCCGAGCAGTTCAAGAAACTGCAGGAAGACGCTTGCGTGTGTTGATTACATAGTAGTCAACGTGTACAGCTGACAAGTCGGAGGTTAAGAGATCAGAGCCAATCGGTGCACAGCCAGTGGTGCGGGTGCTCTTGTTAATTTTTGTCAATGAAACAGGCAGCCAGAATACCTGCCCTCAACTCAAGTTAAATGCTGTGAGAGATTCCCTTGATGCGTTTTTGGAGCCCAAGATGAACTTCAATTACAATCTTATTTTAGGAGCATCTTTGTCTTAGTTCATTTTTAATCAGGAAACTGATTTTTAATTGGGTGGCTTAATATAGAAACCATGAGGGCCCTTTTTGGTTCTCCCATCAGACGCTTTTCATAATTTCGCTTAAATCAAAGTGATTATAAAAAACCACCCACTCACTACCTAGTTATTGAGACTATCATGTGGCGATAGGTATTCAGTATCATTTGCTTACCATTGGGATTGTTCCCATAATAAGGTTAACCTAATTTGTATCCGTTGGTTCAGTCTCCATTTAGAATGACAAACCCCTGGCTCCTTGGCTTTCTTTACGAGGTGAACAAGCATATCTCGATTAATCACAATTGTTCTGAATTGTTCAGCTTTAAATGAGATCTAATTGAACATTTTCAGACGTAAGGAATAGCAGCACTATCTAGTAATCCTAATTTCTCATCAAGAACATCTAACGTATGCTTAAAAAAAGCTTTATTCGAGAACCAAGTACAAGTACACCCTACCTTTAAACACATTTTGAGAGCCGTTGTCTCCCATTTGTCCAAAATTCTTATCGCCCCTAATAACACAGCTTGTCAAATTTTCGAGGCATAAACTATTATCAGTCCGGCTGTATTTTAGTCTTCGAAGTCCATCAGTGTAAATGCGATTTTCGTTCCATACAAAGACTGGTCACCATATTCTGTCTTCTCTACCTGGCTCGAGTCACTTGAGGGCCTAAACAACATCGCGACATGGATCTTAGAGACCGAAACTAGCCATTCTAGTATTGCAACAGTGTAGAAAACGTCGTATGAAATAGAATCGCTCTTTCGTAAACTTTGTAGAACCTCCATGCGATGTTCAGATTTAAACTTATTCTCTGCAACACGCAGTGAACTATTCACCAAAGCTAATTTTAACTAATGGGCAAATTTTATTGCACACAAATTAAAATGAATGAAGCGGCAATCTGCAATCAAATTAAAGTAAATACCCTTTTTAGATTCCCAATTAAGTCAACATCAGTATGCAAATGTAACTTATTCAAATATCCCTCAATCGCCATGAGAACTAACCACAAATGGAGATTAACTTTTCAGGGATCAAAAGGCAGAGGCACCAATCATCCCTTGCGCTAATGAAAAAATCTTCACTTTCCAAAATAGGGGATTGTCACAATTTACTCTCCCCCCCCCCCCTACCCTCCACCCGAAAGTTCTAGGAAGTACAAAGTCATGTAGCAATAAATAAACTTGATTGGAAACGTCGTAGTTATAGTGAATCCGATGCAAGCTTCAAATAATGGGCTTGAATGCAAAATTTGCATTAGCTTTGTTGATGAATAAATACCCTAATCTAACGAAGATGGATAGATAAGCTTCAATTCATTTAACCAATAGGGAAAAGACCATGGCAATAGACTGCTTTTAATTGGCTAATTTATCCCCAACTATTGAGTAAATAAAGGATTACGAATATTATAGGTACTGATTAAAAGATTTTCACTTAGCTAATCGACTCTGTTAAATATGGTAATTATGAAATGAGTTATTGAAGGTAGAATTTTTACTTGTGGATGACTAAAACTGCGGTTTAACTCTGGGAACATTTTTTGTTACATAATGACGAAAGTCAGAATTTTAAATGGGATGAGAAAATGGGAGGAGGGGGTGGGGGGAGTGAGTACCTCCCGATAAAAATTATTTTTCTCCCGATAGAAACATCACTTGTCCTATGACTAGAATTTGAACTAACCTCCTCATTTAAATAGCCCCATCTCCTCCTCCTCATTTAGGTGCTTCCGTGTATTAAAATTAAAATTTATGTTTTCGAAACATCTTCATTTGAGATTCTTCTTATCAAATATGCATCTTTCATTGATTAACTTGAATAAGTAAACAGTCATTTTTCTGCGACATTTCTGTAACAACAAAATCAAGAAGACAAATTCAATAAACGCTGAGTTTAAATTCCATAACTGTGAATAAATTACATGAGGAGTCCATGTAACAGAAATTGATATTCATGCACAGGGAGACAGATTAATAGTTTTACCTATTTATGGACTTAAATCATAGTTAATTTATAATTTAAACTTTTATTAGGAATGAATGAAGGCCTATTTTTAACTATTGGGAAGATGCTCACCTGAAATGGATATCCAGAAGGCGGAGCAGCAGGCACAAGAGGCGAAGAAGGAAGCATTGTTGGTTGAGACACAGTTCCATTGTTGAGGATTGTTCGAACCTCCACACTGTAGAAGGTATCTGGAAGCATTTCAGTGAGTTGGAGATGAGGACGATCCAAGGGAGAAGAGAGCGGTGCCACAATGTGGGTAGTTTTGGAGACCTCGGAGTCAGAGCCTGAGATTATTGATTTGTAGGAAGAACATATTCTCCGTCGGATATGCACAGGATTTGTTAGGTTGTGGAGAAGCACTCTAAAGGCAGTACGCGTCAATAAATAACTCTTAAACAACCCTGGAAACGCTTTGATGAGAGTTGGCAACATTGGAGTCTTTCTGGCAAGAAACTCGAATTCTACTCCCTCCCCCTCCCTGTATCCGTTAGAATTAACCAAAGCGGTTGGTCATTTAGGTCATTGGGTGTGCACAGTTGGGCATGACCTCCAACTTCGCAAATGATTATGTCATCCACCGTTGTTGTTTACACTGATAATGTGATTTGGCAGATTCAGTTACAAGAATAGTAGTGGCAAAGAGAACAGATAACTATCCTCCACGATGGAACATCAATTCTTATACTGATATGGCTTAACTTAAGAGTACATAGCTTGAAATATTGTTATCTAAAGAGAAAAATTACCTTTTTGTTTGCAGTATGTTAGGCTAAATACTAAACTATTAAGATAGCATTCAGTTTTCACTAAATTAAATCTATTTTATCATAATCAACATCAAAAAAGCAGAAATTGAATTTAAAATACGTATCTTGCAAAAAAGACCCTTTTTTCCTTCGAAAAGGAATATGAACAAATTGAATGATTGTTTGTTTGATGTGAAGTTGCATTTGACTTTCAAATACATCAAAATACATTAATCTTATATTCATTGGTCCACTTAGCGGTCAGCCATTCCGCAACAGCTCCAGTAATCGCAAATAAAGCAAATAGCAACACCGTAGCTTCGTCCGAGGAATTAAAAACCGCGTGCAGTCAAAAGAATTGTAACTGATTAGTGGATTTCGCAGTTGCCATAATTATAAATAAATTCTTAAGGGAAACCCAAATAGACTTCAAAACTGTGTTTAAATAAGAATGTATATACATAATCAATGTGAATGATCATCTCGCCAGCAAAATCAAAATACCAAAATGTCACCAATTTTTGGCTTTCTTTCCGTGTAGTCCATACACTTCTTCACAGGTGAACATTTCTTCAAGGATGAAAAGTGAGGTGATCTCAAGCCAGGGGTAGGCATTAAACCTTTCGTTTACATGACTAAAACAGCCAAATATATCGATTCCATTTGCGAAGAGCATAAATATCCAACTCAGGGGTGCTCATGTGGAAAAGGCAAGGTGAAAAACTTTCAAACGTATGCGAAATTTCACGGAAAAGAAAGAATACCTGCTCAATACCGTAGTAATCACTATCCCTCAGATACGACGATTCAACGGGTACAAATTTCTAGTTGCTTAGAGAAGGCAAGGGAGATTGAAACACAAAATTTTAGGACGTTCATCCTCAACGTTGTCAATAGATTTAATGAGTCTCTCAAAAGATTTTTTGAAAAGGAACAGCAGTATGCATTTTCTGAGATAAGAAAGACAACAAAAGCCTGAATCCTCTAGTCTTTTTTCCAAGCTATCTCATCTCGCCACCTTACATTTGTTTGTTCATACATGCAATCGTCATTCATGGTTTTGAGGAATTTGCCGGTGACTCGGTGGTCTAATCCATATCTGAGGTCACAAGATCAGGGCTTACTAACACACATTCAAAAAATCATACTTGAATTACGTTCAACACGAAATGCGGAAGTAGGCGAGTTTCTCATAAGAATGACCCCAGGAAGCCTTGTCTTCGTGTGCGCAATAAATGTTCTGTGAAGAAAACACAATCTGATCGATTTTGATCTGCCTAAAAGCCTCAATAGCTAAGCTGAATTTTAGATGACCAATCAATCAAAAAAGGCTATGTTCAATCTATTACTTACTCATAATGATGTATTTGAGACATCATAACCATGGGAGGTGGGTCCCAAGAGATGTTCAAGGCACCAAAGTGGGTTGGGGAAACATTGGGATTGAGAGGTGATAAAGGATCTACAAAATTATGCATATTTGTCATAAGACGATAACGATTAATTTATTAGAGCTCTATAGAAGGACCATCTTACCGAAAGTTTTCTCTGTATGTCGTTTGATTCTGAAATTAGCAGAGTCCGATCTGAAAAGGAGAAAAAGTTACTTTAACTTCCCCTTGAAAAATTTCCCTTATTTCTACTTTGTTCCCTTACCATTAATTGGAAATCAGAAATTAATGTACACATTTATTTGTTTGCAAGCGCGGTGAGCACTTAATCCAATTTTTTGTAATTACATTATTCAAACTAAGCGAATCCCAATTCTGGACACTTAGGATCATGACAATTTACCTAATATTGATTTTTTAATCACTCAGGTGATGGAGATGCAGTTGGAATAGTTTTATGGGAGGGGAGGAGGGGGATCGATCAAATTAGTGGGCGGTTTAAAAGGAGGAAAATTGATTTCCGACAAAAATCTTTTAGATCAATCTGTCAAGACGAGAAGGAACCTAAGCATTTGATTGACTTATCCGGTACGCAGAGCAACTCAGTAACAAAAGGAACACTATTTTTGAGAAATTAATAGCTGCTGAAATTACTAAAATAAAACTGTCCACAACTTGCCTGGCTGTGTCGGAATTTAGGAGATATTCGTTCCAAGCGGATGAAACGCTCTCTAAAATAAAAGTAAATTGAAGTTATAGGACGAATCAAAGACTAAATTTAAAGCGAGGATACTTCCAGCTGTGCTAGTAACCTTACTTTACGACATTTAAAGTGTTTAAGTAGTAATATACTAATAATGGACATTAAGAAGACAAGCTTCTGGGTGGCAAATTGCAGAGGTTAATGCGAGGTCAAATTGGACTTGCGCCCTTATGGCCAAATCCTAAACGGACACACAGGGGTGCATGGAACAAGCCGAGGTGCGTTAATCTTCTATTACCAGTTTAAAGAAAGGTGATTTGCATAAAATTAAAGGTGGGAGAAAAGCGTTTAAAATGGTAATTTGGTTTCGAATCGACTAAAGAACAGTGATTACTCATTTATCTTTAAATGGAGTAAAATTATTGTATAAGCTTTGGTTTAAATGAATTTATTGATGCAATTTGTTTTTTTTTCCTAAATTTGAGCTTTTGAGCGCTAAGATCCTGACTAATCAGAATGAAGGGTTAACGAAATCGCAAAAATACGATCAAGGGAAAAGCACATGATATAAAAATTGAAACAGAAGTGTTGAGATTTAAGACACGATTCTTATATGTCCAAAAGCTCTTCAAAAGTTAGGTACGGTTTTTATAATCTATTGTTAACGAAAAAAGTCAGAAGTGGTGGCCGTGGAAATGACGAAAACTAACTTTTGCTTTTAAAACAACAGTCTTTTGACTCAGTTGCGAATCCTAGGTTTGATGTATTTCTTAATCCTGTCCTAATGAAATGCCATCAGCCTAGCTCCTATTAAAAAGCCCTGAAAAAGATTTACTGCTTTCAAATTAAATGATAGCAAGACAATGAAAGTATGCCAATTGGCTAAAAATGCGAAGCATGAGTGACGTATTTAGATTTGACGAACGGATGGAACTATGATTAATATAATTTCATGAAAAAATTATTTTATGTTCTATTCTATGGCTGTTCCTCATTTTCGTTTTTAATATCATCAAAGTGTGTCGACGCTAAGGGACTCAGAGTTCGTGAGATCTAAGCCACTTAAAGACATAATCGACGGAACAAATGGGGAGCGGTGAGCGTTCCAGGATGAAACTAGGATAAAATCGAAAATTAAAACGATTTTAATGGTCGTTGAACCATTTAACTGAAATATAGCATTCGAGACTCAATTAAAAATGATGTTGATATTGATTACATTTGACATAGATCGAAGAGCAATCCAAACAGGAATAGGCGATTAAAATCAGGGTTTACTCTGTGCAATTTCCGACGCGATCTAATTTGAACTCCCTTGAGTACAAATGCTAATAGGTTGGCTAAATGGCCTCCGCGAGGTTACTGCGTCAATTAAATCTCGCATTAAATCAACATTACACTCTTCTAAATACGATTTTGTAATCTGAAATCTCGCAAAACCAGCATGAACTTTTAGCCATTTACGTAACAGTGTTTCATCGAGAATGGGCCAAAATGGCAGCTTAAAAGAAAAGAATAAAATTTGAGAAGACAAAACTTTTTGAAAAGTGCATAAACCCCTCTTTACTCTAGATGCCAGTGTTAACTGTACTGGAAGAAGGTATTTACTTTAATTGATGGTGGATTACTGCTCCATTTTAACCAAGGTATTCCAAACATCACCTAAGTGAAAATTGTCGCTATTGCCAGAAAAGCAGAAAAGCAATCTCTTCATTTTGGTGCTTCAATTTGTGTGCAATGAAATTCACTGTATGTTGTAGAAAAGAAGTCTAAATGTGAATATTGCATGGAGATTCATCTAGAAAAACATTGTGTATTTATCTAGAGTCAGTAACTGAGAGAATATCTGTAATTTGGTTGAACAGGCTAATTATTTTCACTAATAAGAAATTGTAATTTATTATGTTTAAGGAGTTGTGTTAATATTCCCTTTTCTACGATTGCAGTTAGGCGATGATACCAGCATTTTTTCTTTAAAAAAAAACGGTATTAGTTTGCTGGAGTAGAATCTAAATCTGAAATGAGAAACATGCTATATAAACACGAATAAATAACATTCATTAAAGAAACATGATCACATTGGTTTTTTAAGTTGCAAGTAGGTTTTGCAGTTTTATTATTACAACATCCATTAAAATTTCTTTTGGACATGTAAAGCAAAATCTGGAAATCATTTGAGATTTTAAATACAAAAAAAACTAGGCTACTAATTGTACTAGCATTAGACGAAAAAAAAGACAATAAAGAAAAGAATCCGCAAGATTAGAGAATTAAAATTATTACGAAATACATATATTAATGAAAGAAAACTAAGTTTCAAAATCCAAGAATAGAGCGAAGTTAATGAAAACTGAAAATATCGAAAAATGAGAAAGAGGAAGTGAAAAGGAAAATCAACATTTGGGAATGATTTTCCCATTTTCCTGGGGAGATATCTTAAATGATAGGTCCAATATAGTTAAAATAAATTTAACATCGGCGTAAATTTTAACTCATAATGTTTTTATTAAAATGTAACCATTTAAGGCAAATTTAGTACATAAAATAAATAAGATAATCAGATAATCACCAGGGCACATTTACTAAAAGCTATAAAAGACCTATATATATATTTATAAGTATAATATTGATGTGCCTCGATTACAAACGTAAACATACCGACATTCGTAGAGCTAAGCAGCAGTCCAGAAGCGATGATAATTGAAAGCATGGAACAAGAGTAAAATCCATGACATTTTCGCATTTTCTCAATAATGCTGCGTCATGCGATTTGACTTCGAATTTTGAACTATAACACATACGGACTTAGTAAAAAAAGAGCTACAAACGGAAAGGAATGAAGAATTCTCTATGTGTGATTTCATTAAACTCTGGTGTATGAAGGGAATAAGAAACCGTTTTTAATACTTTGGATATAATCGAAGGGGAAACCTATAGTTTAACTGAGTACTCAGTTACCCATTACTCTTTCAATGGGTTTATATTGTCACTTTCGAGATCAACAGATTGTGAATAGTGGAACAAAATAAGAAGGAAAGTATCAATTTATTTGAAATGGAAGCTTTGTTCAATAAAAAGAAAATAAGGCAAAAATCCTCAATAGGTTATATAAAGTACCAATATTAAAATTTAAGGAAGCGATCCACGATTAAAATATAATGAAAATGCGTAATAAATAATTTACAAATTAAATCACTCATCTTGTATCGTTGAAATAGATAAGGTAAAACGACAAAAATAACAAAAAAACTGAAAACTTACGATTATTAAACGAAAACGAGTTCAGCTTTCAATTGCGATCATTAATCTATCAAGGACAATAGTAACTTTAGTAACTTAAAACAAACTGTATTAGAGTATTTAAATAAATAATAAATCCCCTACTTATTGCTGGATTTTGGTTAAAATTTAAAATCAAATCCTGATATTTTTCTTACTTTTATTTTTAACGTACCATTGAAGTGGCCAGTTGATCAAAATATAATTTATATACTAAAATGAGAATTTTAATGAATTAATATACTAAATTTGGTTAGTTAATTTATAATTGATAAACTGTTGGATTTTCATTGAAAAGTCTATATTATCCTATGACACATTTCCTGTTGGTATTTGGCAAATAAATTTTTCGTAACCTCGCAACCTGTTGAAAGCATTTGTGATAATATTTATATTTATCTATACATATATATACTGGATTCCAGGTATTATTTTATTGCAATATTCTCAAAAAACACTTAAAGCTGTCTCCGTACTTTAAAATAATAGGGCTCTTGATTGTTGTAAATGAGCGAGCATTAATATTGGGCAAATTCAAGAAAATTTTATGAGATTAGGGATGTATATCTTTCCTATATAAAATAAGAATAAAAGATAAAGTGGGAAGAATCTATCCTTGTACGAAATGGAAAATATATTACCCGGTATTTTTGTAATTTTTCGTGTAATATTAGGATTTCCTTTTAGTCTACTCATGATACATTTATGACTTTATGGAAAAATGAAAACTTTAATCATCTTTAACCAAACTTCAATTCTACTGATTGGAAAGTCTCCATTAAATCAAGTCTTAAGAGAGGTAGTTTTGCGATACTTAGTAAAATATTCAAATACATCAACATTTTTAATCAATACCTTTGGATAAGCAGAAAATTAGTCAGTTAACTCTTTGTGAAGACAAATTACATTTTAAGCAATCTGTCAGACTGTCTTTAAAATAGTTAATGCACATCCAGTTCAGTTAAAAGTGAACTATGGGCATATCCTCTAGCGGTAAAATTTATACGTTTTGTTTAACGTAAATGAAATGTAAATAATGAGTCCTAACATGACACTACTGGATAAATTATTTTGGAATTGCGATTTCATCAATTTGAAGATCGATAAATATGTTGATCATTCTTATTATGGCTCTTACGAGGCAGTTGATAGTTGATAAAATAGTAATCTCATAACTCATAATATTGTTTCAGTGGTGACCAACTATGAACTGGGTGATAGAAAAGCAACCTTCTATAAAGATTGGTCAGGTTTAAAACGCAGTATTAACCTTTAAAACAAGCCAATGGAGTGCAAAATCGGTACCATTAATTACTTATTAATCAATATACCGTTAATTATTGCAATGTCTGCCCCAGGGTTGCATACACTTAGATGGATTACTGTTGTTTTGCCATTTCAACTCCAAATAAAACAAGATGTAATATCTGTTGCTCACTTATTTCATTATTGCAACATAAGTGACCAATAATGGTGAATGAGAAGTTGCTTCTAGGGAAATTCCATTGATCAAACTCAAAATATTTAATAAAAAAGTTGTAAAGAGAGAAGGGAAGACAAACTTAAGGAAACGAGAACCTTATATAATGATATTCAGTTACCTCGGGCAAATGCGAGCTATACAAGGTTATTCATTACTTCGATAAAAAAGTTAATAATTAAACGCTTCCGTTTGATATAAAAGATAAGAAAATATCAAATCATATGTTGGTATCGTCTATGAAGGATTTTTAATAAGCCGTACACTTTGTTTTCAACTTGACAACTTCTTCATCATTCTTTTAACAGGCTTCGGTAATGGCTCTAATCACACACTTTAAACCTCTAATGGTCCGAAATTGGTTGAGCACAATTGCAAGAGAGAGCAATAGTAATTTCTTGGCCATATTTGTCGTTCTAGTGTCAATTCAACTTCTTAAAAATTTAAGGTCACGTAATAGCGAGTAATATACACTTCGAAAAAAACTATGGGAAATGAAGCCATCAAATCAGTGCTAAAGTTAATAAACAATTCTAAAATCTAATTATTCCTGTCTGACCCCTAGTGGGGCCTAGTAGCTGCCAAAGCAAATTTGGGCAGGCTTTTACCGATATTCATCATTAGTAGGGAGTTGGAGTCATAGAACCTCCCTCATGATAAGAATTTTGAATTTCGCTAGTCCTTTTATTTGTCAGATACAGCCAATGCTTCTGGCTATTGATTCGTGGTGCAAGCACTGCCATATATCTAACCCACGATATATGATCTGGCAGACTAGCGCGTTGAACATCGCATCACAGGCTCACGATTAGTAACCATCACGCTAAATGCTGATCATTGACCCATTCTGCTTGTGGGTAACTCTTCACGGGGCGTCACTATATTATGGGTAATTTCATTCACCAAAAAGGTTGTATACTTTGGATGTCTACAGAGCTACAAGTGTGCTACTAGTAGATTCACAAAATTGACGGACCAATCTGAAACTCACAACACGCTGAGTGGAGCATTGATAAACCGAACTGAGAGCTCAGTGTGCCCATTAGCTAGATCAGGATAAATGTCATCGGTCGCTATTGCCTACGGTGAAGTTCGGCTGATATGAAACCTACGGCCACCTACTCTCACTATTTGCGTCCTTTATGCTAATTATGAATTCCATCTTTCTCAAATTTTACAGACTTTATGATCCTTTCCTTTTCTATATGGCGATTCTTAATAAACATCTATTTAGAACACAATTCCACCTTCAAACTCCTTTGTCAATGCGACTGTTAATATGGGAGTTGTGGTCTTAATTTATCTTCATTAGAGTTCACCATCTTCATAGGGCATGAAATCAATAAAATATGTAAAAGATAGAAATAGGAACCAGAAAGAAAAGAATGCAAGTGGTGAGAAGTGGCCATTTCTATGCCCGCCCAACTCCACTGCTGTCCATAGCGGCCGATGGCTATGTAGTCCTATCTAGCCAATAGTCACACTGTACTCCCAGTTCAGCTTCCCCATTTGTCCAGCCTGTGTGCCGGCGAGTGCTTTGTTTCGATCCAGCAACATTTAGAACCTACATCTAACAAGCATTCCCTAGCGTTCATCTAAATGTCTTTTAATTCCTCCTCATTTTGGCCTAGTTGCGAACGAGTGACACATCTATATCAGCGGTTTCTATTCCTAAACTACCCCCTATAGTTCAACTGAATAAATTTTTCTGCTTAGTTTAAGGCAGAAATGAAGCTGCGTGGTCAAGAAAATTCCTCCTTAAAACCAACGAACAACCAAAAATGGATTATTTAAAGAACTCAATTTATGTCCGCCACTGCTTTTAGGTTAGCTTTTTCCACTTTGATAGTTCATTTTCTTACCACTTTCACAACTTTCTTCAGCGTCATTACCTCCGTTTTCAAATAAATGGTATCTTGAGTCAGTGTGTGAGTTGAGATATAATTTTCAGTCTTCTTAAGGACTTGGGATGGTCAGTAAAATGGGTCGTGTTCATAGGTCTTTTAAAATGGATACCATACACCCCAGATGATGGAAGAAGGAGGAAAAAAGGTAAACTTCAATGAGTGTTAAGGGTGGCACCTAACATCATCAGGCTCGTATTAAACACACCTCACACAAGAACAGAACAATGTATACATAATCACAAAACATTGGCTCACGACGACATAAGGCAGAGGGAGAGAGTGGGAAAAGGAACATTGGTGTAAGAGGGATGAAATAGATGATTTAAGAGGGAACATGAAGCAGGACCTTTGTAAACCGGATGGAGACTGGAAAAGAGTACTTATGTTTGGTAGGAAGGTCAAGGGGTCTGGGACAAAAACACAGGGAGAAAATGGGAAAATACTAGCACCGAATTAAGTTATTTAGATTTGTGTCAAGATATCACTGTGCATTAATATTATCTAACTTCAGTCATTATTATCGGCGTTAATTCCTGTGGCTTTGTCCCGAAGTGTAAGTGGCAGAGTTTACACGAAGCAAACTTGACCCACACGGATATCGATCTTGACCTCGGTAGTATCAACAAAGGCCACGTCACGAACTGGGAGACGCATTGGTGGTCCTTGAACATCCAGAACCATTTCTTTGGGGACACCAGAGGTATTCTAACGTAAGAGATAATATACAAAAATCAGCAACTGTAATACAGCATTCTCAGAGCCAGTTAAGTCAGCACAGAAAATTTAATGATTCCCAAACTAACCTGACAGCTGTTAGAGATGACATTGAAATTGGCATGAGCACCATTTGCGGTAAGTTCGACTTCGTTGTCAGCGTAGAGTTTGAGCTCCTTTGAGCATGAGACTGAGAGCGTTTGGTGTGCAGCTTGAGAACGAGCCTTCAGCATGGCCAATTGTGTGCCTTCAACTGCATAAAGGAGGTTCTCATAGTCAGCAACTTCACCCATCCACAACAGACTGCCATATGTGTGTTTCTCAGCATCAGCTGAGTATACCTCCTTTCTTGCTCTAATACAGGTTTCTCCAGTTTTGAAGTTACAGAATACTTGGATTGCATCTTTCGGAGCACCACCGTTGGGATCAATCCAGTAGAGACCATCTTGAAGGTTTGGATTGGCCTTCACGAGGTCATTGCAAGTAAGAGCAGGGACGTCGCGGGTACCCAGTGGTGCTGAGACAGACTCAACACCAAAGACCTGAGCAACGGCGGCAGCATCAGAGTACATAATATTACCCTTTGTCGGAGAGGTTACCATTGGCATTTTGACCACTGAAGGACCAGGGGGGCCAGGAGGGCCAGGCGGACCCATAGGACCAGGAGGACCCCGAGGACCGTCGCGACCAGTGGGACCTTGAGGACCCGGAAGACCTGGATCTCCTCTTGGACCCTTAGGACCGGTTGGACCGCGTGGACCGACTGGACCGACTTCACCAGCTGGACCTGGGTTTCCATCTGGACCATCTTCACCAGTATCACCACGGGGGCCATCTTCACCTTGTTCACCTGGCATACCAGGAGGACCCATCCAACCGGGATGGCCTTGAGGACCAGCCGATCCATCAGGTCCGTTAGGGCCGTCTTCTCCGTCAGGTCCAGGTTCACCAGGAGGACCAGCTGCTCCCTGTGCACCATTATCTCCGGGCTTACCAGCACGTCCACGAGATCCAGCTGGACCTTGGCGACCTTCAAGACCATCAGGACCTCGTAGACCGATCGGACCAGCTTTACCTGGTTTACCACGAGGGCCACGGAAACCAGCAGGACCAGTATCACCGGTTTCTCCAGGTGGACCTTCAGGACCGGCATCGCCATCATCACCGACAGGTCCTTCAGGACCCTCTTCACCAGTTGGACCCTTTCGACCTTCGGCACCTTGAGGACCTTGAGGACCTTGGTCACCAGTAGGACCTTGAGGACCCTGAGGTCCAGGGAGACCTTCTGGACCAGGAGGTCCCTGAGCACCAGGTCCGCCAGTTATTCCTCGCATACCCTGGGAGCCCATAGGACCATCGCGACCGACTGGTCCTTGAGGACCCTTATCGCCAACAGGACCAGTTTCACCAGTAGGGCCTTGGTCACCTTGAGCACCCTCACGACCTGGGGATCCGTTACGACCAGCTGGACCAACTGGGCCAGATGGACCCTGGTCTCCAGGTTCACCAACTCGTCCAGTAGCTCCAGGCTTTCCATTAGGACCAGCCATACCATGGGGACCTGGGAGACCGTCAAAGCCAGCTGGACCACGGAGACCAGGTTTACCAGGACTACCCTGCTGACCAGTGGGGCCAGTAGCCCCGCTGTGACCAGCTGGACCAGGAAGACCTGGAGCGCCGTTAGGACCATCTCGGCCAGGGTTTCCATCAGGTCCCTTAGGACCTTGAGGACCGCGTTTGCCACTGATACCAGGAGTACCAGCTGGGCCGGTCTGGCCCTGAATACCCTGCATACCAGCACGACCCTTAGGTCCTTGGGGTCCAATAGGCCCAGTTTCACCAGGGGCACCGGTCACACCGACATTGCGTCCCATAATGCGGAGGGTGCCAGGAGCGCCTACTTTACCAGTGGGACCGCGTGGACCAGGTGCTCCGTGTTTACCAGGAGGACCTCGAGGACCCTGACGACCGCGGTCACCCTTGTAACCACGAGGACCTTGGGGACCTTCCTCACCAGGGGCACCAGGAAGACCCTGAGAAGAAGATAAATCATCAATGGTAAATTGACCACTCTTTTTTATAATGAACTTTAAAGTCGGTTCAACACAAACGGATGAAAAACAATTTACTGGCCGAAAAGCTTTTGACGACTTTGGTTGGCAGTTGGTGAATGATCAAAGGAGGCTCTAAAGAATTGCTTTTTAAGTTCATTTCTCAATTTTCAGCCCATTCTTTTGCTGATGTCTTAAATGTCTCACAGTCTATAAAATAATTTTTGAATTTCCTAAACTATGCAGTTAAAATTTTCGATTATTCCAAACTACGATTTCTTAGGCTTGATACTTCATTGAATTAAGTATATCTGCATGCAATTTGATAAAAGATCTGGGTCTATGCGTCGAAGAATATTAAACAGTTTATTTTTCCATAACTTCTAGACGACTTCAAACCAAATTTTAAGTTATGATAAATTACGTTATCATAATAATAAGATTTGAATATTCTTACGCTAGCACCCATAATACCAGTGGGTCCCATTGGGCCAGCATCTCCCTTAGCACCGGGTTCTCCATTGGTTCCTGGAGGGCCAGTAGGACCAGCTTCACCCCGTTCACCGGGAGGTCCAGGACGACCACGTGGACCTTGAGCACCATCTTCAGCATCCTTGCCAGGTTCACCATCCTTGCCATCATCACCAGATTCACCGCTAGCTCCACGAGGACCGCGGGGTCCAGGAGGCCCATCAGGACCGGTTTGACCTTGTTGACCTTTTGGACCTTGCCGACCGGGCTTACCACGTGGACCTACAGGACCAACTTCTCCTTGAACACCAGTGGGACCGGTTGGACCCTTGTCACCGCTGTCTCCCTTAGGACCAACTGAACCGTTCGGTCCTGCATTACCGTGTTCTCCTTGGGGACCCTTAAATTAAAAATGGTGTTCTATTTGTAAGTCGTACTCAATTTATGTATCTGATGAAATTGAAAGAGTTTGCCTACGGGTGGACCGCGAGGACCCTGTTCACCAACTGGACCAGCAACGCCAGGCCGACCAGGAGCACCATCGTCACCGGATTTACCAGGGAGCCCACGAGGACCTTGTGGTCCTTGAGGTCCGGGAGCACCTTCTTTGCCATCAGCACCAGGATGACCAACTGGACCAGCCTTCCCATCAGCACCGTCAGGACCAGCGGGACCAGTTTCACCACGAGGACCAGTGCGGCCACGAGGACCTTGACGACCAGGGGTACCCGGTTGTCCAGGACGACCATCGCTGCCAGGAGCACCGGGTGCACCTGGGGAACCAGGAGGACCCATTGCACCCTTCTGACCGTCACGGCCTCGTGGACCACGTGGACCAGTTGCTCCCATTGGACCAGGGGGACCTAAGCAAACATTATATATCATCGTATGGAATTTTCATTGTTCGCAGTTTTGTTGCTTTTAGTAAAAGTAGTTTATAGGTTTGCGTACGTATAATGATCAACCTCCATGGGGGAAAGGAAGCTTAAGGAGTTCTGATAAATTTCTTCCCGTAGTTATTTTCGAAAAAACGTTAACTTAGACTCATTTTATGGGAAATTTTTAAATTCGAATGGCAGTAAATATAATCAGTTCATTTCACTCCAAAAGACGACAGAAGGCTTTCAATTTTCACTCGCCACTGCATTGAGGAGAAGCAGCAAAAGATTTGATTGTTCAAATATACACGCGCGAGTTTTAGGACACGCGATGTAAACGGTAGCCTCTTACAATCCCTTTCAATTCCTTAGTTTCTCCTTCATTTACAACAAAAAACACTTAAATATCATACCGAAAATACAGAGTGAAATGAAAGAGCTGTATCAACGAGTATGTTAATTAAGTTAAATATAAGATAGTTTGGGTGAAAAGGTTTACCAGTAGGCCCTCTGTCTCCTATTGGTCCAGGATGACCTTGATGACCAGTGGGGCCAGGAAAACCGACGGGCCCGGGGAGACCAACTGGACCCTTGGGTCCAGCTTCTCCTGCTGCACCGGTAGGACCAGGAGCACCTCGTGGGCCCTGGGGACCCACACTTCCAGCAGGACCGCGGGCTCCGGGCTCACCTTTTGGACCTTGGGAACCGTCACGACCGGGCAGACCCTATTAAAATTGACAAAATTATAAAACTTTTGCTACTGAGTTTTAAATAACTTAATACTGGTGAATTTTTCTTATAAATATTGGAAATAAATTCTCATATAAAACTTAATCTGTTCAGTTCTATTTTAAATTTACTGTTTATGCTCAACATTGCTGGGACATTGGATAGGTTTTTATTGAAGCAATCGGAGGTAAGAGTGAAAAAAATATTAGGAAAAACTGTGATAAATTTCACATTAAGAACGATTTCAATAAATATCATTTTCAATAACATGAAGAATTGAGTCATCTAAGGTATTTTTCCAAGAATAATGGAAATTATTTAGCTTCTCCAAAGCAAAAACGGATTCTTTATTACTCAAAAATTTTGATAAGTTATAATAGGTTGGTAAATGGAATTTCATTTACAGTCATGCAATTAAATAATCATAATTCACCTCATTAATATTATAGAGAAAAATAGAGGATATAAAATTAGTATACCTGGGCACCAGGGGCACCGGGTTGACCGGGTTTTCCAGGAGCACCAGCTGGACCAGGAGGACCAGTAGGACCGCGGGAACCAGGAGCACCAGGTTCACCAGGAGCTCCAGCGGGACCTGCTTCTCCATGCTGACCGGGTACACCAGGGGCACCAGCTGGACCAGCAGGGCCAATCATACCATCAGCTCCATCAGGACCACGAGGGCCTGGAGCACCAGCGGGACCTGTAGGGCCTCTCGTACCACGGGGTCCTGGTCGTCCAGCTGGACCTTGGTGACCAGTCTCTCCACGCATACCTTCAGGACCATCACGACCTTGATCTCCACGCTCTCCCTTGGGACCTTGTGGGCCTGTTGGACCCTTAGGTCCAGGGGGACCAGTAGGACCTGATGGACCTTGTGGACCCATTTCACCCTGAGGACCAGGAAGACCGGGCTCTCCATCACGCCCCATGCGCCCATCTACGCCAGGTGGACCCGGAGGACCAGGAGGACCTTCAGGGCCGTTAGCTCCAGCGGGACCAGGTGGACCAGGTGGACCTTGGGGACCCATTTCACCATCTGGACCTGGTGGACCTGGTGGACCACGCTCACCCTGTGGACCAGCTTGTCCCATACGGTACTTGGTATCACCAAATGGAGCTGGACCCTTTACACTCTATATGTCGATTTGAACATCGATTTAGTATATTCGAAGAAAGGGTTGTCATTGTATAATAAAATAATGAACATACTCCACTCGAAGTGGAAGAATCAACTTGTCTTCTTGAACGGGACAATTCTTCATCTAAACAAAGTATTCATTAATGCTACTATGCAAAAAATGAAATCATTCTCTTATGATTCCAAGACATGCTCTCAGCTTTTAAATGTACAATCATGCCATGAAAACACAGATAAGCGCATTCTTACCCCCATTCTAAAATTGGTAAATTAAATTAGTTATTTTCGGTCAATGTATAAATTGATATAAATAGCGTGAAAATTATAAAAATTACACGAATAAACGAAAAACAGGCATTCAATGGTGTTACGAAGCTGGCATAACTTACAGAATTGGTTTTCTTCAAACGCCTCAACGGCTCACCTAAAATTTTATTTAAAATGGAGATAAAGGAGTTGAATTTTATGGAACTGGAAGATTAAGAAGGGTAAGCGAAAGCTAACTTACCGAATGCAACGGTGGCGAGAAGTAAGCAGGCGAGAGCCAGCAAACAGAGCCTGCTTTTAGACCCCATGTTGCCGAGTTCGCCTCTGCGTACTGTCACAGCCTTACACACAGGAGAGTAGTCTATAGCACCTCTAACCGCTGTTGCTGCAACCTAATCCGATCGCAACCAACTCGGTGTGTGTGTATGCCCTAGTAGTTTGTTACGCACTCCCGGGTGCTATTGTGGCCTCCCCTTTGCCGTGCCTCATTACTGCTACCCGTTTCATCACCACCATCACGCACCATGGCTTGATTTGCACTGCCAATGGGAAGCGTGCGCATCGGTATGTTTTTATCGCGTGAAAACGGGTCATGTCCAGTGAGAGTTAGAGAAAGTAGGACGCTCATAGCCTTTCACAATCGATCTGTTTTCTTAATCTGCATACCAAATTGTCAGCACAAATTTAATAATGTCGGAAGAATATTAGATATAGATATTTTGCCTCTAATTATATACCAAGTTATTTTAAGGAAAATAATTGATCTCTTTATTTCAGACCCACTTTAATAAGATTTTATTAAATCAATCAAAAGGATGATGAAAGTAACTGGTGTATTTGACCGAGTGTGAATTCCTTATGATTGGATATCTTTTATGAATTTTGTTATTTTCGTGAATTCGCCTAATTAGCCCAGCAAAAATTGGAAACTTTGAAAAGCTTAATTTTTACCTACAATAGCATAATTATTTAAAAAGTGACTATAGTATTAATTCCTAATTAATCAAAGAAATGGACTCAACAGATTTCATTTGGGCTGTACTCAATTGGTCTAATGAAAATGGTCAGTCACGCTAGCTCAAACAATTCAATCGAATGTATCAATACTCTTAGTTAGGCAAAGAAAATAGAAAAATTTGAAATTGCCATCGGTCCGATATTAAGTATACTTTCCTCAAACTTTAAAATACTTCTGTATTAAAACGAAAACGAAAAGCTATTTTCGCTTTTTACTACCATACAATTTTCCTTTTCACGACAAAGGCAAGAAAACTCAGCAGTCAGTAATTTGTACTCTATCAACGAATAGGTGACTGATTATTGGCCTACTTATCCCTAATTGGTTACTTGGAAATCCGCCAATATCAGCATTGATCAAAGTACTAATTCGCACAGCTATTGGTGGAAAGCGAATGGTTGGTGCGTTGTGGTTGCACACGCGGTTATGCGCGCCAAGCTATGCTGTGCGCGTCGCTTGGGCCGTCCAACTTAGAGTTGGTCCACTTCCTCTTTTGCGCAGCGGACTGGATCACCCGTAAGAGCTGCAGAAGGGGTTCGCAGGAAAGGGGATTTCCTACGCCCGACAGCATTATGGCGGCTGAACCGTGCCAGCGTGGAAAGCCGCAGGCGGCGGTCAGCGGCCGCTTTGACAAAAAAGATTCTGGAAGATATGTCAAACCATCGAGGCGATTTCCTATGACGACTCTATTCCATCGACGGGACATTGTTATCACCCTCGCCCTAATCGTCGCTTTTGTTACCCTCCAACCTTCAATTCTTGTTGCTGCCCAACGTGAGTCTAATTCCTGAATGCCATCGAAACCTCTTTTAGGGTTATTTTCTATTTTAAAAGATTCCATTGTTTGAGATAACCAGATACAATTTTGTAAGACTCTAAACTTTGGCGCTATTATTTAGGATGTTTAATACCTGTAGTCATCATGAATTTCTATTTAAATCGATTTGAGCGAGAATTACTTCGTAATGGATTAACTATTTGCGTAGTTACGATAAGAAAAGTAGTTAACTTTGGGTTCATGCGAAAATAATTTCGATATTAATGTGGGGAAAAAATAAGATAAATAAGAAAAAATAAGAAAAAGAGGTCCGTATTGTTTCAAAGCGAACAATTGTTAGCTTCGAAATCATGCTTGCTAGATTATCAAATAATCGAACTACCTTTACGTCACCAACAATAAGACTACTCCTTAAAGGTTAGCGTACTAATATGCTTTGAATTTAATAGAAATAGTAGAAATGGAAATAAGCAATATTTTCGAATTGCATTTGATGCAAGTGATACAAAAGCTTAACTAACATTCGAATATTTGGCAAATAGTGCTAAGTGTACTTTATCTCTTTCAAATTTAACTATAACAAATATGCAATTTTGGGAATATGCAACTACTTAGTAACACTATTAGATCATTCGGCTAGCTCAATCTTTGAAAGACGATTGGCCGACCAACCGGCAGTAAGCATTGCTTAAAAATCCAGATGATGAATGATGAAATTTGACTTTTAGATCTCTTACTTCCCACCAGTTAACTTCTGTTTACTGCGAATCAAAAAACTAAAATGTAGTAGAAGTCTTTAATTAATTTGCTTTTCTTTATCAATATTTGTTTAATCACAACCTCTGTATCAATTATCGGACTTACTATTAGCAGATTTCAGTCGTTTTCCCACTAGTAAAAGAGATGTCAATTGCCTTACAACACTTTTCACTAATTTAGAATTTTAGTAAAGGATATTTTGATGTTGGGTTGTATACATGGTTTAAGCTACTTAAAACTTTGTTAGTAGCATGCGGTCGAATTTTAAACAGTTAATTTATTATGTAGATGGTGAACGAACATGTATGCTAGAAGATGGAAGGGTGCTGCAGCCTGGAGAAGTGATGCAACAGTCGCGCTCTTGTATGACCTGTGTCTGCAACGGCGATACAGGAGAGGTGGACTGCGAACGTCAGAGTTGCCCCAATCTTGACTGCGGTCCCGAGGGGGCGCAACCCGCAGAACCCGGGGAGTGTTGTCCTCGTTGTAAACGTAAGCTCCAAGCCATTCGGAAAATACTTAAAGTGTACCATCCCTAATGAGGTTATCTAAGTATTAGGAAGCCAACACTACAACCGATCACCGATTGATAAAGTTGATTCACCAATCAATCCGAGGTTGACTTGGCCTTCCAATTGGAGCATCTCCAATCACTAAACTGCAGTAGTGTGCATACCAGTCGAAACAGTAGGTGTCGGTAGAATTTTGTAAAATTAGCTGACACAGGTGTTGAATCATGTGAAAAATTGATAACAGGCCGAAAAATGAATCGAAGGGTAGAAACAGAAGTAAAAGGAAGTTAAATTAGTAAACGAATTTGAGTAGGAAATAAGGCCACCCCAGATGTTATAATGTACTTATTTACAAGTACTTATTATTGATTACAGGTGACAAGCGTCAGGTGAGCCATTGCAAGTTGCATGAACTGCTTTATGAATGAATAAAATAGAAGCATGTTGTCGTAACATTTAAAATGCATGATCATGAGATCCTAATTCAAAGTAAAGAATATGAATTTTTATTTATGGATAATATCTAAATAGAAGGTGCTCAAATTCATGAGGAATATTTGATAGGGGGAGACAAGGCGACCTGCCAATTTGTGGTTTTACCATTATAATGCTTCGTTTGTTACTACTTTCTCATCCCATAGGCATTCTAAAGAGCCAATGACTTTAGAAATCAAGAGAACCGATCCCTTCTTTTCATAACTTATTATGGTTGGTGTTGCAGTAATCACGGATATGTTTCATATCACAATAAATTAATCAAATCACACCTTCTTTGGGCATTCTAAGTCACAAAGTTGTGTGAGGACGCTGTATAATTCCAGCTACGATAATTTTTAATTTACTCATTGCTTGACAGTAGCATCACCTTTTTCTTGAAGAGTTGCTCAGAGATTTAGCCAAAGCTTCTGCTGTTGAACATAAAGCCACCTTTCCACCCCCACTCCCTAACAGTTCTTTAATTTTCATTTGACTCCTCGTAGCCGAGTAACAGAATATGCAATAATTGGTAAGGGAACTTCGTATTACGAGATTTTAAAAACGCATTCCTTCCAAACGCTTGCATTCGTATGTAAGACATGATGGTGATATTAAAAGATAAATCAATAACAAAATATAATATAGTGTAGGAATTACGGGGCAAATTACCCCCGTATACGCCTACACATATTCGCTAGGATATAATATGTAACAAACACTATCATCCTGATTATTATTAACCATAGGAGGTCTGCTGTAAAAAGTCCCGTCACATAAATACTTGTGTTTTTCAATTAGGTGCGTGAAACGCCACCAAGTACTCCTCGTACCTACACTAGCGAAGCGACGACGACAACCACCCCAAAACCCACCTCACCACCAGTTATGGGCAAAGAGGGTCCTCCAGGTCCACCCGGACCCCCTGGACCTCCTGGTCCCCCTGGTGATCCAGGTATGGACGGTGAACATGGTCTTCCTGGTCCACCAGGTCCTCGTGGACCTGTAAGTTGTTTATTGTGGTGGAAGGAGCTTCTTTAGTTTATGAGTTGAGAATAAGTGCTTAATTGTGCTTAACTTCATCTTTAGCCTCCTCCCGAACTGGAAGATTACATGAAACGTCAGCGAGCAATGACTAAGGGGCCTGATTCTGAAGAAGTTGCAGCGTATCAGGAGCTTCAGCTCACTGCCGTAAAACATTGTTTATCATTGGAATGAAGACTAAGATTTGGCATAAACTAACATTCTTCTAATATTGCTAGGGTCCCCCGGGTGAGCAAGGTGTTCAAGGCCCCCCTGGTCCGATTGGTACTCCCGGTCCACAAGGTCCGATCGGTCCCGTTGGTGATGTTGGTCTTTCTGGACCCCAGGGTGCCCGTGGTCCTCAGGGTCCAATGGGTGAGTACGGTCCAGAAGGTGAGCCTGGTCGCAACGGTGCTAAAGGCCCTCGTGGTGCTATTGGTACCGTTGGTCTTCCTGGTGAACCTGGACCTAAGGGTCCTACTGGAATTCGAGGTGAACAAGGAGAACCTGGTAATCAAGGTCCCAAGGGCAAAATGGGTGACCAGGGTAGGAGAGGATCCCCTGGACCCGCTGGTCCAAAGGGTGCTATTGGTCTACGGGGGCCCCAGGGTAAACCTGGACCCCGTGGTGTATATGGACCTCAAGGTCCCAGAGTAAATCCTAAATCTATTTGCCACGTTTGATCTCATCTATCAATTTATTATTGCTAATGCTCTTTACATTTGGAAATTTAGGGTGTCGATGGACCCACCGGTGCTCAAGGTCAACCTGGTGAGCGTGGTGAACAAGGTCTTATGGGTCCAATGGGTTTCCAAGGAGCCGAGGGTCCGAAAGGAGCCCCTGGTCCCATTGGTCCCATTGGTGAACCCGGTTTCCAAGGTCCACCTGGAGCCAGAGGCCTTCCCGGTCTCACAGGCCCCCCTGGAAAACAGGGAAAGATGGGACCTGCAGGTATTCGAGGGGTAAAAGGTGAAACGGGTTCCCGAGGTCGAATGGGACCCCTTGGGACCATGGGTGCTCGTGGTTTCCCTGGTGCCGATGGTGAAGAAGGACCACCTGGTGCTAGAGGACCGGAAGGCGCGCAAGGACTTCAAGGTTCTCAAGGTCAACCAGGTCCTGAAGGACTAAAGGGACCACCTGGAGACCAAGGACCCCCTGGTGCTCAAGGACCTGCGGGTAAACGTGGACCTCGTGGTGACGCGGGTCCCATGGGTCCGAAGGGTTTCATTGGTTCTCGTGGATTGCCTGGATCTCGCGGTACGCCTGGCCCTGAAGGTCCAGCTGGTCCTGTTGGTGTATCCGGTGATGCTGGCACTGTTGGTCCTGTTGGTCAAAAGGGTCATATTGGTGATGTTGGACCTTCTGGTCCTCGTGGTTTAACTGGCTTCAGGGTACGTCAATTTTTATTCACTTTTAATTGATAAATCAATTCGAGAGTTCGTTGGTTGCTGATTGAATATCATAGTGATGAAATGATTTTATAGTTCACAATAGTTAGCAAGAGTTCAAATTCCGGCTATGAAAATGTGCGACGTTGTAGAGAATAGCCAAAGGGAAGGGATGAAGTCTGGTAGAAGTATCGTGAGCTCGCGTTTTACTAATTATAACCTTTGGTGATTAAGATAATTTTGACTTTTAATTAAAGCTACTGAAATTGGTAGGGTGGTCAAACAGAGAGTACCGAATGAGTTTTTAATTAGATTTTGGGGCAAGAGTTGGAGAGCATTCCTACACTGGGCAGTTCACGGATTCATGGTCCGAAGTTCAAATTCACATTCTTATCTCTCCTGAATTGCTGATAAACTTCTTGGCTGCAATCTTAAGGGCTCACTGACCATTTTTTTCAATTCTGATAGTAGATCTTAATATGTTGCATTCTTTCCCCATTCCAAGGTCGAAAACCACCATTATTCAAAAGATTCTTAAGTAGTTTAGGTGGCCTTCACTAGGCAGAGTTGGAAGAAAATTCATTCGAAGTGAACTCTACTAACATGGTCGATTAAAATTTTGGTTCCATTTCCATATCCTATTTTTTTATTTCAGGGTCCCCGTGGTAAACGCGGAGCCGAAGGACCAGCAGGAGACCCTGGACCAAAAGGTCCAGTCGGAGCTCCTGGTAAACCTGGTATCGGGGGTCCTCAAGGTCCCCAAGGACCAATGGGACCCCAAGGTGCACAGGGTGCCCGTGGTCCAGCTGGTCCAATGGGAAAAACTGGTGAAGTCGGTCCTGTAGGTCAGCGGGGCCAACAGGGTGACCGAGGTGCTAGAGGCGAAGCCGGTCCTGCTGGTCCTCACGGACCCTCTGGTGCTAAAGGTGCCCGTGGTCCGAGTGGCAAACGCGGTCCTATAGGTCCTGAAGGTCGCCCTGGTCAACAAGGACCTGAGGGACCCCCTGGTAAACAGGGTGACCCAGGTGCTCCTGGTGAAGCTGGAGAAGTTGGTCCCAAAGGCCCTGCCGGTGAACGTGGTGCTCCAGGTCCAATGGGTGCTGTGGGTGCCACCGGCGCTAGAGGTGAACGTGGACCCGCTGGTGATATTGGTCCAGACGGTCCGGCTGGTGAACGCGGTGAAAAAGGTCAAATGGGAGAAATTGGAGCTATTGGCGTAGCTGGCCCCCCTGGTAACGCTGGTTACTCCGGTCCTCGTGGTCCCACTGGTCTGACAGGTCCAGTTGGACCTCGTGGTGACCCAGGTCCAGAAGGACCAGCTGGAGAACGTGGTGATGATGGTCCTGTTGGTCCTCAGGGCCCTCAAGGTCGTCCTGGTCACAAAGGTCTTCCTGGAAACGTCGGTAATACTGGTGATGAAGGTATGCCCGGTGACGTGGGGGAACAGGGTCCCATGGGTGAAATCGGTCCCCCTGGTCCTTCTGGTTCTCCTGGTGAAGTGGGACCGAAGGGTGTGAAGGGTGAAAGAGGTCGACGCGGAAGAAGAGGTGATACTGGAGACACTGGACCTACTGGACCTGCTGGTCGGCCGGGTCAGAAGGGACAAGTTGGCATGCCAGGTCGTGAAGGTGATCGTGGCTTGCCCGGAGAAGTTGGAGATATAGGTGAAGCAGGGCCACCTGGTGAGACAGGTCCCACTGGTCCCACTGGTGAAGCCGGACCTATAGGTCTTTCAGGTCCCCCTGGTCCTGCAGGTCCTAAGGGTGAAATGGGAGACACAGGCCCAGTCGGTCCCCCGGGTGTTGATGGCGAACCTGGAGATGATGGTCCTGAAGGTCCTCGCGGTTCGCGGGGTGAAACTGGTCCTACGGTGAGCGCTGAACTTTAAAATGAACTCCTTTTGCATTTAAGGTGTATTTATTCACACACACATGGTTGTTCATTGTAGGGTCATGTTGGCCCTATTGGTCCTCGTGGTCATACTGGGCCTCAAGGTCGAACCGGCCCAGTTGGTCCTCCTGGGCCATCTGGAGAAATGGGTAAAATGGGAATGACGGTAAGAAATTTTCAGTAAATCGCTTATGTCTGTTTAACTATTACTGTCTCCTATTTTTTGCTGACAGGGTGCTGAGGGTCCTCGCGGACCTCGCGGTCGTCAAGGTCCAATGGGACCCCAAGGAAAAACAGGTCTTCCTGGTCCAACCGGACCTCGAGGAGAAATTGGTCCAGCCGGTGCTGATGGAGAACGTGGTATAAGCGGTCCTCCTGGTCAACAGGGTGCTCAAGGACCTTCTGGTGAAGTTGGTCCTCAAGGTCAAGTCGGTATGCCCGGAATAGTAGGCCCGCAGGGACCACGCGGCCAAACAGGACCTAAGGGAGAGGCCGGTCCAACTGGTAAACGTGGCGAACCTGGTTTCCAAGGTGTCCGTGGCGAACCTGGTGAACCAGGTGAAGCTGGAGATGTTGGACCCCCAGGTCTCCGTGGAGACACTGGTCCTCCTGGTGAGGTCGGTCCTGCGGGCAACATGGGCATGATGGGTCCACCTGGCGAGCCTGGTCCTATGGGTCCTCCCGGTCAAGAGGGTTCTATCGGTGTTCAGGGTGCTCAAGGTCCTTCTGGTCCACGCGGTGACACTGGCCCTAAGGGTTCCACTGGTCCTCCTGGACCCCCTGGGCCTCAAGGCCCTGCTGGTCCTGTTGGCTTGAGAGGTGAAGAAGGTCCTTCTGGTGAAGAAGGTCCCACCGGTCCTCAGGTTACTTTCTTTTAAAACATCACGCTACTTATATTTTTAAGTAAAGTAAGCATTCCAACTTTGAGTATTTTTGATAGGGTCCACCTGGTCCTCCTGGCGAATTTGACACTAACCTCATGAGCATCTTTCGGCCTCCAAATTCCTCCGATTCCTCCATGATGGTGATTAAAAGATGTCATTTAGCTATTGACTCTTTAAAGAAAGTGGCTCTTTTATTCTTCATTATTTTTACAGAACGACGGAGAGTACAAATCCGAGGATAATATTCCATTCGAAGAGAGAATGCAAGGAGATGCACCAGAGCCCGATGAAAACCACAAGGCATTCTCTTGAAATAACTTTTGAATTTTGATTTTGCGAAAGACTCTTATTGTTAACCCTTTGCTTTTTCTAGAACGTCGATGCATTCACGGCTTTGACTCGAATTTCAAACCTCGTTGATCGTCTTTACAGGGCTTCTGGAACTCAGCGGTATCCAGCCAAAAGCTGCGCTGATCTTAGTCTTCACATTCCCGATTCTCATGATGGTAAGCGTTATTTGCTAAAGTTAATTAAGTAAAATCTATTTTTCAAGTTATTTTCAGAAGTATTAAGCTCTTTGTTAGGTAAGTAAATATACCTAAGCGAAATCAATTTAAAAAATGTTAATTATTCAATCAGCCCAAAGCAACCCATTTTGTTATTCGAACAGAATTAAAACATATCAATAAAATTTGTTTTTAAAACTAGATTTCGATTACAAATTAACAAATTAAAAATGTGTAGTTAGTGGTAATTAATTACATATGAATGACCTGAATTTTCCGAAGACATTTTCATGAGTATATTTTGTCTGGACGTGGACCTAAATTAGATTATTCATTTTCCGTAGGCCGATAAATCCTTTTTGAATGGGTTAGATTTACATGTAAAAGGATTTTACTATTAAAGTCTGTATTGAATGTCTAATAAAGTCTCTCATATCTCAATTACATAAGGAGTAATTAATTACCACTAGATATATTACAGTTTGAAGAGAATAAAATATAGCGATTTAATTTAATTCCAAAATGGCACAAGTACGCTCGTCTAATTTGAATTAATCAATAAGCGTTTGGACATTGAGTGACTATTCCCCGGAAGTTAACTACCTTAACTGACTGGCCTTTTGATTAACTAAAGGTGAATTCTACATTGATCCCAACGGAGGCCACTGGCGTGACTCTTTCCCTGTTCATTGTCAACTTGAAACGTTGACAACTGTCATTCCGTCACAAATGCAACAAGCTGAGTCAGTTGGTCTCACCCGCATCATCAGTAAAAGCAGCACCTTCTGGTATTCCGCAGCGGCATTCAAATCTGATGAAGGAGTAATTAAATAATTGATAATACTCAAATCATATCTTAACAATGACTGGTAATTTCTTTTCTCTGAAATTTAGGAATTACCCTACCAAATAACAAAAGATCAATTGGCCCATCTTCAGTTGTCAAGTGAGACTGCTACCCAGAAGTTGGTGATTGGATGTCGTTACTATGATCCAGGAGAAAATATTATTCTCCTTGGAGATGGTAACCAAGCTCTTACTCTCAATAGCACTGACTCTGTTCTCGTGGTCATTGATGTCCTTGAGAACACCTGTTCGGTAAGCCAATAGTACTTCTCATTGGAAATAAATACGCTCTTGCTGAAAAAAATCTGAAACCTCTATTTTACGTTCACTAGTGAACTATGCGTAGGTTTCTCGCGAGCTAAGAGAAAAATCAATATTGTGTTGGAAAATTCGTTGTAAATGGAGTGTTTTTGTACGTGGTAGCATAGAGTAAAAATTTAATCTTTTTAAGCTTTGGACACTTAATTCAATTAATTAAACGTGCAGATAATTTCTTAAACAGGTTTTTATAGGTAAGGGGGTTGCTTTATCTGGTTTAGTTCTATATGGAATTGGCATCGATCATATAAACAGACTCAACCGGAAAGAATTTTGCTAGATGACATATGTGCACATTGATAGTTCAAGCAACAACCACACATCAAAGTATTGGATGCGAAACAAAAAGCTTCCTTACGTTTGCAAAGCTGTTTTAGTGTCAATACCGTTATAGAACAACATTCATCTAGTATAATTCACACTGTGAAAATCGAATCTAGATTTTTCGACTTCTAGAATCACATTCAACTTCCTTCGGATAAACAGCAGCTTAAGATTTGGGCCACTTTCATCATAATAAGGAATGAATTCTGAAGTACCTTGGTTGTTAAAGTCTATTACCCTTTATTTACCGGAATTATCGTCTTTACCTCTACTCTCTTTCCTGGTCTCGGTTAGTTTCTCTTTCACCCTTTATTGTTTCTAGGGAAGAAAATAGCGAATGCAATCAAAACGATAACCAATCTATAGAAGGAAACCACAGCTGAAACTCTGTAGGAAGAAAAGTGACCAAAATACTATTAATTTTATGAAGGCCAACTTAATAATACCGTCTTGAAAGATATTGTCAGCACCAATCAACTTATAGCCTTCTCATAATTGATCAAATATGAGTCCATTTATTGTTCCCTTATATGGCAAGCGTTAAAAATCTGACATGTACATCTTGATGTTTTGCTGCTAATTTCTGCCTGTCTTTAGTAATATTCTTAGAAAAGTTTAAAAGAAAAAGATGCTGGAGCCGATGCTTTATAGAAATGCCGGCTTCAAGGCTGAAGGTCCCCATTTTGTCATTGTTCTTCCCTCTACAAATATTATTTTGAAAGCCTTGCACCTCCTTGCCAATTAAACCTTTTGCTAGGATG
The DNA here is from genome assembly GCA_000469805.3 of Hymenolepis microstoma. Lineage (NCBI taxonomy): Eukaryota > Metazoa > Platyhelminthes > Cestoda > Cyclophyllidea > Hymenolepididae > Hymenolepis > Hymenolepis microstoma. Next base: position 3,279,725 of record LR215995.1, on the reverse strand, counting down.
GAGCAAGTATTTGAGACCTCTATCCTGACTTCTCGTTTTGCTGTTTTGTAGTCGAACAGCTTCCGAGGTGAAATGGTGATCGAAATCAGAACTCAGATGACAAGCATGTTGCCAATTCGTGATATCCAGCTGTCCACACCTAGATCTCGGGACGCTGAAGTCAGTGTGACTCCTGGTCCAGTTTTGTTCAGCGGCACCACAGAAAGAGTTCCAGTCGGCATAGGCCAGCTCTACGCAGCCGATGTCTCTCGTTTCCACGCCTTCAAGCGCTGAGACTGATGAACTCCGTTTAAGCAATCGTTCACCACTCGTCCGCTCCCCTCCCCTCCCTCTCCGCCTGTCAGCTATCTTACAACTGCCCAAGTGATCAGCATTTTTCATCTTCTTAGCTCTTTTCCATGAATAATCTTTGTTAGCGTACGCTAGTGGTGAACTTAAAATCAAAATAAAAGAACACTGAACCCTTCCTTCCAAAATGCAACATCGGTGCCTGTCAGCTCATTCAAACTCTGAATACTTGCCTCCTTTCTGCCTATCCCCAAAATCATCTGTATTTTTATTGTGAATCGTTTTTTCCGTGTCCTGTGTGCATTGTTCACTAATATTTCTCTCTCTCTCCATATGATGTACCAAATTTATGTTGTTTTTGATGCAGTTAAAACTCTTACCTGTTGCAGCAGTTAAGAGAAGGAGCCAAAAAACTGATAAAAAGCACTTGGGTTCTCCTATCTTTAATTGCAAATAAGAGGTCTGGACCTGGATGTAAGGCAGAGACCTTTCTGTTTTTCATAGATCGTCAATAATGTTATATTTTAATGGCATGTAGCAAAAAATGGGGAAGGGGAGTTGTGGGGGAGGGGGGGGGGGGGGGTTGAGTTTGGCAGCAACTTCGCCACTTCGATAAAATTGCAACGACTCAATCCTCGAAGGATCTTTAGCCCAAAATAACGATGTTTGTATTGATAAAACGAAATTGCTCGTGTAAATAGAATAAGTAGGCAATGATTGACTACCTGATTAGACAAAAATCGCAGTGATAAATGCTTCAGTGATGGTCTCATTTATCAGGTATGAACATGGAAATGAATAATTGCTAATTCAGTGCACGAGAGAGATAGCTTATAAAAGTGCCGTTTGAAGAATTTAAGTCTAAAAAAGAAACACTTTTTCTAGACATTGAGTTGAGAACAAAACACTTTAACTTTAAGGTCATTATGCTTGAAATATTTAAATTCATTGAGTTCAATATTATCCCTGTTTAAAAGCTTTTGTCTGGAAAAGTATTCTAACTGAAATCTGAATTTCATACAATTACGTTGGTTAACATGTATCCCATAAATAAATTCTGATGCGCTTGCAAATGGAGTTGGTGGTAGAACCAATCCCATCTCCAAACTGACAAAGAGACTTGAAATTAGGACACAACAAATAAAATAAACGAATTCAAAACCCTATAGGCGTTAATAAAATCATTTTCAACTAAAATGAGTTAAAGGTGCTCGAATGTTACACTGCTTGTTTAAAATAATCAGTAAAATAGTCTTGAAAGCGGGATGGAGAGGATTAAAATTGTTGGATAAATTGCTAAACAACTCCCAAGTCCATCATGAGTAGGGAGGCATAATCAAAGAGACAGTATTGCGAAACCCAATTGCTGTCATCACTCTTTCTTTAGCCATTCCATTAACTGGATGGGCCTTGAATTCATGACCTCTGAATTCGTAAGCGAACACCTTCATCCTTTCGCTGTTGGTGCGCAAATTCGAGAAAAAAGTTATCAATTAATAATTTTTAATCTTTTGGCATTGCCTATTTATCAATTTCGAAAAAAGCAAACGGTAATGAAAAGAAAATTTTAGGGCCGTAGACAGAATTAACTAAATATAAAGTTAGATCTCCTGTGGTAATGCCTTTTTTAACTGGCGCATTGTTTGCTTTGAGTCGGAGATTACTACTTATTTTGTAGATTAGACAAATAAGTATCAAAATTACTTTTCATCAATCTGCCTTTGTATTATGTTATTCGAATTAAAATTTTGTTTATTTATTCCCTCAAAGAAGTTAGACTTTTATTTAAAAGTCCTTTTCTCTACTTTGTGGAAACTCTTTTTACCAATGAGCGAATGAGGAACTTTTCGAAATTTCTTGAATGTCATATAAAGTCTTGCTTCTTACAATGAAACTTGTAAAATCGACCATTTTAACTGATTAAACGGGTATTAAGCACCAGACTTCGACAACAAGACCTCGTCCAATATTGTAGTTAATGAATCCTGCAATTAGCAACCGTAGAACATGTAGCAGCGAATTAATAATTATGCCGATATTTTGCGGCCGAATTCCAAAATTCATTGAAGCAAGACTTCTTTGAAACCGGATTTTGCTTTCAATACCTTTACGAAGGTCTTCCATTTACCCTTTATTTGCCCTTACTATTACTCGCGCTTGGGTTACAATAATACAATAAGGAACCACCGATTTTCCATGATACTGAGCTGATATATCATCCAGTAAAAGCGAACAAATATCAAAAATCCAAACAAGAATCCTCAAATTATTTCTGAAGAGTTTTACTGAACAAGGCTACCTAGCTTAAATTATGTAGGAAACACTATTGGTTAGCAATGATATATCTAGCTATTTCTCTCCTGCTCTTGAATTAATTAATATATCCGTTTTTGTGAAGAAATAGAGTGCAATTTACTATTCGGATGCGCAATTATAAGCATATAATTCTGGGAAGGAAAGAAACTTTGCTTCCTTTGCTGGATAAAATTTTAAAATGAAAATAAAATTTTGATGTGTGACATTTTGGCCATCATTGTCCTCTATATGACTTAAATAATTCAGAAAATGTGCACTGAAAATCCTTTGCGATCGTCGCGCCTTAGTAGCAGTAATTCAGTCAATGGTAGAGAAAAATTGCTTTCCTTCCTGTGAACCTTTCCACGCAAATTACCCCTCCAGTTGAACTCCCCTGGGGTAGAAATTTACGCTTCCTGAAACTGAAAATAACATTGTTGGTTGGTTTATCCACAATAAAGATTTCCTTCGTTTCCTAGGAGATTTATCTTAATACTTATTAGATACTTCTAATGTATCAAAAATCATGCTTAAGAAAAATTAAAAAGCCTTCGAAGTATTTCTTCAACTGAAAAATGGGTATAAAGTTAGAAAAACAGTAAATTTAATCTCAAGGTAATAAATAACAATCAGAGTACATGATGACACTTAATCCTAGTTCAATTTAAAAAGATTGGCCCAGATTTTAAATGTAGAATCCTTTGCAATTAGGGTAAAGCTAAAGGCATTCTATTTTTCTTCAAGTAGCAGTTGGTGCTTTATGGTCCATTTATACATAGTGCTTACATTTAGTTACAGTTTATTAAGGTAACCTAATTATGGCTTCTGTTAATGATATTACTTTAGTGATCCAAAGGAATTTTTATCGCTTTAGAAATACGAATCTCTTCTCAAGTTTTATCATCCTAACTGTAATTTAAATATTAGGCTATTTGTTTAAAAAATTTAAAACTTAATAATTTATGAGGGTCCTGAGGATCTGTAGCTATGACCCTTTAGCATAGAATTTAAAACCTTTGGAGTCTGGTGGAAGTCTACTAGAAATGCTTCCTCGAAGCTAAAACTGATACTTTGAGGTTGTTAAGAGATTTAAATTGTGTTAATTAATCGAATATTTTCGTTCTTGACCATTCACAGATTGCTCAAAACACAGTATTTGTGTTTTTCAAACCTTTGCCAAAAGTACATAAGTTTTAAACCGAGAAATTTTCTATTGGCGGCATTTTAATTTCCCTAAGCCCTTGCATAGGCCCCTATTTAAAATTCAGGTGGATTGAATGATTTTTATTGACTATGAGATATGAATATTTTACAATATTCTTTTCTAATTGAACTCCTTTTCATTACTTATTAAATGAAAAGATAAAAATGTCCGAGATTTGGATAATCGATCAACATCTTAGGGGGTGAACTATAGGATGGAAATAAAGTGGTAATTGACAAATGGATAGAAAACTGATGTAAATCAATAAATTCGATAAAAGGGCTTCAACAGAAAAACTGTTGATTGAAAATTTTGTCACAATAGTTATATTCCTGTTGAAGAGACATTACTTATTATACTTCAGTCATATTACTTCATTCATAATTCTTCATGAGGGTACTTAAACAAAAAACTTTCATTTATTGGAACGTCATGACATGTCCATTAGTGGAAATAAGAGGAAGTTTCTAATCGACGCCAGAGATTTCTAGATTGAGTTAGATAAACTCCTCCTGGTGGCGCAGAGGTCATCATACACGTCTGCCATTTCAGAGGTCATGAGATCAAGCCTCATCGGTCAACATTCTGTGGTGCAGGTGATTCTCGTTAAATCTGGCCAATGGGAGAGGTGGTAGAATGTGAGCTTCTCGTAAGAGCGGTTTCAGGCTATCTTCCCTCCACCCAAGTCAAGTGCTAAACGAATTCTAATCGATTCTAATTGACGTTCATCGATTTCTAAGTTGAGTTAAACGTTTGGTAGTTATAGACTCAGCAACCTTCCTTTTAGGCTATCTGTTTCGACAAAAAACTCACAATTCTGAAAGTAACATGTTTCTTTACTGACAAAAGAACTCAAAGTTTGATTTAAAGTATGTTATTGAAATTCAAATGGGTACGATTCCCCCTCCATAAAAAATCAGCATGGCGGCCTTCGAAAATAAGCTCCAATCAAAAGTAATTTCATAGAATCTCTAAAACCAAGATAATCTAAATTTCCAGTTCCTAGATCTTCTAACTTTAACGTGAGCGTCAGATCGATTTCTTTAAATCTTTTGTCCTGTTCGTGTTTTTGATGTGACTTTTAACCACTTATTTTTTAACTACGAGCTTAATATTAGTAATAATAAATGAGCAATTAACCTTTTAATTATTTCCGACCACTTACTTCAATTCTTTATATTTTTGATTTTGCTTTCAATATGTGTCCTTCCAATCAATTTTAAAACAGAATTCATTGTAGGATTCTTTCCGCATGAATACATCTACGTATTTCCCTCTGGCATCGGGTTTCATCCTGTCCTAATTGTTCTGAGGATGTTTATAATTGTAAGAATTAGTTACATTCCAACGCTCGATTACGTCTGCCGTGGAAATGGTAAATAAAATTCTGTTTACAAGGCCTCTTAGGTGGTACGATTATTACGAGAGTAATCAATGTCTGTGATTAATGTCATGGTAACACACATGGAAACGTATTGCTTGCATAATTAATACTCTCGCAGTTTCACGCTATTATAACCTTTTTTCGAATTTGTAACAATGGAGAGAAAAAGTGTTTCAAATTAACAAATGGAATATAGAGTTAGGGTAAAGTACAAAGCTCATGCGCCTAGACTTAAGGCGTTATCGTTCACTACTGATTTACGACGGATAAGGTTGATTGGTTTTAGTGATATGTGTTGCTTTGCAATGATCATTTTATTTTCACACTTCACAAATCTACGTGGTAGTGACTATCCCCGGTGTTCTTAGCAGAATTTATCCCCGACAATGGATTGCTATTACAATATCGCTTGTACTTTGGAAAGAAATATGCTGACCTCTACCCCGCTTTCTGACTTTCCAGCCCAAAAAATGTTTAACTTGAATAGGGAGACGATATTCTGGAGTCACTCTAGATAGAAAGTAACATTCCAGCACTTCCATTGGTGACTATTATAACGAGTTCGAGTCGATGGCAATGACTCTTATTTGATACACATGCTCTGTACGAAAATGTGCGTGGTAAATCAAAATGAGAGGAACCTTTGCCGATATCTGCGGGACTTCCTAACTCCAAATCAAGCCAAGGCAACCGTTCAAGCTACTATTCAGAATGGTGGTCTTACTGACACCAAGTCACACTATCGCCCTAAGAAACAAAGGCGACGTGATAACCTACTTAAGTACTATGTCAAAACTACAACAATTTGACCATGTTCCGGCACCAACAGGAAAGGACAAGATATATAGCCTAGCGTCATATTCATTTCCATTTGAAAAAGTGTAAATGTTAACATTTTGTCAAGGGGAGAAGTAGCGGAAACAATGTGTGAATGTGCACAAAGGGTGAGGGGCAGGGAGTTAAAGAGGAGAGAGGGAATGACGCTGCTGCGTTGATGTTACGCGCGATAAAGGGTAGGGTATACACTGGGAAAAAGGAGCCTTCCTTGTTACACAGATATATTCAAGCACATTCACAGGGAATAAGCGTTCGAGAAAGATAGCATTTCCAACACCGAAGCAACCAAATACTCAACCAGATTTGAAAAGCAGGATTGCTACCTGGCCCAAGTAGAAGTAGATGAAATGATTGGTCTCGTGGGTCACATAGCTAGAAAGGCAAACATGAGAAATCAAAAACCTGGATCCCAATAAACGTACATTATTCGTAACAAAGACTTCGTTTATAATGCAGCAACATACTAGCATAATATTGAGCAGACACCAAGATTAATCGATAAATTGATATAAGGTTAAAGCTACTTAAAGCCCACTGCGAAGCATTTACGACGATTTATGGTGTTAATAAACACTAAGAAGCAGTCTAATGACGTTCGAAGGATCACAATACCCCCATGACTCAGCACAAATTATGGCCGTCTGCGCGAACCTTCCGCACACCCCTAAAAACCCAAAAAAATTTAATCCATCTTTTAGAGGTTGCAAATAATCCAGGAAACACCCTATATGGGAGTAAGAAAAGCTAGTGGACGCCCCTGTGGTCCTGTAAACCGAGTAATAAAAGTATAACCTACGTGGGCATTTGACAAGTGAGAGTGAAATTGCGATTTAAAACCAGTGACAACTAATGCTGGGTGCAGACGTGACAAAAATTCAGTTCTAAAATGGCAAGCTACAAATTGACCCAAAAGCGCTACAGGTGATATTGGACAGAGAACCTAGAAAACGTAAATAATCTAGGCTCAGATAGCATTATATATAAAGAAAGTAAATCATAAAGACTATGTTCAGTTAAGTTGTTAGTTAAGATCAAGGAGAGAGCATTACCTTCCAAAGTTTCGACCAACGATACAATGCCATGTAGGGGAATGCTTCTTATCGAATTCCTTTTTGATGTAGGCGGCAATATCCTTCTCAATGTTGAATTTTTCCAGAGCCTGTCCAGCGATTGAAACAGCATCTGACTGCATATCTTCAGTCATATCAGCATTCTTGACAACAGCTTTGCGTTCAGTCATAGTGTTTGTTCTGTTGATAAATATCAAGAATTATTTTCGGTCAATCAATAAAGTTAATCCAAGCGGACTTTACACAAAGCACACGTAAGGAACACGCGAATTCAAATTCTGAACATGCCGCGCGCTTACCCTGTCATACAAAACCGTCCATTCACACCCTAGGGTGTGTCTGTTCCACTAAATGGTGGTCGATGCAATTACTCTCTCTGCTCTCTGATTGGTGCGTGTTCGGAACTGGACGTGCAATCGTGTGTCCTCACGTGCCTGTTTGTGCCCCCATGTCCTTAAAGTATCGTTTCGCGTTTTCTAAGTACCTTAGGTCCCTTCAGTAGTTATAGTACCAGGCCTCAGATATCTCACTCGAGTAGTCTATTTTTGTGGAAGGGTTTGAGAGAAGACACTTCTCAGTGGGGCTAACTATTTCTAAGTAGCTTGACGTTTTACCTGCTTCTATTAGCAGTTTTTCCTATATCCGCGCCGTTATGTACGCTAACATTTATGCCAGGAATAGTTTTAATTCCCCTTGACTTTTCAAAAGCTATTTAAAATATTTTATTTAAAATCCTCAAGGTATTTTCCCTGGGGGTTTAACTTGCCTAAACACTCCTACAAACCATTTTCTCATCGTTTTTTTCAATATCAACACACCTTAGCCCATAATTCTATAAGATAGTACTTAGGAGATACTGATTCATGTTCAGAAATCTTGTTTGAAAGAATTTGGCAAAATGTCGAAATTGGGGGGAAAAATGATACGTCGAAAAGAGGGAGAGAACGGGTGGGGGGTATCAATTCCAGATGTGATTGTCCAATAAAAATATTAAGAAATTCAAATTCTTCGTCGTAGAAAGTGAGGATATGGTTGAGATTGGTTGAACTTATATTTGGAAGAGAAGAACTGTGTAATCCTTTAGAATGAAGTAGATGAAGGAGCCCTCGAAATGAGACACATAGCTGAAAAGGAGAAATTTGCTCCTTTAAAAGCAATACAATTTTACAAAAAACAGTAAAAGTTTAAATCAAAATTTCTGTAGACTAAGACCCCAAAATAATGATTTTAAATTACCTACTGTGCCATTCTGTAAGCATTAAGGAGCAATTATCGTTATTATTTAACATGTAATCAGAAAGAATTAGCCTTCATGTTGCTTTTGACCCCTTTGGGTAACGCACGGAGATGTGTCAAAGAAGTGGTATGAGTCATTCAAAAGGACGGATGGATGTCCGACCAAGTTTGAAAGTATTGCATGTGTGCAAATGGCCTTTTGATTGGAGAATCAGTCGACGAAACATGCCATTCCACGAAGCAACTCAGAATTTTCCAATGCCAATTATGCTAAAAGAAACATCCATCAAAAATAATAATTCTGAAGTCTTCCATTACCGGCATCCTCAAATTGCTGCATCTATTCAGCTTCGAAGTAGGTATTCAAATATTTATAAGCTTACAAGTCCGCCAAAGGAAGCGTTAAGGTGGAACAAAGACATCCTGGTCATTTGCATTCCTGGTTGTGAATTCGGCATTAATTCGGTGCTGTCGTCATGACAAACGAGTGCGATGTCCGCTGTGCGTTGGCTTAAATTTACAAGATATACGCTTTTAATTGCCAATTGCCAAAATACAACTTGATGCTTAAAAATCCAGTCTAAAATTTCTTACCTCATCCCAAGGGAATTCGAATGGAAGCAACGAAGTACGAAACTAGTTAATATATGTAAATGTCCTCAGAAAATAGCCCTACTTAGGTATTATTCAATTTTATTTCATTATATGTAGGATATTAGAAGTCGAAAAGGGCTTCTGGAGTCCATATTTCGAATACAACAATTCTTGTAAAAGACGGGGTTGATTGAAAGGTCATATATACGATTTTCAAACCCAATCTTGGCATTATATTCAATGTGAGTCTCTTCCAAAGATCTTGAAGAACCAATGGAAACCTTTGTTGAGTTTGTCAGTAATGAAGCAACAAATTTTCTCTCCCATTGACCAAATTTTCCCATCCTGTAGCAATTTATATCGTCACAATCATAGCTAAGGACCCGTTTGTCCCAAACGTATAATGCTTTCCAAATCTACAAACAAATGTATATATTAATGCTAAACTTAAGAGATTAAGGAAAAGTCAATTTTTAAGGGCAGTATTCTTTTCATAATTTATGGCGTTAGCGATAGTAGGTAATGCACGGTTTTCAGCGAAAATGCTGATAAGTGTGAGCATTCTTTGGGAGAAAGCTCGTGTTCGCAACTGTGTGAGAAGAAAAGGGGAAAGTCTTAGAGATAATTCGTTTTCAATTTTAGAAAGTTTGTTATAGTGGGTTAAATTACTTAATTATGAGATGAATCAAATGGGAGATCCAGGGAATTAAATAAAATCCGGAAAACGAATTTATAAGTTCCCGTCACCTGCGACCTAGATTAGAACTGATCGATAAAATGATGCCTTACAGAAGTTACTTTGATACGTCGGTGGATTAGTGGAAAACCCTTACTTACTTTTGTAGAATTAGAATTAACATGTTCGAAGCTCACTGTAGCACATTTAGTGAACAGTATGACTAAACGGAACGGTTAATTCGAACTAAAAGGTTCTATTCAGTAAGTCTTCTGAGTCTCGTCTTACAACTCAAGCTGAACATAAAAAAAACGCTTCTCCACAAAGAGAATTGGTAATGAATGAGACGACTTTCACTTTGGACCTTGTAGAACTACCTGAAGGTTTACATAATCCTCCTAGGTCACTTTCAAGCTTTCAAAGTAAATAGATTTGGAATCATTTCATTATTTTCAACTTCTAGCCTTTGAAATACTCATAGCAATTCATAGGTAATCACGTAATATAGATTCAATGGACTTTTCTTTTAAATAAATGAAATATATGACAAGAAACATCCATTCATTAATCACCATAGGTGTGCTGGTGGCGCAGGGGTGAATGTGCAAATTTATCAAATCATTGGTCTCTAGTTTGGTATGCATCACATGAAATGAATGGTCAACCTTACTGGTTAACTCTCGTCAACATGGAAGATAATGAAATGCATATTTCTCAAGTACTATTAAAATGAGCACTTTAGCCATTTTTTGGAAATTATCTAAGAGATGCAAGTTTCAGAAATTCACTCTTTCAGCTCAGTAACATGCCGTTGCCGTCATTTGCTCCCATAAATCTTACTGTATGTGATAAGCAACTAAATTGCCTTCAGTATAATAAGAATCCTCACAAAATGGAATAATCTTAATTTAAGTGGGGGAATTTCAGAATACCGTGGAGATGGCCCGCCCATCTTAGAGATGTTTGATCACCGGGTTTAAGTGCTCTTTAATGCTTTTTTACTTTTTATTCATTTGATATTCGTATTAAGATTAAGGTGACTATTATTTTTAAGTAAATTGCGATCGATTTTTTCATTAACATTGGCGCTGTTGTTCTTCCCCGCTTACATTAATTTTCCCTTCTTATTTTCAAAACTGAATTCATTTTCCATAAATGCAGACGTGCTTACATTTGTATTGATTCTCTGCCAGTCAAAGTTACTTCGTCATAACTATTCTACCATTTTCTGCCCTGTATGGTTACAAAATGACAACAATAGTATCACACTGCCTCTGCAATCTACTGCTTTACTTTTTGTTCATTCTGAATATCTTAGATAGATTTTAAAATGTTGAGATGTGTGATAATCAATCTCCCACCAAATGGCATAATTATTGATTATCTGTTTCTTCTGGTGTGTAACTGAATGAGTCCATTTAATGCACTTAATGAAGTCTTTTCAACTAACTACCTAATCATTTTTAAGGATGTCAAAATTCATTCTGCATAAATTGCGCATTAAAGAAGTTTATCACAAGTTGATGTCCTGTTGCGAAGTAGTTTGCTAAATAAGTTAAACTTATCATTGAATGATTCACCACTTTGTTTTGAGGTTTTCATTGGTAATCAGAGTGCAAAATGCCCTTTTCTTTGCGGGGACTTTTTAGATGAACATTCCAATGTACTCTACTGTACCGAAAAACACCCCTCAAATCCACGTGAGTAACCTTGGGAAACTTCAATGCAAGCAATTAGTCTTAGAATCAGTGCACATCTAGCTTAATTGAAAAGCGAGAAAGTGAGGAGAGAACTTTCTAAAAATTCCTGAATGGCCTCAACTGATGAGTAAGGTCATAAGCACGCCCTAATTGTCAGATAGCAAAAAACTCACGACACCACTTGGCGACATTCTTTAAAATGCGGCATTTTACAGTTTCTTGAACTCAGGTAGTTGCCAATGTCAGTCATAGTTTTCTTAAATAGATTGTGGAAAATTTATGTACAATAAATAAGTTCTAATTCTATGTTCTTTTAAATCATTATGCAAGAAGTTAGTTATTCGACTTAATTTAACGTCAATATTTACTTCTTACTTTGAAGGGAAACTCAGAAAAAAACTTTTAATTTTGGATTAATAATTGCATATTTGCACTATTACGATGCGTTAATTAAAATGTATGCCAACAAGGAAGAAAATACAACTAGAATGTCCCCAACAAATTAAAAGTAAAATTTTGGAGTGATTTTTCAAACTGAATTTTTTGTAATTTTTTTGAGTTGAAAATAAAATTGTAAATGTAATGGAATTTGAGTATCCACTAATAAATGAAATCGATAATGAATTATGATTTAAATAAAACTTTTTTCTTCGATGGAGACTGTTGCAAGATTATTATTTTTAAAACAGCACAAAAAACGTCAAAATATGTATTTTAATTAAATTTGTGACTCCCGTGGCTTCAAGCCGCACACTTTAAATCATTGAAAAAATACTATGAAGCCAGATCTAGCAGTGACTGCAATATATCATGTTAAGTAGATAGTCGTCAATTAATAAATCATAAATATTAATCGATCGTTAAGTCATTAGGCCCTTGAATCCCATGCTAAAGTGAGTAAACACTGAGGAATTGAAATAAATCGAAAAAATATTAGTTTAAATCCATAAGTTCTTAATAATTATGCAATTGAAATAGAGGCAAATATATACCTGCCTCAACTTTGCCTTGGGAAGATCAAGTAAGGTGTTCTATCTTAGACAGTGTAAATCTAATTTGGAGGAAGTAATGGATTTAAGAAGCCCAACGGTCCACCACCGGTCAATTGCCACTGCGCGTTGGGGGCAAAAATTTTATTTGCAATTATGACATTTATGAAGTTGTGGTCCTGAACTACATTCTAAGTAGATTTTGCGCAACAAGAATTTAAAAATTTAACAAACTTAAGCGATTTGATTCCTTGACTTTGTTAACTAATCTCAATTACTTCTCAAAAATGAGAGTTTGTACTTTTTTATAACGAGGATATATATTATTTACAAAATTCTCACATTTTTTTCGCACAAGTTCCCATTCAAAATTTGAACACATTATTGGTTCCAAGTGATTGTAAGAACGAGAAACCTTAACCATTCATAGTTACTTATAAGTGGATCAGATGTGGAGAGTATTTTATCTTAATTATTATGAAATATGAGACTCATTAACGATTTAACTGTAACTTTTCCTCTAAAATCAATTCTGCTTCTGTAGTGTACATTTTGAGTCATTGTTCTCTATATTTAGCCTAGCCTACCAGTATTGATCAATGCTAAGTAAAAGTATATCTGCCTTGTTTTCCCTAATTATTGTAAAAAAGGCGAGGGAATTTTGAACCGGTTTTGTAAAATAAATAGAGGTTTTCAAATTGCTTACCTTCCAAAATTGTTACCAACAATGCATTGCCAAGATGGGCCGAATTCTTTGTCAAATTCTTTCTTGATGTAGGAGGCAGCATGTTTGATAGACGCTCTATTGAGGAGCGCAATAGCAGCACAATCAATTGCCCATTTCTCCATCTCCGGAGTCATTTCTGAACAGTGGATAGTCGCTTTCACCGGTTCTCCATCTTCATAAAGCCGTTTATTCTCATAAGTATATGTCACCATTCTTCGATCCTGACTATCTGCAGGTGAGTGTGAATAGAGGGGCACCTCTTGAAAAGAATACTTCCCTCCTGACGAAGAATCTGAGTGTTGGAGATTCAGCATGATCGGTGCGACTTCTAACGTGGCAAGGGAAATAATGCTTGAGTAAACTTTTGTCACGCAAAACGCGCAAAATGAGAGAAGTCACCTGCTCTTACTCAGGTGCTGAGTATAGGCGGGAAGCGTGCTGCACAAAGTGCTCAATAGCACCTTGCACCAAAGTGAGCGATTTTTTCTGACGATGAGTGACGTAAACATAGAGCATCATTGTATTTCATTAATTTTTTCATTTACCTTGTTTAAAATTTGTAAATTTAAATTTTGCTTATTATCACAGATCACCTCAAACGCACTCCAGTTGGCAGCGCTCTGATTAAAAGCGCTCTGTTAGACCTGTTTATTCGATCATCTAGCTGTAAGAATAAATAGAATATGCGAAAATCAAATAAGCCAGTATAATCCTGCTTGAAAAAAGGATTTACCAAATTAATAGCCAATCGGTCGATAAAAACACCAGAATTGCTCAGTAACGTAGAAATTTCAATCATGGAATGTGAACCAGTTAAATATTCATAAAATAAATATTATGTCATTCAAGTTCAAATTGGAAATAAGGCTCTTCTGATACCATAAACTTATTTCCACCATCTTTTAAAGCCCCCTCCACCTTCGCCTTTATTTCAATTACTTTTACTCGATTTCTGCTATGAAAAATGGTCACGTTTTTTGTCTTGTTACGGATTGTCAATGATATCATTAATAACAACGTAAATGAAGTATTGACATTTCACAATTTTAATCAAGTCCAACTGACCTAGATTAGCATCAAATCTATTAGCCAATAATCACTCTACAAGTAGAAGCTCTGTAACCGCACAATCTTCCAGACTTGATGGATCCAGGTGTCTGCCTTCTTCTAATACCAGAAGGGTTCAAAATAAGGTGATGAAAAGTACAAGAATCCATTCGTTGTAAGGTGTGGTGTTGTTCTGTAGTTTTAGCTTTCCCATCTCCACGGCAAAGAAGCAAGTAAAATATCTTTTTCCTGAACCAACTTTTAAATGAATGGAAAAATGAATTAGAAATTAAGACCTCACTCTTTAGTGCCATAAAAATTTCTACTGTACTAACATCTAAGGACTCTGTGTTTTGAAGAGACTGTATATAATTGCATAGAATGAGGATAGAGAGTTTTATTAATCGTAGTGTGGACACAGTCGCCTCCAGTTCCAACGGGTTTGACAACGTTATATTAGGTCTATTTGCCCTGTCCAACAGTCTTCATCTCTTTTTTCAATCTCTTTTAGCATATTCGAAAAATAAACAAAATTACTTCAGCCTCAGTCACTTCTTTTCCTACGTAATGTCTTAATATTACCTAACAACTAATAGTTTCTAAGATCTTTTAACAGATAAAAAGTTTAATCCCATCGGATTGCTGTAACCTAAAAAGCTGATTTACTTGGCACAATGCTCATCCGATGTGACACCCTGATTGATAAAACGCAAGTGTGCATAAGACTTTGAAGACATATTGCCAATCCAACTGACAAAGTTCTCAAGTCTTTTTCAAATAATGTGAAATTTTTAATTTGTGTCTCTTATATGTAGAAAACAAGCACATGTATTCGGGAATTTAGTCATACATCATATCATCATATTAAATGGTAACTGGGCTCTGAGTCATCTCAGTAATGCTATAGTCGTTTCAAATATCAGCAAACATAATTTACAAAGCAGGTTTTTGTGTGCAGAGCATCAGTGTCAGATACAGTTTCCACACGAATATGAGACGGGCAGACGCGTCACCATAAACCTTACTGATGATTCCCTCGTGTATAGAGTGGTTAAGAAATTGAAGATAGAAAGATTGTGGAAATTAGGAAGAGATAGATTAAAAAGACGATTTGAAAATGGTATTTCAATTGCCTGGATTTTGTTTTTCTTTCTTTCTCAGTTCTGCATTTGAATGTAGTAACTAATAAGATGACACATATAATTATGTCTTCAGAAGTAAAGACGAAATGTAGTTTCCATTCATAAGTAAAAAAATAATATATATGTATCAAATCTTAAGGACGCACGACGAAGATATGGATTTGATTCATGTGATATCCCGATTGAATCCGAGAAATAACTGACGTTTCAATTTTGGGCAATAGAGATAGATTCGTTTGAATAGATACATTAAAGCAGTCATCAGATCTATGAATAGGATCGAAGGATCAAATTTCGTTTTGAAATTTCAAAAGGCACGCTATAAACAAATATTTTTAATCCCAGTTTTGCAGAAAGATATTAAATCCAGGGCACCCATTGATGAGAAATTCGTGTTTCATCATTCTACTTTTAACTAATGTTACGAACTGATGAGTACTGAGCCTTTAATCTCTGTCTAATCTCTGCATACGCGGAGTGCTGCGTCTTCGATGCCTCAATTTTCTTAGTACTGTAAAAAAGCATTTTAACCAATTTTGAACAGAAGGTAATTCAGAGTGTTTGATTCTTAGCTATTTTCAAAATGTATTCTGGCTTTTCAATAAAAAAGTATCTCTATGATATATACTTGTACTAATCAGGTAACGGTTATCCATAATTCGACAAAGCCATCCAAGAGAGAGGGGATAATAATACTCGACTTAGTTTTAAAAGAGGTATTCTAGAGTCGGTTCCAAGTGAACATCACATTCAACCATCACACTTACTGGTGAGTTAATCAATGAATGTGTATCGATAGTCGTCTATCTTTTTGATAGTTTTGTAAGTTGAGTGAAAGTTCAATTTTGCTTTACTGTGTTGCCTTGTATTATACTAATGGATAACAGGCAGTTTCAATAATAGTTTGTAACCTAAAGAAATTGTTATGGAGAGAAAACAGTTCCACACATTATATTTTGAAAATAACCCAAAATTCAAACTCGTTTTCCAAACTTATTGCTTGACTATTCCTAGATTGTAGTGATTTTCCATGGTGAACGTGTTATAACTCTCTCTACTTTTACTATTGCATAGAGATTAGTAGAAATGAGTCTTAAAAATATGAGCTTCCCAAGAATCCGTTCTCATTCCCTAAATCAATATTATCGTTTAAACAGATTCAGACAATTTTAATTCTTTTTGAACAGGTATTGTGTTGGCATTGAAATATTATTGTAGGATAAAAGCATACATTATTCTTATCAAGTAAAATAATAACTAATAATGAAAAAGCATTTTCATTTTTGAAGTATTAAACGTTGGTCAAAAGTAATATTTCAGAGGAATAAACACGATTGATGCAACGAAACCCCTTAAAGCTGAAATAGAGCCAACGTTTCACTTAGCCACATCAGCCTCTAGCTCGAAGCTGGATGTTTAAATTTCATTTGATGGTATGGATGAATTTCTTTCCTGTTTTTCCATAAAAAATTCTATCATGTAGACTTTAGCTACAAGATTAGGTTAGCTAATATGTGATACTTATTGGCAACCAGGAATCTCTCCATTCCATAATAATTTCTCTTGAAATAGTGAACAACAGTAATTTCCACTATTGAAAATAAAAAGATGAAAGGATCACCACAATCCAATCCTCAAAACTGGATCAGTTTGGATGTAGGTTTCCTCATGCAATTAGAATTGGATGAATTGTGAGATTAAGAATGGGCAAATCTTTGTTCTTGAAGGCCAAAATTTATTGCCCTTTTACCCACTGGCAGTGAAATCTAAATTCCAACCAAAAGCTCTTTCTATCTCCGTGAACTAAGATTTGAGTACTGAGGACCGAATTACAAATGGAAATATGTAGAAAACTTGGTTTCAAACCTGAAATCGTCCTCTCTGAGTCGCTTCTTCACTAGATTAATTGTATTAATAACTATGTGTCCCGTGTACAAGTCATTTTTTTGTTTAAATCTCCTAACTCAGTATGTTAACTGTTGCAATGCTGACTCAGATATAAAAGTTTAACATATCTATAGTTACAGATCATAGGTTGCATGGGCCTGCTTCTTAGATATGTGCTATATGCAAGCGAATTAACTTTGAGTTTGTGATTTTGCTATAATAAAATCGACCTAGAAACTAGACTGGACTTGTGGTTTAAGTAGAAATGCTGAAGGTTGACTACGACATGGGTAGTTAAATTCTAATTGATTTATATGGAGAAGTGGTGAGGGGGGAGGGGGGAGGGGGGAGGAGGGGGAGAGCGCTCGCTTACATTAAAATGTGCAAATCGATAAGTGCCTTCAGGCGAGTAATACTCTGCAAGAATAGCGAAATGAGTCATTCAAGTTAAGGTTTAAACAGCGGGATTGGTTTTAATTTTTTGGAGTCATCGGTGTAATGAGAAAATTAAACTTGAAGAAAATATGCGTACAGAGGTTTATCATGTAAAGAAATTGATGAAATGTAAATGCATCATAATATGAAAAACGAAGCAGGTTTAATTAAAATCATTGAGTTAGGGTCCAGACACAAACAAGTTAATCGATCTAGAAAGTGCAGTTATAAGTCTTGAACCTCCTTTAAATTCCTCAAACAAATTTTACGACTTCCCTACTAATATCGAGCGATGCATTAGCTGTATTAGCTATTGGAGCGACGTGGCATATCCCTTTGATGTCTCGACAAGACTTAAACCCATTTTAGGACATATCGGCTGCAGGACCCCTTAAGCGTATCATTAAAAGTTATGTAAATATGCGCGGGTTGGCATTTGTACTCCTTTCTTCCTTCGATGGCAGATTTTTTGTGCCTGAAAAAGCACATGCGCAATATGTATTAAGAGAGGGTTAGCTACTTCAAAATATCTAACCACAAGCCAGGCTTTTAAAGCTTTTAATGATCAGCAGTTACCTAGAAGTTGTTCAAAAGGAATTTAAGAACAGACCCATCACTTAGATCGACAGATTATACTGAAGATTGGATGTACATATTCCAAGAGTTTGTATTGTAGATCACTTTTTATTACAAAATTTATTAATTCTTTGTTAAAAACTCGTAATAACTGAAGGCCCTTAATTATGTAGCCAACTAAGGTAGACTGAAGAGTGTAGAAGTTTGAAGAATGTGGCCGATTTGTTGCTGTATTTTTGAATTTTTAGAAGCAAAGGCTAGTGACAGATTTTGGATTGGTAGAGGTGATCACATATGAGGGAGAGAGAAAAGAGAGGTTTGCAGAAAACCTATGGGGGCACGTCTAAACTGCGAACATGGCAGTGGAATTATGCGTAAAAGGTAAAAAAAGTACATTTAGAAAGATTCCGCAGTCTTAGTTGGAAGTAAATTAGGTGTGGTTTAGTAGGCGCGCAATACATAACGAGACGTGGGTGACTTATTAATCAGATGGTACAGTTACTAAAACGGATTGTTTCTCTGGCATTTATAAGTGTCTTTTTTAAACATTGCGCTTATTCAAACCGTTTTGTGCATCATTATTTTACGCCTTCATGCTTGCTTAAAATGAGTTCAATCGCCTCCTGTTACATTCCCACCCCCACGTGTCAAAATAGCAGTTGCAGGATATCGATTGGAAGATTTTTGCTCGCCTCTCTCTCTCCCTCTTGTGTTAACTTCGCATTGATTCAAACAGTTTAAAGTCTCGGCTCCTGCGCTCTTTCATTCGACCGTCGTTACCGACTTTCCTCTCCCACTTTCTCTTTGCTTTTCAACTGATTTTTGCTCAGTGTCAACTCTGCGTTCCAATTTGGGAATGGTTGTCAGTCGTTCACCGCAGACCAACCTTTGGTCATATTCCCCACCAGTTATTTTCTTATTTACTACCTTCTCATGACTACGGTAGAAAGTTTTTTTTAATTGTTATGAGCATTAAAGTAAGACTGAAATTGACTGGGAATGCGAAACTTACGCATTTTTTACTCAGAAAGGCAGAAAACTATCCAAACGGGCTATTAATTCCATGACATTTGTTTCCTGCTTTGCCAAAGTGATTGCAAAATGTTTGCGGATTAACTAACTCAAAGTGCACCATAATAAATTTGGTTATGGCACGCCAAGAGCAATATTGATTTGAATAAACTGTCAGCTACAGTGTTATGCATACGAAAAACCTTCTTTAAGAATAAGGGACATATCAGTTGATTATCAATTTAATATCTAAGGAAGATAAAATGATAGTGATTTGCTAAAAAGGGGCAATAACAACCAGCAATAAAGTAAATAATCTTCTTGCGATAAAGTAGCACACGTATAAATCATGATTTATTCAACCCTGAGTACCTGCTTATTTGGTACTGACACACTCCCAGGAAGAAGACTAGTGCAGTATCTACTAGGCTTTTTTTTATATTATTTATCGATTTATTCCAACTTTCCCTTAGTTCATCCTTCTTCCTTTCGCATTTTATCGATTCGCACTAATTTTCTTACTCTCCCATATTGAACCATGCTACCTTTCAGTTAACTGTTTTTGCTCTTCCTGATACAAGCTTACAACTAAAGCCTTTCTTTCTTATGGTTGCGTAGTTCGTCAATCCAATAGCTTAGCAAATTTATTCTTTTCTTCAGTGGCGAAGTGCAGACTGTTACCTTCTTTTCCAGAAGAGAATGCTGCATTCGAGTATTAGAATTAATGAACGATTATATAAAGTTTTCAATTTGCTTTTTTGGTTACCCATCTTATGAGTGCCGACGGATTTATCCCATTCTTGTTAATGACTCCCAAATTGACTCAATAATTGCAATTAATAGGAAACTGGTTGTGCTGGCAGTATCATAACAGGAATCGATTCGGCATTATTAACAGGGTGCCTTGGTTTCATATAAGCCATTTATTCTATATGCGCACTTGATCGACAGGTAATTGGAATCAAAATGATTTAATTTGTCACTCATAAGGTTAAGTGTGTACAAGATTATCGGAAACCAATTCGTGATTAAAACAATCAAAGAATGCGATAAATAAATCATTAACTTATGAGAATTTTGAACCACCAAACACATTGCTATGAATGGAAATAGGTAAAGCTAACAACCTCATCAATAACTATGGAGGGACTTAATATTACATCAATCATTATGAGCACACAGTGAATCAATGTCAAGCTCAAAGGTGGGATGTATTCATCCACAATTCTATGTTGATCACTGTGGCAAGATGGTTGTTTCCTCTCCTCTTCTCATTTTTATTGTTTAACGGTGCAATTTATACCTTATTACCCTTTGAAACCACTGTACCTCTCAATTGTCTTTAGCATGTTCATCAATAAACCCTTATTTATACCATAGAGTACAATACGTTTTGGGGCGGAGGGGGCGGTACTAAAAGGTCAAAGCTTACCAGAGTTAAGACATGTATGGGACTCGGAATATCTCTGATCTTAACGCTCATATTAATTGCCCTTGACTGATTCTTCTCCCCCCCCCCCCCTCCCCCTAGTCTGAATAAACCCAAGTCTAGTCATAGCTAGCGACCAGATATGGCAAAACATCACAACCAGGTCTCATACCAATACTAAGGCATTGAAAAGTCAATACTTACAAAAGTGGACTTGATTTCCTACTGATCCATCCAATTAAGAGGCGAAAATCAATACAGAGATAAAGCAAAACAGATCGTGGATGAGATCAAAGCAGAAGAAAATTTGTCAGATGGAAAGAAACGCAAAAATGTTAATAAATCATCCCTGTGATCAGTAAAACTGAATGTAAAGGATGTCTGAAACGATAGGTTGTATAAATCTTTTAAGAATCGTTTCCTTCTCCATCTTAATAAATTCGCCAAGTTATCAAGATTACTTCTGTTTTGTTTCTGTACATTAATAACTCTAATTGTTATTAATAAAACGTTTTAGTCCTGTAAATAAAACTCCAAGTGACTCTTTATATGGATATCCAGTTACTCATACCTGTAACTCAAACCGCCATTCCGAAACTAATTTTCTTTAATATGTAAAGATCATTTGAACATGTTTAGTTGCCTGGCTAGCTGATAACTGAAGCATTGCGTATACAGGCAGGAGAGTAGAAATCCAATAGCCGATAATATAACCCGCGAAGGATGAAACCTAGAGCTTTCCGAATATTTGCCGAAAATGATACTAGATGTCTTTGCAGCCATCTTCTATGAGCCCATTTTGCACAATAGGTTAAGTAATTACTTGGAGAAAGCAGAGGTGGGTTAACTAATCCTCTGACTTAAATTTTTGTCCCTATTTGGTAGACATTTTGTTCCTTCACATAATGGTTGGTGGTGTTTTTTTCGGTCGCCAAAAATCGTGTCTTTCCTTTATCTCATTTTCCCCTTACGCCATCGCTCTCAACCATCCATTAGGGAAGCATTTCCTTTTCTTCACTATTTGAGATTTACTAATAATAATAATTTAATAATTTCAGATTGTCTTAACATATTTATCTAGTTCATCATTTACACGAATCATAAATCATTTAAAGCGACACGTCACGTACGCAAATATTGTAAATGCGAAAATAAAAGTTGCAAGAGGAGAGGATTTGACAAGAAAAAAAGCCCTATATCTTTTTTTTATTTTCTTAAATCTCAATGCAAACATACCTAAATCTTCGCTAATATTTGTTAACAGTCAATAGAAGTAACTAGAGGCAGGTAGTTTCATAAACCAGCGATTGTAATTCACCTAACCATAGTTCATGACTGGTTTGTGTTTACGTAGGATAGAGCTAATGCAAAACAACCCTTGAATGGAGATTTTATGGTCCTAGTTAATTGGAAAAAAACATGATTTTTAATACTCTGATAGCACAACTATATGATTCAGAGTTTATTACTTAACCGAAATCAAATCGAACCGCAACACGGTGCCTAGAAATGGCTAAAATTAGAAGTATATCAAATATCTTTTGTTCAATTGGAAGTGGTGAGATAATTTATTATTAAGTTTCAGTCACTTAATCGGTTCTAGAAAATACTTTTGAGATCCTTCTAGTCAAGATAATCAAACTCTAATTGCTGATAAGAAAATTATATTTAGATTAAACTTTGAAATTATTTTCTTATAACGACCAATAGATAATATTTATTTTCATATTCCAGAGATAACATAACTTATTACTGGCATTAATTTAGGTAATTAAAATGGCCCTTAAACTTAAGCTTAAACTAAAGCATGTATCAAAAGCCATCTAATAATTTTGCCCGATAATAAAATCTGCAATATCCAAAAGGACTAGCTGAACTTGTGACCTCTCAAACTTAGCCGTCTAATTTATTCTCATGCTATGGGCTGGCTAATATTGGGATGCAGACAAGAATACTGCTAGCAATTTACATATTTTCGATTTATTTAAAACATATTTAGCCGCAATGAAAATAAAAATAATAAGAATGGTGTGCAGAAATAATACGAGGTGGGCAAAGTATGCAGTTATTGATTTTTTATGATTTCGGCCGATTCCCCACTCTATGGTCGATTAGCTCGCGTTTTAGCTGAGTCTGTATAAAATCACATAAATCTCATATTACTTGCTGGCTTGAGCGAATATTGAAATCCGTGCTGCTTTACCGCTATGAATTGCAATAGATTCTTTTTCATTTTTAGTTTCTTTTAGCATGATTGGGTTATTAGAAATGAGTGTAATTACATTTGTTGCTTATGTCACTAGAGTGAATTAGCTTACCATTGAAGTTTAGGCATAAGTAACTGAGTTATGTTGAGGTACATGCAATAAAGCCTAAACAAAAATTTCAGTGAAATCATGCAAAACTCGTAAGTTTCATCCCTTTTCCATTAGATTATTGATTAGTCGATTTCTAGCTCGCACCTGGACATGTAAGACCACCACTGAAGTAATCATGGGTGTAACCATCGGTTAACCACATAATCAATTGCTTAATGTATTCAATTCACCATAACCACGTTAATTTTCCTGTTAAAAACCATGGTTTGAGCTAAAAGCATAACAAATTCTTTTATCAGGGAACTCGCAATTTGTGGGATGTTAACATAGTGGGATAAAGAACTGGAATCATGTGGTAAGTAACTGAAAATTAGGTTAAAAATTAGATTTTATTGTGCATTAACAGCTCAATAGGTAGTTCACTGCTTCTTGAACCCATAACTGAAGTTTCATTATTTGTCACATGGAATTCCCTTCCAAGTTGTCTGAACTGCTGATTACCTGGTGATTCATTGGCCATACCATTTCAATGGGTCTTTCTTCTAAATTACTGGCAAATTGACTGGCTTCACAAAAACTTGGAAAACTGTCCTTATTAAAGGAAAGATTGGTGAAAAAGAGAGCTCAGGTGCGTTGCAAGAGTAAATTGGAGGGGAAACCGTTAAAACTAAAATAATACTGAAAGTTGGCTTAGGGGGAAGTGAGTAGAGCATCGACTTCATTAACCCTGGAAGGACAGATTATATGTTAAAAATTCCATATACTAAGAAGAGCGAGTTGTATTACATGAAGATGGAGAAATAGCTCCTCCGACTCACTACAAACATCATCCAATGGCAGCACTTTTATTGCTTTGATTTTCAAGCACTCCTAATAATAATGTTGGAAATTATTTGTCAAACTCACATATACTTAACTTCAAAATCAAATTCGGAATGATATATTGCTTTCTCAACAATGTTTCGTTAGGGAAATACAATATTTCTGCTGACTGCCAGCAAATATAGGCTTAAAAATTCAGCAAGTTAATTTATTGCTTATTATAAAGTTGGATTAATTTTAAAAAATGCTTTTTTTTAATGTCATTATGTGCAGCTTTAATATGTCCTAAATAGTCTTTGGTGAAACGCTTTCGGTATTTTAAGTGGGAAATCTCTGCGACTACTTTCCAATAAACTTTTATTAATTGAATTCAATGCATTAAATTATGTTAATTTTCCTTATTTTTATAAACAATAAATATCAATACCTGGGGCTTGGCAGCAAAGGGAATGTTTTAACAATTATTAAAAGGCATATTCTCATTTCGAAATAACTTGTTTAAAATATTTGGTAATTCCGTTGGTCCATTCCGAACCAAATCTGCGTCATCTGATGAAGCCAATGAATATTGATACCCATGTCTCAAAAGACCTCCGGAGTACGCATTCTTAATGTCGTTAAACTAAGCAATCTCTTGCGCTCTTGGCCATTCTGGAACGTGCACCGTGTTGCTAATCGCGTTAGGGAGCAAATGAGGTCACAAGCGCAGAGGTCTCTCAACCAATCAGCTATCAATAGTCATTTCAGGGTCACTGTACCCATAAAAGCATTTAATGACTAAGTTTCGCCTAGGGAGGAGTGGAGGGGGGGGGAGGGGGAGGGGGGAGGACACAGCAGAATTATCATAACCTTAATAAACGCACTCACGTCATATATTTTGGGTCCTCGATATTGTTGCTGTAGTTTAGCCATAGGGATTACTGCGGTTTTGTCAAGGCTTATTCGTGTAGCAATCCGCCACAGACTGCATTGGTACTTGGTTATACTTCATTTTGCTTAACTTATTTGGATTTGACCTCTTGAATGTATACAATTCATTAAAGATTTTGACAATAACATAGGCATGTCGAAGGCGATAAAAGGTGAACTTGGGAAAACTACATCGGCTGTTAAGTGTTAAATTCTGAAAATCGCACAAATTTATAAATTGATCTCTCCTATGTTCTTCAAGACACTGCCTTCTAGTTTCCTACAGTCTTTTCTATAAAAAAGAAATAAAGGAAGGGCCTGAGAGAGAGGACGATTGTGACAATGTTAGTGGGTAAATACGTCTCATTAAAATGTTCCTCTTTCAACTGCTGATAGCAAATAATGATGTAGAGTAATAATAACGATTCCGGTATGTTCCCCTTGAAAAATATTCGCATTCGTACATAAAGCTAATATTTCCGAATTGAAAGCAGACATCAAGGACCTCATTATGTCCATAAATAAGTAATAAAATAGGTGAAATTCTCTGAAATCAGTATAATTCAATTTTCAACCATTTCATAATAGCACACACACCTGAATGATACGAAGTGTGGTTCTTTTGTTTTACTCGTATTGACTGATCATGAGCATTTCAAATATTTTCTGGTCTATTTAGCATCTTCAATTACCAAACAAACACATTGGCCAATCCTCATTAATCACCTTTTGCTAGTCTGAAATATTATTTCACCCGAAATGACAGATAAGAATGCTTAATATTCAGTGGTCAGTAATAAAAGAAGTGATATGTTTTTTTCTGAAATTAGAAATCATTTTTTTTGAAGCCTGGACAAAATTTGCACAGTTCTGAGGAAGATTATCTGCTTACACTAGTTTTACGCCCTCGGTCCTGGGAATGAAGTTTGTCTGGGCTAGAGTTTGAAAGCTTTTACTAGTTTTGTATATAAGCTGAAATATTTTTACCAAAAAATATTTGTTGGGCAACAGGTAACTTCGCTTCTCTTTTTGCATAAAGCATACTTTCCCGCCTTATCGTGTTCCCATCAGTTAAGGCTGAACTACTACCAGAGGCATAAAATACGCTCCCAGGCATTTCCTACATGCCCAGGACAGTGACAATAAGAAAGCACTGGATTTAACAGGGGAGTTGCGCTTATCAGTGATTAAGAATTTTTACTTTAAATGCCATGAGCTCTCGCTTTTTGCAAATTGCAATTTATTTGTATTAACTCAAATGAGTCACCTAGAAGCCATTATAAAAAGACGCCAATCAAATGCCCGAGAGCGATATTAAAATTCATTTTTTTATTTTTAGAAGCGGGTGTGTTGCTAAGGCTTAATGAGATTACATCACTTTGGATTGAAGCTGAGATATCTCGATGTTTCCAACTGGGTAATTCCAACTCCGCTATGAAAAGGTAGAAATTCGGAGTCTCCAACGGAAAACATTGTTGACAAACCGTAAACATTTGTGCAGTATTGCATTTGATGGAAATGATTCGTTACCCGACTTGTTACTAATGCGAGGGCAGTGCTAATGTACTGGATTTGATTTTATTTATTCGAGACTCAGTCTCTAATGCAAATTGTAGCGCTAATACGCGATGCCAAAGGAGTTCTAGTGTACTTCTTTGGAGCACTTGATCCTAGTAAAGAAGGAATTCCAAATAAGAGCCAAATTAATGCTCTGACTTGCGTTTACCGTCAGATAGTGAGACGTTGATTTGAAATGAGAAAGTTCTTGTCCTTTGGTCAGTACCACGATTATGCGTAAGCATGTTTTCGTTGAGGAGAGATACCTAATCTGAGTCACGCAATGACCATACAGAAGATTGAAACCGCATTATTGTAGAATATACTGAGTTCAGATCAATTTATATCATAAGACAATATAAAATTCTACGGCGACACTGTTTAAGATATGAAATAGGATTTCGAATAAATTTTTTCGAGCAATAGATGCCTTTAAATTCTATTCAAATACAAAGGGCCGTAGCAAGTAAGGCATTTATATTGCTACTTTTTACAACTTAGTAGTAATGAGTGTCTAAAATTTTTAAGATGAATGAAAATGCATAAGAGAAAGTGAAAAATAGCCGCAAAAGATTTAAAAATTAAAAGGAAATCTTACAAACTGGGAAATTTATAGAACTTCCTTAGTTGAATATCCTTTCAGTTGACTTCAATGGGCATTATTTGATTTTATACTTTTAAGTACGAATGTGTGTTTTATTTATAATTAACCACAAGATGCACACAACTAGGATTATGGTATCAATATTTGCAAAGAGACTTTTTATTTGATGTTGGACAGTGTTTCTTCCACGTGAAGACTTTCATTTAAAAACAGAACCAACCTGAAGCACATAAATCATACCCGTAAATAACCTTACATTTTGTTTATGGAAGTATTTTTCAATTAGTATTTTAGAAACTTCGTTGATAGGAAACTCAAATCATAATATCCTTCCATTAGTCATTCTAACCAATGAGGTTGACTTGACCTCGGACCTGGCCAATACAGTCATTATAAAGAAGAATTTGGGCGTCAGACTTTATAAGTTGTTGAGCGAATCGCCAATTCTACCATATTAGGGTTGCATAATGAGAAATTTTATTTTAAAATCCCCTTTTCCACCACTGCACATTCAAAATTGCAAAGTTTTAGAGGTCCACTCTTCAGTAGAGTTAAAAAGTACCATTAATTGAATGAATGCTGTTACTATGAGTCCTTATATTTTTAGAATTGTTATAATTAATAGCATAGAGCATCTCAGAGCCAATAAAATACAAAAATAAATCAGAATCGATATTGAAGTCATAGAAGAACGTTTACGAATGGCCACTTCCAACTAACTAAAGCTAAAAGTTCGTTTAGGCAGCACAGTTTTGATTGCCTTACATACTCAACGCAATATAATATCATCTGCCTTTTCATTCTGGCTAAATTGTTCCCTTAGTAACATACCAATACTTTAGCAAGTAGCAAACAAAGACCGAAACCCATTGTCTTTAAAATGACTCAAAAAATTCTATAAGTTAGAAAATAAGAAATATTGCTAATAAAAAATTGCTTAAACGGACAAAACTGAAATTCGAGTTTGCTTTTAGCGGAAATTTGCGATGAGGTTAAGTTGAATAAAAGGAAATGAGAAGTCCATTCACAAATTCTGCTTGCTAAAGAATAAGAGCGTTAAAAATCAATACTTAACTGCTTTAAGAGCGAGGATATTACCATTTGTCAATAAATAAATCTTCAATCCTGAAAAATATTTATTTTTTTTTATTTTCAGCTCTTGAGCGGCCATGTACAAATGCACAAAGTATGGTGACAGGAGTGGGGAATTTAAGGAAGGGAGCCGTTGAAGTAACACGATTTTCGCCACAAAGCAGTTCATTATCTCCTCACAGCTTTTCCTTCCCTCTATGCTCATGAAGTGCCCGCCTCACCGAGTGTAGTCTACTAAGGACTTCTTGGGAATGTGGCGTGCTAATTCCAGTTAGCTCTCGAGACGAAGATCTTAAGGGTGAGGGATTAGGAGGTGGATCATCTCGAACAGAAGACCTTGTAGGTGTGCGGTCTTGAATATATTAGCCAATGATTACTGCTGGATATCAAAATTGGGCTACTAAATTTGTAAATAAATACCTGAAGGAGTCATTCCGGTAAGTGGACCCGATGTACCTGTGGAACTTCGAGAAATTGGACGCGCTGACAAATTACGGGGTCGACTTCTCGAGGAGGAAGACAAATTGGCAGGATCAGCGTGATGGGATGAAGGAAGAATACATCGAATAGTAGCAGGGGTGACGAAATATTGCTTATATCGTTTAAGTAGTACATCTCGAGAGGTTTCGGGACTTGGGCGGACGTTGCGCAGTCGATCAGCCAAATACTAAAAAGAACTGTAATGAGAGGAAAATTAATATTTACAAAGTTTTCCATTTGAATTCGCTCCTGTTGTCGCCACCTATTGAGCGTAGTATGATAAGGTCTTCGAACAGCAATTTTAGAAAGAGAGGGACATTTTTGTTCAGAAGCTGCTTTGGTCAAAAGCTGATTGTACTCCCTCAACATAGCTTCAACAGAAGCCGTTTCATCACTAGGCAGAGGGCGGGAGTTTGGATCTCTCCAAGGAGGTCGAATACTACGAAATCTAGCATCTCGAGACAGTAGGCGCAAGGCTTCGGCTAAGTCAGCAATCCCAATCTCGGATCTACTATTGCCACTTTCAGTACCAGTAGTCAGATTATTTCCGTTATCGGGAGTTAGTGAATTTGAAAAACTTTTAGAACGATTAAGAGAGAGTTTTTTCTGAGTGAGTGGTTTAGTTGCAAAAACTGGTAATATGGTTTTCTTTGTGGGAGGCAGTGGCGATTCAATTGATATTGGAGTGTCTTCAGAGTATAATTGCAGAGCATCCTCTGCATCCGACATTTCATCATTTTGGGAGTCTAGATAGCTAGCGGAAGGCGAAAATGTGCGTTCATTTTCATTGCGACCAATTTCTGACTCTTTTTCGGAAACGAATGAAGGAAAATCTCCAATTGACGCCTCGCTAACTGGGTTGGAAGCATTAAAATCACTCTGTTGTCTGCTGGCATATCCAAATAAAGACAAGTGATTGCCACTAAAAGTAGGAGTACGTAAAATTGACAATGGAAATTTTTTGGTCCCAGTTAGCAATAGAAATAATCTTAACAAAACTTTACTTACAGAGCAAGGTAAAATTATAACAATACAAGTGAGAAATTTTCAGTGAAAATCAAACTTAGATGATATGCCTTACATTTTATTATTGCCAACTTTTTTGGAAGTGCTTGTTGTATCACCAGACTTTCTGCGATCGCGCATCACAGATGTTTTCAATTGTTTATTCATAATAAATTCTACTAGATGACGCTCGAAGGTACTATATAAGCACAGGTAATACGGTGAATGCAGAAAAATGTTATCAAACCTAAAGTCAAAACAGCGGTACTCAATTGTCATCGCAATTGTAAATTCTAAATGATGAGCTTAAACAAAGTAACAATTAATTTTACATTTTGACAAATAAATTAATAAACCTATCATTGTTCGAAACTAAAAGATTTAGTAGAGAAAAAAGCCAAGGCACAGAGATTACTTACTCATTTATATACGACTATTCTTAGCATATAATAACACGAATCTTTTCGCTAACGTTAAGAGAAATCTAGACATTTCAGTAAATGCCTATTAATTCTTTTATTTAAAAAATTATTTTACTTTAAATTTTTATTTCTCAATACAACGATTTCAGATGAAAGCACTGAATGAATAATGTAGGTGTATACCATTGTAATTCACGAGGAGCTTTACGATAGAAGTTCAAGAGTGATTAATTAAGAATTCCTTTGCTTTAACTTAACTTGCATTTAATGTTGCTTGACATGGTGTTATGGGCCAAATTAAGAAAAATTAAACGGTATCTACATCCTTTAATTATCATCATTTCATTAGCGAGTTTCTTATTAAATAGCTTGTCCTGTTTTATCTGTCTGATCAAAAAGGAAAGCAGCAAGCTCAATTGTTGATTAAAGAGTTGGGGACGAATAATATTAGATTTTTATGAATTGCTGAAAATCCATAAAGGTAAGGTTAGGGCGAAACAAAACGGATGACTTTCTGCTTGAAAATAATTTCATGAATGTCACAATCGAATACCGAGAATCTTGATTTGTTTACGGTATTTCCTTAATTTCTTTAATCCATTAATAATATTTTTGTAATAATTTTATTTGGAAAATTATAATTGCATGCGAATTTCAATAGTTAATTATGTGTTTTATAATTGGGAAGTTGATCATCAAAAGGACCTTAACATTCATGATCAGTTCCAATGTAGTAAACAAACATACTTAATTTGTATAACTCGTATATTTTTCTGAGTAATAATAATTTAATACTATTAGAATAAATATATATTACAATATATTACGAAAAGACAAGTTGCCCAATATCTTGCTTCACCCAAGGTTATGATTTCGAAATAAATTCCTGGCGTTGTTTCAATTTTTCTGCGTTGTTGTTCTAGTGATGGTTGACGTCTCTTCAACTGAGTGGCTCAAGGATTTGCCCTTAAGGGATCGAGAATCCCTTGTTTACACCGCCAAATGCCTTGAGCAGGCTGAACGGTTTGATGATATGGCTATCTGTATGAAGGAGGTGACAAACTTTGATCAGGAATTAAACAATGAGGAAAGAAACCTTCTCTCAGTTGCTTTCAAAAATGTTGTTGGTTCGCGGCGCAACTCATACAGAGTGTTGTCTAGCCGTCTATCCAGGACTACTGATGCTGAGAAACAAAATCTCACTAAGGAGTACCTTGAGATTCTTCAAAAGGAGCTCAATGATATTTGTACTGATGTCCTTGTAAGCTGCGAATACTTGCTTATTTTTTATTCCTCATTAGAAATTGATTGATGAGCGCCTGTATCCCAAGTGCTCAAATGCTGAGGGTAAGGTTTTCTATAAGAAGATGCTGGGTGATTATTATCGTTACAAGGCTGAAAATGCGAAGGGTGAGGAACACAAGGCTGTTGTAGAGGCATCCCGTTTGGCTTACGAGGATGCCACAAAGATTGCTGAAAGTCTCAGTTGTACTCACCCAATTCGTCTCGGTCTTGCTTTGAACTACTCTGTATTCTACTATGAAATCATGAACAGCCCCGATAGGGCGTGCCAATTGGCCAAGAAAGCATTTGATGACGCTGTTAGTGATGTTGACAATGCTAATGAGGAGTCCTACAAAGACAGCACACTTATCATGCAACTTCTTCGCGACAACCTCGCCCTTTGGACTTCTGATCCAGAAGAGATTGAAAACAATGATGGTGCTGAATAAGAACACTTTGATTTCTGAATTATTTCAATCACGACAATTATAAATACTATGCGTGTAAATGTTATTGTCTTTCGTTTTTGAGTTTTGGGCCTGGGATATTTTTCTGCTGTCAGTTTACCAGAAGGCGGTTGCTTAGAATTTGGTCAGTTCATGGTTTCATTTAATTTTGTTGTCTTGGCTTTCAGGTATGAATTAGGTAGTCAAAAGTGTTCTCTAAGTTAATTGATTTGTGTTTATCGCGGTTTGTCGGAAACAACTAGCGAGTTCGGAATGGATCTCGCTTGTGAACACCTCATGGTTTTTATTATTCATGATGTCAGACGCTACGGCTTTTCGTGTAGGTCTCTGGCTTTGGCGCCATTGCAGTGACGTTTTTGAAGTGTTTTGTAAAAAATATCTAAAGCGTGAGGAAGTTTATTCATGTGATCGTTCTGTCTGATTAGTCCGGTTTTGGGAATCATTAATTGAGAACGGGCATCCCTCTCTCCTCCGGACTGGGAAATCAACGACTGTGGTTGACCACCTACATTATTGGAAACACCCTGATCCCGACTTGACAGTGGATCAAGCTTATCATTGCGTCCACACCATGGTTTTTTTCTATATTATGGGTTTCCCAACACTTATGCATGTAACCTCCTTGGTTCGGTGAATCCTCTAGCATGTCAAATTAGCGAGTTATTCCTACTCTCACTTCTTACGACTTCAACGGCATCCAGGGAAAGTACACTCGGGCACTCAGCAAGAGTAAACTCTGATTCTTAGTCTTATCTGTATTCCCTCCTAGTCTCTGCATATGGAAGATAAAAAGCGCCGATGCTCTATTAAGCAATAGCCTCTAGTCTCCTTTTCTGTACCCAGATCTACTAAATCTTTATGATTTGTTAGGGTTCGGAAAAGGTATTGCTCGTAGAGGTGATGTCGAATTATGATTTGGCAACGAATTTAGTTATCATTTGGATGCAGCAAATCGATAGGCAGACAGGCGCGTGGTGTTAGTCAGTGATGCGCTCCCATGATTGGCCCGTGAGAGGGATGTGTATGACCAGGCGCGAGGGCAAGCACAAACCAAATGTGTATTGCGCATTATTTCTGCATGCGAAAGCTAATTTCTTGATCTGGTGGACAATAAATTAAATTATCTGGCAGACACTACTTATACAACAAATAAGTAGACACTCCAGTTTATGACGGTCTTGGTTGAACCAAGGTGTTCTCATCTTTAACATAATTGCAAGGCATTGTAGGTTAAAGTCCATTGTACCAGGAGGCTTCTTGAGACATATTTATTGCTAGGGCTTTCTGGGACGCGTCAGCGCCATTCATTTTTCATAGTGTCATCCTAAGTTATCAGGAAAGGAGTGCTTGCTTTGCGTTATTAATCATTATAAGAAAACTCCGAGAGTACATTTTTATCTTGGGAAATAAACTGGGTAACATTAAAATTCAGTAAGGGATAAATGGCGGAGATTGAAAAGGTCCGAGTATGAGAAGAGTCTTAATTCATTTGATTCTTAGATTAGGCCATATAAAATTTAGTCACTTTTCGAAATTCATATCGCTCTACTCGTCCTGATAAGTATGGGGATTTCTTATATTACATCTACTGGTCATTATTGCTCAGGTGGATTAGTACTGGATTATAGCTATCCGCCACACAAATAAGCCTTGACTACGCTCAGAAGTCTCTATGACAGATTCCTCTATGTTTGGAAGGAATCACAGAAGAAGCTGACGTATATCATGGAACGCGTTTATTTAATATGGCGTGCTGTATATATATGCATTGATGTGGAAGTTAATCCTTATATATATATATATGATAACCGCATATTGACTTTGGCCATTGAATGGTCGAGAGGCCTCTGCACTTGTCATGCTAAAGTTGCGTTCCCACACTGGAAACCACATCCTGAGGTTTGAACTCCTGCATTAACTCGGCCTCTTTGTTGATAATTAGATGCTCTGATGAATGCTAAATTCAGAAATAATGTGATTTTTTTGCGTCCCAACAGTAATTATCCCCCATTAACAAAATTACCTAATTTGCAGCTCTATTTGAACTTTCTTGCATGTGATTAATTTAATTGCAATTTATAAATTGACATGTTTTACAACATATAAAGTGCTTAATTATTAATCATTGTTGAGCTAAATTAACTCAAAGAATAAACTCCGAAACAAATGCGGATGGAAACATTTCCAAAGAATACATGAGAAGAAAAGTTAATTGTTGAGACATCTAAAGTTTTATTAGCGGTGTAAGAAGATATAGCGAGATGAAGAGGGAGGGATAGGCACAAAGAATGTGTTGCCTTAACATTAAAAAATCGGTAGGCGAGCATGCCGCTAATTTCCCATTCATTTCTGTCGTCTCTTCCTTTCCTTTTTTCCATTTTTTTGAGACATTTATCTCCTTGCTGGTAAGACTTCCAGGTGTTTGTTGTATCAGTATACCTCATGTTTTAAAATGGCCCCTTTCAATAAATCGCCGTTTGCACAGTGTCAGATAATCAACGAGTATCTACATAAGTTGTATTCGACTACCATTCCACGCCTTTAAAATTGAGAAAATAATCAACAGTTTCCAAGTTTCCATGTCTTCCGATGGCTTTCCTCTGCCTTGGTAAAAATATCAAACGCCAACTCGTTAATTGCTCTATTGTGCCTTTTTTTCAGCCGGGTAGAGGGGATATGAGACACTGCACCACTTGCTACGCCATTGATCCTGAAACATTTTTTGAATGGGATATGTGCGTCTAGTTTGAAATACACACTGGCTAACCAAAGTCACCCGCCTTCTACTTGCTATTATTGTTACAAATTGTTAGTCATAGCAGGTGCGAATAAATATTTGGCTAGATATAACATTACAACATCCCGAACCAGCATCCCACGTTATGCGATTCAGGTGCATGACTGGAAATTTTCAACCATGAAAATTACTAGGAGGAGAAATCGACGATTTGGTATGCAGAGATTACTTATAAATACAATACTTTTGTAATCATCTTCCAATCGGCTCCTGTGATACCAGGGGCAGTTTATCCCTTTACATGGACCCCGGATAATGGTTTATTACAAACGCAATACATTACATACTGGTGGAAGTTTGCCTTTAAATCCTATAATTTACAAAAATGAAATTTATTCACAGTCTTAAAAATGAACTGATGCCATTATCACACACTGAATCTCTAGCCTAACCTTACGCCGTCACCCATATCCCTATCCGAGGCATAAATGGCAACTAATTCCAAGTAATTTAGTTGGATTTCTCAAGACGAATGATCAGTTTTCAGAATTTTACTAGGTATTTAGACAAAGGGACATCCATTGCAATAGACTGTTAAATAAATGAAAAACAATCCAAGAATAAAGGAACTAGTTTTCTTTTACTCTATCCATACCAGATCGAATTTCGAATCAAGGTGATAAATAATTTAAGAGAATCTCTGTTAACTTAAAAGCAGCACTTGACTTACATACGAGCACAAGCGATACTTGATGAAAGATATATTTTTCATATAATTGACTAGGTCTAAACGATGGTTCCTTGGGTAAACCCCATCAATCTTCTAGTATAAACATACACTCAAAAATTTTTTAAGCTACGTCAGCAGTAGCCCGAACCCAGGACTTGAAAAGTGGATAAAATGCATCACAAGTATGGCCGATTACCCAGCATTCTTAGTAATTATATGCACTCAATGCTATACTGCTTTGAATAAACGCGATTGTGGATTAGCTGAGAGGTTTCTGCAAGCACATCCGCGCTTTACAGAATGAGATTACTTTGATCAACCTTGATAATAAAAACGTATGCGTCTTAGTCATATTTAGTTTAAAAAAGCCAAATTGATTGTAATGAATGAGAATTGATTATCATATGCTTTTGTTACTAAATTAATCATTTTTTAATGTAGTTCTAGTTTGCTACTTTAGTATATTATTCCAGAGATCATGTTTTTACTCTTAAGATATTTTCGTTCAATGATAAATTGAAACTTCATAAAAATAACCTTGATTATTGGAATTCTCTTATATATTTTCTGTTCGGTTGTGGCGAGAATTTGAATATAATTGAGAGCCATACATTTCATGCATGGTATATGCTTTAGAAAACTGAGTGAATTCAAACTTGAATAATGTCAAACAAATGTCAATAAATATAAGCCTGATTCTTAGATGAATAACGACGCAATAAAACTGTTAATACCCCATACCTTCCGCAAATCCAAATAAATAGCTTTTCGTTAAATAGCTTGGGGATTTACATCTGTATATGTTCAGTAGTATAGCGGATTAGCTATACTTTGAACTAAATTACACTAATAAGCTTTTCAGTAACCTTCTAGCATCGCTTTGACCAAGTTAGATGGTATAATATTCGAAGAGCCAACTTCTGCGTTCTATACTATTCCATAGGTGAAAAAGGAATTGTTGTTGAAAAGACTTCTATAATCAACATGAATGCAACTGGCATTTTTTGAACTCTTCACCTGACTACAGATGTGGCGAGTTCGTGGAGCTCGCAGTGTTGGCACCACTGAACAAAGAAATTTCATGAACACTCAGGCAGACTTTAGGGTGCGACCGGGCTACTTCATGTATGGAGTAAGTGTGGTCGTGAGCGCCAATCGTTAATCAACAGCTCTCGCTAGATTTATCAAACCCGCCATATTAATGTGATGACTAAGCTCCTTGTCTTTGTACACCCACTCACACACATTCCAAATAAGCGCGTTCCGTGTGATACGTGTGTTTTCTCTATAGCTATGTGATAGCTTAGGTAGTTCTGGGATTCCTTCCACACATTGGAGATTCTGCCATAGAGGTCTCTGAGTATAGTCAAGGCCTATTAGTAAAGCAAGCCCTCAATAAGTTTGACACTCTTATTGCCAGAACTCAGTATTTCTATGCAATATTAAAAATGGCTATGCCCATATTGCAGAAAACGAGTTTTAAATATTTCCCATAAGAGCATAAGTGATTTGTGTTATTTACATGCATACACATGCACACACACATGTATATATACATATATTTTTAACATCATTATTTTTTAAATTATTCTTTAGTAAATATTGTGGTTTGAATAATTATTATAAAACCCATACGACCAATCGTGCGTATGCACTGAAATATCCAGTATGGACAGTATGTAAATTTATACCCTTAGGAGTTTTTATTTAAAATAGTGAACAAAATATATAGCTAAACTTACTTTTATAAGCTTACGGTTTCAGGCTCACGTCATCGGTGCTAATACCATCTAAACTATATTTGATTCAGCAATCAAATGTTTAACTAAATGAACAACTGCGTTCAAAAATATATTTGTGATCATTTTTAGTACACATTAGTAATATTTTTATTCATATGTTACATTTGTTTTGATTTATCGAAATGACGTTTGCCAGCTGTGATTTGCCGATCACATGTTTATTAGGCGATTATCGTCCGCCTTGTTTGATTTACGTTTTCTTCCATTGACCTCCTTTAAATCACCGTTCTCAACGCTGAATCAGAATATGACAGTCAAAGAAGGATCAGCTACTGTTAACTTACCTGAAGGCGTTTTCTACAATCCTGTTCAAGAGTTTAACCGGGATCTCACGATATCTGTAATAAAGCACTATTCAAAAATGCATTTGCAAGAATTTATTAACAAAGTCACAAAGACAGCAGGTGATACTCAACCAAAATCAGTTAAATATCCCGGACTGATAATTCTGGAGGCCCTAGGGGCATCTGGTCTTCGATCTGTACGATTCGCAAATGAAATTCCGATGCTGCATAAGATCGTAACGAATGACCTGGATCCAGAAGCAACCAAACTGATATTTGAAAACTCTAAACTTAATGGAGTTGAGGATATTATCAGACCATCTTGCGCTGATGCTGTCAAGTTAATGCACGATGCTGTTAAAGACAAGTGGGTTAAATTACTATCATTGTTAATTTTATTCTTCGTACTTAGAGTTCAAAAGCCTATATGCATAACAATTTAGTATTTTTGTACAACTACAACGAATCGCAAATGCATTTTCTAACTACATTACAGCCTCAAAGTAACATATTTTAAAAGTTCTTTTTGGGTACCAATAACACATTAATGATACCCCATCTCCAGTTACTCCCATAATCAATCTTCGTTAATCCAACTATGTG
Source organism: Hymenolepis microstoma (assembly GCA_000469805.3). NCBI lineage: Eukaryota > Metazoa > Platyhelminthes > Cestoda > Cyclophyllidea > Hymenolepididae > Hymenolepis > Hymenolepis microstoma. Next base: position 3,242,082 of record LR215995.1, on the reverse strand, counting down.
TCTGAACGGACTGCTGGAGGTAGTTCCTTATTTTCCAGATAATACATCAAATTACTGACCATCTTTTTTATAATGAGAAGAGCATACGTAACGTGAAATTTTACTTGAAATTTCCATTATTCACAAACCATGAGTCTGAATTGTGTATGATTTGAGAATGCTCTTCCGAACTTTATGCTTCAAAATGTTCTTCAAAATCTCTTTATCTGGAAACTAGTTACGAAATGGCTTTCTAGACATGTTTGTATGTTCTTAGATAATTCGGAAGCTTAGCTTACTTTTTTTTGTGACCATTCGCATCCAATTCTCAGATTTGCATTTCATTGTTCTGGCAGGAATTAGCTTTCTGAGAGGTTTCACAATTTGAAAAAAACGTGAATCGACTAGTCACACCTTAGTATACGAATCTATTTGCCTCTGTTTTTGTTCTCTCCTATATCCGATGATTCGAAAGAAGTTTTATCGAAATCGAACTAGGGAGAATTAGCATAGTAGCTCAAATATAAAGTTTTCTTAGGTGCTGGTTTTCCCAGAGCACTCCCGTGGAAAATCTTTTCATACGTCATAGTTCTTCAGGGACGTGTTCTTCGGGCAGTGTTAAAGGGAGTCTGATTCAGTTGTTATCGGTTAATTTTTGAAGTATTGTGTAATACTCTTATACCTCCCTAGTAGAAATGCAGTTTCTGAAGATCTCTATAAAATCTGCCTTTACTCTGATAATTATGGAAATGGTTCGGCCTTTGAAATTTCATCTGCATTATTTCATGACCCTATACATACGAAAGAATTTATTAGCTTTCAACAAGGACTTTCTTGAAGTTTTAATTAGTGTACTTCAGCCAGGTGGGTCATAATAGGCCTCAGTTTAAGAGAACTTGGGAGGTTGGTGAACAATTTGCCGAGCAAATCATCCAAATGCTGCCAATTTTTTTTTCGGTGTTCTAACGTTTTATCTTATTACCAGGTTTAACATTGTGGATATCGATCCATACGGTACAGCCAGTCCTTTCCTTGACTCTGCCGTACAGTGTCTCTTCAACGGTGGTCTTCTCTGTGTCACTTGTACTGACATGGCTGTTTTATGTGGAAGTGCTGCTGGCACAGCCTATGGCAAGTACGGAGGAGTCGCCATCAAGATGACTGCTCAACACGAACAGGTATTTAATTCATTTTGTATCTTGCTACTGATAAATTATAAGTAAATGTGTTTATAAATAAGCAGACCTCTTTTTCTTGTATATCACTGTACTGATATAATATAAGTAAGCTATATATTACATATTTTAGGGACTACGATTACTTCTACATGCAATTCAACAGGCAGCAAGTCGTCATGACAAAATAATTGAGCCCCTGCTCTCACTCTCTATCGATTTCTACGCTCGAGTATTTGTAAGGGTACGGTCCAGTGCTTCGGGTGTCAAACTTATTGCATCTCGACTTGCTATTGTCTACTCTTGCACTGGTTGCCAAGTGAGTGCTTCATCCATTTCCTGACTAATTTTAACGAGGTATTTTAAATTCTTTCCTTCTATTGAGTGGACTTTCATTTCGGACTGCAAATACATATAGAACAAGTTGTCTAATGATTTTGAGTATGTCCCCTTTAAGAACTTCATTTTACAGTTTTTAATCGATGATTTAGTCGTTTACATATAAAAGTCAACTTTGGATTTCAGCTGATTTATTCGTCCTACTGTTCATCTTTTCGTTGAATTGTTGAACCTTTGCCTATTCCTCTCTTAGAATGCCTGTTTACAGATGGAGTAACGTTCAGTTTGCTCATTTGCCAATTTAGAAGTCACGTGTTTGGAAGATATCTCATAAAGAGCATAAGTGACACTGTTAGCTAAAAAAGCTAAAATTTATAACAGCAGTGTTTCAATGCCTTCAATAAACTCGCAAGTAATATAACGAATAATATAACTCTCCGAATGAATGCGTGAAAGCGTATAATTAAAAAATTTTGTCGTCTTTAGTCTCCAACTAAGATGGGCAAGTAAAGTTAACTTTTCTTTTTGACTAAAAAGCCTGGTTCTAATTGGAATTTACCATGTTCTTTAGTAATTTGCGCCTTTTCCTATCCAATTGTAGGTCACTTCATAAACTTCAAGGTGCCACGTCATTAATAGAAACATTTCGGAGAAATTGTTTATTTTTCTATTTTTATTTTCACTTATTCTTATTCTGTAATTTTGCATTCTTATGTGATAATTGTTCTGGAAATAATCCCCCTTGGTATTATGCAAAGTTATGCAAATTTGGCTGAAATTCGTTTTGTGTATGCTCGAAATATTTTTGTTTGCGAAATCCCAATCAGACGCATTTATCCTTGTCTCATTAGATCGGCCTGGAATTTTAATTTGGGGTTACATTGATGTGAGTAGCCAAGCTGTCCTGAGATGGGTCATTTGGTCATATCATGCCTTTATTTAGCTGTTGGAAGTGCTGATCATGTGCTCCAACAATGGCTCCGTATTCATTCAATTAATTCCGATAATCGGTTTCAAATGGGCATATTCTTGACTGTTTGATGGATATATTTTTTTTTTTGGGGGGGGGGGGGGGGGGGGGCATTGGCACTCCAAAAGTGAAAGCAACTATAGCACTCCTTATTATAGAGAACTTTCTTCAGATTCCTAGTCAAAATAAACTTTAGCCATACTGCCCAAATTCGCACTCCGGGCGATTGGTGAATCTTCAAATTCCTCCTTTTTTCCACATAAATTTTTATTTAGGTCTAATTAAATTTCCGATATAATTAATTTTCTGAATCCATATTAATGTGTTATTAAATAACTCCTATTTTTTCCTTATTTAGTAATCTTTGGTTAAAAAACTAGATATTGGGTTATGGGCTCTTAATGGCTTGTAAAGTCAAGCGAGTTATTGGCAAAAAAAGATGTGGAGTTGAAAAGGCAGATGGATACATTTATGACGTGCGAATTCTAATCAGCTCTTCTATGCCAAGGTCATCCTGTTTTGGTATGAAAAGCGAAGTGGCAAGAGCAGACATCCTAATTAATCAATCAGTTCATAATGAAATGGTTAGTTACTTGAGTTTCACCATGAAGACGTTTTAGGTACTACCGCAATACTCTTGGAAAGGACCTTAATACACTTTTAAGTTGTCTAAAATCTGTCAAATACTTGAATGTAGTAATGCTATTCTGTTAATCCTTTTTGAAAATGAAAGAAATGTAGTGCAATGATCATCTATTAGGGTAAAAATTATGTTCCGCTTTTGTCATTCACAATCAATCATGCTCGATATTCAATTTATCAGTTATAAGCCGACTGTTGGGGAGTTTGGCTGGAATAATTTCATTCTGGGGTCTCTCTAATGAGAAGTTGCAATCGTCTACATCGATTTAGCCAGTTTAACTGACAGCCATGCCTTTGATTGGGTGACCACCTGCGCACTGAGTTTTAGTCCAGTTGAGATGGGTTCTTAAAGTGACTATCCAAAGAACCCTCTGGGAAGATTCCTTTGAATGTGGATATTACAGTTCAAATTTCTAATGAGAGCCAACTTTTTTGATTGCCGAAGGAAAAGGCTGACCATATTATCAGCCGTATTTTCATAAAGAAATCTTGTGGTCTAGTTTCGAGGGCTGTCATTTATGATCTTCAAGTCGTGAACGATAATTAAGTTAATAAGCGTCTTCAATTTTGTTTAAAACGCGTCATTCTGCTTCTTGATAATCCGAAAATTTAAATAAAGAAATATATTTTTTTCAATTAATTTCGAATTTCGATCTAAAAAAACCTGCTTTTACATGATTATATGGACTGAATTTGATTCGTGAACTTGTCAAACAATTCCCACTATCCACTTATGCCTCCGTATCTTTTCACCTTGCATTGATCTGTCTCGTGTTTTATCAGTGCTTCGGAGGGAATTGAGTTTCTGAACTTCGTTAGTTCTGGCAGGCGTGTGCTCCTTTTTTTTAAGTAGAGGTTCTTGTATTTATTTCTCGCCCTATCTCTGTGTTCACAAGGCATATGCTCAAATTCTTTTTTTTTATTTTCTGAGTTGGTAGAGGAGTGGATGAAAAAGTTATGCGCTTTTTATAGTCATAATCTTTTCAATTGACATTGGACAACTTGATTTGTGGAGGGCAATAAAACAGGGCCTCTGTTGTATTTATATCGGAATTGCACAAAGGTCGATTGGCCAACATATCTTTCAATCTAGCCAACCCTTCACGAGTTCATCAGTTGGCACTAGTTCCATGCTCATTTTCTTATTAGACCTCAAAGGTAACAATATGCAGAGAAATTTTCTTATTAACTGCAATCATGATTAAGCATATAATCGTTGGATTTTTTGTGCTGCTAATTGAATAGAACTTTCATTGGAAGTTTCAATGGAAGCGACTATCACTTAGTTCTAACTCGCCATAGAATTGAAGGCAACCCTTCGCCAAGTGTGGCGTCTTGAGCAACCAATTTCTCCTTCGATACATTTGGAGCAATTGGTTTTACTCCTGAAAAGTGTAATATTTTCTACATCTTTAATAAAAAAGTCGTATTTCAAATTTTCTCTACGAAATTTGAGAAAGTTTTAACCGCATCTTTCACGGGATTTATTGCAGTCATGTTTTTATGGGCGTCTTTCTTGTTATGCTTCATGCTGACCGATTTAAGTTAGATTACGGGAATTCCAAGCAAAAACAATAACAATTTCGCCTCTTTATAGTGGAGTTCAAAGGAATTTTAAGTTTGTTTTTGCAGCAACAGCAATTGAAGTTTGGCTCTCTAAATAAACTTTTGAAGCCCAAAAAATAATTTCCTATGAGGTGCATCTCGCGTTTTATTTCTGTTTGCTAGAATAGAAGTGCAGAAATCGAATTACCATTTAAACACGATTTCAGTCAAGTAAATATTTCAAAAAATCAAAGAATTTGTTTGTGCGTTTTCATTTTAATTGACTGCTCTTGTCAGTGTTGTGTTGATTTTATGGTTTATGGAGAAGTAGGAGGGCACTTGCTAGACACCTAAAAAGGTGGGGATAGTTCTAAACGCGCTGATCTTTCAATCTTCTCAAAAATTAAGCTATTTGGTAAAAGGTCTCCGTAAATACTTTTTGGACTGGATCATTGCTATCGTCAAATTCTAACACCCCACAAACCTTATTTTTAAATCACCAGAATTGTGTTAAATCAACCAGTGCCAATATGAACTAGACATTAGGTACATATTTCTTTCCTTCTTGGCTGTTAATAAAAATGTAGAAAAGTAAAATTGCTATTGATTGTGTCGTTACATTCTGTGCATTTTATGGTCTAGACTCTCTCTCTTTGTATAATAACACATTCTGCAAGGCTCCAACACCTTTGACTGAATAACCATTCTTTGTTAGTTAATGAGGCGAATGTCAGCATAGTAATATGTACTCTCACCTCAATTTGCTGTTTTACTGTTAAATATAAGTGCTTGACTAATTAGGCACGATTATAGTTGGATAACCAAATATGTTTTAACAAAAGATGCACTGGTTCCTACCCAGGTTAACAAACGGTGCAACACTTAAACCAGCACATCGTTTTGACGCCTTGTTGATCAATGCGGCCGCTCATCTTAGGTAGAGGGATTGGATTTTTCAAACTCTTCGATGGAGAAACTCACTCTTCGCTATCGCTCCGCCGACTGGCTTAATAATTGTGATTACTGCTTGTACAGCGACGAATATCAAAGTTTGACTTCTTACTTGCTAGATGCACATATTTGTACACTTTATACTTTTAATCATTATTATTTTTTTACGACAAGGCAAAGAAATTTATAAATTTTTTTACTATGGAAACATTAAAATAGTCTAGCAAATAGAGAGAGAGAAGAGTAAGGGTGGGGGAGAGAACGAATGGAAGTTGACAATAAAGTCTGAGTGTTACAAGATTTCTAATTCTTTTGTCCGTTTTATTGGAGTTTTGCTCTTTTTTTCAATGAATCTTATTTACGAGATCATATTCTCCCCTCTCTCCCTGGTTTTGGAGTGTAATCATTTCCAAAATATTGAGAGCTTATTAATCAGTTGATGGATAGGCTTGTTTGTGTATATTTTCAGCAGGATGGAGCTTTTATTAATGAGAGAAAAAAGTCCTAAAATTCTTCACATTTTGTCATGAGAGTAATTGATGAAAGTGGGCGTTTTAGAAGTTCCTTATTTTCCTCCTCTCTTTGCTAATTAATTATTCTATTCGGATGCGTTGTGAGTGAATTATACTGCCAGTCGGCATAATCGCGAAACTATTTAAGACAATTCTTGAAGCAATGACTCATTTTGATTCAAATTGTCTTGCGCTTGAATCATGGAGAATTTATTAGATGACCTTATGTTAGAAAGTGTCTAATTGAACATTTTAGTTAAACTCGAGATAAGCTCCCAATTTTCATATCTCATGCACTGAAATCTCCTTTCATCGGAGAAGCCGTCACTACAATTATTGGTCAATCAAAGATCCAATCATTTTTCACCTATCCGAGAGCTCATATAGCGGAATTTATTTTGTTGATGAAAATCGTCCTTGGTGCAATGCCTTCTTTTTCCGCTCTTATTTGAGTTTTAACAGCTGATGATTTATTGATGATCAATTGAAGGGTTATAGAACTTTACAACCGACATTTGCTAACAAGCGTGAGTAATTGCAGACAGGACTAATAGTACAGTATCAATTTTGCATGGTTATTTACAGGTGTTGTTAAAGTACATCAACATTGCTGTGCGTAATTTAGAGAAAATGGAAGGGTTTGCTTACTCCCTGACTGATAGTCCATTCGGGGAATTGTGGCTATCTGGGAGGTTTCTAGGGCTAAAATATAGCCTATAATCAAGTTGTTTCCTACCAGGATGTGCTCTTACTAAAATGACAGGGAAAATAATAAGCTCTCCCAATGGTTAATTGCTTGGTAGAATTGAAAAAAATGTTTTATTAACAATTGTTCTCTATGCTTGTTCTTTTTGGATGCGCCACCCCGGTGACACCAAGTCTTAGGGAGTTCTGGAAAGTGCGACTCCTTTCCCTCTATCCTATTCTAAATGTTAATTAGGGTAAGAGAGTTCATTTGAGATTACTTCGAATTTGAGTTTGAAATTATTCTCACATCGCCGTTACTAAGAAAAAATACATTGAACATATTATTATTATTTTTTCAATAAATTGCAACTGAAAGATTATTTCGGAATATTGTGAAGTTGGTTTTAAAATGTGGAGATTAAGAATAACGTAATACAATATTAATTTAAAATGCAAATTAAACTATAATACAAAGTGTCCTCTCTCTCTCTCCCCCGACCAGTGCATTTGATTTACCGAAGGTGCTTTTTGTGTGGCTTCAAGTGAAACACGTGTGTTATCCTAAGAATCAATTATTCTGGGGGATAAATGATTCTTTTTTCCAGGTGAATCATTATACGAATATCTTAAAATATCTAATGTAGAGGATTGTAGAGTGTTAATTTAAAGAATATTCAAGGCTTTAGTTCTTTCCCCCTATTTTTTTGCCTTTCAGAACAGCAACTTGGAATTCTATCAGTCACATATTTTGTGGTTATATATATATATATATATATGTTATTCTGTCACAATTTTAAATAAAAATAAAAATGTAACATAGTAAGATGTTGACATCAATAAGTAAAGATATTTTTATAAGGGGAGGTAAGTTTTTCAGCGTTTGTTATACGAACACCCATTCAAGGCGTCTTGCATTTAATGCTGTGATAAAAACCACTCTCTCCCCCTTCTAATTTAATCAAAACTACAGGATGTAGCTTGGGAAATATATCCCATAGTAATTTTACTAATCAATTGATTAATATTATTTCATTTCGTGATATGGTTTGTGATGAAGATGTCCTTAAAGGGATATTCCAGTTTGCACCTTGCCTTTGACAAATGCCATATTTCAAAGCGAACGATCGGCAAATTTGACTCCCTGGGTGGTCATAGCACAGAATTCATCTCTAGAGCGCAAGTAGATGAGACTATCATCATCTAGCATATCACAACCCTCTACAGTCCAGAAAATGTGGCCTGTTGATTTAGTGGCAATTAACTAATGCGGAGTTATAATATGTTGCAGGTTTTCAATTAATTATCACAATCTTTTGTTTTCGAGAGTAGGAGTTTGCGTTTTCTTCTAGCTTGAATACCACTATGCCTCCCGTTTATCAGTTTATTCTACTCTATTTTGGTTGCTATCCCGTGTGTGTGGGGGTGTTTTTGATCTCGAATTATCCCACTCCCGCCCTCTCCATCTTTAAATGGATTCGATTCCCATGCCAAAAGTGCTTCTCCTTACTCTCAGCGGGTGTATAATTTATGCCCCGTTCATGGAATGATCGTAAAATTTGCTCTACAAAGCGCTTTCTTTATCACACAATTTACTGACTATCAAGTTCATCATTCATGATAACAATTCCGCAGTAATATTCTATTAAAGTTCCACCCATGGATTTGAAAACTTTTTTTGGTTTAATACTATAAGCACGTAATTAGAGATAGGGTACGAAGTTAGCTGGACTTATTTATGGTTGAACAGTGGGGCCTCCATGACTAGATTTTAAACCAAAAATAGTAATGGCTTAAGCGGTTATTTAATGGGGCGGGTGAAATGAAATTTGTAGCTTAAATTGAAATGAATCAACATTAGGTATCACACATTATAACTTTAAATTTTTATTGCTATATTCGAATTTGTTTGTTTTTGTGTTAAATGGTTGGCCATATCAAAGGGGATATTTCATTCTGCTTTGATTTTTCACGCCCCCCTCCTCATCTTCCTCCCATTCTTTTCTTTTGTTTCATCCATCGTTTTTATGATTTACAAAAAAGAAGGAGGTGATAAATGTAACCCCCGCTTCGTGTATAGTTTAGAACTTCAGGCAGTGACCAAAATAGGCAATTGATGAATGTCTGATGGATTGAAAACAATGTTTCATTTATGACAGTCATTAGCACTGGCATTAGTGCATACTTCAAAGGACTACGCCTGTAATAACCAGCTTTAAACTGTCTAAGTAGTCAGATAAAGGAAATAAATTTCATCCCCTCCACAAATCCTTGTTGAACTTAGTTATTTTTAGCCCAATTGTTCACTTACAATTGTTATGCATGTTAGTAAAGCAGGATTTGTTTCATTTTTATTGTCTTACTGCTGTTAAAAAGGCGTTTCTAACGTAATTTACAAAAGTTTTCTCGTGTCTCCATTTTATATGAGCATGGAGGAGAAAGAGGGAAGGCTAAAATAGGGAGGTGGGGGGCTCGGATGAAAATAATTTTGAGAAGCTTTTAGGTCGGTCTCCTTCACAGTAATAGATATCCAGTACAGTTAAGCGATCAAGTATAGAAAGTATCTTAGATGGTTATTGAAAGTGTTTAATTTTGTTAGAATGTAATATAGGAGCTAGTATAAACAGATGTTAAATATTTACACTGCTTTGGTTTTGAATTAACGTTTACTCTCTAAAGTCCTTCTACCTACAACGCCTGGGTACCGTCAGCAATCGCAACCTCTTCATACCTTCACAAGGACCTCCAATTGATAGTTCACAGTGTCCTCAATGTGGCAGTTCCTTTGCTGTAGCTGGTCCCCTCTGGGCAGATGAACTTCACAATCAAGAGTTCATCCAAGGACTTCTTGAATCGATGAAGCAACTCAAGAAGACGGGGAAAGTGGATGGTAAGAAAATAAAAAACGTTTTGGCTTAATTAATATTATTTTATTCATTGATTGATGGAAATTTTGGTCAACTCGACTTACTAAGAACACGTATTTATCGGTCACATCATGGCATTTCCTAAAAAGTTGAACCAGACGATAAGAGTAAAAAGTGAATTCACTGATCTTTATCTCTGATCGCTCTGAAATGTGAGTCTCGTTCGTTCTTGTCGAGTTTAAACAGAATGAAAGGTAAATTTTGTTGTACATTATTTTTTTAAAACACCTGTTTCATTAACTGCGCTTTTCAGAACGAATCAAATTCTTATGCGAACAGTAGAATGCAAACGCCTTTGTCAAGGCAAAGGTCACGAGATAGAATCCCAGTAATGTCAACCCGGTGATAGGTTAATCACGTCAGTCAGGAAGGAATGTGAGAATTTCAATCAGAGAGGAATTAAAAGACACCGTCCCTTTGCCAAACTTGTCAATTGAGTCAGAGCCCACGATACAGATGCTCGTTCGTGTGGATGATTAATTCTGGTCTTTACGAGCTACGGAGCATGTGGTACTCGAGTTCTTAATGCTCTTCCAAGAGCGTAACTCTCTTCAATACCTGAATTGCGTCCTGTTTGCCTAAGTGAATGTAATCCTCGTGCTCTCTAGCGACTTCATCCTGGAATCCTGTTGGCAACTTTTTTTGCCTTTACAGGCATTTTTGCATTGCGTCGATTTACAGAAAGTGCTATAAAGTTTCCTTCCATCTTTTTCCTTTAGTTTTCAATCTGGTTTTTCCTAGTATGCTTGAGATTATTGAACTGTAAAAGTTAAATTCAGTCGAGTTGGGTGAAATAGAGATGATGGTGTGCATATTCTTGCATATTAAATCATTTAATATATGTTTCATTTGCTCATTTTAAGGACATTTTGCTTTATTTTTTTTTCAAGGACCTATTGGAAATGGAATATTCGTTATTATGGTGTTTGAAGTTATTGTTTGGTTATCTTACTGCAGAGTTACAGTTACCTGATGACAAAAGCATTATCAGTACCTAGTCTCTTGAGTTTCTTTGATGGTTAATAAGCACTCTATGAGTCCAATCAAGTTAGCATTAGCGATATTCTCGAAGACTTTCGCAAGCAGAGCTTTTCCTGAATGGGAAAATCAACAGTTGAGTGAAGCACAAAGGTTATATTAAACCACTGTAAGGAGTTAAAGGGAAGAAGAGGCAATCGAAGAAGGGGAAGAGAGAAAAGCAATGGATATTTGATAGCACAGTGGGAGCAAGCAACAGGGGTTGTAATCAGGAATGTCATGCTAAGTGCACTTGATCCGTTATCTTTTCTTTGTCTGGTTCTTAGTTTACAAAACTCATCATCCGGCGGAAATTTTGAGACGCACGTAGGATGTATACTTTGGGTTTTTATGCGTGCGGCCTCTTTAATTGTAGATATCACAATCCCGAATTTTATTGGTGCGTTATTTCTTTTAACTCTTTCGATCCACAAGTTTGACACCTGTTTACCCTAGTAGTGATGGGAGAGGTCACTCAAGTCAGTTGGGTGTAAAACGAGGAAAATACATAAATAATGAATTATTTTCATATTAAAGAATATTTACGCCTTCGCATCTTTCAAGTCAGGTAAATTTTTTGATATAAGTGGTTTTTCATATTTGCTTAAGAAATGACTATTATTAATTGTTCCTCTAAATTTCTTTTGTGAGAACAGATGAAAACAGCACTCTATTTGGTCCGCTTGGTCACCATTAGCAAACATTTGAAATGAGTACTTTTCAGTTAATTGCGTTCGTATTTGTACTTGACAACTTTAAGGCAAAGGCCTATTTAACCCTTTTACGCCCGAATTATTTTTTTTGAAAAATGCACCCAACCGCTCTCACGCATGTTTCACACCAGACTGATGCCCCCCGACGTGATGAGTTTTGGTGGTATCAGGTGAAAACGTTTCCAACGGCTATAGTGCCTTCTGTTATGAGTCTATTACCAATGGAGCTTATTTTGAAAGAGGACCGTACGGTCGTAAGGGCGTTAAAGGGTTAAGTCATCTTAGCGGCGAATTGTTTTGACAGAAAGCGCGCCAGTATCTACTCCCTCGTCAATCGCTCATCCGTAAATTCAAGACAACAAACTGCAGAGATATAGGAGGGGCATTGAATCTTCTTATTTTGTTGATGTTATAACTTGATTAACCTCCCGAAATTGCCGGAACTCGTGTATAAAACGGAATCATTTTAATGGTAGGCTTGACTCCTAAATTCTGTAACATTCTAACAAATATGCTAATTCTATTAATAATTAACAATACATTGTGTAGTCAATTTGTTAACGATAGAACCTAATTTTTATCCAAAAGAGGTATTTTGTTCTTCCGTGAATGTGTCCAATTTCTCATTGCCTTATCTCTAGTGAACGCGCTAGTGAGCACCTTAATGAGAGAACCTTTTGGGAAAAAATTCGATAGTAACCTTATTTAATTAAATTTACAACTGTTAGAGAGCAATGTATTAAACAGAATTAGACTTTATAAAAGGTATTTTATGGCTAAATAGCAGATCTTGTTCCCACTCGCCTCAACCACATGATTTTGAAGAAAAAGATTGAGCATATTCTCTCCCATTTCCTCGTTTTGAACAGTAAACGGTCAATTGAAAGGGCAAGTGTGTTTACATTAATGGCATTTAGACGGTTTGAAAGTCGGTCACTATATTTTATGCCAGTGGGTTTGGATTTAGTTACTTTTTCTGGTGGAATTTTTGCTTTGTTGGCATGTCAATGTTCTAGGCGTTCTAGTATATTACAACATTATACTCTTGTTTACGCTCATTAAACCGGCGACTCAGACACAACGGCTTACTTTTAACATGCCATTTTTTTAAAGTGGCATAGTTCTTCGTTTGCCTCAATGTCTCCTCAAGTATTTATTGAATTAATTATTACTTATTGATCTCAGAAATTGTCACCTTTTTAGATAAGGTAGTTTGTTGAGCCAGTGGAAGTATCGGTGGACTCATTATATCCTTAAAATAGCACTTTAATATCTCCTCGGTACTTCGAAGAACTCTTTCGTTTATTGGACTGGATCTTGGATACCACAGATGTCTTTGATCTATGATCGTCCTTTGGTTTATGAAATATTTGCCTTGTGCAAATTATATTTCAAAGTTGAAATTTCACCCTCTACTCTAATTGTCTTCTGATTATGCTCATATTTGCTATGTTCAAACCTTCAAATAGAATGGCTCTTCATTCCACTTGGAGGTAACCTTGCCTCCTCTGATAGCTAAAACAGTCTGATGGTATAGACTATTAATATTGCTCTTTTGAGTGCATCAAGTGAACCCTAGACCTCAATGAATATCCGAAAAATTGGCAATAGTAAGGCCTTCTAGAGTCTAGAATGGTGGAGACAGTAGAAGCTAATAATGGATGCAAAAGAACTACACATAACTTCGTCCCTAGGATCTCTTTACGTTATCGAACAGTCGAAATTTCGTCTTGTGGAAAAGCTACGCTCATAATTCTAAAAAGCTCATCGGGATCCCATAGAGTGTAGGATAGTCTTTGGATTCTTGGCCAACATGTTTTATTTTCAATTTACCATAGACATTACTTTTCTATTTTTGTAAAATTGAATTGGGTAGATATTGAGTAACTAGCAACTGCGCGGCAGGCACAAGTCTTAATGCCGGTAAAAATACTTCAATTATGGCCAGATAAGCAAAGTTACACACCCCCTGAGTGGGATCTTATCCATTTGGGATGCCGGGTTAATGGTTAAAGCTTTATCGCTTGCTGAATAATATTTTGTTTGGGAGAAGGGGGGGGAGGAAGGGAGAGTCAGCCATTAGAGTCCTGGAAGAGGAGGAAAAGCGTATGAATATACAAAGCCGAAGCAATTGGATATGACAAGTCTATACGCGCTAAACAGTCATTAATCATTGGGCTGTGAAGGCAGAAAGAGGAGGGAATCACTTTGGATTTGGATATGCAGAGACCTGACTTAAATGGATGGATTAGAATCCACCTCAATTTACCTCAATGATTTATTCATATCAAATGGCAGGCTTTATGAAAGTTATCATTAGCCCTTTAGTCGACTTCGGGCTTCACAGAGGGGAGGAACATCAAGGTCACAAAAAGTCGAGAGGGGGAGGGACAGACACAAAGGTAAGGTAAGGTGAACACTGTGGAAGTGGTCGAATATGACATACCGTCGGTTCATGGTAGTTTGAAGTCAACTGCCGGTTTGTAGACTTTTTTTGTCGTATGAGTGTACGTTGCACCACGTGGAGACAAGTCTATCGCACACCCCATTTACCTCAATAAAGAGATTAGTTTTCATTTTTGAATTTGCCAAGGTGGGTGGAAAGTGTAGCCCACAGATTTCTGTCTTGAAGTCGAGATTGCCATCTTTACCCTTTAAACCATCAAAATATCTTCAAAGCTCAATCTGTGTGTTGAGGTTAGTTTTCGGGTGGATTAGATGACATTTGTACAGGAATGTCTGCTTTAACTCATATTTTACATATAATGTAATATGCTTAATATAAGAAGAAATCTTACTTCTCGACGTTCACACTTAAGATCAAGTGATTAACGAGACACATCTCAGCTATAGCAAATGCTTTTTTAATTGCGCACAGGTCAGCAGGATGACCCGAGTTAACAGTAGTTAACTAGTGTAATGAACCCGTCACCTAACTTGGTTCTCTATTTCCGTGCTTGGCACCCCCCACCCTTGTAAACGCAAATGAATTCCCATTCATCACGTTACACATACTGTCATCCTATTGGTTGCCCGTCTTTCCACTCCTTTCATTCTTTTGCGCCCAATTTGCGCGAGTTTCTGGCTATCACTTCCCCCCTCCCTCTATCAACCACTCCGCTACGTTCGCACCTTCTCGACGCTTTCAACAACCAAGCTGCAAGGCGTCAACATTTCATGAAGGACAGCGTAGTACCAAGTAGGTTGGGACTATAAAAGGTGCCTTCATACTTTCTGTGTGTTTATGTCTCCAAATATATTTGGCTCCTCTTTTGCCCTTGTTTCTTCTACTCGCATGTCTTGGTTAGATCACAATCACAACCTTATCCCATTTCACGATTCAGTGGACTGTGCAAATCACGATGTCTCTCAACTCCTTGTCCTCGTATTCCGAGCCTACTTTTCCCCTATCATATTCGTCCATGGATTGTTTGGAAACGTCCTCTCATTGATTACTCTCTGTCGAATTCAACATAGAGCACCCGGAAGGTTCAATCTTTACGCTATAACGATTACCATATCATTCGTCTTGCTACTGATCTTTGACACTCTTCTGGATGACTTCTTTGGACGGGGATTGGGCTGGCTGACTTATTATCGATTCACCCTCAAGTTGGATCAGATTTCTTCACTCTCTTGTAAGGCAATAACATATATGACAGATACTTCTGGTTTCATGGCGACGTCAACTCTAGCTATTTTTGGGGTGGATCGAGTTAGAACTCTTTGTTCACCCCTGCATTTCCGTGCAGATAGGCACATTCGATGCACTACAGTTGTGATAATCTCAACTGTTGTCATCGGTTTAGCCTTATTTTCTCCAACATTCGTATTTTACGATATTGTGGTTTCAAAAGATACCAACAAAACCTCGTGTACGCTGACTAATCCAAGCCTTCCCGGAGCTACTTATACTCTTCTGATCTACGTCCTTGGATCTTACACTCTTCCAACTCTTGTGATCTTCGTTTGCAACTTTTTGATTGCTTACCAACTTTTCAGGATCAAGCGAAAACAAAAAAAGTGCGGACTGGATATTTCCAGTCGTAAGGACATTCGGAGAATTATTGGCCATTTGGCCATTAACACCACCTTTCTACTTCTCATGATTCCCCTAGTAGTTGTGATTTTAATGCGATATGAGACAAATATAAGACCGAGTCACTATTCTGAGTCTTATAGGCTTCGCCTAGTTCACCTTTCACGCTTCTTCTCCTCCTTGCTCTCTATTTACTTCTCGAGTTCCTTTTGGGTGTTTTTCTTCTTTTTGCCGACTTTTCGGGATGGAGTCTTGGAGTGGTTTCTAGCCTGTCCAATGATTGCAAAATCACTCTGTGGACCTTGTCTCTATCGACATATGACCTATGGGGGTGCTAGGAGGTTTCGTGCAAAGTCGATGACACCGTCTTTAATGTACCTGGCCCCTCTGCAATCCCAAACCATGACTCTACAGGCATCTGAGAGACTGGGTTTCCATTCAAGCAATAGTTTACCACCGTCCAATTTAGCTATCATGCTAGCCAACCCCAAGAGGTCGTTATCAACACCCAGCATTGTGAAAATTTAACAGACTATCCTCGATTTGTAATTGTCTCTTTTTTTACTATTTTTATATATAAAGAAGTTATTTATTCTAAGGGAGGTGTGCAGTTCAATTTTTATCTATGATTTATTGATTATTTTGTGCTGGGTTGGTAATATTTCATTCCTTTATTCTGTTTTCTGCGTCTCTAATTTGAATAGAATGATTTCTTTTTGTTTTATTGCTTCTCTCATAAAAATGCATCAATTGATTATTTCTCGAAAAAAAAAATTCTTCAGAATTGGGATTTTTCGAATTCGTAGTATTCGCCTATAGGCCGTGAAATGTTTATTTGGTTAGATTAATGCTTTCACTTTTTATCACGACGTCCTAAATTCGTAATTTCCTTAAATGGGAAAAAGCGTTTTCTCAATGAAATGTTTGATTTCCAAATCTTGCTCTAAGAAAATTTTGACACATTGTTGGATGGTGTATTTTGTATAGGATTCCAGTTGTTGAAGCTAGCTCAATTTATTTTTGCCTCATTTATTAAATAAATAGTGCACTAAATCACTATTTAATTATCAATTTAATAAAAAGCAAGTTATAGAGTCCTTTGTTTCCTCGATTTTGCGATCGAATTGTGATGCTACAGATTTTTTCAATTATCGCAGTCAGATTTCTATTTCATTTGATGAATTATATTGCATTCTAGGGACATAATTTTTAGGCCCTTCGAGATTTGGAGTAAATTTATTTTCTTTGGCATTGCTTGTTAAATTAACTTTGAATGGGGCCTCAAATGACCTTTTCGGCTCTGTTCAACTTCAATGGTGGAGAGCCCATTTACTTTAATCAACTCAATTCTATTAAAATAGGCCTTTTAATGGCATTATTATTGCGCACATTTGGCAAAAGTATCCGGAATATGCTATTCTTCTTTTCCTTTGTTGTATAATTCTTTAGAAGTAAACTAGACGCAAATGGTGGTTTGTTTTAAAAAAGAGACAGACTGTTGCCGTTCCTTGAATGTTTGTTGTGCTATTAATTTTTGTTTGTACAAACTAAGTCACATCTTCACCAAAATTTATGCCAAAATGCCTCCCTTTCAGCCAATTTTTCTCCTAGCTTTATAGATAGAAAAGTTGCGGTTTCTTAGCCCAAGTGCAAGTTGAATTTCGGTCTTCGCCTTGGTGTTCTTTTTTTCCTAATTGCTAATAGTTTTTACTATTCCATTCAAAATAATTGTCTATCAGATTAAAAAAAAACTAATTTAAATAAGAAAAGACGGTGTGTTTCATCTTTTAAGTTTATGATTAAATTCCATAAATTGAATCCAATTTTTAATCCAACTTTATTTATGGTGTTTTAATGGTGCATTTAATCAGATTAATTTCTTAAGAAGCATTGAGCTTTCAACATTCTTAAGTTCTTCATTTTATTTAATCTTAATTTGATGACGTCCATAAATGTTCCAATGATGTTTCGGCTGTCATTTATTCCTTTTATTTCCCTTTTAGCAGTCAAGTCTTCATTAAGATATCCAAGTTGTTTCAAAAAGAAATCGGGCTTTCCTCAAATAACCTTACAATTTTATTTTTTTTCGAAACTAGGCGTTTTTTCCTGCGACCTATAGCCTCCATCATCATTTGCAACTCTTTGCCGTTACTCTTGCAGTTTTCGATCCCTTCTTGAACGAATTTCTGTTTACAAATTGAAATACTCGTTCAACTGGTTTTAGACTTAAATCGCATGTGGAAGTCATTTTTCCTTATGATGTGCTCCGTGGACCCGAAAAGGTGACAGTGGAATAGGGCGCGCTATGGTATATATTGAGGATATGGTAGAACCTCAAAATTGAAAACCGGGATTTTTTGGGAGGTCATTTTTGCTTTATGAATCTGTTCGTTTTGTCGGGCATTCTCATATTGAAGAATTATTCTTTTTTCAGTTAGTCTTCTCAATTGTTGACGACAATAAACTTCGGTTTTAACTCTTTCTTCTGGTATTGGCTTGTTATAATGGTTTATTCCATCTACATTCCACCTTGTGTATGGAAGAAGTTTTCGAAGTTTGAACCTTGGCTTAGGCGACGTAATGGGTGGTTGGCTTGAAGACAAAGAGATTCGTTTTCTGGGCTCATCTTTGTAGCACTGGGAAAGTGGAGATGTGACGGCACCAATTCCCATTCCACTCGACTTACTGTTGCGTTTCTGCGGTAATTATTCCAGAGTAACAGGATGTGTTTCAACCAGGAATTTTTATTCTTCATCATCAAAATCTATAGGACGTCCTGATTTTGGAGCACCATTTAAATTTTTATTGTCCGGTTCAAACCTTTTAATGCAAAAATGATATTGACCATAAATCTCAGTATAGTGGCTTTACTAGCCCTTAAGGCGTTCAAGTCATGATGAAAGAAACTTTAATCTTACGTTCTTATTGGTGGGCTCAGATGTGATATCTGGTATTTTCTCGGCAATGTACTAATGAACGCACCAGAATGCAAATTCCATAGACATATATGTAATCTTAAACATTGGAATTAGTGATTGAAAAGGAAGGGGAATTCGAAGACCCCATTTATCTTCATCCTTAGTGTCTTCCAAGTCTTTCCCTTTATGAACTTAAGTTCTTTTTGCCTAAATTTAGGGATAATTCCCACGAACGATAATTTTACTTAAATTTGTACTAATATTTAAGCGAAGTAATTAATGTTAACTATTTCTTTTGTCATTTGGAAATTTTTGTTCTTCAACTTTTTCCCATTCGGATTTATTGATTAGAAATCAGTTTTTTTATTTCCCTATTATTATGTTCTTTAAATTATACTTGGTACATCTCGCACCTAAAATGCATAATTAATTGACTTGGCAATTGATTGGCATGTGTTGTTTCATGCATTTCTTTGTCTCGATCACGCTAATTTTATGCAGGCTTTTCTCATCCTTTCTCTAATTTATTTCCTACTTTGTTGGACAATTGACGCATTTGATTTTGGACACGATGACTTGGCCTTTAATGAATTCGCTCTGACGTCTTTTGCATCGTGGTAGATCTTAATAGATGACTTGGATTTGTGCTCATAGGATTTGCTCGAAATGCTCTCCACTGATTTTTAATGTAGACCGTCAAATTCAAATAGTTAGATCTGTTATGGCCTTATTTGCCTCTGAAATAGCCACTAATCCCTATCTCTTGTATCTTTCGCTTTCATTTGAGACCCAGCAATGACGATTGCATTTCTTTGTGTTTCATTTTGACGTTGTGCCCAAATAATTTAAGTGCAATAACATTTGTCCAGAACCTCTTTTATCCCAAAAATTCTTTGAAAGCGCTGATTTTTATTATTATCCGAAGGCGTACTCTTGATTGAGATTTAAGTATAGGTATTTAGAACGCATTACGCTGGGAAATCGGCCAGATTAATGCTTGCATTGCAGGTATTTGCGTACATTAATGAACTTGGATGGGGATATTCTAGGAAACTGGGACAAATCGATGCGCAACCAATGAATTCCAAAAGGATACTTGACATTCCGACGCACCAAGCATTCAAAGAGTAACTTAATATTATCGCCAGTGAGTCCTTAAATAGCGTAAGACAGCAATAGCGATATCCGCATCAGATAGCTCACTATCTGGTTTGTAGAGTGTTAATTTGCTATTTCGAACTTTAAAAAAAACTTTTTCACTTTTGAAATTGGTTAAAATTCGATACTTTACCAAGGAGAACATAAAGCAATAATATGATAAATTTTTTTAATGTTTCCACAATTTAGGATTTTTGCTG
The DNA here is from genome assembly GCA_000469805.3 of Hymenolepis microstoma. Taxonomy (NCBI): domain Eukaryota; kingdom Metazoa; phylum Platyhelminthes; class Cestoda; order Cyclophyllidea; family Hymenolepididae; genus Hymenolepis; species Hymenolepis microstoma. The sequence continues at coordinate 3,222,313 of LR215995.1, read as the reverse complement.
AGTAGAATTTTGAGTAAATTACGGTGGTTGCCTTAACTCTGTGTTATTTAATTCGGAGGACTTGTGTCCATTTGGGAAGAAAATAAAGTAAAACAGTGTCGCCGACAGCCACTCGAATGGTCGCATGTCCTGTTAGCTTAAAAGTCTTCAAACCGGATTCGAGAGGTGTGGAAGGGGAGAATTTGGCCATGTAATCAATTTTCTTTTTTTTCAGTGATCTTATGTAGTTATCCCAAATTCGAGGTTGGTAGAGGAAATTAAAAGAAATTGCTTCCATAAATATTGTCTTCAGAACTGAATCAAACTTAGAGAAATGTCTAAGTACAGACAAGGTAATTATAGAGCCTCACAAGGGTCTCTTCATGGTATTAGAACTTGAGAATTGTGCATACTATTGACCAATTCGGGTGCTCGATCCGATCACGTTGACATAAATAGGCTTTATTGTTTTCTTTAACAAACGGTTGACAGTCAGGAGACATGACTCGGCAAAGCAATTATAGGTTAGTGTCTCTAAAAAATTATAGCTAATTCGCTAGCCCCTGGAGTCATGGTTTTAGAGCGCTTTAATGTGACTGCTGGCTCAAAAAGGAATTGCTCAGTTGGCATATGGAGGCAGCGTTAGGTATGATCGACTAATATGTTTGTCGCATGTGCAATTTCTGCCTAGTCATCCGGATAATAGCAACAGTGGCGTCGTTAGGTATCCATTGAGGCATTGCCTATGAAAACACTATTTACGTGACTACTGGAGATAATGTATTTGCATCATTTTCTAACTGTGCCATAAACAGCATCGCCATTGGGGGGAGGGGGGGAGGCAGATTTCTCCTGGATTTAATAATGGCATTTTGGCTGGATTAACAGTTGGTGTTTTGCTCACCTGAATTTTTGGGACTGGGCAAATGCCATTTATACATTACGCACACCGTTATTCCACATTACACACTACAGGGTGGGGGGGGGGGGGGGTCTATCAGTGTTTTTCCCCTTCGTTCAATTGAAGGTTTTCATATTAAATGTGGTCAAATGCGCTTGCTTGTGATATATGGAGCGTAGCCTAAGATCTAATACTTACGGAAGAAGCCAGTGAGAGACTTTTTGCTTCACTTAAAAGTCTTGCTATAACTCCTGAATTGGCCCAAGTGGATTGCTGACTAGTTGACATGTGTTGCCTGCCCTAACTTCCGAGGAGTTTCTTATTAATACAAACTCCAACATATGCATATCAACAACGTAGTGGAATTGTATGCTGCAATTTCACTATAATGGAAGGGTCTTTTTCTGCATCTTTTCCTTCTTCACAACGTCAACTTCGAATCTGTTGAAAATGGAGTCTATTTAAAAACGTGAGGCAATAGCAAAAATTTATTTTACGTAAAATTGGGTTTTCATGATAGTTAGTGGAGATTGGTGTTGCATGCATTTCTCGGGTGAGTGGTTAATGAAAATTGAGTAATCAACTAATTCTCCACCGATACGTCAAATTCTACAGTCTCATGTAGTGTGTGTGTGTGTGTGTGTGTGTGTGTGTGTGTGTGTGTGTGTGTGTGTGTGTGTGTGTGTGTGTGTGTGTGTGTGTGTGTGTGTGTGTGTGTGTGTGTGTGTGTGTGTGTGTGTGTGTGTGTGTGTGTGTGTTGGGCGAGTCGAAGTGAATGTGCTTCAAACTTCGGCAAAATAAAATTGCTTTCGTTCCTTTTATTCGGATGTGTGAAATATAATCTCACGTGCACTAGAATTTTCTTGGAAGCGCGAATGGGCTTAGGGATAAGCAATTAACTTTCGTTAAATGTATCCACTCACTGACCAGCTTTAATACGTTTGTATATTAGGATTTTGCAGTGAAGACGCTTTCACTCATTATTCTCTTCTCTATTTATCTATTACTTGGTTAAATTTTACGCAATTTAACTCTTTCACTGTCACATCCTGCGCATAAGAGTGTACGATTAAGTACCTATTGTTCCTAATTCTTACAAAATTCCCAAAATAGAAGTCGTTCTGTTTGTTGGTTTTTCTGTCTAATACTTTCTATCTCTTTCTGTTATGCACTTTTGTTATCACATATTTTCCGTCCATTGCCACAATTGTAATCTGGATTATTTAATCGACGGGCGCATTGTTGAATTCAATCGGTTTTGTTCAGGCTTGTCATTTGTTTATGGGAGATCACATTTCTCCTTACTGTTTCTCGTAGTACTTTTGTTTAAGCTCCTTCTCAACTAACATTATCGCCTTCACTTGGCAAGCTTATTGATTTGCGTGTTTAGGTACAGACTTGTTGGTGCGATAGCAATGTCAATACTAAGTGTCTTCCTCTTGGTCACAAGACAACAAGAGGGTAAGTCCTAGGGCTCTCCATCAAATGAGTACTTGCTGAACTACTAATCGGCTTCTTCTTCTATTCGCGTTAAAAGAAGATTGAAAGGCGATTGACATCGCCTCATTTTCCTATTAAGGTAAACAAACATGGAGGCTGTCTATGTTGTATGAGTGTAATTTAAAAAATGACTGGATGGAAGAGAGATTGGGGCTGCAAACACTGGAATTAGAGTAAAAATGAAAATTTGATATTCAAAATAAGGGAGTTGTAGGATAATTCAAAGAAATAACTAGGGAGGGGTTGGCTTGGATCATTTATTACTAACTTGCTGGTTAGGGTGAGAAGTGCGTTTACTTCAGAAGAAGATTTGCTGCTGCAAGTCTATTATAAAGTTAAAGGCCCTTTTACTGTCACACTGCATCAGGGATAGAAATTAAAATTATAATAATAGTCCTAATGCTCCAGTATAGTTATTGGAGAAACTCGAAGTTCACAGATTACCTTTCGTTCAATTCGATATTCTCATTTTTGGAGGTTGATGGCATTTCTATTGGCAATTTCATTAAAACCTTTATTTGGGTTTCTAAAAGCTTATTTTTTGTTGTGCAAGAACTCGCTATTTACCGCCGAAATCTCCCATTTAATTCCTTTGTATTAACGTCCTTTTCCTTAAGATTAATTATGTATTTTGGTGGAAAATATGCCAAGCATATCATATCCCGAAGCAATTCATTGGGATCGAATGTCGAGGTCAGTGAATGAAAGTTTTTTTTGCCCATATTTCTTCATACCAATTCTTTTGAAGAAATATCAGAGAGTGCCGCTAATTAGACTTAGTTATTATTTCTAATCCCATTTAAGGGAGCGTTTTTACGACGCTTATTTGGGCTCATAAGACCTCTCTAATGTAAAACTTGAATTCTGCTACCTCTCGCCAGTCAGACTTAAAAAGTGCACTGGCCGGTCAGGTTACCGGGAGGGCATCGATAAGTAACTAGATCGTGACTTCTGAATTTTCGAACAGGCGCATTAATCACCGACCCATCAGTTCAAATTTAGGGTGTTAGATGCTGTTAGTTCGAACTTATACAGCATTAGTTTCAATTTTTTTCAGGTTTTATGTTGAATGACGAAGAAATTCTCCTCCTCTTTAATCAATACTCAAATCGGCAGATTTTCCAATGCCTTTAAATGGTCTGAATGTTCATGGGACTGTAATATTCGTAGAACTGCTGTTCTTTAGTTCATTAAAAACATTGGCTCTGTCTTACCGCTATAGTCTAAGTCCAATGACAATATCGTGTTATCATTTGCATTTTTCCTTTTGTCAACCTTGATGGGCGTCACTTGCTTTGGGGTATTCGATCGTTTTAATATCATTCAGAATGGGGAAAATCAACATCAGTCAACCGACTTTAACCATAATTTTTAGGAGATCTTGTCTAGAATACATTCAAATGGAAGAGGAAATACCTCCGAGAAGTGTGGTATCCAAAGTTCGACTACACAAAGAACGTCTCTTTGACAACCTGATCTGAGAATGAGACTTCTCCCTGTCGTTAAGTTTATTCCGTTTCTTCACCCAAATGATTGCAATTCTCATTTGACATTAAGAAGTAATATTTTTAAGGCTCCTCTTGGTTATCGCACGGTTTTCACAATACACTATGATGGCGACTATTATTCTCCATCTGTCAATCTTCACTCAAAGCCCACCGATATAACACGACTAATGGTGCGCTGTGAAAAGTAGCTTGTATACACGATCTTATTAACCCTGAATCATACAATCAATGTGGCTTCTCAACCAACTCTGCACTTTTTGCTCTTGCAAATGGCTTGATCTATTACCACCTTTTGAGTTGATTCAAATAAATTTTATTTCATTGTTACAGCAGTTTTATTTAAAAAAATATCTCTCTACTTTTTGCTATTCTGAGTTCATCTGCATTCACCCATTCATTGAGAGAGAGAGAGAGAGAAAAAGGGAGCACCCTTTAAGCCTTATCTGTTGAGCCCCTTTTCTACGGGCTTGTTTTAAGATGTTCAGTTAATGACTTCGGCGACCGAACTAATTAGTGACGTTCAGCCTTCCCTACTTTTGACGCTATCTATGCACACATTTACAATGCCGTCTCTAAATTGTGATGGGCGCTTTCCACAATGTGGGTTGATCTTTTTTCACTTCTGTTGAATTTCCTTCTCTGCTAACAAGCGAGTGAAAGTGTGAGTATGTAAGTTACTTAGTAAATATTTTTCCCCTTACTTCCTTGGAATATTGACGATTTGAGGCAAAATTTGGCTGAAAGTCGGAAGTAATTTTTCTTTTGTTTAAATGAATAGATTTTTTTGCGAATTGTATTTTTTAAAAGGAGTGAGAGATTAACCAAAAGGGAATATTGAATTGGGTAATTCAATTTCTCCACTAAAGACGCCTCGTGAAAACCAAATAGATCCTAATTTCGGCAGTATTTCGAAACAGGTCAAAAGCTCATCTTACCCGCTTGTTTCTACAAATTTAATAAGTGTAGCTTGTATTTCTTATGTGCTTTCATTGTTTGGTGAAGTAGAATGAGGTTTTATTCTCCAGAGAGTGGATTTCATAACGACTGGTGGAAGTCCATAGCAAAATGGCGGATGTTTGTTTTGTCCCAAGTATTTCACTACGTGAACATTTGAAATGGGTATATCGATTTTTTGTGTTTGTATAAATTGTATTGCAAATCTCATTCCAAAGTTTTAACTGACAACTGGAGAGGATTTTGTGCAACAATGGCGAAAAATGAGACTGGTCGAATTTGTTCTCACCAATCTTATATGCCATCATGTGAGTACTGAGAGAAGAGCCTTCTTGCGACATCTTTGACTGCTTTCTGTATGATTTTAACATTAAGAAATTATGAAGTAAACTATATTTAGACAGCTCACAGTATCCCCATACTTCTAACAAAGGAGGATTTGACATTCTGATTCTCCTTGGCTCCTTACCGCACTCGAAACGTGTGGATATTTTACTATTATTATATCTAATGGCAATCTAATGTTGGTTGCTTTCAAGCATGCCTCAGTTTCTCTAATCGCAATTGGTAGTGACCACCTTTTTAATAGCCAAAGTTAGAATTCATTCAATAGTTTTGCTTTAAAAACGAAATAAAATTTGAATCAACCATTGACTATGCTTATTCTCCTTTTTTCATGGGAGTCGAGTCCATGGCGATTCCTGATTGGTTGACCCTCTTACCGGGAGTTCAAACCAACCCTCGCGCAGGAGCAGTTATTCCAGGCACCCTGGATCGTATCATTGGAATGCTCAGCGTCGCCGCGGAAGAACTTCCAGACTGTCCATTTTACTTCCAGTCTGATAAACTCTGCTCAACCATCCGTACTACAGTGCCCAAAATGTCTCTTCTTAGGTGAATTTAGAATCTTATGTTTTATATTTTTGATTTTATATTATTGCATATAGTTGCTTTTATCAAGTGTTCTGGTAACGCAAATGACATAAAGAGTCTGTCGAATAGTGACGTGCAATTGGGCTCTTATTTACATAATCTCTACTACTCACCCTGATCCAGAGACTTGGTGGTGGAGACGATCGATAACAAGGCACCTGCCATCTTTGTTTTGAGAGAATGAGTTGGAGGAATTAAAGGACAAACTCGCCACCACACCGAGTCTACCAATCCAGTTGTTGAGGGCTGTCTAACTGATGACTGATCCGGAACTGCATGTTCCTGTCAGAAGAGGAATCAAATTTTATTAGCTATTCTGTGATGGAATTGACATTTAAGAACTTTTTAATTTTAAATTTAATTCTATCAACTGAACTTTGTATTTACCTATCTTGAATTCTTGAATACGAGCACTTATTTCTTAGGTTCTCCTGCTCCGTTATCCCGATAATTAGAATTGAAATAAATCTATCAGTTTTCGAATGGACTTTTTTTGCGGATTGGAGTAGGGATTTAAGATATGGAGCTAAAGTTCCCTCCAGTTACTTCTTATTACTTCTAGTGTACGTAGGCACTCTCCTCCTGCCTAGACTGTCTCATAGTGATTAAGTTTTTTTATTGAGAAATAGTCATAGCGAGGGGGAGGGGGAAGCTATTTGCTCCTTAATCATTAAAATTTGATTATCCATCAGCTAAAATTTTCAAAATAAATAAAGTTGGAATAATAAGGGGGTAGGTTTACTGGCTTCTTTTGCAAAATATAAACCAACCTTTCCCCAAGTTGGTTTAGTCTAATTAGATTGCAGATTCCTCTTTCTAATTGCTTACTACTAACTTAACTCACCAGCTCTCATACATTTTGGCCGTAAATTGTGAAAATAAGTGAAAAAAAATCCCTACACATGTATTTTTTACATTTCTGTTTCTTCTGTTTTGACCTAAGAGGTTGTTCGAGCTCCTTTTAACTTTATGGGATATAGTTGGGTGTTATTTTCCTTAGATGGCAATATGCGTACGTTAACTAGTAATCAATAGTAGATTACTTAAGAATATTTAATTACAAAGAGGGGTTGTCAGTGTAGAAACGGTGATTGGCTAATACGACACCTTTTGGTTGTAAAATGTGCCCAAAAATTTTATGAGAAAGAGGGATGGTTTGCAGTAATTCCTGATGGTGTAATGTGTACTTTTCTGGCAAGACAATGCGACAAGTTTAGGCTTTGTTCTAGTAGTTTCTTTTGATAAGATTCTAAAAGTATAATAAAAAAGGAGTGTAGGTAAATTACCTTTGCTGTCTATTTTTGTTTCACGTTTTTCGATGCTCTGGTTTGTAATTTGGATCAAGCAGAAGGTGAATGCCATCTGAATTCAATTATGAAAATTGTAAACAAGTGGCCTGAAACGGAAGATCCTATCTGTCTTTCCTTCAATGGACTGTCATCCACTTTTGTATGTGAATTGAATGGCGTTCGAGTTATTGCAACTATTACTCAAATGTTCGCCGAAATTATGGTCCCTCTCATTAAAGTATTCCCATCTGATTTCGCGGAAAGCTTTTAAGGCTGTGAATAAATTGGTAAATTTCAAGGTCGTATCCAAAAGATCTTATAAGGCCGCAATTTTGATTAATACACGATCGCACATCCTGACAATGATTGATTTATTAGTTGTAATAGCTCAGAGCGCCTAACCACCACAAGCCGAGAATTTGAATGAGCTCACAAGACTCGAGTTTCGTTCCGTTATCCATTTTGCTGATAATTTTCTTCCCTTCATTGGACTGTAGGGCACTATTTTATCCTATAAACTTCTAACTTAGAGTGCGTTGAGCGGGAATAATTTGGTTATGAATCCGATTTTATATCAGTGGAATTGGGAGTGACTCTTTGCCTGAATTCTGATCTGCACATTGGCACTCGCCTGCGATTTCTTAAACCATCTAGAACTCAATTCTAGAACCTGTTGGGAATGCCAACTATTGATCATCTTTGCAGCTATCTGAACCGCACTTCTCAGTAGTGATCTTTCATCACGATCTTTTCAATTGAAAAATGGTGTTTCGAATTTTGTAGTGTGGATATTCAAATGTGGAGCGATCTCCTTTGAACTAAATCTTCATAAATGTCCCTCCATGTGTTTGATTAACCATTGTTGCATTGATTCCTGCTCGGATGCCTTTTATACTCTCGTTGCATATTTAAAGTTGTACTCTAATTCAGCTAAGATGGACATTGTATGATTCGTTCTGCTTTTTTTCTTCTAATGTGTCGAAAGCACTTCTTTGCCCATTTTTCCTACTTCTTGCAATAACCGCAGATTTTGTTTGAAATGCACTTCTATTTCATTTGACTCTAGTGAATGGAATCACTCTATTATCATTAATGGCAACTTGACTCAGGAACCAGATAATGTTAATCTTAGAAGTGATGGTGACAACTTGATTGTTCTACCTATTCATTTGAAAAGCGTATTCGTCTATGGATGGGAGGTACTTCAAGATCTTCATACAAAACGGTACCATCTGATCGACGAATATCTAATAAGAAAATTGGCAGTTTCGCTTTAATAGTGGTTTTTACTTGCGAGAGGCAATTAAACTGATTAGTTTGTATTTCTGAGTGTCGTTTGTAAGCAGTATTACCAATGCTAATAAAGTGTCACTTTCTATCTGTTTAACTATTTAATTACATCTCTCAACCCAATTTGCATTGTTTTAAAACCTTCACTTTATATTGTAGAATTCGGTTCTGAAAACTTATTGATTTCTGGTTAGATATTGGCATTAATGTGTTTTCTCAGTTCCATATTTAAAACAACCGTTTCATTTTGTCGGTTGGTCGAAAAGGTGTTCACAAAAACTTGTTATCGTCAGAGCAACTAGTTAACATATGCCCAGTTTTGAAGTTGGTGAAGCGAATTCCATTGGGTCTATTCCGAGACAGTTGGCCAAGTGTCAGCTCTTCAGAACCGCATTTTTGCACAGGCGGTGTCTAATGATGGGGTCATTTCTAATCTCCATTTGTCCCACGCAAATGTCCGTTTTCTTACCCCTTCTGCTTTGGTATTAAAGTTTGGGCTAGTTTGGAGTTCTGATTTATCTTAAATCGATTGTCGTTAAATATTTGCACTCGTGGCGAATGAAATTGAAGTCGTTTCATGCTTGGATTATTCAAAATATTTTCATTTTGAATTAAAATGTGGGAAAACAAAGCAAAGAATTACCCAGTACTTGTATATTACCAGCTCTCCAAATTAGTCAACCAATTACAAAGTTTTGAGCATCTCGGACATGTGCTCATTCAGTGAACTAAGAAATTTGGACTTTGAGACCTTGGGACATGTAGTAATGAACTATGTTTATCAAATGAAATTGCACGGCATAAATTCAAAAATCAAACGAAGTGGGATTTTTTTTTGCTATTCTGACTTTTCAAATTCTACTCGGTCCCCCATTCAAACGTTTTCAGTTGATAACTCCATGATAACATTAACTTAATACATTTCTGTACTACGTTGAATGTTCCAGCTTGAAGCCTTTTTGTTCAGTTAAAGTATTCTTGAGGACAAATTTATTCCTTTCTATTTCCAGGCATACAGCTAACACCAACCTGATTTGCTAAAATGTAGAGTAGTTTTTACGTATTTTGTCAGATTGTCATTGTCTTAGGCAGATCTCGATTATCTTTCTAACCATGTGGCTTGATTTCGGGGAGGTTGTTACAAAACCCATGGCTCTTATTTCTACTTAAATGAAATTAGTAACACTTGTTAGTCATTAAGTAGCTTCCAAACGCTTGCAACTAAAGTCATATTCGCGGTACTCGGTTCTGATTAACTAAATGGATGAATAGGTTGATTGTTTATGCAATCTCAACTAATCAGTTCCCTTCTATAGTCTCAGCGGTCAGGTAAAATAACTAGTACTTTTATTCGAACAGCCTGATTATCTTATTCGAGATTGTATATTTTGCAGATCAGCTTTCCTGAACGCCGGTTACCGAGTCTCCTTCTCTCACGCAGCTCAGAGCTCAATCAAAACGGACGCTCCAGTGTCTTTCGTTTGGGACGTTATATGTGCATGGAAACGCAAATATGAAGTGGAGGTTGCTGCTAACAAAGTGAAAGACATTTCTGCCGATAATCAGAAACAACAAGAAAAATTTTCTCCACCTACAGATGGAGCAAATGGTGAAACAAAGCCCGATTCAAAAAAGAAGAGAGGGAAACCTCCAAAGAAACATTCACGAAGTGAGGAATTTCTTTGTGTGATGAATGCCCTGATGGCAAAGCCAGAAAATCCAAAAGTCTCCTTTGAAGAACATCCAGATGCTAATCCGCCATCTCGAGCTGACGGTCTTGTGAGGTCTGTTGACGACTTTCTATTTATAATTTTTAAGCTGATGCTGATATACCTATCGCTTTTTCACTACCTGTTTTAGGTACCAACAGAATCCGCAACCATACTGGGGACCTAAAGCCCGGCCTTCGAAAAAGGTCATCGAGGAGATTACTCCCCCAACACCGAAGAAGTTGAAGTCATCAGAGTGACTACACGCCTTGCCCCCTTCCCTTTTCCTATGTCTTTGTAATATTGAAAATGATATTTGAAATAGAGATTATAACCTCCCATTATAGTATGCTCTAGATATTATTGAATTTGCTGCTTCTAGTTTTGCTTGGGACCATTTTCTAAAACTTACCCCTCGCAATTGGAATGGACTTTGTGGTACTTTAAGCCAATATTTATACCCAAGACTTCGTGTTCTGAGAGGTTTTATTTGAACTTCTAATTAAACGCGAATACTTCCCTGTAAGTCAATGCATCGCCTAAAATTACCTTCATCTTTCCATGACGCCTCTCGGCTTCTGTAATTTATCATCTGTATCTTTACACTCTTTCGAGCTCACCACATTTTAGGGCATTTGGTCACCTGTGGATTTTTCTAGGGAGTCTCATTTATTAATCAATATGCATATTTTTGTATTTAGCAGCTCTAGGGGCACTCTTAGAGATTTAGATCATGTGTCTTGACTACATACAAATAGTCGAAAACTGCCATGCCACACTACGAGTCAAGAATGATTAGGAATTGCACAAAAGGCGGGAAAATAAACGACCGCATGAACAAAATAAAGCAGAAGTGTTCTAGAACCCACCGTGGGGGGGGGGGGGGGGGAAGGTAGTCAAACAGCCATTGTAAACACGCGCCAAAGATATAACGATTACTATATAAAAAGGAATCAGATCAGAGCTATAAAATGGTTATTTTTTGAATGAGCCGTTACAAACCATTGAATTGAAAACCGTATTAATGAATAAAAATATGCACTCATTCATGCGGAATGAGAATTAATTACCGAGACGGAGTTGGGGAAAGGGAAAATATGAAAGACAAGGGGAACGAAGAGACGAAGAATTAGTGAATTTCCATGAGGCAATGTTGCTGTTTGGCGTTTTCCCAATCGGCTAAAGCGGCATGACATTGGGTGAGTGAATCCTCGGCATGTTGACGAACCCACGGGTCATTCAGAACATCTGTGGCTGTTATTCGCTCCACAGGATTCTTCTCAAGCACCTATCGAAAGAAATGAATGGATAAACATCTACTGCAATATTATATCGAATGTACTAAGATTAAGATAGGGATAACCTTGAGACTAATCGTTCTGTGTGCTATAACCATTTATTTGCGAATAAATACGAGGTGGCCATCCATATAACTAACTATCAAAAGACCGCTCTAAATATATTTTGACAGAAGAAAACGAAATTTGAGAAATTCGAGATTGGCGTCTTTATCTAACAGACCCGAGACATTTTAGATAAACACTTTATTTAGCCAACTTTCAAAATTTTGACAAGCAATTTGTTACTAGCGCCAGAAGTCCAGTTGTATTACCGTTCCAGGCTATTTATCCGACTAGAAGCAATAATAACATGCACTTGTCGAAAATAATCCTTGAAATAGACTTTCAAAGAGGGAAATAAAGCACATTCTTTCAAGATGAGCCAATAACGAAGACGACAATATCCTTAGTGTATGTTTGTACGGGCTGCCAACTTATTAAGCTATATGTGGGATTTAAGTAAAGTAAAATACTCTCCATCTACGGATATTAGACAAGGCCAATGATGAACTATGCTTATATTCCACACTAACCCAGTCGTTTTAAAGAAGTTAGTAAGTATTTTTTTTCAAATAATCAACCAACGTAGCAAATATTCAATATAAAGCTGAAATCAAAAGACACCGTATAGCTTAACAAAGAAAAAGAGAAAAGTTGAATGCAATAAAACTCTGAAGTAATTGCTCAAACGTTTCCATCTAACCTTCAAGAAGCTAATAGAAATTAAAAATGAATAGAAACAGTCCTAAACTCAGTCGTGTGTTGGATCAAATCTTAGTAACAAAATAACGACAAGTAATTATATAAAAATTATGCAGGCATTAGACCATAACAAGGAAGCTATTAATCAAATGTAAAATATTCATAACTAGAGGAAAATTGGGAAAAAGTAAGCCAAGCAATTCAGCATCAGAAAAGGAGTTGATAAAGCATACCCTTTTAAGAAAACGAACGGCATTTGCAGATTCGATTAAAGTGTAATTAATATCATCATTCCGGATGGAGAGCAACGTCTCCTGTTCTGTGGGTTTCTTAAAAGGCACCTTTCTGCTAAGCATTTCATAAGCTGTGATTCCCAAACTCCAAACATCGCATTTGGCATCATGAGAAAAATCAACTGAAGTCATCTCCGGAGCGAGGTAAAACAAAGTTCCCCAAACTGCCACAAGTCTGGTTAACAAAGAACGATATTATGTTGAAACTGAATTACTTAGATCCAGGAGTATGTACCGCACAACCAAAATCACCCATTTTAACTTCTCCTCCAGCACCCAGAAAGAGATTTGAGGGGTTGATATCTCGATGAATTATACCGAATTCATGACAGTACTTCAATGCATTTGCAATCTGATTAACGTACTACAAGCCGAAACATGAAAATACAAAATAATAAACTACAGTTGCCGCTCTAGTGAGATTGAAATGAAACTTCTCCATTTCTTTACACAGATCCCCTTTCGGAGCATACTCAAGCATGTAATATATGCGTTTTTCATCGTAAAAGTATCCGTACATGCGGATAATATTCGGATGCCTAAAATGATAAATTATCTACATCTGATAAAGTAACTTGAGATGAGATTGGATTTCGATTTCCCTTTTCAGTCTGTTCATTCCTTCGTCTGTAGAAAAATGCATCCTAAGCATAATCTAGAAATGTAACTTTATGGTGAAATAAATACTTTTAGGCATAAAATAAAGCGACTCTCATTTTCTCTGGCTAGATAAGCTGATCCAAATCGGCCTTTGCCCAAATTCTTGCCTATCGCAAAATCCTGCAATTGCCACCTTTTTGTACTCCTGAAGAAAAAAAGACTAAATAAAAAACATACTCTGGGGGTGTATCAGACGTCTGAATAGAAGAAACTGCACCAGGAATTATTTTGAGTTTCTTTGGATCATAATGTACAAGCCTGTGTGGCGAAGTCCGACCCCCGGCAGGTGGAATATCACTCATCCTCCGCTCAGTTGATATTCAGCGCGGTATCAATTAAGTTTGTTGTCCACACAATTAAACAATTAGGCAATACTTTAGTTCTTTTCAAGTAATTGCGGTAAAATCAGATGAACTAAGAGAAGATTATATAGCTGAGTAATTTTTAGTTAAATTAATGTCTTTATGATTTAGAAAATTTGAAATGAAATTATTTGGATATTTATTTTAATTATGGTTATTTAAAATTGGATAACCAGCAATAACGTCTAAATAAATAATTTCGTTGCAATTTTATTCATCGTTATCCATGTTGCAACAATTTAAGAGTCGGTGTTACAATGCCGTATTTACAAATCCAATTTTGACTGAGAAAAGTAGTCAAATCGAGTGACACAAAGTTTTAACTCGGCACTCACCTACTTTCTAAGTTATACCAATTTTCATCAACAGTCTTTAAATTGAGAATTAAAATATCCTCCTAATGCGTCTAGCTAAATTCAACTTTGAGCATATTTAAAGTACGGCTGATTATAGATTAAAGGTTAACGGCGAAATCCTCATGTGTGACTTTTGTTCACATTCCAACATACTTCCAAATATTCGTCTTATATTAACTGTCATGAGTTTTACATCCCTTATTTCGCTAAACCCATGAATTAGGATCATTTCTGCCTTTTATAGCAAACCTATATTTAGCTTAAAAATAGGGTTAAATAACACGACACTGAGATGAGGCTCCGTCCATCCTAGGCTTTAATCTTTGTCGCATCAATAAAGCCAATCGTAAACTAGGGGTAGACCCACCTACACCATGATTTTTAAGTGTAAGAAAAAATGAACTATGACAATTAGCAGACATCCCAGCAAGCATATCAACAATCAAATTACCATTAAGTCAACGAATACTTAACAAAATAGGGAAAGGGAAAGGGGGAACCCCCCATGCTTAATCAAATTCGGACATCAAATAATTAAATATTTATTTCTTCAAAAGATGCATATATTGACAGAGATAATATACAATAATTTATCTTAATGCCATGGTACAAATTGCCGAATAGTGCCACACTCTCCACCAGCATAGATATGGGGCAGACGATTGTGAAAAACGCAGCTGAACGTGTTATGAAATCCAGTTCGGATCATCTGAACTAGAATAATCTGTGGTTTCGAGAGCAGGTCGCTGAAATAAAACATGAGCAGGTTAGGCAATTTGATTAGCAGATGAGTAGTAATCAAGAACCTGAGGACTTACTCAAACACCTTTGCATGGACAATACAAAGGGAGCCATCATCAAGAGCTACTGATGCAAGAGGTCTTCTGAGATGAGCGTCTACTTTGTGAATAGTTCCATGATTCAAAGAGAGCTTTTTGAAGGGCACATTGCCCATATCTGCATCGAACCAAACGAACCGACTGTCACTTGTTCCCGCGATAACGTGGTCACCTTAAATAAAACAGGTATTTCGCTTAAAAATAACGCTTTCGAAATAGGGATAAGTTTTGAATTCGAAGTACCAGTTGGATGGACAGCCAACGAGACAATATGGTCGTCGGAAATGTCTAACTTGAGTCGTGGAAGCTCCTTCTGCTTAGCAAGATCGAACCGATGAATGAGACGAGTGGAAGCGATATAAAGAATGGGTTTGCCTCCAGGATGGAAGGCTGCTCCACGCCACTCCTCAGCAACAGAACCGGACACCTCTCCTGTGGCCGCAGCGAAAGGCGCTTGGCTGGCCATTCGAGAAATTTTGTGGAGAAGAACTCGGTTGGCTGCACGACTGCGGGCTTCACTTGAGAGTGGTGAGATACTGAGGCTGAGAAGATAATCACCATTTGGATGCCATGACAGATCAATACACTCCTAAAAAGGGATCAAAATAAAAACAAGTATGAAATTATCCATCAGATACAGAACTTTGGAATAGTAGGTCATAAAGCACGTTGGTACTAAGCCCCCTCCTATAGAATATTCTATAGCAAAAACTGAGAAGGGGGTAGGGGGGAAAAGGAATGTTCGGCTCAGCTTAGAGAATTTATACTCTCATTTCAATACTTCCTTGAGTGAATTTATTCCGATACTAAATTCTACCTAAACCAAGTGTACTAGGCGTTAAGCCACCCAAGCCAATTCTAATTTATTTAGGGTAAAGTAGCACAATTAAAGCGCCCTGGTGAGAAAATCAATTTCTGCCCCTTCCAAGCCGGTACAGTTGATCATGCTGCCCGGTAGGTAGGCACGGCCGGGCATCGAATCAATAATCACTGAACATCAGTGCAATCGCTAGAGTAAACGATTGCTTTATCTCGGAAAGAACATTGAAGGGCATGAGTTCATAATCTAGAAAACAGAGTGACTGCTCTCACTGCTTAAAAATGAAACAAAAAGCTTTCTTTAAAACCGACCACGATAGAGACAATTCTATCTCAGAAAGGAATCCACATCCACAAAGCAAATTGAAAAAAAACTTAGAGCTCACTTGATGTAATTCAATAGATACTCTCGAAAGTTCCAGAGTTTTGCATCTGGCCGAGAACTCGTTTCTATTTGACGCTGCTTCAGCTGGATGTTTGCCAAAATGAACGCTGAAAGCGTTTGCGTCACTCGCTGCAGATTTGGTGGCAGCATTAGTTCGGGTGGTGGCCTTGAAACTCCACAGAGCAACTTGACCTCGCATCGTGTTGGGGGTCTTGCGTCCCTTCTTTTTCGGTGGCTCCATCTCCACCTGCTCCTCAGTTTCTTCCTGTTCATCCAAATCTGCCTGAAAGATAAAATAGAGAATATATATTTGGAATCGACAGTCAATCACGTTAACTAGTTGAAGAATTACTCTCTATGTGTTTCTCAATTATTGTTGACCAACAAATTTATGGGAAGTGTTTTATGCGAGTGCTTAATCCAAGTGCAGTTAACTCATTAAACCTCCGTAAGCCCAAAGAGGAGCGATAGACTATCGGTAATTGACGTCACTCACAAACGCGTACCACTCGAGTTCTTCTTTCTCTTACCTGATCTTCGTTTTCATCTTCCTACAAAATCGATGACCCCGTAGACCGTGAGCGATAAAACAGTAAGCGGCTTCAAGAGTAACGTCATTCTCTGAAGATGAATGTACACAATTAACGAAGCAATGATCTAGCACATTGTAGAAATTAACCGCTCTGATTGTGTCTTTATAGTAATGATTCGACCACTATTAAAACAGATTTCGAAGAATACGACGATCTACGAAGATTAGTATTTGATTTACCATCATTGTTCCGAGTATTATGTATTCATCATTCGTGCTAATAGAGAACTCGGGTGTTGGAAAAAAAGGGGAACTATTTGAAATCGGTTTTCATTTATGGTTACTACAAGAAGTGTGGTTAAAAAGATCGATTGGAGAAAAAAAGGCATTAAAAGACTTGGATTCAGATAAACCGAAAACTAATGGATGCCGTTATTAATTAATCCACTGCTTTCAATAAGTACGCAAGCACACGGTTGAGAAAAAGCGCAAAATTAAATATCTATAAATTATCTCTAATTCAAACCAGAAATTTCGTACCATCGCCCATAAAAGAACGCAGACAAGTGAAATATTTTCCGTTAGGTCTTAGCAATAATAGAAATACAACATTTTGATTAATACCACCGGCCTCGCCTACTTAAATGACAATTACCACAGTCTGATTTAGGACCATTGCCAGTCAGCTCTAATGTATATTAAAAAGCCCGAGATTTAGAAATCGCTCATTTTAAACCCGAATGAATTCGAATGACGGTTTTAAGCTTTTATTGAGCATACACGAATAGAAAAAGAATAAAAACATACCACATCAATAAATAATTATAAAAATGAGAAAGGGACTATCATAAAATACAACTCAAGTGAT
This sequence comes from Hymenolepis microstoma, assembly GCA_000469805.3. Lineage (NCBI taxonomy): Eukaryota > Metazoa > Platyhelminthes > Cestoda > Cyclophyllidea > Hymenolepididae > Hymenolepis > Hymenolepis microstoma. The sequence goes on along the minus strand of LR215995.1, from coordinate 3,205,094 downwards.
ATAACTGATTAATAAATTTAAGCATTAGAGAACAAACAAATGGACCGGTGTTCTTAAAATTGAGCTTGAAAGTCAATTGAAAGATTTACGAATTTAAATGATCATTAACTTACCTTTGCAGCCTCAACGTCAGTCAAATGGGACTTCCAGTACTCCTTAATCGCTGTGTCTGTCTTTTCCACAATAACATGATCACCCAGAACTGGATTAACAATGAAAATCTTATTTCCACTAAAATGGCCAAGGGAAGAATATACATATATAATTGTCATAAATCAATTCAAAACAAATTGAAAAACATACAAAGCTGCAGCGACCAAGCACAACTTGGAATTGGGATTCCAAGCAACAAGTGCCGAGGGTGGAATTTCTTCATCGTCATTGTCAATATCCATCGTCTCAATCTTTTTACCTTTTATTTTCAACAAACCTCCAGCACCTGCAACTACATCAGGTTTACCCGGAACCAATCGATAGCAGCGGAAGCAGTAATTACTGGCCACCTCCCAGATTTTAAGACAGCCATCGACTGAAGACACAGACGCCAACCATTGGCCGCATGGTGATATCGAAAGGCCAGTAACCCGACCGGAGTGAGATTTATACTCGAGGCCCGAATGACTGGGAAATGGTCGTAGATCTGCAAGACTTGGAATTTGTGGTAAAAGTGCTTCCGGGGTGGTGTGTACTTTCTCCTTTTCAACACGAGCAGCCATCACCATATCCTTGACACGCTCACCACGTTCTCGCAAGTAGCGTTCAGAGAAAGGAACATGACGAAGACATTCATAACGTCGTGGCAAAAATGGTAAAACATTAGGAGCCTGATTATCTTTAACCTTCTCACGCCAATTTCGAAGCACCCTACGTTCGTCTTCTTTAGAAAGAAGGAATTCTTGAGGTGGGTTATATGATTCTGCATGCCCAGGCAACGGTTCTGCAGCCGGTCGCATATATGGTGACGGTCTGGGTGGCCGGTAAGTGCGTAAACTTGGTGGTAGACCGGCTTGCCAGGCGAGTGTTTGCTGATCTTGACTCTCGTTTTCATCTTGATCTGCCCAAACATCTGGCATGATGGCGTAAGGCACGGAAGATAAAGAGAAACCGAGAATATCGCCCTCGAAGTCATCGTTAAATGCTTCCGGTTTACCGGATGTGTAGTACATAGCAAAATGGCGAACTTGGTCAAGATCCTCCGAATCTTCAAGGGCCCAGGCAGGAAGACGAGGTCTAATCCAGCCCATTTTCATTGCGTGAGTGATGCGTCCAACTCTACGACGGTCAAGAAGTGAGGGAATGAAGGAACGTTTCTGTGGAGGATGGGCAGTAACTGGCATGTCGGAAACATCTTTGGAAAATATATCTTCAAATGGTTGGAATGCATCATCTTCCCTGTCACCCAAAACACCTTTGCCAGCGCTCATGCGGGTAATAATCTCAAGGTCTCGATCACTTAGGACAACTGCTTGTCCGGTCATGGGATCAGTAACTGTACGCCACTCTGAATTTTGTTCCCCTTCCTCCCTAGATGCATTCTTGAGGAATTCAGATATGGCATCTGATGGCTGATGTCCAGCTGCTGGTCGCATGATAGGCCGACCTGTAGCGTCATAACCGATATGGGGAAACGATTCATACCATTGCATTGGAACATTACCAACTGTATTTCTGATATCCTAAAATTTGATGTTGAGCTTTTTTAATTTAAAGTACCTCTTCGTCGGAGGAGTCAAAATCATACTCATCCTTGTTTGCACTCGACATTGTCATAACGCAGGTCCCACAACGTGCAATAGCGGAATATGCAGTACGCGCCTCTTTGGTAAAATAGTAAAAGCCATTGGAAATTATTTATTTGAATCTATTTATATTTAAGTTAGTTATATTATATTTGAAAAATTCTAACTTATTTGAATTTTTATTTAATCCTAAATTGTTATGTTGAATTTAACGGAAAATGTCAAAAATAGCGCTGAACTTTAAAATAAGCTATTTGATCAAGTATCATATTTACAAAATTGACATATTTTATAATCAGCTTATCAGAGTATTAGAAAACGCTTTTTTAATTAAATTTAGGCAAATTTGTTAGACCTCCCATAGTGAATGCATACGTGGTTGATCTTATATATTCTAATTACATGCGCTGTTATTATTCAATCTCGAGTATCAGCAATGTTATCATTTTCATGTTTAAATTTATATTTCAACATTTATTAATATTTAGTTGAAAACATTTATTCATGTGCCACAGAAGCAGGAGATATCAAGGCATGAGAAACTTACAATATCGATTAGAAAAATAACAAAATGATGTCTGAATTTTTACTGCAATAAGACAGTAAACGATTACTGAAATGTGCATCGAAAAAACGTTAAAATCAATAGAAAAATCTAAATTATTTGATCTACAATTAAATAATAAGGTATTCATTCAATAATAAATTGTAATTTATTGATTGAAATTTCTTTAGTTATAAAACATATTTGGTAGGAGTAACCACAATCTGAATCTACCATTTAGACCAAGCCCAAATAGGTACTAGTAAAAAGGATCTTGAAATAAAGTTCAGGACAATAAAATGCCATAAATTTCCTTGTAGCATATTCTTAATAAAAGCAACATCAAAACCAACTAACCTTTCAATCTTCGAGCTTTATTAAAGAATTTGTCCATGTTGATATCACTAAATTAGGTAGCTTGAGTCCAATGATAATTTAGCCCAAAATATGTGGGTTAGTGGCAAAATTGGATTATAATAATGATTTTAATTATTCATCTATTGTCACTCTTTGAAATCATGTGTTTCTATCAATGTTTATTGTTTGTTTCCATCAGTTTGATTTTATCTGAAAACTCTATGGTTTTCTTGCAGTGCCATTGATAATGCGTGAATTTATAGAACCGTCGGCTTTATATAATCTGTTAAACCAAGAAATTCTAACTGTATTTACGTTCGACCCATATAATATCCTATTACTAGGTATTTCAAAAATTTATTAACTCCTGTAGATGTTCGAAGTCGAGATTGTTTTGAATATAGCCACATTTCCAGATCTTTACATTTAAAGGAGGTATTGTGGATTTGAATTAGGTTATTATAGGGCAAAAATGGTGAATTCGGCCTCCCATATGATTGCCATCCCGAAATGCGTTGGCATATTTTCATTTATGACGACGACTCTACTCGTTTAGATATTTATGGAAGGTCGGTTATTAAACTTGGTTTGATTTTCGATAGATTAGCAAAGATAGTCAGTTTTCTTGTAAGGGAGAAAACATTTTCAAATGTGTTTATCCTCAAAGGTGAGCAATCTGCTCATAGGTTGATTAACATTCTAGGAGGATTTCGTAAATTTTCAAGAGATTATCCATTCATGTGCTCAAGGAGACTTCTATATCTTCCGAAAGTTTGTAAAAATTGAATTCCTAAATTTTAAATTTTATCAAGGAACTGGAAAACACCGAACACTATCCATTGGAAGTTGTACATGAATTTCTATACTTAATGCTTCCCAAGCACAAACTACCAAAAGTCTGTATTGACAATCTTCGTATAACAGCCAAAATAGTTTGCTTTTCACAGTCATTCGAGAGGTTTGTTCTGCTTACTTTATTTAGAACATATAGTTCGTTAACATGCCATGTCATGTTATTTCCCTTAGCCTAACTGCTATTTCATAACAGAATCTAGTGCTTAAGTTACTCAAATAAGGCTACAAATCTTTATCCTTTAACGGAATCATCATGACTGATCGATATATTTGAAATATTTACTAAGTTCAAATTGTGCTAAGATTGGATACAATTAGATCTTGTGACTGCTCCTTTGCCCATTCGTAAAACAAGATCCTTCTGTGCTGTAGTACTGCTATGATATCTAGTTTGACCCCTGTAAATTTTCTGCTCAGTAGACTACAGTCGAATCTGACCAGTTAAAGAAGGTTAGGACCCCGTGTACCTTTGTTTCGTCTGAAGAAATCGGAAGATTAACTAAGTACACTTGTATTCTGGTACGCAAAATAATGGGCTGTATTTTTGGTGAGCCATTTGCCATGATTTGACGGAATATCTCGACGGAAGCACCCGCTTTTAGTACTATACTTCAGAATGGGAGCAGAGAGTCAAAAGGCGAAACGGCTTTTCAATTCAAGAAATCACAGCAATTAAGTTAAGACATTTCTGATTTCAACATTACGCCACGATTCTGCCTCAATATTAACCGATTGAAAAATCATGAATAGTTAATGAAAATAAAAACTTAGAAAACAAAAAATGAAGTCAGAAGAACCAGAGGGGATCAAAAAGAAGTGACAGTTAAGAAGAACCACAATTATAATTTAAATGTGAAAAGTACACCTAAGTATCAATCTGATTGTCATAATCAAGGGTTCTGCACACTTTACATAGAACGCTACGTGAAGAAGGATCGGATGACTCTAATCCACTCAGTTCAACTTCTGTGGCTAGGAGTTCAGTCATAATCAGTGAATTAGCGGTCTCATTTTACGTACGAGTTCTAATTTCTTTTAATTTAAGATTAGCTGCTTGAAAAAGTTAATTACTACACAAGTGGCGAGATTGGATTTCCAATAAAATCAATAATCGATCACTTAATGTTCTTGGGATGAGGACTACGAATTTCACTCAGATGATCCGAAAATATCCAGTTTAGCTTCCAAGCATCTTATAAAAAGAGTTTAAAGATCTTACTATCCCTACCTTGCTTTCAAACTAGGATATTTGTATACAGGTACAAACCACCAGTTCAATTTTCTTTTCTATGATGATGTAATTCTATTTACTAAAGAGAGGGACATTCGATGTCCATTTAGATAATTCCAAAAACTCTTAATGATTTAATGGTCATTGGTGAAACAACGGAGACTTTACCGTCCGTTCCGAAGTTAGAAAGTTATACAATAAGACTAATGTTCATGTTATCGATGTCTGAGCAATCATGTCCACTGACATCTTTAAAAACCTTCGCTATATAACACGTGTTGCATCGCTGGTTTTCACATCTGTAACTAGATAATAAAATCAAATTTTAATAAACATATATTACTAGTCAAGAATTTCCGTAGAACTAATTCAATAATTAGGTAAAATCCCTTTATTTACAATATAGCCCGGGCCGAGTCCGAAGTTAGATGCATGTCAGAGCCTCAACTTGTGCATTTTAGTCCCAGTTCTTCTATTAATGTGCGCATTAGGGTCAAAAGAAGAGCAGTGGCACATTGTTCACATAGTGCGTTTATTTGTAACTTATTTCTTTTTTGAAATTGCAGAATATGTGGTTAAAGAGCAATTTAAAAGAAAGATCTGGGTGTTTTTCATTCAGATTTTAACCTTAAATCCTAAAGTTCTAGAATCTTCCACACCAAAAATAGTGGCACACAACTGTGAGAAACTCGATAATATTCGACTAGAATAGTGCCAACTGGACATTTAAAGCCATCATCCAAGACCTTTGACCCGTTGTAGGCAAGATACTCAAACAATATCTGAAGCCCTCTACCTTAAAACTTCGCCTATCGAAACAAATACATTAAATGAACTTCTGACCGAAGCCTGCAAATTCATGGGTAAGTATCGTCGAAATTACTTCAAAAAAGCAATATATGTATCCATTTAATGTCAAGATAGCCGATAACGCCCAAAGACAAGCAATAGGGACATGCAAAAGTGTTTTTACTTTAAGAAATTATACGACAACCAAATTTTATAGCAGAAAAACGTGAAAAAGGAGGCCGTGTCGTAATCGTGACAACTGAATACGATAAACTGGGGACGACGCTTGCAATGGCATATCTGGTAAAACACGAACGGAAAACACTGAAAGTAATCCACAAAATTACTTAACGTTATCTGACACACGAATCATACTGAAATTGAACTTATCTTTCATTAGGAAGCCTGGACAGTCGTGCGCACAATGTATATCGCGCTCCGACAAAGATGGGAACATCTTGAACATTTGGCCTTATTTGAACAAAATGTGAAAAACACGGAACACCCAACAGTTGTAAACGATGAAGAATTCCTCTAAAAAAACCTATTTGATTACAAGCTTCTAACCTCCTCCACCTCGTAAAATAAATCCATAGAGTGGTCATAGTGACAGGAAAACACAGATATAAAGAAAACACGAAACGTTATTCAGTGTAGACTTGCAGATATACATTTATTAATACAAAACAACGGGACGAGTTAACGTTTATGCCTTTGTTTCCTTTTCATCTTCCTTCGGTTCAGCCTTAGCAACTTTTTCAGGCTCCTCAAGATCCGGGAGGTCTAGGATTCAAAAAAGTTAGAATTCTGCAAAAAAAGCATACCATCATCGTCAGAATCAGCATCCGCTTCATTTCCATCGTCCTCGTCATCTAGGTCATCAAGACCTTTATTATCCATCATTGAGAGCATTTGCTCAATGTTTCCATTCCCACCACCGAAACCACCGAGAGCATTATCATCATCTGAGTCTGACCCATCCAGATCCTTCCATTTGTTGAAGTCAGTCTTGAGCCAAGGTTGCTTTTTTGTGTCCTTCACAAGACGTGGCCAGTTAGCGGGGTCCTTCTTTTCAATGCACAAACCGATCACTCGATCCCCAGTGCACCGCGTTTTTTTCTCAGGATCTACTTCAGCATAAAAGTCAAATTTTATGGCGTAGTGCTTTGGTGTTTCACCATCAACTGTGCCTCTATTTTGTTGGTTACTATATACTTAAAAACATACTTGAATTCGAAACTCCCAGGTGTAATGAGCAAATCCTCATCCTTTACGTCAGAAAGATTGACTGTAAGAAATACACAATTGTGTCGTTGTGCCCAAAGAATAATAGGATGAAGACTAAACCAAATGATTTGACTAATATACTCTTACGGAGCTGCGGCAGACATAGTTACGAGGCGTGACAATCCAATGACACAGATCGATTCTAGAAGGGTCGGTTGGGAATTTAAAACAAACTTATTTTAAGTTATATAATTACTGTTTGCCAATGCTATTTTAGATATTATCTCGAAGCAAACTGAGTATACGATCACCAAAAATCAAACCGTACTAATTTTCTACTGATATAATTAATCGAATTATTTTTCTAAAATTTAGAAATTCGTTTTGAACTTTTTGACTTGTCTTGATTTTTATTTACGTACAACACATATATATGAAATAATTAATGTGTTCTCAGTATCGGGTATCGAGATTAGTGTTAAGGTAGGAGCATAATTATAAGGTTACTATATATGCTCAGATACTGGAGGCATTTATGTACTATAAAGAAAGTTCAAATTCACTCGATTAACTGATTACATCTTTAAAAATTACCCAGACTACTAGAATCGTTGAGGTTTAGTGGGCACACTATTAGGGAATTCGGTTCATATACCTGTATTGGCACATGGCAAGACGAATTAATTCCGGTGAAATAGTATACCAAACCGTCCTATATATATATAAGAAAGGAATATGAATTTTTTCATATTTATTTAGTTACGAAATCCGTGGGCTTGAATACAAAAATAGTTTCTAAATTTAAGATTAATTTTAAAACAGAATAATTACATCCCCATTCAAATTCGTACTCATGCATATGGATCAGCTATTATTTAAAGATTTAAAAGTTTACTATTCATTTAGATAAGGATTTCTTTAGTTTTGAGCTCAGAAGTAGAAGCAGAAGTCACTGATTTGTAAATGCGTAAGTCGCCTGATTATGGAGGCTTGACTATGATCTATGATTGACCACAGCCGGCCAAATATTAATGCAAAGATTTGGAGGTAGGTCCAAATAAATTATAGGGAACAGGGGAAGAATGTCAAATAGAGCGATAATACCAAGGGGTTCAGGAAATGCGGTGACTTCTTTTTGATTGGACCATTTTCGAAAATTCATGCAAATTAACTGTTGGAAATCAAACTTTAATAGTAACATAAAGCTAATAATGGAGCATTTGATTATAAATTATTTAATAAGTTTCATCTACTTTCAGTTTTCAATATTATGTTTATAATAATTCCAGAGATGAAGTGTTAGCCAACCATTCTATTTGATTTCATTTCTAAATTGATGGTCATAATTTGCCACATTTTTAAAGGCGTATAAGAATTTAGTACTTCTAAGGTGCCCCTTATTAAAGCTACAGTCATTTAAATTCATATTAAAGAGAAAAAGAAGACGTACCTCAAGCGACGTTTTTCCATTAACAAAAAATCTTAGTTATGCAGACTTGAATAAGTGCCAATTGTTTCGCTCTCTAGTTAACCAATAATAGCAGTGACGTGCTATCCACAATCGGCCCTACGTATCCAGATGTGAGTGGGAATCCCAAAATCGTTGCATAGGAAGTGAAGCTTGCGAGTTTCTCTCGAGTGCACCGAAAATAACCAATTGATCTTCCCAATCATAATAGTATCCGACTGACTTTTATTTTAACCTTGTGTGTCTTATGGTAAAGTGGAACTTATTTGTTAATAGTTTAATTTTTTTCACAAATTCTATCCGAAAAATGGGGTTCCTTTTCGACTTGAATAAGTATGCTTTATGAATGAAAATAGTTGACAAAGAATGATTTGCCTGTTGTTTTTTCTTTTACTATAATTCTTGCTTCCCACGATCACGAGAGCAAATGCATACGGACTATTAAATTATTGATCGGATTTTTGATGAATTATTATTAGATTAAGCGAGTATAGATGATAGCCTGATACTCACTTATTTTGATACCAACGACATCTAAGTAACCGAATTTTCACTATTTTCATAGTATTACTATATCAAATGGCAGGCTGTATAATAGATATTATTAGCTCATGTATTTTCATAGTATAAAACCAATTAAAGTCACGTGAAAATTGGCTACATTTTGTAATAAAGGAGGAAGGGTTGAAAGGATATTAAGAATAAATTATAGTATCCAAAGTCTCACAGCATTTGTTTTTTTCCGCTTATACAGTGCTCACTTAATCATTGGTTAACCCAAAACTCAAAATTCATTACCTGCCCCTGATTTAATTAGGAAATTGTTGCATACAATGCAAACGGCTCATTAACAACTTGATTAACTTTAATGGCCAGTCTAAGCCATTTAATTTTTTGTCTTACAAGGTAACAGCGAGGCAGAAGTAACTAGATTACAATTCATTAGTTAAAGTTTACCATTTGACTGTATAATTGATGCGGTGGTCATCCAATCTTAGATTAGCGTAATCCCCAACAGGTTCCGTAATTCTCATTCATCGTTTGAGAGTAATTCCACATGAGGTTTGTTAGACGGCTTATTAGGACCGTTTTTGACTTGATTAACCTGTCTACCACCTTTTTTAGTTCCATTTTGCTTCGCAGGTTTCTAGAGAGATTAAATAATAAAAATTGTCATAACATACTTTCGGAGCGTCAGCATTTAAAGTGGCTTTCTTATTATTAATTGATTGACTTGAAGTGATTTTAGGTTGTTCCTTCTCCTTTTCAACCTTTGACTTCTGTTCATTTTGCTTTTTGGCTTTGGCTTTCTTTGTAGATGGATCCAACCAACTGTCCTTGTAGTTACCATCAATAATTAACAGAATAGCACCTTGAACATCATTGTCGGCATCACGTAATGCCGACGAGGCCGTCTCTATATAATATGAGTAACATCGGAAAATAGATGTTGAAAAAGTGTGGCATTTAACAGTGGACTAGCATAAATTCGAGTTATCCTTTAAAAAAAGGGATAGCTCTATAATTATATCTTAAATCCAAAACGTTTGATATTTTAAATGATGAATAACCATTTTATGAAAATTTAAAGCATTTCAATATTTCGATTTCTAAAATATTTTTAATTATTAAAATTAGGAATAGAAGCCACTAATCTTACTTTTCTTAATGCAATCTTTTAAATAAAACCATATAATACAATTAACTGCCGTAATAACTAAAGATCCACTATTTGGATCAGTATTTAGAATTAACGCCTTGACTTAGTTAAACTTACGTATGACACGGATAAAAATATAATTTCACCGACACATTTAATTTTATAATGGCAAAACATTTTATAGAACCATCATAAAATGGCGTAAATTATGATGTTTGCCCTTTTTAATTAGGATTATTCACGAGCTGCTTTGTTTAAAATACTCGCGTGCTTTCTTTGAAAAGGCAGTTTTTGGCTAATATATTTCTTGGGGGGTGAGAGTTTGCCGACAATTTGATCATGATTGCTGGGAAATCTAAAAATTCACATAAGAGTGTTATTAATGCTCCAAAAGCAACGCCAGAGCAGATTAGACTTGCTAAACTTCTTAACAATTCTAATTCTGAACCATCGGAGGAGTTAGAGCGTAAATTATCACAGGTAAAGTCGGAATTCGTAAGTAATCAATCTGTCAAGGTTCAGGAATGTACTACATGCTCTGTTGAGACGGCCTCGTCGGCATTACGTGATGCCGACAATGATGTTCAAGGTGCTATTCTGTTAATTATTGATGGTAACTACAAGGACAGTTGGTTGGATCCATCTACAAAGAAAGCCAAAGCCAAAAAGCAAAATGAACAGAAGTCAAAGGTTGAAAAGGAGAAGGAACAACCTAAAATCACTTCAAGTCAATCAATTAATAATAAGAAAGCCACTTTAAATGCTGACGCTCCGAAAGTATGTTATGACAATTTTTATTATTTAATCTCTCTAGAAACCTGCGAAGCAAAATGGAACTAAAAAAGGTGGTAGACAGGTTAATCAAGTCAAAAACGGTCCTAATAAGCCGTCTAACAAACCTCATGTGGAATTACCCTCAAATGATGGATGGGTCTTAGAATGCGGTGAGTGGAAAGGAGAAACCATCGAGATTGTTAATTCCTGCGTCGATATTCCAGTGAACATCCAAGAGGACACTGAACTTCTGAGACTCGTTACCACTCAGGAGGTTGACCTGCCTGCAGAGGAAGAGTAAATTTTATTTTTTTTTATTAATTTATTAATGATTAATTTTAGAGTGAAGCAAGAAGAGGTCGAAGCTGTTGCTGAGAGATTCGAGGAATCTGAAAAGCAAATAGAAGAAAGGCAGATTGTAAAAGAAGAACCAATTTCAGAGGAGATAGATGTAGCACAACTCGTAAAGGCGAAACTTTTCTCCCCCTATGCTCAGAGTGCCACTCCTCCGCCTTGTGCTCATTCTAACTTACCGGTTTTTTTTGCTCCCGGTTCTACAGTATTCCCCTTGCGTGATGAAACTTCCTCAATTCAGTTTGGAACGAATTATGTTCAAATTCCCCCTCCAAACTTCAATCCGAATATTTTTGCTGGTCAGGATTTAAGCAGGTCAAAACAGGCCGCTCCTCTTACCCAACAAATGTCTGCACGAATTGAATCTTTCCAAGAGGCTTTTACTGCAACCATTCCACCTCAGGTCACTCCGGTTGCGCCAATTATTCAGTCTGATCAGGCCTTTACTTCTGGTTCATTGCAGCATCCAAATATTACCGTCTCTGTACAGAAGGAATCTTTCTCAAAAATTCAGGAAAGTCAGGCACAGGCAACCCACCCTCACCAATCTCAAACTGTAAATAACTTTGACAACCCATACAATTGCAATCTTCTTGGTGAACTGTCACAAAATATGAAGAATGTTAATCTCCAGGATATGCAGTTGGGAAAGAGTGATGCTTTTACTCAGTCGTCTTCTTCAAACCAACCGGATAACATACCCACGGTGACTTATCAATTCCCAGCATCCAAACCCTCTGTTGGTGGGATGCCTCAACAGGGGCAACAAATAAAACCAATCTCTATTATTCCTCCAAGCACCGGTCCTCAGCAAACACAACAATCTATGCCGCCCACCCAAACTGCACCTCTTCCACATACTTTACTGCATTTCCCGCATTTGATGAGTCAATTACAACAAAACATGCCGTTTTTCAGCTTCCATCAGCCCCCTGCTACCACAACCCCTCCAATGATTGATTACGAATCTATGCAGGCAATCAATCAATCAAGAATTGTCTATGAGATGCAGAATCATGCCTCTGCTCCTGCGCAAACTGTTACTAATGACAGTAGTAATAGTAACGTGTCAAATGCTTCTGATGTGATGCCATCTAATAAGCCGACAAATATACCGCAACCCCCTCAGCCGCCTATTCACCCAGTAAACACGACAAATTCTGGTTTCTTCGTACCCTATAATTTGAATAACGGAATGGTTTTCATGAATAGTTACCCCAACACTTTCATGGGTCAGCAGCAGCAACAAGCTGCAGTAACGCAGCAGAATCAAAACCCATCTGGGCCTCATGGCGCTCCACTCTCACATGCTGGAAATAACCAGTTTGCCAAACCTATCTCTGCTCCTACTAATTTCCCTCCCTATCAAAATATGAGACAGGCAAACTTTGAAGAGATGAATGACATGTTCTATTCGAGTCTACCGAAACAAAGCACGTTCAAAGTTGCATCTCTTTATGATACGTTTTTATTTTCTGTTTAATAATTTCCCATTTTGTCCTTTAGTGAACTTCAAGCAGGGATACTACAATGCTCCAAAACCTGATATGGGAAACAAACTTCAACAGCAAGTTGGGGGAATGTCACCAAGTCAGCAAGGAGGACCTAGCTCTCAGCTACAACAGCAACAGGCTGGTTCTAATCAAATACAACCGCCAAATATTTACTCTCAGCAGAATCAGTTTTATCAAGCGCAAGCTTTTGTTGCTGCTGTTGCGGCTCAAAATCAGCAGCCTAATCAGGCAAACCAATCTACTGCGGGTGTTACTGGACAAGGACCTAGTGGTATGGTGCCTTTGCACAGCAGACCAACGCATTGAAATGTTTATTTCTCCCCTCACATCTCCTTTCTCCATTCACCTCGTCACTTGTAAAAAACAAACTTTGATGGCACCTCTTCCCCTTTGAGCGCGTAGAAACTGTTTCTGTGTGTTTGTTTGTGTTGGTAACCCCTTTCCATTACTTTCCCATCCTTACACATCCAGCAACACTGTTTCTAGACTTATTTTGCCTTTGAAACAGCTATTTCCCCTCCCCACAGTTTGGAAGTTTTTATATTACCTGCGCGCTTTTGGTTCAGTTACTTCCGCTAACTCACCTACCCTTCTTGTAACATGTCCTCTGTCCTGCTAAATATATTCTTTTCAAGCACATTGTAATAATGCATTGATTATCTCAGCTGCTTTGAAATTAGATCAGTTTGTTTGAAGCGTTTTCGCTTGGTTAATCCTTCCTAGGATCGCTGGTATTCTCGTGTGGATGAACTGGGGTTCTACGATGCGGTGAAGTGTGGAAGCATAGATGGAGTTGTTGGTGAGGATATTCCTCCTCATGATAGGGCTGTTTGTCGAGCACAGGTAGTAGACTATCGACCATCTGAGGCCTCCTTCCCTGAACGGAATTTCAAGCTTTGGAGTGAAAACAAGGTGAAGGAGATGGGCAAAGTAAGCACTTTGTAAATTTCGTCGCTAGGGCTAATTTAAGTTAAATATAGATTTTTCTGCCAAGCTCGCACGCCACACTTTTGTGGCAATTAAATTTTAGCCACTAGTCGGGTGTTTTTTATCAAATAGAGCTGTTTCTAAGTTCCCACCGCATTGAAATTTAATTCGGTCTCACTGTCACCTTACAAATACTCGACTTAGTGGAAATTAGTTTTGCTATTTATATGATCAGTGTAACTTTCGCCAAACGACTAGGAGGCTACATTGTCTTATTGGAATAAATAAGTGCAAAGGGTAAAGGAAGTTTGCCTGGATTTGCGCATTTTCTCCTTTTCGCTACTCATTTGGGGATGGGAGGAGGAGGAGGAGGAGGAGGAGGGGGGGGGGGGAGGAATCCAGGTTTTGATATTTTAGTATTTTCCCTTTTCTCTTGTGTGATTTAATCCATTTAGAAAACGCGCATGTAAATGGTAAAACGCGCATGTAAATGGTAATACTGTATCAATATTTTAGCATGGATTCTCTCATATTGGGCTGTCACTGCAAAATGCCGGTTTTTCGTCCATGAGGACAAATACTTTCTTGGCTTGATTTAATTGCTTTTTGTAATTTACGCCCATAGTTCTTTTGGGTTGTGCAACTTTAAACATCTGTTCAATGACTTGTGAAGCGAAACTCGTTTATAATTCGGTCTTTGAGACAGCCACCGGTTAAGTGTTTGAGCGAAGAGGACCTAAGTTGATGACATTACAAAAACGAGTGAAGTGGCAACTGTCAGATTGAATCGTCACCGTCATCTTGAAAGGTGACAGGCAACAGTAGAGGTGTTTAGCTATTTACCGTGCATTCGAGGAAATTCTAGAAATGTAATTCTGCTACGGTTTATCAAAGAAAAGTGTCAGCTAGCCTTCGTCTTGGTCTTTGCTATTCTCCTATTTGGGCAGCTCTTGTCACATTAGATGCAAACTTCCTTAAAGCTAATTTTAGAAGTTCCATTGTGGGTATTTTGGAGCCTCTCTAATAAATTCGCTTTCTACAAACTCTCTTATTGACCAGGCTCAACTGGTACTAATAATTCATTTCATCAGAAGCGGACTGATGATAATCGATCCTCTTATCTTTGACTTTGCAGGCGTACACTCAGTTTACCTTAGCTGTTTCGATCACAGCGTGGACGTCAACAGAGTTCGGGTTCCCTGCCGCTTATTGAAAAAGTAAGAGCTAGTAATTCATTGGCACACAGGAATTTATTTTAATACTCCTTTTAAGTATGTCAATTATATATCCAATCAATGGTGTTTCCACGTTACGCTGTGTAGTAATTTTCAGCAAATTCTTAACACAGGATATTAATGACTCGCGGTGTTTAGGTATGTCCAGGTATGTTGATTTTCTTCTGAGAGCCTTTTTTCAGTCATGAAAAAGGTATTTTCAGGTGTCAAAAATATATATGTATTAGTCATGGCGGTGACGGGAATTTGCCAATATTTTAGACTGTCATGTAGTTCGGATTTCACAATCAAAAGTTCCTATGTAGGTTTATGTCTATGATAGTGGCATAATTTATTTATTCATTGATTTTATTTGGGATTGGTCTAGAGCAGATTGCTATTAAGTCCATTTGTACAATGCCTACTATTGGGGGGAGCAGGGAGGAATACGGAAGTGCCTTCCTTGAAATGCAAAATTCTCTCTGGGGCTCGACTTTCTGTTTACGCCTCCGTCCTTAGTGCCTTCATAAAAATTGAAGATTCAATTTTTGTTGGAGAATTTTCAAAGAAATTGTGAGACGGCTATATTAATTCTCATACATTAGGGGCTTTGAATCCTCCTGTAGCATCATAGATATACATTTCACGATCCAGCTTATCTCTGTGACTGCTCAACTTCTCGTTTCATTTGAGCGTTTGGCTGGCAAAGATGTTTCTCATGCACTAGAGATCACTTATGTCAAATCTATTATTTTTATGCTCGAATCAGGCTTCTCTATTTATTGGCCGTCTTCATCCAAGCATCCAACACGATCAGCTTCATTCCACCCTATCCCGACTGCTTTCGGTCGTCAAGTTTGCAAAACGGGAAGAAAAAAATCGTCGGAAAGGCAGACATCGCAGTAAGCATCATTACCGTGACCGATCACTAGAGCAAAACGAATCGCGAACCAAGGACACTCTCTGGCCACTCGTTCGGGTTGTGAAACACCCAATTACAGGAGAATCTCGGGGTTACGCTTTCGCCTGGTTCAAATCCTCACGAGACGCGAGCTGTGTGCTAGAAGCTTGGAGATGTTCCTCCAACTTGTTCAAGCCATCAGGCTGTAACGACGGTGTGAGAGTTGATCTGGAATCAATTTTCGTGGATATGCCCGGGTTTGAACAGGTTAATTGCTTTTTTAGTAGGATAGATTATGTGATTAGTAGGGAGGTAGTGGATGCGAACTTTATTTAGCCACTAGAACCCAGGAAGATAATTTTTCGCTAACACTCAACCTTGGAGTTAGGATAAAATATTATTGATTGTCTGACTGATAAACTGCGCCATAGTTATAGTTTTGTAGAGACCCACTTCATCTGCATTAATATTTGCTTATTACTTATGACAGAAATATAAGAAATCTGTATTGAAGTGGATTTTTTGAGACTAAAGGTGAGAGTCTAATCTTTAGCACTCAAAACTGATTTGGGGGATATTATGGATTTGCTCTACATTACTGGATGTGCACCGGAGAGCCTAGATCTTGTGACCTCCAACTTCGTTGACGTTCACTAATCTCTCTCAAGCCTACCCAGTTATTTTGAACTAAAATTTATTGTCATGTCACTCTAGAATATCTTAGAATTGGCAGGAACGGATTTGCTTAACTTCATTGGCTCTCTCTTTTAAATGTTGGAGTTTGCAAACACAGTACATTATGTTATTCTAAAGTTTCGCTCATTATATTTGCAGAGGTCTTGAGGCTTAATATGTTTTTTTTCTATCCTGTCTTAAAATTAGGACGCGAAGTATGCCCTAGAACATAACCCTCTTGCTATCAAACTATAACTGTTAACGTTGTGTGAAGCACTCCAATAGGCGTGTTAAATTTAGCGGCCCTGGGAAGGAAGTTTAGTCATCTCAAGCCCTACGTTTATCAGCTTAATGCTGTAGACATCCAAGGTGGCAGTTGGAAGTGCTAATAGCGTACTGCGCTAATCCTACTTACGCCTTTGAAATTAGTGCTGTGATTTGTGCTTTCTAATAAGCATCTTAGTTAATGGTAAGGTTATGTGACTAGCAAACTGGTGTTCCGTCATCTTTCTTAACGGCCAGTCGTTCTGGTCTTTAATTTAAAGGTGTTTAGGTAATTTTTTCCGGCTCCATTAGATCGCTTATTGTTTCAAAAACATTTTCCACTCTCTTCAGGTTTGGAGAAGCTTTTATTCGTTCGTCAAGACTATATCTCGAATCATTAGTGTTTATGGCTCATTATAACCGCCTACTTACTTAGATGAACGGAGAACCAGACAGATGTTAAAGCCCTTCTTGTTGCTTTAATTCCGTCTGACTTTGTGTTACGATTTTTATTTTTTTGCCCTTAGATGGCGAGTTGCACAGTGCCTGCAACTAGACTGCAAGTTGCAGCTCTCTTACCAAGCAAATTCCAACGATCTTAGTCAACTATGGTAATTAAGAACAGCACGTTACAACTTTACTATTACTGTTATGATAAAATGAACTTTTCCCCTGTGAAGTCGTTCACTAATGATGAACTTTATGGCAAATCAAGAGATTATACAGGTCATCAGATGAATGAGCATAAAACTAGTCAACTTATGCTGGTTAATATAATTTAGTTCTGCATAATTTTGTTACAAAAAGGGATTAGTCGACTGTTAAGGTGGAGTTTAATTTCATTACAAAAGGTTCTTAATAGTGAAAACTTTAACTTGACCAATCTCCACTTTGCTTTTAATAATTACTCCATTATTTCAGCCTGTAATTTTCAGCGATGTTCTTCTATTTGTCACACAATTTTCTACTTACCATTGTCGATGGTCTCTATATCGTATTTCAATTGCTCAAAGATATAAATGTGCTGTCGGCGTGACATGTGCCTCCGACAAAAACCTAGGGGTCATGAGGCCAAGTGAAATGTGACCAATCGCACGTCGTAAAACTGTGAGGGATAATAGTTGAGCAAGTTCTTTTTATCCAATGGCGATCTATTTTAGCCATTTTTTACGTTACACAAGTCCTGAAATGACAATTAAGGGAATACTTTTAGCAATAATCAAAGAAGTGGATGACTACCTCGGAGTCAATTCAGTAGCACTTTGACTCTATCTATTAATTTGATTATTCTTTTTCTAATTTTTAAATACTCTTTCAATTCAAATATTTAATTTTAAATTTTAAAAGTGTCCTCAGTCTTGTTTCTTTGTATGTGAATTTCAACTTGTATTTGGATGAATTCAATTCGTGTTATTTAAGATTCTTAGAGATTTTTTTCCCAAAATTAGCATCATACAAAATAATATTTCTTTTCTACCGTATTATAATATCTAAACTATTAAAACAAAATAAAATTAGATTACTGATTTTAGGACGTCTAGTTTCATTACACAATGACCTTAAACAAATGAACTTTCCAAGACGTCCTATTTTATTGCGTGTTTAACATTGATTTGAATGATTAAGGTTATTTAAATGTGGTTTTGGATAACTTCTGACTTATCACTTACTCCCACACTTCCCCAACGCACCATATCGTCGTCTTTGACCTTTGGGAGATAGCAAGGTCGCTTACCTCATTTTTTATTCAAGTCAAAACTTTTTTCCCAATTTTATCGCTACTGGCAATAAATTCCAAGGTTTTTGTATCAGAATTCACTAATTCATTTGCATCCGACGCTTATCAGTTTGTTCTATTTCATCTTTATGTTCTGCTTTGAGTTCATCAGCAAAGGTTCTGTTTGCCACCGGATTTTGCAATTTGAATGAGACCAGACTTAGTCATTTGATTGGTGCTTGCATCCACACCTGGAGTGTGTTTGTACCAAACGTGAAGGCGGAGTGGCAAACGTTCTCGTGTGCAAACTCAGTCATGGGTTCTATGCTCATTGGTGCACACCCAGAGAGCGAAATTGGCAACTACACTGATTGTGATTAGCTAATAAATGGGTGGCTGAACAGAAGTAGAATTTCCCACCAAGGGTGCCTCAACGATGCCACCAACCTGACCCAAGATGAGAGCTGGGAATGTGCCATGCTTAATAGATTTACTGTTAATTAGTTAGTCAATGAATTAACTGATTATATAATTGACATAGTAGAAAATGGGCTCCGTAGCCTGCTGTTACACATCCAGTTGATGGCATAACTGATCGAACTGTTAAAATCTGACAGTGCCCGAATTCAGAATCTTGGTGATTTCATGATGGTTTTGCTTTCTTCAACCATTTATCTTTCCCCTTCCTTCCTCAATTAAGTGCTAGAAGACTCATTTACGATGGATTTTGTTTACTACAAACACGAGTGCTAATTGGAATAGGATCATTCCACAACCGAACAAGAATTATACTAAAAGTGGGATGTTTCAAGGTTGCGAGTGATGAGGAGATTCGTGTGTGGTAATATTCTATTGAAGTGATTTGATGGTTTTTCTCTTATAGTTTGTTATTTCGCACGCTCACTTGTTCTTTACTTTGGTTGACGTCTAAAAAGTGAGTAGAGATGGAGTTGGGGAGTAGAATCGGAGGCACTTTCTGTGTATGTGTGTGTTGATTAAGAGTCATTCAATTGGCTGCACAAATGCTGAGTGTGCCCTAAGCAACGTATGTGTGAACTTGTAGCAGACTCACACACGACACTGACTCATCGTGGCAGTACCTTGGTGTCAGAAATGGGTAAAACAGTATCCTGATAACCAATCATCTGTTATCTGCTTGGAGGCAGATATTGAGCTGATATTGAAAATCGATTCGATTATATGATTCCTTCCTTCCGTGATGTAGTTTCAACTCAGAGGACTTAGCCCTTAGGCTGCGACGAAAAGTCCTTCCCGTTTTTCTCTCCTAAAAAATTTTGAAGTCATCAAATTACAAGGCGAACAAGAGAATGACTACCTAATCAAGACATCAAGGCAGTCATTACTTTGACAGGTCTGTCAGCAATAAAAAGTTCAACAGTGTCGGTCTTCGTTTTCAAGGGTGTAAGTCCCACGGATGTTCGAGGTTGGTAACTGTATTCGAATGTCTTCACTGCCGCTTTGTCTTAGGCACAAAGATTAAAAATGACTTCGATGAACAATTTCTAACAACTAGAAGTGTGGGGAATTTACTCTAAAATTCAAGTAATTATCAATCTGCTATCCATGGAACTGTAACTCTTTTAATACATGAGTCAGAGAGCATGCGTTTTCATTACAAAAGCACCAGAATAAGCACCGAATTAGTATTCCATAACCAAGATGACTGGCTCAGAAGTAAAAATATCGAGTTACTTTTAACACATCTTTCCACTTTCCCTCCAGTTTGTGCGAGTAGGGTGGCATGTGCAATACTTACACATAACTGGGCGGAGAAATCACTCTGAGTAGACCTTCTCTGACAAGTTGATAGTCCTATCGTTTGGGAAGGTAGGCATAAACAGAAATGTTTCACTTTGCTGTTCTTATGTGGTTTGGAGTTGGTGAATTAGCAACTGGCCCTTCGAGTAGGCCTGGCTCTATCTACGAATAGAGTCAGATTCTATAGATTTTTTCATATTTACTTTAAATTCCTCAAATTTTCATTAGCCCTCATCTGCATGCTTTATTCGCAGAGCATGTGTTGATGACACTTAAGTTGTATTCTAACCCATGACATTTTCTCATGGAAGAGTGAATGAAATGAGGCAAAAGTAAATAGTCCAGTGAGGGATAGAGAGGGGGTGATCGAGCAGAAGCTAAGCTACAAATAAGTGACTCACTGTAGTGCACTTTTGCTACGTAGGTAGTTCATGTTCCCGAATTCAAATGTTCTAAGTCATCCGCCAGATGACTCAGCATTTTTTTGCCCTCCATGTCCAGTGCTTATTGACCGGTTTATTGATTAAGGCACGCATTCTTACTACCCCAATTCTCTTTCACAAGGACCGTTATCACATTGTGGAATGTTATTAGAACAATTTCACTCCACCTAATCCCTTCATGCATTTTTTGTTTTACTCTGACAGCGCATCAGTCCAGCCTCTCTGTTCTTAAACGCACACTTCAATCAACCCACTTGCGCACGAGCGCACGTTGAGTACGCACACTTTCTGCAGTCTTCGCCTAGTAGAACTATGAATCCAACACCAGAGTACAAGTGTAATTAAATCCAGAATGTCAGACAAGTTAGGGATGTATAAGTATGCTGAGTCGAATCTGAAACGCGGTTCTTAATGGTGTTTTTTCCTTCTCCGTCTAGATGATTTTGGAGCCGAGTTTCAGCCGAACACTTCCGGGATGGAAACCACGACGGTTGGGTGGGGGATTAGGTGGTTTCAAGGAATCTGGGCAACTGCGTTTCGGTGGAATCACCCGACCTTTTCGACGACCTCTGCGAAACACACCACCATGACAATAGTTATCTCCTCAAGAATGTGCTTTGTTATATACCTTTTATTTCATTACAATTACCTCATTATGATAAATCTCATGACAGTAGCTCACTGTCGACTTTGTACTATTGTTACTTAAGGGTCTGTTGCGTGACGTAGAGGGCAATTTCGACAGCGACATTTCAAATTGAGCAGCAGCAGTTTCGTGCCCCAAGGAGAGGTTTGCTTTGGTGCAAGTAGTTAAATGCATTAATAGTCGGAACTGGAACACCACACGACTTACAATATCTTAACAATTCGATTGTATGCCTTCTACTGCTGTTTTGTGAAGCTGAAGTGTCACTTACTGCGTTTGAGCCAAATTCCTGATGTGGTACGATTTTCGTATTCTATCCTAGAATTAGGTCGCGGGGTGTGCAATGAAAGAAGGGAGTATTTGCTTGTTTGGTTTGCTTGTTGCTGCAGCTATCTACTTCGCTGCTGCTCTTTGGCTTATTCTATGCAAGCAATAGCTGACTTATCAGACGAAATGGATTTGAGTGGGGAAGGCAGATCCGAGATGCCACGACCAATCAATAGGTCCACCTACTTTTCAGCTCGAATAAAGTGGACACGAACAAAAACTCAAAATTCCAGGAAAACCAATTCAAAAATCGAACTTAAGAACATTGTCAATACGCCCCCCCCCCACTAGGAGTCCCATTAGTGACTGATCTCGATACAGCTCAACGAATGATTTTACTTTGCCTCACATAACCACTCAAATGCACAATTACTTTCCCATTTGAGCTCATTGAACACTTCCCGTCTTCTAACGCTTGCGTGCCTATAAGCTGAAAATGTATTGGATCTGAAATGGGCTTTGGGTTATCACAGGACTGATGTTTATGTAACCATCTAGCGGTAGAATCTACCATTCCTGTGGGGCAACAACTCCAGAAATGCAGGAGTATGACGTGGTTCCTGGCATGGAATAATTGATATTCACTTGCATTGTCGTGAGTAACATGATGATTATAAGAAGATTGAGTAGAATACGTGAGTTTCTATGTGAGAATAGATGGGTGGCCGGCCGAGTAGTAGTTTTCTACAAACGTGCCTGGGAACATACTATCGCTTGGATGTTAGTATTGGTTGACCGAGCACGCTATCATCCGCCGTTTATCCCAGACAAGTTCTTCGAGTCTGCTTAATCTGTTAAATCTTCAGAGCGCAGTGTTTCGATAAGACAGGCCGGACTTACTGCAATGCTGGTTCATGATTATTTGAATGAAAATGACAAAAGTTCATTCAAGGTTATCATTCAGTGTTTGTGCTTCTTTCATGAGTGGCATATGTCCATATTTCTTTGTCACATTTGCACTGACTGTGTGAGAAATAACCACATCTACTGAACATTCTACCTCAAATCAAATGACCAGAATATTGGTGGATCTCGTCAGTAGAAATCAAATGGGGTGGGGAACTGATATTTACACTCTCTAATTGCCCAACAAATTTTTCAGGCTCAAATCTGCAGCCATTGGTGAATCGCAAGTTCAACATCGAGTAGAATAAAGTTGGGGCAAGATCTCGAAATTGTGGTTTGGCTACATCAAAGTGATATTGGGAGAGGACAGAGATGTTCTCTTATGCTAGTTTGGACGCAGCGAATTGCAATCACGGAATCTCTAATATAACTGGTGGTGCTCAGATCATCGAAATTGCTCGGAACATTCACGAGTCTGTTCTTTAAGATTAATTTCTCACAGTGTGTTCCAAATTGGATAGTAACAGACTAGAATCTGTTTCCAACACAGCTCGACGTATTGTGCCAGGCCTGTAGACAAGGCAAAAAATAAGTGTTAGTGACATCAGGGCAGACTACTCTGAGAAAGCTCTTCGCAGAGCTACTGAAGTTTAAGCTTAGCTTCAGGGCAAATCTTCACAAGAAATGAGAATCGAGAAATTATCCTTATTTGAATCTCCGATTACACAAATGGGGAAGATCTGGAGTTCCTCATATGAAGTGTCAGCTTGGAGAGCTCAAATTCGATTTGAAATAGATGACCGGTGGGGGACAGTATGATTTTGATGCAAAACCGCAATGGTTTACCAATCATCTCAAGTTCACTGGAACACAAAGCACAGAAGGAAGTTGTGGAGGAAGGCGTAGTCTGCTTGGACGCTCGGTGTTTGACTTGTAAACACACCGCCTGAATCGCTTCTGTTTGCCATTTCGTTTGGATGTCCTCTGTTGTCACAACTTGTGAAATCGTTCACTTTGTCATGGCTGGTAGCAGTAAGTGCTATATAGCGGTTTTGGCAGAAGATGCCAGGTGGAAACTAGTGGTTGCATTGAATTGAATGTATCCCAACTGGGTGGTGCGGATCATGTCACTCTGCTAATTAAGGAAGGAGCTTACACCTTTACTTATGCAAGTGATGTCATGTTTTCTTCTCAAGCCACCATATCGCGTACCATAGTTTACAAGAATCTGATTGACACTTGAGTAACTAGCACCTACAACTGGTGGAGAGCTGTCACATTGTCATGATTGAGGCACTGAAACAAGGTTAGAATACGCTATTTTATCGAGTAGGAAGACAGATTGGAGACAGTTGTCATGCACTTTTCGCGCCTCAGCAAAATCAACTTTGTTACTGTCTCATTGGAAATGTGATAGTTTTGCCTCCTGATTAAGCGGGTACTCGATAGGCGAAGCTGAACAGACTCGGTTGTATTCGTCGTGGGTGCCATATGTTGTTGGTGGAGATAGTACGGATGACCTGGTAAGGTGCTATTTCTTCAAAGCATCCCTCATGGTGATGGACGTCTTGTGTCTCAGTAGCATCTACATTATTTGCAAATCTCCATTGAGAGTATGCTTCATTAGAAGTGTGTCACCATCGCGTCATGTTTCATAATTAACGTCTACCCTTAAAATAGAGTAGAAGGCAATACAGTTGTTGAAGAGCTGTTCGGTAGGCGGCCATCTTTGCTGGTGCGTCGAACTCAACTATATTTAATCTTTGACAGTAGTAGAGGAAGGTGTGTAGCCTCTCGATTTTTAACGCTGGTTGATCTAATTATTGTAGCAATTTTTACCACTCAGGCACGACGTAACTTGACAAAATTGATAACGAGCAGGTGGACCTACTCTAAGCGAGGTAGATAATTGTCTTCAAACGATTCCACCCTAAGTGGTCCTCACAAACAATTGTTGAAACACTCGATAATTGGAATAGTTTTGAAGTGGAATGATTTTACCCTTCGAATGCCTTAGTAGACTGAGTGCGATCGGTACATTTTGCCCCAGAGCAAAGGCCACATTACCATACTGCATCGTCAGACTCATGACCTTACCTCCCAGAATAGATTCCTTCAATCATTTTTGCCAGCTTTGTGCGTGGTAGGAGAGAAATGCATCACGAATAATCTACAGCTGACTCCTATACCCGTACATTTTGACCATTTTTCATTTACCACTTCATCCCTAACTACTTCATCCACTAAAATCAATTCGCTTTTCTGCAATCCAAGTTCTTAATTTGTCAATCATAGTTTATTATCCCATGTCATCTACTACACTAGGATTAACGATGGCGTGAATGATCTACAAGGAGTACGCAAATGCGTTTATTTCCTTAAACAAGTGTTCCCAGAATTAATTGAATAAATTACGAGAAAGCTTATTTTAATCCCGTTTTGGGATCCCTTCCTTGACAATGTAGCTTGCTTTCAGTACTATTAAGTTCCATATGCGAATTGGACTTAGAAGTTTAGTTGGAGTTCCTTACCCAGGTTGGAAATCTTCCTGATCAATTAAGTGAACACTCTATTCACATATGCTCTCCATTGAATTATAACCTTCCAGTCAAAAGCACGCAAAACAATAGGCAACTCCAATCGAATGCGCTTGTTACTTGGTGAAAAAACCAAGCTCTAAGAATCATTCATTAAAACAGTATTTGTTCACGGTGGCATAGCGTAAAGTGAATGGTAATAGTTAAGAGGCTGCTCGAAGCATTGGGCGGTAGATTATACACAGATTAGAAAACGAATTTGTTGGACAAACACAAAAAGGCATCTGTTCAAGTAAACTGAAGTCAACAATGCCCAGGTCCTTTTACAAGTTATGGTTAAAATCGCGTCCAATTGAACGGTGAAAAAGATAGAGAAGGGACTTGTCCAATTGATCTAATACTATGAATCCGATTACCACATTTCGTAGAACATGCTATTGGTAAAATAACTGTATGTATGATTTGGTAAGAGGAAAAGATATCTTTTCGTAGCAGTTAACTGAGGGTTTTACAAATGTGGCACCCCGGCCAACAATATCAGTGATAAACTTCCTTTGAGACGCGGTGATTTAAGCCTGACTGATGTTCACTAGTCGTTAAGTGTATCCAAGTTGCCTATCTCATTATCTTTAATTGGTCCATGCAAATGAAACGTTATGAAGTGTAATTGCATTAAATGCAGACGAAGCTAAGCAAACATCTATTGCCTCTTATCGCTCTCAAATCACATTACTTCTTACCTAGCTGGATCTATCCCAGGTAACTCCCATTTCATTCTAGTGGATCAGTATTCAAGTCGGCACAACCAGTACCATCCGTCTAATACTCGCCAAAATGTATCACCTACGTGACCTCTCTTTTGCATTCGTAAACTAAATGCAATGGTCTGGAAGAGCAACTTGTTCACATCTTGAAAAGGTAAATTCTCGAATGGCAGGGAGAGAGATAGTACAGTGGTTCTTGGCGACGACACATCCAGCTACATCTGGCAACCATTTTTTAGAAGTCTGTGGCAAAGACCCAGAACATATTTTAACAAAGGTGTCTACACAAGGCGCAATTTGTGTGCTCTTGTCCAAATCTCGGTGCTCTATCGGAAACACCGTTATTCAAGAGGTTACTGTTTCCTATTTATAGAAGTAATTGTTGAAAAAGCGCAAAAATATAAAATATTTGTTGAAATGCACAATTTTGCTGTCGTTGAAATCGGCAGTAATTTGAGTGTATCCTTTTCCACTGATTCCGAGATTTGAGTCTCTATACCAGGATGCATCTTAGTAGAGACATGTACACCCGAAGATTGGGTAGTATTGGAAGAGAAACAACGGTGGTAGATGTGTTGGAAACATCAGGGGCAATTTTGGCCTCCATTTTGGCTGATAGGTTCTCAAAAATTTTGCAAGAATTGAACAATCCACTGTCTGTTGAGAAACCAAGAACTTTTATTGTAAAATGTTTAATAATAACATGATATCAGGCGAAGTACCCCAATTTATTCGAAATTATGCAAATCAACAATCTTCTAGGAATAATTTAGCACCTTTTAGCAGTTATACAAATTTAATGAATAACTGGCAAAAAATCTTTAATGCACCATTTTTCTTTCTCGAATGAAAAGTAAACATTTTATTAAATACCATCTTAAATAAAGTGGATGGTGTCTTAGAATCGGTCCACTGAAAGAGCTGAATAAGTCGATTTCAGGCGGATACCGAGCAGGTGCTCATTATGAAAGAATGTGAGATTTGGATGCTGATTATGGTGCAGGAAAATCAATAATGGGTGAGAATACGATAAATTTGTCCACTGAATAGGAAGTAGAGCTTCTGCTGTTAACTGTGTACACTACCTGGATGTCGAGAAAAGTTTTATTTCACAATCTTCTGATTATCGCAATTCAAATGTTAGCACTTCCTGAATTATCTCATCTTTTCACCGGGTTTTTTAAAATGAAATTACATCAATGGGGTGAATACCGAAGCTAAATTTGAAAAAGAAACTAGTGACTTGGAAATCTCGGATGAAGTAGGACTTGCATTGTTCAAGGAGTTATGAGCTGGAAACACTTTCTCAGCATTTCGTTATGATGTCTTGAATTTGGAATAAGTAAATGAACATGTTCAGCTAACAAACGGATAAGAAGGAGAGAACGAATGCAGAGTTACCCTCTCCTTCTTCGAATTCTCTGGCCCATTTCGGCTGAACTTTTTTTCCTAGTCCCAAGTGTTGACATATTTCATAAGGATTAGACTTTTAATTTTTTATTTTGACCAAATAGAGATAATGAACAGAAAAGGAAACTAGGATTTGGCATTTGTGGATAAATGTTCCTGTGCTGACAAATATAATTTGCAGATGCAATTTTATAACTCAATTAACTAATGATGAATCCTACAGAATGTTTTATTTCTCACATTACTGGTCCTCAGTCGCAATTAAGGGGTGTGCGTTAAGCAGAAATTATATAAGTGGATTAACGATATCACCGACTTTTCCCAAATGAGGCATTGGTTAATCAATAACCAAAGACGATCTGCCAGCTGGTAGGTTCCTTTGTCCAGTAGATGGTGGGTGCAAGGGTTATTGGAAGAGAGACTGACTGTGAAACCCAACTTGGAAAAGGCAGTTGATCTGATGATTTTGGAACTCTTGTGAAGAGGGGGCTCTTTTAACATCTCCATTCTCACTTCCAATGCCTAATTATCAGATTTTTGAATTGAAAATACATGCATTTTGAAACTTCTTTTTCCTGTGTTCACGTATTTTTGCATTATGAACACGGGAAGCAAAAAAATAAGTAAATTGAACACATTGACATATAACTTATCACTCTTTTGCCAAGTCAAACTAAGAAATGCGACTGCGTCACTGTGCCACTTGTGTTAGGATTATGTGAGACATCCAGGTAAGTCGGTCTATGACGAACTTCTTTGGTTAAACATGTGATGTGAGTATTTCTAGATGCTTTGAAGTGTGTGTTTTAACGAGCTTCAAAATACACTCATTAAAACGCTTTATTTTATTCACATTGGATGGGAGAGTAGCAGTGTAAAGTCCTCCTAGTGAGACTCGGGATCTACCAACCACGTAATCCTCTATGGTCGGTTATTCCACGTTATGAGTGCGTACCGATGAACATTAGGAGTCCTTTGAGAGTGCTTTTGTTCAAGATATTCTGGTTTACAGCTCAGCAGGATGTTCTTCACTGATGAGGTGATACCTTCTTTTTCGCTAAAGTAAAACAATTTGTACTTTTCCGAGGACGCGAAGGCGTTCACTTTGGCATTTCGGAATCTCGCATTTCAAAAAATATGTTAGTCATAGTCCACACTATGACAAAAAGTGATTTAGAAATGCTTGGAGTTGTCGTATTTGTCTAACTTTATCTCTTTTAAACTGTTTTTTTTTACAGAAAAAGAGGAGCTGCTAAGGCAGACATTGGACAAACCCAATTCCCTTATCAAACTTGCATCTGTCATGAATGGATCGAATTTGAATTTAAGTGATTTTAATTAATTTTGTTTAATAGTAAGTGTCAGAGAGCATGCATGGCATGAAAAGATTGCGATAGTGATAACACATCCAACTTTCCTCAATAATTACTTCAAAGTAAGTGTCAAAATTCAGAGACAACTAGCGTCATTATGGAGGAGGAAGGCCACGAAGTTCCAATTTCACCACTCACAAATAATTTGCAAATTTAGTCCTCTTCAAGTTATCCGGAACTACTTCGAAAAGAGATCCAACTAAAAATTGATTTTCGCGTTCCAATATCATATCGGCCTGACCATGAACAGACGTTAGATGTATCTAAGATGTTTTGATAAACAAGATATTTGTTTTACAATGTTAATCACCTCAAACACAATTAAAGTTAAGTGTTAAAAACTTTTACATTTTTCCAATGATAAGATTGTACACTTGAGAGACAACTGAGACAAAATACGTCACCCCCCCCCCCCCCCCCCCCCCTCCACCCCTCCAGAGTTCGCACCATGTGTTTTAAAATCAACGTGTGAGGGATAACACAGACAAAACAAATAAGTCGCCCCGACGGAGACGATCGAAACTTGGCAATCGACTGTCTACCACTTTGCTCTGGGGCAAAATGTACCGATCGCACTCAGTCTACTAAGGCATTCGAAGGGTAAAATCATTCCACTTCAAAACTATTCCAATTATCGAGTGTTTCAACAATTGTTTGTGAGGACCACTTAGGGTGGAATCGTTTGAAGACAATTATCTACCTCGCTTAGAGTAGGTCCACCTGCTCGTTATCAATTTTGTCAAGTTACGTCGTGCCTGAGTGGTAAAAATTGCTACAATAATTAGATCAACCAGCGTTAAAAATCGAGAGGCTACACACCTTCCTCTACTACTGTCAAAGATTAAATATAGTTGAGTTCGACGCACCAGCAAAGATGGCCGCCTACCGAACAGCTCTTCAACAACTGTATTGCCTTCTACTCTATTTTAAGGGTAGACGTTAATTATGAAACATGACGCGATGGTGACACACTTCTAATGAAGCATACTCTCAATGGAGATTTGCAAATAATGTAGATGCTACTGAGACACAAGACGTCCATCACCATGAGGGATGCTTTGAAGAAATAGCACCTTACCAGGTCATCCGTACTATCTCCACCAACAACATATGGCACCCACGACGAATACAACCGAGTCTGTTCAGCTTCGCCTATCGAGTACCCGCTTAATCAGGAGGCAAAACTATCACATTTCCAATGAGACAGTAACAAAGTTGATTTTGCTGAGGCGCGAAAAGTGCATGACAACTGTCTCCAATCTGTCTTCCTACTCGATAAAATAGCGTATTCTAACCTTGTTTCAGTGCCTCAATCATGACAATGTGACAGCTCTCCACCAGTTGTAGGTGCTAGTTACTCAAGTGTCAATCAGATTCTTGTAAACTATGGTACGCGATATGGTGGCTTGAGAAGAAAACATGACATCACTTGCATAAGTAAAGGTGTAAGCTCCTTCCTTAATTAGCAGAGTGACATGATCCGCACCACCCAGTTGGGATACATTCAATTCAATGCAACCACTAGTTTCCACCTGGCATCTTCTGCCAAAACCGCTATATAGCACTTACTGCTACCAGCCATGACAAAGTGAACGATTTCACAAGTTGTGACAACAGAGGACATCCAAACGAAATGGCAAACAGAAGCGATTCAGGCGGTGTGTTTACAAGTCAAACACCGAGCGTCCAAGCAGACTACGCCTTCCTCCACAACTTCCTTCTGTGCTTTGTGTTCCAGTGAACTTGATGAGTGAATTATGATACAAAGACCTTGGAATTTATTGTTAATAGGTATAAAATTGGTTATAATGTTTGGACTTGCATACAAAGTGTGGTAAGCGACCTTGCTATATTCCAAAGTTCAAAGACGACGTGTGGCAGTAAGTGATAAGTCAGAAGTTATCCAAAACCACTTTTAAATAACCTTAATCATTCAAATCTGTGTTTACAACGCGACAAAATAGAGGGCGTCTTGAAAAAGTTCAATTGTTTAAGGTCATTGTGTAATGGAATTAGACGTCCTAAAATCAGAAATTTGATGTAACTGACTTTTTATCGATCTGGTTATTTAGTTAACTTGCCTTGAATGGAAGTTACTTATGCTTACTCAACTTTTCCTTCCAAGTTTTTACTTTTAGAATTCTAAAAATATTTTTGAATCCCTCCTTTGACAATGGGAAAACATGATTTGTTGATGTTCAGACACCATCTCTCCCAGTGTGAGAAACACGAGTGGATATTCATGTGTAGTTTTTTGCATCTTGACAACAAATAATTAGTCATTTGACACCAAATCGTTACTAGGGGGAGAGAATTGGGTTTTCAACGGTAATATTAGCATAAAAGGATAATAGTGGTCTCCAAATCCCACATCCATCTCACTCTCCACATTCACTCTCCAGAAACTTCTTCCACACAGTTTGTGAGATTTACGTGGAATAATCCATTCGGAATTGACGAAACTGGGTAAATAGTTACAGCTGAAGTCTATCGTTGGCAAATAGAATTAAGAAGAAATGTATTTAGCAAAAAGGGGACAATTATCACAGGCCCAAGCAACAGACCCACAAAGCGAGAATGACCATTCAAAAGTTGGCCATTTAGCTTAGGGAGACTCTATTACGTCCCCTGAATTCGACCTACTTCGCCCCATTTCATTATTACCTTTCCAAGTCAATGAAGCACGAGAAAAAACGATATCCATGTGCAACTGAAGTCGAGTACCACTTTGACGAAAATTTTAATTCATTAACAGTGATGTTTCAGGAAGTGGGGAGGGGGGGGGGGTCAATAAACTGCAAAGGTAATGGAAAAATAGTGAATTAAGTCAAAAAGTTAATTACATAATGCCAAATACATAATTTAAAATAAATAACCTTTCAAGTGTGTCATCTAGATGGTTCGATTTCCTATTTGGTTAGCTTTCCTTAAATATCTGATTTAAATTTAAGCCTATATTAAAGCACCAAGTTATTGGAAAGTATGCAAACCACCTATCACATTTATGACGCAAAGTAAGAGTCGTTTTAATTCAGCGAGATACCAGTTCTATTTATAGGCAGACTGCAAATAAATGGGCTCACTTTCGCCACTGCATTCTCATATTGTCTGGCTTTCAAATAGCATCAATATTTAACTAAATGCAAATGAAAACTGTGATGGTAAATTAGAGTAGAGATATATTCAGAGCTGTTTAAGAGTCAGCTCAAGGTAGACTACTTGTTCCTTGAGAGAATTATTGATCTTCCTGTGGATAGAAGGATGTAGGAGCCCTTATCTACCGGTAGATGGGTTAGAAAAATGTACATTGGCCACTAGTAAATGAGTGCAGAAAGGAACAAGGAGGAGAGAAGAACACATCAGTGCCGAGAGAGGGCAAATAGAGGAGTGAGGATGACGAAGAGGAGGAGGCGAAATTAAGCATGATAAGCCAGTTGGCAGTTCGCGCTTTACTTGTTCATTGATGAGCAATCGAACATTACTTCAGAGGTAAAAGCCTGTGGATGAATACTTATTTACTGACGTAGTAAATTAAAGCGTATAAAAATTTAGGAACCATTAAACTTGCCTAATTTGACATTGATTTGAAGGGGTGAAATTTGAGTCCTGCGGCTTTTTATTAACATTCTCTTCTCAGATCGATAGCGAGGTCGAAAAAATCTGAGAATCTGCACCGATTATAACAGAACCCAAATGTGATGTAGTAACTTCTCAACGAAACATTTGATTAAGTCCCAAATCCACGGCGAGACATGCATAACCCGTTTCGGGAAGAGGGTATCCACTCGCTACAGTAAATCTGCTTTAAAGAAGAGAAGTTGAAATTTCACTTTTAATTTGAGTTAGTTGAAAACGACATTCTCCAGAATCAAATGAATATTCCAAACTAAAATGTGTACAAGATTAGTATAAAGCATGTTTCGCTTTGATACCAAGTTGGCATAGTGTTCTGGAAGAAGTATCATCTACTAAAAGTGACTGAAAATTTCTTGGAAGAACTGATACAAAAAACGCTTCAAGGATTTGTCCTGAAGATACGTTCACAACGTAAGAAGCAATAATAACCTCATTTTTTCATTTCAATACGATGAAATTGTAATTTGCCACAACGTTCAATCTTTTAAGACTTAAGTACGTGGGTTCTAATGAAGTGGAAGAAGCCGAAGTTGGAGACCAACAGGAAAGAAGAGGAAACAAATGTGAATCTTGTTGTAGGAGTATATTTAACTAACTGTTAACTGCTTTAGAGGGCAGTAGCGAATGTGATGAGATAGGCGAGTCCAAGGACGTTTGTACTCTTTAGCCCATATTAATCAATATTTCCACCTTTCATGTTCTTATGTGCATTAACTCCTTCATTCTGCTCGGCCTTAAGTTTAACTTATTCTCTAATAAAGGCCTATTTCGACCTCGTTTCACAACGTTATTCTCCGTTTTCACTCCGTTTCCTCATCAATACGTCCATAAGTAAATGTTTGTTTGCAATGCATCTGCTAACTTCTTTACTAGAGCAATGAGCGGATTCAATTTTCAAATATGGACAGAGAAAAATTCAGTTCCCTTGAAACGAATTCCACTCCTCTCATACCCCGAAGAACATTCAACTCTCTCTCTCGCCTTTATTGAAAGCATGCATGCACACTTATTATAACAATTGGTACACCTGATCACAACACTGAGGTGTTTGTCAATTTAAAGAAGCTTGGTATATTCCATTGATACTTATGAAAACAGTTTTAACCGCACAGTCAGCATAGTTGGAAGAGGTGGGTGTGTTAATTCACAGTTACTCTAACTTTGCATAGAACCTGTTTAAACACGCCAAGTTAGCTACCTATAATGCTGGAGTCATCATTTTGAAGCAGGGGGAAGCTAAAAGCATAGAAAAAGTTATCAGTCAAAATCCATGAGGTGCATAAGGTGGAACGTTTCTTGGTGTTGTTCATGAAGTCCCCATTATGTTATACTTTCTAAGAAAAGTCAAATCTATTTTGCCTAACGAAATTAAAGCTAAAATTATTTCCTGTTTTCTTTGTTTTCAGAAGCCACCACTAAAGTTACATTTGTTTACAGTTTCGTCATGGAAACAGGTGCACGAGAAGTGTTTTGTTGAACACGCTGTGTACTTGCGTTAGTTCACTTCAAAGGTACTAAAAGTTTTTTTGGATTAATTGATAACCAGTTGAAGAGAAATTATTAGTTGATAAAATAACTGTTTCATTAAATGGCAAGTGGGCCTTTAAAACACGCATTGTTGGGAAGATTTGGAAATTCATGCGACAACAGTATTATTCAAAGTAGCAATTCAGAACTTCAAAGAACTGAATTCTAGGAACCTTTCTGGTCAGGTCTTCACACCTTCAGCCACTAATAAAGACTGGTGTTCTTCAATGGAATATGAAGTCGCTTCCAACTACTATACTTTCTGCCGAATAACTTGTAGAGTTGGCTAAGAGAAGACACTGTTGTGACAGTGTGAATGTTAGTTATCGGCAATATGGAGACGAGAAAAATCAATTAGGTAGGAGAATTGTGACAAGTCAGTGCAACATACGCGTGCATGCCATTCAGTCTTGGCGATTCCAACTAATGCACGAATTGATGTTGGCATCTAATAGAGGGTAGATATATTCTCTTCATGGGAATAGAGCAATCAAGTTTAAACGAGAAAGATTTTGTGACAGAGGAGTAAAGTAACATTTGAGAGCTTAATCTTAACCTATTGAAAGAACCTTATTTGAGTTCACCACGAGGTCGGATATGCTTAGTAGGCGTATGACCTTCTGGGCAAATGATTACTTGCTAATGATAAGTCCTGGAGGGGCTTAATTTCCCACTAAATTGCCGACCCTTTCGTACCGAGAGTCATTCGTGGGGCATTAAGTGAATAATTCTATTGCATAAGGTTGTATGTACGACTACTCTGTTACCTTTAGTTTAAAGAGGCGGCGCTTAAACAAAGAGAGAGTTTCCCAAGTCAGTTGTTCCTCAGGCAAAACTGTTTTAAAATTGCCTATGACACCATAGGTTATGATAGGTATGTAATATGGAAGCTGATTAATGCTATTTTAGAGCTATTATTGGTTTTTCTTGTGAAATATTGCAGTTTAAGTGCATTTTATGACAAAGCGGAAGGTGTTAAAAGATAAGATTAGAAGGCCTATTCGATTATCGATCCCCAGTATACTATATGCAAAATATTTGAGTTTGGCCCAAATGAGAAATAAATGAATTTAAAGAAGTCTGCTGAATGCATGGCCAAATTGGCGCACAAATACATTCAGAATAATTATGTTAATTCGAATTATCTCATCGAAAACGAAATTCTACTTGGTGAATCCTAGAAATGATTTTTTTCAAACCACCTTCACAACTATCGATGCTCCAAACAGTACCTTATCCTCCTCCTCCTCCTTCTTCTTCGTCTTCTCCTTCTCATGCCACTTATTTTCTTTGCCAGTTTATTTGAAGTCCAAATACAATTTTTGGGATTTGCGCATATTTCCATTCACTACCTTCCTTGCCCCCACCCCCCCCCCGCCCCACCGATGCTTTTTATTGCGTAATTTGACCTTTTTTTAGGGACTATAGTAAACAGAATTGACTGACTTGTACTTCTGTTGACCTCAGAGTTCACCTTTTATCTTCGCGGGATTTAATTTTTTCGATTGCTTCAAACCACAGAATAAAGATTGACATGCCTCACCGGCTATCGTTTATGTTAAAAATCATATTAATTGATTTACTTAATCTATGTTTATAATTAATGTTTGACACCACGCTATGAGAATTTCACCTCTTGATATCATATATGCTGTGGCTAATACGGTTTCTTAGAGTCTGTTTTCTAACAAGATCAGAAGTTCCCATACTTAGTTATTTAGTTATTTTCTCAAGAGAGGAATGAAATTATGTATTGGTAAGTGCGGTTAAAACGAGTGCCTCAGTAAACACGTATAATGATAGTAACCCATTTCTCGAGATTTGCGATTTCTTCAGGTAAATCTCTGAAAGTGCTCTTTCAAGTAAAACTTTGTCAATGACAGCATGCTTTCGTGGGTAGCTATCTGTTCAATTTCAAATTTCAAGAAGGGACTCATTTTCAGCACTCTTCTTGGCAAGAGTGCTGAGATCAAGTGAGAAATCCGATTTAAAAAAAATTCACTGAATTTGGATAGGCTTCTATACCAAACATGGCAAAAGCTAGCCCGATTTTGGAATGAAAAATAGCCACTTTTACTAGCCATTCTTATTTCAATTTAATTATTTGCTTTGCCAATTATTATTATCATTAATTATTTGCGTAGTAATTATTTGTATACCTGCCTCCAACTGTTATGAAAATTCTTTTATTTGTAAATATTTTAAGGAGCATGAGACTTACGAGGTCACATTCGTAATAAGAATTCTGGCATGTATTAAATATATGTTGGGTAAAAGTTGTAATTATCATCGTAACTTACTTAAATAGATGGTTGAAGCCCTCTAATTAGAGAAATTAAAAGCATTATTTCATCTTTAATGAGTTCTATTTTGTGGAACTGAAATGAAATTTAGTGAAATCATTAAGTACCAATAGGCGCATCTTGATGCACTACTCTTTAACAGTATCTTTGTGGAGCGTACCACGCTGGCATGGCTGAACAAAGAAATATCACGCACACTCATACAGGCTCGAAGGTGCGGCCGTGCTACTTGCCGCGTAGGGAGCGAATGTGGTCATGATCGCAGAGACCTCTCAGCCAGCTACCAATCAATAGTCCCTGCATTGTTTAACAAACCTTTCATTGTATCATAATGACTAAGCTCTGTGACAGACACACAAACCAAATAAACGTAGTACGCCTGTTACCTCTATACTGTTGAGGCAGAGTAGCTAATCCCGGGAGCAATTCGAAACTAGGAGAACTTGCCATAGAGTTTATTGAGCACAAGTCAAAGCTTATTAGTGTAGCAACCCGCTTCACATTCTTCCTGGATAAATTGGGTCCCTCTTCAAAGTTCTTCGATAAATCTTGTCTGTTTATTCGAGCTATATTTGCCTTTGCAAGGCACCAACGGTAATTTCTAGCCATTTTCCCTATGATGCTAGTAATTATATTGATGTTGGAAATTTGAAAATGCCTGGAGAATCCCCTATTCTCTTTGTCAATGAACAACACTTAACGTCTGTCAAAAATATTAATATCGTTAATAGTACATAATTGTAGCAATGAAAAGTATGCAATAATATTTTGCGAATCGTAATGCGTTTCGAAAAGAGCCAATATTCCTCGGACTTGGAAAAGTCTGAGGTAAAGAAATTTTGTACTTGACAAAATGACAAGTTAGTTCTTGACAGAATTCAACCTCCAAGTACATACCATTCAGCGAGAGTCTTAAAGAAACCGGACACAAGGCGCCTTAAATTCCTTTGTTGATATTTTAGTCTCAAACCGTCAAAAGCTTCCGATTTCTCTATTAATATCTTCACAATCATCTGATGACCATTTTCACTCTTTAAATCAAATTATTTAATAATAATCAAATGAAGGTCTGTCATGAATTTAAAGAATCAAATAATCCAGTTTCTCTGTCAAAAATTCATACGTATTTATTCTTATTCAAAATGGTGAAATTCTACGTTGGTGGAATAAGAGACCTCCTCAAAACCGAAAATATTACTATCAATGGGGAAATAATAAAGTAATGTAATAAAAATATATTGTTAATGAGCTTTATGTTTTATTGTTTTAAATTAGTTCAGTGTCCACTTGCTTTGTATGCTATTTCATATCCACCTGGGAAGCAGGCTATCAGGTTCTAGATCGAAGAAACAGCCAAACTATAGGCTTGGCTTATTGTAATTTATCTTTTAAACAGCCCATTCTAGAAGTCAGAAATTCCTTAACCATGAAGAGTGCTTCTGAAATGATCTTGGAGGTAATGATTTAAACTACTATTTTAAATGCATGCTCAGTGCAAAGGCACGATTAGGGAAAGAGATTTCATCATCGCGTTGTTGATCCAATTGCCAAAAAGTACCTAAACCGCATGGGTATATGGAATTGTTCTGCTTGAAAGAGTTAATGACGTACTTTCGTGA
Organism: Hymenolepis microstoma; assembly: GCA_000469805.3. Lineage (NCBI taxonomy): Eukaryota > Metazoa > Platyhelminthes > Cestoda > Cyclophyllidea > Hymenolepididae > Hymenolepis > Hymenolepis microstoma. Next base: position 3,167,674 of record LR215995.1, on the reverse strand, counting down.
GAAAGAAACAGAAACATCCTGTGCACATGTGAGAGTTAGTGACTATTTAAATTTAATTACTAGCTTATAATTGGGAAAAAATAGTGGTTGCAAAGTCATGTTAACGTAAATATGACAACGTAATACAATTTGACAGACCTTCGCTCACTCTTGCAATCAAGTCGGACTCTTGAAATGTGCGAGAAATACAACACTAAGGCTGAGGCAAAGAGGCGCTTGCGCGCTCAAACACTGCAACGTTGCGGGTCTGATGCCAATCACACAAGGGACCAAATGTGATCACAAATACAGAAACCTCACGACCAATCAATAATTAATAGACATTATAGTGTTATTGTACTCAAATAGTATTTAATGGTTTTGCTTCATGTCATCAACAAATAATCCAATATGCACACACCACATATACACAGGCCAAATGAACGTATTCCACGCCAAACGTCTGTTTCCTCTAAAGCGTTATGGCGGCTTCTTTAATCCTGGGAGCCATTCCAAACTGGAAGACCTAGCTGATCGTAAACCATGGTTTATTAGTGTAACAATCCGCAGGTAAACGGGAACTGTTCTTGGAACTATTACATTTGGATCGGACTAGAATAAAATAAAAAATGAAGCATTAACGAGACTAGTGTATAGAACTTACTTTGATAGGGTCTACGGATGGTCAAACTGCTCAGTCGATCCCCGGACTCAGGAAGTGTCAGTAATTGGGTGTGGTTAGTAACTTCGCACTCATTTCTTACATTCTAAACAAACTTAGTTATGCACTTTGAATTAGACTAAATGTGGCCGCCAAACTTCTCGAACCTTCGTTTTATCACATGCGCCCTTCTGAAATATTTAGAATGGGATAAAATCAACATTATGTTAGCAAATTTCACCAGAAATTGGAACCATTTGGATGCCTGCGGCTGCCGAGAGGTTGTAATCGCCTAATTTAGATGTGATATATTATTTTCTGATTCGTAGCCAGATATAACTGATTCAACTGACTTATGTGCATTTTGTAATGAAGATATGGGTTACTGTCAGAAAACCTGTTTGTTAGTGCCCTTTTTTTAAGTGAACTGAACAATAAAAGCAATAATGCACCCTTGGAGGAGATAGAAATAATAAAAGAGCGGGGAGGGTGAGGAACGGAGACAATGAGGTTTAACTATAACAATGCCTCTACCAAGATTAGCAAATGACAGGACCTGCAATTAACATTGAATAATGCGATCGCCGTGCAGGTCTACCACGCCAGAGGCTATTATGAATTTGCGGGTTTCCCACTAGGCCTGCTCCATGAGACCTGATTGGACATGAATGATTTTGTTAGGGGAACATTTTGAGTATATACTTTATACTTCAGTGTCCACTTATTATCGAGAAACCAATAGAAAAGCGTGTCTTTCGCTGGACAGAAAACGAATTGAAATTTCGTGCAAAAAAAGAGAAAATGAGAACAAAGTGTCCAGGGAGTTGAATTGTTTTGGCATGGTCGATATGAAACAATTCACTATTTAATCTACTTAGCTTCCAGGTAAATGCATCAAAAGCGTTGCCTTCATCTGTTTCGTCGACTTACCGACTTCCTCCTGCTGAGATCAGAGTGACGCAGAAAATTTGCACCGATTATTGGCTTGCACTGTTGGAAAGGTCCATTGGTCCCCATTCCCCAAATATAAATAAGGTAATTACAGTTAATAACTCCTTGGGCAACGAATGTTGTGTTTTTAGACACCGTGTCAGAACGCCATCGATCGACACGATCTTTTTGACATGAGTGCGTCGACACGTTCGTCAGCATTCTCTGCACTTACTCCTACTCGCCAGCTGTTTCATATGATATCTTTTAACTATTTCAGCTATATCCTGAGGCTTTATATGGGCTTATGTATGTACCCAATGGAACGATTCGAGGTCTCATCTTCCATCCGCACATCTGTTTAGCTCTTTTCTCTCAGCCAGTTCAATAGATGAGCCCCTACCACCCCCTATCACTCACTTTTCTCTTCTGCTAAGTCAGATTAAAACGGTACTTTCACTTTGGTTCTACCCTCATGTACATTTACATTTGGTGGAACAAGGCAAAAAAAATACAGGTGCACTGGTAAGTAAATGCCTTCACAATTCTACGAGAGGAAGAATAATACAGCACTCACTCAGGAAATACAGTGAGTAGGGTATAGTTGGAGATCAATGGTTAGCGTACAGCAATATGACAGATTCCATAATAAGAACAAATACACACGCACAGTAATTAGAGAGGGAGTATTTCAGACGCGTAAAAATGTTAGTTTCTGACACGTGTCATAACTTGTCTATAATTCGTAATTTGAAGTACAAAAAGGAGTAAAAGGAGGGAGGGAGAGACAGACAAAATGTGGGTGACGGGTGGGCGGAGTTAGATTAATTTAATGATTAACCGGATTATGGAGAGCGGAAATAGCGCAGCAGGAGAGGGAGGGATTCGCGGTAATTCGAGTATAATAGACCATTTCCAGAGATTGAAGCCTTGTGGGCAAAAATTTAGATGCTGGCGGCTCAGTAAGGCAATGGATCATCAGTCCCTTTAAATATGAAAAAATGTAAATATAGGATGTATGCTACCAAAATTTTGTAAAGCCTATTTTTATAAATGAGAAAAAATCTAATATGTTGAAATAAAGTTAAAAAGAGAAAAAGAAAGAACGGAATGCTTGAATAAAAATTAACTAATTAATCAATAAGCAGTTGGTATATCCGCCTATTAACAGGAAATCTGCATATGTCATGAATATCTCCATAATGTTCATTTTGGAAATGATTAAGTGTAGAATTACGGTAAATTAAATAGAATAGAAATTTCGGTGTCACCACGACAACCCCCCCCCACCCCTCCCTCCCAACCCCAAATAAGAAAGATATGAGGTGAAACACTTGCCTTTCCTTGTAACTTGGCGACGAGGAATTCGTCTTTTTTAAACCACAATTGTTACTAATCGTTCACGAAAAAAAAATTAGAAGAAAATAACAATAGTTGTCCTTAAACCACACACATACACACCTATTCCATCCCCTAAGTCAGAGTTCATCCTTCTGCAACTTTGCAAGCAGAAGAAGTGGAAGACGTAGTGAACTAAACCAAAAAGTTGCAGAAGCAGCCGAAGCCCACTGGCAACAAGTGGGAAGGATAGACCAGATATTAAAAGATAAAAGTTGATTTAACAGAAAAAAGGGTTAATTCTACAAATGGTCAAATCAACAGCGATGTATGACATGAATAACTGTCAAAAATGGAGATATTAAATTGGGAGGTCCTACAACATCCTCCATATTCGTCAGATCTCTATCCCCACCCTTCCCCCTCCCCCCATTTCTTTATCACTCCTTCAGGTCCTTGAAGTGTACTCTACAAACAATGATGAAAACAGTATGAGTGATGGGAAGGAGTTGGAAACTATGGGGTGAAAATTACACTATATAGTAGCATATACCTAATTTAAAGAAGGCGACATTTTATGTTATTTTTAGAATTGGCGGTTTCTATACTATAAACAGCAAGCAAAATATATTGTCGGTCGCAACGTTGCCCTTCAAAACAAGGCATATGAACCATGGTACAAATGCAGTCAGTTTTACAAATTAGGCAGTTAAGAAACATCATGTCGGAGGGTGCAATTTGAATCACATAGCCAAATTACAAAAAATTGAGAATAGATCATATTTGTTCCGTTTACTCGAAATGGAGCGACAAAATACGTGGTAACAGAAGCATAAAACCATTATAAATTAGACTATTAGCATGTTAAAAATGCATTAATCAGTAATACTAAGATACTTTTGACTTACCAAGGAGATAAATTCAATGGGAAAGACACGACCTACCTCTGAAAGATTCAATCTCCTGATCAATATGTTCAAAATATTAACTCACCCAGTAGCCTAGAGTTTAAGTAAGGATATATGAACGTTTGAAATCAAAATTCAAGTAGAGTGGAGCTCTTGATGAACTAAATTGCCAAATACTCGAGACTATCGCTTCACCCGGAGAAGGGAGCTTCAAATATCGACAACCAGCAAGTGAGCGGTCCTCAACTTGTTTCGAGTTTCGGACTCAACTATATGAAGTGTATAACCGAATAACCGACATTACGATATAAGAGTTACTTGTAATGATTTCAAGACGTTTAAATCTTTGACAACAGCTTGCTAAATGACCAATACGCTCAGTAGTCCCGAAACCAGTAATTCCAGAAAAAGACTGGAATGAATGAGTGAATGCGCCGATCGGACGTTCATTCTAAACTCGAGGCCACAGTTTCAAAAGGAAAGTAGGCGAATGCTTTTGCATATTTCAAATTAAAAAAAACAATGGCCAGTAATCGATTAAGTTGAAATTTTTTAGAAGATTTGATTAACGTAGAATCACTCAGCACATCATAATCAAAAAGGTTCAATGTCTTTGATGAACTATAATAGAATGATGAATTAATTCACCAAAGCCATGAAGCGGACCACGCATTAAGTTCGGCTGTTTGGAATTGAATAAGGGAGCCATCAAATCACTCGTTGGTGGAAGGGTTATCCTTGCTGAATTTTCCAAAGCTTTAGCAGGGGATGTATGAGGGGATCCGCGACTTGAAGCTGGAGAATATCGAGGATAATGATGATGAAGGTGAGGCGGAGCTTGGAAATTGCGATTTTGGGTATCCGACGGCATTACGTCTGTCCAATCTGGGCTGCGGACATTCTTCTGCATGGAAACAAAAACCGTTCATAAACAAACAACTACTGAAGTGATTTACGTATATGAAATTTCATTAACCTCAGTTGTGGAAGGATGGCTCGGCTGCGGCATAGCTCGATGGTAATTCGATGGTGAGGAATCTATATGAAATTTGAAATCATTGACAACTTAATTCAATTTACCGTGGGGGAAATCAACTGAGGAATGAGGAGGAGGTGGACAGAAGGCAGAATTCTTCGAAACAGTAAGAGTTTGATTAGCTGTATTGGTTGATGAGGAATTTCCATTTGGTTTGCATTCACCAATCGGTTTAAGGCCTATTTGATTGAAGCAAATGGAAATCAACACAGAGGTCAATCTTCAAAAGAAAAAAATCACAAATTCTTACCAGCAAGAGCCTCCCGCAAATCTCCAAGAGGGACACGAAAGGGGGATCGAGGATTCGAAATAAGGTTGGGTTTCACAGATGATGTTTCCCCACCATTAGGCACAGGAGGGGAGTGCGTTTCTGTAAATTACACGAAAACTACAATTTACTAACAAAAAATAAGTAGCCGTGCTTTATTTTCGTATGGCCAAATAAGAAGTGCATTAGAGGCTGATTCAATAAGTCAATTAAGCAAAGCTTACTGCTACTAATAGGGGTGTATTTTATTGCATTCTCTTTTTATTTCATCAAGTCTACGGCTGTGATGAGTTAAAACTAATAAAATTTATTTAAAGAAGAACACGAGAAAGACCTATCCTACATTGTTAGGAATAAGAATCGACTATTTTCGGTACTCCGAATAGATTTCCTCAAATTCCATGAAGGAAGTCCATGTGAAGTAACGAATGTTCTGTCTTCTTGCTACCGGGTCTGGGCAACTCTTGCCATAGACAACTTCATTAGAGGAAAGGAGATGGTGCTAGTGGTGACTTACACACGATAGTAAAATACTTAAGGACTGAAAACAACCGTAGGAATAACACAAAATTCATGGGAATAAATTGAAAGAATTTTACTCTAATAATTATACAAACAACACAACTAAAGCGGTCAATTATAGATTGGCTTTAAGGCCCTATTGGTGTCTTTCAAATCTCCACTTTATACCAACCAGTTCAGAAAAAGAAAAATTTTCACTCAGTGTCTCATTAAATACTATTCGTTCGCTAAAGGATGCCCCGAGAATAATATTGAAGTCAAATTTTTCAAAACCCACACAAAGATTCGCAATAGACGCGAAATATTTGAAAAATGTATGCACAGATATGCGCTGCAAGCCAGAAAAAGAAGGCCCACAATGTTAATAGAAGACACCAACAGGAATTTTTCTCAAAAGGCACTGCTCCTCGAGATCTAAAACGAGTGTGTTCGCGTTATTAGAGCATTCTAGCACCACAAAAATAAATTAGAAGGTTGAGAAAGAGGATATTGGATTTCTTCGCGTCATGAGAAGCGATTCATTCCTGTGGGAACTTTTAGTTAATTGCCCTAAGATGCCAATAATGCAAATTCCACTAGGAATCTATATGCAGTGTAATAAACGATAGTCAATAAAAATTAAGAAAAAAAAACTTTAAATATCATGGGCACCAATAGGAAATGACGCATTTTACAAACAGATGTTTGAGTTCAATTTGCATTCAACTCCTGTGAAGGAAATCCACTTCTACGTTTTCATCATGATGGACAAATGAGTTAACATTATGAATGAGTAATATATATTGAACTTTATTATTAGGGGTGAATGTGTCCAAACTCAAAGGAAACAGATCACACGTCAGACATTGCACGCTGCGTTCTTCCATCAGACCTTGAACGCCTTTAAGGCCACCAAAACCATTGCTGGAATTTATGGTAAAGCACATACAGCCCACCAGTGGCAATTCTGGTTTAAAAATAGTCTGGTAATAAGAATTTTAGTGTTACGCCACAAACAGGACGACCTACAGATCGCAATTAATGACGAATTCAAATTCCTGGTTGAATCAAACCCTGGGTTAACTAAGGAGAAAATATCACAGAAATTCGCAAGTCCATGGTCAACTGCGCAATTACACTTTTGGAGGGCGTCGTTAAATTTAATAGAATGGGAATTTAGAAGCCAGCATAAAAACTCTCTCAGAATAACAAAGATGAGAGGAGGAACAAGTGCATTCTTTGCTATCTTGACAACACCTTTAACACCAAGCTGCAACGAGGGAGGGGTGAGCGATAAATTGATCATTTACGCCAACATTGAAAAAACCGCAGAAACAGCCGAAGTCCACTGGCAAGGATAGACCAGATATTAAAAGATAAAAGTTGATTTAGCAGAAAAAAGGGTTAATTCTACAACTTGACAATACCTGGTCCAATTAGCAGCCATGTATGACACGAATAACCTCCAAAAATGGAGATATTAAATTGGGAGGTTCTAACACATCCTCCATATTCGTCAGATCTCTATCCCCACCCCCACTCCTTCATCACTTTTTCAGGTCCTTGAAGTGTACTCTACAAACAACATGATTTCCAAATGCCACCGAAGGCGAAAGCCACTTGAACAAGTACTTAAATTCGTAAACAGCACCTCATTCAAAAGGGGGGGGGGGCGAAAACCGCATGAGTAATGGAGGGGAGAGGGGTGGTGGAGGGAGTCGGAAATGACAGTGGAAATTACACTATACTACCTTTGCACTGAAAACATTTATAAAGATGCATCGAGTTGTTATTCAAGTTGAAGAAAAAGCGGAACTTGAGATTGTTTCATGGGGAAGAAATTAAAAAAAAGGTGTAATCGGATATCGTACCGGAATTGAAATTTGCTTGAGTTTGGAGAGTGGACGAGGAGGAGAAAGATAACCTAAAATGAAACGGAGCATAATAGAATGGAAACACATCTGCAACGAAAAAAACTAGTCACTAAACTTACGAGTTGAGGGACTTGGAAGATTCGGTACTGTTGGCAAATCGCTAAAACAGATGATAAACCATGAATACAATTAGAAAGTCAGACCGATTATAACATTTTAAGTCAAATCTGAGCACTATATAAAGATACATCGAGCGATCTAGACTGCAATTAATTGATTATTTTAGAAGTTTCAAACACAAAATCACAAAATTAGCAAATACAGCAACATCGGAGAAAAAAGCAAAATTGAATCTAGCATTAATAATAGAAGAAATGGATGACATTGAATTGACAAATGACCTTGCTACGTATCTGCCAATCAAATTAATATCCTGGCGATGGCTTGTCCACATGAGAGGAAAAGCACGAACACTTTACAAGTCAACTAAACGAAACATTTATTTAAAATACCTCGAGAAATGAGGGAAGGATAGCTGAATTACTATTTGACATTTTTTTTCCTCTGTTAATGGATTTAGCAATGCAAATTGTGCACATTTCAAACGAGGTGCAAAAATGGACTTCACATTGCAAGTCATTAAGCGTCCTATGCTAACAATCGACTCTTCCATTACCGACACACTTGCCTGAACGTGTACTGATTGGGGCCCAATAAGTAAAATATAGAAAAAAATAGAGGTCACTGACTAGAGATTAGGGGTTATGATCATCTTCAGACCCCTTACTGAGAAAGAGAGAGAGAGAGCACTGTGGCCATCGTATCAACATGGTCTAATTGTTTTGCTTCTTGGTCCCTATTTCCATAGACCTATAATACCAATTCGTCCTAAGTCCTCGTCATTTATACAAAGTGAATTAACAAATATTGATTTCAGGTCCAAATAGGATTTCTGTGGCTGAGTAACTGACAAGAACTGTCGCAGGCAGAAAAAACTAACAAAGTGATAGCGAAATATAAAGAACAATTAAAATGTTGAGCCGTTACAAATAAGTTTAAAAAAAAGCAGATGAGAGAACTCACATTGGCAGATGCGTAACGCGACGGAGGACGCTTTCTGGCGAAGGCACCAGCTGTCCCAACTTTGATACGATGCATGTGGCACTCATAAAACTGGTTTCCACCATTCAATGTAGACTCAAATGGATTTTCCTTTGAGTCGGAGAGAAGGGCTCTTTCAGAGTCGGGCAATGCGGCGAGATTAAGACGACCAGACAGAAAGGGTGAAGATACAGCGGTAGTGGTGACAGATGCCACTGCATAATCCACGAAAGAGGGGTTATTAAGAAAATGGAACATCAGTCAGAAATGTTTGAAACGTCCATTAGGTTGGAAATACAATTTTAGCTTATACAAATGAATATAATTATAGATAGTTAAAACTATCAAGGTTAATTTGGAAAGTAAGTGACAAAGCACACGCCCAACTGCTTCTTAGCACGCGAACTGTTAACTTAATTTGTATATTTTTAGCTAACCTGTCAAAGTGAAATAATCGATAGCGGAAAATCTACTATATGAATTTATCTCTAACCGCTATATCTAACAGAGCATGAAACCCACTTAAACTGACAGTAAAATAATCTAAAATTAGCTGTCTCCGACACAACAGTGACTGTTAAACTCACCCCCAAAACATCCCGTTAAGTTGATCAAATGATTTTTCCTGATTTTAGCCTATGGAAGGGAAACGCCCACCCTGATACTAGTATTCACTCTCAAAGGTTAATAGCACTTTCGGCAGAAATTTTCATATCGTAACTGGCTTTCATGATGAACCAATTTACACAGATGATTTCTAATTAATAATAAATTAATTATTGAAATTCATGCATTTAGGTGTGTTTAATATTTTTAATAGTAAATAAAAAAATGTTAAAATAATAACCGAAACATTAAAGATAAAAATTATTAAGTATTAAGTATTAAGAAACAAAAAAGTGTTTTATCTTCATTTAAAAACATCGTGAACAAACCTTACAAGTATATAATTTGAAAGTGAAGATTTAAAATGAGAAGTTAGAAAGAGTATGTTTAAAGATTGCCAATACCCAAGCAACACCACAAGCAACGCAATTTCCAAAAACTAATTTAATTCCCTCAATAGTTTAATGCGATTCAAGTAACATATACTACTCGATTAATTAAGTATAAATCATTTCCAACGGCATTTACACACGGAGAGGGGAGGAATTGAGTTATTCGTAAACAAGTTGTCTAAGCGCTTCGGTTTGAAGCAAATTGGAAACTGCATTAATAACTCAAGATTAACATCTAACAATGCTTTGATTGCTGATGAAATGATTAAAGTGTCAAGTTTCTGCGGGCTACAAAGTTAGAGGTCAATTAATACACAGCGAGTAATTGTAATGATAAGCAGGAATTTCCTCACAAGTTTCTGCTAATTGTGAAGGAGCAAGGAAGAATAATTGTTCGATATGGATTAAAGGATAGTTTAAAAAGCAAATAACAGATTTTGTTAAAACCAAGCCCTCCATATTTCAAGCGAGTTAATAGGCCGAGTTATTGGTCTAAGGTCGCAAAACGTTCACCGATTAATATATCGGCGGTTACTACAATTCGCAGGACTCAACAAGAGAAAAGAACTCTATTTCATAAAATTGAATCCTCAAGCTACTCGCAGTGGAATAATTTCGGAAAAAACATGAATCGAGATTTACAATAGGTATGCAAAGATTGTTAAGACCTTTCCTTACCAGATATGACAGGTTTCGGGGGTCTTGGAGGAGGCGGCGCATTAACATCAGGGCTTTGATGTTGACCGGAGGCGATTACTCCTATTTTTGCATTGTCACCACTTCGAGTGGAGGAGACTGGCAGGAAGTTTGCGGAACGGGGTCTGGGTGTGGGCGCAGCGGTGGGGCTACTATCGATCGTTCGTCGGTCATCACTGGAGATGGCTAGACAAGAGGCGGGGGAATCAGATTAAAACAATTGAATGCGGTAGGTAGATATCATAACTGCCTCATGCTAGGATAATGCAAAAAGTTAGACAATGCAACAATCACCAGCTTTGAACCGAGCAGATTAGAACGAATAAACACGTAATTAGATTACTAGGTGAATATACTTACTCCTCCCAACTGAATGAAAACTCTAAACTCCTCGTAGTTAATCCGATTACCAGTGTAAACTAATGAGAGGCGGCCAACCCATTATGAGGTCTATGCAATCTGATAGGAATTTCGGATATTAGAAGCGTGCCTGAAGAATGGTAGTAGGCATAGAAGTAGCAACTGTGTTAGGTGATGCCTGGAGAGGTTTATTAGAAAAAACAACTAGTCTCCGGCTACATCTCGAATGCCTAGTAAAAGTCGTGCGATCGGCAATAGGTGGTTAACTAACAAGGGACTTGAAGTAGTTAATCAATGCGTCTAAAGTAACGATTGAAGTAGATTCGTCCGTATTTAACTTAGCTTTTTATAAGGATTTGAATAAAATTTTAATCAATGTAAATAAATAAATGAAAATAAATGATCAAATCTAGATGGAGAACACAGATCAGGACGACTCAACGCTGCCAAGGATACTCTATGTTAGAGAATCGGCAAACGTTTTCATGCTTGCTGTTGACAAGACTCTTGAAGCCCTGATAGTCTGTAAAGGAAGAATGAAGAAAGTCACAAATTGATCGTGAAAAGGTAACTTTATCAAATAGGCGGTAAAGATGTAACCCACTTCTGTCTTGACCCCCAACTTATTCTATTTGAGCTAAGCCAATAGGAAAGAAATGGTGGCATGTTTAAGTGTCATTTCAAATGCATAGGTGATTCGTAGTTTGTAATCAGCACACCGTACTACTCGACAATCGGCAACTAGCGATCAGTAGTATGAAAATATCAAAACCTGATTCAGGAATAATGATAAAATCAAGCTTCATACATTAGAACGCTAAATTAGAGATTATTTAGGCCGAAAATTTAATATCTTTCGCCGTCTCACATGCCGCACATCATAGCAATCATACATTGATTAAAATTAAGTACTATGTATGTATATATATATATATATGGTACACAGCACATGCAATTAGAATAGAAAGAATCACGAATAGGAAGGGGAAGGCGATTAGATAGGTGCTAGCAAAGTTACCAGAGGCCCATTTCGAGGTCGTCGAACTACCGTTTGCCAGCCGTCTTCTTCCCCGTAATCTAATTATTGTTTGATAAGTTTGATAGAGGCGATTAGAAATGACAGGTGGCTATTGTGAGGATAGTGACACGAGATTTGAAAGGTTTGATAAGATAGAAGGATCATTACGCACACGTACACCAGGCAAAACATTCAATTAAGGGGAGAAATTAACGCAAAAAACATAAGTAACCTACCTCTTTCATCTGTCAGTGAATCATATTCAAGTTCCGAAGTCTGCAAAGAAAGCAAGGAATACTAATTAAAATAGCAGACAAGTAACAATTGACCAATTAGAGTGCAAACATATTGAGTGAATCATCACATTCCCACGGTCAGTGCACCCCAACTCAATTTAAATAACAATATCATAATAAAATAATGATCCAGAATAAGGAAAGTAAGCCGGAATTCATCCATTGGAGGAACAAAATGACATTTTTTGAAATAGTTAATAATTGAGAACTGAGAAATCGTGCTAAGTTAAAGCATGATGCCTAAATTTTGAAAACAAGAGAGGAAGACGACGCATAAGAGAACGTGATTTGAATAGCAGGAAATCTAAGGCACCGTACCGTGTCGACCAAACCAAACGAGGTAAGATATTAAGAAAAAACGGAGATTTCTGGTGGCTGAAGCCACTCGATTTGTAATCTAAATACGCGCTTAAAATAAGACGATAGTAAGGTTAAAAGAGAGACGAAAGGTCACAGAGTAAATATTTTGAAAGGCACAAATAGGAATGGAGCTCTAACAACATTCAAATTAGAAAAGGGTTTTGCCTCCTATTCATCAGTTAGATGATCTTAATCTCTCATGGACTGCATTATCGATCATCGAACTCCCACGCTCACATTCGGGCAAATAAGACCAACTGTCCGGAAGCCGACGTTGTAGCTATTAGCTAAGCAGAGAGCCAGTCATTTACCAAATAGTCAAACCCATATAGGTAAATTTATTTTGTCCATAAAAAAGTTCTTTCCCTCCTCTTCTTCTTCTTCTTCCTTGAGTCTGAGTAGCTGTAACTTTAATCAAGAGCAAATGAAAGGTTGAGTTCATCTGTGCCTATGAAATGGAGGAGTTTATACTGAAATCAGATTTCAAGTTGGATCAATGCTTACACTTAGAGAAAGGGAGAGAGAGAGAGAGAGAGGCTAACTCGAGCAAATAAGACCAAAACGCAGCACATGGGCTAAAAGGTTGCGAGCAAGAAATAGTGCATAATATTCAATTTTTTTCTACGTTGACTATCCAACACTCGGTAATAAAAATTAAAAGTAAATCCATGAGATTTTTTGGGGGCCGCCTGCAGTTTTTAAATAAAAATACAAATAGTACAACCGTTTTAGTTAACAGAATGGGGTTTTGGAAATGTTTAATCTTTCACAAAAAGAAGAGGGAACGACTTATATGGAGCGAATCCCATATTAGCTCAAGTTTAGAGCCGTGATACTAACTTGCTAACTCCTAGTCAGTTGGTGTTAAGCAATTCGATTAACTAAATTGAGATTATGTAAAGCTTCAATTCCGTATTTCTGTTTCAAGCATATACGAATGTCCGCAGAAAAGAATACAAAGCTTCTGCACTATAATGATAGAATCACCGTTCCTCAGGAGCCAATAGCAACAAATTTTGGTTACCTTATGCCAAATAGTATGGACAAATGCGGTTGAGACACCACCTACGAGGATATCATCCGCAACACTAGCATTCAATCCACCTGTGAGCTGATTGGTAAATAGTCCCCACTCGGACCGAATCAACTAATAATTAGCTTACTTTCATCAAAAGTAATCGAACGTATTACTAATGACAGAAATATTGAAACAAAATTATTGGCAATTCATTAAACACTATATGAAAAAAAATTGTGAATTGAATAAATATGGGGAAAAGTGAAAAATGCGAGTTCTCATTACTAGAGCAAAGAGTTCCTACGCTTCAAACAACTCGCACAAGCAAATTTAGGCTTAATCATTATTTCGTTAATGGAATATATTTAACAATGATTCATAGCTATATTTTCACCTTAACGGAAGTAGAATTGCAGGAAACTGACAAATCTTAAAAAAATTTCAATTGCAAATTAGAATCAAATTTTGTACAGGCATTTCAGACACAGAAGGCGGCGATTCTAGCCTCAATCGACTCCATAAAAGCGGTGAAAACTTGATTTAAACAATCAGATACAATAAAGCAACCCACCTTGTCAGTTTGGCACTCCGCATCAATGGGGCATTTTTTCGACTGATTCGCCTGACGAAGAGTTTCCAGGTCAATTTGTAGACTTTCTTCCCTAAATTTGTTAATATAAAAGGAAACCTTTTACTACCACAATAAAAGTACGCAAGGTTAAAATTTGGGGAAAAATGTGACAATGTAATATCCATTCACGCCTTAAATGTGCTCAACTGATAGTCGAGATTAATCACTTAAAAGGGAGCGGAAGGTAGAAGATAATTGCTCTCGACATTGAAGCGTCACTCATGGTATTTACAATCTTGAATTCATAACAGACTCCAAAAATCAGTGATATATGTACTTAATAGGAAAAGACAAATGCATATACTATTCTGACCTTTCATTTTCGGCAATTTAACAATCCCAGGAGAGTTAACCACCGCAGGAATAAGGCATGAAGCTTAATTTTAGGGACACACCAGTTAGCATGGTAAAAGGACTAGTCGAATACATTAGAGTTAAGTGCATTTTAGTTGAACATGATTAAATATCAAAGAATGTAGTGACATAAGATAAATAAAAAACGTAGCCACTAAACACTTAACGATAGTTAATATTTTCGCAAATATTTACAAAAATAAGGAGACAATCAAATTTTACTGTCACGAGAAATTGTTAAATTTTAGAAAAAAATTTTCCTTCCCCCACTAAATTCTTCCTCCTATTTTTGCTCTAACCTCATTGGTTGGACATGGGGGAAAAATAACCTTCACACATTCTTAAAACATTTGCTCTTCATGTTCTTCCCTCCAGTTGGAAAAAAAATCAATAAAGAAGGATTAGTCTAGTCAACCTTAAAAGACGATCAACGATAAATAACAACTTTTTCTTCATATTATGCGCTTGTAGATAAATTGAAAATTCCCCGACTTGACGTCAACCAAATATTCATTTCAGGACACCGAATATATATAAAATGGGATGTGGGATAGACTTACCTCTACGTGATGCAACCTAGTCAACGTATACTCATACGGCAAAAAAAAGTCTTTAAACCGGCAGTTGACTTCAAACTATCACGACCCGACTATAGGTCACATTTCACCACTTCCAGAGTACTCACCTTACCTTACCTCTTTCTCTACCTTTAGGTCTGTCTTTTATACATCTGTGAATCACTCTCTGTTCCCCCCCTCCACTTTTTGTAAATTTGATGTTCTTCCCTCTGTGAGCCACGAAGTCAACTAAAGAGCTAATGACAACTATCATAAAGCCTGCCATTTGATAGAAATAAATAAATATTACTAAAATCTATCTGAACAGGCATTAAGTAAAAGCCTAATAAATCAACCACTAAGAATGAATAAGATATATTAAAATTGTAATTTCTGTTCACATTATGAACAATCAAAAATTTACAACTCCAAAACTAGATGATTATAGCCAGAATATGACCTTTAAGTCCTGTTTAGGCACTTTGGACGTTCTTTAATCGTCTCATGCAGCCAGACGTTGTGTGTGAATGTAAAACCTCCCGGTAACCACACCTTCAGTCGAAATAAATGGTAAGAAATAATTAACAACACAGGGATGCAACGCTCTTTCGGGATAGCGTGATTGATTTGTCGAACATCTTCATTTTCTCTTGCTAATTTGAAAAAGGAAGTGACTTGGTGAACAAAACAAAGATTTCAACAAAAAAATTAATATTTGGAACGTGAAGCTGTTCAAGTTCCATTTTATGCAACTTCAGTGATGCATCCTACGTAATCGATAGGCGGGGCCACATTCAAGTTAAATAGGATTAGCCCCCCTCAACGTCTTCTGGTGAAATACGCGCGTTCAATAAGTCCTAGCAACCAGAGAAGTGGACTTTTAGCGTCGAAACACAAGACCATTTGGCCGAAACCACCAACATTAGTTTGTTAAAAGACTGTCACTAAAGTAGGCAGAATGTTTCTATTGGTTGATCCTAACCAGAGAGCAATAAATTTGCCTTACATCGAGAATGTTTTAGTTTCCGCGAAATTACAAAGAAAACAACAAAAGAACCGAACTCCTCGAGGTTTACTGCATCAATTATTTCTAAAAACCCTGACCATGGTAACTCAATGGTCAGCATTTTTGGGACTAGTTCAGTAAATCTACATCAGAATTGGAAACCCGAATTAAAATGGGAAGCGTTACAAAGTCTGAACCAAATTTAATAAGGATATACCATGTGTTTCGTAACACACTAGGCATTCACTTAAACGACCAAGGTATTGGAAGGTACAGTAAACAAATATAAACACATGAACACTACATCGAAAATGCAATATGAGTGCACACAGTTGGAAATCTCCATTTCGGGGTATACGATAAAGTCTCCGCTGTTCATTTACAATAACTCCAAAGTCTACTTTTTAAACCCATCTTCGGGAGAACGGTGACTTAAAGGGATCTCGATTTCTGCGACCTGTTAATTAGATGCAGTTAAAAACAATGCGATTGGCCACTCCGCGCACCTAATATGGACCGAGAGACATCGAACTCATGGCCAACGGTTTCATAGATAACCAAGGTAACCCATAACCATAGCGGTTAGGTTCCGTGATTTTTAGTTGCTTAATCTGAAGTACCTTTAAGCAGGCATTAAGGGTTGAAAAAAATTTAACCATTTGTTCATGAAACGATCAGTGCTAGATGTGAGTAGAAAGATTTCAGATCTAGAAACAACAAAAACCTGACACCACCATTCGTTCTGCCAATAAATTCAAATAGGGAATGTCGTGTTGGATAATCGCCACACAACGTGAAAATCATAAACTAAAACAAATATTTGACTTCAAAATACTTATCTATATGAGTGTCGATCAAATAAAAAATGTATGAAATAGTAGGGGGGGGGGGGGGGAGGAGGGGAGGGAGGGGGGAGGGTAAAGGAGGGCACGGCATTTTAAGGGGAGAGAGAGCGCTAGAGGGCACATGCAAAACCTCCGCATAAATCAAAATGCGAAGCAATTAGGGAATTCAAAACTAATATAGAGTAAAACCCAAACATATAACGGTTAGTATATCAAGATTTTGATGAGCAGAAAAGTAACTTGAGCGGCCTGTTGCCCCAAAATGATCCTAGTTCCAATTTAATGGTGGTGCTGCGATGAATAGAACTGAAAATAAAGAGATGAAAACTCAAGCAAACATCAAATGAGACTGTTAAAAAGACAATTAATAGCAATAACCATCGTGTACACTTCGAAAAATTTGCGAGCAAATGTCGAAACAGACACAGATATTACAAGAAATGCGAACACAGTAAAGGATTCTTCCAAAGCACGCTATGGCAAGGGTTAGCAACACTTGACTTGCGTGGTGTGAAAAACTCACATTTTACCACCAGACACGATTAAATAATTGTGCATTGTGATTGGCTGTCTATGTCACTGGGCATACACCCATAGATATCGACTTTGCGACCTGTCAATCGATAGATGAACACCGGAGAAGCTTGACTGGCTGGATCGCGGAAATAAAGGACATCTTTCATTCATACAATCACACCAACTACAACCATCCATGTACTCGGATTATTAATCACCAGCTGTCCAAGCAGTGACTGTATCATAAGTACATACATATTTTTGCTGGAAGGAAGCATTCAAATGATGACCGCTTAAACGACCAAGGTACTGGAAGGTACAGTAAACAAATATAAACACATGAACACTACATCGAAAATGCAATATGAATGCACACAGTTTGAAGGAAGCATTCAAATGATGACCGCTATAATCTTGTCTTGAATATTATTGGTAAAAAAGCAGTGAATAAGTTAGACGTGCATTGACAGTGACACAGTTGGTGGTACTAATATCGAAATCACCAAATAAATGACTAACCAATCATGTCTCAATGGAGGGTGGGGGGGGGGGGGTGGAGGGGGGAGGAAACAATATTAGTCAAGAAAGTGACTAAAAATTCAGAAGTTGACTCAGAGACAGAATAAACCCCTTCCAGTCAATTATGCCACAAGAGAACTAAAGTATATACCCATCTACTGCGCCAAAAATTAATAATTAGATAATCCTTCTCTCGCAATGCGCAAAAAGATTTATGGATAACATTTGCTTACATTAACTAATTAAACTATGCGAATAGTTTATTTGCACAGCGGCATTAGGGGAAAATGAGTTCATTCAACTGTACTTTTGTCAGCATACAGAGCAGGTGGTGCTAGCACGAGAGAATAAAGTGAAAGAAACAAACAGAGTTTGACAAATAGGTAAGAAGGCAAACCGTAAGGGAAAAACAAACTAATCACTGGATGCAAAAAAGAGGCCCTCAAATGAAGGGGACGTCTCTTAGCCGAACTTTGTCCAACACTTAAGCAACTTGGTCTACGCGATTACTGCTACCCTGAACTTCCAATGTCAGTGTATCATCAAGAATGGAGAAACTGCAAAGCTATTATTAATAATTTTCATCTCGTAAACTACCTACGTTACCGTTTAAGTGGGGAATTTTCAGGATCCACTTACAGTCCATTAAATTCAAAAGTCCATGATTAATATTGAAAGGAAATCATGAGTACTTATAAAGGTGCAGAAACCATCTTTATAAAATGCTCCAAAGTTTCCATATCTCAAACAAAACGCCAATCGGTGACTAGCAGACCTAAAGAACAGAAAATAAAATCAATCACAGTGATTCCTTTCAAATCGATAAGCGCATAACCAACACATTGCCTAATAACGGAGCTTCTCCCCTAGATGAGATTAGTACAATTTGGTTACTCCATTTGACCACATCTGGCAAGTATAGGAGTAGAAAACAAAAAACGTCTTTCCGATAACTCATTTTCAATGAACAGAAATGAACTGGGTTGTTATATTCATGAGCTCCAATTTCCTAGAATTATATTAATGACTTACAATGATGATATCAAAAGTAGCACAATTTTGCATATAGATCAAATAATCGATTTGAATTCACCTTTTAATGGCAGCTTCATAGAGTTCGACGAGAGAGAAATACTTCGCTTGCAGATCTCCGGAATTGGTATCTGCTGACTTGACCCCATTAGCCATTTGGTCACCTTCCGTCTCCTCAGTATCTTCTCCTTGCTCCAACACCGGACTCAACCGACCCCTTCCACCATTTTCAGATGTTGAAGTTCGAGTTGGAGAGTGGTCACTTCCACCCTCGTTACAACCATTTGGACCAGGTGTAGATACAGACATTGCTGATTGAGCTTCAGCCAAGCGGGTCTCGAGATTATGACATCGAAGGCAGAGCCTTTCAATGGCCTCGTCAGCAGCCGCTTCTTGATCAGTGAGCTGAAAAGAAGAGCAGACAAATAGGTAGGCAATGGATGAATTACGTTACCTCACTTCAGTTTCGCCTCCTTTTTTTTCGCAAAAATGTCAAAAGAATATCCCGAAATTACTTCGGTAGAATTCAAAATTTTCAGTGATAAAACTTACCCTCTTGGACCAATGGATTTAGGGACGAAGTTATATTCACGATAAATCAGAGACTGTTAGAGCAAGTGAAGTTAATGGCCCTTCAATGTATTTTAGGTCCAGAGCAGGAAGACAAGATAAATAACGATAGCCAATCACTCTATTTAACCAATTGATAAAAAGGCATTGTATATTGATACAATAGCGCCTAAGAGCCCAGGAGTGAAATGTTAAACCTTGAGCTTTGAAATTGAAGATGTTGAAGTTTACCTTGGGAGTGGAAAGTGGAGAATCAAGGGAAGACTTTCCCTCAAACGAGTGCCAGATTTCTCCTCATTGGACATCCTCGGTAGGTAGAACTTTTGTTTTTTGACGTATTTTTTTACCCCTGCTACCGTCAGTGAGTTGACAAATTTTTACTCGAAAATACACTCACAGGGGAGCAAAATAACAATATTCAAGGAAATGCCTCCAATTAATAATTTGATATTGCACAAATTAAAAGCCTTGGAATGTGTTAGCGTGATAGAGCATTAGAGTTGAAATAGCCATTGGAATAATAAAGTTTATATGGCTAAAAAAACTCGATTCAATCAAGTACTTTTAAGAGAACTCTGTGATTGGGCTTTACTTGTTCGCATTTTGTCAATCATTTTGAACTTTTAATTGCAGTACTTTCCTCCAGGAAGTTACGTATTCACAGAAAAAGAACCATCCTCCATGGTGAGGCCATGAATTTGGAATAATTAGATGAAAGTACACATCCGGTGGTCAGAAGGGTGGTTGTACTCCTGCTGTAGCCAAGAGGAAGATTTTGTACTTATAAGGACTCAGGGGCAGTAATTATTAACGTTATTAATCGTTCTTCGAAAAATTTTTTTTCTGACAATATGCTTAAAATAATTAATGTCCAGGTTGACAGGATGCGAAACTAGGTTGATATTGACAGTAAGCATAAATAAAATTAAGTCTAACTGAGGTGATGAAAATTCTGTTTAGTATTAAACTCATTGCTACCTTGACAAAAGTGAGAAAAGGTTTACTTGATATTAGGGACCAATGGATCGATATTAATAATTTAGGCAAAATGCCACCTATCTCCCACTAATATCGGATTAATAGTGAAAGGTGACATTCAACTGGCGATTTCAAATAAATCCCCGAAAATTGTGTAGTTATTATAACCTGGCATAAATTTAAAAAAATTTTTGTCAGGAAAGCAAAAATATCTAGAAAGACTGCACACGTCGAATTCCGAAATAAAATTAAATTAACAACTTCAAAAAGGTTACACTGGACACAAAGTCCAATCATGTTTAAAACTTCCGCAATATACTGGCGAGAAATAAAAGCTATGCAGTAAATCACACACCCTCTGACCGAGACGTCGGACCCTCGATCTCAGCCTCTTGATCTGCGCTTCGGAAGCAATTAGATCTTGCGCTAGACAGAATACCAATGGACTTATGCTCCTAGGAATTGAAGATTTCAGCTTCGCCCTGTCATTCTCTGACAGGAGTCCAAACGCCAGGTCTTCCCCAGAATTCTGCTTTCTCTCCCCACTTTCTATTCTCTGCAATGCAGTCAGGATCACTTGACCAGGATAATTATGCTTATGGTGTGACGAACTGCTATCTCCAAGGGTATTCGATGAAGATGACATCAGGCCAGCATCAAAGGAGGAGGATGATTCAGTATTTTTCATACTGACCTTCCTACCGGTACGTTGCATATCATCAGTACTCTGTCGAAGTGTTATATCTTCTTCCTCGGTCTCGGTGACATTGGTGGAAGTGGGAGTGTTGAGGAAAGGTTCATCACAGGTTGAAAGACCATCATCCACGTCGATATCGTTGTACTCCTCTTCATCATCACATTCAATATCAATGTCCTCATCGTCAGATAGATTTGCTTTGGCTGCTGCTAGAGATGCATCTTCAAGGAGTTTTCGTAGTGCCTCACCATTGTCATTGTCGGAGATTTTCTAGGAAGGAGTAAATTTTACAATAAAAAATGTAGCAAACGATTATCACCACAACTTAAAAAAGCCACTATCGGATTGGCTTTATAAGTGAAACGCAGATAATAAGATTAGCAGCATGAATATGAAGCTACAGATGAATGACTTGAGGAATTCAATGAGGGGAAAAATGACACCTGACGTGACTAAGGCACCAGTGCTAACTTATTAGAGGAAAAGAGCTTAGAATGAAGTTGTTGCAAGAACAAGCATTCAAAAGCTAATTTATTCTAATTTTAACACGGAGATGCCGCGTGAGTTTATGCTTTTATTACTCAGAGCCTACTGAGAGGTCAATTTAATTTGGTAACTAAGCCAGCAACATTTAGTCATTAGCATCTTTACTGCCGCGTGTAGACAGATGGGAATGACAAGGGCATTTTGAGCACAGTAGAGATCACTAAAGTTGATAAAAAATCCCACGCAGCTTAAAATTATGTGCAAGTGAGTTGGACTAGACCACCACCTTTGTAAATATGCCCACTCGAAGTGAGTATTGTAGAGTCGCTCCGTTGGGGTTTTGGAAACTTTTAAACCTGGAGGGTAGAAACGGAGTCGATAGTGCCTGTTGCATATTTAGAACCATTAAGTGATCGAAATTCTCCCCACATAGACATGTGATCAATTATCTTCATTCGCTAAATGACGATGCCACGAAACACATCAAAAGTGTACTTAAATTTTGTCAACAATTTGGTAGATGCCTGCAACTGAGTTGGCCTTGACAAATGATGACCGCGTTTTCGGATTCAATGGAAGTTAACTAGAGGTGAGTGAATGCTAGCAATTTAAAACCAATCCAAAAAATGGTTCTACTGAGAACTTATAGATACAGGGGGACGTGGAACGTACAAATAATTGAAGGATCATATAGCCGTTTTTCTACATTCATTAATAGGAGGCCGCATAGTAAACAAAAACAATCCGTCGACAGCATTTGCTCCAAAATATTTCATGCTTATAACACACCACAGTAGGCAATAAATTGGAGAGACAAATATATGAAATGCATCGATTAAGTGATGAGCCCCTTTCTTGAGATATTATACTAAGATGTGGAGAAGTTCATTTGAAAATCAGCTCTTTAACAATAAAACACTTGTTGTCATAATTGAAGTTCCAAGTGCTTTTACTCAAAATGACCTTTGGGTTTATATAAATTAGGAAAAAGAACTTCACGTATATAGGAAAACATTTAGAGCAATGGATTTAAAAAAGCGGAGCTAAAGACGATAGGCTGTTTTTTGTGATGGATGTGTGTGGACCTCAGCTGACGTTAAACGGAAATTTATTAGAATCCCCTCCCCTCTCCATGTAGATAAAATGAAACCCGCTACCATCAATACTACAAGCAGTTGGTAAAAAATTTTGAAGAAAGACGAGATTAGCCAATTGGATTGCGATCACGACCTCGATCTCGATAGACCTCGATCTCTAACAAAACAGTTAGGAAATTTAGCACACAACAGACAATGGGCTTGCGACCTTCTAAACGATCGATTGATTGAAGAACTTATGCATAGAAATCAGCCCAGTCTATGACCTTAACGTCTCCTTTCTCACATCGAAAGTATGTTCTATCACCTTAAATGTGGAGTTGGACTCCACCAGTCTGTCTGAGAGAAAAAAAACAAGAGCAAAAGCCAAAACAAAGAGAGTTTTGAAATATTTGGTCCAGAGAAGGACTATCCATTCCCAAAGGCAAAACACAAGTTTAGCCCAAGTGAGCGTGTATATAACATAGAGAAAAAGTCGACCATAATGCATATTTAAATAACAAGAAAGACAATTTTCATTCAGACAATTAATTAAAGGTAGCTGTCATAAGCTTTCTGATTTCCATGCTAGAAAACCAAATAACAAGAAGTAAAATAGCCCCTCGAACATAATTGTGATAAGGTAATGTCAAGAATTCGGCTATTTTATCAGTAAGACCCCTCGATTTTAATTCGTCAAATCGAGACGGATGAAGAGAATTGTATTTGACGTGACTAAACATGCAAAAATTCGACATATTTGACGTATCAAAGTTCAAGTAATTTGTTTCATCCAACACCCATAGATGCGCTTAGGATTAAACAAGATTGACTTACCAGGGACTGGAGACCTGCTTCCACGTTCTTTTCATTCGCATCGGAGCTAAATGAGCAGGAATAAAAGAGAAGTCAGAATAAGTGATTGCCAAATTAATTTAATTTCCGGACATTGCGTAAAAAAAGTACCGGAAGCACACCCACCCCCCTCCCCGCAACATCGCCTTCTTTTTAATTCACATTTTTTGATGAGTCATCCACGCCAGGTAAATACGAAGATAGTCAGCTTTTGAAGTTAGAGCTAACACGACAACATTCGTACATTCTAAATTTACTCAAAGCAGGAATTGAACAGACGTCTATTTCGTGTAAAAATTGTTAATTAACTCAAGAGAATTAGCTAAAGGAACACACCTTAGCACAGGCATATTTTTAGGTAAATGGGCTCTTCGTAGTAGCACTCTGCCAACTTAAATTTTTACACAAAACTGTCGCCTTTTCGACGAGCTCAGCCTCTAATGATCCATCACCACTTTCACTTGAGAAAATGATTTCCAACTGGTGATTAATTGACAAATTCTTGAATACTTAATCGTCTATCGATCTTTAGAGGGAAGTAATGCTCAATCAGCCGATATAAATCTGATTAGCTTAGTAACTTAGTATAAGCGTGCATACATCAATATCACAAGATGAGCACTTAGTGACTTGAAACACTGAATCAGTGTCTTTCAAACACTCATCGCTAACCAACAAACACAACAAAGAAACTTTAAACCTTTAAATCCCAACAAAATTAAATACAGGGAAGATGAAAGTGGACTGCTGTGTTCTGCATTTCCGTCCTGAAACTAGGTTTGTCGATCCCACAGTTTTAGGTAGAGAGAGAGAGAGAGAGAATGGAGCGTTGAGCCTTAATTAAAAGATTTGCGCATAGTAAAAGAAGCCTGTTTTGATGCAAGTGCATAGACCAGGAAATATTGACAATACTTTTCACGCTGTTATTAGCATTGGTTTTCCATACATTATAGAAACCGTTCGGGATTAGCTTGACAGTCCTGTCAGTAAAAAAGAAACGATAGCGAATGATGACAAAATGTAAGTGATTCTACACTTTCCCTGCGAAGGGTTTGGCAAAGGCGATTAGGTTTCTTCCTCCACAGCGCAGAAGGGATACATGAGAGCCTAACACGGGTCAAGATCAGCGGAGTTCGGAACTGATGTAGCCATAAAAATTGGCTTACAACCATCTCTGACTTTCCTTGCGGTGTGGTAGGGAGCCAAATCCTGCTGCCACCGTACATATGGCCTCGTCCGTTATCCAGGCTTTAATCATTACAGTGGACAGAATTCCGCCCAAGCCCCCTTTTCAAAAAATGCGGAGGAAGAGATCACTTTACATCGCCCTCAGCTGAGGCTTACACAAATCAGGAAATTTAATCTACGTGACTTGAGGCTCATTCTTTGTAACTGCATGCAGGACAAAAATATTTCGCATCGAAAAAGATTCAGATTGTTTGTGCTTAAGCAGAATGTTTCATTTTGCTCAGACGATTTTCCGGAGCATTATTGTGTGAGAAGTTGACCTCTGCGACGCTTGCATTAATTTTTTAGTAGTAAAGATTGTGCGCGAACATCATGGTAGAGGCTGAAGCATTTAATTTATTGTGGCAACAAAGTCCGAATGGCGATGAGAGGGTGCTCCAATACTTCTACAGCAGATTTCCTCGATTAAACCAAACCAAATAATCTCTTACATTGCTCTCTTCTAACCACAATAGCCTTGTCGTTTCCACTGCAATTCACTAGCTCATGCAGGATTCTTTTATACAGTACTCAGAGAGTGTCGAGCAGCTACCATAATTTACCCTTTTTATTGATGGCCGACACGGATTATCACAATACGGGTTATAATCTTTCATAATTCAGTGGATACCAGTCACCCATTCTCGTTGGCATGACATGAAAGAAGGGCTAAATTTTTTAAAGGAAGCGTAGCGTAGGTGAACATTACAAAAGGGAACATCATAAGGGAATGTTCGGTGGACATTACCCAACAGTTTGCGCACCAGAAGCATTTAGGACCCACAGCAGTCTGTGAAACACGTTTTCAAAAAATCGAAGTTTAAGTGAAGCACCCAATTACAACACATAGGAATGCGATTAAGAGTGGACTGACGAGAGAACCAGGATTCTATTATTTAGTTAGTCTGCACCAAAACAGTCATCCAAAAGGGTTGTGATTAGCGATGGCCTTCACATAAATAATTTGGATGATAGTTGACGCCCGATTTATTTGTTGACAAATGCAGCCAACCGCACTCACGCGTGTCTCACAGCAGACTGATGCCGCCGACGAGATTAGTTTTGGTGGTATCAGGTGACGGGTAGTACCAATGGAGCTTATTTTGAAAGAGGTGTTAGCAGGTTAAAAGCGCCTCATCCTTAATCAAATACAACTGTCTAATCATTAGCAAAATAACTTCACCCTTTGAGCAGAGGCGTGTGTATAGATATGGAGCTTGCAACTCATGAACTATTCATTATGGTCAGTTATAAAAATTGGCCAGCGAATGAAAAAATGCCAGATTTTTTCAATGAGGATCGAAAAGTTACGAACACTTTACTTCGATATATTTGGGAAATATTGCACAATTTAATTGCATCTCCGCTATGTTAGACTTGAGCAAGAACGTTCTGCGTCCCAAACTTTGAAGAAAAAAAAACAGAAATTAATTGAATTTGCAAAACCGACCGTCAATAAACATAGGCCTTAAAAAGATACTGTTCATGATGAAAAAAACTTGTCTTCAAGGTCTTTGGACGTACCCTCGATCTCCTAAATTGGCGTATGGATCCATACGCGCCTATTATTAGTACCTAATAAGGTAGACAATCAAGCTAAATACTCAATGTATCCACGGTGTATTTTCTTATTAGAAAGGGAAACAGTGGTTATAAGTACTTCCTCCATGTCCTCTCCTTAAGGGTTCGAACTTTCAAGCCCCCAAAGACTATTTAACTGGCGGAATATCCTCCTAATAGAGTCGAAATTTTAAAAGCACAAATTCCAAACCAGGAGATTATAATGACTCTACCGACTGAAGAACATGTTCTTTACATCTCAGGCCATCGGTGTCACATTTAATCAGCATGATGGAAAAGGCGTGAGATGTCATAGGAGAATTCCATTTACGCATGAGAAATCAAAGCCCTTGGCAAACAAAGAGCCCATTAGCAAAAAAACAACTCGTATCAATACGAAGTAGATGAATGTTGGAGAGCAAACGAAAAAGCTATATAAGATTTGTAGGATAAAGTGAAGTCAATTTTATCACCCTTTTTTTCAATCGCAAAGGCAAACAAAAACTTCCAGTGCCAATTTCTTTGTTCCTTTAAGAATGGTGGAGGGATTGGAACACTTCTTACTAGAATGCACCCGCCAAAGTTGACATCAAATTCAACGTAAGTCTCTTCTAAAGAAAAAGCAAGCATTCCGAGTACTATGGGATCAAATTGACAGCCCCTCTCACCAAATTCTTTACCTCTTCAGGTGTTGCTAAGCATCCACTTGTACAAATAGCATAATGTAGACTACCTTTATCAAAAAACAGAATACCCAAAACACGGCTCTTTCTAAGTGACTAATGTCTCAATCGAACGACGAATACTTTTTTCCGAAATAATCATTTTACTTACTCTAAAAAATACGCTATAGCTATAGGTGCAATGGCATATTTCTATTGTATTTCGCCAAGTTAATTTCAACGGTTAAGTGCCTTATCGCCTAAATTTATACACCTCTAATCACCTTCTGGATAAGCTTGGCATTAAACATTATGGCATTCCATTTTTGGCCAATCTGGTTTGAAGGTGTGAGAGGGAGGCTGGGCAAGAGTTTGAGTTAAATACAAAATAGAAGATCCAAGAATCGATCAGTTACATTAACGAATAAATATGCTTAACAATAGATACTTAAACCGCAAGTCTTTTCACACTTTAAATTGTATGTTGCCAACATCAATTTTACGAAGGGAACGCAACACAAATTTAGACTACAATGTACATTCTGCTGAGTTCATATAAACAAACCAGCTTCTGTAGTCATGTAAATAAGAAAAAAACAGAATGCATCGATTGTCCGAAAGTAAAAAAAAACTCACCTAGCACAGGTACTAGATGTACTCGATGTCATTTGGCCATCAGCTTCAAGAAGAGCCACAATGGAATTCTGAGTATCTGGCTTTTCTCGTCCTACCACGAAACTAAAAGAGAACATGAGTATACTAAAATATTGAAAACAATACTTCAATCGCTTTGACTAAAGACCAAGTTTGAATGCCCAATTATCAAGAGCCAGGTGGCACAAAAGTTTAGGCAAGTTCTTTGTTTCCTTTGTGTCATCTCTGAACAACCTGATTCATAAGAAAGTTAAGTGAATCTAAAATCAATTACTAACCTGGAAACTTGAATTTAGAATACAATTCAGCCATATTGGTTTATTTAATGCAAACAGATAGTAAATAGCAAGACACCCGATACCTCAATTAAAGCGCCTGAGGAAATAGGGACTTTATAGCAGTGAACTATAAGGCTACAGTTTTTTTTGAGAATGAAAGGCAGTATTGCTACAGCTGTTATGGATGCCCATCAGTGATGAGAGCTGATGCGATGTAAAAAGCAGCAAAAATTCAGCACTTATAGAAACCATGGTTGTGAAGAATTAAATTTACCTACGCAATGGAGGAAAGAATGTGTGTGTGTAGAGAAATGAGAGTGGCTTACCGTACAGTTCCTGCTGTGTTTCGAAGCACCGTTGCAGCGAAGTTCTGAGATACGCCAACCAAATTCTGGCCGTCCACTTCAACCAACTGATCATAAACACGCATCCTATAAAAAGAGAATAAATGATCGAAATAGTGATTTGTACTCTTAGGTAGAGACATATTCTACTAATTAGGCATAAAATTCCAGTCAAAGTAGCACCGAATTTTATATATGAAAACCACTGAATTGGACACGCCACTGTTAGGATAGCAAATGTCGAGTTTATAAGTGAAAATAAAAGCTAACAAAGCGAACATTTTTTCTGCTTCTTCAGTACATATTGACCACCAATGTCATCCTCTCGACACCAAAACAATAACACACCAGAATTTGATATATCACCTACATGAGTAAAAGCGTAGGATAGCGATAGCAGCAGCGGCACGTATGAGTCAATAGAAGCAGGCTGATATAAGTTTGCTGTGTGACTAGGCCAATGAGTCACCTCAAGCAAAAGCGTGGTTTGGCTAACAAAACGCTGGCTAGCACACAAACACACACACACACGCACACTTGGCAGATGTGGACAATGTGCATAACGCGAACAGAATGAAAGTCAAAGGAGACTGCGAGAACTTTGCATATGCGTCTGAGACTGTGAACAGGTACAAAGCGCATGCTAGGGGGGGAGGGGGGGTAGAGATGGAAAAAGGCATCTACATGCTTGTTCATTGTAGAATGGGATATAGTAAGCAAACAGATATTTGGATTTGTGTGCTGACGTGATTTAGAGACACTCGAAATAATGAAACTTGGAATGAAAAACACGCAATATGAGAAGTTCACTTCATTGGCAAAGAAAATTGAAAGTCCTTCCCGATTGAGCAATTCATATTTGACAGGTCTTTCCAACTAATAGGCCATTTTAAAATCAAATACGTTAGAAGAAAGGCAATTAGATTTTGAATGGAGAACAATTCCAACTCAATTTGAAGCTAATAGTTTGTAAGCCTTGCTTAAGTTATTTTTGGAGAGAAATGCCCTCATTCAAAGAAAGTAGTAGATCACGTCTGCTGGAATAATCGCTTAGAGAAAAAATACAACAGGAACCTCCTTATTTTACATTCGTGAGATTCATTTTAACTTGAACTATAAATACAATATCACACTTTCAGGGTTTTTTACCAATCAGCTACTTGGAAATCATTTTTCAAGCATGAGGTTAGGGAAAGGGCAAATCGGCCCCTCTTAAAAAGCACCATTAAGAAAAATTTTTCATCAAAAAAAAAAATAATACAAAGCTCACGAAGAATCTATACCTAGAAAATCTTAGGAACTAAAATCTGTAGGTAACAAATTTTCCAGACTCTCACTCGGGTGATTGAGATATACTGCTAAACAGCCGAGGCGGAACGAAACAAAATTTCCCTAACGTATTGTTGATAGGCTTTGGATAAAGTGAAATATTTTTTCCCAAAAAAAGAAGAATTAAAACAACAATTTTGCGTAATTGTTTAAATGGACCAAAATTGTGCGAAGCTGTTGGACGTAAAAGGAAGAAAGTGGAAGGTTATTCCTAATTTTCGAGCACATCATTTGAGTAGAGATTTCGTCACTATTTTGGAGGCCAACCCTGTGAGCTATACCAACTAGATGGCCTTGATAAAAAGGCGGAGTTATAAGAAAATACCCTACAATAGTCCTTCTTTAAGCATTAGAAAAATATCAGCCAGATAACCTAAAGCACTGAGAATTAGTGCCTTAAGGGGAATTAGCTTTACTTATAAAAGTACATATGTAACTAGTGTGCTAAAAATTCCAACTTTATAGAAATAAAGTTACCTCCCATCGACATCCGCAGCACCGCCTGGGGTGATGGCCTTCACAAAAATGCCCAACTTCTCGATCCCGTTTACAAAAGTCATGCCCATGCCTAGGATACTGATACCAAGTCCATTAGTACCTGCAAAGAAATGGGAGAAAATCAATATATACATATATATATATATATATATATATATATATCAGTTGCTTAACCACGCAAACAACACCTCAATCAGGAAAGTAGGTTAATGGGAGTACACACTTTGATATCAAACCACAGGCATACGAGCGCGCCAGTTCGATAAGAACTGGTCTAATGATTTTACTATAATTAGCCAATAAATTAGAGTGTTCTCCTAAACTCCCTCAAAGCATTTATGGTGATTGATAAGCCGCTTATAGAGCCAATAGTAAATTGTTTAGAGGTTGCATGTTGCAGGGAGTGATTGTATTATCATCCATATTAACCAATAGCACAATTTCATAAAAGATTGCTAAGTTATTGGGTAGAAAAAGTCACTTTGGAAGTAGACCTTTCACTGCCCAGGTGAAGCTAAAAGCCATTACAAACTCAAGGGAACCATGTGCTAATAATACCACAATCAATAAGATTACCCTTATTGAGCTCTACTTCAATTAGATCTAGATCTTCAAGGCGTTTCTCCAGTTCATATTCTGCGGAGGCCACCAAGGGATCAATAGCCTCATTTCTTCGTCGATAAGCCGTCACCGAGTGCGTACTAAATACCTACAACAAATAAGCGGGTAAGATCAATTATGGAGAAGTAGTGAAACACCATCAACCCACTTTACTGCTAAAAAAGATCCCGCTCCCCACTCCTCCTCTCCCCGCCTCCTGCCACTTTCACACATTGCAACTAACTAATGACTTTGCAGGCGAGAAAAGAGACATGAACTTACAGAACTCTACAGACACTGCATTTCTTTCCAGCTACAACAAATCTCATACGAGATAGGCAAGACTTCAGACAGGACTATATAAGAAAGCGCGTAAAACACCAAAATAACACTTCTATGAAGAGCACGTATGTGTGCGAAAGCCTGGACGATTGTAAGACAACGAGAAAAAAAGAAATTGTTCTCACTGATTTGCAACAGGGTAAGTGGAGAAACTGGGCGAGAAGGATATGCAAACGATTGCCAAGTGATATATACAAGAGAGAAATAAGGCAGATGGATCGTAACTTGCCTAGCAATAATATTATCACCTCATTATTGGCCAAGGTTGCTTGAGACAACATTTCCAACTCTTCTACTTGCGAAATAGTGTCCGAATACAAAGACGCACATAGGAGGGGGGAGGGGAGGTGAGTCAAGGAACTTAGTGAGAATCATGCAACAATCCAAAATTTCCTCCTTCCAAAGAGCTCACTTTGCTTTGTCATGCACGAGTGTACAAATTGAATTTCATATATCAATGTTCTGATTCAAAGGTAGTCTATGCCAATATTGTTTCAAAGTAGTTGACGGTTTGATTTAGTTCCGTGTTTGAATGCATTCCTTTCATTTAGTTGCATCTTGCTGCAGCAAAGGACATGTAGATGAGGCTAGCAGTAATATTTTAACATGGAACTGGTTACTAGAGTTCATTCAAGATAATTAATGGTACATCTTATTAAGAATGATTGCGCAACGCATGATGATATAAAGATGGAAAAATTAGCTGAAGAAAACAGGTTAAATCCTATTTAGAATTTGTCATAAGAATTCAGTCGCTGATTTTATACGGCTCAAGTTAACAAAGGTTTCAGCTTAAAAATAGCACACAGCGTTCATATAATATTGAGTAGATCGCTGAACATTGATTCGCATCTAGAGAAATGGATGGCGGGACTCTGTTGAATCACATTGGTCAACAGGAAATGTGCTTGAATGACACCCTTTTCTTCTTCAAATCAAGAAGAAGACACAACTTCTCCACTAAGGAGTCCGAAAGGTTTTGATCCAAAACATTTCATCCAGATTCGCTCTTAGCCTAGTTGTTTTTAAGCAAACCTAATTTAAGCCTGAGAGTAAGCGTCAGCTTTTTCTAAACAAAATTTTGATGTTGGCTGGGCTTTAGAGCTTTTGTGAAATTTATGAAATCTATACACAAAACATCCTTGTTTGACCCTTGGTCTATCAATTTCCACACGCACAATTTCTTCAATAACTTCCGCATAGGCTTTTTTCTGACCAGAGTAGGTACTAATATATCCCCCAACCCCCCAACAGGTTTCCCATTTTCACAAAAAGTCAAATGAACCAATATGCATCAACCATTGTTAAATTGAATTCGCTTAAACAAAAGTGCACAGCGCCGAAAGTAATCCGAAAAGCTTAATCATTTGAGAGCCTCGTGCCTCTTTTCTAAGAGAGAGAATACGATCTTCACACTTGACACAAATCAGGCGACAAATTCGGGTCAAGTGATCATCAACAAAATGAGTAAACAAAAATGCCACATGCTCACTTGTTAAGATAAAATATTCTTTACAAACGAAGAAGGTAGTTGGGAATACTGTCTCCAATTTGTAAAGTGATAGAATATGCACAAACAAAGAAGAGGTGTTTGGAAAAAAAACCTCAAAAAACGAGAAGTGGGAAAGTAGTTAAATGACTCTCTCCTAAAGCGTCTTCGCAATCGCCACACACTATTAGCCAACTGTCCTCCTAATAGAGACACGAGATGAGCTATTCTCCTCCACGTGTCGAGGTGGGTGCAGATTCCAAAATTAGAGCCTTTATTCCAACCCAATGGGAAAGAACGTATATTTCACTTGAGGGAAACAGAAATAAACTCTGGTCAAAGTTGATCATCAAGAGGAACAACAAAACCAAATTTAATTATGAATCCTACTTCGAGCGTTTGCGTTTTCATGTCTCCCGAGAGAAAAGCTTATAGTCTTGGGTAGCGAGAAGTAGTGTACTTTAGCATCCACGATACGAAAATTGCATTCCGTTGACTCTGTATTAAATCAAATTTAGCTACTGTTTGCAAGTAGAGCACAGGATCCGTGATAACTGCACTTGCAGGCTAAATATAGCAAGAGTGTTTATACAGCATACTCTGCGAACCAACCTAACAAACACATATTTCTAAAAGAACACATCCACTCGAGATATAAATAATTTATTCGGCCAGAGCGAACGGGCAATAAGCAATCTGATTTAAAACACTGCACAACACAGCCAAGTTAAATAAAAGTGTTAATAATTTAAATGGAGAATATACCTCAGAGAACAATGGCCTTGACAACTAATGATCTTCTAAGTCAATGAACGTTGGTTTTGTCAGCAAATAAGCACCGACTAAAAGTAGTCTGATCAAAGTCCATTTAGCCTACTATCGACGTTAATTGGACCATAATTAAAGCAAATTATTTATGAGTACCTGGTGGACGTAGGAAAAACAGATGGGACAATGCAAAAATTCGCCATTTAAGAAGATCTATTTCAGATTTAGCACCAGATTTAGCAAGAGAATAAAATAGGGCAAAAGAAATATGCAAAAAAATTTACAAATTGTCCAAATGCAAAATGTTTTGAGCGCTTGTCTTAATTATTAATAAGCTTGTGACGACACAAAACAGTCACCTCCTCCTCCTCCCACCCTATCCCCCACTCCCACTGAGGGAAAAATTTGAGCGGAAGTGATAAAAGCCGAGCTCGGCTGAGATAGTATTGAAAAGGAAGTCAGGTGTATTTGAGCACAATTTTACCTGACAAAAAAAGTCAAAAAGAATGCTTGGGTTGCACTCGCGAGAAACTCGTAAGCCGCATGTCTCAAACTGAATTTTCACAGCTATCAGGTTTACTACACGCACATCTGGGTATGGTGAGACCATATGTGGAGGAATTGACATTGTAACAATTGCTTAACCGTTTAACGCCCTTAGAACCCATACGGTTCTCTTTCAAAATAAGATCCATTGTTACTAGATTCGTAACAGAAGGTGCTATTGGCGTTTGAAACATGTTCAATACGTGTCTATAGCCTTCGCCTGATACTACCGAAACTCATCAAGTCGGCGGTATCAGTCTGCTGTAAAGACGCGCGTGAGTGAGGTTGGTGCATTTTTCAAAAAATAATTCGGGCGTTAAGGTGTTAAGTAGACAGCTTGTCATTTGCCACATATTCAGGCTTATATAAGTCAATTAGTTTTGTCATAAAAGCGATCGTCTGATCTATTAGTCTTCTTAAGTCCTCTACTCTGAGTCAGAGTAGATACGGCTTTAATGAAGGGCAAATGAAAGATTGCAAAAGTTAGTCCTAAATTGCGTTATTGTCAGAAAATATTAAATTATTTAGATACTACATAATATTCGCCTTCAGTCAAAAGCAGACGGAAGGTAAGGCTTCATCGAAACAGAGAGAACATTTGTTCATACACCTTATAAAAAAATCCCTCCTCTAGGGTTAGACGTAATTCCCTATAGCATACTATACATCGCAGGATTAAAATGTGGCCTTGGATCATCGAAAAAAAACAAAAAAATAAACCGTCGTTAAATAGCTAAGAATGGCGTTGTGGCATTAAGAGTCACGAAATATTTTAAACAATAAGCATTTGGAAACCCGCAAAACCAAGTTATAACGTACAGTATACACTCATTCTGCAGTGAGCTTCATTCTCCGTTGTGGGCTTTCCAAATATCTGGAATTTCTGAGTTTCTCTTAAGGGAGTTGGCTGATTCGCATGCACATTTCGTTCCATGATCATTGTGTAAATAGATGCAAATTTAGGAGCGAGTATGTAAAACCTAATTTCGAATTTCTACAAAAGCCATCTACTTGTAATACTGTAATAAAATTTTGAAAATGACAAATCGGCATTATGAGTGAGAAAGTGACCTAGAAGACTAATTGAATTTGTAACTGTCGTGTCAGATTAGGTAAATGCAATCACCCGCTTAACCTAATATGGTGACACATCAATCTTCGAAACTTGACCTAATCAGGTAAAGACACCCCCGAAAGGTGTGCCGCAGCTAATAAGTGGGTATTAAAATCCAGCTTACAGTGATGGGCTCTATGCTAAAGTTGACAGATTTTCGCTTTTTCGAGGGGCTTGGAGAACCTTCAACATTCGAATTTGACTCCTCCAATGTGCCGTTCTCCTCTGCCTGTGGTGAAGATGATCGTTTTTGGGAATCTGGTAGGGGTTTAATTCCATCTGTCTGATAGAAGAAATGACCGTCTTCTAGGAGATATACACCAGCATCGTTGACTGAAATAAAAAAAGAAGACAGCTGGCTAGTCGATACCAAAATAATAACCATAGATATAAGAGAAGCGTGCATAACGGAGTTAACTTAATGATCAACTAGAATTCTACTTCGTGTCAGTTATCAGACGACACAGGATCCAAATTTGATCTATGTGTATTTAAAGAGTGAATTAATGGTGATCTATGGTTAAATGAGTATATAGCCGCTTCTAAGTTGCCACCTTTTGTATGGTATTGCAACAGATGGCTCTGTTCCAAATCTGTAATAAGATATTCCCAATACTCTGAGTAGAAATCTAAATTAGTTCTGTGAACAGAGTACATTCTGCGGGCGCTGAACGTTTCGATTTTCCGTTCTCCCAATCCCACGCCTCAATATACCTGGCTTATAAGGTAGTCAATCAATCCCCAAACCCAATTTCTATATAAGATGAAGAGGCCTTCAGTGATTTATCATTAATATGATTTACTTCTCAGAATCTGAACAAGTCGTTAGAACCAAGGCCCAATGTCGAACATGTTGGCAGCAAAACACCTTCAGCTAACTACACAACTAACAACCTGGGACCAATACACCTGAAGAAATTTTCCTATTTATTTGTCGTCATCCTGTAGCAGTACAAAATACGCAAATGTGAGAGGGTTTAATAAATTGCCTGATTTAAAGGAATCAAAGAACAGACGTTTCCACGGGAAAAGTCAATGCCTAAATCAGTTAAAAAAGCAAATGGGAAGAATGCCTACAAAATACCCAAAATAGAACGCCAATTTTAAAATCGCAGTTAATTTTCTCTCTCCTCACCTGGAGTGGCGCATCGATGTTGACCCCACAGATCGTCAATTAAACAACTACATTCGACATTTTAGAAAAATCTGCCAATTTTAAAAATATTAATTCTATTAAGTTATAATACACCATAAATTCAATTGGATTCCTTTCGGTAGGATATTATGATGAATTGAGAGAGGCTTCTACCCACTATTAAGCTGCTTAATGATAATTCTTGTGGATGAAAGGAACGTCCAAGTATCTGTAAATCAGTATCAGCCAGTGCGAATGGCGAATTTGTCATTAGTTGAGTGCCAATGTAGTTCCGCTTCGTGCCATTTAACGAGAGAAATACGCTAGTAACTATTGTCTTAATGCGTCTGAACAAACATTCTATATGAATATGGGAACCTTTCGCTTGAAAGTGCTTCCGACGATCATCCTAGCTAACAAGGGCTACTTGCTCGATTACAAGCACCAATCATTTGAATTTTGACACGGAATGTGGCTCTGTGATCTATGAATGCTGCAAAAAGCGAAAAAGGGGAACATGAAAATTAAAACACATGATGTCTTGGGTCTACTCGAACCCCTCCCCACGCTCCCTATTAGTCATTTTAATTATTCGTCGCATTCAGACACTTCTCCATGGTTAAAATTTGAAAGCTTTTACTTTGTTGAGGATAATAAAATTTATCCAGTCCGCAAAGAGACACCAATCGGCTCTTAATGACAGACCGGTAATAAAATTTCACCCTCTCAGGGTCATGGTTATAGGTAATAAGGGAACATGCGTCCAGTTAAAAAAGGCGAGCAATCATGTTTGAAATTAAGTATTCAGGGATATCATTAAAAAAACAACGCCTATTTACACAGAAGACAGAGTTCTGCTTTGCCAATCTGGGTGTCCGAAGACACTCTGCCTGTCACCACTAGGTTCTCTTCTTAGAAAACGAATTTATTGGACGCTTGAGAGGAATAGGAAAGCGTTGACTAAATATGAATCAGCAGTCTTCAAAAGGCACGAAATTTCTAGCAAATTCGGAAAAGCTGAATCACTGGAAGTTATGGCAATTGATTGAACCGTATTTTACAAATATTCAAGCAAAGTCTGAAGGTTTTAGTAAATTTCTAGTTAATAGAGCAGCACAGCAAGTACTGGTCCAACACAAGATGCTCATCTTTCAATCATGGAGGAATCGTTGAACAAAAATATTAGTAGAACATCTTCACTAACGGCTATGTTAAGAGTAAATATAATACTTTTAACTAATTTTTGATTTCTAAGGACACACACAGTGCCTCAGCATTCATGACCATAGCTTGTTGCAATTAATAACTATGAATGAAATTTCACTTAAAAGGATACATTTTATCGACATAAAATGAACGATTTGATCCCCAATAAATGCAATTTGCTGAAACCCATGCACAATAGATGATTCGGAAATACAATTAACTTCTTAAATCACGAAAATTTTAAGCTTGAATACAGTTTATAGAGATTGAAAGACAATGACTACAACTAAAGAATTATCGAGTCTTCCGAACTAGGAGAAATAACGTGGGCTTTGAGACCGCAAATAGAGGCCTGAAGTGACAGATAATAAGCCATTTATGAGAAAAAAGCAGAAAAATTTTTTGGACTGAAATAGAGTTGTCAATACAAAATACAGTGACACAGAGAGTGGGATAATTAAGAGTACTCCCAATATTTGGGTCTCAATGCAACACAAAAGCCAGGTTATTTAAAGACAGACAAAATGAATAGCAATAATGGCCTGCCTAGGCGAGAAAAGTGAATTTAAATCTAACAGCAATAAGTGTAAAATTAAGACGACATAATTCAGATCAATATTGTGATTAATGTCCGCAAAATGAAAGCTACAGAAAGTATAAAATATCGAATAAGTGGGCCAAAAAGACCTCAGATTTTAATATGAAATAATTTTTTAACAACAATATCAAATAATAAATAAAGTACTGATAGGCAATAAGCAAAAAATATATACCAGCAACTGGACGTAGATAAGAGGGCAGTGAAAATCGCTCAAGCTTAGATTTATCCGCATTGGGATCGATCGGATCCCAATCGGCAGTTTCTTCTGCACTGGATTCTTCCTCGTTATCATCTTCCTGTTCAACTTCATCAGAACATTCGGAATCTCCCTCCTCTTCCTCCTCCTCATTTGAAATATATTCCTCCTCGATAATGGCCGCGTTGGCTACTAATTCCACAGTATTCGGTGGTTTCACAACCTCACATTCCGCTGAATAAATAGCTCTGTCAATTTCCTTTGAATGATTCTGAAAAGTTAAAACAGCTAGACATTACAAAACATTAAAGCTTGACTATTCTACCAGAATTAATGAATGACATTATTCATGGTGCGTGCGTGTGAGTATCCAGATCTGTTTATTCGATTTTTAAATAGCTTTCGACTTGATGATGTGATAATTCGTAACTGATTAAACAAGCTAAACATAACATTGTCACGTGTATCTATTTTGAATTCAAAATGGACAATTCTACCCACCACTCATAATCTCTGCAAATAAAAAAATAAAAAAAAGGATTTCAATACTAAAAACCCACATGAGAGCATGTAGTTGGTAATGATACTTCCGAAGATCCAGGAGCGGTCTTTGGCATTTCCCTAAAATACAATGAGATTGAAATCGAAAAAAAATACGTGCAAAGCGTGAATTTAGAAGTGGCAAAACTCGATAATGGGAAATTCATAGCTGTGGAAAATTTATAGGCCAACACGATTACGTTACTAGGTCAGAGGTCACGAGGTTGATACTCATCGGCAGACACCCAGTGAAGGGCATGACTAATCAAATCGGTTAATAAGGGTCAAGCTGGGGGAAATAGAATACAAGTTTTTTATGAAGGTTCAAAATACCTCGGCTCTGCAATATTAAGATCACATAAATTGCTGCACAATGATTCTACCTTCCTAACCCGTGAAAAAAATGAACTGTGAAGTGGAAGACAAAGCATCAAAACTAAAAGATGGATATTAGAAAAAGAGTTTTCTCGGTAATTCAGACGATGAATAGTGAAATTTGAATCTTGGATTGTGAACTAACTATTAAGAAAAGCATTGACCATCCCAAACTCAAGGTAAGTAGAGTAAGGTTCCTCTCTAGATAACAGTTAGAGCCTATCTCCTTCATCATTTAGTAAATTCCTTGTTAACCGATTTTAGTTGTTTTCCCAAGATGAAAATGGCACTTTTTTGAATAAGTGATGGGAAGCATTGGAGGTCCCCATTTCGATGCACCACGGGTACAAGATAAGTGGGCTGGAGAGCGATTCATTTCAACGGGCCTGAGAAATTTGCATGCAAAGAGGTGTAAGCGTCAAAAGGTAGATGACATCATTCTCTGCCAAATGATATACACCAGAATTTTATTGAATAGAAACCCTCAGAAAGGATTTTAATTCCGAGAAAGAGAGAAGAGGGACCATAGAGGAATTGAAGGCTTTAACAAGAGAGACAAATTGGCTCATTCATCGCTGGAATGCGAATAATCCTATTTTAAGGGAAATTAGTGACAAATGACAAATGAAGCATCACTTGGTGCCACACAATAAACTCCAAGAAACGGATATAAAAGCACAAAAAAGGATGAACAAATGAACGTACCCATTCGTGGGTGCCATAGCACCAGAGGTTAGTTGCACTTTTTTCTCTTCTAAAATTAATAAAAAAAAAGGGAGTGACAGAAGGCATGGGAGAGCACATCAAGGGCAGTGCGAGCACCAAAGTCTTCATTTGGATTTATGATTAACCGGTAAGTTCAAAACTCTATGCACAAGCAATGAAAACAGCATAGCGCAGAGAATTAGTAGCGTTCTTGTAACATTCGGAGTTTTTTGTTCTAGAACTGTTGGTAGCGTAGTAGTGGACGAAATATGTAAGGAGAAGTCATCTGACCAATTGAAACCAGTTCCTTGTATCGGATTATATCAGTAAATTGTTCTGCAACTTAAAGATGATAGCTACTTCACCACACGTTCTTTAACTTGTGCGACTCACGAAGGACACTCTCTTATGAGCAATAATTGCATATTGGAAGGTGTACAGAAC
Source organism: Hymenolepis microstoma (assembly GCA_000469805.3). Taxonomy (NCBI): domain Eukaryota; kingdom Metazoa; phylum Platyhelminthes; class Cestoda; order Cyclophyllidea; family Hymenolepididae; genus Hymenolepis; species Hymenolepis microstoma. The sequence goes on along the minus strand of LR215995.1, from coordinate 3,127,597 downwards.
AGTCAACTCCAAGAATATAACCATGTAAAGAACGAAAGTGTTCAAACCACCACGTAACGAAATTCCATCCTCAATGATGAAACATTATTAAATTCAATTTATTCCAATTCTGAAAATTCTTTTTTTGAGGAGAAAAAGAGGTGACGAAAAGAAACTGATGTACATAATTTCATGAAGATTAGGAGACAAATTTAAATTTCAAGTAGCACCCCAGTTGGCTATTCAATTTCCAACAAATCAGTAAGATGAGGACAAATTTAGCTAATCAAACTCGCAAAAATGCAACTTAAGAAAACAAGTAATGGAAGATGCTTATTATTATTTGTGACAGTGATTTGCGTAAGTGCCAAGCCTGCGAGAAATTATGTTTAACAGAGAAAACTTGAGTTTAGGCAAGTAGACTATAGTAGTAAAAATATAAACTCTAGCACTATACTAAGGCCAGAATTCCAAAAATTTGACTAATTCAAAGCGACTTTCAGTAAATATATCCGTTTTAATGCCTTTTTTTCATGGAAAATTTTTATTATATCAGCAAGAATCTTTTAAACCCATTGCTAAAGGTGGTAATGGCACTTATTTCGGTAAAAGTGGATTTTTTTTAGAAATTTTCTGCCATCCCTCTTATTCACCAGAATTAACCAATGAGGTTGGCAATCAACACATCCGAATGTGCACCCACGGGAATCTATCTTGTGACATCTGACAAGACTGACCTCCAACGACCAAATAAGTTTCTTAAAGAATTACCAACGTCGATTTTAATGATATGACTAAGAAAGACAGATGTTGAAAATGGTCCATTATAAATAGACCTATACGTCTGCCTATATCGAAAATCAAATATTTTAAATATTTACCAGCTATGCTGTAAAAAGGAGAACGCAACAGGCATATTTGAAATCCACGTTGTACTGATGCTAAAGCACAGTCTCTAAAACCGTCCAGAAATACATTAGAGAACCGATGACCGTGAATTCAGCAAAAGATCTTTGTCTAATGATTTATACTCAGGATCATCGAAATACTAGAAAATTCGTCAGGATTCACTTTTCTTTCTCGAAGACAGCTGTGAAGGCCAGAAAGCATACACAGAAGCCACGTGTTTGATTTACTCAAGTGAGTTTGGTTATAGGGGTAATAAAAGACACAAAACCCATGAATACGTTTAAGATTTCGGGAAGTCTAGATTGAAGAACCCGTGAATCTCATATTAACTGACAAAATAAATTGTAAAACAGACAAAATCAGTACTATTAATTACAATATTCGTAAAGGTATGTTATGCGATTAAAAACATTGACAACACTAAAGGCAAAAAAGAGCAAATACCTACCTTGAGCAAACGAGGAATTAAAAGAACGAAGAGGAGGACATTTTTTAGGTCTAGCAGGAATTGGAGGAGGGGAAGACTGAACCTGACAAGATATGCTTTTAGAGATTCCAGTTGAAGGAGAATGAGATACTGAAGAATTACTAAAATATCATATGGGGTCAAGTAGAAGCTCAAAAGTTAAAGAGACATTATTGATCAGAAATAAAGTAAAACACACCTATTTAATTCCCTCACAAGAGATGCTGCCAAATCCTTCATTGGAGGAATATCGTCGGCATCACCATTGGATTCATTAATGGCATTTTGTAGGCGTCTCTGAACCGCACTTTCTCCCTTTAAATCCGACAGAAAGGAAGGGGTTCGTGAATTGATCTTGGAGGGTGGAGGCCGCCTGCAAACGAATACTTCGCTTAAATTCAATATACTCATATAGACTATTACTTTTCACAAAGTAAAAAAAATAATGCTTACTCTGGTGTTAGGGCTGAACTATGACTAGCATCGTCCTCCCCACACAAATCTTCAATAGGGAGCGGCTTGCCACATTGAAACAACTCACGCATTAAAGATACTCGTCTTGAGAATAAAATAATTCATTTCAGCTTACCCACTCTTCAAAAGCCCAGGAATTTCAAGACTGTCATACCTAGCAGAACTAGCTGGTTTTAAAACGACTTCGGAGCTGGTCGGCTTAGTCATATTGATAAATACACTCTTCTAATATTTTTTCATACTATGTGTTACAAATTCGTAAAAAAATAAAGTCTTTTGAGAGATAAACCACACACAGTTAATAAGTTGCAAAGAATCGCTAAAAGAGCATCCAATAAATTTCAGGGTCATTTAACTAATTATTTGAATAATACAAACAAGGTAAAATCAAAGTAATGACAGTTCAGAACGTGAATATTATTAAATGTTTTGGAAAAACTCTATTTAATTCTAGTTATATGGCTGATAGGTCATAGTTTTATTCTCGTGAATATTCCCAAACCAAAACTGATTTGAAGTAATTTAAAACTAACGGTTTTGCATTCTAGATGTCTTCACATTAAGCAATTTTACGCTTACACCATAAATTTTATTTATTACTTATTTAATGGGTTCATTGACTCATAATCATTGTTAAATTTCATGATTACCACGTTTACTTATTCAATCCGTGCTAATTTTACCATTTCCGCCCAACATTTTTCCCTTCAAGCTTCCTTAACGTTCGAAATTCGCAAAAAGTAATGGCCAGTTTGTCATTTCGTTTGAATTGGCTAATTTAATTGTTTTATAACGTATGAATAAAATTTTTGCAAATGTTTCTTGGGAAGAGCGAGAACGAATTTAGTCCTTAATCTTGTAGATAGGTATATCTTACCGCTTGTTTCAGAAAACACTTGAGCTTCCTGGCATTCGATCAACATGCATGACTTGCATGCTAAATAAAGAATTTTTTCTTCTTTAAAACACGGTTTACTTTTATTTTTCGCGCTCTGCTTATTGAGGAGGCAAAAAGTTCGATTCAGTGATTCCCATGAGTATAAAGCTACGGAAACTTGTTACATTAGTTATAATCTTCAGGCCTATACTTTCTGTTAGATCTTGTATGAGACTAATGAAAGAGTCTATTGAGAAAAGAATGAATTTAAAATAATCAAGTGGGTGAAACTTTGACTTTGTCTTTGAAAAATCCACTTTGTTTTAAGTTTTTGAGTTTCAATCTCTGAATTGTTTGGAAAGCTAAACGTTTGAACATATTTATTCAGGAGTAAAATTTGTTTGTAACTGATGTTATGCGCACAGATTTATTTATTCTTTGAAATCTTTGTTTGGCATGCTCTACTGCGAAATGGCATGTAACAATTTTTACCCCACTGTAATTAATTTCATGAAAATAGTTTCTCTTTAATATGAGTTCTGTTCGAAAATTGAAATGATCAATATATTTAGAATTAAAATTTCTAAATTAAGCTGTATGGCGCAAACGAATAAAATATGGAGTCCATTACAATTATCTTAAATAGGCTCTAACGCAAACTGAGTGCAACTGATTACTTCCGGTTGTGGTGATGGACTATTAGTTAGCACACTTATTTGTAAATTTTGTAGCTACGGGTTCAGTGCTCGCTAAATTGCCTTACGAAATCGCGAAATGCGGCCGTTTAAAGGGGTGACAATATTTAACTATCTCATATTGGTGTTTCCACAAAGCTTTCAAATTATCTACTATGAATGAGGGAAACGCTTTCTTATACTAATTGAGTTAATATAGTCTTTTAAAAATAACAAAAATATGTTTCCATCAAACCAAATTTCATCTTTTCCAATCTATTCAGAAATTTAGAGTTGAGCTAATGCCTATTCTTAGATTCTTTTGTTCCCCTAATCGAGAGTAGCAAAGTTTAATTATCAATCAAATAGTTTGATCTATTTTAAATGATATACGTAATCAGTAGTAAGTGGATCAATGCTTACCTATTTGTTATCTATTTAACTACTGAAATTGAAACCACTTATAAGTAGCTTCACTGTACAGAATTTGAAATTTAACTTAAATTAGTGAATCGCTGTCTCTTTATAAGCTATTGTTATCTACTGTCACATTGGGTTGAGTATTAGTATTGTGTAATCATCCTGCCAAGAAAGTGAAATTATTCAAATCCTTTGTTAGACTAATCTAACAAGTGCTATTATCCCTTCCACACCACAAGTGTGCGCTAATTTACATTGAACTCGTGAACACTGACTTTACAAACTACGAACAAATTCGATTTCCTTTTCATATTCCATATCAATAGAAGGACAATTTTCACAAAATTTCAAAAGCGCAATGTATTGAAAGCAAACAAAACGATTAAATTGCAAACAAGGCTGCAGAAGTCGCGCGGTACTATATTTGAACTTTGGAAACTCTGAGCTGTAAACTTTCCAACAATGGTACAATGTATTTCGAAAAAATAATTTGTTAATTATTCTTTAAAATTGTGTATGAATTTAAGTCGATTAGAGTTAGTACTATTCGACTTGACAATTTTGTTGGAGGGTTGATCATGTCGCTTTGGTATATTAGTATCTTATTGCAATCATGAGCGGGTAAATGAGAGTCGCAAGGGCATCTAATCGTTATTATTCAATGTGGTTTTATATTATTATAATTAGTAATGGTAACGCCCACAAGTTGTTATATGATCTTATTAAAAGGTTTATGAAAATGGACGCCTATATAAATAAAACTAACCTAACGCCGCTGCGGTGGATGTAACACAAATAAGCCTTGACTAAATCTAAAAAATCTCCTTTGGCAAAATCCCCTTGTATAAAATTATTCTTAAGCGCAGCTAAGCTACTTCAATAGTATCGAGGTTGTACAGCGTGTGCAATGGATGGCGTTTATTCCAGCTTATTGGCCACTGACACAAAGTTGAGTCATTGAACTACAATTTGAGCTACGCAAACAATACAGCGACTATTGATTGCTGGTTGACTGAGAATTCTCTGCACCACGACTGGACTTGCTTCCTACGCTACCAGAAGCACGCTTGTACGTGCTCATTAAGCCATCAGTATCACGGTCGCAATTTGCAGACTGTTCGAGTGGATAGGCGATTTCCTTGTTAAGCATTGGTAGTGATATCTACTTCACACCTCTTTGAATGAAGCTAAAAGGGCCTTTGCAAGTAAACAGATAAAATTCATGAAAAGTGAGCTCCAGTTACTTCGTTCGCCGAATCTACTAAAACCTCCAGGACAATTCCTCTCATATATGCCAACTCTCTGTCTTTGTACATTAATTAAGAAAAGATTTTACCTTGAGAAATACCAACCCAAATGAATGCCTAGACAATATTCAGCAAGATAAATAAATTAAAAACTGACGAACGAATTCCACTTCACATCCTGCGACAAGGAGGGCCAAAAAGTGATCATTTTTTGTTTAACTACATATGAATGACCCTCTCACTTAAGTCAAAAACTTGTGAACACTTTCTATGGCAGGTTCGTTTTGCGATTTCCATGCATTTGCACCCATTTTTCCTACAATTTAAGTCCTGTTTGGTCTTTTTTTGGTCATTTTCGTTTAAGTAATCAGCGATAAGCTGATAAGTGCACTGTCAAAAGTTTGTTTTAGTGTATTGGGGTCAAAAGTTGTACAGCTCTTGCATGCATTCAACTCTTATCTCACAGAGTGGAGTCAAGTCCTGGCATTGTACAGGCCGCCACTTAAGTATGTCATCAAATTTGACACATTAAATTTTCAAGGAAAGGAAACCTTTGTAATTTCTGAATTTAAGTGTTTGAACTAGGATTTTTTGTCATGCAAATACGTTAAAGCGTCTACACCAAGTTTGCAATGCATATTCAGTCAATTGCAGTTAGTTATTATTATTATCGTTTATGACAAAACAAAGGAACTTTTCACTTTTTAATCATGGAGGGCATTTAGACAAGATAGGTGATAGAAACGATTTAAACAACGCCAGAAATATATTTCAAGGTAAGTTGTGAATCAAAGCCTCATTGCATCTGAACTAAGAATTAGAAAGGTTTTTGGTATTTTTATTACCCTGCATAACATTTTAAATTATCCCCCCTCCATCCCCCATTACTGGTACATTAAAATTCCAGGGAGAATGCTTTTAAATGATTTCGCAACCGTCTCACCACATAGCTGTCCAGGTTTCGGTGATGATTTGTTCGCCAGTGACTCCTCATCCTGCGCGCATTTGCAGAGTCGATGGCACTAAGCGTCTATGGAGACCATTTCCATTCTTCTCACACCTTTAATTCTTGGTTGACGTTCTAGTGATCACGAGAAAGGTTTCTTGTTTGTATTTTACTTCCAAATCGCACCTCCTTTCTTACTGAACGCCTGCGTCACATCTCAGTTGAGCAGTTCAATCTAACCCTGTTTTATTAGAAAATTTAGGTTTTATCCACTTTGGTGGTGGAGAATTCAGCGAATATGCTGTCTTTTTGTATGCACCTGTCCATTCTGAAATAGTTTGACGAGGTTGCTCATTATTATTTTTCCACAACTTCAAAACTCACTTGTCATCCTCTGAATTTTCTTCTGAATAACTTTTAATTTGTTGTCCCCGTCTTGCGTGAGACAATAATGAATAAACTGTACAGAAGAACAGGTCGATGAATGATGCAAACAGTTTTGAACTAGTTTTAGCTGAATGTGTCTTCGATTTGAGAACTGATCTGAGCATCACTAGCTATATATATATTTATTTATATTTGAGTGTGTCGGATCTGAACCTGAACTTATACGCCATTTATATGACGTTTTGCCGAGTATTAAGTTATATTTACGTTGAAGTTGCTCAGCACGCCCATTCGAAATAACAATGAAACGCAATTCTCCTGAGAGATTTAAATATCACAATGATCATTCGCATCCTGCAGAACTCAAAAGTTCGACTTTCAAATCCTCATGGGTTCCACGAATTTCCTTTGCTGTACGTTTGAATTCCGTGTTAAAAAGCGTAGGATTCCACTCTTATTCATGCCCCTCTCCATAAAAATACTTATTTCGATTTTCATATGTGGGGTTGCCCAGAGCGGTTGACTATGTTTCGGGATAGCTTTATTAAAATCGAAGGGATGAATAAATAATCGAAGGCCCTCATTAAATCAACTAAGACAAGTGCTGTTCCACGGAGCTGTTGCAAGGCTTCCTGAATTCCCCCTATTATAGTAAGTATTGATCATTTGTAAAATTTGATCATCTCGTGTTAGCTATTTTCCCCTGCGTCATTACCATTCCCAATTAACATCTATGCCAGTGTACAGAATGAGAATGTGAATTCTTGCATTTTGTAAATATGATTTCAATTTCATTAGAAAAATAATAATTAAATAGCGTGATACAAATAAAACCTTCCGCATCATCATCGTCGTCAAAAATCATCACGAAGACAGGAACTAGATTGAATCACATGGGTGGAAGCGGTCATTTCGGCCAATGTTGGAGCCCAAATAGAATTATCTTCGTCGTTCTCCTCTTCATCATCTTGTATCTTCGGACCATCACTGGCTTCACTTTCCTGCCCCGTTCCAACTTCTTCGGTCCTATTGAGACCATTACTCTCCTGGAGGTTTCGACCACGGGTATCTGGAAGCCAAACTAAATTCAACAACAAGAGTATGTGAATTCCAATATAAATGAAAATTGGAAGCCCGTGAAGATTTTCATTTTGCAGTGTATTGATAAATGGACACAGAACTCCACCAAGTCGGCCGAATCCAGACGCTACTCCAAGACCTAAGGTCCGAGCCTCTGAAGCGAACAGCTCTGGAACGTACATGTAGACCATATTCATAGCAGAGTTGAGGAGAATCAGAGATAAGTTCATGCAAATGTTGAGAAAGAAATCGCTTTCTGGTTCAACAACCAAATTGTAAATTGCTGCAATGGACAGAACAATCGTTGAGCACACATACATGATAACAATTGGAATTTTTCGTTTCTTGCAATAGCGATGCAAGAGTACAGGGATAACGGTTGCTGGAAGTTGGGTTGCAGAATTAAGAAAATTCACCAGGTAAATATTAGCTCGTATTGCGTTTCCAAAAAGCAGTAAACCGAAGGTGATTGCTAGCTGACCGGTGAAAAGTAGGAAGCACTGAAGGGTGAGAATTCTTACATTCTTATCTTTGAATGGTTTAAGGGTGTTTTTAAGCTGACACTTTGAAGGGACGCTTTCTTGGGCATTAGAACAAGCAGATCCCATGGCAGCACATTCTTGACGTATTAAGTTAATGAACGCATCTTCTGATAACGCTGGTTCCTTATACTTATTCCATTTCACTTTTCGATTTACAAGATAAATTTTATAGATTTCATGCAGAGCATCGAGTTTTCGATGTTGGGAAAGCAACCACCTTGGAGATTCAGGAAACATATATATTGAAGGAAAACTCAAATAGGACAACATACATGCCATTCCGTGAAGCCACTGCCACCTTGGAAACCAATATGCTAATGGAGAAAGGAGAACTCGAAGAAGAAAATATTGAATAAATGACCAAATTCCATTAATAATTGATCTTTGACGTGCAGTAGTCATTTCCATGCACAAGACAAGGAGAACAGTCATCTTTATGGAGCTTGCAGAGGCTAAAACAAATCGGGAAAGGATATAGAGCCAGAAATTTGTTGACAGAGACACAGCCACGATTGAGACAGCCTCAAACAGGCATGCTATTAGAGCTGTTTGCCTTCTACCAAGGTAATTTCCAGCTATTCCTCCTGAAATAATACCCACCATCATTCCGACCATATACATGGCTGTACTGAATGGACCCATCCAGGCTCGATCACACACTAAATCCCACTCATTGATAATCCCACCTGGGTATTGATCAGAAGAGTATTTGTAAACGTAGCCGTTATTGCAGGGGGTTGTTAGCAGACCAGTTGTATTCTGGGTTACAGATATAAGTGGGACTAAATAACTTTTACAACCAAATTCATGTCGATTTTCAAAATAAGCTGAGTTAGAAATAGGCCAAGGGCCGACTAAAGCAGCGATTGAATCAAAATTATCTTCAGAAGATCTGCTGAACCTCATAGAAAGTTCCTTTTCTATTTCAGGATCCAGTCGACATCGGTGTGGAAGTTCTGTATTCCCAAAGACGGGAAATATAATAGCAGGGGGTAGAGTGAAAGCACCCATAATGACCATTATGATTTGAACAAAACCGATGTTTCCAGCATGGTGCTTGAGAACATGATCAACGTCTACTTTATGGGGAAAACCACAGACATTTTCGGGTTTCACTCCCCCACCATTCTCATATGAGGAAGATTTTAGCTTTGATTGTTTTAGAGTATTTCCCATTCTTTACGCTGGAGGTGAATTAATTTTAGTGAAAGGCGTTATGTCATGCATTTAAAGCTCGATTTGCAATGGTTACCAAGCGAGTCTCCTCATTGGCTGATCAGTAGGTGGCTTTATCCAATCGCGAAGGTGATAAAGAAAAGTGGATTTTATCTCGAGGCAAGGACAAAAGGTAGCGATGCACCAACACAGTTAATTGAATCTGAAATAACTGTTGGTTTATTGATAACAATTGCATTTACGATAAAATATGAGTATACATAAGGTTACACGGGCCCCATTAAACGTGTCTGTAGCAGAAGTAATTCTAACTTGGATTCGAAAAGAAAAACAATTTAAGGGGGAATGTCAAGGAGGCAATTATACATTCATGTCTTGAGATGTGCTTTTCATTTTTGGCAATCCAATTTGTCGTCTTGGAATGAAAGTGAAATCAACTAACAGATGATAAAATGAAATAGCTCAAAGGCAAAGCCAAATTATTTTAATTTTTAAAACTGATTTTTAAATATTTGCTAAATGACTAGTTTAATTCCTAAAATTCCAATTTCCCAGATTGAAACAGGTTCTTGTCTACAGTATCCAGTGCTTTTGTCCCTTTTTTTCCAGTCTTGAAGGTCAGTCTTGTCACTTAAATTTTTTTCGCACCTGGTAGTTAAGAGGATAAACTGACCCTGCACAATATTCAACAGATTAAAGTCATTGGGGTGACGTGGTTGAAATAAACGCTTTTTTCCGGTTAGAAGAGTTCATTCATTGGGATGCATAATTTTCGATTAATTAATTAAATTTTCCTTGAAGTGAATCCTCTATAAATAGAGTTAAAAACGGTGTCTTGAAATTTAGCTTAAAAGCGAGTTTTCCAAATGATAATACAATGAGAACATGATGAAATTAAAGCGAGTGTTTGGCTTTTTCTTCAATTTTCGAGAGCAGCTTTTGTTTGCGTAACTGCAAATAAATCTTTCAGAATGACTTAAGGACAAATAATATTTGATTTTTGCTATACGTGTGTGTACAAAATGGCAAGTACTAATTTTGATGTAGAGACGTGAGATATTTAACCCTTCAACGCTCTTAGGACCGTACAGTTCTCTTTCAAAATAAGCTCCATTGGTACTAGACTCGTAACAGAAGACCCTATTGGCATTTGAAACATGTTCAATACGTCTATAGTCCTTGCCTGATACCACCAAAACTCATCACGTCGGCTGTATCAGTCTGCTGTGAGATAAGCGTGAGTGCGGTTGGGTGCATTCTTCAAAAAATACTTCGGACGTTAAAGGGTTAATATAATCAGGTATTCACTAATTGAAAGGGAGATAGACAGAGGTGGCTCACAGTCATCATTCATCAATGCAGCTTTACAATTAGCAGTACAAGCTTAACTTGACGCATTGAATCTACTATCAATATATGTTCCCCCAATGAAAAACTGACAGAATTTGTGTCTTCCTGTGGTCTGTCACATTAATATAACCAAAATCGTTGTATTCTATTTTGTAAAACGATGCACGAAAAACCGTTGATTTCATAGAGGTTGAAGTTTTCATCTTCGGAGTGCTTGACGTTGCTTAGGCCGCACAAAGAAATCTCCTGTGCACTCGAAGAGTGTGCAAGGTGCGACCGTAATACTGATGGCTTATTAAGCAAGTGCATTCAAATAGTTAAGAATAAAATGGCCTTTTTGTCCATTCTAATTCTTTAAACCATTCAGGAGTAAGCTGAACACGAAAAACCGTAATTTGTCTTCTGCACAGTTTAAAGCACTATACGTTGCGAAGCTGCAGACAGATTTGACCAAATATGCGACTGTTCTAAAATTAATTTGTAGTCTCGTCCTATTCTATAGCCAAAGCAATGTATACGCACAACTGCAAATGCTAAACTAATGCGTGCGTTCGAACTAGTGAAATGAATTTCTACGGAATTCAGAAGTCAACGCAGTTGTAAGATAAAATGCTAGAACCTAGGTCAATGAAAAGTGGTCACACATTTGTTCTTCGAAGTTCAGTACGCATAGCGAATATTCCTCAATTCAAAGTATCATTAAAAGGTATAATAATCGTTAACACAAAGAAAACTATCCTGCAAAATCCTACATATGAAGCTAACACAACATTTTCACTGTAATGCACACCTCAGAGCCCAAACATTACCCGAAAATTGGTTTGACATACATGTCATTCAATTCCAAACGTGCATTACTATCGAACCAAACAAATAAATGTTCAATTTGTATTAATCTACTGGCATCCGAAAGTGGAAAACATTCTCCAATTGTCTCGACACTAACTCACATCTCTCTACTCCTTAACTTGTTCAATTGAAAGATCATTTTTTACTGAATGGAAAAATAGTGTATGATATCTAAACTTTAGCATGACAAATGCAGGAGCCTCTCGACCAATCAATGACCAATGCCAATACGAACAATCAATGGTCAATTCCAGTACACGATTACTCGACCAATCAATAACCCAAGTCATATGAGGTCACCATACCATATATATATATATATATATATATGTCGCGACCGACGCGTTAGAGATTTATTGCCCTTGCAGTAAACAGATCACTTTCTATAAGGGATGTATCTGTTGCATAATCGTCTTCAGCCGCAACGTAAATATCACCTTATATATATATATATATATAAGGAAAAGATGATTAACTATGCATTTTATGGCAATGTTGGAGTTTACTATTCAATGCCAGTAGCTTCCCAAATTTATAATTAAATCATTTTTTTACTATGGGCAATAATAAAACACCATTTTAATTTTAAAGCACACCTAACATTGACAAATCAATCATTGAACTTGGTTGAATTAAACGTAAATGGAAGACTTGGTTCTAAGAAATTTGTTGTATATTCATTTCGTTACGTACAAACACCCATCTTTGGGGAGGCAGACAGAAATGACTGAAAAATTCTACGGCAATTTTAGCTACGTCAGTGCCGGATACGATAATTTTACCGAAAACCGTTTTGTTATGCCTCAAATTCACTGAGAGATTTTTTGTAACCATACTAATAGGCGAACACTCATTGGGGTGCTGAAGGTTGCTCATCGTCAGTGCCGCTCTGTAAGAGAAAGTAGTGACTACCGTGACAAAATGGCCGGTTCCTCCATAACATTCTTGCTCCATCTTTTTGATATGTAGCCTAATTTTCGAAATGTATCTTGGTTAACATTGAGATCAAATATGACGATTAAGAGTATCACGAATACTCTATTACCATTAGTAATTCTAATAATACAAGTTATGACAAAAGATACCTGCCATGTGTTCAATTTGTTTAGTGCAATACTTTGAAGAACACCTCTACAAAATTAATCAAATTTGTGAAGATAATGAATAGTCTGAAATTTCCTTCCATGGTACGAGATTGCGCGTTAAACTCAATGTGTCCAATGGTTTTTTTATGATTAAGAGGGAGCACAGTGAAAACATAGAATGCATTTTCCTTATCTCTCTCCACATTCTCTCGGAAGTTTGCTTCGTGAAGATTGATAGAAAATGGAAAGCGCGTCCTGCAGAACCAAATTCGGATACCTAGGTGCAAGACCACCTCCATTGCCATATCTATTTCACCACTTCACTTCCATTTCAACTTCAAATCAAGTCTTTCTCACCCTGGGAAGGAGGAACAGACCGAAAAACCGGTCAACAAGCTCAGCAATCCAGGTGCCGCATATTGAAATGCCAATTAACTAGACATTTTAAAACCCTATTCCAAAACCTAAGTGACACTTTGATTGGATCATTAACATCGCTTTGATCCCTTGCTATTCGTCGTTTTTCTGACTTTCCGCTAATAGGTTTTTTGTTGCTTTCCAACAATGAAAATTTGCACGATTTTTATGCCTTACCAAGGGATATAATAGTAAAATTAGGACCAGTATTGGTGACATATTTCCCACCATATTTTGAACAATATGTTTTGCAAATCGAGTGGTTAGTTCTCTTAGGAATATCTGTTGGTATTGATTCTTTGGATATCGCTTCGAGAAGAATTTGAATCTCTTGACAATCAGATCTATACCACAAATGACTTCCGATAACAATAACTGTGGTCCAGAGTGAAATTAAAGTCTCTGTGACATACTTATTCATAAATATTTTACTAAGTGAAAAGACAACAACAGAAAAAAAGATTAGATAATTGGGGCATGTTGAAAAAGAAGGGGGGAATGGAATGAAGAGACAGTTTAATGTAGAGCCTGTCTCTTTGTCTGTTTCAGAGCTTGTCGTCTACGAGCTAACTTTGCAGCCAATCCAGGCATGAATTTCCTTCGTCGTTGTAAGTACATTCTCTGCATTTGAATGAAGAATGCTAAAGTAAAGAGATTTCGCTTAGGGATTGATTTCAAAATAAGCTCCATTGGTGCTAGACTCGAAACAGAAGGTGCTATTGTAGTTTGAAACATGTTCAATACATCTATAGTCTTCGCCTGATACCACCAAAACTCATCGTGTCGGCGGGATCAGTCTGCTGAGACAAGCGTGAGTGCGGTTGGGTGCATTTTTCAAAAAATAATTCGGGCGTTAAAGGGTCAAAACTTGAAGAAGCCACCGCCTCGCTGTGAGTATCACCCTTACTCACAAAATGGAAACCATACTTCGTTTTTTCTAGATTGAATGTTTCCCATTTGTTCACTCTGTTCCTCCATGTTTCCATGATTGGTCTGTGGTGGAAGGGCTTCCATACTAAATAGCGTGTTTGCTAGCCTGGCCTACTTCCAATTTTATAATATCAGAGAACAAAATTTAATTTATTCAAGTATGCACAACTAGCAAGTTCTTCAAGATTAAATTGGACAACAGCATAGCAACAGGCTATTTGGTTCTAGCAGTTAAGTTAGCAACGCATAACTAATTGCCTGGCATTGCAGATTCAGACCCAATGCGTTGATGGTATAAAGATTGTATGATCAAAGGGAAACTAAAATGTTTATTGTCGTTCTTAAAGCCTCAAGCTTGGGAGGCACAGCTCACCAAAGAAAGGGCTTACACTCAAGACTTTAAGGTTAACGTACCAGGAAGCATAAGTAGGATGTAGACATGAAGGAAAGAAGGCAAATCGAAGGCAACGTTGGCAATATTTGGCATTTCAATGCAGAATCTTCGGGATTCCTGCAGTATCGGTATCGACAAAATGATAAGTTTACCTAAAAAAATTTATAAGGCCAAAACCATGGTACAAAAAAAATAAGAGATAAAGTTAGGTGGAGTAGACATCTCCAGCTAACCTTCACATATGAAGCCGATGGGATAGAGGGGGATCCACAGAGTATATCGTAGATAAGTAATTAGACCAATTTCTTCGTCGAACAGGCGTAGTGCATAGTAGGGGTATCTAGCAAATGGATAAAAAATAGCATTTATGAATAAATCAATCAAACGACTGTGAGAATGTAGATGTCTAACAAAAAAGCGTAGTCTTAGTATTATCAACATAATGGATGGAAGATATTTGCAGATGGTCAAACAGAAAGGTAAAGGAGGCGGCATGAAATAAATTTACATTTGACTTTTATCAAAGAGGACTCTTTTAACAAAAAATGACAAAAATGAGCAAGCCGGCTTCCCTAATGAATTAGATTCCATTAAATTGGTATTTAAATTTTGCGCCTATTTCCACAGAAGAGATGAAAATATATAAAAAAAGTATTTTTACTGTACAAAAGACCTGGTTAATCAATATTCATTCAAAAAATCGGAAGGGCGTCTACCTGACCAGTTCAATCGCACTCCAGGCTAGGAATAGATTGAACACAACCGAATACTCTTGAAGCTCCTTATGCGGAAGAAGTACGATAAACAGCACCAAATTCCGTCCCAGTACCTTCAATGAAAAAAGAAGCTGCTCTGTGTACATGGAGTTAAAAAAGTCAAATTCCTGCAGATATACTTGCCTGTATGATTGTTGGTAGAACTCTACCTTTGACCCACTTCAATAGAACATGTGCGATTTCAAGAAAGGCTGCTAACTGCAAAATAATGAGTCGATCCGCAACTAAGTCAAAAGCCTTCGATTTTATATCTACAAGGAAGCAGTGAAGACGCTCCAATAGTATCAAAACCTTTCTACTGAACTGAAATAAGTAGAACAGATTACCATTCCCTTCGATCCACCAACCGTGAACCAGGGTTCCAAAAACGTATATGAAACCAGCCCATTGGAATATGTTGAAAATAAGAAGGTAAAGAACCAGGGGATTCGTCAAAACTGAAATTGAAAAAATTAGGCAATAGATTCAAGCGTGCATGAAGTTAGTTGCCAAAATTAGTCTTACGTCTGAAGAATTCCTCGTATTGCTCACGTGCCATTTCTTCAGCGCGTCTCATTTGGCGTTCACGCTGGAAAGTAACCAACATACAGAAATCAAAAAAAATAGTAAACGAAATAACAGAAATATCGGTTACAGCGTCATGCAAAAGAAAGTTATCACATTAAGAAAATATAGAATTCTAAGGAAAATTTCTTAAGGATATAATAATAAAGGCTAAATTAAAACTTATTAAAGCACAGCGGAATATTTTCAGATACTTTAAATACTTCTGTGAAGAAGAGTGCGACGTCACGTTATCATCAAAATGATCTAAGTCTGACTAGCACAACAAAGTTATAGAAAGCCAATTGGAACTGAGATTTGCTTGCTCTTGCAGTCATTTAAAGGCTTATTTAATCCCCTCAAAGACTTCTTAGAGAAAACATACGTTACAAAATATTATCTCATTTATAAATATATTGTTTTAAAGGATTGATTGGGAACCTGGTTGGCTAATCGAATAGCAGCGGAGCTTAAAAGGTTTAGCCCAGAAATTAGCGAAATTTATACACCGTAATATTATTTTCTCTGCTCAGGGCTTCAGAAATTGTTCACACTGACACGTGACCCTATTAGATAGTATTCCAAATAACAATATGATCTACATCAAGCATTGAAAGTACTTGACATTCTTATTTGCCATTACACTATTTCCAGCTGGGAAATTCAGTTTCTATCGCTTCTCTGTTGGCCAAACTTCGTCAGCGCGCGCTGTTTATTCAATTCGTTCAATGGGGGGGGGGGGGGGAGGGGGGGGGGAGGGGGGTGTATTGAAAGCATCATTTCTAACTTCACAGACAGGCATATTAGAGGTTTTAGATCACTGATGCACACAAGAAAATCGACTTGTCGGAACATGCAATTCATAATGAAATTGACTGATGGAGAAAATTCAACAATTTTTGGTCATCGTATATGGTTTAAGATACAGCGCTTCAGCAGAAATCAAATTTGCTTCTGGAATGAAATGTAACAGTTGTGACTTGATTCGCAATGTAACGATTTTTAATATAATTTTGCCCGGCGTTACTAATAGTACACGTTAAGCTGAGGCAAGAAAACGCTGTATCAGTTGTATTAGAATGAAGTATACTATGTGAAGAAGGAAATGCATTAAGGTAATAATCTGAGAAGTTTAGTAATTATATAATCACTTACAATTTTACATAACTGCCAAGACACTCTAGAATTACGGATCTTGGCTGGAGATAATGTAAAGACAACAGAAAGGTTTGCCCATCTGGGTGTATCTTGTTTCGTTTAGAAATTGTGCCTATTGGAGAGGCTTCGAATCTTGTAAAAAACCCCAGGCAGTAACTTCACTAATAGCTGAAATGTGCATTTGAGATGACCGGCCCAATAAACTTTGTACGCTGAAAATTCTATCTCACTGGGAAAACAGGGAACAAATTGGAATACGTACACCTAGTAACATGATTCAAAGCGGATTATACTTAGGTAACAAGCGTACAAATTGAATCCACAGATTTAATGTTGTATGATTCGGTATATGTACTAACTTAAGAGGGTTAGTGAATCATGCATAAAATCGGACTTACAATCTCCTCGGGTGACGGTCGAATGAAGTTTACACTAGTGTGGGGTTTCCATTCTCCATCACTACTCTCATCTGCATCATCGTCAGCATTTCCACCAGCGGCTAACATTGCCTTCAGCACAGGTGCGGAGAGTCTATCAAAATCCGTCCTAAGCCAGGGAAGACGTTGAGTAGCTGATTCAGTCAGTCTTGGCCACACACCAGTCTCTCGCTTCACTAAAACTACATTCACAGATGTATCGGACACCGTGAAATTAGAGGTCTGGGAAAAAGAAGAGCGTTCAATACACCAACCATCTGTAGAAATGACAATGTAGATAAAAACGGCCACTATATTAGGAACACCTAAATCGAACTCCATTCTCGCAAAAACTCATTGCGATTGTAGAAAAAAGACCAGTTACGAAGCCGCTAAAGTATTTTTTGTATTAGAAGAATTACCACCTTTTAAATAGTACTGAAATATCATTTAATTTGTGATACATCAGCAGATGCGACAAAATCTGAATAAATGTACGTACAAAGATACCATGCCAAAACGATATAAGCGACTCCAATTGCTTACTTTTTCAATAGTATTAGTTATACTAATATACGGAAGGAACACTTATGAATGAGTCAAGTTACACAACTGAATGCTTAGATATCTACCAAGACCATTGAAAGGAAGCAAGCATTCCAAAGACTCTCTGATGACAAATTCGCATTACCCAAAGAATGATGCAATTCGTGGTTGGAGATGGATATCGATCTATGAGCAGAGAAAATACGATCACTACTACATTATATTGACGTAGAGTGATGTCAGAAGACAACCACATGCAAAATTAACTACCAGGCGTCAATCAGCAGTCTATCACTTTTATTAAGTGCTGTCATCTCGCCTTTTCCATAGGGATAAGGAAATCTGTTCGAAATGGGTGGAATTCATCCGATTTCGTTACCACATTTTGTCGTCATAGGCAAAAAAAGTCTCAACATTATATAGGCTAAAATAATAGGCTAAAAAATACAACACCAATCAAGGTATTCCTGCTCTTTTCCCATGAAAATAAGTTTTCAAAAAAGAATGATGGAACCAGCTAAAGGCTAAGAAAATGAAACGATGAGAAAGAGCTCAGATATCCCATCTCCTCCCCCACCCCTCCCCTTATCTTTAGAAATGACGTAACTGTGCTTACTCTCCTTGATGCCTACTAAGGTGACATTTTATGAAAGATTCATTAATGTATTTAACATAAAAATATCAAATTTTAAAGGAAACTAATATAACTTGATTATTGGTCGAAACAATATCAGCCAACTCAATTCCACTTGAAAAGTAGTTTACATAAGAAAACAATAGGATCAGATGAGCATGCGATTTCTGACTATGAAATAGCAACCAGCGTTCCGCCATCTCCACCCAACACAATTATTCACATAGTCAAATAGAAGTGCGTAGAGTATGGAGTACTCGAATTAAGTAGACTACTATGTACATGTGAAAATCAGAAAACTGTAGACAGCCTATTCACTTCTGCATGTGCGCCCTCGTTTGCGGTAAAATACCCCAGCTCTACTTCAAAAATGATAAGTTTTCTTGCTGAATTTTATTCTAATAATGAATAATAAGGTCCCTTTTGCTAGTTCTTATAGAAAAACTCCCAACGATGAAAAAATTTACTGTAAAAGGGTAAATAACGTCGATTTGGCATATAAAAGGCATTCCTAGTGAATTGAACATGATTTTGAATAAGATTGGATTATTTCCGGCAATAACTAGTGACCAAAAACATTCCTCCGGTAAAAAAAAGTAGAGACACACCTCTCCGTCAACAGAACTGAAGAGGTCCAAAGCGAAGGTATACTCCCCTAGACCATTGGCCCCAATCCCAGTGGTTCGAAAACTGATTGAGTTGTTGCCAATTTGTAAAGTTGGATTCTAGAAAGCAGTATCAAAATTGACAAATTTTGCTAATTACCTCAACATCCGATAGTTTCACAGCAATATATACTTTGTTTTCATCTTGACTCCATTGCAGAGAGGGATGTAACCCGCTATCAGATATGAGGCTCATAATTTCTACAAAAAGTCTTTTTTCTAAAATTAATCTATCCTAAAAGTACACACACCACAAAACAATGCAACCTTTTCTGGTGCGGAGAGGTGGTTTATTAAATTAAAGTTATAAAACCAATAAAAAAACTGTTCAATTTTGCTCGCGATCCCTAAGATATTTGTCCACCTCAACTTGGAGAATACTTCTGAGAATTTTGGGAGGTTCAAGGACCCAAGTATCGTAGATACCGTGATCGATCCAACTAAGATCATCTTTGGATAAGAAATTACAAATACATAACATGTTGAATATTACATATACACCACATGAAGAGTAGTCATTCTGTTGGACGCATGGTATAATACGAAATTCGTTGTCCCAATTAAAGTAAGAGCAAATAATCTCGTTGTTCTGCTTAGCACATTGAAGTTGTGTAGAGTTACACTCACGATTAGGAAGCATTGAATCAAGATATAATGACATTTTCAAATTCACCGATATCACCAAAAGGGACCAATGACTTCCCTGTTTATGATATTCATTTGCATCGTGAACTGGACACAATATCCAATCATTTTCAGTGAATTTTAAGTAATCAAGAACAGCTTTAGGATTCTGGCGAAGAAAATTTGAAGCAATCGGGTGAATAAAATTGATATTCAACCTAGAATTTGCCGTCTGGAAATTGTTTTCAAGTAATTCGCCAAAAAACTGGATAATATTGTCGGATAGCCAGCCACTCACACTGTCAACATCATATTGAGATAAAGAGCAGGATAAATCACGATAACCAACAGTGTACTTCAAAAAATTCATTTCCTACATTAACGAAAGTAATTCAATTGCTTTACCAATTCAAGGTCAAGTTCAGCGTGTGTTCACAATTACATAGAAAATTATCTATTAAAATATATAATTGCCGTACGAAAAATTTAATCGTTAGTTCAAAAAATTTCTCAATTAAATCTAGGAAACTTTGAGTAAAATACTGTTTCATCTTGCTGAAATAAGAATTGTCCTGGCGCTAGTCATTATTTCAGCTGTTTGCAATTTTGCATTAAATATCAATAGTAGAAGTGAATTTGATTATAAAAGGGTAACAATTTTAATTTCGGAAGGTGGAAATGATGGTCCTGATTTAGTAAAATAAGTGCACCATTAACCTTATATAATGATGATTAAACCGCTAATTTTAATTCGAAGACTTATTTAATTAACATTTCCTATTCTCTGCTAATAAATATTTCAAAGCGGAGTTGTTAGCTATGTACAAAGGAAACCGCAACTGCAAGCTCACATTTTGATACTACCATGCAATAACACTAATGAAATAATTCAAATAATTCATATATTATGAAAAACTTCATTTTTAAAAATAGACAATGTATGATAAAATATTGCTATGTGACGACACTTAAGAATACATATATATATATATATATATATATATATATATATATATGTTGGGCTGTTAAAATCAGCACAGAGTTTAATATCATTGATCAATTGGATATCAAATCAGTAGGCAGAATAAATCCCAAATTTTTGAAGGAACACAGGATAAATCAATCCAAAACTTAAGTTGTGTCGAAATTTCGTAATTTTAGGAAAAATCCAATTTCTGCTTTTCTTACTTTGACAATTTAACTTCAAAAACCCTGAACTTAAATCTTATTAAAAAAAGAAATATTTATTTTTACTAAATGGAATAAATATCAGGCTAAATAGCAACAATGCTTCCATCGTAGTTGATGCTATACAAATTATCCTTGGCCAAACCCCAGCAATCTATATGCCAAAATCCCACAGCACTAAATAGCTCTTGAATTGAGTAAGTCACCTCACCAATATCGGGGAGACAGAGCGTGTGGAGTAAATAGCGTTTATTTTGGGTGTATGCTACTGACACAGTGCTTCCCATTGAAATACAAGTTGGTCTATGCAAACAATGCAGCGTCTATTGACTGCTAGCTAACTATAAGTACTTCCAACACAACCAGAAAACCGGTTGTATTCGCTCACTAGGTCAACAGTAGCACGGTCAAACCTTGTAGACTACTCGAGTGCACATGAGATTTTTTGTTCAGTGTTGTACTCTCCATATCATCAAGTTGAAATAAACCACCTAGCGGGTAGGATACACATATCAATTAGGTTTGTGCAAACGCTGAGAAAGTGCATTTATGAGTGAATATTCACTGGGATAGCCTCCAGGGGGAAGAATAATATGGAGCAACTGACTCTGAGGTCTGCGCAATAACGCTTCACATCAGTATGGATATTGCACCCAGATTCCGCCTATGAGCAATATTCTATAATTATTTATTATGGACCATTCATACTTTTCTATTAATTAATATTCAAAAGAATAATATATATTTTGAATTAAAGAGTGGATATTATAATGCTTCCTTCTAATTATTTCCACATTATCCGACTGGGATGATGGATAGGAGAAAAGGCATTAACAATCAGCATTTTACCATTCATACAATATTTTAAATGGAATGATTATAGTATGTCTGGATTTTGAATAAATAAAATAAAAATATTACAAAAGATGTTAAATCAAGCCATAATAAGTATTTCACTTCTTCCGCTTAAGTTCTTCAAATTCCGAAATCTTTGGTCGGTCACAGTAATAGCAAAATCCCCTTCCACTCCTTTATTGTGAATTTTAAATGGCAAATATTTACTTATATCAAATGACAGGCTTTATGATAGTTATTATTAATCCTTTTGTTAACTTCGGGCTTCACAGAGGGGAGGAACATCAAGGTCACAAAACGTCGAGAGGGGTGACAGAAGAGTGATTCGCAGATGTAAGACAGACACAGGCGTGGAGAAAAATGTGTGAGGTGAGTATTGTGGAAGTGGTCGAATATGACATACAGTGGGATCATGGTAGTTTGAAGTCAACTGCCGGTTTATAGACTTTTATGCCGTGTGATTATACGCTGCCCAGGGTGCACCACGTGGAGGTAAGTCTATCGCACACCTCTAGATGGCAAATATAGTCGGTTTTATTTTTCATGCAATTACTTTGAGTGGTAAACAGTGTTGTCTTTTGTTTTACCATTTCCAACCAGCGAAATTATGAATAGCTATTGAACGAAAACGTACTTCATTACTAAGCAGTAATTGGTTACAAAGGGTATATTAACACTGACCTATTGAACCAATTAAATTGGAGACAATGGATTAGCATGATGATTTTATCTTAGAAATACTTTATTATTGCATTCTTTATAATAAAGCCTTTTCCTCTCATCATAAAATGCTTTAAAGATATTGCTAAATGTTGAAATAGTTTTCCATTCTCTTCACCAATATCAGTTTCATGAGCAGCTCGTTCACCACTTTGAACGTTGACGCTAGCAATGCGGACGCATTCATGCAGTTGAAAAAATACTTACAAATTTCTCCAGCAAATCATTCCATGATATGAATTATCTGCTCTAGTCAACTCTTCAGAATTTATATTTCTCTAGTCAATTATTGGTATTTAAAAAATTACAAATGAACTTTGTTTTTCAATGTGTAAAATTGTCCCATTAAAAGGAAGGCATACTGTCACTAGGATTTAGCAATTTGTCAGAAAGAGGGCCATCCCATTTCCAAAAGCGTTTTGTTCTGGATCGCTAAGTAGAGGAATGGTGAATACGCAGTTAACAAATTGCCGAGGTATCTGGGCATTAATCCGATCACTCTTCAGGACCATGGCACATGCACGCTTACTTGGACTTACTGGGCCATTTTTCCCTCCACTTCTAGGTAATGATAAATCAGTCAATGCTGATAAAATCCACAAAACTATAGGGGGCCTCATAACATTATCTAAAAGTTCTTTTCTATCAGGGCATTTTTATAGGAAGCCCTGCCCTTTGACAAGTTCATTAATGGGACCCATTGAAAGGTAAATGTTGTAAAATATAAAAGCGTTGCATTTCTAGACAATGCGAGAACTTCTACCGTTTTAAAAGCGAGCCTCAAATAGCAAATGCTGGTATAATATCTCTCAGATTTAATTTACCTAAATTATTAGTAGCTACTAGGCGAAACTTTATCAGGCATTTCAATTTGATCGTGGAAAGTAGACGCCGTAGTTACTCGGTGGCTTAAAATTGAAAATTCAAAGATATATAAAGATATGCTAATAACTTGAATATTGACAAACTCTACTTAAGTGTTATATTTATGAGTTGGAATCTTTTCAAATGTAGATGAACATTAACCAGCCGATATCAGTTCATTCGTGAGACTCTAATTGGCACTAATTTTTTTTAATGCGAAATACCGTAAAATTTATATGAGCTCGGCGTCTAATAATAAACCGTGCAAGAATTGTGCCAAAAGAATTGAAGATATTCTCGCAGATCTCTCCAAAAAACTTACCTACCTAAACGGCTTCCTCTTGGCATGTGCAAGTTCAGTCTTGATTCCATTGTATCCTTACTCTCTCACCTATCCGCTGTAAGTCATGTTGGATACAATCGCCTTAATTCAATTCTGTGTTTACTTTACAGTCTACTACCGGTTCTTTTTGCGGCAATATTTTTCATCAGTCTAGAGATATCAAAAGCCGTGGATACTGTAGAGGAATGCATACAGCACGCAAAATACGGTGCAAACACGTTGAAGTAGTGATTTCCCACTTTTTAATGTGTTTCTGACAACAATAAACTGCTGCACTTAACTCCTCTCTTTTGACAGCTTTTGTTAGTGTAAAAAGTGATAGATAATTTAGTTAAAATGGTAGTAATATTAGTTGAAAACGCTTTTGAACTAGAGTGGTGGTGGGAAGGAAGGGGTTGGTTGGAGGGTAGTTTGAGTCCCAAGTTGGTAAGTTTACAGCTGCATATTAGTTGATTTAGTTTGACAACAATATGGCACTTGATTCACAAAAGCAGGAGGCGGGTTGATTAAATCGTTCAAAAATGAGCAAATGCGACGGCGGCCCGTTTTTTTTATCCAGGGTACGCGTTTATTCTAGACATGCATGGTGTGGAGTGTAACAAGGGAGAAAGCTCGTCATTCAACATGGTGGATTAAGTAAAACGAGCGGAGGCTTTTGATTGGCCATTGGCTATGTGTCCTCGCACTCAATCCGTACGCGAAGTTGAATGGCCGCACCTTCAAGTCACGCTGTGCGCTCATGCGATGACGTGCCCCACAGACTCATTGAAATAATGCCCTGTCGGGTCAACGCCATCTTGCTCTTGATCTTTTAAGTATCTTCTCGGTGTGATTTGCTCTTTTCTCCAGGATACCATGAATTAATCTTGACTTTCATTAGAAATTGCGATAGTTATAAATACAGCCCTTATGAAAAAACAACCCAAACAACTATTTCAAAATATGGCACGGTTTCGTACTAATATGACGATTTATATTAAGCGCTATTTACAACAGTAATGCAAATAAATTCATTCGAATTGAAGGAATTTAAAATAAGCTGGAATTAGAGGGCGAAAAAGATGTAGTCGGTGTAGAAGGGGGGAGGCGTTTCTTAAATGGAACAATTCACTTCACCCCTTGCCATTCATCGAAGTTTATCTCGCGTTATCTCCCAAATTTGTATTCCTTCCAACTTTATGATTCGGATGTTTCATGTTATTGGCACTTAAACACAATCTGCCGTTCTGGAAGAGTGATGGATTTGCTTACTCTCATCTATTTAAGGTCCTCATTAATTATTTTGCTGAACCTGAGCTAACAGGACTAATACTAAATTAAGGCTACTTTTGTGCTAAAATTTAAAGGCCAAGATAGAAGTAAAAATTGCGTTAGTAGCAACCCCACTATCCGAAGAATTTAGTTCCCGCTTACCCACAACTATCACCAATGGCCACTTCAAGGTGAGTGTTCAAATCCAAAGACGTCTCACATCATTTAGGAAGAAGAGAGTAATCAAGTCCTAAATTCACCACTCACAAGTTTTCTTCAAGGGTGTTCTACTTCAGACAATTCAGACTTGCTCCTTAAATAACTGATGTTCGTTCTCCCAAATCATGCCTACCTGATCGTAAACAAATGTCAGGTATATTGGGGCTGTTAGGCGATTTTCCACCACCCACTTATAGGCAAGATTACCTCAGAGATATTTTCTTTTTTTGAATATTTTTCGACAGAGATGCAAATAGTTGTTTAGGGATTAACTTTAAAATTTCCCTATTGGACAAATTACTCACATAGCAGTCATAATTGTAGACAAAATTCCCCCTCGGAATTTGGATACACAAATTTTAAATGACTCTGGAGGTAGTTGTTTTATTATTCTACCAAACTCTGAGGAGCGTATGAAGCAAACTCCAAATTGTGAATTGAACATCTAAAAGGCACCAAATATGCCCCATACGGAACAGACACGGAAATTAAAGCGATAATTCCTTGTGGAGGGGCTTCCCTCTTCCTTTAATAAGTGCTAGCTTTTGAATGAAAAATATAAATTCACAATCGAATCCTACCGACTCGGCATGAAGACCCAAAAATATCACCAAAGGTTGTGAACCAGAGTCTGCTGAATATATGCTTAAAGTGTTGAGCAATTATTTTTCTCCGCAATGAAAGATCATTAGGTAAAGTACAACTAATGCCATGTCTTGGATCGATCAGAGCTAGTTCGAATTTTGAACCAAGTGTTAAATTTTCTTACAGTAAATTGGATTAAGCAAACCAATGGTTATCAAAGTCTCAAAGTGTATTTGGAACTTAAAGAACTTTTTTAACCTGAAATTTCATCATAACAGATGTTGATATACCATTATAGGTGTTGACCTTCTGATCCCTTCCGGTTTCACCATTGATTTCAAAGACGAGGGCTTATAATGCTCGTCACTAATTAAATATTGACTTTCTAGTTAATTTGAGCCTAATTGCCCACAAAATTTTCGCATAAAGAGAGCTGCTATAATTATTCGGATTGAAATTGAATTCATTTACTTACACCAACGTCTATTCTGTATACCTTGAATACATTATGCTCATTCTTTTACAATTTGATTATGTTTATTTTGATAGAAATATATTAAAATGTAGTCATAATCCTATTATCAAAGTCCAATGTCAGTAAAGTGGACTAGCAATTAATTTTAACTAGGATGGGAATTAAGCCACCACAGCTTTCTCCAATAACAGCTTAATATTCTGAAAATCCGTGCAGAGCCAATGGTAATCATTTGTCCAGAAGGTCATACGCCTACTAAGCATATCCGACCTCGTGGTGAACTCAAATAAGGTTCTTTCAATGGGCTAAGATTAAGCTCTCAAATGTTACTTTACTCCTCTGTCACAAAATCTTTCTCGTTTAAACTTGATTGCTCTACTCCCATGAAGAGAATATATCTACCCTCTATTAGATGCCAACATCAATTCGTGCATTAGTTGGAATCGCCAAGACTGAATGGCATGCACGCGTATGTTGCACTGACTTGTCACAATTCTCCTACCTAATTGATTTTTCTCGTCTCCATACTGCCGATAACTAACATCCACACTGTCACAACAGTGTCTTCTCTTAGCCAACTCTACAAGTTATTCGGCAGAAAGTATAGTAGTTGGAAGCGACTTCATATTCCATTGAAGAACACCAGTCTTTATTAGTGGCTGAAGGTGTGAAGACCTGACCAGAAAGGTTCCTAGAATTCAGTTCTTTGAAGTTCTGAATTGCTACTTTGAATAATACTGTTGTCGCATGAATTTCCATATCTTCCCAACAATGCGTGTTTTAAAAGCCCACTTTCCACCTCATCAAACAGTTAGTTTATCAACTAGTAATCTCTCAATAACTGGATATCAGTTAATCCAAAAATAACTGTTAGTACCTTTGAAGTGATCTGACATGAGTACACGGTGTGTTAATATATGAAAGGAGCTGGTAGCTTTTCCTCTATACTTTAGCGGATAATGACACTCCAGGGACAGTTACAGATGTTCTGAATCATTATAATTTTCGTATCAACCTCAGAATACGGATACTAATGTAAAAATATCCTTGATCGAAAACACTATTTCCTTCAGGTTATAGCGTAAAATATACGGATATCTTATTTTAACTCACCTTCGGGGCCTTAAATATCCGTATACATCTCATGTGAATATGAATTACCCAATTTCTGCAAACTTCGCCCTTGAAGTAGAAAATCTACCTATGTGAAATCGTCTTGTAAATGGCTTCTTGAAATAATTGTATGAATAAAGGCACGTGCTATTTACACCTATTTAATAACCATGCTATCATAGCGTAGAACTAAGTTAGTTTTTAAGTAAATCATGACACTTCCGAAATCATCTCATCTTGTTTGCTTGTCTACGGCACATGAGGTGAAATCAAAAGCATACTATCTTTTACAATCTTCTTTTTTGATCGCCAAATGTCAAGGTTTTGTATTTGAATGCTGGAGACCAATTTTGCTTAAAGTTATTTTATGCTTCTGTGGATACCAAAAAATCTGAAATACTTGTTTGCACTTAAACAACACGCACTTCGACAAGTTAACCAGAGAAAAATTTTCCATCGATTTTGCGAATACACTCCTTATATGATAATTAAAACCGCCATATTTTAAAATGTCATTTCCTCTAGATCTTAATAGCAAGGCTACACATATGATCTGACTTAACACCCACGCTTTAAGTTTACGAATTTTAAAAATTGAAAAATTCAATTTCTTATCGCCATTTAAATTTTAAATGGAACGAATTGTAAAGTTGTTTTAATCAGTCGGGTTTCTATACAAATTATAATGAATTTTACAGTCTGCATGAGTTTTGTCGATATTACTGAAGAACAACAATGAAATATTTTAAATATGGGAAATTATAATTCTAAATCTCAAATCATTCCGACTGAGTTACTGCTTAATTAAAGAACCATCAAAAATTAACATGGCAAAAATTAAACTTTAAGTTTTATTTAAAATTCGTACGATGAGGATAAATGGTTTTAGAATATGGCGAATGAACTGCTAAATTTGCTTTGTAAAAATGACTCCAATATGTGATTAGGTTCAGCAATAAAATCAATAATTTTTTTTTCTATAATTATTTCGTATAAGTAATTAAATTTTTTGAATAAATTTTTATTTCTTAACAAATTTCTTTAGCTTTATGTCCTCGTGGCCTTTTGACTCACACATTATCTACGCTATGTTACCGCATTTAGGCTCTCCCGGTTTTAGACTATGTTCTTCATCATCTCGAATATCTACCAATAGGTATGAGTCCGATTTTAAAATTAAATAACTATTATTAGGCAATTCACATCTCCCAACTCTGCAGTCTTCCACAATTATAACCAATGTTTTAATCCACGACAGTCGTCCTCTGCTGATTATGATTGGATCTATAAGCTTGCTATGAAAGCAGGTATTGACTTCATCTATTACACTCAACTTCTCATTGGAAGGAATTGTGAAAGTCCATCTGACCTAATGCGACGAATGCGTACTATGACACCGTGGAACTATCTACCAGATTATATATTAAAAAGCCTGTTAATTTTAGCAATGCCAACAGTAGTTCAACCGTCTTTGATGGATTATTTGCCCAATTTTACACCTCATCAACTTGCTCATATTGGAGACATCGTTCTTGACTTAACTACTCTAAGAAATTATAAACTTAATCTCAGGGACCGGAATTCAAACATAGAATTTGTGGTCGATACAGGAAGTGGCCATTCCATAATTCCTCCGCAATGTATTGATATGACGGCAATAGAGCCCATATTGTTGTGGAATATGCCAAAAGGCAGAGATATTAACGTGTATGGTTACAAAAGTCTCATCGTAGATTTTGGAATGGAAATAACGTTTTCATGGAATTTCATCATTGCCGACGTAGTACAACCTCTAATAGGCGTTGATTTCTTAAACTATTATGATCTTCAAGTTGATATTAAAAACAAGAAATTACTTAAGAATCAAAATCCAAATTTTGACGTAAATATCCAAAATGAAAGGAATTGGCCACGGGCTAATAAGCTTCCCTTTGTTATCGATAGAAATACCGGTTTGAAGTTTTTAGTTGATTCTGGTGCACACCGGTCTCAGATTCCGAAAAATCCCCAAGAAGATATAGTACCTCTTCCACTTACAAGGTTCGTGAGAGCCAATTGTACCCCTATTTGTGAATATTATTATAAAGAACTCTCCGTGGATTTCGGATTCGGAGAAAGTGTTTCTTGGCATTTCCTCGTAACCGATTATGAACTGCCCATAATCGGTGTTGACTTCCTACGCCATTTCGGCTATTGTATTGATATCAGAAGAATGATCTTAGTGCGGTACTAAAGTGAGTTAACTTCTGAGCTTCCAAATCTTCCTTGCTTTCCGCCGGTTCGGTAAAGATTAAATTATATTGAGAGAAAAGCTCATTTAAGGGCTCACTTTTTTGTTTTCTTTTTTTAGATGAGCTTTGGAGGCTTTTTTAAAAACTACATTCGAGTTAGAATTTCTGGATTAAATAAATTTATTTTTAAAAAATTATATCTTATTGTTTGATTCTTTGACTTTCTGATCTCAAAGAGTTTGCTTTTATTCTGTTTAAAAATTAAATAAGAGCTCCATTGAAATGGCTCTTCAACTTTCAGCGTTTAATTAAGCAATTATTTGTGATAGTACCATGACAACTGAAACAGGGAGTAATATGACGTGTTTTTTATCTTTTATGTTTGCCTGAGTCAATATAAAGATTTTTTTATTTCGTTAAATTTTCCGCATAAAATAGCTAGAATATTATTTAGAAAAAGTTTAGTGAGTATTTGTCACTTTTAACTGAACTTGTCGTGAATGTGTTGACTACCAATTCTAACTCACTTGAAATAAATGAACAACTCACGATCATATATACTGGCCTTTGTGGTGAAAAGTTCGTGGTCAATGAATACTGACTTTGAAATTTTCGTTGACATCGAAGGTCAGTACTTACGAAGGCGTAAGTAAATTTATTAAGATAATTAAATCAGTCATGTAATGAACTTTAAAAGTGGTGTTTTAAAATGAAGATGCTATTTTTAATAGCACGATATGATTGTGACTACAATAGCGAGGACACGGAATGGATGAAATGAATAGGGTTCGTTATAAGTAGGGTGAACTGTCACAGCTTACGCATCAACAACGGTTAGAGGTACGCTAAGTTCCCACGACTATTGTCTGCTGATTGGCTGAGAGATTCCTGCAAGCATGGCCCACTTGCTTCCATAATGTATGGAATCAGCATGAGATTCTCCTGATCAGCCTTGGCGGCCTTGCCTATTTCCTAAAATCAAATGTCATGCATCACACTACCACTTACGTCTTTGAGGCATTCTCTTGCATTCTCATTCTGCCCTCTTTCCTTAAAGAAAATTTCATTTTAGTAAATAGGATACCAAGTATGGCCGGTTCTAGTTAGTATTCTAACATTTATGGTAAATTATTGTATTTTATTTGTGTTTCGATTGTACTTAAATGCGTTGAATCCAACTTTAATTTCTCAAGAATTTTATTTTTTTATATTTCTATTTACTAATGAGTTGAGGTGTATAATTAATAATTTCAGTGACTAATGGTGGTCTGTCACTGTACTTTCATGACAAATTCGAAATTACCTTTGCTCCTTTTGAGGTAACTAAGATAGCGAACTGTGAAGTAGCCGATTTACAATGGATTATGTTACCAGATTTGACCCATCTATTTGTGGGATTTCAGCGCCTCAGCACCACAAATTTTGCGTCATAATGAAATAAGTGCAACTAAGGGGAATCTTTGGCATTACTTGGCTCAGTTATTACTTCGGGCGTTAGAGTTATAGTATAACGCTTCATTCTAATTGAGGTCATCGATGACAATGTACCATTTAAACCAAGTCAAGCTGTTAACTCCTTATTTTCACTTTTCTGAAATGCTTTTCCTTTGCATACTACTGTGGCCTGTAACTCAGCTCTAACCATGCAATTATAATGATCGTGACACTTCAAAGATAAATGGATTTATGGATGTTCCATGTTTGCATGTCACTGATTCGAGCACAAGCGACTTCCAAATACGCTTCGATTTGCTCTCTTAAACCTACTGCATGGTAGATCAAATTTCCGAAATATTGAGATTTCAAGAGATGGTCATTTTAAAAAATGTTTAAAAATTAAATTGATACCGTTCAAAATGAGATTTCTAATATTTTCTCCGTATAAACAAAATTCGTTAATATTTACTAATCTTGGTCATGAAAAAGTTAAGGAATTGAGTCGTCGAATATTTTGGACTATTGCATTCGCATTCTTGCTAGAGCGATTAGTGAATCTAAGCTCCAGATCCTACATATTGGTAAGTTGAGCAGTTAGACATATAAGCCTTTAGTGGGTAAAATATCCTGATATTTGCAGGTGTTTATTAGAGTTGACAATTTTCGTCCTTGCGAATCATTAAAAATCCCTAGGAGAACAATTGTTTGATCTGTTAAACGTGTAATTAGTGTTTTGATGATATGTTGAGTAGCCTACCAAAATTCTCCATATTAGAATGAAGTGAAATATCCACTTTACAACAAAATGTCCAAATGCATATGCAGGTAAAGCATAATGTTTACAGCCAAATTACGCCCCAAATTTTGCCTAAATATTGGGAGTAATAACGAAATAGACTTATAAATTGAGGCAGAGTTGAATTTCATACTTTTTTAATTGTTTAACCGCTTCGATACTGCCCTTGAAAATAGTACACACTTATTATGGGGTCAATATAATTGAAAAGGCATCATCATTAACACTACAGACTGCAAAGAATAAGCAACCTGGTGATTCAAGATATTGAATAAAATAGTTTTCTCCAGAGTAAATAACCATTTCTATTTGTCCTTCACCCACCAATAAAACTGTTGTAAAGTTTTTATCTTTGAATTGCATTGAATTTACTGAAATGAAGCATTTTGTATGATAGTATTCTAATTGGCGGATTGCGCTTTGAAAAGCCTGCTTAAATTCTTTTAAGTAGGACGGAATATTTCCGCAGGAGGAGAAAATATTTAAGTAGGAAATTATAACTACCGAATACTATTTTCGAAATATTACATGATTTAAATATTTTTGTTATAGACATGACAGCGGGGGGAGTGGGGGTGTTGAGGGGAAGATAATTTATAAAGCTGTTGGCAGTAGCTCGGACAAAAAAATTAAAAGCATACATCATGTGTTTGTGGATAGAAAATCTGTGCGATCAAAAGCATCTGTTTAAAACTTACCTGCATGTCCAAATTTTGCTCTTCTTTTGACGCAAATTTGGAAGAAGAACCAAATATGTGGTGGAATTTGTTTGAACCTTAAATCCAATCAGTCGTGCCATGCAATGGTATGCCATGATGCCACTTCCCACATTTATACGTGGAGGTTTCACGCTGGCAGCGCTGTTCGAATTTGCCAAATATATCCGCTCTCTATTGAATCGCTTTTGCATAGCATGATAATGTTTTAGTCTCCGAATTAGAAATGAAACACATATAGAGACGCTAGCATACAAAAATAATACCATTTATATAAACTGAAATCATGTACACAGACACATTTCGAAGCATACAAATGACTACAATAGATAAACAAGGACATATCAATGGCCACAAAATCTGATTAAAGGTTAAAAGTAATTTGTATGAACAAACCTTTGGACAGAGAAAAGTAAGTTATTATTAATAATATTCCTCCTCATAAATATTTGCTATTCTAGTAAAATATGACTCCCAATTCTTATCTGACGACGCAAAACCCCATGGCCTAAAGCAATACTCATTTTGCTCCTCTCAAGTGAAGTTAAAAACTGTCTTAGCTCTGGAAAGGAGAAGCTATATTTATGAAATGAGCAGCTTGTAAGCAAAACAATTTAAATTAAAATGGAATTACATGAACTTTTATTGTGTTATTCTCAAGGCCAAATTTATATTCACAATGCTAAAGGCAAGAAAAACGTCCAATAGGATTTGCTAAAAAGTCTAATGCTGAATCTCCTGCTAAGAATGGTTATTTCTTTTATAAACTAGTAAGTGCTAAAATCTCAGTGCAATAATGTCGGGCTAACTGCGTGAACCATTCATTTTCTTCTTATTATTATTATTACTATCACAATTCATCCATTTGATAATTTAACTGGTCTATTATTCTAATACAGGGGCATCCAAATCTTATTCACATCAAGATTTGCTATAATTTTTCTAATTATTTACAACTAAATTTAATGGTATTTTCTAAAAATAAATTCCGTAGAGACGAGTTGGGAAATTAGCTTATTTCAGCCCCCACTCTCTCTGCAGATGATAAGATTGACGGTAGTATTTGATGATTGGCATTTCAACTGTTAAAACAACATTGTTCATAAGAGTCCAATAGGAAAATGGTAAATGCTCAAAATAAACACATGAATCCATGCCCAGACAACTTTTCTCTCATTGGTTGATTTCCGACGATGGACAATTCACACTAGGGACAATTTATAATCAGTCTAGGTTCACTTCTCCTACACCGTTTCCACAGGTCGCTAAACTTATTATTATGGCGAACTTTTATTCTATTTCGAAATAATAGAACTTTGAATAATATTAACTAAACTGCCAGAGTTCACGATTAGGTCTGTATTCAAGTATCTTCTTTGGATTTTATAAACCCATTGTGGTTCAGCTATGCTAATAATTTCATAAATAAATAAATAAATAATTTCATATCAAACTCCCCGGTTCAAACCGCAGATTATGAAAGAGGAGTTCGTTGGCAGGTTTCACCGAAAGCGCCAATTGAATAATAATGATCATTAAAATTATACTATGTCAAAATTAGTTCTTTCCGAAGTAGCGATATGTGTTATGCGTTGATGATCATTAATCGTGTGAACAGGGATTTTTATTTATTGGCAAATCGGCCATTAAGGCACACCAATAATCTGCAGTAACTCTTAGGCCCAACGTCCGAACTGATTGTTTCCCATAAGTGTACCGATGGCATTCTTCTTTGACCCTGATTTCAAACATGCATGTCCTTTTTGGTATTTCACGTCTTCTACTAGCCTTATAAGCCCAAACTCCTTATTTTGCTGTAGGTGCAATCCTACGCCATACAAAACTGTACAGAGCACATTTTGGAATGGCGTGCCCATTCAAAGGCCACCCCTGCAAATTCCATGTCAGATATTCAGTGAGCAGCCAAATTTCACAAGCAATCAACTGGCACATATGCGAGAGATCGCTGCTGAATTGATCTACAAACGTCAGCATTTTGATGTGCTGTTCATTAATGATCGGAAAACTGACATCCGATTTCTAATCGACTCGGGATCTCAATGCTGTTTTATTCCTACTTCTTGCTTCAGTTGGAAAAAAT
Organism: Hymenolepis microstoma; assembly: GCA_000469805.3. Lineage (NCBI taxonomy): Eukaryota > Metazoa > Platyhelminthes > Cestoda > Cyclophyllidea > Hymenolepididae > Hymenolepis > Hymenolepis microstoma. The sequence goes on along the minus strand of LR215995.1, from coordinate 3,093,139 downwards.
GGACGCCTTTTCAGTGGATACGCGCTGATAAAGGCAAAGATATTGCCATCTATGGTCATCTAGAAATTGTTGTGGACTTGGGACTGGGCAGAGAAATGAAGTGGACATTCGTTATTGCAGACATAAATACACCTATAATTGGGACTGATTTCCTGGTTTATTACGATCTTCAAATCGATCTAAGGTTGAAAAAATTGGTCAGTACCTCAAACGCGGCGAATGAGAATGACCTTGCAAATGGTGACAATGGAGACCTAGCGTCTATTGCATATCGTCGACCATTTATATATGATCGGAATTCGGGAATAAACTTTTTGATTGACTCTGGGGCTCATCGTTCTCAGATTCCTTATATCCTGAGCGAAATTTTAGATCCAATACCATATAGCAGGTATTTGAAAGCAAACGGATCCACTGTTATTGAATTTGGTTACAAATATCTCACCCTGGATCTGGGTCTTGAGATGGAATTGCCATGGAATTTTCTCATGACTGATAATAATGTGCCCATAATCGGTGCAGATTTTCTGGCTCATTATGGCTTAAGCATTGATCTAAGACGAGGGAAGTTATTGAGAACTCAAAATGAATAGACTTCCTACCTGCCCTATCAGCGGCAGTTACAGTATTTAACCTTCGTGTTGTGTACGTCCCAGTTAGCAACATCAAGACCTGTTCGCACACCTAAAGATTCAACTCAGCATCAGTTGCCTAATCTATGAATGAGCTTTTAAAACAGACTTCTGAAGTTTAATTCTGTTTATTTTTTAATAATTTCTAAATATAAATGGTTATTTGTCACTCATATTTATCAAAATTGCATTCAATACGGTAAATGCTTGGTTTCTGTCATTCTACGCAGTTAAGCTGATTTGGAGTAGTAATACAGGTGTAGATAGGAAGTGAATGTTCAACGACTGATGGAAATATGCCAAATTGCATTAATATTTAAATAATAGACCATTTAAAGTGCGAAATGGCTTCTCTCTGCAGTGCTTTAACAAATCCTTTACCCATTTCTTTTGCAGCATAAAATTTAATATCCACTTACGGTTTTGGTCATTTAAACGGCTTTACATTGAAGGCCTACTATGCAGTCCTATTATAGCAACGCTCAACAAATTTGGGACCAATAGACATTGATTATTTTCATCCAATGACCTGTCCTAGATTTATGGCATTTTTAAGATTATGGCAAAATTAAATCTATGAGAAATAGGCCGGTGAGGATATGTGTGGGAGTTAATGGGTAGAATTGCCATATAAGTGATATACAATTTTTACTCTCTACAGTATTTTATATTCAAAACGTCGAAGAACCAGTCCAAACCCCACAAGGTTCTAGTAATAATAGGGAATTAAGAGGTCCATTGGAAGGAGACCAAACAAGGGTTTGTACAGGTCTTTCCCTGAAGTCAAAAGCACAATTCTTGCATCAACTAATTCAGCATATTAAGTTGACAAGTTGTGTGCATTAACTCTTTAACGTCCGAATTAATTCTTGAAAAATACACCCAACTGCACTCACCCGTGTCTCACAGCAGACTGATGCTGCCGACGTGAGATGAGTTTTGATGGTAGCAGGTGAAGACTATAGACACGTACTGAACATGATTCAAACGACAATAGCCCCTTCTGTTACGAGTCTAGCACCAATGGAGCTTATTTTGAAAAAGGACCGTACGATCCTGCAGGGCGTTAAAGGGTTAAATATCGACAAAATTGATTATCAAAATTTTAAATAAATAAAAGAATATTTTACTTTATTCAGATTAATTTGCTTAATTAGATGATTGCATTGTTAATACCAGTTGTCATTTTACTCTATTCCCACACACTTTTCATTTCTGCTCGAAATGGTGGCACTATTATTAGATTAGGAATTACTAAAATAACACATTTATTTATATCAAATGGCAGGCTTTATGATAGTTAATATTAGCCCTTTAGTTGACTTCGGGCTTCACCGAGAGGAGGTACATCAAAGTCGCAAAAAGTCGAGAGGGTGAACAGAAAAATGATTCAGAGATGTAAAAGAGACAGACACAAAGGTAGAGAAAAAGGGAAGGTGAGTACTGTGGAAGTGGTCGAATATGACAAACAGCAGTCAGGTCATGGTAATTTGAAGTCTAATGCCGGTTTATAGACTTTTTTGCTATGTGAGTATGCGTTGCCCAGGGTGCACTACGGGGAGGTAAGTCTATCGTACACCCCCTAAAACAATGCATTCTTTCTTAAAAACTTTTCTTTAATACTGATACTCGTATCATGGAAGTCAACCATCACATAATAGATAATTAAGATTAGTTGAAATTGTTTAAAATGCTTTTAAATATTCAAATAAGTTTACTATATTTTGACAATCAAAGCTTTATTAAATTTGTAGTTTCAATTTAAATTATTCATTGTAGACGCCAGACCCAATTAGGTTAGCTAGGTGGAGGGAATATCCTAGGATTAAAATGTATAACACATTGAATACTCAAATCTTGTCTATCAGGCATAATAAGAAGATAAGTTCACAACTTACAGGCCGAACGTTTATAAATGAAGACGAAAAATACCGGGTTTTGTCGGTATGGCAAAAATTCAATTTGCATAGTTCATATTTGTTTACTCAAGACACGTGGGGTAGGCGTTATTTTTAGCAATAATTGGAAGAAAGCATAAAATATTCATTTCATCGAGAGTGCAAACTTGATGAATCATCGCGACTCCTTCACTTTTGAAACTCCTCTAAATGGCTTGAAGTCCTTCTGGTGGTTCTGCATACCAAGCTCAAGGAAGCAATTGGTTGACTAAAGCAGCTTCACTGTGCGCCTCTATCTCAATATAATCTCCTTTTTAGATTTTTCCCCAAGTCTTGAATGAGCAGGGGTCTCAAAGTTCTCGAGTACAGCTTTCGTACTCCTTACCGTGACTCCATTATCTTTCGCATTGTGCCTGTCCATTTTCCCTCTCTTGATGCGGGTGTTCGAACGGAGCAATTGAAAAAGAACCCCATATTCGTCTTTGGTTTTGGAAAAAAGATCTCCATTCTCTCCCTTCCATCCAATATTCACTTTTGATTCCAATTTCAGCTCAATGACTTTTGCAGGGACTATTTCAGAATGCTCCTTCCTTTTATTTGCCTTCTTTCTTCAAAGCTTTTTACGAAATTCGCGCAGGGATTCTTCTGCTACTTTCGCGAGCCAACTGCTGGTTGCTAGCCGAATGCTAGTTGATAAAACCCGAGTCCCGATCTTTAGGAATTCGGCTTCAATTAGGCACATTATTTTAAATTACCTCGGCCAATACATAAATCGAAAGTATGCCTTTCGTACAGGCAAATCAAGTAAATTCCTAACCATTGCAAATCGAGGAGTGTAAACACTCGGGAACACATTTTCACTGAAATTTCGGTTGACATTATTGCAATCACCAGAATTCTGTTGATTCCTTTTTTCTGTTCAACTTGATGCCAAAATGTATGCCCTCATTAAACTGAGTTTATCGGTCATTAACTCGTAAAATCAGAAAAATATTAGAGAAACAAATACGCAATCCTCCGTCTTGACATATCTTCATTATCTTATCGCAGGTAGTTGCTGGCTTATGTGGTTTTTACAGTACGTCATGGTATTGATAATATAATGAAAACAGCTGCAATTTATTTAATTATAGTCTGTGGAGTACGTAATCCTCACACGATTAAACTGTGCACCCGAACATTCTGGAGGGTGCGGCCGTGCGTGCGAGGATTGCCCAGAGTCAACTATGAATGTTTATTCACATTATACTAAATGGATATGACACCTAATCATTTTTGCTCATATCATGAAATTTAATAAACACTTCACTTGCAATACGTCGTCTCCCTCTATATCATTGCGATGGTTCAAGTTCTGGAGCCTTTCCAACTAGGTGAACTTGTCATAGAGATTTCTGAGAATAAGCCCGGGCTTATTTGTGTTGCAATCCGTCACAAGTCATTAGCACACAAACATATTTGGATAGAAAAATATTAGCTGCCTATAACTATGATTTGCAAACACAGTGGCCTATTAGTGATATTTCCTGAACAAAGATATCAGTCATACAAACTGATGACCCAAGGGTTCAATTTAAGTCAATGAAAATTTTTCCGCAATTGTCAATAACGAACACTAAGGACACTAAGGCATATGCACTAGGAGATAAAATAGTTGCTCAAACCTTTTCATTCTCGACCCAATATATTACTCCGTTGAATTATGATTGAATATATAGTCTCAGGTGACAAAATGCGCTTTTTTAAAATAATAAACAAATTATGTCTTCTCATACAATGTCCCCACGCTGTTCCAACCATGTCTGCATGAGTAGGACGAAGGAAGGATTTAGTTTTAGAATTCAATCGTGAACTTGGCGTAAAATTGAAAAAGAATCAGTGAAATCAAAGAGTGCTAGGCTGAGAAGAATCTAGATGGAGTAATTAGAGTCCACACAGAAAGTTCCTTGTAGCATTTGAAGGGATACATAAAATGTTGAAAATTGCTCCAATTAACTCGATTGGAGATTGAAACAGGTATGAAATCCTAATACTCTTACGGTCGGTGAATTCATTTCCATACCAGCCAACTAAATGATCGATAAAAGTAAAATTCGAAATGGATTTAGATCACCATTGTAGTTCGATTATCGTTATAGGTATGGGAACAAGCAACCTCATCATTATCCACCTGTTTTAATCAGCTTTTTAACAACGAATTAAACTCTCCAAACTAAAAGGAATCATCGCAATAATCCCCTCATAGCTTAAATTCAAATCGAAAAAAATTTTTGCCGTATGAATTCCAATTACGCCGTGAAAGATCCTGACAACACTCAGATGATCCAAAATTAAACCGCCGGCTATCCGATTACCCTAATAGCAATTATTACTATTGATTTTGATTACTTTATAACTGACGCACATTGAAAATATGAATTTGAACCAAAAATGTGAAAATTCTTTAATTGAAAATAGACAGACACAAATCAAGAAATCCATTATATACCAATCTAAAAGCGCCGTGTAGGGTTCACTGTAAAAGAAAAAATAATTTTATGAGTCTTTAAATTTCCAATAAATTTGAAGGTTCAAATAATAAATGATCAAAATTTACCTGTTCCGGTAGCAAAACGGCTCCACAATAAGTTGATATTTATTTTGGAGTGTTTAGTATTAATCGCTTTCTTCTTAAATCGATTTTAAGATTGAAATGATGTAAGAAGTCAGCACCAATAAGAGGAACCGTGTTATTTGTTACGATAAAATTCCACGGAAAAATTACATCAACTCCCAAGTTTACTAGTAGAAACTTGTAGCCATATTCCGTGATAGGGTGTCCATTTGCAGACAGCAATCGAAAGAAAGGAATTGGCGCTAGTGATTCGTGAGGTAAACGTGGAACTTGTGATATATGCGCTCCAGAATCAATCAGAAATTTGAAACCAGAATTCTGATCAGTAATGAAAAGACAATGGTTTTTCCAATAGTAAACTTCATCATAGATGATGTCTGCCTTAATTACAAGGTCGCGCAGTGTACCATGGCGCAGAATGTCACTTGTCAAATGCCGTTGAATTGGATCGGGAAGAAGTTTAAGGAAAAACATCTTACACGACTCTCCTTGCATATATTCTTTCGTAAATATATTATGCATTAAGTGAAATATCTCTGATGGTTTTTCACAACCATCCATATTTTGAAGCATCACTTTACTCATGAGTTCAGGTATCGCTGGTGGACACCGGTTTTTAGTAATAGCATTGGGTAACTTAATTGAGGATTGATATTTAGTTAGTTCTTTCATTTTAATGCTAATAAGCAGATTGAAGTTGGATAAGAAATCAGAACCGATTACTGGCGTTCTAATGTCTGCTATGAGAAATGGCCAAGTTCTTAGTTGTCCGTCTCCCAAATTCAGAGTTAGGTATTTTCGACTATATACTTTAACGTCGCTTCCCACTGGGGCTATCATGTTACCAAAAGCGGTATGATATGCTCGATCTCTATCCGTTGCGGGAATGATGGAATGGGCACTTCCTGTATCAACCAAAAATGCTGTACCTGAAAGCCTATCCACTATAAAAGGACGATAGTCAGGACATCCGTAGATACTTGCATACACGATATCTGCTACATGAGCAAGTTGATCGCTTGTGCACAGTGGCACGTATCCCCATAAATAATACTGGAAAATTGGTGCTAGCCTTGCAAAAAGCATCTGCTTCAACACATCGTCCTGCACGTGTCGGGGTTGCAAAGCAAGTCGAAGTAAGCTTAACATTTCCGTTGGAGGCTTAACTTCCCGATTAATCAAAGGCAAAGGTTCATTAGATCTTTTGAGCCGACCGGATGCATAGTTCTGTGTTCCCCCATGTGGATTGGGATGGGTTTGGTTCTGAAGCACAGCGTAAATAACACTACAGGCGCATCCGAATTAAAATTACTCTTTCAATAGTCATACTTACCTTGAAGATGTCGGGTGATACAATTCAGGAAATAAACAAGTACGAGAGGATTTAGCATACGGACTGTCTTGAAATGGTGCTGCCATTACGGGAATTTCAAAAAAAATTTAAATAAGAGCACTCTTTATCTTCGATTCATAGAAACAAAAATCACTTAAACAAATCTGAATTTAAAGACTACATAACGGAATTCATCTACTGATAAAAAACGCATGTCAATTACAAAGTTTCTAATTTATATATTTATCAAAAAATGTCAAATCTAATAAAATCTTAGAATGGCAGCTTGTGGCAAGCCCATTAAAGTATTAAATATATTTCGAAAATTGTTCCATAACCTTCCATTTTAAATGTACTTTGACCACTTTCCGAATCGATAAACAGATCTGAATGTAAATGAAAGCTTTCCAGATATTTTCCATTTATTTATTTTTTTTAGATTCAGCACCAATGTAATTAACTAGTGTACTTATGGTGAAAAGACAATTCAAATGTATTTATTTAAAATTTAAACGTTCATAATAGATAGTCTAATTTAATTGGTGGTAGATCTTAACACCCAGAATCAGGTGAGGGAGCGGCCTGAAAATTGATAAGAACTTTGGAATAACTTCCGCTGTTGCTTCAGCTCTCACTATTCTCAGTGTACCTCTTTTAGTCTGCCTGAGTTTGCCACTACGATCAATAGCCATTTCTCTGTGATGAAAAGGGCTGGGTCTCATTCCTAGACGTCAAAGTGTATTTGTCAATTACAGTGCTATTAATCAGTGATTTAACTAATACTAAGAAAGAAACACCAATAATTGGTCTACCAAAATCAATAGACTGTCTTTTTCTGGGTATTTTCATTCGGGAATTAAAACACTTGATTTTTAAATTTATATGAATCGTAGTTTCAAGAGAACCACTCACTGTTAGAGGGTCACACACAAAAAAGTGAGATATGCATTCGCATCTCAAGCACATTAGACTTCATTTAATAGGTGATCGCATCATTTAGAAATGGACTGGATCTGGTTTGATAAAAGAAAAGGAAGGAGCACTTGCCTTATGCTTTCTCCATACCGAGTTTTAGAACTCAGGACAGATTAAAATGAGTCCATGTTTACAGTTTGGTCAGATGAGCAATTGAGGTTTCTAAGGAAAGCTTATATCAAGGCAATAATATATTACCTCATTCATAAGTCCTTTTGCTGCTCAGTCGCTATTTCACTCATCTAATAAGTAGGAAATACCTTTATTGATCGTAGTCTTTAAGTGCTCAAACAGTGGAGATAAAATTTAAGGAAGAATCAAATTACCTCTCGAGACAACATTCAGTAAGTTCTGATAGCAAGGCTACAAATCGTAAGTCCACTTTTAATACTTCCAGTTACAATGTTACTAGTGCAAATGGTGGAGTTTGTCCGTTCTGGAATGCAGCTCAAAAATACCGCTTATTGGATAATGGAAGCTATCATATTCAAACTTTGCAAGTGAAACTTGAGTTGCACGGTTACTAAACATTTATGTTATCTAAATCATGAGCCGTTAAGATATTTAGAGTACCCCAAAATAGGTCTACTGCTACATTCCGGCCGAGCATGGTAAATTGAAACCAACTTAGTTGAAATCCAGGAACTAAAAATGCCTAAATTTGCTTTAAGTGTGAAGTAAAACAAAGAAAGTGTACATTCGTAATAAAAGTAAAAAGCAAATTTCTATGCTCAGAATGAAATAGGAAATTGATTTGATTAATGCTTTGCAGATGTGAGTGTGGAATTTCTTATTAATTCCTCTCTTCAAAGATCGATGAAAATTTCATAATATCTTGAAAAATCGGTTCCAATCGTAGAAATACAAATGTTCATTACGATAAAATTCCAACTAAGACGTTCGTTCAATCCGTATTCGTGAAGACAACTATCATTTGTTAAAACACATCTACTGAAGGGAATGGGAGCTGACAATTCGTTTGGTTTGCTGGAAATCTGGGTGAAATGCGACCCCGAATCAACCAAGATGTCAAGCCAGATACTTTTTCATTCATAAAGAGACGGCGATCAGTCTCAATGTGAGACTGCCCATTAATGCTCTCCGAATAGTGGAGAAAGTAACTTTGCTGGATAAAACTGATTTAAATGACTAAGGAAGCTGTGATATGAAAACTGTCTTCCAGATATCTTCATGTAATGCCTCCCATGGCACCAAACTCTGCATCAAACACAAAATCACTGATGGCTTTTTGTTACTTCGTACCTGTCTGATCAGCTTAATGAGCACAGTTTCAACTATTGTCCGATGGTGGTAATACATTATGTCACCTATAAGGTGCCACAATAAATTTCCACCTTAGAAATCTGCCCAGATCCAAATTCACGATAAGTTCTCTTTTTCCATTCTTTAGAATATCTTTGATTTCTGGTAAGTTAAACGATTTGAGCAAGTCACGACTATATTGGTCTCACTTCGGAGTGGGAATAATGGATTGTAAAGAACCAGAAGCGATTAGAAATTTTAATGCCTATGTCAGATCGGTAATGTAAAGGCAGTAACACGGACATCCATAAGCTCTTTCATGCACGAGGTCGGCTATGTGCGCGAGTTGATCAACTGCATAGTTAGGCAGATTGTCCATTATAATTAACTGATAATCTTGTAGTATAAATTGAGTGAGTAACTGTTTCCATAAGCTATTTCAAAGTGTACCGCCTGGTGGAAGATCGCACATCCAAGCTAATATCCCTTAAGGATTTCCATGACTCAGACATTTTAATGAAATACCATAAGGACCCAGAAGATATCTCTTCTGAACATTCGAGGGATCGATAAGCGTAGTTTTTTCATTAGAACTCTCGTGAAAGTGGAATTTCCCAAAGGCGGCAATTTTATTTCAAAATAGTAATTTTACCTCGGGCCAACCATTCGCGACAGTAGAAAATGGCGCTAATACAAAATATATAAATATAAACATAAATGAAAAGAACCCATAAAACTTATTTGAAGCCTTGAATGATTGCAGCTCAGTGAGTTCCACCAAGTGAAATAGCGTAGTTAAGCTGAAAAGGATCGGTAGTATTGAATGCATTTATTATCTTAAATTCAGCTATTTCCTTTGTGAGCATTATTTTGGCAGAGAACTATGCAAAAGTGGATAATAAAAGACCGTCAAAAATTTCAAGTAAAACATGAACAAAGTGAATTAAAGATAGTCGTCCAACAGAATTGAACCACTGAAGCCCCGGAGGAATTTTTAGTTTGAATAGACGCAGATTCAACTTCATGACCTAACATCCCTTCATTATTTTGTTGAGCATAACATGCTTTTTAAAATCCTATTTCTAGTTTGAACGGCGGTTAATCATTTCAATTTTTGAATGAGTGACTCTAATAAAGTTTTCGTTACTGAAGTTGGTTCTCTTACTATCATGATTTAATTCGACTTCTGAAATCAATGAAGTTTCCGCTATACATAACTGTTTACTTTCAATTATTTTGAAATTTTAAAGATACTAAGTCTTTTCAAAGGAAAATATGACGAATTCCGTTAGCTTTGAAATCTTCCTGAAGAGGGTTGGGGGAGAAAACGCATGAAGAGAAAATCTTCTGTTCGACCTCACAGCGAGCGGAATGACCAACCACACCAGTTGCCTCTGATGAGTGATCGAAGTTGAATGTTGAATTTGATGGTGAATGTCCGAAAACACTGTCGTAAATATGTTCGGAACGGGTCTGAAAATGTATATTCATTCGAATAACTGCCTTAAAAATGCAGGAAATGCTGTTTTTGGCAAAAATAAAATCACTGCTGACTACGTGCTTTCGTGAAGTTGCGGCAAACTCGAAACTGACCTTCAGGCGGAAGGCAGTTTCGCAGCCCCACGGGTTTCAAAAACTAAGGAATGAAAGCCATGTATCCATTTGAACACGTAGACGCCATATCACCACGCAGGTGGCTGTTTTCAATGATTCCTCAAATTTCAAATATGACTACTGATGATGAGCTAATTTTAGCATAAAAATCTCAATTTACCATCATCGTTTTTATCTCTGCACCCCAGCAAATCTGCTTCAATTTAGCACTCCAATTTGCTTTTCTAAATACCCATATTCGGGGCACAATAGTAAATTAAGAATAAACGCGAAACGAGAGTAGGAATGCAGACATTAAGGGATCTCAATAATTTAAAACCAAACCATTGGAATACCATATCTTATCAGATGTGGGTTGGAAAATTTCAGGCCATTCGTTATTTATAGCTCTTATTTAAAATGTTCAATTTACTTCATTCATCAAATCGAACATCCCATATACTGGAACAGGAGACAGCTTCAATTCATTGGAATTATTATTTTTTTCTATTTGTGCGCGCAAATCAGTGCTGAATTAATTATAGTGTTTGACAAATAGGAAAGAACTCTTCATAAGCAATTACGACAAATCGAAGTGGGGCAGTTTTCAACTGTATCTTCAGTTTTATGAAAAAGAATGGAAGAGAAAACTCAGCTGAATTTACATTTGACGGAGAAAGAACGAGGCTTCGTGTTTTTTTTTAGCAAGGTGGAGTATACTTCACGGCTGTGGGCACGTCATCGCATAAGCACACAGCGTGATTTGAAGGTGCGGCCATTCAACTTCGCGTACGGACTGAGTGCGAGACACACAGCCAATGGCCAATCAAAAGCCTCCGCTCGTTTTACCTAATCTGCCATGTTGAATGACTTAGCTTTCTCCCACACACACACATTACGTCATATTGTCACGGCGAATAAACGTGTTTCTCCCACTTTGTCTCTGACTTGACATCACAGTAGCTTAGCTACTTCAGTGGGAAGTACCAACCAGGAGAAATTGCCACTGAGGTTTCTGAGTACATTCAGGCTTAGTTAGGTAGCTAATCCACTACATAGCTTTCAGTTTTATACGACCATTAAGCTTTTGGAAATGTGATTAAAGTTCCCGCCCGTTTGTGGCTTCCCATACCGCCCGATATGTCTACCTGCTATGTTATTGGTGGGGTAATTTAAAAGGTTAAATGTTCTATACTAATCCAATCACATTTAAAGGATTAAAAATGAGCATTCGTAATACGATCGAGGAAATCACACCAAACAAACTGACAAAACTTTGCCAAACCATTTTGAGACCTGCTGCTTTGTGTATTATACTTCACGGTAAATACTTTCAACTTTTGCTGCGAGCCACTGGATATTCAGTACGATATTATTCGTGGTATTCTATGTCTACTGCTTTTAAATTAAAGTACAATGTTTATCTATCTCTCCGTTTTCAAATTAAACCTTGAACATCCAGTACAAGTGGGCTCTTATAAAAAGAGAAAAGTCAAATTTCGCTTACATACGATGTTATTTAAAAATGAGAAGCTTTTAATTAATTAATTAATTAATTAAGGTTGTAAAAATACCCAATCGCAATTTATTTGAGTTATTCAACCAACATTGTAACTTATATTGGGACAAAGGAGTGAATTCCACCTTGCAAGTAAAATTATATCTTAAAATGCCCTTTAGTGGGGTAGGATCTTCAAAACTGCCTGAGTTGAAAATATTCTAAATACCTTCTTTGTCCAGGGGCAAATAAAAATTTTTGTGTGTGAGTAGCAGATCCGAGGGCTACAACATTTAATAGTAAAAAATTTTAATATATTTGTTTTCAAAGCTAGTTTGATTTAAAAATTCACAACAGATATACTTTAAATAATAAGAATATAAGTCTTTTACCAATTTGCAATCTCAATTATATCAAATAATATCTCTCGCAGACAAATTTTAACCCCTGGCATTGTATCCTGTCGGTAATTATTTTGGTCATCAACTAGGATCGACTGGATTGGTGGAAGTTTGGACGACGACTAGTCTTTCCGTTGTCACAATCTTTGTCATTGTAAGTACGCCTTTGATGTGATTTTGCACAAAGTACATGTTCAAAACCGATTCTAAATTAAAATCGTTTCCTTGGGCTATTTCATATGAATAATTGTGCTGAATTAGTCTTTGTTTATGATGAAACAGTCGAGAAGAATATTTTAACGCAAATAACTTAAAAGAGACCAAAGTCCATTGTCTTGGAGCTAAATGAAATAGAGAGACCAGAAAATACTGAAATTTGGAATAATTAGATTAAATTTCCTAGTGAAGAAAATATTTCCATGGAGATAGACAGATTATAAAAGTAGAAGATATTTCACGTGATCGCTACAGAAAAAAATAGTTGGATGGTAGTTGTGCATTCCTAGACTTAGGACTGGAAGCATGAAATAGAAGGCACTATTTATGATAACTTGTAATTGAGGTAGTTCAACTAACTAAATAAATATTTCCGATGTAGCAATTATGGAAAATTAACTAATGATTAACTAACTACTAATCCTGAAATACTATATTTAAATAATTTAAAATTAATAAATGAAGTTCGGAAAAGAAAAAACAGAATTATAAGAATGTCTTAGTCTTAACAAATAAAATGTATATAGCCTATTTCGAAATGCAAAAACGGCAAATTGTACAATCTTATCACCTTAAAAATATCTTTAATTAATATTTTTTCATAGTAATTAATTTTACACTTTAGGCTCACCAATTTTGGCATATCTCTTGTTTTATATGACTAATGTATAGCAAGAATGACTTTGAAAGGCAATGTCGAAAATTTAGATCTTCGACTTTAATATTTGTAATCGTTCTAATTCACCATGGAGACGAAAATGAAGAAGTTTATTTATCTTACATTATAGCATGGCTTTTGAAATTAATCAGGAAGAGATTGCAAACAATAAATTGATGCCTGTATCTGAAAAGCAGGCGCTTGTAGTATTATGGTTATTTTTCCTGATATATTCTTGTTAAAATATTGCTTATTTTTTTGCTTTGAATCTGATCCTAGATTCAACCTTCGTTTTAAATTTAAAGGTGCTACTCTTGACTTTCGTTTTATAACTCGAAATCTTTAAAATTATACCTAACTATTATTTCTATTTAAGTGCAGAAATTCAAAATGTTTAATGAAAGCGCTTTAATTTTTACTGTATCGTAGTTATAAAATCTTGTCTTACCGTTCGCAAATGTATAATGAACCTTAGTAATTAGTGACTCCTAATTAAGGCTCAATAAAATAAATTTTGAATATAATTAGATATGCTCAATCTCAAAGAACTTCTCCTTTGTTTCACTTCGAATTGGTACCCAACAGACTTTGAAATTGCTCAGTCTAGAAGTTTAACCTGTAAAATAAGCAGCAACAAGTTGGTCACCCTGCTTTATATTTCCCAGAATTTTTGAACGAGATAATCATATATACGCTGGATCATAATAGCTTAAATGAGCAGGGATATATTTGCATGCTTTTATGCTATAGCATTTACGGATTTACGTTAAATTAAAATTAGTAACTTAGGTTATCTTGCCAAATTTTGATAAGGAATGTGAGTGCAATTTGGAAATTAAACTACGTTTCAATCTGATCTATAATAAACTTCGCTTTGTAATGTTGTCCCTTGAGGTGAAATTTGTACACATCCTTTCGAACTTCTTGGTGCGAGTCTAGATGAATTTCACAATTCGACCATGATTGGTCCGGGAATTCATGCTTCTAGATGCCTGGACAAATAAATTCGAATCCTCTTTTTTCAGTCAAATCTTTAATGTTTCAAACGGCAATAGCGCCTTCTGTTACCAATGGGGCGTATTTTGATGGAGGATCGTACGGTCCTAAGGGCGTTAAAGGGTTAATTATCCCACACGTTTTACAGCGAAACGTGTTGTATAATTACGAGGGAATTTTCACTCCACATATTAAATATTTTCTTTCCTTGACAGGAGAGGACAGTGAAAACACGACTCGCGTATCTTTCAGCTTACTAATTGCTGATAAAAAAAATTAATTAACTTCAAAATGTCAGGGCTAATCACTCAGATCGATCAAATATTCTGGATTTGTAGGAGATATTAAGGTAATCTGCAACGGTCTCCTTTCCAATGAAGAAAATATCAGTGATTAGACCAACATTTGTTTGCAAGAAATAAAATTATTTAATCATTGGATCTTGAATTATTTTATCACACAAATCTGGGAAATCCGATCGCGTTAATTTTGCTTTTGTTATTCTAAATTAAAATGATAATCGTGTATTTTGAAGCTCTGAACTCGTCAATTCTACTATTCCCTGCGATATTAATCGGAAATTTTTTCTGCATAAGATTACAAAGTATATTACTTAGCCGTTCGTTATATTTTTCAACCACTACAAATGTACCCACCTACCGCATTGCACTGATTTTATTCACGAATTAAGATAAAATTATTGTTGTTTGATTCTATGTTTCATTTCTTCCAATTATATTGGCAAAAAGAAATCTGACAGAGTGCTAAAATTTCCGTTTAGTTTAGAGTTTAAAATACACGTCTTTATATAATTATTGCAATTTGTTATTGGACAACTATACAATAACTTGGAACAGTTTCAAAACCTGACACTTGCTTATTTATCAATTACAGTAAAAAAAGGCCCTTTCAAGATAAGTGGTGGGGAATGGGGTGTTGGCATCGTCAAGTGTTCAGGTTAAGTTAATCACAGATCATGAGGACTCGGAGGAGTTAAAGATGCTGAACAGAATGCAAAAACAATTAGAAGTATTGAGAAAAATAACACGTGTGAAAATATTTACGACGAAAGTATCTGGGAAAAATGGCCATCAACTTTAATTCGAGAACATGGAAAAACGATCCCACCACACATATACCACTGTTCATTCACCAGAATACGCCACGTCTTAATCGCCTAATGCTCAACCTCGGATTCCTAACCCCATCCTTGAATTAGATTAACTGTCTTGAGCAATCCCAGTTATGATCTTGCCTTACAAACGGTTTATTCTACCGACAGATTCAACATTTCGGCTGACTTCAGCACCCAGATCCAATCCCCCTTTATCAGTACTCCTTATTCAAAGCTTAAGTTTGAAATACAGCTCTGGCTATTTATTTACAAGCATATTCATAATGCTACAGGCACGAACATCGATCTCTCCTCTCTTCATCCACAAATTACCACAATACAGAGTCAAAGTAGTCATCTTCATGAAATTCATTAGACATTTGAGATATGGATCAGATTCACAAATATACAATGATTACTAGACGAATTCCCATTTCCTACAAAAAATGGAGAACGACAAAGCATGTGTTAAGTGGACCAACAAGCCTCGGTGTGTCGATATATCGACAGGACATCGAAATTTTAGGCCCACCAATCATAAGCTTAAAAGCTGAAGACGTATAAATGACAAGACAGCCCAGTTACGTGTTTTGGCTTTTATTTGCTTTACTTTTACTGAAGGATAAATCAAGATAGACCAACGAAAGACCGGTAATCAGTGTATAACGATTTTGCCGAACCTTTCCTTATTCCCCTCAGTCATCAAATCGAACCTACAAGATCCTGATGGACAATTCAAATTACCACTATAAGGTTGCGTAAAAGCTAGTGAACTTCTGAAGGGAACCGCCAATGACCCCTGATCTTGAAAATGGAAGAAATCCACAATTTCTGTATCCTCTCTAATAGACAGACTTAACCAGTGCAATTGGCCCTCACGTCACTGAATTTACACCAATGCCCAAATTCGACAAAGTTGACCAACTCTGTCACCCACAGTTGATGGTGTATAAGAGGTCAACAAGAGAGCTTTAATAATCCCCATCAAAATGTATACACCTTATCCTCCACATTAAACAAGTTTAATATACCTCATTTTCAAATATGTACACACAGAGTATGCGGGAAGAGAACAAGAGGAGGAGAGGAAGATAGAATTAAAACAATAAAATGACAAAAAATGATTGAGAAAACTCACCCGCGTGTTATAATTGAGAAAAACCCACTCTGGTGGAAGGAAAGACTGATAGGGGATGGACCGAAAGTGAACAAAATAAAGTCGGCGAGTGGTGGGGGGGGGGGGTTAAAAATCAAATCAAGGGCGAGGAGAGGAAATAACCAATAAATTTTAACCACATAAACCCACACACGTATCAGGGGAGATCGGAAGATGAAGCATTTCACAAAATAAACTTGAATACTAATGAGAAAAGTGAAGGTAGGTGGGTGGGTAAATGAAACATGACCTCATTGTCACAACTCTTTTCGCCGTCTTAAACCACAGTTTCGGGAGAGGTCTATTGAAGTGACGACTTTGGACTGAGAATCACATGAAGTGGGACTGTAAAAACGAAGAATCAGAGAGTTGTTATTTAGGGAAGTAGGGGGGTCGTAATATCTCGTTTAAATCAGACCTTGCAGGTATGTTTCTTATTGCTGGAATCAGATGAACCGCTTGAGGGATTGGTTGTGTTTCCGTTACTGTTTTTCAATCTAAAATTAAGAGAGAAAAAGTGGAGTCAATTTAAAATTTTATTGAGAGTGAGTGGAGAAAAAAACGGGAATAGTTGCACGCGAGAAAATGACAGACGGAATTGTCACTTCACGACCAGGCAATCTAAGGAATATGAAGTGATTTTTCAATCACCATGACTTATATTTTGAAAATAGCTAATGAACTACATCCCGTTAATGCAATAACAAATGAATTTACCTTCAATTAGGTTAGAAGGTTATGTTACCTCTAAGCGCCATATTTAAAACAAAATAGGTTCAATGCAACTGAAAGCTGAATTGATTCCATAAAATTACTAAATTCAATTCGTAAAACTTTACCATTCCTCCTATTGGGCCAATGATAAGTTCCATTTTTAGATAGAATGGATAGAATACATTCGCCTTGTATCATTAAGCATGAATAGAAGTTAATGAAGACAACACCGCCACCTATTGTCAATTAGGTTGCCTGTCCATTCCAGGACCTCTAGATTATTAGACACAATGTGCTCAAAGTTAGAATGAGGGAGAATAAAATAACATGAACAGCAGGTATGGCGAAGAGAGAGAGGAAGACTGTTTGGCCTTGTTTTGACAGAAAATGAATTGGCAAGCGCACACAGAGACAAAGTGCACGTTCTGTCTGCACATGGGACAGACATTATTTACGACGGCTAGCGTTAATAGGGACACATGCGAAGGTGAAACCAGTAGCATAGTTCTAAGGTGCAAATGAGGAAGCTGAGTTATCTGCATTGCAAGCAATTGTAGTCTTCAAAATACTAATTGAGTTTCCAGGTTTTGAGGCGTAAAGAGAGGTATCAATTTAATTGCACAAGCGATTACCTCTGCGATACATGCTTATTTGATATAAATGAGGTATTAAAAGCGTATCGATTCCCTGCCCCTTACACTTATTTTAGCAGTCAATCAATATCCTATATTTTCTGCTTCATTCATTTTCTTAAGCCCTTTGTGACACACACACGCATCCCTTTAAGTCAAATGCATCAAGGAAGCATCCCATCTTGAGCAGAGGAGTAGAATTACGGAGCTTCCCTGAGGAACCAACACCTTTTACTTTCCAAAGTTAGCAAGCGTGGTTGGTCATTCCACTAACTGGATGTATACGATATAGATATGATTTTTGACGTAAACTAATTCTCCACGGACGTAGTTAAAACACGATTTTATTACTTCTTCTACCCACTTAATTGAGTTTATGTGGGAAACTTATTACTGCTCTTTTCTCTCTCCGTCTGGCTGCCAAGATTGCCCAATTATATAAGACGCTTTAACTTGCTGTAAATTACGACCACAGTCAAGGTGGCCATCACATGTTAACACCCCACATTTTCTTCACTCACATGGTGCACGTGAAAGTGACGGGACCGGGGGTGGGAGGGAGAAAAGAATGGCGGACGAATGAACACACGCGGGAACGACCAGGGCATTGGTCGTGCATAGCACATAAGCTTCAACTAGACAGAGAGGTTATTTAATCCTTCATTCTTTACAAATATTTAAGGCAACAAGAACCCAGCTTCAACTGTAATTCCATAGGAGTTTAACATTATTATAAGTAAGAGAATAAGTGACGAGATAAATTTTCAAACACGCGTCATATGCAGAGAAATATCAAACACCTCGAAATTTGTCCGTCAATAGCACATCTTATTGATCAATACCGTTGGTCATGACCATTTATTGACCTTTATCCAGCCAAGACAAAAAAATCGTTGTTACTACTTTTACAAATAAGGGATACCTCAAATCTAATAAAAACATTGATACTACTCTATATGCAGGAGCTAAGGTGCTCGTCTGCACCTGTCAGATGATCATCGGTACACATTTAATTAACGGTTTGAACAATCGTAACAATTCTTACTAATTAAGTAAAGAAGTACCAGAACATTAGTATCCAACAGAGATAGATGTTGGAAAACATGTCAAAGAGCCTTGTGGATTTATCTTTAACAGCGAGTTCGACCACTCAAATACTGACCACTACTTATCTTCCTATCCAACGGTTTTGACCAAATAGACGTGATTATACAGAAAAGTCATACGTTTTCCGGTACTTTTCAGTAAGGAAAGTAAGGAATTATGATGTCAATCACATACACAAAGCAATACCTCCAATTTGTCAATAAATTCAACTAACTTTCTAGCAAAAATGTCAAAATTGAATTGAAAATGCTAAAAGTCAGTAACAAAAAAAATTGAAGGCAAATCAAATTCCGACTGATGCTCTTTTGCATGAATGTTATTTAAATTACCGGTGGGAAGAGGAGAATTCAAAAAAAACATGAAAGAACAAATCTGCCCATTTCGGTTTAAGCGCACTGTGAAATAATAAAGAAATTCTGTTTAAAATTTTGCCTTGCAGGTTAAGAAATAGTGAAACAACGAGGTAAGCATTTGTAAAGTCTTCAGTCCAAATAAATCAATTGCCTGTCAGAATTGTGCGAACCAGAAGGTAGTTGCTTTAAAAATAACCTGAAAAATTTATCAAACACAGTGAATTCAGTAGTCCAAGCTGAAATCTGAGAAATGAATAAGTGAAGTTCAATTTGGATGGATATTTAAGATCCAGTTAGTTCACTATCAAATGCATCCCTGATCCTACAAAGGACATTATAAAATTAAAACTTATTAAGAAGATGGGCCAAACTGATGAGGCATTAAAAAAGCCGAATAGGGAGTTCTCGGTCAAGTGTTGATCCGTTATCTCAGGCGCGGATAAATTACCAACACGAGCGGAAGCCAAAGGAAATCTGAAGGATTCCGGAGAGTGTGACATAACAATTTTACGAACTACAGGTCAGTAAGATCCGCCCTAGTTGAATTTTAAACGTAAACACACCATCAAATAAACTTTCCAGAAGTCAGCGAAGTAGGGAGAAAAAGTAGGTTTAAACACTTGAAAGCAACTTTAAATATTAATCGGAAGGGCAGCAGAACGTTTGTGATCAAGGGCACGATTGGACATTAGAGGAGAGCCCAAACAGTAAAAAATTTGACATTCACGATTTACACTAGGTACCATTTGAAAGGAGAATTGATATTAAACTCATGATGCTTGAAGGAAATAAACAAAATATGAAACAAGAATTGGATTAATGATAACATGACTTGTTATCAACAGCCATCTGACCTTTCTAGCTAAACTCAGCTCAAGGTGACTTTGCAGCACGATCTTCAACCGTAAGGAAGGGAAGGAATTGGAAAAAGATTTCCATTGGAAGTTAAAAGGCAAGTCGCTCAACTTGTAGTCCAAGAAGCATGGTCTAAGCGCAGGCGGCAAACTAGAACGACCCGTGCAAAATTTGCGTTAAATATATAACTATTCCTAAGGCAAATGTGAAATAGATCCAAAGTGCAAACGGAGGTGTAATAAGTTTCTACCTAAAAGTGTTCTCAGTTAACATGTAATTAACTCAAATTGACATTGAATCTAGACTTTCGAAATAGGTCAGAGAAAAACTTGTGAATTTTAAGTACAATGTGCAATTTTTAATAATCTCAAGACTTCAACTTTCACAACACATTCATTCGACCTTTCCTTTAGAAGTGGAAGTAGGCATACAACCTAAAAGTTATGGTCGATAGAAATCTTAAATAAAGGTAATAAAGCAAGATTGATAAATGGCATTAGAGAACGAAATATACTCTCATTTCACTTGACTACTGAAGCAAGTGACCATCACAATTGCAACATGTACCAGCATAGATTGTTATCGCATCATCTGACGATATATATTATCAACAACATCATGAAGATCGTACCATCAATTACAATGACTTACTTGTTCTTAGTTTTAGCATTTTTAATCGATTGAGATGGAACAGGAGTGGCAGTGGTAATAAGGGAGGATTCATCAGGTCCAGCGCTGGTTATGGGGTTGGAGTCGTTAGGTGGTGTAGTAGTTGAAGATCCCGAATTAGTCCTCGTTCGCGTCGCTAAGGGCAGAAGGGAAGACGATGAGAAGGGATTAGCATTCACAGAAGAACCAGAAGACTCAGAAGGTCGTCGAATGAGCATTGTGAGCAGCGAAGAAGGTCCAGCAGTGTTGGTCTCCGTTACGGATCCCAAAGCTGCATATTGGGCTGGAGGAGGGTTGTTTCGTAGAAACTCAACCACATTACCAGGATCACCCTCAGCCAAACGTTGAAAGTAGGGAATAAGTTCCAAGAGGGCTTTATCAGACTTGTCGTCAAACCACGATGTTATTTGAACCTATAGGGCGATTCAGAACACTTTATTAGGTATCCAAAGCCTGATTGGCGCGTCTCTGCAACCAATAGGGAGCAAAATGTTACTAGGTATTGTGATTTGACTGAATATATCGGATGCTTAAGGCTTCATTCATGATCGAGAGCTATCAACAAACGGTCGACCTAGACTGTATTTGGCCAATGAGCCCAATATAATGAAGAGAAGATAAGTCACCCAATACAAATCTTCATGAATTAGCTCAAACTTTCGGTTTCAATAAACGAATAGCATTAGCCAAAACTTCGTCGAAAATATAGTCAAGTGTACAATCTACTCTTGAAAATCAAGGTTAAGACATTTGCACTTCCTAATTATAAATCTTCTTGTTTGCACCGAGTATTATTATTACTCCTCTTGTAGTTTAGCATGTTAATAACCCGTGCAATCGCATTGGTTCTAGACAACCTCTTCAGCACCCAGCCTAATTCGCCATTCTCTTTTTAACACCAAAAAAAGGAATTCGTGTAAGAGGGTATTCGCAAATATGAAGGCCCACCTTTCTAACTCACTTAAATTGGTCATACCCCCCTTGAGAATTGATTGGTACCAAAATAAGGAACCAATAACACGGCTTCAAGCCTACTCGTCAAATTTTCCTACCTCCACCAAGAGGAAAATCTTTCAGACACAACATTGGCAGAGAGAAAAAAGGACGCTTTGGGTTTTCCAAGTGTCACGAAGTTCTATGTGCTGTCAGCGAGCCAAAATTGGCCTGAAGCGAGGTTCACGATTTGTAAACAAATTTGCACCAAAATTCGTGATATAACTCTCTCTCTCTCTCTTATCACTTATATGACTATTTGCAAAAAATGACCCACTTACTTCAGTCAAGTGGGTCCAAAGGTCAAACAACGTTTGACCTAGAATCTAGACAAGACGATTGGAGAAAAAATACGGAGGGGGGGGGGGGGGAAGGGGGAGGAGGCGGATCAAATTGAACACCCACAAAAACAGATAAGGAATAGAATGAAGAAAATGGTTAGACCAAATTGATAGTCGTAATATGCATCTTACAGAGCAAGAAATCACCTTAACGAAAGGTAAAATGAAAGGCTTAAGATAGCGCTACTTTTTAGGCAAGACTGGCTATCATAAATAAAAACGTAGTCAATTGGCGAGGCAGTTCGTAATCAAAAGTTTGAATTTCGAAACCCGATGCAGTGAAGATAATCAATAAAAGGAATATTCTACAATCCAAATAGGAAAATCAAGTGAAGAAACTCTTCTAAAACCCGCCAATATCCTTACTTTAGTCCCTAGTGAACTTTATTTCCACGATTTCAACGTTTCATGATTAAATATGGTTAGGTTTTTTCTACATTGAGTGAAATTGAGGAATAAAGTAGTCAAATGCAAGATAATCGACCTCTGGTAATGACCATGACACGATACGGTGTGCATCTTGCGTGAATCGTGACCTCATTTTCACACGTTTCTCCTTCTAGTCAAAAAGAGCCCACCCCCTCCCCCCACTCATTGTTTATCATTTTCACCTTGAGTAATTTATGAACCTAGAAGAGAAGGGGCTTAGTCATCCGTAAATGGGTATATGCTTCAAATAATTTGACTTGTTTTATAATTCAATTTGATTAGCTCCTCTTCAGAATTCTTCCCAGCGTCCCAGTACTCTTCCTACCGTACTTATTACGCTAATACTAAGACGCCAGGAGTACATTGTGAATGCGACTCCACACAGTGCAGTTCAAGATGCGCGCTTAATGCCAAACGAATATGGATGAGTTTGAGCAACGCATGAAAGTTAAATCAGTATTCACTACAATTACACTATAAATAGCCGCTTTAGCTTTGTCCTAATATTTCAAGCCAGGAGAGTTCCAAAGCAGTAAAACGTCAACGACAACCACTCAGAGACTAGATAAGCATTCATTTCTCACAATCAGTCCTCAAATTCGGTTAATCTATCCTCCATCTATGGATACACTTTTCCCATTCATAAAAAAATGCAAATAGGGCCTTTTTGATCTCAATGTATAAGAGGCAACAACAAAAGCAAGTCTTGGATAATCGCTAAAAGCCACCACTAACACAGCAAGAATAACCATTTCTACAGCTAGTTGAAAACTTTCAAAAGATGAAATTGTTGACCCACACTAGAAAACTTAGCAGTAGAAATTTGCCCCTGAAAGAAAATTCCAGCTTTAAAAATAGCCTTATCTTCAGCTTAAAATTGACCCTGAGCATGCAATCTGATGGATTTTTCCGAAAAGATGCCAAGATGCATCGCAAGAGGAAAAAGCAGACAACTTTGAATCAGCCACAAAGCTTTGAGGTTCATCAAATATACGTAGAAAGCGAACACCAAACTCCAAAAACACAATATTCCATTAATAAAGTTGAACCTACTCGGTTTTAGAGACAGTTTGGTGGTAACATTTAAAAAAGGAGAACAAACCAAGATTGTGAACTAACGAGTGTGAAATCCTGTTTTGCAACTTACCGTTCTTACAAAAGAGAGTTGGGCTTTCTTTTCCACTTTGATGAATAACAAGTAATCTGAGAAATATTTTAAAGGAAAAACTAGTTTTAAAAATCTACACACTGCAAGGAAGCTATTAACTTCAAAACAGCAGGATACGCCAATATTTCTTTTTCTTTGCTTATATACAACCAAAAAACTAGCCCAGGACATTTTGAACAAAGTCTACTGATTTCAGAGAGTCAAAACTATAATGGTAGGGAGGAAGTAGCCCCTGAAATTCGTGAAACCCATGAAAAGAACGTGGAGAATTGCATAAAGGACACTCTTAATGAAGTTTTGAATCCATAAGCTATTCAGGAGATGATGAGGCATTAAAAGAGTACGTTTATTCACCACAATTATATGCCACATTCAAGTGATAATGACCTTCAAAAACCTATGCATATACCTTCACATCACATATTTGTCCTCTTAATCACAGGATGTTAACAACCAGAAGTAATACACAAATCATTGCAACACATTGTGGATCACCATCGACAGAGCAGTACTAATGCCATAAGCTAACAATGAATGGAATATCTTCTTCAGAGGGGATTGATTTCTACTTTCTCTCTCCAGATGCAACTTCAAATACCATGCAAAG
Organism: Hymenolepis microstoma; assembly: GCA_000469805.3. Lineage (NCBI taxonomy): Eukaryota > Metazoa > Platyhelminthes > Cestoda > Cyclophyllidea > Hymenolepididae > Hymenolepis > Hymenolepis microstoma. Next base: position 3,068,924 of record LR215995.1, on the reverse strand, counting down.
GAAAAGAATTAGAAATTAAAATTCCATCCATATCGAACGGCTAAGAGCTTGTTGACTTAAGAATTTTTGCACATTATCAGTCAATGTGGGTAGTTTTGCATAAGCTGTTTGGAATGGAGGTATTTCAGTTCTTAGCCGCACATTTCAATCTTCCTATATCTGCCTCAATGAAAATGCTATACACGACAGGATGAATGGAATCGCACTAACTGACCTTAACATTAGTCCTCAACATTACCTTTCTCAAATGAAAAGATAGTTGCTTCAATTTTGAGAAATGACATCTTTTAAAAGGTCATTCAACTCATCAGAGTCTTAAATTAAGCGAAAAAAAGCAGTGTACTTATTTTAGAAGAACCGCGTTCACTTACAGCATTGGAGGCATGGAACATGTAGGAAGCAGGGGAGTTGTCTAAAATGACCACTTGATCAATTGGCCTTCCTAGCTGGGAGAGATCTTTCACATAGTTTCCTCGATGATAAACGCACGATTCGCGGAAGAGGCGATAACGGAAAACGTTCCATTTGTCCAAGAAATCGGCAACCGGATCGGCATACTATATACAAAAGAGAAAGCACATAAGTGCATGTGATTAGAAACGGTATATAGTTGCCAAAATGTGCGCTGAATGCCAAAATTATCGAACTACTTGGCGCCATTTCAATTTCAAAAAATGAAAATTTTGCAGTTAAAAGAAAAATGATTACTCAGTCCGTTGTTTATCTCTCAATAACTAGCATTTATAAGCTGGTGTCATGAGCCTTAAAAGTTAGACACTTTGAATCAGATATACGGGAAAGCTCGAGTGTTAAAGGTAAAAGAGTATAAAGATTTGGTGCTCAAAGCACATTAGGCAAATTCAATATCATACGTTAAAATTTTCTATTACCTTTGGAAAATACAGTTAAGGGATCCCATGAGCTTCAACAGTAGTCCAAGATACACTAGAATAATTCCTTAAAAGATATTTGACAATGGAGTTGGGAAGTTAATTGATCGGGTACGAGCCTAGACCTTTGCAATGACCTTTCACGCGAAACTAATTAGTACAATTTCTACACGCAGAGATTCCAAGCAGTTAATGAATTAAAATTAAAGCAAAAACATTCAAATGCGAAGCTGGAAATGCATACAAATGTTTGCAGATGGAACACTCAAATTGAAGACACAACAATCTGAATTCATGAACCAAAACTAACTGTCCTTTTCCGTAATTGTACCGTCACGGCCATAACTAGGTGTCCGCTTATCCAAATAATATAACAGAAACTACCTTTATCAATAAACGAAGCAAATCCATGCGTTTCATTCTAATTCTAAATGCAAATATTTTTGGGTGTGGTCTATTCAAGTTTCATTAAGAACGGAGTGACCGAATTATTCGATTTTCTAGATAAGGAGTAACTTCTGGGTAATTATGCCTATTTCAATCGCTAAAAAAGGACAGTCTAATGGGATATTCAGAGCCTGTTTAAGTGTCAATATAAAGCTACCCAGTTTTCGGACAGATCTTTTGTCCCAGTTAATGACATCGTTATGAGCGATTTCATTGAACTACTTCGTCACCTGCCTTGATTTTTCCCCTTTGTCTTGAAAACACACATTACCTGCCGAACTTGAATCTTAAACATCAGTAAACAACGAACTAGAATCATGTGTCTGGACAAGATTTCTGGATAGATCAAGTTAAAAAGAAAGTGATGAATTAAGAGTCTAATAAATAAATTTGCCTGACTGGAAGTGTTAAACTAGCACCATCAAGGTAAAATAGTGAGAAAGGTGAAGTCAGAGTGTAAAAAAAGTACTTGAGAGGTTGACATTCTTATAGCATAAGGGGACAGTAACGAGTCAAGATTGCAATAAGTTGGGCCGCGCACAAATAAAGCATATTTCTGTTTGAACAAGTAAGGCTGCTATGGCGATGGGCTGATTGGATAATAGAATAGACAGCTTTCATTATGAAGTCTACAAGAATTATATAATACAACAGTTATAGTACACTTCAGGAAAGCAATAGACTACATGCAATATATGGGACTCCAGGAAATTTCCGAAAATGCGTTCTTTCAGCTGGTTTAAGAAAAATTAGGGATTAAGAATGTTTTGTCCAATTTTAAATGTCCTAACACAAATCGATACAAAGTAGCGATTAGCACTTTGGCCAACCCACAGTGAGTGCAGCTTTTCAAAATTATGAGACGGTTTCAAAACAAATAGCGCACCTAATGAACAGAAGTCGATGGAGGATGGTTTCTCAAACCAAAATCCTCACTCTAAGTTGTATGCGGTGGGGCACATTACTTCCATGAGGACACAATTAGCTCACTGCTTTATGGATGCTCACAGTCAGGCGTACACTCAGAGATGACTAAATCTCCCATCCAGCGCCGCAAAATTACCATCCTAATGTATACGCAGTTAAGAGTCGGAAGATGTAATGAATACACCAACACTGTAGTCACAAATGTGAGGGCTGCATTTCACACTTAGACATAACAATTAGCTTTAGTGGGAGAAGGACTTCCTAAAATTGAGTATACAAAAACTAGAGATTACAAAAATCCACCAATACTATAGATTCCTTTCAATAAGATGAAATTTAGAAATTGAATAAACACTCCACCCACTGTGGAGCAATTGCCAGTGTAATGATCATCTTGACTGCAATCAAATACATGATCGTTGGGGCAAAGACTAGAGATAAGAGAACATCAGAGCTTAGGAAGAAAAGAAAAAAACCTAAAGGGCTAGTCAGCGGAGCGCAAAAAGCGCACTGACAAACTAATAGCATTCAAGCAGGTTGGATAGAACTAGGCTCGATTATCACTAATATAACAATATTTATTGAGTTTATGCAATTATCTTCATCCCTCGAAGTGTACAAGATAGTTAAGAACTAGAAGAAAAAAGGAAGAGGAATCGCTGCTTTTATAAACGAGTTTTTTCCATCTAATTACGAAAATATGGAGATTCACATGCAACTTGGGTAGTTGGTACTGGATTAGCCCTACCTAATTACTCTCTAAGGTAGAAGTGAAGTGACTTTATTTCCAGGTACGAGGCGTACGAGGGCACCCAAGAGGATGACTGAATTTAAATAATCTTATTCATTCTGCTCTCAGGCATCGAAAATACTCTAATTTTTATTGTATCAGATTCAATTTAACTTGTGTATGTGTGTGTGTGTGCGTGTGTGTGTGCAGTGCCAAGAACGACCACCAATTAACGAAAGCCAAGAGGGCAGAATTTCAGCCAGAACCTCTCATGAGCAATAACACACATGCTCCTTAAAAAGACTACAAGTATGAATTGATTAGAAATTTAAAAAAGGGGTGGAACTAAGTAATAAAATTAAGTGATTTTGGCGAAATACATTTATAAAGTCTCCAAGGGGGAAAAAAGTAAAATCTCCGAAAGAAGCTATAAAACCCAGGTGGTACTTATACAATTAGTCATTCTTGTGGGAAAAGACGCAAACTTTCAGAATCTGTAGGTAAGTGAGCTCAAAATCTGTCGAAATCACCAATTCTAGCTAAGTTCATATTATTAGATACTCCATACATGCTTGCTTACCTTATTCATTATAGTCATCTGCTATCAGTAAGAAGATGACTAGCGTACAAACACATGCGAATGCTCGGTTTCTTGGCGTTAACACCCCAACCAATATACACCTAAGCTCACATATTGTGGGCAGAATTTCTAAGGCCACTGATAGAAAGGTTTTAAAACACCTGAATTGAAGTAGAGCAGGAGCATTCTAGAACACTTCATTCTAGACTACTTCATTCATGGTTACTGAAACCGATAATAAGAAGGTATCCACCGATGATATCAAATAAATAACCCAAGGTCTAGTAGAGAGATATGTAAATTAAAGGCAATATCACTCTAATTCCATGAGAATACTTTAATCACCATATGCAATAATGTTGTCACACGGAAATTCAGGTAAGGCATATACCGACTTAAAAGAATAAATAAATTAGTCGATCAAAAGGTCATTTCAAAATGACATATTTGTATCAACTTTCAGATACAAACAAATGCAATCGGTTGACTAGAAGAGATATTTTTAAAAAGGAATTAGGCTTCATAGTAATATTTGATTAAATATTAAATACCAGTGCTACAAACGGGTATAATTAGTAATCCTTTTGCCACCTTCTAGGACCGGATGCCCAATTGGAATACTGGTCTTAAAGGGGTCTTCGACCTAAAGGTCGTCAGGAACCACGCTAAAAGGAAGATTAGTGTAAGTGAAGGACTATATGTAGATTTCTAAAGACTGCAATAATATTTAAGTAAACACTTGCGCAAATAACTAGAATTCAGGATCTTGGATCCTGAGCCAAGAAATACCACTAACACCCCAGGGGAAAATTGGTTAAATAATTGGCAATCGCTTGTTCTTCCTGCCATTACCGGAAAAGTAGGTTAGTAACTTAGTGCCCCAGACTAAAAAACCGCCTTAGAATACTTTAAAGCGCTGCTGCAATATCGTGGGCGTATCTAAGGTGGAGGCAAGTGCCTATGGACGTCTGCACGCGCGGGCCAATTAAAATTTCGCTGGCGTACAGGACATATAAGTGGTCGGGGGATGAACGGTGTTGGAGCCGGGGAATAATTATAACTGCAGGGGCGCACACTTTGCAGTTCCTTACAATTGGTTTAATAGGAAACTCGGGACAACCAACGTAATGATTGTAATTAAACTGAAGTTGTGCAATTAAGACTCCAATTTCTAGATACATACTAAATAGAACTAGCAGTTGTTTCACGGCGAATAATAAATACCAGCTATACACTTCAATAAAAAGACATAAGAACTGAAGAGTGAAACTGTTGTGCCCAAACAACTATGATAAAGTCAATTTGATACATTTTATCTACTGTCTGGATTATCTCACTATCAACCCAACACGCACAAATGGAACAGCATGGTAAAACGTGATCTGAACTAGACGTGTTCTATTTGGATCTCTGTGTGTAGTTCCGAGGAAGTGGGATATAATTTCTGATTTAGTTTAATCTCCTGAACGTTGAACTCCAACATTCCCTTAAAAATCCCATTGGTGTTTTAAAACACCATGACCTGATACGATAGCCCAACAAGCCAATACTTGAGAATATGTAGGAGGGATACGCGAAAGCCTCAATTTATTTAATACTTACTTACCAATTAAAGCATGATAGATAAGAAATAAACCCTTGAGAATTCTTTTTATTCCAGCATGCTTGTACACATTATGATTAGAAATTTACAATTTTTAAGTGTTACAAAATGGGGAATGCAGGTGCTTAAGGTGAAATAGGCATGTGAGCTTCCCAAGCGAACAGTAAAACAGAATATATTCCTGGGAAGAAACATGATTCAAAGAAACACTTATCATAACTTCGGAAAAGGATTTAAAACGGCAAATGTTGTCTACATAAGTTTTACAACTAAAGTACAGCCCTATTAGACATTTCAAATATAAACAATAGGAATAACAGAGGATTTTATTAAAAAGGCAATCGAGAGGGTTGATTGACACGATCAAATTAACAAAGCCAACAAGGCCTAAAATACAAAATTACTTAAAATAGGCATACAAGATTATAGGAGTAATCAAATGCACAGTTCCTAAAAGAGTTTGATCTCACAGCCATCTGTCCTTCACTTCATATCTAATTTGCATTTATATTTGCCAAACCGGATCTAAGATTTAAAACCAACAGTAGTTAACCACTCTCAGTGAATAAATTTCCCACTTTTAGAATTCGCTAACCCTCAAGCCCATTTCGAACCCTCGTCTCGAGAAAAACTTGGTTTCCGTAGGCTACACTTAGCACCATCGGCTATCCACTTCGTACACTGCACTTAATAGGCACCGAAATGCTGATTTCGCACCACTGGACACCTTAAAATGCGTTAATAGTACTCACAATCATTGATCCTCTAATAATAATTACTTCAATCAGAGCACAAAAAAGTTGACCAAACTGAGAAGAAATGAATTCTACTCTCGTCGTGATAGAAAATCACATCCCTGGATTTTAAAAATGGGAACCGGCTAAGCTTCAATTTGATGCAAAATCACTTAAAAGTTAAAGGTAGGTTTACATGGTTAGGAAACAAAAGTAGAAAAAAAAACCATTAACGCGAAAAGTACTCGATTTAAGAAAAAAAAAGCAATTCTGGCAATTAGATTACAAATTTAAAGGAGATCAAATATAGGTTTATGTACAATAAATGAAAGACAACTCTAATCAAAAATTTTGTTCACTTAAAAAAAATATATTAACTAACAAAATATATATGAGAAAAAGAATTAGCACGTACTTTGGAAAGACTTGCAGTAAAGAGGACACACTCATAGATGTCAGCCATTGCACGGAGGAATTCATCAACATGCGGCCGTTTGAGAACGTAGACCTGGTGGACCACATTGTCGATATCCACGCCTACTTTAAAGTCCGCCTTATCGACAGCCTAAAAAATGAAATTAAATGTGAATTACGAGTGCATTTGCGACAATTGGACTGGAAAGAGTTGATGCTAAGGACTAATCATCCTTTATATTGCAGACAGCATCAGTTTTTAAGATTGATGCTCATGAAATAATACCCAAACGATTTAGTACCATTAAAGTAGTAGAGAATAAGTTCATCACACGCACACACACTAAGTAACAGCAACAATGTCAATTAACACGTCTAAATAAGTAACAGTTAAGGTGGCACATTGATGCATACTTAGTAGGCGAAACGACCTATTTAGATCGACTGATAGAGAGCTAGAATATGAGATTTTCAACAAGGAGGCACCACAATGATATCGATTAATGGATGCTCACAAACTGCAAGAGCTCGACTTGAATTTGGGATAATTATCCAACATGGACAAAATACGTAATAAGGAAAAATGCAAACATCAAGCTTGAGTTTCAAACCTTTACACTAGTAAACGCTAAACTTAATAAATAAGACAAGTGATGAAAACTAGTTATATAAAAAACGCAAAAGGTCGCTAAAATCATATGCGATCTATTAAGAAGAATTTATACCAAGTAAACAAAAACATGTCGCCGGAAAAATGTTTTTAAACATTGAAAACCAATTGCTAATTTTAAAATTTAGTGAAAAATAAAGTGATAAACAAGGGGCAACAATAACAAAAAATTAAAGAAAACGTTTAATTAATTGATTAGTGTACCTTGAAGGAACTATGAACAAGTGTTTCATCAAGATCAATAATAAAACACTTCTTTCCCCTGTCAGATTCTTTCTGCGAGCCGAGCAGATTTTGTCGCTGGAATGAAAATCAGTCCGGATAAACCGATAAAGGTCAATTAAACAACACCTAAAAAGCAGTTCCATACCAGTTCCTTCAGATCATTTTCCAGGTTAGGAGAGGGTTGGATGAGATTAGAATTTTCCTTGTTTGAGGAATTTGTAAACGTAACTTCATCAACAGAAGTGGGCAATTCGATTTTTCGTCGACGCTTCGAAAAATAAGTGCGTATTCGAGAAAATGGCGTCCGACGATCCTCCTCAACTTTAGAATTTAGAATCTCAGTAAAATTTTCATTAGGAGAACATTCTGGTGAAACATTGTTATTTAATGATTCAGTACGTTGCTCGACTGAAGCTATAGTAGTAAGATTTTTTCCTGGAAGAGGTCCATCACCTTTTGAGGGAGGGGAAATATCTAAGGGTTCTTCGCGATATCTCGAAACGCAGCCACAAGCAAGACAATGGAGACGATGTAACCCCCCTCGAATACCACTTGATGTTTTGTGAGATCGAGACTTTTTAGAGGATATTTTGAGATCGACACTTTGGCAGTGGTCTGTCCCTGAACGATTAATTACTTCACCCTGTATGGGACTAGTTAGCATGGGAAACATAGCAGAACTTGGTAAACACGGAGTGGTTTTACAAACCACACCTAAACTATTGTCAAGATCGCTTGCCATTATGAAAGAATAAATAAAATGTTTGTAAAATACAAATGAATCAAATAGGAAATAAAATTGACTCTTCGGAGCAAATAAAATACAGTTCAAGGTGGGAATTATCTTACGAGAAACCTTAGTGGCAAATGTGAACATTCCCTAAGATCCTCTTAAGCTGCGTCCATAGAAAGTGATTTCACAAGCGATAAGCAAAAGAGCAAGTAAGGCGCATGCGAATGAGCACTTAATTAGCAAAGGCTAATACTACGCTTACTATTAGTATTAGCCAATCATACCTCAAGGATGGATTATGACAAATTTAAGGAAAATTATCGAACGTAAATCTATCAAATTATTAATTTCAAACTTTACATGACGAGTTTATATTCATATAAAATATTTGCTTTGTGCATTTCCGTCAAATAGGAAAATAAATGACTAAAATATATGCTTTAAAGCTGAATGTTAGCTCTAGGATAGAAGTTAAGTGCAACCTCTTACAAAATGCGATCTGTATAACGGAAAAGGGAGGGAATTTCGTCCCAATTTACAGATGCCTACAGATGCTATTACTCTAACTAAGAGTAAATTAGTTTTAATAATAAAATATAGTAAGCTCTATTTCATGCAAATCTGACCTATGATAACAGATTTTAAAAAATTATACTCATTCAAAAATTCAACTTGTAAATATATATAAATGCAAATATTAGTTTATTTCTGTCCGATTGTTATAATCTCGATTTTGAACTATCTTAGAATACTTTGGTCATAAAGATTTAGTTCACGTTAGTCGGTTAATCTATTGATTTGTTTCGTCGATATCTTAGTTATTCATTCAATATTTGTTTTATCGCACTGATTTTCGGTAGTGAGTTCAAGAATCGCTTTTGATGAATCCCTCGTCAGCGGCTAATAACGTTGAACAGGTTTTGGAGAAGTTGTTTTCCAAACAAATTCATGAAAATTTTGAAAGATGTTGCCTATTAGAAAAGAAGGTTATGGGCTTTTAGTTGTTTATAGTTTTTTTTTTAGATTGGTGTGAATGTGCTTATGTGTGAGAATTTTATTAACCAATTTCCAGTCAATTCCGGGACAAGTAAATCAACTTTAAAGAAAGCAGATGACGGCAAATTTCTCTGTGCACAGTTTTGTGATGAATTGTTTCATGGCAATAATGGGCTTGGTATTTTAAACAATCTTGAGCATTCTGTAAGTACGTCCATCAAGGCGCTCTTTTGTAATGTGCTATGAGCTCGGCATAATATCATTAAATTTAGAAGCTTGACGCTTATAATAATACGAACGTATCAAATCTCTTCGTCTCATCCATTAATGAGAGCAAGTCGGCAACAAAGTCCGAATTCGCCCGTCTTGCAAGTGCTAAAAGATTATCTGATTCACTCGCCTTAGAGCTTCAATGTGAAGAAGTCAGATTGAAAGCAGAAATAGATTTTTTTACCAGATGCTTGGAAGATCCACTGACAGACAAGAATGAATATTTGGATAACAATGAAAATATCGACAACCTAATGACTGAATGTAGTCGAATAAAGGGAAACTGCTTAAATTTTGTAAAAGATCTTGCATGCAGTGATCATTTTGAAACCAGTCGATTAAGATTTGAAAGGCGGAAAGCTCGACAGGCATCTTACCTTGACTGTCAGGATCGGGTATGTAATCTTTGTAATAATCAAGCTATCGATTCAGAAGATTCAGGAAGCCCAGCTAACTTGCTCAAAGTTGGAAATCTTTGGGAATATCATGGCTTTAGAAGACAGTGCTCTTATTGAGATGACTCAATGTATTGATAAGATCTATGCAGCTCTTAAAAAGTATTTTCAAATTTCAATTGATGTGAGTTTGTTTTATATTTGTATGCAAGTTGTTCAAGTATATCTTTTGTTTAAGTTGCGTATAAAAGCTAATATTTGTCTTCAAGCTTAAAACCATTCATGCGTTTCCTTGAAAGTATTGTTCTTATATAATGTAGCGAGATTTTTAACCTTTTAATAGATTAAATCGCGATTTCAAAACTCCAAAAATTCCCTTCAAAGTAGAGATTATTCCGATGTTATCGACTTCGAACTAAAGGGACTTCTAATCAGTCTCCTATTCGGTGAGTCTTTTAATTGTCTACTTCACAATGGGTTGCTTTTAATCTATCCTTCTATTACTACACTTAGATCCATCTGATATTTCTGACACCCCGGAAACCGTTTCAAATGAGACTTTATTGAAGAATTTTGAAGAGAAGATTGGATCATTGGAATCCAAAAATACAGCCTCTCTTTCCACTATGAAGGAATTTAAACTCCTTCTTCATGAAATGTTAGTTTACTTCACTAATTTTGATAAAAATGTGAATAAGTTTGTATGCCAAGTGCTATCCAGCCTCGTGGAATACAATTATCTAGTCAGTGATTTTGGGTTGTCAACTATTTTGTTATTGACTCAAAAATTTGATGCCTGGGTGCTTCAGTAGTCTCCGAAGATATTGAAGAAAGTATGGCCTTGTCTCTGTTTAATTGATTGTTCGATAGTATTACCTTTTTACGGGCTTCGGATTTTTTGACAGGAAAGCTTTTTTTCTAGTTTATTTTTACCTTTGTTTTGGCGTGCGAAGATATTGTCTCCAATTTTAAGCTCTTTTTTGCGTAGTAGCGTTTTTATGTGAACTGAGTTTGTTGAAAGTTGTCTTCTTTGGTTGCTAAGTATTATCAATCTAATTTGCTCTCTCATTCTTTTATTAGGCTCGAGTTGTACCAGGATATTTATCTAAACCGCATATTTGGGTAAAGCAGTCATTTGCATAAATTAATTACAGGCATTTCTTTGATACGGACTCACATTATAAAAAGAAGTGTTGGGTCTGAAGTAGCTCCAACTTGTAGAGGCAGTTGACCTGATGATTCCGGAGATCAAATAAAGTGAATTTCTGACTTCGTTCTACTGTCCAAAAAGTTCCTCGTTAAAGTGTACATGCTTGTGAATTTTCACTTTATCGGTGTTTTGGTAGTTCAACATAGTAAAAATTTGTCAAGCTTTATTTCCCTGCCTTTGGGAAGAAATTAAAGGGACTTCTACTTTTCTGTCCCCTCTATTCGATATCCATTCTCTCCTGTTAAGCTCTTGTACTTCTGGTGTGTATTGTCAAACCATTATCTAATTTTCGTAAAATGCATATGATTTCACTTTGTTTCTTCCTTTTATGTCCTTTTGCAATGAGTCACACATTTTTTTTAATTTTAATTGCTCATTTTCTGTGTTTTCGTTAATTAAATCTACACTGGATATGAAGAATCTAGAATTTCACTCATTCTTACTTTTGCTTCCTTCGGATTATCCTTGCAGACCCTCATTTTGCTTAAAACAATCTTTCCCTAAATTAAATTCAAATTTAAAATACTCGATTCCTAATTTTTTTTTGATTTAGATCACTTATGCTCGGTAAGGCTCTACAATGGTTAGAGTGTTCAGGCGACAGTGAGGCCCAAAAACAACACGTTAACCCTTCAGAATCTCCCTGCATCTATTGGAATGCGCTGGGCTCTTTCTCTGGAGTTATTCCTCATCGCCTTGTTAAGCGTCTTCTTCAAGTGCGAAGGGAGCTGGACGATGCGTTTGCATCTCTTCGGAAACTTGAACTCACCTTTGAATTAAATTCTGAGGTTTTGTAAATGGATTAATGGGAATGTATACCTATTTGTAAATAGTAGCCTTTATAATTTAAACGAATTTTATTTTTCTACTACTGCTACTGTGGCTGATTTACTAGTTCTATGAAGTTATTGCCAAAATGAGCCGTAAAGAGAAGGCTCTCTACATAGGCGCAGTAATACTTGTTATATTTTTATTAATCAGAACTATATTAGGATTAGAACTGGTCAGTGGTGCCGGCTTTAATGTATATGCAGTGCCTGGTTTTTCGATGCACGTGCTTGTTCTGAGGTTATTTCTCTATGGATGGAAGTACCAAACGAATAGGGGTGAATCTGCCTAAAGTACACCACGAATAAGGCAGTGAAGATAAAGACGTCGAGCGGACAAAGGTTGCGTGGGCGATATTTGCTGTCAAGCTGCGTCATACCTTGACAGGCTTAGTGGAGAGGTTGCATGCTTTAATGCCTTGCCTTTGATACGGTTGGAGGGATTCTCGCTGACTCACTCTCCTCTGGCTGCTAGCTTTAATTGCTATAATCAGTGTAATTGAGTGTGCACTAGTACATTCTACTAAAAATTTATTTAATTAGACAAACAATAATACCACCCCTCCCACTAACTACCTGGTTAAATAAGTTATACACATATAAGAAAGGAGATTTAATGTTTTTAACAATACACCGAATGCCTGGTAAGCAACTTCGATAAAGCATGCATAATTGGTTGTTTTAGTTGAAATCCAAATTGTGCGTAGGCAGTCACTTTCAATTAATTTGCGAGATCGACGAACCACAATGATTACGTTCAAACAATTGAATGCTCGCATTATTGGGTTTGATATCTACCTCGTAGTTATTTATTCTGAAGGTCATATTCATAGAAGCATTTTTAATGAAGCCTATTTCTATCGTACGGAGCAGAAAGAATATTATTCGAAAGGATAATATGGATGAAAACATCCGAGAACAAAATGTGTATCTTATTAATAATATTAATCCTAGATCTTGAGGTTTTATAGTAATTCTTTGTGGTTTTTCATAGATATCATCGCTCACTATCTTTGTATTCAAATAGCGAATTTCAGAAATTCACTGTGTGGCAATAAGGTGGCACATTCTTGAATATTTATAAGTTGGGAATCTTTAATGGTTGTGATATTTTGATCAACCTATTAAGAGCGGAATTAATGAGCATCTTCCTTCGTATTTCAACAGTGTGCAGTTGTACACTGGTCTTACACACTTGATGGTAGTTTTTTCAAGTTCATTTCAGATCTAATTAGAAGCTATTAAAATTGGAAACTGCAGATAAGGGAAATATGAAAAAATTCTGTTAAAGTTATATTTAATAAGGACTGTGGAGAGATTGGTTCTAAAATTAGAATATGAGCACAGAACGAGTATAGTAAAACAATATTCGAATTAATTAAGGCATACTTCAAGAGGATTTATCGTAAATCGATCTCTAACCTAGATTAACAGACACGAACTTGATAGTATGTTCTCCTCATTACTAAGTAGATATTTGACTTTTTGCTTCCGTGGTTCTTTGCGAGATTTATCGAAAGCGCTAAAATTGAACATTTAATTAAAGACATGTGATTAATTAATCACTCACTAATACAAATTTTAACCTATTAATGTAACCCGTTTCTCAATTTTACTTTTCCGATTGAACATTGGATTTGATCCGTTAGCAAGAATATTCTTGGGTTCAGCTTAAAGTCGATTTCCCCATGATAGATCTAGGCCCGAGCCCCACTGATTTACAATTGTCAAAGAGCTGAACATTTGGGAAAAACAAAAACAGCTGTTCAAGTCTAGTCCATGTTCTCAAAATTGATAATAAGCAGTTGAGTTCTGACATTGTTGGGAAACTTAGTGGAATATTCTCCCGTGATCACATCTGCATCTGTAAAACTAACTGTGGAGATGTCGTCGCTATCATTATTGGCTAACCAGGAAACCAATAATTATTTTCGAACACTTAATTATATATAAGCAAGTTTATTTTGTTAACGGGCAAGTTGCTGTCTGGGTCGGGGGTCTTCTTCCCTTGAGTCTGGTTAGCTGTGACTTTAACAGGAGACAACTAAGAAATTATATTAAAAGATGTTCGTAGTCGACTTCAATTTAAGCGGTATTATTTCTACCTTGGATAATAATTTAAAGTTTAATTACGAACTCGTAAAATTGTTAAGCGGTACAATGTTTGATGATGTGGCGAGGGCGATAATCAGATCTCACTTTATTTGATTTGGCGGTCAAATTTCACACTTTTCACATTTGGATATCCTTCACTGCTTCATCCTCCAATGCTTCAAGGTACTGATTTCAAAGTTACCGGCTGAAGGCACATCCACAGTGACTAGAGCATTTTACTACTTTAATGGGTGGGGTTTTAGACTATTTAAATTCAATTTTTTCAATTTTAGGAAAGATACTAGCATACTGGGTTTTGACACAGGAATTCATTGACTTCACACACTAGCTGAGTTCTTATTCATTCTTTTTTTGAAGCATTGAGCAATACCGTTTTTCTGTTTTTTTTGTGAAAATAAATGAATTTTTCGGAATCTTTTAAATTGAGAAAAAGTTGTCTTTTCCTACTCAAAAATGTTGGTCTCTCTTCTGTGAAATCAAATTTGGATCTCACTATCAAAATATTTTGAGGTAGGTATTGTTCACCAGCTATCTAACCAAACTTATCAAGTGTTGTCTAGTCGCTACTAAAGGCAGAACAAACAAATATTGCACTTTTTTTTAAGTACATTCACTTTTCAGCAAGAAATTATAGGAATTTAGCCAAAGACTCAAACAAAAATTTTATCTGCTCAAATTTTGATAGTAAGTTAATAGTTAACTGAAACAGTAGCTGACTTGAATTCAAATTGAAATGAGTTTCCTCTATCAGCTGGAAATGAGGGAACAGAAACGTGAGAGTGAGGCGTTATTTAGCAAGAGCAATTTGGATCTTGTGAAACATACTCAATGGTTTCGATTTAATGAGAAGCCTGGTTTTTTATCCTTCGTGAGTCACTGCAAGACAACCAGTCTGGGCAGGCTTATGAGTCATTGTGCTGGCTATGGAAGGACATACTTGAATGAATGTCCACAGTATGATGCTGTTATCTATTGTGAGCTAATTATGAAATGGGGTACTTATCTTATTAAAATGGATTATAAACTGGATTACGAAATGGCTCTTTCAAAAACACGAATGGAACAAAAGATTAGAAGTTGACTACCGTATTGCTTACCTAACAAGGTTGAGGAGCCGACCTTTTTCGCTTCGGTATCTACAGCTTACATTTTAATTGCAGTGTCTTGCCTTCTGTGAATAATTCGTTTTAAGTGAAAATAATTTAATTTTACCAGTTGTTGGACTTTTAACTCTCTTTTATTTTTACAGATCTTATTCGAAACATTTTTAAAATTTTGGAAAGAGGAGCAGCAACTTTTGCATTATTACTAGTGTACATCTGCACTATAGCTGTTTCATTAAATTAATTCTTTGGCAAATTAATTTAAGGATGAGTCGACATTTGTAATAATTAGGCATCCGCTATACTTAGCTATTTCTCGAATATGTTAAGCTGATAGTTTGTGAACAATTTACTATTACTCGAAAGTAGTTAAAATCGCAACTTTTCTACAAAAATTTTGCTTAAATACAACATTGACATTTCCTGATCCTGCCTACCATTTTTTCCTTGAGGAATTTGACTGAACTTCGGAGTTAAAATATAATTGGCTTTAAATTAAGGAAACTTGTTAAGTATGATAACTTAAATACTTGTAATTCGATCAATTCAAGCTTCAAATAAAGTTAATTTCACAAGTCCAAGAGGTTTTTGGTATTCGAAAATAGATCCCACTCCTTGGTAAAATAATCTGTAAATAATTAACTTCATAGAAGAAAGTTATTAGTCATATCTCCTCGAAATTCTTGTTCAATAACTTCATGTGCGTTTGTTCGATGTAATAAAATCGATTTCTATTTCCCATAAAGTAACAGTACAACGAGTACATGCGCAAATCAAGTGCGCAGATGGTGCGTCCGTTAATGCGCTGTCCACATCCTGATTGGTTAACCGTTGTACTCGAATAGCCTATAAAACTAGCCTTCGGCAATGGATAGGCATTCACAACCGAAGATGCGTAATCCTGTCTTCTGGGTTCTTGTATTAGCAACTTGGGTCAGTCGAGCTGACATCCTAACAAAGGGGACAGGTATGTGTCTTCTTTTGTTTGTTTGTTTCACGCAAAGGTCGTTCTATTTACCTGCTTTTGATTTATATGAACAAACCCAGAAATAGCAATACACGCTTGATAATCTTGATGTTTTACTTGAATAGTCTTACGAAAAATGTTGGAGTCAACTTTGATTTAGTTTCGAGCATCTTTAATTTCTCCAGGAATCTCTTTGTCTCTAGGTAAACAGTCAACTTGTGAATTGGTACCTTTGCATTCGCACATAAATGGATTTAATTCGTGAATGTTTATTCCTCAGCATCGCCAATTTTAACCTTAAATAGTGCCAACATTAATACAAACAACTCATTAACAGCATGAATTATCCATTTATCTTTTTTAATAAATGTTCTTATTACTATTGTTCTTAATAATAAATGTTTTTATTGGTAAAATAATTTGATTTCGTAAAATACTATTGATTTAATTTTGGCTGAAGGTCGGATAACCAATCCGTCCCAGGCTAATCGGCAGCTATGGCTGACTCAGCTTCATATGACTTTTCGCGTGAACGGTGATTTATAGATGACGTCTACAGACTTGGGGTTAATGTGAACGCCCCCAAGTTCACACGGGTCCAACCCCGGCGACATTAACAAACGCCGATTTTTTGGTGTGGCTTTAAGAACTAATCAGTATGGGGTTTAGAAATGGGGAAAATTTTCACCAATTTCGTTTTAATAGCACTGTCAATTGAGCTGGACTTATTTTTAAATTATTAAGAACGTCTAGTTATGCTTCCAAGTTTAGGGTTTGTAATGCTGGAGAATTATTCGAGTCGATCGTTATTGGGATACCGGATTCATTTCGGTTAGAATTAATTATTTAAGTGTGGTATCTAAAGCAGATGTATTCCAGTTTTTCATTTAAAACTTCATGTATTCAAAACCGCTCTATAATTTTTAGTGTTATCTTGCATTGATGAGATAATTCGGCTGGACTTTCATGCATTTTTCAGCCATTACTTTGTTCACGTTCTTCTATAGCTCGGAAAAGGTCAAAGACAGATTGGATTTTCTGGTGACATTCGTCATTTATTCAATGTGAATCATATTGCTAGGTGAACCCTTCTTATTTCTTTTTCTAAATTAGCCGAGGCCAACGTACCTTTGAGGAGATTCCGTCGTATAATTGGTGGAGATTACGTCGAGCAGACAGAATTCCCATATATGGTTTCCATTCAAGCTAAATTGAGAAAGGATATATTCGCTAATCTTATTGGAGGTGTTGAACACTTCTGTGGTGGTACACTCATCGACTCACGATGGATTATCACTGCTGCTCACTGCATCTATGCTTATGACAAGAACAATACAAGAGTCCCGTAATTTATCTGTCTCTATTTTTAATAATTTATTACTTGCTAGGCGCTAATCCATGAAAATGAGTTTCAATCCAATTGGCGAACTACAATAGATTATGGAGAAAATACAGCTTTAAATTTCATTAAATTCTATTGACCGTTTTAATAATAAGTCAGGTCATTGGAAAAATTAATATTTTATTCAATTATAAATAAACCTAAGCCACCGATCGATAGGAAGTCGATTATTTGTAAAGTTGATTCCTACAGAGCAATAATAGACCAATTATTAATGATCTGTAATTATTATCTAAGCAGGAAATCAAGTTCACAAATCCGGTCATTGCTATTTGTACTTGATTTATTGACTGATCATGTAAATTTTACTTTTAATACTGTTGTTTTAATTGATAATTTTCATTTATTAAATTCCAATTCCCTGCAAGTTGTTTTATTGGTGAAATCTATTTCATGGAGCGGAGGGGTGGGGGGGGGGGGGAGGGGAGGAGGAGTTTAACATTTTAAAACAAAAAAAGAGGCAGCATGCGTCAATTAGAACACTTATAAATCTGATGAGTAACAGGTGGAATAGATATCCGGATCCTGACGCGTTAGGTAGATTGAAACCAAACAAAAATTGTGTAAACGTTAAATGGTGACTTTTGTAAATATTTAAGGTAATCTAAGAAAATTGCTTAAATGCCATTTTCCTAATCGATAAGAAATGAGTTCTTAAATGCGTCTTAGGTGAAACCTTAATTTATTTCGAACTAAAAAACTCATTAACTCATTGCTTTTGTTTCAGACTCGTTGATCCCAGAATATGGCACGTCAGAATGGGAACAAAAGAACTTAAGGTAATGACCATTGTACTTAAATCCAACTTACCTTATATAAAATGCTAAAGATGGAATGAAACGCCAAACAAAAAATGATAGTGTCCACGCAATTATCCGCCTATTGACAAAAAAATCCTTTCCAATTGGAAATTTGTGGACGAAGTTATCGAGACTATTTAAAGGACCGGATCTTCTAAATCTCATAATATTATCCGCTCTCTTTGATGGATTTAACCCATCTGATATTTCCTACAAAATTCACTTGCTTTGAAAATAAAATAATTAAAATTTCTCAATTTTTTATTAAATTTCAAACTAAACGGACTGATTCGCCAAATTATGGACGTTACGAATATATATCCGGTCGTCTGCCTCGTGTGACATTAAAATTCTTTCAGTTGTATTTGTTTTTTTTTAAGTGGAAATTAAAGGATTTCTCTTTATAATAAAAGCCCACAGTAATGGATCGTTTCAAAGGAGCACTTACTCGTCTTTTCAACTTCTTCTACGGACAGAGGAAACTCCAAACCTACTACCATGTCGAGAAAATCATCCTCCATCCTAGATATGAAGAGCGTAAGCCATTACACTTGTTTCTACATCACAAATAGGCTGAGTGTTTGAATCTTCAGAGTATCTATTAGCAAGTTGCTCAAATATTCCAGGAATTTTAACTTTACGAAATTCGAGATATAATGATGACAGCATTTTCATTTGCCTAAAATAGATATCAATTCTTTTTTTAGCAAACCTGGAACACGACGTAGCCCTTATGAAATTGAAAGAACGTATTCAACTTAGTCGTTTGAAACGCCTTGATGTTTTGAGAATTCCATTCCCTGGTATTGTAGGTGAAGACTACCCGCCAACAAACATGGTAACTTCTCAGCTCACTTACTTACAAGTATAGAAAATATCCTTGTATTTTTGGTTCTAAGTTCAATACTTTATTTACTAAATAGACTTGCACCGCTGTTGGTTGGGGTAGTGCGTGCGCTGGCTGCATGCCTGAAATGAACTTGAGAGCTGTTGAACTCCCCGTCGTATCTCATACTGATTGCCAAAAAATCTTCGTTTCACCCATCAACCTTACTGAGTCCATTGAATTTTGTGCTGGTCATGTCAATGGCGGTAAGGGCATTGGACCCGTAAGTTGTTTTAATATTCAAATATAACAAGCATTTGTAAAACACATAGTTCACGATTCATTGAAAGAATTTTCAACAACCTTGATGCAGCAAGCTGAGTTAAGGTCAGCAGTACGTGTTGATTGGTATAGCTTGGCTAATTAAATCATTTCGAATCATTTTGTATGGGGTTAATATATTTCATATTTCTATATAATTATTGTTCCGGAAAAAAGACATTAAGTTATTAGAAATTTTCTCGCTGTTGTTAAGCTTGCAACCGAGACGAAAAGTTGCTTATGCAAATCTGGTACTCCATTAGGTATACAATTTGAATTGTTTGAATTTTCAGGGTGATAGCGGTGGCCCACTCGTTTGTGACTATGATGGATTCAAGATGCTTGGAGGTGTTACCTCAGCAATCCATGCCAAATATCCCGAGAGTTACCCCGCGGTATTCACAAGAGTATCCGCCTTCGCTGATTGGATCGTGAGTACAATGAGAGTTAACTAGAGAGGAGAACGAGTTAATATCCTGCCTTTATACTCCCCTTCCCAATCTCAATTTATGTACTACACTGCATAATATGATTAGTTGCACCTTAACTTTAACTAAAATAATAAATTTTTGTCCTGGTCTTTCATTTAAATGACGACTATGCAAATGTTGGGGCTATTCCGAGCTGAGGTATATTGCTATGAATGTGACCATTGTATGAAGTGGCACAGCAGCGTAGAAATAAGTCGGGTTACTCGTGTTGCAACGGCAATTCATAAGTGGCCTATAAAGCCACCTTATTTTATTGAGAAACCAATTAGATCTAATTGTAAACATTTCTTCGTGAGACGTTAACCATATGTGGTCCTCGATGTCTCCGCGTGAAGACTGACATCTATTAGCGAACTCCTGGACCACATTTTGGAATGCTCCTAAACAAATCTTTACTATCACTAGGTGCTTTTTGAGATCTGTTGACTATGACAATAAATTTCGTAATCACTCTATTGTACCGACGTTAAAGTAATTAAACATCCATGACAACGCCAACATGGGTTGGGTATATAGGGGACTTCTCTTTGAGTCATTTTCCTACGGTTTTGACCGAAAACCATGCCCTATGGTGGGAGTTTCTGGGACATACTCTGTGCCCCAAATGTAAGATCGGGAACAAGATTCTTATCAATTCGAAAGGTACCCACAAACATGATGTGTGACAAGTTAAGGTAATTACCCCAAATTCTATGCACCAAACATCCCTACCATTTACACAGACCTTTTTTTCTTTCGATATAGCTTGTCCGCTTGTCCAAGTAGTTTTATTTCTGCTAGCAAATGAAGACTTTAATGCACGTATACAACGATAATATCATATCACTTGTTAAATTCATTCAATATGATCACCAAATAACCATTCTTTCAAATACGAGTAAAATATGTCATTAAAAAGCTCAATTGAATTGCTAGGTATAATTTATAGCGGATTAGCTACCTAACTAAGCCTGACTGTACTCAGAAACCTCTGTGGCAATTTCTCCCAGTTAGTACGTCCCGCTGAAGTAGCTAAGCTAATGCAAAGCCTTGCAAGAAACAGACGTATCCAGAGCACGCGTTTATTCTAGACATGCATGGCGTGGAGTGTAACACCAATTCGAATCGCCTCCTTTGTTATTAAGATTCAGTTATAACTTGCGTCTCTCGAACGCAGTTAAAATGAATAATTACCTTCAGCTGCAAATAATTGGGTAAGATTAATGGTTAACAGCGGTTCATTTGCAAGTAGACCACAACTGAGAGCAACCTAACCTAACCTAATGGGCAACCCAAGAAACGAATCAACTGAAATATAACCATGCAATTGACAAGGATGCTTAAGATTTGAACGAAAAATTATCAGTTACGCTTTCCTTTGGACGCTTAACAAATGATATATTTTTCAGAGAAACGCTTAATATTTGCTAGAAAGATTTTCATCAAAAAATTTAATGAATTTTGGAAGAAAATTAGCTTTTCGTTGACAAATAAGAGCCAAACAATTGGAACATTAAGGGAGTTCTCATATTATGTTAATTCTTCATACTTAATTAAGTCAGTTTATGAGATCGAATAAGTTTGATTTAGACATATCCCATTACGAGGCCAAGGGTTTTCTGAAGGATAGCAGGGTGCAAAATCAACTGTCAAATAAAAGTGAACTAGAAGGAAAGGTAGGAGGTATCTGTGTGGTCATGATAAAAATAGGAAATTGCATATTCATTTTTAATACTATGCACACCCAAAACAGAACATTCGTCTAACTATCAACACACTCAGACTTACGTATAAACATGGGCTTATAACATCGGTTTGGAATCTCACTTTTCACGTCTTGGATTTTCTGTTAGATATCTCCTAAAAGTACAACCGTTCTCACTACAAAATATAAAGGGCAGAAATTAAGGCAGTTTCTAAAATGGCTCATCGGGAAGGACCAGATGAAAGAGAAGAAGACGAGGTGAAAGAAAGTTGGGATGAGGAGTAGCTGCTATAATAGAAACCTGAATACATCGGTTGAAGTAAACTTCTCCTTCGACAATCGAAAACCTTGCAGACTAAGTGTTTCAAGTTACGCATTAATTTTAGGACTGAGTTTGTTCCGAAATTGAAGAAGGATAAAAGAAGCCGCACTTTTAATGAGAGAGATAATTTCGTCAAATGTTGATTACCTCAGTTCCAAAGGATAAATGTATTCTCACAAGTTTAGGTATGCTTTGATTCGAGCCCTTTTATTATACAAATTAAAGTAAAGATATAATGGAAAAGGGCCCTTGCTCAAATACTAGGAGAAGAGTGTAAAGAAAACTCACTGTTAGGGAAATAAGAAGCTTCGGCGATTCACGGTAGTGGGATATCTTTGTGGACTAACATTAAGTCATGAAATAGCGAGGATTGACTTGAAAAGCCTGATATGTATAGTTCTTAAGATCAGTCCCAACAGGGGAAATAGTGAGAGGAATTGAGGACCTTCTTGCATGAGCATAGACTTGTTATTCCAGTTTTGTTTGTAATTCTGTGTATACAATTTCATCACAGAATCGTTAATCATTCGCATATATTTGATACTTTAACAATGATTAGCACAGCTAATTAAGGCGACGTGTCACATGCATTGCTTACTTTTTAAAATATGTTTTCTTGTATTTTGTTTCCTATGTGGTATAAACGAAGTCGAATAACTGTGAAAATGGCCACAATGTTTCAATGGTCAAATATTTAGTAAGCCATACTTTAACGTGTAAAAGACTTCTCAATTTATCTCAATATTTCTTTTTATTTACAAAGATTTACGGTAGTTACCATATTATCACTATTAACATTTGAATATCTCCAACTACAGTTGAATTCCTTTTGAGGAGCTTCATATTACCTAGTTCATAATTTTGCCATACTGAAAGAAAAGATTCTTCCTGAAAAGGTGTGACCAACCAACTTAACTGATCAAATAGTCACTGGGTGTCTTAGTTACCTAGGTGACAAACTATGAAAGAATAATTTAGAAAGTTGTAGCTATAAGCTCGTGGTATTCTTCACATGTTAATCCCTCCTTTACTTATTTTGAACGACTTAACAAATTAACTTGTAAATATTTTGTCGTCTTCCTTGTTATAATCGATTAAACTGAAAATCTATTGTTGATGTATAAGTGCCTGAATATCAGGACATTTACGAGTTTCTATTGAGTTCTGGAATTTATGACCTTTCTGAGAGACTTAAAATAGTTTAGATCAATAATAATAGCACAGGTATGTATTTCTCCAGATAAGATTTTCTCTAACAGTAGTAAACAGTCCCATGTAAAACGTCTACTTTGAAATAATAAAGGAGCTAGTGCAGTAACATTTATAGCAAATTAAACTTCATTTCAAAGTAACTTAATTTAATTTTATCCCTGTTCAAAGATATAGAAGAAATACTTGCTCTAGTTTGGAACTTTTGCTTTTCATACAAATCCGAAGGAGAGTTATTAGCATAAATTAATGTTGCTCCAAAATTCGAATTCCCACAAAAAGGTAGGTTTTAACGATTCCGATCATTTATGGTGGGCAAAAGTCGTTTTTGAACTATACATTCTTATCGATAAGCACAAAGCCAAAGGAGCAATAAAACCCTAGTCGTAAATTCTCTAACAAAAGAAAAAATGCCATAGATGAATCCTTCAACCACTACCGAAAATGAACATAAAATTAATTGTTAGTTGTAATCGTTGGTACTTCAAATAAAACTTTCCGGTCCCACATATTGAGCAAGTATTTTTCACTTTAGTCGAGTTAGAGGCAGAATAAATTAAATTGTTTATGTAGGGTATTGTTGACAGGATTGATGTTTTACCTGTATAAAAGTGAAGTTTTTTACGATAACACGATATTAAAATATAGTAAATTAGTATTTACACAAGCAAAACATTTATTTTATGAAGTAACTATACTTAGTATGAAGATATAGTGGGACTTGACATTTTTACATGACTTTCTAATAAAAATATTTATATCTTAATCTTATTTAATTGGATGCAATCGAATATATTAAAAGATTACGTGAAAAAGTTTCGATCGGTTGAAATATTGATAAAGGTAGAGAGTTAGCCGTCAAACTAATCACTAAATTATTACTCACCACGGCCTTCATGTATTACTTGATAATTCGACTTTGTAGGTCAGCAGAGCACATTGATATTGAATTATTATTTTGGTAACGTATTGCAGAATCTTAGCACATGTAACAAGTTGTCAAAAAAATGGAAGAAACGCTAAAGCTGGCTGAGTAAGTAGGTATTTACTTCTCACAGTAATTAGGTCTTTGGGTTGTGTATATCACGTTATATCTCCGTTTGTTCCGTCTACCAGCACCGACAAAAGTATGCCAATTAGATATAAGTAATTTTCAGTTAGCTGGTTTTTCGTCCTAGATTTTGAATCAACGTGTGATATTAAAGCTAAATCTGGAGTGAAAGCAGAAATAAGTATGTACATATCAAGAACTGACATAACCTCCTAGTTGAATTTCCCGTTGTATTAGTCAAAGCCCAGACTGGTGAAATTGTTGACGAGTTTCACAAGTATGTTCGACCTACAGAAAATCCTATTTTGAGCGATTTCTGCAAGAAACTGACAGGCATTTCTCAAGTATGTCGCATTCTATTTTGGAAATTGTATGTCACAGGAAAGAGTCGACGGTTCATCTGACCTGCAGCAAGTTTTAAAAGAGTTCGAGCAGTGGCTTAAAAATAAGAAGAAGCAATTAAATTGTACATTCAAAGTAGATTGCCAAAACTCGGCAATCTTCGTGACTTGGACGGGTGAGATTGATTCGCATCTTAATTTATATTTTAACAGATTGGGACATCCGCACTTGTCTTTGGAATGAGTGTCAAAGAAAACGCCTTTCACTTCCAGTCGATCTCCTAACTAGAATCGACTTAAAAGCTGTGTTTAAGGTAGGTATTTTACAAGGAATCTTATTCTTTCCTAGCAATGGCATGCTTCAAAGAATCCGCACGCCACGAGTGAATTTCAAGGACGATTGCAAGACGCCATTACAGCTGCGGGTTTATCGTTTAGAGGACGGCCTCACAGCGGTATTGATGATGCGCGTAACACAGCAGCTCTCTTATATCGAATTATTTCAGGGTAACATTTCACCATATTCCTATCCAATGCAAATTATTTTAATTACAGTCACCACGACTTCTTTCTCATCAGTGATTTTAATAATTAAAAAGGTAAAAATTGTGTAAATCACTTTTAAGATATATTTGCCAAAGATTTCACAAAATTTAAAGCGCAGTTGAAAACCCTGAGGAAACGTAAGCCAGTGAATTTGGTGGAAACAAGGAAGGCATCAGATTATAAGAGTAATGGTTATTGATTTCGTTCGGCGTCTCTTTGGCGTATGATTTCGCGTTTCTTGCGCCAATGTTCACGTTTAAGATTTTCTGTATATCTGACCGAAGCGAAAAAGCCGACAAAGCTCAGCCCTAGCAAAAATCCACTAAAACCTTTTAAAATGAAATGCTACTGAACATACGCAGCAATAAATCCTCTTCGAAATTCGCGAGCCTTCGTTTCAAGAGACATTATTCACGATACATACCTAAATTCAATAAAGTAGGGACGGCAAACATGAACAGAAATGGAAAGCTGATAGATACGTGAAGGAATTAAATTGTGATGTAACTTTTAGTGGACGAATGCTTCTCAAGTAAAATCGCATAAAGTTAAATAAATTCTCGTGCTATATTGACTACGAAACTAGAAAATGTGAAACAGATTAAGTTATCAAAAGACTAGGAACACAGACGTAGAGCAATTTAATGACTTACGGGGCATATACTCTTTGCAAGCAGGCCGAAGGGCACGACTTCAAGTCATTTTGCGCATTCAAGGTCATGATATATGTAATAAATAGTGCGTTTTATTTATACTTTTCCGTCAAATTATTATTTGCTATTATCTTTAATGTTAATTCTAATATAATTTTCAAGTATTTTTCTATGAGATCGACCTTATGGAACCATGAGTGCGTTGAAGGTCACTTTTAGGGAAAATTGTGCAGATTATTTCAGACGGTGAGCGAAATTTTCTTCCCCGAATAAAATATTTGACAAATTTTCACCAATGAATTAATTTAGGTCATAAATTTTTACACTGAGTCCTGGAATGATATCTTCACTTGTTTGGCCTTTGTGTGAAGTAAGAATTAATGCTAATCTCCACTTTTTAGTCAGCCAAATGTTCGGAGGAACACAAGCTAGCAGTTATTACTAAAAATTTTATTCAAAATAAAGAACAATTCAGCGATGACGAACTACAGAGTCTGTCAGTTGAGCTTCTGAATTCATTTTTGAGGAAAGACATTTCATCAAATTTCGTGAAGTTACCCACTGGTCTGACTATCGATGTGGGGACATATTTTTCTCTTATGGAAAATTTGCCAATAATGGAAGTCTTTTTTAATGTGAGTTACCCATTTTGAAAGCCTACAAAAACTTTGTTTTTACAAATATATATATATATATTTCAATTTAGCCAAACGCAATGAGTGCTATGGATGACCAGTCTCTCTGTGCTCTTAAGGATTTTTTTTCCAAATTTATTGATTATATCACGTCGAAACCGCGAACCATGAGGACTGAAATCCAATTTGCTCAGTTCTGCATTCTTTCTTGGCAGGAGTGTTTTGTTCACCATTTTCAGCACTTAATTGGAGATGTCGTTTCAGATCTATTGACAAACAAAATTACGTCTTTCCTTTGCTGGTACTCACTGGCTGAGAAAGTCAAGCATGACAGCTTTTCAATATGTCTGCATTTAATTGTGTTGGTTTCCATATTTCGACTCTTTTACATGTCTTTATCGGACCTAGTAACATCAGATAATGCGTACGCAACCTTTTTTCACTGATTTCGTTTTATTCAAGTGAGGTTGAAAGTGATAAAAAACTGTACCCAAGCAAATCAAATTTGAATGATCTGGGACGTCTTTATCAAAAGTCTTTTGAGACCCTGTTAGATTCGACAGTTAAGGGTCCCATATTGCGGTCTAATAACTTGGAGATCTTCGTTTCTGATGCCTTCAAATTAGTAATGCACTTTTGTGGGTGAGTTTCCAGGTTTTAATTAGTTTTTTTCTTTGTTTTGTATGACCTCATGATAAATATTATATAGTGTAGAATTAATTTCCATATTTTGAGATTCAGAGATTAGTACCTCTGAAATTTTGTGGATCCTATTAAATTCTATTTCTTAGCAGAGGTACTAACTAATTTTTTCCATGTCAGATTTTACGACGTTGATGTTTATCGGAGCACAGCTCGTGAAGCGAATGATTATTTTCTGAACAGCAAGAGGATTAGTAGATTGTGAGCCTTTCTCTGCTTAAATACCGGCTGGTATCTGGTTTTCCTCTAGCTATTCGCCGGGCTTTTGCCTTCTAAACTCCTGCGCTAATTTCTACTACAACAACAGGATAGAGAGAGCTTATTGGCTGGAGAGCTTTTTTGGGTATAGAGAATGCTTAACAGACTGAAGGGACTGAAATTTTAAATAAAACGTAGTCAGTCGGGAGAAAACAATGAGGTAGGATGCATGGGTAGAACCTTGACCATGATCCTACTGCACTCTTGAAATGTGAACATAAATCATTAGACTGGATTCGAATGAATTCGTTGCTTTCCTTGATAATTAAGTGCAATTAGGTAAAAATTTAATTTATTTTATTATGATGTTGGCTATTAGATATGCCTGCCAAGTGATAAGTGAATAACATCCAAACTACATGTCAGCTTAGATTTTTATCACATTAGACAATATCTCTTTTTATTACGGAAGATCTAAAGTAGAACAGTGTTATTTATTCTGCTTATATATTCATTTACAGGACATATGAGAAGGTAACCTTAAAGGAACTCGCATTTGATGAACTCGTTCCAAAACTTCAAAGCGACCCCACTTTGCACAAACGTCTCACTTTAGGCTACGCCTCCTTTCTTGCCCAGTTTCTCAACCTTTTGCCAGAAATTGATTGTGTTTTGATCGATTCTGATCTTCATCGGCTTCAAAAGTTTGTCCAGAATCTTCTGTTCGTTTCTGGACAAATACCTGATCGGTTTAGTCATACTGATCTGATCTCTTGGAATATTGACCGTGGCCTTTGCGTTAAAGGTTGGTCAATTTTTATATTTTTGGCGAATATTATACATGTTTCCACTTGTAGATTACGCTCTTACTTTTCTGAGAAATTCAAATTTCGATGACGCCCTGTGTTCTTCGAAGTATGTCTACTTTTTTCAAGTTTGGTTTATGAGATATGTTTCATTTTCTCAGGGTTTTAGTCCGCTTGAATCGCCAACTTCCTTTACTTACCGAGGATTCAGATGTTACCATGGCTGTGATACGTAAACTTAATTACCTCCGGAGTAAAATGTTGCCTGTTAATAGTCATGAAGATGTAAGTTCATTCCTTAACGTTTTGTTTACTTATTTATATTAAGTAGGATTGTTAAATTTGTGGATTGTTTTCATTTAGTTGCTCAAAGAACTGATGTCGGTTCTTTCACCCGCCTTAAAAACTGAGATTTTGGATCGACTGCATAATAAATCTAAGAAGCCAATTACTCCTCTCCCTTTGGAGGAAAATAAGTTTCGAAGTTATCTGCGCAACTTTTTTAATCGTTTGTCAGTGGGTCCAGTACTTTCTGA
Organism: Hymenolepis microstoma; assembly: GCA_000469805.3. Taxonomy (NCBI): domain Eukaryota; kingdom Metazoa; phylum Platyhelminthes; class Cestoda; order Cyclophyllidea; family Hymenolepididae; genus Hymenolepis; species Hymenolepis microstoma. The sequence continues at coordinate 3,040,565 of LR215995.1, read as the reverse complement.
TAATCAACCCGTCTCAAAAATGTGTAAATTGTGGCGTGATAACGCCTCATCCAACACGGTTTCAAAAGAGGTGAGTCAAATTATAAAAATAAAAGTAAAAATTTTAGTAAAATAATCCTTATAATATTACTTTGCTTGCCTAGGTCCTATTGAGTGCAGATATGCTAGTGCTAACTCAACCGCTGAAATTCTTATCGGAGTTAGTTCGGTTTCCAATTATCCAAAACTCCATGGCTCTTCTACCTGTTCTCTATAACGTGAGTTCATCTACTGAAAGTATGAAGTGCCATTAGTTAGTTACTGTTAATATTATTCTCCTATAGATTCTCAATCATGTTAGCTACGCTTTCACCATTAATATCGATGATAACCAGGCTTCCATTTTACACAATTTGATGGTTTCCCTGTTGGAGATGTATGATTCAGAGACTCCTGAGACCCGGGAAGGTGATGATGGTTTGATATGGCGTGGTGCTAATCGTCAGCGTATGGAACTGATGCGCTACTTACCTCGAAGTGGTGATTTAGATCCAGAGCAGATTTCTCTAGCCAATCAAGCTGCCAAATTCTCCACTTCTTCTGCGTCGGGATCAGTGTGTTTTGATTTGGCAGATGATGATGATGTTAATAATAATAAGGGTGGTGGAGGAGGCGAGGATTCAATGGGAAAATCGGCTGTTCGAAAACTTTGGGTCTATGCAATTACCTGCTTCCTTGATCAGGCAAGATTATTATATCATTTTTGAAGTTTATAGAAATGAATGCTTTTTAACAATTAACTTGTTGTTCAAAAAGACAAGGGTGTTTTGCATAGCTTAGTAATCATTTTATCGAACTCTTGTTACTCACATCCCAGAAGAAAAAGACCTTTTCCGATGAAATAAATTTGCTTTTGAGGAATGGTATTTGTGATAATTGTTTGGTCAGCCTGTCTACTCAATAGCTTTAGTGACGTAGTGGGCTTACGTATCCGGGTGTGAGCGTGGTGATCCGGCTCACGAGGAATGAAGCCTCAAGTGCTTAAAAACTATTGGAATCATTTTCCTAGCATTTACTGTACTGGACTGGGCCTTGGTGTTCTAGGCACTAAAATAAGACAGAAAAGTGGCAAGTTATTGCCCTTCCAAGCTTTACAACCTGTCCTATTATAAGAAAAGAAAGAACAAAACATAGATTTGGTGGGGGAGAATATTTACGTCAAAAAATGAAACAGACATTGGCCCCGTAATCTGAGTAGTAGGAAAATGTTCAATGTGAATGTGTTTCATTTGCAATGTAGTGATCTCTCCTGATAATGTGAGAGATTCCTTTTCTGCCAACAATCATTAGCTTTGCTTACAATACTCTCTTTGTTCTACGCGTTTTATTTTCGTATTGATCATGTGGCAATCCTTTATCATCATACACCTGTGATGACAAGGCCCAGCAAAGGAAACTCGGCATTATCACTAAGATATTCTAAGATATTCAAGTTTTAATCATCACGCAGCCATTGAACGTAGGGTATAATGTAACCTTTCATCAAAGGATCAACCTGGCTTAAATAGGAACGTGCAATGAAATGAGATTATCAAGAGTCATGTCATATTTGAATCCTGGAAGTATTGAGTTTTCCACTCCCTCAAAAAGGACATAATTATGAAATATGCAAACTTTGCTTACTTAATTTTCATTTTTTGGTCCCTGAATTTCCTAGAGGGTTTAAAATGATACTAATACCAACGACAAAACTATTTTAATAGTTTGACTTAGTTAAATGTAGAAATTGCCTCTAAAGCGAGTAGTCCTTCTATGGCCTAACAAGGGAGTTGATGGATTTCGTATTCTTTATACATTGATAGGCCGCCGATAAAATTCATCAACTGACCATGCTCGTCTAGAGGTAGGAGTCAGTATGTGTACACTGTAAGCTTATATCCGCTACATTCAAAGTTGGCTGATTTAGTCAGAATGCTTCGCCGTGCTAATTTTATTCATTTGCACCTCCTTTCAATCGTGAACAGGTGGATGGGTGTTCATATTCTCGTTTCCCCATAAGTGTGTACAGCGTGTGCATGAATATCCTTAATAAAATTATAAATATGGTAACTGAAAGTAGTCAGTACTTGAAAAAAGTGACCCTAGTGCTACGAGCCGTGAAAAGCGTAAACTTAAGAAGAAGGTTTTGCGCTTCTGTGATTTTGTTAGCACTTCAGTATATAAGAGTTCACAAAGTAAAGGGCGTAAAAAGATATGGCCGAAATTTCAAACCGCATTCTAAGATAGAAATATTAAAAATAGAGTCAAAACTGGTTTACTTTACGAAATTACACTCAGTTGTAATATGTGAAAGCAAAAAGCTTCTAGGAGCCGCTTCTCGCAGTAGATTTACATTACATGGACCCTATTCTCATTCAAGATTAATTTGAGAAGGGATGTGCATTGATCCATTTCCTGGCTTTATACCTAGAGGGAGGGAGGAAGGGGGGGGGGGGTTCAGCAAAGGCGATTGAATACTTGTCTTAATTAAAAAACCACCCGTTTTGTCGTTACTTTGTGCTAACTCTTTCGAAAATCGATTATTGATTAGCTGAGTTATATTCTCACGTTGCATTATTATTTGTATCACTGATCTTCCCGCTTTCAACTGAAATCTTGACACTCAACGCTGTGCCAAATAATTTCCATTCTCATATTTCTTGGATGGAAATTCCCCCTATGCATTAGGCAATCGAGTTTCTCTAATTGTCCTGGAAATAATCACATTTGTTATACGCCCAATACTGGTTATATTTTGTAGACTTTGGTCTATCAGAATGATTTAGATAAACCCTAGTATATCCCACATGATGGACTATATTGGACATTCCATAAAATAAATATTCTATTTTTTTGATGATTTTATTGAAGAATGTTTGCACCTTTTTATTTGTTACTACTTTGGTAATGCTTCCGATTTACCATATTTCAGAATTCAGGATCTGGGCCTTCTTCGATAGGATACTTACGATTTAGGCAATCTCTATAATTCTCATTGTGTCAAAGTTAGTGGCTTAACCCTTTAACACCTTAATTATTTTTTGAAAAATGCACCCAACCACACTCACGCGTGTCTCACAGTAGACTGATGCCGCCGACGTGTTGAGTTTTGGTGGTATCATGCGAAGGCTATAGATACGTATCGAACATTTTTCAAACGCCAATAGTGCCTTCTGTTACGAGTCTAGTACCAATAGAGCTTATTTTGAAAGAGGACCGTACGGTTGTAAGGGCGCTAAAGGGTTAATACGTTTCAGGGCCTGTAATTTAATAGGAATGCAATTAATAGCTATGTATTTTTCTCCTAATAGCCGGCTACTTGGCCACATCTCTCAGAACTTGTCAACGATGAATCCTCAGTACTTTCATCACGAAAGCGAGCCGAATTATTTACTCAATGCCTTGCTCTCATACTTCTTCCTCGACCTCCTGCCAACATTCCACTGGATCTTGTTGCTCCACCGTGTCTTCGGCTTCTTGAAAACCTCCGATCTCCTCTAGCAGTTCGCCTCTGTGCTACATTGCTTCCTAGCACTTCTGGAGTGACAGAAGCATTGCGGAATGTCTTCACAGATCCTGGAGATCAAGGACGCCGTCTCTTTCTACAATCCATCGATTGTCTACCTGTAAATCTAGTTGAGAACATGATTATTTCCCTACCTCAGTGTCTCACGCAGTCGAACTTGGTGGATGTTAATATTCTCAATAAAAGGCAGGTTCTTTTATTTTTAAATGTGTAAAGTCACTGTTTTTAAGAACACATTTTACGATTTGCGCAAATTTATTCACCCCGAGTTGGGTTTCAATGAGATTACTGGTCGGCGAGTTTACAAGGTCTGTGATGTATCATTGGTTCTTTGCTTTTCTTTATGCTAGATTTAGTGTGAGTGTGCGTGTGTGTGTGATTTCTCTTTCTATTCTAATGAAAGTAAATCAGTTTCTGAATACGAGGTTTTTTTTTAATCAAATTAAACGTATCCGTAATATTTTTGTGGTCTGCTTTCGGAAGCTTCCATCTTCATTTCCTCCCATTCACTTTTATTTAAATTTGTTAAAGATTTCCTGAAATTTAGATGGGAAAAAACTGGTACTCTCTGTTTCGTCTTTTATTACCACCGCATGTCTTTCTTGTGGATCAGATTTAGAGGTCTCTATGAAAGAATTAGTTCGTTTTAAATTTCCCATACTACTTGCTTCGTCATCGTTTACCAGCTGGTGGTCTGAGAGATAGTACTATATCTCATAATTTGGTTATTTACTTAGTTTTCCTATTCAGAAGGTCATTAAAGGATGAGCCATCAGTGACCCGCCACCCCTCCCCTCCCCAGGCTCTTCTTGTCCCTGAATTTAGTGTTTTTTGAGTTGAAACCGAAATTAAATGCCACTAGTCTCTCTCTCTCCTCAACATATAGAACAAAACCTTAGATTGATTTCTCAGAATCAGTAAAAACATTAAACAATGTGCTCCAGTTCGTCAAGTTTGATATCTGTGAAGCCGACGTGATTCAAATTGGATCAAGCTATCCTTTGCAACAAGAATAAGCTCAAATGTCAGTTGAAGAGACTTAATGAAAAGTATCATTCTAAGGATTGATAGTGCAAGCGTGTTCTCTGCGAAAAGGGAAAGATTTCGAATCCAAAAATATTGGTTTATTTGTTTGGCCAAACTGATGAGGAAACCGCATTTTAATGATAATAATAATACTGGCTCTGCTCTCTTTTGCTCAGGATATTGCATAATTAACTGCGCCATCTATTAGATAGTAGAAAAATCTCAATTTCTCCACTTTATTTCCATTTCGAGCCAAAATTTCCCTCCATTTATTCCTCCTCTTCTTCTTCGTCTTCATGTGGGGTAAAATATTTACCCCTCTCCCCTCGTTAATTTCTCTGATGCTAAAACTACATTCTTGCCCTCTTCACTTCACCGGGAAAATTAATTCTGATGTGGTTACGCTATGCCTAGATCTTATGCTCGTTTTAGTAAGTAGATACCGCGAATAGATTGCCAAAACCGCAGTAATATTGATACAAGTTAATTTTTTTCGTTCTGATTAGGTGCTTCTGCAATTACTTCGACTTATTGGGAGTATTCACAACGTTGTTGCCCCCTATTCTATTCAAACTTTCCATATTCTTTCGTATTAATGTTATTCATTGCAAATCATTAAAATTGACGCATCCCATTATTTTGGAATTTGTTTGCTGTTAAGACACAAGTTTTTCCTTGCACTTGTTAGAGTGAAATAAGGTCAAGCATACTTGTTTCTCTCAATCATTTGGTTGTGAAACGATTTAACTTGCGATCAACACGCTGAATGTAGGTGAAATCGAGTTATTTAATTTGACAGACTGCATTAACTGATCCATGTTTACCCACGAACAGTTAATTTAGATCATTGTTAAAGTACAATGTTATAACTTTCAGTTTTGACGAGGGTGGTACAAATTGGAAGGAGGTGGTGGTGGGGAGCGAGGTTAAGAAGGGAATTTGGAAGTCAAAAGATTTGTCTGAATTCGTTTCAACTTGTATGTTTATTAGGCAGCTAGTTGGAAAACATTATGAACGACTTTCTCATAGGAGACTTTCTTAGATGGTCTGGTAATTTTTATTGTGATCTATCGTTTTTGGACCTATCGTGATCAAATCACTCGTACTTTTATTTTTGAGGATTCGATGATATCGGATGTCTGTACGGGAAATTTCTCATTTTTTTGCTGGGTTTTTATTCAATACTGTGCGTTATTAGAATTCGAACACCTGTTTTGTTTCCGGTTGTTAATTTTCCCTTTTTTTCTGGTGGTGAGAATTTTAATCTTTCTCGCTCTTGAGGAATTAGAAGCGATACTATACTTCACCGCATTGTTAATTTATGTTTTGAACACATTCCATGCCTCGTCTATTGAAACCATATCATCAGCGCCTTTAACTGGTCTTTTAGTAAATCTGTTGGTAGTTAGAAGTGTATTTTCAGTCCGTTTATTCATAATTTATATAAATGTCTAATTTCAAAATACTTTTCCAAGGCGATCAGTTGTCACAAATCCCGCAAATGCACACCCTTTTTCTCCCTCTTGCGCAATCCCCCTCTCCTCCCCCTCCCCCCCCCCCCTTCCAAGTTCTCATTTGGAATTCTGTTGACATTTTTTTGCCTCCATCATCCTTCCCTTTGAAATTTTGAAGTTTACAACCGTGCCAACCGGCTATCATCTGACGTTTGCGCCACGTTCTACGGCCCTTTTTTTCTCTCCAAGATTTTGATGGATAGGTTGTAGAGGTGTCTCCATTCTCTTCCGTCCCATCGTAAATCCCTCAAAAGTGTGGCGTATCTTTCTCTTTCATGATCTACTATATTTCATTTACCCCATGCCCAAAATGTCTAAAGAGGACGCAAACGTGATTAATCATTGTCTAATTTCAAGATTTGCGGTTTCCGTGCTCTGTCATCGATAGTGTTTAGAGTCTGATAGATCGATCAATCATCCTAACTACTGGGCTTTGTCTTTTTATAACTAGGAAAGAAATGAATTATTAGGCATGTAGAACTCGGTCTTGGTCTTCATATAGTTAAAAGATTGGTGTTCAGATCGTTTATAAAACTCTAAAACTTATTAGAATTAATTCAGAATTTATGCGAAATGGGATTGTTGAGATCATCGGCTGGTTATCTTCCGGTAAAGAGGATGAACTTGCTGGTTGATACCAATCAAGAAGGGTGTATGGTAGCATTTGATTTACTCTATCCGATATGAGTTCTAGAGAGAACTCCCCTTCAATAAAATAACGAGTTTTTTTCTTCATATTACACAATTATTATTACACTGTGGTCTGTTGCCGCTAAAGTTGGCATTAGTTCGTTGCACTTGGGCAATCGGTTTTATGAGTTGACATTATCACTATCCAAGCGACTGATTTGTGGTGTGCTTGCATGTGGGCTTGTTATTGTTTATGAGATATTTAGTTTCGACCTTTTACATTTTATTACCTTTTCGTTAAAATAACAATATTATGACATATTAGGTACACCAGGAGGTCATTAATTTCACTTTTCATTACTTCAATCTTCATAGTTTACTCCCCTTGCTATTCAATGGGAAACTAAATATGATGCCCTCAAAATAACCTCTAACTAAAATTTGTCTCAAAAAATATTTGATGTCCAAAGAGACACCATTAGTAACTTGAAACAAAGTTATAAATTTTACCCTCATCACTCTTGACGTAAGCTTATTAACGACATTCATAGGTAATCCTGTTCATTGTATGTCTAAGATATTAGTATTAAGATCAAGAATTAAATTGATATTGAAACAATCCACATTCTTTACTTCAGTCCCAAGAATATCTACAAATTCTTTTTCGAGTCTCAGACCTCCACATCGCAACCTTCCTTCGCTAAGCCTATCTCTGCTAGCGACTTTGAAGAGGTTCTTCAATTGGTGTCCCTCTGTGATAGCGTCTGGAACATTGTTGTCAATCACATCCTAACGGTGGCCAACCGGAGTCCAGAAGTTTGCATTGTTTGGACTACTCTTTCTGCACCCACTCTCATTCTTGCCCTTCACACGGTAGGTTATCCGAAGAAATTTATTTTTGCTTATCCAATTTTGGTTTCCCGTTTGCCCTTGACTTTTTATACCGTCAGATGTTTTGATGACCTTTTAATTTACCTTTGCAAATTGCATTGTCCAGAAAGTCGTTTTATTTTAATAGCAAATGATGAAAATTTTCACTTCCAGTTCCTCCATCGAATTTCTCTCTTGGATCAGGTGGATTCAACAGAGTGTTGGGCTCGGGCTATGGGCTTTGTGGATCAACTGCTTTCGGGAGGCTTGATCGCTCTGCCATTTCGGGTTCGATCTTCTAATTCTACAGTCCCAACGTCCCAAAGCGTGTATCTTGGGAGTGAGTTTCCTTATTTTTATGGTTTTCGTTGGGAAAAGTGTTTGAGATAGAGATTTATTTTATATTACTAAAATATATGCAAAATGCGCATCATAGAGTAGGCTTAATATCAATATTTAATGTAGCGCTCACTAAGTTATGTTACCATAACTCCGTGGGTTAATGAAACAAGTCCAGCCACTCGCTTGATTTGACGGTATGTGAAGTTACCCTCAAGACAAGGAAAGACATATAGAGTGTTTGTTGGTGCCTGAATACATTTAAAACCTATACCTGTCAACCGTATAATTTTGTATTTCATTGCATTATCTTGAACTAAGATAAATCATTCGACTTTCAACAGCTATCGAGTCACTTACCGAAGTGGTTGCCACCATTTTCATTGACATGGTCGCCAACTGCTCTTTTATTCCAAGTCGTGGTGTTTAATTTGTAAATGAAACATGTTTTTTAATGTACGGTGACTGATTGGCTCAAACAAAACGAAAAATGTGGTTTTATACAGCTTATTTACCTATTATTGGAATGCCAACTTGGGTTATCTTATAAGTGTTATATATTTTCACTTTATGTACATTTAGTGGCCGTGGGCTGGGCGGAATGTTTGACCGCGATCGCTATCTTCTAGCCTAATCATATTCTCAAATGACCTAGTATTATTTGCGAGATCATGGCCGTAACAACCGTCAAACAGACTAAATATTAAATGTGTCCAGGGTTTTGAGGTCATCACCAAAGTGATTACGACAATCAATTTGTAATTACATGCAATACGGTAACACTTAATTAACGAATAGGGCGTTTTATTCTGTCCTGACAGAGCCTTCTTATATTATATTTGTCAGTACCGATTACTATTGGATGACCCGTTATTAAAATTAATTTAATAGTTTTTATCACCCCTTTTTAAATTATTGTCGATTGATCAGTCCAATTTTAAATCATCTGGTCTGAAGCGTAAGTCGTTGTCTTACCAAATGGTTACCATTGTCTTCAAGACTTTTATAACCAAGGTTATATTTTGTCAAATTCCCTGATTCATTAACTTAATGTGTCTGATTAATTATTCAGTCATACCGTAAGCATGGTCTCTTATTTCTTTTAGCATACCGTGGAACTCTGGACCTCTTTGATTTCACTTTCTCCCTCCTACGGCTGGTTAACGTCTCAACATTCAGTTCCACGAATTCTCATATCATAATTGGTCGGTTATGTCAGACCCTAGCCGTACTTGGCCAACGTCTTATTACACGTCTGCGGTGTGAATTGCATGAATCCGAGGCTCAAAATCCAATGATAAGTACCTTATCTCAACAGAGTATTCTTGTGATTGCGGAAATAAGGGCCTACATCGACGATCAAGACGTGCCACCGAGTTCTCCACTCAAGAACCTAGTTGCATCATTGGATATTGTCGAGAGTTCACTTTCTTGCCAAAGAGAGGATTTAGAAGACACAAAAAATGTTCCGGAAGAGGAAGAAGGAGGTGCAGTGGACAAAGTTCCAGGAAATTGAAAACGTTTTATTTTTGCTATAAAGTCAATATTTTGTAAGAAGTGGAATTTGCTTTTTGTTCCTACTGGCGAATGAAATGAATTGCCACCTGTCTAAAGGCGTTAGCACGCAATCTTAACTGTAATCTAGCCTTTATGAACCGTTTACTTTTATTGTGATATGCATTCTTGGAACGATTTCGGCCCTTCAGGACACTATTGTTATCCATACTAACCACAGTATCCAACTTAGTTTGTTTTTATCAAAACTTCGTTAATTAAGAGCGAGTAACTAAGCATTTAAGTACCCCAGGGGTTATCGCAAGTAAGTGATAAGTTGTTCAAGATTGAAGAAATAACTTAGCAACTTCTAAATATATAACGACCAAAGATATTTTCCAATGTTCGGTGTGAGAGGGAAAAAGACCACCAGATTTATGGGTTCTCATGGTATTTTTAGAATCAAGACCGAGAAAGAAATGGATCTGATAGGTATTTAGGAAAAAACTGCAACTAATATTGATCGAATGAGGGAAGTCGGGCGGTGGCCCATGAACCTAGAGGCATCAAAAGAGCATTTCAACTGCTTCCAATAGGGTCATCTATATGGTATTTATCAGTCTATTTATCCTGAGGAGAAGGCTTAGTAAAAATCTATTTGCAATTTCAATAATGTAATCGGCCAAACAGCGATTTCTGCTCCCTAGACTTTAGAACTTGGAAGTATTGCGCTCAGTTAAAACGCAGATAATAATGCAAGATGCTTTTCAAGACCCTCTTGTTTGTACTTTTTATCTCGCGTTTCACAACATAGTAGAAGAAGGCGTGTATTCGAGTGTACCAATTTCAAAAGTTTGGTTGGTAATGGCATTCCCATCTTTGGCCTAGCCCTTTAATGCCCTTTGGACTGTGCTGTCCTCTATTGGTACTAGACTCGTAACAGAAGGCACTATTGGCGTTTGAAAAATGTTCGATACGTGTCTATAGCCTTCGCCCGATACCACCAGAACTCATCACGTCGGCGACATTAGTTTGCTGTGAGACACGCGCGAGTGTGGTTGGGTGCATTTTTCAAAAAATAATTAGGGTGTTAAAAAGGGTTAACAGGTCAACGACTTGACATAAGCTGTCATTTGTAATTCATATATTTCATCTTTTAGTAGTGAGTGCACAAGCAAGATACTAAAGCTTAGATGTTTAATTCAACAGGGGCTGTCTGCTTTCATGACTCCATTGTTTGACGCACTAGCTGACAGTGCTCGACGACCCCTATATAGATCTGGACATGCACCTCTGCGACGATCATTCACCATCCCTACACCCAAAAACTAACTTCTGGAATTCACAGTGTGTCATTAACTTACAGCCTCCGGGCGTACTTAAAAGTATGGAAATCTTTTAGAGTCATTTTTAATAACTCTACATTTAATTATGAAACTGAAACTTCAAAGTCTTCATTGATAATTAATAAAGTTGCGAAATTTATTTTCGCTAACGTTGTATTCTTACTATTATTATATTTTGAATTTTTCCTAATAAGAGCAATGGATTATGAGTCCAATTTGATAAAAATAGTGTCTCTCATTTGTATGATAGTAGTGTGTAACGGTAATATGTTTATTAACAAAATCGGGAGAAAAGTGAATTTAAATCCACCGTGCGAGTGAAGTGACAAAATACACGAACTATTGTTGAAGAAGAGTGGTGAAATATCTTTCTTGGTTAAGGGGTCACCTATGCGTCCGTTCTCTGGAAAAGATAAATGCTAGAACAGTATTGATTCAAAATTTGATGATCGTTTCGTAAGCAAGCGGGTACTTATGTAACCACCTTTTTTCAAACGTCAGTTCGACATGCTGTCATCCTGAAGATCTATTTTAAAATGCACCACTATAATGCCCTGGATTTTATTGTTAAATGAGTTAGCTTTCGCATTCATAAACCAACTGATGGTGGCTTATCACGAACTGATCTATCTTTCTGTTAAATTCATTGCATGATAGCCTGATCAGTAGAAAGGAGGGTTGTTGCGACACACAATCAGTGTTTCTGCCACCAACTGGGAATGCCAGCGAAACTAAGATGCTAACCGAAAAAGCTGGGGAAGGTAAAATCTCTATCCACCCGAAGCCACTAGGTTACCAGCCAAATCTTCTCAAAGAAAGATGACCAAGAGAAGAGATTGGGTTCGAAGGCTTTTTTTCAAGTAGTTTTAGCAGATAGGCTTTTTTTCTAGTTCTTGCTCCGTGTTTACATTTAAAACTTAGTACAAATAAACTTATCAATTGAGAAGAACGCATCAAATATAATGAATGACACTCCAGGGTAGTGAAATGCAAAATGAGCCTCTCTGTGAGTATTCTTGATTTTTTTCCACTATCCAAGATGTGTCCTCGATGGGCTTGTTCATTAACAACTTCAGTCGACCAAGAAAAAGTAGTTAAAATTATCATTAAGTAGATATGGCATTTGTTCCGAACGTCAGTTCTCAAGATCTTAGCTTGTATGTTTTCAGTTAGTAATGACCTCAATGCGTGCGACCATTGCAAAATTCTATTCCTTTAACATGCGTATTTACAAAAGGATGACGGCTGATGTTACCTTGTCAATATGAAAATGTGGTCATGAAAATTAGTTAATTATTTCCCTTGACACGATTTCAATTTAGTTTTATGTCTTATTTCCATTTTGTCCGGGTTATCGAGTCTGAAGAGCACGAAAATTTTCAATTTCTTTCCTTTTACACACTGCTAACCTATTTGTTAGCCATGCCCTTGATGAAATGTCCCAATGTCAGTACTGGTTTAGACGAATGAGGTTTTCGGCTGGATGTCGAAGTGGATGCAGTCGTGCTCGTTAGTTGGTATTGACCTTTTCTCGCCATTTATCAGGTTGTAGTAAGTGGGCGATGCCACCAACTCCCAAATTTATCTTTAATTTCAGAAATTACATTTGCTGAAGAGAGGGGAAATGAGATTAGTATTCGTTGCTTATTTGCTTTCAGGCTTGTAATACACACAAGCTTTGTTTATTGCTATAAACGAACAAAGTGCATCCATATTCGTACATAAACTCACCCAATCCTACACAACTCGGGTTTCACTGGCTCCAGTCTGGCATTTCTCCCTACCATTCCGAATCTCAATACTTTCTCCCATTCGTTTCTTCCCTCCTTCCTCACTCCACTACGCCTGTTCAGTGCATAATTGTCAAATTAAACCCCTGGTCATTTGACTCTGGAAGAGGATGTTTGACCTTCCATAAATAATGCTCTAAATCTAAATTGGCCACATTATTAAGGTGACAAAGGAGAACTGTAATTTCATAATGAAGGCGAAATTATTAATATAATTATCATACTGCACTTATTCCAAGTGCGAATAAAATTAGGAACCAGGGTGAATGAATGACTTTTTGCTTAGAAGAATTCCCTCCCCCCCCCCCCCTCCCTGTTAATTCCCAGGGTTAACTGTATTCATTCCCAGGCAATTTATGCCAATGCATAATTCCAGAATGAATCTGACAATGCGGTATTTTAGGCTCCATTCAAAATTTTCATGCTGTTTTTTGACCCAACATGGGACATTTTGTTTTATGGAGTCATTGACATACACCTGCTTGTGTTTTCAGAAGCAACAGTTACCTTACTATGCCAGGGATGTAATGCCTTTAGTGGTAAATGCTTCAGGTAATTAATATTTTCGCAAGTTAAGTGTTACACGGGAACAGCATATTATCAAACCACGCAATTTACGCAGAAAAAAAAGAACTGATTTCAATCACCATCTAAACGTTCGCATATTTATTGACCAATCCCTTCAATGCCTACTTCTCAATACGAGAGGGATGTTATTAAATTTATTATTATAAACTGCAAGTAACTTATTGGAGCTTCCTTGTGATTATATTTTTCATCAGCGTCGCCACTGATATATCTCCTTTTGAATAGGGCTTCAGATGTCCACATCAAGATGAAATAAAGAAGAATACCACCGGCTCAAAAGTCCGCATAGAATTGGACCACTTGCAATCTGCGTTATCCGTAACTTATACATTGTGGGTGCATATTTATATAGAACAACGTAAAATTATATTTCATCAAACAAGTTTTGATTATAGATCATGAGTCATTTAACTTGAACGTTTTGCAGACAAAAGGCCTTAGAGCCCCTCTATTATCTTTTATTGGCACATAATAGCCATAATTGTTAATGCAACTTATAATAAAAATTTCAAACCCCCCTTATGAAATCGCTTTCTGACGCCAATTTTGATTAGAGTGACATCATGGAGTGTCTCTGGTGAGAAATTCGAATTTCATCACTCCCCATATAAGACAGATGTACTATAATGGTTGAGTGCAAATACTATTTGAGGTGAGTAGATATCACTAACACAAATCTAAAATGCATTAATGACCACACACAAGGAATCCAACTTCAACGGATCGTAGGTGCTAGCCTCGTAGACACATAACGGGGTTCTGTTTAGAAACACAGCTTCGGCAACTAATCTCAGGAAGTTAATCGTCAGGAGATGATGGTAGAAAATAAGCATAGGCTTTAAAAATGTAATTATGCGTAAACTCCCTCATTTTAGAGTAATATCCAAGCGGCATTCAAATTTTACATCTATTCAAGTGGCTGGACGCATGGCGCTGATGTTAAATACTTGGTTACTGGCAAAGGTACCATTACGGTAAATATGTTAGCCTCCTACCTGTGGTTGTATTCGGAATCTGTTCTGATCGTTTTAATCATTCCATTTATTAAATGGCGATCCACATTTCACTATTTCATTCAATATCAATGCAACGCAACTGCAGGGGAGTTAAGGTGTAATTAGAGGTAAAAAATGAGACAACCATTGATCGAAATTACAGGAACTGTGCGTAGTCCAGGTCATATTGTAAGACAGCAAGTGAAAGTCGAGGGCGTATGAGAGAGAAGTTCAAGAACAATGAGCTGTGAGAGAGCTTGAGGAATAAGCGTTTACAGCATGTCACGAAATCAGGGTAAATGAGGGGGTAACGTGTCTAGAGAAGTTGAGTCACCATTTAGAGGGGCTTAAAGGAAAATGATCAATGTCCTACTACTGCGATTTCATAACGTGGAGGGTAAAGTGCAGTTAAGGAAAGCATTTCTATAATTTCTCATAAAAAAGGTTTTAATTGACAGAAGGTTCGAGAAATACTTTTTAAGAAATCTTCGGGGAGCAATTTTTCATAAATGACTTACTTCTAGATAAACAATAGGCATTAAATAATGAGACTAACTCGCCTAATATGCCTTCATCAAATTCGTAATTATCTCCAACATTATTGAACGGAAAGGCCGCAATGCAAAAATATTCTCTAAATTTCATTTAATATGCAACTTTTTCTATGACTGCAACCACAAATTTAGGCGATTTTGACTAAATTCGGGGGTTGTGTACTTTAACGTATGGCAACTTATCAATCCATTATCATTTCACCAAATATTTGCCTACTTTTGACGTCCAGAATAAAGTGGGTGCCCTTTTACAAATAGCTGACTAATAAGCCCTGGATGCATAGCGCATTTATCCACAGAATTCCCCTCATCTAAACTCGTCCCCAAATGCGGTCAGAATGCGTTTGAGAAATTTATCGCAATACCACCGGGCAAGTTCCACTCGGATCACATTTTCAGGTGCCCAGATGTGCATTCACGCAGAAGAAAACGATATGCATGAAATTTGTGAAAAATACTTGTGCGTAGCGGGTTTAGTTCACTTTAGTAACTTTTACACACTTAACAGGAACAAATCGCCTAAATATTCCTCACACTTTCCGAGTCATCCAATGTAAATTCCAGTTTGATTCCAAGACAGAACTGTTTGCAAGGTAGTCAGCGCAGTGAAGCACTACTTAGTTAATTCATTCTATGCGGATTGCCCGTAATATATGCAGATGTCTGATCAGGGTTGTTGAGAAGGTGGGTATTGTAGAGGTTGCCTTGACTTCAAATTACTCAACTTTTTCTCATAGTTTTCCCTGCCCTGCTTTTCGTCTCTTTTTTATCTCCACTAACAATCGCTAACTTTGCTTAACTTTCAATAACTGCAGGTACATTAAATTGACGAGATCAAACATTGTAGTCCACTCTACTTTCAAGTGTCAAAGAAGATTTAAGTATGGACTAATGGGTCAATTGAAGCATCTTTATCATTTTCGGAAGAAACCAGATTTAACGCTAATTCATATAGTGAATTATTGCTAATCTCTGACATTGTTCAACATTATCAGTTATTTTGAAGTTATGAAGAGCAAAGATACCAGAGAAGAAAATCCCTTTTTGTTAGAATGGGGGTACACTTTCGGATCTGTGCTAAAATTTACTGAGAGTGCAAACCCTCCAGTTACGCACACTTCTTCCTGTCTACAGACGTAGAACACTATTACTACCTCAATAGTACATTCGTATCAAATAATTTACTCAGAATTAGTCGAACTGCGATTTTCTCACATATACTGACAAATGGGCTTTCACTTGCCTTCTAAATGCATTGGGTGGCGGGGGGGGGGGGGGAGGGGGGGGGAAGGAGAGGTAAGGGGCAAGAAATCACACTTAACGCCCTCCAAAAGGAAAGGTTTGTAATCTTAGTGTCTTTAACCCTCGAGACTATGGAGAATGTGCGGTGTGTTCTTCTGTAAAAAGCACAGTGTTCGTCAACACAAAAGCGTCTGTGACATTTTACGTCTGTTGGATCATCTTCACCTTGATCTTACCTGAGTGATTCATTGCACTTAAAAGTGCTTTCCCACCGCACACATTTCCCACCATAATTTCTTTTTTTCAGCAGTGATTAGAATCACGTGAAGGAGGCAGCCTATCTACGAGAAAGCAACGAAATTTTCCCCAATTTTTTCTTAGTCTTAGTAGAGGTTGAGATTTTTCCGACCACCCATTTTGACTGGAGCACCTTTTGAATGTTTATGAGTGGGAAATTGAACAAGGTAACAGTTTTACTTAAAGCGCCCTTTTAAATCCAATATGCAAAAGCATACATTTATGGTGGTAATTTTGGTTGATGAAAGTGTACTTGCGGTATTCATCACTCCCGTATCCAAGCCTCAAAAATGTCAAAGACAAAATACAAAATTTATTTATCAGCACAACTGCGGGACGATATTTGAATTAAACTCTAATCGACAGAAGGGATAGTTTCTTTTATACACATACTCTCTCTCTCAAGAACCTTCAGAAGAAAATCGAGGCGAGTTGGGACAAGGGAATTTGAGTAGCGGACGTTGTTCTATTCGTAGGTCGATTAATACTTGAGGTATCGATAACGGGGAATAAGAGGGAGAACTGTAATATTGAATAGTGCTATGTTCGTCCATTTTAAAAGGCTTAGAGAGCATATAGAAGATAAGTTAAGGATCAGGGAAGAGACCTTGAGAACACCTAACGCATCTGGATGGCTTTGGAAGTTAGGAATGCTGAAAATTTTGAAAGGGAAAAAGGATATAAGACGTTCTAGAGTGTGGCACATAGACCATGATTTGCGAGGGAGTACATAGCCTTTGAGTTAGTAAGTCATAGGTTTAGATAATTAGTCAAAATGTGCGTTTGATAAAGAGGCAGGAGTAGGGATATTTTGCAGATAGGTATTGAATTGGGACACAATTGTAAGCTATCTCTTTGATTATTCTTAGTGCTAGATTTGTGCGACGTGTGGGTAGGAGTAGGGGTTTTGTCTGCGGATTAGCATATTTCTTTGTTCGAATTTCATTGGGTGTTTTAAAAAAATAGAAACGTTTAAAATATAGGCAGGTTGGAAGTATAATAGAAGAGAGGCAAGTATTGTGGTAAATCAAATGTAGACGGCTTTCTTTTGGTTTTTGATTGAAGAAGAGGAGGCAGAACGGGTCTATCACCTCGACTGCAAATCAATGACGTCGAGTAGCAAGAAAGGATCCGGCCAACAGCCTCCACAATCTCCACCACATGTTCCCATGATTATCTGCGAGTTCTGTTGAACAAAGTGATCCCAATTATCATCTATTTCCTAATAACTACCATGGAAAGAAAAGTTTCGAAACTTACTTTACTTCTAACTACCTGACCGACGGATTTTTCTCTTGAAGCCCTCCACTGTGTTTCCTTAGAAACTGCAAAACCAGTGTCCTCCAGATTGATTAGAAATTTACCCTAAAAACGAAAAAGCAATAATTGGGAAGTGTCAATATGGTTAATAATCTGATGAAAAAGAGGCATACCAGTTGACAAGTGCTACGAGAACACGATTTCGCAATGGCGTAAGGAACAAACTGACCCCCCCATTCCTCAGTGAATCTTCCGTCAAATACTATAATAAATATTAAGAAGATTAAGGAAAGCCGCTTAAAACTACCTAGTATGCTCGACATAAGTTAAAATGTTCACTATAATTTAAATATTAATAGAAAAAAGTGGTTAATATTCTTCCAAAGCACTTAATGTTGTATTTCCGAAATGTTACTTGTTATTCATTTAAACCTGACATAAACAAATATTGAATATGACTGATTGGCAATTTACAAATAAACAAATTTACTGTCAATATGAAGGGTATTGAGGTTGATGCGAAGTTTTTTGAAAACGGTAACACTGTCTGAAGGATGATCGGGCAGTTGGTAGGATTGTATTGTTGAATTAGAAGTTCCGTTTATATCTGCCACTTTTCCGTTGTAGTATAGTGGCTCGGCCGAAGATGATGATGAACAGTTCTGATCACTCCTATTATGCAAATGGAAATAACAAGATATACCAATTAAACGTGTCCAAATGGCATCATTTTCAGCAATTCACCATTATTTAATTAACCGAAAAATGGCGGGGATTCACTATTGCATTTCTCAAGTAATTTTAATAAAGTAATATAATTTTTTAGGTCAAACGACATTATGGCTTGAAGACAAAGACGCTTCCATTCTTCCTACTGAGTCGTTCCACTTCCTGATGTTTACCAATATTCGCTATCAAAAAAATCCTTGCAGTGTCAAGTCAACAGTCCATTCAACTTGCATTTACTCCTACTTCAAACATTGTGTTCTTCCTCAGATTTCCATTTAGAATTTTATTGCGTTCCATTCTCGCTCTCCTTAACCTGTTGTCAGAGTGAAGAAATAGTTTAGTTAATTGCCATTCATCTTCTAAAGTGCATCTGAATGTGAATTTCTAAGCGGTACCTGGAACAACTTTCAATCAAAACCCATTAATATAAGTTTCAACGAAACTCCGCTTCCTTAAATCATCTCTGGTCAAAGTATAAATGCCATTTCATAATTCCATATTTTGCACTTTTAACTCTGCGTAAATTACAAAATTAACCAAAGCAGTTAAAGTAAGGGAAATTGGACTTGTTACAAGAGCAAAACTCCAAAGAACATTGAGGAAAGTGTTTTAGTGTTTTCCCCGAATTAAAGGATAATATCATGGGGTCTGTGGTGTGAAACCCTAAATATGCTACTTTTAATTAGCCATACTTTACAAAAGTAAGAAGTCACTTATTCAACTAAGCTTGAGAAGGTGGATATCGTAAATGTGGAACGTGAATCGTTGAACGACCGGCGCACCTATGATGTGGAGAAATGAAGTTACCACATAGGCACCCCTCATTATATCCGTCTGGGTAGTGGGGATTAGAGCTCGAAATTAAGAGAAGCCCTAAATTTGTATAAAATTACAACTCCCACCCCTCACTGTTAAACTGATATCTATATTTCACATTTTTTAATTCGAAGCGAAAGTTGGCAAAGGAGTTTTCATCTATGAGTTGGACATCAAATCCGTAAGTCTTGCACAGAAGTCAAATGGAAAAACTTAACGTTTATCAATAATAACAGAAGTTACATTATTCGAAAAATAAAATATGTATGTCAGTATTAGTGTGTTAATTAAAAAAGTAAATTAATTAATTAACTAATAATAAACTTAATTTTAATTTATTTTTATAATCCGAATATCTTATCCATATTCTCAATGTTGAACAATAGTTATTGGAAAAGTTTATGCCCATGAATGAGAACGCACGTTTCAGTGACATGACGAATAGATGCGTAATTCTGATGATACAACGGAAGATACTCCTTCGGATAGGAAGTTTCCATGTGGCTGCAGTAAATCTAATTCACCGAGAAAGAAAAAAAAGTAGAAATAGCAACAGAAGATATGACATAGTTTAACTTACCAACAAAATGGTGCGTTGGATCGATTAAAAATCATTAAATTGTTTATTTGAAGTCAAATGAGGCAGCAATACTTTTGTATTTCGCATTGATTAATAGAGAAAACCACGCTCGTAGGTGCAGTGAGATGTCTTGTAACATAATTGGCGAGCAAAATCATTGAGAACAGGACTCTTTACCACTGTGATTCAAACAAATTTGATCTCCCCCCCCCATTCGCATTCAACCAGCACGCACAACCCCATCGATCTGCCGACTTGTGGCAGATAGATGGAATGAAATATTGCGTGTTTTCTCATTGGGTATTAGTATTCAGATCTTCGCGTCCCTAGTGTAACTTTTTACTGGCTCAAATTTTTCCATAACGCTTGGCAGCGTAGCTTAGCAACCGTTCTCTGTTCTTAGAACTTCCATCCAGTGGGAAGCGTTGTTTTATATATACGCATGATACAAGTATTACTATTCTTTATTACTACACACGAACAAATCAAAGTAGGCTATATCTCGTAAACAGATAATTTCAAGCATACTTTCGATAAACTCCACCCATTAACCTTCCAAGGTCCGAATTATTTGTTGAAAATTGCACCCAGCCACACTTACGCGTGTCTCACAACAGACTGATACCACCGACGTGATGAGTTTTGGTAGTATCAGGCTAAGGTTATAAACGTATTAAACATGTTTTAAACAGCAAAAGCGACTTCTGTTACGAGTCCAGTACCAATGGAGCTTATTTTGAAAGAGAAACGTAAGGTCCTGCAGGGCGTTAAGGGGTTAAGACCCTGCCTGTTCATTAGAGTTTATACAAAGATAATCCAATCTCGACATGGCCTTTCGACATTCCCTCCAAAACGACGTAGAAAACAGCTTTACAGAATTAAATCAGTTAGTTACTAACGTAAAAGTCACCATATTTGATGTTATAACTTTGCAATTTACAACCTTATAAGACTGAAACTCTATCGAAAAATGGGAAATACAGTTACCTTAACAATTTGCCGATGCACAGTCATGTCATAGATACCATCAGTAGAAGAGGGGTTACGTTGTTTTTGATCCCAACAGCTGATGGGGTAATCTAAAATAAATTAAACGGGAAAAAGATGCGAAAAATTCAGGTCAGGAAGACGCGACAAATGACATTTTCGGCGGTGTAAAAAGGCGAAAGGGCATTAGTCAAAAAGGGTGTATGTCAACCTGTGATGACAAGTGGCCTTTAAAATCAAAAGCTATTTCATGATTGAAAGGTTAAAAATTGATGGTTTTAAAGAGCAAAATACTATTTGGTAATCTCCCTGACTCGGCCGATTGGCAACATCGTAGACTAAGGTGCACAAATAAGGTTCGAATAAATATCAACAAATTCGCCTAAAAGTCTAAATTAATTAGTCTGGGTAAATGTTGTATGTGTAACCTTTAAAATAAGAAAATTATTTCCAAGCAAAAGGCTTCACATTGAATTCAGCTCGCTTGAATATACAATTTTACCCCATACTGTGTATGGTTTACTGTATAATGTAAAGCATATAAGTTTGAATAAGTTAATCAAGAATAACTGATATCCTAGTTTAAACCAACTACAGCACATACGGGAAGTGTTCAAAAAGCCAGTGTTCTTATTTTCAGATATCCAACCACTCGGGTCACGGTTTTAAAGTATAGTATGACACTGTTCACTACGCCTAAGACGATAAATCTTTAACCAGAAAAACGGAAGACAGGAGCGATTTGATACCACAGATCTAGGTGCCTTTATGTCAACATTTCATAGTGACGTGGTGATTAAGGCAAGTTTAATGTGGGAAATAATAGGTACTTCGTAAGAGAGAAAGATTTTGATAATCAGCACTCACTGCAAGTACATACCATTGGGACTACGTCCAATATTTAACTAACCGAACGTATCCCCAAAATAGAAGGTACCAAAAAATGGACATTTCACTGCTCTCCTTTATCAATGAGCTGTTCACATCTGAATTTACCAGTTTTCACTTTACTCGACTGTAGATTCATGTACTGCTTTAGGATTCATTTAAACAAAAAATAGGATTCTTTGCACGAAGGGAAATTTTTTGATACGTAAACTTAGCTTTCTCCCCAATTTTCAATTTAAATTAATCAAATTATGTTCCAAATTTGGGTTAATTATAACTATTATAAAGCCTGTCATTTGATTTAAAGTTCCAAATTTCTGGCCAGATAAGTAAGGTCTGGAAAGAAGAACCGTCTTCATTTCCCAATCCCCACTGGCCAATTTTGGCTCTTTCTGCGTCTAAATTTGCACAAAACCGCGTCAGTTTTTTCCACCCCGCATGTTGAAATGTGCTGGCATATTCGAGGTGTACTATCCAACAACACTGACGAAGTTGTGTTATTGCGCCCCAAAGGACACACAAAGCGTGAAATGACACTTCTGTTGACTAAATCGTGGGACTCCTGTAATATTTGCTCGTAGTACCTCAGGCACTATTAGCTTACGATCTGAAGAGTAAAACTAATTCAAGTCAGAAAATTACAGCTATTTTCCTTAATAGACCATTTGATTTATTTTGGATCACAATTAGCTAGGATTTAAAGGTTCGACCGGGAGGGGAAGCAAGTTTGCACCCATGCTTCATTTGCTGTATCGTTAGATCATAAATGATACAGTAATGTAACGATTTTCGCAGACCTCCGGCCAACCCACATGACAATTCTTACCCACCTCTCCACTGAAAAATTGCTAAACTTCAGTTACCTGGACAGGCATCGGGACACAGACTCCACGAATCCGGACGGAGATGAGCTTGACAAAGATGATCTGCATATTCTCCACCAAGATCATCAACACATCGTACATTCCGATACCTTGAGTGCTTACCACAGGTGTATGGACACTAAATTTGAGCAAAACTATTTGTCACCGTTTCCTCACTTCGAAGTCACGTTCACTAAAATTTAAATGCTTACCCTTGTCCATGGATCTGTCCTCCACCGATATGTTTTACATTCTCGCTTGGTGCATGGAATCTTGTCAAGTGGTTTCCGGGAATAAGCACATTCCATTGGATCAACTTCTTCAAATGACGGTGTTAAACATTGAAGTTTCCTTTCTTGAAATCCTCTGTTACAACCATTTGCAATGCACTGAAAAGGGAGGGGAATCACTAGTAGATTAAAGAGTGATAATTTAATTAACCCTTCGAGAAACTCACGACAGTTGAAACAACTGGCCACCAAAATGGCCTATTTTCTTGACAAGGCCCAAGCTGACACTCGGTGATGTCTACTGGTCTAGGTTCTGGACACCTGAGTCCGTTAAAACGTTCTCGAGAAATCGTCTGATGATCACGCCTTCGTCGTATTCTCGCCACCATTCTATTAACGTAAAGAACCGTTCCATTAGGGAAGCGGCAGTCTACGCGTCGGAAACGCTGTCCAACACCACAAGTAGCCGAACACTAGAGGAATACAAATTCGGTTAATATCCATAATAGAATGATAGAGAGTAAATTGAGAAAGGCTACTCACGGATGACCAAGGACCGTAATACCAATATGGACAGTCCGTGGGTAGCAAACAAGTTCGTTTATCCAGAGGTTTTGGTTGTGACTCGCATGCAGATGGACTCACTTCCTGTTCAACGACCATAGTACCTCCATCCGGAGGAATTTCGAACTTTTGCCAAGTGATACGTTCAGGTGAGCTCGTATTAACTGACAAAAGTCTCACACATCTAATACGCCGTTCTTGAGTTCCCAATTCACATGTTCCTTGGCACTGAAAAGATAAGGTAAATATCATTAGTTCCAGCTTTCGTTTGTTTGAATGAAAGAGCATATGGGAAACGACGGCAATTTCAATATGGATGACATAGAATTCGTACGCGTGCGTAGATCAGTCGGCATTACGTAAATCACGTTGAAAGGAAAAATCCCCCTTGAGGGGGTGAGAAAGCCAGCTTCTTTATCACAAATATTTTACTATCATCACACTTTTAAGCATTAAGAATACAGTAACAAGGAAAAAAGCATTTACTTCAGTCCATTCCGAAGGAACCCATTTAACACAGGGTGCTGTCTCACAGAGGCGCATATCAGGGGGTCTTGTTAGGCCCCTAGATGAGCACTCTATCTCTGGTTCCTCGGAAATTACAGTTTCTGTCTTTGTAAATACTCCGATTTGACGTTCCACCTTCAGACAACGAATGGACCGGCGCTGAAACCCAATTCCACAAGTAGCCGAACACTGAAATAAATAAGATTTAAGTAAAAATTCCCAAATCTTTCCATTTTAAGTAAAGCATAAATAATTAGAATGGATGAAACAGGTAAGTTCTTTGATAATTGAGTTAACTTTTAGAAACATTTTCTGCACAAAATCATTAAAAGCTAAATGCTTTAATTTGTTTAAACTTTTAAGGGAATTTTATTGATTTGGTTAAATATCGCCTACACACGGCAACTATGCAAGCGAAGTTAGAATGAAATTGAGATACCAGAAAGAAGGTGGTAAAATTTAACATGCAATCAAATATCACCACACGTAAGGGAAATGACAATAACAGGTCACGTCTACAGTGACATCAAACCGGACAATTAATAAGGTGGAAAATCCGGGGATGTCAATCTTCACTGGCATCTCCCGAGTTATTCGAACTTCCACTATTAGACAACAGCATCTAACAAATAGAAATTGTAGGCCTCACATAGGATGTTTGACGCATATTCACCACAAAACTTAAAAAAATAAAATAACTAGCGTGGCCGGTAAGATTCAACCGGGAGTTTAAAGGGGGTTAAAACGCGATCAATAGATTCCAAGAATGTACTTAATGAAATTTATGAAATAGCGGACTAGTATTACTTACCGATGACCATTCACTAGGCACCCATTCAATGTTGTGACTGCGACAAGGTGGGTTTGAGCAAGCCACTATCACGGGTTTACCGGGTGAATAAGCCAGTGGTCGAATGCTTGAAGATCGTTGAAAACCCTCTCGTTCTTCAACTGATCCACTTTCAACGATAAAGACAGTTGGTTCGTCACTTCGGCTATCCATCAGCAAAGAGATATTAGTACCAAGATGATACAGGCAGTCCAACTCTCCTAATGGAGTTACGATGGGACTTTCATCTTGAGAAATTTTGACCTCTTCACAGGAGAGCTGGCCCACACGCTGACCCACGGAGCAGGTAGTCGAGCACTAAAAAAGGAAATAATCAACTTTCAACTGTAATCTGCCTTTTAAATATGCCGGCAGGGGACGGGGGGGGGGGAGGGGGAGAAATGAGATTGATGAATAATTTAAAAAAAAATAAAAACATATTTAGGAGCCAATACGAAACGTAGTTTCCCTGATTTTCTTCTGGCCTCCATGTCTTTTAATATTTATGCATGATGAGACATTTTTTTCAAGGAGAAAACATGTGATTTTTACTTAACCATATAACATACCAAAATGGTAGAAGATTCGTGATTAAGTAAACCAAATGCACAAGAAAGACAAGAAATCGACGGTGCAATCTCAAACTCGAGATTTTATGTCATCATAATGTTTGACAATCACTCTTCCCTCCTCGGAAATAACTCACCAGTACCAGTATTATAAATTAGTTATTTAATCTGATTCTAGGCCTCTACCAACTGACATTAACTGTAGGCATGCAGATGAGAGCGCGTCAACACACGTGGTTCCAAATGGTTACTGTCAATAACCCTTGAAATTATGCAAGTTTGCATCAACTATTCCTAAAATAAGGAGGCCTTATGAACAACAAGAACTTATTTTCAGCATTAACAAAAAAAATCTTCAAATTTTACCTGTTTTACAGTTAGAAGTAAAGTAGGCCGTAATTGCAAATTCTAATCAAAGATTGGAATCAGCTTCAACAAATCACTGTTCCATTGCAATTTGGTGGTGGTCATTTATTTTTTTATCTATAACCATAAAAATATTCTCTTCACTAATGAGCCTCCTACTCCTGGTAGGTAAATAGTCATTTTATTGTGAGAAAAAATGAGCCCAATTTATATCTCAAAATGAAAAAATACAATTATATTCATTTATTATAATTTCAAATAGCTAGATTTTAAAACATTCAATATTTCCATTTCCCAAAGTAATAGTTAAGGTACTAGGATATAGCCAATAGGGTCCCGTTGCACTTCACCGACATTAAGGAGTGTATGATGTGCGCAGATATTATGAATAAAAAAACGCGTGGAAGAACTATTTTAGATATTTATGTCAATTTTCTACATTCTTTAAGACCAAAATACCACCCTCTCATCATTTTGACTGGAAGGTTCTTTTGAATGTAGGAGGTGATATTTTCTCTCCGCTGATAAGACACTAACTATCTAAAAGAAGGACTTCAGTGGGAGTCCGCAATTGTAGAAGATCGGTATTACTGGATGCATAGGAAGGCTCAATCAACACCTCGCCATGTAAGTTAACATCTGAGGACTGAGTCAATACTAGTGTGGTGTAAAACTTAAAACTTCGTTGAAAACTATACGTGGTTAAAGCAAGATAGCGAAAGCTCTGACGATCTACAAAAAAATTCGCTTTCTGATTAAATCGATAGATAGGGAGGAAGAATTTTAAACCGATCCTTCTAACTGTTCCCAGGTACGTAGTTAAAAATATAAAATTTCGGATATCCGACCAAAGCGAAAACGACCTTTATACTAATATGTAGCATTAAAAATAGGTCATTCTGTTTTCATCCTTTGTGCGTACGATTGCTTTAGTGCATCACTATGCGGACTAAAAATTTCCACTTTTGGAATTAAAAAAGGAGAAAGCATTTCTAACCGCAGCAGTATCTCTGTGAAATAATGCAGAAATTTGTGCTAAATGTAAAAGTCTGCAACCAGGTTAGAGGAATGTGAATAGCACGCAAATACATATGGCGATAAATTGCAATGAAAACCAGGAACGCTTCCGAATCATAAATTCAGAAAGTGCCTTGTTAATGATGCAATGCAAAATATTTGTAAACTGATTAGCGAAAAGCTGAATTAACTTTTACGTACCTTGGAGAAATGAACAACCGTCCATCTGTAACACGTAAAGTTTACGGTACAGGATTGCTGTTCTGAAGGTTTAGGAAGACCCGCCCGTTCACAGTATTGTTCCGGAGCTTCCCGTTGATCTTCTTCGTTAGGTCCAGAGCTAAGAATACATTTCGCGGATCTAGATCGAACGCCCGTGAGGGAAGAACCACTGGGGATGGTTTGCGATTTCCTATATAGCATTTGTCGTAGAGTGGAATAACAAAGATCTCCTACATCGCTGTAAACAGTATTCTGTCTGCACTCAGACCATGGGGAAATGATCCATTTGAATTCTCCTCCACAGCCACTAATTTCAAAACATTCGGCTGATTCTGTACCGACGTAATTATCAACACCATCTAGAGTGCCCATGGAATCCGAGGGAATACTTTTCAAGCATTCGGTTAGCGGCCAGTGCTCACCCATATCGTCCACACAAGTCACGCTTCTCTGCTTTGTGCTTGGACCACACTTTTCTGAACACTAAGGCATTCAAGCAAATGAAGTTGATTACATAACCATTTATTTGAAATGTTAGCAAAAGCAGCTTTAAGAAGCTTGTCAGAAACCCAAGACTGATGATTTGTGTAATTGAATCCCATGAACCGACATAGTCAAATAAATAAGGTTGTTAAAGATGCAATGTCCGAGATATTTTAGCTCAAAATTGCTTTTTATAGCAATAGAATTTTTGTACAATTGAGTACTGAGGGTCCAATTACTTCTGGATGGACAAAACCCTGTTCACCCACGCCGTCTAGACTATCTAAAGTGGTAAGAATGACATGCAAACATAGAGACCACCGGATCTGTGACGAAACAAATACTCATTACGGTATAGTCGTTCATTTTGCCCTTCTGATTCTGACAGTCAATCGAAAATCCGTCTGTCACAAACTAAACAAATAAAGCTATTGGGTAAAAGTTGAATCTAATCGATTTTATCGGAACAGTTTACTTTATTTCGTGTTGCAGACTTTATTGATTTTGATAGTTGAAGTTACAAGTATACTGTTGCAGTGAGCAAAAGAGGACTTAATAAGTAGACAACTAGAACAAAAATTGTAGATTTTTTCCCCATAACCTCAGCAGATTTGCTATTCCCAAATAAGAGGCGAGAAAAAGAGAGATTAACCCTCAATTAGATCAGGAAAAATTCGGGGGCCTAACCAACAGTGACTCACTGCATAAAACCTGAAAGCAGTACGAAAACAAATGAGAGGAAAAACTGTCAATGTGACTACAATTTCATGGTAAATGAACAGTAAGACCTACCTCATGCCAGTCGGAAAAGACCCATTGCAGAGGCCTACAACTTCCACTGCATCTGTTTGTTATAACTCGATCTTCAGGTGGTTCACCTAGCTCCGCTTTGATACAGGCGTACGCTCCCAGAGAACTTTCTCGCCAAGTGATATAGGAGGAATCTCTCTCCTGGACTTTCTCTTCACACACTGCTGTGAAACGGACTTCAGATACTCCCTCTCCGCATCGCACTGAACAGGAGGGTTGGGAAACTGAATTGTCAGAGTTATTCACCTCCTTCCATGACCATCGTACGCCACAGTAGTCAGCGCAGTTTCGTGTAGCTGGGGCGGGTCTGGACTGTTCTCCACAATAGCGTGCTGATACGGGATGGAGAGGGTGCATGCCATAACGTTTGGCTGCAGCAACAGATCTGAATACTGGATAGCAGGATGCATGACTTTTTACAATTCCTTCAAGTAGAAAACAAAATAAACGCCAGTGAATAATTAATGCGGTGACATTCATTTTAAATTTTTTGAAGTAAACTCTAACTGAAACAAGATCAATAGACGAATTGTGAAGTTCTTGGGAAGTAAAAAACTTCCACGAACTTCATAACAGGCAGAAAAGAGCTAGAGCATATGATACAAGGACATGCATTAAGAGAGAACGAAGACAGGTGCCAAGTCTTTCGCAGGGACAGCTAAATATGCGAAATTTAAAATCCTAAGACAAATCAATAAACCTCCTAAAAGAAAGACGAATGAGTCATAAATAAAGTGAGCGAGGCTCAATGTGGAGGAGATATAAAAACAAATTTAGCATTTATTCACTATTGGCGGTATCTATCTTACACAGAGGAGCTCTAAAACCATCCAGTTTCACCAGACCTACCAGAACAGCTAGTGCATTCTTTAGGAACTTCATCCATTTTCCATTCAAAGTGGATGGGTTCATCCTGAGTCCGCTGATAAATTGCGACTGGTGGAGCATAGGGAAGTGCATTTCCATCTGCCGTTGACTCTTCTACGGGAGTGTCTTTGCGAGGTGATCGAAGGAATGGAAGAAGAGGATCGCTAGAATGGTAATCGTCTGGATCAAAACGAAGATCTTTTGAACCCTTATCAACGTAGTAGGTATAATTCACGTCTGGTAGAGGTTGAGTTGTGTCCTTATTTTCAATTCTGATCTGAAATATGCAATGTGTATAGCAATTAATTAAATGGATAATCAATCTGAATAGAGATGCATAAGTAAATAAATGTTGTGCAATAAATAATCAATCGAAAAGAAAAATGGGGCGCAAGCGATCTGGATTCTAGATGAACGTACAACTTGTAGCATTTTCGTTTAAAAAAGCATAAAGTCCAAAAACGTGCATCCTTCAGGTTAAAATGAGTTGCTATTACAAGTTGCAAACAATCAGTGGCTAGAATGTTAACCCCAATCGTCATTCACTTAAACAAATCAAGATTGACAATGCTTACTAATTTATGCAATTTATTTACCAGAACGATTCTTCCAACTCTGATTGGAAATTGAACAAAATACTCAAGTAATTGCATTAAAAATGAAAGTTTAAAACAAAATAACGAATTACCGCCAGTTTTAAACATTCCAGTAGCTTTAGCTACTTTTTTCTCAAGAAATAATGTTGCTTCTTGAAAAAGGCAAACACTTTACACATGTTGTCAATAAATATTTCATTGGGAGGGGAAAGTTCACTTTTATTTTTTAAATTATTTTTCTCTATAAGAAGACGTGTATGAAGTTAAAAGAAGTTTGACTTTGATCGAATTTGCAAAATCTCAAAAAATCGCTCACGTCATTAAACTCCTTATACCCAGTATATATCTACATAAAACAAAGTTATGAAAGAAGGAACGAATTCTAAATTTTAAATAGAGTTTGTCGTCAGTGCGAGATTTGAACCAAGTTTAGTCCCCTCGAAAGCACGGAATGTCACAAAATAGTAACCAGCAGTACAGGTTCTATAAAAAGCTCCCGGCTATTTCTAAAACATAATCTATTCTGAATCGAATATTTCTTTTGGTTGTCAAACCATGCATGCCAACATAAGACATAGTACAGCAAATATTCATTTACAATATATTTTGACTATATTATACAAGGCAGCATAAAGAGAGGATTTGAATAAACTACATTTTCTAAGGAAATAGGGAAGAGAAGAATGCAAAAGTAGAGATATCAGTCTTCCAACTTCGATTTCTACAGGCTCTGGTTGAAATGGATCTCACTTCTTAGGTAGAGCCCTCATAAATGCTGCAAATTTCAGCTCAGTGAAATTAAAGATGGGAGTTTATCAACCCCCAAAAAGTTCTTTTAACTCGACAGATTTAGAATTGCGCTTTCTCTTACATTCTCCAATGAAATCAAACGAATTTGTGAAATGCATAATTTTCAAAATTGTAAAATTGAAAATCCGCATCTACTACAATGTTGGCTCACTTTCATATCAAGCTCAATTCCAACCGGATAAAGGGCTTTCTCGTGGAACATCATGAGACTAACGATGAGGATATGGAAAACAAAAACAGGAAGTTCGTCTGCTGAATCTAAAATCATAGTAATTTTGGAATACAGTCGCTTTCAGGAACTGCCGAGAAAAGACCATGCGAGAAGTTTGGGGTACCCCGCAAAAGAAGGTGATTATGGAGGGAGTTTATAAAAGTCTCTGAAAATCGTTGTTTGTCACCAGAATATATATATAATTGATGTCTTTTCAACTCGAAACAAATGTTGAATTAGTGTACTTGTAACTTGATAAAGTTGATCAAATGGAGCCCAACAAGTCAAGAAATTCTCATAAGAATACATTGGATGTTAATTAGAGGGAACTGGCGTCTATCTAATTTCTTTTGAGATGCTGAAGTTAAATAATTAATGAAGTCAGAAAAAGTACAATTTAAGGTTAATGTTTTGGCGAAAATTCACCGATGCTTAATTTAGCCAAACTAGATATTGAAAGACAAATTATTGTTGAATATTTCCATTTCTTATAACTGCTTCCACTAGGTAGATATTTCCTTCTATATTAACACATTCGATAAACAAAGACTCTTTTTTTGCCTTATTCCCAATGCAACCCGCTAAAATAAAAAAGCCTTGGAGGGGAGATTGGTATTCGCAAATAATAATAATTTGTGAAACTTACCAAAATATTGACATTTTTGTTGATTCGACCTTTAATAAAGACGATCTCCTCCTTCTTTCTGCTTCCGCTGTAGTAGAGTTCGGCTCCAGCGAACGGCTCTCTGGTCTCGCCTCGGCGAATTCTCGTCTTTAACTCCTCGAAGATCACTAAAGGTGCATTAAAAAGCAAGAAATATATTAATTCATTTGAAAAAACACTCGTTTAATAAAAATAATGGAGAAAATGGGACTTGACCAGGCTTGTTGACTGGTAAAATATTATGCCAAAAAGGAAAACAATCTGATCCATGTTTACCAGGCATCCAGCATTTTATGGGACCAATAAACACTAATAATCAATTTCAACCGAACTACGATATTATTGAAATAAAAATATTTTGATGGAGCAGGTAAAGACAGGTTTTAATAACTGTTACATAACTTTATTCATTTGATTGCGCAATTTTTAACTACAAATGGTCAGTTTTAATAAAGCCATTAAACTCTCTAAGCTTAAGGTTTATGATAAATTATGATAGATTAGATTTATACATTAATATTTTTAGCATAAAACTGGTAAATAATGAACCAGATTATCTCACAAAGCATGAAGTCATCATAGGCGTCTGCTGAGTATGCTGTAGATCTTCGGGAGACCTTCTTGATGTAGGCGTTAGTTACTCCCTGAGGAATATGAACGGCAATAGTCAAACCTGCAAGATTAAAAAAATCGAATGAAAACAGTGATAATGAAGACGTTGCACTACTAATACCCTCCTACCATAAGTGGTCATTTGACCTGTTGTCTTGTAATAAAGTTTACTTGATGGGGGTTACAAGATCACCGTAGTACAATTAATAACGCATTTCAATTTAATTAACTTTTAGAGTTTACACTACTATGATTAGAGACACTGTCAGCTGGAGTCACAGTGGCTCCTAAGCTGTTTCTCATGAACTATAGCTAACGAAGCTCAATTGCAAGGCGCTATATTAAAGACTGATCAAGACAAGAAACCCCGAAAAGAGGTCAGAATAAGAATCGTCATGATAATAAAAACAATCTGTTTCAATCATACTAATGACATGGCTTCAAAAACTATCGAGTTTATTACCAAAATGTAAGAGTTTGTATCAAGGCTTATACAAAATTACAAAAACCTCTGGCGAGTGCAGAAATATGAAACTATTATTGAAAAATCAAAACATACCGACTGGTTTAGCGCCAGGTGCGAGCGCGTCATTATGTTGGAAATTACCGCTGACCGCATAACAGGTACTGTTATCTCCACCGCAAACATTGCAATTGTCTGTTTGCATTCGAGATCCAAGCACCTTATCACAACCGGCTTTCTATAAAGTTAAGAAATACACATCAAGACAGCAATTGCCTGTAATTTTATTAACGCTCTCGTCCGACAAGGATCTTCGACAGTCTGTTAAAACTGTTGGATAGTAACCTTGTAAAAGTTCTCACAATTATACCTGCTAAATAGAAGCATGAAAATCCCTCTCATTTGAACAGTTGAGAGTTTGGTTAGCAGCTGAAAGTGTTGAAAATCTCATTGAGCCGTAGAAGACACTAATCCAATCCACAGAACATACATTTGAGGTGCAAATACAGCATCCTAGGAGATATTTGTGACTCCCTGAGCTTTGGTTATGGACAAATGCTTCAAGAAGAATTGAAATTCAATAAACATTTTCGTCAATTTCACTATTATTCATCGGCGCATTTTTTGCCACTAATTGTCATCACACAGACAAGCAGGAAGTGTTAAATTAACCCAACTATTTTGTATTTTGATGGTATTCTTTCAGAACCAAGACCAAAAATTCCATTATCAACGCACTAAGAGGTTTTTGTCTGCATTTTCGTATAATTTAGTCTCTTTCGCAGGCTGCTAAACCAAAAGCATCTTTTCGCATTTTCATTGTGACTTTAAGCAGAGCAAGATTTTGAATACTGATGAGTGCGGATTCATCGAGCATCATGCGTTAAAAAAATCGATAGGTTAGCCTCAATAGAATGTTAATTTGGTTTTTCTCTATCAAGTCGAGAAAGCACAAAAGTCTTGGATGTGTAAAGAGGTCCGGGGGTGCACATGATGAAATTCCGACGACTTCGGTTTCACGCAAAAGGTTTTATAAGGATGGTTAAATGAAGTCCAGCAGGTTGCTTATTTTGGGATATTATTAATTAAAAGTTGGAACAGGTTAATGCACTTACCCAACACTTTCCTTTGATACAGATATCTGGTTCGGATGCGTAGCAGGGAGTACCGTCAGGAAGACTTTCGTTATGGTTTACTTCCTTCATTCCATCAAGACAGACGAGTTTGCAGGCGTTTGAATTACCGGCTTGACAAAAGTACGAAAAAAATGAAAAACATTTGAGATTACAAGTCATTTAAATAGGTTAAAGGAAGTAATATTTTATTGGCAAGAAAATTGAATGAGTGAAGCAACACCAAGGTAATTTTTGGGGATTACACTTTGGGATGCAAACTAATGACTTACTATTGGGTATTAAGGCCTGCAAATTTTTGTTTAACTGCCTCCCAACCTTATCACAGAGGTCCTGACGAATATCTACAGGTTCATGACAAGCCTAGATTTGGAGAACAAAACTAGTTGATTGAAATATAATAAAGAGCGAGAAGAGGAAGTCAAGCGGCAAAACTAACCTGAACATTACAAGAACGAATGCGAACATTTGTACCAAGACAAGGCTCCCCACCATTTTGAGGTCTACAAACAAAGAAAACGCGTACCGCTGGGAGATAATCTGATACAATAACAAAAGTATAATATATTGTTTACGGAAAAATAACAGTTGTTCAAGAAGGAAGCAAATATTGCCTTTGTGTACAATCAAAAAATAAATATTACATTGTAAACAGAACCAAGGCTTCGAAATACATATGGGCTAACAACGCGTGTTATCATTATATATATATATATATATATATCACACCACTTAAACTTCTTGGTGAGAAATGGGACTTCAGCAACCCTTATTTCATCCGGGCTTAATCAGTATCCTTCTCATTAGGTGTACATTGATGTTATGAAACCCACGAATGCATAATTTACAGATAGGCACATTAGTATTACTTCAGCAAACTTCTAAATGTTAAATCTACTGGAATTCTGTTTTTTTAGCCTAACTGACTTCCTTCAGCTTACTAAACTACCAACTCTTAGGCTGAAATTACTTTCTGGTTCCTCTAAATTAATTTATTCGAAAAAAAATCCTCATTACAAAGTTATCTTTAGCCTAGGTTAGTCCCCTTATTATTTTGGCATAGGCTGAAACAAGTGATATTAAAGCCTCGATATTCGCATGTGAAATGTATAAATCAGCGAACTGAACTAACTCAGGACTTGTGCATTCACGTCTGGAGAACTGGATGCCACCTCCACAGGACCTAGAGCAGGCTCCCCATTCTTCCCATGCAGACCATCCACCATTTACCGAAGGAATCGTCTCTCCCTCAGGAAGGCAATTACCCATCACACACCACTATAAACGAAAGGATATTCGATATAAATATCTTGGGTTTGAATAGAAAAGATTATGGGCTCGTTTTTACTTACTCGATTGTATCCGCATCGAGACCCTTCTGCCCAAGGTGCCTCAACAGGAAGACACATTCCTCGTTGAACGTCATAGCAGTGAAGTTGCTTGCAGACTGGAAACTACAAAAGATATAGTTGCTTCATTTCCCAGTAATTAAAATTTTAGTCCAAAAGAAAGGGCTTTGGAATTTAGTCTAGTAAATGCCATTTATGTAATATCCAATCCCGCCAAACAATGACATATGATAAACTCTCTTCGAGACTGCGATTATTATTATTATTATTGCTATTAACTATGTCCTACTGGTCAGATTGTAGTATGATATAATTTACTATAGTCTGATTCTCTTTCTAGATCCTTATGCACAACCTACAATATGCTACAAACCTCAGACCTCAAGAAATGAAATCTAATGTGCTTCGAAATTGGAAAGTATTATGATGTGCAAAGCAGAGGGCTTGATGTCTAATCTTAACCAATTACAGAACTCAATTAATCTGTGCTGCAATATTCTTCTAAGCTATAGACCGGCCAATATCTTTCCACACAATGAGGACCTTAATCAGTGGAGGATTCAAGACTTCATGAAGCAACGAACTTAAAGCCCGAATAAAGGAGGAGTAGTGGACAGTGGCCAAAAAACGAAGCTGTTGCAGAATTCAGACTGCGCACCAGACACGATGGCCTGGCGAAACACCCTCACAGAATAAGAGTATACGCTCAACCAATACGTCTCCTATGTGATCTACAGGAGGAAATGGAGAAGACTCACCTGATACGGTGCCCAGCCCTACAGACAATGGAGTAGACCCAGAGACACTGAGAAGCCAGAAGTCAACTGATGGGCTAATGATAATTATCATAAAGCCTGCCATTTGGTATAAATATATATATATTCTTCCCTTAATATATCAAAGTTGAATTAAGATACATTATTATTATATCTCTGAAATCCTACATATCCGAAAACAATGCAAAACTCCACCGGAAGGGAACATTTTATGCACAAAGCGCAAAGAAACATACTTACACTGTGTCCACAAAATTGAGATTCCTTTTGTCTTAGAGCAATAGAACATTGTTGGTTAAGGGTAAAATTCCTTCCAGGTTTGCTTCTTATTGTCAGCATATTCAATTTCTCGGCAGTAAAAGCATGATATTGTGAATTTTGCACCCGAAGACAGGAAGAATCAGGACGACTGAAATTGAGGAGAAATTAATTGATGATGATAATGGCAATTGTCACCATAATCTGTAGGGAAAATATAGTCAACTTACGATAGGAAAAATTGAATGTTCTGTCTACTGCAAGCTGACCACCGGAACGGATAAAGCTCAAAATAGAGAATTCCAGACATGATGGTGTCACGTTGGATGGTTGTGTCATATTTTTCCTGTGTTCGTTGACTGAGCTTTTGCATTGGCCTCTTACGTCCAGGATGTTCCTCCAAACCGCACTCGGATCCAACCTCAAAATCGTGTTTTGCTCCTAATCTATGAAGTAATAATCCCAACGGTTTATAGCGGGGTCCTATATTGCGTAAGACTTAAGTGCTCCATAGCAAAATAGAATGGGATGAATGCCCTTACCTGATCCTAAGCTTATATGGTTCCTATATGAATTATATACTAATTAAAGGTCATATTTTCAAGAAAATTTCGACGACGAACTGCTAAACTATGTTCCAATAGCTTTTAAAAGACTTTGGAGATACAAAATAGCTATTGGAGGTCTGTTGAAAAATTTATCACTTAGAAAAATGTATAATTATCATAGAGTTTATAATTTTGCAAACCCCAGTATTGAAAATTGAAATATGCCCTCCCCGAGTGAAAAAGAACGCATCGCTTGCGAATGGTCTGAAAGAAACTCACTGATGTCCAATTTCGTGGGCGATGATGTCCGCTGTTCCGAAGCCTCTGTCGACAACTACGAGACAACTGCTCTCCAAACTGCACATAGCTTGGTAATGTGCAACACCTGAAAAAGAAAACAAATGAACATAAAGTAGTGTTATTTTCAAATGAATGCTAATCGAAAATGGATCCGAGCTGGTTGTCTAAGCTAAAAACCTTTTCTACACAGTACCACTGTTATAGCTTTTATATACATATATAAAGCCTCCTTTCCGACTTTACGTCAGATTAAATTTAAACGGGCATTTAAATGACTTTGGATGGATCCACGTCGCTCGAAATCTTCGTTAAATGCATTCGAATTCAGACGAAAGATCACTTGTTCCTCGAAATCTGGAAACCATCTGTCGTACACA
The DNA here is from genome assembly GCA_000469805.3 of Hymenolepis microstoma. NCBI lineage: Eukaryota > Metazoa > Platyhelminthes > Cestoda > Cyclophyllidea > Hymenolepididae > Hymenolepis > Hymenolepis microstoma. Next base: position 3,003,652 of record LR215995.1, on the reverse strand, counting down.
TTCTATTATCAAGAACGTTTGGAGGTTCTAGGATGCAGATCTATGGGAATTTTTATTTTTTTACGCATCCTTATTGTGTCACAATAGATTTGGAGTACTTTGCCAAAATGACATTTATTTGCACATTTATTTGCACATTTATTTGCAATTTGATCTTGTGAATTTTGGTTTGCAACAGACATAGCGATTTCTTAAGGGATGGATATCTGAGGTTTGGCCTGGATCAATCGTATGTCCTGATGATAAGTACCAAAATGCAGTAATAAAGAATGGTGAAGCTGAAATGATTTCATAATACTAATGGCATAGCACATTCATATCAACCTGATAGCAGATTGATATCAGCTGATGAACTCTAGCAACAATTCTTCGAACTGTATTTGAAATTAAATGCAAAAAGTATGCTACTTACCCAATGCCATCGTTTTGAAATTGCTGGAACAGGAAGGAAAAAATATTATCTCAAGGAGGAGAAATAAATAATGGTAAAAATAGAACCAGTCTACTCACCCTACGTTGAGGAGAATAGCAGAGTCCCAATTCATTGTGGATCTCCGAATTCGATTCACCCAATGACAAAATTTGCCCATGACTTCCTCATGATTCTTATTTGACCAATCGTCAAGGCCTTCTCTAAGCTAAAAATTAATATATGGGAAGTACTGGCTATTGGTTGCAACGAACAAGCTATTATTTGGCATCTCAAGAAGGTATTACAAGATGATTAGTGAACAGACTTTCAGTTCAATGGAATTAAGATAACTCAGGTGTAAATGCTTTCAATATGGAATTTTAAGAAAATACTTGGTAGTGAATGTTTCAGTGGTGAATCTAGAGACGGAATCCTTGACATTTACTGAACCCATGCCGCCGTGGTAAGCTTATATTAAATGAAATCAGGAATCAAAGACACGAGGACTTTCTGTCTCTTTGGTTATCATGTCTTCCATATGAATCCCTTCTCTCTCTCTCCCTCTACTTAAAAACTTTTGTGCTCATATGCTTTCAAATGATAGAAAATTTTTAAATCATTTTATTTTCCCAAAGACAATGAAGATTCCATAAAAAATAAAGCCAGAACTTACCGCAAAATTTGAATCAAGGAGGATAATATCCACTATGCTGATTTTGATCGAGGATTTTAGACTGGAGTGCTTGAAGTTTTGAGCCACCTTTCAAGAAGGATAAAAATTACGAATTCCAGGTCATATTCAGTGAAACTTAAAATTTGAATGAATTCTTACGGAACCGATTGTGGCGAGAAGGTACTCATTAAGCCGGTCGTTGAGTATGAGATGCATTTTCCTAGTAACCACTACTAACAGCTCGATAGTGTTTTCTTCCACCGTTGTAAAACTGATTGTTGGAACTGAGCCACCGGCGGTCATATTGATCAACATCTGGTCTCCATCTCTATCAGAGGAATAGTATTCACTTCCAGCGTAGGGCTCCTCTTCCATCTTCCACTTACGATGCATGATTACGGTGTTGCGTTTCGAGAGAGCCATTGGACTGGGTCGGATCTCTCGTGGTCTTCGAAGCAGCCTTTGCGGCATTTCTGACGTATCTGGCAAGGCGCCGATTGCATCTAGCTGGTCTTAAAGAATCAAACAGTTATTACATTTCATTTGCGTCAACATACAATCGAAGATTAAGATAATTAAAAAGTGTGTTGCAATTTGCAAACCATGGATTTCAAAATTTGTCATTAATAGGTAATACAAATTACTAAAGCACACCGTAGTTTAATAAGCTCTTTTCTGTCCAAACCATCTTGTATAGTGGCAAATAATAGCTTCATAGTTAAAAAAGAAATGAAAAACGGTTAATAACTAGGAGGATCAGAAATGATAGTTCGTTAACTTGGAATTAAATATTTTGAATTTCGGTAACTCGAATTCTCAATTTACGAGATAAACTGATGAAACCTTCCTCTTAAACTCCCTTCATTCTGAAAAGAAAGTCGCCCTATGCTATCTGCACTAAAACCCTGGAGTTTGGTTTGGGAAAATGAAAATATGCTTCCATGGTGGAGAGAAGAATAGTATCCTTCGCTACCCTTGCTCTAACCACCCGATACCCATGGGGAATCTCTGGATCTGCTTTTCTAATAAAGTGGGAAGAAGCATTATGGAATTACCCAAGAGACTGACAAGATTAAATCACAGTGTGTGTAACGCTACAGACACACACTTTCTATCAAGAAATTTGAAAACGCACCCCGAAAGCTAACATACCGGACAAACGACATGATGTGGTTATTTATTGACCAGTTATACATTTCCAGATTCCAGATTAATTAAGGATATTTTGATGTCCAAACCTTTTTCCTTTTACCATAACCTTCCTCTCAATGAATAACTTCAAAAATCATATTCTTCCCGTATTATGAGAGTTTCTCTCCATTGAAATAGCATTGTTAATTTCCCTTCTCAGATGAATAAATAAATGAGAAGCCAATTTGAAATTTCAATTTAATTAACAGCAATGATAATACTCGAATGAAAATTTATGCACTTATTCGTTAGAATTTACTTTAATATTTAGGAATAAAATTGCAAGTGGTTCTGCATAAAAATAGCAAGGAATTCATAACGAAAATGTTGTGCGACAAATTGGATACCGGTTATAAATATCCCCATTTTTGCTTGCCTCAAGAAATAAAAATCCAGCACACTTAGTGAAATTTTTCTCGGCCTATATATTATTATTCTGATTACAAACTGGGAATTTGGTGTTGGGAGTGGGGAGAGGGGAGGAAGGGGGGGGGGGGTTAGGTCTCCCTCTGCAATTAATTTCGGTAAGTATGGTGCTGCTTCTACATGCACAAAAATTATGAAATCCGCTTTCAAGGGACCTTGGAGAGATATTATATCATCCCTGCAGCGCCTGTTGCGGAATATCAGCCATGTGAACCTTAGGTTATTTCGATAACATTTGAAACTAACACACACACACAGGCCGCAAAGTTTTCACTAAACTAGACCACATTAGGAGAGGCAAATGAACATTTGGCAAAAAAAATTTCCCCCCAAGTAAGGCTTGGGAAACTTGCCGCCACACACGATCCTCTTCAAGTTGGTTTTACCAATGCTAAATGACTGACAAAAGAGGCGTCTAGATTCACCAGATCAATTCTAAATGGAGTTCATCGATGCCTTAATGAAAACTAGCCTTATCGATTCATTCCATATGCACTTCACAAACAGCAGGACCATTCAAACCATTTAAAATAAGCATGAATTTCTAATTAAAATTACAAATTGTTGAGTGCTTACCAAGCATCGTTCGATGGTTGTCAATAATGGGAAGATCATACAAAATTTCATCGATTGGATGCCTCTCGGGAACAGTGTAAGGCAGGGTTTTATATCCGTCACTGCTCAGAGGGCAGGATACTGCAAAGAGTACTAATAGAAGGGTTCTTCCGTGTTGTATATACATGATTGAAAGATTATCAACAATGATATTAATACAGATGTCTAATACAAATCTAAATAATATTGCCTAATTGGTTTCGGATAAGAACTATGCAACGTGCATAAAGATTGAGTTATATACACAGTCCCAGACTATTCAGTTTAAACCAGGAAGACCACAAGAGTTCTTTTTGAATGAGATCGTGCATGGACAATGCATCGGGCAACTAATAACTCCAATTGGGTGAGAAGAGTAGGATGAACGGGAGAGTGAGATAGAGGAAGGCAATAATGTAAAATGCCTATGACGAAGGCGCGTGGATGGATGAGGTGGAGAGAGAACCGACGAAGGTAATAGTGCTAATGAAGTTGATCGTGTGCGTAGATGGCCTTTTATACAACTTGAAGCCGGCAAATGTGCGTGTTTACCGGTGCGGAAGTGGTATCGCACACACGACGGTGGATATGAATGCGTACACGTATGTGCAGGAAACAAAATATGTCATACTAACCCATAGGGCCAATGGGCTGGATTCTCTATACATACACACAGTCACTGGGTTGTTGTGGCTAGCGCTCCAGTATCCAGACATCATTTTGTGAACTCAGACAGGATGAAAACAAGCTGTAATTTATTTTGATGAACTGAAAGCTGAAGTTTGACCTTAGAAAAGGACGGCTGACGCAAAGTCTTTGCTTGAAAAAAAAGAACATATTCCTACCAAATTGTTTAAATTGGAGGAAAGACCAGATAAGTGATAGATGTCTCTCGTCACTTTGCTTTCGAATCGCTCACTTTCATCGAGGTGTTTGCGAATGCTTAGGAGAGTATATTAGGACTAATTTATTTGTTTTTTCATTTTCCCTGTTTATCGTTGAAGCACTGGATTTAGAACTCTTAATGCCCACTAAATTTTGCCAGCTGAAATCGTTAGGCTGTTAGTCTGGCGAGCATCTCTACAAAATTCAATATATTGATATAAGACATTAATGAGGATTGTAGTTGGATGGTTTCAATTAGGAGGAAGGTGCCAGTCCTAAACTAGGGAACTAGGTGGAATAGAGTTCAATATAGCGAGGAGAGGTATCATGTACAACTCAAGAGAAGGGAGATAAATCAGAAGCAGGACAACATACAGCTCAAAATGATTTAGTGTACTACTACATAGAGTGGTCCTTGTCATCGATCGCAGAATTTAAATGTACCTTAAGTATTTATTTATTTATTCGAATTCGTATTTATTTGTATTAACGTACGGTTGCTCGACTAGGTTGATTTAAGTTATTCGACCTAAAAATGTCCACGCATTTCTACCAGGTACCTCACACTTATAGAAGTGGGAGGTGAGCGGTCCGAGGATCTTATAAAATTATCCAGATCTAATTGTTTCGCATGATTCCAAAAATAACAATGGGTGCAGAACTTCTTTCATCAAGGGTTCGCGAACTGGAGCAATTTTATAATCAATTAAATTATAACTGATCCGGGATTATAGTGAAGACAATCGAGGCAAATCATCACAAGAAGAAAACAGAATAATCCTCCACCTATCTGCATAGAAATTCTCATGGAAATAAGGTGTAATTTATGTCAATTTCTCCTCAAGATGGTAAATGATGTGATATTCATCTGCAAAATAAAAGATTTAATTCATTCAAAAATTCACGAGCCACCAGTTCAAATTTGTTTTATATCCACAGGAAATGTAGTGTCCAAACTGTTAACTTGCATCAGATTAGCAAAAAAGTAGAAGTCATGACAGATCGGGTTGCCAGCATTTTAACACGAAGACCCGGAAAACCAGCAGAGAACAGTCTTGACAGGAACACATCTTTGTGTATTGCACTAAGTTGCAACTACGCGAGTATACAAGATATAAGGAGAACTACTATAGCAAAGTTCATCCCATCCAGAATTAAGGTGCGGTCAATACCACGAATATGAAGATAAAATTTGCAACTTCCTTCGGGTAAATGTGAATTCTTTTTCTGCAAGGGATCTGCTTATTATTATTATTAGTAGTAGTAGTAGTAGCAGTATTTAGTAGAGTGTGTTTTCTTTTTAACAATTATCATGACAGCAATGTATGTTCTTACAAACAATAACATTTCACTGCAAAGGCATACTATTTGTTTAATCCTGGAATTGTCGTTCGACTGTTATAGCACTGATAATAGGTAAGCACTTGTAAAATTATTATCTTAATTAAAAGGTTTTGAGACCATCAAACATTAGGGATTGCCCCCGAAACTAGTGCGCATTTGGATTAAATGTGCTTTCGATTTAATGGTTCTGCTGAAACCGCTTTTTTATCTGAGGTAATAGCTCGGTCTTTGACAAAGTAACGTAGCATTCAGCTCCTTTTCCTCTTCCAGGCATGAGATGAAAGGTTCGCACCAGTTACGTCATGTGTTCGACATTCACGTAACAGGTAAAAACCAAATTGATGACACAGGCGAACCAAACTGACGTCATCTAACAAAGCGCTATTTTTCATCAAGACAAAGGGAATTGTGATAGTGCTGACTTTTTCGTTGATAGAGATTTCTTCAAAATTTAGGGATTCGGATCCTGCGTTCGAAAGTGGTTTGCAGTGGTAGTACTGTATTGTGTGATTGACAAGAACTGCAGGGAATGAAGAAATAGGAAGGATGAATGTTGTGCAATGAGACACTTTTGCTATTTTCACACAAGATCTTGATCATAAGTAAGTGGTGCGCCATTAAAAAGATTGATTTACAAGTATCTGTCCTTTTTCTAAAGATGGTAGTGAAATGAAACAGGTAGATTAAAAGCCTTTAAGAGATACAATTGGCAGAATAACAACGTCACATAGTAATTCAATTTATTTTTGAAATCCATGTGTTACTTTTGATGCGAAATAATTAATTCAGCTGTATAAAGATGCACTCTCAAATGTTAAATGTTGTCACGAAAACCCTTCAGTAATTTCAGGTGGGCATAAATTAATATTCAAAGAAGTGTTCATGGGAGAAAAGACTTCGAACATGTTGTAGACAATCAATGACGGAGTTGAGACATAAGTAGCCGCTGCTAAGGTAAACAAAAATAGTAACTGAGTTCAAAAGTTCAGTTCTCACTAGCCAGGATGATTTTAACATAGATTTCTTCGTATCTTCCCCAACCCGCCATGAATTACATGACCGCCTGAACCTGTTTCATTGACCTGGCGCCGATCATCCACTTCATCAAAATAGTCGCAATGTAACTTGGAGTTCACTAAATGTGACTTCAGGTCGAGCTATTTAAGTCGCATAGTTTGAACGTGTTTAAGAACGCGTTCACTGATAGTCATTTAATACTGGGGGGGGGGGGGGAGGAAGGAAGGAAGTGTGGTTGTGAGAAATTCAAATTATTTTATTTCATTATTAGCCACAAATAATCACTAACGCCTAAATAGCTAAAAACTTTTACCTATCTCATTGAGCGAGTGTATATCTGGTGTTCAAAGGCGATTTGAATTCAATTTACGATCTATTTACTAGCGTCCAAATAGAATTTACCACTGAGAATTTAGTTTCCTTAAACACGCAAGCACACAAACAATTATAAATCTAAATTTTCGCATAATAACTTGGTAATCATTAATGACAGTATACACATCGGCGTTTAGCTTTTCCTGACAACCAACAGTTATTTTTCGGGATTTATTTTGCTCCAGTTAGGCAGTTAATTTATTTTCATTCGTACGCAATGAACTTGGATCGGTTAAATTAGTAAAATAACCCGTCATGCATTCTTAGTGGTTAAAAAAATGTTATTATTTGCAGAAAACAAGATTAATAGGAAAATATTTTTCTTGTCCACAGCATTGCTAATCTAGTACAGATATTTGCCTATAGAAACGTAGAAGGAAGCTTTTATTTATTGAGAGGCATTGATCATTTCTCGAATATCCAATATATTCTCAAAGGTACTCTAATGAAAAGTTATTGAATGGGTACTCCGTGATCTCCTTTTCAACTCAATTAGAGTGGTTATAAATTTTTCTTATATCCCTTCTAAACAAATGAAGAACAATGAATTTAGACCGTCGACTAGCTTTCCTGCTTCCTTTTATCCAACAAGTAGTTGCCAGAACGACTGCTAATGAACTCTGGTCAGAATATGCGTTGTATCCAGATCAGATACGAACTTTTCTCCTACGGAAACTCCTCCATATGAATATGTCGACTTCATCCGATTTCTATTAAGTTCAATTTATTCGAACGGAAGGCATGTCTAAATAATTCTGATTAGAGCATAAAATTAATCAAGGAATTTTGGCCTTGTAAACGAGGTCTCACAGTCACCAATATCGGAGGACAATATTGGAGTATCCAACACTCAACAGTGTCATCCCAAAGTCAAAATGCTGAGAAGTGCTTAATTGCCTCTATTCAATTAAGATAAAACTGGAGTTGTGTTTTGGGTGTCTATTTTCAAGAGTTATAACAGGCAGCAGTAAAAACAACTCAAGAGTAACTGCAACAAGCATGTCACTTGCTTCATTGATTCAGTTGTGGGGAGAACCTCCGAGACCTTACAAACTAAATTCTCAGTGATTTTGAGAGCGTTTGCTTTGAAGTTAGGTGTAATGTCAATTGTACTGGATGCTAATTTCAAGGAGCGAATCCTTATACCAATTTAGATATTCTTGATTGTAAATTTAATAAACATATTTCAGGAAAAAGTCGAGCCTAAAAATTGCACCTAAAAGGGTAAGTGGTTGATAAAACGAAGCAATTTTTTCGCCTAAATTAATTTGGAACTTTTCAGCGAAAAATGTCACGAGACTTAGTCCCGACTTTGGATTTATGATATACGTTCTTGATAGTGGTCAATCATATTCAGATAATTAACCTTAAAAGAGCTTTGTCATAATAATGAAATTTCAACATAATTGAACAATCGTAAGTCAGTATTGGACCAAAGAACTCTGTAGAGGCTGCCGGGGAAATTTACGAGGCTAGCCTTGATCATTATTTGCGGCTGACTTATTAACACTAATGATCGTATGATGAACTTTGACAGTGCCAATGCAGGTACTAAAGCCGTGTTGCTAGTAAAATCGTCAGACTGACGTTTTCGACGTTCTTAGATTAAGATATCTCCTTGCGTCCAAAGGTCTTCTAAAGAAGACGAATCTCTTCTCCAAAGTAAAGACCTAAGTTCAGTGCACTTTGGCGACGAGAATTCGGGGGGGGGAGGAGAGGGGGGGGTGGGAGAGAGAACGAGTACAAACCATCCATGCAGGGTGCTAGAAAATCGCCGTAAAAGGGTAAGATGGGCCAATTAAGCGGAGTAATCACGAGGCAGAGACGCGTGAAAAGCGATAATTGATTTGCTGCAGGTGCAGTTTTTGCCCATGAAGGGGTGGAATGTTACCGATTTATTTTCGTAGCGTGCAAGCGATTCGGGCGTATGAAAGATTTCGCGTAACACCATTGGAATTTATAGTTGAGCCAGCAAAAGGTAAAAAGTAGTTCTTCCAAGTCTATCATCAAAATCATAAGCTCTTCTTATATTTTACATACTCTTTAGTCTAGCCACTTTAGGAGCTCAAGTTTTTCTCCTCAAACCGGTTGCATAGTTTGGTTGAAACACTTGAAATTATACCCAAAAGGGATAACACGCCAAGTAAATAACATCTTAGTATATTATGCCAATTACAACTGTTTGAATAGGCAATCGAGATGGACTTGACAATATTCATGTCACGTGGCCTGACTCCGAGCCCGGTGATAATAGTTAACATTCTTAGCTGAAGATGACTTCCAAGACGAACAAAAAGGGTCTCAATATCAGGCAAATCTCCTCTAATCTAGTTCTAAAGTTAACTAAAGCGAGTATTTTAAAAGGACATTCACGAATATTTTACAATTGCAACTTTTGGCAGGGTAAAAAGTTGAGTTTCGGAAAGTGACTGAAATCGGATAGAAATAATATACAGTTAGGAATACAGGGGAGTGTTCGCAAAGACGTTGGAAATAAAATTCAAACTTCAAAGTTATGCTGAAAGCTGCTATATCCACCTTCATATTCGCAGGCTGTTACAAAACAGGAATATACTGGCTGGTTTAGACATTGGTTTCTCGTTCACGTCTAGACGGCCATGGGGATGAAATTTTGACCTCATTATAAAAGGTAATTTCATGCACTCATTTTGGACAACATAATTCGGAAAAAAAAACGTTGGAAGTTAATTAAAAAAATGAAATAATCAAAGTTTTATTGTTTATGTGACGCGGATGTATATTAGATTAATTTCATATTCGAAATGATCAATTGATGATCCCATCATCAAAGATCGAAACAACAACTTGTCAAGATTAGCTTTATAGGGGGATTTGAAAAATGTCACGCATGACAACTGAAAGATTTATCCTTAATTTTATTAACACAAAGTAGCAGCCTGCAATTCAAGAGATGGTAGCATTATAATTATAATTTAATATAATTTATATATATAATATATATTTATATTTTTTATATAATATAATTTATATATAATATATAAATAATATATATATAATTTATGTATCATTATAATTTTTAAAAGACCGTTTGTAATCTTCTGATCATCACTTACAAACTCCATTTTGACGTTATCCTCTGAATTCGACTAACGCCTTGTTGTGAGGCTTTCGCGTCAATGGAATGCTTGAGGGGAAGTTCGAAATACAAATATAGAGCAAATCATCAGCCATGAATAATTTAATTTTCTCTCAAAATTGAAATTATATTCGTGGGGAAAATTAATTATAAAGTAGAATGTCATGCAAATGACAGATGGGGACGTCTTGGCATTTAGCGCTTCATGTCCATGCGTTGTGTCATTTATGTCTACCCACATCGCCGAAATACGTGACCTATTCCTCTGATCTGTGTTTAGGCAAAATATGTAATTCAGACGATTTTAATAAAGCATATCTATTTGCATTATCTATTTACAACTTTAAAGTCGCATCCCAGTATAAAGTTCTTAAAAAAAACATCCGGAAAATCGACCGTCTTTCCCATCCCATGTCTACTCCGCTTTTGCTAATTAACCTCTGCGTCTGGACAGGTTATTTATTTATTTATATCAAATGGCAGACTTTATGATAGTTATCATTAGCCTTTTAGTTAACCTCGGGCTTCTCAGAGGGGAGAAACGTCAAAGTCACAAGTCGAGAGGATGAACAGAAGAGTGATTCAAATATGCAAAAGAGACGGATAGAAGCAAAGGTGGAGAAAAAAGTAAGGTGAGGTGATTACTGTGGAAGCGGTGGAATATGACACACAGTGGGTTATGATAGTTTAAAGACAATGGTCGATTTAGAGACTTTTTTGCCGTATGAGTATATGTTGCCCAGGATGCACCACGTGGAGGTAAGTCTATCGCACACCTCGGATGGGTAATTAGAATCGGCATATTCATTCACACACTTACCATAAAGGACATATTTTTACCAATCCTGTTGTCATTCCGATTGATTTGCATCGTAAAGGATAATGAAGGAATGTTGGTGAAAAGTGATACAACAAACTTGTCTACGCTGTATGGGTCTTTTTCATCACCAGTTACCGTATTACCCAGACTCGAATTCTTTTTAAGTCTGCGGACTTGAGTTAGTTGTTAAACGATATTCAACTCTGGTTAACTGGCAAATGAATTGAGATAAATGAATGAAAAAGGTAAACTAATTTTGTGAAGGGGTTAGATTCGAGATCTTCAGGAAGTTTTTAATTGAAATTCTACATAAAAGTCAAATTAAGAGATTCAGTTACATCAAAAAAGAGTTCATATCCCCACCTCAAGGGAATTAAACTATCATTAAGCGGTGAGAATGCCAATTGCGTGAGAGGAGTATGCACAGCTTTTGCACTATCAACGCCATTTGTGCTTCGTATGCGTAACTTTCAACAAGTGTGAAGTTTCCATTTTGAGGAGGCTTTAAGTCTTATCATGAAAGAGTCGCTGACACGTTATTTATAGCAATCTCATTTGTAATTTTGACTTTAAATTCAGTGCAGGCCTTTAGAACAATACAGTTCCCTTGTATTACCTAACGATACAATGCCTTCATATAACTTCCTCTTTTCTAACAAGGTTATTTATTGAGAATGAAAGTAACTCACCTTCGTGATGGTTATTAAGTCAACCCAGATTTATTGACCAACACCTTTGAGTTGATCAAACATTCTTCAACAAACATAGATATGTCACGTAAACGTATAACCATAAGATATGATATATTAGTGCTCAAAACCATTTCCGTTAGTCAATATAAAATATCTTCGCTGTAGGGCAACTTTATGATCTGCGAAGGTGCCACTATAACTGCGAAAATGGCTGGAAAGCGCAGCGTTTTTCTCAGAATTTGGGTTGTTTAACCTTAAAAAGGAGAAATTAGATAAATTTATGCCCATAGTTTTATGATCTGGGGATGCATTAATTGAAACCTACATCAAAGGTTGAATTTGAACTTGATAGACACTAATTCCAATATTAACTTTTTTGACATTCATAATCAACTTTTCTGACTCGAGCCTAATCGTTATGTGATCTCGGAGAAACACGCTTCTTTAATTCTTTCTCATAACCAATTTTAATCAGAAGGCTTGAAATCTAAATGTCCTTTCACGTTTGGGATTAGAATTATCTGAAATTTTACTCCTATAACTGCGATGAAAAGAATTTCATATTGGCATATACATCTGAAATTACCGTAATTTATTGTGATTTCCATTCAATTTTCATGACCTAATAAACATCCTCTTTTCAATACGAATTACAAATATCTATTAAGAAATTGGATCACACCTTTCTAGTGCCCTTGAACGAAGTTCGAAGGTTTCATCATTCATGAGTCGAAATATCGATAATTGAGATTTCACGATCGTGTCCGACATTACAATCTCGCAAACTGTGCATTGTCGGTTGATTGGGGAACCAATCATTTTTCACTAAACCAAATTCATATGCAAAAAGTATGCAAAAAGTTTTAAATGCATACATTTCCTCTGCCATCGAATAAACCTGAACCGTTTTGTTACAGTGAATAATTGCAAAATGAAATATGATTACTTGTAACCAGTATAATCTTGGACTGTAATTCTAGCTCTGTGTACTACTCATATATAACTAAGCAAGGTTTTAAAAACCCAAAGGTGCCCATCATTATTGGATCTCAAGCAAAGTCTTCACAACTTCCCCTCATTTAATTATGTGAGAAATACCTGACTTCAACACTTATCTCTAATGTAAACCACTATCAATTTCATCTGCTGGTTAAATAAATATGAAGATGGTCGGCGATAAACAACTTCAATTTTGCCTGATTTTCTTCTGCTATTAGTTTTTTTCATATCAAAACAAACTGCATTGCACTTTAATACAGCTTAAAGCACAAATGGGTAGTGCATGGGATAATAGTTAAATTTACTGCAGGTTTGGAGTATTGATGGCAATGTACTAATAATTCACATGCGTATTAATCATCCCAATTACGACTCTTTTCCCACTCTTCAGACTGCTTCTTGCCACAAGATGTTGGCATAAAAAGGGCTATTATAGAAGATCGGAAAAAGTTCCCGCAGCTTTTAATCTAAATAGACGAAAGGCGCGGGAGAGTTAAATTAGCGAATGAATTTGGTGAAAAGGCAGGTGAAAGGAGGGAAATTAAAGGGAGCTGAAGGGTCTTACTTTATCGAATTTTAGGAATCATCAGTCCAACTATTTTTTTTCCCAATAGAAACCAAGTTAATTGTCGACATTTCATGCTGGCGCTTTTTATTTGCCATTTGTTATCGTGATTTATTATTCCTGAAATAGACTATTACCCACATGCTAGACCTATGGACGTGATCCTGGATTACTGAATAAAACAAGATCATTCATTTTCTAGCTCAATTTCCATTGCTCAGTAGCTTGCACTTGGATTGATCAGAGGTGATTAGCCAGAAAAGTAGACTGAAAGCTCAAATGATTTCCTTATCTTAAGGTGATCAAAACAGCTCTTTGCTACTGAAATGTTGTAGATGTTAAATCACAAACGAAACTTTTTCGTTGCATGATTCTGTATGCATTAACGAAAATCCTGAAAGCGTTCTTTTTACTAATAGTCATCAAGCATCTCCTTTAACTTCCCTTTTTTTAAGAAAAGAATTATTTAACACCTGGGATAGCGGAATATCCTAAAATGGGTGTACTGGCGTGGAGGTTTACAATAAAATATGAGACTAAAATGATGACTTATATATTGGTGTACCTTTAACCACCACATAAATCTAAATTAAACCACCAAATGGGGCCCATTTTAAAGAATTTTAATCCCTCCATTATGGCTCACAAGACTTTCGTAAATCAGAAGTTACGAGACTGAATAACTAATGAAATTTGCATTAAAAACTCATAAAACACAAATTCTTTTGAAGCAGCATTTTTTTAACCCCGCCACAATATAAAAAATGTGTTCACCTTCACACCCAGTTAAAGCAATCGACCTCTCTCGTCTACTACCAACGTAGGTATTTTCTTAAGGTGACTCCGTCAGTAGTTTAATTTAATCAATCTGTAAATAGACCCCGAACATAAAGTCACTCAGGAATCTAGGCACCAAATTACATTCATGGCAATTTGATAGACAGTTATTTTAGTGCCTCGCCTTTATTCACTACTTCTGCTCTATTCCCACTTGAATGGCTTTATTGTTCCTTTGTCCAAAAGATTTGTTCCTGCGAATAAATAGGAATTCCTCCATATGTTTATAATCCGAAAGAAATTCTAACATTCTGAAGGACAAAGCGACTGAGCTTTGTAGGTAAATTGGTGGAATTTTATCTGAGTGATTCCGACTTGCCACCCTTACCTGGCTATATTCAAAGCTTCATGGAAGTAATCGTTAACTGCTATGCGATCACACAAACACACACACACACATATATATATATATATATATATGTAAGAAACTTGCATTCATCGGCCCTCTTTCGCCATTTCGATTGATAAGTAAGAGCAAGTTAAAGAGTTGATTGGAGTAGTTTTCCCAATAGCAGTCCACAAAATGTATCTCTCCTTTTCCATACAATGAAAATATATTAACAATACCAAGTGAATGGCAGATTTTAGGGTGACATTTGCCCCTAGTCGAAGTGCATATCGAAAGGAATGCCCCTCCCTCCACTCCCCTCCCCACCCTCTCCCCGCCCCATTCCATCCAAAATTGGATTTGACATTTCCGCCAGTCGCTATCATTTATCTGACGTTCAAAGTGTCTGCTGTACACAGTCGTCAGAGCGTAATAAGTACGCAACAGAGTATTTTCGCAAATTAACCCCCTCCCCCTACCCCAGCTACTGAACGGACAAATTTAATTGTAAGGTAAGTAAATACTAATAGAGTGGTGTGGCAAATTTAATTGCCACTAAATAAGTGCATTTTGATTCCTTTAAAAATAAATAAGTAGTACTTTGGGAAATGTCTGTGTCTAGGTCGTAATTCGGTAAAAAAGTATAATGCTATTCGAACATCTGTTGAGTGTAGTCATCAGGGACTAACTTAGACCAACGGTGAAAGTAAGCGAAGAATTGCAGAGTGAAATAAGCAAATCTTTTCTCGAAGTATCACTCGTATCTTGTCTTAAATTGGGAACTCATAGTATCTCCTAGATAATTCCCAGGGTGAACGTGCTCTCTCTTAAATCAAAAGGCAAAAGACGTCCGAAACCACAGCCCCTTTTCGTTACACTTGGTAGACACATTCAGTTGCTACCCTATGAGGGGTGGGGAGAGGGGGTGGGAATTTCAGCCATGGGAACGTTTTCATTAGTGCTAACCATATAAACCCCAATAGCGATATGAAATGGCAATGTTGGAATGTTTTAAAAGCAAATGGTATATCATGCTACCACGTTCAGGGACAAAAAATCGATAAACTGTTTTTCGTAACGATAAATCCACTGAAAATGGGAGAAAATCGATTAGGAAGAGAGAAGGCCAATAGAGGAGTGGACATTAATGTTTTTTTTCCATTTGAACATTGGGTTCGTCGGAATGTTTACGTTTTACCCTGAAGGCACAGCTTAGAGCATCATGTGCTAAATGTCCGTTATTGGCCTCTTCTTACCTCATTAACTTCAAGGCCTCCATATTCGGAGTTTATTGGTCAGTTGGGTAAATCGAGGAGATGTGGATGCCATCTCAATTTGCATGCTTTCCTTAATTAATTTAATTTTCTACATTCTCTGAGGTAATGATCCACTCAATGCCTCTCAAGAGTTTCGTCTATTTACGCGATTGAAGCATAATCGAAAGTTTTAATTTAAAAATACTTTAAAAATTTTTGACACTTAACTAATATTTCGCATGGACCATTTAGTAGTGTAATTCCATCATGATGTAAACCTTAAAAATAGTCTGCAAATCTTTTAAAATTAGGACTGAGAAAAAATATGTACCAAAAACAAAACAATGTCCACTTTGATAATTTGGTAGAAATCATTGTGAAATACACTCACGAAGGCCAAACTTTCATCTAGTTGAAAGAGACGAAATAGAACCATCATAAGTGAATGAATAGCTGAGTGATTGCGCAGTGCAAAACACTATGGCAAGAGATAATTAGAGGGTCATGCTGTGCATTCGGTTGGTGAGTTAATTTGAAACAGATTTCTCAGTAATACTAGCTTGGAATTTATCACATATTAAGACTTCGATACTCTGAAGTGGAGATTTGAGGCTGATGCTACACAAATAAGCTTGGACTAAGGCTCAACAATCTTCTGTGGAGAAATCTTCAGGTATGGGATTGCTTCCGAAATTGCCTAAGCTACCTCAATAGTATCGAATAGATAGAGCGTATATAGTGAACAGCGTTTATCACAGATTATTGGGCGCTGACACAAAGATTATCCACTAAATTACAATTAGGGCTACGCTGCCATTTGTCGTTTATTGAACGCTGACCGGCTGAGGGGTCTTTGCACTCTCTAAGCAATCAGTAGCACAGTCTCACCTCGCAGACTTCATTATTCAGCCTTGGTAGCGTTGTGCACCTTACAGATTTGAGCTTAAGTAGTAATCGATTTCATAGCGACATTATAATGCTCTTGGATTGGGATTTCTGAGACAATGTGTTTAGATTTTGATTGGCCATAAAAAACAATATTCCTTAATCTAATTTAATTTTGCTGAAAACTATTTTGCAAGCCGTTTCCGATCAATTTATCAATTAAATCAAGTTTTGTTTGACATTTATTGAGAAAAAAAAAGAAACTGATTCTGTTTTGATTCATATGTTCAAAGCCAATTCCACACCTATAAGCCATTTTTCTTCTTTCGCTAAAAGGGACGCTGCATTTTACTAATAATATATGGAAATAAGTAATGATTCAATTCTTTGTGAAACAAATCAGCAAATATTTGCACCTATCAGCCAAATTTTTATTGTGGACTTGTAAAGTTAGATAACGAGCTAGTGTAAAATGATGCTTATTTTGCTGTATATTTTGCTGTGCATTCTACACCACGAGCCATCGACTAAATTTTGATACAAATCTTAAAATTCTAGCTAGGTGTATTCAGGTACAACAAGCTCCTATCAGAGTCCCCATAAATAGATTACTTCCAGAATTAGTAAGGCTACGTCCGAAATGATGAGAACACAGGAAGTATCGTTTGAGTAGAGTTTATTGAAAACGTTTAGCAATTATGGTTTCAATTAAAGCTACCCTTCTAGGATACTGATCGCCAAATTTCTCGGAGAACTCTGTAAACCCGTTTAGGCACGACTGATAAGACGTCCACACTTTCCAGTATGTTCTAGCGCGTGAGCTTCCTTTTCCCTGCCTTGATAGTATTGTACATCCCGGAATGTACGTCCTAATCCGTTCGAATGAATATTCCGTACTTACACCGTATTAAATATGGAACTGAAGCGTCAATATCTCGTGTTTGACTCAGAGAGAATGCAATACGACTGGAGAAATTGCTTAAAACTATGTGGATGAGAAATCTTCAGAAAGTCCGAAGGATTCACAAACATATCCGCACACTTCATATAGAACGTTCATTATAATAAAAGTAAGAAACTGCAAGAGGGGATAGTGATTTAAGGATTATAAACAAACATTAACCTGCAATTATATTAACGCAACGAAACTAAAGGGCTTATTTAAACAATCTACTGTTATATATCACTATAAATCGCTTAAATACGAATTTCAACTCTGTTATTCCTTTAGAATACTGTTAATGTTAGTAGAAGTGACATATAGCAGTATTTAACCCTTGAACGCCCGAATTATTTTCTTGAAAAATGCACCCACCCGCACTCCCTTGTCTCATAGCAGACTGATGATGACGTGATGAGTTTTGGTGGTATCAGGCGAAGGCTATAGACGTATTGAACATGTCTCAAACAGCAATTGCGCCTTCTGTTACGAGTTTAGTACCAATGGAGCTTACCTTGAAGGAGGACCGTACAGTTCTAAGGGAGTTAAAGAGTTAATTAGGCCTAAAAATGCATTATAATTAATTTTCGCACACTTGTTTGATCACCAAGATTCCCAAACTTACCAACCTAGAACCCCATAGACCTGAGCATCCTGTCTCTAGGTCTCCTTGACAATCAATGATCGAATCCTAAATTTTCTTTAGCATAGCATACGAAATCAGTTAATCGCATTATTGCACCCCATTTCCCTATTGAGCCGCATACCACATCGACCTTCACCAGTACTGGCGCCTCCCTCGCTCCTCCCATTTCATTCTTCCACTCTTTCCTCCTTGCACATCCCAAGCATTCCCAGTTGACCAAGACGAGTTCACTCAATGCAAATCCTGGCCTTCTCATCCCTTTTAGGCAGTTTTACTTTCTAGGCTAGGGAAGATTATTTGTCTAGCCTATCATTGTCTGGCATCCAAAGTAAATTTAGCTGCGATTTGCGCTACTATACCTTTAAGGGCTTTATTTTAGGAAGCTTTTTACTATTATCCTCATTGATATTAATACACTTTTTTGCAAGGGTCGAATAAGTACTTATCGAGGTGTGTTGAAGATCTGCGCACTTTTTGACTTCTATAAAAATGAAGTGAGCGGAATTTCTTTATACGCCACCAAGGTAAACTCCTTTGAAATTTTGTCAGACATTATATTATTGCTAATTTAAAAGGCTTCTGAATGACTCGACACCAGCCTATTTCATGACTTCTTGGATTTTTCTTTAGAAAAATTAATATGATCTCAGGTGAAATGATCTATTTTTCTCCTTCTTGAATTTTTTTACCAAAATGTCTGTTCACAACTTAGGCCTTGGTAATTAAGTCACTTGTAAAGGCAAAAATGGGTAAAAAATATTTAATTATAACTTACTAATAAAAAATAAAATTTTCCTCTATATGTCTGCCTCATTCCCCATAAAATCCATTTGCATATTACATTGACATGATTAAGATTCGTATTGCTTCTGACTGATGTGCGTCTTCACCACCCGACTTCTATATGCAGCGGAACCGGATGTTGGGCGTTGATTTTCCAGTTTTCCAATAACAATAAGTGAACTTTGCTTGGGTATTTAATATTATATGAGAAAGTATCCGACAACTGTTACCGGAATTCCAGTAAATTAATTTACACCAATAAATGTCTTTCTCGTTTGAGATCGTAGAAGCCAAGACTGTAGCAAGCAGGTAGGAAAAATTTGAAAAAGTCAAACACTAACAGAGTTGGGCAGATCACAGTGTATTGAATGGAGTACGACAGAGATTCAAGAGCGAAGGTTATTTCTGCTACTTTAGCCAATGTTAATATTAATAGCGTTATTTTGGTTTAAAATATTACTACTGTTGTCTTTTGTTGGGTCAAGGGGGAAGTATTTGGAGGATTCGAATATTCTTTTATCCAAAGTGAACCACCAAAGTGAAGACACGATGTGTTAGAGATTTTGCACAATTTTTCATTTGCAAACGTTAATTTAAAGGTTACAAATTGGTGCAACGGGTCTATTTTTTTTTATTTTGACAAATTTTATGAAAACTAAATTTTAACTTCCGCGAATGAAGATGAATACTTTCATCTAATAAAAGTTAAATTTACAAATTATTGTTAATTATTCGTAAAATGTGTATAATTGATAAAATGAACTAGAGTGCTTGGTCGTTGCTTCGAGGAATTTTGAGAAAATTCCTACGGATTGCTTAATCTCGCGTTATTACTGAGTTCAGATTTTAGGCCTACTATGGAATATTGATCAGATCACAAGACATTCTTTGTGCTTTAATATGCTACAAATCCAAGTTTACAAAATGTTTAAAGTAAGTGCGAAAAGGAGACTCCAGTGAATTCATTTATGCAAATGGAGTGATTTTCCGAACTATTAATTTAACTTTTACCAACCACCTTCAAATTAGAACTATTAACTTAAATTTCCGACCGATGAAAAACCTGCACAAACATACACTTAGCTTTAACTTTAAGAGGTAAATTTAATTTTGGAGGTATCTCGTTGTTCTAGGTAAGTTACTGATATCTTTTGCTTTCAGAATTTCGACTTTAAGCACGATATATACGTATGGGTCTCAGTCGTGAAAGAACGTGTACAAAGGCGCCTGAGTTACATAGAGCTTACGAATCTGCTTGTACTATTAAAGCCATCTATTTTGGGAATGCTGAGAATGCCCTTTTAGCAGAGAATATTTGGCAAGCAGCAATTAATGTGGGTTCTATTGAAGAGAGTGAAGATATAACTGGCTTAGTTCCCAGCATGCACTTCTTTTAAGCCAGGCATGACATTGTGTGATCAAATGTTGGTACCTTACGAGAACGGATCAAAGAAAATTTCAACAATTTGTCAATTACGTCTCAATTAATGAGGTTAGTTAGCATTGATGCTAATTAATTAATTTTTTACTAATTAATTGTAATGCCATTACTTAAGCCTAAATTCACGGTTTATAGAAATTAAATAAAATAATAAATGTGAAGAGGTGTTTAAATCAGAGAATTTTCCCGAGATTAATTTATGGTTATTTATAATAATCTGTCTTGGCTGCAATGATCGAATTCAGGTTATAAATAATTATAATATTCGTTAATTTTTATAAAAGGATGATCGTTCGGAATGAAAGCATATCGGCAAAGCGAGGGGTTATCCAACTAGAGAGAGGTACTAAGGAATGAATCACGACAAGTTTTTTTGAAAAGAGTTAGATAACGCTGTCAGAGAATTGAGGAATTTATTTAATTTGAATGCTAGTGCTTGTAGCGGATTGCTACACTTATAAGCCTTGACGTATACTCAGTAATCTCTAGGGTAAGATCTCCTAGTTCGTGAAGGCTACCAGGATTAGCTAAGCTACAGCGAAGCTATAGAGAAAAGAGATGTAGGTCGTGGAATATGTTTATTCGCGAATTGTGTTACAGACAGGGAGCTTATTCATCATAATACAATGTAGGGTTTGCTAAACCAAGCAAAGATTATTGATTGGTGGTTGGCTGGGTGGTCGCCGTGATCACAACCGCACTTACTCCCTACGCAAAGTAGCACAGCGCACCTTCGAGCCCGTTTGAGTGCGCACGAGATTCCTTTGTTCAGCAATGGCAGCGTTGTGTTGGTAATATTTATTCGCACAGGAATATAGTATGCCGTATAAGTTTCATATATTCAAGCCTCATTATTTGCCTCGAGGGTTTTCGAAAACGATTAATTCTACTGTTAGCTTATTCGAGTGATTATCGTTGCCTCTACTCAAATCACTTTCGTCTTCATAATATATATTAAAATAACTGATATAGTTTACCAAAGCAGAGCTCACTCCATTTGAATAAATAGAATTTCTGCAATCAATGTTAATTTACAATTTTGTTAAAAGAAATGGACTTTTAGTCGCCTACGAATGTGTGATTTGACTTATTCCTCGAATATGGTGCAGATGCATTTTTCACACATAAACTATTCTAATTACGGGTTATTAAATCATTTTAATGAAAGTAAATATTTAGCCGCAAGATCCAAAAATTTCAAAATTATGCTAAATTATAAAATCTATTTAAAAGCATTAAAATCTACCGATGGCCAATTGAATTTTGGCTGTTAAAGTGAACACCTGTCCTTGACTAACGCAAGAAATTATCACTACTTCACATGAATCGAAGTTTAAAATAACTTACTTATAAATTGCAATTTTTTATTCGCCAAATGAACTTTCTCATTAGCTCCACAAATTTCTTCTAGAAATAAATTTTCAGTAATATGATAGCCGTATCTCCTTAAAATTATTCGTTTGAGGTGTTATACAAAGTATGATAAATAGACTCGTAGTTGAATAATGCAGTGAGCTATCCTACCTTTTAGCTGTTTTGAACAGATCCAATCATCTCGATCTGACGTTTGCTTGGCAGATATTCTAACCTTTAAGATGTTTGGATGAAAGTAGCGGGACGCATTGATTTTCATGTGTTACGGTTTATCATCTCTCACTTCACTAGTTGGAGGAACAAACGTAATTATCCATACGGTAAAGACTGAATGGAAGCACAACATCTATCTTTGACGTTGAGGGCTGTTTGTTGGCATAGGATGCGACAATAGAGGTACTGACATATTGATACAAGCTTACATGAGTTCCAGAGTTAAAGTTTCACAGTTATAATGGTAACTGTTTAATAAAAAAGAAAACATAAAAGCCGACATTCCGTTTTCATTCTTCAGCTGCTATCGGAGTTGAATATGGTATCAAAGTCCATTAGTAACACGTGGTAATGAGGTGAATAAGTTCATATCAGTAGGCCTAGGAGCAACTAAAAGTTCTTTGTTAACTTATCTTCACTTATGCTATATCTCAGAACTGAACAAAATAAATACGTCGATTAATCATGGAAATGGTTTTAATGAGTGAGTAGAGCTAATGAATAGACTATAAGATACGTTTTATCAACACTCTTAGTCATTAGAAGCAGTTACTACCAGTATCGTGATCGATTTGGCCCAACGAGGTTCTATACTGTCTAAAATTATATAAATCCTCTATGGGTTTCATTGGAACCCGGCTTCTCTGACTCCAATGCAACACATTCTGTGAATTCCAGTTTGCCGAACTCTAGCTCCCCACTATCCCAGTCTGAATTGTTGTCGTTACTCAATAGAATATACATCCAGCTTGTGCACCTTCTCTTCCTTTACTACTCTAGGTAATAATGGTAAGACATTATCTCTTCAATACGTTTGGCTTTGTGGAATGAAGATAAAAATTCAATGTGTTATTGCGAAGATAAATTCAGCTTACCTAAAAAGATAATTAAATTGGACAAAAATTTTGTCGCATAATCATTCAAAGCTAGTAATGCCATGCAAAGAATTTATCAGCTTTGAAGCTCTTTGTGTTTTTTTCACTTAAATGAAATACTTAATGCTATTTTGCGAGCACTTGTTAGTGTAACAAGATAGAGATACTGATAAGTAATTCGGATTATTTCTAATCGTGGTAATGATTCTACTTATTTCACTTAAGTAGCGATGAATATTACCAAATATATTGGAATTCCCAATGAGATTAATAGTTATAAATTGTAAGTAGAGGCCCTTTCTTCGTAACACAATAGTAAAACAAACATAAAATAAATTTAAATCTTTAATCAAGAGGGTAAATTAAAATTAAAATTTCAATCTGGATTATTGTGAAATAAAAGTGATTGGTTAATTAAAATTCAAGTTTTTGATAAATTTCAAAGTGTCACTTATAAAAAACCTATTTGACGTATACAAATTGCTTAACTTCGGGAAACTGAGCATCCCATATTTACTTATACTTTTAAATTGGTAGTCTTTTAAACAAAGCTTCACTCAAACCTCATAGTTTTATTTTTGATGCTTAATAGATTTTGGGGCTGCATTTTTGAGGGACGGTGTGGGGGAGAAGTATTCATACGAGATCCAAATTCCTTGTTTCCTCTAGTTCTATGGATGAATGATGTTGAAATAGTAAATAATTAATGATGATAATGATATAACATATTCAATTTTCTTACTCCCTTTCCGTTAAATAAATAATTTATTGAATGCCATGCATAGCCCCGCTCAGTTTGTGTTATTAATATGAAGTGGAACAGGTAATGTACTCAAATATAGTCGTCAGAGTTACACTTTAGAAAACGCTAGTGCTTTCGTGTGTATTAAAATTATGTTATCTGGATTGTTGGGAGATGAAATATTTGTGAAGTGGTTGAGTAACCTCTCACATTATTAAACTGGACTGTAAACTCTAGACGATATGAACATTAATGCACTGAGAAAATCGTCGAAAAACCTCGAAATTTGGACCTGAAAAGTGAACATTAAGCAGTAAAATGTGTAGCCGAAATCCTAGGATCGAATGTTTAGGGAAACAAAATAATTGCGAATTTTACAAAGCAGACATTTGAATTCAGCCTTTATCCAGACATGGCGAAGAAAGCGACTCGGCAATTTTTTTCCATACAACTAAATTGTTCAACATAATTTCATTTTTTGTGTGCGTTTAGGTTAAAAGAGTCCAATCCAAGAGCAAACAGAGAACCGCCAGACATGGCATACTACTTTCCTTGTATCATGACTTAAACACCTCAAGACCAGTAAAAACGTCATTAAAATTTTGGTCAAACATCTACACTTCACCGTTGTCAATTTTGGCTTAGCAGATTTCAATCGAGGGTAGGATTTAAAATTAGGACGACCAACAAAATTCGATAATGAAGTTATAAAATTCCTAACTATTATTAATATTATTACTGAAACTCGCAGTTGCATGGTAAATTATGCAATTACACGCGGGTACCACTGCTTCAGCTCCTCCAATATAACAAAAATCAGTGAATAGATAATTGCCTTCTCAAAGTGGTACAGAGGCCTTCTCAAAATCAAACACCCAGTTTATCCTCTGGAAAAAAGCAAGTTGAAGTATTGCTAATATCATGCTAAACATTTGCAGTTGAAGTTACTTTTTGTCGAAAATTTTCAAAGACTAAGCACAAAAATTCAAAAACAAACTTTCAAATTTATTTAGCAAAATAGGGACAATTCTCCAACTTAACGATGGCATGCCGACCCCTCAAAACAAAAATAATCTCTTAAAGATGAGGAATATAAATGGGAGTTCCATGGATTATCAACTTTTCACCTCTATAGAGCATACTCAAAGAAAAAGAAGAAGAAGAACGAATCCGAAGTGCAACTGGACGATTTGTTTGATACAAAATCAACAAATTTTTTCCCCAAGTGTATCGAAAAGGTGCAAGAGCAATGCGAAAAATTAATGTGAAATTTTACCTGATCATACTTGAAAACTAAACACCAGTTTAATATTATTTATTTAAGCATACAATTTCTTATTAGTACCCCTAATATTACTAAGATTCATTTATCACCAATTTTTTATTTTTAAATTTATCCAAAATTTTTACAATATCCATTATCATCCCACTACAGCCCAAGTTGAGGTTCTTTCTCCCTAGATAAGCATTATGGACTTATTCTATTCTTTGATAACAATAATATAATGCAGGAAAACATTTTATCCTTGATTATTGTTTTTTTATTTTCCAATATTATTGCTAATCACAGTTTTTTGTTTCAAATTTAAACAACCAGTTCCTCTTATTGATATTAAAGTTAAAAGCAGGTAAGGACTTGCTGTTTCGCTCCTGTTCAAATTGAACTCACAGTGACAAGAATTCAATCGTAAATGTTTGTGTATAAAATATCATTGATTGACTCTCCTTAGCCAAATGCCTTATTAACAATCAAATTCAGCTCAGTCCACTACCTTTCTGTAATGGAGAAAGCTTGTAAGTATTGATAGAAAATACTAGAAAGGTCTCACATGAAATGAAAATAATTGGGTCAAATAAAACGAATCTTGCAGAGTTCAAAAAAATAAAAAAATAGTACCCGTTTTTTCTGCATTGTACCTATAATGAGCTTAGACAGTCTGTAAGTAATTGCTGCAAAAATAATTTCCGATCGGAATAAATCAAACAATTAATTAAAATGTTATAAGTACTTGCGAACATTTTTTAAATTTAAAAAGATCCCGCCCCTATTATAATATTATAGTGCCATGGTCAAGGATAATATTAATAGCAAAGGTAAATGAGACATTTACAATTGCCAGCCAAATAAATGGGTTGAGTTAAATGAATACTTAAATAAATTTAAACCATTTCATTGGATCTAGATGCGAAATTAAATGATGTAGTGTTTACATTCAGGCTGAGTGAAAGCAAGTTACCTCGGGCACGTTAAGACTGTTAGGTAGTAAATATTTTACAAGGATATTTTGAATTCTCAACTGCTGGAAGAAAAAACCCTTCGTGTGTTAAAAAAAGGGTAAATAAACATAGAGCATTATAGATAAGCATCTGTACAATACATGGAATGAATATAGAAATCTGAATTTTGAAAAGAAAATTGTTCATTTAGGGAATATGCAAATCTGATCCAAGGAATTGCGTGCAATAAGACTCTCTGGTGCTATGACGTTGCTCTCAGTGTCTTTTGGATCTATTTCAATTTTTTCATTTAAATGACAAAATTGTTTTCTCCTATTGTAGTCAATGACAATATAACATTTAATTAAATTCCTCCCCTTTTGTGAGATCAGCGTTACAAAAATTAATTTATAGTTAAATAGATAAGAAGATATGCCAATGGATTAAACCAGTTGACTTTCTAGAATGACTGCAATACAAAGTGTGAGATTACCTTAAATACCTGGTTTTGAGCCATCACCTTACCAAGTTGTCAACATCCCTGTTTGTCCATTGATGGTCAACTGACGGTTAGAACAAAGACAATAATCAGTTGGTAAATTTGAAATTTTTAAGGGGAGATTTCATTAATGTGCATTAGTGCCAGATGTCACTTCCCACTTAAGATTTATTTTGTCGATGGCTGTCAAATACAATTTTGTTTAGAGTATAAATAACGTCCGTTCATATGGGTCGATGGCAATAAAGCGCTTCCACATGTCAGTGAAGCATCACATTTGATTTGCATATTGGGTCTGAAACATCCAAGAAAAATTCGCAAATATATGCATATATCATGGCAATAGATTAGCCTATTGATTTTTAAGTAATATATTTGATAAAATGTTTTGAAGTCGCTAAATCATCCTTGCAAGAAAATTCTACTATAAAACCATGTTGAAATAGACTAACCATGCATATGTCACGTTATTTAAATTAAATTAAATTTTATTGATCCGCATTGGTTTAAGTGAAGACATCGTACTTTCTGTCGTATAAAAATAATTTCTAAAATAGATAAGGTTTAACTAATTCCAATTAATCATATCGTCTAACCAATGTCCCCTATATTTGAACTCGGAATATTAAGATTGTCAGGAAATCGTGCGACATTTGTTTAAAATATTTTAAAGAATATTCCTACTTTGCGCATTGCATTATCGGATAATGTCTTATTTTACACTCGAGTGACACCAAAACTTAACGTTTAGTTAACGTGGCTGGCATTCGTTACCCGTACAAACGATTAAATCATTTGCATTAGATCCTACATGTCACCTCTCGAAATTTACTGAGTTTGAGCCACTAAAACTATGGCAATATCGCACCTGAATATATTGAAAATGGCATGAGTTGGCTGGGGTTGTATAAGCTGTAAATCAGCTCTAAACTAACTTGACTGCATTATTTGAGATGATTTCCTCTCTCAGGACTTAGATTATTTATCTAGATCAATCAAATTTGGAGATGGGGTCATAGATTTCCCCTCATATCAACCTTATTTTTTAAAAGGTGAAGGTTCTAATGAGTATATGGCGTTGGCAGGATGTGTATAACGTTCAATGCAACATTTGGTGTCAAAAGGAAAGAGAATAATGAAACATAAATTTTTGGTTCGAAAACCGACGGAATTTGCATGTCTTAAGCTGAAATTAGCGCTAAATTGTCCTTAATGCTTTAATGGTTTGAACACCTGGGAGAAATGCGCCAAGGTTTAATACAGGAGTAAAATAAGTCCTTTCTCTCTAGCCCTCACAATCAACAAAATTATATTTTTCTTCATCGAGACCAAAATACTTCACTTAAACACTACTATGGTACGCCGCTATAAATAAATAAATAAATATATATATGTATATATATTGCCTTCACCAATAATCATAAATACTTTTGATGTATAAGTACTTGACTTAGTTCATAGGCAATTTTATGACTTAGATGCAATCAAGTAAACAAATGCTCAGACAAAATTATCATCTGTGAGATTGGATTTTATTTAGGTGGAGGACAAGAAAAAGTAATGATATCATCAAAGTCAGACGTCAATTGGGCGAAGTCAGGGGGTCAGAGAAATGGGCATGATAGAATTTTTCTTAAACAATACATTTGAGGGAAGCCAAGCGGTTTTATCAAGATGCAGGCAAGCGAACCATACATTTATGCCGCAACATCGTGTCTATAAGGGATGCCTTTTGAAGACTTTTTGCTAAAAGATAGAGAGGACGTCTACGGGTAGATGAAACTAAGATATTATCTTAGGCATTTGAATTGATTGTAAAGGTTTTGTGAATACTGTGGTCACATTTAATTTCGCCTTCTTATCACTGCGAATACCCTATTGCAGCCACATGGACATTTGAATCTAATTTAGTGCTTTTCTTTAAGAAGGATTTTTTTCATGTTTAGATGTCACTAATTGTTTAATTACATGATTACCGTTTTAAAAGATGAAACAGGGAGGTTAATGGTCTTTGCCTTCTGAGTAGCGATTAGTTTTCCTAAGTGTTTCATGGCTTCGTTCATTTTTACGATCGATGATATCAAATAGAATCTAAATTCGAAAGCCGAATATTTGAGAATTGGATTTGTAACAGTATTTATAAGACAAAAATAATGTTTGCTTAAATATGCTTAATTAAACAACAAAAATTTGCATTAAAGCAGAAGCTTATTTACTATTTAAACACGTTAAGTGCAAAAAATCTAGCATCTATGCACTATAATTGACTAGCTTTTGAAATATTGGAGGACAAAATTTTATCGAAATTCGTTTTTTTGAAATTAGAAATATGAGAAATAATGCAACTAGCTGTACGCCTAAAATGTATATCGAGAATTAGGGGGAAAATTAAATGGTGAATGACAGTCGATAGCTCGACTCTGTCCCTACCTTTCTTGTACTACTTCTTTCACCGATCCACTGCCTTCCAACTGCAGATGACTTTACACAACACAGAAAATATGAACTCCACTTCTCACAGCTAAAATATTGTAATGATTTATCATTCACTGTTTTTACAATTTTTCTTCTTTGATGGTTAGTTTCTATAACTGGTGCAAATTTATCACACTTTTGTTGTGCCCACTTACTGACACTGCAGTTTCCCACTTCTACTTTATTTCCAAATGACTGACAAGAGCGTAACTTCTGTCGACACTGTTTGATCACAAAATGTCATTCACTGATGCTCAATGCCTATTTTTTGTCACAATTAAATGATAAATAACAAGGTATTCGACCGGAAAACAGCAAAACTTTATACCAAATAATATTGAAACAATAAAATTTAACTTAACTATGGTAGACACTTTTATTTTAACCTTTAAAGTCGCCTTCATCATCAAATTGATTTTGGTTAGAAAATAGCAAATAAATTTAGATAAACTGACCAAATTTGGCATTGAATCAATTGGTCAATAATCTCTTAATATCATGGATATAAATTCAGTAATAAATCCGCGGTACCAATTCAGAAAAGTTGAAATCGCGAATCTTACAAAGGAAACTGCACCCCTCGTGGGTACATAGGTCAAAAGCGCACTCATATTTTGTGATTGTTTTCAGAAAATTTCCTACTATTGATGCTTGCTGAGAAGTGCGAATACGAACAAATAAAGAATGTAATCTTAATCTGGGACAGATATTTGTTAACTAAGTACTAAAATTAACTGAATATTTTACTCTGCCGTGTATTTTGACGCTAGCGGATAAAATACCGCAAAATCTTTTCTTACACAGAGTATAATAAGAATTATAACCAATCAGTTAACGCCATTTTTTTTGTTTGAATCTGCATGAAGATTAGTAAACACATTTTAATGTAATTTATAGGCCAACTTAAATTAAATATACTGCAACCACATTCATTGGCTCATTATCCCGAAAATGATGTCAAATAATGTCTTAAAATATCAAATTGTATTCACATATAAAGATAACGAAAAAAGGAAAATGTATGTTTGTAGTTTCTCGAAATCTTTGTCAACTGATTGGACAAATGCATTTCCTATTGGCCAGATTGTCAAGCCAATCAAAATTGATCAGCTTCCTAATTCGTCTATAAAAGTCGGAAGTAGAAGTAGTGGGACAGAAGTGTTAAAAAGTGAGTTTGACCTACTTCTCATTATCAGTTATAATTTTTAAATTCCAATCAAATTGCATTAAATTGATCGAATTTAGATTTTGCAAATTTCCAAAATGATCGTCGCACTTCTAGTTTTGGGCTTTCTTGCCATTAACTCCTTCTCCCTCAGAGTAGAAAAAAATCCATCTGCTCAACGCTTAGCTGAAGATGATTATGATTTGAGCGACAATTTGAGATTTATCCATGACCTCAAACGACAATCTGGCTACATCTATGTTCCTGAAGAGGAGCTTGCTGCTTTGTTAGAGGAAGAGAGACGTCTGAAACGTTCCAGATCTCCCATTTTCCACGGTCTTTTGGGTAAACGTTAAGGATAAAATTAATATACGCGCCATCCCCCATATGTTATCAACATTTCCTTCATTTATTTAATTTGTATACATTAGTAAAAGCGAGTTTCCTTATTAAAGGTTTATTTACCACTGAGCTTTTATCTTTCATTATGTTAGACAATAGTTCACTACATTTATATTTTAACACATATGAAACGTTAGCTAACGCAGTTATGTCTCATTGCTACTCAAAGACATTTGATTCGATTCAATTAATTTAATTCGATATTTCATAAGAGGATTACAAATAACGTATTGGTAATTGGTCTCTCTTATGCACCAACACAACATATCCCTCCATAGATTTATAAAGGGGACTTTATTTCTTGTCTTTATTTTAATTTCTAATGCTTTAAATATTTCCTATTGAATTCGAAAATGTTAATAATTTAAGCTTCATTAATAAGGTAATGTATTTTTAGTTCTGAGAAATTAGATTTAAAAAAATCGCTAATCGATTGGAGGTTAATTGAACTTATATACAAAATAATGAGATCAATGTGTGCCAACTAACATTCAATAACGGGCAATTCTAAATTGCATAACTTTTACAATGGGATTGAGTGTTGTTACTTTTGAAAAAGGTGATTTCCACTATCAACGATTGTTTCAAAGGTGAATGACGAGTACGAATTTTAAGTTAATATTCTAAGAATGTCTCCACTTTAATTGGTGAAAAATATTAATGCATATGGAAAATTTTTATTAATTTTATAATAAGATAGTTATTTAAGGTCAGAAGTCAATTGTTGTACAAGTTTTGCAATTACCAACGCCAACTATTTTCAACTACTTGGGTCGCTTTATTTTCAAACAGTGAAGGTAAAACTTTTTGCTAAATTCGGAAATGGTGCTATTTCTTCTTTAAAATGACCATAGAAAGCAATTTGTCAGGCGATTACTTGCATTAGCCCGAATTTACAGCTTGAAGAAAGTTGAGACAGATTTTTTTATGTTGGTAGGAAATATCAGGAGTTGTCTTTCTAAATTATGGAATGTATGTCACAAAAAGAGAAGGAAAGAAGACTGAAACTGTAACATAAATAATAGCTATGGCAGAACAGAAAAGAAGTTTTTTCCCTGTGGTTAATTGAAAATGTAGAAAGGACCAAGTAGAGTAAGGGGACTAGTGAAGATTGAGTTTTAACTTTATATATTAAATTCTTCCACAAAATTATACATTAAGAAAATGGAAAACAATAAAAGAAATCACAGATAACCTAAGATTTATTAAAATGATTTTTGAATGATTAATTGGAGTTTTAAATTGTATCCCACAGTATGTAAATCCTATGACATTGTTCATCCCGGGGTGCGTGATAGACTTATCTCCACGTGGTGTACATTGGGCAACGTATACTCATACGGCAAAAAAGTCTATAAACCGGCAGTTGGCTTCAAGCTACCACGATCCCACTGTATGTCATCTTCGACCACTCCCATAGTACTCACCTTACCCTTTTCCCTACCTTTGTGTCTGTCTTTGTTACATCTGTGAATCACTCTTCTGTTCCTCCTCTCGACTCTTTTGTGACTCTGATATTTCTCCTCTCTGTCAAGCCTGACGTCAACTAAAGTGTTAGTGATAACTATCATAAGGTCTGCCGTTTGATATTAATATTGCTCTTGCCTATTAATTTTGAATAGAGGGTGCATGTTGTCAAAACTGTACACTCTGTTCAATGATATGATAGATAATATCCTGTATTTATTTAACTGGCCGAAAAATGATGGAATGTGACCTGAAATTGCAATACAAATAAATGGAGTCAAGCACGCCATCTTAAAAAATTAAGGAAATGGAAAGTGAGTGAAAATCATAGGTTTATTGGCTAACTTTTAGGGCAATCGATTTTATCGGAATACAAGGATAAGTTACCAAAGACAGAAAAGTCGGAAATTTAAATAAAATATGTTTAATTTAGTAATAAAGTCTCCTTAAATTAAAAACGCATATACATATAAAGGGCATTCAAAATTGGTAAAATTACAAATGCATTTGAAATCAAGCAAAATTATTCCAGATTAGAAAAGGGTTCATTGAATGAACATAAACATATGTGAACAAATATTCGGAAATAAAATAGAAATACCATTCCTACTCTAGTCCAAATCGGCTATGTTTAAATTTATGCAGCAGTTAAAAGGTATCACAGTACAGATTTGATTATAAAAGTTTCAGCAACTTTATTAAAAGTAATTCCTATTTAAAGTCATAAAAAATATTTTTAGTTAAAATAGGCCGTTTACGTTATCGTACGCATAGCTTTTATGCATATTTAAAAATAAATAAATAATATTTTTTTATGAAAACTTCGTAAAAATTAATCATGAACGCTAGTATGCAGTCAGTCAACTCTTAAAAAATAATTAGAAAACCCGATCACGTGTCAAGGCAGTGTGCAGAATCACTTTAATATATTTATTTATTTCTATCAAATGGCAGGCTTTACAATAGTTATCATTAGCCCTTTAGTTGACTTCGGGCTTCACAGAGGGGAGAAACGTCAAGTCACAAAATGTCGAGAGTGGGAACAGAAGAGTGATTCAGAGATGTAAAAGAGACAGATAGAAACAAAGGTAGAGAAAAAGTTAAGGTGAGGTGCGTACTGTGGAAGTGGTGGAATATGACATACAGCAAATGGGTCATGGTAGTTTGAAGTTTGAGGTCAACTGCTGTTTTATAGACTTTTTTCCGTATAATTATACGTTGCCCAGGGTGCACCGCGTGGAGGTAAGTCTATCGCACACCCCTCATTTTAATATATAAAACAGGTCATTTTGCAAACCATATATCCTTCTGAAATCATTTAACCTAATTGGGTCATACCTAAAAATCAAATTCGTGAGTGCATATTCATTTACAAATTTCGTTTTACTTGTTTCTAAGCCTACAAGACTGACTACGAACTGCTGAAGTTAATTCTTTGAATTTACGCTGTCTGAATAAGGGAATCCCATAAGTTTTTTAAATACTTTAAATACTTTCAAATACTTTTCTGAAATTCAAAATGTCCTTACTTTTAGTGTTCTACTTGTATTTTTTATGCGAAAAGCGAAAAAAGGCCCCTTTTGACACAGAGGCGAACCAAAGGTCGAGCAATGTGTGACAGTTGGCAAGAGAGGAATATTATATTTCAATATTAGGAAGGTTTGATAAGGACCTGATAAGCATTGAAAGTAAACCAGCGAATTCCAGGAAATCTATGCCAGTTTTAAGCGATCTCATATTAGATACACAAGTCTTTTAAAAATGAAATTGATATTGCAGTCACATTTCAAAATTTTGCTCCAGTCTGATGTCAACCTTCCAATGTCCAATCTTAAATTCAATTCTGCCTCGCCAAAGAGAAAGACAGAAATATGGTTTATTAAAGGATAAAATGTCAAGAGCAATTCAAAAATTCTTGAAATCTAGTCGGAAATTTCATAATTCTCACTGCATCGTGTATTCACAAACCATACACCCGTCGTTGTTAGAGCTGTGTTCTTGATGACTGATTTAAACCCATTTTGGCAACTCTGCAGAATATTTTTAAAAGCACATCTTTGAAGTCGAAACTGAAATCTCAAATATGAAACAATATCATGCATCGTTAGTCAATAGACTCAAAAGTGATCACTAAAATTCACCAATATTGGTCAAAGTATGTGGGTGAGGGGATGGAGTTAAGATTAATCAAAAATATTCAAGACCTCTGACTAGCTTTACTTCATCAAGATTCATAAGATTTCGTTTAAATTAATTCTTATTTCAGTGTTTTATAAAGTAATTTTTAACAAAATTTTACACTCTGGTTAGTCGTATTACGATAATGATAAT
The DNA here is from genome assembly GCA_000469805.3 of Hymenolepis microstoma. Classification (NCBI taxonomy): domain Eukaryota; kingdom Metazoa; phylum Platyhelminthes; class Cestoda; order Cyclophyllidea; family Hymenolepididae; genus Hymenolepis; species Hymenolepis microstoma. Next base: position 2,969,665 of record LR215995.1, on the reverse strand, counting down.
TTCACTTCGATAACTGTATTTCTTTCGACAGTCAAGAGCAGATTAGGGCTAAATGCCAAATAATGTGTTTTATTTCTTCGCCAAAGATAATTTGTTGATGTGTTAATTTTTTGAAATTCGCAAGAAATTAATCAAATTATTGCTAAAAAGAATTTGTCAGAGAAGTGATGGGCAATTATTTCCCTAATTAACTTGTCGGTTACATTTTTCCTACACAGAAAGGCTTTTATTTTGAAAATGTTTAATGATTCAAAAATGGAGACAAAGTCCATTATTCTGTGTTCCTTTATGTGTTTCAAAATTGCAATTTCAAATTGTTAGAACTCAGTTTATGCCCTTTTAATTGGAGCTCTGTCTTAGTGTAGATTTAGGAAGCAAATATTTTTCAAATTCTTTAAGAAATATAATGAACGTAAAAATCTACAGAAATAATTGTCTTTAAAAGTTATGAAACTACATATTCTTCCATACCCTACATATAAATATTCATCTTCCTAAAAATAACCCCGTAGGACGTGGAACTTCCTTTCAGGTATATGTAGTTCTTCTCTAAACTCACAACAAAAAATGGCGACCAGCTGAAGAGAGCTGTGTAATCTTGTGGTGTTTACTTTAATGTGGAGAATCCAGAAAATTGAATAGGACGCCATCTTCCTTTTGCTTACTATTCAATGCTTTTTTCCGATTTGAGGAAGGAGTTCTCTGTTGATAGACGATCTCGCTGACTAATTACACCACACTTTGCTTGCCTTTGTCGATAGGCGAAGTATGGCGACTTTAGCATTTTTCCTTTTTCTTTAAAAAATTATTAACAGGATTCTTCTAGTCTGTTTATGGTGCCCGAGTTATTTATCCAGCAAGCTGCCTATTTATTAATTAAAATTCCACCATATGCCTCAACTTAACCTAATCGTTTAATGCGGTAAAGCCTCTTTTCACTCTTAATTTAACGTGAGTTAATTGAAAATATTAACCAAATCAATTGGAATGACATCTTAATTGAAATCAGGCAACTTGAACACCTGCGACTATAAATAAGACAGCTTAAAATCTTAAAAGAAATAATTCAATTTTCAATCAGAGATTATAAGGTAAAAGAAAAATTTTGGCAAAATAAGCACAAATATGTTAAAATTTTCCAAAATATCGCATCTTGTGAATATAATATCACAAATGCAAATATCTACTTAGTTTGAAGTAGCTCAAGTTCTATTAACAATACCACTTCAATTGACAGGCTGCGTAGGACCTAGGAGTCCCAATACGAAATTAATGATTTTCCCAAGCCCACTCCGTGAATAAGGGGTCAAGTGGGACCACTTGTATATTGGGCAAATTGGAGTTGACATAAGAAGAAAAGAAAAGACGTCTGCACGGGGCCATCCGAGTTTTGTGAGAGAAGCTAAACGATGTAAGTTTGAAGAGCTTGTCAGACTTACCGTCCCTTGTTCGATGATGATCGACTAACAGTTAGGGCAGAGGGGTACGCCAATAGGGACGCATCATATTAATTATTTCTATTGAACTGGTACTACTAGCCTACTCCGACTTTATGAAACAATATTTCTGAAAACGACGATGTAAAAATATTTGAAAACTATTCCTGTTTCTCATACACCCTGATACTTTCATAATTGAAGGGGTTAAGCAACAAACTACCAACTCATTAATTACGTCGCATTTACTTAAAATGAATTTCACTTGCCCACTTTTGCCAGTAAGACTAAACGGGTGAGTCAAAGTGTGTTGAAAAATGGTCAAATTACCCTTCAAATCGAGATATTAAACGTCTCGCGGATGGGATCAATACGCTATGATCTGTGGGAAATGGGACATTAAAATATATCCTAACTTAGTAAGTGGATCTATCAAAATTGATTCGTGATGCCCGTACATAATTTGTAGCCACTTGGACTTCCCACCACTGGTTTCCAAATTGGACTATTCCATGCGTTTATCTTGCTGGAAAGAATCGTGAGGAGTAAGCAGGGGTCATAAGTCTTAAGTCTACCTTCATTAGAATTCTGTAGGAGTTAGGCTGTCCGCTTTTACATAGGACATATAATCCTCACTGTAGCATGCAGTTGTTTCGAACTAAGTTTTTCCAGCTTGGATTCATTGTTCTCGAATTGGGTCCATAACAGTTACGATTTGTTGACCAGTTTATTTAGTATAGCTATAAAAAGCGCTATTTATGCTACTCTCAAATGCTTTGCTAATATTTTGAAGAATTTTTGATATTGACATAATAATGCATAATCATTTATATTTTTCTGCTCAGTTTGTTTTTTTTTGTTTGTTTGTTATTAGTCAATCCACCTATTAAAAAAATGAGGTTCACTTATTTTTAATAAAATTAGCTATAAATAAGGTGTGAACAGTGTTCATTTGATGTTACTGTACACTACACTGATTTCACTAGCCACGGAATGTGGTTTCAAATAATGGCATTCATTTAGCTCTGCAGTAAGCTTAACAATAACTTCCATAATTAATTAACCGTGTCCGTCATCGCAAATGCAGAATTGCTACAGGGTAGGTCAGTGGAGTTAATTGTTAACGACAATTCGGTATGCCACCCAACTTTTGTGGATAATATATTTCACGTCAGTCAATTCAGACTTTCGTTAATAAATTAATCCGGAATAATATTTAAGAATGTTTTCTTTCTAAAACTTTGTCAGCTTTCCGCTCAAAAATAAGATTTATCAAATCTTATTAAGTGAAGGTGCCTCATATATCCCAATCTGGTCAATAATTTCAACAGAAGTTAAAAAAGATCGGTCATTTCATTATATGCCAACATTCCAAAGATTTTAAGGGGTTAAAGTTCATTTTTGTAAGGTGGTAGTGAAGATTCAAGGTGACATGACTGATCATTCAATGAACCAAAAATCTCAGCATGTTTCGAATCTGGGCTCAAATAGTGGGATAGAGTGGTGAAAATGTGGATTTGTTACATGTGATATTACAGTGTGAATTATACCCCACAGGACAAGGTAGACAACTGATTTTGGACTTTAATATATTTAAGTATTTTAGTGTCTTCACTACAGTATAAACCCACCTCGCCTTTTGATTCCTTGAGCAGTTTAATTTCTAACAAAGCGAAATTACTATTTCGAGCGCTCAAATAACATTACATTGTTAGCTCTTGACAACACCATATGGAATAACGTAGGCTTCAATGCTTTACAATCCCACATATATTATGAAATGATTATAAATAAAATGTACAAAAAATAAATAACAATACACATATATTCACGAGCATTTCCCTCTTTCTATACATTAGTGTATGACTCCGAATAAAATATGTTTATGCTCAACTAAATATATTAAAAATTATCTAAAATTTTCAAGGTGAGCATATTTTGGTGGCTTCATTATTTTGCACTACTCAATGCTTTAATAATGTAAATCTTGTCCAAATTTTCATTATTTATTTTTGTCAGATATTTTATAAAACATCAGAGTACAAATTGAAGCACTATCGTTGTATCCAAATTTTGAAATTTCGACTTACTCATCATGTGATGAAAAGACATCATTGTGTATGAAGGCGTGGTTAGAATACTGGAATAGCTAATTATTACCGTAACTCATTTCAAAAACAAATTCGCCCATATCTTTTTAGTTAATCATATGAAAACAAGCAATTTGTGAATTTATTCACAAAAAAAGGCGAATAATTGAAATCAAATTACCCTTTTCAGTGGCAAGAGTATTATTCACTTACCATAAAGGTGGCGTTGAGTCGTGAGTGCTTTTTTATAATATCTCAACAATCGTTTTATAAAATTGAACATATATGGCAAAGCGTCCCTAGCAGCTTCTATAAGTATGAGAGTACGGAAATGAACTTTGAAGTGAAGCTATAATTTTTATTGATTCATTTAGGATAACTATAAAGTAGATTAATATCCATGGCTAAAGATAACTGAACCCTAAATTCTTGACACATCAGCATTCTACCATTCTCGAGGTCCATTATAATTACGCTTTCTTTACTCTAAATCAACTCAACTTATTTTCACTATAAGCTCCTGAACATCATGTGAGATTACTTTGCCTTTTCAAACCTTGAAAGAAAAATATGAGTTGAAGAGTATGTGCTGTGCATAACGCAACCAAGGCTCAACAAGGAGATCGCATGCGCACTGGAACAATCTGGAAGATGCGGCCGTACCACTGATCGCGTAGGAAGTAAGTGCAGTCGTGAGTGCAGAGATCCCTCAGCCAACCACCAATCAATAGTCCTGCATTGTCTGACAAACCTTAAACTGCATTTTAGTGACCAAGTTTTGTGGCTGTCGGGCAACCAGAATAAACGCCAGTCACACCATACTCTCTGTTTATTCGATATTGTTGAAGTAGCCTGGCTAATTTTGGCATCAATTTCGTACTATGTAGATTTTGCCATGAAGATTGCTGGGATTTAGTTCAGGCCTTTTTATTTAGCCTCTGTTACAAGTTAAAACTGGTCATTCTGGTTCAAAATCGGCCTACAAGCACCGGACATCGTGCGCAAGAATTTTCTGCTATCCAGGGGACAAATGTATAAACTGAAAACCTGAAAAGTGAACTAACTATTTAGAAGCATTGCACAATTCGAAACCGAAGTTCAAATAAAGTGAAAGTCCATGATACCTTGACGCTACCTTAAGCATCTTTTTTGAGCCATTCCTTCAACTTTCCATTGACCTATTTCACGTGTTTCTCAAAATTCAAGAAACCTTAATATTTTATTGCAGAAGGAAATTATTATAATTGCATTTATTATCCATGTCAATTAACAAATGTGATTACCATTTACGTGGTTATTAAAGAGAGAAATATTTATCCAGATGGCATAACTCTACTCCTAATTTCATGTGAACACTGAGCCGAACCTTTGGACCCACATTCTGAACCTGGAGACAATTAAAATGTGAATGGTCTAATAGATCCAACAATGGTAGTAATAATATTGATAATCTGAATAGAGTCTTAAAATCCATTCAAAAACTTCCTTCTCATTCCTCCCTAGACGTGTTGATTATTATCAATAAATTACCACCTAGCCTTATTGTGATGATATTCACATATTGCAATTTTCAACTGACATTGTGATTTTCTCAGTGCAAGGATAGCATGACAGTATCAAAGGAATCAATAGACAAATATTTGAAATATTCTCAACTCAACGTGAGAGTCCGCGCAAACTGTGCTCTATTCCATCAGTTTGATTTTTTTCCATATTTGGCTTTTTTTACTCTGAGGGTCGGATTCAAGGAAGCATTTACCTTCGGACCTAGGTCCTTCAATTTTGGATTTCACAGAGCAAGCATGAATGTGCAAGATTACAAGGGATGTGCCTACACATCCGACAGCAATTAGTTGGAAAAATGGTTGTTCAGCCTATTTTCTTCTTTCTAACAGTGATGTATCGAAAAATGAATTGCTCGTTTACTTTCGTTTAGGTCAATGTCTTTGTAATATTGACAATTTACACCAATCGCCTCTTTGTTGTTTGAATCTAACCCCGTTTTCCTTTCGATAACAAGTTGTGGAAAATATCTGCAAAAAAAACTCTTCAAGTTCTACTTAATTCCACAATTTGGCCATCGCTTAATTAATTCCAATTTATGATATTTTCATTTTTAGCCAGATTAAAAATCCATAAATATACACTAGAAAATTTGAAAAGTGAATTGGCGGAAGTCAAGTTTAGTGCAATCCAGAAACACAATAGCCTCTAGAAGAATTAGTGCGCTTTTAGTCTTATTAACCATAAAGTATTCATCAATGAGACTTGTAGCGGATACAACAAAAACAAACCTTGACCAAACCTCAGCAATCCTTTCCGTTGAAAGTCCACGAGATGAGATTGGTTTCTAATTTAGTAAATAGGAAACAGAGCATATGACGTAGAAAGCGTTTATTGCATATCTTTACAAACTGTCCACATTTTTAGTCATTAAATACGATCCGTGTCATTCCATATTGCATAAACGCGATTTCCGATTGGCTGGAAGAGTTTTCTATGGTGAATGCGATTCCTCTGATCAGATTTAGTAGCGCTGTTCACTCCACAGACTCATTGATTAATAGTAATGACAAATATTAATTATTACTAAGATCCGGCAATGAGAATCGCTTATACAATCAATGTTATGTACGAAATGAAGATTACTTCGCAATTTTAATCAAAGGAAATCTGAGCCATTTGAAAAAAATGAAGCGCTCTGACAGGCTTTGCAAGTAATTACTAAAAGAACCTTAATATATTGACGAATATTAAAGTCCTTGGGTCGTTCATCTTTAGCAAATTGCGTCATGTTTCAAGGTTGAAATTTGGAGATTAGATCTTTAGGCTTCTGCTAGAAGTCACGCGATTCCCCGATTACTAACAAGCGAATTGAAATTACGTCTTTGCTGTTTTTCCTCCTGTTTCATCAGAAATAGGTCATCTAAAAGAGTATCATTTAATCGACAAATTTGACCTTTTAAGTAAGGTTATTTCAAATAAACTTTATTCTTTCCGAAGTATTTTTTATTTTGTCTATTTTTATACAATTGCTATTTTTTCTCGTTTTCTATTTTCCCATCGATGCAGACCGGGAAAGAAATATCTTGGGAATTAAAATGAAAATTCGTTTGATCGTGTAAAATATTGATTTTGACATGTTGCAACAATGTTGATAAAGTCACAACTTTTCAGACAGTATGCCACTGATAGCTTTTGCAAATTGTGAAGAAATCAATTTTTCATTTTTTATAAAGTAATAATTCGAAAGCTTTAAGACTTCAAGAGAATTTGCGTACAACTACTTGAAATAGTATTTTATGCTTTTACTTCAAAAAGAAATCGCACCTCCCAGTAAGCGTACGCTAATTAAGTTTCTTAAATCTTACATAATTCTTAACAACTGTTTTCGGCCATCAAGAATGTCGTAATCAACACCGAACAACCCACAAATAATAGTCCAATAAAGGTAGAAGTTCGTAGTTTGAATGAATAGATGATCGGCTTCTTGATCTTGGTGAAATTCACTGTTCAGTAAATCGAGGTTGTCGAGACAGATGTTTCGTAAACATTTTCACCTGTTTCAAGAAGCTCTCTAGCTGTTGGTACAGCATAATTTCTCTATTTTTCAGTTAGTTTCATTAAATATTTTTGCTGATTTTCTGTGACTTGTTCAAGCTTATCTGTTTTTTGCGAATTTTCTTTATCACTCACAAAATAATGTGTTCTCATTCAAATTCATATTTGCCAAATAATGTAATTTGAGCATATAATCTCAAGATACCTGCACACGACGGGAATAGAGTGGCGAAGGCCAGGTTGAAGATGGTGAAATTTTAAATGGCACTTACCAATTTCATCCGATCGAATAGTAATTTCATAATTAACCGCTATCTTCGGTGTAAAAGGGAGGGGGTAAAAGTAAAATTAATATTAATATTGCCAATTTAAAAAATATATAATAATTTACGTACTTTGATTTTTCCTCCTGACATAAATATAGTCAACTATCCCATTTAGGCATAATTAAATTAGAAATATAAGAATTTAAATGAAAAAGAACAAAATTTTGATATTCTCATTGTCACTTTCATTACATCTTGAGTTATGGTAAATATGACTTTTATTGTAATATTTCACAGACCATAATTAAACTAATTTGCATTTTTTAATGACTTTCTTGTAACTAATTATAAATATAACATATTTAATCATTCGCAGATAATTTTCTGCGTTTCACAATATCCTCTAGCGGATTAGCTACCTAACTAAACCTGACTGTACTCAGAAACCTCACTGGCAGTTTCTCCTAGTCCGTAAGATCCCTAGAATTAGCTAAGCTAGTTGCCAAGCTAAGAAGAGACAGAGGTATCCAGGGTACGCGTTTATTCTAGACATGCATGGCATGGAATGTAACAAGGGATGAAACCCAGTCATTCAAAATGGCGAATTAAGTAAAACAAGCGGAGGCTTTTGATTGGCCATTGGCTGTGTCCCCACACTCAATTCGTACGCGAAGTTGAATGCCGCACCTTCAAGTCACGCTGTGCGCTCGCTCATGCGATGACGTGTCCCACAATCCCATAGCTTCCATTATCTTGTCAAAATCTAATTTAATTAATAATAATTACCCTGAATAAATAATTCACCTCAATTCTGAAACAGCCGAGATTCATTTACGTTTTTTCTTTATTTAATGGACTTGATTATTACAAAATTTAAGTTTATTGGTGAATTTCGAAAATGAATATAAGATTGCTAGTGCGCTGGGCGATATTGGAGAACTTAGCTGAAGGTCACTAAAATGTCTGGCAGGTAATGATTAAACTCCACCAAGTGTTGTGGAAGAAACAGAACAGTAATGTGTAAAATAGGAAAATATTTAGAAAGCAGAATTCTTCAATCTGAGGTTGTAGAAAGAGATATAGAAAGTTTTATTTATTTAATATGTAGATAGATGTAGAATCAAGTGCTGATTACTAGCTTGCGCTGGTACCATAGAGAGATTTACTAATAAGTGACAGTAGCAGGAACCGATTTAAGGATCCTGATATGAGTTGAAGGGATGTTGGAAAGTAGGAGTCGATGGTACAATATTTATAGATAATTGTTAGAGTTTGAGGACAAAGTAGGGAAATTAATAAAATCAGCTTTCTAGGATGACAAAATGAGTATCACGATATTGGTCTTGGTAACAACACGTGCTCAACACATCAACTTAACAAATGGCAACTTTTGTGTTGGTTTGGATCGCTGGCATGCGCTCTAAAATTACTATCAATTTGTGAGATTCGGTCATAACCAGCTCACGCAAATTTAAGTAGAAAATATAGCCATTTTACTTTCATAGTCAAATGAGTAAGCAGCGCATTCAATATTAACTTATGTGAGTTGATTTGTGCTAAACGTCAATCCTGGTCTAAAGTAACTAACTGCCTAAAGGCCTTGAATGCGATAAAGACCCACCTACTCGATTCTATAAGCGTAGAAAAGTCCAACTATGCACTTTCCTCGCCTATGATGATTAAAAGTACAAGTCTTTAATGGCAATATTTAATATGACTTTTTATTAAATCACTATTCAATTTAACCAATCTATCCAGACAATTAATTTAAATAAACTGAATAAGTAACCTGCGAAGTAGCAGCTTTATCAAGCTCGTGAAAAATTTGAGCATCAACAGTGAAAGCTGGAAATATCGCTCCTTTTCCCATCAATAACTGTTGTGCTAAAAATAAAATATTATCGTATGTAGGATATAATCGTCTTGCAAAATTGAAAATAAACTGTTTACGTTATCGTGACTCAAAATACTGGTGACTCTTTGGTGGTGTGTATCCGGAAAAAGAAATTAATTTCACACAGGTTTCTACTTCATATACCACTTTCCATTGGTTTGCAAGCCGTTTATCGATTTCTTCAGTGCCCTGCTCCACTTTTTCCAATACCATTCTGTACTTCATCCCTGTTTTAAATTTATTGCTCCAACGACTTCTTCTTCTCCCAGTTTGTCCAAAAATATAGAGTTGCCTAAATAAAGCATTGGTATTTTAGTTGCAGTAGAATTAAAATGTAATTGATAGATTGTAAACAGGAAAGAGAGTTTAATTTTTTGATTTCCGGGAACTAAACTGGTCAGAGAAGACTGATAGGCACCAATTCCAGCATCTTCCAAGTTACAATCTGGCACTTAAACCATCATGTTAATGTGATTAATTGATTCATTAGAGAGAACTAATCTATCTATAAAATGCACGATCTATGAAGTGACCGCATAGTCTTCCTTTGAAGGACTAAAGTCCTATCAAAAATCGTTGTGAAAGTAATTAAATTTTGTTTTGGTTTATGAAAGACTGGTTATTTGTTAATATTTTGTGATTAACGAATTGCTAAAAGATATTTCACAACTTTTTACAACTAATAGAGGGTATTCCCTAATTTAGAAGAATTAATTCTTTAGTAAATCATTACTTGTTAACTAATGGGCCCTGGTTCAGCAATTACGAGGATTCCTTTTTCAAACGAATATTTATTAGTTAAGAAAAGTTCTATTTCTCGCTTTTAGCATTTTCCAAACACATTGGTCAGTAAATTCAGAACAGCAGAAAACTGTAAGATAATCCTCAAATGCGCTTTTCCACCGATAAGATGCAAGAATTCGTAGTTCAACTACTATCCCTCAACATGCCACCCAACCAAGATTGAAAAAATCTCCCATAAATACTTAAAAAATGTTTGCATAAGTATCAGGACTTTGTTTATTAAAATGCAAAGCAATCATTTACTTGTTTCTGTGTTTTAATTATTTAATTTCATTTATTTTCCGTTCTTTTAATAATAGCCAAATTTCAAAATGTTGAAAAGATGTTTACCTTTAAACAAGGGCGCTATATCAATAAGAATATATCATATTTAGGAATTATTCCATTATTTATTTTAATAGAAATGTCAAAGCTGTTTTCTGTTCTCCAGGTACGACATTTTTCGGATGCTGGACTGTTGATTTTTTTGGCTCTGGGATTTTTGTGCCTTGAACTCTCTTCAGTTGACTAATGTTTGATTACCTCGACCTCTACCAAACAGACTAAGGCTTATTGCTATATCAGTGTGACCCATTCTAAATTGTAAATTGTTTATTAATTGCGAGCTCTTTCACAAATATACGGATATTCAGGTTTGCAGATTTGACAGAATTATCTCAATTTTTGCTGTAATGTTACCACGATCCTCTTCTCGCTACACTGACTATTTGCTTTTGACAGTAAGAAAACAAACAGAAATGTCAAATTCGCGATTGATTTCCAGTCAAAATGGCCGATGCACTAAAAAAGTCATATTTCGATGCTTCCATGTCGATTTCCAATCATAAAATGATTGCCATTTTTTAAATTTACTTCTTTTATTAGCATAAATTTGAGCTGTATGCAGCAAAAGAGGTTGACAGTGTGGGCAATTAATATTTAATTGAAGTTGTTCGAGTGTAAGTGGTGAAGTGTGTGTGTGTGTGTGTAACTTAAATAATCTTGAAAATAACTTTTAAATCATTTAAAAGAATACTAGATACTTGGACATTCAGTTAAGTTGAACATATATTCAAGCATCTATCTGCTTTCTTAAAGAAATGAATTCCGACACAATTTCATTTGACGCGGTTTAGGGCAGAGATGGAAATATTCATTTAAACACACTTGATTTCAAAAGCTTTCATCAGAGAGAACCAGTAACGTGAAAATTCAAAGTCTTCATATATTAGTGCTTTAGAGAAAGATATTGAAAATATTCCTGAAGATCATCTCCTCTGATTTAAATCCACAGTGCCTGTTCAAATTAATCAGTCATATTTTTTATGTCCGCTTTCATCTCACCTTCTCCTACAACTATTCTCCTGCTTGGATTACGACTCATTGCCCTTATAAATATATTTTAAATTTGATTATTTTCCTCTGAGTTGATGCAGGCTTCCGGGGCCTTGAAATGTATTCTAAGTTAGCCAAAATTTCTGTTTCAAACCTTTAAAAATTCTTATAAATATCATCTCCGATGTGTTAAATTTCAATACAGTTCATATAAGAGCATTAAAGTTAATAATTGATCAATAACTAAGTGTATCTGAGCATGAATTTTGGTTGTTACCATTTAATATATACTACTGCATCAAAAATGGTTCATTCAAACATGACTTTTTATTTGTAAAAAGGCTCCTACAAAGGGCTGGTGAGAATCAAGTCAGAGCATTTCTCCTTGGCTGTCAGTCAAATCACCAATGGCGGAATGCTCTTTAAATCTATTTATAAGAATGACAGGCAATCATAATGACAACTCTCGACAAAAAAACGTCCACTCGGAAATGAAGCATATACTCAGGGGCTTTTAGGCATTCTTCAAACAGAAAGTTATTAATATCGACACTGTTTCATTTCCCTTCAAAATGCTTTCGATTTATATCGTTTTTTTCATAAGGTTGATGCAAGACTTTTTGTTGATTCATTTACGAGGATTACTATTCCAAATTTAGCTATCTCGACTCAGCTGCGTAAGATCATGGAAGTTGCTTGGTAGGATGTAAGGGCTTACTATTGGACAATTGATCATTCTCCAATGGATATTGCAGAATAATCCCAATCGAGAAGCGGAACGATAAGAAAGTCCTTTAAATGGTAGAATAGCCTATTGTTATGACTTCAAATACAATAAGAGTCGGACTTGCTCTTCGTGCCCTTTTTTTGGTTTAAGGTGTTAAACTGTAATTTTACTATGATTATGACACACCAACGTTTATACCTGTAGTGTTTAGGCCTTAACTGTGGGTTAGGGAAGGGTATCATCAATTCTCACAGGTTGTCTCAAAGGTGCGCACCAGCCTAGCCAATATGCAGACTCACATAGCTTGACAGTTATTTGGGACAAAACCACCATCAATCTGACGATGTTTTGACTACCCAACATAAACATAGTGAACAGAGCTAATATTTCTTTCAAGTGCCTTCGTTTGGTTGGTTAACTTTATTCTCTCTCTCATCCTACTTTCTCTAGTCTGAGTCAGTTCTAGTCCAGTGATATCTAGTGGGCCGATATAACCATAGTGGCAGAATCAGATCTCCTAACTGTACTATAAAATGCAAGATTCAAACTTTACAGAACCTGGTTAAGGCCGTCTAACAAAGAGGGTGACAAAATACGAATTTCCCATCAAAAGGACTCCATGATGTCATCTGTCTGGCCAAGAAAACTTCCCAATATGATCACAGTGGCTTGTTATAATCATAAAAGCAGAATCAAATCCCCAAACAGTGCTATGGAAAAGGAGAGTCATACTTCACAAGAGGAAGTAGACGATGACTCATATAGAAAAAAACTAGTCCTTTCATAAAAAATTTTCGTATTTCGTCTCTCCATCACCGCTCCCGATGTCTTTGCTTAGTACTGGTGCCTTCCTCTTTCTCACCTCTTATTTTTTCGACTCATTTCTTGGTGCTCTTATATTTGAGAATGGCTATTTTTGCAGACCTCTGGGGAAATATTTAACTTAATTTTGATTTAACTGAGAATTGTGAATGTGAAGTTCCTGCACACCATGACTCATAGACCTGCTCAATTACTCCTACTAACATATAGCACTTCCTTAAATGGCAAAGAACAAAGCGCAAGAAATCAATCAATCGTCTTATCGTACCCCATTTCGCGTCCCATATTTTTCTAAAATGGTGCTGCCGTCCCTCTCACTCTTCCCAATTCATTGTTTCGTTCTTTCCTCCTTTCCATCCCAAATATTCCAACTGTCCAATACACGTTCGCTTAATGAAAATCGTGTCCTCCTCGTTCGTTAAAGGCTGTTTTTATCCGTTAACACTTGACAGGCCACAAGTTCAACAAGAGGAAGTATCAGTTGCCTTTTCAGGCTTTAGAAGCAACATCACTCAGAATTAAAGCTACTTTAATTGCAAGCACGCAATCTTCTCCACTCAACTTGCTTCTTTAGATAGTGTTCTAATCTTGTCAATTACGAACTAAGTTTGAGACTTGAACTGTTTGAGCACCTTTAAGTTGCCATTTCTGCTATGTCATTTTCCATAGGCAAAAAATTATGAATATCTCATTTCTCCCTATGTTTTGTGTATTAATTAACTGTAATAACAAATCTTTCATGGAAGATTCGATTTTTTAATTATTCTCTTTCTTTATACGTTACTAAATGTCTTCAAAGTGGGCAGAGACAAGGTTCGTGATTCAAAGTTCATAACAATAATTTGATCTGCAATCAATAAATTTAATTAAAAAGATAAAGTATATTTCTGCTTTGTAATTTTCTATATATTAATCTTCCTTCTCCCCTATAGCAGATCTAGCTACCCTAATAAGCCTCAACAATGCTCAGAAATTTCTGTGTCAGGTCTTCTTAGTCGGAGAAGCTAACGCGATGATAAAGAGAAGTAAGACGTGTTGCAAGCGAAATATTTATTGTAACTCGTGATATTGGTAAACATGATTAGTTATCACATAAATCAATAAATTAATAGTGAAATATCTGAGCAGTGTTCTGCGCGTACGACGCACACTCCAAAATGTTCGATAGCGCATTTTATCGCGTACGCCATACCTCCTCCCTCACCCCCCCCCCCCCCCCCCCCCCTCCCGCTCCCCACTCTTAAATATTCCCACTTTCTGAACAAAGTAAATGTGAATTAAAATATTTTTCCTCAAAGAAAATCCTTTAATCAATCAGATAAATTTGCAGAAATTTTGAAATTTATTAAAATTACAATCTAATTCTTAATCAGTTGGATAGTCGTAATTTATAAAGGAAGTTTTAAATTAATAATATTCACAATGTCTCTAAATGTAAGAATTTTGAAATTACGAAGATACACCGGTTTTCTAAATATCAACCCTGAAAATTAGCCCAAAATGAAATTTCGTGAAGATACAAGCTCATTTTCGTGTCAAATGAATGAGCGTTTGACAGCCAAATGAATTGTAATGGAAACGGGTGTCCGTTTTTTATCTTTCTTGGAATGAATCCTAATTTAAAACGTTGAATTGACATTTTCCGTCAAAATTTTGGATATGAGAAAATTAAATTAGATTTCGATTTCACTTTGTCAAGTGCTTTTTAATATCATGAATTTTTACAATTTGATCCCAACAGAAGGCCACACCAAGAGTATGATCGAAATGTGATTGAACTTAAACCTTCAAAATCTGTCAACGCTGTTTAATGATAACAAAATAAACAAAAGACCAAGATTTGAGTTGGGCCGATGATTTACTGCGTAATTAACGAGAATGAACAATGTTGATGAGAAAGCCCTCATGGCTGTTGAATGAGGTGCTTTAAACGCAACACAAATTTGTACCTCACTTACCAATTTAATTGAACGTATTGTTTAATATTTACTTTATTACGACTCCCACCTAGATTTTTATTATTGCAGTCCTTCTTGAATGCAGTGCCAGTAAGAACCATGGCAGTAGAACCTTCTAGCTCCTTAAATGGAATAGATAAAATTGCTATAGTCGGGAAGCCATCCAATTCAAATAAATAAAATTAACGATATTAATCGAATAACAATGTATACGTCGTATTCTTATCGATTCAGTGAGGTCGTCAACATATAAATGTGATCGCTTGAGATTTGTGGTCTCCAAAACGTGAATCTCATTCCATCTCTAACCTGCATATTTGTTTTCGATTAAAGGTACTATTTGTTTTCCGTCATAAATATGTTGCTACTGAAAACTTTTCAGTAAATTTGTCGTATAAATTAAGTAAAATGAAATAAAAGAATTAAGTATCAATTAAGTGTTATATTGTGTCTAAAAAGATATGAGCATTACAAGTGAACTTAACTTTTAACATTGTATTCTCACGAAAAATTTGAGAGCTAATTTTAACTTTTTATTAGCATCAAGGCATCAAGGCATCTTTATTTGTAGATTTTCCTCTCTGAGAGAAGGACACTTTTTAACATCTTTATCTGCCATATTTATACCAGAATATATATTTACAGCATTAGCCAGTTCTTTTTAAATTTTAAAGCCATAACTGAATTTACTTTATTACCTAACTGACTTGCATGTTTCCTTTCTTTTAAATTGATACCGAAATATCGGCTTGTGGAACATACAACGGGGAAACTGATAGATTGCTCTTTATTATTAAAGTAGGTTTTTGAAAATCCACTTCCTTACTTCTATCTGAGTGGTTTTGTAAGAGCCACATAGGTATTGTAAGGATTCTTCCAAACGACTCAATACAGCTATCGAATTTGATCACTTTGTCATGTGTTGGAAGCTGACGAAGAATTGAGCACCCTCTTTCCTCTTAGGAAGAATCAAGCCGTAGTACCCTGAATAGAAGTTAAAGCTTTTACAGCTCCCATGAAAAATATATGTCGATATAACTATTATCCCATCAAGGAAATCCTTAACTGCCTCTACCAAATTATAAAAGCCTACAGAGGGACACAGTGGCTATAATTGCTCAAAATCTTGAGAATAAGCCTAATGCTTGCACTTTAAATCATGGTTTTTCTTGGGAAATACCTTTGACTAGATAGATTTAGTGAACGAGTAGACATCATTTGTGATATAAATATACGAGAGTGGAATTCAACAATTTATAAACCACTGTCAACAGAATAAAGCCTGTAAAATACGTTTTAGCTTCCCAAAATTATTTAATTTTGTGTCTTTCAAGGTGACTTTCTCGAGAGCGATTATGTTTGCTGACCCGTATACAAGCTATCTGAAATCGCTTATTATTACTTTCGCTGTCGATTTTGAAAGTTAATTAAGAGCGTCGGATGACAATTACAATGGAAGATAACTATTCGAAATCTTTAAAACATTAAAGGCTTGTGATAAAATCATAATTTCAATTCCAATAACTTAGTGAGACCATACATAAAGCCATTATTCACAGAGTTTTCGAATAATGCGCATAAAACGGGCAATTAATTCGTTTAAATATCTTTTTTCCCTCCTTATCATATTGCGAACTCTAATTTCACTATCTTGGCGAAAAAATAGCATGTTTCCTGATAATAATTACAAATTTTTATTATCAATTCGTCCTATCTTTGACTTATTGAATTCTTTAACTCGTTCGTCTCCTACTAATTCTCACGGTGGCTATTTATTTAATAATAAGAAGATAATAATATCATATAACTGAGGGACTTATCTCCATTAAAGTGTTAAGGTCCAACTATTGTCAGGATGATAAAATATGATTGACTAAAATGCAACCTTAGATTAGGAAAATGGAAGTAGATTTCATGTACCAATTATCTGTCATCCACACCATTGTGATTTGCAAATTTCTTATTTTCCATTGATTTGGAAACCAAGTTTTAACAAAAATATATGTATATAAATTCAAAAGTATTTACCCGCTATACATGAAGAAATGGACTGAATTTCAATGTATATGACTACGTTCAAATATATTTTTGCTAAAACTTTAAATTAGCATATTTTCTATGCGCTTATATCATTTGAAAAGAATTCGGTATTGGTTCCAAAAAACAATACCATATAGCTTATCCATACAAATGATAATCCCACAATTATTGTAAAAACAGAAAAACATGGACCTAATTATTTAAAAGTTTTGATTTCATTTACCATGCATGCTGGCTATGCTTACAAATCAGCTATTTTAGAAAAAATGTTTAATTTCGCTTCACTACATCATTTAAACTAATAAACTGAATGTATGGATTGGTAACAAATACAGATATAAGTAAATCGATATCTTTTCAAGTTAGTTTAAACGCTCGATGATTAAAGTGATTATAAATTATGATTGATTCACTCTCGCGGTTTTTAAACAAGTCAATTCATATACTCCTCAAGGTTAACCAATCTGATTGGATTTTCATGCGATCGGTTCTCCCTTCGTTTTCATTTGGTTATTTGTCGGTCGCGGATTTTCAACATGGGATTATTCGATAGCATATCATGGTTTCAGTCTGAGGTTTGTTTGATTAATATTTGCTAAAACTTCAGCTTGTATATTATGATGCATGGCTATGGGACACAAGTATTGAACAACGGATTATCAGAGTAAGTTATTTTTACTACAGAATAATCTTAGCATCTGGTACCTAATTACATTATTTTCAAAAAATTTCCAAGTTTGTTTTCTCTTGCAATATGCCCTTATCCGTTCTTTTATTGTCTTCAGGAATTGGGAACAAAGTCGGAAAAAATAATTGGTTGCAAAAATAATCGTGTTGATTTGGATATACTAAATGGTATGTTCTTAGGTTTAATGTATTTTACCATTCTCATTACCAATTTAGGGTCTGCTTACAAGAATAAATCGAAAAATGACTGGACTGCTGAGGTTTGGCGAGGAATTAAAACTACTGCATTCGCATCAATCCACGGTGATTACTGGTTACGACACACATCGCCTCGCGTTGCGGTTTATATTTTATTCCATTTCTCTCTCCAACTTCTGCAGGTCATTTGCTACCTATTGCTTGACCCTCGAACCACTAAGGTATAATATCATTTATTGCTATTTTACAAATTTTTATTGTAATTGATTACCATTCACTTCATACCTACTAAAATAAATGCGTTCTAGCACTTGTTCTATTGCACTTGAGAAATTCTTTTACTTTAAAACGGTTGTGTTGTCAGTATGCTGTTTTCTATCTTTGTGTAGTTCTGTTAATGCTTAAGATTTTTTATTAGGGGTTTACCAGGTCAAGATTTATTATCCATCCCTTTCCAGGTCTTCTGATACCGGTTCTTTAGCATTTTAGAAGACATTTGTTTAACCTTAATCCGGTGGTATTACATTATGCTAGAACCTTTTATTGTTAATAATGCAGATATATCCTCCTCTCCAAGAAGTCGTTCTATTTTGCCAATTTGATTTAATTTATATTTATCTGATAGTTTATTAGCCGTTTCTAAAGTCAGTATTATCGTCCCTCTTTAGTAATTTAGCTCGGCTGATGTTTATGATTGATTTTACCTGCTTATTTTCTGCTATATTTACCTCTGACAAAAGGGGGTTAACTTTCAATTGTCCAGCTTCTCTTTCATTCGCTTTTATTTATTACCTCTTAACGTGTTTACATTTGTCTATTGCCTTAGATAACTTGTCTATTTTATTGCGGACCACTTTTCTTATTCGGAAAACGGGATTGATATTTAATGCGTTTAATGCAATCATAAAATACTTTTGAACTAATTTGTGGCAAATTTGATATATGAATTGTAACAAACTATCAGAAATTTCCTTAATGTTGACCTCACTTCTAATAATTTACGATAGCGATAAATCGTACTAATTCAGAATCTCTAAGTAGACTTTCCTTTAGTTTATATGAAGATTTTGATTGATTGACTAATGTCCTTTACTCAGCCTTTAATCTCTTCTTCATTCGGAGGCTTTCAAATCTGTCCTTTTTTCATTTGAATTGGTTCGATTGGATTATCAATCAACTCCAACCAATTTTCAGAGTATTATTTCGTGCTATTTTCGCATTAATTGCCGTTACAACCTCAGACCGCTATCGGTGGTCACTAATTTAATATCAGTAGCATCTTTTTTCTATAACTTTTTTCTTTAGTAATACATTTGTATATATTAAATTTAAGATAGCTTTTGTCCCGATTAATCTGGCTTACAGACTTTACATACATATTTGTGGCCCGGAGCCCTGGCATCAATTCACTCTGGCGTCATTGTGTCTCAAGTCATCGTACGCCTGCATGTTACTTACCTCCTTGCAACTGAGATCGTATTTACTTTCTTCCTCATCTACACCGCCTCTTATCGCGATTTGCTCATCGATTTTTATTCCTCGGTCTTTATGATATTAAACTATTCCTCCCGTTGTCCAACACTTCCCTATTGAGTTTCACCCTCTCAAATAGTCGGTTCAATAGTCGCAAAGTTGTTGTACTCCTTTCACCGAAAGTATTCTTCTGTTTCCTCGTTATATAACTACCTAGTTGTTAATTATTACGGCTACAGCAATTCAAACTGAAAGAATAGGGAGTGAAGGAAGTTGGCGCGGTCTAGAACTGAACTGGCTCTCTTTGAGATGTCCAGGAGTGCCGCAAATGAGGTTTTATTGTCTGGGCTAAAGTGTATCAACTTTGCTAATTTAAAGAGTTGTGATTGGGCTAATGTACTAGGATATGATTTACTAAAGGCGTGTTGTCTGGACCTTCCCAAAATGCTACATACTCATCCTACTCTAGTCTCTCTT
Organism: Hymenolepis microstoma; assembly: GCA_000469805.3. NCBI lineage: Eukaryota > Metazoa > Platyhelminthes > Cestoda > Cyclophyllidea > Hymenolepididae > Hymenolepis > Hymenolepis microstoma. The sequence goes on along the minus strand of LR215995.1, from coordinate 2,949,918 downwards.
TAAGCTAGAGTTTCTCCTGCTGTTGGCTCTTTATTTTTAAGTAAAAGCTCTAGATTGAGTTATTTTCGTCTAGGTAACAACCTCCGACATTTTGGTCCCAATGGCTTTGGGAGTTGGGTTGGGTATTCTCCACGCACAAATTACTGCCTATGATCCTCAACGACTCAAACGCAATCGACATTCACCTCCTGCGTCGGTTGACTCCACTGCTGATGTAGAACCTCCACAATCCCCGACACCCTTGCCAACATCATCTCTTCCGCTCCCATCAGAGGTCAATTTTTCAAATTTCGTCGATTCGATACCACAACCAAAACCTGTCTCGACTTGGAAGCCAGATAAAGAAGTCATCTTTTCGGAATCTAATCATGTAACTGAGGAAATAAGCGATCAAACCAATAGGTAAAATGTTGATTTTTTTGTTTCGCATGGCAAACAACGCGACTGAATATTTGTCATTTCGACAGTGAAGGAATTATTCTTGTTTCTTCCAGAGGTTGGGTAGCGCAGGTTTATTGACTGAAAGCTGAGGATTTTCAAAGTCTTATCACCCATATATATCTTCTCAAATATTTGCTACTATTGTATATTTCTCGGCACTCGGGAATTCTTTAATCTTCGCGATTGGCAACTCTGGTTTAACGAGTTTTACATATTGGGTTTTACCAAAAGGTCTATTCACAGCCAAACAAAAATTATATTTTTTCTGAAGAGGGGGGGGGGTGGGAATTTGGGTGGTCAGATATGTGATTATTTTCAGCAATGGGCTCATTGTTATTCATTGAAAGAATATTGTTCAACTTCAATTAAATAAAGACTACTTTTCCATTAAAAAAACCCTGTCCTTGAAGCAGGGATCAGATCTCGCATCGTAAAGTTGGGGCTATGGGGTGCGCGATCGACTTACCTCCAAGTGATGCACCCTGGTCAACGTATACTCATACGGCAAAAAAGACTTCAAACTACCCTGACCCGACTGTATGTCACATTCCACCACTTCCGCAGTACTCATCTCGTCTTACCTTTTTTCTCTACCTTTGTGTCTGTCTCTTTTACATCTGCGAATCACTCTTCTATTATCCCTCTCGACTTTTTGTGACCTTGATATTCCTCCCCTCTGTGAAGCCCGAAGTCAACTAAAGGGCTAATGATAACTACCATAAAGCCTGCCATTTGATATAAATAAATAAGTCGGGGCTATCAATTAGTAAAGATTAGGTTTAATTGAATGATATCAGTAACTGTCCTGATATCCCAGAAATGGTCTAGACACAGAACCCTATTTCTAGAGGGAATCACCAGTAATATGTATGCCTAATTTATAAATATATGAATAATTAGTTTTGCTGGTCATAAGGTGACTTATTTTAGACTCGTCATATGTTCGATATGACTACTGTTTATCTCATGAAAATATAATGAGATTTCAGGAGTCGTATAATAATGTTTGCGGTCTGCTTTTCCCATTCAACCTGTGAACTCTTGATAACAGACCATATTTCTCAGTTGAAGTAGGGACTTTCTAACAGTTAGTTTCGTTCTATACTTTTTTTATAATGTTTAGAAGATAAAATCTCATCAATTCTTACTAGCTTAGCGATAGTCTATCCATTCATAATTTACTTTCTTGATTTTATTTGAGCTTTCCTGAAGGCATCCTATTTCCGCTTTGTCGGTTTATCAGTGACTAACGCGAATGCCATAGACTATTTTTTAATCGACTCGGATTGATTTACACTTACTTCCTCTAGGGCATGCCTAACACCGTTCATTCAAAAACATTTTATCGTGGTAATCCAATACAATAGCCAATAATTGATTCCATTATTCCATTTTCGCTTTAGTCAGCAATCGATCGAAGTTAAGGAAACGGAATCAGGGGATAAGCTATTACAAGACTTCAAAGAGGTGAAGAACGAATCTGAGGCATCAGAAAGTTCTAACCCGATGCCTTATCGTCGCCGAGCCCTCTCGTTTAAAATCGTCCCATCACAACACGAGACCGTCACCTCTAACCTTGATGGAAATTCAGCTCAGGACGAATTTCCGTCCTCTTCCGTCAATAGTCCAGACGAAGGCCTCGGGGTTTTGGAAGTGAAAATACCTACCTATTTCCGCAAAAGGAGCGCTTCCCTAAGTCCTGACTTCTGTCTCAATCTTCCTGATCCACCGCTAGAGATGAAGATTCTGCAATTCAAAGAGGCAAAGATGCGTGGAGTGACGGATCCTGAAGTGTTGGCTGATATTCAACATCAACAGGTGCAGCAGCAGCAGCTATCCCCCATTTTGATGAATGTTCCAGAATGGGAAGGTGATGTTGAAGAGGGCGATGAAGAGTCTGGTGATGAGAATGTAGAAATTGCTGGTTAGTTAAGCGCTTTACGATTACAGTAGCTAAGATGGTGTGGTTCGGATAATTTTTTATGCTGGTTAGTATTCTTCCCCCTTAAAGTGTTGACGATAAGTATTGTTATATTTATTAAATTGACTCATCTAGTGACAAAAAAAAAACTTTCCAGGTTCTACTTATTATATATACATGATTAAAAGGTTCACCAAAACAGTCTAATTAGGGTAGGAGCTCAGGAAGAAGATCAGGTTGTGAATTCAGGTCACCAAAAGTCTTACTTTGTTTGAACTAAGGTAGCATGACGTTTCCCATATTTCTTTGTCTTGATGTTTAAACTTAATGTTTTGACCCCCGGTTTCTTTAATGAAATTACGTTCACAATATTCAGATCTTCTTGGTTGTTTGGTTAATTCGTCGCTAATCATGTCACATCTTTTCATGTAATGGCGTTAATATTTGGGTCTTTTGGATCATATTAATTTTAGCCATTCGATAGATGTAAGATCTTAGGTCAATATTGGCATCAAAGGCGCGGAGTTTGGAACTGGTGAGAAAAGTGAGATCTGAGGAAGTCCTAATTGAAGAGAGTTTTGATTGGTGAGCCCTTGTTCTAAAGACTTTTTTAAAAATATTGGCTGAAAACTTCATTGGATGTGTAAGTTTTCATAAACGCAAAAAAGTTATTTCGTTTGCTGCCAAATGTTCCGGAACAGGAAGGATGGCACAGCGTGTCTGATATTGAAAATACATTATTACCCGGCTAGTCGAGCAGCAGGTCTATAATTAGGGGTGATTTATTCGCATAAATATGTTTGATAATCGTTTTTAAATGTTGCTACTATGTTTGCCATATAAAATTACGCAGACTTTAAACTGTTAGCAAGCGCCAACGGATCGGTCTCTTAGTGGCCAACATGCATGTCTTCATAATCAGGTGCTATGCTTTTGATGCTCAACGTGGCTCATCAAGTAAACAGGATGGTTAGTCCTACTGTTGATAATTGCCAAGGTGAATAATGGCCGAATGTAAAGTGCTTTTCTGGTTTGAGCCTTTTCATCTGGTTACCTAAGCTCTGTTTACACCTTATCTCCAATGTTTTTGGCCCAAATTTTTAATGCAGTCATTTTATTTTGTATTGGAGTAAAAATTTATTCAATAGTCAAAATATTTAATTTGGATATATAATTATTGTATTATTAACCAGTTTGTTTTCATTTAATAATGGCTCATGAGAAGAAAATATGAAATTTTATTCTAACTTAATCATTCGTTTCTAACTTCTTAGGTCACTCAAAACTTTTTATACCAGTAGGGTCTGTGTTTTGCAAGACAGGTCTTGGTGTTCTTTGAATTAATCTGTGCATTTACGTCAACTGTGATCGTATTTGGATAAATCGTTGCCGAACTGCATAGTGTGCACCCTTTGGTCGTCACGTTCACTTGCAGAGCGTGAAAGGGAGTGATATGCTTTTGTATGATCATTTAGGAAAATGTTTGTAGACAGTTGTTTTGTCTAGAAGGATGGCTTCGTGGAGTCCTCTTGATGGGAAATTCGTATTCTGTCACCCTCTTTGTTAGCCAGCCTTAACCGGTTTCTGTGAAGTATGAATCTTCCACTCTATAGAACATTTAGGAGATTTGATTCTGCCACTGTTGTTATATCACTGGAATAGAGCTGACTCAGACTAGAGAAAGTAGGACGAGAGAGAGAATAAGGTTAACCCAAAGCATCGTATCAACCAAATAAATGTAATTGAAAGAAATATTAGCTGTCTTCACTATGTTTATGTTGGGTAGTCAAAACATCGTCAGATTGATGGTGGTTTTGTCCCAAATAACTGTCAAGCTATGTGAGTCTGCATATTGGCTAGGCTGGTGCGCACCTTTGAGACAACCTGTGAGAATTGATAATACCCTTCCCTAACCCACCGATAAAGCATAAACACCGTAACTACAAGCTTTATTTTATTGGCTTTCTATTAGTTGGTCATCTCGCTCAAAGTATATGCACCGATGAACATCAAACTCTTCAATTTTGATGTTCTAGAGAAGTATTTTAACGGCTGTGTAATGCCTTATTTCTCAAAACTTATTGTTTTTAAGAGATATTGATTACGGTGATAATTGTTTTGAGAATATTATCCCATCCTCTCATGGTCGTCTCGCTACTCTAGAAGGCTGCATTGTTGTAGCTTGTCTGATTAGTTGAGAGTATCGTAATTTGGTTTGTTTCTTAAATTTCCCAGCCATTGACACATTATACTTAGCTAAGTTAATTACTTTTTCGCACTCAAATCAATTTCGAATCAGAGATCAGTTGGGGTAGAAAGGGGAGGATGGATAGAGTTTCAGAATTTGAATCACAGGAAGCACGGATTTCATTTAACTCTTTCACTAATTAGAGTCTCTGAATTTTCCCACTAAGATTAAATGGTGTAAAGGAGGGTTTGAGCCACTTTTAAAATTTAGTCGAGAACTAGCAACGAGGATTTGTATTTATATCCTTTTTTCGCAACAACGTATTTCAAAAACTAGTCCAAATTCGTATCATTTTCAAAATTACAGAATTATGTAAGATTGGGTGACAACACCTACTCCAATTTCAAGGGTAAATAGTGGACGGATGGTTCCATAAATGAATAAATTCCCTTAACCTTTTAATGCTCTACAATACCGTACGGTCCTCTTTCAATAGAAGCGCCATTGGTACTAGACTCCTAACAGAAGAGAAATAAGTGGAAAAATTTTTTTAGAACACAAAAAATAATTCGAGCGTTAAAGGGTTAAATCTCTTCAAATCTAACCTTCTATCCTGCAATCGCATCACCTTCCATGAGACAACAAACGCAGCTTTTATTTCCCCCCCCCCCCCTCCTCCCTCCACCGTGCTTTGTGGTATGGCGGTATGCAGCCGCTCTCGGGTCATTTTCTTTGCTGAAGCACTTCAGCACATAGTGGGGCTGATATACTGTAGTCCATAATGCTAATTGGGCCTGTGGTATCTGTACAGCGTTTCGTTTCTAGCTACATTTAAACATACTCTCTTTAATCACTTTATGAAGTGAGCATTTAAACGATGAACTTGCCATTGTGCATGCTAAATGTGAAGTGATCAACTAATTCAATGAAAATACCTCAGCTCTTCTCAATAGACGTATCCATTTCTCGCTGATTAATTATTGTACAAAAAGAGTCGTTTGACTCAGAGTGATGCTTTCGTGCATGGACAGATCAAATATCGAGAGGTGAAGGTCGTCATTTTTGCACATAAATTCAACTTCTTGAGTCAATTGAAGGGAACAATTCAAGCAAAAGCCGATATTATTAATCACTAATCGTCGTAATTTGATGGTGGTCGTAGGAATTGTGATACTCCCTTTAATTTGGGGTTCAAAGTGTGTTTTTCGATTCACAAACTGGGTAAAACAATGGTATTTAGACACCTTGGAAGGCGCGGCCCAGTTCTTGTATATACCTCACAGGGGTCTTAAAGTACACTTCAGGATGTAGAATAGACAATCACCATTTCCGGCATTAGGAAACTAATCCTACGCAGCACTCTATGTGTACTTCATTTTATGAGGCTTTTATTCTTTTTTCAGTAATAAATACCCATAGCTATTATTCAGGCCTAAACGAAAGTAACATTTTAACGCCTTTGCATCCACCATATTTAGACTTTGCGCGCAAGAGATGATCCTATTTTCTCCATATTTTAAAGTAAACAAAATCATGAATTGAATTGGCAAAACTGGCTATCATGACAGGAAACAAATTGTGGTAAATTAGCAGTGTATATCGTGAAAAAGAATTGGCTCATTATCTTAATGCTGCGCAACCCGAATCTAATATCCAATTGAATTTTGGACTCTCGGATTCCTCGACTTTGGTCTCTGCATCCTTTTAATCCCTCTCTTTTATCATTTTCTGGACTTACTGTTGACAGATGTCATTCTTTTTCCACAACGGATAATTGGGAATAGTTTTCCTTACCTGCATTTTAATAATGTAATACGATTTTTAATCCTGAGGAAGTATCTTTAGACCGATGACAGCGAGATAGTGCCAATAGAGGACGAAGTTGGAACGGAAGATTAAGGGGCCGGGTGGGGGGGGGGGGGGGGAGATTACTGTATGTGCATTAATCGGATTGTCGGCCTCCTTAATTGATAGGATCAATTTAGTATACCAAGTCTTAGGCGTTCAGGAAGCCAACCTTCGGTATTTATATTCTGACTAGAAAATTGGGTAGATTTTTAGTTGCTTGATGATTCATGTGTCCATTGGATTGAATCAAGAGGATATGTTTATGTCCATCTTGGTACACCTATCTCTTCGTAGGTTTGTTCGTACGGGTAAAGATGTTATACTCAGAATGAATCAAATCCACTTCAATTTATAAATCTCCTCCGTGTTATTTAGTTCTCTTAGTAGAAAGTGCTTCACAGTACTTTCAAGTAGTTTGCTTTACAATTTCGTGAATTCCGCTATCACTGTTTGCACACCTAATTGTCCACTACTACACTACACTTTATTAAAATCTTCCGTTTCTTTATAGAATATTTACCTCAGTAGTAATAGCTATTTTCCAGTTCAGTAATGAAATATCATTTCCGTTAATGAAAAATTAGCGAAATTCTAATGTCTCATTGTCCTCATTTTAAATCGCTTTTTTCTTTGTGCAACAATTAAGCCATTTTTCACTAATCCATCAATTTAGCCCTTAAAATCTTAACGAAATAAAAAAAAAACATTTTTCGATAATTCGCATCCTTTTTTGTGAACAAGTGGGAGTCCCCAACCCGTTAATTAATTTACTATCGGCATTATTGCTCTATTTACGTCACAAGATTCGAACAGAGCATTTAAACAGTAAGCATTGGGGGGAGGTGGGGGGGGGGGAGGGTGAGGGGAGGAAGGGCAATAGCTTTATTACACCTAATTAAACATTAATTAGCCTTAAATCTTTTCAGGAGAAGGTTTTTTACCCTGACTGAGTCATCGAGTTTTTTTTTTCAAATCATACAAATTGTCACCCATTATTTGTTACCTTAATGGGGATTCAACAAAGTGATTGAAATTTCGCTGTCGGGGCTAATGACTTTGATGGAGGCAACTGTTGTACCTTCCAAACTCATAGATATACGACGGGCTAGTTCCTTCTTATTGCTGCCGATATTCACCACACAGCAAGATAGGGAGAAGGTAAGACAGTGCTCACCAATGCAGTTTATTGAGAGAAAGATCTGAGAGCGGATGAGGAGGGGAAGGGGGTTTGTGGACAAATCAAGTAGCTATGCGATATGCCTTTACATGGAGGTATTTATAAATGCATAGTTTCTTTAAACAGCTATTAACAAAGTAGTCCACGAGTCCTAAACAGGTGATCATAGTGAGTATACGGCAGCGTGAGGTCCGAGACCACCTGTATTTTCGACAGGCGCTCACGATGAGTATGATAGCTGGGACGTTCAGGACTGTATTCCGTTTTCGACGGATGATCAAAAAAAATAGCATGGTAGCTCCTTTCTAACTACGGTTGTTTGCTAAATGTATTTATAATTAATTTATTCTTTCAGTGATTATAACTCTTTGCGAACAAACTATAATTTTTTTCTTATTTAAGAAATGTTCTATTTTGATTGACTTTAAAGCGCTATTGAGGGTCATGAGGTCGTCTACTCATTAGGTAAAATAGACTCAACTTATTTTATGAGTACGCGATCACCTCCCCCCCCCCCTCTCCTTCCCTCCTTGCTGAATTAATGATGATAAATCAAGAAATAGTTGAGTCAATCTGAGACTCTCTCGGTTAGTAAAACCATTTCTGTTATCGTGTTTTCTTTAGCTCTATTCCAGGTAGACATTCCATAATACGTGACTGAGCCCGCACCTGGGGAAAATTTTTAATGTTGCAATCTGCATTCCAGATGTGTGCTAACCTTGTGCATTGGTGTTTATTTCTTCTCCTCTATCGAAGCCTTATTTGGCAATACTCCGACTGGTGTGTATTTCCAATTTATTTAGATTCTTAAACTCCGACGTAAGGTCATTTTAGGTTGTAAATATTGAAGCAGTTGTAGTTCCTTTGTTGAAAATACATTCTGATCAAGTATCCCTACATCTCTTCCCCAAAATACAATTATTTTTAACCATAATTTCTCTTTTTAGCATGTAATACATTCATTGTTCTAATGTTTAGTCTTATTCGATTTGTAGGTATTTCCGTTGGGTTAAAAAAGCAATCATTTTATCCAGTAATTATAAAATTAGCTATTTGACTTATTTTATGCCTACTTTTAGGTACTATTCCCGAACCATTCCTTTTATAATTTAAATAGTGTCGTTATTATCATTCAAATCACGCCATAAGCGCCAGGTTGGTTTGATGTTTTTGGGCAATGAAAAGTGGGGGACGACATATCCCATTGTGCGTCGATTGTGAGTTTGTCTCGTGGGTGCGGTAAATTAATTTTTACGAAAAAAATTACTTGGCCTTAAAAAGAGGTGGCTCTTTTTTCCAGGCAAATAATTGCTAAGAGAACAGTTATTTTACTGTCAAAATGTATTTTATTTTACTACAAAAGGTGGAAATTGACCAGTGAGATATATGACCGTCGGTAATATCTAGAAAAGTGTTTTTTTATAATCTTTATTAAAGGTCTTGTATCATTTAGCTTCCTTGGTGGAAAAACTCAAAGTCTATAAATATCGAACTCTATTATTGTGACAGAGGAAGGCGAAGTATGGCAATTTCGAGTTATTTTGGAAGCACCGAGATTTCTTTTGTTCGCACTAAGCTTCCTCGATCGGAGATATTAGAAGGAGGTGGTAAGGAGTGTGCCTCTGCCGCTGTCATAAGCGCATTATCCTCAAACCCCCGAAATCATTAATTGCGTGTAAACTCATGAAAGATCAGCTTTACTCTTAAGTTATGCAAGGCAATGACCCTGCAATTTAGCACATTTTGCCAAATATCCAGATGCATGAATAATTAACCATAAAATGTTAATCTAATTTTGCTTGGATAAAAATGCCTCATTTTGAGTTAACAGGGGTGATATTAGAGAGCATTTATGTGTAGTTATACTTGAAGTCGCTTTTATTAATGAGTGAATGTTTGCATTCCTGTTTATTTACATTTTTAGCTCATTTTCACAAATTAAGCTGTAGTTCGTTCGGCGGACAAAAGAAGCTACGCAGGTGTGCAAAAGATGGCGTCTCTCATATCTTGATAGCTAATGAGAGTGATTATTTGATAGGAATAGAGATTTGCAGTTAGTTTAAACCAAATTTGGCGCATCCTAGTTTTTCTGGGGTCTTTCTTCTCCCCTTCACAGTATGAAGTCGTGTGTTTTTTTTAAATCAGCTCTAATTCGTTTACTGACAGAAGTTATGCCGCTTCCATTATTTTGCTCCTGCAAGATCTGCAGTCAACATTTCCATTGTACCATCGTGCTTGTTCTTCCCATTTAAACACTCACGGTTTTACTTAAAAGGAAGAATCTATTTTTCGACACCCTTAATTTGCTCCTTGTGAATATTACAGTGGATCTACTGCCCTAATCGTCGTTTTACATCTTTGTGCATGAAATGATAGATCAAGATATTGTCCTTTTCCACAAAAGCATTGACTGCTTACATACTCTAATTAGGCCAACAATCTAGACTTATTAATGCAATTAAAGAATTAGGAGATTAATCATAAAATTAAATTTTTTATAATTTTAGGTTCTGGCCTCCCTCAAAATGAAGCGTACGTTTTTTTGGTAGTTTTAATATCACTATTTTCTCAAAGTTGACACTTGTTTGTGAATTATATGTAGGTTATTTCAATTCAATTTTTTGCTATCGAAATGTGTTCTTGATTGCATTTGACTGAATATATTGGAATTTTCGTCTCTAATTTTGTCACAAGAGTGAACTTTGATGAGCTCTGCTTTGTCAACAGTATCTTTACCAGTTTCAGCGTTTGTCTGCACGTTTTCTTTACCTCTGGTTCGAATGTCAAGAATGTGTTTGCTTAGTTTAAAATTCTCGCAATCCTATTAACTAATTGTTTTCAATTTAGAGATTCTAATTCGAACGGGAACGTATCCAAACGAGTTAGTTTCTGTTATCATACATCTTTAATGCCATATGATATCGCCCGTTTCTTACCACAACAAAAACTTGTATTTCAGTCAATCCTATCTCTCAAAAAGGAAGAACGTCCTAAAGGTAATTTAACTCCTTCGTAATCTATGTCATACTCGGTGTTGAGTCCAGAGTTTATTCAGAAGACTCTCCCTCCCCTCCCACTCAGATTAATCAGAATTAAAGTCCACAAATAATTGGAAAGTGTTTTTTTCTCAGAGAAGGGTAGCAATCGTAAGAAAAAGGGGCCTTGCCTGCTTTGATAAAGCTTTTTAGAACTTCTCTTCTAGCCATTAAAACCAGTATTCCTTCTCCCTCGCTATAAATGACTGGTTTAGGAGTCTGTTTCGGAAAGTAGTAAGGATATCTAGTTTTGTCTGCTTGCGGTATTTCGTTTCGCTAAGGTGATGCTTTCCTGTCCATCTCTCTGGGCAAGACTCGAATCCGCTCACGCACCACACATCTTTTCGACTCCGTGAATTTCTTGCTGCCGAACCAAGGAACTGTACGATCTAATTGGGTGTCCTCAATTGACCTTCGTAAATGTGTTCTTACGCATTTCCTTATCCTACCTCAGGGAATTTGTCTTATAATATATGCCTACATTTAATTTTTAATACACTGGTTGTTATTGCCTGTGTCATAGGAATAAAGTTAGCAAGATTTAATAATGGAGTAAGCATTTATAGAATAAGAAAAAAAGCAGCAACAACAACAACAAATCAGTCCAATAAGGCATGAAATGGAGGAGGGAAGTCAATAGAAATTGGTCTTCAAGTGACGCCAAAGACATCGCAACCCCTCCTTTATTTAAATTCTAGAAGCATCGGCTTTCGCCATTTTTGCCCTTATGCCAATCATCCTATGCAAAGGTGAACTCTGTGTAAGAATTATGAAATGTTTGAATGCACCACCTGTTCATAGTTTTAGTTTTGCTGATACGCGATTCTTTAAGTCAAAGTCTTGGTAATTTTCATCTTGTTCTTTGGGTTGAGAGTGTAATGTGGAAGAATAACTTTCTATACATTTTCAAAATTACTTTTGGTCACATTTTTTTGTGAAAGTATGTGGATTTTGAATGTTTTTGTCTCTATGACTCACACCCCTAACATGTCTAAACGAGCTTATCGATTCAATTTTTCCATAACTGCCGTTTCAATTAAAAAGATACATTTGCATTCCTGCCATCACACTCGTCCTTATTCAAGTGACTCATATAAACTGCCACACATACACACACACACACACTTGCCCTTATCTGCCAGTACGCTTCCTTCTCATCTCCTCTCTCACTCTCGAATCCCCATTGTGATTGTTCACTGCACTTCCACCTGTACCACTCTTTGCGTTTGACTTTTTGGGACTGTTGTTGGCTGCTAGCTGTAGCCTTAGGTTCTACGATCTAGTGATCCTGTCATTGCACAGTAGTTTCTTCCTTTTGGATGTTTTGCCAAACGTAAGTATCGTACCTGTTTATTCATTTCTAGTCAGTTTTGCCCGAACTCTTGCTAGATACATTAAACAGAAGCTGTAAGGAAGCTAGTCAAATTTTTCTAGTTGGTATGATGTTTACCTTGAAAATGACCTCATTATTTTCTTATTTCACCCCCACAACTATTTTTGCATACTCTTCACTACCAATAGTCACGATTCCTTCCAATTCTATGACTCTCTATATCCCACCCTTGGGGGGCAATGGCTCTTTCCATTATTTATGGGCTTGATCTGGATCGCGTCACATGACTGTTGTGCCAGGAAATGAGTTTGCAGCAACAAGTTGACGATATTCAAATACTCAACGAAAACCATGGATGCCTTAGAGGCATGAGCAGTAGTGCCACTCGATGCAACATTAACATTCGGACAACAAAATATTTGGACAAGTTAAACACCAAGGTCACATAACGCGTTCTATATCAGAAGCAGTATATTTAAAGTGTCCCAAATAATCCAGTAAAGCATAGCCGTTTTGAGTTATGCAGTAGATGTGACAAAATTACTTTCAGCACTTATTTTCATATGGAACTATCGTATAGTTATAAATGGAGAACACGACTCAATTGAACCTCTAGAGTTGGATCACATAAAGGAGGAAAATGAAAGCATGGACCACCAGGATGAGGATGAAGAGGAGGGCAACGACGAACAGACTGAAGGCGAAGTATTAGAAGGAGGTCCAGAAGAAGCTGACGTTGACGATAACGACTTTGACGAGGATGATGTGGAATTGAATGACACCTTCATGGCAAACCGGCGTCAACGGGCTAATTTCTATAAGATCTTCGTTCAACGCGCCACCTACCATCGTTATCATAATCAAAGGTCTAAAAATGGAGAAGAAGCTCAAATCCTTATTAAGTCCAATTTCACTCCTGAGTCGCTATCTGTACTCCATAGTTCGAAAAATTCGTCTAATTCCAACATGTCTATAGTGCCTCCTGGGCGCAGGTATGTCCAATTTCTATAATATACGTTTTTTTGGTTTACTAGCATAACTTAATATTTTGTAGAGGATCGAACGCAGCTCAAAAGCGTACTTCATTGTCGTCTGGTAGGACAAAAAACGTGAATTTTATGAAGAAAAATTCCCCTGTGGAATCAGCCGTAAGTAACATACACCTTATGATTAGGGTAGACGGATTTCATTATCGATTCTCAACGTAAAATTTCCTCTTAATTTTTTTGGCAATTTCGCATTTCTTGGGGACGTTTTTTGTGACCATCTTAAGTCATGTGCGGAGAACTTCGTGTGGCCTTAGATGCTCTACAACTGACAGTACTAGATGAATTTTGGCTTGCTTTCGGGGAAGATTGGGGTCAGCGTGTACCCTATGTGCATTTGCTGCTGGTGACCCTAGATCAGCGATACAAAATTTTGCCACATTAATTGCCCTAGTTGAAATTAGTTCCGATAAACTCTGCTAATGGTCGTACTACACCACTCTCCAATTCCACAGCACTCCACCTTAAAATTACTGTGGAGTGTTTTTTTATTGATATATGAGTTTTTGGTACCTATTAAAATTTCAATATTTTAGGGGAAGTTTAGGGTAATAAAAAAATTTCTACTTAGGAAGTTGAAATTCTCAAATTGTTCAGTTGGTCAAATTTTTGTTGTTGGGGGTGGTGGTGACATTGCCGAAAATATAACTTACAAGTAATAAATTATGTGAGTACACCTGAATAAAAGGAACAATAAAGTAGTATAATAAGAAACGCGAGCAAATGATTGAGAAGTAGTATATTATGAAGGCAGGCCACTACAATTCATACTTTGATTAAATTCGGATGCACTGCGCGGTCCATATTCTCATAAGGAAAAAAGTTTAAATTGTGGTCATTTGACTTCCAGGCTCATGGAGGAGATTGAGTCGAGGACATTCCATTTATTGATCGGTTATTTTGATTCCGTGGTTAATCATGCCACCAGTTTACTTCTACACCTTTTTACCACTTAGAGTAGGAGTAACCAAATGTATCAACTTATCATAGCTCAGAAGCAGGTTCGCTCAAAATGGGCACTTTCAGATGGTCATTTTGCCCTCCTTTATGATTTAGGTGGTACGAAGAAACTCAATAGTACCAGAAATCGATTAAATCTAAATAAGCGGCTCAGAACGCATAGAGGATAGTTACCACACAAAATAAAACTAATGCCTGATTTAAAATCTACTTGCCTAGGAGATTATGCTTTTCGTGTTCACTCATTTTAGGAAATAATATTCTCTTTTTCAATGTGTATTGACAGAGAAATGGCAGGTTGCCAAGACTCAAGGTAAAGTTTACAAAGCTCTCCCCAGCCCCTTTTTTTCTTTTCCCTCATGTCCCCTTCTTGCACTCTGCTTGGCATTGGCATAGCTACTGCATCAGCTGTGGCCGAGTTGGTTATCTTTACTAAATACTTACTAACCCCACCCCCACCCCTCCCCCCTCCTCTGGTTTGAATGGCCTGTTTCTGCTTTCTGGCTACTTACCCTCTCCCCACTTCTATACTATGCTCTTTGCTCCCTACTCATGTGTTTTGTGTGCCTGTCTTTTTATCTAATTTGATAGAATGAAATGCACTCTCATTCATCTTTTACGATGTGCTTTATCTGGAGATATGTATGACTCTCAGTAACGTTAAGCTAACGTTTGTCGTTGGTTGAATACTAAAATGCACTCCTTTAAGACTTGATCATGCGTGTTGTCCAAGCTTCGCACGCATCGGTGTTCTTTTGTATTCTACCCCAGAGTTGAGGACTATCCTTTTTGGAGACTCAATTTTTCGTGAATAAGGGGCTATGTACGAGTTGATCTGTGCGTTTTAATCTTCTAGCTGTGAGATGATCTTATCACTTCCACAGGCCGATCTTAAATTTCTAGCATTTGTACCCTATTTCATTTGGCTGCAGGGCTAACCGGACTGTTTTCTTTCACTATTTCACCGTTGCCGCAATGTATCTAGCCGTCCACTTCATTTTGTGACTTTTGACTTTGCATTAAATTCGTAAGCTAGCCATCTTCCGACTTCGCCTAATCACTAAATCTTTCCAAAGTGAAATTCCCTTCCTTTATCATTATTTTTATATTTTTGCACTCGATGTTCGGAAATATCATCTCACGGTGCCTTAATGTTTTAACTTCGACTCCTGCGATGCACTATGATGCCGTGCGATCAGTTGAATAGTTTCTTCAAAGACGTAAAGAATTGCAGGAATCTATGAACTAGGTCAAGTCTAATTGAAAAATAGACTTAAAATTCCCTGCAGCGTATTTTTTAGTTTCTAATAAAGAGGGAAGGGGATCAAAGATATGGTGACCGACTTGTAATCATGTTTGTCGATCTTGTCACCGTAATTCACTTTCTTTCTTTCCAGCGGTTGGGTGAGACAAATGATCTTACATTCGTGACTTTGAGAAGGCTATTCTTTCATCCTACTAATCTTAATAATTGGGATCTCTTCTTGTTCTCAATTGCTTTTTAATATTCCTGTAAACTCTTCGAGTTGGTAACTAATAATGGACGGTCGTGTATTCCATTGGTAGATTTGGTGAAGATGATTAAATTAACATTTCAAACTCCATTAGGAGAAGTCCCCATAGCATTTGACGCGGTGTCCTGGAGTCGCTTTAAATTCTACGGTTGTCGACCACAGTACTAGATATGGTTACCAACTTGAAAAAGATTAAGAACAGAGGACTACATTTAAAATTAATAACTTATGATGTTTCTTTGTTATCTCTATCTGTTCAAAATCGAATTGCAGTCTTTCATTATGACGTACAATTTGTGGATTCGATTCTCCAGTCATAGTGACCAAGTTTACCACTTCATAAATCTCGCTCTTGGCAAATTTTACTTTCTCCCACATCATAGTCACACGCATATTCTCATGAAAGAAAACTTTCATCTTCTTTATTTCCACTCCAGGCTGAAAATTTCGACACTGTCTTCTTGTCTTAACTCTCGCTTTTCATCCTTCTGGCCTCTGGACTCTACTAATTCATTGTGGAAAGTACAAATAGATCTTCGAAAGTTTTACCGAAATAAGCTTTTATTCGAAAAAAAAATTACCTTCGAAGCCGTATTTTACTATATGTCAGATAGAATGGGTTAGCGTGTGGGGGACTCGAAGGAAGTTTCGGCAGGTGATAGCTGAATAGATTTCATATCAGTTATTGTTATTTATCTTCTTCAAGTACGGCTTTTACAAACTGTCTGGAGATATTGTACACAATGATTTTAGATTGCTTTGGGGGGAGGGGGAGGTCTGAACTTTATTGAATCAAATAGTTTCGTTCTTATAATCTAATCATTTGCCAACAGCCTCATTTGATACAAGGTTTAGAATTAGACGAAGAAATCGACCACGAGTATTCGTTGGCGGCATTAAAATTTCAGACTGGATGCTTTCTTTGTACCTGTCCAGACGCATCTGTCTAGTGATCTGATTAAGCTCCAAGAAAGTGGCTGGATTTGTGATTTTTTCGCACAGATAAAGTTAGTGTTTTTTATCCATCCACTCAATCGGATTATTCGTTTGTGCGCATTAGTTTCGTTTCTATGCTTGGAAGTGGTAAATGTACTTAAAATTTTATCCGAAGTGGGATGAAGATTGCATGGAACCTCTCCTCTATTTGCTCATGATTTTAAATGGAGATGGTCTCTAACATTCATTCTAGGTGGACTGGGACATTCTACTGCTAAGTATGCGTAACATCTCGTGTTGGTAACACTCGATGGGGGCCTGGGTCCCACCTTATGCAGAATCAGCATTCCGATACCCTTTTAGTCTTCAAGAATTAATCAGCGCAGTTGGAAATCCACAGTATATGTGTGCTGATGAGTGTCGATTTCGTTGCCTCTGACCACCGCATCACCATAATGGCTCGAACCTCATGACTTTCTAATCCGGGATCTACGCAACTTGACTGCCAGTAGAAAGATGACTTCCAAGAAAATCATAGACCCTTCGAAGTTTCCATGCAGTCACTTTGATCCTTTTTCCCCTAGCTGCTATCTAAAAGTAGAATTATTGTCATTAATTATTCAATCTTCTCTACTTAGAGTTTTTTAACTCCGTCATTTTGGTTCATTTCAGTTGTATTTAGCATTCATAATTCATCTTTCATTTATGAATTCGGTTAAGAATTTCAAATCAGAAAATAAAAACGGTGGATTAGCGGACTATATACATTTGCCTCCTCCGTTTGATGTTTATTTAATTTCCACAGGGCCACCCAACTTCCGAGACAGAATACGAGCGTATGAACAGCGACGTTCGCAGTGACGAAACTACTTCCGGTTCTGATGATGAACAGTCTGCTCTTCGAGAGCACGCTTCACACAGTCATCTAACCAATACTTCAACCACTGAATCCTCCGCACTTGCATCTGGAACAGCAAGCTCCAAACAGGTAAAATATCAATCTGGCCAACAGTTGAAAAAACTTTCTGTACGCACTGTTGGTCTGACAGAGGATGATTCACCAAGTCGAACTCCAAGTCCTGTTCGGGGTGTTCACTCGACTACGAGTTCTGTTGAAGAAAAAGCTGGATGGACTGGAAACGCAGAGGTCCAAGGATCGGATGCGCCATTTGCACTTTGGTACTTTCATACTATCCAGGTGGGGGTATTTTTGTAGATTTAAAGTACATTTTTGAATAATTAATGATTGGTTATTTTCTGAGCAGGGCATGTCGGATCCTTCTTATTCGCAATTGGAGAGCGGTAAGTACATTTGGCTTTGATTCTTTTCTACTAAACAGTTCAGTGGTGTTTTAAACAATTACCCCAATGATTTCACCTGTAATAGTGCGCATAGCTCAGTTACAAATATCTCAGCCATTTCTCTATAATGTTCACTTGTGGCGTCGTCGTCATCATAATAATATGCAACCTTCTTGCAATAGTTTCAGTATCTTGTCATTCAAAATGGCCTAGAGTGACAACTATTAGCCTTAAGGATATTGCAGTAGCCAACCGTATTTCGATATCTAATTAATGTAAAGTCTCTGTTTTATCTGTCGCAAACCCTAAAACTATCGCTCGTGGTACATTATTTATGTGATAACTTATTTATTTATTTACTTATTATTGTTATTTTTTAGTTTCCTGTTATGTGTGGGAGGGCAAACATATGCGAAAGATCAGTTTCACACTTCTCGATATTGGGTGGAGAATTATTCAGGTATGCATTGCTAACCTCCTCTTATTTGAAAAGTATCTTCTTTTCAAGCGTATTTATCTTTATTAAATAGTATATCACAATGCTTGTATTCACTCAGGTGTCTGTGGTTATTTATTTTTGAAGCGGCCTCCAAACTTGGAATAGTCAACTTTCTAAATATGTGCGCACAAGTATGTACAAGTAGAGTCTTCTTAAAATGAACCCTTACGAGGTCAACTTTGAAAAAGTCATGATCACTATTGTCATCTTATTAGTATCTCAGCAATTTAAATGCCATAAACTTCCCAACTTGTATTAAATAACGGCTCTTTAGAATTAGAAATAGTAATGGTCAATGGTAATGAGTGTGTGCTTTCTATCACAGTCAGACCAATTTGAAATGGAATTAACCGAAATTCACAACAAATTTTGCTCTTTGGCCTTGATGGCTGAGCTCAAATCGAATGTTTTATAAAACCAATCTGTGAGGTCAAACAGTCCCAAACCGCAAATTTGTCCTAATTTATCTTTCCCCTTTCTTCACGAAATGCGCTGTGTTGAGATCTACATTCTGTTCGAATAGACTATTTCTCACTTCTGTGCTTCTTTTTAACTTTCAAATAACTTTTTTAATGTTGAGTGGATTTTAGTTGAGATATTCAGGTCATTAGATTAAGGAATTTGTTGACTTATCCCATGGTCGATTTCTCACCAAATCTTAAATGTGTCAATTTGACAAAAGTAGCTGATATGCGCAATTTAGGAAAAAATGTCAGTTAAATCGAAATGGAAAATAGCTAACTCCTCAATTCACTTTTGAGAAAATGGGTTTGTTTCCCCTTAACAACACCCTGTTTATGTTTGTTCGCATATCCACTCGTAAGAGGGAAATAGCTATTTGTACCTCCGCTGTGATCAATCTACAGGTCAAAAGTCATGAAGTCGATTCTAAATTGTTCATATCTAGTGGACAGAACGCTCGATCACACTAGTTAAGCTCACCTAAAAAGGGGTGGAAGAATTCCACTTTCTCTTGGAAGGCCCAATGGTACTACCTTAACCAAGATGAGCTTTCGAGAATAATTTTCTAGATAGCCTTGTAAGTTATTATCGATCTGAATTCTTTTATTTTCTGTTTAGGCCGTCGAGCGACAGAAAGTGTCCAATATCTACCCCAAGGCCGCGGTTGTAATTGTCTTTTTACTTACTATATTACCTCTCTTCTTTCACACCTTCAATCAATCGGCACCAAATCGCCCACCTAATGCTTCTGTTCGGATTGGACCCCTTCCAGAATTTGAGATGTTGGCTACTGTCACGAATCCCTTTAAAACTCCGGGCACTCTAGTACTCTATCTGTACCACAAAATTGCCAACTTCGTGACGCATTTCTGGTTCCAGACTCGTCAAGGTGTTTGGGACGATGTCTTGCGAGTTGCGACTCTGTAAGTTGATTGGACGCTTGGTATTTGTATAAGCCTTCGGTACCCACATAACTGATTTCTCAAGTTCGTAGTGTTCTTTCCTCTATCAACTCCTGAAGGCTTTTTTCATCAACGCGACACCTACAGAATCGTCTTTGCTAGTACCGATAACCCAAATATTTATTTCTAGGGTATTAATGCCCATCCGAATCAGAAGATTTGGACTTTTTTTCTGCATTATGTCACTAGATTGCAAAACGATGTCACACAAGAGTCACTTAGAGGATATTCTCTGATTATCCTGAAGTGCCACTCATCATATTGACGGAGATCTCTTGCATCTGTAAGAATTTTGTACTCTGTCTTGTACTTAGGATCCTGAATATATCCTAGAAATTCTCCTTTGCGTTTTAGTGGCCGGTTGAAACTATGTCCAATAGACCCCTCGAACACAGTTCCTTTTTGTTCCTTAATTTTATAGACTTATTCAATTGCTCTCGGTCTTTCGATGTTGGTTGCGATGTTACTGTCATTTTATTGACCTTGGATGATGGGTTTTAGAAATCACACGACTCGTGATTAGTAGCTCATCTCGGTTACAATATTATCACTATTATTATTATTTATTTACAACAGGACAAGTTCTGTTCGAGATGCTCCTTCATTAGCTCCTAAGATGAGGCATTAATTGTCATCGTTTGTGTCAGAAAATGTTCTTTACTTCATTTGAAGAATGATGAACAAATCTTGAAATGCTGCAAATTTCTAGTAGGTAATATCTCATTTCTATGTTCACAGCTGTAGGGTCAAAATTTCTTCCTTATTTAAAGTACCTTGGTCTATCCTAAATCCTCCTTCCATTCTCCCATTATCTTCTACATACTTTCTATTGGAAGAACGTTGTTGTACGTTACATCTCCCAGAACTCATAAATCGTCCACGAATATTAAGTTTCCTGACTGTCTTGATCAGGCAACTATGTTCCAGTTCAAACGAAGCTCGTCTTCTGGCTTCAGCGATCGGCATCGGGGAATATTTAGTGGTGATAACGCGAGGAACGGGTCTTGATACGCTTGTTTCTCTCGCAAATAGAACAATGTCAAAAGTAGTTGCACAAAGTTGAGCTGAGGCTGGTAACGCTTTATCATCCAGATCTTATATGCTCTCAAAACATATTCCGGTGGTCTTTCTGGACCTATCCCGGTGGTTCCATACTTAAAGTGGGCTGAGAATATACTCATCAAGTTCGCCAAAACCGGTAACATCATTAGCGGCCTCTACGAACCATTCGCTAATCAAATGATTGTGTTCAGGATTTTACCCAGTTCTCTTCAACTCAACATTACACCCTGTCTCATCTCATGGGTCTAGACGATCAAGTTGCTATAAATGTGGAAAGGCAACTTCCTGTGTCACAAGAGGAGGAAGCAGATTTTTGGTCCCTTACACTTTAAGTACCAGACGGTGTCTCATGTTGCCGTCAAATAAAGTTTCGCCATCTCAAAAATCTCCGATCTGATAGCGCAACTCTATCTCAGAACCGAAAACTTATCCGACCAAAATTTTACCTGACCACCATGTTGCCAGATTTAATGCAATTTCTTTCAAACAGAAAACACATGTACACGTAGCTAAATTAGCTCTTTTCATTCCTGGTTTTTCTTTTACAGGGATAATTTGGTTATCGCTTTGGGAATCTTTCTTCGTTTTAACATTTATGCGGTCATATTCTTCCTTCTCTGTGTTGCCGAACGCGCATTCCAACAGGTGAGTTTTACTTGAAATTCTCAAATACTCTTTGCTTCATAAATATTGGTTTGTCGATCTTTGTAGCGATACTTCTACGCCAAAAACTTCTTCGCTTTGACATCAAGTCACCGTGCTCGAAAGTGCTGTATTCCACATTTGCGATTGAACAAAGTAGCCCACATAAAGTGTTGGCTCACACTTCGATCATACCTCAAGAAGCGTGGACCACAACGTTCCGTAGAATGTATCGTCACAGCAACATTCTATCTCGCCTTCGGTTTTGGTCTCCTGTTCTGTTATCAATTCCTATGGTATGGGTCTAGCCAACGTCAAGGGGTATTCTCTAGCCCCCTTTCTTGGGATATTCTAGCCTATACAGCTGGTTTGAGTGTCTTCTTATTGCGTTTCCTTACACTTGGCCTTAAAATTACCAAGAAATTCCGCAACGTGTCAGTCCTCTTATCAGAGCAGGTATAAATTTAAGATTTAATACCTGCTACTTTAGGTTTATAAGTAACAACCGACGTTTTTCCTCCCTTCAGCTTAACCTACACCTATGTATGAACAGGAAGCCACAGAAAAAGGACGAATTAACAATAACAAATCAAGTTTTGAGAATGGCGGAAAGTCTGCTCAAAGAAGTAGACGGTCCATATCGAATATGTGGATGGGCAGTGAATCCATTAATCTATAATATATTCAAGTTGGTTCTTCTCTCTTGTTTCTCCGCGTTTATTTCAGAAATATTGGGCTTCAAGCTCAAGTTGTATAAACTGAAGCTTAATCCTGCCAATTGGTAGAGCATCCTTTGGATTTCTTGATGTTATTGGTGTTCTCCTTAATTGTCATTCATCTGTTGCTGCGATTTGAGAACTTCGTAAGTTGGTCCACCAGGAAACGTGTTTATGGTGTTATAAATATAGAAATGTTTTCCTTCGACTTCTCTTTTTAAATGTAGTTAGAGGGTGTAAGCGCAAAGTTTAGCTTAAATAACGCTCTGTAAACGAATAAGTAAACGGGAAGAAGATGAGAGCTCAGTGCGCTAAGAAGGCCTTTTTACCATGGAGAAAAAGTTAACAGAATAATTCGTTACTTGCCAATAGTTTCATAATTAGAAATACAATATAACTAATAATTTTAAGTCGTCAACATCGATAACTCAACTGACCGCGTGCCTACCTGCCAGCTCATTAAAATTCGGTTAAGAATTACAAACGGACAAACAGAATTGGAATACCCCAGGAAGGGGGTTACGAGCAACAGAGAGAGCAACATTAGTCAAAAACCGAAAAAAGACTACACAGACAGATAAATGAATGATGTAGTAGAGTCAAAATGGATACACCCATTAGAGCCAAATTTCAAAAAATGCAAGAGAATGCAACGTTAAAAGCGGGAATCAATGCTAGAATAAGTAAGGGGATAATAGAAGGAAGATGAGTAAAGAGTGGGTCAGGGGGAATCAAGATAGCGATCTATTTCCGCCGATCTCGAAATATCCAAGTCATCGTTCCCTAGTAAAGTTGGTAAGACCCACCTCATTATCGTTTTATTCGAGTACAAAATCGGGATAACATGAGTTCATAGAATATCTTGACCATCCCTCTCCAGCCATTTTTAAAACGTCTATTAACTCGACAAGGCGCTCTCTCAGGTAGTGCATATTCCCGACGTTTTAGACAATCGAACCTTCCCACGTCCTAACAAATATAAGCGCTCCGCCACACATTTACAAAGTTCGCACTGTTATGTCGTCATCAAAGTTGTTCGCGCAAAGTTACTCAGAATCAAATTCAATAAACAACCAGCATGTAAGACTCTTCATCGCCAATCAGATGAACAAACAGGAGCTATTCTAAAGAATACTGAGCATACACCAAATCACCATTTCCACCACAACAAACCTTAGTTTATAACCAAGAATGTCAAAACAGCATCATACACCATGTTCAACACTATATTCAGAACCTCATTAAGTTTCAAAAAGATATGCTAAGACCAGAAGAACTAAAATACGAAATGCGTTTACGCCCACCAAGTTAAGATTTTCAAAAATAGGCGTCACCAAAGCGTTACGTAACCCCAACCGAAGCCCTTCTCGAGAAATTATCTCAATTAAAAAAAACGCAAACCGAGCAAACTTTCCTCGCAAAACTTATGCTAAATCAAACTCCAATTCCAAAAGCCATGCAAAGCAAATGCCTAAGAATTAACACAAGAAAAAAACTGGAAATATCACCCCTAACACAATAAAAACCGCCCTGCTTCCGAAAAATAGACCTACCAATAACCTCCCAAAATAAATGCCAATTGCAAAACAAACGAGTACTCTGTGAACCAAGATTAAATTGATACAAAATGCCACAACAAGGTCATTTTTCCCAAACCTAGGCTCTGTGAGCATTGGTGCGCTCACGCGACTTTGAAACCACGTATGGCTTAGTGTGACTATTTGGCACACCAGGAGCAAGTCCAAAGTGTCTGCAAGCCTCACGAGCCTTCCTTGGACCTTGGAGTAGGACTGTGCCTTTTCCCAGGGGAGCCTTTTGAGCCAGCTGATCAATCGTCATCACTTTGCCACCAGCCTTGAGAATTCGGCTTCTAGCTCCGGCAGTAATACGGAGAGCACAAACCTGCACCAAAATAAGTACCACATTTACAACATCCAAAGCAAGACTTTATCACACCTTCAACAATACTCACCATTAACTTGGGAACCTCACGCATCCTAATGTCATCAGTAACCGTACCAACGACAACAGCGATCTTGCCCTCCCTCCCTGGCTTCTTCATTTGCCTGGCCAAGCGAGACAGGGAAAGGGGAGCGCGATTCGTGCGGCTCATGCAGAGACGACGCTTAATGATACTGTTAAATTTTGAGTGAGTACGTCTCGCCAAAAATTTGTACAGCTTCACCATAAGACGAAGATAAACATCATCACTGCTTGGGTCTCTACGAACAACCTTTCGCTTGAACCTGTGGCTAATATCGATACCCTAAATCCTAATGAAATACAAGAAACAAAACCCCTACCATCACTGATAAGCCTATGTGTGCTTGTGCATGTGTACGCGCCGGACCGCCAAGTGTTTATAACAACAAGGCACTGCAAACCTGAGTATGGATTAAGGTTCTTCTCAAATTTGACAAACATTTCACTCATAAATAGCGAAAATTTATTTTTAATTTTATTCGGTGCCCACTCATTTTACAATAATTTTAAACTACCGGAACAATCGTATTCAGATAACGTGACGAGCATTAACTATTTATAAAAGCCTATTTCCCCCCAAAAAAATCGAAATCTATTCTGCTTACCTTTTTCTGGTTTCTAAGATGCATTCTATAAAGAATTTGCAAGAATATTGTTCAATTTTATATTTCTCTCACTCAGTTAGCTTTCCCATAAGACAGCGTAATATGGCTTTCCTATATTGACAATGGATCCAATGAAATAGACTAATTTGTTCTAACGAAAAATAATATAGTTGAATATTTTATTTCTCTTTTGATTTTCTTCTAAAATTTATCCTTCTTACACATCTAACAGAATCTCACTCGAACTTCACCATCATTTTCCGGTTGCACTTTATTCTCTACTAATTTTTCACCGCCCTTCCCTAGGTCAATTTTTCTCAAATTCCCTACTTCTATTAAATTAACCCTTACATATATATATATATATAATCCTTCAATCTCTTGTTCTTGGTTTATATTAAGCTAATGCACCACGTTAGTACGTTTTTCCTAAATTTCTTTCCTATTCCAGACTATGCTCAGTAACCTCCGTGACAGATCTTCCTAGTCGGTGATAGAGAGAAGAAAGATGTGTCGCAAGCGAAACGTATATCACAAACTATGACATCGAGAAACATGAGTAATTATCAAATAATTCAAGCATAATTTTAGCGAACATTAGTGGCAAAATATCTGAGCGGTGGTCTGCATGTACGGTCGCATACTCCAAAATGATCGGGTGCGCATTTTCTCTTGGGCGGGTTGCGAACTCCACACATGAGATACATATTCACTGTTCAAGTTTGATTTTGCATAAATTTTTAATAGAGAAATTTTAATGCACAAATGTTTTGTATCTTTTATTAAACTGAAACCCTGTTCTATGCACTATTACATTCAATATTACGTCAGATTCATACTGGTGCGAATGATCGTTTTAAAACAATATTTATGTTATCATATTATCAATGTTAGTCACATCCTTTTCTGAGGAAAGTACTTTGAAATTGTCTAAATTGAAATCACTCATTACCGTGAATAATGACTGGAATTTTAAAAGTGGAGAAGTATCAAGAGCCAGGAGCACGATGCTAATCAAACTAGAAGGTAAGAGGGCGAGAATAGCAGTTAAACATGAAAAATATCGTACATTACCTTGATGCATAACCACACAGACTAGCTGCGTTTTATCTAACAGTTCCTCCCATCTAAATTCTAATGCAAAAGTTGGCACTTCAGGAGATTTCGCCATATAGCAGATTAAATTGTTAATTTAGTCAAATTACTCCAGGTGCCAAAGTTGAATTGAAGGAAAAAGACTCGAACAAAAATTGGTTCAAAGCAAATTTTGTTAGAAGGACCCAGCCTCAATTTAGAAAAGCCCTTCCAAACACACAATTTATGCCGAGAGAAGCATAATAAACCCGCTTTCACGACAAATTTGCGTGTCACCGTCACCTTCTATCAGTTAGACTTAACCAGCGTGGTTAGTCATACTGCTTACTTGGTGCGAAATGATGGATATCGAGCCTGGGACCTCGGACTTCGCACCAAGTTACTGCTCTCTTATATCTCTCCATTTGGGGCTGCGTGATGACTAAAATTTTTAACGGATGCTACACAAATAAGCCTTACCTAAACATTGTCATTTCCTTCTAGAAAAAGCCCCTTGTACAAGATTGCTCCCGAAATTAGCAGATAGGAAGCAGAGCGCACGGCGTGGAATACGTTTATTGCCTAGGTTGCAAACTACCGCGTGAGTAGTCAATAATATCATATAAAGTATCCCAAGTTGTATGAACAGGACTGCCAATCAGCTGAGAGGTAGCATTGTGTACTCCGCAAATTTCAAAGTGACAATAGCACAGAGGACTAAGATGGCCACTTTTAGCTATTATCCGAGAATTTACTACTCTGCTCCTGAGTATTAACGGATTTGCACACTAAATAGGTAAGAAAATGAAGAAACTGTCGAAGGATTACGAGATCTGACTGAAGATACTAAATAAATTGAGGTCATAATTCCCAACCGCTTACGAAGTGTTCTACTCACATAAGCGATTATTGATATGCCATCATGGGAAAACGATACAAAAACAACGAGGAAAATCACCCTCAAATATCAGTAAATGTAAAAGAGCCTCGAATCATAAAGCAGGAAAATGAACAAAAGTAGTCATTAGAGGCCAATGCAAAATCCAGATCTAAGTAAAACCTAATGCACCATAAATAGATGAAGAACTACAATAAGCCAATTGCAGCGAATAATTTCACAAACATAGTGCACGTAGACTTCCAAGGTGGGTAGGCTTAATGACATTAACTTAATCCGTCAACGAAAGCTAGTCTAAGTAAAGGGACAATAGAAGAAAAATGAGTCAGGGGAGATCAAGATAACGATATATTTCAGACGATCACGAAATATACAAGTCATCGTTCCCTAGTAAAGTTGGTAAGACCCACCTCATTATCGTTTTATTCGAGTACAAAATCGGGATAACATGAGTTCATAGAATATCTTGACCATCCCTCTCCAGCCATTTTTAAAACGTCTATTAACTCGACAAGGCGCTCTCTCAGGTAGTGCATATTCCCGACGTTTTAGACAATCGAACCTTCCCACGTCCTAACAAATATAAGCGCTCCGCCACACATTTACAAAGTTCGCACTGTTATGTCGTCATCAAAGTTGTTCGCGCAAAGTTACTCAGAATCAAATTCAATAAACAACCAGCATATAAGACTCTTCATCGCCAATCAGATGAACAAACAGGAGCTATTCTAAAAAATACTGAGCATACACCAAATCACCATTTCCACCACAACAAACCTTAGTTTATAACCAAGAATGTCAAAACAGCATCATACACCATGTTCAACACTATATTCAGAACCTCATTAAGTTTCAAAAAGATATGCTAAGACCAAAAGAACTGAAATACGAAATGCGTTTACGCCTACCATTTTAAGGTTTCAAAAATAGGCCCCACCAAAGCGTTGCGCAACCCCAACCAAAGCTCTTTTCGAGAAAGTACCTCAATAAAAAAAAAACGCAAATAGAGAACAAGTCATATCAGACCTCATCTGCAAATGTAATGCATTCCGTCTCCGTCCAGAGCAGCAAACCTAACAACACCATCCCAAATTTCAAACCAGTGAAAACACAAACGAACACTGCAAAAAACCACGATTAAATTCTTACAAATTGATACATCAACGACCTCAAATATATGCAGCAGAGTCTTTATTCCCAAGGCTACGCTCTGTGAGCATTGGTGCGCTCACGCGACTTTGAAACCACGTATGGCTTAGTGTGACTATTTGGCACACCAGGAGCAAGTCCAAAGTGTCTGCAAGCCTCACGAGCCTTCCTTGGACCTTGGAGTAGGACTGTGCCTTTTCCCAGGGGAGCCTTTTGAGCCAGCTGATCAATCGTCATCACTTTGCCACCAGCCTTGAGAATTCGGCTTCTAGCTCCGGCAGTAATACGGAGAGCACAAACCTGCACCAAAATAAGTACCACATTTACAACATCCAAAGCAAGACTTTATCACACCTTCAACAATACTCACCATTAACTTGGGAACCTCACGCATCCTAATGTCATCAGTAACCGTACCAACGACAACAGCGATCTTGCCCTCCCTCCCTGGCTTCTTCATTTGCCTGGCCAAGCGAGACAGGGAAAGGGGAGCGCGATTCGTGCGGCTCATGCAGAGACGACGCTTAATGATACTGTTAAATTTTGAGTGAGTACGTCTCGCCAAAAATTTGTACAGCTTCACCATAAGACGAAGATAAACATCATCACTGCTTGGGTCTCTACGAACAACCTTTCGCTTGAACCTGTGGCTAATATCGATACCCTAAATCCTAATGAAATACAAGAAACAAAACCCCTACCATCACTGATAAGCCTATGTGTGCTTGTGCATGTGTACGCGCCGGACCGCCAAGTGTTTATAACAACAAGGCACTGCAAACCTGAGTATGGATTAAGGTTCTTCTCAAATTTGACAAACATTTCACTCATAAATAGCGAAAATTTATTTTTAATTTTATTCGGTGCCCACTCATTTTACAATAATTTTAAACTACCGGAACAATCGTATTCAGATAACGTGACGAGCATTAACTATTTATAAAAGCCTATTTCCCCCCAAAAAAATCGAAATCTATTCTGCTTACCTTTTTCTGGTTTCTAAGATGCATTCTATAAAGAATTTGCAAGAATATTGTTCAATTTTATATTTCTCTCACTCAGTTAGCTTTCCCATAAGACAGCGTAATATGGCTTTCCTATATTGACAATGGATCCAATGAAATAGACTAATTTGTTCTAACGAAAAATAATATAGTTGAATATTTTATTTCTCTTTTGATTTTCTTCTAAAATTTATCCTTCTTACACATCTAACAGAATCTCACTCGAACTTCACCATCATTTTCCGGTTGCACTTTATTCTCTACTAATTTTTCACCGCCCTTCCCTAGGTCAATTTTTCTCAAATTCCCTACTTCTATTAAATTAACCCTTACATATATATATATATATAATCCTTCAATCTCTTGTTCTTGGTTTATATTAAGCTAATGCACCACGTTAGTACGTTTTTCCTAAATTTCTTTCCTATTCCAGACTATGCTCAGTAACCTCCGTGACAGATCTTCCTAGTCGGTGATAGAGAGAAGAAAGATGTGTCGCAAGCGAAACGTATATCACAAACTATGACATCGAGAAACATGAGTAATTATCAAATAATTCAAGCATAATTTTAGTGAACATTAGTGGCAAAATATCTGAGCGGTGGTCTGCATGTACGGTCGCATACTCCAAAATGATCGGGTGCGCATTTTCTCTTGGGCGGGTTGCGAACTCCACACATGAGATACATATTCACTGTTCAAGTTTGATTTTGCATAAATTTTTAATAGAGAAATTTTAATGCACAAATGTTTTGTATCTTTTATTAAACTGAAACCCTGTTCTATGCACTATTACATTCAATATTACGTCAGATTCATACTGGTGCGAATGATCGTTTTAAAACAATATTTATGTTATCATATTATCAATGTTAGTCACATCCTTTTCTGAGGAAAGTACTTTGAAATTGTCCGAATTTTCAACCATTTTTGGTAAATTGTTCGTCTCTGAGCAGCTCACCCTCATGCATCTCTGTTGAACAATTTTAATTGAAGGAATTTCTTTAACAGCTTATTGTTGTATATTTCTTTCTCAAGACATTGGCTGATGGGCATCGCATTCATCTATCCCGCTCATGCACCAACAGTGGTTTACTGGTCTTTTAATGATATTGTCCTTGTGTAACGTTTCAAGTCTTCGATTAGATTTTGATGAATCAATAAAATTAAAGCAGAATTGGCCTTTTTTAACAAAAAAGCTTTATTAATCTTCTGGAGGTTTTAAGAAATTTTTTAAATTATATTTTTAATAATTGAAACAATTTGTTTGAAAAATCTAATTGGATTTTTTGTAATCGCGCGCTATTTATAATCGTTTTCAATCAATACCTTAAAACCTAGTAATGTCAAACTCGCCTCCTCCCCCATTTCCCTATCCGCCACCAGGTATGTCTGTTTTTTGAATTTTTATCTGTCTCTTACTAGGGTACGTTCCACCAACTGGTCAGTCAGGCGGTTTTCAATACCCAGGTACATGGTTTTATTTACTTAAATCATTTTCATTATACTCATATTTGTATTGTACTTTTGTTATTTATTATTTAGGTTATCCACCTCAACAAGGATTTGGAGGTAATTTGCCTTTGTCTTATCTTTTTCTCAGTCAATGTCAGTTAAAATTCATTATTTAGTAAATTTTAATAGTTCTGACTTAAAATGTTAAAATTTTCAGTTTCTTCGCCACCTGGCTTTCCAATGCCACCTCCCCCACGACCTCAAGGTTGGTAACTGCTGTCGCATTTGGTTTGATCAACATTCCATTCATATTGTTTAGATTTTATCTCGCTATCTCTTAGCGTAACTTTTTTCATTCTGGTTGGTAGTGAGGGCTACATTTTGAATCTATATTTCATTGGAGTTCTCCTGTATAATAAGTTTTCTCATATCGATTTCTTACTAGTTCCTGGGTACAGTTCTCTGGAGTCCAGGGAAGGTATAATATGCTTTTTACTGACTGACACCGTTACATAAATATTGTTTTTCACTTTTAATATTCCAATTTTCACTGTGTTTTATTAACTAATCCTGTGTATCATGTTGGATTAAGTGCACTTGAAGTTTCTTGTTCTAAAGGTGACTATTTCGTTTTTTAAGGTGATGGAGGTTAGCTGATTTGACTTTAACGGATTATTCTTGTCTAAATTACTATTTCTGGAATGCTTAGTTTGTCTGTCTGAATAACGCTAATTTCTCCGGATACATCGTTAAGCATACGTACCGTCTAAATGTACCATAATCATGGATTAATGTCTATTAATTATCAACTAATAACATTACTCTCACACTTATTTCGAACTTCCTACGTAATTAAACCCATTAACTCATTTCATTCGTCACAGTTCCCTTATTCCTAATTCGTTGCATTTATTTGGGGCGGCGTATGCATATCCTCCTTGATTTGCTTGTTAGTGCTTCTTGTGTGCTCTAACGCTACTTCTTTTATTACATGTTACATTTTGCTCTAATTAGGAGATTGTATTTTGTTTTTATTTTTATAGTTTATGCACCAACTTCGGAAGATGAATTCGCTGCATCACCATTCAGTGATAAACAGATCAGGCGTCGGTTTATATCCAAGGTTGGTTTTCTTCACAGGTTTAGCTACCCAATTTCAGCCATACCCTGGGTTCATTTTCTCCTTTCTCTTCTCCCTAGGTCTATTCAATTCTGTCTGTTCAACTAGCCGTGACTGCTGCTATTGTTTGTTTGTTTATTTTTGTGTACGTTTATGTAGAAAACAATGCCGTTCAATCTTGGTCAATTGGCTTTAATGTGAGATTTGCGTAATCGGATTTTCCTCTTTTTTCCCCTCTAGACCAGCTGTTCGTACTTGGGTGAGGACCCATGTTTGGTTCTACTATCTGGCTTAGTAAGTGTGCATTCTTTTTAACTCATGATTGAAATATTTCATTTATCTCGTTTCTCTATACTTCGAATTGCCTTGAATTACTTTCGTGCGTAGCCATGCCCTCTCAGTTTATTATGAAACCATCCTTAATGTTAGTATTTTAATAATACTATTGTTATTAATAAATTCATTTGCTATGAAGTGGCCTTAAATCTTTCCTAACAGCGTTCAGATTGAGCAAAAGTCGATTTTTGCGTATTTATCATTTAGTCCTCTTATTTTGGCTGAAATTTAGTTTATTTGACGACCTTATTTCCCTGCTTATTTCGTAATTACACATTTCAAGAATCTGTTTTACTCATTTTGAAAGCACAAATTTACCTACACAATGAAATAGTGCCTATTCAATTTTCGATCAAATTATTGTTATTTCATTGTAGTTTGCTTCAGATTAGCATTGGTGGTTTATTATGTAGTAAGTGGACTTGCTTTGCACCGTGGTTTTTCTCTGTGTAATTTGTTTTTCTATAAATAAACGAAGTTTTAGATGGAAATAGTCCCTCAGGTATATGATGATTGTCGTTCTGTGTATAAGGCAAGAATATGTTAATAGGCACTTCTCAGTGTCCAAGCTTAGAGTTGTAAAATGCTCCATTTTAATGATCTTCGGAATTATTAATTGAAAGTTATTTTATCTATGTTAGTGCAACGAATTTTTGCAACTTTTCATTTTGCTGGAGCATTGGAATAAGGAGAAAGTGAACCAGTCTTATAAGGCGAAATGGGTGAGAAGTAAAGGGTAGGAAGGCGAGGGGGGTAGAGCGAGGAATCGCTAGAGGTGAAGAGTTTCATTGATTAGCTATGGCAAACCGGTTTGATACACGGAGGAGCTGTGGTCCAGTATTTGATTTAAGGATGAGTGTACAGGTCAGTCATCGGGTGCATGTTACAGATTGAATTAACTTTTAGGTTGTTTATTTCTTCTAGTGCTACTTTCTTCGCAACTTACATTGCTCTAGCATGTTGTGACAGTGTTCGTCGCAAGTTCCCTGGTAATTTCATCGCTCTTTCTGTTTTTGTAAGTGAATTCAATTCATCTTTAAGTTGTTATATCTTTTGATATGTGACTTTGGCTACTTTTCCTCTTCTAGACTCTGGCTTTGTCCTATATGGCTGGTACTTTGTCCGCCATGTACACGGTGAACTCTGTCCTTGTTTGTCTCCTTATCACACTTAGCGTCTGTGTGTCTGTCTCCGTGGCGGCAATCTGTTGTCCTTGCGATATCACTAAGTGTCAAGCTGCCATTGCTATTCTCTCCATCATATTCTTGTTTTTTGGCCTTGCCGTAGGCATTACATACCTTGTTGCTGGTTACAACCAGGTTGGTATTTTACTGTTTTTTTTTGCAACTCCCTTTTGCTTCACTCATCTAAATGACCTCATTCTCCTTTTAGGTACTTCACACAGTATATGGTGGTATCGCTGCCATTCTCTTCACCATCGTACGTTTGTCATTTCGGTCTTCTAGCCATTTCTTCCCTGTTATTTGCTTACCATGTGCGCTATGCTTGACTATTTTGTTCGATAAATCATTGGTCCTTATTGAATAGTGTAATTAACACAAAACTTACTGTTGATTCCTATAGCGATGCTGATTCTTAGTGGTCTTCAATCGGATCGAATTACTTATTTCTACTTATTGTATGTTGATGTGTCGATTTATGTCTAATTTGTGCTAATCTTGCCATTAGCATGACGTCGCGCTCCGTATGCGCATGATCTTACTATTATTACTTTAAGTCACATTGAAACCTCACAAGTGGTTAGATGAGAAGCCATTTATCATCAAACCATTGAGCCTTCTCGATATTGAGGGGTAGGAAATACAATCCAAACGTTGTGTGCATGTTGATGGATTTTTAAACCGTGTCGTGGGTGGATTTTAGAACTTTTGCGCACAGTTGTATAACAAGGAAGTAATTTCAATTCTTTCGAAGTCTGTGGATTTGCTTGATTAAGGCTAACTCTTTGGTATATGATATATTTCAATTTCGTATATATCAGAAGTCACTGTAGTTCATTGTTTTTTTCATGATGTGATTTCTTATTTCTTTGAAAATTCACTTCTAGTTGGCATCGTCATACTGCATTGTTCGAGAACCACTTCTCTTTGTGTTGGCGCCGCATTTGTCATTGTTCATGTCACGGGTTCGACCGGAACTGCCAACCTCTGGTTAACTCTGGCTAATAAATAGCTGAAAGATAGAACTCGCCTATTGTGTTACTTAATACCGATCATGTCAGTTGTGATTTCAGTGGACGATTTTTAGCGTTGCCGTAGCTGTGTTCTTGTCAATTAAGAGTTCATATCCAGTTATAATACGGCCAAACTTACTAGTTGAAAGTGGCTAATGAAGGTATAGTTGAATGTGAATTCCCCTTCGTAGAAGTTGTAAGATGCGTGTAGAATGTATTCAAGCTTCCGTGTTTCCTTATTTAATAACAAATCTACTTCCGTGCTTAATAACCTTGAATCTTGATTTCCAGTACTTAGCCTACGATACTCAACTAATTATTGGGGAGGGAAGATACGAACTGGATGAAGAGGAATACTTACTTGGAGCTCTTCAATTATACCTGGATATCGTCTTTCTATTCATGATTTTCCTTGGTCTTGTTGGTGACCAAGAGTAATGCTATATGCCAAATAAAACTCCTCTTTTTAGTTCAAATAGAATTTTTTGCTTTTTAAATGTTCTACGAGTTTTTTCTCCCCATCTTTAATAACCTAGATATCGTTTTGGTTTGGTTTTGTTTAGTATGTAGTTTCTTTCTGAGATCACCTTTCAGATTAATGTCATCAAAGTCACTACTGGTAAAAAGGTGAATGTTGTTGCGTATAGATTTCCCGTTAGATTATGTTAGTCCGCTTTTCTATTCACTTTCTAACGGACTTTGTTTTTTCGTTTTTAGTATTTGGCATTCGATACACAAATGATAATGGGTGGTCGGAAACATGAGCTTTCACCTGAAGAGTATATCTATGGAGCGATGCAGCTGTACGTTGACGTTGTCAATCTCTTCATGATCTTCTTGTCGCTTTTCGGTACCGGTAGCAGTGATTAATCGGTATATACCATTTTGGCGTCTTCTCTGGTCAAGATTAAACAACTAATCTCTTAGTCGTTGCCTATTGTTATTATTATTTTCTATTCCTACATATGAACCATCTCGTACTGATACTAAATTCATGCTTATATGTTTGTTTCAATCTCTTAATTTGTTCCACTTTTTGTCTCGAAGACATCGCTTTCAATATATTCCACATTAGTGATTTCCTCCTGCTTCCTTTAAAATGCAATCAAACGTGTGAATTTGGAATTATAGACGCACTCCAATAGGTTGTACCTTTGGGTTGTATTCCTCATGCGTGATTTCCCATTGAACCACTTTGTGTTTAACCTGTTAACTTTATTTTGTTGAATGTCGAATTTTCTGTAATATGAATTTGCATACTATGGTTTTTTTCCCCTGAATGATTGGCTGTGTCTAGTTAGCCAATAAATGTAACGATAATTGTACCAGTAACGTCCTTTTATATCTGGTTGTGAGTATAAAGTGCAATAGTCGATAATCTAATGTATGCGTTTGGTACTTCTTTCCTTGTTCAAATGCGCTGAAAATTTTCATTAATCATAATGAACGCTATTAGTTTTGTAAGTGTATTTGTTATTATGGAGTTGATATTCAGCAGTTCTCGAAATATCTGAGATGTGTTTTATTTGCGCTCTTATTTCCGGAAATGGCAGAAGGCCGCACATGAACGAATAAGGATACATATATCTTCATTCAACTGGCTTGTAATATTAGTGATAGCTAGTAGCATACAGCTGCTAACCGACAAATTTATCACCAACGCGTAAAGGAAGTTAGTTGATCGATTGACATGAATGTTTTCGCTTTGTCTTTTTAAAACGAAATCAGAATTCGGTTTATTGAGCATTCAATGGAGTATTTACTGATGTGGGGCGAAAGGTAAAGTGGGGACTTAAGTTGCGGTATCAGGATTTCAGTCTATCTCCGGTTACATTTTGTATCAAGCGTACAGTTGGGGCTTAGCTTCTACGAAAAGTGGTTAAAGATTGTAATAGATGGCTATTGAGTCGAAGTGAGCCAATGAGAACGTCGGAACTGCTACTACTGTCATACCGGGCGAGTGATGGCAGAATCCACTACCGCTCGTGGTGTATCGCATGAAATTCTGAGTAATTCAGTTGCCATGGTTAAACTAGCTTAAAGCCATTTAGATTGCATTGAAATTAATTCCGGAATTTTAACGGAAAGTCAGAACTTATTAAATGAGGGGGTGATTAAACCTTCATCTACCATTTTTGCGTACGAAGGTGCGTAATTCTCATGCTAGATCGAACTTCCAGTCAATCATTTCTGAATTAAACAAATACATACAACCGAGATGATAAGGATATTTATTTATATCAAATTGCAGGCTTTATGATAGTTATCATTAACCCGTTAGTTGACTTCGGGCTTCACAGAGGGGAGAAACGTCAGTCATAAAAAGTCGAGAGGGTGAACAGAAGAGTGACTCAGAGATGTAAAAGAGACAGACACAAAGGTAGAGAAAAAGGCAAGGTGAGTACTGTGTAAGTGGTCTAATATGACATACAGTCGGGTCGTGGTAGTTAGAAGTCACCTGCGGGTTATAGACTTTTTGCCGTATTAGTATTCGTTGCCCAGGTTGCACCGCGTGGAGGTAAGTCTGTTGCCCACCCCATGATAAGAATATGACAGCGCATATTATTCAATCTGAGCTGAGTTTTAGAAAAGTTCAGCTACCGTATCGGCTCATAAAAATAAAGTTTTCGTTCTCGGGTTTTCCCCAAATCACAGGCGATGGGGTTGACTACATGTTACTTGTTAGTATTGCATTCGTGACACTTTAATGATGCCAAACTGAATTAAACAAAATAGATAACACTCAAGTGGTAATTGACATGATTGCTTAACTATGGAGAGAGTCGAAAATCCATAAATAATCTCCCAACATAAGTTATTCCTGTTAAGGCGCGTTAGACAATCGATTAAAAAACATCATATCATGTAATGTGCCTAAGCAATCCATTAGTTGAAACTGAACTCGACTAATGATACAATTAAAAAAGAAAAATCAAGTTCTTAGGTCGACATTAGCCCTGTTTAGGAATTTTAAGTGAAGTGTTGCTTAGTATCTACTTCCATTTATCTTTCCCTACCTCCTAATTGTAGAAATAGCTGTATAATTATTTCAGCAATGCAGAAAAATATTAATTTTCATTTTGGGAAAGCAACTGAAACGAAAGTTTCAGAAGAGATACTTCGTTTAATTATCGGAGTAGGTGCAGCAATGTCTCGCATTTTTTCCTTCTTTTACCTCTGTATTTTTCAGACTGATTGTGGTGAGGCAGATGTCCTAATAATAACCACTCAGAGGCTTTAATTTGCTTCGTGTGTGGTAAAAATTCCATGCCACTTGATATCCACTAATAAAATCTAGTTTTATCATATGTTCACTTAGTCATTCGGATTTCCACATTGAAGTGGGCGGTTCAGTTTATAAATATTAACCATTTGAAGTACGTTTAGCACATTCTGTAGCGTTGGTGTTTTCTGGTTTATCGATTGCATCTTATTATTGTGAGATAAAATCCAAAGTTATCATTTTAGTTCAACCTATTCTTCTCATAAATAGCTCAATTTCGTTGTCCCTTAGGTAGTTCACCAGAATAAGACCTTGCTGTGACTTAGACTTTGCGATATCTACTTACAGTCTACACAAATATAGTCAGATAAATATCCAGACAACCTTCTATTATGTTAACTGATGCAATGTATCGAATTTACTTGTTCGTATTAAAGGAGCTGAAAAAATAGAATGTTCAAGGTCACAGTGTTTATGTTTTATCATGGGCCAAAAATTTCCCTCAGGTCGCCTCCAAGTCGGCAATTGGCGATAGAGAGTGACAGCTTAATGGTTATTGGCTAGACGGTGATTTTATCTCCTATCCTCAATAGCTCGAAAGTCAACTGGTATTCCTAAATGAAACCCATGTTAAATTAATGAAGTTCATTATTCTTTATTTTCTCTATTACTAAGCCCGTGTCAACTAGAGTACCAAAACATAGAAACAAACATACCCTACAAATGACGGTTTCGTGAGTATTAGTAATCCAAGTTTTTGATTTGCATTTAAAAGCTGTTTATTAAGTGGATTAATTTCATTTAAGTGAATGATATGTATTGTCACACTGGCTAAGCCCGTCTTATAAAGAGTGGTGACCAAATTCAAGTTTTTCATTAGAGGCCTCCATGGCACTATCCTACCCGAGAGGGGTGATAAAAACGCTTTCCTAAGAGAGTCTAGGAGTCACTATTTTTACCAATTAGGTGCAAAAATGTGGCTACTAGGATAAGGCGTACAGAATGTGCAAAATAGTTATAAATAGGTCTGGAGAGTGGGCCGATAAACTCCAGTTAAAAGTGTAACAAATTATTATTTAGTTTGTGTGTGAAGCGATCAGGTCAGTTGATCAATATGGTGTGAATTTTGTGAACAGGTTATCCACTCTGAAAGACATAGATGAAATTATGCAAACTGAGTTCCAGATGTTAAAAAATCAATCCTTATTGGACTACTTCGCCATTTAAATGACATTCAATAACTAAAACTTTAAAAACCCATTACTCTCCAAACAACTCAAAGTTTATGCATATAACATTGTGGGGAATACAACGCTAACGTGGCCGAATCAATAAATCACAAGCGCAGAAATGCATACTTTATATTTAATATACGGGGTGGGCGATAGACATACGTCCACGTGGTGCAACCTGGGTAACGTATACTAATACGGCAAAAAGTCTATAACCCGCAGGTGACTTCTAACTACCACGATCCGACTGTATGTCATATTAGACCACTTACACAGTACTCACCTTGCCTTTTTCTCTACCTTTGTGTCTGTCTCTTTTACATCTCTGAGTCACTCTTCTGTTCACCCTCTCGACTTTTTATGACTGACGTTTCTCCCCTCTGTGAAGCCCGAAGTCAACTAACGGGTTAATGATAACTATCATAAAGTCTGCCACTTCATATAAATATATATTTAATATACTCAGTATATTTGAAAATGTTATTACTCGCAAATTCATTGTATCAATAAGGTGATTTTTTGTTTTCGCATCTTGATAGAGTAGACAGCCCAAAATATAGTCAAAATGAATAATAAATATTGTATTTCTCAACTTTTCACAAGTGATCTCTGCTACGTGATAAAAAAATGTCTCACATCTCTTTTAGTTCACCTTATTTACCTCCTAATCACTATCCAACTGCACTTTTCATCTAGTTGGTAGGCTGCAGATTATTATCGACACGTCGTAGCAAGTAACATCATTTTCATGAAAAAAAAAATTGTTTAAAATATAATTGCGCGACATAAGCAAAAGAACTGGTCTACATTCGATC
Source organism: Hymenolepis microstoma (assembly GCA_000469805.3). Classification (NCBI taxonomy): domain Eukaryota; kingdom Metazoa; phylum Platyhelminthes; class Cestoda; order Cyclophyllidea; family Hymenolepididae; genus Hymenolepis; species Hymenolepis microstoma. The sequence continues at coordinate 2,910,786 of LR215995.1, read as the reverse complement.
GATCACGTAATTTATCTGCACGTGCGTATATGATATATCGACTGACACGATAAAATTGACCTCAGTGTAAAGTGGTGTAATTCTTAGTACAATGCTTTATTTGCATCAAACTCAGACACGAGTTACATGAGTACTGACAGGTGCTGTGTCTCTAAGATCAAAGAGTCCTGTTCACAAAAATCAGCACTAGGAACTAAAGCAGCTACAATCTGTCTCTGGAACCTGGAGTAGCTTAAGCAGTGCAACGTACTAAACAATGCTTACTGAACCCCGGAAGACCCCAGAGAGAATGTGTCTGGTCTAGTCGTGTATTGAGTCAATAGCATATTGGAGTGATAAATTTGATGCATTTGAGGAAATAGGTTTGTCAGTTATGCTCAAGTCGACGTGTATCAAATGGAGTCCGTCATGTGGCCCAACACTAGTAGTAAACTGAAAAATACACGAATAGAATTGGGTGAAGTGCAATGCTCGGGACTTCGACAACTTGGATAAATCAGCATGAGACTGAGTTAACAGCAGTGTATTTTACATAGAACATAGTCAATTCAATATGGAGAAATCATGCAAATTTTAAAACAAAATAGTTTTCAGGTTTACACCTAATTATCATATCAGGTGATTTCGTAATGGTTCATGGGGTAAAGAGTTAAGGAAGTACTGATAAATGTATATGGAAACACCTTTACATTCATTCGCCCTCAATCCACGGAGATATTTAAGAGAGAGTTACCGAAGAAGAGATTGAGGTAACTTAAGCTTGATCGATATTCCCAGTTTCAAAATCAAAATCTCTCTTTGAAACGATTCTTTGTTCACATATAAGAAGCATTGAGCTTGATGCAAAATCTCTGTAAATGCTTGTTCCCTGATGTCTTGAGAAATGTTTCCTTATATCTAAAACATACGTTTTGATACCAGACTAAGGAACGATACCCAAATAGGAGCTCCTGTCTACTCATAACTCTGCTCTATCCCGTTTACTTTTTAGCCCCATTTCTACGCATTATGAGTTGTGTCTATCTCTCTTCTTCCTAGGTTTTTATGTCAATATTGACACTTTCTCATTTCTTCTCCACTCAACTTCCGATCTTCTGATTTGATGAAGGCTGCTGAAATAAAGTTCATTCGATTTATTGGAAGATGTCTCTTTGAATCGGCCCCTAAAGTAGCGCAACTTGGCCTTTTTGTGATTTAGTGCTATTTAGAAACCAATACACATCTTCACTATCTAAATATAAAAGCTCTTACTAGAGACGTTTGAGACTTTTATTAAAACCATTAAATAACATTCTTGAGCATCGTCGAACGGGATCACAAATTTGTTATTCGTGATTTACATGCATACAGATGCGACCAACCAGAGCAATGGATTTGTTAATATCGAATGGAGACCAATTTGTACTTAACATATAAATGGTCAAAAATTCAGTTGTCTGTGTGTGTGTGTCTGTTGTCTGCCAGACACTGTTTCTGAAGAGGTGGAATCCATTTAAGCCAAAACAAAATAAACTGTAAGAAACCCAGAGTTCATTTGACATTGAACTGAATTCTGACTGATTATCAATAATAGTCGATTGTAAAAGTTGAAGCCTTTAACGAGTTAAATACATGCTTGAGAACACCTTTTTCAGATGATCATTCTATCTGTCATTTTACTCCCATAAAATGAAAGTTGAATGACGTTTTCTTGGGATGCATTCTTAGCAGCTGTTGCAATAATTAAAAAACTTATTTAATTATTGAACTAAACTACTAGAATACACGGATCTCTGTCGACCTTGAAGAGCGATCTTTAATTGGCTAAATCAATTAGCATATTGTAGCGGTTTCAAGTGTTTAGTTCTTTCCTCTTGCTTTCAAACAAGGACCTTTAGCATGTAACGAATTCAACTATGCAACGCATTGTAATGCTTACTGAGGAGAAGACATAACTATCGGAATATACGGTTTAGTAGATTCAATCAACAGGACCTACAAACCTTACTAATTTTGTATTATTAAGAAAAATATGTTCAGATTTGATTTCACTAGAACAGGAAATTATTGAGTCCTTTATGACTCAATTGCCAACCACTTCATCAAAAAGATGTGTGCCAACTAGCTATGTGTTTGGCAGATGGTCCGATATATATTAAGCAGTTAGATTTGTCGTTCATGTAATTACTGAGGAATTAGAAGCAAGACAAATTGTATTCAGAACCTGAGCCGTACTCAACGACATTCCAATGATCTTTGAAAGGAAAGTTGCTATTTAGACGAAGTGACTGCTTCATCTCGCTCGTGAATCTTCAAATGTTTCTTCCAGACCTATATGCTCATTTATTTTGTGCTGTTCATTACCCGTTCTATATTGCTGCCTTAAGTAAGCCGCACTGCCTTCACCCCTTTTGTTGGTTTGATAGTCGACAATAGGCTATTTGTCACTTGAAAGCTTATGAGGGTCAACCAACATGTTGGAGCTCTCATATCATCTTGTAGTTCATTACATTCGTACACACTTGCGGTTGGTCTTTTCTATCACTAAATAAATCCAGAATTATATCATAACTGATGTATCCATCCAAAGATTTAGTTATTACTTTAAATAGATTTAGTTTGTGCCTATACTGGTAGGGATTTACAACGCTACTAAACCCTAACAACGTTCATTGGGTGTGCCAGAATATTCTGGAAAGTGCGGTCGTGTTTTCGATCATATGACAAGCAAAGTTATGTTCTATTTGCTCTTTTAATGATCATGCTCGCAGTTGGCCATAATGTGCAAAGGGCGCTATTCACGCCATAATTTCTGCTTCATTGACACAGTTGAAGTAGATTGGCTTATTTCTGCAACAACTTTATATTAGTAAGATCATGTCAGAGAAGACTGTTGAGATTTTGTCAATACTCATTTGTGCAGTATCCGCTGCACCGGTAAATCAAAATTAATATAACTTTAAGACCAAAAGCAAAGGTATTACTTATATTGATAAGTAGCTGAGTTTTCAACACGCAATTTAAATCATAAGATTGGAATGTTATTTAACAAAAAAGAATAAGGTAAGTTCTTTTCTTCGAGGACTCTCGAATCATTGTTGTGAAGCTACTGATTGTGCCACGCTTCAGGTTACTAATTGGCACTTATTTACGATAACTACCTTGCAAAAAAATCTAATAGATGGTAGCATGTGTCATTTCGAGCTAATTTTATACATTCTGAGGAAATTGAAGTAGTCATAAGATGATTTTAATAACAGTACAACTATTTTTTAGTAAAAACCAAATTAATAAAATTTCAGATTTAAGTGTGTATGCAAAATTGATCAATTCTTTCAATTTACAAAGATGTTTTAGCCACCTCGTGATAAACAAAGTTAGCAATTTTTCATCTTCGGAATCGCAGGCACCTTGAATTGTTTTGCTCAAAATTGTCCACTAAATTCTAAGCAGTTAAGAATAGCGAATTCGTAGGTAAAATAATTACGGCGAAAAAATTGACGGAGTTCTAATTCAGCCCATTAAAAATTCCTCTTGATTTGAAGCACTGAGCAAACGGTGTAAATACCTATTTGATTCTAAAAATTCCAATCTAGCTTTTAATTATTAGATTTTATTTTATGACGCAAAATAAATTTCACGTGATTAGAATGCGCACTTCAAAATAGCACTTAAGGTTCAAACTGAATAGACGTAAAGGGTTTTCATGAAAAAAAAACAAGGAAAACCCATTTATGTATTTCTGATTTTTTGCATTCCATTATTCAGATCTATTTATTTCTTCTCAGTTTTTGTATTTTCGTTTTGTTATACAAGCAATACAATACATGAATTAGAAGCAATAAACTTTTATGGCACCTTCCAGAAACACCATCAAACGTCCTGTTTCATTTTTTAAAAGATTTTTTGGGCTATTCAGTATGTTTTGATGATGCCACAGAAGTGGGGTAGCTTTCATTTTTCATCTCACTTAAACCAATGGGGAAAAGACATGAAGTGAGTTAGACTCCTAAATGAGTTTAAATAAAGTCTTCATTTACGATAAGGTGAAGTTGTTTATGCGATATTCTAATTTAGTTTATTTGTGATTTATGAATTATCCAGCGCAGAAGCATGCAAGTAAAGTATTTGCAATTCGCATGTTCATAATATTTCTCTGCATTTTATTTTTTCATATTTTTTGCGCAATTCTAATATTAGAATTTATGTTGATTTGCTCTGATAGAAATATAATGAAAATCGAAAGTTTGCAGGTAAATTAGTGCTCATTACATGTGTGAGAAAACTTCGCATAGAAATTTTGGTCAAGTCAAGTGCAAAATTACGTCATATTGACAACTGACTCTTGTTAAGATCATTAAGCCAGTTTACATAAGTACATATAGTTAATGATTAGCTAAACAGAAATTTGTCTAACATTTAATTGTGAAAAACAATGAAATAAAAAATAACTTTTGACCGCTTAACAATTTATTTTCACCTTGTTTTTCAAATATTTCACATCTATCCCTGATATAAGTAAATGCGTTATCACTAGTTTAATGTTAATATAGTAATGGATTTCGAAGATTGGATTTTATATGGCACAAGTAAAAGTTTGGAATATTATCACAAACAAAGGCGTTTAATCTTTACTAAATGGTTTAAATTTTACAAATTACTAACTCCGAATTGCTACATACAGCTCTAGACAGTAGTTATTAACCAACACCTTAAGATCAAAATGGTTGACTGACTACATTCAGACAACACAGAATGAAAAATTAAACAAATTATTTAGCCGCTGGACAGTATCTATAGCGAAAACAAAATTAATACAATATGCTGAAATGAGCTATTAGAAGCAAATGCAAAGGAATTATTCTAAAAATATATTTATTTCGGCAAACAGATTAAACCCAACACGCTCAGAAAGATTTTTTGAAATCTTTAATTTATTCAAGAAATCGTGATGTATTTCCAATAACCAATAATCAAAAATAGAAAAAATAAATTTCTTTTAATAAAAGCAAACGTAGCTTGAATAGCATTCTGTCGACCTTTATATTTATTTTTATTCGACCACACTGATAGACAGTCACAGGATTCAAATCTTTATAGTAACTGATTTCTCAATTTAAGCAATACACTTTTATTTATTTTTTTATGGGTCAAATATACACCATATTGTCGTTTTCATATTTTCAACGATATTTGCCTCATATCCTTCCTATTTGACAGCCTCTCAAACTATGCATACTTACTTACTTCTGTTTTGGAATTTTCTATTAAATTTAGCGTTTTTGTAATTGTTTACGTTTGAAATTCATCATAGTATTGCGCTTTCTACTAAGGTATGAGTTACCCACAAGTAACAGTCTCGTCGGGGCAGGATACATCTGTTGATGCCCAACCACAAGATTCACAATTCAGTCAATTCGAATGTCTCGGTACTCCCTCTGGACTTACCCTTACTCGCAACGAAATTAACCGTCTTATCCTCGAATACCTCATTGTTGAGGGCTATAAGGACGCTGCAGAGAAGTTTCAACTTGAAATTGGCATCGAAGAACCTTTATCAGAAGTCCATTCAACTGGTGCTAGTCTAAAGGAGAGGATGGAAATTCGTGAGGCTGTCTTAAGCCGTCGGATTGAGTATACAATTGATCGAGTTAACCAGTTATGGCCTGAGCTATTTGAAAATAATCCATACATATATTTTCAGGTATGTTTATTAACTTATGCATTTCGATTATTGATCTGGTTTGTAGCTACGTCAATTGGAAATGCTGGAGTTGATTCGAGTTGGGAATTTAGAGAAGGCTTTAACTTTCGCGCAGACTCATCTAGCCGGATCTCTGCATAATCGTCTTGAACAATTTCCACAGCTACTTCAAGAAGTTGAAAATACAATGGCGTTAATTGCTTTCTCAGATCCAATTAACAGCGCTTACGGTTCCCTGCTCGATTCTCGTCATGTTGAACTCGTGGCTGGGGCCTTGAATCGTGCAATTCTTTGGCATATCGAGAGCAACGGTGGTGAGGGTGATTCGACCTTCACTGATAACGTGAATGGAAAGTCTGCTTCTGGAGCTTCACTATCTAAGGGGACCTCTCATGCGAATTCGGCGACAGTTCCTCGGTTGACCAAACTGGTTGCTATGCTCCTGCGTTTCCGCAACATCTCTGAGGCTGAATTAACCAAAGAACTTGACTCGATTTAGGCCTGTTTCTACGTGGTTGCTTTGTATTTCTCTCCATCGTATGAAATGAAGTTTGAATTGCTCTCTATCTCTTTCTTCATGTATCTATGTACTGACAAGCTTCTGTTACACTGTTAAACGAAACATATATGAACACATCTGCGTTTTCACTTTTCAGACCGAATTAATTTCGGCTTTTTTATTTAATATTTGCGCGTGTAGTCAGTTGGGCCACAACCAATTAACGACTCAGTCTAATACCCTGGGGGCAAGAGAAATAGAATGCGTGATTCTCGTCAATAGGTCTTTCGAATACGATGAGTGTTTGAAAACTTACAATCAATGGAGTTGGCAAATACCAATATTTCATTATGATAGCTCATTATTTAAGTTTTATTAGCCGTTTAGGGTATTTGGATGTTGAGCTTCTTGTCCTGATTTTCGTCGTAAAAAAGCATGAATTAGTAGTGCACTGGTGGAGTTGAACTAAAAGAATTCGATGTACTAGTTAGAAAATAGTCTCACGTTACCATCTTAAGCTTTGCTTTAATAACAAGTTTATGCACAGGTGCAAACCGAGTTAGCGATGAAAAAGCATCCGAGTTCGCTTACTCTCTCAAAATATTTCAGTGAGAATTCTTGGGTATTTCGCTCAAAGTGACTCTCTTCCATTAACTTCGACTAGAAGCCTGAATTTTAAAGAGTAGGGATGGGATTTTGGTTTACACAAAGTGCACATGCTGTACTGAAGCGTCATGAACTGGCTTGCCGCCATTGCTGAAACCATCCTTTAAGGATCAATTCCAGTCCCTAAAATGTAAAACCTCACTAGAACTGAAAGCGACAATTCGTGCTCAGGTTTAAGGTTTACAAAAGGATACACATTCTCCGACCTGAGATGAATAATGAAAAATCGGGAACGCTTGAAGCAAATATCCATAACCTCTCTCCAAAATTATTGCCCTATTAGTTAACGCTTGTTGATCAAACTTGAGCTCACAATCTTGGATTGGAGCAACGTCACCGACGAGAAATAATTTGCTTGTCAAAATAAGTAAATGCAAAGTCACTAAAAACTTTACACGTTCCAATTATGGAAGGCGTCGGAACGGAAAAAACAGCAAGCGGTTGAACAGACAGTGAGGAAAAGAACCTTGGCTTGCTTAAATATTCGGCGCATTTCACTGTCCTCAATTCTACGGAGTGATGGGCCGTAAAATGGCATGATTCAGCGATCGTGGTTTGGCCTCTGAGTTCCAAATGCGAGTGGTCACATCGCCTCGGTTATTTAATCGCCTTAGAGAGATTAAAATATATGGCTTACCTCCCTTCCAGTTAGAAAGCATTCATTGTTGTATAATTGATAATTTTAAGTCTGCTTCGACCATAAAGAAATGACTCGACATGTTTCCACTTCAGAAGCACTTGAGCTTCAGGTTTGCCGACTATTCATAAAGTATCTCATTACATTTATCAGAAATGACGTTCTTTTAATTTTTACCTCCCTAAAATTATTGCAACAATCACAAAAACTCCTCATCTAATCATCAACCTCGCAAATTAAGCGAAATCACATAGTACGAACTAAGCATAAAACAGCCATTTAAAAAATAACAGGAAAAGCCTATACAAAGCAGATTCAGAAAGATACTTTACAAATATAAAAGTGGTAAACGGTAAGGCACACAGATAGTCTATTCAAATCGGGTCGTCAGTTTCATCAATTTCGGTTTGAACGCACCGCCAGTGCTTGAGCCAGATCTGGAGCAAAAAAGATAAAAAATTATAACTTGTTTAAACTAGTGAAGGTTGTCTTATGCGACAGGATACTTACTGAAGCCAACCCGAATTAGAAGATGAGGGAGCAGGTCGTTTAGAGGTTCCTCTTCTGACAACACCTCCAAAGGCAGCAGTAGCCCGTTTTGCACCCACTCTTTTGGCTCCAAGTGCTCGACCCTAGGAATAAAAGCCATATTACTTTAATGTTAATTCAGTAATTAATCCTGATGTAAAAGTACTGGAGGACCTACGTGGCTCTCAAGGTGCTAAATCCTACCTTGACCTAAAATCCTCGACTTACTAGTAAGTAAAAGAAAATTCAATGCGAAAAAGGAAGATTACACTATTTAAATACCACATAATTCCGACCACGAAAGTGATATGATTTACACGCAAACGAACACGGAATAGGAAAAGAAGTTTGTACGAAAGTTTCCGAAATCAAAGTTAATTTGCACCGGTGGAATACCTTAAATACACAAGTCTACTATATTAGAGGCAATGGATACCAGACCCGTTGGTAAACATTCATTGATTTCAATGCCGAATAGCACTGTCAAGGAGAATGTAGCATATTGAAATCGCCTAATGTTGCCAAGCCATAAATCTAGCTCAAAACTCCACTTGTAGTATAATTTATAATTCACCTATATGTGTATAATTCTTACCTTAGCGAAGTAACGAGAGTGGAATGCTTTTTTGGTAGCCTTTTGAGGTCCTGGCAAACCACTGGCGGATTTAATCGTTGCAACCGGTTGCTCAGCTACGAGTTGATCGGCCTTCTTCTTTAACTCCTTCTCCTCTTGCTTGAGTACTAAAACAGCACGCAACAAAGTCGGGAGTGATTATGGGAGAAGCGCAATTATTGTGATATATGATGGGAAAAGAATTTATGGGGTCAAGCAGTCTAGACTGCGGCCTTCCTTTAGTTAAAAATAAAATTGCCGCTATAGTACCGTAAATTTGCGTTCACTGGCCAATCTGGAAAGTTACTGTTGTACGTAAATGAATATAATAACCAAGGTTGTTGAAGAAGCACTAAACTCTCCACCTCTTTAAAACCTCATGACCTTAAAAGTAGGGATGGATCCGTGGTGCATTGGATGACCGCACTGGGGAATAGGCCGTAGATATATAAAAAAACTAACCCAGCAACGCACAGGTCACTTATAGAACCGTCGTCAAAACTAGTTTTACACAAGAGGTTTATGTAGTAAATAAAAAAAAATACACAAATAGCAAATTGACAAATATCGGATCATCAAGAGATGTTCTGTAATGCTTGTAAACACAACGATACCGATTTCAAGATAGCAAAAACCACCTTTTCTTTCAAGTAAACTGGTTGCTGGGATGGATAAATTTCGCGATTTTAGGATTATCATACCATCCTTTAGTACACATCACCATTTGGCACATATATAGAAAAGATAAAGCAAAAAGGTGCAATAAGTCACCGAATGTCAATACTTCTAGAATCTACAATCTGTTCAGACACTGCTTAAAATAATCAATAAAAAAATGCGACGAGACTAACTTCCAAGAATCGAAAGATACTTGAGGGTCACATCAAGGAAGGACTCTGTGGCATTGAATCGCGTCAACTTGTACTCTGTGCATTGGGGTATCTTCAGTAACTCCTCCTTCGAAGTAGGCAGTTGATCTGCAATCTCCAGAAGCATCTCGTTGGGGAATACGATAGCGTAGTTGGAGATACCCTGGTAGGACGCTGTTCGAAAAGGGGAGGATCAAAGGTTATATCACCAATACAAAGATATATATATATATGAGCTGGTACACAAGCAAAAAAACAGGAGCAAAAAGTAATATATAAGGGGAAGGGGATGGATTTACTGAGCTGTTTGGCGATCTTGACGAGAGATTCGTAGCATTCTTTGCGGACACTGGCGAACTTGTCTTTAGGTTGCTCACCAACCACAGAGATATCAGCCCCACGAGCCTTCACGTTCACCGCAACTGGAAGCATTATCTGCGAAGACAAACGAAAAAGTGAGTAAATGTAAATAAAAGAAGCATGTCAAGTAATTTTTCACCTAAATATCGGGAACAATTTACATGGAAATTCTATCAATCACGATGGGTCTCTATTTTTTGTCATTAGCAAGCAACAGCTATCGCACTATTTCAGGCACTAGAATAGCTCAATACCGGCAGAAATAGGAGTTATAAATCTCTTCCTTATAATAGAATAATCGATTATATTATAATGTACAAATTCGGTCCTAACAGACTCTTTGAGATCGACATCTTAGACCATACAGAGCTTTCCCACTCCAGAAATGAATGACCCCACAAGTAGGTATTTACACCTAAAGCTAGAACAGAAAATGGACTTAATTCAGTTCCGATAGAGGGAGCAGTTTAAGGATACGCAGGTACACACCCGTTGTGATGTGGTATTCCCGCTCGGGATGACAAAATTTCAATTAGCGGTTGTCTCCACGGCTCGCATCAAAGCATTGAAAGTGACATCAATGCACCGACAGACTCGAATAAACTTCAATAATTCTAGGCGCATCTTACAAATATTCAATTCAAATAGTCACTTCGAGAACACTTTTAAAACTCGTTAATAAAATTGCCACCATAGTGAAAAATGAAATCACAAGATAACTAGTGTGAGGCCTTAAGAAAGGAAAGAATTGGAGAATTAAAATGCACATAAAGACTAGTATAATTGTCGTCTACTCTCATTATCGAGTAAATAATCCGAGTTTTTTTCTAACACCACGAAAGGCGTCATTTCGATCTCGAAATAAGACAGGAGAATGAAATAGGTTCGAAATTACCTGGAGTTTACCCTCAAGAAGGAGGTTGGTTTTAGGACCAGGTCGCAAATAAGTAGCAACTGTGTCCGCAGCAGTGATAGAGAATTCTTCATTAAGCACTCGATCAGCAAGTAATTTGTGAAGAAGACGCTCCGCATCCGTTTTCGAGTAATTCGAACCCTTTCCATAAATGGGGAGGCTGTTATCTCTGAGGCGTTGAACCTGCGCCGTTTGTGCTCCTAGAAGAAATAGCCAGAAAGCATCAATATAATAAAAATAGGCAAGTGTGAATTGAGTACATCCAAGACAAAAAAAGGCTTGGAGATGAACAACTATCGAGAGTTCTGGGGATATATATTTATCAGCTATTGTCTTAACTCCTAGGCCCTTCTAGGAAAGCACCTTCGAAGGCTTACCATAAGTGGATGAGTAACATTATAAAAACTAACTGCGTCTTTGTAGACTAGATTTAACCAGTGTGATTGGTCGTTTCAGCGATTGGGTGTGCATCGAAACTGCGACCCTAAGATTTATAGATGAGTAAGTTAACACCACCGCGTCACCGATCCACAACCAATCTCCTAGAATTTGTGCCGATTTAAAATGATTGTAGAACTTCTGTTCGTTAGGTTTCGCTCAGCCTTACGAATTGTCCTTCTTAGACAGACAAACTGGTTTAGCTACGAGAAGAATGCTTGCTTTTGTCCTTCTAAAGTTTATAAAGTTGGGAGAGAGGCTAGCGTGACAAAAGATCCAGCCAGGAAAGGGTAGTGGTTACACAGCATTAAAAGTATAAATTAGAACACGAACCCACCTCTCATATCCTTATTTAATTAGTTTCTTCTTCTTAAGAAAAACGGGAACATAATAGAGTGCCGTTTTACCTACCCCTAAAGATATCCACCAGATAGTTGAGAGTGACATTGCGTCGACAATTTACGAGGCTAACCACAGATTCAACAAGAGCTTTAGCATCAACTGTGAGATCCCTCTGAGCCACTTTCTGATGTTCAGCCGCATGACAATTGTCACATTCACACCCAACAACCAAAGCACAGTTCGTCGAATCGAAAGCCTCTCCAAAGTGAGCTAGGATGAGCCGACGCCGACAATCAATCACGTTGTCGCAGTAGGAGACCATCTTGAAGAGTGCATCTTCGTGAATTTTTACAGTGGAAGCTCCATAGCCGCCTGTACTGCTCGCTAAAAAGTACAAATAAAACAAATTTGACCAGTAAATCCCGATAAGACTGGAAGTGCACAGAGCACATAGAAAATTAGGTGGATTACATCTGCAAAACAATCGTACTAATTTAGACCTTCTCTAGGAGCTTTAACATTCTACAACGAGGTTATACAGTGAAGGAGGGGAAGAGGCGAGAGACTATAGGTACAAAAGTAGTGGTATATTACCACAACAACCGGAGTTATTCTAATTGACAATAACAGAGGCCACCATCGAATTGAGAATAGTTAAAATTTCAGGAATTAAACGTTAAAGCATTCACCTATGTTAATTATAAAATTCAAGTGAAATTAAATTAAAAACTCGAGGGGTTTTCAACACGGGTTGAAATCTAATTTATAATGTCTTCCCAATTAAAATATTTGAAATGACAATACTTCCAATACAACGCATTTAAAGTACACTGATCGTTTATATAATACGACATCGTTTCCACTTTCTGCGAACATTCAGTTGTGATTATAGGGATCACCAAGTAATGCTCTTGAATAAAGTCATTCCAGAGATGGCTCTCCCACCTAGAAAGACAATAAACTGGGTGTCATTTCTAAATAACAAAACCACAAAATGTATTCCAATTTTCAGTCGATTAAGCTCCTTGATGGAATTTATGATAATCACATTAAATTTTTGGCTTTATCAGAATCTTGCTTCGTCTAGCAGCCCAAAGATGCTGCCTCATTCATTGAAACTGGTAGGCGGGATTTTCAGAAGATATCTGTTGAACTAGGTTTTGGCATACAATGAATTTTGTTTAAATTGGTTTAAAAATAGGTTTTGGCGACACCCATGAGTACATTAAGCTTGCTGATTTTTGACAGGCCTAAAAATGTTAAAAAGTGGTGACAGAGAAATGACACCATGGATTGGTCAAATAGCAAACGAGGAACTTTAAAACGAAATAGAACCACTGAGCATGAACTTGAAAACTCAGAAAAGAAGTGCCTAGTGCCACTCATTTCGAAGGCTCAAATCAAAACTTACATTGGATGAGTTTCCTCAACCGAATAACGTCTCTCCAGTTGTAGTAGAGAATACAAGTTGCTGGAAGACCATCACGGCCTGCACGACCAGCCTCTTGATAGTATCCCTCAATAGACTTTGGAATGGAGTAGTGAATGACGAAACGGACATCTGGTTTATCGATTCCCATACCAAAGGCGATGGTTGCACAGACGATCTGTAAAACGAAATGAAGAAACAAGATAAAATGGAGAACAATGAGGACAATAGTGAAGCAAATGGCTACACATATTACATAACTTTCCCAGGTCTGGTTCTCTCCACCTCAGAATAGAAGCTTACAAGGGTCAAAATTCTAGACGCACCTTGAATTTGTCTTCCTGAATCCAAGACTCTTGAACCTTTTTACGGGCAGTATCGGTCATACCGGCATGATAAGCATGAGCAGGAAGACCAGCTGCAGTTAGCTCATCAGCCAATGTGTCACATTCATTGCGCGAGAGACAGTAGACAATACCCGAGAGATTACGGAACTCGGACTTAATCAGATCGATAATCTCCTTGGTGCAGTTCTTCAGCTTCTTCTGGCGTACTTCGAACTTGAGATTGGCGCGATTGAAGCTCTGAATGAACCTTTTGGGGTATATAAATAGTTATTAAAACCTAAATTGAAAGCATGAAATAACAGCTACCGATACTTATTCATCAAGGAATGGTCAAATGAGTTCAACCCTACCAACGTACAGCAATTTTACTGGCTTCACTGACATAGGGTGATGCATATATTGAGATAAGGACAAATTTTCCTAGATTTTCACATGGGCTTGTAGATACAGAAGTTGATTAAGAATCTCTACCGTTTTAACAGTGATATTAATAAAGGAGGAAACTCTAATTTGGTTAAACTATGCGCCGCCATCGAAGTAAGTAACGAGTTCGGTCCCCATTAGCAAGTGGAATAGCCAGTTCTATTAGCTAATTATGGCTGGCAAAGGTAGCGAAATTCGAATTTAAAAATAGGGACGACCTATGATGAAGCGACTCCTGTGTCCATGACGAGCGTTGAGAAATGTTTTCTCAATAAAGCTGGGAATTAATAGTTGATTAAACACAATTAGATCAACTAATTTTAAAAACATTTCTGTTGTAAACTAGACGAAATCAGAGAGACTAAACAAATAATTGGCCACTAAATTACAAGAAATCTGAGGCAACAAATAATTCAAAGAACCAACCACTCAGTTTAATGAGTGAACCACCGCAAGATTAATTTAAATGTTCACAGTCAAGGTTAGTATACTTTAGTTGATGAATCTAAGATCACTTCAATCCGATACGGTTCAGGAACTGGTCAAGTTTCACCTTAAATAAGACGAGTCATTTGGTACGTATAGATTATACAGAGAGGAAAAACAAAAATGGGAGCTTTGCCATATTCAAGGGAATTCATTTTCTAAGAATATTAATCACAAAACAAGGAGCTTGAATAACTTTAAAAATATAAGTTACAAATAAATACAAATAATTTTAACGAGCAAACAGTACCATTTGGTATTAGTTAGCCTCAGCTGATTCAGAATATCCTGTCGAACTTGCGGGGTAGCAGTAGCGGTCATAGCCATCATCGGTACTTTGGGAAAATTCTCTCTCAAAATTCTCAAATTCCGATAATCTGGACGAAAATCATGTCCCCACTAAAAACACACGAAAATCACCCAAAATATGATTCTTTTACCTGACTAACGCAATGAGCTTCATCAATCACAAACCGAGCAAGCATATTCCGCTGATAGAGGCTCTGCATAACCTGTTTCAATTTTCCAGATGCAGCAACCTGGAGAAAGACAATGGAGTCAAGGGGTAATAAAAACTCACCTTTTCAGGAGTGACGAAGAGGATCTTAATCTCCAATTTGTCTTTATACACAGCTCTAAAAATGGCATCACATTCAGACGCGGACAAATCCCCAGAGAGATTAGCGGCTTTAGCACCAAGAGATTGGAGCTTATTGACCTGATCCAGAATGAGGGCTTTTAGGGGAGAGATGATGATTGTGAGACCTTCTTCAATAACTCCAGGGAGTTGATAGCACAGACTTTTTCCACCTCCTGTTGGCATAATAACAAAACAGTCTTTTCCAAGCAAGGCGGCATTAATTGCTTGAAGCTGGTTGCGACGAAAACGAACAAGACCAAAGATTTCGGAAAAAGCCTTCATCATCTTAGCCGAGTGGGGAAAACGATCTGTCCCATCAAACTCCCCAGTTGAACCATCATCGGGCTGATCTTTATACTCGTGTGTTTCTGTTGCAGTTTCTAGAGTGGGAAAGTGGAATTAAATGAATCCTGTTTAAGAAAGAAATTTTTACCCTCAGTCAAACAAAATACTTTTATTAAAGTACCTGGTTTTGTATTTTTAAAAGATAAAACAGTAGAGTGTGAGCTTGCTCAACTGCCCACCCCTCATAAACACTTTGAAGCCTAGATATCAGTAAGAAAAGCCTAGCAAAGTTCGACAGAAATCTCGATAGGACCAGCTTATTGAATCAGGCTTCATTTAAAAAAACATAATTCAGGGGGATATTTTGAATAGAACAGTGATCCTAATTGTGTGTGACGTGAAATGTGAATTACAGCGATTACACAAATCCGATCTCTGGATGCTATTAAAAGTTAGAAGAGTAAAGAGGAGAAATATCTTCCGTACTAGTTTGCCGATGTACACTTTCTCGCGTTATTTGGCAAATTTGAAGTGAGTTGAGACACAAAAAGAAAGCAAGCCATTGCTCTTGAAAATTGACATCTAGCCCAATCATTAGTTAATTTAATTCAAGGATAGGCTCCAACCTAACATGCCGTTCTCAACTATACAGACAAATGAGTTTTAAGAAGGAATAATTACAATCAATTTATAGAAGAAAACTAGGTTCAAGGGCAACATCGCCAATATGAATTTCCCTCCCTATAAATAATTCGGAGTAAAGTGGCATCATGGAGTCTTGCTGATAGAAGAGAGATTCGAATTCTACCGTCTTCTTAAAGACAAGACAACAAGTGCAGTTGACTATTTCGCTCACTGGATGTGTGCTGATGGGAATCAAATCCGTGAAATCTGACATGACAGAAGTGCATGGCAGCCAATGTGCCACCGGCTTACACAATGAATGAATAAATCAAAGCCAACTATAACCTCAAACAGCACTTTTGATTTCCCAGACCTACCTGAAAGACTTTCAACATTTGTGGATTGTGGTCAATAAAGGCAGTCATAAAACCTACCCCATTTTGATTGATTAGACCCCAGAGGGAGAAACACATTTCCTTCACCAGTATCCGCTTCAAGTTGTGGCGTTTTTGGTTTGGGTAAGGAAATTGCTTCCACTTTTGGTGGAAAAGCTAACTTGACTTGCTTCGTTGAGGAACTCGAAGTGCTTGGCGATGGTTCCTGTTTCACATCAGGATAAAAATTAAGATCATTCCAGTTACTGGTATTATCAGTCTCGAAATCATTGATTGATGAGGATAAGGGTGCAGGGGTAGAAGTACTGGCACGTTTTTCCTGACGAGAAGCTTTCTCTTCCTGTTTGGGAGTCGATTTCGCTTGCCATTTCTGAAAGTCACTCCTAGCTGATAGAAGGCTTGTTATAGTGTTTGTTTTAGCCCCAAAACAGCTAAGGAGTTTCTCAACGTTTAGCGATTGGATAACATCGCAAGCTGAGTTAATGGCTTTAAGAAAAGAGGTGGGAATAGAAATCGTATCTTTTGAGGAAGAAGAAGATACTCTTTTTGATGACGAAGTTGACTTTTTAGTTTGAGAAGTTTTCGGAGATACGGGGGTAAAGACGGGAGAATTACTGGAAGCTGAAGGAAGGGAGCTGGAGTAATTCTTATTGGGACAGGGTGTAGATGTCAAGGAGGAATTTTTAAGAATTGTTTTCAAGCTCGACCGAGGGGGAGATTTAATGGGAGGTTTTGGGGTAGCAAATGCCTGAGTTGAAGTCGTAATGGGATTAAAAGATTCAGTTTGATCGATGAGACCGAAAACTTCAGATTCATCATTTAACCACGAGGGTGATGGCGGGTCTCCGAAATCATCGAAACCATCGTCAGCCAAAACAATTTTGGCACTTTCAGTTAAGGCAGCAGGAGGTTTAGGATCACATACTAGTACGAAAAGTAATTAAAAATCATAGGAGTTACCTTTATTGGTATCGTCATCTGAAAACACTAAATCTGGAGATGGTGGTAGATGGGTTACATTATCCTCATTTCTAAAGGAGATAAAAGAAAGGTACGCCTACCTTAGGGGAATAACTTTTGCAGTCGGAATACATTTAGTCGGTTGATTTACATTAATTGAAGGCGAGATAGCCGAGCTAACCGGGATAAATAGAGCTTTGCGCAGTGGCTGATAAATTTTCTATTAAGTAAAATGATCTTGCCTACATTTGGAGTTACTACAGGGGTGATGGTGTTCGAACCAGAAGATCTCAGTGGTTTAAATGTAAATCTAAAAAACAAGGTAGGTGATATATGTGACTAAATAGTAAATAAAACAAAATGAGTATTTTTTAACTAAATTTTATAAACGTAAACCCACTTCTTCTGCATTGAACCCATTCAAACATATGACCTGTTTTCCTATTTCGATTAGGTACTGCAAACCGATTGGCTGTAATGTTTATAAATAAATGACCTGAACAAGTTAAATTTAATGAAAATATCGTGATTATTTAAATAAACAGAAGTATTATCTAAATATTTAAGACAATATATGAGTAAAAACTTTATTTTTGTAATCTTCCCATTTGTTTGGTGTTTCAGGCAATAACTTTTAGATTTACTTATATTTAGTTGTACTGCCTCCAGGCGTCAATAGACCATGATTCTTTACATATTCATTCCATCTACATACCTTCATCATGTCAAATTAGAAGTAAAATAAGGGGCTTGTATATTCTTATTTACAAGTGGTAATTTCACAAACTACCTGCAATTCATCACATTCATTTATTTGTTGAATATTTTCGTCTAATATCGAACATGCCCGAACAAATTTCATGGCAATTTCTAATATGCTTTATTAGTTTAAATCTGTAACATATGCCTTCTGCTCTTTTTCCCTGTATGACTATTTTCCCAATTGGTACTTTATTCAAGTGATAATAGTAGTGCTTCAAGGTTGTATTACCAAAAATCGTATGCTTAATGTGAAATAATCTAATAGTTTATGAATTAATGCCTACCTATGAGTAATTCGAGCCTTGAATCCATTATTCTATTTCATCAAATACCCCTCTTTTTTCTGGTATATGTCATAAATCCATTCTTGCCTTATTCTCTTTCACAGTGAGTCACTTATTCGTGCAACTGTGACTAACTGATACTTCTTTTAATCATGCAATTTTCGTTACTCTATAAAAATAATGATGTTATCAAAGGTACTCCACATTCATACCACAGTAAAGAGAAAAAACGCACTATACCATTTTCAATATTTCTTGGGGTGATGATTAACTGGTATGCTACTAGTTAGTACGTATGGATTTTATAAATATTACTGGCTGGCTGAGAAAACCGAATTATTTCTCTCATGGATTAGTGGTTAAGGTTGGGGGTTGTTACTATGGTTTTTAGGGTACATCTCCCTGTCAGAGAGCTCATTTGCTCATATGCACTACCTCGTTGTGCATTGGCGTCGCATTGGTTAACGTGCCTATCTGCTAAGTTAGAGGTGGCGACGCATCCATTGAAAAGAATAACAACCAGTACAATTTAAATTAGCTAATAAAGGATTTGCAAAGCTCAAGCTTCTCACCAGTTGCTCCTATGGTGTCTCTCTCAGACTGAAGATGGTCACCGTAAAAACGATTTCAAAATTAGACTTGTGGTGGCAGTTATCAGTCCTTCTCAATTTGAAGGTTCATATAGCCCTAGTCCACTTAAAAATATTCCGGACTTATCTGTTACAAATCTGGCGGTATCTTGGTCCTTGGACAACAGTAATGTGTAGAAAACTTGTGCAATGCCTCCGTCTGATTAAGAGGGTGTTTTAGATCGACTGCCGTCATGTCTTATCATTCTTTCTGAGCTTGATTCAACCGTAGTCAAGCAATATCTTGTAGCAGCACTACACCATAGAGAAGTCCTAATTTAGAAAGCGTGGGAACAATTCGAAATTTTATAAATCGTTTCAAGTTTATAGGCATCAGCAACAGATATGACGATAAGCCTTAATGCTTCATCATTAATATGTTTATAATACCTTAATAAATTTATGTTATATGAGTAAATATATCATTTTATTTAATCTATGGATTTATATTGGCTATTTTTAATAAGCCAGCTTTCCTTTCAATATCCGCCAAATACTTCTCTGGTATTCCAGCTTTCCTAAAAAATAGATAAGATTAAAAATAAAACGGTAAAAATAAAACGGTATTACTTTGCCATATATAAATAAAACAGAATATAGAGAATCAACTTTAAATGGTTCGAGTGAATATGGTTAATATGAGTTAGACAAACAATCAATATAGACAGTTTAAACAAACCTCAATTCATCCATCTTCCTGTTCTTTGCTTCAAGTAGTCGCATACGTCGGAGCCTAGCTTCTTCCTCACTGCGAATGCCTTCCTCAAAGAAGGCATTTCTTTCAGCTATGCGCTGTTGTTCCTTTTCACAAATTTGTTTTCTTAGTTCCTCACTGCACTCCGCCTTCTTCTTTTGCCGTTTTTCTTCTTCCAGCTTTTCCTTCGCAATCATTTCCTTCTGGTGTCTAAAGAGATTGGACCATTTACATATTACAGACAGAGATTAAGCACAAGCATTTAACCACAACGGACTGCTCATCACAGATGTGTATTTAGTTACAATCCATCACATTCACCTTGTTGTTTAAAATTTTATCGGTAGCACCTTAATTCTTACTGTCTACTAAACGTTAACAATTGTAGATGACAGCGATCTTAAATAAATTAAAAACTTACAAAATAAGAAAAACATATTTGAATTGAAAATGTTTAACATACGCGAGCAGAAAAAATGTATGAAAGCTAACCAAAGTAGATGGTTGTAGTTACCGAAGTACGCGTTCAAACTCCATTTTATTACGAGTTGCTTCCATGGCCAAAAGTCGAGTCTTATATTGGTCTGCCTTGATTTTTTCCTGCTTCATCTCCTCTTTCGCGGCCTGAACCTTCCTGGCAGCTTCCAATTCCTTCCTTCTCCACTGTCTTTCACTCTCCTCCATGGCGCGTTTCGCTCGAAGAGCATCTTTTTCTGCTTGATTGTCGATAGCCCGCTCCTGCATTCCATATAGACGATTGATTTCTTCTTCTTTCTCCTTGCGGATACGAAGTTGTTCAGCCTCTATGGCCGCATCGCGTTCCTAATAGAAAAACAGAGTTGAAAAATTGTAAATAGTGGAATGGTAATTGCATGCGCATTTTAAGCAAAGATGAATGAGTTTTACATCTATAAATAGTTCTAGCAGCAGATACCAATGTGGAGAAGGGGAAATGCGGCTAGATCTAGGGAGTAAATATGGTAGCCAATTACCTTTCTCCTTAAAGAAATGACGATAAGGATAATAGACAAATTTAAATCGAATATTTTCGTGGTAGAGTTGTCGATTCCCTCAAAAGAGAGATACTACAACGAAGGCTCGGGCTTAAATAGATGCCTCACCAAACTGTTGCTTGTCCATGTTTTACGAAACCTCACAATTACAAAATGGGAGCAGACAGAGGTTGTAGCACAAGTTTATTTAAAGAGAACAAAGAGAAAACGCCAGCCTTGTCATTGAAAACACGTCCACTTAAAAGGAGAGAGAGCCCAGGTGAACTTATTTGATAATGGTAAAACCAATCAACATGGACCATATGCAAAACATCATGAAGGTGGTGATAATTTGACTTAAATCGATAGACAGCCGTGAATAATCCCCAAGGTCATGTGTTCAATCTGCACATCGACTGCATTGTTGTATAAAGGAAATAAAACATTATGATTAAAATGTCCAAATCATTTAATCTCTTGAGAGTCTTGTGTCAATCCAAAACTTTGCGAAGAAGAATCATTAAACAATACCATCAATGTTAACTACACAATGAAATGATTTTGTCACATGAGCTAATTATTATTTATTAAACACTCAATTATGTGAAACATCTTAAAAAAAGACTTACTTCTTTAGCTTTTTGATCCTGCTGAACTTTTAGATCCATTTTTCTATCGTCTTCTGCCCTTTTCAATTTTATTTCCCGCGTGAGATTATAATATTTGTCCAATTCTTTCTTAAACTCGTTCTGCTTCGTCTGGTGATTAACACGACGACTCATTTCCTCTAGCATCTCATTAGCAATCTTTCTTCGCATAATCATGTTCTCCTGTTCCGATTTCGCCAGAGCGAGAAGGCGATCTTGTTCGTTTTGGTTTATTTGTTTTATTATCTCACAGGCGCCCAACATTTCCTTAGATAAATAAAAACGAAACATGTGTCAAACTGGACGAAGATGAGAGCATTGTATTTAATTCATAGATCAGCATGTGCTGCCTAAGCATTTATTCCTTTAATTATCAAAATAATCAAACTTCAGAAGTTTCCATTCTGCTTCATCATTCGGAGGATGATTATATCCTTAAACCCACCTTATGAGCAGCATTCACAAAAATGTAGTTAGTCAAATAATAATGCCAATCAATAAATTTAAAACACTTGGAAGAAGTGTCTATTCCCTTCCTCAGGACAACTAAAGACACTAAATGACTTAGATAACCTATAGAATTACAAATGATTTGTCAACACATTACTGAATTAGTCAAATGAAAGCTGAAACACCCAAGATGCTATAATCTTCAAATTCTCTGCTAAAAGCAAACGCCTAAAGGTGTAGTGATAAAAGACGAAATGTGGATGTCAAATACCGCAAACTAATGAATATACAATCGATTATAAGATAAGTGCCAAAGTAAGATTGAAAAGTTGTGGGTTAAGTCCAAGAGATGGCGTACTTGCTAATCAAGTAGTACTAAATCCTGCTAGTAAAACTACCAACAATTACTCGACGGAATAATTCCAAAAGAGTCCTCCTTTAAAGCTAATAACCTAAAGGTTGATAGAAACCGTAGTCTTTCCTAAGTTAGGAGAACAGGAGTTAAATTTGGCCATGAGGACATTGGACAAATGGAAATGAAAGAGAGGAAGTGAAATTTAGAAGAACTGGAAATCAGGGGAGAGGAGAAAGGCTTCAGTACTGAGCAAGTGGAACCCGATTTAAGATATAGAGTTTCTACTAAGGTTTGGTAAGCGTCGTGGAGTTTCGCATCCGTTATACTCCGATGATCAACCAAACAAAAAAATCAATTTGAAAATTAGGACGCATGGTGGAATGAGTCAGTGGTATCCACCTAGTAGAGCCTGAGCAGGTCAATGAGCAATTGTTTGCCTACTTCAATTGTCTATGTGGATCTCGGAGTCTTTAACTCTTTCCAGATGGATATGAGATTTAGATTTCGCGAAAAAGGATAAAAATAAATCACTAAGCAGACGAACTCACGCACGCATGCAATTATTTTAATTTCACTTTTATCCAAATTTTTTTCTTTATTAAAAGATAATAATATTGTCTTTTAAATGATAGAGATTAACGAATATGTAAAAGTTCTAGATTAATAGAGCAGCTTTATGATTAAATAAAATGAATTTCGAATCCTTCTGTGGCGAAAACGCGAATAAAAATACGAAATTGAATACTTTTAAAATATATATTGGTAGACACAATTGTCCTTCTAGGTCAACGCTCAATTATAATACAACGTGTGGGGAGGAAATAAATAAATAAGGTATTATATAAATCCAGTTACCTCCTCCTTTCTTTTAGCTTCAATAGCAGCTTGAACTTTTATGGCATTCTGTCGATCAATTTCCATCATTCTATCTAGTCTATCATTCTCCTCCGCCATTTCCTTCTTAATTTGCTCCTTTTCCAGCAACTGTGCATCTCGAATGGCCTGAATCCTGGCATTGTTAATGGCAGCATTCAGCTGTTTAATCTCCTCTTCTTCATCTTGACGCTGTTCCATAGCTTTGGCGAGAAGATGCTGTGACTCCTTGCGAGCTGCTTCCTCCAAGTCATTTAACTTTTCATTTACTCTACGTTCCATATCGAATTTCTTCATCTGTTCTACTCTCCGCGCAGATTCTTGCTATATTATTTAAAAGGTGTTTTTCCAAAACTATAATAAAGTTTGAAGGACCAATAGAGGTATAACATAAAAAGTAATGACATTGACCATCAAGTCAAAATTTCACGACTAAAATTAACATTTAAGTAGCTCAAAAAATCCATAGAAGTAGAAAATAAATTCAGTATTCTCGAAAAGAACGTTTATTTGATTGAATAAATATGATTAATTATATATGGATTACAATTTTCTTGCTTATTAAAACCTTTAAAAATGTTGTCCAAATAACTGCACAGATATAACTAAAGAAAAATATAATTTTACAATCCACAATGAAGATAATACCCGTTAAATTTTACTTAATGCTGCAACTGATGAGGATTTCTGCTTTTGGCACTCGATTAAAATGATTCGGCTTCTAAATATTATTTAAAAATCGTTAAGTAGCCATTTTTGGCAATAAATTTGCTCCCACCTTCATATAAGTTTAGAGTAAAATTTATAACAGAGTATTCGAAGTGCACTGCGAAATACAAATATGAAAGTGACTTTTTTCAAATGGTATTGATGACAAAAATAGCAAATAGGGAAATTATGGCAATTGTAAATTTAAAGACACAACTACATTTGAATAAAATATATGTAATGAAATACTAAGAGTAAAATTTTATTTAATTTAAATTGATAAAGTACCGCTAACTTCTCCGCTAATGCCTTTTCACTCAATTCCATTTCCTTAAGTTCCTCTTCCGACAATATGCGAGCCTTGTTTTGAATACGCTGCATGTCGTCTTTCGATAAGAATATAGATTTTTCATGCACTTTTCCTGGTTCAAGCCTTTAAATAAATAAATTATTACCTTACCAAATCTCTCTTGGTCTATCACGCTCGATTAATAACTTCATAGTAGATTTACCGTGTAGAATTTTTTTGGGGCAATTTGTACGATTGCTAAACACATTAATTTGAACATCATTTTCTTTTAGATTATTTATTTCATTGCGATTTAGAGCCTGCTTTTATCTCGATCAAGTAAATGCATACCTTTATTCTTTTAAGGCGTTCGGGTTCGCCAAATAAACTTTCATCAATTACGGAACATCCACTAATTCTGCGATAATTGTAACCCTTTAGACTGTTCGATTTTTTTGCTTTGCAAGGTTGTGAATTGCTCTTAACACAACTAGACTAAATATTTAATTAATAAATAAGGAGAATAAAATATATCTCACCATTTCAAAATGACGTTGCTATGTAAATTACGCCCAAGGCCATTAGTTTGAAACCATTAAAAAATGCACATTATCAAGGTTTTTTGAGTAAATCATTTTTATTATGCATTTTCCCCGCATAACTTTTTGTTTAATAAAACAATATAAATTTATAACAATTCTTTGGAACGCAACATTGATGTATTTTATAATTGGAAGCGGGTTTTACATGATGCCCTAAATTGGAACACATAGGAGCCTACTAATTTTTACAAAATAACTTTTATGGTAAAAACAATTTTTTACGTGAAGTTATTCAGAAGTTTCCAGAATTAAACTGAGCTTGCTTATATAATACCTCTCATTGTATTACTTAAATTGACTACTTACAAAATTGATTTTCCTTATATAATCCCTGTGTTAATATTTTAAATTCTCAAAGTGCGTAATAAATAAATAACTGCATTTAAATACAATAGATCATCCACTTACATGAATTAGCTATTTTAGTAACACTGATGAGACGATAGATACAATGGTTTCTGAATTTCATTTGGAGTTTGACCAATATTTCAATGTCATTAACTGCTGTGACTTGTTACCTATTGATAGCAGTAGACATTAGACAATCCAAATTACTGAATTACTAGAGGAAGCAAATGAGCTAAGACTAGTCAAAATAATAAATTTATTTTAAGGCAATCACATTTAATACTGCTGGAAAATATATTTGTAGAACAGGGTATTTTAATGGTATGTCCGAAGCGCCATTTTTTAATTGTCATATATATTTAATGTTGACTTTATTTATCTATTTTATTTACCACATCATTATGAATAAGCTGGCAGTATATTGAGGTGCTTTAACGGTTACATTCGGTCGTATTTTTTCTAAGTTCTACATTCGTTCTCTTCAGTTGAAACAGCGTCAAGAATTCTAGCTTTAGCATGTGTAAGAACAAAATAAAACCTAATGGACTGAATGGCAAACATCGTTATTTTATTGTCTTGAGTAAATCGAGATAGATTAAGTTGTAATGCACTATCAGCACATGACTCTAAGAATTTAACGAAGGGACTCACACCAACGCTTGATCCTATAGGGCGACAAAATTCCGGATGTACACTTGTCTAAACAAAAGAACAATTTTTTCTGTGGTGAAACGTGTTTACAATTGCATTTCAAACTTTATTTTTTGTTTTTGATTGTGGCTATTTAAAGAAAATCGGCAAATAACAGCTTTTGATCTGTAGTAAGAACATAATTGATTACTCTCATACGTTAAGGTAAGATATCGTGAACGAAGGACTCACAAGAAGATCGGAATTAAATGAATTTCTAGAACTTCCATCCTCCCATCCTTCCAACCCACTTGAAAGAACTTAAAATTAAGATGATTAATAACCGTTTGGTCAATTGGTTGTATTTTTTCACATTTGTAGTTGGTCTGCCAAATTTTTGTTTCATAAATAAAAAGAATAATGTTGGGTACAGATTCATAGATCAATCATGAAACGAAACTAATTCAACACATTGAGCAGTTAAGATCAAAATTTAAGTTAAGGTAAAAGTAAAAATTCGAGTTTTGAAAAAAACTGTGCTCGGAATACACTTGTTGTGATGATCTTAGAAAGACGGCAGAGGAATGGTTTGGTATTTTGGCGAAGGTATTGAAATTTGCTGTTACAAAAAATAATGTGCGTAGGCAGAATGTTCATATTTTAATCAGGTCTATTGCATATCCAGTGGAACAAACCTTTGTTCAAATTATTAGATGGCTGATTTGGGTCGTTTTGTATTACGGTGTTAATGCATTGTGTTCGTAAATAATACAATTTCTCAGGAAATCGAAGAATCGGTCAGTCGGAAGAACAGTTCATAACAAGAAATCGTCGATCACGCAATAGAATCCTGAATTGTAGACGGCCTACTCTGTTCATGTTGACTCTGTATTTGACAATGTTGAGTCAAACTGACAAAGTGATTGACAATGTCGAGCCGTCAGTCTAATGTCATGCATGACTAACTTAATTGGATATTGGGACACAGAAGTCCTGTTGTCGAGATGAAAAGAACTAGGCCAAGTTGAAGCACATTAGGTATATACAGAGGCCAATGAATGATGAGAATATAATAAAGAATTTGACTGAAACTGAACTTAAGTCTGTGTATAAATTTAAAGAACATTCAAACCAGACACTATAAGTCTCACCTCCCAATTTCAACTTGATCCCGACTGAAAATTTTAATTTCAGACAGAACGAATCTTCGATCTGAGGAGCTTTAAGACAAATATATTTATAATAGTATTTTGCTAAACCCTGCGCTTGAAACTTATTCCTGAATTCCCCCTGTCTCATAGTAGAATTTACCAGACTTTCTCTTACCCTAATTTCCAAAATGACACATATAAGTGTGCATATTATAGAATCTGAGGTGGAAAAAATCAGACAATTTGGCAAAAATTTGCGTGGATTGGAAAGATATATTGTTAAAATTAGCCACAATTATTCGCTCTTTGGTCTGCCAAATTAACACACACAATTGCAGGTGCTATAAATAGGTCATTAAAAAAGCAGACATTATTGGTAATATTCGCCCAGGAGACAGGGCAATCATGCCTATACTGATTGCCGTATTGATCTTTATACTATTGCAGTGTCAGTTAAGTCGTTTGAATATTTGCCCCCCTAAACATGAAAATACTAACAGCAAGACACAATTGTCTTGGCGATAGCACGTGCTTTTTTATTTCGATTACGCACAAACGATAATTGCTTTCAGACGATCTTGAATGTTATGATAGCTGTTTTGCATTACCTGAAGAATTACCATTATCTTTCATCGACCAACAATAGGGTAAACACAACGCATATTTATGAAACATACAGATAAAAGACGAATTAAAACCTGTTCATTAGGAGAGAGGGGGGGGGGGGGGGGGAGGAGAGAGGAATGACGTTTCTCCATGAAAATAGAGAACATTGATCACATGAAATTTCCCGCGCTCCTTTGCATTGGCCTTTACCGCAATTGTTTGCTAAATTTCTTCCTTATTTCGGCTTATTCGAATTGGTTGCTGGATAAATAGACTGACTATAACGTAAGAAAACTCAATGAGAAGTAACTTTTCAGAAACGCAATTCAAATGCTTTTGAACAAACGGTTATGACGAAGAACACAAAGGCATATTTGAAACCTCAAGCAAAGATCCATAGAGGTTGCATCAAGTTACAGGCGCCAGAGAAAAGCCCGGGTTACGTTTTTGCAGAATCCATGTTTTTTAAGTATTTCTCTTTGGGAACACTAACATCAGCAGGAGATAGGAAATGAGGATGCGCTTAGAAGCATATCTGATTGACAGTGATCTCAGTTAGACTTCAAGCAGTCCATTTAATAAACTGAGTAAAGTCAAGTTAGATCACCCATTTAATTATTTTTATTAAATTTGAATTGATTCTTGACAAGATATTTCAGCATACATTTTTCAATGATTATAATACCTGAAAAATTTAGCTATGACAATCGTCGAGCCGGATTACATGCAATTGGGCTCTACTTCAATACCACTTAACAATAAATAAATTCCCACAAGCCAGAGGACCTCTACTAAAGGCATATAAGCTCTCAATAAACCACAAATCGATTATTGCTGAAGACTAAACATAAATGACTGTTCGATATTCTTATATCCATCAATTTGAAAGCCTTTTGCAAACTGTTGATTTTTCTCCTCTCACGAATGGTCCTGGTAACCTTTTCAATTAGATTAATGAATTTCTACTACTAAAATTCCATATTCCTAAGGATTTCTAATCAGTAAGACGATTACCAGGGCCATCAGACGTGACAGTAATAGTAGCCAAACTTATCTGAATTGCAGTAACTTGCAAATATTTCAATTTTAAACGTGAAAAAATGGAGAAATGAATTGGATATATTCCTTTCTGTGTGACAATACATATCACGTTTATTGGAAAAGAAGTGGCTTATTCACTTTGGTTTTAAACGCTAAGAAGCATGTGAATGCGTTGAAATGCAGTTAAATGAAAATCATCATTCTTGGCTAGATTTTTCCTAATTTTGCATGATGATATGTTTTTTAATTTTTTGAATCGAACATGAATCTTAGAATATTACACATTGAAATCCGTAAGTTTGATTGACTAAAGTCAAATGTATTAACTTTTGAGATCATTAGATAACGAGCATCTAAGTTAATTAACAGTTTAATGTGTTCGTCTCTGAAAGAAATGAATTCGTGAAGAAATAGTACAAAATTTTGAAATTTAGACACCGAAGTAGTGGAACACTAGAAAGTGAATCTTGTTCCATTTTTCAAATTTCATTAATCTCTCTGGTGTGCACAGGGCCACCAAGGCCATGCCACTGATCACGTAACGAGTAAGTGCGGAAGTGAGTTCAGAGATTTCTCAGCCAACCAGAAATCACTATTTCCTGCAATGAGGCGTAACCCTAATTTATTTTAATTATCAAGCTTTTGGGTATTTGAAAGAAGTGGTAATAACTGCTGTTCATCTCAAATGTTCTGTCTCCTCGATACTGTTGTCGTAGCTTAGATAATTTCGGAATCAAGTTTAAACCAGAGGATTTTGGAAAGAGAGACTTAAAAAGGCTTTGTCTAGGCCTGTTTATTACTGAACAATTATCTTTCCTCTCTACACTTTTCCGTGTTCATACGCTTTTCAGCGAGAAAAAAGTTAGCATTTCGAATTAATAATACAATAAAACAATAACATAAATAAAGTTTTGGATCGCCCTTCCGAAATCCTCATGACATCTTCAAATGCTAATAGGCCACACCCAGATATGACCGTTGTAATGGCTTCGCAAAGCCTTCCGAAATAAGTTGCCCCCACAACATGGTTACGGAAGGCAACGTCTCTTGCATTGAAAATGGACAAAGCAAATATTACCCTTTTCGACTTATTTTACTTCCGATCCAGTGCATAAGTGACAGCGATTGTTAAATCTTTGCGATTTATGAAAAATTACGCTTACCCTATTTTGTGTATTAATTTTAAAACTTTTTTGGCTAATTTTGCATTGAAGCAGTAAGACAATTGCGTGTTATTACTGAGTTTTGACTTTTGTAAGCTATTCAGAAATTTTGCATAAAAAATGAAGCGGACCAACTTCAACCCACTGGGCACATTGAATAAAAAAATGCAAGTCACCTACAAAGGTGAAACAGTTAAGTGGTGGGTAAATTAACGCAGTATTAGAGCGAATTTACGGGGCCAAAAAAATCAGGGTTAGCATTTTTGTTGTGTTTCTAATGGGAAATAAATCGAACTAGCAAGAATTCCGTAAAGGTCAGAAGTTACATTGAATTATTGTTAGAAATGTGAATAAACGTCACCTCAACATGAGTGGTAGTGGGATTGTGTTTGGCTGGTCAAATAAAGGCACACAGATGACTGTTTTGTGTCTTTTATTAGTCCGACCATGAACCAAAAAAGGCACCTGACAGTTACGACAAAACAGATTTTGAAACCAGTACCCCTCAGCATCAGATTCTAAAAGGTAGGAGATGGCAAGCACATAAGTCAGTTGGAACATAAAAAAATTTCAATTATCACTTCGAGATATTGCACAAGATTCATGGGACATATTGGAGACGCGAATAATGTTATTTTCTCAAAGGAAGAAAGTGGATATAATATATTTTCCTACAATATAATGCTTACGACATGATAGCAGACATATGGGTCAGCATGTGTGTCCATCGAGAATCAGTCAGTCCTTTTATTATTTAAAAGTTCAATAGATGCACTTTTGTGCAGAGTTCTAGCTCTGCTTGAATAAAACAAATTGCAAAATTGATGAAAATGAAGAGTCATTTTTCCCATAAAAATGAATAGTTCCCACGCAGTCAGTCTTTATTTGAACTTGACGCCTCAGATAACCGATGCCTATACTTTAAGGTCTAGGAGACACATATAATTCACAGGATCTAAAGCTTCAATTTCAAGCCATTTTGGCCACATGCTTTACCCATTCTCCAAGCTTGCACAATTTTAGATGCAAGCGTTCTTCTTGGATAACACTCATTAGAGCTGAACTAAGAAAATTTGATCATAAACTGAAGAGAAGCCATTTTTGGGATAAAATGAACTTAATGAAATTCAGACGGTTCGAATTTATTGCTCTGAACCATCAAATTACCAAAACCCAAACTTGTTGAAAGTGTAGAAATTTCCAAAAAACAATAGAAATTAAATTTATTTCTAATTTCAATTTTGAAACGTAATGCAAATTTTAAAAATGCTTTTAACTCTTATGAATTGCATTATAAACAGGAATTTAATTTGAGAATATTTTCTTAAACACGTGAATGTGATCATGCTAAAGATCGTTTCTTTTTCTCAAAATGTATTGAGTCAGAAGTTCAATTTGGCCAGAGGATCGAGTTTTCACGAATCTTGTTTAAAGAAATCAACGTATTAGGAACAACGTACTGAAACCCAGAGGACCACAGAGAGCGTCTGTTCAAGTTCGTGTAGTTTTACGTTGGGCTAATAACAATCGATTAGACGGACAAACCTGGTAGATTTTAGGGTAGAGGGAGGTCAATTGTATTTAAGTCACCGTGTCTCAAAGGGAGTTCATCATGCCAGAAACAACATTAGAACGAAAATAAAGTGTTACTTTGCTTAAATATTTGCTTATAGGGGGAGGGGGGGGGGGGAGAGAGATTTTCAGGTATCCAGATGGATAAAGTAATTCCTAATTAGATTATCCTTTCGTTTAAGGAAATTAATAAATGGTAAAAGCAAAGATATACACTTAAAGTTATATTTTCTTTACAAGCTAGTTAATTAATAGCGGTATCTTTGGTTTAATTAAGAACTATTTGCAATCTTCATATTAAATAAGTGGGAGTCTAAAGCAGTTGGATGCTTTAGTGTTCACTTAAGTGGAGCTCTGCCAACTAACGTTTTTGGGTATGTCTTCTCGTTTCCGTTGAAACTGTAGGTTCACTAACTGTACATGTGCTCATTTGTCTTCTCAATCATCAGAAGAAAAATGTAAAGTTATGCGACTAGAACAACCATTTTTGGATTAAATAACACTGACCAATGAAGACTTAACGCTGTTGGCGAGTATTTGCACCGATTCAAGGCACGAATTATGGGATTTGAGCTTTTTAAGGTGGGGGTGTCCAATCAGAAGGTGATCGACAAACCGCAGGGTAAAAAAGCAAATTAAGTAAGACAATGGTGCATTAACGTCTCGCTCTGCATCCTTTTAACTCCCTCTCATCATTTGTCGTTGTCACTTGCTTCCCGCAATATAAAATTCACTATTTATTGATATTAATAACAATAATGAAATATTTAAAATAAGTAATAAATTAATTTTAATAATTTTTAATATTTAATCTAAATTTTTTTCCAGCTAAGGTGTGAAAATTTTGGATTTTGTTTTATCAGTTAATCTCAATTACCTAACCTTATCCGATATATTAGCAAAATGAAAGTCATGGTATTTATTGCTCTGTTGAAATCTTACCACACACATCAGTGTTTTAATGCAGAAATAATTTTTTTTTCAACCAATCACAAGTTCCCGAGGCACTTATCCCTGTCATTTGCCAATTATCTCCGAGGGGAAGAAATGCCCACTTCGTATCTATTTAGTATGGACGTAGAGGCCTGTTTTATATTACCTCATGCTGTGAGAATATGCAGATGCAAATAATTTTCATCCAAGAGTAATAGGAATTTGAATAAAAATGTGGTAAGTTAAAGTGCATTTGGATTGAATGCAGTAAAAATAAGATTGCTTTAGTAATTGGCTGACCTACCGATAAGTTTCCGTCTGATTGAAACAAAGTCCAGGCTTCCTTTGATTGAGTGCCGCATTTGCTAGTAAAGGGAAATACCTTTTTACCCAAATAAATAATACTTCAAGCTGATTTCGCGCTATTGAGTGTCTGTTTATGTGAATAGGCATACTAAAATAACATAATCATCCACTATGGATGATATTTTGGAAAGCTTGTTAGTTTTACTTTACTTCCTGTCTAGCATTGTCGAGGATTACAATTCTTTTAGTAAAATACTGAGTCATTCTATTTAATTATGGTCCTGATCTTCATTATGAGTTGATTCATTGATTCATTGCCAATTCAGTCCCTTTAAAGCCTTTTTTGCCAAGTCACCACTGACGCTTGGGCATGTGTCGTACCGTATCCTCAAAAGCGATTGAAGTAACCAGACGCCGATAAGAGTAAACAAATTGAAATTTTTGTATATTTGCACGATTAAGGGAATGCCCTTAGTTTTCCTCAATTATACAAACATATTTGAAGACCAATGTAACTATTAAACCTCAGTTGTAGCTGTTTTAAATGTTTGACTCCAGCATACCAAATCCATCAACAGATCTAATCAGCATCCAACCCTTTTCTTAACGAAATTTCAATTCTAATAATTGATGTTTTCCCACTGAACCCTGTTCTGCATATCCATGTTGTTGTACAATGAAGGTTATAATCAATTGCAAGATTTGTAGATAAATAAACGCCAGAGTTACGAAATAACTCTCTTTTCTATGCTTACGGTCTTGAGGAAAATCGGGCTTCGGTAGGTCTCACAACACAACATTATAGCCTGCATGCAATGAGGGGAAAAGCTCTATTTGCGGACTACGTATATCAGACGAGGGTCAGGGAAGGTTGAACAACTATAATGATGATACTACCAGCGGTACCAAAGTAATTATAGAAGATTTTTTATTTCCAAATTCTACTTCGAGATAAGCAGATAAATGGCAAGAACACTCAAAAATGTATAGAAAGTGTCGAAAATATTCGTTAAACTGATCTGAGTCCTGAGGAAGGGAATAACGGCAAGCGTCACCTTCTCTCAAGATCGTTTAGGAAGCCTGTTATGCACGTTTACAATACTTCTTATACTTATAAGTGGATAATTAGAAAAAAATTTAATGTTTTAAAATAAAAATGTCAAAACACGGCAACACAAATATCTGAGGCTCTATTCAGTCAGTATCCTTATGGTTCCGCATGCATTATCAAAACTATTCTGTGATCACTTTCTCTATGCAAATATCTCGGCTTTTCGACCATGAATCCGCCGTGATACTTTTACGTCTTTATGGCCCGAACTCCTGCCTATCATTTCTAGTCGAGGTTATTGATTCTCCTTTTTCTGTAATTACACTGCTTCAATTAAAAGTACCCATACAATCATATCCTCAAGTGCACCCTTTCAAGCACACCTTCGTCTGTTCTCTGCTCATACGCTTCCCCAACATCTCCTTAATTCTCCCGAATTCTCGTGGTCTATACAACTCCCTGTATTCCGCGACCTTTGGGAAACACTGTTTGATGTTCTTAGCGGCCAACTAAGGTCTTACATTCTAGGATCTGGTTCTACTTGTCTTGAGACTGTGATATCTACTATTCACATCTGCAAGAAAGCTTGCTGCAGTAAAATAACCCCCATTTAATGCCGTAAATCGCGGTAACCACTCTAAGGCAAGCGCAGTACGTTCTAATTTACAATATAGGATAGTTAGTGTGAACGTGCTTAACGTACACATAAATCTATCGAATAAGATCTGAGTCTGATCGAAAAAGGCATCTTCACAATCCAAGATTTGCGGTTGCTCGTGCAATTTTTTGTTAACTTGGTGTAACTTTGATGTTTTAAGTATGAAAAACAGGAAATCCGTATCTCTCATCAGATTTATCGAACCCAGGTGTCTAATTTATCTTCAGGACTAATGATAAAGGTGCGCAGTACTTTCCTTTAAAGTCATTAGGCGGAGACGCAGAGATCTATTTGTGGGAGAAGTTTGAAGACAATGCTAATTAGGAATTAGTATTTCAAATAAAGCCATGCTTAGTCAGAGATTTTTGGCACTCTAAAGAGGTCAGAGGAAATAAGAGGAGTGATTAGAGAGACAGAGTACTCGAACAGATTGACGCCAAAAGTGTTTGTTTTCGATCTTCGAATTTATTAAGAAGGTCTACACCATACTTAGATATTACAATTTTTAACTAGTAACGAACCTTTCCGCCTTGGTTTACTTGTCTGTTATAATTTTTGTAATAAAAATAATATTATTTTAAGAAAACATAATATTATTACATATTTAACTAATATCGTTCTAAAGATTTTAAAAAAAATCATATTAAAGTAAACACAAGCTGAAGAAGACAAACGCTATTATACTTTTACCCATTACATGATATTTAGGCAAGTCTAGTCTACCATGGGTAAAACATTAAATCAATAATGGCCCAAATTTATTGTACTGGCGCACGCAAGACAATGAAATAGTTTTCACTTCTATATATCACGCTGATCGGAAGTTTGGGTGCCTCATAAATTAAATAAAACAAGCTTAGGGAAAAAACGTTCGCCATCTGGTCTTATTTTGATGTAATCCATGGCAGATGTTTACGAACCTTTCACTTCGAAGCTGATTAGGCGTCTACACGTCCCACCTGTTAACGGCAAATGGAAG
This sequence comes from Hymenolepis microstoma, assembly GCA_000469805.3. Taxonomy (NCBI): domain Eukaryota; kingdom Metazoa; phylum Platyhelminthes; class Cestoda; order Cyclophyllidea; family Hymenolepididae; genus Hymenolepis; species Hymenolepis microstoma. Next base: position 2,875,926 of record LR215995.1, on the reverse strand, counting down.
AACACAAATTGGCCACTCCCTCACTCCCCCCCCCCCCCCCCCCCCAACCTCCCCCAACCTCTATTGACAGGTTTGCCCAAATGATTATTTCTGGTCGGATATCAAAATTTCAGGGAAAAGTAAAGGTTAGATGAAGGAGTGTTGAGAATTTATTTTACTTTTTCACGCTTTAACCCGAAATTATGATTTTGTCAGTTAACTAGGAAGATTCTTTCAAACTTCCCTTCAAATTCAAGATAAAAATTCATATGAAAATTTTCTTACTTTTACCCTAATTTCGTAGGACAATTATACCTTTTTCTTGGCATCATAATGCATTTCAGATGACAATTCATGCTCTTTTGCAAAATAAAAAGGCAACAGAATTGGAACTAGAAAATTTATGGCAATGGGATTTTATTTACAAATTGATAGAGAAACAAATGATGGCACTGGCAAATGTACCGAAAATGTTGAAAGCAATAGTAAGCATAATTGCAGTCAAAATATCATCCATCAAAGTCAATGCCATGAGATGTGAACAGAAATATTTCATCAATAAAATATTCTAATTTAGAGATGAGAATACTCGATGGCAATTGCTGCCAAGTATTGTGGAACAATTGTTAATTCTCGAGTCTTAATTTAAAAATGACGCTGGTTGGGTAAGATGAGTAGTGCTGATTGGGAAAAAAACTTTTAGCGACATTCCTAATCTATTCATTCCGCGGTTTGGAGCTGGAGATTAGCCATTGAAGAAACACATTTTGTTTTATTTTTCCTCAATGGGGTAATGTCATAGTATTTATTGCTGTAAATCCCAGTCAATATCAACTCAAAGTTCCCCGTAAATGTAGCTGGAGATGAATGAAACTACATTTTTTTAAAATTCGCGCCATTTCAAATGTTAAATTTCCCTCAGCATCAAGCAAATTTATGCTGAATGGAGCAGCATTTGATCAGAAACCCGCATGGTAATTCAAATCTCCTTTCAGAGATAGCAGTGCAGTTGTCTCCCAATTGTCTTTAAAACTCTTCCCCAAGCATGCAGAGACTACTTTTTGAAAGGCAAATTAAACGATTAGTTTTGTCGACAAAAAACATTGAATAAAATAAGCATTTCTACCGAAAACGTTGCTACTATCAACTAGAAAACAAAACAAATAACCCATGTTTTTTTTAACCACGCTCAATTATCAAAATGAGAGGATGTCAAAATGGACATACCTTAAGATTCAATAGATTTGCCCACTTTTCCGAGATGAGTGGTGCTCTGCATCATGCTATCGTATTACTAATTTCAAGTTAAAGAAGATAATCTCTTGGTCCTCTATGACCAATTATGTCTAATACTGAGTGATTGTCATTCTAACTTACTAAGAATGCCTAGTTGTGGTATCCTAATAAAGGTGAAAACTTACCAATCTGATTAATTGAGCAATATTATTAGCGCGGCATAGAAGCTTTCAGATGCATAAAAATGGTAGAGCAAAATACTATTTTGATTGGAGGAAATTTCAAAAAAAGTATCTTTCTATTTTCTTTCTGCCACAGATAAACGATTTCAATTCTAACCTATTTAGAAGGCCATAGAGGAGCTTAGATGATAATTTGTCTATAAATTACATAATAACAACATCATAAAATCCAAAACTTCAAATAACTTTGACATATTTGATTTCCAAGTTAAGCAATTACTCCCAAAGCAGTCCATGGCGTGATTTTGCAAGTAATCACGCAATTAAATGATCAATTTATACGACCAATTTTCCATGACAATTTGGAGACAAATTTTATTCTGCAAATTTAAATACATATTGAGCCGAAGATGAGTATTTTGAATAAAACAGATCGTTTTAGGCATATTTGCAAAATTAAACTCAAAGTTAGCGAAAAATAATAAATCCTCGCGTAAAAATACATTATTCACCAAATGTTTTACAGTTAGTTGAAATATAACTCTCGGTAGAACATGGAATGAAAATAAAATTAACATTAGTAATCCTTAACCAATAATATAATTTTCTTCTCGCCATCACCATCATTATTACTACCTCTCAATCGATGAAACTGGCCACTTCGATTAGCTGACAATCCGTCAGTATCTGCGTTGGTAGACCTCAAGCACTTGATGTCACGTTAATAAACTCTGCTTGATGAAATCTCTCTTACGCGCCCGACTTTTTGTTTAACCGCTATTTCGATCACCTAGACGAATATCTTATTTTTTATTTATTACCGATGGAAAAATAAATGAATGTTACAAATTTTAATCTCAGGAAAGAAAGTTTCTTTGAAGAATGGGCGAGAATAAGAGCTTCAGGAGAACTGTGCCTCACCTACGCTCCTGAATCATCAGGTCATCAACTTTCGGCAATTAAAGCTTGACGAGAGTTTCCACAATTCGGAAAGTAGAGTAGAATCTCAACGCTCTGAATCGACAAGCTCAAAGATGACTGATGATAAATTGGAAAAAAAGAAAATCTTCAGACAAGATTCTGCCCTGTCACATACCTATTTAAACACTTCCTTAAAGCTAAATAGGCCTTCAATATGGTTAAGCAGATTGACTGGTGCAACAACAAGGTGTCTAAGTAATTCCAAGTTTACGATTGGGAATTTTTTCAACTGAGTGAGGAACAGGAGTAAAGTGATGTTATTCCGAGAGTAAAGCTATTCTAGGAGTTAATCTTATTAGATTTACTGCTTCCATGGAGAACTAATGATATTTTTAAGACCTTAAGGGAAGCGCCAGGACTGTAATAGGGCAGTTTAGATTAAGAAATCAGTTAATCGACCTCGTCTTCTTTGTTCAATGACGGGAGATATGTAGTTAGAGAAGAGGTGTGAAATTCCCCAGAGCTATGACATTCGCCCTTTGCCCTCTGGCTTTGTGAACAGTCCAGATTACTTCAAAGGCAATATAATGACATTAATTTTTTATATCATACAGTTTGAATGCCACTTGTGTGATTTCACATCCAGGTAGGCTCATAGTTTGGAAAGATGAAAGACCTAGACCAGTCTAATAATGGGAATATAGCTTATCGGTAAATTCCAACCTATACGTTCCATCCAGAAAGTTTCTGGCCTGGCCCTCATTGACACATTTATTAATACCGAAATACACGCACTACGGCTATTAATCAGAATATACGAGGGCATGATCTGGTCAAGAGGGGCTCTATGAAAGATTTTTGTGCCCATGTGCGTAATTCCATGAATGTTTCATTATATGAACCTTTTTCTCAGGGTTTCTTTGAGGGCTGCGCAATACGTAAATAGAAGGTCTATGAGAGAGAGAGAGATCTACTACGAAGCTGAATTCGGAACAGAATGAGGGACTATTGTTTTGCATTTATTTGATAAGTTTTCTCACCTACCTTATTCCAAAAACAAGAAATCATAGACCTTGCCCATTAAGCGCCCCCTCCCACACGTTGTAATCACGGAACAAAATTGTCTTCCAAGGTATGAAAGGGGAAAGAGAGTGAGGTGGAGTAGATAATGAAATGGTACCATATGTAAGCTTTGAGTTCTCTACGTTATATTAATAATGAATACAATTTAATGTATTTAATTGATATTGCTCAACTTTAATTAACTTGATTATCAGTTTCGTAACTGCGACGATGTCCAAGATAATCGAAGGCTCCTTATTAGTTAATTTAATTTCACAGCTGCTAATACAACCTTGATGCGATTCGCAAAGGTGTTTTAAGCAGATCAGAGTTAACTTAGGGAACTTCAATGATTATTATATCCTTTTCTCATAATTACGTAATTTAAGGAAAATATCTTAATTTTGATAAAAATTTGACACTAAGCTGAAAATATGCATGGAAATAAAAAAACCTTTATTATTAAGTGTGGAGTGCACAGCGCAATCGATGCTGTCCAAAGGTACCTCGCACGATTAAGAATATTCTGGAAAGTGTTAGTGATTGCGTGGCGAGCAAGTGCGTCTCAATTGATACTTGAATTTGATCACTTGACAATTTAGGAATGACAGGCATCCATTATGACCTTTGGTTTCCAAAAGACGCCATAAACACAACTGTTTCAAGCATTGCAGGTTTACAATTTGATTTCGCAATCAGATTTTAGGCATATAGATATAGTTAAATTAAAATTGGCCTCGCTTCCTAAACAAGGAAAGCAAAATTTAAAACCTTTATTTTGAAAAAAAACAGCTCTTCTTGCACAATAATTGATTAGAACATTTTAAATGACCAGGTATTCTAAACCACTGAGCATCGAATCTGTGATTTCTGACCAAATGACACTTTTAATGCATATATATATATATATATATATGTACTCGACATTCCGATCACAGTAATGGGATTTGCAGATCACCTCAAAAGACGGTTACGCTATCGACACAAATTAAACTCGTGATATAAGGAGCGTGGACCTTGATCGCTACGTTTCTCGTGGGAACTCGTAATCTTAGTCTCCATGTCATCTTATGATCACATAACAGATCAATTTGATTCCTTCCCCGAGATTTTGAAAAGAAGAAACATTTTGAGATTTCCGAATTCTGATCCATCCTCTGCAACCACAAGCAAGGTGTTATTAATATTCGATAATGCTCCTTTAAAGAGTGAAGACACATGCTTAATTATAACTGAAGAGAATTGTCCAATTCTATTACAAGAGCCCAATTTCACTTGCAACTCTTTCCTTGTCGTTTAATTTATGGCATAAAAATTTATCCTGCTTCCCATTCAATAAGAAGAGGCAAAGATAAACTGGGAAAATATTTATTGCCTGATTTTATCATAACCTGGATAGAGATGTTTAATTATCAAGGCCTATGAATTGGGCAGAAATTTAAATTAATCAAACACGTTATTGACCTATTGATTTACTGTCTTAATTTTCTGATTTAAAACAAAAAAAAACAATTATTTTTGAAGTTAATGCGAGTTTCAAACTCGTCAGTGGGAGAGGTTAGTGGGAGAGGGAGGGGCGGGAATAAAATTTGGTTGATATTATGTTGTACGAGTGTAAAATTAGGATATATGAAGCCATAAATCAACTGACTTAGGCCAAATGACTTTGAAAATTTGTTTAGAGAAAGCAAATAATTGAAATTCCTACCAACGTGGCACGGTTACCTGGCACGCTGTAAAAAGAGAAGATTCGGCAAGCCTTCAGTCTTAATGTTCTTTTAGTAGAAAAAAATTAACACTTTAGTATATTGCCAGGTAGAGAGAGCCAAGAAACTGTTTAGCATTCATCGTAAATTGTACTAAAGGGCTATAGGAATGCAATTTTGAAGTAGCATACACTGCAAATAAGCTTATTTTATTCAGCCTGAATTGCGGTGGGTGTTTTCTGTCTTGAGTCGACGTTGATTCCAAGTCTTGTTGGGTGATAACTAGCTTTAAACTTCTTTTAAATATTTCCATACTCAAGAACCTTCTAAATCACTTATTTCACCAACTCTTGACACCCGATGGTGGAACTTTATATGAGAGTGCGACGGCGTCTATTCTATTTCATGCACTTCAGAGCGGTTAAGTGGTAAAGATAAAATTTTACTACCTTCAACAGATTTCTATCACTTTGTTAATGCTATGGCACTGACGCATTAGGCCTCATTTAGTCTTTGTGCGCCTTCTCTACTTCTTTCCTTTACTGCTACTTAAATTAAAGGGGTGTGAGTGGTTGAATTTTTGTTGTATGAACAAAGAAGCAGAATAGGTTTGAGCCAGTTTCGAGTTTTAAGAGTTGAGATAGTGTGGGAAGAGTTGACTGCGGGTCTGAATAACCCCCCCCCCCCTCCCCTCTTCATAAAAGTTAAATTATGAACAATATGGAACATTTTGAACAGAGTTCTTAAAGCTACAGCTTTATATAAAATCGCTCTTTAATTGTCGCCGAAATCGTAAACTTGCTTCTTTGTCTCATAACAATGGTAACTGTATTAGTTTTACCCAAAATAAGGCCAAACTTGTCCACCTTTGTGAAAAATTTGGACGCCTGAATATGGAATGAGAGAGTAATGTTTATCCTAATTTTAATCACAGCTTTAGCCGGATGCTTAAGCACTACAAAAGTGCAGTAATACTCCCAATTCATGAGAATATTGTTGGTTTCTAACTAATTGATACTACACAAATAGAGGTTATAGTGAACCGCAGAATAGTTACATGGAAGGTTGGGTATTCTATTGAAGATAAATTTCTCCATCGTCTTTCGGTGGGAATTGCTGGTAGCAGCATTTACAATATTTGAAGATTATGGCAATGAGACTATTAATTCCAAATTCTCGTAGAAAATAGTATCACACGTCCCTTAATGACAAAGGAGAACTTGGCACATTTATGGGGCGAAAGAATATATTCCAACAGCATTAGAAATAAATTATCCAACCAAATTAACGAAGCATAATGTATTTTGGCTTCCAAAAAATGGTGTTCCTGGAATGCTTTTGGATGATCGGTAAAAAGTGAGGCCCGTTGACCAAATTAGATTTCGGTAACATACGTAAGGAAACTAAGCAATAAAAGAAATTACGATGTAGTGTTACATTGCGCGTTGTCGGTGAGTCTGATGAGAAGCACAATGGCAATGTATTCAGGCTGAAACTCTTGGAGACAATTACTTCGTGGCAGTTAACTGCCGTTAACAACTGGGCACAAGAAAATACTCGCTGTTTATACGTAAGCGTGTAATTATTAACAATTTATTAACATATTGGGGCTGTCCATCGAGATACTTATAAGCACGAACGATAAAAGACATAGAAATTCAATCCCTGTGAAATGAATCAATTTTAATCAATAAACTATGATCTCTGTTGGTGTCTCATTTTCCGTAGAACCTTCTTGACTTAAAGTACTTGGAAGCGTTGGGGCATTTTTGAGTTTAGGCTTGAAGGGAATCAGATGAAAGTGGCTCTTCTTGACTGTTTACATAGGCAACGATTTCACAATGCAACACAATGTATAACACAGCACGTGCCAAGTATTGCCAGAGTTCACAAAATGTATGCTGAAGTAGCTGCCTACTTAAAAGTCGGTGGAGCAAAGAACCAATTCTCATGCATTTCTCGACAACTGTGATGCGCCTAGTACACTTACCTTGCATTTACTGTTTAAAGCATCAAGTAAAAACGTTAATTGCCGTAATTCATTGGTTTGATTGGGCATTTACTTTATGCCTACTTATAATTAACCCATTAGAGTTCTCTTCATTACACTGATCCTCATAATCTAAGCAAGTTCCTTCACCACTCCCCTTAGTTCTAAGTATATTTTTTATTAACTATGCACTTCAATAACCCAGTTCCAAATAACTCAGAGGAGGAACTATGCTAAATTTATCTAGTTTCATGAGATTGGGTTGCAGTACAGCCGCCATTTTCACATTCTTGCTAATTTATTTAAACAATGTTTAAACTAAATCCCTCCTCAACTCTACACTGAATTTACTCCCTGGAAATTCAATCCCCTAATTACACCATTTAAACTAAGGGATTATATTATGATGGCCACGTCACTCTGTCAAATAACAGTTGCAGGGGAACAGGAAGGTCAGATGAATTTCAGTTCTTTTCATTTTGATTTGCGATAAAAATTCTCAGCATATTGGAGATTTTTTTTATTAAAATTCTTGTAGTAACAAAAGTCACCAATTAAAATGCACTAGAATTAGCACTGGCTATTTGTCAAGAGTACTTACACTGTTACACTAAAGCCTACATACAGCGCATAAGTTAATTACCAACTAATATTGCAAATTGCCACTGAAACCACCTGGTTACTTGACAGGAGGTTGGATATTATTATAAGTGGCGGGAAAAAAAAGTGTTCAAGCTACAATGAGGAGAAGAGGGAGAGAGGAGGGAGAGAGAGAAAAGGGTGGATATCGAGAAAATTGCGCAAATTACACGCACACAAAATATTAGTCATAAAATTAGAGGAAACTGTACACAAAATACAAAAAAAACATAAAATTGGACGATTGACTAATAGGGGCGGTTAACTGGGAGGAAGGTGGTTATATTTCAACTCCATTTACTGCTTACTCACAATGCGGAGTCGAGGACTATGCATTGCATTGGGCACACCATTCTCTTCATTGGCAATTAGGTGAATGATAACAACACGACCATGCTCATAACCAGTTCTATCTCGTCTTACCAAACCCACAACCTGCAACCACTGGCATGGCACGGTGAGGGAGGGAGCAGATTCTGTCAACTCAAGATCTAGAAGTCCCGATTCACATGAGGCAGATAACTGTGCTAATTGAGTACACTGAGGCAGCAACCAGATGCGAATGCAGCCAGATGAGTCTCCAGTAGCCAGAAAAGCTTCAGGTTTATTTGTCCTCCAAATGGAACGATTCAACATTCTTGCGCATGTGACTGTGTCTGCAGAGTAGGCTAGAGTTGTTCGAGAATAAGGTCGGAATTTGGCATGAATTCTCGATGCGACATTCTTTAATGACTTATTTGTGGAAACAACGCATCTACGAACAACGACACAGCCTGAGTCATCTCCCGAACAGAACCAGGTAAATGTACTGGTTTCTGTAGGACTTGGTTCGGTCGCAGCCAGTGTAGTTATTGGTCCTGTCTCGGAATCCAGTTTGATTTGGGAGAAGTCATGCTGACCTGGATTAATAAGAAGTGGTCCATCGAAAGGAATAGGATCGCTCTGTACAGATCGATAATTTTCGCCAGAATGAACATTCCAAATGTGCAAAGCTCCATGTATATCACCCGTGACGACAATATCATCAGCCAAGAACACTGTTTTTTCCAGATTTATGTCATGTTTTACTAGGGATGTTGATATAAGTGAATCTAGAGCAATCAAAAATTTCCTGAAGCCATGCGGAGGTTTGAAAATTGAGCTGAGGTTGACTGCTATAGAAAAGGAAATATCTGGAAGACCAGGAAGGATCCATCGAAGTAGGAGATTAGCCTGATTAGGGCCTAATAGAGGGGGACTTTTTTGTGCACCTCGAAGGGGGAAACCTTTGGCGTGCCAGTGATGTTTAACTTTGAGTTTAATCTGAAGCACAATGGACTTATTCGAGGGTGACCAGAAGTAAAGAGTTGCAAAAGAATCCTTTTCGCATCCCGTCATTGGATCAGTGACAAAGAGAAACTCTTCTCCAAGAGGAAAAGCACCCCAAACGGTTGAAGGTAGCTGAACAGATGCTATAGGTGTCTGTTCCCGGAGGGGATATAATTGAGAAAAGTTGCGTTCGTCTGTGAACAGAAGGTTTTCGCTTCTTTGCAGTACCAGATGTCTTGAATTTTCATTTTGTGCAAAGTCATTCGTTCGAGAAAGAATCTCCCTAATATACTTCCCATCCTAAAAAAGGAAAGCACATTCTCTTTTAATATCATTAAATGATAACGGACAGCCACTTATTTATGCAATAAAATGTCACGCTGAATGCGAACTTTAAGTGATTCAGTGATTTAACATATTCATCATTTATGCAAGTAGGACCATATTTTGCGATAATTTGGTGAAATAGCTAGGGCTCAAAACACAAACAGAAAACTAGAAAATGTGAAAAATATTTTGAGATTTGAGAAAAAAGAAATAAGTCGAAATAAGATTAGTTTGGGTCCCGTATTTTGCATGTTTTGCATTCATTACCGCTCATATCGCGTTTTCTTACTGACTTCATTTCAGATGTTTTGTCAGACGCATTGTTATCAACAACCAATTTACTGAAAATTTTGCCAATTAACCAAATCTATCCTCGTTAAAATCGTACATTCCAAAACGTTGTTGGGATTGTTGATTCTAGCCAATCGTTTGACACCAATACTTCATTTATCTTCAATGTATAAGAAATGGTGAAAAAGTTATATGATTAGTTTACTCTCTAGGTCACTTTAAGTGGACACACCTCCCAGAGCTCTGCTAACTTAGCAATTTTAGCTACCTCTTCTCGACTAATTAAAATACAGTTGGCTGAGAAGGTGCAAGTGAGATGATTGGTTGTCTTCTCAACCAATCGGGGAAAAAAAAGCGAAATTTAGGCACAAGAACGACTCTTCCAAATGAAACAAAACTGTCGAGAAAGTACTGAACACTGCATGAAAGCGTTTGCTGCAATCCAATGGATATTTGAATTTTTTGGAATATGATTAGCTCATTTAGTAAATATGTTACAAGTCGAGTGCAAATATTAAAATGAAGTAGATGACTCTTAATACCTCGATGTAGCTTCCACCCACTTTTCGACTCCCTCCCCATTTTATTAATTTATGCTGCATCTTAAAATTAAAAGCTCTAAATCTCTTTGAAATGCTGATAATATTATATTGTTCACAACACCAAAGAGGAAGGATATTGCACTATTATTGAACCTGCGATAGCTCGTCACCTACTGTGTAAGAGTTGATGTTACATTGCCAGTCATCTCATTTGCGGTTGATTTCAGATAAAATGGCTCCTCTTTCCCTTTTGAACTTTCTTTCAGACTCCTTAAAAGACAGCGTCCGGTAGTTAAGTGACTATGTGAAGAGAATTAAGCCATCCCACCCTGCGTGGTTGACATTATGTCACTGTCTGTCGGAATGTTAAGGAAGCCAAGCTGTATCAGTTCGAGGAAGAAAACAGTCATAAGAGTCCTAGGAAGGGAAAGGAAATCGAACGGACATGCAAAACCGAAGCGACTGGCTGGTTATTAGTACAAATTAGCTAATGGCTTAATAGGAGGTCAACAGAACTATGAACTTATTTGGACAATCTTAATTGATAATTTTTCACTGCACCAACAAGTGCAGTACTACCTCTTCCAATTCGAGACAACATTTCCTTTGTAGAAAATAGGAGGTTGATAACTCTTCATAATACGGGCATACTAAAGTGCTGCTCATTTAGTCAAAAATTCTATTTATTTTCATTACGGCTAAAATGATATGCAACACTTTTATGGACAACTATTAAAACTCATTGGGAATGATGGTTCATTACGGTTAGAGTTAAGGCGCGAAATGGAATTCAGGGAATCAGGAGAACTCAATTTCATTTGAGCTCCAGAAAAATCATTTTTCGAATGACTTTACAGCCAACCTTTCTCACATAATTCTTGCTGTACCCGTCAACATGACAACGACGCCTTCCAATCAGTGTATCGATCTGCCAGTGCTTTCACACCTCGATTTCGTTTTCAAAGAGTCGATGATGCGTGAATCTACAAGAATGATTTTTCCCTAGTATAAATCTTTCAGACGTGGTTGATGGTCAATAATGCGAGGAATAGAATTCATTTTAACATTTATCGTTTATATTTTGCCTACTTTCTTAACGAACATTCACCTGGAGTGAATATTTAGAGACTCCTGATTCGTCATCTTCTCTGTGAAGAACTGTCAACAAATTTACTAATTTTTTTATAGTTTATTTCCAAGATGGATTTTTACTGCCAGAACATTAAAATATACTCCTCATCTACAGTTCAATTCTAACTTCATTCTTTGACTAGTGTTGTGAACAGCCTCACCGTGTCCATCCATCTTACTATGAACAAGTGTAGATAAGACGTCTAGTAAGACGGGTTCGATGTGTACAATGTATAATCAATAAAACTTCCTACCTCAGAATAGGCCTAGCTTTCACTAAACGTCGTTTGGTCTTTATGACAATTAGTTTAACAATATCATTGGTTAGACCTTTATCTCTTGCTGTGAAATCGAGGCAGGCAAAAGAGATCACTCAATCATTTACTTTAAGAAACCTTAATTCCCACTTACACCCAGACTGTTTTATCTTATATCATTTCCATTGCATATATGTTAGAGGATAGTATTAAGCCATTGAAGGAGATGTTGAAATTGCTTATTTAAGAAAGTGATTGAGCATTGACAATGTACATTTTCAGTAACCATTCGAGTCTTGAACAAAACAATAGTCTGACCTTCAAATCCTAACCGGCTGATTACACTTCATCCAATATTAGTATAAATACTATATTTAAAGATAGAGCACTTTTTGGATCCCAATCCAACCCTTCTATTTAGAGTAAATTTTTCATTAGAGTCTTTGGATCTGCTTTCAGGAACACTGAAGAACTGTTTAATGCAGCTGGACATATTCCAGAGCAGTTCATGTTCTCACGGCCATAATAGTATTTGTTTAGTTTGGAAGTGAATCAAAGGCTTTGATTTGAATACTGCTTTGACTACTGATGTCCCTTAACTGAATGTTCTAAGGGCAATAATAGTCTGTTCAAAAGATTTTTGCCACGAAATTCGTGTTGAGCGTCTTCTAATACGAAAGTTCAGCCTTACATGGGCCGTTACTGCAAAGCATTCCGCCGCTGCATCATGGAAGAAAATACCTTCATAGTCAGTTCTTACTTTAGCCAACATTTTAGCGTTTGAACAAAATTGAAATTGATATATCCTCTCTGATCACTACCTAAATGAGTACCGATAATATTCAAGACCTTTTGACAATTTAAGACTAAACATTATTGTTTGAATTATTAAAAGCAATTCGACCTTAATTCCTATTTTAAGATTTGCAAAGCATAATTCGAGTTATGAATGAGTGCATGGTGAGCGAAAGATGAAATACAAATAAGGTTTTCTTAATTAATATTCTTCTTCCAAATTTCCAATATATGGTTTAATTATTTATTTAATAAATATGGATTTTTACGGATTGGCCTTGCTGCTTTCCTTTACCAATGACGCGATGTGAAAAATTTTCCCATCAGAAAAAAGTTTACTCTCAACTTAAGTGGCAAATTAATCACCAGTTTAGTAGGGTGGCAGAGCTTCAACAACATGGTTAATTTACCGTGAGAATATAGTGGCTTTCAGGAATGGATCAAAATTTGTTATTTGATTAACACCAGAAAGAAAGTACATATATATATCTATGTACATGGTCACATTGGATCTTAATTGGAAATCTTCGAACTTTAGCGAATCAAAGTTCGCCTTCTTTGCTTAAATCTCTGAATCACACCCCTTATGTCGGCTTCTCTTTTATATAGGAGAGAAATTTGGTTCTTTATTGAATCAAGGAGACAGCTGCCTTTAAGGCAAAAGGTTAAGCAAAATACCTATAAAGTCCTGCTAATTACCTCCCAAGATAAGTACTTTTAATAAGTTTAAAAAACAAAACTTACATAAGCACTCCACTGTTTAACTGAGATGCCATGATTTGTAGACAGGGTGATAACCGAGTCCCCTTCTGAAGTCACTAAAATCTTTTCAATATCGTCCCTCTCCTCGTGGGAGTAGATACTACCCATGGAAGCTTTCTTCATTGATGCGTAATCAAAAGCACTTACGCGACTATTTAGACAAAAAAGCTTATAAGGAAGGTAGAAACAGTATGAATTTGATGGTTTCCCCGAAAACGTACCGTACAGGTTGATATGATTGAAGAGTTAGCATTCTAGCTCTCCAGTGATTGTCCGTGGTAACAGTTGATCTAACTTTGCACGTTAAGGAACCTAAATGAGTAGATTGTGAACAATCATCTCCCGTGGAAGGGAAAATTTTTATAAGCCGGTGATAGAAAACTTACGAGCTCTTAAACGACGAGGTTTCGGAGTTAGACCGTTTCCATTCACTAAAGTTGGGTAGTACTGTACCGTATCGCTCATTATATGACTAGACTCGCTGGGTGATTTAGCGACCATGGGTTTGAGTGGAGAGTAATTGCGACGCCAGGTGGTTTTTCTTTTGTCTTTTTGTTGCCTGCATACTCGGAGACAGGCCCAACAACAGATGAATAGCAGCAATAAACCCATACTGATACAACCGACAATCCAGAACCACAACGTGACTGTCAAGGTGGGTGACGTTTTAACTGGCGCTGTAAAGGTGAAAGACTTGTGAGGTTAAATAATAACTAGCATAGCTTGCAGTATTGTTGTAAATTACAATTATTATTCATTTTTTTGAACTGTTTATGCATTTTTTTCAAGCCGGCAAACGTTTTCATGAGAGGTCTCTCTCAGGTATTTCTGTGCCCAAAAATTGTTCCTGAATTACTTATTTATGGGATTTTGTGTTTACTTTGTCCCTTCAAAATGCAGATACTGACTCCATTCTACTCTCTTCCTTATGAAGAAGCTAATAGACGATATAAGTGTGATAGCATAGTATATACTTCCTTCCTCTGAGACGCTTCCATCAATTTGAAGCATATTAGCTCTTTTTAATTTCAGTTTGACAATAAGCGTTCAAATTCTATTGGTTAAAAAGTGAAGAGCTCTTATTCGGTTCGCAACTAAAGTTTTGAGTGATAGTAATTTAAATACTATTAATCCAATGGCGTGCAAAAGTGATACATAGAAGAAACAATTTTATAAAAATTTTAAATAAAGATAAGTTGACATCACACTTCTCTGACTTGAAGCATACAAATTTATATAGAAAGCTGAACTGACCATAATATCTACTTACGATAATCAGAAAGAACTGTAACTGGGGTGAGAGAATGTAGCCGGATCCAGTAGAAGTCTCTATTTGTGAGGTAAAATCGTGTACTTAATCGGTAGACCGTATTGGGGGTATCTTCTGGTTCATCACTAACAGGAGTGAACATTTCTTCTCCATCTATCATCCAACCTGAAATTTGAGACAGTTGATAAGGACATCTCATGGTTTTTTCTTCAAGATTTAAATCAGAAAAGAAGGGGTCGGATTACAAATGATAACATCCACGGTGATGAAATCGAATAAAGATGGGCAGAAGCAATAAATTCCAGCTCATATCAACTAACAGCATTGTAGTTATAAATTTGGAGAAAGGAACATCAGCTTCCGATTTTCGCTTTCTTTTGTATTTGCAATTCATTTATGAAATAGGTGTTTTGGGAAAATTAAATTGATTCTTCACTTCAATTCTCTTTCATACTCCTAGACATTGCTATCTCGAACAAAGTTATCTCAATCGAATTGTAATTAGCTATCATTAAAAGTTTAACCGCTGGGAATTACTGCTCTTTAGGAGTAAAATAGTAATAGTCTTTTATGAATGTTATTTTCTTTGTTAACTTATTCTCTAAGGAAATAGATACCAACTGTTTGCAGTTTCTGGAATTCACAGGAATCGTTATTGAACGTCAAATTATACGTAACCGGAGCATGCTTTGGTCTTCCATTCAAAATTCCCACGTTAGATGAAAGAATACGTCATTTGGGCGCTGAAAGAAGCTGTGTGCAACTGACACGAAAAAAAGGAAAGCAAAATGACAATTTCTATTTAATTTCAATACTGGGGTTACAAATGGCATGGCACGCATTCCTGCTAATATGGCAAATAAGAGACCTGATTCCCGGATCGACAGTGGACTCATTTGTTTAACTTAAAGGTGACAAACCTCCAATTGCTCCTTTAAATTCGCCTTCTCCGTCTGGCCATGCCCCAAGAACCGCTTTGCCGCTATTTGGACTGAAGCCATTACTCTGAGGAATAGCAGTCTCCTCATATGTGCGATCTGAAAAGGGAGGATTTGGAGATGTATGATTTTGGGTGTAAAAGTGTGGAGGATAAAAAGAAAATCACCTATGTCAAATAGAAGAAATAGGAGCAGTAATAAACGACGTTCAGTTGTGCCTAATTTATTCGTTTTTTCAATAAAAGTGCCATTTAGATGGCGTCAATATTAACAGATTTTAGAAGTAAGGCCCAGATTAGGTACACTGACTCCTAATAAGGTTGCTTAGGAGATACCAGTTATATCTCAAGTATAATTTCTCCAATGCTAATCTCATTTACCATAAGCATCCAATACAGTGCTGCATTTTCTTGACTAGAACTCACATTGGCAGGTCACAGAATGTTGAAAAAATGGCAGGCTAGAATACCCTTCCTTTTTACATCTCACCATCTTTTGAAATAGAATTTCAACTAACAAAGCACTTAGCTACTTACAGGTCTTTTCCAACACAATAGTCGGGGCGGGGGGGGGGGGGTTGGGGGGTGTGGAGGGTAGAATAATTTCAACAATGTACAAGTAATAATAATAATAATTAGTGTGCACATACCAGATAATGGAAGCGCACTCTATTCCCATTTGGACTATAGGCATTTCATGATCTACATGTTATGAATGCAGAACTCACTGTTTATATGATGGAAAGGAGAGAAGAAAAGCCATTTGTCACATGAATTCGGTATAACCTCCGTGGGGTATACTGATACTCCATCCACTTTCACCCGCAGTAGTGTACCCCGATGCTCCAATTGAATTACATGAGTAAGAGTGTCATCCGTAATTAGTTCGTGACTTTGGGGACAAGGTAAAAGCTGTGTCATCGATTTCTTGACTCCTTTAATGAGGATATACAAACCACTGTTGATCTGAAACAAAGAAGTTTGAAAAGTGATATATTTTTTTATTCTTAAAATCCACTTCAACCTTAGGGCGGTAAATTTCTCAAAATCCCATAATTTATAGCACATTTTCGCTTTGTTTGCTGAAAAGGTAAATAATTGCCAACGATGAAGAATAATCATTAACAATTTTTGAGGTAGCGGTTGGAATTTAATTTTCTGTGACGTTTACTCCAAGAATCTACAGTCTGACAGGTAAAAAAAATAAGCCTTTTTCAAAACGAAGTCAATGAGCACACACAGAACAAGCAAAAATATTGCCTGAAATGGTCTCGATTCGAGTGATTCCGGTTTCCCAATAACTTCTCCTTCAGTTGAATGTGGGAGATTTATAAATACATTTAACTAAGGAAAAGCGAAGTCAGTAAACTAGGATTTGGTGCATATTCGACTGTGTCTAAAATAATGGTATTCGAAGAATTGGCTAGTATTGTTGGCTAATGACATGGATTGGTCCATGTAAATGGCTACAATGGCTACCTCATTTATTGCCATGGTGAAATGAGAAATACTTACTGTAACTAGACCAAGGGTGCCCAGTTCTGTCTGAACTGCTAGTAGAACCATGTATTCGGACCGTTGGATCGCCGCAATTGACTTTTTGACCCGCTTCTCAGGCATGACAGCAGTAATGGGGGTTTTGAAAATTAATCTCATTTTTGAGCCTCCATGTACGGCATTGTATGCTGCGAATGTTCTATGGCGCGGTTCATTTTTAAACACCCTCTCCTTTTGTGAAAGCCAGCCAACATGTTCTGCAAAATAGATTAATGGTAAATTGAAGACACTTCCTGTGTAAAAAGAACCTCTTTTATAGCTTGCTTAAATTCAGTAATAAGTGTTATCTATTTATAAAAGAATGGTTCAATATCTAGTGGGTTTTATTTACCTCTCACACATACTTTTCCCCAAAAAGGAGTCTCAGAGCAATCGCAGGAGAAATGACCATTAAATTCCACACACTTTCCGCCGTTTTGACATTGAGGGTCACACTTAAGCAAAAAATGCTTATCGAAATTATGGGAAACCGACGCTTCAAAATCTCGAGAAAGATCTCCAGCTTCCTTAAATCTACCTTGGAGTGGAGAAGATTGATCTGAAGTACTTTGTAGTATCTCATTGATTAGCGACATTGAAGTTGTCGTCTTCGGTGTGGTAGAGGAATTTAGAGGTTGCGCTGTTGAAGCAATGGCTGTACGTGATAAAAGTGACTGTCCAGAGATTACCAACGGTGTCGTCGCTGTCGTCATCAACGAAATCGTTGTTGGGGCTTGAGTCGTTGTAGTACTGCTAAATGTTGAGGTATAGACTGCGACTCCAACTGGAAGCTCTCTGCACACTCTTCGTGGTCGGTCGCATTGACAGCTATAATAAAAAGCGCATACTCAACTTAGCTAAGCTTCTAAGTTAAATTTACTTTTAATTTTCTGTAGAAATATGATTATTACTACCCGCAAAAGTAAATCTGTGTTTCATAGAAGGAAAATGAAATTTTCGTGGATGCTGATGCATATACAATTTTTGCTTGCCGAGCTCAAGGCGTCTATATTCTAGAACATTGGAATGGGAGAATGGATCTAAGTAGATAGTTCATTTGACAATCACGGAGTACGATATTCAGTTGAAAATTATGCCAATTTTACCAAGGAAAGCACTTCTAAATTTGATTGCAAATGGTAAGGTAACAATTCATTTATGTATCATCACTTAATAAATTGGTCAATTTTAGCAAAAAAAATTATTTTTGTAATAATATCAAAGGCAATAATAGGCAGAAATAGGTACGTTCTTATAAATTGAGGAATATAAGAAAGAAGTCGAGTAAAACAAAATCCAGGCATCAAGAAAGCCTTCAAACTTTAGGACATGATCTTTAGGTTGCAAACGAATAACCTGTATAGCCATTATTCAAAACTAATTTATCAGTTAATTGAGTGCCAGTAGCACCTTGGCCAACCCACAATTCTGATAAATAAGGGGTCACGAGGTCACTGCTCATCGGTGCACATTCAGTGATGCGGGTGAAGGATGAAAGAATGTGATCTTCACATAAGAACAAATTCAGGTAACTTCATTTCGATGCAGATCAGGTAGTATGAATATTGTTTTATAATGGTCATTTCATTGATGGATTGAAATAGAGGACTGATTTTCCATCTCCATGAAACCTTATATATACACAATCCGAGTTGTGAAAAAGTTAGTCGACCACCTCTTGGGTGACAGGCAAAGAGTTACCATAGTTTGGTTTCCACTGAGGAAAAAAAAATCATAATCGCAACTTCTACCTAAAAGTCAACAAACAAAGCTGAAGAAAAGAATAATTGGAAAAAGGTTTTATGAAAAAACATTACTGTAAAATCAAAAAATAAATATCCTCTTTCGTTCAAATAAGCCAGTACTGTTGAAGTATATTTGCGCCATGTGTGAGAATGTGGCTAATCTTTTTGATCCTGACAATAAATAAATCAGTAAATCAAATCTTGTCATGAAAAAGACACGATAACTTGACACGACCATGGAAGTGGGATATCTCAACGCACATCGCTGAAAATATACTAAAATATCAGTCTGTTTTACAATAATTCATTTACGCAATTAAGTAATGAGAAGTATATGGGAGTTATTCAATAATAAAAGTAAATATGAAAACACAGATTCACATTTTAAGTAGCAATTACAAATACGCCCTCGAAAATACCACTCATTAAGGAAGCAATTCACTTCAGTTCGCCACCGTCAATTAGTTTAAAAGCGCCACTGGATTTCCATAACTTACAAAGGGCCGAGTGAATCAACTTTGCGCGAAATGGGATAGCAGGAAGAGCCATCCCAGCACGTATCTAGTCTGCACAGATTCAGGTTTTTGTTAGACAGTGTGACGTCTATACACCGAACCGAAAAAAGAAAAACACACGTGTTAGCCGCTTCCGAACAGGCTGCTTGATGGGAGATTCTAATTGGTTAAACGTACCTATTTCTTGACCCACGTGATCTAAATAGTTTATTTCTGCGGGAATGAATTGGAAGTCATCAATTACAACACCATCAGAGGTATCTGGATTGCCTTGATGACCAAACCAGACCCCTTTATGAATAGGAGCCTCCCAGAGTGATATCGTTTCTGTGGATTGTCTGTCAGAAGCCACTATTGTACCATTAAATTGAGCGGAGAGACCGACAGCATGCGACCACGATATTGTCACCAGCGTCCAGTTTTCATCCAAATTTTCAATGTGTGGCTAAAATTAAGAACTAAGTCTGAAATTTCGGGAAATCGAATGTCAGTTTACAGCCTGGTGTCGGTAAACATGTCCTAGAAATCGGATATACAGCATGAAAGCGGTATGCGAAATATGAAGTGCAAATCAACAAAGAATTTAAACTACCCAAATTAAATAGTGTGGAGTTTATCAGCCTCTAAGTATGCATCAATAATTCTTCTTCCTGAAATGGTAACAATTAAACTTACATTTACGTTCCATAGAGCTGAAATGGCTTTTCCATCTACGATGGTATGTAGACTTTTAACGGAGACATCCAGAAAATATTGACCATCATTTCTGAACAGATCGACAGTAAGTTCGCTGCCGGATAGACTAGTCTGTTGTAAAATTGGCCACGATTTGGAAGATTTAGTGGTTGGAAGAGCAAGGATCCAAAATGAAATAGTCATTCCATTACGGCAAAGCTCAAGATCTCTCAGACATAACGCTTCAGGTGATGTGGCCTTCGATTGAAGGAGAAGACTATTTTCTGAAACCATCAGAGCTCCCTTTATTGATGATTTTGGAAGGCTATCGATCGCTTTTACCAGAACTCTTGAATACGTCAGTGAGGGCTCACAAACACCAATTAGGTCCATCGGCGAATGTTTGGAAGCCGAGTGAATGTAGTTAAATCCACAATTTAAGGCCTGCAACTTTGCTTAATTGAAAAACAGGTTCTTAAATAATAATATGATATATATTCATATATTTCTTTATTTATTTCCAAATGTTTGATGTTTAAGATCAAACTAATACATTTTACTATATTCTGATGAGCAATAAATTCGATTAAAAGGTATATTTCTTGTGCTTTCAGCCTTGTAACTAGTTAAAAATGGTCACTCTTAATAGTTCTATGATACGTTGTCAAAAAGCTTGAGTATAGTCTGTCGATAATACACTGGACTGCAACTTGAATTTGCGAAAGACCTCATCACACTTCAAGAATAGTTAGCTTTTCAGTTTTCACTTTACTATGTCTTCCCCTCTTGTGATCAATCTCCCTCGTTGTCCATTTATGAATTAGTAAATCATCATTGGAATTGATAACTATCAGTGGACTTATAGCTGCTAAGTGTTCGAATTCTGCCAATAGAAAGAAATCTTGGCAATTGAGAGACATTTCGTGATTTGAATAATCTCTCATTAAGCCTCGTGTTTTTTAATTTATCTCAAAAATGTTCAATATTTCATTATTTAATTTGCCCAGTCGGGTCTTTGAGCTTTACCCGTTTACACTTTGAAGTGGTGAATATAGATTTGCCAAATTTCAGATCATGTAACAAAATCGAACTTGATATAACTTAATCATTAAACACTCCACCACCTGGTATTTGCCATGCGCGTCGTCAGGGCCTGAATTTTGATACCTAACCGTATTATAGTGCACAGTTGATGAAAATACGCAGATATAAGTGGATAAAGGTGGGGAAATAAGTAGGAATAATGATCTATCTCGTGACACTGTTACGCATATTGTTAAGTCTACAAAACTATCGCACTACAAGGGAGTCAAAAATACTCAAATGAGTTAACTCACAAATATGAATGTGTCGACGAATTTCTAATTCCGTCCTCCCACGGTTAAAGAGTTGAATCTGAGTATTTGGCACCAGTCCCAATGTCTGATTTACCTGCTCTCGCATTCTACATTCTTTTGCAATTTCACAAAGCCTCATTTCAAACACCGGTGATAACTTTTCATCCTGGCTATATGCAGTAATTTCTGAGCCTTGACGTTCCACTTCTACACTGCATGCATCCCTGTCTTCACAGCGCTCGGGGAGTTGAAACACTCGACACTCTTTGCTTTGTTTATCTTCTACGGCTATTTTACCGTCATCCCCACATTTTGTGATATGCATTCCAGGAAGCTGTATAAATAGGAATTCTAGTGATGCATTCAGTTGAAATGATGCATAAAAGTCTCCAGTGATTTTAGAGATGATTGGTTCCAATTTATCAAAATTATTAGAAAGTGCATTTAAATGCGTGAATTTGGGAATAATTTCTTTATCGTTGAAAATTAGGTCCTCGATAGTGTGATTTCCAAAAAATAGGAATGGTGTACGCCGATTTGCAAATCTTTGCTTGATATTCCCATGTATTATAGAGGTCATAGATTCAGCAGTTCCACAAAGATTTCCATCGAGGTAGAGACTAAGAGTCACTTTATCCCAGTGAATTTTAACCTGATGCCATTGTCCTGGAACAGCCCGCAGATTCGAATCACATCTCTCAATTCTCCAGATATGGTTAGGAGGAGCTTGAATTTCTGCAGAGAGTTCCATAACATGTTCCGAGTTGGATAATCTCGTTGAATAACCATTGTAGGCGATTTTCATATACCAAGGAGAGTTTATGTACGACGCATGCTTCATGACCAAAGTCGATCCATTGATTAGTGCTAATGGGTCAATGTGCATCCAGAATTCATAGATTATTGCTATTGAAGAAAAGCCAGGAATGAACATGCTACGAAACATAATAAAAAAAGAGTTAAAAGACCTTTCAGGCTTACGTTTTTCACAAAGGAATATGTTCGCAAAGCAGGAATCCAGTTTACTGTATGTCACTGGATCTTCATTAAGAAAGGAAGGTGATGGTGGAAATCCATTTGTCAATACTAAGTAGTTCTCAGTGTCTACATTTTCATCGATAATTTCTGTTTTCAATAGTCCCAAGCGCATTAACACGGCATCTAAAATAGCAAACTTATTGACTAAACTTAAAAAAAACTAATTTTATTCAAAATTTTATCGCGAGTTTTTTTTAACTTTTGTTCAATTTACCACTATCTTTTATTGTTCAATACTTGAAAAGACGTAATCACTATAATTTTTAACTTTTGAATTCAAAAAAATACTTATTTAAAAATTATCTCGTCTCAATTCTTTAGATCTTATGGAGCGCCCTTGCTGTTTTTTAGCCGAGTAAAGTAGTAATTCATTTACAGCCTGACAAAAACTAACAGACATATTTTGCATGTTTTGCATTCATTACCGCTCATATCGCGTTTTCTTACTGACTTCATTTCAGATGTTTTGTCAGACGCATTGTTATCAACAACCAATTTACTGAAAATTTTGCCAATTAACCAAATCTATCCTCGTTAAAATCGTACATTCCAAAACGTTGTTGGGATTGTTGATTCTAGCCAATCGTTTGACACCAATACTTCATTTATCTTCAATGTATAAGAAATGGTGAAAAAGTTATATGATTAGTTTACTCTCTAGGTCACTTTAAGTGGACACACCCCCAGAGCTCTGCTAACTTAGCAATTTTAGCTACCTCTTCTCGACTAATTAAAATACAGTTGGCTGAGAAGGTGCAAGTGAGATGATTGGTTGTCTTCTCAACCAATCGGGGAAAAAAAGCGAAATTTAGGCACAAGAACGACTCTTCCAAATGAAACAAAACTGTTGAGGAAATACTGAACACTGCATGGAATATTATTGGTGATAACTAATTTTATTAATAAAATGTAAGCTTTTCGTTTTTCCTCCACCACCATACGTTTGAAGCGAAGTATTCATACACGAACTGACATATGTGAAATTTCATTTCACTGTACCAACCAATGACATCTCGACCATGGTAGGTTGTTAACCATAACACCTCAATCTTGGACACTTCCAGATCTACGCTTCTGTTATGGAGAAAATTTGAACCACTATCACTTTAATACTTTGTTCAACGAGTTCTAGTGAAAGGCATTCTTATTCAAACTCTTATGACCCTAAAAAATGAACGATGTGTGTCACCCAAATTTATGATAAACTTTTACACTTAAGGATTGACATTTCACTCTTGCACTTCTCACTATTTGCAAACTGACATCCTTCTGTTCACCGTTTCTATTAAATATGCATACAAATGACACATCCCTTATAATTACAGCACATTTGTTAAAATTACAATTTCGAAAGGGTTAAAGTACTATGATTTTTAACTGTATATTACCATTTCAATAAATTCGCGCCTTATATCATCTTTAGGACCTAAACAGCCAAGTCAAAATCACAATAGCTTTTGATGGCATTGACTGGTGACGTCGTCATACACGTAGGCAAGTGGATACTAGTGAGCCTTTATAGTCATTCAATGCCGAATCCAAAACAATAGCACAGGCGATATTATGTATATTTGCCCAAATGATCCACGCCATTAACTCGATTTTACATTTATCCACTAATTTTTGGAGTCTTAAGTTAATTATGTAATCGGTGAGCAGCTAAATAAAATAGGGTAAATAAAATCATTAACCCAAAAGAGGAGACCTACCTTGCTTCTTCATTGTCGTGCAATTCTGTTCAAGTGGACAATAGCAAATCGGGTCGCCAGTGTAAGACAAGCATCCACAAGAAATTCCTGGAACTTTCGAACGACAACTACCAGGTAGTTTTGAAAAGAGAGGTGGAAGACTGCTGATATCACAAACGCTAGTTATTTCAACTCCTGGTCCCACTTGAATCATCTTTGGCCCAAAGTAGGTTAAGATACCACAGGCACAATCACTTGATAGTAAGAAGGATTTGATAAGTCCTCGGAATGGCACAAATTTTTCAAATGAGCTTTCGTAAACATCAGTTCTAGCATAGACGGTTCTAATCGGATCCATGTATTTCACCAGTATATCTATCGCATAGTGAGACATAGTTTCTTGGGATGGTAATCCAATGAAAGCTTCATTGAAGTAGAACCGTCGTTTGCTTCCAATTTCTCTGGGGGCGAAGGATTTTAACTTTGACCAGTCGGGCCAAATTATATTACCAAGAGTTAAAAACCCATTATTGCTTTTCTGGTCGACTTTGAATGTGGCTTTTACACGGCTTTTTCCGTGCTTTGATAAGACTATTTCTACCCTGTGCCAATCATTCCAACTTCGGTCGAAATAACCAAATGTGTGATGAAGGTAGAATCGCACCTGATAGTCTGTTAGGCGCATCAACATAAAACTGAAGTACGGGCGTTCGATATAGATGAATAATGCTAGTGGATCTCCTTGAGCCCCAAGAAAATTCACTCCATCAGGAGCTAGATCTTCCGACCAATTGCTTGGAAGTAAGCTACCACTTATCCCCGTAAACAGAACTGAGGAATTAGATAGGGGAAAGACATCAAATTTAAGCGAAAAATTGATTTGATTTTCGATCGAACAGGAGAGAGGTTGGGTATCGATTTCAATAAATGCATTTGGGCCAGTGAAGTTGAACAATCCTGGGGATGAAAGACATCGAGTTATAGTGCAGAGAAGTAGCAGGAGGGCGTAGGGGAAAGAGCGGCGTAGAAATGAAGTGGGAGCTCCACTCATTCTGTGTTTCGGGCAGAATATGGGAATTTATTGTCGAATTTTGCGTATTTATAGGTGTCAGGCAACATTTGTTGAATATCTGCGCTGCAAAGCTTCGTGTGATGTAATATAAGAGAGATCTCTCGGCAGCCAATAAGGTAAATGCTGATTAATAATTGGCCAGTATGATGCACCAATCAGACACGTCTGCAAGATTTCTCAAACCACTAAAGCTTGCCAAAGTATTTTTGTAACCCCACTCAACAATTTGAAAAAATAATTAAGCCGGTATTCTTAATAAAAAACGCAAATTTCTTCATAAATATGAGCCTAGATAATCGGAAAATTTTTTTAACTAAATTGTCACATTTAATCGAAAATGAGAATTGTATTCAGTCTACTTAAGATAAGTATCTAATTCCTTTACAAGAATCGATTTGTAACATCACATATGGACCTATTAGAGTCTTAATTATCATATATTTATTCAAAATCAATATTTTTCTTTAAGAGAATAAGAAAATAACACTTGATAAACAAAATGAGATGGGGAAAAAAGTAAATTTTCAATTACATTTTTAATGATAGTTAATAAAAGTACTCATTGGTTGCACGTCATTTTGTTCAGCAAATTAATGGAAAAATGCTTCCCTCCCTCATTGCTCCAATGTATTTTATTTCGAATACCTTTGATACCCATTATACCTGATATCTGTATATGTTCAATTAATTACGTAAGAGCAGGGAGTTCTAGGGCTTATTTTTACTGTTGAGTGTCAGTAAATCGTAGGAATTGTACTTCATCTGAGGTCCAGAATTATCAGCTCAATCGATTTGTTAATTTGAAGTTCAATTCGACATGACTCTTCATTTCATTATCTAATTTTTTGCCGAAAAAAAATTCTTTTTCGTGCTTCCTTAACTTGTATGAATAACCTGTTTAGGCAAAACGATCATAAAATCCAAGAATCTCTGGAAAACAGTTCTTGAACCAAAATTTGAATGACTAGACTTGGCAAACAGTTAGTGGAACTCTGAAATATTAATAGGCTTAGAATGGGAAAAGACAAAATATATACGTGTTTCGAGGCCTGTAAATACTCCCACAAATGGAATTATAATTTATTTCACAATAGCTAAAAACAGCCTTCCGTCAATATGAACATCGTAAAAGTGAGCACTAAAAGACATGTCTGGAGCACATGGATCGATTGCTACCACAAGGTCGTTTTCCAAGGTAACAGTCGCAAAACCTGGAATGCCTAGTGACCACGAATTAACTACCAGCCTAATTAATTTAGAGTTGGAAGTCTGACAAGTGACGAATCATGTCTTTGGGTTAGCAATAAAATTTTTTTAGCCAACAGATACTAGCAAAGAGTCAACATGTAATGAGTCCAATATAGTGAAAAAATAAATTGCGGATATTGTTTTCTTAAGCGGAATCACCAATATACTTTTAGAAGTAAAATAAAATCCTGCTTGAATGTCTTGAATAATCTCCCTAAGACACAATTCCAAGAGATCATTCTATTATTAGCTTAGTGATAGTGAGGTACAATCAATTGAAAGTAAGTATTTGTTAAAATAACAGATGACTAAGCATTAGAATTCTGAGGATAACGTGAAAATGTGATGAATATTGAGTTAGTGTAAGGTATATTCTGTGAGATCATCATTTCAGTAAAAAAATTTACAAGTACTGCTCTCTTTTATTAAGTGTTATCTAAAACAACGAAGACTTTTCTTTTTCTAATTTATGCTTTTTGATGAATACAAATGGTGGTCTAAGGTTTTTCATTTTAGGAACAATATTTAATGAGTATGCTTCGACTCAAAGAAATTGACGTTAAGACCCAAGAAAAATTCTGTTATTATTACAAGCGTAAGTGGTCATGATCCGTCACCAATCATTTCAGTCGATAACGGAACTAAGTTTTATGACGTAAGTAATACTACCTACACCAATAGAATCTGGATTTATTCTGCTTTTACTCGGGAAATCAAAAGATAATTGGTGCAACAACAAAGCACTAAGCGATTTGTTACAAAAATGGGGAAAAATATTTGCCAATTTAGTTGAGGCACCTTTTGCTTCGGATTAATTAAGCAGAATGCATGGCCTAATACCAGGACTTCCCTTAATCCCAGGAACCAATTTGACTTCGAATCAAGTGAGCACGCCAAAGCACTCGAGACCGATTTTACCCCTAATTTGATTGGTCTAATGCATTAAACCCCATTACTCGTAAATGCGCATATCAGGAATTACGAAAAAAAGGGATTCAAATTGATCATAATATTCTACATTACTTTCTTTAGATACTTATGGAGAATTGAGAATGTTTGATCAAAAATAGGCATTGTAACTTCTTTTTAAATGTTTCAATTAAGGGAAAAATGTCTGTCTCTAAATTCCCTACTGCAGTATTTATTGATTCGTCTAAAATGGATTTAGTGAGCATCTATTCAATTCTCAAATTGTATAACTTTAAATATCGTTGGCATGCAGTCGAAAATTATCTTTTTATCAAATGTAGTTCTGCGCAAGTCATGTACTTTACATGTTGTCAAGGTAATGTCTGGCTTACTTAACTAATGACAATGACAACGGCACTATCCTGGATAGAACATTTACACATATTTATTTATTAAATACCGTTTAATTGTTCAATTTTTTTCCAATATACGTCTTGTCTGTTCTTCAAAATTAACATTTTTCCATATGCATTTTCAACTAAGCATTTCTAAATTAATTCAATCAAAATGCCAATTAGACACTTATTAATATGTTTATGAAAGATATAAGCATTAGGTAGATGGGCGAATTCTAAATAAAATTCCAATAAAATTGGAGATTTCATGGTGATGCAAATAGTATTCAAGACAGATATTTAAAAGCAAAGCCTATTTTAAATTCTACCAAAATGATGACGAATTCATATATTCCTAGTCATTCCTATTTATCATCTCAGATTTTTTTATAAACCTTGTTCACTGTAAATAGAGTGGGCAAGCCGAAACCAAATCCCTCGTCTACTTTCATTGTAAATGAACAAATTTTGGGACTGTAGAGGTTGCAAAGTCAAAGTTCGGTTTTAATAAATTCAAAAAAGGGCAAAAAAAGCGAAATAAATCGATTTGATTTGAGACGTAAATTGGCAAAAATATGCTAAAAAGGTAGAGTGAGGTAAACCTTTTACACAAATCTTGAAACTAATGAAATTTAGAGTGATAAGTAATCGTGATTTTGAAATGATATACGAGAATGCCATGAAATTACTCTAACAGTGACCAGGTACGAAAAAATTACATGCAAAACAGGTGAATAGGAAAATAGAAATAGGGAAGCTGAAGATGTCATTTGAAGTGGAAATAAGTAATGTAGTTTAAAGTAAGGCTATGAGATTCCATTGTGAAAAATTGATTATGTACATCTGTCATCAATAATCATGGTTATTATCCATGTTGGAAGGCATGTTTCATCATTCATTAGCCGAGACAGTTATCCACGTCGGAGTAATAATTATTGTCTCTCAGTTGCATTCAACATATTTGTTATCAGTAGATCTACTGTTTATTATTATTATTATATCAAATGGCAGGCTTTATAATAGTAATCATTAGCCCATTGGTTGACTTCTGGCCTCCCAATATCTCTGGGTTTCTGTTGCTGTCTGTGGGGCTGGACACCGTATCAGATGGGTCTTCTCCATTTCCTCCTAAAGGCTACATAGGGGGCATGTTGGCTGGGCGTATACTCCTATTCTGTGAAGTTGTTTCGCCAGGCAATCGTGTCCGTTACGCAGTCTAAATTCTGCAACAGCTTCGAGTCTAGGCCAGTCGAATATGTTGGAGAGTGCCGCTGTCTACTGCTTCTCCTTTGTTCGGACTTTAAGTTCCTTGCTTCTTAGAGTCTTGAATTCTCTCCTGATTAAGGTATTCATTGTGTAGAAAGATATTGGCCAGTCTAAAACTTGCAAAATTTTGGTCCCCTTCTCAGCAAGTGTGTCAGCAAGCTCATTGCCTATAATGCCACAGTGTCCAGGAATCCATTGAAGAACTATTGTTTTGTTTTTTTTCTTTGAGTAGCTGATACAGTTTTTTACATTCGTGGATCTCAGCTGTTTTGAGTGGTTCTCTGCTTCCAATTGACTGTATTGCTGACTGTGAATCCGAAAGAATTACCGCGTTAGTGAATTTAGTATCACGGCAGCATAAGTGGCCTAAGGCTATCTTAATAGCCTCTATTTCACTTTCGAATGCAGATCTATTTTGTCCCGCTGCTGCGAAGAAAGTGAATAATTCAGAGTAAACCCCTGCACCAACGTTTGCTTGGTTTTCTACGTATGACCCGTCAGTGAAGACCTGGAGCCATTGATCTGCAGGATAGTTTGCATTAATTGTCTCAAGGGCCAATAATCGCATTTGATCTGGTTGGGTGTCTGCTTTCAAGGAATGGCCAAGAAGTCGGGTGCAAAATTGTACTTCGTTATCTACTAATGGGTTTTGGGGTAAAGAGAGGCTTTCTGGTTTGTCAGCTGTTGGTAATCTTTTCTTCAGTTCTATTGCTTTCTGTATTAGGCCAACTTACGTTTTTAGGTGTCTTGGTCTATTTTCGTAGTCTACTGTTTATCACTGAGTTGAGAAATCTTGGGAAAGTTAATGTCATAAACAACAAAACCACTAGAAAAACCAGACGAGTTCACTGTCTTGAATTAGTGACTGAATGTTTAATGTGTCCGACACGTGAGCCAATTTAAGTTCACCTTGTTGTGCTTATGCTAATAATCGCGCAACAATCGAGATCTTCAGTCGGATCTACACCCAATCTCAGGGCTTTATTTAGTATAAGCATGAAGTAATTTGCATAGAGTTCACTACGTTGCAGTGGTTGGTGACTCAGCCAATTTCAAATACTTATTTACTAGACTTGTGACACCCGGTGCCGTATTTAGTGGTCAAATGTACTTAGAGATAAATATTCATGAAAATTTAATGTGATACGCATTGATACACATTGACTTGACATACAAAGAAATGGATTGGAATTTGATGTGAGGAAATTTCACCATGGCGAGAAAAATTTCCAAACAAAATGAGGCATTAGGCTTCGCATATCTTAAACACATAACAGATACTAGTTACAGTTATCTTACAATACATCTAATGTAAAGTAAATGTGCTTCCTATATACGCTAATTTGTATTGTTTTACCTAAGTTGAACATTACGTCTTTAAATAAACCAGCTTAAAATCTCATTCGGTTTAATTGTGGCCACAATATTGGAGTCGGAACATTCTGTGGAACATGTGAGGAGGCTAATCTTTAAAAAATTATCTTTGAATAAAACTTGATTTAAAGCTATTTAATTCAAATTTATCTTATAGTGCTTGTGAATTAAGAGATTTAGGTTTTTATTTTTCAAAGTACTTTTACATACCACTTCTTTGTGACACCGGAATATCTCATTAGAATAAAGGACTTTGAAGTTGTCGCGTGAACGCGATGTTCTTGAGATAGGCTACGGTAAAGGATACACGTGATCTAAGATGTCATTTGGTGGGCAGGTCTTAAATAATCGCACAGCTGTTACCAAAAGGGGAGTTTAGGGGAGAGTTCCACGTATCTTAGGTAAGTCACCAAAGCAATAAATTTCGTCTTTTTTTTATTGGAATTTTTTGTGTAAATATTTCGATATCTAAATAACAGAACTGCGCTTCGTTTGACAAAAAATAATGAGTTGATAATCATTTGTGCTCATAAGAGCCGCGAAAATTGCGTGAATAAGAAATGAATAGTGAATTGTCGTGATCCGATTGAGCCTTCCCAAAATGGCCTCTAACTCCTGAACTCAATAGAAACATTTAACTCTCTAAAAGGCCAGCTTCGTTCCAAAAGTATTCAGGGCAGACAACCTTGCTATTTAGCACATTTTAACTATATTCTTGATTAATAGCTATTTATTTTTATATAACAGAAAGTTTAAAGGGAAATTTACTTTTATAAGAGTAATTTACAATTATACAATTATTCAGCTTGCTCAAATGTAACTCTTAATATTTTATCATCGATTCTATAGATGGCAATTCTAACAATTGCAGACTTTAATTAATGAATTACTCGTGGTGGTGTTCTTTTACGTTTTTAAATAACTATTATCAAAGAACCTTCCGTTTCTAATTTTGGAAAAATCTTCGAAAATCAAAACATAAATAATTTTATATTTGAAAACTTGTTAATATAATTATGCATTAATATCATTAAGATTGGCTTTACAACTATTTAATATGATCTATAGAGCTCATTATCCTAATCATGGACATTTATTAAGTACCTTTTCGGGTTATCAGAAATGCCAAAAAAATGACATGCTGCAAAAGGTCACGGTCTAACGATCTCATGATTTCTAACAAAGCCAA
This sequence comes from Hymenolepis microstoma, assembly GCA_000469805.3. NCBI lineage: Eukaryota > Metazoa > Platyhelminthes > Cestoda > Cyclophyllidea > Hymenolepididae > Hymenolepis > Hymenolepis microstoma. Next base: position 2,844,604 of record LR215995.1, on the reverse strand, counting down.
TAGATCTTGCCAGAAATTAACATTTTTAATTATTTTCATGCTATATTTTTGTTTTTCCTCATTCAACCGAAAAAACTATCATCGGAACGAAACCCAGTTCTAAATGGAGAAATTTATATTTAACTAAATGCCACGATGGGTCTTGTAGCTTTCATCAATCTCCATCTCTTTAAAGTTCAGGTCGGGTTGAATGAAGATGCCAGATTAGTATAGCATCGGACAGAGAAAAAGAGAGTCATGGGGGTATTGCGATGAATGACCGAACGTTAGACCTTATTTAAAGTAGGTTTTTCTTTTTATGCGCAGTCGAACTCTCTTTTAAATTTGGTAACCATAACATTGAAGAGATTGCAAGTTTGATACGTCAGTTATTTCAGAATTATTCATCTTCAGTGTTTTATGTGGTCTTTCGATTGGCTTCAGTTAAAAGGAAATCCGAATTTTCGCCATTAATGCCCGAGAATAAAACCAGAAAAGTAGTGTTGAGTGTTGTAGTAAAAATTATAATATTATCTCGTTCTAACCGAAAATCCATGTGTGATCAAAGGCTTGGAGATTGAAGTGCATAAAACGTGAGTTTCCTCCTTCAATTTTAAGGAGCTCTGATTGTTCGACAGAAATGGCTAACCTACTTTTATTTCTTAAATACCCTTTTCTGCACAAGTAAGGCCCTTCCAACCAATAACTATATTTTGCAAAATCCGATTTCACAATGCATATCTTATATCTCTGATAAAAGGAAATCAGACATTATAAAAGTATATCGCATTTTATTCCAAATCCCTGAAAAATATTAAGAACTCAGTCACACTAGCATAAATGGTGATACCCTCTCAACATAGAAATCACTGGTCATGTTCTCATTCATCAACATATAGGCAATATCCACGAAATAATTAACCTTTCTTTGTGTCTATTCCTTCGCCACCTCCTGTCTACACGGCTTCAGCAAAATTTTATTGATTATAGTGCATTTTGGGATATTTAACTTGTTTTTAGAGCTATTCACTTGAAATTCTATAATTTTGTTAATCTTTCTCATCTATGGGAAAAAACCATTGTTTTTCCTTTAACGTTGTTAGAAAATTCATTGTAAGAAATTACTGAAATATGCACTTATTTTTTTGTAAGTCAAACATCTTTCTTGGGACTTATTTCTGGGGTTTAGTGAAAGGAGTCGTAACACAAGGGTACTTTCAGACTGATCTCCAATGATAGTCAGTATGTTGAACACAATCTATTTGACAGTCATAAGTGGGGTGAACTGCATATTCCTTTGTAGCCTTAACTGAACTTACTTGAATTTTAAGGGCTTTTACTTGTCTGCTCTAGTGCACAGTCTCTTCACCTTCACAAAGCACCAAATGCCACAATTTTTTAACTGAAATCCTGAACACCCTTTTAGTTAATTTTGATGAGATCCACACAGAAAAAAAGTGCCCTCTCAAATGAGTGAGGCGTTTATTAAATGAATTATTTAAAACTGCCCTAAATGAAACTTATTAAGACAAATCTTGCCATCTTTATCAGCCACTTATGCCAGTACCTTTTATTTCATCTCTTCCGTAAACCTCCTCTAATTACAATTAAGTAGACATTTTTGCTGCCCATCAAAGTTTCATTGAAATTTAGGAAAGAACAGGGCATTGTTTGATGCCGATTATTTCGAGACTTCAGGCTTTGTAGTTGGTGAATGAAAGAACTCTCACACATTATTTGTATAAATGGAAACTAAGCGGCGTGACGATTTATCAAACCCAAGGTAAGCACGTAAGAATGCCATTACACTAAGTGGCGAATTTGGCATTTAATGAGAAGATTAGGAGATCATCTGAGTTATTTATCTTAATAAATAACTTGACATTTCACTTGCAACTTTGCACTTTCCCCTTTACTCACCGAAGTGTGACTGAACTTAGTAGTATTTTTAATAAATACTATCACATTTATGTAGTTACTCGCTTTCAAAAGGTCAATTCTCTACTAATATTATTACAACTATTTTTTTACTAGTGTGGCTTAGGTTATGATTGCAGAAAAAGTAAGATTCATTTATAAATAGAATTTTGTCTTTTTGAAACTTTGTCAAAATGTTTGAAAAAAAAGCGGCACCATTTTAACTACTTGATAGGTCAGAGTTTAAGAGTTCGGCGCCGTTAAATAATACAGTGTTAAACGTTCAAAGTAAGATAATATACTAACTCTAATTTGCCTTTTATTACTTTAATTTGTAGTAAAGCTCGTCTACATAACTTCCAATGATCCTATCGGTCGATCAATTCGACTTTCTATTCGATACAGAGTCAAAAAATTTATAGTATTGTGTAAGTTTTTTGTGAATTTCTTTTGAAGCGGAAAATTGCTTTTTGTTTTCTCTTTCATTGACTCTGTAATTTCTCTGCAGATGACCACGATTTTCAATGCCTCTGGCATTTGGATAAAGATATATGGACGTTTTTCCTTCATGAAAGTCAGCTACCATATTATAGCAAAATCACGTTATTTTTCCGTTGGCAAAACAAATTGAACTTATGGATTTCAATTCATGGTAGATTAGCACAACACACAATATTTATAATAGTCATTAAGTGAAAAATCAGACTCTATAAGAAAGTTCAATGAAGTTTGCCTTAAAAGGATAGCCAATTTTTGCGCCACTAATCCAGTAATAAGGAAAATTGTATGGATTTTAGACTTGAATGAAACTGTTGATAAGAGCAATCTTATGCGGCTCACTCAACATTCTCATTAATACTTGAATCCACCATATTCGACTGCTCAAGACAACTTTGTCCCCAAAGGTTTTAAATCACTTGAAAGTCCATTCATATTACATGCCTTGTGATCCCTTACTATTGAAGCAGAGACTAACATTGATATTTTCTCAGAAATCTACTTGAGGAAGACATCATAGCATATTGCTACGCTAATAAGCCTAGACTTGTGCTCAGTAGTCTCTATGGTAAGATCCTCTCAACAATATAGAGGAGACAGACGTATGGCGTGGAACGCTTTATTTGGGCTGTGTTCGACTGGCAGGGAGCTTAGTCCTTATATACGATTTCGGCTACATTGACCATGCCATGACAATTGATTACTGATTGGCTGAGAGGTCTGCAGTCGGGCCACATCTACCCCCTAGTGTGATTAGAATCACTACTGCACGTTCCAGAATGTTCGAAAGTTCAGGGGCTTTTTTGCTTCAGCCACAACATACTCAAATTTTGCTACATCTTCAAGATCCTCATACTAATAAGACAATTAGTATTTAGGGCTTTCAAGAGTTTATTGTCATTTTGGAATTAATTTTCTTGACTTGCAAGAGCCAATATGTGAGATGTTTATTATAGCTCCTCAACTCTGCGACGACCATATGATATCAATAGCGTAAAGCGAGATGTAATTGCTTTAAGTAAATATTATTTAACTCCACTATTCATTTCCAGGTTTGGAATTGGCAGATACAAACATGAATTCGAGTGGATCCGTCGCTGGGGGGAGGGGGATGGGAATGTCCATCACAATTTAGTTAACTTTACAGTCGGTCTTCAATTTTTGCTGCTTTTCCTCAATCAATTGTTGAACTTTCAGTTACAAGAATTTAATTGCTTTCCATAATAATAAAAAATCTATTAACATGTTTTGGACAAATATTCATTTGCGCTAGAAATCGCTTTAGCACTCGGTTCAAAAACATAATACTTCCTTATCAACAACACTCATCGCTGAACAAAGGAATCTCATATGCACTCAGACTGGCTCGAAGGTGCGGACGTGCTACTTGGCTTAGGGTGTAAGTGCGGTCGTGAGCGCGGAGACCACCCAAACAACAGCCAATCAACACTCCCTGCTTAGCTAATCCTGGGAGAGCTTAAGACCTAGGAGGTCTTGCCATAGAGATTATTGAGCGTAAGTCAAGGCTTATTAATGTAGCAATCTGCTACACAATACTGGCCATGCGCAACCCAAAATTAAAAGGATTAAAACTTTCTTAACACTTTATAACGTTTGATTTTTTTATCGCCAGTGTGCTTTCATATGTTTCAGGTAAAGGCCATGATTATGCAATTCAACACGACAACGCTCGCGGTAGTATTTGACATAAAAAAACACTATTATTCATTCATTATTCATTATAAAACTATCATTGCGGATATTAAAGCAATTTCAAAATCCGTCAACGATATCAGATATCAGATGTGGTTAATGAATCTAAATAATCATTCACTTACAGCCAAAGTTAATTGGTGCAAAAGGAAACCTGTCGAAGGACGACTAAGATTTTTTCAATTAAATGACTCCATTGTGTTATGAAATTTGGTCAGAAAATCCCATTTATTGCATTACATACATGATTGGTACGAAAGATGAAACGATGCTTTTCTTTTTTCAATTTTTATTTATCTTGAACGAATACTGCAAAATTATATACATTTTTAATTCTATTTGTAAAGTTATTAATGGTGTAGCGGATTAGCTACCTTAATAAACCTGAATGTACTCAGAAACCTCGGTGACAGAATCTCCTGGTTGTTAGTTCCCACTAAAGTAGCTACGCTACTGCAGAGTCAAGAAAGAGACGAGATGGGAGAAGAGAGGTTTATTCGCCGTGACAAGATAGCGGAGTGCACTGTGTTCAGGAAACCTAGTATGTGTATATGAGGTGGAACTTAGTAATTATATACACTTCAGTGCTACGATGACCTCATAGTAAGTTGGATCATTGATTGGTCGGACGATCATATACTGGGATTGACCTTGATTGATCGTAGTTGGTGTTGATCATCAATTCTGTATTGGGATTGACCTTGATTGATCGTAGTTGGTGTTGATCATCGATTCTGCATTGGGCTCGCTGAAGTTGTGTTCCCACAATACTCCCCCTCTAGAGCGTTTGCAGCTATCTAATGGGAGGAAGGAAACGCTCGAAAGATAAGGAGTGTACATAGTCAGCCAGTCGAGAGGGGAAGGTAACTCTTCGCCCGGAACGAGTGTAGTAGGGTTCGTGATGGAGAGGTACGGGTGTTGAAACTGAAGGGGTCGGCACGTCGTTGGGAAGGGGTGGTAGCGGTGGGGGGGAGGGAGTTGGTATAGTGGCTTCAGTTGTTTGAGTAGGAGGTCTAGGCAGGTGTGCTCCAACCTCGGGCGCCGGCGTAGGAGGAGGCTCCAGATAAGCCGGTTTTAACCTACCAATACGGACTGAATCCTTGGTACCATTGCGGTCAAGAATAAAGTATTTGGGATTGCGTTGGAGTACTTTGTATGGTCCGTCGTACGGAGGCTGAAGGGGTTACTTTACTGCATCTGCTCGAACAAAGACAAAGGAGGATGTAGATAAGTCTTTGTGGATATATGCAGGCTTGCTATCCTGACGGGTGGGAGTGGGCAGGACAGATCGAAAATGTTCTTTTAATCGGGTGGCATACGATGAAGGGTCTACAGAGCCTCGGTCCTGAGACTCGAAGATCATTTCTCCAGGAAGCCTTAAGGGGGTGCCGAGTACGAGCTCTGCCGGACAGCATCCCAGATCTTCCTTTACTGTACTTCTAAGTGCGAGAAGAATGATAGGAAGACGTTCCACCCAGTTGAGACTGGAGGAAGTAGCGATGATTGCTGATTTGTGCTGCCGGTGAAAGCGTTCGACGAGACCATTGGCTTCAGGATGGTATGCAGTGGTACGGATATGTGTTGTGCCTAGTAGTTGATTTAGTTCCCGGAATAAAGTGGAAGTAAACTGCGATCCCCTGTCTGTCGTGATGACGGATGGAACACCGAATATGGAGATCCATGATTTTATCAGCGCCTTTGCCACCGACGCAGAAGAGGTGTCGCGTAAGGGAACGGCGATTGGCCAACGCGTGTCCCCACAATGGTAAGTATCTAATAAATTTCATTCATACTGATGTTTTGCCATTCTCTGCATCTTTGTATAAATTTGTTTTTCTTAGAAAATAAATTTCAGTTTAGAGAAGGTGTGGAGTTTTTCACGAATATTTAATTTTCTGTAATTAGGGGTTTATGCATAAAATGTGAAAATTGTAAGGTTTCAGCTTAATTATTTAGCAAATCTGAATTTGAACTCATCTATGGCCAGAAATGAACGAGTTTGTTATTGGGCCTCCTCACGAATGGGGCCGCGTTGGAGTTTTCCATGAGCATGTGTAAAATAGAGAATTTGAATGTGAACTGGAACAGTCAGAGCGGGTACTACCACTCGCTAGAGTCCTCTCATACACTTCTGTTTTCACTCTATGTGGCACAAAGAGCAAACTTTGTAATCACATCGTTCTTTAACTTAAGCTTCAAAATCACTTCGTCGGGCAAAACTTGGATCATCAATATTTAGGTGGACTAAATTGCTGAGAAATTCAGGATAACTCATTTATAAATAGAGAATACGAATGAGGTGTCAAGCCAACTTGCTTCGAGTTCGATATCTTCCAAAAGGATATTAATTTTAAGAACTTTTCTTTAATTTTTGTTTTCTAATAGTAAGGGATGCGCGATAGACGTACCTCCACATGGTGTACCCTGAGCAACGTATACTCATAAGGCAAATAAGTCTATAAACCGGCAGTTGACTTCGGACTTCAAACTACCATGACCCCACTGTATGTCATGTTCAACCACTTCAACAGTACTCTCTACCTTCGTGTCTGTCTGTCTCTTTTACACCTGTGAGTCACTCTTCTGTCCCCCCTCCCCATCTGTGAAGTCCGAAGCCAACTAAAGGGCTAATGATAACTACCATAAAGCCTGCCATTTGATATAAATAAATTTCTTTATAATAATAATAATAATGTTTATCCTACTTTATCAGTCGAACACTTAGGTCTATACGGTTGTGATAGGTAGGCCCATCCAAATCTAGAAACAAGTCCATACCCAGGAGTGAACTTTCCTAGGAAATAGCACTTCATGTAGTTTAAATTAGCTATTGGGAACCGAAATCCTTTCCAATTTTTATCTCAATATCCTCTACTTTTAAGCCTCAGCAAAAATTAAAGACTTCTAAAATTTTAGTCAGAGATTTATCAAGCTATAGAGAATTGCATACATTTTGGAATTAAATATTACATTTTTACGCCACATTTCTACAATAAAGTAGATTAGCTATGCATTGGTCTTGATTTTCGATAAGATTGACGTTGTGGAGTGCGCAATGCGATAAAAGCCATAACTGCATCTCGTTTTCTCGAATAGTGATTCCTACTTCTATAATTTTCAAACTCACGTATTTGCTTTCATAAAATTCATGACGCAGAGTTTAGAAACATGATTAGGATTTCTAAATTTTTTTTTAAAGCGTAAGTTAAAAGCGTGGTTATCTTTTTTAAGAGTTATTCAATGTCTAGACATCATAAATTTTTACATCGGAAAAAGCGCATATCTTGAGGATTATTCCGCGCTGTGCAAACTGTCCAATAGGATCTCGAATACTAGAACATTACGAAAGTATCAAGAAAGCGCAGAGGTTAGTGAAAAAGCCTCTCAGCCAATCATATATCGATATTTGTGCAGCGTACTCACATTTACCCAGTAAATTCTCGTCACACGATACTTCCTACCTTTTTGTTGTCTTGGATGCACCCTAACTAACGTTAGGATAATTTATACAAGAGGGCTATGTTAGAACATATTGTACATGATCGCAGGTGGTTGGGCATCCAAGATGCTTCATAAGGTTTATCCAAGGCCTCATTTGCGTAGTAACCACTACATCTAAATATTATGGAAGTAATTAATTAAAGTAGCATTGAAATTAAAACCAATAGCCAATAATTTCTTAATTTGTAAGTTTTTAGTCGAATGAATAACAAAACATGTAACGAAGCCGGATCTTAAACTAAATCCATGTACTTATTTTGTCACCTAGACAATCAAATTTTTTAATCAAACAGAGCCTGGTTGATATTTATTTGTGATATTTTACTAAATTTGATTATATGTGAAGGTTGATCTGCCTGTATTGACGTCTTAATGTGTAATGCTCATGCATTTTTAAGCCGTCTAAGTCGAGAAAGTCTATGTACCCAAAAATTATGACGAAAGCATGGCAGATTAATTAGTTAATAATTAGCTAAACACCTTTATGTCTGGTAATGATTGATTTACACTTATCTAAAAACAGGTTATATATAACAGGGTCTATCGGTGATAAGCGATGGACGAATGTGCAGGCGAATGCTGTTTCGTTCTGCAAAGAGTAGATCATTTGATGCCACCAGCTATTTCCCAAACTACAATGCCAAGATAAAACAATTGCAGAGAGTACATAATACGTGAAATACATTTGAGGTAAAGTGAAAGGGAGAGAGAGAGAGAGTATGGCCACAGTGTTGGCATAAAGCAGATAAGCGGAGTTAACTTTCCGGCGTCAGTCGTTAGTCGTACAAGGTCGTCTTGTAACGATCAAGACTGGTTTAGGAGATATTTGAATCAAAATATATGTTTTTCGCATCTGAAAGAAATCAATGGATATACGAGGCGACTATTTCACTTAATAGATGTAGTACTCTTGTTTCCTACGAACTATTCACCAAGTACGAAGAAATGTACTTTCTACTTCTTTCTTAAGCCTAAATCATTAGCAAGCGATAGAATTTATCTCCAGTGTTGAATGCGTGCAGGAGAATGGAACTAGGCAAAAGTAATGAAATTTATATCGAATGTATAATTAAGATTATTCTACGTGTTATTTCCAGAAGGCTGGTCCGTAGTGCAGTTGTCCTTTCAAGAGAAAGATAGGAGTGCAGTAATTGGAATATAAGCAAAAAGTACTGATCTTTGACTTACTGGCATTCCATAGTGAGAAATTTTACAGCAAATTATTTTTACTCAAAAAAGCTTGAAAGTTTAATAAAATAAGATAGTTTATCATAAGATGATAAGATCTACAATCAATTCTTCTAAATATGCTTCAGTTGACTCGAATAAAAGTACTTGTAAAAGAAGGCAGAAATTTCAAATTTAGTCCTGAATAAATATTGCTTGAATAAATAAAGATAGCAAGGTGAGAAACATCACCTCCTTCGGCACAATCTATGCAATAAGTTGAAGCGAGTTTTCTGCGAACTCAGAATAAGTACCTACTGTAAATTCGAAGAATTCAAGTCATTATTGTAAATGAACGCATTCGATTTAGTAGGAAAAAAGACTAACCGTTTAAAGGACAAAACACTGATCTTGCAAATCGACAAGAGTTAGGCGAATGCAGACAAGCAGACCAATCAATGCGAAAATGTCTCACTCCGACCGACCTTGAGCAATGTCAGGGCCTGTTAAACTCTCCTAAATCCATACATTGGTAAGTTCGCTCTGCTTCGTCCTATTAAGACCCATTCGCCATTTCCTGCATCTTCAACTCAAATATTTGCGTTCTTTTTGTTTAGAGGTTATTATTTCGCCTTACAGGAATTCTCAATTGGCATGTTGCATACCCACAACCCAGCCCTAAAACAAATAAAAGACGATCTTGGTGTTCGAATTTTATCCTAAATTTCAAGCTTTAAACGACTTTAATTGAAAAGTGAATATTTTCAATAAACTATGACATCAATGTGATGTTGTTGCACGAGCTAAAGGTAGCTTCGATTGATGCTTCACTTACGTCATCAAATGATTTTTTCACTAAGAAGAATTGATTATTTGCGTAATCTTTTTAGGACAGCCGTCAGGAGAAATGAATTTCTCTATTTTTATCAATGGAACAATAAATTGCAAAATAGCAGATCGAAGTGATAGGTTGAGTAAAGCATGTCAAGTTATTTGACACTTTTTGCTTTGAAACCAAATCGAGTATTCCCATTGCAACTGAAAAAAAACTTGCACTCTTCATCTCCCACCCACTGAGCTTTGTAATCACACCTGGACAGGCTCGACCACATTTGGAGAAGCCATCGCTGCAACTATTGGCTAATCAGACAGCCAATCAATTATCACCTATCCAAGGCTGTATAAGTAAATTTATTCCCTTAATTAAAGAGCCGTCGATTCAGCTTTAAGTTTTCTCTTGCCCTCTTCTCTGAGTCAGGGTAGCTTTTGGAAAGGGCGACTGAGGAATATTGATAACTGAGAAAAATAAGGCATATTAAAATCGCTGTTCAAGAATATAGTGTGTGGCGCGTTAAGTGCCGATTTTCAGTTCATTATGTCCGCAGGTCAAATCAGTGTATTCTTTCACGCTAATTATCCTATTTTCAAGCAAATTCTATTCACTGTTAGTTACGATTGATGGCTATTTAAACTTTGCTAGTGCAAAACATCCTTTCTGTAACAGGAGATACTTGAAAGGACATAGCCATCTACATCCTTTGCTCTACTGATTTCCCCCAATCTTCCTTGTTCCTTATTTCCCTCTGCTACTGCCATCCAATTCACCAATGGTCCAAGCTTAATCTTGACTAGCACTACTTTATGGAGATTTGAAAGTCACCAATAATCGTAAAAAAATAAGATAAATGCTATTTCAGTATGTATTAAAGAGTCTCCTTTTAAAATCGGGCAAGTTGTTTTTTTACTGAGGCGTGGTCAGTATTTATGTCAACAAGTTCTGCGCTGTTCAAGTGGAGTGAAGTAAATTAGTAAAGCATCACTTATGCAAAATTTTGCACCAATAACCTTCTAAAATTGTCTCACAATGGTCTCCATGGTCGCCATATATTCCTGTTGTGCTCCGCTTTGTTTATAAATGTCTGCGCTAAACAGGAATTATGTTCATGTTGTCGTGAGAGGGCGCTTGAAATCAAAGTACAAATGAACCTTTGACTAACTAGTGTAGGCAGATAAAGCGATAGGGGACATTGGGAAGGACATTAATTTATATACTGGATAAACAATCCTACAAATTGGTTAAATTGGTATCCAATTAATAAATTTTCAGCTGTTAAAGGTGATAGGTCTTAACAGAGGAATCTGAATTCGAATACTAATAATAATAAGCAATTACTACAACTGTACTGTAGCGGATTAGCTACCCTAATAAGACTTGATTACTCTCAGAAACCTCTATGGCAGATTCTCCTAGTTCGTAAGACTCCCTGAATTAGCTAAGCTACCGCAAGGTTATAGAAGAAAAAGATGTAGCACAAGGAACACGTTTACCCCAGGCATGCATGGCGTGGAGTGTGTACAGGAAGGAAACATGGCCATTCAACATGGCGGATCTGATAAAACAACGCTGGCTTTTGATTGGCTATTAGCTGTGTGCTCAAGCACTCAAACCGTATGAGAAGTTGCACGACGCACCTTCAAGCCACGGCGCATTCGATGAAGTGTCCCACAGTACTCTGAGAATTCACAGTGATCAAGTGAAACAGAGGTTAATTTGGAAACTTGGTTGCTAAACTTAAATCTTTTTTATGAAAATAATCCAACTGGTATTTTCTTATAAAACTCTGCCCAGCGTTAAAATATAATTTCTTTCGGTTTATTATCGCTTATTTTGGATTTTTTCCCTCAAAAATCATTTATTTACACTTTGTAGTTTTCCACCGCATAAAAGCCTGGGAAAGTTTTACGCCCATTAAACCATAGGCTCGGATAGATCTGGTCAGTGTTTCGCTTCTCCACTCTTAGTTACTGAGAGCAGAGCAACATAAAATAACCGCTAAATAAAAATACGCAACTCTTTTATCCCAATTCAACCGCCTTGACCTTAAGGTCCTCATTGTAAGATCATTTGACAAAGCTCAATTCAGTCAGCAATGAATATTGGACTTTAGGAGAGAAGGTTTCGTATTTGCCAGATAATGAAAGAAGATAACTTCCCACTACACCCAACATTGGAGTTATTTGGCATAAGCTACGATGTTCGACTTGAATTCTGGCGTCTCCTAATAATAAAAGCCGAATGATGGAACTTGCATGCTTTTAACAAAGCGAAGCTCACAAGACCTCCCTCGGGGTGTAATAAGTAAATGATTAAATGATTCGTTTTTTTATATGGACATTGATAGTTACAAATGATGTTGAAATAATATCGACTTTGTAAAAATGGAATGATTTTTCATCTATTTTGTGCATTATTTGAACAATTCTAATTCTCAGTTTTAGGGATGCGCGATAGACGTGCCTCCACATGGTGTACCCCGAGCAACGTATACTCATAAGTCAAATAAGTCTATAAACCGGCAGTTGACTTCTGACTTCAAACTACAATGACTACCTGACTCTACGTCATGTTCGACCACTTCCACAGTACTCACCTTACCTTCTTCTCTACCTTCGTGTCCGTCTCCTTTACATCTGTGACTCCCTCTTCTGTTCCTCCTCTTGACTTTTTGTGACTTTGATATACCTCCCCTCGGTGAAGCCCGAAGTCAACTAAAGGGCCAACGATAACTATCATAAAGCCTGTCACTTGATTTAAACAAATGAATAATTCTCGGTTTTCTCATGGATAAAAATTGGGCGAAAGCTTATTGAAAGGGAGCAATTAATGCAAGTATTTAAACTATCTGATGAGATTCACTAAGGTTGATGGACACTACATACACTTATTAAGTTAAAGCCCGTGTTAAGCAACTACAATCAATTCGTTTTGTGAAAAGAAAATAATACTTTTTTAAGTCCAGCAGAAAAAAACTGAGCTAAAAACGAATCTTGTCTAAAGCGAATTCGTAATGCTTATGCTCAACCAGGCTCTTTGCATACAAAATGATGGCCTCTTTTTCTGTTGAGTTATAGAATTTTGGGTTACTTAAAATAAGTCTTCCTTCCAATCAGGCTTCTTTTGCGAACTTAGGCGAAAATAGACTTCTGCTATTTAAAACTAGGAAATGTAATGCACGAAAGTAACTTTGCATTCAAATAGTAGGATGCCGGAGGATTTCCGTTAAATGTTTCTCAAATTTGTCTCGCTAAAAGCATATATTAATCCGAACTCTTTTGTTAGAAACTATTTTTGGTTTTGATGATTTTTTGAACTCAGTGCATTTTACCATTCGTCTTTCAAGTAGTCAAATTACAGTTAGCGAATATGTGCCATCGATTTCAATGGCCTCCTTTGCGTTGACTCAGTTTTATTGCCTCCGTAATTCTACACACGTACCGAGCGTGAACGCTCCTCCCTCCTCCTTTCATGGCGCTCTCACGTGAATTTTGAGTGCTAATGAGTCTTATTTACTCACCAAATATGGTATCGTGGTTTAGATGTGATGGTTGTCTATTGATAGTCAAAGTCTAATCTGAATTCTTGGCCTCGGCAATAGTGCGTACAGGTAAAGATGCAGTTTTCAAAAGATTTCCTAGAGAAACCTACTAATTTTTCATTATCTTCCGAAAATATTTATTTAAATGTTCCTTTCTACATTAAATCTTTGCATTTGAAGAAAATCTATTATGATATTTGATGCAGTTCCATATTCTATCAAAACATCCTACTCTCATACGTCACATTCAGAGCAGTTACCTATTCTCAATCGTTTCGAATAAATGCGAATTAGAAATATATCATCATTCTCTTTACTTTCAACAAACTTTTGTGATTCTCAAATTAATAATAAATTTAATATGGACGTATATCAATCGCCATCGCTTTCTATAAACAATAGGGGACTAATTAAAAAAACATTAATTGGATATATTCAAGGTTTATTATGAGAAGAGATCCCTCCCTAAGGACAAATAGGCAACTTTAAAACTGATCGTAAGTTCTCTGAATAAATATGGTAAAAGTGCACGCGGTTCGAGTTAACAGTTTTCTCTCGCAAATAAGCATACTAGAGCCAGATTTTCAGATGATTAACCAAAGAAGAACTAATTTTAATATAGACGCGTTTATAAACCCTCTAAATCAAAATTTTAACAAAATATTAAGATTTCTGAACAAAGTAGAGCTCATCCGCCATTTTTTAGCAGTCTTCTGCCATTAAGGATAGACATATGCAAATTTCACCAAAAAACGCCCTTCAGCAAATACGAAACATTTATGAGTTCTTTCCGAATCTACTTTGACCATCAGATCTTTGAAAAATGAGATAAAATTATATAGTGAGATGGTCAGTGAAGTCAATTTCCAGGCTGAGACAAAGTCAATTATTAGAAACACAAATTATTTTTATTTTCTTCATTATCTACTTGAACAGGCCTTGATAGGCATAAGTTTATTATTTTAGTGTAAAATTCTTATTTTAAATGCTGTCGTTTTTGCTATTAGTGATTAGGAGCATTTGACAAAATAAAGCTAATGTAATTATCCGTTTTCATACTGAAGTCTGGAATTTTCTATATGTATTTTAACCCTTAAGCTAAAATTCAGTCAAGAGTAAACAAACCTTTATATTTTATGCATAACCTTCAATAATAGTCTATATGAATTTTCAGCGATTTTAAGAGAAGTTTCTCCCCAAAAAATTAAAACTTCATTATATGATTTAGTCCGATTAAATGATTGGTTTTGAAAAAAATATGAAAAGTAAGGGATTTCAAATACATCTGATTAAGATTAGGATCGCTATTTCCTGACAAATAAATGGAAAAGAGTCTAATGCATGAATAGTAATAACGATTTTAATTTCAAAACATTTGAATTTTAGTACATTATTTAATACCGTAAATTTGCAGAAAATAGGCGAATGTCAACTGGTTAAATATTGCTAAAAATCTGCGTTTTTAATGGTTCTTAATTATTCTGGGTACATATTCAGCCTAAACGTGCATAGCCTTTGCTTTCATTCATGAAGGTCACCACTGTTTGCTATATTTTAACTTTCAGTCTTGGTTTTGTCGCCGGGTACTACTCACACATTTTGAGAATTAAATACCTACAAGCTAAATATCAGTACTTTGATTATAAGAGCAAGGAGGCTCTTCGGAAACTTCAGAAGCTGTGAATTTCTGCTGTGTCACTGATAATGGATTCATCTAAAAATAATGAACCCTCACCTTACGAAATTTTGTGGCAGGATCCTACCTTTCCTGCCCTTCAACTGAACGCATCAAATGTTCTACAATATTTTTGTCATCTATCTAACCCCTTTTATGATCGCGAATCTAATAATGAAGTTGTTCGAATGCAAGGCCTTGGACTTGACCGTTTAACTTCTCTTCTCGGAATTGAGTACTATTTATGTTATTTTCAGGAGCCTTCTTTGTTTGTTATTCGTAAACAGGATCGTATATCCCCATCCGAAGTCATGCCCTTGGCATACTACTACGTAATCAATGGAGTTGTGCGCCAATGCCCAGATCTCGGTACCTTGATTAACTCTCGTATTCACTCAATCACTGCAAATTTGAATAAAATAATTCAAGAACTAGCACCTTGTGCCCGCTTTCATCCTTCCGATGGTTCATACTCGTGGCAGAATCCCGAAGTTGAAACAACTGAGGCATTAAAAGAAGTCAAAAAGAAGCCGGCCGACCTTATTGCAACCAATCCTTATCAAGTTCATCGAACCGATTTCCTTCTCAATGAATGGGCTAGTAGATTCCCTCCACTGCAACTCCAGACTGTGTCAGCTTCCCAAACTCCCTCCGTAAGTCACTAGCTACTTAAATACTTGTAAGTATAATAGGCGTCTTATCTACCAATTTGTTTTTTACTTCACAGGCCCCCACAGATGCTCCCCCGGATAAACGTCCAAGGCTAATGTAACTACATTCTACTAATAGAATACCTGTTTTTGCTATATTGCTCATTGTTATATATAACACGGTAGGATGGGGATGGGATTAAATTTATCAAATACATTAGAGAGGGGAGAGAAGGATGAATTAATAGAATTATAATAGCATAATCAGGACACTATTTCCCAGAGTTCTAGAGCGGTGATGACAAAAGCGACACTCGTGGGTTCGCCAGTGCCTCTCAAGGAACCGTAGGAGGAGCTTGAGGGGATAGAATTGGCCCATGTTGTAGTGGAGGAGTTGCGATTCGGACTGATGTGAGGCTTTGGTAGGGAACAGAGAACAGGATTGTCGAAGGTGTCCGTTGCTTCACTTCGTCCGTACTTCAAATCTCCATCAAACCAAATTGCGCTGTGACCGCTAAAAGGAGCGAAAAGTGCAAATTTAAATAAGACTGAGTAATGACGCATGCACTCAATCAGGGGGGTAATTAAGCAGAGATCAAACGCGTACTTTTTAACTCCAATAAGGAAGCTATCTCGAGATCCTTGCATAAAGTAGTGATTCTTTCTTGTCCAGTTGTAGACCTAAAAGGAATACAAGCATTGTGGAATTTGCTACAGTTATGAAAGGAAAATGGTCGTATCATATTTTTCAATAGTATAGTCGTTAGTAGAACGAGAAAACGAAATGCGACGTCTAAGCCTGAAAAACAAAGAGTACCAATTTCTAACACTACCTCTTTAGTGTTGTAGAATTTCCTTTACAGGTTGAAAGCCATCTGGTGAAAATGCGCTTTTTCATCAGCAATTTTCACTAAATTCAAATAGACTTACTATCAATTTGAGACTTTCCAAAGCAATAAAAAGGACACATGTAAACTAATCCAAGTTCAAATCCCACAGAATCACTAGCCCTGTAGCATTAGATTGTTTTAAAACATTATAATTTTCAATTAATAACACGTACTTGCTTCCTCGTTGCCTTAGAAGGGATGGATATGGAGTCTGTTATCTCTATGAGTTTGGAATATTCACAGCAAAACGTCAGAATGCTGGGCATCTAGCTTCATAATTATGGTCTAAAGCAACTCGAAATTATTAAAAGACAGTAATTGATGATTAAATGATTTCAGGAGCATTCGGTAAATGCACCAACTCATTGAGCAAATGTTGCCTTGAAAGGCGGTTTGCAGCGCCATGGCTTTGTTGTGCAGGCACAAACGCGCCGGCTGTTTACATTTCAAGACCCCAGTGACCCGAGTAATTTTCCACTTCAAAAGAAACACCCTGATGAAATGTAGGTTTAAAACCACACGTTTAGACTTTCCATCTCTTAACCTTATAACGCCCAAGTTATTTTTTGAAAAATGCGCCCAACCGCGCTCACGCGCGTCTCACAGCAGACTGATAAGTTTTGGTGGTATCAGGCCAAGGTAAATTGAACATGTTTCAAACGGCAATATCACCTTCTGTTACGAGTCCAGTACCTATGAAGCTTGTTTTGAAAGAGGACCGTAGGGTCCTAAGGGCGTTAAAGGCTTAAGAATCAACCTTCAACTGATTTCTCTATGCTTTCTTGCCCTTTTATTGAACGTGATATTGCACAATTTCACTGGTCATGAATGGGAATTTTAAGAAAGTGTGCAGAGCAAGTGAGCAATAAAAAGGAAATTTGCTCTTATTACTCACCTTGAAACCGTTTCGCCAATGGAAAACACAACTTTCTCCAGTTCCATAGAACCGCTGTGAACAGCGCATTTTCTCTGAAAGCAGAGCACCAAACACTGTACCCCCCTGATCGCGAATCAAGAGGACACTAATATCATTGACATTTTTGGTCTTTCGGTAGAGAGCATTCAGGCTGAATCCATCCGTCGCTGTAGAATAGATCAAGTTCATTGAACTGCCGAGTCGACTCGCTGGCAAACACATTGTTAACTATAACAGAAAAGAGATTGGAGACACGAAGGAGATCTGAGTAATCAGAAGAAAAACAGAGCTTCATTCACATCTTTTAGCATGCCATCATTGATGATAGAACTTGTGGCACCAGAAAAAGTGAGATCCATAGCTGCATTCTCCATCTCCATCAAAGCAGCCTCAATTATACTGACGGGTTTCTTCTCTTTCTCTTTGGTCTAGAAAGGAAGACAAAAGGACTTGTGAGCAAATCGTATGATAGAATAGCTGAAATATAAGTGCAATTCTTTCAAGTGCTAATTGTAACTGAATCAAACCATAGAGAAGAAGAAACAATGGTCAGACTTATCAGCGCTTAAAGTGTAACAGTTCATTCATATATATTATATATATACAACATATAATTAGGCCCCATTTTCAGCCAATCCGCAGACAATAACAGTGCACACTTGAATTCTGTCAAAATTAGTATTAAAAATTGGCATAATTAGAATTAACTTTTGTTTATTGTTCATGTTCTTGGAGGAGGAGGAGGCAGAGGCGACAGTGCCGTGAATTACATAATCTGCACTCCGGCAAAGCATATACTCAGTCCCTTGTAATTATTTAAGGAGTTGGAAGTAGGCCAATCCAGCATGAAGGTACTTGTCAACACGCAGACTAGAATGAGTTCTAGACAATCTCTGAGACAGACCCCATGCTGGTTAGGGTTAGTGACAAGATGGCTGCTTTCTCTCGCCTTTTATTCTTCTATCGTTTTCTTTCACCCACCTCCTCTTACAGACTTCTGCGCTCTTTCACTTTACTTTGTCTTATCAGTTTTTTTACAGCGTCATTCAAGCTATCAAGGAAAAGTATCTGCCTTGAGTAGAATGCCTCCCCAAGGTCAAATGGTGAAAACTTGCTGATTATTTGTTTTAAGTTCCCATTACATACACCCCCCTTTTATGTTTGGCTGGTAGTACTCAACCAACGTATAAGACCATGGCCATACGTATTGACTGATGTCTATCTGAAAAGACCTGACCATATGAGTGAGAAGAGGTATTTATTCCAGGAGATACTAAAGAAAAGGGTCGAGTAATGGATTCGATGTACACCTATACACGGCTAGCGAGCGGAATGGCCAAAGGCATTGTTTAAGCCTGATCTACAATGGGAGGTGGTGGAACTCGATTTTCCCATCAGAGGTTTCCTAATGCTACTCCCCCCGGGTCAGAGTTAAAAAAGATTAAAAATATCAAGTTGTTCCATGAATTGCTGCAATAAACATTTCATGGTTTAGTGCAAATAAAAGAAATCCGGCAAAAATGATATCCTTACGACATTTGAATACGTGATATGAAAAAAGGGTGAAGCTTAAGAGTTGATCAGAATAAAAGAATAAATAGGAATTGAATGTGCTAAATTGGAATCGCACACAAGTTAATACTTGACCAAGCCCACAAATACTAAAGAAGTACAAATTAAGTCCCTCAGAGTCTAGGAATTTGAATCGACGGAAAACACTACACTGAATTCATACACGAAAATACCTAAGCCTGTGTTAAAAGTACCATTTCAACGTACGAATAAGTTAGAATAGATTTGATTTTCTTCTCAAAAGATACAAGTTTTATTTAGGGGTTATACACAGTCAGTCAAGCTCCTAATCCATGCAGTCTCAGAGTCAGAAAACAAACCCTACACATTTATGGAGCCGTCGTATGGGGATTTTTGGAGAAAAATTGAGCATTTTTGTGGCTACCCAAAATGAGAAACACATTTATTACGAAAGCCCGGTAAGCGGCTGATCTAAAATAAACGGTAATTAGAGGAAGAGTTTCCCAGTTCGATAAAAGTAGCTGGGGACCGCCATTTGAAGACAGAAAAGCTCTTCAATCAGAAAGAAAGACCAGGGTTTTATAGCGAAAGTCAACCAATACGTACATCATTTAATCGGGACGCAGATATAAGTAACTCGCGTCTTCTTTTACAAAGATTCACCTTCATTTACACCAGGAAACAGTAATAGGACCAATATGATTTTAAAAGGTAAGGTTAAAAAAATTGATGGAAATAAATCCTTTATGAGTATCAATTTTGTTGAAACACGAAAATACCAAATAAATACCAATAAATCAGTCGCAACTCCTAAAGTTATGGTTAGAGCAGAAAGCTTACCGTTGTGGAGACATTTTCACCAATACTGGCTTCTGTGGGTGCTGACTGATGACTGATGAGTAGATTCGTAGCCGAGACGAGGATATCGTGGATCTCTGCAAGGCTAGAAATATAAAAAGGGATATTTTAAGACATTTAGAAAAAGCAATAATAGAATCCTATCTTTGCAAAGGCCACAAAAAGAGACCCTAAAATGATCTGCCTTGCATTATCCTACAGTGGTCGTAAAACACAATCAAGTTGGAGTACGAAAGATGGTATGGAATTTTGATGGACTTCATAGCTCCCTAATTAAAGGGATCAAATGCCAGATAATAATTCTCCATTTACTACACTTCGACCTATCGCAGGGACTTGGAATGATAAGCGATTAGCGTCAAATTAGGGAAAATTTAACCACTAAAAACCAAGAAGACAATGGCAGTTCATCAAACCAAACATCGCAAGCATAATTCTTTGTACTGGATCTGCATGTAAAACTTCTAATTGATGTGCTAATTCAGATTAGTTATTTGTAATACCAATTCAACTATTGGCATTCCCAAGATGCCAAGGCATCGGCTTAACCCAGTCGACAAACGAATAGGAGTGCTTGCGGCAACAAATAGGGTTATAGACATTCTCTCATGGGAGCAAAAAAAGGAAAGGACGAGATAGGCATGGCAACAACCCCCCCCCCCCCCCCTCCCCATTTCATCTACAACAGAGCAGTTAGGCCTTATGAACTAAGATATATCAAATGATGAATTCGCAGCTAGATTGAATGCTAGAGATCCTCTTTCATTAACCGGTTGGTTTCACACTGATTATTAATAAAAAATGAGAACTATTCATAGTAATGGTTTTTCATGGATTGCGAGTTGTCAGATATTGCCTTTGTAAAAAATGCTGGTTAAGGAATTATGATGCTCAAAATCCCTTTCATACAATTCTAAATTTCCAGAAAATTTAGCAATTTTCGAGATGAGAAAAAATGAATGAGGACTTAATCATATCCCTTATTTTCCCAAAGAAAGTAGACACCCTAATGACTACTCTGATTAGACGGTAATTAAGTCCCATACCAGTTATAATCAATTTTTTGCAACGCAATTATAGACGTGCATGAGATTGGTATCTCAATCAATTAACCAATCAAATTGCCATCTCCATTCAATTGGGGAAATACGTTCTCAGGTCTACACGAAGAATTAATCAAGCGCAAATAGCAGAATATAGAGTAATATAAAAGCGGCATTGAAACTGTAAAGATATAAATAAAAAATTTTTATATTGTCCCAACCCAATCTAATTTTTCTAAACATTTTAGTTCAAATATAAGTGATTCCAAGTCGAATTTAGGGGCTTTCCTAGTTGAAACATTACGAACAATTAAGTCGAATAAAGTAAAAGTATATCTCAGTAAGACATGCCTCGACTACAGAATCTCAGGCCGAGAAAAAAAGATCTGCGGCTCAAATGATATAAGGAAGCGATACTGCATTAGCAAGTACATTTCATTCCCAGACTCGAGCATGGAAAAGAAGTAAACAAGAGCGAATTTACTGCCGCAAATTTTATGGATGTTATTTCCAGGGCTGAAAATAAACTATCCTGTTTACTATTGCGCAATATATTATAGAAAAGACCCTTTGATATCACCTTGGTTTCGGCTATTTTATGGTAAGCAAAATAGAAAGTAGGTCAAGCTTTCTCTAACTTAAAACAATTTATAAGACTGGGTTTGAGTTGAAATGATATTGCATTCTTGGACAAATAGGAACTGAAAGTTGAGGTTCAATGGTAAAAAATGCATCAAGAAAATTGAAAACTTCCCTAGTTATCTTCTCATTTATTAAAAAATTATAAATTATCTAATGGAAATTGAGTTTGTTGACAAGAGGTTTTTTCGTCAAATTGTGCAAAAAAAAACGCATTTGATCCAAATATCTGGTGAGCAGGAAGAACACATTTCCAAACAATGTTTTTAGGCACAAAAGTAAGGAGGCAGTGCGTAAGTTGCGGTACACATTCATGATCAACACAACTGGATTAACGCAATGAACCCCAAAATGGGGAATTGAACAGTAATCAGTGGAAATTTGGTTTGCATTAATGACTTGTAATTATATGCAAAGAAAGCACTTCAATCGGCAAGCCACTCAATGACTATTAAAAAAGATTAACAAACTGAGGTGTTGTGAATTCACCATGAACTTGCTTAGTCAACAACATAGTTGTTGAGCCTTGTGAAAACAGTTGCCTAATATGCGTATAAGACTAACAGATGAAGAAACTAATTATACATCGGAGTAATTAGACAACTAATTTTAAATTATAATTATGACAATTAATTGAACAGATAGGTTGTAAGAATGCAGGTAAGAACAAGAAATAGCACTCCGGGGTGTCAAGATCCGAGTCCTCAAGATTAAACTATGCAAACCTGGATCAGTACAATTGGAAAATCTGTAAAGTGCAGTCCAGTGTTTGAGATTTTTATCTCTTGAGCTCAGAAACTTCCCGATAAATAAAAAATCCGAAGTGTTTGCAATAACTTTCTAAAAATCAACAAACTTACCTCCACACATCATCATATGTTTTTCCAGGGCTTAGTTTTAGTTACATATAAGAAAGAATTAAATATCGTCATAATAATAAGAACAGACCTACTTTTCAAGAGGAATTTTAAAGACGTGGAGAGAAGTGCTAGCAGCTTCAGAAATTGTTGTATGATCAATATTCGGAGTTGTCACAGTTGGAGCAACGGAGGAGGAAATCTTCTCTGTATCCACTCCGATAGAAATGTAGACCTCTTCGGGAAATTCAACTTTCTCGGGCAATTTAGCTGGATCCTTCTTTTCCTTTAATTCAGGCTCAGGATTCTCAGAAACAGATTTTGTTTCTAATTAAAAAAAGTCTAAAATAAGTACACAAATTGGCCAAAATTTGCAGTATTTTAAGCAAAGAATTACGTTTATTACTAACTTAATATTAATAAAGTTGGGGTGCGCGATCGACTTACCTCCACGTGGTGCACCCTCTACAACGTATACTCATACGGCAAAAAGGTCAATAAACCGGCAGGTGACTTCAAACTACCATGACCCGACTGTATGTCATATTGGACCACTTACACAGAACTCACCTTGCCTTTTTCTCTACTACTGGGTCTGTCCCTCTTACAACAATGAATCACTCTTCTATTCCTCCGCCCGAAGTCAACTAGAGGGATAATGATAACTACTGTAAAGCCTGCCATTTGATGTAAATAAATATTAATAATAGTGAGGACGATTCAAATAAACAAGATAAGCGGAACGCTCGTACTACCCATAAAGAGAGTCAAAATGTTGAACTCTTCGTTTAAAACAAAACTGTGGATGTAATAGATCTACACCTAAGAACTAACACATTCGAGACTGCCCAGTGAGGTATAGATGTAATATAGCGCAGACGCAAATGGTAGAATACTCGTAACTAGTGCATTTAATAAGGAAGCATGCTTATAAACACATCTAAATATAAGGTATTGGGAGACTGCCATGTTGGCCAACGACAGGGCAGTAAGGAGAGCCCGTTATCAGCTACGACTACGTTAAAAAAAGAATAGAATAAAAATCCAGTGCCGAAGAACAGAATTCATTCAAAAGTCTACTTTCCCTTTGTTGAGAGAGGAATAGTTGAGAAAAAAGAATCAATGATCAGCAGAAAGAGATTAAAACCAGTAATAGCTTCAAGATTATCGCAGTGTGTAGAATTCAGAGGGAGTTTAATAAGACAGACAGAGGAGTTGGCTGTAGAACACAATACTTCAATAGATGTAAATGTTTTAAAATTACCTTCAAGCAAAATATTCCAGCGGCGACAATAGATTTTTACTCTGTCCTATTGCTTAACTAAATGGCAGAGCGAACATGACTTCACTTGATTTGGTCCGTCCCTACTAAGATAAACCATGCCAACTTTAAAACACAGACTCGTTTCAGGAAGAGATAAGTCGTGTTGCTAATACAGCTGAGACAAGAGTATGGCAGAATATGAGTAATCCGTAAAATATAGTCCAGCAACTACGCTCCTGGAAACCAAACATTTCGATAACAGAAAGGATTTTGGGATATAATAAAACTAGAGCACCAATAGCTTATCAATTCAGAGACCCTCCAAGCATAATGAAGCATGAACATTAGCGATTATTAACAAATCAAAATCACAAGGTCTTTGGTAACAAGAAAAGAAACACAAAACTACAAAAAGAATAAAAAAATTATGAAACAGAAATAAATAAAATTGGTTGAAAAGAAAAACCAATAGATAGCTATAAAATGAGATCCTAAGAAACAAAAAATTGTAAAATACAGAAGAGAATTTTAGGACTTGCCGTCATGAGTTGGAGAAGTTTTTGTTATTTCCGGGGATTTTTCAGGTAGGAAAATTTCGATCTCCGAAGAAATTGAAAGTTCTCTCGGCAAGGAATCTTTCTTGGGATCTTTTGTATAACTAAAAAAAGGGATGATGGTGAATATATGCGAGTGGATTTTAAATTTGACAACGTACAAAACAGTTAAGAGGTTGTGCATATCTCCATGCGTGTTCAAAGAGACTATAGATGCAATTGGAATGCAGACAGAGAGAGCCACCACATCATGAACCGGTTCAGCAGCCTCCAAAATGAGTTCAGAAGGGACTAAAGGAAAAAGAGATGTAGAATTTGCAATAGATCCTTTGGAAATGTTACCCATATCAGAGGACTTGAGAGAATTAGACAAGTGAATGGTATCCTGGCGTTTCACTGCATTAGCCCGATTCAGAGCCGATGCTGTCGCCAAGGCATCAAAACAAACTGCATCCGGGGTAACAATCAATAAACCATCGATTTCACTCTAAAATTTATACACAAAATCAATCGTAAAGCGAATAAAAATGAATAAAAAAGTCTGTACTCTAAAGAGACAACGTACTTTTGATGGCAGAAGCACCCGTTTTGACTTGACCTTAACGAAGAGACGTTCCATGACGCCTTCTTGAAATGATGATGAGGAGATATCAGTTTGGCATTCTAAAGGGGTAGTTATCGGGGTGACCAATTGGTCAGGATTTTCACCGGAAAGCAAACGAACTCGAGTAGCAGTACCAGGAACATGGCGAAGACGAACATTCTGCAAGATTGCTTGTTATTTACACTGTGATACATATGATGGAGCAAACGTGAGTAATTTCAACTAACCTGTGCAGAAACCTCATCCTTATTAGGGATGTACAAACGTTGACCAGGAAAAAGTGGGGGATGACTAGCACCAAGCATTCCCAATCTATTGAAGCGTGCAAGTTGGGCTGGAGTAACATTGCCAACGCGAGCCGCTATGCTCATTAGTGAATCTCCGGCCTTAACCTACAAATAAATTGGGCATGAAATGGGCATGAAAAAGGAAATGGACATAAGGTTCATTACAACTCACAATATAACTCCCATGTAGAATAGGTTGTTTAGTCACAGACACTAAAAATTTGTTTAGAAAAGATACCATTACTTTCTATGGATTCCATGTTAAATGATAGAGGAAAAATGAATATATAGGTCAATAGGTTTAGCACTTCGCTTTCTAGTAACGCGGTTCACCTTGAAAAAATTCGTATATATAAAAACGAAATATAAAAATATAATTGTTATTAACTTTGCACTATATCTTATTTGGTTGTAGTAACCTCACGAATAAATATTATTTTATTTAACGCTAGCAAGGCTCAACATCTTTCAAATCAACCAAAACACGTTATGGGAAAAATCATCTGAAATTTTGTCTTCCCTTAAGAAATCAAAGCTGCCTTCTTCTTAAGTGTGCGACTATTGCTCTTTGCATATACTTCCAGTGGTGTATTTGATCAACCTTCGTAGTTTATTTAGGTCAATAAATGAAATTTTCCCCTAATATTATTTACAAATTACTTCTAATATACACAAATAAATGGGCATGAATAAACCAATTAGCAGGCTTTGAATTTTTGCATTTACAGATAATATATCGGCGTCGAAAATTGCTCAAAATTTTATTATTCAATGGAAGTAAAAATATTCCCTTATTGGAATTAAATGCCTTAAAATAACAACTGATTAAAAAATTCTATGTGCAAGCAGGGGCATTGGTTCACTGTGCCCATTACCAACAATTGAAACAATTCACTCCATATCATTGTCTTTAATATTAAATGGAATATCGTTTTGCTTAAGATGCCTATTTGAACGAGGATAGTAAAATCTATTTTCGAATTTGCAGTTTCAAATTCATCAAAACGAATAGTGCACAATATCTACATTTACTGCAATGCAAAAGTTGCGACCATTCGAAAACGGATAATGGTGTACATATTAGCAGAATTATGTGGTAAATTATTAATTTTCACATTGTCCAGAACTCATGAATATTTACAACTTAATCAGATAGTGATGTGTAAACTCTTGTATTTGGAATTATTTTATTCATCAGAGTGAATTTAACTGTTGATTGTGGCTCATATGAATATGGTCAGTCATATTTTCACTTAATTGGAACCATTTTTCCACTTCCGATGTTTGCGTCATTTTTAATTCACCACAAAACAACGAACTCATATATAGAACTACATAAGTGAGGTACTATTGGATGCCCATATGCCTGCTTTCATATATCACTTTTTAAATATTTGATTATTCTATACAGGAATTTATTAATATTAAAGTGTTTACGTTCACACAATCAAGTTTCTTAATTTCAATAAATATGCCGAATGTACCCTACACAGAATGTATTTACCATTGTTTACCCTTCCGAGTGGATGCCGCGTATTATATAATAATAGAACATTAGAACATTATTGGTTAAATAAAAAATGATGAATGAAATGAAAGCATTTTTCTTATACTATTTGTTTGTATACTCTTGAAAACAACGCTGTGGACTAAGAATGCAGTCTAGGTACTGACAATTACTCGCAATCAACGGTTATTTCGACATTACAATGTCTTAGATAGTTTCAACTAATAAAAAACAATTTAGAGAAGTTTTTAAATAAATTTGATCAAAAGCGTTTTTCTTTAATGAGAAAATTCCATACCATTAGTGAAATTTTACTTGTTTTACAAAATATATAATTGCGGCGGACGTATGAGGTTTTTATCTGGTTGTGTTTTATGGTCGGTACTTCTTAATTCCGCTGATAACAGACATTTATTTTAATCTGTAGAATTAACTATATTTTGTGTGCGATATATAAATAGGTTCCGATTGTTTGAAAATGAATTTACCGAAATCTCCAAATAAGAATCATGATGAAGAAAAGATTGATCACTTTCTGAGTGGCATGTCAAATATGCAGCTTTATTCCTTTAGGTTTTCCCGAAGGATATGTAAACGTTTTAAATGAAAAC
This sequence comes from Hymenolepis microstoma, assembly GCA_000469805.3. Classification (NCBI taxonomy): domain Eukaryota; kingdom Metazoa; phylum Platyhelminthes; class Cestoda; order Cyclophyllidea; family Hymenolepididae; genus Hymenolepis; species Hymenolepis microstoma. The sequence continues at coordinate 2,817,565 of LR215995.1, read as the reverse complement.
AATGCATCTGTTAGACTCAAGCAGGGGGTATGGTATTTTATGTTGTTGTTTTAAAATTTAGGTCCCTCAAGTCTTCTGCGATTACTGCAAAAAAAGTTTCAAATCCAATCAAGAGACTATGAAGCACTTTAATTCAAGGGAACATGGCATTAGCAAAGCTGTAATCAGGATTAACTTTGATCACTATTTAATATGTGGCAAATTTATGTAAATGATGCATTATTTGTCTTGCCTTTAGACAAAACATTTTCTTGGTTTAATGCGCCATGTTCCCCCGATTTCGGCGTCGCATCGAATAACTCTAAATGAAGAGCTCTCTTTAGTCGATCGGAGATTTATTAGTAAAGCTGAAATAAAACGGCGAATTGAATATGCCGAAAAATATTGTCGAGCTCTTGAATCTCGTATACCCGGTAGTTTTTTTGCAGATTATCCTTGAATAGCGTATTTTAACTCTTGATGGTTCTTAAAAATCATTTTAGGTTTAAAGTTGAGTGTATATGGAAGTGTATTAATGGGTCTTATGACGAGCTCGGATCCGATTCTATTGAATGCCACATATAGGTCTTCGCAAGGTGAAGGTGATGAGTCGAAAGAAGATACTGTACTTTCAAGAATCTTTAACATTCTCAGCAACTTTTCAATATATCAAGATCAACCCGCTGTGCCTGAATCAGATAGGTGATTTACGAGAAAATTTCTTATGCGGTTTGATTATTGATGTTCTTCTTTTGTTTTCTTGGTAGGATTACCTTGACAAGTGAGAGAGTTATTTGCCGAATAATTGACAGAAAAGGATGCATCCCAATGCAAATTTCAATTACGTCTCATCATGTCGTCAATTTTGCATCCTTAATTCAGACCTACCACGCAATCGACCTTCGAGCTCAACAGTTGACGAAACTGGTGATAGTCCTTTCTAAGGTACTTTCTCTGTTTAGGATTTATATCCGAATTTTAGATGGCGCATTTATGCGAAACCTTACCGATCCATGCTATTTGTACTATGGTTATATTCTTCCTCCAACGTCTCTCTCCACCCATTCTGCCCAACTTGCATGAAATTGTCCGGAAGTATCAAGAGAATTTTTCCATAAATTGCGTTACCAAGGTGGTATCGAAGGCAGAGGATCTATCCTACTTGAGTGATCTTTCAGTTCTCCCTAAATTCTTTTCTACGAAGGGTGAGTGCCTTTTGAATGATTTTTCTGATTTAAATATGCGGTAGTTTTCATTCTAACTTCTTGATTTCAAGATTCTTATACCTTGGGGGATCTGTGGTTGAAATTTCTGCGTTTCTATGTTTGTGAATTTCAGCGTCGAGATTACCTTATTTCAATTGTCAGTTCAGAACCTGTGAAGAAATCCACTCGAAAGATTAAATCTTCAACGCTATTTGTAGAAGGTAAGTCGTTACTTCGTTAAATTTTTAATTTTAGTAATTATTAAGTATATTTACTGTCTAACATGGAGGAGGTTTTAAGACTGCAGTATAATTCTTAAATATCCGCTGATCCTTGAATTAAATTTATGCTAATCAGTATCATCTAGTTTTATAAATAATCAAATTATTATGACATAATTTGTCAAAAACATAAACATAGAAGGATGGTTTTATTTGAAGGTCAATCAAGGCCCTGGGGCCTTCTTTGTGAAACGTGTGTCCATGATTTTTTTTTGTAACAGATCTTGGCGATCTAAGCATGTTCTTCTTTAATGTTTAATTAGTTAAAATGGTCTCTGAACTTCATTATTTGCCATTACTATCCACGTTCTGGAATAGTTAAAATGTATGAAGATGTTTATGGTAAGTTTTTCAACCATGTTGTTTATGATTGGATTTGAATATTATGCTGATTACAAAAGCTTATAAAAAACAGACGTTTTATTAATTATGGTAGAAAATAAGCGTAATTTTGAAGTTAGGGAGTTGAATAAGTATTTTAAGTAAATTGGTCGTCAGTCAAAATGAACCCTATTAACTTCCGCTATGTTGCAGTCATCCTACTATCAATGAGCCAATATCCTTGCTGTTAGCTAAATAAGAAGATTGGAATTGTATTATCACCCATCCAAATTACTGAACTGGTCAATGGACTTTCTGACGTGACTTCATTTTCTAAAATTCAAAGAAATCATAATTTCAGAACTGGACTTAGCAAAAGTGTACACTCTGAACAAGAAATTCTACTGAAATAGACTTCTTGATATCTCTCCTTTTGTAACACCTATTCTTGTTCAAATTCTTTCCGACGATTAAAAGTGGCCAGGTTTGACTTTATCGTGGATAGTAGCAGCTAGATGTATCTCTGACTTTCCTAGGTCATGAAATTAATAAGATTTTGCAGCATTATAATTTTGTTAATTAAGCATATTTTATTGTTTCACAATAAGAGAAGTTTAGGAAGCCCGACGGTATTTACTTTTCATTTAACAATTCCAGATCCATTTTGCCCGGGAATTTCTCTCATCAGCGACATGACAGTCCACATGGACAGATTTATGCACGACCAATTTCTTGCCGCTTATGTCTACTTTGGCATTCCACGTCTAAAGGATGCCTCTATGCCCTTATTCACGGGCTACACTATTGAACTTTGCAAATCTCTTAGGAGGACGTTATCCCTTGGTTCAGATGGCAATCAAAAGTACCCTCTTCGCAGAATTCCTGCAGCAGAATTTCAAACTCGGGTAGAAAAGGTATTTCCGGGTCGCTTAAGCCTGTAACCTCTTCATTCGCTTGTCTAATCGCTTATTGCTAATTTTTTACAGGTATTATCATCTGTTTCGAAAAGCGGCAGACTGATTGATATTGCTATTGAGATTCTTCAGTTGTCTATCTCAGAGATTTGTTTGAATCAATGCAAGATAGGTACGTTACTGTACCTTGGTCGTCTCCCTCCACTTTTTAATCCAAACTATTAGTTAGTAATATTGTCTATGATAATCATAAAATCTCAACTGACTTTTCCTAGATGTGAAAAAGTCCTATATGAAGGCACCACATATTCTACTGTCACCTTATCCCACGGACGGTCTATTGGATGCATCTCAAACGGTGGAATTCGCTCGAGCTTGCTGTAGAGATCTATGGAATGCTGCGCAGAATGACCTAAAAGAAGGCGCTTCAAAAGTGCAGTTACTTGTATTGGGAAGAGAAGTCGTACAAAAGGTGAGACTAGGGCCATTACTCTTATTAATTACTTGCCAAATCTTGATGATGATAGTTAAGCTAAACTTGTTAGATATTTGCGAAAACTCGGTTGCTTAACTCGTGAGTCAACCACTTTATTTCAATCGAATTGTCGAATTGTGTTAAATTATTATTTTATTTGGCCTATGGTTTCATTCATACCGAAGCACTGAGATTTCATTTCTGAAATGATTAAGGGTAGTTTTTTATTCTCAAACACGGAATTATATAATATTATTTCTCAAGTTTGAGGCATTATTTGAATAGGATTGAGAACTGTCTTTGTTGTCAGGCACTTGGAAATGTGGTTTTGGAAACCTTAATCCATAAAATTTCGAATTCCTCTTGAAAATTCGATCGTTATCCAGCTCAAAATTTTGTCGACATGAGTTATCAACTTGTTATGGTTGGGTAGCTGATTTCATAAAAATGTGTTAAAAGTGCTTTTCGGCTATTTCATTCAAATCACTTTCGGCAATGAAAAGTGTGTAAAATCAGGAATCTACGATTTAATCGATTGTTTTATTACTTGCTTTAGAGGCATTTATGCCCATCTTTCAAATAAGGCAGTTCTCAGCTAAATTATGAATGTTATTCATCCTCCCTTTAAGGCTCTAGAAAATATGGTAATTAATACGGAAGATATGGGGAAGAAAGCAAAAGTAGACGATACATCTTCATCCGAAAATACAGACTCAATGAAGAGTTCAGGCCACACGGAAGACTATACCGAGATACACGGAGAAGTAGGTCCAGACCACGAGGATAAACTTAATGAAACTCTTTCTGAAGAAGTGCTTCAAATTGATAATCAGGAGACCGCTTGGCGCAAGTGCATTAATATTGAAGATCAGTACAAATGTATCGTAAGTTCATTCTTGGAGCTCGACCTAATCACCTCCTTTTTTTAGATTTGGGATTCCGAAATACCTAACTACTATAACTCCGCTATAATTCGTAAATTAAAACCGGAGGATTTGGCATTTCCCTTCAAAGTGTATACATTCTCACCCCAAAATTTCATTGGCGCGAGTATCATAGCTCACTCAGAACCTCCACCCATAGGTTGTTCTCATTGTGACATGAGGGGACATTTGGGTTCAGAATGCCCGGCTACTAATCTCCAATATTGGAAGAATTTGGAGGTCAATATCCCCAAAGTGGCAAATCATGATCACCTTCGTGACTTGTCCATAAGTTTTTCACAACTTGCGCTGTATCACAAACTCTCAGCAGAAATGGCTGCTCGACATGTATCTACTCACTTATTTCGATCCGTGCATCCTCTTTTTCTCTGCATTTCATCATGAATTCTCTATTTCAGCGATATGTGGTCGAAAGTCTCACAACTCACTTCAGACTTATGTATCCTGATGTCTCACTGGTTTTGTTCGGTTCCTGTGCCAATGGATTTGAGACAAAGACCAGTGATATGGATATTTGTGTGGTGTTTCCTGATAATAGTCCCAATACCTTAATTTGGTATGTTGGAACGTTTAATGAAAAAGAAAGGGTAAGATTTCAGCTTTGAACTCCTTGATATCTCCTCCTAGTTGTTGAAGAACTTCAAAAAAATCTTGTCCACTAAATGCAACTCATTGCGAATCTCCAACATTCGTCCTGTTTTCCATGCCAAAGTTCCGATTATCAAGTTTTTAGTTGATAGAGTTATTGAAGTTGATTTGAGCTTTTCAAACTTTTTGGTAGGTTGAGTGTTCAGCTTTGCTAATTATGCTAAAAAGGCTATCTATAATACAAGAATGCTTCGATTGTATAATGAGTATGAACCCCGACTTAGAGTGCTAAATACAGTTCTCAAAGTTGTACTCAAGGTAGGTTTATGTTTATTTTTAAATTTGAAAATTCCAGGCCTGTGGTATCCCGAAATCTTGTGACGGTGGTATTTCCTCATACGCTTATGCAATTATGCTCATTCACTATTTACAAAGAATTGGATATCTACCCTGTTTACAAGAGGTAAGCTGTTTAATTTCCCCTAAGCAGTCTAATTTAAACGTGCCCCCCCCCCTCTCCCCCTTAGGCCTATGAATCGGAGCACCGCCCAAGAGTTATGGTATCGAATTGGAATGTTTGGTTCCAGGAGGATTCGCAAGTTGTTGTAAGTTTCTTCATTTTCTGGTTTCCTGATTTACCATTTTCCGTCCTTCAGTTAAAAAGCTGGCAACCTCCAATGAATAAAGTTACAGTAGCGGAACTCTGGCTTGGATTTCTCCATTACTATCTCTTTGAGTTTGATCGACGTACCTATAAGGTGACAATCGATACGAAGGAGTTAGCTCCTCGGGTTACCTCAACTAACTCCTTTGTAATTAAGGGTAAATTCAGTTTCTAATCTTCTCAGAATTTTATTAAATTTTTAATTGTTAATCAATTTATTTGCTTTCAATTTTTAGATCCCTTCGACTTATCCCATAATATGACGCAATTCGTTCATGATAAACGTGAGTACCTGTTCATGTTTGACTACTTATAATTGGATTTCAGTAAGCAGATTTTTACGAATCTTCTATTTTGTTGACAGTGATGATTCAAATATTTACTACGTTCTATAATGTCCTCTTGCATCACTCAACTGCTATTCGAGGTGACATGAATATCGATTTATGGAGACAGTAAGTGGTATTATGGTATGGTATATTTGTTTGTCTAGTATGCAAAGAAACTATTAAAACAAAGTTTAGAATATGAAGATGTGGTTCCTGACATTTTGAAATTTAAAAGAATATGATCAAGATCTCTGATCGTTTTTCCAGGGTCCATTTTGATTGGATACATTCAAATTGTCTGCGCATGATTTGTAAATAATGATTAGGGTGTTCCTCCATACCAATATCGTTCACAATTACTTGAATATACCTGACTTATTTGGGATTTCGTACTACCAACCCGTTTTTGTCTTACCGAATTTTTATTCTGTTGATAGAAAAATTTGTTTTAAGGATGCACGCAGCTTCCAATACTATCTTATTTCGAGTGTTTTATTTGTTTGCAAAATGTAAGACGAATGCTTATTGGCACTTTCTTATTTTAATAATCAGAAACGTAAAGCTAAAGAAGTATTGATTTGTCAGCTAGAAAACTGCACCCCTGGAGCTACTACCACCCATAAGATTGATGGGATGAGGGAGGTATTATCAGTTGGTGCACTTTGCTCAAGTGGAATTTATTATTATTTATTTTTAGGTCCCTTTTCTCCTCACCGAAGTTGTTGACAAAGCTCGATGACCTGTCACCCAAAGAAAATCATCAACAAAATTCACATGGGAAAAAGCGCAAAAGTAAGGCGGCTACAGCTAAACCAATGCAAAATGCTGCTCTACGTGAACCTCCATCTGTACCTCCTATCTTAAATCAGGTTGTTGCTTCTCACGGTAATCAATCTCGTAAGTGCAAGTCTTCATTTGATTTTTTACGTGATGTTGAATTTTAATTAAGTGAGAGAGAAGGCGATGGAGAAGCAGGAAGTGAGATCAGGAAATAGGCTACTTGGCACGCACATATAACAAGTCCGTGTGTATAGGAAGTTGAGTGAAGAGGCTAATTAGGTTCCGCTTTGAGGAGCCATCAGATTTAGTCCTCTGAGTCGCTTTGTGGCTGTTAACGAGGTGGTCCATGAGCCATTGTGCCTATGCACTTCAAGCGTTTAGTTCTAATGATAGCAATGTTTACTTTCTTCCAGTTGGAATTGGAGGACACGTCAATCAAGTCAACGTGAATTCGTCACAACCCGATCGAATGAACCGTCATCCTCAACCCCTTAATCCACATAATCAGTCCCCTTGTCTACCGCCATTTGCTCAACAGGTACATATTGCTCCTGTACAAGCAAATCAACGGAATACGGTGAATCCTTCAGTTGTAGTAGGGGTTCCTCATCATCGTGGTGGTCGTGGTGGACAATCTCATCGTAGAGGTGGGAAGGTCAGACGTCCGGGTCGTGGTCTCGCGGCCGGCATTTCAAAGGCCAGTGGACGCAGTGGTCTTTTGCAGTAGCAGTTGTATTCTACTTTCATGCCGCTATTGTTCATTTTCTCGCTAAATTTCAATGTTCCATATGTGCATGTATCTGTCCTATTTCTAGCTCCCTTTCCGTGTTTCATGCTCTAGAAATCTTCGAAGCTCCTTTGGCTGTATTCTAGTCATCGAAACACTCTTCGTGTGTGTATAAAGAGTTATTTTAGCGAGAATGTTTTCTCTTGAAATTGACCGGATTGAGGTCAATAGTGGCTCTTACCAGCATAACTAGTGGGCTCTGATATTCGGCAAATCCAATAGATCTGTTGAAAACCAAATTGCTATCTTGGTGGAATGGGAGAAGACGTCTGGTTTACCATCCTTTCGTCTTTCAGCGATCTTCATCACACTACGAGATGGTTGAGATGCTGCCTTTCGGGAAGCTTTATTGAGACAATAAAGAAAGCCAAGAGGTGTGAGAAAGATCGTGTTTGGTAGATTGAGGATATGGATGCGCATTTCCATTGGCGGCTTGTCATAAACCTGGATCACAGCTCAGGTATACACGACGTTAATTGGGTTGTAGTTGGTGGCAATTATTGCTCGTATTGAAAGGTGGCAGTAAGTCGGCAGAGATGGTTCTTAAATACTCCGATGTATGCGGATGGCGCGTAGTCAGTATCGTTGCTAGTAGCCGTGTGGTCACGGAGGGATCTAATTTGGTTCTATGGGTCTGTTCGAGCTTAATTTGAGTTATCTAATATACTGAGAGGAATGTTTAATGAATTATGCTTATCGAAATAAATATCTCATTTTTTGCTTTCTACTCATTAATACTAAAATAGCACTATACTTCACTCATTTATGTATGCGAATTAATTATGGTTTGCGGTGTAGTGCGAGCAGTTAGCTTTGAGGAGCTAATAAAATTTCCTATGCAACAGCGACGACTCGTCTTTTTTCGGCAAATCGGCTTCTCAATGCTTTCATCTTGAAATCTGAACACTTCAAATAATGTGGTGGAGTGTGGTGCTTATAGTGAGGAAAAGCCAGGAAGAGAATGCATTATCCCTCAAGAAGGAAAAGGGGATTCTTACGACTTTGCAAGAGCAGTATTTTTAATTTATGAACGTTAAAATTGAATTAGTGGATGTTTTCTTACTCAATCGGTTTGCATACTCTTTCAAAAATTAATGCGTTTCACTATGACCTAGAAGCAGATCAAACTTTAACTAATTAGCTTGAAAAGCATTGTTACGAGTTGCTTGTTGTGATCAAAAAGCAAATCTAATTCAATACAATAAGAGGTGTTCATTGAGACATGCTGACCAAAAATGCGATATTGTTGCAGTGCAGAGAGGAGAGTGAAATTATCTTCTTCGATTAGTATTTAATGTCTACATACCTAAACGCAGACCATCGATATTGGTAATTCCTAAGTAATTTTATTAGGTACAAATGTAAAACCGACGAAACCCAGGTTTGGCCATTTATCATAGTAACGTTATTAAATTCTCTCCGTTAAAGGGAAGTTCAAAGAAGGGGAAATCACAAGGCTTAAAGCAAGTGATCTTAAGAGGAAAAAATATTTTGAGGGGGGGGGAGGCATTATTTTCTGCAGCGTACACAACCCTATCAAGGCTGATCGAGACAAACTCATTGAGTATAAAGCATTCTAGAATGGGTGAGTATGCGTACCGAAACCTCTCATCCAATCAGCAACCGATTTAAGCATCTTCGGATAGCATTAATTGTCCTTAATGACTAAGCCTCTTGGTAGTTAGGGCAGAAAGTAAGTAGTAAACGCCTTCACGTCATTCATCCCTTGCCTTAGCTAATGTTGGAAGCAATTTTATACTTAAGTATTTTACCAATTTGCTGAGGTTTAGTCAAGGCTTATTTGTGCTATATATATATATATATATTGTGGGACACGTCATCGCATGAGGTCACAGCGTGACTTGAAGGTGCGGCCGTTCAACTTCGCATACGGATTGAGTGCAGAGAGGACACACAGCCAATGGTCAATCAAAAGCCTCTGCTTGTTTTACTTAATCCGCCATGTTGAATGACTGAGTTTCCTCCTTTGTTACACTTCACACCATGAATGTCTAAAATAAACGCGTGCCCTGGATACCTCTGTCTCTTAGCGTTGCAATAGGTTAGCTAATTCTGGGGGGAGGGGTGGGGGGGTTTCTTACGAACTAGAAGAATCTGCCAGTGAGGTTTCGGAGTACAGTCGGGCTTAGTTACGTAGCTAATCCGCTACGATATATATGTATATATTTGTGCTATGTAGGGCAAGTATAGCGAATGTTTGTTTATCAGTACTTGATCGGCATTGAAAATAATGCCTGAACTGGATGATATAAGTAAGGTTTGCTAACTCAAACCCTGCTTCATTTCCATTTAGTCAATGGAAGAAATATAAAGCACTTTATGACGATAGGTTATAATTTTATTAGACTGAAGAAAGGAAGAAGCCTACTTTTGAGAAGGAAGAAGTAGGATAAAATTAACAATGGAGAAGGTAATTGACCTGGCGCTTGGAGAGAACTTCCGTATCTGCCGCCTCCTTTCAAACTTTATTTCGAGGAACATTGGCGTCTTCTATTAGTCGGACAACCTTTGAAAGTCACTATGCTATTAAAATTTTGGAAGTAAAAAAATACTTTGATTGAAGCTGCAAAGCCAACCACCAAACCTAGGCACCCAGTCAATAAATATTGTGTGTACGGGAATTGACTAAATAAACTTAAATTTACAGACTTGAGCTGCACATTAAGAATATAAGAAGCAAATGTGGGAATAAAATGATTCAAAATTCCCATTATTGGTTTTGAGAGTGTCATCGTTGGGTATTTTTGCCAAGAAACTCAAATTCAGTTGTTTCCATTTTAATCTGCAGCGGAATGCTACACTAATAAGTCTTCACTTATGCTCAGTAATTTCTATAGCAATATCTCCTTGTTTGCAAAAGGCTGTCAGGATTAGCTAGCTACCGCGAAGCTAGAGAAGAAACAGACGTATCGGGTAGAGCACGTTTATTTGGGTTGTCTTACTGACTGGGAGCTTAGCCATTATAATACAATGGAGGGTTTGTTAATGCAGGCACTATTGATTGGTTGCTGGCTGAGAGGTCTCTGCACTCACGACGCACTTGCTCTCTACGTGACAAGTAGGACGTCCGCACCTTCGAGTCTGAGTGCTCATGAAATTTCTTTGTTCAGCCATGACAACATGTGTGCGCTACACAAATCAAGCGTAGTCAATGTGATTAGTCTCAAGATAATTCTGATAAACCTCGTAGTGATAAGTCATTTATTTTCACATTACTATGTACTGCAATTAGTGCTAATAAATCGCTTAAATAGGCACACATGAATTTAAGTAGATGTGGGAAGTTGATCAACTGCTAATGGTCCTCGTGTCTTTCCCGTTTCTTATTTAGGCTATGTCTTTGTTGATTGTTGAGCCTTATAAGATAACAAGAGAAATTCCGCTGATTTGAGAGAATGTGTGGTTTGCTAGTGTTATTATAAGTGGTAGGTAGTTAGAGTAGGATGGGGTGGGGAGTATTTACTTGGGAATTGAGTATAAATAATTTGGGCAGTCCAATGGCAAATACTCGACCAGTCGGACATGAGCATTGGTCCTGCGAGTGAAGTGCAACGACTTGTCTGTATTTGATATTCAGTTTACTTGACCGCAGTTCATGAGTGGCACATCGAAGTGATGAACTGAAGCCTAAGGTCAGGCAGACTCACAGTAGGAAATTCTAGAAGTATTCGGAAGAAAAGTGAGTCCGAAAATATCGTGTAAGCTTCTGTGAAAAAAAAATAATAATAAATTGGGCAAAGTGGATAAACAGGAGGCCATAATGGAGTTTCGACAAAATTCCCGAACTTGAGTCTTAAATAATTGCGAAAGATAGTTCTCAAGATTCAAGAATTTTTCCCCTGGTTTATGTTGTCTCTAACATAATTGAGGTATTTAAGATTAATATCAACCGATAAGGTTAGATAAATAAACTGACCAGCAAAGTGTATAATTGGTGTCTGAACTGTTGCTGAACTAATTTCGCGTGAACTTTTAAGGTCATCAACTTGCCTTCATAATTATGGCTGTGATATCTGCTCTTACTTAAACATTATGAGTTCGCAAGTATTTATACGGGCACTTTCGTAGCACATTTCAGTTCGCTAAAATTCGCGCTACTGGTAGCACTGTCTGTTAGAGAGTCTTCCATTCAGTCTAACCGATGACTACCCCAGAGTAAGTTTGCCACCTAAAGATTTAAATGATGACTTTAGGAAAGTTCAGATTCACGATAATTCCAATGCGAAATCCTCCCATAACGCACCTACGGATATCCAGATGAGATCTCCTCCCTGTCTATACACCTTTGCTAACATGCATATTCAGAAGACTATTTCTCCTTATCTTCGGGGTGAGGACAACCCGTCAGAGGTATTGAGAATGATGCAAACACTTTCACCAGAAAACAAATTTCGCAGAGATTTCTGGAATTGGTTTCTCCTCCAAAGACTACCATCACGAATTCAGGCGAGAGTGATAAAGAAGCTACACAAATATACGGGTGATCAACTCTCGCACATGGCAGATATGATTTATGGAAGAATCTACGGATGTTCTGATTATCGCCTTTACGTAACCGACCAGGTTTCAGGAGCAAACTTCTTGATTGATACTGGTTATTCACGTTCCATTATTCCTCTAAAATTATTTGAGCGTGTTATTGGAGACCCAGCGGAATATCTGAAAGAGTCACAATGGGAAAAGAGTCATGGAATGGTGGAAATGATCGTAAATTTCTCACTTGGAAGACATTTACGTTGGAATTTTTATGTGACAGACATGCCAACTCCCATTATAGGTGCTGATTTCTTGTCATATTACAACCTTGTTGTTGATCTCAAAAGTCGAAAATTAATTGACAACCACTTCAAACCCACCTTGTTTGGCCCAGACCTTGAGGATGGCACTACGTGTTACCAGCGGCCAGAAGTTGGAAGTGTGCTTAGTAAGATGGTCAAGCACTTACAGGGTCACGAAAGTCCATCAGAGATTCTGAATCTAATGCGCCGTTTTGTGCCGTGGATGGCACTGCATGATGATATCTGGAAGCATGCTTTCCTCTCGTTGCTTACTCAATCACTTCAAACGGTTTTGAAAAACAAAGTTCATTCCCATACTATTAGTGAACTTGCATTTCAAGCTGACCGTATTTATGAAGAAGGTCACCTTAAGATGAACAATCGTCTCTATGTAACCGATCCCATTTCTCATTTAAAATTTTTGGTTGATTCGGGGTCTCGTCTCTCTCTAATTCCCTCTGATGAAGTGTTAAAACCCATTCCCTTTACTAGATTTGTAATGACAAATGGTGCTAAGTTTGTCGAATATGGACAGAAGAGTATCACTCTGGATTTGGGACTGAATGGACGCTTGACTTGGAATTTTGTCATAACGAATATTCCTATTCCTATAATTGGAGCTGACTTTTTAACATATTATGAACTTCTCATCGATCTTCGAAGAAGGAGGCTGATAAGAAAATTGCCTGAGTTGGACCTCAAAACTTAAATCAACTCAATTGCCTTCATCTTGTCAGTAATTGTATTTCCTTATTTGTATTTGTTTATTTTTCTTTCATTCCACTTTCCCCCCGCCTTGGCAAATGTTCACTTTCTAACTATTTTTCATAAAATTTGTTAACTTTTTTATGTGATATGCGAATTTTATGATTGCGTTTAATTAAATGCTTGTTAATTATATTGCACTTGTTCTGTCTGACATTTTTGTGCATATTGTTTTGAGTTCACAGTTTTATTATGCAGTTGGACCTCTTTGCAATTCTTGCTTGAAAGGACATGAAAGGCATGAACTTCGAGGCCAATTAGTGGCAAGTTAGAAATTAGGATAATAAGATGCACTGCTTGCATTCAAATGTTCTAGAAGTTTAGTCCACTTTTATCACCTTAATGACATCACCTTGGAAGGAGGCATGCCAAAAAGTCACGTCTGTCAAGAGCTCGAAGAGCAATTATCATGATTTTTCCATTCAAAGTAATTGAGATGCTAGTCAAGCCTAGAGATTGGTTTGGACTGAGATTTGGAAAGGTTTATATTAGTGATCGTCTTTAGGCCAAAATATTTGCATTCATAAATTTACTATTTGGGGAATCCAAAAATTCCTCAACCTTGCTTAATTTGTGGCTGCCAGAAAATGGAAAAATTCACAGATTGATGCAACAAGCACATAGCTTAAGTGGTTACCACCACGAGAGTACAAGCCCTAAGTACATTCCAGTTGGTCACAATTTTATACGCTGTCCTAAAAAATGGCAGAAATCTAATCGGAAAGAAGTGGTTTCAAATGCAGATTGTCATGGAGGCGTTAGTTAGATCATTTTGTTGCAGCTATTACTGTGCAGAAGTGTGAATGCTCATAGGATCACCAATTTGTTGGAATTGAAGCAATAAAAATCGTGGTCATCAACTGCGTTAATGAACCAGAATCAGATCGCAAAGTTAAGACTAGAGTCAGCAGCAAATAGCAGTTGCGAAAAATTGAACGCAAGGGGTTGTGTCGAGTACGTTGTATTGAATAGAGCACGACGAGGATTCGAGATGGAAGCGTGGGAGAAGATGAAGATAATGGGTGCCAGTCTGTGTGCGCGGAAAAGCAAAGGCAGTTTATGAGTCACTTGGTCAAGGAGTGAGGAAGTGTATGAGTGCAATGTGCTTCTCTATGAAACGGGAGAGTTTTAGAAGGAAAGAAAGAGTATTGATAAACTCGTCTAGACATAACGGAAAAGCAGTAAGGGTCATAAAGGCGAATAGTCAACGTATTTTCACAAAGATGAACTTTTGGAAAATTCATAGGGAGTAATCTCTCGTTACCAATGAACGAGCATATAACCCTGGCAGTACATTACATTTCAATTCAGCTTTCAATATCCAAAAAAGAAATAAAATTAAGCCAAATGGGACTGCATTGTAAAAGCCAGTTCTGTGTTACATGAAGAATAATCCCACGTTTACCTCAAATATTAACTCTATCGCATTTTGCCAACCTCAGTATTATACGCTGCTACAATTTCCGATGATACCAATATATAAAATGTGGGAATAAAATGACTCACAAGTCTACTAAGGAAAGGAAAGTCAAAATTCCCATTATTGGTTTTGAGAGTGTCATCGTTGGGTATTTTTGCCAAGAAACTCAAATTCAGTTGTTTCCATTTTAATCTGCAGCGGAATGCTACACTAATAAGTCTTCACTTATGCTCAGTAATTTCTATAGCAATATCTCCTTGTTTGCAAAAGGCTGTCAGGATTAGCTAGCTACCGCGAAGCTAGAGAAGAAACAGACGTATCGGGTAGAGCACGTTTATTTGGGTTGTCTTACTGACTGGGAGCTTAGCCATTATAATACAATGGAGGGTTTGTTAATGCAGGCACTATTGATTGGTTGCTGGCTGAGAGGTCTCTGCACTCACGACGCACTTGCTCTCTACGTGACAAGTAGGACGTCCGCACCTTCGAGTCTGAGTGCTCATGAAATTTCTTTGTTCAGCCATGACAACATGTGTGCGCTACACAAATCAAGCGTAGTCAATGTGATTAGTCTCAAGATAATTCTGATAAACCTCGTAGTGATAAGTCATTTATTTTCACATTACTATGTACTGCAATTAGTGCTAATAAATCGCTTAAATAGGCACACATGAATTTAAGTAGATGTGGGAAGTTGATCAACTGCTAATGGTCCTCGTGTCTTTCCCGTTTCTTATTTAGGCTATGTCTTTGTTGATTGTTGAGCCTTATAAGATAACAAGAGAAATTCCGCTGATTTGAGAGAATGTGTGGTTTGCTAGTGTTATTATAAGTGGTAGGTAGTTAGAGTAGGATGGGGTGGGGAGTATTTACTTGGGAATTGAGTATAAATAATTTGGGCAGTCCAATGGCAAATACTCGACCAGTCGGACATGAGCATTGGTCCTGCGAGTGAAGTGCAACGACTTGTCTGTATTTGATATTCAGTTTACTTGACCGCAGTTCATGAGTGGCACATCGAAGTGATGAACTGAAGCCTAAGGTCAGGCAGACTCACAGTAGGAAATTCTAGAAGTATTCGGAAGAAAAGTGAGTCCGAAAATATCGTGTAAGCTTCTGTGAAAAAAAAATAATAATAAATTGGGCAAAGTGGATAAACAGGAGGCCATAATGGAGTTTCGACAAAATTCCCGAACTTGAGTCTTAAATAATTGCGAAAGATAGTTCTCAAGATTCAAGAATTTTTCCCCTGGTTTATGTTGTCTCTAACATAATTGAGGTATTTAAGATTAATATCAACCGATAAGGTTAGATAAATAAACTGACCAGCAAAGTGTATAATTGGTGTCTGAACTGTTGCTGAACTAATTTCGCGTGAACTTTTAAGGTCATCAACTTGCCTTCATAATTATGGCTGTGATATCTGCTCTTACTTAAACATTATGAGTTCGCAAGTATTTATACGGGCACTTTCGTAGCACATTTCAGTTCGCTAAAATTCGCGCTACTGGTAGCACTGTCTGTTAGAGAGTCTTCCATTCAGTCTAACCGATGACTACCCCAGAGTAAGTTTGCCACCTAAAGATTTAAATGATGACTTTAGGAAAGTTCAGATTCACGATAATTCCAATGCGAAATCCTCCCATAACGCACCTACGGATATCCAGATGAGATCTCCTCCCTGTCTATACACCTTTGCTAACATGCATATTCAGAAGACTATTTCTCCTTATCTTCGGGGTGAGGACAACCCGTCAGAGGTATTGAGAATGATGCAAACACTTTCACCAGAAAACAAATTTCGCAGAGATTTCTGGAATTGGTTTCTCCTCCAAAGACTACCATCACGAATTCAGGCGAGAGTGATAAAGAAGCTACACAAATATACGGGTGATCAACTCTCGCACATGGCAGATATGATTTATGGAAGAATCTACGGATGTTCTGATTATCGCCTTTACGTAACCGACCAGGTTTCAGGAGCAAACTTCTTGATTGATACTGGTTATTCACGTTCCATTATTCCTCTAAAATTATTTGAGCGTGTTATTGGAGACCCAGCGGAATATCTGAAAGAGTCACAATGGGAAAAGAGTCATGGAATGGTGGAAATGATCGTAAATTTCTCACTTGGAAGACATTTACGTTGGAATTTTTATGTGACAGACATGCCAACTCCCATTATAGGTGCTGATTTCTTGTCATATTACAACCTTGTTGTTGATCTCAAAAGTCGAAAATTAATTGACAACCACTTCAAACCCACCTTGTTTGGCCCAGACCTTGAGGATGGCACTACGTGTTACCAGCGGCCAGAAGTTGGAAGTGTGCTTAGTAAGATGGTCAAGCACTTACAGGGTCACGAAAGTCCATCAGAGATTCTGAATCTAATGCGCCGTTTTGTGCCGTGGATGGCACTGCATGATGATATCTGGAAGCATGCTTTCCTCTCGTTGCTTACTCAATCACTTCAAACGGTTTTGAAAAACAAAGTTCATTCCCATACTATTAGTGAACTTGCATTTCAAGCTGACCGTATTTATGAAGAAGGTCACCTTAAGATGAACAATCGTCTCTATGTAACCGATCCCATTTCTCATTTAAAATTTTTGGTTGATTCGGGGTCTCGTCTCTCTCTAATTCCCTCTGATGAAGTGTTAAAACCCATTCCCTTTACTAGATTTGTAATGACAAATGGTGCTAAGTTTGTCGAATATGGACAGAAGAGTATCACTCTGGATTTGGGACTGAATGGACGCTTGACTTGGAATTTTGTCATAACGAATATTCCTATTCCTATAATTGGAGCTGACTTTTTAACATATTATGAACTTCTCATCGATCTTCGAAGAAGGAGGCTGATAAGAAAATTGCCTGAGTTGGACCTCAAAACTTAAATCAACTCAATTGCCTTCATCTTGTCAGTAATTGTATTTCCTTATTTGTATTTGTTTATTTTTCTTTCATTCCACTTTCCCCCCGCCTTGGCAAATGTTCACTTTCTAACTATTTTTCATAAAATTTGTTAACTTTTTTATGTGATATGCGAATTTTATGATTGCGTTTAATTAAATGCTTGTTAATTATATTGCACTTGTTCTGTCTGACATTTTTGTGCATATTGTTTTGAGTTCACAGTTTTATTATGCAGTTGGACCTCTTTGCAATTCTTGCTTGAAAGGACATGAAAGGCATGAACTTCGAGGCCAATTAGTGGCAAGTTAGAAATTAGGATAATAAGATGCACTGCTTGCATTCAAATGTTCTAGAAGTTTAGTCCACTTTTATCACCTTAATGACATCACCTTGGAAGGAGGCATGCCAAAAAGTCACGTCTGTCAAGAGCTCGAAGAGCAATTATCATGATTTTTCCATTCAAAGTAATTGAGATGCTAGTCAAGCCTAGAGATTGGTTTGGACTGAGATTTGGAAAGGTTTATATTAGTGATCGTCTTTAGGCCAAAATATTTGCATTCATAAATTTACTATTTGGGGAATCCAAAAATTCCTCAACCTTGCTTAATTTGTGGCTGCCAGAAAATGGAAAAATTCACAGATTGATGCAACAAGCACATAGCTTAAGTGGTTACCACCACGAGAGTACAAGCCCTAAGTACATTCCAGTTGGTCACAATTTTATACGCTGTCCTAAAAAATGGCAGAAATCTAATCGGAAAGAAGTGGTTTCAAATGCAGATTGTCATGGAGGCGTTAGTTAGATCATTTTGTTGCAGCTATTACTGTGCAGAAGTGTGAATGCTCATAGGATCACCAATTTGTTGGAATTGAAGCAATAAAAATCGTGGTCATCAACTGCGTTAATGAACCAGAATCAGATCGCAAAGTTAAGACTAGAGTCAGCAGCAAATAGCAGTTGCGAAAAATTGAACGCAAGGGGTTGTGTCGAGTACGTTGTATTGAATAGAGCACGACGAGGATTCGAGATGGAAGCGTGGGAGAAGATGAAGATAATGGGTGCCAGTCTGTGTGCGCGGAAAAGCAAAGGCAGTTTATGAGTCACTTGGTCAAGGAGTGAGGAAGTGTATGAGTGCAATGTGCTTCTCTATGAAACGGGAGAGTTTTAGAAGGAAAGAAAGAGTATTGATAAACTCGTCTAGACATAACGGAAAAGCAGTAAGGGTCATAAAGGCGAATAGTCAACGTATTTTCACAAAGATGAACTTTTGGAAAATTCATAGGGAGTAATCTCTCGTTACCAATGAACGAGCATATAACCCTGGCAGTACATTACATTTCAATTCAGCTTTCAATATCCAAAAAAGAAATAAAATTAAGCCAAATGGGACTGCATTGTAAAAGCCAGTTCTGTGTTACATGAAGAATAATCCCACGTTTACCTCAAATATTAACTCTATCGCATTTTGCCAACCTCAGTATTATACGCTGCTACAATTTCCGATGATACCAACATGTCTATTGAGTAATATATACATATATTTATAAAGGTTTAACTTTATTTATTGATGTATTTTAAAACGTGTTAACTAATTAGAGTAACGGGTTGTCAGGATTAGTTTTTATGAATTCAAGCATAGAAACTTCTTTTGTGTGAATCAGCCAACGCACTAAATCAAACACAATGTAAC
Source organism: Hymenolepis microstoma (assembly GCA_000469805.3). Taxonomy (NCBI): domain Eukaryota; kingdom Metazoa; phylum Platyhelminthes; class Cestoda; order Cyclophyllidea; family Hymenolepididae; genus Hymenolepis; species Hymenolepis microstoma. The sequence goes on along the minus strand of LR215995.1, from coordinate 2,798,707 downwards.
TAAACGTGGTTGGATGATTTTAATGGGATTTCTTATTCGAAGATAGTGAACAATGAACAGTCCATTGTAATTTGATCAAATTTATTAATGTAGTGAACAATGACGCCATGGCTAATCAAAAGAAATTTATATAGTACAGAACATTCTGGAATGGGTTGGTGTGCTTGCCGAAACCTCTCAACCAATCAACAAACGAGTTTATGAAACTTCGAATAGCATTGATTGTACTTTATGGCTAACCGTGTTGGTAATTTGGCCGAAAGTTAAGTAGCAAACACTTTCACGCCATGCATCTCTTTCCCTCTACAATATTGAGGTAATTTAGCTAATGTTGGGAGCAGTTTTATACTAAAGACTTTTACCAATTTCCTGAAGTTTGGTCAAGGTTCGTTTGTAACGTATCCGTTTCAAACTCGACTGCATACTTTCTGCTTTAAACCTAAATACCAGTTAATGCAAACATGCATGTTAAAATTTTGAGCTATTCCTATTTAAAAAATTCACTTATTTATTTTTCTTAAACTCTTAGCGATTAGTGTAGATAAGCACGATTCCGATTTTTAGATGTTGTTCTATACGGCTCATATATTGAGAATACTCATAACCAATAAGCAATCAGAATCTGCGAGATGGAGATTAAGTTGATGCTTCTTCAAGGAAAATTTGTTATAAACTCTATATTTGTCTTCTTTTTCCTCTTTGGTGTCATTTTTATTTATGTTTTAGGATTTTTAGCCACAATTTCGTTAGAGGACTCTACTAGGGGCTAGTAGAAGATGTGATCACCAACTTGGACATTATCCATTACAATCTCTTCGAGCATTTTAGTGACTTGAATCTGACTTTATTAACTTTGAATACAAGTTAATTTATGATGCAATATGGTACACCAAGCTATGTTCAAAATGACTCTATTCAAGCTCACAAACTTTCTCAACACATTTCACAATGATGGACAATGTTTATCTAGTTAAAATTCGAATATCTACTAGTAACCGTATATCAATAAAAGTGTTAGAATTATAAAAACTCTGCTAATTGGGCCGCAGAGAGATCATGAAGCCGATAAGACTACAATTATCTCCAGCACTATCAACAATCATTTGCCACAGTTTCAGCAAAATTATTTCTATAAAATCGTAATTTTTACCTGGAACTTTGAAGTTTAAGGTTGTTAATAATTAACTTGAGACGTTAAAGTCCCAATCTAATGACCTCCACTTTGTGGTGTAAAGAAGAAATAGATTTTCTAAACACATATTCTCTGTTTGGGATCAGCTTTGCATAGTTTTAGTGGACAGTTAATAAACAAAGTGAGATTTTCTGTATCTAACTGCCAATATGCTTAGGCATTAAATGTAATCACATTACGTTGCGTTGCATAAAATTAATCGACGAGCAGGTGGAAAACTTTTTCATTCTCGAAAGTACTTGCTTGTCACTAGACAACTAGTGAGGCTACACCTTCCAGACTATTCTAGCTCGCACAAGAATCTTTGAGTTATTTGCTTTTAATATTAACTTAATCACACCGATCAATACCCTCCATATTTTAACTGCTCTTGATGTCTGCATCAATCAATTATTATCCCACCACCTCTGGAAATAATCATTATCGAATAATTGATTGTTATTCATTTTAATTATTCTGTGAAATAAAAAATGAGAAAAAGTACAATTAAATACTTTGCATAATATATGGGGAACATAACTTTAGTTAAGAAGACAACATTTTCTTACATGCAGTTTGTCATCCTGCAGTCTTAATGTAGCCGAGGAGAGACACCATTTCCCATTTGCATCAAAATATTTATTAATAGAAAAGGTTGTGGATGTTACAAATTGGATACAAATAGAAAGGGAGGAGGATTAAAATTTGCTGAGTTCGAAGTCAAGGTAAAAATGTGCTTAAATTAAAGTTCATGGTCAGTCTCAAGGTTTTAATTTGAAGGCATAAATATCAAGTTCTCTTAATTCCTTCCCCTCCTCCCCTCTCCCACCCCTTTCTATTTATAATTCACAACCTGTTCAATCGATTTTAATTACTTCTCAAAAATTAACATCTATATTTTCTGAATTACTGCGGGTTGTAATACTAATGACAATATATGTGAGATATTCTCTGGAATTACACCTCCCGAAATTATTGGTGTTGAATTGTTTGAAGTAGGCTTAATATTGGTGGGATTCAACAAAAGTAGAATGACTTGTATTCAATTATTAGTACTTTATAATGCGGAAATGAAAAGCTGGTTCCAACAATTGACTCGATAATCCAAAGGAAAGTTATTTTAAATATAGGAATGAAATTAATCAGAAATCATGCAAGAAGTCTCCAAAGTGTCCCATACATTTTGGTGTACGAAAATTTTGCCAATTGAAGTAATGTATTTATGTGAGGAAAATCAGTCACTTGATCGAAACTTCAATTTTAGGAAAACGGTAGTGTGGTAGGAATTACAGAAGAAATTAAAAATATAGATTCACATGGACATTTTGCATGCTAATTTTGAAGGCCGAAACTCGAAAAAACCGAATCAAAAGGCAACATATTAGTAGGCATTGGTTGCAAAAATTCTTAACTGAACGACTATTCTAAGCACGGATGACATTCCAAATCTTTAGGGGTCACTGAGGATGTAAGAATATAATGAAATTCGAATGCCAATTAAAACCCAGTCAGGTGACCCATTTTAAAAGAATATTTTTAATAATATAATTTATTTTACTTAATAACCCGATATAACTGCACCTATTAATTGGTGCGAAAACACCGAGCTTAGATCTTTTAACCTAGTTGTGCCAAAGTTCACCCATTCTGATTAATTCTGTTTCTTCGGCTGTTAGTGTTAAATCGAGATACGTGTTTGGAGACACTACACATTTGCAGACGTATTCCTTCTCCCAGTGAAACGAAGTAATTCTATCAACTGTAAAATATAAGACTGCATCTGTAAATCGACACCAAAAAAATTAAAATAATAAATAAATAAAATAAAATTAATGGAAAGTAGATTTGGAGATAATGTTTCAGTATCTCTGTTTAGTGGCAGACAGAACCCTGCACGTGCTACTGCAAATAGGAAAAATCACAGAGATCATCTTTTGGTTTCTGTTGGAAAAACCTAATGAGACATCTTCGATGCATCGGAAGGAAAAGACCCAGTAGACGTCTCTCGTGTTCTTAATTATTATTTATTAGAAATAGTTTGGTACGACACTTGGTGAATAAACCATCTAAGCAATTTGTAACTAACAAGACGCTTTTTAATTTGTTGTCGGAGAAATAAATTCCAAATTACAATGCAGCTAAATTAACTCATCTTTCACTAAATGCATATATTGTCTTTGAATTATTTCAACACAACTTGATCGTTATTAGTGTTATAAATAAGAGATTGTAGCGGATTAGCTACCTTAATGAGCCTTAACTGTTCTCAGAAACCTCAGTGACAAATTCTCCTAGTTGGTAGGTCTCCCAGAATAGAAGAAACAGACGTATGCCATGAATACGTTTATTTAGTACGGCGTGCTGCATGTAAGCGTGATATGTATGTTGGCGCGCTAGCGTGCCGTGTGTGTGGCATGACGTGGAAATTAGTTATTATAAACACTTTATGGTATGATGATCTCATATAACTTGGGTCATTGATTGGTCGGATAATCGTGTACTGGAATTGACCATTGATTGATCGTATTGGTATTGGTCATTGATTCTGCATTAGTCATGCCAAAGTTGTGTTCCCACAAGACAAAGCTTCAGATAATTTAGAGCGTTTGCCTAAACAAGCGTTGTAATTCTAAAAATATCAAATATTCAAAACTAAAGTATTTTTAATCAATCAATGTTTATTAGTGAAGCACGTTATTTATTAAAAATTATTTAAACTGCATATGTGGTGTTTAATGATGTTTAAATGGAGGTATTGGTCCACGTGCGTGACTTTTAACTTCGCCTACTATGCCGGTCGCTGTGTTCACTCAGGATGGCAAAGAAGTTGTTGTGGAAGACATGCATCTTGATAAATTTCCTCTGCTCCAATCCACATCAAACAGTGAGTACAACCATAATTTTATATACATTTCGAATTTTCAATTTAATCCTACTTATTTTTCCCGAAGTTGTATCATTGCTGTTAGTCTATCCAGTTTTGGGATAGGCTCGTTAAATATCTGACTACCTGACCATTTCTGTCTAGTTGGTAGACAGACCCTAACTACATTGAATACGGTAACTAGTAAATCCATATTGGCTTTGTGCGACTGGATTGTGTCCAACACCTGGTGAAGTTGTACAATTCGAAAATCTCCTTCTTAATGTACATCATCAAACATTACCAGATTTGGTGCATGCGGTCCAAACACTGGGATTTCAAACGTTCGTGGATGTGTACAACAGCATAAATATTGATAATTAAAATAATTAAAAATATTTTGGCATTATGTTCGTTTTGTCAACAAATTGTCATTTGAAAGAAAATGATCCGATGATATCTTGGAATGCAGAGAGTTTGAAAGTCAAGAAGCACTGGAATCTCATTTTAAAGTTACGGTTAGCAAATATTTAATAATGAGATCTGAGAATTTGACAGTAGTGTGAAATCGTATTTCATAGAATTCAACACATCGTGTTTTGTGTCCTGTAAGAACTAATTAGGCGACAGTTCTAGTGTCCTTTGCGGTATGCGCGATCCAAGTCCCTGATCACATAGTCTTTCCGAAGTATGGTCACCTACCGTAGAGTAAGTGAGTCATTTCTTGAAAATCAGGAATCTCTTTCGCCCTAAAATTGGATTGTAACCGGCCAAGGAAGACTGAAGGAACTTTCATATTTATTTGCCTTCCCTGTGGAATGTGTCCGAATGTAATTGTTCAGACAACAGGCTAATCAAATAATTACACTTTAAATCGTCTTCCACATTTATGACTAGATCAGAAAAGTCTAATGACCGAATATAGAAATACAACCTTCATTCAGTGAATTTAAATAACCGATTTCTCCAATCGTCATAGCCTTAGTGGTTGCCTTAATTGTATCGACTCTTCCTTACTTGGAGGCCTGCCATTAAGGCCTATAAGGATGGTTATTCAGTGTTTATTTAAATTTAGAGAGCCTACAATCAAGTTGGGAGAACTGAGTAGAAGTTTTATGCTTGCTTTGTCAGTCATTCTTAAAGGATTAAACATTTTTATGTAATTTCAAATTTTATAATCAAAACGCTTTAGTTCCTGTCCAGAAGTTCTTCTTCCGGCTAGCTCGTTCAGTTGATACCAGTCTTATTCACCATTACGTGTTCAATAGGTGACCCTGATTTTACTCATAGAGATATTTTCATATGCGCACAGTGTGTGTGATCTCAGAGTCATGTATACTGGTAGATAGGAAAATTTTTGACGCATGAAACCTTACGTCTGAGTAAATCAAACTTCTTGAATCTCCATTATTCCAGCATATGACGTTGTGATTCAGACAAGTGATGTATTGTCAACTTAATCACATGCTCTTCTCCACGTCCTGTCATTCAGTCATATGACTGTTAGTCCCCGTTTATTCATCACTTATTCATTTACCACGTGCTTGTCCGTCACGTGGGTGAGCATTTTTTGAAGCCTTCTATTGGACAGCATGGTGACTTATTCTCCTCGGTGTTTTCTAACACCGCCAATCATTTAACATGACTTTACAAACCGCCAGTTATATTCATTCACACAGACGCAGGCACTTCCATATTCAATGCATTCCTTTTGTTTTTATAAGCCAATAAGAACAGTGGCACTTGGAAACTGGAAGTAGTGTGACCACTAAAGATGGCAGAGTGGCGCCTTCCTATCGCCTTCACACCATTTACCTCTATTCGTTCAACTCTCTGTCTACAGACTTTATGCCCCTTCTTATCAACCTTTTATAGCTTTTCAATTGCCTTCCGCAAAAGCTAAAGCTAAGAAGTAGAGAGAGGACTCATAGCTCAAACGATAATTTTTATTAAAAATAAAAAAACCACTTATATGGGATTGAAATAGGTGATGAGTGACGGCTTGGTTAGCCAATAATTGCAAGGTCAATTTTTCCAGAGGTAGTCTTTCAAACACAGAGGAGAGAGTTAGATTTCGATAATCGAAAGTCCAGTGGATGATAAACGCACCTGACGATTTCCTCTCGAGTACAGTGGAAATATTCAACCCTAACACTTTCATATTCACTAGCGTGAGCTGAATTTTCCCCATTCTTGTATTTAGGATTATTTGGAAAAGTAAAGTCGGATAGTTGCATGTGAAATCAATTTAATTGGTTATTGAACAACTCTCCAAAGATTGTGTACATGGTTGCATTCTGGCCAATCAATCGTTTTGCAGAACTGAACTGATCAGGTAGTCTATCAAGCACTCTAGCAGTCAGGTCTACTACGCTGAAACAGACCATTGCTCAATTCTTTCAGGGACAGCTTAATATAAAATCAATGTTATTCCACAATTTCGAATCCCTGAACAAGATTTTTAGCAGAACTTCATTCCTCAAGAGCGAGGACTAATCACCGTCTGTTGTGACCACTATCAAAATCACGATATATAACAATGCCACTAGAAAGTAAAGATCCACAATTTTCTACAAGATATTACGATAAACTGATGAAATGTAACTTCCACAACCTTTTCTATTAATAAATATTTTGATAGAAATGGGAAATGGTGTCCCTCCTTGGCTACATTAAGACTGTAGGATGACAAACTGCATGTAAGAAAATGTTGTCTTCTCAACTTTCAAAGGCAAAAAAGAAATGAGGCGTCTAGACCGAGTCTTCTGGATTGAAAAATACCGACCCATGAGTACTTAACGTTTTTGGCTGGCCTTGCTCCCCAGTCCAAGGCACGAATCATGGAATTTGAGCTTTGGAAGGTGGAGTACCCAATCAGAAAATGCAGCACGTCCGTAGGACAAAGAAACGAATGAAGTAGGACGATGATACCTTGTTGACTTCACTCACGGTATCCTTCTGACACGCTCCCTTGATTGTCCATAGAGCATCTTAACTTGCATAGGAATAATATTTATAACACGGGTCAAACCACATCTTAAGAAATTTAGACCTTATCTGCTGTCGAAAGTACTATTAATTAAACATCGATCAAGGATATGGGACGTACTTACGGTACAAGACCTTCTGTACAGCTTAGCATCAATCATCTGTCATAAGGCGGATGACAACTGATTAAAGGTCCATTCTGGACGCATTGCACCAACTACCTAGACAATACCTAAATCTATGGACTGATCCTCACAGAGAAGATGGTAAGTTGACAAAGATCTCATTAAAAATAGGGTCTCTAAATTTGCGCATACAAAGAATTCATTAAGATGGCTTTAATCACGCACCCGATGAGAGTTAGATGACGGTAATGGTGATGAAGGCTGCGAAGCATTCTATCATTTGACCATAAAGCATAACTGGAAGATTTACATCAAGGAGAAACTATATGTCTATGTCCTCAGTGTTATCAATATTTTTCAACTGCATGCGGGATGAGAAGACACTGTTGGAGCGATCACCACAAACTCAGAGACGATTTGTCAGATTGTGGGCATCTTATCTAGAACACGAGTAGTACAATACTTTCGTAAAAAGAGGAGGACGGCTGGGAAATTGTATGAAAATTAATCACAAAAATTTGTCTAATGAAGATTTTGAAGAAAAATCTCAAACAGCTGTTGACCTGATTATTGTGGAGTCAGATGAAGTATGGTTCTCCTGATTCCTTGACTCCCACTTAGCTCCACTTCATGAATTTTAACTTGCTGATAGTTTGGAAATTCTCCCATGATGGAAAGATGTAAGGTCTTTTCGCACTGCTATGAGAAATAAATAAATACATTTTCATTATTATATTATTTTATTAGTGACTTTCTCACCAGCATAATAACTTTTGTCTTATCTTTCCGAAACGCAATAAACAGACAAATAATTTCGGAAGAGAGTGAAGGGAGACGTTAAAAAGGCAGAACGCTGTAACAATCCAGCATGAAAGAAGTGCTAAGGGGTTCTTGAAATCCAAACAGATATAAACAGATAGAATGCAAAAGCAGGCAGAAGAAATGATTGTGGCACAGTGTACAAAATATTGCTCAAAACAGAGCTTGAGCATGCTAATGGATGAGCAGAGAGATTGGTGTTTCCAGTGAAAAAGATAAAGTGGAAGAGGTGGGCTGGTGGGAGAAGCGTGAGGGGTGGGTGAGGGAGGTTGAGGAAGAGGTTATTAAAAAGTATTAGACATATGCTTCTCGAATTTTGCTATCACCAACATAATGACGACACCAATTACCATTCCCATATTTTGCCAGAAAAATAGAACTGTAGGCAAATGGCAAGTTCGGTAACCATGCATCCGACTTGTGGTCAATTCCGGCATCTGAAAGATAAAAGGTAAATATTTATATTACTTGCGACTGATTGGTAGCACTTTTGAATGTGTGTGCAATTTTCACTTGAAAGCGCTTAGAGCTTCTTGCCGTCACCACTGATGATAAGAAAATGATTAATAGCTAGATAATTTCATCAAAACAAAAAGATATGGGAAATAATCCTGTATAACGGAAAGTAAGCAAACTTATTTTTAAAGCTTCCATCAAGATTCAACGATGTTCACTAGATATAACGACTAGATATAAACAACTAGAATCAATATGTATCCACTGAAAGGTATACTTACGATTTTTAGTAGACGTGTACTGAATAGCTTCTAAAACGCGAATTTTAAGCCACCACAGTAAAAACGGCTTCTTGACAGGTCGTCGTTTTTAAACAATTAGCTATGAAGATGTCAGCAAGGATTTCCAGACCAACTATACTTTAATTGGTAGACTCTCGTTAAGACGTGGCTGTATAGCCAGGAACAGCAAAGTCCCTTCGTCTCAAGCCCTATGGAATTAACGTGAAGGTCGATTTTTTAAAGCAACAATATGTTGGACTTTCAGAATGCTTGATGGGTAGCCTTCATAAGACCTTGAAACTAAGTCTCTTCAATTAGTCTCCCCTTGAGTAGCAATTCACAGCCTATTTGACGAGAAAGGAACATTCTCATACTCACGTCCTAAGCGTTTTAACCAGTGTGTTTGATCATAACATCCGATCGATATGTGCCCATAGGCATGGAACTCTTAGCATCATAATTTAAATATTGTTACGTCAATGGCTTAGATAATGCGTTGGGCAAAGCTATCTTATACGTATGTACTCTACAGCGTGGAGATCCTCTAGACCAGATTAATGCGGTGTTCCAATAGTGTCACCCCACATTGCAGAAGCCGAATTAGAAGCTCTACATAGCTCATCATAATACGAAAACAATTAATTTATAATGCACCATTAAAGGCAACCTAAAATAATAAAACAAAGTCTTCGCAAGCCGAAAAGGTGCAAACATATAAAAGGAGGCTAATGTTGGGCCAACAAACACACTTTTTTTCTATTAAACAACTCCCATTCGGATGTCTAAGTGTTAAGCAAAAAGTCGGCCTTAAATGCAGACTTACGGATAACGTTCGCCAAAATAAAATTGAAACGACTATAAAAAAACCCTCGAAACATATAAAAACTCCTTCAAGTTTTATCTGCCCTTACCCAAGAAAAATGAAATATAACTTGGCACTTGAGCTTACCATATCTACCAGAGCAATGTAGACAAACATGCCAGCAGTAAGAAGGAAGAGCCAAAGATTGACGGTAGGCATTGAGCCTAGAAGTACTCCAAGAACCATTCCAGCAGCACAGAGAATACTCGACAGGGTGTTGTAGAAGAGAGCTGTCTTCGCCGACATGCCTGCATGCAGAAGCACCGCAAAGTCACCTATCACAAGTTTGCAAAGATAAATAGAGATTGAAAGAAAGATATAAAAACGAAGTGCTACAGACAAGTTTCATGAAATATCCGTGATTCTATTGAAGCATATCTGAAGTAATATCTCTTTACGCCTATTATACAAAACTAAGGAAGGAGTGCTGTCTCTATACAAATGCTTACTAGATTAGTATTCGAAAGGTCTCTGAAATATTGTCAAGTAACATTTTTACTCAGAAGCTGGAAACGATGAGGAAATTCAAAAGCACTTTTACTTCAAGTACTTTATTACATTTGCTCACTTTCTCGCCACTTAGACAAATAGAGAGGAAACAATACAATTGGCAGAAATACCGGCACAAAGAGCTGAACAGAAGGCACGTAGACTAAATTAATGTGCGAGTAGATGGCTGACACGTAAGTGAGCGAGCAATTAAAGATTTCAAGTCAAAAAAGGAGCAAACAGTTATAATGAACCTGACAAGTTCCTCGATTGTGTACCGGCCTTAACGATTTTTCTATCTACATGCCTCATCCTTCTCTCTTTATCTCTTTTGTAAGTGGAATTCGCAAAATTGAGAAGAGGAACAAAGTGCTGGGTTTAGACGGCTGGAAACAACCAATTGTCTAATCAAGAGATTAGTCGTTAACGATTACGCTACAAAGATCACAAATAGGCTTTGGAGACAATGCCAGCCCAGAGAGAATGACCCGGATAACTCAAAAAGGAGTAAGTAATCAGTCAGCACCAAAGGTATTTTCCTACAAAATGTTTTGAACCTTATTTACTCCGGGTTCTGGTCCACTTCATTGACAAAATATCAATGCCCTCTTTCAAATTAGAATATGCGTACTTTCTTTCACACCACTGCATTGGGGATTGGCATTGGCAGTGAACTGTCACACTCCAGCATGGTGCCATGCTCCATCGATTTAAATTCAAATAAAGAAATTACCCAACTTCTCAGATGACCTAGGTACTAAGACGGTTAGTCCCAAAAATGTCAATCAATGTAGAATCCGTCAGCGAAATGAGATATTAGTATACACCGATCTGTCGTCGAAGATGATGAGTATATGCTTTACCGAGAAGTGAAAAATACGCATCCAACAAGTGAGCTGCATAGCCTATTGTGAATAAAAAACATGAAGGTGCATTCTGCTTTCAACATCTGACAGTTAGTCATGGCAGGACGAATGAAAAGAGCATCCATCAATTCCCAAGTATTGTAAATCACCAAGCTCATTATTACTGAATCACTGGATGTAGGGCTAAGATAGCATCCTTGAACGACAAAGCAGTAGAGGAAATATATGGGTGCAGAGTGAATTAATAAGGAGTTGGGATTCAGATATACTTAAACGAAATCGTGTTTTGCCTTATATAGAAGTGGGGTTATTGTAGCAAATTGGTCACTTCGACCCACTCTTGTTAAACATCGACTAGGATAAAATATGTTTGAGTATGAAATCCTAACTTCATCAATCTTTTAACTATCCACTAGCACGAATTAAATAGAAGGAAAATAGAAATTAGACTAGAACAATTACTGTCACGCATCTTAAATAACCCAATATAGCACATTTTCCTATCGCTTCACACCATAAACAAATAATTCCTTTAAAATGTAATTTGAGAAAAGATCACAGTAAAAATCGACACAACAGGTCAAAAGTTTGTAAGCAACCATAAGTGAGGTCCGTGATACCGCAAGTTGCAAGAATTTCACTTGGCAAAGGCTAAATTTGAATATCACAAGTCTATTGATCGACAGTTTTAAAATTCTGACCAATCACAATACAGAATTTTGAATTATAGTTGCTGCAGTGCGAGATAGAGTAGACGAGGTCGCTGAATTAATAGCAGGGTAAGAGCAAAATTTGCAGATAACATTATTCAAAGCATATTCTGTTTTGAATGCCTGACCTCTAATTATAACAGTTTAATCAAAATTTTTAAATAAATTGAATAAGATCTACATGACACACACACAACATATTTAACTATCAAGAGACACAATCTAACTTAAGAATTTGTTAATAGGAACTAGCTAATCGTACGAATTTTGGTATTAGAGGAGTTATTCTATTGGTTCGTCAAATATTACGTGGAGAAAATACCCTAGATACTTTAAATATATACAGGGTGTTCAAGATAAAATTGAGTCTGATCGGGAAATAGAAAAAAAGTGACTGGTAACTACAAAGTTCAATAGATTTAAAAGAATGCAGTAGACAAGGAAATTACACAATTTTCAAAGAACCTTACTTAAAATAACCACCAATCCGGAACCTGGAGCAAGATGATGTTACACTTTCAGTGGGAAGGTTCTCAATAACTGCTTACATTCTGCCCATGAAATGCTTTTCTTTGTAGTATTGCCACGCTTATTAGCGCTATTTTCCACAGTGTCCACTGCACATATAATAGTCTACCAGAATAAGATCTTGTGGCGGTGCATTATGACTGATGTAGGCGTAAAAATTGACTCAACCACTTTTCACTTTTCTCTGAGGTGTGACAAGGGGCTTACTACCCTTGCAACCATACATGGTGGCCTATTATTTACTACACTCGTTTTTTATCCAAAGCTTAACTACTGCTGTGGTCAACAATTCCACTTAAGTATTTAAATTCAACTTAAGCCAATATTTAAAGAACTACGTAGAGAGACATCATCTCACATCACATATCTGAAAATCATGACAATTTGAGTAAATTTAGTCTACTTGACGAATCGAAGAGTGTCTCCTTCGGACTCTACACATACCAAAGCATCGGTTATTCTGAATGTCGTTGCTTTTGATCTACGCAAAATTACTTCTTCTCGGAAAAGAACCAGACTGTTTGTTCTTCAACAGGATACTTCATCTTACTTAAAGTTCCTTCGCCTTTGAGACAACGGTTTTTAAGGACCTTTTCTGTGAGAATTTGGCCTCTGTTTCACTTGTTTGGAAGAATAGTAGCGAAAGTTTTCATTACTTGCAAACTGTACGGTAGAGGCTGAAATATCCCATTAATTGTGAGAACAAAGCCTAAATTCCAATGACAGGCTGCTCCAACGTTTGCACAACAAATTTTCAAGGAAGGTACTAGGACTGGTAGACAAGTGGCAAGGGCTTCATCAATTTGTACCCTACTTTTAATACTTGACAGGTTAAAATTCCGAATATTCAAGACTCTAGAAAATTGCTAAAGCCATTTTCAATTAATTGGGATGGAAACTTACCAAGAATCCTGAAAACTAGATGAATAACGAAAATTCAACTGCAACCACAAAACTCAATATACAGAAGACTACATTGTTCTTGAATTTTAAATGTTTAAGATAAACATTGACTGAGAAGTGAATTTATATTTTGCCTAATCAAATAATTTCATCGTTTTTCATAGAACGTCGAGCGCGCTTAAACACTGTTACAATTTCTCGATTTAATGGAGATATACGAGGCAGAAACACTGTTAAGCTGTCCAAGTAGTTTTTTTAATCGAATTGAGCCCAATGTAATTCAATCCTACCTGTGCACTAAAAAAATGCTTTTCAAACTTCCTAATGTGCCGACAGTTTAACAAGATCTTGCAAATCTCTTTAAAGAATTACTGTTCGATAACCATGTAAATCCTGTGACCTCGGCAAAAGGACAACCATCTCCCGTAGAGGGGAAAGATCACTTCCCCGAGGCCAACTCTTCACATTACTAATACTACAGAGAGTGCCACAGACGCGTCCTTCTAGCTGCAACTACATACGCAATATGATTCAAGCACCAATTTTTCACGATAGATACACATGCACCCCACTGTCCAAAAAAAGGTCATGTTTTTTTATCGCATGCACTTTATCCTAATTATAAAAAGATCAAAAACAAAGAAATGCATTGTTTTTGTCTTATTCATTCTCAGATTGCCGGCTATCTCTGTACTTTGTTTAGATTCTAGAAGGGAGCAAGCCAATGGTGATAATTGATGTGTGTAAGACGTCACAATGACCTGAGGGGAGAATAAGCCCCTGCTAAAGTCGTCTTTCAATTAACTGTGAACGTTTATGCGAAATTTGAACAAGGGTATGAGGCAGGTAATTTCATGAAAACGCTCTTGTTATGGGGGCTTGTGAAAACTATAATTCCATTCTGAGATTGCATTTTCCAGCAATTGCACCTCGTTAGGCTGTCTTAGATAACGACTCATTAGACCCTATGAATATGGCCTTAGAGAATTAAGGGTTGTTATTTCTGGTGAACGCCACGTTGATAGAAATTACACATTGATGCTCTTCTATTTTAGAGCTTCATCAAAAAGAATAAGCATTAAAAATTTTCCTTTCGTGAAATTATTAATTTAATTTATGTTTTCTTCCCACTCTTATTGAAAATAACGCTCATTGCTGAGATATTTTAGGTGAACAACTAATAGTCCTATTACACTGTGGATGGTCGGGTTGAAAAAAAAACATTCCGTTATAACGAGAATTCGTCTCTTGTTTCTTCCAAACTGGGATATCGGCTTGTGGATACTGCAAGCTCCAAATACAGATCTTAGAATTGGACCACCATAGAGACATTATTCCTAGGGGAAATTCCTTTCTTAGCTTTAAGAGAAGGTAAGATTGGTTTCCATGGAAGTTTCCCTGAGCTTTCAGAAAATTAAAAGATTCAAAGTCATGAAAAATTCGGAAAGCCAAATGGATATTTACTTGTCACCTCTGACTTCTTGATCTATGAAAGCCAAGCAAGAGAATTGAAATTGCTTACAAAAGTTAGTAGAAAAGAAATTTTGGATAGGATACAGTTCTTTTTACAATGAATTCTAAGAATTTCAATAACTTCAAATTCAACCTTTCAATAACAGACCAGCGTGATTAAATGGCCACCAAGCAGAAAGTTACCTGCAGATTAATAAAAATATCAACCGAAAACCGTATTGAAATGTCAAGACAAATCGTGCAAATTAGTCAACTGGTTAATATGTACTGAAATCTGAAATATAGAGCATGAAAGAATGGGACAGCGAAGTACACAAATTAAGTAAAGTTGAAATGAAAGGAAGCCAAAGTCAGGTTCTTGTAAAGACACTTAGTGAATTATTTCACCATTCCTAGCGTGCTGACGCCGCCTCTAGATTAAGTACTTAAAGATATTTTGCACTGGCATGAGTGATAGGGGATTGGAGAACATTTGACGAATATTCAACTCGCCTAAAAAGCCAATCAATCACCAATGGCTACAATCAACTACAACTACAGATTCAATGAGTCATAGAGGCAGCGACTTGCGCGTACCTTTTAGACGTAGTACACCACACAGCCAATTGTATGCACTGCCCTTAATAACCTTAGTATTAGTAAAATAGCTAAATAAGGACTCACCAAGTTCATGAGGCAATTCATGACAGAGAACAGCCAGTGCAGTAGAAATACCTCCATTCATATCAACAGCAAAGGAGGCACCGATAGCGATACCATCACAGAAGTTATGCAGACCATCTCCAACCACTATGGTCCATGCAATTGCCTTCACGGAGCTCAAATCATGGCTGTGGCCATGATGATGTCCATGAGGTTTACTGGGATGCAGAGGACCCCTTCTGGAATGTCCATGATGATGACTGTGATGACGATGTCCATGCCCGTGATGATGATGTCCGTGAGTGTGGTGCCCATGACCTTCTTGAATGGCCTTGTCTGCCTTCTAAGTATAAGTATATGCACATATATAAACCAAGATGTGAAATACAAAACAGGTGTTCACTTATCAACCTGTTATTATAAATTAGGAAGGAAAAAGCCACAGATCGTGAACGGACTGACCCGGATTCTGGACACAAGCAAAAAATAAGAAGTGATTCCAATTATATTGAATATCCCAAATCTTGAAGATCACTTGTCTAACCAAATGTTCAAAATGAAAAGGACTTGATTTAGAGTAGAACCAATCCCCAAGTCTTTGAAATGTATTGAGGAAAGATCTGTAGAAAGAATATAAAGTGTCTCCAGGAACTAGATTTTCCAATACTTCCTTTCATATAATTATACATTAATATTAGGACAATCAAGCAAATTAAAGAGACCTCAGAAATTAGAAGATTAATATTCAATCAGCCTGGCTCAGTTGGGCTGATTTAACTTGCAAAGAAACGCAAAGTATTTGACGTGGTTAAATATCAGTTGAATACTTTTGAGCCCCCAGTACAAACTCCATTCTTATGTTCCTTCAAGTAATTTACTTCATGCAATTCCGAGACAATCATAATAAAGAATTCTCCGGCTGGTACTCGCTAAGAACATGACACTCCGATGAGAAGAGCTATAAAAATGGCGGCCACTCGCTTATGACTTCAAGGCTTCAAGTTTATCATTAGAGTCCGCCTTGGGCAAACTCTAGCAATGTTTTCCTAATATCGTGATAGCACTTAACCAAAAAAAGACTTGGGAATCATCCATATCAACTTAGTCCGAAATTCAAGGAAAACATTCAGAAACTTCATATGTGGGAGATTTAAACATGAAGTAGTGAACTACTCATTACGCGCAAGTGTAAAGGTTGGATCCAAAATTCAGATGAAATCATTTACCGTAGGTACTATTAATTATTACTCTTATTCTGAACTATTTCAGTATTCCGGTTTAAAGATGAAATCCTGAGATCATAAATCTTCTCATACCCAACACTTGTTCGAAGTTATGACACCAAAAGATACGAGAATCAGTTATGGCTTGTCCAATGTGCAATCTTGCTAGGTTAGAAGTTTCTGAATCGGTGTTCATAGGTGTACATTCAGTGATTTTGATGGTCAAATTTGCTGATTAGATCTGGTCAAAAGAGAGGCGCTCGAATCCCAGGTTCTGATAGAAACGGTCGCAAGAAACCACCATCCCCTTGTCTAGGTCCAGTGTTATAAACACCTGCATTCTAAAAGGCTTGAAAGTTAAATGAATGCGCTTGTTAACTGCTGTGATACGCACGAACACCAATGGAAATAAGAAATTTTATGTGAAAATAATCGGGCGACCTTTAAGATCTTTTAACTTATGTAATGTGACTCAAGCATCGCCTAATCGAGGTATACGCAGTTGACCTTGCCATTTGTATCAGCAGTGTAAACTGAGCAGAAGGGTGACCTAACCAACCCATCCAACCAAATCGAGCATACAAGAATCTCGTTGAATTCTTCTTATGTATACTTCTAATGCAGTGAGATGGATAGAACAGAGGAAGCGAAATTAATCTAATCATTTAACGGCGTAATAACATACTGTAATACGCACCTTATTGACTTCAGTATAATCGTCATCACCGTCATCTCCGCTTTCACTTCTACTTCCATCATCATTATTTGAGTAATCGCCTTCAAATTTGACGTGCCTCTTCGATTCCTCGTCCTCGCTATCTTCGAGATTTAGGGATATGGAATTACTTGCAACTCCGTTGATATTTGTACCTTGCTCATCTAAGAAAGACGTAATTTTAGTAAAAAAAAAGAAGCAATTTAACATATAGATAATAAATCTAAGTCACAGCAGTGGATGATATGAAATATTGATTTCCTGATTACGCATAAAATTACCCAGTATTGTTGAAAGTAAACAAATCCTACAAACAGGATACAGTGAGCATGAGAGCGCGCAAACTTACTGGCAAGAAATTCCGAACAACGAGCATTATCCAATGGTCTAGAGGGGGGTCTATTGCAGAGATGTCGTGTACCGCTAGGAGGTCTTTCATCCTATGAACAAAAACACATGCTTGTATAAGAGACACAGGAGTTGGTTTTGCTGGTTGATTTCGTGTTATCCTCAAACGAGGACACGGAAAAAGAGAATGACAGTAGGTCTGTAGAAGTCTGAGAAATCTTACCAATTCACAAGTGATTTCATCAACTCCAATGCGATTAGTACAGGGGTTTTCTCCGGGAGTTCTCTGATTTAAATCAACAAAAGGTTCATTACTGGCACCCTGAGATGGTGAAGGGGTCAGGTCAGATGATTGACGTGTCAAGGCAGCGACGCTATTGGCGATGGATTCCTTGCCATTCTCGAGATTATTAGGGGAAAGAGATTTTAGCTTCTACAAAAATGATAAAATCAATTATTAACAAGATCATTTTCAGAGAAGAGTAAAAATAAAAGTAACTCACTTCATTTCTCTTAAGTTTTCTCATAGATGTGCGGTTTTGACAGATAATTGTTATTCTTTCAGTTAAGAAGAAAGCATAAATGCCCAAAATAACAATCATGGCTTTCCAGATAAAAGTATCATGCAGATTACCGTCTTTTCCGTTTGATTCGTGGGAATGACCATGGCTACTAGAGCCGTCAGAGAGTAGGGCCTGGAGAAATTAAATATTTTGTTTCAGAGACTGTCAGAAATTAAGTAAATAATGAATTTAATGGAAGATAGGTTACGTGAGGAATAAGATGCAGGAAGGTATCTCCTATGAGTGAGCCGACAGAAAGAGCAATTAAAAATTGAGTGACGACATTATAAAATTTTCTTGACATCTTTGAGACCAGAGCAACCACAAGAAGACCGGAGAAACTGATTATAATAACTGCAATAATACTAGCAACCCAAACTAAAAATAGATAAATGGTAAATTTTTGTTTAAATATTGAAAATAAATAAGAATATTCGAGTATGATAATTTAATGAAATATAAAGATTGAAGAAGAAAGAAATTTTTAGATATCCAACTAATTTGAAATGAAAAATACCAACCTTTCCAATTTTGGCTAGCGTATTCGGGGTTGGCTTCTGGGTGATTTAAATGGCAATCATGTTCGACAAGATCAAAAATTAAAGTTGGCAAGATTATTCGCAAAGCCTCTTTGTCCAAAGATCCATTAACAATGTTCTTTGCATCAAAACACTGTTAAAAGTAAAATGGGGTTACCAGATGAATGGACTGAAAAATACCAGATCAAAATATACCAACCTTCTCTACTGGGTTCCTCGTATCTGAAATGAGATGATCTAAATCTTCATTACGAATGGAGCCACTAGCTTTATATTTTGCAAACAACGAGTTGAGATGGATTTCGGGGTCTACTTTTAGGGTATATCCCTCTGATTGTGCATGAGTTTCAGAAGGGAAGATAAAAAGAAAAATTAGCCCGATAAAAAGATTGCCAT
The DNA here is from genome assembly GCA_000469805.3 of Hymenolepis microstoma. NCBI lineage: Eukaryota > Metazoa > Platyhelminthes > Cestoda > Cyclophyllidea > Hymenolepididae > Hymenolepis > Hymenolepis microstoma. The sequence goes on along the minus strand of LR215995.1, from coordinate 2,779,747 downwards.
GATGCAACCCGTTTAAAAATGTTCGTCCCATATCGTACAATCTCCCAGCCACCAGACAAGACTTAACACTTCTAAATAGATTGCGTGCCTGCACAGACCATATATTTCCACCAAAACAACCAATAGGTGTCAAGGCCTATTTAGCAAAAACACTGTGATTATTTTAACACATATTAACAAATATAAATTGTTACACTACTACATTTTGACGTTAATAGATACCAATACTTTATTTGTAGAATTAATCAACTTAGATTTAATTGAAAGAATCTAGTTTTAGTCGGTCACAAAGAGTTAACGTGACCAAAGTTTGGCAAAAGTAAGCCTGCGAAAATAAAATAATACTCTGTTGGTATACTTGATTTGAATCACCTCTAACGATAAATAAGTGTGGTTTTGTGCTTCAGTTACATAAAACTATATAAATATCTTAAATGTAGAGAAATCGAAAACAATTGTTATTTAATTTAATCATTTTCAAGCTAATTTATTTACTGTGGCTGTTGAATCAAATTTGTTTTCTCGACCTCTCTCTGCTTATGATTATTTTGTAACAGAATAAAATGGCAATTACTTTGCAAAATGCTTCGATTGGCCCAGTTGCTTGCTAGACTTTTAATATTTATATCATTTCATTTTCAAACTTAAACAAGCATAAACAAACCCATGATTACGCTGTCTTCCTATGTGAGTGATGACAAAATAAAATACATTTCGCACTCTTCCCCCATTACTATATCAACAAGTATGTGAGAGCAGAAAACCTGAATCATCTTAAATGTTTCTGTATTTTATAAATCTACCTACTAAAATAATACAAGTACGATAACTCACAGTTTACACTTGTGATCTACAAGTAGGAAATCTTCGGATTATCGACACTAAAATGTACCAAAATGTTAAACAATATAAGGACTTCGCAAGGATGCCACATTCTGCACTCACTTGCGTCATATTAGCATCAAAGCGCAGTTGGTGCCTCAAAATAAAATACTTGATTAGTTATTTCCAGTTGTACTTCGCGTAACAATAGAATTTGCCGAATTATTGTAACGGGTTCGGAATTACCACAATTTTGATCGGAAAATTGCTGTCAAACGCACCAATTTGTTTTATTAGCATATAGCACCTTCACTTTGGTCTGAAAACAGCTCGAAACTAATTAGAAACTTACAAGTACTATTACCTCCATCAAAGTAATATATGACGATGGGCGACAGAATGAAATGAATAAAACTGCCGAACGGGTTTCTTTCCACAGACATTAGAACGTTCGATTACAGCTACTATATTGGGGGAGTGAAATCCTTCCCCTCCCCGTCGCCCCCTATTGCTCTATTAGTTGATAATAAGGTAGCCCAACGATAGGAGTGCAGAACAATGCTTTGCCAAATTTGGCATCGATGCCACTTCATCATTCATCTTTCACGTTATTACCATGGCAGGTCACGGTGGAAGGAAAACAACGTTATTTATCGATTGATTCCTTGCCAACGGACCATATTCTATCATATCGAACGACGAAGTCAAGTAAGAATCAATGGTTAACTGAATTTTCTCCGGCCAATCTAACTGATACGATTGAATAAATTCGAAACTGCATCAATAAAATTGGTCTGCCAAATAAACTAACCTTGCCCAACTAGTCTCTGATGTCCCACCATATATTGAATTCTAAAAGCCAAAATCTCCTTTGCACTAATATGGTGAATATAAAGTGCTTATTGAAATCCTGAAACGACAGATAAAAGCAAACAGAGAATGATACATCGTCAAAACGAAATTAATTAATGTCATTTCAATAAAAATCTTCATTCTAGTGTCCTTTTTCTAAAATGAGTGTGGCTTGACCGCTGAAAGTACAGCCGTTACTGATTCAAATACACATTAGTTGTACTCCCGGAGGTCCTCTAAATCGATAGTCATCTTTTTAACTCCTGCTTGTCCACTAAAAGAACATCACATATATTTCTCTTCTAATCAAGACTTAAAATAAAAGAACCTCTGGAGACAGTCCAGCTATGTACATAACGAAATTGACTTCAAACATTTGGCAGAGCAGAAGCCCAGTACGTTAGTTGTGGGAAGCACAAATCATTATAACACAACAAAGTTGAATAAAGCGGAAATAATGACGGTACATAAAAATAAATATTCAACGAAAACAGTAAAAATTGAAAACAATACGATTAGTTGACGCCATCACCTGATTGGATTATTTACATTTCAACTGCACAGACATGAAAAAGGATCTAAAACACAAAGAAATAGATTATAGAAGTGCCTCCCATTAAATAAGGATAAATTGACTTTAAGCTCACCTGAACTAACTTTCAAGATCTTCCTTGTCAAAAGGAATTTTCAGTTCTGGAGGGTCGACACCAAAACAATACTTGCGCGAAGGATCCCTATAAGCATTCGCATTCACAACAGACTAAAAGTAGAAGAAAAGATAAAAAAAAAAAATATGCAGCTATCCTTAACTACCTCAGAAGAAGTTCGACAACGTGAAGAACATAACTCGAAAACTGATCTTGATGATAAAATGTCCCGTTGATTTTCAATTTTTGCTAACAGTAAAATATTCTTCCAGAGACCGCTCTTTAAAAATTCAAGATGTATGAATGCAAGTGTGAAGTGATATTACTTCAAATTATATGTCAAAAAATTTACGTTAACAGGGTTGAGACAGCATGAGACGCAGTTCTCATAAGACTGGCAGCAGAAAATCAATGAACATGTACTGCAAACGTGTCTTAGCGTTGATCTTTTAGTTCGATCACAGCAACCATTGATGAGTAAGTTTCTTCTAGGGCAGAGAAACCCACGATCATCTGTTATTTTGGTTGCCCCTTGTAGAGTATTATTGCAATACGATTTATTCGAGCTATCCTCAAATGTTTTAACTAAAAATTAGAATTCTCAATATTTAAATACAGTTCAGGCCATTAAAGCTTTGTTAAGTACACTATATTTTGACGAACCAGAATCAATCCATGATATATTGTAGTTTGTTTCTTGAATGTAAACAGACTTGCTGTAAATCTAAGAAAATATGAATTTTGATGACATTACATTAATATAAACTCTTGTGATAATTATCAAAAGCGAAAGACATATAGTAATCGTAAAAAGACGACGATGAATACACCGCAGAAAGTTGAACACTGTCATCTGAAGCCAAAAGCGGCTTCAAGGTTAGATTGAAAGCTAAAAGAAACCTTGAAATTCTTTTGTAATAAAATTTGATAACAGCAAAAATATCTATAACAGTGTTCTTAACATTGCATTTTTATAAGTTTATCTAAGTAGATCGATGTTGTGCGATTTCTATTTTGTAATTTGGATTTGTATTTGCATTTTGTTATATTTTTAAACTTCAAGAACTATTGCCTACTTTGGATAGATTACGTGCAGTATTTAGACTTTGCCATTTTTACCCAAAATACATAATATACGTTGAGAGTGGCAATAACATAATGATGTGGGAATTTTGAACTAATTAAGGTAAAACGAAAATTAAATTAAACTGACTAAACATTTAAACACATATCCTTGCAGAATTCTAAATATTAAATGTGAAAAATAGTTTTCAATGATATTCAAATTACCCAAAGTGTAAGACAACATTAAACCCATTTTCTTTTCTCAAAATGTGTAAAATACGCTACTGGAAAAAAATCAGCGTTTTATTCAATTATCCATTTGTCAACACTTATATCTTGACGTTGATATCTCCCTGTGACGATTGTAATCTGTGTGGATATCTATGTACAAATATGAAGACCTGAACGTCCTATGGATAAAATTGCCTGGATCTTTTCATTTCCTATGACCAGGTGGGAATTGATAATGTGAGAAAATTGTTGGAAAAATAGGCCTTAAACCCTTGTTAATAGCAATACCTTTGTTTACGTCACTGCTGATTGTGAACAAACTAATTGGTGCAATACCGATGATTAAAAGGAGAGTTCCCAAGTCAAAATAATTTTTATTGAAATCACAATATTTAATAGGAGTTTTCGAAAATCGAGTTGTGCGGATGTTAAAATGAAATATTTTGTGATTGAATTTGCCAAATGTCTAACATATTATGATTATTTTAACCAAATAAAACAAAAAACATCCAATTTTGAATTCCTGAGGCTAAAAATTGCCTTCGTTGGCATTATTTTTAACGGAATGGAGATGAGTATACATGTTAAGTCATCGGTTTTGAGCGGCAGAGTCTATTCAAACTGGATTTTCGAATTAGTGAATTAGCCCAAATTTGCATGTCCAAGCTGATTCCAGAAAATATTTATGATCAACATTGGTTTCATAGTTTAAATGTTCAAGCCTAAGTAAATCCTGGAAGCTTAAAGCTATTAAAAAGCACAGGAATGTGAAAAATCAGTATTGTCTTTTTACTTCAATAGCATCCAAAAGTTAGTAAACTTGTTAAGACAGCGATTGGTCAATTCATTTTTGAAGTGACTTGATTCCCGAAAGTCCTCCGAAGTCAATATTCTTGGACTCTTTTATTAACGTGAATTTTTCGTTAATATAAGTGGGCAAAACAGCCGTGTTATTCGACTGTAATTGGCCTACACAAAACACATTACATAATGAGAACTGTCGATATACACTTCTAAAAAGAATGTGTTGACAACATTCTTCCACTCGATAAAAGGGACCGAAATGTTTTTGGTTGAATACAGAGGTGCGAAAGCGTATTTTTTCTAATTGTATTTTGTTTGGACTAATCACATGAACAATGGAAAGTTAATAAACCAATAAATTTCTTACTACGTATTGCACTGTAATGGAAGAGTCCTGCAGTCGTTTATCTTCTACCCTGTTACTATTGCCAACTCTTCATATTTCTCGCCACTTTGTGTTTTAATAGAGATGAAATATTTTGTAAACCTAGAAAATGACATCTTTAAGAGTGCTACAAATTTGCGTTTTGCTGATAGCATTAGTATTTAACGAGATTTGGCTCTTGTGACTTGGAATGCAGAACTTATTTTCAATGCCTGCGTTATAATAAAGAAGTAATTTTTGGTAAAGTTTTGAGCACCTATTTAAGACATCCTTTTCATGAGTCTAGTCCGCCATCATTTTGTCAATTTGCATTTGAAGTGTTTCAGCCTTCACTATTTTCTGTAACAGCTCGTAACAGTTTACTGTCTACCAAACAATTTTAACAAGCGATTTCAATCACTGAGAAGAATATTGGAATTCATCATAAAATATGGCTTGTAAAAAATGAGTGAACTTGACCTGTTATTAGGGTGTGAACAGCTTGATAATTCCATTGTTCCTACATTAAGAGTTCTTTAATTTCTGATATGTGAACCATTAGTTTCGGTACTTGCCGATTTGTTTGGTTTCATTCCGTACATAGATCATTCTCTGTAATAAAAATTTCGAAAATAAATATTACATCAGTGCAGGTTTTAAGGAATTTTAAGTAAATTGAAACATACATAACTAAAATACTTTTTGTATATTTCGCTGTATTAAGCATTACCAGTTTACTGATTTCGGTCTTTTCGCATAGTAACTGGACGACGCCATGTAAGAATCTTAGGACTTGCTAAAAAACGTATTGTCCTTCAAAATAGCCCCAAAAGTGTCTCAACTTTGGAAAAAGGAAAAAATGGGTATAAGTGACAATGAAAGCGTAGTTATGAGCAGTTATAAAGCATTTTCTACTGACGAAATTAAAACATTTCGTCTTATGTTTTATTCTCATAGCCATTGAAAATGATGTTTATGCATTGAACTTTTCATATGAGAAAAGTATGAATTACTCCATTGTGTTCTTAGTTCGGGTTTCAGTTGTGGGACACGTCATCGCATGAGTGCACAGCGTGACTTGAAGGTGCGGCCGTTCAACTTCGCGTACGGATTGAGTGCAGAGAGGAAACACAGTCAATGGCCAATCAAAAGCCTCTGGTCGTTTTGCTTAATCCGCCATGTTGAATGACTAAGCTTCCTCCCTTGTTATACTCCACGTCATGCATGTCTAGAGTGAAGGCGTCCCCTGGATACGTCTGTTTCTTATAGAGCTTTGCAGTAGCTTAGCTACTTCAGTGGGAAGCACTAACTAGGAGAAATTTCCACTGAGGTTTCTGAGTACAGTCGGGCTTAGTTAAGTAGATAATCCGCTACAAACTGCAATAGATATTCGCTATATTTACAGGAACCTACACTTTCCTTCTTCCTACCTGGGATATCGGCTGGTCGATAGCAAGAATGTACTCAATTTACAGCGATGTCCAAAAGCAAATAAAGCGTTTTAATATATGCGCAAAGCTTTATTAAAATATATTGAGCATTGTTATTTGAAATCGTTTTGATGAAAAATCATGCTTACATTATGGACTGTTTCAATCGACACAGTTGGAGGCTACTGATTAACGATTTGTACTCACCCCTTCCTTACATTTTCCACTGTTCCGTCTTTATCTCGCGAGTTACTGTTGGCGTCGCAAATATAGTTTGATGCAGTGTATATTCATGACTTTCTGATTTGAAAACTGTGGCTACCTACTAGTTGCGATAGGACATCATCACAAGATATTCGGAATTATTATCATGGGCAAAATATGGGAGATTTCTCGGAAAGCATAACTGAAAGAAAGCATGCAACTCAAAGGAGAAAATCGATAGATTACATGAGGTCCATTAAATCGTAATCACAACGTTTTGAGATGGCAAATTTGAAAGCACAGCAGATAAATTTGCCTTATTGGCCATTCACCCAGAGATTATGCAGACACTTCATACCGAGACCAGATAAAATTAAAGGAGCTTTAAATAGAAACGGAAAAGTGCAGCTGTCAAATCAGGTAAGCAAATATGTAAAATAACGTTTATACAAAAAAACAACGATTTACGTTTGGACGAATGGTCTCAAGACAGTTTTAGTTATAAAATTGTCGCTTAATTCAGCAATTAAACTTATTTATTGTTTGAATTATTTATGCCAATAATCATATGATAACCTGGAATATATACCACATTCACATTAATCAATTTAAGAAGCCATCTCTTAGACGGTGCAATGAATACACCAGACCGAATAAATACAAAATATATTTCTTTTGTTTTATGGAATATCAAGACATTTGCAGATATGAGTTTTCATGGAATAAATGTGATTACGGAGAGAAATTTGTGGTTGACTTGGACGACTTCTAAACCCTTTGAGCCAGTACTGGTCCAAATTTCACGAAGGGTTGAGGTCCTGATGCCGAAGGATTTTCTCGTCTCTTCCGCAACCACGCCTGAAAAAGATGAATTTTTTATTTTAACACTTATTGGAAATCTTTAGAAAAATGGTGGAATCGCTTAGTTTTCTTACTCGGAATTGCTTATCTCGTTCAACCATTTCCCTTCTTCGTTTGTTGGCCTAAAAAGAAGAGGCATATTTAACTACTTCAAATATGTATATATATATATATATTGCGCAAATATATCGATAAAATTCTTCTTAAAAGAACAGATACAACTTTAATTCCAGTATTACTGCTCAAATATAGACCATAGAGATGGGGAAATAATGTTCATTTCAGGCAATTCGATGAAAGATGGGTTAGAGATCGTTCTAATCCCAGAAGGTGCAGAATAATATGGCCAGTGCTGCTTTTAAATCTCATCTGTGAGGGAAGAAATATTAGCTCTGGAAGAGGTTAACACATTGTAGACTACAAATTCGTCTCAGTTCTCACTTAGATTCTTCTGATCTGTTATCAATCTGAACTACGAGTCGATTCATTATTCAAGTGGAGTTTGAAATGGAACTCACTCCAAAGTAGAATGAGAACAGGAAAACAAGATGACAAGCGAAGTAGAAGATACAAAAGACGATGAATACGTCACGTTCAACTCGATTCAAGAGTGCTGTGCGTTCATCTTCCAGACGCTTCAATTCGGTCTGTCGCTGACGCAAATACGCTTTCTTTTCCCACAGACGTCGTTTGAGAGTGAAGTCAATTGCTCTTTGAAGGACTCCCAGTTCTAAATATTTGAAATCGCTTTTAATAATGTCATAAAAATTAGTTTTATTGACAACTCTGTTGATACATGTCCCAAAATTTGAAGCCAAAACTGTTCTTTTCCTTCGATAAACGGGTACAGTTCTATTCGAAGAATTCCATCTCCATATATATATATATATATATATATGTATATATATGTATAACTTCAATTTTAGAGTTTAATAACAATGGATTTATTATGAAGTGCAATTTCACTAACTTCTGCTCCATCAAATCACACCATCAAATCTTCTGAATCGTCAATAACGAGAGCAAAATATTTGGTGAAGCAGTGCAAATTATTCGACTGTAATTTCATCTCTTAGATCATGAAAATGGGACAAATCATAAAGCCTAAACTTCAAATCATTAGTTCATGGATCCGTAAACTTTTTAAAACGAAATTCAAAAGTCTTATGAATCAGTTTCTTCCCAAATGACTTCTTCACCTAAAATAGGACTACTTTATAATTTCATATAGAGGATGGTAGAACAAATTTCTCCCAAGGAGGACGATGGTAGCGGCACCCGTCTTCTCAAGATAAGTTTCAGACAACGCTTTATAATGTAGCTTCCAGTTACTTTTTGCTATAAGTTAAAGCTCAGAATTGTAGGTATAAAAAACGAACCTCTCTCTTCTTCACTCATTTCAGGATCGTAAATTTCAGTCCTCAGGGCCTCAGTAAATGATTCATTCATCCACGGTGGAACCATTTCTCTTGGAAGAAGAATCTGCAAGTGCAAATAGAACAATGAATGCAAAAGCATCAATAACATTTTTAAGGTACAACCAACGTATTTTATGCAGACTTCGTAAGGAAAGAGGCTTTACAACTACACCTGTCCAGTCACTTCGGAATATTTTTGTCTGGTAGTTGATGCTTATTCTTAAATATCTGTGTCCAGAAAGATGGTAAGTCAATCTCCAGAATTTTATATCTTGGCAACAAGTAGTGACATCTTGTAATTCTATGCTATTCGTGTTCTGTTTCAATTAAATGTCCGTTGATAGGCTAAAATTGGTCCATTTAAGTCTGCACTTTCTCAAGTAACAATCATATGATTTATTATAATAATAGAACATGAGGGGTATGCCTATAAAATAAGATTGCTCGTGAAATTCAATGAATGTGTAAACTTTATAAATAGAACTTCAGTACAGCCCCATACGCCAACAGGCTGATACTTAGCGCATTTCTTAACATTGAAACAGCGAAAAAGCTTTATATGGGTCAACATCTATATGTGAAAGTTTCCATAAAATGTCTATTCGAACACCAACCGTGGATAAAATTTCAAATTTTACTGTTATATATGAGCTTAAAACTCAAACCTTATACACCGCACATTTTACGCAAAATGTTTCATTCCTATAATCATAACGTAGATGATTAGACTAATTTTTATACACCTGTGAAGTTTTCACCAATTCAAATTTTCTCTCGAACCTCTTCCCCACATATTGCTACGGAATGCCGTACTTACTGTGATCACCTGTCAATACCCAAGTAACTCGGAAATCCCCACTCTCGAATGTATCATGATCACCTTTGGAGACTCCACGTGTCCTCGAACCCACTCGATGCACTCGATATGATCATTTATAGAGGTTACAGACGACTTTCGACACCCGAGCGAGTCTTAACTGAATTACATATACTCTCTTAGTGAACACTTACTTCATTCATTACCGCAATCTTCTTCCTCTCCTAGTTCCTGGTAGGTCTTCAAAACAGTCTGCTTATCACTGCCTCATTTCTCTCTCTCTCTCTCTCTCTCTTATAAGTTGGTATAAATAATATCAATAAATCCCCCAAAATAGATCTTCATTAAAGGTTATCCCGAATAACTCTGCATTTACGCAACTGAGTAGCAATGTGAGCAATCTGCACAAATGTACCTCTTAAAATTTCAGTTCTCCTTAATACAGAGCTGAGTAGAGGAATCTCACCTCGCTTCGCTTATTTTTAATTTTAAAATGGACTGAAAAATGATAATAAGGAAATATATAAGTTCCCTTTGATACGTCATCAAAGGTTTTGTCAATTATTTCTCCTGAAGCTATAATGAAAAAGGCTTATTTGACCTGCTAGTCTTCATGAAAATCGTGTTGTAAGATTCAGAAATGGACAGGAGGTTTCAAAAACACAGATTTTCTCAGAAATGGAGTAGCATTTGATCCGTTGGGCATCCCAGCAGTTTTAAAACAGCATTTTCTTATACTCACTGGTGGGTTGTTGGGAGAATGCAGAGTTGCGTTGATGAGCGGCAACTGACCAAATAGATCCATGATTTGTCCATTAAACTGCGGTGCCCCATTACTTATGGTTGACGGAGGGACGCCATTGAATAGAGAAGAGACGCTCCAAACGACGTCTTTGGAATTGGGTAGAGTAGGGTCGGGCAGAGAATAGACAGGCACTAGGGTAACAATCGCATGCCAGACGCTCACCTTACAGAGTATGCCCAACGACATTAACACGTATTTATCCTAAAATAAATAAACGAACAAAAAGAAATAAGCAAATCTTTTACAAATATACTTCCAATTTGATTAGATGACAATAACCAGTAATTTTGACAATAGTTATTTACTTTATCTGCGACTCACCAACGTCAATAAATCAGACGTCGATTATTTTAACTACACCACTTGTTTTGCTTTGGTAAAATCAGTGAACGATTTACTAAATTCGTTATTCCCCTCCTTCCACCCTCCCTCCCCATTTTAACACAGTTAAAGTTGATTGCAAACATTCAAGAGATTGTCAGGTCACAAGAATTTAGCCTTCCGCTACTCCTAGGATGCCTTCAGTAAGAAGTTTTTAATCGTTAAAACCGGGACAGTCACACATTCAACAGCCTCAGGCTGCTAAACTGCCATCTCATGCTCGCCAAAGGTCGGAAATCCGAGAAATGCCCAAATGTGCCTATTCTATTAATTTGGACAACAAATGACAGATGGAAAGGGAAACCAATTTGTAATACTTTGTGTCAAACTGTAGGACGTCATACAAAAATTTCAACCACTTCTAGAGACTGTCGCAAATATCACAAGTGGTATTTCAAGGCAAAAATAGAAGCAAGACCTTTTTCAATATGAATTCATTCATTATATTTTCTAGAGAACCCCATGTGCTCTCATTCTTCTATTTACCTTGGTCCCGGGTAATTTCAACAACCGAATGCCATCTTGCTGCATATGCATGAGACAAATAGAATACTGTGGTATGAAATATGTCCGAACTCTCATCTTGGGCAGTTTATTTTTTGTCATCAGTCACCGACAAGACGTCTCAGTGACATTTATTACTTGAAACATGAAAAGCTCGCTACTTTATTAGCATTGTTTAAAACAAATACCAAGTGTTTTGTGGAATTGTTGTCTTTCAAATTTTAGTCGACTGCTGTTTGCGGGGCAGAGTTAAGCTCCTTCAATTATGAGCATCTTTAATATCTTGGAATGGAAAAATATCTTTCCATTCTGTATAGTAATAGCGTTCGATAATGACAGAAGGCAGGGAATCAATAGCCCCGGCTTCCGTGATTCAGGTAAGCATGAAACTAAATTTTTTGGTATTACCAAAATCAGCTGTTTTATTGATGACTGCTCATGGATTCAGTAAAACAATCCTAATTCAGACCTGCATTCAAAGACTTTTTTGCGTACTCTATTTACTCATCCCGGATGATAAAAGCTCATTTATTTTGTAGGGCTAAATATTATAAATAACGGCAGATAAGTCCCACCTGATACCATTTCTCGGAAAACTGTCGGTCTAATAAAACAAAATGTTCAAATAGACCACACTTATGAGCCAGGTTTAAATAAAAAAGACCATCAAAATTGCGTAATATACATTTCACGTGAATATAATGCACGTATTTTTAATGAATGATAATCATTATATAAACAAGGGGATGAAGTGCTTTAAGTTAAAAAAGAACAGCATAAAACAAGATTTGAAATCAATGCGAAATTTAAGTCAATGCATTTAAACTATCATTTGCCACACGGTGAAGTATTTCAAGGTGAAGCGCGACAAAATTCGTAAATTTTGCCGATCACAATTGGCTATAGGGATCATAAAAAGTTATTTCGTTATTTATTGAATTTATAAACGCTAATTGCACGAGCCCTCAAATTTATTATAGTATCATAAGTTACTGGGAAAAAAGGCATCAAAAATGGGAATTACTTGAAAAAAATTTACACTTACCATAAATGTGAGATAGGAGATCTTTGGAAGAGATTGGTTGATGACAAATTTGAATGCAACGGAAGTAAGAAATAGAGTGAAGGAGAGTTGGAGACGATTTTCTGGACGTTCTGCTGACACAGAAAATGTAGCAAACGAAAGCCCAGTGATGAAAAACTACCCAAAAAAACAAGAACGTGGGAAATTAGGAAGGGTATGCCGAGCAGTTCCTGAACAACATGAATACAATCTAGACAAAGATAAGTTTCTAATAAGTATACAAATTTTTTAACCAGATAGTCATTTCCTGACCAAATGGAAAATTATTTTTACTTATATTTATATAACTGATTTTGAGCCAACAAAACAAATCTAAACGATTCAGTATTTACGCTTGGTCTAGGGATAAACAATTCTCGAGGTTGTCTCTAAGTGGTCAATCATTATTGCCAATACGGGGGCACAACGCCGTCTCCACAACTTGAGAGTCATTAGGAGAAAAAATACTACCGACCCTGCTTGTTTCGATGCTAGAAAAGACAATATGGACATTCTTATATAAAGTCTTAGAGTAACTACACTTCTACCTTATCTCTCTCTCTCCCCCTCTCCGAATCTGATCCCGCTGTGCCTAGCAATATTTAGTGGGCACGTAGATTATGGCAGCAGTAACTAGGAGCAGTGACAACCGCGATTTCCTTGGATTTATGTAAATGACTTTTAATTTTGACATGCGAATCTACCACGGGACGCTAATATTTTCATTTCCTGCCCGATTTTTTGAACTTGGAACGAAGGTCAGGCCTTAGTGAAAATGTATTGCCACACACGTGCGTATGCATCAATATTGAACTTCACTATAAATGTCATAATAGACTCGTGCAACCATGGCATTTCTATCGGGAAAAGAGGTGGTACATTTTCTACCTTTATTTTTTGAAAATTTCCCCCATTATTTCGATTACAAACTTATCTGCTTTAAAGATGAAGCTCTATTTTATAATCATCACGCTATCGTGAAATAAGTAGGATGGTGATCTATTCCATCAGAGTGAATTATCAAACAGTACTAAAAAATGAAGTTGATCGCTCTCTCTTAACAGCGAAATGAGATCGTTCCAACCTTGAATAATGTGTACAAATTGATCTAATTCCCAAATTTCAGTCTCTAAAGAAATCCGTCACTGGGTAAAATGCCAAATTTCCGTTCCTTTTATATCTGGTGTTAAATGCATAACTCAAAATATGGCCTGGATATTTCCATTCTTTTTACAAATGTATGATGGATCTGTTAAAACTCAATCTCTAAAAAACGGCTTTGAATTTTAAATGCATCCATTTTGACGTGTTATCAATAAAAAGTCCCAATCACATGAGAGGACATAGTCTAGACGAATTTTATTTTAATTTTGTCTTCTGCTTTTAAATTCCTTTTATTTCTCTGCCTGTTTAAAACTACTGACTGTTTTACAAATAAAATATATGGTGTGTGTGCATACGCTAATTACCACGACTACATGCATGAAACTTCAATTCTCAAGAATTCTGCCTCATTTATGTAAGCAGGTTTTAAATATCTTAAATTGTATTAGGTGTTTAATGATTTGTTATTTTAGGAATCAAATACGCTATGGTTGACTTCTCCCTAGCTTATTACTTAGAGAATAAAATAAATCATATCCCCGATAATAAGTAGACTAATATAAGCGGAATATGTTAGACTCGCCTTGGGCAGGCTGTTTTCATCAAATGGCAAAGACCATCTCAAATGCCAGCTACAACTAATAGCGCCAGTCGAATATCACAATCAGCAATCTAAAAGACTACAAATTTGGAGAAAGTTGACGTACCATAATAAGGAATACATTCCAGTAGAAGTAGCCGGGTCGACGGGCAGCTCTACATGTCACAGATATGCAGGGATGCTTTTGCGAGGAACTTGTAAATTCCTGCAAAATTGATTGTTTCGTGATTTCTATGTGTTCATGGAGTCGCCATTCCTACAATACCAATACGCAAATTGTAGTTTTGAATATATACTTTATAATACTTTACTCCGATTGCACATATCTTTCTGATGCATCTAAATAGCTTATCACTTCGTAGAAATGCGTTATTTTTAAAAGGCCGATTGTCCAAGTAGGTCAATAATGAAAAGGACTAAATGGTGACTTATATTCAGAAATTAAATTAATTATCACGTGATGTGTTAAGTATCAAAATTTTGGTATGAATGAGACATCAAAGCGTTGTAGATAAAGATTTCGGTCGATATTGTCGTAAAACCTCAGACTGTGCGATTTTAAGGAATACATAAACTTTATTTTTCTTCATAAATTTCAAAATTCTGTTTTTTTTATTTTGTATAACTGTTCTTATGAATCGATGATTGGTTTACATATCATTGAGGGTTCAAATTGTATTATGTTCTCCCAGCTTAGTGATTGAAATACTCAAAATTAAGAACAAAGAATATCTTTCGGCAAATTACAATCAGAATCAAATGACAATTGTGATGCTTGTAGACCCTCGGCCTCAACTAGCTCTCGGACAGAAATAGGTGGATCGCAGAAACGAACACGATTTGCTAGAATAGTCAGTGGCATGATTTGGGCCTGTTGAGTACACCCTGTAATACTCAAGCGCACGGATTCCTTGCAACGAACTCTTGCTCCCACCTAACTATCTGACGTTTGTATCGGTCTCCACGCATCTCTTAACTTTTACAATACAATGCTATTTAGGCTTGATGCGTTCTCAATAGAGTCTTCTGGTTCTTTTGTACACAGTTCCCAAAGTGTCATAATAATTTGCTTGATTATAACATATTTACCCTATCATTCCAAGGTAAAAGAAGGCAGGATGTCTTTGAGGCTTCCTTTTAGAAGATAAAGTTTCAGATCTAGTTTTGACTGCCATAGGTTCTCGTTTTGTAAAGTGGATAGGTTTTTAGAGATCAAATTTCCATGATTTCAGAAGTTTCGGATGCTGCTTAACCTTCTCATCTTCTAACCTTTCTTTTACTAAACTCCAGTCCCGAAATTGTGGAAATAAAATTATAGAGTAAAATTAATATAACTAGCAAATTACTGTAAAATATTAGCCCAATCATTTAAAAAAGTTTTACTATCCTACACAAATCAAAATAGTGAACTATTAATGAAATATTTTGGGCTTGATGCGTACTTGCTGATCGACGAAACTCTGTAGGTTAATTCCACAAAGATCCGTATTATCAGGTACCAAGTCTACCTCGGTATCTGGTCTCTCAGACGATAGAGTAATCGTCAAATCCTAAAATAAAAACATGGATTAAAACTAGACCAATATGAAATGATTTAAATTATGATTTTATAATTTTTTTATCATTCTAGAGTCATTCCAAACTGGTGTATATATATGCTCTATTTTTATAGTATTTTAATATCAATGAGTAATTGCATAAACGAACCTTCTAGTACTTTACGTTAATATTCCCAGTAGCATTTGAAGGCTTTGTATTTAAGTATGGCTTATTTTAAATCGTACCGTTCTAGATTCTGGTGTTTTATTTGTTTTATTAAAAACGGTTTTAGGCGCTAAATTCCACCCTGTCTGTTTACTTCTTTTGTTGTGCTTAAGAGAAACTCGCAATATTCATCATGCATGCACTTGATTTTTGTTATTATCGGTTGCCCGTGTTCATAGTTTGCTTCACGATATCAACTTTGAAGAAGCCGTCGCTGCAAATTTTGGCCAGACAGACCTATTCAAGCCGATTTAAGTAATTTTTTACTAATAAAAAGCTTTTTTTTTCGAGCGATAAGTCTTTCCCTTCGGTACCTGTAGCAACTGAGAATTGTTACGAAATCATTAATCCGGATATATTCTTTTAAAAAATAATAAATAATGCACATGCTCAATCTCATTACCTTCGATTGATGACTTCTTTGTTTTTCCAAAAAATGTAATGCTACTCGAGTTATTGCCTAGATTTTAGTTATTCTTCCGCATATATTTGTACACTAATAGGTTCTCCATGAGGAACGGCAAACGGGCCTATACACTGCAGAGGAGAAACCTAAACTATTATCTCAAAACAGTTAACTTTATCATCGTGATAGGATAAGTTAAGACCTACACAAATAGAATGCTTATTTAATATTTTTTACTAAAGTTTTAGCATCCGTCCTAGTTCGTACTAATCGATACTGCAAAATTTACAAGATCTGATAATAATCCTTTTCAGGTCAAAGAGGAACATCCCTTTGCTGATGTTTGACCTAATATCCATCCACCGAAATCATCTCTGAACT
Source organism: Hymenolepis microstoma (assembly GCA_000469805.3). Taxonomy (NCBI): domain Eukaryota; kingdom Metazoa; phylum Platyhelminthes; class Cestoda; order Cyclophyllidea; family Hymenolepididae; genus Hymenolepis; species Hymenolepis microstoma. The sequence continues at coordinate 2,763,223 of LR215995.1, read as the reverse complement.
TCTCCTACGTATTCAATTTACTTGTGAATTAGGCACGATGTGAAATTTCAGAATACATGCAAAAGTAGAATTGGCGAAATCGTACCTGTACATCCAATGGAAAATCATTGAGTTCAAGAGTTTCGAGAAAGATTGCTCGAAGTCTTCGCCTTTCAGTGATGAAAACTTGCCCATTATCGTCGTTTTTCGCGGACATCCAGTGCTGTTCCTTTGATTCTGTTAGAATGTTCTCGATGTATACAAGGGGATTCCAGCATTTGGAAAGGTCAGTTTTTGTAAGTTCCTAAACACAAAAAGCATGCAGCATAGTGGTTTTTACTTAAACGGAGGCGGAAATTTGGGTAGGTCGCCGAATTTTTTGCAATTATTTCGCGTTTTCTTTCTCTTGTTAGATTTTCAAAATAAGTTTTTGCCAAAAACTGTACCTTAATACAGTTGCATGTGTCATTTTATAATTACGCAAACCGAAATTAGCCAGTGATCAACCTACAGCAAAACCGCGATTAGTTGAATACCTATTTTCACGCCAGCAGCAAATTTTGCAAAAAAAATATTTTATAAAATGTTTAAAAAATTACCAATTAATGAAAAATGAAACAATCAGAGCTGTATTGAAAATAGGGTCAAAATAAGAATAAATCAAATGTATTTTAAATCAATTACTTTTGCACGACGAAGAACATGGGAAATGTAACATTATTACTTAAAGCATTAACTATTACAAACATTTTAAATTTCAACTTACTTCATTCGTTTTGCCGTTTAATCGAGGTTCCGGCCACTTCGTTTGAATGAAAGCGTCAGCGCGATACATTTCTTTCAATGTATCAATTTCACCGATTTTCAGAAAAACTACACGAACTTCCACGGTGACCTAGAATCAAGATTGTAACTTTTAATTATGTAAATATAACCGAACGAATTAGCCTTTACAGTTTCAGTTCATTTTATTTATTGGAAATCTACTGGTAAACACCTATTAGGTGAAGGAGAAAGTTCAAATCCATAAATTAATTTTTTAAAGCTAAATCGTGTCTGAATCTTTATAGCTCAAATATTAATTACACTTTCGTTGGGATAATTTTTCAAATCATGTTCTCTGCAAGAACACAATACCACCCTCAAATTTAACTTTAGTCTACGGATTATAACAAGTATCCTATTTGGCCACAGAAAGTAGGGCATAAACCCTAGAAATTATTATTTCAGCTAATAGAGAATTCACTTGCGAATGGAATAAATCTGATTTGAGATCCTCTTTAGATTAAGAATGATAATTAGGTGGATTTTTTGTTAAAACTATTAGAGGTAAAAGACATTGCTAGTAAGAAGTGAAAAATTCTGTTTTCGATTCATTTGACCAAAGTCAACATTCCAATTACTTTCCCAATCATTAAACTTGAAAAGTTGTACTTCTTTTATTTAAGTGAATAGTAAGAATTTAGCTGCAAAGTATAGGTAAATGGCAAATTAAAGGTCAGGGCTTCGAAGAACCCATGCATTTCCAGCTAAATAGTCGAATGAGGATGGAGAATTGATAATTTTCTGCTAGAAAAACTCCAGGAGTTCCTTGTTATTGTTAAATGGTTTCTGAGAAATACTCCCTTCAATAGGCATGAAACATTTCTGGTATTTATTAATATTAATAAAACACTACACAAAATGAGGTTTTATTCTGAACAAGTCAATCTTCAAATAAACATCAAGATTTGAAATAAGTAGGTAATCAACTAATGGCCAAAAATGATTAATGAAAGATAGTGAAAATTATTTAATTTCCTTTTATTTGAAAATTTAAACCTAAAAATAATTTAAATGATAGAGAATAGAGTGAAGTTGAATAAGCTCAAAATACTGGAATTACTGAGAGTAATATAATATCAAAAATGTGAATCAATTTTGCACCTTTTCGGCCTTTTTAGACGTCCTTTCATTTGCTCTGTGATGAGCAAGATCTTTGCAAATTGGTGCTGAATCCACCTGATACGGCTGATGACTCAAGGTATTCCTTCTGTGTCTTGGTTGATCATTTACATGTGGTTCTAATGGTGCCTGAGGAGGGGCTCTAAGATGGAGTCTAGGAGAGTCTTTAAACCCAGATCGCCGTCTGTTGTGTTTGTCAATAAGCATCCGTAGGCTTTTCAATGTCTGTGAGAGTTTCTCTGTCTCCCTTTCTTGCTGCTCGGAGGCTGAAATATCAACATTCTTAGCTTCGGGATATTCTTGTGATCCAGTGCCCTCAAATATGGCCTCACAGCTGCCAAATCCAGGAACCTGCGTGTGAGCAACAGATTGGGTCTTCGGTAAGAGATTTTGGAGGAAAAGCTTGTTGAAATTGATAGCCATTCTTATGAGCTACGTCCAATTAACCGGTTCATGTAGCATTTCGAAAAATAGCTGAGTTATGATTGATCCTTGGCCTGTTAATAGGACGGGAGTAGCGCGCGTGCTGCTTGGGTAATATGTACGCATCGCGAGGATGGGAAGCTATCGGTCAGGGAGATACTTCCGCACTCGCCTGTCTGTACCTCTAAGAGGCTGAATGGCTTATACTCCAGAGAGGATATGGTTAATACCTTCGCCTCTTTGAGTCAGTGAAATGGGATAATCGATAGGAAGTAGAAATGAGCTCTCACGCCAATAGGAGGAGAGCCGTAGTTAGTCGGAAGTGGGCAATTAAGACATTAAACCTCGTTTTAATGCGCTCTGTAATGAAGCAAATAGGGATTAATTTGCTGAGAAAATAGTTGACCCTTGTTTTACGTATTTGTTTATGTGTCTTATTTATGTTAGAATTAAAACTTTTGCAATGCTGTTGTGGGGGGGGGGGGGGGGGAAGAATAACCTGTCATTAAAGATTGACTTGCCTCAGGAACTTATTTGGATTTTCTTAAATCAATGCATTTTTGCTAATTCGCCTATTCGTGAGTCGTGTGATAATTAAAAGTGCTCCTACAGAAACATTTTCTCTAGTGAATAATTCCATTTTGTTGGAAAGGTAAGTAACCACATAACTGAGTTAAAAAGTGTCCTGAACCAAGTGTTAGTGGTACATCGAACGGATTCGATCACACAAGGGCTAGCTACTTTAATAAATGCTTAAAACAAAATTCCTTTGCACAGCGGTACTATTAAGATGTCTGGTTTCTGTCGCCATGATTCACGTGCTCACTGGACATTGGCAATTAACTCAGACATGAAAGAGAAGTGAAGACAATCCAAGACTCTTCATTTACAATATTAAAGACTACGAGTAAAATTCGTCTTCATATGATTTATACTTTAGAGTTAAGACATATCCGGATCGATAACACTTTCTGTCTTGAATTACTGTAAAGCTGTCAGTGGGGGTGTGTACAACCATGATGAGATTCTGGTGTCAATACAAAGTGAAAGAAAAGCGAGTCATGGTGCTCAAAATGAATTTTACTTTCGCCAACAAGGAAAGAAGGGATTGATAACTACAAATTTAAATAGATTTAAATAAATTAAATAGACAAGAAAATTACTACGCTGTGAGTTTTGCTCCCGAATAGCCGCCTTTAACGCCTATTCTATTCATTAATTGACTGGCATTTGTAGAATTGACACGGTGATTGATATCCTTCTCTAACGCACTCAGTGTCAGACATAAATTGGGACTGGTGTAGTCGTGGAAATCGGCTCGCATTAATTTCTGACTTTTCTCTGAGGTGTGACAGGAGACTGTACACCCTTCCACTCTTCCAGCCTAGTGCTCACTCCATGATACTGCTTACTCTACCTCATATTCTTGCATTTCACGAACAAAAGTTTTTACACTTTTTGTGGTCGAGGTGCTATCTACACTTTTAGACTGACTGAACATGCACAGTAACTAATTATTTAGATTTTTTCATTTGTAGCTAGCCAACAATACTCTTGAGGCGAGTACCGTGGAGTGTGTAACTCTAACAATCTAAACCGTTCTGGAAGCCAGTGTGCTATCGATCGGGTGTGGGAAAAGCAGGCTTGTTTATTGAGACCTCAGAAGTCTATATTTGCTCTGCGCGGCGCTAATTATGTTCAATTAAAAAGAATTTTGTAGAAAAATTGTCTCCACAAAGGCGAAGGCTTACCACCTTGGACGAAGCCTAGCTAATCTTGGAGAGTGGGGCAAATTATTCTTATCTGTAGCTAGTTGGGGCTTCCAGTGGGTTAATAAGGTTTAGTCACTTGTAGATTCTACTTTAAAATTGAAATTTATGTAGATCCTATAAACTGCTCAAAAATGAATAAACAAATATATATATATATATATATATATATATATATATATAAGCTGCTATCTCTAAAGGTTATAAGTTTACATAAAATGTACTGAACCAGTTTCCATGGCAAAGTTACAAAGAAAGACAATAATCTTGAAAAGTTGAAGTGCTCTTAAATTCTCAGTCTCGCTAATATTAATATATTGGTGAGTGAAACGCAATAAACGAATTAAACAAATTCGATTTATTGATGGTAAATATTCTCCTCTCATTTGTCAGTCAAGTTAATTTGCTTAAATGCGAAGCAATCCTATGTGGTATCTAAATTTTATTGCGAATTTAGCAGAGGTTTACATTTTTTCATTGGTCAATATATAAGAACAAATTGAAGAGTTTATTACTTACCATAGATTAAGTGGAGTCAATACCACTATCAAGCCATAAACAAACTGCATACACATTAACATAAATTGTTGGAATTATATTAAAATACCTTTAAACTATCGTAAAATACACGCTTAAAGATAAATGTCTGAAAATAATTTTTATAAAATTATTTAATCACGAAATGTTGTCATTGGGTGGGAATCTAAGGACCATATTTTGCATATTTGACCACGGGATACTTAAAGGTCATAACTGTTTAATACTTCTAATTTGATTGTGGATCATTTGAATCTAATTGCGATGGCCTTGATAACGATAGACAGGACACTTGTAACTCAAGAACAGGTATTTTTTTAATCTCGTTTTAATTGATGTATTATTAGAATTCCGAACAGTTGTTTAATGTCGAAGAGGACTTCGAAACCGCTGTAGAAACTGGCTCGAAAAGCAGGTAAGTTATATTAGATGAATTTATTTCGATCTACTTGTTTAGAAACTGATGCTATGACATATTAAATTTATTAATTTTAGTCACAGTGAGGATTTCTTTGTGCGCAAGACCAGTGCCGTCACCCTTAGCGTTAAATCGCATAGACGTATAAGCGTTGTTCGCGATCATGGTATGGTTTATTTTATCACATTATCACTTTCTTCAGATAATCTGCACGAACATTTAAAACGAATTCTTCAAATATTACGATTCAATGATTATGTGAAATTAGTATGTTGTAATTTTGTTTCACATATGCTCTATTAAGATTGTCAAGCTAGAAAGCGGTTCTCCACTTCTAATCTGGTATCGATATCTTGCTATAATTTCTACCGTTGGTTCCCAAAACACAACAGAATCTGTGGTAATGGGTATCGATGTTCATAAAGGAGAAGTTTCTATTGGTTTTATTTTACCTATTTATCAAGATATGGTTATCAAGTTAGATGGCGATGGGTAAGTTGGAAATCTGCCTAATTTTGTATCTAAATTGAGTCAGATCAATTTAACTTTATTTAAATTTCTAGAGGCTTTAAGCTAATAACAAAAGATAATGTCCGTCTCTTCAAACCGATATCCGTCCAGGCTCTTTGGGCGGCACATCAGGCTATCATGCAGAGTTGTAAAGTATCCCGACAAAATTATTACCATTCAAAAGGCCCAAGTCATGGTTGGATATCGCATTATAAACAGCTTCCAACCTCCAAGCCCTTTATGATGTTTGAATGGAACAGGATGGAGGATATTGAGGACATGGGTAGAGCTTCCCCTCCTAAGGCCGACATTGAAAGACCTGTCTCTGAAGATGAGTACGTTTAGACTATCCGTATTTGATTGCTCATATTTGGGGTGGGTTTAAATATTACATGTTAGTTATTTCCTTATTTGTTATACTGTGCGCATTCAACCGAGTATGTTAAAGACTACACGGGTTTCTTTATATTTCTAGTTAGCCTTTCGGGTAGGATAGGGGCTTGGAATATCTCTTCTTTCGTTAAGAGATTAAACACTTGAGACTAAACCCGAAATGCTTAAACTTCAAATTATCTTAAAGACTTTTTTAGTGCTTATGAGTCTAATAATGAAGTGAGTCCATATGCTATAATTTTAGATTTTACAGTTTCTTTGATTTTTTCCAAAATGAGGATACAATATGGGTTACATCGTAAGATGGGGGTATATTCCTTATAAGGGATACACATTCGTTCGGTCTAGGAAACAGAAGTATTCTTACGTCAAATAAGAGCTCAAAAATTCTTCATTTTATTCGTTTAAATATTTTCAAGAAGTTATTAATGAGTTGAGGATTTCTTGACTAACAGATAATTTCATTATCAGTTTTCAATTTAAAAAATAACCTATAATTTTTCCCTAAGTTGCTTATTCTTAATTTCTTTTTTATGTTTTTTTAGGTCAGATACTTATAATTACTTTAGCTACTGAACTTATTTACTAAATTTAGTATCCATGTAGGTTTCAAGATGTTTCTGAAAAGAATGCTTAATCATCTATTTTTATGATTTCAGACGAAAGAGCGAACAATTCAAAAATACTATTCGCTTGAACCTTCAGAGGATTATGGGTACAGTAGACTTAGAAGACGTAAATGTTGTTCAGGTGAGTTAAATTAAGAAGATGTAAGTAATATCCTAACAGTTTATACTTTGAGTGCCAGGTGCCTTTTATTCTTCTCCCATCTAACTCCAGTTCTGTACGTTTTTATATTCACTCCTTTTTGTAAATACACCCGCTTGATTCTGTTTACGTGCCCGGGAACTATTTCCCACAGTGTATTTGGGGTAATTAAATTAATAACAATTTTGTCCCCTAAGTGTGTCCAGGGCATTCCACTTTGTTTTCAAGCCGTTTTCTTGTAAATTATGTGAAGGAGACACTCTTAAAACAAAATTCTCTTCTAGTTTAACCCTATAGGATGTATTCAATTACTTCCCCGCCTTCCTCCTCAGGCAGGCGAACACTCCAATTCGTGAGTTGTCATGGAAGATTATACCTATTTTCCCCTGGTATACAACTCCCTTTAACAATTAATGGGAAAAAGGCTGTTGCTCCTGCTTATTAATAGTAGGCAATGTATCGTTGCTACTTCATTTATTATATGCAAAGGCTCTAAGGGCCTGCTCACTTATTGAATTAAATATCCTACTGGTAATTCCTCCTGCTCTTCTTCCTCTATAGTTTCAACTGACAACGCTGTAAATAGCCACTTTCTTTTTCACTTTACCTGCTGATTTCTGATCCTGTGTCTGTGCTCATGTGCTTATCTAGGCCATTAGCAGATCATTTTTTTTGCCTTAAAAGCAGAAAATTGTGAGGTCAATGAAATACCTTTAGTCCTTTTTCACGCATTACATCACCTTTACCTTCTCTGTACTTTTTTCTCGTTATCATCCCAAAACATTGCGTTGTTTTTAATTCAAATTGTTGAAGTCTCCTCACGTAGCAAAATTACGCAGTTCTAAGCTTATATTGTCTTAATATATCATGCAATCGAGTGCTGTGGTACCAATTTTCGTGCTCTAGTTTAGATCAGTGAATTGGAAGTAGACTAGGAGAGGAGAAGTAGGAATAATGCTTACATTATGCAGCGTTTAGTTGTAAGGTGTTTGTGGGGGTTTAATACGGAAACTAGTTTTACATTTTGTAACCAACTATATGTGTTTTCCCACTGTTTCTGTGCTTTGCTTGTCTGCTTGGTACTTCGTGTAAATAATAACACTGGCGTTTTCTTACTGCTTTATCTAAACCACTATTGGATCACTACAAAAAATTCTGAAAAATGGTTAAATAATAACGTCCAATAACTGTTCTGCTTTTTTGAAAAAGGTCTCTCCACGCCTTTGAGTTTCTTGCTCTTTTGAGTTCATATTAGCTTAGCAAATTGTGCCTCCCCCATGTAATGCCTCCGTTTCAATTAAAGGTTGTGAAAAAAAGCATGAATTAATTTGAGATTGTGGGCCCATTTACATATCAAATTCAGTAATTGAATTATTGGACGTGTGTGCGTAACTTGATAGAGATGTACCACTCTTTCCCTCATCTCAAAATTATGAACACATTCTCGGTTACACACTTGGTTACCCTATTGTTCAGGTATTCATTTGATGCTTTTGTTAACTAGTTTATAAAAAAATATTTGTTCAATTCTCTCTACTCTTACATTAGAATACCATTTAGAAGGCTTTATTTCCATATGGTTAATAGTGTCTCCGAGATTTTAACGAATATTTTTTGGAGTATTGACTTGTAATTTTCTACTTTTTTCTAGAGCCATATATTCATTTTTTGTTTTTCTTTGCATTTGGAACGAATTTGTCGTTCCTTCATTGCTAGAGAATTTAATTTCACAAATCCAATCAGCTTCGGTAATCTTCGTCATTTGCACAAATTACTTTTGTGGCTTGTATACTTGGGATAGTCTTGGCCTACTCTTCAGTCACATTTAGTCTGACTGAACAACAAGTTCCTTTGTGTCTTTGTGATTTGGATTGGAAACAGATCTTCAAGTTTATTATCATTCTTCGCGAGCCTTATACTCATATTCTTACACCAAACTCTTTTAGGGCAGTTTGAATGCGCTGAATGCGTTTTTATTTCAACATCAAAAATCTGAAACGATAATCAAAGTATTATGATTTAAATGACTGTTTATAATTGCTTGAGGTTGAGAGGCCCATTGTGCTATCACTATTTTCTTTCTCCTCATGGGAAAAGGATTTAAGTCCACTTTCAGGAATAAACCTCGCCGATCATGTAGCTTTTTCATGGCTCTCAATGTACTGAGGTTTACTTTTCCCAATAGCGAGTTTTTCACATATTGCTTGATTAGATTTGGTTAATTCATGATGGTAATTGTAAATCATATATGATAATGATCAAGCATTTAAAAATTCTTGTTATTTAACGGCTTCATGACCGCTGAATTTTCAGACATCCGTCACTATTGAAGCAAAAATAGCGATTAATAGTGGGTTTGAGGAGTCCTTTCGGTCATCTGTCATGTAACCGCCCTCATTTCACGACTTTTTAGCTTCGAGAGATGCTTGAAAAGCAGATGGGGATGTCACTGAAAGATCAACGCCAATTCATCGCTGACCAGGTGTTGATTATCTATGGTCAAATGGATGTTCCTTCCTTTATTTTTGACCACCTCCTCCTGGGCAGTTCCTTCAACGCATCGAATGGCGACGAGCTGCGAAGGAACAATGTCACGCACATAGTTAACGTCACTCGCGAAGTTGATAACTTCTTTCCCTCCGATCAATTTGTCTACAAGAATATTCGAGTCTACGACGATGAAAAAGCCCAACTACTGCCTTTTTGGGATGAAACATTCAAATTCATCAATGAAGCTAGGTGAGTTTGTCTGCAATCGACTTTTTAATGAAATTTGCTCCTTGTCTTGAATTTGTGATTAGCAGGAAGGTGATGTCGAGCGTTGTGGTTTGGCATAATATTGTGAAATATATCCTCATTCTGTGTGTTTTTATTTCGTAAGTGAGCTGGTAAATATTCACTTGTTTGATTTCTCCATTCATTTTGAAAGATCATTACTCGACAAGGGAAATTAACGATGTTTTATTAATGATGTTTATGCAGTAGAAAACTTCTTGAATTATATGCTACGAATTCGATTAAAGTTTTAATTAGTAATTAGTTTAACAATCTCATTACTCTCTTTGGGGGTGCGGCAATTGAGGTTGTAGTAATTTCTTCTCATATATTCAATGTTGTGATATGTGATACCGTTTCACGGCACTCAAGAGAAAATTTAAATTTTATAGTAAGTGGGCCTTAAAATTTGCATAGTTTGAGATACTTAAAGGTGAGGTGCCCTTCGTTCGAAAAGATTATTATATTTTGGCACCACATCTCAAACGTATTCTCAAAGCAAATCCCATATATTCCCTTTTGTTTTCCATGGTAATCGGTTGTCCCAAAAACACGTGGACTTATTAAATTTCTGTTGGTTGATAGTTGATTTTGTGTTATCCCAAGTCTAATAACTGGTCATTTGCCCACTTTATAAACTGCACGCTACTCAGAATGAAAAAGACTTTCATCACAATAAGTGTGCTCAAATAGGATTGCATATGCTCCGGCAAACTGCTCGACCATGAATGACAGCGATTGATTCGTCGATGGACTGAGCTTAAAATTCTAGTAAACGATAAGTCAGTACATCGGGGATGAACCTAAGAGTGCACTCTTGTGTATTTGACCGAGTGCGTCGAAAATGTTCGAATTGGCGTTTTGGCACTATGCTTACAGTTAGCCGCACTATACTCTGAAGGTTTCGCGTTTGTTTTGATGTTTGGCTTTACTTCAGAGCTTTTCATTTTGCCAAAGGTCTCGTAGTCACAAAGTTATGTTTTTAAAGTGAACTTTGTAGCAGTGGTACATATTAATTAACTCAATTCTAGCACCTTAACGAAGAAGTCACACACACACGTTCCCGCCCTCTCCTTCATTTCGCACGTAATTAAACACGTGCCATCTTTCTTCTTCACGTAGGTCTCATCTAGCAAATTCATGTGAACTAGCCAGTAAATTGCCCATTTTAACTCCCCGTCGGGTTACAGTTTAGAGAAGAAGTCTCTTTATAATTGCTACTATTAATTGGGTAATTTTAAGGGGCTCCATTTACTGTTTGTGGGTCGATATAGTACTCTCACATAGACTTGTTAGTGGTAGGGCAATAAATCGAATTTAGTTAATAGCATAATGAAGGCATCTTAAGCTAGCATCTATACGGATTTCACTGTCATGCGATGGGGGCAGGTGAAACGGCTATTTACAGAATATTTGTAAGGAGCCGAACTCGTAACTGTATTGCGAAATTTAAAAAAATAATCGGGTGTTGGAAAAGTGAACGAAGAAAGTTTGATGTAATCGATAAGCTATGTAAAGTAATATTTCAGCGTAGATGCGAAATAAGGTCGCTGTAGGTCCTGTTTCGCATATAGTGGTCAACTTGTGAGCTTGGCAACTCGGAGGTCTTATGTTTACTTAGTCTCGGCGCCTGTTAACAAAATGTATATTTCTAATTAGAAAGGTCTCCTCACAAAATACCCTTTGTCCAAGGTTAATGTTCTTTTAAACCCTTCCTCTAACTGGCTATTCATTCTGCTATTCTGCGCATTCTTAAAGTTCACATTGGATGTACTTTAATAGCATGCACCTAGCGGGGGCTATCGGGTTACATGACGGTTTTTTGGAGGACCGTGTTGTGCTCAATGTCTACTGTCGATCGTATAACTTGAACTCTTTTTAGCCTATTTTAATTAGGGCTCTGCAATGCGAAGCCAGACACACTACTTTTAAAGGATTGAAAATATCAAATCACTTTCATATTGTATATATATTTTTCTCGATGTTCAAACCTTCTCTACCAAGTTCTCTTTTAAAGAATATTATTGACTTCAAATTTTATTTTCAATGCTATTACTACCGACAGTAATTATTGTCAATAAATCATTCATTTTTTTCGTAGCTATTAACCTGCCAGCGTTACCATAATATAAATCATCGCCTAGAATTTGTGACCACATTTGGAGATTTTCCCTTCTGAACTAATTTCTCTTTCCTTTGTTGAGTTAATGCCATCAGTCTTTTTTTTCTCTTAAAATGTTTAAATTTTGGGATCAGTTTATTGGAATGCTCTTAATGTCAGGGCTTTATTTGCGATTTTTTTTCTTTTCAACATCATTCATCAACTTGCGTCATCATAGGCTCTATGACTATCATATTCAGAGATTGTTTCAAATTCTATTTCTCTTTACTGATGACGAAGGTGGTTTCTCTTGACAACCGCATTTTAGCTGTTCCTTCCGTATTCCTCTGTCGTATACAATTTCATCTACACATAAATTGTATCCAAATCAAGACGGCAGTTGTTAGCTTACCTCTGTCTATATATGTAAGTTATCAACAAGAGTCCGCTCTAATTAATTCTGCCGATCCTATTAGTTGATTCCCATGATCAGTCTGCCTCCACTGTATATCGTAAATTGATTGTACTGAAATTGGGTTGGTGATAATCAAATCTATGGTAGCTTCAAATGGGGTTACCGTATCAACTAACTTCTTGAGATTTCATGCAAATCGCATTCCTCTTCTATGTCTTCCCCTCTTGTGAGAGAGTTTTATCTTTCCATAATTAAATTAAGTTATTATTTATTAGCATCAACTTGTTTCCCCTTTACTTAGCTTAATTTCTAGAGTTTATTATGATGTTTGTCTAATTTGTACATAGTTAAGTGAGTTTTGAAGATGTCCTACCTTTTTTTGCAGAGCAAACGGAACTCGATGTCTTGTGCACTGCAAAATGGGGATCAGTCGATCTGGGTCAACGGTAAGCCACATTTTCGCTTCATTGCATGTTCCCAACAAGCGTTGCCTCTAATAATGTCTTCCTGCACATCTGAGGTGCAGTCTTTAAGCTTCCCCATTTCGCTAATCTTTTTGCGTTCGGTTCTTGTTTTGGTCCTCATTTGTTTACTATTAATATTATCATGTGATAATTGTGCATTAGCCATTTAGAAGCAGGCTCTAAGAGGTTCTATATATAATCCAGACCATAGATAGTTACCTGTGTTGTCTTGTGAGAACGGGTCCTTTTCCAGTAGGCCCATTGGTTCTATCGAGATTTTTGTTAGACGGTGATTATTGTTTGAGGGAGATGGCCAATTGGTGGATCACTTTCAACAAAGTGAAGAACTAGGGTAGATTTAGAAATCAGTGATAATTATTTAAATGGACGGGAATAATAATAAGTGGACTTTTGAAACCCCCTCATTCTGATATTTCCGATATTGGCAGTACTAGGGTATTATCTGCTCCGATCTTGGTCTCATCAACTTCAAAGAATCCTCTATGGCTTAGGAGATCATTATACCCATAAATTAACAAGGGTATCATTACATATGTACCTTTTCACATTTTTCTGAATTTATGTAAGAGCAAATTTAAGACGAGGAGTGCCGGCATTTGGAAGTCTTGGATGGGATCTAATACGAGCAAATTATAATAAATTTCACGAATCCCAGATGTGGGACTTTTTCAGCTACTTGATTAATTCTATTCGAGCAATGTCCATTCTGATGAACGGTGTGTGATTAAAGCATTTTAATTTTGAGATCTTCTCAAATCTAGTCAAATGGTCATACATTTATCGACTTTTGTTAAACTTCAGATTGAAATTCCTTTTATCGACTCTCCTTGTTCTCTTGCAGGTTGTGGCCTACGTGATGAAGGAGAAGGGTTGGAAGCTTGATGAAGCCTTGGAGTTTGTTAAGAGCAAACGGCCCTGTGTGAACCCAAATGCCAACTTCCTCCGTCAACTCGAGACCTATCAGGGCATCCTGGAAGCCAGGTTAGTTCTTCCTTTCTCGCCTGTTGTTTTTTTTAATTGCCTTCTCTTTCTCTTTTCTGTGTTTACTTAAAACACTTCCACTTTGTCCCCAGTCTGATTTTAGAAGAAGTTTGACCAATAAACATCCTAATACTAACCGCGCTAAAACTCAAGATAATTCTCTTTTCTCCTTTGTTAACTAATGCCTACGCCAATATTAATCTTAGTCATCGCATTGCAGTAATGTTCATTATATATTTTATTTTCATTAGTATATAATAAGGCAAGGAGTGCTGGCTTTGTTTTGGTGTTATAACTTTGCTTTATTTAATATTACATTACTGCTCCTCTTTTATTCATGATCTAGTTATTCATTTGAGTTATTTTCGAGTATTTAGAGTACAAATCTTATCGTGTTATGCACCGATGGCGTAATGGTTAATTTGAAGGCTGCTTGGGTCAGCGGTCGTACTGGTAAAAATGGGCTAAAGAAGTGTGTGTGGCATAATGTGATTTTTTAACCAAAAATTCTTCAAGATACTAGTTCTTTGTACCTCTCGAAAATTCTTTCCTTTTAACGAATTTTGTACGTGTATATTTAAAATTGACCCCGGATTTCATGAAGAGAGATAGACTTTCACTGTTTGGGCATAAAATGTGTATGTTATTTGGCTATTAGCATTATTTGCTGGCTGAATTTCTCTCTTTCCCTCTCTCTCCCTCTCTCTCTTAGTTTGACTGTGCTCCTGTTAATTTTTAATATTGTCTCGTTTTCGGCTGACTCTATTCGAAATTCGACCGACGCGATTTTAACCTCTTCTCAAAAAAAGTTTGTATTTACTTAACAAGTTTCACTTTTTCTTCCTTTTTATTTTTATTTTTTGGTGGTATTAATGTATTGTTTCTAGCCTGTCTTTAATTCCTTGTGGCTTAGCCTTTGTCGAGTAGCGATGAAAATGTTCCAACAACTTTTCTAAACCCCTCTGTCTAGACCATGACATGGTCTATTATGTTCTGATATAGTTTTTCTATTTTCTCAACTGACTAACACTTGTCAATTTTATCATGATGCGTAAGATTTGGAAGGAGTTGAAATTTATCGCTCTTTTCTCTTCACTATCATTTCTTTAGTTCCCATCGCCACAGCGCCTTATTCCAACAAGCTGCAGATAAAGTCACTGTCGACTCTCCGTCGGCGAATGTTCTTAAGTCAAAGGGTGAGAGCTCACCAGAAGAATCGGCAGTGGCGGCGACGAAAATGGAAGTGGGGGATGACTACGAAGCCTATGAACCACCTCCTGGACCTTCAGGACCTGTGGATCTTGAAACAGAGCTTTTCGCTTTCAAGACTTTTCCACAACTCCAGCTTATCCAAGAGGAGCTTGCCGACGACCTAACATGTAGGCAGCAATTATCATTAATTGTCTTTAATTTTTGGCGTCACTCTATTAGTTCTTCCCTTTGCTAACCAATCGAAAAGAGGTCAATTACCGTTAATCAGTGTTAATAGTTTGTCGACTCGTCAAATGAAAACAATTCTAGGGCTCACCTTGATTGAAAGTATCACCTGTTTTGTTGTGAAATTGAAGTTCTACTTCTGTTGCTGTCTTTTTTGAGAGGGAAACCGATTTTGGTATTTCAAAGTATACGAATTGCGCCTCTTACTGCCAACTAAAGTGTCCACTGTGTTAAGATCCTAACCACAAGGCTCCATCCCAGAGCCGCTATTTTCCCAGCCCCAGCGTAACCAAAGTTAGAATCAGGATATTAGCTGAATATGTCTTGCTATGTTATACAATACAGAAAGCCCCTGTGTTTTGGGAGGAGGAAGGGGGTGGGATTTTAATTGGTAGCTCATTAGCAGTACTATGGATATTTGAAAAAATCATTTGAACGCTAACTTTTTAGAGTCACTGTATGGATCTCTTGTTTGATTAATAAGTGAGAGTTTGATATGTAAAGAACCTTCTTTCTATTTCCCACGACCCATGCAAATTGTCTCTGGAGGATATTCCGTCCTATTTTCTTTTAATTTCCATATTTCATTTTTAAGTGTGTCCATTAGTAGCAATTCATATTGATAAAGCAGGTTGAGGCTTCAAACTGCTTCATTATCGATTTTTACTATTTCGATTTTGAGTTAGTTCTCCTCTAATTTATGGGGTAAGCCTCCACAGCTTATTTAGTTTTTTTGTCGACTCAGCATTTTTTATTCTTCTAAGTAAACTTTTTTCATCTCGACGTCAAAAACTTCTTATTGTTGCACCTGCGTTTTTTTATAGTTTAACTCTTCATATAACAGATTGAGAATGCCCATCGTAAAAGCGGCTTACAAACATCCCGCTTCTCTAACTTCGACACTTAATTTCGAAATAATATGGTCAGATTCCAACGATGTTTTTTCCAGCCTCTTAAGGTATAGTAGAGCACATTCAATATATTAGCTATCGATCCAAATCGTGTCACTTACGCTTCGCACACTTGCACGCAGGTAGTGTGAACCAACGTTGTCATTATTTCACAACCTCTTTTCTTCTTTAATGTCATAATAATACGCCTCCTGTATCTCTCTTTGCTCCTGGAATTTAGTTATTAGTTATGCCTGTGTATACGTGCTTCATATGTTATTGTCGCGTCATCATTAATCAATTAGTTATAAATAAGATATTAATGGTTTATTGTGATGCTTGCTAACAATCAAGAATACAGAGGCTTACTGATTTTAGGCTATATTTAAATTGTCATCCTCTTTCCCAATCAACGTTTCCTGGAGGAGTATGCTCATGTAAGTAGAATCCGTGGGCTCTCCCTTAACAGACATCCACACTGGTTGCTTTACCATTGGTACACGGTGTGGATGCGAAGTACATATATTTGCTATTACAAACATTAAATATTTCCGAATACACCTCATGCTACTCATTCTGTAAGTATCTCAACGCTGGTCTCCTGGTGGCTTCAAAAAATGCATATATCCGTCTTTCCCCAGATTTGCTGCAACATATTCACAGGGAAACATGTCTTCAAGTGTACAGCTTCTATGCAATTTATTTTGAGAATACGCCTGGCCATTGGATCAGCCTTAATCTTAATAAGCTATCATCTTTTTCCCTTGGTTTCAGTTCGAAGGTTATCTCCAGAACCCTCAGGTGAAGGAAAGGGTATTCGACGACGGGTTCTCGCCACTACTTCTCAACGCATTCGTCACTGGCATCCAGATATCTACGAAGATATGGGTAGTGCCGGTAGTGGTGTGGTCATTGGTCGGTCCAAATCATCCCCAACCCGTGTCTTTCATCGAGCATCTGTTGCTACCAAAGAACCAACTTCCCCTCAATTCGCTGTACCTTTGGTCGCTTCTGCACGTTCTTCGTTGAATACTTCCACGATAACTACGACTACAAACAACAATTCTCTCCTCCCTATGTCAGTTTCTCCTAAAAAGGAAGTAATGGAAGGTGTAGGCGATGGGCAGAGTAGTATTCTCATTCATTTTCCACCTGTAGCATCTCCAACCGCACAATCTGAAGAAGATTCTTCCTCTATCAGTGAACATGACGTTTTATTGGTGCCTACTACTCTCCGATCACAGAATTGTAGGTTACCTTCCTCGTCACTTACTGTTACTTAGTTCCACTGGAGAAATTGACGATTAAAGTTATAGGAACTTGCATCACTCTAACTTCTATGTACTTCACCACAAATGAAGTGGTGGAAGTATTCATTTTCCACTGCTGGATTAGGGCTTCCAGCTACTAACTGGGATGTCCATATTATTGAGCTTTCAGACGTAAAGCTTAGTTTACCCAAATTCCCATTCCAAGGCCTCTGAATTGTCGTCCTCAACTGGACCAATGTTAGAAAAGTCGAAATCCTTGAATGCGTCTTACTTGACTTTCGAAGGCCTATTCAAAATCTTTCTAATACACAGCTCACTAACAAGAAGGGGCCGCAACTACAAGACGTGCATGTTAACCTCCATATGGGAAAATGAATAGGTCTACTTTAGTTGCATTAGTGGCAAATAACGGAGACTTCAGTCCTGTTTAGATTATTTTGGAGCTTCTCAATTCTGCTCCTCTATGTCTGTTTTTAGTCAACTGACATTCCCTGTCTTTATTTTCAGCTAAGAAAACCACACCTTCAAAAGGTCATCCAAAAACACGACCGGTGATAATAAATATAATCCCCTCAACTAGTGGTAATCACAACTTCAATTCATCATCAGTTAACTTTCAACCCCCCTCAGCAGAAGGCATTCAACCTTCAGTGGGTCGCTTGACTCTCTCCTTGAGTGTCATGGCACCAGATGAAAGCCGTGTCCAGCGTCCTGTTCGAAGCCTCTCCTTGCGTCTTCGACCTGATGATAGTTGGATTATGAAACGTCATGCTGGTGAAGAGGGAGATGATACACCAAGGAGGCCCCTTGATTCATTGCAACACCGACATCCTATCTCGGAGACGGCACCCACCACGACTCCTATAACTTCTCCCGAAGAGGTGGAAGAAAGTCACCGACGGATGGGCGTTGTTCGACCTCTTACTCAGTTTCAAAATCCTCTCCCAACAGTCATAGCTGCATCTCAGCAGTAAATTGGTGGAGGTGGGTTTTATACTTTCCAAATTTTATCTATGGGTCACCGTACTTGTAAAAAAGATACCCTATGTGAAACCTTATCTCTGTGTCGCTCGAAGTCTTTCCTGCTTCTGATGAGGCTGATTTCTGTAATTCCTCTTTGTGTGTGAGCTGATAATGACGCACCCTCTATCTTTCTAAATCCCTCACCTATTGATGCCCTTCTCTTTTTTTCATTACTTCTTTTGTTGTGATTCAAAAATGTGAGCTTGGTGATAATAAATATAAAATCGACATGACATTTTGGTTTCTGTTGAGATAAAATTCAGTGTAAGGATTTCGAAAGAAGTAAATATGTCTTTGGCACTTCATAATTCGATATAGGAATCGTTTCAATGGCTTCCCAATGCTAAGATGCTACAAGGCTCTGTGTTCCCACTAATGAAACTAAAATTATCTCATTCTGAATCTCAAGTGTGAAAGCGTCAACAGTCTTTCCTGCCCATCCTTGTATCGTATGGTTATGTCTGCCAAGTAGATATTCGATTAGCAATTCGAATTTAATCGAAATCCACTGAAAGGTAAAATACTCACAAAATTTTTAATCTGGCAGGACATCAATTTAGTCGTGATTATTGCAAGCTTATTGATTAGTGTACATCAGGGTAAACGAATTTGAATGTAATTAAAACAAAAACTCACATTGATCACAGATCACCTAATCACGTACAATTCTAGTTGGGGTACGTTTATTCGAGGCACTGGCAAACATATTAGTTTTTGCTCCGTCATACAAATTTTGCGTTTTATTTATTCCAGTTAATAAGAAGAAGATTTTAAAATAAATAGATAATTTACATTAATTAAATTGGTTTGATATTTGCTCACTCAGTTTATTTAATTTTTGTTTGACGTATAGGAATTTCTTCAAAAAATGTATTTTGCATATTATTAACTATTCAAATCTTCTGTAAATTCGCATATCATCATGCATTTACCAATAATTCATCCAGATTCAGTTGAAGAGCTATGTAAAATCAGATCTACTATGTTTCAATTCACACTATTTGGTTATATGAAATTGATATATTAGATATTGACGGAATCTGTCAATCCGGTTCGCGTTCACACATGCACAATAATTTTAAATCTTAAAATACAATAAACCATCTTACTTATTTAAAACAGATACTTTATGAAAAGCGGTATTAAAATCCACCCTTTTATTCTAGCATTAATGGCTAAATTAAATATGAGTGATTCTGATTAACGCATTCCTCAGAAGGAAAACTTAAGTTCGTGATCACTACTTGCATTATATTTTTCAGGTATTTCGATTTAGATGTATTTTGTCTTTGTTTTACGTACGTAATGGACGCTTTTTAAACATTTTGAATGGAATCCTTGTCAGAAGATATGGCGAATAATTATAACAGCTTGTGGTTGCAATCTCAATATTATGAGGAGTACTGGTTGCTAAATCGGAAGTGGACCCAAATATTTGAACATAATATAATATAATTTATATATATAATAAATAAACAAGCCATACTAATTGAACGAATATTAGGATTTTGAAAGATAATTGTTTTAATTTGAACTAACCGGAGAATTTTCAACAGGTAAATTATAAATAACGGTTTAGGTCACGTTATGTGATTAAGCAGTATAAATTAAGAAAACGCCTTTTAAGAGATCATAGAGGTATTTATGTAGGGCATGTACTGATTATTATTATGTTTACAAAAGATGTTAAATTATTCACCTGGACATTAAAAACCACTACATAGTTACAATGAATAACATGAATAGTTTATCAATGCTAAAGTGTAAATCCCAAAGAATGATAAACTACCTAAAGTATATCTTCGTTCCATTGTAAAGAATCTGAATGCATATTCTGTAAGAATAGTGTAAATAGTACAGCGCTTTTCTTAACCATAGATTTTGGAAAATATACAGCATTTAATGGAACAATTTTCTTGTAATTCCTGAAAACAGTTATAACATTCCACATTTAGATATTTGGACGGCATGTTCTGATTTGAAAGTGTTTGTTTTGGGTAATACTTAACCGATCTTTATTGAATTTATTCGTAGATTAATAGAGCATTTGTCAATGCTTTATCATAAAATGTTTAACAAGTTCAATGCTGACTGGTGCTATTTTATTGGTCGAATTATCCAACTGCTCAAATTAAATCTAGCTTGAGAATACCAGAATTGGAGTTTCTTCACGAGTCTTAGTGATAAATCAAAATGGAAATGAAATTTCAAATATACCATCAGTCTTGCTTAGACACCAAGCTCTTTAAGGACCGTAGACATAAATAGCAATATTTATTTCCACTACTATGAAAAAATGAATCAACTGGTAAAGGATCCCGTAGACGAAAGAAAAAGTATGAGAATAGAACCCACTACATACTGTTTTGTAACATGTGTGAATAGTTTGCGTGATATGGTCACTCCTGATTTCCCTTTTACAATATGATGATCTCGACACTAATAAATTAGGGTGTTGACTCTTTATGTAACTTGTTTGCTATAGACACCTCTTGCTACCTCCAACAAATCTTACAAAGTAATTCAGTTTAATAATTTTTGGGAAGGCATCCGAAGAGTATATATATATTATATATAACTATATAATTTGAGTCATTTAATATTATGTATAAATAGCATTTTAACGAAAAAAGTTAAAAGACAAATAGCAAAACAAGTTGTAATGAAATTGAAAAAGATTGCATTTGTTTGTCTCAATCACTTTGACACAAAGTTGAGTGCGCCTTTATCAGGATGGAGTACTTCCAAAAATTTCTTGACGGTACTTTTCTCGCGTTCTGATTGGTTTATCACGAACCCTGGGAAATTTTAAGTTTATTTTATGTTTTTTTTTAAATTATTTTATTCACATTCTTGTCGGTGGAACTCTAATAGCCACACACCTGCGATATGAATAAATAATTTCGTTTCATTTTACTGATCCTTTCCTCTTTATCTCGATTAGAACGTTTATTATACCATTTCTATGCATTTCGTCGAGTTCTGTTTTTACCAATTTACGTCATTGCATTGTAATAGAACTTGAACAAGCGCCACCCTATCTTCAACAAGAATTTAAAATAATACGCGATCTCGATGAACAAGTTCAAAGTATCACAGCAGAAGCCGCTGCAAGGACAAATGAGCTCCTTCGAATAGCTAAGAGCATTTCTAAAGATGAACGGGTAAAGCGGCTTGCCGAAATCCAGAATCTCTATCAAATCGCAGAGGAGTTATCCAATGACAAAGTCTCCCGAGCAGAAAGCATTTATGAACTTGTGGATCGACAAATTCAAAGACTCGACGCTGATATGATGGAATTTAAGAAGGCATCTGTTGTAAAAACCATGAAGAAATCTCGAAAGAAAGCTCTTTCCATCGCTAATGTCAAGTAAATCTGCTGTTTTCCTTCATATATTTGATTCTTTTAGAATGCCCGCATCAGCAGCATTCGTTTTGGCTCTAACGAACGATCCAAAAAACATCACAGACATGCCCATTGACCCTAATGAACCCACCTATTGTATATGCGGTGATGTTTCCTATGGAGAAATGGTGGCTTGTGATAACAAGAATTGTCCAATTGAATGGTTCCACTTTGGGTGTGTTGGCCTCACCTCAAAACCCAAAGGTGCGTGGTACTGTTCCCAATGTTCTGAGGCTAAATGTATCATAGGTGATGGCGCCACTACTCTCTACCAGTCATGATTTTTTCGTAGTCTGTGTGTATCTCTCGTCCTGTACTTGTACATTGTCTTATCTTTCACTTTGGTGACGTTATAAATGTAATATTTTATCTGTTTTAATTTTTCACACTGTTTTGTTTTGCTTTTGAGTTCTGTTAGTCTTCGAGTACAAGTTAATCTATGTTTAATTAGAGGTCTCATTCAAAACTGGGTGTTAACGCACCGTTCAAGTCTCCTTTACGGTCGGCAAATGAAGAAAGTAAAGGGACCCCCAAAAGCTCTAAACCTACCATATCCACTCTGAATCTGGATGATTCAGTTGTGTCTGGTCGAGGTACTCCTGTTAAGGTAAATCAACCAAATAGTGACATCAATTTGCAATTTTAGAATTTTGTCGCAAGTAGTCTCCTCTCTCCTAGTTCTGAGAATGAACAAGAATTGGATAAAAGCACTGCGGATCTAATGTCACAAATATGTGAAATCCGAAATCTCGAATCCTTCACCACAGAAGACATCGAGAAAGAAATGAAATCTTGGCGAGACCTGCTCCATGAATACAACGACACTAAAGATGTTTGCCTATATATCTTTGGCCAACTAGCTCAACTCAAGATGACTACAGTGAAGGAACTTTTTAAAGAGCATAATCTAGATTTGGATGATTGACTGCTGTGTGCTTTTCGTCAATAATAAGAATCTAGTTTTTTACATCATACCAAATGTTTTTGCCTGTCTAGGCTATGAAAACACTACAAGAGACTTTTCAAGTTCGCCACTTATAGGGAAAAGCTTGAAATTAAAAACTAGAATCTATTAGATCTATAAGTGGGTATATAAAAGATCATATGCAATATACCAACGAAATCGAAAAGGTTAGATTATTGGAAGTATTGGAACAGATGTTGGTCTTATCTTGAGTACTCCAGAATTTTGGGAGCTTGCTGGGGGATAGAACCATTGCCGTGAAGAGTAGTGGCACGACACATGAAAGCGCCCACCATTGTGTTTATAACCTGATCGAAGAAGAGCCCACTAATTCGCGAGTGCAGTCTTGAGCGAAACTTGAAGTCCACCTTGACAAAAGACAGTGTGATTTCGATTTGAAAAAAACGAACTATTAAAAAATTTGTTTAGCTTACCAGGAGTTCGACTAGACACGTGTTTTCGTTATCGGGTAAACCGGGCATAATTTTCCATTCGTTAATTAAGAATTCAAATAGGTCGCTGTTGGTGGCGATAGACTAAAATATGTTTATATTAGCAAAGATTTCAATTATTTACTCACCTTAACCTTGGTTGGTCGAACAACCGTAACCCAAGAATCGTAGCTTTCCTTGAAAGGATAAAATCCAATTTGAAGGCGACAAAGTTGGCCCCTTACAGGGTCAGTCTTTACGATTGTGGAATCTAAACACCATGGAAGGAACTCCGAATACTGCTCCACGTCTGATATTATACTAAACATCTGCTCATTACTGTACCTACAAGAAAAAGAGACAAATCGTTAAAAATAATTTCATCAAAAAAGAATAGATAAAGCTATTCAAAATCCATTTCAAGATAATGTCCTTATCTACGTAAAGTTATAAAGGGCTAAATTATGAAAACACACGTTTGCAGTTAATTCGGAGGGACGCTTACCCAAGGAGTCTTTGTTCTCGATATATTTTCCTTGTATCGTAAAGCAACGGATTATTATGAGTAAATCTAATATTTGAAATAAATTTTAAAGAATTGTGGTTGCATAGACTCCTCGAAAACCGAGAAGGTAACAGAACAAGCATCTCCGCACTTGAGAACAGCCACTCATAACCAAGCGACCTAAAGCACCAATATGTTGAAAGAAGAAAATAATAGTTTAACTATATCTATTATCATTTACCTGATCAGAAATTTTCCAAAATATTTATTTTACTTCAATTTTGTTCATTTTGGGCTTATAAATAGTTTACTTTATTACCAAATATTTATCCTAGATTTGTATCGCAAAATATCCTATCTAATTTAATCTTAATCTTACATATATATATATGTATATTCAGTAGACTGCATTAATGAAATAAGCCCTGAAAAATCATTTCATCATAGTAGAGTGTTTGACTTACAGCATAGCTTACTAACGACTATTTATTTTAAATTTCGATCAGCTGATTATTACATTTTCCTTGCTCTCATCCAGATCGAATGATTCTATGATGTTATTTTTTAATGACATTCAATAACTGAAATAACATTATGTTTAAATATATTCGTGATACTAAAACCATCCAACTCGAATAGTTGAAATAGTTTTGGAAAAGTTCTACGCAGGAACTCTCATTCGTTTCGGTCCATGTAAAACCAACTATTTCACTACTGGTTTAGAGCTAAATTCTTCTGCGATCATGAGTTAAAAGTATTTGACTTTCTAACACAAAATAGGGCGGAGAAAGAAAGCATACTTATTTTAACTTGCTACTTGCTTCCAAAAATCTATTTCGAAATGCCATGTCGTCTGATGCGCTGAAGAGCAAATCGAGGTACAAATCTAACTCATTAGATGACGTTGTCGCTTATTCCTCCGTAGCGATGCACCTATTAATTATCATCACCCATTGCACTCTCTCCCGCTCATGATCATTTTACACCATTTAGTAGCCGTTTAATAATTCAGAGTTCTGTTTAGCTAAACTGAGGACGACTGGTCAGATCCATATGCGTTCTCTGTCCAACCATTGATTAATGGTTTTCGATTCCTATAATCACATTGGGTTCTCCTCACAAACGCTTTCAGCGCTTCCTTCATATATCACAAACAAGCTTACGAAGATAAAACAAGAAGGCGCGTAGTCCACTGCCCCTGTCATAGTTCAATTCTGAGTCGTAGTAATCTGGCTTATTAATGAGGAGCGAACAACCATTAAATTGTATCTCCCTTCAACCAACACTTATAATCCCAAGATGAAAATAGACAACTTAAAAGACAACTATAGAAGATTTGCAGTTAGCCATCTTGGTTAATTTTTATTCTAAAACCCAGAAGAAAATCCTTTGTAACTACGTCGGGGGTTTACAGAGATGATTCACCCCTAATTGGCTAAGACTAACAAATGTGTTAGGAATTAGTCTACGACGCGACAGCCTCATATCCTTACCTCCAATAAATTTCAATACCTTTTCATTCTCTAGCAATCCGGACAAATATGAACTTAGCGTACTAAGTTAGATGGTAAAAGTTTTACTCATTACTAAACAAGCAAGCCGATTGTTGTACCAATATTTACAAAATCCAACCGACCACTCCACAGGTTCATCAACTTACTTAAATAAGACTAAAGGAATAAACAATATGTCCCAATATTGAAATTTTATTTTGAAATTCCATTGGACTTTACAGAAACAAGTTCACCTGTTTTAAAGTACCCAATAAACCACAATTACATTCTGCTTTTACTTTTATTTTAGTTAGAAATAATAGTAGATAAACGAGTTTGCCAATTTACATTATAAAAATAAATTCAGTTCAATCCTCAATGCAAACGGAGAGATTCTGAACTGAAAAATTCCGCTGACTTCTTCCTCTTTTTCTTCTCGATTTGGTAGAGTTTCTGGCAATCATTTATAGCAAATCTAAAAATTACACAGAATGGTACTAGAAGAATATCATAAACGTAAATTCCATTTAAAGCTGAGTTATTTCCTTTTTTTGAAGGTTAGCTGTTCTGCTTTTCTTGGAGGTAAAGTTGACGGTCCCATGAGGAAAAAGAACGGGTTGATAATAAAATCAAATAGATTTGAGAAAAACTCCATAAAGGAGGAAATTGCACTAATGTGAGAGAGTTTAATCGAAAAAACCGCCATCAGGGTGTATTCCGAAACCATGAGAAGGGCTTCAAAAACTGCTAAGCCATTACTGAAATTTATGATCAAGTGCTTGGAGTTCGCCGACGCCATTTGTGGCTTTAAGGATTTAAATCCAGCAACAAGAATTTATATGCTACGTCAACGACCCACAAATTTCGATGATGACATTTTAAAATTCTATTCGAAGCAGATCCTCAGTAACTTTAGAGGAATAATCGCAGAAACTCGAGGGTCCATGGTCAGCTGTGCAATTATATTCGAAGTAGATGGGTAGAGGGAATATGAGGGGAATTGGTAGTGCCACAGCAACTCTCCCAATAGAAAAAGATAAGTGGAAAATCACATGCATTTCTTTGCTACCAAGATAAATAATTCGTCCTCTTTTACGTTAAATAAGTTCGTGAGAAAAAATAATATACGTCTCAAAACCAAACGCGCGTTCCATCCGCTAGGCCGAGTGAAACAGTTGCAGCCGAATTTTATAGGCGTCACCAATTTAGACGATTAAATCAGAAATTGAAAATAAACAGAAAATAGACGATTCTTCACCATGACAATCAATGCCCGGCATCACAAAACAAAAACGGTATTTCAAAAAGATGGAGGAATCAAATTAAGATATTTTACCATATCCTCCATATTAGCCTCCGTTCGAAGTAACTGAATTCAAAAATATATGGCGTTGAACACTTGAGGAAAGACAACCATGTAGATGAGCTTTATAGAAAGAATGTGCTTAATTGGACCGTTGGTGATATGACGTAATCCAGAGGATAAACAAAAGAGCGATTTAGTTTGACATTGGAATTAAATTAATTAAAACTCCAATTTGCATCCACTTAGTACTTTAGCACTAAAAATGGCAGAGATAACACTGCTTAATCAGCCATGTCAAGTTGAAAAAAAATTAACAAAAGGGTGATGCCGCTCATCAGTTTAATCTGAGAAATCAATCACTATAAACATGTCACAAGCCCCAAATAATTAAAGAAAATGCTAACTTGGTAGAGAAAAGGTAACCTAAAATGTTGCTCGTATGAAACACCCTCATTAAACTAACTCTCTCGTTGACCGGTTGTTAAACAGTGTGGATAAGGGCCGATGAACATTAATCGAGAAAACTCTGACTTGACTGACGTGCACGCCGACCGTCATGACATTGGCACGCACCCTGAAGAATAGCACTTCGTATGCACAATGGGAAAATCGAATCAATGTATAAAGAACTCACGAAAAAATTGAAAAATAAGTTGGGATAGTTGCCGCATGCCAAAGGGAGTGAGCATCGAATAAGTAGAAAATAGCGGGAAAATCAAAAATTTCCAGAACGGCAGCAAATCCAATGTACAATACGACACACTGCATGCCTAGAAAAGGGGCATGGTCTTCACTTTTATTCCAAAAACTGTTCAGTGGCAGGCCAAGTACCCAACACAGTATTGTTAAGACACCTAAAAAAAAACAGAAGGAAGACTCCATTTAAGGATAAATGCCATATGAATATATAACCTGAAGGAAATAGTTAACAAGTAAAAATATCGCCATATCAATAGTTCTTTATATATTAGTGTTATTTTAAAGTAAAAAATAATGAAAATTCATATTTTGATAAATTTACCAGATGATAAGAGTCAAATCTAATAATATTCATATTTTAATGGCAGTTTCCTACGCCATAAAAGACTCACATAAAGGTCATATCAAAAAAGGAAAGTTTCCTAGGGGGGGGAAGAGATTATGCGTTCTAAAACGGCACTTATTAAACCGGTTTTACTTTTTTTTATATAAAACTAATTTGGGCGCTACTAAATAAATATAAACATTCGGCACGCTAACCATCGTGTCATGTCTGTTTATGAAGCAAGAAGTCGTAGAAATCGATATTCGCTAATGTGTACAAAATTTCTACTACTGTTTACTGACGCTCATTCACTAACCGGTCAGTATCTAGATCATCATGGTACTCTACTCTATCATTCACATCTAAATGAATATCAATTACCAATAGAAACCAAATATTTTTTTACTGCATTTAAATAGAATTCAAAGACCTTGTCCCTCGTGCACTGAAAATCTCATTTCGACACTGATCCAACTATTGACTAATCAGACAGCCAATCATTTCTCACGTATCACAATCGACATGAGCTAGTTTATTTTCTTAATTAAAAAGCCCATCATTCTGACCCACAATTCTTTTCACTTTTCCAGCAGTGTATTCAGCATCCATAAAGCAATCTTAGTGAGCACCCTAAGTTATAAAGTTAACATGCGTATTAGACGTTTACAAAGGTCAATAATTTCCTCTTAACTACCCCATTAATGAGTAATAACATGCAACTTAAACTGGCTGAGCACGGTCCGGTAAGACACACATTTCGACTCGAGTGGACTCTATTGAGCTCTGAAATATTTAAAATAGCAATGCTAGTCTCATTGAAATGCTCTACCTTGTTGAAATAAGATACAAATTATTCAAAGTTGAATGATCAACCATTAAATCGAATGTAGCGAGCAATAATCTTTGAGTGTCGCGAATACAATCTCACCCAAAAATCCAAAGATCAAATTACGAAAATTGAACTTCGAAAATTACAATCTGATTTATTCCCCTTAAAAAGTGAACAAGTCAATGCGTCCAGGAATCAAATAAGGTTAGACATCTGACGTTATGACTTATCATGTGATAGTCTAGTCAACACCCCACCCCCTCCCCCCACCATATTATTATTATACTACGTTACTTTTTCGCAAATTCAGATGCTTGCCCTAGAAAAGTCTTTTGTCTTATTATATATGATAGTAGCACATTAAAATCCATGTTGTGATGAAAAGCTCTGTTTTATGCAGTTGTGAAGTCGAGTAAAACCACCATCAATGATACACACAAAGTGACTCCAAATCAAAGTAATCCAATGGGCACATTTAGGAACAAATAACATCAAATTTTTGCCGAAATTACTGTTCACATTACTTAAATGTACTTCCACAATGCACTGAGATAACTTACTGGTTTAAAAAACAATAAGAATTCTGTAATTTATGAACTAAAGGCCCCCTGCATTTGTTCGAAACAGCGATTGGATACTGATACTGATGAATGAATGAGGAAACAGAGCTTCCCAAATTATTTAATGAAGTAATTTAGGCGCTTCACTGGAAAAGTATTTCTGCACTCACCTATGCATACGCTGACATTCATGTGTGAGTTATATTGAACACCGCTGATGAAAGTTATGAAGCAGATATAGGATAAAATGTATTGAAATGCGCAGAATAGGAGGATACATCGCAGCCACTTATGTAGAACTCCGTAGGTAACTCTAGCCAAGCTGACAATAAAGAAGGAACCGACGAACGCAATCGCAGAACAGTAGTCTAGTTTCTGAAACAACAACAAATAGGTGAGCATCTATTCAGTCAAATAAAAATAATAAAGAGTGATAGCAAAGAACGAGCTCTGGAAGAAAGCATGAATAAAAAAACTGATATGAATTCAGCTGCTTTTTTAGTGATAGCGAATTTCCAACCGATTTTTTATAAACCACTGACTCCAGCTGTTGTGATTCAGACAACCTTTGTGATCAATAATTTCCATATATTGAGATATTTACGAACAAATCCCACCAATAATCGATAAATCAAAACAACAATCAATTTAAATCGACTCTGTCATGGGTAGTAAGATTAGCAGAAATAACTAGATAGGACGAGTAGTTATAACCTAAAATTCCAAAAATAAAAAAAAATCAACAAACCTCAGTGAATTTTGTATCGGAGATATGAAAGACTGTTGACCAGACCCAGGTATTGATACCACTCTAAAAGTAAAACGCTGTTATAATTGTAGCAATTATCAATTCAGAGTTCTGTTAACTTAAAAGTTGCAGCTAACTCATCTCTGTTGTGTCAATAAAATGCAAGAACATTTGCATTCCCAACGCTTAGAAGAAGGTGATGATTAAATGAAGAGACATAATTAAAAATACTGGTGAATAAGCCCTGAATGTCAAAGATAAACATTTGCTGCAATTCACGTTGCCCTCAACATCTTTTTAATAGACTTAGAATTTGATTTAAGTACAGCAATGTAGTAAATGCATTCGAACGATGCCCACGGCTTAAATATACCAAAAAGGGGAGATATTAATGACCCGTTTCACTAGAAATCGTAATTGAGCTGTTACTTTTTTGCTTCCTCAGAGCAAGGTGAAATCAAATCATCTATTATGCGTGAAGCTAGATTACGCCAATCTTTGAAAATATTCTAACACGGAAGCGTTCGAATTATAAGAATATTAGTCTAATATAAATGCCAAAAGCCATTTTCGGTTCTAAGAATCTAAAGATAAATGCAGAACAATAAAATCCTAATGAAGACGATTTCACTGAACGAAAATCGGTAACAATCATTCCATTATAAGCAATTTATTCTTTACATCATAATTGACATATTGGCTGACCTCAATAAAGACCAGCTATTAATTGGTATTTCGCAGTTAATAAACCAACAAAACAGCCCTATGCTATATTGTATCCACATAGGCGTATTCAGCTTCTACTCCACCTTCTAACTTTGCCTGGCCGTTCAGTACCACACTCAAAGTGCCCTCTTGGAAAAAAAAAACGGAAATCGAGTGATTTTAGCGCAGTGGAAACTGACAAATTTGAGGAATGCAGAAACTCGAAATCTCCATATTTTAATATTCAAATTACTCATTGATCAATAAGATCCATAATTTACCGAAAACGAATTTATTGACCATGGTATAGTCACTGAAATCATATAAAGAATACGACAAGATCAAAGGATAGACAGTCAACGTCTTAAAACTTTTGAAAAGTCTCAAAAATATTATTATGCATTCCATTTTTTAAGTCCACCCAAAAATTTTGATCGACGAAGTCATGCAACATAGAAAGTATCCGTATACCAAATTTGGAAAATTTCTAAGATTATGCCGCTCGATTTTCTTAATAGTCTGAGTGGCAGTGTTTCGTAAAAAAATACGACTTACAAACCCGTAAAGCAGCCAGAATTTAAAGAGTGGTGAAGCAGGTCGAACGGAGACTAAAAATTTGCGAAGCATTTTCAAAAGGAAGACGAGATTGATCAGCGAAAAGATAGCGGATGCCGGTTCCTGAACACCAAATACGCGAATTTGGGGCCACTGAAATAATAATCAAGCAATGCTTAAAAATGTAATGCAAACATATTAATTAATGATTTAGATTAAACCTTGACGTTTCTGCGAGGGTACTTAAATAATTTTTACCACTAATCGGTGTATAAATGAGTAGCATACAACCACAAGTGCTTTAAAATTGATTAAAATATGAAAAATAATCAGAAATAAAAGAAGACAAGCTTACTTTTCCAAAAAACTGATGGATGTTAAGGTCCTTTTGACGAAATTCATCAACTGTCTTCCACATACAATGGTATTTGCACTCGTCTTCACAATCCCATTTGACAGCAGATTCAATAAGACTGAGTTTGTAAGGTTTGAAAGGCTTGGATCCTGGTTCAATATAAGACCGAACGTGCGTAAAATTGCATTGGGATAAATAACAGGGATAAAGGCACTGCCGAAATTCAGAGCTACCATCGCCCGCTGATGCAAGACCGCGTTGAACAAAGGTTGCGATAGCTAGCAAAACCACCCCCAAGTAATAATTTCGATTAACCGCCAACTATTAGGAGGAATAGCAAGACTTTTAGTAACTTTTCTGTTTAAATCTAAATTTGTTTGATTCGGGCGTCAACCACCACACATCAGATATCAAAGAACAATCAAAATACTATAGAGATTATTCCAAATGAAAATATCATTAGAAAGCAGTTACCATCAACAAAGTTTTATCATTTAATGATGCAGGCCCTTAGGCCGCAAAGAAAAACGAAACTAGGCTAAGTTAGCAGCCACGTTTCGTGATTCATAGCACCCAATCACAGCGCACCAACTCTCGGATCTATCTGTGGCGATGTAGCATTCGACCTGACTTCTTGCCACGTACCCCAATGGACTGTGTCATATGGCCTTCACCTTATCTCTTTTCACGTCCTTCAATTACCCAATGAATGTATGACTTCTACCCGATCCTATATGCAACGTATTTGTTGTATAACCTATCTCAGCAAATCCCGTCACACAAAAAAATCCTTCATAGGCTCCATTACCAAACACTTCGAAGATATGTAAAGGTAATTTATTCATTCTGAGCAAATTAAAAGTTATTTGCTTTGAATCCGAACGTTTTTTTGCTTTGTTGTATTAAATTTAATTTTATCTTCCGTGTGTCCGCCGAAGCTTATCAGTTTTTCTTCCTAGTTAACGTATGTTGTCTTTGATGTTTTCATTTTCACATAATTGTTTTTCCACAAGACACACATCATACATCGAACCTCATATATTTGTTTTCAATTAAGATTATTATACCTTCAAATTTGTACTTACTGCCTTGTGTGGTAACCTGGGTCGATGAATGATTGTTAATATGCTTTTAAATGTGCTTTTTCTATAACAGCAAACTTTTATGCCTCTATTGTTCCATAACTTATGTCAATTATTATATTGGTTTATGATTTCTAGGACTATTTATCAATAAATACTCTAAACGAAAGCAGGCACGGCCATTTATAAACCAGTAATCTATGACATCGCTCTCATTCAACACAAATGGTTAATGTGATTACTTCACTCGTCCACTGGGGTTAATTAATAGGAATTCTAACTTAGAGTACATGTAATAACATTTTTGATTGCATATATATGTTTTCTTTAGAACATATTTCCTCATTCACTCTTCATAGTTGGGATACCCATATGGGGGAAAAATTTATAGGTTGGCAACAGTCTCCATTTTAAGCAACGCTTTCGGGGTTGTTATTTTTACGATTCAATACCTTGTATGGTTTGTGATCATAAAACATTCACTGATTAAAGGACTAGTAACCACACCATTAAAAATCTTACCTCCGCTCCTACATGTTGTGACCTAATCTAGCAAGAATGTTTCACCCAGCTCTTTCACGCAGATTTGCACGTTCACTGGCGTGCCCATGGAGTGACCTAACATGACCACATGGACTCCCAGTTACATGTTCCATTCATTGTATGGCTGGTACTCCAACATACACCAGCATGGGTGTTTGTTTCCTTTCAAGAGCCATACTACCCATTTAAAGTCCCAAACAAGCAAACCATTTACAAGACCTTCACCTAACTCATTGTTTCTTGCTTCTATTCTCATGATATTAGTAGATCACATTCAATATGACGATATTAATTTCCCATCTTGCTGTTTTAGAGCTGATCTTGATAGGCTAAACTTGGGATAGATTTAGCACATTTGCATTGAGCTAACTCAGTGATGCAATCAGAGGGATAATGAGACACCGGTAATTACTTTACCAGTCCTTCATTTTACCTTCTTTTCAAACTGCACTAAACATGTGTGCAAAATGAAGCCGCAGTAACTTAAACAATTTATATGTATTTCTAGTCATAAAAATGATGAATTTCCAGGCATGAGGGCATGATTTTACACTAAAAAAACACTTTACTATATATAGTACATCACACTTTAGTGCACCAAGATTCACATAGAGGAATGGTAAAATCAAATCCACAGAGGTAAAATCATTATGTATCTAAAATATCACAGCCAATCACTGCCACGAATGCCATCATTAACCCATCATATGGCGTTTGGGAGCATCCGCAATTTCACTAAAGTACCGTTGGAGATCATCAATCGTGAAATCTAATGAAAGACCCGAATCTGCATAGCACTTTCGGATCAATTCCTCATAGAACATGCATTGTTTTGTGACCTCCGATTGAATTGATCGCCATACAACCTAGAAACAAGAGGATAATCATAGTGTCAGTCAACTTACAAGGAAAAGGCTGCCTTCTTCAGACAAGTTCTTTTCAACCTTTCTACGTAGAGCCTCCAATCCCTTTTTGACCTAGATAAATGAAGAAAAACAACTTTGTCAAAGAAGAATCGAACTAGATATCTCGCGAAGAGGATATAGCAACCAACCTCTTTTCCGGGGTATTCCTTGATGATCTTTTGTAGCATGTGCTTTTGAAATGCCATTTGGTAGCAGATAGCATCCGGACGCACACCCGAATCCAGAGCGCTTTGAACTTGCTCAAAGAAGTTCTAAAAGGCAAGGAAATGAATTTTTGGCTTACTTACTTTATAGAGTCAAATAGTTTAAACTAGAGTTAAGAAAATTCCAACGAGAAAAAATTAATGATTTCTGTGAATTATTATATAAAAGTGATTGATGATGTCCCTTTCTTAATTTATTCGATTCTCAAGCTCAAGATAATAAGTTGTGATTCTTTGGAGTCCACTTCTAAAAGTCATAATTCCCGAGGAATATTAAGAATCCTATTATAAATTTTCGTTAAGCTCGAAAATCACAATTTTCATCACTCATGTAGTGGATTTCCGGTTATTGGATTCCCAAGATCGCACCTAAATGTGCAAGATGCCCTGTAGAAAAGCTTTAGCTTTAGCCAAAGGGGTAGCTGAGATGTCATAAAAGTAAATCGTCCCGAATATCAATTATCCAAGGAAAATCCCCAAAGCACATTTATCATTTTACATTAGCTTAAATGAGCTAGAACGCCAATTAAGTTATACATCTGAAAGACAAAAGTGTATATTCCAAATATCGAAAAGAAAACAACGGGTTTTAGAACTTACGTGAAGTTCCTCCAAGGGTCGACCCATACAGTTCATAGAGTATTCTTGTAGGGCTCGTTGATATCTAGCCTTGGCCTCTTTACGAGTGTCGTTCAGTGATGGAAGTTTTAACCGACAGAGAATATCATATAAGCGATGATAATTTTCTACAAAAAAACAGAAAAAAACCATAAGAAAAGAGAGTTGAAAACGACTTGAGATTGATGCTATTATTTGATGAATGCAACAATTAATAGAAGCGCAAGCTTTACAATTCTTTTTCGTCATTTATGCTTCATGGACTATTGGTAAAAGTAAATGATTTGGTTGACAGACGATAGGACTCAATAACTCTCGCGCATTAATGATACAGCCAAGATTCATTTATGTTGGTCAGACATCAAAAGACATCATTTCAAGCTCATCTAATTGATATTCACTCAAATGGTTTTGTAAATAGCATATATTTACGATGAATTAGACATAGAGTTAGGTTTACCTCATGCAAATCATGAATAAAATAATATTAATATTTAATAGTAATAGGGCACTAACCTAGTAAAACAACCTCCGGTGGAGTTTTCACACTCTCTGATGCCACCCGATCCAGTTCATTCATGAGGCAGCAAATGAGATCACTATGAGCCTGTTCCATAATCTTAGCGCCAGAACCAAAGACCAAGAGTGAGGACTCTGCGAAGTTCTCATATACCTTCGTCATGTTGAGTACGCCACATCTCGGTTTCCTACTCGGTTTACTCTCTCGGAAGAGTAGATTCAGAGATTGCTAGGAGTAACAGGATTAAAATATGCCATCCATAACTTACGACATGCTTCTGTAGAACCGCTCGTGTATCAGCAATGCAACGTTTAATCAGCTGGCTCCAAAATGACCCAGCAAGACTCTTGGTCGTGTCTTTTGGTTTCTCGTTAATCTCTGTAGCGATCTGTGAGAGAACTTGGAGGATAAACATGGAGAAGAGGGCATTCTGGTTCTCACAGAGTCGAATAAGTTCACTCATTCCATCGGGAAGGCCACTGAAAAGGAGTTGCATGCAAGCGAAGGTGTCCATTTCATCCTTGCAGTCGTCCAAACAGAAGAACTCCATAATGAATACTTCCTCGTCAGTTACCAAGGATAGCAACTGATCCATAAGGCTCTCAAAGACGGGCTTAAACTGTTTCAAAGCGTTACTCTGGGACACCACAAGAACAGAGCAGTTGTCTCCATCGTTTCTATTCGAATCATCTAAACGGAGAGGGAATAGAGATTATAGAAAAGGTGATAAGTATGAACATACGTTTAGAGGACTTGGTTAGGCTGAGGATTGTTTGAATTCCTTGTTGGATGATTTCGTGGTAAAGACGATAGAAGAAGGTTTGCAGGCGATCTATATATTGCTAAAGATAAGAGAGAAAAGGAAACGAATTAGACAGTCAGTATATGCTTACATATATGGCAAGCATTAAATATAATAAACGCAAAATAATTTCGAATTTTAGGTTTATCAACCTGGAATTCACTTTTTCTACTGTTTTAGGCACTCAATGATGACTCCCAAATTCTTTCTCAGTATAAGATATTTAGAATGACCCAATTCGTCTGTAGCTATATTCAGAAACCTCCAAGGATTTAAACTTTTATTTAGATATATTTCTCCTTTATAGATACAAAGTTCAGATCCAACACAACAGAATTTTGGCTATTAGATACAGGAGTTTAAATAATGGGAGGTTGACGACTGATACAATATTAAAACAATGGCCACGATAGCTTCAAGCACCACTGCTTCTACAGAATAGTTTCAGCATCTTCAGTAGCAATCTAAAACATACACACCGATCATGTAAATTTTGGCTCAAAAGCTTTATAGCTATGAAGATAGGAGTGATTCGACCATGTTTTTCATTTTGTGAAATTTGAGACATAGGCTTTATCCTGGAGCGAAAAAAGGCTGACCTGGTGCGTAGAATAAAAAGGAATTAAATTAAAAGTGTTCTAACCCCCATTTATAAAAATTAGTTCAATTGCACAACTAACCTTCTTCAATGTGCGAAAGACATCGGTTCTGTTGCTTTGCAACCACCCTCCAACTAGTGATGACATCTGTAGCATTTCCGCCCGCTGAACCGCCAAGAGTTCATAACAATGCCCAAGATTGGCACCACCTCCTCCAGCCATACCATTTGACCCCATTAGATTTGACTTTGACCCCGAGAGACTCAGTACACTTCCAGCTATAGGAACGTGGAGACGATGGTGATGACGTCCACTACCGGAGAGATCGGCAACACTTCCACTCACTCCGCCTGTGCTGCTGTTGCCTCCAGTAGTGACGACTGGCGCAATTCGCATGAGCTGGGCGCTAAATCGAACAACCATGGAGTTCACTTGGTGGGAGAGGCGACTGGCAAACTTGTCTCGAAGAGATATCAGCTCCATGGACTTTTCGGAGACGGCTTTCAAATGCTCTTCACCTGTATTGGGGGTTCAAAAGGACCATTAATAATTATTAGATAAAAATACTGGCGAATGTAAATTTTGCACTCAGGAAATATCCCAAGAAATTAAGGAGATACGAATGAAAATATTCTGTGGTTTATATATATATATATATATATATGTCAGAAAAACGAGTGTAAACTAAGACAGTCACATAAGTCCGGGTTACAAAATTTTGTGAAGGGACCTCCAAGCGCATTCTTACACTGTTATAACATCAAACACTGTCCAGGTGGTCAAAAATGTTCAAAGGTGCATACAGCAAAAGAATTGTCTCAAGCTTAGAAAAAAACAAACTTTCGTAACTGAAAGATGGGAAGGTGGGGTCGTTGGTAGAGAATTTAATTTAAGTGAGCGGTGACTGAGCGGTAGATAAAACACAAGGAAAGAAACAGGAAAACAAGCTAAAATCGGCCATTTGAACGTGGGTAAGCCTTAAACTTCTAGACAGAACTATTTGATTTAAATAAATAAGGAGAGAGCTTGCTATGAAGGAACAGAAGCATTAAAATAATTTGACAGAACAATAACGAAAGGCTCAAAAGCCTAGTGATATATGTAGTCAATCATGAATAGCTAAAAATTGGTCAGAGAAGTAAAATAAGGGAAATGAAGGAAGGTGCTGACCATCAGCTAGTCTTTATTACAAAGGGAATGCTTGTGGAGGGTTTACCAGTTAGACCTCAACTGATAGGTATACATGGTTTTCCACAACCGCTACAATATTTCTCGAAAGAAAAATACTGAGGTGAAAGACTAAGTAAATGATGTCCATAAAAGGGGTTAAAACAATGGACTAACCAGGAATTCGTTCAGCTGTGAAAAGAGCATCTAAACAAGATGCCGCCTCTTTGTAACGTTCAATGTCCAGAAAGTCGGCTTCCTCCTCTAGAGTACGCAGAACACCTGCGTTCACAGAAAGACTCGCCACAATATGTTCAAGGGTTTCTAGCAGGAGACGACGATTGTCACCAGTGATTTGTGCCAGTTGGTCACGATCCTGAAGACCTGACATAGACTCTTCTACATCCTATTTGGAAGAGGTTACTTTAGAGTACAAAGAGGAATTATTTGCTACTAGCAGGCAGTAGCTATTGAAAAAGACAAATCACCGTTTCGAAAAATATACACTAATGACAAACATAAAATGAACAAAAATAGCAATAATCTGAGTCATGGGCTCACATACATTAATTGGCAATTCACAGAAGTAAAACCACATTCACTACTACTAAGCAATTGTGTTCTGTTTCGTCCAGTTAGCGGCCTTTATCAACCAAACTCAGCTGATATTTCTAACAATATTCTTGAGTTAGAGCAGAAAAAATGTATGTTCCGGTGAAAAACGGAAAGTAGCAAAATTAAAAATCTACAAAGGGTTAAAGTGCAAACATGAAAAATTCACTTGTGCACAAAATCAAGAAATTAGAAAGCATAAGTGAAATTGAATAAAATTTAAAGAAGCTTTTAGGGGAGAAAATACTTCCCTGACTGAAAGGCAATTATCAATGTTGGAAAAAGAATTACCAACAAACAGAAAGAATAAGTAGAATTGCTCTATATTGCCCAAGATAACTTCAAGAATTAAAAAAAGCACAGAAAAATATCCTTCAAATAAAGTATAGAGGAAAAAAGATACTTACAGCGATGTATTGATGGTATACATCCAACTTTGCTTCCATGGTATCTAATTCCTCTAATGCCATATCCAAGGCGCAAATTAAAGCCACCACTTTTTGCTCCGATTCCACAATAAAATGAACGTTACTCTGAAAGGAAAACATAGGCACAGAATGAGCTTGTCGAAGTTATACTTAACCCCACATTTTCTTAATCACTTACGCCTTCCGCATTAAATAGGTACTTCTGAAGGTTCTGCATCAGAGAATCTGCATCAAAGATATCTTCGGAAGATGTGTTGTCAAAAAATTTCTTCAAATCAGATTCTTCGCGATCAGTAAGGGTGTTATAATAATCACCTTTCTTTTGACCAACAGCAGAGTCGTCAGAAATATCAGTTACGAATGATGGATCACCCCAAAATTCATCTAAAATCTATTGATAACAGGAAAAATACCATACTAATTGAAATTTCAAGTGACTCTGGTGTGCTAGTAGAAAATTCAATTCCCTCGGGAAGGTTTTTCAGCATAATTTCCCGATAAACTTGAGGTTGATAAATAGCCACTGCTCGACAAAACATCGAGACAAAGCGTTTCTTCTCCTCTAGACGGATAGCAGTAACCTTCCATGACTGCGAAGGAAAAAAAACAAGGTGACAACCACAGTTATTTAATTATTGAGCAATATAAAAGTCGACACAATAATACCTTCGAATCTGTTTTCAACTCGATTTCATACGATGGATGTTCCGATACATCGTGGCAGTCCAAAACTTTCAGAGTCTGAGAATTCATAAGAAGCTTTTTTGTGAACTCATACTTCTCATTCGATTTAACCATGTATATCTGTATTGTAACCGGTTTTCCGATTGAAACTAGCTAACATATGTGCAACTAATTGTAACATACTTGAAAAAGCCAGGAACTTTATCCTTTTCCTTACTTTATTTATGCTTTTAACTTCAACGGTACTTGCGATGCGTTCATTTGTCGAATAAAATAACTTGATGAACGTATTTTTCAACTTAACGTCCATTCTAGACCTTCTATTCGTCAAAGGCGCTAGTTACACAACTGTTTAAAACAATAAAAGCCTCCTTTTACCATTTCTTTTTTAGTAAGTGACGAAATACTTATCAACTAACAATACATTCGCATATTAAAATTACTATCATCAAAACTCTCCCTAAATACAAAATTTTAAAAATGTTTTTTACGTAGCGCATCTTTAATTTGATTGGTTCAATTTGTCTAAATGCAGATTGATTCAAGCCTACACAGCCTATATTCACTAAGCCTAGTCCTCTGGATAGAGCCTTGTATAGGTTTGCTTGGTACGGTTAGGCTGCGTATATTCTAGGGCTTTTGCATATGGGGCCTTTTTAACGCTCTGCTATTTCTGCTTTTAGATTAAAATGAGCCGTGTTGTTAAAGATAAGAATAAGCCCAAAGGGCCAATGTCAGCATACGCGTGTTTCGTTCAAGTAATTCGCGAAGAGCATAAGAAAAAGCATCCTGGTGAACACATTGTTTTCAGTGACTTTTCTCGTAAATGTGCTGAACGTTGGAAGGTTTGTGAACTGTTTTCCATAGACAGCTCATACCCTTTTAGATAATGACTCCCAAAGAGAAAAAAAGGTTTGAAGACATGTCTGCCATGGATAAGGACCGTTACAATCGTGAAATGAACGATTACGTTCCTCCAGAAGGAGTCAAAAAGGGCAAAAAGAGGAAGGCGGCTAGAGATCCAACTCTTCCAAAGCGGGCTCTGTCTGCATTCTTCTTCTTTTGCGATGATTTCCGTCAGGAAGTTCGTGATGAGCATCCCGAATGGAAGGTTGGAGATATTTCAAAGGAATTGGGCCGACGATGGGAAGAATGCACTGACAAATCGAAGTACGATCTTCTTGCCCAGCAGGATAAACAGCGTTATGAGGAGGTTATTAGTCTATTTATGATCTTTTACTTTCCTACTTTTTTTCTAATTTACCTAATTTGTTTTTAGGATATGAATAAGTATCGCCAAGGCCTTTATGTTCCACCAAAGAAACAGGCGAAACCAGACAATTCCATGGTATCTAATCCGGAAACCGGAAGTGGTGACGCTGTTGCAGAAAACGGTGACGAGGAAGAGGAGGAAGTTGTTGAAGAAGATGAGGACGAATAAATCAATAAACCAATTTGATTAACTCTGTACAGTTGTGGTGTGCTTGTGCGTGTTAAGTTGCATTTATTAAATAACATATTGTGGTATCCCATCGTCATAATTCCTCATTTTCTTATTGCCTTTATATTAGTCTATCTATTATTCATTCACTCTGTCTATCCTATTTTTTTATACTATGCCACGATGCTGAACCTACTTTTTCCCTTCTCTTTCCACCCCTTACTCACTCTCAATGGACCCATTTAGTCTCCGCTGTTCTTGTTGTCTTTTGTGTATACTCTTTTGAATAGTGGTCTTTTCTATGATCCGATTGAATGTATCCATACTCATTCTATCTGGTTACTTTCTCTCTTGTTTCTTCAAGATTTTGGTTGAGCATTTTAAGTACTCCTTTCAAATAAGG
The DNA here is from genome assembly GCA_000469805.3 of Hymenolepis microstoma. Classification (NCBI taxonomy): domain Eukaryota; kingdom Metazoa; phylum Platyhelminthes; class Cestoda; order Cyclophyllidea; family Hymenolepididae; genus Hymenolepis; species Hymenolepis microstoma. Next base: position 2,722,195 of record LR215995.1, on the reverse strand, counting down.
AGCGTTAGGGTTTAAATGAGCCAGTACAGAGCATTCTAGGCCTCAATTGCATCAGTAATTTAACTCCCTGGCGTTCGGGCTATTTTGTACCATTTTAATTTAACTCGGACTCCGTGTTCGCGTTCGGAAGTCGGTGATTCTCCTTGGTCGTGTGCGATGCGCTGCCTTCGCAACGAACAGTGGTTTGGTTCGTGTTTGATTTCTTTTTGATTCTGAGTGAACCGCATCGAGGTTCAATCTGATCAAACTGTACTGTGTGTAGGATTTTGTCACATGCCGAAAAGCAGCAACAGTCAACTTAAGTACCATATGAAATTTATGTATCATAGAGTGCGCGGGCTCAGTTATATTTTGTTGCATTCTTAAGTTCTTGCCTCTGCTGTGAAGTTTCAGAGCAAGATCCCGTTTAAAAAATATGAGCCCAAGTTAGCTCTCCAGATCCGCATTTGTTTGTCTGCTAGCAACATAATCCAACACACCTCTAACACAAAAAGTGAGACGCATACGCAATGCCAGTGTAAATCAGGAAGTAGGCGTATGGAGATTTTTGTTTCCTTGAAATCATAAAAATTTAAACACCTTTAATTTCTATCATGTCGTTTCAAATATTGGTATAGGAACAGGAACGTTTAAACGTAAATTTATATGCGATATGTTGGTGGGTAATTTAAGGCAATCTTCACTTTGGGTGAGCTGTGCTGTTTTGTTATATCCATCCCATCAACCTGCATTTGGCTGTAAAAGTATACGAATGTATTAAGGTGCTATAGACAAACGCAGAATTAAGGCAACCAGTCAATAATAAAAAACCGTGATAATAATCTCACCCACTAACCTGGTCGTCAATTTATAAGGATATAAAATTAGAATATCAGAAATCAAACTTTTCCCCTTATGAAGAATACGGACAGCTTAATGCTCCCTAATTCAAATAAAGTAGGATTCGTGAGATCCCGACTTAAAAGTCTATTTGTTGACCCCCCACCTTCCCTCCAGCCTTCCTTTCCTTTACCCCTTATTCACATATCTTCTCGTAACTAAAACTTGTCATGCAAAGATTGCTCTACCTGAAGCCCTATTTTCAAATTAGTATATTATAACGGCAAAGATTCTTTTTCACTCTATCTATTCATTCACTGTGTCATAGATTAGGGGTCTTTGCTGTTGTAATTGCGTATTAAAGTTAGACTTCTTGCTTTATAGCAGGACTTCCAAACACCAACTTGTGCAATGGAAGATCGTTGAGGCTTTCGACATCAACATCCTCGCATTGAAAGAAGGTTGATCCTTTAATTCCTTTAGAGAGCGCGAATTTTTTTTGTCTAGTTATATTCGTAAACGAAATAACTAATCAGCCTCTACATTCTCACTACCTGCAAATATGGGCAAATTTTATCGCTGCTTGCATCGACTGCAAGGTTTAATTGTGAATTTTCTGGCTTGACAGTTCAAACGGTATGTAAATAACTAAAAAATACTTGAAATCTTCAGAGAGCATTTGAATTGGAGTACTTTGAGAATGTGAAAACAAAAGCGTTTTTCACGCTGTTTAAGCGTACGTATATGTGTAAAACGTTAGAACTAGATTTGCTACAAAGGAGCTCAAATTAAATAAATCAGGTGAATTGTACTGCTAACGTGAGTTCACTATCATTGCTGAATTGAAGCAGATAATTTGAGCACCATTTACACAATTATTCCACCATTACTGAGCCTTTTATTACCACTTCAGATACCTCCTATAGTAAGATGAATGCATCTATGGCGTAACAGTCTCCACACGTAGCCGTCAACAAATAGGTGTTATTGATATACCCTTTAAGGGGCAAATATCACGTTCAGTACCACCAAATAATGGTACTTCATGTATAAGTGCAATGCAAATCCAATAACTGGGTGCTTCGTTAAAAGAAAAGACAATGCGAAGTTGCTGATTTCAATACCGGTGACTACTTCCGAAAGTTGTGCTTGAAGCTCTGGTCATACTTTGTGAAAATAAATCACTTTAGTTTGACGGTCTTTATTTGGGCTCTAGAATGATGAATTTGTGTGTTTCATATCAAATATGATACCATATCGTTTCAACTTCACAATTGCAATACCAATGTATTGTAAATGCAAGTGATAGTTTGGTGTGAATGGGAAGAGACAATGTGAGATTTTGGCCTCTAAATTTCCTGAAGGGACTATGTTATTTTCATTAGCTTCTAATCTGATACAACCCTCCAACTCCTCTATCTATCTCTATAAAAGTACATGCACTAGTTGTCCATAAATCACAATTTGATAGTTTATAGATTTTTTTGTCGTATGAGTATACGTTGCCTAGGCTGTATCACGTGGAGGTAAGTCTGTCGCACACCCCTGAAATGATCATTTAATTTCGCATTTTGGCGATAATTAAATTGAATATTTTTTGTGCAAAAAGAGAAATCGACCCTAGACTTTTCACTATTTTGACAGTAGGCGAAGTGGTAAGTGGACTGATATGTCTAGGCCCTGGTAATTACTTGATTAATACATACATTCAATCAAATCCGGATGATAAAACATCTATCTTTGATAGAGCTTTTGGTTCCATGCTATGGTATAGATTTAGAGTTTCTGGGTTCGCAGCTCGTAAGCTTATCAGCAAGTTGGAAATAGCTGAAACCATTGTGAAATGTGTAGCTAAGGGAACTAGAAGCAATCATCTCTAAACCAAATCAAGGAGTTTGAATAAATTGATCATTTTTAGTTCCATGTTTTTTTCATCCCTCGGATATTTTTGCCGCTTTTCCCATTTAAGGATTGATCAGACTGCGCCGTGGTGGCTTTTCATACACGTCTGCAGGGCTAAAGGCATCCGAGTGGATATTGATAGACCTACGTCGAGTTAACTGCATAATCAACCATACCGCTTGGAACTGGTTTAGAGACCGGTAGCAGGATGCCAAGTTCAAATCAGAAGAGCTTCCGAATGCCAACTACCCTCAGTTCGGATAAACAACTGCTTTCACCTACTATATCAGTGTCAAGCCGGTAGAGCTTCGCGACTATAAAAACTGATCAGAGTAATTGGCTAAAAGAGAAAAACAATCTCAAGCACTTTGCATGATTTCGGCTCACTTTTTAATCGTTTTTAGTAGAATGATTCCATACAATTTGGCAGCTTCTATTGTTTATGATTACAATATCAATGTGTTGAAAAGTAAAATTAATGAATTATTGCAAGGGAAGTAAGCTAAGGGGGTAAGAGAGATAATTTGATAGAAATTCAAATGGTTTTTGATTTACTCTGACGTTAAAGCTCAGAATAGATATACAATGTTTAACTATTCTCTCTATTTGAAAGTGCTTACAGCGTTTTTCCTCTGATTAATATTGGATCTACGCTGATGGTTTTTTGCCGTCTAAATCGAATGTATTGTTGGACTCTGAATTTCCATGTCATAACTTAAGCATATATAAAATACCTGAAAACAGATAACATGTTGCTCGGTGCACCATATCCTCTTAACAATCTGACATACGCATACAGCAAACACTAGCATCATACTTACCATAGCATAGTAGAGATCAAACCAAACTCTATTCAAGCTTCAAGGTAGGTAACGTTAAAATGTCATTACCTAACCAAATTAAGCAGTTGGAATAAAATATACACTTTTACTAATCAAAAAAATAGACATGGCTTCATCGTACCGTTGACAATTTTGCCATAATTTATCATCCTGATTGACATATCAGTAAATTGCTAGTTATCATGCATATTTGCAGCGTCGGGAATCAGTGGATCAATATTTGCTGGTTCCAGTCAAGGGGAGAGGTGGGCAGCATAACTCGCTGTACAAGCCGAAAAAGAGAGACTTCAGAATGGTGACTGTTAGACACATTCACCTCAGGTGAACTTTGCATAAAACGATAGCTCAGTACTGTCTCCGTATCAGTGACCACTAGAAGTGCAAAGAAGCTGCTATCAACTTCGCAGTAGTCAACGTCAAGACTGACGTCCGAGTATACAGACTTATTCTGATCATTGTGTGGGGCGGTGAAATGAGAATTTTAAAAGGATTGGCACCAGAGCACCCTTTCCCACATCGTTAAAACTCCCTTTGGGAAGTTCAGAAAAACTCGTAATAAGCACAGACAGACACTCCGGATGATTATGCTCGGATATCCGGTCATTCTTTTAACGTCTGTTTTGTTTATTAAAAGCCTGCCATTTGATATAAATGATAGTTATCATTAGCCCTTTAATTGACTTGGGCTGCACAGAGGGGAGGGGAGGAACATCCAAGTCACAAAAAGCCGAGAGGGGGAACGGAAGAGAAGAGTAATTCACAGATGTAAAGGAGACAGACACCAAGGGTAGAGAAAAAGGTAAGGTGAGGTGAGTACTGTGGAAGTAGTCGAATATGGCATACAGTGGGCTCATGGTAGTTTGAAGTCAACTGCCGGTTTATAGATTTTTTGCCATATGAGCATACGTTGTCCAGGGTGTATCAAGTGGAAGTAAGTCTATCGCACACTCCGTGTTATAAATAATACTCCAGGAGAATTGATATTGTAATTAAAAAGAGTATCTTCCCAGATAATACCGAAATACTTTCAGAGTGAAAGATAACAACTCTATGAGCCACCATTTTAAATTGTTGGTAGAACTCTTTCAGGCCGTGTAGGATGTAGTCTTCCGAGTTGTTCTGGCACTTCCAAAAATAGATGTTTTATCATCCGGATTTGATTGAATGTATGTATTAATCAAGTAATTACCAGGGCCTAGACATATCAGTTCACTTACCACTTCGCCTACTGTCAAAATAGTGAAAAGTCTAGGGTCGATTTCTCTTTTTGCACAAAAAATATTCAATTTAATTATCGCCAAAATGCAAAATTAAATGATCATTTCAGGGGTGTACGGCAGACTTATCTCCACGTGATACAGCCTAGGCAACGTATACTCATACGGTAAAAAATATCTATAAACCGGCAGTTGACTTCAAACTACCATAACCCCACTGTATGTCATATTTGACTACTTCCACAGTACTCACCTCACCTTACCTTTTTCTCCACCTTTGGTGTCTGTCTCCTTTACATCTGTGAATTACTCTTCTCTTCCGTTCCCCCTCTCGGCTTTTTTTGACTTGGATGTTCCTCCCCTCCCCTCCGTGCAGCTCGAAGTCAACCAAAGGGCTAATGATAACTGTCATAAAGCCTGCCATTTGATATAAATAAATAAATTATTTATAACACCATATTTCACATTAGAATTAAGTCCAACCACTCTAAGACACTTAATTAACTTTTTGGCAATGTTCATAAAGAATAGGGTTCCCTTTATACCATTAGGGGTTGAACGTCAAATCACTGTTAGATTGATGACGGCTTTGTACCAACTACTAGTGGCAGTGCACATGCAAACACAATAATGCGGCTCTGAGGCCTTCAGCTATGTTCTACGGCGTTATATCGTTTTATAAACAGCATCAAATTTGTTTCCTCGGAGAAAATGCGTTAATCTAAGACAGCACTATGAACGATGTTGAACGGTAGCATGTCCCTCGTTATCACTGCACCATGGCGGCTAGTCTGCGTAAAGCTCATATACTTCGAATAAATCATCCACGTCTCTCCTTGAATTGGGTCAGGGGAGGGGCAGGTATTTTAGGGCCTATCGTACAAGATACTCGCATTCTGCCACTTCTCTCTTGGACTGGAATTGACCGATGTGGTTGGTCGCCCACATCACTAGATGTTCATATTGGTCGTTCGTCATATGGACTTTTCTCGACCAAGTTTACTATCATAAGAATACTTGCGCATAATAGACTCATTTTTATAATCAATAATTAATTCATTAGGTAGCGCGAATGGAATGACTAGAATTTTGTCACACATTGGCTCAATGGTTTTCTATATGATTATCAGATTGGCACTCATAAAATCATAATGAACCACTCAATGTAAACAGTTGGACACCTGCGGTACTAGAGCAGCGTAGTTATATAATCCAGGTAAATGTAGTGGACTGAAATCTGTCGGGCATATTCAATAAGGATAATTAGCTTGTCTTTCCAATAACACTTGAAAATAATAACTGATAAAAGCTAAAATTTTTGCATCTCGTTGAGAAGTAACTTATGCAGAGATCAGAATACGATTGAGTTTTAGTAGTAATAAGATATAACAAGACCTAAAAACTTTCCTTTAGCAGGCAAACTTGGTGTTTATATTCGTCAAACTTTAGACCCTGAACGTAGATAGACTTTCTATTCCTCTGCCGTTCTATTTATGCAAACGACTTGATTTATTTCTTTAACTTGTAGTACTGGCCGCAATAACCCTTTCATTTGAATAATATTTTTTTCAGTCAATTGGTAGTTAAAGTTTAAAGCAAGTTTTTATAGTCAATCTCTTCCCAACACATTCATTAACGATTTTCAAAATCGTGTGTTTCGACAAACCAAGCAATTTACAATCACAAATGTTACAATGATAGATAATCAAAAGATTACAACAATGACCAAAGATGTTTCTTTTGGGCTGCTACTATAGCAACTGATTTTATACAAATTTCATATGCCGGTTTCTAAGTGAGAAAATCACCAAGTAAATCTTATTTCGTTTCTGTGTAAATACTGCGGATAAGAAAAGCTGTGTTTAAGAAATATCTCAGCCTAATTAAGGTCTTTAAATTCAATTAGTCAGACCAAAATGGAGGATTTAGAGGTCTCATTGTTTAAGGAAGAAATGGTCAAAGAAAATACAATGTAATTTTGTTCAGTCTTTTGGCGCTACTAGAACTATGATTAATCGAGAATTCTAAATAAACACAATGGCAGTAAAAGCTTAATTTGTTTACACTTTAATCACAACCACGAATCATTCTATTTTTAATTAAATCCCAATACCTTTATCAGAAAAGAAAACCCGAGAAATCTAAAGTTCCTATTCCAGGGCCTCAAGATCGTCGATTAATTACTCAAGGGGTCAAGATAATGACACAATTCTCACCCTTGTAAAATTAAAGCTCATAAACGTTAATCTAAACGATTTTAAGAAGGTTCCTATTTTTGGTACCTAATGGGGGAAAGGATTAAATATATCCCTCTAAGACAGTGATATTTCCATTAATTTTAGCCCCTACCTGTCGTGGGAACCAAATGTCTTCTGCAATATACGAAGTCAGCCCACGTACATACACGTTGTGCACATATGCGCATTTTCAATCTCTCGAATGAATACACAGAACCATAGCTACAGAGCCACACAATTAGTTTATGAAAGCCAGTCTTACCCTACCCAGCCCTGGGCTGTCTATGCTATGAGAGTGTATATTTGTGGGTACCATGCCAAGCCAAGCCAACCACATATTGAGAGAGCAAATACAGCGGCTGCCTTGCAAGAATACGCTAAGCATGGCAAAGTCCTGGGCTTCGCGCGCACATACCGAAATGGTCTTACCAGCGCTACTTTGAATTAGTCATTCAGTCCCATTTGCCAGTGCATATGCAGCCTTAGGGTTTAGGTGAGCGAGGGAAAGATGATGCCTAGTGTACGCCTTCATACCTAACAATTACACCCTTCATTAGTAGCTCTTTGACTCCTAATAATGTCAGCAGAATGTTAAACTTCAACTTACTTTTGCGCAATATAAATTAAAGGTGAAGGAAACTTAAAGCCACTTGAAAGCGTTGAACTACTTACTTTTTGGAAAGAAACGCAATGATTTCTCATAATTTAATCTCATTATTGGCCTTTATGTGCACGTCATTTAGACACTTTTCATTCAACTCGTACATTTTATACTGACTTAAAAGAAATTGCATATTTCAAATTTTGTAAGATAATGTGTTTGTTCCGTTCGTCTTTAAATGATTTGGTATCGGTCAACTTTTATTACGCACGTGGTAGGTAAACTAGGCCTTGCGAAAATACGATCAATAAATCAATGACCTTTTTATGGAGGATGTATGACTAAGCATTTTCTCTCACAAATTTGTTAGCGTACGTTTGAAAATGTATATAATTCTAGGCAATTACAGAATACCCTTAAGTTATGAGCTCAGGTTTACAGTGTATCAATAGGTGGAAGGCGTAATCTTATGCAATCAGCTAGAGTAGAGAGCCGTTAACACTGTACCATATAAGCGTGGCAGCCTTGCTTCGAGCCATTTAATGTATTTGCTTTTTTGCGCGTTGTATGTTAAACAGTATGTGAAAAACGGGTGAAACTTTAAAGAAGGTGGAACTGCAATCTAAAGCGCATTCACATTGTGATTATAAAAAATCGATGGCAATAACTTCCCCTTAATTACGATATGGCGATTCTTGAAGGGTATTGACATTTAAAAGTATTGAAATACAATTATTGGAAATTATTGTCCACTGTTCTAATAGTATTGTAGATGATTTTGATGATTATACCCTATAATGCAGATTAACATAATAGCAACCATACAATAATTACTGCTTTCGGACGGATGAATGCAAGTATAATATGCTTCTGATTTCACTATATGCATAATATGAAAGCTACTTATTAATATTTAAGTAGTAGTTCTACTATTAATTTTCTATTGCTCTAGTTTATTTCGACAAGTCCAATTTTTTAGCTTACAACAACTTTATTAATTGTTTGGCGATTCATTAATATTAACCAGTCAGGAAACATATGCATCATTCATAAGTCAATCAGCGAACAATATACTATAGAAGCAAATTATCTACGATTAAATGACACCACAAGTAAGGGTTTAACCTAACTGTACGCTTTGACATTATTAAAAAGCTTCCACTAAAATAAACCAATTGATATACAAATGAATCAAAGCAACATGAACGTCAATCCGGTCAAATCGACTGGTTAGTAAGGACTGAATATCACAAACGTAAATTCATTAAGGAACTAGGATGTCAAAACATGGATCAATTGCGAATTATTTTGGTAGAGCGATGTATCAAAATATATATTTTTACAAAATCCGTTATGGTGATTTTGTTCAAGGACCGATTTCTGAGCCCAAGGACTATCGATAAGGTCGTGACCATGCAAAGAGCTTTATAAACCTAAATTAACACATACTTTATGATAAAGGGTCTGAAAAGAAATAGTAATAGGGTGGCTTTAACTTCAAATGGGAAACAACGAAAAGGATAGATCTTTCACCGAATACTTACAGTCTCTATAAGTAAATGGGATATATATATATATATATCAACAGGTGTGAATAATTAGAAAGTGTATCACATATGGTCAGTGAATATCGAAGACTTTATGTCGAGAGAATTGCATTCGAGAAGAAATGTTAATGTCAAATTTCGATACCTTCCACTGGGGAAAGTAAAGTTGTATATTTGTATCCGAAATGAAACATGAGGTGTGATTAAGTCTGTAACAATAAAGAAAAATATGCGGAGAGTCAAATTGTGCCAGATATCTTTCCACAATGTAACGACTATTTCCATAAGCGCCCCATCATTTAGTAACAATATAACCATTTCGTATAATAATTCAGAACCCAGTTGAAAGCACAAAATAAGTCAAAATAAACAGTTTTTTTAGTTTCAAATATCTCATAGATACCAATCAGTCCTTGCACAACCTACAGAATTATTTTAAAAAAGTTTAAATTTATGTTGTTGAGAGTAATAAGTATAATATGATCTATAAATAACAAAACATGAGTTGGATCGAGGAAACAAGATATAGTTAGCGACTGAAATGTGGAGTTAAAATTAACTATCCCACTTGATTTCGTTTGATTTTCAGTGCTTGCGTTTTTATTCGTTGCTTATGAACCTATCAATTGCTAGAAATCTTGAAAGTGTGCTGCAGAAAATTGATGCAGCGTTTGCCAAGGCATTTTATAATTTGGATAATTGCATTTCTAAAAGGTTGAGAAAACAGGCCAACCTCGTCCCCAATTAATTGCTGTGTCTAAAACTAAACCTTCGAAATTTGTTATAGAAGCTTATAACGCCGGACAAAAAGCGTTCGGAGAAAACTACGTAATTTCCTATTTAAGTGTAATATTCTAGATTCAAGAACTTGTTGAAAAAAGTCATAACGAAGAGGTTAGAAAATTTATATACTATAGTTTGTAGCTCAAAGCATCATGTCCGGAGATTAGATGGCATTTCATTGGCAGGTTGCAGTCAAATAAAATCAAGATGCTCACATGTAAATCGAACATTTATTCATTTGTTAGCTGTTCCCAATTTGGCTATGGTAGAAACAGTATCTAATCTAAAGATTGCGAAAATGCTTGACTCTGCCTGGGAAAAGGTATCAAATGAGCCACTTGATATTCTTATTCAAGTCAACACAAGTGGAGAGGAACGTTAGTGGAGCCTTTTATGATTCATTATAATTTTAGAGAAAGGAGGTGTTCCAATATCTGAAGTTGTTGAACTTTATAAATCCGTTTCCGAAAGTTGTCCATATCTTAAACTCTGTGGTTTAATGACGATTGGAAGGTATGAATATGATCAAAGTTTGGGTCCAAATCCGGACTTTCAATGTCTGTACGATTGTCGAGATAAATTATGTGAAACTCTGGGTCTTTCAAAACACTCCCTCCATCTAAGCATGGGAATGTCATCCGACTATGAAATGGCCGTAATTTCAAATTATATTTGCTCTAAACCGTTCTCCTTTTTAGATCACAATGGGCAGCACACTGGTTCGAGTTGGCTCCAATATTTTTGGTTCCCGTCAATAAATTTTGATACTTTGTCTTTTACTTCACTTCTCTGACCTGATTTGTTTGTCTGCTTTATTAATCCCACCTCCACTTTAGGTTTGAAGTATCCCTCCTCTTTTAGTAATGCCAGTAGAAAGTAAAATACCTATCGGTCCCGACGGAAAACCTCTCAAACCCTGTTGTGCTTGTCCAGAAACTCGAAAAGCTCGCGACGAATGCGTTATTTCTAACGGTGAAGAAAAATGTCGGGATTTGATCGAGGCCCATTTACAGTGTCTCCGTGACCTAGGGTTCAAAATCTAATGTACATTTTATTACTTTTTGATTAGAAGAATACACATATCTAAACGAATGTCCTTTTTTTTGCAACTGACTGCTTATTACTAGTAATCCCCCCACTATTCTTGTCGAACATTTAGCAATGGAAGTAGAAAAGAGGGGACCTCGTTTCAGAATTATCGGCTCATTGATGCCAAGACTTCAAGGGAGAGAAGTGTGCCTTTTGGGAAAGGCTGTCTCTGTGGACGCTTCCGGTCAAAGGTTGACAATGCAGACTGCTGATGGCGTGAATGTTATTTGTCAACTGCTGTCACCTCTTCAGGCAAGTTGATCTCCTCTCTCATGACTAATTCGTATATGCATGAAGTAATGCCTAGTTTTAATTTCCTTGATATAAAGGTCTTATTGAAAGGGGTTTGTGTTCTTTTGTCGTACGAGTGTCCACTGTATTAGATGGCGGGTTATAAACCAATTAGTGAAAATTCACTAATTATAGTGATTGGTCTTTTATATATATGTCAACTAGGAGGAGAAAAGCGGTTAGTATTCACTTTTATTGAGTCAAACGCTCGTCCGTGCACATCCAGGGTTTGAATAGACAGTTACATAGATTTATCTCCGCCAATAGGAGATGTGGTTGAACCGAATTTTCTCATAAGAACGATGCTTGACTTAATCTGCTCAAGTTAATTGTTTATATGTTTCTTAATGGACCTGGGAAGATATTCTCTGGACAAAAATGATAAGTTTGATCCGTTGAACTAAGTCTGACGAATACTTAGTTGAAAGGATGTAACTAAATACCAATTTTAGAACCAGATTAATCTTATTCATTAATTTGCCAATGACTATAAAACCGTTGTTGCTTGAAGAAATGAAATTATTTACGGCCAAGCGGTTTCGTTTAATTTTTCATTCTGAAAAATCTTATAAAGCCCAAATTAATGTCTTAATTTCCATGCATAAAAAGTGTTTTCCGATATATATTTAGGAAATTAACGCGCTTAACACAATCGTTTATTCACTTCAATTACTTCTATTGGTTAACTCCTTTTAGATTTTGAGTTTCGTTTGGTTTGTAACATCTATGAATCCATTGTTTTTTTCAAGACTGAAAGAATTAAATTTTTAAATTACATTTTTTCCCTTAGGTATCTCCGGACTCTTGCATCGTAGAAGTTCAGGGGACCATCACTAAAGCCAACGAAATTCACGCTACAGCCGAACCAATAATCTTCTCCCGTGAGACTAGTGCCAGTTTTGACTTAGAGCGCTACGCCTATGCCGTAAACATGACGGTCACTTTTGATGGACTATATATGCAGTCCCCAGAGGAGTAGTAATCTCTCTAACATCTTTTCTATCATCATAATGCATTTATTGTCAAATTCACTCAATTATACATCTATTTTTGTATCGGATTTGTTAACTAAATAAATGTTTGCTTTTATGAACTATAAGCTGAACTTTCTTACTGGTTTGCATGGGATTGTCTACACTGTATATTTATTGCATGCATTCATCTAATTGGCACCATGGAGTAGTGTTTTGGCAAATTAAATTAGTCTACGTAAGACGGTTGCGCTATTTACTTTTTCATGCTTTACTTTGCCACGCAATCCCGATCTTTGCATATTCACAAGGTGGTCTCATGTTTTGCTTTGGTGTAGGTATGCCACAGAGGAATTAAACCACTATCTGCCTGCTGCTTTTTGGTTGTGAAATTATGCCATTTTCTTCGAATGGTAAGTTCCAATATATGAACTATTTTGTACTGATAGTTTTTAATGAAGTTTTCTATGTTTATTTCTTATTTTTTACGTATTTAAGTCCGTTCTCGGGTGTATAGCAAACTTTAAGGAATTTTTGCTTATTGTGAGAAACAGAAAAAAAACAGTCATGAATGTTTGGCATTGTTTTTGTGAAAGATCACACTTTCAAAAAGCTCATTCATTAAGGTTTCTGGCCAAAAGTGGAGAGCACTTCTAAAGATTGGTCACTAGCGTTCCTTGTTAATTTTTATAGGCGTTCAATTTCTATAAAATTAAAATTGATTTGGATAATTACTTTACAATATAGCCAGTACTCGAAAGATTCAAATTTTACATTAATTTTAGCTTTAATTGTGATGATATTGACGGCTTAACATCTCTGTCCAACTTTTATCTTTGTAATTAGTGTTCTTGAGCAATTCTTCGTTTGTAATGGCTAACTTGTTTTACTGGCTATAATCTTATTCTCTGTAATTTGTTAGTTAAGGGTTTAGCACATTCGAGAGTTTTGCAGGTTTGTCCCAACTCGTTGAACTTTCAAATTTGATACAAAGTAGTTTTTCATATTTTTTTGGAGTTCTAATTCATTTTTAATATTTGTCTTTAATCCCTTAATGCCCGAATTATTTTTTGTGTTCTAAAATTTTTTTCCCACTGCTTTCCACCTTGTTTCGAGTCCAGTACCAATGAACTTATTTTGAAAGAGGACCGTGTAGTCTGCAGGACGTTAAAGGACTGATATTTATTGAGGAGTGTAGGATTAACTAAGATCCTTAATTATTTGCATTTAATTTTGAGGATTAATTTAAATTGAGTTCTATTCCAAAGACGCGTGGATGTGGGTTACAAGATATCGTGATTATAACCTTTGATTTAATGGAGGTGCACTTTGGCCACTTCTGTAATCATTCTGGTTTATACTTGATGTACAAGTGAACGGCAGAGGTTGCAGATAAAATTATTTAAATGCCCCAATTCCATATTGATAAGGTATTGCCTTCAGGCTTTTATCTTAGGAATAAAGATCGTTTACCTGCTTACATTCGTTTCGGCAGATGCTCTCTCCGAACTGCGCTTCTTTCCATCAAATGTTGTAATGTCTTACATGACTTTCCTTATTACTAAGTGTTACTGTTTGTAAGGCTGGAATTTTTCGCTATGATCGTCTATTTCAATAAAAGATGTATGCCAATTAGAAATAATCGAACAAGGGCGAAAAACTTGGGGGCAGTTTATCGGGTGGGAATTATGCATTAGCACATCGTGTCTGTTTGCTAATTATGAATATCCCAAATAGTCGGTGACAGATGGATAAAATGCTTCAGGAGGGGAAATTATGGTTATCACACGGTTCAAGATCTACATCATTAGTTAATCTGAGTTCATATCCGGAGAGATAAATGAATGACTTTTAATTCGAGGTGCCATAGTTTCCTTCCTTTTACCAATTTAATATAAGATGGAAAGACCATAAATCTTAATAATTTTCTCCTTGAAAATGGTTTGAACTTAAGTATAACTTTTACTAGGAATCCAGTAGAAATTCATCACAGGCAGGGCACAAATGTTTCACTGAGTGTCCTTTTTACCATAATTTGTAAGATTTATTTTGGAAGTGTGGAAAATCAAAAAGAAAAGATTGTAATGATTTATTGACAATTTGCTTGGCGCAAATAATACATTAACATACAGTGTGTGCCAAGTTATCGAAAATATGATTTACTGTTTATGGTTATCACATGCTATTCTGTTGACCGTGATTTGAGGTTTGCCTGTAATTGAAAGGATGTTGCAAATAAAGGTGGTGCAGCGAGAGTGACTTATTTCATTTTATCTTCGGACTCCGATTCTAAAGTTCAAGCTTAAAGCTTTTTCCACCTACAATATCCAGAGCTTATTAATTGAATGCTTAGTCTCCTGCCATTTCAAAAAACTTTTTTTCTCTATATGGCCAAGGTATTAGCAGGCTGATTGTAGGTAACACGATTTTAAACTATTGAAGTGATTAGTTATTGGAGGCATTATATGCTTTATTTATAACAATTTTTTATTTGTAGTTACTCGCATGATATCTCTCTCCGTCGTGTGGGGGTGAGTTTTAAATACCCTTCTATTGTTTATTAAATGAAATATTATATCAATTTAAATTACTAATTATTGACTGCATATTTAAATCGAGCTTGACAGGTAGGAACTAAACTGCAGCCTGTATTTTCATGCTAATTGTAGAAAGATATTCTAGATTTTGGATGTAAAAAACTTCCTTGCCCTAATACTAGTTGCACTTGAATTAGGCAGTGGGATGGTATCTCTTTGGACCAGAGTTAACCAATGGATTTGGCTACCCTTATCATTTAATATGCACCAGTGCACATTGATCTTGTGAACTCTGTCGTGATAGACGTGAATGGTGGTCACTGTGGCACAGACCGTTACTACCGCCATGTAAAGACCAGGGGATGTGGGAATGGGATGCCGATTGGTGCCATAACCCTGGCTTTATTTTCAAATGAATATTGGGATGATTTAGTATATGCGAACCAATCATAATGGGATACCTGCAATCTCATTGGTGATAGTAATTAGTCTATCACTGGACAATGAGTGCTTTTGTCATGCACTCACTTATCTAGAAAATCCATTTTCGTTTTAGGAGAACGATATATTGGAGAAATTAAACTTTTTGCTCTCTCAGTCCTATTACACTTGAATCTCCATTTTTTTCTTTAATCACAGAGTTTATACCTAGGTTTCTATCTTCCTGATCTTTGAGCTTTGATTTCGTAAATAATGATATTGTTGGATATTTTAAATTATACTGAAAAAATCTCTTTCGATCACGTCAATTTTTAAATTCTTATCAGGGAAAAGATGTTGCGTCTTTTGGTGTATCGAAGTATTGTTATGCTCACGACTCACGTGCTTGTTTCTGCTTACACTATTGATATCCATGTCTTCAAATCCCGAAATTATTATGGTTCTGCCTAGATTGAAATAGTAGTTACGATTTCGGAACTTTTAGAGAATACCAGATTTTTGCCAACCGTAACTAATGACTACTTAATAAGGGGTAAGTTTCAAAGAGAGTCTTTAATAAAGGGAGACGCCTTTTATATAAACTGTTAAAAGAATTAGAGGGTTATTTTGATTTTTCCCTCTTTAGAGTACGCTATGGGCGGCCATTTTAATTGCCATTGCTTCTCTTCAAGGTGTTAATAGCCAGAATCTATTTAAAAATTTTAGCCCTGTTTGGTTTCAACTACCTTCAAACATGACAAAATCTATAGAGGGTAATTAAGTGGTTAAGGATATAACTTAGTGCTTGAAACGATACCTTTTGGATCCCCTCGTTCTTTCTCGAATGGCATTTGCAATTATGGTTGCTATGACAAGCTGATAAGTATCAATATCGATACCTACCTCTGAGTTAGCAGACATGCACGTTGACCGCTACACCACTGTCACAATTAAATATTAATTCTTTGGCGATGCTTACTTTCCATAAGGCCTTTAGGTATGTATACTTAAAAAATATTTACCTACTTCAGTCTGAGTAGATAGTGATCACGTAGTGTGAGAAATAGTCAATCGCACTGGTTAAGTTTGGTTAATAAAAAGAGTAGCAGAATGTGGGGGAGGGGGGTCCTATTGTTAGCCCTCTAAGAACTGTTCTAAATGTGTTCGGCAGTTGTTATCATCTGTATATTCATCAAACTGCATCATCCAAAAGAATGCTTGAAGCTTACTTACTGAGGGCTTTCGAATACATTCGCACTCTTACTTCCTTCAAAAAACAGTGGAATATATAGTCATTCAGGTCGTTTGACGCATATCTTATGTGCTTTCTCGTTCATCTGTGGTGTAAATGTACTAAGAAGTTAACCGTTTTCGTCATGAGAGGTGGAAATAAATGCTTACAAACTGTTAGCCCAAGAATGAGATCGAGGTAAGTCATGATCGGCAATTGTTTAGTTTAAAATGTTTATGCTTCTCTTCTGGGCCTGACGATCAAGGTTTCTCCTAATCAACTGACTGATTACTAAAAACGGTGGTTGCGTTGATGCGAATATTTCCTTTCAACGAGGCAAACAACTTCTAAGTGACCTACATCTATCATTATTCATTTCCTTACTTGTCTCTGCCTTCTAGAACTTTACTAGCCACCCATCTTCGTCGTCGTCGAAACGAGGCGGATAATCAGTCCTCTACACTTGCACTAGAAGACCGGTGTTCTCCAGATCAGCGGGCTCTTTTACACGTCAACAATGACATGGTGACAAACACCGAGTCATCACCCGAAATATGGGGTGGTCATGAAACAACATCTGAACTGGCTCAAACGGTTAGTTAAAGCGCCATATATTGCTTTACATTTTTAGAGCGGAATATGTAGGAATCTAGTTGAGGGGGAACATGGAAGCGCTTGCCGAGATTTAACTAATGCTTATTTTATAATTTTGTAGAGGAAATTAGGGTAAGATTTAGATTGATCAACTTAGAGTGAATAAAATGTCACCGAAAAGAACCCCACCAATCTCTCAGTCATTTCAATATTTACTAGTTACTCGTAGTTGTTACTAGAAGCTTTTTTCTCCTTAGTGAATCCTCAATGTCAAAATGCGCTTGATTTTCAACGTTGGTTTGAAGCTAATGCCAAAACCTTTTCTTTTATGAACCTAGCTTAGCTTTTAAGGTGATTTCTCTTTTTTACACTAAATGGTCAGTTAATGTTCTTGTAGTACAAAGAACAAATAACTTTATATATCACATTTACCAAGTAGGGAAGAAAGTGTAATGTGCCCTTTTGGGATCTCGAGTTTCAATATGTGTCATTTTCTTTGACATCTTCAGGATATGTGAGAAGGGTATAACTTTCAAGACATTTGGGCTAACTGTGCTGGAGGCTTGAATTCTCTTTTATCTCCATGACCACGTATTTCATCATCCAGCTCTAAGTTGCTTGTCTTAGTAATACCACTTCCAGAATTGCATGAAAAGGATTTGGTGTAGAAACGTAAAAAATTTTCGCGGTTAGAGTTGATAGATGAAAAATTGAACTGATTCTAATGTTCATTTGCTCCCGTTTAAAATCCCTTTTGCCGATGATTTTGTTGTCAAAATCGGCTGCACTCAGTCAGTACTACTTTTGAAATTTAATGTTGGTTCCTTTGCTTCCATCCACATATCTTTCCTATATACGAAATCGGATGCACTTTTTGGTATATTTTTGTTCTTTTAGAAACATTTTCGATAATATGCGTGGATATTGTTGAAGAAATTGTTTTGTTTCTTGGAAAAAAACTCACTTTTATGCATATGTAATTTGTATTTGGCATAATTGTAAAGCTCTTAGTTCTTAGGGTAAGAAACACGTGAAGAACTAAGTTAGGCTCTTTGCTGCTCTATAACCTCATTTTAGTCTGTTTTTCTCTCTCTTAATAAAACTGAAGGTGGTTTAAGTGGACTTGACATGTTACCTCAGTTGGGTCGATCGCGTGCGTAGGGCATTTAGTTGTTTATTTTCAGCAACTTAGATGAATGTTGCCTTAAGAAGAAGATTTAATCTCTAATCGAACTCTACTTACTATGGAGGTGGGAATAAGGAAAGTGCAGATGGTCGTACTGGTCCTTTATATAAATGCGTTTTAGTGTGCGGTGGAATTGCCAAGGAGCCAAATCGGTTATTCCGTTGAAATATGGACAGGGATTACTCACCTTGACCTCTTTTATTGTTTATTGATTTCACTCTTTGTGTCTTGGAATAAAGTTTTACCATAGCTCTGTAATTTCATCGCCCTGTAGATCCTATCTATTGATTTTTCAGTAAATCTATTCTTGACTTTTTGTTATCTTCCTTTTCTTTCACGCGGTGTTTGTGGTAAGAGAAAAATGCACATGAAAAATCTTAGCGTTAGTTTCTACACTGCTTAAAAAGGAGTAAACGAACTTAGAATTGTTATTTTGTTTTATTTCCTATGAAATTGGTGGAATATTTATTAAGACTCTTTTGGAAGATCGAAAATGGGGTCTAGAAAAGAGTTTAGGAAAAACTATTGATATATTTTTGTAGGTCAATTTAGAGTGCCCACTGACGAATAAGGGCCTTTTAAAGCAAGAATATACGAACATTAAATCAGTTATTATAACCCCTATCGTGGTGCTCTTTGTTCTAACTATAATCTGAATCTATTCTTATATTCATTGAAATTGGCGCTTATCTATTTATTTTTGTTTAGAATATCTTCTTGTCTATAGTCCTTGTTCCGAAAAGTTCTTATACGTTCTTAGCTTTTACCAATCCTTCTTGACTGCCTGATGTGGGAGATTATTTGATGTGGTCAGACTAAAATTTGTCAACAATGAAGGCACTTTCGATGTTCCTTTACATTTCTTTGCTATATCTGCATGTTGATGAGCGAAGTACACATTTCAACTGACCTTCAATTGAAACATATTTGAGGTAGAGAACTCCTTACTTCCCTTAACTGACATTAAGGTTTTGTTTATCTGCATAATAATCCCCAAAGTTCTCCCTCAATGCTAATTTGTATCTGTCTTTCAGATTTTGGTGTGCCTTTCTTTAAGTTGGCTCTATAAAAAAGTTCTGATTTAGAATGATCCCGTCCGCAGTATTTTTTTAACCTTGTATAATGAGTTTTATAATCACACCCAAGTCCTTAGAAATCTGAGTTTTTTATCACGCATTACTTCTGATTTGTGATTGTGCTTGTTTGACGCGTTAATTTAATCTTAACTCTGATTAGAAAACGAAGGCTAATCTGGCTCTTTGATTAAGCACAACTTTTGAGTATTGCCCCCTAATTCCAGTTAATTTAGTAAATGGATTTTTCTATTTTTGGTTTTGAAATGACCGTCCACTTGTAATAAAAGGAAGGTGCTATCACTATTTTCATATATGAATCTTGCCAGGTGAAATTGTTATAATCATATCAGCCTCCAAAATAGTAACAAATTCCAGAATCCAATTATAACATACGTAGTTTGGGCTTTTTTCCAAAATTCTGAAGCTGCAGTAAAGGCTTAGGCACTTGCTGGCATTAAAAAAAAATTTTTGGGTAACTGCCTCATTATCCTTGTTCACTTTATGCAAGTGCGCAAACAATCATGAAGCACGAATTAACCACAAATAATTTATCAAGCCATCTATGAAATTGTAGAAAAGCTCACTTTTGGGTCGATTTTGGGCATCCTGTGAGAACATATTTCATGACCTTCTTCAGTACGAAAACTTTGGCTGTTGCATCTTGAATGTCACTCGCTGCATCAAATAATAGGTGTTACATTTCGTCTTTCTTGGCCAGACTTTCAATGCCAGAAACGCAGTTATCTTTACACTCTATATCGAAATCATAGCTAAGAAGAATGGTCAAGCAACACTCAAAGTCGACTTGCAGCGCAAACTGGAATACCCTTTTTAGGATACAAAGATTGAGAGAAGTGGTTTAGGGTCCGTTAGTAGTGTGAAGTGCCGACTGTGAATAAATCTGTGGAACTTTTTCAGAGCGAAAATGATGCCCAATGGGACTCCTTTCCGAGATGGCCATAGTTCTTTTCAACTGAAATAAGGGACGGGAATCAAGACCGAAAACTCTTCCCTCACCACTTTTGAAAACACGAGAGATAACTGCATCAATGCCATATTTCGAAGCACCTGCAGTCACTATAATTGGGAGATTCGGGTTGTTATGAGAAAGCAGCATTTCAAACATGAGCTTGGTCTTCAGCTTTGTGAAAGCTTTTTCGCACTCGGGAGCCTAGATCTATTTTGTATCTTCTCTTAGCAACTCATTTAGAAGAGCTCAAATATTATACAGTGAGACCCAAGAATGAGTATAATTTGGTGGTGCTGTAGGTTGTAAAATTTCTGAAATACCTCGAACTTGTCAGTCGTGTTCATCAAAAGTGCATCCCGGGTATTTAGTGAGAGCACAAAGGATGTACATTTCTCAGCTCGAAGACAGAAGCCTTGCTCCTGAATGCACTAAAGAGGTACGATGACATAATTATGAATTTACTGCTGAGATCGGCCTACAACAATTATGGCGTCTAGGTGTTTGTGTTACATAGATCGAGACCTTGAAATACCTCAGAAAAATGCTAGAATGCCATCTCTGCTGTGAATGATTGGTAAGTGTAGTAGAATGTACACTATTGAATATGATATTTATGAGCAACTCCAAAAGACCAATCTTGGATAGCCGTCAAGACCAAACCGATTAAGTTGAAGGTCTGCTGCAAAAGCCGTGGTTGGGAGACTTATATCCCTGTGGGCCACATTATAGATCAGCTTACCTTCGGTTTGAAAAGAGTGAACATGTTTCTAGTTTTGGACGGTTTCTACATATTTCTTGAAATTATGAAAATAAAACATCTGAACTTTTCTTCCGTCAAGGTGCTAAAACTATATTTGTCACAATGGAAGTTTAAGACGCTTTCAACGTCATATAAGTCCTCATGATGCTTGATTACACGCTTGAGGCAGTTGGAGTGGTCGTTGAGCCCGGGGGGGGGGGGGGGGAGGAGGAGTTGGCGGTTCTGGCCAAAAACTTTTTTGGTAATTTCACAATAAATTATGTAGAAGGGATTTTGCGTAACGTTCATTTTCGACATGAGGCAACAAACTTTCCTCTCATCCCATTTACCAATAATCACCGTGAACACACATCGATATTTATTGTATCATGGTTCAAAGAAGTTGCCTACTTTACTACCATGTATGAACGCGTGGAAATTTTTTGCGATATTTTCAACAGATGTCGAACATTTGATAGAATAAAGGGAAGGAACAGAGGACCTAGATGTGTAATAAAGACGAAATTGAGCAAAACTTCATATTTCACGCTATCTCCATAAATGACCCTTGATTTTATGCTTTGTTAACAATAACATTAAATAGCAAATAATAAATTATGATAGCTTGTTGGTAGACATCAAACTTTTTTTTTGCTTTAATTTCCTTTTTTTCTTTATGCTTTAAAATAGTCCATTTTGTTTGACACAAATTCCCTTGCCTTATCTAAATTGTACGCCTTTTTAAAGGTTTATTTAAGCAACACTTCCTTCAGTGTGCTCATTCAATTATTTAACTTAGATACTAACTTGTAATTGGAACTGCCAAGCCTATTTTCCGACTCCCATTGGGGGTAGTGATTATCTCTGATGCCATGCTTCGAATTCCACCACCTCAATCGTATTCAATTGCTCAACGGAAAATAATTCGAACGGCAAATAAATTCACATCTGAATGCTGTATTTGATCATTGAATCATCAATATGTACTGCAATTTTCCATCCAAGGGCTTTTAAATAAACTTTTAATGGAACATAACTACCAATTCTCTCAATGGGATGGGGGGGGGGGGGGAGGGAGGAGTTAAGACCGTAAAAGTGCATCATCAGTTATACAGAAATAACCTCCGCTCAGCTCCAAGTTTTCATATTTTGTTAATCTCTCTCCGAATAGTTGTACTGTTTATTCAAGCGATAAAGCTGTTAATTTAAGGTCGATGAGTAAATATATTTCTCTCGTACCCTTTCATGCAGCTTCTGATTATGGTACCCTCCTTAAAAACATTTTTAATGTGCTCTGATCTCATGCGGTTGAGGAAGCCCTACTCTCAATATCTCTTTCCCCCATTAACCTGCCCATCGTGTTATGGGTAAATTTAATCAAGTTTTTGACAGTATTATTAAACCAATGCGTATACATACATACTCTTGCAGAATTCCTCATGGATGACAACTTTTTATAGTCTTCACCATCTTGTTGTTGTAAGTATCATTGAACTATACCTAAATACCGTCTTGCGTGTTTTGCTCGCCTATTCACTCATCATCCAATAAATCCGCGCTCTACTACCACTCTCTTGTTTGATTTATTACCCTTTAACCAGTTAATGGCTAAGTAGTCCATCTGTGTCCCCTTGGGAATTTTAAGGGCTCACTTTGTTTTGACCTTCGTTATAGGACCCTGCTCTTCTACTCCTGTCTGATAGCACATCGTTGCTTCGTCGAGTGCTCAGTGCCATTGGTAGTTTTGTTTCGCCTACACCAGCAGAGGAACAGGCTGTTATTGCTTTGGTTGATCGACTTTTTGCTGAGTCAATGAATGTTATCAAAGGCATCGCCTTGAGTGTAAGTATCGATGAATCTTATTTCAGTAACTTAGGTTAAGTTTGATCTTCCACCGTTTTACTCTAGGCCGCCCCTATCCTTTTATCAGAGAGTCTCTGACTTGAGAGGTTTTATCTAACCTTTTAACGATATAATTTCATTAATCAGTGTGCACGATTCCTCCGATTACGGAATGTGTCCCGAACCACGACCATTGTATGAATAAAATGCATGATGAAGAGCCTTGATAATAGTACTTTCTAACGCTAACTCAATGATAAGCTGTCATTTTTATTATTATCAAGGAAAAATAATTACCCTTAAACCACTGTCTGCCATCACCTCTTTTCGGCTCATTTCTCAAGGATAGCTTTGCGTTGTAGCACTTGTTGTAGCGAGATAGCACTTTTTATTGACATATCTAAACACTAAGGAACAATTAAGCATAAGCGTTTGTTTTTCAGATAAATCTGGCATATGTCTACTAGAGATATGAACTAATACACATTAATTGACTATCAGGCTTTTTGGTTGTGAGGAGATATTTACCTATTGTCTTCCTTCAGCTTGATCTGCCTACTCATATGCCAGAGTCCTTCTACGCAAAGTTGCCTTTTCGACGTTCGAATTCCACCATCAACAGCAACCTCAAATCTCTTATGGAGGATTTTGAGTTGCTCACTTTTTACTGTAAGGTAAGTCGTCATTCAATGAATTACTGAAACTCGATTGTCCTCGTTTCTCTCCGGTAATATATACACATAAATGTAACACTGACCTCATGTTTCTTTCATTGTACTATTCGACCAGAAACAATAGAAAATCGTTCGTTCACATTCTCTGGTGATCTGAGAAGAGGGTGTTAGCTTAAGATCCACTAGCCAGGGATAGAGAAGTTCTGCTAAGATTTTTTTCTTCTAATTGCTGTGATTACTACATTGCAGGATGAGAAGGTGGCATTAAACGTTGCATGGATGCTTGTGTATCAGAGTGTATCATGAGGTAGGAGGAAGACAGAAATAGCGACAGAATGCAAAGAAGAAAAATCAAGGCAGTCAACAGCCTTGAATTTTGTGAGCTGAATGTGTGTTTGAGTAGTAGGGTGTTATATGTCGTGTTATAAAATCTTAAGGAATCCTACCAGGCCTGAAAAGAAAAGTAGACAACTGTTATTGGGAAACAAGTGGAAAACTTGAAGACAAAATGGTCACCCGTATCTATCTTCATGCGTTAACATGATATTGATTGCTAGAAAATGATCCACCCAAGTGTGATCTCTGTGTTGTGAAAGAGAGAGAAGCTTTGCTAGAGTGTGTGAGGATCTGACAGTTAGAATCAATCGATAAGGAATTTAAGGGAATAGCTAACAGATGATGTCACCAGCTTACTACTGATACCACCATCTGGACCTATGGTTAATAATCTTTTAATAATTCTTAAAATAGTCTAATAACTACATTTACCCAACATTTTAAACACCATTGCGAGGTTACAAGATTAAAAAACTCATTTTACACATGTAACTGCGAATAAATCATTTTGTGCACGTTTAAATTCTGCATAGGCACATTTGCTTGCCTATCCTCCTTTGTCTAGACTTAGTAAATTTAAAACCTATAGTCATCCCACAAAACTACCTTTTCATATTATTGAACAGGTTATATGTTTGTTTCATTCTTCAAAACACCAATATTCTCATTTCCCAATTTGGCATTTGTTTGCAAATAGGCTCGCGTTTACGCTCCTTCAATAAATCCTTTTGTCTAGGTAAATATGTGTAGCTTTTCGTATTTGAATCTGATCTCCACCAAGTTACATTTCTTAGTGCCAATAAGAGATGGCTTTTCTATAATTTCAATCGCTGTTAAAATCTCCACTTAATTTTTTTGCGCTTGTGCAGCATAATTGACTTCAACTTTGTTCAGACTGGTTTAAACCAAGTTTGGCATCGATCATACAAGCAAGTTATCGTAATTGATCGTGGTAAAGTCATTTTTATTTTAGTAGACTGAATACACCGTTAAAGGTCTTAGAATAGTACTCTTTAATAAAGGTATGCACTTGCATCACTTTGCTCTATGTGAATAAGCAATTGTCTCTATTTGTTTGCTGTGTACTTTTCATCAATATTCCCCTTGTTTAGCCTAATTCCCTTTTGCTTCTTAGTCCAACGAATTTCTAAAGGCAGTAGCGCCAGCCAACATCTCCTTAGAGCTCGTCCAGCACGCAATGGATAAGTTGGAGAATGTCGCCATCTGCCTTCTGGCCACTTACTTTCCTGTGGATGTGTTAGAGGAGGCCTCTGCATTATGCAATTCCTCCTCGGACCGTCTCAATCTCCTCCTCTGTCTCGACGTCCCTGCTGTTCGTGATATCACGCCCTTTCCTGCCTTCCGACCCAAAAAAGACCACCTCATACGTTTCGGCTACTGTCAGTACCAATTCGCCTCTTTTCTTGCTTACCTCTCCATCATGCCTGGGTCGTTAGAAACTCTTTCGTTACCTTGTGAGTTTTCCATCTTGTAAAATATTTACCCCTTTTTATAAACATGCATTTGCTGAGATCTCTGGAAGAAGAAGATGGGCGGAGACCAATTTGTTTTTATTAAGAGAATTGTATTTGGTGCCTGGTTGAGTAAGAATTACAGCGATAATTGCTTCAGCGGTGAGTGTAGAAATCCAACAATCCACTGGCTTCCTAACACGTTGATTTACATTTTTATTTACTATTTATTTAGTCCATTTGATTTTCAAGTTCCCATCAAAGACCCACAGCTTTCAAGTCCGTGCAATTACTGGGGTATAGGGAAATTGTTAGGTTTCGTGGTCCTGTTGAGCACACAATAGCAACTAAACTTTGGGCTTTACTAATTTGACCTTCATATCTTGAAGTTCTTGGGGCCGGGTATCAAATTCAAAATTATCTCTGAAGTAAAATGTATGATCCATAGATCTACTGACTCTAGTTGTTACATAGTACCACTTAAAGCAGGCTAAATGAGTCGACTTATAGTATACATACACATACACACACACACACACACGATGACTCACATTTCTGCTTGTAATAAATGTCACATTATAAAGTATGTAGATTGAACCATCTTGCTTCTCTCATCGTATCTTATTTCGTGTATTTATGAGGATAGTGCTTGCGGAGCACCGTTGACTTGACACTTAAACTAGCACATCTCTACTATGTTAAAACTATAAGCAACTGAATATCATGTAAGATCATTTGTCTTCTCAACCATTTTTAATGTGGCTAATAATAATAAAGATGCCGGATATATGGTTAAAAATATCCCTTAGGAGTAAAGCTGTGACATGGTAGACTTGTGTATCATTATCGCCTTGATGGCCTGAATATTACGTTCTCATTAACCTACGCTTTAGTGTTCTTTTTCCTCTTTTTCTCCTGCCCAATGTTTTTCGGCACATCTTAAGGAGATATTTAGGACACAGCCAATATCTGTTTTTGTAATTTTCAAGCCCGTTTTGGAATTCGTTTATTAGCGCTTTTGCTAGATAGAGAGCAGTATCATAGAACCCTGATGATTGACTCAAATTCTTCCAATCCACTCCACTCGCGGGTGAATGCGATTTGAATCTTACTCGTGACCTCTAATATGAGGGACGTACTATGTGACTAATGCATCATCTGTTTTCCTATTTGCAAACTATACTTATGCTACGTTTATTAATGCTTATGTGTGTTTGTGTTCATTATGAAATTATTCTCATGATTTTCTTGTTATCATGAATCCAATTTCATTATTTAAAGGCGACTATTAATGCAGTAGGGACACAGCAATATACAGGAGTACTTGGCGGTGAGACTGGAGATTCTAATCATTGATGCATTTACTTCTACTGCCTAATCTTGAAACCTGAGTATTCCTTTATACGTCTTCCTGCATATTTGCGAGACTATAGCATTTCCGTGAATAGAAAAATTACAAATGGGTACCATTCAGTTCTTCTTTTTATGGGATAGCTTTCCTTGTCTACGAAAGGTGAAATCGTTGTCAAGAGTCTTGAACCAGCCCTGATCCTTTGGTAGCCATCACGACTCGGTAATCTCACATGAACCTCAATTCCAAGGGGTCTTATTTTATAACCTCATAGCACTTCATTTTCAGGTAATTGCTCAGTGATCATTTTTCATTCTTACGTCATTACACTGTTGAAGATGAATTTCTAACAACTGTTGTATCAAGGGGTTTTCGGCCTCCAAAATTTCACTAAAAAATGCAATGAAAAGTATTTTCCACACAACAATTGACGTTAATAAAACTGACTCAAGGTTATAATCGATTTAAAGCTAATTTTCTCTCGACAACTCGAATTAAATGATTTAATAATAAAATTCCCCTTTACCTTCAAATTCGTTTCATGAGTGGATTAGCATTTGGATAGTTAAATATAACTCTCTTGTAATGGGGTTTACCTAAAATCCTTTTTTACTATTTGTAGTTGCGTGTTTAATAAAGGTAATTAATAAGATTTTCTGAAATATTCATTATTTTGAGCATTTACTAGTGTTATTTTAGCATTTTCTTGACTTTCAAGAATGGAACTATGAAATGATGATGACAATGTGGTACGAAAATTCATTTTGAACATTGCTAAGTGAATCATATCCCCTTTGAGAAAATCAGTAACCTAGTCGTTTCAGAATGGAAGAGAGAAAAACCTTATCTCTGATCCCTATTTGATTCTCACTACCTACCGGACTATTTTACTACTTTCCGCTGATTGGAATTTAAATTTTTTACCTATTGTCATGCTTAGCAATGACAGTAATATATAAATGACAAGGAATATAGCAAAGCGGAAGATTCTGGAACTCCTGCCTTTATAAAATAGATCAGATTTCTTTTCTCCTTTCAGCTTTGGAAGGTTGGCTTAACCTTTGGACTGCATCTCAGGATATCCGACTACAACTTCTTTCTGTCAAAATCGCTCACAATATCCAAGCCCATAAACAGTTGAGCTCCGCCGGACAAGAATCCAACGAAGACGAAGTGGAAGTATCATCGGATATCAAGAGGCCTATATTCTACCTCCCCAATGGACCATCACCAGTTCTTCGATCTTCTCAAACCCCCTCAAAGACAAATAAGATCTTGAACCCACCCGTCATCTATGGCCCAGATTTGTACAAGCTAGATAAACGAAAGTAAGCCTTTATGCTCGTATATAGTCTGGTCAATGTATCTGTCAAAAATGACATTATTTATAGCTTAGTTGATAAGTGTAGCGTGCGGATTGTAGTATTAATCATAAACGCGAATCTACTGAGGTTTCCAAACATGTTGGAGCGATTAAATTTTGAGTTTGTAAATTTTGATCCACTTTATGGTTAAATGCTTGTTCATTCTGATTTAACCTCGTAAAAATGAAAAGAAATTTCTGATTTACTGATCCCCTATGACGACCTGTAGTCATTTAAGCTGAATTAACAAGAGTCAGCTTACTGTGCATATACAGGTCGATTTAGGCTAACACAGATTACTTATTTTTTTGGGAGAAAGTGTTTTTTTTGCATTGCATTAAATGTACGACTTATTATTAGAGTATAAGCGTCTTAGTTAAGGGTAGAGAAGCAGATTTATGAAGATTTTTCACCGTTGGCACAGTGGTAAACTCGTAAGTCAAGGAATCAGAGATCACGAAATCCCCGCTTATCGGTTCACATCTAATGACATGGATTACAAACATAGTGCCAAAATTATGGTCAGAAAGAGGAGTTGTAGAATGCTTATTTCCCATAATAGGGGCTCTAGGATACCTTGTCCTACCGTTCTCATTATGGTGTTTGGAAGTTGATGAGGTATTTGTTTTAAATCTGTCAATCCTACCAGTATTTTGACTATCTCATTTATCGACTAGATTAATTCAAATTGCACAAGCAAAATCGTTTTTTCGGCCTATATCATAAACTTGTAATTTCAATTTCATCATGCTTTTTGTTTCTCTACATATTTTAATATATATATATATATATATATACCTCAATAGATCACATTTTTTAAATTTTCTTTAAGTTGTGCTTAACTACGAAGTACATTTGAGAATAACTAATTTGAAATGGGATAAGGCAGGGTTTGACGTATCAAGTGCCTGACGATATCTCAGGGGCAAAATAGCCAACTTCCAGTCTTGTGATTGTGTGGAAATGAAAGGGGTATAAAAGAGGGAGAATTTTTTTAAATGAACACTGGGAGATGTGGAGTTTATGAAATGAAATGAGTTGAGCTACCTAAGTTCACTAAATTAAGCATTTTGCTTGAAAAAGACGCGAATTAAAAAATAATGTGAGGGAAAAGCGCCATTTCTCTTTTCACAGATTTCCTACGTCGTAATTCGGCATAAAAATTGACTCATAAAGTATGTAAAATCTGCTTCATAGAATGCGATCTTGCGATCGAGTATAAATCCAAATTCCCTCTTAAAAAGGTAGCCAAATCGAGAAGCACTGAGTTGGAAACTACCTTGAAGAAGAGCACTGAAATAGCCTTTTACCATAACCTTTCCTCCAATTGTTTTATGCTGTGGCCATTGTATTCATCTCCTCGGCAACCGGTCGTTTTGTTCTATTGTCAAAATCGTGATTAACTCAGTGATGCATAAATGTTTTTCCCTCCAAGCTTCTTTTAATCTCCTTTAGCGATCATAATTATAATGATGAGATCTTTAAATTTCCGAGATGTTTATGGGGGGAGGGGGAGGGGGGGGGTATTTGGTAGCCAAAGAATTATTGTTTATTAGTTTGTTGACTGGTAACCCACATTCAGTTTGACTCTGCGTTTTTCCGTTTTTATGCTTCCTTTTCTTTTCTATCTAGTGACCGACCTGATTCTCCTCCCCCCGAAATCGACGTGATCTTCCTTAATGGAATGCTGGGAAGTGTCTTCCACACCTGGCGACAAAGTGACCTCGGTTTCGCCAACGGCGAGAATGGTGTGCAGGAGAACATAGAAGACCCGAGCACAGTTAATCTTCGACTTCCCGCCGCCTTCCCGGGACAAGTCAGTTGCTGGCCTCAAGTATGTTGTGCTCATCTAGTCTTAGTAAATGGACGAAAACCTTTCCCCTAAATGGTCCAGAGGAGGTAATAGAGTGAGTGGTAGCGTGCAGAAGAAGGTAGAGCGGAGGAGATACTGTGTACATATTAAATTCCAACCACTATGAAGCGACCACTTCTTTCTCTATCCTCATTTTGTGTATTTTGACATAAAAGATATGGGTAGAAGGGCGCCTCACCGAAGGCTAACTTATTAGTATGAATTTTTATTCTTAAGCCATTTGTGAGAATTTTTGGCAAATAAAAAATGTTTTTTTTAATTCTTAACGAAAATGTGGTTAGTACCAAAATCAATTACATCCTGTCATCTGACTGGAGGTAAAGGCTATAAACAATTTTTTTTTGCGTGGAATTTATTTCTCCATACTTTTGCATACTATTTGGTCTCGACGAAAATAGAAAGGAAACGCCAATTGCCGCATCTATTTAATGGGAGAAACGGTTAAGGTAATTCTTGCTAATGCTCCTAGAAGTGTTTCAATAAATTATAATAATCAATATTGGAATTTATTTATATTCATTCTCTTTTTTATCTCTTCGTAAAAGTTGGTAATATTGAATAATCTTATTTTTGTACATCCTCCCTTTCTCTGTGAGTTTTTGCAAAACTTTATTTTGCTGCAAACCGCGTTGGCAATATTTTACGTAATGGAGGAAAATGTGAAAACAATGTTCGTACATACTTTGAGTTGCAGTGAAAGTATTTTTGTAAACAAGGAACGCTGGGTCAATTCAATTTACCCAAATAATTCACATGATGCTTAAGTCATTACTCATAAAGGGAATGTTTTGAGTAGATTGGAAATATTCTGTAAATCGTATCTGACAATTTGCCCTCCCCCCCCTCCCCTCCCTCCCTCCCAACTTTATAACCATCGTAGTTAATAAAAATCATCTAAGGAGATGACCATAATGCCCATCATATCTTGATGGTGCCATTAGTTTCAGTAGAAGCTACATCATTCATTAGTTTCCCCATTGGATTTGTCTTTTCGGGGAAGACTATCGACTCCTAGGCTTCAAATTTTAACCCAGATAGTTATTTATATTAAATAGCAAGCTTTATGATAGTT
Organism: Hymenolepis microstoma; assembly: GCA_000469805.3. NCBI lineage: Eukaryota > Metazoa > Platyhelminthes > Cestoda > Cyclophyllidea > Hymenolepididae > Hymenolepis > Hymenolepis microstoma. The sequence continues at coordinate 2,691,159 of LR215995.1, read as the reverse complement.
GAATTTGATTTAATTAAAACAAAGTGACGCTAGTCCTCGCTTCATCTAAATATAAAAACCTTAGAATACGCTTATTTTACTCGGAGTGCTTTTATTACATTTTATTCTGTGTATGGCCCTTAATAACCTCCTTTTTAACAAGTTACCTACTTTTTTCGTTTTATTAAAGTGGTTTTAAAATAAACTGCCACTAACGTAGTCTGCTCATTTACCGAAATTAGAGAATTTCACGTAAACTAACAGAAAAAATATGGTATTAAAATACGGTGAGTTTTAATAAGATTTTAGTAACAGCAAGGAAGAAAATGTCAGTGTAGTTTAATCTTTTCTAGTGTTGTGGAAATATGATATGATCAATAATTCCAAATGCTAGAAAAAAACCCGTAACTTGAATTTGAAAGTGTGATTATATAAATATGTCAAAATTCCAATGATAACTGCCAAAGATTTTTTTCTGAACTGAATAATTCCGGATAATTCAAACCTGAATCTTAGGTGTTCGCCTTTTTGAATAGTTTGATATGCACTGTCTCTATAAATAAATAAATAAGTAGATGTTTGTTATTAGCATTTAAACAAGCTTAAAGCAATAGAATCGATTTTAACGTGCTACCAAACTATAGTGAGACATTTATTAGCTACTTATTTTGTTTAAGTAGATGGTTATATTTCGGAATCGCTGGCTTCGTGGTAATGAATATCACCATTTTCCGTTTCAGACTTGGCTAAGCGAGGAGTTCCCAAACGCAAGAATTATCGGAATCAACGTTAACCTTAAGCCTTTCATCTGGAATCCTATCTGCCCTGGTGAAAAGACAAAGTTAGTTTGCGTATTTTCTTATCGCATTCTTCGTTTTAATACAATTTCTGCAGATGGTCCGACTATCGTTAGTAAAATATTTAAATAGCATAGATCGGCTTATTCTAATGTTGAAAGCGAATTCAAAACTTGGATATAAGTTAATTCATTATTACTGCACAATTTTGGTAGTCATTATGCTCACTATCCCTGATGCTACACAAATAGACCGTGACTGAACCTCAACAATCTTCTCTGGCAATTTCCACTAGTATAAAATAGCTTCTGAAACCAGCTAAGGTACCTCTCAGTTATTACAGCTTACGTTCCACTGACATAGCTCAGTCACTAAAATGCAATTTTGATTACTCTAGTCACGCATTGACAATTGAAAGGCCTCCGCACTTCCTTTCTACGCGACCAGTAACACGTCGCACCTTCCAGCCTGCGCGATATATCATGAAATATCCTTGTCAACCTTGGGAACTTTGTGCGCTCCACAGCGCCCTCATCCGTTTTGCAGTGCCGTTTTTTCATTGTACGCAGTCTCTAATTTAGACCTCCAGAGTTAGGCCATGTATTTGCAAGGTTCGCACCAAAGCATCAGTATGAAAGATGTCGGTAATCTTTTCCCTATTTTACTGGAATTCTACCTGAATATAAGTTCAAGTGGCAGGTGTTAGACCTGATCTTTTTTTAAATTAGTCGCATACATAATTCATGTGAAATAGCTATTTCAATGCTTTTTATGTTTTTGGCCTGGGTTTTAAGTGAATAAAGCAAATAAACAAACCTAAGGTCGAAAATTATGCACTTAGTGTGGGATCTTTGATTAGTTAATTTCCATTTAGATCTCATGTGGGTTTGTTAGCCTCTGATTTCCTTTGCTCTACCTACTTAGAAGCTATGGTTAGTGTGCAATATGTATTTGTAACATAGTAATTTCCTTTTTTAGCGCGTCTGCATTATCATTGACGCGTTCAGTTTTGCTTGTCGATTTCCAATAATGCCTCAATTCAAACCCACCTGAGATTCTGGAGAATTCTTTCCAAGCTTGTGTTCTGATCCAAAAATCTCATTTTAATTGCTTATCTACTGTTGTCGCCCGTAGTAAGAGTGGAAAGGTTGGAATTTTAAAGGATGAAGATGACTTTCGCCATCTAAACCCGTAGTAGTAGTTGACATTACTTTCCTATCCATTCGATCCGCCACACATCCTGCCAGTCCTTTTTCAATATTCATATCTAAGGTAAAAAATGCTTAATGAATGGTAAAAACCCTGCATTCTTTAATTCAGTCAGCAAAAATCCACTGAAGTCTGTGTAAGACGTTGAAGTTTGAAATAAAGGTGTATAGGCCTTCAATACTACAGTTATTGTTGAGAGGTAGTCTTATTGTGTAGTTTTCGATTTTTCCAAGGGGAAGGCTTTTATGGCTTGAGAAATTTAAAAGTGCGACTTTTATTTTACGCCGATGGCGCAATTTTCAGTGACTACGCCTTCAAAACCAGTGATATTGGTGACCAATCCCACTTATTAATAGTGACTGGAAGAGGCATGACAAGGTGCAAGTTTCTCATAAGAGCGTTTCTCCTAATAGGTTTGGAAAGTTTGAATTGTTTTGACGCTTCGTTTACACAGCTCCATTATGCTCTTCATTTCATTTTGTTTTATGAACAAATGGCAGTGGATTTATTGATTTTACAAAATAACTCATTTTGTAGCGCTATAATTTTTTTTTTCTGCAGAAGGAAACGCTCTACGTAGGATTTTAAACTTTGACGCTTAGGGCTACTCAGCATTTGCAAATAAATGACATCGCTATATTTTATCAAAAGGCCATTTGAGGGAGTTGTGTAGGAGTTACAATTAAATTTTCTCAGATTTTCGAATCTAGATTACCAATGTCACGATTTTTTAATAATTCCAAATTACTGTTTCATTTTCATATGAAGGAATATAACACCAATCACAGCATTTACTTTAGTTGAAATTTGAATGAGAAAAATAATCACACATTCTCCTCTTAAATAGAGCAGCGATGTGTCATCTACGACGTACTCATTTGCCTTCTTTTACTTCCTATTCCTTTGCTTCTTTTAGACGTCGAATCGACCAAAGAGCGAGAGATATTCTTCAACAACTGCTCATGGCTGGAGTTGGCCGACGGCCAATCATTTGGATTGCTCATTCAGCTGGTGGTAAGGAATTGACATTGTATTTGGTATTTTAAGTATAATGTAGGTTTAAATTTAGCAACTCCTATTTGTGAAAAATTTCAAAATTTGCTGATTTTCTCTATCAGCACGTCTTAACACGTCTCTTATCTTGGCCACACTGTAGTTTCGTGATGGGATTTACAAATACCCAACTATTGATTGTCTGTAACGGTCCAAAATCAATGGCAGTTTATGAAAAATCTAAAAAATGGGTTGTCGATTTTTCATTTTGATAACAGGACGTGTCTATTTAATGAGGTTAGGAGTGTTGAATAGGAATGTGTCACCAAGATATCCTCCTTTTTTGAAAATTAAAGTGGACCCCATAGTAAACTATTGTAAACGGACTTATCCCTCAAGTGAATGAAGGAACAGGTAAAATGAGCTTAAGATACCTCAGTGTATTCAAGTTGTGGAACCAACTTACAGGACTCCTTTGAATCTAGCATTAGGTTAAGAGTTGATGCTCTTAGCGAATACGATATTTCGCTGGAAATGTGACTTTAGGGAATATCCAACTTCACTAGTTACTATTCGCGCGGTTAGTATTTAATATTTCTGTATTGTTAGTTGCAAAATTGACTTGAATTAGGAAAACGAATAGCTAATATTCCCATTAGGGTAATTAGTCTTCAAGCAAAAAGACTCAAATGTTTGGGTCAAACTTACGGTTCCCAGGAATTCAAATCTGACGAAGTGATGATTGGTGAATTAGTTTTCATTTCCTTAGTAATATTTAGGGCTCTTCAGTCGACAGTTTATTCATCTTTTCATACAATTTAACAAAGAGTCCGTTGCCATTCAACCCTTTAGTGGTTTTGGGCACCTGAGGGGAGGTATTTATATACCCTTCTCACTGAGTTCAATTTTTTTTCGCTACATCGATGTGTTTGAAATATTCCAACATCTCTTTCTTCTGACTAGATCTTTGCACTATCTCTATTAGAATCACTGCAACTCGTTAAATTCATATCAATCGCATTGCTTTGGGGCATTGCTTTTGCTTTTAAAATATTGATCACTAACTCGACCAAGTTAATCCCGCTTTCTCAAAGCATAGACATTGTATTAAAAGTTTCTGCATAAATGCGCTCTTATAAATTATTTGGATTGCGAATACCTTAATTCCTTTCATTGTTTAGCTGTTATCGTTGTGTTTCAATTTTCCAACATTTTGTAAAACCCGCATTTTTATTTTGCTCTGCTGATTGATGGCTTCCTCTCTTCTCCCCATAAACAAATACGCTGGATTTGCTTCTGTCATTTCTTTTACAAACTGGAAGAGTTATGTTTTAGCAAGTTTTCTTCGGTCTGCATTTGTCTCCCAATTTAGAGTCGATTTTTGTAGTACTATTCCGTCATCTGGAAATTAATACTATCAAATTTTTGAGGAACGATTACTTAGAATTCAAATTTCATGCAAAATTGCGATACGTGCCTCAATGATTATACTTCATGTGAGAAAATGACGGTGTAAACCCCCAGATTGTAATGTCTAAACACTTTTTTTTATTTATAGACCTTTTTTGTCATTTAAGTCTCATCTTGTTTTGCCTTCTAGGAATTCTGACCAAGGAGTTAATCAAGCTCTCTGCCACGTGGTTTTCAGAGTCCCCTTCAAATAATATCACAAACTCCTCTCCCACTCTCTCGGGTGCTACGCGCTCTGCCGTCCCTTTCGTGACATCACTTCTCCGGTCTAATACCGACTACACCAATATTGGAGTGGATGGAGATGGAGTGGCCTTTGAATATCAACGAATGGATATGGCGGCTCTATTGGCCGATTGCGGGGTTGATATGGAACTCCCTGGATCGATTGCTGAGCAGACTAAGGGTATCATCTTCCTTTCAGTGCCACATCGAGGCAATCAGTCAATGATGTTCCTTTATCACTTCCCCATGGTATTCACTCTCACTCCTGAGGCTAAACAACTGCAACAAAGTTAGTTTCTTATCCCAATTTGATGAAACACGAGTTCTGTGTTAGATGAATTAATCTTTGCGTTTCAGTTTTATTTGTCATTTTAAGTAGCGGTTATATGCTACTGTTTCGTTAACGTCCACTCTCAAGTAAGAAAAGAAGGGGGGCGGGGGTTAAAAAGATTTATACAGATGTACTTCCTATTTTACTCATTGTAATTTCCCGTCTTTCTTTCAAAGACTCCCGAGTAATCAATCAAAGGTCTGTATTATAGAATCCAATTATTAGCAGATAGGAGTTTAATTATCCATTATCATACCTGATAATCTATCAGGTTATTTTGAGTCTGCTACGGAACTTTTCAAAAGCAAATGATTTTGATTCTGTAAGGTTGTTTTTTTCTGTTTCTATGACGTATGTTCATTTTTAATTAGTACCTTTCTAAAACCTCTTTAAGGTAAGTCATTTTCGTTTGATGCAGTCTTAGAAAATATACTGTGGGAAATTTAAAGCTCTCTAACTCTGTCGACATGGATACTTTCTTGTCAATCTAGATATTTCAGGTTCCGTGATTAGCGCCAAATTCGGTGCTCGACTTACTTGACATGATTTATATAAATACGACTGTAATTTTTCTTTAATGTTTAAACACCCTTCGAGTACTAAAATGATAAAATGAACTCTCATTTTAATATCAGATATTGCGATTCAAAGCGGTTGGCGTGATGCTTCTTAGTGCTTTTTTGCTTTCCCAGGTAGTCCTAAGAAATTTACCAAAATCCAGTTAATATGACCTACTGGGGTATCGAAACCCAAGTCTGGCGACTTTCACTTGCGTTACTTGACCCCAAATCTTCATACCGCCCCCCCCCCCCCCCCCCCCCCAACTGACCATTCAAAGCCTTCTTCCGTGTCGTTCCAACTTTGATATGATCTTGGTCCTTGCAAATGAGGCCAAATTTGATAGTGTGCTCGATTTCCTCTGTGCGATTTGTACAGATATGAAGAATGGTAAACTTACTAACTTGCTGCCAATTGCGTGGGAGAAGTTTATTTATTCTTTTTCCATTTTTTTCTAGTTCTCTCTTCCATCTTGACCCCTCTTTCTCGCTCAGTTTTATTTACTATATTTTTTATCTTTCATGCACTCAAATTTATGCTTCTGTGTGAAATTTTGTGAGAGTAAGTTTGAGTCTAGGAGTAGCCCGAAAATGGGAAAAATATCCCCGAGTATCACAACAGTTATTTGCATAACGGTGCGTGGATATTCAAACGAGCTAGACTACCACTATTCACCGAGCTGTACTACTGCTCAATCCTAGTAAGAAGACGGACGTTTGCTTCTTTTATTCTATGTTGGTTTGACATAACTTTAACTAGTGCGTTTCTGTCAACTTGTTTTATTGAGTATTACAAATGAAGCTCATGGTGTTTGATTTTGGCTTTACTATCTGGCATTTAATTTCCGGTTGATGCTAGAGCTTACGCCTTAATTTCAATACATGTTATCTGATTCATCTAACCGATTCGTTTCCACGCCCATTTTAGACAGTGCTTCGATAGTGGGTCTGCATAATTGGTTCCTCGGGTGGGCTTCTAGACATCCTCTGCAGGTGCTCAATATGGTGGAAGAAAGAGTCACGGTTGTCAATCGGTGGTACTCTGTGCATTTAGTCCTGCCTGAGCCCCAAGGTGAGTTCAATTTCGCAGATTTTTTGTGAGAAGCTTGAGTTGCTATCCTCATTTCATTCTTCGATTCTGAGTTTCTACATCCATTTGGACATCTGCTTTTCTGATAGTTGCTGTTAGATAAATGCTGAAAAATTTGACAAAGCAGGAGCTAACCAAGTCAAATAATTGTAAATCGTACAACGTGTTTGCAGTGAGTGGTTGGAGTGATGCGGTTGGGTACTTTACGAGGCATAAAGGACGCACAAACAGCACACTTAAGTAGAGATCTAATCGGAGTGATTTGGAGATATGCATTTTTTCAATAGATAGCTTACCAAGGCTTTCGTTAATCAATCATTTATATCAAGGAATTTCTATGGCTTTATTTATCGTACGCTAGCAATATATTCTCTACAAATCTATTCACCTATATATATATACATATATATTCCAATTTCTTTCTTCCCGAAATTTCTACTCTATAATGTAAAGTACAGGCAGATATTTTGTGAGAAGAAAAGTTCGATCAGAATCGGTTTGAATTCTTTTTGTTTTCATTCTGTCACGAAAAACTATCCTTCTGGTAGATAGCGTTTGTGTTTTAAAAACAGAATCGTTGGAAGAATTTATTTAATAAGGAAGCCAAGTAACCGTAATATCTCCCCGTATAACAATTATTGATCAGAACAAATAGTCATTCGAATATTGCAACTAATTTGTGTAGTACACCTCAGTGCAAAAACGATTTTTATAACTACGAGGGAAGTGAACTTCAAGTATGATGCATTTAGATGACTTACCAATAGGAAGCATGACTATTGGTACCAAATCACAGTCATTTTTGGGAAGATCGTTACCTTGCGTTTCTAGAGTATCCTTGAAAAAGCATATAACTGGTTATTAAAATGACTCAGTTATTGGGCTTAACGATAATCATTATTAAAACACTGGAGTGATCGGTTTGACCTGTCATATGAATATTTTTCTGATCAAATAGCGTACTCAGAAGTCACTGCAATCGTCATCTGACTAAAAATCCTCACCAGATAATCTAATGAATTCCTTAGCAAAAAGTGCTCAATACAGTTTTCATTTGAAATTAACCAGTGAATTATTTCGTTCTTTAGAAATACCATTAAGATAATCTAACTCCATGGAAATTTACAATGTGATCGATGATATTTGGCACTCATCCACTGGGAATCAAAATGCTCCCTGAGATCTCTACCATTATGGGGAGCCTTTCAACTAGTCTTATCCACCTTATCTGCTTGATTAAGAGAGGAACCTCTTATTTGATATTTCCTTAAAATTGAAATGTTGCACGAAATTGCTCTTCCAAATAAATGTATGGTTCGCTAAACATCAATGAAGATAGGAAATCGTTGAGGTTTTTTTAACGACTTTTGTCGGTAAAAACACAGTCAAGGTTTTCGATTTATTATTTTTGTGTCAATCAATACTATACTGTTGATGAGTGACTTTAAAAGTTTAATGTCATACAAGAAAGATTTCGACATTGCAAGAATTGGCCTATAGTATATCAGTTAAAGTTATTACAACCCAAGGCCTCAAAGTTAGCACGACCAGTCCTTCCTAGTCCTAGTATCCATTTGAACTTGTAATTTTTAATTATCATACTTTAAACATCCTCATAGTATGTCCATAATGTAGCACAATGTTGGATACTTCTTAACATTCTCAAAATTTCTGTTGGGGATTAATTTGTAATCGTCGCTTGTATTATCTTTGCTCTCTGTTCGCTTTTTCCATTATATTGCACTCTGCTTGAAAGCTTTCATTTAGTTTACATCGATTTGACCTTACTATTGTAAAGTGTTTTTTTCGCAACTATTTTATTTACCTTTCGGTACACGCATAGCAAGTAATGACGGAGTGCTTTAGTCTATGTGATTTTCGTTTCATTATGTAGGTCTCCGTAACCACCCTTTCAATGAAAAGCGGTTAATATTTTGCAAATACGGTGAGACTGCGTCATCCTTTGCTATTTTTCCGATTTCCTGTTTGCGCTATCAAGTGTAATGAATTCATGATCACGCCTATGCAAAGCATGGTTAAAGTACTGCTGCATATGGTTTAGTTTATGGACTCGGAGATAAATTTGATTGCATGCTAAATACTTTCTGCTGTCCTTAAGAAGGTACAATCAGATATTGGAGTCATTTATTATTTATTTGTAAGTGTTAACATCTCGTACCTAGTAAACTTACTCCTAAGCAGTGCTTTTGTATGCGTATCTTTCAACTCAGCTCATGAACTCTACTTGTCTCGGTCTTTTGGGCAGTGTTATAATCGAGGCAACGGTCTATTCATTCGTTTATGTCTCTTAGACATGTCTATTATAAGTAAACACATATTTTGGACCTCCAAAACAGGAGTTGACACTGAGATGGAATTCATTTATTTGCATAAGAAAGTAATGCAAGTCTAGCTAACGATCCAAAAACATTCACAAAATAGCAGTAATGAGAAGACAAATTTAAGGGTGTTTGACCTTTCATAAATAACATTCATTTTGTCACGGGAAAATTGGCATTTTACAATTTCGTGATTAATCTTTATTTTCAATAAAAAAGTGGAAGGAAAAATTGAATAATATGTTAACATCGTTAAGAGGGAAATATATAATGGTAATAATAATAATATACTCTCATTTTCTTCATGACGGGAGAACAAGCGTGCATCGGAGCATAGTTTCTTCACATGCAACTTGTTGGAAATTACTTCGTTCTTGAAACGCCTTTCCGCCTCTGTTTGATGTTGCCACACAATCGTAACTTCGTGGAAAAGCCACTCTATGATCCTACTGGTAACTTCGTGGTAACCCATGACATACGTAGTAGTATCTTAATGTCTTCACACCTATGTCAAAATATCGTGCACACGTGTTGGTGGGAAGCTGTCTTGTTGGTGTCAACGCCACACTTGACAAAGCTACTACCCTTTATGACTCATTGATTTAAAAAAGATTGATTTTAAAGACAATGAGCATTGTCTCGAATAATTTGTTTCGCATTCTTGCATCGTTTCCAGTTGTAAATAAACTTAGACTGAGATACTTTTTGTAGGTATGTATTAACGGATAAAGACCTCACTTTATCGAATTTGAAACGAATTGTTATGCCTTTTTGGTTCTCTGCATTTTTAGAGTACAAATGATTATAAAGGCATGCTTTTTATGCTCGCGTGCGCTAATTCGAACTTATTTGATTTGAAGCTAAGTTGGGGTTAAACAGATCAAGTCTCTTTATCGCTGTTGTTTAGACTGCTTGATTTATTTCACTATGCAACAATTGACTTAGATCTGAGAGGTAAGACTGAGCCCAAGTAATTTTTTGACCAGGCTTAAGACTTTGTGGTCATTGTCATAAATATTGTTGATATTGGGGGCAAAAAACACCGCCAGACTAATAAGAGTTTTGTCCGAAGGTGTGAAGTTGTGACAGGAGGGGAAGCTGGGCTACTTAGGGAGTACCTGTGGGAATTAGTTATTCCCGGATAGAGAGCATAAACACTTTGCCCATGAGTTTTGTTTTGACTACTTTTTATCACTGACCGTATTTAAATTGTTTACGGTTCGCCTATATTAGTTAACTTTAAATTAAATGTCCCTTTTTTCCTTCTCATACAAGCACATATATCTGTTCGCCTCTGTCTCATTTTCATTTTACGCTAAAGACCGTATAATATCTGTAGCACTCAGCTAGTTCAACTACTGTGTTCAACCATTCCCTTCGTTAAATCATTTCCTTGATTCAATTTATCACAAGCAGATTGGTTAATCATACCAGTTTGGCGTTGAAATTCTGTACAACTCATTAAATATGTCTTGAGGCTGTGATCTCCAGCATAAGAGAAGAGCACGCTTCCTACGCAGTGTCGTCTTCTTTCTTCGCTAACACGCAATTTAAGTGCAGTCATACCTGAACGCATTGGTAACTACGTTATACCCCACCCTTTCCTGACTGTGATTCCCACACGAATAAAGTACAAAACACATAGTCTTTTCTACCTCCTGTCTGGATAAGTACCACTTTGATTTACTGCGGAAATTGGGACCAGTTCCAGTCCGTGTCTTGGATACGAAGCTAAATTATGGAGATAAATATTTCTGTCGTCGAAGTCAGATTTTACGCTTAAGTCTGGTAATAGAGAGGATGGTAGAATTCAGATTTCTCTCTGGGACTGCTCTATGATCCTACTGGTTTAAAAGATTTGGAAGTTATGGGATGGCTATCATGCACCATCACTTATATCCTATTTTTATTTCAATATTCCAAATATGTCAATTTCCCTTTTTAGACACGGAGTTTTCAGAAGTTGTTCTAGTGGACACAGACCATGCTGGTATCTGTAAGCCAAAGAGTCCAGAAGATGACGTCTATCGGCGAATAACTGGATTTATCCATCGAATCCTCGAAGATATACCAACCTCTTGAAGATCTATATGTCCGCTGTCCCTCCCCCTCTTTTCATTGAGAAACGTGAGCTTTCCTGCTCTTTGTAAGTAATAAGAAGAAAAGACCAGCGTGTTATACTTTCATGTTTTGACTTTCACCCTGCTTTCTTATTTTTGACCTGTGTTTTGAATTTGAAATATTCACGTATTTGATGATGCAAAATTGTGTTTTGCCTCTTTGATCCGAATGTGTGAGTCATCATCAACCTCGAAGTGTTTTAAATGTTATTGTCTAGATCTACGTGATCGGGTGTCTGATTTACCGAAATGTCGCCCACACCGAAATAAATGATTAATTTTAAGCAACTCGGGTTATTGAAGGTTAATAGATAAAGAAAGCTAGACGATTTCAAATTGTCCCCTGTCCAACTTCTAACTTTGAGACTGGCTATTTAGTGCCTCTTTCGTGGTGATCTTATCCATTTCAATAAAAAGCGTTAACCGTATGGCACTCGTTGGCTAGTTCGAGAGAGGAACGGCAGGATTTATGCTCGTCTGAGAAGCGCTTCCATTTAATTGACTTGAGACATGGCTGTCTTAAAATTATCAAGTGGATCTTTAATTAAGAGGTGTATTTTCAAATCCATCTCATAATTAAAAGAATGAAAGCATTTTTACCAAGAGATTAAGCTATAACTTGAAATGGTCGTGTGATGCCACAAATCGCCAGTTAAGTGAAAGATCAAGTTTTCCACCGAACTAAGTTGCAACGCGATAATGACTCGACAGTCCACCTGAAACACCCAGGTTCTAGACCTCAATTTCGATATCGAATTCTACAGTATTATTAACTGGAGATTCAAAGGAATGAACTCAGTACAAAGTCAGTTTGCTCAACTACTCTGAATGTTGACAATTAGGATTCAAAAGATGGGGGTTGGTTTGCTATCACAGCGTGAACACCTCGCCCTACAAATTACGTAATTTGCAGCTGTGAGGGTAATCATTTTATACCCTTAGAGAGTGTTTAGGAGTATATCGATTGGTTAGAAAATAATTATGAGTACAGTATGTCACTAGACACAGCACAGCTGAGCTAATTCGCAAGTATTATTCTCATCATCATTTATCAAGTGGAGATGACAGTATAAATTTCTAAACAATCATTTCGCTGTCATTCTCCAAGTCATCAATCTATATTATCCTCTGGACTATATATCTTCCTCCTCCCCGAATGTGGATATACACGGAACCTTCAAATGATGAAATTACCAAAAGCTGGGCTCTTTTTAGATTAAGGTTCCAATGGGGAGTTTTAAGCCTACTTGCGCTTTGGGCGCCCAGCGTTCAATATGGGAGCCATACACTCAAGTGAGTCCGTTTATCCTCCTGCAATACAGCTGAGGCATGAGATGAGATATCCGGTTGCTATCTTCTAAATATATCACCAACACCAGTTGAAAATAAATTAACACGAAGGCGCCTCTCAAACCCGAGGCCCACTTTGATTCATCAAGTGGAGTAAGGTGCCGATTGCACTGCTTAATTCTGGTCAACAAGAGGTGTGAAGGATTACACGATTTTCCTATAAGGGTGGTTGCTAAAATCCCTCCTCCCGCTTTAATCAAGTGTCGTTATTTTTGAAGATTTGGAAAGTTCTTCTACCTTTTAGAACCTCGCTCGTGCTAACCACTTTCGAAATAAAAGTACGCAAACGCATATGCACTTCAAAATACAGACTTAGATTTATCACAAAACACCCTTTCTTTGGAAAAAAAGGCGACAAGTAAAAATAAGAGTAAGAGAGATATCGAAAGATACAGAGGAGGCGAGACGGAGGGAGAGCGAGTGAAAATAAGACTGAACAGATTTGATACAGCGCAGAGAGAGAGAGCGGGAGTGAATATCAAACAAAAATAAAATCATTCTCATTTCTCCCTCCCTCTTCATTACCGCAACACCACTTTCCTACATGATACCTGGGCGCGCAAAGAGGGGCGCTTCACAAGCCTGGTCTGATTTGTTAGAGAAAGAAGGGGAGAGCTGGTTATAATTGCACAAAAATCAGTCTGAATTGGCAAAAAACAAGAGATAAGGAATAAGAGGGGAGGGGGGAGGGAGGGTCAAAGTGTTAGCTTTGAAGTGGAGAGAGAATAGAGAAAGAGACAAAGTGCTCATCCCCTGAGAGAGAGACATTATTGAAACTTTTTGCGTTTGTGGACACCATTAGTTGCGGGTGCTTTAGGGGAGCCTCCGTGAACCCCGTTGGCTTTAACTGGAGTTAATGAAGAGTCCGAATCAAATTCCCGTTCGTCCTCGATCTTTGGCATTCGGCCTGTTGCTTTCTTTAACAACATGACCACGATGAACTAAAAAGACAACCAAGAGAAGAAAGTCAAAATATTGTCATGAATTCGAATAGCCAATCTTGGAAAGAGATGTAAGGTCACAGAAAATGCTATTCGCCACTCTATATACGATAGCGGTGTGGTTAACATCCTCATCATGATATTGCCGATATCGAAATGGGCAACTGTAAGAATGCATTATGAAATTAACCCCCCACTTCCCAAGATACTTTTCTATATGATTTTGATATTAACATAACTACGGAAAGGGAATATTTTTACTTTAAGTTCCGTAAAGATTGAGACTTTTCATCTTGAGAGCATTCGCAATGCAATAGTGACAGTCACTTCAATCGATCTTCTGTTCTTTCTGAGCGTTCGTCTAATTTCAGTTCTGATATGCTTGAAAGCTTTTAACATAAAACACGCATAGGAGGATTAAGAATAATATTTAGAAATAATTATTCTTAGTCGACTTAGTTGAAACAAAGAAGACGCATGGATTGAAATCTACAAGGGATTTCGATCATCTGTAAATTTGTTTCCATTTTTACAATTTGAGTAGTTTATAATTTACAATTGTTATAGATCACCCTCCCCTCCCTCCATCCCCAAAATTAATTTAGGTGCAGGTAAGTTAAATGGATTAGTTTAAGTTAGTTCAAGTCATGTTGTGAAGGTGAGGGCTAATTTTGACACGAATATTAGGTAGAAAAGTATAAAAAGAAATAGCAGACAGTCCAATAAGCAAGTGCTGGCAGCCTTTTGGAGTAAATATTAAATTGTTTACTTTACACTTCTAATTCAATGACTTAGCATTTGTCAATTCGATCGAGACGCACTGCCAGAAAAAGACATCGTCAGATAGCATCATGTCCAAGACCACAACAGCAGAAGTTACGTATGAGGTACACAAAACCATTTCAACAATACACATAGAAAACTTACGTAAGACCAGTAGATATGTAGGAAATAGAGTGCGACGAGCATTACATTGAAGAACAAAAAGAAATAGGCCTCTCTGTCCAAATGAGTGAGATATACACCCCATGTAGTACCGTAAATCACCTTTGTAGGATACAGGTAAATTCGAAGATAGAACCTAAAGAAAACAAAATAATGGGAACTCATCTCATGGTTTCGCAGTTTCAATTCTACTAAATAAGCCATATAACTCACCAGCTGGCAACAAAGGCACCGAAAAGGCAATTGGCTACATATTCAAGGATATTGGCATGTTCCGGATACTTTGAGCGCGCAGCAACCATAAATTTGCCCGACTCCAAAAGTACATCTGATATGTCATGCAGGAAGAGAACCAAGACGCCAACTCGATAGAGTCTAGAGGCAGAAAAAGTAAGCCCAGCACAGAGCAGCACAATTGCTCGCACGTGATTACTTCACATGGTGAGTTTAAGAGTAGTAACATTGGAAGTCGTTTGAATAGTGTTGGGAGTAAATTTTACAGAATATATGATCGTTATTCAAGATGTTTTGGAGGTTTTTACGCACACTACGCGTCCTTTAACTCCTCTTCATTCATACACGTGTTAACTGGAACACACCTGACACAGATGGAAGAACATGACCCGTGACATGACGATTCGCATAGGTCATCAAAACAACGTGTAGCTTTTCCTAAATGGAACAAATTTCTTGAAAATTTTTGACAACCTACACTCCGAAAATACTGTTCAATTTCCCATAATGTGCCACTAAAACTGCCTTAACACTAGACGACTTTGAGTTGAACTTTTAGAATTATTCTAATTGTATACTCCCTTATTATTTAATCGGAGAAATAAGCTTTTACGTCTCAATACACACGTTATTAAACTCACTTAATTCAAACTAAAACATATTCTCCACTTACCCATACCTCACACTATCTGCACTTATTTGCCTCTCTAGTGCAAAGTTTCTTCAAAGTTTTTCAAGTGCATCTTAGAAGACTAACAGAAAAAAAAAACACCTGAGAGTGAGCTAGGAACATACCTGGCGAAGAAAGAGAAGGAGAGGAGAGCGATTGTGAGAACATGGTGGATGAGTATCACAGAGGTGTCCTTTCGCCTGATATCAAGCCGAATGGTTGCGTAAAAGGAGTGCATATAATAGCCCATTTGGAACATGTACAACCAGTAATAGTGAAGGGGTACGGGGTCATCAAAATATCCATCTACAAAGAACCGAGAAAAAATGCCGCTCTCGGATGGATTCAGGACATCAGAGTAACATAAAATGAGAGAATAATAGTAATTGTTTTTTGGTTTTGTTATCACAAACAATGGTAGCATGTTTCATTCGGATTTGAAGCGAAAAACATGAGTAAAACTGGCTACGCAAAGACAAATGGTAGTTTAAGGGAAACATTTTCATTGCATCGGTCTCAAAACAAACGTTTTGAATAAACAGATGCTAACTGTGGGTAGTGATCAATTAAGGTCGGTACATAATCACAACATATTTAGACAGAGCAATCGTGTTCTGATTTCCGAGTATAAAGTTAACAGATTTGGATGTATCGAATAAAATAGAACGAAAAGTTTTTGAAATTATAGGAAAGACAAAACGAATATTTGAATGCGCTCGCAAGCACCTTCCTCACACACTGAGCTATCAAAATTTTGGACTTTGTGCTCAGACTTACAAAGAATAGGACCACCAGTGAAGAACCATCGCTGCCAACATAGGTCAACCAACCAGTCAGGAAATCACTTATCTCATATCCAATGTAATATAAGTACTCTTATTTCCTCCATAGGGAAGTTATGTCTGGGATACAAGCCTTCTTCCTTCCTCTTTCTAGAGTCTGAGTAGTCGAGATTATGGAGTTGGTAATTGGGCAGGTTATAAAGGAAATTTAAGATGTTTGTTAGAAAGTCCTGTAAGATGAATAGCCAATGACGAAGGCGTAAGTAATTTATTTTGAAAAATAAAAAAGAGGTCACATTTTACTTAAACTTTAATAAAACAAGGTTGATAAACTATACAATTAAATGAGACGACAATTCAACTAGTGCCCAAATTTCATTAAGATAGCCATAGCGACTTGCTTACTCAAACTTAACTGAAGTTTCTGATTCTGGTTTGCAAACAATTTTCACCAACAAAAACTGACATCCAAGCTGAAAAGTTTAGTTACCTGACTGGAGACAATTTCTCTGGTCTGATCAAAATTGGTTCAAATAATAGCCTCCCTTATACGTTATGTGAAAGATACTTTTCTTTGCCATCTTCCTATTGAAAGAAATAAGATTGCCTCGGTCGTTTAGATGCAGTTAAACGAACGGCAAATAGTTTAAGAGAACTGTCATTTAGTTAGATATAGCGTTGTCATGGTAGCTGCCTCTCAAAACCAACACGTTAAAATTTTGAATTAATAAGCTCCCGTTGTTGCTACTGGGTGTATTGTTTTGGCAACCCTTGACTACCTAAACATACATGTCCTATCTACAGAAGGAAAGGCAAAAAAGGGTAATTTTGCACCCCTCGCCTCCAAAACGCCTTAAAATTCGCTTTTTCGTAATAAGTTCTCAAATAAAACACGATCTAATTTGAATAATTCATGACTTAAATGCGCAAAGTTTACCAAATTAAGCAAAAACCAAAAAATGCGAGCTTTAGAACGACAGCTAATTCTAGATTTCCATGCAAAAAATGTAAGTGGGGGAAGATTTGCTTCTTAAGGGAAGAGAGATTTGCGATACCAGAGGAATTTGATATTCTTGAAGCCCAGCTAAATATCGACTTAAACTGGTGCACTTTTAAGGCAAAACACCATATTTTTTAAATGCTTTATTAATCCGATTTATATTAATTCTGAATTCTGTTGAAGGCCAGATAACGAACGTAGGCTCACTTTATTATCTTACAGATCCCGCCTTGAGCTTTCAATGTTTTTAGCGAATGAGAAATTACATCTGAAAGCGACAGCTCCATAAGTTCTTATAAATCTCGAAGAAGATACGAAATGCGAATCTAATCAATAACCATCGAACATTTTTAAGGCAGAAAAAGAAGTCACATTAAGCTTAAATATCTTTAAGTCAGAAAAGATTAAAATTGATAAAAAAACCATGAAACAACCACTTCAATAGGTAAATTAATGAATTCTACTGACTCTGATACATTTGTATTTCGTCAATCACTTGGAATAGTTGATGCAACCTAGTTTCATAAACAGGAACAGTTTGATGATACCTTGTTATTATTATCAAAACAAATTCGAATGAACTCAACAGTACTCATCATGAATTAAAATAGGAGATGTAATTGAGCTCGTATGGAAACATTGGATATGAAGACTAATATAAATGACACAGAGGCCGAAGGAGAGTATATTTCGTTTAAGAACAAAAAATGAATTTTACTAATATAAACCCTAAGGATAAATTCGGACTGACAGTTCCTACCTACTTCATAAGTGTCACAAAGAGAGAGGGAGAGATAGGAAAATCTAAATGAGCAATTGATCTTGGCAAGCTAATGAATGAAAAGCACATTAGGGGATGCATTCCTTAGAGGATACTTTAAGGCCCAGTCAAGAGGATTTGATAACGACATTAGTCTCAAATTACATTGCCATTAAGGGTGTCGTCAACCAGTTTCGCAATTGCCAGTAAATAAATTAGACCACGAAACTAGTAAGACTTCACAAAAAAATCCCGCAAAAAATTAGGCCAAATAGGTAATCGCAGTACATTAAGATCAATCAAGGCATTAGTGCACACATGATCGGCTTACTCAACCACTTAAAAAAGAGTTCTGTAAAGTTGCCAGTACGAAGGAATAGGACTTTAAGCAATTAACGATTACTCAGCTAACATTATTGTTGAGCACCAAATAACAACTCGAAAGCCGTTTGGAAAAACGTCTTCAACAATGAAACCTCCTATTCGAGACTTGAATTCCATCGCCGTCTTCATTAGCTAAAACTGAATCAAAGCGGTTGGTCATTCTGCTTAATGAGGATGCACCGGCACACATCAAACCCATGAATTCTGATGTCACAGATGAAAAAGCTAACCGCTACGCAAAAGATTCATAAAGAAAATGTAATGAAATCTGACCAATCACTGACATTATGAAAATTATAAAATCCACTTAGGAAGGCGTTTCTCAATGCCCATTTTAAGTGGTGATATTATGGAGCTTCCCTTGTTAGAAGCTATATATCCACATCTTTCTATGTTAGTCTTAACCAGCAAGTTTAGCCATTCCCTTCAGTGTGATTAAATGGGAATTAAACCCATGACCTTTGAGATGGCAGACGGCCGTGGTGACCAACGTATCACCGACGAACAAGGAGACAAAAACACTGTCGCACACTCACGCAAATACTAACTCTGCGCGAAGTGATTTAACTTCGCTGAACCGCTGATATTATTCATTTGACTTGCGCATCGTTTTTTAAAGATTGCCTACTTAAAGAATACATATGAAAGGTTAACGATTTTAAAAACTGACATTCAACCCATCTAATAACCCTCAAGTGCTAATGGTTATCATCTGCAATCCATTCGTTCAATAGTACACGAATAAATCCACCGAGATCTCATATGAAAGCACACATGCCCACAAGACGAATAAGAGAAGGTGTGCTAGATGCCGTGTGTACACATTCACATACAATATCATTCAGCCAGAGAAAACATGTTCATTTTTAATACACATGCGTGAATCACCCTCAGCTACACTACTAGCACCTATCCAAACAAGAGCACTAGAGTACTACAAAGAACACCTCAAGAAATATTCGAAAAATTAGGACTTACGTCTGAAGTGAATTTCCTTGAAAATACAAAGTGGGTAGATGAAGTCATTATATCCATAGAAGTAGAGAGTAAAAGCTTCCACAGTAAAGAGGAAGGCATATGAAATGGTATTCCACAGAGGCGTAATAGCCTTTTTCTGCGACTGCTCCGTAGCAAATTTCTTTCCAACTACCGTCTAAGGAAAAAATGAGAAATCAGGTAAAAAATTTTGCACCTTACCCTGAGAAAGAAAAAGGTGCAAGTGTATCGGGCGATGGTAAAGACAATAGCAACTAGAGTTGCAATCAAATATGGCTCCCATTCAACAGCTTCGAGCAAGCGGAAATAGATTTCAAAAGAGTACGTGTAGATATCCGGGTGAAAACAGAATTCGACCACAGCGAGGTACGTGTGATTGAGGAATTCGAAGACACCAGGAGGATCAGTCACAGCATCACATTGATTGGCAAGATTATCAAGGTATTCGTGAGTGAATCGATTCGAAAGGGTCGACTCTCCGACCACAAAGGCCTTATCACGATCATACGATGATTTCAAGACCTGATATCGTTTTTGAGTAGTTGAATCTGTCATCCAGACGTATTCGCCACTTTCTGAGATTGATTCCGAAAGTGATGAGGAGATGAACAAAACGGCCAATATCCACCATCGCCATTGAAATTGCAGATAAATTTTCATCTAAAAAATGACCACATAATATCGAATATATAATTAAATTTGAGATAAGATTAGAATCCAAGAAGTCAGAAGTAATTTAATAACACATATATTAAGTAGAAAAATACACATATCTATAAAATATAAAGCCCTAAAATACACAAAATTTCCATTGTGTCGAGTTCTACACGGTAGAGTTCAACGCCACAAGATGATACTCTCGGGTGAGGAATTAGACTGACGGCCCTCAGGCCACCGGTAACCAAGTAAAATGGGTTGAACTTCAGCTACCGCAGATCTTTTCGCCGTATCGACTTCACCGGGAAGATTTCGTTGAGTGGCTTTGAGTTTGCGTTTACCGGGTCTTATTGCAGGTGGATTGTTTTCCGAATCTGAAATATTCTCCTCGCCGTCCCCTTCTTCGTCTTCAGTTGGTTTTGTCAAGGACTGGAAGATGTCAATCAGATTGTCAGAGCAAATAAGAAAACTAGATAGTAAATTAAAAGGGAAAAATACCAAAAACTGTTCCCTACGGTCACGCCACTGCCCGCCATTCATCCTATCCTTGTCATGTTCCCATGGATACAAGAAGGGATTCTTAGGGATAAAATCAGCACCGCGTCCTTTCGTGATTTTGTTAGCTTGAGTGTGCAGACGTTCAAAGACGGTTTGACTGCACTGAATGGCCTTTTTGATGTAATCGTCCACAACACTTTCAGGTTGCTGTTTAGCACCACGTTTACGTTTTTGGGAGAGATTGTAAACATTTGTCAAGGCTCCGTTTTTGGAGAAAAGTTGAGGAGGCTGCATGGGCTTACTAGAAGAAACTATGTTCCTGCCGACTATTGCGACAAAATCAATGAGATCATTAACGGGAATGCAATCTTTATCAAAATAATTAAATATTGATAGATTCTGATTTAAAGGTCTCGGAATTGGTTTGTGAGCTCTAGACTGGACAGATGAAAAATGATATTAGATATAAGAAATTGATACACAAAATATTAAAATATTTAGCCCACAGTGGTAGGAGGAGCTGATGTTCGGACTCTTTTTAAAGCTCGTCCTTTGGGAGCCCGTGTTGATTCGTTGAATTCTTCCCTAGTAGGAAAGGTACTAAGCTCTTCAATAATCTCTACGTAATCGGAGCTTTCAGAGGTTGTTTCAATCGCAACATCAGACGTCCCAGCTGTAGATCGAGGCGGAATATCTTCATAATCTGCATATAAATCAGCATTTTCATTTTGATCCCTAAAAACGAAATAATTGATTATATCAAGAAACTTTGGCACAAAAACCGTTTTAAATGCCATTGTATACAGACACTTGGGTATAAAGATAAAAAACCCAGCATTAAGAGTTTAGGAAAAAATAAGAGACACACAATAAAAAATAACAACGCTTTGAATGGGTGAAATTAAAGTAACTAAAGTCATAAACTGTTCACAAATATTAAAAAATAGAAAATACGCACAGGGACTATTCGACATAATAAGGATTTGAGATTAAGCATGAAGAACTCCACTTTAAAGAAAAAAATCAGAAACTAACTATTGATCTTACATGTAAATTAAGATAAATTGTATCACACCGCACGGCAACAAGAATTTTAATTTGTTGTAGTTTCGGGTTAGTCAACTCCAATTAGCCTACCCAGTGCAAAAGTGTACGCTTGTTTAATGTAAAAGTAATCATTATATGATCTTGTGAAATTATGTTGCCTAAGCATAAATTCTAAAATAAATATTTATTTATGTTACATATATTTACTAAATTTTAAGAAATATGAGGCTATTTTCAAATCTTGTACAAGGCAAATATATCAAGGCTTAAATAGGGTTCGATGTATTCAGCATCTAGATAATTCGTATATGAAATTTCTTAATCTAAATCATACATTTTAAATTAAGGAAAACTTACAACATGATATGGGAATAAACAATCATTATTAATTTCACCTATTTTTAAATATACGTTATTAATTCTTAACGTCATATTTTCTATCGGCCTTCTTCTGTCTGCATTGGGGGATTCGATTTCAATAGTTGCATTTCTAATTAAGGGTTGCCACGCTTTAATAAGCTTACCTAACGCGATTTAAGGCAAGCACATTAATCGATGCAACAATTAATATGCGCAATATTTGCCAAATCTCAAGTTTCTTCGTTTTTACAATTTCTAATATATTGAGCAGTTTGACTAAACTTGACCACATATTTTTGTTTATCACAATAATTAATGACCTAAAAGTCTTTCAAATAATTTGACCTTATCATGACGACATCGAAAGAAAAAGACGTAGGACCCCGAACCATTTATCTTTTCAAAATTTAGTGTATGAGATGCTATTTTAGAAAATAGTCCTTAAAATACGTCAGATTTCTTTGTTTAAACTGTATATTTGAGGAACACTTAGGTATTTGTCATTGGTGCATAAGCAGACAATTGCCAATATCTCTATGTTGACACCTCATTCGAGGAAACTAACGTTTTTCTCGTACTATCACTAAACCACAGCGAGACAAAATAAAAAGTGTACCCATGAATGATATTTGTAGTTGAGAATTGAAGCATGCATAGGCAAAGCTGCATGTCACAATGGACTTCAGTTTTCCAAAACATATCTGATGCAATCCAAAAACGAGTCAAGCGGATAATAAAGCTGTTTATTTTTAGTTCGAATTCTGAAGGAATATGTAATTGATTTATCAAATACATAAGACAGGAATAAATAATTAGAGGTTTAGACAATACGATTAATAGTCTCACCATTCCAGAATTGAATTTTTCTTAAGGCAAAGTTAAAAATAACGCAATGTTGGATGAATGTCAATGTCTAAGTTGTTGGAAAATAACTAGATCAGTACATTCGTATAATAGACTTGAGAATAACTTAAACGTTATTTAAGAAACCGGGAATTTGAATGAGAATACACTCTGATCGAGCATTTGATGAACAATTTTCACCAATGAGTTCGCACTCGAAAATTTATTTTTCGAGAGGTAGTTCGGTATGATACACTCTCTTATTATAAATATTATAGTCGACCATTATTGTAGCGAATGGACGTGGAAATGAAAATAGTTAGAGTGACACAAAAGACCAACAAGTCCATTTTAACAGCGCTAGCAATCGGTTAATGTCAGTGTGACGAATTCCATTTGGATACAAAGACTTGAGGACTTAAACAAACTGCACTTAACAAATGGAGAGAAAGATAAGAATGTGGAGATTCTTTTTTAAGGAGAAGAAGTGTTATCTTTCTGTAACTCGAGTTGAAATTTGGGCCACTTTAGCCTTCATGTTACTTAAGGAGTTCATTTCTGAGGGGGACATGGGTTCAATCTAGCTTGGGGATAGTGGCATAGATTTTCAACAACAGAGAGATTCAAGAGTTTATTCAATTCGCTGGCCACATGTATTGCAATCCAGTTCAACTTTGTTTGATGCAAGAAGATGGTGAAGATATGAAATTGACGACTTTCAAGAATGACTGATTACGCAACTGCCATCCTCTATATTGCAGGTTAAGATGACACTTGGAGGAATTTGTTGCATTGAAACCAAATAACTTGCAGTGTTGGGGTAACTTTGACAGTGCATGAGGAATAGGAAAAAAATTGATTGTAGGTACAAAAGTAGACAGATTTAAAAGAGATTCAATAAGAAAGGAAGTGACAGAGTGGTGAAAGAATTTTACTTCCAATAACCGCCATTGGTATCTGGTCTCAATCTGGCCCCGAAACCTAGAGGAATATGATTTGACACTTTGCTTGATAAGTATCTCGAGTCCGCCTACATTTATTCCATCAACTGGCCAGCTTTTATCAAACTGTCACTGAATTTAGTGTCTTTCTCCACCAATATATTATGTAGTTAATGAGATGAAGATTAGTGGGCAGTAATTCGGAGACCATGCGTACATTGTGACTGGTGTGGTCACAAAAATTGATTCACAACTACTGTTGTCATTCCTCTGAGGTGTGGCTGGTGGTCGAGTTCTACTGTCGACAGACATATGGTGTGAGTACTTCAACCTGAACACATAAGTCACTGTTTGACCTAATGTGGATGAGGTTATACTATTGTATCATCCTCCGAGTTGAACACACATTCGAACGCCAAGGTGGTTTTGGGAGGAATTAGTAAGCGTGAGTGGAGAAGTGTCCTTTAGTCCCATTGAATGCCAGTCATCTGCTATTCAGCATGTTGTGATTTTGATCATGGCAAAAGTTCCTCCCATCGGAAAGAAAATGAAGGTGCGTGTGTGTGTGTGTGTGTGTGTGTGTGTGTGTGGAAGAGTAGGGTGATTTACTTTGCTCAGAAGTGTGTTTGTCTTAGTGTGTGGACAATTTTCAAGAGTTTTCAGTGTGAGAAATGAAGGATTATTAAGGAGGGCGTTGATAGAGTGCAAGCTTCATGAGTCGAAGAATCCTGAATTGCATACCGGTGTGCTTCAACACATGATTCTGGAGAAGATTTTGGAGGAAGTGTTGTGTTGGAGTGCAACCATATCAGACCAGATCATCAATCCTGTAACCTTCTTCTAGTCGCAGTAGTCTAGTGGTCTCTAGTAGAATTCACCTTTTTAATGTGGGTTTGTTTACGCAGTGCTCATGGAGCACTGAGCAGTGACTGTAATCTCCTCATTTATTTTCATGACTAATGCGAATCATCATGATTGAAGTTATTTTTTCCATGATTGAGTTGGATTCTGGTCATCACCCTTTTCGTTATCATAACGTATATGACTGATGAAAGATTTTAACTGTTAACGCGTCTGGAAAAACAGTCTTTTAACTAAGGTCTTTAAGAACCTAGCTCTTA
The DNA here is from genome assembly GCA_000469805.3 of Hymenolepis microstoma. Classification (NCBI taxonomy): domain Eukaryota; kingdom Metazoa; phylum Platyhelminthes; class Cestoda; order Cyclophyllidea; family Hymenolepididae; genus Hymenolepis; species Hymenolepis microstoma. The sequence continues at coordinate 2,666,520 of LR215995.1, read as the reverse complement.
AAAGACATTAATAGTCAGTAATTTATTTAAATCATCGATTTTTGTGTTCGATTTAACATGAATTTAATACTCTTTTTTTAGTTGGGCTAATTGTTCTCAAACCCATGGTATTTGGGGTGACCGTCATGGTACTCTGCCTTCAAAATTTTGTCAAGTTCATTTAATAACGTGACAGATTTAGTGCGTAATCTGCTTATAACATTTGTTGCAAAACTTTCCATTTTTTCCACAGTTTTTTAGGCAATCACAGTGACAAATCCTTCATATATCTGTTCTTACTTGTTTTGTAATGATCTCTCAACGAATAGCTATGTTGCATTGAAATTATTCTCTATTATCCTACGTGCAAGCGGGTTTTCCTCAGAGTTGCTCAAACTAAAGATAGTACCCTCACTTGCTTCTACTGATAACGTTTCAATTGTAATTATTATTATTATTATTGGAGTCAATTTCATTTTACGAGTTTTCTCCGTAACACTCGTAGAATGATCTGAGTTTGCAACAATTTTTGATATCAGAAAGGCACACTGTAAGTGTTTGTTCTATGCTGGAGGAGATTTAATAAGTAGATGCAAATATCACGTTTCGCATGATTGACTGCGGTTGCAGTGGAAAAATGTCAATACTCTCTTCCGGAATTCTCCAACGTCACAATCAGTCATATTGGCAGTCCAATAAAATTATAAGGTATCTCATGGAATCTAAATAAGGACTGATAAGTCCGGTTTCTCTATAGTAGGCCTCTAGTTGCCTTAGGTTTCCGTCTAGTAACTTGTGGGACACGTCATCGCATGAGCTCACAGCGTGACTTGAAGGTGCGGCCGTTCGACTTCGCGTACGGATTGAGTGCAAGGACACACAGCCAGTGGCCAATCAAAGCCTCTGCTCGTTTTACTTAATCCGCCATGTTGAATGACTAAGCTTCCTCCCTTGTTACACTCCACGCCATACATGTCTAGAATAAACGCGTTCCCTGGATACCTCTGTCTCTTCTTAGCTTTGCAATAGCTTAGCTAATTCTGGGAGGGGCCTTACGAACTAGGAGAAACTGCCACTGAGGTTTCTGAGTACAGTCAGGCTTAGTTAGGTAGCTAATCCGCTACAAACTCACTTAAAATAATTAAAGTTGTCTAAAATTTGTTGAGAGTCAACCGTGGAAGAATTTTTTGCACGAGAAAACGATTATAAAGGAGCTAAACAAAGATGAGCAAGAACTGGTCATTTCGTTTTAAGAGTTAAGCAAAAAATGCCTATTTCAATACGTGTAGTTCCGTGAATCATGAATCAAAGTTCAAATTTAGGAATGAAGGTTAAACCGATCTCCCATATTTTTGTTAACGAGGATAATATAAAAGCGGAGACCTGTTGAAATAGTACAACTTTTCAGATAGAATTAAAATGCTTTTTTTTCATTTGGGAAGTCGCCAATTAATCGGGAAAAGCGTACTCAGTAGAGCACACTTACCCTACGATAATATATTCCGGCAACAATTTGCAAATGAGCAATAATATTCGGAGAGCCATGAGGCCAATTTACTGTATGTGGTTGGTATAAAGGTCGAAAATCACCATTTCGTGAGTAAAATAAGCAGCCTATAAAGATGTCGAAAAATTTAATCGGCGAGAAAGCGGTTGTGAGGAACACTGACATGGATGAATCAATGCAGACTTTGGCCATTGAGTTAGCTGGTGCTGCATTAGAAAAATACACGCTTGAAAAGGATATCGCGTCACATATTAAAAAGGAATTCGATAATCGATATGGTGCTACGTGGCATTGTGTTGTTGGTCGCAATTTCGGCAGGTAAATTGGCCGGTTGGGCCGAAATTGGTCGATTGACCCGAATAATTTATTAATCTTATAAAAAACGAAAATTACGCTTTGTATTATAATTTTGATATTGATAGATTTTAGTTTTAGTCTTATGAAAACTTAAATGAGCAAATATATACTTTTATAAATAAATATATACATATATAAATTTTTTATTAATCTAGGACGTTTTTATTCCATTTTAGTTATGTTACACACGAAGTTCGCAATTTTCTTTACTTCTATATTGGTTCATTGGCTTTTCTTCTTTTTAAATCTGGTTGAAAGTTCAACTAGACTGATTTTGCTTCAAACTTTAAATAAAAATAGACTTGTATTACTATTTGAATTCATGAATATCAGTAAATGAACGCATAGAATATTTGATAAATTGAGTTTTGATTCCTTTTTCTTTAAAATGACTAATAAATTGCCTTCCATTCTATTTTCAACATTGAAAAATAAAAACATTTAATACAGCATCATGTTAATAATATTGTATATGGAAGTTTAATATAAGCCACGGTAGTATTTGTTCTAAATAACTTTTCAGATTGTTTATTTATGATGAATTTGCATTTTAATCATGAATTCATTTTCATTAATGATCAGATGATGCTCAAGGCACGGCAAAAGCAAATGATCTCTTGAAGTATTTAATCATTAGAAAAAAGGATTCATAGGTTTCTAGACTCATCACAAGGAATATAGTAAAGCGCTTTCTAAGGGACATGGAGAGAGGGGCCAATAAGAGGTTGAAATTAAGGCCAGAATATGGATAAAATCTAATTGCACTTGACTGAGTTTTGAATTCCTCAGTTTGTCCCAACTATACTTAAATGTTAAAGAGCACTACTTCAATGTCTATTTCTAGTTAATTTAAATTTCACAATTTTATTTCTTGGTTGAGCAAGTGTGTGCTTACTGACTATTGTAAGGTGGGGTGCTATTATTACAGCAGATCTAATTACACCTTTATAATTCTCAAGTCTAAAAATGATAATAATACAATGAACGCAATGACGAATTCTCAAAAGTGATTGTCACTGAACTTCAAAATGTGGACATTTTCGTTAACTTTCGGCTTTAAATAGGACCCATTGATCCGAGGGTAGATATTAAACACCAAAATTAATTTCCTTTGGGAGAACTCAGTCTTTTGAAATTAGGCAAAAGTCAGATTCTGTAGGTGCAAATTCATGAAAATAAATTTAATTTAAATAAAATAAGTAAATAACAGGACCAACTTATTAATGCTTGCCAACGGTAAATATTTTAAAGTTTTAACTTTAATTCCATGGCAAAAATAATAGATTTGAAAGAAAGTCAAAAGTATTTAAAATTTAATAATAAAATGCATTCTTTAAAGTGATAACTAAAAATAAAAAGCTAAAGCTTTATTTGCAATTATTTGTTGAAGAGCAATGATTATTATCAAAATGAAATGGTTGAAGAGATGGTATCGATTTTTTTTAAATAACTTTAAAGTACTTCGTTTACGTTGCCTGCTTTTAAGTGAGTTTTCAACAGAACTGCAAAATGCGACCAGAGCTACTGATTTAGGGGTTTCTGGTATTTGGAATATCGGAAGATGGAAAAGTACTATACACTTTTGTAATATAGTGATTATCTATCGTAAATATCCAAGTTTTTTCCTGGAGGTTTGTTCATAAAGGCAAAATATGTACTACTGAAAATATGTGAACGCGTATTTTGCTGAAGATTCAGGATCTAGTAGGAAAAGCAGTGGAGGGCTTAAATGCCGACCTTTAAGACGATGAAAACTAAAAGGAAAACAGAAATGATTCATTGTAGTAACTACTGCCTATTCTCCATTTGCATATGCAACCACCAGAAAGTACGTGGCATTGGATTATTCAGCGCGCATAAAAGTCCTATCGATAATGCATTCATCTGTTAAGCATAATATTGCCGATTGTTTTTTGTTAGCGCCGTTGTTTCGTTACGTAAAATTTACCGTCAGCAAAGTGCTGAAGTACCTCTCTAAAATTCTGGAGAAATTTTCAAATCAAGTTGATAATTTAATACTTATATTATTTATTTCACATAATTCACTATTATAAACCATGGATGCTTCAGAAATAAGCTTTCTTAATAAATTGAATGAAGCCGTCTTATTTATAATAAAAGACTTATGATTTAACCCATGTGCCTTCAAATTGATAATAACGCACGTTTATAACCACAGTTGTAGAAAATTAACGATCCCCTCCAGTTTTAGACGCAAACGCAGAAGAGAAATCGAGAGCCTCTAATTAGAGCTAAAGAGATGGAGGGGAATATGCATAACTGGGAAGGTGGTAGTTTCTTACATTAATGGGGAAAATACCAACAAATTTCGTGGCTATTTGTACCTTGAATTAAAGCCATCTTTTAGATAAAAGTAAAATCCCTAGTTCGAGATGAAGTAAAGCTTTAAAGTGGAGCTAACTTTGCTTTTTGGGTAGAAATATTTCTGGATGTACGGCGGTACTCTGAAAACAAATAATCAAATATTCATTAAGCGACACTTTTTTTATCTCCATTGGATTATTCTAGAATAATAAAGGTCCAAACCAAAATAACTTGAAACTAGATATAATGAAGGTAAGAGGATAAAAATGAGTCCTAAAATCAAATGTTCCACCAGATCCACTTGAAATATTCATCGAAGCTCTCCTTTTATTCACCTCGTTACAGTGAGCGATAATGTATTAAAGGTTGTTTTAAACATTGCTCGGAGGATGTTGCTAGGTTTACGACAATGAATAAAAATGAATAGTAAAAGGCTCACTGAAATAGCCTCTTTGAGAAAATTTCTCGTACAATAGTATAAGTGGGGGAAAATTCTATAGGCAAGTCTTCTCAGGGAAGTTCATATTTTAAATGCGGGGGTGGGAGGAATAAACAAGTTTTCTAAAAGAAAACTCATAGATCATCACAAACCCAAAAATAGCTCTATAAAAATTATGTGAAAGAGGATAATTGAGACGTCCTATGAAATAAGTGACATCGGCTTTTCATTATGAAGAAGGCAATAGAGTGAGACAAATCTAAAATTACAACTAATTAAACAGAAAACCTGATGATTGTGGTGCTGCGATGGAATAAAATTCTCCTGATTTCTTAACTAACACTCCCTACTGCTCCAAGTGTCTCCCCAAAGCTTTTTCGTCTTCTTAATTCCACTCGCTTAGAATTTTTTCGATGATTAAAGAAGAAGAAGCTTTCGCCAGTGGCTTAGGAATAAGTCAAAGTGCCTAAAATTAATCAAAATGGGATTTTTGAAAAGTCATTATATCTTCTTGGTCTAATCTAAAACGTACTGTATTATGTGAAGGGAAAAATATATTTGCCTGCAGGTTTTAGACCTCCTTAATAACTTGAATAGCTAACTGGGAACTGTTATTACGTAGGTGGATAACCTTAAAATAGAAACCCATCATCGTAGAAACGACTGAGCTTCTTTATCTGCCTCATTTTTAAATGAAAGAGGAACAGTTTACGGTCACAGGATGTTGAGATAAGACCGAATTGAGTGGGTAGGATAAATCGTCGGTAAGTTTGGTGCTCATAGGAGAAAAGTGAATAAATATTTTCGAAGTATGGGTGGGAAATTGTTAAAACGATGCCAAGAAATAACAAATTTGGAATATGTTGCAAAAGCAAAGTATATGGGCGGAAAAAAATCAAATATTCTTCATTGACGTTCCTGTAGCCCCTGTAGAGATGGTACAGGATTGCACAAATTGATCGAGCGTATGCTAATTATTTGTAATTGCACCAAGGAAATCCGTTGATTGTACATGCTGTGTGTCAGAAAATTGGAATAACTTTAGAACAAAAATCGATTAGGAAATTGTATGCAAAACTGAGCGGTTTTAGCGAAAAATCCCCAACTTTCTGACTTACAACGATAACCGAACTCGATCGATTGAAATAAATCATCTCTTTAAGTTCTCATTTGACAGTAAATCTCGGAGAATTTAATTGTCAACTCTGAACTTTTCCCCGTCAATGGTATCATTGGTCAAGAGGTACGTTGTTCTTATCTTCGATTCGCTCACCGAGCTTAGTCTAGACATCATTACTAAACAACGACGATACGTCCCTACACAACAATTATCACAGATATGGAGTTAGTCGCTGAGCAATTTCATTATTATAATAGAGAATATTATCCAACTTTGAAATAGGAGCGAAGAGCCAGTATCTGCCCGAACTCTCGAGAGACGTGCCAGGCGTAAAAGAAAAAGGAAATAACAAATCCTCCCGAACTGTCTTAACCAGAAACACGGCATCAACAAAAAAATTCTTCCCGACAATTTCAACACCATTTCGCTAAAAAACCAAACCTGGTCTCTACAATTTCAAATTGGTTCAGCACGAAGGACCGATATCACTATCTTCTGGAACATTCAAATCTTCAAAAGCGATCCAATGCAACATCTCCAAAAACGTTAGAGACAGCAGGCTTTCTCCAAGTCTCTAAATTACTTAGATCAATATGCTACCAAAATAGGGCAAACAAATAAACCTAATAAGCGCCTGAACATAAATGCAACTCTTAAATGGTTATCGACTATTCTACTCCTTCCTCCCTCCCTACCAGATCCGTATGTTTATCTGGCCTTTAAACTTCTTTTTTAAATTTCCAATTTTATTCTGCTGCCAAATGCAAGCTTCTGTTTCCTTCCTCTAATTACTAAAACGTTCCGGAGACAAGACTATTACACCTGGACTAATTGAAAACAAAGAAATTTGTGCTGCTTTACATACCCAAAACTATGAAGGCGACTGAAGGGTGAATCGACAAGCCTTTCTAAAATTTGCGTCTTGGTTATCGCTAACCTCTGGAACCTAATTATCACGTCCTCACGGTGACACTTAAGGTATTTGGCCGCACTGCGACCTCAAGCACATAGCGGCACCTGAAGAACTTAATCATGTTGTGACCTCAAGTTCTCGCCGTGACCTATCGAGTGTCCTCAAGTAGTTTATTTTAATTAGCGGAAAAACCACTTAAGCAGTGCTTGAATGAGCATTCGCTAGGGTTCGATTTCTTGATCAGACATGTCCGGACCAATTCCATCAGTCTTTGCTACTGCTTTTCTATGAAGTTAAATAAAGCCAATTTGGTACTCAAACTCACACGCTTGTCATTTGCCTACTCCTAAGTTCTCTTCGCCCCACCCCCTCTAGCGAACTTTTCCTCTCTATTCTCATTTCCCTCAGTTCTCTCCTGCTTTCTCGTGTACTAATGACCATTACCACAACACCTTCAAATCCTTGAAGTCCTTCAAATTAACAAATAATTCGCTTACTGGACTGAGATCTTTATCTATCTTCTTAGTGTTTACTTTCCAATAAAAGCTACATCACTTCTTTCAGCAACCTGTGCTTTGATGAAAGCATTTGCGAGTTTCCTTTACTTTCATTCTACCTAGTGGTGAGGAGAATTAAAGGATAAATTGAAAAGAAAAAATTAATTAAACTCTCTGAAAAGCAGTACAATTTCCTTCTTTTTTCATCTAAAGCAGAATTTTTATTCTCGATTGTAAAAACACTGTGTCAAATGTCTGCAAAGTTTGTTTAATCAAAGAAGTCAAAACGAATGTTGCATTTATTTTGCTCAACATTCTGTCAATCAAATCCAGAACATCCTTGAATACACATTTTAGAAGAAATTCTTTGAAGTTAGACAAACTAGCAGTGGATACTGATCGGATGACCAAAACATCCGGTGAACTTCGCTTCTAGTGCTAAATTGATGGCTCCTTTCAGGTAAGCAGTCATAACTTAAGCTTTGCTCACAGACCAGTCCCAGATTCTAGAATAAAAATATATGTTGAGAAGGTGGGGGGGGGGGGGGGGGGAAATAATATCATAATCATAAATCAAATGATGTTGCATGCCATTTCCACTCAGCCAATCTAAATTGACAACATTACAGGCATGAAACCGTCAAGGAAAAATTAGGTTATTGTACTCCATAGGAGAAAATGTATTGATCCATGCTACCAGTAACGCAAAATTGTGAGACTTACAATTAATTGACTTCATTACCAGCTTATGTTTGATCGCCATTCCATTTTACCACTTCTCTGCTTCCATAGCTTAAATGTTCTTGTCGCTTTGATCATGATGAATTTCTTTTCTCTGACGTGAGTAAAAATGTGTTTGTAACACATCTATCAATCTGGCTAACTCACTCTTTTCTGTAAACCAGACCGTCGTCGATCCTCGAATATTGTGAGCATAGTCACACCGATGAACCTCAAAGTCAGTTACTGAAAGAAGGAAAGTAGGATATTGTTCGGAGAATTAAACCTCAGTCTACCGAATGCACACAAAGTAAGACTTCTTTGCACCGACTCTATACTGTACTTGTTTGTCCCTCTTCTCTGTTCCAAATCTTATTAGCTTATTTTGATGATTCTGCTTGACGGTTAAGAGAGTCTTCCAAGAGTGGAGTTTGCGAATTAGTTGGCAGTGTCATGGGTGATGAAAATGATACTACTAAGATTCGCTTGCGTCCGATAATCTATATGGGAAGAAATTTACTAATGATAATCTAAAACTAAGGAGAACTAGGATGTAAAAACTTCAAAGGTATGTCAAACTGAAAAAAATGTGAGATATCAACTGAAAGATCGATATTTCAATTCTATTTAATAAGATCAAAGTCTAACTTGAACAATCTATTTTGCGACCATCTATAAGTACGTATAACTCTAAAACGGGTTTAATTAATAAAATTAATGACCATGCGACCATTAATTAAGTTGCAATAGAACCATGAACCTCATTTTTCATTGATCAATAAATAAGTTAACTTAAAATTTCAGTATGAAGTAATTTAATCAGTCAACTTCATTCTTACATTATCTCTATTCATGGCAAACCGAGGTTCAAAATTAAGACAAATTAACTAACAACTCGCCTGCAATCAATTAAGTCAGGCTAAATTTGAACCCTTGACTATTCTTGATCACAAGTCATATGCGGACTTCTGGGATGAGTATCTGCACAGGGTTTGAGCAAAACTTAGAACCGATGTATTCGTCAACCAAAGGTGCTTGTAACTCATGTCCCCTTAAATGGGCATTTCTGCATAATTCCTAAAAATTTTGTGTGATAATCCTAGGTTATTTCTCCATGTGACCTTCCTTTACCGTTTATTGGGTAAATTGGAATTATTTTGTCTTCTTTTTTTTAAATTTTAAAGCAAATATAAGAAGCCATTAAGAGCGAATAGGATAGGTTTTCTGGAGCCACTGGGAAGTGAAATTATCGTTCTGCGGCTCTAATTGGTCAGAATGAAATAGTGTTGTTGGTCTCTCATATCACTGGCATATTTAAAAAGTTTACATGGATTAGGTCTATTTAATTTCAAAAGCCTAAACTCAGACACGTATCATCCCGTAGTTATAGTAAAATTCTAACGATATATTAATTTCAATTTTGGAAAATGAGTATATTCAACGTTTTTTTCATTTTCCCAGGTAATTCCCTTAAGAATTTCCATGGTAGGAAATTAAGATTTGCAAAACTAGTAGACCGAAAAGGTGCTTGAAGGCAAGAATCACTAAACCAGATTTTAATTTTTAAAGCTAAGTCAAAACTATGCAAGTTGAAAGTTTCCCGCATTTCATTAATTGACACTACCGTCAAATGTTAGACGTGACAGTAGATAATTCGTTACAATGCATGCTAAATTGATCATAATAAATCTAATTTCTTGCCGAATGGGCTAGAAGATGTGAAGGTCAATGAAAATCAACTACCATTAGCGACAGGGAAGGAAACAGCGAGCGAATTAACTTTTTCTGCAATACTTGCGGCTTTGCCTCCTACGGAGTGTAGGCTAATTACCGGTGGATTTTACAATATGAATTTTTAATGAGGATAATATTTCATTTAATGCACAGATAACATGGAAACATTACTAAATCGTTTCAGCTTTCCCATTTCCGATATATGATTTCCTATTTTCTCAAAATTAAAATGAACCATTTTATTAAATACGAAATCACTCGAATACAAGCGAGTACACGTCTTTACTTTTGAAAACTAATATTTATTTGATTTCTTTTCCAAAATCGGCCTCTAATCTGAGTTCATACTAATTGAGCTCCCTGATTTCCTAGGTCATTATTATCCGCAGGAATCTGCGGTAGATAGAGATCACGGTTTCATTATGAACCCGCCAGGTCTCATCAGTATATGTAATATTTAATGGTATACATTCAGTAACCGGGCCAAGTTATTGATACAAAAATTTAAGGAATGAGCTAATTAAATAAAATTTTGCCAGTGACAAGACTGAAAGGCAACTTTGAAAAGCGACCAATGAGCACTGGACGTCGCAAACCATCGTTTGCTGCAATCAGTATTAATTTATTTTGGAAAGTGATTTAATCAGACACTGAATATTGAAAAATCTGAATACCAAATCAAATCAAGTGATATTCTTTGATTTTCACCGAGTTTAGTGACCTCGTGCCCGTCCCCTCTAACCCCCCCTCCCCCCCCCCAGTTAATCATTTGTATTTGCTTCTCACAACAATAAATTGGTGAAATTTTGTATTACATTGATTAGCAATAATAATATCAAATTTCTAATTAATTTCAATTGTGATTGGAAAAGCGGGAGATTACAGATGGGACAACCTCTTCCAAAACACCTAAGTTAGTAGTGAGGCAATTTGAATGTAGGCAAAAATTGTAATTAAGTAAAGATATTTTCAGATCTTCAACGTGTGCTTCAAATGGAAAAATAAATAAAGATTTTAAAGGTACGGAAGATAATTTTCCTTTATGTTTGCGGTATTTTGAGTAAAAAAGGATTAATTAACGAAATGTTGCACTAATTACTCGATAAGAGAAAGATTGGGCTCTTCGTTTTCCAGTTTGTATGACGTGGAACTTAGTCATTATATACACTTTATGATACGATGACCTCATATAACTTGGATCATTGATTGGTCGGAAAATCATATACTGGGATTGACCTTGATTGATCGTAGTTGGTGTTGATCATCGATTCTGCATTAGTCATGCTGAAGTTGTGTTCCCACAAGTTCAGATAGGAATTTTGATTACTGCTTTACCCTATAAGAATCGCTATTAGTTGTTATTAAAATTTTAAAATCACCTTGATTTAAAATTGAAAAGCCACATCTTGATTAAAATTTAGATTATTTTTTTGTAAATGTAAATTAAATTAATTTTTAATTTCTAAATATTATACAATAAACATTGGCAAAGTTTGTCTTGAATTAGAGCAATGTCATTTCGATGATTTTTGACAACTTATATAAAAAGTAAATGAATTATTAGTATTCCTGCCAAAGTGGAGATATTTTATTGGCGCAAATGCTCTGCAATCAAGTTTTATGAGTTCTAGTAACTCCCTGACAATTTATGACACTTATTAGTTTTGCAGGAAATATCTGAAGCCTTTCTGGCGTTGCTTAAAGTCAAATCATTTCCTTTTTTAATTCAATAAAAGTTATGACAATGAAAAAATCAAACTTTTGATAACGAGTGTCATAAACCAAAATCAGATAAATCACTTCCATAAGTTATGAAAAGTTTATTTGGTCGGCGAAAACGATCGGTTAATATCAGTGTGACGAATTCCATTTAGAAGCAAAAACTTGAGGAGTTGTACTTACAAGTTAGAGAGGAAGATCGGAACGTGAAGATTCCTTTTTAAGGAGAAAAAGCGTCATCTCTCTCTAGCCACCTTAGCCTTCGTGTTGCTTAGGAGTGAAGATATGAAGTGGTGCCAGATTCAAGAATGGCTGATTACGATAATAATATTTCCATCTATATGGAAAGTTCAGTAGACAATTAGTGAGATTCATTGCATCAAAACCACGAGAAATAGGAAAAAAGGTGATTTCTGGTACAAAATTTGACAGATTTAAAAGAAAGGGAAATGGCAATTGTCACTGGTATCAATTACAGCCCCAATCTGGCCTCGAAACCTAGAGAAATATGATTTGACACTTTGCTTGATAAGTGTCTCGAGTCCGCCTACATTTATTCCATCAACTGGCCAGCTTTTATCAAACTGTCACTGAATTTAGTGTCTTTCTCCACCAATATATTATGTAGTTAATGAGATGAAGATTAGTGGGCAGTAATTCGGAGACCATGCGTACATTGTGACTGGTGTGGTCACAAAAATTGATTCACAACTACTGTTGTCATTCCTCTGAGGTGTGGCTGGTGGTCGAGTTCTACTGTCGACAGACATATGGTGTGAGTACTTCAACCTGAACACATAAGTCACTGTTTGACCTAATGTGGATGAGGTTATACTATTGTATCATCCTCCGAGTTGAACACACATTCGAACGCCAAGGTGGTTTTGGGAGGAATTAGTAAGCGTGAGTGGAGAAGTGTCCTTTAGTCCCATTGAATGCCAGTCATCTGCTATTCAGCATGTTGTGATTTTGATCATGGCAAAAGTTCCTCCCATCGGAAAGAAAATGAAGGTGCGTGTGTGTGTGTGTGTGTGTGTGTGTGTGTGGAAGAGTAGGGTGATTTACTTTGCTCAGAAGTGTGTTTGTCTTAGTGTGTGGACAATTTTCAAGAGTTTTCAGTGTGAGAAATGAAGGATTATTAAGGAGGGCGTTGATAGAGTGCAAGCTTCATGAGTCGAAGAATCCTGAATTGCATACCGGTGTGCTTCAACACATGATTCTGGAGAAGATTTTGGAGGAAGTGTTGTGTTGGAGTGCAACCATATCAGACCAGATCATCAATCCTGTAACCTTCTTCTAGTCGCAGTAGTCTAGTGGTCTCTAGTAGAATTCACCTTTTTAATGTGGGTTTGTTTACGCAGTGCTCATGGAGCACTGAGCAGTGACTGTAATCTCCTCATTTATTTTCATGACTAATGCGAATCATCATGATTGAAGTTATTTTTTCCATGATTGAGTTGGATTCTGGTCATCACCCTTTTCGTTATCATAACGTATATGACTGATGAAAGATTTTAACTGTTAACGCGTCTGGAAAAACAGTCTTTTAACTAAGGTCTTTAAGAACCTAGCTCTTAAAAGACATTAATAGTCAGTAATTTATTTAAATCATCGATTTTTGTGTTCGATTTAACATGAATTTAATACTCTTTTTTTAGTTGGGCTAATTGTTCTCAAACCCATGGTATTTGGGGTGACCGTCATGGTACTCTGCCTTCAAAATTTTGTCAAGTTCATTTAATAACGTGACAGATTTAGTGCGTAATCTGCTTATAACATTTGTTGCAAAACTTTCCATTTTTTCCACAGTTTTTTAGGCAATCACAGTGACAAATCCTTCATATATCTGTTCTTACTTGTTTTGTAATGATCTCTCAACGAATAGCTATGTTGCATTGAAATTATTCTCTATTATCCTACGTGCAAGCGGGTTTTCCTCAGAGTTGCTCAAACTAAAGATAGTACCCTCACTTGCTTCTACTGATAACGTTTCAATTGTAATTATTATTATTATTATTGGAGTCAATTTCATTTTACGAGTTTTCTCCGTAACACTCGTAGAATGATCTGAGTTTGCAACAATTTTTGATATCAGAAAGGCACACTGTAAGTGTTTGTTCTATGCTGGAGGAGATTTAATAAGTAGATGCAAATATCACGTTTCGCATGATTGACTGCGGTTGCAGTGGAAAAATGTCAATACTCTCTTCCGGAATTCTCCAACGTCACAATCAGTCATATTGGCAGTCCAATAAAATTATAAGGTATCTCATGGAATCTAAATAAGGACTGATAAGTCCGGTTTCTCTATAGTAGGCCTCTAGTTGCCTTAGGTTTCCGTCTAGTAACTTGTGGGACACGTCATCGCATGAGCTCACAGCGTGACTTGAAGGTGCGGCCGTTCGACTTCGCGTACGGATTGAGTGCAAGGACACACAGCCAGTGGCCAATCAAAGCCTCTGCTCGTTTTACTTAATCCGCCATGTTGAATGACTAAGCTTCCTCCCTTGTTACACTCCACGCCATACATGTCTAGAATAAACGCGTTCCCTGGATACCTCTGTCTCTTCTTAGCTTTGCAATAGCTTAGCTAATTCTGGGAGGGGCCTTACGAACTAGGAGAAACTGCCACTGAGGTTTCTGAGTACAGTCAGGCTTAGTTAGGTAGCCAATCCGCTACATGATTGAGTTGGGTTCTAGTCATCATCCATTCTCGTTATCACAACGTATATGACTGATGAAAGGTTTTAATAACCTAACCTTTTAACGCCCGAATTATTTTTTTAAAAAATGCACCAAACGCATCCAAGTGTGTCTAACAGCAGACTGATACTGACTTGATGAGTTCTGGCGGTATCAGCCGAAGTCTATAGACGTACTGAACATGTTTTATACGGCAACAGCGCCTTCTGCTACGAGTCTAGGACTAATGGAGCTTATTTTGAAAAGAGGACCGTACGGTCCTAAGGGCATTGAAGGAAGTATTGTGTGGTGAACGCCTTTAGCCCATTTAAGAAGAAATCAAAGTTTATCTTTAAACATTTTTCTAAAACTCTCTGTATTTTAGCGAAACCTTTCAGAGATTGTTGGGATGAGAATAATTTGGTAATGTAACATATCTGCCACCTAAGAGGTCACTTGATCGATATTTACAATCGTCGCAGAATCACCTTCCCTATACAAAATAACTTTGCACATTGAGCTTTCCTTATTGGCGCATACTTTTCATAAAATATCGTCTTCACTTCATTGAATTATCTTGTCTTTATACGTTTAAATTCTTTTGATGAGGCTTAAGTTAAGCTCCCATGCAGCTAGTTGTGTATTTTCGGAAAAAAATTAATTGGTTTTCTGCTTACTGAAGCGGAATGAAACGGATTCATAATTAAAATGGAATACACACTCCACAGTAAATTGAACGCTTAGCAGATAAGTTCAATAATTTTATTGAAAAATATTATGTTTCAATGACTTTTTAAAACTAAAATAACTGCCATTATAGTTTGACAAAATGATTTTCATTTTAAATTTGTAAAAAAAGACATGCGAAATCTTTAAATGGATAACCTATTATGTTACTTTGTTTATAAAAAATGTTTTGTTAGAAGGACTTCTTTTAATCCTTTATCAAGATCCCAGAGGTCCTATTTGCCTGTCGGTAGGAGGAATTATTTCTCACCTATTCACCTTTTCATGCTCAAAGTATTCTTTATTTACGTCCAATTTTCCAATTCAACAATGTAGCTTGTAGATAAAAAATGGTGCTTTTATAGGCAGGTCATTTCCTAAGAAAAAGTATTTTTTTAACTAATAATTAATGATGAAATAACCTTCTCAAAACATATACTCCTGAGTAGAAAAAGGCCATTTTCAAGCTCGCAAACAAATGATCTACTTTATGCTTTGTGAAATAGCAATTTTGAATTCGCAAAGTATTTGTATTTGAAATTTAACTGTAATAAATCCCCCCCCCCCCCTCCCAGTTTGCCAAAACGTTGGAAAATCGGATTTAAACAAACGTTCACAGGACTAAGGGACAACATTTAATTACACTTAATGAAAATTTTACTAAATTTAAGGAGAAAATATCTGCATTTCCAGTCTCTTCCTTGTTTCATTACTCAGCTTAGCAACCAAATTTTGGGTTTGCGTAGTTCCGGAGCGTCTATTGAAATTAATATTAATAGTAGTTTTTTTCAGTGTTATTTTGCCACATTTTGCCATATTCTGGACTTTATGCTGCATATTTCAACCATGTGAATACTGATACTGACAGACTAGCCAACCATGTTCTATGTTGCAAAATATCTAGACAATTTAAGCGAATCGCGACTGCATAACAAATCGCCCAGTTTTTCCAGTTTGGCCAATAAGTTCTGAATATCATTGTTGGGAAACCTATGCAAACATTTAAATTGCACTGGAAGGAATGAAACCATTAATCACCGGAATTAGACGCCTACAAGTAGATAAGTGTAAAGCTCATAGCAACGAATATTGGCTAGCCGAGCAGTCGATCACTTACCACATATCTTGAGCCATATAAGTAAATTTATTTTCCTAATGGGAAAACGTCGTTTTGAGCTAATACGTCTTCTCCCTCCTTTCTCCTGGATCC
Source organism: Hymenolepis microstoma (assembly GCA_000469805.3). Classification (NCBI taxonomy): domain Eukaryota; kingdom Metazoa; phylum Platyhelminthes; class Cestoda; order Cyclophyllidea; family Hymenolepididae; genus Hymenolepis; species Hymenolepis microstoma. The sequence goes on along the minus strand of LR215995.1, from coordinate 2,650,592 downwards.
TGGGTAGCCGTTGTTTCTCTAAACGAGTAAAATTTATGAACATAAAGAGATAGAGAGGTCCATTTCTGATATTTGAAACAGTTGACACCGCTAATTGGAGTAAAAGAGCTACAACCGGCGAACTTCAAATCTACTACTATTCTCAGGCCACTTACTTGGATTCATTTCCTTGTCACGAGCCAAATATACACCGATTATTTTTAATTTAACTGCAGGTGCTATTGTAGCGGATTAGCTACCTTAATAAACCTTGACTGTTCTCAGAAATCTCAGTAACAAATTCTCCCAGTTGGTAAGTTTCCCAGAATAGAAGAATCAGACGTGTGCCGTGACTACGTTTATCTAGTACAGCGTACCGTATGCAAGCGTGATATGTACGTTGGTGAGCTAGCATGCTGTGTATGTATGACGTGGAACTTAGTCATTATATACACTTTACGATATGATGACCTCATATAACTTGGGTCATTGATTTGTCAGATAATCGAATACTGGAATTGACCAATGATCGATCGTATTGACATGAGTCATTGGTTGGTCGCGAGGCTTCCGCATTTGTCATGCTAAATTTGTGTCACCACACTATGATAACCTTTAACATTCCTCGCCTGTTAATGAGAAACAAAAAAATGTTAATTCGTAAATCAAGATCATATTTCAACTTAAAGTATGATATTTTTAGCTGATAAAGTTCTAATGTAAAATGACTACTGGCTGTTTATTTCAGCTCATAAACCCGAGTCACATTAGTTTTATTGCAAAATAAACAGACTTTCGGATATTAATAGTGTAAATAAATGGAATAAATAGCCCAAAATAGGCGTGAAATAAGTAGAAAATGGCAAGAAAGTCGGAATTAACCTTTCTGGCATTTATGGCATATTGAAAATAAAATGTCATCTGAGTTGAAATTCTAGAGAAATTATTATATATTTTTTTAAAACAATGTATTTAAATTATTATGAAATGTGAGTATTTAATTTCAAAGGTAACGTTGGAAAAGTTCTCAAGCCTCCCATTTATTAATTAATCTATTTGACCAATTAATTACTTTTGGTGGAATATTAGTTGAACTTTTGAAACAATTCAATTTCATTAGCCTGTTATCGAATTACTTAGCGCACTCCTCCAACGTACTTTTAAATCAGCGCAGATTCAAAATTCGTTACAAATTGTTGATCGAATTTGTGTAGATTATCTTCCTCCTTACATTTGGACCAACTTTTAAAATATTAGAGACCATCCATTCTATCACGAATTACCTACCTCACACTGTTGACTTTTCTGACAAATATAGATAAGTCGTGGAGGAACCAGAGTCTATTTGAAAGAATTTTAAATGAATTTGAAGGATATGGTAAATGATGGTTCGCAGGACATTGATTACCTAAGCATATTTGAAGTGACTCTCTCCTCATTTTGACATCAAAATTCATTTGGAAACAAAATAGCGCAAGCATGTTATTTCATTATTTCTATTGTAATGTTCGTTTTATAGCATTAAAGAGGAGTTACGCATCAGGGATAGGCTTGAAACTGAGACGAATAGAATCTTTCGTATTGCAAAGAAAAAGCTAAATTTTAAAATTTTAACTTTGAAAATGAACGTGCTTTTAAAAAATTTGAATTGATATCTCCGTGTTTTCATGGCTTGAGAGCCCTCCCTTTGCAAGCAAAAAAATTAAGCCATACGCAAAAGTCAGACTTCCTTTGATTCTTCCTAATAAACACCAGCATTTTGTTCTGATTTGCCTGATGTTAGAATAAAATGCAAACTCGAATCGATCAAATGTAATAGATTCTGTGGTGGTAATTGTTGTGACTTTAAAGTAACAGAGACTTAGAAGAGTACGGATAATATTAGAACTTCTTAGAATAAATTAAGTTTTAAGGCGGTTAGTCAAAGATCGCATTTAAATAGGCGGTGATGATTTAGAAATGGTGGATAGTATCAAGTATTTTCAGATTTTTTATCTGTCGATAATTATGTGTTATCAATTAAAACATATTCCAGAGTTCAAATCCTTTGGTCTCTAAGTAGGTGAGTGGGTGGAAGTAGAATGTGTTGTTAATCCGATCATCTAAGCATTGTGATTACTTCGAAGTTTGCTAGAAGGTACTGGCTTTGTCATACGTTGTCATATTTACTTTTTACTGTGATGAAAATTACTAGAAATGCATGTTATAATTCCAAATGCCATAGAAAAGTACTATTGAGGCCGGATTTCAGTTTACAATACAATTTGATTTTGAGGTAATCAACCCTCATAAAGAAATAACATTTGTTTACTATACTTGAACAAGTTTACTCCATAGGAAGCAAATTTTTGTTACAAGAATGAGACAGCATGGCCCATATTCGCAAATTATTAAGAAAAACAAGCGATCATGTGATCTGAAACTTGAGGTAGACATTCAAAAATTTCCTAATATGTAAAATTAGGATATTCCAAATATGCCCTATTGGCGTCTAAACTGAACCATTTGGTTATTACATTACAGCTGTAAAGATATTTTCCAAATGCTGGTTTCAGTTCGAATCAAGTGTCACTGAAGCAATTTCAAAAGCTGAATTATTCTTTTGAAAAGTTTGAACTGGATGATGAACCAAACTAGACGTATTTAACAAATTTGTGTCAGAATTCTGGTTTAGAATAATCTACTGTTTGAATAAAACAATACGAAAATTTTCAATTAGATTTAATGCTGGGTAACCGAAAAGATGTTAGTAAGTTTTACTTAAATTCACTTCGATACCCATAACTGCAGACATTAAAAATCCATTTTAAAAAGCCATTCTTTACCCTAAATGTTTGATGTCTTTCTAATTTTGAGACTCAATAATCAGTATTTTTCAGTTTATGTGCAGTGTATATGACGTATGTTTAAAAAAGTCTTATCAGATACAGTCATCGTATAAATCAGAAATCTGGCTTGAAACCAAACTTATCTTGGAGCTTGTGAATGTGCACTTTCACTTCAATCAAGCTCAGGGCTGCTCAACGAAGGTAGAAAAATATGTCTCTTTGATTACAACCCTTAGAGCTGATCATATCAATCTGAAGATGGGGAGAATGCCAGAATTTTTAAAAGACAATTAAAAGGCCCACTTTTTCAAAGCATTCGAAGCTCAAAACCATACGTTCTACTTTACGGTCCATATTCTTGATATTTCCTTAATTAAGCGCACTTATTATTAAGACTATTTTCGCTGAAATGTAACAATATTACTTAAAATGAAAGGACGAAAAAAGGAATTATTAGAATTGGTAACTATAGAAATTTGAGAAGAAATAAATTTTGTGGTGGACGAAGAAGTCTGAAAGTTCTTCTTTTTTGTCGGAATCAGAGGACCACTCATGTTTCATAGAGGGTATTGAATAACCTGGTGTGTGGAGAATTAGCTTTCAGTTCTTTGAATCATAGTATATCATTAATTACTCTCTTTTTTGCGAAATTTGAAGAAAAATATCGAATTAACCTTAGCTTTGAATTCGCTTTACTGTATTTTTTATAATTTGAAAAGATTTAGATGGAATAGACGTGGAAATTAAATATTTGAATGTTAAACAATGATTGCTTCAAACATTAAGTTTATTTCATGTCTAGAGAGAGCCATAATGACAAATTTGATTTCAAATTTATTAAAATTATTTTCGGAATTTTATTGATTGAAAAAATGTTCTGATCAGCTTATTTTTAATTAGTCAAATCAGAGGGATAAGGCATTAATTTAAAAAATCCTCCTTTGAAAATTTAAGTTTTGATTTTATTGTGGCAAAGAAAATTACAATTAAAAAACAAATTTATGCTTTCCTTAGCTAATTACCGTTTAAAATTAAAAGGAAGGTAATTTATTATTCGTTTATGTATGCTATCCTATTTATTTATCAAAATTATTGATAAAAAGAGAGAATCTTCAAAAAGATATCCTTTTTGGTGAGAATAATAATAATAAATTACCACAAAAAAATTCGATTACTGAATAATCAGTGAATATTTATTTGGTATTTAAAACTAGCGAAATGACACTGATTTAATCATTTGTGCCTATCACCTAGCAACTTTTCGTTCTCAGAATGAGAAAAGGAATGTTGGAATTTATAATTACTTGTCGAAACTTTAAGGCATTCTGATAAAGAACTTGTATAATCGTCTTTGTTAAAGGAATTCTCTACTGAAAAATAAAGTATTGACAAGAATACAAAAGCAATTCATTAATTGATAAGTTAAAATCGTACTAATGGTAAGAGTATAGCTCAAACACAGATAAATAATTCTGAGGAACAATCAATTAACTGCTTAATTAAAGAGAGACGCGTCATTTGCATAAGTTAGAAAAATGAATAATCAATTTTATAGAACAAATTGCGATAGAGTGGAACATGGGGAAGGCTTATCTTCACCTGTCCTATCGTGGCGAGAATATATTAAGGGACGCATTCTAGAATTATCTCACAAAACCCCTATAATAAGGCTTTACAACAAATTCTTAACCCGTTAAGGGATAGAATTTCTGCTCCTAATAGTAATAAATCAGCGAACAAGCGCAGTGCCGACAGGAGTGGTATCTAAGTCGAAAATATATGGTAATCCAAGATAAAGGAATGCAAGCAATTTGTCGAAGGGAACGTGCTTAAGACAAAAACAAACAATTAATCAGTCGATATCTGCTTACAATTAGGCCAAGATAATATACAAGAAATCAGTTCAGTTGTATGAAAGTGCAAAGAACATATCATTTTCATCAATGGGTCCGGTTTTTCCTCTGATAGAAGGCTGATTAGAGCGAACTGTTGATGAACTATTGACGGATAACTTTAACATGGAACATTAAATGTAGTCACAAATATAAATATGTTGTGGCTATTGTTACCATTCAGAGATCATTATATTTTCATAAATGTTAAATTTTGTTTCCTCGTTTTGAGATCATTCGGCTGAGTAAATAAGTAGTGATTAAATAAGGTTAATTTAGAGCAAAATAAAATTTTCCTCCGTTTTTTTCTTGCTTCCGCCCACATGATCACCTCTTGTGATTCCCTCTCAATGACATCCATATGGCCTTGGATACCCTGGCACCATATTTGACATAATCAATTGCCTATGGCACACATGTGACTCTATGCATCGTGCACGTTGTGATCACTTGTCGAGGTAGCACTAACCTTTTACATCCCATTGATTACTGATCAAATCAAATACATACCTCCTCTGTAACTGCACGCTATATTCGTTGCTTGCCTTCTCTTTCTCTCTCTCTCTCTCTGCCATTCCCGTATTATTGTATTATTCTTTCTATCCTATTTTTGTATTGAAGAAAGCTAGAAAACAGAAAGCACAACCAACAGAACAGTTAAGAGAAAATATAATACCAATGTTGCTAAGTTCCAGCTTCATATGTGTTTTAACCGATAAAGAAGTCCTTTGCACATTTTTTCATACTCTGCATATCCAAACGGGAATATGAATATAAAATCTTGAGTTAATTTTAGCAATAACATTCCACGAACTGAAACAGCGCATTCCTATTATTTGATTTTTTGTCCAATAAGCTGTTTAAAACACTTTTTGTCTCTTTAAAAATTAAAACAAAAATATCTCCGACTTTCCTTAAACTGCTTTTGAAGTGCATTGGAAACCAATAAGTAAGCGTCATTTAGCTTAATGGCTAAGCGTGTCTGAATTTCTGAGGCAGTCTATTGCCAAAGATCCTACAAGTGTTCTTTGAACTACCTTAGGTGCATGCATAGGATCGTATAACGTTCCCCCCCCCCCCTCGCAATTTTCCAAAATGCCTCCCCCTCACAGACGTTCAAAAGTTGTGTTTCTTGCATATATCTACTCAAAGTTAGCAATCAAGACTTTGAAATTTCAATAATTAATGCGATACAAACTTTGGAGTTGATCTCATTTAATCTTATAAACTTAGAATAGTTACTATAAATGAATGCAAATTGAGACTGAAATTGTCAATTTTTTTGAAACTAGTAAAACATTAGTGTACTAAGGACAAAATATCGCTGAGTATGCAGCGCAAGCAAGGCTGACCATCGGTATCTCGTGCTTACTAAAGCCTGCCGGAAAGCACGATGACCTTTGTAGCGGATTACAGCATTAAAAAGCCTTGAATATTCTCAGAAATCACTATGGCAGATTCTCCTTTGTTTGAAAGAACTCCCAGAACCGGCTGAGCTACCGCAAAGCTATAGAGAAAACAGACGTATCACACGAAACACACGACCGCACTTACTCCACACCCTATACCTTCCAACCCGTCATCGCGCAATATCCCTGCAGCTCAGGGTCAATTATACCCAAAATTACTAGGAATTTTTTGTAAACCCTCTTTATATGTATGATGTCTTCTGTATTCTCACTACCTTTACTGCAGCCCATCCTAAAGGTTCCCGCGGAAGATTTTTGCTTGTTTGCAGCTAATTGGACTTCTATAATGATTACTAAAGTTTATTCCAGCGCTTATAAATGCATTATTTACTGGAACTCCAACGTAAAAACCCACATGAATTTAAATTATCTGCAAATATATTTAAACGGTATTTGTGTCCATTTTGACTTCTAATAGGAATATATGGCGGAATTAGCTACCTAAGTAAGCCTGGCTGCACTCAGAAATCTCCAACACAGATTCTCCCAGCTAGCGTGTCCTATTAAAGTAGCTAAGCTACTGCACAGTTAATAAGAAACACACGTATCCAGGACACGAGTTTATTCTAGACATGCATGGCGTGGAGTGTAACAAGGGGGGAAGCTTAGTCATGCAATAGGGCGGATTAAGTAAAACAAGCGGAGGCTTTTGATTGGACATTGGCTTTGTCCTCGCACTCAATTCGTACGCGAAGTTGAACGGCCGCACCTTCAAGTCACGCTGTGAGCTCATGGATGACGTGTCCCACAACACTCCCTCTCTAGAGCGTTTGTAGGAAGCTAAAAGGTAGAGAAAACGCTCGAAAATTAATTAAGATATATAATTAATTAGGCGGGAGGAGAAGAAACTGTTCGGCCGAAACGAGGGTAACAGGGTTTCGCTAGAAGTGGGACAGGTGTTGGAATAAACGGTCCGAAGTATCTTCGGGAAAGGGTTATAGTGATTGGGAGGAAGGTGATACAGTGTCTTTTAGACGGTTGGGTCGTAGAACGAGACAATTAGGTTCCAACGACGGTTGCAGGTTTGGCAAGAGGCTCCAGATATGCAGGTGTTTACCTGTAGAATGTGTTTCCAAACGAAAAGGTAGGCGTTTGTAGCACGTGGCTATCAAATGGCTATTAAATTATCATTTAATACAATCTGATGGCCGTTGTTAAATCAACCGCTAAATCAGTTTTATTTTGCATATATTACGTTTTTATTACTTTTGTCTAGGCATTCACATAACTGGAAGGGAACATCACGAACAATTTAGCGGGTTGTTGGGTGTAGAATTAATGAACAATTTTGAATACAAGTCCACACCTTCTTTGATAATCAATATATATTGCCTTATATATTTAATTAATTTTTAAAATTTAATCTAATTTGAATAGTCTTTGTAGAATTTTGAGAAAATAGTGAGAAGCCATTAACTGGGATCAGGAATAAGCTTGAACATATTTCAGAAAGCGATTTTGTGAAAAATTAATTTGGCTTATAACGTCTGTTTCTATTTTTAAAGAATTATTTACAGAGTAACAAACGCAATCCTTCAACAAGCCACCTTTTCCATGAACAATAATTTCATAGTAGAGAAGATAGGAAATAGAGCAGAAATATATTTGAAAAATAGAATAGATACTACCAGATAATTTTCAGTCAAAATTGAATATTTAACATCCATATTCTATTCTTAATCAGAGTAAAATCAAGGCTTCCTGTAATCCTCACCGTAAAAAACACATTTCGCAATGACCAGAATTAAATAGTACGATTAAGCATCAAGGTTACTATCTATAGATGGCTTAGTATCAATATCGATTTTTCAATAAGTGCATAAAGTTCTAAAATTGTACCAATATAATGAAGTCAAATTGTATTAAATTCCTCTCAAAAAACCTAGGATATCGGATAACAAAACCATTAGTAAGAATATGTTTTATAATAAATAAAAAATGAAAGCTAGAGTAAAAAATAGCCAGTTAATAGGCGCGAGTTAGTTCAAAATACTGTACATTGGACATCGGTATCTCCCACCGAGTCGAAAAATGGCGTGACTGTAAGTACCCGATTCCTCTGTGGGATATTGAAAATGAAAATGTCCGGAGTCCTCAGAATCTTTCCAAAATTGCATCTTTGTTTTATCATTAATAGTTAGAGTACAGTTGTTTTGCAATATACTAGCTTCCGGAAAGAGACTAATTAAATTGAGGAAAGAATAGTTTTTTGCGAATAAGCTTACTTTCGAATATCCGTTTTGGCATTTTCGATGAGTTTGTCAACCGTATCCCTAGATCGGAAATCGCAGCGAACAAGTTTCATTCTTCGTTTATAGTTGACCATTTCCGCATTCAAGAAACGAATTACTGGATCTAAATCGCTTTGAAATATGGGTTGCTGATCTATATTCTGAGCGGTTGTCAGTATGAACGAATTTACTTGGCTGATTTTAAAGTGATGTGTTTTGATGAGCAAATGGTTCGTATAACTAAGTAATTAGTTTTAAATTGTATTTTTAAATAAAAATATTCCAATTAAATGTTATTTTCTAATCAAATGTCATTTATTTGTAAATAAAACTGTAACCAGAAGCATTAAATGAATTTAGCATCCAAAGTAAGGGAAATTAATATAAAAGTATAATAAATAAATAATCCACTAATATAATGAACTATCTGAATTGACAAAAAAAACTTCACTTAACACTCTGGATGAGTCATCAGTTGAGTACTTGACTGTTGCTACCTTTTTTGGGGAATTGACCATTCAACGCAAATCCGATGATCAAGTCAGCATATTCAGATAACTTATTGTATTACAAATTGACATTCTCTGAATGAGTATTTAGGCTCCCCTGGATTGGAATTCAAGGTCTTCGGTAGACATAATGCCCATTCCAGTGTCCAATGGCATGCGTTAACTGATTGCTTTTCAAAGTTGGTCACAGTTCACTCATTAGACATGGTGAGTTCGATTCCATACATTCTCATTAATTGGACATATTCAAATAATTCTGAAAAGGAGGGGAGGGGGAGAGGAGCAACTTCCGTGACTCGGAATTATCGAGAAGCTGGTAAATCGTTGACAGCGCTTTGTGTCATTCTCTGCCTCCGTGGTACGATATTCCCCGAAAATGGAAAGACCGAGGGTAAACCATTCAAAATAGGAAGACCGTCGCCATGATTAGCATTTAACAGAGAAAAATGAATTATTTCATGTTTCCAGATTTGTATGGACTAAAGCTGGGTGGAAAATTAGTACAACCAAAATTAACTTTAGTAGATGGAAGAAGATTTTTCGATGTACTCCAAAGCAGTTAATTTACTTATAGGACGGAAGAGCTCGTGTGTGACGAAATCCTCCTCCCCTCCCCCCCTCCCCACCCCCCAAAATTATTCAATCAGTTAAATTATAACAGTCAAACGCACTCTCTGAAGGTTTCAGAGAAACTACATTATACTTACTTAATTTGCTACTCCCAGTGTGGATGAAAATCTTTAATCATCTTCAGCTTTGACCACTTGATCATAGTCATCTTTGGATTAAAAAGTGCGTTGAAATGTGCATAACAGAAATGAATTTTCCACGTGCGCTTTAGATACACGAGCCTGAAGCCTTTTTATGCGTTTTGTTTTGCATTCACAACTCTTTTGGTGCGTTCGAAAGTATCTGGCCAATGCTGTCTGCATACTTCCAAAGTTCGATTAATTTTTCTAATGCACCTTTAAAACCTCATAGATTTTTAATCTTATTATGAATAATATAGTTCTAGTAATTTTGGTGGAAGAAGGAAGAAAATCCAGGCCTGCCGTGTGAAACGCAGTTTATGAGAATATGCAACGAGTTGGTACAATGATAAGAATAACTGCTATTCTTCTTCAGTACTTATTCTTTCATATGCGTCACTGAAGACATATCTGTGTTCTGGACTCAGATTCTACGAATTTTTCGGCGTGTTGAAAAGGCGGTTGAGAAGTCTCTTTCTATTCCTACAATAATAAATGTTATTTTATTTTATATTCGAATAATGAATAAGTGTCCGCCTGCAATCTCTTAAATCACTCGAAAATTTTATTTCTACGACTTAATTCCTTAAGATTTAGCTATGCACATCGTGAGTTCTCGTGTTACGCATACACTATCAGAGGAAACCATTGTATGACGGGTTGAATATAATTGAGAGTACGCAGCAAGCAATGAGGATTAACTTGTAAATCTCACAAGATCTCTAATCTGGAAAGAGAAAAATGGAGTGGGCATGGAAAGACTCAGTAAGTTATCGGCAGTTTTTAAAATGATAGGATTATGTTGCGCTGTAATTATTCTTCATCAAACTTTCACTTGGATAAGTGTTTAAAGAAATTACCCATGTGCCAGCAATTGGTGCACTCTTGTAAGGTAGTTAATTGTTTCCCACATTGATAGGAATTCATTTTTTTGACTTGAAAATAGAACACTCTGTTACCTTCATTTATTTTTCGAAACTATTTTAAGCAGACAAACGTACATTTATGCATTGAGTTTTAATAGAGGCAGTCTGGCACTTCTCAGTATTTTGAATTTGGGAGGCTGCAGAGCTGGGGTAGTTTAATATTTTATAATTCTGGGTTTTACGATTATTAGGCATTGCGAAGACAACAATTCATTTTGTGTCCCAAAATATCAGACATGGCATGGTATTTTATTTCATCAGGGCGTGAACGCATGCAAAGCTACTAAAGCCATTCCTGAAGTCTCTGATAAAGTGCTTACAATTCTCCCATGTCATTAGGGGCTTAAAAGATTCAGATTGAACAGTGGGACTTTCAATGATGTCCCAAAATGAGGAAGGCCTGCAAATTATGATGCTGACATTAGAACCCCTGGTTGTGTCAGATTCCTGGTTGACCATGGAAGATTATCACAGAAATACGCATGTCTATGACTATCTGTGCAATTTTAGTTGAAGTGTATATGTAAATTGAATATTATGGGAATTTGTATGTCACCACATCAAGTCTTCTTGTATAAAAAAGTGTATAAACACGTGCATTTCTTTTCTTTGATATATCAAACGGTCAATAGGGACTGATCATAAAGCGTCACAATAACGTTAGTGGGAAAAAATGTCTCGCTCCAAATCAAGCATCTATTTCAATCCCTGAAACAAGTCAGCATTGACACTTGAAAGCTTCATTTATACCGTCAGTGGGATGTACATTAGAAATTAATACAACCGTGCGAACCAGTTGGTGACAAAGCTTATGGTAGTCAACAATTTGGCAGACTAAATCTGAAATTAGAAGACGAAAATCCATGTTTATTTGAAAGAAGATGTGTAATTCCTGGAAATAAAAATTCCCCTTTTCAATTCCACAAAACAGGAACAACCTCTAAAATTTGCAGTTTCTGCCATATCCATCATATTCCCTAGAACTCATTCTACTCAACTACCACCTTTTTACATCCCTAGAGCAAATTCTCAGAGAAAAATAATTTCAAAACGCTACTGAAGAGGTGAGCAATTTGACTGAGAGTGTTTTGACTAAAATGACCAGGCTTCATTAAGATCTGATGGAAAAATTTGAAGAGAAATGAGTGGGCGAAAATGTCATTGTATAATACCATATTCATTGTCATAAAACATGCAAATTTTTAGTGCTGCTTTTAAAATGGACACTTTCACAAATTATTAAATGAAGGCAATCCCAGCTCATCCACAATTCCTTACAACCGTGAATGTGTAACACATCGAGGGGGGAAATCTGTGAGACGTTTCTAATGGTTATACTCATGGAACCAATCTGTCTTCTATTCACCGAGAAGTCCCGAAATTGAAAACAAATTACTTGAAAGTACACATCTGCTAACACAAAAATATTAGGATTGATTGTTAGGTCAGGTTGGTTTGTTACATCCAGAGAGATGATTTTAACACAGTGGTAGCGGTCATTTCTTGAGCAGTTTCTCGGATTGACTAGAATGAATGATTAATTGAGCAGAGTATTCTGGTAATTCAAAAGAGCCAGTTTTAATCAAAATCGGATTGAAAAATTCAAAGAGCAATGAGTGGGAGCAGCATATGGTGGTGAATAAAGGTATTGCTTAGTATCAATTTCATAGTGTTGCTTTTGAATTATTTGATTCCTTACTAGCGCTCCAAACAATTATCAGTGAGCTCACCTTTTTTCTCTTGGAAACAAAATTTAAAAGTGCCATTTGCTTATCCTAGTTTCTGTTTCTTCTTCAGTAAACTCTGATTGCAACTTTACTATTTGGCATTTTATATCTGATTATTTATGCAGATTCTCCCGTGCGGACTTTAGATCCCTTATCTCACTCCCCTCTCTCTTTGTTATTATACAGCCCTATTTTTTTTTAGGAATAGCTTGCTGTTTTTCATAAATACCTAGCTTGATTTTAATTAGAACAAGTTTCTCGCAATCTAAATTTAAGGCACAAACGGACGTTCCTCTTATTTAATCTCATTATTTATTTCTTAAAAACGTGCATTTTGGACACAGGTTTAATTACGAAAGACGAGTCTGCCCATTGAAAAGTAGAGAACAAGAAAGAATGAAAGAAGTGCTTCATCACCAGGAATGTTAATAGTAAGCGTTCTATATCGTCTCAACAAATTCAGTGTAGATCGAAAGTCCAGACTTGTCCGGATCATTTTGATCACCACCCTCCAACTTCTGCAAGGAACCATAGTATTCATAGTCATAGTTGCTGCTACTAATGATACTTTCTCTGGAAGTCCCTGAAGTAGCATCAGTTAAATTCAGGGTGGATTCAAAGTCAAGATTGGAAGGTATATTTCGATCATCGTTCTCAAAATACGTTTCAGGAATATCTGTAATAACATGAGATGGTGGTTCAAATTTTGGCGACTCAATCCAAATGCAATTTTCCTTTGTAGAATTCATATCAACCAGAATTGGGATTTGTAAATCAACAGACTGAGGTTCTTGTATGGGAACTGGACTTAAGAATTCTCCATGAGCTTCAATATCTAGTACACTTATTGGAGGTTGCTTTGAAAGAGGAGGCGGTATATTCACTTCTGGAGATCGGAGTGAGATAATCGTAGGTTCAAGTAAAGGGTCAGGGATGTTTGTTAAAGGAGAAGTCGATGACATTTGACGGGATGAATCGGAAATTTTTGCGATGGAAGGCCTTCTGAGGTCTTCTTTAGTTCCAATTACATCAGGAGTGGGTGCCACGACATTGACTTCCACTCCAGAGATATTTTTCATGCTATCGTATCCCATTAAGGGTCTTTTTAAATCCCTTGAACGTCGAGTTGCACTTCGAGATGGAACTCCGTTCACAGGGAGATACGGCATCGCCACGGAGGAAGAATCTTCTCTAGCGTCTATTGAACTACTCATAGAGCTGTGCCGATTAGAACTCCCCGTGGTACCACCAGAACCTCCGTAGATACCCACCTGGGATCTCACTGACGACTTACAGCCGGTATCAATTTCTGTATCCTCCTCATCATCCTCAGCAATAACTTCGTCGTCTTCATCAACATCATCGTCTTCAAGCTCTCGCAAATGTCCACTGAACTCACTTCGACTGTTTGACGACCGGCTTGGCCAGAGACTACTGTGAAAACTGCTCCGCTTTGAGCTAGATTGCCTTCCTCTACGATTTGAAGTACCTCGTAAACTCGACGAATTTCCAAGAAGAGAGCGTTGTGTCATCTGTTTTCCAAAACTGCCATACCCACCAGGCAGGCAGTGGTTTCTTCTCAATAAAAATAAAAGAAGAATACCAAGAAAGAGGGCGAATACAACACCAAGAATACCACCAATAAAAGCGGAGAGATGCCAATTTTGAGTAGTCGCTGAGAGACACTGGAAATCGTAGACGTAAGTACCAGCAGATATTGGATTAGAAAGCTGGCGGTTATACCAATTAATGGGTGTTCGAACGGCCGGAGGAGGAGGCATAGTGGTCGTAATTTGCTGTGGAATCAAGAGGGAGTTGTTCGGATGCTTTCGATGATGGACGCGAAGGCAAATTGAATAAGTTGTTTCTGGGTGAAGATTTTGCAGAGTGAATGAAGTTATCGGCTGGGTTATCAATTCAGATCTTTCATATCCTTCATCAAATGGACTATAGTAGTATAACTAAAAATTCATAAATTATTTGATGTTATTATTTCATTTCAAAGTGTAAGTTGAGCTAGTGCATATATGATATAGTATTAGAAGAATGAAGCGGGAATCTGGAGTTGACTGAGGTGTCGCAAATTCTATCTGGCGACGAAAGTAATTCAATCCATAGGTACTACCTCTTTTCCAACAGGATTGATCTCTTTTGAGCCTTAGCATCCATCTATGGGCATTTATCCCGTGCCGGAAGTCATGCCTACCCAGTGGCACAAAAAGTCTACTCAGGCCCTTTTTTGTCTGTTCCACTGAATCCGATTTTCAATAGATCCTATTCAACGCAATTTTACTTTTGCTTTTTGTCCGATGATGAGTGCAATAAGCCCGATAGCTAATGGATTAGTAAAAACCCGTTTTTCAGATCCTAGATCTATAACCTAATTTTCCTACTCTTACAAGTTGAAGAATTATCTTGGAGATTACAATCTCGGAATATATAAATTTGCTTAACAGAAACCCTGATTCAAGCGGCTTGACTCGTTTTGCTTAAAGCAAACAGACCTATTGAAGCATGTTGAAGATTGTTTGTTCCACTTCTGGATAGCTCATAGAAACTCGGGTGACAGTCGAATTTAATGGAATTCTTTTACCACTTTCACTTTCCTCAAGCTAGAGACCGCGAGATCGACGTGATCGGTGCACATCCACCCGTATTCGTGAAAATGATAGATTAAAGCATGCAACATTTCCTTGCCTGTGTTATAGGGTTATAAAAACAGGCGTACAACCAGCCGATTGTCATCGAATTAATACACTTTCTTCCTACTCATAGAGTGTTGATGGTCCCTTGCTAAATTCCATTTCACTTCCTAAAGAGATGTTTGCCTAGTGCCTTGTATAAAATATGATTCAATGGTGTTGAGAAAATTGAGTTTTGTCACCCCACAAGTGTTTAAACTTACCTAGATGATAAATACAAAATAGGTCGTTATCTTGAGCAAATTAAAACAAATGTGATGACGTGGAGTCTCTTAAGAATACCTTTCTACAGTCATTCTAGCCGACACCTGAACGCCGTTTTTATTTGTACACCGTGACTAAAAAAATTCATTCATTTAAACAAGAATTTCAATATGGGAAGTTAGCTTGGTATGAGAGACTATAATGGAAATCGGTTGCTACTTAATTTCTGCTTTATTCCTACATTTTACGCTGAGTCAAGAGTTTCTTTCCCGAGTTTGGAAATCAAATATTATTTTTCGCTTCTCCCAAATGGGTAATTAAATACATATTCATTAAGAGCATCTCACTCACCATATTATACCAGGTTTTATGATGGTATTTAATCCAATTATAAATAGTTATCCACGCTGCCAGTAAAAGGAAATAAGCCTTTGAAGGCAAAAAAAGCATTTCAAGCGCATTAGTGACTATTGTCGACAATTTTATTATTTTTGTTAAGATTAAGTCAAAAAATAGAGCTTTCAATCGCTTAGAGCAAAGGAAATTGATTAACAGCAAATCCAATCAGTGTAAAAAGTGGAAACGAATATTGCGTGGTAAGCCCTAATTGATTGATATTTTTAAATTCCATTTGCATAAAGCCCCACCCCTAATGGATAGCTCGCGTCTCAATATTTAAAATTCATTACTCTCAACCCTTGACTGGAGTTACACCTTATCTACCTATTTAAATTATTTGTACTAACGGTTCCTCCATTTCAGTGCATTTGCTCTACAGAACCCTGAGAAGACAGACTGATCTTACATAATGTGCACATATTATCATATTGCTTTTCAACAATTATTTCATTGAAATCGAGGAGGCCACTCGATATTGGCAAATTAAATTGCCAAATTCAAGCAAAATTTCCCATTGTTTATGACAAGAATATGCACTATTTTATCGGATGCTGTCTAGTAAAAATGATTATATTTGACAAAAACTATGTCGACGGACGGATAAAATGGTAAGTATGGATACAACGAGTTTACCTTGAGTTCACTCTTCTGATCTCCCCTCTGTACACAATGTATCTTCGGATCTTATCGATCTTCCCACTGCCGTATGAAACTGTATTTAAACTGAACTGGCATTATCGATCAACCGGAAAACAAACTCCGAATATGATAAATAGAGTCACATCCATGAATCTGGAAGCCACGGTATAACCTTCAATGTTTGCATAAATAAATTACGATCCTGATTGGATCCGACTTCTTAATTTGCTATGAAACACCCCTTCCAAGTTTCATATCTCTGGAAAATTTTAATGTACCTCTCTATTCATATGCTTTCTCAGTGATCAAAATTAAAGGGGCGTAAAAATAAATAACAAAACAGGAACTGTGAGGCCTTGCCTTAATAAAAAACAGTAAGAAGCTTACGATAGTCTTTTCAAAGAACTTCAGATCAGAATCCAAACTCCATGTCCACCTTGCAATGAGACTTCGTCCGTCCGACCACGGCGACGTGACCGAGAAACTATCCAGCATTGTTATTATGCTCTATTAGTTTGCGTTATTGGATCCAATATTCAAGAAATGGTGGCTGTTCGTATTTTAAGGTCGGCTAAAAAGCACAATAAACTTTAAATTAACATTTACACCATAAAAGCAGTCCATTGTAAAGCATTTAATTTAATATATATATATATATACTCTACGTGTACGTTAAGTATTCACCGTGAATAATTTGCCAATCACCACCATCTAATTAGTAGCTTCTTTAGCCACCTCAAAATGTATTCCCAACTGATGGTGGCTTAAAACCTTGCTTTTTATTGACAAATATGGTTTCAATATGGTACGAAGACATTTGTTTAATGATTTCAGTTTAGTGTACGGAGTAGGACTTAAAATGAAAATAAACCATTGTTAGATATCTTTGAACAATAAGAAATAGGTTCATAATATTAATAACAATATAGAATATACAAACTTGAATCGTGAAAGACATTTTACTACCAAAAAAACAAGTGAGTATCTTTCTAAGAGATAGGGAAGGTAGAAGTAGGACTAGATGATAAAAGTATATACTTCATTATTGATTTATTTAAGTGTATCTTCAAACAGGCTCAAACACTTTGAAGTTCACTTCCAAACACCAGTTAATCAGTGGAAGGGTTTCAAAAGATTAATTGTGTCACTTTGATAACTAAGGTCATTTTCTTTTCCTAAGAACAACTTAAATAAAGAGATGAAATATTTTTGAATGTCTTATTCTAAAAAGGTATTTTTAAAAGAAATTGTGTTTTTCCTGTTCATAGCACTCTTTTAAATTGCAGAGAGCCATCAGACAAAATAAAGCAAAGATATCAAAGTGTCCTTCTTCAGCTGTTATTAGAGAGCTAGAGTTGTACAATATCTACGCTCCAAAATTCAATTTTAATTATAGCAAACCCTTGTCATCAATTTTCAATGCTGACTGGCCGAAATTTTTAATTAAGACGGGCTGCCGCGTCAATTCGCATTTCCTTTCAATAACTATGAAGGTAAATGGGCTTACAGTGTTTTTATGCAGTAGAGATTAAATAAATACAAAAATTTAACTCTTGAAAACTGTTGTTTCATCAGGTAATTTTTTATGAAAATATTAACGTTTTGGTTTATTTTAATAATAATATGAAACCTTAACCTAAAATGTGCAAGAAATATGGCATGGTGAAGGTTATTTCAAACAAATTTTGCTAAAAGCGAAAATTTCAAACGATAATCAGGCGAACTTTGATTTTCCACACCAAAAAATCGTAAATGAAATGAATAATTTACAAACTGCCTTTGGTGAATGCTTCTTAGCATTGGAGCAAAATTTAGAAAATCTTAATTGTAGTATTTTAAAAGCGCTTCCGTAAATTCCTCACAAAGTGGGGAAACTTAGCATAGACACTTGACTAAGTAACAGGCTTTAGAAGTGAACAATGTCCTAATTAATGTATTGTAAAATAACAATTCACAGCCTATTCCTTTTGTTTTAAAATAGTCAATTTGCTAATAATGGAGGGTAAAAATATTGTTATCGACTGTACTTGCCACATTTTGTACATCTATATTATGCATTATTGCTGTTCTCGCATTGATTTTAGGCCAATTTTTTGTTTTCATAACCTTCTAGTCTTCAAAAGGTTTATCGACTTACCCCACTATCAGTCATCTGGGTTATGAATTATAGTTTTCTATACCTGCATGAGCTGTATGTTCACTGCTTTTACCTATATAGGTGTCGATCTGTGTAGTAACTGTGTTCGTGCAATTAAAAGGGAAACTATCTTAGTCTCCTCTGACGCACATTGGTATCTTCTAAGCAAGAGCTGCCAATACTACGTCAGCAATCAACCATAGAGGCTAAATACTTACCTTTATAGCGCAAAGTGTGAGGAATGGACCAATGATTTATAACTAATGAAAACCAGCAAAGACATACTTTTACATATGAAGTATGAACAAAGTATATGTAGAAATGGCAATCAGAGAGGAAGAAATACACAAGAAACCTTTAAGGGAATGTATGCACTTTTGGGTACCTCATAATGCCAGTAACGTGAATTTGATATAGATTATTGAATTTGCATCATAAAATGTCTTATGATGTAACAAAAATTGGGCTAAAACATAGTTATCATAGAGGAAAGTATGTAATACATCATTATTTAATTATCTTCGATCTGCGAAATAATGGCCATAAAATGCTGCCTTTAGTTGAAACCTGGTTATAAAGGGGGAAAGGTAATTAACTCAGCAAAGGTGGGTTTATTTCTCTCAGACGGCCAAAATAGATTAAATTTTCGATAAAACGGATTTTATTATACCATTATTTGCCGTTACTATAAGTAACCTTAACACCTGCCATTTAAAAAATTCGCTAAATATAATTCCAACAAAACAGCAAGAATAGCCTGAAAAGAGAAGAATTTCATAAAATTTTCAACAATTGAATGAATAGGAATTTTAAAACAACATGTTTAAACAAGAATGTTGGTTTTTTCAGCTAATTAATCTCAAAAGTGGAATCAACGAAAATATTTGCTAAATGCGAAATTTATTAATCTATAAATATTTTGTTTCAATTTTTGATATTCTAGGAGTGTTGGACTAACGAAGACTGTTTAATAGCAAACGAAATTTAATGTTACTGAGCTATCGAGAAGTCGTAAACGTTAATGTTAATAATATATATATAGACTTTACGTATCAGAATAAATGTATCTTTAACTTACCAAATTATTACAATATTTCCGTTTAATAAAAATGCCCTGATTGTATGACGAGAATTCTTATCGGATATGGTTTAAAATTAAGGCATTTACATCTGTAGGCAAGATTTGGCAGTGAAGAAAAGAAGACATAATCGAACAGCCCATCCATACAACAGCTTAGATTCGTTCACTGGCAGCCAAAAATTGCGCCTAATCCCATTGGTTAGCCTGAATTAGGAGCTGGCCAATCATTGAACGTTCTAAGTCAAGTAAACACATGTACCTTGTTTTACGGCGTTGAACAATGGGAGAAGAGGTCATTTTATTGTATTGCTGTTTGAGTCACCGACTTTTGACCGCACTTTTTATTTAGCTTACCTTCGACTATTTGCGGTTTTGCATGATAATGGCTAACTTTACCTAGCCTTAACTACACCGTAATAAAAGAAATAACTCAGCAAAATCCGAAGTATTCATGATATTGTATCTGCATATCTTTATTAAAAAGCGGAAAATAAATTAGCGTCCTAATCTTTTAAGGCATTCCGAAGTGAAAAATTTGTCAAATTTGACAAAATTAAACACAGACGTAAGTCATTGAAAGAAATTCTTGTCTGCAAATTAGGGTTTAATATTATCGACAACGGTAGGCTGGAATGGCTTCTTCTAAATAATAATTAATAATTAATAGAGCTTGTTTTCTAGAAATAAATAACGATCATCTTGGCTTTTTTTACCAAATGACTCCCAATTTTAGCCTTTCTCGATTTTATTTAAAACTGTTAACCCTGTTTCAAGCTGGCATTAGTGACCCAGAATTTACCCATAGGTAACTTGAGTGGAAGTTTTGATAGCAGTTTTCAATTGCGTAATATTTTATTTAGACAAAAGTTCGCATGATACTTTCACTTCCTGATAATATTAAACTAATCAAGTGATAGATGGCCCATTATAAAAAATCAGAATTCGTCTTTTAGTTGTAGAAGAATAAATGCACTCGAGGAAGTTACTGGTTCGCCAGTCGATAATTAACTAGATTTTGTGTAAGTTATAATTTAATTAATTGAGCTAAATTCGGCAATTATTCATGATTTTTCATTGTCATTATTGTTCTTTCTGCCTCTCCATATCATGTATTGATTTTATGTTTTCATCTGAATCTCATTGTTTCACAGTTCTGGGCAGGACTCAAAACATTTCCTTCCTGTCTGTTTTATCTATCAAAGTGACAATTGGCTTAATTTCCAAAATATCGGAGATAAAAGTAGATCAGACCAAGCAGTATATATCCTCATTCTACTTGATCTTTCTAAAAAAATATGAATGCTGTTGAAACTTTTCCATTTCGTTTGGGAGTATTGTTATATGCTTAATTTAGGAAAGTACCTTATCGGTGTCATGGACATGCATTCCTCATTCATCCGAATTATCGATTGGAGCTTTCCTCCTTCACCCGCAACCTTAGACCGTTAAAAGATTAAAAATATAAATTCGTCACCACTCTCTCATTGGTACTTTCGGTAGAGAATAAATAAAATTAATCAAAATATTTCTACTAATTAAGAGTACAAACACACATGTGTTCTTAGTAAAGTTGTTATTGTGGATTGGCAGATTTAATAAAAGAAGTACTTGAAGATCACTTTTCAACTTCGCGATTATATGCTTTTATAAACCAACTTATAATTAATGGGATTTGTTCATAAATTATTCCAGATAGCTCCATTCGATTTGACTACAATCAGCTGGGTGCTGGGAAACCAATCTTTTACAAAAAGTAAGGAAGAACATTTACTGTGGCAACTAAAGATAGTCATTACTTACATCAAACATTACTTAGTTATTTGAGTAGTATTATATATTCTTCTACAAAAAATGTTGCAGTCAATGGGTATTTTAATACCACTTTTGAAATGTTCCATTAATTATGAAATCACTCTCGTCATGTGAGAATGATATTTAGATCTGAACGGTGCTTAATTTCACAATTTTTTTTATTAAAATGTACAATTCATTTACTGCTTAAGATCATCCCAGGTATTTAAAGTGCTAATGCATTGTAAGACGGATATTTTGAGAACAAATTAAAGTTAATAAAACATCAATTAGATGACGTAATTTTAAGTGGTAAAATAATCACAAGTGTTATTTCCTAAGATTAATCTCTCAAACGTTTCACTTAGGTAATCACTGGAACAAGACTGCCAATTATAAAGACATGGGAGTAATATAGAGATACCATCTCCATTGCAATGTAAGTTGTTCCTGTGTTATTCTAAAGTACCGATTGCAGTGAAGTCTTTTTCACATTAAGTCATGATATTTGCAATACTATTACTCCACAGTTGACTGTAATGAGTAACCGATTCACATGTCATCAGCTGCATTCAAACCAACTTACTTCATAACCTACAAAAACTGTTAATGCTTCTGAAGATTGTACAAATGCAATGATTCCATCTCCTTTATATTTGCATGCTCATTTAAGGATGTGAATATCACTGTATAAATATTCCAGTGGCGTTGTGATTGATTTGTCACAAGAAATTGGCAATATTGACAACTATGGCGAATGGTGGAGTGAAGAAGATGAGTCTACTTGGAATAAGTAAAAGTTGGTCCGTATAAATTCGTCGGTGCACAAATAATTTGTTGTGGATATTGACAACCCTTGAATCACCGACTTGATCAATCCACTGCATAGTGAACCGTGACTATAAGTGTTTGAGACAAGTCTGATGTTCAGGTTCTCCACTTCAGATCAATGCCATTAGTTGATTGATTCCGTTGACGTGCTTACTTTGCATGTCGGTGGACATTATGGAAGGTTTCATTCCCAATGTGCTTTTAAATTAGCTTACTCACAAATCAATAATTTAGGTACGGATATTTTTGAGATCAGGATATGGAGGGAGTGGCAGTGATCAATTATTAGTGAAGGTCAACGTTATTTGTCGTTGATCTGTGTACATTTTCTCTATTTTGTAGAGTTGGAACCTGTTATTTGAATTATTATTATAGTGGGCACACACATTCACACAGTTAATTAACCGGATCCTTCGCGTATCCAATTATACAATAATTTGGATTAGGTAAGATCAAAGCTCAGACATACACCCCAAATAAACTACCACCAAGTGAAGTTGGAAATATTTGCTAACATTACTGTTAGAACATTTCCACTTTCTAAAGTCATTAAGGTTAAATGTTGGTGGAATTAAAATTGGGACTAAGTCATTCCTATGAAATATGTGCGTTCACCTCGTGTGACTCTAACATTTATATTCAATTTCACGTTTCAGGTGAAAAGCAAGTATCTGCACCATTTCACTTGGTCACCTATAAGTATCTAGTTTGATTCCTTCTTCCTGCCTGTAAGATTGCAGGCTCGCATCTCGATTTTAGTGTCTTTACTTGTAACTATAACTGGCTATTAGAAGAAAGAAATGAACCGAGGAACCTTGAGTAACCTCCACGATTAAACACGGAGCGAGTAAGCATGAAATTGAACGATGAAACAGTATGTCAGTACAATTGCTATTGATCGACATAATTCAAGGAAAGAGAAATTAAATAGACTGAACTTTTGTGAAGGCAAACTATTATAGAATCGCACATCCGAGAAACGCGCACTTTTAATTGAACTTAGACATCCACATCACTGCATATACACCGATGGGAATCAATCAATCAATCAATCGACCTCTTGGGTTCAACAACATTCAAAATTCAAATGAGCAAAATTATATTGATGCTCAGCGACGTCCTGCATTGGCATTATTTGGCTCCCATAACTTTCTTTTCCCCGATTAACCTTTGATTTTTATTCTCTTAGCTCATGCTCGTGTTTATTATCGGATAGAATAGTAAAGATTTAATCGAAACAAACTTTTCGGACACAAAAATCTCCAACCATTTCAATTTCTCTTTATTCTATTAACTTATGCTTCATTGCGCTTACTTTTACCGGAATCCTTTTTTGTCTTTCTTCCGTATTCCTTTCTTCTCGCCATTACTCGCCGTTTCGACCTCTTTCCACTTGCTTTCATCACTCCTCTACCAACCAGTTCTATTATTTGAAGAAAACGTCTGCTCAATAGTATCATTTTGGCCCTGCATAAATGTGTGTGTGCGCTTCGTCGAGTTGTCTACAGTGCGTATACGCATATTTCTCGTCACCTTGATAGTATGCTGTTGCTGTTTCTGTCGCTTTTACTGTTGTTCTCTCTTATCGATTGAAGGCAATATTTATTTCAAAGTAATAAAGTCCGCTTCTTATTCATTATCTTATCTCACGTGTGTAATTCCTACTATGGAAACCCCCGAAGGAATGCATAAACGGCATGTACTAGCTGAGGAGTCATGTCAGGTGCAATCCAATAAACAATAGATGGTTTAATGAGACAAAAGACGTGAAAAAGACCTACATGCCTTAATCTTAGATAGAAAACCATGAAAATAACTTAACTAGGAATGAATATTACTAATTATTTATTTTTTGCATACAATTTCCATTTCTTTCCATTTTCCATTGGCAACAAATGACCTTCGAGGCCTCTTGACCAACTCAGTGCTCTCGTTAATGCCTACGTATAGGTTTTTGTTTCCAATGCAAGCAAATGCATACAAAAAACATGCATTCTGACGCATGGGTTAGGTATCATTGCTCTCTCTTCCGCCAGAGACTGAGTTGCCAAGCTCACTCTCACCAGCGGAATCGTTTTAAACATTAATCCAAATAACATGCATTTTTATGCCAATTCAAATTTCTATTATCATTATTATTATTATTATCATTCATAATCAAAATTCCTCTTCCATTGCGATAATAGTGAAGTAAAAATTTTATATTCAAAACATGTAAATGACTAATGCACATTAGGAGAAAGGACTAATTTTCCAAAATATGTTAATAGTGACAGAAATGTAAAATTGACTAAAGTGCATAATTTACAGTTAAAATTCTGTAACTCTTCTGTTCAATGAGTGGCAAATACTTCCGTCGATATATTTTTCGTTGAGGGACAATGCGTCTATGGAATTCAGTAGCACCTCTTCAGCGTCTAATTCTGAGCTGCACTCCGTAAGCATTCCCTCTGATAGCAAAGCTTCTAAGAGGAAAGGTGACAAGTATAAGATCTTGTCTGTGTTGCTGACGAACCTGCTTTGAGACACATGTGCACGGATAATTTCATTGCTTTTATGGTCATAAACTGTTGCCAGCGCCCGAGCAATCACTCTGGCATTGCTTTCTGCTGTTCTGCATGCGCTTGAACTGCACAGCTTTAGAACGCTGCATAGACTGGTGTAGCGCACAGTAGTTAGCACTACCAACCGGTTGATGATTAAGAAAGACACAAATGATCCTATTCAGCCCTTCGAAATCAGCAGTGTTTATTATGATCATTGGATGATATCTCATTTAATACCTAATCAATGAATAACAAGTCAGTTTGTATAATTTAAAACAGATTTATTGAAAACCGACACACTGTAACTGAATTTTATATTATTTTACGTTTCTCTTAGGAAAATGAATATACTTGTAGGAACTAATATATTTCAAAGGAGGTCCAATGCATTACAACCATGTGAGAGGCAGAGGAACGATGAACGAAAACCCTGCTTAATGATATCTACAAAACAATTTATAAATCTACACAGAATGGATGAATTAATGATAAAGATAGTAAATGAAACTACAATTTGTTCACCTCCAGTCCCAAATCCAGTAGGTTTGATTTCATGAAATTCTACTTTCTAAGCTATTCTTTCTATTTTGCAAAAGTACCATACTCGCCTAATGTACCAAACCAAATTTTAGGGTTCTTTTGATGAAGGTAATGTTGTCGAGGCGGCTGAGGACGAGAGTGGATTTCGTGACCATGAGAGAGATGAAATAGATTATGAAACAGATTCTTACTTTAGCGAAAGTGACCTGTCGGAAGAGGAAAGGGAACGATTTTACAGCCCTGCTCTCTTATGCGTGGGCTTCGTATTGCTTTTATTCATGGCATTATACACCTTGCTCAAGGCCCATTTGTGGAACTGAGGGAATATTTCCTTGCGTATAAGTGTGTGTGTGTGGTTCGTCGAATTTTCTATTGCGCGTCTACGCATATTTTGCGTTTCACCCCGGTTGTATGCTGTCGCCGTTGTTGTTATTCTTGCTCTAGTTTCTTATCTTGAAGCCACTATTTATTTCAAATTAATAAATTATTTTTTTCCACTCGTCTTACCTTAAGTGCAATCTTCTTCCTATGGCCTCAAAGTCCATCACCTTTCATACATGGCCAATCTTTTAAGGTGTAAGTGAATATAGCAGAGTTCACTTGCATTTGCAACGTAGGCAAGTACATTGCAACGAGTACATTGCATGAGTGATAAAGTTGATAAAGGAATTCTATAATAATGGGCGCAAAATTCTCTATTGTGAGTTGGCTCCCGAAAGTAGATAAGTTGCCTCAACGTGATTGAGGCTGTGTGCTGAGTGGGCATGAGAATTCTTTGTTCAGCCTTGGTACTGTTGTGCACTGTACACAAATACATGTGCACAGCACCGTAGTAGATACGGTAGATCTTGAAAACTGTGACAAAGGTGCCACCAAGACAAGATATTTCTACTCTCATGCTGTAATGAAGTAGCGGTGATGGTGGTGCTACAGGAGTGAATGTGATTCCTGTATATTTCACCCCAAGTAAGTATTACTTTATGAAGTTGTCGCTGTATGGAAATAATGCATACACGTGTTATTGTGGCCTGTTGCCCCACGTGTACGCTTATTTGTGCATATGAATTTTGGCAGTCATCATATTCACGCAATCATTATCATTCATGGTGTATTAGTTAGTGCTAAAAGTGGCTATGCGATTGAGTGCTTGACTGAGTGAATGAACCAACCAATACTTTGCGTGCAATGGGTGAAATAAATGCGTACGTACACTGCAACTCATAAGGCTAAGAGTCAACAGCATAAGTACGCATGAAGATATGAGCAATGAATGAATGAGTGAATTTGCCTCAAAGGCCCCAAATAATTACGTCTATTAGGGATATTGCTTACGAATACTCACGTCTCCCCCTCCCCCACACCACCCTCACAAAACATTAAGTCGTCTATAAACGAGTTTGTGTCTCGACACTCATTTCGAAATTGGATATTGTACCAGCCCCCATACAACGCCATTGCAATCCGATGCACATGGTTATGATAAGTGCACTGGTTAAGCACCGCTGTTGCCAGACCCACCGGAGTGGCGAGGCGAGGTACGCAGGCCCCGTCCCAACCTTTCAGACGTTAACGATTGGATCACAATTCTTGTGATTATGTGGACAACTCAATGCTTCAGTTTAATGAACGCTTATAAACAAACTCACTTTATAAAAAATTCTTCCTGAACACCATATTTTGCAAGATCCATTTAAATTTCGCTTTAGACGATTCTTTCCGTTGTTAAAACTTGCAAAATGTTCCTTCTCATAATAATCATCGTCAAACTGAATATCACATTTGAAAATCAACTATTTGTGTCTCTTGGAGGCAAAAATGTCTCTTCCAAAGTTGCTAGTGATGACCGTTTGATGGTATCTCATTTATTACCTTATCAAGCAATAATCATTCAGTTTGTGTGATTTAAAACTATCTATCGTGTCCATATGTTTCAATCCAGGTTCTTCTTCCACAAAAACGACCTGTTTCCTTTCACCTTGAAAGCGGTCACTTTCCCCAACTAATGAATCAGAAGCACAATTCATGACATTGCTTTTGTGGTCATAAATCGCCATCTCGAAAATATCATCTTTTTTCTGCAGATTGCTCAATATGCATCTCGTATCTTTAAGGATCTCAGAAGTTGAGTTTGGAAAACTAAAGCAGTGTTAAAAGTGTAAATATTAAATGGGCTGTGAAATGGAAGGAAAAACAGTGAACACCTCTCTCTCTCTCTCTCTCTCTCTCTCTCTCTCTCTGTCTCTCTATTTATTTATATTTAGTGAAGTTCACAGAATTTGTTGCCATGTGTTGTGACCACTCAAAATAAAAATCGTTCTGCTTTCTTGCTTTTCATTCGCTTTTAAATAATCGTAATTCGTTCATAGCTACTACACAGGATGCCTTTTCTCCCATTCCTACAACTCTCTGTATATAACGAAACAAAAATATCACATAAAAAACATGCTTAATAGTTTAACTCCACAAAATTCATTCAAAAGTATTTAATTCCTATCAGAAACTAAATTATTACAATTTGAGGGTTAGAAAATGCGTGAGTGAGTCCAGCGAGTATGGTTTAGTGTCACTACAATTTTACTGCGTGGTGTGAATCATATTCCGATAAGTTTTGAATGGCAGATTTGAGAGTGATCTAAGAAAGCATTGATCCAACAATGCGAAATGTGAGGGAAATGACTGCATTGTCAATTTCGTATATGCTTAACTAGTATTCCGGTTGATTAACTGTGTGAATGTGTGTGCCCACTATAATAATAATTCAAATAACAGGTTCCAACTCTACAAAATAGAGAAAATGTACACAGATCAACGACAAATAACGTTGACCTTCACTAATAATTGATCACTGCCACTCCCTCCATATCCTGATCTCAAAAATATCCGTACCTAAATTATTGATTTGTGAGTAAGCTAATTTAAAAGCACATTGGGAATGAAACCTTCCATAATGTCCACCGACATGCAAAGTAAGCACGTCAACGGAATCAATCAACTAATGGCATTGATCTGAAGTGGAGAACCTGAACATCAGACTTGTCTCAAACACTTATAGTCACGGTTCACTATGCAGTGGATTGATCAAGTCGGTGATTCAAGGGTTGTCAATATCCACAACAAATTATTTGTGCACCGACGAATTTATACGGACCAACTTTTACTTATTCCAAGTAGACTCATCTTCTTCACTCCACCATTCGCCATAGTTGTCAATATTGCCAATTTCTAGCGGCATATCAATCACTACGTCACTGGGATATTTATCCTAATATCTTAATATCCTAATAATTAAATCACCTGACAGGCGTAGTGTGACATCTCTAAGTCAAGTGAAGCTGACGGAACCACATCATGTTGAAATGGTACCTTTGCATTTGTTGATGAACTGTAAGATTTAGCCAGTAGATCAATCGCTGAGTTCAATTCATATACTCTTTTGATCATTTGAAATGTTATCGAAATTTCGTCTCTCATTGGACTTGCTTTCGTATTTTCGAGTGGATTGTGGTGAATTACGAAATGAAGATGGGAGTCAATTAAACAGTGTTGATGATTGTCGGAAGTGATGTGGATTTAGGAGGACCAACAGTCAGAACACCCAGATTCAAGATGCAAACGACTTTACAAACTATTGTCTCTTATTAGTGCATATTCCTCTTCGGCATGATCGGTGACCACTAACATCTCCACAGACCAATAGTAACTCGTGCTTCATAGGTCCCTCCTATATGTGTGCTCCAAACTCCACCATGTCTATACCTTGAAGGACTAAGAGATTTGGCTATTAGGAGACTTAATGTTCTTTTAGACACAACGAGAAGGCAACTTTCTGATATTCCCCCTCGCTTGCATGACTACTGCCTTGCTCCTCATATTACTCCACGAAGCATGTGCCAAGTCTCAACAGAGAAGACATCTTTCTTTGCTTGCAATGAGAATCCTTCGTACTTGTCACAAAGTGTAGTAATAATCACAACTGCATTTGTGAAGGAATAAGGTACTTCAATGGCAGATATTTACGTATTAGAATATTAAAGCATTACTTCCCCGAAATGGCGACAATTCGGTTTAAGTTCGAAAATATTTAATTATAAATTTTATTTTTATGTAAACACGAATTAAGTTATATCAAAGCAGGGTTATATTTACAAATATCGAAACAAAGTGTTCGATACTTGTGATTAATGTTCGATGAATGCTGTTAGACTTGACGAACTGGAGAGAGAACGTTGTCCAACTCTCTGGACAATATGTTCATCTCATATAGTTCCTAGTATTGACGTCAAATGTATTAACAGTCCTCACAGAAGAGATGAGATTTTGTGTGATCACATTTATCACCGATATGTGCACTTACATTTCGGAATTAATTTCATGGCATTTTCCTCAAATATTTTCAACTTTTTAAATGGAAATGTTTCCCAATTGTCTCATTGCAAGTTAGCTGACTTTACTATTCAGTTTACCTGTTACACTTTGCGTGTGAATCATGTCATCAACGACACTTAAATTTAAGACACTGTTCAAGTTTTTCCTCTCTCCTACTCAACTACAAAACATTATAACCACCATGCCAATTCACTGAACACACCAGTTAATCAAGAAAACGTCCCTCCCTTTAAATTAACCCGCGAGGCATGATTTCAACACTGTCAAAGCCCTTTCACCAAAACCACATTCACTTTCTTTCAAACATTGAAAAATTGGAATATTCCCGCATTCCTGTTAAGTCATAATACAGTTGTCATACAAACATTTTTCGATTTCTTTTACACTTTCCTAAATTGTTATCAATGTCATGTTGAAAAAAATGATAGGAATTTCAATTCCTCCTCATTACCACACATATTTATTAAAACAATTTAGTGGTTCAATAAATCATATATTGCAGTAATAAAGTTAAAGTAAAGAGCAAAAGGCCACTTAAAGAAAGAATTTCACAAACGTCTCGAAGCTAATTATTCTCTGAACCCACACTTGAGAGTCGTGTTCTTGATATTTCAGCTAATTTTGAAGGTTCTCTTTATGTTGACATTTCCGCAAGAGTCGATTTTCGAAGTTTGTATTTGTTGAGTCTACTGATAACTTGACTACAATTTCAAATCTGCATCAATTTTGGAATTAATTTAATCTTAATAAATTTGGTGTTCAATTTCGTGTTGAAGATGGAACGTCATCTGTATGTATAATTCTCACGAACCGTTATGAATTTACCAAAATGATCCTTCGGTGCACTTAGTATATCAGACAGTATTCACAAGTCAAAGGCAACTATTTTTTAGTTTTGAATTGCTCCTCCCTTGATCCCAATATGAATCATTTCAGAAGTTGTGACGTAAAAGTGGAAATTTATTGGATTTGTCTTACTTAAATCGAATCAGTAACAGTACTTGTTCAAAGCCCACAATTTGAATTTAGTTGAAAACGATGGAAGTTGTGACTGCCAATTATATTCAATAGCATGTCCAGAATATAGTGAGTATAAGAGAAGAGGAATATGAAAATTGAAATTTACATTTCCTTAAGTTTCTTAGGAAATTCAGATCCCTTCAATCTCGTAGGTGGAAAAGCCTTAAATCGGCTGGATCTGACTGCCATCTATATTTTGTGATGCATGAACGTTGCTTAAAAAGGTTACTTTGGATGTACACAGCATTACACTGTCTCCACAATTCCTACAATGGCTCTTCAACATTGACGGTTGTCATATTTTTGTCAGTGGCAATGGTTACAACCATTTACTTTCTCAATCGAATTAAACCATAATTACAAGTTCTGAAATTGTAACTTGCTTTAACATTAAAACGTAATCATATAAGACTTCCATTCGAGTTTCAATGCCAATTCTACGCTTATCAGAATATGTGGACAATGACCTCCTTCGGTATATTTCTTACTTACTGATAATTAGTTGAATAATAATAACAATAATTATTAATTTGGTAAAAATTGAAAATTGTTTTATAAAACTAGACGATTTTGCCAGAACAATTAGGAAATTTCATAGCACCGTATCGCCTTTTAAGAAGGCAGTTTTTGAAAATACTTAGTTGTGGTTTGAGATAGTGATTTTTGTTGTTATAAACTGAGTTGCGAGTGAGAAGCCCCTCTTACCATTCATGGACTTGGGATAGAGTTTAAATGGTTGGATTTCCTTGCTGTTCCATTGTGGGAGGAATTAGGCGAATTTTAATGTTGGCGTAATAGCGCGCGCGTGTGTGTGTGTGTGTGTGTGGATCTGCTTTGCCGATTAGAATTTAGCAGGGTATCTTATATTTTTATGGCAAATAAGTATGAATGTGTTCATAAGAGCATGGCAGAAAATTCTTCATAAATCAATTTGGCAAACATGGATGAACTTTTTGATTTGGGAAATTGTTGTGCTCTTGTTGACTGCGCATTTATCAGACATTTTGCGAACTCATCATAAATAGTTTAGGTTATTTTGATTCAAACTTAATTGGGGACTGAATGGGGACCCTGCGCCTATACAAGGCCAGTTTTTATCAATGCTAAAAGGTAGCTCGTGTACTCTTGACAGTTTTGTTCTATATCATGAAGTATATATTACTATACTTTAGGCAGTGGTGGAAAGTGTATTGAAGAAGCCAGAAAAGTAAATATTTGATAGTTGAAAACCGAAAAATTCACTGCGAAAACTTGGTAAATGGCATTCACATGTGGCTTCAACTGTTAAAATTAATTGTATTATGATGGCATTCTAATCTTGCATTTAGGTATAACCGCCTTCTCTATTTTTACTGGTTATCTAATGACTCATCTCTGCAAATGGCCTACTCACTCTCTATTTCTATTTGAGTTCCTTCTGGGAACAGATTATGGCAGTCTGATACACTAGTAAAGGATGCAATATGCGTTGATAGTCAATGGTCCCTCATAAGAAGGAGTTTCAATAAAATTGTTGGTGTTCACCGAATTATGGTACTTAGAAAATATCAATCGTAATATTTTCGACTGTTTCCCGTATTGATACAATTTTTGCTTCATTCCTTAAATTTTGGACGTAAGGTTATGAGGTGTCTTGTAAAATTAAAACCAGCAGAGCACGCGTTACTCAATACCTAAAAATGCTAACTCAATTACACGTTTTCAATTATTGTCCTGTCTTCTAACTTGATGTAAACT
The DNA here is from genome assembly GCA_000469805.3 of Hymenolepis microstoma. Classification (NCBI taxonomy): domain Eukaryota; kingdom Metazoa; phylum Platyhelminthes; class Cestoda; order Cyclophyllidea; family Hymenolepididae; genus Hymenolepis; species Hymenolepis microstoma. The sequence continues at coordinate 2,618,269 of LR215995.1, read as the reverse complement.
GAGGAAGAGATGTTAACGCCATGGAGTGGAAGAGGATTTACTTACCCCTGCCAACATCTCTGTTGACACAGCAGCAGTAAGGGCAAATTACTTGAAGCGTCAATTTTGGTAGGAGAAAAGTCGATGAAATGCATTTAGAGTGTAGTTAATAGGAACTTTTAACTTAAAGAAACCAAATATTTCAACTTCTGTAAAAATAAACACCTGTGTCCTGATGCCCCACGTGTACGCCTATTTGTGCATATGGATGTTAGCAATAATTTTATTCGCTCGATCGTTTTTAACCGCTGAGTATTAGTTAGTGCTAAAAGTGGTTGAACGCTTGAGTGCACGAACCAATGTGATCAGAGCAAGATTTTGGCTGCTACTCCTGACGCTAAGAGTCAACAGAATACGTAGGCATGAAGATATTTCGCACATTGCAACGCCTTTTATAAATCAATTAGCACGTCTTCCCTTCCAACACTCATACACGTTGAGAGCGATCATCTTTGTCAATCATTTTTACTTCAACATTTACTTACCTATTTTCATTCAGTTTCATTAACTTTTAAAGGTGAAATGCATGTAATTGCAATTTTCTTGGATTTAATGAATCTGTGAAGAGTAAATGGAGTTAGTTACAATTAGTGAGAGATAATTGCATATTTCAGATTCGAAGCGTTCTCATTGAAATACAATAATACATCTTGCCAATTTAGATAATCTTCTGGTTCCTAATTAACTGCACTTTCGTTGGCCCTGAGATAAAGTTGAGGCTTTTGTGTGATTGGTAAAAAACAGCGGTTGTAACAGTTGAATTAAAGATTGCTTCCCTATTCAGATATTTCACAATAAGCTGTAAAATTGAAAGTGTCATAAGCCTTGATTCTAGCATTTCAAAACAACCCACTCATCTCTGCCCACATTTTCACTAATTAAATGCCTTTGCTAAGACCGTCTACCCAATCATTGAAATTCATTTCAATGTGACTAATGCTAGCAATATCCAAAGCCAACCTGCGGAGAAATATTCACGATCACTCTAAGATGGTCTTAATTCCAATCAGTTGACGGTTATTGTGTGATTAGAGTTAACTTTAACTGCTAAATAACTCTTGATATTACTTGCTTTCATTTTCTAACGGATCTTTCACCTTCTACTGGTTCAGTTGCAAGAAAGTGTATTTTTAAACAGCAACGCAGAAGACTTAATAAGTGTGATAACCAAGAAATCTAATGGAGAACAGAGTATCGGCGCTCACAGTGAGAAATCAGCAGAAAATGATGGCGTTTTCGGCACGGCAGTTTATGACCGTAAAAGCAACGAAATGGATTAAGCATCTGATTCATTAGTTTGGGAAAGTGCTGGTTTCAGACGATTTCAAAAGCTCTTAATAAATTACGTCAAGCTGGTTCTCCCCACCAAACGCAAAGCATGACTGTCGAGCCATGGATATTCGTCCGAGGTCTTGACCGAGGTGCAGTATGACCGTGCAATCCCCAAGATTTTCTGCTCCACTTGGGGTTATTATGGATTGATGTACACATTTTTCGCGCCCAGTATCAATACGATGGAGAAATTTTTTTCTCATTCACCTATCCACCAGCTGTTCACAAGCTCGAGTCTTCAATAAGACTGGATCGCCTCCAATTCTGCATCTTCAACAACTTCTGAATCTCGACCACATTGTCGATCATAGACAGCAAATCCCCACTCTTAAAATGTTGGAACTATTCCCGTCGACACTAAAAGCCCTTTTACCACAAGTATCTGAGATATACCGGTGGGTCTCAGCCACTCCGCAGATTTGTTCATATTAGAATAAAAAAGCAATACTTCCCCCCAATTGGCGACAATTCGGTTTAGGTTCGAAATTTTTGATTTAAAAATTTATTTCTATGTAAACACAAATTAAGTTATATCAAAGTAGGGTTATATTTACGAATGTCAAAACCAAGTGTTCGACATCGGTAATTAATATAATTCAACCACTACCGACTACTACCGCCATCTTTTGGAAAACGGCGGGAGCAAAGTTGTTGTCCCAATAAATGAATTTTAAAATATTTTGCGTTTCTCTTGGGATAATGAGTATACTTATAGGAATTAAAATATTTCAAAAATACTAATATATTTTTAATGATACAAAACAAAGCTGTCAAGAGTGCACAATCCATCTTATCTGTACCCTGAACGATTTATCACAACGCCTTTGCGGGACTTCCCTTGACACGCATGGTCCACAAGCAATTTCACACTTGTTCAAATTATCAAATTTAATCAATTAATAGTGTTGCTTAAGAATTCTGCAATTCGCTCTCATTATCTAAATTTAACTCTTTGCTATCTAACTTCACTTCTCAAGGAAAGATTGAAACAAATCGTACTCACCGACATCAGGAATTGGTACCAAATTGGAGACGAAAATAAGCATCATCTTCAGAAGTGCTATTTATTTTTCTCAATTAATAGTTATTAATATAAATATGCCACTGACCATTGATTTTGCGTTTACTTTATTTGTTAGGTGTGAGTGAGTTAGGAAGAAGGTGAAAATGGCACTAAAGACAGTCTCATTTCAAACTAAGTCATTATGCCTTCAAAGAGGTAAGAAATGGTGTCCCATTTCACTTGTATTTGCCGAGTAGGCATAGAGCAATACATTGAGTGAATGCGTGAGTGTGTTGAGGAGAAGGTGAAAATGGCATTTGGAGTGAAATATGGAGAATGAGAACAAAGTGTGTGTGGTTCTTGTCACTAAGCGCTGTTGACGAATATATTTGAAAGGAGCTCTAATAGATACCACCAAACTGGGTTTTTATTTATCTCTTCGTTCTGGAGATGGTTGTAAGGCTTCGCATCCCCTTTGATATATATTAATTACTATAAGTGCATTCATTACCCTAAAAGAAGCGTAAAATACTATAAAATTCAGTTGCAATGCGTTGATTTCCAATATTTCTTTTAAATTTTACAAACTGAATTGTCATTCCTTGATTTAAAGGTAAATGAGTTATCATCAAAAAGATGTGTTCATTTGAACAGCAAAAAATTCAAGCAAACACAAATATGAGAAAGGTCGAAAGCGATGCACCAAACGAATGCAGCTCTATTATCACAAGGATCTTTGGCGCTCCTCTTTAGACCTGTCGCTTCTGGAATCGCTTTCGGAGCCGAAGGGATCGTCAGCATCCCCATGAAGAGCGTAGATTTGTTCCCTGATCTCCTCCGGCAAGTCACTCTCGCTGAAGGAATCATCTGTGGGATAATCTATTTCATTGCCCTCATGGTCATCGACTGTGCTCTCCTCTTCGGCTTCTTCGAAGATGTCGTCTTCGCAGGTACCCTCAAAATTATTTCTGTGTCGGTGGAGAGCACGCTGCTTTATGTCTCTTTATGACTGTAGCTTCGTCGTGCTCGTTTTCGCTTGATTCCTTTCTCTCCAACGCCACCCAACATCTTCATTATTATAAAAATGGAAAAATGATTATTACCTAGATCTTCGAAATTGAAACTGCTTATGCAAACTACTTGATGATAACTTACAGTAATTAATATGTGTTAAAGGAGACGCGAGGCCTTACAACCACCTCCAGAAACAAGGGAAATGCAGAAGAAGAATGAACGGAAGCAATGTTTATTGGTATCTATTGGAGCTCTTTTCACCTTCCCACAAACAACAGTCGTTTTCACTATCAAAGTATCACACCTCCTTCAACAAGCCTTGGTTGGAGACATTGAATGTGTTTTCGAAGCCCCAGAAATTTTTATTCCACAGAGTATGGATGGATGAAAGAAGCATTGATTGATGAATATAGGTAGCTATTTATATGTCAACCATTTTTGAAAGTAGATTTTCTATCAATTATGTTAACAAATTTTTCCGACTTCACATGGCGGTGGGATATTTGAGGTCTATTTCTAAGCTTAGATCTCACCTAGATCTTAGATCCTATTGTATAATTGGATAGGTGAAGTTATTGTCTCTCTGCTATGTTAATCCTGCTGTCAGTGCAACATTTTGTAATATTACGCTAATTGAATCAAGCAAATGCAACAATTTTAAATTGTAGTGACAATGTACGATCATCGAACTGGTAGCATCTTTGATATAGTGAGGTTTCACTGGGCAAAATAATGATCAGGTCGAAGATTCAAGTGTTGATGGAAGCCAATGGATGAATAGCGCACACTTGCAAGTCGTGCAAGCCTATCAAGCGTTCGCAAAAGTGAGCCAAGGAAAATCAAAATCACCGTTTAGCACATACTACAAGATTACTCTGACCTGCTAGGACTCAAAATCTATAATGCAACTCTCCCAAGGAAGGAGTGCTCTTTATTTCAAATATTTCCTAAGTAGTTCATTTAACAGACAGTAAGGACTGTGTTACCGAAAGAAATTAAGTAGAGCTTCTTAATTTACCTATGTGATCAACCACTGGAAGAATTTTAAAACAGGATTGATTAAACGAAGGTAATTCAAATAAATTTGCCTTTCATAAAGGCATTATTCAATAATCTGCCAATTAGTGGTTGAAGAGAATTCTGGTGGCAAAGAATAGAGTTTTCCTGACTTTTGTCTTATTTTATTCTCCAGATCGACCAAATTGTCGGTTCATTTCCTCGTTGGTGAAAACTTTTCGTTCATGAATCTACCACACATGCAGTGTTGTATTTGCCGTAATACTAGTTAAGCATATACGAAATTGACAATGCAGTCATTTCCCTCACATTTCGCATTGTTGGATCAATGCTTTCTTAGATCATTCTCAAATCTGCCATTCAAAAATATATCGGAATAAGATTCACACCACGCAGTAAAATTGTAGTGACACTAAACCATACTCGCTGGACTCACTCACGCATTTTCTAACCCTCAAATTGTAATAATTTAGTTTCTGATAGGAATTAAGTACTTTTGAATGAAATATTAAGCATGTTTTTTATGTGATATTTTGTTTCGTTATATACAGAGAGTTGTAGGAATGGGAGAAAAGGCATCCTGTGTAGTAGCTATGAACGAATTACGATTATTTAAAAGCGAATGAAAAGCAAGAAAGCAGAACGATTTTTATTTTGAGTGGTCACAACACATGGCAACAAATTCTGTGAACTTCACTAAATATAAATAAATAGAGAGACAGAGAGAGAGAGAGAGAGAGAGAGAGAGAGAGAGAGAGGTGTTCACTGTTTTTCCTTCCATTTCACAGCCCATTTAATATTTACACTTTTAACACTGCTTTAGTTTTCCAAACTCAACTTCTGAGATCCTTAAAGATACGAGATGCATATTGAGCAATCTGCAGAAAAAAGATGATATTTTCGAGATGGCGATTTATGACCACAAAAGCAATGTCATGAATTGTGCTTCTGATTCATTAGTTGGGGAAAGTGACCGCTTTCAAGGTGAAAGGAAACAGGTCGTTTTTGTGGAAGAAGAACCTGGATTGAAACATATGGACACGATAGATAGTTTTAAATCACACAAACTGAATGATTATTGCTTGATAAGGTAATAAATGAGATACCATCAAACGGTCATCACTAGCAACTTTGGAAGAGACATTTTTGCCTCCAAGAGACACAAATAGTTGATTTTCAAATGTGATATTCAGTTTGACGATGATTATTATGAGAAGGAACATTTTGCAAGTTTTAACAACGGAAAGAATCGTCTAAAGCGAAATTTAAATGGATCTTGCAAAATATGGTGTTCAGGAAGAATTTTTTATAAAGTGAGTTTGTTTATAAGCGTTCATTAAACTGAAGCATTGAGTTGTCCACATAATCACAAGAATTGTGATCCAATCGTTAACGTCTGAAAGGTTGGGACGGGGCCTGCGTACCTCGCCTCGCCACTCCGGTGGGTCTGGCAACAGCGGTGCTTAACCAGTGCACTTATCATAACCATGTGCATCGGATTGCAATGGCGTTGTATGGGGGCTGGTACAATATCCAATTTCGAAATGAGTGTCGAGACACAAACTCGTTTATAGACGACTTAATGTTTTGTGAGGGTGGTGTGGGGGAGGGGGAGACGTGAGTATTCGTAAGCAATATCCCTAATAGACGTAATTATTTGGGGCCTTTGAGGCAAATTCACTCATTCATTCATTGCTCATATCTTCATGCGTACTTATGCTGTTGACTCTTAGCCTTATGAGTTGCAGTGTACGTACGCATTTATTTCACCCATTGCACGCAAAGTATTGGTTGGTTCATTCACTCAGTCAAGCACTCAATCGCATAGCCACTTTTAGCACTAACTAATACACCATGAATGATAATGATTGCGTGAATATGATGACTGCCAAAATTCATATGCACAAATAAGCGTACACGTGGGGCAACAGGCCACAATAACACGTGTATGCATTATTTCCATACAGCGACAACTTCATAAAGTAATACTTACTTGGGGTGAAATATACAGGAATCACATTCACTCCTGTAGCACCACCATCACCGCTACTTCATTACAGCATGAGAGTAGAAATATCTTGTCTTGGTGGCACCTTTGTCACAGTTTTCAAGATCTACCGTATCTACTACGGTGCTGTGCACATGTATTTGTGTACAGTGCACAACAGTACCAAGGCTGAACAAAGAATTCTCATGCCCACTCAGCACACAGCCTCAATCACGTTGAGGCAACTTATCTACTTTCGGGAGCCAACTCACAATAGAGAATTTTGCGCCCATTATTATAGAATTCCTTTATCAACTTTATCACTCATGCAATGTACTCGTTGCAATGTACTTGCCTACGTTGCAAATGCAAGTGAACTCTGCTATATTCACTTACACCTTAAAAGATTGGCCATGTATGAAAGGTGATGGACTTTGAGGCCATAGGAAGAAGATTGCACTTAAGGTAAGACGAGTGGAAAAAAATAATTTATTAATTTGAAATAAATAGTGGCTTCAAGATAAGAAACTAGAGCAAGAATAACAACAACGGCGACAGCATACAACCGGGGTGAAACGCAAAATATGCGTAGACGCGCAATAGAAAATTCGACGAACCACACACACACACTTATACGCAAGGAAATATTCCCTCAGTTCCACAAATGGGCCTTGAGCAAGGTGTATAATGCCATGAATAAAAGCAATACGAAGCCCACGCATAAGAGAGCAGGGCTGTAAAATCGTTCCCTTTCCTCTTCCGACAGGTCACTTTCGCTAAAGTAAGAATCTGTTTCATAATCTATTTCATCTCTCTCATGGTCACGAAATCCACTCTCGTCCTCAGCCGCCTCGACAACATTACCTTCATCAAAAGAACCCTAAAATTTGGTTTGGTACATTAGGCGAGTATGGTACTTTTGCAAAATAGAAAGAATAGCTTAGAAAGTAGAATTTCATGAAATCAAACCTACTGGATTTGGGACTGGAGGTGAACAAATTGTAGTTTCATTTACTATCTTTATCATTAATTCATCCATTCTGTGTAGATTTATAAATTGTTTTGTAGATATCATTAAGCAGGGTTTTCGTTCATCGTTCCTCTGCCTCTCACATGGTTGTAATGCATTGGACCTCCTTTGAAATATATTAGTTCCTACAAGTATATTCATTTTCCTAAGAGAAACGTAAAATAATATAAAATTCAGTTACAGTGTGTCGGTTTTCAATAAATCTGTTTTAAATTATACAAACTGACTTGTTATTCATTGATTAGGTATTAAATGAGATATCATCCAATGATCATAATAAACACTGCTGATTTCGAAGGGCTGAATAGGATCATTTGTGTCTTTCTTAATCATCAACCGGTTGGTAGTGCTAACTACTGTGCGCTACACCAGTCTATGCAGCGTTCTAAAGCTGTGCAGTTCAAGCGCATGCAGAACAGCAGAAAGCAATGCCAGAGTGATTGCTCGGGCGCTGGCAACAGTTTATGACCATAAAAGCAATGAAATTATCCGTGCACATGTGTCTCAAAGCAGGTTCGTCAGCAACACAGACAAGATCTTATACTTGTCACCTTTCCTCTTAGAAGCTTTGCTATCAGAGGGAATGCTTACGGAGTGCAGCTCAGAATTAGACGCTGAAGAGGTGCTACTGAATTCCATAGACGCATTGTCCCTCAACGAAAAATATATCGACGGAAGTATTTGCCACTCATTGAACAGAAGAGTTACAGAATTTTAACTGTAAATTATGCACTTTAGTCAATTTTACATTTCTGTCACTATTAACATATTTTGGAAAATTAGTCCTTTCTCCTAATGTGCATTAGTCATTTACATGTTTTGAATATAAAATTTTTACTTCACTATTATCGCAATGGAAGAGGAATTTTGATTATGAATGATAATAATAATAATAATGATAATAGAAATTTGAATTGGCATAAAAATGCATGTTATTTGGATTAATGTTTAAAACGATTCCGCTGGTGAGAGTGAGCTTGGCAACTCAGTCTCTGGCGGAAGAGAGAGCAATGATACCTAACCCATGCGTCAGAATGCATGTTTTTTGTATGCATTTGCTTGCATTGGAAACAAAAACCTATACGTAGGCATTAACGAGAGCACTGAGTTGGTCAAGAGGCCTCGAAGGTCATTTGTTGCCAATGGAAAATGGAAAGAAATGGAAATTGTATGCAAAAAATAAATAATTAGTAATATTCATTCCTAGTTAAGTTATTTTCATGGTTTTCTATCTAAGATTAAGGCATGTAGGTCTTTTTCACGTCTTTTGTCTCATTAAACCATCTATTGTTTATTGGATTGCACCTGACATGACTCCTCAGCTAGTACATGCCGTTTATGCATTCCTTCGGGGGTTTCCATAGTAGGAATTACACACGTGAGATAAGATAATGAATAAGAAGCGGACTTTATTACTTTGAAATAAATATTGCCTTCAATCGATAAGAGAGAACAACAGTAAAAGCGACAGAAACAGCAACAGCATACTATCAAGGTGACGAGAAATATGCGTATACGCACTGTAGACAACTCGACGAAGCGCACACACACATTTATGCAGGGCCAAAATGATACTATTGAGCAGACGTTTTCTTCAAATAATAGAACTGGTTGGTAGAGGAGTGATGAAAGCAAGTGGAAAGAGGTCGAAACGGCGAGTAATGGCGAGAAGAAAGGAATACGGAAGAAAGACAAAAAAGGATTCCGGTAAAAGTAAGCGCAATGAAGCATAAGTTAATAGAATAAAGAGAAATTGAAATGGTTGGAGATTTTTGTGTCCGAAAAGTTTGTTTCGATTAAATCTTTACTATTCTATCCGATAATAAACACGAGCATGAGCTAAGAGAATAAAAATCAAAGGTTAATCGGGGAAAAGAAAGTTATGGGAGCCAAATAATGCCAATGCAGGACGTCGCTGAGCATCAATATAATTTTGCTCATTTGAATTTTGAATGTTGTTGAACCCAAGAGGTCGATTGATTGATTGATTGATTCCCATCGGTGTATATGCAGTGATGTGGATGTCTAAGTTCAATTAAAAGTGCGCGTTTCTCGGATGTGCGATTCTATAATAGTTTGCCTTCACAAAAGTTCAGTCTATTTAATTTCTCTTTCCTTGAATTATGTCGATCAATAGCAATTGTACTGACATACTGTTTCATCGTTCAATTTCATGCTTACTCGCTCCGTGTTTAATCGTGGAGGTTACTCAAGGTTCCTCGGTTCATTTCTTTCTTCTAATAGCCAGTTATAGTTACAAGTAAAGACACTAAAATCGAGATGCGAGCCTGCAATCTTACAGGCAGGAAGAAGGAATCAAACTAGATACTTATAGGTGACCAAGTGAAATGGTGCAGATACTTGCTTTTCACCTGAAACGTGAAATTGAATATAAATGTTAGAGTCACACGAGGTGAACGCACATATTTCATAGGAATGACTTAGTCCCAATTTTAATTCCACCAACATTTAACCTTAATGACTTTAGAAAGTGGAAATGTTCTAACAGTAATGTTAGCAAATATTTCCAACTTCACTTGGTGGTAGTTTATTTGGGTTGTATGTCTGAGCTTTGATCTTATCTAATCCAAATTATTGTATAATTGGATACTCGAAGGATCCGGTTAATTAACTGTGTGAATGTGTGTGCCCACTATAATAATAATTCAAATAACAGGTTCCAACTCTACAAAATAGAGAAAATGTACACAGATCAACGACAAATAACGTTGACCTTCACTAATAATTGATCACTGCCACTCCCTCCACATCCTGATCTCAAAAATATCCGTACTCCATTCCATTTGGTGTGAAATATGGTTAACGAGAATGATGTGTTTCGCCTCCTTCTTTTGACACCTTGACCCCTTTTATTTACTAAAAGTGCATTCATTACTTTGCCTATAATTCTGCAAACTTTAACTGCGAGGCATGGATTTTCAATATTTTTTTAATTGTATTTTCTTTTGTTTTTTTCTTGATTTAGTATTAAATGATTTATTATCACATATTTATCCTCATCATTTTTAATTTCGAATGTCTACATAGTTATCATTTTTGACCCTTCTCAATAAGAAATGGGTGGATTGGTAAAGGAGAGAAGGAATCTGTCAATAATGAGCGCGATGAAGAAACAGTTGAAAAACTTAAAAAATGTAAAATATTGCGCTCGCCGTAATTTTGGGGGTATCTGTGAGGACGATATCTTCGAGGACGCTGAATATGAGAGTACGGTTGATGACTATAAGGGTAACGAAATAAATTTTTTCACAGATAATTAATTCAGCGAAAGTGATCCGCCAAAGAAGAAAAGAAATTGAATCTACGCTCTTTGCGGAGTTGCTGACGATCCTATTGACCCCGAAAGTGATTCCCAAATTAACAGGTCTTAAGTACCCCTAAATATTCTATTTCTGGGAATTGGTAAACTAAAGATTCCATGTGCTTAATTTGCTAACTTCTTCTGGTGCATCACCCAGACCTCCCTTTTCCGTGTTTGAATTGAATTTTACACTTTTTCAAAAAACCACATCTTGAACGAGCAACTTACTAGAAAACCAACATTATTCGAAGACACTTTGAGCAGGTATTGTTGCCTATTCGATTTAAGTAAGACTATAGTTGGTAAATTCACTAAATTTTCAGCTTTAATTCTTAACTTCTGAAATGGTTCATATTGGGATCAAGAGTGGAGCTATTAAAAACTAAGGAATAATTGCCTTTGATTTGTGAATACTTTCTGGTATACTTAGCGCACCGAAGGATCTATTTGGTAAATTCCAAGGAGTTCTTGAAAATTATAAATAAAGATGACTTCCCATTTTCAACACGAAATTGAACATCGAATTTTTCAATATTAAATTTATTCTGAAATCGATGAAGATTTGCAAGTTCAGTCAAGTATTGTATTCATTAGACTAAATCACTGCAAACCTCGAAAATCTAATATTGAGGAAACGTCAACTTAAATAGAACCTTCACATTTATCTGACCTATCGACAACACGACTATCGAGAATGGGTTCTGCGGGTCATTAGATTTAAGATGTTTATATTAACTCTATAACTACAATATTTAATTTATTGAGCCGCTAAATTGTCTTAATGAATCCTATTAAAATAGTCCTTTTCAAATTGAATATTTTGCATCTTAGAATAATGTTGGTCTTCTAGTAAGTTGCTCGAAATGCACCAGTTCTTTGACCAAGATTGTTTTATCTGAAAAGTTGAAAAATTCAATACAGAATTATTTCTGTACTTACGATGAGCACGATACTTTACGTTTCTTAAGTTTTCTAACTGCTTTTTCATCAGGCTCATTATTAACAGATTCCTCTCTCTCCACCACCACCTCACCTATTACTTATTGAGAAGGGTTAAAAATAATAACTATTTAGACATTCGAAATTAAAACTGTTTGAAATAAATATGTAATGATAAATAATTTAATATTCAATCAAGGAATGACATTTTAGTTTGTATAATTTAAAAAAAATAACTGTAGATCAAAATATTGTAACTGAATTTAACAGTATTTTACATTTCTCTTCAGATAATGAACGCACTTATAGTAACTACTATATTTCAAAGGAGATGTGATGCGTTAGAGCCTCCTCCATAACCAAGTGATACGCAGAAGAAGAAAGAACGGAAGCCTTGTATAGTGGTCTATTAACGCTCCTCTCAAATACATTCGCCAAATTCGCACCACTTTCCCACAGTAAACAATCCTATCCACGATATTTACTAAGTACCATAACCCGATGGACACTGAAAATTTTAATGAAACTCTATGAAAGAGTTTCTTATGTTGGGGCTATTGAGTATCAACAGGCATCAAAGACTTCACTAGTGTACCAGACTGTCAAAGTCTGCTCTCAGAAGGTTGAAAGATTTTGCGTCATTAGCCCGTTGACATGCAAGTGAAAAAAAATTGTTATATATTCTTAATCATACAGAACAAAACCGTCAAGATTGCAAAAGTTTTCTTATCTGCACCCTAAACAGTTCAGTGAAATGCATTTGCGTGACTTCTCTTGACACGCATGTTCCACTAGGAATTTCAAATTTGTCCAAATTGTTGAATTTAATCAATTAATAGTGTTGCTTAAGAATTCCGCAATTTGCTCGCAATAGTCAAATTTAGCTCTTTGCAGTCAAGATAAATGCTGCACCTGCAGGCAAGGAGACCAGTGCCTCCTCTCTCTCGCACACACGCACAAACATCAATGATGGCAAGGCACGTCTACACAAATCCCCACAGCTTAGCAGCGTGCCTCGCCGTCGACACGAGAGAGAGTGTTCGTGTGTGTGCGGGAGACAGGGAAATTGGATTTATTTCATAGCCTACGCTCTAGCAGGCACTCCAACACTGCGTTTTGTTGTTCTGCATACGCTTGAACTGCGCAGCTTTAGAATGCTGCATAGGCTGGTGGCACACCGCATGTTGATCAGTACTACCTACTGCATGATAGCCCAGGGGTTTGTACCGCTCAGAACCGCTAGTGCCCACCGGGAATAACCATTAGAATGTGTAGGAAATGGTAAAATTAACTTAATTCTGTAAAAATACTTTTATCTTCATTTTTTTATTATCATCGGATCATTTCCATCACTTTTCATACTTGGATCCAAATGGCCTTTAAGCTTCTCTCACAACTAGGTCATTTGTTCATTCATTCAATGTATTCCCACAGGCCTACTTGCAAATGCAAATGCAAATGCACTCGGTTTCCACATTTAAATAATAATGACCTAGTGTGAATGGAGGTGGAGTTTAGGGCTATAGTAAAAAGGACACACACCTAAGATAAGATGGTGACTGTGAAGCGGTCATTATTATTTTGCAATAAATAATACCTTCAATCGATAAAATAGAACAACAGTAAAAACAACAGCAGCAGCAAACCATCGAGGTGTCGAGAAATATGCGTATACGCACTGTAGACAGTTCGACGAAGCCCACACAATACACATATGTACTCTTGGAAATATTCAAATGTTTGTTGGCAATTACCTTTATTGGAATATTTCTTACTAATAAGTTGTTGAATAATAAAAATAATAATAATAGTTGAAAACCGTTTTAAAAAACTGGATGATTTTACCATAATAATTGAGAAGAATTTCCATAGCGCTATGTCGCCTTGTAAGAAAGCAATTTTTGAAACTACTTAGTTGCAGTTTGAGATAATGAATTTTGTTGTAATAAACTGAGTTGCGAATGAGGAGTCTTCTTAGAGTTCACGGATTTGGGATGGAGTTTAAACGGTTGGATTTCCTTATTGTTGCATTATGGGAGGATTATGTGAATTTTAGCGTATAATGTTAGTGTGATAGAAAACTAGTGTGTGTGCGTGTGTGCATTCTGCATTGCGAACTGGAATTTAGGAAGGTATCTTATAAGTATGATTTGGGAAAGTGCAATGCACTCGGTGACTGAGCATTTATCAGACATCAAGAGCGCACAAGCTATCTAATCTGCACCCTGAACAATTTATTAAAATGCCTTTGCGTGACTGCTCTTGACACGCATGGTCCACTAGCAATTTCACAATTGTTCAAATTATCAAATGTAATCAATTAATAGCGTTGCTTAAGAATCCTGCAATTTGCTCTCATTATCCAAATTTAACTCTTTGCTATCTAACCTCACTTCTCAAGGGAAGATTTAGCAAAATCTGACTCACCGACATCAATAACCTAAATGATTGTCCGAATTGTCACCAAACTGGGGACGAAATTAAGTGCCCACTTCAGAAGTACTATTGATTTTCCTCAAATGATAGTTACTTAAATAAATGTATCATTAACCATTGATTGTACGCTTATTTTATTTGTTAGAGCGGGCCAATTCACTGGAGCGCTTCCACCAGCTATTTCTCTTCCCTCAATCTCCCTTTATATCAAGAATCAGTGTTAAATTCTCTGAGAAGCATGAGTATTAAACCATCACATCTGGCCTCCTGTTGGGTCCTCATTCAGTCCCCTATTAAGTTTTGATCAAAATAACCTAAACTATGTATGGTGATTTAGCAAAATGTCTGATAAACGCGTAGTCACCAAGTGCATTACAATTTCCCAAATCAAAATGCTCATGCATTTGTGCCAAGTTGTTTTATGAAGAATTTTCTGCCATTCATACTTATTAGATGCCTCTCTAAATTCTAGTTCACAATAAAGAACGCACACACACAAATTTTCTATCACACTAACATTATGCGCTAAAGTTCACCTAATTTCTTCCATGATGGAACAACAAGGAGATCCAACCATTCATACTCCATACCAAGTCCATTAACTGTAAGATTGGCTTCTCAGTCGAAACTCATTATCTCAAACTGCAAGTAAGTGCTTTCAAAAACTGCTTTCTTCAACGGCGATATGGTGTCATGAAACTTCATTTCAATAATTCTGGCAAAATTAACCAGTTTTAGAAATCAGTTTTCAACCATTGTTATTATTATTAATAAACTAATTATTATTCAACTAAATGTTAGTAAGTAGGAAATATTCCAAGGAAGGTCATTGCACAAATATCCTGATTATAGTAGAATTGGCATAAAAAATTCGAAGGCAAATTTGATAAGCCGTTAGTACAGGCAATGACTGGAAAGTTTTTAAATTGTGTAATCGTGCCAATTTGTGAAAAGGTTACCCACAATGTGGAAGCTGCATGTTGTAAGTTGAAATCTCCAAATAAGTGATTATGGAACACTTCGTCCACATTAATTACGTATCCTAATATCTAGAAAGTCTGAAGAAAATCAATGATCTATTTTATAAGCAATTTAAAAGAAAACATCACTAGAAGCTCGATTCATTGAAAATGTCCTGCTGAACAACACTCGAAGCTGCTTCCAAAGTCATCAATGTTATTGTATACATACCGGGTGGATGTTGGACACAACATGAAGGCTTTCCAAGTGAAGCTCTGGCTGAACATACAAACAAAAAGTATCAGAAATCTTTTTAATGCGAGCACTCACTAAGACAAAGGAGCAGTGTTAACTTTCATATTGCCAACAAGTTGACATTTGTCAGAGAGTGCAGCAGTGGTATTAGGTAAAACAACCCATTTGTTCAGATTAAATAGAAGGATCCGGTGGATTGACGATTTGAATGCATATAGCCACAATAATAATGATTCAAATTACAAGTTCCAATTCTACAAAGTGGCGAAAATGTACATGGATCAATAACAAATAACATTCCAAAACCGTCCAAAATGTCTCCCCACATATCAAGTACGCACGCCAACTGAATCAATCAACTAATAACATTGATCTGAAGTGGAGAACCTGAACATCAGACTTGTCTCAAACACTTATAGTCACGTTTCACTATGCAGTGGATTGATCAAGTCGGTGATTCAAGGGTTGTCAAAATCCACAACAAATTATTTGTGCACCGACGAATTTATACGGACCAACTTTTACTTATTCCAAGTAGACTCATCTTCTTCACTCCACCATTCGCCATAGTTGTCAATGTTGCCAATTTCTTGTGACAAATCAATCACAACGCCACTGGAATATTTATACAGTGATATTCACATCCTTAAATGCGCATGCGAATATAAAGGAGATGGAATCATTGCATTTGTACAATCTACAGAAGCATTAACAGTTTTTGTGGGATATGAAGTAAGTTGGTTTGAATGCGGCTGATGACATGTGAATCGGTTACTCATTACAGTCAACTGTGGAGTAATAGTATTGCGAATTACTTGAACTTCGACACTCCCCTCACCATTTATTCATGCGAAGTTGCTTAAGAGTGCGTGCTCATTCAACCCTCAATCTAACGCATGCATTTCGAAGGCAAGTGGTATGAAGTGTCACATAAATTCATCTAAAAAATAATAGCAGAGGTAAGTAATGATTCTCTTAAGTGTAATGTGTTAACTGAGTGCAAACTCTACCTACCGATTGGTTTTAAATATTTATTACTTATTTCACCAGGCAGTCACATTTAGATGCGGCGTAGTGTGACATCTCTAAGTCAATTGAAGCTGACGGAACCACGTCATTTTGAAATTGTGCCTTTCCATTTGTTGATGAACTGTCATGGAAATTTCGTCTCTAATTGGACTTGCTTTCGTATTTTCGAGCGGATTCTGGTGAATTATGAAGTGAAGATGGGTGTCAATTAAACTATGTTGTTGATTATCAGAAGTGATGCGGATTTAGGAGGATCAATTGGAGAAAGAGCAAGATCCAAAATGCATGCGACCTTGCAATCTATTGTCTCTAATTGGTGTATATTTATCTTCGTACTGATCGGCGACCACCAAAAATAGGAAATTTAATGCTCCTTTAGGCACAACGAGAGAGCTAATTTTTGATATTCCCCCTCGCTAGCATGACTTATGTCCTGCTCGTCGGATCACTCCACGAAACATGAGCCAAGTCTCAAGGAAAATGACTTCGTTCTTTCCTAGCAATGAGAATCCTCCCTAATCGTCACAAATCCAGTCCCCATCACAACTGCAGTTGTGTAGGAATGAGATTCTTCAATGGCTATAGAGAAAGCATGCACTCTCTATCCAAAACAAATCTTCTACTCCACACCTTCGATCAAATCTACTTATTAAAACCCAACGTTTGCATGGGTACTTGTTGACTCTCTAGTGTTTTCAACTTTATCTAACCGAATTAACTAAATGTATATCCAACCATTTTCCACTTGGAAAAATTAAATATACTAGTAATTTATTAATTCTATAAAGAGGAAAGTTATTTCTATGAAAACGGCGTAGTAAAAATTACATTGGAGTTGGTGGGCACTATGACAAAGTGAATTTGTGGGCTTCTTCTATCAGGTAGAAATATCGACGTTAAAATCGTTAACGAGTGGAAGAAATACAGACAGATGGATTACTGGAAGAGTGGGCGCTGTGATATTCCGACTACACTGTGTGACCGAACTTTGATCTACTCTTTATTAGAACTTCAGTAAAGCTGCTAGGAGCATTCACCAAACCAGTCTTGTGAGATGCATCAACAACAACTGTCAATCGTAAAACAGATATCAATAGATTAATTGTCATTGAGAACGCTGTTCGATGAATGCTGTTAGACTTGACGAACAGGAGAGATAATTTTGTCAAACACAATATGTCCATCTGATAAACTTGCTAGTATTGATGTTAAGTGTGTAGCGGAATTAGCTACCTAACTAAGCCTGACTGTAATCAGAAACCTCTATGGCAATTTCTCCTAGTTGGTAAGACTCCCAGAACTAGCTAAGCTACTGCAAAGCTTTACAAGTAACAGACGTATCAGGGGCACGCGTTTATTCTAGATATGCTTGACGTGGAGTGTGAACAGGTAGAAAGCTTAGTCGTTCAACATGGTGGATTCAGTAAAACAAGTGAAAGCTTTTGATTGGCCATTGGTTGTGTCCTCTATGCACTCAATCCGTACGTGAAGTTGAACGGTCGCACCTTCTAACCACGCTGTGCGCTCATGGGATGACGTGTCCCACAAGTGTATTAATAGTCCTCACAGAGTGGAAGGGATTGTAGTGGCTACATTTACCACTGCTATGTGCACCTATTTTCCTCGAATATTTTCCAATTTTTTAAATGGAAATGTTTCTAAATTGTCCCATTGCGTGTTAGCTGACCTTACATTCAGTTTACCTATTAGTAGTAGTACCATGATGACATGTAGTTGAATCATGTCAGTAACTACACACAAAATCCTTTTCTCATTGTTCCTTTTTAATTTAGTATGTTTTCTTGCAAAAAAAACTGGTTATGAACTTCCATTCAGTTCTTGGATGCTCCACAATAGTCAAGTAGCATTATCAGCCGAGTATGTAGGAGGGAAATGTTGGCCTGCCGCAATATGTATTAGAATAAAGATCGTATTCATAAACATTGCTTATTGTAACTTCAGTTTCTGTACATTTAATGCAGTAGCAAAACCATCTTCTGTAAATTAGGTAAATTCCCAAACCTTTGTGAATAGCAATAGGTCTATTTAGCACCACTTTATATTTTACCTTTGAGCGGATAATTTAGCCGCATGAGAATGCTGAGCGATTAATGGAATATCATGATTTAATGTGAAAAAGGCTTTACTACAGTCGGTAGGTGTGAATAACACAGGACCAACTTACATTGTAACGGAGATGGTATCTCTACATCACTCTCATATCTTTATAATTGGCAGTTTTGTTTCAGTGATTACCTAAGTGAAACGTTTGAGAGGTTAATCTTAGGAAATAACACTAGTGATTATTTGATCACTCAACGTTACGTCGTCCAAATGATTTTTTAGTAACTCTAATTTTTTCTCAAAATATTCGTCTTACGCCTCGCACATGAGCCTGACTTGGCACTCCACCGCAGCCTAGACATACCTATTTCACGTACATTCAGCGTACCAACAGTAGCACATCAGGCTACGTGTACATTCGCGCTATCATTATTAACCAAGGGGTAATAGTTGGTGATTAAAGTGGTTGAGCGATTGAGTGCTTGAGTGCTTGAATGAATGAATGAACTAACCAAGACTTTGGTTGCAATGGGTGCAATAAATGCAAATGTGCACTGCAACTCCAACGACTAAGAGTCAGCAGCATGCGTACACGTGAAACAAACCTACTGGAAGGGAAATAAAGCTCTGACAAGGCTTTCCGATATTCTCCCATCGGTATATATTTGCAAGACATGAACTCGTCTCTTTCTGAATATAATGCTTACTTTCTGCTCTCAGCGTCCAGGTTCTTCTTCCACAAAAACGACCTGTTTCCTTTCACCTTGAAAGCGGTCACTTTCCCCAACTAATGAATCAGAAGCACAATTCATGTCATTGCTTTTGTGGTCATAAATCGCCATCTCGAAAATATCATCTTTTTTCTGCAGATTGCTCAATATGCATCTCGTATCTTTAAGGATCTCAGAAGTTGAGTTTGGAAAACTAAAGCAGTGTTAAAAGTGTAAATATTAAATGGGCTGTGAAATGGAAGGAAAAACAGTGAACACCTCTCTCTCTCTCTCTCTCTCTCTCTCTCTCTCTCTGTCTCTCTATTTATTTATATTTAGTGAAGTTCACAGAATTTGTTGCCATGTGTTGTGACCACTCAAAATAAAAATCGTTCTGCTTTCTTGCTTTTCATTCGCTTTTAAATAATCGTAATTCGTTCATAGCTACTACACAGGATGCCTTTTCTCCCATTCCTACAACTCTCTGTATATAACGAAACAAAATATCACATAAAAAACATGCTTAATATTTCATTCAAAAGTACTTAATTCCTATCAGAAACTAAATTATTACAATTTGAGGGTTAGAAAATGCGTGAGTGAGTCCAGCGAGTATGGTTTAGTGTCACTACAATTTTACTGCGTGGTGTGAATCTTATTCCGATATATTTTTGAATGGCAGATTTGAGAATGATCTAAGAAAGCATTGATCCAACAATGCGAAATGTGAGGGAAATGACTGCATTGTCAATTTCGTATATGCTTAACTAGTATTACGGCAAATACAACACTGCATGTGTGGTAGATTCATGAACGAAAAGTTTTCACCAACGAGGAAATGAACCGACAATTTGGTCGATCTGGAGAATAAAATAAGACAAAAGTCAGGAAAACTCTATTCTTTGCCACCAGAATTCTCTTCAACCACTAATTGGCAGATTATTGAATAATGCCTTTATGAAAGGCAAATTTATTTGAATTACCTTCGTTTAATCAATCCTGTTTTAAAATTCTTCCAGTGGTTGATCACATAGGTAAATTAAGAAGCTCTACTTAATTTCTTTCGGTAACACAGTCCTTACTGTCTGTTAAATGAACTACTTAGGAAATATTTGAAATAAAGAGCACTCCTTCCTTGGGAGAGTTGCATTATAGATTTTGAGTCCTAGCAGGTCAGAGTAATCTTGTAGTATGTGCTAAACGGTGATTTTGATTTTCCTTGGCTCACTTTTGCGAATGCTTGATATTAGTATGATATTCGGAATCGATCGACCAATACACGATCCCGTAAGGCATAGATCAGATCAAATGTCCTTTTCTATCATTTTCCATGAAACAATCGTCAATAAGCGCGAGCAAAAGGACAGCTTTTAAAATCTAGACAATTTTCTGATCAGTCAGGCCTAAATAATATTGACGTCGGAGCTAAAAAGAAAATTTGTAAACTCGATTATGTACCCATGCGCTCCCGTCCAACTTCGAAGAACCAATTTCTGAGTTTTAAACGCCGGTCATGTCACAACAAATTCAAACTTATTTCTTGTATTTCAACAATCTGCCCGAAACAACCATCTCGCAGCTATAAAAGAAACCGAAACTCCAGAAATATTTTAAAAAATTATTTCCTAAGCTCACTTTTTAGAATTCTCTCCATTTAATAACTCCATAAAAATTTGATACTGTAGCAATTCTCATCATTGATTTCCTGCTTCACTAAAATTAAATTTGAAAGGCTTAAGCACAAGGTGTGACTGGATGTACCCCTTATAGATTCCCAGAAGTCTATGTAAAGTAGGAAAGAATCAATCTGACCAACTGCTATCCTTGATTCCGGCATTTCATCAAGAAAAGTGGGATAGGTTCTGAATACTATGTACACAGAGGACGGAGATTGATCCCATAATTTGGAACTATTTCACTGAAATGACTCCGGCCTTTTAAGTAGGAAGTTCACAATCTCCTGGCTTAGAACGTTACTTCTACACAACATTTTTTCTCATTCGACGCCTATTGGAACACTTCAGTAATCCTTTTCGTGAATAAAAGTAGCAATCCCTACCATCTTTTAAAGAGGATTAATAAATTCAAATCACTCCAATAGAGAGTGTTTGATATATAATTAATTGCATCAATTTAATTTATGAGTTAAAGTTATCTGATTGATGTGCGTTAATGAAAAGTTTGTGTCAATTGAATAAAGGCTACTGTCATTTTGGCGCTCTCATCTTCCCTATGTCCCTTTGACGATTTTCCCCAAAAGAATAATAATTGTGCAATGTCTTTATCCCTACGCTTTTCATGCTGGCTATCTAACACTTGAGTGGTGAGCTTTCATTTTCCATTCCCCTCTTAGCCATCTCCAACCCCTTCCACAATTCCAACGCATTTACACTCATGCTTATAAAGGACTGTCTGCTTTCGGTCTTCCCCAAACGACCAAATAAGTACCTTTGCACATCTGAGTTGGTTCTCCTGACTTGTCACATTGCCTACTATTTCTTTTCCTGTGTCTTGTTTAAGTCTAAATCTGACAAGACTCTTAAACTTCCCTCAATACGTTTGATTATTTCGCCAAATACACTAGGCGCCTTATTTCCTCACTAGGTAATATCGATAATTCCAAAAAATGCACCAAGCTAATAAAAGAAAATATGCCGAAAGATGAGTTATGAATACACCAAATACCGTTGTTAAAGTTAAAAAGAAGTTTGAGGAGAATCGCTACTGTAAAAAAGCGTTAATTCCATTATAGAACGGTCCAAATATTCCACGCTTATGGCATGTGTTTAAATTCGTAAGCTTGAAAACGTACTCATCCATAAGACGAAATTCAGCAAGGCCCGTATTATTGGTTACCGATGGATATTCCGAGGAGAACACATTTGGAAATCGTCCCAAAATAGCGTTCTGTTTTTCCGTCATTATAATCCCAATCTTCAGCTACTTTTGAACAAGAGTTAAGCAAAACAAAATTATAAAATAAATGGAGATCTTAGTCAGGATCAGTGAGCCATTATCAACCCGGTGATCTAGTACTAGAGCAATCGAGAAGATAATGCTACGGATCGGACTGCAGTCCTATAATCATTAACGTGATCAAATGGAGACTGTCCAAGCAAAAAACAATTTAATCATAAGAGCGTTGTGATGAACCTTGATCATTCGACTATTATCAACCCGGTGGTAGTCTAGCTTTCACTATTACCGAGGAGATAAAGACAATGATCAAGGTGAAGAAGTTTAGAGAAGAGTAAGGCAATTTTCAGTGAGATATTATCAACCCGGTGATCTGGATGCAATCTAGACTACCGGAAAGATAAATCCCGCTGACCAAGCCGTAAAACACTTGGTGTAATAGCATATTCGTTGAGAATTATGAAAAGCAAAACGTAAAACAGTTACCATGGCTAGGAGGTACATTTCAACATCATATTACAGATGGATATATAATTTTTATACAACCGGCGCTATCCAAACGCAGATTAGAGTGGAGCTCCGAATTCGTGAAACTTGCTGCCTGGAACTCAGTTTTGCAGTAATGCGGAGGAGCCCTTAAATAGGTAAAACGAGAGAATGTCCTTATAGGGTAAGGTCATCACCAAACGCGAACGTGATGTGTTAGATGGGGTCACACGAGAGACTAAACGTATGTTAGCGAGTGAGCTAGGCTGTCCTTTAAGGACACATAGTGGAAAGTAAAAGTTCAAGTTGTGAACGCATACCGGAGATTAAAGTACAACCACGCGGATGAGCGACGTTGTATGAGAAGAAGTACTTTTTGGTTTTAAATGCGAAAAAAACTACGCCGATAATATGATACTAAACTGGATTGCCTGGCTAAGCATTTACTCCACTTCATTCTTAGATAATTTATTTGGAAATTATGATCCCATCCAATATATCGATCATTAATTAAATAACTATTGTATAAAGTGATGAGAGCAAAAGGTTTTTGTTATTTCATTGAGTTTATTATTGTTTCTCTTTTATTCTATTCCAAACAGTTTTTCTTCAAAAGCGTAGATCAAAATGAAAGTACTGCTCAACCACCCCTTCGTTAAATAATTATCGATCGTAACAATTTTGTTTTCAGTTAAATTTACAACAAGTGAAAATCTTCAAATCATTCTATTTCAAAATGATATTGGAATATTTGAATACTTCATTGAATAAGGCATTTTAAATGTCTAATAACTAATTTAAAGAGCCCTGTAATAATTGGTAAAATCCCTCTCGAATTATTAGAAATTCGCTTGAGGGATGTGCACTAGTAGATTTCAATCTACTCCTGCTAGTTAAAGTCCACTTAAAAAACCAACATATGGAACAGAATTCACTTTTGAGCTGCAGCCATTTACTCACCCTAATTATATATATAACTTCGATGCTTTAAAGAGAAAGCCCGAATCATTTGTTAGTGTGTGGTAGCCGTATGAACTGAAACTACATGCATTTAAGGCGGATCAAAACAGGAATTCAACTCCAACACGTACAAGGTAAAACTGCATTGAATGACTGCTTTCTCACTCTCCCTCTCTCTCTCTCATTCAACGTGTTTCAGCCTGTTTTGCACATCAAGTTGGCAAATGGCTATGTAGTTTAAGTAAGTTTAAAGCATGTTTATTCCGCTGCACACCTTAAGGTGAAAATTAACAGAAATTCCTAAGCATGTGTATTTTGCACTTGAAGTAAAATGACTTAAACGCAAAAGAGGAAAGCCAGTTTTTAAATCACAAATTACGCTTCATTCGAGATATGAAAAAAGCGAACTTCGGCAAAAAATTCCAGATTTTTTGCTGAATGAGCTAGTATTGTGTGATAAGGAATTTAACATTTGAAGTAAACTTTTGGACATTATTTGAATGGGATTTTTTAACAATGGAGATAATCTAACAAATTAAAACAACTCCTATAATAGTGGCTCGAATTTATCGTTATTTGCTTATTTTTAGTGTATGATTTGATAAAATTACTTTTTCAAAACAAAATTAAATTCATATCCTTACCTGGAATGATTAAACAGAAACGGTAATACAATGCTTTGTCGAGAAGAATATGGACTCTAAAAAAATTATTTTATTAATTACAAATAACTCGAATGCTTCATTCAAACGCTTCCATTTGATACCTAAAATAAACAATAGAGATTATTAACATCGTCTTCTAAAATCAATTAAATTCAAGGTCATCTAATTTAAGACGTATTCATTAATTAGAATTCGGATTAAGGGAGTCAGTTTGGTATTACCATAGAATTTTTCTAATCGGGAAATCCAGTATCTTATAGCATTTTACTTAAAAGTTAATGCGTCAGTGCGATTTCTCATGGACAATCTTATGATGTGAAAGTGAAAACTATTTGTAAGCGTTAAATCATTTTTATTTTTATTCTCCTGTGAAAATTTTAAATTGATAACTTTGTTAAATGTATGCTTATTATAAACCGGCTCTGGCTTCACTGGGACATCCTATTAGTGGTTCAACAAAGAGCCTTGCACATTCCATGGTAACATTTAATTTTTGCGTTCGATGATAATAAAAAATTGCCAGATCGCGAGATTTTAGCAATTCTGAAAGTACATCATTGCCTAAGTAGTAGTGCAAAAGTCACATTGAGGAGAGGACGAGAGTGACGACCTTTTCCGGACACTCCATCCCTCATCTAGAGATGTACTTTTCTTCATCTCTCTTGCTGATGCCTTCACCTTGTCCTCCTCGTATTTTATTACCTTAG
This sequence comes from Hymenolepis microstoma, assembly GCA_000469805.3. NCBI lineage: Eukaryota > Metazoa > Platyhelminthes > Cestoda > Cyclophyllidea > Hymenolepididae > Hymenolepis > Hymenolepis microstoma. The sequence continues at coordinate 2,593,398 of LR215995.1, read as the reverse complement.
AAATATTACGTTTCTAATCCCCTTAGGGTAAATGTACTTACTCCACCTAAGGTTGAAATTGCTTAAGTTATCATCTAAATATGCCTTGTGGTAAATTCTTTACAGGATTATTGAAATAACGTGCTACGCTTGATAGATAGGCTGAAATGAATGCTGTGAAGGCATTTTTCATAGGTTCTGTTTGGTTTTGTTTAGCTAAATTACCAAAATGCGTCCAAATTTTGAAACTACGCACAGATCAGCCATGTAACATATCATAACATATATTATAGTATTAATATAATGCACACCAGGGCGAAAAAATTCAGCTGAAATCGATTCATGGGGTAGAAGAGTGGAGGAGAGAGGTTCGAATGGATTTTAAGGTCTAAGTCTAATCGATATCCCCGTCCATTGACCGTTTGCACAATTATAAGGATGGCTCTTGTTAATTCAATTCATTTTTTCTTCCAAAAATTAAGAATACAAATTAATCTCACAAATATTGGTAGTTTATACGATTCTAGAATGTGATGCGGTGGTCAAATAACAAAAATGTTGGAATAAACTATAGGCTATTTCACAGCATACTGAAATCGCCCATCAATTGATTCTCCAGTTTTGTATCTGCTGATCATAAAGCTACACAGAGCATATCGCGCTTTTTGAGTTAAAAATTGGTGCTTTATTCTGCAATTAGAAAGGTAAATTTTCTGCATTTTTCCTTAATAACATTCTCATAAGGACATATTGTGCAGGGAGTTAAACGAAATTCTATCTCCTGTTTTTCAAGTCTTACAGCATTCATCGAAGAGAGTTCTGAATGTCAATAAATCTATTGATATCTGTCCTACGGTTAACAATTGTCAATGCACCTCACATGACAGATTTGATGATTGTTCCAAGCAGCTTTACCAAAATTCTGATCGAGGGTAGACTGAAGTGTGGTCACACAGTGTGATCGGAATACCACAGGAAACTCCTCTATTAAGCCATATGTGTGTATTTTTTTCATTCTTTGACAATCTTAACGTCGATATCCCAACCAGAAAGAAGAAAACCACAAGTTCACATTGCCATAGTGTCAACCCATTCCAAGATAATTCTCACTATGCACCATTTTGTGTGATTCGTACTACTTTGCAGATGCACACTGCATATCGCGCCTTTGTAATCTACAAAATGGTGTTTTTCTTATTTGACCTTCTTTCTTACACTGTGTTCAGGCAAAATATATCGAATTTCTTCTTAAGAGCATTTTGGCACATTCAGTCTTATTAAAACGAACGGGGGGTGGTGTAAAATATACGATTTTTAGCTGTTGTTGAGCTTTTAATGCCATGTTTAGGAAGGAATGGGGGTAGACAAATCAAGAAATCAGGTTCTTAGAATGACTACTTCAGCATAGTGAAGCGTTAGTTTGGGGATCGTTGACGTGTCAAAAATCTCCACTCTTAAAATTAGTCTGAGCTTTTGGTAGGTGGCTAAAATACCTCCATTTGCAATACGGAAGATCGTGTTTCAATTTACCACATCCAAAGAGAGAGGTCCAAATAGCTCTTGCTCAACTGAATTAACCGCAGCCAGTGATAGCAATCATGCTAGATGTTAACCTAGGGTTTCGTCTCGACTTACAGTCTATGTATGTGATTCTTAAACGCATCAATTTGATAGAAGGTTACTAAATACAGTGCACAGACTTTGCAACAAAATATATTTCTGCTGATTTCATAGAAATAAATTTCTTATCTATAGAATTAGTTGACTACTAGTACATTTAATTTTTCCAAGTGGAAAATGATTGGATTTTCATTTTATTCACTCAATTATATAAGGTTGAAAACATTAGAGTCAATAAGTTCACAATGCAAACCCTGGGTTTTAATAAGTAGACTTGAGCAAAAGGATTGAGTGGAAGATTTGTTTTGGATAGAGGGTACATGCCTTTCTCTATAGCCATTGAAGTACCTTATTCCTGCACAACTGCAGTTGTGATTATGACTGCACTTTGTGACAAGTAAGGACGATTCTCATTGCAAGCAAAGAACGATGTCTTCTCTGTTGAGACTTGGCACATGCTTCGTGGAGTAATACGAGGAGCAAGGCAGTAGTCATGCAAGCGAGGGGGAATATCAGAAAGTTGCCTTCTCGTTGTGTCTAAAAGAAAATTAAGTCTCCTAATAGCCAAATCTCTTAGTCCTTCAAGGTATAGACATGGTGGAGTTTGGAGCACACATATAGCAAGGACCTATGAAGCACGAGTTACTATTGGTCTGTGGAGATGTTAGTGGTCACCGATCATGCCGAAGAGGAATATGCACTAATAAGAGACAATAGTTTGTAAAGTCGTTTGCATCTTGAATCTGGGTGTTCTGACTGTTGGTCCTCCTAAATCCACATCACTTCCGACAATCATCAACACTGTTTAATTGACTCCCATCTTCATTTTGTGATTCACCAGAATCCGTTTGAATTTACCTGACTAATTTCCACTGCGGATATAGGTATCCCATCAACAAAAGCATCTATAGTCCACTCTTTCACTATTTACATATGAGCTGTCCTTCAAGTTACTGAATTCCTCCTGATAGTCCTTGTTTTACATTTTCTGGTAAATCTTTTACTGTTTGCTGATTCAGATTCAAGAGGGAGCGTTGGCTAACAGTGCCTCAAAACGATCCATTTTGATGATTCTAATCAAAAGTGCCAAGAACACAGATTAAACAAAACGTATATTGGGGTGTCTCAAGAAAAAGGTGATATTTTTAGGTGGCAGTTGATTTACATGTCACTTCCGACAATCATCCACACAGTTTGATCGGCATCCATCTTTATCTCATAATTCACCAGAACCCACTTGAATTCATCTGATTAACTGTCATTAGAATACATTTCATGTGATTTATGAAAGCATAAGTGCTCTTATTGCACTGATTAAACGACTACCAATTAGCAAGTTGGGTTGGTCTCAATCTCAGTGGTAAAGGTGTCTTGAGCACTTATGTTGCCAATATTCTCTTTGTGTAGAATAAGAAGTGCGTGTTTCTGAAAAGTGTAATTCAAATCTTAATCTCGTACATAAAATACAGCTGCAATCGGTAGAAGCAAAGTTGGTAAAATAAATCATATCTCGGGCTGCATTGAGTCACAAATTTTACCAAAAAAAAAGAATTTCTAATAAGATTGAATATACTTATTCAAAAATTTGTTAACTTGCGCCTAAGCTGTCTGCGAATTGCTGTTATTTCATTCTAAGGGATGTGCCATTTGCTACCTTAAACTAAAAATGCTTAGGTATGCAATTTTTTGTCAGTGAGATTATGCTCTTCAATTCCTAAAGCAGACCTAATTTGGGATTATTTTAAGAAAGCGTGCATATAGCAGTGTAAAATTTTAGGAGAATGATTGAATAGGCAGTTGATTCTTTAAAATTCAGTGAATTTTATGTATTTTTAATAAATATCTATTTTTCATTTTATTTTTCTTTTATTTTCCTCTGAAAACTACAACACTGAACATTTTGTAAACTTGTATACAAATTGTTTTTTCTTTTAAGTTAATGAGTTGATCTATTGGTCGATTAGGTGGACGAAATATTGCGAAATAATGAAACTATATTCCATTCACTTTAACAATTGACGTGTAAAAATATAGATATGGATTGGCAAGTATCTAACAATGAAACCATCTTCATCTCCTCTGTCAATCGACCATGAATATTTACCAGTAGCCATCTGCACTTCATAATTCACCAGAACCCGCTTGAACTTATCAAACTGATCAGTTGCTGCACTTCTTCTGGCCAGGATGCACTAATCTTCAGCATACCCAAAGGCAAGCACTCTTCAACGTATGATTCTTTCAGCTTTAATTGAATTAAATACCATTAGAAAGTCATACTTAAAGCTAATCAGTAGCAATGCTTCGTACGCAATAAAAGTGGTATCCTTTGAACAAACAGGCGGAATCCAATCAAAAATTGATTCTGACATTTAATATTGGGTATTCAAAATATCATAAATTTGAAAAAATGTGAACTAAACAAAGAAACACCGAAGTTTTCAGAATATTCATTTCGCCCTCCACATGTTAGAAGTGTATACTCTGAAAAAGGCGACTAAATTGTGCTGGAACCCTGAAGCAATTCAGCCCCTTCAGACCCCCCCCCCCCTCCCTCCCACCCTCCCTTCCTCCCTAACAGTTGATTTAAATTAAAGTCAATTGCGGCAAGCACTTTTATACGCATTAACATATTTAAATGTTTCTAGGGTGTTTGAGTTTATGAAACCCTATTAATCGGCATTTTCTAATTACGGACTATATTTTGTGATGCATGAACGTTGCTTAAAAAAGGTTACTTTGGATGTACACAGTATTACACTGTCTCCACAATTTCTACAATGGCTCTTCAACATTGACGGTTGTCATATTTTTGTGAGTGGCAATGGTTACAACCATTTACTTTCTCAAAGAATTAAACCATAATTACAGGTTGTGAAATTATAATTTACTTCAATATTCAAATTTTATCACATAAGGCCTCCATTTTAAACCTTATTTCTTTGAAAATAAACTGATTTGAGTGCTATGGAGCAAATTAAAACCCTATTAAAAGCGACCCTTTCAAATTATTTTATCATTTTACACCCCAGAATAATGTTAGTCTTCTAGAAAGTTGCTCGAAATTCAACAATCCACAGTCCGCGATGTTTTTATTTGAGCAGTTGAATATCACTATGAAAACACTGATAAGGAAGGTAGATTGCAGAAGATTGCAGCTCTTTTAACAACTATGGTGGATGAATGTATAGAAAACATAATGGAGCTCCAAATAGTTCGAACTAGGCTTGCACAACTTGCAGTTGTGCATTATTTAACCATTGATTTCCATCAACCCTTGAATCGTCGACCCGATCATTCTTTCGACTAGTGGAATCTGACTATTCCAAAGATGATGCAAGTTTGATGATCTGAGATCGTCACTACAATTTAAAATTGTTGCATTTGCTTGATTCAATTAGCGTGTTTAACTTACATCTAGACAAAGGTTTTGGAAGTATGCTTTATCGTTGTTATTAAATAAATTTCGGTGTTAATCTGATGAAAATCCTATCTGATCTTCCGACGTCCCTGCTATTGCCTATTAAAACTTCCATTGGACTGTGGACCACCTTAGAGCTAGCCTTGTCGTCCTTTTGCTGTCTGAATTATATAAAGGCGTGCTCTAATCGCATTTTTCATCCAGCCTCATCCGATCTTTCCCACTACCCTGAGCTTCCACTAGTACTCGCCAAAGCTCTTCAACCAGTATTCGTTATTAAATTGAATGGAATTGCAGGCTATATATGAAAGCTATTTTCAACTCAAAACTACTTTTATTTGAGTTTAAAAAGGTTTAGATTTAAATCCTTCATCGTTGAATTCTGCAATGGCTCACGCTATATGTGTACATCTTCCAAGTTAATAAAACTCTTCGCAAGACTAATCAAATATCTTCTTTGCATCTTAAAGAAACTCGCCACTTCCATTGCTCATACACAGGATTGTCCATACGACTGGTTTCCCACGATCACGCCTGATGTGCAAGGCAAGAAGTGTGGTTTTACCTGCTTCTGTCACTTCAACATCTTCATTTACTTAAATCGCGCTACCTTCAAAAATTGCTTTATTACTTGAAATTAATCAAAAAATACGCGTTTGTTAATTTTTCAAAACAGGCAAATCGAAGCACAGACATTTGAAACACGTTCCAATTCAATCCCTTCTACATTGAGCCATCCAATTACCATAATTGTTGGTTGACCAATCGCCTGATCATTTCTCACTTGTCCACTCTTATTTGGGTAAAGTAACTATCTGGATAAATTGATATTTCTTAGATGCACTCACCTTCAATTTGAGTGGATAGCGAATGTGTCTCACTCGAGCTTTGACTGAATCACTATGACAAAATCCCAATATATTAAATTAGCCAAGATACTCAACAATGTTGAGGAAGCAGTGAGCATGGTGTTCCGTTTGTTCTGTTTCTAGACAGTGCATGCAGCTTTTGATTGTTGGTTGGATGAGAGGTATCTGCACTCACCAACGCACCTGCTCCCTAGCCCGTTCGGTAGCACAGCCGCACGATCAGAATGTTCGAGCGCATATGACCGAATTTCAATATTGCTGAAACAATGTAGACACAATATTTCATCAGCTACGCCAAGTCATACCAATTATTTTCATAACCCAGTAGCCATCATGATCTTTTATTTCACTAATTTAACGCTAATTATTAGACGAAGATGGGTTATATCAGTTAGCAAATTATGTATGGCTTTAGATTACCTTATTAATTCATGATCTTCTCTTGTGAGTGTTCCAAAATCGAATTTATGTTCAAATCTCCACCTTCAGCCAAGCTGTTTAAGTTATTTGAAACTTGGTTTGATTCTTTAATTTGTCCAGTTTTCGTGCTGATTCATTTATCGATTAACTTCGATCGTTCTGACGCAATTGTCTTGTAAATCAGTTTTTTGCGGATTGCTACACTAACAAACCTTGACCATACTCAGTACTCTCTGTGGCAGATTCTCCTATGTGTGGAAAGGCTCCCGGAAAAGGCTACGCTACCACAGAGCTATGGAGGAAACAGGCGAACAACGTGAAATGCGTTCATCAGGGGTGCGTATTGAGTATGTTGTTTTGATGTGTTTGACAGACGGGGAACTTAGTCATAATATACTGTTTCTGGCATGATAACAACGTAATGACTTTAGTCATTGATTGGATTGGTAATCACATACTGGCTTTGACCGTTGATTGGTCGTCCTGGCTTTGGTCGAGAGGTCTCTGCTTTTGTCTTGCTAAAGTTGTGTTCCTCACAGGTTCGAGAGTTGTTTCTCATAGAGTACTTCTTGATGGCATCCTCATTAAACGAATTCAAATGTGATTAGAAGATAAATAATTAATTCTAAGACACTATTGTACAAGTTTTGGTCAATTATTTTCAATTCAGGAGCAAATTTGAATAAATATCAAACTCCTATGGATCCCGCAGTTATAATGCTTTGATTCTGAAGCATTAGATAGTCGAATCATTTATCTAGCCAAATATCTTGTGCACTATTGCCTCACCAAACGAGGAATCGTGATCCAGATGGATAAATTCCGTAAAATATTTAACCAATGACTTAATAGTATGTTAACTCTGCTGAGAATATGCAAATGAATATCGAAAGATAAGTAAATACACACGCACACAGCTCGTCTTTATAAAAACCCCAAAAGCACTGCTTAAGAAATTTTCACAAGTATGTTCTATTTTAGACCTGGACTCGGATCCGCAAGTTAAGGATAGTTTTAGGAGATCCATTTGATTTAGCGTTTTCAATTTTTGTGCTTTTCAATCGAATGGAATTCATAAATTTGGTCGTTGAAGTTGGGAACAAAGTAGCGATATAGTTCGAATTACGAAATGGTGAATCAAAATTTAGCAAAGAAAATGCAAAAGATACTAATACGATTCTGGTTAAGATCATCCATTTATTTCCATTTACTCGAAACATACTGCTATAGGTAGTTAATCAACTTTTTAATGAGATTTAAAAATCAAATATAAGTAGTATGTATGACCAAATTTGTCAATTAAAGTTATGACAAAACAAATTTAGGATGCTGATTGGATAAATCAATCAATTTAATCAGATTGATGATTGGTTATAAATGATTTTTTACTTGACTTTTAAATTTATCCACGAATTTAAATGTCTCAATTCCCAGTAATATATACGTATATTTCTACAGACTTACTGCATCTATTAAAGATTTAAAGGAACCCCATTCTTAACCACCATTTACTTTATTTATATTTATGTTTATCTGTTTTACAACCTAGTCGTTTTTACTCAAGCTACGGTGAACGGTTTCACAAATGCTAATCGAACACGGAAATCTTCAAATCGAATCACACAAAAGCAAGGATTTGGGTATTTTAAATATTTTCTGGTAGTTAATCATTTATAAATTGCTGAATCTTCGTCTTTTTTATTTAATGGAACTGAGCTAATGTCGTCGTGTTATCGATTGATCCTGAACTATTTACGATCACCGATAGCACGGCGTGCCATTGGTCATTTCCCAAGCACCTACATATTTCAAAGGGAATATCTTTCAGGAAGACAATTCGAATGATAATCAGGTAGATATTCTTTGCTGGTTTGAAGTTGTAACGGATTAGCTACCTTAATAGGCCTTGACTATTCTCGGAAACCTCTATGACAAATTCTCCTAGTTGCTAAGTCTCCCAGAATAGAAGAAACAGACGTATACTGCAAAACACGTTTATTTAGTATGGTGTGCTGGCGTGAAAGTGTGATAGGTGCTAGCAAGCTGTGTGTCAGCGTGCCGTGTGGATATGACGTGGAAATTAATCATTATATACACTTTATGGTATGGTGGCCTCATATGACTTGGGTCATTGATTGGTCAGGTAATCGTGTACTGGAATTGACTATTGATTCATCGTATTGGCATTGCTCATTGATAGGTCGAGAGGCTTCTGCATTTGTCATGCTGAAGTTGTGTCACACAAAGTGGAGCAGTCAAGTATTTTCTTTTTTCGATAATAGCTTTGCTTCAACTCCGTCAATTGTTCGTCTCCACTCCATTCCCTTTATTGTTTTGAATGAAAAATTGATTTCAAAATGGGTTTTCAGGTTGGTCTCGTTTACAAAGGGAAAATACAGTTCCTATTTTATCCAGTGGTAATGATGCTCACACCAAAAATAAACCGCTTTAACTTTAATTCCTTCATATTCTTATTTGATGTTCTACTTTTATCAAAACTTAATAGTACCTAAAAGTGCTCAGACGTTTGCTCATACAGATCCTGAACTTTTGAAGCACCATTGGTCAATAAGTCGAAGGTTATTTATTAGTTCGGATAAAACTTACAACTAGCACTATTAACACTTTCTCAAATTTTATCAGTTTAGTTTTAATTGCTTGTATCGATTTTAAATTAACTTTCTCATTCCTTAATCTCTAGGTAGATTGAGTAAGGGCCATCCATTTCTTGGTACTGAATAAGTGTGGCTTCAAATTTAGCTTGAAAGGCTTGTGTTAATATCGTAAAATTTCATTTAATTTCAGAAATTCCGCGGTCTAAATAAATCTTCATTAAGACTGAACATAAGGATAAAATAAGCACTTATTGAAGGCAATAAAGTTTGCGAAATGTTTGGAAGATGGAAATAAGAATCGGAAAGTAAAAAAAAGTACAAATGGTGGGAGCAGACGATCATTTGCCTCATATCCACCTAATGCCAATTTTGAGAGATAGCCACTGATAGCTATGTAGCCAATGGTCGTGCAGAGCTCTTACCTGGTCCTAGGTGGCTCACCCACTGGTTAATTCTGCTTGTAGGTGAGTGTACTTCATTTTGGTCCACCAAGATTATGGGAATACCGCTATTTTGATAAGCTTCTTACTTTCTCATTCATAGGCATGTATATGCATCAGACGGGAAGCTGCTCTATACATTATAATCTTCTTATTCCTAGCGATTTTTTTACTTCTTAGTCTTTTCTTCTATCAATAGTTTGACAACTCTTTCTATAACTCGAACAAGTAGTAAGGCCTTATTTCTGTCAATGCTTATTGCTATAGGCACATTAGTTGGCCATCATCAAACTTGTAAGGAATAACCTTTAATTGTCTCGAGATGTGGGTGCTGATAGTGTATTTCTTTTCAATTCGCTTTAAATCAACAAGTTGTTGTCGTTTCCATGACGATGTTCGGAGATGAATTTTCCTTAGCTTCTATAGAACTAACCTTATACAAGTATCCTGCCCAAACCATATAAAGATCATCAGTTTCAGTTAGCACATATAGCGGTTCATGAGGCCAAATTATGTTAGACCAACGCAATTTAACGTATATAAGCCGTCTAGTACGTTACTACTGAAGAATTGGAAGTAGACGGAAGTACGGATTCAAATACTCATCTATTTGGATCATTATCTGGTTTGTTTTACGTTATTAATATTTTTTAAAATTATTCAAAAAGCTCATGTAAATGGATTTAACTTAAAGTAAATGACACCTATTCAAAAATCTCCTTCATCTTCTTGCTCTATAGGCGTTAAGGTCTTTTGGTATCTCTAATTCCAGGTAAAGCTATTTTGGAAGACAGATTCAATTAGATTAAATATCCCCTCGTATAACTGATGATTGTCTTAAAGCTAGAAGTAACAACAGCCTTTAACTAGTGGGAAAACAAGGTGTTAAGCTGGAACATGCGTATATTAAATAAGTGAAAATGAATGAGGGTGGGAAAGTAAGATGACCGGGAAAAGGAATTAGGAGGAAATAGGAAAGTGTCAATGTCGAGTAAGGAAATCTCGTGTTGCGAGAAACTATGAAGGAGTTCGTGGGGTTTGCACGGCTGTTTTTAGTTGATGAATGACCAAGTGAAATTCGCAAACTGGCTAATAGATAAGTCTGTATGATTGCAATATATGGGTAGACAGAGTCCACACTTATTCCAATAAGTAAAAATAGTAATTTTTCCACGATAGCTGGGTCAGTTCTCTAAGATACAGAAGCTGTGTCTTGAATTACCTGGATATTAAAAAATTGATCCGAATTAATGGTTTAAAGAGAAATATTTTTTAGCTGAGGTGCAACCAATTGCATAATTCAAACGAATACTATGAATAAGAACCGACTCATCTGCTCAGCCTGCTCTATCTGCTACTAAATTATCCATTTTCTCTCCTACTATCCTTCTATCCCTTTTGATAAGTAAAGTTTCATATTTGCCCTTATGACTTTCTGATCAGTTTTACAGGGAATGTGCTGTAATAGTTTAAGCATCAGTAATTTATTTCGATTAACAGAGATCGCAATTCCGTTTGTGAGCAGACGAATTTCTATTGGAAATTGAAGATAATGGGTAAGAATTGTAAAGTCCCTTTAATATTAACATAACACATTTCGCCATTCCGTAAAAGCATATTCACCTCGGAAAATCTGAAGAATTTTTAAAGAAACACCTAGGAGGTAAGTCAACCATAATGAAAATGAAAGATAACAGGACTGATCTTCTGGTTCATGTTGTATATACTTAACTTCTCATTGGTTATATTTAACCGTATCTTTAACTGTAACTGACAAATGCTTCCTTACTGACCGGTGAGATTACTGTCTTAGCCCGCTTTCACCTTTAAGTTCACAATTAAAAACTCAAGCCTTTTTCAAAACGATAGAAAACAAATGCATAATTAGGTTTTCATGAATTGACATTATTGATTGCTTTTCGCACGTACTAATTAAGCCAGTGAACGAATGAGTGTTTAAACTTATGCAAAATCTATTTGCGTCAATCCTATGACCAGCCTGAAACGAAACTCCGCTAGGAGAAATAGTCCTTGTCGGGACGAACCACAACTTCTGCAGATCCTTCAGTGGAATGCTGGAGGGATGTCACAAGACAAGAAGATTCAAGTCCAGAAAATTCTGTTTACCTATAACATAGACATATTCACAATCATGGAATTCAACCTTACGGTTGAAAAACTCACATACTATCAATTTCCAGGTTAGACCTTGCATCTGCAGGTGGCAAGTGGAATATTGACTGGAGTAAAAGAAGGCCTCACATCACATTTCGAAATAATCAAGAGTATGGGCTCAATATAGGATATATGTGAAATAATCAGATTACATGTGTGGAAAAGTCAAAACCACTTCAAGATGTACGTGGTCTATAATCCACCCCAGAATAGACCCGACTTCGATCTTCTTAATATCTCATACAAAACTATAGTACTTGGAGACTTCAACGTCCACCCCAGCAGATGGGGCTATAAGACCAGAAACACAGCTGGAAAGGAAATCGAAGACATACTTAAAAGCAGCTTCCTAGAACTTATTTACAGCGATGAGGATCCTGCGACATACCTTCACTACAGTGGAACCAGAACAACTCCTGACTTGCTCCTGGTTACAAGCGACATCACCTTGCTCACACAGCGCGACTGAATCCAGAGATACTGGGCTAATGATAACTATTATAAAGCCTGTCATTTGGTATAATAATAATAATTTTGGTATTAAAGTATTAATTTTGCCCAACGCCTCCGTACGAGAATATTCTATTTGTACCATTGATATTTGAAATCACCTTACACCTTTTGTAAGGTTTTCACAAGCGTCTGGAGTAACCACCAGGCTGATGATTACACTAGGTCTTCGGAGTTTAAGGATTCTAAGGTAGAGGAGAGTCACAGCTACCAAACTAAATCGCCCTTGGATTCGCTTTTGGTTTAAAATTTCAAACTGCGTCCAGAGATGGACGATTTTTGCGGTGACATCCAAATTCAGACATCATAAAGAGGTATCATCTTGGATTTAAGCTGTTAAGAATTAAGGATTTCTTTTATAGTATCCTTCTTTTTAGGCTTGAGAAATTGTCTTTATCCATTGTCAATAAGTCCCCCATCCAGACCATTGAGGTTCGGCTAAAATTTAAGAGAGGAGATATTTAGACTGCAAAAAAATCTTTAAATGGGAAAGAGAGCCAATGGCACTTCTTGGCCCAATAACCTTTGATAAGCCCCGACCAGTGAATAACTGGCAGAGGCTATTAATGACGGCAGCGCCTGTGACTGACCTAATGGAATATAGCAATTAGGCCACTTTGAGTACAAATCGACCGAAATTAAAAGGGGGATTCCTGTGATAGGTTCATCACGACTGAGATCAACGTAAGAAAACGGGGTCTTAGCTCGAGAGCGCATGAGAACTTAACGATATGGAAGTACGGCTTAGCCTGTATTTTGAGCACCCAACATTGACACCGTTCCGTTCGTGAAAGAAATAGATTTAATGGGAAAAATTTACACGAGTTTTTTGCTCATATTATCTATCAGTGCCGACCACTTATGACGGAAAAGTACTTTGATTTAGCAGGAACGTGGCAGATTAGAAATTTGATCTTAGTTGACACGTTAAGAAGTATGAAGAAAACAAACCTTCCTTCATACCAATAGGCAGCATATTTGATTTGCGGCGAAACAAATCATTCTAGGCTTTGGAATTTATTGTTTCTTGAACATAGAAAGCTGCAAGACAGGTCGTGCTGTAACAACTTTCTGCGTGCAGTTTCTACAATGTGAGGTTCGTTAATTGTCGGATTGTTGGGTACAATTATATGTTATCATTGGGAGAGACGTAAGGGAGAATACCTTAGATGATTCGGGTAAAACAGAAGACTGACTAGCATTTCCGGAAAATTTAGAGAAACGGTAGTAGTTATTTTAAAAATCAAGAGGCATGTTGGCCTCAATTTTCGAAGAAAATAACCTTTTTATGGACGAGAATTCTCAAAAATTTGTAAGGCTTCGAGTAATCCACAGTTTCTTGTGAATTCAAATACATTTTACCTTTCAGCATTCTAATATAGACAAAAGCGTAAATATTATTCTCTCACCAATTGTTGCGTATTTATAAGAATGTAAAATAGCACCATTTCTAACCACCAAAAAATTATATGCAATTACTTAGTGTAAACCGACCTATCTAAACGTCATATTAGATATATTTTATTATCAATTTGACAAATATCTGCCTCATTCACTGACAATTACGATGTTTTCAGATATATTAGCTTTTGCGCATGAGTTACAGTGGTATTGTAAATTAAAGATTGGAGAAACTTTATCGATTACGGAATATTGAGAAACGTGAATATTTTTTATTATATGATTAAGTGATCGAACTGTCTGGTACAAAATAAGAATAGAGCCATATGCCAAATAAGTGAGTAAACTTTATTTAAGTAAATGATTTCAATGTACGTTGACTGTTTCTTCGTTATGAGCTCTAATACAGATAATAAACATTAGCCTTCTCATAAAAGTATACGTAATTTTGAATTTTTGCGAACCAGGAGACAAGTATAACATGATTTTTTTAAACTAAGAAAGCTTCAAACTAAGAAATCCAGAGAAATCTGAATAATTAGCATTTATAATTGGACATTTTCGATAATTTAACTCTTTTCTTCTAATTGTTGTAATTAGTCTGCTAATTATTAACAAAAATGTGTGAATTATTTGTTATTTATCCATTTAAAATATATATCTTAAAGATTTAAAATTGTTAAATGAGTCGAAATTATTTATAAGTGTTATAATTTATATAAGTAAACACAGTTCTGATGCATAAGATTTTGTAGTCTGGAATGGTTGCGAATTTTAAAAGTCTACTTGGTATGTCCGTCTGTTGGTCGGTGCTGTTCAAATGACGACTTCGTCTTCAAAAATTGATAGGTAACTTGTTTAATTAAGACAAATTTTTTAAATCTTTGCATGCGCTTCCTATATTTATAGCTGGTTTTTGTTTTACTTTCACTGTTTACTTGTTCATCAAATAATATTGCTCATTTTTTTTCCTTGTGAAGAATGAAATCGGCAGATGAACGGATGAGGGAGTTAAATAACAAGATTGTTGTTGATTACAGTCCAAGTGTTGGCATCAATTCTTATTTCCGTGTTTGTCGTTCTATGCTGAATATGGCAGATGAGTATGAATCAGATGGTTGTAAAATTGAGGCCTACTGTCTTCGACGACGGTTTGTCACTCTTTTTCTTGACTTCTTAAGTCATCGTCAAGATTATAAAACATGCAACTCTAGAATTCAGCACCAGTGGTCTCAAGAATGTGATCGAGTATTAAAGAGGGTTGAGGAAATGCATAATGAAATCCTAGCAACCTACAATGCTGAAGCGTTTGAGCTTCAAAAAATTCTTCGGGCACCTTCACCTCCTACAGATTTACCGACGCCTCTTTCGCCGAATACCAACGTTATTCCCTCTCCCTTAATTTCAAATTCTACATCAGCGAAGCTTTCGCCTCCTATGGTCGATCGAAGCACTAAACCCACAACTGTGTCACCAGCAACAAGTCTTATCGATGGTCTTCACCCTATTCTTGTACCCAATACTCTTGTTAGTACTTTCCTTCGGCTAGCAGAACCGAATACGCTCCGTAAACTTGAAACTTGTGGTACTCTATGTGGAAGGTTATCTCCTGAAGGCGATAAGTTGTTAATTTCTCATTTGATCATAAGCAAACAGATTGTTACGCCAAATTCCTGTACTACAACAAATGAGGAAGAATTGCTGGAATGCATAGAGTCTTCTGGGTTGATTGTTCTCGGTTGGATCCATACGCATCCTTCACAAACTGCCTTTATGTCCTCAATGGATCTCCATTGTCACCTCTCATATCAACTTATGCTACCTGAGGCTATTGCAATTGTTTGTTCCCCGACATTCAATAAAGTTGAATACTTTTCCCTCACTCCGGACTATGGTCTTGGATTTATTCTTGAGTGTCGACAGACAGGGTTCCATGAACATTCAGCTACCCGAGACCTCTATACTCGGTGTAAGCATGTTGTTTTTACAAACGCCCCTATTGAAGTTCGAGATCTACGATAAACAACGCTATCTTTTTTCAACATTCCTGCCCTCTTCGTACCCCTTCTCCACTTCTTGCTCAATCATTGAATTATTTTTGTTTTGTCTACAATTGGAATTCTCGAGATGACGTGAAGCTGACAACATCGATCCGTATTTGTGAATTTCATTGCTACCTCACGTGTTGATTCTGATTATGAAAAAGCCTATTTCATGCTGAAGGGGATTCTTTTATCCAGGTAGTACGTGCTACCTGCTTTCGCAATAAGTGTTTTTGTCATTTTCTTTTTGTTTTCATATGTATAAGTGTTGAACCAAATCTTGAAAATAGCTGATTTATTGTTCACTTGACTCTTGAGTAGTTTTTTTTCTAATTACTTTATTTTTATCAAATTGAACATCAATTTAGAGCGTACTTCTTCCGAAAAAGGTATTGGCCAATTCTATCATAGGTGATTTCTCTAAGCTATTTATTTTATTTAATAAGTGGGATTTGGACGTTGATCTAGCTAGATTGTCTCCTATTACGTCCAGTTACGTTAATTATGGCTATTACAAGAAGCGTCGTTTAACTAAGCGTTGATTAAATAACTTTTGCCTTGCTGTGGCTGAAAATATTGACTAAATGACCAGATATTACTTGCAATTAGAAAGCAAGTTGGTGGTTTCGAGATCAATGTCCTCTGGTGCTAGAATGGGTTTCTCCTTAGAGCAGCTTCACAGTACCCTGCACCTGCATCCCTCCTAGTTGACTTGGTAGACTTTAAAGCAGGCGCAAATCACTATTTTTGGTTATATTTTGCTTCTGGACATGACTTGAAACGTATTCATTTGTTTATTTGTTAATGAGTTACTATTAGACCCGAATTTTATGCTTATGCTAACCAGTCACTGCAAGTTTGGAGGATGTTCGAATAGGTTCAATTTAAATCCTTTAGTTCCGAAATCTGTCTTTCTAAATTTATTTGTTGGAGTGAGTTATGCATGCTTCTAGCTTCATAGTTGCGTGTTTTTTGTCAAGTGACGAAGAAGACGTATGTAATGTGTCTCTTTTGAGTGTGATCGATTTGTCTTATGTTTTTTTCTAATGATCAGTACATGCAAATACCCAATATGCAACTGTCTGATCCTTAACGTTCTTTTCACACTATCTCATTCTCATATTTCTGGACTTTTATAAGAGTATGCAGTCATTTTTAAATAGATAGTCAAAATATTATTTCTGGCAATTTGAATCAGTAGTAAGTAATATTTGAAGTACGGATGACTTTTCTCTTGTGCTTTTGAACTATTTCTCATCAGTCTAGACGACCGGACCAGCTAACTCTGAACTAATGCCAAAAAAAATTGGATGGTATGATTCATAATGGTAGTGTCACGAAGAAGAACTTAAAGATTGGGGAATGGTGACGGAATTTTTATTTCACAATTTGAAGTCGGCTTATAACGTGGTAAAATCTGTTGCGTCATATCCAGGTGGTACATAGGGTAATCGCTAAGCAACGGCATTTTGGGTATGCCGCAACTTTCAGTAGGTTCTAATGCATATGAGATTCCTTTGATCAGCCTCGTGGCTTCTACAAGGAGTAGTATTAAAGTTCGTTTTCCTCCACAGAGTTGAAGTGGTGTCAAGATAAAGTATGTGTAATTCGTACTTTGTGTTCCAGTTCTTCCCCAAACACCTATTACTGGCAAGAGTTTTGCGCATTGTTTCTTAACATAAACATTGACCGATGTTAGTTATTAGTTCTCTTATGAAGGTATATGGTAGGATCAATATCCGTTCAAGGATTTGAAGTCGATTACTAAATTGTAGTTTCTTGGCTCATGAGATAAAGATTATTCAAACCTCTGAAAAATAGGAGTATTATTAGCTTTCGGTTAGGAATTAGTACACCTATTTTAAAAAACAGCAAATTAAGTCCATTGTTATGTTCTTCTCTCTGAAGAACTTTAAAATGAACTTCAAAATAAAGATCGCTCGTCGGTTGGGAGTGTAACTTGAGATATCTCGCTCATTCACAGATGACATTAAATTAGATCTGGCTCCTGACAAAAAGCCTCGTTAAGGGTTGACACAATTTGGCTAGATACTCACTCATACAACCTATGTTCTTTTTAGGGTTAACAGATTGCATAACCCTTTTCCGAATGACGAGACCATAAGTCGTGTAGAGTCATGGCTCATTCGACTGCTGAAAGTGAAAGAGAGTGGAACGATGGGGAAAAGCAGAAGAAATTGTGAGAAATAGGCGAAGTATAGTAAAGTGGTTGACGGATTTTGCGTATATGGTTAGTTGAAGGGAATCGATTTTATCGCGCAGAAGCAAGTTGATATGGGGGTAGTTCAACAAGAGGGAGAGAAGGGCAAAAAAAAATTACGAATTTGTACAAATTTATCAAAATTTGAGGTGCATAAATTTTGTACCTTCTTCTAGAATGGACTTTATATAGAATAACTTTTGATACTTCTAGCTCTAAAATTGGCGGTACTTAACGCAAACGGTATGCGCTCAGATTCTGCCAGGCTGAGGAATATCTATTAAAACTGGTTACCATGGAGTTCCGTGGAAATGACAGTGAATTGTCTAACATTCGACCAAAGTTTATTATGAATTCCCTGTATGCGAATTCATATTGAGAGAGCTCAGATGTGTGAAAAGGTTACATGCTGGTAACGCTTTACGAGTATCTTGGTATCAAGAAGAAAATTTTCTCAATAAAGAGAAATCCGTCCAAATTAACCTCTTGTCTATATTGGAATTTGTCTGGGAACTCGGGAAACAAACCGAATTGGTATAACTCAACCGTAAAAATTAGGCAAAAGAATTTATCCCAAATCCAATAGATTGATCAAAGTAAAATTATTTCTATATCTTGACTTTAATTTCTATTTCGAATCAGCCCACATTTCGCCTTATATCGAATTGTTTAGTGATCCAAGTTCTGTACTTTTTAACATATCTATGGATAATGACAATGAGTATGCGAAAGCTTAAATTGTAGCTTTTATGCCAGGAGGACCAGAACGTATAGTTGACTGATTGCTATCTAGACATACGGTTAATTTGGCGGCGTTATGTTATCTGTGGTTTATAACGTACTTGTTTTAAAATTTGTCCGGGTGTAGTGCAGTAATGCAAATAGGTAGGTGGATATATTCACACACTTTTTATTAGCCATCTTAACTTATTAGAAGCCCAAAAATATTTAAGTAAAAGATTGTTGGAGTTTTTTTTCAAAGCTGAATATGTACACATTATATGTCACTTAAAGCAGTTATACAAATTAAAATAGCCTTTAAAGCAATAAAGGATAATTTTTGAAATGAAATAACAAAATAATCATTTTATCAACTAATTTCAGAAAAAATACCTTCAAGCACAATTCCCATTATGATAAGAAATTGATTAATGTTATTCTCAAAAATTTTATAAAGATAGAATATATAACTTTCACATTAAAATTCTAAATTCATGAGGTCTAAGCGCAGAAAAGGTAATATAATTGAAATGTACAAAGAGAAATTTTGAATCAACATAAATTATGTCCATTTAATATAAATATATAGGGAGGGGATAATAAAATCTGTGAAGGCTCAATAATTAGCACATAAGGCATTATTCCGATAAAAAGGCAACTAAAAGAATACCACTAGATTAGAAAAAGATTGGGAATGCTAAAACTACACATTTTTGAAATTGCTAAGCTTATTATTAAATTAAAGCTCTGCAAAACGAAATGCGATTATGTCAAATTTCACAATCGAGTGAATACAAAATATATTGATTAGAGCCAAATTCATGACTAGTGCAATATCTTAAATTTCATAGACCCATTCATTAACGCTAATTCGTTCATTGACGAAGCTATATTGTAAAACAATACCTGAGGCTTCTAAGGTTTGTTGAATATATGAATATTGAGAAACTATGGGGCCGAAACTAAGATGATATAATAATTTATTCGATAATCCAATACTTTGTTACTTAAGCTTTCATGAATGCTCCTTTGATATGTTTATCTTTTCCTTAAACCTGTCGGAAAATAATTGTATTCTTCAAGTAATATCTTTTTAAACTAGTACGTAGACATAAATATACCTGAATTTCACTTGTTTCATCACTGAGGACCATGAGCAGTAAAAGGGGAAGTTATAATATTTTTTTCTATTTTTTTACTATTTCTTATAATTTTTCAGTGTGTTTTGCCGAATCAGTAATACATTGAATATTGGCATTGAATGTGTTTTAGTTATCTCCCGGCAGCTAATATAGCATATATATAATCCCCTCGAAGTTGATTTATGTTTTGACCCGGTGTTTTCATGAAGTTGACCTGATGAACAGTTGACCTGATATTCTTCAAGGTCTGCTTACAGTTTTGAGTAAATATTGTTTGGAACCAATATATAAAATTTATGTTGTTTTATGCGTTCGATATTCACTATTTTATATGTTCACATCGTAGAGTATCCTCAGATTCGGCGCATTGATCCGGTGAATGTTTTGTTGGCGTTGTTTGAAACTGGCATCTTCATATATCGAATCCGGTGGCAATCGAAAACTCGGTGAATTTGTATATTTGTATACTTTTCGATGAAACAGACTGTAAATAAACCCGGTGAATTATTACACTTGCTTCGATACTTTCCCTGGGCTTGTAATATTAAAGCTAGTAACAAGTCGCTTTAAGAATTTTTAAACTGCAATTTGGTAGTATCCAGAAATACAGGGGAGATTTGTTTCAGAGCTTAAAATTATTTCATTTTCTCAATAAAGTTAACGTATGTTCATTCTCAATAATGATATCGTTATTGTGTTTGACCATTTCATTGTTACTTTCTCGTGAAGAGTAAATAGAATGGCTATAATGATCTTTTATAAGGCTTTAGTTGCCGATTTTTAAATTCAAAATCCCCCTAGGTGGGAACTGGGGATGGTTATACTAGTAAGGTATGGACGTATTGGTTAGTGTTTGCGCACCTCATTTTGCACAGTACTTGTGCAGTTATACTCTCAGCTACTTATTTAGAGTCGATTAAGCTACTGCGTATATGGGTTTATCTTCTCACAAATCCACTCTTGTTTGATCGGCAAAAGATGGGGACCACAAAAAACATTATTTCAATCACTGAAGTTGCCTTTTCGTTCCATATTTTTCGAAAACTTATTTGAATCACTACTTCCTGCTTTATTGACTGTATCGCTAATTTTCGTCATAAGGATAATCAAATACTTCAAGCCTTTTTAGGTCTAAGAGAAAATTGGGACTGATTGAAATCTTATATCGAAGATCCATTAAAAATGAACTTCAGTGGATGTTTTCATATAAACAGTGGCACATTTCTTCCAACTCTGGCACAGAAGACTCAAATCTTCAATTCGGCGTGGGCCGAATTTTCTATTTTTTCCCCAAACCATGTGGCTCTCATCTTTACCAGCCCAAATTTACGGAAACTATTTAAGTGTCGAAGTGATAAATAACGAATAATAGTGCCTGATTGTATAGTAATAACTATTTAATTAACCAGTTCTGTATTTTAAAGAATGGTCACTTTCTTTTATCAGAGCTTTATAAGTAAGAAAGTGTTACGAAAGGAGGAAAATCTATATCAGAAAGCTCAATAAAATTTAAATTTTTCAAAAGTTTTAATCATGTCTTAGACATAACGTGAGTTTCTTAGCTACATAATCTTCGATACAAAAATTCATATATCCATTAGTTTACTCCATTTTCGTAGGAAAACAAATAGTTTAAATAGGGTGAAGTAAAGGATCATGTGTTCGATACTCATCGGTGTACATTTAAGTTAACAAAATTCTCCACCGCAAGGATTAAATCTGACTAATAAGAGGGGTGACGGAATACGATTCAATGTGGTGGTTCCACTATACTACTCTTGTATTCAAGATGAGTACTGGAAAACACTTTAGTAAAAGGGCTTGGGAGTTTGATTAGTAGTACATAATTTTTTAAAGTGCAGCAATAGTAACCCGCATCAGCTTAACGTAATTGAACATTCTCTTATATTGACTTTGATAATTCGATAAGTAAAATTTAGTTTTTTTTTTCATTAAACACTAACTGTATCGGCATTAAAGGCAACTTGTACAGCAACCAATCCGTTGAATATCGATATCTTCAAAATTTGATTGACTGAAATTAAGGCAAAAATGTTCGCTAATGATAAGTAACAAAACTTGTTCCATTAAATTTATAATAAATTACAAAATAACAACTTTCTAGATTATTGTGTACACTTTTTAGTGATCCAAACTAGACCAGACGTCGCCCCTGAGTCAAGGTCGCTGTAATGACCACTTGACTGTCATAACAGGGAGCGACAACCCACCTCCATCAGTCTAAACACATTTGAATAATGTCTACGATGCCCTCAGACATTTTAACCCCATCATCTAGTTAATATTTATACATGGAAAGTTTTAAGGTAAAAAGTGTGGTGGGAGTGAAGCGCGTGAACTGAGTTAATAGATAGAGCAATTGGAATCTTCCCTACTTTAAGATTAATTAAAAGCTGAAATTCAAAAATGATTTGCATGGGAAAGAGAATAAAGTAAAATTTAGATCTAGGTCCAGAAAAAAAACATTGTCTTGAATTTGTTAAGATGAGTTAGTAGTAAGAGATTTCAATATATTTTGAAGTATGTGAAATTCATATTGAAGAAGAACTGCCAAGATGAGTCCACAAAATCTTCAAAAGTATAACTTAACAGAAAATTCGTCAGATTCTATGTGAATTGTATCAGAAGTCTGGCATCAGCAGCACTTCCGAGGAGTTAGAACTAGAAAACCACGTGATGGTCTAGGTTCGAAGTAAAGATTATTTCACCATCTCGTCTACACGCTAGAAACTACCTTATTCCCAGATGTTTACTAATCGTACATTTTTACTTCTCATCAACTTGGCGAATGTAAACACCCGTCACCGTCATAAGAACAGTGAAACACATTAATTCCTCAAGATAAGCTTCAAGAATCTGCAGAGAGGGAAATAAAAAATGATAAAACGGACCATAGTGCTAAATGTATTTTATCCTTGGTGAAGTACTTTTCTAAGAGACGCCATAGGAAAGTGTCTAGCCAAGCCAGTTTACTTTCAAGAAATTTGAGCACGAGAATGTTAATACACAAACAACATTCCTTACAACCATATGGGGTACTCGACGCCTTGACCTCATAATCTACCAATTGAACCCCCATACCCTCCATATATTGCATTCGTCTCATATTCCTATTAATTTCACCAAACATATTAGACAGGATGAGACGGTCCTCAAAAATCTGATCAGACGAAAAGCATTCTCTACTCAACAATAGAAAGTTAAAGCACATCGTTGGATTTCTAACGGAAGAACATTCTATAAAGTTGATTAACAGAGTCTGCTTTAGTCCTTTTCACCCACATTTAAAACGCATTCTAAAAAAAAGACCCCGAGCATTAGTACATTTGCAAACATGAACCGACATTTAATAGAAACGTCAAAATTGCGTCTTCGAATTTTATAATTTTTATTATGGCGTTCTTTAGATTTAAAAACGATATTTTTTTGAATTTTGAATTTTACTTATTTTGAATATTGAATAATTTAATTTAGCTTAAAATATAACAGATATAAGTTATGAGACATGATTATTTATGCATATTTTAGGTGAAGATTATAAACATTGCCAATGAACAAATATTAGTACTCGAACCGATAAATATGAAAGTAAAAAATAAAACAACTAAATACCTTTTCCTGGTAGAATTTTGCGAAAATTCAAATATAGCTGCTTACAAGATCGTCGAAAATGATTTAAGGTACATCGGAAAATATTCTTATGCAATTCTGTGGAAGGAACTATCCGATTTCAAACCATAAAATAGGAACACTCATTTGAACACAGAGTAAATATAAAATTATGCCTAAGCACTAAAACCACGCAGTTCACAAAACTTGCAAAGCAAATAAGTATTTCATTTGTTATTAAGATTAAAACATTTCATGCGACATCGACCATTTGAGTATGTTGATCGGCTGGAATAAATTTGACAGGAAAATCGCGTTAAATGACTAGAGTTTACAATTAAGTTTGGCTCACACAAAGTTAGGCATCCACCGACGAAGAATAATCCCATGAATAATGAATATGATAATCTTTTTGATTTTGAAATAATAAATTCATGGAGATATTGACGATTAGAAATGACTGACATCTCAAGTGGAACTGTCTGCGTATAAAATAACTGAAGTTATAAATAAATCAGATTGACTTTTTGACAACATTCAGACTGATTTATCGTCGATAGAAACTTATTTATTTATAATACATAAATATGGTCTGCTTTAAATTATTTTAATAGCACTATAACAGCTTTGGTAAATAATATCAATTATTAACGAAATTTTTAATTCCCGCTATTTCATTCACTTCTTAAATTACTTTAGTACTATCTCCTGAGTTTACAAAGCCACTAGAATTTTGGTTAACTAAATTATTGTATTCGAAAGCCAAATAATATTTCAACTTAAGAAATAACGTATGGCAGTCACGTGACAGATATGTATTTTAAAGGAGTAAAACACAAATTGATAGAAATCTTTAGAAAAACGATTGTTCTGATATTTCTATTAGAATTTAATACGATTAATATCGCATGTGATTTAAATGAATGAAAATATCTTTTACATTTTAAATGGCTTATAGTGTACTATTCAATAGAACGACAACAAATTTGGTCATAAAAATGTCAAAATTAATATACAAAATACGTATATGCACATAAATATATATAAATTTGTATCAATTAAGCTTGTAGCGGATTAGCTACCTGACTAAGCCTCTCTGTACTCAGAAACCTCAGTGACAGAGTTCTCCTAGTTAGTACCTCCCACTGAAGTAGCTAAGAAGAGATAGAGGTATCCAGGGCACGCGTTTATTCTAGACATGCATGGCGTAACAAGGGAGGAAGCTTGGTCATTCAACATGGCGGATTAAGTAAAAC
The DNA here is from genome assembly GCA_000469805.3 of Hymenolepis microstoma. Lineage (NCBI taxonomy): Eukaryota > Metazoa > Platyhelminthes > Cestoda > Cyclophyllidea > Hymenolepididae > Hymenolepis > Hymenolepis microstoma. Next base: position 2,568,937 of record LR215995.1, on the reverse strand, counting down.
GAACGGAGGCTTTTGATTGAATATTGGCTGTGTGTCCACGCACTCAATTCGTAAGCGAAGTTGAACGGCCGCACCTTCATGTCACGCTGTGAGCTCATGCGATGGCGCGTCCCACAAGCTCATAGAAAATAAAGGATAATTATGATGAAAATCAATAAAAATATCAACAAACTTAAAGTCAAATTATATTCATGTATATGACGATATAAACCTTAAAATCAAATACCTTGTCTAAGTTATATCAACACGGATCGTTGTATATAAATATGAATACATAAGGGTAATTTAATTACACTAAGTTATGTATCACAATATGAATTTATTGAATTTTAAATTATTTAAAATTATAGTTGAATCGATTTATAACATACATATTTCATCATATCATTTGCACATTGTATTTTTGTTTGAATAACTGGATGTTTGATCGGCCTCTTCGAAGCACTTTCTAGTGTAGGTGTTTTCTTTTATAGTAAGTTTTGCATCTTTTTGCTGTATAAAAATGCGTATTTATAAGTTTTTCATCTTAGTCTTTGAAAATCTTCTTATTGTGTATTTCCATCATCTTAGTAAATATGTCTCTGAACAACATAACAGGAAACCAATACGGTCCTATTATTCCAAATAAAAAGCCTACTCGGGAACCTCCTAAAATTGTTTCTACAAAAAATGTTTTTGGTGAAGAATCTGAAGATGAGGAGGACGCCAAATTCGTATGCTCTCTCGTTTATTATAATCTCTTTTTAGAAACGTCCGACTTTTGATGTCAAGATGGAAACATTGAAAGCTAGTCTGCGCAAATCGGTATGTTTTCTTTTCTGTTTTGTATGTTATATTTAGACAAAAATTAATTTAGAAAAAGCTCTTGAAGAAGACGCCTCTATTTTTCAATATGATGAAGTTTATGACAAAATAACTCGAGAAAAGGAACATAAAATTTCAGAGATGAGTATGCCCGCTGCAAGAAAGGTTAGTTCTAATCTTATTTATAATTTATTCTTATCTTTCGATAATAATTTATTTTAAAATTTTATAGTCGAAGTACGTGAATAAACTTCTTGAAGTTTCTGCGGTTAGGAAACTCGAGAAGGAGCTTCATAACGAACGAAAGGCACAAAGAGAACTTGAGGCTGAAAAGGAAAAGTATGCTGATAAGGAGTCCTTTGTAACAGGAGCATATAAAGCGAAAATGGCTGAGTTAAGAGAACTCGTTGAAAAGCGTCGACAGGAAGAAGCGATAGAGGATGTTATGGATATTACCAAACAGGACGGTTTGGGAGGATTCTATCGGTATATGTACGAGCAGAAAACCTATTCTGAGCCGATCTCGAAATCACAGGATGTCGCCACTGAAAAGGTATGTGAATTAGAATTCCATTGGTTATGTATCACCGAGAATTTAGGTTAAAGTTCGGGCTTATTAACTGTTTGATCAGTCATTTTTGGCTATTCGATTTTTTAAGACTTATAGTTAGGTTTCCGAGGTACTTAACATCTGTTTGTACAATCACTCGATGTTCATTGTTGGACGAAGTCCCGGTTAGTTAAATGGAGTTGTGGATCAATCTATAACGTGTCTAAATCTTCATTATATTGTGTATTTCCTCCATTACCTTGGTACTAGTTGCGAACGACAACCCATGTCTTCATCTCTAATCTTTACTTTTATTCAATATTTGTTATCTTTAATCCGCATCGTTTTGTTTTCTTAAGTCTATATCACAAATATGCAAAAACGTCATTTTGTTATGAGTTTCATGATAATGGAGATGTGCAAAAGAAAATTTTGTCTGTGGAGATGTGGTCCCTGCGTAATTTCGTGCTTTTATTATCTTCTGCAGGATGAGAAATCAGAGAAATCGCCATTGTCCAAGCGTCGCTCTCCATCTCCACATAGCAAATATCGCCACGAGGATGATAGAGGCCGATACAGACCTTCGTCATCTCGAACTCGAAAGCCCTCATCGCCTCCGCGTTACAGAGGACACCGAACTGAGGTAGGAGCCGAGTTTCCTTCATTTTATTTGCCCGATTGATTAGTAAAGAAAAAAATTAATTTTAGATTGGCATACAGTTAATCCGACCACTGGAAACACTTTTAAGCAAGCCTAAATTACTCCATCAACTCCTAGCTCCGAGAGGTGGATGTCTAAATTATTGGAAGCATGTGTTTATTGGTATACTTTACGGTGATTATCAACACCAGATTAAAGATAGTATTTAGTCGCTTCTTATTGAGATGAAGGCACTTGTCCGTGACTTCAGTTCCCAGACTCATTTGTGTTATAAATGGGAAATGTTTATAACAGCGATCCACTTCATTACTTCGGTCGGAACCGAAAATGCCGAGAGCTGCCGTTAGCATACGTTTAGTTAAGGAATGAACTGGGTTTTTGAGGACCCGAATATAAAACGCTAGTCAATTTTAATTGTAGGTCAGTTAGGAATTATAGAAGACGTCATATTCCTAGTCATTAGTTACTATTGAAGTCCTCGTTCGATGGCTTACCAAATTATAGCATTTGCGCAACGAGTCGTTCGTGCTTTAACTTATCATCTAACTATATATTCATTTTTATATATGAACATTTTGTCGCAGTACACGTTTAGTAATTCCTACTGATAACTGACATGTCTGCGCTTGGCTGGGTAGTAGCTAAGGTATCTGATTTCCCTAGATATTTTATTGGCTACTATGATAGTTGGGTAGATAGAGGAGTTAGAATAGGGACAACCAGAATTTATTGGAAAAAGTCAGGAAGCCACGAAAGGGAAAGAAAAGGGTGCGTCTGTAGGTTTGTGGGTAGAGGACCATTTTCAAAATGGGCTCATTTAGATGGTTAGAGGCAAACAGAAGGTAAAGATAGGTAGTAAAGATACTCGCAGATTTTTAAAGAGAGAAGATTTTGACATCATGATAAATAAATCAATTTAGCCACTATAGACATTTAAATTAATTTCATTTGTGAATAGATACCGGAATATGAATATCTTGGTTGTATCACGGATTGTATGTAGGTCGATTGTTATCTTGCCCATGGAGAGTTCAAGCAGTAAAAGTAACGGAAACGAAGGTCCTCATTTTGTTAAGCTACCAAATTGGGCGAACTAATGAATCAGAAGCGTATTTTAGTAGCTAATAACAACAAACAACCATTTGTAAATGAAAATTGGACAAGTAGCTGTGTGAACCACCATGAGGTGTAGAACGAATAAGTGAAGAGGCGGAAGGGTATAAGCAAAAAAGGACAGTCGAGTGTGCTAACATGCTTGGTCATCAAATTCGAATAACTTTACGCTGTATTGCTTACAATTGATGTCTTATTATTTGGGAGTTCTCTGCACGCATGCTGCTTTTGCTCACTTCTCAATCTCTTGCATGACTACATTTTCTTGAATGTTTTAAGGCACATACTTATTACCCCACTAAGTATAACAAAATACCTGGGTAATTCATAGGTCTACGGGGAACCTGAGATCATCATGGGATTAAGCATCACTGCATGGTTAAGATAATTATGTTTCGGAGATTAGTGGCAACCAAGACAAAAATGTTAGTCGCCAATAGGATGCAGTTTTCACAATGATCAAAACTTTCATAAACTTTGCTCATTTATTATTCTTTTCTAATTTTAGTCAAGTCGTCGAAGCGTACATGTTAGACATCGGCCAGATAAAGATAAGCACGCCTCGTCGTCCTCACATCATCGACGTCACTCCAGTAGCCCCGAGAAGAATGATTCCAGATATCGTCATTTTGGCTTCAATGATCGTAAAAATGGAGAAAACCGGAGGAAAGATAGGGGCGAAAAAATTTCGACAAAGGAGGTGGAAAAGAAAGTTGAACAATCACCGCCCCCTCCAGGTTTTATTCTAGCCAAACCGCGACAGATTACGGATGAAGAGATTCAGGAAGCTAGGAAACGATACTTGGCTCGGAAGTCGGCTGGTCTTAACCGTCCTACTGTTGTTCATTCAGATGATGAATAGTAAATTAATCTACCTTATTTGGAAGTTTGTACATAATATAATTTTTGTAAAGAGAAAGTGACTTTTCGGAGCGTATTTAGTAATTGAGCTCATTAAGCAGTCACTTCTGCTAAATCAGATAAAGTGAGTTTTCATATGAATGATCAATGCATTTTTAAAAGGACTCAAAGGCACAGGGATTGGCCTGATTATATGTTGATCCAATTTGCTGATCAAGAATAGAGCTTAAGTTAAAAGGCGAAAATACTCGCAAATTTCGGTTGCTAGCATACTACTTATTAATTGATCTAATTACTTATTAGTTCTGCAGCAGATAATAACCAAAGGAGAAATAAATTGGTAGAAATAAGAAGGCATATTGTGTACCTACATGAGCGTGAAGTGAAACAAACGTCATCTTTAAGTTAGAGATTCTAGAATTTGAAATGATCTTACGTCAAGTGGCTCTCTTTTGGGACGATTTATTTAAAATTAGCGAAGACGAACGTGTGAATGACCTTCTTGGTTCATTCATTTTGATGATCGGTTTTTCGCGTCTCATGCGCGAGAGGTGAACCTTACAGCCTAACCCGTCTGAACCGTTCCGCATTAATTATTGCAAAAAAAGGTGGTCCTCATCTTGCGGGTGTCGTGTAGCGGTGGCATCCATGGAATTGAGATGAGGTCAGTGGAAGCTCTCTAGAGGGCGTACCATATGCCCATTTGTTTATTGTATCTGGGTCTTGTGAACTCTGAACCGTGAATTGGTTCGTTCGAGATTCAGCCTCTATTTGAGGAGAACTAGAGGACTGGGTTAATTTGACTTCTTTAGAATCCAGTTAGTCTTCATGAATCATTACTCAGTATTTTTGGAGTCCTTTTCCCATGGGTTTTCCACCTTCAACAATGCTTTCATGATGATGCTTTAACCTTAGAAAAATGTTCCCACTAAACCTACTGAATGGTTTTGTTCATATAACATAGAAGAATTAATTGAACTCCGTGATTTTCATCTACTATAGTTCTTCGAGTTTCATCCAGACTCAAAATACTCTCATTTAGATAATCGGAAAAAATTGCACTTTATTTTTTTACTTCACTTTGAAAATCGGTATAAGTTTGACAAATTTTATCAGAGAGGATCACCAGGGAGGTCATGAAGATAGACGTAGTCGAGTTTTAAGAGTCATATTGACCTCAAGTTTGTAGCGGATTAGCTACCTAACTAAGCCTGACTGTACTCAGAAACCTCTGGCAGATTTCTCCTAGTCCGTAAGATCCCCAGAATTAGCTAGGCTAGTTGCAAGGCTAAGAAGAGACAGAAGTATCCAGAGAACGCGTTTATTCTAGACATGCATGGCGTGGAGTGTAACAAGGGAGGAAGCTTAGTCATTCAACATGGCGGATTAAGTAAAACGAACGAAGGCTTTTGATTGGCCATTGACTGTGTGTCCTCGCACTCAATCCGTATGCGAAGTTGAACGGCCGCACCTTCAAGTCACGCTGTGCGCTCATGCGATGACGTGTCCCACAAGTTAAATACTTCATTCAGAAGTTTTAACTAGCAATCTAATCGGATTAGCCGAATAAGAGATAGATAAACATAAGAGTTATGGTTAGCATAGAAAATAAATGCATGAAATTATTATTTCTACTGATATTAAGGGCTACACTAAAAAGTGGAGCAAGGAATCGGGGTAGGAATAAGATGTAAAACATGTCGGGATGTCTAGTGACTGCGGTCTCATTGAACATTGCTTGTTTTCAAAAATTAAAACGTTACAAAGGCTGATTAAAAGAAAACTGCGTGTACTAGACAATTGCTTTTAGAGGCCTTCTCAGTTAACAACTGGTTAAGATTCATTTAAAGTAATGCATTGTCGCCAAGGTCAAGCGCAATTATTAGCATTTGTACAGTTACTTAATTTGAAAGCCAGTAACATGAGGAATATACGACCATGAATTGTTCTGGAACATTGAATGAGACGGAGGTTAAAAATCGGACATGTAAAATATTAACAAATAAGTGAAAGAAGGCGTTTGCTATTTACTAGGATAAGGCCGAGTTTGCAACAAGTTAAAAAAATAACACCACCAATGATTATAAGCATTACGGACATCAACTTCAATAAAATGGCATATTGTTATTAATTAATAAATTTTAATATCTCTGTCAAGGATGAACACAAGAAATCCTTCCATTCAGAGGGATGGGAAAATGAAAATATCAAAAATCTAAAATCACAAACGTTATTAAAACTTCCGCAAAAGAGTACACAACACTTTTACTTATTTATATTACTGATATTTACTAGACAGCTTTATAATCCACCCCAGCACCGTAATGAGTGCAATAATTAGAAAACCATGTGCATGTTCTGGTTCGTACAATGCAACAAAATTAAAAGAAATATATTTACTTGCAATAAAATTAGACAGTTTTAAGACAGGAGGGATTCGAAAACAATTCAAAAGTTTTGTTTTTAATATCTATTATGATCCAAAAATGACACATCTTAACTCTGCAAAATATTAATTGGATTTCGTTAAATTAGAAAATTAAACTCAAAAACTATAAAATTCATGATAAAGACAAGTAAAACTGGTATTTATGAGTCAAATAATGCTATTTATATTAAAATATATCATTTTAGTTTTAATGGACAGGCAAGAAACATACTTAATACCGCCACATCTGTTTGGTCAGCTTTTATTAAATGACGTGCAGATGAATTAAAATAGGCAGTAATTACATTTTCTTAAATATGAAAATTTGTTGCCTATGCTACTGTTTGGTCGTTACAAAATTTTGCATTGCATATTAGTATTTTCCTACTCATTTTGCTTACCTAGATCCTTATACAATTGCAATGTTATTATTACATGCATTTGGTGAATTCTTAATAATTCCCTTTTTGTTACTCTTTCAAAGGTCATTAGTTAAATTGAGCGCATTCGCTATGGCTTCTGGGACAGTCAACGGATCTAATAATTCTTCCGGGTCTGCCAATCATAGCCACAGTCTAGAATACTTGGATATGGTTAGCAATATCGAAACAGTTTCCATCAGTTCTCACAAGGTTCGTTTTATTTTTACTCATTTTGACCTTCCATTTTACTTAGACTTTATCTATTTATATCTCTTTTATCTTAGAAAAGCTCTCTCGTTGGATCGACACCTTTTGATCCAAAGAAAAGTAGAGTTACTGTGCAGCGTCCTGGGGAACAAAAAGCTTACCAATGCGGCCCCAATTCCCGAAAGAATAAGAAGGCTGACTCCGTATGTTATACTTAAATATTTCTTCGTTATCGTTATTTAATCTTTGTTTTTATCTTACATCCCTTTGCATGTCTAGCTCGTATTATTATTGAAACAACAAAATAAAGACCTCATTTCAATTGTTTATATTTTTCAGTGTCTTTGTTACCGTAAAAAACTTCAATGCACTCATACTGTTTAGTCTGAAAAACATTATGGTTTCGGTTTTTATTAATTTTTTTATCTTTTCTTGGTGATTGTGCTTATTTTCAAATTTTTCCTGTGCTTCTTATATACTGTGTAAATACACTGTAATATTGCTGAGTGTTCACTGCTATACACCGTGGCTTTGGTTGCTCAGACCCTGTAGGAAAAGGATATTTGTCTCAATAACAGTTGTTTTTCATTTATTATGGAATTGCTTTGAGTGAATAACTTTTATTCTGGTAATGCAGCGGTGGTGAGACTTTATTTCCACGTGTATGGGCGGAACGGGGAGCTAGTTCTTCGAAATATGATTTCCGGTTGAGTACTGAACATATTCGCCCCAAAATTCCGTCAAAAATATTTTTTTTCTTGATAATAAAATATTTTCAGAATTCTGGCTTAATGCATGGGCAATACAAATAAACACGATAATGTTTAGAATGAAGGTAAAACTTTGCTAAAATGCTTTATCTCAATTATTTAGAAGTCTAGATTTGGTAAGGTTGGTAATATGGTATTGAGGATGCAAATATTTTTAGAATATTTCGGGTTTAATGGTATTAAATCCCATTAGTGAAATCTAGGATTTTGATCAAGCTAAAATAGTAATTAATTTTTTTATTGGAGACTAATCAAAAGGTTAAAGCAAAATGTGTATGGAATCATATAAGGGAGAGAAGGCGGTAAACAGGTTAAAGTAGAGATGGTTGGAATTAAAAGAGTGAAACGTTTTGCTTCCTTTTTTAGCCTGTTGATGTGTAACCAATTAAGAAATTACTATCTGACAATCGAGACAACGCTGAGATATCAGTCAATATATACTTTCGATAGAATACATTGGCAAGCAATATTGGGATTAATTTCGTTCTAATCGTGCATTCCTTTACAGTGATTGCTACCGTTAATTTGCAGTCACTGCAATTTTCCAATATTTTAAGGTTTAGATATGAGTTTATTTAGAGTTTTCTACATCCTGAGATTTTACTGAGGTGTTCATTTAATGTTTTTTATGTTACTTTAATGATTTATCTCTTCTAAGCAATTTCACGTGTTATTAATAGTGTTCAAATTTCGCCTGAATTTGTCTGCAGAGTTTGTGAATTGGGATCAGTCTTGAGAAAATGCATATTTGTCGGTTGAAGGGAACGAAATTTGATTTGTAGTATATCGTTGTGCCCTAAAAGCCCTTTTCGTTCTTAAATTTAAGGAAATTAAGTAAAATTGTACTATATGTGGGTGCTTATCATTTAGAAATGCTTGTAATCATGTTTTTTTTACAAATCAGTTCTAATTGAGATACGGAGTTATTCAGTTTGGCCATTTCCAGCTAAAGTGTTTACACTAGTCTAATTACATAGCCTTTTCCATTGCCACGAATCAAAGTAAAGTGATTCTCTCATCGATTTGTTATACCCCTCGAGAGGTAAAAAGTACACCGATTGGTCACGAGAATTTTATACGTGTTTGTTTTTATCATCTCATTCTATTTTACTCTTTATTCTGAGATGGTCTTTGTGGCCACTTCATTTCTATCGATTTGTTTAACTCGAGCTCACGAAAGTGTAATGAAATGTTAATGAGTCCCGACAATCTCGACTACTTAGACACAAGGAATCGGCACTATATTGGTTGTCATAATCACGACAATTCAGTGAAATCGATGATTTCGCTTTGTTTTGATTGCTATGACTTTGTGTAAGCTTACATTTTATTTTTTTGTTGTGACTCAGAAGTTTAAGGATGAGAAAACTAAAAATATTTTCAATAGCATCCCCAAGGTGAAGTCCGTTTCGTTTGGGCTCGGCTGCTGAATTTCAAAAGGTAATTCTCTAAGCCAGATCTTTAAATTCTTTATCTCTGAGATTAGTTTTCTAGCGGTGTTTTGAAGATCCTCAGGTCAGTTGTTATCGAATATCTTGAAAAATATTGTAGGATGCGCGTAATAGAGGATTGGCTTCAGTTTAGCCTCAATGAGCTTTTATTCACTCTGAGGGCTAATGGACATAGTTTTAATTGAATCGGAGCCTTATGAGGAGCTATGTGGCTCTACAGGTGTTGTGGGTTACAGCATCCTCCTCTGTCCTATCTGTAGTTTGCATTTTGGATCCCGCTCTTTTCAAAGGATAAGCGTGAAATACACAGCTTAGCTACCGTAATCTTCCATTACTCTATTACCCTTTCTGTTCTTTGCTACGGTTTCTTTGTCATTCTATTTCATATTGGTTTTCTCGAAATAATAACCAAACCACTGGTGATAATGTCTTATATTTTGACTGATATGTAGTGTATTTGCTCCACACTAGATCTTTTTACTGATTGCCACTAGCTTGTACCCATGAGTATGACTTTTAACCACGTGATACCTACTATTTTCGGGCTTACGCTCAGTCCTCCAGGCACACGCGCCAATTTTCAGTTCACAGCATTGTTTATGCTCTGAGGTGCTTATCCTGGAATATTACAATTTGGTCACTTTAAATTTCACAGTTTAAGAAATAATCATTTAGCCTCCTTGAGTGTTTACATCACTCTTACCGGTTCATGTGCACCTTTGATTGCTTATCATGTCAGTTTGTCACCAAATGGGGAATATATGCAGTCCAAATAGGAGTTTTAGATTTAATTTTCGTCCCTCCTCTTCTGATGGCTTCCATTTTATGGAAGGTATTTGGAACACATATTAACGAAAAATTTCACGGATTACAGTTTCTATTCTTACAATTTTTTGCTTTTCTAATTCTTGAAAACAGGAAAAAATCGTATATCTCTAACTCCACAGTTTCCAAACGTTTGGTTATGGCGCCAATTTCATTTTTATTGTCATAGAAGGGCTTATTTCTATATGTACATGTGCGCTGAACAAATGCATTTATTCTAAAACCGAACCATCAAGTAACCGCGTTAGTTTTCACTACATTTTATTTATTATCGTACATGTTATTTTCCTTTAACTCTTTAAAAGTTTCTGTATCAATATTCATATAAAGGGGATATTTTTCCTGATCTCTAATTTGATTCCCGTCGCTTTAATGATCTGAAAATACCTTTTAGGCATTTTGAAATCTGCCATGTCTTGCTTTTATCGTCACATTGACCTGTGGTAGTTGACTGTGTGGTAATTGAGAAGGGAATAATGGTTGGGGAAGTGACCGGTTGTTTACAAAGAACAAAGTTTATGTTGACAGAGTAAGCATGGAAATGAATGCTTGGGAATAGTTGGGGAAATAAAGATCAATCTCTTTATTGGAGTCGCCTTCCAGATGCTTCATAATAATAAGCAGTAGTATCTTGAACACTGGTTCCTAGCACTATGCTCTCATCTTCTTTGTCAAGTCACCTGCGAATTTTACGACCAAATCACGTCATTTTTTGGTAGAACTCACAAACCTTCCTCATCCTCATGATTCTCTTTTAATCTACTTTTTAACACAATTTCCACAGGCTTTATAGTTTTTTAACATACGCAGAAGAAAGCGCGCTAATATGTCTAGTTGCTCTTTTTCCCCTTGTCCGGTTCCATGCGTCGTTTACATTTGGATTGAGCGCACTAGCATTGGCGTGGTTAAAATTGCCCCTTCTCCTCCTCTTCTCTCTTTTCTTCATCACCTTGATCATTCCCGTTCCTTTAAGCCACACGTGTCTCGCTCTCACCATCAAGCGCACGTATGTTGATGTCCTGGTTTCCGTGTACGCACGCACACACGCGCACACTGGAGCAGCTTATTCACTTTTCTATTGCATATACACACCGGTACTGCCCTGGATTTTGCGCGATTGTCCTGGCTTGCAAACGAGAGTAAAAATTTTCTTCCATTTGTTTTTTTTTTTATTTATCTATTTGGACATAGTTTTTCCCTTCATTTATTTCATAAAGCCTCAGGTCAAGAATTTGTCGGAGGAACACTGGTGAAAATGATCGTCTATCGAAATCACAAGATTGATGTTTATCGATATTTACCCAGCAGCGTTGGTGGTATATCGCATATGTTACCGGTTATCAATAGGAAGAATGGTTACAGCATGCCAAAATAGGGTGTTGTCAGTACTATCCTTAATGGTTTCTAAAAGTTCTATTTTCCTATACTCTTCTGAGAATTAGGCATGGGATTGACTCATTTTGATGGAACTGATAAGAAACCTTCTCTTAGAAACACTGCAGTGAATCAAGTTAACGTTTTTCTGGCGACTATGACACTGGTTAAATAATTTAGAATGTTATCTAAGGGGTTATATACCTGGAAGAGAAGGGGCAGTGCTTTTGGCTGTTACTCGCTCTAATGATAGTTATAGTGAAGAATTTGGAGATGGATCTAAAACTGCGGTTGTAAAGGTGAATTTATGTCTATTGAACAAATATATTTAATGAATCATATTGATGGATAAACACAAAGGAATTATCAATGCTTTGAGCGGTTGTCTTCAGAGGTCATTTTTTCCCTTAGATCTAAATAATTTTTTTTAACTATGAGGCTAGTGTATAGACTTCACTAATCCGGTAAGCTCATGTATAGCTTCCTAGTATTTTGCTAGAAAAAAATTTTACATTCTTATGTTTGCTTTTATGCTTATTTCAAAGTTAAGAATATGTCGTGTAAAGAGGTCTGTACCGAAAACTTTACTGCTGAACTTATTATAATAAATCTTTGAATGTTTTACTTCTTTATCTATGTTAAGTATATTTCATTCTACATGGCTGCTTGCGCGCACATCTTACTGAAGTCTTGATTTAGAAAAAAACTGTTACTTCCCATTCTATTTCTGAATTGCTGATATGCGTGGATTCATTGTACATGAAGGAAATCCGTTTCAATTTCCGATCACAGTGTTTATTCATAGAGTAGCAAGACAAGCCTGTTGGTTATAAAAGGAAGAGAGACCATTGTAGATAGTAGGCAAAATATCTAGGGTGGTACACACCATTGCTGCATTGCGACACAAGCCCACGAGGGAGAGAGAGAGCGAGTAAACGTGCGTGCGTAGCTAGGCGCGTACTGCCAGTTAGGCAGCGAACTAGCCAACGTTGCCTGTTCTGCTACTGTTGTTGCTAGGTTACTACATGCCCTGGGAATTCCTGGCTTGTTTTCAATGCCTTGATCCCCAGGGTGTGTAAATTCAACCTTCGTTCATATACTTCGTCTCTCAACTTCACGCTATTTTCCATTGCACATTCTAAATCTAGGCCATAGTGGGCGGCATGCTATCAGTCTCGCTCTTAGACCACTGTTTGCAAAATTGACACTGCACGAGCTTAGTGCGTGGCCTTCAGTAACCAGGCCATTCTCACTAATGGAGTATTTTATATCAATTAAAATGCGAAGACCTGGACTTTAGGTTTCTCTGCTATCCACCTTCGCTTTGGACTAGTGCCCATGACCCAAGAGGGGCGGGGGGGGGGGAGATGTTATTTAACTCCAATGTTCAATTCTGTATCGGCTTAGTATTATTCTCTTTGTTGACCGAAATGTGGAAGCAGAAAGTTGCACAGTTTACCTTTATTAACAGATGATTGACAAAGGTTTACTGTCTATGTCCTACTTCTTTCAGTAATTTGGTGGTTCCATCATTTTTAAACCTAGTTCACTCTACTGTTCAATGTTTGGGTTGAAATATCCTATTTTGTCCGATTTCAACGCCAAGTTATTTCCCCGTATGCCATCATTTTGACGCGTTTTCTCCCTTATACCTTTGTTGAATGTACTATTTCCCTTAGATTTACTGAACTCTGAGGCATAGCTTGCCACTTCTACTATGCTCAAAGTTAGTTAATCTCTATAGTTCTGACTTCTCAAACGTTTGAAGATATGACCTGAAACTGACCTTTTGATTTTTGATCAGAATAAATCCCTTTGATAAGTCTGTTTTTATCACAATGCTTAACAAAAGTGTTGCAAATAATACAATTTTGTGGTCAGTTATGATGGGCCTAGTTGCATTTTTGTTGATAAACAGAATTTGCACTTTTAGATTTGTCGAACATCAGTGGTTTGTAGCGTTGCACTTTACTTGTAAACTTACTTGCATTTTATCACTTTCACATTTACTAAGTCAGTGCAATTACCTGAACTTTCTCCGCATGTGTAGGCAGACCGTGGAAACGTGAACTGCAGAATACGATTTAAAATATCTGCCACCTTTCTGTTTCTCGTCCTAATTGTTTGTGTACAGTCGCTCGAAGGTGGTCCAAAATCTGAAAGACATGGACATTATAGATCGAGATTAATTTGAGCATTTCTTTTTAGTTAGAAATAGGTATCATTTTTCAGTGTGAGAAAAAATTCCATATCCTTTTTAAGGCAAGTGCTCACAACGCTTGTCTTGATTGTAGTTGACTAAAAGTATGCCAGAATTGCTACTGTGAGAAACTCGCCTTTTACCAAATTTCCGGTTGAAGATAGCCAACCAGTGCGCGGTGGGTCCTATTAGGATATAAAGGCGTGTGGTGAAGCTTTCAATTTTAAAAAATTTACTAAAGTGTGTCTGAAGTAGAGTATGAGAATTTGCTTTTGCTTCCTTTTGTTCGCTTCACTTTCTGGTCACTTTAAAATTCCATTTCGGTTTATTGCTTTTTCAAAATGATCGAGGAACAATTGAAATTGTTTCCTTTGACCTACGGTTGGAAATCACATATTCCACAAAGTAGATCTATTTTGTTTGTTACCTAAAGATTGCTTTAGTCCGCCCAAGCGTTTTAGTGAAAAAACCTTTATAATTTGTCCGATTTTATTCGATCTCTTCCTCTTACACCTTTTAATTACACCACAGCGTTGTCGTGTTGGCTAAAATTGCTACTTTTGTCTTTTTTAATTATGGCCACATCGGATTAAACTATACGCCTCCTTCGTAAAATGTACCAACGATAAATTTAGTCTCCGCTATATTTACATCATTTCACCATCGGCATAAAGCATAGCCCAACACCATACAGTACTTTTACTTTGACTTGAATTAAAATAGTGTAACGAAAATATCTCTGAAAAAGTAACCGTTGCAGTAAGCACGTTTTTTGTAGACTCCGTTTTCTGACACCATTACCATTCTAGTAGGTCTTAAATGGATTCCCTTAGTCAAAACCAGTACGATTAATAGTTAGTTTTGTTAACTTTGATATTTAATCAAGGAAAATGTCTTATTTAGTCAGAGTTAGCGTCTAGCACATTTCAATCAATCCATTAATCGAAATGCTTTGTTAAAGGGTAGGGGGGCATTTCTAGAGTCCCCATGACTTCCGTGAATTAATACTCTCAACGCACGAAATGGTCAATCTTATTGGTTAACTTTGGCCAAGAAAAGGGTGTAATCTTTCACTATTTTCAGTGTCAAAAGTATATCCTCTTAATTTATTTTGGTTTATACTATTTTGTACTATCAAACTTATTTTCCCTCCTCCATCTCCATAGTACGCCATTTAAGAGATAAGTTGAAGTAGTGTATTTACTGTTATAAAAGAGCTATTATGTGCGGTATTTGAACTAAAAGATATCTAAAGGAAGGTTAGCCCTTGAAAATTCCTGGTCTCCACTTTAATAATGAGAATTTGTGCTATTTGAAAGTGAAAGTGGGAGTTTTGTTTATCAGAAGGGTTGTTCGTTGTTTTAAACAGTAAGTAATAGCGTGTATAATTTTCGATAGGTTTAAATCTCCAGCTTTTAAATTGTGGTGCAGGATATTTTGTTTCATCTTTAGGATTTTTGATGTCAAATTCACTAAACTACGCTACAAATGGCAAGCTGTTGGGTTCTCATTAATGCAATCTCTAACTCAAAAATATATTCTTTCAGTTATAAAGATTTTCATTTCACTGGTACTTTTAAACCCGATTTTGTTAATATAACGTTGCTGCAAATCCACCAGAATGACACGTAATGATTATTCCATTAGTGCAACTGGCGGATAAGATGCTTTCTATTTAAACTGACTTTGACAGTAATGAGCCTTAATAAGTATCCTATTGTCACTGGAATTCACTTTTCCTATTCTCTTATCGCTTTCCTTACTGCGGTTTGAATAGTTTGAGAGCATTTGCTTGGGTTCTTCCATATTAGTAATTTCGAGGCTGCTGCAGCTAATGCGGTTTAAATGAATTTTTCATTGAGTGATATCATTTAACCAAATGGAAGTAAATATGAAAGGTCATAAAGTTGTCTATAAGCCGTATGGAAGACAGAAATAGGATGGTCGTAAGAGCGGGCCAATCCGGTTTCTCCATTCATCCACTCTGCAAGCAGCTGTGAACTTGATTTGGATCCGATAAGGTTGCTAGCCTACTTCTAACACATTTGGGGCCAAAAGGGAATTATTTGTTTTACTTTTGTGTATCCTTCGAGCACTATTTCTAATGAATGATTACTCAAAGGTTTTGATTAGTAATGTTAGGGTATTTCTTAATATCCGATATTTAAGATGACCTATCTGTCTTATTCATCTGGTTATAACAAGTACAGTGACTATTCTCAATACTTGAAGGGTTGGCTGACTTCGGTATTTCTCTAATGCTGTTATTGCTTTCCTCTCGTGTTGTTTAGCTGTTAAGTGGGGGACTGGCTAAGGGAGTAGCTAGACGTTAGTAGACAGTGAGAATATATGCGCACGTGCTTAGCGGTGCGCGTAGCAAATCGTTCTATCAAACATACACTAATCATTCGTCTTCCTAGTATGTGGTTTTCTACCCAACATAATCACCTTTCGCTCTTGGTAATATTTCTCGAAATTTAAAACTTTACTTAAGTCCACTTAAGTAACTCAGATTGCTTGTATTTTAGAACTGTATGAAAGAAATTAACAGATGTCGAGATGAATGTAGTCCCCGCTTGGATTTGAACAATACTCAGTTGCATGTTCTACCTTCCAACATTCGAGACCTGGGTAGCCATCTCCGTGAACTCTCCCTCTATACCAATAAGCTCTCTAATCTTCCCAGTAATTCGCATTATTTACTAAATCTCATTCCTTGTCTCCCCGTCTGTTGCCTATTTAATATTCTTGTTCTACCCTAGATGAAATTGGTGCTCTGACACAGCTGAACATTCTTATGGTAGCAGAAAACTCCCTGACTTCACTACCCGATACCCTCTCTGAATGCACTCAACTCAGAATTCTTGACGTTCGGCACAACAAACTTTGTGAAATACCACCTGTTGTCTACCGAATGCAGAGTCTCGTTCAAATTTACCTCAGTTTTAATCGTATTCGTGAAGTCGGAAAGGATATTGGACGTCTTACGGTGAGTTTTGTCCTTGATCCATGTATTCGAAGATTAGTAAATAAAGAATTGGCTGTATTATCTTTACAGAAGTTACAAATGTTGAATCTACGAGCGAATAAGATTCACAGCCTACCCTCAATTCCCGGTATCTGCGAGTTGAAACAGCTAACTTCTCTCGATGTCGCCAAGAATCATTTGGAAAGCCTTCCCAAAGAGATTGGTCAGTGTGAAAATCTGACGGAGATATTTGTGCAGACCAACGAGCTTTCTTCTCTTCCTGAATCAATTGGAGATTTGTCCCATCTTGAGCGTCTAGGCATTACGTAAGTTCCCACTGTTTTAATTTCTGCCCATCGAACCTGTAGTCTCTGCCCCACTGTTGAACTAACTTTTCAACATATTTTTCTGGTGATTTCTCTTTGTTTTCAAGGCTTTTACGAATATTTTAATCATTTTGGCCACTTTTTTTACAGGTATAATCGTTTAGAAGCTCTGCCCGCATCCCTAGCCCACTGTACTCGACTTACCGACCTGAGCATTGAAAACAACAAAATTTCCCAACTTCCCGTAAGTTTTTGCAAGTGTTTCACATCTAAATTCCTTGTCGATTTATGTCGCATTATAAGAAAGAAATTAATATATTCACAGACTGATTCCACTTAGTAAAGAACTTTTACCATCTTTCCCCATGGTACTGCGGGTGAACAGCCTATTTAACTTTTATTCATGTCGTCGAAGTTGGATTCACGGTAGAGCAAAATAGCACAGTAAAAGAAGCAGCAGGAGACGGGAGAGGGAGGGGGGGGGGATGGTGATGGGTTCAAATGGAACTGGTAAAGGTAAAACGGAGCCCAGAATAGTTTATACGAATTTGGTGTCTAAAAAGTGTTAGTCTTGGCTGCTGCAAGTTTAAAGTGTGGAATATCTACCTGGGTCACTAAATTAAGGCTCAGATTTTTCTGCTACTATTTCATTGGCACACATTTCCGGCAGATCTTTTTTACCTAACTGTACTTAAAGGTGATTAAAATTGTGTAGAAGAGACACATTGAATGCTGTAATTAGCATGTGAAATTCTTTTCTGAAAACAGGTGAAGGGATGATTGTTCCCAAGTAAGTTATTAGCTTTCTAATAGAAAATCGGGTTAAACTTTCAGCTCCTAACATTGTTTTTTTCCCTCTCCCTCCCCCTTCCTCCTTCTGTTGTTTTTGTAACCCACTTTAGAATATGATGGTCTTCACAACATTCTCATTTGTTATAATAATGATTGTTTTCTCATTTCTATCATAACAGAAGGACCTTCTGGAGAATCTGACAAACCTCTCCAGCCTCTCGCTTTCCCGCAACTGTTTCACCGTGTTTCCTCCTGGTAGACCAGTCCAGTTCACCACGGTTCAGGTTAATAATTACTTCTTATTTCGGTTTATAGGCAGTATATCAATTGCAGTATTTTTAAATTGGGATCGGCTATTGACTGATGGAAGTTAAATTATATTCTTGATTTAGTGTATAAGCTGCTTATAAATAGCACAATGCCTTAGATCGATTGTCTTTACACCGAATGCATATTATTTGCCAAAAAATGTGTTTAAACATACTCCGCTATTTTGCTTTCGAAAATAGGATATTTCGATGGATCACAACCAAATAACAAAGATCCCCTTTGGTATTTTCTCTGAGGCAACTCATCTCGCTAAGCTCAGCATGACAAATAACCAATTGGCCGCTCTGCCACCCGGTAAGTGGATACATTTAAACGATTTCCTGCTTTTGATGACCGCTACTTGCTCTGCTGTGGAAAAGATCATTGTGCTCTCTGATTCGACGATGTCGCTCTTAAATAAGACCGAGGGTTTACTATTTGTTACATACTGAATATTAAGGTAGCTAGAAGTACAGCCACAAACAATAGGTAAGGAGAGAAGTTTGTTAAGCACTGTACTTTTACGATAATTAGCATGGGGAGGGGTTCAAAAACAGAAGGTATTGGGGCTGGGTGAAGGACTTGGCTTTAGGAATTGAAGGGAAGGGAACGTGTTAGATATGTGGTGGATCTGGAATTTTGGAATCGGATCAGGTATAAGGTTACGTCTGAAGATTTATAGGTGTAAAGTTGAAAGGGAGTGTATAAATCTGCCGAACTTGTTTCGGTTAAGAAGCTACAGAAAGGGAGTGTTGCGGCTGGTAACCACTTGAGCCATCCCAAGTAGTGTGTTATTCGTGGCACGATTCTGACTAATGAGGGATTTTCCGGCAAGTTGTAAGTTGTTTGAAAGCTAAACCCAAAAAACAATTTAATCACGCGCCTATCTTAAAAATTGCTTTCAATATTAATACATGATCTTAGCTTAATGAATTTATCCTTTTAATACACCTGGTCGACTCATTGCTATAAAATACGATAAATGTGACCGTAATCTGCCCCTGAATTTGTGAACATTTGACAATTTGAATCCTCCAAGTATCTATGCGCATTAATAATCTATTAAAGAATCTAGATGTCATTACTGTGGCCGAAAGGAAAATCTATACAGTTAGTTTAGAATTTTCTTAGGAGTTACTAATTGCACTCTTCTGGTTCGTTTTCGTAGATATGAAAACATGGACCAGTTTGATGGAACTTAATTTGGGTTCAAATCAACTCACCAAGCTCCCTGATGATATCGACCACTTAATCAACTTGGAAGTGCTCATTCTCAGCAGTAACCAGCTTAAAGTGAGTTTCTTTAATAATATATCTGCTTATTTTGATGATCAGTAAAATATATTTTTTTCCTTTAGCGAATTCCTCCCTCAATCCAGGAGCTACGTAAATTGAGAGTCCTCGATTTGGAAGAGAACAAGTTAGACTGTCTACCTACTGAAATAGGTAATTATTACTCTGTTCTTCAGAAGGTTAAATAGCTGTTTGAACTGTCTTTATTAAGCACTTTTCGGCTTCAGGCAATTTACCCGAACTTCAGCGTTTGATTGTGCAAACGAATAACCTTACCATTCTTCCAGCTTCCATAGGGTACTCTCAACTTATGATTTAATCATCCAAGTCTAAAATGCGATTTCGTTAATCAAGTCTGAATAATTCTTTCATTTAGAAATCTTCACAATCTTACTTTCTTAAAAGTAGGAGAAAATGATTTGCAAAGCCTAACTCCTGCTATTGGTAAAGTTTCTCGCTTGCCCTTTCTACTTACAATCATTTAAGTAGGTCATAACTAACAGCTCTTTTTCGTTTGCTTTCTAGGGAAATTGTCTAACTTGGAGACCCTGTTCCTAAATGATAATTACAATCTACACGACTTGCCATCAGAATTGGCAATGTGTCGCAAGTTGCAGATAATGTCCATCGAAAACTGTCCTCTATCGAAGATTCCAAATGAAGTAGTTTCGCTTGGTCCTACTTTGGTCATGCAGTACCTTAGCTTACAGAACTCTTACGGGCAGGGATAAAAGACTCCTCCTCTATTTTCATCCCAGAATCAGGCACCAACATTGTCTTTTCTTTATCGCGCTCTCTTACCTCTATTTCGCCATATATCTCAACTTCTGCCTCATTTCACATTTTAGTAGCCGAATTATCTCTCTTCCTCTATCGCATTTAAGCGTAATGGGCTCATCTCATTCGAGCAACTGCGGTTAATCGTGAATACAGGGCTCGCTGTTCTCTCTTTTCCCCTACTTACTCCCGCTCTCTCTACTCTTTGCCCTATTTTCTTCACTAACTGCAACAATTACGATGACAGTACTACCCAGTGTAATTAGAGCGTCTCTTTCTCCACATCTCGAATTGCTTACCGAACCTTATTTGGGAATCGCTTGGACTTTTACTGGGTAGTATTGTTTGTTGGGATGTGTATGGCATTACGCTATTATTAGGTTTGGTACGATTAAAAGCAACCCAGGACCGCTTAATTACCAGCTTCAGAGTATTCAAAGTTAGAATGGGGTATAGGGTGGGGTTTTTTATTGTTTTGGGAGGCCTACCCAACCTGAGAACGAGAAATCAATAAAACGGAATGAAACGATTAAGTTGTTGATGGGTGGGGTTGTTTTGCCGATTAAACATTACAATTACGTTATACGATTTAACGAGAATGAAAAGTGGATCCTTGCGGACACCAAGGATTGCTTTAAAGAGGGTTTAAATAAATTCAGGAGAATTTGGATTTATTCGGTTGTGCTAATGATTACGAAGAGGTCTGGGCACAGTGAGTGTTGGATCGTAGTTTCCCGGGTCAAATACTCTTATCATTAGCTTATGGGCAGTTCTTAGCGTCAGTATTTTCACGTCCACGAGCCGAATCCTGTGCTTAAGTGAACACAAGTCAGTTTTTTCAAATGATGACGTAGGTTGTCGAATGATGTGATAGAAGAGTGGCTATAAGATTATGCAATACATTAAAGCGCGTATTCTCGGAGAATGGCTATTTAAATAAGAAGTGGACAGTTTTCGGGCCTGAAAACTCTATGGCTATCGAATAATATTTTTGTCTCTCAAAATGCCGTTATTCTGTGTAACCCTTACCAAAGCCAAACTGAATGTTATATATGGTTATTTATGTCGAAAAAATTATTAAAGATAACTAGGAAGGAGAAATACATTGTTTACAAATTTACTGCTCACCTGCGTTATGAGTTCGACTTCCGAACGAAACTCCTTCATTTATTTTTAATGATAACTGACATCTCTTAAGCCAGGACCATTTATTACTAATAATTTGTAGTGAATATAGCTTAAAAAGGAGGTTCCATTGAATTTCAATACCATAGTGGTTACTAGTTGCAAATTAGTCTGCGTATATTACAGTGCGCATCATATTAACGACAGTTCTAAGGAAGTCACGCATCACATCGTAAAACACCTCACCTTATGTAAATTATAAAAGTGGGTTTAAAGGCAGAAATAAGAGTGAAGATCATAAAGTCGGAAAAGGCCAAAAAGAAGGCAGAAAGAAATATCATAAGGATATAGACATAATTTAGAATAGAGTGGCCTAGTAAACTTTTGGTACACGGTTGTCTCAAATTGATCGCTACTAATGAGCGTGTTCTGTGGGTGGACCATAGCAAAATATACATTTACTAGGGGGCCTTGCTATCAAAATGCTTTTCCTGTTTTCACCACCTAACCTTACTCTGACAGAACATAAGCTCCGTTATTCGTTCATCTTGCATCTAAATTTCGTCCATATTTAAATTCAAATTAGCATAGATTGATAGGACGCCGAGGGCTAATAGTTTGCCTTGAAATTGGCGTCTGAAAGCCTTCTCCTTCCTCACAGGTTGTCTTTGCAAGCAGTGGAATTAGATTGGCTTATTCTGGTCTTGGTACTTTAAAAGCTTACTTTCTCAAGATACGAAAGTCATATATATATATATATAGTAATCAACTTTGACAGCCTGCACTAATACATATCTGGATAAATTAAAAAATTACAATCTTTTGCAAAATACCAAGTCCTGTAAATCTTTGGCCAGGAAATGAAATTAATTGCTGGGACATCAATGCTTCTTTCGCGAAGTCGAAGTAGAAGGCACTTATCAAGTTAAACGATCAAAAGCGGTTCTGGATATTGGACTTCCACGTGGAACCAAAGGGAAAATTAAGGGAAATTCGGAATGAGAATGATTCATCCCAATCAAAATCCACACGTGGTGGATCCAAATTTTATGGAGTGGATAAAGGAAATTATCGAAATATGGAAACAAAACGACTGAAAGGAGAGCGTTTTCTTAATTGGCATAATCGTTTCCATAATTATGCCTATCATTAACTGTTGGATGAAAATTTATAATTTTATCGAAGTGAAATAAAATTGGAAATTTTAATGTAAATTAATACTAATATTGTAAATTTGCTTAAGTGTGTTATAACGCTGAGAAAATACATTGCATTGCATGTTAAGTAAATTTTGGCATTAGAAAATTCGCGTTACCATTGAGTTGTGGAGCTTGTAGGATTTTCTGGTAGGCTAGTGAGGCTACAGCAACTGGAAGAGGTCACACTTGCTCAAGTCGATTTCTTGGTAGATGCACCCACTTATCAGGATCGGAAATTTTACGACTTTACAGTAAGCCTTTAGAATGCGAAGACCAAAGCTGACCATTTCCTATGACATCATCGCATTGCTGCAAAAGTTACCTTAGAAAACAGATTTAGAACCCGGGACTCGGAGAATGAAGAATTACAAACGCCATTGATAAATATCACCAAAATTATAAATCTAATATATTTTACGCAATTTAGGCAGGTCGATGTGTAATTGAATAATTTGGGGATTGGATTGGAATGTTCCATCCATGGGACTAGAAAATTTTTAATTCTTCACCATTCAATTCAAAAGAATACAAGTTGTGATTTTTACATTGAATTCAACGTCAATAATAAGGATGACATGTTGATATGCTGTCCATATTGATGGTCGCATCTGGGGAAAGATGAACCACACAAATTTCTCAACTACTGGCAACCGCGCACTCTTCTCTTTTTGCATAAATTTCTATGAAGCAAAGCAGTGTGCATTTTGAAACAGAAATCAAAATAGCTGACTGCGTTTACTCACAGCAGTCCTGTTAAATAAATCGCTTCCTCGGCGTTAAAATTCGAAGTTGTTAACCATAACTACGCATAGGCTTTTCATAGTTCTTGCTTGTATTAACAGATTTAATCACTTTATAGATCACGAGGTTAATATTCAGAATAAACTCCTTTATTAATTGTGACGTTTCATTGGGTTGAAAAACGAAGTGCTATAATATTATTTCGTCAGTCCGAAAGATTCAAGACTATTTTATGAAATAACTATTGTAGGATAGAGGAAATAACGGTATCACCATCCAATTGATCACTTTCCCATGCTCCCCCACCAATATGCAAGACTACACCCGTGGAGTACAAGTCAGCGCCTATTCCTATCACTTATCCAAGCCCATATAAAAAAATATAAGCTTTGTTAATAAAAAGCCGCAAGTTAAATAAATGACAAACTGAGAGGTGATAAAATACTACTATAGTACAAACATTTTGATGGCAAAATTATGGCCAATGCCTGGCTATATAAAACTGTGCTACGAGTGATTTACTGAAGATGAATCTTGTGGTATAGGAGGCGAATTGATACTAAAAATGACAGAAAAGGCCTATAAAAGAATTTTTTACGAGAGTAGTTTTAATGTGTAAAAACGTCCAGTTGTTAAAGTGCAGAGAGGACGATTTGGATCGTTGATTGGTACGCTGATACATGCTTCCAATCCATTTAAACTTGGTACAAGTCCTGCAAAAGTTAATATGCTCCAAGACCAATTAGCGTTTCAAAATTCGATAGAGCATGTTGACTCTTTCAGCATTAGGTCATAACGAGCAGTTTTATAACAATTTAAATTTTCAGTTTTTCCATAGGGAGATTAGAGCCATAAAATCATCAGATTCCCTTTAATTCCTTTCTTACTTACAACTACCAATAGAAGAACTTTAATGGTGAGTGAAAAATTATTCGAAAAACAATTTCAGATGTTAAACTTTTAATTTAATTTTAATGAGATTCAATAAACCAACTGACCACAAGCAATACTGGAACAATTCTGAAAATTATATTAGTAAGAAGCACTGGATTTAATCAATTTAGTCAACCACACACTTACATGATCAGATGTACAGGAGGAAAGTTTGTAAGCCTTGTCAAACTGTCAGGACATGAACTTTTCAAATTTAACTCACCTCACAAAGAATCACCAATCGAACGCACTTATTAACTTAGGTGATTAAATTTAAAAAGTTACGTGTGATTTTGTTCAATAACAAGTTAATAAAATAAGTCAAGGTGAGAAAGAAGAGATTCAGAATTTGAATGGTGCTATGACCTGACCCCCTCATTTACTCGGCATCTGGTGCGAAAAATCTGTTCAAGTAACTTATCTTAGATAATGTCATGAAGTTGGAGGAGATGTATGGTTATATCAACTTCGCAACGCCTTAAGCATTACTCTTGAGAATAAATGAGTGATTGTTATTAAATCCAATAAAACGCGCATCTAACCTGAACTAAATTCCTTTTAGCAATGCACAAATTGTCGAAATCGTTGAATGAATCGTCAGTTACTAGCAGATTTTATTCGGTGAAGTGAAAAATATCGTAGTGATTTCAGGTAGTGTTTATTTCGTTGTCTCGATTGTGAGAAGCTTATGGTATCCCCTTTAAAATCAGATAAGTTTAATTGATCCCAGAAATTGACAAACATCCCCGAACTTGAAAGACAAGGATTTGAGATAGAGGATGAGTAAGAGAGAGAGAGAGAGAGAGGGAGAAATGAGTTAACAATGTATGGTTCTTACAGAAGAGGTTTATAAAACGACATTAATCATAAAATTTAACGAATGGAGGATAATGTTGAAAAGCATCTCGAAGTAAGTTCACGAATGTTTGAAAAGTTTGAAAATTTAATTCGTGCTGCTACACGAATCCAGTTCCGCGAATTTAATAATCATTTAACCTTTTATATGCGATAAGAAAATGGTACTTGACCCAAAAATGCAATTTATATTTCACAGTTTATTTAAATTAATATAAATAACTTTAATTAGGGAAATTATTTATAGAATACATGCAAAGTAATTCATTAAATGAGCAGTGGTAAACGTTACGATTCATTTAAAGTATTTGTAATTCGAATGCAACTTGACGCATTTCATTCTATCGTTTATACGTATATCTGTGCGTATAAAAGTACACGACCATAGATTGAAAATGCAAGATTAAGTGAAATTAGGTGTGGCGTGATATATTTAGCCATCTAATGTTGAATTTATTCATAGAAGATTAAATTATCTCTGCACATTTGCTTAGAAAAGCGGATATTTGCGTAACTAGGCAAATAGTTATTTGAGAGATTTTGCATAAAATGCACATACACTACGTGATGGAGGTGGCAAGTGGGCGCAGAAATTCATTTGCATTTCTAAGGAGTTTGCCAGGTACCACATGCATTTGGGCATCAATTAGCGCTAAAATCCCCCCTTCCCTCCACCCAAAAGAATATTTTATTCGCAATCTTCCCCTTTGTATATGAATTCCTCGTTTTTCTCTATTTGCTATATTGAGGGAGGCTTAAAATAAAATATAAAATAAGAACTAAAAGATTTAAACGTAATCGAAGTACGTTATTGATTCTGATTGTCCCCACAAAATGTCAAGAAATTAAGAAAATAAATAAAATACCATGACAATTGACATTAGTTAAAATTATTATTTGAAAGAGAACGAAGGTTAGTTTGAAGAGACCTTAAAACTTTGATCAATTTTCAATGAACTCAAATAAGAAACTCAAATTCAATTAATTGCGAAATTTGAAATTCGTTAAAAGGGATATTTAATGAAATATTCAAAAGACGAAAATTTCGGGAGATTTGACAACCTAAATATTAGATGACACTATTTTTTCATCAGTTATATTGTCAGTTTCCGCATTTTTTTAATAAAAATAAAACCTATTTACTATTTTAGATAACTTTTCATACGTTACTCTAAATTATGTATATAGTAAGATAATTGGTAATCAATACGACTTGATAAAAGTGCTTTTGCTAAGGCCGTTGTTTTTGATTCTAACTTTCACACTTTCTCAATTAAAGACCACCAATTTCAAAAGCCTCCTAAAAATGTGGAAACTTTTGACCAATTTTTGTCCTGATGCACAACAAATAAGTAATTTTAAATGCCATTTCAGCAAATATAAATGTTTGTTTACTACGCACGCCTGACAGTCTCTCATACATTTTCACATGTACTCGAACCTTCCTCCTTTCTAATTGCACTCCGATACATTCGGAATCCTCGAGAAATTTAAATAGCTTAGTTCATGAGGATACTCAATAAAATAAGTACCCTTGTAGTCATTCAGTTCTAAAAAATTAGTCTCATTAGAATTACTAAAATGTTTTTATTGTTCGTAGAACCAAAAACAGTTGTATTAATGAATCACCTTGGTGTAGAAGGTCGGTAAATGGGCTTAATAGCCATAAAAGGAAGAATGAAAATAAAATTCGAAATATTTTCTCACTCTTTTTTTTTCTGTGCACTTATTTTACTTTGCTTTTCATTCTCGGAGCTGTAACTAACCTAGGATAGAATTTAATTTGAGGAATTATAATTCTTTATTAATTAAAGAAAACCTTTCCTCTATTACACGTATTGAATGAACACAGCTCAGTGAATTCTGCAAAGTGAAGGAGGTTTTGGCTGATTTCAAAGCTCTAAATAATAGCGTAGACTTGCGAATCGTTCCACTGAGATGGAGGGAGGAATGGTGCAATTATCCATTATTTAAATTCCCTTTTTCTTAGAGCAACTCAGAGAAATTTACTATCATTATACAACATCAAGAGAATTATAATCGAAATGTATTAAATCAAGCGCCATTTTCCCCAAATGCCCTTAAGGCCACTCTTAAACACCAGCAAACTTTTCACATATACTGAAGATGCTAGAAACATAGAGATAAAATCTCCAATCAAACTACTCATTTTTAAGAAAGAACTATTTGCCTATTCAGGTTTCTCATATATACAGCCATTAAGCTTTGTGAACATTTTGATTTTGTTCCAATGACAAAAACTAACGAATCAGATTAATAAAACTATCCATAAACCACAAATTAGATAATTGACTTGTGAGAGAATTTGGACAAAGGATGATATTTCCGTAGAATGATCAATCACAATAAGCCAACCTCATTAACATAGAATGGCGCGAGACATAAGGCTAGAGAGCTTTAGAGTCATAAATGTACCGAAATAGTTAATGAATTCAACAGAGAGATGAAGTGGGGATTTAAAGGTAGCAAGGATTATTAAAGAAATCAGTCTCCCGTCTTTGCTGTCTAGATGTACCCAGATACATTTTTTATCATAAAATTTGACGCACTACTGGGCGTTACCTCTGTTGGTGTATGCCTTTATATCAAAATGAAGGTATACATAAGTAACAGAGATTCATAAAAAATAGCAGAGCTCATTTTAAATTCCTCAAATTGGAATTTTGCCGCACTTTAAAACAAGCCTCTGTATCACCTAACGCCATATTTTCAAAACCAAACATTGCTAGGGTATTAAGGCTATCATCATTATTATATGTACGCATTTACCATTTACAGTCAGCAAAAGCGAATAAAAAACAAAAGAAAATTATTACAATCTTTTTCATTTTTATGCAACTTCATTTTTGCGAAAAACTATAATTAATGGCTAATTTAAGACATTTAAAATGACATTTCTACCATTGAGAGACCAATATTAGATCCATTAACTCACAGTCCCTGAAAAGCGAAATTAATAAATTTTGGCTCAGGTGTAAGTTTAATACAAAGTAAAATGATTCAATCATTTAAATGACTTGCAAATGTGATCCTTGATCAATGCTGTGGTATTCTAAGTTCAAAACAGGACTCTCTTCTGGTCTAGACATTTCTGTTTTTTGTGTAACTTTCCGGAATGCCTTCAATTTTTCCACCACTCACTATCAAGTGTGAAATCCTAGTTTTACGAGTGTACCACAGTTTTATAAACCTTTTACTATTAACACCACTTTAAAAGTATTTTACTGCATTATAAATCAGTAAATTAAAATTTTTACAACCTAGTCAAAATCTTAATGATCTTTAATCGCATACTAACTGCAATTTTGGCTTTTGAGAAGTACGCATTCCCTAGTATTACAAATTAATATTCATTACACTCCAATCCCCTAAATTATACAACTTCACAAGAATACAATTTTTTAATTAAACCTTAAATCTATTTTTTTTCATGCTTATGAAATCCTGCACGCCAAATAGTGGAGTATTTGATATCCATTCAAATTGAGAATTTCACAATTTTATTTTTCACTGATATTTTCATATTACTTCAAGAAAATTAAACTCTCTCAAAGGAAAACATGCAAATAGCAACTATGAATGAATCAACAAACTTTGAATTCAGAGCTAAAAACAAGTCAAAATAAACAATAGCATTTGAATTTGTTGTTAACAAGCATAAAAATATAAACATTTAATATAGAGAAACTAAATATTTACATATTTAATGACAAAATATGGGATATAGTTGGCATATTTGTGTTATCTTTTAAGCAATACTGCTCCTCTTTTCAACCCGTGCAAAATAGTATTAACCTATTTTGACCTTAAAGGTCATTATTAGTTATTTGGGCGGTAGAAAGTAGCATTTGACGTCTTGGTGGTATACTTTCAATATGCTCGAATTTATTGTTGGAACGATGATTTGGCATTTGCAATTGGTGCTATCACTGCTAAGTTGTTTCATACTTCAGCTCTTGTCCAAATTCCCCGTAAACTGCATTGGAAAAATTTATTTTGACACTTGATTCGGTCACTACTTCCAGCTACGAATTGTTGATTGACCAACGCATGGTAAGAATGTTCAATAAGGAATGCGTTTTTTTGATAGTTACTGAATCAGTTGTACCTCATCTGAAGGTTGATTGCCGGTTTGTAAACAGTTGTTTTTCGAATGTGTTATCGTTGGAAAATGGGAACTTATTTGGCCTTCCTCCTTCTTCGGAAATTCAATACATAACATATTACTTAGTTGTAGCTAATAAACACTGAGTTACAACGTCGCTCGTCAGAGACCTGTGAAAATAACTCCCCTTTCCTAATTAGTCTGCATGAAGTAGATGAAACCTGGGAGGGCAAAAATCCTTATCTCATTACTTAAAATTTAATGATCATTTTTCAAAAACCGCTTCCGCTTTTTCGAAAATGATATTTCGTATGACTGTCAACGGTACATATAAGCAAATTATTTAAACATCTTTTATTACTGATGAGCATTTAATTAAGGAGAGAAACTCATTAGTGTAGGAGAGTCTGAAACAGAAGGAGGCTGGATATGAAAACCTTGTTTTATTCAAGCTCTGCAGATGCTACATTGTACATATTCAAATGTTGCGTATTGTTCAATTTTTGATGTCATAATTTTAAGTGGACATTCATCAGGTTCTTGAGTGAGAATATATTCACTATTTTAAGGCCAGTTTCATCAATAAAGCAGTTTGTCATTCAGCCATGATTTCTCTAAATCCTTATAAAATCCTGAATATATGGTCAAAGCCGACCGCTATGTTCCGCTTGAATTACCGACCTATCAATGAAACCATTATAATATACCAAGTTTAAGGAAAATAAGGGATATCAATACTGTTTAATAGGTGAATTTTTCATTTAATAATTCAAATTGCATTTAACTTCTATCACAGGAACAAAAAAATAATTTACGGGTTTGCGAATGACGGAAAATTAATGAATTATAAAAATTAAAAAAATTATAATTAAAAATTGAAAAATAATTTTTTATTAGCATAATTTCAATTTGAAATACATATATTTACTGATGATAATAATTAGCTCATTGGTGTAATAAAAAACTTACGTAGAAACGGTGAAAAAAATAATGCGTTATATAATAATTATCTCACTAATTTTGTTTGTTGGAAATTATACCACTTAGTTCTGCAAAAATTTGATTGAAATTTTTTAAATAAAAACATTATTTGGATTCTAAACTGTAATGACTGATGACTTTGAACTCGTCTTTGACTATCTACATATTTGTTCCCATATTTAAATAAAAAACTAGAAGACATACATCTATTCATTGGTCTTTTACTTTTAAGTTAGTCTTATATCTTCAAATAATCACCAAGTGACCCCTATGCCAATCATTTAATTGGATTCACGAAAGTCAGCCGAGCGTTCTTGCAAAGCAGGTAGAGAATCAATGTAAAAATCAATTTTGTATTTCTCTATGAAAAATTTATTGTCTGGAATGTGTGGCCATTCAAGGCTTTGTCAGTGCAAACCATTTAGCTGATTATCACATTAAAAATTATGCCAAATTGTTTTGATTTTTATTGTTTATTTAAGTTTCACTGCTGATTGCGCCTTATTCATAAAGAGTAGTATATCTTGTAAGAATTTTAAATGAATTCGTCGAGGTATCCTAAAAATTTATTTTAAAATAAGTTATAATTAGCATTAAAAATATAACTCGAGGTAAACATTATATCATTATTGTCTCAAATGTAAATTTTGATTGTCTTTGTACTTGATAGAAAGCAACCCAAATTGTATCAGTCAAATTCGAAATAGAAGTTCAAAAGAGTTAATTATTTTGATTTTCACTTAATGGGCTATTCACTATTTTATGCTCTAGAACTTCTAATTCATAACATTCTGGTTTGCTAAACAAGTTATTATACTTCATATCCATATCTAATTGGTCGCATTTTCACACATAATGGCCTGCCTTGGAACTCCAAATCGTCTCCTTTTGCAAAGGTCGCCATTTAGTATGATCAAGCACAATCCGAAGCTGTGTATACGGTCTTAGCATAACGCGGATTAGAGAGCAAATAAAAAGCCAAATGACCCTATTTTATTTGTCCGTAAATATGGTCAAAGATTGCATAAATACAGTTAATTCGTGGGTCTTAGATCATTGAAGCAATACTGCCTTTAGTATCAATACTATTATGGTATAATGACAATGGCACCTTTTAAGGAGGGAAGTTCTCGATTTTGTGCGTGAACAATCCATCTTCCTGATATTTGTCACCTAATTAATTCCAACTGCACATTTCAATTAAATTCATATGTTTGGAAGAAAAGAGTGTCACATATTTAAAAAATTATTAACTAATTATTTCCAAACATTTATGTAAATATTAAATTTCTAACAAAAAATTTGTTCAAGAAGGCTGAGGACGAGAAGTTATTAAAAATCGAGTTTTAATAACAAATTATTTCCTCACAATTGGTAGTCCCTAAGCTATTAAAGCATTTTGCGTGCTTTTGAAATTTTGCTAGCCAGTACGTTGATTTTCGATTGTATATAAACTTTTAAATGTGAATAAAAATGAAATTTTTCTTGGTTTAATTAGAATGAGGACCATAATTTATTGCTATTACTAAATTTATTAATATTTCAAGTTTATTCTTATTATTTCGCAAAATTCTATAACAGAGTCAATTTTTAAGCTATTATGGCATTAACTACGGAAAATAGGCAAATTAGTCAAGTTGAATTTCGAATTTAAGACAGACGTCAAGGCCTTCACACTTAGAGTCCATAATAGAAATACTGTAAATCAAAAAATTTTGATTTTTCATTTATTTACGATCATAGCTGATTTTGCTATTCCTACTTCTGATTTGTTATTCTGGTCGAAGGATTTAATCATTTTAATGAATTGTTCAGTGGTTAGAGCTCACGTGTTCACTGGCCAGCGGTGC
Organism: Hymenolepis microstoma; assembly: GCA_000469805.3. Classification (NCBI taxonomy): domain Eukaryota; kingdom Metazoa; phylum Platyhelminthes; class Cestoda; order Cyclophyllidea; family Hymenolepididae; genus Hymenolepis; species Hymenolepis microstoma. The sequence goes on along the minus strand of LR215995.1, from coordinate 2,536,996 downwards.
ACATCCGCCCAAGCGAACAGACGTAGTAGGTCTAGTGGAGACAACGGCAGAATTTCAGTTTCTCACCATGGAGACTCCAGCATGCCATCACTTTATCAAAAGTGAGTACTGGAAGACGCTGTTCTTAGTAGGGAGAGGAAATGAATGAATTAGTCTTTTGAGCTGATGCGTATACGAGTTTGCACGTTTTCAAGAGTAAGTAATATTCTGAGTAGTCATAATACTTGTAATTAAAATTTTCAAATGGCGAAACATAGGTTTGAGTTTAAAAGGGGTAAATGTCATTACTAAAGATGATCCCAGTAGGAATAAAGATAAAAACTGAATTATTGAAAAAATCGTCGAATGCATTTTCTTTATTTTTACCCTTAAGTTACTACTTATGTCAACAACCTCAAAAGCATGTTTACTGCTTTTCCACCAATTCATATTAATTTGCAATAAACAAGTTCATTAATAAAAATTTGTTGTACTAAATGTGAAGTCCAATGCAAATTGAGAAAAAAACTTTTTAGTGGCCTTGCCGACCACGTGTTGCCCTTATTTTTATTGGCAGCGATACTAGATCGTCGTACTATGATTTAGTGGTCAAATTTGGCCACATTAGGGACATTTCTTTTCTATACTTTTAATTAAAATAGGAATATCTTGATGCCAAAAAGAGAGGCCAGCTACAACTTTATTGCATATTTCCTCGTCTTCTGAATGAATATTTAACTCAATGACACAAATGATTTAGTTGATTGATTAATAATTCTAAAGTATGGGATTTGTAGCGACTTTAGCTACCTAACTAGACCTGAATGACAGATTCACCTAGTTGGAAAGACTTCCAGAACTAGCTAAGCTACTGCAAAGCTTTTCAAGAAGCAGACATTTTCAGGGAACGCGTTTATTCTATACATGCATGGCGTGGAGCGTAACAAGAGAGGGAGCTTAGTCATTCAAGATGGCGGATTAAGTAAAACACGTGGAGGCTTTTGATTGGCCACTGGCTGTGTGTCCTCGCACTCAATCCGTACGCGAAGTTGAACGGCCGCACCTTCAAGCCACGCTGTGCGCTCATGCGATGACGTATCCCACAGATTAAAAATTATTGCCGACAGCAGCAAGCTCAAATATGCATTTCATTTGCACTTGCTAGGAATGTGTTTCATAACCGTATCTAGAGGAGAATGATTTTGAGTAATGTAATCTTTTAAAGGGCACAATGGTAATAATGCTATCAAATGGATTGTGTAAAATGGAAAGGGAGAAAACAAGCGAATTTAGTCAATATTTTTTTTAAGAAATTGGCACGAAATTAAGAGCACACCATGATTTAAATGGAGAAATCGATTAAGTGCTCTTTCAACTCTTATCCGTTACAAAAGACTTGCACAGGAAGGGGTAACTAGTCTTAAAATGAGCAACCATCATAATTGAGAGGATCCCTGCGGAAACATCGATGACCGTGAGCCATAAAATTGAGTAATTCGAAATCAGTTTATTAAATAAGTAATCATATTATTAAAAATATTTGTGAATTTATCCGCGTTTGACCTTTCCAATTCAATACTGATATTAGAATGCCGGTAGTTTTGAAGAACCCGGCTAGTTGATCATCCAATTAATTGCACTTGTTATAAACACAAACCGATAAAACTCTCGACATAAACCACCCAAACCAGTGTCAAAACAAGATACATGATCCGCATTTATTAGGTCAATTTATATTATGCTTCGTTTAGAACGGTAATATAGATAAATAAGCTCGAATGAACAGTTATTTGAAAGGCGTAAACTAAAGAAACTTCAAAAAGATTTCTGGAAAACGCCCAATGGGAAAAATATTCAAATTTCGGTTTCTACCACCACCCTCTGGCTTATGGATATTTGGAAATCATTAAATATTAGTCTTTTATCTTATGAATTTAAAAGATATAAGAGAATATTTCCATTTCACTGAGATTTCTAGGAGACACTGGATTGTTTTCGCTATATTTTCAAGGGGATAGAAAGCTTGTTGTTTCGCTGAAATAGATAACAGTATCCACTGACTACCTATAACTATTAAAGAAAACTTTGTTGAAAAGAAATATTTTTTTTTCGGATAATACGAGCTTTTTAGGAAGAACTTGGCTGTGCTTCGTCTTTATTTATAGTTTTAACGTCCAAGTGTGTGTTTTCAAACAATTATTTAAAGTTGGAGGCTGATTTTCTAAAATTATGAGAAAATATCTTCATAAAATATTTGTCAAAACTAAAAATTATAAGTTAAGGCCAGAAAAGAATTGAGATAATGCAAAAAGCGTGGAAAAAGACTCATCGATGTGATAGTTTTGGGAGACAAATTCCCATTCAACCTGTATTTTAACCGTTTTTTAATAAATAAATTCGTCTTTATTGGATAAGGGTTAGATAATCACTCTTAACATTGACATTAATACTTAGGCGGGAAATCTTTGAAGTGAAACCGCAAACATCAATGTCGCTGACAAATCAACAAACGGCATCCAAAGTCATGAACGCCCCACTAATGTATCCACTTATTCCGTCCTTCATTCTAGTAATATTAACTGATTTGATTTCTTCCGTATTTAGTAATTTAACCTGACTTACAATCTCCAATTTCCGCTTTGCCAAAAACCAATTTAGGCCACAGCAAACGATTTGTTGCTTGAAATATATAACTCCTTATTAAGTGAATTATTACAGCTAAAGTCATGGGTTGATAATTGGCTGTTTATTTTCATTCCTGAAATGTAAATTGGACAAAGAGTGTTTAACAATATTAAATCATCATCTCAATATGCCAAAATTGTAGAAATTTAATGTTGATCTAATTCCCAATTAAAACAGGACTGCATATTATCTAAAACGAAAAAAAACCGCGAGTGAAATACCAAGCAGTTAAACAAAAAACAAAAATTACACTCTAATATGAAATAAATGTTACCATTTTTGGGACCCCCCACTATCCATCCTTGATAGAGAAAAGACTTAAAATCATGTGCAAAAATCGGCATTTATTTTCCTTTATTTAGTTTTATTTTAACAAAACCCCGTCTCCAATCAATGCCGTAAATAGTGTTCAAGACCGTAAACATTATCCTTTTTTGTGAGGGAAGAAGAATAGTAAGCCCCCCCCCCCCAAGCTGTAGTCAGAGCTTGTCATTGAGGCCATTTGAAGAGTTTAGTTTGGACTTAGGATGTGTCCGAAAATTATAGTGAATTCGAATGAGGGGACAAATGACCAGAGCCTCCTATTGCTGATTTGATATCTCAAATATTAAACTAAACTGGCAACAAAAACTGGCATGATCAAGCATTCAACCCCACCATGCTTTTAAATTGGCAGTCTCACTGTCTTATAAATGGGAAATTATGAAATGTAACCGAATATGATATGTTTCTTGATTCAATTTTTCATAATGAACTTATAACCAATCACTTCCCACTAAGGATTGAAGAAAAAATTACACTGCTATGAGTCAACCACTTGCTCAGTTTAGAATGTGGATGGTACAATGTTCGTGCATTTTCAAAATAGAGAGTGCATTAAAATTAGTGCTGATCGTTGAACTATATTTTCTTACTACTAAAGATTTTCCAAATTTAAAACACAAGTCCACACAGATTTGCATATGAAAAATTTACTTGTAAGAAACTTTGAATTCTTGCAAATTGTTCATTTTTCACTTAATTTTGTCTACATTTTCATAAATTTTTAACATCGAAGTAATGTCGGAAAATATATGAAATATTCGTGGGAAAGCAGTCAGATGGAAAACTCAGGCGAAATTTACAATTTATTACTTATTTAAATTTTTCAAATGTACATTTAAATCAAATGAAAAACATTTAACTCTGAACTTTAATAGCGCGATTTAATTAATCATTCACACGTATTCTGTCACAAAGCGGAAAGAATTTACCTTAAATACAGGTTGTTAAACTTTGAATTAATTCTCCGCATATGTAGTAAGGCATTGCGGGACTTACCATGAATTATTAAAATTCATTTATCCAAATATTTCAAATCACCAATAAAAATTAAGTGTTTGTAATTTTACTATATTATAAAATGGCATTAACTTTTACGCTGTCTGCGTAAAACCTAAAGATCCGACTTTTAATATCCACGATTATAAGCTGTGAAGTCAAACAGGACTGGAAGCAAATGGTACCGAGTCTGTTAGTGTCTTTTTTCATATTATGTGGTATAAAGTCAGCTTTTATGGAAATAACATTTATAATCGGTTGGTTTACTTATCTTTTGGCTGACTAATTGGCAGTGACCTCATCAACAAGCAAACTTCTTCCTCAACGAATTGGTCGTACTCCATCTAGATCGACTATTTCTTATTATTAAGCCCATATGACTAAAAAATGTTCGTGCATAGTAAACATGATTTTGACATAAATATGTACGCTATCAAAAATTGTAACTGCCAAAGAGAGGGGGAGGTAAAGTGTAAATTTCTTGGAGGGTGAGGAGATTTCTGAATTTACAATTTCAACTACGTCTCCTTGTCCTTAATATTTTCAAAGCACTTGGGAAGTACATCTATATTGGCTTTCCCTAAATATTCCCGTAAAGTCTACTTATTGTTTAATGCTGAAGTCACCATCTTTGTAAATTAAATTCGGCAGAGGTTCAATAGTGGCTGACGTCAAGTTATTTATACCATATTTCATGTTTAAAGGTGGGCCTCTCAGTTCAAGTCTGGATGGCAGTTAAAAATATAACCTTGTATTCGTCTGCTTTTCTCAAGTCATTTCACATTCGCCCTAGAGAGAGGACTGCACCCCCAGGAATTCGTAAGGCTTCAAGTTCCGATGTTGATGTTACTTCATCTTTGTACTGACAGGACAGTAAGTTGAGATAAGATGTAAACTGCAGCTAACAAAGTAGTCATTTCAGATTTCTCATCTGCTCGAATTTTAAAATTCCACACTACCAATTTCCATAGTATTCGCTTCATGATTTTATTTTGCAATGTCGATTCTACTCGTCAATATGCATACCATTTTTGAGATTTTAATGAGTAAACTACTGTGAATGGTCTAACCCAAACTTAGTTAATATGGAACAGGGAAACAAGTTCCTACATTGAAATGTTTTTCAGGTTTGCATCAGTTCAAGTGGTTTCGAAAGACTCGATGGTCCAATTACAATGGAGCTGTTTCGATTGGTCTTCAATAATGAAATTAGCTAACCTTTCTATCGGTTAATTAACATCAAATGTAACTCGTCATAAGCTAAACCATTCTTTACTAGAATATCGCACAAATTTTTGAGGTGGCTAACTGAATTACACACTCAGGTAAAATAAATTTTCAGACGAAAGACTTAGAAGAGCCACCGCGTTTATGCATAAATTTATCCTATAGAACAGAAGAAAGCAAAAAAAATTGAAAGACTGATAATAAAAAGTGGGAAAGCAAAGCTATATTTCAAATTTACTGTACACTTTTATGAGAGATATTGCAAAGACAAAAGAGAGTTGCAGAAATGCAATTAATTATTGGTATTGATGATGCTTCCATTTTGCACTATAAATTGCTTCGAAAATACCCAGAACTAAGTTCTGACCAACTTGATCAAATGCCAAACTTTGAAAGTGAAGATTATTCATTAGTGCTATGTTCTTTCAAAAGTAGTCTATTATTATTTTCAAGGAAAAAAAATTAAAATGAAATGCATAGAGAGATTAGTTACTTTGTTAAATTATTCTCATGACCTTAATGCATATTGGACAAGTTAATCCTTCAAAAACGAAATTCCTTATTGCAATTCACATCTAGAATAGTAAGAATCAAGTTTATTTATTATTGAAAGCAGATTTTAACACGAGAAGTAATTGCTTAATATACTTCATTGATATAATTTAACACAGTAAAATAACATTCATATTTATTAGAAAGATCATCAACCCTCTCCCTCGTTAGCTGCGTGGAATTGAAGTAAATTTCAGGATACTTCTAAGAATCGGTCGGAATTAATTTCTTTTAATATTTATTTACTCAAAAAAAATTCCACTGAGAACGCTTATTTGTTTATTTAACAATAGGTAAATGCATACAGCTTGAAGGCTAAGTGCAAAAATTTTTTCATAATTTAATCCAATTTTTTTTGAAAAATTTGCATGGGATGAAAATTCTCTTAATCTTTTAACTGGATCCAATTATAGTAGCAATCAGAACGATAAAGATTAACTTTATATTTTTAATAGTAACTAAATAAAACTTTCCGGTTATATCCAGAGCTATTTTGGGTTTATTTGAGAGTTTATTTAAAATGATACCTATGTTTGAACAGGTAGTTACTCCGCTTATCAAATAATAAAAATGGTTCAAAATAAAATAGTCTACACTCGATTCTCGTCTCCATTTCACCAAATTTGTCTAAAAAACGAAGTAATTTATCACTAGGGCTACATCGCTAGTAGGAAAGTACATTTGCATTGATTCTTTTTCGGCAGCATAACTAATCTGTACTTGGTAAGAATACCGATTCGATGCAGACAGGCGGGTGCAGTTGGCGTACCGAAATTGCCGTTGTTTGCTAACAAACCGTTGTTTGCTAACAGTTAAGCAGATTTCCCAGGAGAGATTTGTTTAATTAGGATGTGCGCAGAGCATATTCCCTAGAATTATGCTTTCAGGAAATTTGCTTCACCAATGATGTAAATTGGTAAAAAATGTTTAAATCAGACTAAATGAAAGATATGAATTTGTTTCTCTTTTCGTTCTCCATAATAATGGAGTTATTTACCTCTACTTCCTATAAATTCACCTCAATAGTAATTAAAATAATCAATTACAAATAAATGATTGCAAATAGGGAATAATGTACCAGAAAGTACCAGAAATTATTAAAAATTAAGTTAAAGGAATGACATTCAATTAAGTGCTTTTTTCGGATTTCCAAGTTAATTTTAGGAAATCTCGAGACCTCATGCCTAAACCAGATTTGAATTATGCAGTGCTGTGCTTCAACTTTGCTGTTCACTTCAATAATAGTATAGTTTAGTTAAAGTAAAAAATTACTAAACAATACATTCTTCGTTTATAATAATTCGTTGAAAGTTCAATTCTCCACTTAATATTCCAGGTAGAAGGTTTCCCCAAAATTTAAATCATTTCATTGTATATCCTAACTCCCAAACTGCCGTATATTTCAGAATAGCATCCGTTATTCCACTGTGTTCCCTGGTATTTCCATGTCAAAGTAGACATCTTCTGAATTGTATTTACCTCAACTCTCCAGTTTATGGCCATTATCACTCTGCATGAAGGCATTTACTGCGATTCTAACAACCTTTGGTATGCAATAAATTGGAGGCTATGATACATCCACTTGCAAACACTAAGTATATAGAGATGGTATTATAAGGGCTATAAGGCGAATGAGGATCAAACAAAAACAAAAAGGTGTATTTTATTAATTAAAACGAATGGCAAGATTGGCAAGGATTTGACCTTGTGAAAAACGGTTGTGTAACTGCACGACATTTATGAAATGAATAAATATCCACGGCACCACTTTTAACGAACTCATTATACTGTGCCCGACAGGTGATACATAGTTAAATAAGGATTTCCAACAGGGTTGAAATATCTGAATTCCTATACTGTTCTTTGAGGTTATATAAACACCATGTTGAGGAGGAAGAATATTGATTTAGTGATGCCAGATACGTGTAGATAGGGTATTTTTATTTTTTTACTTGCTCATTGAAAGATTAGTCAGCTCGGAGAACGCAAAAATAAAGCCGTTTTGTCACCTCATATCCAAATTTAGCCCTTAATTGTTGTCAGATATCTTGACAGGTTTAGTTTTGATTATTACAAGTTAGGACTTCATGATTCAAAAAGGAGCATGCTAGAGACCTGTGTGAAAATAAATTTTACGGCGAAAATTTCCTGGAATTCTAGGTCAAAATACCGCATTTGAAGTTCGAAAGCTCTATTTCGTAAGATTGTTCTCTTATCTTAACTCAAAATCGGAAATATTAACTTTTCGAAGAACTGATAGTTGTGGCTGAATGATAGAAAAAGACAGAAAAGAGGAAGAAAGTGCAATCGAAAGCCCAGAAGGATTATTTCTGCGCTACACTCGAGTAAGAAATCGGTGGGTCATGTTGTCTAAATAATATCCATGGTACGACCTTGAAATGACCTTGCCCATAATCTAATGGAAACTAAGGTTCGCGATACTTCGATACAGACCACATAGTAAACGTTTGAAGTTTACAATCAGGTACTTCTTTGATTAATGGTCTACATCAAAAGAACACATTGCAATTTAATCAGCCATGAACATAGTGAAATAAGAAATATTGGCAAAATTTTGAAAGGCTTTGGGTATGTGTAAAATTGCGAAGGAAGATGATAATTTTATTATTAAAGCAAAAAATATTGACACTGCAACTGGCCAGAAAAGTCCGGTAGCGTATTTTATTTACGCTAACAAATTTTAGGGATTTTTTGCAAAAAAATGTACAATGGAGTTGGATTTAACTGCATTTAATAAGAATAAAAATTGTTTTCTTTACAATTGAAAAGCCTCCAAACTGTTATTTTTACCGATTGAGTAAAACTCCTTTTGCATACCAATTTAAGATGCTTCGAGTTAAGCTTTGAATAAAATTTTTACATCACTTTTGAGGTCAGAGATTCGTGTCTGTTTGCACTTTTGCGAGCGAAATTCCAAATTTTATATTATCCAGAGTAAAGCTATATTTGGAGGAGTGGGTTGTGGCGTCAGCCTCATTTTTAGGTTTGTAAAACTGGTAGTCATGTTTGTAAGAAAGTAGCAAATTTTAAAGCTAAGTTACAGCTTTTTCATACGTTTCTATTTGTTGGGAAAGAATGAGTGAACTGTAATGGTGTATCACCGGTTAGAAGTGTGCATTTACACCCACGCAACTACTGATTAGCTAGCATAAATTCCTTCATTTCTGGGCATTAGAAGCACACTGAAAGGTTAAGTGAACCTGAGGAATGTGCATCACCTTAGGGATGAAATGGTTTAAGTGCTTCTAAACTCCTTTATTTTAAATAATGTTTAAAATCCAGTACTCTAGCACTTTTCTAAGCCGGTGTAATAAATATTTCGGTCATCAAATTGTTTTCTCACAGAAATTTGAATTTAATCCATTCAGTTGCCAAAATATCTTAAATGAATAATACACAATAACACACACACACATATATATATATCCGGTATTAATTTTACTCTGAGTAAAATCGTAAAACAGTTTTACTTTCATCACTCTTATGGCAAGTGTGATAAATTGGTAGATATTGTCCAGCCTTTTAAAATACTGAACAGTTCAATAGAAAAACAAGTATTCCTATGAGTAAATATTCATCATCAAATACGCGTGCCCTCAACGCAAAAACGTTGCTATCGTTCCAATGAGTTGAAATAAGGATAGCTCTATGAATTGCAAACCAATTATTTCTTCAAATCTGACCTTCAGAAATAAACACTATTACTCGGGGCTGGGAAAGAGTTTCGAAATGAGCAAAAGGAAAGGAGAAATTTCCCTGGATCTCTCTTTGCTTCTATTGATTATGTGAAGGCTGGGCTTTCCGTTATTAAATTTTCATCCCTTTTATGAATTTAGATAAAAGGACTTAATGTTCTTCTTACCTTAAAATAGAGTTCAAGATCTGATCATAATTGCAAATTTCTAATTACAGAACTATAACTAATGGTTTTATAATAGTCCAAGTCCTTTCCAAACTAAAGGAAGTGTAAATGGATAGTCACTAACTCGAATATTCAGGGTGTCAGAGATAAATTTGGCAGGCTTACCAGGATAAAGGCAAAGAGGTTATTAAGCACAAAATTTAATATATTTACATGAAATTCAACAGCCAATGAAACTGCACTAGTTAGAGAGATAGAGTTTTACTTAAAATGACCGCCATTTGCACCTATTGAAATCTCAGTCCATCCCATGATTTAGGTGGATTCTAGTAATCTTTCATTCTCCTTGACATCACAAATATGATTGAAGAAGGTGTTAGGGTTTAAACGGAGCAGGCGTGCGTGAACACCTGTAAAATATCTGAAAAAACAACCATATGTTTTTCAACAGAATTTATTACCAATGTCCGGTAGATTCCTCCATTTAAATGTCAAAATCACACAAGCTTCGTTCCAATTTATAAGTAACATTGGCAATAACATCAAATTACCAACTGTCATAAAAGACAAATGGGAAATATTTATCACATTATTGCGGGGAGATGACATGGATAAAAGCGAAAGCCCAAAATAAATTGGTCCATCATAAAGTCACGGCCTTCTAATTAATTTTCCATTTAGTCTACAGGCGTGGTCCTAGTTCATTTAAAATCTACTGAACATCTATTTATCGGTGGTATTCAAAACTCTTTTATTAAAATGATATCAGATTTTTCAAATGATGAGGTGACAGAGTGAGAATACAGTGACTGGGGAGGCGTGTGTTGTATATCTTTTGATTTCTCCATTTTTCCTTTCTTCAGTGTCTAATGACTGAATAGTTCTTATGAAATTGCGCTGATCACTGTTTGAACAGATTATTTATAGAGACATTATTTAATTCGAAATGTTTACAATACAACCAAAGTACACCTTGATCTGCCTCCCTATTGCGATACTCTAAAGTGTGAGATTAAAGTCCAGGTAATAATCGTGTCTTTCCAAATTGTGGCGGAATGTAATAGAAATGACTCGGAAATGTCAGGCTACATAACTCCTTTTCCTACCTCTTTTAATTCTCCGGTTATCCTCTCTATGGAGCGTTGATAATTAAACGAAAAATATAAAATGGAATGAAAGGAAAAGTCAGTGGGCTAATTGACGTGATGAAATAGTAGCACATGTTCCTGTTTTTGAATTGAAATAGGGATATTTATGAGGAGTTAAAATTACTTTCTCATAGCGGTGTTATTTGACCTAGCTGTTACCTCAGGACCATTAAAAAGCTCACAGTGGTACCTGGACTGTTTAATTCTGTTTTGGTCTTAATCCCCCTTAATGAACCGTCATACTACCCCAAGCGATTTATGGTAGTTAGTGTTTTAAGCCACTAACATGATCTTTGAGTCAACTTTGGAAAAGTTACTTTTTTCCGATCAGCATTCCATCTGTTTGTGCTATTCCTTCAATAATAAAGTGTGTGAAACCCACAACAGTTATTTGTCTATTACCATGGTTCTCTTTTACATGCCCTCACTCATTTTAACAGCTTTTACCCCAATACAGTGGTTAATGTGTTCTTTTGCAAAATAGAAGTTTTATGATTCAGTGCCCATAACCATGTACCCACGCAACGGAATAGATAATCACAGCGATTACTTCCGGCTAATAAATGATAAGAAGAAAAATTATGTTCGCGCGAACAAAGAGAGTACATTTGAATGAAAGTTATTTCATCTTTGTTCTTGGAATTTAGGCAGGTTGTAAGGAAAATGGTGGAAGGAGAAACATAAGATTTGAGGTAGCACGTCAAGCGCCACTCTTACCCCCCCTCCCCCCCCCCCCAACTGATATTTCGCCGCTTAACAACTTCATTACCTTCTATTCTGGATAATAATATCTATCTGGGCGGAAGAATAAGTCTCATTTTAAAGTGAATACTTTGCCAAAATCTAACTTATTGGATTTATGCCAAGGGGATGCTTTCAATTTAGTTTAACAAAGCTCAATGTGTTCTCATTGTTTCGCAATGGCAAAAATTTTACAAGTCAAATTACAGAAAAACTATTTACAGAACCAGCAGTTATAGTGATATATAAAAAAGACCTATTTATCTGCGAAAGCCAAGAAGAGTGAAATATTTCACATGGGGAGTCATTATTTTGGAAAAGTAAAGATCAGAGAAAATAAACGCAAGGTGAAGAAGATAGTTTGGCAATTGTTTCCAAAATCTCTGATAACTTCATATCAACTAACTCTTATACTTCGCAAAATAATGAAGTACCAGAGGAGACGGATAATTGAATCGCATTTTGAGAAAATAGGGACGAATCTTAAGCAAAGCAAAGTGCATCCACGTGCAGTTGTGGACTTGGGAAATGCAATAATCAGGTTAACATGGACGTTGAGGTAAAGAAAAATCATAATAAGCGGGCCGATAGCCCCATTATGCAAATATACTAAAAGTACAAGTCATGAGAAGTAGAATGTATATATTATCTTTCAATAGGACCGTATCTAGAGTGTGATGGGGCCATTCAGTCCAATAAATATTCAAGCTTTGAGAATTTAAATTCCCACATACTTGTAACATTGAATCCTTTAGAGAAGTAAGCAATATTTATCAGGCAATGATGTTAGAATACTATTCAATGAAGTATGCTAGCTAGGATAGCCTTGAACAAAACTAATACTTTGAAGCGAAAGTCAATAAAATTAAGAAAAAGCCAACCAAGAGGTTAGTTCTTTTATCTGAAAAATTTTGAAATTTATTGATATTTTATTAAGTGTGTACATATATTTTTTACAGTGTATTGCAAAAAACCTGCTTGTGGATTTCCGACAGGCCGCATAATTTTGAAACTGTAAATCAGGTGGCTTTCAATCTTGGCGTTCACTTCATAGCGTAGTCAGTGGCCTTGGGCACAAGTTTCACCCCTTAATTAAAATTTCTATAGGTCATAAGGTGTTGACCTTAATGTTAGATGACCAATTTCTCGGTCTAACAACCTTTCAATTTTATTATTTGTAACATCACACTTGAAGATTTTTCACAAAAACCAAGGTAAGCTAAAAATATTTACAGATTTTTTTAAAGTTTCCAACGGTCGGTATCGTATAATGACCTGAAAGATTCTTTTACTTTGAATAATAAAATTAAATATGGGTAATAACGACTTATATTAAACTATTTTAAACGCCTGATTATATGATTACACTCTTACGGAGCCATGGCAATGGAAGATCGAGTTCAGAGAATTTACCTTGGAAATTTCACCACCACTGCCTGCATTGAGAAGCTTCCCAGTTCTCATAACTTGAAATTTCTGTACTGTAACGGAAAAGAATACTTATTTAATTCCATGACTAAAGCAACCCTGTAAAGCACTTATATGCTCTCATGACTTAAACCGTCTGCCTTGTCGCTTTCCGCCCTTTAAATTTCAAATTCAAATCTCGAAGGAATTTGAGTTAAAAAAACAGTACAGAAGAAGGCTGTGAATGTTAGTTGAACAGAAAATTGATGTTACCACACTACTAAAGGAGTAGCCATTCCCGCAGATGTACTTGTCGATAAGTACATTAGCAGCCAACCTTTTGGTTGCTTCAAATTTTATGGAGGTTAGGGGTATTGAAAATGACGTTAATTCTAGAAGGATTTTTAATAAATAGCAAAATATTAGAGTTTTAACAAATTATACTCTTTTGTATATTGGTCATACTTTACAAATAGCGTTACGTGGGATCTCTACTAAATAAACGTAGGTTTATTTGTAAATAAAGGCGCAGATCGGTAACTCAAATAAAATGCTCCATAGCTAAATGGTGTTTAGTGGTACCACCATTATTTTCATTTGCTTTGATTTAATAATTCCGACAATGTTAGCATACGTCTGTCAGTAGTTCATAACATTTTAGTATTACTCAAACGACTGTGCAATTCAAATAAAGAGATTTCCTTATTCTACGCATTTGTTAATAGGCAATACAAAGTTCCTGCATTTGTTCCATTAGCATGGAATTGGAGGTCTAAGCGCATTTTCCCAAAACACGTTGTTTTAATTTTTGTCCTGCTGCAACCGTTTTTTGTTATTTTAGCTGTACATATAATTTGGGAAAGTATTAGTTTCGACGCCTAAATTAATTGTGAGCAAGAATGGAGTAACTTGAAAAGTAAATATACCTCGAACCTAATCAGATTATTTAATCACATTTTGGAAAAAAAATCATAATTAAATTTACTTATTAAATTTAAACTTCATTTCTTGGAAAAGAGAAATAAGTAACAAAATGTGATTTTCCAATCTCAATTTTTCGTTAAGATAATTTTAAAAAAGAATTTCAATCGTGTTACCTAAACAATACGCACATAGGAGAGTCGCCATTATTATTTTGTTAATTAAGTCAGAGTATATTTTTGAGGCAAAAAATATTGATTGAGTACTCCAGACATAGTAATTGTACTCTGAAGCTGTATTATTATTCTTTCCTAACCAAACATATTTGATGTGGTTTTCGAAGTAATTCTTGGGTCCCTAATTATAGTCCTCTTTGCGGAAATACATTTTTCAATGGAGAAATTTGTATCCATCTTAAAGGAAAGCCACAACGCAATTGTAAAAACACTCATCCATTTGAATCGTGAAAAGACTTGAACGCTTAAACAGAAAAAACAGCCCATTATGGGGTGTGGAGGGAGTGAATGGTGCCTACGTGGAGAGCGTATCCATTAAATGGGCGAAAAGAACACAATATGCAGCAGGAATCACTAAAATTCATTAAATATGAAATCTAATTGTTTTATAGAATTTACTTAAAATGATTATTTTCAATCTGCAATTACATCGGAGAGAAAATTTTATTAAGATTGTTACCAAAATCTTGTTTCGTTCGGTTTTTTGATTTATAATGTTATGTTTCAATAAATTTGGCTTATAATTCTACTGAATTAATAAGATATATTGAGTGACTATCAAAAATAGCTACCTTATAGTAGACTTGGTGTGGTACCCAATAGACTTACCTCCACGTGGTGCACCCTGGGCAACGTATACTCATACAGCAAAAAAGTCTATAAATTGGCAGTTGACTTCAAACTACCATAACCCGACTGTATGTCATATTCCACCACTTCCGCAGTACTCGCCACACCTTGTCTTTTTCTCTACCTTTGTGTCTGTCCGTTTTACATCAGTGAATTACCTTCTGTTCCCCCTCTCAAATTCTTGTGACTTTGACGTTTCTCCCCTCTGTGAAGCTCGAAGTCAACTAAAGGGCAAATGATAACTATCATAAAGGCTGCCATTTGACATAAATAGTAGACTTAGTCTATTTCAGCACGATGATGATCTATGGGTAATACCATATGTTGAGGTTAAGTTTAAAATATAAACAAATCCGCTCAAAATTTGTCGGCAAAACTGCTCGCATATCATCAAAATTTTGAATTAATTTCAGATCTTCATGCCTAATTTATATTCATTATTGTACATAAATAAAGTCTACATCAAGAATATTGTAGATATAATAAGTTAATATATCAAATATGTATTGATTGGATGGTAATGTAGATACTGACTGAATCAAATTCACACACTAAGGCCATTTATGGAAATTAGAAAGGATTTTACATATTAGACTTATCACTTAGTGAAACTATAGTGGTTCTACAATTCAAGCAATAAGTAATTTAAACAAAGAACATAACGCAAATGCTGGTGGCTGGAATAAACAAAGGCTGGTTTGCCGCACTGCCTATAGTTGTAATTAATTAGTTCGATGTTTTCATTTAAACAAGATTTCAATGAAGACTATCCTATTTCCATTAAACTGGTAGTAACCGCTTCTTTAATACTTTATTTTAAAATGAAACCAAACTGCAATCTTTTCTGATTTTATTCTGATCAACGTTAGTATTCACGGAATATAGTGGGTGATTTTGACAGAGAGAATGATGTGGTGTCTATCGACTTGAAAAAAAACATTTAACATTATTTAAACACGGATCATATAGGCATTCGGTTACTGCACTTCCTATTTGACAGGCAATATTAATTCTGCATTTGCATTTATCACTATGCCAACCAATGAAAAATTCGCATATGCGGTACTCGTAACGACGGTAAATGCTTAAGCGAAATAAAATCTCCAAATACTAGAATTTTTAAATACTATTTGACACAATGTTGTGTCTTTGTGACAGCTCATTTAGTCCGTATCAGGACAGGAAAAGAACGCAAAAACGAGTTAGTAGCTATTCCATATTACAGGCGAATGCAAAAGTGGAAAAGTTTGCTCTTTCATCAATCTGGGCATTTAGAAAAGATCAATTTCCGACCGCTCATTGACTCAAGTTTTATTTGCTGGAATTTCAAAACAGTTTCAGTACCTTATATATGATGTTGTAAAAGGATTCGGACCTGATTACAGTTCCTTTCATGAAGTACCTCATTCCGTCTAATTTCATGAAAAGTACATCATTGTAGATATATTTCAAAATAACTTCAAAATACTAAAGAATGGAGTTTTTAAAATTGTGTAACTTTATTTATATTATATATAAATATAAAAATATATATGTATTAAACTCTGATTCAGACAGTTTTGGCATTTATCAAAAAATCCGTGCTGCTAACAAATTCTAAAAAGCTGACTATGCAGTTATCACAGACGGTATGTACAAAAGCCAATAATCAAATATTGCACTTGTTTGTTATTTTCAAGAAGTCGTATTTCATTCCCTACCATTTTTATTGTAAGTAGAGAACTCAAATAGGAATGTTGATGAGGAGAGTCTAGTAGATCGATCATCACCAACCCAGGGCTGATCTGGTAGGTGTCATGCAAAAATTGATGACCGTGAAATCAGCCAAAATTAACTATTCTTAATTTTTAATTAAAATAGACGCTGACGATGAGATGCTATTAGCCTCATCAAGCTTCGAACGATGAAATTGGATGCCCTAATATCAGTGGGACTTCGATAAAGTAAGTTTCCCTGGTTCTCTGAGAGTCAAAGGTAACGTCTTTTCTTGAAATCGAACTCTTTTTTCATTGGCTAGCTTTTCCAGTGATTAAAATGAGACTATTATTTGACTCTACTTAGCAAACTAATTAAAAAATGGACTGAACAAAAGAAAAATGACACGCAAGCGAGCTAAATGCCGAAAAATAATCCTATTATCATAGAAAAATGTATACTGAAAATTTACAATAAGTAAAATGGTTTGTCAACCTCATTTGCAGAAGAAGTTTAGACCTTTGCTGCTGTTCGAGCAAAGTTAGTAATGAATTATCAATTTCTAAAAGTGCGATTTTTATCTCCAATGTTTGCTAGATCAAAAGGCATATAATCGAGTTAATTAATTTCCCCAATGAGGAGTTTTCTCTTAATTAAATATATGACCTCAAGTAGATAGCTTTATTATTAGGACTTTGAACTGACCATGTGCCAGCATTCAAACAGGCCATGCGGGAAAAATTTTAAGGAGGAGCTGATACAACGAAATAAGTCCGGATTATATAATGACGGTATACTCACAACGTTTGCTCTATTTCAATTTTAAATCACCGACTTTTCAAATTTCTTGTTGAGCTATTTTTTAATTGACGCATCTACCCCAAATTAAACGTAAAACTATTTGAAGCTCAAACGACGGTATTCTATTGAGAAAATGAAAGTAATTGTATTAAATTGGACTTGAGATGAATGATTAGCTAGCAAGTTGACTATTATTGCCAGCCATGAATGTTTCGCTGATGGTCTTACATGTCCAAGTCTGAGTGTAGATGTCCAGAAATTGATAGTTTAGAACGTGAGGGAAGAACGTAAAATTTTTTCGAATGCATTTTTAGAGTCCTTGATCGAATGCGCCGAAAATATTCGACTTAGGCTGCTAACAGGCTACGACAAACATTAGCAATCCAAACGTTACGAAATCAATTTTCCCTGGGTCTTTGGGAAAAATTCAGCTCTTAGACACTCAGGGTTTGTCGAAAAGGGGTTCATAGTTGAACAGTTTGATATAATAATTCCGTTTATTTTTATGTGAAATAGGAAGGAAGAATCACGAAGTCCAATAGATTTCATTTCTAATGCTTTCTTATAATTTTGAGGAAAAAATTTATTTATTAATAATCGTTTTATACGGAAAAAGAATTCATTTAAAGATTACATCATTAATGCCACCTCATTAAAGGCATTAAATGAAATTATATTCCTATATATAGTTCCGCCTTGACACTATTAGTTGAAAATCGTTATTTTAAGATCATTTAGTTAAACACCTTTTTTTCACCAAGAGTATGGAAGTCATAAAACCTCGCTTAAATGATTATTTGATATATTATATATATAATATAATATATAATATATATAATACATATAATATAATATAGATAAAATAAAAATGCTATGAAGCTTCAGTTTTTAAGATTTTATTCGGGGTGCCATTTTGCTATTTCATTGAAGAAAGAAGAAGGAAAATAAGTGAAGTGTATCATTGAATTTCAATGGAGTTTTTCAGACACCTATTAGATTCAAGCAATTTTTTGGCATTTAAATTACATTAGCATAGAAAAGGTCGCTGTTCGGCCTAACTTTTTCAATTCGGTTAGATTTTATGCGGAGGATTCCCTTTATTAATGTCTTCCTTAAAGTTACATCATCTTTGATTCGTCTGAATGCACAAACTAAGATGTAAATTACGTCTATTTTACGATTTCGCATGAAAAAGACTTGATTTAGAATAAATAATAGAAATCGGATTATCTTACAAAATTCGATAAATTAAGCAAATACGTTCAATTCGTCATTGACTTAGGACCTCGATTGCGATCTTTAAATTTAAATCATACCGTTTTGCCAATTTATGTGATTGACGGTTGACAATCGTTCATAACACCATTTAATTGTACAAAAAATAAAAAATATTTATTCTGATTTAATAATGCCATCTGTGTGCCACCTATCATGACAATTAATGTAATTTTCACCAAGCCAGATAGAGACCCATCGGCGCTTATGCCAGCGGAAGACAATTTACTCCCAAGAAAAGCTCCATATAAATGTTTTTCTATTTAAAGGTCAAATTAAGAAAAAAAAACAATTAGGATAAATAATGCAATGTTTTGCATATTTCCCAGTTGTTATTCAAATCTCGTGATCAGTTTTTCTGGCCTAGGTAGATAATTCTTATTTCTAGTGGTTATTTTCATGAAAGAATTTTCCAGTGACGTGCTTTTCTAATTTATTTTGCAGAGTAGCCTTTAATTTGGAGTAAATACAAGAAAGCCTGCGTTCGATAGCGTTAAAGATAAATGGGTACTTGCCACGCCTATTTATGTTTTACGAGGTTGGTCTATCAGCGAGGAATTTTTAGTAAATTAACGATTAAATTAATAATATTTAGCTCATTGAATCAAAAAATGGTCAAATTAGAGATTGCAGTTACCAATTTGGGAGAATGGTAAAGTACAAAATTTCCTCTCTCAAAATGCTGAAAGTGGAGCTGGAGGAGGGAGGGGTTGCGATTCGCATTATTTTATGAATGAATATTCGTGTTCTCTTGTGGTTTCGTGACTGACCACTCGAGTTCTAAGTTTTCTATCAAAGGAATAAAGCCAACAGCTGCAACTGCGCACTTTCAGAGAATGCACTTTCTTCGGGACATAACTTTTAGTTGCTGAAGGCAAACAGTTCCATTGCATATTCCCTCTACACAAATTCCTGGACGAAACGGCTTTTGTGATTGTGAGAAGGCGAAAGCTACTTAAACTAACCGCAATCCAAATGAATCAATAGCCGGATCATGCTAATTCAAAAAGATCTACCTGGACTTTACTGATCCAAGATAAATTCTGTCAGTTTAGTTTGTATTAATAATCTGGCTACTCTTACACTTAAATCATGTTTGAACTGTAAAGTGAATGACAAATAGTAATTTCCCCAGTTGTGTAATTTGAAATTATCAGTTAAGTTTATAGATCAAAAGGTAAAAATTTAGTAAGGATCTCAGAGGCATTTCTTTCTAACAATCGAGAAGATTAAAGCAGTCGCTGGACACAACATTTCCCCTGCATAGAAATTGCCAATCTTTTCCCTCTTAACACTTAGCTGAAGACCTTTTTATTTTTAAATTGCTCCGAAATTAAATGCCGACCTTGTGTATTTAATTATACCTGCGTAAAGTTACTCCTGTCGAAATGAATAAACGTAATTGGAATAATTTTGAAGCTTATCTTATTTCCATTTTTTACGTTGGGAAATTTGTTTAGGCTTGGCCTTTTGGCAGGTGAATCTTTTATCAGGCAATCCAATTTATCAAAAAATGACAGTAAAATCTATTCCTATAAATACATAAACCAGATATGAAGGTTCTAAATTATAGGCAGATTGACGTAAACAATAAGGGGTCAAAAATTTTACTAAAAATGATTAAATCAAAGTCATTTGACTTAGAAAAAGTATTCAAAAACATATTTAGATTACTGAAGAGGCATGATTTTCACGCTCAGGACTTATCCATTTATCAGTGTTTTCCCAAACTCCACTATTAACCCCTAAACTGGTCGATTGTTAACTCGAAAGTGCAGTGATTACCACGTTAGTTCAATTCTCATTGACATGTTTACAAAAAAGGGTCAGTTGAGAGCTCCAAATGATTTTTGACCTCCAATACAAACAGCAAAGTGACAGTATAAACATGCCAATAAATAACGTTGATCCTTTCCAGTAGCAAAGCTGACTCGATTTTTTAAAGCATGCAGTCATCATTAATCTTAGAATTCATTCAGATGCAATAAATGATATTAGAAGCAAATTGTATTTTCAAAAGTGAATCACAAAGAGTTGTGAAGGCCAAAGTTTATTGAATATACCGCAATAGAGATTCGGGAGATTAAGAGGGAGGGAGAGAGAAGAGATGAGAAGGGGATGTGAGAGAGAAAATACCAAGTCAATCTTTATGAGTCACTAGAGCAAAGACACCCATGGGGCATGAGTGCAGGTGTAATTTTAAACAAAACGAGAGAGTAATAGGGAAAATGGGAATTGATAAACTCGAGTCTTGATGATGTGAAAGCGACAAATCAAATTATTTTTATAGTGAAAGAGGATGAAAGAAATACGCAACATATTAGTTCAGAGTACAAGTTAAGTAGGACGCTTGCTATTCTGACATCAGTAAATACTTCTTTCTGATCCATTGCTGGAATATTTTGCAATTTTGCATTTACTGCTCTTATCCGAAATTTGAAAGCTGTAATAATAATGCAATGCACAACCAAAGCGTCCCTAGGTGCATTCCGATAACTAGTTACAATGATGTCATATTTTAATAACTAGAAGGTAAAGTGCTAATGAAAACCTCATTCAACATTAAAGGAAGCTTAGAAATAAGCTTCGCATAAACCCCATAACTCAAAATTCACTGTCGCATAACGGTGACTCCCTCACCGCACTGAAACTGAAACGAAAACAAACCGGAATAACTTTAAATCTGAAGCACATCGTTCATCATGTTTCCGCTAGTTCATTTCCGACGCCTATATTTCTTTCTCTGGGCCACAATCAGTAACATGAAACGGTAAAACCGAGGATGCTTACATTTCTTAAGCGTTTTACAACCTGTAATTTTTCATTTGTAATTTTTGTTTTTACTAACAGTGCTCTCTGCTGGGTTAACAGCATGCCAGCTATTTCCTCCTTGACATGTGACAGAGCTGTCTACATAACCGTTATTTCAATCAACTAATCAGAACGCTCCAAACATTTCTTTTAAGGAAGTCAAACCTCTAAAAATTTGCAATTCAGGTATTAAAAAATGCTGCATTTGCTTGTAACTGTTCTGTCAAAAAAACGCGAGGATTAAATGGATTTCTAATTTCTTTTACCGCTGTGGAAATTTTAAAACTTATCCTTATTTAGATGGTATTTCATGAATAAAAGCATTTTGTTCTTTCCTAAACAATAAAGCAGAGCCCATGAGATCAAAACTCATTGGTAACCACAGCTCTAGCTTATTATGAAAAACTCTAACAAAGTTAAGTGCCTCTGAAACATTTTTAATAAGATTGAGAGTGATTAGGCTTCAGGTGCAGTGATATTTTATAGACGAACACGAGGCAGATAATTAGAATTCTGAAATTTATCTCCCGAAATTGACCTGCTAAGATCTCTCTTTCGACTGCTTTTGAGAAAAATTGTTTATCTGCCAGCCTTTAGCACTATCCAGCTACGAGTGTGCCAAATTCGTATGGAGCATTTCTTATCTACAAAGGTAATTGTCTAGTCGAATAGAATCAAAATTGCATAAGTGAAACGTAAATTACTGATTGAGTAAGAATGCTGTAAATAATTAACAATTAGTCAGTTTTGAAAACTGGTTTCTTAAATAACAAATAGGTACTTATTTAATTCTACTAGGGCCAATTAGTTTTCATCAATTTATTGAGAGAGCTTAACCAACATATTAACAAAAATAGTACTGTAATTCTCAATCAGAGATTGTCAAAGATGCAGCCTAATTTCACTTTCATAAGTGAGTTTAGAGTTGTTTTTCGTACTGCTTTTTTAGTACTCCTAATTAATATAAATAATCTCAAGAGGAATAGTCTATACTATTGTTACGTCAAGATTCTATTTTCTGGGTCCCTTTATTAACCCCAAAACTCAGCTGTTATAGTTATTTCAGGGATCAACGGTCCTTTATGAGGTGATATAAATAATGTGACCGCCAAAGCCCGGTTGAAGAAATCACTACAGAGCTATGACATTTCCTTCACTATTAATAAATATCAAATAAGCTAGCAGCAGACTGCAACTAGTTGCCGTGTAAATAGCCGGAGGACGATTTTCATACTTTCTCAACAGTTTATTCTACAGGAATGTGGTTAAAGTCAATAAAAGAGAAATTACATAAAACAGCAGGGTCTGGATGAGCCGAGGTTTAAAGGCATAGTGGATTTGAAAAGGATACTAAATTTGCATCAATCGATCTTATTTGAGGTTCAAATTTATAAGAATTTAAGTTGACTTAGTTTATCATCTTGACCCCCTTCCGCCATCCCCCCCTTTCCCCCGAGGAAATAATCGCGTGATTAGTACTTTAAAATCAGTAATTATTTTAAGCTACTCCTTTACACGCGTTGTAATATAACAGCCTAACAGTATTTTTTGTTTAGAATACCATTAGGTAATGTGTGACCAAAAGGACTGATACAAATTGAGTTACCAAGAAAGTATCTGGAACATTTCGCCACTTATAGTGCCCTTGATTTTGTTTAAATGAAATAGTTAAGATATTTTTTAATTAATTCTGAGAAAACTGTTATTAATAAGCAATTACAGAATTTCAAAGTGAATTGTTATTTGTAACTTAGTCAACCTATTTACTTTTACTTGAAAGTTTGACATTATATTCTTTCTAAAAGCAATTGAATTTTATTAATTAATTTCATGATTTTAATCACAGAGGAAGTAATAATGATCGGTTCACACGCAAAGCGGGAGTCACACAGGGTTTAAGGCGTATGATAACGAATACATATGAGACTTTTATTTGAAATTAAATCTTCCACTGAAAAACAGATTTCTAAAACTTAAAATATATGCAATTTCAAGGGAAATTAAACGAATGGCAGATTGTATAGGAGGCAGAAATTTTAGAAAATTATTATAACAAATGAAATATTTTGAAAAATTCACTATCGCATTCGAAATTGCCAAGATTCCGTTATTGATGTGCTACAAAGATTCCTCATTAGGTATCACTATACATGATGGATAATTATTGCCTTTTATGTTACCTAATCTCGATTAAAACGAACTTTTAAACGACTCCCATATTCAGATTTTGTTCATTCTTGAATTAGCGAAGTGAATAAATTATTCTATTTTATTTCATTTAGGACATAAAATTTTATCTTTCCTTGATGTTTCATCATAATTATCATATCGAAGAACTCAAATTAACTTTTCAATTTAAAATGTTCCCATTAAAATGTTTCATTACATACACTCTACCCGATAAGTCGAAAGATTTTCTTAATCGACACTGCCGCTCTCATAGGCATTAAACTAAGTTAAATAATTCATTTGTGCCTTCAGGTTGATTGAATTTACGTATGTCAATATAATTCAGAGATAATTAATTAATCAATTAGGGAACACTAATTTGTTTTGCAATCAAGTTGGGATCTTTCGCTAACCTAAACCGCAAGTAAATAATGCCAGATTCTTATCAATCTGGGATCAATGTGAATACTGATAATCTAATTTTTGAGCTCGTTAAAGGAATGGCATAATTTCGTTTATTTTTGTAGACTTTATAAGCATCTAGAGTAGTCAGAGATCTTCCAGGCTCAACAAAACACTGGAATAAAGGAAAGTTTTCCGTTTACTCAAAATTCTACCTGACAAAGACTCAATATATAGTTAATTTCACCAAATGGGCAATATTTGTAAATAATTTACAATAAAATTGTTAATATTATTTTTCATGGATGAATTGTATTCATTTTATTCAACGCTTAAAAAGAATTTTTTTCATAGAGTTAATCTGAACAAATGGATGTAAAAGCTTTCAATTCTAGTGCAGTATCTAAAAAGGCCTTTGAAGTTCAAACATTATCTTACCTCCATTTAGACAATTTTCAACTTCAGACTTGAACCTTTTCATGCTGATGTGCACGGTTTCCACAGTAAAGAAATGGAAAGCAAATGAAATCAGTAAGTGAATCAGAGTTTCACCCCATTTTAATTTTAGCAAAGTTTATTAAATTGATAGTTGGTTTTTCGAAATCGGATTTACATAATCCGTCTATTGGAAAGCCTGAAAGCCATATTTAATAAGCACTTTCAATTGACTCCTATTTCCTCATAGTTTTAAATCACACAAAATTAAAAATCGCAGGAAATATTAGAAGGCCCGATACGTGATCATTTTTAAAGTTTTTTTGCGTCTGATAGTGATAGTCTTTTATATTCATTCGAAGGGTTTAATGTGAAGTGGCGACCACTAAGAAATTTTAAAGATTAAAATTAAAATTTCTTTTTTGTAATAAAAAATATTTATCCAAAACTGATTCTAGACATATTACAAAGTGAAAATTACATGATTGCGTTTTGACACTGAATCAAGTATTTCGATGGGAAAAAGGAGGAAAAATGGTGGATGAGTCAAGATAAGACAAGACTGGTTTTAACTAAATAGGCTTATTTCAATTTATCAACTGAAATGTGAGATTTTTTAAGTTCCTAGACTTAATTGTATTCTCGTTCAAAGCTCTGCCATATCAGCCACTTCTAGCCTTTGCTTGCATGTTTAATGGCCACTTCTCAAGGAGGTCCTTGTTGAACTACTATGACTTAGTAAAATTCTGCAGAGATTCACGGGAGTTGTGAAACCTAAATCTGTTCGAACGTGATAGAATTCATTGTTTTAAAATTAACCAAACACAGTTTTCAACATCGATTACAAGAAAAATTTCATAAGTTGGATAAACATGGCTTGAAACTATTAAAAACAGTTGTAAGTTATTTTTTTTCTAGATCATTTCAAAGTGTTTGCACATACTAAGCTTCATTTGAAAAATTGGACTCTTATTCATTTGTATCCGTGATAAGCAACTTAATCCGCCCGGAAACTAAGCATCCTAATGATTTGTGGCGACCATAAAAAATCATGAGATTAATCAACTTTGTGGAAAGAATCCGGTATGAAGTGGCGAATGGCAACGGAGACTACGAGGCTGCTGCCGATAGATAAAAGTAACATAACAGACCATCTGATCTGATCATAGTGCACTTCCACATCACATTTTCTCGACTAACTGCAATACGAAACTGTGTTCATCGCTCTCATATTGGACCACTCACTCTGGCGCCACATTTCACTGTAACTTTTCGCCTCTACCACGAAACTTGCACTCAGTGAAAACCTTCCCCAACAACCTCACACACAAGAATGACAGAGGTCGACTTCTCACATTAAATGCTGCCAAAATCATCGTCTCGCAAAGACGGAAAAACTTCTGAGTAAGTTAAAACATCTCGCAGATGCATATACAATCTGCTTCTTTCCATTGGGAATTTTGCCAAGATGAAACACACAACACGAAGCGAAGCAGATGGCTGCCTTGCCTGGAGTCCAAAGGACACTCATCAACTCACGCAGAGCAAAGTTCCCTAACTATCATAGCCTTCCAGTGTGTGTCCTGCACTGCCTGCAAGGGTGATGTGATGTGATTTCTCTTTCGGAAAGTTGTGAACGAGGTGCCTAGGTTGAATTCAGATGCCAACATGGAATCGCTGACCACTGTGGTGGTGAAGCAATGGATAACGAAGGAGGGCAGTCAACAATTGGTCACAGTAGGGTAGCAGTAGGATTTGGCTCCATGCCACACCTCAGAGAAAAGCTGAAATTAGGTGTGAGCCGGCTTTTACACCAAACACCATTGCCCCCAACCCCAAATACCAACTCCTACCTTCTACACCCCACACAGGTCCTTACACGATGGGGTATTGCGTATGTAGTGGGCGTTGACGGGAAAGACGTAAATCACTACGTTAGTATCTCAAAAGACAGTTAGTTAATAGACAGAATGTGGGCAGTTTTGGGACCTTTCCCAGGGAAAGTATGAGATCCGCATGTTCCTGTTTCCGAGGATCTAATAGACACTAATGGCGCTTATTCCAATTACACTCTTTAGCAGTAGTGCAATTTCCTTGTCTGTTGAATTTCTCTTCAACCTGCTTAATCTTTTAGCGCTAGTCACTATTCTCTTTCCTGATGAGGCTGAGAAATTTGTTTCAAACACATTGATTTTTTGACACTTCTGTTTAAGAGTAGGTTTAATACAATTCAGTTGATGTCCTATGCACTTGGTATTCGTTTGTGGTTCTCTGTTGGGTTTTTGAGAATTAGATTAGAAAAATTTGATTTCACCTCAACTCGCTCTAAACTTCGTTGTAATTCAGCTCGAGATTAAAAATAGTCACTTGGGGGACGTCTTTCAAGGACCGTCAGGAACAGTCTTGCCATTATTTTAGTTTAATTGCAAAGCTACGTGTTAATTTTCAATTACCAGAATTGATTTTGCAATTTTTACTAGGCGCGTAGACCCTAATTAAACTTCCACGGAAATCGCGCTGTGGGTTCATTTAACGTATATTTTCGGTTGATAAATTGCTTCGCTATATATCTGTACGTTAAATAGGCTCAACTATCATAAACCTTGTTTGTGCTAATGTCCCGCGCACAGTGCAACTAACTAAATTATTTATTTGGTTAATTGTAAACCAGAAAAATTTCTGCTATATCTGTGCCAGCTTCGCCGAGACATTCCTTATATATGCGTTATGCTTTTTTAAAATATATTAAAAAAACACTAATTTTGTTATTAATTGTCGTATGATGTTTGTTTGACAACCACAATATTCCAAATTTTGATAAAAAATTCTTCAATGGAAACTAAAATGTATCTGGTGACACTTTCAGTGCTATTATGAAGGTGATTTTTAAGCACAAATTCCAATTTCGTAAAAGTCATTACGATTGATTGACTGTTATACTAAAAGAATAATAACGCCTGAAAATTATGCACCTTTTAAAAAATGAAAAGTTGGCTAGTCGAAAATTTTCTCCCAAAATGATTGTCCGTATTTCATAAAAACGGCAGTTTCATTTGAGACTTAAAATTAGAGGTCCAGATTTATTTATTTGAGATTTTTATCTATTTAAATCCACGCTCTGGCATTTTTTATCATTTGGTATGCTGAATTTCTATTCCATCTTCTTATTAATAAAAGCAGACCCGGCTGACATAGATAATCAGTTAAATAATTAGCAATCAAACCTTTGCTTCGTTCAGCCCAGTCTTGAACCAAGGGAACGGATCCTGTTTCTGAACTTTAGAGCAATCTATCTTGCTTTAACTAAACTAGTGATACGATTAGAGGGTCTGTAGCCCAATGAGTTAAGAATGGAGGTGAAATGAAGCTCTTTTTAATTATACAACCAATCATTTACACTTTATGCGTTGCTTCATACTTTTCCTCCTGTGAATAATGCAATAAATGTATCCTGTAGTTCTTCAGATTCATCTTGATACCTCTAAAGACCAATTTAGTTGATTCAGTTACTGTGAGGCGACAATTTTCTTGAATCGAGTTCCTTTAAGCAAACAGAAGTTAAAGATATCTTTGTTAATAAAATTTAATCACATAAGGGTTACCCCTAATTTGAAAATTTGTTACTTTATGTCACATAAATAGTTGTAAAATTATATTAAATATAAACATAAATTTAACTTTTTAGGACTATCTAATTTAAATTATTCTTTTTCTAGCTCTAAATCATTTCAGCTGAATTAACTTAAGGATGAGTGATAACTAGAGGACCCCAGACAAATTTTGGATACTTTGCAAGAGAATTCAATTGAGTAACATTAAGAAGTCGAACAGAACTTCAGTCGTACAGCAGAAATCTTTGAAGTGACGCCATGTTTAGTAATGAAAATTTTGTCAAATTTATTAAGGGGTTGTAGCTATTTTACTGCGCTTCTGACAAACGCATAAAAACAGAAGGCAATTATGTATTTTGAAAGAAGATAAAAATAAATCTTGACGTCATAACCTAGCAGAAAATCATTAAATTTGAACACTGCTGCAAGAAAGGCCCTGCTTTTAGTGTCGTGGATAGGAACTCAAGATTTCCAATGAGGTTACTAATTTTCCGACATTGCAAACGCCATTGATATTAATTATATTCCATATTTCGTACCTTACCACATGCTTGGCCATACTTAAAAGTGTTAAGTTTATTTTGTAGCGTCTTAGGAAGTAATAATGACAAGTAATATATGATACTGACCCAATATTATGTTATCCTATATAGATTAGATATATTCCAGTATGAAACTCTGAATAATATTCCTCACCAACCAATAGGACTAAGTGCAACAATCTAACCTAAAAGATCACACACACTCATTGGGTCACACATACCCCACCCATGCTAGTGCAACAGCCAATAGATTACCAGCACCACTTTGGACACCCATTTAATCCACTTGACCGGCCGGTGGTGGAACAAATACGTAACTTCACAGGTGGGGTGCCGCAGTGTACCACTCATCGACTGGATTAACTCTCTGCCTTCTACTAATCCATCTATACTCAAAAATTCAGTCAACAAAAATGGGAACGTGCCAGGGGATTTTGCTTCTCATTGCTTTTATTGGCCTTGTTTCGTCTGAAACAAGTACGTCGTATTATATCATTGAATTAACATGCCTTTATTTGAAAAATTAAAATAAAAGTACCTTTATCCATGTCCACAAAATTGGTTATGTTTGGAGCAGGAAGAACTCATGCTTCCATTTTCTAAAATTGAAATGAGGGAGGGATTATGGCCATTCTATTTTAGCTTCCTTAAACAAAAATAATTTGACATTAGTCAAACATGGATTGATTGAGCACAATTTTTCTTACTAAATTCTGGCTTTAAAAACATGAAACCACTAATCAAAAATTGTAAGTTTATTCTTGGATAATTTATTTCTTACAATTCAGTGTAGATATCAATTTATGAAAAAAATCTGTGTAAGATAGGGAAAAGTTATTAAAAATATTAGTATTAAAAATTTCAGTAAAAGCAATGATCATATCACAAACTAACATCATAAATAAATAAACATTTCCCATTTATTTTCTGATGGATATGATATCTTAATAAGTAATCACGACAAATGAGTGGAATTGAAAATTAAACAAGTGCTAATCATCCCAAAAAATTGACCTTGACAGTGGCAATTGGTTTTCACACAGATTCCTAATAGAATTGACTATCACTCAACACGAGGCTTTTGTGCAGCAGTTCTGCCTTGGTGCTATAAATGATGGTCAACCCCCAACCATGTCCACTTATGGTGCCTAATCCACCAAAAGATAATAGTTCGCATTCATCAACCATTCATGCTCCCCTCCTACACTAACATCTGACTAATCAATATGACTAATTTTTGCAAGATTGAATGGCATTGTCAGCCATTTAAATTGTCGCTTCCTATTTTAACAACTTCGCTTACTAAAAATCCATATCAGAGGCGTTAAAACGGATCACTGAAAAGTTAAAGTTAAAATTTAAAAAATTACAGTAAAAAACTTAAAATATTCAGCACAAAATAACCGATTGTCCATATATTTTAGATTTCAAACGGTGTTTTCGATAGCAGTTATAGAATGAGAACTGATAGCAAGTAATTGTCCATTGGATTCTAGCACACAGAGCTTGTGAACATTTTATAATGCACTATTTTCCACATATATGCTATTCCTTGCTGTGAATTCCTTCCGTTGACCTACTTTAGCTTTATAAGTTTTGATCTTGATTAAAGATTCGAATAATGTCACAGAAAATAATCAATAAAATATGAGATAGGAAATAGAATAAGGAAGAAGTAGACCATGAAGTCAGGACGAAGTCTTCCATGTTTTGAATTATGCAAGCCTCAGTTGTCTACTTCACTTAGGGCACACAATTTTCAAGATTATGCCGTAATATTCAAAGTGTGTTAACCAGTTTCCACGATTGGTCATTGCACATCCATTTCTTTTAACTTATTACTGTGAATAGATGCAAATGAGACCACCACTAGTTTTTAGTTCAATTATTAGATTGCACAAAAATACATCTATTACCATCATTCCATGCTAATTTGAGCATTTACAAATCCCATTTGACAATGAACAGAATTATCAGGTTGCCATCGTAACTACGAAATAATTTCATTTCATCCCTGTCCGTATTAAAACTGTTTTTTTTGTGCCTGATTATTTTCGCCTGTTGAGGTAATCACATGGGCATAATAGCGTGTGCTATTGAAAAGGTCAAAACCCCGATAAATGGTGGTCATTAAATGCATACAAATGTCATTATTTATTCAGGTATGGACATGTTCTCATTCTTAAGGCTTCTATACGCCCCTAGTTATCAGCATCTGTTGGAATTAGCTTTATTGACATTTTGTTCGGTACGTGCTCCAGAAGTTGAGCTTCCGTTCACATTCTTCCCGAGTAGTAAGAGGTGCTATTTGATCGAAACACAGTCTTTGTTTCATGCATACAGGCACCTAATTCAGTCTGATAGCTATTTATTATTTCTCGCAAATAATTCACCTAATTTTCATATTTATTCTATTATTGTAAACATATAACACCCCTTTATTGGCTCTATGGAAATATTATTTTTGTTACAGAAAGCAGTTGGGATATTCCATTCCAATTAAATCGGAAATATGGACTAACGGCAATGAGCTCGGATCTCGTTTTCCCTATGGAAATAAAACCTCCTAGTAATGAAGAACTTTACTCAACTCCAGCACAAACGTTATTTGACGACAATCAATTCCCCAATACAACTCTATACATGCAACTCAATTTCCAACCCAATCTAACCCTCGACGAGTTCTACTTCTTTACCATTAGAGATCCCGATGGTATCCTTAGATTTTCTCTATCAATGTACAAGGTAATTAACTGTTTTACGTGCGAGTTATCATTAAATATTGTTTTCGGAATATATGTTCGAGTTTGCATGCAGTCACATTAACCGGCAAAGTTCGCTTGATGTTTCGTTTCCTCAGTCGCGATTTGTCAAAAATATTTTACATACTAAAGTAAAATTAAAACTGCTATAGTAGCTCAACTAGGTTACTAAGCCGAATGAGAGCAAAAGATGTACGAAACCACCGTTTGGGACGAGGGGAGGAGTGATAATCCTGGAACTAAGAACTTGAACAAAGATCCATCGACGAGCAATCGGAGACAGGTCTGCGTTAACTTGAATTACTCACAGCAGATTTGGCTGTTAGTCTGGTGAATGTCCGATTTAAATATCACCATCTGATATTTGGGATTACGAGAACACATGAGTCCGAATTTGTTTAAACATGCAACCATTGTCCTTTCAGACCACAACGTACCGAATTCAGATGCGGTACAATCTGTTG
Organism: Hymenolepis microstoma; assembly: GCA_000469805.3. Taxonomy (NCBI): domain Eukaryota; kingdom Metazoa; phylum Platyhelminthes; class Cestoda; order Cyclophyllidea; family Hymenolepididae; genus Hymenolepis; species Hymenolepis microstoma. The sequence goes on along the minus strand of LR215995.1, from coordinate 2,505,300 downwards.
GATTCCACTGAGGGAGAACAAATGATTGAATTTCCGTACGCACAACCTCAATCATACTGGAGACTCGGTATTTGGATAAGAGAAAACTCGGTATGTCAACAATATTTAGTTACTTTATAAAATAAGCTTAGGAAGTAATACAAATTCTTACCTTTATTCACCGGAATAAAATATCTTTGTCCTAGTAACACTTTCTCCTAATTACGGGAAAATACCACATAATGATAAAACTCTTAAAATCGACTCTTTCTCTTGATAATTTAAAAACGTACTAAATTTTGGGGTCCTTCAAGCAATTTTTAACCTTTATCAACTTGCTGCATGTGCAATGTGTTACAAATTGAACAGCTGTTAAGATCGAAACTACGATGGTCTTTTGGTTTTGAATTTTCCCAAAGTCGGCTTTTTAAATCTATGATATTAATTTAATACTTAGATAGCAAATCTTAAACCGAAATTTGCTCGATAAGTCCCTAATTTTAACCATCTCCTTTAGGATATGATATTTAGTAGGATTTATTGGTTGAAAATTATATAGGTCAAGTGATGAAATAACACCACCCAATACAAAATATCCAAGGTATTGGGGTCACTGGTTTTAACAATTATTATCAATTAATATATTTATATATTCCATTGTAATTATGAGTTTGCTATTTAGGATATTTAATGCAATTGGAGTTTTAAAATTTTGTGTCTAAGCAATCGAGAAAAGAAGAGTTAATCAATTAGCGCATATTAGTTAAAAATATTATAATAATATTACAGCAAATATTAAAAGTAAAGACCAAGCGGTTTTTTGGCACAAGATGCAATAAATGCCGGATTTTGGCCCAAGATCTGACTAACCTCTTTCAACTCTCTGGATAATGAGCGGCCTAGCTAAAAGAGACTGTATTTTAATGTAGTGCGATGATCTGCCTACCGGCCAATTTTGGCCTCAAGCTCATGGTTCAATTATTCACCTTTAAAGTGCTTGTTTCTGTAGGAATATTAATTTCTTTCTTTTGCAAGTTAAACAAATAGTATATCAAGTAAGTATATTTATCTTTTAAACATTTTTATCAGTCTTCGATGTTATTGGTGGGAATTTTATTAATATACTTTATCAATTATATTAAGACTCTAATCCTATTAAAGCAGGATTTTCCAGTTATATATACTCTCCAGCTGACTGTGATTGTATAAGAATTCAAGGCTCCCTTTTTGATTTTTAGGAATGTTTGTAAGATATAAATGGCATTATCAGATGTTTATTACATTTTCAAAATACTATAATGAACCGATTTTTGTTTAGCCACGGTACTATCATTATAAATCACAATAGGTGAATTATGACATCAAATAGTTAAAAGTCCAACAAATACTAAATTGGAGGGGATCCAAAAGACAGAGGTCAAAATTCAAGTATCAAGATGTCCTCCAACACTTGATTTTGTTCTCGAGTTGTAAAATTTGCACCTAATGAGCGTTCATATTCCAAATTTAAAATTCTCCAGTCCGCGTAAGGATTGCAGTAGAGGCTTGTCAACTACTTTCAATGCCTATTGGCCAATATTATTTAATCAAGTAGGATAGTTTTTGCCGCTTCAATTAATTTTTTCTACCAATGGCCTTAAAAGATATTTCCCAACTTACGACTTTAACATATCAAAGAGGAGATAGGCCAAGGTCAAATAAAAAAGCGTACTATAATTTTAAAATAGACCTTAGGCATATTTCATATTAAATTGAGACTGGCTTCCAGTTAGATGACTTTTCGGACTTCCTCTAAGTTTTTTGGTAGATAAAATGAATTCGTTGTCCACTATTCTGTGCTTATTTTCAGTTGCCCCTTGGATGAAGCAAGATTTCACGTTCGTTTACAGTTATCTAAAGGAGATCGGACACATGTTCCACTAAAACACCTTTTTACAATATATCATTTTCCCAAATGTATGCCATGCTTAAGAACTAGGCGAAGTCTAAAATAAACCTGCTATGCATGTTGACTTGTGCAAATACATTTAGTTATTACAAATAGTTCTAAAATGTGCGTGCTTTTTACAATTACATTATAATTGCTTATGTATAAATCCGACATGCAAAATTATAGCCGATAAGAGAGTGCACAACTATTTCGCTTGAGGAAAAGACATGAAGCAATGGTGCGTGAGATTCAGGATTTGCACTCTTTTAACAACCACTCGTTCTGTAACTAACAGTGTCTCCTATTAGGCTAAAAATGATAAAATATCAAGTACAGGACTTTTGCGTTGATCGGTGCGCCCATGGGACAATTATCCCCTCAATGTCTTCTCCCACACTATTAAAGTTAGAAATCGAGTTTTTTGACAATTTAAGCTATGAAAACCAGATTTTCTTCATAAGTGGATTGGCAAACTTGAGCTGCAACTTCGTGTATACTTTCGTTTTAAATCTCAGTGTTACGACATAGCTCAAAAAAAGTTTTTTTGAAAAAGCTATCTTAAGTCACTGCCTATGGTAAGCTTCCTTGTTTTCGCTCAGCCGTTAGATTGCCCATAGGAATCCATTAATTGAGAATTTTAAACTTCATGGTTTTTAGAGAGCATAAAATATTGGACCCAGATAACTACCTTTATATGCCTGAATACCTCCATTCAAACCATTGGTATGGTTTGAATGAAAGAAATCCATTGAAGATCACGTATAATTTATTTTTTCGTTACGAGGCCTATCCCTGTTTTATTTGCTAAGCTAAGGAGAAACTTTCATTCAAAATCGGAGTGATTTATGTATGCTTGAGAAAACACTTTTTTTGTTAACAGAAGTATTTCGAAATAGCCCTAATTCTGTTCACTGCTGAATTCTTCTCTTTGCATTTTCGAATTTCCTCATGCTTTAGGCAGCAAAGGCAGCATGACTAATATCGAAATCTCTTCTGCTTTTCCATCAAATCTTAGTGAGTAATATTGAAGCATTAGCGCAAAATTGAATCACAACTATTTATTGTTTAGTGAATAATTATTCTTTTTTGCCCCAATTATATAAATCACAGCATGGGCAGGAATATCACTGCTAAAAAAATATTGGAGGAGGAAAATTTTAAGGAAAATATTTTAGTTTATTGTTCCTTTTCCTACAACTATTGAATTCCAGAGAAAATATTATAAGACATGATGGTATTAATGGTCTACATCGGTTAAGCGATGCGAAGAAATTGGAAAGGATTTTCAGCTACTGAGTAGTATCAAAAATCAATAGAACGTGAAGGAGGCAATGGTATCTTTATTAAAATGATGAAATACACTGATTATAAAAATAAATAATATTAAACTACAGAAACTCACCTTAGAATGCTCTGAAAATTACCTTCGTTTCTTAATTAATGGCTCCCGTATTAATTAAGTGGTAACATTTTGCACGTATCGTTCAAGTGATTTTCCGTTCAAATCTTAGATTTATTTCTACACAAACTGTCCCAGTTTGCAACCTGCGCCTTTCCATGAAGCAAACGACATCAAACTGTTGGGAAGGCCTCTATTCAGGCAAGGTGCCTCAGCATTTATGCTCAACAGTGGTGTCAAGTCAAATCCATTGTATTTTCAAGTAGGTCTCCTGTGTTACCTATATGACATGAACTTCATATGAATCGCAGTAGTGATCTTAATAAAACTTTAATTTAATTCCAGGGTATTCTCACCGAATTCACCTTCCACACTGGAGAAGATGCCATAAATGCGCCGTGTAAATCTATCGAGGTAAAAGCCTTTTTTTATTTAACGCCTTTTTTGATACTTCTACATTGATCTATCAATGTGATTTAGAACTCAAGCTAAGAAATCGGTAATTATATCCGCAAATGTGGTGTTCATTATATATCCAGGCAGAACAATGAACATAATGCCTCAGGTAATAGTCACGAAAAACAAAAACGAGCTTAATGTTTCCTGGAAAGGGGATTAAATCGTGGAAGTTCTCATAGTTTGCAGAAAGATATCACCAGCGTCCCTAATTGAGCAAGATAGAATCACCAAGATGGATAATGTTCCAATAAGTTTCGAACTCTTGACGCTACAGTTTTATGCAATGTTTTGAACATTATTTAACAATCGTCCATCCCTTTTTACGATCAATGAATCGCTTGTAAATTCCTTGCTCATCGGTGAAGAAAATAGCCAGCTAGATTGGTTAAGTTTCTTTTAAGTTTGCTCTGATCAAAGTATTTTTTGGTAAACGATTTCTGGAAAGAAATTGTGAGATAAGTGATAGTCGAAAATAGCCCATTTAAATAGCTTAATTCAGCCCATATTATCAGTTCTGTTTACGACAGGTTTTATTGAAGTCATTAGACGTTGCCACATGAATAAAGGCTACCCATGAGTGGGTGCGACATTTTAACATGTAACTCTACTGTGGCACGAGATAGTCAATCTCAGTGTTCATGGAGGTGGCTGAGGGGGAGGGGGTTAATGACGTGATGGTATTTTCAGGCAAAAGAATGCAAATAACGAGAAACGCCACCTGGCGTTTGATTTAGGCTAATAACCATTATTTTGAAGGACGGCTCTAAGTGATTAAGTTGTCGACTTCGAGCTGCATTACAATGAAGTTTAGAGCGAGTTGTGGTGAGATCTAATTTACCAATCCAATACTCAAAAACCCAACAGAGAACCACAAACGAATACCAAGTGCATAGAACATCAACTGAATTGTATTAAACCTACTCTTAAACAGAAGTGTCAAAAAATCAATGTGTTTGAAACAAATTTCTCAGCCTCATCAGGAAAGAGAATAGTGACTAGCGCTAAAAGATTAAGCAGGTTGAAGAGAAATTCAACAGACAAGGAAATTGCACTACTGCTAAAGAGTGTAATTGGAATAAGCGCCATTAGTGTCTATTAGACCCTCGGAAACAGGAACATGCGGATCTCACACTTTCCCTGGGAAAGGTCCCAAAACTGCCCACATTCTGTCTATTAACTAACTGTCTTTTGAGATACTAACGTAGTGATTTACGTCTTTCCCGTCAACGCCCACTACATACGCAATACCCCATCGTGTAAGGACCTGTGTGGGGTGTAGAAGGTAGGAATTGGTATTTGGGGTTGGGGGCAATGGTGTTTGGTGTAAAAGCCGGCTCACACCTAATTTCAGCTTTTCTCTGAGGTGTGGCATGGAGCCAAATCCTACTGCTACCCTACTGTGACCAATTGTTGACTGCCCTCCTTCGTTATCCATTGCTTCACCACCACAGTGGTCAGCGATTCCATGTTGGCATCTGAATTCAACCTAGGCACCTCGTTCACAACTTTCCGAAAGAGAAATCACATCACATCACCCTTGCAGGCAGTGCAGGACACACACTGGAAGGCTATGATAGTTAGGGAACTTTGCTCTGCGTGAGTTGATGAGTGTCCTTTGGACTCCAGGCAAGGCAGCCATCTGCTTCGCTTCGTGTTGTGTGTTTCATCTTGGCAAAATTCCCAATGGAAAGAAGCAGATTGTATATGCATCTGCGAGATGTTTTAACTTACTCAGAAGTTTTTCCGTCTTTGCGAGACGATGATTTTGGCAGCATTTAATGTGAGAAGTCGACCTCTGTCATTCTTGTGTGTGAGGTTGTTGGGGAAGGTTTTCACTGAGTGCAAGTTTCGTGGTAGAGGCGAAAAGTTACAGTGAAATGTGGCGCCAGAGTGAGTGGTCCAATATGAGAGCGATGAACACATTTTCGTATTGCAGTTAGTCGAGAAAATGTGATGTGGAAGTGCACTATGATCAGATCAGATGGTCTGTTATGTTACTTTTATCTATCGGCAGCAGCCTCGTAGTCTCCATTGCCATTGGTCACTTCATACCGGATTTTTTCTACACTGTTTTAGATGAAGCGTAGTGTGTGTGTGTGTGTGTGTGTGTGTGTGTGTGTGTGTGTGTGTGTGTGTGTGTGTGTGTGTGTGTGTGTGTGTGTGTGTGTGTGTGTGTGTGTGTGTGAACACCTGACGAGAACTCTCAGCCATTGCCCTCTAAAATTTATTAAATGTATTCTATTTATCCTTTATCCCTTTATAGCCAAAGGAGGAGAGTGGTGAATCATCATGGACTTTCAGTACTCCTTTTGGTAATGTGTTTGTAAGTAATAATTCGTTTTAGTTTTCAGTACTAAATTATTTATACTGCTTGTATTATTATTAATAACATTTTGTGTAACAGCTTACTGATGTTTTTTGTGTGTGTAAAAATTGCAGTTAACGTGATGTTGTTTCACTTACGTTAACGTCGTTTATTCTGAGTTCTAATTAGGTACTCAAGTGTAAGACGCTGTCTATGTTGTTGCAATTATTAGTACTTAGTTGCATTTTGCCCTAAGCAGAATTCTATTTCTCACCACTCTTTTCTCTCTTCATCCTTCCTTTTCTCAACTTCATGCACTAGACATCTCATACACAACTAACATTCACCAACACTAGCTCATCAACACAAATCAATAGTCATTACTTCCCAATCATCGACCTATCTGACGGTACTGTTCGGATTTTCAATCCCGCAGCATTCACTATCCTAATGGATTCCTATGTTAAAGATGGCCAAGTTTATTTCAACAACGGGACTAGTTTTCGACTCTGTGAGAATTTTGTGAAGGTTAAAGATGATGCAGTTCAAAGAACTGTCATTGTTGACTTGGGCAGTGGGAGCGTGGAGTTTCGGGATCTCTTAGGCGGAAAGAATTCAGTTTATTCAAATGTAACAAGCGGCTTTCGGTTGGGAACCAAAATTCCTAGAGTCTTACCACTTCTTGTTTGGAAGAACGTTACTGCAATGATTGACACTTGGAGTGGTAAATGGACAATGAAATTTTCAGGCTCTGACGTTTTCAGAGAAGTTCAGAAAATTGAAAATGGAATAATCCACATTCTCTCAGGCGAAATAATACCAATTTTACTGAAGATTAAAAATCCAAAATATGCGCTTACTCTTGAGCCGCATTGGGGCACAATCAGCGTATATAGGAAGTCAGATGGTCATCTCTATGGGCGGGTAAGCTATGATCCTCGCTTTAAGTCTATCAATGCTCGAGAAGGGAATTCAGTATCGGCCAATCTCGTGGATTCAACAGGGTCCCCCATTACAAATCTGGACGTCACTGTGTCAACACAATCTCCAGAAAAGGATACTAGTGTGTGCAAATACACTGCTGCAATTGACCTAACAAATGGAACAATCTATCTCTATGATCTAAAGCAGAGGAAAATTATTATAGGTTCAAAGGTTCGAGACGGTACTGCTTATTTCAAAAATGGATCAAGTTTTAAAACTTGCCGTACATTTGTTGGATTTGATAATTCTGAAAGTGCAATTACCATGGTAAATTTAACAACCGGTGATTCGTTTCTTTTGGACAGAGATAATAACACAATCATCTACAAATCAAATGTTTACAGAGGATTTCCTCAAAAGATCAATTCAGTTCGGACGATTATTGCTTGGAATAATATCAAGGTCCATATTGATACACAAAGTGGTGATTGGATTGTCCAAGATCCTGAAAGCGGACAATTTAGAAAGGCAAAAGAGATCATCAATGGAAAAGTTATCATGCCAGATGGGAAAATCATTTCTATTCAACTGAAGCTATCCAACAAAAATTACTTATTAATTCTGGAGCCTCTTTTTGGGTCTATTGGGATTTATAGGAAGTCAACTGGTGAAATATATGGTAGAATTTTGTACAATCAGGGAGAAAAAAGTGATCTTTATAAATGCCGCACTTCTATTAATGTTCACAGTACTACAACTGTTGTTCCTTTACAGGGAACGGAAGATTTTACTGAAGCTGCACTAGTAGATAATCCAGAAAGAGCATTGGCCGAGGAAGTAACAACCGAAGATGATTTAATTGAAATACTGAAACAGCTAGACATAACATCCTTTAGCGACGGGTTTCAGAATAGGACAAGTTCTAGTGAAATCGACACCGCAACAGAAATCGGAATCACTCGAGACTCGGAAAGAATTGCTGATATGAAGGTTTTCAACTTATCTGCTGAGTCAAGCAGCAGTGACAACTCTACTATCTCCTCAACTTTACAAACATTCTTTACTGATAGTGGCTTTAACGGAAAGGACATCGACGCTATTACAAATTTGGTTTCAGAAGTTGAAGTGAAAACGTCAGCTCCTTTAGATAAATATGGAAGAAGCGCCATTGAAACTGAAGAAACTACTGCAGAAGCGAAACAAGTAGTTATGGAGGAACTTAATGAAACCAAGAATTCCAGCACTGAATCAATAGTTGAGAATCTAGAAGATAGTACAAGAGAAATCGAAATATCTTTTCCAGACTCCATTTTCGAAAACATTCACTTTGCCGGTGTTAAGGTAATTGAAAAGCAACCAGAAATTAGATCAGATTTCACATCGGTTCACGATAGCGGCGAAACGACCGTGACCGAGGTGAAAAGCCAATTGACTGAAGGTGTGGAGGGCAGGGATATAGCCTCTTCTAATGTTGGGATTACAGAGATATCGCAGACAAACCCGGGCACTAACAAAGAGGAAGTTATACCCGAAGAACTAATTGCAGTATCTGAAACTTTGGTAACAGGAACAGGAGTTCCATTTTTCGAAGTGACTCAACACGTTCAAATTAGTGAAATGACGGATTCTTCGATTGCATCTTCTAATACAATTTCATATTATACGAATGATAAGATTAGTCAAATGCCATCATCTGAAATCCAAAGCAGTAGTACTGAGAACATTAGCGACAATAGTGATGCGGCAATATCCTACGAGTCAGGAAGCGTAAACACAACTTTGCTGAAAACGGCACTAGATCGAAGTACCACTCAATCTGAAAATACTAAAATCACGGGCATCACTGTACCATTGCAGTCCGCTTTTCCTTCTGAAAGTGATTCAATGAATTCTCAACAGAAAAAGCCACCTGTATTACAAGAAAAAGCTTCTTATGGGCCAGCAGATACCACTGAAGACAAGATAACTCACAATGAACTGAACTCAATTAATAAATCATCTACTGAATTGCCATTTCTCACTTTGTCAAGTACCGAAGGGAGTTTGCTAGAGCCAATAACTAATTCCAGCCCAGCACATATGAAAGATACATTTGCCAATTGGTTAGATGAAAATTTAAAGGCTGATTTAAATGTACCTGTGCCAGGGAGTTCTAACCCTGAACCAGTGTCAGTTAATGTATCTATGTATACCCATACACAAGATGAACAGGCCCTGGAGGTTGGTAATGATCAAATAAGCTCGAAGAGTGGAAGCGAAGACACTGAAACTGTTGTTGCCTTGAATACGGATGCAAAATTTTCTACTGAAAACTTATTAACTACTTCAAGTCCAATTGGATATGCAAAAGAATTCGTCGATAGAGAATCAAAATTTGTTGGGGAGGTTGATAGTGAGATTTCATCAAGCGCAGCTCAGGTTTCAACCGAAGCGCATTTTGAGACTTCAGGCAATAGGGAGTCGGAATTTCAGAGTATTTACCCTACAACTGCCCCCACTAGTAATATAACTGAAGGAAGCGATGTGTCTTCCGGATTAACTACAGAAGTAACCGATATAACCGCATTTATATCCATATCCAAAGAAATGGAATCCGAATTATCATTCAAAACGGGTTTTGCTACAACGGAAATTACGAAATCTAAAGAATATGAAAGCCCAACCTCCGAAAATGGAGAACTTACCGGATCAAAAAGCCGAAAAACTACCGAATCTAATTCTAGTACTGGCGTAAACGATACAAATAACTGTGAATCTGGTGCAGTTGAATCAGGAAGTGAGGGTCAGGACTCAAGTGTAGAACGTATAACTACCGAGTCGGATACATCAATTAAGCATGACTCAGATTATATAACACCAGTCGTCATAACAGAAGAGAAAGTCAAAGTGGGTTTGACTAATGGATTTGATCATTTGGGATCAACATCAACGTACTTGGCTTCGGAGACCAATAGGATTGAAAATGCTGAAGGTACCACGGCTTTTGAAGTTACGACAACCAAAGATAACTTAGGCACCTTCACTATTAAAAACGGGTCATCCGAAAATGGAAATACCACAGAGATGATGCGCGAGTTTCTGTCCTCTGCTTCATTAGAATCTGAGGAGTCCGGTGTTGTACAGGAATCTGAATTGAGCTCCACAGATCAAGAAACAAATGAGATAATAACTGATTCGGAGATAGATTCAAGTCTTTCTCTGCTATTGCACACATTACTGAGCACTTATGACATGTTTTCGGAATATTTTACTTCAATTGTTAACGCTGATCAAGTTATCTCAGCTACCACAATTCAGTCAGAAGATGGAGAAACAACGGAAGTTACTGAAAGTTTCAAATCTGAAACCAGAAATACAAATTTAATTCCAAACAAAATTAATACTGCGGAATCAACTTCAAGCATTGCTGTTGATGAATTAATTGCATCAGATAACAAACAAAGCCCAAATTCTGAGCTAGACGAAACTACTTCAACAAAAGACATAAATGCTAGCAAATATACAGAAATATCTTCTGAATCCCAGGGATCTAAAGTAACTCCTAATGGTCAAGAAACCACTACGTCGATAATTGGAATCAGTAAAACACTTGAAGGCACATCCGAACCTCCTTCAGAAATTGAAGTTACAATCAAAACAGAAAAAATCATTTCAGCTCAATCGGAATCAGCGCTAACGGAAAATGCTTCAGAGATTTCAAACACTTTTGAGCAGGAAATCGATTCTTATGAACCCACAATGAACGTAAATTCGACGGTGACATCTTTGGATTTTACAGTTACCACTGCTGAACTGCCAACTATGGATGTTAAAAAAGAAAGTGAATCCAAGGCTAAATATGATAATGGAATTTTGGTTCTAGAAAAGGAAAGCCCAACACCGTTTGGACAAACTTTTACAGAAGTCATTGATAGAAGACTTCCGGATAATATGAAAGAAATGGGGATAGTTCAATCACAGGGATCTAAGACAACAGAAAATTACTTTTTGGCTGAACTGAGTTCACTGACTAAGAAAAGTGATCTGAAATCGAGTGATACTCTTGAAACAGAAGCAAATGCAGATTTTGCAAACTCGACCCCTTCAAACGTAAACAGTGCTGAATCTGAGATAAACGAATACGAAAACTCTGAAAAGCCAATTGACAGACACTCTTCAGTAGCTATCACTACTCTATCCACTGATAAAGTGTTTGAAGAGGAAAATGAACCAAGATTTAGTACTACGATTGATTTTTCGGAAACTAAGTCTGCATTAAACGAGCACAAAACAGTTGAGGAGAATACCACATCTTCGCAATCGCCGATTGGTGAACAAGAAGAATCTGGGGGAATAGTTGATTCCATTAAATCTCTCCTATCTGCAGGAGAAGGAGAAATTGATTTTACCACCGAATCTACCGAAGTGCTCACTGCTGAAAACGGATCTTCTAGTGAAGTTGTAACGTCAACTAGTATTGTAATGGCCCCAACGGAATTAATCAAAGAAATGTCAACCAAACCTAATATTGAAAGGTCACCATCTGGTGTAAGTAAGGATAGTGATACTAGTTTGACAGATTCCGAAATGATAGGGCATACTACTAGAGAAATATTGACTACTTCGCAGCCTAACCTAACAGAATTCATAAATTCTTCTGATATCAGAGCTGAAATGACAAAGCCTCCAGCTGATTTAGAACAACCTTGTCATTCTGACACCGTAACTGAATCCCCAAATGATAAAATTGAATTAGGCGTGATATCTGCGGAAACAGTTAAAGAGGTAAATGTAACGAATATGTTCAAAGAAAGTAGAAGTGAATTATCAACCGAACAGTCAGAATCTATGGAAACTACAATTAAGGAGTCACCTGGAACAACTACGTTAGTTACTGATACCGAAGTAGCTAAACTGGGAAATTTCAGTGTATCTGAAATACACAAAAATGACCTAACAGATACTACAAATTGTGAAGTCACTTACAGTGGTGAAATAACTACCACCTCAGACGTAGTTTTCAAAACTCATGAATCTGAATCCAGTACATTGGCATTTGATGAAGAAGAAACTGATCCCTCGGCGGTATTAATTAAAACAACAGATCCTTTGAATGGAACATTAAGGACGAAAATTTCTCTCGAAGTTACCGAAAGCAAAACTAAAACTGAAGACACATCCACAAGCCAGGACATTAAACCAAGTGAACTTATTTCAGAGGAAGATATAAAAAGCACTGTACCCGTCACAAATGAACCAGTAAAGTCAGTCGAATTCAAGAGCGATACAATAATTAATGAATTCGCAATTGACGAGGCCAATACTGGGCAAGTCTCTCGCGTTTCAGAAAAAATAGAAAGTCAACTTATAGAAACTGGTTCAACGTTAGATTATTTGAAAAAACCTGACAGTTTTGAGACTAGAAGTGTGACATTGACCATCGATGACGTATCGACGGATAAAATAGTGTTAAGTTCTGCATTAAATGAAGTGTCAAAAAATGAGGAAATAAGCAGAGGTTCGTCAGGTGATAAAACTGTAGGATCAGTTACAAACTTTGAAAACGAACAGGCAAAATCTGAAATCATGTCGAATGATGATTTGAGTGGTTTGATTACAAAAGTGGCCGATACTGGTGAATCTGATATTGCCGCAACAACAGTCTCGTTCACAACCGAGTTTAATACTAAAATAGCTTCTTTGTCTGCAGAAATAGCAAAGTTTTCACCAACCGTGGTTTTCGCGACTCAAATAACTGAACCGCATGAATCGATTGCTAATGAGCGAAATCAAACGACTGAATCGACGGCAAATGCTAATATTGAGCTCAATGCAAAAGTGCTTTTCTCGGAAGGGGTTTCATCAGAAATATCTGAAATTCATTCCACTGAACCTGGTGTTGACACAATATCTAGTACTATAAAAATTGATGAGAAGTCAAATGAATCCGCGACCACCATGATGAGTGAAGGAAAATCAGAAGGCGAGGCCTCCAATATAATAATTGAAGGGACAGTGGTGGTCCCATCAAATATTTCGGTGGTAGAAGGGACGAATTCTACTGACATTGAAACTGACGTAGTGGCAAATATATCAACTACAGAGCCTCAAGGTGTTAGCGAAAATAAGACACTATCGGAATCATCGGTGGTTACTTTTATTGAATATAATACAACGTTTACACCCAATATCACATCTGTTGACGTAGAAAACAATGAAGGAATTTTCATCAGTAACGAAAATGAATCAAAGCTGAATGAAGCGACTGAATTTGATCAAACACATTCAACTACTGATTCAAATTGCGTAGGAAAACGTGATACTGCTTCACCCAATATAAACAGAAGTTCAACATTTGCATCAATCAGTGATGTTTCAGCTGTTACAAATTCAGAAACCGGTATCATTAACGGAAAATCCGATGTAACTAATGTGTCAGAAGAGAATTCAAAATGGACCACTATTTCTGCCAGAAATGAAACGACTTCTGTAGCTGGTGATTCCAAAAAAATATCTTTTGACACCACTGAATCTACAGCCCTGTTTACTAGCACATCAAACTCTGACAACTTGGAGAAGAACACCAAGGAAGCTAACGCTGAATCTAACGGAAATTTAGGAGATAGTAGTTCAACAATGACGACCTCCCTATTTAAAGATTTCCCAGTTTCTGGCGGAGAATCCAAAGTTACTGAGACGAACAATAATCTTACTTTGGAGGCAATAATCCAAAGCCCAACAACAGGACCGATAAAATCTGAAAGCGAAATGATTCCATCTTCTGAAGTTGACATAATAGTTCCGATTTCTACTCTTATTACTCTAGGGAAGTCTGAAGAAACTGAGGAATCGGTGGCGAGGACTGATACACCAGCGACAGAACAAGGTTTAAAACCTGGAATCGTCACTGCAGCTGTCAATGTGACAGAACAGCCTTCGGATACCCTTACATTTAGTTCCAAAGAAGACGTACCAGATACCACATTGTTTATTGAAAAAACAACAAATATGAAAACAGTGGAATCTAGTGATTCAGGCTCAACATATAACATTGAGCGCGAGACGACTGATTCCAATTCTATTTTAGAGTCTGTAGCAATTACTGAGAATATTAAAACTCCTACAACCGAAAACTCTTATTCAATTTCTTTCAATACGGAAGATGCGAATAAGTTGCCTTCATTATCTGGAGAATCGACAAAACTCTCTGAGAAATCTAACATATCCACAGTTTCTGATGGTATTTCAGCAACGACTGATGCAGCAGAAGAGTCATTTTCAACTACAAGGTCCACTGTCTCTGTATCGGCGGATGAATCTACCGTTAATACTGAAAGATCCAAAACCACAATTATTGATGACCAAACAGTAGTAACAAGGGAGCCTAAATTAGACGAAAATATTCGTTCGACTGCTGAAACGGATACAATAATTGAAAATCAAGAATTAATAACTGAATCCAATAAAATCACAATTGAAAACATATCAGCCATAGAAACAGGTAAAATTGAAGTAACAGCAACTTCCGATTCGGAATCTACTGTTTTGGAAATTACTCAAGAGACTTCTCGAAATTTGAAAGATATTGAAACCACAACTGCAAAAGTTAAAGTCCTGACATCAAGTACTGATGAGAGTAGATATGAGCAAAGCTCATCAACTAAAGCCATTCCTACAAGTGATGGTTTGAGTACTGTATTTTTTGGTGACCGAGATGGAGTATTCACAGTGATTAGTAACACTGAGCGTGAAACCGACGACACATTTACCTCAGAGAATGAAGTAACTGGAATGCAATCTTCTGAATCAAATTTAATTAGCACGTCTGCTTCAGCAGCTGAAAATGGAACGGTCGGGAGAATATCTGAATCTGATAATGCAATTTCTAGTCAAACGAGAGGGCCTGCTGGTGTCGATTATGGACCAGAAAACACCGATTCAAGTATAGATGCAATTGAGAATGCAAATTCGGATTCAGGATTTGGGTCAAATGAAGAAGAGAGTACCAACATACCAGATTCTACTACTTCTGAAAGTGAAGTGATTACAGATTCGAAAGTGACTCATATCGAAGATACTAAGCCTGCTGAAGACAGTGTGTCAAATGAATTGATTCGCATCACCGAAGCGAATGTCATAGCCCTCAGCTCCGATGAAAAATCTACGGAATTAGAGATCAGCAGTATTGAAAATACGGTGACATCATTTTATGAAACTAAAGCCACCCATGAAAGTACTAAAACTGATGAGATAGTCACAAGCTCTAGCCTCACTATGGCTTCTACTACAACCGCTGTACCCGAAGAAAGTTTGAGAGCCATTTCAACAGTAGAAAAATTCGGTGCAACAGAAACGAATAGCGAGACCGTATCAACTAACATAGTCAAAAAGCCACCAAACAGAACGGAGGAAATTGAGAATGAGTTGATTTCATCTACAGAACCTAAAACTGCAGATTATAACCTAGGCGAAACCACTTCTGAGGACTTTGGAGATAGATCAACGAAACCGGCAGCAACTGAATCAGGAATGGTTTTGCCTTCATCGATTTTATATAAATCATCGGAATCTGCGGAATTTGAATTGACCAGTAGTAAAACTTCAAGTTCAAATTATATCACGCAAAATATAGATTTAACACCCGAAGTGGGAATTGATACCACCAAGGAAACACTGGGAATTTTTAATTTCATTTCAACGACTGAAGCAGCTTCTAATGCCGAAGACTTAGCAACCGCTGAGCCGGTATCAAATACTACAGAGGAAAAGTTACCAACCAACAGAGGCGGTCTTGAAAGTGAATTCAATTTTTCATTAGAAGCTGTAAATTCGAGTGAAATGGCCGCTGTGGATATGGGAGATAAATCTACAGAAACCATTTCAACCAAATCAGAAATTGATGTAACCTCACCACTATTAAGAGAGAGCACAACTAGAGTGACGGAATCTATGGAAGTTGAAACAATCAATGAAAAAAGTTTAGTTTCCACTAAGAGCACTGAAGTAATGCCAGAAGCGGAAGAGATTACCATCAAGGGAAATTCAGAATTTTCCAAAATAAGCTCTAATCCAATTCTCAGTTCTATGGATTCAAGTACGATAGTTGAAACAGAAGAAAATTTGAGTGGTCAGAGTTCCATATCTTATATTTCAGAAAATTTGCCAACATCGCCTATTACAACTGAAACTGATGAGGTTGTTTCTGGAGAAAGCGAGAAGTCAATTGAATCAAGCACAGTTAAGGAAATGGGAGATACCTCAATTTCCACTGTTAAAACGGAAAGACTTTCGTCAGAAAATAGCGAAATTAGCACGGAAATTGGTTCCCTAGAAACAGATATTTCATCTATCGAAGTAACTTCCCAACCTTCAATTATTACTTCTTTGAAAATGGACGAAATAGTTGAATCCATTGAGAGTAGCACAGTATTTAGCTCGGAAGTAAGAATATCAAGTTTAGAAACTGAATATTTCTCTGGTAGTACCGACTTGAGTTCTGCATTCTCAGGATCTCCTACATCTTCAGAGGAAATAATCAAAAGTGGAACGACCTCTTCAGAAAACGGCATGTCCTCCGGAACAACTGACGCAGAATCAAAAATTTCAGAATCGAATTTTGAAACCAGTGAATATGAAAGTACAAGTCCGATGCATGAAAAACAAGACATTGCAGATAACTCGGTTGCAACTTCCATTCTTCCTATATCTGTCAAAACGGAGAAGCATGTAGATACAGAACAAACCACTATCAATGAATTAGAAGGCATTGATTTACATACTGATCTTAACGAGATTGAAGACATAACGGCGGTATATGGAAATCTAAGCAGTAGTGAAAGTTGGGGACAAAGTTCAACCACTTCTGAAGATGGAATGGAATCTTCTCAAGAAGGTGTGGAAACCAGTGAAAAGGGCTATACTAAAACTACCTGGGAAGCATCTTCTGAATCAACTCGATTTATTTATACTACAGAAGGTACAAAAATGATAATGACAGATATGGTGGAACCGGACGTCAGTACTGATGTTATTGATGATGGAAATAAGTTGCCTTCATTATCTGGAGAATCGACAAAACTCTCTGAGAAATCTAACATATCCACAGTTTCTGATGGTATTTCAGCAACGACTGATGCAGCAGAAGAGTCATTTTCAACTACAAGGTCCACTGTCTCTGTATCGGCGGATGAATCTACCGTTAATACTGAAAGATCCAAAACCACAATTATTGATGACCAAACAGTAGTAACAAGGGAGCCTAAATTAGACGAAAATATTCGTTCGACTGCTGAAACGGATACAATAATTGAAAATCAAGAATTAATAACTGAATCCAATAAAATCACAATTGAAAACATATCAGCCATAGAAACAGGTAAAATTGAAGTAACGGCAACTTCCGATTCGGAATCTACTGTTTTGGAAATTACTCAAGAGACTTCTCGAAATTTGAAAGATATTGAAACCACAACTGCAAAAGTTAAAGTCCTGACATCAAGTACTGATGAGAGTAGATATGAGCAAAGCTCATCAACTAAAGCCATTCCTACAAGTGATGGTTTGAGTACTGTATTTTTTGGTGACCGAGATGGAGTATTCACAGTGATTAGTAACACTGAGCGTGAAACCGACGACACATTTACCTCAGAGAATGAAGTAACTGGAATGCAATCGTCTGAGGCATCGTCTGAATCAACTCAATTTATTTATACTGCGGAAGGTGCAAAAACGATAGTGACAGATGTGGTGGAACCGGACGTCAGTAGTGAAGTTACTGATGCTGGAAGCAAAACAACCGAACAACAGGTTAGAAATTCTATCTTTGTGTCTAAAACAGAAGACATGATTGAAAGCTCTAAATCAAGTCCAACGACCTTTCATACCGAAACGACGTCCACACTAGATCAAACGTCTGATAGAGCGACTTATCTGGAAGGTGTTAAATCCAGTGTTTCAAGTTCCACCGAAGAAACTGATGAAACAACGTTGCAATCTATTGCTACCAACGCGGTGCAGTTTACAAGCTCAGAGTTTTTAAATGCTACCATGGATTTTACATATTTTGCTTCTAACAAAACGATAACTGCTGAATCAATAGTTGTCAATGAGTCTGAAGTAGAATCTGAACCAGTGGCCGCAGAGATTACTGAAAACACACTTTCACCCACTGATTTAGGTATGGCAGAAGAAAAACTTTTATCTTCTATGCAAACTGACTCAGCTTCAGAGAAACTGTCTTCCACTTCCCAATCACCAAATTCTGTATCAAACTGCGATCCGAAGGTCATCGCTTTCTGTCAGATGCTTTCTCGAAGTATTATCGCTTCAGGACTACAGGTGATGTCATACGGGAGGATCTCTCTCTAGCTGTCTAGCTTCGCTTGCGACACCCCTTAGTTTATGTCTCCCCATTTGCGTTTCTGAATAGTTCAGCACTACTTCACCTCTTTCTGTTTATTCCCTGGTCACACTTCACTCTATAATCACTATCTTCTGACTGAATGTGTGTTTGAAAGTGATGATTACTTCACTCTCGCACGAGTAGTCTAGTTAACCCGAAATGGGTCATTTAGACCTTTTTTTAATAACATTCTTACTAACCATCTCCTTTTTATAGGTTTTTTACATTAATTTATCCCTTTAAGCCTTTAATTATGTCATAGGATGACGATACGACCACCATCACTACTCAAGAAATCACGACGACAGAAGAACCAACAACCACCCCTAATTCTCCCGGTGATGATGAAGACCAGTCAACTACGCAAATTGCGTCAGATAATAGCATCTCAACTTTGTCTACAATTGTATCATTTACAAATGATACTATAGACCAAACAGAACATAGATACTTAATTCCAATTGTGGATTTCTCAGATATGTCAGTTAAAATCCTTAACACCAAAGAGAATCGAATAGTTGAAGAAGCCTGGATAAGTAATGGCTACATTCAATTTGAGAACGGGACATCCCTTCCAATTCGAGATTTCCAAGGCTTTTCACACCCCGAGAAAACCGCTAATAATGTTCGCATTTCTGTCAACTTAGATGACGGAAAAACAAGTCTAGTTAATTTGGAAACGGGGACTGTTATCATATCTCGGAAATCATCGGAGGGAATTCCTCCAGAAGTAATGAAGAACTATAGCGAAGGCGCACTCTTGGAAATCCTGTCTGGAAATATGGCAATCCAGGTGGATACGTTAAACGGACAATTTACAGTTCAGAATGCCACTTCGGCTGAAATACAGTTGGTTCAAGAGGTCATGGACGGTATAATCTACTTAGCCAACGGAGGTGAAATTCGACTGCCCACCACAGGTAATGATAATGAAGCTATAGCAATTGATGCTGCCACTGGAATAGTTCGAACTATAAATGAAGAAACTGGAGAAGTCGAAATAATTCTTACAACTACCTTGGAACCTGAAGTTATAACTGACGACACTACACAGGAGATGAGCGAAGAAAGCACCACCCTCACAACAGTAGAATCAACTCCCGAGAATGAAATTACTACAGAAATTAAAGTTCCAAAAAGCCCAGACGTCTCAGATACAACTGAAATTGCGACCGACGAATCTTCCTTTTCACTTCCATCTGAAGGAATGAGCCTAACAACTCACCCTGGAACTGAGTCATTAACGGAATCAAATGATAGTCAAGTTGATCCTTCAAAGGAGAGTCTGACGTCTATAGCAACTGAGGCTGCACAAACCCCGGTTACAAGTCAGGCTCAAGGGGAGTCTATAACTGAAACTACAGAAGTAACTCCAGCTCTTTCAAATTGTACATTTGACACCAGTGGACACGTAACTTCAAATGAGGACCAAAATTCTTCTTCAACTGGAATGCCAACAACCATGACTGACTTCATTGCAGGTGTTTCAGAAAGTGAATCAGACACCACTGAATCAGTAGAATCTGAGATTACGTCTGTTACTTCCAGTGATCAAGATTTCACAGTGGCTGAACCGGAAAAAACATCTCATGATTCTTCCGATTCCCAAACGACCGTCAATGCAGCTGAAGTTACATTAAATCCACAAGCTGAACAGCCAGATAGTGAAGTTTCTGAGGATAAAGAAAAAGCCACTGAACCCGTAGATTCAGAACCGACCGATTACCCTGAAGTTCCTAACACTCCTTCAACGGTAATGTCTTCATAATTCTGCCGATCACTTGAGAATTTTGATATGCTAATGCTCACTTTGCTTCGATTTCGGCGCACCATAGAATAGGGGTGGCGCAAAGCTTTCCAAACGTGCTGATCTCGGAGTGCTGCATGTCATATAATGGGCCTATGGGCACATTTTTCCTTTCTCATCTTCATTATGTTAATTGTTGCACCTTGTTTGCATTTGCTGCTATTTTGGGCTTTGCTTACGCTTGCAATTTATAATTCCTAAATTCTAACTAACCTATTTTTTCTATTCCTTCTATGAAACATTATTCAGATCGAGCATCAACGTAAGTAGTTTAGATTAGCCACCATATCTGTAATTTAATCCATATTTATTCTAACAGTCATATTTTACTTAAATTTTAGCGACAAAAGAAATCGTGAGTTTTTATTACCTGTTATTTTATTTCTCAGGCATTCTTAAAGTTAGAGAAATGAACTCTGTTTGTGAAATGTATATTACGAACAAATACGAGGTTTATAAATATTATTGTTTCGAAAGTTTGAACGCTTACTTCAACACATTGATTGCGTTTAGCCTTTCGATTACAATTTGTGATCTGCTTTGGCATTCGAATACGATTTAAGGAAATTTAAGCGCATTGTTGAAAATTAAGTAATCTTTATTGGAAATAACAAAATAATTCCATTTTTTCAGTTAAAACCGGACTGTGCTTGTCTTGAAAAGCTACTGACTCCCGTAAGTTTTCAAAAATCTTTTAATATTTGAAATTTTATGGTAATCAATGTAAATTATTACTAATGTCTTATCTAAATCGTGATTATTCGTGAAATTTAGGAATTATTGGAAATTATAAACCTATTTACATATTCATTTTTCAGGAACTTGTTGAAAAACTTCGTGAAAATAAAGTGAGTCACGGGAACCTTTTCTATCTTTGATTTCATTTCTTTCAATGACAAACAAAAGTTCGCCTTAAAAAAATGAATTTTTAATTCATTTTATACTCAACTAAAAACATGTTTTTTATTCATGTTTGATTACAGGTTCCAAATCTTGATACAAAAGTAAGTTTATAATTCGATGTAAAACCTCTTAGAATATTATTATTGCTATTGGACCTTTGAATTATTTTCAGGATACAATATATGATGAATTATTTAGAACACCGTCATTTCTCCGAGTTGTGCGAGAAGTTATTGACGAATACTTTGAACGACCGGTAGGTGACAGTTGCCCCAGTCTCTCCTCCTTTTGAATTTTACTTCTTCAATTTTTGGTCGTAGGAAATCGTGGAGCTATACAAACCTAAATGCGAATGTCCGGTCGACAACGGCTGTTCATGTGAAACCCCAGAAACACCATCGTCATACAATGTCAGCTCTTCTTCAAAGCACATTCTTGGTGCCCTTAAGGATATGTCTAATGGGGTTGGCTATTATTGCTTTTAAAATGACTAATCAACTTGCGTTCATTTCGTTCCTCTAATTAAGTGTTTTTGTTGCAGGCAATCATCATGAGCAATAAGACCACACTAACGAAAATTGCCAGCGGTCTTGCTCTTGGAAGCATGGTCTACTTAAATACGGAGAATATGTTCTATCTCAAAGTTGATGAAAAAGAGAACATCTGGCGAACCATTGACATGGCAAGTTAGCCAAACACGCGTTTAATGCTTTGCTTTATATAACGATTCTATTAGGCGAAAACAGCTTCATATGAGTCGCCAAGTAAACAGGCAAATCTACCCAATCTCTACTGACTTTACCACAAGATGGAAAGGAGAGTGAGATCGTGGTAAAATATATTATTCAAGATAGTAAAGAAATGATCTTAGTAATCAGTCTTAGATTTAGTAAAATTGGAAAGTTTTAGAGTGGAATAGAGCAAAGCTCAACAAGCAGGAGTTAAATAGGTGGAAAGTGGGTAGAAAGCAGAGGCAGCATAAGGTAGTCATAGGCTGAAAATTGTCTGGTAGAACACTTTTCTTTAATCAGTAGTCGACGCATTAGACTAATTGGCCATCGACGAAGTTCACCTATGTTCTAATGCACTTATTGCTTATTTTAAATATGGTGAGATAATTTATTTCAACCTAATTTTCTTTACTAAAGTATTTCAGAAGGCATTAACATGTGGCTGAATAGTTAATCATAAAATGAAATAATTTTCAGATAGTACTTTCATTTAGAGTCCAATTAATCGAAAAATATATAGTTTTAAACCAGAAGCGCCATTTGGAACAAGTGGTGCTTTTAGAAAAAAATCACAACATACCGCTTAGTTCCATTAACTGATGCCATTGCCACACTTCACGAACTAATTCTGATTCGCCTGTCATTCGAAGAAATGAAATAAAGTGGCAGAGGTTAAGCTAACCTTGGAGCACGATTAGATAAGACTAAATTACGACTTATCAAATTAATGACCTACTTAAGCTCAAAATTGAGAACATAAAGAGTTGAGTTGAATCACTTACTCGTTAGGCACCTATAAAGCCATTATAGAGGCAGAGAGGAACGAATTTGAATGGAAAAGGAAGTTGAATGGAAAGTAAACAATCATCAGCACTGATTAGGCGGAAGCCGGAGTGTTAGAAGTAGAGCGAATTAAATTGGGCTTTGGAGTTGAATGGCTTTGTGTTCTTTTATTCATCGTATGAATACCCACTCAAAATCATTATCTGACGCTTTCGATGATAAAGGTTTATATGTACACATGGTTGAATGTAAGACGTAAATCTCCAGTTTTAGAGGCGTAAATATTAAGAGGTGGCACCGAAACCTAACCTCATAAATGTAGAATTTTGATCTGAAATAAAGCGAACTTTGCAGAACTAGGCATGCACTACAGTCTGTGAATTCATTCTGCTTTGCTAGTATGATAATGTTAAGCCTTCAGAGAGGTATGTGAAAACTAGATAGTTAGAGTGAAGTGATACCACATAAATAGGAAAAACAGATTTGGCAATATAGGATTGGTGCAAAATAAATTTGCATTTTCCTAATATTTTTTTAATGAATTTGGAGAAAAATAGTTTTATAAAATGCAGTTTTTTACTTACAATGTAATGAAATATGACATTTCCACAATCTAAACCTTCTGTCGTTCTGTTTTATGCCCGTGTCCGGGGGCTTTCTTGGCCTATAGTCTAAATGATTCACGTGGTTCATGTCTGTTTCAAAACGCAACTAAGCCTAACATGTTAAGTTGACAATTTAATAATCCTAAGTCAACTTTCGGCAGAAAATGTATGATTTGAATTTTTGTAGGGATATGGTTCATATATAGTTTAAATATGCTCAGGTTTCCGCTCATTTTCGAAGAAACCAGATTAACGATTATTTCCTCGGATATAGCTTTCTAATTTCATTATCGCATTGTTATTTAGCATCAATACTAGTTAATTAATTTGTTCATTAATTAATTTCCATTTCAGAATACGCAAAGTGAATCAGTTCATATTCCAGAACCTGAAGAGGTAAGATGACGGCTTTATTAATTTTGATGTGCTAACTAAGCATGTTTGTTTATTTCTTATTATTTAAGACGCGTTTTGTTATTTATACATTTTTTAAGAATGGCAACGACAATTAATTTATTTTGCGGAATGAAGAGATTTCATATCACTCTAACCAAAATCACCCTATCTTTTGAGTTATCGGTTGGAAAGACTCCCAGAACTAGCTAAGCTACCGTAAAGCTTTTTAAGAAGCAGACATATCCAGGGAACGCGATTATTCTAGACATGCATGACGTGAAGTGTAACAAGGGAGGAAGCTTAGTCAGTCAAGATGGTGGATTAAGTAAAACAAGTGGAGGCTTTTGATTGGTCATTGGCTGTGTGTCCTCGCACTCAATCCGTACCCGAAGTTGACCGGCAGCACCTTCAAGTCACGCTGTGCGCTCATGCGATGACGTGTCTCACAATATATATATAGCTTTATTAGTTAACTAGTTTTTTTTAATAAGAGATCGACTTCTAATTAATTATACTACTTTGAACGCAAGCCTGATTGCTAAACGTTTTAAACTATGAAGGAATGAAGAGGAAGGATAGAAGTGTTCAATTGTATTTCATTCATTCAAATAAATTATTTTTCTAGTCGGAGTTAATTAAATATTAAAATGAGCATCAGTAATTGAAAACTGTGGACCAAACTTTAGCTTACTCTGCGTTACTATAAGCTTAGTTTGCTGCTACCACTATTTCTTTTCAGTTGGACTACCATTTTCAATGTGCTGGAAACTATCACTTTTTACTGTATTTTAGACTATCACAACCACTGTTAAGCCAACTTTGTCCGAAAATCTTGTCGGAAGGAGTGTAAGTTCATATATTACTAATAAATAAAAAGTAGCACTTCCGGATAAATTATTATCTTAAATTTACTCGACACAGCTAATACTAGTTGGCCATAATGAGCCACTAAACGGGGAGCTTCGATTTGGTGCCAAATTAAGTGGAGGACATTCAAGTGCCATTTTCGCTTGTCAGCGAGCTGCCAAACGCTACAATATCTCCCACATATTCTATCCTCTCATGAACACTGATATGTTTACCATGGACTATGTTGTACCACCTATGTACAGATATGATATGCCCATCGTCAACATTAAGGTAAGATCACGCGACCTAGATTGTTTGACTAAAAAGCGTAGAACACTATGAATAATACTTCATACCATTTATGTATCTAGGGCGAGGTTATATTCTATGATTTCATGCGTATGATCAATGGCCAGCAGGCCCCAATGGCTTCTATTTACACATTTGATGGAAGAGAATTGAATTCTGATCCTACTGTACCTTGCGCTTGGATAGGAGCAAAGCCCATTTATCTGAATGGTGATTATGAATTTGCCGCACGGGCGAAGTGCCGCAATTGGCAGTCTCGAGACCCAACAGAAACGGGACTAGCTGTTCATATACCAATGAACAACAATGCGACCGCCTTCTTTGACCAATCAAATCTCTACAATGAGTCGTGTGCTAAACGGTGCAGCATTTTGTGCATTCAGATATCGCCAAATTAGGAAGAAAGGAATATGTTTTAATATTCATATTACGCTAGTAAATCTTCTCATGCTTCCTTCCTCCTTTTTGCACCGCCCTTTCACCTCCACCCTCCCTCCTCTCCCCAACATTTTTCCAAATCCATTCACATTCGAATTCCCTCTGAAGATCATCCCGAAAAGTCCACAATCAACACCATTTTCTGAGATAAAGAAATATGCCAACACGTCAATTATGAAGATATTGATGATGATGATGATGACTTTTAGACTGAGATGAACTTGTTGCTATCTTTTTTTTCAAATATTAGGCTCTAATTTGTCTGTTCTCTGGTTTCTGGTTCCCCTTTAAAAATCAATTTTACCAAATGCAGAATTTTTATTTTATTTATTCATAGCCATTGCATTTTAGTGCTACCTAATAAAAATAGCTAATAATGAGAACATTTAAAAAGGTGAGAAACAGAGTGCTTAGATTTTTCGCTTGTATAAAACAGTATAGTCGAAAAAAGATAAATCCTTAGTAGGGTAAAACTTGATAATGCAGTTGTAAGATAGCACAGTTAACATTCGTTAAAGTTTTTTCAAAGTCACACTGAGCTGCTGTGGAGTAACTTTTACAAGAATAGCTAATAAGATTCAATAATGTAGGAATGCTCTTTGCAGGAATCGCTAAAGCGCTGGTATGCCACTTGGGTGGGAGCCATGGCAATCTATTGACAAGTGTTTGTCCGCATATCGGATGTCTCACAAATGAGCCTTGTTTAAACCTCCGGCAAAACCCCCGAGAATGATATAGCTCTTTAAATTAGCTAAGCTACCTCGTCAGTATAGAGCAAACAGAGCTTTTCGATCATTAACGCAAAGCTTATTCATTAAAATACAATTATGGCTCTGCTAACAATGCAGCGAGTATCGGTGGCTGGTTGTTTGGGGGGTCTCTGCACCCACGACCGCCCATGTACCCTAATGCGATCAGTTCTACCCTGACCGCAAGTAAGGAAATTAAAAAAATCATGCCCCCGCTTACAACCTAATGGTCTTAAAGGCCATTAGATAGCAAACTTTCTAAATTCAGCAGAATGAGAGTTGAGATGCAAATAAGAAAGAATGAGAAAGATCGATGGTTAAAGGAGGGAGTGCGGGTTGAGTAGTACACGTAGACGCGGAGTTGTGTGGAAAGGCTAAATAAAGAACTCTAGAAGAGGCAATCTATTTTCGTGGTCTTGGTTTATTGATGACCAGCCGAAAATCGGGGAAGGGATAGGAGTTAGTAGGTATGAAATAAACACGGAGAATGGGAGACCTATGAATCAGATTGTGAAGACAATGCAGATTTACTTGCTCAAAGCGAAATCTTACTTAATAATTTTGCGATAAATTGTGCGGAATAAGAAGGAACTCGTAGGTAATTTAAGATTGCCTTGAATTAGAGAAGTTAAGGAAATTTTAACTTTAAGCAAATAATTATGGAGGTCAATCATTAAAAAGATTATGGCACATGTAGAAATGTTTCAAATTGCATAAAAATGAAATCAGATCTCAATCTAACTAAATTAAGCTCGAAATCCCTTTTTAAATAGCAAAGCACAAACTCGTTTTAATATAGTTTGAGAAACCATATCCAATCAGTACTAACAATTACTCCTGACATTTAGATGTAATCAAAATTCAAAATTTCATTAAAATACAAAGGAGCATTTCCCTATTAAGATCTAAATTTTCAAATAGCACACTTCCCTCAGATAGATCCGTAAAACCAGTCTCCTATTGGCTGATGTGGTTTCAATACCTTAATAAAAGTAAACATATGTCAAAAAACAGACAGAAAAGCGAATTTTCACCATATTGAAGTAAAATATTCAGATATAAAAATAATTAATTCTCTCGCTCTGCCATTTAAAGACAGCTGATATTTATTTAAAAAATATTTCTACTTAGAGATTGTCAGTAGACACTACTTTATTTTACATTATTGTTTCTCTCTTTAAGGCCATTCATTTTGCCACTAGCATGGAAAAGTGAGATGGTTGGATAACTTAAATGTGTCAAGAGGCGCATTTTTCATCATTTTTTGGTTTTATTTTACTAGAAGTCTTGATATTTAAAAAAGGAATAATAATATGTTATCTTTAATATCTGTGCGAAATTCAAGAAAACCCTGGCCACTAAACCTGTTCCTAGGGTGATTGATTCTTTTCAATTACTCCCAGTGGAAAAAATAAAAGAGTTCCTCATGAATACAGAAAGGTAAATTGGTAAAATGTCTTTTCTAATAGTATTAAATACAGAATATTCATAATAGCAGCATATTCAATAGTTTAGAGCAGATGTTGAAAGTGTTCACTATGACCTTCGTTACTCAACTTGGGACGCCTCAACACGTCTCGTCTACTTCGATTACACTGTATTATTGAGACTTGCGCATTGTAGGGATTGAAGTACCTCATATCCGTATGGCATTCCGGTAAGTAAGTAGGCAATCTCCCATATCCAAATAATGGATACTAGTTGAATCTGCCTACTGTGTAATATGTCTGATCATGTGCCGTTCAAGGCAATAGTGATTGGTATGCTCTACCAAGATACGATGCAGTATTTATTCACTTGGAATAGATAAAATTTGAACTAAAATTTTTTGATTTAAGAGTACAAGTCTGCCAGAGATTCAATAGGCATTTACAACATTTATTCTTCACGTATTTCATAATGCTGTGAATTTAAAGTATTTAACAGATAATCACCTCTGATTATTAATCTATTAATTCTTGGAAATTAAACAATTATTTCCCTAATGCTTAACGATATTAATTTTCAGCATATTTCACCGTAGTAAAAAGAATACTATTGCTGTGGTGTCTATTCCATAATATTCACAATCATTATTTGTTCTAAGAGGAAAGCATGTAATACCAAGTATTTTAGAGTCGGGCCTTATCAGTAAATAAATGGACTTCACCAACCAATATTGAATCTCTTAGAGCTTATAGGGAAGTGATAGAACGTTAAAACGATTATTTTATTTCAACTCTAGATAAACTCACAGTTTTCATCTCTAAAGCACTACAATATGGATTTGATTGGATTCTCACGCTCATAACTCGATATGCAAAACCACCTGTGGAGAAGCCACCACTACACTTATTGCCGAGCCAGGTAGATAACAGTAAAATTAGTAAATGCATTTGGTTAAATAAACGAATCATCTATCTTGCTTTGAGTCTTCTCTCTTCCTCGTCTTTGAGTCAAAGTAACTTTAGCCTTATTAAAGGGTAGCGTAGATGTTTTCAAAGACAGCAATTAAAATATTGCAAATATAATCGCAGTTTTAGTCCAACTACCATACTATGAAAGAAAATACGTTAACAGTGCACTATATCCTTCCATCTGTAACCAGCTGTTAAAACAGGCTACACGATCATCTTTATTACTTAATTTTAAGCGCTTTAATGAATGTTCGGATAAATAAACCAGCTGTAGGGACACAACTTTAGCATGACAAATGCAGAAGCCTTGCGACCAATCAATGACTTATGTCAATACGATCAATCATTGGTCAATTCCAGTATTCGATTACTCGACCAATCAATGATTCAAGTTATATGAGGTTATCATAGCATAAAGTGTATATAATGACTAAGTTCCACGCCACCCACAAACACACTCTACGCCATGCATGTCTAGAATAAACACGTCCTCTGGATACCTCTGTCCCTTCTTAGCTTTGCAATAGCTTAGCTAATTCTGGGGGGTCTTACGAACTAGGAGAATCTGCCACTGAGGTTTCTGAGTACAGTCGGACTTAGTTAGGTAGCTAATCGGCCACACAGCTCCCTTGAATGCCAGAAGCAAAAATATTCGAAAGACTATATTTTAATCTGAGAATTTTGTCTGAAGGAAAAATTTGAGAATTTTAATTGAAAATCACATACATAAACACTGATTTAAACCCAAATTAAGTTGACAATTTTCGCAGGAAACAGCAAATGTTCCTTTTATAGTAGTGTGCGGATTTGATAAATGGCATTCTTAAAGTTTCCAATTTAGTAACGGAGATAAATCAGGAATGCAACCAATGTATCTGAGCATTACAGACTGTAAATCCATATATGAGATACTAATTTTCTACTAACGATTTTTTTCAAGTTATATAGATAGTTCGGTTTTCACTTTTTCCTAATCCAATTGAAACTATTTTCTCCCATTTCGAAACGATAACTTGGACCGCTTTGTTCATCTCCAAGGGAGGGTTTGTAAGCGAACCACTGCATAAGCTCAGTAATGGCAAGCGGCCTGTGGGAATTGTTCATAACGTAACAAAATAAAAATTCGCGCGTTTGCGATTTCTTGTCAGCAAACTGTCGGTGTTAATAAACATTGCTATCGAATTAAAATTAAACAAGGATATTAACGACTTTTAGCATAAGTTGATACTCCTCTTGTTAACCTTTACACTTTATTCTTTCCTCTCTCTATTCTATTCCTTCGACCTCATCCACTTAGGATTCATATACTAGGATTAGACTTCCCAGATCTATCAACTACTCATCTCAAAACAACTAAACATCTCTGTGTACCAAATTCTGCTTTGATCTGTAAATACAATTGAGGTTGTGTTTCTGGCTACAGTTTGGCATAATTTTAAAATACATAAACAGAAGAGGAATTATCTAGAAACTGAATTTGAGATGTAGCCTCAAATGTAATGAGTGACACCTTAAAGTGAAAATAAACTGTTTCATACTCAAGAGGATGATTGAATAGAGTTTGGACAGAGATGGTCACAGAGGCTAGTGGTCAAAGGTCAGCTTTGGTGACATAATTTAATCGTTTTGACTTCAACTTCTTCCATCACCAAATGCATTCATTCTAAGTATATTATTGAAGTCATTATATTTAAACAGAGGGTGCAAAACAAAATAAGACTAAAAGTCCAGTGCTAAGTTGATTAATTTATGTATAATCAGGCAAATTTCATGTGAGATCAGGCTCAATTACATGTCACGTTTTCAATAATTTGCTTAAAACACTTAATTGTGCTTTTCATTAATGACGATTTTGGGGAAATATGAAGTGGTTTCACTGCTGATGAAGCGATTTCGGACCATTGAAAAACAATTATGGTAATAATATTCTCTGACTAAATTGATAATGTATCTTCATAGCTGCAAAATTGCTAATTAAATTCGAATTCCTCATATGCACTCCAATAATTCAAAAACGATGTTACTTTTAGCAAATCCTTAATTGATGCACCCAAAATATATGTCACAGCACTTACGTTTTCCCCGCAATTTTTGTCTTCGAGCTTCCGTTTCCTGGTATTCAATTATAGGTCTTGCTATTTCATAAAATTTGTCTACTCTGAATGATTGTTAAATGGCAACATATAACAACATAAAGTAACATTGACACTGCACTTGAAGGTTGGGCAGTAAAGTAAATGTAGTCATAATTTTCAGCTTCACTCCAAGCCAACTCAGATCATTTTCCCTATTACCGAATGATCAAGAGTTACTGATGAATAAGATAGCAAAAGCATATGTTAAAATCAAAATATGCTTTGCTGTCCTCCACATGCATTTCTCGCACTGAACTGTATATCTGCTCCATACTTACAGTGACCTGATACTGATTTTATGCACTCAAGACTATGCTTTTTACGAAAATTTTGATATTCTGTAAATTTCGTCCTAATTTTGTTGCTTCTTTCAACGTAAGTCAAACTTTCATCATAATTCTCTTAGCGCTCTCCTATATACAATCCATTGAAATTCAGTATATATATACATATATATAGTGAGTGTCGTGAGCCTGCGTATTAACCAGCCTATGAAACTACATACAGAAAATGTTCACCACGAGACAGATATTAGCCTTAGGCTTTTGGTTTGTTTTTTCGACCTCCTGCCTGTTGGAGACCAGAAGAGATGAATGATCGGCTATCATTGAAGTTGGAGCATCAAAAGTCTTATCTTACTTAATCTCTATGTGCATTGGTAAGTCAATTTTCCCATCCTAGGCACAGTTACTAAGTAATGTTCTCATCTGACCCACAGATTAATTATTGAAATTAGATTCTAAGATATTGAAAATTTACTGACCGGTTGATTTATTTCCTCAGTTGGCCATGCCAGTTCCATTTAGGGGTGCTTAATCACAATATGGCTATTTATCGTTTTTTTCTATCAAACGGAAAGAGTAATTTATTAGTTAGAAAGCTAAATCCCTCTTTTCAGCCATTTTCTCTGGCGATTCTGTAACTTTTTGCATTAGTATCTGTAGCGATTTTGAGGAGCATACTTGGTAGGTTTCCTACGTCCTGCCTTTTCTAAACGTAGCATTTCACTTATCTATTAAATAATACTGATTTTCATTAAGATATTGGAAGATAATTCTCGTTGGCATTTCCCAAAAGTACTCTTTATCACATTGTTTATGAAAAAGATTTAACCTATCGTCTTTATGGTCCAATGGCCCAACTCTTATTTGTCATGTCTGGACGAAGCAATAATTCCGCTTTTCTGCACATTTCATTCAAATGAATAACTGTATTCACTTCACCACACTTCCTTGTAAAAGTGTTTTATAAGTCATTGAATTTCGCCTCTGTCTCATATACATGCACTTGCTTTTATCCGCTCGCGCCCCACCCTTCCATCCCCACTCGCTCATCGTGGCTTATTCAAGCTGCTTTGCCTTAAGAAATTTTATTGCGTATCCTTTGGTGTTGTCAGCTGCCAGAAATTAGTTTAGTCTCTACAGCCTACTTGTGATTCATTAGCTTTTTCAATTTAATAACCTCGGCTCTTGTCACCCCAACAATATGCCACATTTTCAGTACTCCTAACGAAGCACCATATCCGACAACTTTCAAACTGACAAACGTTTAAACCTTTTATCAATAAATTAGGATGGCATTCCAGCTGTCCAACCTTTTCTCAAATTGCTACTTATTATTATAATAAGGCTATTTACTTTTCCAACTTCTTCATTTCTCCCGACCTGTTTGCCAAGATTTCAATGCAATCCAACTACCGTACTTTGATCTTTACCCTGTTTTTTCCATTCCTAATTGTATTCTCTAGTTAGTAGCCTGGGAGCTCCTACCCTTGTTTTCTGCTAATATGAACACTTCACCGCATCTCTACCCCCCACCACCTCTTCCACTTCTACATCTTGTTGCAATTGTTCTCCATAAAGCTAAGAGGGACAGTAACTCGACTCTCTCCATCCTGTGTTGGTGATTTTAATCCAAATCTTTTTTTTGAAATACTTGTACGTTAGTACCGACTTACTCCTTCAAGAGTGGTAACCGTCAACATAGCTACTCTTCTATATAATGATCTGGTGTTTGAAAGTATTTTATCATAATAGACTAGCACTAGTGTTTAGACATACCCTCCATGTCATCCTCTAATAACTTTTATTATCCCTTCCCCTTGACACGGTTTCAATAAACATTACCCCCCCCCCCTCCCTCATGATTACTTTCACTCGATAGTTCGATCTGCTCATCTCGATATTACAAGAAATCACTAGTTCAGAAAAACACCTTTTTCAATGAAATCCAGAGTACAAGAGTAGTTAAGGGATATTGCTACTTATAAATTCTGCTACTTGCCGTGCAGTCATTATTAGCCCTGATTATAGAGTGCAATTATCTACTACGAATTTACGTTTGCTAAAGTGTTAGATTAGTTATTCTTAAAGGTTATATGTATAGTGAATACTGTGATACTAAATATTTACTAGATAGATGGTAAATATATTTCTCATACATAAAACAACTTTGTAAAAGGCCAGAGTCAAAGAGCGAAATGAATTCTCATTTTTTGCATCCATGGCCCTTATCTCACATTCCACAAGCCAATGAGAGAAGAGGACAGTTGAAAGAGATAACAGAATGGGCAGCAAATAATAGAGGTCGAGGTGAGGGGAAGGAGAAGGGGATTTGGTATAGTCGCTGATTTGCTTACATCAGTGTTATATTTTTATTCTCTCACAACGAAGGCACAATGTGCACACTAGGTGGCGTGCCAACAGTCAACAATCAAGCCAATAATTATCTTAGTTGGCTTTTAGAAAGACTCTGGTTTTGCTGAGAACAAAATAACTCTATTTGAAATCAATCAGTCTATCGAATTGGCAGTAAGATGTGCGTTTTTTTGGGAAGTGATTTGCTGCTGCAAAATAAGTGTACTCTACCGTTAAGCTATAAGTAACATACAAAGGGGAAAGCGAGTAAATGGAGGAGAAGGAGGAGGAGGAGGAAGGGCGGCGGGTTTAGTTAATTCGATGGTAGAAAAGAACGTATGCTTGTGCAGATACCGCATCCCGTGGTTCAATTTGTCTGACGCTGCAATGTAAGAAATATAATTGAAAAAAAAAACAACTTGGTTCAGAATATTTTGAGACGACTTAAGAAAAGCATACGTTTGATCGTTAAAGAGGTGCCAGGATTTGAGAACCGGATGCCGGCAACAGGCTGTGTAATGGCCAAGAAAAACGTTGCCAATGTGATTTGACACTGCGTAGAGTTGGTAGCGAGCATCTGTTTCTGATGCTTTATAACAGAGAGGTTAATATAGAGAGAGCACGTAAAACACATAATAATATTGAACATTGATCTTTAAAAGGTGGCAGAACGGCTATAATATTGATCTCGAATTGGTACCAAATCACTACAGATTTTTCTTTCAACTTCACTTGAAGTGGAAATGGTTAGCCAATACTAGAACCTGCATATTACAGCGCATCACGAGGAAAAATCTTAGAAATTCTAGATTGTAATAAAGCAATTGAGATAGATTTTAAAATGAAGAAAAATATAGCCTACATGAGTAAAGCAACACTAAAATCGGCTTAAAAATGTGAATGCACAGAATTCATAAATTTTAGTGATAAAAATGCATTCGCATTCGAGTTTAAGGAGAATATATTGCCTTTCAATAAAGCAAATGTTAATTAAGAACAACCAGACAATTATCGGCAATCAGCATAGTCATTCTCCCAGATAGTCCTTCTCTTAAATGGCTTATGAACTGCATGGGAAAAGGTAGGTTGGCCGATTTCCTTTTTTAATCTCGATACTATTAGGTTGTTCGTAAACTAGAAGAAACATAGGTGGAAATTGCGAAATGAAAGATGAGGAATGAGTCCTCGACAGCCCCTTCGGAAGATTATCTGTAGGGAATTCGATTCCATTTAATCTGCTCTTTACACCGCTTGATAGCGCAAGCTTTTATTCAAATCCTCCTATTCTTTTCCAGGATTCATTTGAATCTTTAATAGGGGACGTCAAAGTCTCCGATGTATAAACTTAGCATATGATTGCGAATAGCATTAAGTAATATATGCACAAAGTGCGTATTTAACATTCCTTTACTTTTAAATCTATCAAATAGCCCATTAAATAGCCATTAATTTGATAGTACATCTGATAGTACAACAACCTATTTTATTGCATTCACATACGAACTCCCATATCTTAATAATACACCCTTTATTATTAAAATTTTCACTATTATTACCACCATTAAAATAAATCGATAATGAAGTTTTAATTAAGCCAGGTTGCGGGAAAAAGTCTGAAATTATATTGGCTTACAGTGATGGGAAGCGTATTGAGTGAGATCAAGACATTCAAGAGGGTAATCGATGAAAGTGTTAATTTTCGATCCTGACCTGTCACCAGAGAAGCGCTTGAAGTCTGAAGAGAAAATAAATTAGAACAAATAGATTAAATATAATGAGAATAAATAAATAGATAAATAAATATAAACATACGGATAACAAGAATTTTTGGGAAGCGCTGAATAGAGAACTGCTTCCGACAGGGTTGTCTAAGTTTGCATCCATTGCAGGTCTGGAAAAGGAGAACAAACCGACACGATACAGTAATAAATCTCCGTTATGATTACGCTGAACGTCGAAGACGGACAATTATGGGAACATTTACTTAACCTCCGTGCATGTTAGAACATAGTAAAAGCTGTACGTTTCCTTATCTCATGACCTTAAAAGTCTGTTAACTCTAAAGTGATTACGGACTTGGATACACATGCATATAAAGAAAACCATCTAGGCGTACATGTCCTCGGAAGGGCATGTACACCAAAAGTGCAAGCATTTATGCAGCCAATGCAATTCAACGACAGTGCGTCCGTGTATCTCAAGGGGCAGAGGTACACTACGCCAGGTTGAAAAAGTATGGCTGTGATGTCATTGTGAAACCTTTTTGGATAAATAGCGTAGAAATGGTCTGTAGTGAATAATTTATAAAAATGTACCGAGAAAGTTGAATAGCTAGGCGTTTAGAACAAAAGAAGAAAATAGCTCTCAGAGCCGGGGCTTATTATTAAGAATTGTTTAACCTTATGAGAAAAAATAACATAGTTATAACAAAGTGTACTGAGCTGTATTCCTGTAGAATGTCAAGGTTGAGAAAAATGAAAACAACTGAGTTCTGCAATTTAAAAAATTCCCACGAAATACCAATAAAGCATTTGAATAAAATTATTTTCAAAGCGTCAGGTTACCTTGAGCAAATAAAGATGCAAAAAATAAGAAATAGAACGAAAGATTCTACCTTTGTCATGACTAACTCTAAAAATTAAGCAGATATAAAGGAAATATATTTCTTGGAATAAAAGTCATTATGGAGCTTGCGTTTAGGAGCCCTTATAAAAGATTAAATGGATGCTAGAAACGTTTTGGATTAAGTCGAAAATCATTACATTACTAGTAACAAGAGTAGTGGCTATTACATCTGTCTGTGAAAACAGTGATTTTGGCTGCGATGCTCATCGCTGCACACCCCGTGAGCATGATAATGATGGGATGACAGAAGTTGAGCTTCTTAATAAGGAATGTCTTTGCGTAGTTTAAAAATGGTTTCTTAACTGGGCTTGAAAGTTAAAATGACGGCCTAACGTTCGATTACACCAAAGCGGATTGTATCGGTCAGCCTAATAATTTCACATGAGTCGTCAGGATTCGTAGGAATATACTGAGACTGCATTATTTATGTGAAGTGAATCACACTCACTTAATCTGTAAGGTCAAATGAGTCTATATTTTGTCACAAGAGGAGCAATTCAACTAGAGTGGTCTTTAATTTAGCCATTATCTTTATTAATATGAGGACGCACTTTGGTTCTGATAGCTTGACAGCAGGACCAGAACTGCCACCAGTTGGTAGCGTTTTGGCATTTCAACAGCAATGAATGAAGACATCGTTTACCCATTATATAGCTTAAGTTGAACTAAAAGAGATCTCGGGTTTATTGGATCTAAGTATTATCTTCCACTTTGCAACAATAGTCTAATGATATCTATTGAATGTAAAGTGAATGAATTAGAACTCTTAGGAGCAAAACAGCACAGAAAGTTTAAGTTAAGAGAAGAAGTCTACGAGAGAGATAGTAAAACCGAGGCCAGAGGATGCGAGTTAAAAAGCTGATAAAATGAAGCATCAAATAGGAAAGGGTGTGCAACGACTCTATAATTACAACAACGAAACACAAAGGACATCAAATCAGTGGTGTTAAGTATGCGATAGCGGCTGAAACTCACAGGCATGGTACTATGTTGTCGATTCACCTAACAAGTGCAAATTTAACGGGTAAGGAGAAATTGATTGTTTAGAAAGTCACTACGAGGAAGGCGGTAATGAAGGGTAGTAATTAGACGGGAAACGGAGAAAGCCCTAAAAACTCACCGGTTGTTCAGACCCTCCCAGAATCTCATCCGAAGTGAAGTGATTGAAGCAGTCCTCGATACTGACCTTGTTCAGCTATAAAAGTGTAAATATGTTTAAATGGATAAGCACTACACCACTATCAAATTATGCTTCTGAACCTGTTTCGTTACCAATTATAATAACTACAGCATTGAGCGATTTTAGTTATCAATTCGAAGACCAATTCCAGTTAATTATACTGATATCTGTTATTTGTTAAAGTTATTAAATTGTTTATCTGTTCTCAACCTCCGTTGTCGTAATCTAATTTAAAAGAAAGAGCTACAAATATCAGAAATCAATGGATGAATTTTGATCAATAAAATTCTAGCCTCAAAAAGTGCTCAATTCAAGAGATTCCGATGTGTAAATTACAATCGATCTCCACAATAAGATATAGACTAAGAAATGTTTGAAAAATTCTGAAAGTTTGAATAAATGAGCTGGGTGAATTCATAGCTACTTGGAAGCCCTTATAGAGGTACGAAGGTCTTAAATTATTCTTCGTTGGAAAGATTCCAAAAACTTTTAGGGAACGTGTCAAGTTATTTGAAATGTGTAAAATAATTCCTAGCGCAAAATTCTCGACAACAAATTTTCTAGATGGTTTAAGAAACTGAGTTCATTGTGAGTTAACTCTACCAAGTTACATCGATGTAAGCTACTCGAATGTAATAACGTAATCTGTTGCTGAAAGACTAAGCCTCTAATGTAACCATTTTGAGACCCCATCGATTGGGTGGTTCCGACGTTCAAAGGGTCTATGCTAGGTGAATGCCTTCTTCTATCAGACAAGCGTGAACTGATTTATGAAAGGAAGGATGAAGGAAATACTAAGGCATAAAACTCGGGCTTTTGAAAGCAAATTTCTGATTCGTCTGTCAACTAGATAACTCACAAGTTTAGCTTTACCTAAATTAAACGGTTCAAAGTGGTTTGACTATGAAAAACAGCGAACTAATGACAAATTGAGTTAAGTAAGATGCGCGAGTTTCAGAATCAAAATATTGCAATATAACAATCCACTTTTATATCCTCCATACGGAATCAATCTTATCGTTGGAAAGCAACAAAGTAAGTAGATCAGAACAGGAGTCATTTACATAACTTAGTGATTAAGTGACAACGCCAAACAAAAAAAACAGTCTATTTTACTGTACAAAATGAGTTGACACATCCTCACTTACAGGCAGGAGGAAATGAATGAAATAGCAAAATTCGAACAACATTTTGTTCGATGCTGCAGC
This sequence comes from Hymenolepis microstoma, assembly GCA_000469805.3. Taxonomy (NCBI): domain Eukaryota; kingdom Metazoa; phylum Platyhelminthes; class Cestoda; order Cyclophyllidea; family Hymenolepididae; genus Hymenolepis; species Hymenolepis microstoma. Next base: position 2,467,174 of record LR215995.1, on the reverse strand, counting down.
GTTTGGTTATACAGATACAATTCTGTATTAATTAAAAGCCAAAAGCAATTTATTAGCAAGGCATGTAAGAACGATAGTGAGAAATATGCTAGTATTGCCGAAAGCAAACTCACTCCACGCTTCATAACCAATATAAAAGAAACAGGCACACTAAAAGAAGACCATTTAAAACAAAAGTCAAATTAATTATTGAACATACTGGAGGAATTGGAAGACTAAGATCCCAGAAAGGATCAAAGGTGGTTGACTGGTGACCGCATTTCAAACATTCCAGCGTACTCATCAATTGGCCCATAAAGAGATCTACAATTAAGGCACAGAGGTAAGATCAAGGAAATCAGTAATATAGAATTGCTAATACTGCAATAATACCTACCAGATATTAAACTGTCATCAATGGATTTATAGCGATGCCAATAAAGTTCGGCCTTTTTGATATCGCTGAAAAGGAAGGAAGATTTTTTAAGGAAATATTCATTTCCAAAATATTCCAAAAGGAAGGCGGTAAGATGCAATAAGCTTATTTTCCTTATCCACAACTGACCAATGGACCAACTCCATTTGTATTTAATCACATAGCTCCTGATAGACCGAGGCACTTTTGTATTCTTTACTCTTTTTTTGTCCCTCCACCTGCTTTATGTACATAGTTTACCTTAATGTCTCTTCTGTCATTTCTTGCAACCAATATAAGGCGTTTCTTAATAAAGACTTAGTTAGACCACGCCTTTAGCAGTTTAATGAAGCAAATGGCAATTAATTTGGCTAGCAACCATAAGAAATAAAATTGCCAACAACGCAGAGATGATTTTTCATACCAATTCATTTCTTCTGGCCATCAAATCACCGATTATTTATGTCGTCGACGTTACTAATTTCCCATTCTATGGACCATCTCAAGGCTGATAATAGTCCAAATTTAATGATATAACACAAAATTATCATGACTTTAAGACTGACATTATAGAAATCTATAAACTATTACTATGACCAAAAGCGAATGCCTTCATTTTAGATAATATAAAGAAGTGCAGAAAAGCATAGAACGGATAAAAGTTCAACCACTTTATTCTTATGACAATTAGTATTACACTAGTCTCGTGTGGTATTAAAAACCGTCAAATGATCTGGATTAAAACTTAATCCATAAATCATTCGTTCTTTTAGAAAAATATCTACAAAGAAAATTATTTTAGTTAAGTTAATTCAACGTGAATAGAAGTTTGTTACTAAAGAGGAAAGAAGAACCTAGCTACCATCATGGGCACTTGTTAACTCCCTAACTTTCTTTAGTCTTTTTTTTGCGATTGCAGCAAAGGAACTGTCATGACTTCTACTAGTTTAAGTTACTAATGAGAAGTGCTGGTGAAGTTGGTCAGGAAGAAGCGAAACGCATCTCAAGTATAAAGTGTGCAAGCTTTGCCTCAAGATGGAGAAATTTACATTCACTCACGTAGTACACATGCACTGTCACCTGGCTGAAGAAAATAGATTAACCTGACCTTAACTTGACCTTGGTAGATAGCCCAGACGTTGGTTCGACAGTGATTAAAATATAGCCAGGCACTTACGCTCACGTACGGCAACAACCAATAAGCTCACTAGACCTGTTAACCAATAAGAGTGTCGTTTGAGAACTCCATGGCAAAATGAGAGAAAAAGCTTTCGTGAAATTAGATCACTTTGGTTTTTTGCAAAATAGTAAAATAGATAAAATAGAAATTCGATCTTTTAGGATTGATGACACCTGTTGACTTGCTCTGGTATATTTATTCAGGCTAATATATGCACATGCCTGCAGTTATGCAAAACATTCCCTCTCCTGTCAGGAAAGATAGATATACACACCTCCACACTTGTATAGATATATCATCTATGCGATTTCATAATTTAATAATACCAATACCGGTGTTAGACTATGAATAACTGCGAAGAAAAAATGAAGGAAGTCCATAATGTATTTAACACTTAAACGTTCTAGATCTGAAATAATAGAATTTGAATAAGCGTCAAATATTGAAATAGAACTTCATAAAAACATCTTAAGAACGATATAATTGAATTCCAATTCATTTTCACTGTACGCTAGATAAATCGGAATTGGAAGTTTATTAATTGGATTACCATTGTATCTTAACAAAACTTTCACTGCTCTCAAATGAAGTAATTTCAGCAGCCTGATCCTTAATACTCTTAACAGAATAAAGGACCTAAAATCGAAAAAGTTTAATAATGGCGGCACCTTCAAACCTTATTTTTTGGGTTTCTACATGTAACAGTCTAGTGTAATCCGTCTGTACGGGCAATAAAAACCTGTGATCTTCAAAACCAATTAATAGTGGGAAAGTTCTTAGACAAAATTTGGTAAATAAACGTCAATTTGAAGCATCTTAGGTGTAATGAAAATGCTAAACAGTTAGCCCTATTCTGTAGAGCATTCTCAAATGCGATTTGTAAAGTTTCATGAAAATTGCAGGTATCTAATGTATTCAAAAAATTTACCATTTATCAAAGGCACTAATACCTGAGAACACCGTTAGATCAAGTTTCTCCTAAGTAATAAGCGGTTATTCTTTTCATTTACGCGGAGGCATGAATGGCAAAACACAAGTAGGTTTAAGTATACTTTATACCTTGAAAATTATCATAATTAAATTTAAAAGAGATGCAAATTAATCTCCTCTAAATGACTGAAAAGTAAAATTCAATTTAACAGTTGAACAATATTACCTCAGGGAAGTAACTTTATCTCTGTAAAGGCGCTACACTCCTCAAGCTAAATTAGGGCAGCAATAACGTAACAAATAAACGCCCTTCAACGACAAGAAAAATTATTTAACAATTACTATCAGGATGTAAACAATTCAGAAAGAGAATAATTATTTCCTGTTTGGATGTATATTTGCAAATAAATTTTACAAAGGAAATATATGTTTAACTGAGAAGCGTTAGAAGATTTCTCTTAAATTTAGTAGTGAGCTAATAGCATTCATATACAGAAAATGGACTAAAAAATCCAGACTTCATATCTTGGCCATTCTTTAATTAAAATCACCTAATTAAACCACAAGCGAGCACCTAAGACTCAAAGACGGAAATTTGGACGCCAGTGATTACGTCAGTATAAAAAAATTTATAAGACCGAATAAAGTCACCTTAAATTTACAAAAGCATTCACCCCATTGCCCTGAGTTCTGTATAACGTGATTCTTTGCAAATAAAAAGGAGAAATGGTCACATCCCACACAAATATCCACAATCAATCTCGTCCTCCCTCTCATAACCTTGAGAGTAGATAAATTTATGGAACCACGATGACCACTGGAATAGAGACGTAAGCTATGTAATGGTAGCTTCAGTTAATAATATGAAATTTGAAAGAGATATACCTGAGATATGATTCTGAATGACAGCGGTAACTTATAATATACGTGTTCAGTTAGTTACCTTATTAGTATTCTCTCAAATGCCTACCTTTGAAAAAAAAATTTAGAGAGATTCAGCATTATACTGATAAAATCGATTTCATCTACTAATTAAATGATAGTCCATAAATGTCTGCCAAGACCAAAGCGAGTCTTACGATAAACATGCATATTCGTGTCAATTAAGTCTCTTCCCCGTTAGCGTAGAGTAGATTACCCTGACAAAAGCATCCTATCAAAAAGTAACGCAATTTCATTCAAAGATAACTCGTTTTTAAGGGAAGGCAAATGATAACTCAAGCCTGCTCTATCCCCACGGTTGAATGATGCTGTGTTGATCTTCGCTAGCCAACAAAGAACACAAACCAATTAAATCAGCTTAATATACCTGTTTTTATGAAAAAAAACCATTCCCATTCGTTACTTTTCATATTTCTAATTCCTAGCTTACTTCCATCTTATTCCCCTCCCCCCTCCCCCCCCCCCCCCCCCCCAGCCCCTAATTTATAATTTTGGCTTGCTGATAGTTTACGAGAAATTAATTAGTTTCAATAGGGAATATCTTCTAACAATAAAATTAGTTTTATTGGATTTACTGCTACAGTGCAGACCATAAAATGAACGAAAGTCTGAAGCACAAACGTGAAATAAATCATGAACTAACGCGATTTTTATTTTACAACAATTGCAACGCGGTTGAATTTAGTAAAAAAGATCACAGCTGGATTCAAAATGTCAAATATGCAGGTATGATGATGTTAGGTGTTTCATTTTGACAAAAAAGCTCAAATTCGCATCGATGAACAGGGGATTTATGAGCTGAAGCGTGGTTGCGAATAAGAGACAGGACAGAATAGGAAAGTTAGTGACCTGCAATCTAACGAAGTCTATTCTAGCATTATTCTAACATACTTTCGAAAGATTTATACGATTTAAGAAAGTAACTCACGGCATTTTGTCCTCCTTGTCATAGTCAGGAGGTTCAATGGGCGGCCGATGAGTTACCCTGTTTACATCCTCGTGAAGGCCTTGGACAAGATAACGAAGGAATTCTTGAGCATCCTGTTGACTAAAGTGACCATAAGAAGTATAAGTTTTAAAAATGAGAAGTAAGGAGAGAGGGGGAAAAACGATAATGTGAAACAACTTACGAATTACCAAGGAATCGAGGAGCGTATCTTTGAATTTGTGAACGGAAGCGTTGTGGACTGATGTAGCTCACACTACTGTTAATTGATGGCCACATTTGGCGTGCTAATTCGGCGTACGCTACAGAAAATACAAAGAAAAATAGACATGTGCATAACACATTAAAGTTTAATTGTTAAAGATCTATATTTATTTATAGCCTTATATCAATTCACTGACAAAAGAACCGTCTTAGAAAACTCATATGTGCCTGAATATTCTATCACTATTGCACAGATGGCACAGTGGACGTATTCGGTTGCTAGGTCAGAGGTCAAGAGATCGATGCCCATCTGTGCACGCCCGCTAGTGTGAATGGACACTCGATCTGGGCAAATGGTCAACTAGAGAGGTGATGGAATGCAAGTTTCTCCCAGGATTGGTTTCTGAATTCCTTCAACATAAACGTATGAAAAGGAAATAGTTACTAAAGTTATCTATCTTTACAATGTAATTTTTCGCAAAATTGGATTTCATCAAATGTTGATCTAGATGAATAAACAACGAGCTGAAATGGCCAAGGTTCATAATTTCAATTCCTGTTGCAGATTGCAGCTAAATGATACATGATAAACAAAATCAAATATTTAAAAATAATAAGCTATAAAGCTATATTGAATTTGAGCGGGAATAATTACGATGGGAATGAAAGATGATGTGATTTTTCCTTCCACGATGAATCAACCAGTAAATCAACCCAATAAAAATCTTAATAATAATAATAATTGATAATTTTCCTTTGAAAAAATGGACAAATAAATGCTCAATGATGCATTTAAATGCATGATTAAATCATTTACCTGGGCAATTTAGAACTATCGATCTTTATCCAAATTTTTTGTAGTAATTGAAAAATATTTTTTCCCATTTCCAAAAGAAGCAAAAATACTAGGCTTATCATGAGCTTTCGGGAGGAAAGACCCAGCTAAAGTGCAACTCTATGCCAAATGTGACCTCAAATCTGGAGTTGGGTGTATAGCGCACAGACACCCTTCACTATATTAATAAAGCGGGGATAGAGAATTTGCGCAAGTACCATTTTAATTCAGTTAGAATCAACTGAAGATTTTACAATCACTGGGCATAGGAGCAATAGGAGGTTCTCACTAAGATTTGGAATTCACATAGCTTCATAATGCCATATTAGAGGTTTTAAAGATGAGTTCCAATTTTTACGACTCTAAATGGTTAGGTATTAATTTAGTAATAAAATGATGTGATAAATAGACACCAAACATATGGAAAACCTTTGAAAAATTCTTTTGACCAATATTTCAAACAAAAGAACTAGGAATTAAGTTTCCAAAAGTCATAGCTAAGTCAAATTAACTAAGAACAATTATTTCCGGTTCTTATAGTATAAAACTCTCCAAAACACTCCAGGGAAAGTAGAGCAAATGCAATGAACTGTGAGGCTTCAAGAGTTCACAGAAAAGGAAGTGATACTTTTCCCCTACCACTGTTCCTAAGGCCCAAAAATTGAGAAGATTTTCTAGTGTTCACTTCCCAGGTGCTTCAAGTCTTACAAAAGACATGGGCATATGAACCATTAGATATCAGGATATCATGATCAGTACTGTTAATCTCAAATGTGGTGCGAAATAGTAGAAGGATCTCAAAAGAAAGCATCAAAATGACAGTACATATTCCTTTGAGATAGGCAGGGAGGACCAAATACACATAAAGTTTGTTTAAGTAACACAAGTGTAAAATATAAGATACGATTTTTTACAATAATGTTAATAATGCGCTTAAAAGAAGGGAGTAACTTGCACAAGCTTTATAAGAAAAGCAAAAATAAACATTCTTCAATATAAAGTACTTTAGCTGCATGGTGACGAGGATGGCACCACCAAATTTTTCAACTAATAGAGTTTTGAACTGAACCCCTTCTAAGTAGGATTAGTTGAGTATTTTTCGTGAATTATACACAGAAATGCTATGGTTGGCTTTTTCCGACCCGAAAAGATCGACAGGGTTGGCACGTGTGGTTTAACTATTAGAATGAAAAACGCGTGCTTAAAGATGTGAGAAAATTGAGATGAGAAATTTGATAGGCTAGTAAGAATGTAAGTCACAAGATACGAGTGAAACCTAATTGAAAGCTAACAAATCATATTCTATATCTCTCACGAAAATTGCATTACTCATAAAGGAATATACTTGATGAGCATGAGTAGACGTGGTTCAAATGTAAACTTTTTCAAGCTTAAAATAAAGTAGACAATATTTCTTATCGAATAGAATTTAAGTTGCTCCAAAGAAGTCTTAGATCAATACCAGAACTTATCCTAATATGTTAGAAAAATATTTAAAAGTGGCTGGAATCTTAAAGACCAATTTTTTGTCAATTCCGAAATAAGTCGTATTAGCTACAAGCAACAATTAACAAGTATTAATCTGGAGAAACGAACAAAATGGGAAGACAAGTGTGGGCTGAATAGTTATTTGAGTCCTATTTCATTTGATTCACTGGTTCCGATTTTATAGTGTAGAATATCTTCGTGTGCTAACATTCCGAAATTAAAATTTTCCAGGATTTCCGAGTGAGTCCAACCGAATTCAAGCATCTGGACTGTCTTTGTATAGCGAAAGCAGTGGATGAAGGAGACGAATGATAAAGCAACGATCTAATCAATTTTGAGAAAAGATTGAACATGGCTCCGAAACCTGTACCTTCAAATACTAAAAGAGAATTTGGGTAAACTAAATGCATCAATCGAAGGTGTACACACAATTCAGTAAGAGTAGGGAAAATTAGAACCTTGAAATATCAAAGTTTGTGACATCTGTTATAAATTGGTTAAAATTCTGCGATGCTATGTCAATAAGCACAAATCAAGGCTGCAGTCAGTGTTTTCCTTCGGAATGATCGATTCCCACAAGTCGCTCATCATTCTTATCATCATTGCGGGCACACACTACCCTAAAAAACTTGAACTTCGTCGTTGATTCAGTTGCCTTCTGCTTCTATCTGGATCCCATTTAACCGTATTTTAGTGGCATCTACTGGTTAACCAGGCTATAACACCAGAGACTAGACAGTGAGGTTCATAACCATATTGGTATCCATTCGCATGGTGCTAATTTAGGAGCGAAGGGAGCTACCTTCAACAAATCAGAGCAGATATTGTCAAAATTTCCTTCGGATGAACTGGGAAAGTTCATTGAAGTCAACTAGCGTTCCGAAACTAACAAAGTAGTTTCACCTAGAACTGATTAATCAAATTTAAATGTTTGAACCCATCCGACAGTTTAATGGAAGCGAGGAAAGGAAGCTTTTCGAGATGGGAATGTTCTATCGATTAATGGGAATCTAACTGCGTTGGAGTAAGACATCAAACTCGAAAACAGCCAGTGAAGAATGTTAAGCAGGCAAATAGAATTCAAAGCACCGGATCAACAAACAAACTGCCTATATTGAAATTTCACAAATCCATTGCTCAGTCCTCAGCAGTATGTAGAGTAGGAAAACACTTCAAGGAAGTTTATAATAAGACTTCTATTTTTAAAGAGAGAAGGATACTTACCCTTGAATAAATTGCCTCTCATAGTACTGTTCATATTGAGTTCCGAGGTATAGACATCATTCAAGCAGATAAGACGCAACTCTGAAGTGTTGCTCAAGCATTGAAGCATAGAGTTCATAAAGCACTATAGGGAGAGCAAAGAGTTATTGTTATGTTCTTATAATCCACAGTAAGGCAAAGAAGTTCCACTTTTTCATTGCGGAAGAGCAAATGAAATTGGTTAAAAGTAAGTCCAACATATGATAGAAAGGATAGGATTAAGCAAATAAAGAGAACAACATCAAGATATCAAAGAGAATAACTTCATTTGAAGTGTTGGATCTATTTAATGAGTAATTCGTGTTCACAATTTAAAATTTTACTTCACGTCCACTGAATAACCGAGCAAAATTGTATTCACGATGTGCATTGTTTATCGACCTACTGATTAATCACGACGATCGGGTCTACCACTTCGAGTCAGATTTCTTTACCTATGCTAAGAAAGTAGAACGATCTTAGAGGATATTTAGACGCCAATAGGCCATTAACTTAGCAAGCAAACAACGGATACGACAAGTTCAAATCTAGGTGGCAGAATCCAAGTCATGCCTTGGGGAGAACAAGTTAAAACGCATAGGTGATCTCCAAGTCACCCGTTGGTTTTTCGATACAAAAGAGCAATTTGATCTGGATACCTTGATAACTAGTCTGAACATAAAGTAGCATTACTTTTCAACTGTCAACGCTTTACAACCGTTTTAATTTTGAAAAGAAATAAGCTTAGAGGCGGTGTTCTTCAGACCTCCAATTACTACAGACTGGCCAAGATAAAAGTAACCCGTAAATTAATACTGTTTTTTTATTTAAAAGCAGTAAATACAGAGCATTGCGTAGCCCCACACAGAAGGGTCCAGTATCGCTTTCAGGAGGATGCTGGACACAGGACCTCTTATCTTGGCCATACTTCAGTTTTATAGGGCCTGAGTTAGCTTTAGCTGTAATAATACTAGAATTGTGACCAATCTTTGCATGCCATTTGCGTTAAATATTGATATATTTCAATAACAAAATAGTTATATAGACAACACACTTAAAACAATTTAAATTCCCACATTAATCACATGCTGTGTTTTCAAAAAAGCTTTATTTAAAGGTTTTAGAACGCAATAAGTGAACCGTTCACTCAATCCAATCAACTGATCAATGAGCTCAAAACACACGGCAACCAAGAAGCCGAGATTTTTAACCTTAAGTTAACCCTTTACTGGACTGCATTACCCCACCTTTTCCCTGTGTGCACACACTTTCTCACCAGAAATTTTCGCTCTGCCATGAGTGATGAAAAAATAGTCCTCATGATCATTCCTTGTATTAGGGTTTTCAGTAGCAGGAAAAGCAAGAAGTAACTGTGGTGTTTAAAATGCGGGAAAGATTAGGGAAAAATGCAATACCTCTGGTTTAAAAAGCACAGCAACCCTTCAAATGGCAGTCACCCAGGTATTAGTCATGAATTCAGACAAATTTGAAAAATAATTTAACAAGTTAATCCTAAATTGTTGTCTATTTGATAAGTCTTCATTTCCTTCTATTTCATACAAAGACGTTAAATAAAGACCCGAAAATAAAAATAATCGGAGGTATTCCGATCTCCAAGTGTTGGAAGCTGAGCATTGTCACTTTGATGTTAGCTTTGCCATGGAAAAAAATATATATTTCCCAGTTTCTGGTATTAACACATTTAATTAAATTTCCCATCTAATCGAAATAATACCAGAATTACCAAAAAATGCGCTGAAGGACGATCGAATACTATTTACTTAAACCAAAGTTACCTTCTGAAGTCAAATGGCTTTTTAAAGTTAGAGGAAAAATCCTATCCAAAACAATAATTAAGAAACCCGCATTCTTTTAAATCAAAGCAGATGAAAGAGCCAAGTTAATTAAGGAATTTCCGGAAAGCAGTTCTTGAGCTTCCTAAAACCGAATCTTGAGCATTTTTGTCTAACTTATCTAGCAGTATCTAGACGAACGACCTTCAGACTTCCTAAGACGTTTACGCAATATGAAGTCAGTCAAATTCATGCAAAGGCATCACAACGCTGAACAAGTGTCAGCTGAAAATGAGAGATATTTAAATGCAAAAAGGGCTCTGTAGCAGGACAATAAACATCATGACAATTAACTGTTTGGGTAAGACACAATCTAGTGATCTTGCTGTTCAAAACTGTAAACGGGTTCCAAACAGTAAAACAGGAACCGTTATTGCCGTTATTTAGAAGACGAAAATTAAATTTTCACCCATTTTTCCAACAAAATAATGCAAAGGGAGGTCAGACTCGATTATTAAATTATTAGGGGAAGTAAAAGGAAGTTGCAGAAGTCTATAGGAAATGGGTTTAGAAAGAAAAAGACAGGATATGCCTCGATATTTGCCATTCAATGCTCGTTTGCTTTCATATGGTATGACTCATTGTTGAATAAAAATGATCTACTTACTCATAAAATTTACATAGTTATGAAAAATATGCTAAGTTTTCTTGCATAATTTTGCGATAAAGTCGATCATTAAGGCAGTCATACAGTAATTGTAAGTTTTGGAACTGTTCGAGAGGCTTATAAGATCATGTCAGGGGTTGTTTTCGTTGCTGCATTTACAGATATCGCGTTAATAAAGCATTACATTCTCTACCAACAATTTTATTCCTGTTGGCTTTCATCTTACTTTCTAGACTTCAAGAATTTGCCCTGACAGTCTTGTGGTGAAGACTGGCAAGAAATTAGAATGAAGAAGCTCGATTAGTATTTACGGTCATTTAATAACCGTTAAAATATTAAGAAATATAAATAAAATACCTAATAATAACGAATTTTATATTGTGACAACTAAATACGCATAGCGTCTCAGCCAAACTCGAAAATAGACATATCTAAAATTGGATTCATCATGTGGGCCGAAACACTGAGATCCGGACTCTGCAACACCGACCTCACCATTGTGCGCAGCACTAACAATGGTTATGATCTATTTCGAATAAGCAAAACAATTACCGTGTTACCGAGGTTCATCAGTCCAATGAGTCCAGCATTTCCGGAATTGTTGGATCGACTTGAAGAAGGAAGAGCGGAATTAAAGCCTGAATGTCCCCCATGAAGCCTCGGGCCAGGAGATGTTGCTGAATATTCACCACCTGAGGAAGAAGACGACGTGGATGCGCGCAGAGAGTACATGTTGTTGACATTTCCTTCAAGTTTTGAAGACGAGACGCGTCCTGCTTGGTCTGGAGAGTTGAGAATATTAGCAGAATCTGGCGAATCTAGTCCACGATTACGAGGCCAAGGCTTTGGTTTTATATATGCCTCGTCCTTGTTCACTTCTTCCATTTCTTGCTGACGTGGTTTACGTGGACGGATCTCATCTGTGTAGACAAATAAGAGGAATGCAAAATCACTCAAGTGGATAGTAAAGAGGATTGGTATAAGGACAAAATGCGAGTCTTAGAATTCACAAATGATTTTTGCTATTACGAATGCCATCGACTAAAAGGAAAGCAAGGAAACCATTAAATCTGTGCTTCACGCGATGAAACACAGTCTCAGAGGAAATTTTACCTGAGCAATGAAATTCAATGAATCTGATCGTATTCTGATTACCGAAAAAAACACAGCGCTACAGATGAAAACCGAATACTTTGAGAATGCAAAGGATATCATCTGTCACAATTTCAAATGAAATGGTAGATGCTCAGAATAACTGTTGAGATCGCGTACTAAAGGATTTCTGGAATAAATGCACTAAACGGATGCCAAAGAAAATCGAGACCTTCAACAAACGTAAAATTTGTAAGAAATCGCAGACAGGAATCCTAGAATCAGAGCATGGTCATATAAAACAAGAAAAAAACGTATAAGATACATAATGCATATCCTGATGAATTAGGACCTATTAAGGATTGAGCAAACTTGTCCGACCTGCTTGAAAAGAAGAACAGTGAATTGATTTTCGCGTATTAGACAATGCAACATGTAATCCATATACTTGATTCTCTATGAGCTAGCACCACAGCGCTTAAACTTCACAGATGCACATTCAAAGAGTTCACTGGCCAACCGGTGCATTACAAGTCCAACTGATAACGAGGATTGTAGAACTCTAGTTTCCCATCATGAAGGATCCATGGTGGCCAGAAGGAGGAAGGGGTTATATGCTTCTCTAGCAGTTTATAATTCTATAGGTAAACATACAGAGGTCTTAACCCTCAGTTACCATATGAGGTCTTATTTTCTACCATTTTCTAATATGAGAAGACCAAAAAGTATTGACTATATCTGCCTTTCATTTACTTGTATCAGAAGTACATTATAGCCAGGGCCCAGGAAAAAAATGTTTGCACGACTTGATACACCTACGCAAGGCCCACGCGTTTCAGAGGAAGTAAATTGGTAATAAAAATTTCCGTTGGCAAATTCCTTCAGTTCTCGGCATGCACAAAAAGACCCAATAATATTTAGAGAACAAAAAATTAAAACTAAGGGGCAGAAAGTTACAACAATCAAGTTCTGAGGAACCAATTTAATGAAACAAGTTTACATGAAAACCATATACACTAAATAGGTTACACTACGCTCTAGTTTAGCGTGTTCCATAATTGCTTAGCTATAATTATACAAAGTAACGATAGCGTAATGTTCAGCGTGCTGGTTTGTAGTCAGTGCTCATTCAGTAAATAGCAAGGCCAACTCAATTTTTTGAAACTAATGAAGAGATGAAGAAGCATGTTAATATTCTCTTAATATTTCTTATTTCATTCGAGAAGATATGGGCTGTTACAACGAACATACTAAATTATGTTCGAGATATGGCGACCTGAATATGACGGACTTCCTCACTTTATCAAATATGCGAACTATGTTTGGAAAACCAGTCGTAATTTAAGCAATATACAAAGACGAATTCCTTCTGAGGGCTTATAAGATTTTGCATGCCTATCAATCAATAAGTTACAAAATAACAGATTGGAAAATCTCATGTTCTTACTTTTCCAATATATCCGTAGACATAAGCAAAAGCATAACTAATTCATAAAAAAGGAGAAATTTTAATAAGGTAAAAATTGTCTCATCTGAAATCTGTGAAAGCGTTCACCTAAACATTTTAAGTTGGTAAAAAATCGTTACTATTTTAAACTGATTTTTTCCACATTGTGAGTGACTCAAATATAGAGCTCAAATATTCAACGCTTACCAGAAGTAGGGGGAAGCGCATAGACTCCATTATTAGTCACTCTATTATAAATCGTCGGTGAATGCGTAGACAAACGAGTAAAGCTCCCCGAGAGTTGCGAATCCAATCTCTTGGTAGCTTCGTAGCGATTCAAGGAAGATAAGGAAGTTTGAGCGTAGACGTATTTACTGCTGTTGCCGTAGGTACTGCGATCAGTATGATTACGATATGAAGTGGTGGTAGGACGATGCGTGGAGTAATTCGAGTGAGCAAGCCTGGACATGGAGCTAGATCTAGGGAGGTTCCCAGGGATTCGATAACAATTAGCAGACGTTGAAGGCGTGGAGGAGTAGCATGGTTTGGTAGAAGGGACACCTCGATAATGAGTGGATTGATGTTGGGGAATAGGTGGGCGGGAGAAGTAATCTTTTGAGTGGGAAACCGGACTAATCAATTCATAATTTTGATAATAAGATGAATTGTAAAGGTGTTTATTGTCTATAGCAGGGTAGATATCCACAGATGTTGCTCTAAAACGACTAGGTGGACGAGAGGAACAATTCCTCGAGGAATCAAGATAGACAACGTCTCGACGACGCGAGTAATCAGATTGAGGGGTATTCATTCGCCTGATGTGGCGAAGTTACTAAAACTAGGACATAATAGGATCAATACAGAAGCGCTTAAAATAACATCCTTGAAGGATAAAATTAACAAAAGAGATAAATAAGATGTGTATTGAAAATAGGTTAGCTAACAGCAAGTTCGTTCAAATAAATAGTAAAAAGACGTCCGTTGCAAAGCTAAACCAAAGTACAGAGTCCAAAAGGATTCCGAAATATAAACAAATGAAAATAGAAATCCATGCTTATCTTTAACCTGATAAAAGGCCTCAAGAAAATAATAAAAATGATTCCAAAAATGCCTGTAGATCTAAAGAACAATGACAGCTGAGAAGACGAGAAAGTACACACTAAAGATCACTGTGGAAATATGTCCTGGACAATAAGAAAATCACGATTTCAGAAACATGTTGAAATATTAAAGTACAAATTTAAAATATGAAATATGGCATGAATTTAATGCGAATTTTGTCTTTTAAGTGCAGTACATCGAAAAGCCGGTGAAAATAACCTCAAAATGACAAAAGTTGGGAATGAAGGAAAGGATATTAAGAAACAGTAATAGATCTAATACTAAAAAACATTTATTCAAGAAATTCTTGACAATATGAGAGCAAAATTGTCATGCCATATAGAAATATCGATAATATATATTTTTAATAATTATATTTAATTGCCGAAAAGATTATGTACATAACAGGAGAAAATACTAACGTACAAAGATGGAAACAGGGAAACACCAACAACATCTATCTGTGCCTTGTAAGTATACTTGTATTATAGTAAACAGCAAATGCTAAGACGGGAATATTTCAAAATACAGAATTCCAGAGGAAAAATTAATCAATTGCTTATCAAAAACTTAAAAATTTTGGCAACTAAATTTGCTTAGAAACATCGAAAAAAATAAGGAAACAGAATGGAATGCTTAAAGGATTTAAGACAGATTATTTCGAAAAATGGGCACAAAATAAGAATACATACATCAGATGGTTCATTTGCAGTAACCATTTGAAATATCGCTAAAAAAACTATAACAACTGTCAACTTAAACGCTAAACAAATTTCCACACAGTTTGTTTTTTATTTTTTCGTTAAAAATATCTTATAATAAAATAAATTAATTTTTAATATAATGTATTAGTTATTTACTTTTTGACAGGCGCACTATATGTACATAGTGAAAACATGTTAGGAGTCTTAAGGAGACCTCCTAAAGTTGTTACTGTTAGAGGTATTATTGTTTACAGTTTATCACTTTTCTTTTAGTTAATAAAGCTGCGGGCTTACGTAATACATATCTGGAAGGGAAGAAACGTAAGTTTTCTTGATTTAGCATTACTTTTTTAGATCGGAGGGACAACTTTAAATGGAAAGTTAAAATAAAGGGCGGAAAGAAGACACTAGAATCTTACACTATTAACGATGCTAATGGCAATCCTGTTTGGGATTTTGAAGCCACTTTGTAAGATATGAATCACCTTATAATTTTTAGTGAGATTGTAGATGTTAGTCAGCCGGTTGTTATCAAAGTTACTGATTCTGATGATCATCATGTGGGTCAAGTTGTTATTCCTCTTGTTCAAATTCCCCCACGTCCAGTAAATTCATCAACTAAACCTATGAATGAAAGTAACATTCGAATCAGTGAGTTGGAACCTACAAGGAAGGTGTCCGAGGTCTATGGCAAAGTATACTACTGGATATGGGCTGAATCGTTCTATGAGGAAATTGGACCTGAAAAATCGTCGAGAGGATCTGTTATTAATGTTGATAAGGTTCACAGAAGTGCTTCCAAGCTATCTTCGTAAGATTTAAAATTTTCTTAATCATTCTCTATTTAGGCATCTTCATCGTCATAAAGATAAAGATGATGGCGCTTCTGTTACCGGAAGTCAACTTAGCATGTACTCGACCACAAGTCAAAAGAAAAAATGGTACAAGCAGAATCCTATTAAGAAAATCAAAGAAAAGAACAGTAGCGGTGCCTCTCATTTGAGTAGTACTGTTAGGCATGGTGGAGGAAGCGAACTTGGTTACAGTATGTCTCAATCAATGAACTCTCTCTTTCCCCAGGAGCATGGTAATTTAGCAACTCGTGTTTGATAACTGATAATCAATAGATGGTTCTATTTTAGGTGGTGATGCTGGTCATTCGGGAAATGGAAGTGAAATTTTCGGTGGAAGTAATGTTGATTCTTCTGGAGTGTATTTCAATGTGCCAACTGCTGGTGGGTTAGATTTTAATATCACTTTATTCCCTTCTCTCTTATTTAGAAAATCCATTTCCGAGAGTGGGTAGTTCAAGGCGATTTAGTAGAGCTCGATCACCTTCATCTGAACTTAATTCTGAGACATCAACTAGACGTGAACCACCAAAACCACCTAATCTTAAAAATATAGCTCATTCCCCACTTGCATCATCTGATGAAGGTGAAGACACTCATGGTCAACCGTTCTCTGCTGCGATTCCACAACCTGCTGATTCATTTGAAGATCCTCCAACTCTTATTAGTATTTCACCATCCACTGGCTCTCAAAGTGGTTAGTTTCCTATACGCCTATGTAATCATTACTCCTTTAAGCTGAAACGGAAGTTCACGTATATGGAAAGAATCTCGGTTCGCATATAATGCGTCATGCTGTTTTGTTAGTGGATGATTACACAGTGGCAAATTATAAGTGGAGCGTGACGGAGGGATCTTGGTCTGAAGAACCGCAGGCAACGCATAGAATAACGGTCAAAGTACCACCTAAAAAAGATGCCATTGTGTCGGAAAAAGTGTGGATTGATGTTGAAACCTCTGGACATGGACGCCTTCGCTGTCCTACACCTTTTGTCTACTACGAAACTGAAAAATCTCATTCTACCAATGGACCGCCTGCCAAATTGCCTGAATCAACTTTTATACGTAATTCTAGTATTCGTCTTTCCGATAATCGTGCTAGAAGAAGTACTCGCAAAGTCCCTGAAGGTAAATAATCTTCTCATTCTATATGCTGGTGAAACTACTCATTTTGTTTTCAGCTACGCCATTGAAAGCTATTAGTCCACCAACCGTGGAGGGTAATCGATTGGTCAGGAATTCAAGCATTCGTCTTTCTGATACGCGTGGACATAGAGGAGACCGAAGCGCGAAGCCACCACAAACGACCTTACCTCCGACCATTGCGATCCCTATGAGTAGTGGAAATCGGTCATCAGGTCTGGGTTCAGAAGCCTCCTTTAGTGAATCAAATCCCCCATTTTCTTCTATTTCCACAGCTCTAAATTCAACTGAGGGTAAGGATAGTTTTCATAATTCAATGCTCTCTTTTATTTACTTAACCTGACTGGCTTGTTTATATGTAAGCGCTTGAATGTATTAACTAAGCTCATCTAAGGGGTCAAAGTTTACATACTTTGAGTTGGTATTCTTGGTATTTTATTTGGAATAGTAAACAGTTAAATTGCCTTTTTGGTTTTTTCCCATCGGCTACTTAAATGGCACAATTTCTAACATATTTCACTTTTTAATTCGGGAACTTAAATTTGCTTAGGAAAATAACTTGCTCACGTGTTTCTTGGATAAACCTCTTCAATGGGCTTGTAAATCAGCGCGAAAATCCTATCTTCTGATTATTTTTACGATAACCACAAGAGTTTAACCGATATCAGATTTTCAATCAAGCAAATCAATGTATAAAACTATTCATTTATTTGAAATACCAACTTTCAATATTTAGGTACTGCTTTGCTATCGATTTTTTTTTTCTTGATTGAAATTCAGCTTTTCAACTAAGATTTGCTGTTAATTGGTAATTCCGTATCCGTTGAAGTTTAATTTGGTTGGGCTCATCCGTTTTAAATTATATTAGATCTTTTTAGACAACTTATTTGTTCTTTTTCTTAGCTTGCATAGCTTTACAATACGTTAAGCGTTTAGAGCTGTTTAATGGGTTTCTTTGAAATGAAGCTTGTTATTTTCTCCAAAATTGATTGGCACTCATATGATCTTCTCAACCTTTAAATATGGTTGTAAAAAATGTTCAATTGTTCTAAGCGATTTTTTTTAAATGCTTCGTTTCCGTTGTGCAAAGTTATCTTTTTTCGATTTTCCTTTCAAATTTCAACTGAGTTCGAAGATAATCTATTTTGAGTCATCTAAACTTTTATACTAGAAAAGTATTTCTTCGAATTCAGTAGTGTTAAATAGGGTTATAATTGGCAGATAGATTGATTCACTGCGGATTTTCGTCGTGGAAAGTCTAGGAGATGGTGTAAATTTTAAATTTATTGTCTAAAGTGTTGGTTTGTGTTTGGTTTCTTTCAGACTTAAACGTAGGCTCGTTAGCCGACGCATCTGCTGTGATCGCTAAACTTAAAGGCGAAGTGTCCGAGTTAACGTCTGAGTTATCTCGCAAAACTGAGGATATTGATCGGGTCAGTGCTGATCTCTGTCGTTTGAGGATTCGTCTCCTTGAAGATGGAATGTTTAAGTACCTCGAGAAGGCTTAGATTACCCCTGAATCCACATTTTATTTCTATCTTTATCTTTCTCTTCTATCGAGAAGGATTTCTTCCTTAACTTACATCATCCTTCCTCTTTGATACAAACTCAATTGTAACTCGCTTAAGATTGAATGTAGAATTATTTAACTTGACGTTTCTTCCCTCTTCTGCGATTTATGAAATTGATTTTTGAAAGTTTATGATAACGTCAGGGTTCTATAAGAATGGAATTCAAATGTCGATTTGGTTTGGTTTGGATTTGTCTGAGGTCGGTCACCTCTAGTCGATTCACACTAATTATAAATTTCCAGGTGTCTACATTACTCAAATAAAACGCTTAAGTATCAGACAAAACTAGATAAATTGAGTAAACTTTGGATAAATTTATAAAACTTATGATGATTTAACATGATTATAGTATGTTACGTATGAAAGGTAGAGCCCACGTTGATACAAGAACTTAATGAAGATATAAAGATACAATTCGATGTGTTGGCACATAATGAAAATGTGTAGATAGTTGAGTTTGAAATATAAGTCAGGAAATATTATAGTTAAGTCAAATCAAACAAAAGATATAATTTGAAGAACCAAAACCTTAGCATATTTCTCATCTTATATCAAATTGGATTCATTTATTCCAACCAACATTTTTCATATTTGTTGATCATTGATGAAAATGAAACTATTTTTACTCTGCACTCATATTTTAGTAGAAGCTCCACTTTGAGGAGAATCTTTCTGACTTTTTAGCTAATTTACAATGTGGTCAATGCCGATGATATAGTAGTCTTCGTGTCTTAACTAAGATCTTGAGTCGCAATTCTTAATTGTTCATCACAGCTTTACAACTTATCAAGATTAACTGTCATGGTGATACACCATGGTAAACACTGTGGCAAAATTTTAGTCAAATCTAATTTGAATTGCAAATAAAGCTTGTTTTTTTGCTGTCTATGCTTTCCAACTTTTTATTGTGGATATATTGAGTTATTGCTGTTGTGTTTTAATTTGTGTTTGTAAATAAAATGAAAATCGCATACGAATCCCCGTCTTGAAACGAGTTAATATATAGCAATCAATGCCAACTTGCAAATATGAGAAATCAAAGGTCATAAATGCACGTACTATGACTTAATGATTAACCCTCTTAATAAGTTCTGGTTACTATTACTGACAGTGAAACACGAGTTTTTCATAAGGGATCATCCAAGATACCTCACCTCCAGCAAAGTTAAGTGTTGTGTATGCTTCCCATAATGAGCTTTGGAAGTTTATATGATATTGTGGTCATTCAATAGTTATACAATCATTTAATTGACAATATTGACTAATTACAGAAAGGAAACTTGCCATTTTTCCTTATTCTATTCCAAATTAGTCTATTCCAATTGTCATTGGCTCTCTTCTGGGCATAATTTATATTTCAATCATACTTTTCTGTCTATCCGATTGTTTTTAACTTTGAAGCTCTTTTTAAAATCCACTTTTCGTTCTTAATCCTGACAACGTCAGCCATTTTCATAAGGTTAATGCAACATTAATTTTTATCATGAAATTATATTTGCGGTTCAAAATAAGTTAACTTTCGAAAATAACGGAGCAATACGGCCAATGAAGTAATTAGCGCTCAAAAGCTATATATAATGGAAATTAAAAAGCATTACTAAAGCTAACTTATAGGAATCATTCAGCATAGGCAAGGAATACTCAAGAAAATGTAACTTTGAAAAGCCTAAGCAAAATTAGCCATCCAATTTGAAACTACCAACCTAGCTGCAGTCCTATATGCTTGTTATTGTTCTTACCGTAAAAGATATTGTAGGCTTGTTACTTTCGTAAGCAAAAAAAATGAAAAATGACTAGAATGAAGCATGGGGCTAATAAGTGATAATGCCACTTGTAACTATTTCAGCGACTCTACCTAAAGAACCTGAACCTTCAAAGACGCCGAAGAGTGGATTCGTTAGGAATTCAAGTATTCGCCTTTCAGACACAAGGGTTCGACGCAGTATGCGAGAATCAGCTAAGACCGAAAATGAAAAGCCGAAAGAACCACCACAAATTGAAGTGCTTGCTGCTGCACAGCCTGCTAAATGTAAGCTACCTTTCTACATCCTCATTAGGTATTTAAAGAAATCGCCATTGTATTATTGTCATTTGTGAGCATTTCAGCCAACACCCTAAAACAGAGGATAGTAGTTCTTTAAGAACTCTACGCATTCGTCTACCAGATGCTCGAGCACGATGCAGTACTCGTGAATTTTCCCAAAGTGAAAGTAGGAACTTCGAAAAAACCATGTAAAGATATGCTTACTATTGTATCGAGTCCTAAAATGGTTGAGACAAAGGTTGAATTTTAATTTTATGTTTTTGGAGAAATACAAATTGATGTTTTCAAGGGATACTTTAGTCCTGATTAGCACTGATTAAGAATGTACTTAGTGGGCTTGATACAGTTATATATTGGTTATACTTGGTAATACTTCAGCGACCACTTCAAAAGCATTGGAATCACCGAAAGAAGAGAAAACTGGATTCGTCAGGAATTCAAGCATTCGTTTATCAGATACAAGATCTTCTCGCAGTGGCAAGGAAAATAAAATCCCCACTGAACAGTCTAAAGAAGCTGACCCTTCTGCACCTAAAATAACGACCCCTCTTATACCGGTTGAAAGTGCGTACAGTCTTATAGTGATTAACCATGGCGGAATTGGATAAGATTTCTATTTAAATACATTTCAGCGACCCCATCGAAGGCAGCCGAATCCATAAAATCAGAAAATAGCAGATTTGTCAGGAATTCAAACATTCGGCTTTCAGATACGAGGGCCCGCCGAAGTATTCGGGAAAAGAAATCGGATGTCGTCAAAGGATCTCCCGTTACTGGAGCTGTTTTTACCGCTACAGCACCGGTGGCAGAATGTGAAGGTATTTTTTCCAGATTCACCTTGTTTTAACCTTAATCACATTTTGAGAAATGGTAGCAATCTCATGCATGTATTAAGACGTAATGTTATTGTTTGAACTACATATATTGATTTATGGGAACTCTTCAGTAGCGTCTAAACCGCCAAAGATAGAGAATGGTGGACACGTTAGAAACTCGAGTATTCGTGTTTCAGATACAAGGACCTACGGAAGTATAAGTGAAACTAAACTATCTCCCTCTGAATCTCATAGAGAGTTAATCACTAATTTTGGTAAGATTTCGGCGACATTTTTGCATTAAATTGATAGTGTAATAAACTTGTTGAGGTTGAAATACTTAAATTGAGTCTCACACAGTTGTTGACATAAGTCGATGATCTCATTTCAAAATAAAATAATGTGTTAAAATTTGCATTTGGGAAAAAAACGTGGATCTATACATTTTCTCCATGAATATGAGACTAAAATCCAACTTCATGGTATCCCATTGGCATGATACCAACAAGTCGATAGAAAATGACAACCTTTTCCGAAGTTAAATGAATCTCTGCTCTCATGGCTCTGACAATGTTTTATTCGGTAACCTCCAAGAAAAATGTACTAATCTTGGTTAATTCCCATAAAATGATGACTTATTGAAATGTGTCAATTAAATTTGGCAATCATTGGCGCTGTATTTTGTTCGCGCGCATTTCCCATCCTGAGAAAAGAAAGCATTTATTGATTTCTCTTCACACGGTTAGCAGTTCAATCATGTGATCATCTTTTCTTTTGATCTGAGTATAATAAAGTCAGCTTTAAAATTTTCACTATTTTGTTATTATCGATCGAAATTTAATAGGGAAATTACAATGATTTTGCAACCGTTGTATGAGGATTTTGGAAAGAAATGGTTTTGGATTCACCGGAGTTTGATTTATCGAAACGGGACTTGTAGTTGAGAGCCCATATCTTTGGATCTAGCCTTTTTCTTACTTTAACGTCTTGAACGTCTGTGTTCAATATTTGGTATGCTTATATTCGCGATATTCAGGTGAAATGAAATATTCATCGTATTCATTTTGATTCATCTTATCCTCGTACTTTCCATGAAAGAGCTAACTGATACAGTGATGCTTAACTCTTCAATCTACACAATTAACGTTTATTTACAATACCTCGTTTACAAACATTACCAATATTAAATTTTGAAAAACTTAATTACTTTTCCACCGGAAATAACTATCAAAGTAGCTTATAAGTCGTATATTTTAACTCGAATGAGCTTGCTAGTAATTTATAAAATTTTGACGTCCATGTATCAAAATTCTTAATTTCGGACTGCTCAAATGCTTTCGCCTTATTTCTCATTTGATATAGTTTGTGCAAACTAGAGTAACAAGAGTGCAATAAATTTTCATGTTTATCTCGAAGAATCACATGATGTGCGAGAGATTCCTCACTTCTTGTAGAAAAAAAAATAACTGGAGTGTGAGACCATGGCGTGGGTACAATACACTCACTCACTCACGACCGGTGCGGTGACAGAGAAATGCAAATTTGATCGCATTGTGTGTTTTCTGTTACTGAACTGTTTTACCTCACTTCAAGAGAACTTTGAACGTGAATAATATAAATAAACTCTCGTGTTTGATTCAATCCTTTAATATTTACCAACTGTTGTTCATGAAGGTTGTCTTTTATCCCTTCTAAAAAAGTAGGCCATGTTCAAACTTGTGCCTTTTCAGCAATCAATTTAATACACAGTCATCATTTTTAGATAAATGAACTTCCTTCTTTGATTAAATTTACATATAATTATTTTTTTCAATAGTACGAGCTCATTTTTTGACTCGTTATCTGTAATTGTTCTCCGTTTTTTTTTTTTCATGCACTTTATTTTTCTTGGAATTCCATGAGAAAAATTAAATATACTTTTATTAAATGCATACATTCATTAAGCCTATTTTGGATTATAGCGTATTATACTTTGAAAGGAAAGCTCTTTGTGTTGCATTTTTGGGGATAAGAAGGCGAGAAATAATGATTTTTTCAAACTCATTTCTTCAAAACTTAAGATGTTTGGAGTTTTCGCTTTCTGTGCGTGAACTTGGATCTTTGATTTGGAAGCAGTTTTCGAGAATGAAGTGGTGCATATTTTCAAGAAATCGAAGGCAACTGGATTTGATCTCCATATTCATTTAACTGAAATGCTCATATGTGGTTTTAAATCCTGATTATATATTGTAATGTTTAAGTTTTACTATTTATCTCCTAAATTTATGAGGCAGTTCATTCATGACTTGTTATAACTTCTTAAGTTCTCTGGCATTTGTATACAGTGAAGCCTTATTTTCACTGTCATTTCACTTTTTTTACATTTTTAAAGGTATTTTAATAACTTGATTAACCAATCAGCCTGAACATTAGCCCCGCCTTTAAATTACATTTAATTAGTAGAGAAGTTGGTAGTGCTAGGTCTCTAACTAATGATAAAGTTCAGTCAGTTTTAACTTATGAAAGCTAAAATGCAATATAAAACGCTTGACTATATAGCTGTCAATTTGCTAAAATGAGTTCAATGGATTAGGACTTTCTACTAAGTTCACCCTGCGACTGGTTGCTTTAAAGGCTAAAACTGTTTTGAGCTCAAGTATACGTAGGCGTCTGGTTTGATTGAAGTTTTAGGGCCGTCAGAGGGAGCATTGACGGAATTAATAATTTCTCAGCTGCAGCTTGGCTTACTTTTTTTATAATTGCGATTAGTTGCTTCATAATTTTATTTTGATTTGTTTTAAAAATAATATGGCTAACTAGCACGTCTATTGAGTTAGAGATCAGAGTATTGTTTCTTGTCTCTGTACTTTCATACTTGTTAACACAGGAGGTGAGCGAACTGGTTGTTTTTTTTAAAATTTGATATGCCCAAAGGTAGCTTTGCTCTACCTGAACAAGTGTTATTAGCACTTCTCTTAACTGATTTATTCGTAAAACACATAATTGTAATTTTTTTATAGTGAGCAGTATTGTGCTGTTTAATCTTTAAACTTTTAGATTATGTAGTTGGTAAAACCTGGGATCCCCAGTTGGTACAATTTAGATTTAGCTGTGCGATGCTGAGAGATTTAAAAAGACTCCTTCGTATTTACGATCAGTTAATTTCAATAAATCCTTGTACTTTGGATTTGTATTTTCTTAGTTTTTAAGAACAAATGCACTCTTGACTTTATCTTGATCCACAACCTTCTTAAACAATAAAAGAACTTTTGCCCTTTGAATTTGTTGGAAATCAATCCTTAAAGCCGTCAGATTTTTTGGTCTAAAGAAAATGATTTGAAAAATACATCGATTCCTCTTATTCGTACGTTGGCAATTTTTGTTGTTTTGGGGTGTTGATTATCAAAGGACGCTACACCACCATTCGTGAGTACATCTCTTTCAATTTACTCCTTGGAAGTAGGCACTAACACTTCGGTTTTTTACCTCATTTCTGACTATCTATGCTGGGACATTTTGGACAGCGAGATTGTGCGTTTTGGTCTCTCTTGAATTTGGTACGACAGCTTAATTTTGTTCTACAAACCTGATTTTGTATTTTGGGTACTCTTTTTATGCTACACTTGATTTACACGTACCGAATCATAATTAAAGCATTAAATAATTTAATTTTATGAACTTCAGTAATATGATATCTGTATTTATAATATAATCCGTGGCAGGAAAATTAACTTTTTCATGCCATAGGAAAGCAGGTAAACCGATTAACTGTAAGTCTCAACAGGATTGTGAGGAAGATTGAGAAACTAAGTCCAGATATCAAGACAAGCAAAACTGACTTCGAATTAATTTCGAATATGGGCTGTACACGAGTCACTTACAGAGTAGGTTATTGGTTCGGATTTCGAAAGCTAAAGTTCTTAATTTGACCGTTGGATTATCTAGCATATTCCTATCCACTTTTCTTTGCGTTCATAACCAACGGACTAAGTCGGGCAACTCGTTTTACCTATTCGAATCATTGTTTTCTCTTTCGAAAACTGGGAAATCAGAAAGGCTCTAATTGATCTTAGGCAGCTCACAGGATTTTAAGAAAATAGGGATCTATAAATCATTATTATTATTATTATACAGTTATCGTTATGCATTATCAATTTTAATGAAAATTTTTATTGATTCTTTTATTTCAAATCAAATAGCTGAACTATTAGATGACTATATAGTAATTATTTTACCATTAAAAATATTTCTCAATCTCTAAATTGATTGTAACCGTTGCGTATTTTGGAAGTTGATTGACAAAACGTGATAGGAAGAAGTAAACAATTTCTTTTCTCAATCAGAACTATATTGATGTTCTAACTTACTTCTACCTTATAATTGAGTATTTTGTCTTCTATACTAATTGGTAAGTTGTCTAGTTTGGATAAATAGTTAATATATATTGTTACCGAAGGGGCTAAAAGAGACTACTCTGAGCTACAGGCTGCTGTATCAATAATTACTATTGTCTTATAAGTAGTAGGTCTTTCGATCTCCTTAGACTAAGCGTATGAACCGAGAATTCGACTCTTAACGATACGGTAGTCAGCGTTTTAATTTCGCTAAGAGATGTTAAAAGAATCAAATCACTTGCTTCGTTGCAGCACTGTAGTGTCGTTTTGGGTTTCCTAGGTGATCGAAGAAAAAACAGTTGTGTTATTGGCTCTAACAGAAGTGAATGACGAGGAACGCCTGTGCAAAATTACGTAAGCGCAGAACCTGCAGAAAATAGTTCGCTTCTTTAATGAAAAATGCATTTGACATTCTTCAATTTGATGCAAAAATTAGTACATTTTGTCAGACTAAAAGGTGTTGCTCATTACCACGTTAGCATAATGGCGATAAAATAAAGGGATTCCTGTTGACAGTATCAACGCCAAATACCAAAGTAATATTGTCCCATTGTCTAAGGATATGCATCTAACATATAAGATCACGAAAAAGTTTTCCCAAAGAGACTAACGAAACGGTCCGGTGAAGCCTATTCAGTTTTTGTGCCTTGATTTAAATTAGCATACTTGTCAAAAAAATTAAACGATCTTTTATTTACAAGCATTTACTTGATAGTGTTTACGTCTTATAGAAATTCTCGTATAAATGCACTTAATGGAAAGTTAAGAGTTGCGTGCCCATTACTTTGGTTACGTTATAAAGAATTAAATGCACGCATCAAATCCATAGTAATGGCCTATGTAATATAATTGTTATTCCTAATCGGACAAATTGACGTACAAAATGTAGGAAGAAATTGTTCTACGAAGGAAAAGATTTTCTTTTGGAAGATATGTTGAAGTTTTTGTTTACGGTTTACCAACCAGACGAATTATTACGAGATAAAACTCCCAACAAGTTAAAAATGAACTTCCCGTAGACTGCAGTTCAGACTCGAAAACCCTTACTGGGCGATAGTGATCGATTGAGGAAATGTGTATGTATCACTAACACATTTAAGTGAAGTATTTGTTCCTTTGTGAATGTATTTCACGTCAAATCAGTGAAATTCACATTTGAAATTAGGTTTAAAGGTGTAATTTCTTTTCACTAATTCTGAAAAAGCTAAGAGTTAGCTACATTGCAATAGAAGTCGCTCTATGATTTCTCTGATTGAGCAGTATGAATTCAGCACCATCAAAATGAAGCATAACAATCTGAATTGAATAAAAAATGCCCTCAGATGTTAGGTTTCAATCAATTAAAATGTGACTTAATTTTAGAGGCTCATACCTATTCTCCCAATCAAAAGGGGTTATTTGCAGCTAATTTTATGCGATATTTAATGCTTAGAAGCCAAAAAGACGGAAAAAGCTCCAAAGCCAACATTCCAGGCTGTTTCAAATTGTGAACATATGGACGGATCTTCGGACATTGATGACGACAATCCGCCATATAAAGGACCATCTCATGAAGATATAATATCAACTCCTGTTAAAGTAGAAATGGCACCACCTTCAAGACAAAATGATGGCAAAGACAGTGATTTGTCAACACCTATCACCCCAGCTGGAGACCAAGAATATCCGACCAAGTACTCTATTTCTGGTGAAAGTGGGAGTGAGGAGGAGGAGGAAAGGAAGGTCACTAAAATAATAGATAGAGGTAGAGAAAAATATGAGAGCGAATCGGAAAGGGATTCAATTACTGAATCTCTTGGGTTTAGTGCGGATTCAGCTCACGGAGATAGCATTTTGCCGACGGTGGATGATAGTTCTTATTCACAGCCAAAGAAGAATCCAAGACTTGTGCTCATCGATCCACAGGAAGGCTCCACGAAAGGTAAGCTACAGATTGAATCAATATTTTACGAAATACTTAATTTTTCCATATTACGAGAAAACAATTTACTTTACTTTTATTTGGATTCTAGTATTTTAGAGATTAAAGATCATTAAATGTTTAAGCCAATAACTGAATTATCTTATTGTTTGTTTAGAGATAGAATTTAATATTTAGAATGTATGACTGAGTGATAATAACTTAAAATTGTATTGTGTGCATAAAATGAACTATTTTACCACCTAAGATGTTACTTTTCTATAACTATTTATTAAGGAAGAGGCCATATCCGTTTACTATACTAATGTGCTGGTTCAACAGCCACACTAAAGGAAATCTTCCAAGCTCTTTATAAACAGATATTTGTATCATTTGACTCTGCAAAAGAAAGGATATCCCTACTGAGAAATTTTAGTTCCACTGTCTCTCCTGGTGGGCAAAATTTATCGGTAAGATTTGTGGCAAACATGGCAGGATAATTATTGATGGGAATTGATATTATTACCTCAAACTTATAAGATCTGCACACTGACCACTACGTCACTTCAGTAAATAACTTCCCAGATCCAGAGCTGACTAGGTCCCCGATTTCATAATACCATCTGCAGACGTACAGATCGCAGTATTGTTCTAAAGATTATTTATTTTGAGACTGGGCAATGTGAATGATTGCCTTAGATTGACCAAAATAGAAATGATGGTAAGATAATTAGGCAACTCAATCCCCGAATTCCTAGCTTAATTTCTGATAATGAATTGACACCTCATATGTTATAACCCAGTACCAACAGGGACGAGATTCCAAACATCAAATATACTTTCGAGTTTATGTACTTTTAATTATCAACTTCACTCATGTGTCTCTTACAATGTTTTCTTAGGTGGTTACGAGATTTGTCTCTATGGAGTCGATCTCGATGAAAGTGTCATGCTTCATGCCCAAGTTTTTGTTGATGTCTATGCAGTATCATCAGCAGATTGGCGGGTTATACCCGGTAAATGGCCGAACCTATCACCTGATGCAACACATTGCCTCCGAATTCGCGTCCCTGAAATGCCGCCTGGTGAGGCCTGGATTGAGTTGGAAACAATTAGGGATGGTCGTCTTCAATGTCCTCGACCTTTCGTCTTCAGTGACAAGATCTCTTCAATGAAATATTCTATGCGTGGAATGGGTGCCTTGGAGCAGGGTAGTATTCGACAACCGGCATCTTCCTTTGCAGACTTTGAATTAACTCCAAAGATAAAAGATAAAGTAGCCAATCCTCCACTTTTGAGGACTGGTAGGTTGTAGGAAATTTTTTTATCTTCTAAATCACCATAAAATTATAAGTGCATTATCTATTTCTTCACGAGTGAAAGCATGGAATGAGTGATTTCGATAGGAAAGTCTTATTTTAAACCTATCTGGTTAAGCCTTACGTCGATATTTGCATCTAATTTACTTTAGTAAGAATATTTGCTTTTGTTTGGACGAAATTTGGCTAACATATAGACTAGTTGGCTTAGAAGCCTAGACTGTTGTCAGATAAATGGAATGAGTCATTATTGTTAGCCATAGGATCAATGCAACATCTTATCGGCTTTAGATAAGAGATCATATTAATGTTGTACTTAAATATTTAAGTAGTTCTTTATTTAATACTTTGACTTAGCTTCTGAAAGGCATTCAAGTTGAGACACCAACTACTTCATTTTGGTGCAATTAATCGTGTTTAGAAAGCTATCTTCAAAAAGCCGAGTCGAATTGTGCATAATTCGGTGACTCGTTTTATTATGACTGTTCAGAAACTCGATTCGAAAAAAGAGTTGAATTAATTGTGGCGGTGACGTGTCATGGGAAGTTCAACCATCTATTTTTATTTAATGATGCGACTCGGCAAATAATATGAAATTGAATGCTTCGTTATGAACTATTTACTATTTTCTGGGAGAGGAGCTTGCAGCGGTTGAATTAATATTACGCTTTCAACAAAAACCATTGTCCTTAAAATGGATAAATGAATGTTATCATAGCTGCGCAAACGAAAAATATAAGGGATTTTTATTAATATTGATCCTGTATTTACTTCTATGAGTAGACACGGTTGTGGAAGTCGGTAATTATTGACTAATTGTCAAACTTTGGTCAATAGAAAATGAAGACTGACAACAAAACAATCAAATTTTTGAAGGCAAATTAGACTTTATCTTCCGGATCCACGAGGAATAGCAAAGAGTAAGACGTCTGCACAGTTCAGTTATAATTATAAATTAAACAAATTTCTTAGCCAAGCAAAAATGATTCAGTGGTGGTCATTACACTTGTTGGGGTCACTAGAAGCATATGTGATGGTCTATGAGGAGCAAATGGTGGTTGTTAGGCTGAGAAGGACATGGCACTAGAGATGCAGATTGGGAACTATCATTCCAGTGCGAATAATTTTTTTTGGTCATGACAATCTGGCTTCATTTTTTTTATTTCATTCTCTTATTAATTCAGATACCTTAGCTCCTGACTTTAAAAATTAATTACTACAAGTGGATGCCACATATAAATCTCAGGGTTCAAATAAAACTTTCTGTTTTTTTGCAGACAAAGAATGGAATTTGGATTCAGCAAAGGCAGAGATCGCTAATCTTTCTGAAGAAGTTTCTCGACTTAAACTGGAGTTGCAGAATAAATCTAAGGATGAAATTCTTATATCCCGTCAACTCTGTTTGCTTCGAAGTCGCCTTCTGGAGGATGGTCAACTTAAATACCTGGAAAAAACTTGATTAAAATGAGTGTCAAGTAAACCATAACCTGTGATCTTTCTCTAACTCGATTTCTGTCTCCACTCCATTCTCTTAAACCTTAACAGATAGTGATAAGTTTGTTATTTCGATCGCTTGTTTAGATTCAGAATTTCTTTACGAACAACTTTACCCAAAAATGTTTGATTTTACAATTTTAACATTTATCAAGTACATTGTACGCGCTTTATAATAGTCGTCTATCTTATGGAAATTTTTCGAAAGATTTGTTCCATGGGGTTCGTAATTTTTACCTGTTCTCCAATTAACTCGGATCGGGAAATGCTCGCTATCATATTTCGCTTATACATGCTGAGCTGTCGCTCGGAGATGGGATCGTCTTTTAAATTATAGCAATTTCGATAATGATATTTTGATATTCGGAGTTTCATCCATCTGTCAGTAAAACAATAAGCTGTGAATCGGTATCCGTAGGCCTAGTGTACTACCATTTCTTCTGAAATGACGTACTTCGTGGTCTCTACACTTATATATCTAAACAGAAAAATATCCATCATTTTTCTGCCTGATTTTTTTTGTTGTTTTATTTTAAAAATATGTCTGTTTAGTAAAATGATGCTTCAAGGGTATTTGAATCTTTATATTTTACTCCTTCTACAGATCATGATTGGGAGTTCCGTTTAGAGGCACTTATTCTCCGTTAATTCCACAGAACAGTCTTAATTTTGATAGAATCGTGACTAATCCTACACCTGTTTGCTAAATTTAGAATACAGATTGCAGAACCTATTCCTTTTTTACAAGTTAGTTAAATCTGGTGAGAAATTCATTTGTACTGTCGTTTGATATTTTGTCTCCCATTCCAATTATTTGAGTATTGTTTAAATGACAGTAAGCTTCTTAACGCTTTGCCCTAAAGTCTCGCCCACTTAGATCACCTATTTATTTCATGATTATACATTTAAATTGGCTCAGATTTGCCTAAGATTCACACTTGGTTACATATTTCGTACTAAAATTTTGCCCAACAGGATATAAGAACGTCAACTATGTGATTATTAATAGGCAACTCAAACTGTCAAGACCGAGTGTATTTTCATTGCAATTTACGAAAGTCCTCTATTCAGATCGTAACGATTGCCATAAGGAAAAATGAATCCACATAATATAATTTATGAAATAAAAAATAAAAGAACAGCTAGGTATTTGTCTGGGGAGTAGATTTAATTGCATTCTGAATAATTTCAATGATTACTTTGCTTGACTTCCCTTCTGCTAATGACAAAACCGTTTTATTGCTCTTTTCGTGTTTTGCGTGGACGTCAGCTCCTTAAATGAAACCGATCAGTGAGTTAAAAACATCATTACCTGCTTCAATAAGACGACTGACTAAAGTTTCGTTTTCGACCATAATAGCAGTCATTAGAGGCGTGTAACCATTGCAATTTCTGGCATTTACATCCACCTTATAAGCGATAAGAAGATTGAGTATTTCCAGATTTTTGTTTTGAATAGCAGAGAAAATCGGCGATGTAAGCACAGAGTTAGAGAAGTCTGGGTCTGCATTGTGTTCCAACAAAAGTCTGACTATACTCGCGTTTTCGCTTGCGGCAGCGCACAAAATCGCATAATTTAATTCTTCCGTTCTATCTCTTGAGGGATCGGCAGCATCAAGTAGGAGTTTCGCGATATCGGAGTGACCCTATTAAAACAATAACTTCTAAATCTTTAAATACTACATAACAGCAGGCTATTGTTAACTCTGATTCTTTACGAGAATTCACTTGATATTGCATACTGACCCCACTGTTGAGAAAATATTCAACTACAGAATAATTTCCCACTAACGAAGCCAACATAAGGGGTGTGTCATGATTTATAGTTCCTATATTCACAAGACTTCCTCTCGACATGAGGAGTTTGACACCTTCTAAGTGGCCCTTGGCTGCAGACATATGAATAGCATATTCGTGATCTGAATTTTTAGCATGAACATTAGCGCCACGATTTAGAAGCATCTTCATCATTTCTAAATTCTCCGTCTCGGCTGCTCTAATGAGCGGTGTGGCATTGTCGATATCTGCACGCCCGTTAACGTCAGCCTGTAATGCAATAACAAAATTTAGTATTCCGTAGGAGTGGCAGTTATTAAATTTGTAAACAAAAATATTAACATACTCCAGCTCTGATGAGATTTTCGGCAGTTTTAATATCGCCTTTTTCAACTACGCAAAGCAAGCGCCTAGTCAGCTGTCTTTTGCTCATTGTCAAAGGAGCCAACGTTTAACCTTAAAGATGATTAAAGTTAATTGAATAAATATCGAATTATTTTCTAAGTAAATGATTCAAATGAGCAGAGATTTCCTATATACTTTGACTTTAACTGACAGTAATTTGGAAAATTGTAAATAATTTCAATCAGTCATTTCTTTAAATGAATTACGATGTGTAGTGGAAATTACACAAATATACCTTGAATAAGCCTTTATAATCCCCTTTGACAAAATCTTCAAGTATAACATTGATCCCCAGGCAACATATATTTATACAGCAAAAAAGTCTATAAACCTGCAGTTGACTTCAAACTGCCATGACCCCACTGTGCGTCGTATTCCACCACTTCCACAGTACTCACCTCACCTTACCTTTTTCTCTACCTTTGTGTCTGTCTCTTTTACATCTGCGAATCACTCTTCTATTATCCCTCTCGACTTTTTGTGACCTTGATGTTCCTCCCCTCTGTGAAGCCCGAAGTCAACTAAAGGGCTAATGATAACTATCATAAAGCTTGCGATTTAACATAAATAAATATTAAAGATAAAGGAGGAAGCAGATCGTATGCAATTAATGGTGATTATTGCAGATATAGTGAACCGTCACGAAACTTTGTCGCGAACTCCAATCAGCGCTAGGCACTCAATAGTGGTGAGAAAGGGCAATAACATCCCTCCCTTCCTTAAAATGCCAGTTGATTATGAAAATGATAAGCTGAAATCTTAAATTTTGTTAAATATAATTGCACTTACTTCGTCAATATTTTCCGTTAGATTTGCACTTTCATCAAAATTTGTTTCAAACGTAGTTTTAATATAGTACATGGTTAATTTTCGCTTACCTAGGGCAGTTTTCTACTGTGATTAAACGGAAAGAGCCCATATTTTTAAACGAGTCGAATGAATACCTAACGATAGATCATAAACCGTTATAACGATTACTAAGATTAATAGAACACTTCAAATGAACTTCGAAATGAAACTGACGCTACACCACTTAAAGAAAGCTTGTGGCCAGATGACGTTAATACAATAGAGAATCTTGTGCTAATTGATATGTTTGTTTAGCTGATGCGTGAGCAAGGAATGCAGAATGGAGAGTTAAGCTTTGAAAAATACGATGCATCTTTTATCCTGGATCCTTAAATATATCTTCCTCTTAGGTTCTTAATTATTATGCTACTCAGGCAATAAGAATGGAACTTTTGCTAAAGTGCGTATCTCTTTTCCATCGTGATAGTAAAATTTCCTCTGCATGCCGCTAACAGTTAGGCGAATCTGTTTCCTAGCACCCTGTTGGTTTTCCCAAGGCAAGTAAGGTCATACATTCTTATATTCCAATGCTAGTTATAACAGATGGCTGATCTCTTTTGTTCATTATATGAAGTTAATAATTAGGCAATATATGCTTCTTTATTCATCTATTTTTATCATTCATCCAACTCTCAATAGTAGTAGTTTTTGCTAGCCTTTTGCTGCTGATTGCAATCTTATTCATTAGTGACCAATTTTTAGTTCCAAACTAATGGAGCAGCTATGTACAGCTGATAATTATATAATCTTAAGTTCTTTTCAACAAACACGAGATATAGACCATAACTAATATAAAATATATTTCAATTTCATTGGTAATTATATTCGATTTCAATGGGAAATTTTTTGGCATTTTCATTTGTCCGCTGAATATTCGCAACTAAAGTCTTTTTTGCAGAATACTAAAAGTTTTTTTTCAAAGCAAAAGTATTTGACTTACTAGCACTTCACGAATTAGACTGCGGTGTGCAACATCGCGAATCTTCTGACCCAGCTAAATAACAAATAGTATTCGGAAATATATTGGACTGGAATTTATTACTGCTCTCAGATACAATCAAACAATGGGAAAAGAAAAGCCGAAAAAAAACTAAATATTCGACATGCCTTTCCTAGTAGAGGCTTTATAAATGGATTTTAACCATGTAGCTAATATATTAAAAATACTTCGCTTTCTTAAACAATTTCATTATTCCTTATAACCTACAGCACGGTTAACTCAACTATAATGGTCTTTTCATTGAACCATTCTCATTAAAATGAATAATCAATTAACTATTAGAATTTTACTTAGCTATAATCTATTAAATGCATTTCTAAACGTATGATATTGCATCTTAGGTCCATAAAAAATTGTGCAATCAGCATATGTTTATTTTGGAGAATGAAAGCTAAATGCATTCGTGTTTTTTGGGAAAAGAAATCTTACCAATCTCCACATCCTCGGGTAATTGATGTGACAAAACGGTCTCTTTAAATGAGCAAAAAATAAAAAGCTTTCAATAATGAAGTAAAATTCAAATTCTTTTTATATTCTATTGCTGAAGTTAGATTACTAATTATTCAAAAGCATTACATTTATTCTTGTATAAGGAGTAAAAAGGAAAGTAGACCAATTAAGTAAAAATTAAACAACGGAAAATGATTTTTCGACGATGCCAAATATTAGTGAATAGAAAAAGTCAGAATATATTTTGTTAAATAGAAAGCATTGTCACTTCTAGTCATAAATTTATCATCTTAGCTAAAAATTACAAATTCAATTATAAATAAGAACGTGAAATCCAATTGAACATTAATTTGAACCTCATTTTACTAATTATAATAGGTTATTTCACCAGTATGTTCAATTTTCTCAAATTCATTTACCATTGTCTATAAGCATTCTTCTTTCTAAGTTGGGAAGACGGTCTGGATTCATTTGCCATGAAATAAGATGGTTAATTACACTTAAATAAATTATTTATCAAAGTATCTCCACATAAATATATTCAGTTTTCTCAACTTCACTTACCATTGTCGCTAACTATTCTTCCTTCTAAGATAGGAAGAATTTCCTCATTAAATTCCATTATTAAATGTTCTATATGAAGATTAAGTAAGATTGTAAATTAAATTTAAATGAATTATTTAAAAAAGCATCTCCATAAAAATATATTCAATTTTCTTAAATTCACTTACCATTGTCGGTAACTAGGGTAGAAAGAATTTCCTCATTAAGTTCCATTATTAAGTGTTCTATATGAAGATGAAATAAGATCGTTAATTACATTTAAATAAGTTATTTAAAAAAGCATCTCCATACAAATATATTCAATTTTCTTAAATTCACTTACCATTGTCGCTAACTATTCTTCTTTCTAAGTTTTGAGGATCTGAACTAATTTGCCTTTGTGCTTGACCTACATGAATATGAAATAAAATCGTTAATTCCATTTAAATAAATCATTCACCAAAGAATATCCTAGCAAGTCGATGTAAACTTTGACATTCTGTATCATCTATTTAAAAATAAAATAAAATAGTTAGTTGCAATTAAATAGTTTAGGTTGGGCTAATTAGCTATTGATAATAAATTAATTAAAATTTTTTGCAGAGTTCATTAACAAAAGTATCATGATGAACATTTTTGCAGTTGACAAAATGTGTAAAATTTAATGAAGTTTGTTAACTTAGTCAAATTTCCTCTGTACCATCTTCAAGGCTAGATGATCGTGATTGATCAGTGTAAAATAAAAATTCAATTCGTTCGCAAAGTTTAACTATTAGTTAAATCTATATATGTTAAGTCGATACATACTGAATGCACATGAGGCATTTAAGTAATGAGTCAAATTTTACCTATGGTACATGCTTGCATAATCAACTTGAAAAAATCTGACTAGACAACTTACTTGCTGATATCTGCGAACTTCTTCCGCGTTCGTCTATAATATGTAGCATTGAAAGAATGGGATAAGTATTATCCACTACGATTCAACTTAAGTTCTGAAGAAATATCAAGTCAACTCACAGCTATGGTTATGTTCTCGAGACATTATTTTACTATGGCAAAATTTATTTCGATTATGACTAATCCAACTAACTCAGTAAAATGAAGGAAAGTTTAAACCGCAAACAGACTAGTGTTAAGAATTATAATTAATTTGCAGATGTGTTAACATTGCGAATAAAGTTCAACGTTCCTTAAAGTTTTTAATTTCACTTTTGTGCATAAGAAATATTCTCCGCCAGCATCGCAAACTTCTTGACTCGAAAGTTCTCTTTAGTACTCGACAAGAGGAAACGTTTAGTGGAGTTCTAATTTCAGCAAAACCTAATTGCTTATTATTGCTTTCCAACTGATTTATTTCGTTTCAAAAGGAGATCGTCCTAACTTCTTTTTTACATTTGTTTAGATCTACAGCCCTATTTCAACCTCACTACTAATTTTTCCCTAAAGAAAACGTTTAGAATTTTAAAACAGATTGCTTTTATTTTTCAAAATACTCCACGTCTAAGGTATATTCGTTTAATTCATTGGCCTTGATGGTGTATTCCCTTTTTCTCATTAAAATGGATAAACAGAGGTTAACGATAGATTTATTTCTATCCTTAGAGGGGGAAAATAGTGCAATTGGTACGGAAATATTTGAAATACGTACATGCTTAAATGTTTTATTTAAACAGTACTTAAATTACCGGATTTTATTTCTAAATCAATTTCAAAAATAGCCGCAGATTTGAGACAACTTCAACTTCATTAATTGTAGTAACCAAAAACAAATGGCTTAAAAATGATAGAGATGACTTCAACCACGAGTCTTCCATTAATGTTAGGAATGAAGATGGATGTCTTAATATCTAACTATCACTTAGAAGGTTTCAAACTATTAACATCAAGAAGACGTCTAGTGAAAGTGTGGAAAAATGATTTTGTCACACTAATGATTCTTATCTCACTATCCGCACATTAACCCATAGTTGTATATTTAATTAACAACAAAGTTAAACTGAAACATCAAATGAGTTTTTGCTTGGATAGGCA
Organism: Hymenolepis microstoma; assembly: GCA_000469805.3. Taxonomy (NCBI): domain Eukaryota; kingdom Metazoa; phylum Platyhelminthes; class Cestoda; order Cyclophyllidea; family Hymenolepididae; genus Hymenolepis; species Hymenolepis microstoma. The sequence goes on along the minus strand of LR215995.1, from coordinate 2,429,642 downwards.
TCCCTGCTTGTTTCATGGTAGAAATTGAAGACTTATAATAACGTTAGTTCTACCGGATCACACCAGATATCGCGCCACTCTTAATTTGTGTCAAGAAAGCAGAACTGCAGAACATAACTACGTGGCAGTGAAAGCCCAACTTCAGTTAGACTGTGAGGCAGTTAGTCATTCTTTGCTGTCCTCAATAAAAACTAGGATTGTTCAATCTTCTTCTCACTTACCACATGGACGCAAATATTGGAACTTTTAATGTCAGCATAGATCACATGTTGTCTATTGCTGTACTATTTACTGTATACGCTTCTCTTAGAGGAGTTGATATCAAAACAGGGAATAAAGATTGCAATGAAATAGTTCTGTCTTTGGTGAAACAATCAGAACAAAAGAATTTTCCTCGCGCTGCGGAATCTTCACAGTCAAGAAAATAGTTATTTTTAATTTATTGTATCTATTATTATTATAAATTACATTTTAAATAGCAATATATATGGACATAGGTGGAATGGAAGTAAAGGACTACTTGAAAATCGACATTTCTTATTAAAAATTACAAACAAATAAAATTATGATCTTTTGAATTGAAAGCTCATGTTAAACGCACATTTTTAAAAATATCGTTTTCATCTCTTCATTCTGCTTTTTTGCTTAAACAATTAACTAATATCTTACCGCCCTCCATAAATTCGTACGTTTATCGAACCAGACTCTGCATTTCTCTATTCAACTATTCTCCATGCATAAACTCCCCAGTTTCTTGCAATATTCCTAAACTATTTTTTAACTATTTCAATCAAAAGTAATAACCTCCGAAAAAAAATCAATTTAAATATTTACTTCAGCCTATTGTATTTCCTTTATTGTTTGCATATTTTCTATTTTAGACTTAAATAAACTAAACCATTTGTGCTTATTTCAATACTCAATTAATTAATTTAAGATTATTGCGGATTTGAAGACAATTATTGGGTATCGACTTATATCCTTCAAAAGAGAATTGGGTTTATTATTTAAATAATAAGGTATATTTGTAAACCATTTTTCCTCCTGTGTCTTTGTTGCCGAAATTTAATTAGTAGTTTAAATTTTTCGCATGATTAATGATTTTTCCCTCTACCTTTTTTTTTAATTAAAGGTACTGCTCCTGTAAATGATCTAATTGTTGAATCTAAATGATATAATGTTAATGTTTCGTTTATTTGAGGTGTTCTCAAACTATAGTAAATTTACTCATTCGCATATTGAATCGAATTGATGGTTTTTATGAAGGACAGAAAGTACTTATCACCAATAAACTAACAGTAGATTTTGGTAAACACTTCAAGTTGTTGTTTTCAATTTAAGATCTATCAGATATTTTCTGCTACGTTGTAAAGCTCTATTAATCTATATCTGAGAAATTTTGGTTTATTATCCTCTTCACGAGCAATTCATGCTCAGCAAAAGCCAGAAGTCAACACTCTTACGACTGACGGGCCTATTTTTTGTGGGTTAGCAAGTCGCCTGTCACTAAAGTCCAGTCTTACTTGCCAAGGTGGAAACGAAGAAGAAATGAAAACTCAATCGAATATCATTAGAATTACGACACAATAAAACACTTTTTTGCTCATTTTATCTCTAAAGCATGAATTAAAAGCCACTCCCGTCCTATAACTCCCAATTACTTAAGGAAACATTTTTCGTCGTTAATAAAATCGGATATGGCTATGCTATGAACGTGATTAGTTTAATTTTGATGAAAAATTAAAAAAATATCCTAAGCTTTTTATATTAGTATATTAATAAGATACTTTAGTTAACTATGGTAAACAGCTGCATGAAATATTACATTAATATTTTATAGTTGTGGAAAGCATATCGCTAATTAGTCTGATGAAAGTTACCTCATGTATGCTAAAACTTTCTGGAGAGTGTGGTGTACTAACAGAAATCTCTCAGCCACCTGGTAATCGAGCTCGTGCTACGTATTCATTTCCCAAGAATTTTTGTATCTTTACCACATATGCAATAAAAACACTTCAATCCATATGTTCCGTGTTCTCGCTACCGTTGACGTGGTCGAGCTAACTTTAGATGCGAAAATTCATACGAAAGAATACTGCCAAAGGCTAGTAGTATTTGTCTGCAGATAGTTACATTACTCTGAGTATTACTAAAGTTTAGCCAAGGACTTTCTGGGTAATTTCCACTAAAAATATATTCAAAGTAAACTCTCAAAATATTTTACATTGTTTGCCTGAATGTGTGGAGGATAACCCGACTGGCAAATAAAAACATATATTTGCAATGCTCTTTCTGCTTAAATGGTAGTCGTTCTAGTCAGAAAAAGTACATTCTGCTCTCCGAAAGCGAAGATATGAGTCAGTACATTTCTCTGAATTTTCAGATTAAGTAAGATTATGTAATTTTGGAATGTGACAATATTGTATACATCACCTGTCACATAGCATATCACACGACAAGATATGTATTTAAAATTAATTGCACTATTTTCACTAGATTAATTTATATATATATATATATTCACGTTCGATGTTATGCATAAAATGCGCTTTAAGCGAAACAAACTTAGCTCATTTTTAACATAGAATCAGCTGACTCTACTGATGACATTGGGTGAACGTTTTTCACTAGAGTAAGATAACGTATCTAATGCAATACCAGTGACTCCAAAACATTAATTAGTATTTAAATTGCAATTCTCTGCTGGCATGTATTATCATCACAATAAAACACAACTTTTTGGTTTTTCTTAAAGATGATAAAATATTGCATTTTTGTTGGGTTATATTTGGAAACTCACGAAAGAGAGAAAATGTCTTAATAATTCAGGTGGTGGTTGTCACCTATTTCGAGCTAAAAATTGATGTAATTTACTCTTGTGCATGTGATAATGACGTATAAGGAATTTCATTCTATTTGCTGTCAATTCAGATACACGCACTCAAATTGCTTCACAATGCAAAGCAACATGGACTTATGATAGTTTTGGTAGTTTGAGAATATTCTCAAGCAGAATCGAATGAATTGCGCTCTAAAATCGATTTCAATTGAGAAGTTAAGCTGAGATAAATAAACTTTAACATATTCAGTCAAGGGAACAAGAATGAAAAATTGTATTTTGGCAGAATGGTTGACGTGGGGATTTCAAATAGGGGAAATCGTAAAAATGTCAAAACTCATTTTTCGTTTAAAATAGCAGTGATCCTAGGAAAAGGTCATCTGAAAAGATGGAGCTGGAAGTGAATAAAGTATTTCAGTACTGTTCCTGTTGGTTTGACAAAAAGTAGAAGTTGCAGTATCATGAGTTCCTAAGAGTTGTGTAAGTCAAAGTAAGGGAGGGAGAGAGGCGGGAGCAGAGGTGAGGTGGAAATGAAGGAGATCAATAGCAAACCTGTCTGAGAGATTGTGTGTGAAAATACAAAGACCCTTTGCATTAGCCAATTGGACAAGGCCGAGCCAACAGTATGCGTAAAAATGAATTTTTAAATGAAAAGGGTCAGTTACAGAAAAACAGAGGAACGATAAGGTCGTTTATTCATTATAGACGTTTAAGCCATAGGGCGATAAAGGCGAAAAGCCAGCGTTTATTCATAAGTGAAAGTGAGACTAAAGAGTAATTTTTGAGGAATGTGTAGATTCGTCCTGTTTAAGGAATGAAAGAGTTTATCAATATTTTCACTTTCCATTCATACTTTCAAGCATTTACTGCACCTGTTTTGTTTCTCAAATTCAGTGGTTGGAGCTTTCCATGATACTGATCTGCAGCCAGGTAAAAATTAAACAATATTTAAACTTTCCTATTTAACTTTGAAATTTTCCCATAAGGATTATAACGTTCCAATATATATTCTAATATATCAGTAAATTTAAAAACTTAATTTTAATTTAACTTAAATATCTATTCCTTTATCTCTATCGCATTTATTTGATTGGAATATAAACATTTCTCATGACCAAGTAAGCGATGGTAAGCATAAACATAAATCCTAGTAAAACATCCCGAAGGTGATGAAATATTCCTTTGCCATTATAATTCCTACAATACCGAATGCATTGTCATTTCAGTCACAAAGTTTTTTCCTCCGTAGTTGCAGCCGCCAGCTTTATCTTAGAAATAAAATTAAGGTAAATTAGCTAAGCAATCCTCCTCATTTTTATAAAATGAATCTTCTTCGAATGACTACATACAAATATGCCATTATTATCTCCGTAAATTTATTGAAGCATCCCTTTATTCATATGCATGTCTTATTTCATCTCCTTCACTTTTGATTTTGATTATGCCATCTCAAGCACATGAAGAGAGGTATTATGTAAGACATGTGATCCATACATGACAAATATGAAGAGATGATTCGCAAAAGAAAAGTGACCAAAATAGCACAGGGCCGACTCCACGTGTATGCATTCAGACATTTAAATGTACTTTCACTATTAGATATAATCGTCTCTTGAGCACAGAATATTTCATTCAGTCTTTTGCAAAATGCGGATTCGGTTGACGTTACGATCTCTGATGCCTACCGTTCGAATTCTCTGTGCCATTTTCGCATTATACTGCATTATATGTGGCTCAATAATTCTTAACCTCGGAAAATTTGATGAAACTGCAGTTCCGCGTTGGGTCTCTGGTTTCGTGGCTGGAATTGTAATTTTCGTTTTCGGAGTCATGATGGGAAGGAGACGTCTGATTTGGATTACATTGCCAATGATTACAGATGCAGCGCTAATAATTACCAATTCAGTAATTATTAGCGATAGCAAAGTGATGGAAGTCTCTGATTGGTTGAGTGTGACCTTGGTAATTGTTGGCGCAACCCACTTCTGCATGGAAATGGCGGAATTACTAATAGTGTCTATTAAAATAAGAAAAAAATATGAAGCGAATGTCGCAAAAAAAGATGAGAAACAGAGTATACCGGCAATTTGATTTTCCTTTAAATTGCATTGTATTTTTTATATTTACGCTTTAACACTAATAACTATTTGTAAATATAAAAGAAAAGTGTAGGAATCGTTCGTTTTCTATAGAAAATATTGCACCCGTATTACAGTTTGGAAAAATATGTTTTGCCAAAACATAAAAAACATAAATACAATGAAGAATATGAAAAAGAAAATGGACATATTTTTATATTCTGGTATTACATTGTGGCGAATGCGATCCGCCCACTATAAAATGCGCACCCGGACATTTCGGAGTGAGCGGTCGTACGTGCAGAGCATAGCTCAGATATTTTTCTCTTAATGTTCACTCAAAGTATGCTAGATTTATTTGATAACTTCTCATGTTACCCAGTACCGTAATTTACAACAAACGTTTCTCTTGCAACACGTCTTCCACTTCTCCACCATCGCCATAGCGTTTCAGACAAGGAAAATCTGCCAAAATCTGAGTATAATCAAGGTTTATTAGTGTAGCAAATCCGCTACAACATAAAATAACGTTGGCAAGAATATTTTACTGGGATTAACTCTATCAGCTCAATTAGTCTGTATTTTGAATTCCATTTTTTAGATAAACATATTAACTTCATTTATTCCAACAAGCTCTCTTGCAAAAAAAAGTGTTTATTATTTCAATCATCGTCTCATTAACTTACAATATGCCGATTCAGTCATCGCAAAATCATATAGCTCGAAAATAATTTATTCCGGATATTTAATGTTGTAAACAACTTACTTACCTATCCGATAAAGGTTCTGATGTGTGTATTGGAGGATATGCAGGATGATCTAAAACACACTGATTTTGAATTTATAAAACTCCATTTCAAAATGAATGCCATCAAGTTCGCGATAATGCGGTGAAGCATTTGGAAGAATGCGTAGACTTCAGGTATTATTTAAAACGCAACTATTTAATAAAAAAATTTCAATTCGATATGTTCAATCTTATCCGTTTTTATAGATATCTTCTATTTTCAATTCTACTGTTTAATGATTAAGTATGTCAAAAGTCTAAGAAGCTAAATGTAAGTCGACGTTTACTAATGATCTAGATCTTTAACCTAATTCACCTGAGCTCATAATCGATTCTCCAAGTAGATAACACGAAATATACCAAAATTAAAAGAATATTAATTTATGGGCAAGCATTATCACGTCAGTTACGAAGTTTTAAATAAAAGTATTTAAGAGATAATTTATGAGGATGCCTTAAATATATGAAGTATCTTAATTGCAATTTTCAGAATTCCGTACTTTGCAAGCTGTTGATAATATATACGATATTGACAAATTGTACATTCAGTGAAAAACAAGCGCTTAACATCGATGTCCACAAAATATTCCTTACTTAAAAATTTTGTCTCGCCGATACTTAGGCGATTAAAGTAAGATATAGCAAATCAATATTTTGCTATTTTAGTGATTCGTAGACGATTCAACCGCAAAGTGTTTGCATTGCCATCCTGCAAGCTATCATAATAATAAGTTAAGGTGAAAAGAATTAAAGGAATTTTTTTCAAGCCGTTGGAGAAAATAACAACGCTAGGCGTAAACAAATAGGGTAATCAGAAAAAGAAATTTTGGAGAACAGATAGATCATAATTGGTTAGATAAAAAGGAGTAAAATATACTACATTTGTTTTATGATAAATTTAATGTAAAGGTCTGTTACTTTATAAGCACTTGCAAGTTTACGTTTTGTTTTTCTGTGGTTATGCCAACGCCTCGTATTTGATATATCCTTAATTGATAGATGACTTCTAGACACGAAGGTTGGTTCTTTTTAAATCTATTGGTGATCTTACTTCTTTCGTACATTTTGCAATCTGTCCGGTTTAAATCACTTTTTCGAGTTGCTTAGCCGTTTCACAAGTTACTGGACTATTTACCTTGGTTTTTAATCAAGATCGTTTTTGAAAATAGGGATTTCATTGCATGCATATGGTAGCCTAAATGTTATGAAAATGCTCTTCGCTTTGTCCATTATATTGCCAGCTTTTACGTGTGTTAACGTTTTTGCGTTTTAGTAATGCAAGCTCTTGAAGAAATAGGTATGGGTTAAATCATATTGTCCCTATCTTACCTAGAGATTTCGTCTTATTCGAATTGTTCTATCTTTGAAGTCCATTTTGGAATGGCCAGTCTAAGTAGGCTCGAATTCTTTGATTTGCTGACCCATATTTGTCTAAATGTCAATTAAATTTATTTTGGCCTATTTTTTAAGACACTGATAGAGGAGCTTATGCAGAATACGATGATTGTAAGAAGTTTGCGTTTCCTCGCTGTTACATACTTACCCTAAGTATCACCGGCATTTGTTTTTTATTTAAAGCAACTTGCACCCCGCGTCCACGCAAAAACGGTTTCAGATGTTGCTCTTTGATATATTCGATATTTCGCTACTTTGTTGTCGTTCCCTGCTATTACTTATTTGAATTTTTTAAAAATAAATATTTTTTTAATGCATTAGGCGTTAAATGCGATGCTTGTGATACAAATGCTTTCCGCCTCAGGCGATACAAGTGTCTCAAGTGTATCGACTTTGATCTCTGTGGGTCGTGTTTTGACAGCGGTGAGGAGACCAGTCAACACCACTCACATCATCCCATGCAGTGCATTATTCTCGAATCAGATTACAAACTGTTTTTTCCAAAATCTGTAAGTAACTCGTTTTTTAGTGAATATTTTGTCTAGAAACCAAGTGAGATAAATCGGAGTTATACCTGTCCAGTTTGTGGAATAACTGGTTTTCAGGTGGCTGATCTAAAACATCATGTGGAATTAAGGCATCCGAGTACACATCACCCTGTTCTCTGTCCTCTCTGTGCTTATCCATCACCGGAATTTGTCATATCTACCGGTTATAACCCGAATCGACCTCATAAAGATTTTTTCAATCATCTTCAAAATGTCCATCGACTTAGGAAAGCCGCATCTAACTCCTCTCATGACCATGATATTGGCAATAACAATAACAACTCGCCTTCCGTAGAACCTTTTCTAAATCGAGATGAAGATTGTAAGTTGATATCACTTGTCTAATCATCCTTGATGCTATCAAATCTGTTTCTTTTTCTTTCTTTGGATTTTAGTCTACTATAAACCCGAGGGTGATGAGAAAATTACGGGACTTTGCAAATTTGATAAACTATTGTCTCCCGATGATCAGGTTATAGATGGTCTAGTATCGGGATCTACTTTCTCCTCTCGAGATTTTCGGCTGAATATTCTATCTCGCTTGGAGAAGATGGGTGCAAGTTCGTCAAATGAAACTCCAATCTCCCAGAGTTCTAATATGGTATGTTTGTTAAATAATCCGTTTGCTTACGTTTATTTTAACTTATTGATTTGTGAAGTCTGGTATTTTGTTGGATTTTTGGTTCTTATACATTATACATTTACTTATTAACCCCTCAGTCAGGTTAAACATCGCTCTTTTATTTTTCGGGAATCTCTTGATTTGTCTTAACGCATTAAGCCTCTTAAGACAAGACACCATTATCTTTTTTGTTTCCTTTACATTTCACCGTTTTAAGGAGAAACCCAATAAGACTCGAACTTGTCGAGTTTCTTGGTCTTCTAACGGTTAAGTCTTCTTTATTTATCTAATTTGGCATAATGCATTTACATGTGAATGTTTCTAGCCGACGTTTTATTTTTGGTACTGTAATTCTAAAAATTCGTACTCTCGTATCACTCAAAAGATGTCTAAGTCTATTTTGAGTCCGGTCAAGCTCAAGAGATTAATACAGTGGACTGGGTGTACGACAGCCCTGGTTCATTTTGACTAATGAAAGGTGGCCTCCGGGCACCTTCCCTCCACCTATATGCACTGTGAGCACTTTTCTATTTCTATCATTATCAGACCATAAAAGAGGATTGGCTTAACGAATATCTTACACTTACCGTAAATCACAACGAAGGGTTCTCTATCGTAGGCTTGAAACGGTTTTAATTTTTCCCCATTATTTTGATATCTGAAATTCTTCTCCTTCGTTCAGATTTCAGATAATGCTGTTCTCAAAACTCATAAGGAAGAGAACGATATTATTATGCCTTCTCAACTGAGTGATGATGAAGATGCTGCTACCGACGATTCCGACGGAGAAGTTGATGACGACTCGACCTCTGAAGCAGCATCGGAAATAGCTTTGGCTGAAAGTGGTCGAATTGTCAATGACGAAGTCAATGATAGTGACTCTGTGATCCTTGTTAGTGAGGCTCAAGAGGAGGATGAGGAGTAAGTTATTCCTGTTTAAACATGAATAGAATTTTCCTTGATTTAGTTTATTCATGTCTTATTTTACTGAGATCGCTTTATTTTAATGTAGATGGCTTATCTATATAAATTTTTCGCAATTGCAATCATCTTGGTTGAATTTCAATTAGTTATGAGTTTAGATGAAGTAACTAGCGTTTTTACTCAGCTTATGGTACTCAATCCAGACTAGCAAGTATTTAACTGGTCCTTCCAGCATTCGTAAGTTGAAATGTGTATCTGTAGCAGTTAAAAGGCAACAAACTTCGATATTAGATTAAAGTTGTTAAAAGTTTGTGCAACTGCTTCGAAAGCTTTGTTCTTCATGAGTATTTTCATTGGTCCAATCCTTGGAAGTGGCAATATTAAAATTTGAAATGTAAGTTGTTGATTGATTTCCTTTATACTTAAACTAAATTCATTAGTTATTGGTGTTAATTAGGGTAAATTATCTGGTATTCTATGTTTTGTAATATTGGAGGCCAAGCATGATTCGTTCTGCTCGTTCTTTTTAAATTTTGAACTCGGATTTAATCTAAAGCTTTTGTAGAAAACGATCTTCTACTGAAAACCAACGCAATTAATCTTGGAAGATTAATTGATCATTTGGTGTATTACCGCTTACAGAGGGATACCCGTTGTATCCTGCGATTAGCTATCTCTTCCCGAGTATAATTTCGAGAATCGTAATAAGTCTATATTTCATCTACAGGTATGCGTGTATTGAGGAATAAATTTTAATTGTTAATGACCCTTTATTGATTTGTCTCCCTCTGCCCTCAGTTGTTATTATGACTCATTGAACTATACGCTAGAGTGATTCCTTTTTAATTCTCTAATATGCTTTCTTAATCAAAATGTTGTATCTATCATTACAATACTTAAGAAGTACAAATTTGATAGCTATCGTCCGCATAGCTTTTGCCGCGGTGTTGATTCTCTGAGAACGTAAGTTTGACTTCTGGAGATTTTGTGATCTTAGATTTCAATGCAAGTCGGTAGACTGGAGTTAGTTTTCTTGAGCGGAAGTTTAAATTCCTGTCGGATTCCAGACTCTGCCTCCTCTACCATCTGTAGAGCCGTTTGAATACTTTAGAGAATATGCCTCTCCTGATGCCTAATCAATATCTGCATGTCTAATCCATTAGAAATCACAAAGCACCGGCCCAGCTTGGCGCTTTACAAGTAAATGCCAAAATGTCAGCTTTACATCAAAGACCACTAAATGAGTACTACAAAGCTATTATCTTCAACATATATGTAAGATAAGAACATGAAATAAAACTGGTAATCTGATCTCGTTCCGCGTAATATATATCTTTAATGAATTATTCGTGGTTCTAACAAGTTCCTTTCTCTTTGCAGTAAAGTCGACAAGGATGCAGGTGTTGTCGACCAGGATTGGGTGACCTACGTACAGGAGCTGATATGGGACAGTCTAAACTTGAGGAGTCTTTCACCAACAAAAAATGATCATTGATCACTATTACGCCAAGTTGCACAATTCTACAGCCACGTACCGTCTTTCTCAGGAAGGTCACCACTCCTTTCCTCTCCGCTCACAAAGAAAAAAATCACTATTTCCTTCAAACTCCTCTCCCTCAACTTACTTCGTTTATTACACTGCTATTAAAGAAACATCTGAGCCAGTACTAATGCTAGTTATTGCCTCCTTTCGCTCTTCATAAACAGAGGCAAGAAAATAGAACTTTGGGTAAAATAAATCTTTTGTATTTCAAAATTAATTTGATGATCGGGTCTCGTAATCGGGATTAATAAGGCGAAGGCATTCATCAGCAAATTCGACAAAGAGAGGTTCTTGCATGGCTCTTTCGATAGCCCGGGAAGGCTGCTGGGAACTGTCAAGATTTGTAAGAAAGTCGCGAAGATGACGGTTAGCAAGTAGTCCCTTCAGACGTTCTGATGTTCCTAGAAGTTGGTAGTCATATAGCACTGGAACACTTACTTAATCTATCAAGGACTCCAGTAGGAATGTAGTCGAAACAATCGTCGCCAAGATCGATAGGAACAATTGGAACTTATTTGAGCAATAAAAGCAAATTGCGACATACCATCTTTTTCTTCCTCTTTAGCTTCTTCTAAGATTTTTATGCATGAATCCTTGTGTAATTTATAGCAATTTAAAGAACAACTATGCTTAATTTGAGAAAATGAAAACGCTTACTGTTTTATTAAACAAGATGCACATTTGTATTTCCATTCGGCTGTTTTACACACGAGACACAGATTTTCCCTTGCAATATCTGTCCTGTAACAAACATAAAAAATGATAAAGCAAAATGCTTTTAATAAAGTCATTAAAATTTATTCACATTTTTAGGAAAACGTGCGAATTACATTACGAACAACACTTATCTAACTCTGGCGCTTAACATAAATATTTAAAACAAAAATAAATGTCTCGTAAATATTAAAATCCGATGATTGATAAAGATTATTATTAGTTTTATTTTGTTGACAATTTTTATTTTAAATGAATAATCATTTTTAATCGACCTTGGGTTTGACTGGATCGGTTCCTTGGTGCTGTTACAAAATCTCTGTGCGTGGGCTCTCGTCGATGAATGAGTAGTCAAACTGTAATCGAAGGACTTCATAAGCAATTTAATGCAATACGCAGATCAAGATCCAAATGGATTGATGTAGTTAATAAATCCGGAGAAATCTTCACAAATCTAGCTTACAATCTTATGCGTGAATTGGCTTCCTTTCGTTCTAGCACACCGGTGGATCTTTGGTCTATTGATTTGGTATATTTACCCATATGTTCTTGTTTTTTGTTACAGGGCTTCCCCGTTTATACTCATGATAAATTGTTTTAGATTCCTCAATGCAGTGCAGCCTGCCGTTTATTCCTATCTGGTGACCCAATTGGAGCAGCTCATTTAGCAGCAGCTAAACGAATAGAAGAGAATTATTCATCATTGGAAAGTATTCTTGGGGAGATTAAAAATTGTGTAGGCTCAGTAGAGAAATCAGTATGTCACTCCCATTGTAACACTTTACTTATAATCGGCCATTCTGCCTTATCTACTTAAATATTTGCCTTTTAATATTTCGTTTTAATAGGTTCAATGTTTGTCTGCTCTGAGGAAATTGAATATAAGCCTGGGTTCTTCAATCCTAGACAATCCAGCCTCAACTCTCGTCTCTGATTCAAAGAAGCGCTCTAAGCATGGACATGCTTTAAATAATCCAATTTTACCCTCGGATCATATTCCCTGGTCTGTGATTCAAGCAGAATCTGAAGCACTCCTTCGTCGTTTGCATTCAGATCTCTCTTTACGAAAAGGATTTCTTCGGGCACTCACACAATCTTTCGCCACAGCTATTTCAAATCTTATTTCTGACGAGTTGGGTGAATTTCAACGTCTGAGCTTCCTTTGGCGGCAAGCAGAGTATGTGGTTAAATGGGAGAATCTACTTGCACTGGAAGAACATATTGAATATGCGTTCGGATGATAATGCATGTATAGTTTCGGTAATTCGCGAATGTGAAATTATTTTGTATAAAATTCTTCCCCATTTAAATGCCACCACTTCTTTTCTTTCTAGTAGTTTCGTGTATAGATTTGGCTTATTGTGCTTAGTCATTGATTCCTTTACCTATTTAGTGTATTATTACGGTTTTCGGAATTTAACTAATATGAATATCAGTATTGATGCTTTACTTTATGATACAAAAACCGGTAAAATTACGTGGAAATTTTCATTCCGATTCTCCACTAAGCGATAAGCATGTAAATATATTACCCCCCCCCCCCTCCCCCTTCCTATCACGGATACTATTTCAGCAAATTCTTATCGTCGCCTTGACGAAAAGCAGAACAATTTCAATGAGTTAGAAGATTTATTTCATCCTAAATAGGGCTCGGCGAAAATACGTGGCATGGTTGGCAATTGAGTTGGGGTACTTATTAAGATTGTACTCGGGGTTTAGAAGAATTGTAATGCTCCCCAGTTGTGTATGCGTGATGATGATAACTAAAATGGACAAAAAGAAATGCGCGAATCAGTTTGTTAAGAAGAAATTATGATAGCAATGAATTAGGGGAATTTTAATTTCTAATTTTATGAGAAACTTTATCGACTTTAAAAAGTCAAGAGTAATCCTAGACTAATGATATCAACTTGTTACCTCAATAGACCAACAATCCAAAAACCAATTTTGTTTTACAAAAAAAAAAGAAAGTTAAGTCAGAAAAAATATTGTTGACATCAATTCACTTACACCGAGAGATCTAATTCAAAGGTAATTTATGAAACAATTATCACCTCATAGATTAAAACTTGGAAACAGATAGAAAAAATCCATATTTAACATAATGATCTTCCCAAAATACCACTTCTTAGCACCAAGTTGGTGAATTTCGTACAAAAAATTTAAACTCTTATAATGCATGAACTTACGTTATAACTAGGGGAGGCGAATCCGTGAACGATTCGCCTGTTAAAATTGGTGGACCCGTAGACTGGATCACTAAAATTGATTGTTCAAGAGCAGTAGAGAGAGCTTGAATCTGGATGTAATTTGTGAGGTAAGTAAAAAACACCAGATAACTGCGACATTTTTAAAAAGGGTGGAAAACATACCTCGAGCTGATCCCCCCAAGTCCCCGCCATCTCCATCTTTTTGCAGTAGAGATCAAGTGTTGCTATGAGGTTAAACAAATGCGTTTAATAATTCACATATGAATCAGAACTGGTTTGTGGAATAAGTAACAAAAGGAGTATTAAATAACAGCCTCAAAATCCTATTCTACATCTAGACTAACTACCATTCCCTTAAGGACTCTTTCATTTTCTTCAGTATTTAGTGTGATTAACTTGTCACTACTACTAAACAGAATTGGATATTTTTGAAGTCCTTTACAGAATTCGTTTTTTGGTGCAATAAAATTTCTCAGACCAATTAAAGTTAGTTTTTACAGTATATGGAAACGAGTTGGGTGAAGGTGACCTGGAGACACTTATCGACCAAATTACTCTTTCATCAACCATCTAGGATTGACGTTTCTCAACTTCTACATTTATCAGTTACAAGTTTTTCCTCTGTTATAGTATAAGTGGTTACATAATTTTAATGTCAAACTTATCCCTATTGCCAAACTTTTGGTATTTTGTCCCTTTATAACACGCCGCACATATAATCACAACACCACGGAAGTTAAATCTAATATTCCCCTTAACGAACCTTCCGTAGAGCCACTATCAACATCAGATTCAGCGCAGATGAAGGGCAGGAAATCGTTGGAATTGCGTCTCATGACAGCTGTAGCAACGAATCGCAGACTTCGCACAATTGATTTCACGTCCGGTGGATCAGGGAATTTGACGTTGAATTCACTACATGCTTTCTTCAAACGCTCCACCAATCCATGGACCTCTAGTTGATGGGCGATGGAAGCGAATAAACAATCTCCATCTGAAGGAACCTACAAAGGAAAAACTCACGAGATTGGAACACATTCAGCGGTTGTGATGATCAGTGCGTCAATCAGGGATACTGATGCATTAGTACTCACAGTGAATATCTTAAAATTTTACCTTTTAAACTTGTTTCTTTAATTGTATGATATTTTTAACTATTTTGAGCAGGAATGATGTTGAACAAGTGCTTTCTACCGGGTTGTCTATAAACCGCTAACCATGAATCTTGGAATACGTAAGGCTTCCATCTCAGACTTGCAAATTCCCAGACCCGAAGGTCTATATACTGGATTAGAAGACGAAAATGTTCACTTAGTAGAAGCAAATGGGGACTTGGGTTTTATTTATTTTAACAGAAATTTAATTAATCTGGATTTCCTAAGACCCATTCAATGTCCTAAATCTTGGACAGAATGACAAAAGATTTTATATACATCTGTGAAAAATCCACAACTTCCTATCTCTAGTAACTGTTGCCATTCCTTAATGGATATTCTTGAAATGTTCCAAACTTAGAATAAGTTCTTCTGCCTAAAAGTGATGAGGATACATATCTTCGCTAATTTCCTACTCATGATTCGTCATGCGTTACTTGGTTAGACTGTATTTTTTGTTAAAAATGTTAATCTAATAGGAAAAAAGGTCAGTTATTATTTTTAAAAATAAAATATAGTTGTTGAGGAAGACTTAAATCTCAAGTTTTGATTCCGTAAGATAAGACTTTAGTGTCGGTGAGTATGCAGTTGGATAGAGGTTTTTACGAAAAAAGAAATTGTAATCAGATACTTCGCAACTAGCAGTAAAAAGTTTCAGATTTATAAAAATATACAGGATTGGACGATTACGCATTTCCTATAGATCAATTTATATCATTAAGAGTCAACTTCAAAGGCTCTCTTTAGGTTTCTAAACGATTCCAAAATATTTTAGCTTACCCATTTCGGAATATTCGGTATGCAACAAAGCCAGCTATACGTCTCAAGTGAGATCGCTAGAATTTATCATCCGCCAAATGTCTTATTTCAAGCATGAAAAGACTACCAGAACACATATGTCAAGACCAACCTGTAGGTTAACACATAAGTAATAAATTAAAGAAAAGATTAATTGATAAACTTACCCTATGCAAAGTCAGTCCTCGCTCAGAGAGGATCTTTTCGAGTTCAGTGTACTCCTTAGTAGATGTTGAGTTTTTTTCTTTGATACGGGTTTTTTCAACGGATTCTGCAAGGGCTAGGGCCTTTGCAGCAGCCTTTTCACGACGTTTTGCGGCTTTCGATATCCGGGAAGCAGAATCATTTGCAGTAATTTCTGAAGTGGGCTCTTCCTTTATTTCTGAGAACAAACATGAAAAAATAATGAAGAACAAACCTGAATTTGAAATGTCGCAGCTTTCAAGAGAAGAAATTAATTCTTGAGCTTCTTTTTTATGGCGATCTGCGATTTGTTTCTCCAGTACAGCAATTTCTTGAGTAACTTGATTTCTACGATTGCGATCTCCTTTTGGAACGCTCTTTTTAAGAGCGGTGATTTTTGCTATGATGAAAGGCTCCGTAATTTCACATTTAAATATTACCTTGGAGTGCTTTCTTCTCCTTGCGATGCTGTTGGAGAAGCTCTTCCATCGCACTAAATGAAAATGAACTTTATAAATAACTAAAAAGGACATTAAGTATAATTTTGACTTGAAAATAATAAAATTCCCTAAACAGGTATCATTATTTGACCATAATCTACTCAGCCACGAACCTGCAGAGTAGGACCGATTAACGAGAGAAGTCATAGAGCGCACAGGCATACCCAGTGGCATAAAACGGTGGAAAAAATGTTTTGTATTTTTGCACAAATTGTTGTTGATGTGATCAGCCAGAAAGAGATTGAAATAAAATGAAGATAACTCAAGCTAAATTGTCTTCTTCTAATCTTCATTATAATAGAAAAAGATTAGTTCCTACGGGTTTAACTATGCTTAATGTATTATTCACTCCAGTGAAGGTAATCTTCCTAATTTTTTATATATAGTATTTGTACAAAAGGTGCATGATTAAAAATAGCTTAATCATTAAAAGGAAAGCAAAAATGTCTTAATTGAATTTTGTTCGAAGTCTATCAGTCTTTTAAATCCAGTTCGGGCTCAACTTTAATAAAGTCGTTGATAATTTCTACGAAGTAATGCTTTAGTTAGTGTCACTTACTCCGATATTTCCAATAGATCTGTATGCCCCATACTTCCTCAATGTTTATTTACACAGGCTTGGCAAATGCATGAATTTGAAATATCCGATATGCACATTTAATTAGTCTTCAAATTTCTACATTTCAAACCCTTTTCTGCTAGTTATCTAGAGAATATAAGCAAAATTGTGCTCGCTCATCACTTTTTTTAATTAGTAATATTTGCTTACAGAGTAGATTCTTTGGTTTTGAGATGTCGCGACTGATAACAAAGCAGATTTTATCAACGGCAACAAAACAATGTTCCCACAGCTGAATATAGATTTTCTAAGATCTATTCATGGCTATCATATATCTTAAGGCTAACAATATGGTTTTATACTGGCTAGACATATCGTAATTCCTTAATAATAAACCCAGATTAAAAAATGTAAATATGCGAAACTTTAAAATTTAAGGTTATTTAGATCTAAAATTTACTAAATTCAGTCAGTAAAGCTATGACGAATGCTCAAAAAATGTTCAAAGGAAATACAAATAAAAGACTACCAACCTTTCTGACTTGAACGTTATGTAAAGTCTTTCCCAAGGGATAATACAAAGATTTCGGCTTGACAACGTGTTATTAAAAGTAGGAAGGAATATGTGGGGGGAGGGGGGGATTATAAGAAAAGAGTGTGTCGTACTGAGTGTAGACGAATGGGATTGAGGAGTTTGAATGAAAGTGGACACGTTGAAGTAGTTGTTCATCTAAGAGCCATCACTCAGAGTCATCGGTTTCTACTCAGATGGCTCGAAGTTATGAACCTGTATGTGTTTAGAGGTAAGAAAAACTGAACTAACATATATTACAGTGTGGGTAACGCGAGTTGATGTTCATCTTTCCTCTTGAATTAAGCTTTATCTCAAACCAAAATTATAAATATCTTTATTATGGACAAGATGGTTACTCGCAAATTTTGACGATCGAAAGGATGCTCATTCTAACAGCCGCATGGTTTGAGCTTACAAGTTCGCTATATTAACGTCAGTAATTTAAAATTAAGAACATTCGGGATCGTAGAACATTGTAACGACGATCTATTGAAAAGGCAAAAAACTAGCAAGTTCTGGGCTATATTATTTACCGTAGCTTAAAAATCGGCGTAATATAATAGTCCTTTAACACTCTGCTAAAACGTGCATCCTTGAAATTCTTTGTGATTATTTTTACATTCTAGTTGAAGTACATGAATTCAAAGAGAAATATTAGTTTAAATTAAATTAAATCCATTTATTTTTACTTAGCTCTTTTAAATCAAATGAAAAATGTCAGTAAGTGAATTAAATATAGCGCTTAAAAAATGTCTTATAGGCTTTAAGGACCGAATATTAAAAATAAATCGCTAATATTTCATTTAGATGGTCTGCAGACATTTGCATTTAATATTTTACAATAATAATTACGCAAAATTAGGACTACCGACTTAGTAGGTCAAAGTTTTTTCAAGGCGAATCTTATGCGTGTTTTTCGTGTAGGATCTAGTAGCTTTTGATATGAGCTTTAAGAGTTTTCTGGAACTTGCTCAAAAGAATCAGGATCTAAATGATAATATTGTCAAAAAATTGTCGGAGGATCAGAAAAGGAAAAAGGAGTTATATTTAAAGGAACGAAAAGCAATTGAAGCAGCAAACAGGACTAAGAAACGCATTGAGTCCTATGAGCCGCCTTCTTTTTCTAGCACGAGGGTTGAATATGTTCCATCACCTGTTGTTAATAACACTACTTTTGAAGTTGCTAACCAACGTTCAGAACCTGAATATGTACCTACAGCAATTCCTAAGCCGAATAAACTTTCCTCTCTTATGGACGCGTTAGAGGAATTAAATGGAGAGGTTCCATTTGCAGAAAAGAGATTCAAAATTAAAACTAAGATTCCCAAGATTTGTGGCTCATGTTCCAACACTCCAAACGCTCGGAAGAAACTTGAAAGCGCACCTTCTAACGGTATTCTTTTATCAAACTCGAAAGTGGAATCGGATGGATCGAGGATTTCCAAAGGGGATAAATTGCCGCTTTCTTCTAATGCCATCAAAGTTCTTGCAAAGCCAGGAATAGCTAACCAGCAAAGCATTTCCACTAAAAAGTGTGACTCTTTATCAGTCCCCAAACCTGTACATGAACACCTCCATTCCTCTTCCTTCCAGAGCCATTCAACTTCTTCTCGGAGTTCTTTAAAACTCAATCCGAGTAAAGCTGCAGTGTTACCTTCCCGAACTGAAAGGCATGTTCCTTTTACCTCTAAGTCAACTTCAGCTATTCAAAATCACTCCTCTTCTCGGAATTCTCTTCCGAATAAGGCTCCCATTCGAACTGGAAAGTATATTCCTCCATCTAAAACTCCCCAAAGTCAAGATCCTATGAGGACTGTTTCAAGTAAAAATTCGTCTGTTTCTTTAGTAAAACATGCTCCTTCGTCTTCCTCCACCAAATCATTTCCATCAAGCGGATTAAAAACAATTAACTCCGTTCATGCCTCACCAACCGCCTTATCTTCAATCCGTCCAAAGCCATGCAATCCTTCTAGAGGCATTGCTGCTCAATATGGGCTTGTTCCAACTGCGGCGACTAATTCAAGTTGTCAAATCAAAGTTCCCCATCCAAAGCCGCAGCCTACTTCAAAATCTGCATCTCTTAAACGACCTGTTGAAGACCCCAAGCGACTGGCGTCCACAATCCCCAAGAATGGTATTCCTCAGAAACGAACTATTTCAAGTCATTCGCGCCCAGTTCAGCCTCAAATCTCCAGACCTACTCAACTTTCAAACAATCAGCCAATCGTCCGTGGAATAGCAGCTCAGTTGGGCGTTTTACCACCAAGCGCTCGCTATGGAAACAGTGATTTTGAAGACGATAGTGATGAATATGAAAGTGATGACAGCTTTATCGACGACTCCGACTTTACTTCGGCCAAAGAATATAAGATCGCTAGGAATGAGATCTATAAGACCCTGCGCTTTGACCCTAAAAAGTATGCCAAGGTTGGCAAGTATGATGATCTTACTTCCATGGAGTCATCATATCGACAGATTGAAAAGGAAGAAAAACTCAGGTTTGCAATTATTTTCCTTTTAGTTATTTTTGTGTTCTTGTTTTGTTTGTTCCGAAAGCAAGATGGTTCATAAATGTACTTGATCAGCTATTAGCTAATTGCATTTTAGTCGATATATATGCCAGTGATGTGTCGAATTTACCGTGCCAGGTGTTGAGAGAGCTCCTTTTCTTGGCAGTTATTGGGATGAATAAAACTTTTATAATGACCGTGTGTGAAACTTGCATAGTTAATCTGCTAAGTTTCATTTCGATTGTACTTTAAAACAATCACATTACCGATTACTGATTATGGCCTCCTTTATAATTTTTGGTCTCCTTTTCGTTGTATTTAGGTTGGTTTTGGTTTTAATTACCATTTTTAAAAGTGCTTTCTTTAAAATGTTCATTTCCTTTCACTTTCACGTTTCCAATAAGCAAAACTAGCTTATTTGCAACTAGTTGAAAGTATCTGAATTGTTTAAATAGCTGAATTTGCACTGTTAGACTTCAACTGCACTTCAACCCGCTGCTGTTGGATTCGTGTACATCATTTTGATTGCCAGGGATTTGATTAATTTATCAAAGTAATACTTGATAGGTCATTTTCGCCGTGTAATTCAAATTACCAGTTAGATTAAAAAGTGGGTTTCTTTGTCGTGTCTACTTACCCGCCATGCAATTAATAAATTTTCCCAACGTAGTTATTTTCCTCTTGTTTAACTGTCTTATTTTTTTGCTTTTTATGATTACTATCTTTATCAATGATTTTAACCTATTAGCTTTATCTAGGGAGTAATTTAGAGGATAAAACTATTCCTTTGATAATTAGATCATGGAAACTAAGGCATATGGAGATTTCGCTCATGAAAAATAAAAATTTCTCAAGTCATGGTATCTTTTCCTTGCTCTTAATGCCCATTTTTCTTGAGACATTTGCAAACGCTTTGACCTTATTAATAAGCCATTGTAATTGTTGGTTAGAGTCACTGGATTTGAAAGCTTCATACCACACTTAATTGGCTTATTGCGGTCGAAAGTTTTTCATGTCCTGGAAGGAAGCACATCGGAGGTATAATTCAAGTAAATTGCGTATTATTGTCAAGTTAATTAAATCGTACCAAGAATACCAATTGGAAAATATATTACATTCAAGTGTTTGTAGAATAATCAGGGAGGACTGCATTTTAATGACCATATTCATAGGGTTTTGAAGACGTTTTCTTATTAGCACTTTAAGGTCACCTATTTTCTCCTCAGAAGAGCCAATGAAAGCTTACATTCGCTCGTTGAATTTATAATGTTGGTTGCATGCCCAGTGTCTCTACAAGCTTGCTCTATCCGACAAGATTTTAAGGTAGCAAAATTCACGCGCGTTGGAGTAAATGGTTTAAGACTTTAGATTTCCTCAACAATTTCGTTTACTGACTGTCGATTGACGTCTTTGTCTCATTTTAGATCATTGTTTGTGGCAAATCAATTTTAGTACTTTGAACACCTTGTATTGTGACTGTCTCGGAATTATGTATGCTTTAAATACCATTTTCCATTTAGCACACTTAACGCACATCTTCTCTCCCTACAACTTAGCCTTACCATGCTGTAATTAGAATTCCACAGTTAAATTGTTATGCAATTCGTTTTAAAAAAGGGGTTTCATTAATTTACATTCGTTTTCTCATTCTAGTCTTCGACTTGGAGCCAAAGAAGACAAAGAGGATATGGCCTGGGAGGAGGAGCGTCGACGAAGGCGGATGGAAAAGCTCAAACATCACCACAAGGAGTGATGATAACAATTCTCCTTCAACAAATTATTTACACAATGTCTTTCGCCCCGTGAACTTTCTTTGCTCGATTTTCTTTTGTATATTTTGAATCTGCAGTTCCCTTTCCTCTATAATACTATTTGGTATTTTTATTCTGGAAAGATCAACTCTAATCATTATAAATTTGTTCGTTTTCAGTTGGCAACTCTAGTTGTTTATATTTAGTCATCTGGATAAGTTTAAAGTATCTTTATGTATGAAGAATGGGCTGTCGGTAGTGTGTTCTGCTAAGTCAGAGGTTATAAGATGACGCTCATTCAGTGGTGTGGATAGCGAGTCGCATTGGTTAATTCTGGTTAATAAGAGGAGTAGTGGAATGATCATTTTTCATTCGAGCAGGGCCAGGATAACTTCCAGTCATGATATCATTGTAATGCGTCTACGAAGCATAGCCATCATGATTACTAACATTTTGGTTTAAGACTGTTGAATTCCGAGAATTCTATTCAATATTAATAATTATTTTGTAATTCTTGGCGAAAGGCTTTTCCATTTAAAATTCCTCCTTGAGAGACCATCATCATTGAGTGTACTTCGATTTTGTATAATATAGAAGACAAAAGTGTGACTTGTCTCGATAGCAGCCACGTTGCATATGGTGTAAATAAAAACCAAACGTTAGCCCGCATAAAAATGTTAAGATCGCTGAAGCGGAGGCCTTAAACTAGAAGGGATCCTCCTTTCTATTTTCTTTTTTTCTTCTTTCGAACTTTATGTATTTAAGATACAAAGATATGGTGTACCATATTGGCTTTTATAAAGCAGAAATGGCTGTATTTCAGATAGGATAATGAAGTTTAGGTGCCTCGGTGGCGTGGTAATATGGTGCTCAATTGGCAATGGCATAAGTGATAGGCCCGACACTCTCATAATTGAAACTACCAATAATAAAGTTGTGAAAGAGTGAGATTCTCAGTCGGAGGCCGTCCTGGAGATAACCTCTACCAAGATGGGCATGGGAATTAAAAGGAATTTTATATGTACCAGGTCTCGATTTTGCACAGAAAAGAGGCTCGCCTCACCGCAATTAGTTATCGATTGCATTTTTACTACTTTTCTCCGCATTTTTGTGTATTTGATGAGTCCAATTCAGATCGGCCTGGTTATATGCATACCTCTTAAAGGGCATTGGTAACTTCCATCTCTTAAGGGTTACCTCACAAATTATTGCGAAGGCTCTGTAACGATCACCTTAGAAATTCGCATTTCTTGTCATAAAGTGAAAAATTAGCTCGAACAGGAAGCCTTCATGGAATAACACAACATGATTAAACATGACTTTTTTTCAAGATTAAGCAATTAACTACGAAGTTGGCAGGTGTTACTTAAATGTCAATAATGCGTGTCTAGTTACTTGTAGATTTGAAATAATCTTGAGGAGATCTTGTCGGCCTTGAGGGTGGGATACTGAATAGGACTTGGATTTTAATATTACGATTTGCATCTCTTGAGAAATTTAGTTCAAATAGATGTCGGAGTTTTTCGCCACTCAAGACAGATTTTAATTGTAAATATCTCAATTAGAAGATTAAATGAAAGCGTGTTTATTTTGATAATCAACATTTTAAGTTTCACCTACAGTGCTCAATGTTAAACTAAAAAACAGCATCTTTTAGAAGAGTCTAAATCAGAACTTGTCTCCTGAGTTTTATCCATCGTTAGGAGATGCCCAATAAAATACTCCAGTGTTCCACTGATAATCCAGCTATTGGTTTGATATCACGTAGTCAAAGAAATTGCAGTACCTATGAAAAAAAAACAGATTTTATAAAATTAGATAATTTTTAGCTGAGAAGCTCTACTTTAAATCGAGATTAGGGACATTCAACTGAACACCAATCCTTGCATAAATTTGCATAATTGTCAAAAGACTCAAACAGACTCAAGCACTAAATTAATATCTTCCAGCTAGGAAAGTTCGTGGACTGGACTTGAATCTCTTTCATCGTAGAACATCCTGGAATATGCGACAGAGATCCCTCACCCAACCTAGTTTATGCAAGTAGACTGGGATTAATTGTATTTAATGACTAAGCATGTGAGTATTTAGAAAGAACTACCCACTTCATTCGTACTGTTTTCTCGACGCTATTGAGGTAGCTTAGCTAATTCGGGGAACAATCCTATATCGAAGGATTTTGTCAGAGACATGTAGTGGATTAGCTACCTTAATAGGCCTTGACTATTCTCAGAAACATCTGTGACAAAATCTCCTAGTTAGTAAGTCCCACTGAATTAGATAAGCTACTGCAAAGCTAAAACAGACGCAACAAAGGGAATACGTTTATTCACGGTATCTATATCAAGTGAAGTGTGATGTGCATGTGTGACGTGAAACTTAGTCATTATATGACTTTGGTCATTGACTGGTCGGGTAATCGTGTACGGGGATTAACCAGTGATTGATCGTATTGGCATTGGTCATTGAGGCTTCTCCATTTGTCATGCCAACGTCGTGTTCCCACAAAGATGCTGAGGTTTAGTTAAGACCTATTCATGTAGTACCTGCTACAAGTTCCATGCACGAAATGCGCTGAAGACCGCTATCAAATTTCACTTTTTCCTATTTTAAAAAATTGCAATAATGCAATTTCTTGACCAATTTATGTTTGCACGAATAATAGCTAATCGATACTGAGTAAATAGGCCAAATTAAATTTCAATTGAACAAGCACTGAACACGCGAATGAGGAAATTAGAATGAACCAAAATCAGTTTTACAGTTTCTTATCAACGTACTGGATGTCTTCTTATACGGACCACAATTTAAAAATTTGATTTATTTGAAGTAATTATTGCAAAGGACTAGTTTGGAATTTACATTTATAAATTAACTTGTGAAAAATAAGGCGATTTGTAGGCTAAATTGGCATTCATATTTTATGGAAATACACTTTTCTATGAATATTTTAACTTAATTGCTCCGTGCTGATTTGATATTTAACCAGTGACCAAATTACAAGGACTATTCATTGCATTTTTAGACGCATTTTTGAATAATTAAGATTAGCTGTACTTTGCAGCGGATTTAGCTACCTAACTAAGCCTGACAGTACTCAGAAACCTCACTGGCAAATTCTCCTGGTTGGTACTTCCCACTGAAGTAGCTAAACTACCGCAAAGCTAATAAGAAACAGACGTATCAAAGACAAGCGTTCATTCTAGACATGCATGGCGTGGAGTGTAACAAGGGAGGAAGCTTAGTCATTCAACATAGCGGATTAAGTAAAACGAGCAGAGGCTTTTGATTGGCTACTGGCTGTGTGTCCTCGCACTCAATCCGTACGCGAATTTGAACAGCCGCACCTACAAGCCACGCTGTGCGCTCATGCGATGACGTGTCCCACAACTTTCATACTCGAAAGTGGTCATAACCTTAGAAGCCTTCCAAATAGGCACAAATTCCGAAATGAATAATGTTCACGGAATTGAGCGAAACTCCCTATTTTCTCACATTTTACTTCTGGCCACGATCGACAATTTTAGAGTATTGCAACAATAAACCAGAATCTACTTTGGGGTCGAAGGTTTGGTTGATTTTTGGGTTGGATTTGCGGAGTTCTATTACTACCGCGAGATAGGAAGTCAGAACACCCAAGGTGATATCCAAAGGGGTGATTTCCAGTTACGATAATTATGCCGAGAGTAGTTGTGGAGATAATTTCAGTGACGCACCCAAGTTCGACAATTGGTAACCAATTCATATGGCATCCTACATCGCCTAGCTCTGACGATACATTATACACAAGTTTCATTCGGCCGATGATTCCATCCATAAGCTGCTGTGCCGGTTCCATGGGTCTTCTAGGATCACGAAAAAAGAATTAGAGACAGTTGAAACTCTCTGAGGTTGGACATTTTGGATAGTCCTAGGTTTACTACTCATAAGAGGTTTGTCAGAACTGAGGTTATTGAAGGCCTGATAAGGCATTGTTGGATGTATTAAAAGGTATGTTTCGATAATCCCTTCTGTTGTTCCCTCCACAGGTGACTTTTGTAGGGTTTTCTTCAGAGGGTAAATGAAACGCTCTACTTGTCCATTTGACTGACATGGATGACATTATGACCCCGAGAAAAGTCTAAAAGAGAGCTGAAAATAAATTGTTGTCATTATTGGCTATACCAGGAGTTGAAAATAGATGGCATAGAGTACTGATCAGCGTGGCAGTTGTGATTAAATTCTATGGAATAAGTTCGGTTCACTGAGTGCAAATTTATCACGACCAGACAGGATAAATCACTGAAGGTCAGGCATACAAACAGATACTTCCATTTCCTTTCCGAATAGCAATGATATTTGAAGCTCATTTTGAATAAGAAAAAAATGCAGAACCTCTATTTGTCCCCGACTTTTAAGTCTTTCCTCCACTACAATCAAAACGGCCCGTGGAGCCGGCAGCTCGTTTCGAAACCTGGCTGGGGATGGGTATTAGTTTTACTTTTTACCTGGGTGTGATTGCACAGACCAAGACTCCCTCGAAGTGCATTTTGAAATCACTAGATCATCACCTCTGCTATGATTGAAAAGGTGGATGTGGCAGAACCTTCTCCGAAAGCAGATATTATTTATGAACAGATCTAAAAGACCAAGTCGACAGAGGCAATTGAGACCAAGAAAAATAAGGTGAGGGTCTTCTGCGTAACCTCTTTTTGAGATATTAGTATCCCAGCTTAGCTTCCGCATCAGTTGCTAAATTAAATGCCATACTCGACAACGTCGACAAGTTTCTGTTCATCGGAAGGGTTCGGCTGTGACACAAATTGTGCAGACTGAGACAAAGGGATAGATATTCTGAGCACTAGACTACTGGACATAAATTTAGAAGCAATAAAAGCTGAATTAATCATGTGATTCACCATCTTAACTCCTCACCTGAATATTTCTCTGGTCGATGGAATTTGGGCAACGTTCATATTTGGCATAACCCAGCATCTCGACGAGACCACGAACTCCTATTCTATCATTCCTTCTACCCTGTTTAAGATCATGAATATACTTAAAAAATTTTTAGTGATTTTTTACGTCTTCAGGATTACGAATTTCAACAGATACAAAAAGTTTAATACAATAAGAAGGAGTAGTGGGCACATGTGCAATAGAAGCATTCACACGTTTAGTACCTTAACATGTAGCCCAATGAGTTTTCGCTTTGACAGAAATCATTGGACAAACCAGGCTTCTGCAAAAAAACCGCTGATTGTTGAGAGAATTTGGGGAAATTTTGGTAATGTAGAAAATGTCAGAGGATTTGATTATTAATAATTATCTAATTCCTTATAACCTTAGAAGCCTCCCAGATAGTGACAAACTCCTAGCTTCATAATATGCATCGAATTAACTTGGAGCGGATTAACTACCTTAATTAGCCTTGACTAGTCTCAGAATCCCCTATGACAGATTCTCCTAGTTGGTGAGTCTCCCGGAGTTAGCTAAGCTGCCGCAAAGCTAAAGAAGAAACAGGCGTATACCGTGGAACACGTTTATTTGATTTGGCGTGCTGAGGTGCAAGCGTGATATTTGCTAGCGTGCTGTGTGTCAGCGTGCCGTGCCTATATGACGTGGAACTCAGTCATTATATACACTTTTTGATATGGTGACCTCATATGACTTGGGTCATTAATTGGTCGGGTAATCGTGCACGGGGATTGACCAGTGATTGGCCGTATTGGCAGTGGTCATTAATTGGTCGAGAGGCTTCTGCATTTGTTATGCCAAAGTTGTGTTCCCACAAACTGACTATCAATAAATTAAGAATACTTTAGCTATCATGCGACATTGTAAATAAATAGTAATAAAATTAATAAGCACGCCAATTTTTGCTAAATTCCTCTTTTCCTCATGAATAAAAAACATTCCATGTTATCCATCAAAGACCTCTAAAAAAGAAAAACAGACAAACTTAACACCGCGTTCTCAACTTGTAAGTACAATGAGAAAATCTGTAGCGGTTTAGCTACCTAACTAAACCTGACTATACTCAGAAACCTCTATGGCAGTTTCTCCTTGTTCGTAAGTCTCCCGGAAGAAGCAGACCTATTACAGAAACAAGTGTATACTAGACATGCATGGCATGGAGCGTGAACGGGAAGGAAACTTCGCCATTCAATATGGCGGATTAAGTAAAACAAAAAGGGACTTTTGATTGGCCATTGGCTGTGTGCTCTCGCACTCAATCCGTACTCGAAGTTGCACGGCCGCATCATCAGGTCACTCGTGTCCCACAAATCCATTGAACTAAGTTTAGAGGTAATTATTGTAATCTCTGTTCATTTTGTAAACTTAAAATTGCGAGTAGCCTAAATTCATTCATGTCAAGTGACAGGCTTTATGATAGTTATCATTAGCTCTTTAGTTGACTTCGGGCTTCATAGAGGGGAGGAACGTCAAAATCACAAAGTCGAGAGGGTGAACAGAAGAGTGATTCACAGATGTAAAAGAGACAGACACAAAGGTGGAGAAAAATAAGTAAGGTGAGTACTGTGGAAGTGGTCGAACATAACACACAGTGGGATCATGGTAGTTTGAAGTCAACTGCCGATTTATAAACTTTTTTGCCGTGTGAGTATACGTATGAGTCTTTCGCACACCCCAGTAGCCTAAATAATCTCAAACGTTTTCCAAAAATTTGACCCAACTAACAACACAGCAGAAATTCAACCCAGATTACTAATTTGACCTAATTAACACTAAAGGACAATCCACTCACTTGATGTGGACAGAGGGAGCATCAAAACCGAGACATTTGACTGTGAAACGAGGACGTTAACCACTGTCACAACGTTTCGTAGATCTGGTGTTTGTGGAAACTCGGATTATTCACCCTTCTAGTTTGATTGAGTGGAGCAAAGCAGTTTATAATGACCTACCAAACATCAAATACCCATGACATCTTAATATTTATTGTAAGCACTATTTGTGACAGTGAAAAAGAGCAGTCAGGATGAAGACGCCTACATTATAGTAAACTGGTGTATCTACGTTGACCATTTTTAAGTCTATTACAAAAATATATCTCTCTCTTAACCAGTATTCTCTGAAGCGTTTGACCAATTTTACCACTCAATGTGCCCAAATGCAAATTAGAGCATATTCATTCACACCATCTGGCAAATCTGCAAGGTATTGGAATCTCGGTGGCTCCCATGCGAGTAACACATGAGGATGCAAAATGCAGCAACCATTCCACATCTCCCCATCACATGAACTACTCCAACATGCACAGAAAATTCGGGATGTGATCTCGCTTAATGGAATATTTAATTTTAGCTATTACCTTATCACATTATACACAGAGATAGGTTTCTCGTTCATTGGATTGAATTAAAAAGATAAAGAACATATGTGGCATTAGTGTTACGTTACTCGATCATAATCCGGCTTTCTTTCGTGATAAAAAAATAACACATTATAGACACATTTTAGTAGAAAGTCTACTAAAAATACCTAAAGTCCAATCTCGGAGAGAACTGTGCCAAAGAAAAGTAAATGTCAACTTCGGCGAATTCCCACATTACTTTGGGCAGAAGTAACCAAGACGATAAATCGACTACCCCACTTCGCTCCTGCGTATATTAAGACCTGGTGATATAACCGTCCACCTTTCTGCATTATATTATTTATTTGGATCACTCTCTTTTTGGACTAGTGATACCAATGAGGAAAATAAACCCCTTACCTGACAGTTTGTCCCTTCACATGATCAATCCCCCCCCCCCTCCCCCAAAAGGCCAAACTTAAAATGCCATTCAAAACGAACCAAAAAGTGCATATAATTTATCCACTCTTTATAAGAACACACTATAATTCACATTCGCAAATAAAGAAAACACAGTGGAAAGGCATGAGGGCAGAGATATTGCAAGTCACCAGTAAATGAATGTATATATGTATATAGAAACTTTCTTCAAAGAGAGATATCCCGTCTCTCACGTCCAACAAATGCGCTATTGATTAGTGTGGCTGTTTGCCAGACCGATTACTACCTGACGTTGTTGAGCCAGGTCTTTGGCCAGATCTAGTAGGGTTAATCTGAGTGTTAAGGAGACTCGGTGACATCATACCAAGGGGAGGCGGAGGTGGTGGGATAAATGGAGAGCCTCCAGGACCAGCTAGTGCAAAGGGTAAGAAGGGAGGAGGGATCTGCTGCTGAAGATTTACTTGGGCTAGATGCGAAGAAGGACTCTTCTCTAACTGTCTCGAAATAGATCGATTTTCCGGAAGCTTCGAGGCAGCTAGAGAGAGTACTTGAGGCGGTGGTGGAGGAGGTGGTGGCGGAGGTAGAATTCCAGGTGGGAAGACTCCCAAACGATCACCCACAAAAATCTTCTGTCTCAACATACCATTCTCTGCTCGGAGATCCTTCACCTGGTTCTCAAGAGATCGTGATGCTAATCGGTTCTCATGCAGTCGTTTATCTAATTCACTAACATGACGACGGTTAGACCTTTCCGTTTCAGCCAACTCTCTTCGAGCTGAAGATAACTGTTCCCGAAGCGTATTAATTTCAACCTCGGCTGTTCGCAGCTTCTCACGAAGGAGTGAAATCTCCTCAGACATTTCAGACTGTGAGAGCTCTTTCCTACCCAAATCCTTCTGTCGCTCCGCCTCACGTTTATGAAAGTAATCGGAAAGAACTTCCAGCTTAGTTTCTGAGGCTTCAAACTTCTCAGTAGCAGTTCGTAATTTCTGTCGCATCTCTTCTATTTCACTCTCAAGAGAATCAATTTTCTCCTCAAGTTCAACTCGTAATTTTGTCTCCTGGTCTTTAGCCGAGGCAGCATTATGAGCCAATTTCTCAGCCTCTTCGAGAGCAACTTTAAGACGTCCAACTTCCTTGAGGCTATCAAAAGCCGACTGCAGATCGCTTTCGTTCAGCTCCTCTTCCTCTCCTTGATGGCCACCTTCAACTCCAATAATAGCATTTAATTCAGCATCTTCAACTTCCCAGCCATCAACGGAAGCTCCATCATCGCTCGCCTTGGCCTTTGGAGTTATTGGGGAGGTTACTGCTTTCTTATTCTTATTTCTCAACTCTGCAACCTTAAATTCCATAAAAGCCTCTTTCACATTTAACAACTCGCGATCTCTAATAGCTAAATCCTCTTCAAATCTTCGACTTGCCTCCTTTAATTCGCTCATGGTCTTCTCAGCACTTTCAACTTGACTTTGATAACTCTTTACCTCGCTTACCAAAACAGCCTTCTCATCACGCAGTTTACTCACAATTTCCTCATTTAGCCTTTCTTTTTCAGCAATGCTCTCCCCGTATTGTCGCGTGCATTCCTCCAGACGTTTATTCAATGTGTTGATCTCTTCACGAAGATGAGTGGTATTGAAAGTAGCCTCATTTTTAACAGTAGATAACTGTTCTACCAGAGCGTCATGAGTATCCTTAAGTTCCTTATTCTCCTTGAGACTCTCCGTTAAGGCAGCTTTTGTATCCCTCAATTGGTTGTGAATGTGCGTGGAAGAGGTAGTGGCATGACGATTCTGATTCTCGTAGCGTTCACTCACTTTTGTGGACCAGACAATTAGTCGTCCATAAGCTTCCTCCTTGTCTGCAAGACTGTCTGCTAAAAGATTGGCATTTTCTTCTACAGCAAGCCACTGTGAAAGGGATCTTTGGGTAGGGTCATCTATATTAGTTGATGAGAAGCCAAGGAGGAGGAGCTTATTGGTGAGTTTTATAACAAGATAGGTTACAACAACAGAGGTGATAAAGAGAGTCCAGCTGATGAAGAAGACAAGAGGCATTTTAAAAGTGAAAGTGAATAAACTATGAAGAGGGGAAACGAGACCGTGAGGAAGTTCACCAAGGAGAGTTTGTGCAACAATGAAGTAGCGGCGAGCGATAGAAAGAATAAGTGCAGCAACTAAGGACTTTTCTCCATTAAATGTCCCATTAGCGGCAAGGGAAAGACAATGAAAAAAGATTGACTCATTTGCAATATCCAACAGAGGAGGAGAGGTGGGTAATAGTTCGTCCCTGGACATTTCTAATTCATCAGACAACTGGGTTTGAGCAGTAGCATCATGAATTTTCGGCTCTTCGATGGTATTCTCGACAGGAGGCTGCACAGATCGCTCAGATTCAGGTGTCGATTTGCTACTTTCCTTAAGTTCAGGTAGTAAGTTAGATACAGAATCGTTTTGGTTTGGAATCTCTGATAGGGATTCATCTTTAGGAATTTCTTTGAATCTCTCCACTTTTGGAGGTGCCTGTTCAAAAGGTTGGTCGGATGTTTGTTGAAATTCTGGAACAGAAGTTGCTCCTATGTCCTCAATTTCCGGGATGGTTTTAACTTGTGATACAGGGTCGATTTCAGGAATGGCTAGTGTTTTGGCTTCTTCAACCTTAGAAGTCTTAACAAAAGGTGCTTTTTCATCTGCTTTTGTTACCGATTCAACCCGTGTGTGTTGTTGAGCACTGCCAGATGTAGACGTATGAGCCTTATCAATTTCTTCCACTTTAACGATTGATTCAATGCTTGGAGGCTGTGTTACCGGCTCAACTACTTTAGGATATTGCGCATGGACTTCTTCCACCCCAGGTTGATTCTTAACTTGTTTCGTTTCCTCCGGTTTCGAAGCCGTCTCAACTGAAGATTGCTTTAAAATTTCGACTGACTTGATATCTTCAAAATTAGGATTTTTCTCAGGGGGTAGTTTCATATCCACAGCTTTAATTTCTGGAGCAGGATTTACCTCAGGTTCAATTTCGATTACATGCAGCTGTTCCTCATGCCTTCGTTTTCCAACATTTTCCTGCGACTGTGGCATAGTTTTAGTTACAGAAGCAGGTGTCAATTTAGGTTCAGCTTCAGAACCATTTTCCGTAGATTTAACGATATTCTGTTCCTTAACCTTAGGTTGCATTTTAATACCTGAATTTTTCTCCGGCTGTTTGATCTCCGATGAAGAAGTTATCTCAATTTCCACTTTATGAGATTGCTCCATAAATGGTTCGACAAAGGATTCGGTCGGAGTTTTCTGGGAATTTTTATTATCAAGGGTAACCTCATTGTCATTTGATTTTGACATTCTTTGCTCAATAGATGGCAAAGGAGGAGAATTAGAGTTTAGAGATTCCTTAGGACCTGATGATTCTTCTTTTTTATCCTTTTTAGGAGGTTTATATTGAGGAGCAGGAAGCTCTTCCTCCATTAAATCCAAATTTGGACTAGCTGGTGATTCTGCCTTTTGTTCTGGTTCTGAAAGAGGGGCCGAAATACTAATAGGCGGATTTATAAGTGGTAATTGAGCCCTCCACAGTTCTCGTCCTTCATGGATATGCGCGTGGATGTTCAAGACACTAAAGGGTATATCATAGATGGCATCGCCAACCTTGATACGATAAAAATCGGGTGACTGAGCGATAACTTGAGCCTGAGTGCCTTTTGAAAGAGAGAATTGAGGGAGATCGACAATTAGTTCACCTCGGAGAAAAGGAGTTTCACAGGTAGGATCAAAGCAATTCATTTCAATTGTTTCAGAGGGCGGATCCTCACCGTGCACTGAAGACATCAGACATACGACAAGAAATAATAGATGACATCTATTCAGCATTATATTCGACCTAAAAAGTAAGGACATATTTCGGCATTATACAAGAACAAAATACCTCACTTTCTCAGAGCAGAAGTAAAGTTAATAAAATTTATCCTCCACCTTAATACAATTTAAGTTTACAAAGATAGTATACAGAGCACTAGAAAAATTTGACAGGAACATAAATTAAAAAATGTCACATCCAACAATATACCTAAAAGAATTTTCTGGCACTTAAATACGAAAAAATTATTAATTTCAACCAGAGGGGCTTATAAGAACTATTAAATTGAACGGAAAATCGTAGTCTAAATGCATTAAAAATTGGCAGAGTGATTACCGTAGAAAAGCACACATCATACACGTCCCAAATTAGAAGAGAAAGGAAGTAATTTCAGCTTTAAATACAAATGTATAAATAAATTTAATAAGTGTTTATTCAAAATACAACCACAAGTGACCGTAAAAAATATCAATTAACAATTAAACGTGAGAGTCCAAGTAAATAATAACTACAGTATTTGAACTAAATAAACACGCAGAATTTCTTACAAAATTTAAGTTTTATAAAATAGTCTTTCTAAAGACAGAAAATAGTTGTGCAATTTACTGATGACGTTTTCGACGTTAATTCGTGATAAATAACCAATGTTCAACTGGGTCAAATGAGAGATAACATATCTACGTTTACTTTTGAGTATCTAGGTTAGGCTAAAAACGTTTCTTTCATTTCGTTATCTCACATGTTTTCATGAAAAATAAAGCTATTTAATCCTTAAAATATCTAGTAATTTATTAAAGTAAATTACTTAGGTGTGATTTCAAGTTGATGCTCGGTGTTTTAACAATTGTTTAAGCTTATGTCTATTAAAGTTATATACCTTATCGGATGAGCCTTCCCAAATTTCTTTGTCTAATCTCTCTCTACTTATAAAACTTGTAAGTCGATACGTTAATTGTTTGAAGCGATCCAAATCAAATAAATAAACTAATTTTCGCATATATGATTTGAAGGTGCTTGGGCGTGCATCCTCAAAGTAAGTTAATCTTATTCGGCCATTTAAAGGTTAGATCGATTCTTTAAATCGGTTTTAATGTTTTCATCGTCTTTCAAAATACAGCACATCTTTAACTTTTTTAAACGTTATTACCGAGGACAAACATAATCCACACCTTGTTTTATAAGGATCAAAATTTTATGAATGTAATTTGTTACATTTACCCGCTTTTGATTCTATTTTTACGTAAAAACGCTTATATCGACACCGTTTATTACTTTTGTTTATTTGTCTTAAAGTAGTACATTAACCTTTTTATATGTGGGGGTACGTCATTCCTGGCAGCTTGAAATTTATTCGAGTCTAAATCGTTATTTGATACCCTAAAAGTAAAAAACATGAAGACTACTGGTGTCCCTAAATAATACTTTCGTTGGATTTTAAATGCATCCTACCTTAACCTTTCCTCAAGCCTGAGTCAACTGTCTAATTGGCGGATGTGCCATAGGATCAGAAGCATAGCTCCAAGTCTAGAAGAGCCATTTTATAAGCGATGCTGCCGAGTTGTCAAAGGCATACAAATAGTGTTGATGACGATTATTATTTTTGCTATTACAAATTTGAGAAGCAGCTTACGTCCCTAATATTTCCTCTTTTCTTTGGGAACAGACTCTTCAATCTGTCTTTTTTCAGTTTGAATTTGAAGCCAGAATGCTTCTTCTTACCTCAGTTCTAAAATTTTCCCGACTTTTAGCGATGATTTGCGTTTTATCACAAAACTTACCAAAAACGATTCATGTGCTAATTTTTATCGATGCAACGCAAGCGAAATTATTCCTTACTCAAACGAAAATGAAGACAGCTCATAAATTCCATTATTATATTATCATATCAAGCCAAAAATACTATAAGAAATAAATCATCAGAAAGATACAATTTTATCATCGTCACAGCCTTAAATATGGTAATGCTTTCGTCATAAATTAATACATGAGACTACATTTCGCGCTTAGGAAACTCAAGGCACACATCTTGATTCCAGGGTGATATTAAGCTAGTGATAGCGTTATTTGCACCAGAATGAGGCGATGCGTTTTTACGGCTGTTGCTACCGTTCAATTGCTTGGCTCGAAGATTCCTTAGACTCCATTTAGAACGTAAATTTCCCAAACTATCTTGAGTGGTTTCTAATGGTGCTCTGGGGTCATAAGCACTAGGTGGGCTCGATTGGCCAGTCCTCCTGTTCTCACTTTCTGCAACCAAGGTTCTAGCCTTTTTAAGAGCTTCTTTTATGTGAGTAGTAGAAAGATCAAAGGAGCGCATGGATTCCGTCTAAAAGGAAAATGAAAAATTAAATATTATGTACCTATTATCCAAAATTTTCGGAAAGTAAAGGATACAATGGATAAGCCGTTTGCAGTATGAATTTTCACGTATTAGTAAATAATGACAAAATAAATCAATAACATGTAAAATTTTTATTGATAATAATTGAATTCAACATTTAAGGCACTTTAACTCACCAAAATATCTGGTGACATTGATTCAGGCATTGGACCAGTAAGAAAAGATGCGAGATGATCGAAATCGTAGAGAAGGAGTTGATCTTCATACATCTTCAGAATTCCCAAGGCGGCTAAGATAAGAGCAGCCTCTCCATCTCGAAGAAAGAGATCCCAAATGCGTAGGTCCACTTCCAATGGCAGACTCCGACTACAGAAATACTACACATAAAAGAAACTCAGCGAAATGAGATAACAGATTTTGTGTACATTTACCTAAAGACTGTGAAAAGCCAATCAAAGAGGTAGAGTTTACTGTCCAATCGGCAAGCTTTAAGATGACAAGAAAGTTTTGGCATTTTCTCCCCCAATAACGCATCGAAAGCTTCGTAGTAGGTTGCGAACTGAGTGTGTAAAAGAAATAACCTCATAGAGATAAATATTTTAATGCATTCATTTAAGAAAACGTAACGCTTTTGGCATTTTATTTAGAAGATAACTCTCCAAAGGTAACTTAAGTTTAGTGAGATATTTACTCTCATTCTCGGCTTCCAATAGATACTTTGTAGACTACAAACAAAAGCCTCATTTGACCTCACTCCACATGAGTTAAACCGTTGTCAAAATATAACCTATAGGACATGACTGATAGGCATAAGTAAATGCTCATTAATACATTCCAACATTACCGTTATTCCTACTATTGAAGACGGAGAGGAACAGACGAGTACAGTAAGGTATGAAACATGAAGTGAGCATTAAGTTTTACCTTGTTTGAATATTTGCTGTATTGTGCTATTAATTTTTTTTCACAAGGCGTGCAGTTTAAATTGCAATATCCAGAACTTCCGTGGACGGCATTATCTTCACCATTCTCATAGGTTGTTGGTGAATCGTTTTATTGGGTAGTTAGTCATAGCGTCCAGTTTGTTTGATTCCTGCCATTTGGTAAATGAGGTTACCAAGGCATGTACTAGCGAATCCCTTTGCCGAGATGGATCAATTAAACCGTGCTATTAGCGCGAACGATCTGAATTATCTGCTATTATATTTATTAAAGTACATCACATCGAAGTTATGTTAAAAATCACCCATAAAATTTTTAAGAAACCAGAAAATTCGAATCTGTTCATTTGTGTCATTTTGGCTTCAAATAAACAAACAAGAAAGTAGTAATAGTATAGACAATACTAAAAAAGCAAGCCAACGTCTTC
This sequence comes from Hymenolepis microstoma, assembly GCA_000469805.3. Lineage (NCBI taxonomy): Eukaryota > Metazoa > Platyhelminthes > Cestoda > Cyclophyllidea > Hymenolepididae > Hymenolepis > Hymenolepis microstoma. The sequence goes on along the minus strand of LR215995.1, from coordinate 2,392,650 downwards.
CTGATATGGTTAAAACTGACCTCTGATTCATCTAAACCGTAGAATGCATAGAAGCTGGGTCGATTCATGAGAGTAGCAAATGCGATGAATGCAGAGTAGATATCATCCATAACAATGAGTAGAATTGCCGCAATAAAAGACATGCCCTGAAGATATCCCAATGTCGGTTGATAGGCCACATAAGCTGCTAAAAGATCGTGCAAATTCCGCTGATGTGAGCCTTCTGATTGAAAAATGCCAAGCATTGGAAATGTACGTGAGACATCTAATCGGATCACTTGGAGGGAGGACTCTTCATCTAATTGGTAGAGAAAAAAACTATTTGAGAAAGATGCTAAGAAAGTGATAAACCAAGAAGATGAATACAAAAAGGCAGAACAAATCAATAAAGTACGTAAACTTCGAATTAAAAAAAAGCGGCTGAATAACTGGACAATCAATGGAAAGCCTAGCAACCATGCATGCGCAACAAATTTAAAATAGGTGGGTAAAAATGACTTGATTCTTAATAGGCATACATAGCATATATGAAGCCTAACAGAGTGATACACCTATGAGAATAGAGTGAAGACATTAATAAGTATTTGATCAATCCAGGCTAGCATACACTATTCCTACGCAAATGGATCATTCACATTTAAGAGTAGCTTTTCAGCCAAATTTCAAATAAGTAATAATTATTTTTCAAGAACCTACCGTATTTGCAAAATATGACACTAAATTCCCGCAAAAAGATAGACACAGTTTAGAAATTACTTGTGTGTGATAGAGAAATTGTGTTTCGATACCGTTCTTCCAAGCGTCAATAGATTCCATCAAAAAGGGGAAAAAATGTTACATATACAGAACTAGTACTGAATTTGGATAACTGTCCCGAAATTAGTAAGAAATCTCAAGCAGGAGATGGTCAAAATAGGTGTGAAGTTCAATTTTCTCCAAAGTAGGATTCAAAGAAGCAAGAACCAGTGGAAATATTGACACCAGAACTACATTCACCATCCCCAACATTTTAAGAAAACTTTATTTGTCTTCATTAAAGTTCTAATCGATCGATTTTCCAATCCCTATAATTAATTTGTATCTGCTTAACTGAGATATCCAGCATTTAGCAGTAATGAATTAGGCGTGAATTACCTAGCTGCCTTTGAAAGAATAAATACCTACATTCTACTAGCACAATCTAACGAAATGTTATGGGTTCTCTTGATCAATTTTGGGTTTATGAAACTAGAAAAGCGAGAATTAAGAACCAAATGGAACATATTACATTTATCTTAGAATGACCAACGCATATGCCTTACTTAAAAAATAAATATAACAACTTTACATGCTTATTATTTTTATTATTTACTGCTTAAAATTTCAGATATTTGCTACTGGGCACAATTTAAAGGAAGACTGAAAAAAAATTGCTTAATCTTGTGTTGTTATTCAATTCGGGAAGGTTCTAGGGCCATAACAAATAATTTACTAGCTTCAAAATAAGTAGCATCCAACCAGAGAGGACGAATCTAAAATTAGCTGTCTTGAACGAATATAATTAGCATTCAAGAAGCATGTCACAAACTGTAGATTAGCGAAAAGATGGAGAGTATGTAGAAAGCACAGTGACCATATTATCAAAATAGGTACTTTTAAAATTGTTAGAAAAGAATCAAAATGCAGCTGATTTTGAATTACAAAAAATCACCCTAAAACCACTGATTGACCGGTTTGTTCTAAATTTCACCTGAGTAGGTGTCTATTGGCACGTATTTGATTGGAATTGCCACTTATTTTAATAATGGGTATGGAGGGGATAGAAAAGGAAACCAATCCAAATGAACGAATCACTCCAACATTCCATTCACTTTTAAATCTAGACTTCAATTACTAGAGATATCAGAATGGTCAGACGACAGGAGGCAAATGCAGAGAAAACAAAAAATTCCTTATTTGCGTTTGAGGTAATAATCGGCGGAAAAAAATAGATGGCCATGTAAATCTCTATCTACTTATCATGCTAAATCGAGAACATGCAAATAACTTACTGGATCCAATCCACTTGAGCAAAAACTGTGAAATAAAAAAGTTGATGAGGGCTGTAGCTTTGTTAGAATCGTAAAAGCAACAAAACTAACTGGAAGAGAGATCTCCCGAAATTGACAACGAGGGTGGAGGAGCAAGCGGCGTGGGAGGAGCAGTTAGAACTTTTCTCGGTATCGTCAATGTCTCTGCCCCGGTAAAGTTGGAACTGATTTGTCGCAGCAACGGCCGTGGACGAGGAGACAAGACTGAATTGTCTATTTCCCCATTTCCCCATGAGCCATCCTCTCCGTCTCCTTCATTCGGCAAGGAGTTGATACGGGAAGTCCGTGGAAGAGGAAGAGTAGGGAGAGTGGCGTACTTTGTGCTCGAGGCTGAATGGGAGGAAGGAGGAGAGAGATCGTAGCCCTCATCTAAAAGACGCTCTCTGTCTAGACGACGAATTGTGTGTTGGCTTTGGGATAAACAGCCCTCGAAGAGCTCTCGAGTTATGCCCAGAGGGTTGCCGATTATCATATGCCAGACCTGAAGACAATAAACAATACTCAGAAATTGTGATAGTAGCAGTGATAATCGAACAATACTAAATTGCAAATTAAAACCCTTTAAGTTAAATAATCATCGAAAGAAGTTTACTCAGTTCTGTTAGAAAGCCTAATCGAATAGGTTCGTTGCACTCGTGAGAAACTCGCAACCCCTATTTCACATGTACTGAATTGTGGATTGGATTGGTTCCCCACGATCACATGTGGATATGTAAGACCACAAGTAGTGAAGCCGTCATAGCATTAAGTAGAAAAGCAGGCTGCCAATCATTCATCGCCTATTCAAGCCGAGATAGGCAACTTTATTGTGTTAATAAAAATCGACGATTGAGCTTTAAGTCTTCTCTTTTCCCCCTAGTCGAGTTTGAATTGCTTTGTGAAATTGCGCCAAAGTTTCCTTTAGTATGAAAATTCAACGTGGCTGTTCCTCATAGAGAATTCCATATTAGACGCAACTCTGAAAATTCACCAGAGAAAAGTGATTTGAAATTGTTCATACGTTGAGCAGCCCATGCAAACATAGTGACAGCTAATTGAGAAAGAAAATATAGATATGAATGCTGTGAATGCTCAGATCAGAAGATAGCAGAGACATCCGTTAGGAGATGGTAAAGTAAATGTTAGCAGACATGTAAGGAGAGAAAAGATGTGTACCAAAAAAAGGTATGGGGGACAGAGCAGTTATAGAACAAATCCGTAAACGTCTTAAAGGATACACCACAGGCTTAATAAGCTTTTCGTTGGTCCCAACGCTCAAAAGGCATTCTTAAGTCTTTCTGTTGACGTAATTCAACTAAGAGAATAGAAATATTTGAGAGACACGAGGTGATTTCTGGTTTTTAAAAGGCGTGATTATCAAAAAAATATTTGTTTGAAATTAATAGACAATAATGCCTAGCAATTCTGGATAAAGTAGAGATGTGATGTGGGAATACGCAGCTTCAATTATCACCATCAATTGGAAGCGAGTGACAAGTACAAGAACACACACATGAACGTATTACTCATAAAGATGTACTTTATTTGATTCCAATAGAGCGAAATTAAAAGATTCTAGCTAATTAGAATTAGATGCCCTTCCGATAGCAGAAATTGGCATAGTTTTTAAACTTGACATCGAGAAAAGGTAATTGAAAACCACAAGCATACAATGTGCACTAGCATAGGCTGAATTAGGGAATAGTGCAGAGGTATATCTGTATAGCAAATTACCTTTAGGGGAACACATGAATATTGGTGGCTTTTCAATACAAACGGGAATAGATGCATTAATGAGAATGCATGGAGGTGTACAAAACCTCATACAAAAAATTTAAAAAGACTACACTGACCATGGTGCTAATTTTCCCTGAAAATAAAAAATAAAATGAACAAGAATATTGACCTTCTAATAAGCCTCTGAACACACATGTTCAAGAAATGAATTTGCAATTTTAATTTTGGAAGACTGCAAAGTTTCGCTGCAAAGAAGTCAAACTCTCTTAAGCGAAAAGAAAAAATGAATTCATAAATTAGGTAAAAGAAGATTCCATCCTTTTTCAATTATCCTACTGCTTAAAGTCCTATCGTAATTAAAAAGTGTAAAATATGTTGAAGCTATACAGACGAGTTGAATTGCATCACTATTAACTCTGTACATATATAGTTCACTATTTTTGATTATGACAACGCAGAAAACTTTTACAAATAATAATTATGAAAACATCTGAACAGTGGAGAGAATCGAAGAAAAATAACTAATGAATTGAGAGCCAATTCATCAGAGCATGAACAGCAACTAAGTATTCAAAGAACAATAAGTATCCCGCAATGAGAAACCAAAAAAATTAAGTGATTTTAGTTACAATTAATGAGATTCAAGAACCATTTATAATTACCTAACGTGGAGTGAATTTTCGAAATGCAAATTGATTAAGCTCACTGAATAAAGTTATCAAAATCAAATAAGAGTCAACAGAATGAATAACCAGACAAACCTGACAGCGAAGTGAAGAAGGAATGCCATACCACCAGTCAGTATGGAGTGCTTTGCTTTGTAGAGCAGTATCCCAGTTGGGAATAACCTCGTCGCGCCAATAACTAATCCGAATTTCTGCCTTTTCGGCATCAGCATTGCGCTTTTCATGCTCCGCTCGTATTCGCATCAGATTTTCCTGATCTGTTTACAAAGGCAAAATTATTGTGATAACCAAAATGAAGAAATATTTTTAAGACCTTACGTTTCTTAGTTATGTTCTGCATAATCTTATCACATTCAACTCGATGTCGCCTTGCTTCATGAGGATCTTTTTTAGGAAGTTCACTAAAATCACCAAAATGAAAATATATACAGGAAAAGGTAGAGGATTTACCTCGGTCTGTCATACGCGTGAAGAAAAGTCGTAGATGGAAAAAAACTATTCACTGAAGCAGAAGGCGATAAACTGAAACATTTAATTTCGAGTGATGATAAGAAATAAATATAAATTATCAAAGCGATATACGTATGTCTGTTTATTTATGAAAACAGTTATTTGAAATGCAACCAAATAATGAGAAATTCTAAGGAAATATTATATTGCAGAAGCAAATCTTACTTTAACTCAGCATCGATAGGGACCGGATTAGGACCCATGTCTATAGAAGTGGTTTTGCGAAAAGCAAACTCTGGAGCAGATACATATCGCTGAAGACTTTGAGACTTTGGTGACTTTAAACTATCATCGATGGAATGATCGCGAGAATACGATGGATCACAATTTTCAGAAGTACCATGACCATCACCCTCTAACATCGTAAATATAAAAGTGGGCACATACTTTAGCAGAGTTGTAGATGCACCACAAGGTCGTTGAAGATGTTGGAAGATAAACCGCAAGTATTTTCTTAAATAATGTTTTTAAAAATTGAATATTGATCCACGAAAATGTACAAAAATAAAATACACAGATTCTTCTAAATTTATTCAAAATATTATATTAATTTTTAATTATTTTTTGCTAAATAATTCTTTTGATTTAAAAATATTTGACCGTCATTGTTTCATTGTGAAGGTCAACGAAAGGTACGCCGGAACCTCTTCAAACAGCTCTTAGCGTTCGATTATATGTGCTGTTCTGAGGATGAGTAATCGTAACTCCATTGTATCGATCCGAAAAGATACGAACACAAAAGCATTGGTAATAATGTAGATTCTTACAAATTTTTAGATTTCACATATGAAAAAATGTATCAATTCTCAAGAATCACCACCAAAACCAAAACACGTCAGAGCCATTGTTTTGGAAACGCATCAACAGAAGTCAACTGCATTTTTGTATTCGGCTATACAGGAGCTTTCAATTTTAACGAACCAAGTTGCATGCTGGAAATATCTCATCGTTTTTCATAAAGTTATGCGTAGTGGCTATCGAGAAGTTAGATTAAATTGTCCCGTAAATCTCTTTCATAGGCGATTCGTTTTTCACCAAAGAGAGTAACTGCTTTTGAAGAGATCAAAAGGACTTGGGTGAGGAAATAATTTACTTTACATTTTTAGCTTGCCTTTTCAGGTCAATACAGTCCGTTGATAACTCAATTTTGTTGCGTTATTATCAAAAAATTTGGATTTCATCGAAATGTAAATTGAATAATTATTATCACTAACCGGCTTAGTATGCAAATATTCGTGGTGATTTCGAAATTTCTCAACAAGATATTATGCTTTCCATTGGTCGAACTCCAGAAAGCTTGTAAGATGTCCTTTCATTCTATTTATATTTCACCATCTTAGAAATGCCTTTGCAGTGGCTTTGCTGGATTACCTTGAAACTTTGCTTAAATTTCAATCTCTTGTCCTGGCAACTTTTGATCGCAGTGAAGGTTCATCATCATCACTCTCTAGTCAATGTCGTCTTGCCGCCCTTACTCAATGTATTCAAGATTGTGCTGCTCTTTATGATTTGTCACTAAAAGCGCTAATCAAACTGCATGCTCTTCTGCCTCCTGAATCATTGACTTCTTCACGAGATCGTTTCTACCGATTGTATACTATTCTTGAACGTTTCTTTCTTCGTGCTAATACTTTCGCCTACATTCGTGACATCTTAAAAATCCCTTCGCTTCCAAGTGTATGTCGCTTACAGACTTAGCTCTCATTTTGCTTATTTATAATTTTGTCTATTTTAATATTTAGGTTCAACCAAATTTATTGGATAATGGGAATGGAGTTCAAAGCATTGGAGTTGTTGAAATTCACGAAGATGAAGTATCTAATCCACTTATTGATTTGACATCCGAGGTAAAACAAACAATATTTTATCGTTCAATACGTAAATAATTCTCTAAGTTTATGAATTCAAAATCTACTTATCGTCTTTAACTTTAGTGTTATTAATAGTTATATTTCTGAATTTAAGAATCTCTTGATGCAAATTTGTTCTTATTACTATGAAAATACAGACGTCAAATATTTTTTTGATATTATTACCGACATACTTTTCCGTATTATTTTAAATTTAGGACGTTAATCTGGAACAGGGGTCGTGGAAGGGTGACGACGTGGATGCCATATTTGATTTATCACCAGAGACTAGTTCTTCAAGCGCTTTCGGTGCCTCTAAGTAAGTTAGTGAACGTCTGCGGAAAAAGATTATGTACATATCTGAAGCACACAACTAACACTGAAATATTACTCTAAGAGCAGTGACATGAAAAAACTCCAATTTATAATGGTCGACTGCATTAGGCAATTTTTATTCAGATGGAAGGTTGAGAGGACGGGAGTTAATAGTAGGATACCTCACACGTACCACCTATCTCAATCTGGTATTAACACTTTTCTCTTATGAGAAGTAGTATTAAGTTGTGTCTTAGCACGTATTGTCGAAAAAATGAACGTATCTCTTCTGCTTATTTGATTTTCCACTTTTTGTGTACTTTGAAATTATATAAAGAGCGTCAGATTGTGAAAATTGGTTTACTATTGACCAGATATTGTCTATGTGAATCGAATGATGGACTAAGTTAGAATATGTGGGAACACAACTTTGGCATAACTAATGCAGAATCAATGACCAATACCAATACGATCAATTCCAGTACGATTATCCGACCAATCAATGACCCAAGTTATATGAGATTATCATATCATAAAGTGTATATCTAATGACTAAGTTCCACGTCATACACACACAGTACACAGCACGTCATACTAAATAAACGTGTTCTTTGGTATATGTCTGTTTCTTCCATTCCGGGAGGCTTACCAACTAGGAGAATCTGCCATAGAGGTTTCTGAGAACAGTCAAGGCTTATAAAGGTAGCTAATCCGCTACAAATGTTACCATTGTTGAGATAAAGATCGTAAGGACTGTTAGTTGAGCAAAAGCAATGAAATTGACAAAAATAGACGGTGATTTTTTATTCAATAAATTTAGAAATAGTCGAAACTTTTACTATTGTGTTTTTAAAGGAGATAGTTACATAGAAATCAATTTTATTTCTAAAATCCCAGTTATATCACTTCAGTTGATTGGGTCCAAAATTCACTTAGTTTCTAATTACCTATTTCACAGTTTAATAACGTCTTTCGCCCTTATCTCTTTTACAATTATAGAACTTGTTAAAAATCGTGAATTACAGGAGCCACTTACTCTTTCAGTCCATTCAAGTTCCATTTTTTTTATGCTTATATTCTGTCGAGCAAAGTACTTGGGTTGGTAGCTTCCTTGGTAATTATGGAACATAACTCAACAAACAATGTCAAATGCTCAATGAATTGGGTGGTTTTATTAATTATCTACCTTTTCGTGCTTTAGGAAGAGCAACGCGGCTCTTGAAGTTGAATCTCTTCGAGCAGAAATGCAACGAATTCAGTTGGAGGTATGAAATACTACAATTCTTCTCTTTACGAAATTAATCACTTGACTAGGCTAGGAAAGATGCGTGTATAATCTTTTAATAATATTTTTACGACCTGTCTTAGAAGCAAACTGCACAATCTAATTTGCTTGAACATTTTTTGACAAAATGTCAACTTAAATATCTCGCTATCCAGATGGTATCAAACCATTCACATCAAACCCTTTATCGACTATTTTAATGAAGATGTGAGAAAAGTAAACCGAATAGTTATACAGGAAGAAAAAAGATGTTTCGAAATACAAAATTATTAACTGAATAGTCGTCATGAGTTTTAATATTTATTTTCCAAAACCAATTTTACTAGATAAGCCTTATCACTTAAGTTGTAAGATCAGGCCGATCGCGTGTGTGATTTGGAGGCGGTACTTGCAAGGTAAATATACTTTCACCTCTTTTGCATGGTTATCGAGCCATGTCACTATTGTACACTCGATTAGTCTCCTACATGACAAGTTACCACTGAGATAGTCGTTAAGCAACATCAACAACAACGCAACGTCACATTTAAAGCTCGTATTTTAATATCATCTGAAGCACTGAAAGGCGTTCTTTAGCTGGACTCGGCTTATACTATCATATCATTTTTTGTGGCTCTTTTTGATTTGATCTTCCACTCCCAATGTCTCGTCCCCTAATTACATGCTTGTGTTTTAACACTTCGTTGGTTTTTCTTACCTTCAGAAATCTATTGCCCATGATCAACTTGTTGAACGTATACGAACAATGGAAAATGAGACAAAGGCGTTGGTTGATGTCAAACTTCGCCAGGATGATGTTAGTTCCTCTTAATAGTTTTTATATTTCCCTTTGTGGGCTTCAGCAATGTTCAAGTTTATGGGAAACATCGATGCCTAACCAAACTGTTAAGTTCAGACTGGTTTCTAATGAATGTAAATTTCTCAACGACGGAAGTTCTGCCTGCTCAAATATTAGTAGATAATACTTGCTATTATTTCGCTCTCCCGTTAAAAAGGACTTTGCTGAAAAGTATTTGATAATTCTTTGACTTCTACCATTTTACTTCCCGATTAAAAGTTTACGGCATTAAAGTTTCCTCGCTGTTTTATTAACATTCCATAATAATTGCGAAGGGTGGCCAAGGGATGAGATTGAAAGAATATTTAACGTTGTGTTCCACCTTGATAGATCAGGGGAGTGAATTAATGCACCGATAACTCAGTGTTTCTTTGCACTTCTCTCTTAGAACATTGTCCACATTTAATTTAAGAAAAAAAATAATTTTCTTTGGGTCATAGCATTTTGGTGGTTACGTAATTTTCTATGATTTCATTCGAGCCGAAGATACAGAATATCAAAACTGGAAACAAAATACATAATGTTAAGACACACGAACTTTTGTTTAAATGAAAGATAGAGTTACACTTTGAAAAAGTCTGTCGATAAAAAGGCTGGATGATTTGACATCAGCACAATTGTTTTAATTGTTTAAAATTGAGCCCGTTTTCATGCCGTAAAATGAAAAATCACAAGTGTAACGCATCTAAAACCGTCTGCAAAACATCCAGTAGAGAATGAACCGTGACTTGATCGCATCATAATACATTCTACCAAGTAATGGACGGACTATCAAGTTAAGAGGGAGCTTCAAGACAAGCTTCTATTACGTCCATATTCCAGCTGTCTAGACACTAGTACAAGCGCTCTGGTCTACTCGATATGACTGGACGTGGAATTTTAGACTGAACAATTCCATTCCAAACGGTAATTTTGTCTATATTTTTTAACCTTTCAGCAATTATCTCGTTTGGTTGAAGAGGTGAAGGCACAAACCGCACTTGCAGCGGCCAATGAAGAGAAATTTATCAAGTTCCGGGATGCTTATGGCAAGTTACGTGGAGACTACGTTGGCCTACTTCAACAGGTACTTTTTAATTCTTCTATCCCATACTCGTATTTTAGTATTCCATTGCTGCATTGTAGAAGACCTTTGACCTAATAGGACACTTTTAAAAAACATTATTTCATTAGAGATTGCTGAAATAACGTTATATATAACCGAAGCGGAACCGATCGTTGCACCATAATGAGATTTTCGATGTGAACTTATTACGCCAAAAAGTAAGTAAGCACGCTTGTCTGCAGGGCATGCTAATATGAATTCTGAGAGATTTTTGATTTTCAAAACTTTGTCATGTGCCAATGCTCATTGTTGCTGCATTACACTACTATATGAAGAAGAACAAACTTTTCCTGGTCGATTGGTATTGGGAGGATTGAAAGGAGGTTCTAGTCAGCTGTTCTAATGAGCGAATTGGATATATATTTGTAGTTAGTTCACGAAGTCTCAAAAAGTTCCCTTATTGAGACTCAACAGAGTCTGGCGTCTATAGGCCCAGTTAAACAATGGATGAAAGCAGATAATTCATGGATTCCTTATCAAAATTATAAAATTGTCTAGCTGCTACCTTCAATATTTTCACCGATTTAAAATTTATACTAATTTTAAGTTTGGCTATTTACGTAATAGTTGAGTGAGTTACATTTTTTCACCTTTTTCGTGATAATCGTATTGGAACAAAGAATGTCTTTTGAATACAGTAAAAGAGACACTTTCTTTGTTCTTTTTGAGAGAAGGGATATGTTTCTTATTGTTTTAATAATGTCCTAACTGCGCTTTCGTCCAATCTCCTTCCCTATGATCACCAATTCGGCTTGCTAATGTTTGTCAGAGTTGCATCCACATTATTGATCGAACATGGACGGCTATCAGCAAAGGGTTGTGTTGATTTTTAATTCGATTACGTACTTAGTTAACTCCAATGAGTATGCCAGGAAAAAGTACAAAAAAACTGAAATAGCTACAAGTAAAGTTATTGCATTTTTTTATTAGCATTACTATATCTATGTGAGATTCTAGTATAACAAGCAACTCCCAAATGCCTAAAATATCTTTGCTTTCATGGAGTTTTCTTGTAAGTATAAGTATAGCCGCGTTCTTTAGCAGAAAAGAGCGTCTAATTTATTTAATCAATGTAACTCTAAACACCGATTCACACAAGTACTTTCAGACTGTTTACAAAGGCACAAGTGTCCCTAACATCGTCCAAAGCTGTGTAGGCCACTTTTGGTATCGATTATCATACTTCAATTAGATACATACTGTGAAATTTTCGAAGATGCTTGAACTGAAGAGCTCTGATTACTAATCGATGACACTTAGCTTACATTCTTTCTTTCATTTCCAATATTTATAGGTATATTAAATTGAGCCAGTATAGTGCACGTTGGGCTAGTAAAATACAAACATTATGAAAAGGCTAATCAAATAGGGATAACCAAGTGGGGTATACACAATCATATGACTTTGGAATAGCTTCAATAAACAGGGTAAGTAAGTTGAGTAATGGAATAGACTGGAAAGTAACATGAATACGGAAGCGAGGAAACTGTTCCGAGAATATTTAGTAGGTCTGGAAAGGATACTACAGCAAGGACCGGATGGCAACCAAAGTTGTGCCAACGACAACTTAATCAAGGTGCTGACGAACATTTTAGTCTGATCGGTCTTTCATATCTGAAATATGATTTCCGACTCGTGTCTAAAGGGAATTCAAGCAATGATAGTTGCAGCCTCTGGTTATATGGATACCATCGAAAAGAGGAAAAGTATGTTTTTTGCACTATCATAATGATCATCAATGATTTTAAGCATCCAGTTTTTATTAGTCTAGGCCTTACAAAAGACCGTATGTCAGAATGTCATTCCTCATGTAGACATTAAACGCAATATGAGACCATCTTTAAGGTGTCTTCGAGGTGAAACATTTCGCAAATTGATAAGGCAGCATAAAAGGCACAACACTTCTTTTCAAAACTGACTTGAGCAAGGAACAGGTAAATTCTCGAATACTGTGAATCAATTCTTCTTACTTATAGTTGTGCGTCCACCGTCTAAGTCTAATAACGCGTATTATATTTATTAATAAAAAGCGCATTTGTTTATTCGTTATGTTGAAATTTAGTAGATTATTGTGCTTATTTACATAGATTATTTACACGTTATTTTTCGTTTCAGATGGAGTCGGTCGAAAACAGTAACGAAATGAAGGTAGGTGGAAGAAATTTGCCATTTTTCTAATATCTACACAATTTCGGGAATGTTTATTTATTCATTCAAATCCTCATTACTTGTATTGACAATGAAGCTAATGAATCTGTGTGTCGTAGAAGCTTGTAGTAGAAGACATTGCCGGCTAAGTAGAAGATCCCATGTTTGTGTCCATCGGTTCACATCGGGTGAACGGAATGAATGATTAAGTTATAGAATTCGAGTTTGGTAAGACATCTTCTTGAATGAGGTTCGGGGTTGCATTTTATGAATAGTCGATACTCATAAATTTATTTGTGATTGGCGAAATAAATTGGTTAGGCAATTTCAAAATTAACAAAACAAGTGAAGCGAAAAACCTAAAATGATGTATCTTGACTTCTCTCTAATCAATAGGCGGATGATTACACTTTGAGTTGTGTGGCGTTTGGCGGCAGCGTGCATGTGATTTATGTTAAATCTTACACGTTGAGTAAAACGCCTTATCACATGGAAAAAGACGACATCATTCGTCCTTTTTCACTACCATGCAACTTCTTTTATTGCAGCAAAGATTGATGCAGTTAGAATCGGAGCAAGTTACGTGGCAGGATACAAAACAACAACTGGAAAAGCAATTGGCTGATGCTCGGTTATCATTGGAGGCGGCGGAATCAAGGTCAACCAGTTTGACTGGTAAATTAGAAAGTTCTCGAAGGACCGCTGAACGAGAAACGTGTGACCTTTTACTCAAGGCCGCGTGTGTGAAAGCCAAACAGGATGTGAATTCCATCATCGCTCTGATTAACAACTCGGAGTTCGTTCAGTGTCGCAGTTGCGCTGGTGAGTACAGAAATACTACTGAGATTTATAACTAGTAGCAATGTGTGATTTAAATGACTTGTTTGCATCATCCAGACGTGGTCAATCAGTTCATCAAAAGTGCCAATGCTGAAATTATGCGGTTAAAGGACACAATCTCAGACAGAGAGGGCAAAGGTTTGTGACTTTCCCAAGTTTAATGATATATTAGTTAACTTTAATAATGTTATAATTTGTAGATTTTGCCAAGCTGCCCTTGAATATTGCTCACCTTTCCTCATGTCTCAATGACAGTGCTCTCCATGCAAAAGCTATTGCCAATTCTGCTGCAGATATTGTTAAATCAGATGGTAAAGTGAATATTTATAGTTTATTTACCTTTTGTTCCATAAAGCTACGCTATTCCTTGTTTCCATCTGTTTGAAAATGCATCCTAGCAACACTATAGGGCACGAAGCCAAGGCTATTCAGTAAAAACTTTATTGTCAAATGTCAGTAGATAATGTTAGATATGAGATATGTCATTGGACAATTGAAAAGTACATCTTTAATTCATGAGCCAAGTCATGTCAGGAGATACTAATTGAATAACAGCTGCTTCAATGAGGATGGTCCCCCCAGGGAACCACATTTAGCAGATTTAAAAGAAATGCAATAGATAATGAAATTGCAATATCGTGAACGACTTTTACACAAAATAGTCACCATAGACGGGCGTAGGAAACCGAAGGTATTGGAGTAAGGCATTTGCACCTAATTACGAGAATTAAGGAGATCCTGTGAAAACATTTAGTAGTTCAAGGTAAGTGCTTAAAGCGTTCATTATGGTCTTCGATGCACAACTCAGCACATCCCAGCATGTTTTCGAAACTGTTGCAACTACATTTGGTGTGATTCGCAAATGTATTGGGAATGAACTTCTTTTCAATTCTTCTTCGTCCATAGCTTATTCCAATGGTTTTAATGTTTGCATCATCCCTACTTTCTACGCTCGTATGTGTGACCGCTTTAGCATGTTCTAACATGCTCATTTGATGCCTGGTTGGGATTTCTGTGGTCGTCTTCGTAAAAACATTGGATATTTTCTGTGATCAAACCATAGGTACACAGTACGTTTTCGTAGTCATTTTCGGGCTACCACCTAACACAAGCAACTGCTCCTGGATATTTTGTGGTGAGCCTCTCATTTAGCCTTACAAACGAATTAAATCCCAAATAGGTTTGAAAACGGCTTTCTGCAGGACTGTGTTCACAACCGTTATTAACACATGGCAGCGAAACACTGAGCAAGGCATAGTTAACACAAATTGGCCGTGGAACATCGTGTGAGTCCGCGCAGTAGCTCCATATCACTTTCACTGGCTGTTTAGCAACAAATGCAGGGAAACTAAGAAGTCGAGAGGAGAATTGTTGCGTTTAGCGCCCATTTGAATCTCTCTTAGGAACTTGCATACTTGCCAATGTTTTTGAAGCAAAAAAGGCCTTTTCGATTTCGACAGGGATTCCATTTATCGTCAAGCTGTCTGTAAAACGTAAACTTTGGCACTCTAATAACGGTCAACCATTTCCACCTCATAAAGATTTCCAAAATTTGTATATTTTAGGTTGAGTCAGATCATTTATTTAAGAATAACTGGATCTGTCTCAATGAATAGGCCCTTATAATGTGACAATTTCGATGAAAGTATATTGACCTTCAGGGAAAATTTGTAAGTATTTGTCCGGTTTATCAGTGTTAATTGACAAGCCAGTGATTGATTAATTTTAAGTAGCCATCTTTTCGAATTTAAATATCTTATCCCGGACTGAATTATTGTTCGTGATCTCAACGCTTTAGATACTTAAAACTAATATACCAGAGAGCGGGTACATATTATTGTTTCCTGTGTTCGTATGATATCTACATATCATTTAAGGGTTCTTACATATATTTTTATCATTTATTTCAGTTAAAAAATATCCTTGTGCTTAAGTAACAAATCCAGTTATACGATTAAGATTTTAATCCATTGCATGCATGAAATCGATTAGCAATTTTCAGTGAAAAAATGTATTATTTTTCAGATCAAAAGGCGTTAATGCCAATTACAGTGTGTTTTGAATAATATTAATGATATTTTTCACAATGATCTTTGTTTTGCCCGTTAATGAGGATTATCGTGATTTTGGTTTTATATTTTACTGAACAGAATTTAAAATTTGTTATAAAACTAAAGTTAAAGAATTGAATCGAAATATTAGTGTAAGAGCTTCCCAGAGTAGTTCAAATTACGTGATATGTTTGCATAGTATCAATATAAATTTACATGACCTATGATTACCCCTTTGCTCACGCCAGCTAACGGATCCTTTATAACCTAATGCAATTTAAATAAATATCCTCTTCTAGAGCAAATGGTCTAACATCGGTTTTAAATGAATTATTACCAAGAAAAGAAATGATTATTGGTTTTTTTGGCCACGCTCCTGAAAGTACAATGTGACACCAATTTCAACTTTACCTCTATTGGAGTCGTTATATTTCAGTTTTAATTCTTTCTCATTATTAAATATTGTACATTGCTTCCAATTTTGCTTATGTTAACCTCTTAAATGAAAACTTAGTGGAGATCAGGTGATATACGAATCAATTTTTACAAACCGAAATAGAATACATAGATTTGGGTTGTTTCACATAAAGTTTCTTAACAAAAGTCGCAAAATAATTGTCAGCTTCAATTGTGAACTGCGTTTTTTATCTCCCACATATAGACAGATCGGAGATAACCTGAGGGCCTCTCTGTTTCGCACCTTCTCATTATTCGAAAACCCAATTGGCCATTCCAACCATTCTGTGTATACCGAGCCGTCATGCTTTCAATATTTCCGATTTGGTAGATAATGGTCAAAATTGCTTTAAAATTCACACCGCGCTTAATCATGAGATTATATCACTGCATAACCTTAAGTAATGTGAGAAGTCCATTATGTCAATGATGGAAATTAACCATTACAGTTCATCTTAAGTAAGTCCTATCAGCATGACCAACCGTTCAAGCAAGTGAAATGGTGAAATTTGTGAATTTAAACTTGCCAGGATTTTGAAATCACATCATGAAAGTCGAGCTCTAACATTAGAATATTGGAAAGTGCATTAAGCCCCTCAAGAGAAAACAACAGCACAAATTCTTCAATAATTTAAATAAAGGTAGATTTGCGACATTGTAAAACCTATCGACTCGCCTCTTCATCTGTATTTCGGATGTTCCAAAGCCATCCTTTGGTTAAAATTTCAAAATTCTTTATATATCGCCATGGGTAATAATAATAGTAATGCCAATGAAAGAACAAACAGACTTTCATTCACTAAATTGACTTAAAATTATCTCTGGCAATAATCTGACAATTTCCTTATTTTTTCAAGAATTAACGGCTAACTGTCGACGTATTTTGAACAATAGTCTTGAGATCTACTCCCATCTATTCAACTCGTCTGCACTTGAAGAATGGCGCAGGACAGAACTGCTCGGCCAGTTGGACAGTGTGACTACCGCCCTCTCGCGAATTCAAGTGCTTGCCGAAGAACTGCGACCACACATCAAGGATATTAATGAAGAGGACCTTGCTTCAGCTTTAGAACGTGAAATGCAACATACTGCTGAGTTAATTGCCCGTGCTGAAGCCAGATTCAGGGTAGATAATCCCATTCATAACACTCTTGATCTCGAAAGACTTCATGATAATGATTTTTTCTATTGACAGGAACTTCTGGAGCAATCAAAGATATCCATGACTGGAATTCAACTGGAAGTTCACAGCAAGATTTTGGGTACATGTACGGAACTCATGTCTGCTATTGCTCTTCTAGTTGCTAGGGCACGAGAACTACAAATGGAGATTGTGAATGAGGGTAGAGTACGTTGGTCATTCAATTATATGGAAAAAAGGGCTTAAAAATCGCGCCTCTAATTATCATCCTTAACTTTTAGGGAACGGCAACGATTAAGGAGTTCTATAAGCGCCATAATCGATGGACTGAAGGTCTTTACTCAGCTGCAAAATCCGTTGGTGCTGGGGCCAACTTGCTGGTGTAAGTAGGGGATTTACTTTCGTTCAAAATATTTAAGCTTTAGAGTTAGCTCATTTTGGTGAAGGAGACCTATAGAATTGAATTATTTAATTTCGTCGCTTGAACCTTCAGCTATGAGTCACATTGTAGGGGGGACATTAATAAATATAAACAGGCACAATTAGTTGAAATGTTACATGATGCGTTCATAGTTTGGGGTGGATTAGAAGACTGATTCTGACGCGAATATATCGAGCTTGAATGATCTCCACTTAAATATTGAGGCTTAAGTTGGTGGATCTGACGGTTTAATAGTATGACTATCGAGTGAAACATCAATTATTATTAAAATGCAGAATAAAATATAATTTCAGGAGATGATGTGCAAATGTGGTACATAGCGATTATTTGAACGAAAAATTCGAGATCCTTTTCTCCAGCTCAAACATTACTTTTACATATGATAGTTCGTAGACACCCTCTAATCTTTTGAATTGACTTTCTCAGTTGCCTCTAAACTGCTCCGAATATGCAGATAATTTAAATTGCCTCAACCTGTTAATTACAATCCAATACACTTTAATATATTGTTTGACAAACTCTGTGCATACTTCTTGGGCGTTTCGCTTTAATGGAAGTAAGTTAATATTTCTGATCCTCAAACTTTCGATATTGGAAATTTCACAACTGGAAACTAAAAAATAGACTTTGGGTTTTCATTATTTTGGGCTATGTCTTCTTATTAATAAAAAAACAATCGCAGATTGATCAATAATATATAGGAGCAATGTCGGTGCAAGAAAAAAATTGTTTGAAGAAAGAGAGTTTATATCTTATTTAACAATTTAAAAATATTTTATTCCATTTAAACGCAATTCATAGACAAGCGTTTTCATTGGCCAATAGCAATATCTTATCAATATTGATAAAATGGAGAGTTACTCGGAATCTTCAGAAGACCCGCCCTCTTAAAGAATCCTATTTTCTAGAATTTAATTTCCGAACTCAAAGCAACAACGAGGATATGCATCTTCAATAACAAGTACTGATGATCTTCGCTCTTGATCATCAGCTTAATTCAATGTGAATGCAACCATTTTTCACTTTTTTATAATACTCTATGCATTTTACATAATTTCAGCTTACTCATCTATAGCCATGTCGAATAGCCTCATATTCTCTTGTACCTCATAAATCGACGCACCTACTATAGCTTGTGTGTTTGGAAAGCATCATTTAATGATTCTGGGATTCATTTTCATCCACAACAACTGAATAACACGAAAAACTCAGTTAGAAGGAAGACGTGTAAATTATGTGATACTAAATGGTGAAAATTTGCGTATTCATTTCAGGAACGTAATCAGCATTTCAAACACAAAAGTAAGATGAAAGTGAAAACATGTTGTACATTTCATTAAGGATTACGACTGGAACATGTGCTCAAATTTCTACCTTCCGTTTAGAAGACTAAACTGAGAGTTCAGACGTTTACGTCCACTTGACCATATCAAAAGTTACATTCAATTACCTATCTCTAAATAGTGCTCAGTTAAGTATTTTTACCAAGTCAACATTTCCATTCCTTTGATGTAGAGAATCAGCTGACGATATCATTTCCAATAAAACCGGTCAACTTGAGCGTTTGACGGTTGCAGCTTTAGAGATTTCAAGTTCCACAACCCAATTACTTGTAGCCAGTCGAATAAAAGCAAGCGAGAGTTCACAGTGTCTCAATAGCCTTGAAATCGCTGCCAAAAGTGTTTCAAAGGTTACCGGTGAAGTTGTAGCGGAAGTTCAAAATGCGTCAACTGTTAGTGAACAGTCGCGTAAGTTGTATTCCAAAAAACCATTTTATTTATGAATGATCTTTTATTCGTTATGTCATTCGGAATGGAGGGAATTCGGCTTATGTGAGAGCATAGTTTTGTGAAAAGGTGACGAAATAGGTTAGATCGAAATTGGGTATTCATAATTTTTCATAAACACTTGGATTAAATCTAGTATCAAATTTGAAGATGCTATTTATAATACTGAACGCTTTAACCGCTGATATTTTAATAGAAATTCTTTGAACAGAAACTTGCAGGGGATTGCTGCACTCATAAGCCTTGATCTATGCTCAGTAATCTCTATAGCAAAATCCCTTAGTTCGTAAAGGCTCCCAGGATTAGCTAAGCTAATACAACGCTAATGAGGAAATAAACGTATTACTTAGAACACACTTAGTTGGGTTGTGCTTTTAAAGACAGGGATTATTGATTGGCGGCTGATTGAGGGGTCTCCGCCCACATGGTCCCTATGCGACACGTTGTACGGCCGTATCTTCGAGCCTGTCTGGGTGCGTATTAAATTTCTTTGTTCAGCCATGACAGCGTTGTGCGCTCCACAAACTAGACACTGGAGGGCCTCGTTAACTACTGTTTTTACCTTTTACCTAATTTGATGAAAGCACTAGACTCAGTCGAAGTAGAATCAAACTTGACCAACGTAATAATTATTCGAGCTTCTCAGGGTCTCCTTTCTTTGTCTTTAGAAAACATGGACTTTGCACAACTTTCCTATACTCAAGCGCATAAAACCGAAGTGGATAGTCAGGTCAGAGTGCTTGAGTTGGAAGCTCAGCTTATGGCTGAGAGAAAGCGACTTGCTGAAATACGTCGATTCAATTACAGCAATTCAGCTGAGTTTGAGCAGGTACGAGTCTTCATATTAGCTATCTAGCCACATCGAACTGGAAATTATTGCTTCATATATTATATACAATATTTATTTAAAAAGGGAGTCTTTCCTTTTTTTCTAATTTAGCCTCCACCATATTGAAATTTCTCATGTAGTTTGAACTGGTATCTGTCCGACTTAAAAAGCTAACAACTTATTTTTACCATTTTAGAAACACTGAATACGAAATGGATACTAGATTTTTCGTCATTATAAACTCTCCTTAGAGGCTAAAATTCAGTTATCAAAAGTTTGACCTTTTATACGTTAATAAAACTGTGAAGACGAATCTTGATTTCTATTATGATTTTAGTATAACATATTTTCTACCAATTCTTGCTCAAAATTTAAAAGTATCATGAATAGGGGGTCTCCGGACGCCCTATGCTTATGATCTAGTCAACCAAAAGGAATGGCTATATTCACTAACCACCCCGTCAATCTTCTACCCTCTTCGTGAGTACCTACTTTCTGGTCAAAAAACGTCTGGGGAACTGTGGATATCATTGATAAACACAAAAGGGTGGACAACGACACGAGCTGAGTGAGACCCCTGTAATCGTTCGCTCTTCTCTACCTCAATTTACATTTAGACACTTTTGTTCCATATAATTGGGTACCTTATCCCCCTTAAGTACTATTCTTAAATGTTGGTTTCAAATGTACAGACAATAATTGAACAATAGTGTAGTGCGCACTTACTGACCTCCGCCATAGTTGTCAGTTGTTCACGAGGAAATGTCGCGAAATGTTAACCCCCCCCCCCCCCTCCCTCCTTGTCGTATTTTCTTTAGCTTGTTTCTAACCCGATTTGCCGTCGCTCCGTGGTGACTCCTTTCTCTTCACCCCCAAATCCAGATCCTAATCCTCCATCTTTTACTCATCCTTCATTTTCATTTATCAAATTTGCATGCAACCCCTCTTAATTCGTGGTCTTCGCACTTGGAAAAGACTGTTGTATCTCTCATATGGTTCACCAACCTCTCTACTCATAAAACTATCACAAAATTTTCCGTTTTCTAGACACCAATAATTTTTTCTATATCGGTTCCTTACTTACGTAAGGTTTTTACGATCTGTTCTAATGCTATGAAGTTTAGTTCTTGCCATTACTGTATATGTGCCCACTAAATACCGATCTGTTAGAATTGACTCATCACCGAAAATAGAGTTGAGACTGAAATGTAGTTACTTCGAAATATTTTTTATCAAGAAGCTAATGTAATTAATGAAATAATTCTCACATTGCTAGTATCGAAGGTCAAAGCACTTTGAGACGGATTTTGTCCCAAATAAATCTCAAGCTGTCAGTATCGTCTTGTAAGCACCAGCTGATAAGGATGATGGATGACGTAGTGTCAGCATAGGAAATTCTCAAGTTGATCTCAGTTTGTCGGTATCGTATCGAGCATTGATAAGTTGGAATTGGGAGACATTTCACTTCACTGCTTGTTTATAAAAAAAAACTTTGAAGATGACTTGGAAATAGGCGCAATGAATGGAGTTGTTGGGGACCTACTGACCAATCTCCATTTCGATGCATTCAACCCGATTGCCGTTCTGTTCCTTAAGTACTGACTATGAGCACCATTTGATAAATAAGTCGGAAGTTAGAAAAAATGCATATAAGTAGTCAGAATTAGCTATTATTTGTTGCGTCCCATCAATACGACATGTTTAAAAGAAATTATTCCAGTTCAGTGTGATTTACAACTCCGATTTTTATATCAACCATGTCTTCATTTTGTCTTATAATACAAAAGGTCAAATACTGTGAATGAGTGGAACAACACAGCTTGTAAGTATTTTTCTGTATCAAGAACTCTAATGCGAAGGGAAACGTTGTAGTTGCTCAAGCCAAGTATCTTCTTTTGTCACTTAACTATGAACTTTTGATCTAAAGAAATATTCTGCCAAGGGCAGATCATTTTCGGTTCTGTTTAATTCTCTGAACTGACGGAAGGTATGAATCATAATTCATCGTCATAATGCCAGTTTTCTGGTGAAGCAGTGAATTACGCGCTCGTCTGCGAAGCCAGAGGTTACGGAACAGATGCCCATCAGCGCGAAATGGCGATCGTATTGTTTAAGTTCGGCCAATAGAAGGGTTGAAAGAATTAGAGACCCTCATCAGAACCCAATGATGCCACCTCCTAATCCGAAATGAGCAATTGGAAAAGCTTTCCCAAATAGGTTTGGGATAATCATTTCCGCAACCACAAGAGCCTTTTACAATAGCGCATGACAACAGTTGTGGAACGGTTTAAAATAAGAACCTTCGTATACCACCCAACGGAACACCAGTTGTCTCAGTGGCAAATAACAGAATCCTGAAGACTCGTTTAAGACAAATGAAAGGCATTTTTCAATCAATTATGTCATGTACATAAACACAAAATTCCTGTGTGCTGGTGACTCGACTCCTCAGTCACATTTTCTACTTCTATTAAGCCTATATAACAGCGTTCAAGAGTTGTACATACTCCTAACTGCATCTGGCGAATCCATAATTACATTCATAGTAAGCAACAGGGTTATAAAGAAGAAGAATGAATAAAACGAAAACCGTTGAATTAAAAGGCAAAACATGATATTTACATAGAGTAGTTAGCTGAAAGGGGAAAAGGGAAAATAGAATAATGCACTATTTAATCACGCCGCTCACGTTTACGGTAAGTAGTGTCACGATTTGAGTTGGACATTAATTCTCCAGGACGTTTCTCAGCCTTTTTAGCCTCCATCAAGAAGTTGCTGACGTTGAAAGGATCCTCTGCACCTCTCTCAAACTGTACTGGTCCTTGAAGATGCCTGTTTCTATCTGCACCAGCAAAACCACGTTCAGGCACAAATTGTCTCTGTCGAGAAGCCGCTGCCAAATCACTAGCCCCATAAGTATCTGAATCAGTTTGCCTAGGACGGTAGATGTGAGTGCCCAGATTAGATTCCGCTCGCCATGGTTTGTCGTAAATGTTATAAAGATCATCTTCACCACCAGCAAAGCCAGAATCCATACCACGAGACTGATTAAATAATCTTTGATCAAATAAGCTCTCTGCATTAGCATTTGCACGGGGATTGGGAAGGCCAAGGGCAATCTGTTCACTGATATCACGATCCTTATCACGCTGAGTTCGAAGTTTCCCTTCCCCACCCATAGCCCTACTAATATTTCTTTCATGAGCTCTTTCTCTGGCCCGCTCACGGCGAATTTCATCTCTGCTAGCAAGTTCTGCACTTTCTTCATCATCATCCACTCCTTGACCGGCGCGTCTAATACCAGCTCTAGCAGCCCGCGCTTCAGTGGCAATTTTCTGTAACTGTTCTTCTTTCCTCTCACGCACCTTAGAAGCAACTTTCCGCTCAATTTGGGTTCGTAATTCGACTGCCTTTCTGGCCTCTCTATCGGCAATATAGAGGGCTTCCGCTAACTTGGCGAAATTTTCGTTAATGTGGGTAGTTTGAAGTCCGCGACCATCAGCAGCAACTCTTTTGTCAAGGGGAATTGTGTAACCACGAGGATTCTTCCAGTTTGAGATACAAGGAGGAATTTTCCATTCCACTTGTTCTCTAGCAGTCACTTTTCGAGATGGCGAATGCATAAGAGGTGGTGGAGGAGAAGGTGGACCTCTAGGAATCTTTTGATTAATTTTGAAGCGAGGAGGCTCCATGGGGTCCCGCTGAGCTTCAACCATTCGAACTAGACGCTGCTGAGCACCACTGTTAAAAGCAGGACCTTGTTGAGCGGGGGTATAGCTGATATATTCCGCCGGTGCAATTCGTTCAGCTCTCCTGACTGGTAACGAGGCAGTTACTTTCTGCTCTACCAAGGCCTCAAGTGCCTTTTTAGTTTTCTCCGTTGTCTACAGCACAAATAATTGAAAATATACAAAGCAACAGGGGATGTTTATAAGATGTATTGTAAGAGCACACTTACTTCCTCGACAGATTCTTTAGTAGGCTTACGTAATTCCTCGTCGTCGTCTTCAATAGTTTTAGGCAAAAGATCAGAGAATTTCGAATACACGACTCGATCCTTTGAATGCCCCTGGCGAACTATTTCATCATATCGCACTTTACCATCCTTATCCGTCTTCATAACAAGAGCATTGGAAGAAGTCTTTTGTTGGCCCATTCCTAGGGGATATTGAGGCATATGTATTTCTGGAAAAGCGCCACCATCTCCAAAATCCTCAGGATTGCGGGGGAAAAAGTGCTTCCTGTGGCCGTAAGGTGGCACATTGAACTTTTGAACAATTGCGTGAGAAGAGGTCGAAACAAAATCCGCATCTGCGTCAACGATGCGCTGAGATGGAGCCGGTAATTGACTATAATGTGATAATATTCCTCATTAAAATGGGTTACCTTAAGAGAGACATTAGTCGTTACTTGTGATAGACACTTCACATATGTGTTATTTAAAACAATACAATGCTGTTTAGAAGGAATTCGATGTTTTGTAAAATACCGCATATTCTATTTGCAGTTTTATTTTTTTGTAGTATTTTACATTAATTTATGTTCTTCCATTGGAAAAATGGTGCTAATATACATAAAAAATTTAAATATATCGACAGGTGTATTAATAAATATTTGCTATGATAACATGCATTTTGTTATATAATTTCTATTTTAGTTTGTTAGTTTCAATGTAGCTTTAGAAACACATGTGTTTTCTTTAATCTCTAAAGAACTGCAGCATTTATAATTAACCAATGAGGGTTGACCTCCATTCTCTCATATTATGGTGATATCGTCCAACAATTTGGAAAAAACACAAACCTGCTTTTCTTGGCCCATTACTAGTTTGTGGAGTGTAGCTATCTTTCTTCTTGTTCCTTTTATTTACTTGACAGTCGTTTCACTTTTTGAGATTTTTAATTCAGGTAATTTTCCATGCTTATCTAACTGCCTTTAGGCGGAATGTTCCTTAATGCCTTGACGCCAAAATTTTATGTTGCTTTAACTGGAACCAGTTCATTTCTGTCAGGAGTTATATTGGTTTGCTGAAATAAATTTGATCTTAGCTTTTTCGTAGATATTCGAATGGTGGTATTTCAAGAAATATGGCACCTCGTTTATTGAACAGATTTCTCTTACCCATATTTATCCTTTATTGGGAGGAAGTGATGAGGATAATGATTGTGATAGCATTGACTCTAATGGTGTCCATAATGGTCCTCAAGGCAAGCACTATTTTCCAGCTAATAGTTTGTTTATTTTTCAAGATTGTAAAGTGTCAAGAAATCCCTATAGCCTTTTTCGAGGCGCAGAGTATCAGAGGGCTGTAAAGGAGTTCGGAGAAGATCCACTCACTTATTATGACATGAATTTATCTGCTCAGGACCATCAGACTTTTTTCACTTGTGAGGCGGATGCTGGAAAACCTGAATATGAACGTAAGGTTCTTTTTATTGAATCTATCTTCATAGTAATGCAAATGGCTTGGCGCGAACGCAATCCCGAGGAGCGTATCAGAAAGGCCAGAGAAGCTCTTGCTAAAAACCCTGAATGTGTCACAGCAATGATACTTTTAGCCGAAGAGGAGTGTTCTACTATCAACGAGGTGAATTTTCTCATCTTCATTATTACCCCTATTCTAGGTGGAAAAATTGTTCAAACAGGCCTACAAAATCTCAGAGACTTCGCTCCGAAAGTCCCAACAATCTCACTCGCATAATCCCATCCAGGATGCTATTTATCTCCGTGATATTCATGCTTTTATTTTTATCAGAAGACGTCTAGCAATGTGTGCAAGAAAATTGGGAAAATTAAGGGAGGCTATTAAAATCATGCGAGAGGTATGTTATCGTGTGTCCTAAATGTGTATATTTACGGTGAAAGCTTGATAAAAAATTTTAATTTTTAATTGTTCTACTGGTTGTCTGCTTTTAATGAAACATTCTATGTGCTTTTTGCCTTTTAATTGTTCGGTCTTCGGTTGAATTCAGATTATCGATTTGATATTTTTTACTTTATTGAACACTGAAAATCGCATTCACTTTCTTTTTTCAAACGATGTAACTGTTATCTATTTCACAGGTTAGTTTAGTTGACTGGTATTCATCTGCAAATTTGTATACATCGTTTTCATCTCATTTGAATTCCTAAATGTTCACATTTACTACATATACATATAGTATAGCTTAGTTCGATCCATCTTTTACTTTTTTAATTTTGATTTGCTCTTAGGGTGCTATTTCTATTGGACCTGTTTGGCACTTGGGTTGGGAATCGCTCGTGCAATAAATTGCAGTCATAAATGGGTTATTTCAGTCAAGTTATTCATTTGCTACACTGTTATGGATATTGTTCATCATGTTTGTTATGGGTGTATAATTCCCTATGATTCCATTTATGTTAATTTGTCTATTTAGTCAGTTTTTGTGACTCCCAGTTCTTGTTGCGTTGCGGTTTACGTGGTCAATTGCGAATTTACGGGTTTATTGTCCATTCTTCAACATCCAATGAGTAGTATGGCCAACCATAGCAGTTAAGTCTTTCAAATAAAGATGAGAAAAAATCAGAGTTTTTACACTAGCGTGGCTTAATAATGCTATCTATTTACCCTAAAAGAGTTCCAAGAAATATTCCCGTCAGGCGTAGGGACATGGGTTCCAAGAGAGGATTTCATATTTTACATTTACTAAGTCTGTTTTCTATTCGCAATAAAGTATATCCCGTTCGCTTTTAGACAATTCTGTAGCAGTCTCTGCCTATACTTCAAACATTGAAATCTCTTTATGTAAATCACACTTGGTTTCTCAATCATAGATCAGAAGTGTATGGAAGATTATTTCAGTCCTTCATTATTTTTGCTTTCTTCACTTTCTAGCTGATTCGAGAGTATCCCAATCTGAATCTCTTCAATATTCATGAAAATCTTATCGAGTGTTATTTGGCAGCCCAACAGTATGCCGACGCACAAGCATTTCTCACCAAGTATGATGGTAAGTTACTCTCTCTTAGTCTTCGTAATTGGCACCTTTCCTCCCTCTTCATCGGGATATAATTAACCATCCCTGTCTATCTCTCATTCCCGTCTAGACATTTTATATCCCAAGTCTGCCACAATCTGCTACACAGCTGCTCTTCTCAAGGCTCGGCAGGTTGCGGAAAAGTAAGTTCTTTCAATTTACTCTTACCCTCTTAATCTTTTCAATAGTTAACTCTTCTTTGGTTAGATTCTCGCCAGATATTGCATCTAAACGCGGTCTGAACAACGCAGAGTTGAGTGCTGTTGAGGCCATTCATCGTGCTGTGGAGTTTAACCCACATGTTCCTCGGGTATGTTCTAGTTTCTCTTAAACAAACTGTAGAACCGTGTCAGTTTTAACATAATTCATTCAATTATGTCCAATCAAAATTGTCCCAATCCATACCTTAAGATCATTAGCCTCCTCACATCACTTACATGGATCCTAATTGTCGGCGCTTTAGTTTTGTTTAGTTTGCTTGAGGCTACATTAATATGTGCTAGTCAAAGGAAACAATTTTAATTGGTTTAGGGCGGGTCGGGGTTGTTGTAGGGCTTGGTGATTTTATTCTTTATTGAGGAAGTATTCTCATCTCTTTCACCAGGATATGCAGGTAATTAAGAACATCATGCAAACATTACTTCGGTACTGAGCTTCTTCGTAATCCATCAAGATCTTTTGCACTTTGTATTTTAGAAATATTTACGCTTAAGGCAATATAAGAAAGAATACTTATTGTCCAAGAAAAAAATGACAAATTTCTCTCACTTGTTCATAAAATTATTATATTATTTGAAGTGCACTAAATTCATGGGTTTTTGCTTTTGGAGTAAAGCTAATTTCGAGTTCTGGAATTGATACTCTACTTTGGAGGCCATTGCAGCTAGTCAGGGGCGTAACCATGTGTGACCTCTTATAATCATGATAGCCCACTGTCATTTACTATAGATCCATTTAGAAGAGAGAAAATCATAATTTTGACAATGGTTCTCTTCTCCCTTTTCAAGACATCCCATCTCTTTCATTATGGATTGCATATGGGTGGTTAACGTTTTAGTTTCTAGAAGTGAGAAGACTTCTGTCCTACCAGACGTTTATTTGGAAAGATAGTTTTAGATGAATTTTCGTCTCACACTTAGTTATTTAATCGTATCCCTCTTTTACTTCCTGGTAATTTTACACAAAAAATATTGCCTTCTAAGACCCATCTCTAGGTAGAGGATAGAGACATATTTAATCGCTTGCCTTTTCCTTATTTGCAGGCTGGAAACTTATTCACTTGACAACTTCGGATCATTAGTTAATAATGACGAGTCATGCTTTGCTTAGCAATACCTGTTGATGTCTCTTCCTTAACTTAATGCATCTTCACGCTTTGGCTTTAGTGTTAATAGCCTAGTAACTGGCGGTGTTTCGTGCTTTTTTCTTGCTGGGCTACCTTTCTTATATAAAACTAGAACTTCTCTTCCCATTGTCTAGTGATTTTCAGATGCTGTATTCTTATTCACATGTATTTTCCATTTAATGCATAAGATCTATCCTATACAAGCTTTGACTAGTTCGCTTTTATAAAATCTTTTATGAAAAGAAATAATAATTCGGGGGGAGAGGGTGTATATCTTATTTTAAGTGGGATTCGGAATCTTAATCCACTTTTCTTATTTGTTTAGTGAATTTCTTAAGAAAGCAATTATTTGTATTTTTTCTAGCAATTCTTTCGATTCCTCTCCCCCTCTTGGCTCATTTTTGGTTAACTTTTTACAGACTTATTCTCCCAATCAGAGCAGATAGCCTGTTTTTTGGTCAACCCTCTTTGAATGTTTTCTTTTTGCCCCTGTAGCTTACATCTCTCTATCCATGATCTAGTTGCATATTTCATAAATAGGTAACATCTCATCAATCTAAATGAATGGAAAGTCAAATATGTACATTTATAGCCTTCTTATTATTTTTTTGACCGAAATTTTCTGAAATGCTATTAGTGTAAAGTCATTTGATTTTTTTCCCGAACTAAAATTCGCTTCTTTTTTATAAATCAAAAACAATCCTCCTTTCTTCTTGAAAAAGTAGCTGAAGTCCATCTCCAGTAAAGTACTACAATAAAGGAAGAAGAAGGAGGAGGAGGGGATTGACTTTCTGGTTCATGTTTATGGCGTCCAGTTAATGGTCAATCGAAATACTTCATATTATTATTTTTTCCTCTAAAGACTAGATATTAGGGTAATAAGGCATGAGTAGGTAAATGAGATAAGCAAAGGCATTCCACTATAGCGCTTTATCTCACTCGACTGGACCTGTAAATGTGATCCTAACAATTAATCCAACAGGTGAGGATGTCTGAGAGATTGTGAAGCTACTGCTTGCTTTTAGTACACTTTTACCTTAACATCTTGGCTATATACAGTATACTATATATACTGTTCGACATTACTACCCCGCTGCCGTTTAGTTCCTGTTTCGCATAGAGGTGAGCGATTATCGCAGGTGGTTCCTAAGTCACTCATTATCCTAGTTAATTTGGGGGCGCGCGCCTCTCCTGACAGCTTGACAATTAACAGTACGGCACTGCTTTTGAAGTTCAATATCATATATATTGAACACATTCTGTATTCACATGCTTTCTATTGGATCAACACTTCATCTTGGGAGTAACGGTATTCCTGTCTTACCCCTCTTCGAGTCTAGGTCAACTGCAATTTAGTTATATCTAGGGAGCACCTTGGTCATAGTGGCAGAAACTAGACTTCCTAGTGTATAAAGTCTTTCTTTTCAATCTTTTTTTTAGTTTGCTTATTTTTTACTTTATCTCTTTAAATCTTACTTTTCAGTACCTGCTGGAGATGAAGCCACTGATTTTGCCAACGGAGCATATTCTGAAGAGAGGCGATTCGGAGGCATTAGCGTACAGTTTCTTCCATCTGGGTCACTGGAAGGCCGTGGAGGGTGCGCTGAACCTGCTGCACTGCACATGGGAGGGCACCTTCCGTCTCATCCCCTATCCCCTCGAAAAGGGTAATCTTTTTCATCCCTATCCCCACTCTACCGAATCCACCGACAGGGAACTTCTGCCGAGTGAGTTACCCACTTTTAAAAAAGTTTTCCTTTTTTGCTAATTATTTGTTTAAGCGAATAGTTGGGGGATAACAAAAATCCATTTTTCAATAGATTTTATCAGGGCTATAAATTTTACATTGGTTTGAAATGGTTGCGTAACTCAACGCTTACCTTTCGTTCCTTTTGATGTTCTCTTTTATTTTCAGTCTTTTATTTCGAATGCTCTGCTCTGACAGTTATATTCGCGTAATTAGAGCAGTCTTTCTGTGGGAAGGATCATAAAAGCAAACCTATGTTTGGAAACCAAAAATTTAAAGAATTTGTTGCTGTAAGTCATAAATTTGTTCCCTTATTCCAAGGCCTTTATTCCTTGCAAGTTTGGGGATTAGCGCATACTCCTTGCTTTGGGATGTGGGAATTAGTTAAGGCGGTATATTTACAGAGGACAGTTGCGTGCGAGTCTGATGAGGTATGTGAAACGAAGGGAGGGAGGGGGGGGGGGGGTTAAAAAATGAGCGTGTAATTGAGTCAGAGCACCACGAGTTTTGCTTTGTCTGCATTATGGAAACATTCAGTTGTTCATGTTCTCTTTTAATAAGTATAATTCACTTCAAATGTAAGAATTTGACTCCTAGGTTCATGAAGGTTATTTTCATAATATTCCGACCAGTTGTATCTTATTGTAGCCAAGACCAGAAATGCGGGACAAGCAACGATACTTTAGCACGGTAATCATTTCTTATGCTCAGTTCTACAGAGCTGTTGGTTATTATGATTTTAGATTTGTTTTTTCTTTTCTAATTAATTTTTCCTTTTTGGAATGATTTACTCCTCGGTTAACTTTAACAATTAAACAACTATCATACAGATGTTAGCTAGTGATTTGACGACCACATCCTGTCACCACACCCAAAACCAAACAAAAGTGGAAAATGGAAAAGTTTATACTCTGCTTCACTGTGTTGTTCCTAATCAAGTCTTCTCTGGAAAATTCATTCAAATTGTCGCCAAGCTCTCTCTTGGCCTCTATCAGTATTGAAATAACCAAATCAAAAGATATATTCACCTAAATTACAAGTACCTTTACTTCTTGATTCCATCGTAATGGTCATTCCATTCTGAGGAATTTTGTCTCTTTCTATATTGCGCTCTTTAACGATTTATTTATTAAGTTAGTACGTATCGTATCGGTCTTGTAGACGAGCTCATTGTTGTTGTCTTAAATTTTCCTTTTGATTCGAAGGCATATTGCCTACTATTGCCTTACCTAGTAAGATTACCAAGCATTTTACAAATTAATGTTTGAGTTCAGTTTGTGTCTAGGCACGGTAATGAAAACAATTTAGTATGTCTTTTCCTTTGGGGAGAGAGGAGGGGAGGCAAATTTTTCAACTTTTTATGAGCAATAAATTTCATTTTGTTGTTAAGGCTAAAAGTGTTCTACCCCAAAGCATACATTGAACACGTCAGACACTGCAAGCTGCGTTTCTTTTATTAGGGCTTGAAGGTCCACTAGACTATTAAATCCATTAATGAAATTTATGGTCAAGTGCTTACACAGTCCGCCGATGTTAATTTTGGTTCCGAAGATTTAAATCGGACACTGGGAATTTAAATGGTGTACCAAAATCAGGACGACTGACAAATGTTGATGCTGACGTATTAAAATCTCTTGTTGAATCAGATCTTCTGCTAACTATGGAGTAGTCATTGCAAAGACTCGCCTATCCATGGTCAACTATGCAATTTCACCTAAAGCGCATAAGTAACTCGAATAGATTTGAAGTTTGATGCTACTGCACCAACTATCCAAGCATAACAATGATGTGGTGAGAAACGAGCATTTCATTGTTTTTAAGAGAAAAATTTCGTCTTCTTTTACCCCAAATAGTTTACGGCAACGTTAGTAGGAAAAATATAATGGTAGTCTCTAAATAAAACAACCATTCCATACCCTAAACCACTCCAGGATTTTGAACCTTAGCAAACTTCTTTTAAGCCTTGAGCGGATAACTTTCTGTTGAGTTCCCAAAAATCAATACGAAAAATAAAGTAGGGAGCTCCGTTGATTTCATTAGCTAGATTATTTTCGTTCTCAGAAGAGGAAGGGGGTTTTATAATTACCAAACTTTGAACGATTGCCTTTTTTTATTAGTTATTTTTCAATCGAAAATGCGATTATTCGGCGTATAAGCTAACATTTGTATCTAGAGTTTGTAAATGATTTAGTTATAATCACGTTTATTTTTTTGACACTTTCTGTC
Organism: Hymenolepis microstoma; assembly: GCA_000469805.3. NCBI lineage: Eukaryota > Metazoa > Platyhelminthes > Cestoda > Cyclophyllidea > Hymenolepididae > Hymenolepis > Hymenolepis microstoma. Next base: position 2,360,266 of record LR215995.1, on the reverse strand, counting down.
ATTTTTCGCTTGATAGATACATTCTATAAGAATGATTCCCTCTTTTATATGTGCTCCAAGGAGGTAAATGCCCTCCCTTTCTAGAGCCCTAATTTTCTTCAAGCCATCCATAAATCGCTTTTCTCTTGTTTTGGAGAAAGTGGGAAAATTTACGCAAACGTCATTCTTAATTAGATTTATCTGCTTTGGAAATGTCTGACGAATTTGTATTGCAAGAGTTTTCTGTACTGACTTTCTGAGTGAATATGTACATCCTACTCTAAAGATTCACCCTAGGCCTTATCCTCAAAGTCCTATGCAGAAAGGAATTTATTGATTGATAGGTGGGGAGAGAAGAGACTCGCCAATGGTCACTCACGTTCATGTTTTACTGGCTCTCACTCCACCCACCATGTATATGTAAGTTATTGCAATGTGCTCTTTTAGCCCGCTACTGATGACGGCGATAGCTATATTGGGTTGGTTGTGGCCCATCTTGTTCGCATACTCTGCCCACAACAAGCAGGCTAAAAGCCCCATGTGTGTTTGTGCGTTTTTTTTTGGCTCTATTAGTTTCGAAGTAATGTGTCCTCTCTGATTCCCTCTCTCGTGTCCTCATGCCTTGACCTGATTTAATCGATTTTTGGGTGGAGGGGGGAAGAAGTCATTTCCCCTTTGAAAGTCTTCGATTTAGTTCCTTTTATTGGCCCGTCTATTTGAAATATAGCAAAGTGGAATGTGTGAGTGATTGAGACATTCGCAAATCTAATCATCTTCCTAAGGAGAGAAATAAAGATCGAGAATAGGACCATTCTACAACAGGTCAAGTTGTGATAAGCGAAGCTGTCTATCTGATGAGCAATTAGCAGAAATTCATCACACAATGGTTAGGACAGATCCTCTTATGAATTTACCATTGAATTTTTCTTAGGCCTCAACTCCAACACAGCTCTCCTTCAGACAGAATAGTTGGTTGTCATTTTCAATCAACCAATATTCATCACAATCTCCCTCCTCGGTATCAAATTGAAGTATATACCAGTGTGTAATGTTGTCATTGGGGTGTCATTAGTTTTATTACAGATTGGATCAGCCCGTGGCTCGGACGTTGAGTTTCACTCTATTTTATTCATCTGAACAAAATTAGTATCCGAGCTACAATTAGTATATGTTTTTCACAAATTTCACCATAATATTTGTCCATAAAAGAAGAAAAGCAAATTGGGGTTTTCATTTATTCGGTCAGTCTGTCATTACAACCTCCATTATTTTGTAATTTTATAATTTTCTAACAATTGAATAGAGGGAACTTAGTCTATCTCCATGACTTTTTGGCTATTAAGTACCACAAAGTACTTTGCAGTAGTCAATTTCCATACATAAATCAACTTGAATGCTTCTAGCAGCATTTTGACATTTGAGACAATCTTTGAAAAGCATTTCTCTCCGCCCATTCTTACTAACATTATCACTCTATTTATTCTTGAATGGCTTGAGGGAAATTGTTGAAAAACCCTTTGCTTGACTATTGGCACCTTGGTAACTCTCATTTAATATCAAACAGAAGTCGACAATAGATATGTCTCACGATGGTGAAATAGATCCAACAAGTCCCTTATTACGGTTGAAGATGGCTGCTTTGTGTTTACCAATTTCATAGCTGTTCTAGTTTAAATGGACCGCGCCTATTGTGGTTGTACGAAAACTGAATGCTAATGTTTGTTTAAATATTTATCAGTTATTCTTACTAATATTTTCGCTGTCACGAAATAGATATATTAATTTCCCATTATCATTTAAATAACTATTAACCCTTATACTTCTTAAGTGAACTAATTGTATATCGTTCATGTTGAATTGTGAAAATCTTTTCCTTCTTTGCGTTCCTTCTTTCTGGCTGGGATATCGGCTTGTAGGTCGTAACAACCTCCTCCGAAGTTTCTTCAATTTCTCGCTAGATAGTGAATTTCTCAATTTCTTATTATATGTTTGAGAACTTGCCCTCAAAAGTGAGGCTACAATGTCTTCTGATGTTTCTATCACATCTACTACCGCAGAAATTCCGAATTCCTCTAAAACCTCTATACTCATTCGGGTTTCACCTGTCTCTTCTAAGGCACTTTCTATTGCAACTCTAATTCAGGCGGCTGATGATATAACGTTGCTCCCACCAGTCAATGATAGTGAAAAAATTAAAAAATTTCATTCGCTCTTCGCAATCCTCCATGCCTAAGGTCGTTCCAGCGCGACTTGCTGCCCAACCAACCAATCTAAAGCAACAGTCAGTTTTGAAAACTTGTCTGCGTGACCACCAGATAAATTAATTCTGCCACCTTAAAAGGACAGAAGGGTTGTTTTACTTTTGCCTTCCCCAGGACTTTTCAATCGTCCCATCTGTATTAAGTATCCTGGATGTTCTGGTCAGTGTAAACACACTCGAGAGCTATAAACCCTAGCTCGTTTACCACTCTAGGCAGTCGACACTTTTGGCTGATAAACGCAAGCAATTCGAGAAAGCCTTGCTAAAGCCGCTTCCCTTGCCACCAACACTTATGTGAGTTTTCCATCCTCTCGGGCTCTTCCTCTCGCACTTTATTTTACCCCATATTAAAATGTCGCCGATAGCTATTAGTTTTCAAAATTTCATCTACATCCGAGTAATGATGAGTAGACCTTTTTATCAGTTCCTCACTCACTAGTTCAATTGGCCCACAATGGCTGGATGGAACGAAATCACTTAAATTTACTCTATTTCAGGTTTTCACAATGTGTCGGTGTATCCCAAGAAGGACGTACCCTTCTTCATAATCTTCACGGCCGTGTTGTGTTCTCTCACCGCGATACTGGCCTTCCTCACCCATGTTTACCCCGAGCAAGTGGGCTCTTTCTCTAGTCAAGTGAGTCACCATCTGTCTGTCTACGTATCCATTCCTCAACCAACGCGCATCTTTATTGTTCTAGTAGAATTTATCTCCTACTGTATCTGAGTCAAATGTTTGCATTCATTTGTTAGTAATGACTGTAGTGCTTGCATGGTCGAGAAAGCGTTATTTACTCCCTCCCTTCAGTAAAGTTTACAATAATGTGTGGCAAATCTAAAGCTAAATAACCTGAGTTTCCAACTTAATATGTTACTTTGGTGAATTTAGAATTGCCAATAGCTTAAAACCGTATCGTGCCTGTCTTTTGGTGCTTATTCATTGAGTGGAGGTATTACTCTCTCACTCTGTTATATAACTGAATAATCAATTGCCTTCTTCCTAGCTATATTAAAAAATTCATATTTATACTAAAGTGACTTTGGGAGAAGTCTTCATTAACTTACAAGTTTTCTCCCTTTTTATGTCTGGCTTTGAGTTACCGGAACTATTATAACGGTTTGCACGTTATTATATCAGAGGCGATAACGCTTCACATCAGTCTGTCTATTATTTCAAGACAGCGGTTATATGCAACTCCTCACTGATTGCCTCAGTCGAAATAGTCTCGAGGTTCAAAAGTGGAGAATTTTTGAAGATGGGATGGTTTCCTCCATGCTTATAAATTCTCCCAGCAGATTTACCAACTAGAAATTATCATACTGTTAAAGAATGCATTTCCGAAAGCCTATGCAGGTGAGAAATGGCTTATTTGTTAATCGTATTAGGTCTCTCTCTCACACAAGCCTATGCGTGATAAGTGATAAGAGGTAAATTTGAAAATAAGCTATATCCGGCGTTGTGGCCTTAGTACAACTCATCGGAGTCGTGTTGTGCACGTTGTTTTTCATTGATCCTCGCGAAACATATTTTGCTTCATTCCCTGAATTTCTATAAACTCCTGTTTTTTCACGATATTTTCTATTACTGTCATCGAACATCTTAATTAGTAGCAATTGTAAATACCTTATAATTAATTTTATGAAGTTCATATTACTATTTTAGCGTGATTTTGCTTGCCTTGAAGTTCCAAGAATCTCGCCAAAACATTATTTTCAATTCAACATATGCATATCTCTTTTAGTCAATTGGATAACATGTCTCCCGTCCTTATAAAAAAGGCAGACGGCAGAGCTTCTATGCTGATTAACATATCTCTTATTTTCTTCTTTTATAGGCATTGCAATGGTTTCTCAGTCCGGTTTCCTATCTCTCTGACAGACTGGTCGGAGCACTGAGTGCTTTCGCACCGCTCGTTGTTCGGCGGGCTTAGTGGTCGACCTGGTCTCCCTAAAACTCCCCCATGCTTCTCGAAAACTTACAAAATATGCGTCTGAACTGGGCAAGGTATGCGACGTTGTGGAGGTCCATTTATCTCGTCACTCTTTGTTCAATTAGCTCATCTTTTGTCGTTTTGGGTTCCTGTGGGAGTAGTTCTATCTTACCACTGCTAATAATGATTATGACATTACTACTATTATTAAATGTTGAATAAATTGCGGTGCATGTCTGCATCTTTTGACTTGTTCGCCACCGTTTGCTATGATCATACTTTTAATGGGTTCAAAGGTGAGTGGAACATATAATTGGCTACATTTAAGCTACTACTTTAATTTTGGTTAAAGTGTATTCCTGTCAAGGGGATTTTCTTCAGTAACGACATAAGTAGAATCAAGTAAAGGTTGAGTGGAAAGTGAAGTGCCAGAATATATGCTTCTAGTGTGGGCAACTCTTACTACTACTAATTCACCACAGATGATGGCTTGGGGTTGTTGTGGCGAATCAGACAAATGGTGTGGCTACCATGGTCGTTATACTTATTCCATGGTCAGTTCATAAACTATCAATTTAATCGGATTCTAGTGTTGCAAAGTTTGGTTGTGATCAGGTGGTATTATGGGGTACAGATATTAGAGAACTAAACGTACAGAGCATGTTTCTGGAATGTCTAATATATGGTGATCTTTAAATATCTAATTAAAAATATATTCGATAATATCGGACATGTAAAAATAAAATTACAATGTGAGACCAAAGTTAATTATAATGCATGTTATACAAAATGCAAATGAGTACAAGAAAATATCATTCATAGAAATCAATATAAGGTGCTAGAATAATTAATATTTCCGTCGTCCTAATAATACTGATTGAATGAGGGGATTTCCGACTTGACTTCTGGTAGGCTAAAGGACCTAATGGTAAATACAAGGTGTTTCATAAAATAGCTATTTATCTCTTTAAATTTCGTTTAGGGCTTTAACAAAATTGTAATAACAATAGTTCAAAAGACATTGGATAGTTGATGGCTTATTACCTACGTGGAAAATGAGCAGCGCACTATAAAAATATTTTATTGATATTGTTACCATGTCCAATTATCTTTTTCTTTATTATGAATATGCTTCTCATGTAATATTCGATCGAACTAATTAATCACATTTCTCTTATGGCCACGTCAAGGACAACGTAGTGTCCATCCAATCTATGTGCCGCGGGGAGCGTTTTTCTGTCATCCAAATATGAGCTTTGGTTTCTCGAGATTATGTCCATCATTTAACAATGTTATTAACGACCCACTATTATTGTCTTTCTTTCTTCAATATCTAAGTTCGACAAAGTTGGAAAACATTTTCCGACTCTGGTTAGAACTATCTGGTTGCAAAAGTCGTAAAAGTAATAGCCAAGAAGAATTTGAGTTTAAATCGGAAGAAAAAGTTCTTTCTGACGAGGAGATTGACAAACTTCGAAAAAGGATATCGGAATTAGCTGTTAATAATGTGACTACTATTTACTTTCGCTACCTTTCTCCTGAAGCCAAGTTGGCAGTTGATCTAAATACAGAATTATTATCTCATACATTATGTATGTCGAGTTGAACTAACTTATTCTTTAGTGAGGATTATAGAGAATCCTAACAATATTTTGGCGTTGGAACCTTGTCTTCGATTTGCCGAATCTAAACTTCGATTAAGGTAAGCAGGTACATTTTTCTCCTATTTTGTCTTTAGTTTATTCCCGGGTTTTCTGAAAAGTGAGCTATTTTCTCAATTTTGTTCTGAAATCATACTCAACGATCAACTCACTTTAAATGACGTATTATTTGAAGAGTCTCTTTTGGTTTTCTTCGTTGAGGTATGCCGATTTTTTCGAATTTCCTCACTGTAGTTTCTTGCTGGCGATCCAACCTCGACATTATTGACTTTTCTTCTGGCTGTTAATGCATATAAAAAGGAGTTTCATGAACTTATGCTACAGCAGGACCATCATGAAACAATCGAGGAACGATATGGTCAACTGCTTCATGATGCTACAACAATTTGCGCTAAGTTTGTTTATTTGTTCACTAGTTATGACCGTAGATACCTCTCTCCTGCTTCAGATGACTTTATGGGCCTTACACTCGAGCAATATCGGGACGTTTTAGACTCGGCCTGTTCTGAGAAAGAACCTCGAATTAACTGTTTTGATGACCTCTATAAATTGATTTTTAAAACCGTTGAGAAAGTACGCTTACTCGTATTGTTAATATGTGATCTAGAATATCCTTCCGTCGTTCTTTCACTCTGCGCCATTTACGCAATATCGAGACAATTTTCTGAAGAAATCGGGTTAGTCACCTACTCGTCGTTTGATTCAACACATTCCACCGGTCATTTTTCCGTACTTTTGATGTTGTTCTGCACTTTTCTTGCACACACACACACTTATTTCATTCTATCATGGTTGTGACTTTGTTCCCTCTTGCTATCGTACCTTATATTTTTTTAAGAGTGGCAATAAAACATATTCTTTTCTATCCAATAAGTAAATTTACATGTGAAAAAGGTCAATTTAGATTGCTGTTTCCATTTTAAATAGTACATTGGGAGGGGAAATGTCCTGCAACCGCCTATCATTATTTCCGGAACATGCAGTTGTCAATGCCTACCACGCTTTATGGAACATCGATTTTTTGGCTTCGCTACCACAAAAATACCAAGTTTATTTTCGAATAATGTTCTGGTGATATTAAAGTTGTGACAAGTATATTTGGCCAAATTTGCGCTGAATTAATTTGAAGCATTGTGAAACGCAAAATGTGTTTGGGGGAGTGATGAAAGATGGTTACCTATTTTTTAGGAGTATATGCATACACAATCTACATTTCAACCCAAAGTTCCAAAATAGCTTCGTCCAATAAACCATCTTTATATTTTAAATACTTATTGTTCAATCTTTCGATAGTCCCACGGAGGAATTCCAAATGTAAGGCCACTATTAAGAAACTTCTGCACGCTTTTCTTCCACCGACAGGTAAGCTTTAACAAAAAATATTTTGGAGTGCTTTCACTTTATAAGCAACACTCCTCATTAATCTGCACAATTTGTTTATATAAAATGGGAGGCCTTATGATATTAGCCCTTCAGTCGACTTCGGAATTCACAGAAGGGAGGAGCATCAAAGTCACGAAACGTCGAGAGGGGGAATAGAAGAGTGATTCACAGATGTAAGGGAGAGACAGGCACAAGGGTAGAGAAAAAAATAAGGTAAGGAGAGTACTGTGGAAGTGGTGGAATATGACATACAGTGGGGTCATGGTAGTTTGAAGTCAACTGCTGATTTGCAAACTTTTTTTCCGAATGAGTATACGTTGCCCAGGGTGCACCACGTGGAGGTAAGTCTATCGAGCACCTCTTATCTGCTCAATATTTTTCGGTAAACGATGCACTATTCGCATGCCATTTTATCATTCACCTTCAGTTTTTTTGTGAGTTGAAGGTGGGGAATATAACTCCGCCCACTGCCAATGCATAGTATTCAGTTGAAGATACTATGCACCCATCTAGCACATTAGGATGGATATCCGTTTCATATTATAAACTCTCCATTTGCCACTAAACCGTCCTGCTAGTATTGGTCATTTTGAAGACCAAATAAGTGTTGCCTGTAGATCACCAGACCAATTTTTTTTAGCTTAGTCGATTCAGAAGTGAAGGATATCGACTTCTATTTCTGCACTCAATATGAAGGTGTAACACTCGAACTCTTCTCCAGCCCTTACCCACGGTAGAGTTTAAAATAACCACTCTCCTCAATACAAACTTTCGTGTCGTTTTTTTAAAGTTTAATATTTGAAAACACACATGAACCTTTTGATAGTGTCCCACCGAGATGCATAATCAAAAGATTGTCCAATTGGGGTAAAGCGAAGAAAACTTATTTTCCTATTTCACGTACCCTTTTCCCCTCGCAATTGCTTGATTCACTACTAAACACCAACTTCGCCTTTTTTATCCATGCTTGCGATAATCACCATTGGGCTCTTCGTTGGATTTACAACCACAGCGATTGTAACTGCAATATTTGATGTGGTTAGTGGCATTTAATCTATTACGAGGGCTTCAAGGCGTAATGTAGCACACCCTTTTCGTTTGAAGGATTCTCTGAATGACATGTCGTTGAATAAAACAAGATAAATTCAGGTAACTGTCTCCACTTATTTACATCAAAGTCATATTTTTGTTGGCGGAACTTGAGGTTACTCTGTCGACAGCACACACTTATTCAATTTCAACTTTTACCCGAATAAATGTTAAATGGGCAAGGCAACGCAAAACCTCGCATCTAGAATTGGGAAATTATTTTGGTAATGATAACTTCCGGTGACACATCTCCTTCTCGTTTCTGACCATTTTATTGAGAAAATTCCATAATACTCTGCGTAATTCTTCTCCGAAATGAACCAACTTATGGGATTTACGATAAGTGTTGATTTTTGAAAAGCATTTTATTTAAGTATTTTCTTCACATGACTTAAGCGTAAAAGCATGTTTATTTCACCATGCCTTTCATTACTTTCTACCACGCAAATATTTTAAATACCCTTACGTGTCCACTTTCAGACATTAAGACGCGCTACGTCCGCAAAAATGCACCGTCGAAGGACCAATCAAAACATCATTTAGCTCCAATTCAGCTAAATGTTCTCGCCCTCTCTGATGTCTCATTAACCAATCGCTTACCTCGTGTCTACACGAACGAACCGGCTTTAAGTGACGAGTTAGTTTTACAGTAAATTAGCCCTAAAATTGGTTTCAAGTTATTATTAACGACGGCAAAGCAAAAAAAATCGCTCTAATTTTAATAGTCAACAGTGCCTGAGCAAAAGGGTTAACAGATATGGTTTAACCCTTTAACGCTCTGCACAACTGTACAGTCCCCTTTCAAAATAAGCTCCATTAGTACTAGACTCTTAACAGAAGGCTATATTGCCGTTTGAAACATGTTCAATACGTCTATAGCCTTCGACCGATACCACCAAAACTCATCACGTCAGCAGCATTTTGCCGTGAGACACGCGTGAGTGCGTTTAGGTACATTTTTTAAAAATTATTCGTTAGTTAAAAGGTTAAGCAACTTCAAAAAGTTTTGGGAAAAGTTGAGATTCAATATTTTATTTCACCTGGATACTGAATCCATCAGAATCCATCTACATTTACATTTCATATTAATTTCAATCATTTCTTATCATCGCCCACAGAAATTTGTAGTACCATGTTTTCAAATGATTTCATGATCACCCTCACCCCACCTAGCTCCTGTAGCGGACATTCACTGGGCAAGAATTCTAACACTTTGTGAAATGTCTACGTTTTGGTAGTGGTCTGTTCGCTGGTGTCTTCCCAACTTACACGCATTTGCAAAGAGTCGATGATACCGAGTGTTCATGTCAGTTATTTTAAATTTTTCTAGTAAGTGTGGGATATAATGGGGAGAAAAGCCTACTTAAATCAATTTTCCACTCTATTAACTTTTAGGAAAAACGGAGGCTCAAAAAGTTGATTCCAAATTAACTGATTTATTTTACAACGGCTTTGCACTCGATTAATAGTCTGCAATCTACATAGTTCCACTTATAATGCAACCAACAGAGATCTTCACAAAAATAAGCAATTTGTGAGACTTGTAATTTCAACAAGATTCCTTACTTCTTTTTATAGGCAAGTGAAATTTATGGGAAAGAAGATGTACAGACTGCCATTTCTTTTCAAGAAAGGTGAGAGTTGCTTCTGACACCTATGAATGTTTAGAGATATATCTATTTTATCTTTGTTTGTGTTTTTTTAGATAAGGATTAGACTATGCGCATAAGTTACCCAAAATTTTATTCTGTGCAAATTTCTCATTTAATGCGTTTTTTCTGTTAGAATTGAATAGAACCATTCATAAAATATTTGCTGACCCACTTACCGGACTTTTCAGTCTATTCAACCCGAATACGTCTAGATGATCTTCAAATCTTAAAACATACCTTCTTTGTGTGTTCTATTAACTACTTAATTTGGTCGACTTTGGAACCCTTAATCAGGATGTAAAGAGTTTAATGCCAACAGATAAAATGAGAAATCGTAAAATTGCGTCTATTCTGCGACTGAATAGATTCTCCTGCATGTTTTGCACAGCAAAGCCAACAAATATTTATAAATTATTAGATAAAACACTGATTGCGTTGAGAGAATACCCATGCAAATAAATATATAAGAATATAGATCATGGTTTAATTGCCATTAAATTTCCTGACTAGAACACGTTTAAATAGGGTATTATATCAGACCCAACTGAGTCATGACTAAACCTCAGCTATCTCTGACAAGGTCCCCTAATATGAAACTGCTCCCGAAATTACCTAAGATAAGTTTATGAATCCTTTGAACAAGGTTCCATTGAAGGTATGAATGAAGACACAATTTGAACTTAAACCTGACGGTTACGGTAAAACGAGAATTGGTAAATTTGATTATACATAGCAGATGAGGGTTTGAGTTGAAGGGAAGTAGAAACACTTATAAAACTTTGTAGACAAAAAACCAAAGTATACTCGTGGAGAATATAATTTAATACTAATTTCGAAGACCGCGTTTTCATCTTTCACGACGAATGGTATGAGATACCGAAAGGAATGTTATAAAGCTGTAGAGAGAACGGAAAAGGCTTTCATTTGGGGAGGTATGCAACACAAGAAGTGAAAAATTGATAAAGTAAAGAACTCGTCATTTCTGGTTCTGTTTGATGTCCTGGCCAGTAGAATAACGAGTCAGTCTATATTGCATCGAAAAATAGCATCACTTCAAGTTAGAAATTGTTATTAAGGTAACTCTATCAATTTCATTTTCAAATATTTGGGATGTGCACATAGCTCTACTAAAATTATTTAAAGCTGTGAAGTAAAGATTGAAAATCAAATTTAATAAACTGAGTAATTAACTTGCTACTGATAACAACTGCTTTAGATATGCCAAAACTTCAAGCAAATCAATACTTCCCTCAGCTTGCTAATAATGGTGCGGTGGAAATATTCAATTGAGATAGATCGCAATCCGCTTAACCTTAACTAACGGACGATTAAAATTGTCAATGGCATTGTGTGAAGGCCGCCATTTCTGGAGACTTCTTCAATCGGAGTCACCGTCTATTTATTGAGATCTGACGCATCTAGTAGTTACTTGAGATAGTAAGCCTAATATTCAACAATCTTACATGAGAGAAAATCCAATCCTGCTCTTATTAATTTATTGCTAAATCAAAAGTAGCCACCATTCCGCGAACTCGCAAAACCCAAGGATTAAGAAAACCTAATCCGTTTATTCAAGGTTCTCTTTTACGGTGAAAAAGTCGTAATTTTAATGAATACTTACAGATTTATGGCAAGGAATGCAGTTCACTATCCGTCCGACCTCTGTTTAAAATTAAAGCCGAATTTACGAGCACCTTCAAAGAGCTTGTCCGTTTGGAATAAAATTGGAAATGAAGCTCGTGATGAAAAAAGCTCGTTACAACCCTATTAAAATAATGGCGTGTTGTTTTTAAGTTTGAACATTATTCTTGAATTTTATGGTCAGAGGCACTTAGGATTTAATAAGACTAGCAATGAAAATTTGTTATCAATAAGGACTTTATTTATAAAACAATAAATAAATGCACAATATTTTCAATCTATAGGTTAAGTACTAATCTCCACTTTATCTAATTGTAAGGAATGAATGATTTTGTTGGGGCTTTAAATTGACTCCACATTTAGCAGGTATTAGAATACTTGCAGTTGCAGTCGTCCCCGTGTTATGATTGCAAATAGTCTGGATGGCTCTTTTGTAATCCCTGGTGTGATATTATTTCGATTTTTACACTTTTAGGTGAGTTTCTTGCTGCCAAGGATGAAAATATAGATGAAGGAAAGTTCACTCACGTCAGTTCGGGCAAAATCCTTTCCGCCGTTGCTGGTCGTGTAAAAGTGGTTAAAGATGGTTCACACGTAATTAAAAGTATTATCTTTTTTCATTTTTGCTAGGCAAAAATATCAGTTGTTCCATTTCAAGAACCATGCCCAACTCCTGATATTGACTCAATTGTTCTTGCTAAGGTAATGTACTTGAGCGTCCTTTTAATGTTTGTTCCAGATTTCGTCCATCACTCGTCGATTCGCTAGATGTGAAATAATTGCAATTGACAATCGAGTTCTTGCAGGTCCTTTTCGAGGAATGATTAAACGGGAGGACATCCGAGAAACTCAGAAAGATCGTGCTGAACCATCCCTCTCCTTCAGACCAGGGGATTTAGTTCGAGCGAAAGTGGTCAACATTATTGGTTCCAGTTCTGGCTCCTACATCTCATCATGCCTTCCTGCTGCTGAAGAGTGTTCTCCAGTCGTTGGGACCATTGTTGCAGCTGCTCGGACGGTTGCAGGTGCTGTCAAGCCATCTCCAGCTCATGCTGTCTGTGGTTCCAGTTCAGCGACCACGACCTATCTTCTTTCAACTGCCCAACCAGAACTCGGCGTCGTAGTTGGCTTCGGACGGCCGTCTCTCAGTGGATTGACAGAAGTCCTTGGCGCTACTAGTGGCTGCCCGCTTCTACCTGCTTCTTGGACAGAAATGGTTTGTCCAAGGACCCTGACTCGGTTCCCGAGAAAGGTGGCTCGAGTTCCAGATGAACTTACGGATATTTTGTGCTCGAGTGCTATGCAAGGCATAGGTACTTCTGAGTGAAGGTTATATGTGTTGTGCTTAAATACGATGTGATGTTTTTGTTTTGTAAATAAAGATTTCGACTTAATAAGCTCTGTATTAATGTAGTTCTAGTCCTATGTAAAACTACCTTGAAGGATTAACCAAATTAGGCTAGACATCTGCTCATTATAATTTATATTTTTTTAAAGCCTAACAGATTCCAACGTCTCTATCGAATGATAACACCGCGAGTTGAGTAATGCTATATGCCTGTCGGGATTTATGAAATCACACGAGCGTTATAAATAGTAGATATCTGTTAACACTTGCCGATTAGGATCGGAGAAATTTGTGAAAATGTATCCCGTTCATGACATCGTAGTATGCTAATAACAGCCAATCATCGCTTAAGAAGGCAGGCAATGGTGTATGGCGGACGTTTCACGAAGACGTATTTCCTCCAGTAAGTTAGGGTGGCTTTCCTATCCACCTCCATACTGTTGCTGTTGCATGAGTGTCAGGGTATTTCCTCAACATGACCCTGGTTAATATTCGTGAGGGGATACGTTAATATTCACTGACTTATATTATTCCAATTCTTTCTGATAGTGTGCTTTTGAGCCTCTGACTCAGCGTCATTTAGTGTTTACAGAGGAAAACACAAAGTAGGGGTTATTGATAATTCAGTAGGTAATTGGCAAGGAAGTTAAAAATGAAGCTTTTAGTATTGCACTCTGAAGGCTTCTGTCCGTAGATTAGTGCTCCTAAAATTTGATCGAAAAAAAGAAAATATAGAGTGCGTTTGGGGCACGTTGTAGCATTCAATCAGGTTTATTCATACTTCTACGCTGTTCTAATTGTCACGCGGTGGGTTTATCGATAAACAAAGAACGGTTACTCAGTTAAATCCCTGGTCCCTTAATTCGGACCACCTGGGTTGAACAGGCTCAGCGCCGACACCTCTCTTTCCTTCCATTTGCTCTTCCTATGCCTTCATACACTCTCCTCACTTTTCTTCTCAGTCTTCACGTTTGCCCAGTACGCACTCATCCAACTTATTTTTGAGAAAGACAGTCATACTCTGTTAGACCTTTGGAAGATCAATATATCAACACACAAAGAGCGTTATGAGGTCAAACAATTTAAAATGTAGAAAAAAACAATGTTAAAAGATTGAGGCTAGATGCGGATTGAAGATGAAAGGTTGAAGCGAAAAAAATGGAGAGTATATTAATCAAATTAACTTGAATTGCTATTTTTGATATTTTTGAATGAAAACAGAATGGTGACGTATTTAACCATCTCAGTAACCTAAAAATCGGTCATTTAAGATGTGCTATTTTAATTACAGGATGTGGTATCAAAATCACAGCTGATGGTGCTGACCATTAATAGTATTGTTGAGATAATAGATAGTCTACAAATGGTATACTTCTGTTAATAACCACGTAAAAACAACAGCGCATTCGATAAGACATATAGTCTTTAAATTTACCAATATTTTACTTGCGAAATTTCAATTTTCAATCTATATTATTTAAAAAATTATGGAAAATCGCATGAACTAAAAAAATACGAAATGTTTGTTTTTCTGTCTAATTCCACCGGCGTATTTTCGTGGGTTATCAGAACCCAAATAGCCTAATCCTAATTAGAAATGGCTTCGATTGTTACTCCTGGATTAAAGTCTGGCAGCAAACCTGATTTGATATCCATTATTAATGGATTTGAAGGGGATGTACATGATGCTGTTTTCCTTAACAAGGAAAATTATATTTTGACGAGTTCCGAGGACAGGTTATTTTTTTTCAATCTAACTTTTCAGATCTTTGAGATTATGGGTGATGCGAGATAGTGGAAGATACTGGCCGTCGGTTGAAAAGGTGCTTCCGAGTAAGGTGGTTTATATTTCCCTTAATTCACTTGTTAGGTCCCGCCGTTATCATCTTGTACGACAGCCCATCAAGTCGAATTATCACAGGTCTTGCAAACGGAACAATATCTGATTTCACTCTTTCTGCCGATCTGAATTGCATGAATCACAACCGTGATATCCTAGCTCATGTTGACCGAATAACTGGTCTTATGTTTGTTAAAGAATTAAAACTCATCTTTTCAACGTCGAAAGATCAAATGTGTACCTGGTTTAATGATGAAACAGGTCAACGAATTGCTTCTTTCAGTATTGAAGTTTCTGGAACATGCTTACAGTAAGTAAATGAAATGCCTCCCGTTTGCCTAATACTTTTCAAGGTTTGATGTTGCTACCAAATGCCTATTTGTTGGCGATGCAAATGGAAGAATTACTCTTCTTAGTTTTGCGAAATCTCGTGATTTTTCATCTTATGAGCTAATCCGTCAATTTCATGGTCACACAAAAAGTGTCACGTCGATGTGCTGGGATGCAGTTACTTCTCGTCTCATTTCCTCTTCTGCGGACAATTCTGTCATTCTTTGGGATATTGGGGGTGGAAAAGGAACTGCGTATGAACTCCAAGTGAGTTATGTCTGGTATCTTTGTATTAGTCTTCCACTGAATTCGGAACTCTGTGCTCATGTCTTTTATATTCTTTTTGTGTGGTGCTATTTTCGATTTGGAATACAGTTTTATTAACTATTTAAGGGGCCATGCAAATCTTGCGAAAATATTACTCCTTACATTTACGATAGTAAAAATGGAATAATTTAGATTAACTTTAAAAGTGAAATTTTTCGGATCCTTATAAGCATTACTTTTTAAGGCCAGTTCGGTTTCTCTAACATTCCATGATTTGGTCCGAGGTTGAGAAATGACAAAGTTGGTTTCTATACTTCATCTCTATTTGCTCAAGCCCCATTTTCAATTTCTATGATATAATATTTTTGCTTGTATTCTATCGTATTAACCCTTTAACGCCCGATTTATTTTTTGAGAAATCCTCTCAACCGCACTCATACGTGTCACAGCAGACTTATACCGACGTGATGAGTTTTGGTGGTATCAGGCGAAGGCTATTGACGTATTGAACATGTTTCAAACGGCAATACCGCCTTCTGTTAAGAGTCTAGTACTGATGGAGCTTATTTTGAAAGAGGACAGCACGGTTCTAAGATCGTTAAAGGGTTAAATCACAATTCGAATCGAGTTACTACCT
Organism: Hymenolepis microstoma; assembly: GCA_000469805.3. Lineage (NCBI taxonomy): Eukaryota > Metazoa > Platyhelminthes > Cestoda > Cyclophyllidea > Hymenolepididae > Hymenolepis > Hymenolepis microstoma. The sequence continues at coordinate 2,344,248 of LR215995.1, read as the reverse complement.
TTCTTTATCTTTTAAGGTTCTAAAAGTCTATAACTAATTTTTATTACTTGTATTACTTTCATCGATTCTATGATTGATTAATTTCAAGCCTTTAATTCAATTTCATTCTGTTTGCAATTTGCTTAAATAAGCCAGATTTATTCTCATTCGAATAGTGTTAATCGTGATTAACAAGAATTGTGCCATTAAATGGAGAGCCGTAGAAGTCTATTGATATTTCTCAATAAAGAAGCGTCAGGCAAAGGAACATATCGCATTCTTATTTTTAATTGCCTTACACTATCCATTTTATTAAAACGTTCAAAAACGAACTAAATTGTTGCTAACACGCGATATTTCCATCTTTATCCCCTCATATCTAGCAATTGAAATGGCCGCTCTTAACAAGCAACTGTGGGCAAATGAAAGAGCATCGTGTTAAAATCTCTGAAATGCAACAGTTTAATCTAATTGATAGACTTTTTTCCTTTCTCTTTCATAGATATTTTTCAGACATGCATTTTTAATTGGAAAATTCGTACTTTTGTGGATTAAACGGGAAAACGATCTCTTATTTGATGACCACTTTTTACCTACACGAGCTTTACCTTTCTGTAGTGATCTATTTTTCATATGTGCATCCTACTCTCCTGTTTTTTTAACAAAAATTAGCCGCATAAATATTAGATTTCCATTAAATTTTAATCTAATAACCCTATCAATTCCTCTTAAATGCGAATGTGCAAAGGAATAACTTTATAATATAATTAGAACTATCAGCTGTTGTAATCCTTACTACACCCGAGACGAAATAAAAGAACCTGCAGACTTCATTTGGCAGGGGATTCTTTTAGACTATGGCAAAATGACTGAAGTAATTAATTGAAATTAAGGTCAGGCAATAACAGTTCGTTACGGTTTACGTTTCGGAGACTCCTCATAGCCCTGGAAATTGACCATGAGCTATTATCTTTTTGTCCATCAACTCATATTTATGGTGACTTGTTAAAAGAACGTGGTCATGTAAAAAATTGCATGCAACATACAGTCCTTTAGATTACTTTAGATGATGTTTGAATATTAATATTAAAGTGATTGGTTAATTAACAAGTACGAACCTTGATGCTGCTTCTCATCGTTGATAGTCGTTTCGAATGACTCTTAACTGTTGTTGCAAGACGTTTTGTTGATTGTATTTTGCCTCTTCTATAGGGTCACAAGAGCACTGTTACGACGGCCAAATGGTGGCACAGGCCGTTGTCATTGTCAGCAAAAAGCGGTGACCGGTCTTCGTCGGCTGGTGACGCACGCCCAGCTGCCAACTATGCAACTTATGTCATTTCCGTAGGTCTAGACGGTCTGGTCTATTTCTGGCTAGTGGATGGGGAAGATTCACGCGGCAGACGGGTACATCGCCAAGAGACTCCCAACTGGGCCGAATCAGATGTCTGCCAGCTCTGCAACACCGCCTTCTTCTGGAATATTAAGAAAATGTGGTCTGATATGGCTGTCGGTGTTCGTCAAGTAAGTTTCTTCTCCGTTAACCGATTTTGGCATCCTCATTGGCGTAGTTATTTTCTAAGAGTCGTTTTGAAGGGGGACCGCGCTTATAATCATCAGTTAACATTATTCGAATTTTCTTTCCTTTAAAACTGGGCAATAGGAAGCTTTTGAGAGAATAAAGCGAGACAATTCAAGTTTAATAAGGAGAAAGTGGGATTAAGAATTCTCTTCCTTTATTCAAGTAGGTTGTAGGGAAATTTGGGTTTAAATACAAACACTCGAGGTAGAGAAACCGATTAATGAATCAAAATCTCGCAATGCTGAAGCAATTTAGCTTTGATTTATGTGCCTTTCTAAACTAAAGGGATATGTTTTTTTTCTCAAGATTGAATTGTTTATAGTCGGTCTTTCGATAATTATTGATTCATGTGGTCGATCATTTTAATCAGAATCACCGCTGCACTCTGACTTTTCGGGCGAGAACCTTACTATTACTCAGTTGTGAAGTAGTACTATCGCAGTTAGTTTACTTGTAAAGTCACTGCCGTTTACAATTTACTGGGTAGATAGGGAGTGTGGGATCGTATGAAGCAGAAAGCGATGAAATCCAGTGGCGTTGCATGATCTTATAATCGGTTGAGGTGAATTTCGGACTTTGGTCGAGACACGAATTTTCGTTTGTTTATGCTAACTTTATAGACAAATGAAATTTATTGTAGCTGCACTTGAATCGGTTTTTCTACACAGCCACTAGGATGCCTTCAGTATCGGACTACTAGTTCCACTAAATTGCCTCTTCCACTGTACCTCTAACAGTTGGAAGGACGTGAGTAACTGAATACGTCTATTCAGTTTATGCATAGATGGAATTACTCTTTTAGTGCCGTTTCAAATGGTTTTATTAGACCAACAACGTGGGTTTCAAGGACATACTCTGTTCTAGATTGAACACCAGAACGCGAATGTCTCATTAAATATCGAGGCAACCGTAAATATGATGATTAACACATCACTGTGTAACTAATTTTATTAAGTCTCGGGATAATTGTGGATTCGTGAAAATTACTCTGGAGTATGAATTCAAAGTTGTGTATATAATCTCTTCACTCATTGAATAGCTTTGTGAATTTAGCAATACCTATTTTGCCTACTGATACAGGTTAGTTTAGCTAGCGTATATTTTCCGTTCAGCATAAAAATTTACTTATGTTAAAATGTTTTTTTTTTCTATGCTAATGCAATCACCATTAAGTGACCCACAGAACCAAGTGTATCTAGTTTGCCGTGTTTATTAAGTTAGGACAAACAAATGACTCAACCTGATGCCTTTAGCCTCAAGGTTGCTGATTTTAAGATGTTGGAACCTGATACAAACTGGGTGGTATAGAAGACATGACCATGAGCTGTTCAAGGCAGTTGTCATAAGTCTATTTATTCGGCACCGTGTGTATATACGTTGTATCTCTTGTTATTTTTGTTATATTTTTCTACATTCATATCCGCATACGAATATATACCCTTTCTTCTTCTTGTTTAGAAAAAAATTAGCTCCGGGTTTTAGCTGCGTTAGAAAATCAAAAGTCGTTTTTTTACCTATATCTCTAGTATCCAGCCAACTTATAATAAGTAACATTTTTTACGATAGTGTCTTGCATTGGATGATTAGCTGATTAATCCATTTTCCACATCCACCTACGTGGTTGTGTATTTGATCTAATTGTGCCGTCAGTTGTTTATTTCACTTGCAATCCGAGCACAGTTGGCCGACAATGCACGAACTCCCAGTTTGTGTTAACTGTACTTTAATTAATATTAATTTATTCAAATGCGTTTATCAGTGTGACTCATTAGCTGTTATATGCTGGGCTCATAGGTAATCTTATCGTCAAACCAAATAAAAGGTGATGTTATCCGTGAAATACTTGAAACATGTATTATCATTTTTCTAAATGGTAACAGCGAACATCGGGTGTTTGTTTTTTTACAGCCTCTGATTGTTTATATATGTGCTGCATAAAGTGTAATTTTTAGTTTTCTACACTTAAGTGGAAGTGAAGTGATTGGACACCTAATTAACTGTGAAATTTATTCAGTTGACGAATTTTGTGTTGAAATATATTTCATAACGAAAATTTTCATTGTCTCGGTGTGGGTATGTCGATGGTTTTGCGTTAAACGTGTACTTCAACTCTAGCCGCCATAAATGAATTGTGCAGAATTGCTAGAAGGGCTAAATGAGGATGGAGCTTCAAGAATGCAGGTTTCGCATCTCACTGTTCAAGAAAAGTGTTGAAAGATACCTCCTTCTACTGGGTTTAGGAAGATCATAGCATTTGGTGTATCAAGAACATTAATTTCACCTTGTTATAGTTTAAACACTCAGAAGTAAGGAATATAACGCAATGTTTCAACAACCAATTTTTTTATCTCGACCATTTAGAGGAGATCCAAGCTTACTCCTGCAGCAGGAAAGATAATATTTGGCTTATGAAATATGCGACAACAGAACCATTAGTTATTTATCGTTTATGAACTAATTCTCAAAAATTTTCTTTCATCACCTTTTAATGGATTTGTCGCTGAAAGCTTTATACCTTTCAAGTACCGGTTAAGATAATGTCTATTAAAAGTTAGATAAGGTCAGCTTGGGGCTAATGACAGAATCTTAAGACACTTTACCTACGACCGTCAAATTTAATTGTTGTTCTAAAAGAAAGAGAAAAGTAGTGAGTTTTGGCAGTACTATTGCTCAGATTCCATTTTCATAAGTTGCTCTACATGCAAAAATAACAAATAAATGCCCATTCTGACGTAAGTGTATTTCCTTTGACTTTCAGCACCATTGTAGACGCTGTGGAAAGGCAGTATGTGAGAAGTGTTCTCTGAATCGTTCCGTCTATCCCATCATGGGATTTGAGCGAGAAGTCCGAATGTGCACCGAGTGTTTCAAGGCAATTTCCGGCGAAGAGTAAGTTGCACGATTCTTCATTTCTGATGGTCTGTGTTGTTTTTTTGTTCAGTCTAACAAGCCTAGCTCATTACTACGATGCCCGTCATCCCATTGTCCGGCAACATCTCCTTGGTGACCAGAACATTATGCTGACGATTGGAAAGAACAAGGAAGTCAAGGTAGGGATAGCTTTTCTGATAGCATTTATATAACTATACTATTGTAATATTTTTCATGCGATATGGTAGAAGTTCTTGCTGTGTAAGAAGATATGACTGATATTCTTAAATAAATTTTCAGTAACGCTACGAGTTAAAACCACTTCCCTCTGGGATCATGAGCTACAGAGTTGATGTAACATCACAAGTTGGGAAAGTGGGATGAGAGGAGTAGAATAGGTGTGTTTAGCTAACCGTCTATGAGACATAAGGAAGAAATATCACATGAGAGAAAAAGAGTTGGGTCAGTTCATTTGTTTTTATAATTTGAACCCGTGCAGAATGGCAAGCTCTCTGCTCTGTTATCATTGCACTATGCATCGAACCCTGTTAGTATTGTTAGCTAACAGTTAGCTGATGTCTTAACCGGAATTTCACTCTGACCTATGTTATCATTCATGGGCGTAAATAGTTGAAACGTAATTGAATTAAGGCATCTTTAAAATATCATCCTAATACTTACTAATAGTTATTTTGTAATCAATCGAGGAAGTGTTATGAGACCTTTTCTTGGGGCGCTTTATGAATTCTTTATTCGGCCGTTCTTGTGTAGATCAGCATCTAATTTACACTTTAAAAACTATAATCTTGCGTGGATAAGTCTCAAACCTTTCATCACTGTTATATCGGTAACCCTTCGAGGTGGACCATTTTTAACTCACTTGCTCGGCTTGGCTACAGAAACTGCTACAATTCACCATGCACTAAAATGCCGTACAGGTCCTTGTACGCGGTTCCCAACGCACATTAGTTTAATAGATAAAATCTTTCTTACAAAATTAGCTTCCCATTCTAGGTCTGGGATCTCAAAACATTCCTGTGATTAAAATCCCTCTCCCTCATTCTGATACACCACCTTCCTGTCTCAAGTAACTGCAATTTCCTCATTGGATGTCCTTTTTGTGCTGAATTCTCATTGTGACTTACCCTCACATCCTTAAAATCACAAACAAATTATTCCCATTGAGTTATGTAAATGCTTTGCGTGCTCTATTCTCTTACTCAACATATACGCTAGTACATTTAATGCAAAGATGAATTTTACATTGTAATTCATAAAATGAGGTAACGAAGTATGAATGTTGGGTATTGTAAAAGAGGTCCTTGAGAGTTGAATCCTCACTTATCCCATTCCGGCCAAGTAAAACAGTAGTGCATGCGACGGTTGGCATATTCGGGGTTTATTTTCTCCTCATTTAAGCGCAGGAAAATTGGCATCCCTCTTCCGACTATCTGATCGCTTGATAAACTATTCAGGTGGGCAAGCTGCTTTCGGATGTAGTGGACTAGTGTAACTAGTTGCTCAGCTGAAGTATCAGGGGACGAGATAAAGAGGTTTCTCCAAAGAGCTGCAGCTAATGCGGGATCTGAATGCATTAGGAGGGCTTCGTCATAAGCTAAAACGGAGCCGAAGAATTGACTCTTGAATTGATCTACGTGGCCATGTTGTTTGCGAATTATGCCGAAGGGCTTCATTCGACTTTTCAGGTCTGTCCATATTAACTACAACGGTGTGGTCGACATTTAAGTAGTTTTGACTAACCTGGATAAAAACATTCCTGATAGCTCGACCCTCTTGTCCTTCTCTGCGTAAACGCACAAGACACATCCAGATATGTAAAGTGGTAAGAGAGAACCAAGTTTGAAAGGTGTCTGGGAGATTTAATTTTTCAACAAAATCCGTAAATTCAGGATACTCTGCGCAAACTGTGTATAGGTTTTCACCAGACAGTTTTAATCGTCCATTATTATACCTTAGGCCGATTCCCATTTTATATTTAAGCGAATCAATAAGTCCTGGTTCAGTCTGTGATATAACTTGAGAGGGAACAGATGAAAATGGTTGAATGGCTGAAAAAATACGTACGATGCCGCTGTTAGCTACGCATCGAATTCGGGAACGGATCCCAAGCATGATTCCGTCTACGAAGAGATAGCTATGTAGGTTAGATTGGTATGGGCTATTGTAGCAACCTTTAGATTTCACAAGGTTAGGAACTCAATTATTTTCCAAGAATGCATATAACTCCTCCTTAGGCGAATAAGTATTAAATTAAATAAGAATCTTTTTCGCACATAATTAATCTTTTATGCTCTTTTTGGATGACTGAAAATTCCCAACTAGGTAAAAGACTAATTTCCAGAGGTGCTAGCTTTTCCTAAATGGGGCGAAATAACATATTAATACATAGAGTTATAATAAGATTACATTAATATGCTAAATGCCCGAATAAAATTTTGTTTACTTATCTGCACAGATATAATATTATATGTATTTACAGATTACGACTTAATATGAAAATCATTAATGTATTCATCTGTATGCATATTTTCGTGCTTAAAATAGCGAATGTAAAATTGGTACTAAATCTTTCACTGTTTTAATATGGCTTAAAAGTAAGTTCGTAATTTCAAATTAAACTCCTCAGACCTATAATGGCTTTTTAGACCTGAAAATTTGGCATTATAATTAGACCTTAGATTTCAAATATCTCTATTCTTCTAAACATCCTGGAACTATTCCGATTAATTAAAATAATAATAAACGCCAAATTCCAAAAAATGTGCACAGGTAAGGCCTGAATATCGAATAAAATTGTAAATTTGAAATCATGAGTAGGTGAGTATGATGAATAACCAAAATTTAAAATTAGAGAAAGAATTAAATTCTGAAATTATTGGATTATTTAGTGAAATATACGAGTCTTCAGGCCCTATGAAAATAATTTAGAGTAAAGCACGTATTATTTCTTTGTATTCATGTTTTATACTTTTTTCATCCAAGAAGATATTATTTATGAGGTTTGTATGCTATTATATTTGATGATAAAACCCAAAACACCTTACGAAAGTTGAAGTGTTTGAAGCAATGCACGTTTTGTTTTTCTGATATATATTAGTTTTACATGCAATATAATACAGTTAATAACGAACTGTGTGATTACAAACAGAAGATTTTCCGAATTTATGATCATAGTTTTATATTTTCTTGTGATATCTTCTCTAGAATATACAATTTTCTTGAGTTCTTCAAACATAATAAGTTTTAGGAAGGAAATGACTACTTAATTTATTGAGCGATAATCCAATATTTAAATGTTTTATTTTGCTACTGTGGGGTGTGAAATAGACTTACCTCCACGTGGTGCACCTTGGGCAACGTATACTCATACGGCAAAAAAGTCTTTGTACCAGCAGTTGACCTAAAACTACCGTGACTCGGCTGTATGTCATATTCGACCACTTCCACAGTACTCACTTTACCTTACCTTTTCCCTATCTTTGTGTCTGTCTTTTTTACATCTGTGAATCTCTGTTCTGTTCCCCTTCTCGACTTTTTGTGACTTTGATGTTCTTCTCCACTGTGAAGCCTGAAGTCAACTAAATGGTTAATGATAACTATTATAAAGCCTGCCATCCGATATAAATAAATAAATTTTGCTACTATTAACGCTGTAACTAGGAGCATTCTAACTCACAATTGTGAGTGGCAGATAGGAAGCATACATAACTTTGTTGTATACATTTTATCATTTTGCACTTCAGGATAAGGTAAAAAAATAAATTCTGCTTCCCGACTATTTTAATTGTCTATTCTTTAATAGCTTTGTGGTCTTATTTGTGCATTTAAAATACTTCATTCCTAATTATGATGAACCACTTGATATGCCTTCGCAAATAAAAAATTTATTTTGTTTTTCATTAATGGAATTTCAACACACATTTTGTAAACTAATGAATGGTATCAAGTTCCATTTTTAATGTGAGTACCTGTCAAGCCTTCTGAGAAGGTGATTTATTAAGACAAGTACGTGGAAATATTTATTTTTGGGGACACAACTTTGGCATGACTAATGCAGAATCAATAACCAATTCCAATACAATCAATCAAGTCAAGGTTTGATTGATTTTAAAAGAAAAAGAATAATAAACTGAATAAACTTCAAATTATATTAACTTAAGAAGCATTTTAATTAAATAGCCTCTATTGGTTTCTAAGGCAACCAACATCAAGCGAAGTATTTTCCAGTCTTTTGGGATTTTTACAAGTTAACGTTCATGTTATCCAAATGCTCAACCTGAACAATCCTCTCTAACGAATTCCCTTGTACAAAAGTGCTCGTGTAATCAGCTGGGCTATGTGTAAAGTATGGAAAGTGGTTGCTGGATACATTACGAAAACTACCAATATTAAATGCAGTCAATGTTACTCTACGTCACCTAAATTCGATTCCAGACTGGCTGAGAGACGGCTTCCGCACCTTTCAGTATGTACTTGTGCGAATGATATTCCTTTGATCAGCCTTGATAGCATTGTGCTCTCCACAAACCAATCCATAAAAATACAAATCAGAATATGATTATGAGCCTATGAGGGTTCGGTCTTGGGAGTCGGAAATCATTTCTCCAGGAAGCCTTAGGGTTGTGCCGAGTATAAGTTCCGCCGGACAGCACCAAAATCTTCCTTCTCAGTACTTCTAATAGAAAGAAGAAGGACAGAAAGACGTTCTACCCAATTTAAGCTGGAGGAAATAGCGATGACTGCTGATTTAGGCTCCTGGCGAAGAAGTTCGACGAGACCGTTGGCTTCTGGGTGGTAGACGGTGGTAAGGATGTGGTTTGAGCTAGTTTAATTCCCAGAACAAGGAAGAAGTAAATTGCGATCATCTGTCGTGATAACGGACGGAACACCAAATATGGATATCCACTGTTCTATCAGAGTTTTCGCCACCGACGCAGAACTGCGATTGGTCAGCGTGTGAAATGATCAGTGCAGGTTAAGACGTAAGTGAAAGAGTTTGATGGGGGGAGAGGACCGACAATATCAACATGGATATGTCGAAAACGGGCCTCGGGGTGAGACAAACAGGCGAGAGGACTTCGGGTATGCGTGTGGACTCTGCTGGCTTGACAAGAGAGGCAGTTTTTGGCCCACTGACGAACATCCTGTCGTGTGTTCTTCCAAACAAAACGGTCAGTGATCATATTTGCTGCAGAGCGACTGCTAGGATGCGAAAATCCATGGAAATGGTGGAAAATCTTCCGGCGATGTGCTTACGGGACGAATGGTCTCGGCTTGTCGCTTGGTGACCCTGACGTGATCCAAGCCTGAGTCAATCCGCTCAGCAGAGAACCACTGTCTCATTGACACTTCGATCTCTTTTCCAATCGCACTACGCACCCGGTGATCCTCTTCCTTCTCGAACAATCACCACTCATTCAACCCTCTCCTTTCGCTCACTCTTACCCCCTCAAAATGTAAAAAGAAACCGAATTCGCTATCCCTCTGTGTACCCCCAACTTCGATTCAGAAAACCCCAATGTCTGGTGTACGCAACTTGAAATGATACTCCGTCTAAGAGGCGTGACTAAGCGAGGAATCTTGTTCCAGTATACTGTTGCCAGCCTTCCGAACGCCATCGTTACCCAATTTAAAGATATAAAATCCATGCTGCCGGACAACAACTCCCATTACCGGTTCAAGCAAGCGATCATCAGCCGTTTATAAGTGTCCCGAGAGAAACGGTTAAACCAACTCTTTTCACAAGCTGAACTCGGAGATCGTTTTCCTTCTCAACTCTTACGCCACATGCGAACCTTAGCTAGTGGTTATGAGTTGAAAGACGAAATCCTCAAAAATTTATAGATGAATTGCCTACCTGGAAGCATGGTGCCATTTTTAATTACCAGTCCTTTCCGAGACGACCTTGATAAGTGGGCTGAAGAGGCTGATCTAATTCACAACCATAACGATAGACCAGGCGTAAACACAGTGAAGACTTCAGCCTCCGCTGATACCCTTTCGCAACAACTAAACACCCCCTCGGATCGATTCAAAAAACTAGAATTGCTCGTAGTAAACTCACTGCATCTCAACAGACAGCGCTCTATTACGCCTAGGAGACGCCGGAGCCCCTCAAGATATGATGACCAGATCTGCTACTGCCACCGAACAAACGGGAACAAGGCCAGAAGATGTCGACCTGGTTGTAAATATGCGAAGAACAAAACCCGCAGCCCCTCGAGAAAATTCCACGCTAGGCAGTAAAGGCGACGACTAAGCCTGGGTATTGCCCCAGGAATTCGAAACTTAGATTCCTAGTAGACACCGGTTCCGAAGTCAATGTTATCCCTCGTTCCGCTGTAAAACGCTGCCTACAACACAAAGATCCTCACCTACGGCCAAAAGTTCCTCAAGTTTGATTTAGGGCTTCGCTGGGAGTTTCCATTTGCAGACGTTCGAAAACATATCACCGATGCTGATTTCCTCCCAAAGTTCTGAATTCTGACGCATGGTGTTCGAACTTCAAACAGTCCATGGGCTTCTCCTTTGCACATGGTCGCGAAGAAAAACAGTGACTGAAGACCATACGGAGACTACCGGGCAATCAACCAAATGACCGTCCCAGACTGCTACACCATGGCAAAGTCATGTTTTCCAAGCTCGACCTTGTCCGAGCCTATCACCAGATTCCTTTGGCCCCAAAGGATATCGCAAAGACGGCCGTCATTACACCATTCTGCTTATTCGAATACTTACGCATACCTTTCGGCCTTCGCAACGTGCCCCAATCATTCCAGCGATTGATGAATCAAGTTCTCCGTGGGTTAGATTTCGTTTTCACATATATTGATGATGTGCTCATTGCCAGCTCCAACCTGGACGAGCACAAACAGCACCTACTCTGAAAAGTCTTCGTCGCTTCCTAGGCGTAGTAAATTATTACGGAAAATTCATTCCTAATTGTGTCCAAGTTCTTAAACCTCTCAGAGATTTGCTTAGAGGTAACTCGAAGCATTTCAAGATGATGCCAGAGGCCGAATCAGCGTTTTCTGTAGTAGAACAGCAACTATCAGAGGCGACTTCATTAAACCACCTTGATACCTCTGGCGAGACACGCACTGTTCCGGAGACCGATGCATCCCAAGTTGCAGTCGGAGCAGTCCTGCAACAGATGGTTAAAGGTGAGATGCAGCCCCTTTCCTTTTACCCAAAGAAGCTCAAAGCTACAAAGACGCATCATAGTAGGGAACTGCTCGCCATTTATTTGGCAGTCAAACATTTCCGGCATATATTGGAGGGACACCAATTTACGATTTTCACCATAAACCTCTAATTTACGCCTTTCGGGCCACATCAGATCATCATTCTCCCAGAGAAACCCGATATTTGGATTTCATCTCACAATTCACGAATGATGTACAACATATTGACAGCGCTAGCAACGCGGTTGCCGATGCAATGTCTTGTATGGAATTGAACCAAATCGTCGTACCCTTTCTTAATCTGCAAGTTCTGATTTCCGAACAAAGGTCAGACCCAGATTTCACGGAAATCGAGTCCAACCCACCATTACGTCTCGAATTTTTACCCCTACCGGACTCTGATACTCAGATCCATTGCGAAATTGCACGGCCGCACCTTCAAGCCTGTCTATGCGCGCATGCAATGACGTGTCCCACAAATATGAAAATAATTTTAACATTGAAATACGCACGCTAAATAGCCAAGCATTATAATAAATAAAGAGAAGAGAAAACGTATAGGAATAATGTAACCTAAGATAACAATCTCTAAATAAAAAAAAAACGAAAAAGAGAAAAGAGAAGACGAATTCGACGATTCAATATCTTTGCATGATAAGATAGCCACCCTAGTCAATTCGTGCCTTGCGCAAGGTTATTAATTAGCTTAAATATTAATTGATATTTTCACTTTAAAAGAAAAAATTCAAATAAAATGCTAGTTATATTAAGAAAACTATTTAATAAATCGAATTCGTTTATTTTTCTGCCGGTAATATTAAAGTCAAGAATCGTAAATTAATTGACACTAAAAACATGGTGCTACCCTTTTTTTCATAAAAGGCAACGCTCTGTTGAATCCAGTTTCTTAAGACAACATTTCGAGGCTTTGATCTGGGTGTTCTATATTTGTGATTTTCAGAGCTTGTAGAGCAGGCGATGTAAATCGAATAGCTTTAAGCATGTAGGTTAGATAGCAGACGACAAAACACATTGTAGTTTATTTGAGCACAACTTAAATAAAATAACTCATTTTACGACTTATATAAATTTATCCATTTATTGATGATATTATTGCATGAGTAAGAGAAAAATAGGAAAAAAATAACTTCGAATTTTTGTATATTTTATGCTTCATGCAACTGAAAATTTTTAGTTCAGTTTAGATAAGTAACGTAGTTTGGCGTTTGTTCTCATGCATGTCCATCACATATCAAAGAAGTAAAGAAGAGCGCGGAAAAATTTTGAAAGCAAAAAGATTAATTTGGCTTCTTTTGGTGCAACCGCCATTTGTCTACGGCTTCACCCACATAGGTGCTGCCAAGGGTTGCTTTTGAATTTGGGCAGATATGACCTGCTTTATTTACTTATCAGTAATTCCCTTTATCTGCACTTCCATATTGACAGTAATTTTATACTTTACTGAGTATTATTAAAGCTCCAAATGGATCTATTTTCTCTAGTCATATTTTGACAAGTGAAAATTTCCTAAACAAAGCCAACCATTTCAAAGGGGTGTCTTTTCGTTTCCCTTTTTTTGGTTTTTTTCATAGACTACTGAAGTATGAACATGGGGATAAAATATGTTTTTGTAACTTCTCATCGCCCACTCATGAAAAGTGTATGACTTTTCTAAACTGTAATACAGTTAGGAGGTTAAGTACTAGGTATCAGTAAACAACAGCCACTATTTCAGTATAGTAAAGGGAAATTTAAATTGAATGCAATGGATGCACTAATTCTATGCATTCGTCTAAAGAATCTGCGATTTATTATGATTGATGATAAATATGTGTCATATATCATGTGAAATTCCCTCCAAATAAGATACTGGTTTTGGGTATAGACATTAATTATAATGCAGATAAGATGAGCTGACGTATTAGACACTTCATTCACGCTACTTGCACTGCCATGGATGAAAAGTGTGCTGACAAAACTTACTTTTTAAAATTTAATTTACTATATCCATTCATTCTTTTTAATTTTAATTCCGGTGATGCAGGCTCTGACTGTTCGTTTTTATTTGTTTTCTTGGCAAGACAAACAAATACATACATTTTCATCATTTCGCAACATCAAAACACACAAAGAGGAAGTATATGCTCTTGTAAGAAGGACAAGGGAATTAGGAGAAACCTACCCCAAGTGAGTAAAAAGGACCTTAGGTCAATGAATTTATTACAAGTTGAAATACGACTAAACTTGTTCAGTCTCTTTTTTACATTAATAATCATGCACAAATCTTGATGTCGAACTTCCTTTTTGCTAACCGTAAGTTTTTTGCTTTTCATTTCTTCCCCCAATGATGCATTTGTGCTAAAAGTGTGTTCATATTTAGTCGATGCGATCGAAAAATTGATCAGAATATTTGATTATCAAAAATATTTATGGGGCGTTTATTTCTCAGAAGGAGAATAGTGAAATATAAAAATTTCGTGTTTGATAAGAGCAGATATCTACAGAGCTTGAGTTTTTATTTAAACCTTATGGTTTTGACGATTTTAGAACAAATAATTTCATAAACGAGCATTTCATTTCAACTCCAGTTCCATGATCGTATGTTTTACAAATGATTTTTAATTTAGTTAATAAGGGGAGAGAATTTCTGGTAGAATCTCAAAATAACCCAAGACTGCAGAGTAGATGTGGTGCTCTTAGGTGCTCTTACAAACCCATTTAGTATGCAGATGCATGTTGGCCCCGATGTCGCGACAGTTAATCTTGACAAACGCCTCCCTTGCTTGGTCAGTATGTTGGCCTTCATGCAGTAATTGCATTATTTCCATAAATGGGGCCATTGTCCATAAGAATAAAGTAATGCCACTGTGAGTGACTGTGGTCTAGTAGTCTCTCTATCCATGCTGAATCAGCTTTAAACCACCAATATCTTGCAGACCCAAAAGTCATTGTGTTGGAAACTATCGTTCTAGAGGTGGATATTATTACAAATATATAAGCACCAATGACGGACTCATGTTTGATACACTCATGAAGAAGTATTTATCAATTTCTCCATTCTCACTAATTCGAATGCAACAGCATTATGATTTGTTGTAAACCAATGAAGTATGCGTCCTGATAGATATGAACTCACACAAGTATTTACTTTAGGCTCTTAGAAATGCGTGAGTAAATGCTCAGAAAAGGCACCCAAACGCGAATTAGCCAATGCGTAGGATGAAAAACCAAGCTGTGGTTAAATATATAAAGAGTGAATGGAACATCAATATTAATAAGAGTGAAGCACGTTTGGAGGAATTGTAATATGAAAACAAGGTGAAAATAAGGCTTTCTGAGGTGGTCAGATTAACCCAGCTTACTTACGTGCATGTTTGCTAAAACATGCCTCAGGTACTCGAGTCTCAAAACAACAACTTCGACGTTTTTTATCAAATCAATTCCGCCATCTATCGCTGGTAAGTCTGCTAACACTATCAACCACCATCGAATCCTTTGGAAAGCTGCAATACCACAATAGGCTTAGCCGAATCTGTAAAAAGATGACTTTAACCTTGGTGGGAAAGATGAAACACCTTATTTCAGAAAAATCATTTGGTGCAGAATTTGGGAGCTTTTCTACCTCAAAAACTCCTTGCGTATGAGCAAAGGCACTCAAGATATAGTGGCAGAAAAGGCAGGCAGTATGATCCAAAATGCCAGGCCTCAGAGAATAGAAGAGATTTCTCTTCAAACTTAATTAAAGTAGTTGTGTCCTGACAAAGGATAAAGTCCTAAATAGACTTTTAGTAAATAACTTCAAATATGAAAACGCCTAAACATGTGTTATCATTTCAATGTGAGGATTAGCATCGAGTAGAAATCTAAATGGTTCTCACGAATCCTGCATATTTTTTCCAAGAGTGAGCGAGAATGAACCATGTGATAAGAGGACTTTTACTGTTTCAGTTTCACTTTTTTTAGATGTTTAGGTTGAATACCAAAATAAAAATTTGTGTTTAAGTCTATCTGGATATTAGCGCTTTATAGAAATTATGGTTGGCTTGCAGCGGATTGGTACACGAATAGGCCTTAACTAGATCTCACCAATCTCCATGTGGAGTAACTCCCGAAATTAGCTAAGCTGCTTCAACAATATCGAGGAAAGAGAATACATAGTGTGAATAGTGTTTATTGTTGCTGTGTGCCACTGACACAGACCTTAGTCATTAAAATACAATTAAGAGTTTCTTAAATAATGAAGAGTCTGTTGACTAGTGGTTGGCCGAGAGGTCTCTGTGCTCACCATCGCACTTGCGCCCTATGTGATAAGCGGCACGGCCACCCCTTCGAGTATGTTTGAGTGTACATGAGATTTCGACCAGGTTATCAACCAATTCAGCTCATTATGTCTGTAACTTTAGTTTATATAATAAAAGACTATCCAAAGAGGCACAAATCCTTAGTAAAATCTCTTAAAAGATATTCCTTTTGTAATCCAATGATTTCAACTGCTTACTCAAGACAGCAGTCATTGCCATGTCAGAGAGACTATTATTGTGGCGGGTTAAGATTATTTTTCATAAGAGCAAAGGAGAAAAAAGAACCGAGAAGAATAAGGCAAACTAACAAAACAAAACATCTTCACTTCTCAACTCAAAAATGAATATGTATCTATTATTTCCCAAAAGATAAATTGAAAAGAATCTCATTGGAGATGATTTCACTGCTGGGAAAAAGAATTGTGGTATATCTCATCTTGTTCACTCTTGTCTTTCATAATACTTAAAGGCAGGAAAATAAACACTGAAAGACCTTGTGAATCATTGCGTCGCTGGAACATGAAGTCCAATTTTTCGTTCGTCAAAAGCGCACAAACACTTTTCGCTCAAATTCTCTTGAGGTTGGGATTCGAGCTTTTGAGACAATAATGATGATTTTTGACTTTTTTAACCGTAGTGGCCTTGTCAAATCAACATCTTCATTGGTGCTAGGATAAAATTGCTTTTGTCGTAAATCTGCTTAGGGCCTCTTTTCAGTTCTCCTTGGTACTGGATGACTAAAAACAGGCTAATATAGTCATGAGAGCACCAGTTCGTTTGTCTGCTAGAATTCATGTTGTCATTTTTCAGAGCCAAGTAGTTGATTTGAAGTATAATGAAGCATGATTAATGCAATGATTTACAGAGTTATTATACGCAGCTACCAAATCAACAGTATAACACAAGATGAACAGTGAACTTTAAATGATACTTTTCAATATGGCTTAAATATCCACATAATATCAAGTAATTTTAGGTGCAAACAAGTTTTAAAATCCTTTCCCAAGTTAAAAAAAAAACGTTTTTTAAGGTGAACCAAGACGATAGCAGAGAGGAAGCAGACGGTGTGATTTCGTTACACACTTAACTATCGCAAGTCACGGTGAAATTATGCGTAAAAGTGTAAACGAAGTATCCTTAGGGAGCTCATCTGTTTTGTACCTCTTTTAGTCAATGCTCAAAAACTTCAGATATTATGTTCATTTGTACTAAGCTCACTCATATAATTTATATTTGAAGTATCACAGATAAATTTTGCTATTGTCCAGCACTTTTAAAATCTATGTCAACTAATTACGTTCTTTGTTTAACTCAATAAGGTCATGCGATTTGTCTGGCAAACGAAGTAGTTCATGTGCAATAATCGTGTGTCAATCAGTAGACCCTACAAATTAAACAGAAAACACTTTATCATAAACGTAGAAGAACCTGATCACCTGCTCGTAAGAAATTCATCGATAATGGTGGCCCAGGTCGCACCAAATTCGGGCATCACAGTTGCACCATTATTTTATGTAACTTCGTCGATATGCGTTTTGGAAAAAACTCAATTTAAGAAAAGCAGTTAAAAGGCTGTGAATTTTAAGAAGTTGACACAATGACTTTATGAAATTTTCCAGCTTCACTTTTCATAGTATCGAAGTTGAGAAACGGCGGAGAATGTAAAACCTTCAATTAACCTTTTGCTGAATTGGTGGAAAGGTGAAACTGAAGAATTTCAGTCCTACTAAAGGAGATTTATATGTAGAATTAGTGGTGATTTTACACATCTTTTGAATATTACAATAGTATGATAAATATCAGGAAAGTACGGGTGATTGAATGCCGTCTCTAGCAGTGAATTATTGTTGGTTATTCAAAATAAGAAATTTCAATATCAAAGGGTTATAAAAAGTGTATATTTTAATCTCCAGTTTCAAAAGCAAGTTCAAATTCATCGGAACTGACTAAATGATGTCGATTGTGTCACTCATGTCTTCTTCTGTATATTCAGTACCTGCTGTATTTTTCCAATAGAGTTTAAAAGAGTAGACAAGTAAGCAAATAAGGGAAGCCAACAATAAACCCGACGTTTAACCTCCCAGGATCAAATCCTTCAATCTCTGGCTAAAATATCTGAACTCAAAACATGTCCAAGGGATAAGACGAGGTTGGTGAAATATGTCTTTGTGCTAACTAGGATATTGGTGTAAATGAAACCAGTTCTTGAAATAGTCAAGTACGTTTGGTCATTTGCCGCGTCAGTACGAGACGTAAATGCGTCCAATAGGTTTTTGAGACAATGGAGAGGATCAAGGAATCTTAGCTAATGGAGTCAAGGTACCGAGAGTCTTCCTTATTTGAAATATGGAAGCATTATGAGAAATCGCATCCACAATAGCTTATTTTCCGGTTGATTTGTTATCGAGGCTGGTTATCTTCAAAAATAGTTTTATTTCTTAGTTGCTTCGAAAAGACTCCCCTCAATATATTTAAAATTTAAGGAAAAGGAATTACTATCATAATGTTCAATATTTCATAGACTTTTATTGTTAAAATGGATTAATAATGACCAATCAAGATAATTTAAATTCGCCAATATCGTGAGTTTTAAGTTAATTATAAAACATGTCTATTGCCTGAACAAATGTAATTAATATACAAAGCCTGAACATAGTATTTGTTTTCAAAATTAGCAAGCATATTTGCACGCTAATTACTCACCACAACACAGCACACAATAGTGCGAGAGTAAACCTGCACAGCCATTTGTGAATTCTGATTATGATTCGTCTTCTCATCAGCGCAAAAGCCAATCCCGCACTCAACTGCAGAATGGTATTAGATACCCTTCTCAGGCACTCACTTTTCTCACTCTTTGCGACATGAATACACTAGTTGTGACCTCTGTTCTGATTGGCATTTCTATCGTTTTTACCATTATTGGAGTTGGGACAAATAAATGGAGTGGAGGAAATCTCCTCAACCAAAGTGGCCAAAACTCCGAGACCGCTTTAGGCATTGGTTGTTTGCTAATTGTAGGAGCTGTTCTTCTATGTATCGCACTGATTATTAATGTCGCGCAGGTCTTTAAATCAAGCCAACCTTTCGGTTTGTGCTTGGTCTTTTTCATTACTCTTTATGTGGGAGTTGCGTGTCTTCTCGTTGCTGTTATTGTCTACACGCAGGTCTTTTCGAAACAGTGGTCTTACTTTATCTCTGTGGTTGGATGCGTATTTGCACTGCAGGTCGCGATTCTGGTGCCAACTTACACTCATTGCACAACCAAGTCTACTCGCACGCGTCGAACTGTTCGTCCGACTCGTTAACAAAAAATGTGAAATCACCTCTTGCATAGCTTTTTCAGCTAAAAGGCCTTTTACACTTTGCGGTATTGCAATACTTACTTCGCTTAGTCTTCTTCTATGCTCACACTTGCTTCTAATACTTCTTCTAATTTTACCTCAACTGTATTACTTCTGTAAACTCACCCACACTTCAATTTAATTGAATTATAACCCTAACCATGTATTGCAATAAATAAAATTTTGCGCGTCCTACCAATTTCGGATTATTACCTTTAATAAATACTAATGAAATTATCTTATATGCATATTTCGATTGTTATCTTAGTGCTTATAAATTTTTGATCAATTTATACTTGATCTGAAATTCAGTTTTAAATCAATTATTTATTCAGTCAAAGGTCAATATTACTGTTATATATAGGAATGTAAAACCACTTAACACTCCTTCTAGGTAAACAGGTTTTTATTCACACAGAGAATCATTAGAGTGAGATGAGTAAAAAAAGGTAAAGTTTCCCAACTTTTGTCATAGTTTGAAGCTAGTCAAATGTACTCGGAGCCGTAAGTGTGCAATTAAACTACATTAATTAAAGTAATATATTTGAAAGGTAATTGTAGCAATAATGTACGCTGTTGTATTTATTTGGCCCGACTTATAAAAATGTGTCGGATTAATGATTTCGCCATAAAACTATTCGGCTATTTTTTAGCTGACTATGAGACAAACACACAATGTTTGGATTTATTTGTGCTTTTGATTTATGCATTAGCATTTGCCCGAAGGTTCTCAAGTATTCGGGGGCTCATATCTTGAATTTTGCAGCGAATGGCTACACGAATAAGACCACCAAAACCTCACCAATCTCAATTGCAAAAACTCCTTGTATGGAATGGCTCTCGAAATCAGCTAAGCTACATCAACAATATCGGAGAAAGGGAGTGTATGGTGTGAATAGCGTTCATTGTGGTTGTGTGTCACTGACACCGAGCTTAGTCATTAGAATGCTATTTTGGCTACGCTGACCATGTCGTAACTATTGATTGTTGATTGACTGGGAGGTCCCATACTCCCTGAAGAAATCAGCAACACGTCCGCACTTGATTGCATGCCACCCGTTCCAGAATGTTCGAGTGTGCATGAGATTTCTCGGTTCAGCCATGTTAGTGTTGTGATCTCTACGATTTTGTATGGAAGTTCTTGAAGATCATTGTAATGATTGGATTGTTTATTTCTGCAGTGACCATTCACAATCTCTGTGTTCGAACTTATCACTTTCTTAAACTTTGAAACGTCTTGAGACTTCTACGCAACAAATTTTATTATTACTCTGAACGTGTTTAAAGGAGACGGGGATGGAAATTAAATGTACGCGCACCATCACCGAAACATTCGTATTTTCAAATAAGTAGCTAAGAAAGATGGAGACTCCTAATCTCTGTGGTTAGATCATTGCGAATTCTCCTTCTGAATCCTGTTCTAATTTTTTTTCAAATTGGCCATGAATACTGCCGATAGCTTCTCCCATCTAAAATATTCGGGAGACCTTTTCTTCATCATAAAAAGTTAATAACATTTATTTTCGAACAAGGCGGATCTTGGCCATTAATGCGTAACTTCCTCTAGAAATCAATAATGTTTCGTTTTGAGCTAGCCTAAAATTATTTATTTTATAAAGTCTTTGCAGGAGTTATTCAAGTGCACATTTGACATTTGAATCAAATAAACATTTTACTCATAAGGCCTTTTACTCACAATTTCCAGACTAAGTGACTTTTAAGAAGGCTTTAAATTTTGTATGCGGTGAAATCTAAAACAATGTCTCCCCCTTTGATAATTTAAATGACCTCTTAAATATATCGATATATTTTTGTGTACTTAAATAAAGTTAATAGGACTTTACTATTTAAAAAATATTTTAAGGGAGAATTTCTTCCGAGATCTTATTCCTGACGCATTCGGCTCAAACTAGTTAACAGAAATGACACGTCTCTAAAAGCCACCGAATAGTTTTCATTGAATGAGTGGTTATTATAAATGGAATGCATAATTTTCTAATTATTCACTCACCTTCTGGAAATATGCAGATTAGGCAAACACTTAAGAAGAAATCCATGGTTTCATTTGTGGAGTGCTCAACGATATCATGGCAGAACAAAGAAATCGCATGCTCACTCCGGCAGACTCGAAGGAGTGGCCGTACTACTTGTCACTTGGGGAGCAAGTGCGGTCGTGAGCGCAGACACCCCTCAGCTAACCAATAACCAATAGTCTCCGCCTTGTATTTTAATGAGTAAGTTCCGTGGCAGGCACACAACCCAACAAAACGTGTGTCGCGCCATACGTTTGTTTCCTCTATATTGTTACGTTTATATTGCCACAGAGATTACTGAGAATAAGTTAGAGCACATCCGCTACACATTTATAAGCACAGGCCGAGAATATGACATCCCACGCGTTGACCACTTGGATATCAACAGTCGATTTTTCCTTTTCAATATGTATTTTGTCAATCAAACTAGGGCATATCTAGGCATTACGATATAAATTGCGGATTTTTGGAATTCATCCTTTTATTTATTTTACAATCCAAGATTTAAAACCCACGTCAGCATATTCTTACCATTTTTGTACCTATTGGTGTTAATTTTACATTTTTTCTTTGTATTGATTCGATATATTTAACTCAGGATTAAATCGTCGGAGATAAAAGTGACATGCCCACAAGAGACGACATGCAAACCAACCTCCTCAATGTCCTAAATACACACCAAATGGAAAAAATGAATTTCGTACGCTTTTGAAAAATACTTGGTTGGAGTTTGGCATTGTCTCCGCGCAAAATCAGCACATTCTATTGACCGGGCGAAATAAAGCTCTGTTTGGAAACGTTTCAGTCACTTTTTTCCAAGAATGACTGTTAGAAGGACTGGATAAGTTTTCTTAGTTTTGTGGAGAAGTCCTGAATTACCCTTCGTATCATTAATCTTCTATATTATGTTAAACCAAAAGTAATTTTCATTCTAACTAGATTATATAATTTGAGAATTTACAAAATGCAAATTTTCGGAGAACAAAATATAAACAACGTGAATTCTCTGTATTTCAGAAACTATGACAATACACGAAGTTATTTGTTTATTCTTCCAAAACATGACACGTAGACGCGGCATTTTAGAGTACATCAGATGAACGAAGCATAGACTTGAAAGGCGAATACTTCATTTTGTTTACAATTTTAAAGGCTACATCTTCGGAAAAATTAAATTGAATACTCCGCGCCCATTTAGGGTTGTTAGAAACCACGTAAAAAGTACAAGAGTTAATAAAAGCCAGAGATTGATATTATCATACCTCGAAGCTGTCAAACGTTACATATTTAAGTCTCACTGGTATCGACATGACTGTTATGCAAATTATGATATTTTTCGAACTATACCCATTACTCTATGTTACTAGTTGAATAGGGACTATCCAGTAACAAACCAATGGAATGGAACGCACTCAATGTACTCTTAAGATCACCCCTGCATGTACTTAACCCTCAACTAAAGGACTTCTATACTAGGGCTTTCAAATGAAAACCCCTAAACGATGAATCCATTGATGCCAAAATTGGTTAGAGTCAGGCAATAATTTATCCATTATTCATTTCTACACAAGTGTACCTTTTCCCATCGGTGGCCACCGTTCGAGCAATAAGTGTTTTATATTCTTTCCTCAGAGGTTTGTGTGGTCAGTAGCTGATAAAAGGAATAGCTGTGCAATTTCTACAATTTGGAACCAACGTGGCTAATTATTTGAAAATGCAATTACGTTCGCAATGAATTACTAATTTTAAATCACCATCAGTAACAGTTCTTTCTTCCACTTTTTATTCTACCCTTCTACTCTATTCTGTTCGAGGAAAAAAGGAGAAATTTGATCAAAATGTTTTCCAGAACTGTCAAAGTAACAGAGAAGCGAAGAAAGAAATTGCTGTCTCATTAATTCTCAATTACTGTTTAAATAGTGGGAAAAGTATGATGAAGCTAATGGTCGAGGAATTTAAAACGTCATGAATGTTGACAGTAGCACAGTAAAACCATCTAGGGACGTGTGCAACACTATCAAGGCTGATCAGGGGTCTCAAGCGCTAGAACATTGGAGAAAGTGCACCATGCTACTGATTGCGTCCTGCGTAAATAGGCCAATAGGTAATTAATATTCACTCAACTTCCCGTTAGTTGTACTCGAAACGAAACATTTTGCAGTGACATCTCCTCACACGAAACCTTCTGTGCTCTCGCTACTTTGGAATTAGCTTATCTAAATTTTGTGGGAACTTGTATTAATCAACTCTGCAAGAGACTAGGTGGACTTCTATGAGAATTTCTAAGCTGTAGTCAAAGCCTTATTTGTATGGTACCGCCCCGATCTAAATATGACTTGCTAAACTGGAGATCAGGATAGTGTAGTTCACAAAACACGTTAGAAGTGAGGTACTTTAACAAAGGTCAAATTGGATCGCGGTTTCCACAATAGAGGTCAGATATAATATTTAACAACATTAGTTATTTTGCAGATATAGGCTTAATTGATGGTCTGTGTGCTCCGTTCGTTAACGTGAAGAATTTGCATGTTTAAACTTACAATATTTTCAAATCTAATGCTAAAATATTCACTGAGTTAGGAGCAATAGGAGTATGTTTTAAAGACATTGTACAACCGATTGTGAAAAAAGTTCATAAATGAGCTAAAATGAATTGAGGTAAGTTTGACTGCTGCCCTAAATACTACACTCATAATAGATCACTTTATGTGGTTTCTAGCAATAGTTTAGTTTTCCTCTCAAGTCAGTGTGGAGACTATATTCGTTGTTTATTTTATATCAAAGCCAAATTGAAACCAGCTTCTAGAATCAACCTGGTAACCTCTTAGTGAATCATTGGACCATTCTTATTCTATTCAATTTTCTTCAATTTCTGCATTTCGTTCGAACATAAGAAAAGTTATAATTAAAACAAACATTATCTTCTGGAAGTCCAATATAATCACGATTTCTAGACCGCGGGATAAGTGTATTATTATAATCTGCAGCCACGCAAGAAATGCAGAACTTTTAGGAAATCTGAAGGCCAAGTGATTGATAAAGAGAATGGTCTGAGAAAAACATGCGAGTCCTAAATGACCTGGATTTCTTCTATAAAGTTGAACGATAATTAGCTTCCGAGATTCAAATTTCATGAATCATCAACTGAATTACTCAACAAGTGCTTGCCTCGGTATTTAAGGTTAATTGACAGATTGCTTCACTGTGATGAAAGGTCTTGTTTATTCAATTCTTTTTTTCCCAAATGTTGAGAAGGTGGAATGATCTTGCATTAGTCTAAGCAACTAATAACAGATGGCCCCAAATTTTCACTCAAGATGGGCTATAATGAATTCATTGTGCAGAAAATGGAATCCGCAGTTAGGATTTAAAATTATTTTACTCTTGGCATGGTAGACATGTACATATAGCCTGCTCCGTCTAGGTAATTTCATTGTGTGAGACACGTCATCGCATGAGCGCCCACCGTGGCTTGAAGGTGCGGCCGTTCAACCTCGCGTACGGAGTGAGTGCGAGGACACACATTCAATGGCCAATCAAAAGCCGCCGCTCATTTTACTTAATCCGCCATGTTGAATGACTAAGCTTCCTCCCTTGACACACTCCACGCCATGCATGACTAGAATAAACGCGTTCTCTGGATACCTCTGTTTCTTCCTAGCTTTACAACTAGCTTAGCTAATTCTGGGGGTCTTACGGACTAGGAGAAACTGCCACTGACGTTTCTGAGTACAGTCAGGCTTAGTTAGGTAGCTAATTCCGCTACAATTGACATCCATTTTTGTGTGTCATCTCCAATCAGAACTCGGCATTCATTCAGGCATATAACATTCGATTAATATATTATTGTGTCCAAAGATCTATTTTCCAAATACTGAATTCTAGGGCTTTATTATCCCGTAAATCACAATGAAATTAATTGCAGAAGAAAGCGAAAAATATTAGCCAATCAGTTTATTCACTACCACACAACATTCAACTAATTCACGGAAAACATCCGAAAGAAAAGACCATTTTAAGAAGCTTCTGGGAATGACAAAATATATTTGCAAGGCAAATAATTCGGTGTCCCATCTCGGAGGGTCGATCTAGAGATTGCCGATTTCCATTCAGTGTAAGGAACCATTTCAGCAGGAGCCGGTTTGATTTTACCATCAATCATCCACGTCGATATCTCGTTAAGCATCTCCATGCGTTTTTCCATGCTCTCAGGCCCATTTTCGCGCCCAGAAAGCCAGAAACCGCGCATATGAATGTCTTTGAAGATGAGATATTTGACATGAACGGGAATAGGTTTGTTAAGCATTCCCCCATAGTTCACAAACGTCCCAGAAGGTTTAAGATGGTCCAAAATCGTTAAAGCGGGCTCTCCACCCAGACAATCGTATCCAATACAAATTGGACCATATTTTGATAGATCTTTCATTCCTTTTAATTCTTCTTCAGTTACTGCAAGGGTGGCGCCATATTCCAACAGAGCTTTACGTGTAGCTTCCGTCTTTTCGGGGGTATCCCTAGCTCTAAATAAGTTAACTAAAGGAAGAATGGATAAATGTGTTTCAAGCTACTTGAATTCACACCCATAAGCTTGCACATCTGCATTAGATATATAGCAGAAGTACTAGTCGCTCCATTCTGAATCACACAATCTCCAGGTTTTAAATCCACAAATTGCTTCAAAAGTGAATACGCTGTGCACGGATTTACGTAGATTACAGAGGCAAGTTCAATGTTGAGTTTAGGATTCAAACGAATCAACTGCGATTCATTACAAATGCCAAGATTGCACCATGTTCCTATGCCAAATTCAAGAGGAATTACTAAGTCTCCGGGCTTTAACTTTGTAACACCGGGTCCACACTCTAAGACCTTTTAAATTAGTCAGACAAAAATATCTTACATATCCAGCCCCTTCATTGCCACCAATATCAGGAAAATTGTGCTTTACCGGATATATTCCTTTAATAGCCACTATATCTGATGGATTAATTGGTGATGCACGAAAATTAACCAGAACTTCGTTTTCCTTCAATGAATCGAGTGTCACGTTTTGCTCACTGAGTACTTCAAGTGGCTCCCCAAGTTTATCATAGGCAATACGCCATGAAGAAATTTTTTTTGAACTCATTCTTATAGAATATAGCGCAAACACAGTAAAGACAGTCGACCAGATATCGATGAAAATAAACTAATTGTGCATTTAAATGTACGAATGCCCTTCAATAAAAATACTATTGGCTGTATAAAACAATGCTAATTATGATATTTATCCTAGCATGATCTAAGCTTTAAATAGTTATCCTGGAATAAAAAACCATTTATTTTATTATGAAGTATTAATTAATTATCTTTCAACAACTTATATGTCAAAATCATTGACATTAATGTGCTTCAATCACCTTTGAATGAACTTTTTCGTTCTGCTTAGTTTTACAAAGTAATATTGGTTGCCTATTGTCTTATTTTCCACCGTTTACTAAAAGGTACCTAAGGGAATCCTTCACCGATAGTGATGCGACTAAATCAAAGGAAGGAGTGGATATTGGATATTAACATTGAAACCTAAATTTACTATCTCTGCAGCTAATAATTACTACGAAACCCACAAGACGATTTCAGTCGTCGGTATATAAAACGCTACTCTTTTGTATAACTTAATCGCTACATGGTTGCTTCTAAATTCTCAGTTAGATTCCCAACTTGCATACAGTTATTTCAGATAATTATCAAATCCTTGCCTTCAAATATTAATGACTAATCTTACTCCTGTTCTACTCATACATTTAAATGATATTAAAGTAATTACCGTTTTAACTTCAGCTCTGACTTCTCTTGGCGTATGCTCTTATCTAACTTTTATATTTGTTTATCCTATTATTTGCTAATGGATAGAATAACCCAGAATTGAAGGTGACACATAAAAGAAACGTTTACGCCGAGGATATGAAAATAATTAAAAACCAGCAGCGTAAGACTTTAGCCTTTAAAGGCGCAACCATAAAGAAATTTCTCGCAAACAAATTATACAACTGAAAACAAGGGGGCATAGAGAACTACAGTTAATTGGAATTCAATATATACTAGCCACTGCTGTACTTTACTTGAAAATTCGCAAGTTTCTGGCCCTTGAATGCAAAACCGACTAACACTTAATGCCGAAATCATTTATCAGTGATCATTCCCAGCTTCTCAAAAACGAGCTACCAATTCCTCCGCTTAGGAAACATTAAGAGATGAATCAAAAATAAAAAGTGCTTGTCAAATTTATTAACTCGGGAAAAACAATTCATTAAGTCTCAGGAAATGAGAGAATATATTTGCAAGGTAAGTACTTCGGTGTTTCATTCTTAAAAACGGAACGCGACATAGCAGATTTCCATTCCGTATGGGGAATCAATTCAAATGGAGCCAGCTTGATTTTCCCTTCAATCATCCATTCAGCAATCTGATTAATCATTTTCAGCCGTTTTTCCATATTATCCGACTTATTCTCTCGACCTGAAAGCCAAAATCCACGAATGTGGAGATCC
The DNA here is from genome assembly GCA_000469805.3 of Hymenolepis microstoma. NCBI lineage: Eukaryota > Metazoa > Platyhelminthes > Cestoda > Cyclophyllidea > Hymenolepididae > Hymenolepis > Hymenolepis microstoma. Next base: position 2,316,403 of record LR215995.1, on the reverse strand, counting down.
TTAAAGATAAGATATTTTACAGGAACAGGAATAGGTTGACGAGACATTCCACCGTAATTTACAAAAGTGCCCGATGGTTCGAGGTATTTCATTATTGTCAGAGCAGCCTTTCCACCCACACAATCATAACCAATTCGAACAGGACCAAACTCAGAAAGGTCACTACGCTCCTTTAACTCTTCCTCAGTTACGGCGAGGGTAGCACCATAATCCAACAGAGCTTGTCTAATTGATTCAGTCTTTTCTGCAGTATCCCTAGCCCGAAAGATATTAACTAAAGATAAATCAAACAAGAGCATCTTACTTGAATTCACTCTCATTGACTTGCAAATTTGCATTAAATAGATTCCTGAAGTGCTTGTAGCTCCATTTTGAATAACACAATCTCCAGGATTTAAATCAACGTATTTATTAAGCAGCAAATAAGCGGTAGAAGGATTTACGTTGATTACTGAAGCTTGTTCGATGCTGAGTTTTGGATTTAAAGGAATTACATCGGACTCATTAAGTAAGACTGTATTACGCCACGTCCCTAATGCAGGTTTAGCTGGAATTATTAGATCTCCAGGTTTTAACTTTGAAACACCAGGCCCGCAATCTAAAACCTTGAAAATGTTTTCTTTATATCTAACTTACATAACCAGCTCCCTCATTACCACCAACTCCAGGAAGAGTTGGCTTTACTGGATATACTCCTTGAACTGCATTTATATCGGATGGATTTATAGGAGATGCGCGAAAATTTACCAGGACCTCCTGGTTTTTTGGAGAAACGAGATCAACGTTCCGCTCGTAAAGCACATCAAGAGGTTCCCCATGATTATTAAAAGTAAGTTGCCAAGAGGAAATTCCTCGGGTTAACACACTAGCACTAGAAAAGCAAATGAAATTGCGCAAAGCCAGCATTTATATACAGATAACCAGTTTTTATCAAAATGGCCCGTGTTTGCACAAGGGCAATAAATGCACAAACGAATGAATTTATGAATTGAACATATATGAAAAAAAAATAAGATTTAAGCAAGAAATGTAATTTTTCAATTTTAAAAATATGCGTTGGCATAAAATTCTTGGAATATTAATTTATTGCTAATTGGACAACTCGAACTGAATTTAATCAGAAAGATAATTAAATCCACCATATTTTATCATATTCGAAAACTTCCAAAAATGAGCTAAAATGTTAAAGTAATGGTGAAGATTGCACTGTGTTATTTGTGAAAAATGTCACAGAGGATAATAGTTTAATCAAATTGCTTCCACTTGATTTAAAGATCAATCCCTATTAATATTTACGTTTTAATTTGAACTTAAAAGCGGAGGAATTAGAGATCATAGATTCTAAATTATCTCGATAATGATCTAAATCACCGTCATGATTTGTGTCCTTATATCATTCCATTCATAATATTATAAGGATAATTCTATTTTCAAACCAATTGAAATATCTCATCGGATTTTAGTAAGACTTTTTTCATAAGATGCATTAGTCTTCTTCCGTAAATATAAAAGACATTTAAAACACACGTACGCGAGAGCAAAGGAAAATTGGAATAAATGATCTTCAGAAGTATCGTTTCACTTCCACGTTATTGTCGTTGCATGAGTGCATGAAATTTGTTTATAAACATGGCACGCACCACTTGACATCTATTAAAATGTCATAAATTGTTGTGCTAGATAATCAGTTCTTTTGAGTGAGCAAATATACTCAATGGAAAAAACTTATTTTGCTTCATATTTTTATGCATAAGTCCCTCAAAGGACTTCAACATTTAGATGAAATTTTCCCGTCCTGATGAATAATGCGACTATATAATAGTATAGATAGATATTCTACAGTTAAGGTTGCCCTGCAAAATAACGTGTTTTAAATTGTGATTCAATGTGTTTCATTTCGTTTGAAGAGACACTTAAGCTAAAAATATTCATCCTATATCGTTATAGCTCAAGACTGAGAGAGAGGTAAGAAGCTATTGACTAAATTAACTTTTCGATCTGAAAGCCCATAAGACCAAGAGAAAGTGATCAGATATGTGAAAGGCGCGTTCTCTTCAGTATATTGTTCACATCGTATTTATAAAGTGTACTTTCAAAGAAGGCAGTTATTCTGTCATATGCAAAATAGCTGGGTATACTAAAAGCAATCTGATGATTTCAATAGGTTAGAATAGTAAATGTGTTTGCAGGGTGTGCGAGAGACCATGTCAGGTGACTAAAAAAGATCAAAGTTAAATTAAATATTAAATTTTATTCCTAATACAACTACCAAAGTGATTCAATTTGCAATATGTTTAATTGCTGTTTAAATCATATTTAATTTAAATATAGCTTCCCGGGATTCTTGATGGAATTGTTATTAGCACCATATGGCAACATTGAATTTTCTTTTATGAGTAACTCGCTTTATATCAACCCTCCATTGGAGCAGTCACTTTGAATACGCATCACTGGTTGCGTACCAATGTACATCAGTAGCATTTTTATTTAGTAATCATAGTCCATTCTTTAACTATACATCAGTATAATGGCTAATAAACATCTAATGGTTTATAATGCGAAATAATTTTGAACACATTAACATATATTTCGGTAGAAAGTATATATATAAATAGCCACAATTTTTATGAACCTTTAACTTTTGTTGTGCTAATGCATTATATTGGGAGAAAGAATAATTAAGAAGCCTCAAAATAAAATTTTGTTTAAAGATTCTTTGCAATATGTTACATTCGAGCTTCATAATTTTGATATTATAGATGAACACAGTATACTTCAACTATTGGGAACAAATTTTCGAAGTGAGTTATCATAATTCTTCATAGCTCAACACATTGTATAGTCGCCACCAAACCAACAGAATTTCGCCTGTTGAGTTAACTTCAATAATCGAAGTTTGAAGAGCGTACTGTAAAAATCTATACAGGTTACTATTTCTCTAAGTGCGAATACCAGACATTCCTCCGAGGAGTAAATTGCCGCATTTCAATATTCTAAAATTAAATCTCAGCACCTGAAAGCAACTGTAAAAGGTAAAACCGACTGAAATTGGATACCGCGTTTCTAAATAAGGTATTTATTACTTAAATTTAACCAGGTATACCAAACTGATAGCTACCAGTTGTCTTTGATTTCCAAGGGTAATTGCTGTAACCTAAAAAACCAGAAATTAGACTAATATTCTCTTAGAACAATCCAATCAAGAAATCTTAGTTAAATAGCAATTTAATTCGGAACCCATTAACTCAAAGCAGAACACAATGCACGTTATAATAAACGCACAACCAAAAGTCAACTTAATAACCAACGCCCCCGTCTTAAACACGGGCATAATTACAAACCGCCTTTTATCAGTAAGGAAAGGAGAAAAAACTAAATCTCTAATTGTGGAAGAAACATTGAGAGTAAAGGTGCAAAATACTTACTGCTGCTTCTAACAATAAAAATTTGGTTTATGTCTTGCTAATTTTTTGCTTGGTATCTTATAACTATGCCAGAATATGAGTGTAATAACAGTTCTAGTCATATTGGAATGTTTGAAAATAATAAGAAAAGTATGTTTGCTTTTTTCAGTGTGATCGTTATTTTTAAAATTCGTGTTTGATAAAACGAGATAATATAAAAGGCTAATTTAACATATAAACTGGAGTTAATTAACTTCAATTGGGTTTCTTTAAACCGGTCAATCACGCCACTGCTTTTTACCGAGTTGCGCGCTTTGTTCCACTGTTAGCGGTAGTAATGGATCCTAATGATTTGAAGCATCGGCAGATGGAAGAGGAAATGAAACGGTATTTTTTTCGGTTGATTGTTAATTTGTTTCTGAATGGAGTGTTTTATATGCTGTCTGTCCGTTTTGTAGATTTGAAACTGAGATTAGTTCTCAACCTTCAACCACTTCTTATCCTACTGCGACTTATCAGTATTCTCAACCTGGCACTTATCCCAATCCTTATGTTCCCGGATCTCAATTCGCCTCTCCTTCTTTAATGGGAACTAACCCGTGTGAGTTTATTTTCTGTTTACTTGTGAAATATTGTCGTTTGATAAGTCGAGCTGGTTTCTTTCTAGATTTCACTAATGCCAATGGTATTTACATGTCACCGTCGTACGCCATGCCTCCAAATTATATGGTTCCTCCTCAAGTAGCTACTACAATTTCTGCTGCACCGATAATTCAAGCCCAACCTAGTGTTATTAGTGCTCCACCTCAAGTTGCAGCCCCATCCCAACTTGCAGCAGCAGTGAAAGCAAACAAGGAAGCGGAAGCTGCCGCAAAGTTGGCCACCGCGGATGACAATATTGAAGTTGATGATGATGTCACTCGAGCTCTTTTGGCTGCGGCAGCTGGCGTCACTTATAATCACTCTACAACCATGGCTACTTCTGCTTCATCCATCACCACAATTACTGACACTAATTCAACATCTACAGCTACAACTTCAACGGCAGCACCTAAAGTTGTCCCATCGGTTCCTGCTAAGACAGTCATAGTTCCACAAAGTCTTCTACCTACACAGTTAGCGTCCTCTTCTCGTTTATCTTCAATCGATCAGGCGAAATGTCGTTCCAAGTCGAGCTATACGGAAGAACTCTACCCCTTCCAGAAAAAGGTCTATAAGCGAATTGCTGCTGGAATGGTCTGGGAAGATCCTACACTTGCTGATTGGGATCCTAGTAGGTTACTTGCTAATACGGATTATTCATATTTAGAATTTTTACTTATAGTAAGTAGGCAATTTATTCAATCACTTAATTTGCGAATTCGCTTTTCTTCCTACATTCTTATTTCGGTTTTCGTATTTACTGTTAGCCGATTTACATGTTTTCCGTTTTTAGTGTAGTGCTTAGATTTTTCTATCCGTGCCATAGTGGTCGTCGTTCCAAAACTCACGTCATTAAAATGCTCTTAAGTTATCGTCGTGCTAATACTCGTATTTTTATTTGTACCACCGGGGGGAGGGGGTGTATGACTGCGCTTGAGTACTTACCGAAACCGTTTCCATTATATATCGACATCTTTTCTGCTGTAAAAGCATGTCTGAGACTGTTTCTATAGATTTTTGCCATTAGATTTATCTTTCCAATCACTGGGTGCGCAAGAAGTTTCAAGCACAGTATTTAATAAGGGTTTTGCTTGTGTCGAAGTATTAGTCTTCCTATCTACTCAGTATCGTGCTACTATCACGTAACTAGTTTGATACTCCGTTTTGGCTTTGTTCTACTGTTCTAAATATTTATATAAAGTGCGTAACATCTTTTAAATGGAAATCAAGATCATTGTTAATGGATCCATTTCTTAATCGACTTTCTACATTTCAGATGACTTTCGGATATTCTGTGGCGATCTGGGCAATGAGGTCAACGATGATACCCTCATCCGAGCCTTTTCTCGATACCCTTCCTTCCGGAAAGCCAAGGTAATTATCGATAAGCGAACGGGTAAATCTCGAGGGTATGGATTTGTAAGCTTCTCCGACCCCAATGATTTCACTCGAGCCATGCGTGAAATGAATGGCAAGTATGTTGGAAATCGGCCAATCAAGCTGAAGAAAAGTGATTGGAAGAGCCGACAACTTGAGACCTTTAAAAAGAAGGAGAAGGAAAAGAGGAAGTTGGGACTACGGATCTGAGTTTTGCTGTGAATACACCATTCTTCTGTGTAAATAGCTGTTTCCAATTAAATTTATGATCTTCCTAAAGATTTCTTTGTGTTCTTACATTTATACTCATTAGGATTAAAACGTTTTTCCTCACTTATTTGACTTCGTTAAGATCCTGAGCATATCTAGTTCGAATTCGGTTGGCGTTTATTTAGAAGCCTTAAGATTATTGGTCTTTGTTGGATGTCTTGAGGAGCGGCAACTTGCCACCTGCTGTGCAATTGGAAGAACATCGACTAGATCCTAATTTCTAACCATCTCTGGCTTATGTATTTAGGCAATCTGTTTGGTTGCCATAATTGTATATGATTATTCATATTACTGGTTTTCGCTTGGAACTGATCCGTGTGAATGCTTTTCTTGAGTCTTGCAAATTTCAATACTGATTAGGTCAAAGAAAGTGTCCATGTTTTGCAATTCGCAAGGTGTTATCTTTATATCGATTACTCCTCAGCAAACCATCATATCTCTATTTGAATCACTGAACACTTGAATTTTAACCGCTCGTACATTTGTACACTTGAGAGATGTGTTCTATTTTGATTCTATAAAAGATCCAGAAGACCCAACAGGAATGCGTCTTATTTTATAAGTTAACTATTTGGATTGATAAACGGTACACATTTGACGGCAATGGACTGTCATCCCGATTGGAAACCAACAGAACAGTTGGTCGCAGTTGCAGTGTTCGTAACTTTTTTTCTCAGGATAATCAGCTCTCCTCCATTACCCTTATCAGTATTCGTGCCCATATAGCTCCTGACAGCTTGGCAGTTACTTGGACCATAACCTGTTACCGGTTCTGAGGTGCTTTGATCTTCAAGTCTAAACAATATGAAATAACTTGGGTTAATTTTTCTTTCCACCTCATCCTCTCTGGGTCTGAATTAACTGTAGCCTAGCAATATCTGGTGGCAGATAGATGATAACGGCAGAACTATACTTCCTAGCATTCTCAGCAGAGTTTTAATCATGGAAAAAAGCCTACTCTACAAAAAAAACATGCTCAAGTCTCCTCGTCTCGGGAGTTCTATCACTTTGTCCTTCATTGAGCACCCGGAATCCCCAACAGGGTGGTAGTTCACACTGATGTAGAGATCAGAGAAGAGATTACAGATGTTTTACTTATGGAAGCTCTTCCGTTGATTTGGTTAAGAAGCGGATGACCGAATTTGCCTATTTATTAGGAGATGCTCTGGGTTACAATATTACCTCCCAGGGTAGAAGTTGGCTAACACTACTTCAATGAGTTTGGCAATTATTGACACCCCTAAGACTTATATCATGTTGTGGTTGAGTAATTGACCAAGAAATCCAAAATACTCCTTTTTCCTTCTCCAAAGAAAATCAATCGAAATATAAACAATAATTAAATATTCTATTCGCACGAACAATTATAACAATATGGAATGGCAAAAACGCCTGTTTACAATGATATTTGATTTACATTATTACATTTGGTTATAGTAATTTAAGAATAATGGAGACGTAGAATGATAGTGTGGAGGGGTGGGGAGTACCTAGGGCGGAGTGCTCAAAAACCCAGATATTTATCGATATTTTCAGGGCTATTTCTTGGTTCCAAATAGTCCTCCTCTGCTATAGGAATTGATGACGTTCCACCGGCTTGAAGTTCGTCAGTTATTCGCAAAGTTGCATTTGGTCGCTCATAATCATTCTGGAGGAATAAGAATAATTAAAATGAGGTATTTATGCGGTCTAATGCTTCACAGCAGAGCAGAAAAAAAAAATTATTATTTTATGACACATCTTCAAGGCATACATAAGCCAAGGGAGTGGCATTGAAGAATATTTTCCGGACAAGTGAAAAAAAACCATGGAAATGTAGCCCTATAAACAGAATTAATGTCTTCAATCCATTAACAATTAGGTTTATGTAGGAATTCAGAGGGATCAAAATGGGCTGATAATGAACATCTACGTTCGCCTCTCTCCTCCAAATATTGGTGTTCTAACTGAACTCCTGATCCTTCAATTTTTGGAAAGAATGCCTTATCCCGTTATTCTATAGAATACCATTAGACCCTGACCTGGTCTGATTCTTAAAGTAACTCTACTGTCGATATTTGTACAATTTAATCGGTTAATTAAAAAAATCGAGGCGTTTGTATAAAAAATTTTAAATGACAATAATGGAAGTCTCACATGGAAGGCACTAGTCTCCTCAGCGTCTTCGACAATGCTTTCAAGAAGTTGAGTTTGTTCAAGACGTTGAGAAGAGGTAGCAGCCGTCATAATACCATATCGATAATCAGACAGAGGTGACGCATAGTGTATCTAAAATTATAGTAGTTTTGTAGCCTATTAGTATATTGATAAAATCATAATAAATGAATAATGAATAGCCCTTTTCAGAGCAATAACAATCTATATTTCACACACAGTGATAACTTTATCGTTCGCCCATTACCACAACCCAGTTCCACTTGTTCAATATCGACATTTTTCTTTTCCATTCCAATTCCCAAGTCTCCTTTTCCTTTACTCCTTATACCAAAATTCCATCGAGTTTGTTCGATCTACACGAGATTCAACTCAACCTACTGGTTTTCTCCTTTTAGAAAAAGTTATTGTATCAAGATATTCAACAGGAAGATCATTCGTTTTTAAGGGGATAACGCGAAGTCTACCTTATTCGAGAGATTACCGTTACTTTCAGTCGAGTGAATTTCAATAACACCTTATTTTTTCTACATTAAAGAGCACAAATAGGAAGGTAGAATTTTGTAACTTTGGCAGTGTTTGATGAAAATATCTGGCATATTCTTTCCTTTATTAAGGTTGATCTCCTGACCTCTTGACATTTATCACATTGCGGGTACTTTTTCTACAACTAAGTTATTATATTGATTTCTCACAAAAAAGCAAATAGTCATTTCTTCATCTCGAGGCGAATTTTATATGCAATTTTAATTCAGTAAGAACTTAAATTCGTGTTCTAGGCAGAGATAGATCGCACGCTATAATAAATATTGAAATATTATAGTTGGTGGTTTCACTAAGATCACCTCTCCTTCCTCTTCAACTCCTTCTCTCTCTTGGTAATTTGGAATTGCGGCTATGGTGCTAGGTACTGATGCTTCTGACAATGACTTCATGATGATGCTCGTATTTTCAGTATTAGTCATTGCTGTATTCAGAGTAGTTGCAACGTAACCTGATGATGACGCTGTGATTCCAGAATCACTCCATAGTCGGCTTCTTCCTTTCTAGAAGGGGAAAAATGCCTCATTTAAGAATTTGGTTATAGGAATTAGCGCTGGCAGCTCTCTTACTCCAACTTACTTGCCTAAAATTGAGGTAAGCTAGAGGTTCCAATTGCATATAACAGATTCTCTGGAACAAATCTTCGAAACTGGGTCTCGCTTCAGGGTCCTCCAGCCAACCTGAGACATCGTGAAATTAGCAATACAAAATACGGTAAATATGGAAATCGGGCAAGCTAAACGAAGGCTGCACTTACAGTCAGTCATTAGTTGATACAGTTCAAGACTCGTTGTAAGTGGCTGAGCCAATCTAAGCCCCTTATTAAGATGGTGGATGAGATGTCTAGTATGAACCCTTTCAAACGGTCTTCTACCCAGCGTGAAAATCTCCCACAGAGTAACGCCTTAATTAAGGACAATTAAAGCTTTAAGCAGACTCCGAACACACAATCAAAGAATATAAACAAATGTAGTCCTTACCATAAGCCCAGACGTCTGATTTACTCGAAAATATCCTCTTTTTAATGCACTCGATCGCAAGCCATTTAACTGGCATTAAACCACCTTTCGCGGTATACTCACCGCCTGTATCCTCAATGCATTTCGCCAATCCAAAGTCTGTTATTTTGATCTGAAATTCGGATTTTTTCAATCAATGATATTTTTTACCTGCTCTGGAGTTTCCACAAGCACATTTCGAGCAGCTAGGTCCCGATGAATGATGCCACGGGATGCCAAATAGGCCATACCACTTGCTATTTGTCCAGACCAATTGAGCATTATCTCTGGAGTTATAACATCGGTATCAATTGAATATGGACCTCCATGCTTATGGAGATAAGATAGGAGGCAGCCTAGCGGTAGAAAGGAAGTAACCAACTGTGGTCGTGCTGTCATACAGAGAGCCAACAAACGAAGACAGCAAGGATGGTTTACTGTTGCCATAACCTAAAAATGCAAATCATATATATAGCTTATTTATTACTTTGTCAACTAACAATTTCATGAGTACGTCAGGTTCTCTCATTCTGTAAACAGATTTACTAACTTCTCCTCACCAACTCAGTTATCATTCACGCCATGAACAGCCAACTTCTTGAATCACTGGCTGCCTTCTTATTTGGTATTCTACTGTTTATTCTATTAAAATGTTAAATAAACTCTAGGCACTGCTATTGCTGCGGCTTCAATGTACTTAAAATGACATTATGGCAATAAGTCATTTCTTTTGGTAGTTTTTTGAATGTCAAGATATCACTGGACTGATGGCAGTTTTTTATCAAGATGCTAAGAGTGGAGGATATGAAAGTAAACTGAGGAGGTATTCTGATTCCAACCCGTTTGGTGTTTCGCCTTTTCTAAGACAAGGCACATAATTTATAGGACGTGGACTAACCTAGAAGAACCAGTTGTCATTGATTTTGGCTGTTATACTCAACCCGATACCCATGCTGATTCATAAATTAATGGTCATGGTGGCGATGTGGTTACTTCGCCTCAATTTTGTGCATTTTAAAGCTTCCTGGTCTATATTTCTATCTTTTATAGTCCTACAGATCATTCTGACCTTTCATTCCATATTGTCGTATCAATAAGAGGTTCCTTGAAAAGTATTTATTTGAATAACGCTCTCTACAATATATTTTGAAATTTATTATTCAAATACGAAAAATAAGCGACACGTAATCAAAAGCTATTAAATTACTCCTACTGCTTCTCAGTCGTCCTTTATTAAGGCTAAAGATACTCAGACTCAACGAAAAGGAGAGGAGTAGACGTATAAGCCCAACCGTGTTTTTTGATAACAAAATACAGACCCAAATGGGTTGCCTGACTAACCAATAATCGCAGGCATGAGAGTGGGATTCCAGTAGATTCGACAATCTAGTGGATGGAAGACAGAAATTGAAAGCTTATCATGAGAGCAACGAAACTATTTGATTAAGCATCCTAGCGGTTACTCAGCTCTCAGTAAACTTTTATTTTGCTCCTCAGCTGACCTTCCTTAATTGACAGTGGCTCATTTAATTTAACTATAGACTCCTTATGTATCTTTTCCTATACACATTTGGTCCATGCGCTTCAATTCAGTTTTGTCTTACAAAACATATCGGACCAAGGTGTTGATAAATTTTAGACAATGCGGCTTATTAAAAAGAGCTTGGACACTTACTCGAGCTTCTTCCAATAAAGCCTTTGAAGTAGAGGAATCCGTTTCATCGTTTAGAACTTTTATGGCAACGACGTGCTCTTCAACATTCTCCATGTATCGATCGTCTCTTTCCCCATCTTCTTCTTTGTGTTTTACACAATATCTCGGTTTTGTAGTTAGAGAATCCGGACGCATAACCACTGCTTCTTTGGATTCGTCAAGTTGAACTATCGGATTTGCTCGCGGATCTTCTGTACCATTATTTTTAAACAGTGGATCTAATGTGGCCTTATGTTCGGGAAGTATGATATTGCCAATATTCTGAGCCCATTTCCTTTCTTTTTCATCTTCTTCTTCCACAGTCAAGTATTCTTGTTCAGTACTTGCATAGGTGTTATCTTCAACCAACGAATCAAGTGGAACGAAATTAGATTCATCTCTTATTGCCGTCGCAAACATATTATCAACCTCTTTTGCAAAGCTAGGAGAAATGGGACCCTTGTACCAACTTCCTTTGAAAACTGAACCGAAAGCTCCCCCTCCGACTCTACTTCCAAGTTTCAGTTGGTACTCAGGAATTATCAATAGTGTTGTCATGTCAGGCATTGTATCCTTTGAAAAGAATAAGTTAGAGGATAAGTAAAAAGAAGCAAGAAGAAGTTATCTTACTGATCGATATTTCATCAAGGAATGCGTCTCTTCTCCATGCTTTAGAGCACTGGATCTTATGGGTAGAGAACGGAGGCTAATATTCCTTCTTGGATTGCTGATTCTCCTTTCATATTTTTCTTCATCGGCACCAGGTAATATTATCGATTTCATCCAGAATCGATAACACATGGCGTTACAGCCAGTTTCAGATTCACTCATAACATGACTAGACTTTTGATTTCTGCCGCTGATCACAACTTTCGAACAAATGTAACTGAAGTAGGTGCCTATAAAAAGTGCCGACAGGCCACAGAAGGCAAAAAGGGCTTTCGACAGCAAAGATAGACGATTGAACAAATCTGGACTTATGATTTCTGACGAAAAACACAAGAAGCATTGATCCACTCTTTCCCTATTACTAGGTTTCGAATTGTTCAAGTTTTTATCATAGACGCACACAAATTCAACTGCATTTGTGTTTGGATTGAGCTCAATTCGGAAAGATATACCTGGTGGGCAGGATTCAACACAAATCCACTAAAAGAATTAATGATAAAAGGGATACTGCTTGCTATATCTACCTTTGACTTATCGTCATTAAGAAACTTCTTATAGTGTCTGCAAACGTCACAATCACTTGCCGTTGGCCCACCGCAACTTAATCCACATTGAGCATGACAGGGTAGACACAAGATTTCCCCACTTGTCCCATTGGTCTCGTATGTGCCTTTAAGATAAATGATGACTTAAGAGTTCTGAAAATCGGTCAATTACTGAAAAAGACCGAATAGAATGTACTATACTTACCTTCAACGCACTTTTCAACACAGATCCCATTATATCGAGCGTTACGACACTGTGTGCACTGATTGGGAGATGGGCCCGAACATCCACCAGAGCATTGAGAATGACAGGGGGCGCATATACGCACCATACCAATCTTACTTCGTTGTGATTGGTGTGCAATCAACCAGTTGCCGAGAAGAGAGTGCAGTTCTTTGGGAAAATGAGCCAAAGAATTATCTCCGCTTATTTTTGCACGCATCTCCTCCTCTGGCTCGTCTCTTGGAATATTGATGAGATGTAGGAACGTATCGTTTGGGCAATGCTAAGGGAAAAATATTACACATTATTACATCCATCTTTAACATTGAAAGCATAGTTAACCAAAGTCAAACCTGATATGGAGTGAGGCATTTCAGCTTCAATCCAGTCTTCTCGACTAAACTATTGGCCGAGACAACCTGAACACATTGTGAACATCCATTTGAACCAAACCAATCACCGGGTCCAGTGCAAACCGCAGTCCAGTTAGCGGACTCCGTTTCATCATAAAGACCTTGTGGATGAGTTGTGCACACCGATGCGCATTCTTGGCAGACATTCTGTCCATCCGGAAATTTTCCAAGGGGACACTCAGCTCTGCAAAATTCTCCATCCTTTAAAGGAGGGAAATTTTTGGCAAAATTACGAAGTTTATTTTACAGGTCATCCTTATTTGTCAGCTTGCCTAGCCAGTTAACGAAATTATCAAGTGATAACACGACCTAGCCTAACCATGATCATGTCTATCCGCATATTAAAGTAAGTTTATTCAAATTTTTGCCCTCATAACCAACAAACACGAACAGACTTCCACAACCACTGTTTCCCAATTGTCTAATTATATCACAACAAGTGAAAGTGCGTATAAGATTTTTAATTGAAGTGATATTCGAATTAATATAAAGTGAAAGGGCAATTTCAAGATATTAATGTCGTTTGACAATTGAAAGCTTGTTTCGTAAATTAGATGAGAAATTGAGAAGGCCCATACATAGTCGGATTGAAGAATATAGCTGCCTCATTTAAAACAGACAGTGGGTTTGCAATTCGTGTTTCTTAATTATGTTAAGATGACGATTTCATCTGAATTTTGAACATCGGTAACAGGTAAATGAAAAAGCAAAATGAATCCATAAACGAAGAATCCGCCTACCAAAACATTCGCGCAGCCGTTGTTGCAGTGATTCGCATCAGGTCCAAAACAAGCTCCGGGTGCAGATCCGCATTCTTTGTGGCATTTATAGCAGTAATTGGCTCTTAGAGTCACGTTTGCTTTAATGGTTCGTGTAATTACAACAGGATAATATCCACCCTCAACCAAAGAACAATTGAGAACACATCTGCCAGTCTCCTCACGACCTTGAATAAGCCAATGAGCACACACTCGGCAGTTAGTTGGTCCAGGACCCCAACAGCCGTGTTGAAGATCACAGACACTATCATCGCAACCGATTCTATCAGCAACTGAGTAAATTGGTAAATTAAATATTGAAACAAATATTTAAACTGAATATAAATGGGAGTAACTTACGGCACTCATTGGCTGGCCGATTTTGAAAAATAATAGGGAAAGACAAGACCATATCAGTGGTAAGTCTTTCAGGCATCCACATTAATGACCTCCATTTTATGGTTTCTGCTAAACACAATTTGGAATTTTGAACAATTTGGACTACTCCTCTATGAGCACCAACTAATTTCAGTGAAGAAATTCCAAGATGTTCCAAGTAGTAGTTGCGTAGGATTTTCAAGGGTGAATCGTACCCCTGAGGAGCTTCTAAAATAGACACCACATAGTATTAGAGAACCATCTGGAAATGAAGCTTAATGATACAGTACTTACCTCCACCGATACGTCTCAATTTTGACAGGAAAGTTAAGTTTTTTAGCCAAGGAGCAAGAGAGTCGGTTCCAATGTAGAGAATACCAGTTATCTCCTGAATATTTCCCAGACCATTTTGCAGATCCTCGAAAGTGACAGATTCTTGTTCTTGAGTAAGATTGTGGAAAGGGTCTCTGAAAGAATAGGAAGGAAATGGCTATTTGAGAACCATATACTACTCATAAAGTGAATATCCATACGGAAATAACGTACCCCTCAAATGATTGCTTCTTTAAAATCAAACTACCTTCCCAGAAAGTGCAATTAACCATTTGTTTGAGGAGGCTTTTGTATAAGAAATCAACAGATGGAAGTTGTAGCTGTTTTGCTGAGCAGGCTAAAATCAATTAAGAAGATGAAACAAATAGACAAATAAAAGCAGAAGAGTTATAGTTTCCATTAGCAGACTAAATGATACAATAGACTAGTAATTGACATAGCAAGAGATATCTGACTTTAAAGCTATTGAGGTATATATATAAGCATGCAATGATTGAGATATTAAGAGCTCTTTTTTAATGAAAGTCGATCATTGTTACTATGTTACGATTAAAGCTTAAACCAGCTCAGTTAGACTTTGCAAAGAGAAGGTAGAAGAACTGAGGTCTTTCCTTGGGATCAATTACAGTGTTAAACCACTGTCGAATTGACAAAAAAACTTTTCCACTTTAGTTTATTCAGACTAGCTGTCAAGACTGTGATGCCCCCATATACGCACCATTTAATTGTAGTTTTGGGTGAAATGCACATACTCTATGGGATTAGGTCAAGCGTGTTGACATCCCAGCGAAAAAAAATGAACGTCTTGGGAACTGCAATAGCACTTTAATGAACTTTCGATTGATGCAGCCTTTACTTATTACTAATGCAAAGTAGTCAATTGGAGCAACTGCCATTCTGCTTAAAGGAAGACTAATCGAGAAGAAGATGTCATAAGAGACCAAGTGTAAAAGAGTATTGGAGACAGTAAAATGATTGTTGATTTCTTGAAACTCACACCAAAATGAACAGAAAATTTGGGGCATGGGGAGGGTGACGTAAATAGCAAACTTGGCAAAGATATTAGTGGGGGTGTTACATTAAATTGTTAAGTGGTCTACAATAGTCCTCCGCTTTTAAAAACTACCTTTTATTAGATGTAAAAAAATATGCATTTAAATGCATCTGACTTTCAATTAGACAAAAATCTAAAGGAAAACGTAGCAATAAAATGAGTAAGTGCTTGGAAAAGGCTTGCGAATAGACCCGATGAAAGTATACACTTCTCCAACAAAAAATTGTTGTATTTTAGTTAACTATTCAGTATGCAACCTAAATGCTCGCTAGCTAGCCAACAATTTCGGTTACATAAATAAATGGCATAATGACATATGAATTTCAATCTTGAAACCTCGCTGATCGTCGGACACCTCAAAGCTCTCTTATTGCTTATTATCAGATACTACGAATAGGTTTCAAAAATAGCAACCAACACTTTAAACATCCCGAAGGTGGACATTGAACACATTGATTACGAATCTGTTGTGTTCCTGGTCGAGAACACTTGAGTACACAGTGATCACCATCCATGAGAAAGCCCTCTGAAATAAAACATAAAATACAAATGACAAGGTACATTTACACGAGTTTACTTATTAGTATATTACTGACCACTAACCTGGACACTGGGCGACGCATACGTGACCTAATGAAAATCGACCCTCATCATTCTGCTCCCATGATGAAGTGTGAACATTATAGATACGTCTGGTTGGACATGCAGGAACACAGTTGCCTTCATATAAATATCTTCTACAAGCCTGAAAAGGAAAAGGGCAATATTACGGATAACTAAATTAATGCCTTGTTACCTACCGTGCATTCATTTGATCTAGTTCCGCTGCAACCACCAACACATTCTTCGTGACAACATTCTTCAACATCTTTTACCCTGAAACATCGGTTACGACCCCCACAGACTCTCGTTTGGCACTTTCGTACTGTTAAAGCAAAATGAAATTGTTAAAGTTTGTTTAAGAGTAGTATATAAGTAGTATTCAAAGTAGTTTACAAATCTGGCACTGGTCGGCTCCAGGACCCCAGCAGTATGAACGCCCACTTAATGACGTGCAGGAATCGTGACATTTCCACGTTAGCCATGATCTACCTTGTGAATAGAAATTATCAAGCACTGTAAACGTCTCATTGGTCAAAATTTTTCTAAATTCTTCTTTGACTGTCTCAAATTCCGTAGTATTTGCTGGGTCATCATTTTGTTGTTGACCTTTGAGAAAGAAGTTTGATTTTACCAAATAATGGAAAATGAATACAAGGTATTTGAAAGATGTTAACTATTTTTTCCCAAAAGTGTGTTAAGGTGTGTCATTTTATCATTTTAAAATCGAATTTAAAGAAAAAAGGGAATAGGATAGAATAACAAGAGCTATCTCCTTAAATGACCCACAGTTTGCAGCAACATCAAGGCGAAAAAATCAAAAGCACTAAAACAATGGCACACTTAAGCATTTGTGCAACTAGACAGCTAACCATGAATAGACCTTATCATTCCCCCCCCCCCCCACCACCCCCCTGCACCACTTACAGGAACAAAGGAAAAGCAGACATTGAAGCCCCTCCTTAAAATTCACCATCGTCTGTTTCCCCGTCTTGCTATCCATTGGTATCACCATTCATTACCAAACTGTCAGTTCACTCGTTTTATTTTTCTATTTACCCTTCATGTCCTCACTTAATCCAAGCCAAATGAAGGATTAACCCTCAAGATACTTGAATATACATTTTTTATTGGTTTGCGCGGCTATTGATGCAATAGAAGAATGTCCACCTTCAAAAGCAATTTGAAGTTCAGAATTTGCATGTCTTTTGCAACTAACGAGGGTGAGAAAGCACCATATTGAAAGGAAAAAGAAATACAATTTTGGATAGAGGGAGAATTGTTCTGAAATTCTCTGCGTTGAATGTAACTCCAGAAAAAAACTATAAGGAGACAAAGTATTGGACATGGTGATAAATGAACTTAAACTCTTGATAATAAACAAAACACTCTCTGATCTTTTTGCCAACATTCTAAATTCTTCATCGAATGATGCAAACTGTCTCATGAAATAAAACACTTCAGTCTTTGTGGAAGGGCCAAAAGTAGAAATATAGGCTTAGATTTGAATAGAAGCAGTACTGAACTCGACAACGTATTTTTCACTGAAGAAGTAATTTGAGGTTTACGTTTTTCTAGCATTAAACAGCATAACTTAGGTTCAGATTTTTAAGTTTCTGTTTTATGAAATTTCAATTATTTTTTCAAAAATTTAACAATCCAAGATACTCTCTTTTCTAGTTCAAACTCACCCAGTATTGAGGGTACGCATAGTACCATATATTACATACAAATATGCCAAACTAACCAGTTGCATTTTCAAGAGTGTTTTCACCACTTTCGAAAGTGACCTTGTCATCCATATAGACTTTCGGATTTCCATTATTCATTGGAATAACATGGTCGGTTGTTGAATAGGATATCGTCACTTCTAACGTAGATTTTAAGGAGTCATTCTCTTCTGTCGGGTCAGTAATAATTTCAGAAGTCATTATCAGCTGATCACTAACATCCCTGCGAATTTTGACTGCAGGCGCTGAAATAACAAAATTAAAATTTTACATGCCGGACACGGTTTTAGGATATTGGCCCTTGTTGGAAGCAGGGCTTCATAAACAAAAGTGAAGCGAGATGGAACTGAAGGACTAATCACCACAAAACCGTAGTTAAGCTATGAAGTAATGAACTACTTTCACTGGAAAACCTGGTTTCAAAGTCGCACGAAATCCTTCTACTCAGTTACTCCGGGTGGTTAGAAATGTGATTAAGTGATAATATAGACCTAATAAAAATAGAAAACTCATTTTTTGCCTTCTCCTGACCCCACAGCCATAATTTCTTAAATCATTTCGTCTTCTGGCATATTCGATAGTTTTTTTTAGGCGAGTGACAGTAGGCAATTTTGAAGAACTAATGTTAGCTTACTATTCAATACCAATTCACTGCTTTGACAATTAGTGCAAGCAGTCGGTATTATAGACGAAAAATTCCTTTGAGAAGGGCTTTCGTATCTAGCTGTACAAGCAGATAGCCAATTGAACATCGCCGCCTTGTCGTTCATGGGAACTAATATTACCGGTTGAAGGTCTGGGTACTCCAAAATATCATCCCAGTTAACAGAGAACGGAGAGTAGCATAGACCCGGATTGTCGAAAAATCCTACTCCGTGCATTAGTATTGCTAAAAAGGAAACATTTTTTAGCATTTTCGAGTCGCAACTGATCTTTACCATTTTATCCAATCAAATTCAGATAAATTCGTGTAATTCTGTTAATGGACTGAATTTTCCAAAGACAGAGAGTGTATGTTTTAGAATCAACATTAAATTAAACTATATCGTCTTATAGAGTACAAATAAGCGCCAATTCTTTTATACATTTAAATCCACAATTTTTTTTATATTTTTTACTTAAATAAAACGCTAGATGGATGTGTGGGCCTTAGATGGCTTAGGTTAGAAAACGGTATACCTAATATCTTACCTTCTAATGAAGGAAAGTCAATATCTGACATGAACTCTCGATTTGACGTATAGGTTTCGGTAACAAGTAGAGCAAAATTCTGTCCTTTTATGCGAATTGAATCTTCTCCGCGTATCATTCGCAGATTGGGCAGATTAAAGCGTGGTTTAGTCACTCGGTGAATGAAGAGATATCCGGAAATCTCCTCAATGCTGTTGAGAAATTCTGTATCCTGATCTGCAACACGAAAAAAACGAATTAATAAAATTTTGATAAATTGAAGTTTATGAGTAATAGATGACATGCCTGGAAGAATGCTTGAAATCACCAAATTTCCCAAAATATGGGTGCAATTCCGATTGAAGTTGACCTTCAACTTTTCCGGATTGTTGAATATAGCATCTTGCCAAGTTGAGAACCCTTTACAGACTACAGCAAACATGGCGTTTAAGGAAGATAAGCTTAACCTACCTCTTTTACCTCGATACTTTGAATCGCGAAAGTAAGGCGTAAAAGGGTTGACCAGCTCATGAGCAATAAGGTCACTTCGATCGATGGTGCTAAATTCGTTTTCGGGTTCGACACTATTAGCAGTAGAAAGATCCAATAGACAGAAGATTATAAGAGTTGTTAAGGCAAACATTGCAAGCAGTCAAATGACTAGAAAGAGTGAGTGAAGGCCTTGGGTCACAGAGAAATCAGCTCGGACATTCAAACGCCAATCCCCCTTTGGCAGGTGTGAATGAATATGCTAATTTGGAAGATACAAGGCCACACTAAGATTGGTGTGTGCCTGCGGTTATGTTATGCGTCTTAGTGTGAGCGACTGAGAAGGAATAACGGACTTCACACAACATGGTTTTGTGGGAAGACTAGCTGTTTATATACACAAAACACCCGAGAAACATGAGGTCAAGCATGTCTTTAGACTTCTAATGTTGATGGCTAGTTTTTTGCCGATATCAAGGTCATGCATCGTAAAAAAAGATAATAAGACGATGGATTTTGCTTAGGTCAGGAGTCTCATCAAGAAATGACTAAAAGGTCTTGATATGATATTGATCACCAATGTGTACACTTAACATCAGAAGCAGAATGACCAAAGCTGACATTACTACCAAAATGCGTTGTCACTGGCAATTAACTGCATAGTTACTGTAATAATTAGTGAGAACAGGATAATAATTGAAGAATACCATTGATTATCACACCAAAAGTTATGGATTTTCAGTGGTTTATAATGTGCTCATTTACTTATATATCACTGTATCATGTAGGCTATTGAGATTTACTCTGTGCAAGGCATTTCATATTTGGAATGTGAATTAATTACAGTAACACAGTTGACTATAAGTAATTCATATGTGGCAACCAATGAAAGCTCGTACAGCAACAGTTCGGTTGGCAAAGAACTTTGACGAAAAATAGAATTACATTTAAGAAACTTTTTTTATCCAATTAGAGTTGCACAATATTGTAATGTATGCCAATGGCTTGACTTAAAATGAAATGCCCACTTATGAATTTGGCTTCAATTAGGGTTACATGTACGATTATGAATTGAGATAAGTCCGATGAAAAGGCGATGTGAATGCTTGAACACTCTAGATTCGGTTGAAGAATGCCGTAACATTTCAGAATTGAACTTTAAACTAACTCTCCCTGGAAAGGTCACTTCCTCGGGAAAATACCAGTAAGAAATTGCGCATTCTAAAACGACATTAGATGAAAATTAATTCCAAATTATGTATATTATACCCTATAGTACCGTTTCCACCATAATTTCAACTTTTCCTACTGTTCATTTGGTTTCTCGAGCCCCTTTTAGACAAAGACCTGCTATTTTTTAATAAAGTACCCATTTAAGGGGTCTTCGACTTCAGCCCTATTTCAAAATCGTTTTCTTTTAGAGTATTCTCCATGGAGCTGGAATGGGGATAATTGGATGGGGCAAGATGTGGCGAATTCAATCAGACACAGGACAAGAAACTCGGCCGACATTTGATCGGAAACTGGTGCTACTTTATCCAGAATCCAGCCAGATGAAATCCTATTAAAACCATCAGTTCATTTGAGAAATCGACGAATTTTGATTGGATCGACCTAGTATTCAGTCAAGTGTCGTGAATGTATAATCCAAATGCTTAATATGATTCGCGTACCTAGAGAAGTTTGAATCTAATAAGCTCTGAAGATGAAAATGCAAAATTTGACGGAGATGCTAGAATGGTGTTTTATAAATTTATTCAAGGTTTAAAACTGTGGGCATTTAAATAATAATAGATTTTAATCAATAATTGAATTAATAATACTTTATTTGTGGTGACTACAGGGGTATATGTTAATGAGTTTTAAACGCCTTTTAGCATATACTAGGGTCTTGCTGATGAGAATGCACTTTCACATTATTTTTAAGTCCGTTAGATTTGGTATCACAACTAATTGAGGATATCTAAATCTACTTATGTACCTTAATCTTGTTTGGTGAGGAAACACAGAAAACTCTCTCATACCATCACATGTTTAGAAAACGACGAAATTTGCATAATAAGTGGTAATAAAAGAGTGAGAATGATTAATTTCCATTGACTAATTGATTCAAATTTTTGGAGAGGCGAATAAAGGGGTGGTGGAGAGGGGCGGTAAGCGAAGAAAGTGGGAGAGAGTAGAACTCCGGTTAGTTTAAGTAAGTTTAAACTTAGTTGACAGTTTTGAGTTGATGTATTTGAAGAAAAGATCAGTTGGCGCTTCATAGCGTTTAGAGTTTCGCATTACTAAATTATTGCATGTAGTCCGAGTTGGAAAGAAAATACAATTTCTTACACAACGTGCACATCCCGGTAGGAAATAGGAGGTAGATTTTGTGGCTACAAACGTTTAAACAGGCTATTTCGTACTGTTATCAGCAGTGACTGATTTGGAAGACGCGCTTATTAAATAATTTACGCCATTTAGTTTAAAAGATAGACAATTATTGCCATTAAAATTGATTTCTGAAAAAACGACCTGATAGACACAGTTTCGATAATTGGACCATTCTGTTCCAATAGACCAAATGTTCTAAATTCAATTAGTATGTTCTAGGAACATTTGACTAAACATTCCTTTTAGTGATATCTTCTTCATTCATAGCAATCTTATGACATCTGACAAACGAAATATGCCCGCTTGCCAATACATCACCGGTGTCCAAAATTTTCGCTATGGTAGAGCAACTAAGATCGGCCCACTGCAATTTCAAGAATGAATCCTTTGAGTAGAGCCAATGACTACAGTCATCATCATTTAAGCTTTGACCGTCGCGCATAATGATACCGTATAATTGATAGAAGATTGTAATCCGAAGCATGATAAAATAGTTTTTAAACTTTGCATCTCTGAGACAACTATAAGTATGTTAGTGTAAGAAGATCTTTCATTATTAAAAAGAATTGATAATAGGGTCAATAGGAGTGAGATTCAGGAAATCAGAACAATTCGTGGTTTTAAAATTATCAGGTAATCTGCCTTCGCACTTGTAATCTCTTCTTTTACCTCGAGAAAGCAAAATCATCTTACACGTTGAGAAACAGCCCATGTGACCTTATAATTACACAGCTGAGATGATGCCATGTGTTGAAATTATCGTCGTCATGCTATTGGTTAAATCTCGCAATTTGCTGGTTTTAATTCAAATGAAAGCAGTATAATGATATTATGATTCCTTCACTTCTAATGCGCTATTAGTGGTGAATATGAGGATTTTAGGGTCTCATTATTTGTCTAAGCTGAATTTACCACTATTAAATTAGTTAAATCTTCACGTTTTATGCGTATACAAAACCTAAGTTACTTAATTTCCAAACTCGCATTTTCACTTTTACATTTAAGGTGAAGGTATTAATCGACTCCCAAAAGGTGAAAAATAAGCAGTTTTACCTTGATTCATTATTTTAATTCAACAGTCTTACTAGTTTTCCTTGCACTTTTGGGAATCAAGGGCCGTTTCAAGCAGATTTTGGGATACTAATTTTTGACAAACGAATTGGAAATCATTTAAACTTATTTTCGAAGTTGATCCTATATTGTCTCCAACTTTGTCTCCCAAGATCTTTCAAAGTGATATGTAAAAAACGAATGCAGATGCCTTTGATCGAAATTCGGTTATATGGACTTCGCATTTGGTATGATATCGAATTTTTCCCCAGTTCTTTTGCACAAAATGTACTTTTAAGCTACTCGGGACAATGGGCTTAAAATTGCAATGCAAAAGCGAATTAGAACAAGAATTCCCGAGAGTTTTCGATTTAATATGTATGACACAAATAGTGTTAACCTCATCGACTTTTGCACTGGAAAGCGCCATTTCCCACCACAGAGGAAGTCGCGAGACAGATCAATGTGGTGTCTTCATAATATCCAGTGCAAATCTTTCAAAACTAAAATTTAGAAGTAATCGAACACACCTCTCTAAGTTGAATTGAGATGGTGAAAAATGCTGGAAACCAACAAAGAAATCTCGCCGATCGTTGACTTTTTTGATGGCAGAGTTTTCGTGGATCTTTAAAAAAATGTGATAATGAATGTCCTTCGAGTTTTACAAGGCCTTTCAACTCGGATTCTGTCTTTGTCTCGATTATCCGTCACCTTGGAAATTTTCATAATAGTTCCAGGGAGTTTTATTGGAAAATGAGCCCACTGTGCCAGAATCCAGATGGTGCTACAGACGATGATAATCTTGTTGAAGAACCACATCAACATAGAGCAGTATTTTATTCTTTCTGCTCTGTTAATCTTTCGTTGCCATATACCGATTCTCCTTAAAACTTGGGGGCACTACAATTTCGATATAATAAATAATCGATACACTGAATAATATTAAAACATGTAATTCGATGGAAGCATCACTTTGAGGAAGTGCGAGAATAAAGTTCATGCCTCGAGCAGTTTCGCTTGCTACAGCTATATTAGACCATCGCAAGCAGTCACAGGTGAACTTTGCCTTGAGTTTTTCTATACACATCGGCGCTTCGCCTTTACTCCTATTTGGTAATAAACGTTGTGAGACATACCGTCATAAGTCAGTCTGAAACCTGTAAAAGATTAATTAGTCCTGCCCACTCTAATAATATTAGTCAATTTAAATTTAACCAGAATTATAGCTTGAATATTATTCCAAGTATTTCCTAATGGCACTTTCAGATTGAGCGGTTTATTCAAGCCGATTATAAAACGTCCGAAGATTTGAGTACTCATAAAGATAGTCGAATTATTACTTTAAGAAACATTTCAGTGTATACTGGAGCATTTCATCTCATTGAAAGCCTAATAATGAATAATTCAGTTGCCTTTTATTTTCATTATAAAATTCTTTAGAGAAAGCCTTTTAGATAGAGTTGAAAAAAATGGCTTTAATGGGAAAGAAAAGTAGTCATTTTGGTAAAAATTTGTCACTTACGCATTATATTTTTTCTTTGCTGATTCTATAACGTATCCTTTAGCTTGTAGGTATTTTTAGAATTAAAAAATAAAAGGTCCGTTTCCATCGGGGTTGTATTTGCTAGTTTATTTCCTAAAGACTAATAATAACGTGACCTAGTTTTCGTTTTGTCACCTGTTTCCATAGATTCCATTCGCTGTTTTAAAATTGATGCTCATGCTAAATTGAACTACTATTTCAACAACTAATTCAGCTTGATCTGATCTCTGCGAATGCGGAATAAACTGAGCCCACTACTGGTGGCAGATCACGTGATCTATGATATAAGCTTGTGACATCCTAGTTACCGCGTAAGCAGCATTGGTTGCATTCTCTCTAACTATCTCCACTTTCTTCTAATCATTATCGGTCCACAATAAAGACCTCAGTCATTGCTTTCCTTCATCCACGTACTTTGTTCTTAGTAAGTTGGTTTCGAGAGGTCCTTGTGATTTGTTTTGAATAAAAAGAAATACCTTTATCCTGACAGAAAAAATGTAAACTATAAATTTGGCATGGCTATAGCCAGTATTCTTAATTGTTCGCAATTCTACACAATTGTTAAAATGCTTTAGCATTATGGGTCGTTGATAGAGAAAACGAGAAGGATATGAAAAATTTTGTTTAATTACACATATACTACTGGGTATAGGAAGCCTTTTTAATATCTCTATTTTTCCAAAAGCCAAGGCCTTTGCAGCGACTTTTGAAAACGTTAAAAACCAAAATCATCACTTCTCTCCACTCCCTCTGCACTTCTATCGTTCCTCATTGAAGGCCTTCTTTAGAGCATAACGTTATCATTTACCTTTTTACTTTAGACGTGCTTATTGATCCTTTATGTGAATCGCACTCTTAACACCCCTTCACTATTTTCATCTGTTATTTTTTGCCAACTTTACTTGCAGATACTACATAGATAAGCCCTTGGCTATGCTTAACGATCCTCTTAAATTTCAATTGGATGCGGACGTGTGCAACTAGCTTGTAGCAGATTCCTAGAGTATAAAAGTTAGCTACTCCAAAGAGGAAAGAGCACATGATGTATCGTGTGAAGGGGAACATTGGGCACTGGTTGGCTGGAATGCTTCTGCGTGCACACTGCACTTGTTCGACCCACGATCAGTAGCACGGCCGCACCTTCTAGAGTGTCCTAGCTCGAAGGAAATTAATATGGTTAGCCTCGGTAATGCTATACTCTCTCCATTTCAAATTTTGTATGCTGAGCGTAGGAATGAACTTTGAATTTCAAGAAAGCAATAGTCAATTCTTAGCCTTGATTTACCATGTCGCTTATGTATCATGTCTTCATAAGAAGTGGAAAGACCCAAAAAATTGTTTTTAGTATGGACGAAACATTTGGGAAAATATTGGCTGATGATACTACCTAAGTGGCATTTTACAATTTCACAGAAATACAGGTTTAAAAATTTTCACAAGTTAAACAGTCTAGGGATCTACTAAGATGTTAATGTTTACACTTTAGTCAGTTATCAACCCTAGGGCTTATGAGTGCATAGGCTTGTATTACCGTTTTAAAATTAATATGCCTTACACATTCTATAACACTATCATATGTTACTGCGATATTTCTGGAATTAGATTCAAAGGTTATACAAATTCTGAATCAATTGTTGTCTTGTTGAAAATTGCAGACTTGGTGATCTTAATCAAGGTCCGTTCACTTATCTAACTTTTTAGAAAAAATATAACATCGATTAGGGAAGTAAGAAGCAGTAATCTATTGAATAAGAAATATATTTACAAGTTGACTAAGGGTAATAAGCAAGAGGGCAGGAAAATGCTGGCAAAACCTTTTGGCTATTTCAAATTTAAGCAAATGTGAGTCCCGATTAAGTGATTGCAGATTTTGAGTATCGCAGGTAAATATGGGATAACTTTTTCGAATATATTTGGGAACTAATGTACGGTAGTAATCAGGTCTTGAATGCAACAAAAGTTAGGAGTTTCTGCGAATTCTTGGGTATTCCTCATTTGATAAAGGTATGCTCCACAATCCCAAATCAAGGCTTGAATGAGTCCAAAAAGTACATTGAATTGATCTTCTACCTAATGCAAACAGATACTATATGGTAACTATATTACACTTAGATTGAAAATGTTTACATCTGATTCACAAAGTTGCGTGTGAGTGAACTCGTTTATGCCAAATTGAAAGCTGTTGATTTTAATTATTTATAACCCATACTGTAATCAGATATGCAAACAACTTCACACCGTCATGATTTGGGATAGTTATAAGTTCTTGCAAGGAAAGCCATTAATAATTTCTACAATAATTAAACAATGTAAGTCCAATCCGGAATGCTTGAATGGCTCTATAGCCTTGAAAATTTGGAACTTAAGCACACTGGAAATAACTGCTTTGATCTGATTCAATAAATTCTTTAAATTTGTTAAATTCTTTATGACGATAGTTCAGATTACAGTTTCCATTAAGATTTAGCTTATTAGTGTGGTACCAGAATCTCCAATGTAACTAAATATTTTTCCCTGGTTTGTCCACAATATAAGGTTTCTAATTGGAAAAGTCGGGCTGCTTAACCACCCAAGTACCCTCTCCACTGAATTGCCTGTCCTCTCCTGCTTTTTTATTTCCTCGATCGGGCATAATAGAGGTAGATTTCGGTAAGCTCCTGTCAATTTAAGACCCTTAAAGCATGCCAGAGCCATTTGACTTACTGTTTGGGTTCAAAGAGATTGCAGGTTAAAACTTTGGTCACTGTCCTCTATCAATATGTGTCTAGAAGAAAGTCTCAATTTTAGGTTCTGGTGTCACCAATGGGTAGCCATTTCACAACAACTATCACAAATTGGGTTCATCTAACGGTTCTTTTCCTGGTTACTAGTATGTTCAATGCGTCCAAAGATTCAAACCTCTTCCGTGGCCTATTCTTTCAGCTTTACTTTTTCTAATTATAAGATAAAGTTGAGATCTACGCACTTGCGCCAAAATGCTTTGGGTTAAAGTGTAGTGGTTCATGTGGGAATGCAATCAAATGACTTCTTTGTACCACGCAAAGCAAAAAACAGGACCTTGGTCAATTACATTTTGGACAGCATTCGAAAGCTTAGCTATGCTTTTTCAGTTAATATTGAGCATTGAAAACTTTATACAAGATTGTCAAACTATTCTAAACCCCACCTTATGACCTCGAATCCCTTTCATTTAGGGCCTAAAGTATTAGTATTTGAAGGTTTTAAATTACCCTGTAGTAGCTTTCACATAGCCAGTTCAAAAAGTGCGATACAGGACTGTGTGATCTGGACGGAAACGATCATCCAAAGTTTTGAATATTGTTGCATATTGCTGAGTTAAACCAGCGGTATTTAACTAGTGACTTTAAAAAGATGGCTTGGTCCAGTTCTGTGAGAGATGTTAATCCATTCTTGTAAGAGCTTGGAAGCTTTCATTTAATTTTTCAACGTATTCCCTTATGAATTATTTTAAATGGTTCCTCGCTCCATTTATAAGCCTCAATAACTATGCAAAATTCTATTTAAACTTTATTCAAGATTTGGATTCATAAATGCACTATTAGAATAAAAAAATGTGTGAATTTTGGCGAGCTAAAAATGTCGGAGGCTATTCTGGCTATAATGATAGAGAATATAATCGGCACTTCGATCATATTACATTTTATTAATTAAATCTGAAGCAGCTGTCTGTTTTTGGTTCCACAGTAATCTGTATATTCGAGAAAAAATTAATAGATTAATCGTATTTGTACAAATAAGAAATCACTCATTTTACAAAAGTTGTTTGAGTTCAGTTTGCGACAGACACTGCGGAATGAACATGACAAATTGTTCAACATTATTCATGGGCAATACATTCTTTTTATAGTTAGGGGTAAAATTTCCAGACACGAAGAAAATAGGGTTTGAATGCCTGCAAGGCAATTAAAGCCATTAATGAAATTTGTGGTCTGATACGTAAAGTTCGCCGATGTCAATTTTGATTTTAGGGATTTAAATAAGGCAATACGTATTTAAATGACGCATCAAACCACAATGAAAAACAAATTCTGATAGTAATGTATTAAAATCCTCGGTTAATTGTGGAAAAATTACCACAGGGACTAGCGTTTTCATATTCAAATACGCAATTACAAATGAAGTGGGTTTGCAAATTCAATAGGATGAGAATTCGGATGTCGCCGCATAAAATCTTTTGGTACGGCAAAAGTGAGTGAAGATACACGTGTATTTCTTTGTTGTCAAGACAATTAAGAAATCGCTTATTTTTAAATCAGATTATTAGAGGATCATTTACAACAATGGTATATGGGAAAAACCAGTGCTCGTTTCTAGATCAAACACTCATTCCGTTCCCAAAGCCAGGATGACTCCTCGGAATCTTCTTACATATTTGGTTGGGGATACGTGGAATAAACCACTGCGAATGGCTGAAACAGAAGGCAACAATTACAGCCAAGTTAGCTTTTGTCAGCGATTGGGAGGGCTAAATCAAATATTCAAATATTGACTTCCAGATATGAAGAACAGAAAACGGAGAATTTTTAAACATGAGAATGCATGGCTCTAGCCTTTACTCCCTCGAAAAACTGCACGAGTAATCTCCAGGAAATTGAGGAATTATACTGGGAGGTTCTATCACATTCAGCATATTTGCCACATCTTGGCCCATCCGATTATCACCCTTTCACCTCCGTGGAGACCATAATTAAAACACTTACGCGTTATTATTGATCACTGGGATCCGTGGAGAACTCTAAAAACGATCCTGAAAAACGATGGAAATCGAAGACCACGTAAAAGAGTATTCTACTAAAAAACAGTAAGTCTCCTTTTAGAAGATGTTGGAAGACCACGGTAATTGTGGGAAGAGTTGCAAATGGTGGTGAAAATAATATTACAAGGTATAATATATGTCTAATTAAAAAATAAATGACATTTTAATAGTGTTTATTAAATGTGCCCTTTTTCTTGCACGAACTACATTAAAATAACACTAGTTTTAGCTTAACTGAAACTGGGAGGTGCGAAAAATGCGCTACAGGCATAATTGAGAAAAAATAGAGCACTCAAGAATTAGTTCTATATTCTTCATTTGGGGAGAAAACATTCATATAACATAAATGCTAAGAAAAACTAACCAATTCTATGAAGTAATTAGAGTAAAATGATCAAGATAAACTCACGAATGCCCCAAAATCGTTCTCAGATTTTCATTATCCTCTTCTCCTTTTCCAAGGTGTTTCATTATACAAAGTGGAAATTTTCTCCCGAAATATGCATCTTTATCAAGCTCAATGTACTCATTAATTTTATTAAACGATTTAAAAATAAACGTTTAACTCATAATTTCAATAAGACTTTAAATAGTAAATAGAAGAAACTTGAAGATGAAGAATAGTTAATCGTTGTGCATTTCAAGACAAGGAAGTCTCACCATTTCTACCACTTTATTCATTAAAATTTTTCTAGATAGTACTTGAATCTAAGTATGCGAGAAATTGAATCCCAAACCCATTAATAATTATAAAATAGAAATTTGATCGATACCACAATGACATACATCGTCATCTTGTGGAAACTAAAAGTGCAAGGATGTGATGAATTGCCGCACTAATAAAACTTGCCTTACGCTCAGTAATCTCTATAGCAAGATCTGCCACTTTCGGAATAGTTCCCAGAACTGTCTAACCTACCTCAAAACTATAGAGGAAACAGATGCATGACATGAAAAACGTTTGGTTGGATTATATGTCACAGCCACGGAGCTTAGTCCTTAAAATACAATGAAGGGTTTGTTAAACAATGCAGAGAGAGGTCTGGGAGATCTCTACGTTCACGACAGTACTTACTCCCTACGCGAAGAGTAGCACGGCCGCACCTTCAAGTCTGGGTGCGTATGAAATTTCTTTGTTCAGATATGACAGCGTTGTGCACTCCACAAGGACTTCAACTCTTCACTTTGTTGAACATATAAAACATTGAATCAACTTAAATATCACCGATAGAATTTCATGATCTTGTAAGTGCCTAGGCGGCATATTGCTCATCCATTTTGGATTGCACAAATAGAAAATGCTTGCTTTATATCTAAAAGTTAATTTTTAGTAAACTCCACTCTTTTAAAGTGAAGAAAAAGAGTGAAATATATTTAAAAAAAGAAAAGAGAAAATGAGCACCAGAAAAGATATTAACCAGGTTGTGTTGGAAAAATACGTAGTTGAGTTTTTATAAGCAACTCTCGCCCGGAGGTTTTGAATAAAAATTTATTTTTACCCAAGAAAATCAAGCTAATCATTCATTTTTGGCTATTTATAAAATTTGTATATTTGTTGAAATGTGTCAGACTTCAGGGTTGCTGTGATGACCATTATTAAAGCAATTACGTGTTATTATTGATCTCTGGAATTTATGGCCGTTCTATGTGGCTAATATGATCATAATAAGACGCAGATTAATTAACATACGATAATGTTGTTTTTCGATTAAATTTTTTACACACCCTATTTACGCCTTATCTGTTTCTAGACATCATTTCAATTCTAAATTATAAATAATTCGCATCTAACTTTTCTCAAGCCAATAAAAAAATTTGAATTTAAATAGTTTTTGCTTAATTTTTTCTGCAATTTTTCACTTTATTTCCTATTTCAACATCAAAGACTTACTCGGCCACAACTTTTCACCCTTCATTATAATTATCTTTCCTGGGAATCAAATTTCCTTCTTGCTCATCTGTGGCAATTTCTTACTAGTCTCTGATTTGCCACTCTTTGCAAAGCCGTCCCAATAACCTCTCGCCCCGATTATAAGCAGTCTGAATGAAATTGAGTTAGTATGAGGCTTCGCAGCGTATTTAACTGCACACGCTTTGGCCAATTGATACACATCTTATTTTGGCACAGCTAAACAATCAGTCCCTTGTATCATAGCTCTCCGTTGCTAAATAGATAATTACTGGCTAACCATCTCTGGCTATTTTGTTTGTAGCAATTGCATACATCAAACCGGCTACAAATATACCGTCCTTACTTCTTAGAAAAACAGTGTCCAAAAATTGTTGTTAGCGCCAAAAAAAAGACAAATTTATTGAGAATATTTGTAATTTCGAAAATAATTAGGCTTATTAATGCTCTTTTTGTAACATCTGGTGTGTGCCGGTAGAAATCAATCTCGTTACCTAAGAGTTAGCAAAAGTGCTCATCATTATCTACGCCACTGGCACAAGCAGTAGAATACCTGTATGCAAGATCAAGTGAGTATTAAATCCCAAATAGGGGCTTTTCGTATTCTATTTGTGGTAAACTGATTTTAAAAATACTATTAAAATCGAACGTATTGTCAAACTTTAATTGCTTCTCTGGGCTCACTATTAGATCACGACAGCTTAGTTCTATCAATTAGGAAATCGATGCGGGCCTAATACCTAAGGCATACGTACCTGTAAAAAGCACAAATTATATGAACATTTACAGGCAAAATTGTTGCAATTTCAAACTAGTTATCAATGGATTTTAACCTGACATTTAAGCATTTAAGCAAATGCCCAATCCAATTTTATACAGCTATATTACATTGTGTTACAACAAGCCTATAACGCAAAAAAAGTGAGATTGTCCATGTTAATAAAAGCCGTCTCTGGAGTCCCGAACGGTTAGGCAAGGAAACTCATCGAAGTACGTCAGTCTTGTAGTAGCTGCTGATACTATTTTCATATCATCAAACTCACTTATTAGAGGAGATTCAAGGTATTCAAGAAGCACCTCGTACTAGCACTCACATGCCAACCTGAGTGGTCTAGCCCAAGAATCTACTTTTCCAAGTCGGAAATCGGGATAATGACACTTTTGGTTAGCAGCTCAGCTCATTTAAATTGAGTCGGTCAAAGAAGGGTTCGATAATGCCACTAGCTTCGAGGCCTCGAAAATTATTAACTTCAGACGATTTTGTCTTGACATGTTTAAATTCCCCATCAAATTGACTCCGTTGTAAAACTCTCGAGATGTCATGTGGTTGTAGCTAGAATAAAAGTCAGAATTTTAATTTAAATAAAAATTTACATATTGTAGGATAAATTCCATGTACCCATGAGCAGAAGTTGAAAATGCAGCAAAGCCGTATATGCTAAACGCGTATGTTTAAAATCTAATTACATCTTTTTCCTGAGGCTCTAATTAAAAGTGAAATTATACGAAATCTTTCAAATTCCTCAATAGCCTGATTTGGAAGTTTTGAGATATCATTTAAAAATTTTCAAATATTCAAAAGAAGACCATATTTCAAAGGGTCATGCTATATTTGTATTTAAGGGTATACAGAATGTGGATTTTATACTTTGAAAGAAATGAAATGAAGGAGAAAAAACCGACTATCACAGTAAAACAGACGATTGTGGGGACACAACTTCAGCATGACTAGTGCAGAATCAATGACCAATACCAATACGATCAATCAATGGTCAATTCCAGTACACGATTATCCGACCAATCAATGATCCAAGTTATATGAGGTCATCATATCACAAAGTGCATATAATGACTAAGTTCCACGTCATACATATTACATTACAACCCACGCCATGCATGTCTAGAATAAACGCGTTTCCTGGATACCTCTGCCTCTTCTCAGCTTTTCAAAAGCTTAGCTAATTCTGGGGCTCTTACAGACTAGGAGAAATTGCCACTGAGGTTTCTGAGTACATTCAGACTTAGTTAGGTAGCTAATACGCTACACGATCAACAAGCATTGAAGATTGAGGTTAAAAATTTGTTCAGTACTACGGAAGACAGTCTATGACATTCGAATTTGGAGACTTGAAGCAGTGGAATGCCAAGAAGGGTATATTATGCTACCCGATTCCGAAAAATAATTTAAATAGCATTTCGATGTCCTCTGATTTCTTTTTGAACTCTTTTGATCAGACCAAAACGGAAGTGATTTTCCTTTTGATAAATCTATTAGACTATAAAGATAATCCATTTTCAAATGATATGTTATTCACACGCTTTCAATGGAATTGGTAATTAATAAATTTGACTGTGACAAATGTAGACTGAATGGAATTAATTAGTCCTGAGTCATATAATTTTCGACAGGGGATAATAAAATAGGATACAATTTGAAAATTCTTCTTTCTAAGTAAATAGAAATGATAGATCAATCATTGCAAAATCTATAGAAAATAAACATTTTTCTTTTTCGAACGGCTCAAATTGCAATAAATGTGCTATTAGGACAGGATCTCATGAAATGGTAAAGCTCAACGATTTTGATGAAACTCCACACAATCTTAACAACTTAATCCCCATCGCTTATCCTATAATAAGAAAAAAAGTTCTTTTACCTAAGCACCAGCCGAATGATATAGCTTAGAAAAGAGTTGCCATAGGCAAGTCTAAACTAACCGTGATAAGAGACAAACTGTGGGCAATCAAATACTCTGAATTGATAATCCCATTAAATGAAATTTTATTAAATCACTTTTTAATTCGAGGTCAGAATTTTAGATATTTAAATAAACTAATCCGTTAAAATTAAAGATAAATTGGATGGAGTCGAGGGCATACAACAACTCGATATTGTAGCGGATTACTACACTTATAAGCCTTGACTTATGCCCAGTAATCTCTATAGCTGGATCTCTTCTTTCGGAATGCTTTCCAGGATTAGCTAATCTGCCTTAAAGCTACAGAGGAGACAGACGTTTGGCGTGGAATACGTTTACTTGGGTTGTGCATACGTTGGTTGTGTCTTATGACGTGGACCTTGGGCATTAGATACGATTTCGACTGTATTGACCATGCCATGATTATTGATTGCTGATTGGTTGAGAGGTCTCTGAGCTCGTGACATCATCTGCCTCCTAGCGTGATTAATATCACCCTCACAGCGTCACAGAAAGGTAGAATGCGTTTCCCACGATATCAAATATCATGTTCATTTATACTTTATTTAAGAAAATAAAGATAAATAGACTCGTAATCAACCATTCACTGCGCTATTTCTTGCATTTTTCTTCCATATTCCCTTCCCACCATTAGCATATTAACTTTTGGAACGTTGCTTCTGAAAATTTCCCCGACATCAATCATAAATCGAGTATATAGAAATCAAGGTCTTTTACAACAGTTTTAGAAATGACTTGTATATTTGTACCTTATGGAAAGACTTCATCAGTAATGAAAAAAGTTTTAACATCAACATAATACAAGGCATTTATGACCATAAAGTAATACACATGAACTTGAAAATAATAGTAATAATAATCTAGCCATTTCACAGTCCTTAAGAAGGCGCTTCCTCGTGAAAATAAATCCGGATACATTTAGCAAGTTAACCTATTCGCAGAATGCTTCGTGGCTTATTTCGGTTTAATAAGCTCAAGTAAACCTTTTTAAACCTTTTAAGGCATTTAAGTGGCAAAGTAAGAGAGAAATTTACTAGAGTTACTGGAAGAAAAATAAAACGCATATTATGCACATAAGAAAATTATTCAGTTCCTCAAAACTGACTCTCATATGTAAGATTCATTACTTTCGCCTTTTTTAAATCCAGTCGTTTAATAAATTTTACTTGAATGGATGAATTTACACTGCGGTTTTATATATATCTCATAATACAAATCGGCATATCATCGATACTCATCATGTCTTGCCGTAACAATTTAGGTCGTTCTATATTTCAGTGTTGTCAGATCGTATTTGTAAATGAGGGACCTAAAATTCGGTTAGGGAATCCAACAAAGAGAAACGGGTTTTGTTGCTAGACGTAAAATTGAATTAAAGTAACCAATAAAAAAATCGTGCTTGGAAAAATTAAATGTACATAATTGCGCATCTATTAAATTTGACACTTTGCTCAAAAGCGAAAAGTTTTAAAATGATATAAGGTGCTCACACAAATTTCGTAAAATAAGCACAAATATAAAAAATACAACTAGTTTTCTCTTTGTATGAAAACCGTCTATTACGGAGGATATTTAAGACTGGAACATTAGAACCTAAAGCGCAATCAACCGATTTTATGCTAACAATGAATAACAATTTGGAAATAACTTATTTGCATTTACGATTGATTAACAAAATTTGGGAATTTCAGTCACAAAAATAAAGTAATTCTCTTCAAAATGATATTAAGTACGTTATTAAATTTCCCGGAGTTCTAAATGTCTTAGAACGCATCAACAGTGCGATTTCTCGATCCCACATTTTCAAGGACAACCGCAATAACTAATTCAAATTGCGCTCGGCAGTGTTTATGTTCTGCATCATCCCAACCCATTTATAAAGACATAGAAGGCCTTTGATTTGTTTAGTTTCGCCTCTAGTTGCCGTTAACTTGAGTTTGCAAGATTTTCCACTGGACTCTCGGATTTATCTTCGTTTTTGGAATGAAAGAGTTGCGAAGAATGGTCATACTAGAAACGCTATCTGCACAACAACCACAATTAACGACGCCGTACTACGTTTTTCGCAGTGTAAGTTTTACATTTGTAAGTGACAAGCGGAAAGATCTGAGTCACTGTTCCCCATTATTGCTAATTTCAGGGGCATAAAATTTACACTCTTTGAAGAACCTGTTGCCCCTGCCAAGCATCCTCTTTGGACATCTCTTATATATAGTCTATCTTTACAGTTAGCCGGCAAATCTGTAAAAAGCCAGATAAGTATATATTTGTTGTAAATCGAATATTTAACTTCAACGGTACAAAAGCCCATCTCGGAGGAAAATTACTTCCCCAATCTAGTAACGCATAATCTGAACAAGTAGACCCAGTTACGACACAAAACTGTCTCCGGTTAATGTTTTAATCTCCATTCGCTAACTAATCACCCATTATTGAACAGTAAAAGACGGGCTAGAGATCTGAACAGACTAGTGATATCTGTTTTATTGATAACTATCTGTTCCATGAATTTATTGATTCAATAAAAGCCGTTTAGCTTGGAACGCATGCAACACTTCACAGTCCGACTCTTCCAAATTTTGCTTTCTTTGAACCACCACAATGAGAGCAACAATCTATCAAATTTCTTGACGCCAACCTTTGAGTCCAAAAAACCGTTCTGAACCCAAAGAATTTACTCGCTCACTCATGCCGATGGCCCAAAATCAACTGAGGCCTATTTTATAACGCATAATTGGAGAACATCTCTAACTTAGTATAAGCCTAAAACGAAAAACATTACAAATCATTCAAAATAGTAAAAAGAAAGCACTCCGATTTAACATCATCCGCTGCGTCTTTGTTCTTAAAGAAATCATTACACCATTTCAAATATTAAGGAAAACGAAATTTGTGCACTCAGATCTGAGGCATCATGAAGCACTTACTAGATAAGACGAGGTCTATATCACCAGTATTACAAGATTTACCGATCAAACAAAACGACAGTTGTGCTCGTTGATTAAGCGTTTCAGAGTGGATGAGCTAACTCAAATAAAATAAGACCATATTTAAAGGTCAGACTAGAACTCAATACAAAACAGTATCACACGTACCTGTGATCATGAGCGAATTCATATCAAAGAACTATAATTCCGGCGAAATCCATTTCGAATGAAGCGAGAAAACCAACTCCGAAGAAAGGAAAATTTGCATTTAAAGGATATAAGGAAAACTAAGAATCACACATTTATTAGTACATCGAGATTACATATAGGATATATATATATATGTATAAATGAAGAATATTCTAATAAGGTCGCCTACATTAAAATGTAATATAAATTACGACCATTAAAAAAAGAATTTATTTAAGATTATAAATTCAAGATCCACAGAAATTCAGGGTTCACCAGCTATTAACCTCATCGTTTTCGATTCCATTTGCGGTAAAGTCGATACACGTTGATAAGCATCATTAGATCCAAACTTATTATAAGTACTCTATTCAAGGAAATATAAGAAAATATTCAGGCGCTTACACGATACTTGGAAGGTTCTTTTTGTCGATACACACCCCTGGCCAATGTTACTAGAGGTTCGCGGATATCATCAATTAAAAGGCCACTAAGAAAAGATATCCTATCGTCCCAAACTCTGTCCAAAATGGGCTGGTTGATGGCGATCGCTCTAGCCAAACAGACCGCCATTGCGGCAAGACAATTCGGGCCATAATGAACGATATTATACTCCTGATAACCAACTTCTAAAAAGTACTTAGCCATATTTTGCGTCAAAGAATTAGCTCTAAGTGCAAGCAGCAACCGCCGAAGAAACAAGTATGGTGTTGGAATGACCATGTCAAAATCAAGTTTGTTAAGAATAAGAATTTCACAGTCTAGAATCTGGGATGAAGAAAAAGCACCTTCGGTGATATTGCAAAACTGATGCACATCAGGTGGAAACATCTCCTCGTATTTCGCGGCAATATAGAGCGTCGTAATGCCTACTAATTGCAATGTACTTTTGGTGACAATATCGCGAGCTTTCTAAAAATAAACATAAGCAACATTATATACACACCTGTAGAAACTGGTCCAGCAATCCAATCGCCAAATACAGAGTATCAGTAAGAAGACGAAAACTAGAGTGAACTTGGACCATCCAATCGACAAGAATATAACGCATACGGGGATTCAATCCAACACAATGTTTCATGAAATTATGCTCAAGACGAAAGGCTAAAATCGATTTCATCTGCAAATAGTCGAAAGAGCATTCAGCTATATGATTATCTATCTTATGAACATGTCCAAAATCCTTGTCAAGTTCCAGAAAAACGGTCGGATTTTTTGCCATACACTTCACCCTAATCGCGTACCGTTGTTTGAAAAATCCAATAGCAATGGACCGTACGGCAGAGGAAAACTGACGAAGTTCAGCAGAAAATAGGGCTTTTCCGACACACGATTGATGCCGTTTACAATCCTTTTCGGTTCTTGTCGGCCTCTTTGATATGGGATTAGTATCAATTGGGACCAAAGGTACTCTTGATCTCGATCTGGTGTTAATTGTTTTAGCGACCTGTTTACTCACTATAATAGCATTTTCGTCGTTCTTAAAGAAGTAAATGATAAAATAAGTTTAGGGAGTTAATTTATATGCATCTACCAAGAAACTTACTCTAGTTTTCTGTTGGCTTTTTCGTGAGCGAGTTTGCACACCGGACTGCATCACCAAAACTAGAATAAAAGATGAAAAATGTGTTAGCATGAAAATTTACACGATATATAAAAGATAATTGTGAAAAGAAACTTTGCTATTGCATAAAATAACCAAATATAGCTACTTGAATATTCGAATAATTAAATGATGCAAAATGAGTTATGGAACATGAGCATTAAAACAAGTTCGCCTTAGAAACGCCAAAAATGAGATTAAATTATAAATTTCTTTAGTTACCATGATTTATTTTAACAAATATGTTTTTTACCGATAAAAACAGTATTTATATTAAGGCGAGTTCACTAGTTACAATGAAACGTAATTTTTCGCAAATAATAAAATTTCGTTTCTGTTATTATCATCTGCCATGATCGTATGTGCCATAATTCAATTCATAATACTTTGAGACTTTTAATGGTATGGAATAATGGTCTAGGGATAAAAAAACATAAAAGATCATAATACCGAACTTTCCCTCTGGATGTCTATATCGCAAGCCTCGGAAATCCCTATACTACCTTATTCACAGCATAAGACTTTGATCAGTCTATTCTTAACACCAGAGATCCTTTGATATTTGCTGAATTGCTCAACATTTGGTCAAAATCTATGGCATGAACACATCATCTTCTG
Organism: Hymenolepis microstoma; assembly: GCA_000469805.3. Lineage (NCBI taxonomy): Eukaryota > Metazoa > Platyhelminthes > Cestoda > Cyclophyllidea > Hymenolepididae > Hymenolepis > Hymenolepis microstoma. Next base: position 2,277,248 of record LR215995.1, on the reverse strand, counting down.
GTTTTTGGTTGGTTGGTTCGATACACGCGACAGGCACCTTTTGATTCTATACAAACAAGGAAAGTTCATTGTCAATAGGAAAGGTTTTAACACAATTGGAAGACAGACTCAGACAAAATACATATTAATAAATTTCGCGAAAAATGTGTGTAAGTGCCAGATCAACAATTGAACTAATGTAAATGAAATAATAGTGGTAGTATGTGAAATTCAGAAGACTTGCATGCAAACATACGATTGTGTAATCAATATTGCCTTGAAAGATAGGATAAATGACTACACGAGCAATTAAATCATCCTCTAGGGATAAGTAAATGGCAGATTTACTGTATAAATGATTATAAGGAATGATAATCACATTTCGATTTAATAATATTGAATGCCCATCATTTGAAGGAAACTCGGGATATGATTCCCAAAGTGCTACCTCTTGGCAACTTTTCTCATCATCAAACCTCAGTTCGATCAAATTATTTGCAAGAAAAAGCTTATAATACAGAAAATGTCCCTTTAAGCTTAAAACCCTTGATTAACAAGAAATTCGTATTGAGAAGGCGTTACGGCAGTAATTTATTAAATGTGATCGGCTGGTTTGGGATTATTACAAACTGCACAAATAATTCAAACTACCGGGCCACAATAAGAACTAGAACAATAAACTTAGGAAACCTTTGGTGGAAGCAGTATGTCGTGACTGAAAAACCTGTCTTAGTCTTTTAGTAATTGTGGTGGAACAGTGGAATGTAGGGCAGCCATTTCTTGGGATAAAGCACTGTCCTCGCTGTCAAAGCAATGAACTCAAATGCCCCATCTTCAGACATATTAAAAGCTTCTAGAACTTCTATATTAAAGATAATACTCCATATTTCTATAAGGGACGAAAGCATGGAAATGAGAGTGTTATGATCTCAACTTCAAGAACTACCGCAATGTTAAAAACGCAATCTTCGAATTAAGCTAATGAAGAAAAAATCCTCGCTTTCTCGCTGACGTTACAATCGAACTGATAACTAAATCAGTGGGATACAACTGAACCACAGATGACCTTTCAAGAATGGTTTAATCCAAAGCGGGTCAGTTAGATTACTGAAATTATTTTCTACCCAATGATACCCTCAAAATGAAATAAATTGAAAGGAGAGTGCGAAAGCAATCCACTTACAAACTAAAATCCATCAAGATTTGAGTCAAGGTTAGTTATTCGCTTCTATGGGCAAGACTCTCGAGTGGTTTTCTAATATACCCAGAAGCCATTAGCCAAAATCCAGTATGTTCTTCTACAATAAAATTATACCCAGTCAGAGAAGAATATTATAATGTTTGCTTTTTCTAGTTATTTGATTTTACGTTTACAAGTTTTTTGCGTCTATAGATGGAATTTTGAATGTAATTCTTTTTCTACCATAGAAATATCGAACTTGATATGTACAGTACATAATTCGACTTTAGATATGTACATGCTTTCTGTCATCCATTTGATGAGCCATTAGGGTATCGAATCACGTGTTTATTTATGAAGTCAGAGTGGACACACGATCGTCATGCATGGACACCCAGTATGCGAAATAGTTAACAACTAAGGTAAATTCTAGCTTTTATAGATGAAAAAAACAAGTTTCTCGATATGGAGGTTCCATTTCGAACCGCAACCTAGTGGACTTTTTTTAGGTAAGAATGGAAAAAGGATGGCTGTATAATCAGGTGGGTCTTTAGATTGGTTGATCGGATTTCAAGTTGAAAAAGAAACGGTTCACCTGATGATTGTATTTGTATTCTCCTGATTCATCTCCTCCTCACTTCCATTGCATAAATATCCGCTCTTGGACAAATTTCTCCCAAGTGTCCTCAGGAAACAGATTTGCTCCCCAACTCATGGGAAACCAGTAACTATACACATCTATCCAACATGGACACAAAAAACACCCCCCTAAATTGGCATGGGAATGACTAACACGTAAACAAATCTACGATTTTCAATCCATTGATCACTATTACTGTTATTACCCTCGGTAATACAAAAAGTGATATATTTTTAATTGTAGGGAGCACAAAACATTGAATTGCAGTGAGTTCATTCAACAATAAAGGGGAGGGAATCAAAAACATCCAGTGAGCAACTTCAAGGCATCAGAATCTGATTTCACTTAAGTTTTGCGATAAGGTTGTACGATTATCACTAAATGGGCTGCTAATGCTTCAAAAATCAATTTTTTCTTCTAATCTGTTTAGCGCTTATTGACTGGGATTGGTTTTGAAAAAAGACCGTCTCGACACCTCAATAAACAATTTTCTTGGAATAAGTGAGAAGACAAAGGTTTCCTACACTAAGATCAGCACCTTACAATTTCAACATAGCAAAGGTAATACAGATAAAAATTGTACCCAAAATCATATGAGTAAAGTTCTTGAATATTACATATGCAAACATATCAATCGTCATCACCTCCTAAAGATCGTGAATCTATTTGAGTAAAACTGTAATATGCATTAAGAAATCACCATACGTTTGGAGATCATGATTTTCGTTCTTTGCACACAGCGAACGAGAAATCACTTCCAAGTTTAGGCATTAAAAATATCCATTGTAAAAAAAGTTACAGTGACAAGAGAAAATTATTGTAAGTATTGTGCTTTGATCAAAGTATTTATCCAAAATATATAATGCTCAAATTTATAGGAATAACAACTCATTAAAGCCTTGTTAAAAGTCTAGATCTGTACGTTTAGAGGCGGCAAACTAAGCAGTTGTATCCGCGACATTAAGGTCAATTATATGCACTGGTAAGTTAAAACAAACGTAATAAATAGAATTTATATAGCCCTAACTTTTTATATTTTATGTGATTTAATGCTATATTAAGATTTTCGTTTTCTAGAATAAATAAACATAGCAATTATTGTTTAAAATCATCCATCCTTTTTTAGATCAAATTAAATTCATATCGAATTTTAATCTCAATTTAACACCGTTTTAAATTCTATGTTCTTTAAAATATCTCGTATTAGTAATTTGTATTGCCATAGCGCTCCTTTCAAAACTTCCTGATTTGTTTGTTGTGCTTTTCTGATATTTCGCAATGGGTGTACTTCAAGGTGGCATGAAATGGCTCAAATATTGCACATTTTTCTTTAATTTCATCGTTTTTGTAAGTTTATGGGTTTTTCCTCTAATTGTATTCTGTGGTTTTTTTACTTTAAAATCATTATTGCCGTCAAAATTTTTTGTCTGATTTTTAGATCGTGGGTCTGTTTCTCTCTGCAATTGGAGGATATCTCTTGTATACTCTGAATGTCTATTCGAACCAGTTTGGAGATATGACGAAAATCGTCCCTATAGTCATCATTGTTCTTGGATTTATTATCTTTGTCGTTGGCTTCTTCGGATGTTGCGGGGCTTGTTACGAAAGCCCTTGTATGCTTATTACGGTAGGTTGTTGTTATTTTAATATATCTTCTTAGTTTGCAATTATCGTGACCGTTCTTCTGTGTCTCCAAGTAGCAGTTGCAGTATTTGCATTCCTGTACAAAGATGAGGTATTTAATTATATATGGCATTTTCATAATTTCCTGCTCTAGACTATGGACTTCTTGTCTAAAGGTCTTGAGCAAATTTTCAATCATCCGGACGAGAAATTGAGACGAACTCTCGAACAACAGGTTTGTTTTGAATATATGGTTACATACTTTGTTCCTAGCTTGGATGTTGCGGTTTTAAAATGCCTGATCCAACTTGTGGAATAACCACTCTTCTGAAGGTATGTTTTTAGCTCTTTTAAATTTTTATTTAAATTTTGTTTTCTCTAGCCTTGTTGGAATGTTATTACTTCGAAAGTTAATTCTTCCATCTATGTCATCGTTGCAACTGTCGCAGTCCTTTGTCTTCTCCAAATCGCAGCCATTATTGCTGCTTGTTGTCTTCAGTCTAAGATTCGAAGCTACTCCACTTATTAATTTTGATGCTTAACAATTGAAGTATTAATCGAGTTTACCCATTTAATCCCGCTTTTGACTAGCCCGACAGAGAGCTTTTTGAATCCTCCCACTGCTTATGTAATTCACAATCTTCCATTTCATTACTATAACCACCTTCGTATAACCGAAATAAACACGCAATCCTCAGTGGATTTTGGGCATCGTATTATAATATATGTAATAATCCAAGTTGTTTTTTTTAAATCGATTTTTCTTGTGGCAATTTTTCTCTTTATCTTCGTTTCTTTTGGTTATTTTCATATTTTTTAATTGATTTTCATAGAGCTGGTGCTTGACTAGTGGTGGATTTTCATTGAATTGCATTGTCTATGGCGTAATTTGGTTCTTTAAACAAGTATAAGCACTTTTTGTACTTACTGTTTTAAGAATGCTCTTTTCTTATGGGTGTTAAGGTGACCTTTATGTTATTTTATATTGATAGTCCTATATTTCGGAGGGATCGGTGTGTGATATTTGTACCACTCTCTACAGGTTCGTTGAAGGAAGTTGTTTTTTACCTTTTGTGGAGAAATTGCATTTATTAATCCTATAGTGAGAATGTGCATTTCGAAAATTGTCTCTTAACCAGTACTGTTGTCCATTTCATTTGCCGGATGCTCGCTGCTGATGACTGTCAAGTTTGTGATGTGTGCGTTGACTGTAATGGCTGTACATTTTGAATTTCTTTTTAATAGGTGGTGCTTTCCATTAGTATCTCATTCAAACTTCTGGTAGCCAAACTTTACCCAAGGGATGAAGAAAGTAGATGGTATTCGATGTATTATTTATGTACTATAATAGATTCAAAAGAGGAATTATAGTAAACGACTATGAACTCCGGATGGTTACCTGCCATTCGATGATCACCATTTGCGTTTGTCATGCGTTTATCAATGTGTTGGTAGAATAGTTTGCAGTGGGATGGGACTTAAGGTTGCCGGTTGATGTGGCGATGGAGTGATAAGGGCAGAGCTCTTAATTCTCAAGGGCAACAATTTGCATTACGAATGAACCAAAAGTTGTAATGTTGTCAAGCGCGAATGAAAAATTTGGTCAAACTCTTTTCTCCCCATTCAAGATTTGTGATCGAAGAATTGGCCTTAGACGTTTGCTGTAAGTAATTTTTGACCATCACTAAGTTAAATCGCTTTGATGAAAAATCATGTTTGGGTTTTTTTGCGTTTGCCTAAACTGTTTTCCATAGTCTCAACTGCGAAATAGTGATTGGCGATTTGTACTCGTCTCTCTCGATTTCTAATCAAAGCCGTTCCTTACACTGCTTTGGATCTCTGTAGAAGATCGTGGCTATTCCCTGTCGGCCTTGGCCGTTGGTTATTTCCAGTTCTAATAACAATAAATTAAATATTTACCGCCCATGTTCACACCACAACACATTACCCCTATTCCATTTATTGAGATGTAATTTACTATATCAGATTTGACTATCAAAAAATTTAATTTCCTTTGGTGACATTGAGATTCTATGCTGCTATTTGGATCAGTTCTGCGTTCTTGATTTGAGGTAGATCAATCTTAATGTTAATGCAGTAGGGCAATGGCTGGGAGGCCACTTTAATGAGATTATTTTGAACTCAGTGTTTTCTTTCAAGGGCTTCTTCGTGGTGCCTTAACGCTTATGTCTGATCGGCGGTCATTCCGTTGCTTGAGGTTTGTTATTTGTATGAGGTGATTAATGACTGTGGTCTTTGTGTCTGCTGTTTATAATGGCTTCCTAGTCCGATTTATTCCTATGCGTTGTCTGAACAATAGACACTGATTTATATAAATAGGTAAGAGGATTTAGTGACCATAGGCATCAGGATACACTAAAGATGATATATGAAACTTCGACTTTCCTTTTATAGTCTTTTGGATTTATTATCGCTTGGCTTGGTTGTGATAGGCAAATCGAGTTACTTCTTATCAAATTGATATTAATTAGATTGTTGCAGCTATAAGCTGACAACGGTCAACCGCAGTCTACAAATAAAAAGGCCAATGGTTGAGAGTAAACCAAATGATACTGTGCGACAACAATGGGGAGAGGGGGAGGGAGATAGTCAGAAAGTGGGGATTAAGAGAAGGAGGAATAAAGAAGAGAGTGGGGAAGATCTCGAAAATTGTGTGACCCCGACACCGGTCATGTAATGGCGTGTGTTGAACTTTACAGGCGATTAGGTATCACGCAGAAGGCGAGTGTAAATCGCTAATCTATTTTCTGCAACTGTGTCGATTGAAAACAGTTCAAGCAAACGCTAAAACTTAGAAATGATTGTTGGCAAAATGAATTTAATTAATATTGCTAAAAAATGTTTAGATATTTTTGGAAAAGTTTTATACATATTATTAAGAAAATTTTTTTACAGCTAAGTTATCAAATGATCCTGTTCATAAATAGATCTATTTGAAATCGACCGCCCACATAAATTTGAGTCGTATCAGCTTTGACGCAACACTTGCGTTACTCTCTGGAAGTCCGCACTTAGATAAGGAGCATTCCATGGCTACTTAAATACTAACTGTGAATACTCAAAGTGAGAAGTCTGATACAAGGGTAATTTATAGGGTACTTGTAGGACTCCATTTTGGAATTTGTTTACAGCATTCTGATAACCAAAAATAATGTCCCCATGGATAAAGTATGAAGTGCTATTTTTTGAGATTGATATAAACGGATGAAATGTAAAGGAGGCGTGAATTCCCATCTCACCAACAGCTTTTATTACAAATAATGCCTGATAAAAATGGCGAGAGAATTAATCAGGAGTGTGTCGGATTGAAGCTGAGAGAAAAAAATGGCCACTAGGAGGAACTCAATTCATTTATAGCATGGATCACAGTTCAGTGTATCGCGAACCATTTTCCAAAAGTCAAATTATCTATTTGAATTCTGTATTCTTTAAAGAGTCTACGTCCGTCATGTTCAAAGCTCATTGTGCAGGTGGTTTAATTTTTTTTAAATTGGTCTTTTCTATTAAATACGCAACCTGCTAGTCTAATGTACTTTCTCTCGACAATTAAAGGATAGGAATAAATCAAGGACAGAAAAAATCGACCAGTCAGCAGGTATTGAAAACGATGTGTGCAAACTCACTCGTGAATCCGGTAGCTAAATTCAAGAGACTGAAGATCGTGTTACCTCAAAATTAGCTTTCACATTTATTAAATATGGGCAAATCGATGTTCCCGATTTTAACAAAAGTATAACTTGTGTTATCCTGACGTCATTACCTACTTATCGTAAATCGCATCACCTATCTCATATTATTCTTCGCATCATAATGATTTTTTTAATAATGGTAGCGTAGTTTACTAGAATAAGCTTGCAATTTGCATAAAAAATTTGACGTTTTTTTATCTAATTACAACATTGCTAAATTTGTGCAAATCGAAGCTGAATTTTCCTTCCGCAATATAAAGAACTTTATTTCATTCGCGAAGTACTGATAACGCAAAGTAATTTTCTAATGGATTTCTCGGATTGTTAACCGAGTACCTCATTCCACCAGGAATTTTAATACGTTAGCGCCGAAGTTTGGAGGTCATCCTCATTTTAGCCTATCATTTAAAGTCCTATTGCCCGATTTTAATCTTTGAAACCAAATTTATTATCGCCAAACTGCACGCATTTAACCATAAATTGCAGTAATGGCTTTAATAGCCTTGCGGACATTCAAGCCCTGATGAAAGAAAAGCAACATGCAATGTCCCATGTGTTCTGCGTCGACTTGGAGGTTGGACATTTTACCCTAAGTAGTAAAATAAAATTCGTCTCTCTCTCTCAAATAACGTTGAACAATTTGTTAACTAAGAAGGAAAACGTACAGAGTTGTCTCTTTCACAGTGCCTAGACACAAACCGAACTCAAACCTTTGTTTTCAAAATGTCCTATGTCACGTTTCTACTACTGGAATCAGGCCAAGTTGACTTGGTGAGTAGAAAGGCATAGTCAAGACTCCAGAAATTGTATTCTCCACTTTCTTGAAAGGTGGCGTTTATGGCCGAAAGCCTTCGACGAAACTTTAATTCCAGCTTTTGATTGATTGATTGAGCTTAAATGGTAATTGCGTAAATGTACATGCTGCCCAGGCAATTAGCTTTTAAATTTTCTTAGCAATTGTAAAGTCAAGGAAAATAGTCTGGTGAATTGGAATTTAAAGCTGATTCTCTTTATTTAGACTCAGGTAACCAGTAGTCAACATGACAATTGTGAGATAATATTCTGTTTATTTAAACAAAATTATCTTTAAATGCATTGCAGATAGGGATCAGCGGAGTTATGGCACCTTTACTTGGATCTATTTCACACAAAGCAATAACCGATTCTAAATTTCTCTTTTTTTACTTTTTGTGGTAATAAAGCTTTGTAATCTTTAAAATGTATCTAATCTCCACTATAATGAAACTGTAAGCTACAGAATATGCCATATTTGAAGAAAAGGTAAACTAAAGGGCCAGAACGGCACTGCCTGTTTAAAACAAACCGGTCAAAAGCCTTGAATATCGTAGACAAGTATTTGCTATAGTCCTGTGACGCATAGAGAAATTTGGATTTTGGAACGTACGCTACTCCCTAAGTAAATATTGTACCAACTGAATCCAAAGATCAAGTGAAATAAAACTCGTTGGTACCTTGACACTGATCGCTCCATCTTTGTGATCCTGCCTCCACCACTTGTTGAGCTTTCACTTAATCGATTTCAATTGCTTCTCAAAATGAAAAACAGAATTTTTGCTTTCCTGTGGGTAATAATAATTGATTTAAAAGGTACTTGGTTTTGCATTCTGAGATCATTTGGATTAAATTTAATTTGTCTATTTGAATACTCATTTTTCCCTTAGTAGTTCATTGGTTGGCCTTAGATATTTAGTGACGACTACTATGATGACAAAATAAGTAAAAATAATTTTTTTTTCAATTCAAATATTACGATATTTATTATTATTATTTCTATGACGATTACTCCGTTAATAAGGAATTACAATAGCATGATATCTATCTTAGCAGGTGGGAAAGTGACTCGAAAGTTTGTGTGCGCTTCATTTGCCTGATCTATAAACTTTTGACACTAAACTAAGTGATGATTATTAGGTAGTCAAGGCAACGTCACACTTTCACAAACCAATGAACTGATCTCCAAACATACAGAGAGGCTTTATGCGACGCTTATCCACAAATCAGTTGTGGCCCTAAAATGGGCGCATGCATATTCATTTGTTTATATAAGATATATCTACCTTGAAGCGAAGTTGTGGATAGCTGCGGTGAGGCATTATATGTTTACATCAGAGTTAACGGCAGTCCTTTCGGGTGAAAACTGGTTTCCATTTGTTAACATCAGAATTCACCCAGAAAAAAACTTAAACCTTTAATATTTCGATCGAAGACATTTAAATCATTAATTAGCTGTCAAAATTGGGCATAATGAATTTCATTATCAATAAAAAAATATCTGCTTTACTTGATCAACAGTTTTCTTTAATCATTAAGACATCATTAATATTTAAATGAGTAGGAGAATGATTGACCATTCGATTAACGTTTAATAAAAGGCAAAAGTACCAAGAACTTGAAAACGGTTGGTTTGGGCCGTATCGCCACAGTACGTCAATGGTTAGCATATGATTATCAAAACAGATCCTTATCCTATGTTCAGTATGAACTTTCGCAACTATGGTTGAGTTATTAATTCTTGGATGTAATACATGACACAAATTTGATTAATAATAATCACGGTTGGTAAAATCCTAAATGGTCAATTTGTGTAGAATACAAGTGAGTCAATATAGCTAAAACATGCTTGAGCATACAACATCAGTTTTATATTTCGAAATGTTAAAAGCGGACTTAATTTCTTGTCCAAAGTGGTTTTAAACTTCATAAATCCGTATTTGAGAATTCCACTTTGATATTGTAAGTAGATGAAGCAAAGTCTAACAGTCAGTAAGTGGGAAGAAAAACAGTCGTATTTGGTTTACTTTCCGTGTCATTTTTCAATTGCAATTAATTTAATTATTAAATATAGTCCAAAATAATGCACTCAGCGTAATATATAGTGTAAATCAGTTGAATAGACCAGGAGGCATGGAGGAGATAAATCAAAACGCTGCGTGCCAGATTAGCAGCCAAATGAGCTGACGGTACAGCTAAATTGTCAAGATGTTTGAGTGTTTTTTTTTTCTTCTTCTTCTTCTTCTTCTAAGATGAATGAGAGGGAAAGAGGTCGTTGTATTGTAGGAAGCGTGGTCAAAATAAGCGTTTATTAAAAAAATCTAATAGCAAAAGAGGTGAAGGAGTATAGAGAAAACTTGAAGAGTATGAAAGATGAAATAAAACCGAAAATGTTTTGATGATCACACAAGTGTAGGTGGTGGGGAGAGAGGGAGAGAGGGAGGGGGGGGGGAGGGGTGGGAGCAATTTCGTCGGTAATTTGAGTTTTTAGTTGAGTATGTCTTACTATCTAGCTAATAATCACTGTTCTACGCCATAGGCCTGCGAATTGGCCGGCAAGGTTGTGCTAACAGCCAACTCCTGATTTGGCAGTAGTGATGGCTCAGGTGGTCTTCCAATTACTAAAATACATGCCAGTACTGTGGCATGATTAAGGTCGCAGTAAATAAAGCAAAGAAAGCGAAAAGTAAATTTTCTAAATCTCCCCAATCTCTCGGACACAGTTACCAAAAAATACTAAATTATAATCTTATTTGGTAAATACAAATGAGATATGTCCGTGTTTTTAAAAGCAATGAACGTTCGTCCGTTTTGAAATTTATCACCATACATGACTTTTTTGAAATTTGACAAAGATAATACTGTCTGATTGACAAATTACGATTAAGTAATTACTTAAAAAGTCTTGCAATTTAGATACAAGATTGTGCATAATTTAAATTGCAGAGAATTGTACTCTTATAAAAGTTCGAAGTATTTCTCACTAATGCAGACTCTCAGCTCTACTTCTTGTTAACGTGTTTATTTGCTCTGGTATATTCAAAGTTCGTGGCATTTCTCCTCTTTTCACGATGGAAATCTGATTAAAAGAACGAACGAATTGTCATTTTCTTTTGCCTGAATAGACACTCTAACAGCTCAATACTTTCACGCAATAATTTTATTTCGCAGTGAAATAAGGACAGTAGTTCGTCGTAAGTGGTTATATTTGAGAGTTATTTAGATACGTATACGGTAACCGTGAAAAAGGACCTCACAATGAATCAATTTTTATTTAAATGATATCCCTATCAAATATTGAAGGAAAGTTGATGAATAGAATTTTAAATTGTAATAATTAAAGGATTAAATCTAAAATCTTGATTGTCGGCAAAAATCAGTTGGTATTTCATTTCTAACAAATGGAGCTTCAAAGTCGACTATAGGAAGGATTAATCACTGTGTTGTCAAGTAGTTGGCTTGCAATGAAAAAAACATTAAAATAACTTAATATAATCTGCTAAAACAAAATGATTGGATTAGAAACATCAACTCAATTTTTTGGCCTGACTGCCAAAATTGTTCCTCTTAAAAAGGAAATTCGAATAAGACACTTTGACAACTATTCTATTTTACTACTGAGATTTTAGCGGATAGTACACACTGATTAATTTCTTTCAAAAAATCTTTTAATTATTATGTTTATTTCCTTTTAAATGGTCATTTAAGTTTTCAATTTGCTTAAAAATTCTATAATTCAATTTAAATGTTTTACTGCTTTGTAAAATGTATACTTTAGAAGACATAGGTATGGTCAAAATATATTTGGCAAATTGGTCTATTTAGTAAAGGCAAATTCTATATTTTTTATTTGAGACAACATTGAATTCTTTCAATTAAGTTGACGTTGACTAAAACAGAAGGAAGATATCGATTTTTCCTAATGGGTGGGAAGAGTGTAGACAGCAACACCGTGCGCTATCAAATGTGATCCCATCGCGTTGAACAGGAATTAGCATTGCTTTTTTCGCACACAATTCAGCCAATCAGATAGATGAAGTAGCAGCAAGAGGAAGATGCCACTTTATTTCCTCTCCTCCTCCTCCTCCTCCTCCTCCTCCTCCTCCTCCTCCTCCTCCTCCTCCTCCTCCTCCTCCTCCTCCTCCTCCTCCTCCTCCTCCTCCTCCTCCTCCTCCTCCTCCTCCTCCTCCTCCTCCTCCTCCTCCTATTTCTGAAATAAACTATTGGTCTGGCCAATCCTATGAACAGGAAGGATAAGTCAACAGAGCAGCAGACACTTTACGTACCCTATCCGCTTTTGAATGTGGGAATTGAAAAATGGCTCTTGTGAATAATGGAGGGAATATCAAATGGCATAATTCAATGCTTGAAAGGCCAACGCAATTGACCACCTAATTAGCTATGCATCAGGTGATTATATGGATCTTATCTGTCGAATGAATATTGTGGGTTAGGCACAATAAATGCAAAACGGTAACAATGTACGGCATTTTTTTAAACTTGTGAAGAAATAAATTGTTATTCCTTTGCCCCTAGCGTATTTTTAATTGGTTTAATTTGTTGACAACAAAGTCAGGACATCAAATAGCTTGTAAAATGTGATTTTGGGATTCCAATTTTTCTCTTTTTACTTTGTTGGGTGTAGTGAATTGCCTCATTCTCCAATCTTTCAATTTCAAGGTGCTTCAACTTTCCTGAGTGAATTGATGTTTTGCAAAATCTGGTTAATCATTTAAAAAGTCGACCTACAATTTTAGGTGAAATGCCCTTTCAAAAGTCAAGGATACTTTCCAATGGGAAAAATAGCCTAACTGCATTTATTTAACGTTAGATTTGATAGAGGCATGCCAACGATTCTGGTTAATTGATAAGTATGGCAAAAAGTAAAAATATTTCCTAAAATCGATCTTATTAATTAGGGTTGAAATCGGTTTTGAATTTTCAATTACTATAAAAACACTTCATTAGCAAAGGGATTTTACACCTTTATGGAAGAATATATGCTCCAATAAAGTGACTAAATTAATAACTATGATATATTTATTCTTAATTTTATTTTACTTTATTACAAATATAAGGGGACATTAATGGTATCCGACTCGATACAATATTGGACTGTCAAAATCACCTCCTATTGTGGTGACCCCAATGCTTGATGAAGGCCATTCTATCCATTTTGTGACTGCCTCTCTTCAGCATGTTTTAGTAATGAGTCATTCACCTATACTTCAATTCGGATCTATTGTACTCCATCGTTATTGTAGTTTCTTCAGCCCTCCTAATGATTTTGGCATTGCTCTTTGTCAGTATCTTACTTCCAGTATTCAAAACAGGCATTCTGGTGTGATCATGCTGTGTATTGTCCTGATTAATGGATAGTAATAATTTTTTTCCAAAAATAAACGCAAACACCCGCCAGCCATTTTCAGCGAATATACATTATCCCCTCTCCTTCAATTTACATTTCTTCATTCTTCTCCCTCAACCTTGGGACTGTCAGATATCCACGCTTTCCTGCTCAAAGTTAGTCATTCTGGTTCGGGAGCACATTTTAGGCCTTATTAAGACAAGTTACCTAATGGGGATACTTTACCACTCTCCCTCGCCCCTCCCTCCCAAGAGTAGGGTAGATATTTGAAGGCACATAATCATTAATTTGTTTGAACTATACAAGCGACTTGATCTATTAAAGGTCTCGAGTTTTCACCCGCCCTTTGCAATAGATTGTGCCCGATAATAAAGTGCAAAGGAAAATCATAGCCTTGAGGAGAAAATAACGTAAAAATAAAAGATTTCTCTTCCTAGTGCACTCTTAGATGAAGTCATATACGCAGAATAATTGGCTGATAATATGCATTTTCTGGGGTGAGCGATAGACTTGCCTCCACGTGGTGCACATTGGGCAACGTATACTCATACGGCAAAAAAGTCTATAAACCTGCAGTTGACTTCAAACTACCATGACCTGACTGTATGTCATATTCCACCACTTCTACAGTACTCACCTCACCTTACCTTTGTGTCTGTCTCTTACAACTGTTAATCACTCTTCTGTTCTCCCCGATTTTTTTGTGACTTTGATGTTCCTCCCCTCTGTGAAGCCCTAGGGGCAAACGACAACTATCGCAAAGCCTGCCATTTTATATAAATAAATAAATATTTTCTTCATTTTTTTAATGGCAATTAAACTAATGGTTATTCAGAGATGAGCGTTTTAACCCCTTCATCCATTAATATAATTACACTGGTCACCAGGGGCCTCTACTAGATTGAATAACATGGGTTAGATTCACATTGACTTACAGTCAGTGAGCGACGTGATCAACAGAAGGTGGCAGAATCCGAATCTCACCAGAACAACTCTATGGTGCTACTCTCGAGGAGTGCACAAAGCTACCAAGGTTAGACAAGGGAATCTCGTACGCCCTAGAACATTCTGGGAAGTGTAGCCAATCTATTAGCTCCTAATCGAGCAAGCACGTCGTGAATGCAAAAGCCTACCAACCAATCAGTGATCAATATTTGTCCTGCATTGTGTTAATCGCCCTCAATTACTATGTTCTTTGCAGTAAACTCTCTCCACAAGATAGTCCACGTGTCCCTGATACTCTGGATATCGCTGGGCTAATTTAGAGTAAGTCTTAACGGGAGAAGACTGGCAGGGGCTACTTTTCCATGTTTGGTGCAACTTGGACCTCTAAGAGGATTACTAAATTTAATCTAAGGCTCTTTTTGTAATACTTGCTACAAAACTGAATATACGATCTTCAGTTTCAAAAAAGAATACTGAAAAATATCAATTTTTCTTTTACATATTATTTGATACTAAGATTTTATAATTTGAAACTAGCTCTTAGTTGAATTGCCATTTTTTAAAATAGGGCATATTATTAAAGATAGTGCAAATAGAGCTTTCGGGGCTGTAGCATTTGCATATCTAACATCCGCCAAAGCGTGAAAGCGAATTAGACTGGCGGAAAATTTTCTTCCATTGGGAATGATTTATGATTTGCCCGCCCAAACTGTTTGTTTTCAGTAAATACACATGATTAAAGAAATTATTGAGGGAATATGGGGATCAAATATCACCAACCTTTTATTATAGTATTATTTAAAAATCGATTTTATGCTAATTATGCACTAGATTATGAATGATTTTCTATTCAAATTATCATTGGATGCACAAAGTGACAATTTCTAGTACTTTTAGAGTTGTTTTAGGGTGCCTCTAGAACTTGTGTTTTAGCTTATCAGTACTTCGTCAGAAGTTTGATGCCATATATAAATCGGTTTTCCTATCAAATTCTGCAGGAGATTCGCGCCACCTTCAGACGCAGCACACACTTATCCCAACTTTTTAATCGCATTTTACTTATTTCAGCCATTCTCATCAGAGTAAATTATATTTGTGATCTTACCCCTGGTTTGACCCTTGTGCCAGATCTCATCCTCCCTCCTCCCTCCTCCCCCCAACCTCCCAATCACACGGCAAGATTTTTGAGCCAGATCCTATTCACCTTCCCTCTTATCTCACATTCCTTATTTTTATCTCTCTAATACTTTATATTAAAGTACTCTCCTGGCTTAGTCCTTTGTCTTGTCGCTCGGTTGTACTATAACTGATGATACTAATCTTAGTCTGCTCCAACCGGTGCTTCTTCGTTCCTATTTTCTATGAGTATGATTTTAAATCCATTCACAATTGATTGTGAATGGAAGTGGAATGATTCTTACAAATATTAATTACCAGAATACTATTTATATTATTATATATAAACATGAGGAAATTGTGTCTTTTCAACTGCAATTCCTAATTTTAAAATTAGTGGGTGTGCACTTAATTGCCAATAAGTTAAATTGAATCCGACTTTGATTAAAATAAAGAATGCGAACTAGCGAAGTTTCAGATATATTCTTAAAAGTTGTCGAAAATTTAATATATATATATATATATAATTCATTACCTTGAGTAGTAATTGGAGTGCACTCAGGAAGATCAAGTTTCTCGTGATCTAGTATTTCCTTCCACTGGACGGTAATTTAATGGATTAATCGGTAAGTCTGGTCATTCTGGTACGTCAACGCTGCCTTCAATTGAACTACCCGAAATATTTTGAAAGTAACATTATTAAAAAGATATTTCATCAGTAATATGCTTTAAATATTTCCAAAATTCACGTGGCAACACATCCTTGGGCGGCTACGACAAATTGTAAATGCGTATATCTTCGACTCTCGCCTTTTGTGACCGCCGGCTCCAGTGACCGTCGTAGTTTTTAGCAACCTGTCCTAAAAGGATCAACAAAACACGGAGAACAACTTCAGTTGATTTTTGAATTCGGCTTGTATATTAGCTATTCAATGAGTAATGCATGTGCCAAAATCCTAATTCCACTCTCCATCATCAGGACTGCAGAAAATAGTCGGTATTATTTAATCAAGAAATGACAGTCTTGCCTGTTTGTTTCCAGTTATTCCATTGATATTCATCAGTTTGCAGTTTTATCAGTTTACTTATAAATAAATGACGTTACTGAACAGTTCCCTTTTGCTGTTCTTATAGACACATTTTGTTTTAATTCATGAAAAATTTTGAGGTTAGTAGGAGCTCTGTCGATGACTTGTGCCAAAACCCCTAAAAACACCTTTTAAACGTCAACCCCAATTATGCATGCGTTATAATTTTAAGCTTTTACTCAACTACATTAATTCGAAAAGCTAAAATTGGTTCAATCTGATGAGAAAAGAAGCTCATTCGGATGCTCATAGGCCCTTGAAATTCTCCACTTTAATTCCGTAAGTAAGCGGGGCTCATTGGACCAGCATTCAGATCAGGGTCTAATTAGAATTTGTAAGTAAACTGTGGAAATAATGCACGTACGCTTGATAAAATCTCCAAATTCGCAGGTAATGTACTAAAATCAACTACCGAATTAATTGAGAATGAATTAACCAACAAAATTGGTATGTTTATTGGTTCTAAGAAATGAATTCTACAAACAGACTTAATTATATTTACTTAAAAGCTGCATAGTTAACAAAAGGAGATATTTCGGATTTATAAATTCTGGGTACTTTGAGGTATTCGATCAATGGCTAAAGGCACCTAACGACAGTTACTTAATTAGTTAACTCTATTCTACCTTAATTACTTTAAACTAAAAAGTAAGTACTGGCCTTATTTCCTTAAATACGACTTTAAGACTTTTCGATATGGGCCTTAAATTTCATTAAAGTATATAATATACCTGGCAGTTTAAAACTAATCAATGAGTGATAAGAAAAGATTCCAGATTGAAGTAACTTAGATAAAAATTCTTGAAATATCCGCGAGTTTACTTATTGCTTTGGTGTTGGTTGTAATATTACTGTTCCTGCATGCGAGTGTAAGGACTAATAATCAGGGCAACAGAGATTACTTAAGTATAAAATGGTTAAATCAGATGAAAGTATCGACAGAATGAATTAGAAATAAGAGTCAAAGAGTATTTATTGCTTATTTTTTATTGTTCTAGTGCTTATTTTTCGTTTTCAAAACTAAAATGACTGAAATAAATCGTTTTAAATTAAAGCCGAATAGGAATAAGGTGCTTTCAAAGGTCAGATTAAATTCAGGAATTTCTCTAATTAAGATAACCACATTTGTAAATTGTTTAAAGTCCAAATGTCACTCTCAAAACATTTCTGAAATTAACTTATTGAGCTGTAGGGTGCACAACGCTACCATAGCTGAACAGAGAAATCCCATGCGCACTCAGACAGACTCCAAGGTGCTGCCGTGCTACTTGTCGTGTAAGAAGCAAGTGCGGTCGTGAGTGTAGAGACCTCTCAGTCAACCACAAATCAATAGTCGCTGCATTGTCTAACAAACTCGTTCGTGTCAGTGACGCACAAGCCCAATTAAACGTATTCCTATATACTCTTAAGGGGATCTGAGGTTACGTCAAGGCTTATTCGTGGAGTGATCCGCTGCAGGTTTGAAAATGCTTCAAAATGGTTGACAAAAACACATTATGAAAACAGTGCATCTAATTCTGATTTCATTCCTTTTTTGTTTTGGAGTATGATGTAATGAACTGAGCCTATTACATATTAAAACAAAATATTTATATGTCTTGAATTCAATAGGAGTAGCCTCTAGTGCAATAGCTTTTTAACTCTTACAAATCGCACCTCTCCCCATATCCATTAATAAACAATTGATGCCTTTCATGGGCTAATATTCTTTTGAATTATTAAAATGTTTATGAAATAGTTCCTGTCCATAGCAAAAATCAAAGTTCCTTTTTTTACCAGACGATTCGGCAGAAGAAAGCATTATTGGTATGCAGGCAACTCGAAATATGGGTCTCTTAACTTCCGATCTTCGTATTATATTATCTGATGATTGTACATTGCAAGTCTATTTCACGTCGCAACATTGACATTCCTTGAGTGAAATTCATGAAGGAAGAAAATAGAGCTAACAAAAATTAGTCTTGAAAGATCAAATTTTCTTACTTCTCTCGCGCTCCTCCAGGGGAGGGGGGTTCGTTAGAATCTTCATGCTAAAATGCCTCATATGTACATATAGTAAATAAAGGGAATAATACTTTTTACCATCTCCTCATCTGAATTAAATATCTTCAGAAAATTATTATAGAAAAAGAGGAGTATGCAGACCCACTAGGAAACAGTCGCAGAAGTGCATTCTACCTTCACTTCTACCAAAGAGCATGTTTGATTTATTCCTATCATGGTAACTTTGCGATTTTTAATTCAACTGCTTGTAAGTGATGCTCAGTTTAATTTCTCTATAACTGCCTATAATACCAGTTAATGGCTCTGTAGCTCATTGGGGTAGCAAGAAACAAGGCATCCAGTTCAGGATTTATGACTAAGAGCTAGCAACTAACGGTAGACAAATACGGTCTCAAGTTAGGCGAAAGCTAATACAAAGACTGTTTTCATGGTCATTTGGGCAAGAACGCAAGTGTGTGTATGATTGCTGATGTACCTTCAAATGAAGCAGGGCAGTTGCATAGAAAAGGGGAATCGGTAAACACGTCTCGATGTGGGAGCTTTGAGTCTTTGGGTCATGATAGAAGACGTAAGTGAAGTACGTTTTTGTTAAATACATGGAGAATCGAGATTAGTGTAGCTCCTCTCGAGCAATTTCATTCTTTGGAATACGTGTTATGACTCGCAAATATGAGAACTCTTAAAGGAGCATTTCTTAATTTTTAAGCAACTCCCGTTCATGTTAGTTTTAGCGGTCGTCAAGGCGTATGAGGGAAAAAGGTCCACCATAAAAATGTAGCTAAAAAGTCCAGAAATGGTCGTATTGATAAGGTGACACTCGAATGCGCTCCGAAACACTAGATAATGGTCAACGGAAAATAGGATCATAGAAAATCGCTATATTTGGGGTTATCACGTTATATAGAGAAGTCATATTTAGTCTCTAAAATAATATTAACCTCATTTAGTCTCAATTAGCTCAACACAGGTTTACTGCTGATTCCTCGAACATTCCGCTGGCCAAATTTTGATCCAGATAGGGAGGGGTGAAATTAGGCATTCAGATCCATTCAGAAAAAGAGTAGACAGTGAATGAGTTCCTAACTTTCTTCCATTTTAATAAAATAACCAAAAGTTCAATCCAAGTTTAGAACCAAAAACTCTGTCAAACTTATCTGAACTCTTTCGTTTGATGAAGTCATTGGTCATCAGCCAGTTTATTGAAGTTTTAGTACGTTGGGCTGGATTGATATTTTCATGGATAACAGAACATAAACTCTTGGTGTTGATGAGTCTCATGATTCAGGAAACTTAGCGGTTTTCCTACCGAGAAGATATCAGCGGTGCACATCCATTGGGCGGAATGGCCAATCGTAACAAATGGGTGAAACGAGAATGGATGCTTCCCATCATAAAGACTACCAGTTGCTTTCATTGGGATTTAAGGACGGGCCTTTAACTAATTAGTCATGGTATTAGTCATTTGAAAGCTATAGTTAACACTAACAACGGTTATCGTGCCTGTAAGTTAAGTTGTTTAACACTGATGCCAATCCAAAAATTAACGCTGCTTTTAAAATGCGGCAGTGGTACCTGGATTTTTTGATAAGTTGTGATGTTAATTTTCTCCTGCGAAAGCTATTCTTGGGACGCAGCTGGAATCAGATCTCATGAATATAAAATCTCCGTCAATCAGCGAGCCATCCTGCTGAAGCGTAATCCTTGAAGTCTCAGTTTCACAAGATTATGACTACCGATGCCAGATATTAAAGGAAATTATGAAGAGATTAAGTTTAAATTTGGAAAAGTTAATTCACTGGCATTTCACAAACATTCACATTAAAGCACAGAAGCATCTAAATAGAAGGGGAGGGAGGGGGGGGGGGGGGGAATAGAGTAAGTGAAAGAAATATCGGCCATTCTCAACGTCGAAATTACCTTAATTCAAAAGCCATACTGACCTAGCTGATGAGGGTGAGAAATGGCATTACTAGCTTATGACCACGCTTTCTATTGCCAATTCACTTTAAATGTAATGGAAACATGGATGCAGTATCCTTTGCCATCTGATCGATCAAAATATAGCCATGCACACTACTAGTAAAATTTAGGCTTAATTTTAGGAAGGACTCATCACACCAAAATAGACATTTTAATGCCTGCGTTCAAATACGCGAGCGTTGTGTGTGTGTGTGTGTGTGTGTGTGAGAGAGAGGGGACTGTGGGGGCAGGTGGAGAGGGGATGATGGGTAGAGAGCATCCAATCGCGTAGCGAGACCTCCTCCCTTAATGGTTTCAACCAGAACAAGACAGAATGTGTGTGACTCATCTTCACGTACGCGCGGCCGCACACATGTATGGGACATTTCTCAGGGGATTTTACGATCAAGTCATCAAAAACCAAATGTGATGAGGACACGTCTGGGTGAAGAAGGAAAGAGGTGTGGAAAATATTAAGGAGAGGCGTTTAGAGTTGCACTGATTTGTTCACATTTCGTGTTCGCGAGGAATATCAAATTCCCATAAAAGCCAACCCAAATCTCTATAACATTTTGGGCACGAATAACCAATCTGCTAAGACTGTTTTAGTGGAAAAGCGTATAAAAAGAACAATGAATAGACGAGATAGTCAACGTTGTCGAACTCAGTAAAGATGAAGAGGTCGCAGTACGTCGATCAATCTCTATGGACTTTAGCAAAATTTAAAATAAGACCAAGAGAGAATATCAGAGAAAAATAGTTTAATCATCATTAATTATTCATTATTCATTAATAATTCATAATTCGTTACTTGGACCTCGGAACATCACTCGTGAACTACATCAGGTGCAGGAACACGATGACATTCGTTGAGTCCACTTGTCCGGGTTGATCGACCCAAATTTTTTATCTTCGATCCTTAAGTATATACAGGATGTTGGGGATAAACTTGACAGTCCCATCGAAAATGAAGAAGGGGGACGATACCTGTAAATATATGGTCGATTTAAGAAAAATTCAATAGAAGTGGAACTGAACTTGTTTTCAAAGGGTTTTATATAAGGCGTCGGCCATTAACCATTGTCGCAAACTGGGATGACGAAAATTTTTGACTTTTGCTGAATTGTGAGAGGGGACCAAATTCTTCTGGGAACATTTAGAGCATTTCCTCGTAGATACCAGAATTCAACCTAAACATTTCTTTCAAAAATTACGAGAGAGTCATCTTATCACTTTCGGTGGAGGAGATGCACGCACATTCGAAAACCATGAGAGTTTGAGCAAACTGAGTCTGCATAGATCTAGGAGTCTCCTTTGTGCTCTGTGCAAACAGGACCATTTGCTATTCCGAAGGTTGTG
This sequence comes from Hymenolepis microstoma, assembly GCA_000469805.3. Taxonomy (NCBI): domain Eukaryota; kingdom Metazoa; phylum Platyhelminthes; class Cestoda; order Cyclophyllidea; family Hymenolepididae; genus Hymenolepis; species Hymenolepis microstoma. The sequence continues at coordinate 2,255,485 of LR215995.1, read as the reverse complement.
CTTTTGATCTTGGCACAATTTCTTGTCATTGGGAAAGAACTTGACTGTTCATGATTCAACAGAATGTTTCCCTTTGCTCAGAAGTTTCTTTGTCTTTTCCAGACTACAATTTACGTTGTCCTCTTCTGAGAGAAGTTGACCATTACGATGCCTGTTCGTAATAGCCTGTAGTAAGGAGGTTCCTCACTGATTGCCAGCTTCATGGTAGAGGCTGAAATATTCCTTCATTTCTCTCTACAAACGCCTAATTCCGATGTCAGGGTGCACCGACACTTATTTATGCAGCTTATTTTCTGCTGTGGAGTGCTATCAGGTTCATGTACAATTATTTGCATACCGCTGGGAGACCACTGAGGAGTGATCATAATCTCCATTTTACTCCTTATCTTCCAGGCGTTAAGAAATGGCTCACTAAAAATGGACGCTGCTGCATCAAATTTTTCTCTATTCCCCTTTCTCAATTCCTATTGGCAACTTTCAGATGAAAATTGTTTTTTTCTCCTTCCCGCCTTGGATATTTAAGGACAAAAATAAAACTTAATTTCCAATGGAAAGACAAAATAGGATGTTATCATTTATTTATGCAAAAAAGTGTATGAAATACAGGAAGAAATGATACCAGGATCTCGATTTTTACAATAGCATCAGTGTTATTCTGAACGACTTGTTCAATTTCCATTAGAAGGTATCGGACGCGTTAAACCACAGCAGACCGAGTATGCTGACAAACTAACGGAGTTTCACTAAATTCACCCCATTTATGCGTGGTTTTAGATGCGTTCTATATTGTCTCATTATGTACTTGAGAGAAAGCGTAAAAGATTAATGCGAATGCAATTCTGTGAGTTCAAGTTCGTGATATTTAGAGAGCTTCAACTTATGTATTCGCTTAAAATATCGTTCACACCATGGCAAAATATTCCCCCTGTAATAGACCGGAGAAGTTAGTTTATAGTTGCCTAAATGATTTTGACATTATGGAGGACAGTCAAGGTGGTTTTAAATTTATCATAATAATTCATCTGTGCACCCAAAATATCACCTTTTATAATAATAAATTATCATGCCTAAGGCCTAAAGGTGTCATACATCTCAGTGACGTTTAAGCCTCCATATTATAAAAGATGTATTCATTTCCTTCAGTACCATTTTGCAGTTTTACTCGTTCGAAAACAAAGACTGAAATGCGATTGTCACATGAATTATGACAATTAGGGGAGATTTGGTAAATTTTGTTCTGATCCAATTGTGAGACAAGGGACTGTTGAACGGCAAAATTCGTTCGTTTAAGACAGTCTTAAAAATAAGTTTTGGCAATAAGTATTACTTAAACTACTTCAGTATAAATTATATAAGTAAAAAATGTGTTTTTTGTTAATTATCAACTAGGATGAGACAGCATGTTAACAGTACGCGTTAGGTATAAAATATCACCAAAAATTTATGAATATCGAATATCGTCCTTAATAATAAGGATCATTACGTTAGAATGCGTTTATTTAAGAAAATAAGATTCAAACAGATAAAATCAGCACCGATAGGACCCGCCATATAAGCCAAAAATGAAGACAGGTGTTGGTCTACTGAATAAATCAATCTCTATAAGTTGGGACATTAGTCACTATGCATGTCTGTCAAATCAGAGACCACGAATTTGACCGCCTTCGGCATACAAACAGTGAGTAAACTAGGCAATAGCACTGATTAAGTCTGGCTACCACAGGCGGTTGAAGGAGTCGTGTCTCTCCCCAAGGAGGCTCCTTGGTGTCACTCTCTATCTAAGATGAGCCTTAGAAAATGCCTTCCTAAATAAGTTCTAGAATTTATTGAAAAACTTTCTATTAAGGTAATTGTTCTTAAGCTCAGATCAGGTAACCTAATAAGTACTTAAATTTTCATTGATACATACTCCCATTATTACTCAAGTCACTTGTAAAATTCTTCAGAGATAAGCGTAGTGGATGAAAATTTTGACATTCTTTTAATATTTAAACCATTTCCGTAACACTTCCATTGTGCGAGTGTGTGTGTGTGTGTGTGTATGTGTGGGTAAATATATAGATTACGCCTTTAACAAAATTTTCATAAGAGTAGGAAATAAAATAGCAGTAACTAAAAACGCGGTCGAGAAAACTCATATTCGAGTCATATTCCTGACTTAGTACATGGGTCGCAGATAAACAAAATTAATAGGTTGTCCGAAACCAGGGGAACAATAATCCAACTTAAGATAAGTTATACAAATAAACATTTGTAATTATAAATGGCCGATCAAATCAAATAGACAGAGCATTCATATATTATTTTGTCTGAAACTCAGATGATTAGTCAATGTAATTACTAATAACTAAAATTGATAATGACCATTAATATGGGACCAAAAAACGTGTGAAAATAGTATAATGACAAGATGTACTTCTCTTAACACGGTTTTTTTCTTGAATTTTTCACCATAGTTCAACCTCTAGCGTTTTTACGTTCCGAATGCAGTCCAAATAGTGTGAATTTGTTATCTGGAATAAGGTAAAATGGATCTCTTTGGAACAATCTGTACAAATTGCCATTTCAACTATAGGAAGAAATCAAAAGTATTACCACATTGAAACGCGTGATGTTAAACACTTCTCTAAGTCTACGCCTCTTGTAATTTCTTCTTTACTTTTTGGAGATCCGCATTATTTCAAACGAATGCTTGAAGTTGACTTGGCTTGAACTACTACAATGTTTAAATATTTAAAAATGTTGAATGTTAAAACAGAAATGTATTTAATGTATTTATGCTTCCACATTTCTTTATAATTAAGACTTTTCCCTTAGAGGTATATTAGAAGCCTAGATACTAAATATTTACCGAGGGAATTGAATATTGGTAATAGCAAAAGGCCTTTGATCTCAAATTTTTATTACTCGTATGTAAAGCTAATAAGTGTTTGCTGATAGTATATCAGCTTTGTTGAAAATTCAAATGTTGACATAGAGAAGCAGTTATCAGTGCGAGCCCTGCATGCGCTAGCGTATAGATTTGACCTGCCTCCCAACGTGGGTGCACAGATCGATTCAGACATAAGTGCTAAGGGATGATTTTTGATTTATTGCTCACCCAAGACTCCAGAAGTGACTTCCATCGGATATAACAGTCAGACCCAGAAGGCCAATTATAAGTAGCATGTCTAGGGATCGCCATGACGAGTCATAGCAGCATATGCTTAGGATCTCAGCAGCCAGTCTGAACAACTATAGTATTAACCACCGAATTATTTTCTTCCCATTTAATAAGTTCTCGCTCCTTTCTTGGAAGAAGATCCAACCAGATCCGAGGACGCACGGTTGTAATTACACGAGTTTCTCATTACATGAGAACACATGTATCACATTACCCTGTGCAGTGTTAGATCTATTAAATATGTATTCTACTCAGGCCTTTCCAACCATGTTACCATGACTGCGTTTTACAACATGAATCATCCTAGGTTAATATTGGTAACGCTCACTTTCTTCCAATTCCTCTTCCAACACTTTTCTCTTTTCGATCTCATCTATTCGCACCCAACTTTTAACCACTGTACTCAGAAAAGGCATATTTATCCTGATAGCCTCTGGAAGATTATTACCTACCGGAGGGAGTAGGTTCAGTCTAGACAACTCTCTTCTTTACAATGATATTTTAAATTAATATGAAAACACAAGTAATGCATATTTGATCGAAATTTTGTCAACATTGTTATATTTGTTGCGACTGATAAGGGGTTGAAAATAAGATAGAATGGATGAAGCATGTAAGCAAGCTCTTTCATGACAACCGAACCTATTCAAATAGGGGCTAAAATAACTTATGCAAATAGAAATTTGAAATATTCATATAAAATGCCGATAAGGAAAAGAGAAATTTGATTGGAATACTTGGTGAGTGATCAAATCCGCATCTTTCCTTAAAAATCACTTAATTGACTATTTTTTGTTAATAGCCTAAAATCAAAGACAGTACTGATTGAATAATAATTTAAAAGAGCTTTCTGTTATCCATTTTATGCTAACAAGCGCTCTTCGTATTTTGACTCCTATGAGGTAATAGATACCTAATCATCACATAGGAGATATTTGAAATGAGTCATTTCAGAATTCCCACGAATAAACAGCCACTTTTCACATTTCTTAACACATGCAGTACTTGAATATTCAATGACTTAAACTGCGCAAAAAATTGAGAAATTGCTTTAATTCCACCCTTATTTGTTTACTTTTTAGAATAAAAATGTAGCAAAACTGCTTTGTCAGTGCTTTACCCGTTATGGGGTACGCTATCCATAGTTTAGAAAATGAAATCTACATGAGAAATGTTACTGAAAATCCACCGATCTCGATTCCTGGTGAGAAATATTAAGTAACTACGGTTGATGCCTTTATAATGCCACCGACTGTGGCAGTATTCTTGAGTATTCTAATGGAGAAATTTGCAAGCAAAACCAAATACTCAGATGTGTTTTTCCTGCCCACTTCAATTACAATTAAAACTGATTAAAGGAATGTAGTATAATTATGCACATCTTAGTTGTTAAGTGCTTACGTTTGTCCGTTCTCTGTAGCTTTTGGGGCACACAACGCTTTCATCGCTGAACAAAGGAATCTCATGCTCACGCAGACAGGCTCGAAGATGCGCCGTGCTACTTCGCATAGGGAATAAGTGCGGTCATGAGAGCAGAAACCTCTCAGTCAATCACCAACCAATAGTCGCTGCCTTGTTTAACAAACCCGTCATTGTATTATAATGACTAAGCTCCATGTCTGGTAACACACATCTCAAATAAACGTATTCCACGTCACACGTCTATTGTCTCTATAGTTTCGCGGTAGCTTAGCTATTCCTGGAAGCCTTTCCAAACTAGGGGAACGTTCCATAGGGGTTACTGAGCATAAGTCAAGAATTATTAGTGAAGCAATCCACTACAAGCTGCAGGGCAGTTACTTAAAATGTTTGGAAATATACCCGATTTGACTATTTTGGAATTGTGCGAACTGGAATTCGTGATAACTCTGGTAACTTAAATCGTAATTTACACATAATCCTAGACAGTTTAAATATTCCAATACTTACATTGAGCTCTTTTAAGTAACTACACAGAATTTTTTAAAATTAACTAATATAGGCTTAGTTAATGGGGAAATCCAAAGTTGTTGGTTAATGGACAAAGGATGAAAGGTAAGATTCAGGGATTCGATTCATTTAGTATTACATTTGTGCACTGCAGTAATGATCTATCTCCTCCTACTTTTAAAACCTCAATCTATTTGTGACCATTGGACTACTAGTGAGGTTACTTTGGAGGATGCAAAGTGGTCTTCTTCGAAGAAATGAGGCTGTAAATGATCATAATCATGTACTACACGATTGCCTATTAATTAAAGTTATTCAATAGAATTTTGGAGCTGAAATCTTCTTACATAATGAAGAAAAATGAAAATCCATTACTGATCAAATCACTAAAGCGAGGATAGTTATGTTCTGTCTGGCCAGATGCAAATAGCAGAATCAACCTTCATATGTTTAATGTACAACGCAGATGAAACTCTTCCTTTCATTAAAAATTTCTTCAAATCAATCTCCTTTAGTTATCTTTTAAATTGATTTATCTGCTATGTGCCTCTGATAGACAGAAATAAGTCCCAACTTGTCTCGTCCGAGTCAAGATTTTCCGATACTGTTTTAAAACTTACTTAGTTTCAAACCTTTATTGTCCCATGTGATACAAAAGATCAGCAATTTCCAATAATGTGAAACAGTTGACACAGAATAGCAGAAAGACAGACATGAGTAAACCTCAAGGTATGGAAGAGGATTACTTCATTTAATTTTTGGGTTTTCGGTCGTGTACTATTTACAAAAGAGCCAAGTTAAATGGCACATTTCAAATCTGATGAATAGTCCTCTGGATTTCCTGTGCATGTTGAGCAGCATTTTTTCACCAGAAGGAGTCAGTTTTGGAGCTTCAATTCCTTTTTTTTCTCCAGATGGTTGGGAAGGTAAATATGCTGATATGATACTTCAGCATAAGAGATACGAGTTAGCTAACCATATTTAGTTAGCAGAGCTCGGTAACCTTAGCTCACTCATGATGACCTTGCCATTTCAGTCAATGTAACTATAGCTTAATGTTCTTATTCCATAGTTTGATTACTTTTCACCGCAACACAGTGCAAGATGCTATACTTAATTAAAATTTTGAAATCGGGTTAGTGCCTTATTGACATTTTTATTTTTAAGGGAATTCTCCTAACATCAATATAAGGCACAGGCATTGTTTCAAGATTTGTTCAAGGTGTTCACACACACACACATACCGTGCTTCAATTAAAAGCTTAAACCCTTCTTCATTAATATACGAGATGAATGAAATCCATCTAATCGTGGAAGAAGATAAAGGCGCTTATGAAGGCGAGAAAGGAGCAACACAAAAGATAATCTGATCTGATCTGATTTCGTTCTCAGAGTAGATTTCTCGAAAATTCGCTGAAGACAAAAAGTTTTGGAACATCCTGGAACTGTTTGTCTGTTTCAGCCTCTATCAGGAAGCTCGCACTCAGTGAGGAACCTCTCTACAAGCTCTTACGAACAGGCATCGTAATGGTCAACTTCTCTCAGAAGAGGACAACGTAAATTGTAGTCTGGAAAAGACAAAGAAACTTCTGAGCAAAGGGAAACATTCTGTTGAATCATGAACAGTCAAGTTCTTTCCCAATGACAAGAAATTGTGCCAAGATCAAAAGCACAACCTTCGGAATAGCAAATGGTCCTGTTTGCACAGAGCACAAAGGAGACTCCTAGATCTATGCAGACTCAGTTTGCTCAAACTCTCATGGTTTTCGAATGTGCGTGCATCTCCTCCACCGAAAGTGATAAGATGACTCTCTCGTAATTTTTGAAAGAAATGTTTAGGTTGAATTCTGGTGTCTACGTGGAAATGCCGAGCACTGGCTCTATATGTCTCCAGAAGAATTCGGTCTCCTGTCACAAATATGCTTGCCAACCAATTTATGCGACTATTATCATACACGTCAATAGTGGTTATTTTGAGCAAAATACTTTGAAAATGGATTAATTATCTTGTCTATCGATTTTTTCAAATCGTCTAAATGTCGCGGTTTCCAACCAACTGTTTTCTTTGGTCGGATTAATTTTTTTCTGTCAACTTTGTTCATAACACCCTGTATATTTCACACATTATATGATTATATCTGTTCTTCATAAAAATACAGGACTAAATTAAAATGATATTTGTGTAAGCTCAATACCACTTCTTAATAAGAAATTGAATTTTTGAGCATGACTTTACATCAAAATTTAATCAATCTTGACTTCCTGTGGCGTCTCTGGGAGTATAATCTGCTGATTACTCCAAACGTTCTTGACTTTTCAAAAGCTTGTTTATTTATTTAGAATATTAGCAAATTTCAATCGATGAATTCGAACAATACTAGAACAAACTCCTTATTTTCCATTACAATTTTTTTGGAATGATTAAAATTTATTACACTATTGCCATCTATATTGTTTCATTAGTTCCGAGAAAGATTCTAACTTGTCATTTTTTAAGAAATTTTGTCACTAGTAGCGTCTAAATGATTTATTGGTTTAAAAATTGCCATTGAATCTCTCAATTGCTAATTAAATCTGGGGAACAGCCGTTTGCTTGAAAATAGAAAAAAAAACACAAAATTTCGAATTGATGTTAAGAATTAGCATTTGTTGTACCACCGTTTTAATTTTGCTCAAGGTATCATGGGGGTGGGAGTGGGGGAGGGGAACGATTCCGTCAAAAATTGTCGTCAATATATTAAATTGTGTTGACGGAATATGGTAAGCTTAGACAAAAGTATTCTACTGGCAAGCCCTCAGTTAAATTAATAATTCAATTTGCACATAATTAACAGGTCCATAGGACAAATTGGGTTGGATAATAAGCTGGTGCAAATCTCTATTAATTATGTAAATTTTTGGCACTAATTAATACAAATTATTTAAGGAGCTATATACTGAATATATATTTCCGAAAAACGCTAGGCAATTCTAAGCTCTTTATGTTAACTAGGATTTGGATGTTTAAAATGCGAGTCTGTCTGACCGTTAAAATTATAAACTGAATGTGGGGAATTAAGGAGTTCTATTAAAAATTGAATATTTGTATTCCGATTGGATACAAATTTTAGTTCTTGGAGGTAATCAAATATTTTTGAGAGAGATTTAAGCGTTCGAATTCTAGGATCTATTGACCATTTCGTTTATTTTAAATGAACACTCAACACTGGTTAAACATGATAGGACTCACAAAAGTTAAATTCTAATTAAAAAGAAATGACGAGAGAGAAAAACAAGATGAAGCTTAAATATCACCAAGTATGCTCAAGAACGTATGGTTAATTTCAATTTCTGGCGGCGTAAACTAATGAGATATGCCGAGACACAAATTACACAAGACTTGGTGATATTTTTATGAAAAACTAAAACTGAAAGTACTACATTAATTAGTGTGAAATTCAAGGTATTTGCAAGTTGAACATTATAGTAAAGGACAAGTTGAATTTTTGGAAATATATGGGTGCGCTCTGAGTTAATAATGGAGAAAGCGATTTGCAAACTCCACATTGGCTTCATGAAGGTGGAGAGAATTGCCGCCAGCGGTATGGTAATTATTTAAAAATAAGTTGTTGGTCTTAATAATAAACTTAGATATATTTAAGAAATTTTCACTGAAACCAAACCCATTGGGAAAGAGCGGAATATCCAGATTTCTGAGTAGCTTAACTAAAATGTCGTGGTATGAAAATTAACTGATCTATCAAATAATGGAATTTTTTGTTAAGTGTATTTTGGCACAGATAGATCAATCTCACATTGTCCCAAAATCCGCATTTGAAAGCGCGCACCAATAGTAGCGCAAGATAATATGACCGCCCTAACTCAATAGTCACATTTGATTGGCTTTCCCCTTTCACCTCCGATATATAATTTCAGTCTCCGTGATATTGTTTACCAGTTAGACAAGATCATATTAAAACAGTAAGTCGAATTATGTTTCTTCGGTGGCTATAAGATACTAATTCAATATTCCAGGAATTATTTTATTTAATAAGTATTTTTGGAGTTAGAAATTATTTTATACTAATTTGCAATGAATCAGTCCTTGTATTGTAGATAAAAATGTTTCTCCTGTCTACACCATTTTCAATCTACTTGATGGTCATTTTGACCATTCTGCTTCCTCTGAACAGAGCAAGTGTCAACTTTGATGATCGTCGACTAGCAAAAGCTCTTCGACAGAAATTGTTGACTTCTAGCTCTGACCTTTTAAACGATGAATTTGATTATGTGAAACGAGCCGAAGCTGATCTTACTGATCGTATACTTAATGATCCTGCTGCTCTAAGGGACTATCTTCGACAGATTAACGAATATTTTGCGATCATCGGACGACCAAGGTCGGTTTTTCGTCAAATTAAGCCTTTTAATAACTACGATCACTTTGAAATTAATATTCTTTTATTTTTAGATTTGGCTAATTAAAACAGCGCAAAAAGCTAATAAAATACTTTGTGTTGTTTTGTTATGCGGTGAATATAAATCTTCCATCGGGAATCGGTGAATTTGGAATAAACTACACATTTTCTACACAAATTTGACTTTTGCTCACTTACTGCTTAAAATTCCTTTCAGAATATCTATTGACGAGTAAAATATCTTCCTGAGGATAAATAATGGTAACTATATAGGTGTCAAGTACCAAAATCTGAAAAATAGTTATTCAATACATTCTTATATACAAGCAAATATATATACATATATATATATATATATAATTGGCTCTATGTAAATATGCTTAGTTTTTAACAGTTGACTTCAGACGAAGTAAGTTTATACGCACCAAAAAATATTGGTGGGAGAAATCCTAAATACGCAAAAACCGTCAAGTCCAAGAATATTTCAAATGTACTTTTGGCTGTATCTTAGACGTGGCATTCGAACAAATAGGCCAATATCATTATTGATTTTGACGTCGTTAAAAAATCTCTTTAAATTTCATGCGTTACGCTCCAGGTAGACCTAGATGAGATAGCTTTATATGTATCGGGGTGTGTACAAGATTAGTTTAAATGCCCATAAGACCCATAAATCTGCATGGGAAATTAAAAAAACCAATTAAGGGAGATTTATTACAAAAATACAATAAGTTCTAAGGTAGCCTAGAGACTACAGCAAAGTAATATTGCCAAGAGCCAGGCCATCATATGCATGCAAAGATTATGAAAACAGTGAGTTCCTTAAAAGAAATAAAGACCACTTATGAACTATTAATCATTTATTAACTTTAAACTATTTATAAGTGGTATTAGCTTTGGGTTCGCAAGTAAATATTTTTTGAATTGGAGATGTATTTTTCTCAGATTTTAGTAAATTAATATCGATCTTCATCGAATTATATTTTACTTCTGGTCCCAACTTGGTTTATCTCTGATCTTTAAATTATTTTCGGTTGAGCATTGGAATATTTTGTTGAGTTAAACAGAAAAATGGCTCTTTCAATGTGGTAATATGTTTGTTTACAACTCGGCTCCTCAATTATGCGAGATCTTATCTTTCAAAATTTTGCTGTCGCCACTGAATATAGTAGTAGAAGGTTTCACAACTGTGAGGCTTGTTCCACATTCATCATCCTTAATTCCCTTTATTGAGCTTGTTTACAAAAAATGACAGTTTCTTAATTCTCTTTCCCAGCATTTGTGATATTGCGAAACAAAAGACGATATCATTGCAAGATTGTCTGGTGTTAGTAACCTCTGAACTATGCTTAATTCTAAAACGTTTTTTTGTCAACTCATTAAAAGTTGATCGTAGTAATCAAAAAATGTCAAGTTTCCTATTTTTTTCAACACGAAATCAAAATATCATCACCATGAAAAGTAAAAAAAGATATTTTTGCTCTGCTTGAACATTGGAAATTAAAGGAAGCAATCCGACAGGTGTTAAATGTAATAAATTAATTAGAATTATAGGTGAGATTCAGTGGATTAATAGAATTTTAAGATATACGACCATTAGATCTAGGTAAGGTACCTTTTACTTTTCAGGTTGTCTATTGATACAGTAATAAAATTTCGAAATTTGCTTGAAATCAATTACATAAACCATTATTTCCCAATAATCGAGATACTGACAAGAAGTTGTAAGCTAGTTAACTATTTTCACTTAGTTACTATGGAATGAAGATTAGAAGTTAACTCTGCTGATATTGGACGAAAACCTACGTATTTCTCATAATATAATTTTAAGAGAAGTTACTATACTGTCAATTTGGTAATTGGTTTTACTCAATTATTTTACTTTTGGCACTATTCGCACTCCAAATAAAGATCTTCACGTCACTATTTTTGTTCATGGAAAGGCTTGTTCCAACTTAACTGACAGACAGCTAAATAAGAAATCTAGACCAAAATGCTATTGACATCTTGTCCATACATGCTCCAACTAACTTTAAAAATCTTGCAAGTTGCTTTATTTTTCAAAATTTAATTTCCATATTTTTTCTTTAATATAAAGATCAGGCTTGAGTAGAGGCTTCGATTACTCCGATGTCAGGGCTACATTTTTAAAGTGATTTTATGCAATATTATTTGTCTGTTTTCACTAAATTAATAAAGAACCTTGTCATAATGAATTATGAATAACGGGATTTATTTGAGAATCAAACAAAAAGTTTTTTTAGTTCTTTTGTTGTCATTTACTTTAGTTATACGATCTGCAAACTAATGTACAAAAATTGGTGAAAATTTGCTTCAGTTAAACTCGAACTACTGGCCAATATAGCGTAATTCGCATAAAATCATAAAAATAAATTAAGGAAGATCTCTATTTTTAAGGTCACGTGGCGGTTAACATGAAGCATTAGCTTTAAATATTTATCAAATTTTGTTAACTATTGATGAGTTTGAAGGTATTGAGATGATTAGTGGCGTGTGCATGAAGAATGTGGGACACGTCATCGCATGAGCGCACAGCGTGACTTGAAGATACGGCCGTTCAACTTCGCGTACGAATTGAGTGCGAGAACACACAGCCAATGGCCAATCAAAAGCCTCCGCTCGTTTTACTTAATCTGCAATGTTGAATGACTAAGCTTCCTCCCTTGTTACACTCCACGCCATGCATATATAGAATAAATGCGTTCCCTGGATACCTCTGTCTCTTCTTAGCTTTGCGGTAGCTTAGCTACTTCAGTGGGACGTACTAACCAGGAGAAACCGCCACTGAGGTTTCTGAGTACAGTCAGGAAGGAGTAGGAAAATTTTATATCAATTTTATAAGTTTTTGAGCATCAAATATTAAAAAATGTAATATTTTTTCATAACTTATCTGTAGATTATATGAATTTCATAGGTTAATTAGTGTCATGTTGACACAGAAAGGCATGAAGATGTTTTTCGTAGCTATTATGCTGCTGTCCGGGTTGCCGTAACAGTAGGAATTTTTTTACAGTTGTTAGGACTTGCTGTGAATAAGTGTCCTAGATGTGTTATTCATACAAAATATATTGGATTCAAAATTTGAAGAAACAGTCTCCATTCTTTCCCATTCGTTTGGTGAAAAGCTTTTCTAATTGCAAAAATAATTTAAACGTATTTTTTCCAGTAAAGAACATTGTAATGACTGGCTGACTTGTGATTGCCATCTCAATATCGTTTTTGAAACTTGCAAATATTCTGGTATTTTGCATGTTGAATACTATTCCGTAGTTCCCAAAAACTCTGACGAACTAACGACTATTGGTGAATTCTTGGAATGCTCAGGGCAGGTGTTAATATCTCGTTAGAGGATAGTGAAAACGAATCCATAAGTGTGACCCTGACATGAATTAATGGAATTTTAGTGAATACAGTTATGTCATTGGAATTTCAATTGAAGTGTTTCAACTCCCCGTAAGACTCGAGCTGAAAGCTAATTGCGTAAAGCAGTACACTTTTCGGTTTTTCTGGTCAAATTTCAGGGCCCAACATATGCGACAAAATTTGAGATAAAGAACTAATCTAAATCCAAATTCCGCTAAAAGCGTTACTCTGGAAGTTGAACCACTAATCAGTCAGGCAACAGAACCAAAAGCCAGCTTTAAGAACAATATGAGGCGAAATTGAAGCATATGAGAGAATTCCACTGATGTGTTGCAAAAAAGTGTAGAAAGGAAAGGAAGAAGAGGAACTAGCACTCTGAGTGTTTATCTGGAATAGTCATTGGATCAAAACCAGTGGAAGTGAATGCTGTCAAGAACACAGAGAACGGAGATCAATCATTAATACCTAAAGAGGCAGTTCTTATTAAAAATTGAAAGGTGGGGGGTGGGGGGAGGAGGGGGGGGGTTATGCCCAAATATTATAGGCTGAAATCGAGAAATTCTGAACGGCAGCTGGAAATCTCCTATGGAGGTACTAATGGTAGGAAGCAGAGTGAAGCCGAATCAATCGCTTTGAAAAGAAATAAGTCGCCAAGATTGAAAACGAAATTAGTAGGAGGAATTTGAGCAAACCCGAGGAAAAAGTTCTGCTTTAAAAGTGTAATTTATACAATTGAATCTCTAAGTGGAAACAAAAATTTAATAATTAGTTAATATTTTGACTTCATAAAATGAATATCTTGATTTAGACCTTCTTTCTATGTTATTGAAAACAACATTTTTCAAATGAATTTATACGAACTACGTTAGTTTCAACATAGCTCAAGTTGAATTGCAGCAGATTCTTTGCTATAACAAGGAGAACTTGTGTTAACCGTCTATTCGATTTGGATATCACCATTTGGATAGAAGAAGAATCACCTTTTCTTAAACAATTCAATACTATAGTAAGATTCAATTTCTTTCGTATCGAAAGGATTTTTTCTGTCTTGGGTAAAATTCATCGATTCTCAGTACTCTACTTATTACATTAGATGAAATTGTTTTCTATTACATGTTTAAAAAAAACTTTTAAAACACAAATATTAAACAAATCTATCTGCAATTCTGATTATTCAACACGAGCAAGCGGGAACAATGCGTAGGAAAGAAACTTGGCAACATAAAGAAACATTGCGATGAAAAGAATTGAAGATAAATGCGAATTTAAAAGTGGGTGGTTTCAGTAGATAGATAGACTTACCGATTATTAAACCTTTAAGCGAAGCAAACTGGTGAAATAAGTCGAATCAAATCTAAAACTGCTTTCTATCAAAAGTTCTCAATAAGTTCTGACAACAAAATAATTTTTTAACTTTTAACTCAGTTGTCATTCCATAGTATGTTTTAAAATTGTTGAAATTTTGTTTCTCAAGCCAATTTTTTTGGTGTTATTTAAATAATCACAACTGAGGGCATATGCAGCAGATTTTTCCTCAATTTAATTTATTTTCTAACTCTTCGAGACGCAAATTAATTTTGTAATAATTAAAATTCATCGGTCATATTTACGAAGTACATACAGTTATTTCAACTAACAAACTCATATCGACAAGGGAGCTTGATTTATCACCTACGCCTTACTTTTCATCTTTCGAATGTGTGACCCCGCTTATTAGCTTAGTTTCTAATTTATTAATTTATCAAGAATAAGGCATTATTATCTACGATAAAACAAAGCGGAGAGCTATAAATCGTTGTAATATGAAATGTAGCTTAAATCAGGGAGTCAGGGATGGACGATGCGACTTTAATTGGCTAATGTGTTATTACATAAAGTATTTAATGATTCAGGCAAATCTCATATTGTGTCCTAGGCTGATCAAGATACCAATGGCTTTTAAAGGGAATTTGACCGGCTAAGTTGATGCTGAAATGGAGGAAGCGTATAAAAGGTTGTAAGGTCATATTCGGGACACATTAGTTTGAGTAATCAATAATGTAAAAAGGCGAAATAATCTAATGAGATATGAAGTAAATACAGAAATAGTTGAAATAAATAGTGAAGTCTGGGCATCGAAAGCGTTACTTTGTTAGAATTCTAAAATTCTTTAACTGCCAAATTTCCTGGCTTAATTTCTTGGTTACTGTGTTACTGAGTTAATTGGGGAGTTAGTCATTCCGACTAAATTAATTTACATCTTCTAACTTTTTAGCGCAGGTAGATGAAACTTGCGGGGTTCAGTGGATTGTATCAAAATTATCCTTCACCCAAAATGCTTATTCACAATTAGGAAGTGTTTTCTGTAAGCAATCAGCTGACTAATTTCTGTTCAAAAGAGTGTGCACTCCTCCACTGCTTTTCATTTAAGAATCATAATGACCATTTTCAAATAACAGTAGACGAAGCAGAAAACTTATTCATATGTTGTTTTAAATATAAATAATTTCGTGAAATTATATTTTTAAATTGAATATCTTAACTTTTGTTGTTTTTTTGGCACAGACATTTTTCAGCGTGTGCTATAAACTGTCCACGAAAATCTATTATCAAATATGTCAATTAAATTTTTAATGTTTTGGTGAATTGTTTACTTTGATGTTTTTATTAAAATTTTCTTGATCATATTATATTTACGCTTATACTATATTGACTAGTGTAGATTGCCAACTTAAAGTAATAAATTTAAAAATGCAGTCTTAGACAGCTTAGATATTACATTTTTCATACATCCACCCATCTCCCTCTACCTCGCTCAGAAAAACGGGCATTTCTGTTATGAAACTTACAACGTCATTAATATTTATATGCCAATTGATCAGGGAATAGGATGTAATCTTAATGTGGTTAAGGTTTTTGGACTGATGAATTATTTACTCCACATTTCATTTCGTAGTGGGCGGTATTAGTTTGCACTATGGTATTAAAAATGCACTATTTTTATAACATATATATAAGCATATTTCTTGCCAAAAATGCAGTCCTACATTTAATTATGCCCCCTAAGAGGGGGGGGGGGGAGAAGGGGTGGTCGAAAATAAAGTTCTTTGAAGTCTTTATTAAAAGAGTTTTATTCTGCATGGAATATCGTGCGATGCATATTTTTTAAATATTTGTCCTATCAATAATCGATTCGGATTAGCTTTGGAACATGACGTAATTTAAATGGTATAAAGTGTATGATTGAGATCGGAGGTGTTCTATTTGAAGTCTTCTGAAGTTTAACACGTGGCTACCAATAAGCTACAGCAAATAAGTACTTTTTCATGCCTACAAGTTAACAGAAGGCCAAATCTTTGTCATTGAAATCATCAGAAGAGTCGAGTGTCTTCCTACGGCTTTTGATAATAAGCTTACACAAAATTTAGTATTTTTGAATACCAGGTTCCACGTAGGTGCTTGGGGTGTATCAAAGACCAAATACTAGGGTCACTGGAATAAATAGAAATAAAATTTTAATAATGAAAATATTTTACAAAGACTTATCAGACAGACAGACATATGTTATAGATAGAGAGGAGCTGGTCTAGCACTGGACTGTATTAGCTCATCAGTAGGAATTGAAGAGGAAACGGCAGAGGTCAGACCAGGAGAGATTGAATTGAATAGGAGAGGTGAATATTTTTCGTCAGTTGTTTGAATTTGTATAAAGGTTTTGATAGATGCGCTGATGAATGCATAACTGGACGATGTAAAAAATCACCGACTCAGACCACAAAAACAGTCAATTAGAAATTAGTTATGTATATGTAACGGGAAATATTTCCCTAATTGCTCGTTTTAAATTAATTGACATTAATGGTAACATAGAAATTATCATCAATTGAAGTCTTCAAAAGATTTTCCGAGGAAAAAAATGATGCTCATGGCTAAACACTATTTATTAGGTACAATATTTAAATATTTACAATGTGAAAAACCAGGTCATTTGAAGCTAAAATTTCGAAATGGGGTAAAATTCTAAATTGAAATATATTTAAAAGAACACAACAGAAATAAAAAATCAGCCTTTGCATTGGGTGAGATTTTAATCGTGATTTATTTGTTTTCATTCTGTGGGACACAACTTTAGCCTCTCGACCAATCACTGGTCAATTCCAGTACACGGCTGCCTGACCAATCAATGACCCAAGTCATATGAGGTCATCATACCATTAAGTGTATATAATAACTAAACGCCAACACTACATCGAGCTTGCGCGCTTGCACGCCATGCTAAATAAACGTGCTCCATGAGATACTTTTATTTCTTCACTTCCGGGAGACTTACCAACTAGGAGAATCTGCCATAGAGGTTTCTGAGAATAGTCAAGGCTTATTAAGGTAGCTAAACAGCTACAATTCATTTTAACCTTTTTAAATGAGTGAAGTTAAAGAGTTTCGTGGCTTTTGCGGCAAATCCCAAAAATTTGTCGAACAACTGGACATCACCTCACAAGGAATGCAAACTCTCGATCAAATACACCACTCGTTCAGTTTCAATAAAGTGAATTATGGTCGCTATAAGACCTCTCAGCAAAAGGCTTTTACATTAAATTCACTTAAATTGAATTTATCACAACTTTTTATACTGTTATTTAAGTGACCTACAGGTATTCAAGATGAAATGCTGGTCTCTTTTTATGCTCGTTTGCTCAAAATTTGCAACCTACTAAGTTTATCGTAAATACGGCTTGTCTCTGTTTTTGATAAAACCACCAATACTAGCACAGAAATTGATAATAGTATGAAATAGTTGTGTCGTCAGATTATAAATAGGAGGCGAAGACGAAAAGCCAGAATTTCGTGAACTCCATTTTAATGACTAAACTTTGTAAATGCAAAAAGTTTCAAATTTCAAAATTTAGCAATGCTTATTTATATGAAGACTTCTTCGAATATGTCTTTTTGACTTTATTTCCAAAGTCTTTAGTGGTTGAATTGGACGGCTGTCTTCTTTTGAGCTATTCAACTCATCGAATTTTAATCATTTTCGAAAATACTTTTCATTTAAAATAATTACAACTTTTATTTATTTCTTGCCGATAAATTCTCTTATGAATAGGGAAATTTTAAAAAGTAATTCACACTCGGTTAACTGCTGGTTATCAACTAGGTCGATTTTTAATTCCTTGCGTCACATAGCATTTCAGGAACGAAGTTCAAGCAGCCTTGTTCATAGTCGCAGGTTTTCATGGTTTTTTGCTATATGGTTTTAAATAAATGACGGTCTTATTTACGCGATTTTATCCCTAATAATCAGTCAATTTAAATTTAAATACAATAGAAACGTTTGCGAAAAAGGGCACTAAAATCTGTAGCATGTGTACCATTTTGGGAGATAAGTATCAGATGGAAGTTGGGAAGATGTTTGCAACGATTACAAAAGATGTTGCGTTCAAATCACACTGGTATTTTTCCAAAATCGACTCATTGCAATTCTAATTTGGCAAGAAAAAATGCGCATCTTCTAAGTGGGGATTCAAAGCTCGTTTCCTTTAGATAATTAACCCTATTCGTTCGACGCAATTTAGAGGTCACCTCTAACATATCTAAATTCACTTTTTTTAATTCCTACATTAATCTAGCGCCTAATTTATGTTATATAAAGCTTTACTCCGCGTTTAAGTATTAAAAAACAACCTTGAACTGCTTGTATCCATTAGCCATTCAGAAAATTAATTAGGCGTCACGAAAACTCATATCAGATAGGAGGTAATGGAGAAAAAAAAGACTTAAGATCTTTTTCATCTATAAAGAGATTGAATCAGTTGCCATGACGTAACTAAACCTACAGGATCTAAAAGTTTTGTAAAGTCAACTTCATTACCACCGTATCACTTATTTTCGAAATCATCCACGTCTAAGTCAAATTCATAAGTTGGTTTGACGATAATATACCATGAAAAGGTACGGCATTTCAACTTCTTACACTCGACTAGTAACAAATCCAAAAAATTGACCAATGCCAATGTGTTCGTGAAACTTTACTCCTTGAATTAATGTATACTTTTCCTTCGTATGGTCAGTTTGAGGTTGTTAATTTTTACATTCATTTGTGAGAAGTGAATATTTAATCCCGAAAATGCATTGTATACAAAAATAGAAATTTTAAGGACTATGTGCACATTGAAAAATAACATTAAGATTTTATCATATTCAATTCTAGTGGTCTATGGTATGCGGCTTTGTTCTCAAAGCCAACGTAAACGTTCATGAAAATGCCAGACCACAAAAGATATTAGGTAACCATCCTAAAGGTGATACAAGGTGTTCGTCGGAGCGTTTTTTTTAAAGACAAGCTCCCTTGCTAGTCGACGAATTTCTCCAGAAATTTTCTCAGTTAAGTTGCATTTAATTACTGTATTTTGATCATTATAGAATAAATAAGATCTAGCTCCTCAAATCTAATGAATTAGTCAATCTCTGTCTGAGCAAAGTTAAACTTGGGGAAAAATCTTATTTAATAGCAAATTAAAAGAATTACGAAGATTACCTGAGAAAAATGGCACTGAACTTCTAATCATAGTAACAAGTTTCCCCAAGTGGTGCTGTTTCAGATTCATGTGTTTTAAGTTCTTGCATCGAATCTTTTGCCAATTAGTTATAAATATTGACCTGATGCAGCTAGAAGACGGTGAGTAGTAATGCTCACTTAAGGTTTCTTTGGATCTTTTGCTCACCTCTTCCTATCCATATCCAACGATTTGAAATTCATGACAAAGCGCAGAGAAGAACATGGTCCTGTTTCAAATATACTTTCTCAGCTTCCATTCCAGTTATTTTGGACTGATATCCAAGTAGCTCTTGGATAAATTTTCATCGCTACCTCATACATACACACATACCATAAGCATGGGTTTTCTCTCGATTGAACGGTATTCATTCCTCGCAGTTGTAGGATATTGTTTAGCGACATGTACTCGCCTCTCCCTCGGTAATTTAGAAGTTGCCTGGTAATGCCGTGGACTCATCGATTACATGACTGTAAGTGTGAAAAATCGATTCCCGCTCTCAACCTCATTCTCCCTCCCAATTTCTCTCAATCTTAAGCTTTCGTCGCCGTTGCACAAT
Organism: Hymenolepis microstoma; assembly: GCA_000469805.3. Classification (NCBI taxonomy): domain Eukaryota; kingdom Metazoa; phylum Platyhelminthes; class Cestoda; order Cyclophyllidea; family Hymenolepididae; genus Hymenolepis; species Hymenolepis microstoma. The sequence continues at coordinate 2,235,520 of LR215995.1, read as the reverse complement.
ATAACTTGGTGGGTATCCACTCCAATATAGTAAGAAATAGTGTTTTTAATATATGAAGTGCTAATCCTTACGAATATATTGAGTTGATATCATCATTACATGGCCAAATAAACCGGCCAACAAACAGTGACTCTCCTGGACATATTTCCATTGGGTTACCTCAAAACCAAGGGAGAGGGATGCGGAATTGAGAGAAGGTCAAACAAAATATCTCCTCTTATCAGACGGAAACCCACTAAATGTTCACAAATTTGAACAGAGTAAGATTTGCTATTTTAACTTTTTAGTCCTTTTAAACCCTAAATGGCTCATTTGTTATTCCTTTATTCGAATGCTTATGCACATCTGAAATAATGTAAATATTTATTTTTATGCTATGGAAATAAAAATAAAACAAGCACTTTTGAAAGCTTATTTGAAACCCATTGAACAAATTTTAGGATAACTTAAATCTATTGCAAGTTTTTGTTTGTTTTAATCCAATAGATTATGCAACTTTTGCTATACGCACTTTGATACATTAGAGATCAAAGGTTCCATGATTCGTAAGATAGTAATAGAATTACAGCGAGTTACACGGCAAGCTTAAATGTGCTTAAATTTAAAGGGGATGGAGGTCAAGGTATTTAATATTATTTATCCGGGTGTTTTGCATTAGTTAATCAGAAACCGAGCCACTTTATATCCAGTTTTCTTAATATGTTTATTTTTGTGGAAATGATTGCAACCAGAAAAGGACATAACTGAGTAATATTTTACGGTACCGTTTGAGCTAAACAAAATCTTCTTGGACACTTTTCACAACTGAAAAGTAATTCTAAAGCTCCTTGAAGATGATAAGGACGAGGAAGCATAAACTTTTCGAAGATATTTTTAATTTTTCGAGAAATAAATCTGTCTATTTTACCCTCGTGGTTATTCGATAAATACAGGTTTTTAAATCTTTGATTCTTCTTGTACTAATCTTCTCTGTTATAAGAGTATTATTTTGTGCCAGTTTAACAAAATAATTCGTTTTACTAAATAATTCAAAGCGCATTAAATTTAAAAATGAGAAACAAGCTGAATCATAATTTCACGATTAACCAAAAGCACTTATCGATTTACTTACCATACTTTAATGTTATTTTATAGATTTTTAATCTCCACAAAATCCGACATACATCTCGTTATTTTATAAGACTAACTCCTCTAAACTTCTTAACTATCAACTTTAAGTAGTATTGTAGAGCTCAGTATTCATCTTTTCTTTGATTTGTTTTAATTGATATTTTCACCCTAACTTAGCGGTTTCTAAAGTCATCTTCGCGTATTTTTATTAGACAAGGAAAGACATGTACAGTTTTTTAATGGGGTATAAGTTAGGACTCCATTTTGGGGAGGATTTAAAGCGTCTAATTTAATTGTCTAACCACTTAGCGTATTTCTTTGGGATTAAACCAATTTACAACTGCACGAATTACAATATTAATGTCAATAAATTTCAAGAGAGTATGAATTTGGCACGAATTTAAGCAAAGCTTTGCTTTCGTTATACAAACCAATTCAAATTTATCATATTTGTGGAAACCTCCAAAATGTTCCTATCTTAGCAGTGCAGGGACTTAAAGATGAACACAGGTTAGATAAATATATTCTAATAGCAGTCAAGTCGAGTGTATAATTTTTTATATTAGTAAAGCTTGCTATTTCTAAAATTCATCACTTTAGGGACTCTTCACAATTGATATCTAATCGTTATATCAAAGCCTCTCTTTTAAAAGAAAGTTGTTTTCGTAAATTATTTCATTTTATTTTGGCAGAATTAAAAATAAAATTGAATATTTGTGAATGATCGTATTGTTGGACATCTAATCGACTCTCCAACGGAACTACAGAGCTACATCGATGTTCGATTTTCTTACTATTATCAAAATCGGGAAGATAAAAAATTAGTGATTCTGCATGAAAACGGATGGCAAGTCGTTCAAATATCGATAAAAATTAGCCAAGGGCAGAAATTAATAGGCCACCCAAATTATTAATTAGTATCCATTTCGAATTAGAAGTAAATATCTAACGAAATTGAATATTTTTTATATTTGTCGAATTTCATTTGTGGAATTGCAAAATTAATTTTTAGCCTTTCTAACGGTCAAAAATTAAAAGGCGCAAAAATTAATAGATGGTTATTTTTAAAGCCTATGAAAATGATGGTAACACCTGAATTCGAATTCATTTTTATTCTACTGTTTAGTAAAGGTGCTTCTTAACATCAAACTTCAAGACTGCATGCGGGTAAAATTATTGAAATGTCGTGGCTTCAAGGTGGAAGAACTTTTTGATGAGCTTTAATGGTGGAAATTCTCCACTGAGCTACTGTAATACTAGTAATACATTTTCAATAGAGAGCCACCATTTTTTCAAATGGATTAAGCATTAGCGAAGCAAACTCATAAAAAATACGTTTCAACGTAGCCTGAACAGTAAAAAGATCGAATACATTCAACTGATCAATTTTTTTTCAAAATCTACTAAAATGGTTTTAAACTCCCATTGGCTGCTTAGAAATGACGAAAATATCGCCCTCTTAAAGTAGACAGATTTTACTCATTAGAGTATAATAATCACGTCAATAATAAACTGTCCTACTTTTAGGGAATCAAACTGACGAAACGGGCGAGGTAAGAAATTTGGACGATTCAAACATTAAACACTTCTCGTTGACGAAAGTATATTTAACTTATATCCTGCATCTTCCTAATGCACTCCAACCATGTTGCTCAAGGTTACAGTTTTTAGAGTAAAATGCTTATCTAACACAAAACGTGCGTTTATACTTGTTCTGAATACTGATAATGCCAGGAATTAATTAATTAAATGGAAGAGATTTTTCGTTATCACCACGAGTATTTTGAGAAGATGCTTAGAAAGGGTAAAAACACATATTTATCTGAGTTCAGTGGTGAAAAGGTAAAACTGCTGAAGCTCACGAACAAAATCGCCTTAATTTCTTCTCTAATCGTGATCTTTTAGCTATGCAAACGCTTCTCCAAAGAGAGTGATATTTGAAATTGATTGATTTTCGAAAGTTTTAGTTTAGATTTTGTAAATAAAAGGGTACATTGAAAGTTTAGTCCCAATAGGTACTGAGAAATACAATTTTAGGTGTTAGGTATTTCCCACAGACCAGGCAGTACTAAATCACTGACAAAAGAGACACAACTGGACATCGTTTTAAGAAGAAAAAATAACTTCTTGAAGCATTTGTGTTCTTGCATATTTAAGGCAAACGTTGAATTATAAATTAGAAAGAAAAATCTTTATTTGCTAAATAGGACAATACAGTGTGGATAGACAGATCCAAAAATATGTTTGCACTTTAGAGGGAAGTCTCTGTGTGAGCCTATAGCATGAAGAATGCTCTCTGACATACTTTTTTCCAGGTGGGATTTAGTTGTGAATATTCTACGTTTTGTCATCGTTTTCGCCTCATTTTGTAAAGCAGTCGCAAATCTAGATTAATTTCGCATAAGAAAAAATAATGGGAGTAATTGCATGACCAATTTCTCCTTTACACGTCTGTTTTACTTGAAGGGGGACACTTTTGTTCTTTTCAAAAACATCTTGACTGGACTTTTGGAATATCATTCGCTTAATTTGCAACCTGTTTTTGATGATAAATGCCGAATAAATTAACAATTATTAAGATTGTTAATACGTCGACTCAAAACTATTTTAGCCTCAGATGTGATTTGATCTCATCAAAAAGCCAAGGTAGGCACATAACTATAAAAGCTATACCGCGCTTCACAAAATTATTTGTTTGCTCTCGTGATATTCGGCACTCTTTCAAAATGTCCGAATTTATGGCTGAGTACATATTTCCTAAAGGTCGAATTTCCAAAGGAGTGAAAATGCAGTAAAGTAATTTTAATTTATTCCTAAAAGGAAAGAATTCTATTTCGTTCAGACTTTCTCAATCTTTATTCAAACCCAAGAATTTTATAGTTGAAGAGTTCTGCATCAGCCCTAGTTTTAAATGTGATTGAATATTTCTTTTGAAATTTTAAACTATTGTTCAAAATACATGATTGTAAGATTCTATTTCTTCCAATTTCCATTTTTCCAAAAGAACAGATCTTTTTTTAAGATTGTGTGGAATTCGATGTGGGCCAGTAGAAGTAAAAAAATAGAAGCTATTCCGCCTTCAGGTGATTGCTCAAACGTAAACCTTGTTCACTACTGCATAGTTAGTTCATCTTAAAATTGATCTTTAATTTAAATTAGTAGTAATTCAAGTTCAAATTAAAACAGCTTTCGATTAACTGAATACGATTTGAATTATTCCACTCATATTCGGCTTTGGCAGTGAATTTTATGTTGAAATCAATTATGGTAAGAGTAAATAATCTAATGAATCGATTTGTTCGCTCTCATATTATTCAAAACTTTTCCTACTCGACTAGGGGAAAAATCAATTAAATGTTTCATACTCCATTTCTGATTTACCAACTTCGATTGTACTGAAGATATGCGAACACCTTCCATTACCCGATTTGGTAAACGTTTGTACCGCGATTCCAGATTGGCAATTCCTGCTTACATCTCATCAAAACCTTAATTCCGTAAACTCAAATGTCTCAAAGTTTCACTGCCACGATCATCAGTTGTATGGAATGTCCAATTCCAAATCAACTCCTTATTCATATTCCTCGCCGCCAAGTGCTATTCTGGACTATCAGAGAAAAGTAGAATTGGTACAAAATTTCACACATTTGCGCACAAATGAGAAAATAAACTTTTCTATTGAACCTAGTTTTGCTAGTTCACTGGAAGACTTTAATCTGGTATGCTCATTTTATAAAGCTTGCAATAAAATACTCAGTGGAACTCATTTGCTGGAAAGGTTTAACTTATCGACAAATCACCAAATCACCGAGCTCTATTGCGTCGATACAATAAACAGGAATCTATTTTATAAGAATCTGCATGTTGTCATTCATGTAGTTCTGGATTTCAATAGAAATAGTCTTAATCTCCGACATTTATTATCTACGCTTATGCCGTGCCGAACCCTTCTAATCGTTTTTATCGGTGATGATGAGTTATTGAATCGGGAAAATTTTGACAAGCATGTTCGGCCGTTATTTTCTGACTTTGAAGATGGATTGTCGACGAACTCGACAGAGGACGTTTCCTGGAGAATATGGCTTTTGGATAAAGAGTTCACAAATCTGACAGATATGTTAGAGTGGGCTTTCCTTGAAGGCATAAAAATGAATTATCCAAATAAGGTTTTTGTACAATAAAACGCTTTTCAAGCCTGTTTTGACACTTCTTGGCAAACTTAAAGTCTTATTTCGATAAGTAGAAGAAGAATAAATGTAAATTCTTTATGGATATTCATTCGCATTCGCTTGTCGAGCAAACAGTTTTCACGTAAAGATCTAATGCAAACTCTACCGGGAGTGAAAAATGTCGTGTAAGTTAGGACATATCCAAAGATTGCAAGGGTTAAGCCAATTATAAGAGAAGTAATTATTTGTAAATAATAAGGGAGAATTAAATGACCTCTACCACACATCCTTCAGTAATCAAGTTTTTGGACCTGAGACATACTGTTGATAGGTTTGGCGTTTGTAAACTCAATCTTACTCTAAGCCATTCCCCGACGTAATAAAATTGGTGGTGGTCTCCGGAATTGATACACTTGTCTATCCTATCGCAAATTTTGAAATTGCAGTTGTATTCAGATAATCAAATTTCAATTAATGATCTCTCTGGTTAAACCTTAACATCGTGATACTTCTTCACTGTTTCCAATGGATGCAGTCACTTAAGCTCACGTCTTCTAACTTGGGCATACAATTTAGAATGTGGTTTAGGCTACCCAGAACTTATGGATGGCAGCTAGTATTGCTCACATTTCAGTTAGCGGAGCGAAACGCTAATCGTATATCACGCCATGCTAGTCGGTCTTCTCTTTACTAATCAAAATATATATGTAAACTTAAAATTTAGACAAAATTGGAATTGGTTGTTTGCTTGAGGTCTCACTTTTCACCTTTTCTCAGTGACTCCACTATCAAAAATTTTCTTGTTGACGGTATTGTATCCAGTTCTCCACTCCTCCCACCCTCCCTCAGGGTTGAAACCCACGAAAACACTAATTGAGACGCGACTATGAGTGTGACTGCCCATTTTCTACGTTTTTAACCAATAAAAGGCTTTTGGTACAATATTTGCAATCATACCGAGAAATTGAGTCGTTCACATCGATCCGCATCTAATGTTTTATAGTTAGAAGTCGAGGGCTCAGCGCTCACTGACGGAACACTAGTGAGAATCAAGACTAACCGCACTTACTTAGATTGCTCAAGCACTTAGAAAAGACATTCTTATCAATATATTACCATGGCGATCCCCCCCCCTCCCCCCCCCCCTTATGGTTGATGTTACATAAACTAAGTTCTTAATACGGATAATAATTTGAAATTCACTATAACAGCCTTTCCAATACACAAACAGTAACTCGAATAACTATCTACTTAAACAAATTCGGTAAATAAGCCTGACAACTTATCGCCCGAACTATTAATGTTGCACTATATTAGTATCGTAACTGAAAAAGGGCAGGGGAAAGAGTTGACGAGAGAGGAGAATAGAAGGAGGGGGGAGGGGGGGAGAGGGAGTAGCACGTTTGGCAGAAAAAGCAATGATACAGAAGAGAGATTTAGTCAAGACCACGATTACACACTAAGGGCAGGTACACACAGACGGTTGCAAATTAAAAGCATTGCATGCAAGAAGGAAAAGTGAGAGGAGTGAAGACCACTTATAGCGCACAGATGACGACTGCATAGAGGGATGTGTTAAACCAACGAATAATGGCAGAGAGGCAAGGAAGGATGAAAAGTGATTTAGAAAAAATGCCATTGAATGACCAGTTTAACTGGTAAGCTCGCGACGAACTATCCATTGATCCAGTGAATTAGAAGAGGGAGATTCAGTCGTTGTCGTGGGTGAGGGTTTTGACGGCTCTGTAGTGTTCGATGGCTTGAATATTCGCGCTTGTGGAGGTCGAATAGATGATCTAGCAGGAGAAGGCAATGTATTTGAAAATCCAGGTGGTTTTAAGCCTGAATTGGAAGGTTTGGTGACTGATGAGGACTGTGGTAGTGATGAAGGAACTGGACGTACGCTAGTTACCCCAGATCTAGGACGATTAATTACTGGTTGAGATGGCGGGGTCATTATGGATTTTGCTGATGGAGCTGTAACTGTACGTTGAACTGGGGAGAGAGTGCTCATTCCGGGTCTCCGAACTGTGAGGATCGAAATAATCGTATTAAAATTCCAGCAACGGTAAGATCAATATAAAGCTAGAAAGAACCTAACCCGTAGACGATGGAATTTTTCGCCCACCACGAATAGCTTTCCCTTCCTCTATTTGGCGCTGTTTTTCCTGATCATTCACTAGAGCCTCGCACCCGGCTCCTGTTCGAATGACCTGTAAATAAAATAATGATTAGTCAACACTGATTTTAGAAATACTTTTTCTTTAATCAGTAATAAAACAACGAATCAATCGATGCATCGTTCGATTACTAGAAATAACTTAAATCCTAAATATAATTTCAGCTGTTTGGAGTCGAAAAAATGGTAAGGTTAAACTTTTGGTGATTCGTCGAGAGCTCAAGAACAAACAAATAAAGGTTAGCAAATTTAGGCGCACTTAACTCATGCTTTTAAACAGTAAATTGCAACGATTATTATAATAAAATCTACTGAATACTTTGCAACCTTTCCATATCCTGTCCTATTTTAAAAATAATATCTAGAGAATGTTAATGGGACTTAAACTTTCATTAAAACAGGCGGCACTTGTTTCTCCGGTGTAAAATGGTAGTTCTGAGCTTAAAATGGAACAATTACTTAACCTCTGGCTTCATTTTATTTGTTCATCAACTTGTTAAAAAACTGTTCGTGTTCCTCTTTTGCGGACGAGCGAGCAAAATACGCACGAACATGTGCCTAGTTGACTCCAATCATTACCTTTTCATCACCTCAGCGACTTTCGAATCTATCGGATTATATCAGAAACTAGAGCATTTTTAATTAGTACTAAAAATATTATGCATTACCTTCTTTGTCCCTGCTACAGAAGCTACTACAGTCGGTGTAGTTGTAGTTATAACAGAAGTAAGGGGAGATTTGAGTGCTCTTCGAAGAACTGCAGTTCTCCCAGGTTGAGTGGTAGAAATTCCCCTCTGCAGTTGTCCAGTGGTAACTGGACTGCGAGCAGTAGTCGGTGTTGCTCGTGTCGATACAGTGCCAAGGCGACGTGATGTAGTGAGATCGATTCTGCTACCCGCTTGAGTGGCTGGACATTTGGCACTAGACGCTGTCAATGAGCGAGGTGCATCTGTTGTAGGTTTACATATAGATGCAGACGGGTTTGTTAGACGTGGAAGAGAACTCGATGAAACGCCACCAGCAGGAGCTCGAAGCTTTGAGGGCTGGAGGTAATTAATATCCAATTAATAATATAAGCTTGCACCAATCACAATAGTGCTATGGAAATGAGAAAGGTACCACTTCCATTCATTTGCTTTATAAGAAAATCTGACTAACCCGAGGTAAGCTACTACTGGTCAAGGCTGGTGAAGGATTTGCTGACTGAGCTCTAACACCAGGAGACGCTGACGCAGAAGATGACGGAGAAGATGATGCAGTTGTCGATCTTGACCTCATCGGCAGTCCAGTGGTTGCGTGTTTGCGCAGACCCGAGTTCGGAGGCCTCAACATACTCGAGCCAGGACTTGCAATCTGGCGAATACCAGTGCTAGGAGGCTTAATACTCAAAGGAGTAGTAAGATCTTTCTTTGCAGGCATTGAAATTTTACTAGTATCGGACATGAGAGATAGGTTTGATTGATTCATAACCGCATCAAGATCCAATAAATTGTCATCGCTGCTTCCCTCCTGAAGATATAAAACATTTGTTACTTAGATTAATTCAGTAGAATTAGTTTAAGGATTGTAGGACTGAAATACGTACGCTCTTATCAGTGTCACCTCGTGATGGCGGCGGGGGCGTTGAAGGGGGCGATGGTCTCCATGGTGGACTGTTGTCACCAACCAATGTCACAGAATCGTCATCTGCATCGAAACTGCCAGATGGTGGTGGAAGAAGGAAGCATTCATCGTCCGTTGCCTTTTTGTCCCCTTCGAAAGGCTTCAAAACTGAAAAATGCCAAAAAACAAGCAATATATAGTCCTAAAGGTATACAGTTATCTTGATTTTAAAGATGTTCAAAGAAGTAATAAGAACAGAAGTAAAATCTGCAAAGTAATAACGCGAAGCACTATATATTTTGCGGAAGCAAGTAAAAAATGTAACCAATATTCGTCAATAGTCAGAATATGGTTTTCGTACTTTGACAGGTTAAATAGAGGAAAACCCATTAATAAATTAGCAGGTAAGCTTATGAGCCTGTATTATAAGGTACCAAACACAATTTGACAATCAAAGTTGAGAAACACACATAATTCCAAGCTGTCCAAAACCTATGTTTTACAAGTTAACTCTTTCTCTAGTTTTCATATTGATATGCTATCCTATGTTATAGTACTTCATACAGTACTTTCAAGCAGATTGCTTTCAACTGCTCTTTTGCTCGATCTAACGCAAGGACTCAGACGCATTCCCGGATTTTTTTCCATCTTGCTTGTGATGATAAAACGGCGATAGTTTAACGGGTTTCTCCATGCTGCGTTAATGAGCGCTAAGCTTAAACTTTTCCCTCCTTTAATTAAATCTATAGATTCAAAAGACATTGGATTGCAAAATACCAAGCGTAGGAGTATGAGATGTAGTGGAATCCGAAGTAGACGACTTAGTGTTGCTTGGTGAAACGTTGCCAGACATTGGGCGAGGAGCCTTTAGAACTCGTCCCACTGCGTTGTCTAGACCGGAGACTGTTCGGGGTGTCCTCAATACCCCCGATGATGAAATCCCCGTTTTTCGGGGCCGAATTAGATGGTTGGCGATTGACGATGTCTGGTTGTCCGGCGCTCTGCTGATGGGTGGTGGTTGATCGTCTGCAGTGCCGGAACCATGAGCTAAAAAATGTCGTGCTCTTCGAAGCCTTGTCGTACTCGGTGTTGTCAATTGTTGCTCCCTTGGTTGGGTGAGGTTTTGTGGAGTTCTAAGCTGATATTGATTATCCTGCTTCTGGCGTACATTCGGAGTGATTTCTGAGACAGCGAGTGGAGAAGGCGATTGAGAAGAGTGTGGTGAAACCGGTGTTGTGATTGGTGCTGTTGCAGATGGTGGAGGAAGTGAAAAATCAACTGGCTGTTGAACTGGATTCATGCGCTTGGCACTACTACCAATCCCGCGACAGGAAGATGAAATGGGCAGTTTTGGAGTGGGCATTGCAGAAGAGATACATTCTTGTAGAAGACTGGTCTCCATACCGACAGATTCAATGCTCAACAAGGACGAGAAGGAGGAATTATCCGCATCACTTCCTCCACTACTCTGTTTCTCCTCCGATTTTATTGTTTCAATGGGTTGCATATGATGCCGTTCTGAGTTAAAAAAATTATTAAAATGAACTTAAAACGAATTTAGGTAGCATAATTGGAAAACATACCTTCAGTGTTTCGTTGAGGCATAGGAGCGACAGTCGCTTGCGGTCGCCTTTGTTGAACCGGATGTCCAAATCCAATTCTTGGTACCGTCAACTTACTTCCAGTAGGAATACCACTCGGTTTAGATCTACCAGTTGCTGAGACATTCTCACTACTATCTGTCTCAACAACTTCAGTTCTTGGCGCTGTGAACCCTGCTTGTTTTGGAAGGGCTGACTGGATCACCTCTGAGAGAAGATTGACAGAACCTTCCTCTTCTTCAACTTCATTAACCGAACTTCCATCTTCAGTAGAACAAGCATAATCACCTTTCAATATTGATTGTCTTGGAGATACAGATTTTGAAATTTCTGAAGAAGCTGATGTTGCAGCGCATCCTCTACCATCGCCCTCTGGATCTGTAATTGACACATCACTGAGTGAACTATTCTTCGTCGAAAAGACAAATGGAGTTCCTTCGACGGCAAACGATTGGATAGTATCTTCAGTGGTAGTAACACCAACAACTACATCTTCCTCATCATATCTTACACTATTTGGCTGATTCACAGGCACAGCAGATGGCATAACAGAGGCGATACATTGTTGAAGAATATTATTATTATCTACAGCTGGTTCAGGAGGACTCCACATTGTGGCAACAGCTACAGCAGACTCCTGATCTTCACTCAATGAGTTGCTGTCCAGCGGTGATCCTTCTTCAGCAAACATTATCTGTGTCTCCTCTTCGCCTTCAAGGTTCTTGGCTTTTGGCTTACCATCACCAATGAGCTCCGGTGGTAGGTCACTGGGACTCGTTCCTAAAGCGATAGCTTCATTTGGATCCTCTCCATCATCTTCCAATGCAACAGAATATACACTCTCTGGAGATGACTCTATCGGTGGAAGTGGGCCAAAATCGACCGAAGAGAGACAAGAAGACGTTGCACGAGAGAACATTAGAGGAGTCTCGAGCAAGCCACCGCCATTGGAAGACGTCTCAAACCCAGGGGAAGATACTCTGCTTGATGCGATCTTGTTCGGTGTGTCGGACTTAGATTGAACATCTACGTTGACATAGGGATGCATTGAACGACTCTTGGGTGGGACGAAATTGTCATAAATCTCTTGCTTTGGTGGTGATCGAAGATCCAGCGTCGAAGCACGAGCGGACGGTCCAAATGGAGTTCCCTCTTCAGCGTAAACACAAGCCTGCTCCTCTTCATCAACAGATACTTGAGCATAAGCAGGAGGTGGTGGTGGAGTAGGGGGTTTTTCTGTTGAAGGTTCAATATTATGATCTTCATGTGGGGTGGGAGGATATTCAGGAAGTTTGAAATCTGCCTCCTCTTCACCACCGGCTTCAGACGCCTTTGAAGAGCATTCAGTACTATGTCCTTCTTCTGGAACACTGTCCACTTCATCAGCTCCTTCTTCTTCATCTTCACAATCCGTCGATTCACCTTCAGATTCGTCCTCCTCTTCGAAATCATCATTAGTCTCTAGAACTACAGAGAGCAGACCGAAACGAAGGTGGGATCTGTTGCTCATTCTTCGACGATAAACTTGTTCTGCAGGTGATGCAGGAGAGGTTGTTCCAGGACTAGAGGTATTACTGGTAACAGGACTATTAGTTATCGTAGTTGGGTTAAAAGAAGAAGCATCTGTATTTGCGGGATAAGGGACAACACGTTGATTTTTAATGAAAAGATTAGCGCGTTCAAGGTTTTCTAGAGCCTGTTTGGAGCTACTGACAACATAGCGATGTCTAGAGTGGGCAAGACGATGAAGAATATCAAGAGCTCCCAAACGAATCATTAGAGCCTGATCAGTGGTAGCAGACTCAAAAAGGAGGGCAGAACTCGGCCTTGCTTCACGAAGTGGTGTTGCTGAAAGGGCTCCCAAAACTTCACAGACATTTACTACAACTGTTACACTTGGCGAAGTTCTTAATTGCTCTAAGAGAATCGAGATACAGTTATGAGTCCTTAACACAGCTCTAAAATTGTACAAGTGTCAGTTAGAGGGAGTATTTAATGAGTCAACTCGTATACTGATGATAGCTCACCGATATTCCAAGCTGTTGATAATGACAGGACAGAGATTTCGAAGTACACCGCCGCTATTGGCCTTTATTTCCACGTCCTTATTTGGATTCTTGGCATCGAGTGTTGACACCAAAAAGGCAAGAGCCCCATTTACACTAAATTTAACAATAGTTTTTTTGTTTTAATAAAAAATGTCAAGCAACAGAACTCAGCGACTGAATAACTTGCACCAAAAGGTAAATTAACATCGGTAAAATGACAATTAACAATTTCCCATAAATATGTACAACGATATCGGTTTTAAAACACAGAGTAAGTCTAACAAGTAAAATCATTAGAATACCTTTGCACGATCAGGCATAAAATCGTAACAAAAAGAGAGAAGCAAAGCTACTGGGATTGTAAATACGGTTCAGCCGACTAAAATTTGAAGAGATGTCGTATAGAAATTCTATCCAGATCACAGAGTCACCTGCATCTTTCAGTCTATTTTCCTGTGACGACGACTGAGGGTCAAAGAACTAGAACAAACAGCCGAGCTGATTTACTGCGACATTTTGATATTATAAAATCAATAAATTATTTTGATTCTAACAGGTTGAATGCATTTGATTTAAGTCAGCAGTGTTTACTTGTGAAATTCGTTACAGACTAGCTCATTTAAGTCCGCACATTTCAAATATTCAAATTCGTTCACCTGGTGCGAAGTTTAATGAGCTCCTATTACATTAGTCTACACATTCCAACTAGCCACCGATTTTGAGTTAAATAAGGGAATGAAAGTTTACCCGCAGACAGCCTTCCGATTAGCAGTAGAATGCGAGGAAAGGTTCCAAAGAGCGTTGAGAGTTGTTCGAAGAGTGGCTTCACGTTGAGCAGAGAGTACCGCTCGAGTGAGACGAGTAGCCCCTTGAGCCCGACGCAGTGCGGCCTTGCTCCGAGCGTCGGTATGCCAACTCAGGTTCCGCAAAACGCTCGCTGCAACCTGTCCAATTATTAAAACAAAGTCTGATTAATTACCTCAATTTCCAGCACAGATGGTAGACAATAACAAGTGCGCATAATTGCAAAACAGAATTAATCAAATGAGATGATATTTGATACTAAATGTCCGTACTTGGGTTGGCAAAATATTCGAAAATTTTATAAAGGAAGAATAAGAAAGAATAGAAGGTTTCGATTGGTCTAAGACAGTGCACTGAGGAGTATTCAAGACAAGAAACCAGCATCGATTTGTCCATATTTTCGAAAAAAAGAGATTGGGTGTATAGTAGAGCCATTCAAGATGGGAATTGCTAATTCAATAATTTCTAATTTAGAGACAATTTCAGAAGCTAGAATTTCTACGACTCGGAAACGTAGATGTGAAGAGTGAGTTACATGTCCTGAATAAAGTCACGCATCCAAAAGACTGAGATATGAACCATCCAAATCAATAAATGAGATATGAGTAGGAGTCAAGAGCCATCAGCTGTTCACTACATACAATTTCCAATATGAGAATGGACAAGTACATTAGACTTTTCTTTTGTTCTTAAATTCAAAGTGAGACAGACCCTAATTAGTGATCTACCACTCAATTATGCAGCTGTGGGGTGCGCGATAAACCTACCTTCATATGGTGAACTCTGGGCATCTGTGAATCCCGAAGTCAACTAAAGGGCTAATGATAACTATCATAAAGCCTGCCATTTGATACAAATAAATCATGTAGCTGTTATCTCGCAGGTGGCCCAATCAGTAATTTTACAGATAACATCCTATGAAGAGAGCACAGTACTTTAATCGTGATGTGCAGAGGGTAAACAGTATGAAGGTGAATAAATCAAATCCTGGCAATTGCCACACGAATACTCCCAAAAAAGGGGGTGGAGTTAATAACATTAACTTAAGGTGAATTGCTAAACTCCTAAGGTGACCTAAAATGGGACATATGAAGTTCGACTACCTAGAAAATCGAGGTCACCTTAAAATCTGTCCTTTTAAATAGTTTATGTGAGGAACTTGACCGGTTCAGCCTCCTTTGGGTACTGCTTTAAGGTAACGATAGTTCATTTCATAGGCATGTGGCCACAAAATCGGACTGAAAGAGGCAGCTATCTAGAGAGTGAGAGAGAGAGAGAGTAGTTTCCATGGCATGTTGAACATTTTCCACCAACTTAAATAAAAATCAACAAACTTTCAAGACATCCAACAAGCATTCAAATAATTAGTCAAAACAACTAAATGTAGGCGATTATAGAAGAGAAAACTATCATGTCTACGAACAGGACTATCTTCATATTTGCATGCGTAAAAGAGGAAAAAATAGCTTATTTTTTCCCAAATTGAGGAACAACGCAGGAATAAAAATACCAATTTGTGCAAAAAACTCACAAAAAGTTGTTAGCCGTTATTCAGATCGATCAATCGATTTTTTTAAATACAATCCAGTCATTCTGATTTAAAATTAAAATGTAAATTTTAAGTAAGATATCATTTAATTCAAGACCGAATTAATAGCTTCCTTCGAATATTGTTCCAACGTGGTACAACGCTCAACTATTCAGTACTCTCTCTGCATAAAGTCGTTCAAATTAATTAAACGTATCTCCTTTTAACTATATTTAAAGATTCAAATCAACAGCTCTTTAGCCTGTTTTTTTTCTTGTAGAAATAACTAAAATTCCACGCACTTCCAGATGAAGAACTAAGTTATATACATTGAAGGAAAGACTTAGTATTTAGGGGTATAAAAATTAATTCCTACTACCTGTTAATATCATGGCGATTAGAAGGCAAAAACCCATCAGAAATGACTGACCAACTGGCCAAATTAACAAATAAATAAATTAATTAATTCAATCCAAGTCTGATATTCGGGGATAGGAAAGCGAGAACTTGAAAAGGTGGTGCAAACTAAGTTTGAGCGTCTCAAATGAAATGTAAAGTGAGCATTCGGTTGCTCTAAAAGAAGTTTCAATGGGTTAGTGAGAGAAGTATTTAAATGATTTGGTTAATGGAATGATACCAATTGAACCAAGGATAGTGCAAAATTCCAAAAATGTGATAACTGTGATAACTGCTTAGATACACCGATAATTACTAAAATCTGGTTCTCATATGGAGGGCATCCATTGAATATGAGACATAGCGTATAGAAAGCACATGTATGTAATAATTCTTACAGTTAGAAAGGCTTCTTTCTGAGACTGCTTATTTCTTAGTTACTTTCGATTAATATATAATAGATTAGCTAAAATGAATCACCTGTTTCAGTTCTTCACTCCCAACCTCCAACTGCGCAATAAGAGCTTCTAGATGGCTCCGCCTCCTGCAGACAAACGCCTTATTAGCAGGTGCGCCGAAAGTCAGATTGGTTAGGGCCACGCAGATGTATCTTCTAAGAGCTAAACTGGTTTCAGCTGTCGTCATGGGGCCCGAAGTTCCAACGGTGACGGTATCTTCTGCAGCATTAGATGCTGACGTGGAAGCCGCTATCTGGTGGAGAGGTATTGTCCCCAGACCAGCCCCGGTGGGAGGAGTTGTCGAGTGTACCTGGGGAATTGGACGAGCCCCTGGACTGGATTCATATCCTCGAAGTTGCCACCAGGCGTGTTCCCAACGAAGAAGACTCAGGAGGGCATGGAGGCCACCTATTAACAAAATATGCACCTTTATATGGGTAAATGTTTTGGTATTCAGGCTTTTGTTAACGGTCAACACAATAAACTCAATTTGGGACACAGCGATTTGAATATATCATTAAGTATACCCACCTAAATGCTCATAATTAGCACAATAAAGCGAAAGTTGATCTATTCGATGTGTGCTTTATTTGGGGTCTTCTGACTCTTTTGTACGCAGTTGCTAATATTTTACAAATGCGAGCGCACATTTACTGAAAATAGGAAACTCTACATAAAACGTGGCATTCAAATACGACAGTACAAAAATAGTCCATTAGTGTAATTCCACATTCCAATAAAGGGTCCATTGTAAAGCTTAAGAGTAGGTCAGGTTCACTAGCAGTTTATCTAATGATTAGAAGATTACATTAAAGATGACCAACTATGCTTCAAAATAAAAAAGGGAATGAAAAAGTGGAAGACGGGAATTCAATTTAAAAAAATATATAATCCGAAAAATTATTAGAAAACACAAAGTTTGCATGGGAAATAAATACACAGCTGCATTTAATGAACGTGTTACGTAGAGACTATTATCTATGGTAAAGATAAAATGAATTTCTTTGAACAAAAGGTCGTATTTGAGATCTGACTTCAATACTGATGATTATAAACTATATTAACATGATGTTTGCTGAAGCAAGGAGAAAGATTGTGGTCTAATTAGCAGCTCCAGCTGCGGTCTGGGTCCCTTTGCACTTAGAAAATTAATTGCCTGAGATTTTGAGAACACTCCTCTGGAGCTTAGCGTCCCAAGATTACCATTTTCGAAGTCCAAAAAAATACCAATTCATCTGATTGTAAAAAAACGTACACAAGAAAACTGGGCGATGAAGTGATTCCAAACTTTCGAAGTATA
This sequence comes from Hymenolepis microstoma, assembly GCA_000469805.3. NCBI lineage: Eukaryota > Metazoa > Platyhelminthes > Cestoda > Cyclophyllidea > Hymenolepididae > Hymenolepis > Hymenolepis microstoma. The sequence continues at coordinate 2,218,325 of LR215995.1, read as the reverse complement.
GAGCTATTAGTTAGCAAAGTCTATTGATAAGGTAAGACTTGTTCAGATCAGATTACTACAAAATATGAATACAAGTAGAAAATATCTGAGAACTTATTTCTAAACAGTTGAGATAGGCATAGTACTAATCTCGTGCTGGAAATATACATAGAAATGAAACAAACCCTAATTTATTGTCATTTATTGGGAAAAACGTTTTCATACCTTTAAAATGTACTAAATTTTCAGAGCGTTGAGCTATATAATTTTGGTGTGAAGCCCGACTTTAAGGCGTTATAACCGAGTTGTGGGATCTGCAGGTACTTGAGAGTTTAACAAGCGGCGAGCACACGTTATTTGCCATCTCTGTCAATCTCGCAATACCAAAATGAGAGAATTCTTCGGTTTATTAACAAACACTGGATTCTGCAACTTTCAAAAGATGCCTGAGAGCTTATTCTCAGAAACAAGTTTTTTTTTTCACAAAAAATTGAGGCCAAAATATCATCTGGTTCTTGTACCATGTCTACCGTCATCCATTAATTCCTATGGTGCTTTCTACTGCGACTACTATCGAAAAGGCCAAAGTTGCAGCAAAAAACAACGAATCTCACAGGCTCCATGGAACCCTTCAGTGTCAAATCGTTCCAGAACGACTTATTTCCGAAACTATCGTACCTAACCAACAACCATTCCCGGCATCCAATCTTATTGATCACTATATAGAGCAATTATGCCGCCTGGAGGGACAACACGAAAGTTGTTGTATTTTTACCTCCTTCCGAACTCCTAAATAGTTGGCCAACAAGACCAAGTCTATACAGTATCTTTGGCCGGTGTAACCGCATTTGCCATCATAAGCAATCGGCACTGGTGGATGATAATTGCAAGTACCCCGAGGAAATCGAAAATGGGAGTATCAAAAGTGGTTAAACAAAATAGGATTGCACGCACTTCTTCTGAGTATCCCCTTATCTACTCTCAAAATAACCTTTATTGGTCTCAAATTTACCAGATCTTTACTAACCTATCGCATACTACCTGATGGTGGTGGATTTATACTCAGTGATCGGAGGTACTACTCATTAAATCTGCAACAACCGGTACAACCACTAATAACCTCTGATAGGCGTTCGCAAATACCTTGTGTTATTGTGTTCAGAAACGTTACTCAGTTCAATTCAACTTGATTTGAAGATTTTTGTTGCAGTCTAACTACCTCCCTTTCACACTCGGTTAAATGTCAACGGTCGAGATTAGCAACTTGTTGACGATGAAAAAAGACAACTTCTCGTGTCATAAGAGAATGAGATCGTGGAAGGTACTGGACGACGTCTCGTGTTAGTGTCAAATCAGGGAGTGGCATCACAAACATTTCCCCCTTCTCAGAAAGTAATCGAAATTTCCGGACGGAGAAAACGATCCAAAAGAGTTCAACGTAGCCGCACGTGACCTCCCTCTCCACCTTGGAATCCACAATTCTGGGAACCTAGCCTAAATAACGGCCCGATCGCTACTTCAGAAGACCTTGATAAAGATTCGAGGTGGATCCAATACGGAGAAATTATTTTCTCGAGGAAGAATCTCACATAATTTCAGCATAAAGCCTAACTATAAGGCGCCGATGCTTTTTCATTGAGTTCTGAGGTTTCGCGACCATTTTGTGAGGCAAATCAAGTTAGAGCATACAGAAGAATTTAAACTGAAAATGAATGCTTTTTTTCTACTCCCAAAGAAAAGAAAAATGAACAAAAGTGCTTCTGCTCGAAAGGAGTAGTATTTGAAAAATAAAATCAAATATTTAATAACCAGTAACCAGAGGAATAGTTCAACATGCTAAATAAAAGGGACTGTTAGATTATTCGACAATAAAGTAGAAACGTCAAAAAAAAACTCACCAAGATCGCAAATGGCCTGCCGGTGGTTAGGATGAAAGGAGAGTCGAACAAGAGCAGCGACCTCGGGAACAGGGACGTGTGTGGGAGCAACACGCTGTCCATCATCAGGTGATAAGCGTCCTTCAGACACGGCGTTGCGAGCAGCCATTACACGTTCACTTTGAGTCATTGTATAGATCTGAATACGAGCCAGAAGCTGGGCAATGTCGAGATCACGACGTCTCAACGCGGGATCCAGTTGATAGGCGGATACGAGGTTCACAAGAGCCTGAATGCAGATGATAATTTACTTAGATCCTAATACTAGTTTTCTAAAGCTTGAGGCATCAATGATAGAACATGCTTCGAACACATCAAGGGAAGATAGGATGTATGCAAGAACCACTGAGATTTAGGAACAATGAAATACCAATTCTAGTGTTATTCAGGAGCAAATTGTCGTTGAAACAATTAAAATCAGTATAAATCCACGATGAATACTCTTTTCCTGCCTCAATGAAAAAGCAGTATTTAAACTCAAATGCTTCACTCCCAAAATGGCATCGAGTTAAAATAGGAAAAGGTAACTCAAAGATGGTTAGATGAATAAATTCAATCGTCGTGACCTGCGCTTATGACTATTGCATAATAGACTATGAGGGTTTAGACAGTGCATAGGGTCTAGTTGATAGTAACACTGAGGACCAGACATCAGTGATCTCTGCTTTAAGGAGCAAACTCTCTTGCTATCGCTATGCGATAAAGCATTAGCGACAGCCCTCTGTTCAACTTGGAGCTTTTTTTCAGATATTATTTACGTCAGTCGCGATAGACTGGCCCGACAAAACGTAAAACCTCCAACGTTATTCTATTACCTCTGCCAAGTGGACTAGGCGACACTAACCATACTACTATTCGCTAGAAAGCCCTTAGGTATATTCAGTTTTTCACAGTCTGACAATCTGACCGAAATTCAGGTACATTTTATTTGCCTGAAGATGTCATCATTCCCCACTTTTCAAATATTGTCACTGGACTTATTATCACACGCATAGAAAGTGGATTGAATTTCAAATGAGGCAATGAGTTAAAACAGCATTTGAAATGGGGAATTTCTTTCTTTAGTTTACTTTACTAAAGGGAACCACTAGGATATGTACAGTTGTAAAAGCACTATTATTTGAGGGAAGGAGGGAGGGGGGGGGGGGGTTGAGAGTAAATTATATTTTGAATTTTAAATCATGAAGAGGAAATTTCTTTAAAATTCGAGCAGAAATCGATATAATTTAAAATGCCTAGGTAAATTAGAATTTAGCTAAGAAGATGCAGTATGCTCTAAAGAACGAAAATTTGCAGTCCCGAAGTCGGCCAAAATTCATCAGAAATCACAAGTGCAAAACAAATCAAAAAATCAATTTTTTCCTCTATGAAGCCAATTAATTACCCCTGAAACCAAGGTATAATTGACTAAGTGAGTAAGTGATAATTGGGATTCTTCTTACCATTTAAATATCACATTTTCAAATTTCCATTTAAACGACACATTACTCCCCAGCGAACTCATATTTGACGCGAATATTAACTAATCGCTTTCAGCTAAATAATATGAAAAAGATAAGCGGAGAAGCAGGGTAAGAACTATCCGTTCTTTTCAAATGGGCTTTAGAACGAAACCTGATGGCAATTAAGGCAGGGCGAACATACATTAACCTCTTTTCACCCTGTGGTACCTAGACGCACTTTACAGAAATGTTAAGAGCTGTCAGAATATTTACGTTAGAAAGTAAATCGCTTAAAGCTACCATATACATAGAGATGGCACTCCAAGGTGGTCTTGCCTAGAAGACACCAGTCAGTTTCATTATGGGTTGAAAAAATTACATCTCAAATGGGTCAGCGTTGAAGGTTGTCAGTTTAGCACATCATAGTTAATAACAAACAATCGATCCAATTTTATAGGAAACCGAATATTTTGGAAGGGAAGGAGCATGGAGCAATAGCCGAAAAATGGATAACACTGTGTCGTAAAGTACTGCAATCAGTCAATTGGGACTATTTTCAACATAAACAACTTCCCGATAAATAGGCAATAATTGTGGAAATATCAACAAAGGCAAAAATAGTAGCAAAAGGATTAATTAAATCATTCAACATTGCTCTCATGAGTAAATTGAATTATCTGGGACTTGGGCAATTTTATACTTTTTGCTTAAATCCCATTTCTACAAAGCTTGGGAAATTTTATCTCATTTAAGGAGAACAAAATTGCCTTACAAATTGAAGAGACGTTGACAAAAATGACAGATTATTTAAGGGAAGATAACTGGGGAAAAACTGGATAGTTTCAACTGACTTTTCTTTGGCACCCAAACGACCATCTCTGGACACAAAGAATATGAGCTGGTAAAGAAATGGTAGCTAATAGTATTTCGTGACCAACTATTTGGAGTTTGCCAAACATCTAACGACAACGATTTCAACACTTAAATGATTCCATTATCTGGATAAGATAAGACTTATTTAATCTTTGAAGCTGATCTGATTTAGGTGCTTTTTGTGGTTAAAAATTTTAATATCACGGGAATGGGGAAGCTATATAGGAGACCTATCTCACTAAGGATCAGCTGCCAACGTGAAGAGAACTCTAAATAAGCCATTCCCAACCAATAAATTGACCTCCTACAAGAATTAGCAGAATTGAAAGAGATGACTGCATGGGCAATTCCAACAACTTACAATGTAATGTTTCTAACTAAAACCACATGAAAGGCATTGGAGGGATTAAATCCTCAACTGAGAATTTCAGCCTCTATTATAGCTTACTCGATCAACAAATAAATAGGTTGATAATATTACCGACACTCCAGCGTTGATTTCCTTGAATGCTAAGTACACCTTTACTTTACCCCTAAGCCTATGCATGCGTTGAATGACTAGTTTAGGATTTACAACTATTCCAAAATAAAAGAGAAGCTATAATTTTCATATTACACTGAATCAAGTGCTTATGCTTATTTAACTTCCAGTTTGGAGTTCTTGAATATTACAGCACTATTTTTCAAAGGATATAAACGGGTAGAAGATGAGCAAGCGTGTATTAAACGAGGTATTTATGAGAAAGATGATGAATCATACTAAATAAGCTCACATCCAACGCCGAGAAACTTCATGAACCCGTGAGAAAAAGAGTGGGATAGAGAAAAAGACCCACTGGGTTCACAGGTTCTCACATGGAATAAATCGAGAGATTACCATCAATTATCTAAGGGCCCGCCATGCCGAGAGGGAATAATAGCCAATATAGAAATAGGTGAGATTGGAACTTCTCTTCTCAAGACTCCAAAATGAATTTCTAATCTGAGCACATTAAGAGCTGTATATCAGCTAATATGAATTGACGGCTAACTGAGTCAACTAACCACAAGCAACAAATGGATATATTGAGTCACAAAGCTCTCTTGTAGACGAGATGAGATGCAAAGACCGCATATTTGGACATTTGGTCAGCCAAGGGCAACCAAGATGAGAAGAGAGTTAGAAACTGAAGAAGAGGAAATTGGCAAATGGTAATGAACGAGATTAGTGATCGCTCAACAGGACGTTGAAATATGATCCCATGTCTACTAATTATTGACTACTAACCCTGAATTGCTACTTGGTAATTCGATACACGCTTAACAGTCTTATAAATCAATATAGCTGGAGGAAGCCTGTTAATACCAAAATCTCTAAAAAACGGCAAACCCATTTTCTCATTTTTTTCACTCACGCATTCGATTTCAGTGATAGTGCACAGATTCTGCCACAAATCTTTTGTCCAACATTCATTATCCCAAAACTTTTTGAATGAACTTTTATCTTTTTAGCAGACGTATCTATCCATATGCTAAAGCAACGGCAAGAGGAATGGGAATCTGAGTAAACCACTCCTTTTTATAGAAAGCGCTTAAAATAGATACTTCCTACTTCAATTTCATGAGAGATACCGTGCGTTTTGTAAAAATGGTGAACATTACCACCACGAGCGAACTCTTGATGACTACTGCCTTAACGAGATTCCACAACTAAAATTTCCCGAAATCAATTGACCAGGAAATGACATACCAATTCCCAATCCCTTCCCCCCCCCCTCCCCCACCTATCCCCCTGTACCTCAGTGTATCTAGATCAGAGAGAATTTGAACGACAATGCGAGATATTTGATGGGATTTATGACTCGACCAACTAGCTGTTGGATACCAGATAATGCGCACAAACAGCCTGTAGAAAATTGTAGATAAATCAACTTGAGGTACTATGCAATGTGATGGGACTGTTAACAACTAAAATCGGATAAAATAACTAAAACCAGAGTGTAACAAAGTGAAGAGGGCGAAGACAAGTAAAACGGGATCGATTTAAGGTATTAATTAAGCAGATAAGATAGGGACTTCCGTCGCATCTGTAAGACATGTGACCGTGAGTGCAACTAAGTTCCAACCGACCCTAGTAATCCAAAATAAAGCAGACTGAGTAGGAAAAAGTATACATAGAACACTAACCAGAATGAGACAAAAATTCCCACGTTTGTAGTACAAATTTAAACTCGACAAAATAACTCAGAAGCTCACTTGGAGTAGCACTTTCCGAAGAACATGCTGGACAGAGGATTAGTATTACTGAGGTAACCTAGTGAGAAGCTCGAATTCCGCCACCTTCCTTATTAGTTAGACTTACACATTGTAGTGAACCAATCCACTGACCGGGTACATTCCAGTAGACATTCAGAATGTGGTCTCTTTCTTTGTAGAACAGCGCCCAAACCATTGTGCATGCAGGGCCTTATTTTCACAAATTAAAAAAATACGAAATGCCATCACTATTAACGGGAAAAACGCACATTAAGATAGAATTAATTTCGATCGGCAAACAAAAAAAAATTCACATCTCTAATGGCTGAATTTAAACGTCATGTAGCCATTACGTGAAGCAAAAAGCCAACGGCAAATAGTTGAAAATGGGTTAACGGTTAGCTATTAGATTTCTAAAAAATTAACTTCGTTTAGGATTTATATTCCCATTCCAAGGGGGAGGGTATGCTTCTTTCTAAAATGTATATCCGAAGGTTTTATTTTGATTTTGTAAAACAGAGTAGGTGAATGGTTTAACAAATGCTCATTCAATTAGCGCGATAATTGGTAAAGGATTTTTTAAATGCAAATACACGGGCGCATGATAGCGTAGACAGTATTCAAAAAAGCAATATAGGTGAAATAATAGGCGGAAAGTAGGATTCTAATGCAAAGCCTGGCATTAACCATTTTATTCTATCAATATACAACCCCCCCCCCCCCATCCTCCTCCTCTCCCCACAAACCCCGTAAAATTTATCTATGATAAAGACTATTGAATGAAACGAAATTGCATACCTGCATTGCCGATGCTTTCAGACACTTGATGGTTGTATTCTGCGGCAAAACCTGCAACTCAGCGACCGTTAAAAGAGTGGTTGAGTTAGTTTGGGTAGCACCAGGAACCGTCAAAGATGAAGTCTTCGGGCCTGTCTGTACCATAGAAGGCGAAGCAGAATTTGTAGTAGCAGCAGCAGGTAGTGATGATCCGTTTTGCCCTCTTCCACCTAGCCCCACACCTTCATAAATATTATAGTCAGCTCCAACCCTTCTTCCTTCTTCGTCTAATTCCTCTTCTTCTTCACTGGAGGATGCTGAATCTGAAGAACTTGAAGATGAGATGGATGCCATTTCAATATCACGAGAAGGTCGTCTTTTCCCGCTTGCCCTGCTCGTAGATGTCATAGGATTCGCTCCAGGTAAATAGGTCGTGCCTATAGAAGGAGAGAGTATCAAACTTTCACTAGTAACAAATTGCAGTCTTTTGAAGAAAGGTGCTAGATTTTAAATGTGATAAATCCGGCCAAAAAGCACATCAAAGGATGAAAAGAAGGAGAAATGGGTTTCAAAGTGAAGCTTTTGTGCAAACCGTGCACTTTCTTTAAAAACTATACCACGCAAACGCTTTGCGAAATTTGAATTCTGTAAACCAGCAAAGAAATTTACTCTTAGTGAGAAAGTTCGTATAAATCAAATTGACTATATGTAGAGCAAATGTTAAAATGCAAACTCACAGCAAGCCTTAACTTAAGTCAACTATCCCTGCTCTGTGGCTATAAGGACCCCTTTATAGGACTTGTGACATTCCAAAACTTTTAATTAACTGATTAGGAAAACAAATGTGAATCGTAAAAGTTCGTCCAAGAAGAGCCAAGATCAATAATGATTTTTAATTCAAAGCCAGGCTCCAAGGAATAGACTACTACTTGAATTTTTCATAATTCTCTACTTTCAAAATTGGCATCTTCTAAATTAAGTCCAAACAATCTATTATTGAAAACTAATTTTCTCTATGTCCAAATCGTTTTTAATACTATACTTACCTAACCAAAATTGTTGTATCAACTACACTTATCAACAATCCTTTGTAATAGGCGGATTTTGGTTTGAGAACCAATAAAAATGGGCCCTATGCTACGGATTTATTACGACTGGGAATAATTCCCAGGCGGAGAATTAAAATAGAAAGCACTTGCATGAGACATCGAACACCCGTCAGCCATTTACCCGCTGGATGTATCATTCTTTAAGCATTAACGTCTAGAAAAAAAATGAGATTTGCAGGCACTGTCCAGCCAATCAGAGGCGAGCATTAACTGGACAACACTGCAAGCGAAGTAGTGATTAATCACATTTGGCTACAAGGAAAGATAATTTATTGGCCATTTCAAAAGAGGGAAGAACGTTAAATAGACCTAGAACCAGAAGCCACCAAACGATACTTTCTGCTGAATTAGTGTGATTTATTTAAAAAGACCAGGTAAATGGAACACTCTTTTAAATTCTCCACCTAAAATTTATTTATTTCACCTCTCCAAGTATTTAACGTAAACTAGCCTGTAGCAGACGCATTCACATACTTAACAGGATACAAATTGGACAAAATAGTTTACTACTCAAAAAGTGAATTTTAGCTAATAGATTTGGGAATTCAGCATTATTTTCATTCGATTCTGTTGATATCTATAATCAAATTCATCTTCACTTTTCCAAAATCGTGAACAATTAAAACAAGTACGAATCATAAGAAAATTATCATACACATACCATTGGAGATAAGAAACTATCTATGAAATCGAAGCTAATACTTATGGGAATACTTTAAAGTAAAATATCTTTTAATTATTTTTTTACTTTAATAATAATCCATCGTTATTCAGCTACTGGTTCATACTGGGCTCTGCGACGACAAAAATCTTCGCTTGGGACTTAGCCAAGTACCCTAAGCGAGCTAAAAACCAGGGTGTAAAGACTGGCCAATAAAAGTAAACTCCTGATCTGAGCTCTAAACAATGTGAACGTTGTATCTATTCACTAGGAATCCAAGACTCAGATTCAGAAGCTTGAAATATTGGAACATGAGGCAGTAAACGATACGCATCGCACGAAAATTCGGCAACCAGATAATTACCAAATTTAGATGAACTACCAATTTTGTGATTGCAAGACTTATATATTCTCTACTTTACTCCTTATAAAAGTATTCTACTGGTCCGACGTTTATTCCATTTACATGATTACAAACTGCAGAATATTTCTGAAATTTCCTTATTCGAGTACTGGTGAGATTATATCCGAAGTGGATGTAAGGAAAGTTTTGGAGTTGTCAAAAGGAAATAAATTTTCTAGTTATTAGTACGATTCGCTTAGCCGAGCATTCGCCAGACCTATTTTGACTTAAAGAAGGCACCGGTTCTTTGTTTGCCAATTTCATAGTCTCAGTGGTACTTGTGCATCATCAATAATATACAAGACACCATATGCCGATAGCGAATAGGACTGGCCAAGTGTTGGCAAAAGTCCGAAAACCAACTACTCACCAGTTTGTGTTTGGCCAGTATTTGGAGAAATTGCAGCGCTTTGCGGATTTTGTTCATACATCGATGCCTCCATTTTCTCCAAAAGACCTCCACTTGGACCAACTGAAGCCTCTAGACAACGCTGACTGGGGGTCTGAAGACACGCTGGTGGCTGAATATAGATCTCCGTGTGTGCAATACGCACAAGATGAGCAACGACACGGCGTAGATCAGGTGCACCGGTTGCACTATTATCTGAGGTATCGACAAATCTAGCGAAAAGAAGATGGAGAAGGCCATTAGTGACCTCTATATCGACGCAGTCGGAAACCGCCTCAGGAGGCGAAGATAGTGTGGCTGGCCCCGGGATCGAAGTGGGAGTTCTCTGAGGTGGTGGAACAACACGTTGAATTGGACCACCGACATCAACTTGGGTTGCGGGATAATAAGAACGGTCTGGTGAGATGCGTTGATGGTGTTGAGAAGGCGAGAGAGGTGTACAAAGACCGCTTCCGCTTCGTGGGGGTGGTGGAGGAGGATTACGTCTGGAAAAGTCGTTGGAGAATCAATACCCATAAGCGCACAGATATGCGTTATTTGTCAACTCAATGGTAGCTAAACTACCTCAGATTATTAATTACCTTTAAAAATTATACAGCCAAGGAAATAGTAAAAACGCCATATCTACCTAAAGCCATCATAAATACTGTTCTTCCTGCATTTATGATCCAGTAGTGGACGGATGTGCAAAAGCGCTCAAACAAAATCCACTTACAAGAATTTCACGGAAGACATCTACAACATCAGCAGCATCTACAACTTTTTCCTCCACCACTAAAACTGCTGTCCAAGCGAAATAAAGAGCCAATGGCTGTGAATAGATATCAAAACTCTGCCTTAATTTTCGAAAGTGAGGAAAGAAATCACTTATTAAAGCATTATTTTCAAGCCCTGATAAAATAAATGGAGTGGATTCTTCTCTTAATGCTAAGAAAAAAAGCGAAATCATTCCCAAAAATTCTTGCACCAGCTCTTTCAATTATCAATCTATTTATCATAGACAAACATGAAAAGTCAGCAATAACCGATTCAGTGTGACTTGCGACTTCCGAAACTAAAGCTGATGGAATGCGAATGACACTAAAACTTCTCCTACAGCTGAGTCCAATGTAAATGAAACACTACATTAGTTAGAGTTGATAAAAGACTACCCTATTTTTATTTAGTCAACAAAAGTTATTAACAAAGGTCAAATATTTGCCAAATGATTTATTTTACTTTAGAAATAGTCCACCAAAAAACAGACCTATACCACATTCACTTACCTTTCTTTCAATAGGAAAAAATCATGATGAGAACACATCGAAATAAATTTGGACACATAAGTGACATTATCAGTTAGATTTACGTCGACCATTACTTGCCGGTTATTTGCTAAGTAAATACCAGGCTTTTTGTCCACGTCTAAGACCATACGATTTTTAGTTGCATTTTGTTCAAAATCTGAAGTTAAGTAGAATGATAATATGCTTTAATTGCAGGATTTAGTGACTATTTCGATTTCTAAACCGACACTTAGGTTATCTAGACAGCAATTGCCATCCAAACCATAGCTAGAACGACCTTATACCATTTGAACTTAGGCAATGTTGTTAAAAAAAAAGAGTAATCAACTACGAGAAAATATTTTTTTAGAGATGGTGTTTTATTGCAAAAGAAAAAATAGCTATTCCAAGTGAGCTGAATTAACTCTACCCGTTTATTTAAGAAACGACGTGCGCGAAAACTTGAAAAGCATTTATTTTAACTGTCTATTTAATTCCGCGGTTTATTTGGTGGTCTTTGACTTCAGTGCGGGTTTAAAACAAAAAAACGCCAGTAGAGTTTATCCGGTCGTCGTAGAAGAACTATATTTAACTAAACAATTATGCTCAAACAAGAACTGGATCTATTTCAGCTAACATCTATTAAATAATTAAGTATCGTGGTGACATTTGCCCACTGAATGCAGGATACTGCTAAAATAATATGACGAAACAAACAGAGTGCATAAGCACTCCCAGTTTGAATAAAATAAATCTCAGCAGGAATTTTTTAATAAAAATAACCAGACAAAGAATTGGAAATCGATGTGCATATAAAGAAAAATCTATGATAAAGCAGTGTTCAAATAAAATTTTAAAAAAATGTTTGTCGTGAATTACCTTGGCGGAAGAGAGGGTGGGGCGAAGTCATCAGAAGGTGAACTAGACAATCCATCAAATCTGGATAAAGAGCCATGTCTGGGACCCATTCCAGACTGTGACTCCTGATTATAACCATAGGGCGACCCTCTGTTCTGATATTCTGATGTCTACAAACAAAGCAGGAAATTGAGTTAATCACAATCAGATCAAAGAAAGAGGATTATTACTGTTAAATTTAAAACCAATGCAAGAAGTTAATGGTAGAGAGAATTTTAGACAGTGCCGAACGAAAATTTATTGCTTAAGCATTACCTTGCAGTTTCGTAAACCACTCCAATTTACAGCGTGTAATCTCAAGTTTGAAATGACAACTTCAGGCTGTCTTTGCATTAATCTAACTGCGTACATCCGTAAAAGTCCTTCATTATCTTCAAACCTGAAAAACAGATTTCCCAACTTAGCGCATTCTTGAATACCTAAACTTCTGGAAACTGCTACGCATGTTGCAGAGGTACTTTACACTTTAAACTGCTTCTCAGATCAGAGGTGGTAAACTAGACCAAATTGAAGTGAGGAGGCTAGAACTGAATTTGCTTTGTTGCATCAACATTCAATCAGGGCTGATCATGATGGAATATATAAATAACACAACAAGTTGCTTTGAATTAGAGTGAAAACATCAGCTATGCTTTCTCGAATCCGTCAACAACTTACTTAAACGTTAGTCCAATCACGTGATAGTTGATAGGCAAACACAAACTACATGACCATACCTAATTAGCATATTTTGATAATTTGCGAAAACTGATTCTCTAAAACCGCTTAAGTGCAAACTCATGTATTCACAGAAGTGCCGTTATATCTAAAGCGCTGAAGTTGAAATTTTACTTTTAATTGAGCTTTTATATTTATGGAAGTAGACATCACAAAATCGTGTACAAAAGACGCATGAAGGCGCTTAGTCAGCAAGCGAAAACGAATACACGCGCGCATATATTCTGTGAATCGATAGGGTCATACGTCGCATCGCGCAAATCCCGTCCATGTAGAACCACACACACCAAAGCAGACATCACGCACATTCGAGAAACGTGCGCGCACCTCAAATGGGCAGATGCGAACGCAACGCACACGTGAGCACCACTAGCATTAATACGCAGCAGTGTAATTGGTCAGGAGGTTGTATGCAATAAGTAGATGTATTAATTCGCATGGAGCGTGTACCACTCTTATCCTAAACTGCCCATTATTTCCACGCGCACATTTCGCGTCTTCACGCTCCTTTTTACAGTGTGATTCTATAAGGGTTTTCATTGCACGCGTGCTAGCTACGTGTCTCTGTCTGTCCTTCACTGGCTAAAAATTAGGCCGCGAGATGACTAAAACCTGGAAATGGATTGTTCCAGCCTGGGCGGTCGTCCTTTTATACGAAGATTATCGTACTCAGAGATTGGCTGAAATCGATTTTAGCAAATAGGAGTCATATTATTACGTCGATTCAAATTATGAGACGGGACAGTAGTGCCTAAGATACGGTGACCTACAAGAGTATCAAGGTCGCTGAAGTGTAGGTTAAGAAATTTAAAAGATTCACATGCTAAAAGAGAAACGTATTGTTATTTAAATTCACATTATGTCGTAAATTAAATCCCTAAAAATTTTGCTATCCAATTTCTCCTGCAAATCGTAATTTGGATTTCAGAAAGTAATCCATTGGGGAAATAACTTTAATTGAATAATAATGCAGATGACGTTAATGTGCTGAAGCCTGCTTTTTCCGAAGAAAATACACATGGTGTTTAAAAAGTAACTTGAAAATAATAATTTAATTATTCTATTTTTATGAAATATGAGGTTTGATTTTAAATTCTTTGTAAATACATGAATATTCGATTACAACTACTAGGAGCCACTCGGAAATTCATTCTTAAAAATCCAGTTCTTGTATTTTTATGAATTGGGGCAGTAAGCTCATGTAATGCTCTCCTCCTCGCACCCCCTGCCCACAAAAAATAACGTAGCATTCGACTCATTTATGAGATATTGATTGATATCTATGGTCTCATCTCTGGTCTAATACATAATCAAGTGAACATTCCAGAAAAAGGGAAAATATAACACTTATTGAAAAAAGAGAAGCTAGTTATAGCCATTAGGACTGCACTCTTAATATGCGAGGACTCCTACCGAGAACTGAAGAGAAAGGCATAAAGAAATAAGAGACAGAAAAAGGATCGAGCTTAGAATAGGAAATGTATTATTTTACTGAAATAAGTTCAAAGTTTAGACTAAGTATGGGCAACTAAAAGCTCTGCAAATGTACAAAGTTTTATTTGGGGGCTACCATAGGCGGATGCCAAACAGAGATGTTTGAAGGTAAAGTTGGATGCAAATAGAGTTTAAATTATGTCGATCATTACAGGACTCAGATTTTCTAAAAAGAAAACGTTATTTAGAAATTGAGTTTTTCTTGCAAGTTAAAAGGTACTTGTAAAAACTCAACAAATCAATTTATGCGTTCTTTTTTATTAGATAAATAATACAAAAATTTAAATCAACATTAGACGGAAAAGAACAAAGGACCTAAGTAAAACTCTAAAGAATGTCTGTCGCCTCGACAGCCCCATGTTCATTCAGGTAAGCATTTTCAGGTGCTCATCTTGAGGTACAGTGGCATGGAGACAAAGTGAAGAGAAATTCGAATTCTGCAAACTCTCTCCCGTTAACGCTTAATGAGCATGGTGCGATAGGCATCAAGTACGTGATCTGTGACTTTACAGACGAGCACCGTAAATGTTACGCCCCACCTGCGCACAAATCTTTAATACTGAAACAGACGAAGAAGTGGCAAATTGTGCAATTGAAAATGATTTTAAGCAAACGGTAATAGCCTGTGCAAATTTCTTCATGATAAAATCGAACTATACCCATTGGTTTTAGTGATTTATGCATTTACTTAATATTATTTATACTATTTTGATCAACTTTAGTAAATTGAGGAGAGCTCTACAAGCGAGACGCCAGAAGAGGCAAAAGGTCAATTAAATTCGAAGATCACGGACACGATATATTACTAGAGGCAATACACTAGATTTTGAACTCGTCACAACACTGTGGTACTCATAGGTGAAAAATATAAATTCGAGTCTAAAGACATTATTGATAAAAATTGCAAAAATATCTAAAACTAACTATTGGTTTCATATCACTTAACTTATTTACTCAAGACAAATACATTCTCAGCCGATTTTGATCATAAATGCTCCAATAGAAATAGACAGGCTGCATAAGAAGAAAAATTCGCTCTAAGTGGAAAACGTTAGAAATCTAAATTCAGGCGATAAAGAAGACATCTAGAGGAATTCTGATAGGATAACCCCCGATGTGTCTTTGTGGTGTACCCACCATTCCTTGTTACTTTGAGTTACTTATCTTCTATCTCAACTGTATTGCATAATGGATAGCACCATTGCAGCTATATCACTATTGGCCCGGCCAATATATTATCGATTTTAAAGTTCGTAGAAGGTTGGAAGAGCAACAGATTAGTAAATGGTCATCGTTCTAAGTTGATACTTTCTCTAGTTGTAATTGAAAAATACTGATGGATAGTGAATAAAATTTCCCATTCGGAACCGCGGAATGGCCGGTATCAGAAAAGAATGCGCATTGACCAATCCAAATAAATTCATTGATGAATAATATAGAAAAGTTTAAATGCAAATTTTCATAAGATGCATTTGCAATTGTCCCAAAGTAAATTACACCACTTTAATGATTTTCTATCCGAGAAACAGTCCAATGCGATAATTATAATATTTAATGGTCTGCTACTGACAACGATGCAAATCCTAACAATGGTAATAACAATTTTTAATTAATCAACATTTTAACGAATTATATAGATATGAATTGAAAGGCAGAAATAAAGCAACGATCGTGTTTTCTAATTATTAAAATTTTGACACATGTTCTATTTATTAGGCATCAAAGAAGTAAACAACGAACTAAGAGACCATAAAATTAGACCGCATTTTGGGAAAGCACTAAATTATCACATTTTAAATTTAGGCAATACATTAAAAGAAGTGATACTGAGAGAGAAAGTCAAAATGATAGAGGGGCCACTGAATTCCAAAAATACGAATTTTGCAGCTACATAAAATATTCGTCGAGAATTTCAGATGACCTTTCCTACCTATAAATGATCTGCCAAGGTCAAAACATTACTTTTGTCGTCCTTCTTTAAGATCACTAATAAAGACAATTAAAAGCTTCCAACTAAAAGTAATAAGCGTTATAATAAAGTTTTCATTGAATTTTGGTGTAACACAATTTATAGATGTTCCTAGAAGACTGCCTCCTTGAAGTGAGAGACGTGACCAGAAAAAGCATGAAATGCCAAGGCGCGGGAGATGCAAACTATCTAAACCCAGACCGAACAAAGCTCTCATCAACGTAAATGAGAAATATAAACAATGGGTAAAAGAAAAAAGCACTATTAAGCATTATAATGATATAATAATGAGTTAGTCAAAGATATTACAGTTTACTGATTCAAAAGACAGAATGTATCGCATTCTATACAGAATTGCAACGAAGACCTACATAAGTCGAATAGGCATCTCTGACGAATTAAAGTTTACGAGATATAGTAGCAAAAATGATCAACTGCATTGATCAATTCTGATCCACATGAGGAGCGGTAGCGTGAGCCACAAATCAGTCGCTACAGTAAGTCTACCTTGCGCCCAGATCAAGTGACAATCTAATACACTGCTTAATTGACCTTTGAAAAGAAAATAAAATTGTAGAAATTCGAAAAATCACCACCAATATTCCCTAACTAACTTTCGAAAATTTGTTCTACTATTAGGAAAAAGTCATTACTCCGTTTGCTATCATTAAAATTGTCAAGCAAGTAAAAAATGACTGCGAAAGCGTTTAAAACTGGAACAGTTCTTAACACTACTTATTTTTGGGGGGGGTAAAAAATAACAGTCCAAGGGGTCTTTGATAAGATTTCATAAAACCATATCTCAATACAGCCACTAAATTACGGGTGGTCGTTCTACTCATCGGAAGTGTAATATTGCATTCTAATCCACTTCATTAGCATGTAAAACTGCTAAAAAATTTTCATGAACAGGGTCAATGAAAAGCAAGTGATTATATAGATCATCAGTCGTTTACATATTCAAAACGCGTCAAGTTCAGTACGATGGAGCATAACAAAAATACATGTTCACAGCCATGGCAAACCCCTCTCAGGAATTCATACAAAAATCGACGACACAAACTCTATGATAAAGTCTTTAATGGTTGAGGAAGATTTAAATAAGGGATCATACATGGTTCGAATTTCATATAAAAGGCTCATGTTCCTTTATTATAGAAAATAATTTGTAGTTAAAGGGAAGATGATTATCAATTACTACGTGTAACTCCAGAAAAAGCGAGAAGACAGATAAACAAACAGTATGTGCGCTCGAATAGAGCAAAGGAGTTTGGATTACTTAAAATAAACTACAACTTATCACATTAGAACCAAAGATGCATAGGCTTTGAGATTCGTTCTTCATAAAAAGAGCGCTTCCTATAGCTGTTGAACTTACTAAAATATAAATATTGAAGATATGAATGCGGTAACTAGGGTCCATTTTATCTCTGAAATATTTGTAAGGAATGTCTAATCTGATATAAATAACAGCCATTTCTAATTTGAAGGAAATTTAAAAAATTTTTGCCACTGTACACAAACCTATAGTTAAAAATATTCGAGAAAAGAATCCG
The DNA here is from genome assembly GCA_000469805.3 of Hymenolepis microstoma. Taxonomy (NCBI): domain Eukaryota; kingdom Metazoa; phylum Platyhelminthes; class Cestoda; order Cyclophyllidea; family Hymenolepididae; genus Hymenolepis; species Hymenolepis microstoma. The sequence continues at coordinate 2,200,581 of LR215995.1, read as the reverse complement.
ATAATTCCATGAACCCAGCTAACGAAATATTTTGCTTAGTAGAGAAAAGATTTATGCTCGATAGTGATATTAAAATGGTCACAAATAACACACCCCTCTGTTTGAAACTAATTGCTGAAAAATAATCACTGTTGGGACAGTTTTGATAAATCCCACATGAAAAATCTCGAGTGTTCTGAGATTAGATGGAGGAAAGTGCAAAGTAACAAGTTACTAATTTTAATTAACGAAAAAATTGGAGATGGAGAAAAGTCTGACTTCAATTTGTTGTAACTATTTTAATCTATTTGATTAAATACTGAAAAAAAACACGGTAAATAGACAAATTGATACGAAAGGAGGAAGCTAATAACCATAAAGTAAAAAATTAAAGATGGCGTGCATTTTCTTAAATAAAATTAAAGAATCATAAAGGCAGTTCAACAGCTTACCATATCATGCTGAGAAGCACTGCCACCACCAGGAGGTTGTCGGGGGAAATGCATGATTCCGTAGGAGGCGGAAGGCTGGGTGGTTCCAGCACCCACCCTAGTAGGAGGCTGTGGCGGAGGAGCAGGGGAGACAGGAGCGGAACGTGCTGCAGGTGAGTGACGATGACTGAGGGGTGTAGGCGGAGTTGGACCCGGACTGCTCATCGTAGTGCCCCCACCGGCGGTTATATTGGTGGCAGTGGAGGGCATTAACAAAACTCGACGATTGCTGCCACTTCCAGTATCAACCGGGCGCCAAAATTGAGCAGCCGCATTGCCGGGTGAGTAACTCGACTGAGGTGGACAGATTTGTGAATGCATGTATCTCCTGATTTTAATATCACTAAGTGATTAAATCACATAATCCAAGTGCTTAAGCTAAAGAAATGAATGTGAATAGGCTTGAATTATCATAGAGCATAAAAGACGAATAAAACAGAAAGCAAAAAAATATTTGAATAATCGATTGCAAAAAAAAGTTTAATACATATTAAAGAACAATCTCATCAATGTTAATAACGAAGGTTTTGATAGCATATCGTATAAAATGCCAAAATAAAAATGAACAAGCGATAATAACCATTTTCCATGCAAAAAAATAAAAGTACAGTCTTAGAAAACAGGAAGAATTTAAAAAGCTCAAAATAAACACAAATTTACATCTTAATAAATAAATACCGACTTAACACTACTCGACATGCTATCAATGATTGTAAAGAAGGCACAAAAACACCTACGAAAGCACCTATTACAAAAATAATAACTTGCGCGGGTTTGAAGACCAACCTTGAATATCGTCCATTGATTATGATTACACTTAAAATAAATATTTCATCATTAATAATCATACTAAAATATGTTTAAATATGTCTTTTTGTTAAAATTGACGGTTTAGTAGATATATTAGGCATTTATTTTACTATAAATGTTATATATGAGAGTATCATTAATAAAGAAGATATTTTTTCCTATAGATTAGAAAAGGATTATTAAATCCTAAAAACTTACGTTATTATACAATATTCTGGTTATGCATCTAACCTTTTTTGTAATTACCAGTGCGTTTGCTAAAAAATTTTACCGATTTGAATACTATACATATTTGCTAAAAGGTCATTTTACCCTTAAAACATCTCCATAATATAATAAATCACTATACAACTTCGCCTTGTGAATGTAATGTCCTCAATTACAAAACAAAATAATCATCGTAACGCCTGCTCACTTTAAATCAAATCCTATTAAATTTCAACAGCTTATAACTCAACTTCCACATGCCCAAGATTTTGAATCAAAATCGGACCTAGATATGTTATTTTTAGCTTACCGATATAAGGTGTCCATACTAGATTTCTATTCCAATCAGACTGGTAATTATCTCACCAGGGATCGAGATTGGCTTTCTAATAGAACACCACTTGCCGAAATAATTACATTTTCAAATAAAATTGCCTAACTTATTTTCGGACACTAGCAGAGTATTCTAGCTGTTTAGAAAACCTATACCTTAGCATTTTCAAATTAATTTAAATAAGAATTTTTGCATAAACACAAATCCAAATACTAAGGAACCATGTGTCGAAATACATATTGAATATGGACCTGCTTTATGACGTCACCATCACTAATTTGCAATTGTCTCGCGCTACTCCAGAGTGAGATGTCATTCATTTCCATTCCTTACAATCCTGAATCTTTTAATTCACTTTTATTCAGATCAGTTTACTTCCTTTATGAGTGCAGATTATACGTAACATAAACTAGACCAATGTCACGAAGATGTCTCGTAAATATGTGGTACTATGTGCCGTTTCGGATTACACTTGCAATGAATGGAACTCCTTCGAGACTAGAAGAGTCGGTTACCGTATCCTTCGGAGAATGGCTGATCATAACGATTCAACGATGTTACCTAACTGAATTCAAGTCATTTTATACAAAACAACCGTACCAATATTGGTTTACTGCCCTAAATACATAGTTGACGAGTCTCCCTCCAAGAAATTAATCATACTTGACCAATGAATGATTCCAATCTACTAACAAACACTTGTGTAAAGTAGTTTGAATAGTAAAATAACAGTCAGTTCAATTTTTTACGTCCACTTCTATTTTTGACGCAATTGATATCTGACAAACCCAGTGGCACATCAAACAGGTATAAATATATATGTATATAGACAAAAGGTAATTGAATCAGGGAAGGTCTGACAATGGAAAGGAGGAGGCCCTATTCCATTTCCATCGAGACTTCTTCTACAGTGTCCGCGAGATTTGATTGTCTTCTAGGTGGTGGTGGATTCATAGACAGACATGAAGCACTAGAAACATGAGCGAGGTCGAGATCTTCTCGAATACTAGGAACCCCCTGTGGAGGACCAGCAGACAGTGATGGATTTAGTAATTGAAATCTCTCTTTTGAAGGCATTTCAATTATATCTAAAATGGTAAAAAAGGGGCGAGTCATCAAGGAAAGAATAATAATTCAATGCAATTTGACATACGGAGAAGATCTATACTATAAGCCAAGCAGGTGATCTAAGCGGCCTTCGCTGCAGCTTCCTGACCTAGATACGACATTTAACAATCGAATTTCTCACATTTCTTGCAAACAGTACGAACATGCACCAGTCACATCAGAATATTTTGGATATTAAAGGTTTGAAAATGACCGGTTTTTAGGAAGGAAGATGCACGGGTAGTTCACTTCATTTTATAATTTAGAGTAATTAGAGTTATTTATTAATCGTCTGTTTTCAGAGATAGGCTCTTTATCGCTCTAAGAGGTAAGGCAAGGCATCATACCGAAATAAGTGATAATTCCTCTGTGAGTTAGTCAATTTGGCACACTTCTGTAGCTTGCCAGCCTCAAACGACTATTTTTTTATAAATAGTCATTGATGACACGGAACGTCAGGCCACAAATTACATGCCTAGACACGTGGTGTAATGACTGATTAATTTACCACAAAAACCAACTTACAAGTTAACCAATCGAGTATTCTAAGTCCACCACATTAAGTTATAATAAACGATCGGTTTCAAATTCTCAAGAATTACAAGAATTTCAATAATCATGGTTTCTAAAAGTGAAATATTTATGGTGGTGTACCTACCCCTTCCAACAGTGAATTCTTCTTTATCCTCTTCATTGGTACAACGAGCGGCAGCATCGGCGGCATCTGTGACAGAAGTGGGACCAAGCGGGTAGTCAGGGAGAAAAACGGTCTCCAGTTGCTTCGCATACATCCTGTGACAGAAGTTGAGGAGGTCAACAGTGATGGTGGCTTGCACCCGCGAGGCATGAAGTGGCAAAGCCGTCTGTAGGGCACGGATCGCTTGACCAAAGTGACCCTGTTGGGCGTAGACTATTGCCATAGCCTCCAAAGTTCGCGGAGAGTTCTCAACCAACTTTAGAGCGGCTTTGTGCATTTCTAGTGCTTCATCAAGTTGCCTAAAAAGACGGAGATACAACATCTGACACTTAAGTAAGTACTAGGGGCTAAATCATGACTCAGCATCACAGATCACCAAGGCATTAACAATGGTAAACATACGAATACATTCTGTTTTGATAGATTGACAATAAGTATAGATAATATTAATGCTGATTTAGGAGAAATTAAGTCCCCAATCAAGCATTAAGACGCCTGGGTGCCAAAGGGCGCTGCGATCAACGTAAATGCTTGCAAATGTAAGGATCATATATTCGATAACCAACTGTGTACGACAAGTAAACGGCAGTAGTGAGCAAATGAAGTGAGGGATGTTTACCATTAGATTCAGAATGTACTTTATCGCCATTATCAGGAAATAAAGGAATATATTTTCTTTGGGATTGAGTCAGACGCATTTTTAACGACATAACTAGAAACTATCCCCAATATTTCGTTCAGACATTTTATGCAATAATTTATATGCGAGACAATGATACGAAAATGCAGCAATATAGAAATATAAGCAGGAAGCGTAATTATGAAAAAGGCAATATGCGGTGAAAGGGCTAGGGATCCGCAAGAGTAAGACAGATGGAACAGTGGAACAAAGATAAAAGGGTATAAGCGAGAGGAGACATTGGCCTCTTACGGTTCAGAGGATTGGTCTAGCTTCTCATTGGTTAATTTCGTGCCACGTTATTGGCAAGTTCTTCCGCACAGATTGACTGAGTTAAATATTTAGCTACTTTGAATGTGCTTGTTGGCTTACAACACCTATGAGTCGCTCTTAGGATAGAACCATTTCTTCAAAATTACGCGCTTCCATAAACAGGCTAATACAGTCCAAGATGGGGACAGAAAATAATGGAGTGCCAAAAGAGAGAACAGTTGATAAGTCCAATTTTGGTTTATATCATTAAATTGTTAACCGTTTTGACATCCACAGAAAAAACCTCATCTCATGGTTTGCTGGTAGAGTAGCTAATCATCCATTTCTCCTTATAATTGAATCCCTCCATAATCCGCTTACGCCTTCTATGCCTCGTTATTTAAATTTACAAATATTTTTTTGTTAATCAGCAAGAATTCTTCTTACTCATTCAGCTCCGACAGATATGCCATTTCACCCGTAAATTCTGCATCTTAAATACCTCATTTTCGTTATACCATTTCAGACAATCTATTATATAAATGTCCGATTTTACTTTCCGAGTTTGATATAATACAATAGAAATGCGAAATTTACATTTCGGCCTCTCTTCAAGACAGCTATAATCAAGAGGTGGCGAGGACTAGGAATGAGTATGAGAATTACAATTACGTAAAACACTCACCCAAGTTGACGGTAGGCGAATGCCAGATTGTTGAGAAGTGGTTCCCAGTAGGGCGCCAGTACTTGACCACTTAGCGCGCAGGCGCTTTTGTACGCCGCCTGTAGATACTTCAGCGCAGTATCAAAACTGAAATCAACATTGTGATTCTGTAAAACCGCAAGCTTAGAGAGAAATCAATCGCAGAGAGTCGAAGAAATATTGATAGGTGGCTAATAATTAATAATCTAAGTTACGTATATAAAAGACTAAATAACCGCAACCTTTCTCTTCTAAAAAGGGACCAACTAGATAGGGAATGATTGTACATTGTTTGTTATAGTAGTCATTAAAGAGAGTGTTAAATCTGTGGCTTTTATCGCCTTTTATAAGTAAACTGAATTTTTCACTTTAATTCATGAAGAAGAAGGAACTTCACACTTCATTAGATTGCAGTTTGAGAGACCGTTGGGATGATTATGAATTTTGACTCAATTCTCAAGCGGAAGCTTGTAGCGGCCCTGGAATATACATATTAATTACCACTGATTATCGATCGATGTAATTGCCTAACCTCTTGAACTTTAGCTTAGTAACTCTCACTTTTACATCCCACTCCAAAATAGGAGTATTTAGGCCACACTCTGCCTTTCTACCTTGGTTACATTAATAATCACTGAAATTATAAGAACATATTACCTTGACTAGAAATATCAATATAATTTTAGTTACCTCTAACCTGCTTACTCATTGAAAAAGAAGTCAAGTACCAGGACAGCCCAACCATTATGAATATAAAAATTATACGAAAATGAGCTCACTGTGATAATTCATAGTTCAAAGTTCCGAGCTCATGAAGAACAGCTGGATCATTCGGTGCGAGGGACAGAGTGTGCTTCAAAAAACGTTCAGCAAGCTTCTTATTGCCACTTTTCCCATACTCTACACCGATATACAACATTGGAATGTGAGAACTGCAAAAGAGGATTACATAGATTTCACTCTTATCCAATTGATCGGCTAAAAGAGATAGGAAGCATTAAGCTTACGTTCGTATAACCTGAGCGGCGGTACAGTAAGCGGCAATAGCTTGATCGTGTTCATTGTCTGCTGCATGAGCATGACCTAGGGCTAACCAGGCATATCCAAAACGTCGATCCTCGTGTGTTGCTTTCCTGTCGAAAGGAAGTACGATGAATATCGACTTCAAAAGTGTTTGAACACTATTTATCCATAATAATAAAATCGATGTCTTAAACAGAATGAAGTGAAATTAATAAAACTTACTTCTCATAAATAAAGTATTTAAAACAAATAATGTCTATAATAGGAGCTTGGAAGTTATGCAAATAACCTAGAGACGGAAATATTTCATTTAGAGAATAATTGTACACAGACGTCTTAAATACTAATTGTTCGAAAATCTCGAAGAAAGCCGAAAGGGAGGAGAGAAATAATAATGTTGAAGCTAGAAACATAGATAAGGAAATAAAACTCTCCAATAGTAAAATTTACTTAACTATAAAAATACCAAACAACTTAATTCTAATTCCCTTTTAAATTATAGAATAAATCCAGCTTACCTAAGATGGCGTTTAGCAAGATCATGTTTCCTAGTGGAAAGACAGTAGGTACCCGTAGCAAACCAAGCAATCTAAAGAAAGTACTGAGAGTTAAGCACAAAACAGCCAAACTTACAGCGGATTTGGGATAGATATTGACCAACTGGTTTGCAAGGGCAAACAGATCTAGGTAGAGCAATTAGAAACAGAAAAAACTATTCACCATTCGTTTTATCCAACATTTTTAAAATAGAAATATGAATAGGAAGACACTCGGGATTCAAAGGATCATCCTCAAGAATGCTAAAAGAAAGGCAATCAAAGAGCTGACTACGAATCTTACCGAGAAGTAATTTCATAGACTTTTTTATAATGGTTTATAGAGAGATAGAACTCGGCTTGATTAAGAAGAACTTCAGAACTCTCTTTCAGCGGCTCCAAATCAATAGGAATGCTAGTGGGAAAGTCTTCAGGATGTTTGTGCATGTAAATAGCCTCAACAAGTGATGTCATCTCGGGAGAGAATCCAGTTAAATCCAGCTTTGAAATTTGTTTTTGATCTAGTTGAATAAGGCAAATGAGAAATATATTCAAACAAACCATCCTCGCATATGGCTTCGAGACTTTGCAACCTCTCCAAAGCTTCAAAACAGAAAGGATCCTGTCGAAAAGCTTCCTTGTAATTAACAATAGCCAATGTAATATTGTTGAGCGCTACATGAACGTGACCTCGAAGAAGGCTAACACTACTAGTGAGCTAAAATTTCAATTAATAGAATTAAAATATTGATACATACCATGGACACATCGACACCTTCAGGAAGATAAGCATGGTCCAGAACGTTTGCGGTAAGATCAAGTTGTCCTTTAGGATTTGGAAAATGAATAAATGCGCCAGATGAAAAACGAAGACCGCTGCGCTGATTTGTCTCCATGTTATCAAGCACATTGAGAGCTTCAACAAATCCATGACATTTAAAATAACAATGGGCAATTAAAAATCGTCCATAATAACTTTCCTGTGGAGATAACTTAATTAGAAAATTGAATACAAACCCTGAGTTTTTCATTTCGATTCAATAAATCAATTGCTCGGTGATATTGACCGGAATTTATTAGAACATCAGCCAGTAGAAGTTCATCCTTAATAGTGTCTACACAGGTAAATAAATACAAAAACAATGTAACCTTTAGAAATTTTTATCAGCTTATCCGCCCAAAAGACAGCCGATCGGTATTGATGCTAAATTGTCAATATTAAATAAAAATGCTATCTAACCATTTTCACGCATCTCTGTATTAGAACGCGTAAAGCTGCAACATCTTCAGTCATTGCGATAAAATCAACTCTAGCGCTTAATCATTCAACCAATAAATTACCTACAAGTGTCCGATTGGTTGAAATGAGTTATAGTTGAATATTTTAAAGTTTATAAACATATTAAAATACTCAGTACATTTTTAAATGTAAGTGCCTTAAATGTAAGATATTCTTACGGTTTTGCTTTAAAAAACTGAGATGCACCATTTTCAACGTTGGTTCTCGAGAGGAACGGCGAATCAGATCCAAACGCATTCAAAGTGAAAATACATCAACATTCACACTCAAATAACGGACTGTTAAGTGAATGTGATCAAAATAGTGCAAATGTTTATTTATTTATTTTATACTTATTTACATGACTTTCCGCTTCCGTTAGAACACGATCTGCTTACTAACATGAGCTCCAGTGCACAAAATAATAATTTCAGTACGATATCAACAATGGATGACAGTCGATACCCTGTGATCGAACATGGAATGATTGAGGCAGAATCGCCGATTGTAGATCATATAGTTTCCACTTAGATAGCTATAAGGATACCAACTACGTACAAAGACATCAGAAGTCAGTGACATGAGCGACTTAAGGCATTCATTCGTAGTGATCTCGGTTCATATAACTAAAGGTTCCTGTTTCTTTCGTCAGTAGAGACTTCTCTCTGCCCATTAGTTTGATAAAAAACTGAAGAAACTCGATCAAGTGCCTCATTTTGCCATCTTCTGCATTTCTACACAATTACAAAGTCTATTTGCTTTAAACAATCTACACATGACATCTGCCATGTTCTTGCTACCTTGGATATTGCCAAACTAATGCTTGGAGCAGAGTTCTACTACGCAACCGTAATGCAGACAAACTGAAGTTTGTAAAGTCCTCCACAATAAAAAGTCTCTCAATTGACTGATCGGTTTGGAATTGGACTGAAATATGAGGGGAAATTATGGGTTAGCCTGAAGGAAGGTAAATGTGAAAGTTGAGTTTTCGCCTCTTTGGCCTGCGTCTCAAATATTTTCACTCATGAAAGGCTACTTTATTTAATAATTATGATAGCCATAAAACAGTACTCTTTGTGTCTATTTTTGTATCAGAAGAAGATGAAATAGAGGGATTTTTAAGCATTTTGCTCCATAAGATTATTTCTCTCCAATCTCCTCACAAGCATAAAACGACGATCATTGAACAACGCTAACTCGACTCCTAGTTATAAAATTGAACCTTAAATGGCAGTCAAAAATATAAAACTCATCCACATTAATGCGAGGTACAAAATGAAGCATCAAATAAAAATGGCAAAAATTAGTTTTAAACATTCAATATTATTAGATAAAAACTGAACAGTAATGAATTTTCACTGGATGTTAACTAACGGATCCATTTATATCCTTAGTGAAAATTGGAAAAGGAGTGAATAGTGACCTACTTTATGCATAAAATTAATCAAACCGCCTACATTAGATCACTCAGGAGGTGAAACCTATTTCAAGTCCTATTTCTATCAGTTTTTGGGGGGAGGTTATAGGTGGAATTTATTTAGTTGCACAAAATGCCGCAATTTTATCAAATTTAGTTGGACTGGTTAAAACGTCATTTCGAATGTGGTCAGGATGAAGGTGGGACTTTGTGTTTCTTACGTACAATTTGTGCTCGCGTTGCAATTATCGGGGGTTTATCAATTGCAACATCTATTTCATTCCGAGTATTTCAAAAAATGGAAATTTATTGCAATTTCACTTCTTTTCAAAATGTGCGCTTGATATTATACCAGTTGATCATTACCAATTTGTATAACAAATACTGATGAATAGTTTGTCTTCATATTATTAACATAATTCTTTAATTTTTCGAATTAGGTCTTCAGTTTTATCGAAGAATCCTGTTTAAATACACTTAAACGCCCTTATCCTATCCTCATTGTGCACAAAGTTGTCGGTACTGATGTGCGCAAACTTTTATCAAAAGAGCCATCATTATCCTCCAGTTACAACTCAAATTGATGATTAGCTACACTTAAACGCTATTAAAAATGTCATTGCCTCCACTAAGTAGTTGCAAAAGTTTGGAACTTTCACTCAAAACGCAATGTTTGCGACGCAACATTCTTTTCTGTCGTTTGATTAATTAGGCACTTTTGGAAAGCATCATATGAGAAATATATGAGAATCTTGGTCTGTTAAGAATTCTCCAGTTGGAGTTCTTTGTAAAATGTGATGAATAACGATATTTTGTTGAATTTGATTTCAATAATTTGGCAAAAATGTTGTCGTCGAATTAAGTGATGATTGTAGCATAAATAGAAGTGGACTGAATGTGGTATTTCTTTAGTCAAGGCATGTTGTAATTACGCCCATGGTATTTTGAGAACAAAATGAATTTTGTGTTCAGGATTTTTAGCCTCGAATGTTATTTAAACATCGGCTAAGTAGAGAGTGGTTATCTTTGGGCCTCCATTACGAAACTTCTGTTTTAATACTCCCCTTGTTATTGTAAGTGAACCATTTGCAGTAATTTGTCAACTGAAGTGGAGTATTGCAAGTATTTCGCCAAATATGAATGAGAAAATATGAGTGACTTTGTAGGGTTTATGGGAAGGAAAAGAGACCTCTCAGCCAATCAGCAATCAATGGTCGTGGCAACGTAGATTTGCTCTAATTTCTGTTGGTGCCCAAGCTGCGTGACAATTCGCCATGTTTATAGCAACCGTAATTGGCCTGTGCGTTCCGTGTTCTCGCAACTGTTGACGTAGCTTAACCACTTTTGTGGGCGAACTTAAACGTGAGGACTTTTGCCAGATGCTTACTGCATTGTTCGCATCCATTTGAACTTCCTCCTACTCACCACACATTCCTTTTCCTTTTGCCATGTTACATGACATCAAGTCAAATTTGCTCGAACGGATTAGCAACTCAGTTTAATAACATAGTCAAACGCATAATTGACAATACTTGAAAAAGTTTCGTCAACAAAATCATACTCAGAAGAAGCGAATGCCTTTACACCTTGTCTTATATGCTGTCAAAAGCCAAATATTACATTTGTGTAGAATTCACAACAATTACCTTAATTGCCACACGAAATATCTACTTGGAGCAACGCTTTTGTAAAATAACGATTTGGGGAAACATGTTGAACGATTATTGAGGTACAATTATTCGTAATAATAATATAGTTTGATTGTATTTTCGCATTCCAATCTTATCTTTTACGAGACGTCATTTCTAAATGTTGCATAGAGAAGAATAAAGTGAGTATATTTGAAGCATGCAGGTAATATTCACACGAAATATATTAAATTTGCAGTAATCTAGAAAGAAATACTAAGCCAGACGAAAGTATTGTAGTCCACGCGTTCCACTAGCTTATAATTCGCTTGTTTTAAACCATCTTCCATCATGCGTTGGTAATTGTTGCCAGTCGCTAGAAGTTTGAAACGATCTGGATTCACAACCCGCTTGTGGTTGATGCCGAACTCATAGAATATGCCCTCCTCGGGTTTCGGTCGATAAACTGTCATTTTAGCTAAATTAGCCCTATTCCACAAATCGTCATCTTCTCCACCCCAGTTCAGAAAAGAATTTGAGGCTCCATTCATCTTCTCAAGTTGTTCTCTTGTAAACATCACAATTCCCCCTAGGAATGTGGAATATGACCTCAAATATGGAAAAATCAGTGTTAATTTGTTTTTAACGATAAAATTTTAGTTAAAATTCAAAATACCAACCTACTAAATCCATTTTCGTATCTCCTTTCTGTCATCAAGCAATGCGGTCCAGACTTGCAGACGTATGGTACTTTATCATAAACTGGCAACTTGTCTATGTCGTGAAATGCAAAACAGTCATATCCTGCCAATCTGTCATGAGGATTGGAACTACTACTTGCCCTGTCCACTTCACGAATAGCGGCATTGAATAGAAGGCCTTTGTTAAATGACCCTTTTGAAATTTGTTCTACTACCAGTATGTCCACTCTTACACCAAGATGACAAAAGTAGGAAGGCATATATAGAAGAAATTGGAGGAGATCCTGTCTTCGATCTTTAGCCGGAACGACTATGAGAAACCTTGGTATAGTTTCGTTCAAACTGCATGCGTTTTTTTCGTACCGTTGTGATGCCATTCTGTCCATTTCAGCATAAGTTAGGTCGGGTTTGTAAAGAGCGACGGTTAAATCATGAATATGTTTCAAGTTTGGATAAATGCGTCGTGAATTGGAGTCATTGAAATAGCGAAAATATGCAAAATATATTAATCCGGATGCGAGAATGACGAAAATGATGTAGTGATCTCTTGTAATTGCCATGACGAACGAAGCAATCTTTTCTCAGGAGATATGGGTGGTTTAATAGATAAACCCTTTGTAGTAATTGGATGAAATTGCCTCAAAATGCAACCCTCACGCACATTTTACAAGGTGAGATGTAGTTTACGCAACGAATAAGTTATTTAGATAATATAATGAAGTATATGTGCGAAGTAAATCGCAGTATCTACTTTAAACTTCAACTTTCATTAATGGATTAAAAATATTTAAGATATTAAATTAAGAAAATCGAATTTCATTTTATTATCTCAGAATGTCATATATCTGATTTCCATTAATATCTTTGTCAATTTTGAAATTGATTAAATTGTCTAATGAAACCACTTATGGAAAATCCGTTTAAAAGCGATAAGTTGGACTCGCTAAATTCGTGGATCACACATCGTAGACACAGTTGACAAAAGACATTCTGGAACGTGCAACTACGTTGCTGATCATGTTATAGAGCAAATGAGTGCACGAGTGCAGAGACCTCCCAGCCAATCAACAATCAATGGTCATTGCGTGGTCAACCTATCCAAAACCGGTTTTAATGTCCAAGCTCAATGGCAGTGGCATGAGAACCACCACCTCAATGAATGCATTCCACGTCATACGTTGTGTGTCCTCGATATTGTTGAGGTAGTTTAACCAACCACGTTTTAAATAAATATTAGTAGTCCTAGAGAGGAGAAACGAGGCCCACTGCAAGTGAGAAAAGAAGAATATACAAAAATAGGAACTCGTAAGAGGACTGGAAGTGCATAACATTGTTGAAATACAACCAGATAAATTCCTTTTTACTGGACTTTACGTAAGAACAGGACTATTTCATTTAATGGAATTAAAATGAATGCACAATCAATTAGCGTTCAAGTTATTATTCATGCGACAAAATATGAACTTTGATTGATTGAATACGAAGAAATCAAATCAATTAAAATTCAGACGAATTGCCTCTTTTGGGAACCCTTCTCTTCATCACGTATTGAAATTGCCTAGATATTGACATTTAATGAAGAAAGTTGTTTCCATTTTCTGCGCTGATAGAGCTACAACTAATCGACTAATGGCAGTTAATGAAAAGTCTTCACGTTCTAGCGCTTTGCTAGTGCCAACAAAACCGCTTTCACTCTAAGAGAAACGGAAGTAAAACATTGTTGGGAGTAACAGGCTAAATGGGATTTTTCAGAGAGGTCTATGACTGCACATTTTAGCCTATTATGGATATTTTGATTTACACTAAAACTTTCCTTTAATCGCTAATGGAAGGATATTATTTGTGCAAATTTTTTGCAATTTCAAAAGATGTCCCCTCACTGGAATTAGTGAAAATCGAAAATAGTGAATGAACTAATGAGATATTCAGACAAAAGTAACTGGAAAGATATCGAATTTCCCCAACTTACACAGGAATTACTTGAATGTGTGTGAAGTAATTGTTAATTTAGTTACTAGCTTCGTGGTTTATTCAGTAGTGAAATTGAAACGCCGTACTCTCATTTGATGAGAACACGTTTTAATTGAATGAGTTTTGAAGTTACATTGATTAGCACATTTTCCACACCAACTTTTAAGACTCAAAGCTTATATTAGCCTATGTATATATGACTTTCTTTTATTCTATTTTTAACAACAAAAGAACATGTTAAATGACTTTCTTTAATCTCGAAGTAGCTGATACGAAGTTCGGAAATATTTCAGACAAAACAACGGAAATCTTGCCAAAATACACTTAGCAAGATTTTCAATTTACGATGACTAACTTCAAAGCGGTGTGCAAAGGCCAATATAACGTTGATTTCATTGAGAACGAGTATTATTAAACTTATTCACGTAACCAGATGCCATGTGTAGCGGATTTAGCTACCTAACTAAGCCTGACTGTACTCAGAAACCTCTGTGGCAGTTTCTCCTACCTAATACGTCCCACTGAAGTAGCTAAGCTACCGCAAAGCTAATAAGAAACAGACGTACCCAAGACACGCGATTATTCTGTAACAAGGGAGGAAGCATAGTCATTCAACTTGGTGGATTAAGTAAAACAAGCGGAGGCTTTTGATTGGCCAGTGGGTGTGTGCGCTCATGCAATGACGTGTCCCACAAATGTATTGATCACTTCAACCAGGAGGTTATATTTTTCACCCGCTAATAATTCCTTCACTAAGAAGGTATATTCATAATTTTAGTTCATCCCAATAATATCTCAACATATTTAAGCTCGTTCATTTTAAAAATATTTTTAGCTCGGTGGAGAATCATTGCTTTATATTATTAATTACACAATAGACAAAACAGTAAATTTGAAGGGGACGTCTAAATTCGTATGCAAGATTCGTGAATATCATAGAAATGCCGCTGAAATATAAAAATGAGTATTTATCACTACGAATATCGTTATAAATTAATAATTATACGATATTCCTTTAGTCAAACGGCATTAAATGTTCAGTTTCATTTGAAAAATTATTAGACTGAATATTCAATTAGATTGCTTAAAGTTAGTTTTTACTCAATTAGTTAAAGTAGTCAATATGGTTTTTGAGCTGCAATGGAATGCCAAATAATGGAGTCTTAATACTGTAATTGTCTATTTCGTTTTACGGCTGAAAAGACTTTGAATTACACTCATCATCTAACCCATAGAGTAATGAGTTTACTATGAGCTCAATGTACTCTCTGACCTCAAATGTCCACCGCGTAGATATGGAACCAAAGAGATGCAATGATAAATAATACCAAGTTAACAGAGAACTTGATTAGAGGCCTAAACTTCATCGGGTCATTACTTTTTCATCTGCAGTTTATGTCCGAGCGTAGTTGCATTTTCATTTACAATTTCAAGTTATAAATCTGCCTCAAATTTGACTCACATTATGTTGTACTATTGCAAATTGCAATAGCCATGTGAGAATCAAAACGGTTTATAGAATTAATTCTGCCGAAAATTTTATTCACATTATTCTGTACTGTTATAAGTTACAATGGTCACGTGAACATCATAACGATGACGGAATAATAATTTTCTATTGTCTTATGAAGTGTTTCCTATTTTGCCTCTGTTCCTAATAGCAAATTAGTACTTTTAGGCCTTTTCCATAGTGTCCTCTGACTCACTTTTCTCTTGTCAAAGATGATCTACGTGCTTCAATACAGAACGTCTTCCCACGGATCGAAAAAAGTGAACTCAATAAACTCTCTGCAGCACTAAAGTGACCGTGATGCTTGTTGCTTGTAAATTACTTTTACAAAAAAATACTCATCGAAATTACCTTCCATGTGCATTATCCTTGCGTTTTCCGTTGCACCCAATTTAGCACACCATTATTTATTTTGATTTTATTTGCATTTAAAGGGATTTTTGTTGAAATAATTTATTGCAGCACGATTTTCAAACACATATCTCGAGATATTGTTACGAACTATTAATGCTCCTTATTTTTAGGGATCGAATATCGAGTAGAATACTGCTTCGTGGTACAAACGTGAATTACGTTCCTGAGTAAATGCATATTAAGCAGCATTTGGCAAGTTGATTAAAAGGTGACGATGATCGGAATTAAAATTTGTGCTCAAAAGTTGCTTATTAGCCTAGCGAACCTCAAATGCCGGAGTCCTGGTCCAACGATGAAGTAAACAAAGCTTGATTGAACTAAATCACGTTGGCTGTTAAAAAGACAAATTAACGGCATCGTGAAGCATACCATGTGCATTTACAACGGTGTCTGTACTTCTTGACATGATCAATGCCTGCTTAATAAGAATAAATTGTTTTTACATTCCACTTCCCTTCACTTCACTTAGAAGTGTGGAAGAAGTGGAGTTTTAATAGTAACAGTGAATAAATAAAAAACGTCTGTTTGTTAAAATAACAAAAGTAATGCTTGATTGTGTTAAATTCCTAATTTTACACATGCTTGAGGTAGATATTCATTCATATCTGCATTTTACCTCCTTCTCTTGTTTGATATATTAATGGTGCAAACAATTTGGTCAGAAACCAACACCGTTTTGCCCATGGAAGCGAGGCACTGAATGTGAAATTTTAAATATGGTTTAGCAGATCACAGCCAATGAAAACCGACAGAGGGGAAGCTATGCATGTCTTTTGGGTTTATCTCGCGAATTGATATTAAGTTGCTGAGGGAACCATATATTTCGAATTGCAAATAATTATCAACACTACTGAAAAGGCTAACATGTATGCCTAAGCTACAAGACATTGTAATTAGTTGAGCAAATTAATTAATTTTTGAGGTGGAGTGGCTTAGCCGTTTATAAAATATAGGTTCTCAGAGAGCAGTGTTACCGAAATTTCGTGTTTGCATGTAATGTCGCTTCGATTAGTTCCGTGATTTATTTCATTTCTACAATCAGCCCCAATAAAATTACGCTATACCTGTTGTTTCAAAAATGATCATCCCGCTTGTACTTCTATTGAGGTAGGTAAAAAACTACATTAAAGATAAGGTTAGCGAACCCCACTCTAATGCAACCCGAATGTCGCTTTTAACAAGTTTTCATTTTGTTTTCTAGACTTGGATTTTTGTTATATTTTGAGTAGAAGTGGATGGTGCTAACCTGAATCGTCCCTGAGGAAACCTCGATTCACAGAAGCTGTTTGTGAGTTGAGGTTTGAGAAATCTTTGCTTCTCATTGATATATATATATATACATATATCCATAATCACCTTTAGACATGCATCTCCCTGGCTACATCTTTTGGTTCAACTGACGAAGCTTCCTCACTTGGGTAACGGGTTGCATTAGAAGCTTTACTTTCCATTATTTATAAAAATGGTAACTTTTATAGCTTTATCATTTTCTGATCGGGGTTATTAAATTGAAGTTATGGTCATCATCTCTGCACTATTAAGATCCTCGATCGTTTATGCACTCGCCACCCTATGGTGTTCGGCAAGCATTTGCCTGAGATCATAGACAGTAATGAATCATTACAGAAATACAATGATCGCATACAGCACTCAAACAACTGTTCTACTTTCAGATGAGAGTTCTCACCTTCTAATTTTTGAAACGACTTCTAATGACTTATTTGGCTACATTTAAATAGAGGCGTACTTGTCAATCACCTTGTATATCAGTAGTCATTTTCGAAGTAAATATATCAGTCTCATTTCCCATATATTTGAGGCTGTCGATGATGCTACATTAATTTTTATTGCAATTAAATGAAAATAGATTCATGTGCAGAACAATCTGGTGTGTTTATATAAAAAATGATGGAAAGCAAATCCACGTCAAGCTGAACGTAAGGTTACATTTTCAACCATCTCTTTCTCTTCACATTCGTAATATTACGCTGTGATTAGGCTGAGTGACCCTCATCCACAACGAATTGGATATTGTCCTTTAACGTAAGCTTAAGAATTGAACATATAATTGGAAGCCATAATGATGCATTACTCAAAACGTGGTAAACTCGAATTTTGGCTGGAGCTAAATTCACTTGACTCAGATGATACCGAACACCATCTAATTGTCACAATAATGACATGTAATAAAATGGCCTCATGATTGGTGTTTCCTTAACGGAGAAGTGGACCACGCTAAATGGTTGGCACGGTGGTTAGAAATGGAATAATAAAGGAAGAATAACTTGATTATGGAAATTTGATACTTGGAAGATTTCCCCTAGATTGTAATATCCCCAGTTCCAAGAATCGGAAATGTCATGCTTGCTGTAAAGTCATTGAGTATGTACCTCTGTTGTCAAAATAGCCATTTAAGTCGATTGTGGAAATAAGACAGGGAGGGAGGATGATCGAAAACGAGCCACTCCTGGACAAGCTAAATCCTCGATCATGGATTTGAAAGTAGCCTATTTAACAAAATGATTAATCTAATAGACTTGGATTTTATTCTATAGACCGACAGTTGACTTTTAACTACCATGACCCGACTGTATGTCATATTCGATCACTTCCACATTATTCACCACTTTTACTTTTTCTCTACCTTTGTTCCTGTCTCTCTTACATTTGTGAATCACTCTTCTCTCCCTCCTTTCGACTTTTATGACTTTGGTGTTCCTCCACTACCCTCTGTGAAGCCCGAAGTCAACTAAAGGGCTAATGTAACTATCATAAGACCTGCCATTTGATATAAATAAATATTCCGACAATTTGCTTTTCTAATCACTTTTGCACTTATATTCTTAGGTTAAGGCACATTTCTTAATTTCACAAAATGTGGCCTTACAGTCATATAGGCCTGTGGTGCAGCACCAATCAACGAGGAATAGGGAAATCCTGAAGGATAGACCTCTATCCCCGAATCACCATGAACTAAGCAAAGGAGATGACGAAATAAGACGCAAAATGACTTGGCCAATCACGAATGACTTGGCATTGACACCACATTGGAAACAACACTGCGAACAGTTATTGAACTGAATTTATTTTCCATGGCAGGTGGAAAAGGCTCGCAACTTTTCCATGGGGAAATATCTAAAGACAGCAAGTTAAATATCACAAAGAGGGAGTATGTCTATTATTAGGAGCAAGTATTCAGACAATGGAAATGAAGTTTTAACAGTCTACAAGCCGATATCCCAAGTGAGGTGAAGGAAAGGCAACAATGTTTCGTTGTCATAAGGAAAAGTTACCACAGTTCAACTCGACCCGTGTATGAAATGGCGCAATTCATATAAGTCCAAAATAGATCATATAAGGACTAATCGTTATTTCAATAATATTTGAATGAAAACCCTCCGTTAGGAGAAATTATTTAATAAATATTCTCGTACCTTGATAAATTTATAGTGCTCTGATCAAATGAATGCTAATGCAACGTGAATAAGTCCAATTTCTTACGCGAACATCTGTTTTGGACTTATTGCAAAGAGCAAACCTAGTTCACATTAAAGCAGGTAGACAAATCCATGATGATCACATCGATTAGTACAAACAATTAGAAGCGCCATGTCTACTAGAGCTGTCACGGTCAATTGAAGCTGATTTTCTAAGTATTAAATCCAGACAACTACTAGAATATTTTCTTAACGAAGTGAATTCTTATAAAGGTTCAAGATCTCAATGTACATGTTATCGACACCATATCTCTACTACTAGGAGCAATGTCAATCCGCTATTACCACTATACTTGACCTAATGGGCAGGCCTTAGTGCATAGCCAAAGAGAAATCACCTGACATAACCATTAAGTCAGCCTATGCTATGAGTTACAACTGCCAAATAGAAATAGTTAAATATAGATCAGTCTGCTACATGTTGGAACCCAAGAAATTGTTGGAAAGCAGAATAAAAATAGAGTAGTCAATTAATCATCAGTTTTTAATCAGGAAATGATTGTGTTACATAATGCCTTTGTGTATTATCATTATCTCCAGTGATCACTTACTTAACTATAAATGACACCATCGCCAGTAATATTTCTTGTGCAGGTAGCGCTAATAGCATGAATGTAGTATAATGTCAGATTACATTTACTTTTATCACATCAATGAAATAAAATTTTGTTCTGAAGTCATTCTATCTGCAAAATATATTCCCGAGTGACCGATATTTAATGTAGAGCTTTTTAATTTTATTTATTGACAGTGACATTAATTTCCCAGCTGATAATACTTCACATCGATTGAATCGGCCACGTATAAATATAAATAAACTCTGACAAGTTCTCTTCAATAAAATCCGTGTTCACCGCTGTGAGTCTTGATAAACGAGTCGGTGTGGCGTGACTAAGGACGGATTTATATCAAAAAGTTAGGAAACTCATCAGTGAATCTAGGAGTTCATTAAACTCACCAAACACTACTCCCTTTTGGAAAATGGTCGGAATAAAAGCTTTGTGAACTAGGAAGGGTGTACATTGTAACTAAAGTTGATCGGCGGAATAGCGTGCATGCCTGATCATTTGGGCTGTACGTCGTGCCTTCGCTTGCCTTTGGAGAAAGCGCGGGGGTGTGTGCAGAGGCATTCCAGACATCAATCGATCAATGTTTGCTCAACTCAGAGCTAATTCCACTCAATTACAAAGTCTATTTGCTTTAAACAATCTACACATGACATCTGCCATGTTCTTGCTACCTTGGATATTGCCAAACTAATGCTTGGAGCAGAGTTCTACTACGCAACCGTAATGCAGACAAACTGAAGTTTGTAAAGTCCTCCACAATAAAAAGTCTCTCAATTGACTGATCGGTTTGGAATTGGACTGAAATATGAGGGGAAATTATGGGTTAGCCTGAAGGAAGGTAAATGTGAAAGTTGAGTTTTCGCCTCTTTGGCCTGCGTCTCAAATATTTTCACTCATGAAAGGCTACTTTATTTAATAATTATGATAGCCATAAAACAGTACTCTTTGTGTCTATTTTTGTATCAGAAGAAGATGAAATAGAGGGATTTTTAAGCATTTTGCTCCATAAGATTATTTCTCTCCAATCTCCTCACAAGCATAAAACGACGATCATTGAACAACGCTAACTCGACTCCTAGTTATAAAATTGAACCTTAAATGGCAGTCAAAAATATAAAACTCATCCACATTAATGCGAGGTACAAAATGAAGCATCAAATAAAAATGGCAAAAATTAGTTTTAAACATTCAATATTATTAGATAAAAACTGAACAGTAATGAATTTTCACTGGATGTTAACTAACGGATCCATTTATATCCTTAGTGAAAATTGGAAAAGGAGTGAATAGTGACCTACTTTATGCATAAAATTAATCAAACCGCCTACATTAGATCACTCAGGAGGTGAAACCTATTTCAAGTCCTATTTCTATCAGTTTTTGGGGGGAGGTTATAGGTGGAATTTATTTAGTTGCACAAAATGCCGCAATTTTATCAAATTTAGTTGGACTGGTTAAAACGTCATTTCGAATGTGGTCAGGATGAAGGTGGGACTTTGTGTTTCTTACGTACAATTTGTGCTCGCGTTGCAATTATCGGGGGTTTATCAATTGCAACATCTATTTCATTCCGAGTATTTCAAAAAATGGAAATTTATTGCAATTTCACTTCTTTTCAAAATGTGCGCTTGATATTATACCAGTTGATCATTACCAATTTGTATAACAAATACTGATGAATAGTTTGTCTTCATATTATTAACATAATTCTTTAATTTTTCGAATTAGGTCTTCAGTTTTGGCGAAGAATCCTGTTTAAATACACTTAAACGCCCTTATCCTATCCTCATTGTGCACAAAGTTGTCGGTACTGATGTGCGCAAACTTTTATCAAAAGAGCCATCATTATCCTCCAGTTACAACTCAAATTGATGATTAGCTACACTTAAACGCTATTAAAAATGTCATTGCCTCCACTAAGTAGTTGCAAAAGTTTGGAACTTTCACTCAAAACGCAATGTTTGCGACGCAACATTCTTTTCTGTCGTTTGATTAATTAGGCACTTTTGGAAAGCATCATATGAGAAATATATGAGAATCTTGGTCTGTTAAGAATTCTCCAGTTGGAGTTCTTTGTAAAATGTGATGAATAACGATATTTTGTTGAATTTGATTTCAATAATTTGGCAAAAATGTTGTCGTCGAATTAAGTGATGATTGTAGCATAAATAGAAGTGGACTGAATGTGGTATTTCTTTAGTCAAGGCATGTTGTAATTACGCCCATGGTATTTTGAGAACAAAATGAATTTTGTGTTCAGGATTTTTAGCCTCGAATGTTATTTAAACATCGGCTAAGTAGAGAGTGGTTATCTTTGGGCCTCCATTACGAAACTTCTGTTTTAATACTCCCCTTGTTATTGTAAGTGAACCATTTGCAGTAATTTGTCAACTGAAGTGGAGTATTGCAAGTATTTCGCCAAATATGAATGAGAAAATATGAGTGACTTTGTAGGGTTTATGGGAAGGAAAAGAGACCTCTCAGCCAATCAGCAATCAATGGTCGTGGCAACGTAGATTTGCTCTAATTTCTGTTGGTGCCCAAGCTGCGTGACAATTCGCCATGTTTATAGCAACCGTAATTGGCCTGTGCGTTCCGTGTTCTCGCAACTGTTGACGTAGCTTAACCACTTTTGTGGGCGAACTTAAACGTGAGGACTTTTGCCAGATGCTTACTGCATTGTTCGCATCCATTTGAACTTCCTCCTACTCACCACACATTCCTTTTCCTTTTGCCATGTTACATGACATCAAGTCAAATTTGCTCGAACGGATTAGCAACTCAGTTTAATAACATAGTCAAACGCATAATTGACAATACTTGAAAAAGTTTCGTCAACAAAATCATACTCAGAAGAAGCGAATGCCTTTACACCTTGTCTTATATGCTGTCAAAAGCCAAATATTACATTTGTGTAGAATTCACAACAATTACCTTAATTGCCACACGAAATATCTACTTGGAGCAACGCTTTTGTAAAATAACGATTTGGGGAAACATGTTGAACGATTATTGAGGTACAATTATTCGTAATAATAATATAGTTTGATTGTATTTTCGCATTCCAATCTTATCTTTTACGAGACGTCATTTCTAAATGTTGCATAGAGAAGAATAAAGTGAGTATATTTGAAGCATGCAGGTAATATTCACACGAAATATATTAAATTTGCAGTAATCTAGAAAGAAATACTAAGCCAGACGAAAGTATTGTAGTCCACGCGTTCCACTAGCTTATAATTCGCTTGTTTTAAACCATCTTCCATCATGCGTTGGTAATTGTTGCCAGTCGCTAGAAGTTTGAAACGATCTGGATTCACAACCCGCTTGTGGTTGATGCCGAACTCATAGAATATGCCCTCCTCGGGTTTCGGTCGATAAACTGTCATTTTAGCTAAATTAGCCCTATTCCACAAATCGTCATCTTCTCCACCCCAGTTCAGAAAAGAATTTGAGGCTCCATTCATCTTCTCAAGTTGTTCTCTTGTAAACATCACAATTCCCCCTAGGAATGTGGAATATGACCTCAAATATGGAAAAATCAGTGTTAATTTGTTTTTAACGATAAAATTTTAGTTAAAATTCAAAATACCAACCTACTAAATCCATTTTCGTATCTCCTTTCTGTCATCAAGCAATGCGGTCCAGACTTGCAGACGTATGGTACTTTATCATAAACTGGCAACTTGTCTATGTCGTGAAATGCAAAACAGTCATATCCTGCCAATCTGTCATGAGGATTGGAACTACTACTTGCCCTGTCCACTTCACGAATAGCGGCATTGAATAGAAGGCCTTTGTTAAATGACCCTTTTGAAATTTGTTCTACTACCAGTATGTCCACTCTTACACCAAGATGACAAAAGTAGGAAGGCATATATAGAAGAAATTGGAGGAGATCCTGTCTTCGATCTTTAGCCGGAACGACTATGAGAAACCTTGGTATAGTTTCGTTCAAACTGCATGCGTTTTTTTCGTACCGTTGTGATGCCATTCTGTCCATTTCAGCATAAGTTAGGTCGGGTTTGTAAAGAGCGACGGTTAAATCATGAATATGTTTCAAGTTTGGATAAATGCGTCGTGAATTGGAGTCATTGAAATAGCGAAAATATGCAAAATATATTAATCCGGATGCGAGAATGACGAAAATGATGTAGTGATCTCTTGTAATTGCCATGACGAACGAAGCAATCTTTTCTCAGGAGATATGGGTGGTTTAATAGATAAACCCTTTGTAGTAATTGGATGAAATTGCCTCAAAATGCAACCCTCACGCACATTTTACAAGGTGAGATGTAGTTTACGCAACGAATAAGTTATTTAGATAATATAATGAAGTATATGTGCGAAGTAAATCGCAGTATCTACTTTAAACTTCAACTTTCATTAATGGATTAAAAATATTTAAGATATTAAATTAAGAAAATCGAATTTCATTTTATTATCTCAGAATGTCATATATCTGATTTCCATTAATATCTTTGTCAATTTTGAAATTGATTAAATTGTCTAATGAAACCACTTATGGAAAATCCGTTTAAAAGCGATAAGTTGGACTCGCTAAATTCGTGGATCACACATCGTAGACACAGTTGACAAAAGACATTCTGGAACGTGCAACTACGTTGCTGATCATGTTATAGAGCAAATGAGTGCACGAGTGCAGAGACCTCCCAGCCAATCAACAATCAATGGTCATTGCGTGGTCAACCTATCCAAAACCGGTTTTAATGTCCAAGCTCAATGGCAGTGGCATGAGAACCACCACCTCAATGAATGCATTCCACGTCATACGTTGTGTGTCCTCGATATTGTTGAGGTAGTTTAACCAACCACGTTTTAAATAAATATTAGTAGTCCTAGAGAGGAGAAACGAGGCCCACTGCAAGTGAGAAAAGAAGAATATACAAAAATAGGAACTCGTAAGAGGACTGGAAGTGCATAACATTGTTGAAATACAACCAGATAAATTCCTTTTTACTGGACTTTACGTAAGAACAGGACTATTTCATTTAATGGAATTAAAATGAATGCACAATCAATTAGCGTTCAAGTTATTATTCATGCGACAAAATATGAACTTTGATTGATTGAATACGAAGAAATCAAATCAATTAAAATTCAGACGAATTGCCTCTTTTGGGAACCCTTCTCTTCATCACGTATTGAAATTGCCTAGATATTGACATTTAATGAAGAAAGTTGTTTCCATTTTCTGCGCTGATAGAGCTACAACTAATCGACTAATGGCAGTTAATGAAAAGTCTTCACGTTCTAGCGCTTTGCTAGTGCCAACAAAACCGCTTTCACTCTAAGAGAAACGGAAGTAAAACATTGTTGGGAGTAACAGGCTAAATGGGATTTTTCAGAGAGGTCTATGACTGCACATTTTAGCCTATTATGGATATTTTGATTTACACTAAAACTTTCCTTTAATCGCTAATGGAAGGATATTATTTGTGCAAATTTTTTGCAATTTCAAAAGATGTCCCCTCACTGGAATTAGTGAAAATCGAAAATAGTGAATGAACTAATGAGATATTCAGACAAAAGTAACTGGAAAGATATCGAATTTCCCCAACTTACACAGGAATTACTTGAATGTGTGTGAAGTAATTGTTAATTTAGTTACTAGCTTCGTGGTTTATTCAGTAGTGAAATTGAAACGCCGTACTCTCATTTGATGAGAACACGTTTTAATTGAATGAGTTTTGAAGTTACATTGATTAGCACATTTTCCACACCAACTTTTAAGACTCAAAGCTTATATTAGCCTATGTATATATGACTTTCTTTTATTCTATTTTTAACAACAAAAGAACATGTTAAATGACTTTCTTTAATCTCGAAGTAGCTGATACGAAGTTCGGAAATATTTCAGACAAAACAACGGAAATCTTGCCAAAATACACTTAGCAAGATTTTCAATTTACGATGACTAACTTCAAAGCGGTGTGCAAAGGCCAATATAACGTTGATTTCATTGAGAACGAGTATTATTAAACTTATTCACGTAACCAGATGCCATGTGTAGCGGATTTAGCTACCTAACTAAGCCTGACTGTACTCAGAAACCTCTGTGGCAGTTTCTCCTACCTAATACGTCCCACTGAAGTAGCTAAGCTACCGCAAAGCTAATAAGAAACAGACGTACCCAAGACACGCGATTATTCTGTAACAAGGGAGGAAGCATAGTCATTCAACTTGGTGGATTAAGTAAAACAAGCGGAGGCTTTTGATTGGCCAGTGGGTGTGTGCGCTCATGCAATGACGTGTCCCACAAATGTATTGATCACTTCAACCAGGAGGTTATATTTTTCACCCGCTAATAATTCCTTCACTAAGAAGGTATATTCATAATTTTAGTTCATCCCAATAATATCTCAACATATTTAAGCTCGTTCATTTTAAAAATATTTTTAGCTCGGTGGAGAATCATTGCTTTATATTATTAATTACACAATAGACAAAACAGTAAATTTGAAGGGGACGTCTAAATTCGTATGCAAGATTCGTGAATATCATAGAAATGCCGCTGAAATATAAAAATGAGTATTTATCACTACGAATATCGTTATAAATTAATAATTATACGATATTCCTTTAGTCAAACGGCATTAAATGTTCAGTTTCATTTGAAAAATTATTAGACTGAATATTCAATTAGATTGCTTAAAGTTAGTTTTTACTCAATTAGTTAAAGTAGTCAATATGGTTTTTGAGCTGCAATGGAATGCCAAATAATGGAGTCTTAATACTGTAATTGTCTATTTCGTTTTACGGCTGAAAAGACTTTGAATTACACTCATCATCTAACCCATAGAGTAATGAGTTTACTATGAGCTCAATGTACTCTCTGACCTCAAATGTCCACCGCGTAGATATGGAACCAAAGAGATGCAATGATAAATAATACCAAGTTAACAGAGAACTTGATTAGAGGCCTAAACTTCATCGGGTCATTACTTTTTCATCTGCAGTTTATGTCCGAGCGTAGTTGCATTTTCATTTACAATTTCAAGTTATAAATCTGCCTCAAATTTGACTCACATTATGTTGTACTATTGCAAATTGCAATAGCCATGTGAGAATCAAAACGGTTTATAGAATTAATTCTGCCGAAAATTTTATTCACATTATTCTGTACTGTTATAAGTTACAATGGTCACGTGAACATCATAACGATGACGGAATAATAATTTTCTATTGTCTTATGAAGTGTTTCCTATTTTGCCTCTGTTCCTAATAGCAAATTAGTACTTTTAGGCCTTTTCCATAGTGTCCTCTGACTCACTTTTCTCTTGTCAAAGATGATCTACGTGCTTCAATACAGAACGTCTTCCCACGGATCGAAAAAAGTGAACTCAATAAACTCTCTGCAGCACTAAAGTGACCGTGATGCTTGTTGCTTGTAAATTACTTTTACAAAAAAATACTCATCGAAATTACCTTCCATGTGCATTATCCTTGCGTTTTCCGTTGCACCCAATTTAGCACACCATTATTTATTTTGATTTTATTTGCATTTAAAGGGATTTTTGTTGAAATAATTTATTGCAGCACGATTTTCAAACACATATCTCGAGATATTGTTACGAACTATTAATGCTCCTTATTTTTAGGGATCGAATATCGAGTAGAATACTGCTTCGTGGTACAAACGTGAATTACGTTCCTGAGTAAATGCATATTAAGCAGCATTTGGCAAGTTGATTAAAAGGTGACGATGATCGGAATTAAAATTTGTGCTCAAAAGTTGCTTATTAGCCTAGCGAACCTCAAATGCCGGAGTCCTGGTCCAACGATGAAGTAAACAAAGCTTGATTGAACTAAATCACGTTGGCTGTTAAAAAGACAAATTAACGGCATCGTGAAGCATACCATGTGCATTTACAACGGTGTCTGTACTTCTTGACATGATCAATGCCTGCTTAATAAGAATAAATTGTTTTTACATTCCATTTCCCTTCACTTCACTTAGAAGTGTGGAAGAAGTGGAGTTTTAATAGTAACAGTGAATAAATAAAAAACGTCTGTTTGTTAAAATAACAAAAGTAATGCTTGATTGTGTTAAATTCCTAATTTTACACATGCTTGAGGTAGATATTCATTCATATCTGCATTTTACCTCCTTCTCTTGTTTGATATATTAATGGTGCAAACAATTTGGTCAGAAACCAACACCGTTTTGCCCATGGAAGCGAGGCACTGAATGTGAAATTTTAAATATGGTTTAGCAGATCACAGCCAATGAAAACCGACAGAGGGGAAGCTATGCATGTCTTTTGGGTTTATCTCGCGAATTGATATTAAGTTGCTGAGGGAACCATATATTTCGAATTGCAAATAATTATCAACACTACTGAAAAGGCTAACATGTATGCCTAAGCTACAAGACATTGTAATTAGTTGAGCAAATTAATTAATTTTTGAGGTGGAGTGGCTTAGCCGTTTATAAAATATAGGTTCTCAGAGAGCAGTGTTACCGAAATTTCGTGTTTGCATGTAATGTCGCTTCGATTAGTTCCGTGATTTATTTCATTTCTACAATCAGCCCCAATAAAATTACGCTATACCTGTTGTTTCAAAAATGATCATCCCGCTTGTACTTCTATTGAGGTAGGTAAAAAACTACATTAAAGATAAGGTTAGCGAACCCCACTCTAATGCAACCCGAATGTCGCTTTTAACAAGTTTTCATTTTGTTTTCTAGACTTGGATTTTTGTTATATTTTGAGTAGAAGTGGATGGTGCTAACCTGAATCGTCCCTGAGGAAACCTCGATTCACAGAAGCTGTTTGTGAGTTGAGGTTTGAGAAATCTTTGCTTCTCATTGATATATATATATATACATATATCCATAATCACCTTTAGACATGCATCTCCCTGGCTACATCTTTTGGTTCAACTGACGAAGCTTCCTCACTTGGGTAACGGGTTGCATTAGAAGCTTTACTTTCCATTATTTATAAAAATGGTAACTTTTATAGCTTTATCATTTTCTGATCGGGGTTATTAAATTGAAGTTATGGTCATCATCTCTGCACTATTAAGATCCTCGATCGTTTATGCACTCGCCACCCTATGGTGTTCGGCAAGCATTTGCCTGAGATCATAGACAGTAATGAATCATTACAGAAATACAATGATCGCATACAGCACTCAAACAACTGTTCTACTTTCAGATGAGAGTTCTCACCTTCTAATTTTTGAAACGACTTCTAATGACTTATTTGGCTACATTTAAATAGAGGCGTACTTGTCAATCACCTTGTATATCAGTAGTCATTTTCGAAGTAAATATATCAGTCTCATTTCCCATATATTTGAGGCTGTCGATGATGCTACATTAATTTTTATTGCAATTAAATGAAAATAGATTCATGTGCAGAACAATCTGGTGTGTTTATATAAAAAATGATGGAAAGCAAATCCACGTCAAGCTGAACGTAAGGTTACATTTTCAACCATCTCTTTCTCTTCACATTCGTAATATTACGCTGTGATTAGGCTGAGTGACCCTCATCCACAACGAATTGGATATTGTCCTTTAACGTAAGCTTAAGAATTGAACATATAATTGGAAGCCATAATGATGCATTACTCAAAACGTGGTAAACTCGAATTTTGGCTGGAGCTAAATTCACTTGACTCAGATGATACCGAACACCATCTAATTGTCACAATAATGACATGTAATAAAATGGCCTCATGATTGGTGTTTCCTTAACGGAGAAGTGGACCACGCTAAATGGTTGGCACGGTGGTTAGAAATGGAATAATAAAGGAAGAATAACTTGATTATGGAAATTTGATACTTGGAAGATTTCCCCTAGATTGTAATATCCCCAGTTCCAAGAATCGGAAATGTCATGCTTGCTGTAAAGTCATTGAGTATGTACCTCTGTTGTCAAAATAGCCATTTAAGTCGATTGTGGAAATAAGACAGGGAGGGAGGATGATCGAAAACGAGCCACTCCTGGACAAGCTAAATCCTCGATCATTGATTTGAAAGTAGCCTATTTAACAAAATGATTAATCTAATAGACTTGGATTTTATTCTATAGACCGACAGTTGACTTTTAACTACCATGACCCGACTGTATGTCATATTCGATCACTTCCACATTATTCACCACTTTTACTTTTTCTCTACCTTTGTTCCTGTCTCTCTTACATTTGTGAATCACTCTTCTCTCCCTCCTTTCGACTTTTATGACTTTGGTGTTCCTCCACTACCCTCTGTGAAGCCCGAAGTCAACTAAAGGGCTAATGTAACTATCATAAGACCTGCCATTTGATATAAATAAATATTCCGACAATTTGCTTTTCTAATCACTTTTGCACTTATATTCTTAGGTTAAGGCACATTTCTTAATTTCACAAAATGTGGCCTTACAGTCATATAGGCCTGTGGTGCAGCACCAATCAACGAGGAATAGGGAAATCCTGAAGGATAGACCTCTATCCCCGAATCACCATGAACTAAGCAAAGGAGATGACGAAATAAGACGCAAAATGACTTGGCCAATCACGAATGACTTGGCATTGACACCACATTGGAAACAACACTGCGAACAGTTATTGAACTGAATTTATTTTCCATGGCAGGTGGAAAAGGCTCGCAACTTTTCCATGGGGAAATATCTAAAGACAGCAAGTTAAATATCACAAAGAGGGAGTATGTCTATTATTAGGAGCAAGTATTCAGACAATGGAAATGAAGTTTTAACAGTCTACAAGCCGATATCCCAAGTGAGGTGAAGGAAAGGCAACAATGTTTCGTTGTCATAAGGAAAAGTTACCACAGTTCAACTCGACCCGTGTATGAAATGGCGCAATTCATATAAGTCCAAAATAGATCATATAAGGACTAATCGTTATTTCAATAATATTTGAATGAAAACCCTCCGTTAGGAGAAATTATTTAATAAATATTCTCGTACCTTGATAAATTTATAGTGCTCTGATCAAATGAATGCTAATGCAACGTGAATAAGTCCAATTTCTTACGCGAACATCTGTTTTGGACTTATTGCAAAGAGCAAACCTAGTTCACATTAAAGCAGGTAGACAAATCCATGATGATCACATCGATTAGTACAAACAATTAGAAGCGCCATGTCTACTAGAGCTGTCACGGTCAATTGAAGCTGATTTTCTAAGTATTAAATCCAGACAACTACTAGAATATTTTCTTAACGAAGTGAATTCTCATAAAGGTTCAAGATCTCAATGTACATGTTATCGACACCATATCTCTACTACTAGGAGCAATGTCAATCCGCTATTATCACTATACTTGACCTAATGGGCAGGCCTTAGTGCATAGCCAAAGAGAAATCACCTGACATAACCATTAAGTCAGCCTATGCTAGCAGACAGAACAATAGTCGAAGCACAGTGCACAGTGAGACCGAGACAATGAATTTCAAACATAGTTACCAATAAACATAAATAGGTACTTGGACTAATTTATAATTATATGGGCATCATAAGCATGCATAAAGAAAGTCGAAACAAAGCGCTGCTGTCACGGTTTAAGTACAGAGGAGTGTTCAGTTCAAATGAACAAATAGAGCGCCAAAAATAAATCCTTTTTCGGCTATAAAACAAGCACTACAAAATACTGTAAAGCCTGTATACTTTTGGCGGCCAATTGCTGGTTCCCACATGAATATAATTCCAAAATAATCCTAAAATTTACTTAATGGCGCCAACGCGTGCACACACTCGCGCTGTAAAGCGACAAACCCTTAGACTTTTAAGGTTTCGCAAATTTTGTAATACGATGAAGACAACATGTACCATTATAACGATACAAATTAAATGAAACTTGCTAAAATTAAATTGGTTCAAGCGACATAATGAATTTAATTTGTCGATTTATGAGAGTAAAGTGCATTTGGAATAATAGGATTTAGTCTGACGATATAGTGCACTTCAACGTCTTCCTACTCTCTATTGCGTTCATTGCGCTCCTAAAATGTAAATGAAAAATATGGACAAAATAAAAAATAGCAATAAATGTTAAATTAGGTGATAGAAAAAAAACTCACTTTCTTTGAGTTTAGGATGATCAGAAGATGGCGAAATAGTTCAATAACATCAACGAATAGATCCAGTGCATGCCTACATTAAACGAAATGATGCATAAAGGACATAAAACCAATGGCACGAAAATGTGGCTGGTTACCTAACGAAGTCAGCATCACCCATTTGACGTTTGAAGACAATAAGTTGAGTATCATAGACAACAAAAGCGCAGAAAATCAAAAAGGAGAGATAGAGCTCGGCGCTGAAAAGTGCTGGCGAGCGGATAAACAGATTCATCAAAGAGAATGTAGAAATGACACTAATAGCAGTACCCAAAATGCCTACAAGTGAATAGAGTTTAGAGAAACTACTCGAATAGATTAGCAATTATTTTTTAAACAATCTAACCTCCCAGGTAGACAAATACGCGCTTGCGAGTAAGCAAAGCGGCAAAAGTGAATGCAACAAAAATGATTGCAGTTCCCAAAAGTGCTGCTGGCAATGCCGATGGATTCACATGAAGGGTAAACTTAACCAACGGCCCAAGACCAATACCTACGAAAAAAATTTTTTAATCATCATAAATACTACTTAAACAAACAACAGTAACAAGTTGTATGACCCACCAGAAGAAAATGTGAAAACACCAAATGCAACCATTCTATTAAAAATCCGAGATTCGGTGTGTTGAGTGAACACGATATAACAACACGAGGCAATAGAAGCTATCGCAGACGTCAAAAGCACTCCAAAGGCCCATGACTAAAAAATAATTTAAAATTAATTGATCCGTAACATGGATTGATAAAGTATAACTACCTGAACAAGTGCAGAAATTGTGAAAATGTACGAACCGATTGCCGCCACAATCAACCCAATTGATAGGAGAGAGTAGACATTCTTAAGATGAATCTGAACGTTTTTATCTCTGTAAAATGACCAAAATAAAATAATAGTTTACAGTTCTGCAGAGAAAGGCGCAAAACAAAAAGGCAATTTGACATTTCATTAGACGATAAGCAAGTGGATTGTGATAAATCAAAATAAAGTTAAGTTAAATTACTAACATATCATTAAATCTGAACAGAACGTTTGGATCGAAATATCGTGAAGTCCCTGAACGTGTCATAATAATTCCAGAAATACTTGGTATCTGACGTATAATGAAACCACCTAATACTTCTGTTAACTCGTTCAAACACAAAATTCTTATAAATATGTCCTAGTTAAATTTGAATCATTTTCAATTTTATACATTATATGTTAATTTTTCATTTAGCATAACTTTCTTAAATATATCTCTGAGTACTTTTTTATGTATTATTATATATATAGTACAATAGGTATAGCAAAATGAGGACATAATTGTATGCCTATGACTAATAAAGACTCATTAAGAGCTGTTAAAAACTCATCTATGGTCATCGGTTTTAAAGGGATAGTTTTAGAAATGTGAATGGAAAATATTTTGATTTTTATGATGCTGACTGTTCCTAGTATGCCTGATATGATAACTCTGTGACCTATTTTATATCCGCTCCATAAACTGCTATGGTGAGCATGGAATAACTTGCTGATCTTCATTCCAACATATCACTTCCGAAAGCAATACTTCGTATGATAAGTACATGCTTATGCATTTTAACTTTCGTATATATTGACCCCTTCTACCAATTGTAATATCAATTATTTCTATCGCCAGCCACGAACAGATACTTTTATTACTTCCGACAAGTAATAATAATGGTTTTCTCCCACCAATTCTGATCCATATTGTTGCTCTCAA
Organism: Hymenolepis microstoma; assembly: GCA_000469805.3. Taxonomy (NCBI): domain Eukaryota; kingdom Metazoa; phylum Platyhelminthes; class Cestoda; order Cyclophyllidea; family Hymenolepididae; genus Hymenolepis; species Hymenolepis microstoma. Next base: position 2,166,955 of record LR215995.1, on the reverse strand, counting down.
TGCACTAGTACTGATTTGCTACTACTTAACGCTATCGACATTGGAGATACCAATATTTGCCTTCCACCTAAGGGAAAGTTTCAGAGTTCGTATAGAGTTTAATCTTGATCAAAACTAATCACACACGTGACAGCATTGCATATGTAAAATAAAAAAAAACAGAAATTAAAATCATGAGAGGAAAATAATTACCCCATTATATTTTGAAATTTATGTGACTTCTTGTCTGCAATGTGAATACCTTTAACATTCGGACCCAATTTCCTCCGCGATTTCAACTCATCAGATTACATATGCTTTAAAAGTAGGATATTTTGTAATACATGGTACAAAATAAAGTTGATCTAAACCTGTTAGGATGAATCAATGTTATTTATTGATATATCGTGAAAATACTCAAAATTGGAAAATAAAACTTGTATTTTAGAGTAAGTGTATTTGGGACGAAATAAACATTTAAATTATTTTAAATCATTATTTATTTTATTCTGCATTGAATTGAGTTAGGAAAAATGGTTTTATCAGTTGGCCCAAGTAGTTGTCCATTCAATCGTCTCTTTATTACCTGGGATTCTCGTTCGTTTTTTTTTAAATGACGTAAGTTAGATTTTATTTATCGTAACAGATTGGATGTATCTATAAATATTTTTTTAACTTCTACTGTCTAAACTGTTCACTTTTCTCCGGGGAGTTTTGATTATTATGGCATTTAATGAAGTTATTGTGCAATTTCAACACTTATAATCTGATGCCACTGAGTGAGAATCAAGTACACGTTAAGAAAAAAATTAATGTTAACTTTTTCTTTTTATCTAGGCATGCATTATGCGTATTTTTATTAAATACAACTGGTCTCAGCATAGTTGTAAAATTTTAAACATTTTTTCTAATTTCCTCTTTTTGCAAAGACTGCCAACACAACAACTTCAACACTATTCTGATCTTGGCACTACTTCAGAGAGTGATTCATCTTCAGTTTACTCGATCCTTCCACCTTACTCCAGTCGTACGCGAAATAATAACCGATCCGCCCGTCTTGAGAATGAGGAACCTCGTAAGAAAAAAATAGGGTCCAGGGCTATGCGCCGTCAAAACAATGGTACTTTCTGCAATATTTCACTTTTGAACACTTCGTCTGACTTTTGCCCATCTTCCATATTTGTGATTTCAGAGGCCTACTTGAATATCGTGTTAAGCATCCTTACTCCTACAGATGAGACCAACGAAGAGCTCGATTTCAGTATAACCGAAACTGACCCAGAGATGACGGGTTTTTCATCCCTTTTTAATGATGATACGTACGTTACCCCATTTACCCCCTGATGTCACTATCTAGCGTTCGTAAAATCTGGGATGAATTCATTTGCCTTGACGAGAAGAGCCAAATCGAACTTTTGAGTTCCCTTTCATCAAAAACACTTGATGGGCCTGAATCTACTGAAGATGGTAGCTTAAGTGAGTTTGATTCCAATTTTCGAAAGAACAAAAATAATTCACGCCGGAGACATGGAAGTAGACGGCATCAAAGACGAAAACCCCTTGTTATTCTGGAAACTATCGGCGAAGATGTGGAAGATAAATCAATAGATGCATTTGGTGAGTGAAGTGATTGTGAATTCTCGTTAGATCTGCTAAGTAATTAATACACATTGATTGCATGTAATTGATATTTTTTAGTTATTTTTATACATAGGAGTTTTTTGCCATTCCTTATGCTAAGAGTCACATCAAGCTTACTTATTAATTTTGACATATCCTCTTGAAATCGTGTTGATAGAGCATTATTTATTCCTTTCTCTTTTTAGAATCGCTCCAAAATTGTGAAGAGCTACAAACAGCCTTACTTGGGACATCAACGTCTCCTCTAACTACCTCACTACCTTCAATTGCTACTCACGATGAGGTGATGGATTTCACCGATCCTACTAGTCTTCCGACTCCTGGTTGCCTTTCCCCAAAACTCCTTGATCTTATCCGCTCCTCTGTTAACTTCTATATTCAAGCGCAGGGTGAAAGGAGTAAGCAGAGGCGTAAAGGTCGATGTTTTTGCCTGCAAGATCTTTGTCTTCTAAATCGAGTCGAATCGGAGTTACGATGGGTGTTTGGGAATTTCTCTGCCCCTAATCAAATGTGGATGCCATCAACAAGCCTACTTCATATCCATAATTCTTCACAGAATAGATGGATCCGTGGTCAATCTCTAGTTCTTAGTGGCTTTCAGAGAATGCTTGTGCATGCCTCTGCTACCTATCTCGGACTACACTCGTACAGTAAGTGCAATCTATTCGCTACATCGTCGCATCATTGTAATTAACTTCCAAACAATTTGAAAAGCGTCTTCTAACGCTCGTCTTTGGTTCCGGGTTGTCATCACAAGTCTGCCTAGATGCAACTAAGTATGGCTGATCACCCCGCTCACTACTTGTTCGTCGACGTCTATGGAAACTTTGATTTATGTTTTCGCATGCTAATCGCTGGATCTTAATGGGATTTTTCAGTTGTTTTCGTCTATTAGAATTGGAACGAACCGCTGTAAATTGGTGCATATAATTTTAAACATTTTAATTAGAGTTTGATAAATGATATGGATTCAGAAAAATGAGTTGAGCTTATTACTTTACCATTCACTTTAATGACCCGAATTATATGTTTGGTAGAGAATCGGTACTTTTTCAAACTAACCTGACATGAAGTTTAGAAGTTGGGCTTCTATAAGGTGGTTTTGGGAATATTTCTATATCTTAAGCATGCTTTAGAATGTGAGCTTGACCGAGCTTATTTATTTTAATTCAACTTACTATTGTGATTTTAATCTATTTAGTTGGCTTATTAATTGAATTCTGGTAAAGAAGTGCATTTCACAATTTCACCTTGTCTTTATGGAAATATATTGAAGCAATCCTTTGGAAATATTCGCCGTATGAGTTGGAGGTGTGTGAAAAATTATGGTGCAATATTAGCGTATTCAGTGACTAAGTCGATCGTATTACTGTGATGTAACCCTTTTCTTTTTGCGTGATCTCTTATGTTTATCTCAATTTGTGTCCTATTTAAATGAATACCCTGACGTCCTCTTTAAATGATTTAGCTAAAACTCGAGCCAGTTCAGGAAAATGTTTCCAGTCATCTTGAATAGGAAGGGTGCTCTACGGAACTTTCCTGGAGATTTTTATTAGTCTTAGCTAGTGTTGGTAGACTAGTGAGGGCGAACACGTTAACCGATACGCCATCGGCACTCGTACTAGAATATGCATCTTAGCACATACTTGCCTGGGACTAGTGTGTTTTATTCTAAAGATCGTTTCAAGGATAAGATTGAGTGTTTGTCTTTAAATAAACCAATAACCGAAGAAATATTAAATTCTACTGTTTTCGGTTTTGAGAACAGAGATTAATATATTGCTTGAATTGCGATTTGTACCATTTTTGTCTTAAAAGTGCATAACGGTTGAGATATTTGGAGCTGAATAGGTCAGCATTCAACTGGAATTCGAGGGAGAAGGTTTGAATTTTATGTATTTTCATAGTCAGTTTTAAGTATTTGTTGTTATCTTGTGGAATGCAGTTCACATCTATTGATTTACTTCTCTTTACAAGTTCTTTAACAAATTCCTTTCTTTTCATTATATATATTATACTAGAACGAAGAAACTTACTAATGGGGTTTCCTTCTTTCTCAGGTCATACCGATGTGTGCTCAAGGATTCGACAGCTCTGGGTAGAAGGGAAAGGCGGTACATTCAATCCTCCTGAACAGTCCTTAGTGAAAACAGTCTATGAAACCATGCAAAGCATGATGCCTGCTCCTCAGAATAAGCAATAAGCTGCGATAAAGTAGTACTACTTCTCCTGGCTATTTTATCTATCGACTTCGAGATCTCCGATAAAGTTCGCCCAGTACCCTCCCCCCCCCCGACCGTATTTACCAGAATTCTTCATTTTACTTTTAAAATATATACTACTGGTTTAGTTGAGTAGTAGTTGGTGCCATTGCTTAGTAATTAATGCCAAATATTAATCATGAATTTGCCATTAATAGTTCTTAACAAAGCTTTTTAAACAACGTCGCAGCCGAATTCATTTTGAACCATGAAAATCGTTTGAATAACTGATTGTTCGACTCTGCTGTTAAAGTGGATTTGGTAATGTCCGTAGTTTGAAATGGCCTGTTCCACATCCCGGGGCCTCTAAATTACCGGACTCATTTTAACCAAAATCAGAAGATGAGAGTGAATTTGCATACGTCTTATTTTATTGGTAATGTGTTTGGGGTCAAAAAGAGTTGAAGAAAGGGCATAAAATTGTTGGTCGATTCCAGTAAACGACGTGCCCACCAATAGGGTAAAGTTTATCATACTTTAAGAGCCACATTAGATTTTTGCAGTTATCAAGGCCAACCCCCCCCCCCCCTCTCCTCTCCCATGGAACTAATTATCTTCCTAAATCTCACAAGATGCAGGGGTCTGTCTCAAGCTGGGTCGGAAAGTTGTATTTTGGGCAATTGAAAATAAACGTTGTGGAGAGAGGAGGGAGAGTGTAAGTAGAAGAAGGAGAAATTGAGGGGTTAGTTTTTTTCTTCCCAAGGTCGAGAATGCGAAATGATCTTAACTGATGCCTAGAAGCTCATATGACCTCAGTATGGTTGAACTCAGACAGCAAAAAAATGCTAATTTAATATAGCTCAATAAACAATGTTCCCTGTAGTGGGTGCGCTTTTATTTAAAGCCAATTTTTGATCCGGTGACTATATACTTTAATGGTATGGAGTCGCACTTAGTGGGTAATATTCAAATTTTTAGCTGTTTTGCGCTAACTGAATTATTATGCTCGGGATAGTTTTATTATTTTTAAAGTTCGTATACCTCCTCAATGCTTATAATTTGATATATTTCACGTTTATCTAGGTAGCATAAACAACAATTCACATGCCACCAAAATCTCCCACACTTTTCCTTCTGTAAAGACTAGAATGAATTCGTTCCCTTATCTAGGTAAAGTATATCAAAGCAATTCCTGTTTCAAACTTGTGTTACAATGGAAAGTAAATCTTAATTGAATAAAAAAATAAAAGGTGATCTAACTAAACTTTATTCTATAACACTTATGAATAAGCAAATATATAAATGCTTAATTTTTTGTACCTTTATATGCATGAATGGATCGCTTCATATTAAATAAAAATATTTTAACCCTTTAACGCCCTCAGGACTGTACGGTCCTCTTTCAAAATAAGCTCGTTTGAAACATGTTCAATACGTGTCTATAGCCTTCGCCTGATGCAATCAAAAACCATCACATCGGCGGCATCAGTCTGCTGTGAGACACGCGTGAGTGCGGTTGTGTGCATTTTCCATGAAATACTTCGAGCGTTAAAGGGTTAATGCTTACAAATATTTACCTAAACGTTATTAGGCCTTTACACAATGCAGATACTAAATAGGTGGCGAGAGGGCTTGCCAACTGTGATACTGATATCCAATTAGGACACGAACTATTAGTCACAAACTCAATTTAAGACATTTCTGCGAAAGGCAAACAGTTTGTCCAAACATGCAATGTTTTTTAGTGTTCGCAAATGAGTCTGAGATGAGAAAGTATTAGCAGATTGACCACCAATGAAAAATTACATAAATTCGTGATACTTTTTAAAGCTAAGACAATATAACCAAGGTGATCGAGAAATAATTTCCTTTGGTGAGTTGATTTCCCATTTGTGTTTCATACATTTAATTTCATTACTGTTATAATCGCTTTTTCTCAAAGAAACAATGTGCTGATTTTAATCCATCTTTGATTCCGTCAATCACATGATTGCCTATGCACTGCATGTCTATTTGTCTATTCCCATCGTTTAATATTCGTCATAATGTGCTGATTTATTCAGACTCTTATTCAGTGAATAAATTTCCTAATTTATATGCGCTTAAAATGGCGTTACTATCAATTTATTCTTGTATATAATTATGATTAAGGTCAATGTTCGTGTTCTATGGACTTCTTTCACATTGGTTGCTATTTTAATTCGTATACCACTATGAATGCGTTTATCAGGAGAAATTCCATATATTTCAGAATATAACACCGCCTGTAAGACCCCTAAAGATTGACATGGTACAAGTGCACATTGAAGTCCTCCGTCTACTTTTCCGAATACTAACAAAATGTTACGCACAGATTACTGGAAAGAACGTAAGTAGCTATCATAATAATATATTACAAAATGGAGAAGTTTAAAAAATACGGACGAATGCGTAAGCATGATGTGCTTCAAATTTAATGGCATTGCATGTAGGCTGTTCTTATATTTCTTGTTGAAAAAAATAGCTGATAAGTCAAAAGGATTCAAAATATGGTGTAACATTTCAATCGTCCATTATTTGAATAAGATGATGAGTAAACCAAAAAACAGACAACTAAATGAATTTCCATTTATTGTAAATAGAATTCTTTTAATTACTCAACCTTTTAACGTCCCATTTATTTTTGAAACATGCATCCAACCGCACTCATGCGTGTCACAGCACACTAATACCGACATGATGTGTTTTTGTGGTATCAGGCGAAGGTTATAGACACGTATTGAACATGATTCAAACGACAACAGCGCCTTCTAGCAGCGAGTCTAGCACCAATGGAGCTTATTTTTGAAGGAGGACCGTACGGTCCTTAGGGCTTTAAGGGATTAAATAGTGCTATGGCGTAATGAAGTTGGAAGCTTTTTTAATTGTTTGAAGATGGTAACAAGGCTGATTTTTTGATAAGAACGATGATTTTTCCGTATACTTCCTTGGGATGGCGTATTGATGGCAACGTATTTAACGAATTAAATGAAACCCCAATTTTATTATTGAGAATATAAAGTAACATCAAATTCAGTCAGTGAAGTGCCAGTCTAGTTGGACCAAGAAATCTTACTGTAGGATTAAGTTTTTTTCTAAAGACTAATAGATTACTAACCCTGTCCTGCTTAAAAAGATCAGGAGTTTATGTGGTATTCAGTGCAGAAAATAAGAATAAACGGACAAATTAGAACGATTTGTAAAAAAACAGGGAATAAGTGCCAATGCAGCATGAAAGAAAGCGAGGTCATTGCAAATTCTTGCAAATTAAGATAAGTTCAATTAAGTTGACTGATTATGTACATAATGTATTCATCTGGTGAGGAACAAATAGAAATATCCACTAAAATTCGAAGCACTGCAGGCATATAAGCCAGTATCTAATTACAGAGAATAGTTGTAATTATCAGTAAGCTTTTTTTTGAAATAATCGGACAACAAGATTTGTCCGAAATGTAATTTAATAATCTCAATTAAGGGATTCTTTTTATCCTTCAATCCTTCCTTTTCCTTCGCCACTACTTGAACTGTCCTAATTATTTTGATGCCTTCTCGACATTGAAATATACAATTTTCGTCTTTCTATTGGGAAATATTACCAAAAAATTAACCAATTATCATTATTTAGAAAGAGTTTGAAATCAGGGGAAAATAAGATAGGCGATTTGAGTAGTCAAAATACTTTGTTGAGAGGTATAAAATAAAACGTTTCATCTAAAATCATTTCAGCAAACGGCACTCATTTACACATTTTTAACCAGGGAAATAATATTTGATTTTCTGTTCAAATATTTAAAAATTCATCCCTTTATAAAATCTGGCTGCCAGAAGGAATGAAAATGATTTAATGCTAAATTTCAAACATATTCGTTTTCCTACTTTAAGTACCATTTTCCTAAAATAATTTCTTGATGTTACTAATAAAAGAGAAGTTTACACTAATTGAATGAAAGTGTGTGGGTTAATCGGGAGTCGTGTGGAAAACAGTGTCCATTTTTAACTCAAAAATCGCAAATCTTCGTCTCAATGAAATTTGTACAGTTTGGGGAAGCACAAATTTATTACTTTTTTTTTAATACAAATACTCACGAAAGGATTATGATGTATTTTCAAGAATCAGCAAACTTCATTTATTCAATTTCCATGGGCTATAAGTGTTATAAGAGGACAGAGTTCGCTAAAACTTCATATATCTCAATGTCAATCATGGTAGTAACATACAATTCAGTTTGTTTCTCATCGAAGTCGCTTTTAAAAAGCAACGGTACTTATTTCTCATTAGTGACGAAGTACTATTTCCGAACTTTGATTGAAAACATGCTGTCGACATGCCGACTAGTTGAAATTGTGCTGATGCATATGGATTAAAGAGCATTATTTGTGCAATAAAAGGAAACATCCAGGTGGGCCTTTTTTCAGCAAGATAAAAATTCATTTCCAAATTGCTCAAACTTTCTTTAAATATGGGTGAATAAAACAAAGATACATCACAGTTGCCTCGGAAAAATTTAATGTCTGCATTTAATCTCCGACACAATACGAATCGTCTTCTGCATATTAATCATATCCCGCTTTTGCTATTTTTCAAATGAACCTAGAATCCACCTGAATAGCATGTCTAAAAGCACGGTGAATTTAAATGACCTACTGTCTACTCCTTATTATTAATGTTATTAAAAATTCCCCATTTAAAGGGTATGTTATGGGTTATTGGCTTCATCTAATTCATCTGCGATATTTTGCTTCGAAAAGGTATAGGTGCCTATATTAATTGAGTAGGACAAATAACCAAAAGAAGCTATGCATTTCATTCTATATTCACGGAAAAAGTAAAAATGACAAATTATTGGAATTTATCATTTATTATAACTCATAATAATGTAAGATGGGCACCAAGTGTGGACATCAAATTATTCAATGAATAAGGACATTTTTTTGCAGAAAAAGAGATTGGATTTATTCATAGACGTTTACCAACTGTTTCCTAAACGCTCTAGTCTCCACTACAGAATTTGCATCCTTGGCTTTTGCCTGACAGTTATTGTTCGGAACATGTGTTTCTATGCTGATTCAAGACCACTTTTACTTTCAGGCAGCATCGTGTAAACTTAATGGTGTGTCGATAGCTCAGAGTTCTCGTTAACTTTAAAACGTCTGAAATCTTTATGAGTCAGATGAAGTGCGATGTTGTGTGACTTCTCAGTGAATTTCATCAATCACTAGATTTTATGAACGTAGAATTTAAGGAAGAGACAAGGCAGAGCCGAAATAGCCATACAACTTTTGGCTTGTCCCAGTTACTAAGATACTAAGAATATGAAGTCCTTTTACCTCTGCTTATAGAATATGCTCGCAACGAACCAAAGGTGAACTTATCTTATTCAGGGGACAGAAAACCAAACAACCGTTCTCGTAGTTATTTGTTTAATTTTTGCATAAAAAATTGTATTCTAGTTCACCGATTTCCATCTTTCTATAAATAGTGCTCTATTTCATTAACTCTCTCCCTGCAATTGTCCATTACCAGTAACCTGACTCAACTCCTAACTCTCTGAATTTGGAAAAGATTGGCAATATTTAACAAGATCAGTAGATTAGGAATAAGATAGCGCTATGATCAGCTTCTTCAGACTCTTCAGTTAGCTTTAGTTTGATTACTGGTGCTATTTGACCTATCTTAACCCTTTAAAGTCCTAATTATGCTTTGATATTAGGTCTACAACTTTGCCCGCGCCGTTTTCCAAAAGGTAGCGGTAGTAGTCAGTAGTAGTTGAAATATATTAATCACAGGTGTAGAACACGTTGTCTTGACATTTGTAAATATGACTCTACTTTGTTATGACTTAATTTGTTTGCATAATAATAAAATTTTTATTTAATATGTCCGAATTTAAACAAAATTCTCGTCATTTGCGGGAAGCATTGCTTTTTATTTCAAAATGAAAAAATCTGCGGACTGGCTGAGGCTCACAGGATTATCCCAGGTACTTATGGTAAACGGCTATAATTGACAGAACGTGTCGGCGGGAACTGTTCCAAAGTTTTAAGAGTGGTGATTTTGCTGTCGAAGACCGGCATAGTGGTGAAGAGGAAAAGGTTGTTGAAGATGCGGAATTGAAGGCGATCGATTCTTAGTGAGGACTCGTGCCAAACTCAAGAAGAATTATCAGAATCATTGGGTATTAGTGAGCAAGCAATTTCAAAGCGCCTGAAACAGTTGCGAATGATTGAGAAGGTAGAATAGTAGGTACCCGGTGGTCATACTGCAACGTCAACACCTCAGCCGAATATCCTCTAAATGACTCAAAAGTCATGCTTTGCGTTCGATGGGGGGACCAGCTTGGTGTAATTTATTATGAAGCAGTTATAAAACGCTCACCTGATGCGTCTGAGCCGTGCTCAGGAAAAACGGCCACAGTACAACGAGAGATACGATAAGGTTATTTTACAGTATGATAATGCTAGACTTCACGAGAAGAGCCAAAGTGGTGAAAAAATATCTCGAAAAGTTGAAATGTCAAATTTTACCTCATCCGCCACCGTACTCTCCAGATGTTGCTCCGTTTCACTTTCACCTCACTCACCTCATTTAATGACACACGGCCTGGCTGACCAGCACTTGAGCTCGTAAGAAGAAGGGAAAAATTGGATGGACTCATGGATCTTATCGAAAGATGAAAAATTGCAATAAAGCCTCAAATTAAAAAAAAACGGCGCAAGCAAAGTTGTAGACCTAATAAATTTACCTAACTGCACTCCCGTGTATGTCACAGCAGACTGATGCCAGATGGTATCAGACGAATGCTATAGACGTATTTAACATGTTTCAAACGGCAATAGGGTCCTCTGTTATAAGTCTAGTACCACTGTAGCTTATTTTAAATGAGGACCGTATGGTCCTAAGGGCGCTAAAGGGTTAAAGGCGGTTTTTTCTGGTAAAAGTCAATGTCTAATGATGATTTATTTAATGCGATTATTCCTCATTTGCTAGTGATTGTATTCACCATTACCTTCACAGAGACTGGATAAGGAAAGTGAATAATACATGTGGATGACACCATTTGTAAATTCTATTTTTTGGGTTCACTTGAGACAACTTATTATATATTCACTTGAATATTTAATGGGAAAATTCGCAAGCCTAATTTATTCCAATAAACTCAAGCTGTACACACTTGACCTGTGAATGCATAATCTAGTCAACAGGCAACAACTAAATGAACTGCATTCGAAACCATTTTCTGACTAAACCAAACAAAAAGTCGTTTCCCAAAAATGGGCATTTTCGGTGCCAGAAAGCTAGTTTAATATTATACGATCGAAAATAATTGAATTTGCTTTTCCCCTTAATATATCAAGGAAATTAATTTGAGGTACAAAAGATATAAATGCAATTACTTTCGACTAACTTAAATATATTGAAATAGAATATAATTATAAGTGCCAAAATTATTTCATGCCCGAAAATTACCTGCATAAATTGTAATAAAAATAAGCAATAGAATATATGCCTTGAGAGGCACCAAGTTGCTTGCAACTTGATTTCTTCTCTTCAGTGGAAATTTTGTGCTGAATTTCATTTGCTTCCTTTTAAATGCGCAAACATTCAGAATCAGAGAATAAAAAAGGATCTATCAATTGTATTTCTAGTTATGCCAAAACTTCCATTCGCTGATGATAAATGTCAAACTGGTAAGCTGACAAGAACAGCTTGCAGAGGTAAGGAGCGTTTAAACTTTATTAAACACGAGTTAAAAGCGAATTCTTATTAAACTATAAATATTTGACATAATAGGATAATTGGATTCGATGCTGCATTTAAGTGACAAACAAACGAGTCTTTTCTGCCTCTCATGCTAAGGCAGTTAATAATAGTTTTTCCCAAATTAGGTTTATTTATTCTAGTGCACCAAATATATTGCTTGCAAAATTATTTTTAAACACTTCGTAAAATGTAACATTCCTCTTTATTGCATATTGTTTCCCACTTGTCACGCAACGAATGCATCCCAATTCATATTAAATACAGTCCCTCATATCATCATAGACTAATATCCTTGTAAAAACGTTGATATCGAATCTTACATTTCAGGTCCACAATTCTATAATTGGTTAGAAAATGAATACTCAGAAATTCCCATAAAATTTCCCCCCACTTCAAATTGAGACTAAAATGAATGTAAACCGGTTGAAGTACTTTACAATCCAACCACTCAGATTTGCTCTGATCACCTGCTAACATGCAAATAAACAAGAATTAAGTTCACAGAGTGCAACATTTGTCTTATGATGGGGTGGTTTATTCCACGGCATATTTCCATGGTTTGTCTTTATTATTATTTTTAAGCGGGCACCTTCTCCAATTGATATCTTCCATGTTAATCAAGACCGGACTGATGACCACAGTGGCATCGATCCAACGTTGGCTTCACTAACCATTCGTATGAAAGTAGTACTTTAACAATGATAAACGTTATTAATAAAATGTAAGTAAAACGTCTTGGGGACACTACATTTTTGCTTACGTTGTGGTAGTAATATTTCCACAAGTTTGAAAGTGATCGTGTATTTTCTTAGTGGCCAGATAATCCAATCCACCAAGAAAAAGTTTAGACTTGAGCATTTGTTGCGAAGTTGAAGGTCAGCCAGATTTTGAATGTCATATTCTCTATTATTTCTGATGATAACGTTGAAATATCACTCTGTCCACTGAAATATGCAACTAAATTTGACAACGATCTAGCTAAGACATGGCATCTTTTTCATAATCGTAACCTGTAAAATTCATTAATAGCAAGAAATGATATACGTTTATTCAGTTTCGGTTCAGTTCTTTGACGTAAAGATTAAAAGTCGCTTACTGATAGGAACTCCCATATTTCTAACGGGTATTCCCAACTGATTTTAAAATGGGAATAGGGTAGGTATTAACCAGTGCAACTGCATAATCTTAAAAAACGACATTTTATTTCTAATAGATCTCATTATTTTCTGAGAATTGGTAAATAGAAATAAGTCACAGTGTCATGGAATTGTGAAGAGTTATACTGCTGAAGGGATCAACCTCGAATCCGAAAAATACAATCACCCAAACTTTAAAATGTGCGTCATTGGGGAGAAATTTCGTGCGTAAACAATTTTCATACATTTTTATAACTAATGTTCATTCAGATGAAAGTCTGGTTTTGATGAAAAAATGGCACCACAAAAATTGATCAAAAAGCATTTAAAAAACTGTAATAAAAATAGTTATTAAGGTTGCCATTTCAAAATACCTAGCTAGAGAAGTGTTGAATTATTTCTGTTGCCTGCAATAATTAGATAAGCCTAATTAACACGTGCGCACATTTGTTATTGGTGTTTAGCTCTGCCTTGAACTACAAGAATTCTCACATCACATTTGCTAATAAATGAGTACATTTCAGTGGATCACAAACAAGGCCCCACAAAGAGTTCCAGAATTGGTATCATTACATGCATCCTGTTGAGTCCAAATTGATTATGCTGTGCTATGCTACATATCTTCAACTTGGGGGTTTATTGTAATAAATGGCGATACCAATTTCTAAGCTTTATAGGTACAGTTTTCTAAGTAGAACAAGTCGAAATTGGCTTACCACATCCTCCTAAACTGGTGTATCAAGCACAAATTCTGTTGAAACACCTGTTGATTAAAAAGGTGACTATTCAAGTGTTTTCCATCCACTCCAATTGATTGAACGAACAAAAAAGAATTTTGCCTTGGAAATCCATCTGCTCCCATTTATTCTCTTACCTTTGTTTGTTGGACTATTTGATTTGAAATCTGTGTGAGCAAAAAAATATTCAATTAATACTTATGCTACAAATAAAATTTGGATGTAAGGATGAAAAACGCTTAAATTTTCCCTTTACAACAATGGAAGAAAGGTGACGAATGAAGACATCTTTCTAGAAAAGTGAGGACATCTCTGAAGTTCTGCCGTAATTTTCCCATCCTTGTCCTTAACATTTTCAGGTTAACTGTAAAGTTCATTTCTTTGACAATCTACAAGCCCGATATCCACGTTACCAGATTTGAGATGAGGGCACAGCACGATTTTAAAGTAAGACCTTGAAATATGCAAACGTATATTAAATATAATGTTGAGAGGAGGTATAGAAGATATAACCGATAAAATTTTATATTCCCCAAAGGGCAAATATTTAACAGACTATTTTTTCCGCAATATTATTTTCACCTTGTCAATTTCAATTGGAGAAAAGTTGACAGGACAAATTGGGCTAAGTACTCTTATTTTCGAAATGCAGAAAAGTCTCAAAGTCAAATATATCAAAACCCGGCTTTAAGGTGACTAAAGTAACAAGGAAGCTATCATTTGGAATTCTACAAATTTAAAGAAATGATGGTCCCATTTCAGTTGAACGTTTAATCACTAAAGTAACTACAATGCATTCAAATAGTAAATTCTTACCTAAATATTCCCCGCTTTAAGAAGCTACGTGTGATGTGTGTGCATGTTTGTCATGTCAGAGGTCAACTTATATAGGCTTTTCGTCACACTTGAAGCGATATTAGTGTGATATTCTTTGAGCAATAAGGATATTGGTAGAAAGCAAGTTCCACAAAATAGTCCTAGATATTAGTAATCAGGTCAGATTTAACTAATATTAAATAATTTTATTTTACTATCATTAACTTAGAGGAATTTACAAAGGGCAAGGTCGAGAAAGAAGAGAGAATAGAGAAATATATAGGGAAAAGGGAAACAGACTTGGAAATTTGGCGACTTTGGTCCTGGAACAGTAAATCTGACTTTACCAAATTCAAAAAATTATGTGGCTGTGATGTTACCACTCCCCTCCCCCCCCCCCCCACCCCCTCCCCCCTCCCCGCAATATCAATTATGCTTGCAAATGCTGATGCTCTGGCCTTACTATTTGGCCTTTTCTTTGTTCTTGAAGTCAGTAACGTTTCCACTTTTAGGAAGTGTAGAAAAAAGCTATTATGAGTCGGGGATATATCCTAAAATCAGATTTTTGCAGAATTACTTGGACTTTTGAACAGACAACTAAATAATGAGTGAACTTGAGCAAGAAATATATTGCACAAGTGCAAAAGTCAAGTACACTTTATTAAGAATTAAATTGAACACTATCTTAGTCTTTTAAGTTCGATTCCTTCTTCCTGTAGATAGTGTGCTGCAACCTCGAATAACATGTTGAAATAATAAAACATTTAGCCTTAAACTGATAAAATAAATGCGCTATAGATATAACATAACAGTGGAAAATAAAACCAAGTTAGGTAAACATTTCTAGAAATTTTTGAATATATTTTCCATTTTATTTGCTATTATTAATGAGCTCTGCTAACAGAACTCTTATAGGTGATTTACGGGTGGCTGAAAATTTTAAAAAATCAAATGTGTGTCGAAATGAAAAGTTTTTATAATCTTATCACCATGATAATAATAATAGTTTGCGTCTTCACCAAATTGGACTTCCGATTGATACGTTAGAGAAGCGGTGGAGATTGTTGATTTCCTTCAAATATATCGATAAATTTATAAAATCTCAACATTGAGATCGAGTATATATGGAAATCTAACAGGCATATGATAATAATGTGGAAACATCGATGGATGGTCTTTTACTCGATTCAAAAATTTAAAATCAGAAGAGGAGCAATGAAATATAACAATGGCTAGGATTGGATAAGATTTTGTGAAATAGGCAGGAAGGAGGCAGGATATCTGTAATTCTATTATCATTTGTACAATCACCTACGAATTTTCATTTGATTGCTCGTTTAAGGTGGACACAATAGAAATGGGATCTAGTTGCCATGATTTCAGGTGTATGATATTTTTAACTACCACTGCCGAATATCTTTATCATTCCAGAGGCGTGGTTCATTAAACCCAAACGAGCGAATGCTCAGAACACAGTTACAGGTTTCCGACGTTAATCTTTCGCAACTAATAGTTAACATAGAATTAGCCACCCGAATTAGTTAACCCACATTCCAAATCTAAATTTGAGCCTACTGGGGCATGTATACGTTTAAACAGGAAATTTGAACACTAAGACATAAAATGTCATAATTCTGGCCTTCAAGAAGGAGTAGAATGACCAGTTGCTCTGACTTTCTTGTCTAATTCTAATCGATTCACTTACGCATAAATAAGAAGTAATTTTTCCATTATTCATGTAAACCCCAATTTGTTCTCTTCAACTCTTAACTTTAGTTTTATAAGTCCATCAGTGTAACGCTTTAGATTGCACTTACGATAAATTAGTCATTGAGATAATAATAGGCACCAGAGTTTGCCTTGGTTGAGTGAGTTCTGCAATATTTATACCATGTTATCTACAAAAGGTCGTGTAAAATAAATCGCCTTTTTTGACTTTTGTACGAAAAAAAACGTCAGAAGTCATAAAACGGAGTATTATAATTAATCAGTGGGTTAATAGGCCATGAACACCGTGGTCAAGACTTTGCTCTGGGATGAAGGTGATGAATTTCAAAATTTGAGTTTTGTAACAAGAACCATCAACCCAAATCTGAAAGCAAAATGAAACAAAAGTCCTATTTTTGACCTAGCGTTAATCGATTTCAATTACTTTTCTAAAGTAAAAATGTATAATTATTTGCCATGTTGCGGATCGGAGAAATAGTAACAATACTATAAAAGTAAGTATTAGTAATTATCATTGCTATTAATATTGATTGTCATTAATACAATCCTCCTTTGCTGGTCTTGACTTTCCATCACCTTTTGTAAACACTGTTCCAAGCATTGGCAGCACATTTCGGGTCGGGGATACAGCATATGCGCTTGTGCCCTAAAACAACACACAAGCCCAGAATTATCATTTAGCCAATGAGATCGCGCCATGGTAGCACCCATGCCCTTCACCTTAATACACGTAGAAAGCGCGGGAAAGGCAATCAATGAGTGGCCGAAAATGCTGCACTGTAAAAAGCCCAAGCACACTCACGATTCACACTTACAAACAAGAGCCAGACTGAATATCACGTTCTTTGGAGATATTTTCACCCTTTATATTCGGAATCTCGGACTCAGAAATGTATTTCAGTTTAATAGACGCACTTGAACAGGAATAACCATGCTTTCCAAAATTAAACACAGACGGGCGGCTAATCAGAAAGGTGAGTTGGGTTTGATTTTTCATATTTAATTACTGCAAATGATTTACAATTAATAAGCAATCCCTTTATTGGGTTTTATCTCAACGATACATTTCTTAGTAAATGTTCCTCTTATGAATTGAATATGGAAGCGTATTAAAATACACTATGCTAACATTATTAATAGCATGGGCATATATTTTAACTTGATAATGCTAACTTTAGATGAAGATGACGAAGACGATACGAAGGAATTTTTGCTCAACCGAAAAGTGGCTATTAAAGAAAACGTCAATGTCGACAAGGAATATAAAATATTTGAATTCCTTGGCAGGTAAGAGAATATTGTAGTGTTTTGGACTCAAATGCGTTGCGTAATCTGTGACATTAGTATTAAAAGTGCTCAACAAAAATGGTTCAAAGTCCCGATTCAATTCTAGGCAGCTTCTGTAAGATTTCAGGTTTTGAAAATCAATTTTGTTAATCTTGATTTTTATTGTCTATAGCGATATAAGAAATGTGTCCGTGAGGCATATGAATATTGGGTTAGAAAATAGTTTCAATTGAATTTGAAAATGGGGTGGAGATTGTAGCACATGCCCTACACCTAGATTTCTATTTCAAATGAATTCTGTTCGCAGTATCCCAAGGAACATCATTAATGTTCCTATTTAATTCCCTGTTTAAAAATGCTATCTCTCCCTTCCACAGCCATTATTGTGCAAAAGCATAGCAAAACTCACCAGATTTCACTCAATGTAGACTCTGAATTGAATTTTTTACAAGAAAGACGCCTAGTTACCTTTTAATGGATCGGTCCCTTGAATTGCATGAGGGATTATCTAGATCCATTGGTTTATTAACGTAAACTCTCACGGCCTTTAGGCAGTATTAAAACACTATGCTGGGAGTTCGTAAACCCAAGGGCCCACATGTCTGAAATAAAAACAGTTGGCATAGGTTCGGTGCATGCCAGTGCGAAATCCGTTGACTGAAATGCCAAGTTCAATAATTAATGCGAGGTTATTTACAAGGAATTTTCTTATTGTTCGAGTGTGTGCGCACATTATTCTGAGAATCTCTGCGCCAATAAATCCGATATCAGTTAAAATAGGTTAAAAAACAGATTCGTCAGGAATTTCACTATTTTGCCATTCATGTCTCTGAATTTGAATCTAAATGTTGTAAATTTTGCTTAATTAATAGAAACCAGTATAATGGTACTTAATTATACTTATTGTACATGAAATTTTTTATAACTAGTCTCAAATAAATTGATATTTATGCATCATTTGGGCGCTTTAAAGCTCTGCAGGCGGTATTTCGTTCTTTTATGATCAAAAAATAATCATGATATTAACATTATTATGGCGTTTTAACTTCGGGAATTTGAAACCTCTGTTGTAGCTTCAGGGGGAGAACTCTAGTGACTGTCGGCATTTGGTACATTCAAAGTGTAACTCATTCTCGTGATAATAATCCACTTTCATTTGTACAACTAGAAGTATGCTTTGATAAAATCATATGTTTATAACAAATAGCAGGATTGGCAAGCATGATATATTTGGAAGTCGAAATAGATTAAATAATGATAATTTCGGAACCTATGTCATCTGACATTTTGATTTTGGGTCAGATTAGGTAGCAACCTATTGGGATTGATAAACCACTCTCTTCAAATGTTCTTTCATAGCGGCAAATTTGGAGATGTAAATAGATGCCAGGAGAAGTCAACAGGTCATGAGTTAGCGGCAAAAGTTGTTCCCTATTACTCGAGTGACGAGAAGGAGGCTGTGATGAACGAAGTGGAAATAATGTGTCGACTCCGGCATCCTCGGCTTATCCAACTCTATGATGTCTTCGTTCAACCCGATCGAATCACTCTCATCATGGAACTGTGAGTTTCCTATTTTAATTAATTATACGATTCGTTTTTTATTCAATAGGCGGCTCATTAGCACGTGGTAAATTCAGAATTGGAACAACTATTAAAAGTGACAGAAGAAAGATCTTTTGTAATATTTAAAAATTCCCTTTAAACATAAAGGAAAATTTATTCTGAGTTAATTTCATATAAGTTTGTAACCATTCTCACCTTATTAGCTAAAGTATTTTCAGAAATTTTCGGTTGCCTTGCGAAGAGTGAGAGAGAGAGTTCTAAACACAGTCGGTGAGATATTTTTGCCCTTTTCGATCTTAATTATAACCTTTCGAGTCGAGAATATAAATTTAGTCAGCGGCGATTTGTATGTATCGTCTAATTTTCACAATTTCTTTCTCCCACAGCCTCTTTTGGCTGCATTTTACTCTTAGAAATGGAATAGAGCACTATTTCACATTAATAATAGTTAGAAAATGCAACAGGCCAATTTATTCATCAACATTAATAACTCCTTAGCCGATCAGACTCAAGGATGAGGAAAGGAGTAGACTTAGAGCTCGTTTTTAAGAAATAACCTTTCCCATTTATTCTCGAATGCGTGATAAATGACTGGCTGTCTGGTTGGCCAATGGTTGTAGGGATTGCTTCACCATGGATGGTTTTACATATCTATGTGTGGGCGTTGGAATCCAACCGAGTAGATAATTTATTGTATGCAAGGTAGCATAAGTGTTTCCCTCGGCTGAAGATTGATATTAAACCTTCATCAATCAGTCATCTTTCGGTAACTGGCGCATTGATGACTTGAATAGCGGCAAATCAAAGTACTGCAATATTCTACCTTAAGAGAAGCAGTTTTAGGATTTTGATTTTCCTTATTAAGAAATCATAACAAATCCACTAACTTAATGGTTCCAAAAGTGCAATTAAATTTGGAAAATCGTTCGTGAAAATTGACCTCTGAACAGTGTTCTGACTGGGTTATCGTTTTCAAATATTATTCATGACCGAATTTTTCACTTTCATGAATCTAGTCTTTCTTTTCCTTCAAGTTCCCTCTATAAACTTCAATAATAAAGACTTAACATAATCAGATCAATTAGTTAATAATACTTAGATTTTATTACTATAATTAACATTCGAAACGACTGGTTTTGTAAAAAAAGACATTTTAGAGGTGCAGCAAAAGAGCATTCAGGTAAAATCTTTATTTAAACAAGATATAGATTTAAAAGTGATTTGGAAACAACCAGATAAATATTTACAAATAAAGAACTTGTTTCAAGACGCTAATAACCCAAGATTATTTATTACCCTTATCCTAATAAAAAGAAACGATTATTTTACACGAATAATTTCTGGAAATCGCTTTAGTGTCTGGAAGGAAATTGATACATTCCCACGTCCTAAATGCAAACCAGTAAGATTGGAAGCTGGATTTTTTTGAAACGAAAGTGGATCACTAAATTTGGATCTTGGTCAATTCTTCAAGCTTATACACTTCTTTGTGAAAATTTTTTTAAAGTAATGGGTTGTATTATATTATCGATCGGAGTGACTTTTCATCAAAAACAGCTAAAATTCCATCATTCATTATGGTTTATTTTGTTAGTTCCAAGTCCTCGTTGTGTCTAGCTTTGAAAAGATGACAATAAATGAGAGAAGAAAGGAAATTTTCATATTTAGATTAATGGACCAGCTGAAAATCTACCCGCATTATGAAAGTGACCACTGTCCATTCATTTATTGCTCATTCTATAAAGAATCGAAGTTATATTTTGCTACAAATGTTACTAAAATACAAATTTCGGCCCTTCTAGGGTCGAAAACCGCAGTAATGATGTCACCATCACTTTGTGATTGACTTGTTAATGAGGTCCTTGAATGTTTCAAGACATGGAGATTTTAAGGACGGTGGTACCTACTCATCTCCAGCTATCAAAATCTTTTGGTTCTATCCCCAAGGAAACTGGTAAAAAATGAATTATTATAAACTTTTCTAAGTGCAATTTAGAGCATGAAAATTGAACTATTGAAGAAAATTAATAGGATATTCGCACAGTAAATATAATTCATTTTAGTTTAATTAAGTAAGCAACAATTCATGGACAAAATGGAATCGCTGTTAGTATGAAGACGTCGCTTTAATGATTTTGCTTTAATTATAGCTAGTGATCAATATGCATGAAGAAAGGTATCAGAACCAAGTTACTATTGTATAATTTTAAATACATCAAGACTCGGATTACAAAGACGTTTGACTTAAGACGCCAATAAAGTAAATTCAAACAATACCTGTCTTAGCCGTAGCGAATGGGTATTTTGTGCGAAGCAATTCCAATTAACAGGGTGAAGGAAATTAGGGCTCTCCCTTATTCACAAGGTGAATCATAATTTTGGCTTTAAGACCACTGGTCTTTAGGCGTTGTGTTGGTCGGCAATTCTGCGTGTCCTTTAGGTGAAGAAGCAGAAGGGCAAAAGCCAACTTTCTCTCAAGGAAAAAAAGTAATTGAACATTTTCGAAACGGTTAGTTTTGGTGCAGTCACCTAGCATAGAAAACAAGACGAATTAGTTTTGATTTGCAGTAATGTATTAAGCGAAGTAAGTCTTAACTTAAAGAATTGTGAAACTGACTGTAGAGTTACAATGAATGAAAATTCTTTTTAGAAGTAATTTGTCAAAATAAAAACGAGGTTTATAGTTTTGATAAAATAAAATCGGAAAAAATAAGGATATCAAATTAACTTAGGCTAGAGGTAAAGCTAACTGCAATATTTGGTGGTCATGTGAAAAATTAATTCTTTGTCTGATTTCGACTTTGTTTGGGAATTAGGCCTTGCAAAATAACTAACTGTAAATCTCGTATGCGAAAAGTCAAAGGTACTTTTTATCTGAAAATGGAAGATATGTTATTATCCCTCTCAAGTTAGGCAAAAATTCTAAAATTTAAAACTTTTGCTTTACAAACACAATGAGTTTCATCTGGATTACCTCCAAGTTCTTAGTACACGAACAACTAGGAAAGTGGATGAACCGAAGTAAGGGAGGAACAAGAGGAAGAAGGTTTGGTCATCAAGATGAATTTTAGCAATTGTTCCATTTACACCCAAACATTTCATATTGATAATGCCAAATTTCTTGGTTTTACCCTAAGGTGTTTGGTCGAGCTAATGTTGGTCACGTTCAATCTTATTAACTAATTACGGTAATTACAATCTCAATGAATTCACCAAGTTGATATGACGGCAGTAAATTTTTGCCAGGTTTATTAGGTAAAATTTCGAAAATCGGTACAATTAAAATTAGTTGTTTAAATCGAAACTTGATTTACTGTAATTATTTTAAAAAATGAAAAAATCCAAATGAATGCAAATGGTTATTTTGATGAATACGTTGACGTTTATTTCATTATCAAGTTGCAGTTATGTTAAACCTCAATAAAACTTCCTTAAAGACTACAAAATGTTATATTTCAGAATAACTGGTGGCGAGTTATTCGAACGCGTCATCGACGAAAGCTTTGAATTGGATGAGGCAACCTGCGAGAAATTTATGCGTCAAATACTTCAAGGCGTTGAGTATATTCATTCCCAACACATTGTACATTTGGATTTAAAGGTAATTGTAGTCTTATTCTCTTTATAATATTAGAAATATACAAGCAAATGACCATTTCTCTCTACATATTTGATAAAAACTGTTTAATCTGAATAAAAAGGTTAAAATAAGTGCAGTTAAATCTTTCTCAAAGTTTTACCATTATGAAAAGCTAAGAATTAATTCAAGGTAATACATTAAAAATAAGAAGTCTAACCCGTTTGGCGCATTTAGTACACTCTTTTACATATTTAGTTAAGTGTATTTGATTTGAATATTAGAACTTTGATTTTTTTTAAGATCCAATCAATAATGCGGACTGGAGATTAGGATTTATAGCTTTCGCATTCTAATGCACCGAAGGTAGCTTTCGATAGGTCTTTGTGAAGAACCAATTTTTTCCAAAATCGGAATAAATCAAACAAATGGCATCGATTGAAAATTATTAACTCTGCTGGCTTAAAGTCTGGAGATTATGCTTCCATAATAGAAAATATGCACTCAGCGGGCACTGATGCTTTGCGCTTAAAATTTATCCAGAGTCGCCATTTGAAGACTTACTGGTGTGAAAAGTTAACTGGATAATAAGTCCCTTTCCATTGTCAGCATTTGTTTGACTTTTTAATTTTGTTCAAATATTCATGCTGTTTATTAATTGTAACCAATTTTTCCCTTCTCTACAGCCCGAAAATATTCTCTGTTTATCAAAAACCGGTTTCAAGATTAAGATAATCGATTTTGGCTTAGCTCGAGAAGTGACTGATGGAGAACTTCGTGTAATGTTTGGTACCCCAGAATTCGTCGCCCCCGAAGTCATCTCCTTCGAGCCCGTGACCTATGCGACAGATATGTGGTCCATTGGTGTTGTCTGCTATGTTCTGTAAGTAACCTTTACCGTATTTTTATTAAGAAATAGCAATTATAAGTGAAATT
This sequence comes from Hymenolepis microstoma, assembly GCA_000469805.3. NCBI lineage: Eukaryota > Metazoa > Platyhelminthes > Cestoda > Cyclophyllidea > Hymenolepididae > Hymenolepis > Hymenolepis microstoma. The sequence continues at coordinate 2,143,568 of LR215995.1, read as the reverse complement.
TATCGGATCAGATTGGTATTGGAGGTGAGCAAGCAGATGTCAATTTTTTCTGAAATCCCTTTCAGCCAATGACGAGCAAAATGAACTTCACAATGTTACGATTTCATTTTGTGCGAGCTTTGGGAAGCTCTTGGCTTACAAATTTTAGCATTATTTCATTTTTATGCGAAAGTGCAAATGTATTACAGAGTTGCCTCTTGGACTTTTATAAATTGGAAAAATAAATGTAGAAACCCAACGAACTTTTAAAGGAATAACTGTGTAGTTTTTCTGTTGGATCAGAACATATATTCGATGGAGACGCAGGTATTCGTAAAGAATGAATGCATTCCTTCCAATACTATATTAATAAAATTAATTTTGTTTTATGGAAAGTTATTATTTCACATGAATTTCTTCAAATTTTTAAAAGTGTATTTGAATATGAGAAATTAAATCAAGTTTTAAAAATCAAGTTTTTTAATATCAAGTTTATAAAATAGTATATTAGGAAAATTTAAAATTAATAATAGTTTAAGCAGATAATGTTTATTTCTTTATTTGGTGTTCATAACTTAATTTAGCATAAGAGTAAATTTAAAATGGGAATTAAAATAATTTGGTATTAGTGACGAATTTGAGCGAAGTTAATACGGCCTTTCAGTGCTTAAAAGATATTAAAAATGTTTACAACTATTCAGGCTTTATTGAAGCCAATTACGCAAATTTCTTAAAAGCGACTGATCATTTGATTTTAATTCATCAATACTGGTGTATTTTATAAATCAAGAACTCTCTGGGCTTTGACGGTGAAAGGTGAAATGAATTAATGTCCATGTTTATTATACATAATTATTATTAAATATAAAACTAAAAATAACTAGCTTCTAATTACCTTCATTTTACATAAGCATCCTACACTTCACCGTAGCAGATTCTAAATTAAGAATTGATGTATTATAACAACTAATACATTTGCAGAAAGTAATTATATTCCTGGCATCTTTCACCCCTCCTTTCTCCCCCTCTCTCCACCTCTCTTGGAATTTGCATTCCAAAGGCCTACTACGGGTGAAAAACGAACCAGTTGAAATTAGATTAGTTTAAATCTGTTTTCGTATCTAATAAATTTAAAAGTTGGCTCCTTATTTTCCGTGTCGAAATTGAAGCTTACAATTACTTGATCCAAAGTAGGCTACCGAAGTTTAGGTCACATGATTGTGAGTTAAAATTTGATGATTTGTAAAAATAAAGGGCAAGAAAACACAATGTAGGTTTTATAGCCAATTATATTTTAATTATATTAAAATTCTATTATATACCAATATGTAAATTAAAATGCCCCAGTATTAATCTTAAGTTAATAGAAACAGTTAAAGTACACTTTGGCAAGAGTTTAAAAAAATTTTAAATACAAATTCTCGAGTTCCTAATTTGCAACTAATCACATATTTGTTCATTTTCCAGAACAAAATCTAGTTCGCCTGATCGAGTAGATTCCACAGAGTTCTCAACCAGTGTTGTTACGAATCCTTTTAAAGTGCACTCTAATTGAGTTCACTGATTCGCACTTTTTATACGATTGAAAGCTTATTAATATAACAGAAATTGAGTCAGGTGACCTATTTTTCGACCATTTCTTTTACGAAGTTCATCTGCTTTAAGAAAGTACATTATAGAGCTACGAAAGCAGTCTTACTTATTGAACAGTTTCTAAATCTTATAGAATTATGCACGTCAGAGAATGAAACTAAAACACAAACGCGTATAGTTAAAGCAAACAGTGTGCAAGTGGTTTTAAACGAATAGGGTTTTGTTCTTCCAACTGAAATGTCTGCAGTATTAAGTTGCAAACTGTAACGTATGAGATGGCTAAAATTTCATCTCATAGTCACCACTTTGACAGTCCCGGTCTGTCCCAACTTTATAGAAAAAAGGGTGTAGAAAGCGAATACACTTTGTTAGTTTTGAGCATACTAGGACTATGTAGTGGGTCATAGTTTTAAAAAAACAAGCAAATATTGCCGTACATGAGGTGATACAACGAATCGTAAGTTAGTGGTTTATTAGCAAACATGGCTGACCAATGCGTTCATGCATATTATCAAATAGCTGACAAAAAGCTCTTTATGGGAGTCAGTTTAAAGCATAATAGACTAAAAGAGTACATTTGAAATTGTATTGTGATTAATATAAATGAAGACAGATGGGTGGCAGTACCATCTGAATGAGTTCATTGTTTGACTTCGAAGGTATTTCAACAAACATTTTCAAATGGATGGATGAGAATTGCCTGTGGTCAATTTAAAAATTTAATGAAATATCGATAACCGTGCTTGCAATATAGAAATGTTATTGTTCAATTAAAAATTCAAATTCCGAAGGTATATTTCTTGGGATACATTTTTCTTTGGATCTATTTGAAAGAATATATCTTTTCTGAAAATTCTGTCAAGAAATAAAAAGTTTAATTCTTGAAGGTTTGCCATCAACAGCAGAAGAATCATATTATTATTTCTATTGCCAATAAGGAATTTGATTTAATGCATTACTTTTAAGTCAGTTGACTGCGCTATAACTGCAAGGTTTTAAATAGAAACGGGTATAATGATAGCACTAAAACTGGAAGATATATTAAATATCTCAGTTGTCATTTAGCAATATATTATCATTTTCTAAAGCTATCAAAGGTAAAAACGAGAGATATATCAGTATCGCAGAGTGCATCCCGTCAAACCAAAGACGAAACGAACTGTGTACAACTTAACCATGAAACATATTCAGTCGAATGTGAGACTTAAGTAATGGCAACGTTTTGAAATAAGAAAAAGTTATTTAGCTTTAGGAAAAAATATCTTATTTACAATATTTTGCAATGTCGATCGTCTATTTATCCCAGGCATCCTGAATATCATTTTTTGAAAATCTCATAATTTTTGTCATGTTATCATCTCGAATTATCGTTGGTCATAAATTCGACAACTTTACTTTTATTTGCATTCAGACTCTCTGGATTATCACCCTTCATGGGTGACAACGAAGGCGAAACCCTGAGCAACATTATGCGTTGCAACTATACCTTCAACTATCCAGAGTTTAAAGATATTTCCTCGGATGCGAAGGATTTCATAAAAGCTCTGTTAACAAAAAATTCACAGTAAGCACTGCATTCTAACTCCTGTTTGAAATTAGGATTTGTGTATCATTTTATTTGCCTTCTAATTTTTATTTTAGGAAGAGAAATACGGCAACCCAATGTCTTTCTCATCCCTGGCTTAAGGTGAATTGTGAATAGGTTTAATACCAAAATAGAAAACAAATTGTCATTAATATTCCCAGATAATATATGCTTCGTTGATGTCCATTCTGTAAGACCAACACTCGTCACTTTCTAACAATTAGTAGTGAAATGTTTTTCGATCTCCTTAATTTATTAGTTTCTGAAGTACTTTGACAAACATTCAAATTTGCATTGCGAAACACGCTCTATGCAACTTATGTGGCCCTAAAAAAGAGTGAGATTTTTTTTGAAACTGGAATCTCTACTAGTTCATCTGAAAATCTTGAAGTAAACCACAGCAGAAAGATCTATATGCATAAAATTTTCAATTTATTGAAATTTTAATGAATAAAAATTATAATAATTGCACAATTAGCAATCATTAAAGCTGAACAACTTATTAATTGGTTAAATTTTCCTAGATATTCTAACATTTATGTTGAGATTAATATGTGATATAAATTATGTATAAATAACATACATATATAATAAAATACAATACCATAATGTCTCAATTAAAAAGGGTACTACAGCATTTCATTTTCGACTATTAAGTCTGTTATTATTGTGCTAATATGGGTTGGAAATTTGAATAATAATTGGGCTCTGCAAACATTAATTTGAATTTTTCACTTAACTCTTCATTGTCACGGCAATATTGTTGACTTTAAAGGAGGCACCGAAATTGAAGCGAACTGCAACAGTCAGCAAAAAGCGACTTCGGCATTTTGTTTACCGACGGAAGTGGCAGGTGAGAGCAATTGCCATTCGCCTTCATAATGCTAACGCAAAATACTTTTTTTTTTCCAGTTAAAGACACGTATATTTTTAATTATAGAAAGCCGTTAATGCTATAATCGCTCTTCAGCGGATGGGTGTAGTTTTGTGTCATACTCAAAGCAAAGATAGAGATTATCGTAAAATTCTCCAAGCTAAGAGTGCAAAGACCGCAGCTCTATTCAAAAAGTCCTCCATCCGAGGAAAACCAACAACGATTCCCTCCCCTCAAGATATGAAACGAAATTTCTCATTTAGCACGGCAAGTGAAGCTGATAAACAAACAAAAGTGGGAAGCAGGTCTATCAGTCGAGTAGATATAGAAAAGATTTCGAATATGACGAGACCTCCGCAGATTAAGGTTACAAAACCCACCCAAAAAGAGATCCAAATATCTGCTTTGAATAATTCCAACGTCTCTAAACCCCCATCCCCTAACGCAATTAAGCGCGAGTCGAGAAATATCGAGAACAATGCAAGTAAAAGTGCAGAGAACCCGGCCGTTAAGGATGGGAAAACATCGTCAGTCAAACCAGATAAATCATCTTCTGACATAAAAACCAACAATTCACCTAAGGAGTCTTCCACTAATAGTGTTAAACAAAATAATATCGCAAGACAGCCACCTCCAACAAAAGTTGAACCACCCAAGGAAGCCAAAATATCACCAGCTTCCAGACCGAATTCTGCCCCATTGAGACAACCAACAACTAGCAACCCCTCGGAAGCTGAGGATCAGAAAAAACCCATACAGTCTAATTCTCCTAGACTATCGCCATCACCTACTATCCCATCTACTAGTTCTGTAAACATCAGTGGAAAATCAATGCATATGAAATCGAGTGATCAGCCGGTTCTACTGAAGATGGTAACTTTAAATAAGTCGAGAGGTAGCGTCGCTGATCGAATAAGTTTCTTTAATAGCTCTACAGAATCTCAACTTAAGAGCGCCAAGAATAAGAAGTTCTCCCCATACTATTAATTATAATCATTGGCGGCTTGTTAACATCCCTCAAACGTGTAAATATCAAATAACTCGCAAATGCACACAATTCTGCACCGGAATGAGGAAGTACCTTCGCTTTTCTCACAAATACCAGCACAGATTACTCTTGTCATTCAACAAAAGATGGCAACGATATTTCAGCTTTTTCACGTTGCTTTATCATGATTTACGCATTATAAAGCTAAATGTTTTTTTTGAAATGAAAAAATTTTCTATTTCGATGTTTTTTTCTCGCTTATAATGTTTATCAGCATCGATTTGGTTGTTCAAAATAAAAACAATACCTTTAAGTATTTAATTTGCAACGTGAATGTTGCACTAAAGTGAAGAAGTTGGAAAGAATTTCTGCTTTGATATCCTCTATCTCAAAATTAGTTTTAAAAATCTGAAAATTCACAATTTTTTGTTTATTAATTTGGCTAGACTTTCTCAGAATTTGGCTAGAAAAGCTTGAGAATATCAAATGAAGTTTTAAATTAAATGCACCCTCTCTCTTCGTAATTAGAGAGATCGCTTAGTGCAATTACACTATAGCTCCATGCTTTAAAAAGTCTAAGGTCTGCCTTTGGGACCTTGTAGATGTAAACACTTGGTGTATGTTGTTCGAGCTATTCTGTATATGAAACCATATAGAAAGTCTTGAATAAGATCAATACTACTTTTTATTGACAAGTATTTTAGATCACTCTCTTGTGAAGCTAAGAAGAATGAAACGAAAATGCATTTATTTACCTGAGGCTTAGAGTTAATGAATGTGGTCTAGTATAAACCCGCAGCGTTTCAGAGGTAGGCTTCCAACTTTGTTGGGCCAAACTAAGGCATACGCTGTTCACAAAATTGGCAAATAGAGAAGTCGAGCAGGAAACTCAGAAGAGTCGTTTTATTAATCCTTGAAGGAGCAAGTGGACTGGAAACAGGCCTTACTCAAGAAAGCCCTTAAAGTTTTTAATAGAAAAGTGAATTAGTATTAGCCTTTAATAGTCAGGCAAATTGAAGGATTTAAAAAAATTATTTTTCAACGAACCATGTTTGTGTTTTCGCGTATGTTGGGTCCACGTTCGATCGATACTCTTGGAGAACACCAACCATCGATTTTTGCCCTAATCTTTCACAATAATCCAGATTTTGTTTGTAAAGTCCAACGGCACGTCGATTTCAAAACTGGTGATGCCGATTCTTCAATCCTACACTCCCTCTATTAAATCCCTCTCCAAGTATAATTAGTTGGTTCTCACCTCTTAGAATTCTGGCATGAAAGCGGTGATTGCCTGTAACTATGAAAACGCTTTCCGAAAATTCTAAATTCATCAATAGATATTTTCGATGTCCTCCAATATACATCCAGCTAACGGAGGGTGAAGTTTTCCAGCTAAAAAGGAAACGGGATTCAAAACTCCCAACAGTGCGTTTCTATGATTTTACACTTCTTCCTTAGATAAATGTTGGAACGCTCTTTCACAAAAGGAGGTTTTGAATCAGAACCCCATAAAATGAACCGAAGATCATGGATATTCATCTCGACGCATCTCTACAATCCAATATTCAATAATTATGAATTTGACTCTATTACGGACTTTTCTATCATTCAAATGCTCAGATTAAACCAATGTTTTGATAAATGATGAGTCTGCCTGGAAAAACTTTGTTAAAGGAAATGGGTTATTTTTTCCTTAAATATTCGATTGGATTACCATCTATTTTATTTCCAAAAGATTACCCCTAAAAGGATTTCTCTCAAATCACAATATTTTCTTGGTGTGTACTTTTTATAAATGAAAACGGTCGGAGAATAAGTGATAAGCGAACATTTTGCATTTAAAACTCACTATCAAATGAATACAATTGGTCTAACAGCAAAAAACTTTTGAAAATATCATTTATCAATAATCATTCAAACGACCTATGTCAGGAGAGACCTTAGACATTTTTATATTCATTATAAATAAACTAATTTTTTGTTGTATGATTCTTGGTGGTACCAAAACTAGCACTATATTCAAAATTAGGAAGTCGTCAAGGAGACGTCTTTTCAGAAATCGAATATTTTAAATTGTGCATTTATAAATGCTTAACCATTTTGAATAAGTAGGTATGGAAAGCGTAAACATTTCTGCGGAAATTATTAGCTATTCAGGGCAACAGCAAAGAACAGGGGAAAGTAACAAAAAAGGAAAAACAGAAGAGGTACCTGCTGTGGGAAGGGGAGGTGATTTTCGGTAGCCTTCAACTATTAAAAAAATGAGAACACATTAAATTACTCCACTAGCAAATTTGTAACAGTAAATCACCTTTATTGGCAATCACCAACCACACATACAAGGGAATCGTTTGCCATAAACTACATGAATGCCTTTTGCAATGTTTATCGTTGCCTTATGCAAATTTTATTCGTGCAATGCGTGGAAATATGGAAAGATATTTGAGGTTCTGAAAAGAGAAACTTTGCACCGATGAAATTGTAAGTTCATTAATACAAATCACTGCATGCTAGGATGGTTTAGTTGACTAAAATTCATAAATGGACTGAGCAACATCGACCATTCTATCATTGCTCGAAATTGTACTAGTGGTCAAAGTGAGTTTTTTCGACTTCTTCCTGGATCTTTAAAAGGTGATAAAGAATAAAAAATTCGTTAAATTTCTATTCATAGCTGTTTTAATTTCATCGAAGGGTATCATACCGTTATTGGGTAAGTCAGTTTGAAATTTTTTATAAAGAAAACTGACACCATTTGTGGAAACCAAACGCCAACAAGATCGATATAGATCGGTGACATTTAAGAGGATTGAATACTACACAAGCACGATGTATAAGTGTTCTGGAGGAATTGCCTGATACGATGTGGTATATCTGCGCAATAAATTAACATAGATATAAAACCCATCTTTCGGGTCAAGAGTTAACCATTCAGCATGTAGAATTATTTTAAATCAGCTAACGAAGTGGCTAAATTTAATAAGAAAATTGATTAGTCTGGAATCCTTCCGCATAATACTGAGTACCTTAGCGTCAGTGTACGTTCTAATGTTCCAATTCGGAGTCTAAGTACTATTTACCTCCAGATATTTTCTAATATTTTCTAATGATCACTATTTTCAATATTTTATGTTCATTGCCAAATACCAAATAAGAGTAAACGATTCGTTTGGGTTCGTGATTGATTATCTTCGTTGAACTCGAGAGGAACTCGAGGGCTTCATCTGTCATGAACTGGTTTATTGACAATTGGAATTTCACTCTCCCACCTGGTTAGATAAGTCCACCTGTGTAGAAGTTATTGTTGCAATTAGTAGCTAACGAGCTAGTGATTATTTATCACCCATTCTAGCCAACGTAAACAAATTCATTTTCTTAATAAAAATCATTAACTGAACAATTTAATTACCTTTTTTTCTGTTTCCGGAACCCTAGTAGGCTTGACTTTAATAAAGAGCAGCTGAGAAGTCGTGAGACACTCGGCGTTGATTTAACTGATTTGAGTCTTTTTATTTAACTTAAGTAGATTAAATTTTCATCAATCTGTTTGAGTATACCGAATTGCTTCAGTGATCTATAAAGCAAGTTCTCCTAGATCCCAATAGCTTCCTGGATTAGCTACCATGCCTCAACAGTACAAAGGAAACTGACGTGTGGCGTGGAACGCGTTTATTTGGGCTTTGTCTGTCACATAGCATAACCATTAAAATGCAACAAATATTTTGCTAAAAATGTAGCGACTATTGACTGTTGGCTGTCTGAGAGGTCTCCGCGCTAATGGTCACACTTGCTCCATACACGAAGAGTAGCACGACAGAATCTTCGAGTCTGTCTGAGTGTGCATGAAATTTCTTTGTTCAGGCATGACAGCGTTGGGTACTCCACAGATTCCACCAGTTCCTTTGAGTCTACTTCAATTTTATTCCCTACACCATAAATTAATAAATTAACTTTTAATTACAAAGTTACTTCAGATTAGAAAAAATAGAGATTTACTTATAAAATATTCATATCATAGACCCATTTTTTACTTTTTACCACTAGAGCAAAGACTCCTGTGTTATATCCAGTAAAAGAACATAATTATCAAATATTTGTTTCAAAAAAATTTACTAAAGATTGCATGTAATATCTGCAAATGACTCTTGATTTTATTCCTAATCTGTGGTCCTTTAACCTTGAGATGCACACATTAACCAAAGAAGTGAAGAGATTTATATATAAATAAAGTTTTTTATTTTATTTCGAGTTAATGGCTTAATTTTCATCCAATCAAAGCTGAACTTTCTGCAAACACATTTGGACCCTAATCTGAACAAAAAAATCCTATAATGTGGTAGAAAGCGTAGAACATATATGATTTGAATATATGATTGAAATATCCAGTTATTCGTATCCTCATAATCACAAAGCGCACGTTTACATATTTATACAAAATACCTAATAGAGCTTCTAACCTCAGAACTAGGTTACGGTAGCAGCGTCACCTGATGATCAGTGGGACAGATGTGAGGCAGAGAAAGAACGTACGGTTGACCCCAAGACCTACTGCGATCACCATCGCAATCACCGCCGCTAAGGGTAGGCTAATAAAATCCTTGCTATCCCTACCCTAGTTCATCGTATGACACTACATCAACAAGCTGAACATTCACCTGCCAACCAATTAGAATTTAAAATAAGCAGGTAGGTATATGAGGCTAAGATAGTAAACATAGGAAAATATGATTTTTATGACATCTGGGTTGAAATGGAATAATTATAAGCGAGCAAATAATACGCTGTTAACACGAAGCTGATTATCTAAATACGACGCGTTAATGTTCTGTCCATTGTTGCAAATTAGTTTGATCCACCAACTAACTGCAAATTTGTTGATGCAGTATCAATGTTAATACCGCTCTCAATATTGAAAGAGGAAAAAATCTATACTTTTTGTTATGTTAAAAAGTTGAAAATGCAATAACTCTTTGAGAAAAATAAATTTTTATGCTTTAAGAATTAAACTAAACAGTTTTATGAAGAGTATGTAAGATGCATTCCTGAGGTAAACAAAATAGGTTAAAAATTGACTAGTAATGGATACTTTAATTGCACTTAAAGTTATGATAAATACTTAAAAATTGTTTAATGACGGATCATTTAGGAGGAACTTTAGGGTTTAGATTACGTCTGCAGTGCATTCGTTCTAACTGTATCACAACAACACTATCAGTTTTGGTCTCAATAAGATATTTTACTCGACACTAATCGCGTCCTCGGCAGTTGAGAGATTCGGTTAATTGCCTCTCGTCATCTTGAATTTTGCTTTCGATTTTTCCACATCACGATTTTGAACCATAGAGTTAAGATTAATTCACCGCACTTGCTCATTTTCTTTACTCATCGATGCTTCAGTACAAATAACACTAACTCACTAGTTTTTCCTCAAGTGAGATCTTGGAGTGATTTTTACTCACTGGTCTGAACCTTAATCGGTGTTAGCAGATAAGTTTTTGTTTGCGCAATTTTGAAGTTAGAAGTGCCAAGAAGTACTGATCCATTATACGTTTTCAAACTGAAGACCTTGCAAGACCTCATTTATATCTAGGCTTAATGATTTAGGACTTATAACTTAAATAGCATGTTTTGTATTAATGAGTTGAAACCAATTAGGAAAAGTTGAATAAATGATACATAGATAAATTCGAATAGTTATTGATAGGAAAAATGAGGTATAGAAAAGGTCACCTATTTCAAATCGTATGGAATCGGATTGGCCAATATTTACATACCGAAATTAAAATTGCATGATTCATTCCTGGATTGAAGCCTTAACTGTGCTCTAAGTTGTGTTTTGCCACTTTCTAATCATCATGATCGTTCTGGCCAATTCGACCCAATTCCTCTTTCGGGAGACTGAGAATACACCATGAATGTACGTACTACTAAATAGCTTGCTCCATCTAAGCATAGTGGAGCTGGGACAATTTTAGAAATAACGAAAAGTTATTTCTTTTGTTGTTAACATATTAAATGAACAGAATTTCGATGTGATTTTCTGTTATCTCTTTGCAACATTCACGAGGCAATCATTTATAACTGCGTCTAAAATTACGCCAGCAAGAAAGACGGTGGATTGCGAGAGTTACTATTCAAGGGGTGTGTGTGTGTGTGCACCCATTCAGTACATTTTAATTCCTCCTTACTTACATTGCAAAAGTAGGCATTTGAATTAGATATTTGCTCTTGGCAGGGTCAAGGTCGTACACTCCCTCGAGAGAGACAGAAGACTGTCTAATTGTTGATTTTTTAATAAACGAAGATACTTGATCAATTAAAGTTTATATAAAGAATAAGTTTTGAATGAGAAAAAATTGTTTTCAATTATAATCAAGAGAGTAATAAGATTCCAATTTTGATAATTTTGACTTATGCATTTATATTAGCGAAGAAAAATTCTAATGCATCCTTTGATTTATTGAACCATGTCTGGAATAAACAAATTCAGCTGGTTTCGAATTTTGTTAAAAGAAAAAATCTAAAAATAAATGACTAATTTCGAAAAAGAACCAGGACGCAGCTGGCGATGTTGCGGCCAGTTTTAAAATCAAAGGTGCATTCATCTTGGAGCGCATTAGCTACCTTAATAAGCCTTGACTGTTCTCAGAAACCTCAGTGACAAATTCTCCTAGTTGGTAAGTCTCCCAGAATAGAAGAAATAGACGTATACCGTGGATAGGTTTATTTAGTATGGCATGTGGTATACTGTGTGTGTATGACGTGGAACTTAGTCATTATATACGATGATACGATGACCTCATATAACTTCGATCATTGATTGGTCGGATAATCGTGTACTGGAATTGAACATTGAATGATCGTATTGGCATTGGTCATTGATTCAAGCTGAAGTTGTGTCCCCACAATCTAAAACTAGAAAGTGTTTGAGGTGTTCCCCGAGCCTATTCTTCTTTACAGATTGTATCGTCTATCGCAAGGTAAGTGAAGTTAAGACTATTCAGAACACAGAGCTAGAAGCATGACTCCTGACTTGCAAACTGGACTACAAACGAGCTTTAAAGGTTCAGCAGAAAAGTTCCCTCTGAGAAACACTACCACACAACTAGAGAAACGTTGAGTTAATCTCTGGAGAAATCTGCATAAGGTGAACAACACAACTCAAATGCTTTTATTAAAATTTCAAATAAAGTATTAACTTTTTAACCTGATGCTTCACATTAAATGGTCTAAAATTAGGCAGATCTATGTTGATTCGAAATTCAAATATGATATTCACTCCTTGATTACTGGACCATCAGTCACAAATAAGGGGTTGGAGAAAAAAAGAAGAAAATAGTTCCTATGGTAATTTTTTGGCATTGACACTCCCTAAACGCTCATGAGACGTGAAGCCACTGACAAACAGATCACTATCAATGCGATAGACTTTTTGCCAGTTTATGACTATTTCAAGCTCTCGCAAAAAAATAGAATTTATATGATATTATAAGACAACGAGACACTAGGAATTACTCTGAATAAATGGCAAAAATATAATTCAATTTATTATAAAATAAATAATATGACAATCTGATTATTTTGAGGATCAGACGCAGTGAGGTTTCATTCTCGACTTGGATAAATTAAGAAACGTAAAATTTTAAATTTTGCTATGAATAGTAAAATAATAAATGATACGTATACGCACTTTAAAATTACAAAACGCTTTTTGTCATTTTAATTTATTTTAAGTAAGTTTTCTATTTTTAGGGTCAAGTCTAGCAAATTCATTCCTTTCTAGTTTAATCAGCATGCTGAGTAATTATAACCTCAAAATATCTATTTTCCTCTTTTTAAATAAAAATCTGCCAAGAATTAAGAATTCTATGAACCGTTCATTGAATTTTAAATTCCTAAATGTGATTTTGAAATTGAACTATTTTAACCGTGAAGAACCTAGGAGCGAGATTGCATAACACAACTTATGGATTACTAAAAATTAACATCTGTGTCGAATTGCTACACGAATAGGCCTCAAGATCCCGTAGTGTTGCAAGCCTCCCGAAGGTACCTAAGGTACCTCAACGATATTGAGGAAACAGGTGAATGACGTTGGATACCTTTATTTGTGTTGTGTGTTTCTCACTGAGCTTAGTTATTAAAATATCAACTAAGCGTTTGTTAAACAATACAGAGTCTATTGTTTAGAAGTTGGAAGTTGGAAGCCTATGTGATCATGACCACACTTGTCCCCCTACACGTCAAGAAGCACGGCCGCACCTCTGAGTGCTCAGGGGATTTCTTTATTCACCAGTGATAATGTTGGACACTCTAAACACTGAGTCAGTGTGACAGAATCGGTTGTTAATCTTATAAAAATTACTAACTTAATGAATTTTACCATTTAATGTTTATTTCATACAGATTAAGAGGAACTGAAAGTGAAAATAATTCTGACGTAAGAAGAAAATAGCTGCTATAGTTGATGAGTATTTTTTCCATATTAGCGAAAAAGCAATTAGCCCCGTTATGAGAATATAGCAGAGGTTTGAAAATGTTCAGAATCCGTTTATGCATTTGTAGGTGACGAACCCTGTTTATTTAGATTTTAGAATAGTTAAGTAAAATTGCAAGTTGGTGTTAATGGTGTATTTTTTATTGTTAGTGAATATAATTGTTTTTAAACAAAATACAACCCTCTTAACTCTTTCAAAATCTATTCAAATATTTTAAAATGCATTGGATCGCAAAAATACAGCTACTGAGCTTTACTTTAAACTGACATGTTCTGAGTTCAATCGAAAATTTGATGTCTTCCACATGTGAACTATTCTGATTATTCAGTTGACAAGGCACGAAACTATACTTTTCAAGATATGCTTTGTATCAATAGAATGTAGAATTGTTATAAGCTTTTAACTTTCTTCCTACTTGAAGTTAACTTGAGCCAAGTAATGCTCTACCGCTAACATAATGCCACTTTCAAGCCAGAATCAAATCTAATAAGATAATCTGAAATATGAAATGCAACATAAATTTCTCCTGTGATACCTTTTTATTCACTAAAATTTAATATTATTTGAGAAATATTTTGATGCACGTCTTTAGTAAGAAATGGTCGCTAAAATTTATTTTAGAAAATCTATCCAATATTATTTAACATCTTTTGTGTGAAATAACTTTCGAAATGGCTTTGACATAGCAGAATTAAAGATTATAAATGTCCTTCATATCTTTCATAAAATTAAAAGTTCTTTTAAAGAAAATTGGGACTGAATTAAACTTGCTTTGATTGTTTTTAAGGCGGGTCGAATAAAAGTCTCTTTAGTTTGGTGACGAAACTGATTGGAGAATCCGAGAGATTTGAAAACTCGATCAATTATAATTAGAGTCTAGATAAATAAGTTCAAAAGATTTGAGGTTTATTAACTCTATAAGCAGTTATTGAAGTGAAATCGTATTCATACAATTGCTGTAAAAGCAGAAGAACTTTCAGAAATCGTATTTGAACATTTCTGAATAGCCTTCTACTTCAACAGGATGGATAAATTTTACTGCAAACGTCGATTAATTTGAGTAAAAATTATAATTAAAGAAACAGCCAAGTGACTCACCACAGAAACAAATCAACTCTAAGACTTTACTGCACGGTCATGTGTTGTAAAAAATAAAAAAAGACATGCACTTAAAACGAAGGTTTTCATTAAAGGAAAAACTTTGCTTATAATATAATCTCGAAGAGATGGTAAGTGACTGATTGTCTGGTTAGCCAATAATTGCAGCGACAGCTTCTTAAATAATCCAATAATCGATAATCTTGTACATGGGCAATGAAAATTGAGAGTTTCTCTATTGATGAAGCAAAATTATCCGATTAACACAAATCATTACTGATACATATCAAGTGTCAAATAAGTGTTTTTAATGCATAAGGAAAGAGAGTGAATGACCTAACCGGAGATAAGTAGTAAAGAAAATTATGAGCATGAGAAAAAAAAACTTTGAAGTTTAAAAGTAGGGTGGTTAGTCTAATTAAAACAAATCTCCACAATTTCCTCCAGAACACACAATAAATGCCAAGTCCATCTATTGTAAAATTTATCATTTTGTTGAAAATACAAGGATTTTTAATTTTTGCTTAGATCTTTAATGCTTTGCTCCATTCTAAACCTCTATATGGTAAAAATCTCTATTTAACCGACTTTAATTTATCCTCTACTTAATTTATTAAATACAACCACACTATTTGATAAATTAGACGATTCCAAATTAATCTTATATTTAAGAAAAACGATATTGTTTGTATTGTGGACAAGAATTTGCCTAAACATTCCAATAAATCTCTGTCTATACGCGGCATTTTTATAAAAACAAGAAAGATAACTGAAACTTTTGAGGAAGAATAAAACTACGTGTGCATAAAGCCAAATCGGATTTGAAATCAACCAAATCGGCACATTTGCTGGACCAACAGGAGAAATTTGTATTTTGAAGTAAATAGTATATAATGGAATGTAAAGAATAAATCAAGCAAACATGTAAATCAGGAACATTCGACATAAATTGGATTCAGGCCACTCTAAATATTAGGTTTTAGATGCAGAGTCGAATATACTTGTTAAAAAAAATTTTTTAGATGCCAAAATAAAAAAAATCTACCTTCAAAATAATGCTATTTTGATTGATAAACATTGTTAACTGAACTCTGCTAAATAGAAAAGGTCAGCAACGTTGAGTTTACGAAGCTGCTCAGCATCATGCAAGGTCACATTACTTTCAAGGTCATAAGAAGTGAAAATGCATAGAGGTGAGAAGATCGTTCAGCATGTTTAAATAAAATGGTCACTAAGAACCGGCTATTTTGGATATGACTCTTGCGTCGGAACTTTGAAACTTGCCTTACTCATTTAGTGAGTTTTCTAAAACTCTCACCCAGGTGTCAAATTAAATAAGAAATGAAATTTCGACTGTACTGCCACTATTTTCGACCACATATTGAATTTGCTGTTAGCTAATATCATTTATTTACTCTCATTTAACAATTATGCATTATAATGGATTACAATAAAGCTGCACTTTGTGCCTAATTTCACTTTTTGTCTTGATATTAAAAGGAATTAAATTGAGATAAGTGGCCATTTCATAAAAGCCTAGTGAGTTCATAGCTATGTAGACTACGCTTTAATAAATTGGGAAAAAATAGACTATCTCTCACGATGGATTTTTAAAAAAATTCAAAGACCTAGTTAACTCAGTGTAATGCAAAATCTATATTCCTAACCTAGATCACAGCCAAAGAATCAAATTAAAATGTTGTTGCACGAAAAATAAAGATTCGTATTATCGAATAATTTTTAACGGCACATTGAAAGTGAAGGGAATGAATTTACTTTCTGATAAAAATTATACTGAATAAGAACCAACTGATCTTTCGTTTTAAATCATGTCAGCGTGAAGACAATATAGCCACATATTTGACGTAAAATGGTCAATTAATGCTCATATTTGTAATATGAATTTGTCATAATGAGGTATAGATTTAATGGGAATTACAGTTGGCAAGTCGAGAGGAGGGCAAAGTGTAAGGATTTCCTTCTTGAAAAGTCATCTCTTTGGCATTTTCATCAACGCTCGACTCTTTCATTTCTTTGAAATGAGCTTGCAGGGTAAATGCGGGACACTTTTGCTGATTACCGTGTACTGAGATTTAAATTGTTTTGATGCATAATTTTACAAAGTTCAGCTTTAATTTCTTTGATGTCAGAAGAGAGCTAAAATTGTGTGGTTAAGCCTTTCACCTCTTTATTTCCTCACGTCATTTAGCCAGTGTACAGTCTTGTGAACGTTAATTCATCCCAATAGTATTTATGAGGGATTAAGAAAATCTAATTTCTTGGCAAAGGTTGACCATTCACATGCATATTAAAGCCTGAAAATGGAACTAAAAGAGTTAGTTTGACAATTGAAATACCGACGTCTCTTCTAACTGGATTTTTAAAGTAGTAAACATTAGTTCAGATTACTTTCTAAATGGATATGCATATAACTTTCTGAATAAAAATATGTAGACATCATTTTCTTATTTACACATAGCCACAAACAGATATTTTAGGCCAGAAAATGGGTCTTGAATAATTGAGAGCATAGAAAGACCAGACACTAAATGGATGTCTCTAATATTGTACCTAGATAATCTTGTGCAGAGGCTTACAGCCTTTGTCTTTTCTTATCCATATTAATATGAGCAGTTATCCCAGATATGACGTCCAATCATGTGTTTACGTAAGTTTGTAATGAAGTTGACATAAGTAAACAAGAAGACTTAATTTACTTTCCATTGCTTTACCAGCAGATTAACCTTATGTCCAGACATTTATCAACAAACTCCCAGTCTACGGATCAGGTCTTGACGTAAATTTCAAAGTCTAGACACTTTAATGCTAATAATGGAATTGAAAAAGGAAATGAAATCCAATATTTGAAAATAGCGAACGATTTTTTGCTGCAGAATAGTGCCTGTTGGATAGGGATTAATAAAGTATTTTCTATAAATTATTGTAAGACATTGTAAACTGATTATGGAAGCTAAAGAATAGAAAGCTTTAGAATTGGCTTTTTGTTGATTAAATATTAGCTAAGTAACTCTAAGTTAATGCGTCGTACACTTTCAAAGAAAGTAATTGCAAAGTAGTGTTTAGAACAACAATATGATAACTTATGCACAAATATAACATTATTTAATGCAAAAACTGTCAAGGATATAGCTGAATTGGCTTGAGAACGGCGTACCAACCAATCTCATGATTTATTTTCTTGGTCATTACTCCTTTTTATATCGTGGTTTGACAGAAAAAAATGCTCTCATATAGATGTCTCATGTTTAGAATGAGAGTTCAGCTTCTAACGAATAGCATATGGAGTTGAATCATTTCTTGCCTCCAACTTTAATGAACTTTAAGGTGCGTGAGTCAGTGTCTTTACCGTAAATCACTTACTTCTATTGTGGCTACAAGTAAGTTCGCATTTGTTTAATTGCGGGAAGAAAAGTAGTAAAATTTGAAGATACTTCCCCTCAACAAATAACATTTGATTACCAGTATGCCATTGATTAAAATTTTTTACCCTGTAAAATTTTGTGAAATTTAATCATTAATTGCAAATTTTAGTTTTCATTTTTTTGGGTTTTTAATGCCTTTGGATGGAATGCTTCCAAAATCAATAGCAGTTACCGAAAAAAATGTTTGTGAGCCAAATAATTTCAAAACAGGCTTTTCATTCCTACATGTAGTTTAAACAGCAACATTATTCAGGGCGTATCCAAGCCTATTTACGCAAGTTTAGGTCACTTCAGCCTGTAGATTAAATGAAATAAGATCCCACAAAAAATATAACGAATTAGATAGTTGAATGAAATTGGAAGCGCCATTTTGTTCCTTTTGATGTGAATGATTCACTTCTTACATTAGTCAAGTCTATCTCATTAGGAGATGTATAAGATGGGAAACTAGATGTGGAGATTGAGGAATGAAAATGGAAATGGCGACACGGGTGTAATTTTCACCCAGTAGTAAATTCAATTTCAACTATGCCATACTATTTAAATTGAGCCTATCGACAAATTAAAGGCAAAGCCAAAATGTGTAACCCTTAAAGCTCTTAATATTTTACAAACTTCTTTGAACTTTAAAATCATCACAGATTTACGAAACATTTTTTTCGCAAATAAATCAATGTTTAGATCAATTTCTGAGAGTGCTTATCGATTTTTCCAGTTTGATTATAAGACTTAAATATAAATTACTGCTGTGGAAAATAGAAATGTTGAATTGGTCAAAAAGCCAATTAGCCCATAATTAACCTTGAAACATCTGACATTTTTTTTGCATTAATTGTTTTAAACTAAGTATTTACTATTTAAAGTGGCATTCTGAAAATTATCAATACTGTCCTATCCATCAAATTCGCAGTGCATTATATTTTCTTTCAATAGAATTAAGTGACAATCTTAAGAAGAGTTAAGAAACTGGCAAAAATCATTAGTCGATGTAAATTGACTAAAACTATCTAATATTTAACAATATGTCATAATTGCTACAAAACCAGTCTAACGTTGGATTTTTCGAAGAACTTAAATTTAATTAAGTTTAAGGGCGGTTTAAAGAAGTTGCTATCACATAATATCTTATTATTAAGATAAATCAATAAGTAAAGACATTTAATCTATAGATTATGCGGACTTTAGAGAAAGGACTAAATGAATAAAATGCGCTTTAATGCAATCAGTTTGATGCAGTGAAAATTCTTTTTTAACTGATTCTGGGAGTACGATTTGCTTGAAACCGTGTGTGTTTTCATTTTCGAAATTAAAACGTTTTCTTCAATTCTTTAGTAGCGGTATGCTTGGTGGGCTTATAGGTAAAGGGGTAAAGAAACCAAGGTCATCAACGATAAAATCCAAGCAAAACAAGCCAGCTTGTTCTAATAGATGACGCTAGGCCGATAAAGATCTCAATTTAGGTCGACAGTTTCGTGGTACTTAAACTTCGCATTTTTAACGCCTTCAGGACATGCGCAGTTAACTCCTCTTCCATTTTCTAACTTCGGATAAATCAGGGCTGGCTGTAGGTAATATTATTTATTTTCAGCAGTAAGCACTAAGTCCTCTGGATATTGTGACAGAACGGTTTCTCTACGCCTCCAAAGAAACATAAACTTTGAGAAAAAACTTTTGAAAAACTTTTATCATTAGGTCTGAAATTACCTTCACCGAAGAAGCATAATTGCGACTAAGAATGGTCTTATTACGTTTATAAAAAGGTAGTATCCTCTTTTCTAATGATGAAATTTGCAGAGAATTTGAATTGTCGTTTATGAAAATCAAAGCACACTTTAGACGTTATGCCGAAGATGGGAAAAGAGAAATAAATTTTTACCCCAAATCATTAGTTATCTTCACTTTTCAAGTAGCCTTTAGATACCATCCATAATTTTCTGCAAATCGAAAAACGTCTAAACTGTACTCAAAATACGTACCTTATGATCCTTAATTATGGCCAATGAAAGTAACAAATAGATAGGAGGAAAATGAAAAATATTAAAGTGGGGTTGACCATATAGCCCTCAATGGGTTTCCCAAAATTACTCATAATTTACATCATTCATGAAGAACCCCTCCGTGCCCTCGTGACTTAAACCCCTACCTACTATGTTTTGGTGAGTTTATCGGTTCTCGTTTTTCTACAGCTGTCCCATTTCATTTAAAAGTACATCTTCACTTCCTTGTCCAGGTGATTTATGGACTATCTTTGCGTTCACCTCACACACACACTTGCTTGTCACCGTGCTCCTCCTTCTCGCCTCATTTCTTCTTCATGCACCTCCTTCCCTTTCCTTGAGTGGTTCATTCAGTACTGTGCTTTACAACACGGAAATCTTGTTTGCCGTGGTAACTTTCTTTCTAGAGACTTGGCTTCTGTGGTTCGGATTTGGTTCATTAGTTCCCACAATTTTGGGCGACCATTCGGTCTATTATTTCAAACTTTCATTTCAAATCGTCTAGAATTATAAGTCTATGATCTGATCTGCTCTCCATTAACGCACTGGCTGAAAAAATTCATTTAGAAATTTTGACACCGACTGCCGGTCTTAGTACGATATCAATATTATAAATAACGGTCATATAAACACCTTTGAATGAACGAAAGAAGGAGATAAGATAAATTAGATAGACATATTTCGAATAAACATTAATATAATGGTGAAATTTGGTGTGCGAAATCCAAAATGGATTAACTAAGAAATTGCATGCGCTCCCGAACCTTCTGAAGAGTTTGGCATGCGTGCAGAGGACTTATCAACTGATCAGGTATTAATGTTCATCCCAATTTCGCCAAACGCATTGAAATTACTTGTCATTTTTGCCGGGAACCTAAATTCAATAAATGCTATGCTCGTTGTACGTCAGCTTCTAATACCATTGAGACAGCTTAACGATTCCAGGAGCCCTTTCGTACTAGAACATTTTGCTATGGAGATTATTGAGGATAAGTACAGGCTTATTAGTGCAGCGATCCGCTCCAGTAGTAATGAAACAGCCCGACTTTCTTCTTAACTTTCGATCACTACCCTCTCCCATCTCACTATCGCTCCGTCCTTTGCATTTCAATGCTTTTCGATGATGGCTAATGCCTGCCCTTTATTTCAAAGTACTAATTCTATTAGGCAAGAAATTCTTAAATTATGGCTTTATTTAAAATGAAAATCTCTTTTGCTGTTCTGCAATTACCTTTCAATTATGAGCGAATAAAGGAGGTCCTGTGTGAATACAGTAGGGTAAATCAATATAATACTTTTATTTGAAATAGTAAATTCCGAATATTATGAAGAATAACATACAGAGAAATGTGGTCACCATGAGGTTCTAAGCTTAGCTCAGGGTGTCCCAACACGTAGCATTTTGCTTAGACACACTACATTAATATTGTGGTATTTATAATTCTTTCCTTTATGACTTAAAGTAATTCAAGACAGAAATAGAATTTCACTGTTTGTCCAAATTTACACCCTTTCATGCTAAATTAAACCATAATCAAATACAAACCTTGCTTATTGGTTATTTACTTAAAGGCATGCTTTCTTGGGAATTAATGCTGCAACTAATCTTTCTAAAATTAAAGAAAGTCTAGAGAGAGTATTTTAGTAGAGCAAAGAGAGCACGGTTATCCATAACTTTGGTGTTTTGTGGTTTCTTCAATCCGAACTAATAATCGAGCATCGAGATTTCATAACATGAATTTTTAAATAACTAAAGAATAACCATAGTATCCTAAGCAAATAAATTCATTTGAGCACTCATATTGTCTCTGTATACTTTTATCTTTATAATTAGAAATATTTGGAGACGAAATACCAGTCCCTGATATAACTTTAGTTGTACGTCAAAACGAGATCGGTCGATTAAATGAACTTGATACTAAGACAGAAGTTTTCAATAAAACGAGTTACAAGCAAATAAGTGAAATTTGTTTGAAGTATGGTTTCTCATGGGAATCTGACAAAATAAATCTCAAAAGGGAAAATTGGTGTTACTTTGTCTCTGAGTGAACAATTTAGGGCAGGTTATCGCTAAGTATTCAATCACCCCTAGCAATCTGTTATCGCAGGCAGCTCAAGATTGGTCGAAAGTCATTATGGCGAAAAAGTGTTATCAGTGCAGCTGTTTTTGGACCATCAAATAACAATACCATGAATAAAGGCTGTTTTGATTTATATATTATCCATTTTTGGTTGAGAGTTACTCGAGTGGCTGCATTTTATATTAACTCTTGGGATATTCCTACAGTGCCAAGTAAATGTATTTCCTTTATGGATCAAATTATTAATAATAGAGATTAAAAGCCTACATAGGATAAATGTGCAATGCCCGGTCGGCATCAGGCCTTTGGATGAAAAAGTAACTTTACGTGAATGATCGACTTATATTATCAGTTGATTTTGCAATCCATTCATTATTGTTTCATTCTACATTATGTGTGTGGTATACGTCTTCGCATGAGCGCACAGCGCGACTTGAAAATGCGGCCGTTCAACTTCGCGTACGGATTGAGTGCGAGGACACACAGTCAATGGCCAATCAAAAGCCGCCGCTCGTTTTACTTAATCTGCCATGTTGAATGATTAAGCTTCCTCCCTTATTACACTCCACGCCATGCATGTCTAGAATAAACGCGTCCCCTGGATACCTCTGTCTCTTCTCAGCTTTGCAATAGCTTAGCTAGTTCTGGGGGGTCTTACGAAAAATGTCACTGAGGTTTCTGAGTACATTCAGGCTTAGTTAGGCAGCTAATCCGCTACATGTGCATTAAGATAGTATTCAGTATATCTAATTTAACAAGAAATCAGTCGTTTTGTCTTTTATACTAGTTATTTCATTAATTTATTTGCTATCTCGAGAAAAAGACAAATTTTATTCACTCAAGATGTCAATGTGTCACAATTAGCTTTGATTCGATATCCTCTTTTAAACTAGGTAAGTGAAATATCCACATCGACGGATATATATCAGTAGAACGTATATATTAGTAGCCATTAGAGTGTATTATGGTCATAGAAGGTCAATTATTAATGATGATTATGAAATAGTTTAATTCGTAAGGCTGATTTTGAAGAATCAAATAATAAACACCTATCATAAGTACCTTTGCACGATTGTTAAATGCGCAATATCATATCTCAAAGATGATATGAGTCTGCGTCGAAAAGAAGCTCTCTACTTCCCATTTTTAGCATGGAACCATGGTAATATGTGGAACAGTTTATAGAATTACGCAGTTGGCAGATGCTTTTTAAGGGAATAACAATTGACATTCCTAGATGAATCGACCTGATATATTCAAGAATTCCTCACCAACAGACTAGAGAGACCCTTTATATTGTCCTTTGCACTCATATTTTGAGTTCATTGATCAATATGTTTATCAAATTTTCTTAACTGTTCAGATATTTTAGCATCTACAATGCTTACTTCACCACCTTTATAATCACCTAAGATGAAAAATGACTAAATATTTAAATTTCAAATGGATTAAATTTTCTAAAATCAGAGATAAATATTTGACAATTTCTGTCTAAACTGTACATTTTACTACAAAATTAAATAAATGACCAATTAATCTGATGGTATTATTAAGAATAACGCATCAAAGGAATTGAACAGAGCAATAATTAATTGAGGTGCTACAGAAAAAATCTCAGTTGTTATGGGATTTGTGGCGAAAATGAATTCAAATTTCTGCTTCAATGATTTACCGAATACGCACGATTTAAAAAATATTGATTTGAGCATTTGTTACTTATTTTGCGTTTCAAAATTACAGAATTGAATTTAAACCTGACTTGCTCATTGGTGAACTAAAGAGTTTGATATATTGGCCATTTTTTATCCAAATACATTTCAGGCATGAGCTTTGATTCGTTTTATGCCTTAGTATGGATTGACAGGTAAAGATGTCTCCTAAGAGTGAGCATTGAACTTTCTTAGACATGTAAAGGATGAGGTAATGCTAAATGGCCGATTATTCTACGCGTTAGAAAATAGTGATATCTTTGAAGTGGACTAGCTTATTCAAATGGGCGTAAGTTTACTCTTCGTAATCACTAATTGGCCATTTTATTGACCAATAGAGTAGTCAAACGCTGAAGTATCTTAACATGTATTTCAAAAAAATACATATTGTTATTAATCTAGAGGTGTTTTACTTCACTTCGTTCATACTGTTGGCATTGGAGTCACAGTCAAGTGAACTACATTTAATGAAGAAATCAATTATTTGGTGGTATTTTTAAGTTATTTTTCTCCTCATGAAAATACTGAAGCAAGCATTTAAATTAGATACAAAAATCAAAATATTTAATCACTGTTGTGAACTTTCTTCCCACTTTCACTCCATGGTCTGTTGTGTTGATTAATGAAGTATTGACATTATTCTTCGCTTTGCAGCTGTCTATGCTACGCTATAATGGACATTTTACATTCTTAAAAACCATTGACTTGTTTATTAAACATAACTGTAAACATACTTAATACAATTTGTAGGCCAATGTAAGTTCCACCAGGATGAAAGATGGTGAAACACCTGTTTTTATAGCGACAGGTAAAGGAGATTTAGCCATGATGGAATTACTACTGCTCTGCCATGCTGCAGCGCATCGCATAGATGCGAATGCAAATTATACCATTCACCGAGCCACTCTCCTGGAGCATTTGGAGGATGTAACTTTGCTCATGGACAAAGGAGGTCTAGCTTTTGTTGGAAATAGAAATTTTGACACCCCACTAATGATTGCCTCTAATGCATGGTCACACCGAAATTGTCAAATACCTCCTAAGTAAGAATATACCAATGATGTACCAACTGAATAAGAAAGGAAGATCTGAGCCACCGCACAGGCTATTAATTTCCGGTATTCAGTTAGGAGATTTTGTTACCTTTTTAGGGACATATTGATATTGTGACTTTTTACTCGATAAAGGTGATCCATCAAAAGATCGTGCTATCGAACTCAATCAAGTCTTACAAATTGCTGTTAATACTAACAACTTAGAAATTACAAGAATCATACTTGATAGCGGACCTGATCCTAACACAAAAGATATGGTTGGAATCCCCCTTATAACCATTCCTCTTTGCAGAAGGAACAAACTTATTGTGCGTCAGCTTCTATTAAAGGGCACTGATATAGACACACGCGACAGCAATGGATACACGCTACTTATGAGATCAAGTATCCTAGGAAATGCAAATCTTGTCCGGATGTTTATTAAATTGGATAAATAGCTAAAGTCATTCGTTACCATTCACACCAACAGACGTCAATTTGAGTGCTCTTTAAACCAATGGTACTGCCACGGCATTGTCCCTTGCAAAATTTTATGAAGACCAGGAGATTATAGAAATTGTGAAGAATGCCCTAAAAGAGGATTAATTGATTTTGACTGGAATAAAAAATTTATAGAAATAAGGAGTCTTAAATCTCAGTAATTTTAAATCTATAGGGCTGAAACACTGATTTTGTTGCTCAATTAAACGAGCGTTCATTGAGTGTCAATTTGTTGCTCTGCCATATGACATATTTTTGTACCATCATAACTATAGACCACGCTCTCTAAATAGCTACTCATTATAACTATAACTAATGAGTCCTTTGACAGGGTTCTTACCTCGCCAAATTGTGGCTAAGTTTCCATTGCCTTAAACCTTGCAGTTGGAAGTTTGATACGGTTGACATTCTATCATATGTATAATGCGCTGCTATGTAATTCTTTAATTAACAGTCTGGATCCTTAAATATGTAAAATATGGAAATGCTTAAAGGCTTCCTGTTTTCATTTTTAATGTGACTTCAAATATAAACATGTGCACATTACTTTTGCCTAATTTTCAACAGCTTTAAACCTAGTCCTAAACGATGCATAATAACGACTTTTTTGTTGATAATATTTTCATTCGCAAATAATGCCTTATTATTCTTACTGTTCTACAACTGTTAAAAAACTCGTGCGTTTGAGATTATTTGTACCTACTTAATTCTATACACATTGAAACAAATTTTCAAATCCTTTTAATGCTTATTGAAATGTTTAAGTTAATTTTAGGCGAATCTAACACCTAAACGCATATTTCGTCTAAAGGTGCTTTCTATTAGAATATTCACATTTAGTTGATGGCTTTTTCGCATTTCGACGCATCCTTAATTAAACGGTGCTCAAATTATTTTCGCCATGAAGAATTTTTTACTGGAAATCACTTATTTTCTTTTACGAAAATGCTGCAGTTATGCTGTTTTACACTCAATATTCCATATTCACTGAATGGTATTTATTTTGACCTTTTTGCCAAGCGTATAAGCCTATCAATTCAAAACCCTGTGACAAGACAATATTTCGCCACATGCTCGAATATTTATGTGATTTCTCCCCATTAAATAGTTGCTTCGGAGTCAATGTCCTCGAAGAAATTTGCAGCTATGTCATTTTTGCACCTCTTCACTGTCAAAAAACTCTGAGGAGAAGTAAAAAAATGAAAGACAAAACCTAAACAAGCGTTGAGAAAAGATTCGAAGTAACGAGCTAAATTTTGCGAGTATTTGCGTGATCAGGTTTATTCTCCCATTGCATTCATCCTTTACAAAAATTTTCAAGCTCTTAATCTTTTGTCTGGTACAGACAACTTTAACTCCATTGTAGTTTTGGCCATCCACCTAGCCCTGAAATAGTATGGGTTTTATAAAATAAACATAACCCTGATCCTTCTTAGCTATTTCATAAGACTCTCAAAAAATTTCTCAGAACTTCAACCACTTTCTAACTTTCATATTTCATTGCTGCACATCAAAATTTAAAATGTAATAATCTTACCCCGGAAAACCAAATGCTTTCAGTTAAAAATATCTATTGGTAATCCGTGCTGGAAGAATTGCACTTTTTTTTCTAATTAACAGCAGGTATAGCCTAGACAAACTTGACGGAGCTTGCTAAGTTTTAATTCTACGATTAATCCGCTTAGTTGACCAAAGAGGGCTTACAATTTCCAGATGACGAAATGCTTGGTGCATAGAGGAAATTGACATCTACAGAACGATAATTACTGAGGTAGATAATGTGCAGAAAACTTTGATACTTATTTTTATGAATATGTGCCTTGAAAATTAAAGTGACATAATTTTCCTTTAAACTACTCACTAAATCGACTACATTCCTATTATATTTTCTTACAAAAACACAACAAATTACACCTCAAAAGTCAATTCATTTTTAAATTGAAGCTAACAATACCCGATTTGCTACAAAAGTCAGGACTCAATAATAACGTGTAGGTCTTGATCCAAAATTTTGTGAGGTAACAGCTAAGTCCATTTTAAGCAATTCGCAAGTTTGAAGAAGAACTTTAAGTAAATAGTCAATTAAATTTTGCCTCACACCACTCGGCGAATGTTGTTCAAGGTCTCCTGAGAACTCCAAAGTAATGATCGAATAGATGATTGCCCTAGAACCCTGGAGATTCAGCATACCAATGCAGAATGGTTGCATGCATTCAGACAGATCTTTGTTACATTCATTTGGAAGACATGGCTACTAACCGAGAATGGAAATGCTTATGGTGTCACACCTAAATTCGCATATCTAAACTGAAAAAAATGAAGAGCCTCTTTCGTTTTTCCTTAATTACTTGACTTCTAGAGTGTCTGCTTCATGTTGTTAACGAAGAGCATTGTCTGAGCATTTCTCTAGGATGATATGAAGGGATTAGATGCGGGTAATAAAATGGGTCTAACAGAAGTCAATAAGGAGGATCGAAAATAATCATATGCTGCTATTACATTTTTTAACTTCGATCAAATTGAATTCAGATTAGTCTGTTCAGTGTTTTAAAACTCAGTCAGTGCAAGATTCAAGCTTAGAGCTAACACCTGCACATAACCTTTCAAAAATCATTATTGGTTATAAATTTTATCACTAATTATAGAGTGTCGGTATTGCTTCAAATTTTTTTGGACCAACTTCGTTGCCCATATTAAAGACGTCCTACAGTCTGCTCTGAAAATATTAATTCTACAATTAATATTTTCGTTTTAAATGAGATTTCATTGACTCAGTTTTAGTAAAAGTTAAATTTTGATGTGAAAGTTAGTCTATTTAGGAATCTATATTTGGAAGAAAATAATTAACGAAGATGCAAAGATAGATACATCTTTTGAATAAAGGGAAATTCAAAATCCCCCATACAGTAATTAGGTCGAAGTGACACAGATTTCCTCAATACCGCGATGCCAGGTTTCACCGGTAAGAACCTCTTGCATAGATTTTTACTATAAATACATGTTAGAGTGGAATACCTACAAGTACCATTTTTATTAATGGAAAACTATGAAGAGCAATAAACAGAAAATGGGGATTTGTCTAAGAGTCTGGTTCTCTATCGTCTGAGTTGTCAGTTTTTATCGATTTTAATAAATCCAAAGCTTATTTTTAAGTATGAAATAAAGATTTATGTGAAAGTAATTCTTTAATTAGAATAATTAACGAATTTGTTAATTTACAAAATTTTTATACAAGGGTAAGTAGATTTAATTCAAGAAAAAGCGATTACTTTGAGTAAATAGTAGAAATTTAATTAAACTAATATCAGTATTGATTTTTTTTTTGGGAGGGGGGGGGGGGGGAGAGTATTTCTGAAAAAGATATGGCATGCTCGGAGTTTAAACTTGAAGTCGTCATACAAGGTTGCTCATTTTATCAAACAAACGAACAGACACTTACATATTTGCATTTTAAGCATCTTTTAAATCAACGTCACACTATATCTCTGATTCATAAAAATGATAGCAATTTTTAATCATTAAGAATAAGTCACTTGGCCTTGAGACGCGTGATTAATTCTGCCAGAACATCAGGATATTTTTAAGTTTCATCCACCTGCTAGTTACTCTGCCATAGATGTGTATTAAGTTTATACTCTACGAACAGAAAAAATTGATGTGGTACTATCGAAATCTTTAATTTCTTCTAATGATCTAAAAATTTGAGTAAAACATGGAATGTGGGATTATGAGACGGTAAACAAATCACAATTTTCCCTCCTAAAATCTATTATCTAGGCGTTTGATGAAATGGCAAATTTGCAATTTCTAATCCTCATGGTCATAGAGGACAATAATTTCAACTAAGACTGTGGGGAAATTGCTGCTTTAATGACCAAAACCTCAAAATTTTGCGGCTTTCTCCTTTTGCTAATAAATAAAATACTTAATACTCTGAGCCAGTTCCTTAAATCTTATCCATAATACGACCTTTAATTTACTATACTTGATTTAGTTTGATTAATCTAGGTTATTAGTTTCAACTTCTTTGCTTAATCAAAGCTTTGCATCTACAAATATCTCGGCAAAATGCAAAAAATCAAGTGCTTTTTCTGTTCACTTTTATTTTCCTTTCGGAACTTTTTCAATAATATAATTACCCTCATAGGCACATGTTGACAGACAATGCAAACTTTGGTGGCAATTGTAGGATTAAAATGGAATGTAGAAATTTCTATCTTCATAATCGTTTGTTTACCTAGATTTCCACATAAATCTTGAGGTGCGCTCTTCAATTATAGAACATTACGTTACCAATTTATCAATTAATGCGAATGAATGTGTCTTTAATTATGATCGGAACTAAACAAAACTTAACAGGAAAATATCATCCGGTTATAATTAGTTTCAGAGAACAGGCCTAAAAAAGTCATCGGAGAGTTTTGAGGCATTTAAATTCCAAGAAGTGCAGTGCTTTTAGCTTATCTCATTCACGATTTATGCATGTGCGAATTTTTGTAACACCTCAAATCGAGCTTCAAAGGCGTTAGAGATTTATTGCTGTTGCAGTAAACAGACCACTTTCTATAAGGGATGTATCTGTTGCATAATCGTCTTCAGCCGCAACGTAAATATCACCTTCATCACAATAATCCTAAAGCACGATAATTAATGCGATTTCTTTGATTTCTCATAAACATGGGCTCCATTGCATGTATTCCTACTTGTTTCTTTTTGTTCTTCTTCCAAATTTCTCTTGCCTTGCTAGAAAGCTCCGACACACACATGACAAAAATGGAATGCAGTAAAAATGAGCGCAATACTGCTTAAGTTATGAGAATACAAAGAAATCGGAAGAACCGTGCTCGACGATAGTAGAGAAACGCATTTGAGGGTTCTTGTGATGGGGATAATAATTACGGGTTGGATAAAGACGACACCGCATTTTATGACCACGAGGAAAAAGAAGCCGATTATGCAACAGAAAACGCGAGGGCTGTCACCATCAAAGCTTATTTCGCCTAGCACATGAGCCCTTGGATATATGCACGCATATCTGATGCAGTCAACAGGTGCGTGGGTTGGAACATAAACACACAATGACGACATGAAAAATAATTAATCTACAATGTGTGCGTATTCGCGTTTCACTTATGAATCTCCCTTTGAAGCGTTATTGAACCTATTAAGAAATATACAAAGAAACCTTGAAAACACTTATGAATGCTTATGATACAGGCTGCATTCTGCCATAAATATTTTTCACATTCCTTCATTTGCTCTGGATAATTCTCCATTTAAATAAGTTCAATTGATGCAATTATGAATGGGCTTATAAAAGTTCATAGATAATTCATATTCTCAAATGACTTTATTTTTTACTATTTTCATTTTATGTTTTGCAAAATTAAAATTAAATTAATAAAACTGAAACAAAATTCAGGAAATATCAGTAAAACCCAATGGATCGTGGATTACTTGTTTCCAAGGAGAGTTTGAGAGAAAAATTATGGCGATGAAGGAATCTTGTTTCGCTGGAAAAATAAAAATTCAAATTCCCATTGCATCGTACGATCGGATAGTGACTTAGAATCGTACGATCCATAAATCCTTGAGTTATTGCATGTTTTCAGTGAACAACCTTTTGATTATCTTATGAATTTAAAACTGAAAGGTCAACTTTGTCAAATCTAAAATTATAAAGGACAGATAAGAGCCAAGATGAGAGAGTTGCCATTTTTTTGCCAACATTTTCTTTCTAAAATACGACAATGGATTTATTAATATCATTAATAATTTTATTTTTGCATTTAACACTAACAGAAAATTAACTTTAAACGAAAATGCACGAAATTATTCAATAAGGTGCTCCGTTATTTATTAATAACTGAAGGGGCAAATTTTCATTATAATTGAATAAATGATTCCGAAGTTGTAAAATTATGTCGCCAATTAAAATTGATTTATAACCAATTGAATGGCATATAATAAGAAGCAATTAGTATTGTAAAGAAATAAATTACAAACCACGAGTTATATATCTATTTCAGTCTACAAAAATAGAATTTTTACCAACCTGATAGACACAGTCATAGAGTAGGCATTTATGTAATTACTGAACTTGACTTGTATTGAGATATTGAAGGAAGTCGAGTAATTCAAATCCATGACTGGTTTTATGGCAGCGGATGTGAGTCAGAAAAATGCATTACGTCAGAGACTGAGGAGAGGAAATATTGAAGCAAGTATTCTTTAACGCTGCCTCTATGATGTCTGTTATAATGAGATTATAGAATATTACTAAAATCATGTAATACTGCACCGCACATTTACTCACGTGGAAGAGCACTCTTGAGAAAGAATGGAATTTCGAATTTTACATTGTGAAACAATGAACTTCTAAAACGGGACTCTTACATTTAGTACATATTATTTTAAACCACCAATTTTATCTTATAAAAAACTTTAAAAAATCCGATTTCGCGGGTTTTTTTTTAAATTGCAATTTATTCGACAAACGTTAATAAAAGCCCAAAGTCCTAACACAGGTCAGGTGAAAACTTATTTTAATGAGCCTGCAAATTTCATATGATTTTAGATTTCCGCAGGAACTAAAGTATTCATTAAAATATAATCCTTTTTTTTCACTTTAAATAGATAGACGCATTTATTCTAATCTTCAAAATTATCATCTTGATAAACCTAGAAATAATTTTGCCACAATTGCGGTACATTTCCACCAAATCAATAAATCCAAGATCAAGAGCACTTGTTGTTGTAAACATTGTATTAGACAAAAGAAATGTTTGAGTAGGAATTTCATCAATTAGCTAACACTTGTGTCTATTAGAGAAGATATAATGTCACCCACTTAAGTTAATTATGTCTAATACGGGTAGATAACATTGTAGATTGCCATTCAAATTACCTTTATAGCCCCATAAAACACCAAGCGTCTTTTTATTTCAATGGCAATAGTATACCGACAAATTTTGTTTGAAATAGTAGCAAGACTAATTAATATTTTGAACTATTTTTTAACCAAAACAAGATTTAAATTTAAGCAACTGATGCTTACGAGAGTCTATTTTACATTTTTTTCACAAATAATGTACTCCTTTAATCCATTATATTGTTATATCTGGAGTAGTGGATTGAAATTTTAATGGTTCTCTCACTGTGTTGCAAACATCTACGGTTTTGAGTTTAGCAGCCTGATGCCATAGATAAATGAGCCTCCTTCAGCACTGAATCTTTAGCTATTGCATTTTGCCCATCACCTGCAATCACACTTTAGTGAATGTATAATGATATTTCCTTCCACAGTATAATTATGTTTGTAGATGGGACAATAAAGACCTCAAGTTGATCGGTATTCTTTAAGATTTCAGTATTTTTATACACATTTCAGACAAGAACTATGATCAACCAATGGTGACTTTGGCTTGCGGTCCTTTAGCTTCCAAATTTACTGAGAAAGGGGTTACACCCTGAAAATTTGCTGATCCAGAGGAAAGTTATAGACTTTTTTCACAGTCAAACTGATGTTCATAAGCTCTAAATGTCTATAATTCAGAACTACTAGAAAAGACTGGAAAGATAGCTGCACCAGCTCCATAATTCAAAACATTTGAAGCCTCTTTGATTGGTGTACTTGGATTCATCAAAATATTGGTGTTACACTAAGGACCTATTGATGCAGACTTCGATTAAGATATCTTAGCTAAAGTAAAAGCCAAGTAAAAGGAACCTGATATAATATTATTCCACCGCCGAAATAAATTTAACATTTTTACGATATCACCATATATGAGATAAATATACGAAAAAGCGCCCAGAGTAAAATTAGAGTAAAAAAAAATTAGAACAGTGGTTTTTATTGAAATTCTGGGAGTAAATTTAATATAGAACCTTTTATATTAATAACGGAATGTGTGGGTAATATATAAATTGACTCTGTTAAATACGTACTAATTACTTCAGCATATTTTATTTGAGCATAAATGTCATCCAGTCAATCTAAAATCCATCAGTGGAATGTAGCGGTTTTCAAATCTTAATATTTAAATATAGAATTTCCTAACAGTAAGATATGGGGTAGTCTGCTTGGGGTTACGGAAACTATATGTTATAGCTATGATATATACAATAGCAATATACATAAGGTTAAAAAATAGTCTTCGCCTTCAACTCAATGCCTTTTATTATGATAGAGATCTATCTTCCTTTTAAACACATTAAATGGAACTATAATAGAGCCGAATTTCAAAATTTCCCGAAATTGTGGAGGTACTAACTATTTGAATGACCGATGCATAATTGCCAGTAGTTAATAAATCCGACCAGAATTGCAAATGATAAAACATTGACTACTGAAATTTCAGTAGAGCCATTTCACTAGTTTCTCTTTTTTTAAAAGCACTGTAAGTGTTGGATATAAAGGCGAAACCCATATGTAATTATGAAAATTAACCATCGTTCTGTTATTCCAAAACTTCTATGGGAGTCCCATTCAGCCCAATGGAGGCAATAAAAAGATTATACATTTTCTTAGTTATGAAAAAACTGTCCAAGAAGAATAGAAAGTCTTAGTTTTGGCAGGACCGCCGCAATTATTACCTCAACTAAAGTCTGTTCCTGTCTCCAAAAGATTAAACCACAATTATAGTAAAATTTGTTTAAAAAATCTAAAGTAGATAGCCGTTAATTATATTGAAGTGCTTACAAAAATTGTGACACATGCCTTAAAATCGAGTGAATCGCTGTTCTTTGGACGGTTTGATCAATAAGGACTTTCATTAATCCGTTTTTTGGTTGGCTAAGGTCATATTAAGGACAGTAATAATTGATAAGTCACACTCTTGAAGGTGGCCTACAAAAGTGGCATTAGATGTCCTTCAAAATGGTATTTAAAAATGTGGCCAAATGCGTTAACCAGATCCATAAAAGAGGGTTTAAAATCCCGAATTAAATAGATTGAATCTTCCTAACGCCCCCCCAAACTCCTCTGTTCTCTGTAGATAAGCATCTATTTGCCTAAATAGTACAATATTCTCTTTCTTTATTCGTGATCATATATATGTATATATATTGGTTCTTTCTCTAAGCCGAACTTAATTAATAGCCTTACATAAGCATTTGAATCACATGCTATTTGAATTCAAACATAGCTTATAAATTCATTAATGCGCTATTATCTGAAGAGCTCAGTTAGATTCGTAGCGGTATTCTGACAGCATATACTTAAGTTGCTAAGACGAATCAGAGATTTTTTCACTTTTATTAAGCTCGTTTAATTCTTAATAAATCCTAAGATTAAAATTATCTTCAATATTTAAAGAGAAAAATGTAAATGGTTAATTTAATACGTGCAAAAATTACAAAATAACAAATATTATTATTTTATATGAAGATTACTTATATGTGTGTTGATTTAATCGGTCAGATTTTCATAAAAGTCAAATAAAAAATACCACCCCTTTGTGTAACGCTTATGTTTTTAAATT
This sequence comes from Hymenolepis microstoma, assembly GCA_000469805.3. Lineage (NCBI taxonomy): Eukaryota > Metazoa > Platyhelminthes > Cestoda > Cyclophyllidea > Hymenolepididae > Hymenolepis > Hymenolepis microstoma. The sequence continues at coordinate 2,108,703 of LR215995.1, read as the reverse complement.
TCAAAATTCAAATAAAATTCCCCATTATTTATCACTTACAATATGATTTTCTACCTTCGTACCTGAGCATTTGAAGTAAATATCATAAAGCTTCAACTCAATTATGATTTGATATTTAATTAAAATTTAACGTTACTGAAATGTATTTTTTTGTCTGAAAATGTCTTAAGTATCTTGCATTTATTTATTGGCATTTCTAATTAGTATGGATTTATTCTAGTCAAAAATACATAAATAAAAGTGGAAATTTTTAAACTCACTAACATTCCAGAAACAAAAGGAGGTGTGAAATAGCTCATAAAGACTTCAACAAATGTTTGTTGCAAATTTCACATTTACGATCACTATTACAATTTTTTTAAAACAGGAATATTTTTTCCAATGTGTCTGATGTTTTATGAAAGATGAAACACAATTTTAAAAGAACGCAAATAAAATTCGATGATGGCTTAACTTGTGGAATGCAATGAAAATCACTTGCTTTTCAATGACTTTTTATCAGTGGGATTACTTTAAGTGAAAAAAGCCGAACACGCCATCCCAAAGATTGGAATTTTCCGTCACTATAATAGAACAGCCGTCGTATTAATGTTTCTTTTATTTTTTCGTCTCTTTATTTTAGATATGTGTAATCCATCGGTCAACCAAAACTTTCATATTATTTGCCATTTGAATTTTAAGTTATTTTTCCTGCCAGAAATAAAATAGGAGCCAATTTGAGGTGATAAATGCCTTATAACCTACGAGGCTATCCATAATCCGAAATTCTGGTTATAAAACTGTCTCATGAAATATTGCAATAGCAGGATATTATAATTAAAATTTCTCACAATATTCCATTTCTCCAAATAGTTTTTTTATTTGAAGCTTAAATTGAAGCGCTTTTTGTAATGTATACCAATGGGTAAAGTATTATATTAATGAAAACTTAATGATATAATTAGAATCTAAATAATCAAAGTAGGACTACCACTATTTATTATTTATATTCTCGTAAAAAATCGATCATTGTGTTCAATAAATTATTACGTATGCATGTTTAAATTATGTAAAATCGTCATCAACCACTGATTGAAGAATTTATCTGCACAATTCTTAAACTTTTGCAGCCGCAAAATAACGTCAAAATTAAGCGTATTAAAGTTGTGGCAAGATACAATTTGGCTTCCGCGTGTGATTCATTTATATGTTTTATTACAATACGTAAAGAAATTGCACAGTTATGGATCTCCCAATGTCTAAAAGTATTCTAATCTAAAATATGCCACGCTGTTATTTATTAGTGACTATTCAAGTTATTGCTACCAATCCATTTACACGGAAAAAAAGGATTTTAAAAGATGCCGGAAAGCTCTATTTCAATGGTCAACTAAAAGGGAATCAGAGGAGAAAAGTAAACGCAATTTAAGTTTACAAAAGAAAAGGGAACAGCTCTGTTCTTTTAGTTTGGTTTTTTTGTACCGTTATCTGTTGTGGTTGTCTTTTTGCATGTTTTTAATGCAAGAAAAATTTTTTTAAGAATTTTCTTCGCATTAAATATAATTTATAATAATTTGTATTATGACAACAACTATCTATATTCCCCAAAATACTAATAGTTCCTTAAAATGATTTCATTTTATAGTGATTTCTTTCCACCCTATCTTAAAGCATAACGTAATTCTCTTAAGTAAATATTCCAATATGCATTTTTAAAACGAAATTGTCAATATTACCCATTTAGAACTTGAAGCTAAAGATTAATCGTGCTTCTAGTACAAATATCGGATCCTTTAAATTTAAAGCTTTCTTTTGCGTTCATTCAAAAAATATCCTTTCAAAATAAACAAGATAACTAATTATAATTATATGAATTCCATATGCAGTAAGTACACCTAATTTTATTCGATTGTTTATTAGAGCTCGACTCTAGCTAAAATATTTAAACTTTATGAGGCATTATGGCTTCAGAGTGATGGAGACAGCTTTTCCATGTGTCTAATATTTAGTGTGAAACGTCTGGAAGTTTGTGCTGTATCAAAATAAGGCCAGAATATAATGATTATTTGTCTATTAAATACGAGTATTACATTTTATTATTACGCTCATAAGATTGTTTCATATATTATCTTTTTTGTGAATTCAAACGCAAATTCAGGTTCTGCTTCGTCAAGATTTTTTAATGAAATTATCTTTTCTTTATTTTAAACTTCTATTTAAAGTGTTAAATTACAGTTTTCTTTGCGTGAAAATATTCAAGCTAATGCAACGGCTTTGTGAATAAGTGATCTTTAATGTGGTTAACGTAGTTCTAACTGCATTAACTCTTAAAAAGGCAATCTTCCGTTTTTCTTAATTAAAACTGATTTAAGAGAAACAGGTGGTTTCCTTGACAACTATTGTCGCTTACTTAAAATACGTTAATGAAGATAAATCAAAAACTACTTATTTTGATATAGTGTAGAGATAAATTAATTTGCATTTGAAAATATATTATTATTTAACAATAGAAGGGTTTTCCATCGCGTTCAAAAAAGTTTGCTATTGATTCCACCATATTATTTTCAGTTACTTCGTGAGTACTTTCAGTATTTCATTTAAAGTGCAATAAGAACAGTCGCGTTTGGAAAATATGCAATATATGAAAAAATAGTTGACCTTTACGTTAAGGACTGTGGATATGACCTTTTTATGCATAGAAGCATGCAACATATTGCCATTAGAATAAAGTATTTAATTTGAAGTAATGACCATTTGTAATAATACGAAATATGGTATAATTCAGCAGGCCAACAGTCCATAACCTACATTTTAATTTGTGCTCCATTCTTACACTTGTAATTTATACAAAAAACAACAATACCCATCGGTATTTGAATCGTTCTCAATTTGAAATTCTTCCCTTCCATTGGTGGGTAGACTACATAATTGTACAATTATTTTAATTCAATTAAATAAAATATAGCAGACTCATATTAACAACCTTTAAGCTCTTCAACAAATTCAATAAATTCATGAATTTGATACCTAATGCAATTTAAATAATTTGAATACCCTATAAACTAAGGCATATAATTTACGAAAAGAGCGGTAAGATATCGAGATCATCAAAAAAATGTAAAAGAACTTATAATGTTTAAGAATGCGGTTGAGCACAAGTTTTGAGAAAATAAACGAAACAACAAAGACTGGCCAAAATTCGAAAGTTTGGTTCAATTCAAATGAGAAATAAATCTTAGGGGGATCCAAATTATCACTGTAATGCGCTGTATATTACGACGGACATTATTTTGCATAAATTCACACACACTCATGCACACACATAATATATATATATATATATATATATATATATATGACTTTTATATAGTCCTAAACACGCTTTTTCGGAAAAAAATTGCCGGCAGAGTTCATAATGGCTATTCAAATAAATCTTAAAAGGGAGTAGGTTGGTTGCTATGCGCCCAGCTTTTAAGTCCACATTTCTTCGCATAACTTCAACATTTTAATAAATATTAACCATTTATTGAATTTTTCTAGATAGCAATGAAGATATTCACCATACAACATTATGCAATTGATTGCATTGCATGCTTCGAAAGGACATATTGTCAGAATATGTAATTTTCTCAAAAAATCAATAATAGATAATACTTTTTGAGCACATTGAAGCTAATTTGAAATAATGATGGGCATTGGATTAGTTATTAAGTTCGAATCGCTTACAATTTTAATGACAATGAATTCGGAACCTTTCGTTATACCATACATTCTGGATAAAAGCTTAAAATATCTAGAAATTTTTTCGGTTATTGCTCTTTTTCTTTCAATAAGCTATACTGTTATTATCGTTACTATTTAATGGTAGTTATTTCAAAAGATTAATCGGACTGCGGATTGCTGCACTAATAAGACTTCACTTACGCTCCGCAATCTATTTAGAAAGATCTCCTAGCGTGGAATGATTTCCATTATGAGTTAAGCTACAACAACGATATAAGGGAAACCGATATATGACGTGGGCTGTGTGCATGTTGGGTTGTTTTTGTGATGAAATGGGGCAAAATCAGTAAATACCGTTTGGGGAAGAAAACTCTGCAATGTCTATTAGTTATTAATAGGTAGAGAGGTCTTTGCATTTGCCGATTCCTTTACTCCCTAGAGTGATTTGCATCACTTCCGAAATGTTCTAGAATACTCAAGAGCTTCTTTGTTTCAGCCATGTTGTAATCCCCACTGGTTTAAACTGAAAATGGAGCCTTGTATTTAAAAAGAAATTCTGCAAGGCATATGATTGAGCTTGTGAGATTTCAGAACAATTAAGCCATTATTACAGCTTGTTTTAAGCTTCATAGTTTTATATGCGTGAGAAATATGAGCTAAATGATTTTATGCAAAATATATTCTCAATTTTTTGGTCATTGATCCTAATCAATAACCAGTATGTCATTTAGATTATTCCAAAAATTGTATTCATTTATCTATTTATATAATTTTAGCAGATGTTCTGAAGGTTATAAGCAAGTTAGATCATCAATGATTAATTCATGTTCTAAGTATATTTAATGCTGTATTTAATAAATTTTCTGAAAGAACGTCTCAGAGTTTTTTTACCATATTTAAATAAATATTACCATGGGTAATCGAGGCACTCGTAAATGAATAAATCATTAAATTAAGTCAGGTTTGCTTCATAGCATATTAAACCATTGACCATTTTACAGTTTAAGATGCAAATTAAATAAGACGTTATGTAGAAAATATCGTAAAATGCGGATTAGCGAATATTCTAGTTATTTAAAAGAATATCTCAATTTGACACTTTAAGTTCATAAAAATTATCGTATTCTAATGAACTTTTACTTTCCATAATACCATAATTTAAATTATTTTTCAGGATTTAAATTTTACTTAATTGAAAAGCTTGAAAAATAAATGAATTTTAATTGTGCGGTGACCATAAACATGGAATATGTTTGCATTGGCTCGTATGTATAAAAATTAGTCTTGTAATTACTCAGTTCAATTAAACAGCCGTTGCTAAGATGTCACAAGGCAAACGACCAACATTCTTTTCACAATTTCCGTATCGAAATTGAAACAAATATATATTATTTGAAATTACTTTAAATGATAATTTTAAATCACATCAATTAGTGCACTAAATATATATTTAAACGAAGATGCTATCATGGGACAAGTTGATTGAAAGTCTTCATTCAGTAGTTAAGCCCATTTGTCCTTTTTACTGATAATTTTGTAAAATTTGACAACTTTAAAATTTTAGCAATATTAACCTTATTTTAATATTATATTTCTAACGCCCACCAAGTTCATTTACTAAAAATATCATATTACTTTCCATCTAGTCAGAGTCATTAAAATTTCGTTAAAATGGTGACATTAAAAGAATAAGTTCAACATATGGTTTACGATGAAGCAACTTTTAGCCAGTCAACAGTGTAACATTTTGGTCGTCACAGTGACAAAAAATAGTATCCATTAACACGAGAATAGAAAAAATGATCTGAATCTGGCCATGGAATATGGATCACTTTTTCAAATGCGCTTTGAAAACTTATTCGCCTGAGATAGTCAACAAAACAGAAAATAAATATACTTCTTTACAGTTCAATTTTTGTAAGTTTTAAATTCTTTAACGGGTAACCCATCATCTAACTAGAAATATAATAACTGAAGAAGTTTTTCTATGTTCTAATAACTTAATCAAAATTTCAAAATTTGGTCAAATTCACTTTCTATGGAAAATCATAACTATTTCTTTGCAAGTTTATATGTCAGAATTAGCAAACGCCTCTAATAAACTTGCTAATTTATTTAAAATCAGAAACTTAATTTAATAATCTAATGCCTGCACTTCAATTAATGGATTTGTGGAGGCTTTTTCATTCCTATGCAAGCTATCAGAATAAATAGGTCACTTATTGACAAGTTGAGTTGAACAGATATAGGCGAATTAGTGGAAATAAAGTTTATGGATCGGTGACTAAACGAAAGCTATCAAGTGAAAAGCACATGTCAAGCTAATAAAACGGACAGCAAATTTATATAGATCTTATATTATGTGATGGCATTAGTTACTTCAAAAAAGTAATTCTAAGTGCAGAATAGCATAGAACCAAATTCTCTTCAGCAAAAATTTATTGTAACGAACTTTCGCCACTAGTGATGCTAATAGGGCAATAGAAGTTGAAGACATTGTCAGAACTCTACTATTAAGTTCAAAAAGTGAATTAACAAAAAATCCCGTTCAAATATTTTTACACTTTCCTTTAGTTACAAAAGCTGATTCCGGCAATATGTACAGATTCATTGAAAGATTTAAAAATCGTATGTTATTAAATATATTTCGCGTTATTTTAATAACTTTTAACAACTAACTATATTTCATTCAATTAGCAATTGCGAGAAGGGGAAATAATCAACTGGTAAAAGGCCTTAATTCTGCTAAATCTAGTGAAATTCAGAAAATCGGAACTTTATTCATGTTATATTCATATATGCCCATTAGTTTAGTCCCGAAATTTTCAACAACCCATAAATTTAATGTCCATAAAGTTTGATTCTATACGATTTTATAGAACTTCCATAGAGAAAACAATTTTTTAATTTTATCTAAGAGCTACAATTTGTGGTATTATGATAGGTAAAAGGATATGAGATAGTCAACTTTGGATATATAAGGCATATAAGTTTTAAGGAGAAGTTAACTAGAATTGACAATTTCTATTCAAATTAATTTATTTATGGTTTAACCAAACTATGGTTATGCACTGTACTGAATTTTGGCAAAAGTGTTTCATTTCTTGGACTTTTGTCTAATCCATTTAAGCCATTTTTAATATACAGAAGTAAATTAAATCGCATAAAACACCACGAAGATCAATACAGCTTAAACCAGCAAACATTTAAAACTATCACTGTAACCTCAATTTTTCATTAAATTCAAATCTAAAATTAATTTAACGATCTCTTTGCCAACTACCCCCATACAACGCTCACAATACCTGTCACATTTCGAAAAATGGCACCTTATGTTTTGCATTTTATTAATTTCTTTTAAGATTCAAACTTTATTTAACTCCCATTATATAATTCTGCCAGATCTTCGTTTCGGTCATGTTTCTAGTCAATAATTAAATATGCGATTGAACACCACATTAGCAAGTAATAGATTTGCATGCTATTGCATTTTTAATCCTAATTTGAAGAAAAAGGTTTAATTACCATGCATTATTTTCAATTTCCTTTATTGACTTATTTAAATTTACGAGAAGATTCTTATATTATTACTAAGAAATACCATCATAAATAATTGCATTTAAAAATCACTTTATTTGAACGAAGCAGCAAAGTAATCGGTTATATGGTGAAAATAAGCAAAATCGGTGACAATTAAAGAATATTAACGTTAGATTGAAGCTCAAAGATATAAAATTCAATATTATATGTAAATATTGATTTCAATTTAGGCAGAACAATCAATATTTTATCGAATAACATTATTTTTTAAAATGCATATGCAAATTTATTGCACGACTGTTTAAACGTTTGAATTAAACAAAAGGATGCATGATTTCCAACTTCTAACCCATTGAAGAGAGACCCCTATTTGATATCACCTCTTAATTCCCTGTTCCATATACGCTGTAATTTTTATTTCAATAGGTATATCTTCAAAATGCATTTCATAATTTTGCTGAACAGCCCTAAGTTTGAACCCCAAACCTGAAAGTACGTATCCTCTTGCACAAAAATTGAAGAAGAAAGATTGCGTGACGACATTCCTTTTTGCACACTTGTTACACTTGAACAGAAGTACTGCCAAACCAAAAATTACTATTTTTTCTTTAAGCTTATAGTTTATAAGGCATTTTCAGAGTAGCAACTGTAATCGTTCATGTTCTAATTTTAGTTCTATTGTAAATTTGCCACATTACTGGAACTCAATTTGGACACAATAACACGATATAGTCGATTTCAGATGACCAAACGAACATAACTTTATTTTACCAAACAAAATATTTTACCGACGATCGGTCAACGTAATTGAACATCGCAATAGTTCTTGCATTTTCTTAACCAATATTCCTATCCACTTTGAGTTTTATGCAAACCTTACTGAAAAATGAAACTGATTTATTTAGGAATTAGATTTTACTCCAAATGGAATTTGTTAGAGCTTAAGCAAAATTTCATTTATGAATTATTAATAACTTTAAATTAAATAGGATTCTTTCACAGTTGGGAATTTTTTAATTCCACAACACATATCACCCAGCAAATATTAATGGCCATAGCTGGAATTCATCGTTATTTCAATTCTGACTTCTTATTTTGGAAGTTGTTTTCTGAATTGCGGAGGACATTTGCAAAGAAATTTGTATTCAAATATGTTCATGTAAACTTGAATGTACATTAAGGCAGTTCTAAATAAAATTAATCGCTCAGTTGTTAATCATTTTTCGAATTTTAAAGTTGGTATTTTACATCAGTGTAAGAAGATTAGTTTAAAAATGATAAGTCAAATTAGAAAGTTGAGGGGACCAGAGATTTATCTTTCGCTCACATTTAGGTCACACTTAATACAAGGGGAAAATTAATCTTATTTAATTTATTTTTAATTGGCTTATCGATTATATTTGTCTATTTAAAATAAAAAATAAGTAGGAGTGATGTAAATGCATTTGATGTATCGATTCTAATATGTTGTTCACTTTTAAATTATGTTTCTCATAAATTTGTAACTATCAATTTTATATACACCAAGTTAGAGAGGTTAACACTTAATAATGGTACTATTATAGTATTTTTAAATATTTTAAGTATGTATTAATAGGGGATGTACAAACTCCTCGACTTTAATATAAAGCTAAAAAATTCAAATTTAATTAAATATAAACTGATGTGTGATTTTCAGAATTTACTTGTCCATGAGTTTTGTCATGCACTATTATAAATATATAAATATAAATATATAAAAATATATAGATATATATATATGTAGAGATGGCTTATGCTTTTAGAACAAATTACAGTATTCTTTATATATCTGATCATTTCAAATCTATTTAGTCTATAAGTGGTGAAGACAATTTGTACTAGTGCGAAGGCTAAAATAAAACGCCCTCGCTTTGAACCGGTATGTAATTGCACGAGTAACTTGTAGCGGATTAGCTACCTTAATAAGCCTGGACTGTTCTCAGGAACCTCAGTGACAGTTTCTCCTAGTTCGTAAGACCTCCAGAATTAGCTAGGCTAGTTGCAAAGCTAAGAAGAGGCAGAGGTATCCAGAGAACGCGTTTATTCTAGACATGCATGGCGTGAAGTGTAACAAGGGGGGAGCTTAGTCATTCAACATGGCGGGTTAAGAAAAACGAGCGGAGGTTTTTGATTGGCCATTGGCTGTGTCCCCACACTCAATCCGTACGCGAAGTTGAACGGCCGCACCTTCAAGTCACGCTGTGCGCTCATGCGATGACGTGTCCCACAAACTAATAATAATAAATGATATATGTATATTTTGTATTAATTAGATTTTGATCCTTAGAGTTATTGATGGAACATCCATAATTTCATTTATAATGAAGATTTTATTGGTCAAATTTAAAAAAATAGTGTCCACTACTAGGATTGATTAATGATTTTCTCCCAGTGAGAGTAGTTGATAAGCCATTTTTCAAGGAAAGCTGCTGCGTTTTATATATTAAAACATTATCAGCACATAAAGTCTGCTATAACATACTCTGCTGGACCCTCGTACTCTGCAGTTAACATATACACTTAGTTTAAAGTTCTTCATAATAAAAGTTCTTCTTGGGGAACCCACTCTTCGTATCTCCGCTTACCCAAATCACCTCTATCCCATAGTATTTGTGCTAAACCTGTAAACGATAGGACTTACCCTTCCTGATTAAATAATATCCGTCAATCGACACTACATATCGTAGGCGAGAATTGTGAAGTACAAATTTTGGAATATGAATCGTCCATTTTTAAATATTTTACAATTCTTGTAAGATAATTAAATGTATTAAAATGCTTTGTATCTTAATGATGCTTTCTTAATATCTATGTGCCCTTATCCTTTAACATTTGTTGGACTTACCAGCTTTTAATCTCAATTGATTTCCACAACGTAAAATTTTGCGGGGTAAGGGTGATAGAAATTGATTGCATTATCCAGTCCGATAAGCAATCGAATGCACGAGCTGATGCAGATGTCTTCATAAGTCCAGTCTTTGTAACTCTTCAAAGGAGATAAAGCACCCGCCTACTTAGTAGAGGTTTTTTGATAATAATAGTCCTCAATTGCTCATACTTAGATCATATTCTTTTGATTTAACTCTATATGTCCTTCGCTGAACCAATAAATTCCTGATTTCTCTGATAAGTGAAAAATGGCTGCATTCTATTAGCCCTTATGATAACCATAAATTTATTTAGAAAGTGTCTTTGAGCCAAATTGGTGTGATTTGATACCAAGTTTCAATCAGCTCTCCACTAAAGTCTATATATACAATATCCTCAAATAATCTAAGTCTCCAAATACCGCAATAGAACACGTGTCATCTGGCTGGAGTTCATTGCCTGCTAAATATTATGAACTAACTCAGCTGTTAAGAAAAATTACAAGGTGGTAATCACAAATACGTATGTTAATTTAATACTGATAGAAATATATATATATATATTGAAAATCAGATTTTGAGGAGGAAATCATGAAATTTGAAGTTGAAAGAGAAAGGAGTGCAAATGGGGCTGTGCAAACTGTTAACAAATATAACTGTAGGAACAATAAAATAAAACCATTCCCGTGGTTCAAATTTGCATCACATTTTCCATATCATTTCCCAATTATCTAGTGTTGTACAATTGCCATGTTTGATAATTCCACAAGTCTTGCGTCAAAAAGACAGACATGCAAAATGCAAAACTCCAGACTTTTCGACGACATTAGAGGACTTTAAAATTAAAGCGAAGAAAAGAAAAGTGTCTTTCTTTTTACCTACCAGTGCAAATTTAATTTATTTAAATTTATAAAATTTTGTAAGTATAATAATTTTAATTTATTTTACTTTGGCTATGGTCAGTAACCCGATATTTTAGTGCATTATAGGAATTCACGTTGAGGGTGATTCTTTCAATTATGCATTGGGCAGAGGTAAGCAATTTGAAAAGAACGGCATTTTCGTCCATTCAGTTAATTGAAACCCAAAGAATTGAAATAAAGATTTAATGCGCATGGAAAAGTTATATTATACTGACATAAAAGTAATTAAATCTGTACATTTGGATATAGCAATCACCGGAAGACAAATTCTGTTAGTTCAAGTCCTTCGCTCTTTGCTATGGCTTTGGTCCTCACAGAAAGTACAAACGTAGTGGTCCTAAAGGGAGAAAATATGTGGCATTTTGAATATAGCAATGCACTTCTAATGGTAAATTTTAGAATTGTTTGGTTAATTAAATAGCATAAACTGGTAACACACTTTTTTCTTACAATATATTTTATTTGAAGTAATTTGGCAAGTACATTACTTCCAGGATTCGCAAAATTTATTTCACTTGATTAGTGCTATTGAGGATTACTAACGAGCCTCGTAGTGCGTGCAATTCTGCAGTGATTTTTTTCAATTTAAATTTATATATTTAAATAAAGTATTAAATGAAATCCGGACGACTTATGGCAAAACGAAGTGATGGATTTAAAGTTAAAATGCAATAAAATCATTTATTTCAAACTACTACGGCCAAATGTTTAAGATGCAAAATGGAGGCTGGTGAGTAATTCAACGCAGTTTTGGTATTTGGTAAGTGTTGCGCTTTGTGGCTTTAACCTAAAACAGTTTGACTGTTTGAATGTGCCACTAACGCAGATTTTAGTTCTAAGGCTTAGCACTTTCAACAGTTAAAAGCTCTAATAATAAGTCACAACACATTTGATTTTATAAAATACAAACACATATGAGCAAATATGGATAGCATTGCTCGTTAATCTCTCAAGATTGTTTTTGTACAAAGGAATATAATTGGAACAGCATAAACATTTAAATTTATCACTGAAATGCGGGCTTATAGTAGAATGATTTAAATAAGAATCAAATCACATGCTATAGAATGTCTTTCGTTTTTGGTTTGACGACACTTCTTAGTTACCTGAAGGATATTAAAATGCATTGAATAACACGTTAAATTATTGACTACATTTGAAATGTTACAAATGAATCCCGTAAAACTACACTCATTTCAAGAATATTAGCTATAGTTTTTGCAGTTCAAATAGCGCGATATTGTAAATGTGTGGTTTGATTTGTCGAACTTCTACAGGATGTTTACATCTCCTTCATTCAAGAGTAAAAAGGTATCGAATAATCTCATTTTGTTTTTTTAAATTGGCAAGAAAATATCGGCTTACCATTTAATATACATAACAGTACCGCCAAGGGATAAAAAGGCGACGCTGAACTCGTAGGAAAAATTGTATAGCTGTAATTAAAATATACAACGTTGTCCATTTTCCCTTGCTTTACATTTCTAGACGCCGCTTTTTGGCTATGTGAGTTGTCCCAACTTAACAACGTTTGAAATTCATATTCCACTCGGAATCCATATTCAAATTTCCCAACAAAATCGTCTGATGTAAAGGTCATAGTAAAATAACAGCTAGAAGAGGCTATGGAGAGATACCGCGTTGGACTTCGTTGTCTATTCTCTTTAGGTTGAAAAATTGAATGTCGACTTCCACATACACTCATTTGTACTGGAATGTCTGTTGAAGGACCATCGTAAAAGCTCAATCTATCACCATTTCCTTCGGTGCATCTACAATAGATTACAAATTAAATTACATTTATATTTTATAGTTATTTTAAGTATTCAAGGCAATCTCTTAACTCCACTTGTAAAATCAAAATATATATAGCTTATTTTCGGTCAATTTTTGTTCCAATGTAAGCTAACTTATAGTCAGAAGCATAATATTTGGCATGTAATTTTAAATTTGTTTCAAATGCATTTAAGATTGACTTAAAATATATTTTCTAATAAACTTCGTGAAAAAAAAACAATTAAGACCGTAAAGTTAGGGCAAGCCTTTTGAGCAAAACAGAGTTGATGCAAATTTCAAATAATAATAATAATACGTGAAGTGGATCGAACGATCGATCCATTGATCGAAATAGACCTTTTACTGTAATATTTTAGGGACCTGTAAGAGTATTTAAAAGTCCTTTCTTAAAGGAACAATACCGCGTTTTACTAATCTGAGGTGGTTCTGTGACACTTGGAACAATGTAACAGCTTATGCTTAAAACAAATGGTGGATTTGGAAGCTCAAACCGCACCAGCAAGATGCAATGAGTTTGAAGGAAGAAACTTTGTTTATATCTAAATGGTTCTACTTAAATGAGGGTATCTCATTTTGGGACTGAGATTTGAATGCGGAAAAGGGTTTGACCCTGAATAGATCAAATTTGTGAATGAATAGTGGGCTAGTTTAAGTATTTCGTTGCTGCATTGTTTAGCATATCTTCTATCTAAGTACGAATTGCATGTGGATATAAATATAATCTCGTAACTGAAAGAAAAAGAAATGCGAAGAAAGACTTACTACCTATTGTCAACAGTAGGATAAAAAATTTTACCTGTCAATTTCAAAATATCTACTAAAATAGTACATAAGATACAACTATACATATAGGTCAATCGGTCAATACACCAAATAGTATTTAAGTTGCCCGAGTTCTCGTGTCTTATATATGAACACCAGTGATGATCCTCCAATTTAAGCCATATATCCTTTGTTTCGTTAACTTTAATAAAGTTTGTGCTTGTTAGGAGCAAATAAAGTAATAAATTTTATCAAAACTATGAGTTTGTGAAACTTGCGGATAATGGCGAACAGAGATTTCGGAAGGCAAAGATATGATTGATTTAAATTCATTGATATACAACTGTAGTCATAAATCCGCATATTAACACACCATCCTTACTATATTTATTAGATTTAACGCAACATTTTTCAAAGCATTTTTTAAAGAGCAACGCACATTTATATTCAGACTGATTTTCTTGAACCAGAGCTTAACTTAATTAATATGGATCCATCTAAATGAACACATTAATGTATAACGTTTATTTGAATAATCAGATATGTTACGAGATAATGAGATAAACGTCCATTTGGTCATTAAAGTGTCACTGCGTTTTAGGCTTATTGTAATTTTAATTCACACCAGATTGAAATAATTTTGAAAATAAGGCACTCAACTTCTGCATTCTTATTAACAATATAAATGTTATATATGAATTTTTGACACTAATAACTATCGCTTCTATTTTTTCTCCGTTGAAGAATTAAATAAAGTTTCAAGTTATTACCTTAGTTATTTATTTATGCAAGAACTGTTATAGTTCAACAGAAATTAAGCCATGATCTACTGTTTTTTATTTAATAATAGAACCGAGCCACCTAGCCATTGATCAATTAGTTAAAAACTGCACTAGATTTCGCATGTCGGTAAATCGAGGCATTATTTTTTTAATTTGTGATATTTCTCCCAACTTTTAATTTACTGTACTGAAAAATATTAATATTAGATTGGATTTCTACGTTAAATTTTGAAATAAACAATATTAAACAAAATTATTATTAAGCTTAATTATTCTGAACTTTGTCCTTTACGTTAATAGATCGAATGGTTAATTAAATCAGTGAATGTTTCTTTGAAGTTATTAAATAAAAATATATATTAATATATTAAATAGAAATAATATATTAAACTACGACTTGTAAGCTTCACAGACTCACTGCTCATGTTCTCCTAACTCAAGTAAAATAAATTTCAAATGGACTCTCTGGTCAGGACGACCTCTGAAGTAAAATGTCGCTTTGACGCATTTTGGATAAATTTCGGGAAAATTTGGAGATGTGAGAACACCATCTTCTGCGTTATTAGAGTCAATTATGGAATCAAATATCTCAAGGGTATTGCAGGTATGTTGAGGAATTGCTGAATCACTATTGAAGATGTTTGTGTTTCCATAAGCATGAGAATTTTCCTCTTCTATAACGATAAAAGTATCATATAAATTGAAACATATAAAATAGAGCGTAAAAATAGCTCAGACATATATCATTTTCCTTAGAGTTCTCCACAAACTGTATTTTACTCGTGGTCATCTGTCTTCCAGTACTTATTATAAACTATATAATCTTATATAAGGGCTTAACAAGCAACTGTATAATTTTCGCAAAATTAACTCGGACTCAACTGCCATAAGATGAGTTATACTCCAAGCTTAAACGACAAAAATGCCCCATTTCCTCTGGAAGATGCATGCGCTCAAATGCTGTTATAGCTTACTGACATTTTTCCATATTATAATATTGCATCATTTTTGTAGCTGTTCTAAAAGGGCAAAATTACAAAAAAATAATACGCTTTATTAATTGTGTTTTAACTATAAATATCAAAAATTTCTGAATAATATTTTAATATGTCAGTGAAAATTCAAATGTCATAATTCATTGGTGTACGTCCTAGGAGAAATGAACTCTTAGTGACTTGCTAATGAGTAAAAAATATTAGTTAAGAAGCTTATAAAAGATCATTTGTCCCACCGACCATTTGGGAAAAATTTTGCATAAAGTGACAAAAATAAGATTTGTACATTAAATGGTGTATATTAATGAGCAAATTTAGCAACGTGCACTCCTCGTTGGATAAATACTGAATATGTCACTTCCAAAAATCAGGGAAGTAGGATTGTCTAGTTCCTCTGCGTTACTCGTCGTATTTTTCTGACCTGCTTTCCTCAACTATTCTTGGACTTACTGCTTATCGAGAGCTGCTATTCAGTATCACTGAAAATAATGAAAATAAATATATGTAGACTAATTAAACTTATAAAATAAACTTCCTTAATCAACTTTTTCCTCAAATAATAAAAGGAAGCTTTTAGAGTAAGTTAAGTTTAATCGCTTTTTCATTGCGTTTAGGATGGCTTGAAATATATTCCAAAGATGAGATAAGACTACTAATACTGAAAATTTAATAGCAACACCAGAATTTACTAAAAATAAATTTGTATCAATCAAGTATTGGTTTAATGAAATAATACTAATAATAGCCTCTTATTTTGCTTGGGAAATGAAAATGCTATAATTGTATAAATTCACTCATAAGTCCCAAATGACTTTTGAACGAACTTCTAAAAAAAGCCGCACTAAGCTTACCAGTCACATCTTTCGGAAGATCCACTTTCTTTGTACGATGCAAATGGTCATAGATCTCCTTCACACTTTCCCTCAGCGCTCCTTGTTCAAACACGAAGGCATCCGTAGAAGACTGAACTCTGGGATTGACTGTCGATTGTTTTACAAATGCGAAATCTATTAGGTAGCCACCTTCTTTTGGTCGAAATGGAAGTGAAAGGAAAGTTAGCATGAGATTCGGTCCTCCAGAGATAATTTGAAACCATGAGTGTACTCCACATATACGAGAGAGTAGATTTGAACTTCTCCACGAGTCCTGAGGGAAAGTGTGTACCAAAATCCTATCGTAAGTTGAGTGAGGTACTGTTTCGAATATACAGCTGAATAAACAAAGAGAAATTAACTGCAAAAATCCTACCTGTAAAAGATTCTAAAGAGCTATCTTCATACTCTGTAATTAAGATCTAACTGACAGGAGAATACACAGATTATGTTTCGCGTCGTGGAATTATTTAACTAAAAGTTGACATGTTTATTGTAGTGAACATTTAAGTTGTTTTACGTCTAATTTGACATTTTAATTATAATGTATACACTCTGTTTTGAATTAAAATAATGGACCTATAGTTTATAATGTCCAAAATGTAGGTTAAAATTATTTTCCTATCAGCCTCTAGAAAAAATTAGAATATTAGTTCTACAACTTTGCTCCCGCCGTTTTCAAAAAGATGGCAGTAGTTGTCGGCAGTAGTTGAAATATGTTAATCACAGGTGTAGAACACTTTGTCTTGACATTTGTAAATATAATCCTATGTTATATACCTTAATTTGTGTTTGCATAATAATAAAATTTTAAATAAATATATCCGAATTGAAACCGAATTCCCGTCATTTGTGGAAGTATCGCTTTTTATTTCAATACGAAAAATCTGCGGACTGGCTGAGGCTCACCGGATTATCTCAGATACTTATGATATTAGGATATGCTATTAGTGACAGAACGTGTCGGCGGGAATGGTTCCAACGTTTAAAGAGTTCTGATTTTGCTATCGAAGACCGACGAAGTGGTGGAAGGGAAAAGTTGATGAAGATGCAGAAGTGGAAGCGATTCTTTGTGAAGACTCGTGCCAATCTCAAGAAGAATTATCAGAATCATTGGATATCAGTGAGCAAATAATTTCAAAACGCCTAAAATAGTAGGAAATGATTGAGAAAGAAGGATATTGGGCACCCCGCCAAAAGTTGAAATCAGGAGATGTCTGTCTAGGGGCGTTTGTTTGCTTGTGAACAGCTGCTGGAAGGGCAAAGGCGAAAGTTATTTCTCTATCGTATTGTTGCTGGGGGCGAAAATTGGCACATTACAATAACCCTAATCCAAGCAGAGCAGAAAACCATGGGGATTGCCCGGTAGTCATACTGCTACGTCAAAACCTCCGCCGAATATCCTCTAAAGGGCTCAAAAGTCATGCTTTGTGTTTGATGGGTGGGCCAGTTTGGCGTAATTTATTATTCACCTATTGCGGAAACCATCTGAAACCACACAGACGAGCGTTATAGAACGGTCACCTGATGCATCCGAGCCGTGCTCAGGAAAAAAGCAAAACGGCCGCAGTACAACGAGAGAAACGATAAGCTTATTTTACAGCATGATAATGCTAGATCTCACGAGATGAACCAAAGTGGTGAAAAAATATCTCGAAAATGGAAATGGCAACTTTTACCTCACCTGCCACCATACTCTCTAGATGTTACTCCATCTCATTTTCACCTCACTCACCTCGTTTAATGACACACGGCCTGGCTGACCAGCACTTGAGCTCGTATGAAGAAGTGAAAAATTGGATCAACTCATGGATCTTATGAAAGTTGCAAAATTGTTTCGCCACGGGATTCGCCTGCTGCCCGAGAGATGGATCAAAGTGGAAGCTAACGATGGACAATACTTTGAAACTTAATGGATGCAGTTGTTTTGTTGTGATAACGCCTCAAATTAATAAAAACGACGGGAGCAAAGTTTTAGACCTAATATTCAGAAAATTTGTTTTGTCTTTCCCTCTGATAATATATATATATATATATTTTAATTATATTTCGTAAATTTTAAGCTCTTTATCTATTCTAGCTAAAACACTAGAATTGGACTGATTGAAATATTTTAAAGTAAATTAAAAACATTTTAATAAATGTATTTCGCAAATTTACTATAGGAACTACTTAACATGTTTTTAAATATTTAAGAAAATTTATTCAAATAGTATCAAATATGCATCAAACTCATTACAAAATTGTATAAGTTTTTTCTCACTTATTTTTTAAACAAATGTGTCGGGGCTCATTCTCACTCCCTTCCAACATTCGAGAAGAAATGCAAGATTTCCTTCTCAATGCTTTATATTGAGGTACATTATTTGATTTTACGATTTTAATAAGAGAAGTGTCCCTGTTTAACATTTTTGTGAATGCCATAACCTTCCTTTTGCCCTTATTAGGTACCTATAATCGGGCTATCATTTATGGATCTTTGATCAAGTAAATTTTATACTGTCGCCATAACAGGAAGCATTAAATTATCTAATAAAGTCTTAGAATATTGAGATGTTGCAGGAATTCAAATACAGTGTTAACTTTCATTTTAGAAAAAAAATTTATATTTCATCGTAATCTGCAAAAATCATAAAAGTTTTAAATGTAGTATTGACAATGAAAAGTTGACTGTTTAGGACCCCAAAATGGGACACTTTTACCTTGGTACAAATTGATTTATGGTCATTTAAAATTCTGCAAACGGGTACGTGAATGAAATAATGACGATTTAATTTGGGATCAAACGGGTGCCATATGTTACAGCAGCGAATTTCACCCCGATTAAATTCATAGAGATATCGAACAGTTGAAAATATGAACTGAAATGGTTTTATTAATTTGCTTAAAGTAAAATTGGGAAACGGTATTTTAGGAAAAGTTGCATTTGATAAATTGTACATTTTTAAGCACAAATTTTCAAAAAATTTTCCAAATTCAGTTTTATACGCAGTTATTTTTACCGGCTATTAATTGATTTAGAAGACTCATTCTCTTGATTTTTGAAATGTATAGATAACCTCCAATTCTTATTTAATATTTATGAAGCCTATGGTTAAACTTGAGTCACCTTCAGTGCTAGCTCATTTAGACAACCATTTTGTGTCATCGTTAAGGCGATTGCAAAGTATGAATGAAAATTCGTTCGAAAACTGACAATAGAAACGAAAATTATATATTTTTCAGTTAATTTGACTTTATGAACAAAATCAATCCATCATAATGAATTCCACTTAACTCAATTAAAAATTTCTGAGGAAGTGAAATATACTTGGGTTCAATAAAATATTGCATTTGCCATTCTAAATATAAATTATTTTGTAATCAGGTTAAGTAATACTCATCAGAATGGATTTCATACTACATATAATCTATTTTTCTGAGAATACTATCATTTATTAGATTCAAAATTTTTACCTTTATATATGAAAAGTATCTCAAATGACATAGGTGTCCCCTTCGTATGTATTATCCATGGGAAATTTTTTGAAATAACTTTTGATTAATTGAAATTCTAACCAATTTAAATTCCAATACTATAACTTAACCGCTGATTTGAAAAAAATTGCTATTTTAATTCAATTAAATAGAGAAAGTTATTTTAATAAATATGATCATTTCATAAATAACTGAAACTTGGGAGTTGTCTGTACTGTTTGAAGACATAATTAGCAAACACTTGATTGATCACTGTATTTTAAAGCCTTATTTCTGCTAACTTTACTATTGAAATTATTTTTCAATCGCGTTAAAAAGTAAAACAATTTTTTGGTATAATTTATTAATCATTAACTTGTTCAAATTTCAAAGATTGACTAAAAATATTTAAAATCAAAGAAATTTGGCGCATTAGCGCAAAACTTGCTATCAATTAAATTTTAAACTAATTTCAAAATTCATTATTCCATTTCCGTAACATGAATTGCCTTAAAATTTCTTTCCCCAAGAGATTTAAACTTCCCTAAGCTAATATTAATTACTGCCTCATCAATCACTGGTCATTGTTTGTTTAATGTTAATTATAAATGAATAAATGTGTTATAGGCTAAATACGGCGTAGTCAATAAGAAAGACTATTTTTTCTTATTACAAATAAAAAACGCGAAAATATTATTAATTCTATAATAACTTAAAAATGGTATTGTAGTTTGATGACGTTTTATTAATACGCATTAGCATTAACCAGTGTTTATGCCAAGCCTGGATTTATTATTAAGGCAATCATTGAAATTCACTTCAGACAATACAATGGTTGCTTCAGGCTCCAAAATACGTCAATCTCATCAGTAGTCCGAACAATCTTGAACGGTGAATTTCATTCAATATGGTTAAATATGCCTTTTCATGATTACTAAGCTAATGATCGTTACAGACTTGGTTCAGCTACCAAGCACCATCTTTATCCTTTTCTAAATATGTTAATTTATAAATAATCTAATTTAAAGTTTAAAACATTTGTCTCCATATGTGATAGATAAATATTTTAAGAATTTCCGTATATTTTGTAATTAAGTCCCAAGATATTTACTTATAAATTGTTTTTCCTTTGTGCCTCATTTGACAATCGCTTTGAATCTAGGTTTTGGGATTTATTTGATTTCTCTTTTCCTTATCTCATAATTACTTATTCATTGTTTAAAATTGAAATTCACTTAACGCTCAGCATGTAGAGTAACTACAAACGTGTCAATAATCGATAAGATGGTTGCAAAAGCAGATGAAGAAGGGTATGAAATGACGTCCATATAAACGGATTTGATTTATTTTTAATGAAGGTAACTTGTTTCAGTCTATCCTCTTTTCATAATATTTAAAATTCATATTCGTTAATTTATTATAAACATGGAGCAGAGATGACCATTTCAGTAGGAACACCTATTTAAAAGTTATTTTTTCTAAAATAAAATAATCGGAAATTGTACGTTTTGCTAAATATTCAAGTACAAATCTAAATAAGCTTAAGCGATGTGAGAGCAGTGTAAAGAAATATTCTGTTTTGTAACAGGACAAATTCCAACTTACTGTTATAGCATTAATAGCCTCGGAACTAACCACAAATTTCAGAATTCAATGATAACATCTATTTATGCTAATAGTAGGCTTTAGGCCAAAATTATGTAAAGCAACGACATAAAAAACGAACTTTATGTATAAGCAACAATAAATTTTTATTTAATTATTTTTAGATATATGCTACTTGTTTTAATTCACTAAATCTCAGCAAAGTTTTATCAAATCTTTTTTTTTCATGAGGTCCAAAGTGAACATTTTCATGAGACTATGAATGCGATGACTCCCAGAACTTTTAAAAATTCAAGGAGTAGAGTCACAATTATCCAAATAAATCTCCTTCGAATTCAATTTTGGTCTATCATTTTTAATTGAGTACCGAAAACAGAGATACGTTGGATAACCCACTCGGATTTGAGCAAAAACATGCGACGTCGAACTATATCTAAACAGTAAAGAATAAAAAAATTTTCCAATATCTCAAATCCATGAGAAAAGGGTGTAAAAATTTTCCCACCTCGTGTTAATGAGTTAAGGCAAAAAGTGCAAAGGAAAGAATCTCAAATCACAAGGAAGATTTCCAAATCGAGAAGAAAGCCGTGTGACATGTCTGAAGACAAAATCATTTTGGGTATGCCATAAGTGGTGAACATTCGGTGAAAGTCGTTAATAACAGCATCTGTTGTGATCTAATTGGAAATTAAAATTTCAGGCTATTTGTAAAAGAAATCCACCAGGATTAGAAGGAAGATTACTTGGTAGAGAGAAGTCATTTTGAAACTAAATATAATTAGGTTGAAGCTTCTAGCAATGAGAATGTGTAGCCAAATCCATCTTGCTTGCAACTTATTTAACATTATCTCATCCTGAGAGAAACAGACTTATTAAAGACAATGTTTCCGTCTTCCTTGTACTTATCATCTACAAATGCCGAAGGCTTAAAAATTTAGAGCATCTGAAAAACGAAGTTATATAAAGAGGGATCTTATAAGAGAAAGGTATGGCCATACTATTAGATTTGTTAAGCTGAATTTTCGAAGAGAGAATCTTTATTTTGGCAGACGTGCAATCAGGCATTTTACAAAGAATTGAGAAATCCGGTTATTGTCAAGAAAAAGGCGGCCTTTTGTTTCAGATTGCCAATGAGATTAAATGATGTTTTAAACAAATAGGCTGCTAAAATGTCCATAAAACCCAGAACTCGGTAATAACACTTTATTGTGCTAATAGTAAGCCTGTCTCCAAAATTATGCAAGGTCAACGACATCGAGCCTTTTCGCTTTTTTGAAATATACAAATATTATGAATAATCAAACAGCAAATTGTTAATTCGAATAGATTTAAGAAAGAAATGGCTATTTTTGTTTAACATTTCCAAACACCACCTTTTGTTTCTTTGTTGCTTAATGCGTGTAAATAACTAAAAATCGCACATTTTCACTAATTGCAAAAACGTAAACAAAAGAAACCCACCCCAGTAGATTTGATTTTGTCTACAATTTGCGTTAATATGTTTAGGATGATTTAATTTGTGATAGCGTAACTGAAACTAGATTACACTCAATTAAAAAATCACGTTCTAAGTCACACCAATAACTTGGAATAATAATATTACATTATCTAATATTGCTAATAATTGGTTAATATTGTGATCTAAATTGCATAAAATATCAGCGACCTACTCCCTGCCGGTTGCGTTGGTGGGATTTGACATATGACTGAGATGTAGTGAAGTGATGGACATGACTGCCAACTCATCGTTCCCTCCCATAAAAGTGTAGGTGCATCGAATATTCGGCGGATAACTATTTGGGAACCGAGGCGATACTATCCTGCCTCCTGTTACAAAACGTCGAGTCGGTGTGTTTCGAATGATGTAGGAGCACTCTGTGTTTGGGATCAGTTCACCATCGACTTGAAAGTTAGCTAATTGAAATAAAATGCATTTCCTTATAACAATGAAACCTTTGAAGACGTGGATCAACATGGAAAGTAAAAGGAAAAAAGCAAATAACAAATAGCCAAAAAATTCAGATCTAGCTTATTGTTTGTATATTGTACAAAAATTTAGTTGGTATGATTAATACAATGTCAGTTAATAAATAAATTTTTGAAACACGATTAACTATATCTTGCATTACATTTTCGTGAGCAGTTGATTCCACAAATATGCATAAAATTGTTACAAAGTTAAAAGATCCTGCTAACTAGGATCATAGATTAGATGGCACAAAAAGTTTTAAAAAATCAAATAATCTTTTATTTAAATCTCAATCATACTTATAATATCTTTTGCATAACTGTCAAGTTTGAGCTTGCTATTATCCATTATATACGCAAGGACATGAATTTGCCCTTTAAAACTTTAATAGACCATTTTACGTGAGTCTTTTATTTAATACAAAAACTTCGGTTAATACTCGTTTAAAAACTCCTTAAAATCACATCTTTAAGTTTCTATTGGCTATTTTAGGCACACGCGAATCGATGATAGTGCCGTTTTTATAATTCTTTTAAAATGGAAACTTTTTAGATGAGATTTAGCCAAAATAGTTATGGAACGTCAAGTAGCTTGCGTAGTTAATCTCATAAATTCAGTCACTTTAAGATTTTTCTTTTTTTATTTTATGAATATTCACCATGGTATTAGCAACATTACCGCAATTTTAAAAATTATTCAACTGGAATGTGTATGAAAAAAAAACTGATTGATTTCATAGATTGTATCAAATTCAGCTTATTTTAAACGATTTATATACTTAGCCTTCACATTCAGTTGGACAAGCAAATTTAAACGGTCACCTTTAGGTCTCGTCTTCTAAGGCATAAAATTACTAACTCACAATTAGGTGAATTTCTTTAATCTTAATCTGCGTATTTCATTTTCATATCTCAGAGATTTATTAGACGCATAATTATTTATTTAATCCCACATAGTAGTTCTGTAAGGACATTCTACTTGCATATAATATTGAGCAATTTGTGTCCGCACGATGAAATATTTTTCCATGGCTTCATTATATTTGCTATTGGTTCATCACTACATGCCATAAACAGAAAGAGCATTAAGTAGTTCTTCCATGTTCCACTAAGCATGACATCAATTATATTTTAGGAATACCCGCCAATGTCTGCTGTGATGGACATTGAAAAGTTATTTTAGGCGCAGAAACACTTCAATCTACACATTGTACTGGATAAGGCCACTTAACTTACTTGAATTGAAGAATAAGAAATTCCCCTGAAATCCTGACATTAGTGTTGACTCATCAAACAATGATCGAGTAGATGTGTGAAAAACTAGCAAGAGGGTACTATTCTCTGAGTAAAAAGTCTTCTTATTTTGCATTGATAAAGATCCACATATTACAGTGGGGGGTTCTACAAAGCGCTGTAGAGATTTTGAGTACGATGTTGATTCCAGGTTCGTCAAAGCTGAGACGCTACTTGGAAGAACAGCGACGTAATCAAAGCATCTAATAGATAAGCAAATCTATTTTGCCTTTAAGCTCTCTTTGGTGGGAATATTACATATAATATTCAAAGTTTGCTTACACGTCCATTCTCGGAGGACTTAGATCAACAGTGAGAAAGGTTATCTGTACAATTTGTGAAGGTAATCCTTGAAACAAATAGACAATACAATATGTTTCTGGTGGATAAGAAGATGGATAATTCGGCGATTTGAAAATCCCATGGATTCGCTTTGTGCTTGAAAACGTGAAACTGCGACAGTCTGTAATTTAAAATTAGGAAATTCACAATCAATAAAAATAATCCTTTGTCAACTCTATCCGTGAAAAAAATGGGAATGAGGTTTTACCACTGAACCACGAGTAACTTTGTTTTCTTTTTTATAAAATGGAATATTTTTAGGTAAATTTTCCGGGAAATTTTTTAAGTATCCTTTTTAAATAATTCAAACATTTGCTTTCAAAATCCTATATGCACAAGGTGAAGGTTACTCGATTATGCCCTGGGAATTTATTAAAAGCAATTATTTATAAAGCGCAAAAGATAGGCCTTTTGCCATATATATTTTACCAAAAATAACACTAACCGCGCCTGTTAAAATGAAAATTTCTGAAACAATATCAATGATATAAATATTAAATCTTATCGTTACAAAATGAAAACAAACTAGAATAAAATTCCGTTTAAAATATTTGTGTAAACAAATATTTTTTACTTTGGAAATTGTTAAAAATGCATATCATGGAAAGTTACAAATGATGACAAAGAATTCAAAAGGCAGACTCAATTTTTTAAAATTTTATTTGAATTTAAAATTAATTTACTGAAAGCGTTGTATTGATATGTTTCGTGATCTGTTAGATTAATACGTTGAAAGCTTTTACATTTCCTCTTCGGTCACGAAATTTATTGCCAGCGATCACTTTATTCATCAAGTTGACTAGGGTTTTAAAATTTAATTTTGAAAGTAATAAAAATCGAACGACTATGAAATTGGCTATCTACGTTTACATTCAACCATTCTGTCACAACTTAAACGAATATGTTATAAAAAATTTACTAATGTCTTATAACTGGACCGTTCATATACAATAATTGGTCAAATCAAATACTCATGTAGAACTATTGAGAGCTTTTAAAGTCATACTTAATGAAGCTTACTTGGATGTTGAATCACATCCATGGGCTCCATGTTTGGTGGTGCTCGAAGACCAAACAAGACTTGACAGCAACAAATTGTAAGCAATGTGAATTTACTGAAGTTATTTGCTGTACTGGGATGACGCTTCATCTGGTGGTACAAATTCTTGAAATCGCCATTTATTTACTCACAAATTGATATTTAAAAAGGCTGAACACTACGCCTGTGTAATAACGCCTTTGAGAAGCAGTTACCTATCTGTCTCCTCATTGGTCGAACTCATTTCCGCCAATCATTAAAATTTCATAGGCAAGTTGTAATGTGTATAATATCTAAAATAAATGATTTAATAGTTAAAAGTATTTCATTTTACTCTTGAAATTACTTTCTCCGAATTCGAGCTTAGTTTTAATGTCCACCTTATATATCTGATAAATATTTTGAAGCATTTCTCACTGTCTAAATTAAGATGTTTAAAATAAAAGTTTTAAACGCGTTAGACATATTCGCAGAGTCTTCGACATTCCTACCTTCATTCATTAAAATCACCAATTAGCTCGTTTAGCCATTATGACGCAACCATATGCACTGGAAACACTATTTCACTGTCTTTACCTCCTTTGAGCATAATAGTATTTAAATTATAATAGTGAATGGATTCGTGACATTCTGATTAGAATTTAATATCCTCGTATTCTCGACTTCTCTCAGTACACATCGTTTTCATTTAGTTGTAAGCATTCAGAATCGCAATTTTTGCATTTCTAGTCTTTCCAAACCATAGTAAATGCTTTTATCAACTTTTTCACCTATGTTGAACTGAAATCTATTTAATTTAATAATTGCGATAAGGGCATTCTCCTCTTCAAAGAGTTAAATTTGATGCTGTTATTTTATTAATTTTAAGAAATGTGATAAAATAATGAATCATAAATGAGAGAGCATGAGACAGTTTAGAAGAATGCAGTCGTCATAGATATAAATACATTTAGGAATTTATGACAGCTGAGTTAAACAATCAATGATAAATGGCGTCTTTAGCAGCAAATACCATCCAAACTCACTTTCTTGTTAAGTAAATGATTTAATTATACTTTAAATATATGCTATTTCTATAGTTATATATCATCTTACGTTTCCGTTTCATATGGACTGTAGACCCTTGATATCTATCCAAGTAGTCCATTAATAAAAACACTGTCTCATTCACAGTCAAGCTATTGTAAAACTTCGACTTCTTAATTCACTCTTTCAGCAAACAACTTTAGAAAAATTCTTAAATGTTAGAACTGCTTGTTTAGTTAGAGAAAAAAAGCAATATTTAACAGCAAAATGAATATTTTTAGCAGAAGCGGATGTGAACTCTTTTGCAATTTCTAGACATTTTATGCCGTTAATTTCCCACCCAATTAACATTTCTTCTTAATGCAATAAGAGACGTCCAAATTTATCTGAACGGTAAACGAATCTTGAATTAATTAAATTTGAATTCTTGATTTTTATCCCCTAAGGCAAATATTAATTCAAACGATGTTTAACTGAGTATAATACCTTTCCACCATATTTCAATTTGAATTCTTCTTATCCACATGGCAGGACAATTTTCATAAGACGAAACGAATTCAGTTGCTCCAATAAACATGACTCAAGACCGTGGGGTCTGTGTTTTGCCTCTTGATGATAAATATATTTACCTCAGTGACTTGTAGCACCTATCCATCGAAAAATGTACTCTGCTCCTGTCTTCTTGGATAACCAACATTGACCTTTTATTATTAGTTCCAAATTAAGAGTTAATTATTCGAATAAATGCCATTGACTAAACTACTAAAATGACCGAGAGAATCTGCGCTTATAAGCATAACTATTCTACCATTTGTGCTTGATTCATAATTAAAATAATTCAAGGTTTATACTTCCTTTGAACATTAAACAGAAAAACTATTCTGTATCTTTACTAATATGCTTTAAATCATTATATCCTTGTGTACATTACTCTATAACAAATCAATTGTAATGTTGCAATGAAACAATAAAATGTTGCAATGGTTTGCCATTAGCAATAGCAATGATTTATTATTTCACTTTGTCCAATAACCCGTGATTATAACGAGATTTTAAATTTATTCAAACTTCTGCACGTTGTCTCAGGGAGAGCAGAAATTATTAAAAGTTTTCAGAGGCAATCATTAGTAGTCGTCATCCTAAGACTTTCTATTTATATCTTACCTGATACCTTTTATTTAGAAAATAGAATGGTCCATAGATTTCAAATTAAATTAAGTCATCATTTTTGGAAGAGAATTTCTAAAGTGAGATTGTTATTGCACATACACTTTGTCGAGGGGATATTTAAAATTTTTAAAATTTGTTTTGCATCTTTATTGTTGATACGAAATTAATTAGCCTTTCTCAATTTCAGAATGGCTTTTAATGATGATGACTTCATTCTTAATCTTGCATTGAAGTACCTCAGTCGCTGATTTGCTTTTCCATTTATAAGATAAAATCCTTTTTCTAGATTATAATCTGTCTAGTATAAGAACTGTAAAATTCTAACTAGTAAAGATATTTTAACCAGCATCTAACACTCTGAATGAGAAGATATGAGTTGAGCTACCATACAATTCGTAAACTTTTGAGACTTGATATATATATATATATATTGATAGCGAATTTACAGTTGGTACTTGGACATTTTTGACATCTAGGTTAAACGATGAACGCTTTAGTTGTTTGCCGAGGTAATAGTATATTCACTTATTCATTTTAGACCTAACTCATTGTTAAAGGATGCATGAGGAGCTTAAATAATGCTTAAGATTTTTGGACAAGTTTGGTACAGGTCGTCATTTCCGAAATGACTAGAAATATTACCACGAGGAATAGAATAGCATTGTTGTAGATATATCAATACTTCCAAACATTTACCCTAGTTCATATGCTCTAACTGGTCTCCATCGGAAATAGAACTTATTTAGCTAACAGTAAGTTACTCTTAGTCCAACGGAGTTTCGCTTAACGTTTCCATGGAGCTGTTCAAATTTTGAATTATTTACGAGAAAAGTCTGCCGACCTTGACATCAAAAGATTGATTTACATTTACAATAAATCATTTTTCTTTCTCTCCTCGCCTTTATGCGCGCCCATCAAACGAAGCTCAGGGATTTCCATCGACCACAAGAAGGGACAACTTTTCTGTTTGAATTCCACTATTGCATATTAGAAAAAAGTGTCCCACTCTTTCGGAGTACGTTCTCTTTTGTTTGAGTATAAAGACAAAATGAACTGCTTGAACGGGCATCTTGTTCACTTTGCTCATTTCTCCGCGTCATTAGAGTCCTTTAAATTGAATTTTAGGTCTGTCGGTATCATTTGATTCCCTTCACAAGGCAGTTCAAAAACTATTTATATTTAATGTATTGAGCTATTAATAACAAATGCTAGAATATCTATGGGGCGAGGTTAATTTGTCGTCACGCTTGTGGGATGAAGCCTATTTTGTTTACTTGAGCAAAATGGAAATGGCAGAACCAAACCAGACAACCTTCGGCACATGGCTACTTATTCTTGTTTGAGTTTCTTGCAATAACACCTAAGGGAATTGAATTGTAATTTATCTTTCTCAAAGCGTGATTCACCTGACTTTATAGGTTTTTAAGTCTCCACAACCAATTAATCTTTTTATAGGGCAACAATATTGTAAATAGCTATATTTTATGAAGATGAATCTTTTTTCCCCCAAATGACGATGACAATCAGGTATTCTGACCTCACACGTTGACCGCTAGTTTCCCATGTGATAGTTAAAAAACGCAGTTAATTTCAATGGAGTTTTGAAATGGTTACCAATGGAAATTTTAAAAGTTTGGCAGTACGTTGCATTTCCAAAGCAAATAGAAAAAAGCTTGGGCTTTAAAGATTCCACTTTTTCAATAAATACATGGACATTGTAAGTAGGTTATTATTAACAGTGTGGAGATAATTCTACGAGAGTGGCGAAGCGGTCAACGTATCACATGATCAATGTGTATATGTACACAACCAGAGGTCTGGGCAACCAGCTGCCTTGGTCGATTCTGGTCTGTTGACTAGGAATAACCAATGCAGTTGTTCATTCATATCACAGATTCCCGCGATGGCCATTAACCTCGTATTCTTTGAGTTGGCAGACCACCCTGTCTTTATGCGAATTTAATCTCAAATCTTCATATCACAAATCGGATTGAAAATTCAATAAGGTGGATTTTCCACGCAGTTAAGCTTATCAATTCAAATTTGATCCTCTAGAGCAAAGAAATTGAAAGTAAGAGACCTATTAAATATTTTTTGAGCACTTTTTTTAAATATAAATGCATAGGGTCTTAATTATAAACTTTCCTTCATAATTGCAAAATAGTGAAAAAAGTAGGAGATATGGTTTAACAAAATAAAAGCTTTATCTTTGCAGTGAGTCTCAGAGTAATTTTGTAAAAGGACGGAAAAAGAAAACGTATAGTATGCGGTTTGAGCTGTTTATGTCCATCCTAGGGCATGTAATTTAACCCATGCTCCTTAAAATATTAAGTAAGATAAAACTAACTGTTATGATATTGGTTGAGGCAAATTTTGCTAAAACTACTTTTTTTACCACGTGTGATAGAGAAAATTCATAGGGGAAGTTGCGGCTTTCACGGCTTAAGGTCAGTTCTCTCAACAAACCATGCTGTAAACAAGGCGAAACAGGCATTAAAAACCTGGTGGATTTTCAGCTGTTAATTCAAATAACAGTAATCAGCAAATGAATATTTAAATTCAACTCCGTGAATACCTACTTTGTTTATGTCTTCAGTATATTTTTAAAAAAAATTACCAATGCAAGATGCTTTAAAAAACCTTGGAAATATGTATTGTGAAGACGGTAAAGCAGTGCTTGAAATACAACTGAGAATAGGAGAGAGGTGAGGCAAACGATAGAGAGAGGAGCGAGGACGGTGCTAATAAATAGGTAACGTTCTCTCAATGACGTCTTAAGCGGCGTGACCTCTAATTAAAGTGAAATCCTCAAGGGCGCACGATGGCTCTCATCGGAAAACTTGACATCACGTAGGGTAAAAAATCCCGATACCAATGCAATTTCGGTAACAATTTTGAGTTTGCAGAAGGACCGAACTCTTCAGACGTCCCAGAGATTAATACTGGATCAATGAAAAAAATTGTGAAGCCTAGAAAGAGTTACTCTTTAATAAAAAAACAAAATGAGATCATTTTACCCATCAACCTCAATCAAATCAGTATTTAAAAATGCAATAAAGGACAATTTTAGCACTACCTTTTTAGAATTATTTTATTAAAAATGGTTCACTTTTAAGTTGATGTAATTATTTGACAACTTCTGCATTGTTCGATCCGGTAATGCATTTCAAAACACAACTTAAGACTTACAATTTCTTTTAATAGTTTTAATAAAAATATTGGAAAAATCTTCAATTTTGTTTTGGCGTCCCAATTATTTTACATAACCTACTTGGGGTCACTCATATAAAAGGTTTTCTTTTCCATATAGCGAAGGATTGAATTACTTTCTTTCAAAATACCCTCCTTGGAAATCTGGGAATGGCAGACGTCTACAGAATTTGCGCATTTATAAAATATCCAAAAAAGTGGATTCATCTGCTTCTAGAATTTTCGTTTTAGTGAACAATCGTTAGAATAGAAATTCTGAACAGCCCACAATTCTAAACCTTTGATTTTAGACGGAGTGTTAGGCACCCTTATTCTGTTTCTAAAGAGCGTGATTACGATGGCGATTTAAAAAATCAAGTACATATCATTTACAATAAAAGCGTTTCTAACCTATCTTCCATGCTTTTAATGAATAGTTCGAGGCGTTATCCGCAATGAAAATTTTGTTATTTTCTTATAAATCGTCAACCAAAAAATTCAAAACAAATTAAGCAAAAATACAGAAAATACTAAAATTTGGTGAATTTCTTTAACTATTCGTGCAATTCTAGGTCATAAACACCGTTAAAGACGGTGTTATTAGTTAGATACGTTCTCCCAATTCATGATAAATGCGAAAAAATTAAATTTATAATTGTGGGTAGTAATTGACACCGAATAAGAGGGGAACGAAAAGATACAGAGGTTGAGGACTAAGTATCAAAGAGTCCTACTTTATCTGATTGTTACGCTTATCTTGTTCAGTATTAGCTAAATGGGTTGCTTAAATCCTTAAATTTATGCTTAAATATATATTCTCGGGTTTGCAGTAAATTCGTGTCTATGAAGTTCAGTTATTATTTACATGTGTTGCTTAATCATGAAGGGTCGGTCTTACCGCATCAGCCTCTTTTTTCCATCTAATGGTTGGGAATGGTGACGATCCTATTTGTTGGAATTAGCAGACCTCTCATTCATTTCTTAAATAAATTGTCTTTCATATCTGTATCACTATAGAGATTGGTATGTACATTACTATAAAATCAATACTTCACAAACATAACAGATGTGAAAGAATGATACACTTTTAGGAGTATTTGAATGTTTATGATCGTAAAAGTCAAATTTTAACCCAAAACGTATTGGCTTTTGTAGGCAATCATTTCTTCTCCCCATGCCAGCCAAAGGCAAAAGCATACATTTTCCCACATGCACTCATTCATAACTCGTTCAGAGATAAGTAAAAATTCCAACTATGTCATTATTCGACAGTCAACTGCAACCAAAATGACAGCCGTAAATTGCCTTACTCCATTTTACGCAAAATTATGGTGATGGTCGGTTCTGAATTTATTTCGATATCCCAACCAGTTGTATGTCTATTTCTACCGATTGCTGCTAAATGCTTATCTAGACTTTTGAGAAGCTGAAGATAATCGATGATATATAGTTAAATTTATATATATTAAATGTCAAATATCTCATTTATAAAACTTCCTTAATAAAGAACTTACTTTCGGACTTTTAGAGCGTCACGTCTTAAAACCTTTAAAACTTCATGAAGGCTAGCTTATGAATTGGCATTCAGCACAATTTAGAGATAAAATTGTATTATTTTATTGTATTATCATTCACAGTCTTAGTTCGTTCAACATAACTTACAATGAATCTAATGGAAGCTCAGTAAAGGAATTGCAATCATTCCATTTGTTTCAGTAATCCATTTTTCGAAAAATGGAATATCTGACAAGCTCGTCATCATTAACCAAATCAAACCAAATTTTTGTTTGCAGTTTATCATTTGTCTCCCAATTGCAGATCTGCTTTGATTTTTGCAGCCAAAATGATTACCCTTTTAAATGACCAATAAAAATTGCTCTATTTGAGTTAACGGTCGAGTTTCTGCGCTTTCCAGTAATTATGATTCGAACTTTCAATAATGACACTTCTGTCCTCAATATCCGAGGAGATAAAATGCAGTTAACTTCAGTTTGAATGAGCCTTGATAAGTTTACTTGCATAGAAAGTAAAAGTTTTGACTGAAAACGTAGGGAGATTGTGAAAAAACCTTTAAATTTCATACGCCCAATCAAAAAATTGAATCATTTTTAATAGAAATTAACCAGCATTAAGCTAGCAGTTTCCCACTTTCAGCACTGTTGCATTTACAATAGAACTAAGCTTGAAAGTCTGACAGCGACTTATTAACATATTCGTGGTTAAGTAACTATATGTTCGTCTAATTAATCTAAAAAAAAGTTATTTTTTAAGAAAAAGTTTTACGCACATACCATATAGATCTCTCTTTTTTAAACATCACAATTTATTGCCAACCTATTTTACTTTATACATATATTTATTTGGCGGATAGTTAAATTTTTGGTGAAATTACAATACCGAAGATTTCCTTCTGTCCGCTTTCCATTTTATCACACACCCTTCAAGGTCAAATCTCATGATTCCTTCTACGTTCGATTTTCATGCATAGTTCAAAGCAGCTGTTTAATTTTCATACATGATTTATTAGGCATGGTGTTGTTTACGTTACTTCCCAGTAATTGCATTAGTGGCCGATTCATTTTGGTATCTGAATTTAAGCGAATTGTTTATAAATACCATTATTCGAACTTTTGTCTCCTCCTGTTTGTGTTGACTTATTATTTTGAACATTTCTTGAATGCTCCTATCGTTGTTAGCCCTCATTTAGACATTGTGTGTCTTCATTGCAAGTTATCAGAAAAAATCAAAAGAACTATGTTATAAATTCCATTTTTTATTATTTATTATCGAAATAATACATTAGAAAGTGAGTCGAAAATGTTGTATCTAAGAGTAAATGTAGGAAACATTCAAAAAGATGGCGCCCTTAATACCAGTAAAAAAGAAAAAACGTGATGAAACTTTGAATAGCAGCGTGCCTAAGAAATTTCATCGATACTGTGACATGACTTCTCTGCCTAAAAGCAAATGTGTTTTGTGATAGAGCTTACCTATACAGACACTCCAGAAAATAGTATAATTAGCTAAAGTCAAGTTCCGTTCTACGTGAAATCACCTAAGTAACATTGCAACTTTAGAATGGTTGGCGTGATCTTAGATTCATTTCCAGCTTTGAGTGAAAATTTATACAATATTTTCTATTTTGGACCAAAGCAAGAAGAACTCCGCAATTCAACGCAATTTGAGAACTTTTTCCGTGTCTATTATCTGATTAAAATGATGACGGGGTTTGGTACGGACGTAGATAAAAGATAAGTTTACAATCACTTTATTTGCTCCAATCCGTTACAAAGACTGATTGTAGTCGGCAATAGCATTTAATTTTAGTTAATATTTGAGAAAATATGCTCCTTTATAAGTTGAAAGCTAAAAATGCCAATCGGTGAATGACTTGACTCATAATTACTTGAATGCAACTCCTATAATAAATTTGTTGTAATTTAAATTAAATATAAATGACCACTATCGAAACGATAAGATGTCAAGAAAGAAGATTTAAAAAGAAATGGAACTTAATTAGTCTTTGTTCTCAAGAAAAAATGCAATTGGAAATTCAATAAAATTATCAAAATTTACTTTAAATAGCTTTATTGCTGAAACATTTTAACTGCCTCAAGAAAAGGCTTAAGTGTGTGTGTGGAAAACAAATAAGTACTCTAATCTGTATATATATATATATAAAATGTTAAGTCAACATTATTACTTATTGACCCAGACTTCAACTTTGAGCCTTTCCTTATTCAATTTTCAACGATTTTGAGATGAATCATTTGTCTCCATTCCCTAACTAAAATCAATTATCAATTCTATTTCAATAAGAAGACCACTAGTCGAATTTTGATGTGCGTAACTGATTCAGAGCAGGATTTTGCTTTTCATATTCTTTCATTCATTTTCTTTATTCATAACTATTTCAAAACAAAAAAAACAATTGACCTTAGTTGTACTGATGAAGGGCTTTTCTTCGATTCAAAATGATGTGCAACCCTGCACGTTTTTCGGTATTTTTGGCATATAATTTAAAAAGAAGATCTTCAAATTTGTACCGTTTGGAACAGCAAATTTGAGAGACCATGAATATCGAAATATTTGGAGTTTGCTTTTAAGGAAATTACAAATTACTTAAAAGCTTTTTTTCAAATTTCAGTTGTTGTGGGGATCAATTCTTATTGTAAGAAGAGAAGAAGAGATTTACATCTAGTCGAAAATTACTTAATTCAATCAAAATGTCATGGGTCGAAGCACTAATTAGAAAAGTATTGGATAAAATGTGTGTAGCTGCCTAACTAAGCCTGACCGTACTCAGAAACCTCAGTGGCAGATTCTCCTAGTTCGTAAGACCTCCCAGAATCAGCTAAGCTATTGCAAAGCTGAGAAGAGACAGAGGTATCCAGGGGACGCGTTTATTCTAGACATGCATGGCGTAGAGTGTAACAAGGGAGGGAGTTTAGTCATTCAACATGGCGGATTGAGTAAAACGAGCGGAGGCTTTTGATTGGCCATTGGCTGTGTGTCCTCGCACTCAATCCATACGCGAAGTTGAACGGCCGCACCTTCAAGTCACGCTGTGCGCTCATGCGATGACGTGTCCCACAAATGTAAAAAAAGAACCATGGATCATTAAAATAGAAATCATCATAATTCAAGATAGACAACATTTTGACGCCCTAATCTTCGTGTTTCTTACGCCCTATTAGCATACGCTACTGGTTCTCGAATTCAATCGCCTTCTTCAAAATAAAACACGTTACTAATTGGCTCTGGCAGTTTTTAATTGGAAATGAAATCTATATAAGCGTTTTAGCATTCCCAATTTTAAAAAGATAAAAATAAATTGCTTATTCTTAATTATCATTAAATTGTGATAAAGTACTCTTTAGGATAATTTGGCATTACTCTTACTGGCACGTTGGCTAAAAAGTAAAACAAAACGATTTTGGCATTTGAATTTTCGCTTGAAATATTGTATTGAAATATTTCTGTTGTATAAGCAACTGAAATATAAAGGGTGAACTAATCTGTATTCTAGTGATGGGAGAAAATGGAAATACATGTTTAGGTACTTAAGTAAATAACTATTGTTGCAATTTTCAATTGATTTAATTTGGTAGCACACTAAAGTGAGTTAACATAGGTAGATTAAAGAAAGATTAGTGAATGACTTAATAACATCAAAAATCAAATTCAATGACATCGTTAAACGCATGCATTTATGCTGCTGATTGTGAATCTAAAGAAAAAAAAACAGTGATTGTCTACCTCACAAACCTCTTGAGTTCTTAAACCAGTTAGTTCCTCTACACTAAGCAAGGCATGTATCAATTCAAAATGGTCCGTCTCTGCCAATGAAAGGCATCACTTGCTACTGGAGAATTAGAAGCAGACCAATCAAACAGTCTCATTTTATTTGGACGGAAGTAGTGAATATGGTTAATGATTGCTTTCTCACAAAATATAGGACCTAATATTTCTTTTTCCGCCTTTCTTTCTTAATCGAATTGACCCAAAAGTCCCTCCTTTCTACTTTTTCTTGTCTGTTTGATGCATTCAAATATTTCCATATCATAATTTAGTATTAAAATAAGATTTACATGATTGTCTTGAATGGTAAAAGAGTGAAATTTTGAAGCCAAGTAATGGAAAAGAAGCAGGAAGTTCTTGAGAGCGAGGTATATTTCAGCAACCCCAAGAAGTGGTGTTTACAATGTTTGACCAGCTAGCGATAATCAGTGCTTACTACTTATTATTATGCAGTTTATAAGGTAAATTGAGCATTTTTAATTTAATTGTACAGAAACAATTGGCGCACTCGCTGGCTCTTACCGTTAAGTTTAAACACTTATCGCTTAAATCCTTAAATCTTACTCCAAGAGACTACATATATCTGCGTTGAAATGGTTTCTTTAGGCAAAAAAAGAACAAATGATGACAAATGGCATCTATTGTGTTCAAATCGTCCTGTCTCAAATTGAATTTGAAATGTCAAAGTTAGAAATCGGTTCTAAAATTTCTTCGTATTAATGCTAGCTAAAAACAGATCTAAATAAGTGCATTTGATCAAATTTGTCTTAGCCATAGAGGAAATTTGTCTGTTATATTTATTGTTAGAAGTGCTCATTTACAAGCCTCAATTTCACAAAGGTAGGTTTTTCTTTAGAAAATCTAAGAAACTTGTTATTTCAGTGCTCATGTAGTCCGATTTTTCCTAAATGTTAGAGTACAGAGCTTCAATTTAGCTTTTTCAATATGCTTTGAAGAGACCAATTGCATGAGATTAGTTTCTATTCAACGATTTTATTCTAATTTCCTCAGGATCAAGCTACCTGCTACTCTACCAACGAAAACGTCTGCTTGTTTAAAAGGTTTTTAACAGATGGAACTGTCTTGTCAAGAATAAGTTGACATCGTAATCATTCTTTAAATGGTTTCCGCTTTCAGGAGCATTTTGGTTCCATAAATATGAACTTCAGAAATAAATATTATAGGTTCAATCTAGAAAGGACCACTTAATATTGCTGTTCTCTCTCTTTAATGAACTAAAATTTAAAATCTCATTCAATCCATTGTCATTTTAATTTTTCGATATATTCCTCAAAGTTTGAATTTCTTGTAAGCAAATATTTTAGATTTCCACAAGTTTTTGATTGTAGGAAGAATTTACAGCAAACTCGTTTCTAGATCGTTGACGCATAATTAGTCAATTCAATAAATACGAGAGAAGAAAACTACCAGATATATAACTTTACCGCTGAATAGATCAAATCCCAGATCACCATAACCGTCCCAGTTTAAAACGCAACTAAGACTGTAAATGAAATTATTTCAAATATTGTTAGTCAAGTATCATTTATCGAAGTATATACTTGAATCTTTATAGCCCATGACGTGATATTTCGGAATTATATTGTATCTTTTGAAAGTTACTCTAGCAGTATAGTATTTCTAACTGCATATCAACATTTAAGTAGTAAAAGTAGCAATATTAATAATTTTAATGGAAGATCGGTTCGAGGGTGAATTTTTATTTACAATAATCTATAGCTAGTAATTTTATCAGCATCCGTCATTATATTAACATTTGTTTAATTTTCTCACTTAATCAATGTGACATTACGCAAGAATTCAAATTATCTTAACTTTTTAATATTTATTGAATTGAAAAGCTCTGAATGAAACAAATTTAATCAATTAAAAGTGCCGTGCGCAATTCCACTGAGCCACATGCAAACTCAAAGTACGTTTTTTGATGACTCTTGTATATCCTCAGTGGCAGTGTTTATAGAGCACTTCTAACCTTCTCTCAGAGTCCACTTCAAAGTTACTATGCTGCCCGACACAAAGAAATCTTGCAAAATAATAGAACGCATTCTCTCGAAAAGTAGTAGCTTGCAAACGCTGCCTACTAGAGCATGTCCGGTGAATTTAATAAAATCATTCAAATAGTCCAAGCCTAGGTATCCGTCGAGTAAAGAGATCACTTTCGATTTGGCTAGCACTACCACTCTGTATAAAAATAAGGAAATGTTGCGTTGCTTTATTCCATAAATATAGTTAAGTAGTGAGGAACTTCTGGAAATATGAAACCTTAATGTTCGGTCAGAAACGCCCCAAAAGTGGGAAATAGCTTTTATCGTGGCCATTGCAAAATAACGAAATGTGACAATAAATGGACGAATGCAAATTGAGTCAAGGGCAAAGTTAAAATATTATAATTTTCAATTAAACTTCGCTTTATTAATATAGTTTGAAGTAATCGGTTATATCTATGTAGTTACTTATAATTAAAATGACTTTGTGTATTTAACACTTGGAGTACTTAAATGCTAACTGCATTGAAATTAACTTGATCCATTAGACATGAATTCTTATTTCAGAAAAGTACATATTTAAGTTTTAAGTTGAAAATATTTTCTGTTCTCTCGACGAAGCGACGAGAGTGATTAGGATCATAAATTACGGCATATTTTTCATTTTCAATCGATGCAGTGGGCACTTTTTAATTAGTCACAAGGGATTATCCGCCGTGACTATTTAAGCTTTCTGCATTCTGCGCATTCCGTATGGAACTGGTGTGCACCTCTACTGAGTACTCTCAATATCCTCAATAAGAATTAGCATAATAAAATATGCTCATCAAATATACTTGCAGTCAGTTCGGCAAATTGTTTGTCGATGACTGTCCGAACTGCCAAATGTCATCAACTCTCTGGTGGCAGCAGCTTTTGCGACAAGCTAATCATTCTACTCAAGCGTAAATAATAACAATGCATTACTCATCTTATTAAAAATTAGCTTTTAAATCGCCTTGGGCTAATACAAGTGTGAATTTATTGCATTAAAATCTAGTTCAGGATATTTAATTCAATTTTAGCAGTTTTAAATCCGCTGATGAGTAGTACAAATTTTCGTGCTTTAAGCGTTAGAAGTTCTGATTAATTTAGCCAGAGGGGATATAAACATAATGGAGTTGAGCTGCTGCGCAGTATAAACTATAAATTGACCTAAACAGGACGGAAAGCAAGGGAAAAGATAATACATTTTTGTGCTTGATGGTGCTTTTAAATCACCTTGCTTTGCAGTTTTAGAATTTTATTAAACACCCATTTATGCATTTAGATGGCCCATCTGGAATTTGTGAATGATTCACATAAATTTATACTTTTATTATTCCAATTATGTCTTATAGATTTCGTAAAGAAAGGTAATAAAACACGGAGCACATAACACGGATAGACATTTAGCTAGGATGAGGTGTAAAGGAGACTACATTTACTGGGGTCACGGCACACCTTGTTTAGTTTTGGTGCGAAGTTACGAGGGTTGATGAGAGAGTGAGAGAGAGAAATTTTCACCACTTAGGACAGTGCAAGTCAGGACCAATTGGGATGGAGTCTGACATTTAGTTTTCATTCTCCTAAGAAAGCTAAATGTAAAAAAAGATCAATTTACAATTAGAAGATCATTAATATGCCGGAACTGCTTTATAGAGAATCATTTACCTTACAATTAAGGCTCACCTTGAGCGACGTAATTGACTTTAAAATTCATTAGTTCCTTCAAAGCTAAAATAAGCTTTAAATGTAGGGCTAAGCTTCATTGAATTAGATTAATAGATTCAAATGATGTCATTGTTGGCTTCTTTATCATTCAATATTCTCCATCATAAAATCGAAATAACTAACCATTATTTTTATTATCTCTTTTATGATAGCGCGCAATTAATTTATTATTTCGCATGCATGTAATGCAAAAAGTTATAAAATTTCATACTGAAAATGCTCTTGAACACGGGGATATTATGGCAATAAACTGGGCTACAAGAATCAGGATATACGCTCTGCCTTCTCAGGTATAGTTCAAGGCTTCGTATTCTAACGATTCAGCGTCCACATTTCGGGATTTCCTGTCCTAATTTGATTAGTCCTAAGACTTTTAGTGGGATAATTTATTTGGATGACTATGAAAGCATTTTTCGTTATATTAAAAGAAGAAAGACAGACGCATTTTAGATGTGTTATTCAGTTTGTGTTTGCACTATTTTATTCATTATCTAGATTGAAAAAAATGCTTCTTAAGACACCGCTTCATAATAATAATTCGATTTCATTACATGCAAATACTAATGCAGTTTTCTTGACTCATGCGCTAGGCGTGAGGTTTTACTAATTTGCATTTCTCTCTAAAAATTTTACAGTTTTATATAAAGTTAAAGTAATTCTATGGTAATTGGGATTTCAATCCAAATTTTTCCATGCCGCTCAACAACCTGTAACTCATTAAAGTGATTCGTTTGAAAGTTTTTGAACGGTTTAAATTTCCACTTCCTTCAGATGGATGTTTAATTAATAATTCTTGAGATAAATTTTCTTTAATAATTAAATAGGTCCTTGGGCTTTGTTGGAGCTCTGTGTAACACATATACTCTAACTGAGGGCAATCACAGGGAATCAGAAACCTGAGATAAGAATAAAACGAAATCTGTGGAAGTACTGCGGTTTAAAGTTAAGAGATTGTGTAATATAAAATTGGTGAAATAGTAGAAGTAGAACAATAAACCGCTATTCATTTGATTCAACAGGCAAAATTGGAGGTCAATACAAGACGATTGTCAATATCTTACTATCGAAGCGTTTGAAAAGTTCACCCAAATGAAATTGGCTAAAACGTAATTTACTTACCTAAACGAATTAGCCTAACATTTATCAAATATTCTTGCAAAGATTTAAGAAATTTGTCATCTTAAGTATCATTGTCGTAGGTTAAATGGCAATGAATTAATGGATCCAATGCTAGACGTCATGGTCTTATTTATCTAGATAAAGACCAAAATGCTAACGCGCATTATGAACTTCCAGACTGTGCGTATAACGTTGGTTAGTTTCAGCTAATTTTAGGGGCATTACTGAAATATTTAAATCCAACTGCTTAACATTTAATTTTAACAAGTAATACCGTATTTAATATATGTAAAGGATCCCTTAATCCCCGGTCAATATATGGAGAATCGAGATCAACATCATTTCTTCTTAGAATTGGAAGTAGACTTTTACGATTTAATTAGCTGTAATTTCATCTTTCAACTTTTAGTATCAATGTATTTTGAATGAAATACAAGATATTCTATCTTTACATACTACTACGATTTAAAGCTACACTAAGCTACACTTCGGTACCAGAAGAGAATATTGAATTGCATCTTTTCAAGTCGTTTTGTAGGCTTTATCTTATCTAAAAACTTAAGAAACATCTCTAGAATTTAATACTATCAAAATAAACTGCTACTTGGAAGCAGGCGCGAAATGCTGGTGACAGAAATTCCTTTTATTAGATATATTAAATTTGCAAAGAAGAAATTCGTAACACAATTATTCTTCTAATGGTCTACATCTCTGTATGTAAAACTCCGGCCTCAAAGCTGTAAATTGAGAAGAAAAATCTCTGTCAATGTGATGTACACATGAACTGGCAAACAAAATCACAAAACGGAATGTAAATACCGTGAGTTAAATATCGTTCAAATAATTTTCGTAATTAATGAAACAACTCTGGTCTGACTGTTGACAATGGGAGGTTCTGGGATATTAAATACTATATTACCGTGAATAGTCGCAGTAAATACTCAATTTTTCAAAGATAATGATGGGTAGTCCCTCTTGGTTATTTACTAAACGTAGATTGCCGTTTAGTTAATTAGCCATTGACGGATACATATTGACAATTATTTGACTTTAGTTGTTAGCCTAATTAGTGGACACACACCTTAAAGACAAGTGACATTCACAAAATAAACGTTGGTTATCTTTTGTTTTAAAGTACCGCAGGAACTTCCTACATTTTATGCATCTTTCTATGCATATTTTTTCGCTTTTCTATATAGTTTTATAGCTCTGCACATATTTCACTTTATTTGCACATAAATATGGAAACATTAATTTATTTTTTTATTTATAAAAATGGTAAAATCAATTAAATTCCTTACGGCCTATTTTCATCATTGTCTTACTTTCAAAAATTATTTACGTAAAATATTTATTGCTGCATCGTATAACAAAATCCGAAATTTTATTACTTACACTGAGAATTTTGAAGGACGAGGCAAAAGTACTTGTCTGTTGCAAATAACTTCTCGCATTTATATAAATAGATAACTTTTTATTACTGCGTTTATTATTATAAGCATAGCCAGATATAAAATAACTTAGCAAAATGCATTTCTGACAATTGATTGAATATTTTAGACTAGATCTAAGAGAAGCCAGTGCTACGTGTCCTAAAATATTTCGAAAATTTCTGTTACATTTCCGGAAAAAAAGAAACGCTTAACAATTAGCTCAAGGAAATGTAAATTTGGTAAAATCACAAAGAAGCTGAGAGCATGGAATATTCTTTCTTCAGCAGATTTTTAAATCCGGTTGATACAAATTTTGCATTAAGTGCAGTTAATTTTCCAAATTTCACTTCCACCAGTCACTCTTTTGTTTTGGAACAAAATCCTTGCCTTCCTTCATGGCAATTTTAATTGACTTACTTCTGATCATCACGATTTTACTTTTTCTCTAAAACTGAGAAGACCAAATGTTCTTACATGATATTCAATTGAGCTAAATATTACATGGTCAAGAATTCAGTAATACTGTCCTTTAACGAAACTTTTAAATGTTTAAAATATAACGATACTTTACTCTGCAACTGATTTCGAACCCCAAAAAATTAATACATCTTAGTGATTAACCAGTAGGGTGTGAAATATAACAAATCTAAAATCGCTACTACAAAAATGAAAACTTTTACACCAGCGGTTATTCCAAAGACTCACTTTTAAAATACTTACTTGTTCAAATATTGAACTATGTTTTAAGATCAAACGAGTAAATAATTCATCAAATACCTCTCTGTGGTAGTAAATAAGTGCTTGTGTAATGTAAGTCTTTTCATTCAGGTAAACTCTGGGTGAAATTTGTAATTAATATAATAATTAATTCTCATTTTAATATAAAATTAATTACCATCGTACAATTTGTGGAACTATTATCTCCACATAAATTCATAATGCCGAATTTCAGACAAATCTATGAATTTTCGTCATTAGGAAAAACGTTTGCCAACACTATCCAAACCGTGTGACTTGCAAATTTGAGTTTTCAAGTCCGCCCGATCATATGAGAGTAAAATAATCAGACAATTATTGTCTACATACACTTCAAATGTGACAATTAATTTACTCGACTAAACAATCCAAGTCAGACTTTAACTATGTCCAACTGAGCCAATGCAATCTAATAATAATACTAATTGCAATACTTTTTTTAACAAGTTGGGATCATGATCAGGTAACTGGAGATCGTTTTTTTCTACAGTTTTAATACTAATATTGCATTCCCATTTCGACTTTCAAATTCAAGCACATATTTATGTTCTCCACTGTTTACTTCTGTTTTGCAATTTTGTGTCAAATTCGACATAAAGCACGCTTGAATATTAATGACACCGAGGTTGATCTTTTTTATAATTATCCTATTTGTTTTATTTTTTACACTAGCATACAAAATATCTAAATGGTAAATATAAAATATTTGAAAGAAATATTGATGT
Source organism: Hymenolepis microstoma (assembly GCA_000469805.3). Taxonomy (NCBI): domain Eukaryota; kingdom Metazoa; phylum Platyhelminthes; class Cestoda; order Cyclophyllidea; family Hymenolepididae; genus Hymenolepis; species Hymenolepis microstoma. Next base: position 2,064,262 of record LR215995.1, on the reverse strand, counting down.
TCATTCAAAAATAATGAAAGTTATTATTTTTGAAAGGGAAGGTAAAACAATATCAAATATTGGTGATTCAATACAACGATATAATTCTATAAAATTTAATTAATCTGTAAAATATACTGTCACTAATGTAATATGCCTGTTTTTGCAAACTCCGATTTTTTTAAATGAATGTAGGAGAGTATAATCTTTCTTTTTAATAATTTCGTATTAAATTTCCAAATATTCTTCTCCCATAGTAATGGAACAAATGTAAGATATTTTTTTCTTATCAAAAATAATTTTCATTCAACTGATTTATCGTCACTAGCCATTGTCCTCAACTTTTTCATATTCTTCCTTTGTGTTCATTATGCTGCAAATTTGCCTTTCCTATTAACTCAAGAAATCTTCCAATCAGCTAACTTTATTAATTTTTTACAGTGTCCTTTCGCATATTCAATGAGGTAACTATAAGCGATAAGAGAAGAGGTAAAGATGATATTTTAGGTTCATCAATTATTCAAGGCGTCTGGTTTGGGGCATTAGTGAATTGTGGTTAAACTAAAAAATACGCGATTTCTTCGGAATCAATTATTTATGTTAAGCGAGGTTAATAAACCAGCAGAACTGATGTCATTAAGACTCGAGATAGTAAAGTATCTTTAATAAACGGCTTATGGTTAACCTCTAAATGTAGCGCAAGGTTTAGTAATGTGCCTGATTTGATTTGTGCTAGCTTTTACTGAATGTTCCACATGCAGTTCTGTTATAGAGAAATTTCAGAAACGAAAAATATACGCATTCTAAGTGACTTTAAAATGTTAAAATATTGAATAAGAAGAAATCTGCACCGATATTCATAAAAACATAGATTTATTGGTCTTATATTTCAGCGACCAGGCCACTAAAACTGGTGAAAATTCGGAAAATATATTTCAAAAACTAAGGATTTTAGATTTTAAAAATGTCATCTTTTTTAAAATTTCAAATCGTTATATAAAAGACATAACCCATTTCTAATCGACTTATTTTTAAAGGAATTCATCTTAAAACTTAATTTATTTAGCGGATTTTTACCAAGTGGCCTTATTGCATATACAGGGTGTTCTAAAATATGTATACATTTTAAACTTAATTGTAAACGTGGCGACCAATTAGAATTTTAATATTTAAAAAGTGTTCCAAAAAAATGTATACACACTTGAAATATTTGTAAAAATTATGTTTATTATTAATTCCTTATTTCAACTGAAAAAAATATTTACAAATATCATTTTATTGTTCTTTTATTACATTTAACGACATTGTGTGTTAGTGGTTTTTTGTAGATTCAAGCTCTCAACACAAGAATGACAACCAGATTTAACTTTGAAGGAAGAAAATTTATTGTTAAAGTACTACCACAAGTATGAAAACACAGCTGAAGTGCAAAGAAATCTAGAAACAAATTCCAAAGGGAACCTCCAACGCGCATTTCAATTTTTCGAATTAAAGATAACTTTGAAGCTGATGGAACTGTTGATAGCGTTCACAAACAGCGGTCTGGAAGACCACGAACACCACAAGCTCTACACAGGAAGAAAAAATACTGGATAGATTTCAGCAGGGTCTGTGGGACACGTCGTCGCATGAGCGCACAGCGTGACTTGAAGGTGCGCCCGTTCAACTTCGCGTATGGATTGAGTGCGAAGACACACTCTAATGGCCAATCAAAAGCCTTCGCTTGTTTTACTTAATCCACCATGTTGAATGACTAAGCTTCCTCTCTTGTCACACTCCACGCCATGCATGTCTAGAACAAACGCATCCCCTGGATACCTCTGTCTCTTCTTAGCTTTGCAGTAGCTTAGCTAATTCTGGGAGGTCTTACGACCTAGGAGAATCTCTGCCACTGAGTACAGTCAGGCTTAGTTAGGTAGCTAATCCTCTACAAGTCTGAGAAAGTCTGTACGGCAGGCTGGGCGTGAGATTGGAATTTCAAAATTATCTATAAATCGTATTACGCAACGTTGTCATTGGAAAAGTTATATTTCAAGATTAGTCCATGCTCTTAAGGACGATGATCCAGACCGCAGAGTACAGTAATGCGAGTGGTATTTAGAACACGTCACTGTCGACCGTCATGACAATTTACCTGAAATTACAGCGTAGTGCGGTTTATCATCAAGGGGATTAATTGGACCGTTCTTTTTGGTGGAACTGTAACCGGACCCATTTACTTGAATCTTCTGCGGCAGTCTGTCATGCCAAGAATTAAAGATGTTTTTGAAAATAGAGAGTTTTATTTTCAGCAAGATGGGACATGTCCACATTACCATCGCGTTGTTAGGTCTTTCCTTGATGAGGCCTTGCTAAACAAGTGGATTGGGCTAAGAGGTTTTGTTGAATATCCTCCCCGTTCACCAGACCTTATACAACTACATTTTTTCTTATGAGAACATTTGGAAGATAAAGTCTATGCTACAAAGCCTGCAACAGTCACTGACTTAAGAGAAGCCATTGTGCATGAATGCGTCCGAATTCCAAGGAAACTATTTCATGATCTGTGCAATTTCATTGCTTGGCGTTGTCAGCAGTGTCTGGATCAAAATGGATATCAGTTTGAGAACAGCTTATAACACAATAAAATTCTAATTGATCGCCACATTTACAATTAATTTTAAAGTACATACATTTTTTGGGACACTCTGTATATATAAGCGCGCATTTATCCTCACAATATTTCAATGAGATGCGGAACTTTTAATCATGAAACTAAGATATACCTATCACTACCGTCCTTGTGTAGGACATACACATGCGTAAAACTGCATTTATTGAGAATTGAAGAGTGCATAGCTGGAACAGAGCTCACTAGACAAGAGATTTGAAATAGCGTTGTTACTATTAGCTACTAGAAAAATCTCGGTTCTGTTCAAATTTTCTCTGATTGCTAACGAAAGAGAGTATAGGTATTTGCCCAGGTAGGAGTAGTGAAACCACTCACACCTCCACTGTCACAGAGCCGGGAGTACGTTTAGTCTATCGAGATATTTTTTAGGTTGTTGAAGCTAATTTGTGGTTCTATGTTGCATAAGTTAATTAATACTTTACAGCCCTATTGTAGGTATGGTTGATAAATTGAAAGATAGTAGTATCGTAGCATACAGATGGCTTTTTGTTGTTTTCAGGAGTGAATAATTGTAGATAAAATGAGAGCCCAAAGAGACTTTATACATACCGAAAATTATGCTTGCTATAGATGCTTAAGGTGGTTCAAAATGTTTAATAAATTAATGTCATTGGCTAAATCGGAAAGCTTTTCACTTCGTTGGTGCATTCTTCTAAAGCCATTTAAAACATATCTCTGTTTTTTGCCCGATTCGTATACATCTCACCACTCATGTTGACTGCATTTGCGATGCTTCCGTTTTTGTGAGAAGATCTTATTGAAAAAAAATTGTTTACTTCTTAGATGCTGCGATAGGCAACACAAATAAATTTTAAAGATTTTTGGAGAATTGGCGTCAAGTTTGAAGAACTTTAAGAATTAGTTTTATTGAGATCCTTCAAAGACAGAGGTATCCTTGGATGAAGCAGATGATTTCATATAATTCTCATAAATTAAAATTGCTAAAATGTCCTTTTATTAAAATATGATTCTTTCCAACTTTAATTTGAGTATCTCTGATTTTACTTAGACGTTGCATTTAACTTTAGAAAAGAACGCAACAGAAAAATAAAGAGAACTAATTAAAGGATTTACTTTTTCTCAGGACAATTGGACCCCAACAAAAATTTTTTAACCCATGAACAAATATTTTACACTGTTTAGTATGTTAGACAGGGCCTGAGTGTTAATCCCGAAATGTTAGTTAGTTCATCCGCATATGAATCACCAATCTGCCTCTGTTACACTAAAAAGTAAGTACATTTCGTTTGCCCAATTAATAATTTACTAAGCAGTAGGATAGTAAATTAAAAGTAACTAATTGCTTTTCTAGTTGATTTTAAAGTTTGTAAAATCTATTGTGGGGCAGAGTAGTTTAGTGCATTTTTAAAGATTTTAGATAGCTAATGTGCAATGGTAAATACTAGCTTCGATATGAATTGGTGACATATTGGAATGTGTGCTCCTCTGTGAAGTCATAATTCTCGAGCACACTATCACATGATGCATAATCAATGAGTGGAACGGTCAAACGCTACAGTTAAATCTGGTCAATTCCAGAGATAAATTGTTCTAATAAGAGAACTAAACAATTCTCGTAACAACATTTTCATCTATTCTTGCATTGACTCCGACTCGATCATTCCTCAGAGAGTCAAAATTTGCCATCGACCATTCAGAATATTATACATATCATTGAAGATTTTGACATATAGATCTGCTAAAGCCATAGCTACGCAAATTAATGCTACTTTGAATTATAAGTAGCGTGGAGTGTTGTGAGATATTTATAATTCAGTCTTTCCCAAGTTACTTACTTGGTTTGATGCTCACCACTTAAGAACGCAAATCTTTTCTACTAATTTATCGAATACTTTTTATTATCCTGTTTGAGTTTTCCAGGCAAAGTCACTCTGCAAGGCATTTTGTGGCAACAAAAGCAATCAAATGCTGCCAAATCTATTCATTCCAACTACCATATATCCAAAATGAAGAGGTTAATCTTAGTTCTCGATTCCAAAGTTATAATAACCAAGTTAGGTCATTACTAAATGGTGACCAAGAGGGGACACCTCTTCGAATTCATTAATTATGAGCTGATAAGAGCAGAGGTGATTTAAATGCAGACCAATGATATTTTCTCAGCCACATTTAGGAATAGGTCAGAGTGCAAGGCTTTTTTCAAATCGTTTCCATTTTATTTTTGCCTTGTTGCCCTATAGACAATATCGATTTTTATAAAGACTTGAAAGTGTTCTACCAGTTCATAGAAAAGACGCTTCGGGCAAAATTCGAAAAGCCCATAATGGAGAAGTCAGTAATGACAATTCCCCGAAGGCTCTCCAGGCCATCAAGCCACTTCTCAACTTCCACATTTGCCTTCTTGGCTAACTTTTCCACACCCGAAAATGGATGAGTGATAATGAACTCCATGTTTGGTGATAGTATTTCTTGAAAAACGTAAAGGTTGCTTGTATCTGTCTTAGTAACCAGCTACTGAAATATGGAAAGATTTTAAAGTTAGAACTAAATTTTACCCTTAATAAAGACCCTAGAATATGCAACAAGTTCATTACAGTATTAGGCCTACAACTTTGCTCCCGCCGTTTTCCTAAAGATGGGGATAGTAGTTGAAATATATTAATCACAGATGTCGAACACTTTGTTCTGACATTTGTAAATGCAACCCTACTTTGATTTAACTTAATTTAAGCTTGCATAAAAGAAATTTTTAATTGAACATGTCCTAATTTAAGCCAAATTCTCGTCATTTATGGGTAGTATGGCTTTTTTATTTCACTATGAAAAAACTGAGGCTGAGGCCCAACGGATTATCTCAGATACTTATGGTATTGTAGTATGCAAATGGTGACAGAACGTGTAGGCGGGAATTGTTCAAACGATATAAACAGAAAACGATTCTCTCCTGACCCTTTGGCAAATGAGATGACAATTCAAGCAGAAAATTATGATGCAGCCAGTTGGAATTCCTCTTGGATGCATGATTTTAGTGCTTTGTGTGGTTTTCACTACAACTGGACAATTACACCACTTCTTGAATATTTCTCAATACTTACCTTGCACAGAAACCATGTCACGTGAGAGAATTCTACGCTTAATGCCCTGCAAGCACGCGCAAATCGCTTGAGATTATTTGAGCATATCGCTGCGGTTCACTGATCTTGGAAGAATCGTTTAGCTGTAGATAGGTGGAATATCATGATAAAACGAACTCTCAACAACCACGATTGCAGTTGATTTAATCAATAAAAATAGCAATTTTCTGCATTGCTGAGAATGGTAGTAATACAAATGAGAAAAAGATCTAAGCCAAATTGTTAGATTTCCCTTCCGATTAGTCAAGGTGAAACACTCAATAGAAAGCAAATCGTGATTATAATCAATTTTACAGAACTAAACCAATGTGTTCACAAACTCTTGGTATTTTGATCGAGAATGCTACCTAATCAACAGAGTTGATTTTTCGACTTGGGTAAGCACCTATTATGGAAAGTTATTTTGCTTATTTCTGCTAGTAGTATCCACTCCATTTAAAGTCAAATCCTTCAAGTGATAGGACTTGTAGGTTACCTTCCATCATTTTCGCATAACCTTCTTCCCTTCACAAATTCCACCCAATTATATCAAATGGGTTTGTTTAATGGACTCTAGAACCATAAATATCTCAGCGAATTATTTTATATACCATTACGAGTTGGAAAATTAATACTACTTAACTGATGTAGTTAAATGAGACTACCGATATGTATTTCATGCTCCAATGATCTTTGCTTGAGTCTTTACCTCTTAATCTGTATAGCAGACAGGTTATTGATTGGTGACTTTCTCAGATTGGCTAAATAACCATAAGAAAGCATATTTAAACTGAGCAGTCAACTATGCAAGCGTCTAATTTAACTTTGAATCAAGATGACAACCAAGTTCTTAGCAACGCTATGCTAAATCGCAAATCGTTCAAACAGCTCGTAACGTATATCGAGTTTATTTGCTTGGTAAGCAGTTGTTATTTTTAACTTTAATAATTTGCTTATTTTAGATTTCCGGGCTCTTCCTAATTGTGTACTTCAGCATTATGCTAACTATTTATACAGTTGATGATAAACGAACCATATTTTATTACTTTATAATTCCTTATGGCATTTTGGTATTAATCACGACTTTATTCGATTTCTGCGACTTAAGCCTGTCAAATATTGCTGCCATTGGCACTGTAAGTTCTTTTAATTCTTCTATTTACTCCTTGTAGTACCTAACTTTAACTACTCTAGTAGTGATTGGGCAGTTTGCACTTGGAATCCTGGCCATAATTCTACTCGATGATGCAGTGTGCGGTATTGTATTTATTATTTCTGGTGTCATTGGTTCAGTAGCGATTCTTAATTCTTTGTGCACATCTGAAACGGATGAAGATAAGGAATTGGTTTAAAGAAAATCGACTTTCAGTATGTGCAAACCGATATGAATTTTTAAATAAAATCTTAATAATTACTCGTAACTCCCAATTTTCCTGCAGCAATTTGACGAAAACTGTTAACTCTAAGCTTTTGAATTCTCCGAAGTAATTGTTCACTGTTTTAACACTGCCTGTGACAATGCAGTAATGTCAGCAGACAAAGGGAATAATAGCTTATTTGTTATGTTTGAACACGATGCATATACGCGGAGATATGTAAACTGCCATGAAATAACCAATTATATTGAAAAGAAAGACATTCTTTATTAAGTTGCGCCGTGATTAGTGTAAAACGCATATCACTCTCAAACGTTCTACTTATTACTACTAAGCAGCATATTTTCATCGGTTCCCATGCATAACACATGATCGGCACACATTGAATTAACATATATGAGAAATGCATGAGTAAGTGTTCACTTAACTGAGTATCAACAAAAGTCCGATACTTACCTTAAACTAGGGGCATTTAGCAAGCAAAGTGCCCAATATTTTTATCCAAAATTTGACCGCATTTACCTTCATTATCAATTTAGGAATTTGGAAATTTACGACTTATTTTGTGCTCTGATAAATGGACTATGTCAATCAGTATATGGAAATTTTGTTCTAATAGTTGTGCCATACAAAACACAGATTTAAGTGCATCATCAGAACACAGAAGACGGTTCACTTGTACCTTTAAAGTTAACCGTTTTCCCCACCTTTAGATCCTTCTTGCTAAGACCAATGCAACCTCGGTAATTGTGTCCTTTTCCTAACAAGAGTACATTATTCACTTATAAAGCAGTACATGATTTTGCCTCAAGTTGGAAAGCACGATAACAACTAAAAATAGTCATTTTCAATTTGGGATTAACCTTGCTTGAACCTTAGCAGTAAATTATGAGACTGTCTGGCAGAACAATTAATAAAATCACCAACAAGCTATGAATAACCTTGAAATAAACCACCGATAAATTGAAATAATGAAATATAAGAATTAGTGAGCTACAGCGAATCTTGCATCATGTCGAACTATGTAAATCTCACTAAGTTAAAAATTGTAAGAAAGCTAGAATCTCGATATCATGACTCTGCTGTCTGCTTCTAATTGAATTCTTTACATTTAATACCCTATAATGGAACAGTGATGCTTTTGGATGTCGGAACTACTTTTCGTTGCCTATGAACGTGAAACAGCAGTTCCAAGAAGAAGGACACAAAGAGTTGCGTAGTTCAAGCTGTAGTTAATACACCAACATGAGAATTGAGGAGAGTGAAAGGGAAGTGACAAGCGTGTGTCTTGGTATGGGTGCGTGTGTGGTTGATAAGACGGACAGAGACAGTTTATATGAGTCACCTGGTCATGACGCGCGCATGGTATGGATGCAGATCCACTTTCAAATGAAATTGGCCAGTAATCGAAAAGGCAAATCAAAAAATGTAAAGCTTATTCAGTATTTGATTGAAATCTGACGGTGGCATCTATACCACCTCTACTAAGCAAAATTTTCCAACCAATGAGTAAATAGCCAGGATCGAAATTGATCCCCGGAAGTATAACTTTTTCCCATCTTTCCCATCTTTCCCATTTTTCTGCTTTTCTGGAATAAATATCCTTGGAAATCAGGAGCGGAATAATTGAGGTCGCCTCACATCGAATGGAGGAAAAATTCGGAATACTTTCCTCTTATTAATTACTCCATGACTGCTTATTTTTATGTCTTTTTCATAGGATTTATTATTAAAACATACTAGTTTAAGGACGTTTAAATCTTGAAATTGATAACTTCGCAGATTTTTATTTCCCATAATTAAAGTGTTGCCAATACTCTAAGAATGTTTGGTTACATTCGAGGTGGGGCGATCTTATATTAATTGTTCATAAAACTATATTTGACAAATTTCCATGTAAGCAAATCGTAGCAAAATCGTAGCAATAAAATTCGTATATAAAGGGAATTTCAGATGTGTTCGTTACCGCATCACGTTACTGATTTCTAGCCGAAAATACAACACCTCTATTGGCGTAATCAAGTGTGTCCTAGCGGCTTCACAGAGCAGAGGTATAAGTGGGGTAAATAAGACTGTTTACATTCGTGCAACCTTTCACTTTACAAATAAAGAAAATCTAGCCGCCACTATGCGCGCCATGGAACTAGCTATTGTAAGTATCAATTCTGCAAATATTACACTTTATTAGTTAACTTTTCTTCTTCCGGTAGGTTCCATTTCCCTCCACAAATTAAGTTACCGTTTAGATCGTGTCGCCTCTGCCAATACGACCAACAGAGGAAGTAAATTATCTCATTTTCTTCAAATGTTTAAATGAATTCTACATTATAGATGTCAAACCTTATTTAAATGAGACTGTTTCAATATAGCCCTGCATAAATACTCGTAGCTTTGTTGGGCTTAATAACAATTTGGCTATTCTATTTAAAAGGATGAAGTTCCGGCTTGCAGGTGGATGAGCCATTTGCCAGAAAAAGCAACAAACATATCTCTTTGTCACATTGCAATTCCTGGTAAGTAGGAGCGATGAAGCAACCATTTGTGCCCAAACGAATGCACCAGCATCGATTTTATTTCCAATTACATCAAAGAGTGATATGACATGACTATGTAACAGATGGAAGCCTAACCCATTCTCAATAGCATTACTAAATATACTGGTAAACTTCACTGAGTACACATGTTAGCCTAATCTTGACCGCTCACCGACGAAATGATGCTATTTCAGAAGGCGTTCTTCAAAGCTCATTGTAACAGTCTTCTGTTTAAAAACAACTCAGTACCTTGTTCAATTTCAATAATTCTTAAAGAAAAGAAAGAGAAGGATGCAGCGAAGGAAGACAAGTAGATATTCTAGTTAAAATAAGCTCGATTTGTTTTAAATGAGGAGAGGAGAAAACGATTATTAAAACGAAAAGTGTTGAGTGCTTGTTGTGAGAACGGAACGATAGTAGGGTCAAATAGTTGATGAATATTCACTTGCTGTCTCGTAAACACCTTGGCACTTCATCACAGAATCGATGGTCTTAATTTTTGCATGACGGTATTGTTCCCTCATGAAATTCACACTAACAAATGTCTCCATTGCCGTGGTTAGGACTTAGCACATTAACGAGCACTTACTTGATTGAAGGAACTAGTTTTCAAGCACCTAGCATTATACAAAAGTCTTATTTTGAGGAAAAGCCTATTTTTCCCGGTGGTTTCTTTGACTTACCCAAATTTCATTTCTATGCCTCCCATTACACCACTTGTGGCAACGATAAAAACACTCGTTTCTATTATGGCACTTTTAGTAGGGCGAAAAATATTATGGAATATCGTTTACCGATTTAGGTACTCACAATTCTGGCACATACAGTATCAAAGAATCATCTGCGATTTCTCCCGACATGAATTTGGATATCTTAACCAGTTTCTTTAGCATCTTCTTCAACATCAAATTCAACAAGTGGTCTGTAACTCAGAGGACTAATTTGACCACCCAACTTCAGTCCGGTATCCGCTATTTCGATTTCAGAGTTGCCCTGAAACGAGAAGGATGCAAGGGAATTCAGTCGAAATCATCTGTGGAAACTTATCCGTGTTTCTATATTGTTCATGGACAGTATGCCAATAGAGTGAACGTGGAATTAGAGGAAATCAAGGGTTACCTTGTCGATCACCCTAAAGAGGTTGTTGTTATCGATTTTCAGCATTTCCACAAATTTGATGATACTGCTAATGGAGTATTCGCGGAAATGGTGAAAAAGGTAGAAGACAATTGATAAATAATGCAGATGTAGGTATTTGGTGATATGTTGGAACCTTACAGAACACAGATTCCATCGTTGGCTGAACTGTGGTCACGCAAGAAACAGGCTATTGTAATAGGTCATAAGAAAACTTTACCCACAGAAGAGGAAGGAGTATCCTTAATTTGGCCAAGAAGTGCAATTTCACAGCCGTGGCCGAATACGAGGAATCCGAAAACCCTGAAGAAGTACTTGAGCAAAGCCTATGAGTAAGTTGCTACCTTCATATCAAGTCAGCGAATTGTAGCGAATTTATAAGATGGAGGCGCTTTTTGAAATTAATAGCAACCATTACTCAAAAGTGTCGTAAATGAATCAAAATTGGTTCATCTCATTTGGACATAAGAACACGAATAATGAGCGCCTAAAAGGATGTTATCAACTGTAGATGCCATAGGCTTGGTTGTGAATATACATACTGAATAGACGTTATTTCTCCCAATTGTCCACGACACAATAAGTCATAAGTCTACTCACAATAACAAACCACACAAGGACTCATGAAAGAATTAGAACACGAGCCACTAAAAGCTCACTCCATTTATCATTTGTCCGCAATCCCACTATCGAGCTCAAATTTCGGACCTGTCACCAGTTCGCCTTCAAACCGATCTATCTTTGCCCCTTCCTTTCTCTGCTATCGATCAACACACCTCTGGTCCACCTCAAATCTCGCACTTTCGATTTGTGAAAACTTGTTGCATCTCTATTGACCATTAACTTCACTATCTTGCTCTTTAACTGGGATACCTCAGTGGAGTAATAAAAGAATTTGTACTTAGGACTATTACTGCCTAACACTTTGAAAGTTGATCGAGGTAGGTGGTTTTACTATCAAAGATAAACATTGTAGACAAGTGAGTGATGTCGCGCGTAATACCACAGTAATGAACTTGTTGCCAATACCAAGGTGTTTATTAAGGGCAACATATTTTAGTGTAACTTTAAATTCTTTCCATATTTTAGAAGCTGGATGAACAAAATAGGCACTGGAAACTTCTTCGTTTTTCAAGGAATACTATCACCAAACATAGAGTTCATTATCACTCATCCATTTTCGGGTGTGGAAAAGTTAGCCAAGAAGGCAAATGTGGAAGTTGAGAAGTGGCTTGATGGCCTGGAGAGCCTTCGGGGAATTGTCATTACTGACTTCTCCATTATGGGCTTTTCGAATTTTGCCCGAAGCGTCTTTTCTATGAACTGGTAGAACACTTTCAAGTCTTTATAAAAATCGATATTGTCTATAGGGCAACAAGGCAAAAATAAAATGGAAACGATTTGAAAAAAGCCTTGCACTCTGACCTATTCCTAAATGTGGCTGAGAAAATATCATTGGTCTGCATTTAAATCACCTCTGCTCTTATCAGCTCATAATTAATGAATTCGAAGAGGTGTCCCCTCTTGGTCACCATTTAGTAATGACCTAACTTGGTTATTATAACTTTGGAATCGAGAACTAAGATTAACCTCTTCATTTTGGATATATGGTAGTTGGAATGAATAGATTTGGCAGCGTTCGCTTGCTTTTGTAGCCAAACATACTTCAGGGAGCGACCTTGTCTGAGAAGCTAAAATAAGGAAATAAAAATAAAATAAAATTCAACAATTTAAAAGAAATGAGTTGCAATTTTAAATGGTGAGCATACAATCTAATAAAATACCTAAGAAAGACTGAGGTGAAAGTATCTTCAAACTTTCCATGATACTTATAATTGCAAGTAGCATATATGATACGTGTTCGAACAGAAGAAATACATTTGCAGATCCATAGCGTTAGCAGATTGATGCGTGAAAACCTTCATTCGTGTGTATAATAGTCTGTGTGGCCGATAGCAAACTTGGCCTCTCTGAGGAATGAGTGAATCAGAGTCAATGCGAAGAGTCAAGGAAATTGTGCTGCAAGTAATGAATTGTCCTTAACATAGAGCTCGGTACTATTTGGACAATTCACCTCTTGAGATGCATGGCATCTTACAGAGCATCCAATGGGAGCATCCGATGAGAAACGCAAACCCACTGTTTTATTTAATGGGGTTTAATGCCGGATTTAACTGGAGTGGTTGACCATTCCCCTCATTGAATAAACATCAAGGGATCACGTAAGATGCAGGCAATGTCATTAAAATGTAGCTAATTTTACAATCAATCGGTGATATTACAATTGTTGTCAATATTAGATTATTTTAGACTAAGTTGCTCGGCTATTGCAAGGCCAGTTAGAGGAAAGCAGAGAGAAAGCAGTAAGCTTGTAAACTGTTAATCTAAATTGACCTTAACTAAGAGAGCTAAACTGAGCTTTCAGATGAAAGACAGAAAGAAGAGTCGACATAAGGAAGGAGCAGCGCGTAGTATAAAGTAAAAAATGGTTAATCTAGTGATAATCTACCTGGAAGGTAGAGAAACGATCAATATTTGGTCACTTCCACTAAGTGACCAATGCTTTCCTCTGCATCTTGATGCCAATGTGGTGCATTTGATAGTCCCTGTGTGATTGCCTTGAATTGTCATTACACTTAATTTTGAAGCCTGAGTTTGCAGTTACTTATCCAAAGCTGTGCTATGTCCCCTCTTATAAAATAATTTCTAGCATTATAAATACTGCCATAATTTAAGGGCCACCTTTGACTATGCATTAGATGTGAATGCTCAAATGAAAGAAATGATAATTATTTAGTATAAACGAGCATGAAAGAAGCTCGTTTTTATCGAATATTACAAAACTTAAATAAAAATATCCCAATAGGTTAACTGGACCTAGTCGCCTGTTTCTCTTAACTGCTCTGTGCACTCCCACTGCGTTTAGTCATTCTACCTGCAATGCTCTATTTTAAACCTATCACACAAAAACTGCTTAGAATACATTCCATCCACTCATATCGCCACTGTAGAAATGACGTAAAGCCCATATTATTGTTTAATAATTGGCGTTTTCGAGTACACTATATCAATATTCAACGCTCTAAAAACAAATAGTATTTTCGTTAACTTTAGCCAACTTTCCTTTTTGATCGCCCCTAGATCATCTTGCCATGTAAATACTATTTCCCGATAAGCAGTTCATTCAAGAGCTAGTGTTCTGAAGTAAACACCACAAACTGAGGGGAATGAAGTCGTCAAGTACGTGGCTAATATTGGCCATCACGAAGATGTAAATTCGAATTTGAATCTGGATTGCAGCCATGCTGTATTCTACAATTTGCTCGGTTATATGCAATGACAAGTCGGGGAAATCGATTTTGTCCAGTAACAAACCATTTTATCTATAAAAGCATTCAATGTGGTTGTGAAATAACAACCATCGTGTCTATTTACGAAATCGTGTTAACTTTCCACAAGTAATTCATCTCATGTGAGTCGTGATAGGAGACCGAGATCTTAATTTTGAACTGTCTTGAGATCAAACCGAAATCGTCTTTTTCTGACTGCAGCTCCTTGGGCTTCTTAGATGAATTACATGATCTAACTTTTATGCACAATATCCACCACAATTGTAAGACTATTCGAACGGGCACAAGATTGTCTATTTTAATCGTGTTAGGATTGTGCATGCCTTTAATTATACTTGCAAAGCCAAGCTAATTTTTTATTATTAATGAGTCCAAACAATAAGCATTAGTTTTAAGAAGGAAATATTGTATATACCCTAATATTTGGCTAGAATATAACCACAAAGTTATTAAATTGGATGGGTAGTGTTTAAACAATGAACAAGTGTTTCGAAAAATTTGAAAGCTTGACATTAACAATTTTCGTCAAATTTCAGCACACTTTCATCATGAATTGGCAGTCACCGGCATTTATTAAGATTTTATTGAACAATTCATATCGATTTACAAACAATGAAAGTCGACTTTCTTAAACTATATTTTTTATATCCGATTTACATATGATAAACATCTTGGGAATCGGAACTAAAGCGAAGACACCAAACACGATTAATGCAATACCGCATAGTAGCTCCATGAGTATATATATTGCCAGACTTCCAAGCACAATCTGCCCAAGCAGTCCAACAATGAGCAAAGTTAGGTACTAGAAGGAATAAGCAGAAGAATTGGAAATGCTTACAATGCCAATGACAGCAATATTTGACCAAGTGCAGTTGCAGCAACTGAATGAAGTCATGATTAATGCGAAAATGCCATAAGCAAGTATAATGTAGGAAAGTATAAGTGATTCATCAGTCATTTCATATCTAGCAAGCTTGATGGGGAAGTACACAATTATAAGGCCGCCGGATAACTAAAATATGAATATTATTGGAGTAAAACTATAATAAATGCTTACAAGGTTCATAACACCGATAAACATTACGAGTTGTTTGAACAACTGGATACTTGTCAATGGCCATGGTAATACCATGGAAGTCATCTTGATTCAAAGTTAAGGTAGACGCTTGCATAGTTAATTGCCCGATTTAAATATGCTTTCTTATGGTTATTTAGCCAATCTGAGTAAGTCACCAATCAATAACCTGTCTGCTATACAGATTAAGAGGCAAAGACTCAAGCAAAGATCATTGGAGCATGAAATACTATTGGTAGTCTCATTTAACAATATCAGTAAAGTGGTATTAATTTTCCAACTCGTAATGCTGTATAAAATAATTCGCTGAGATATTTATGGTTCTAGAGTCCATTCAACAAACTCATTGGACATAATTGGGTGGAATTTGTGAAGGGAAGAAAGTTATGCGAAAATGATGGAAGGTAACCTACAAGTCCTATCACTTGAAGGATTTGACTTTAAATGGAGTGGATACTACTAGCAGAAATAAGCAAAATAACTTTCCATAATAGGTGCTTACCCAAGTCGAAAAATCAACTCTGTTGATTAGGTAGCATTCTCGATCAAAATACCAAGAGTTTGTGAACACATTGGTTTAGTTCTGTAAAATTGATTGTAATCACGATTTGCTTTCTATTGAGTGTTTCACCTTGACTAATCGGAAGGGAAATCTAACAATTTGGCTTAGATCTTTTTCTCATTTGTATTACTACCATTCTCAGCAATGCAGAAAATTGCTATTTTTATTGATTAAATCAACTGCAATCAGGGTTGTTGAGCGTTTGTTTTATCATGAGACCACGAGCCCAGATAAAACAAACGACTGTATCAATTTATTCGACTTTAAAAATCTATTAGCAAAGTTGAATTGATAAGGGCGAATCGAATCACTTTGTTTCGCTCAATGAAACGATCACCATCACACCAAATTATGTTACCTCATTCATCACAATACTATCTTAGCAATTAGAACAAATGAGTTCTGAGATTGAAGCGTTATCACAAACGACTAATGAACTCGGGTTTGTTTTCCGAGTACTGCAATGTGAGCTCTGCTCCACTTTACAGGGTGTAATTCGGAATAAAATTCGAGTTTGCATCTTCGAGATGGCTAATATTAGCTACGTACTGGACGACTTCATTGCTCTCAGTTTGTGATGATTACTCCAGAAAACTCGCAAAATGACTATTATTAAACAATTATATATAGGCTATACGTCATTTCCACAGTGCCGACACCAGTGAATGGAATGTACTCCAAGTTGATGTTCAGTAAAAACGAGGAATTACTATTTTAAAAGAAAAAAGAACGCAGAACTTAATTTAGCCTCCAATTTCATTCATTATTGGTCTTTCCGAAAATACAGTACTACTTCCAATTCTTCCTTCTCATTTATATGTCCCGGAAGTATTTCATGCACAATAATCAAAAGTGTGGAATGTGCCTCTTTGATTGACAGCATTCAGTCGTATCAAAGACTTTTATTTTCAACAATTTGTTGTGACACTTTAAATGAGTACTAGTCTCGCAGCAAAGAGGGGAATTGGTTGGTTTTGACGTTAGTAAAATCTATTTTGAAGAAAAGAATTTTAGAGCTTCCACTTGTATTTGTTAAAGATTTTAAATAGCTAATTTGAAATAGTGGCTACTACCTTCGAACTCATTACTTTATTTCTCTAAAGTGGATTTCAGTCACTATTTGTTTACTATTGAGAGTTTTGCCCTGACTATTCCAAAGAGAGCTCTTACAAGTTTATTAAGATCTCTTTCTTATTCATCCTACTACCACTCTTAGTAATGCAGATAATTGGTGTTTTTATTGCTTAAACCAACTGCGGTCGTGGTTATTGAGCGTTTGTTTTATTATTGCGATGTTCCACCTTTCTACTGCTAAACACTTCTTCCAAGTTCAGTGAACCGCAGCAATATGTCCATGTGATCTCAAGCAGTCTACACGTGCATGGCAGGGCATCAGGCGTAGAGTTCACTCACGTGACATGGTTCCTGTGCAAAAAATAAGTATTGAGAACTATTCAAGAAGTGGTGGAATGGTCCAGTTGTAGTGGAAACCACATAAAGCACTAAAATCATACATCCAAGAGGAATTCCAACTGGAGGCTCACAAATACAAGTAGCTCCTACAAGAATCGTTTACTACAATTTCTTGCGTCTACAATTAGCTTGGCTTTGCAAGTATAATTAAAGGCATGCACAATCCTAACACGATTAAAATAGACAATCTTGTGCCCGTTCGAATAGTCTTACAATTGTGGTGGATATTGTGCATAAAAGTTAGATCATGTAATTCATCTAAGAAGCCCAAGGAGCTGCAGTCAGAAAAAGACGATTTCGGTTTGATCTCAAGACAGTTCAAAATTAAGATCTCGGTCTCCTATCACGACTCACATGAGATGAATTACTTGTGGAAAGTTAACACGATTTCGTAAATAGACACGATGGTTGTTATTTCACAACCACATTGAATGCTTTTATAGATAAAATGGTTTGTTACTGGACAAAATCGATTTCCCCGACTTGTCATTGCATATAACCGAGCAAATTGTAGAATACAGCATGGCTGCAATCCAGATTCAAATTCGAATTTACATCTTCGTGATGGCCAATATTAGCCACGTACTTGACGACTTCATTCCCCTCAGTTT
Source organism: Hymenolepis microstoma (assembly GCA_000469805.3). Lineage (NCBI taxonomy): Eukaryota > Metazoa > Platyhelminthes > Cestoda > Cyclophyllidea > Hymenolepididae > Hymenolepis > Hymenolepis microstoma. The sequence continues at coordinate 2,046,417 of LR215995.1, read as the reverse complement.
GTGGTGTTTACTTCAGAACACTAGCTCTTGAATGAACTGCTTATCGGGAAATAGTATTTACATGGCAAGATGATCTAGGGGCGATCAAAAAGGAAAGTTGGCTAAAGTTAACGAAAATACTATTTGTTTTTAGAGCGTTGAATATTGATATAGTGTACTCGAAAACGCCAATTATTAAACAATAATATGGGCTTTACGTCATTTCTACAGTGGCGATATGAGTGGATGGAATGTATTCTAAGCAGTTTTTGTGTGATAGGTTTAAAATAGAGCATTGCAGGTAGAATGACTAAACGCAGTGGGAGTGCACAGAGCAGTTAAGAGAAACAGGCGACTAGGTCCAGTTAACCTATTGGGATATTTTTATTTAAGTTTTGTAATATTCGATAAAAACGAGCTTCTTTCATGCTCGTTTATACTAAATAATTATCATTTCTTTCATTTGAGCATTCACATCTAATGCATAGTCAAAGGTGGCCCTTAAATTATGGCAGTATTTATAATGCTAGAAATTATTTTATAAGAGGGGACATAGCACAGCTTTGGATAAGTAACTGCAAACTCAGGCTTCAAAATTAAGTGTAATGACAATTCAAGGCAATCACACAGGGACTATCAAATGCACCACATTGGCATCAAGATGCAGAGGAAAGCATTGGTCACTTAGTGGAAGTGACCAAATATTGATCGTTTCTCTACCTTCCAGGTAGATTATCACTAGATTAACCATTTTTTACTTTATACTACGCGCTGCTCCTTCCTTATGTCGACTCTTCTTTCTGTCTTTCATCTGAAAGCTCAGTTTAGCTCTCTTAGTTAAGGTCAATTTAGATTAACAGTTTACAAGCTTACTGCTTTCTCTCTGCTTTCCTCTAACTGGCCTTGCAATAGCCGAGCAACTTAGTCTAAAATAATCTAATATTGACAACAATTGTAATATCACCGATTGATTGTAAAATTAGCTACATTTTAATGACATTGCCTGCATCTTACGTGATCCCTTGATGTTTATTCAATGAGGGGAATGGTCAACCACTCCAGTTAAATCCGGCATTAAACCCCATTAAATAAAACAGTGGGTTTGCGTTTCTCATCGGATGCTCCCATTGGATGCTCTGTAAGATGCCATGCATCTCAAGAGGTGAATTGTCCAAATAGTACCGAGCTCTATGTTAAGGACAATTCATTACTTGCAGCACAATTTCCTTGACTCTTCGCATTGACTCTGATTCACTCATTCCTCAGAGAGGCCAAGTTTGCTATCGGCCACACAGACTATTATACACACGAATGAAGGTTTTCACGCATCAATCTGCTAACGCTATGGATCTGCAAATGTATTTCTTCTGTTCGAACACGTATCATATATGCTACTTGCAATTATAAGTATCATGGAAAGTTTGAAGATACTTTCACCTCAGTCTTTCTTAGGTATTTTATTAGATTGTATGCTCACCATTTAAAATTGCAACTCATTTCTTTTAAATTGTTGAATTTTATTTTATTTTTATTTCCTTATTTTAGCTTCTCAGACAAGGTCGCTCCCTGAAGTATGTTTGGCTACAAAAGCAAGCGAACGCTGCCAAATCTATTCATTCCAACTACCATATATCCAAAATGAAGAGGTTAATCTTAGTTCTCGATTCCAAAGTTATAATAACCAAGTTAGGTCATTACTAAATGGTGACCAAGAGGGGACACCTCTTCGAATTCATTAATTATGAGCTGATAAGAGCAGAGGTGATTTAAATGCAGACCAATGATATTTTCTCAGCCACATTTAGGAATAGGTCAGAGTGCAAGGCTTTTTTCAAATCGTTTCCATTTTATTTTTGCCTTGTTGCCCTATAGACAATATCGATTTTTATAAAGACTTGAAAGTGTTCTACCAGTTCATAGAAAAGACGCTTCGGGCAAAATTCGAAAAGCCCATAATGGAGAAGTCAGTAATGACAATTCCCCGAAGGCTCTCCAGGCCATCAAGCCACTTCTCAACTTCCACATTTGCCTTCTTGGCTAACTTTTCCACACCCGAAAATGGATGAGTGATAATGAACTCTATGTTTGGTGATAGTATTCCTTGAAAAACGAAGAAGTTTCCAGTGCCTATTTTGTTCATCCAGCTTCTAAAATATGGAAAGAATTTAAAGTTACACTAAAATATGTTGCCCTTAATAAACACCTTGGTATTGGCAACAAGTTCATTACTGTGGTATTACGCGCGACATCACTCACTTGTCTACAATGTTTATCTTTGATAGTAAAACCACCTACCTCGATCAACTTTCAAAGTGTTAGGCAGTAATAGTCCTAAGTACAAATTCTTTTATTACTCCACTGAGGTATCCCAGTTAAAGAGCAAGATAGTGAAGTTAATGGTCAATAGAGATGCAACAAGTTTTCACAAATCGAAAGTGCGAGATTTGAGGTGGACCAGAGGTGTGTTGATCGATAGCAGAGAAAGGAAGGGGCAAAGATAGATCGGTTTGAAGGCGAACTGGTGACAGGTCCGAAATTTGAGCTCGATAGTGGGATTGCGGACAAATGATAAATGGAGTGAGCTTTTAGTGGCTCGTGTTCTAATTCTTTCATGAGTCCTTGTGTGGTTTGTTATTGTGAGTAGACTTATGACTTATTGTGTCGTGGACAATTGGGAGAAATAACGTCTATTCAGTATGTATATTCACAACCAAGCCTATGGCATCTACAGTTGATAACATCCTTTTAGGCGCTCATTATTCGTGTTCTTATGTCCAAATGAGATGAACCAATTTTGATTCATTTACGACACTTTTGAGTAATGGTTGCTATTAATTTCAAAAAGCGCCTCCATCTTATAAATTCGCTACAATTCGCTGACTTGATATGAAGGTAGCAACTTACTCATAGGCTTTGCTCAAGTACTTCTTCAGGGTTTTCGGATTCCTCGTATTCGGCCACGGCTGTGAAATTGCACTTCTTGGCCAAATTAAGGATACTCCTTCCTCTTCTGTGGGTAAAGTTTTCTTATGACCTATTACAATAGCCTGTTTCTTGCGTGACCACAGTTCAGCCAACGATGGAATCTGTGTTCTGTAAGGTTCCAACATATCACCAAATACCTACATCTGCATTATTTATCAATTGTCTTCTACCTTTTTCACCATTTCCGCGAATACTCCATTAGCAGTATCATCAAATTTGTGGAAATGCTGAAAATCGATAACAACAACCTCTTTAGGGTGATCGACAAGGTAACCCTTGATTTCCTCTAATTCCACGTTCACTCTATTGGCATACTGTCCATGAACAATATAGAAACACGGATAAGTTTCCACAGATGATTTCGACTGAATTCCCTTGCATCCTTCTCGTTTCAGGGCAACTCTGAAATCGAAATAGCGGATACCGGACTGAAGTTGGGTGGTCAAATTAGTCCTCTGAGTTACAGACCACTTGTTGAATTTGATGTTGAAGAAGATGCTAAAGAAACTGGTTAAGATATCCAAATTCATGTCGGGAGAAATCGCAGATGATTCTTTGATACTGTATGTGCCAGAATTGTGAGTACCTAAATCGGTAAACGATATTCCATAATATTTTTCGCCCTACTAAAAGTGCCATAATAGAAACGAGTGTTTTTATCGTTGCCACAAGTGGTGTAATGGGAGGCATAGAAATGAAATTTGGGTAAGTCAAAGAAACCACCGGGAAAAATAGGCTTTTCCTCAAAATAAGACTTTTGTATAATGCTAGGTGCTTGAAAACTAGTTCCTTCAATCAAGTAAGTGCTCGTTAATGTGCTAAGTCCTAACCACGGCAATGGAGACATTTGTTAGTGTGAATTTCATGAGGGAACAATACCGTCATGCAAAAATTAAGACCATCGATTCTGTGATGAAGTGCCAAGGTGTTTACGAGACAGCAAGTGAATATTCATCAACTATTTGACCCTACTATCGTTCCGTTCTCACAACAAGCACTCAACACTTTTCGTTTTAATAATCGTTTTCTCTTCTCCTCATTTAAAACAAATCGAGCTTATTTTAACTAGAATATCTACTTGTCTTCCTTCGCTGCATCCTTCTCTTTCTTTTCTTTAAGAATTATTGAAATTGAACAAGGTACTGAGTTGTTTTTAAACAGAAGACTGTTACAATGAGCTTTGAAGAACGCCTTCTGAAATAGCATCATTTCGTCGGTGAGCGGTCAAGATTAGGCTAACATGTGTACTCAGTGAAGTTTACCAGTATATTTAGTAATGCTATTGAGAATGGGTTAGGCTTCCATCTGTTACATAGTCATGTCATATCACTCTTTGATGTAATTGGAAATAAAATCGATGCTGGTGCATTCGTTTGGGCACAAATGGTTGCTTCATCGCTCCTACTTACCAGGAATTGCAATGTGACAAAGAGATATGTTTGTTGCTTTTTCTGGCAAATGGCTCATCCACCTGCAAGCCGGAACTTCATCCTTTTAAATAGAATAGCCAAATTGTTATTAAGCCCAACAAAGCTACGAGTATTTATGCAGGGCTATATTGAAACAGTCTCATTTAAATAAGGTTTGACATCTATAATGTAGAATTCATTTAAACATTTGAAGAAAATGAGATAATTTACTTCCTCTGTTGGTCGTATTGGCAGAGGCGACACGATCTAAACGGTAACTTAATTTGTGGAGGGAAATGGAACCTACCGGAAGAAGAAAAGTTAACTAATAAAGTGTAATATTTGCAGAATTGATACTTACAATAGCTAGTTCCATGGCGCGCATAGTGGCGACTAGATTTTCTTTATTTGTAAAGTGAAAGGTTGCACGAATGTAAACAGTCTTATTTACCCCACTTATACCTCTGCTCTGTGAAGCCGCTAGGACACACTTGATTACGCCAATAGAGGTGTTGTATTTTCGGCTAGAAATCAGTAACGTGATGCGGTAACGAACACATCTGAAATTCCCTTTATATACGAATTTTATTGCTACGATTTTGCTACGATTTGCTTACATGGAAATTTGTCAAATATAGTTTTATGAACAATTAATATAAGATCGCCCCACCTCGAATGTAACCAAACATTCTTAGAGTATTGGCAACACTTTAATTATGGGAAATAAAAATCTGCGAAGTTATCAATTTCAAGATTTAAACGTCCTTAAACTAGTATGTTTTAATAATAAATCCTATGAAAAAGACATAAAAATAAGCAGTCATGGAGTAATTAATAAGAGGAAAGTATTCCGAATTTTTCCTCCATTCGATGTGAGGCGACCTCAATTATTCCGCTCCTGATTTCCAAGGATATTTATTCCAGAAAAGCAGAAAAATGGGAAAGATGGGAAAGATGGGAAAAAGTTATACTTCCGGGGATCAATTTCGATCCTGGCTATTTACTCATTGGTTGGAAAATTTTGCTTAGTAGAGGTGGTATAGATGCCACCGTCAGATTTCAATCAAATACTGAATAAGCTTTACATTTTTTGATTTGCCTTTTCGATTACTGGCCAATTTCATTTGAAAGTGGATCTGCATCCATACCATGCGCGCGTCATGACCAGGTGACTCATATAAACTGTCTCTGTCCGTCTTATCAACCACACACGCACCCATACCAAGACACACGCTTGTCACTTCCCTTTCACTCTCCTCAATTCTCATGTTGGTGTATTAACTACAGCTTGAACTACGCAACTCTTTGTGTCCTTCTTCTTGGAACTGCTGTTTCACGTTCATAGGCAACGAAAAGTAGTTCCGACATCCAAAAGCATCACTGTTCCATTATAGGGTATTAAATGTAAAGAATTCAATTAGAAGCAGACAGCAGAGTCATGATATCGAGATTCTAGCTTTCTTACAATTTTTAACTTAGTGAGATTTACATAGTTCGACATGATGCAAGATTCGCTGTAGCTCACTAATTCTTATATTTCATTATTTCAATTTATCGGTGGTTTATTTCAAGGTTATTCATAGCTTGTTGGTGATTTTATTAATTGTTCTGCCAGACAGTCTCATAATTTACTGCTAAGGTTCAAGCAAGGTTAATCCCAAATTGAAAATGACTATTTTTAGTTGTTATCGTGCTTTCCAACTTGAGGCAAAATCATGTACTGCTTTATAAGTGAATAATGTACTCTTGTTAGGAAAAGGACACAATTACCGAGGTTGCATTGGTCTTAGCAAGAAGGATCTAAAGGTGGGGAAAACGGTTAACTTTAAAGGTACAAGTGAACCGTCTTCTGTGTTCTGATGATGCACTTAAATCTGTGTTTTGTATGGCACAACTATTAGAACAAAATTTCCATATACTGATTGACATAGTCCATTTATCAGAGCACAAAATAAGTCGTAAATTTCCAAATTCCTAAATTGATAATGAAGGTAAATGCGGTCAAATTTTGGATAAAAATATTGGGCACTTTGCTTGCTAAATGCCCCTAGTTTAAGGTAAGTATCGGACTTTTGTTGATACTCAGTTAAGTGAACACTTACTCATGCATTTCTCATATATGTTAATTCAATGTGTGCCGATCATGTGTTATGCATGGGAACCGATGAAAATATGCTGCTTAGTAGTAATAAGTAGAACGTTTGAGAGTGATATGCGTTTTACACTAATCACGGCGCAACTTAATAAAGAATGTCTTTCTTTTCAATATAATTGGTTATTTCATGGCAGTTTACATATCTCCGCGTATATGCATCGTGTTCAAACATAACAAATAAGCTATTATTCCCTTTGTCTGCTGACATTACTGCATTGTCACAGGCAGTGTTAAAACAGTGAACAATTACTTCGGAGAATTCAAAAGCTTAGAGTTAACAGTTTTCGTCAAATTGCTGCAGGAAAATTGGGAGTTACGAGTAATTATTAAGATTTTATTTAAAAATTCATATCGGTTTGCACATACTGAAAGTCGATTTTCTTTAAACCAATTCCTTATCTTCATCCGTTTCAGATGTGCACAAAGAATTAAGAATCGCTACTGAACCAATGACACCAGAAATAATAAATACAATACCGCACACTGCATCATCGAGTAGAATTATGGCCAGGATTCCAAGTGCAAACTGCCCAATCACTACTAGAGTAGTTAAAGTTAGGTACTACAAGGAGTAAATAGAAGAATTAAAAGAACTTACAGTGCCAATGGCAGCAATATTTGACAGGCTTAAGTCGCAGAAATCGAATAAAGTCGTGATTAATACCAAAATGCCATAAGGAATTATAAAGTAATAAAATATGGTTCGTTTATCATCAACTGTATAAATAGTTAGCATAATGCTGAAGTACACAATTAGGAAGAGCCCGGAAATCTAAAATAAGCAAATTATTAAAGTTGAAAATAACAACTGCTTACCAAGCAAATAAACTCGATATACGTTACGAGCTGTTTGAACGATTTGCGATTTAGCAATAGCGTTGCTAAGAACTTGGTTGATTGCAATTACTATTTGCTTTCTATTGAATGTTTCACCTTGACTAATCGGAAGGGAAATCTAACAATTTGGCTTAGATCTTTTTCTCATTTGTATTACTACCATTCTCAGCAATGCAGAAAATTGCTATTTTTATTGATTAAATCAACTGCAATCAGGGTTGTTGAGCGTTTGTTTTATCATGAGACCACGAGCCCAGATAAAACAAACGACTGTATCAATTTATTCGACTTTAAAAATCTATTAGCAAAGTTGAATTGATAAGGGCGAATCGAATCACTTTGTTTCGCTCAATGAAACGATCACCATCACACCAAATTATGTTACCTCATTCATCACAATACTATCTTAGCAATTAGAACAAATGAGTTCTGAGATTGAAGCGTTATCACAAACGACTAATGAACTCGGGTTTGTTTTCCGAGTACTGCAATGTGAGCTCTGCTCCACTTTACAGGGTGTAATTCGGAATAAAATTCGAGTTTGCATCTTCGAGATGGCTAATATTAGCTACGTACTGGACGACTTCATTGCTCTCAGTTTGTGATGATTACTCCAGAAAACTCGCAAAATGACTATTATTAAACAATTATATATAGGCTATACGTCATTTCCACAGTGCCGACACCAGTGAATGGAATGTACTCCAAGTTGATGTTCAGTAAAAACGAGGAATTACTATTTTAAAAGAAAAAAGAACGCAGAACTTAATTTAGCCTCCAATTTCATTCATTATTGGTCTTTCCGAAAATACAGTACTACTTCCAATTCTTCCTTCTCATTTATATGTCCCGGAAGTATTTCATGCACAATAATCAAAAGTGTGGAATGTGCCTCTTTGATTGACAGCATTCAGTCGTATCAAAGACTTTTATTTTCAACAATTTGTTGTGACACTTTAAATGAGTACTAGTCTCGCAGCAAAGAGGGGAATTGGTTGGTTTTGACGTTAGTAAAATCTATTTTGAAGAAAAGAATTTTAGAGCTTCCACTTGTATTTGTTAAAGATTTTAAATAGCTAATTTGAAATAGTGGCTACTACCTTCGAACTCATTACTTTATTTCTCTAAAGTGGATTTCAGTCACTATTTGTTTACTATTGAGAGTTTTGCCCTGACTATTCCAAAGAGAGCTCTTACAAGTTTATTAAGATCTCTTTCTTATTCATCCTACTACCACTCTTAGTAATGCAGATAATTGGTGTTTTTATTGCTTAAACCAACTGCGGTCGTGGTTATTGAGCGTTTGTTTTATTATTGCGATGTTCCACCTTTCTACTGCTAAACACTTCTTCCAAGTTCAGTGAACCGCAGCAATATGTCCATGTGATCTCAAGCAGTCTACACGTGCATGGCAGGGCATCAGGCGTAGAGTTCACTCACGTGACATGGTTCCTGTGCAAAAAATAAGTATTGAGAACTATTCAAGAAGTGGTGGAATGGTCCAGTTGTAGTGGAAACCACATAAAGCACTAAAATCATACATCCAAGAGGAATTCCAACTGGAGGCTCACAAATACAAGTAGCTCCTACAAGAATCGTTTACTACAATTTCTTGCGTCTACAATTAGCTTGGCTTTGCAAGTATAATTAAAGGCATGCACAATCCTAACACGATTAAAATAGACAATCTTGTGCCCGTTCGAATAGTCTTACAATTGTGGTGGATATTGTGCATAAAAGTTAGATCATGTAATTCATCTAAGAAGCCCAAGGAGCTGCAGTCAGAAAAAGACGATTTCGGTTTGATCTCAAGACAGTTCAAAATTAAGATCTCGGTCTCCTATCACGACTCACATGAGATGAATTACTTGTGGAAAGTTAACACGATTTCGTAAATAGACACGATGGTTGTTATTTCACAACCACATTGAATGCTTTTATAGATAAAATGGTTTGTTACTGGACAAAATCGATTTCCCCGACTTGTCATTGCATATAACCGAGCAAATTGTAGAATACAGCATGGCTGCAATCCAGATTCAAATTCGAATTTACATCTTCGTGATGGCCAATATTAGCCACGTACTTGACGACTTCATTCCCCTCAGTTTGTGGTGTTTACTTCAGAACACTAGCTCTTGAATGAACTGCTTATCGGGAAATAGTATTTACATGGCAAGATGATCTAGGGGCGATCAAAAAGGAAAGTTGGCTAAAGTTAACGAAAATACTATTTGTTTTTAGAGCGTTGAATATTGATATAGTGTACTCGAAAACGCCAATTATTAAACAATAATATGGGCTTTACGTCATTTCTACAGTGGCGATATGAGTGGATGGAATGTATTCTAAGCAGTTTTTGTGTGATAGGTTTAAAATAGAGCATTGCAGGTAGAATGACTAAACGCAGTGGGAGTGCACAGAGCAGTTAAGAGAAACAGGCGACTAGGTCCAGTTAACCTATTGGGATATTTTTATTTAAGTTTTGTAATATTCGATAAAAACGAGCTTCTTTCATGCTCGTTTATACTAAATAATTATCATTTCTTTCATTTGAGCATTCACATCTAATGCATAGTCAAAGGTGGCCCTTAAATTATGGCAGTATTTATAATGCTAGAAATTATTTTATAAGAGGGGACATAGCACAGCTTTGGATAAGTAACTGCAAACTCAGGCTTCAAAATTAAGTGTAATGACAATTCAAGGCAATCACACAGGGACTATCAAATGCACCACATTGGCATCAAGATGCAGAGGAAAGCATTGGTCACTTAGTGGAAGTGACCAAATATTGATCGTTTCTCTACCTTCCAGGTAGATTATCACTAGATTAACCATTTTTTACTTTATACTACGCGCTGCTCCTTCCTTATGTCGACTCTTCTTTCTGTCTTTCATCTGAAAGCTCAGTTTAGCTCTCTTAGTTAAGGTCAATTTAGATTAACAGTTTACAAGCTTACTGCTTTCTCTCTGCTTTCCTCTAACTGGCCTTGCAATAGCCGAGCAACTTAGTCTAAAATAATCTAATATTGACAACAATTGTAATATCACCGATTGATTGTAAAATTAGCTACATTTTAATGACATTGCCTGCATCTTACGTGATCCCTTGATGTTTATTCAATGAGGGGAATGGTCAACCACTCCAGTTAAATCCGGCATTAAACCCCATTAAATAAAACAGTGGGTTTGCGTTTCTCATCGGATGCTCCCATTGGATGCTCTGTAAGATGCCATGCATCTCAAGAGGTGAATTGTCCAAATAGTACCGAGCTCTATGTTAAGGACAATTCATTACTTGCAGCACAATTTCCTTGACTCTTCGCATTGACTCTGATTCACTCATTCCTCAGAGAGGCCAAGTTTGCTATCGGCCACACAGACTATTATACACACGAATGAAGGTTTTCACGCATCAATCTGCTAACGCTATGGATCTGCAAATGTATTTCTTCTGTTCGAACACGTATCATATATGCTACTTGCAATTATAAGTATCATGGAAAGTTTGAAGATACTTTCACCTCAGTCTTTCTTAGGTATTTTATTAGATTGTATGCTCACCATTTAAAATTGCAACTCATTTCTTTTAAATTGTTGAATTTTATTTTATTTTTATTTCCTTATTTTAGCTTCTCAGACAAGGTCGCTCCCTGAAGTATGTTTGGCTACAAAAGCAAGCGAACGCTGCCAAATCTATTCATTCCAACTACCATATATCCAAAATGAAGAGGTTAATCTTAGTTCTCGATTCCAAAGTTATAATAACCAAGTTAGGTCATTACTAAATGGTGACCAAGAGGGGACACCTCTTCGAATTCATTAATTATGAGCTGATAAGAGCAGACGTGATTTAAATGCAGACCAATGATATTTTCTCAGCCACATTTAGGAATAGGTCAGAGTGCAAGGCTTTTTTCAAATCGTTTCCATTTTATTTTTGCCTTGTTGCCCTATAGACAATATCGATTTTTATAAAGACTTGAAAGTGTTCTACCAGTTCATAGAAAAGACGCTTCGGGCAAAATTCGAAAAGCCCATAATGGAGAAGTCAGTAATGACAATTCCCCGAAGGCTCTCCAGGCCATCAAGCCACTTCTCAACTTCCACATTTGCCTTCTTGGCTAACTTTTCCACACCCGAAAATGGATGAGTGATAATGAACTCTATGTTTGGTGATAGTATTCCTTGAAAAACGAAGAAGTTTCCAGTGCCTATTTTGTTCATCCAGCTTCTAAAATATGGAAAGAATTTAAAGTTACACTAAAATATGTTGCCCTTAATAAACACCTTGGTATTGGCAACAAGTTCATTACTGTGGTATTACGCGCGACATCACTCACTTGTCTACAATGTTTATCTTTGATAGTAAAACCACCTACCTCGATCAACTTTCAAAGTGTTAGGCAGTAATAGTCCTAAGTACAAATTCTTTTATTACTCCACTGAGGTATCCCAGTTAAAGAGCAAGATAGTGAAGTTAATGGTCAATAGAGATGCAACAAGTTTTCACAAATCGAAAGTGCGAGATTTGAGGTGGACCAGAGGTGTGTTGATCGATAGCAGAGAAAGGAAGGGGCAAAGATAGATCGGTTTGAAGGCGAACTGGTGACAGGTCCGAAATTTGAGCTCGATAGTGGGATTGCGGACAAATGATAAATGGAGTGAGCTTTTAGTGGCTCGTGTTCTAATTCTTTCATGAGTCCTTGTGTGGTTTGTTATTGTGAGTAGACTTATGACTTATTGTGTCGTGGACAATTGGGAGAAATAACGTCTATTCAGTATGTATATTCACAACCAAGCCTATGGCATCTACAGTTGATAACATCCTTTTAGGCGCTCATTATTCGTGTTCTTATGTCCAAATGAGATGAACCAATTTTGATTCATTTACGACACTTTTGAGTAATGGTTGCTATTAATTTCAAAAAGCGCCTCCATCTTATAAATTCGCTACAATTCGCTGACTTGATATGAAGGTAGCAACTTACTCATAGGCTTTGCTCAAGTACTTCTTCAGGGTTTTCGGATTCCTCGTATTCGGCCACGGCTGTGAAATTGCACTTCTTGGCCAAATTAAGGATACTCCTTCCTCTTCTGTGGGTAAAGTTTTCTTATGACCTATTACAATAGCCTGTTTCTTGCGTGACCACAGTTCAGCCAACGATGGAATCTGTGTTCTGTAAGGTTCCAACATATCACCAAATACCTACATCTGCATTATTTATCAATTGTCTTCTACCTTTTTCACCATTTCCGCGAATACTCCATTAGCAGTATCATCAAATTTGTGGAAATGCTGAAAATCGATAACAACAACCTCTTTAGGGTGATCGACAAGGTAACCCTTGATTTCCTCTAATTCCACGTTCACTCTATTGGCATACTGTCCATGAACAATATAGAAACACGGATAAGTTTCCACAGATGATTTCGACTGAATTCCCTTGCATCCTTCTCGTTTCAGGGCAACTCTGAAATCGAAATAGCGGATACCGGACTGAAGTTGGGTGGTCAAATTAGTCCTCTGAGTTACAGACCACTTGTTGAATTTGATGTTGAAGAAGATGCTAAAGAAACTGGTTAAGATATCCAAATTCATGTCGGGAGAAATCGCAGATGATTCTTTGATACTGTATGTGCCAGAATTGTGAGTACCTAAATCGGTAAACGATATTCCATAATATTTTTCGCCCTACTAAAAGTGCCATAATAGAAACGAGTGTTTTTATCGTTGCCACAAGTGGTGTAATGGGAGGCATAGAAATGAAATTTGGGTAAGTCAAAGAAACCACCGGGAAAAATAGGCTTTTCCTCAAAATAAGACTTTTGTATAATGCTAGGTGCTTGAAAACTAGTTCCTTCAATCAAGTAAGTGCTCGTTAATGTGCTAAGTCCTAACCACGGCAATGGAGACATTTGTTAGTGTGAATTTCATGAGGGAACAATACCGTCATGCAAAAATTAAGACCATCGATTCTGTGATGAAGTGCCAAGGTGTTTACGAGACAGCAAGTGAATATTCATCAACTATTTGACCCTACTATCGTTCCGTTCTCACAACAAGCACTCAACACTTTTCGTTTTAATAATCGTTTTCTCCTCTCCTCATTTAAAACAAATCGAGCTTATTTTAACTAGAATATCTACTTGTCTTCCTTCGCTGCATCCTTCTCTTTCTTTTCTTTAAGAATTATTGAAATTGAACAAGGTACTGAGTTGTTTTTAAACAGAAGACTGTTACAATGAGCTTTGAAGAACGCCTTCTGAAATAGCATCATTTCGTCGGTGAGCGGTCAAGATTAGGCTAACATGTGTACTCAGTGAAGTTTACCAGTATATTTAGTAATGCTATTGAGAATGGGTTAGGCTTCCATCTGTTACATAGTCATGTCATATCACTCTTTGATGTAATTGGAAATAAAATCGATGCTGGTGCATTCGTTTGGGCACAAATGGTTGCTTCATCGCTCCTACTTACCAGGAATTGCAATGTGACAAAGAGATATGTTTGTTGCTTTTTCTGGCAAATGGCTCATCCACCTGCAAGCCGGAACTTCATCCTTTTAAATAGAATAGCCAAATTGTTATTAAGCCCAACAAAGCTACGAGTATTTATGCAGGGCTATATTGAAACAGTCTCATTTAAATAAGGTTTGACATCTATAATGTAGAATTCATTTAAACATTTGAAGAAAATGAGATAATTTACTTCCTCTGTTGGTCGTATTGGCAGAGGCGACACGATCTAAACGGTAACTTAATTTGTGGAGGGAAATGGAACCTACCGGAAGAAGAAAAGTTAACTAATAAAGTGTAATATTTGCAGAATTGATACTTACAATAGCTAGTTCCATGGCGCGCATAGTGGCGACTAGATTTTCTTTATTTGTAAAGTGAAAGGTTGCACGAATGTAAACAGTCTTATTTACCCCACTTATACCTCTGCTCTGTGAAGCCGCTAGGACACACTTGATTACGCCAATAGAGGTGTTGTATTTTCGGCTAGAAATCAGTAACGTGATGCGGTAACGAACACATCTGAAATTCCCTTTATATACGAATTTTATTGCTACGATTTTGCTACGATTTGCTTACATGGAAATTTGTCAAATATAGTTTTATGAACAATTAATATAAGATCGCCCCACCTCGAATGTAACCAAACATTCTTAGAGTATTGGCAACACTTTAATTATGGGAAATAAAAATCTGCGAAGTTATCAATTTCAAGATTTAAACGTCCTTAAACTAGTATGTTTTAATAATAAATCCTATGAAAAAGACATAAAAATAAGCAGTCATGGAGTAATTAATAAGAGGAAAGTATTCCGAATTTTTCCTCCATTCGATGTGAGGCGACCTCAATTATTCCGCTCCTGATTTCCAAGGATATTTATTCCAGAAAAGCAGAAAAATGGGAAAGATGGGAAAGATGGGAAAAAGTTATACTTCCGGGGATCAATTTCGATCCTGGCTATTTACTCATTGGTTGGAAAATTTTGCTTAGTAGAGGTGGTATAGATGCCACCGTCAGATTTCAATCAAATACTGAATAAGCTTTACATTTTTTGATTTGCCTTTTCGATTACTGGCCAATTTCATTTGAAAGTGGATCTGCATCCATACCATGCGCGCGTCATGACCAGGTGACTCATATAAACTGTCTCTGTCCGTCTTATCAACCACACACGCACCCATACCAAGACACACGCTTGTCACTTCCCTTTCACTCTCCTCAATTCTCATGTTGGTGTATTAACTACAGCTTGAACTACGCAACTCTTTGTGTCCTTCTTCTTGGAACTGCTGTTTCACGTTCATAGGCAACGAAAAGTAGTTCCGACATCCAAAAGCATCACTGTTCCATTATAGGGTATTAAATGTAAAGAATTCAATTAGAAGCAGACAGCAGAGTCATGATATCGAGATTCTAGCTTTCTTACAATTTTTAACTTAGTGAGATTTACATAGTTCGACATGATGCAAGATTCGCTGTAGCTCACTAATTCTTATATTTCATTATTTCAATTTATCGGTGGTTTATTTCAAGGTTATTCATAGCTTGTTGGTGATTTTATTAATTGTTCTGCCAGACAGTCTCATAATTTACTGCTAAGGTTCAAGCAAGGTTAATCCCAAATTGAAAATGACTATTTTTAGTTGTTATCGTGCTTTCCAACTTGAGGCAAAATCATGTACTGCTTTATAAGTGAATAATGTACTCTTGTTAGGAAAAGGACACAATTACCGAGGTTGCATTGGTCTTAGCAAGAAGGATCTAAAGGTGGGGAAAACGGTTAACTTTAAAGGTACAAGTGAACCGTCTTCTGTGTTCTGATGATGCACTTAAATCTGTGTTTTGTATGGCACAACTATTAGAACAAAATTTCCATATACTGATTGACATAGTCCATTTATCAGAGCACAAAATAAGTCGTAAATTTCCAAATTCCTAAATTGATAATGAAGGTAAATGCGGTCAAATTTTGGATAAAAATATTGGGCACTTTGCTTGCTAAATGCCCCTAGTTTAAGGTAAGTATCGGACTTTTGTTGATACTCAGTTAAGTGAACACTTACTCATGCATTTCTCATATATGTTAATTCAATGTGTGCCGATCATGTGTTATGCATGGGAACCGATGAAAATATGCTGCTTAGTAGTAATAAGTAGAACGTTTGAGAGTGATATGCGTTTTACACTAATCACGGCGCAACTTAATAAAGAATGTCTTTCTTTTCAATATAATTGGTTATTTCATGGCAGTTTACATATCTCCGCGTATATGCATCGTGTTCAAACATAACAAATAAGCTATTATTCCCTTTGTCTGCTGACATTACTGCATTGTCACAGGCAGTGTTAAAACAGTGAACAATTACTTCGGAGAATTCAAAAGCTTAGAGTTAACAGTTTTCGTCAAATTGCTGCAGGAAAATTGGGAGTTACGAGTAATTATTAAGATTTTATTTAAAAATTCATATCGGTTTGCACATACTGAAAGTCGATTTTCTTTAAACCAATTCCTTATCTTCATCCGTTTCAGATGTGCACAAAGAATTAAGAATCGCTACTGAACCAATGACACCAGAAATAATAAATACAATACCGCACACTGCATCATCGAGTAGAATTATGGCCAGGATTCCAAGTGCAAACTGCCCAATCACTACTAGAGTAGTTAAAGTTAGGTACTACAAGGAGTAAATAGAAGAATTAAAAGAACTTACAGTGCCAATGGCAGCAATATTTGACAGGCTTAAGTCGCAGAAATCGAATAAAGTCGTGATTAATACCAAAATGCCATAAGGAATTATAAAGTAATAAAATATGGTTCGTTTATCATCAACTGTATAAATAGTTAGCATAATGCTGAAGTACACAATTAGGAAGAGCCCGGAAATCTAAAATAAGCAAATTATTAAAGTTGAAAATAACAACTGCTTACCAAGCAAATAAACTCGATATACGTTACGAGCTGTTTGAACGATTTGCGATTTAGCAATAGCGTTGCTAAGAACTTGGTTGATTGCAATTACTATTTGCTTTCTATTGAATGTTTCACCTTGACTAATCGGAAGGGAAATCTAACAATTTGGCTTAGATCTTTTTCTCATTTGTATTACTACCATTCTCAGCAATGCAGAAAATTGCTATTTTTATTGATTAAATCAACTGCAATCAGGGTTGTTGAGCGTTTGTTTTATCATGAGACCACGAGCCCAGATAAAACAAACGACTGTATCAATTTATTCGACTTTAAAAATCTATTAGCAAAGTTGAATTGATAAGGGCGAATCGAATCACTTTGTTTCGCTCAATGAAACGATCACCATCACACCAAATTATGTTACCTCATTCATCACAATACTATCTTAGCAATTAGAACAAATGAGTTCTGAGATTGAAGCGTTATCACAAACGACTAATGAACTCGGGTTTGTTTTCCGAGTACTGCAATGTGAGCTCTGCTCCACTTTACAGGGTGTAATTCGGAATAAAATTCGAGTTTGCATCTTCGAGATGGCTAATATTAGCTACGTACTGGACGACTTCATTGCTCTCAGTTTGTGATGATTACTCCAGAAAACTCGCAAAATTGCTATTATTAAACAATATATAGGCTTTACGTCATTTCCACAGTGCCGACATCAGTGAATGAAATGTATTTCAAGTTGATAATGTGACGGATTTGAAATGGAAGCTTGCAATCAGGACGACTAAATGCAGAGGGTACGTACAGAACTATGTTATACCGAAATTGCTCGCTTTTTCTGCTCATGATGTCTGCACGTGGTGCACAAGAATGCTCATATCCGTCTCGAACTTTCAATGAACATTTAGCACTTAACCTGATTTTGAAATAACTTCACAAATTTCATTAATCAGATTTCTAACATGACTACTAAAATGATTACATTTTGAGGACAGAAGCTTCTTTCATACTCAGTTATGCCAAATCAATATCATTTATTCCATTTGAACATCCACATCTAATGCATAGTTAAAGATGTCCTTAAATTATGGCAGCATTTATAATGTTAGAAATTATTTTATAAGAGGGGACATAGCACGGCTATCGATAAGTTACTGCGAACTCAGGCTTCAAAAATAAGTGCAACGACAATTCAAAGCAAAGGCACAAAAGCTGTCAACTGCACCAAATTTGCCTCATGGTGTGGAGGATTACATTGGTTACTTATTTGCAGTGACCAAATATTGATTGTTTCTCTACCTTCCAAGTATATTGTCACTAGACTAACAATCACTTCGCTTTATCATTCGCGTAGCTCATTCCACGTGTCTTTTTTTTAAATTCTTTCATCTGCATGTTGAATTTCGCTCTCTTAATAAAGCACAATTTAGACTTACAGGTTACAAGCCCAATACTTCCTCTCTGCTCTTCTTTAACTGATTAGATTTCCATCCCGCTTGGCAATAATCGAGCGACTTAGACCACGATCTCTGTCTTATTGGTGCTAAACTTGTGTGCACGAAAGGTCTTAAATAATCTAATATTGACAATAATTGGAATTATCAATGATTGTTGTAAAATTAGATACATTTTGATGATAATTCCTGCATATTACGAGATCGGGAAAATGGACCTAAATGCTGAAATGTAGTCAAATATAAATCCGATTTTGTGTAACTAAAATTATATTGAAGCATGGAAAATATTATGAATAATAATTTCGTGCTAAATAAATTTTTAGGCATTATAATAGTATAAATTGTGAATCGAAAATAACCAAGATATTCCGGTAACAAACCACAAGTTGTTTCCAATAATAACACAATCGATGTAACAGAATTTATCAATTTTCCAAAATTAGAGATATTTGAGTAAACTTATTTGTAGGGCTTTGTGGGGAATTGGGAAATTGAAGTCGCTAGAAGTGAGAATCTTGCATTAAGTATCCTAACTTAAAATAGGGGAAAAAGAAGCATACCAATATGTGAATAATATCTAAATTGTGTCTACTGTGTAACTTAGAACGTGGTTTAATTTTATTTATATAATATTTACGCAAATAAAATATATAGAGACCACAGTAATCGAACAATAATGATTATTGTATAAATTTTTTGTCATATCCAAATCGAAACGTAAATTGTAGACCTGATTTATATTATGCCAATGATGTGTTTGGATCACGTTTTTCATGTTAATTGGCTGTGTGGCATTTAGCATGCATATTGAAAAGCTGCGAATTTAGCCTAACATCGCTTTTTTTGTGAAGCGATGATCAATAAAAATAATTATATAACTAAGGGCATGAATCGTCTTCTCTCGCCACCGATTTTCAGTTCTTTGTTACCATTAGTATGGGCTATGGATGCATTAATTAGTGCTCTCGTTTTATTTAAAGTTGCTTGTACGTTGTCAATAAATTGGTTTATTTGTAGACACTGAAATTGACTGGGTTGCTTACATGGAACAGGTTGAGACGTTTCTTAACGGAACACGAGATTACGATCAACTTATTGGTCAAACTGGACCTTGTGTGTGAGCAGATTACCGTATAATTATCGATTAATTCTAGATATCCTGCCGGACATCTTTATATCTACTCAATTTTGTATTTTCTGACAAATAAGGGTAAAGATGTATTCGTTGCTCAGTGCATATTTGCATCTTTATATATTATAACCTTGGGACTTATATTCAATATCTATCATAAACTTAAGAAAGTATGTTTTGAGTTTGTTATAAATTTTCGCTTACAGGTTCCGTTATTGCCTATTCTTCTCATGTCTTTCGCTTCTTATCGAATTCATTCTATTTACTTACTTCGACTTTTCAATGATACTTGGGCAATGTTTTTTCTCTACTCTTCTGTTAACTTGTGTTTGTATAATTATTTCAGTTTGGCCTCAATCCTCTTCAGGTAATAATATGGGATTTTATAAAAGTGTTTTGTAGCCTTGCTGTCGGTGTTAAAATGAATATTTTGCTTTTTGCTCCTGGATTTCTCCTCGTTCTGCTTAAACACCGGGGTGTTTATGAAACCATCGGCCACTTGGCTGAATGTGCTTTAATCCAGGTTTTATTGGGTGCTGTTTTCCTTTTCCACAATTCGGAGGCCTACTTTAGCCGTGCTTTTGAGTTTAGTCGGCAATTTATGTACAAATGGACGGTAAATTGGAGGCTCATTCCGGAGTACCTCTTTCTTGATCGTCGCTTTCAGTTAGCCCTTCTTGTTCTGCATGCCACTTTGCTGGCATTTTTCTTATGGAAGTATATTTGGTACATTTAATAAGTGCCTGTTGCTTATCAGATTCTATTGCAAGATTTCTATTCAAGGTTGGTCGTTTTAGGTCTCGAGGTGGTCTTAGGGCGTTTCTCCAGCCTTTGACACCTCAAGCAAGGCAACGAGTCAATCCCGAGGGTAATTGAACACTGTTAATTCTTTTTTGCCTTTGGAACTTTTCTTAATTCGCTTGCCAGAAAAAAAGTAAACTCGTGATCTTATTGTAGCGAAAACTTTTTTCATATTTAAAGCCAACTGTGTAATCCATATAAGTACCATAAGAGTTAATAGCCATTTCGATAATAGCAGGAAGGAAGTATAAACTAATATATTACTTTCGTAAAAATGATTAGTACTTTTTCTGATTTGTTTTTGCACTTTGATGGATTTTCGTTTTGTTTTCTAGAAGTTCTTTACCCCATGTTTGTATCCAATTTCATTGGACTCGCATGTAGTCGGTCGTTGCATTATCAATTCTATGTTTGGTACTATCACACTATTCCCTTCCTCTTGTGGTCTGCAATGCCTCTAACGAATCCTATTCGGTAAGTAACTTTTGTTTGGTCAGTTATGTGTTTAAATTGTTACAAAGTGGATACCTTGCCATGATTATTATTTCAATTAATGTAAATTAATGTACGATGTCAATATTTCTTAAGAGATGCTTTAGTTCACTTTGTATCCAAACATAATGAAGGGAACAACTAATTTGTTTTCTCAGTGGGCAGATTGTTCATTACTATTCACAAACAACAAAGTTCAATTTGTTGTTAAGGTCCAAAGTGTTCAATCCCAAAACATGTAGACAATGCGGTAAGTATTGCATGCTGCCACCAAAGCCAGCATTAAACCTTCGCAAACTTCTTTGCATTTAGTCGGCTTCAAGTGGACGAATTGTAACACCTGGACAAACTAGAAGCAGGCGAAGTTTATTGTCAACAATTGTGACGACTTGGCCTGAAAGTGAAAGATAAGCGCCCAAATCTATTTAACAGAATATGGACAGTTCTTTAATATTACAATGGCTACCCTATAAAACTAGATCGACTTACAAAAGCATGAAGAATAGAACAGACCTCGAACCTCTTCATTATCACCTTTTCTGGTCTGGACCACTCGTTAAGTGAAAACAAAAACGATTCCGAAATGCAACTGAAGTCAAAGACCATTTGAACGAGTATCTTAATTTCAAGATATCGGTTGTTTTCTTTAAAGGGGTCGAAACACAGTAAAGGCAAATAGTGGCAAGCATAATATTATACAATTTCTTTTGCATAATTTTTAAAAATAAATAGCACTTTATTGTTGTTACTTCTTATCGGTACGCCTAATACTTCGGAACTCCCAATCCCAACCATATTTTTTCGATTTCGTTTATACAACTTCGTGATCGTCGCAGTTATATTCGTTATTGGTTGCTTGAATTGAAACCGAAATCGTATATTCTAGTAAATACGGGATTTGTGTTGATACTCAGTGGCAATTCACGTTACCTTATCTAACCCATGAATATAATCTCTCTTTTTTCAAATGCTGTTTATTCACTCTTCATCTTCGCCAATAATTTAGATTTGGTGTGTGTTCTTAAGAAGAGTGTTTCGGATAGAGCCTTCTCGCCTGGTCATCCAAATCAATGGATAATAAGCAAACATTTGTTATTCAGGATGAGTTAATATTCCTTATTTCTGCTATACTCACTTTTTGTGATCTTTCATATAATGTCTTTCAACACTTTCACGATGCCCTTTCGTAGGTATAGCTAAATGTTGAAGTATGACTTCAAGAAAAAACAGATGAGGTACATATTTCAATTGATTGGTATCCATCTTTCCTATTGACATGTATATGGGTATCTTCCCCTTATTTTTTTACACATATTAGGCTTATAACTTTGCTCCCGCCGTTTTCCGAAAGATGGCGATAGTAGTTGAAATATATTAATCACAGATGTCGAACACTTTGTTCTGACATTTGTAAATGCAACCCTACTTTGATATAACTTAATTTGTGCTTGCATAAAAAAAATTTTTAATTTAACATGTCCTAATTTAAGCCGAATTCTCGTCATTTATGGGAAGTATTGCTTTTTTATCACGCTATGAAAAAACTGCGGCTGAGGCCCACCGGATTATCTCAGATACTTATGGTATTGTAGTATGCAATTGGTGACAGAACGTGTAGGTGGATATTGTTCCAACGTTTTAAGAATGGTGATTTTGCCGTCGGAGACCGGCATATTGGTGGAGGGGAAAAAGTTGTCGAAGATGCAGAATTAGAGGCGAGTGATTCTTAGTGAAGACTCGTGTCAAACTCTAGAAATATCAAAATCATTGAATGGGTATCAGTGGGCAAGCAATTTCAAAACGCCTGAAACCGTTGGGAATGATTGAGAAAGGAGGATATTGGGTGCCTCACGAGTTGAAACCAAGAGATGTCTGTCGAGGGACGTTCGTTTGCTTGTGAACAGTTGCTGCTGGAAAGACAAACGCGAAAGTGATTTCTCCATCGTATTGCTACTGGGGACTAAAAATGGGTACATTACAATAACCCTAGCTCAAGCGGCGCAGAAAATTATGGAGATTACCCAGTGGTCACACTGCCACGTTAACACCTCAGCCGAATATCCTCTAAATGGCTCAAAAGTCATGCTTTGCGTTTGATGGGAGGACCAGCTTGGCGTAATTTATTTTTCACCTATTTCTGAAACCGTCTGAACGTTATTGAATGCTCACCTAATGCGCCTGAGTCGTGCTCAAGAAAAAAGAAAAACGGCCACACTACAACGAGAGACACGATAAGTGCTAGATCTCACGCTGCCAAGTTGGTGGTGAAAAATTATCTCGAAACGTTGAAATGGCAAATTTCCCCTCACCCGCCACCGTAGCCTCCAGATGTTGCTCCGTCTCATTTTCGCCTCACTCACCTCGCTCAATGGCACATGGCCTGGCTGACCAGCACTTGAGCTCGTATGAAGAAGTGAAAAGTGGATGGACTCATAGATCTTATGGAAAGATGAAAAATTGTTTCGCCACGTGATTCGCCTGCTGCTCGAGAGATGGACCAAAGTGGTAGCCAACGATGGACGATGCTTTGAAACGTAATGTATGTAATCGTTTTGTTGTAATAAAGCCTCAAGTTAAACAAAAAAAAACGGCGGGAGCGAAGTTGTAGACCTAATGCTTTAATATTGACACAACATACAGACTGTTTCATTGTCCTCGTTCCCCAACACATTTTATTTTAACGCTGATCAGTGCTTATATAATGGTTGAGTCTGGCATTAAGAACTTTTCTGTGTTCAGTGATCTCTCCCCTTATCCTATATAGGTTCCTCATTTTTGGGCTAATTGAGATGTCCTGGAACGCCTATCCGTCAACCGAGACTAGCAGTCTAACCCTTCACATCTGTCATGCTGCTATTCTTTTTGGCCTGGCCTTCTCGCCCATAAAATCATCAACTTTTCTCCCCACATCTCCCACCGAAATACGAAAATCAACAATTCACAAAAAGAAGTAGCAGTGGATTTTACCCTCGGATCAAATACACTTGTTAATTTAGGTCATACTAAATCCGTCTCTTCTGATTTTGTATATTAAATGGCGTTGTTTGTCCTTTGCGCGGATTTGGGAAGCGAGCTAATAATTTCTCAATCGCATATGGCCTAGTGTTAACTGAACAGTAAAGATCCTACTGGCACACAACTTGTAGCGTGTAAGGGCTCTTTTGTCATAGTAGCCATGATTTGTTATCAATCAATAAAATCCTGTTATGTTGAGCATTTTGAGGTATCATAAATTGAACTGCACGCGATTTCGCTTGCCAGTATTGGAATTAACACAGTACCAACCCCTTGGAAGGGAAGCCCGGAGGATTGAGTAATGTCAGAAATGTAGCAAACAGGGGGGCCTTTTATACGAATGGCGAGAACCAGGGTGCAGATTTTCACTGGAAGGTACAGGAAGTAAGAACTCTACTAAGTTTGAATCATTATAGACGCCAAATTTGTCAGTAAAAATCAATTGAAATTGGAGAGTTCGAGAGAAAATCATGTATTTTTTCCTCATTATGGGTAAATCTTACTCATGGAAAGGGTCCCACTGCTGAATCAAAAAATTTGCAGTGTAATCTAATTCGATGAGTCCCTGTTAGTAACTAGTTGACCCATTTTCATTATGAAATATTATTGGCGTATTCATTAGATGTGGTTAATAAATATGGTAAATTTCTAATTTTGAATATACTAATGATGAATGTCGTATTAATGGTTGGGAATCGCAAGTTCACTGAAAAAGACCGTGACTCTCAACTACTGTCCATTTACTTTTAACTCATCGTTTTCTGATACATTTTCATATTTGAAAAGAAAATAAAATTCAGTTGTCTAAATCGCGTTGGAAGATTTAAAATTTGTGCATTGATGCAAAATAATCTAATTGGACAATTTTTGGTGATAGAGCATGAAATCCTGGGAAGATGCCGTTATTCTAATCAAGAGATTAAAAGTTCTATTATTATCTTTAATTAATAAAGAAATTGGTTGCTTATTCTCTTAGAGAATCATAACCGTCCAATGGCGTAAATCGATTACAACTTGGAGACAAGTAATGATGATACTTCTTCTAAAGCCTTTAGCCACTTCTATTGAATCAATGCAGCTCATTGTGTCGCCTATCAGAGTTTACACTTTAAATTTCCGTCTAACACTGCTCTTGTTCTTGATATTCTGAGCGCATTCCATGGTTGGTCTATATCTCTCATGCTGATAAAGTATTTTAACATCGTAATTTTGTACTATAAGATTACTCGGGGTGAAGCAACTGCAGAAGTTACAGTTATCGACTAGCTTCTGAAAAGCAACCAATTGTCCGTGTTCAGCTTTGCTGCTTATATTTAAGGATGAATACTTATGCGTTTCCAAAATTTTTGCCTAGGTCACCGCCAAGCCTGACACCTAATTATATCGGCATCACAATATCTCTTGAACTGTGTGACCCTTCTCGAATCACGAGATTTTCACCAAGCTCATGGTGGTACTTGAAGATTTTAATATTGCTGTGCAGTTCCCCTTTTTGAGGACATCTGTATGCCCTAAAATGGGTTATTTCAATTAGCGAGCATGTCACAAAATTTCGATATAATTTGGTCGCATTCTACTCTTAGTGTTCCGCAAGACTTGGGAAACTAGATATCAAATGTTAGCTTCTTAGCTCAATTTTCCTTACCTATCAACCTTGTCAAAATGTGGTTATGCGCAGGTTAATTAAAACATAACCCCCTAAAACACACTCGAGTTTAGATTTTCAAGAAAGTCGTAAGTAATCGACTGATAATGAAGTTTGGTAATTATTTTTCAAGCACAAAAGTAATGAAGGTCAATTATAGAAGTACATGCTTGATACGATGGAAAAAGCGTTGAAAGTTTTCGTGGGTTATAGTATTGTAATGACAATTTGAGTGATTTAAGAAACTTGTCGATGAAGTTGATTTTGAGGCCAATGGTGTTTACAAATCTCTTAAGGCCAATAATGACAAAATCTTCCAACATTGGCTCAGTTACGAGATGTTCTTTGTTCGCATCTCCAGGTTTGATAGTCCTGAATCCTTTCATTTCCTCCTTCAATCTGCCAACTTCCGCCAGTCCAACTCGTTGTAGGTAGTTTTATCTAGCTTTCCTGTCACATAGATATTACAACTTAGTTGAAATACGGCAAGTGTATCAGGGATCGGAAGTTGATAAGCACATCAAGGCCTCTCTCGGAATATTTCCATTACCTAATGCCAGATTTGTCCACGCTTGTACTAATATTGTTGATCCTCTCCCACTCTCTAATTGTTTTGTCTATTTCCAAATCTGTGTCGACTATTTCTATTATTTGGGAGACGCTTTTCCTACGTGTGACTTGGCCGCTGGTATCATCGCCGGCGAATTGGATTGCTGCATCTGTAACTACCACGAGTGCAAAACAGTTTGAGTCAAGTTTATTTTTGAATTAACTACTTTTTTAGTAACTACTTGCAATCTCTACTCTTATGACCTACTCAAATGTTTTCACTTCTTAATGTGCACCTTCAACAATGGCGTTCAAACCGCTCACCATGATGAAATATCTTTTCAGCATAATTTCCTCCTGAGGATTCCCAAAGGTCAAGGCTAAGACGCTGTTGAGCATCTATATTACCATATGAACTCTCTCTCTTACTTTTAGCTCCATTAATTTGAGTACATAATCGTATAGTCTCTTTCGTCATTATTGTGTTCGCAAACCGCTTCAGGCCATTCATGATGGACCATTCTGTGCTTTCTAAAGGAGAATGCCATTTCCATGGATAGCTTTAAACATCCCTATCTTGACAAGTTGTTTACTCTGAATGCCATCGCCTGCCTAGGAAGTGAAAACTTCATTGCCGACTGCTAATAGTGGAACGCACGTAAGATTTTCAGGTACTTACCGAACTTGAACAAAGTTAGCTGTCAAATGTGGCATCTCCCGTTTGCAAAATTAAGAAAGTAACTACTTTACATTCCTTCGTTGCTACGTCATACAATTGCTGTTCTATTATACCCCCCCCCCCTCCCCCCTTCTGAAACAAACTTATGTTTTCCTACAATTCCACTGTCAGTTTCTATCCACAGCACTCCTTTAACAAATCGTACTTCCACCAACTTTCTTACTTCTTGATCAGAATAAATTTATTATAAACTTTCAGATTATTTCTAAATCATAGTTATCTTATTTCATTACTTTGCATTCTCTTTTCAATTTTGCTGAAATTTTCACTCTTACCTTTTATTGTCTGGTGAGTCAAATCAGAACGTCACCGCCATAGAACTATTCCATCATATCGATTTGGCATTTCATCATGCCTCATCGAAAGAAAAAAGTCTGATATTGATTCAGAGATTTTTTCGGTCTAAGTTTTCTTTAGGAATGATTTTGACAGCAATTTCTACCTTTTCAACGGCAAGACTATGTCGCCTTCTAGGTTACAACTTCAAAACAGGCAAGGTGGTAGTAATTTTATGAGCTTGAGCTGAACAGGAAGGTAAAAATTCTTTGAAAGCTGATCTGAAAGGGCCTTGCGTAAATATCAAAGGCATCTGTTTAAGAACACAACACTTTGCTTCAAATTCAGCGAAATCATGCATACTCTATGGCGCACAAAATATTCATCTAGATTCAAGAGTGAGCGCGAAGGAAGAACTAGTGGGTTAATCATAATTTTTATAAATATGGTATTGTATTGCTATACCCCATGAACTATTAATCAGGCCTCCACTTGCTGCCACTATTCCAACGAGTATTTCCTCCTAAACATTTTTATTTAATCTGATGTTTTAGAATGTACATGTTGTTAACTTAATATGCTTCCTATTTAATAAGAGCACTTTTACTTTATAATTGCCGAAGGCGTGGAAAGCCAGATAGCCAAGGAGATTTAATTTCACTAGCATATAAAATGTTGATTGATGGAGCTAGATAAGGTACTAATTTTCCTACAGTCTGAAAATTAGCTAAAGGCACAATGAAATAGAAAATCCCTTTTACCTCATTAGACAATGTGGATAAATGCTCTACCATTGAAATCGTTAATAGAACCTCTGCTATCTTTAGATTTGACCTAATTCAACAATTAAAAAAAATTCGCGAACGCACAGCCATTTTCTTGGAATTTTTTCCTAGCTTACACTTTTTCTGTCCTAAAGGTCTCTCATACGGACTTTTATTAGCGAAATCCAGCTTTAAAAGATAACTTGTGATTACACTTTAGCGTGTTAAACTTATGCTTTATGCAGTTTCAGTGAAACTGTCTTTACAATGACTATATTGCCAAGCGGTCCAACAATTTAGTGGAATGAAAAATTTATTAACGTCAAACCAAGGAGATAAAGATGTGCTATATAATAAGCTCAAGAAAACATTTCAATAGTTTGCCTTTTCCTCCTTTTGACAAATGGTCATTTATATTATTATATCGGTCTGGTCAAATCATACCGACTGCCGCTACCACAGAGTATTTATTATCGATTCTTGGGTTATTTGATCATTAGTAAAACGTACCAAATCGAGTGACGTCTTGGGTACATAAATCTTATCTACATTCATTAGGGTGAAATCACATCGATAATTAGTCTATTTTATTTGAGTAGGTACGTTGTACGCTCACTGAAGTTGAATAGTTCAAGTCCTCATCATGGAAGAGAAATAACATTACCAATTAAGTAACTCGCGGTCTATTATTCTATATTACTACTTAATATTTCCATTTTAGTAGTCAGTTCTATGGCTTAACGTACTCGAACAAATATACAACCCTTGATACGCTTACCATGATGACATCAAGATTTGAAATCCTCATATTATCTTACAGCAAAACAAGGGAATTACGCTGAAAATTGGGGTTATTATGATGAAGGAGTCAGAATTAAACGGTCATACAAACATTTGAATGCTGACAAACCAGAAGATGGGACTTTAGAGTGAGAAAATACCCAGTTTGCAGTAAAAATTAGACCACCACACATTCTGAGGTTCTAATTATTTGAATAGTTCACTTAGATCCAAAGGAGGCGTCTTGTAAACCAAATTCAAGGTTATTTCCAAGCAAATTGATTTTCCTCGTTCAATCCATTCCACTCTTGAAAATAACACGTGAAAGATTTTTAAGATTATTGGTACTTTGCTGTTATATCAAAAAATATTTTTTTATTGTTGATATGAAATAACGATCAAAATTATTAAGTTGATTAAAATCTGCAAAAATACGGCAGTGATTATTCATAAAATATCTTCTATATAGTCCAAGATGAGTATTTTTCAGCACTCATCTTCAACGGGTTTAGGAACTTCCAACTGTCTGCCTTAATTAAAGTTGCAATTATAAAAACTTTTAAATTACGATAAATTATTTTATTGGGTCTACAACTTCGCTCCCGTCGTTTTTTTTCGTTTAACTTGAGGCTTTATTACAACAAAACGATTACATACATTACGTTTCAAAGCATCGTCCATCGTTGGCTACCACTTTGGTCCATCACTCGAGCAGCAGGCGAATCACGTGGCGAAACAATTTTTCATCTTTCCATAAGATCTATGAGTCCATCCACTTTTCACTTCTTCATACGAGCTCAAGTGCTGGTCAGCCAGGCCATGTGCCATTGAGCGAGGTGAGTGAGGCGAAAATGAGACGGAGCAACATCTGGAGGCTACGGTGGCGGGTGAGGGGAAATTTGCCATTTCAACGTTTCGAGATAATTTTTCACCACCAACTTGGCAGCGTGAGATCTAGCACTTATCGTGTCTCTCGTTGTAGTGTGGCCGTTTTTCTTTTTTCTTGAGCACGACTCAGGCGCATTAGGTGAGCATTCAATAACGTTCAGACGGTTTCAGAAATAGGTGAAAAATAAATTACGCCAAGCTGGTCCTCCCATCAAACGCAAAGCATGACTTTTGAGCCATTTAGAGGATATTCGGCTGAGGTGTTAACGTGGCAGTGTGACCACTGGGTAATCTCCATAATTTTCTGCGCCGCTTGAGCTAGGGTTATTGTAATGTACCCATTTTTAGTCCCCAGTAGCAATACGATGGAGAAATCACTTTCGCGTTTGTCTTTCCAGCAGCAACTGTTCACAAGCAAACAAACGTCCTCCGACAGACATCTCTTGGTTTCAACTCGTGAGGCACCCAATATCCTCCTTCCTCAATCATTCCCAACGGTTTCAGGCGTTTTGAAATTACTTTCCCCGAACGACGAAAATTCGGTTTAAATTAGGACATATTTAATTAAAAACTTTATTATTATGTAAACACGACTTGAGTTATATCAAAGCAGGATTATATTTATAAACGTCAAAACAAAGTGTCCGACATATGTGATTAATATATTTCAATTACTACCGACTACTAGCGCAATCTTTTGGAAAACGGCGGGAGCAAAGTTTTAGACCTAATATTATGAAATATTATTGGAAAGAAGACCCTACCATTACTTACAAATCTTTTAGGTGAATTACCAGGTAATTCTTTATTCTCCATAATTGTTATAGGGCTTCCTACATTGATGATAGAACGTAAGAGGCCATGTTCCTCGATGGGACGAAATATCTTCAGTTCTTCATTTATTTTCTAAATGTAAAAAAATTGGCTTCATAGCCGATTACAGTTTATTATGCAATGTTTATAACTTTCTTATTATGGACGGGATTTTTACAAGTGGAGTAGGAGGCCTGAAGATGGAATGTAATAACTCATGACACTTGTGTATACCTTTTTTACTTATGGTCGAACTCGAAAGACGCATGCTTTGTTAAAATGTAGCCTTGATGATTTGATTTTGAATCCATGTGGTAAATGGCCAACAATGTTGTTATCGACGATTTATCTATCCTAGTTTAGCTATTCGTACTTTCGTTTTTCTATATTCTACTTTAATTTGGTGTAAATGAATTGAATTCCGAGTTATATGAATCAATATTTGAGGTCCACCAATTAGTTTAATGATAAAACTATGTGTATTGTTTACTATGTTCGAGTTGAATGGCCAGCCGACGAAAATCTTGAAATTCTCACTTTGGCCTAAATAAAATCCTTAACTTAAGCTAATTATAATTATTGTTGTTTTTATTACTCTTGCATTGAAATACCACGTTACTATCCACAATCATCATAACCTTTGTGAACTATGATGGCTCTGTCAAACTAGTTCACATATTTCCACTTTTATACACGCCATTTAAGCATGCAACTAGTCTTTCCACTACCAAAATAACTATTCCTGTTTTCTCCTTGTCCTCGATTGTCCAATGCACCATTGGTCCAACTCAACTCTTGTTTGGGGAAGGCTTGTTGCATACGTCTGGTCCTTATAGTCATTGGATTTAAGGGGGGGGGGGGGGAGGGTGGGTGGGAGTATTCCTGAGTTTAACTCAGTAGCTTTACTCGGGATTAGTGTTTCGCCAAGTTTGTGGCTGCAGTAGTGGTTTAAAACTAAATTTGCCTCAAGCTTATGGGAATTGATTTCATAAAATGCCTTTTCAAGTAAATGAGGTGACCTAATTACTCAAGTATCGTCTATTCTTATCAGTTGCGCTGTATTCCTACAATTTAAATTTCACTATAATGCCACGTCATGCATGCAATTTCACAATACCAATCATGTGTTCCTTACGGATTCGCTATTGGCCTGAATTCCATTCATCTAATCTAATCTGAGGCTTCTACTTCTATTCAACAATTCTAAGGGCATGTAATCGTTGCATGGCTTCCTGCTTTTATGCGTGTCTTTGTGATTGATCGTTTGCCTGTGGGTGACTACCTGCTGACCTCTGTGTGTTAAGTGCCATTAATACATCATGAGTGTCGTTCGCTTATATTCATTCCACCAACCTATTGTTGTTAATTGCCTCAATAGCACTAAATTCTTATCGCTATTCGGTTATTACTACCGAAGCTTCAGTGGGTATGCTTCAAGATACTACAAATGGAAACTCAACATTTGACAACAATTTATGTTCATATTAATGGCATACTTTGTCACCTAATCAGTGCAAAACCGTTTCGGGATTAAAATGAACATCTATACCAAAATATTTTCCTGATTATATTGAATTTTTCTATTAAATTCTTCACTGGAAGTACGGAAATTTGTATTTAAGATATCTTGGAATACAACTGAGATCTTAGGACTTAAATAAGAAGATTCTTATATCAGTTATATTAAACGTGCTTGCAAGAAACCGATGAATTAAATCGTCAAACGAGATTACTTTATTATACATAACCTAAGATCAAGAGCTGAAATCTCGACAATGGTCAATGGTCCTCGACTTTGGAACATGAACCATCAGTTTTGACATAAATAAGACAATCGCAAGAGTCTATAGCGTAGAACGCGACGAACAAAGTTTTATTTTATAATAGGTAACAAATCTAAATTATTACAGATTTAACGCAGAAACAAATTTTAAATACTCCGCAAAACTTTCATTTATATTCAAACGCAATCGGTCAGTGGAAATATGAAAATTTTAGACCATAAAAGTGTTACGAAAAGGACTATTTGTTCAGAAAATAACAAGCTACTTATATCATTAAATTTTTTTTTAGGTATCAAGTTAAAAACTACGCTTTCTGCATTTTATTTTGCCCAGTAATTTGGGACTTATTTCACCTTATTTCAATTTCTGGGGAAAGACGTCAAAATTTGTGTTCGGCAATGATAGTGAGTTTGAAATGTCTTATTTGCAAAAAATGAGAGTGTAATCGTATGAAACTATTTATTTTAAATTGAAAACCATATAAAATCTTACCGCACATTGTTTACTCTCGACAATTTCACACACGTTGTTAATGCTCTTGTTGAACATAAGATCTTGCTCAAATTTTCGCCAGTACATGTTACTATCATCGGACGATAGTAAGTAACTATGGTGTCCTGGAAGTGAAAATGCAGGAGCCGACGTTTCCTCATATTCAGCGTAGTTGAGTGGATGACTCAAAGCGTCAAGCCTAGCCGACGAGGAAAATGTACGTCGTAGGCCGCGTAGACAAAACAGATTGAAGTCAGGAGGATTATCTTCCACTGGAGAGTAACCATCTGTCGTCAATAATAAAATGAATCGCAAATGAGAACAAGTTTATGACTATCTAATTCTTAGCATAAATCATTCTTCTAATCTAAGAATGACTTGTCGGCATTGTGGAGCACCCAAGCTTAACACGAACAAACTGCACACCCGAACATTCTGGAGGATGTGATTGTGCGGGCAGTGGACTTCTCAGCTAATCAGCTATTAATATTCATTCCTGTATGAATCCTGTTTGCTGCGAGCACAAATGCAATAAACGTTGCACATCGAATTCTTCAATAGTATTAAGATAGCCTAAAAATTCCAGGAGCCTCGCTATACCAGGATATTTTGCCATAGAGGTTACTAATTATAAGTGCAGGCTTACTCGTGCAGTAAACCATAACACCATTTAGGATTTTCAACGGCTGATTGTACCCAAAGTTGGAGGGTCTATTGCAATAATTCAGATTGACGACATCATGTATTGACAGCAACTACTTGTTAGATATGATATCGTTTTCAGCTTACCAAATTAGAAAATTATGCAAATTAAGAAAGTATCCACATTGAGATGAATTTTTAAACCTGAAAGAGGTTGCAATGTGCTACAGAAAATTTTTTAGAATCATCACTTCAATCCAATAAATCGATAATTTACTAAAAACACTTTTAGCTAGGATAAATGCTGTTATCCACTCTATAGCACGTTCATCTTTCAATTGAAAAAGATCCGCAATGCAAGATTAGTAATAAGCATTCATTCTTGCCGAAACTTAATTCAAAGTGGCCTTCGAGAAATACTTTTAAAAATACTTTTAGCCAAATAAAACGGCTCCAAATGTCTCAATTCATGGATGTTTAGAGAAAATTGCAATCAAAGACTACACAACTTCCGGAGAAAGAAATTTTAATGACTTCACTCACGATTTCCTTCATCTCATTTTTTTTTTAAAAGTTCCAGCACCGAAGCAGTTATAAACAGTGCTTTTACTTTTAATTAAATGAAATTAATAATAAAATTCATGGTTATCGACCGATCCGGCTTGACGTCATGTACTATTATACATATGCCAACCAATAATCTTCAAACCAATACAACAGGCGTCCGATTTTATATAAGATCACTTTTGCATTCCATCTTTTACCTAAAAATTAATTACAATAGAAGGTGATCAGTGTAGCACAGTGCAATACGTAGAATAAAGGAACGAAGCGGAAAAAATATTTGAGATGCTAATTATCAATATTTGCAAGTTTCCGTTAAACTACCTCCTTTACCTTCAACTTTACCCCCATAGGCTCTCCAGGGCAAACTTACTTCTACTTACCTTCTTTACAAAACCAAAAAACGTGCGACAAAGCGGCATTTAGTCAATGAATCAATGACCTTTTTAATGTTGCAGTAAAGATTGTTAAGCAGAGCTGAATAAGAAGAATAGACTAACCATTGTTACAAATGCGGGATTCCATGTCACAAGCAAAACAGAGAGTTACGTCGGATAGCTGAGACAGCAATGAATCATCCCTTTCTAACTTTAGAGACTTCATTTCCGAAGTGGTTTCGATAAGTCTAGGCGCGAGATCAGTTCGATGAACAATGCTCAGTTTGTAAAGTACGTGGTACAAACATGTTTACCAATCAAACACGAACGCTTTACACAATTTAGATCATAACTACACGGTAAATTTTATGTAAATGCGAAATATAAATGCGATGTTAAAAGGACTCGGTATTATATTGCCATGATCACTATATAGCTTTTTAGAGAGCGTGGTAATCAGGTGCTTCTATGAACTACTTTTGAAATGTGCTTTTGGCAACGCTGTTGATATTTTTAAGATAAATTCCTACAAACTTACCAAGCAACGTAAGTTCGAAGCTCATTAACTTGAATTCATTGACTGACCGCGAATATGTAGATACGTATCAGTTCCAAAAGTAAAACATTTTAAAAGTTCACTTATTGAAAAGGGTGAATTCTATGGTATTCAGATAACTTAACAATTCGGGAAGCCTTTCAATACTAGGGTATTTTGCCATAGAGATTGCTGGTTATTCGTGGCTTATTCGTGTAGCAATCCGCCACACCATTCACTTGAATAAAATAACGTCAACAGAACTCATTATAGGCAAAATGATATCTATTTCTGCTAATATCTTAATATGAGTTATCAACTCACATTTTTTAGCCACTCAGTTCGAAAGTTCATTTTGTGTCAGATCAAACTTGCCTACCGTTTAATGTATCATATCAATGTTTGCGATATAACGCTATGTATTAGTTGCAGTCATGCTCAATTTACACGACATCAAGGAAAGTGTTTTAACATCGGCATATTTTATCGTTCTGGGCTATCTAATCACCGGGAATATGCTAATTAGCTTAAAAGCTTTAAATTACGCAATCATGTGAGTATATTATGCATAATATCACTGAAGCGTACCACATACGTAGTATTAAGAATATCAGCATTTGATGAGTCAAATCTATTACAGTTTTTTAAATTTCCGATTTCACGCACTCATTTTCCTTCACAATGTCAGAGGTTGAAATAACAACCGAATCCATGCTATTTTAGGTAGTACGTACAGTCTAAAATTGTGCCATTAATCCCACTTGACAAGTCATTGAGCGCGCTTTATCTTACGTCGAATATGGGGTGACACTGTTTCTTCCCCCCCCCCTCATTGGTAGGTTTCAAAGATAATGTTAAAACTAAAACAAAAAAATCGTCAAACCTACTCTCGTTATTATGATAAAAAAGCAACACTTTTAACACCATTTTTGCACGCTTTAAAGTTTAGACTTGGAAGGATTCGTGTGCAAATCCTTCGAAGACATGCGAATAGAAAGGAAACTCTTCTACCCAAAAGGAAAAGAAGTAACTGTATTTGCAACTGCAAGACACCATGTCGTCTACGATACGCAAATGCATGGATTTCATTAGAAGCAAAAGCTTAAACCCCAACACAAATTTGAAACATTATCAGTTGGTATAGGGAAATATTTATTGATCGTGAGTAAAGCAATGACTTATAGGGTTAACCTTAAATAAACAAACCGTTTTCCGAAATTAATAAAAAAATCTACTAATCTTTGGATGCCATTGAGGAAAGTAGCAAATATCCAAACTACTTGTGGAAACGTAACTAAAAGCTTATTCGTGTAAGAAATGAATCTCGACTATCTACCACTTACTGCATAGCCGTCATCTCTAAATCATTCAATTACTGGGACCTATAGCACGAATTCGGGTTTATGAAAATGATACTAATTATTTTTTACCTTTTATTTATTTTGAAGAGGTTTGTTTAGAAAATTACATTTTTAATACTATCATAGCGTTCGACAGAAGTTAAATCAGAACTAAATTAAATTAAATAGCATTTAAGAACTTTGGATATATGTTACGAATAGATAATTAAGCTATAATAAATCACGCGATCAATTTTATACGAAATTTTGACGTTCGATATATAATGCATGAAATCCGCTTTTTCCGTTGGCGCACTGGCACTCACTATATCGAGTTAATTACAGTAATACCATATCAATAGGACATTTTGACAGCACCATTCATTGCATCTCTGAGTTAAAATGTTTAAGAATGAAAACCTTGTAGTAATAAAACTACCTGTTGATTTAATTCGACTTTTCCATATAAAGAATTTACGTTCTATTTCATTTAACACGATGACACTTTGAATAACTTAACCTATTTGTAAAGTAAACTCGAATGCAGACGTCCTGTACAAATTACATAATGTTACTGTCATCGTTTTAGTATTCAAAATTGGTTTTCTAGCTAAAACAAATTCAAATATTTTACATCTGCACATTTCGAAGCGTTTAAAAGTCAACATTTTGACCAGACTTTGAAATCTGTGTTAATGTCATAGTTTATTAAATTATCTGCGTTCATATTTATTTCCAGATGAATAATAATAACCACCCACTACAATAACTAAGATGATGCGACAATATATTGTGCTAGGCAAAATTAACTATATCAGTATTTTATATCTGAATTTCAACAAAAAACCTTTCAGTGGGATAAAATGTCACCTGCCGATTCAATGCAGTTACAAAGCAACTAATTTAAAATTCACTGACTACATCCACTTTCCAGTACGATCTGATCGAAAAGAATCCTATGCAGTGTTGCCAATATTCAGTGTGAACAATATTCACAAACCAAGCAATTAGTAATAATTCTTGAAAACGGATCTAAGTATAAAAGCTTTTCGCGTTGATGAGATCAAAGAATTTAAATGCTTCTAATTTACTATGACTCAGAATTAGCTTTATCATCAAATCAAGTGACTACTAAAACGGATAAAAGAAGGAATTTCGTATTCGAACAAATAAAATTAAGATTCAAAACAAAATAATTTAAACCTGTATTTAAGCCTCAAAGTCATTTAAATACTTTAAATGTCAAAGTATTTAATAAACTTCCAGAAATTAAACTTTTGGACGTAAATAAGGCGTACCAAGTTCGAAAGTACGCTTTGTATACACATATATCCAACGAAAAACATAAACAAACGATGAGGTTGAATGTAAATTCGTACGTTATTACCTATTATATTTATTCAGAATCAAAGAAGATTTTTCCACTTCCAAGTTTTGAACATTTATGCCTTTGTCAGCAACCGGATTTATATACAGATATTAATAACTGAAAATATATAATTTTAATATCAGGTATTGACAATTTCCCATATTTTATCTCAATGTCAGAAAGACAATGAATATAATAAAAAAATATATCATATTGTTTTCATAATATGTGCATACACGTATATCGCGAAGGAAAAGGATAATCAGTGCCCATCTTATAGTTCAGCGAATGGTTGTTACGGTAACCGACACTATAAGTGAAGTCGTTGTGTTTGGAAAAGATGAACTCATGCACATGACGGTGTAAACCTGCATGCTATGCTTAAAAGGACAAAATAAGATTTTTAGGCAATTGCGAGCCATTGAGTTGTGCTCTTCTGGTCAAAAGACCAATTCAGATAAAGTTAACTGGAAGATAAAATTTTAACGTCATATATATTTCAAATCCTTCATAATTACAGCACAATTTTTCGATCATCTGATCGAGCAGAATTATAATATTAGTAAATAAATTACGCAGCTGTTAAACGATTGTTAAGTGCACTAATATTTATATTACGACTAAAAACTAACTTGTAGAAGGCTGTCGAGTAATTATTGAATAATTCTGTGAAAATAAATATAGAATCTTCTTATGAATAGACAGTGGATTATCCCAAAGTTAAAACTGAAATATTGAATATCTTTAAGAATATATGTTATCACCCACTTAAGTACTCATACAAATTTTACACTATTTAAATCAACTTTTTATATGTAAAAGATGATGTGTCATTTTTTTCGAATATCTTTCTATCTTAAACTTATATAAATATATATGTATATGCATATATTTCCCAAAAAAACCTAAAACCTCATGAGTATGTTTGGCAATCTAAGTTAGTTTAGTTTTACTATGGCAAGTAGTAGGCAAATTTTAATGGATCTTTATTTTCAGAAATATTATGATATTCATTTCAACTTAAATAGATCGAAATATCATATTAGTTTCATATATAATTTCATACGGTTCTATGAGTAGCAAAGCAACTTCCGGAAAATTGGTATTTGGATTTATACAGACTTTCGTAAAGAAAATTGACAGAACTATGCACTAATAAAACAATTCACTTTGTCATCACAAAACATCAAAACATAGAAAAAATTTAGTCGTGATTTATTTGTTAAGTCGAATTACAAAATGCAATTTTGCAACATAATTTGATAACCAAAATAACACGAAAAATCATTGAAATTCTTGACTAAAATGGTTCATTTTATAGAGAAGCATTTAATCATTCTCCTTAACAAAACATCTTGTTATTACGCTCTTCTGGGCTCCTTAACCAAAGCTCCAATATAGCAGTAAGTACTGACCGCATTTCTACGTTGTTTGGTTTCCGTAGTCATTGTTGTTTAATATAATTTTTATTATTTTTAATGTGTATGATTTTATATTTTCTTCGTTCTAATTCGTATTTTTTCCCCATTAAAATAAAAAATCTGCTATTTGGCTGTAGTGTGTTCTGTTTTTATTTATTACAACTTTCTAGTATGGATTCTGCTAAATATTTTACAAATATTATTAAAATTCTGAATGGTTTTACGTTCACACTTTTTAATTTCTTTAATTTCTTTAGTGCTAAAGTATG
Organism: Hymenolepis microstoma; assembly: GCA_000469805.3. Classification (NCBI taxonomy): domain Eukaryota; kingdom Metazoa; phylum Platyhelminthes; class Cestoda; order Cyclophyllidea; family Hymenolepididae; genus Hymenolepis; species Hymenolepis microstoma. Next base: position 2,007,465 of record LR215995.1, on the reverse strand, counting down.
ATACTGATTCTCTCCAGATTTTATTATGTCAAAATGTGATGGTTTATCTTAGTAAAATTGTTGATCGGCGTTTCTCCTTTAGGAAACATGAGTCTTTTTGTGTCTCCTTCGCCTGTAGTCAAGCGGTTAATTAGTTACATCAAGGAGGGTTCAGACAAGGAGGAGAAATGGAAGGAAAAGGCAGTCAAATCACTGGTCAAGAGGTTGAAAAAGGGGAACCAATTAGACGAATTAGAACGAGCAATCGTTAATCAGGACAGTTCAACACGTTGCGTTACTATTCCCCGTTCTCTTGATGGTCGTCTTCAGGTTAGTTAGCCTTGTCCCTTAATGCATATTGATTTTAATATTCCTTATTAGAACGGTTTATTCAGATTTTTATTGATAACTGCATTATACGCCTGTTAGATGCTCTGTTGTTTCACTGACCTTATGGTCACGTGAGACAAGGTTCAGAGTTTAATCTAATTAATGAAATGACGAGAGGTTATAGCTGGCTGCCTGGTACTTCCAGCCTACGAGTTTCGTCTGGTCCAGGCCTGTCTGGCCATGCAGATATTGTATCTGGCCGACAGACACAAACGCTAGACAGAGGCTCGCGGATGCATCTGTTATTCCCCTCTCCCCCTCACCCCCTCTCTCTAAATCTCTTCTGTTCTTCTCCCCACCTTGCTACCTTCTAAAGCTTGTGGAGAAGGGGCGGGGTGAGGACTGAGAAAAAGACGAGCTAGCGAAAGACCACCACACGCTCAAAAATTGTTACTTTTGCCCAGCTCTCCTTCCTGAACGGCTTTTTAATTGCACAATTAATCAATTCCTGCCTGTCCTTTCTATTTCTTTGCATCTTTTTGTGAAATTTGTGATTTAGCAATCACCACTCGAGATCACCCAAATTGTGTTTCATTTCTTTGAAATGGGTTGTCTGCATTCCTTTTCTGCTTCATAGCATTCTTTTGATATCTCTGTAATCTACTGACTCTTTGATATCCATTCAGGAGTATTATTTTTTGCCTATTTGCGTTCTTTGTAATGTGCATTGTTGAGAAAAAAAAACAATTGTTCCATATTCTTTATCGGTCGTCAGATATCCGCACAACAGTAAATGTTACCTTGACTACAAGATGCCTGGTATTGTGTAAGGTAGAAGTATTTTATATTCTTCTGCTATTGGAACAACTTGGAGTTTATCGCCTTTTACGATGTATATTTTCATAATATTCCATTTCGATGAAAAATTATGGGTTTGTATTTTATAAAGTTACAATTTTCTTTTCGCAACCAAGGAAGACTAAACTGTGCTCAACTCTTGCTATTTGCATTCCCCTTGTAATCATATTAGTCTTGGTATTTTTCTGGTAGAATATACTCATTTTTTTGGAACATAGATGCCAAAATATTGAATTTAGGTTGGTGATCTATTCCATCGGAACAAATAAAACTTCTTATCCATATAATTCATAAGTGATTGAGTGTCAATAATCAGTGATTTTGTTATTTCGGCACTCGTGTTAGCGAATAAGAATTTGATGCAAATTTTATGAAGGTTATTTCTTTTACTGTGAAGAAGCAATGTGTATTAACCAATTTTTTCCCGTCTTTTTGACTTTCGCTCTCGTTTGCCTTCCATACATGTCTTGAATTGGTTGTTTGTACTTAGTTTTCCTTGTTTTCACAGGAAAGATCGCATTATAATCCTATTTTAAGTACTTTCACAATAATTTTTTTTATTCACCTTTCTGATATCTGTCTTGAGATGCGCACATCTGCTTATTGAATCGTTTCTACAAATGAATTTGAACGATGACTTTCCTCTTCTATTATTATTAAACATCCGATCTTTCAATGCGCTGTACCCTAGTTTTTTTTTCTACCTGAAACTCCAAACATCGTGCTTTTTTATGAACTCAATAACGTTGTTAAGAGAGGAACCACTCAAAATAATTAATAGGAAAATTCAGTTTCTTATTTAATCTTTGGCATTTGCTTTTGTTTTCCTTCTCTTCTGTTTGTTCTTGACCTTTTTCTAAGAAAAGTGTCCTTATACTCTGTGCTACGCTTAGTTTTCGTTATTTTCGAAATCGCTTTATTGCTACAGGCTTATTAGTTTTCGGGCTTTCTTTTGCTATCAACGTTGCATTGTTCACTTTTGCTATTTTTCGTGTTTTCTTATTAAATTTTACGAACTATTTATGTATTTGAACAATGACTGTGTATACTAGTAATCTAGAATAATCTAGTAATTTCTTATAAATTAGCGATCTGCTTTATGTACACTTCGTGTTGATTATTCAGTTTTTTCTGTTCTTGCTTTTAGGTTGCGCAAAAGAAGGGTCTCCCTCATGTTTTCTATTGCCAGTTGTGGCGTTGGCCCGATCTCCATACTCAACATGAGCTTCGACCAGTGGAGAACTGCCAGTACTCCTTCCAAGCCAAAAGGGATGAAGTCTGTATCAACCCCTACCATTACAGAAGAATAGAAAATCCAGGTAAGTTTTGTTTCGTTTATGACTCATATATGGACTACGCTTATTGGGCAATTGGATGTGTTGCTGGAAGTAAGTTTTTGAAAGATTCGAATCTCATGCGCTGACGGTTGCTTAAGAACAGTCTTTGTATTTTGACGGTAGAGAGAATAATTTTTTTCTAAGCAGATATTAAAAATGCAATAAATTGATTCCTTTCACTGGGCGCTAAATTTTTTTACTCATAAATGAAGTCATCTGAAAATCGAGATAAAAATATATCTATATCCAAACTGTAGTTAGGATAGTTAAATAAATAGTTATGCTTTCTCTTTAAAGTAAAGCCCTCGCTTAGTTGCAGATCCTTTGGAAGGGAACAATTGTAGGCTTTATAAGCCATTGTCAACATAGTTTGCGTTTGTGTCGTTAATTGCCAGCGTTAAGCTGAAAGGTGCTGTTGGTAAGGGTTTAAATGTCTTTTAATTCACCTAAGACTAATTGAAAAGTTGCCGCTTAATCAATTCAGTTCTAGGCTTAGCTACTTTTTGCACTTTTAGCCTCCCCTCCCCCCCCCCTTAATTAATGAACAATTAAAAGTTCAATGCCTTATCTCCCTCTATGCGTTGGGTGATTTTCAAATTTTGATTTTATATTTTTAATGTGCTAGCCCTAAGTCTTTCTTAAAAGGCAGTTATTTGTAAAAAGTATGAAACGTGGACCTAACTAGATGTACTGCCTATTAGCCACCCGCATTCGATCTACCTATATGAATGGTTTCAGAACTCACATTACAGTCCTTTTGCACGAGTTACCCTTAATCCGTCTGTTGAAACGTCTATCTATTTGGTAAACTCTTATTCGTTATACTATTTGAGAAGAGGGTTGTGGGATTTGGTCTATTGGGTTCGAGATTTTCATTTTTTAACAAAACTCTCAATATAAAACTAATATAGTCGGAACTTTCTCGTTTTTTTGGATTTTAATTACGCTTAAACCTATTTAACAAGCTTCTTCAACATTCCATCTAAGATGGATATATATATATATATATATATATATATATATATATATGCACTTATTAATATATTTTCTCAAGCTCATTTAGGCAAGTGTTTGCCAAAGCTCTCCCCTCGTATATGGTGTCATGGCGTTTCTTGTTCTGGTGGAAGACTTGAATTCTGACGCCCTTTGTTACTAACTAAATTTAGCCAGTGTTGGCTATTTCTCTCGCTGCATGCGCGCCCAATGGCAGACGTGCATGGCGAACAAATGCCTACTTGTTATTGCTGATTTGATTTAAGGCTCTCCTCATAAATAGTTGAGACCTCTAAATAGTAAGGTAAAGAAAGTTGGAGTCGGAGTGTGCTGTTTTGCAACTGCCATCTATTCTCTTTGATGTTTGCAAATATGGAATGATTATTCCACACGATATTTTTTATTATTTCTCCCTGATTCACATATTTCCTTTTCTGTTTTGTTCGAAAATATAATAAAGTGATAAACCTTTTCTAAGCCTACATTGTTTTCGTGATTTATTCCAATGGATTGTTCCAGCTTAAATTCTTATATGCAGGTATGCCAATTTGAAAGCGTTTATTTTCGAGTGCACCCGTAATACTTCTAATTTCTGTGCTTTACCACCTGTAATAGAAACCTGTAAAATTCGTCGGGCATCTAGTTTTTTTATTTTGTATGCGATTGCTAGAGCTGCCTCCTAGACGGTGGGGTAGTTTTCAAAAAACTTCTATCGAATTTACCCACATTCGATTTGGTTCTAGCTTGAATTTCTTCACCCTCACATCGATGCCTTTGTGTGTTTGCTATCTATCTCTACATTGAGCACAACTTTAATTTCTTGAATATGCGTTATCTTATTTTCGTTTATGACTTGGTTTGTTATATTAAACAGGCTAAACATACCATTTCTATTAATCCTATTGTCCACGAAACCATAAAGCAGAAGAGGTCTGCTTCGTTTAAATCTGCCACTCATCAAGTTATTAAATTGAAAGGTCCGGTTTATTCTGAATGAGCGTATTTCTGTAATGTTCAGAGTCTATTAATCCGTTCATTAGACAGAAGCTGGTTATCTCAAATATATCCCTTCTGGGGGTCAAAATCAAGTAGCGTGGCGTACTTCATTTAATCTTCCACTTAAATGGGTTTCTTGGAGTCTATACAAATTTGAAAGTTAATGTAAGGAGATGGATGACCAATGTATCCGGTGGCTGAGAGCTTTTAATCGTATTTTAGAAGTATTACAGCACTAAGTTATTTCATAATTGTTAGCGAATATTTGTGTTGCTTTTTGTTCAATCTTTTCTTTTGAGAGCTTTTAGAAGGAATATCACCTGTCAATCCTCGAACATCATCATTCATATATTTTCCTAAATCCGCACTTCCTAAACCAATTCAAATATGCAATATACAAGTAGTGGCGTGCTTATCGAATCTCTTTCTCTTTCTTGAGTGATTGGGTTTTTCAATGAGTATCGAATCTTCGCGTTTTATCTGGGCTACTGTTTATCGTTTTTTTTCAAACGTCATATTATTCGTTTTTTCTTTCTTTTCTTCATTTTGTTAGCTTTTAAGTCAGTGTTCCCTCCTCTCCTCTAATATACCCCATCACTAGCGTTTCCTATGTTGGCTGACGTCATTGATGTCTGATTGGTATAGTGGATTGGGAGCAGACATATGGGGTGGATAGGATGATGTCTAGTGGTGGTAAGGTTACTTCAAAGTTCCTCTCCTCTTAGTTGTTGCCGTCTTCGCTATCAGTACCACCACCCACCTAGTGGAGTGTCTGCATTCCATCATATTGTCTTTTTGCGGGCCCATCTCATTTCTTTCGAAAATACTCTCTTTGTTTTGTGCTAAATAACGGATCTTTCAGAATTTCGTCAAAGGACAAGTGATATTAATTAATTAATTTCTGTACCTAGCATTACCTATCTACTGATTGCAACAATGAGATCTAATGAAGTTTTCGAGTATTAGAGACTTCTGCCCTGCAACATTTATACCCTGGTATTCTAAAATTGCATAAATTCTCCTTATTAATCAGTTCATTAGTAGAGTTCATAAAGAGTCAATGACGTAAATCTGTAGAAAAACGTGAGATAAAGGGAGATATATTGGTTTTTACCTGCCGCAGAGAATAATTGTTTATCTACTCTGTGAGAATTAGCCGTTGCTATTAGGAAAAAGCATAATTACTTATGCAAATCAGAAATTATTAATCTCGAAATGGAATGGTTTGTTCTTTTTGGGAGAATCTCTTACAGTCCAATCTTTAAATTGCTTGCCTGTAATTCATCTCTACAAATTGAAACATTTTTAGGGATTTTAATAGCTTCAGACATTTGATTTTGTGTGTTTACATTATTGAATCTTGAAGACGACGGATTGTTTGTTTTGAGAAAGCTAGGATTTGGAGTAGCTCTTCTTTCACTTTTCGGCGGATATTCTTCTCTTTTAAGGCAATTAGCCATAATAATTCATCCGAAGTAGTTGTCTAGACACACTGAATCTGAACCACGAGGTTTTGTTTTATGTTCATCATCGTCAATATCGTGTCTGCTTAATCCCTCGCACAAATCTCCCCTTAGGCTGATTTTGAAAGTTAAAATTATTGACCTAACCTTGTAGATATAAAAAATTTATTGAAGAATAGAAATAACGTACTTTTAGTTTATATGCAGTGGTCATTTAAAGAAAGTTTCGTTCTTTTCCTTGGATATCATTATAGACTGTTAAGGATAATCATTTCCCATAATTCCCTTGATTTCGTCCATTTTCAAAAGTCACCTTAATAAGCATGTACATCCATTTTTTTAGTTAAGGAGGGTCATCAGTTTTGGCCTTAACTTAGTCCGAATCTGCTGAGCATAGTAAGTGACATTCTGCTAGATGAAATCATTTATGACTTTTAAATGTCATTATAACTCACGGCAAAGCAAAAATTTATTTTTAATTCCTAGGAGAAGGGAATCTGAAGAACAAAAGGGGAAGGAGTTGTGAATAGGGTCATGACATCAAGTCTTGGGTAATTTCAGCATCGGAATGGTTTGTTTTCCGAAAATTTGATTCGGGTCAAGTTTGTAGGATTACATTATATTGTGTTGGTATAACACCTTTTCCCTAACTTATTCAGTCTAGTTTTCATGACGATCGGGGACATTGGCACATTCAGTCGGTGTTCATGGGCAAATTTCTGCATTTACGTACGTGGTGACGGAAATTTTACATCTCAATTTCTGTGCTTTGTTTCTTTCTTAGTAATTCCTCCCATAATGGTTCCGCGAGCTCCCCACGCAGCCTCTCAGGCCGGTATGAATGGAGCCGCAGACGGAATGGGAGCCTACGGCCATCACCATCACTCAGCCGCTGCTGCCTATCGGGCTGGTATGTCCCATAGACTCAATGGTGGGCCTTCAGCAGTTCCTTCTCGCCATTCGATGATGGATTACACTAACGCCTATCGAGGAACACCAACACAAGCCCCTCCGGGTCTCATGGGCCCCTCACATTCCGCTGCTGCTGGCCTCCCTCCACCTCAGGCATCTCCCTATGCAGACGCCCCCAGTTCCTCACATCATCTTACCAGTCTCACGGCTCTCCTCAACTCCTCTACAGCTGCGGGGTGTTGCAAATTCGATGAGGAGATGGACACTTCAAGCACTCTTCTAGGAGGAACTGGAATGGCTCCTCCTTGTGTCACGCTGGATGAGGTAGATCACTCATTCCTCAATATTTTTTGCTTGACGATCTCGTTTTCGTTTACTTCTATTTCTGTTTTCCCATTCCTCTATTTAGTCATTAGTTCAGGTATATATAAAACATCTTTCAATCTTCTGACGCAAGTCTGACTTAGTATTTTTTGCTATATTTAATGAAAGTTTTTTTGTTGTATAACACTCTTAACACTGATAAATTAATTATAATCAATGTATCGAAAACCGAAGTCAAAACTGGAAGAGTTAATACTTTTATTGAAGTTATTGTTGATCATAAATTGGTCACTTCTTCTTACTGTCTGCTTACACTCAAATTAACGCAATTAACTCACCTTAATCAACTACTGAAATTGAAAGCCGTTACTTTGAAGGAGGACTTTGACATACTCCTTGGTGTGTATAAACCTGATTTTTTTGTTTATCTCTGCCATTCATTTAGACCAATTTAGCGTTGGTTAATAAATGTGAAGCAAGTAGTGCTCTTTTTTAAAGTTCATAACCGATAACGTGATGTGTGTATCATGTTGATTTCGGCAATTCATTAGGATTAGCTTTACACTCTCTCTCTCTCTTCGTCGTTAACTATTAAGATCTAAATTTTGGCATTAGACATTAGGATTGTCGGTGAAATTCCAATAGATGGTTGTTAAACCACACTTGTATTTTGTATGATTTCGAATAACTGAAGCCATTAAATTTGTTGTAGATTTGTAGTACGATGATCTTTGGTGCTATTTAATAAAAAGTATTCCAATAGGAGCTTTTCTGGAACAGACTTTCACCTTTTATAAAGGTAGAATTGGCTTAGTAGACTACTATCACCTATGATTGCCTTTTCATCTCGCTTAACTTAAATGCCTAAAAACTAACCGCTATTAGCACAACTTCATACTGAGATGAACCTAACTCCCCTATCGGCCTTAATGCTCATATTATGCCTGACTCTCTAGTCTTATCTACTTAGCCTGTATATTGAAATATTTTCACTCTTTAGAATGCAGATCACGAGGTGCTGGGAGGGACACCACATTTGGTTTTTTCGACTCCTCCGGTATCTTCTGGGATGGGAATGGTGTCTGCGGCCTATGGGTCTTCGACTCACGACTCGACAACTCAAAGTACCAGTTCTCCACACACTGGTTCGATGTTGAGGTTAGTCATAAATTTAGTCGGACGTTCCATTTCACTCTTTTTTAACGTCAGCATGTGCGAATAAAGGTAAACAAACAAATTCTTATAGTTGCAGTGATGTTTGTTGATAGTGCGCATGCTAAGCTGTAGTTGAGCTGTAACTGATTTTGTGTAGGTAGAAATTGCCAAATGCCGTTCTTAACTAATTCCAGCGTGCGGAAATTTTTTCCCAGCCTACGTCCCTTACAATATACGATTAAAATTTATTGATTAAATGAATCTGGGTATCTAACCTCTTTTACATCCAGAGCATTTCTTATAATAAGTATTGATACGGCACATGCGAAATTGATTTTGGTTCTTGGAAAATTACTACATTCACGATCGGCGATGCCTATTTATTTTGACGAAAAATTCCCAATTTTGGGGGTATTTATTGTAATACCCAATTGAAGCGAATATCATTCACTTTAGAAATTTGAACAAAGGACATCATCAGCTTAAAATATTCAGTAAGCCGCAATATTTAGGGTTTTGAATAGATATCTAAAACGTTCATTTGTGGCGTTTGAAATGTATGCTTTGCGCTTTTCTTTTAGTTTCTTATTAAAGGTTTCTAAGCCTAAAATTGAATGGCAGTCTAGAAGCTCAAGGATATTATTTTTAATTCTTCATTGAATAGTGTCTCTTCTAAAATCGCTAATATCTTCTATTTGCAATAATTTAAATATTTCATTGAATTCAAACTGACTTCGCCGATAATTAACCTGATTCCAATTTCTATTTTGAACATCGAAGTCCAAGTCCTTTCATAGTTTTGTTCTCATTCCTTCCTAAGAAGGTTGACTTTTCTTTTGTGAAGACTGAGTGTGTAAATCCGCTTTTTTACTTCTTTCTTTACTTCTCTCGCAATCCAGGGTTAAAATCACATCTGTAAATCATTCCCACCACTGAACATAGGTTCCGTGACCTCTTACTCCTCTGATCGCAGTGCTTTATATCCACCCACTGTGTATGATTTTCAATGAACCGTTTTGATCCGCTTTTTGTTTCTGCTCCCTGTCCTAGAAATTAACGTCTGTGGGAGAAAATTCGGTATTGCTATTGCTACAATTATGAAAAAAATGGGAGGAATGGTTAAATGTTGGCTGAAGTGCAAGGCCATAAATCATTCGGCGAAAGTCAGAGGTAAACAACTTATTTCTTACCTTTGATGGCTGGTTTTGCGATCAAATTCACCGTCGTTGTCGTCGTAGTGCTTGCAGAAAGCGTCGTGTGCAATGTTGAGGGATTAAGTGTCACAGGATTTCTAAGGTAGTTCAAACGAAAAAATAATAAAACGAAAACGTCCTCAGTAAGATTATCGGCAATAGTTTTCCACTTATTTTTTTTCAGACTTAGAAATTTTAATATTTGGATTTGTTTTAATTTATTGTTTTAAGCCTGCCACTTTTTTTGTCCAATATAATGCGAAGAAGTTTACGCACATGTTAAGGAGGGGCTGGTCATATCATATTGATTTATTTGTAAGTTAATCACATCTGTTCTCTAAATTGCTCATGAACTGATCCTTAGACTACTCCAGCAGTCATCCTTTATTACTTTCCTCTCATTCACTTGCGTCGAATTGTTCCTCAATGCCAAAAGAAAACGAGTTATGAGGTAATCGTAGGAACTTTTTGTGCGTTTTGTAGAGTTGTTATTCCAACTATTATACCTAAGTTTACCAATCGAAATTGGATTTCCAGTTTAGTGCATAATTTCCTTGCGTACTCTTGTAAAGGGGTCACAACTTCGATGCACGTCCGTTGATGTGGGAATGGCCAAGCACTAGTTACTTTTGCTCACAAAGAGGTTTAGTAAGCTAACTTCTCAAATGAGCGCATCCAGCTTTTTAAAGTGCGGTGCATTTTTCATCTTTAGGCAATGGGTCATGCTGTTGACATTGTTGGGATTGACCCCATAAGAAACCTTTATCTAGCACTATAGTTGAAAGCTGGAAATTTCTAAAAAATCGAAATTGTTAGGAGTAGAAGAAGGTAAGCTCAAAAGTGTGTGCTAGTGTTTCTCTTTAATGTGTTAAATGTTAATCGTTGATTTGGACTGATTGTATATATCATTATCTGCTTTATTGACTCTTTCTCAAGAGTTTCCGGCTTTTGCCTCCGTGTTTGTAGTTACCTCTCACATGGGTTGAAGAATAGCATGGCAATGAAGTCCTCACCACCATCCACACCACAGACGAGTCTAACCAATGGATCAAAAGCAACAGGAGTTGAAGGCGATAACGGAACTGGTGGCATAATGTCCTCAGTTGGTCCTTTCAAAACAGAGGGTGGAGATGGAATGGGTAGTGGCCCTCCAGGAAGTAGTAGCAGCGGAGATGCTGCCTCGACCGGCGGGCTCGATTCACGCTCCCCTGGAGCTCATTCGAGGGAAGAAAACTGCCTCTCTGAGGACAATGATACCATGGACACTGGTCTAGGTGAGCTTCCACTAATTATAATCATGGTTCGTTCTCTTACGGTCGTATAAGTTGAAGCATTTGAAAATCATTAAGTTTTCTATTTGCTATGAATGCTGGATTTAAGGATGCTATTCTGATAGTTGACAGTTGATCTCTCTACGTTTGAAATCATTTGAATTTGTCGTACATTTATTTCTAATGCGATGTTAGAGCATTGGTTCTTTCCTTTGAACATTATGCCTCGAAATTCAGCTACAACTTCATTATCGCTTTACCTTGTGCATGTTATCTTTCACTAAGAACTGATAGCAAGGATTATTACATTGTCCTTGTCAGATATCCATATGTGGAAGTCAAATTTATTGATGCTTAAGATTTTGAAAAAGACAGCATTTTTCCTTTTGATTAGCTTAAAAAAGGGTTCTGTTGATATTTAAAAAAGTTGCGTAGCATTCCTTCATTTGGTAGATAAATACAAGGTGTCCCAAAAACTGTATATACTTTAAAGTTAATGGTAAACGTGGCGATCAATTAGAATTTTATTTTTATTTAAAGTGTCCCAAAAATATATACAGTTTGAGAACAACCAGTGAAAAACAATAAAATCACCTTTATACTTATAAAATATTTTTACGCTTTTTAAATAATAAAATTCTAACTGATTGTGTATACATTTTTTGGGACACCCCGTATATGTTGTGTTTTTATTTCAGGCACATGCATAATTTGAAGTAAGCTCTGTTTTCAACCTCATTTCGTTATAACTAATCAGTAATTGTACTAAATTTTTTTTGCCTTTTACGGTCGTTTGATAAATAAAATTTCGGATTTTACCTGTGCTGTTTTATTAATACTTTGAATACTAATGATCTCTTCATGACATTGCTGTTAAATATCCACATTCCAGCTGCATTCTGTCTCATTCGTTTATCTAATTCCTGGGGCAAGAAGCTAAGTTAATTAAGTTGTTATAATATCCACTAAAAGTCCGTCAATTGCGTCATCGAACTCTATATTTTGTGTGTTTCTATTCGAGTACTCTCTGCCATAAACCTACGTTCTAAAGTTTTTCAATGGGCCTAATTAAATCTCAACAAAGTTACTCAACAAAAAAGTCATTCTTGCAAACATAGGGTTTCCTCCTCTCTGTTGCTCAATACTTCCTTTGTTTTGTTTTACAATAATCCCATGGACGTCAGTTAGTGACCAGACGCTTCTAACCCAGTCTGGCGAATGCTATAGCTATTTTTTCCTCCCTCTCAACAACCATTCAACGTATCCTGGCATTGGCTGCTTACGGAAATGGGCTCACATAGAAGCTTCATTGACTTCAAAACGCAGGTTTAGAAATGGTAAATGAAACAGGAGAGCAAATATTATTAATTGGCTTATAACAGCTTAATTTTGTTGAACTTTGTGGCTAATGAGTTTTTATGGGCATCATTCGCTCTGACATTTACCTGAAAAATGTGTTTGAAAATATCCTTTTCTTGTTACTTGCCAGTAAACTTTCATCTCTCCAATTAATGTCTAGGAATCTACTGGCTTTATTATCTCGTCTATTTAAAGGGTTCTGTAGCATTCAACTGATTTGTCGTGGTATAGGGAGTTTTTATTAATCGTCCGCTATCTCATGACTTTGTTCCACATTTGCCCAATTCTAAAGATTTATCCATCCACCTTCCATTTCTACCTCCCTCTCCTCCCTTTTTTTGGTCTCGGCCTTCTTTTGAAAGGGCTGTTGTATCCTCGACTCGAGCTGCTTCTCATAAGTTTTTTGACTACTTAGTGTGCTACTTTAGTTTGCCAAATTTGATATTTCGCTGTATTTTTTGGGAGTATCCGGTCAAACCTCATTTTGCAGTCAACTGTAGTCTGGTATAGATGTAAACAATTATATTGCAAATATATGGGAAGGTGAGAATGTCTTGGAAAAAGATTTGTTTGGTGGTTCTCCGATAGTGAAAAATAAATCAACCCTGCCTTCGTTACTCTTTAACATGCTCGCCAATTGCTCCCTCTCCCTCCCCCGCCCCATCTACATTGGCTGTTATTTTCGTATTAGGATTTCTGGTATACTTTGCAAGGGGGGGAGGGGTTAAGTTTTACCCTTCTCTCTCCCCCCCCCTCTCCATGCCTTACTTCAATAACAACGCAATCCTTTTTCTATCACCCCTGAACAACTGGTTTCGTTTTTTCCTCCCATGTCTGGCTGAAAACTTTTTCCGGTTTGACATTTTATTCTAGACTACAAAGTAATGAACCCATTTCGTCCTCTTCTATTTTCGAAATCACTCTACCATTTTATGACGCTTGAATAACGCTAGGTGATGTTAATTGCCAGTAGGGATGTAAATAATTTTTAGATGAATAACTATTAAAATAACAAAGCCAAAGATTGAAATTTGGCTTTTCCTTGTTTTAAATACTTACTTCAGTGGCAAAGTGGTCAATGAGCACGTCGGGCAGTTGAAGGTCAATAGTAACCCGTGCACATTCAGTGACGTGCTGCCCAATTGTATTTTCTAATGTTGGTCAACAGGAAAAGGGTTGGTGGAGTGCGAAATTCTTATAACAGTAACTTGAGGATAACTTCATTTGATTAAATATAAGTTTTGTGATCATTGTCCACAATGGGCTGGGGAAGTTTTATGACCTAAGGATCTTGCTCTTTTAGAATTCTTTTTCCTTCAGCTAGAACTCAGTAGCATGGAGGCATTTGATTTTAGCATTATTTATTTATTTATTTGCCCTGCTTATTACCACCTTTTTGAAAATCCCGTTAATGTGAATAATTTCGATCCATCGCGGGAATGATATATGATTATTAATTCTAATCTTTCTCAACCCACACTTTTCAGCAATTCCTACAACGGATTTTAAATTTCACAAGCTAAATACACGAAGATTCCGTTTGCCATGTCAGCCTATTGTAATAGGCGCCTTGTGAAGTCCACTTTGATGCCGCTTATTTGACCGTTTTTCCGGATCTCATTGTAGACACTCTGAATGATATAACCATCGATGAATCTGCCCACACATCTGTAGCCTATCAGGAACCAGACTACTGGTGCTCCGTATACTACTACGAGACAAATACTCGAGTGGGTGATACTTTCTACTGCGCCACCTCCTGTCTAACCGTGGACGGTTTCACAGATCCCTCTCGAGAAAACCGCTTCTGTCTCGGGCTCCTTAGCAACGTAAATCGTGGACATCAGATTGAACTCACTCGCCGTCATATTGGTAAAGTGTTGGGGGTGTGATTTATGTAATAGGGAATCAGCCGTTTTTGTCTGTAATTTCGGAAGCAAACTGCAGCCAAAGCAGTAAAATTCTTCCTTTTGGCATGCATTGTTATTTAAAGCCCGTTTACAATTTTATTATCAAAACACATTCATGAGCGGAAGTTTTTCTCCTTTAAGTTGGGCAGTAAGCTCCTGCTCACTAAAAAGAACTTTAAGGAATTAAAATTTTAAGCTATTTAAAAGTTTGATGTCTTGTATGTGTCGAGTCTGCGTATCTACCACTCAATCAGCTGAGAATTTCCTTAAGTATATCGCTTCAAATGGTTTTAAGAGGAATTACTTTAGTTCCTACTCTTCTTTATTAACTGAGTTTCATCTGCTTGCCTGTTAATCATTTATCAGTTTTTTTCGGGATGAGGCCGGTAATGTTTTTACTCATCTTACATGAAGAAGCAGCAAAACGTTCGTAAATACTGTTTCAATGTCGATTGTCCTATCTAAACTATCTTCATTCATCTAATTGTGTTATGGATGTTCACTAGGACCATGTCTTGAAAGAGGCATGATAAAGCATATATTCTTTGGAATTAAGCTTTCATGGAATGATTACCTCCTTGCTACTTCTTGTCTTTTATACTCCGAAAGCGTGCGCCTAGTTGAGACATGTATTCTTCCTATCAAGCTTTATCACATTTTGTAGCCTTGAGAAATCATAAAATGTTTAGATGGCTCAATTTCTCAAGAAATGGGGTGGGCCTTATTAGTCTCTCTTCATGATTAATTATGCCATCATGAAATTTTTTTAAATTCTCCTAACTTGATTACATTAACTCTCTGCCCCTTCATACTTTACATTTAGCAGTTTTCTGGGGTTGTGGGCACCTATCATTTAAAAAAATTAAACTGTTATTGATAGAAAATGTGTTGCTCCGGAGTTATGCTTGTAGTATTTGTAACTGGTAACTCAACGATAAGCTGCTCTCATTTGCTCGGAAGGGAATTTCTACGAAAGCTGAGATTGTTATATCTGCTCACTTCTCCTCTACCTATTGTGAAATAGTGTCAACTTTGCCTATTGGATCGTTATCATTCACATAATGTCATCTGTTCAACTTTTTTGCTTGTATTGGCTGTTGGTAATTGGGTCAGATCTTGTAGAGTTCTAAAGTGCAAATTTAAACATCTGGTAAATCACATGCCCGTTTTGCGCGTGTGGCTTTATCTTGACCGTATTTCACAAAATTTACGTGTGTGCATTCGTGAATACTCCAATTCTAGGGAATGAGGACAAAGAAAACACTTGTTTTCTCATGTTATTGCCAATTGTCAGTTTTCTTTCTGGTTGTGTGGGTGTTTCGTTATTTTTTTTACCCAATGTATTGGTGACCCAAGAAATGATTTTACATGCGGTCGATCTTTTATTTTACTTCATTCACTATCTTCTTGAGTGTCAATTCCTGAGTTTTTTGACCATCTCATCATACGATCAATGAAAAAACTCGACGTTGTCTAAATCAAGTTTATAGAATATATTATAAACAAGATTGAAAGGCAAACAAAGAAACACCAAATGATACAAGAGTGAGAGAAGGTGGAGAATCATCTTTGCAACAATGTCTATCGTTATCGTCGCGCTAAGTCTAGGTAAAACTCATGCATTATCTTCTCAATAGCCTTTATACGGCCATTACGATATTTCTATTGACGATATCCCTGGTCTATCCTACTTCTAATTCTTCAGTGTAGACGACCTTAGTAGTTTATATTTTCCTTCTCACTACTGAAGAAACTTGATCTATTTATTTGTTAAGGGTGACTGTAAGCAGTAATAAGATCCATCGCCTTTTTAGGGCTTATCGCTAGTTAATGGTAGTCGTTTGTTTCATTAATGTGACATCGATATAATTTTAACATTTCACGCTCCTAATCTCTTATTCAGGGTTTGCATCTTTCTCTTTCTAGGCCATGGCGTAGCACTATACTACATTGGTGGTGAGGTCTTCGCGGAATGCCTTAGCGACAGCGCCATTTTCGTCCAATCTCCCAATTGCAATCACATGAACCACTGGCATCCAGCCACCGTCTGCAAAATTCCACCAGGTAAGTCTTATTTTGTTTGTTGTTCAGTGTATAACGGTCACTTCACATTCCCACCTCATTCAATTACAATCTAAACGGATTGTCATTTAGATTATGCCTCTACTGATGGAAGCGTTCCCACAGCATTTGTTTTAGCGTTTTTGGAAATGAGTTAGTCACTGTGGTGTTAATTCCTCTGTATTATTCATTATCGATTTCGGAGCTTTTCTGCATCCATGTTGCTGTATTCTTTCACCCTTAAGGTCAAGCGGGTTGTTTTCCGTTAAGCCCTGCGGGGATTAAGTTGTGTCTCGTTTAGGCCGACTTTTAATGCGTCCAATATTTGTGCCGCTTATCCTTAGCGTAAGCACAGTTTCCACCGAAGGAGAATGCTTTCTATCTTACCGATTTTATCTATTTAAAATAACTTGTGTGCTATAGTGGACAATTCACTTGCTTGACGGTAAGTACGTTTCATAATTCCTTTTATGAGACATTCCTTTGTGTTAGCACTATTTAATATTACAGATATATTAAACGGAGACTTTGATGAATAACTGGGGATAGTAGTATAACTGTCCCTAAGGTAGTTTATTCCCCTTTACTAATGATTGATGTCTGAAGGTCAACTCACCACCCTATCGATTACCATAGTTTTTTCTTCGTCCATTCGGCACGATTTGTTAACGAGCCCTAAACAGAATGCGCGAGCGTATCTTTATAAATAGTATTTTCCCTTTTTTGAGACAAAGCGTCAACTTATGAGTCATGTTTGTCGGCTCCTTTTCAACCGTACCGTAAGAGTTCTGCGTTTTCCGCAAATTTTCACTCGATCGTAGTTGTTGGTTTTGAATGTACTATGTTTTGGTATATTCTTAGACAGTTGATTAATTCAATTAAGGATTCTCCTTAAGTCGTTTAATTGATTCTGCTCGAGGTTTAATCCAGCGGCATTTAGATTAATAAGTTAAGCAGAAACCTTTAAATCTTGTTTTGTAAGTGTGCAATATTTTTTCCCCTGTTTCCTATATTACACCTTATTGGATTTATTAATTATTCCGGGTTGGCAGAAAGAATGTAGTGCGAAATCCGATAATTGGTATTGGTTTTCGGTGCGACAATCGAGGGAGATTTGTCATTTGGCTTACCTCTCCGCATGAGGTATGCGCACATGTAAAAGCACGTCAAAACTGATTGACACCAACTCTCTCTCGCTCCTCGCTTTACTATCTCTAAGCGCCAATGAACGTGTGAACATCACAATCGATGTATCACATACGCAATAACTTCCTCTTGCTAAAATATGGGGTTATGGACTACTACTTTTGCTCTTGAATGGATTCAGAATTTATGCATTTTGGGCCTTTTCTCCTTATTTCTTTTTGCTGTTTCGTTTAGTGTCTGGCATGTTTTGTAGCTTAGCTTATTTAAATCAAAAGAGTAGCTCTACTTTCCGCGGAGTTTTCTATTTGTTTTGATTGAGGTACTAACTAATCAATAAGCGCCTATTTTGGAGTCAGCAGTATTCATTACGAAATAAACCTTTCTCAATTTATGGTTTAATAAGCCTTCGCCAATACAACATCACGCAACCCCAAACAGAAACCACGCTGTCCGCTACGAAATCCCATAGCTACAGCTGCTCAGATTCAGTAAGAAGTCAAAAATCTGTATGTATAGTTTGGTATGGGGAAATTGATTTGCTACCTTATCTGTCAGAAGCGATAAAGGGTTTCTAATAGGCGCCAGCGTAGAAATGATTGTGGAGGCATTTATAGATTCTTCTCAGGGTATAGAAACAACTTTCAAATTTGCCTCGTCAAATAAGGAAACGCAATCAGCTACGCATGGCATCTATTTCATTTAGCAAATATATGTTCTGTGTTTAAATGGTAACTGCTGCTTAACTTTGAAAATTACTATATTCTTAAATCAAGCTTTCATAGTTTCGATTTCCATTCTATTGTAAATCAAATTCCATTACTGGATATTCTACACTATTTCGACGACGATTGT
Source organism: Hymenolepis microstoma (assembly GCA_000469805.3). Taxonomy (NCBI): domain Eukaryota; kingdom Metazoa; phylum Platyhelminthes; class Cestoda; order Cyclophyllidea; family Hymenolepididae; genus Hymenolepis; species Hymenolepis microstoma. The sequence continues at coordinate 1,989,326 of LR215995.1, read as the reverse complement.
TTTATCCATTCTTATAAACAAAAGACTTTATTTCCTTATAGGTTGTAACCTTAAAATATTCAACAACCAGCACTTTGCAGCTCTCTTGAAAGAAAGCGTAAACAATGGATTTGAAGCAGTCTATGCTCTGACCAATATGTGTACCATTCGAATTAGTTTTGTCAAAGGATGGGGCGCCGAGTATAGGTACGTTCCAACCCCCACGCCTTTCCCTCACTTATTGTTCAGTTAACTCTGGATTTTTATTGATAATAATCTACTTTCTATTTTTTAGACGCCAGACCGTCACAAGCACTCCCTGTTGGATAGAGCTCCATCTGAATGGTCCACTCCAGTGGTTAGACCGAGTACTCAGTCAGATGGGTTCACCCAATCATCCATGCACTTCAGTCAGCTAGACACTTCCACGCCAAATCGTCAAAATTGAAGCAGAAAGCGCTCTTCCATTTCTCTCTCCTCAACCGTAACATCAAATCATATTCACATGTCGCGTACCATTCGTATTCAGTTTGTGTCCATTGTGTATGGCCACTACAATCACCATCATGGAATCCTTGTTTCAGTTCTCTCCACCACTCAATGCATTTTGTTTCACTCTTCTAAATCCTATACACGCTTCCTTTTTAGTAGGCCCCCCTTCCTCTCAAACATTCTTCAGCAAATTTCTTTAAATGTAACGTGTTGTTGCCGCTTGTGCGCCCCATCTAAAGTATCACTTTGGGAGGGCTCTTGTCTCTTTTCCTGCACTTATTATAATCTCCTTGATATATTTTTCTGTGTGTGTGTATGTGTGTGTGTGGGGGGGGGGGGGTGTGTATGCTTGCCTGGTGTGTTTTGTCCTTTCCCTACTCTCTCCATCCTGAATATGAATACTAAGCTTAGCTAAAAGACGTTGTCATATACGATATATAAACTACACCTTATTCCTTCCCATCCTCAATTTTTATGTATTCTTTGGTGATTAATGAAAACAAACGATTCTGCTAAGCTTTGTTGTGATAGTTTCGCGGTATTTTGATGTGATTTTGATTTACAAGCAAATGGGAATTTTTCTCAAAATTGTATCTATCCCGGTCAGAAACAAACCTGCAGTTAGTGAGTGCGCAAACAGGAGTATTTTTATCGTCAGTAAATTTAATTTTGACTCCATTCTTTTTGGGAGATGTATGGGTCTGTTTTGATTGGCACACCTGTAATCACCAGTGTTCTAGAGTCTGTTTTATTAGAGCATTAGTAATACTGATCCAAAGTGTGTCAGAAAGGCTAATTGTGATGGTATGAGACAGGAAGAGTAGTTCCAATATCACAGTCAGGTAGAGAAGCTTACCAAGTTGTCATTGTCAGTAGTTCAAATAAGCCAGCTTTTCTAAAAGCTCAGAGAACTGTGATGATTTCAAGCCGGCAGAGACCTCGGTGCATCTAGAATCCAAATCTGTTCGTTTCCCCACTTGATCCAATATTTTAATGTTTTCTTGGGCTTATTGAGTTTATTTTTGTCATCAGTGAGAGCATTAACGTGATATAAAGGCACTAACCACGGAAGGCCAAATGATCTCAGTATCCAATAGCTACTATATGTGAATGCCAAGTTGGACTAAATTGTCATCCCGCATCTCTACATTTACGTAAACCTTTATCCCACTCTTATTTCAATTACAATGATTTCGAAGGCTGATCCACTATGTACTTTTTAACTTATTGCCATGGCCATCACCAATTTCTGTAACCAAGTTGTCTCTACCCCGTAGTGGCGATTAATCTTTTGAAGACCTCAAGTTCTCCGAAGAACCAAAAAGTTTATTTTTATTAGTGCAAGAATAATTCTAATGAATGTACAACGCTACCAAAGCTGACCAAAGGAAACTCTTGCTTTCTAAAATGATCAGGGAAGTGTGGTCATGTGCGCCGATACCTTCCAGCCAATCAGTGATCAATTTTATGCAATCTGGACTAATGCTAATTGCATGTCATGATCAAGCACGTTGACGTGTGTTTTCCTACACGCCTCACTCTTACGCGCTAGATCCTTCGGTGTGCTTTATTCAAATGCATCTTTTTGCTTTCCACTTGTTTACTAAATGGTTAGCTGCCAGCTTTAGTTTTATCCCTACAATCTGCTTCTAGTTCATTAGTTCCTACATGTGGTATTCTGCAAATAATCAACCATCATTTCCCCTACCTCAACAAATTTTCGGCCCGTGGGGATTCATCTCTTCTAATCAGCAAGATCCTCGGCCACTATAATCTTCATCCTAAAGCCACCCGGCTCTGCAATTGATGGGCTAGAAGTAGGTTAACAGGCCAACCTGACCATTTACTTGTCATAACAAAGACAGGTTTAATCACACGGTGGACTAATGGGAATATAAGACTTTAAAATACTAAACTAAAATTGAAGTGGTCTTTGATATAATTTGGCTACCTTCACTCATTCCTTGCATCCGTTACTGCTTCTTAGACCATCTTTTAATCTCACTTGCTCCTCTAGGTGATCTCCTTTAGTCAATCTTCACTTTCTTTTGAGCTGGCGTGACTGTTTCTAAAATCCCACAAATAAATGGAAATGTTATTAAGGTTTCTTGGCAGCTGAAATAGAAAGTGCAGAGTATGAAATATCAGACGGTTTGAACTTCTATCCCCATCTTCTATCACTGATTAAGTTATAGTACATGCTTAGTTGAAATTACTTTTGTGAAGGTCACCATACGTCTGCTATGCTATTCAATTTCTCTCCATATTGCAGAGTTTGAATAGCTGATACAGTGATGTAGTATTCGAAATAAATTTCGCAATTAAATGATTGGTAATTGTTCATACCATTTGTGATGCATTTACCGAGACGTGATTTTCCCAACTTTTAAGTGAGCGATTTGGACAAAATTATGATAAAACTTCGCGTTCTCATTAATTCACCAAGCATCACCTTAAACGCCTTAAAAATGTGATAATGCAATATAAGCATTAGAACAACCGCCAAATCCATTCACAATCTTTGATTTTGTCTTCTCAAGATGCCGGGCTTTTTTTAATTTTTTGTCCAGATTGGTATGAGAGAAGCTGATGGATATTGAAACGCCCACAACTAAGCTATCAATTACTCAATTTCCAATATGTTAAATCACAAATAATACCGGGATACTTTGGTAGCTAATATATGAATTGATTACCATTAAAATTATTTCCCTTTGCTGAAACACCACTGAAGTCGGCTATTTTCCGCTTGTTTCACCTATTTCAGTGTAAAAGCTAGAAGACGCAAATGAATCCAAGTCTGTGACCAAAGGTTTAACCCTTTAACGCCCTTAGGATCATATGGCTCTCTTTCAAAATAAGTTCCATTGGTACTAGACTCGTAACAGAAGGCACTATTGCCGTTTGAAACATGTTCAATACCTTTATAGCCTTCGCTTGATACTACGAAAACTCACCACGTCGACATCAGTCTGCCATGAGACACGCGTGAGTGCTGTTAGGTGCCTTTTACAAAAATAATCCGGGTGTTAAAGTAGATTACCTGGCAGTAAGCTATGAATATTACGGAGGCGTTTTGCCATAAAACTTCCAAGGATTGCTGCTTTCCAATTAGTACAAATAACGATAATTGGTGGGGAACAAAATGTTTTGGATATTTTGTTGACTCAAAGGATAAACGTACGCGTCATTATGTCTAGACAACGGAAAAAAGCTACCAACCGGTTGATGAATGTTACGACCCATTCTGCTAGCAAAACGTGTCAAACTGTTCCAGTTAGTGAAGGCATAGTACGGAGACACGTGCTCAGATTATAAAGTCCAGTGTGATTTACAATCTGCAACCGAATGAAAATTAATAGTCCGAATAAATCTCTGTGTCAGATATTATTTTTTAAGTGGGATTTATTTCCCAAACGCCATGAATACTGTCATCTCATTAATAGTCTAGAGATTGAGATAAGGCGAGAGTCTAGTGGTCAAGCATTCAGCTTTCGAACCATCTTCAAGTTATAGCGCTTACAACCTGCTATTCACAGAGCGCCAACTTTTACATAGCCAAATTTCATCAAAGTAAAGCTGTGGTGAGAACTTTTGGCTGTTCCATGTGAGTAGAAAGAAACAGCTGATTTTAAAAATACCAGTTTGAATAACGTTGGATTCATAAACATTACTCGAATTTTATTTCCCTTTCTGTAAATGTAAATTTAAGGGAAATAATGAAAAGTGAACTTTGACAAAGGAATGCACGAGGGTGCGCTTTATTGGGTTCTCCAGTATGTGAAATTTTATATTACCTCTCTAAATGTACATTTTAAAATGCCATATTTTTGTGCGGGTTAATATAGATGAAATAAGCAAATGAATAAATATGTTGAACTGATTATATTCAATTAATTTATAGTAAAGCTGCGACAAATTTTGAAAAGAAGTGAACAAAGCCTTAATTTGATGGCAGTTTCCTACGCGAAGGGCAGACAACCAGACGCAAGGTCAACGTGAAATTAACTTCTCTCAACATGTCGCGGTAAGGAATCACGAGGTGGATTAAGGCCACACCTCCCCCCCACCCTCAGACAAAATACGCTAAAATGCAAATCAGTTACTTTTGATTGACAGAGAGCATCGTCGATTATCTCGGATATATTGTTTTCTCATATCTCCCACAATGGAAAATCGCACTTATTAATTAATTCGTTTTATAAAATTTTAGGAAGATAATTTTTTTTTAAGATTTGATTTACACCAAGTATCCCATCATATGATTTCAAATGATGCGCCTTATATGTGCGGAAACGTTAAAACATTCCTTCCTAGCCCTCATTGCCAACTAGCTGGACATTTTATTTCACTACCTGTGAGGCGTAATGTGTGTCAAATTATATTCAATTTGCGTTGTGAGCACTAGTGAGAAGATGAGTTGTAATAGAAAGGTCTAAATAATTCCTTTTTAATAATCTGCAAGAGATATGGCGTCCTTTTCACCTCTCATCTGGGTCAATTTATTTTAAGATCAAGTTTTCGCAAGTGTTAAACAGTTGGCATGATCTCTAAGACTTTGAGACGTGTGGAGACTCATTATCTCCAATCATATCTATTCCTTACGACATGAACCAATTCCAGCCACTCCAGTATTAATAATAGGGAAAAATGGCAAACTAAACTTAAACCTTATCGGTGTTTTAATTTTCAAGAAAAATTCTCAAAATTTTGCACGCTTTAATATAAATTTTGTGTGGCATTGAGAACATCTCCATTAGTTTCAATTAAAGCAACATACTCCAAGTTATTACTTACAGTGTTTGAAATAATTTATCCAATAATTAACCGCCCCAAATCAGGCACTCGTAACGGGTTTCTAAGTTAGAGTACGATAGCAAAGTTTTAGTTACAACTTTAGGAAAAACTTAACTGAATATATCTAACAAGTGCTATTTTGGCAAATGCAAAAAAACTTCAGGAATTAATTATTGCGATTGAAACAAGGACACATTAGAGGGTAAATGTATATAGTATAGCCACAGAGAGTAGCAAATGACAACAGCTTGTAACTGCATGAAAATTGTTTGGACCTAATTTGTCTTTCTGATAGTGGCAAAAAAGACACATCCGAGAGGTCGGCGCAATTGTGAGTCAATATCTGCATCACATAAACCCAACGATTTGCCAGGTGTCAAGCTATGGTCTTAACTTCTAACGGTGAATTATTGAAAACCTTAGAGGAAATCAAATTTCATGCAGGTATATTACCTAGCCAAGGCGACAGTGAGAACTAGATAACACGTTGTAGAAGTTATGGAAGAGATTTCATATTACGAGCATTGCCAAGTGGTAAGGAATAGGTATTGGAGCAGACAAGGAAAGATTGTCAAAACGTCGATGTTATTTATCAAGTATATTCTAAAAATAATTCATCATGGGTGTTAATCAATGTTACTATTGCCTTCTAGCTGTGTAGAGTCCTTTCTCAAGATATCATTGCCATATAGTATCGCATTTTTTAAAGCGAACCTGAAAGCAGTTCCGCTATTCCGACGCATTCGTTGTCTACTACCTCTTCGGTTAATCCTTTGTTTGGCTGAAGTAAACCGATGTTTTGGTCGTGAGGTAGTGAGGCTTAATAGTGGAGGAGTACCACTGGAGTTTTGACGACCAGTTCGATTTTGTCGTTGATCTGACTCAGATCCTTCTGACTCCTCGTGATCAGCCTCAATTAAGTCGGATTTCAGCTTCTCTGCTCTGGATGGAGGAACACGATCTCTGCCTTTCCGCCGGTAGAGGCGACTGCGGAAAGTTCTCGACCAGACAGAATTATTAGATTGACTTTTACTTTCACTGCTTTTACTTGAGGACGCACTCCCAGAATCTGAAGTTCGTTTTGGAGCGTTCATATACTTGAAAGAAGTAGAACTAAATCCACTTCCCTCCCTTTCAGCCTTTAAATAAACATAAAAAACCACTTTTAAATACTATCAGTGGTATATCTATATTACATGTTTACAGTATAGCAATAAACAAAATTTCTTGCCTTAAATACAGTATTTCAAATGATTTTATCTGGTATGTCGCGATTTTTTTTACAATCGTCTGGCTGATGAATCTCGTGTCAAACCAAATATACTATGTTTTGCCAAACATTTATACCGCGCTATTTAACCAGTAAGTATTTGAAATAAGAGCTATTTTTAAAAGTGAAATGATAAATAAATAAACTATTGATGGTGTATAATTGCAATTAATAAGCATTAAACCGATGGATCATTTTGTCGAAAATGAATAAGGCAGAGCGAATATTTGGATATCAATGCTCTTAGAACACTGGAGTTGAGAATTAACATCTGAAGCAGAATCTTATTTGGCATAAAAGAAGTATCAAACGAAATTTAACAAGGACATGATGAGATTAGTCGGTGCTATAGAACTGTGAAGTCATAATAACCCACGGAAACCATCCATACAAGTGGAGTCATGTCGCTTGATCCTAACTATCACATGGTAGCTAATTGTGTGGAAGTCAAAGGCAAGACTAATAACATCACTCAGTGTATCCATTTATTAAGGAAGACAGAATGAAATATTATGCAAGAAAATCGAATGTATAGTCACTTCTGAGGAAAAATAGTTTAAATAAGCCACAAAGAGATCTCTGGCCCACCGGGAGTACACTTCAGAAGAAGTAGTGCTGACATTCGGCTTTTAAATCAATCTCCAATTTTTCGAGCTTGAAAGGCACAGTAAATTAACAGTAATTCCCCTAATGATTGCTGCGTCGAATAAGCCCTGGTTTTGACTATGTTGCCTTCTATTCTCCGAATATTCCGTGTTTCGGGGTCTTCGTTCAAATTTACGCCTTTAGAGACAAGAATGGCCAACGATGGTTGCTTAAGTCAAGATAGCTTTGTCAAACTAAAACCATAACTTACCTTTCTTGTCCTCCTTGCATCATTTTGGCAAAGCGCAGCTTTAGCTAAGAGAACTGGAAACACTTACCATAACCATCGACAGTAAAACGGTGGTCACCGTTCCAATGTGTGAAAATAGGTTAACTAATTGCATGAATTTAAAAGATCCCAAAACTTTATTCTAGGATTGGAGAATCTCATGCATTTATGAATTTCCCTTAATTGTACATCATTTCAACTGTGGATCTTGAATGTATAAAGACGGTTTTGTCAGTATACGCCATTCACTCAAAGTCAGAACTATGAAGTGGGTAATTAAAACAAACAGAAAAAACCTTTTAGTACTTTGAACGCAGAAAGATGAGTTTTGAGCAACCAATAAAAGTGAAATGCAAAATAAAGAAAAAAACCCGAGAATAATTTTTTTTCACTCTTTCGAATTCATATTAATGTCACTCTAAATGTAAAGCTAAGTGGTTATAACTAAAAGAAATTACGCATGAAATATATTAATGGACTGCAAGGAATACCTGACTGACGATCTCCTTGACAATCTCCAGGTCCTCCTTTAAATTCTTTCGATGAATCACCTGAAGTGGATCCCTTCCGAGTTGATGAAGTCTTTCTGCTGCCACGGATTCTAGGGTGCGTCGCATGAAGGGATAATTTTGAAGGACATCCTGGAAACTGGTTCGATCCAAGGCATACAGATTACAATAGGTCTCAGCTCTCACGCTGGCTACTCGACGAGCATTTGTCAGGAGACAAATTTCTGCAAAGTTAACGGGAAAGCAAGGATTAGGACAAGTCACTACATTAGTAGTCACTGATTTAGCAATCAAATATACCTGTCGTGATCCATTAATTAACTTACCACAACTTCGCAGCAATTTATTTACCGCGAACTATCGGTCGATTTATAAAGTAAAATAATAAAAGATTAGAGACTCCTTTAAAGTATTTTAGCACAAAATGCGGAAATATATCTAATGACTGTAGTCCGAGATAATCACCAATCTTTACCGAAGATTAGTGGCTAAATAGGCGAAATGTCTGGATTCATAATTCTAAATCCGGAACGAACATTAAAAATAAATTATAAAGGCGAAAAACCTTAAGAAGTAGTCACCATTACACAAAAGAAATGAGATACTATGGCCTAACAACTACGCGCATACACAACTATAATTGTAAGTAGAGAAGACAACGACAGACGCAGACGCTGCTTAGGACTATTGGTTGCAAGATTGAATAAAATCACCAATGAGATTAATAGTGAACAGTCTGCCTATTCTATCCACTAATTAACAACCAAACAAACTCCAAAATACTTCATTAACTTAGGCCTTTATAAATAGAGAACAAAGTGACTAGATTGTCAATTCTGCAGTTACATTCTAAATTTATATGGTAAATCGCGTCTTCATTCAAATAGCTTTGCATCTCTACCTGTGGCTAAATTCATGACGTATAAATGAGCCGGGAGTTAACTGATAAGAATCAGAGTTACTTCAAAGAGAACATCGATGAAAACTTTAAATTTACTTGTACTTTGGCTTCTTGAATCATAAGCTACCGATAAAATGCGCTCAAATACTAAATTGGAATTTTTTGGCATATATTTTCTGGAAATAATGCATGAAAACCTCAGTGTAATTTAGAAGTCGAAAATTTGTAGCCAATACCATAAATAATATTTAATTCAATTCCTTCTCATTCTAATTCTTTTACGCAATTTAAAAGAAGCAAAGGAGAGGAAGGGGATTTTTTAACTGAAGAATATTCTACTAAAATATTTCAGTACAATTTTTATACAAAATGAGGAAAATTAGACAGGACTTCAAAATCGTATACTTAAAACGCAACAACGAGAAAATTAACTTTCTTAAATTTGCCCACCCAATTATTATTGGAAAATATGTCCTAATAACAATAACATCATCAACCTTAATTCGATATCGGGGACATATCGGGGCACTACAAAACGTAATTTTGATAATGCTTGATAGAAATTATCAGCGTCTTTGTTTGATGTTGATAAACCTAAGAGCTAAAATTTATTACTGATTAATCACACTGTTGGTAAGTAGTACTTACGAAATAGAAGTAGCCTATTGAGACTATTTTGGAAATATTTTCTTGCACAAATTAACTCTATTCTTTTGTTGATCTGACAAACTTTCGTGGAGAAACGAAGTGTATGTATTTTCGCATGTTTGCATATGAAGGCGGTACTAAATTGAAGCATTCTACAAGCATTCCGTTTAATAAAGCATACAGACAGTTCATAAATTAAATAAAGGATGAAATAAAGTGCTGGCCATCCTTGAGAAAGTGCTAATTAATTAATCATATCAAAGAGGGCTGACCACTAATGAAATGCTTTTTAAATTATAAATATAACAAAACAGTGATAAATTGTCTAAATACAAATTAAAATATTTACAGCAATATGTTTAATACTAACATTGTCAATCCACAAAAAATATGTAGAATTGTAAAATTTATTAATTGCACATTCAATAATACGCTTTCATTAGTAAATAATTAGTATTTCAAACTTTAGTTGTCGAACATGATTTATCAAAATAACCATTTCAAGATATAAAGTTATGGCAAATTTCGAATTCTGCAGAAGGCATAAATGGTTAAACAAACATCTACCAGAATGTAGTTTTTTTCGTAAAAAGCTACAAAACAGATTTTAACGTGTTGATAAACTTTTCGAGCAATGCAACTAAACTTGAAGGATTCCTATGTTTGTTTCGAATACGAAAAGATTACTAAGTCACAATTTTGTTCAAAAATAGTGTGAAGGTAGTATTCCGAATACGAATTGGGCATAAAGATGAGTAGCTTTAAATATTATAGCTAATATTTGGAAAGAATGAAAAATTCGGTGATTTATTTCACGGAAAGATATGGTTCTATTCCCAGCCACTTAATACATTGAGGGAACAAGAGTGATATTGAACTGGTCAAAATCAGATCTGCTCTTAAAATCAATTGAAACAACTTTGCACTAATCTTCATAGGTGAAGATTTGAATTCCCGTACAGTTTTAAAAAGCGGCTTTAATTAGCTTGATGAGAGATGGTTGAAGATACCCGAAACTTCGCAAGTTTAAGAAAAGAGTAATGACATCATTCCAATCTTCACTTTTAAATTGCCTGTAGCTGATGCAGCATTTATATTGGCTAAAAAATTTAGCTAAATTAAAGTTCGACACATGAATGCAATCTGATACCGAGGTGCGGTCCGCTAATCCATCAGTCAAGGTTTGAATACCGGAAAAAAACACGAAACAAATATGCCAGTAATCCTCCTTTTGCCACCTTGTTTATATTTATTCATGTGTAGTTAGTTAATTAAACATTTATTATAACAGGTATTTCAAATATTGTAGTTTTCTTTTCTACAATAGTTTTGGGATGAATTAAAAACGGTATCCTGAAAAAATTAGCAAATAAAGACCAAACTAAGGCAATTCGGTTTCTATCACCGTAAGGGCTAAAATTTGTTAATTACTTTCGATAAATAGTGATTTTCCATACGTTGGAAAGGTGGCAAATTGTCCGTGAGCCATTCAACTACATCGAAAGTGTTGCTTGGATCATATTTGATCTGTTATGAATCACATTTTACCCCTTCCCTAAATTGACGACCATCGATCTTGTTGTCAACTATTTCTTCATCTATTAATATTCCTTGTTGAATAAACTCTCAAAAGGGATGTTTGTCATTTAAAAATTTGACGCATTCATCCCCTCATGCCAGTTCTTTGGTGCTGTTAACTAACTGGAATTGAATTATACTTGTAATCCCCAATAAGCTACATTCTCACACTTTCCTTTTAGATGTGTTCAAAAGACTAAATTGTAAGAGGAGAAAGTGAGATAGTAAGTAATAGTGGCCTGCTTTGAATACAAAGTACCTGAGTAAATGAGCTTATCCACGGATGAGATAAAAGTCTACAAACACTTGTTTGCATTAACATAAATGACCCAACTAGTGGATAAAGTGCGCGCATAAAGTACTTAAAAGCGGCAATTAACGAAAGCACACTTGCCTCGAACGAAAGAATGAGTCACCATGTAATATTCATTGACAAAATGAATTAAATTTCATTTCACTTCCATTTATTTCGAAAATTTGATTCAATATATAATGTGAGTTAAAGAATGAAGACCTATTAATTTTTATTCTTTACTTATCTTAATTTCAACAATAAACATTAATTTCATGCAAGGAGCACAACTACTTTCTCGCCGTAATTTAAACAACTAAATTAGATTGAAAAATTCAGTTTACTTTGTTTAATTGTAGGCTAAAAGTTATCAGCAAGGAAGAACACATCTAAGTGCATTCAAGATGAACGGGAAAAGAATTAATAAACAGTAAAATGATGAAGATAACCGAATCTTAGTTTCAATGTTAAATAAAAAGAATATATAGCATTCACATAGGCGGCTTGTAGTTGACATTTAAGTCAGAGGAAAATGAGGGAAATGAATGGTATATACAACCAAATTAAATTTTTGAAGGGAGTTTTCAAAGGCATTAACAGTTATTTGGCTATCTACATTATGATAACCTTGCTGCTACATTGAAAGCTCTTTCTGATTGGTTGTTGGAAATCTTCACTCTTAATATGGCTAAGAATGAAATCTTTATTGGTAAAAATTTGGCTTGTTAGATCCTTCATCCAACAGCGTCAGAGATTGAAATTTTCAACATCCCAGGCTATGGTAAATTACTGATAAACTTTTGGAGATTTTTAGAATTTTTTTTGACTAAAATTAATAAGGTAATAAAATAGTAAGAGCAAACACTTAGCGAAGCAAAAAATTGTACTTAAGTTTTGAATACAGTGAAGTATGAACTCATCCAATAAGTGAAGTATTAAATCATGATATCTTTACCTTTGGAAGAACTCACCAAGTAAAATATGAGTAACATGATTTGCACGTAATTAATTTAAATTTCTTCTTTTAATTCAGTTCGCTCCCCTACTTCATCTACCTCTTTTCTTTCACCGCAATGCGTAAATAAAGATTTGGTCTGTGAAGAAGATCAATGGTAATGAAATTACGTAAACGTTCAGGTGTTCGCAGCCTTCACGGAAATGAATCTGCAAATATTCATATGCAATAATTAATTAGGAGCGAGAATGTTCTTTTTTATTCAAAGTTTATTACTTCTTGCAGAAGGGGAATGAAGGATTTCCATTTAATGCTAAATATAGGACTTAAAACAAGCTCAAAAATATCCGTAGAAGTTCTCTCAGGCGATACTACCAAGCGGTTGTACTTAAAAACCATTTAAAATTTTTAACCGAAGCAGAACTTATGTATATTAAAATTCATATGCACATCCGTCGTAGTGATCCAACCACAAAAGCGTATATTATTAGTTGTCACATTCATTAGTGAATGTATTACATTCCAAGAAGTGCAATTAAATTATATTTCAATAAAGATTAACGAAAATGGACCTATGATAACCACACTTTAATCAAATTCTATTTAAGCAAAAAAGCAGTCTTCGAGGGCACTAGTACTATTGTTTAAAGAATGAAATATTGTTTTGTATATAAGAATATTAATTGGCTAGTTTTAGCCACGCATTAGAAAAATACAGTAAAATTTACAGTAATTTTAGTAACATCAATGGTATCCTCAAATGCTCTGTGCTTTTAAGAAGAAAGACATATCTTGCGCTAATGTAAACTAAGACAATTGAAGAAAAAACGTAGATTATTTGTTTTCCTAGACAGGTGTTTTGATTTCTAGAAGAGGAAAATGGATTTTTTATTTACAATCAAACAGGCGAGACCTTTATTCAATACTTGTATAGGTTATAATGTTGCTACTTCCACCAGAGAGTCGTTCATCGAAGTAAACTTGCTTGGATTCGTCAATAATTAATAAATGTTTTTCAATTCAATAAGCTATTTTTAAAAGCCAATTTCAATTAATACATGATTTGCTTATTTTAATGTGAGTGTCTCCAATGACATTTGAAATCGTTCAAATTCGCTCAGCATATTTAATTGAATTAAGTTCACAAATATTTTGTAAAAGCTATTTTATATAAGATTTTACGATTATTAAGAGTTTATATTAAAAGAAAACAAAAGAAACGTCCTTTAAAATTTTTGATCGTTCAAATTATAATGCATGAAAACATATTAAAAGCGTCTCAAGTATTTTTGATTTTTAAATGTAAATATATTGATGTTAAGTAAAAGAATTTGATGGCTCAATATGGTGAGTGTCACACTCTCAAGCTTTTAGTATTCCTAAAGTTTCTACTAAAGAGTTCAGAACTAATGAAGTATTAATTAAAATAATTCACAAAAACGCATTTGAAACTAATTTACAAGCAAGTCACATCAAGTCTTATTCAACTATGCGATTAAATTTACTTCAGAAGCAAAAATATCACATCAATTAAATGTTAAATTAGTAAGTTAGAATGAAATAAGAAGCCCGTTGGCTAGTTCATGATTTTTCGCTTTCTCAATAAGTTGACCTCTGATTTTGTAAAAAACGCATTCCTCAGATTTACTTGAATTGATTGAATATAGTTTCTAGAATATTATAATGAAATCAACTAAATAATTGATAGAAATGTGGTATTATGGCTCACTTGTATTGAGCAAATCAGTCAAAAGGATTAGATTTCAGTCGATAATTAAGCAATTTAGAACCGTAGTAAAAATATAAATTCTATTGCCCCACGATTAACTAACTATCACCTAATTGAAGGTATATTTTAGGTTCTAGGTCTAATTGAAAATAGAAGTGGTCATGAAGGAATTAAAATTTCCTCGATGGAGTTGACTTGCATTAGTCACTAAATTTGAAAACTTTGATCAACTGACGGCTTCGTAGGCCAGGCAAAAGGACTCTAATCACTGTGCTACCAAACATGGGCTATTAATCAAAATAAAGGAAAGTAAAATTTTGTTTTTAAAAATGACAATTTGTGCAGCTGCCCCTTGATTGCCAACGGAACTGAGCTCGTATCTATAGGCTACGAAATTCTTTCAGAAAATGATCTAATACCAATTTGGACCATCTAGTATCATCAACATCAAGCTATTTAACTTCGCATTCTTCGGTAACTTCGCTTCAAAATCTCTACATCTTTCTGTGCAAATCAAAGCTTCGATCTGAAACATTTTTCAAATTGGCCAAGCATTATGCGTTTTTTTAACTTGTAAAAGTTTGAAGAAATTCTTGAGAAAATTGAATTTTCAAATTGCGTTATAAAAGTTCTTTATATTCTTCGAAATAAATTTCATATGAATCAATCGAGGGCAACCCATAATTTAATTAAAAAAGGAAGATTGATAAACAGTTAATAGAGATTAATTTCAATTTAGTAAAGTTAAAACCTAAACATTAAGCTTAGAACCTCATAGAGACACCATTGCCCTAAAATATTTTGCTGCTATGATATTCAAGATGATAAATTCTAGAACAACTATCAATTGAGTTAACGAGTGAGTTTGTACGATGAGAAGGAATCTTTATCTTTAACTTCATAGCAAATTTTGAGTGGACGAATCAAATTTATATCCTTATTAAAGTATATACAAAGTTTTTTTCTAAAAAAATGACCATGATCTATAGGCATCATGAGGTCTCTATTAATTTATTATATATTTCTTAAATTTACCTGAGCCCCAAACTGAATAAAACTTGTCCGCTGTTCGTAAATTAAATCTAATTTCATTTGATGATGCGATTAGTTTGAGTACCGATATTAACTAAAAAATGCACATTTCATTGCATGATGCTTAGAATATTAAAAAATTTTGCTGCTTTAACGTTAGTGTGACTTTGAAAATTCCCGTAATAAAACAGATGTGAAAATAATTATGCTGTATGTTAGTTGAAGGGGCTTCAATGTGAAACTTCAAATCTCGTAATTTAGACACGAAAATAAAGTACATGGCGGCAAATAAAATATATTTAATGAAAATATTAAATTTTAGATCAGATTTTCAAACCATATTTAGCTTAAAATTTAAAGAAAAGAGGATAATCTGGTTATTGTCCATTTTCTCTACTATATATTTAATTTCGCGATAAGTTCGAAACATATTTAATTAAAATGGCAAAATTTCATGGATATTAGCATTTTCGGTGATTTGAGACTAGAGAAATAAAAATAGCAAACACTCTTGGAAAAGGAAATACCATCAATGTATGTTTTACTGGTTGAAAGAAGGGTATTCATTGTGCTTGAGAAAAATGAAATAATTTGCCATTAACTTAAATAAAATTCCTTGAACTTTCTCCTAATAAAGAAATATTTAAAGAAAGCGAATTAAAGGTTCGTAGATAAACTACTCGTCACATACAATTGAAGGTAACAAAAATGGAAATGCTTAAAATATCTAAGTAATTTCGTATTAATTAAGTTCTGTTGTCGTCTTCCAGAGCAACATAATGTGTTATTCACCTCTACATTGAATCCATTCAAGTTTAAGTTGAAGCAGTCAAATACTTGAATTAGATCACGAAGTTTAGAAATTGAGCACTGAACATTAAGGAAGCTTGTGGATCTGATAGAGCAGTTCAAGAAAGGACATTAAATTGCGCCGGAAGTGTACTCTTGGATATGGATTCATTATTTATAAGTTGGCAGATTATTTGCTGCTTGCAAAATCAAAGTCTGATGCATATTTAAATGCGTAACAGAATCAGAAGTAAACGTTAAATATGTTTTTTTCTTAATAATTTTTTTACGATTGCTCAATTTTTATGCTTTCATTACAAAATCATGAAACACTGTCTGAAAATTTAAATTATTAGTGCATGTTAATTGTATTTTGCTTAAAAATTTCTAATATAAAATCAAGTAATCTTTTAAATATTTATAACCCGTCCAATTTAGCACTTTTCTTTCAATTGTAATGCAAAATCTGGAAGTTTATCAGATTTGCGTATTTACTTCGATTAAAATAAAAACTAATCATAATGACCTCATGTTGGCATTATTCCAGGCATGTCTAATATTTGCACAAAATTACGAACAACCAATTATCAAAAATTTTATTTCTTGATATATTTAAAAAACAGTTAAAATCTTTCACAAATTGACAAATTAAAACTCGAAAACATTAGCCATGAAAATTTAGACGAACATATATTAGTTGTTTTATCTATTAAGAAATCGAACGGACCAAATGTTGGCGTATTGCAAATGATGTCGTTCGCCCTGTTTTAAAAGTTCTAAAACAGACTTCGACATTTAGGACCTTTAACCGTGCTTCCTTGAAATCTCGGAGGTCGGTTATAAATTCTTAGAAAGTTTGGTAAGAAATTAACAACATAAATCCTACCATTTTAATAAAATTTTCAAAATTTAAATTTAAATTTAAACCGAATAAATTAAAAAACGAATAGTTCAATTAGTTAAATATTTGTGTGGGGTGAGAAATAGACTTACCTCTCCGTGGTACACCCTGAGCAACGTATATTCATACGGCAAAAAGGTCTATAAACCGGCAGCTGACTTCAAACTACCCTGACCCGGCTGTATGTCATATTCCACCACTTCCGCAGTACTCACTTTACCTTACTTTTTTCTCTACCTTTGTGTCTGTCTGTCTATTTATTTTTTTTGCATCCGTGAATCACTCTTTTATTCCTCCTCTATTTTTTTGTGACTACGATTTTCCTCATCTATGTGAAGCTCGAAGTCAACTAAATGGCCAATGATAACTATCATAAAGCCTGCCATTTGATATAAATATATTTGTATTGATTAGCATTAAATTTATCAAAGAAATTTTCGTTACTACACCTACTTTAATTATAATTGAAAGAGCTTTTCAATATTTTACTTTGTTCTTAATTCTAGTTGCAATAAATCTTTAAATATTTGAAACCGAAAGTCTGTAAAGAAATTTCTAATTTTATAATTAAAAGCGATTGGTGATGAAATTATGTTTTTGTTTATTGTAGCCTGATTAAATGCTTAGGTTAGTGCATAGAAGATTTATATTTATAAAATATTTGCTTGACAAAACGAAATGAAATATTTATCGACTTTGTTTGAATGGAACCAAACATGTAAGAGTTTAGTTGCACAATTTCAGAGGGTTAATGGATATTGGCCCAAATCAATCAATCATTTTCTTTTATGACTATGGATAAAATGAATATGTATATGACACTTTACAAGTAGTTAAAAATCAATTCCAAGATTATATCGATTTTTTTACAAAATCGAGCAAGGTTCAAAAAATAAATAACAAACGAAGGAATAGTCTCTTGAAACGAAAAATGTGAATACCTATTTTGTCTTCGAGAGTACTGCAAGCTAATAAAAAATTTCCCAAAGCAAAGTACTCTTCGTGTCAATGGAGGGTTAATTTAACTTAAAAATTCCCGTAGATAATATATTACATTCAAATGGAGAACTAAGAAAATACTAAGTAATAAAAATTCAAGTCGTAAATAATTTATTTAATTTTATTTATTCATGCATTTTACTCCGCCAATTTTTTTCGCAATAAATATTTGATTTGATTTTTTTTCTTAATTTTTCCAATTTCATTAATATTGCAAATTGCAAATTTTTATCAAGTAAAATAATTTAAGGGGCAGTTATGTATTGAAACGAAATAAAGTAATTAGACTGAGAAGTGCATTATTTACATACATATACATCATTTAAGGAAGAAGTAGAATAAAAATATTAAAAATGTTAAAGTATGTAATATATTTTATTGAAATTAATTTTTTATTATTGGCCTAGCGAAGAAAGGCTAATATTTTTTATAATGGGAGAGAAAATGACAATCAAGCACCATAAGACATGAGAAATGGTGGGAGTCAACAGTTAGCAAGTAAATGAATCAAGATGTCCACAGTATTACTTTAATTTAACTCAAAAACATTGAGCTGTCCATATTTTCAAGAGTCTTCACCATTTACCTACAAGATTTGTGTCAAATAAAAGCCATAATTTTGAATGAACCACAATTTGAACACGTAATTAATTACTCACGAAAGCTGACAAAAAATACGCTGTTTAATTTAGCAAAATGGTCAAAAATTTGAAGCAAATGAACATATTTTGAAACAATGTCAAACAAAAGGCTTTCATACTATTAATTTCTATAATCGGTAATAGTTACCTCCAAAGTAAGACCCATCAGAAAGACTGGTAGCAACTCGACCGTCAGTGTCCACAATATCCACGATTCCCTCTTGTATGAAGTACATTTTAGCCCCAATTTGACCTTCCTTGATGATCCAATCTCCAGGTTGGAACACCTCATATTTGAGTCTCATCAGTACTTCAGAAACAAAGTGTCGATCGGCATAAGTGAAGAATGGAACAGCAGCGACCAGCGCCCTACAGTTGTGGTTTATAATTTGCTAAAGGAAAAATAACAAATCGCAACAAGTAATAATATCAATATTTAGCGAATATGGTCTGTTTTCATAAAAAATATCCGTGCCATGCATTATTAACTGTCAATTAGAGGTGGTGTTAATTTGAGATAGCTTTTTAAAGCAAACTTGCGTTTGACAAGACTGACCATTGAAGGTGATATTGCTGCTTTCTAAATTTTATCGCACAAAACAATTGCCAATAGTAAAATGGATCCTGTCATTTGTAATGATGAATTGTGGACGATAAGATGCATGAAAATAAGTGTGTAACACGCAAAGCTACATCGTTTGAGTTAAAACCGTACTATTTACAGAAAGACTATTTTTGGAAAAGCAAAGAGCAAAGACATTAATACTTTTACTGACCGGAAATAGAATTTATGCTCCCATTTTACCATTCTAGTATACTTCAAAACACCAAAAAATGTTTCTACAAAAAATTCAAGATTTCTTTAATTGTCGATTTCTTGGGACGCTGAAGGGGAAATAAACCAATATCCGCTAATTATACCTCAAATTCATCAATTTTCGACAATTAAATTTTGAAATTTATTCTTCACCTCCCATTAAATAAGTAAAATAAAAAGCAAAATTTATCTGCTCAATTTTTAACACGTTTAAGTATTTTGAGTTTAATGAAAATGAACAAGAACCACGATTTAAACAACACTGCTAGTATGATTAAATGTAATTAATGAAATATTAAATAAATGTTAACCACTGTGAGGAATTGCTTGATTTCGACACACCTAGTTTCCTTGGCTAATTAAATTAGTTGAACATATCCGTTTTTCTCATTATAGTCAACATAGTGCAGATCTTATCGGCAACAATCTTTGCATCTCCAATAAATACATCTCTGAATTCTTCCTTATGACAGCATGGAACCATTTTCTACTGAATGTCACAAATAAATGAAATTGTTCTCAAATAACTTTTGTCTCAATTCTGAGTAAATTCCTATTATCCTGCCAATGCTACCAAACTAAATTATGAAATAGTGAAATGAACTTCGACTATTTATTTTAAAATGACAAAGTTAAGGGTGTAGAACTTAACGCTTTGAGTGATGGAGGTTTTCAGTGCTCAGAATGTAAAGCTAGAATGATACAAAGTAGATTTAGAAAGAATCTTAATTGTGGGCAATAAGCCTTAAGCAAAGGGGTTATTTACGGGTAACACAAGGCTATCATGCACAATCAAAGTTGGCATAATACGGCAAACGAACTATTGGTCTTATCATATAGGCGGAAACTAAATTTTACATAAATCAAATTTAATTCAAATCTTTTTAAGTGAATATAATTCAATCATAAATAAAGATAAACTATTTGTTGAAATAGTAAATTGTGGCGATAACAAATCCTTGCTCCATTTTCCCACTGCCAGTCATGATGGATGTTCTTCAAATAAGACTACTATGAGACTCTTTCCGCAAAAAATTAGCTAGAACATGCGCTGTTGGCAACGTTGAAGCCCCCAAACAAGTTCAATAATTCATTGATTCACATACCCCAATATTATTTTTAATGGGTCAGTATTCACCATTGTTAGATTAGCGTAACACAAATAATCTAACAATTGCCTGTTGTCATGTTGTCAGTCTCTAATGCAATAAGCGACTGAAGGACGCTGAAGTATACATTATAACAACTATATAATGCAAGATAGCCTGCTAATCTACTCATTTATGATGAATATCGCATTAAACAAAAGAGGCAAACTGCATGAAAGACGGACCTTTTAAAGATCAAGTGAATATAATTCAGCTAAAATGAGCTACGTTATGATTAAATCATATTACTTTTGAACTCTTTTATTATTTAGGCTTAGTTATGTAGAAAAAAGATACCAGATATAGTTAGCGAATAGTTTAATGTAATGAGCTAATAAATTAACCCTGAACGTTCTAAACGTGAATTCACTTTAGGAATTCCGAAAATTGACCTTGAGATTATTCGAATACTAGGCATAAAACTTGCAATCAAAACTGTAATTTCAATATTTTCTAACCACCCTCAATCTCCCTGTCTTGGTCCAAATAGCACTTCTTTGTGATTTATTTAATTTGAATGCTTTCTCTGGTTAAAATTACAAAATTTTCTGCATTTTTTATGTAATTTACCTCGATAAATATTTCTGATATGCAGTATCTTCTCTGAACTGACATTTGCGCTTAAGGCACCTAAGTGCAAAAAAGCATTAATTTGCCACATCCTTTAGGCAGTGTTAAATGCATATATACTTTCCAGACCTTAAAGTGGCAAAGTGATTCGAATGATTTTTCCAACTTCTCCGAACAAGTTCATGATGAGTGTCGTGCGTTGGTGGGTAGAGATTTTGCGAAATGTGATGGTTAAGGTCAGGTCAATTATGATGTCGTAAAATTGATAGCTTGCTGGAAGAAGCATTCAATGCTCCTCCCCAAATTAATGTAAAAACCGCAGAAACTATAGACACTACAAAAAACTTTACAAAACTACAAACTTTACTAAAATTCATAATTTCAACTATTTTTAGAGGAAGAAATATCTGACAGAAGTTAAGGCCTATTCATCTATTCCACCCGAATTTACTTAAAAAAATATTTAAATTGCAATGCAAAAGCCTTAAATAAAAGATACTAAAAGAAGAATTCTCTTTAGTTCAATAATCTCTGAAGAATTTTCAAAAGCAGTAGTTTGCTGAAATGATAAATAATGAATAAATCGGGTTATATATGAATATCTGTATTTATTTTTAAAATATGCATGATTTAGCTTTACAGTCATAAATTTGAGTAAATTTTTCCATAAACCATTATTGACAATTATCCTTGGGAGAGGCAATGGTCAACAGTACGATTGAAAGTTAATCTATTGAAACAGAATCAATCTAAAGCAGCTCTTACAAAACGTTGCACTGCAGGCCCGTACGTTTGAGAGGAAAGAAGGTAAGAATGCTGTTTTAAGAGGTTACTGTCATGTTTTTCTCCCAATTATTTTAAAATTATTTGATTAGAGCATTTGTTTTTTCTACACTATTTAAGTCCATGTGAGAGGAGAAGAAGGTTTATAGTTGAGCAAAAGTCATTTTGGTAAAAGAAACGGATTTTTAATAGGCTAGTAAAAGGGCGGTATTTAAAATTATCAAGGAGTGAAGATGCATGATTGTAGAGCGAGCGAGTAATTACTTTAAAGTGAAAATTCAACTTAAACGACTGCCTGTTTATAAATTAAATAATAGCTTAAAAATAAATTTAAAAATATTTCCAACTGTTGTTAAATTTCTCATTATTTGTACAGATATGCTTATAAAGCGCATAGTTGAAATGCAATTTCAACTTTTAGCACGCAGTGGAAAGATTCCCTATTTTGATGAGATGTTCGATTAATTATAAATTGCTATTTCTCAAATTAAATACAGCATATCTCCCACTTTGCAAAATTATCTGTTAATGTTGCACAGTTAATAAATGATGGTGTCTAAAATCCCTCCCTCCTTCATTTTGCTGGAACTGCTATATTAAGTACAGGCTTTGATATGAGTAAAATACCCTGATATCTTGGGAGATTGTATCATTTGCTCCACATTTTCTATGCGTTATTTTTGTGCTTGTCTATAACTCTCTACATAAAATAACAATTCAGAATTCAGAGGGATTAAATAAACTATTAATAATTATAATATGTTAAATATTAATTTTACTGCAAAACGCACCTTTTTTGGTCTATTATTATTGTTTTAGAATAAGTGACTCTGATTAAACAATAAATGTATATTATCCCCTTATAAGTCCAAAAATCTTCCTAAATATTAATTAAAAGATTGGCTCTACTCTAATGTTGCATTGCTATTATAATTTTATTTATTTGTGAAAATTAAATAAATTATATAAGTACATTTAAAAATATAATACAAGAAGCAGGTCTCACTTCTCGAAGGCACTCTGAGAGTTCATCTAGGATGATTCTTTCGTTGAACATTTTACCCTGATAACGGTGCTCGTAGTAATTGGCAATCTTTTGGCGAAGTACACGAGGCAACTTTCGGTAGGCCATATATTCTTCTACTTGTTTAAACTAAAACGGAAATAAATAAATCATGACTGAAAGTCCACTATCTATATATAAGCGAAATGAATCTGCGATTAAAATATCCATGGTATATACAATTATAACTTTCTTTCTAAGTGTGCAATTCCCGAATACCTTGGTTCAAGTTTATATCCGACTGGAAGATCAAAGTTATTAACTTCAGTGGGTTTAGTTATAATGCTACAACTTTAACTAAGTAGTAGTGATTCAAATTTAACATATAAAATGTTTATTGTTCTAAAATAAAGCAAAATTTATTTCCATTAAACAATTAATCTGCAATACTCGTAAAACATCATAACTACATCAGTAATTAATTCTTCTTTTCTTGCAAGGAATAGATAACCATGTTGATTTTACTCATTAGCAATATTTTTCGTCTCGAAAGGTTGAATATTTGACGATGTCAAAAGCCAAACAGCAAACACTGAAGATAACTAAAATCGATTTTGAAAGATACTAATTGTATTTTCAATGCTAAAACCACTAGAGAAAATTGTGAAATATTTTCCTTTCAAGAATTCATAAGTAAATGTTGGTAGGAAGTCAGAAAAGGGAGATCTATTTCGAATAAAAAATGGAATGCGGTGTCCCATTCCATGCAAGTGAAGTGAAGTCTCGAACTAGGAGGAATGAAAAAAATATGTCCTTCAAAAAGGCGATGGCGCAATGTCGGGAAAGCTGAAGACTCTTCTTTTAAACCAGTTGACAATTGTTTATCCTAGACTTGACAACAAATTTGCAAGGGAACTGTTAGTTCGAATACCTAATCCAATTCATGTATGAAAATCAAATAAACCCTTAAAATGGAATGACAGGCATGTAAAAGTGGAAAAAGGACTTCAAACGAGCCTTACGAAGGTATTTCATGGAGAATACGCTATATAAAAGGTGCGGTGTGAAGGCAACGTGTAATTATAAAAATATTAATCAATATTCTCTATTGACGAATTTACTATACCTTATATATTTCTCAAAAATCCAATGAAACCAGAATTAACGTTTTTTTATAGCTTAGGTGACTTAATCCAAGTTAGTGTGGAGTTTATATAGTTCGAATAGGATTTTATTTGCTAAAACCATGAGAACATTAGTTTTTCTTCAGTTCCATGGATATCGCTTTGTGGATAATAAAACAAAAGAATTTCATTAATATTATTATTTTTTGAGATTGGTAATTTAAATTTTATGTAATCCATGCTTATTGACACAATTATGAAGGTCATAATTAAAGGTCAGCTCTTAATAAATAGCAGCTCGCTGAACGAATAAATGCTTGCCTTCCATATGAGGAATATAAGAATTTTCTCTAATGAGAATAGGATTAGTATGATCGAAGGGAACTTTAAACCGTTCCACTGTCAATAAATTACATGTACTGGAATCACTTGTTATGGAAAATTATCATACATTTACTGAAAATGTTTTGTTAGTTGCTAACTAAATTTTAAATATAGCAAATGTTTTTGTAGTGTAAATAATAATATTAATTACATTGATTTAAAAACTGTGGTCAACGGGGGTGTCAAAGGAAAATTAAATATACTTTAACCTCCCCACCTTTTCACGGTATAACTTCTTTGAGCAATCGAAGGATTGGATGAGAGCTGCCGCATGACCTACAAAGAGGGCATAGCAAGTGGATCCGGTCATCATGCTGATAATTGTAATCCACGCCTCACTTGAACTTGTGGGAGGAAATCGACCGTAACCAATGGAGAGCATATGAGACATGGCCTTGAAAAGTGCCCAAGTATATTGTTCGAACCATCCGGCGTCCTATTAAGGGCGAAGAACACTTTAATCATTTAAGCAAGATTTTTGAGTATTGGTTTGGGTACTACTCTCAAAATAATCATTAATCCTACTGCATTAACCTTTTCGAAATAAAAACGCAATTCATTAATTTATGGATTCCAGTCATTGATTTTTCTATCAGACAAACCTGATAGCTCATTATTACAATTTAAGCTAAGGAAAGTTTGCATAGGCTTTACGACACTGGTCAAGTTTACCCCATTTTGGAAATATTGCTTTGAAGCACATTGGATATCTGCTTTTAAAGAATTTATCTTATCTATTGGTCAAAACAGCTATCAAAATATAATTATAATTTATGTCAAATTAGTTTGAATGTTTTTGACTATCACCACAAGAATTATATTCTTGGTTTTTCGAACACATCACTTGAAGATTTTTGAAAATATATTCATAGTATGCAAAAGTTTCAATTATTTTGGCCTGTGTAAGTAATCATTGCTTTCGTTGAAAATGCTATCAAATTAAAAAAGAAAGTTATCATTTTTTAAATGAAACTGTTTTATGCATTATATGTCATAGTAATTGTCATTCAGTGTCAGATGCATGAATGCTAAACTTTTTTCATAGAATGCGATCAGACGTCCGTCTGTGATATAAACCAATTGACAATGAACGTTGATTTGGACTCAACATTGGATGTGAAAGATTTTATATGAAAAATGCCTCTTATCTTAGTCGCAAAAGAATTCATCCGAATCAACTCATATGCAAATTGCAACAATACTAAAAAGCCAATTCAAAGCAGCAAACAAGAAAAAATAGGGCTACCCAAAACTTTGTTTTAATTAGAAACCAAGAATTTATTTGGTTGGGTTTGAATGCCACTACGGTGAAACTATTCTGATCATTGCAATTAGATAAATTGTTAGTCGCATTAACATGGATGACAAGCTCTAGAGTGACGACCACTTTTAAACCAACTAAAACTGAAATTTTATTATGATAAAGTCACCCTACAGTAACATACATGGTAGATGGTTTTTAATTAAATTAGTGCAGATATCTGCTAAATGAAGGCAAATATACACAGACCATCCTGAGTGGATTCCAATTTACTTGTTGAATACCAGCCAATGATGCTCTAATCCATTTCATCTGTGTGGTAAGAAGGGAAAATTTTTTGAACTAAATTATAAAATCAATATAGATTCATGAAGATGTGAAACCCAAAACCGACTAAAGTAAAATTACCACTATAGAGTCAAAACTGGAACAATTTATAGGGATTAGAGCAAAAAACGTACCTTTAATTTACATTTAATTACCCAACTGTCGACGGGAAACTCATTAAGCATTGGAATGAAGAATTGGAGGCAAGCATTCCAATGCCCCAAAAGAAGCATCAAGAGAACCAAATTAAAGATTCCCATGAATTTGTTCGCCACGTTTAGGAACTGAAATATAAAAAAGAACGAAGCCAAAACTCTCGTTAACAATAAAGAGCCGTCTACTGGTGATAAAATTGAGGCAAAAATAACGAACGCTTCTTTACTCTTCACATTCACGTAGTTTTAAAAGGAAAACGTAGTAGTCTGGTATCAAATAATTATTTCCTTTACTTTCTTACAATCTACCGTTATGTCTGCTTTTGGTTTCTCGGTATGCAGATTGAAATTGAAATTAAAAAAATCAATTCCATTTTAACATGCGTTTGGTAGGTGGCCAAAATGTAAGTTATTTAGTTAAAATAATTTCATACTGATGTAATTTTAATTAGCCCGAACACGCTTTAATGATATTAGGAAGAGTAAAATAAGTGTTGATTTATTAGAATCGCCGTTTTCATTATCTCGCATAAAGGCGTGCTGGCTACTAACAATATGCGGATTGAAATGGCTCACTTAAGCTTGTGTACAGACATAATGACACTTGAATTGAACTCTGACCGTAAGGCTTGTAAGAAATAATGTGATTTGGACTCAGTCATCCACTGTCAGAATTAAATATTTATAATTTTAATAAAGATTGAAAAAAAGAATATATGAACAGCTGATAACTGAAAGATATGAATCTTCCCCCGTCATTTCTCTTATCTAGATTCTTTTATTTTCTTGGACTTTTCCTTGCAATTTTTATGCATTTCAAGAAATTTAAAAATTGCCCATGTTGTAAGAATTTAAATATTTGTAGATTCAATTGAGTATGCTTTATATAGCAGACCATTTTGAAAACATTTGCTGGTGATACTCAAGAGAGCAGTATATGCAAATTAATGAGAATTATAAGAAAAAACTTCTTCTGATTAGATAAAAATTTCGTGATTTCCAATACAGGAGGAAGTGAATTCTAGTGTGGTTAGGACATTTCCTTAATGGAAGTCATGAAAGAAACTAACCCAAAATCCGCAATAAATCAAGGATTTTATTTGATTTTCTCATTTTCCTGGCAAACATTTTAATTAAGAGCTTTAGTCCAAATACTGATCTGGTAACATTTAAAAATCAAATTTCTAGTTTTTCCCTTAGTTTTTGAGAAAAATAGCATGCTCTCTGGCCACAGCATATTGACAAGTTAGGGATCATGTTAGAATGAATATTTCTTTGAATAATTCCATCATTATTCAAATCTTTAGAATTTTTCTCTCGTTTAAATGTGTCAAAAATGATTTTACTTACTCACAAACAAAAAAACGAGAAATAATAATATTCAGCCTTTAATTAGCATATATGTGCATATATTTATGACTTTTTGATTTATGTGGAAGTCGTTCGTGATTGATGGCCTTCAAGACATTATTATACCCCTCTCATCTCTCACGCAATTCGCGATATTATTTCAGTTTTCATTAATTGAAATATAAACAAAAATTTTATTTTTGCCACGATAGATGAATTACATTTTTTTTTTCATTAAGGCAAATTATTATAGCCAAAATCTAATTTTACAGGATATTTTCCTAAAAAACGGAGTCGAATTTTTATGTTTTTTTAAAGAAAAAGTTGAGAAAGTCAATAGGTTATGATCAGCTCCAACGCAAATTCACTTAATTTAACCTTAATAATTAAACTAAAATGCATATGTATTAAGGACTAACAAGGAAAGTACTACTTTATAATATGCTTCCAGGAATGAGAGAAGAATATTTCCCATTGGCTCAATTGGCATTTAAAGTGATAGAAGAACAATTAAGCATTTCAAAAGGTCAAATAGCATCAGTATTTTTCTGTTTGTTGTTGCATACGTGATTGATACCAATATTATCACAAACATGCCCAAGATAGATCCAATTAAGCGCATTGTATAACAGGAAACAAATACTAAATTCTCTCGCAAGTTTTGTGCAATGAGACAAATCTTAACGAATCTTTCTGCACTTGCAATAGTGACCTCTGTGTTTCTTAGAACTGATTAGAGTCGATGAAACCAAAAAATATGACCTTACTTGTAAAATTTCATCTGAAGTTGGACAGTAGCTAGAGTGATGAAAAGTAGAAATACGGATTCTAAGCTTTTTTGCATATGCGCAGTGTCGTCATCTTCACTTATAAAATCATTATACTTACTTTATTTCACCTTACCTTAGCTTGACTAATAAAGCGTCTGTTTATTTTTTATATTTGCGAAAAATTTTCTGGCACTAGTGAAATCGAAATCCGAACCCAACGCTTATTTCTGAAACTGATGAGTTTTTCTATGCCCACAAGTAGAAACATATCTTTAAGTACTTTGTATAAAAATACCATCTTTTTAGTTCGAAAAATATTGATTCATATAAAAACCCTAATAAGAGTTTAAATCTTACGATCTTGAATAATATATTCTTAATAAGCTATAATACCTTAACATTAGTGCTTAGATCTCAAAAGTAAAGGCAATGGGAGCGATCATTAGCTTGTAAATTGAAGAGACGACATATTCGCTTTTAATTTAGAAGGTATAGAACGTTATTTATCACTGAGTTTGCTAAGAAATTTATAATCTGTTTCGTAGAACTCAACCGTACATTACTTTACTTAAGTAGCAAGGCACATTTCAGAAAACAATATAAATAAATAACCACTAATTATATTTCGTTCTCTCACCTCTTCCCACTGACTGACATAACGTACAAGACGAGTGATTCTTAAAAGACGCAGTAGTCCCAACAGCTTTACAAGTCGCAGCATTCTCAGTGCACGACCTAGATTAAAAAAGATACGTTGAATTAGTATTTTGTGGCTATATTTAGCGATAAATACCTTAGCCTACTTTTCTCTCATTAGGGTAAGCTTTATTGCTATAAATATGCAAATGCTATTTGAAGAATAGTTCAAACTCAAATTTTTGTAAAAGGTCTTATAACAGGGCATAATTTAAGAACTTGAAGAATTGTCAGCACACAATGGAAGTGAAGAAACTGTCATGCGTGTAAAATGATTATTATTAAATTATTAGTTTCATTACTTTTCCTACCTTGGTACACCAATCATTTTAGTCCTTAGTTTCTGATAACCTTCATATATAATTTGCATTTTACGCAAACAAATACTTTTTACTGTTTGAAATTTTTGCAAAAATAAAATCTAAATAAGTGGAAAGATTATTATAAAATGAAATTTAAAAGAAGGGTCATTGATAATACCTTTGTGAAAATTAAATTTTCTACAAAAATAAATAAGAGAGAGATAGTTTACATTAAATTTAGAAGCAATTTCCAAACCTCTGATTCATTAAATTGACAGGTGCTATCAGTATAAACTTTTCAATATTAAAACGGACGTTTGAAAATAGGGAAATATTTATGTGAAAAATATCGATGTGAAAATATCTAAATATAATTTTTATTTAATATAAGTAATGATCAATATTAATGACTAACTAGTTTTCTTAACTAAGTAAATAATTTGTCGTTGAACCTGCGATCTTCAAACGGTTGCTATTCTTAAATCTGAAATCTTTCGAAATTATTTTTAAGTAGACAAAATAATAGTAAATTTTGTTAAAAATATTGGTACAACATCAATCGTTATATTAACTGAAACAAATTTCATTTTATATTAGCTGCACTCTAAGCTTACAAGATAGATAAAACTGAGTAAAGATTTTTGAAATTTCTCTGTTTAGACTACGAAATAACTCTTTTGTTGAAGCATTATTGCAAATATTTTATGCATTCAGATATTAGTAACATTCAGACATAGCACTGAAACTTAATTTTTCTCAAAGGACTGGAATGGGTTTTAAAGTTCGGTAATTCAATACTATAGCAATATATGTATAAGTCACAGAAATGGTGAATTCAACAATAGGTTAAAATGTATTTGCCAATTAAAATTAATCATGGTGTCTAAACGCTAATTTGCATTGGAAAATATAATCAATAATTTACCGCTTTAAGAAGGTTCGGCCAAGTGAAATGAAGATGAATAGATTTAGAAATTGAAATGGACAAGTTCTTACCACTGGAACACTGTTAGCGGCAAATACTTTGATTTAGGCGCTTAATTTAGAACTAAAAAAACAGCAAAGTGAAGAGAAGATTAATTTCCTGTTAAATTTTGCTTTGTTGTTGTTAGGAAAGTAAGAACTCATCCGATTACCAGTGTCACTCAAATTGAACTCTTGTAAGATGGGAAATCTTATCACTTCATGACTTGTTTAATATTCAATTGCTTGTGTTAATGTTTTGTAGTGTTTCTGGGTTCAAAACTGTTCCCTGATTTTATTAATTTATAATGAAAAATTAAAACATTAACAAATTCAAAAAAATTTATAACCGCTTAAAATCTAAGTTGTGAAATTTATCTAAGACCTTTAGTTTATCGGATAATTCTTTCATCCTTTCTTATTTACCCTGTTTGGCCTTTCTTACTTAGGATCCAGTTGATTTTAATTATAATTAATTATATAATTGTCAATGAAATTATGAACAGGTAAACGTGATAATTTGAGCTACAGAGAACGGCATTTTTAATTATTTATTTGGGGAAATAGTTGTTCTTGGGCACTAAAGTTGTTATTGTTTATAGTGGTTATGATTGTTTGCAAAGCAGAGTAAGTGTATGAAATTTCCAAAATAGGGGAGGAGGGGGAGGGGAAATAGGAGTGAGCATTTGCAATAACTTAACTTAAACTGGAGTTAGGGAGTGACGATAAAATTTTACTGTGAGTTTGGAAATAAACTTTTAAAGATATTAACTATGTTAAAATTTTAATTAGTGGTGAGTAAACTGAGGAAAAATTAACTCCGTATCAATAACCCTTAAACCCGCTAAAAAATAATTTTTCGCCTTTTCTATCTCCAATTAGAAATTGATATTTTGCGAATAATTAAAGCAGAAGTAAGGATAGTTTTATCAACAACTTTCGTTTAAGACTTACTGAATATTAACAAAATTAATGTACAATAAAGTCGCGGTTTAAATATTAAAATATTTGTTCATTTATTATATTAGCTATTAGCTTTACTAGGTTCGCATATTATTGGATACATGCAACTGAAATTTATAGAAGTCAAAAGCAAAGATTAATTGACTTGTTTCTCTGCGCAAATGATAAATGGATATAAAAAGCGAAAGCAAATCGAACAGGATACTAAGTTGAACTAATATTCCTACGAATAAATCATATTTTTCTTCCAAAATTCACACTTAGATTTTGATTTATCGTCTTATTTACTCTGTCTTCTCTAATGCCAGCATATCTAAAGAGATGTTATAAACATTTGGACCAGCAACATGAATAATTAACATGTTATGCCATTACATTCTGAACAAAGTTATATTTTAAGTTGACTAAATACTTTTCCGCGTTAACATAGGCTTGAGGAGACCAGATACGTACCTGCAAAATTAATTGATTATGCGTTTTACGAGAGTCGCCCTATTAGCTAAATATATTTTACCTTGTTTAGAAATTCAAAGAACGTTTTTTCTATGATATTAGGAAATATTAAATCAAATTTTAACTAAATTTCATTATATCTTTTGATTAATACCTACATTTATGGTAATTCTAATTAAATGATGGAGTTCGCATTGTGACTTTATTGTGAAAGTGACCTAATTTAAGATTTTTGTATTTTTTAGCTCGAGATAATTGTTTGCATAACTTTGACCATAAAAATAAAATAGGATAATTTGCTAATTGTTAGACTTCTTTCCCAAAAAAATAGACAAAAAGCATTGTGTAAAAAGAGATCGATTCCGAGATCACGCAAAAACCTTCAATTTTCAATATGGAGAAACTGAAACATCAGTTTATTTGATAAGTCCGAAGCTCAGATGAAGTATGCTTCGCCATGTTTTCTGATTTTCACATTCACTAAAACTTCTGTAAATTCCTCTAAAAATATGAACATGCTCCCTTTTTCAGCGTTTTACTCCCTAGATATTTGAAATTTTATCGATGATAAATTATCGTGTAGTTTTCAGTTCTGCTATTGGAAATTAAGTGGATAGAGGGAATAATAAAATTGTAAGGGAGAAATAGACTGCTTTAAGGAATTATTTGCCACACTAAGTGCTAATTCGGAATTGTTAAAATATGAGTGCATTCTTAAATAAATCAGGCAAAGTAATTTTATGAAATTATAGTAAAGGTATATTAACTAGCGAATTTCTTTAAAACTTTACACCTCAGCTTTTGCTGAATTTCGATTAAGAAACTTCATTATAAAATTATTTTTCCTGAATGCTCAATAGAAATCAGTTATAAAGAAATATATACTTTGGTGCGTGTCTAAACAATAATTCCTTAAATAAAAATTCTTGCTATATCTACATTCTACATTCGCTTATCCGATAAAATGAGATTTTTACTTGCTAAAAAATCGAAATTCAACTCATAGACTCTAATTTGGTTATTAAGAATTTTGTCAGTGCTATTTTAACAAATTCATAAAAAAATTCCTTGGCCTTTATTCCAAATGCCGTATGTTGGTTATCGCACTAACCATGGCAAACCTAATCATAATTTAAATCAAGCAGGTCTTTATCCAAAGACAAGTAAATCAAACTTAACTATTTTTAGTAAATTCGTTCAGTAATTTACCCCGTTTGTCTAATTATGATGAAGTATCAATATTTAAAATGGTATTAAACCCAAATAGAATGTTTCTTATCTGAAAATGTATTTTAAATGCATATGCTTATTGTTTGTAGCAGATTTCTAATATTGCCTTTGGCATTTCTGAAAAAATTTACCCTGTGAATAATGAAGTTGGTGCTGTAAATATCTGAGCGTACTTAAGTGAATTTAAAATTGGTTTAATTGGCCTCTAAAACTTAATTACTTGTTAGTGCAACCCTCTAATTATTACTTAATTGCCTAAGTATCGGTTTGAATTTTTTTAAAATTTTATAAATTCATGTATTTTTGAGATTTCTATCTTTGAAATCGCCATTAAAGTGCACATTTAAACACATATTTTGATACTAAATTTTACTAACAATTTGTTCGGTTTGGACCCTTTTTTGGTTCTTAAGTTTTGTTCACTATTCGATATGTTTTGATAAAATAATTAATATTTGCTAGTTAAGGATTTTTCTTTCAAATTTTTAGACTGCTTATTAGGATTTTCTCCAAGCATAGAAAGTTGTGATTTTATTTCACACTCTCAAATAAATACTTTGTAACTAATAAAATTAACCAGAAAAGTTATCGAATGTCTTTAACATGGGGTACTTTATATTTGCCTGTTGTCTTCGAATTTTATATTAAAAATTAAGGACTTATTCAATGCAATGGAAAACCCAAAATCATGAATAAAACTATGAGATCGCAGAATTAATAGTAAAAGTTTGTACTATTGTTTTATTTTTAGCACACTAACTAAAAGGTGTTGAAGTATGAACTAATTACAAGGTTTAATTTTTATTGATTTTAAATATATTTGATAGTTTGAAAAAGGTGTCGACTGTAAATATTTTGAAGAGAGTGTTTATCATAAAAGTTTAGGCAAGTTTTGGTCCAACATGAGTAAACGCAGCTTACGAATCACAGCTAAATGCATTTCTTTGGTTATCTCATTCCCTCCGTGTAAAAGAATGAAACTGCGATTCGTCGGGCAAAATAATTTTGCATTTTCAATCATTGTAAGAAAAAGTTAAATACCAATACTAAGGTATATTGATTAGATACTACATGCACTTAACTTGGCAGCTAATGATGTGATGTAATTCAGTGGACGAATGGTAAAGTTTTATCTAGGAATGCGAACCGTCCATCCTGTAGTAATGCACTGTCCGAAGTCAAAGGTGGAACAAAGTTCCATTCTTTGATAGTTTAATTTAGAGTTTCATGGGATTTTAATCCAATTTCTTTATCATTTGCTAAACTTACAACTAGTAAGCACCATTTGTCGTTTGTGAAAGGATTTATTACTCCGGGTAACAATGATAATTAAAAAGTATCCATAAATTCAATGAAAGGCTTTAACAGTCACATACAAAAAGTCATTTCATACTATCCATTCAGTCATTAACAAAAAATAAACATTTGCATCCTAATTGCCTTCTACGATCGTTATCTTTCATTTAAATATTACTCCATGAATTGGGAAAAAATATGACATACTTGCTCCAACAAGATGTGATCGCGCTTTTTCCTCGTCATTAACCAGTAAAAATATGTAGTCCAAGGGAATTGAGCTTATTAAATCCAGAGTAAACCATGTTCGAAGGTAATGCTTGGCAATTTTCT
Source organism: Hymenolepis microstoma (assembly GCA_000469805.3). Lineage (NCBI taxonomy): Eukaryota > Metazoa > Platyhelminthes > Cestoda > Cyclophyllidea > Hymenolepididae > Hymenolepis > Hymenolepis microstoma. Next base: position 1,955,012 of record LR215995.1, on the reverse strand, counting down.
TTGGATTCAAGATGATTTCATCTGCAAACTGATTTGTTAAAATGCCTAAATGAAATAAGAAATAATGCTGAAATATCGACAAGGCATTAGTTAATAATTGCACTATGAGACATATTGCATTGAAATATGTAATAGAAAAATTAAAATTATAATCCTAAAATCTTATTTAAAATAATTTGCTATAATCATTAAAAAGCACTCAAATACCAATTAAAGGAATAACATGATGTATATGAATAAAACAACACAATATCCTTTTTTCAAACACTTTTCCATTTTCTAACTTTAATTTGTCTCTCTACCTGTTTTCCCTACATTTCATACAACTACAAGTTAGAAACAAATGTGTAAATCATTAATGAAATTATTTCCATTAAATGAATACTTTTTCTTGGTTTTTCAGTCACAACATAATACATCGGGTCGAGGAAAATAATTGTTCAAACAGCACCCGGGTGATGAAATTTACTTGTCATTATCTTTAAATAAATTACGTCTATGCAAAGTTAAATTTTTAAAAGGCAAAATTTACCTGTGCGGAAATTTACAGCAATATCCAGTAAAAAGATGGTATCAGAGACACAGTTGAAAACGATGGCTTTTGTTTCTCTATTTTCTAGGAAAAAGGCGATCAATACAGGTAGGATAATTAGATTTGCGATGAGCATAACAAGCATCAAAAGGTCCCAGTAAAATCTAAAATGAGAGGAGAAGTATTGTTTAAAATTTTGTATTCTGAGCATTTAATACAAGTGTAATGGAAAAAGCATGAAGCAAGCTAAAATTTACCTAACATACTCTTAAAAATAGGGTTAAAAAATAGATTTTTTAATATTTTTCTGGTTGAATAATCTGAAAGAAAATATCTCAATTCACCACTCATTTTGATCTATTTTTTTTAACCAAGGGTGATTTTTTTTCAATTTCTTTCCAAGCATAAATTTTTGCTAGGCTTACTAAGAAGAATCCGTGTTTCAACTCGAATGCTCTAGACTAAGTGTGTGGAAGTCACTAAATCTGATGCAGGCTGAACCCTTAATATAATGTTTCATTTCTGCATTGAAACTGTCAAGGTAAAATGCCTAAATATTTATGCATACAATTTTTGCAATTTTAACTCATATGCATGCACCCTACATTTGCCTCAATAAAGACGTGATATCCTTAATACCAATGAATCGTGCAAAAAATAAAAGCGATTTCACTTCAACCTCTGCTTCTACATTAGTCCTGTCAACTTTTGAGTCAGGTAAGTGTTTTTACTGTTGGCATGGAGAACATTAATATATTCCAGTTCAAGCAATAATCTCCATAAATGTAGCCATTCCAATTGTTGAGGCGCTATTCATTATATTCGGATGTAAATGATTGAATTCACATGTTATTAATAACCAACACTGTTTTATCTACTGATGAGACAATAGAAGACTGCTTAATAGTTTATTTGTTTTTTGAATTTGAACTACAGGTATTTATTTGGTGAACATGAAAAATCATTAACAAGTAATCACAGTTTCTTTTTGATCTGCAAACTCTACTTACTTTTGATAAAATAATTACGAATTCTGTCAAAAAGCGTGGAATTGTGTAATACCTGTATAATCTAATGAAGATCGAACCGATGATCGAACATTTAAATAAAAATTCCCAAAAAGGAAACAATTTGAATTTATTAGACTGTAAATGTGGGCTGACGATATGTTCAGTAACATATTTAAACTCAACAAGTGAATTCACTATTTAAAGTAGTAGAAAAGCGCGGCTCTCCAGCAAAACATAAACAAGTAAAAAAATGTCGTTTATAATAATACTTTGAGATTACAAAATAAATAAAGACATTTCTGTAGTATGTATTAATACAGATAAGTCATTAGATAGAAATATGTAAATTGGTATTTGAGAGGAATTCGTTTTTTCTTGAAATCGGGATGGGATTGATACGAAAGGAACTGCACGTTCTAAGTAAGCACAATATATATATATTATATATATATATATATATATATATATATATATATATATATATATATGTATTTCAAACAAGTCAGCAAACATTTTAACGCATTTCTTCTTGATAATGCCCTTTAGTTTGCCCTAGATATCGTAAATTGAATGCTAAATGAATTGCAATCATATTCTCTAGATAAGCAGAGAAAGTATTTAGTTAAAATTACCTCTGAATTTAAACTGAAAGAATAAAAGCATTTCGAATGAATTCAACCATTCAAAATTATTTCCTTGCATTGACTATTTCCACTTAATGCAATCCAAATTTCGAAGTGGTTGATATGATAAATTAATAGGGATACTAATCATTCTACTTCATTTAGGTCACTAAATAAGCTCATAAAATGTGTTTCCCGCTACCTCCATTCCCATGACTCTACTGTCTCATTCCCTCCCTCCCCCTCCCTCGTCCTCCCCCCCCTTCCCAATCCAACCTCTTCCACTCGCTAAATCTATCTGTCTACCAATCACGCTTTACTCATAACTGCAGTCCCTTTCGCGTGTTCACTTTATGCGCTCTCTCTTATATTTAGAAGTAAAAAAAAACTTATCGTTGCATCGCAGTTGCTAGTTGTGCAATGAGGGCGCAGGTATATTGGCTAGCAGCATAAATATGCCTTAAAAACTACAGCCCATTTTTTGTTCCTACTTGTATATTTGCAGAGTATGATGAAAGGGCATAAGATAAAGCGTTGTTTACTCGTAAGTCTTCTATGATCTTTAAAGTAATTTCAAATAGGTTAATATAGCTGTTCAGTTTTGTAAACCTTTACAGAAAGAGTCTAGATGAAATTGCTATTCGCATATCTAATTTTATAACATGTGTGAACGTGAAAGAACCATAATCCTGTCATTAAGCCTGACTTTTCAATAATGAAACAATAACTTTTGCAAAAAATAAAAAAATGATGTGAAAATAATTGAGAACAGATGATATGAGCATCTACACGTTACTCTTTTACTTTAATACAACACAAATACTTATTAAATTTCATGACAGAAAATTTGATCTTATTATATTATACATATTTTTCCCAAGTCTCTCGTAAATTCTTTATTGAGCAACTAATATTTTATGATTGATTCAAAATAAAGAAGAAAATAGCAGAATGTTGAACATGCTTTGAGAATCTATTTACTTCCATATTTTAGGCGCCACACAACTATTAATATATAACGCAAAGTGGCAAATCTACTCGCCTGTGAGATCACAATTCATGTTTTTAGCGCATGTCGTACAAGTTCTAATTTTTCTTGAAATTATAAACTGACGACAATTTTAGAAATAAATTTCTTCAACATAAACTTTGGAATATAATGCCTTTGCCGAAATTAGTGTTGACAACTTATTTCATTTTTTACGGTAGGAGTATGGATTATTAATTCAGCCATGAAATATAAACCTAAGTGAGGAGAATTTTTAGGGCTGATAATTCATTTTCTCGTGGAAATATCCTTTCAAAATCATCAGATTTTGGAAGAAATGTACTTTACTCCCCATATTGTTATCACTGATGCAATCTACGCATAAATGCACCTTAATATAAGCTGAAATGAATTGCAAGCCAAATTTTGGACAAAGTGGAAAGGTCAAATTTACATTTTGCCACCGATACTTAGTGCCGTTTCTTAAAATGTCAAGTTGTTTATTATCTGAAATTATTCACGCCATTAGATAAAGACTGGCAAGAAGCTATAATAAAAACTAAATTTACCACCTCTATTAGAAGTTTTTTTTGGGATAAAATGTAGAGAAATATTCAGCTATGAAGTTATGCAATTGATGAAAAAAGCGTCAAAAATTGTCGAACGCTAAGACTGCATTCCTTCCGCAAATAGAAGGCAATCGAATAAACATTTTATAATACTCAATATTTAGTAAACGTTGTTTGTTATTAATTGACAAGTGCATTTACTCCCTTCCAAGCATTTACACATATTATGTTCTAAAGGGCAAATAACATACGAGAGATTCATAGAAACGTTGGTATTAATCAAAAAGAGTTTAAGAAAATGTTCAGCAACCTTTTGCAAACTTACCAATGTTCCTTGAACTAAAAGCTAACCGAGAATATAGAAAAGTCAAAGCCCTCTAATATGGTTGACAACTGTTAATGCACAAATTCAATTAAATATTTTTTTCGCCACTACAATCTAATATCATGTTGTATGCACTCCTGTATTTCTTCTTATTTTGCTGTTTTCTCTAAATTAAATTACCCAGACGAAACTTGCTTCTGTTAGTTTTAAAAATGTTTAGACAGTATATTTTTAAGTACGTGTAGAATTCCCCGTTATGGAATAGTCCCATGGTGGAACGCTTTACGGTTGGCTGTCCAACCTACGTAAATTGATCTTTTGAGAAAAAATTAATTAGGGAAATTCCATTTAGTTATTATTAGTAAGCTATCAGATACACTTTGTAAGTGTTGTTCAATAGCACAAGCCAACTTTATAAATATATTTTCAATAGCCAAATTGTTCATTTTACAACATTTTCTCAAGTCTCATACTTAATTATATTAAGGTCCAAAGTCATGCATTTTCCAATCGATAAATGGCTTTTTTACCTTTGTGCATATACTAAAATTATTAGCTGTTGGCAAAAAAGGGACGGAGTTTACCTTATCCACTCCTAGATATTTATTACATTTATTCGTTATATCTAATGAAATCCTAAAAAGGATGACTTTCTAAGCAGCACATTTAAAGTTATTTAAAATGTTTGCCTAAGTTTATTTAATCTTCACCTTGATAAATGTATAACCTTGCTCTCCACTTGATCTTCATATTGGTAAATTAGGTCACTATTAGAATTCAGGCGTGTGTGTAAGAGAAGCAAACGTCGATTACTTTTAATTATAATAGGAAAAATGTTTTCTGGATTCTCATCTCATATCTTTGGTATCTAATGAAATAAATCCAACAACAGCACGAAATTAGCTTATGCACTCTTTTTTGTTTTCTTGAAAAAAGAAACCTCTACTAACCAACTAGAAATGTCGGGAGTAGGAAAGTAGAATAATTGAGTAGAGAACATGGATAGAAATGAATTAGATTGCAAAAATTATCAAGACGTTCGGAGAGTGTTTAATGCTTTAATATGTTTATTATTTATGAACTAAATGTAATAATTTATCGCATTTGCCATATTTTAAATAAATGCATATGTGGAAATGTTTCCTATTCTATTGGGATATCAAACTGAATTGATCGAATTCCCAGGCTAAATTATATGATACCTTATTAGAAAAGTATTTAAAAAAATGTGAATATCTATTTCTATTCACCTCTTATTAAATTATGCAGATTTGTAAAACTATGCTTGAAACAGTAAAGAATGTGGGGAATAAAAGGATAATTTAAACGAATTTGTTGGGACATAGAAGTTTACATTTCTGCCATTTCGAATTTTGTTACTTGACACCCTTTCTCGTGCTGGGATAACTTTCAATTGATTAAGAGAGCTTATTGAACGGTTGATTTATATTCATGATGAATTAGGCCACGGCAAGTTACTTGTATCTTTGTTTCAAACATTTAGTAGTAAATGGGATTAGCGGCGTTACCTTCAGTTTACCACAAGCAACAATAACTCAAAAAGGTTCATGATGATTTACATGTACCTATTTAATCGATTCACATCGATTTTAGTGGACGAACTTTCACAACATTAACCTTTTCGACTTTTTTCGATACCTTTTAAATTTATGTTGATTACAAGCACATACAAACTTTAAACTGATTAGAAGAAAAGCTTAATGCATAAGAGTGAATGGAAATTATGTCGTACTATAAATGCTATTCTTAATGCTCATATGTTCTTCAAATGCGTGGAATATAGACAGTTGTTCGATAGTCTCTACTAAGACAAGACCAAGTGCCTTTGAGGGTCAAAGGAGATATTTTCAGAACGATGCTTCTTTCAGCTTACTAAAATACCTTCACTTCATCAATTATGCCGTGATTTCTTAAATGTTATATACCAGAGTTTAGGTTGCTTTATAATATATCTTCTCTGCTATTAATCATGCGTTTTAAATATATATCCGCGGTGAATATTACAGTACTTCTATTTCTATGGTATTGACACTAAAGCGATTTTGTCACCATATTTCAATTTCAATTAAAAACGGCGAATCCGAATTTTTCATTTTAATAAGTTTCCATTCCATTTAATATCTAATTTATTTAAAGTTTGCATTCAAAATCAACAAATAGATTGCAGAATATTGTTAATTCTATAATTAAGTAATTATACGAGAAAAATTGTAAAATGTTATTTTCTATCAAAAAATACTTAAGCAATCCCCTCAGACATCTATTACAATTAATTATGATTCGAAAGCCAAGATTGGATTTGAATGAAACTTCATTTTATTTACTCATTTATTATTTAATATTTGTAATTTTAACTGGAATGGGTGCCCATTAAAAATTAACTGGAGTCCTTATTTAATCAGGCACTCCGATGTTGACAATGAGATAGGCAACAAATTGAATAGCAAATCGAACAAACTTCAGCAAACTATGAAGTAATGGTCTTTAGTTTAGCCTCCGTAAGCTGATAAACATTTTAATAACCGCATGACTAAATCAATTATGGAAAAAATATACATTATGTACACGTATATATTATTGAATAAACATGTAAAATTCAAGAAACACTATTTCATCGAAGCCAGGCGGAATCTATCTTCTGTTCTACCCAACTCAAATACTTCCTCATTCTATAGTGTTACAAATCCTTACAATCTACTACTGATAGAGTATGGCAAAAGTATAATTGATCTGCGATAGATGATTGAACTGAAAATTGAAGGTTACCAGATTTATAAGCTTCATTTTTAAATTTCAAACATTTACTTCCACCACAAGACACAAATTTACTAAACGGTGTTAGGTCTATATTTTTTGATTTCCCCATTTCACTCAAAAGAGTTATTGAGCACCTCATAAAGCATATAACATATATCCGGCAGTGGCACTATAGTTTTCAAATCGATTGATCCAGATAGCAAATAAGATCTGTCATTTTAAGCTTTAATTCATTTACATTAATGACTGATGATATCCGGGCTTAAACACCATTTGTATCTGTTTCCGTTCCATAAATTATTATTGAATTTGTTAAAGTAAAACAGTAAATACAGGATTAATGTCAGGGGTCATCGTTGCAAGGTAAGTGGCATGACCAATCATACTACTTAAAGAGATCTAAGGCATTTGATGTTGTCGCTCTTCCTAAGTTTAAGAGTTAAAATAATAAAAATAGACAAGTTGAAAATCAGTTATGATTATTGATTATTAATAATCCAACATTCGTTTATATAGTAAACACAACTTTACAAAATTTGGTAGTTTTGAATGATTGGTGTAAAAATGTCTAAAGTAGGAAAAGTATGACAGATTAGAATGGGAAAATATACCCAAGATTTATTTCATATACATGCATTTGAGAAATCGATTAGCGATAATACGGAAATTACGCTTGAATTGTGATTAAGTATTACTTCTGAAAGCTATGCATTCATGAACTGCAGTTTCTTCGAATGCATTAATTTGATTATAAGAGGATGCAGACATTTAATACAACAAAAAATCGATTTCTATCATAAAGCAGAGTTTTGAAATAAATAAAATTTGCCTACTGTTATATAAAATTTGTGAAGATTTGATCAGATTTTCATATTTTTATTAGCAACAGTATATAAAAAAGTTATCTTTAGATCTTCCTTTTACATTACAACTACTTGAAAAAGGAAGTTTTTACCTTTTAAGTCATGCCCTTATTCTTAAAATAGGAAGTAAGTTAAATTTTCTGGAGGAAATTGAACAGATCAAGAAAGCTGGCTTCCTGAAATGGAAAGGGCTTGGAAAGTGTTGATGATTATCAATTTTTTTCCTTCCCAATCTCTGTTTATCCTTTATTTTATTACAGGACAGCTGATCTTCTACCTTCAAAAATAGCACTTATATATTTATCAGCAATAAAGCGAGTGAATTGCCTAGCGACAGCTTCAAAATTTACACCTGTTTATTAGATAAATTAACTCATAGGATAAATATACAGTCTTAACTACACTTTTCGTACCATGATTAGTGATAAATAACGTGTGAAATATTAAGGAAGAGCATTTGAGTTACCTAAAGTTGCTTGCCGGATGTATAATCCACTTTCCTTGTTTCCTTTGTCTAGTGCGTTCTTTGTTCAAAGCAACTTTAGTGCCAAAGAGTTTCTTGGCAAGTTTATTATCGGATGGTTGAAAAAATAGTAAAAACTGTTCCTTCCAATATTCCTTCGATCTTTGCTTTGAGGACTCATCAACGCCTAACCCAGCGTCCCTTTCAACATCACCCGCTGGTTCCTTTTTTTGATCTTCTTCATTCAAAATTCGTGGAATGTTAAAACTAAGCTTGATCTCTTTCTCAAAATCCTCCATTGTCTGAAGCTGAACATCTCTTTTTCCAGCTTTGATTGAAATATTCTCATCCAAATGAACGGTATTATCATCAATTGAGCCTCTATTTTGTTCCAAATATCTGTCAGATTGGCTATGTCTTCTATTTATGGATACTCTATGGCCATCTTTTAAGTATTCTTCATCTTGGCACAAGGGGTCCAAAATATGGTCTGTGGGTAGGGATCGAAGACTGCCTGTGTCTGATGGATTGTATAGTTCATTTAGAATTATGTTAGTCTGTTTAACACCTCCGAGTTTATTAGATTGAGCATACGGTGGGGTATCCTGAGTAGATTTTGGAATTGATGGAGATGAAGTTGCGTTATAAAGAAGGGGACCTTCAGAGGGATCGCCTGTGGTGGTACAATAATTCAGTTTTTTTCTGCTTGACGGTGCTGCAGATTCAATAGGCATTCGAACAATTGCATTTGTCACGGAGAGCGTTTTACGCAAACCGAAATCAAGCCCACGTTTGCGAACAGATTTCGATTTCTGAAGTGCCGCCGGTAACTGGAATCGTAAACCTGATACCTGTTTTGCGTGGAAAGATCCTGATTTTAATCCGGATCTCGATTTATTTGAAGCATTTATAAACTCATTGACTGGTGTTATGCTGGAGAATATTGTTTGAGTGTGCTGAGATGAAGTTGGCGGTAACTCAATTAGAGAACTAGATCTCCTTTTAACTGCAGAAAATCGTTTACGGTTTTCGAATTTTACATCTCGATAAAGTCCACTTAGGATTGGAATTTCATCAGTATCAACTTCTTCTGGTGTCAAGCTAGATTTTTGGGAATGGAAAGATCGACTGTGGTGCCACGCGGCTTTATTTGATCGAATATTTGGTCGTGACCAGACATAATCTTTTAATGGATTTTGATAAAAGTAAGCCGTACAGTACTTGCATCCTCGCTCATGGCCAGACAATGCCACACTCTTGGATCTTCCGTAACGTTGTAAACCAGAGTGCCAATTTGAAGGCTCTCTAGATTCCTCTATGGCATCGTTGAAGTGGTGATGATTTGTTTTGTGACAATCTGGACAAGCCAATATAGGTATATCGAGAAGAGGTTTGCCAGGAAAGCTAGCGTCCGCCTTCTGCATTGCGGCTAGAGTGACTTCTGTCAGTTGTTCACTCAGTCTTCGCATGGCGGACCATTTTCTTCCACTGTCAGTTATCCTGCCACTCGATAGATTAAATTTGTCTGGATTTACATCAGGCATGCTTGAATGGCTTCCATGAAATCAACCCCATTTGTGTGCAATGATGCCTTCACTAAATATGTGTCTTAATTTAGTAGGGTACAATTTTTGCGCCGTTGCTGATTGGCAAAGGTGAGGATGACTTTATTGGTGGATGTAATCAGCTGTTGGGATAAGTTAAGCTACAGCTATTTCATTGGTGGATTCTTTTCTATTAAATTACCAGTTCTACGCCTTACCTTATTTAAAGAATATCATGCACAATTGGTCAAATTTGAGCAGATCAGTATTCAGTTAATCCGGGCATACAAATTATAACGAGCGAAGACATAAATTTGATAAAATTATTGGAAACACATACACCTATCTACCTCTTACCTATTTAATGAAGAGTAAATCAGGATTAATTGTACCAAAATTACGTCAATACGTAATTGATAATAGTAAGTCCTTTATATGCTTATTAAAATTATAGCCGATTGAATACTTGACTGAATTTGACTTTATCTGTAACTCTTTGAAAACGCACTGCTTCAATAGACGTTTTGAAATTATTTGAAGTCCAGTGCATTCAGAAACTATCTGCAAGTATTATGGCAGGGCTGTCTTGAGCTTTCATAGAGCCCAAATTATAATTAATCTACTCTGAGGAAATACATTTTGTGACTGCATCACATGATAAACGCGGCTTAAGTACTATCAATGAAGGGCAATAAAATTGGCCAAAATAAAGCCACTCGAAGATCACTCAAAAGAGATGGAGAAACAGAGACAGTTGGTGGTATGTTTTATTACACTAACGAATGGAAAGAATTTTTTTGCAAAATAAATTGGTGAACACATTCTCACAAACTCATATGGTTCTTCGTCGTGTAGATTTGGAGTAGAAAAATTCGAATTTTTATACAAAGTACATGTTAAGTAAGTCTTATCAAAATTCAAATGGAAGAAGTGGTTCATTTTTTAAGCCTTTTCTTATGAATGTAAGTCACCAAACTCCAGTGTTTAATCACTAAATGGCCCTTCTTTCCTGAGTGCCTCTACTGTAAGTGATCGTGTAAACCCCATTCTGAGTTACTCTAAATGGGAGTAGCAGTTCTATTACATGTTGTTTCATAGTCAAAGCTCGATAATCTAGTTACAGGTGCATCTTTATTCAATCTTTTGTCATCATTTATGATAGCGTTTGGATTTATTTCCATTTTTCTTCGTAGTTTAAAAAAAAATTGAATCACGTGTAAGCTTGCGTAGCTTACTTTCTCACTGCAGTACCATGCTTTAGTAACATGTGTAAAGGAAATCAGTTAACTTCCGGAATAGAACTGAAGATGTCTGATCGCAGATAACTTATGATTCATGTTACTATAGAGGAAAGGATGAGCTAAAGAATCGACGCAACTGATTATCCCTAAAAATATCGCTACCTTGGAGTGATGTAGAAATCTCCCCGTTTCCCTTATTATCCACCTTTTCGTGTTAAAATTTTTCAAGATGAATCAAACGAAAGGTCTGAATTAAGCCATATCCGTAGTAAATCAACCAGGACGCAAAGGAGGTTTTTGGTTCGACCGTCTCAATATTATTATAAAACCAGCAACTGTGTTACTTTTTCTCTCAATTACCAAAAATTTCCACCTAGGGAAAATTTGGGCAAACCGGTGAAATAGAAAACTGTCTGCGATATGCGAATGTTTAATAAAAGGAAAGAAAGGCATTTTTCACTATTGACAGGATCACTGCATCTTCGTCGCAATTATCAGCAAGAACTTCTATTGTTTAATTCTCAACTGTTTTAAGTTTTAAAGCGATAAAACTGATTTTTGTAATTTCATCCCTGGTGCTGACATCGACTTCAGCAAATCACTGTGAATGGTCATTTGAAAAAGAAAACTCATGCCATCGGTTTTGTTGCACAAGAAGAGAAGAAAGGCAGTACTTTTCATTCTTCAAGTCATTTTTCCATCGTTTGATTCAGGCATTTACATTTCAGTATGAAACAAATTTCTTCTAAGGGACATACCCATGTTTCCTGAAAAATAGCAGTACTCAAGTTATTTAGTTCACCGTTTTAATTTAAAAACGAAAGATGAATCTATAATAAAATTGTAAGAAACTTTAATATCTGTGATTTTAAGGTAAAACTTTATCTAAAATAATTATTCCATTAAACTCAAAAATTATATTAACTCAAAAAAATCAAAGCCATACCTAACCCATTTACAGGGTCATCTTTTCTCTCATATATTTTTTTTATTTAAAATTTCTAGAAAAAGAAAAAATATAATCGAAACTAATTAGTTGAACATGTAAGGTAAGAAGTAAAATAAAAATATTCTTATTTAAAGCACTTAGTATTGAGACGACTTCAATTAATTGAATAATTATTACAAAATAATCAAGAAAAAAAGCAAAAAAACACGAAAACAATAGAAGCATCTTGTAGTGGATTAGCTACCTAACTAAGCCCTACTGTACCCAGAAACCTCAGTGGCAGATTCTCCTAGTTCGTAAGACCCCTCCCAGAATTAGCTAAGCTATTGCAAAGCTAAGGAGAGACAGAGGTATCCAGGGGACGCGTTTATTCTAGATATGCATGGCGTGGAGTGTAACAAGGGAGAAAGCTTAGTCATTCACAATGGCGGATTAAGTAAAACAAGCAGAGGCTTTTGATTGGCCATTGGCTGTGTGTCCTCGCACTCAATCCGTACGCGAAGTTGAACGGCCGCACCTTCAAGTCACGCTGTGCGCTCATGCGATGACGTCCCACAGCTTTACCGTTTATGTCAACGATGACCTATGGCTTATATTAGAGCATTCGTAAACCAAATGATTAATTTCTTCACTTTTTTGCTTTAAAAAGTGTCTTAATAGATAGGAATTTGAAAAATTTATCGTTTTATTAATTTATTTGGGGAGATTTTCATACTTCTATGGAAAAAATTATTTATGTCTGTATTTCTAAATTCAAAATCAAAAGTTTCACTTCTGCATCTGGATAATATTTCGGATTTTAGTAGTAAAATATATTGAAGTCTGGTTAAATTTAACTTCGCGAACAATTATTCAACGCAAACTTCCGAATGATAATTCTAAAAGAGGTTTTTTTGAAATATAAGTTCTGCTAACATTTGCTTTATAACGTGAAATTACTAATTATTCAATGTTATCCAAGCTTATCATCTAGTGAGAATCTTAAAATTTTATTTGCAACCCCAATATAAATAAATAAATCCTGCTCTGAAGCATAGTTAGTTTCATTCTGAAGAAAATCTTGAATTCATTTTTGAAATAATTACAATAATTGTCGAAGTCCAACATAGCATCTTAATTCAGAAAAGGATGGGATGAATTTTGTAGACCTTGCGTGGTATATTTGAATAAAAGAGAGAAAAGCATTTCAAATCAAGTTGAGAAACGGATATTTTGAACGACATCTTTAGTTCAGCTAACAGATACCCAGGGGGCTCCAATGAAAAAGGTTTGAGACGTTGGCCTTGAATACTGACTATAAATTCATATTAATATTCTGAATTCCACTATTTTCAAATATTGGAATAATTTAATGTAACATTCTCAAAACTTTGGAATTAATACTAAATTCTGCCTAAAAATACAAATCTCATCCAACTACAAATTACTATATTTGTCACTGAGATTGCTGATACTTGTTCAATTATTTACAAAATTTTACATTCGACATTGTATTTGGAGAAAAATGCCTTGCGGGAGATGAGAAAATTTCAATTTCTCTCTAGTGCTTTAGTTGATCCTGCGTTCATCAGGATGTGTTTTAAAATATTTTATCTTTGCTACAGGAGGATTTTGAAGCAAACCATAAAATTTAATTAAAATCATAGCCGCGCAACGACTACTTACAGAGACCTTTATTACAAATTCATCCGTTGCCCACGCGCAATATTTACTTCGCCATATGCATGATATGGGCTGAAAGATACGTTTTGATGGCAGAAGAATATATAATTTAATCCAAATTCAGCATCTTCAGATGTCAGTTGATTCGAATCACTTGTAGATCTAGTGTTATATTTGACATGTATTGAATGGGCCATGTATAATTTGGTGAGCATGTAAATGGATATAAGTTTGTAGTTTTGGTCAGACACAGGTGATATTTATACAAAGCTGAAATCGTTATATAATAAAGCTTGGTATTTGATTAGATATTTCCCAAATTATATAAAAAATAACATGAGAATATTAGAAAGCGGATAGAGAGAAAGTAAAGGATACGAAGTACACATTCTGTTGGTGGTTATAACTCGTTGGTGGTTCTCATCGCGTCTCGACTTCTGATAATTGATGTGTGTTAGGCATTATATTTTTCACTAGTTATTTCTAGACCGCTATCTTGGCTTTCAGTAATTAGTCACATGTAAATGCTAAATTCATCATAAATGGCAGGTATGTGATTAGCTTTAGTCAGTTAGTAATTAAAACAAAAACGATATTGAAAAAGCTTTCATCGGTACTAACCTCAATATTTTTCAAAATATAATACAGTTATATTCTTTTTCATGATTGAATAAAGTAAGCCTTTCTAAATAATTTCAATTTTACATCACAGTTAAAAGCTTAGGAAACGCATGAGGATTTAAAGTTCAATGGAGTGTCATTTGCGATCCATAAATTTAAATGCAAAAATTTAATTTGAAGGTCGTTTTCATGAACCAATCATAAATCTTTAGGTCAACGGCATTTGAGATAGGTATGATGTTGTATTATCAAAAGGAAAGCAATTGATAACCAACGAAGTGATAGGCGTGAATTCTTTCTTATTATTCCAATATAGACAAGATATGATTAGGCTCGTTATAGGTAAAAATGGGTGGTTTTAGTTAGTAATTACAGGACTAAATAGCGTAATCCTAGTACAATTGTATACTTTTTATTAAATTCACATGGTAAAAGTTTATTTCATATCAACCTACTATTTACTGAATTAACCCACTTGTGCATAAGTAGATTGTGCATTCTTCGGTTTGTTGCCAGTCAACGGACCCTTCTCTCTTTGATATTACTCTTTGGTATGCCAATCAGTCGGTCGTAAATCAATTTTAAGTCATTAACTCACAAAGACATGTGTATGTAATCAAATGCTCTACCTATTTTCTGACTTGTTTGAATATAATTTATTTTATTAGAACCGATTCCAGTGATCCGAGGCAATGTAAAAAATGTTGCCAAGGCGGTTTCTTTTTCTAATTCCCAGGGGATGGTAATAACTTTCGTTTCGAATTCTGAGTAAATTATCCCTAAATAAATAAATAAATAAATATATATATATATATATAGCATTTGTCCTGTGGTAATTTTCAAACATTTCGTCTAAATACTCATCTGGAATGTCTTTTAATAATGTTGTCTTAGATGATTCGCAAGTTTCAGAGATAATATTGTGAAACGTATTTTTAAGACCTACAATGAGATTTAAAGGCGTTTTATATTCAACGAATAGAGTTGATTTTGCCTTTTCCCAAACCATAGTATTAAATAATTATTTGCTGACAATAAAACAGATGTTAATGGGAACTAGAAGATTGAAATAACTCGTAATTCTCTATCATAATAAAATTAAGGAAACAGAGGCAAAATGTTGACGCAAATGGAAATCTTTGGGAGCAGCTATGATACAGTTGAAATTTTACTATTAAAAAATTTAAAATTTCCTTATTAAAAGCTGGGCGATTGTTAAAACATTTCCTTTATATGATTTATATTTCTGCCCATGTTAAAATTTCCTTATTTTGACTAAAGTTGTGTGAGTCTAGTTATCTTAAAATTGAGTTAGGTTTTATAATCTGTCAGTTCCCTGGCCTTCAGGAAAAACATTTACTAGAAGTAATTAAACGGCCCTCAAAATTATTGAATTGATCGTTTTACTCTGGCCTCACATATACACATGTCAGGATTGACTAAATACTGATTCACTTGGGACCAATAAGTGTGACAAATGCCTGATTTTTTCTTACAGTCAAGTCGAGCGTCGTAAAAGGCTCCATTCAGTGAGTTTGAGGATAACTAAACGCAATTTTTATTACTGCTGTATGTCAGAATTTCTATGATGTAATTTTGCTCTCGTATGGAGGAAATGTTAGAAATTGTATCGTGTAGTTAATTATCTATGAAATTGTTGAAGCAAAATTCACATCAAAATTACCTAGAAAAAAATAATTTTAAAAGTACTGCATACTATTCTATTGCGTTTGACCTTTGAATAGCATAATAATTGGGCTACGGGCTGGCATTCTGGCAGTTTGATTTGTTCACCTATATTAGAAATCGCAAATTAAAGCCCAAAGTTATTTTTCGTTTAGTATTTAAGAATAATTCGAAACATCATCACCAACTTGAAGTTATTAATATTGCAATGAGTTTCACTTTTAATCAAGCAACCCAGGTTTATGGATAAAACTAAACTATGGAGTATTATGGGGTGACCATAGAAAAGTTGGGATAACTAAAGACGGTAATTAAAGAAGAAGTTTTCTTCAAGACTAACAATCGGAGTTGTGAAATAATTGAACAGTAAAGTTAAAAAACGGCTGCAAAACTCTCGTCGAAGTAAGAGACTTTCATCATTAAGAGAAAAATAGTTAAAATTACGAAGGATTTTATAATAAATACTGAAAAAGGATGTCATAAGTGATCAATATATCTGTCTAAAATATTGTCCGGTATAGTTTTCAATGCCACGGTAGTGCGCATTAATAGCAAACTGCATTCCATGATAGTTCGCCGTTCCAGATAACGGACAAAACATTACCGGTTTTTTGTTGTTGTTGTTGTTGTAATCTCCGTCTGATGGCTTCAAAATCTACGCCAGTAGAATGCTTTTTAAAATCATTCCATGAAAAACTCAATCTTTTTCCATGAAATAGGTTAATGTTGTCGATAATGATCACTGTGTGTGCTAAAAGATGAAACAGAAATAAGATCACGCAAATATTAGGTTCCACAATTTTGCCCACGGGAAGCTGATATCTCAACTAGGAAGAAAGACGAAGTACGTTTTCGTTCTGATAGTATTTTTTTTAAATTTGTATTCAAACTATATTATAACTATTATATTTATAATTATATAAATTCATATAAACAATTTAATGGTTAACATTTATTTTTAAATTTGACCCAAAGGAAACTCAGAATGAGATATTAGCTTCCTTTATGTAAACCTCTTAATGATTATTCATAATTATGTTTATTTGCCTGACACAAAGATACGGAAAGAGGCAAAAAATGATTTGCTTATCAATATGTGGCAGTTCCATAGTTATGAGATTGATGCTGACAGTTGTACACTCTGACTTGCATAGTCAGTCGTATCAGAACGTCCTCTTCAACAAAGTCCAGATGAATGAGACCTCGATATCTTCTGTTTAGTCAAGTCAAGAATAGTTTTATAATCATTATCACACAATTAGTACGCAATTAAAAGATGGTACAAGGTCTGCATTTAAATGACTTAATTGTAATTCCGTTCAATAATTCACCACAATGTCTTATTAAACGATCCTACAATTTTATTAATGAAAAATGTAACAATGGATCATTTCACAAAGTAAAGAATAGGGGCCACATTGCGTTTACTCTTATTCAATATATAGTTATATATCAGTTATATTTCAAAAGTGAATCTTCATTAATATCCAGTCAAGTTACTTTTGACTATGATCGTTATCGTGGTCTAACATTTGTATCTCCAGGAGCTCTTCTACAACTAAAATTGCAATATCTTTTTATTTTGGCGAATCTGATAAATTTAACCAAATTTAGTACCTTGTGTACAAATCAAATGAATATTTAAGAATGGAAAGATTGAAAGTTGGGACATGGGTTTCCTATCTCCTGGTGGGACAATCTTGATTTCACAAGAATGCGAACTAAGAGCAGATATCCCTTAGTTAAGTTTGGACTTTTTTTGTAATTTCGAAGCAATTTGTTTGAGTAATAATAGAATAATTGATGAAAAGGCTAATAGAATCTAAATTGAATTTTTATCCACACGTTCTAAAATACACTATGTTTAATATTAAATTAATAATTTTATAAGGAATAATTGAGCTTTAAATAAGGTAACAAGGTAATTATAATATATATTAATTGACGAAAGATTAATTGATTTAGATTAGAAAACAAATGATTCAATTAAAAGGTAATAGAACAGAAGCCGTTGACTAAAAAGACATACATTTATGGTAACAAATATATTATTGAGTTTTTTATTCACGTAACACAACGATCATGATATAATTTTGGAGTGATTTTTAGAAAAAATCTTCACCTTTTTAATGAACAAATAATGAACAGCAAATTTAAAAAAAGTGAGAAAATAAATAGTAAAATGATGTGCAACTGTTATAATTGAATAATGCTGAAACCAGTAATCATAAAGCAGATTTTTTGTAGCAAAAGCATATAGTTAAGCTTATAAATACTTATTAATAAAATAGATTTGTAAGATAAATAGCCATTTAATAATAAATAAAATTTAATATTTGAATATTTATGAAACTGCACAAAATATTCTACACAATTCATATGAGTTTTTTTTTTTAAAGTTATTGGATCTAACAATTAATTGAATGTGTGTGATTGTCGAAGGAAGCCTATTGCATATTCACCCACTTCGCAGTGCCGATTTGTCAAATTCGACTGCTAGACTGGTGAGAAGTTGACAAATTTACCAGAATTTTAAATAATATACTGCAAACACTCATATTTATTTGAGTTTATAAAGATAAGCATGTCCTTTTAAAGTATTACAAAATTATCTGAAAATCATACAAATATAGGGTTAAAATAGAGTGGGTGGAAGGAGACTTGGTCGAATATGATTTAATACACGCACTCAACAAGCTATAAGAGTCGAGTCTACAAACAGACAAGACAAACACTAACACAATGCATATTTGTTCTGCTTAGGAGAATATGGATGACAAAATGCCTTAGTAATTACCGTATTCTGTCATCAACAGTTACCTCTTTAATAATCTCATCGCATTTCCTTTTCCAATCTACATGGAACGACCCATGTTAAAGGATTCTGTATTGCCATGTGCACAGTAATGTGGTCACTTCAAAAATAATGACTGTAAAAGGGAAGATCATGTGGATTAAATTTTCAGCCAAGCAACTTATTCAGACTCTGTCAATTCAAAAGTGTAAAAGTTTATCCTTCAAAGGTACGCAAAAGATGATAGCAAAATGTTGCTTCCATCGTAGGAAAAAATATCACTAAATGAGTTTTTCTTAGGTTTTTGCATTAGCTCAAATCCCAGACTACACCAACTAAATACGCGGGGAAAATGAAGGTGGGAGTGGCACGACCATCTACAATTTAAACTGATCTTATTTTGAGATGAATTAAAACTACATTTTAAAGTGAGCGACAATAAAGCGACAAGGGAATTTAAGTCTACCTTCATACTACTACGCCAACTTGAAAACCAATCCTCAATTTAAATTATGTTCAATATATTGAATAGAATTAAGCAAGGCAACGCCGAATGTTATGGCTTAAATTATCCATTGGTATTTGATTTGAATTTATTTGTTGTAAACGATACACTCTAGCTTTTGACGCTATTTTGTGCATTTAATGATTCGTTTTGGCACCCTGCTGTATCTGATGTGACCTGAGATGACCTCCACTGCATAACATGGGCTTTATCATCATTGCAGGTCAGTATTCCATCCCGATTAGATTTTACAGCTTTCAAAGTGTTTATCTAACGCCATGCTATTTAACCTCACCTTCTACGTTGAGACTTCACACCCACTTTGCTGGTACTGTACTTTTAGTGATTTTTGGTAGTCTCAGTGTACTTTGTACGTCAATCCTACGCACTTTCACTCTTGCTCTGTTTTAAAGATTGTCTCTACATGTAAATCTCCATATTTCTACATTAAATCTTAATTTTTAAAATTCTCATTGTGCAAATAACCTTGAAGATTCATCTTTTCTAATAAATAGAGTTCTAAAACCACGCAAGTTACAGTTCAAGTAGTCATTAAGGTGAACAAGTCACTTAAGCACGACTTATAAGCATCATAAAATCGATGGCGTGGTTGTTCAAATAATTGCAAATTTTAAACTACAGGTAAGGTGAGTGGCACGAGTCCGCTTTCACCTTATTATAGCAATGAAATTTCCTATTTTTCTGTTTATATCTCCCGGTGATGATCTGAATTAATTTTCCTTGGATTAGAATAATTGATATATTAGTAAATGGAATGTTAGGAGTGGTACGAAGGTTAGATTTCAGATGAAAAGATTTATTGATTTCAAAAGTTGCAACAATTTAAGTGCGCAGATACCAAAATTAAAATCCAATTTGTTTAATAAATGCAAAAAACTCATTAGCCTTAAAAATGATCATCAGTAGTAATTGGTTCTTCTTTTTGCCTTTTTAAACTATCTGAAAGAATCTGTATACTACAAATATGCCAATAATATATCCATCGCCCTATCAGTTGTGAAAATCGCGGTCATGAACTTTCACTTGTGGAAGTAGAAGGCATATATGGAAAATTTTTTTCTGGTAAAACGACGAAGGATCAAATTTCCTCTTAATTGATTTAGTAAATCGTTTCTTTGTTGCTTAAGCCCATAAATAGCAATCCAAAAATTAACAACCATATTCACTACGGCATGTAATTTCAATTGCTTTGATTATATTTTTAAATAAAGCTAAGAAAATCAGATCTTTAATGGAATTGAATACTTTAAGCTAGTTCCAATAAGAAAGAAGTAATCGGGAGTCGTTATTTTGAGAAATTCATATTCAATCTTCTTTAATATTGCTAATTCCATCATTAGATAGAACCAATAGCAATCGGCCGTATGACCTAAGCAGAGCAAATAGGAAGTGTCATCAAATTCACCTACAATTTTGAACTGATCTGTCCAAATCTTATTAGATCTTAATATTTCTGCCAAATTCTGTTGAAAGGGCTTCTCCTTGCGTTGAATTCCAATGTCTATCTTCTATTCTGTTTCTATTAGTGCCATTTTAAAGCAATTTATCGAAGAACAACTCTACTAGGCTTAAAAATTCAAGCTATTGATGTAACTGATATGGGCCCTCATATGCAAATATTCTCCAAGAATTTGAGAGGACTTTGTGCTAGTCGTCTTAATCTGAGACTTATTACGCAAAATGTCTGCCTCCCTCGCCAGACTCGTTACTGAAGACGTTTCTTTGTTTTTGTTGTCTATTATATCATTGCAAAGTACGATTTGAAAAGCATGTGAAGATATGTGCTTCAAGATAGTTATTTCGTAGTTAAAACGAACTTAACCAATTTTTGAAGTTGAGGTATCTGAGCTTTCAGTATCAGTCACAGTGGAATCCACTTTAGAGACACAATGTAAGCCATATTAATTTGTCCTGTCGTCAGAAGCGAATAATATATCTTCCTTATCAGTGTAATGCAATCGGAAAAAATCTATACGAGTTAGAACACGCATATACTCGCTGGATTTTTCAGAGAATATGTACGTAACTATTCGCTCTTTTATTAGTCTTGAGTAATAGCACCAAGTAATAGAATATTTAACCGCCTCAACAAGCAGAGTAGTGACGCAAATCGATGGTCTTTAAAAATTCTTGAAATTCTACTACCTGTCAATAAGAGGAACGAGTGTTCGAATATGGAACTGGCTCAAGAACCACTGAAAAAACATCTACGCAAAAAAACAGCTGATCTTAATAATGAGATTACACGTAATATTTAATCTTATCAGTACGAATAGCTAGGGATATAAGTATGCTGTCACTGCAGAGTACAAGGGTTCTAAGAAGTTCGAAATGTTGGCACACAGAGAGGTACACGACAGTAGCATTGAAGGGTCTGAAGAGGCGCATATTGCGCAATTTCGTCGTGCTCTACTTAAGTTTGATAGGCTACCTCCTTACTTTTTACAAAACTAGAAAACCAATTTTGCAGTAACAATTTCAGAGTCTTTTGGCTTATTTACTATCTGCATTCATTGCCACTGTCAGGCTGATTTTTGTCAAAATGACAGTAGACACCTTTATTTAACTAGCTAAAAGGTAGGCACTACTCTTTATTATATATATATATATATATATGATTACAAAATGGCCCGATTCTACCTCACAAACTATTCATCATATGGTTTATTTTTATTCTGCTTCTTTTGTTTGATTATTAGAAGAAATAGAAAGATTCTCTTACGTACACATTAGAGTATTCACTTATTTACTTCTTAATATATGAATTCCATTCAGTGTTTAGCATACAATGTCCTCGCATGCATATAGTTACAACATATTAATGACCAACTTAGAACAAAGTCACTCTGATATAAATTATGTTCAACTAACTATTCACCACTCACATAAACTGATTTGGGATGGTTGTTTGTGTCCACAAACGAACAAGTTGAACGAAAGGTGTGTTCCTGTTAAGCAGCTTCATATATACCAACAGTACTGAATTGAATGCTCTTTTTGAGTTGTCAATTTTCTGAATTTTCGTGAGTATTCACTTAAAATCATCGTCACAAGTAGTGATGATGTCATTGTAAACGAACAAAAGAATAGGTGTAATATGATGGTTATAACCCATTCAGTTAAGCAAAATATATTCGTTTAAAGCTGCTTATTAGAAGGAGAACAATATAAAGCCTATTATTTGTTTTATAGTTGTAATTTAGGAGTAAAGGTATTAATAACCGTAACTCCCATTTGGTTCCATCTAATCAACCTAGTTATTGCGTTATATTCCGACTTTATGAGCACCTTGATTACGGTACAACTATTTGATATATGAAATATACAGCGCTATACCAAAGCTGGCCAAAGGAATATCACAGGTTCCAGAACGTTCTAGAAGGTGCTCACCCAATACTGATTGAGTATCAAGGAGGCGCGAGAGTACAAGGGTGGTGCTTGATGCAGACTTTGCCCTATTATCTTAATATCCTTTTATTTTTTAGAATAATATTAGACATAGACTTTTACCATACCCATCAAATTCGTTTTTGACATACCATGAATCAAAAATACTATTTAAAACAAGTTGAAATTATTGTCTATTTTTGCCCAATGAATTCTGTTATGTCCCAAATAGGGAATTTTAACTTTCGAAAGTTTTTTCCTTACGAATAACTGGGCGTTGACGGTCGTGAATTAAATGGATTACGTTGAAACTATTTTCATAGAGCATGCTAAATGAGACCGAACTCAATGTCAAATCCCCGATGAATGTCTTATGATATTAATCCTTCTTTCCCGCAGTATTCATCTTAAAATATCACAGAGCCCTTAAACATCAAGTAATACGAGGATCAATTTGGAAAATTAAATTAAGATCAGTGGGCCTGGTTTGACTTAAGTACATCTAAGGAGTTTAGTTTTGCGAAATAAGTCACAACAGTGACAATGAAAATTTTTGAAAGAGATAAATGTGTGTTGCATGTTAAAAGAAATACAAATATCGAAGAAAATTTAGTTCAGAGACCAGTTAGAACCGGACACCACAAATCAGTAGTTATTATGCTTTGCACCGATAACAGCTAGCTTTCATAATATGCCGCCATTGAAGTTTCAATGCCCCATGTCCAAAGGCCAACTACTACAGACGATTCATATTTGCAGCATCTTCTAAAGTGACCAGCGCAAGCAATACCCTTGAAAAACTTCCCATCTACGCATTACCCAAGTAAATCGATATCTATATAAATGTCTACATGGTAATGTCCTTTAGAGCCTTTGTATTCCACCCCATTATGCAACTGAAATTGGAATATATTTACTTGGATATGAATGATATAATAATCATTCAGATGTGTAATGAGTTAAGCAAACCGCATACTTGAAATACACTTGTACATTTGCAAAATAATTATTTAATAAAGAAAGCTCTTCTGTCGGGCTTCTTAACTTTTGACTAACTTTTAGAGAAATAGATACAGTTTATTGCAATCAAAATCACCACATCACCTCGGATGAGGGAATATAGTGCTACCGTTCAAATTCCTTTTATTACACGCAATACCTTTTCATACCTTTTTGATAATTAAAATCTACTAAATCATTACAATCGTTCTTCATGGAAAAGTAGATTTGTGAACTTGTTAGCATGCATAGTGGTCTTTTGGCCAAATGGTCCATTGGATGCAAGAGGAATTTTAATACTATTGACAAAAGCAGATTTGAAGCGATCAACTTAGTTCAATAAAACATGATTGGCCGTTGACATTTTCTGGTTTATGAAATACCTAACCCAAATAAAGGAAAAAATAATATAGATTGTGAAGGAAAGGAGAGAAGAGAAGAGAGAGAAAAATAAAAATAAAATGCTAACCTAATCAAAGTAGCAGTTAAAAGTTAAATGTAAAGAAGCGAGATGGCTGTAGAAACGAGATAATTCCAAGGGTTGTTCAATGGATAGGAAGCCATGAAAGGATAGAAAATTGGTTTGAACAGATAACCGTGAATAGATTATAAAATGACAACGGAACTTCTGCAAGATTTGTAACTATTGAAAGCTTTCATTACCTTAAATCTTTGTTTACGATGAAAGAATCAGTGTCTTCAATCACTTGAGTTGTTTTTTATCAAGCAAAATTTAAAAAAATAATCCAATTTTCCATTTTAATTTCAAAAACTCCCCTTAAAAATAGGAGTGGATGAAAATAATGGTCTTAAACTTGCTTTTGTTGCAAATAAATGCATTAGTTGTCTTCGTTTCCATTAAGAAAGTTACCCTAATATACCAATTCTGAACATTTTTCCATGTTTTCTAATTCAAATGAAAAATGCAAATAGAAATTTCTTATCATTGTCCAAACCGATTAGCCGGAGAACAGTACAACTGTACTATTAGAGTCATTAAATAATTTGCCCAATAGATAGAAAATGCGATATTATAAAATTAATTAACGGATTTAAAGTCATTATTTCTTACAGCAAAATAATGCAAATTAAAGTAATATGTGTCTCTTCGATAATGTTACCATTTGTTGATTTTTGCCGTTTTTTAATAATATTTTTGTCATATTTTCACTTTTAACCTGCCAATTCGGGTGTTTACCTAAGAAACCAAAGTAAAACAGGACTTTCAGGAATTAAAAAAATTGTCCGAAGATCAGCCAGAATACAACTTCTACTTTGAGCATAAAATATTTAATGCCACCTCTGATCAAATAAAATAGATTTTATGGGAGTGCATAATGACGCTTAATTTCCTCATGGTATTGCATGAATGGCAGAATAAAATTGATTGTTTATATATAATTAATAAAATTTCAATTTCTGAAATAACTTAAATACTTGATGAATTTGTTGCTAATCGAGTAAATATTGTAAATAAACGAAATCAGTAACTAAGGGACTTATAACTTAGGGTAATATACTATTAATTACAACTCCAAAATGAATTACGAAGGTCCACTTTTTAAAGATGATCTTTTATTGGAATACTACCTTAAAATAATGTCGATTTGCTCATAATATCAACATAAATTGGACGTTCATAACTATACCAATTCATAAACCATATGAAAAAATATTTTTCAGGTCGATATTCAGAGAATGTAGCGGATTAGCTACCTAACTAAGCCAGAATGTACTCAGAAACCTCAGTGGCAGATTCTCCTCATTCGTAAGACCCCTCAGAATTAACTAAGCTATTGCAAAGCTGAGAAGAGACAGAGATATCCAGAGAACGCGTTTATTCTAGACATGCGTGGTGTGGAGTGTGTGTGTATGACGGGGAAATTAGTCATTTTTTACATTTTATGGTATGATGACCTCATATAAATTGGGTCATTGATTGGTTAGACAATCGTATACTGGAATTGACCAATGATTGATCGTATTGATATAAGTCATTGATTGGTCGCGAAGCTTCTGCATTTGCATGCTAAAGTTGTGTCCACACAAGAACTATTTACCTCAAGTCTAATTTTTTTTCATACGTTAAATTTCATACTGAAGACTATATTCATTCTTTAACGCGAGAAAAGTATTATGTTAATTAATTTTAACACTAATATTTGTAAATAATTTTTAAGAAAAAATTAAATTGGTTATTAATGAAAGCTTCATTTTCCATTTATTCATTTTGTTCGCACGTTTGTATATTCCAAGGTCATATTGAAAGTTCGTTTTGTGCCTGCAACATTATGAGTTTTTTCTGGAATATCGGCCATGCAGATCGTAAAAGTGATGTCCTCATTTTATTCCTGAATACGCAATACTAATCAGGTGGACACTTAAATGAGGATTCTATTAGTTGAAGTAAATAAGAGTCTTAAATAGATACTTCTTTAAGATGGAAATTATTGCAGTTTGAACTATTCAATTTAATTCGCTAAACCTTATAAACAAATAGGCAGTCGTTGTTTCTTATCGAATGAATAAATAATGACACTAAAATATAACTATTTGAAAATTTCGTGAATTTAGGTTGATTCGTGGTCTCGATTTTATTAGGTACCAATTGAAGAAGGATTTCTAACCAGAAATTCAGGCATAGAATCTGAGAATCTTAAATTTCCCATTCGTATCCCAATACTAAAATGGTCTATTTAATATTTTGCTTTTATTCATCTAATTATTCTCATTCTTAGGTGACGTCTTATACGTTAAAGTGGCATTTAAAGGAATGGTTCAAACGAATGTCTTCCCTTAATCGAAGAAATTGATAAGAGTGTGATTTAACACGCTCTCCTGTTTGTTCAGATAGTCGTTGGGTAGTATTGATTAAAAACACCTTCTGAAGCCTACTCCTCATTGTTTTACTCTCCTCCTTCACTAAATAGTTTAAAATGAAATTTTAATTTAAAATGACTCAAAGTTTGTTCTTTAGCCATTGGGATATTTAGTTGGCAGATAAAGTACTGTACATTTCTGCTCCTGCCATACCATGATTCTTTGAGTGATTTTTACGTAGTACCTAATTGCTGGAGATTTTGTCGTATTTATGTCGGTTCAAATCACTCTTAATGACCTGCGCTAAAGGAGCTGTATACTCGATAACTTTAGCAATCGAATCTATGACTGGTTGTGATCTGGTGACCCAAATAACATATAGATATAAACGCTAATTGAATACCATTGCAAGGGTCAAAAGATAAGGTTTGGAGAATAGAAATTTTTATTCTCGAAATATACTTCATGCTTGATGATACAAGATAAATATATACAGAGCCAATTACTTTTGGGCAGTTAAATATGTTTAAAATTACCCACAAAATTAACGCTTCCACAAAACTGTTGTTCAGAACATGCGTTTAATGTTGTATGATTAATGTATTTGTCACTCCCTAATATGGCCACAAGCTCTTTACGTTGATTGCTCATATCAAAGAGCTTTGAATTTTTCAACGTGCCTGAAAGAAGCTAAAATGAGACTCTAAAAATTTGTACATTATTCTACATTGATACTTATTTGAGCTCAATAGCCTTTGAAAGGTACACTTTGGTCGACCCAAAACATGTAATTCATTTAATATTAGCTCCAATTCTTCGAAAGGTATTTTTGTCACCATAATTATTAATTCATTTATAGTCAACCATTCAGCCCATTTCAGAGTGGCATTATTAAAAAAAGACTTCAAGAGAAAACAAATCTCCGGAATAGAAATAGAGGACCATATCTTGCTATTGAACAAAATTTGATTAATTATAACTTCTATCTTGACTAACGTGACTAGCTTGAAATAGTAGCTCTTGATTGGATACTTTGTCATTTGGTAAGGTCACAAGCTTCCATGTATTTTTGGGTTTTGGCGCAAAATTATTTACCTTGGTGGATAAATGAGAAAATTGGGTAAAGACAAATTCCACGGTTATATTTAACGCGTTATTCTGTCTTATGAAAAAACGAACTTATTCCTGAATACACCTGATTATTAAAATCAAAATGTGCATATTTAAAAACAGACACACTAATTTGAAAAGCTTATGATCTCGACTTAAATACAAATAGCATAATTCAGGTTGATCGGAGATCTTTGTTCAAAACCCTGAGTCAGTAAAAATCAACGAATTCCTCTACTTTATTCCTTTGTGTCATAGTGTCTCTTGAACATCATCCTTTCCAACTTATACACCTGTTGAAAGATTAATAGTCTGACTAATAGTCTTAAATTTCGTAAAGATTTTCTATCGAGGTAGCAGCTTAAAGGAGATTACTTTTGTTTTCAAAACCGTACACTATAATACTTAAGTCAACGTTGATTTGGATTGCCTGATGAGTTTATACAACATTTAAGCAAATTCCTCCCTGGAGGTCCTCAAACCAGTTCAATTAAGAGAACTTAAAATTAATCTTCTTTATTAAGTTTGCTTGAAACCTCGATATGATAGTAACGCTAAGTTACTGATAAGCAAATCTATGGTTTCTAGAGATTTTACTTCAATTTATATCAAGGTATATTCAATGTAAATATGACCGTCTTATCGGGAAAAATATGTGAGCTTAAAATACAGAATTTAAAGTATTCA
This sequence comes from Hymenolepis microstoma, assembly GCA_000469805.3. Classification (NCBI taxonomy): domain Eukaryota; kingdom Metazoa; phylum Platyhelminthes; class Cestoda; order Cyclophyllidea; family Hymenolepididae; genus Hymenolepis; species Hymenolepis microstoma. The sequence goes on along the minus strand of LR215995.1, from coordinate 1,926,835 downwards.
AAGTAAATTCAACAGACAAGCAAATTACACTAGATTCAAGGCGTTTTGTTCAAAATAGACAACAATAGAGTTCTTTGCAGTGGCCCACAAATTTTCATTATGCCAATTTTGCTATGTTCTTGCAGAAGGTTATCAAATGCTACTTTCAGCCTGTAAATTAATTGATTTCTGTAGTACTGACGCAATAATTTGTGTAATAGTTCACCGGAATGAGACCTATAGGAATGGAGAGTTCGAAAGCCTAACATTAGGACTGGTATAATTTTAAAAATTATTCCAACCATTTATGAATTTTCTATGAGATGTGGCGTTGCCTGAATCTGGCTTCTGTCTTAAATATGGCCTATTGCTGACTAAACTAGTTTACTACCCTGGTCAGTAATTCCACTCGGGTATTTGTGTTGAGCCTAGACCCTGACGCCTTCCTAAAATAATGATATAGGGAAATATCGCACTACCCATGGAGGAGAAAACTAAGTCACGAAACCACAAAATTTTGGCCAATTTTGTCTTCATAACCAAGTTAGTTTTTCCTAGGCTCGATACGGGCCAAGTTATCTGGCATAATTAGACGAGCCAGCTCGAATATTCAATCAGCATGTTATTGTCTTCCCTGATTCAGGTGGACTCTAGTCATTCATCCTCGTTGCCATTATGCATATGAATGAAAAAATGTCTAAGCTCTCAAAGGAAGCATAGTGTGCATGGATATTTTAGCGCAATTGGGAAAAAATAGCCACGCATTTCTTTCACAAAATCTATTTCCAATACACTGTGTAGAATCCGACATAACTTGAACACGAATAGTGGCAATAAATTTGCTTGATATAACGTTTATGTACAAAGAGCATAAATATATTCAACATTTATTTTCAAAAATTATAATGCAGAGAGACATTATAAAACATAAATTATAGAGCTATTGCCAAGGAGAAGAGCAAGATTTCACAATCAAATTATTTGCTCTTAAAAATGACCGGAAGTAGAAATACGGTGACTTAACTGTTCCACACAATCAGAAACCTGGAATGTTTCCTTTGAGAAAAATAGGCTGAAATTTTTCTCAGAAATTGACTTTCCCTTAGATTTTCAAAATAATAAAATTTTTTACGATTCATTAGTATTTTACTTTGAAATCGTGAAGTAAAATCTGCATACATTTTTAATAAATAAGCGTTTTTTGCTATATTCAAAGGCTTATTAATTAGTACAGATGTTCCAGAATTCCAAAAATTTTTCAAGTTTCATATCTAGTTATTTATTACCAGTTCGTATTTACATTATTTATCCGAGAGTCAACGATAATCTAGAAAGCTTAAAATAAATCTATTAATATTGGTATTAGACATTAACGTTCACAAGAATTATATGAATATCGAAAGTCACTGGTCAGAAAGTAATGAGTCACTGCAGAAAAGAAAGCTTCAATTGAACCAAAATACTCAATGGCATGTAGGTAAATTTCAAGATTTTTACCCATTTAAAGAGTAAAAGGTAAATTCTCAAATTTTAAGCGAATTTAAGCCAAACACGTTTTTGAAATGTTTTTCTTGCAAATTTAATTTTGAGAAGGAGTGAATAGTAATAAAATACATTTCTATACTATGATATAACACGTCAGTCCCTGATCAGAGAACAGTTTTAAAAGATTTAAAGTGCCTACGAAGCAAATCTCATTATAGCAACTGCCCATTTTACTCATGAATCAGCGTGATATTGATAGTGGTTGGTGGCATTCTTAGCGAATAAAATTTAAAATAATGCATTGAATATTAATAATATATAATTATTTACGAAGATTTCCAGAACGATTTTAGACGCCTTTAGGATTGGAGTTTAAAATACTTGCCTTTAAAAGGTTACTATGTAACTGTTTTTAGATCTAGACAAACGTAAACGGAATGATATCCAACTAAAAATTATTAGTCTTTACGAGAACTACTTTTTCCTAACCAGAAGGGCAGTTATTGAATAAAACTGCATAGCATATTTGCCACTTACAAGAAATGAACTTGAAAAGCGAAGGAGTGAGCAATAGGTTGTGATGATGAGAGCTATTTGAAATAAGCTGAAATTTAATTTTTTCCATGCTTTATAGACAAAATTACTAAAGTCTTCAACTAACAACAGCTAATAAAAGACAGCCGCGGTCTTCAAAAAACGCGGAAGATCAAGAATTTTGAGTAGATTAAATCTATTTTAAGAGCCACGAATAAATTGGAGAGAGTGAGAAGGCGGTAATTAAAATAAGCCACATGTGGACACGCACTGGCAGTTGAGGTCATTGCAGTATTAACCATCAGTGGGAAGCTTAGATAGTATGATTTTATAGATCTTTGATACTAGAAATGAAATTTTAACAGCACAAGGGAATTCTTCCTTTTGTCATCTTTTGACAGTTTGAACAAATGTACTAAAACCGTTTAAACATATTTAAAGGTGAACGAAATTAAATTTTTGAATTAGCAAATGAATTTTGTTGGGTTTTTATTTTATCACAAGAAGTGGTGAAGAAGCTAATCAAGGACAACTTATTTCATAAATTATCCAAAAATGAGAATGACGAATTTTATGAGTGAGTAGTCAGAATTGGAAATTCAAGACTGAAGTGATAGAATGAGAAGTGTCTTCTACCTCTTAATGTAACAATGAACAATTTTGAAACGGAGGTAAACGTAGATCTAATCTAATGTGTAACAAGATTGCTATTTTCAAAATACCCACAATCTAATTTACTCGAAAACGAAATTGTTGTGAGATTAGATTTTACTGAAGCAAACGCTCTTTTTTACTGAAATAAATAAGTAGCATGTACAGATTAAGATATCATTTTACCGATATAATACACGTCTACAAATATTTACTCCTGAAATTTGTAAAAATGTTTCTGTTAAATTATTCCATGCAATAATAATAATATAATATAATCTAAAAAGAAATCACAATTTGTACCTTAGCGTAGTCATTTTCTTAATTTCTTCGATATAACTCGATTCAAATTGTAAAATCATAATGTTAAATATCCACTTCTTAAAATATTATCGATTTTCCAGTTATCATAAATGATATAATCTAAAGTTTTTAAGCATTTCAAAATGCGCCAAGTTTTTCAATGAGAAAGAGGATATGCTTTATCCAGTTTGTGAAATATTCTGATCCAAAAATTTCGCAAAGTTAAATTATGCTAACGTTGACAACTCATCGCAAGAGTGTGTGATATGAGATGACAGGGGTGAATTGATGATTAAGAATTGACCAATCTTCGTACTCTGTGAATGTCGGTTTAAAAAGTGTGGTTAGAAAACTAAGTGCTCAACTCCCATTTTGTATGTTAGAATGATAAGAGTGCAATATGTTTAAAATTGTATGAAAACAAAAATGTTTTTTTTCGTAAAATCAATTTCGAAAGTTTATACTCCACTATTTTTTTTCTTTAGATGTTGTGCAGGATTAAAAATTCTGCTGGCACTAATAATACAATGATAAAAAGTACATTTGCATTCTAGAAATGGTCAAGGCGATTTCTGATTGCTCTAAGGTACTGCTTTATTAGGTAACTAATTATTAATCATTCGTCACATATTATCCACTTTTCACGTCATTTTTTAATATCAGTAAATGCATTAATTTAAAAAAGGAAAAATAATTTTAGTGGATAATACCGGAAAATTTATTCATGACTTCGTCATCAATATCAGTCGTCAGGTACGTATATAGAAAGCAGTTCTATTTAACTCTTTTAATATATTATTATTATATCAAATGGTAGGTTTTATAATAGTTATCATTAGCCCTTTAGTTGACTTCTGGCTTCCCAGTATCTCCGGGTTTCTGTCGTTGTCTCTGGGGCTGGTTGGGTCTTTTCCATTTCCCCCTAGGGGCATGTTGGTTGGGCATATACTCCCATTCTGTGGAGATGCTTCGCCAGGCAATCCTGTCCGGTACGCAGTCTAAATTCTGCAACAGCTTCGAGTCTAGGCCAGTTAGCTATGTCGGAGAGTGCCGCTGTCCACTTCTTTATTCGGGCTTTAAGTGCGTGGCTTCTTAGAGTCCTGAATTCTCTCCTGATTAAGGTCTCCATTGTGTAGAAAGATATTGGCCCATAACTTGCAAAATTGTGGTCCCCTTCTCAGTAAGTGTCAACGCACTCATTACCTATAATGCTACAGTGTCCAGAGATCTATTGAAAAAGTATTGTTTTGTTTTTTTCTTTGAGTAACTGATACAGTTTTTTGCATTCGTGGATCTCAGCTGTTTTGGGTGGTTTTCTGTTTCAATTGACTGCATTGCTGACTAAGTCCGTGTTGGTGAATTTAGTATCTGGGCAGCAAAATTGGCCTAAAGCTACCTTAATGGTTTCTATTTCACCTTCGAATGCAGATCTATTTTGTCCCACTGCTGCGAAGAAAGTGATTAGTTCAGAGTAATCTCATGCACCATTGTTTTCTACGTATGACCCGTCAGTGAAAACCTGGAGCCATCGATTTGCAGGATAGTTTGCAATAATTGTCTCAAGGGCCAACAATCGCATTTGATCTGGTGGGGTTTCTGCTTTCATGAAATGGCCAAGAAGTTGGGTGCAACATTGCACTTCGCTATCTGCCAGTCGATTTTGGGGTAAAGGGAGGCTTTCTGGTTTGTCAGTTTTTGGTAATCTTTTCTTCAGTTCTATTGCTCTCTGTATTAGGCCAGCTTACATTTTTAGATATCTTGGTCTATTTTTGTAACTGCGCCAGAATGTATCACTGAGAATGCGCAGTAGTTTCTCATACAGGGTCAAGACCTTCTCTTCGACAGATGAACGTTTGTACTGTTCCATATCACCAGGAGCATCGCATCAATGGGAGTTGATTTTTTTCCTCTGGTTTTGCCTTTTCTCGAGTGGTTTAAGAATTGCCTCAGAGGCTGTAACGAGTGTCTCGCAGTAATACAGCGATGTTGGTTAAACAAATATCTTGTAAGTGGTGTTTAGGGTTGAGCGTGCACTCCTTCATAGGCTACCAGCGATGCGCTTCAGTACCTTCAGTCTATTGGAGGCTCGTCCTACTATTTCGGCAATGTGGTTTTCCCATTTTAGCTTTGTGTAAAACGTCACTCTGAGATAAGTGGACTCGTTGGTCTGTTTTGGAGAAGTATTCTTGTACATTAAATGCGGATTTGTGCTGTCGTGGGCCAATGAAAATGTTTGGTATGTTTGTTGATAACCATGCTATTGTTGTTGCATCAGTCAGCTAATAGTTTGAGTGCATACTTTAGGGCAATTTCCGTCCACTTCTGAGCGTTCTTCTTGGGTGCAGAATACCATAGAACAAGATCATCTGCCTAAAGTAAGCACTTGAGCCCCGTAACTATCTATACCAGTTCAGCTGTGTTATTGATGAAGACATTGAGAATAGAGCAGCTTTTAACAGCTCTCTGTGGTAAGCCTGCATGTAAAAGATTCGATTTGGACAGATCGTACCCATATCTGACTTTACATGTTCTCTGTCCAATGAATGCTTTTATACAGTTTAGCATTTTATATTTTATACCAATCTTCGCCAATTTCAGAATTAAGTTCTTTTTCCATACTAGGCCGTATGCTGATTTGAAATTGATGAATACAGCTGTAAGAGTATTTTTTGCATCAAGTGCATCTTTGATATGTTAGGAGAGCGTGGCTGTTTGTTGGCTTGTTGATCTTTGTGGCCTGAAACCTTCTTGCTCATTTCCAGGAATGTTGTTGGTTTCAAGGAACCAGGTCAGCCTCGTGTTAAACATTCTTTCCATAAGTTTAGCCAGCATGCTTGTGAGGGAGATAGGCCTATAGTTGTCAAAATTGCTAGGGTCTTTGCCCTTTTCTAGTATTGGAATTACTATGACAACCTTCCATTGAGTAGGTACGAGACCGGTCTCCCATATTTTGTTGAATAGTGTCAGCAGGATTTCCTTGAACTTTGGTCCCATTCTAATTAAAAATTCCGCTTGGATACTGTCTTCACTAGAAGACTTTTTGCATTTTAGCTGTTTTATTGCAGCATTGAGTTCGAGAATACTGAATGGTTCAGTAAGTACCTTATGTGGTATTGCTGCGTTTTCCTTAATTTCATCGAATTTTGTTACTTGTTTCCTGATATCTCTCGAAGAGTTTCTGACAAATGGGTTTTTCGTTCGTTTGTTGGAATGAAACCTCACGAAGGAGTTAGCTATTTCGGAGTCGGTAGTAAGCAGTTTATTGTTCAAGTGTATTGGTTCCTTCTTTGGGTATTTTCTTGTTGTTTAGGTGGTTACCCAGGAATTCGAATGTGCGTTGGCTATCATTTTGGTAGTTAATATTTGAAATGAAGCCGTTGAAGGTACTTCGTTTGGCTTGTCAGATGACTTGCCTTAGGACGGCCGAATGTCGTCTCCAGGCTTGTTCTTCCTTTATTTCAGCCTGTTCGGCAGTGCTGCGAAGGACTTCACGTTTTCTTTTCAATTCCTCAAGGTTTCTAGACCACAATATTCTATAATGTTTAACTTTGCCACGAGGATTAGTTTTCTTTGCATATTTGATTATAATATTGGTGATATTGATGCATAGTTTGTCAGTATGTTTGGTTGCAATTGATAGAACTTGCGTTTATCTCGGTTTTTCAAGGTTTGTGAATCTAGGCCAGCCTGCCTTCTTGAATTTCTACAATACCTTGGTTAGCATTTTGGGTGTCATGGATTTGGAGTTGATGGTAATACTAGCAATGATTGGGTTGTGACCAGGTCCAGGATCGTCGAGTATTTTGCGTTGTGTGAGCTCGGTAATGTCGCTTGAAACCAGGAGCAAGACAGGAGTTGTTCTGGTTTCATTGTAGTGAAGGTAATTAGCAGGATCCTCATGGCTGTAAATAAGTTCTAGAGGGCTGCCGTTAAGTATGTCTTCGATTTCCTCCCAGCTGTGTTTCTGTTCTTATAGTCTCATCTGGTGGAATGGGCGTCGAAGTCTCCAAGTACTGGAGTTTTGTGTTAGATATTAAGAAGATCGAAGTTGGGTATATTCTGGGGTGGGTTGTAGACCGCTCACATCTTGATGTGGTTTTGACTTTTCCATATATTTAATCGGATTATCTCACATATATCCTGCATTGAGCCCATATCCTTGATTATTTTGCCATGTGATGTGAAGCCTTCTTTTACTCCAGTCAATATTCCACTCGCCACTTGTCGCTCTTTAGGCAGTAGATGCAAGGTGTAACCTGAAAATTAATAATATGTGGGTTTGTCATCCGTAGGGTTGGATTCCATGATTGTGAATATGTCTAGTTTATAGGAATCGCGAATTTTCTGGATTTGAATCTTCCTGTCTTGAGAAATCCCTCCAGCATTCCACTGAAGGATCTGCAGAAGTTGTGGTCCGCCCTGACAAGGAAGATTTTTTCTATTGAAGTTTTGTTTCAGGCTGGTCATAGTAGTTTGAAGTCAACTGCCGATTTATAGACATTTTTTTACCGTGTGAGTATATGTTTCCTAGGGTGTACCACGTGGAGGTAAGTCTATTGCACACCCCTCTCTTTTAAAAAATGGAAAATCCCGTCTTCTTCATGAATTAATAACCATAAATAGCTGATAATAATACAATAAATAGATTCTTAATTATGAACTTAACTAAAATTGGTAAATATATTGGACAGTTTGTATTAAAACATCATCTCAATATTCCGATGCTTTAATCGGCATGGAAGGACTTCGTTCGCTTGTTTACGTGCGCGTAAGCATTTAATATTAATAGTGAGGTGAATACCTGCACACATGAATTCGAGCCTCTTCTCTGATTGGCTGCCCTTCTCGTGCGATTAGGCACTGCACCGGTACTGATGATAAATATTGATGATGTTAATGCTTAAAGAGGTGAAAATTGCCACCGAGAGCAGACGCACAGATACAAGCACATTTGAAAGTTGATGGCACAGTGAAACGCACCATGCTCCAGATCATGCTCTTTGTCTTCTCAATACTACTTATTACAACCCGCATTTCATTTGGATATTCCTCCAAGTAAGTTAAAAACTTGAAAGAAAAATTGAACTATCAAATAGAAAGAATTTGTAGCATTAATTCTTTCAATAATTTTGCTGATTATCATTTTAAAATCTATTACATTTTGGATTAAGTGACATATGCCGAACAAATAAATAAATAACCATAATTTAAGAAATGTCTTAAACATCTAGAGTGATATCGTCTGCCAAGTTAAAAGTAAAACTTGTTTAAAATCCAAAGTTTACTTTAGCTGGAAATATAAACAAATCAAATTTGTAAAATAAAGAAATTCTTCATATATTACTAACCGCAATCAAAATCTGCAAATTTGTGAAATGTTAAAATTGAGTAATTACTTGGTGTTCTATATTGACGCTACTGTATGCTAAGCATTCCTTTGATCAAAAAAATCTCTAACATGATTAACGTATTGTAATTTCTTGAGGCTTTCCTAATTTTCAATGCCTTTCCAAAATGCACTTGTCAATGCAAACTCAAAGGCTTCTACGAGGGTCATTTACATCTGTCTTAGAGTTTTTAGGTTTTCATATAAGCTCATCTATGCAAGCAAACCTGAGAGTCCTTGACATGCTAAAACAGGCTGTGATTGAGAAAGTTAGTTGATTTAAGAAACTTTGGATTTTCTTATATATCCCAGCTACTTGACAAAAAAAAATATTTTTTAAACATCAAACGTAACAGTTAAAAACGTTTATAACTTGAAATATTTTGATTCTATCAATCTGAGAGGTAATTTTATTTTAGAATCCGCAATGGTGACACAGCAAATAACGAGTCTATTTTGACAATCAAATTCAGTTTATTTGTACTTTCAACTGTTGAAGTTTTTACTTCTAAAGTTTATAAGTAAATGTTGGCAGTTTTAGTATTAAAATACATACGAAAATAAATTAGATACTCGATAATTCAACCCAAATAAATCCACCAATTTTTTCCACCAATGTTTATAAATAAATGATCTCGTGCAAAATTAATAAAATAAGAAATCATTCAGTCATTCATTAGATTCTAGTCTAGTGAGTTTTAGAAAAACAGAAATATTTTTGCTATTTGGCGTGCATACATAGCATTCATTTTAAGGAATTGAATCTAGTTCACAATACGTCAATTTATGTGTCAAACATTTAAATCGTCAATACTCCGTTTCCTATAGCTGTCTCTTACAGGTAAATGGCGATATTGGCACTGATACTGGCCAGAAGACGCATGGCGTTCGTCTTTGTTCCAATTTTAATTGAATTTATAGTAATTCAGCTCATAATTGTGTTTGCATACAGATTATCGTGTAAAACCAACTGAGTTCGTTAGTAGGTGAAAACCATGTTTCCTTGGAATTACTTTGTAACCATATTGCTTCAAGGCAGAATAAAATAAAAAATATTAATTTTGAACTTTTTTAAATTATGGACTCTGTAAAAATCTTAATTTATGCATAATATGAATCACTTAAATGGTAAGCTGCAAAAATACCACATCAAATTACCACGAGATATTGAACACTATACTGAAAACACAGAAAAATAGTTTAGATTTAAATTTATTAAACTTTATTTATTGCCACTCCTTTCCAAAATATAAAACTGATACATTCAATTAATCATGCAATAGAAGTTTTGATCAGCAACGGCAGGTTTTCTTTTTTTCGCTTTGCTTGTTGAACAGCACGTATCAGTACTTTCAGGGCACACAAATTTAGATATTTCTTTCCAAATAAATGCATAACTGATGCTTATATCACTTTCGAGACCATAATAGCCTTAATACCACGATATTCATCTAACGAAATTTCGAGGTCATTTGGCTTTAAAAGTAGTACTGAATTTGTGGGGCTCAAATAATTTTCAAGACAAATTGCTTTGCATTTGTAATATTGAAAATTTTAATAATCACGATTTGGGTCTGAGTTATGATAGTTATTATATTTTCCTTATTAGAAGCAATTCTAACCTCCTTTATATTTTGAAAATAAAAAAATAGAAAAGGAGAAAAGATTTAATCTCCTCATGTGTTCGAATAGACTAACACCAATGCTTCTTTGATTTAGTCACGTCCAAATGTAATTGAACCTTAAGTAATATGTTAATTTCTATTTAATTGGTCAATATACCCTCTGAGAGTTGAAGCATTTAAATAAACTGTGTCCTCCAAATGTTCAGTTAAGTTAATAGTTACACCATACGCATTTCGTTAAGGTATAATAAATAAATTGTCTCCTACCGGCACCTATCGAATATAAAAATGCTTAATTTTTCATTGATTTATCGACCATTATTGTTGTCTGTCAAATATCTACCAAAAATAATCAATGGATCATTTGAAATAATCGCAAAATAAATTAAATAGAAATAGCGGAGCTTTTATAACCATTAATTAAATAAATATAGGGATTAAATAGTAAATTAAATACAATTGATTTAGTTTGCACTTTGCAGTTATCTCGCTTACAGTTATTGCATTTTCAGCTAGTTAAAAGCTACCATCGCCCAAAATTATCAATATTTATTACAATTGTTTCACAATTTATATTTCAAATTAATTTTTTACCTATTTTTTATCCTTCACTTGCTTCTTTATAATCCGCATAAAGTGAAATTCTAAATCCCGTGGGAGTATTGGTACAATTGGCATAGTCTATTGATATGTCCATGTAATAGCTCTTCCTAAGTGAATCCATCCCCATAAAGTTCGTAACTTATTAATATTATGAAATTATTAAGATGAGATCTTGTCCACATTGTAACAATTTTATTTTTATTCCTATTTCTAATTTCGATTGGGGCAAAGTGGCCATTTTTATTTTAGGTGAAATTTTGACGAGAAACAATTATCCATTCTAAATTTCCACGATATTCACGAGATTTCATAAAAAAGATATCAATTGTCATAATTCTAAATGGAGAGCATCAATAGTTCCGCTTAAGTAAAACCAGTTTGGTAAACTAAGCCTGGAATATATTGTCAACATCATTAATAATCATATGAATTTCACAATCTAATTGTTAAATGGAGCTGTAATGTTCGAGAAGGCGAAGACATTAGCCGCAAGAACCATTCCGTTGCTAGTATGATATTTAATTGATTTGCGGAAATTGCTTTTTTTAAAAAATCGACTGGGACTTCTTCTTGATGTAGTAATTAACTAAAAATGGCATTCAGCACATAATCGGTTTTAATGCTTTTTTCCAAATGTCTTATATTAATAAAATTGAAGAGACACTCAGATGGTATCGGATTGCCATCAACTTGACTCTAATATTTGATTTTTGTATTGAATAGTTTAACTTGGAAGGTGTTAAATTAAGGTGAATAAAACAAAATTATTTTTCGATTATTTCATTATTCAATAAGACTAAGTATTACGATTTAGAATAAAATATTTCGAGTTCTTATTTTTCTCGACATGGCATTAGGTCTTCAGTGAGACCTATGGACACTTCTAAAGAACTAATAGACGCCTTTAAAATAATTTGATTGAAAATGTAACAAAGCTTTTATTGGCGTATTTAAATAAAACGCCACGGCAAGCACTCTGAGAAATGAGGATGCAAAATTGCTAAATATTTTTGATAATGGATAGTCTGATAAATTAGAGTTATTAATACATAAATGTATTGCATAGAAATATAAAATAGACACTTGAGAAAACCAGCATTTTTCAACCCAGTTTCCTTTTTTTACCCAGTACTGGTCCCAACGTTTGTGGAACATTCTCGGGATCTACTCGGTGCTGTGATGGATGGACCAAGAATCTCGATGGTCTCTGTACTATAGGTAAATTATTTAATTCTCTCTCTCTGATTTTCATTATCCAAAGATCTCATTTATATTTTTTAATTGTACTCCTCATTGAATGCAAACAGAATATAAACAATTAATGGCTCAATCTGTTTGAAAATAACGCTCTATTTAAATTCAATTATGAATACATTGACAAAATAATGATGTAATTGTATTTATTTTAAAGCTATTTGTGAAGGGAACTGTGGAGAAAAGGGATCCTGCATTGCTCCAAATGAATGCAGATGTGAGGACGGACGTCTAAGGGAGGAGTGCACAAATGAAGACGAATACGGATACTTAGCAGATGAACCGGGTATGTTTCCTGCAATAATGCCAACAAGATACACAATTCGTATAATGAAATCTTGAGAGGTAAACAAGGTACTTTATCCATCATAATACTCCAAATGTCAAACCAAACGGATCTCTCAGCGTAAATGCCAATCATAAGAACCTCTAATTAACATTTCTGCTTACACAAGCTATTATGTTTATGTTTAACTGAGAGTAGTTTGGATAATAATGCATTACCGTTACCGGTTAGATTCGAAATATTTAGCAATGACTTTCTTGGCGAACAGTTCTCCAGACTGGCCTTATTAAACTAAAAAATATATGCAATTACTGCAGGATGATTTGCAGGGTTCAAAAATTTTAGTTACCTATTTAAATCAATTTTGACTATGGACGAATACCCCACGGCAGCACATGCTCTGTTTGGCTTATTTGGACTAGTCACGCTAATATTTATCAGAAAAGCACGTCTTTAGTGAATGAACTGGAAAAGATTTTATAATTTAATGCAATTTCTGAGGTCATACTACTTTTGAAAAATTAAATACCAAGTTCTTTATATTACAAAATCAATTTTAGTTAAAACTTCTTACAATCTTGTTCAGAAAGAGTTCACAAAGAACTATAAAATCCATGACCATCGACATGAGAGAAATAAGCAGTTTCAAAAGGAAATAGATGCTAATAAGTATGTGTATTAAAATTATGAGGATTAACTAATTTTATATAACTCAAAAACAATCTAAAATTTGCGGGGATGTGGAATTTACATATGATTTTATGATTAATAAGAAATTCTCAAAATACCCGCCTTAGAGTGATTTTTAATCGATTAATTTTCCTATTTATCAATATAGTGATTTTAACTTACTCGATCAAAATGGTTCTAATCTGTTCCACATTTTCCATTCAAGAACGTTTAAACAGAATCCAAATAAATATAATTTTAAAAAAAATTAAAATTCTTTAATAGCATGTTTACACTAATTAATCTAAATACTAAAAAGCACTCAAAACGCCAAATAAAATTGATTAATAGTTTTATTGCGAATGAAAGTATTTAGGTGTCTTCCTTTTACAACTTTAGCCAACGCGAAATGTTTTTAGATAAGATAAGAAAAAAGATTCCTTCGTTTCGGCAGCTTTATTAATGTTTTAGCACCGTTGCAGACTAATAGGCAGAAACTCTCCTTCGCCTAATTTATACTTTCCGATGAAAAATGCTTGAAAGCTAGCAAGAAATTCACTAGTGTATTGGCGTGAATGGAATGGTGGGTGAAATATTTCTATTCTTATCCCTACGAACCATAGATATTCGAAATTAAGGAATCAGTTGATTCGTTGTCGGATCATGCCTAATGATTCATGTTTTCCACATAATGGCAAATGCCTACACAAACATTTATCATTTTAAGTTGTGGAATGTTAGTATTTTCCTCTTTTTTTGGAAAAAAATGCGTTGCCATTTAGTTATTCTAACAAATTATTAGAGTTAGTTGCACTGCTTTGAAATCGAAATTGGACTAGGCTGCTATTTCGCTCATTTAATTTGTGTTCCATTTTAAAATAAAAGAATAGTTTCATTTTTCCTTTTTACGAAATTTATCTCAATCATCATCATTATCATCTGCATATTCCATTTTACTTCATTTGGCGGTGATAACGTTTTAATGGACAGATCCTGATTAGTGTAAGAATAAGCTGTTGAATTTCTTAACTGCAATAAAATAGCTAATAGCTTTAGTAATATTTTCAACTCTATTGATATTCGTAATGAATTATTTGAAATATAAAGTTTTCAATTAGAGCTTAGAATTACTAGTTAAATATGAAACTTTAAAATTTGAAAAGATTTTCGTTCTTTTGAAGTTTAAGAGGATTAGATTCTAAGATACAATTATATTATATTATATATTTATATATTAATATATAATATAATTCAAAACACAAAACCACTAAGACGACTGAAGAAGTAAAATATTTAAAATTTTAGAATTGTTGGCTGCGCATTCTTCCTTTTCTTGATATTATAACTCATTTTATGCAATTAAGTTATTTATTCAATATGTTAATATAGCTCGCTGTCCTTCTAATTGCAACAATCACGGGAGTTGCATCAATGGCAAATGCGTTTGTGAATCCGGTTTTCGAGGAAGCGCTTGTGATCGTACGTTGATAACATTAACTTAATAGATGTATAGGCCAATATTCTCTATTTCTCGATCAATTTTTAAGCACTAATTCCTTTTAAAATGTGAAAATTTCGTCGATTGGCAAAATGCATTGCTATAACGTACTAATATGTTCATCAATCAAACATGTCAGGATTTGAACTTCTTCCATTTAATGACAAATCTTCGTTCATCGTTTTCTGCCTTAAATTTGCTACTAATTTGCATGTCATTTTAATGAAATACATCATCTTAAAAACCCACTTGTTCAACCATTTGCGTTTGTACTACAAATAATTAACACGAAATTTAAACATTTGCCAATTCATCAATGTCTAATGAATTTGATTAAAACGAACAGAATTAGTGCATAATCTAGAAGTCAAATCAATGATTTCTCCAGATGGAAATAGTGAATTGCAAAATACGTAAGGGTCTATATCTCAAAATGAAGATGGAAGTTACAGGATGGACTTCATTGAACGACTAAATTGCTAACTTTAATATATAAGATAATACTTGAAGTTAACCTATTTAAAATATGTCAATATTATATTCTAGTTATAATTTATTCTGTAGATTTGCACTTTTACCTATTTTTTTCTATTCGCTATGCCATTGTAGACATGCGACTGATTTCTTAAAATGCCAGGTTACGATATTTCCCTTTTTTACTAATAGTTTAAGTAGCATTTTTCCTGTATTGTCTAATGTATTCTTATTCAATCTCGACATTCTGTAACCAAAGGTTTTAAAATATATATGTATATATATAAAGACAAAAAATTATCTAAATTTAACCCGTTGCTTATGTAAACATTAATGCAATTTGATTCTTCTTGTAATCCTAACACGTTCTCATTTAAAAAAAGAAAACAAGGTATTATATTTTAGACTTCATTAGAACTTGTCCCAATGCTAATTTTGAAGCACATTTATACAGCTCTTCTCAGGATTGCAAAATATTTATGTTACAATATATTATTCTTAATCATCATCATCATCACCAGCCAGAATTAGTTAGAGAAAAAAATTGGTTCATAGATTTGCATTTTTCAGCCAAATTAATTGCCCATAACCCGCAGGCAGGTAAAATCTCGTCAGTATTTCAATGTTGTTTATAGCAGATGATAGTATTCGAATTGCGCAAGCCAAGTTCTTAGCCCTTCTCCAGAATAACTGGGAAAAATATTCGTGAAATCAGCCAAATACATGTAGTTTTTTAATTCAAAGGGATTCAAGAATACCTTAATTTTTAACCTAAATCGATTAAATTAAATTAATTGCTTCTTCTGCATTGATTTCGTTGAGAATCACATTGCGATTCATGAATAGCTCTTCTGACTTTTACTTAACTACCCATGGAAACACTCTGCTATCTAACTATGACCTCATTCAGGGACGAGAAATGTCAATTACGCGTTTTCTTTTCATGATTATAAGATAGGGACTTGCCTTTCTGCATTTTATTGAATTAATGAAGAAGGATGATGTTTTACTTGAGACCTTAAAGGTAAAAACATTCAAACAAGCTTAATGCCAGCGAATGAAAATAAAACTGATTAAAGGAAAATGTTTATTGTTTGCTTATTTGGGAGGTTATCGTCAAGATGGATAATCAAACCTATAGACTATTGAATCAGATTTAAATAAAATTGAGGCTTTTCTGGGAATATTGTTATTTGAGTATATATTAGCAGAAATTAAAAAGTCGTTTTGTTCGAATTTTCCGTTTTTAATTTATGATGCGGTAAATTTTATTGGGGAAGAATGAATTAAGTGTTTTGAATCAAATAAAAGCGACTAAAAACCGATCGATAAAGCTTTCTGCCATCTTTCTGATAACTTAACTATTTTAATACGGCCTTTTGAGGTTAATCTATTTGACCTCAGTGCATAAGCAAATATCATCTGAAATTCCTGGTCAGAAAGTAAAAAGATTTATTCATCTGGATTGCTGGACATATCTGATATTGAAAGTCAAGTGTTTTGAAATCATTATCTACTGCTCGCTTTAGAAGAAGAAATGGGCCCATGTTTCCTTCAAACAGAACGCGGTGTTTGCAAAAATAAGATTAAGAATTCCGCCAATGTGACTACGATGATGACTCGAAGTACTTGCTGTGCCAGTGTTGGCAATGCTTGGGGTGAATTATGTCAAGTTTGCAGCAGTCTTCAATCCTACTGCGGCGTTGGATATATTCTCTTAGATCACAAATGCGTAGGTAAGCCACTTAACAAACTCTGTTCTTTTTTTCATAATTCAAATTTCGTAAAAAATAATATTTAGGGGAAAAAATATCGGACAAGATAAGGAATTGTTAAGTGAAATTAAAAGATGTGTATAAATGTATGTTGCCTACTTATCTGGACATCGAACCATAGTTTTATGCGTAATTTTTGGGTGAAAGTGTAGTCAAATTTCCTTATCGAGATACCGACACTAAGGTGATTCGAAGTCAGTTCGGATTTGCATGAGAACTAACCAAACCATAACGACTCGCAACCCTATTTCCATAAACTTTAAAGGCAAATTTTATGCAGAGAGGTGAATTCAAGTACACGTTACGGTGCAAAAATCTGGTTCATTAGATTTGCCAAATTCTGTGTCCTTTCACCTGGAGCTTACTGATTGGCATTGCTCGTGATCTCTGATCTTGCAGACAAGCATATTAACCTTAAATTATTAAACTTTATTTCACTATTTTAAGTTTGGTCGACATAAATATAAACATTTATGACTTTTCCACTCGCTTTTAAATAAGCATTTTGGTTAACAAATAAGTTATTGGTTTTTTTCGAAATTTTAGATGTCAATGAATGCGAAATCCCGAATGTGTGCGCAGGAGGAATTTGTCGGAATACTGAGGGATCATTTGAGTGAGTTCCATGAATATTGTTTCCGACTCTTTGTTGATTTCCTGGATTTAAAGGTATTGAGCTCAGTACCGTTACTTAGAAATAAGCATTTTCGCAATGATATTTGACTTGAAGGAATGCCTTCTGATGGTATTTCTATTATATATGACAAATATAGCGATGCTCTAAGTATCTAGAAGTACATTAATTTATTTCTCACGTGCTGTCTAATGAATTATTAAATGACTGACAACATCTATTGTACAGTGACGTTTTGCAGTTTATTTTTGTCTCTACTAATGGAATTAATTATAAATTAAACAAAAGTATGTTGGGCAAAAAGAGAATGGCGCAAGTTTACATTGCAAATAAAGTGGTTTCTCGTCGTTTGTAGCGGATTAGCTACCTAACTAAGCCTGAATGTACTCAGAAACCTCAGTGGCAGTTTCTCCTAGTCCGTAAGACCCCCAGAATTAGCTAAGCTAGTTGCAAAACTTAGAAGAGACAGAGGTACCCAGAGAACACGTTTACTCTAGACATGCATGGCGTGGCGTGTGACAAGGGAGTAAGCTTAGTCATTAAACATGGCGGATTAAGTAAAATGAGCGGAGGCTTTTGATTGGCCATTGACTGTGCGTTCTCACACTCAATCCGTACGCGAAGTTGAACGTCGCACCCTCAAGTCACGCTGTGCGCTCATGCGATGACGTGTCCCACACGTTATTTCATTGAGTTAAATCTTACCTTAGAATAAAATTTTGGAAGTTATAATTGTATTTGCTACTCATTTCAATTACAAATCTCAAGTTTGACTTTAAAAAAGACACAAACTTCTTCAATTTCCCCCACTAAAACGGAATTACAAGATTCCCTTGAGGACTGCGAACATTTGTATATATAATTGTATCATTGCCGATTTAGCAGTGGAGCTAGCGTCATAATTCAGGATTCTTTTGTGCAATCGTTGATACTCTGCACAAATGATGATTCTTTTTTGCAGTATTTAGCGAACTTACTCGCCAAATCGAAGGCGACGAAGTGAATTTTTTGCTTGGTGTGATTTGTCATTTGTGCTTGTTAATTCACGTCGGTAGAAGAGTTGCTAGACCATATTTTTTCAAAGATCGGCTCAATCTCAATACTATTCATTCGTCTTTAAGGTTAAATTTAAAAGTGTGAGCTAAAAAGAAATATGCAGATAAATAAAAATATTTTTTGTTAAAATAGTTGGCTTAAAGTCAATTCAAAATAAATTGAGCATAGGTTAGATGAGGTAAAGTTTAAGCCAACAATATGTCACAGAATGAGTAATATTATAATTTACTTGAGACATACGATTAATTTTAATTCCGCACACACAGAATGCTTACTGCAAATATTTATTCGTAAATTTCATTAGAACCATGAAATTTACATCGGTTTTTACATTTATAATTCATATTAATGAAATATACTCCGATTTTCCCCAAGTCCGAAGTCTAGGTACGTAAAAATAATCAGATATGTTATTTCAACGCATGTGAATTATACTTAAAGTAATCTTTTAAGCGAAACATATCGCTGCCTAAATTTGATTATGACCTGATAAGATTAAATCGTTATTCTTTTTCAACACATATTTTCATTTGAAGATGTGACTGTCCTCGAGGATACGTTTTTGATAAAGCCAGTGTTCAGTGTCGACCAGCTCAAAGTAAGCAATCAAATATGTCTTTTGTTTCAACCTTATTTTAGAATAATTCATCAATCATAAATACTTCTTAATAATTATTTTTAAAAGCTAAAATTAGTCTATCATTAATTGATTGATTGTGCAATTGGACATTTACCTTAGACAAAATTTAAATTAACCACTGAATGGATGATCATGCAGAAACGGTACCCAAAAAGATCTTTTGCATAGGGTTACATCCTGGAATATTCGAGGTCATGGCTGCCAAATTTCGAGGTCACCCTTCAGAAGTGACCAATAAACAAATCATACTTAGAGTGTTTATTGGACATTTTATTATTTACAAACCACTTAATACTATAAGCACATATTTTTACTAAGACATTAAGATATCATAATTTAAGTTAAACCAGAATGTACGCACAATGAATTAGAATATTTGGTAGAAAGTCGATTAGCAAAATAACCGGTTTCCAATTAATCTTTGGCAATAGAGTCTTAATTTGAGTGAACACATGCATAAAATTTCATTTAGTAAATTTTAATTGGTTAATCTCGAATTTTATGCCAATTTAACCGTTGCTAATCCTTAGACGCTTGTCAAAGAAAGCCAGAACCATGCACTCCAGGTGGACGCTGTGTACCCATTCAAGAATCAGCATACTATTGCATTTGTGATCCTGGATACGTTGCTGTAGGTGGAGCAACCCGATGTAGGAATTCATTTATTCTTGCCCTGCGATATCGTGTAAATTTTCGCGATTCTAAGTGAAGCTTGTGTTAATTTCAGGTCATAAGGAAGAAGTGGTACTCAACTACTGTGAGATATTTGAAGGAAGGCTGTGCAAGAATGGAGAATGCCATCCAACTGCCTCTTCATATGAGTGCACTTGCAATCCTGGTTACGTGCCTAGTCGTTTCAAAAAGCAGTGCATAAGTTAGTCATAATTGATTATTATATTAAATTTACTGAATTATCCAACTGATTTATTTAATGCAATTTTGAGGAAGGCATTGATTGTACTAACAACTATTAACAATGAACCAATTTCCAAGTGAGAACTAAGTTATTCCTAAACATCTGTATATAGCAAATACTACTGATCATCGCAGTGCATATATTGGAAAAAATTAGAGTAGAATTTATAGTTGTTTGATCGGTAAAGTCTTCGAATATCTGCCTTGTAGATCTTAAACCAATAAAAAAATCAGTTGCTAGCAAAATAATCGTTTAAGTCGCATTCTGTCCCACTAACTATGCAAAAATTTCATCAATTGTGCAATAAAATGAAGTATGCCTTTCAGAATTGAATTGGAATTTATAATATCCACATAAGAAAATATGACTTTTGAGCATTAACTAACTTAACGAGCTATTGAAATAGAAAATGAAAGAGTAGTGAATTGATTATTGTTTCTAAATTATGAAAGTTTCATAATGAAGAACTTCATATGTATTCATATGCTTCAATTGTCAAGGCATGGTTGTTCAGAATTCGAAGGTCATTGATTCGATCCTCACCATCTAACTCAGCGCTTATATCTGCCCTATATAGAAATTAGCGGAAATCAACCATTTCATCAGAAAGGCTTCATGCTGTTTCTCTCTACCTAAGGTGTACATTGGAAAACGCTAGGGAAGGAATGATAATTGTTTTGAGGACATGGGCTTGTAAAACTTAGTTGTGGTTAAAAATCGAATAAAGCACGTTCACATTTCAGGCTAAGGTGTGGATGATGAAAACGATGGAAGCACACAGAGAGACGATGAATACAATCTACTCTATGCAAAGCTAAGAGAAGAAAAAAGTTGTCTGGACATGAATAGTTGTGAAAATTTTAACTCACACCAGGTTATAAAGAGTTTATTCACTCTGTTGTATTCATGGATATAAGTAAAGTTTTGCTAACTTGCCAAATAGCGCTGTATATAATTTTTTCGCTGTATTCATTGGCTTCTTTTGTGCAACCTTAAGATATTAAAAGCAATCGCTTCTTTTCTCTAATCGAGGAACGCTGGAAAGTCAAAGTTGTTTAGCATAAAAAAATCGCTCTTGAAAATATTAACCACTAGAACCACTCTTTTCCCTCACAGTTCCGAATAACGTAGATACACTTTTGTGACTATGGGAAGGTTGAGGTGGTTGTACCACAGTATTCAAAAGTACTGGGTTAAAATTCAAATCTATTTAAGGGATATTTTAAAAACAAATATGGCCGAGAGGTAACATACACATTCATTTTACAACTACTAGCATTTTGGATTAGATTTTTTCATTTTGATGTCACTTTGTCGTATTTACTGCCATGTCTATACCAATTTGTTTTAAAAATTACATATTCCTTTGATTTTTTAAGAAGGAAAGATGCATTCTAGCATACACACGCATAAAAGCAATTCAATCAATCCTTATGTGTTGCCTAATATACCTCTCTCACATTAAGAGCCTTCAATTTATTCACGCAAGTTGACAAGTGCTCTGCAAATTTCCATTCAAAATTTAGTAAACAGTTTTGGTATAAGCTGTCTTTGTACCTTTATTACTTGCAATTTTAAGGTTTCATTAATGAAAAATTTACTGGCAATCTACTAGTGATAATCTCATATATGCATTCATTAAGTGTCATTTTGAAGTTGTTAGGTGACCCAAATCGCATTTACCTTGGCTACTAATCTTTATATCGTCCTCAATGAATTAGAAGCAGATGATAACCTACTATGACTCTGGGTTTGACACATCGTCAAGTTTTCCATTCAGTTACTGTCCAAATTTCTTTACCCCTCATTACTGTTTCTTCTTCCTATTAAATGAACACTTTCTAAAAGTTAAAACAACAAACGCCCTGGCATTTGACAATCTTTGACAACGACCAATTCTTTTATACTTATTTCATTCCTTTGATCAACAACTGCGAAATAAAACGCAATAATCATAATTTTAGAATCCCTGTGTCTTACAGTAATAACTGCAATTTCCTCTTTTATTTTTCTGTGTATTTACAGAAGAGTTTAATGCGTGCTCGATGTATGGGAGTAGCGTTTGTGGAAATGGAAAATGCATTCCGTCTGGTCGAAGTTTTCGATGTTTGTGCAATCCTGGCTACGTCCTTTCAAAAGATGGTACTATGTGTCTAGGTACGCTTCATCTTTCGCAACATTTCCTTTCCTCAAATTTAAATGCTTTTTGAATTAAAATTTTGGTTCTTTAATAATATTTAAACGTTTAAATTTAGAGATATTAGGCCATTTGACTTGTTTAATTGGAATAAAGTAGATATTTTGGTGTTTCATCAAGAAATAAATTGGAATTAATGTATTATTTTATCTAAGGATAAACAGAAGTAAACCTTGAGGATTCTTTTTTCAATATACAAAGATTTTTTTGAAACCAAGTTTGACCCCTCTTTTTATTTCTGGATTTATTCTGCCGAAGGAAATGCATTTGGCCTTTTTGACAAAGAGTCTTTTCGAATGTAGTTTTGCTCCTAACGAACTGTTCATATTTGGTGTGAATTCAGTGACATTGATGTCAGGATGGTAAGGGCACCCTTACTGTCAAAAGTTACACCAGGTATATATTGTAAAATGGTTAAATATTGCCAATTAAAATCATCTCTCGCAAAATGAAATTTATAGAAAACATAAACCATTGAAAGAAGGGGTTTAACACATTTTATGTTTGTTAAGGTAGTATTCATCATGTCTGCTGTCGTAACTAATAATTTAGCTGTCAACGGTAGAATGCACCTACACATGTGCTTGACTGTAGTCTATAATTGGACCACACACAGAAATTATGGTAAAAATTAATCACTTTTATGTTAGAGTCATACATCATGGTCACTGCCCCAAGAAATCATTTTCAATATGCTTAAAACGTCTTTAGTTTAGATTGCGAATACACATTTCTGCTGAAAGTGACCAGAACACCACTCGAAGTTATGGATTCGTTACAAGATGACCAAATGTTAATCTTCAATCTCTTGCACTTTAAAACTCACCTTTACGCAATGGGTGAAAAAAAATTAGTTGATAAGATCAATGATTTCAAAAATCTAAATTAATGCAAAACTTAGTTCTTTAAAACCTGTATTTTATGTCACTGCGCGTTAAAGATACTTGCCATGCAGTAATAAGACGCCATCTTACATTACTATTAGACCTATCATAATGGATCCATAGTAAAGAGCCACTCATTTGCCTTAATTGTTTACCAGCAGTTCTTAAAAACGGACAGTCGATGGTTGTCATTTTCAAGTCAGTAAAATTTGGCAACCATACCCTTCTATCCTCATCCAAACTCCGCAGATTTGGGTGATTTGTGTGCCTTAAATATATAAGTGCGCATTATACATTTGGATGAATTTAACTTTAAATTGTGTGGATTTTAGATAAATGTCAACAACTCGGACCATCATTGTGTCTCAATGGCTACTGCATAGGTCGTCCCTATGGAGATTACGAATGTTTATGTAACTACGGCTATCAACCATCTGCAGATCGAAAAAGCTGCATAATGTCGAATCCTTACCAAAGTGAGAACGAATTATTTATATCCACTTGTATTGAGATGATTAATAAATTATATATAATTTTCTTTTCTACTTCGAAAAATATATTTTTTTAAATTGCAGAGAAGCAGTGTTAGCATTATTAATAATTCATAAAGATTGAGGCATACCAATCATATTGACCAATTAAAAATGTGCTTCAATTGAAATAGCCTCCAATTGCCGTAACAACTCCATATTAATTTCAGTGTAGAATCATCTGCTCATGAAGCAGAATTAATAATTTTCAAAAATATCTTCATGTGGTGGACCTGGAAGTTATGATATCTCAAAATTACCCGCTTTTTAATTCATTTTATTGGTCAATTTAGAGAGGTGGGGCTATCTTCAAGCAGTTTCGAAGTGTATTGTTTGCTTTTTTCTAGACAAGGTGGGATATTAATATCAAAGACGATCGTTCAGTTTTGAAAATGCTTGAAATCGATACTATATTTCTAAAGAATCCTCTGTACTGGTTTCTTGCAATTAGCTGTTTGAATTACAATTTAGCAGGCTATATTAAATTACATAGCCATCTTCATTCGAATCTGTCCAGCCATCTCTTTTATCTCCCTGTTTCCATAAAAATGTTGCATTGTAAATCAAATATTTGCCAAATTAAATAGTAATTTCAAAATAGCGAGCTTTCTTTATTTAAATGGCTTTATTATGTACATTTAATGCAAAGTTGTTATTTACAGCTTCAAGGCGAGACATATGGAATGCAAACGCTCATCGTGGTTCTTATCAAGCTGACTGGCCGCAGGATTTTAAATCAAGTAACATCTATGGTAAGAAAGCTGGTTTTAAATCGTGTAAGCTGTTTATGAAGCGATTGAATTTGCAAAAAATATATGCGATATTTAACTCAGCCCCTTTAACAGTTTTACTACATCAACACTTCTAACCTAAGATAGTGTAGGCTTCTCAACGTCATGCAAGATTCACAGTTTTTGAAAGAAAAAAAATTAAGTTTATTCATATGGACGATCCGGTAAACGAGAATTACAATTTGAGCACATAAGATGTCCTGGTAAATATTTCCAATACACTGTGGATAAAAACTCTGATACCTTTCGTGATCAGTGAACACAGGTGGGTTTAATTGGTATAGTGAACATGACATTATGTTGTTGGCATTAGCCATGCCTGCTATAGAATGTCGCGTATAATGCACGGTATAATTTAGCTACTTACTTGTGAATTAAAAGTCCAGCATCGAAACTAATTAACTAGTTCTGTAATTAACTTTCACAGAGTCTGAATGCAAAAGGTGGAGGGAAGCTTGCCTTCGTTGATGTGTTGCAGGTTGCATAATTCTATTCTTACCAGTTTTTATTACAAGAATTGGGAAGAAGATATTGCTAGAAGACATTTCATAGAAAGTAATAATAAAATCAAATGAAAACCGAAGGTGTGGTTTAGTCTGTGTAGGTGCGGAGTTAAGTGAGGGCGGAACAAAGAATGAGTGCAGGTTTGAGTAAAATACGACGTCCTAAGTTAAAAGAAATGACCCGTCAACTAATAAAATCGTTTGCGTGTGGGTGTGAAAATTGGTAAAAATGAAGTAACTCATAAAAAGACGGTGATGCGTTGGTGCATGAGCAGCTGTTCTTCTTTGAAATACGGATCTTCAAAAGCCCTTTGAAGGGAATACAAGAATGGATTTTTTAAGTAGAAAATAATAAAATGTGTATATTTAAAAGTACGAATAATCATAATTATAATCTAAAAATGTAAAAGAAAGTCTTCGTATTGAAAAGAGGCATCAGAGAATGATCAGGGATGTGGCAATAACTTATCTCCCTATAAGTAGCTATGAATATGTGATTGGCTGTTAATTCACCTAGAGGGTCGATGAAGCAGCTAAAATTGTTAAAATTATCGATATTTACTATTATTGAGTAATAATTTAATTTAACAAAGTTTGAAAAACGCTGAGGGCGCAGAATTTCAAAAAAAAAGGAGCCATTATTAAAACTACAAGGTGCAATTAATGAGCGATTCTAAAAAAACATTAACACAAAATGATATTTGCATTTGTAGCGCCACCGCTTTCAGCACTGAGTTACAATAATCCCTGTGACGATATGACTGTAAGACGCAGGTGCACCGGCGGTTTCTGCATCAATTTGGGCAAGGGGCAGTATGAATGCAGATGCTACAGTGGCTATCGAGCAGTGAATGGGAATACACAATGTATTATCGATTACAAAGCCCAGAAGGGTAAGTATGCAGAAGCTCCCTGGTTCTTATCGTTTTTTAACAATATTTATTCTAATTAATTATGTCAATGATTAAGACTTTCCAATATTCATTAAGACTAAATTGCATTAACTTCAAAAGCAGTCTAATTCATTTGTATTTTTAGTTAATTATAATTGGTTCTATCGAGGACGGTACCGAAAAGTTTAAGTAAGTATAAAATATAACCCCTAATGTGGTGCAATTGAAATGTTTTTTTTTCGGAAATATCGGGACGACTTTTGGCTTTTTCTACCTGTAAATTTAAAATAAATAAATAAAATGCAGAAAACATTTCAGATGCATGGTGAAATGGCGTTGTAAATTTTAACATATTCATTAATCTGTTCTCAATTCTTTTAGCCACCGCAATCAGACTGCTCTGATTTCGTGACAAAAGTTCTAGAATCTTCTCCTGTTTCTTAAATGTCAATTTTTCCCGAACCCAACTTCTCCGCCTTAACAAATTAACATTCTCTCCTCCCAACTCAACAGTTTTGCATGCATTTAGATATATTGTATTAGTTTGCTAACATTATCTGAAACGCAAATCAATTGTGTTGTGGGACTCTAATGCCTGATTTGAGTTTTCATTTTGTTTTCCTCTAAATATTTCTCATCACTGTTGCAAAAATTCAGTTAAGTATTAAAGATATGACTTCCATCAAATAAGCTCGGTATTCGAAGAGAGTCTGTGCTTTTATTAAAATATTCGACGAAATATATAAATGGTAGGTATTGGAACTATCTTGTCTATTGACAAAACCTAAGTAGCGACTATTATCATAAGTTAATTTCATTTTCAAATTGTAAAACACATCTTAGAGGTTTCCCTCGTAGCTACCAAATTGTCTTAATAAAAAACAAACACGTTTGGTGGATAAAATTTTGAGTTAGTGTTTAAGAAGTTTCCTTTGTTGATTAAGACTAGCTGACAGTTGAATTTGTTGACTTCTGAAAATGGAAATAAAATGACATCACTGATGTTACAGTTGATTCTGTAGATATGAAAAGCAAGACAATAAATAATGCATTACTTATGAAATGGTAAACATGCGCATCTACGTTGTGAGAGATCGTGGATTCTGTGCTTATCTGCACTTACCAGCTAGGAGGAATGATTAACTTCAATGGTAAATTTCTCTTCGTGCAGAAGATGACAGAGTTCTGATTCTCCAAAATGGATGCTCTACAAGATAATCTCTGCCCAGGACACGAGGTGAAAGATCATTTTGAAATTGTTTTTGACCGTAAAAGTACAGAACACATTTTACTTGATCTATCCACGATAAAAGGAAACACTAAACCCCCACAAAACTTTTTAAAATTCGAAAGATTGCATCAAATTACCTTAGAAAGCCTAAAATTGTTCCAGGTTATCGAAGCAATATGCTTATAATAATTAAAAAAAGCAATTTAAGGATTGCAATAATTTACTAATAGTAATTTTGTTTCAACAAGATTGTAAAAGTTATTCAAATTCAATTCCTAACAATATTGCAGCTGTCAAAATTTGAATTTCTTCTCTGTTTTCTCTAAGATGTGGCTTCTGCTTTCATTTAATTAAACAAAAATATGTTATTTTAGCTAGATTTTTAAATTAACTTTTTTTAAATCAGAGCGAATTCACGTATTTAGAGTGAAATTTATCTTTGAGGTGCAAATAATTCTTTTTTAAATATGATTATGTTCAAGCATTAAGTAAATCATCTGGAATTATCTGAAGACGGACGATTTAACTAAAGATGAGGTAAAAAGTGCCATTTGAGTTAGGGCATATCCAATCCCCCCTCCCTCCCCTCTCTCCCAGATTGCAATTAGTGTGTTATTTAATTATCCTTTTAAGTTAATCATTTTTTTATTCCTATGAGGTGGATAAAAGACCAAATATAGAGGAGTATCGGGGCAAATGTTTGCCTTTCAAGATTGAAAATTTTTAACGTCAATAGTAGATGAAGATGCGGAAGAGCTGAAATCAGTTACAGCCGAATGAATTGCCGACAGCCAATGTTTTGACTGCATTAGTTGAAATTCTAATTTGCTTGATATTCCATTTACCACTAAGACATTGATTAAGAAAAGTATTTGATGCAGAAACTAAATGCACAGCTAGAGTTTTAATTCATTTAAACAACCACGAGCAAAATGGGAACATCTTCAATAATGAAAGGAGATGTTACAAATAATTGACAAATAATAAAATTAACATATTTTTCCTCTAATTATTAGCTAATTTTAGGCGCGGGGTAAAATGCATGAAATTACTCTCTCATTAATCTTCAGCTCATATCAAGAGTACATTTTGTCTGCTGATTAGGTTGTATTACTTTAAAGGGCATATTTTCAGGGGCTATTATTTTATTACGATCGTTACTTAGAACGCTGACAGCGCACATTTTATTAAAGACGATTTTGTTTAAGTAGCCAGTTGAATCATAGGTAATTATGAAAACGCCGATAATAACAGAATAGTTTCATAAACATTGAAGGAGTATTGGCTGAATATGCAGAAACCTTAAATTGAAATCATCAGGTAGTATGTTTCGTTTGAATTTCCAAGTCTTCGGGTATTAGTTCACTGCATTAAATAGTACAATATGAGGATCGATTTTTAACTTCTCTCTTTCCCCTCGTTCAAGGTCAATTGACTAATTGAATAAAGTAGGTTTATTATTTCATTTCCTATTCTTATTGTTAGATATAAATTTTGTCTTTGTGACTGCACACTCAAAACATCGAACCTAATCATGGCCAAAAGCATGGTTTCAATGCTATGATAACAAATTTCTTACAGGTTTGGACAGAATATGCATTATAAATTTGTCTTGTATTTTAAACTGTTAATTTGTATGCTAGACTTGATGCATTTCGACTTTGTGCACAATTTAACGCAATTGATTTTTAAGGACCCAAAAAAACTTAACTTATCCTCTTAATCCAAAACATTGATTGGTAGATCGAGAATTAATTGATTATTTATAATTTGGAATGCATTCAGAAAAATAGGCACATTTTAAAGGATGGATGATATGTGCAGCAATAAGACCTTACATTCCAGTTGCTATAGAAATAAAATAAACGGTATAAAACTAGACGGATCTTTATCAACTGCTTCAATAAACTTTGGCGACTGATGAAAACCGCTAGTGTGTCTGAAGCGGTATTTACAAGTCCCACAATTCCAAAGCTGAAAACCTCGATTTCAAATTTGAAATAGCTTAAATGTATCACAAAAATTTAAGCTTTGTTGGCTCCTATTCTATTCCACAACTATTTAATCCAAGTGATCTGATAAATAAAACCAAACTCCTAAATCGTAGATACTGCATTCATCATTGTGTTTACAGTACATCTTACAATAGAACGGGAAATATCATTGAAAACATCCAGAGTTCTAAATTTAGAAAGTGTATTAACAAAGACTTTTATCAAATAAGCATGTTGAAAAATTTTGGCGAAATTTATCGAATGGACATAATCATTCATTCTTTTCAATCGAGTAGCCAATGGTGACATGATACAGCAGACCAAATAAAATTAAGACGAATTGTACTTCCAGTAGTTGTAGAATTCCTATGCAGTGAATCATTTCATCCTGTTGATCCCATTTAGCATTTCTTGAATGTCATATCCATTTTTCATAAAATATGTGTTTCCCTTATTATTTATAATAGAAGTACGCATAAAAATTGGTTGGGCTATTGAGATAAATTCAAGGAGATGGGTAGATGAAAAAATGAATGAAAAAAATTCTTAATTTTTTTCGAATTCAAATAAGTAAACCGCAAATAACTCAATTTAAATTTAGAAAAAAAGCTTGCACTAAGCAATGACTCAAAGAAAAAAAATGTGGTTTTCTGGTATTTTGGGAAAAAAACCTTGAGAAAAATGGTTAACACTATTGGAATATTTGCCTTTCTGAAATGAAAATCGTGCGTGAATTGAACCATATAAAATGTAGGATTATTTAATAATTTACGAGTTTGGATAGAAACCATGGGCAATCCACATTAGTCCACATACTTCTTAAACAATCACCAAAACTGCCTTCCTCTCTATTTAGTTTTTAAAAATCTACTCCTAAAGTTTAATAGCTCTAAAAATAGACTCGATAATCAAATTTTCTACTATTTAGACATCTATGATTGTTCTCATCATGAATTAATGACGACCAATAAGTTACTATTCACGCAGTAGCTAAAGAAGCCGTTCTTAACTCAAACTGTCATTGCGCTGTTTGAAATGTAAATTACAGTAGTATGATGCTATGCATTGCTGGTATTGTCACCTTCGTATTCTTGAGTATTAAAAAAACTATAAGAGTAAACAGTATCATTAATAATTCATGGTTACTCCACCTTCTATTCTGAGTCTATCATGTGTTAGTTGACACTGTTTACTCAAATTGAAATTAGAGAGTACAGACCTTAAGCTGACCAAATTCAATTTTGTCCCATCTTATATAATGCATGTTCAATGAATCAGTCTTCTAATAATAATAAACCGAAATTTGAATACGAGTATTTGGCGATTTAGCGAAAACTCGTTATTGTCACATGTCTATTGGTTATTGTTAGAAAATTGAATGTTGATTATCTATCTCTTTTGTTTCAATTCAACCCTGCTAGTTAAATGATATTACGTGGCAAGTAGAATTTTGATAAAAGCACGGCAAATGTATCCATGGAAAGGATACTTATATTATAGTGCATGGCTATAATATTTTTAAATTTAACTAATGCTTGCAAATACTGTACTCCATTTCAGAAATTTTTATGCAAACTTCCATCAAACGCTTTTAATAAGAAGAGGTGTGGGGTTTACCTAAAACTGAGTCAAGGTTCAGATACAATTCATTAAACAGTATTGCCTATAAAAATGACTGGAAGAAAGCTTGAAGGCATACACAATTATTTATTCGGTGCATCTTCATCCTAAAAAAATTCCTAATTCTTATAAAAAGTTTCACGACTTTACAGGCAAACGACATTCAAATGTTCTCTAAGGTTTTGCTCCATTTTTCTCCTTCAAAAGTGTTTAAAACTAGGAAGCATTGTCTGAAACTAATTCATTTTTAAATAATAGAACAAGCTAAATCATTATTTTTTAATTAGATCTATGATCTAAACGAGAAAGGGCGTTTTCGAAACTTTGCCACTAAAACAGAGAAGATTATAGAAATAGTTGTTCTCTTCTGTGGTTATCACTTTCAATCAACTCTAATAGTAGCCAGAATTGACAGTATCACCACGTGGGCACGAATGTCGATCACTGATCATTGAGCTTTGGCCACATTGATCACACTTCTAAAATTGGCATACACTAAATGTGTTTATTTTGATAAAGAAACTTTCCCGACTTAGCTAGCCAATGGTGACGCGCATTGGCTATCATTCAATTTCCTAATTTAGAGTTCACATAAATTTTACCACATTATATATTAATCATAGTCTGCACATGTGTTCGAGAGGAAAAAATCTCATTAATTATTTCGATGAGTGGGTAAAGGTTTACATGAAGTCATATTATGAAAAATATAGAATTTTTTAACCTAATTATGTAATTGAATGCGCTTAAAACAGACCATCGAAAGGAAATAAAAACCTGAAAAGTATTTGCTATTCTAGTTTATCTTCATGAGAAGCATATTGATTAATTGATTGAAATTGTATTTAAATTTTTGAAAATTTCAAAATAGTTTTGCTTTCATCTCAATGTTACATATTTAATTGAACTATTTAAAACAGCGCTTCAATAATATATTCAAAATAATCTGTCAGCTGTATAAGCGTGTATCTGGGATTACATATTCGATTGCTGGCTCTATGTGTATCTCACCAGTTACACAATTGTGAGTCAATGAAACTCAGCTAAATTTTCATCTAATTCAAAACGAATAAATCGATCCAGCGTATGCTTACACACTTATATGAATAGGGATGTGAAATTGTAAAATTTATTCAAATCGTTTTTTCTATCAGTCCAAGATAACTAAACATAGCATTGTTCCATATATTGCTGTTCACAGAATTGCTTTCAAAAACAATGAAAAAAATTCTGTTTATGATAGGAAAATGGTCTCAACGTCCATTTTCGAGCAAAATTAATTTACAAATTAAAATTCTTGTACAAATGAGTGTCAACAAAAATACAAGATAGCAAACAGGTTCGCTAAAGTGCATCAGGGCACTGGCCACCTGACTTGATCCCAAACGGCATCTTTAATACTCGAAATCATGACGTTCTATAGAACAAAATGGCTAAAGTGAAAACTGCGCTCTATATAAATCCATATTTAGGATCCATTGTGCAACTATCATTTTTGGTGGCTATTTATATTTCTAATAAGACCGCACTTTAGTGTTTGCTAGCCAATCATTTCTGTCTGATTAAATGTACTTGACAAAATCATGATTTTTTTTCAATAAGAACGAGGATTAATTTTATTTGTAAGCTCAATAATTAGAGCAACAGTTCGGTTTTATTTAGAAAGTCAGTCATATGGAAGTATATAAGCGAACGGTTACAGATATAGGTTCATCACGCTGGAAATATCATTTTCATTTATGCCAATATAAACCCAATCTAATTTGATTCCTTTTCGTCAAACGATTGCATTAACAGGGCAGCGTTATTGTAAGTGTTTGCTCCTTAAATCCAATGCATTCAAAAATATCAACATTGACAACCACAATAGTCTCCAATTGCTTTTTTGAGTGTTTCATTATTGTGCGTTTGCATTCAAGCACTGAGTGAACAATTATGAAGATTTTTGGCTTTTAGATGATATCAGCAAATGACAATTATTGGTTCGTTGTTGAAAATTAGGTAACTATAATCCTTTTATTATATTTAATGCACGATCAACGTTGGAAATGATACAATTTTCATGGTGGGCAAAAACGTGGAAGCGTTAAAAGTGACAGGAATAACAGAATGAAAATAAATATGGAAGGTCTAAATCCTATCATATTCAAAAGCTGTTAAAATTCTAAAAATACAATTTAATAATAAATACTGAAAATACTTTTCCTTGGTTAAACCTCCCTAGTTGTAACTGCATCAAACGTTTTGTGGAGAAGTATTTTACTCTTTCTTACACAATTTCTAATCATTTAAAATATCTAGAGATCTTATGAGGGCTTTCCAATTTCAAAATTTGAAATTAAGTTTGGCATCACAATTAGCTATAATAGGAGGCGTTAACAAGCCTTTAACAGAATTTATTTATTTGTTTGATTTGAGTAAAGATGTGTTGGCATGTGACTAGGGTTTCTATTTCTTCCAGGCTGATCCAGTCTGAGAAGATAAAATCTGACACGATTGCACATCCGTCCTTTTCGTGCTGCTAAATCGCCAACCCACGTCTAACTCAAAATTCGCGATACTGTTGTTTGCCTGAATTTGTCTATTCATGGAAAATAATAAACGGCTGTGACTTGAGTGTCCATTTCTTTTAGTTATACTCATAATCAAAGTGTAATTTTCTTGGAGATACTGTGGCCTTAATTCATCATGTGAAATACAATTTTTACAAATTGACAACTGACATAAATATGATTGTTGACATATCGAAGGGTTAAATTAGGATACTTCCTTATTTGCATAAGTTTAACTTAGGGCATTTTTGCAAGGTTATCTGAAAAACCTTTAATATGTTGACAATTTTAAGTGATAACCACGAGAATAGTTGTACAAATAAGTGTAACCAGCCTTTGCAATCAAATTTGAACATCGTTGATATAAACTCATTAAGTTTAAGTATAACAGCTAACGCATTAAATAAAACTTTCCTAACACAAAGAACCCAAAAATTCAATGATTTAAGGCCATCATATGATTAATTTATTACTCTTTTCATTTGAATGTTTGAAGTAATTTAAATTGGGTAAAACTTTGCTCCTTTAAAAATGTCAAAATTCATACTCCAATAAAGCCAGTCATTTTCACGTCGGATATTTATTTCGTGTTCATTTATTCATAGTTTTTTCTCTTTAAATTTATATTCTGTAAAATTTATCGCAAATATCGTGAATTAATTCTGGTTGAGCGTGGAGATATATTTCTTCTGTTTTGACTTTTATAAGCTCGATGGTAAGAAATGCTGAAAGAAACAATTTCATATTTTTAGAATTACTGGATATTTTTGAATTCTTTGGGTAGTCTATATTTCACAAAATATTTTAGAGACGATAAATCATCAGTGGAATTAAGTCAAGTCGAGTTCCACTTGGAAGACCTTCGATTAATAACTTTCATAAATACCCATGGATTCCTAAGTGAAGACGAATCAGACAACACAAGTCTATGCTTATAATTATTACAGTCACTCAACAGATCCCAAGTTATTTAAAAATTTTGAAGTCAATAGTAGGTTGTGAAATCAGCAAAGATGCCTATAAAATACCTAAAACTCTAAACGGAATGTTGAAACGAGTTATTAGGTAATATTTTTCCCATAATCATCACGTGAAATCTTAATTCACTAGCGTGAGATTGGACAAGTGATTTACACAATCTATCATTATATTTTCACAATACTTGCAGGAACACGTGGTTTAATCTATTCACTTTGACAACGCAACTCTGTTTGTTCTATATCTTCTATCACTCTTTGACTTTTATTAGCAGCTGACGATAGTATATGCCTCTAAGTTATGAAAACCATCTGATATCTAGCCCACAATACAAAATTCTTTCTTAGATAATTAAAGGCAGATAAATTAAATAGAACAGGAGATTTCGGTCTCCAAGTATTCGGCCGATAGATACAAACCGGGGCAGTCACTTTTAATAATAGATTTTTCGAGGTCGTAAATCGATCCAGATTAGGGATCTCATTGGATCAAACAGACAAAAATTTTTGTTAATTTGTCGTCTCATTCACGTGGATGTGAAAAGGATAAATGAAGCACCAGCAATCAAAATCCACCTCGACTAAATAGTGGCGGGCAAAAAGTACTGACCATCGTTGTCAGCCATTCGCTGCAAACTAAGGAACGAATCGTGATTGCTCTTCAACTGCTCATCAAGCATATACAGTACAGCCCCCATCAAATCAAAATTCAAACGAAATAGGATTCTTTGATACTATGACTTCATTCTCACTATTCTTTGCTTCCATTATTCACGAGATGTTTGCAAGGCTTAGATAGAGGTGTAAGAGACATAATAATAATAGTAACAATTTATGCTGCTGTTGTTAAATGGTATTTTTGTTTTCGCGGATTTGTATTTCCTCTCTAGCAACATTGACCAATTAGTGCAATCAGCTATTGTCCAAATAAGTTAATTTGAGGACATTGGTTGCCCTGAAATATGGTTTATTGATGTACTGTTCAATTTAATGATTTTTCAAATGAAATCGTTTCCTAACGTGACAAGGATAGGTGAAATTACCGTCGCGATTGTTCTTTATATTTGCATGCTGTTAGATGAAAGCCTTCTTTTGCCACAATCAAATTTAAACCTGACTTGTCAAATATATAATTGACAGAAATTGATTCCAAAAATATTTGTCTCCTCGTTTGACTTTGTAGCTCTAAGCAAATTCTACATAGAATTAAAATTCTTTCGAAATTAACTGAACTATTTCAGCTATATTTCAGCTAACACCTCATTGACACAGAGCTTAGTCATTAATTACGATGTTAGCTACCCTGAACATGCATTAACTATTGGTTGTTGATTGGCTGAGAGGTCTCCGCGCCCACGACCGCACTTGCTTCCTAACGTGATCGGCAGCAGGTCCGCACTTAATGGCTACGGATTAGTAACGCACATCCTGTTCCGGAATGTTCGGGAGCATGAAACTCCGTGGCGCAGCCATGTTAGCGTTGTGTTCTCCTCAACCTTGATAATGGAACATTTAAAGTTGGGGGGGGGGAGGGGGAGGGGTAGTAAAACAAATCAGAGTAAGCGAAAAGATGGCCAAGCTGTACGTACTCGCTGGCCTCAATTTTATTTTATATTTCCTCATTTCTAATTTACACAAACCAATCAAGTTCCGCTTAAAATCAATTTTCTCGCCTAAAATTCTAAAACTAAGATGGTAACTCAATGTAACGGATGGACAGGCAGAGACGTCTAGGAAGCCTCGAAGCGAGGAAAGTTACAATCTCTTCAATTTGTCCATTTTTTTCTATTGAATAACAGAGTTACACAAAAAAGGGTGAAGAAAAATGAAAAATTATTTTAAATCAAATCAACAAGTATATGGTCGTACAACCAAAACCAAGTAACGCAAATTATTTAACAAATAAGCAGAGTAATTAAATTTGATGGTCGAATTCCGACTCATCAATTTGTCAAATTACCTTGGTCCCAACAAGTACAAGTTTCTATAACGTCCGCTCACGTGTCGTACAGCAAGGCCTTCCTATTTCATCACACTTAGTATCTAATGCCCGATTAGCCCTTTTGAATTATAATACTGGACTTAGTTAAAAATATCCTTCTGATTTAAAAAATTGCAGCAATATTATCTGGGGAATAGCATCTTCAAATATATACCAACTAGTTGCCAGAGGCATCAGCTATATTCGGTTTAGTCTAACACATCTAGAAAACTTCCAGATGGTGTGAAAATTATCTGGGGTCGCTATTTGTGGGAATCGCTTTGAATCCATCGATACGAAATTACTAAAAGGAAAGCCTAAGTGATGGCGAGTGATGAGGACCTCAACCACAGTGTTTTAATTTCAAGAAACTAAATTGTGTAATTAACCTGGAATTGAGATGAATTTAATGGGAGACTTGGCAGCATATAGACCACTTGCAAAGCAGGAGTTAGGGCTCTGATCACTGTTTGCCCCTGCCAATTTCCCGTTAACATCGATGAATCATCCACACTTGAGATATTTTCGAGCGGACTAGATAGACTGTTCTGTTTCCTCACACCAGGTTCAGAATTAGCCATGGCCTGATGTCTAGTTGTAGAGTAATCTCTTAGTCAGGACGAAGTTATCAACGTACTAAGCATGTAGTCATGCCTGAATCCATGGGGTTCAAGAATGTGTCAAATATTTAGAACACGTTCACAAAAATTCAACACCTTCCTTTGATGCTTACAATCCACTTCCCCACTGAATACTATGCTGGCCAGAAACTAAAATAATTCTTATTCAACCAAGTGAATATCAATCGTGCCCTGATTGGTCCAGCTTCGGGAAAAATAGATTTGATCCTTTCTACTTTCCTTAGAAACTTCTGATATGTTCAAAATAGAACAGAATACAAATTGCATTTCCCCTTTCATGCCTCCTATTAGTTTAGTTACCTCTCATGATTATTTATTTTAAAACAAAACAATTTCACTCCCAATTAGCAAATTTGTCCATTTTTTCCCATTCATATACGGAAAGGATATGATCTTAGCGATTTGGTGTTCTTAATGCCACTCCATTCAGTCAAGTTCTTCTCTCTCCAATGATATTTCGGAAACGAAAAGAACTAATCTTTCTGGCTTTTCATAATTATTTGAAAATTAGCCATTTACACTCCCCCTTTTACTTAAAAGAATAGGATACTTGAGTCAGCAATTAACTTCAATTTTTAAAATAGGTGGATTTTAGAAACGTGTTTTTAAATTATCATAAGTACCATTAGACTAAATGGTGACGTATTAAATAAGTTAGAAACTTGCAATAAAGGATAGTTCTTCAAAATTCTGCTAATAATCATAAAATGGCTTTCAGAGTATTTTAGTTTAGGTTCATATGTTAATCAGGTAATATGATCACCCCACGATTATGATTCAATTAGCTGACGGAGCATATTTTTCCCAGAGTAACTCTTGGATTTCCATAATTACAAGATTAGTTCGATAATAGATATTTGGGGCGTATTACACTTTGTTTGCTATCCTATGATGAGGAATAGACAGATGACAAAGGTCAACTCAGCTGCTATACTACAAAGTGGTGATTCTTTTTATTCAAGGCATAGTTTTGAGAAGGTGAATCTTCATACCTGAATCACAAATCATGTCTCTCACCTGTCGATCATCCTTTGATACGTTCATGACTTCTCAACTACGCTTTATTAAAACCACAGCTACCCGGCTCGAAAAAAGCAAAATAAAAGACTTCGAGCTCAAAC
The DNA here is from genome assembly GCA_000469805.3 of Hymenolepis microstoma. NCBI lineage: Eukaryota > Metazoa > Platyhelminthes > Cestoda > Cyclophyllidea > Hymenolepididae > Hymenolepis > Hymenolepis microstoma. The sequence continues at coordinate 1,889,152 of LR215995.1, read as the reverse complement.
GATGGCTCTGAATAACGAGATTACTTTACTGATGGAAGTTCGATACAGATTATAAACCATTGGTTGCTTATTAGATCAATTATTACAGCGGCGGCCAATCGCGATTGTATAGAACCAATCGAATGTATAATCCAGTGCATTAAAGGCGGAAATTGGGAATTTATTTTAAGAACTGTAAAAAATATTTAAGTAAACTTCCTAACAGATATATATTTGATATTCCAAATGGCCTATATGGTGGTTCAACGATCTCGTCGATCACACTACTATATTTAGGTACAGTGGTAAAATCTGTCACCTAAGTAACTCTTAACAGCACTTGACTTATTGTTGATCGAAATATTTGACGCACTCTCATTTACTCTTTACTCATCAGCCACTTTAATTGAAATAAGTCAAAATAGATATAATAAGGAATGAAAACCCGCTGTGGAATAGGAAGATGGTAAATGGTTAATCGAGATATAGCTAGTCAACATGAACAGTTCTGAAAAATTTAAAATCAAAGTAGGGTTCACAGTGGTGTACAAAATCACTTGTGAATTTTCACGTACATAGAATTTTGCAAGTTTGCATCGTCACGTGGTGATCAAATCATTTTATTTTCATTATTTAGAGTTACTTTTCAAATGAGATGAGAACTTGACAATTATTAAAATTTAGACGCTGTTGCTGGTGCAAACTGTCGATTTGTTCAATTAAACTTTACGCGGAGAAATGTTTAATTTCCAGTTAAATACTGCACCATAAGTTGTCCAAACAACCCATAGAGAAGTTCTTTCTTAGCATCTTGAAATGCTTGGATTTGAGGGTATGTGCACAACAAGTGTGAACTTTAACATAAACCAAAAGTGAATTTGAAATGCTAGTCTCTGGTTTCTTTCAAGTGGGTGGCAGCTGTTCAAGTATTCATGTTGCATCTTAATGAATTATTTACTCCGCTTTGGAACGTACATTTTGAGTTTGCAAATGCATTTGTAGCAAATTCACTTAATAATGCTGGGGTTTAAATATAGCGGAGCGATAAATAACGCTTGGCCATAATCATCCTCCTTCAATTTCTCATTACTCTTATTGGTATTCAGGTTTTGTGAATTCTGGTGGCATCTTCTTCGTTTCAACTTATCTGCTAGACTAATTTTTGTTGTTAGAATAAAAAAGATATACCGTTTTAATGAGTCAAACTCAGAGTGTCATGAAACTGGAAGCGCATAAAATCATTAAATCTTAACCTTGTAATCCAAGACTGAGAACCACTACTTTCATGAGAACGCAAAATAAATTAAAGTTGTTATACTAATGATGACCAGACTATATCCCTTACTCTTTACTCAACTAGAGTAACCTATCTTGTTTGACCATTCAAGGCTTTCATTCTTCATTCGAATATCATGAGCAGTTTTCAAGGAATGTAAACGGCAGAGATGAGTACACTGGAACATCTTTACTTTACTTTTTCATTTTTTTTACCGTGGAGTGAGCAAGGTGCATTATTATCATCGTTGTGAACCAAAATAAATTTTTTATAAATATCAGCTGGCCCCATACTAACATTCGTCAACTGCTTTTCAAGTGAATCTTGTACACCTCTCATCAAAGCAAAGTTCAAATGAAGTAGGATTCTTTGATACCCTGACTTCGTTCTCACTATTCTTTGCTTCCAGCATTTACGCGATGTACAATGTTTGTAAGGCTTAGAAAGAGATGCAGTGGACATAATAGTAATAATAATAGTAGCAAATTTTGCCGTTATTGTTGAAAGAGCTTCTGTTTTCACGGATTTATATTTTCTCTCTAGCAACATTGATCGATTAGTACAATCAGCCATTACCCAAATAAGTAAATTTGAAGACTTTAATTACTCTGGAGTATAATTTATTGATTTACTGTTCAGTTAAGGGATTTATCTAATGAAATTGTTTTGTTGATAGACAGAAAAAGAGCTCCCTTAATTCACTAAGAAATTGAAGCGCCCTTGTTTGACATAGAAGTAAATTGACCACTATTAATCTTTTTCCTTAAAAAAACCAAGTTGGAGCTTTTGGGAAAATGGGCGAAAGTTTTCTGCTTTATTTCAAGGTGATGTGAAACCTGTGATGTTTGCAGTTCTATTAACCTTGAAGTTTTATCTGCCTTTTAAATTCAAAATGAACTAATTAATTTGTTAATATGTTTTTGTGCTATTCCTTAGCACTATAGTCGCGATGTATAGTTTGCGTATTTTCCTGAGGTTTTAATTATTGTAATATAATTTACCTATTTTGGTGATCCACTTTCATTGAAATGAATTGCCCTTCAAGTGAAAGACTTGTAACACGGATAGGCCTTTCATATTTCCATCCCACCATAAATGAGGCTAAATGATCTTATTAGCCAGTTCTTCCGCTAGTTCTATTCCTGTTTGTGATTAATCTACATTCTAATTTAAAATGCATCTAAGGAAGGTGATTTATCGAAAGATTTATTTATTGCTCGTGGAATAGAGTGAATTTTTAATAGCTTAGTACTTAGATAGTATTTAGGTTAAATTCAGCCCTCTCAACGAAGGTTGCAAACGTCTGTTGAATGAGCTGAACATCGAATGTACCCAGAAGGCGAAAGCCACAAACTGTCGACATTAGATCATTGTATTGATGGCTCGCTCTGCAGGTTTTATTGTTTTGGCATAGCTCTCAAAATGATAGAAAACCTTAATGTTGGGTAGACATATAGATGAATAAGCTAACTAGATCCTTGAGTGTAATTCAAGTCGATCAAATTCTCCTTGGCCTGGCCTCACTGACTACATAGAAGGAATCAAATATGGCCATTGTTTTACCTGCCAGTTGAGTATTTTATTGGTAGCATATCATAGTTTTATCTATGTAATGCACAATAATTTTGCACCCAGTGCATGCCTTTTACTCCGCGTATCTTAATTTATCTTCCATTATCTTTCTACCTTATAAATCACGAAAATAGACTGACTACCACCGAAAATGAAGAAGATATCAAGCTCACTTTTTGAAGTGAAGATTCATTTGGCATACTTTAGGTGGGGGTTTTAGTAACGGAAACAAAGAAGCACATTTCGTTATCTCAAAGCAAAAAAAGGTAATTTGAACGAGTCCATTTTTTTATTTTGTGAAATCAACTGGTTTTAAGGTATCGCCGGAAGGTTCTGCAACTGTTTAGAGCATCCTCTATTTGAAAAGCACATAAATGGGCATGGTTTATATGCAAGGCCAGATATGTGTAATAAGATGATTCTTTTGTATGCGTGTGTGTGTGTGGGATAATTTTCTCTTGACAGAGAAGTGAAACGGTGTCAGTAGCTCTGACTTAATTGCTCGCGACAAAAGACCTATACAAGCATATTGCTCTAGTCTTCAAGTACATGACTTGTAAATTACAAAACTTCTAAACATGTCTATATATGTTGCTGAGAACAAAGTGAGTACTGTTCCATAACTCTCGAGGGCGTACAGTTCATAATTCCCTATTCTAACCATATTAATATGTTGATAGTGCTTTGCTGCGGAAAAACAAACAGGATATTTGTTTCTTACACTTTTTGTGCTTACCTATAACGGAAAGTTTATTGATGATGCATTTTAGGACATAATTAATGAGCCGAATTAAAGATAGTCGAAAGACTATCCGTCGAATCGAAAATCGTCACAAATATGCCGACTGACATTTATGGAGTGTATGGTGCGGTGCGATACTTAACGAGAAGAGGGCAAGTGAGGTCGTGAGTGCAGACACCTCTCAGAAAGCTACTAATCAATAGTCTCTGAGTAATTTAACAAACCCTCAATTGTATTTTAAAGACTAACCTCTGAATCAGATACACTCAACCCAAATAAATCTATCCCTTTCGTAACTCTTTTCGTCTATATCCTTAAGGTCACTTCGGGGGACTTTCCATACAAGGGGATCTCACCATGGAGATTATTGAGGATAAGTCAAGGTTCATTCGTGTGACAATCCGCCACACATTGTAACGAGTATTCGAACGTTTTTGAAACTATCTAATCATTCACGATACATTTTGAATAAATAGTATCTATTAATTATAATAGAACCCAAGATATGTTGTAAATAAGGAGATTAATTCAAACATGCAATGAATGTTTTTGTTTTAAAAGATTAATTGAGCAAAGAAGTATCATTAACCAAGTTGGCGGAAAAATAATTCAAGCAGAATGAACAAAATTAGAGTTGACATAATTTATTCCGCTAATCTGTTCTCAGCAAAGTAGTACCTTCTAACCTTTAAATGTCCCATTGGCAAAAGCAAATATTCGCAACATAGAATACCCGACTGACCGTTTTTGTAGCGGAAGCCAGTAATGATGAATGTATTTTCGAACATTCAGACAATTGCGTACCTCTAACACCTCAGGCAAAAAACAACTAATGCATAATGTCACTGCATTCACTTATTTAGAACTCATTATTATGATCATACTCATGGCTTTGGATGGATATTGTTGGCGGAATGGCACGACTGGTCTAACAATGTAAATCTCTATCTCCCTCATTTTTACGGCAGCAGTAACGCCCTAGACAACCATTTTCCGGACCGATCTTGATCAATTATCTTGCGCATAGTTGCTGTTCCTATGTGACTTTAAATTGAAACATCGACTTCCTTTTACCTTGGGGAGGGGGGGGGGATTATCTAAACCCACCTATTTCCCTTTTGAATCTTGTTTAAATTTAATGCGTTAGGAAAACGTCAATAGATGAAAATGAATTCAAATGGTAAATAAATATGAGAATCAACGCCATTGTTGCAGGTCAAGAATGTCTACTTTAGGTTGAGTATGCGAGCTTTAATTTGCTTTGGGGGCATAGAGCCACAATATGTCCTTCTTGACCTCTAACGTTCATTCATAGTGCTTTGTAGAACAGATACTTATAAAATGTGTATCTTTTCCTCTACTCTTTCCATTAGAAGAAAGTGTTTTTAAATGTATTATTATGATAATACATGCCAAGTTAATGACCCGAGTGTTATTCCTTAATTAAAGGAATAAAATGCATCAGATAACGTATGTTTGTTGAAATTTTGTTTTGTACACAAATGCAAATTATAAATATGCTGGGAGGAGGAGGAGGAGGGTGAAAAGGTTCGTTTTACAAAATTGTGCTGTCCGACAAATGAAGACGGACGTGCGTGACCTAAGCATAACATTTCGAATTCATTTTCATCCAATTCAAATATGTCAAAACAACGGGAATAACGTGAATAAAACAAATTTGTGAGAGGTTATTCCAATTTCGAGTCGTCTGCATTTTTGGAAGGAGTTACCTCTGAGGATGAAGATCTCCTATGAACTGTTTCTTTTAGTGATTCCGAGCGAGAAATGGCTGAACTGTGTGGATTTGGGTCAGTGATAAGAGGAACCGAAGACTCCACTTCCGTGCCTTTTAAACTCTGATTATCGTCTGAAGCTGAAGGAACATTGAACATTGAATGTTTCTTACCGTGGACGTGAAGAAGAGTCGATTCCGCAGTTGGTTGAAAAGAAGCGTGAAATTTTGTGTATCTTTGCTGTCGTGCTCTATTCCAAGACAGATATGCTTCACTTTCATTATCCGTATGCTCGCCAAACACTCCTCCACGTTTAAACAGTTTTGAGACGCCAGAACTGAGTCCAAACACACGATTGTGGGATCTTTTTCTGTCCGAATCAGGTTTAGGAACAGAGAGAAATCCAGGCACATTCGAAGTATCATGTCTTTTAATGGCCTCGGCGGCTTCTTCCGCTTCCTCATTAGTCAAGTGTTTCTTTCTAGATTTTGCTAACTGAATCACTCTCCGAATTCGGTTTATTGCCCTTTCCTCCTTTTCCTTTCTTCCATCATCAATATCGTTATTGTCATCTTCCGATTCTTCGCCTTCTGACTCAACCACTGAACTGACAATTTCCTTGACCAAACTCAAATCAGCTTTAAGGTCAGCACGAGTACTGACAATTGCTGGATTTTGGCCGATTTTGCTTAAACGTTCGGCTGCTACTGACTCCATAGTTCGTCTCATCAAAGGATAATTGTCCAGAACTGAGAGAAAACTATCTCGATCAAGAGAATACAGATTTGAGTAGACTTCTGCTCGGACGCTGGCCGTTCGTTTTGTATTTGTCAGCAAGCATATTTCTAACATATGAAAAAGCACCTTTACTTAGCATGCAAATATTGGTTCCAAAACTGTTCTAACTTCTAGATATCCTGCCAGTCAACATAACCATAAATGTTTTATACATTAGCTCGTAAAAGTCTACCATTCTTGTGAAATATTAAGTTATTTTTACATACTATTAATTTCCATTAATAAAAAACAATGAAAATCGATAGCATCCTAACCTGTCAAACCGAAGTTCTCAACGTCAATACGCCTCTATGTATGCCAAATGACATGAATGCCAACCACTCTTGTTAATTCCCGTCAAATATAGAGATACCAAATATTGAGTTTACCTGGTAAACAACTCTTTTTTTCTATTCAACTTAAATACTGATAGCATTTCCCTTAAGTTGCTTGGTGTAGTTTGAAGAGAGCCTTTCTATGAAGTCAATTAAACGTAGTTAATGGAATTCAGGTTTCTCATCTCTGATTTAATGGCAACCAACAACTCGGTTTAAATCAACAGTTGAACATTTTTATCCCAGGCCGGACATTTTAAATAGTCTAAAGTTATAACCGCTTAATCAGTTCATATTTAAACAAGATTACAGTACATAAAGCCTACCTTAAAATCGAGCTTAAATTGAGATTTGAGACATTTAATTCTTGGCCGTAATGACCATATTATTTGCAATTAACTCGAAGAGTAATTGAACTCGATCGATTTTTTGAGTTTGTGTTTATTTTAAATACCAACGCGTTCAAACTGAAGCGTAGAGAAGGGTAACTGGGAGTTAAGTGCAGAAGCAGAAAGCCATACGATTTTTGACGCCTTCGCATGCAGTGACCTTTGTTTTAGCTAATGATTGCTAGCACTGGTTTCTGCTTTAACGAAATTTTTTCTTTAATCTGATTCCAAAGGATATTCACAAATTTTACTCACAACATTTATAGAACTATATACCATAATATTTAAATATTTGACCATATGATCATGATATAGGTTTGTCATTCTATAATAACCAACAAAATTCATGAGAGCAAACTAGTGAATGATTGCCTCAGGCCATCTTTTTTTAATTATTTCCATCGACTATTTAATAAAAATAATCTTCTGGCGGAATCTGGGCTCCAGATTCTTAGCTATGCCTTTGCATTCTCTAAATTCATCCCCCTTCCATCCAACAAAATCGGCGAATAGCTCAGATCTCCATTTCAAATTCATCTTAATCTTTGCATGAATAGCTTGGTTGATCGTGTCTTTAACTAACTTATGATAAAACCTGATATGTGCCATTTAATCCATAGGAAAACTCACTTTGAGGTAAGGTGGTTTGTGTTCGATTGACGACACATTGTAAATCAATGACTTATATTCTTCCAACTGAGCTGTTACATTAAATGCGTTAGAATAGGATTTAAGACATTATTTGGGATCTTGGGGGTACCCTTCAATTTATTCCACTTAATATACTATCAAATAAGTAGGGATGAGTCATATATCTTTGAAGAGCAGTCTTGATTGGTCACCTGTCAGACATGCATATATAATCCAATATGTTTATCTACGGTTGAAATTAAATTAAAATTGTCATTTCTAGTTTGTGTTCTTAGTGATTTAATATCCTAGAAATTCGTAACCAGTAAAATATGAAAAAGCTATGATTCTATTACCTGATTAATTTATCATGCATTGTTCAGTACAACAAATTAGTTATCATTAAATGTAATGCGTAGGGTGTTCAAGTGTATTTCATTGCTTATCAGTGGCAATAATCTCGTGAAAACCTAGATTCCATATTAATCATTGTCCAGAAAATCTGTCTACGAAATTCCGAGAAATTATAATCAGCCAATTCTGGCAAATTCAATCTATTTTATTATTAATCTCATGCTATTAAAGTGCATTAATTGTTTGTTTGTGCCATAAAAATTGTAAAGGAGGAAATGTGTTACAATTTTTAATCTAAAAAGTTTCAGAAACCGAAATTTAAATTAAGAAAACTTGTATCAATGTGTGAAGTGCAAAACGCTGTCATAGCTGAACAAAGGAATCTCATGCGCACTCAGGCAGACTCGAAGGCGCTGTCGTGTTACTTGTCACGTAGAAAGCATGCGCGGTCGTGAAAGCAGAGACCTCTCAGCCAGCCACCAATCAATAGACCCTGCATTTTTTAACAAACCCTTCATGGTTTTATAATGATTATGCTAAGCGACAGTGATAAAAGTCCAAAATAAACGTATTCCATATCGTACCCCTCTTTCCTCTATGTTGTTTAGTGGATCTTGTCATAGAAATTTCTGAGCATAAATCAAGGTTTATTAGAGGAGCAATCCTCTGTAAAAGTAAATAAAATATTAATTCGTAGTTCATTATTGTCACTTAAATTTATTCCTACAGATAAATAACTTATGAATTGTAATATTAAACAATCGATTCGAGGCGAGGTATTTTCTTGTTTCCATGTAATGTTGATGCAACTTCCACGGTCGTAGGAATTTACAATTGACTCGAAAAAATGAACAAGTTAAGAATCTCCCCGACAAAATCAGAGATGAATACTATGTAGTGCGCACCCGCTGAGTCGCATTAAGGTTTCTTTGAAAAATGACCATGGTTGTACATTATTTACTCATTGAACTGTTCCATTTTCACATAAACGTTTTTCAAAAATTATTGAAGTAAATCACAAAACATAGTGCCTAGATTCGAATCGCACAGTTGAAAATTAGATATTAAAAAATGAATGAAATTTTCTCCTTATTTATAACATAGAGTTTGACTGCAAGGACTTTATTTGTTCAACTGATCAGTGTGTACAGAGTTTATGGGCTTCTTATCAGAGCATGTGTCCAACCAAAATGTAGATTCTATCATAAGCCTATAAAAATTTAACCACCATTTTCGTTGCAAGCCGTGCAAATTAATCATTCTCTAATCTAAAAGTTCATGAATCCTTCATTAACAGATTTTAAATATTTAAAGGAAAGACATACCGCCAAAATACGAGCCATCTGAGAGGGTTGTGGCAATTTCTCCATCCTTAGTTATGATATCAACAATTCCTTCTTGAATGAAATACATCTTGGTACCGATGGTACCCTCTTTAATAATCAAATCACCGGGTTGAAATACTTCAAATTTCAAATTCGCCACCATCTCTGAAACAAAATCTTGATCAGCATAAGTGAAGAAGGGCACGGCTGCAACTAGCTCGCGGCAATTGTAATTGATAATTTGCTAAAATGAAAAGCTAACTTATTAGAAAACGACAAATACTAGTGCGTTCTTTATCTGTAAAAAAAATTGAACAATACTTATAACATCCTCTTCTTATCAATTTTCTAAATTACAAAATTGTGCCTAGTAATCTAAGTAAATATTTGGGATTAGGGCAGTTTGATAAGATAGAAAGTGAAAGTGTCATTTGTCCTCTTAGATAGAAAGTTGAAAATAGCAAGCCGCTTAAATCGAGTGTCTGGTTGGCCAATTTTTACATGGAATTTTGATGCAAATACTCTTATAAATACCTTTGAAAAGTGACATTAAAAGGGAATGTCGCTGAGATTTCACAAACGGCATGCTAATCACGTGGCATCTCGTACCTTAATAAAAACGATGACTGACTCTAAGAGTTAAAAGTGTGAACCTTTTGACTTGCAATGATGTTACCACGCACTATCAAGAACCAAATTGAATTACATTTTATGCCACGATTCTTGGGACATGATTTCTAGATATACTATTTGATACTATCAGTTTTAGATCCAGCCGCTTTCCCTCCAGAATCTTTAGTGTAAGCGTATGATTTCGATTACATATTTGATTGCTTAACCAATATTTCGCTAACTTCGGTTGAGTTCAGATAGTTTTGGAATTGTCCAATGAGAATTATAATTAATACAAATCATCAAACATGTTAGACTCAACTGTAAATCTAATTAAAAGGATTTGCTGTAAATGTAATACTAAATATGTACGATAATAATTAAGAACTGTAAATGTTTAACATATCGGAACAGCGGCGTCAAGAATATCACCAACTGTAGGCTAATATCAGGGCTGGAATCTTTCGTTTCTTTCAATAATGCAAATACGTCCATTAAGTTGAAGTGGAATAAACCATGATGATTTGCATTTGTAAGAGCTGGCTTTTATTAATGTGTGGTAGCATCGAGAACCTTCAAGCATTTATTACAGACAATATTTGAAAAAGAGTAAAAATTCCTCTTTAAGTTTTAATAGAACTGAGATCATCCTTTTTAAGTGCATGAACAATTTTTGATTATTAGAGTAGGAGAGTGGCATAGTCTTGATGCTACTTGGCCGTGAAATTTCCCTAATCAATTATTTTATGGTTTTTAGCCTTAGAGAAGGTTGTCTGTTTTCGTAGAGTCTGACGCGAGCAAAATTCAAGCATTCAATAACCTGCATTTCCTTATTTGCAGCTGTCACTAATTACCATTGTGCAATATTGTTATAATGTATTCGTGAATGTATTCGAAATATTAAGAAAATTGCGCTGTCTCTAAAAAGTGATCCTTGCTTTAATTCTGAAACATTTTATGAACCGAAGACATATTTTACTTACAACAAAAAACTATGATCCTTAACAATGCATAAGTTTATCTTTCCACTTAAAAATTAAAGAAAAAAACTTAAAAATGCTTCCTTTAATGAATAACGACGGATTTGAACAAGCTTTGAGCGGGCTTTCAGTCACATTTTTTGAAACTTAAGATATAAATGACATATAATAATGAGAAAGAATCATTTTGTAGGGATCAGCATTTCGTTTCACTTATAAGCAATAGCGATTTATTTAAATAAAAAATCATTAGCTCCCAAAAATTATCGTTCATAATAAGATCGATAATTCCATAACTGTTTTTCAACTAATGGGACTGTTCTGCTTTATCTTTCCTTTGAGATATTGTTTACAGTTCATAGTAAATTTAAACGTTTGCAATTTTCTTTTCATTGAAAAACTGAATAAATATTTTAAAAAATTGATGAAAATAGTTTTCAGGCTTATTCCTTTTTAAGATTTATTCTTAACTTTAATAAAAATGTGCATAATTTTTCATAGGGTAAAAGCTAGTGTGATCCGCTAACACCGATCAAAATATACCTGCAAGCTATTGGATTTGTAAAATAAATCATCCCAGAGTAAAGATCAACATTCACTTGCTAAGGCGATCAATAACTTCTAAACGCAATAGAACTGAACTCATAAAGGAATCTAAAAATCAAATATCGATAATTTATTCTAGATCATTCGGACAGAAAACATCGAATTAATACAATTGGCTAAAAAAACAGACGATTCGCTGATTCTAGAAATTAAATACAATAACGCTACATCTATGTTTGTTCTTCAAATTAACGCCTCTCTTGCATCTTTAAATTTTAAATTGTTACTTTACGCCTTTAGACAGTTGTAAATTTTAAACTAATACATACAATTTTTTAAAATCAATTTCATTTGGCATTTCTCGCCAATGGGTAAATAAAAAGTTCCTTTCAGCCGCAAAATGGAATTTTCGAAATGACATGATTACTGATTATCTTTGGGACTCTTTTTAGCGTGGAATATTTTAAAATGATATTTAGTTAGTTTTAATATGCTTTTGCCTACTTATTACGATCGATCCCAATATCTACGTGCATAATCAAATGAAAAATTATTTGATTTAATTAATACCTACCTACTATCGGCGTCATAAAAGTTGCGTGTACCAATCATTTTACAAGTGGCTTAAAATCGGCTATTCTAATTCACAGTATAAAATTGTAACCAGTCAGACAGCAATTTTTTTTAATAATGTCCGCAGTAAGGCATTGCGTCGTAACACTTTTACTGCACCCTTTTAATTTCAACATTTCGTTAAAATCTCTATAATATTTTTCCATGGATAATCTTTTTCGGATTTTATAAGCATTTCAAATGTTTCCTGTAACGAATTTACCTGAGTTTTAGCATTTCAAATGAATGTCTTCTTTTAAAATTTCAAGTAGTAATTAGGAATTATCTGAATTTCTTGCTGCAACATAGAAGTCATTCCTGACTAGATTGCAGAGAAAAGCCGCCGAGCTATCTGGCTTGTTTTGGATGGACCTGATTCAAGATGCTTTTATTCTTACTTTGAAGCTTACTTGTTCTCTCGGTGTTTAACTCTAAAGTCGGAAACAATCCGAATATGATTGAATTTTTGGACGACTTCTCAAAAGTAAATAAGCTAAATGCGCTCTTCTAAACAATGCAATTAACTTACCTCTCTTAGGCATTCTGAGAGTTCTTGCAGTATTTGAGCTTCATCGAACATTTTGCCTTGGTACCTATGTTCATAGTAATCAGCAATACGTTGCCGAAGGGCTCGTGGTAGTTTCCTATAGGCCATGTACTCCTCAACTTGTTTAAACTGAAGATAAAAATAAAGCTTGGGAATAAAACATCATAGACTGAAATTCTAAGATTTAACTTTGTTGCGACTTCAATAACAAAATTCCTATAATTCATTATCGTGTAAAAGCTTTTCGGCTATTAAAAATACAACAAGGTGCTTTATAGCAGTTTGTTTTGGTTAGTTGACGACGCATTGATGTCTGGAAGCCATTTCAGATGGGAACCTGAGTATCATTCGTATAATCATTAAACACAAATGGTATATTGCTGTGGCAAATCTCGATGTTGCAAATACATACTTCTTTTTCCAAAGGCATTGAATATACTAAAAATTTTAATATTGGATTGAGCTCCAGAGCTCCATTAGTCCTGTGTATTGAAACGAGATTCAATTGATTTTTCTCCTTGATTAAATCTTTTGTCTTTTCCTCAGAAAGTTTTGCGTCATACTTTGTAAATTATATCGTATTTGCTAAGCTTAAAGTAACCGTTTCACTATAATTGTTCAACCATTACAAATTAAAAGAGTTTTTGCGAATTGGTTAGCTTGTTTTTTAACTAAATACATTTTAGAACACTAACTTCAATTGATATGCCCGTTGAAGGTGGTTACTATTGCCTTTCGTGAATTTGCTTTAAGTTATAAAAAGCACAATTCATGTTCACACTCAACTAATTTATTTGCTAAATCAGATAAATAATTTCAAACAACCAGATTTTATTATTATTATTAGGCGCCGATTGTTTTATTCGAAAGAACGGCCTAAAAATACTTAAATAAATTGAATAATGCTGCTTTAATTTAAATATCATGTTCCGTCACTATTAATATTAAATTGAAAGTATATCTTTAAATTTAATCTCAGAAGGCGCTAAAAAATGAGAAATGGAAGTTGACATTGACAAACTTGATGAAGAAATTTGGGGTCATTTGACTTAATCTAAAAACGGTTATCCTGGTGTTTTGATATATAATCTGATGTGATTCTTTTCGATCTCACACTTAAGCATTTGAATTTCAAAGTTGTTATTTCCTGGATTGCTCAGAGCTGAGTTCTGATGCAATTAGAAGAATAGCTTGTTAAACGTCTATTTAACTGAACCACTCCAGTCAGGAAGTGCAGCAGTCTTACTAAAAACTACAAAGTGGCGCTCGATAAAAGAATGATTTCAGGCTACCCATAAATTATTGGTTACATAGTATGCGATTTAAGACAATCGAGATTACCGGTCATCTTACAGATTAGATAAAAATATTTCAATTAAATACATGTTTGAGTTTCAAAATTCAGGTTAGAAATCACCATATTTATGAAGGAAGGAAATCCTCAAATTATAACTCCTTAGTCTTTGTAATCCGCCTCACTACAAAGAGGCGAGGAGACAAAGACGCTTAGAAGAGTATTAACTTTAGTGAAAATAGAAATAATTGATAGGTAACTAAATTTACGTAGGCGTAAGTCAATTAATTGTAAAGATTGAATGAATTCGAAGGACCAACTGTTTTTGTTATGAGAAAATACTAGAATTGAACTGTTGCTCAGTAAATCTGTGAGTTTGTAAAGAGAAAATTATTTAGAATGTGTTGAGTCCTTGGCTTGAAACAAGGCAAATGTTTTGTAATTGCGCTCTTTTCAATTTTTGCGTTTAGGTAATTACCTCTGTCTATAAGTTATTTCACTTTATTTGCAGAAAATAAACAACAAAATACAACTCTTTGGTAGTCAGTGGCATAGTGGTCTGGAATTTGGCATAGGTGAGATAGATGGGAATTATGTTCAAAATTGGGGCCTTAAAAAGCCTGGTTCTAATCTAATTTCCATTACCTCTACCACATCTATCTAAACAGGCAAATATTTTAGTTTGTGTATAAATGTCCAACTCATTAACCTTCAAATAATCTCAAAATATAAACAGACGTTTAGGAAAGCATTAGGATAGGAAATTCGAATATAAACAAAAGCTTGGTCGCAAAATGATTTTAAGGTTGATTAAAGAAACGTCATGCGCTCTAGAACATTCTGAAAAGTGTAGCAGTGCATGCAGAAACCTCTCAGCCAATCAGCAATTGCAGTTTTGCATAAAAAAGAACGCATTTAACGCCAAAGCACATCTATGCTAGAGGACTCTGCTGATGTAGTCGTCTACAGCTTGCAAGACTACTGAGAATTATACCAAAGTTTGGTTCACTTATATAGTAACAGCTACTAAAGCTCATTTATTATTTTATTTATTAAGGTGATGAAATAAATAAAACTTTAATAAATTAAAGTTAATTAACCCCATTGTGCATGAAAATTCTTTTAAAACATTGATCTTGATGATGAAAAAAAATCCAATAACGTATTTCTTCTCCCTTTTTCAATTTCTTTTCACCGAATACCTGCGTAAATACAAATGACCAAAGTCCAAATAGTATTCACTAATATTGTCAGTTACATTTCACCATGAATGAATACCACGAAACTCCGTTTCAATCATTTTGTTCTCCTCTCAGAATTAGTATGAACAACCACTCAAATTAATTGGTTTGCAGTAAGATCCTGAGCTCATTGACGGAAAATCGCTCCAAACCGATGCCAATGGAATAATTTTGGGACTTTGAACAGTTGGCCAAGATTAGTTATTATAAAAATGAACAAACTGATTATTTTAAAATCCAAATGAAAAACTCTCAAGGAACTATTTTGCAACTTAAATAGCAAATCCTAATATTACTTTGAGTATTAATAAATTGAATGTTTGCACTTATTAAACTTTAAGGTATGTATGACATTTTTTTAATCGATCAAAGTTCATTAAAGGAGCACCATTTAATTAAATTGAATAGTTTATATTTTATACATTTGTATTAAAGTACGTTGAAGACTTAAGCGACGAATTAAGTATCAGTCAATCTCAATTATTCTGACGGCACATTAATATGTAGTCATAATTATTCGTATTAACAGAATGAAGTAGGACTGGAGCTGAAATGGCAGGGATAATTGGCTTTTCTGATAATTTATTCCAAGAAACACTGGCAAATGTTATTGCCTTTGAATCTCCCCAATCTTTGTTTTAACATTACTCAAACCAGTTTGTTCTCATGCCTTTGGTGATTTCAAACTAATTTGAGACCTCTTATGAATCCCCAATAGCCAGTATTTAATTAGCGTTATTTATGAAATCCTTTCCAAAAATCGATTTTAGTTGAAATTTAATAAGCCCTTATTCTAATAATTACAGATAATAATAATTTGTATATTTGAGTAAAATATCCTAAATTAGTTAATTGGATAATATTGAGGTAATTTGTGACAATGAAATCACATGTGTGTTTGTAAAAAATAACTTGATTTAGGCAAGTACATTGCTTAAGTAATCACTAACTTAAAAGGACTTATGAATACCACTTGAATAAACAATGTTAATATCGATAAAATTAATTTTAAACGATATATGTACATATATATATTCTGCAGATAATTAGGAAATGGTTATAACTCAACGTGTTTTAAAGCCTAAATATAATTTTGCACAGCAAATTAATATCTCCATTTACGAAAGTATTTATAAGATATTCAATGATGTCGGATAAATAGTAAAATGGTTTTAGTACAGTTTGAAACAGCTTCTTAAGATACTTTTCACATAATTTTATTAATTACAACCCACTTGTTTATAGGTCTCTCGGGAAAATAATGCGAATAGATTAAGAAGATTAGTATTCTTAACAATTTTACTTCTAAAATTAATGCCGATTATTTCAGGATCTCAGCTTCCGGAATCTGAATATATCAGTATTGAAATCTCAGTTTTTAACGTATTTTTCGGCTGTCGTGTAAGGCAAATGCTTTATCATTAATAAAAGACCTGAAATCATGTAATATTTGCCTATTTTACATGTAAAGTTTTTTAAAGTTAGTGAGGTGATGAAACCCAATTAGGCACAAATGAACATTAGTGTCAAAAGGAGTGGTGACTTGTTTCTGCACACAATTTTTGGAATCGTTGTTAATGTCACTAAAAGCAACTCAAGTGGAGAATCAAAATACTAAAGGTAACTTCCCCAGAAGGACAAATAAATAAATCAAGCTCACGAAATTCAGAGCAGCGCAAAGATTAGGAGGTGAAGTGCGAGAACTTTGTAAAAAATTCTTAACAAAGCTTCATCATAGTTAATTTTATGTACAATTAGAGTAACATTTATGTGGGCTGTCAAGAGTATCAAGCCTGCGCATATATTTGTGAAAGTAATATCTAACTGAACAGTCACAACTAACCACTCTAATGTCCCTTGTTTAAGATATGAAATCAGGCAAACAAAACCTTTTGTGACTTCTTAATGGTATATCGAACGGTGTAGTCGGACATGTTTATATTCCCTTGCGTATATAACTTACGGCTGGATTCACATTGACTCATTACCAAATACAACTCACCTTTTCTCGATACAATCGTTTCGACGTATCGAAAGACTGAATAAGGGCTGCAGCATGACCCACAAAAAGAGCATAGCAGGTGGCTCCAGTCATCATACTCACGATAGTTATCCAAGCTTCACTTATGCTAGTTGGAGGAAAGCGTCCATACCCAATTGATAGCATGTGTGACATGGCTTTGAATAGTGCCCACGTGTACTGCTCGAACCAGTCAGCGTCCTGCAACGTGAAAGCTAATATTTACGAAAAGACTCATTTCCATGATTGCCATATTTCATCAAGCAGTTGGTTTTAATTTAGCGCGTTTAACATAATATAGTGTTTATTAAAAGTTATTTTCATACCTTGGCGGTTATTTTTAGTTGAAGGTTATAAATATAGAACATGTAAACGTCAATTCGTTTCAATAACTATCACTAAGATTCTTGGAAAAATTCCTTAACAAAATGAAATAAATTAAGGAGAACAAGCAGCTTTTACATGACTTGGAATGATCAAATTTTAATTTTTTAATTTATTATGAACAGGTTTATTTATCTTATTTTTATATTTAAATACCACAAAATAAGGAAACTGTTTTATGAAATCGAATTCTATTTTATGAAAACTCCAAAAATTGATTGGATCAGAATAATGCTATATTTTTTTAATCATATTACCATAGACAATACACTTTTCATTCCGTCTGCACTATTAACAACAAAAAGTCATTTTGGGAAAAAATTAAAAACCATTAACAAATCGTATATATTTAAAAAAAGTACATTTTATTATCTCAAGAAAATGTGATCTAAAACTCGTAAATATATAAAATGTGCTCTATCTACACCAAGTTTATAAAATATTCATCACTTCCAGCCGAGACAAAATATAAAATATTCAAAGAAATTTTAACATAAAATTAAATTAGATTTCCTCGATATTTTAACGTAGGTCCGTTTTCATTATTTCTTCATTTTGTCGAAAGGGAGAATGAGTCTTCAATACACTGAATCTTGTAGTGGAATTAGCTACCAATTAAGCCTTGAATATTCTCAGAAACCTCAGTGACAAATACTCCTGGTTGGTACTTCCCACTTAATTAGATAAGCTACCGCAAAGCTAGGAAGAGACAGAGGTATCCGAGGGACGCGTTTATTCTAGTGGAGTGTGAATGTGTGCTTGACGTGGAACTTAGTCATTTTATACACTTTATGATATGATGACATATAACTTGGATCATTGATTGGTCGGATAATCGTGCACTGGAATTAACCATTGATTGATCGTATTGGTATTGGTCAGTGATTCTGCATTAGCCCTGCCAAAGTTGTGTTTCCACAACCTTTTACCGTTCACTTAATATAATAAAACACACACACATATATACATTATAACGCCTCTAAATCTGAATAATGTCATCTCCAGTGCAATGGAGTTTTCTGTAAATTTTGCAAACTACTCTAATGTATTGAGCAAGCACGGAGAGGCTTATAGTGGCCCCCCTTCCCCCAAAAAAAATTAGCGATCAATATTCGTATAGTCTAACTTTGATTGTACTTCCAACTACTAAGCAGTTTCAATAAGCTCTCCCCCATCACCATATTTAGTCTTGCTAATTTGTAGAGGTAACTTGCAATAGAAGACTCTGTTCGAGTCTTATTGTATCCATCTGTAGCTAGACGAATTTCTAAGGTTTTACTTAATTTTAGTCAAGGGATAATTTGTGTGGTATCTGCTGTAATTTTAAAGATAATACGCACCTAATTTTTCATTTATCATATAGGACTGTATAATCAATAATAATAACAGATAATCGAATTACAGATAAAATTAAAAAAAAAATTAAGAAGACTTTTCAATTTCCATATAAGTACTTCAGCTAGAGATATGAACAAAGTACTAAAATTATATATATTGATGCGCACAACATGGGAAATAAAGGCTAATTAAGATCAAAAGCATTAAGTTAGAAAACGGTTTATGCCACTGCAAAGAAATAAAATTAATAATTACTTAGAAAATAAGTGATTGAGATATTATTGTTATATCAAGACAAAACGGTGCATAGAATGGAAATGCATAAAAATTATTTCAGATGATTTTACTCTAAATCCTTTGAATCATCAATACCGATAGTAACTATAAGGAAAGTTTACACAAAGTAGACTAAGAAGGCAAGCCAGTTCCAGGCTTAACTGTGGTTTCATAGCAATAACAGCCACAAATACCAATTCATGCCTTCAATGGTGCAAAGTCTGACCCCAACGACATTGGTGTAAAACTAGTGATACCATGGATATAACTTGCACCATTTAAAGGTAAGTCACGATCTCATGCTATGAATGAGATCAATGTTCTTCAAACGCAAAGATCAGCACCGACTTTCCCAGCGCTCAATTTCTTTCCATAAGTCTTTGAAGTGTATATCAAGGCTGAAAAATTTCATAACTCATTGTTACTCTCGGCGTTGACAACGACTTCTAGGGTTTTTTTTAAATTTTTTTATAGCCATCAATATTTACCTCTTCGGGTTGAGATGCAAAAATTCTGAATCCAATGAAATAAATCTCACCACAATTCCTCCACACAAGTTCCTTTTTGTAATACCTTTACATTTATTTGACCGAATAATGTTTTGAACACTAATTAATCGTGGGTGTGCGTATTATTATTTGACCCCAAGTTTATTGAAGAGTATAAAGTAATACTCCTATTCGTTTTCCAAAAACTATATTTAAAAATAACTCATTTCAGGATACATTTGGAACTTCCTGTCTCAAACGTTTACGGAGACTGGCTGACACACATGTCCGGATGGCATGCTGCGGACGCATTCTGATCCCAAATCATACCGAATTTACGCACAGAAGTAACTAAGTCATTCTCATTTACTCGCCTTGCTTAAAAGGACATTATTTTTGTTTGCCTTACGGTCTCACTTGTCTTTGTGTTTTCACACACAGATTTATCTTCTTCTCACCTCCTCCTCTCTCAGCTTTAACTTTTCCAAATCCTCATTGTGGTTTATTCAATGCAATTTGGCCAGCACTCAGTTCATTCTTTTAAGAATTGTGGTTCTAGCAGTTAGTCTTAGGTCATATAAATGAATGGCTACAATTGTTCTTCCCCAACAGATGAACCAGTCAGAAAAATCTATGGAAGCGTTTTGATAAAATTTACAATAGTTCTATACTTCTAGCCAAATATTTCGATCTATTTTACTTACCCCCCTATGCAACTAGGGGTAAACTATTTAAATTCATCTGACTGCAGTTTGACTTAATTTTTGTAGGCAAAGGTAAAATTGGTCAGCTTGCCAACGGAGGATTTGAGCAAACTCCATTGTGGTTTGAAACATAAATGTTTCAGATGCGAATACTTATTTGAAACATTCCAAAAATCCGAATTCCAGCTTGATACACTCACGAACCGTGTTTTCAAAATTATCCATTTTCTGATTACTACAGAAACAATAGTAATTTTGATAAAAGTGGTCAATAATGAGAATATATTAATTATTATTTGACTTATTATGCGGAATATCACTATTTAAGTAGATGGGATATTTATAATGAGAGTCATCCTGATTGGTATAGAAGCAATTCCTGGACGATGGATTGGCAGTCGGGCCTGTTTCATAGATGAAAGAAAGTGGAGCCAATAGGCAACCCTCATAAGAATAAAATAACTGTATTTATCTGACACATCTTCTTAGTTTTTAAATGCTTTGATATTTTAAAAACAAGACAAGTAATTTTGAAGTTAATTTATGTGATCTTTTGCACATATATATATGCTTCTTTTAAACAATAAACTTCACTCGTAAAGGAAAAGATATTCAAAGTCTTAGCATCGTAAGGCGCTAAATTTTCGCACTTGTATCATACTTTATAAAAATTATTTACTTTATTTATAATCAAAGCAATTATTTATTTCGTAAAATATATATACCTTTAAATATCTAATAGGTCACATATAAAAAAAATCAATGCTTTAAGAAATTTGTGATTTACTAATTAATCTGTGTTTAAATTGAAAAGCCTAATCCTAATCTCAATGAATAAAATATTTCCTATTCAAGCATTAATATTAATTCCCATCTAATCCTCATACATAATGAAACGGACTAATTTAAGATGATGAAATTATTAAAAAAAATTTCCTTCATCTTTAATAAATAATTCCAGATTTACTTTTCATATACTCACGGTTCTCAGATATGAAATATTTTTTCAATGTTTTCCGCCCATTCTTCAAACTTAATTATATTACATGCTTTTAGCTAATTAAGTTGAAAGACTTAATGCGCATAAATGAAGAAATTTAAGGCAATTTACAGCCCGTTATATTTATAAATGTGCCCTTAAATACATTTTTTTTTAAAAAAACTATTTTTACAGTTTTCATTGGAATTTGGCATTTAAGACCAACATTTTAGCCAAATATTCCTGTTATTGAAAATTTTTCACTTAATCTGACTTCAATAATATCATGTTAACATATTAAACGATAGTATAAAATACAAAGGAGTGACAAATCGATACGCTTGAGAAAAATGCAAGAACTGAGTGATAGTCAGTAGGGTATTTTATTATGACTGCATTCATACGGGAGAATCTTAAGAGACCTAACATTCGGCCATAAAATTGGAGATTTCGTTTGAGTTCAAAATTACTTCTTTATAAATTTGAAATATCGATCCATTTTTTAGATAAAGATTTAGCAGGCTTTACTTTGCTAACTTTCCATCTTAGAAATTTCATCAGTCATTCAATTAATATGCTAATTTAATTATAATTAGGTTTACCCATCTTCTTAGAACTTCATATATATATATATATATATAGTGCCTGATCCATTATATTAGCATTATAACTTTTTATTATTAATCTTTAGTTAAATTGATGGCCAAACCAATCAAAAGCCTAATTCATTGGCAACCACTTTGAAAAAGTCGAGTCCTGACATTTAGCCCCTTATACCTGGAATAACCTTAGATTATGCCATTACACAATTATTAAGGGCCAAATCTCAGGGCACGCTGTAAGTGGACATTTGTAAGGGAACTAGTTAGATGTTTTTTCATATGCAGTGATTAGTGTTGGTGTTTATAAGCATAATGCGTAAGATATGAGAAATAAACAGGCGGAGACTATCAGCGTCACATAATTGAGTGAAAGTACAATTAGAATTCACAATTCAGTTTCCTCGAAATAGCATCATTCGTCTCGTTAGACATATTCTCTCACATTAAAAAACCATATTACAATATACTTTACAACATACTGTGTCATGGGTCTTACACTTAATCCTTCATATATTCAGCATTTTAAAAACTTATTTATTTCCACAATCAAAACATTTTTCTTACCCTAAGACGACATCGTTGAACCCAAGAGTCCTCGGGATAATCCATGAGCAAAGGAATAAGAAATTGAAGGCAAGCATTCCAGTGGCCAAGTAGAAGCATCAGTAAAACAAGATTGAAAATACCCATGAATTTGCTGGCGATATTGAGAAACTAATAACAGAAGGAAATTGGATTCTCATTAGATTATGGTATGTTGAAAGGAAAACGAGCATCCATAATTGTAACCAAAGTTTGATCAATGGCGAACAGTGTTACGGACTAGGTGCATTTTTCAGATATTTCTCATCTATTGTAAATCGGGTTCCTTATTTAAAGATGATTAAGTAATAATCATGAAATTTTCATTTCACTAACATGGGCAGTTTCAAATTTTTCAGCAAAGCCATCGGTCTTCTTATTCCTGAATGGACTTTTTATCCACTTAGTCTGTTTGAGGATAAAACATGTTGCATGAAAATTTTGAAGCCTAAATTGGCCAAGTTCTTGAAATCAACTTGTTTTCAAAATTAGAGCAACCTCAAATCCATTGGATATTCCAATTATTGGCATAAGACACTGTCAAATTTTGTGCCTTGATTAATAACGATTAAAGACCACTTCGCAACACTTTTGTCTTTGTGAATATATAAGAATGCAATAGTAAAATGCTAATAAAAATGAAGTTTTAGAAAACAATTTTGCGTATTTTATTTCACTGTCTTAAACTTTAACTCTCAAAACGATCATTCAATGAATACTAAATTAAGATGACACAATTACTTCACCATTCATAACTTCTCATTAATATATTTATTAATTCCTAACTAATTGTGTGTCCTATTATTATTTTTCACCAAATAGAAATTATCTATGATTAAGGGAAATATGATTATCAAATTAATCCAATCAGCAACGATCAGGATTTTGGTTATTTTCATACTCAAACTAATTGCCCATCCAAAGCATAAAAACGTGATGCAAGTTCCCAAATAATCCGATGAGAGGTGATAAGAGGTTAATATGAAGAGAAAAAAAAGAGTGCGATCGGAATTACCTCCTCCCACTGACTGACATATCTCACCAACCTCGATAGTCTCAAGAGCCGGATCATACTGAGCAGTTTGGCTAATCGTAAGATTCGTAGCGTTCGACCTTGGTTGAAAATAAAATTTTGTAGGAATAAATAAAATTTTAATCCAAAATGTAATTGATTAAGCGCATATATATATAAACAAGGATATGGGCCAATTAACCTGCAGAAAAAATTGAATTGTAGCTTTCATGTTTATTGAGCACTCGAAAGATGTAATCCAGGGGAATTGAGCTAATGAAATCCAGAAGGAACCATGATCGCACATATTGTCGAGCAATTTCCTTCGGATCAAGTATGATATCGTCGGCATAATCGTTTGTTATGATACCTTAAAAACAAAACACGTCTACAAGTTTTGTTATTTTATAAAAACTAATCCTTTTCACTTGATATGATGTTTAAATGTAAATATAGAAAAGATGTGTAACTAGAATTTGATTTGTTAAGATATTTAAGTTAATTTCATTGAACAAATCATCGTTGCTTTTATCCGGTAAACGCATTTTCATTTCTAAGGTGCATAATTATTCAGATGGTAAGGGCAAATCCTGAGTTAATTCAACCAGTTATTGGTTTCTGATCAAGAAAGCATTCGTTCAGGAGACTATTAGAATAAATAGTGAAATTTAATATGTGGAACATTAAGAACCTGAATTGAGCGACTTAATGAAAGAAATGAGATTAACCAGTGCTCTGCAAATTGAAATAAATGTATTCTCTTACTATTTCAACTGTATTGCGTGCTTCTTTATATTTATTTCGCTGAAACGACGCTTTCGTCAAGTTAAGCTCACAAATATCCTTCTATCTGTTTCAGCGATGAAAATTATGAAAAAAATGAAATATATCCGCCCATGATAGATAATCAATATTTTGGTTCCTTTGTTTTATTGTATAATGTTTGGGTGTTATACTTATTAGGTATAAATTAATCTAAATAGCCATTTTATTCCTCTGATGTGTGCCAAGTTAATTAGAAAATGCGCCATTCCACAGCCTGCCCAATCGTATTATCAAATTGAATTACGAATCACAATTATAGCGTTAATAATAACTGCCTAACTTTAATAACTGGTTGATAATGGAGATTATATAGTTATACATTAAAATCCGGGATAAAATTTAAAAATAATTTATTAATGCTTAAATAAATTTTAAATTACACTTTAAAATCGAGGCACGAGCTGCAATGCGTAAGCCTGCTCAATTTAAAGCGGATGTTGAAAATAGTGATTTCAATTGTTTTGACAATTTCGAATTCCGTGGTAAATGAAAAGCAATTTTCCTATTTCATTTAAAAATTGTAAGACAGAGTGACAACTCATTTACATTTATGCAGGATTTCACATTTTAAAATGAAGTTTATTGTTATTAAAACGATTCAAGATATTTTATTACTCTGTAGTAATTTCTTCTGCACACCTAAGAACAAAATTCCGTTTAATTTAAAATTATAAGAAACTTTTAAACAGCACAATCACTGAGTTGTTAAATAAGGTTGAAACTTAATTTTATCTACAATATTAAATTTTAAGTGGGCTCAATTAAGTGTAATTTTCATATTTCAACGGCGAACATTTTTTTATTAAACCTATTTAAGCGATCGGATTTTTTAATAAATATAAACATGTTAGCTGACCGCAAAGATTGATATCGTGCTTTCACATAACTAAATTTCAGACGTTCTCAAATAATCCAGGATTTAATATATGAAGATATATATAACATATATTTTTAAATATCTAGACTCAAGAATTTTATCATTGTTATTAAATCTTGTTTGTAATTAATTAATTGCTAAAAGCTTATTTTAGAAAGCGTTTAAAGCACGGGGTAAGGTTGAAGAGCCATTCAATAGTCCGCTCGAAAAAAAGCACTTTTAAAATTTGCGTCGACAAAAGTTACTACCTCTGAATTAATAAATAAGCTTTTCCATTAAGTAAAATGAACAATAATGATCTTAAATATTTTCTTCTAGATTTTTTTAATTACAAAATTTTGTCATGAAGCTTGATTTGACATATTGGTAATGAAGGCATTTAAAGCATATTCTTCATGACTAGATCAAATTTCACTTTATCACAATAAGAATTGGTTGTATATAATATTCATACTTTATCACTTCATTGGTGAAGTAAGTCTTGAAGATTTAAAACATGAAGTTTAATAAATAAAGCTACAAATGTTACCTGTGCGAAATTTAACCACAATATCCGCGATGAAAACTGCGTCGGAAACAGTATTGAAAACTACCCATTGAGGTCGGAGGTCATCATTGAAAAATGATATGGCCACAGGAAGTATAATGAGGTTTGCTATTAGAAGAGTGAGCATAAGAAGATCCCAGTAAAATCTAGAATAATCAAGAAATAGGCAATGATATACGTTTGTATCTTAATGAAAATCGATATTTTAATTAAAAAAATTTAAATACGAAATATGGAGTGAAGTTCGACTATGGAGCTCCATTTTATTGTTACCAAAAAGGTAGTAAATAAATTAAGAATGTTTCCTTACTTGATATAATAGATGAGTATATAAGTCTGTCCTTTAAATATCTTTTCTCTTCCACAAACTAGACGAAAAGACGCATAGTACAAAAATTCTAGCAAATTGAAGTAAAAGCTCTGGGCAAAGACCCTGGAATCATTTTTCTCTTTGGTATTCATTGGCACCTATGAAGAATGACGTTTACATCCGAAGTTCAAATTCTTTGAAATATTTTCCCGTCTATTCGTGTAATAGCCTTCAATTTGATGAATCTAGGAACGCATTTATAAGGAAGAGGGATGCATTAATTAATTTCTTCCTCAATTCATTCAGTACTCTAATCTTGTCATTTTTATCATAATCATTTTATGCAATCGTTGAATGCTTTGTCATCAATTTGCACATCCTATATTCAGTCTCAAGGGGAGCGCGATAGACTTGCCTCCACGTGGTGCACTCTGAGCAACATATACTCGTACGACAAAAATGTCTATAAATCGGCAGTTGACTTCAAACTACCATGATCTGACTGTATGTCATATTCAACCACTTCAACAGTACTCACCTTGCCTTACCCTTTTCTCTACCTTTGTGTCTGTTTTTATTACATCTGTGAATCACTCATCTGTTCCCCCTCTCGACTTTCTGTGACTTTGATGTTCCTCTCCACTGTGAAGCCTGAAGTCAACTAAAGATCTAATACTAACTAACACACTTGATAAAATTAAATATTCAGTCTCTCTGTCTTAAAATGTAAAGTTACGCATTGAATTTTTTTTACACTGCAAACTTTCTAGAAAATTTAAAATACCATCTACTGGGTTGAAACGTTTAATATATTTTTAAATGGATAGACAAGACGATCGCTTAGTTTATTTAGCTGTTTTAGACAACTAGGCTGTTGAGTATTATAAAAGCCAATATTCTCTACTTTGGAATATTAAACCTGCCTGGATAGATTAGCGTCATGTGTTAAAGTATGATCAACTGCCGTTGTTTGATGCAGAAATATTATTTTTTAAATATCTTCATATCCTTCAACGATAATTAAACTATTTATCATGTTCCAATTTAAGATGTCTGTCAAACTCATGAATCACAGCATAGCAATGCGTATGAAGAATGATAAAGTGATTTGCTCGCCATTGCAAACGCAAAAATTAAATTCTTACAGTGACCATAAAGATAAATCACGACGAATTTATCAAATTTGAATCTTCCACATAAATCAATTTAACTCGTACGTTCTGCTTTATATGATGATTTATTACGATTTTTCAATTAGATATTTATTTATTTACTGCCTTGCTTGTTTGTTAAATTAAATTGATAACAAAATTTGTAAAATGGAAATTCAGTCAAAAAATGCTCAAGCTTTATTTTTTGCGAATCATTATTTCTTTTTATAAAAGTTATGCTTCTGCATTTCTAATTTTCATTAAAAATTCATGAAAAGCACCAAAAGCGTACGATGCAAACCAAGATTCTTACACATTTTGCTTAACGAATAGAGTCCACTAGTTCAAAAAGGGCGTATTATGGCACTAAGTTTATTAATCTTGGATTTGATTTACGTATTTCCATTTATTTTGTACTAATTGCCAGAAGAGTTGCATGAAAATTAGAGGAAAAATAATTTTTCAAGGCAACCTTAACTATAGTTTTTCAAAAAATGTATTTATTTTAATCACTAGAAAGTAAAAAATCTACTTTGAACCATTTTCTGCTCTTTTCTAATAATAAATAAAACAGTAAATATTTACAATTTTTATTGACAGTCGCATATCCCTACTGAAATACATTGTATATATTTAATTTAAAAAGGTGTGCTGTAACACCCCGTTGTTTTGTCAATTTGACACCAAGCATTTATGTATGAACAATCAATCTTTCATTTTAAATTAATCGCAGTGTAAATGAGAGAAATAAACTTTTCCACTGTTAGGAATATCCGAAATTAATTAATTTTTAATTCTTTAAATTCCTTTTACTGACTAAACTGTATGAATTTATTTTAGTTAATTAAAAAGATATTAGGGAATGTTTAAAGCTAATTCATATCTGTGTGAAAGCAAGATGAATTAAACCCAGTGCGTCGGAGGGCTCACAAACCTGGATCTTACTATAGGACTCCATTTTTGCAGTGTCTAAAGATCTTTAACCAGTTTTTCTCCAACTTTAATAGTTTTTATATTTTTTTAATTGTTCGCTCTTGTCCTGTAATTATGATTTCCATAGAACCTTACGTATTTCTAACAAAGCAGGTCTTACCAGAGCGTGGACGAATTTGATCATCATTACCAAATACACTCAAGTAAAAAGGAAAATACTCGTATTATAACGCCAACTAGTAGGCCAAGTATTCAGTTTTTCTTTTTAAAATTTGATGCAGATTGTTTAAACAAATGCAGTTTAAGGATTTCTTCGAAGTTTGAATTAAAATTATCGGTAGCATTTAGTATGAACGTTCCTGGAGCAAACAAATCTAAGGTCTGTGGTGCAACTTGGGTTCCAGTTGGGTTCAAGATGTCTGCTTTCCTGAACAGATGATATTCACCAAACTTAGTTTTGGTATATGATTTCGAAGGTTCGTGACCATTCAAGATTAAAATTGGGGGGTAGAGGAGCGTGTTTCATTAATTCTATCTTTATGTAGAAGCAATCATTATTTAACGAAGTTTACCATTTTTGTTTCATTTTTTCATATAAACAGATACTACTCAATCCTTCCCATGTCACCTTATTTGGTCATATTTCAAGTTAAAGGTCACTTTGATTTGACTGTGAATGAGACCGACTCGGATGGATTCGTTTAGTATTTTATTAAGAAATGAGAACATTCATAGTAATCATTAAAAAATAGAATACATAAATATGAGTAAAAGGAGCTATTTCGTCATGAGAAGTTCCGCCACAGGGTAAGCATAGTTGCTAAGTGATTATCCTCAGTGAAGTTTTCGTTATGCAATTTGCTGCGGAATCAAACAAATAATTATTTCTAGCATTGAGCCAAGATTTTTAATTAACTCTTTTAATTCAAGTCTTAAAATTTCTGTTTAATTTCTTAAAATTGCGTTAACTCTTTAATTGTCATGTCTCCAAGTGGGCTGAAATTTGCAATCAAAAATTCTTTCGGAGTTGTGGGAAAAGGTGCATTACTATGGGAAAATACAAATTTACGTCTAACGAGTTCTAATTTACAAAAATTCTAACTAAACTAATCGATTCGAACACGAAGTTTTGAAATGATTTAGTCTATTTATTAGTTGCAATTACAATAAAATTAACTACAATTAAATTTGGTATGCAGAAGCTCAATCTAAAATTTCATTTTATATTTTACTACAATTTACATGTAGCTCTGCAAATAATCCTATATTTCAATCTCCAATTTTTTATTACCACAAAGACGAACCTACCGAAAGCTACTGCACGGATGAATGATCCACTTTCCGTGTTGCTGTTGTCGCCGTTTCTCTTTGTTTAGTGCACTTTTGCTTCCAAAGAGCTTCATCGCCAATTTGTTATCAGACGGTTGAAAGAAGGCAAAGAATTGCTCCTTCAAGTAGCTGGAGGTGCTCTGCTTGCTGGGATCGCAGAGTTCTTCAACATATCCGTCTGCCATGGCTGCAGCATTCGAAGGAATTTGACCTTCACCTGATGCTTGAGCATCCAAACCGGTATCATTAGTCTGACTTGTAGGAAAATTTATTGAAACCTTTAGTTTTTTACTCATCTCAGTTGGACAAACCTGATCAGCGTCAATCGATGAAGATTGGGAATAATACTGCGTTCCAGCATCTAATCGTGTCCTTTTTGATAAACTTGGGTGCTTGAGCAAATTTTCGTGCAGAGCCGTATCCTTTGAGGATCTGAAACTGAGGTTCTCCCGTGATTCAGGAAGATGTTGAAATTCACTAAGTTCAGCCTCACTTGCCCTAATATTTATATCTGGACTAATTATTAGAGATCCTGGATTCCATTGAATTGTATTTCCCCGAGTATCAATGGTACGACTTCTCTGAAGGGACTTCATTCGTGCAATTCTAGACGTCCATCGAATTTTTTGAAGTGTTCCTCGAGTGCGAAATTGAGGTGTGATTTGAGAATTAGGAGTAGGAGAGTGAGCGACGTCAATTTCTTCGACGTTTGTATCTCCAGTGCCAATGGTAACTGACCTGTGTAGTCGGGGTTTGTAGATTCTGCCAGGAGCTTGAGAGGCTAGGTCAAGATCGATTGCAGATGTATTTAGAACGAGTTCAGATCTGAGATTCTGGAAGGGCAGATCAGAAGAAGGACCTATTTTTTCTGATTCATCCTCCTCCTCAGCTGTGCAACTCTGAATACTCTGAAGGTAGGGCTTTTCTGAAGGTCGCCCATGCACACTCGGGAAGTGGGAATCACCTGCAGAAATTTTTCGAGAGCGATCCATTAGTGATGAACCAGAAAATGGACACACTACAACTTAATTCCAGTTGTTATCGAGCGAAATAAGTTCAGTTTCGGGATTAATGCTTCTTTCTTGTCCTCTTACCTGATTGGCTGGGAACGTACACGTATGGCTGATTGGGCGTTCATGTTTAAGAATGCTATAGGCAACTGTACTATTCTGTGAAATAAAAATCCATTTTTCAAGCCATATCAGTATAAATATAAATTTTCGTTTAATTCACTTGTATGATATCAACCTTATCCAGGGAGTATTTTAAGAATTATTGCTTTAAACAGCATTATGTGAAATTCGTTGAATGCTGAATGGAAGACGGATTTATGGATATTTTCATTTTCAGATTAAGTTTCACTTATCCCAATAACCCAAGTAGAAATAGTTAATGTGATTTCTATGGACTTCTGGAATGTTGCCGTTCACATCTACACTTCAAAGCTTTCTTGACGGTTATTTGTGAAAATGATCAAAATATTTTCCACTCCTGAACACACACACACACACACATATATTTTATTACTTTAAGTAAAAATGTATTTCCAGAATATATTTCGTTACCATATGAGGGTGAAAAAGTAATTTTCCTTAATGAATATGAGATAAATATTTATTTTGATTATTCACCATTCAAATGATTTTGAATAGTCTCACTACCGTTTTCTTGCATTATTACTTAACAAATCGTTTTTTGCGGATTATGAAGAAACATACGAGATAACTGTAGTAAGATAAACTACGTAGGTTCATTCCTATCTTCTACACTGCCAGACTCTTTAAATCCTCCTTCTCGCACATTGTTTCAAAATTTCTGACTTCATAAAAATGAATGGCTTATACAATATTGAAATTATTCGATGAATTTCATTTTGAATTCAGTAAATTAATTGCTATACTTACAAGTGATTTAATAAAAAACAATCATTAGAATTTGAATACTTTAAAGAATGACTGATAAACTAATAACTTATAATGGCACTGTGCCATTAGCGCTGCAAATCACCAAATGAATCATCTCTAAACTAAGAAAATATAGATTTGCATTTAAAAATAGGTTAGTTTTAAGCAGAAGAATCCCTGATTAACACTCATTTGAAGATGTGGAGCAATATGGATTTCAGTGGGTATTATGCACTTTACATTTTTCATATTGCTTGCAGCTTTAAAGTTAAGAATTTGCTAAAAATTAACAATTTTCTTAGCTAGGGTGTGGTTAACTCTTTAATGTGGAAACTTTTTCCAAGCACACAATTTCAAATGTTTTGAAAAGGTGTACAAGTTTGGTACTTATTTTGCATTTTTAATTCCATTATGAGAGAAATAATCTGATTTAAAGCGTTCCAGATTATCTGTTGTTATTGGTTATTACGGCAAATAATATGGGGTACTTATTCTATTTAAGTATTATATATATATACGATTAATTTTCAATATAGTAACATTAGCAAGATAGCTCTCATCCGATTCCCATCGACCAGTGTTTATACGAACTTGCAAAGTTTCAATTCCACTTCATAATAAGGTCTGATTATTTAATTCCCCGTATTATTTCAAATTCCTACCTGATCTCATTTAAGGTGATGTTATGTCGTAAAGCAAGAAATAACCCAGGTAGCATTCCAATGCCACCTCTAGATTCACTTAATTATTGCAAATATTATCATAAAATGAAATTTAGGCGCGTCAAATTGAACAAAAAATAAACGATGAAAATAACATAATTAATTTGCGTTTATTCGTACTGACAGGTTGTTTCATTAAGATACCTATGGGAAGGTAGTGTTCATTCTAACTAAATAGAAACTATTAACCAATCACTTTTCGTAAGTAATTTTAAATGAGAAAACTTTAATCTTTCAATATTATAGCATCCTCGTAAATAAGTTTTAATGGCAAAAAATGAAATTTAATGCATTTATATGTTTCGTGATGAATAATTTGATATTTAACGTGTAATTTCTTCAAAATTATCAATCTTCTTAATCGAATTTTCACTTTTTCTTCTGTGGTTTTCAGATTATAGTTGAAACAAGAACTAGTTCATTCTTTAAATATTGCATATCTTCAATAAAATCTCAAATGTCAAGAGAAGTTACGTGTTAAAAATAATGTCTCCAAATTTAACACGCTAAAATAACAAAGATTTTTTTTCTGTAGACGGAATAAGTTAAGAATCGATTTCAATAATAATAATTAATAAATACGTATATGTTTGCATTGCTAGCTCAAGAATTTAGTTTAAAAGTAATATTGAGAAACACCATACATACGTGATGTGGGTACAGCAAGGTGGCATAAAGGTTAAAAGCCAATAATAAATCATATTTCTTACAATTAAATCATAATTAAATGTAATTAGTTGAGCATATTTCAATATATATATATATATATATATATTCTCATTTTACCTAGTGTTTCCTCGAAGTATGGATTGTCAATCGATACCGCTTTGCATACAAACTGATTTCTTCTACGTGGACCCAGTCTGCATCTATGGTTTTGAAAGTTCTGTAAAGTTTCATCATCCAGACTACTAGTCCTAGTCTCTCGAAGACGATTACGCAGATAGGAAGAGTATAGGCAGTCCCGGGGAGCATGAGCTTGGAAATCCTCGGTATTGGTGAATGGTGGATTTCTCTCGTCATCTACGTGAAGAGTATCCCCAAGATATTCAATAGGTACATCAATTGTCACGGAGTTTTGGGAATGGAGTATCTGTTGACACATGGACAGTACGGAGGAACTACTGGGTGAAAATGAGAAATTTCTTCGCCGTTGCGGGCTTGGGGGTTGTGTTTTGGCACAGTTTGGGTCACTTTCTAATAGATGGTGACGGTGCCGACAGTTGGGAATCATTAAGATCAGTATCTTTCAATCTAGAATAAAGCTTATTAATTAAGATATATGGAAGGAATGCCTGTATCAAATAACCTGGCATAATGACTGAAAAGTCGTTTTAAGCAACTGGGACATAAACTCATTCATAAATATTAAGGTTTAATTCGGTTGTTTAAAATCATCTACGAATGGTAATTGAATCCACTAGTTTTCTGCTAGTAATAGAATATGATATGTTTAATGATAAGATGCATTTCTTTATTTAAAATACTAATTATTGATACTCCCTAAAGGAGAGGTCAAAATGACACCTTACATGACAACACAATGATAAAATATCACAGTTAAAATTCATTTTAGTTTCCAATGAACTACTAATATTTAAATAATTACGCAATTTACACTGTCTCTCTTTAGGTATTAAAATAGCAAAATGGATGAATAAACTTTGGGGGTAAATATAAAGCCCAATGAAAACAATTCAACTATAAGAAAATTTAAAAAGTAAATTCACCAAAAGAGCTTTTAGCATTGCCAATTCGAAGAAAGTTTCAGTTTAATGCTCCACTAATCTTGATCACAATAAATTTTTACCACCTATTTCATTCCTGAGAATTGACTGGTCTAATTGCAGACGTAATCATTTATGAAATCGAAATTTCAACTCGTTTTAACTGAAAGAAGGAATTTTGTTGCCAGATTTATAGCATATAAATTTGAAAATTCAAAAGTCAGAAGTAAAAGTGCGTAAATCCTGGAAATTCGTATCCACTGACAAAAAGTGTTTATTTTATATTTTACTAATTTTTTCGTTTGACTTATTAATAGCAACAATTTTATTTCCATTGGTTACATATTTACAAAGTAAATTTCGAAGTTTCCAAAAAAGCAAATTTTAAAATTTATTTGACACTGGCAATATCACCTATTTATATTTTTAATTATTTCATGAGTAGATTAGCCATTCAATGAAAATTAGCAGGAAGAAACATTTTAGTTGATTTCATGCAGGCAAAAATTAGGCATGCACCAATGATCTGGTTTCTTGACACTACATAATTCTTACTGCAAACACAAATTGCATTTATAAAGGAACAGGTTGTAAATCGGCGTTGCGATTTATGATAGAAATTAAATAAAATAGTAAGATATATTCAATATTTAGAACAAGTCAATAAATGACGGTTCATTTTCTTAGACGCATTATCAGCAATATTTTTGTTAAATCTTTCTTTCGAAGCAGTTTTATAAATTCTTATTTTATACGAATTCAAATTAGTTTGGCGAATATACAAAAACACCGAGGCCGACCAAAAGGAATCCCATGTGCAACGGAATATTCTGAAGAGTGCGATTTTGATACTGATCGCGTATCGAGCACGTGCTGCGTGAGTGTGGAGGCCTCCCAGCCGAACGGTGGTCGAATTATTTGCAATGTGGAGTGAGTCATACTCGATACCAAACCATTTTCAGCTAGCTCACCCAACACGTCATCTCCGTGTTCTTACTACCTGAACGTAGTTGAGCTAATTTCAAGGGTGACTTATACAAGAGGATTCTGCCGGTGACTAGTCATGCATGTCTAAAGCTAGTAGGAATTCTAAGAAGATTAGTAAAGTTAATCCAATAATTTACATGTGTGGTATCGTCTGCGGGCTTGACGCCGAAGTTTATCCCACTTTCTTCTGTCAGTTAATAAGTATTGCTTATTTAGCAAAACCATTTTCTAAGTTCTTCTTTCGTGAAGTCTGCATTCGTAATTAGAAATTCTGACTTGGCAAACTTAATATGAATGTAACAGATATTCCATCTACTCAAATATTTTTCAAAAGGCTACATAAGTTTAGTTTAAACCATTAACGTTTGATTCATTTATATAGCAGTAGTACTCGCCAAATTCGGAACGGATTCTTCATATACAGTATATAATTACTGAATTAAACTAAATAAATTGTTAATTAAGCATGATTTAGTAATGCATGAATAAAATGAAAATAATTTTTATTGTTACTTAAGTTAAAAAAAAAGCCAATGATTCCAGCTGAGCCGAATGGAAATGATCGAACGTGCAATTGAATTACCCGACTTCAATTTCTTTTAAATGCGCTTTGAAAACCAGAAACAAATAATGTGAGTGGTTCACAGTTTGAGTATTTTTCATTTTCAAGCCCAACAAAAGAAACATTACAAACTCTTAACTTAGGCAGATGAACTATTTCCTTGAGCCCTACTTAAATTGCTGAATAGAAGTTGGCAGGGTGGTTGGATCCTCACACCATTGCATATACGCAGTTTGGCAGTGATCTCTTTATCCCTGACTTAACAGACATGCGCATAGATCACCGCGCTATCGGTCTAGGTGGAATAATTTAAAATCATTTAGATTTACTAATTAATTAAAAAAATAACGCCATCAAACTCAAACAAAAGGGATATTCAACTTAAGATATGTTGAAATAGGTGTTTTTTATAATATTTTATAAAAGCATTGGTATCCTTCTAAAAATTATGGGTAATTTTATTCAGAAATTATTGCACTGACATAACTTCATATTATTTATACTTCAACACGTTTGAACCAGGAAATAAAAGCAAAATTTATTTGTATATCTTTAACTTCCGGTATAACAGGTAAGAAATGCATTGGCAAAAGCTTAACATATTTATTATTAAACTATTCTCCAAGGCACCTTCTAAATGATTAAATTGAATGCAATTAAATTACCTATTAGAACTTGAGTAAAATTTTTGGGGTCACAACTTTAGCATGACAAATGCAGAAGCCTCGCAACCAATCAATGACTTATGTCAATACGATCAATCATTGGTCAGTTCTGGTATACGATTCCCCGACCAATCAATGACCCAAGTCATATGAGGTCATCATACCATAAAGTGTAAAAAATGACTAAGTTCCACGTCATACAACACACAGTATATAGCACGTCAGCATGCAATACTAAATAAACGTATTCTACAGTATACTTCTGTTTCTTCTATTCCGGGAGACTTACCAACTAGGAGAATCGGCCATAGAGGTTTCTGGAAATAGTCAAGGCTTATTAAGGTAGCTAATCCGCTACAAATTTACATGAGTGCCCTAATTAATAAAACACTTATTATAGGGTTCGTAAATAAAATATATATATTTTTAGTTTAATTTTTAAGTGATTTGTACAAATCAAATCTTCTCAAAAAAACATGTGCATTTTATGGTTACAAAATATTGAAACCTGTTTCAACTCTTTATAATACTTCTTGAACTCATGCACATTTATAATTACTTTGTTTCGTAAATATCGATATATTTGCATTGAGACATATTATAATCGC
This sequence comes from Hymenolepis microstoma, assembly GCA_000469805.3. Lineage (NCBI taxonomy): Eukaryota > Metazoa > Platyhelminthes > Cestoda > Cyclophyllidea > Hymenolepididae > Hymenolepis > Hymenolepis microstoma. The sequence goes on along the minus strand of LR215995.1, from coordinate 1,852,676 downwards.
TAGGCTTGAAGATGCTCGCTTTTTAAGCGCAAGTAATGCAAAAGAAATCACAAAAGAGCATCATGATAACCCCTAATTATACAAAAGATTCGAATTTTGAAAGCCAAAATGTTCCCTACATTTTACTATATTCCATAAAGTTGGGTAGAAGAGCACGAGTAGTATCAAATAAAATGTAGTGCCATGAAAATATATGATATTCATTTTGGCGTAAAACTTACGTTCAATCTAGTTTAATTTTGCCATAAGATAATTAAAAAAATATAGCATTGTCGCATTCTAAGGCGTTGCCACAAACCGTTCCACCGTAATTGTCTCAGCACTCATCAAAACTCGATTCAATTAAAATAAAATAACCGTTGTTTAAATAATGCTACATTAAACAATTAAAGTGCCAATTAAACGACAACTGCCTCGTGAAAATGGTTAGGACCAATTAGAATAGAGCGAAGAGACCATTTCAGAAGTTAATTGAATTCAAGAATTGCGAAAAGTTATTTGCTGATTGTGGGAATTGGGGAACGTACAATAGGTCAATTTAGTAGACGCTTATAAAGAATCACTTATCCTCATTAATGTCTAGTTTCATCTACTATTGTGTAAATGCCAAATATGCTAAGTTCCTCTCATGATCAAACAATACGCAATGCGCTAAATTTAAATTAGGTGGAAGCTTAAAATAGAACGGAAAATTGAATTAAGATTTGCAGTTTCACTTCAGGTTGTTTTGAAACGTAATTTTTATATAAAAACGAGTTGGTTGTATTGGTATTTTTGATATCTAAATAACCTTAAGAAAATGTTCCATTCTCCAAGAGTAAAACCAAACATATTGATTTCAACATTTAAAAGTAACCATTTAACTACTACTACTGACCACTACTTTTGTACCTTCGATACATTTTTTTCAGCAATTTTTATATTGAACAAAAAGTATCGTTTATTTTAAGAAGCTAATGTGAGAAGATAAAAGGTCTTTTGCTTAAAAATGTCAAAAAAATTCATCAAAAATTGTAAAAAGCGATTTATTTCCTCCAATGACAGCGCAAAATAACTATATTTTTAACCGTTTCATAGAAACTTGATAACATGTTTGTAATTCATTAAATTGCGTGAATGACGAGTTGCCTACAAATTTCTTCATGAAGCTTAGAGAAATTAAATTCTGAATGCACCAGCAAATCCTTCCTCAACATTAAAACACGAAACCTTCAACTTGTCTTATAATTATTTCATAACGTTTAGATGTCATTAGTTGGCAAATAAGATTTTAATAAGTTTACACAAACATTACCTATTAGATTAAATGATTTTTGTGTCATTCTAGTAAATCTGCCTTCCTGGCAAGTTTAAAGCAGATAATTTTGGAGTAATTAATTATTTCTCACCCTATTTTTACCAGGAAGTCTATCGATATATCTTTTGCTGCTCAGGTCATAAAAACTACAACTTCGCCTCACATGGGTGCAAGGTTAAATTTGGACCGCTAAATAGGTTTTTAATTTAAGTTAATATTCCACTGGTAAGTTTCGACTTGCGATGATATTTAGTTAACGAATGAAAGAAATGTGATAAGCTTTTACTTGAAGCTGTAAAAGTCTTAGAGTATAAATTTTATCTTCTGGTTTTAAAATTTTGTAAAATTTTCTCCTCATAGAAATTCAGTTTAAATTGTTTGAAATGGAAATACCGTAAATGCAATTATCTTTGCGGAGAGATTTGTTATGTTTTCTTGTCTAACGAATAATTAGATTTTAACGTACTTACTTCAAGCGATACAATTTGCCGGCAATCATTAAGAAAAGTTAGGCCAATGTTACGTGCTTCAATGGAAAATCTCATTAAAAAAGTTAACTGAGTATCTACTTTATTTAAACGAGAATTGGCAGTTAGTTATACGTACAATAACACTATTTATCCTGTTCTGTTTTACTTAATTCGAGGATACCTGTTTCCTCTAATAAAAAAGGCGGACGTGAGATGAAACGTGTTAAGTCGTTCCTGCCAAATCACCCCCTCAGTAGTTAAAAAAGTACGCTCCGCAAACACTAAAATGATTCAATTTATTTTGATACAATATGTGGCAGTTTCACTAAGTATTACGAAAGTGTTCTTACCTTATTGGCTGGTGTGCTTGTTTTAAAAGGAGTGTAATGAATTATACACATTAAAATACAGCACGAATAGTATCTACTATAAAAATAATTTAGGAAATGAAGTAGAAATGCAACTTTATTTGAAGTATTTGAATTTAGTACCTTCAATCTTATTCAAAACCCGGCATTTTAGGAGAGAAATAAAGTAGTTCGGCGCCAATAGCTCCATACTTTAATCGCTCTTTTAAACGCTCCATTGGACCAGAACGCTCTCATATCCATCTTAACTTTCTAAATGCATTATTAATTTAAACCTAGAGCGTTCACACAAGTCAAACTATTTAATGTCATTTTACATATTTCATTAAATAGAAAGACTATTCGTAAATTATTGGTCTCCTCACTAATGGGAACTGTGAATACACATTTGCTAACATAGTTTAGCTGTATGATTAACGTTCTAGATTACTGAAAAAAGCCACCAAATTGAAATTCAACTGGCAGAATGGCATAAAAAAGATGACTGCATTCGAAATAGAAAACTGCAAGGCATGATACTTAATATCCGGTGAAATTTGGTATTTTAATGTCACAGAAATCATGATTCAATACTAAGTGGTATATGCATGACGAGGAATAATTAAGAGAGGGGAGAATAAAGAATTCTAACGAAAAACAGGACGCAAGCAAACCGAGAAGGAGAGAGAAAATTACAGATTGTAATCAATATTCTCCAACTAGGCGAATCTCATCAGAGTCTTCTGAATTACAATGAACAGAGTTGTAATCTACGATTGAGTATACTATTTCTTAATTAAATTTTGCACAAGTTAGTGTAGGTTACAAGAAGTTGAGGTAAATAAAAACGTAATGAAATGATCGTCAAATCTTGCATCTAATAACACATTAACTTTGAAATTTTGTCTTTTTAAAATGAAATTTTTTGCATTAGTAGATCGATTGAAATAAATATTTCTAACAATACCTATTCCCGTACCAATTAAAAGTGACATCTAAAAGCCAAATAATGATCCCTTTATTATATATATATATTATAACAGAAATGTATTACAATTGTTTAAAGATATATTAATTTGATGTCTTTGAAGGTAAAACAAAGTAGAAGTTCAGCTAAAAGCTTTTAGTTCTTTTCTGAAGAAATAATGGAAAATAATGAACGTTTATGTGATATTCTTCTAACTACTTTGACTTTAGAATTCGGAAGCGTTGTTGTACAATATATTCAGTCTAAGTTCGAAAAGTCAGTTACGTGGTGGTATTGAACTTGAATAAATAAGATGAATTCATTTTATTCAATTTAATATTTACTAATGCAGTTATTTTTTCTGAAGCACATTTTGCGAATTATGAACCAGAAGATTATTGGTAAATTTTAAGAATTATAATTAAATTTTGGCCTGGCAATGAGGCTATTGGATTATTGCTAATTTAAAAAAAGACAGTACACAGTATTTTCCCATTGCCAATATAGATGGATGAATGGTTCAAATTTTGCTGACGGTAACTGATGGGAAAGCAACCATTAAAAATACGACATAATCATGTTTATTTTAACAAAATCTCTGCGTCTTACCTCAAATATTTGCAAAATATTAAATCCGTTGTCTTTGGAGGAACTTCAAAATATGCTTTCTGCTTAATTCACTTAATTGTATATTAAACCTTAGTTAAAGAATAAAAAATCGCCAAACACATGAATCAAACTGGAATTTGAGTTCAGGCTGCTATGCCACCATTATCTTATTTGGTGAAGCCTAATGACATTCACATATCCGGGCTAGAGTTTATGTAAAGATACTGGAATGCTAAATTCAATAATTTTTTTATTTTCAGAGAGAATACAAGTGAGATTCAAGACAGCATTCAATCCATCATTCAGGGAGAATTATAAAATTATACGCATACATATCCTGAGTATTAAGTCAAAAATGTAAGGAAACAAAAGTTCAGATTTAAGATCATTTATTTGGAAACCTTTACCATAAATGGAAGAAAATTAAAATCATATATATTGCATTTATAATCTGCTTACGAACACAATTGTTTGAAAGTTCACAAAATCCAAAATGCCGTTTCTAAATTATGGCATTTCCATGTCGTTCGTATATTGTTCTCGCCCTAAAGTGCACCTGGATGTCAGGATATTTTTATTGGTTAGATTTAACCAATCATGATGAAGCCGAACTTATTCTATATTTGGTTCCACTAGGCAAACGATGCATTAAAATCCCTCTTCACAGCATTGGCTGATCAACTGCCCATTGTTTTTTAAGTTTTAAATTCCATATTAGCCCATTTGTTTGGAGTGTTCGATGCATATCAAAGATACTGATAGAATGACAAATATTTTGTTGTCAATCAAATGTTGTGTTGCAGAGGGATTTAAAAACATCGCCTGAGCTGGATTAGATTCTGCGCACTATTTTGTATAGTTTATTGAGAATTATATTAATAAAATAAATTTTGCTCTCTCAAGGAGTAATTTTCGCGAAATCCTATCAAATTTTAAATATTGAGATATTTAGAATATTATCATGCGATTTAGGCATACTAGTTATGTTGATCGATTGACGTTTAGTCTCAATGGCTTTGATCAAAATGAAAAGAAATTTTAAAATCAATTCAAATATTTCTAGATCACGCAATTTTAGTTCCGAAATGCTTAAAGCTCCGTTGCTGACGTCGCTATCATCTTTCAGTTTAAAAATGGTGGAAAAGTAACTCATTTGAATTCCATTTGATTAAAATCTAACTGATAGATTGCTAAAATTCTCAATATATTGTATTTATAAACACGTTAGTTGATTAATTACTAAAATAAAATTCATTACGTATGTTCATTTTCAGATGCGTGGACAGAGTCCTAGGACAACTAGTTATGAAATGGAAGCAACAGCTATTTAACAGGCGCGGGAAAACTTCCATGAATAATTCGAATCTATGAACGATCTGCTGCATTTAATTTTGATTAATAACTAATTAAGAAGACAGGTATTTGAATTTAAAATAGTAATTATGTCGTATTCATCATTTAATAATACTGAAATATTAAACTTCTTTCCCCACGTTTGACTTCGACATAAAATTGTGCTTCAGAAAAATTTAAACATCAAACGACACAAATTGGGTTCTATTTATTAATTTCTTGAAGCAAGGCAAAGCCTTGCAATTTCCAATTTTGGGGAAAGGTCTTCATCAGATAACAATAAGCTCAACAACCGATGACGGAGAGAGAATTTAAAAGATAAAGGAAACATTAGTAGGACATCAAAGAAGTTAACCACATTTTTCTGCGTTTGAATTGTACGGTTTTTTCAATATTAGAATGAAGCGAATGCTCGTCTACGATGTGCTGGCCGCATTTGCAGTTTATCATCCCCCCGCCATACCATAGCAGAGAAGAGTCGCAGAAATCTGTAAGCCAATATTAATACCTGAAGATTCTGATTTACTCCATGGTTGTGAAATCCAATAAAAAAGCATAAATTAACCACTTAACGGAAAGGAAACTATTTTAATAAGACTCTGTAGACATGCGAGATCAAGATTATCGTAACTGTTCTCTATTCGTATTAGCCTGTCAGATAGACTAAAATAAACTATTTCGGTGACAGCAGTTACGCCGTAGAGAATAATGCATGTCAATTTCCATGCCGAGCCATTTTTACTGGATAAATGTCAGCTTATGATTTCATCTTATCAGTGAAACTGATAAAAATAGCAAAACGCAAAGGGATTTAATGTCTATTTATTGAATTATTATTAGTTAAGTAATCTTGTTTTTACAAAGTTTCAGAAAATTTAATTTATAGCTTAAGCGAACGGACTAATTATTACCGACTGCCACAAAGCTTGTATTATCCGTCTTCATTTGCTAAACATATTCTATTCACTAAATGAAGATTTCGCATTATTCCCGATCCCCAATGAGTGAGTATTATGTAATGCCAAAGATTTCCTCGAGTTAGCCTTGAATAATGTTTCACATAAATTATTTTGATAAAATTTTGTAAATAAGGATAGATGGAGAGAAGGATGAAAATAGTGGAAAATTTCGGCGCTCCTTCATTACAATAAAAACTTTCAAATCTCCAAGGTAGAATTTATTCTCTGAATTTACCAACTATTTCATATGGCCAATCAAACTCCGTCTCTCTCCTTATTGTACGCTTTCGTCCATCATCCACTTTATCCTCATTCATAGGAACTGCCAAGTACATAGATTCGCACTCTTTATCACCACGTTACTTCCATCAAATAAGTTGGCATTTTAATCTGAAGGACATATCTTGTCATTGGTTGGTAAAATAAATCGTTTCACTCATTAATTTCACTGATACTTTGTTATTTGCTAATAAAATAGTCCCTTTTTAGTGGATCAAATCATATGCCCTCTCAATTCAAGCACGCTTGCTTCGTTTGGTAATAAATCTTTAAATTGTGCAACTAATTACATTGATATGCAAAATTATAAGAAACTTTTATCAATTACTGCACCTGCGATTTTCAAAATTGCGTTTATTTTGGGCGGCACGAAAGTAAAGTTATCAGACAGGCGGAGCAAGATAAGATTACAGGCGCAAATAATTTATGTGAATGTGTATATGTTTCAAGTAAAAAAATTTTTTTGTTCTTTATAAGTATTTTAGATACACAAACTGTACTAACAATGGCAACCAAAATTTGGTTTATTGCTTTTTTTGGCATTGTTCTGTTCGTTGTTGCACATCGACTAAATCCATGTTTTGTCACCTATAGTTAAATATTTTTGTGACCTTCCTGTAGGCATTTAACTGTTTGACTGAATAATTTCCCATTTAATTAGCATTTTGTACTTCGTATATGAAGCATTCGACTCCTCTAATTTCTCTCCTATTACCGACATTAGTTTGTTGACTCCATTCCCTACTTCTCAGGTAAAGTTGATAAATTTTTTAATGCTTCTTATTGCCATTTTTATTTCGGAATCTTCTCTGAATAGCCTAGATCAATATTTTAGCTCAACAAAGCTTTTGATTCAACATGAGAAATACAAATCAATAATTTATTATTATTAATAACAATAGTACAAATAGATTTTTTTAAATAATTGAAAGCAATTTTACTTCCGAACCAGTGAAAATATTTTTATTGAAAACCACGTGATTCGTGTGTCGTAGAGAAACAGTGGGTAGGAGATCATCGAGGATAGAATCACCACTTCAAGCAGTGATATTTATATAGATGTAGTTCATTTTATACCTTAATTTGACTCTCTTTTGTTTTAATATAGGGGTCGTGGTCTACTGTGTTTCATTCTAGGCTTTCAGCCTGACGGGAAATCAGTCACAATAAAAATTTGATATGTCACTAATTTTGCATAATAATTTTAATCAAGTAGAGAGTTGATAAAATGCGTATTTTTCGAAATTGGGAAGAATAGGCTCCAGGATATGTTCATTTTATTCGAGTCAATCTTATAATTGGCTTGAGAAGCTCATTTATGGCTGAACCATGCACTCCGTAGTCCGAAAGGATATTCATAAAATTGCAGTAATAAACTAAAGTCGGAAGATCTGTCATGTCACTATTCAGTTTGTTGCTAATGCATTTTATTGAAATAGCCTGATTCCATTTATAGTTGGCAAATTACTTAACATCATCATCAAATCCTTTAGTCTTTATTTACTCCAAGAAATCGAGAGAATTTTTACCTGTTTTAATAAGTGCATTTATCAAATAGGAAGATACAAACATTATTATCCATACTCATATGTTCATAATTTCATTACCAAACCTAATTACCATATGGTCTCTGAATCCCTGTAAAACTGCAAAGTTAATACCAGTGAAAAAGAATTCATTACAAGTTGAACAGAGTAGGCTATTACTTCTAACGGCTTCAAGGTCATTCAGGTTGTTGATTGATAAATACCTAACTTAGAGATAGTACGTTTATCAGTGGCAGCATGTTGACTTAAATGACTAAGCAAACCGTCCGGAGAGTTAAATTCAAGAAAAAAAATTGCGAGTCTTCTAAAATGTAAAATATTAGTATTATCAAAGCGGAGAAACAGAAGGTTTAAAATCTGCAAAATTTTCCTTTAGGAGGTTAATAGGTAAGATACGAAAGCAACAATCTTTCGGGTTCTCGTGCGCCGATTTTCGAATTTCACTTTACTTTTCGTGTTCCTGAGTGATTACTTTCATTAGCCCTAACTACGCAGTTAGTTAATTTCAATTTTACTAAAATAATAAATACATCTGATCGTCTTAATATTCAAAATGCTTTTTCTTAAATTACCTAGGCTCTGGCTATAAAATAAATCATTATTTTGGAGTAGTAGCGTTTTGAACATAAATTTAAATTTTATTATTACGAATTAGTCAATAGGCTAATACTTATATACGGATAGGACTGGGATTTTTATAACATGCAAGCATTACTATGCCGGTCTGGTTCATTAAGCATAAGTAATAAATTAATTTGACCCAAGCGAATCACTACCAATGATAATATTTTGACATCTTTCAAAAATAAACTAATTTATACAATGTTTATTATATATTTCTTCGGGAGAAACTCATGGGCTTCAATTCTTTATGCAGTAGACTTTCAGGTCGATTGAATCCAAACCCCAAACTCTGGTAATTTAGACCACCTGTGGTGAAGCAATCGCTGTAATTATTGGCTAACTTGGAGGCCGCCAATCATTCACCACCTATTTAAGCCTAATTAGGAAAATGTATATCGTAAATAAAAAGTGAACTTTGAAGTACAAATCCTATTTTATGGAAATAAAGTTCCAATCTGCTAGTGCAAAAATAGTAATTAATTAACTTTTAAATAGAATCAACCGCTCCGCCCATTTACTGAATTGGGCGAGATGAAAACATGTGGTCATTCAACGCCTTGAAAGGCGTTATCTCTGACCAAGAAAATTAGTAATGAAATATTGGTCTCAACTAAAAGCTTCCTCAAGAAACCCTTTCTGCCTACTTTAAGTTAAAATTTGTAATTTTTAAAGTTGGACGCAATTAAGGATCTAATTATAAACTCTTGCAAACATGGCAAACAATTAAGTGACCGCATTCCATGCGCACAGATGGTAAATATTCTGCCCGAGAGGTAAGAGATTTAATTGAAATTTGTCATAAAATTTAATAAAGATTACTATCGTGAGCTATTACATGCCAAAATATATTTAAGTAGGCCAACTAGCAACAATTTGTCATTATGGGCAATTGCTCACGCAAGTATGGCTTTATTAAACACATAACAATTTCCGGAGTTATTTTAGCATTAATTTCAATTTTAAATCACTTTATTCTCACTCACGCGCTTAAATATACATTCCTGCAAGAGTTCTGAATGACGATGGACTTGCATTATCTAGGAAATTTTATGTCAACGTTCACAGATTTTCAGTTAAAGGATTCAAGGTATACAGTTTTTGACTGAAGCCTAAGAATCAAGACAATCATGAACATCACTAAGGTCTCGAACAATTATAAAAATAATCACTTTAAAGTTAAAAATTATTTTCATTTCAATTTGCCAAATAGAGATTAATTAAAGGCTTGAGCAAATTTTAGCACATTAGCTAAACTAATAAGCCTCGACTATGCTCATAAATCTCTGTGGCAGATCTTCCTAGTTGGAAAGGCTAACGCGATGATAGAGAGAAGGAAGACGTGTTGTAGGCAAAACGTTTATTGCAAATTATTGATATGGACAAACACGATTAGTAATCAAATAAATCTAGCATATTTTGAGTGAACATTAATAATTAAATATCTGAGCAGTGTTCTGCACGTACAGCCGCACACTCCAAGATGTTCGATAGCGCATTTTATCGTGTGCAGATTGCATACGACACAAAGTAACAAAGGATTTTATTCATGAAAGAATATTACATTATTCCGTTTTCTGCAAGGAGAGTATTCTAAAATATCGAAAAATTTCATTATTACGGCTTGAATATTAAGCCTACCTCCAACAATGAAACATTAGTTGTCATTGTCAAAAATATTCAGAATTGTTCGAAGTAAGTAGCGGGAAATTTAATGGTAAGAGCCAAATTACAAAATTAAATTGAGTTCATAAGTACTATCCATTTTTCTAAAATAATTAATAATGAGTTCTTTAAATAATAACTTTTACGAAAGATATCATTGCGACAAAAAATATTTACTTTCGTCAGACATGTTGTGTGAAAGATTAGCTCAATATGTATACAATATCGTAAAAGACTCAATATCTTTAAATTATACATGAGTTTCCACGATATTTTCTTAGAGATAAAAGAAAATCTTCCAATAACTCGAGATAGCCGTCGAACAAAATTGATTGAAGGCAAAATTGCCATAGGACTGTTCCAGTAAACTTAATGTGAATTAGACATTCTAAAGAAGAAAAACAATTGATCTCCGATGCGACTCATATATTGCTGAAACTTCAGCTCGCTGTGAGCAGGTGACGCCATGGAAGAAAATTCGGCTATTCCACTATGCAGGCATTTATTGAAATAACTAAGAACTTATTACTATAAATGGGCTGTAATTGCCCGAAGAAGATCGATCATTGGTATTTTTTAACGCATGCCAAGTATGCGACTGGTCAGACAACAAACCAATAGGTGAATGAAGGTTAAATTTGTCACACGCATACACCAACTTGTCATGATTAAGACGTAAAGTAACGTGTGGATAACGCAAAGTCGATATCACACTTCAGGTGGACGACAGAGTTTCTTCGTCTTTCTGTCAGACCGCATACATCAAATCCGAAATGGAATGATGCGTGCTGTAATCATTCGATAGTTAAAAAAAGATAATGAATCCTGGTATTAATTGTGAAAAATCGGTGCTCTCAAAATAGATGAGAACGTAAATAAAGAGCATCGGCTTGTTCCAATATTGTCTAGAATGGCAGAGAGAGAAATGAAAGCGCTCATTAAATAGCCAACCGTATATGGTCCATTTAGACAGGTCACACATGGGTTCCAATATCATATTTATTCAAACGATTTCGGTTTTGAACACTTTTCAAGATTTCTTTACTCTTAAAATCTCCCATTTTGTGGCGGTGCAAGTTGGCGAGAAAAAATTATACCTTCTGTTGCCTAACAAGCTTAAAGGTACGTATTTATTTGGCCTTGTTACTGTTTCATCTCATAATCCATTTCGAATTCCCCAGATCGCAGAATAAAAACTCATTGAGTTAAAAGATTGGATGATTGTGTTACTTCCACATTTTCAGTTCAAGAGCAGTTTTATAGCATAATCTATCACATGGTAGACATTCAGTAACTGACTTCAGTAGACAACTAGACCTCTTATGCCTTAAGCTCACTTGGTAAGCAGGATTTTATGATACAGATAGCTTCATATTTTGGCAACAGTTTAGAATTCTGCATGGCTGTTAGTGGAACAGAGGATTGAAGTGAGAGACCAAAAAAGCGTCAATGTGCGGAAAGGAGAGTGTAGCCACTAAATACCAAATACTCACGACCCGCTCTCCTGCATGTGAAAATACTTGTATTCTTAAGTCGCTGGTTGCTGTTATAAGCCTTCTGTAAAAAAGGAAATTTCTTACCACTTCAATATGAAATCTATTACCTTCAGACGCCAATTTATCCGTTAGGTTGAATTGGCGCTGCTACCAACAGCATCTTAATGCATCAAGCCAACTTTGGCCAGAACCTGATAAATCTTCCTTGCTCACAAAAATTGAATGATTTGTTTTCCCCTATAGTGCAACTAACCCAGAATGACAACTTAATACATTAGTCATCATTTTGTGTTGATATAGTAAATTACGTTTTGACAGCTACTCCACGTCAATAAAACTATTTAACTCAGTTTTTATCAACAGCCCAGAACCACTACCAGTTCTTTCTTCTCATACGCGGAGTGATTGAAAATTTACTCAATCAAATCATTTATTTGTTTGAAAATTAAGCGATTTATTTGCATTTTACTAAAATGAGAAAGCTCACCATGGAGTAATAATTTTTTAAAATTCAAATGACTAAAAGTATTCGAATTGCTCAAACCACTTATAACTTCCTAGAAAGTATTTGAACTTAAACGTAGCAAGGCAATTTCTGGCGGTATTTAAATTAACCCGACCTCTGCAGTGCTAAGACAGCAACTTTACGCTCGGACAACCGCCTACGAAACTTATGGTGAGATGAAAAGTTGACACTTTCGAGAGCAATTAAGCATAATAGATAATTTGTAAAAGTCACTGATATACTGTGATTATTGTCTATCAGCTTATTAATAATAACCCTAGATAACTAAATACTGAATAATATACACGATTGAAGTAGATGAAACCATACTAACCAATGTATATTTTACTTAAGCTGTCATTTTTCCGTTAAGAAGGAAGCCCATTCTTGTAGTACCCTGATTTGGAAAAGATCGTTTAAAAACTACCTTCTCAGGCGCACTCATGTTAATGATCCTCAGAATTCATAGAATTTGTAACAACAATTAGTAATGCCGTCTTAATTTATTAGCCTACTAGACGAGCTAGATTTAATCAAATTAGAAATTACAACAAAGCAGAGCTCAATAGAAAGACTGCGAAATCTAAAAAATCCCACATATTTTGTAAATCCTATCTTCTCCAGGGACATTGGCTCTTCTCTCAGTAAAATCAGCGAATAGACAGCGACAAAATTTTATATAAAAAAACAATAAAAAGAGAAAGACAATCGATATTAAAAAAGCCGTTCACACAATTATTCGCAATTCTTCTCTTGATGAATCTCTGGACTTCTGGAATCGTCGGAATGTTAGGCTCCATGATCCATATAGACCTCAGGCACGTTTTGGAGTGGAGGAGGCTAAGAAATAGAAAAAGAATTGAAATCAAAACGTTCTGCAAGAAGACCACATGTGAAGGCTCATCTAGAGAAGTTTAATTACACAGAACCGGAGTAGAGCTGGAAATTCGCTTTAATTTAGTACAAAAGATATGCCAACAAATGACTCATCTTCACTTATTTGATTCTCAACTACTAAAATTCGATTGATCAGTCCAATCCTCGTTTGTGTGTTAATTTGATTTAGTCCAAAACCGTGGTGATGTCTAATAAGCACTAAAATCAGTTTCGAAAGCGAAATCATCTAATTTTGGCAGAAATAAACAATGACAAATCCTAATCCAATGATCGAACCAGGAGCAAAGGGTCTTTTGCTTTCGGGCCACTGGAAGATGGACTTCTTGAAATCAAACGAGTTTCACTCGTGCAACTTTGTATTCTTAAACAGCCACGAAGACAGCATTTTCGCTCTCACTACCGATATGACAATAGAGAGCGTAATCTATATAAGCACTTCAAGCAACATAATACGCACACCGATTGAGACATAATCTGAATAAAGACAAAAGAGACTTAATTGTCTCAAGATCGAAAAGACGAGGACATCCAAAAGCAATTGGTTTCTCTTCTGGTGGTTTTTTCAAATCCGCATAATTAACAACAGATTACACAAGGTGACTATAAGAAGTGAAAAAAAGAGATTTATAACCAAATGCAGTGTTATGGAACGCATCAAAGCTAATTCAACTCTCAAAGGTGGTTAGTAATTAAGCAAGAGTACAATTGCAGTGAGAAATGGGCAAAATTGGATTGAAACAGGGGGAATTTAAAACTCAAAGAAAGAGACGTAACCGAAAGAAGGCAAAAAAGTGAAGAGGTGGAATATAGTGAAATTATGAAAGTGAAAAAGATGAAAAGCCAAATAAACCTTTCCCTTGCCACGACATTTAAGTGCGATCCAACCTATTAAATCAGTAGATGAATGTAATTTTTTGGGGAACCTCCAATATTTTCTCCTCCTTCTCTGCAAAATTGCTACTGGTAGTTCAAAAAGAAATTCCGCAAAGTCAGTAATTTGTATAAAAGCACCATTCCTGCTTTGCCGACCGTGTTAATCGGCAGTTGACAGGGGAGAGAGAGATTGCATCGCATGTTGAAACTAACTACACCCCATAGAATTTTTTACCAATTTCATTTTTTTGCATATACCTTAAAATAGCACCCCTGCTGATATATTTTTGCAAGGTGGAGATGGTCGACAAGACAAAAACGTCGAACATATTGCGATTAAGTGAAGTGCAGGTTGTCGAAAATTATCGTAGCAGCAGAAAATCGAATAGGGAATCGCAAATTAAAGCGTTTAATTCCCTTCGGAAGAACAATGGAGTAATGCATTTTCCTCCACTTCTGAAATCATGACTCTGGTATAATCCTTCGATGGCATTTACAATAGCACCTCCGAAGGGAAGGAGGGGGTGGAGTTCAATCTACTAGAAGGTAAGCAAGATTGTGAATACGACCCCGAGATTGCTCAAAGGTATACCTTTCGCCCTCTTACCCACACGCTAGTAAGAATCCTTTAACTACCGGATCAAATTTTACAGGGATCAAAATTTTCCTTTTTGCATTCAAGTAACTGAGATAGTAACTTACCCAGTCTGCCAATTTCCGAAGTGCATTGAAAAATGTTCTTTTCCCATAAAGCTCAATCCCAAATACGCAATCGATTAACCTTAGGCGCACTCGCCCAAAACGCATTAAGATCAATGTGCTATACCACCCGTATGCCGCCGTTTTAAACAAATGCACTTTTTACACCTACATAAACACCTATCGAAATATGTGCCATTTCCGCACTTCCACCACGCATATTCCTAGTCACTTGAGCCCCTTGTTCCCTCTGATTCCCTTATTCCCACAATGTGCAAACAAACTGTGTAGATATGCATTACCCTACATCTTAACCATGATTCTTATATCCAGTACACCACTTGTCCTCTCATTCACTCGCCTACGCCTAATTTGAGAAGCGTTATACTGCATCAGATCAGTCCAACTCAGTGAAATTATGCAGACAGTTCAACGTGGGATTACAGCTGCTTTATGTTACAGTGAGCTCCGGAGTGAATGGTAAGAGGAAACGGGGAAGCAATATATAAGAGTTGTTCTTCTCATTGCATCAAGTAGGGAGGGTATGATATAAAATGAGAGGACGAGGGAGAGATGGTGGGATAATAACAGCCACCGCGTCACATGGCTAACTATTTATTGGTGAGGAGGGAGGGAGGGACGGAGAGAGAGGGAGAGTGGGCTAAGTCGAGTGACCATAAACTCTCAATACCATAAATTATCCCCATATATAACGATGAAAATCGTAAAAAAAAGCGATAAATAAAAGCGTGGGGACGAAAGGGAGTTCAGTTGCGTAAACAATGCAATGGATCGTTAATGTCAGCAGATCCTTACTCCAAACACGTGCCAGAAATAGATTACTTCAAACACGATTTCACTTAATCACCACTCCTATGTAAGTTAATTAATTTTACCAATAGAAAAAAAAATGTTTTAGCAAACAATTGTCTCCATGCTCTTTTCTTGAGGTACGAATTTTAAACACACATCCCCAGACAAGACAGAAAAGGTCTTTGTTATAAATACTAAATCCGCACACACACACACACACCCCATACACAAAGTTATTTATTCACATTCAAATATGATTGGAAAGGATTCAGCAATTGACGTGAGTCCATGTAGTATGCATGTCAAATTTTTGGATGCAATAAACATCCCTCAATAATCAGATAAGCAATATATTTGACTAATAGGAAGGCGCATAGACCGCGCAAATGTTTGATTACCATAACGATAGTGACTATGGTGCAAACTATATTCTGCTGACTCACCTGATTTTGGAGGTACTCTAAAGTGTCATCACCGTGAATTTGAGGAGACATAAGTGGATTTGTCGCAGTGGAAGCCTCGGGAAGAGGGATATCATTGGAGGTAGAAGGAGTATTCGACTCGAGATTCGGAATCACATTGTAGACCCGGTGTGTTGGAACGTCCACCGAAGAGCTATCTGGTGGTTGCATCATCTCTTGGCAAATTTTCTCTAAAAAAGACAATTATGAATGGGAAAAAGAGTGTAAGAGAGAAAAGCGATGAATAATAAATTAATAAATTTACGCTGAATGGAATCATCCAGGTTCACAATCTCAACTGGTGTATCAGTGGTGAAGACCTGGGCTCCCGCCGCCAAGTTACGGATGAAAGTTGAAAGAGATGAATTGGACTCCTCATGAGGCTGTATATTATCCTCTTGAGTATACTGATAGAATTCCGAGGGAATGACAATCGGCTTTTGATCCGTTTGCTGTTCTTGATTTTGCTCTTGAAGAGAGCGTAGCTGTTGCTGGTATTGATTCTGATCGTGTTGGGTCTGATCAGGATCCTGCGGAGCATTCGACATGAAAGCATTAAGCAGGGAGATGAGAGATTCATTTCCAGATGTGTTCGAGCAACTATCGATGACAGAGGGTAAACTTAGATCTTGATTGGACTATATGAATTGGAGAGAACGAAACAGACAGTTAGGATCAAATTCGTTGTATTTAAAAAATAAAAAAAAAACTTATTAGGCTTATAATTTGGCGTGGTTCAGAAAAATTTCGCCACACAGTAGGAAAGATCGCATAGAATGCAGTACGGGAGTAGAGAGCAATTAGCAGGCAAACTAAGGTTGCGTAAAGCTACAAGGAGTAGAAGAGGTTTATTATTACCTTTGAATCAGAAGTCAGGGTGGACGTTTCACGTCCTATGTTACTTAATTTTACCATTCTTTGGTTACTGATAGTAGAGCCAAGCAATTATTCAACTGAAGGATTTGTAGAATATTACGTAACGACAAAATACAAAACCAGTCAAAACGTAGTTTAATATAATGATTACCTAATGTTCGCATTGCAAATATGATTTCAACATCAAACATTACAGTTGCAAATATGTAGAAAGGCAGATGATAAAGATGACCTTCTCGAAGCTCAGGTTGCAGTGTGTACCTCCTTTTTAAACGACGACATTGTGTTATTCGAGAGAGGCAATTTCTCTTGAAGAATACTTCGTAAGACAAATAGGAACTATTGCACCTATCTTCATAAACGGAAATTTATATTCTGTTTTAGCTTCATGCCCACATATTTCACGACCTAGCTGTTGGTTGCGATTGCGCGAATTCTACCAAGCCTAATTATAGAGTATGCTTGAGTATCTAACATAACGCGAATCAAAAGAACAAAAAATAAACTGTACCACTTGGAATTAACTCAATGACGTTTTCATAGGATTTCTAAAAGGAAATTATTTGGTGCATTCGATATTCAAACGCTTATATAGCCTGGTAGTGGAAGAAGACAATGCAAGTGGCAGAAATTATTAGAACACAAGCCACACTCAATGATTATGCTTTTTGTGTTCATTATGTCATCAGTCATTAACCCTAAATTGATCACTTACCTATCTAACATGTCACCTCTGGCATTCCCAAGAATTGCCAAAACAGAGCAATAGCTTCATATAATCTCCTCCTTTATGCCAGTTACGTAGGAGACGTAATTTGTCAAGGTCTTTAAAATCTGTGCAATTACAAACGCTGACTGATTTAAAAAAAGGATTCTTCAAAATTTCAAAAAAATGTAAAATTGTTTCCATTGGAAATCGCCAAATGCCTAAAAGTTGGTGAATGGGTTATTAAGAAATCTAATAGTGACCGGTTTAAAGAACAGCGATTCAACGGCCATAAGACTTCATTAGGCCGTTTTCATTCAGACTCCGTTTTTTTTAAATAAATACTAAAGAAATATATCATTCGAGCATTTAAAATATGGATGTGTTTCATTTGGCGTTCATCTCTAAGCGATCTCGGGGCACTTTTTAGCTACCCCAAACAGTTAACTGGCTGGTTCAATAGAATATCCTAATGCATTTGACCATTAGTCACTCCACTGGTTCGTAGGAATGCAAACATGAACAAAATTGGCTCTTTTCCAACCTGTCTAAGCGCAATCAAATCAAGGGACAATGAAAAGTAAGTCATACAAGGTGGTGTTACACGGAGGATATGGTGGAAAATAGATCGATTATATATGCATCGTTCAAATCGACGGTGCAACCCTCGATTTTCGTTAGAGGCCACAGGTTTTGACAAAACAATCTGAAAGAGAGCACAACGCAGAGGACCAAAGTGCCATTAGGGGAGTTAACTTTTGTTGGACAAAAAGAACGCAAAGGAGGACGAGGACCTGCAATTCTTAAGAGACAAAAAAACAAACTCTACAAGTAAGCAGATAGCATTTCAACGCATCTAGAAGAATCCACCCAAAATAACACGAAGTAAAAAAATGCCACTCACAAGGCGAGTTTTTTTAGGATTTTGAAAAGTCTGACGCTTGCATCAACAGGTGGATGTAAAATAGTTGACGAAATAATCATTCTCGGAGCTCTTACAAATAGTGAATCAGAAAAATAGCACAGAATGCGAAAATGGAATTTTGGCTTGAACTTATAATGGATGAATCAACCTAATCAACACTGTTAGATCTGCAGAAAAGAAGAATCGGAAAAAGGCATCAACATTAAGATTCCCTTAAAATTAATGCATTGCTCGCTTGGAGTAAGTAATTTGACAAGTGAGCCTGTTACTTAAATCAAAATAAAGCCAGCCAAATACGATAAGAGCTAAATAAGTTGATTAAAAGATAAATTTAGTTACTTCTTTTGAAATTAGAGAAGTCCGACTAAGTAACCATCGTTTTACTCATAAACAGCCATCAACACATGTCAATATGAAGGGATGCAGAATCGTGATGTTTTACAAACAAAGCCCTAGAATAAGGTCGTTCAAGAAGCAAAATTGGAGAATCAAGTAGCAATCAATCCATGGTTTCTGGTCAAGCAACACTTAGAACCGGAAGACACAAGACAAGATAGTGCATGAGTAGGTGTTTAATCAAGTTCTCCAAACGAAGTAAACGGAAAAGGACTCACGCGAAAATACTTGTTAAACAATGACATAAATGAACGTCTTAAAAGTACAAAATTGACTGCAGTAAAGTAAGGCGATTCACTGCATGTTCACGAATGTCCTAAGAATATGTCCATAATCATTAAGTGCATCAAAGGCCTTTATGAAAATCAAAAGAGTCTGCATTTAACGTGAATATTTGGAGTTAACCTTCATTCCCATATCTCACAGCTCCAAAATATGTCACAATTATCTCTACTGCGCCCATTAAACACACGCATCTAGAAATCACGCTGCTTTTATGTTAAAAATAAGCCAAAGGGGAGGGCACGAATAGAGTGCCGGCTTCTGCTGAAGGTGAAAATAAATTAAGAAAGGCAACAAAATAAATGAACCGAAAACACGTGAATTATTTCGTGTAAATTATCGAAAATACGAGGTTCTGTTTAGTTTAAACTTTCCCAATATTACCTCAAGAGAAGGGTCTCTCAGTAGCAATATTTGGCAGAGGATTGACAATCTAGAAAAACTCAGATGAACTGTGCTTTCCTTGACAATCTTCATTGCGATATTCGATAGATATGCACCTAGGATCTGCGAATAGCACACTACTTCTTCGACAAATGAAAGTGCTTCCCCAATGCTTTGACCGTTTCAACTATCCAATGTTTAAATCTTTGGAAAATGCTCACACATTGGAATCTAAATATATATGCCAAAGGGAAAGGAATCCTATTCATATGAGGCTCAAAATTTCAAACCACCTATCCATCCACTTAAATTCCCTCAGCAACTGCAAAGACCAAACATGCTGCATTCGATTTAGCTGCCAGCTGTGGAATTACCTTCACCATTTGTAAAAAGTTCACACTTATGTGAAGCATTTATGGGTATGGGTATGGCTTTAATAGAAAACGAATCAAGTCGTTTCTTCAGAACTGAGCTATTTTTGATTATTTGCCCGCTGTCTGGAGGGAGAGAAAACCTTATCTGCCGTACGAGTGCTTAATAAGGTGACCTTTCGAGCCAATAACCCACGACTGACGAAGAAAAGCTACTAATGAGATATAAGTCTCCGCTTTTCTTGGGTTTGATGAAAGTGAATTGTAAAGTAATTTAAAGCTTATGCACTGCTTCAACTGTTTTGCAACAAGTCCTACTGGAAAATACCTAAGATGTCTACTTAAAGAAAATTGTATGTGTAAAGTAGTTTAGGAAGATTAATCAAAATTCTAGCGTTAACACAATCTTAGCACAGTTCAAGAATACTGCAACGAGTCAATGAGAATAATACTTTATTTGCTAAAAGTGTTCAATAAAAGCGTTATTTCACAAAATCGTCCCATTTCCATTCGCGCCATCAAATTTTTCAACAAATTAAATGTCAGTTTCGAGGGGAAAAAAAGACCATTGAAATCAGGTCAGCAATAATGAGATGAGGAGGCAATAAAAGCGCGGGTACTAAAACCAGAAGGAATATTGATGATAAATGAGAGCAAGCAGTAGGATATAACAGCAAAAAAAATTTAAAAATGTTAGCTATTATGAGAAGAGTGAAATACGATGAAATCCATGCGTACTACATGAACAATATTTAAAAATCACGTTTTTTTCTTGAATAAGTTAATTTTCAAAAGGATACCGAAGGTGTTTTCGCTCTTGACACCCTAAATACTTTTAGGGCTCATGGGTACATATACAATTCCGAGCAAAACGAGAAAAAATTTGCGTAGAATCCTCGTTAAAATTGACTTCAGTAGATAATTGAAAAAAAAATTAAAAATATAGTTAGAAATAATCATTAAATATCTTCGCTTGACGAAATTAATATTTTATTCTTGCTCGCCAATATTAAAGAGACATATGGATGAACCCTAAATGTACTTACATCAATCGATACGATATACATTAAACCGAGCATATTCCAGTTAGATTGGAAGAAATTTGCCTTAAAACAACGAGAACCCGCGTTTTGTACCTTCCATGACTTGTAGATAGTTAAAAAAGGACCTAGTTAACGTGCATTATACACAAACAATTTCAAATTATTATTTAGATAAGGAAAGAATTTTTTTCTGATGAGAAGTTTGTAGCTAACATTTTAGACAACTCAGGAACGCCCATCAAAGACAGAAACGCTGTTGAAAACACTTTTTAATAAAGTTGTGTTGTGCTCTCAAAATGTCTAAGATATTGAGAATAAACAATCAGAGAATAGAACTGTCACTGAGAGAAAATCTGTTTGCTTCCTTTTCAAATTATCACTTCTTAAATGTCAATAAATTTGTAACTAAACTCTACTTTAACCGAGTCTACTAAAGACGCAAAATGGAGATAAGCGTTTTCTAGCGAATAAGTAAGGAGTACACTCGAAAGAGCAAATATCCTCTAAAATTTCGGAAGATAAAAGCTTTAAATTAACAAACCGATTAAATAAACCATACTATTGCATTCAAATCGAAATTCTTGAGACTGCTTTTTTCTTATAACGAGAATAATGAAGATGAGGATAGGGTGAGGTTCTAAATTCAATACTTCCTAAAAAAGGTGCATTAGCCTACAGCACTCACACAATTAATTTCTCTCCGCGATGAAAATTTTTAAAGCTGCTGGAGAGTCTGCCAAATAGGGGAACGCAGAACAGACAAACAGCAGAACAAGTGCTTTAAAAATAGGAAATAACGAAGTCACACTTTATGAAAGCCTTCAATGCGTCTCTCTCTCCCTCTCTTTCTAACAATATAGACATAGAGTCAAAACACTGATTATTGTAGAAAGTAGTTAAAAAAGACTACGCCTAGAAGCTAACATTCGACAGCAGATAATGATATTTACACAAAAAAATATCCCAAATTAATATATTAAGAACCAGAAGCTGCTAACATAAGTACCCCTTTCATTAACTTATTTTATTTGTTGAAAATAAGTACCCCGGGGAGTATTGCAAATAAAAATAAAAGACGAAAGCACAATTCTCATTTACGAAGCAAACGAAGATTAATTTATGCAGATGATTAAGTTGGATGAGAGTTGAGATGCAGTATCATAGCAAATATTCAATCACACCCTCCTATACCATTAAAACAGTGTAAAAGGTGAGAGGAATACTAACGGGATCTGCACTGACAACAAATTTTGACTGGCGTTCTTTTCTGATAACATCCGCGCTTCCTTCTGCCAAAAAAACGAACGATAAATGGACTTATCATTGTTCTCTCAAACCGTGCTTAGTGCAATTTTGAGGAGAGATTTAGGAAGTGCGATCCAAATAGACCTTTTCTAAGGCAAGCCATCACAAAAGGGCATAAAGATATCGATGAGGTGAATGTATAGAAATCGAGTGTGACTCCTTTTGGATCAACAAAGTTCCACTTCTACTTTGCCTATGGCTTCAACTAAACTCCAATTACGAGTAAATACACCCATATTTAAAAGTAAACAATTACTGTAAATGTGCCAGCACCGGTTTATTCAATTTGGGGCTTAAACGAACATGATTCAACTAAAGTACAAAAAAACTAGTAACAAACCAACTGCACTTTGTAATTGAGCATACTAAATGCAATAAATATGATGCTCAACCTACACGTTTATTTCGCCTAAAGAAATTTGTACTTTTATTTGGGGTATTAACGTGAGGCCTGGCACTTCAACCTTATAGTTTCAACCAGTTTTAAACTTGCATTTATTTCATATTTCCCCCTCTTTTATACTTAAAATAACGCTTGATTATGATTTTGTCATTACATAATTTTGTCAGAGGCACTTGGATATCGTTCACCTGAGCTAGAATGTTCCTGAACTTGTCTACTTTTTTCCCATTCTCCTTCTCTCTCTGCGGATATTTTGGAACTGTTAGCTGGTATTGCATGAAATACCGAGCCCTGAACACCGCCGACATGAAATTACTTAGGAATCCAGTACTAAAACCATGAAATTTGAACCGTGGGACATTAAGGTAAGTCAATGAGAAATATGCTAGTTAAATAAATCCGGAATATTCTGGTGAATTTACTTCAATCTCAACTCCCAATCTCTTAAACCTCGTGAAGTACATTCCTAAGAGCATATTGGTATTTGTACGCTTCGAGATAGGTAATGATAAAAAATAGATCCTGTTGATGTAGAAAGCCTACCACAATTGGAGTTTGCTCCTTTTCTTCAATATGAGGAAGGACCTTATATGCCGGCACCACTCTTTGAGCTTGTGCTTTCGCAATCGCTTTCTGCCTTCTCACAGCGGTCAATCTCTCCCGATAACGTCGGGCCTGATTTTGATTGAAAAGACGTAGAGCATCTAAGGAAGTGGCTGGTTGTTCCGGAAGTGGTTGAGATGTCTCCGAACGAATATGAGGCGCAGCAGCGGCCACAACAGCCTCGGCGATTTTAGTAGGAGATTCTATGGATGAGATGACTTTGGCTTGATCTGTCGACGTCGTAGGGGGAGGATCAGACTTGGGGACCTTTGGTGGGCCTACCACATCCAAATTTCGAGCAACTGCGAACTTACGTTTTGTATTTTTCTGAAGTTACAAAAAAAGTACATTAGATAACGATCATTGCGTCGGAGCCTAGGCAACAACTGTTTATATCTATTAAGTTAAAGATTGTCTTTGGGACTAAGAAGAAGGTACTTCTAAGAATACAATTGGCATTGCTTAAACATGTACATTAATGGTGGAATTTGTGAATTAGAAAACTTGTGTTTGTAACCAAGACCATCACACAGAGGTGAATGCGCACACGACAATCAAGATCGACCTACTCTTATTTACGGTCGTCTCAAATATAAAAGGATAAATGGGCTCCGATCAATATCACTTCACCTCTTTGAGCCTTTTTCTGCGTAATTATGTCTAGCTCAACTCCCAAAAATGTCTCTCCCTTAACTAATGGCTATTTTGAAGTTTAATACGAGGATCTCAACCGTACATAGAGTCCGTTTTCTAACAACTGTAGACGATAATTTCGAAGTTTTAGCTTGACAGTCAATATGGTTACGATTACGTTACTACCCAATGGTAATAAAAGTAAATCGGAATTCACTAGTTAAAAATAAACTACTGACTTGATACTGTTTTATACTATCCACTTTTAGATTAATAAACTACCAAAAAAAGTGTCTGATTTTCTTTAGTAGCTTCAAAGTGTATTTTTTCCTCATATATCCCATTGACTTGATAATATTTATGATGAACAGATCTATCACATGTGGTAGCATCCACTACCGTGTTCGCTTATGCTTCAAGATACAGCAGGGAACACAAAACAGAAATGCATGGTTCAATGTTCAATGCCAGGATTTGAATAGAATAGAATTTGAAGGTACAACTTGCACAGCTAAAGAAAAGTTTACAATAACCCCAATGTAACTCTACTCCACTCCTCTTTACAAATCAGTTGAGACGATTTGTTTTCTTCTTCCAACCGAACGAGGGCCATAATTTATTTATTTATATCAAATAGCAGGCTGTATGATGGTTATCACTAGCCCTTTAGTTGACTTGGGGCTTCCCAGAGGGGAGAAACGTCAGAGTCACAAAAAGTCGAGAAGGGAAAAAGAAGAGTGATTCAAAGATGTAAAAGAGACAGACACAAAGGTAGAGAAAAAGGTAAGATGTGGTGAGTACTGTGGATGTGGCCGAACATGACATACAATCGGGTCATGGTAGTTTGAAGTCAACTGCCAGTTCTTAGACTCTTTGGTCGTATGAGTATACGTTCCCCAGGGTGCACCATGTGGAGGTAAGTCTATCGCGGGGACCACGAGGACCATTATAGTATTAGATCTTATTGATTAGAGAAACCTGAACTCGGCCACATCGTATGAAGAAAATAGGTAGATTAATTTAATCAATACTCCAGTTTCCATATGTGCATAAATGAAGCCCTTATCATGACGGACCAATCGGAAATAATTTATTATTCACATTATCATTTTCACAACGTAAATAAGATAATTCTTACTCATTAATGAATTTGAATGGGAATTCAGTTGGTATGAAAATGAAACGCGAAACTGAGAGACCTAAATATCACAAGGCGTGTACTTAATCCCGAGTATAGGAATGTTGAGATAGACGGATAACAAAATGAGTCATAGTGATTCCCTATTTAAAAAAGGAATTCATTGAAACCTATGCTTTGTATAGAGTTTAGATGGTACATAAGTGCTCGCAAGCAATTTCTTAAATCCCCAAGGGCAATATTATTGAAAGAATGACCATGAAGATGTGTAATGACATAGCATCATCTTGGTATCCGAACAGCTGACTTGTCAACTTTATGGTGACTTAATTACTCAGAGAGTACTCCCAAACGTTATCTACATAGATTTAAAAATGCACAGATCTCCGTAATCGATAAAGAGGAACTAAAACATAGACACACTTTTGTAGCCACAAAATCAGCAAATGAAGATGGACTTAAGTCAACATTCGTCTAACTACCCCCGCCCCCTCTCCCAACGCGTCGAAAGGAATGTACATACTCGTAAATACAATTAGGAAAATTTAAAGTCTTCCAAGAAAACAGTCGGAATAGCGTATCATGCCTCAACGTAACATAAGTTTTATTAACTAATTAGCTTTATTAGAACAGACAGGGTTTTATAGAGCCAACTCGAAAGTAATAGTTGCAATTAATTATTGAAGCGATAAAACTGACAAAAAAACGGAAGAGATAATCAAAACGATACAACATTAGAAGCGGCTTAAGAGCCATAAATGACGTTTGAACCATTGAGCTTCAAGCTCGCAAAAAAAAAAACATGCAAGATAAAAATTGGGACAAAATTATGGGGAATTGAAATAACTTAAACTGAAAAAAACTGTAGTTATATACATATATGTGTACGTATACATGTAGGAAGGGCTTTATTAAGGAATATTCTCCAAACGTTACCTATGAAAGGACATAAAGTCTAAGCATGATAGACACATGGACCAAATGGCCTAATTAACTGAAATACCACAACCCTCGGACTCATTAAGGGAAAAGACAACGAGTTTATCACCTGATCCACCCAATGGTCATTATTTTCCGATTCTGCTCAAGTTAAGTGAGTCTTTGTTGGCTGCCATGCCTGACACCTTAGATAACGAAAAAAGACACGTAGTTAATTTCCACTTAAGACCTAGTTAAAGACTGGCCAAATTTTGTTGGACTACCTTATCGAGTCAGTTATCTAGGGCTAAGAACAAAGTGAAAAAGCAGTAGGTATTGGGAACTAGAAATTAGTTAGGAACTCTTGGCACCCCATAGAACATTAGAAATAAACATACTCCCTCGCCGTAGTAGACAAGGCCATATATTGGTGCCGTAGGGGTGACAAACCCTTGGGAGGTAGAATTATTCGTTGAAGAGCCAGGTTCAGCGTTCTTTGTCTGCTCCTCCATTGGAGATATCGATGAGCCAGCAGTCTTCTTTGGATCTTCGCCATCAGTAGTTTTAGCGGAAGTAGCAGGGACTGGACGAGTGGGTTGCTGAAATAGGCAGAAAGATTGCACGTAGCATTTCATCTGATTGTCATCCGAGTGATTTTATAGCAGAAACAATGATTAATGAACAGTATGTGACCATTTTAATTACCCAAATACAATCGAGATTCTGGCTATCCTTATGTTTTTGGACAATTAAATATCTTTATTACATTACCCAACCACACTCTACATCAAATAATGCTCTCGAAAGATGCAGAAAATAGATAGATGGCCTGGCCGTTTTGGGTCTTCAATCTATTAAGTTTCGAAGCTTGAGAGAGCAAGAGCCAAATGGCACCGATTGCTAATGTGGCTATAACTTCCACAATTCTACTTTGAACAGTTAAATCACGACAATTTATTGGTTTTGTGGACTTGGTTGTAGATGTAAGCAAACATCGCTGTTGAGAGGTTACATGGCTGAAATAACAAAATTATCTGGGCAATACGCAGAGATCAGAGCATAGATGACTAAATTAAAGTTAAAACACACCTTGGGTAGACTAACTCCAATCTGAAATAACAAAAATTAAAATACGGCAAATTAAAATTAAGTCGGTTACATTGAAACTTTTGAGATT
The DNA here is from genome assembly GCA_000469805.3 of Hymenolepis microstoma. Lineage (NCBI taxonomy): Eukaryota > Metazoa > Platyhelminthes > Cestoda > Cyclophyllidea > Hymenolepididae > Hymenolepis > Hymenolepis microstoma. The sequence goes on along the minus strand of LR215995.1, from coordinate 1,825,658 downwards.
GAGGTATTCGCTGGCACTGAGATGAAGCAAGCGACGAAGTCCATTTGTCATGCCCTCTCCATTTGCAATTGCTTCTCTGGAGAGAGAAGTAGTAAAGGTTGGATTCAGGTTTTGAGCTGGTGCGATACTGCCCTCACATCCGGAACTTCCTCTATCGACATTTACGTAATCATACTCGAAACGAATGCGTTCTGGACACCCCAAAGCCAAGTAGATTACAACCAACTTGATTGAGCGGGCTTCCTACAATAGATTGGATAAGAGTGTGAAATGGAAACAATTTCAAACAGAGGGCTCCTCTATGTACCAGTTTTTTTGTAAAATTTGCTAAAGTGAATTAAGGATATGAATAAAAAAGGAGAATCATTGAAGTATTCAAGTTCAGCTGAAATAGGACCCTCTAGATTTAACACATTTCTTATCATTTTCACTGTTTTTGTGCCTACTTGTCTCAAATCTTAGTTCATAAGCCTTCATATAAAAGGCAATCACATTGTATAAGCTGATGCTGTCCACAAATCGAGGAATATTCACAATGATTGAGGAGTAAAATGGGCAAATAAGATAATCTTTTCAGCCTTTTGCCAGGTTCAAATGCAACTCGGGTCAAAGTCTAATAATGGTCATTTGACTAACTCCTCCAACCCCTCACCTTCATCCCATATTACAACTACCCCAAGCTTTAATGTCAATTAACTTATTAACCAAGCTATCCATGAAGGAGAACTGTTTTTTTCTTCTATTATTAAAGGTTAGTTAATACCACTCATCAGAACGGATTGAATTTCATTATGGAGAGAGAGAGAGCAGTGGAGTAAATCGGCAGACCAATTCAGATAACAGTTAAAACAAGGTAAATGCAGTTAACGGGTCAGTATCAGTATCTCCAGTTCAATAGCACTTTCGGTGTAAAAACTTCCGCATCTAGATATGGGACAAACAAAATTACCATCTTAGCCATTATTAATCGAACTTCAGTTACAATAAAAAAAGAATAGAAGCAGTATAGAGGGCAGCCTACACGTTAAGCAAAAAAAAATTAATCACTCAAAATCACCACCACCACCTATGGTTGAAAGGGAGCTCAAACATGAAAAATAAAAAAAATATATATATATTTTTTCCCTCGGATGGCACACAAGGTCGACTTTTTCATTATGAAACAAAACAAACAACAAACTGCGTTGCCCATGACAGAGGTGGCGAGATGATGGTGGATTAGAGCCACATAGATGGTTGATTAAATAACTACCTATAGAGAGTAAAAAGGAGGCACTAAGCCAATCACTTGCGTGATGGAAAGTCTAAGTAGCCATAACTTAAAACATCGGAAAAAGCTCATTTAAATTACCGACGGCAACTCAGTGTCCATCAGCCATTTATCTCACGGTTGGAGCAATTATGAGCCAATCCATAAATTCCAATATTTATAGCCTAAGTTTAACTATTTATGAAGTAACGTAAATGTTCATTCATTAGGCAGCATATTTAATTGGGTATTTCTTAAATACAAAAAATGCGCTACAATTTGAGATGACTTAGTGTAACAAACTTGGAAAATAAAGAGCAACCACGTTAACTACTAATAAAGACAATATAGCAAAAATGGAAGGATAAATCATTGTATTTTTAGGAGTAGACACCGTCCTATAATCATCACTTAATCTTATCTATTATGATATAGAGGGAAAAAGTAGATATCACAAAACTGTTCGCAAACGAATATTTCACTGAATTCAGCTACATATGAGTGCCATGAAGTAAAAACAAACATAGGATTGATGATTAAGCACCAATGACAGAATGTTAAGGCGTTATAGGAAAGATTTTTTGGATAATTAATCCTGAAGTCTTGTTAACTGAGGCAGCGATATCGCCTACCGATGACAAATGAAACTTCCTATGAGCACAGTCATTGATATGTTGAAAAAGAGAGATGTTCTCTTGATTTCTTGCTGTGATATGCCTCCCTCCTCATGGGTCGCCATCAAGTTGTACTCTGCCCACTTTAAAGCGTTTGATGCAATCATTAATGACTGCTCAGCATGGCACAGAGTCCTCATAAATCTGTTGTAAAGGTTCTATGATCTAAACAGATTTCAAATTTAGGTTAACTAAAGATTTTGTGTTAGCTCTGATCTCAAAATTTGCCACTTGAAGGGTCGAAAATTGATAGCTATTTTGAGATGCAACCTGTCTTAATTCCGACCTTACATAGACTGATCGGACAGTTGTGCGCTATTAAGGAAGCCCTAAAGACATGTTTGAACTTGTTCTATTTAAAGTTATGGCATTTTTTTGAGAACACTTTGACTCACCCTCGTATGAGGATAAATAATATCCAGTTAATAAATAAATGAAAAATCTAGGTGAGCAAATGCATAAGAGGCACAGTTCAAGCAGGAGAAAACAGGGAGAAGTGAGCACGACTGGTTGAGTTCAATGCATCGGTGGAAACTGCAAATGATATGACTGGAATGAAAATAATTAGCTGGCCTTCAAAGAAACTGAAGAAAAAAAGTTTTAACCAAATATTCATAATTCAATTAGTTAGAAGAATTTATGTATTGTTAGCACATGATAAGAAATCCGTTTTGAAGTTTTGAAAGATTACAGGTGGGATACTCGAAAGCGCATAATCATTGATTCTGGTCAAGGGAGTGATATACAATGGCGAGTTTGCAATTATGAATTCTAGTGTTTCATTTCTCAACCCAAACTCAGGATTGAAAAACACATCTTCATAATCAAATTGGGAAATAATTTAACCGCTAGTTGCAGGTTCAGAGACCTGACCAATTGTCAGTGGAACTCTGAGAAAGTCTCGAAATGTTGTTAGGAGCAAAAAAATTTGTTTGATCAGCCGCGGGGTAAAATCAACTTTTATAATTTACTTCTCACGATAGCTGAATGAATTTTTACAGTTTTTTTTTGACATATCCGGAGGAAAAATTTTTCCCGAAATTAAGGGTGAAATTAAAAGTTGGCTCAATAGAGCTTGAGCTATTGTATCATCTAAACTAATAATCCAATCCGCATTAAAAATGGTATTTAGAATAGACTTAAATCGCAAAATTAAATGAAAATACATTTAATCCGATTTCCGACTCAATCTAATAACGAAGTGGCAATAAGGCAATCAACTACTATCAATCCGAATGACAGAGAGTATTGCCAACGTTGCAATCAGAGTGGGAATGGAATTAACAATACAATGAAAGCTCACCATGCAGCAGCAGTCAGCTTTGTTTCGAAGCCGCTAAGAAGGCTTGAACAACAATAACGCTCATTGAATACCAATGTATGCAATCCTTTAATCGTATAAAGGTTTACGAGATTGACTTGACTTATTCTTTTAACATCTGCCTGACGCATTGGTGCTTGTTTAAATAAAAGGTTCGTACTATCCGGGCCCTATGGCTTGATCACAGGGCAAACTACCTTGGCGACACAACGATTTCGATATAATCGAATTACTTTCGATAAAAGCGTCTCTCGTTTGTCTGGCTCAACCAATTGTGGTTGACACAATATACTGGCTTTTTGTGCGCAGTTTCCAACTGATAGGGAGAGGGCGGGGGGCGGGCGGGGAGGGAGGGGAGGGGGGGGGGGGCGAGATTGCCACACCAAAACTGTTGTACGAGTATATAGTTCTCCTGAAGCTGAGGAAATATGAGAGGGGGATAATGCCCGAAACTAATATTCAAGATACCGGCTGTCGTCACCAGTTGGATTGACTGGTGATGCCTTATGCATTCTCTACTACTCCCAAGCATTCATACTCAATTTGCAAGTTTATTACAAATTTCTTATCTGTAAATCAGATAGTGAAGAAGCCGGATTCCCCGTCGCATTCATCATCGCTGACCAATTTCGTCTTCTCAAATCATTGAACTTAGACTCAGCTAGAATCGAATAAGTCATACCACTGCAGAGAGGTGTGCGATAGACTTACCTCCATACTCATACGCCGACAAAGTCTATAAACTAGCAGTTGACTTCAAACAACCATGATCCGACTGCTGTATGTCATATTCCACCACTTCCACAGTACTTACCTCACCTTTTCCCTCTTTCTGTCTGTCTCTTTTACTCTTCTGTTCCCTCTCCCCTCAATTTTTGTGACCTTGATGTTCCTCCCCTCTGTGAAGCCTGAAGTCAACTAAAGGGCTAGTGGTAAGTATCGTAAAGCCTGCCATTTTATATAAATAAATATTACTGAAGTATATTAACTTAAAGCCAATTCGCAAATGAAAAGCTAACACGGCATTTGACATTCTGCTCTCAGTTGTTAACTTAAATTTCAAAATAAAATACCCTCTTTCTTCCATCTCCCATGGGAAATAAAGAAACTGCGAAATCTTAGGTAACCAATGTATATCTCGCTTTGGGATTTAAACAAAAGTTTCTAGTGGAGCAATATTTCCTCGAAATAGCATTTTTATTTAAGCTAAGACGCAATCCGTCGTATCTTAACAATAAATACGGATTCGAACCCATCCAGTAGACATACATAAGTAAAGAAAATGAAGGAACCACTGAGTAGCCAAAGTGTATATGAGAAATTATGATATTTGAATCATCATTTCTCGTAATTACTCGCCGGAAGAGAAGCCGAACGATTGAGAAATGACTTAGGGTTCCAGATGTGCTCAAAACTGATTATTATCCATATATTTTACATTTTAGTTCCTGCGGTAGAAAGCATTAAAATAGTTCCAATGCGAGAGCAACATTATGACCAACGTATATATCTGTAAATGTGGAGATAATAAAGTAACAAGACAGCTATTACTAAAGAAGCAAAGGACACGGAACTCCTGAACCGTGATCCGAATGGTCAATTACACATCTCCTTACCAAAAGGAAGTAATTCGTTATGGAAGAGCACAGAGACAAGAGCAGATTGATTCCGTTGAGGAAGTTTCCAGAAGATTGTAAAACGCTATGGTTGAAAGATGACGATCAATACAGATTTATGATGGTTGAAATAAACAATAAAAAGTTGACGAAAATCAGATATTTCACTGCAAAGATAACACAAAGGCTTATCACGGCAGTACATGCACAGATTAACGTAGAGACCATTAAGAACTGCCATGCAAAATTTAAGGTCATATATTTCGCAAAAAGCATAGAGATGGGCGAAGGAGTTACTATAACTTTGATTTTAAATAGAAATATATTTGAACTGAGTGCACTCCTAGTCTCTTCAATAATTAAAGAATAGCATTATTTTAAAAATAGGGAGTTATGTTCCAATCACTAATATTGGCGTACAACTTTATGCAAGAGTGAATACTGAAACTGTGAAGGAGACGACGAAATTTTTTCCCATTTAAACTTAAAGACATTTAGGCAGTAGTTCAATTCATCCTTAAGAAACCTTATTAAAGCAATCCTCATTCAAGCTCAATTAATAATCAAAGCTTACTTATCTTTAAAAAACGTGAACATGACAATATCCATGCACTGTTCTCAAACAGAAAGATCGAGAAGTCTTTCTTCTGATGATTAATATGAAAATCAAGTTCTCAATTCCTCGCTACCTTCCTTGGTTCCTCTCACATGAAGTTTATTTTTTAAAAAAGATTCAGAGAAGATTCATATGAGTAGGCGTGTTTGATGTTTTCCTAATTTTGATTTTATTTAAAAATGGTAAAGATGTCGAATTGGGATTAGCAAAGTGTGTAGCAGCACGTCAAACTCTAAGATGCAGTGACAAGATAATTATTTTCTCACATTTTAATCAATATTTCCTAAATGAAATTTGAACTCGAACGATTTTACAACCTCTCATTTGAGCTAACGGTGTCTTTTTGACCCCCTCAATCCTGGTGGTAGTGAGTTAAAGGCAAAATCAATGTTAAGAAAATGATAAGTAAACTCACATTATAAGTTACGCCATTGAAAAGCTTTTTCCCAATCTCACGAAGATCCAATCGAACACCTGCGTTGGTTGCTCTGGTCGGTCGAACAGCTGCAGTAGACGCACTTGGAGCATCACCTGAAGGACCTGGCTGAGTTGCTGAAAAGAGAATATTCCAATAAAATATCACAAAGAAAACATTGCTTTAAGAATTATGCGCAGGCATAAGACACTAATATTAACTTTAGCTAAAGATGAATTCAATTGGTGGTGATGGGGTCATCCGTAGGTGGTTAATAAGTCAAGACCCACCAGATCAATACTCAACGATACAATCTAGTGTCGAAGATGGTCAATTACACTGGTTAATCCTAAGCACCGCTCTTTCTTCCCTTGCCAAGCCAACTACGCATTGCGCCAATTCCCATAACTAGCTCAGGAAGTTTCAACGAAAACCAACAGCAATTAATAAACAGGAGAAAGCGATGGCCATAAATAACGATATAAGGCGCAAACTGTGTTCTGAAGATCTTAGTTCGTGCCAATTAACCATTATTGGCAAAGCCATTACAGATATATATATGCCTTTTAAGCTAGCAGAAAGATAAGAACTAGTAGTCAGGACAATTGATCACCTTGCAATCTTCAACATAACACCCAAAAATCTCAAGCTCAAATCCCGATTACTAAGCGGCAAAGATCACTAATAAAGATCAAGATTAATTGAGTAAATGCAACTCTCTTACCATTAATAAACCTAATATAGAATGTTAGCATCGTGTCATTTAACTTTAATCATAAATTTCAACAGTAATATGCCACTTTAATGTTAATCAAGTTGACCGAATAAAAAGTAACAATCCTTAAATACTGAAACAATTATTTTGATGATCTAATTCATCTTGCGGAGTGTGCGATAGACTTATCTCACATCGTGCACTCTGGGCAATGTATACTCATACGGCAAAAAATTATGTAAACTGGCAGCTGACTTCAAACCACCATGACCCGACTGCTGTGTCATATTCGACCACTTCAACAGTACTCACCTCACCTTTTTCCCCCTTTCTGTCTGTCTCTTTTGCATCTGTGAATCACTCTTCTTTTCCCCCTCTCGAATTTTTGTGACTCTGACGTTTATCCCCTCTGTGAAGCCCGAAGTCAACTAAAGGGCTCTTAATAACTATCATAAAGCCTGTCATTTGATATAAATATATAAATAGCTCATCTTGTAAAAATATCTACCAAGGAGGAGTTTGGCGCTTATTTTTCAAACGAAACGAATATTCCTCGCTAAATGTGTGTCCAAAATCAAGACAAATGGCTCCGGTTAAACCACATAAGGAAAAAACAGGCAATTTGACTTATTTGGATTTGCATTGCAAATCCAAAGGAAAGAAATTTCCAATCAATTGTTTTTGTACCTACATCAAATAGAAGTGAAATGGAATGAATGGATGGATGAATGAAGAAGAAGATTCATATGAGCCAAAGTTAGAATACAAAAGAGATTATTTCTGACGCCAAAGGTCAATTGAATTAATAGTTAGTACCAACACAGTTGTAAAATCAACAGAAAACTAATTTGCACAGTCCACACAAACAAAATATAAGGACTTTATTTTTCCTCGTTTAGGGAAAACAACGAAAGTAATAACATATTTAATTTTAACTAGATTTAAGTGAAATGCAAAACCTTCTAAATTTATCCAATTCCATGACCCCTCATGAAATTAGAAAAGGTTAAAGTCAGTCGAAACACAATTTTCAGTAAAAAAAGCAAACTAGGGAATTCCTGTTTATGAATTCTTCCATATTGAACCCGTGCCGCGGGTCGGCATAGTGCTAGGCCTGACCTTTTCCTATCAGGAAAGTGATGGCATCCACCAAAGACGTTCTAGAAGCATCATATGATAGCCTGGCCACACACAAGTACCTCGTGTAAAAGTTATGTTTGGGTCAAATCAGCTAACGGAAAAAAATTGAAATTAGATAAATGAATTTATATCCGAATCCAATTGGTGTACGTCAAGTGAATTCTATGTGCCGATTGTATTGGAGTAAAGAACGAAGAATCCATAAATAGTGGCTCAAGACTGCTTCCATCCCCATCCAAGATATGGGGCAGATGCCCATCTCAATGACAAGACGAAATTCAAGTCTTTGGTTGAAGAGAACACTTTTTGAAAAGTACTCCACAATCTAAAAACTCCACCGATTGCCCAACTTTGAGCAATACGATTGATCTTATTAAACACGATGCCTGTTAAATAGGTCGAATCATTTATGGGAACTATGTTCAATATTGGTCTTGGTACAATGCTGACAACACTCAAGGTCGCCATATCGGAGGTGAGAAGAGCGGAGCACCAGTGATGCGAATGAAAATATTCAACAAGAGTAGTGAGACTTAAGGTGAAATTCTCATCAAAGTGGCTACAGGAAACCTACCTCCTAACCAAATTAAGTGTGCTCCTATTGAGATTTGAGCATATAATATGACTACCACATAAAATCTGATATGCGTCTGAGCCACCATTCAATAACTACTCATTATGCTATGCAAGGTGGTAAGAGAGATCTATTGGCTTGATAAAGTGTAATAACCTTGGAGAGGTGAGTTGAAATAACAAGTTGAGCTTAATTCTACATTAAAACTTGTGCGAACATTAACGATTCCATGAAATAGAAGAGAAAAAATCCAACAAATGGCAAAAAAAACAGGAAATGGAATCAATCGATAAAATGAAGGAAAAAAAGTCGAAATATTTCGTGCTTTGGTATATAACTTCCTGTTACATTAGGTGATAATGTGACTACAATTCCAGAAAGTTCAGTATAATACCAGCAAACGATAAGGAGGTGGAACACACACTATCTTCATTTTTCATCCATCAAGATAAAATAGAGCACTGCATTTACAATTCACTTAAAATCGTAACCAACTTTCAGATTAAAAAAATAATAAATTAAAAGTGTCCAGTCTTTAGTAAGGGAAAAACACTATTAGAGATTAAAATTTACAGCTCACTCCATTTAACCAATCCTCTTGTCAACGTCACTTAGAACAGAAAACTCCTCCTTTGTTAAATGTTGAGCAGAGGCAAAACATTGAAATGGACTTTACATTAGAGAGCAAGGTGATTTAAGTGCAAAGAGAAAAAACTCAGTAACGACTCACCTTCGGTAGATGTACTACAAACAGCACAGTTAGTAGTATTAACGGTATCAGCGTTAGCAATTGTAGCAGGGATAGTTTGAGAAGGCGAAGGAACTGGCGCATTAGAAGACAAATTTGCAGCGGCGATGGATTTGACTCGATTGACAAAGGCGTTAAGACACACGTCTGTGGATCGGATTCGAGAAACCTCTTGGACACTGATGGCTCCATCCAAGCGATGCTCTTTCTCCAATCGAAGTCTCAGCATTTCGTTTGCCTTTGTCCGTTCCCCCTCGTTCTGCTTGTCCGAACCTAATAATCCACGCCTCTAGAATATAGGAAACTTTCAACAATTGTTACGGAATACAAAAAGACTTTTCTAGCAGATCACTATCCCTCATAAAACATAATCCTGAATGTGATAGTAAAGATAGACGTTAAATAGCTTGAAATAATAACCAGTTCCGTTATGGTTTAGAAGTAAGAGGAATTTCAAAATTATGACATTTACGCGCGGATAAAACTATTGCGAAAACATAATTGGATGTTTACATGATGTCACAATGGAAACATTGAAGCAGACTTTCTTCTATGAACGATGACATTGGAATACCTCTGCTTTTTTCTTATTTGGAAGCGAAAATTTGGGAGGAGAGGAGAAAAGAGACAATATTGTATTACTATTTGGGGGACAGTTTTGAATATGGCTCGTCTCCAGTATTCAATCGAAGATGACTTCCAAATGGTATCGCATTACTACAAACGATCACTTAATTCGTTTTTTTCGAAAAAAAATAAAAGTGTAACTAACAAAGAAGCAGTAGAAGTGGAGGAATATTGGAATAATCGGGTGACTTTCGATACGTCTCCTAAGAAAAGCCGATCAAAATACTCGATTTTTTTGCGCCACAGCATTGATTAAAAATGCATGAGTGTACGCTTAATTGAATTGATGAAATCAAGAGTCAAATATTGCTTTAATTCTGAATGGACAATGGCATCATTTCCTAATGTAGAGGGAGGGGGAAGGGGACTCAATGAAAAATACCAATAACGCATTATTTCTGTTTAAATTATAGAAAATACACCATATTATATCATTCCAAACGATATTTGTTCTAGTAAACTTTGGTCCACTCTCGTGTCAGAAAAAGTCATTCTTTACGAATTCAAATGGTTTTCAACTTCAGTCCCATTCGGAAATCCCTTTTTCTCCCAGAATGTGCCAACTGAGGTTGATTCAACCAGGCATTTTAATACCCCATCAACATAATTTGTAGGTCGCCCTGAATTTGGTGCATCATCTAAATCCCTATTATACGATTTAAACCATTTAAGCCAAAATTCGCGTAAACATGGTCATCGATCAGAGCAACAGCTTCAATAACCTTGCTAGTGTTCAAGTTCTGATGGAAGAAAAATGGATTACGGTGTGATGTTTCCCCTATCTGCTTTTAGGTTGGACATCTTACTCTTAACAAAAAGTAAACTTTAGCGCACAGAGATAAAGTCACACACTCCGCATTCAAAGGATAAAACGGACAGTTGTTTCTTCCACCGTGTCTTGACACAAATTGAACTAAAAGGTTCGCTTGTGAAATGAGAAATTGGCATTCGAAACACTCTCAAGTTCACAATTCAGGATTTGGAGTCAAGATTTAAGATTGGGCTCATGTTCCCGACGTTGAGAGTTATATGAGCGGCCGGTCATATCACCTCGAAAAATTTGCCTCCTTGTGTACTTAGAAGCAGACATGAGCTAGATGATGATGCTCCACAATTATCTATACTGGAGCAAAATAGTGGCATTAATCAATGACAATCTTTATTAGTAAGGCCTACAGCGCATAAAAAAGCATACAGCTTTCCACTCCAGAAGAGTAATTGAGATCGGGTGACAGTAAGCTCAATGAATGGCAACGAGGAAGTGGTAAAAAAATATTCCTGGTAAAGTCAAGATATCAAATAGACTTCCATCATTTGATAAGTTGAATTTTCGTCTACAGAATATTGCCTCAATGAGTAGCTTGAGCTCGAAATTTCAAATTTTATAATTGGACCGAGCAACTTCACTGCTCAGTTGCATAATTACAGTAGTAGTTCTTCCAAGACAGAGAAAATAGAATGATCGAAGATGATCTTAACCCAGTAAGATTCAAAGAGAGCTGATAGACTATCTTCGCTCTATTATTACCTTCATGAAGTTTTACCTTAATGTTTCATTAAAGAAATCGCAAACACTGGATTATTCCTAATGCAAGGCCAATCGTCTCCGTTGGATTACTCCAACCACTACAACTATCAATGCGTCACCTACTCGGATTAGAAGGTTGTCAGATAGCACACTTTGTTCTGCTACTTATAATTAAGACTACATAAACATGAAAGCTAACATGATTATGTTACAATTTTGCATTTTTACCCTCTAACTCAATAACAAAAATAATTTGCTAAATATCATAAAAACACTGTAAGGAATTACAGTAAGGTAGGTAAATAGTGACAACAGAAATCAACTTACTTACAACAGAAATCGAAATTATCAAAGTTTGGCTTTTTTAATGCCCCAAAATTCCTAAACTTAGTAGTCTAAAATATGAATGCAAAGAAGGCTTGAGATAAGTGATCGGTGAGGAGAAATCCAATTTCAAATTGGCGTAGTCTAAGAATAAAATCACGTCAGCGTCAATAGAAATGAATGAAGCAAAGTAAAGAACTGGTAAGAACTCACAATAAGTTCATTTTGAGGGGTCCACTTCACCTCAGTGATGCTAATAACATCCGAAAGTTGACGATTTATATCAACAATTAGACGCAAACGGGGATTTTGTTCAGCTTCCAATACACGCCAAGCAACTACCTGAGTAGCTGGAACTAGTTCAACTACCACGTCATCAGGAAGAGTAAAATTCTGAGTTGGGGCTAAGTAAAAATAAAAATGTAATAATTTCACTGTTACTTTAATGAATTAAGTAGGTAACATCTTACATGAAATATTGTTTAGCTGTTTCAAAATTTGACAAGTGGGAGTGCGGAGAAGATAACGGCGACCATGGTGCTTAACGTATGTTGATCTGAAAGTTGCTCAAGGTTACAAATTCATATAAAAAAAAATATTTCAAGCAAATATTTGTGAATATGAAAACTCACCCAGTTTGTATGAATTCGTTCAGTTTTTCACCCAGTCGATTGTCAAGAGCTACAAAAAATAGCAATAATGAAAATAGAGAAAAATTCAATTTGAGTTTGCGTTGTCTCCTATTAAAGTAGTAGCGAAAAAAATAAAAAAATGGAATAACAGTTCAAGGGTTTCACTAAGCAATGTGTCAATCTATATCAATCTATGTAGTAATAAAATATCTAAAATAAAAATACAATATGAAATAGGTGACTAGAATGGATTTGAAATAAGAGACACCTTTGCTACAAGCGATCGTGACTCATTCATTAGTATGCGATTTGAATATAAATCGGTTCAACTTAAAAGAAAGTAATTTATTGCAAGTTATTTCCCACTAACAAGAACTTAGCTACTATAATTAAAAACACAAACTAACATCAAATAATTTCCGCTTAAGTACATGCGCACATCCTTGAATTTAGAGATCATAAGATGAATTCACATTCATTGATGTGACGGCCAACCGCACCAGTTACAAGAGTTGGTAGAGTGCCCCCCAGAATGTCTTCCCTCCACTCAAGTCAAAAAAATGAATACTTCTCCGAGGTAAACCTGGAAAGATTCTGTAATTTTGTTTATACGACCAACTGAAGAATAGCAGAAAAGTAGCAAGTTCAATAAAACATGAACAACCATGGAAGCATACGTTGGTTATATTAAAGTAAAATTAATGTGTCAGTGTCATTTTCAAATCTAGTTAAGATTTCATAGTAACAGTTATTGAAATTTAAATAAAATAATAACAAGCTGCATTCTCCACATACAAAAGCGATTAAATTGAATATTATATTAAAAAAAATTTACCGAAGAAACGCTGTTAAATGCATGGTCTTTCAAATTACAATAATAGACTATGATCCCCTTCACTTATCACTTACTTATTCTCTCAATTCTATCACGTCTTACCTGAGATAAATATGCACATATTGAAAGCATTCAGATCATTGGGCAAAACTAGTGGCGGAATGTTGATTTCCTATCTGCGTAAAAATGAAAATAAATAGAGGTGGCTCGAGCAACATCAAACTTTATTGAACAGACATTAAGCTGCGAACCTGGTCCAAGAACGTGGCAGTCAAATAATGGTGAATGAATACCGAAGAAATACGAGAAAATCAACGCAGTCGAATTCGTATAAGATTAAAATCTTGATGCCTTATATGCATTAGCTTAACCCTTTAACGCTCTTAGGACCTCCCATCCTATTTAACAAGACCCATTGGAACTGTTTGTCACCCACTTTTATGAGGCACTTTTGCGTGAATAAAGCTGTCAGAATAGTTTCCATGAGCAGTAACAATATCCTCTTTAAAAGAGATTCCTAAGTGATCAAAAAAGGAAACATACTTTTTTTGATGCGTGAACGCATGACCGACCAGTTGACAATGGCATAGACCTCACGAACATGCAGAGGAACCTCTTCAGGAAAGGTGACGTACTTTCGAAGTTTGTGCCAAGTCTGTTGATAAAACATTCGCACTTGGGCCTTGGTACGACCTACAGATTGGGCAGTTGCGGGGTTGTTAGGCAACAGACCGGCAGCAGCTGCAACTGAAGAAATAACGGTTGGGGCATTTGGCTTCGTTCCAGTACCTGAGGCTTCACCAAATGTTGAAGCTTGATTAGCAGAACCGCCTGCGGATATATCCACTCGATGGCCACGAGATTGAATATAACGAGCGATTTCTCTATAATTACGACCATACTAAGAAATTCAAATAATTCATGGAATTAGGGCTTACAATACGAACACCCTCAAAAAACAACCGTCGGTCTTCTAGTGTCCACAGCTCTCGTAAAGGAATCTTTGATTCTAATAATTAAAATAACTAAAAGAGACAGTTTGAGTTACTTTGACGTGGTTTGGAGGCAGAATCTTCAGTCTTTTGTTGGGAGGTTGATGGTCCAGGTTGAGAATTACTGCCTTCATCATTTTGCACATCAGTAATTACTCGTAAAGAGGGAGAGCCCATACGAGCTATCCTTCGAGCTTTTACGCCAGCCGCTATGTTAGGAGGTTCCTCTGGAGTACTACGAGTTTTCATATTAAGCAGTCTAAATCATATAAACGCGCTATTACTTATCATAAGAAATATAAAATCAATACCTTCGCGTAAGCGTAAAATTCGGAAGATCTATATCGAAAAGTCGATGATTAATTTATTCGAATGAAAACTTCAGTCTATGGGAAAGCTAAAAATACTTAACCTTGAAATTTTAAAATATAACATGACCAAAGATAAATTTAGAAGAATCATTACGGACAAATATGATATTAAAAAATGACAATTATTAAAATCGTTGAATATGTATGAAAGGTATTTCTTAATATAAACGTTAATACTTATTAAGTATTTAGTATATCTAGTCTCAATTTGGTAAATGTGTTCCTTAAGGAATTAAGTTAAACCTATTATTCACTAAAATCGTAAATTAGTCATTTTTTTTGATAATGCCATTCAAAGCATCTAAACTTAGTTTGTATTAACTACTTTAATGACCTTATATGAAATAGTACGGCCTTTTTCACGTGCGCATTATTAAATTTAATATTAAATTTTGAGTATTTGTGAAATTGGCACATGTTTTTCCTATTTGTGAATTTTTTGACCCTAATTTTGAGATCTTAGTAATTTTTCAGAATCTATTTTTGCGATAAATTTTTATAATTTTAACTCAATATTAGTTTAGTTGAAATCTGCATACATCATTGATTTCCAAGTTTGTTTATCGCTTTCCTTTTAACGACTTGAGTTTAATTTATTCGTGGTTTAATTAGCTGTATTTGATTTTTCGGTCAAATCGAATGAAGGAAATACCATAAAATGGGTTTTGACTTTGCTAAATTTAATGGACAACTGCAGGAATTCCTTCATGGGAAGAAATTTCAGTTCGTAATTATCACGCTCTCTGTTCTTGAAGGACTTTTAATAGTTTCGATGCTGATGCTTGACATCGATCGGCTTCAAAGTATGGTGAGTGATTTTCTATGCAATTTAGATTATGCATATAATTTTCGTTTGTCCTTTTTATACTATTACCAATATATATATATATATATATTACTACTTACAAATTTTATTTAATTTCGTTCACGTTTCTTAAATCAAATCTTGCATTTAAATTATATCACCGAGTGGAAATTATTTTCAACTGAATACCATATTGTTTGTCACCTAATCGTTTAGTGCTGTTATCTGTTGCCAAAATCTGTAAATGTGATTTACTTCCTTATCTTTTCTCTGTTAAATTTTGATTTCTGGTATTCGTTTCGATGTCATTAATTAGCTTATCACACCATTTTGACTTCGATTTGCATCTTTTTGACAATTTTCACTTTGACATAATAATATTTGTAAACATTTAATAGAATATGCATTAGCGATTAAAGTGGCTTTAAATGTTCAAAGAAATCACTCTTGGCTTTGTGTTATATTTGAACACACAACAGCAAATATTGAAAAATCATATAGGCAAGTGTAAACCGGGGAGTAGACTTAGAGCGTGTTTGTTATGTCATGTCCAAAACTAAAACAGGGCATTGATCGAAGATCTTGCGGATGTGTGATTACGGTACACACATAATAATGAATTTCGGTATCCGAAGTGATCAGGGATAGGCTGTTGTAAATGAAAAACGAGGTTGAAGTGGTTTCCAGAGAGGACTTTTGATTGGAGAAAGGATCCTGAAAGTCTAATATCATTGCAGCGATTTGATTTAGCTCCTAAGGTACAATGCATCACTAAACCCGTCAGTTTATCGGATATCATCGATAAAATGTGAGCTATTCCAAGTGTTGGAATTTTTAAACAGCATATAATTTGTCAAGATAATGACGACTGTTCATTGTTGGTATGATGTCGCATATCGCGTTTAGGTTCAACAATTTTGAACTGGCCAAGTTAAGTAGATGGAAACTCAGATTGGATAGTAGGGAAGAAATCGCTGATAAGGAAGAGGACATTTAGATCGATTGGGTCTATGACCTCCGTAGGACAGACAGCATGGAAAGAGGCAAGTTTGTCACCTAAAGAGGTTGACAAATAAGTGGAATTTGGAGAGAGCAAATCTGCACCAATAATCTGCTTTTTATGCATGTACTGTTTGGACTAGACATATATCCTAAGTTTACGATCCTGAAATTAGCATAAAAGTGCTTAGTAGCGCCGCATACGCTGCCAAAAATGTGTTTAAATAAAATATTCTTTTTTTTACTTACTTTTATGAAAGATTCTACAATAAAATGGTCATGCTTCTTCATTAATATTGACGACATCAGATCCGATTAGTATAAACTTTTGGACAATATACTTTCTTACTTATTTCTGAATTTGTCGGTTTAAAAAAGAAAAGGTGAGTCCTTGACGAATTTTCCTCTCCCCTTTATTAGCCAAACTTAGCCATTGCCATCTGATCCGAAACCTTTGACTTCGTGTATGCACACGTTAACTATTATGTCATCAAATAAGTATACAAATTTTGCGAAATATTCGCTTTAAACCAAAATATATACACGGCAATATTCATAGCGATCCTAAGTTCTATCATTATTCCTTCGGCAAACTAAGAACGATGTTCACAATGGATGGTAAATTTGTTTAGTTTGATGAGTCGTAAAACCTATAATTCTATTGTAATTGAATTTTATTTTCTTGCAAAGTTGTCTCTTTGCTTAAGGGTAGAATTCGGCATCTTCCTGTTAGACTTTTAATCATTATTTTACTATAGAAAAATGTAATGCTGGACATATTTATTTAGTGCAATTGATTATTTTACACTTGCCTATGATTAATGGCGCATATTTTATAATGACATCTTATGGTGGATTTGTATTTGATGAGCAAAATTTGGAAATTTTCCCGATAGCATAGAGCTAGTGTTTCTGGAAAATGAGTTATGTATCTCAGCATCTTAAAAAGTGTAGAGATTTTTTTTTATAAAATTGTAAAGCGGCTTATATTGGGATGAAATACTTCACAGAAGGAAAAAGTAACTGCTTACATTCTTTTGGTGGGTTTGTTAAATAAAAGGCAAGAAAATTCATCCGTGCTGATTTTAATATCCATCCTTTCACCTCCCATTAATAGCCTATTTGACTATATTTTTTAACATTACTTTTAAGCTACCTGACCCCAAATAAGGTCATATTTCTTTACTTATTCGAGACTCTACTTCTAGCACTTGTCCACCAACTTTGTCACACTTCAGTTTAAATCCTATCACTATTACCCTTTAGCAAAAAATGTAATTAAATCTGTCTTGATACCTTGAAGTTAACTTGTATTTTGAATCTAATCCTCCTTAAATCTCTTGAATTTTCTTAGTTTATCATTGAATATGGTCAAAAAAAATGAGGAATAATCTATAAAAGTCGTTTTATTTCATTATGCATTCTCTTAATAAAATTGTGTTCAAATGCAAAAGTGCAGAACGTAGCAGCAGAGTTAAAAAAAAAACATTTCTCCTCCTGTTCTTCTCTTTAAAATGGCAGCGAAGAACCAGGATTTTATCACTGCCATTTAAATGTTCATTAAGTATTTAGTGAATGGCTACTAATATCAACTATTTTGTTTATATATAAATTGCATTTTTTTGCGAGATCTTTTATCAGTTACGCAAAACACCCAGAAACTTCACTTCATGATTTTCTTAAAAACGATACTTTAGTTTGGAATTTCCAGCAACATACACGCTATTACCTCTAAAATAAATCGCTTTCCAATTCATCATATTTCATTGAGCGGTTGAATTTGGCAGGTGGGAAGAATATCTCTTCTAAATTAACCATTTAACGGAACGAAGTTAGCCCTAATATTTGCGGTTTGATTCTTCTGCTTCAATCATATTTTATTATAATATAAGCTTATATTATAATAAAATAAATAAAAATCATGCAAATTTCAATCATAGAATTTGCTCAGCCAGTATGGATGTTTGTGCGTGCGTGTGTGTGTGCGAGAATGAGGTGCTGGTCTCCTCATATGCAAGTACAGCATTTATCCTGGCTGCTCTCTTGCAGTTGTTGATACTTCGCCAGCACCATCGTATACTCTTTCCGAGTCGAGGTTTGCTTCACTTACTCCATCTCTAATAGGACTGCATAATTTCAGAAATTCACCGCTTTATTCTACTACGATTTCATATCCGCCGTGTTCAGAGATTATTGAGCTGTTGATTTAAAGATTGGTTGATAGAAGCCCTCATTCCGTATTTGTATTGATGTTGATCATTGTAAATCCCTTACCGTTTACCGGATATTATAATTGCTCATTTCCAATACTTATTTCTTTTGTGCTTAATTTGCTTCTCAGTATGGGACGAAATGCACACCTCACATATTAGTACAAGGCCATACATCCAGGGTCTGTTGTATGGACATTATCCAAGTGATTTAAAATTGAATAGATGCATATCAGTGTGTTACAAGACAAAATGGTGCCAAAATCGGAGTCTATCTGAATACCAATTATCAATCATCGAAGCCGAACGGAATATTTCCAATATCCCACCTTGAACATGCAGATTTGAGGAGAGGGGTTCATGTCAAAGTATGACCCTACAGCTCATCTTTATTAGTCTACAATCTTCTGTGAAGGTAATAACTTATTCGGATCTCAATTGATTCTCATCACAATAAATGCAGTCCGTTGACATAAGTAGGACAGAAACTAACTTCACTACCTTATACGAAGCATATCTGAGAGATTATCTCTATGGCTGCGTCTTGGGGCCAATTTTAGTGATTCGTACATTTCAGTTAGTTGTCTTTTAAAGGTGATTGATGGATGACCAAATGAATTATCAGCTTTGATAATAGAATATTCAGGGCTGATTTTCGGTCATAAATTTACGATCGCAGAAATCTACTTTCGCCGATGGCTAATTAGTAAGGTCCATGACTTATCACTGATAAGGGTTATGTGTGCGTATTCGACTATTGATCGTCCAAATGCAAATATCGCCGACCTTGTGGTAGTTTGACCTTTAGTAGATAATCAAACGAACCATTCGTAGAAATATAAAATTCATTCAGTTACTATGCTTCTTGTAAACTACGCAATTTGTGCAAATGAAGTATTTAAAGTGCTTTCAAGTCTCCTTAAGTACTTATTTGACATTTTTGCATATTTGACAAGAGAGTAATTTTCAATGTCTTCATGGCAACAGTTAAAAGTAATGTTTTTACATTTCAAGTACCTCGGGAGATTTATTTTTAGAAATAATATTTGGTAAAATCAGACCGATGACGTGAAATAAAGTTGCCCACAACACAAGTTTATAAAATTACGACTATTTAATTGGATGTTTTCCAAACGTTCCAATAAGGTTTTTCTTGAAAAAAGACATCTAATGAAAACTTTGCTTAATACTTTAGTGGAAATGTCAGAGATTCCAATCTATGTTACGTTACTCCTAGGTGCTTTATCTTATATTATTGATTTTTTCTAGACAACTGAAATTTACAGCTGATTTTAATCAATGAATGTGTGAATGTAGGCCAGATGAAAGATGACACTGTATGTCTATTGTTAATTAACTTTGAAATTTCTATTTCCTTTGTAACCAAAGTTCACTTGCAGCATATCGATCCTCAAGAATTTCTGTTTCCCAATGATCCAGCTGATCTGCCTGTGTTCTCAACACACCCAGTGCAACACTCCACACTATCCTCTGTAGCTTTTCATCTCTCATGATACTTCCATCGCTGTTCAGCAACACATCTTGGTTCACTCTCATCACTTACTAGTCTTAGTAGGAAAGTGTAATTGCGACCCTAAACTCTACAAAATCAACCATGAAGAATATTGTTTAAAACATTACAGAAGAGTAAAATTTGTTTGCCTAATTTCCAGAGCACATTAATTGTATATATAGAAATATATTTGTGCATGATGCCTGTAAAACCACTCTAGGCAAAGAAATGAGTTGTTCCAGTATAGGGGGTGTGTGTATCATTGCAAAATTAAGTAAAGGTAAAGATTGGCATGAACTCTTATGTAAAATTCGAAGTGCCCAATTCTATAAGTGAATTCCCAAGTGGTTTTGGAAGCTGTACGTGAACGTTGGTTCACAAACTGGGATTCAAGTAAAGTTTCATACCATATATTTTCTTTAGTGGAGGAAAAATTACAAATAATGTTTAAGATGGGTGTAGTACAACCACTCATTCTTTCAGCGCAAGCAATTTCAGATGCCAGTTTTCTTTCGGCATCGGATGAATTAGAGCTGGTTGTTGACATATGTCAACATGAAGCTTCGGAAGTATTTAAAGCTCTGTCATAACCTTAAAAGCTTTTCAAAAATCAACATATTGGGTCTGGAACTAAGTAAAACTTTCTATTTTCTTTAAATTTTCTCCTACAACAAATCGATTTTGTATATTTTAACAATTATATAAAATTTTAAATAAATGTCATTAGAGGTAACAAATATATAAAATTGTTATTCTGATTACCCTATTGGATAAAAGTATCCCACTTTATCTATAATATCATTGCGAAAACTTTCCATAAAAAGATTGTTAGATGCACCTATGGACATTTTGTGGATCTCTTAGAATGTTCCGAATGAAGGTAATTTGAATGGTTTGATTGAATTTCTGGATTTTCATTATCGCCAAGTTGTGGTAGGTCTAAAATATTCGAGATGTTGTGCGAAAGGCTCATCTTAGTTTCGTTAATTTTGCCGCATTATGGGGATAATTTCGACGGCAAACATAAGCTGGGCCATCAGCATACCCTACATATAACACTGCCCACGTCCTGTTCTGTCGACGATTCCCCACGTAAATTGTTGTACCGGCCATTATGACGCATAACAATGAGCTAGGACAGGCTGAATCCCTGGTAAGTAGTTCATAGTAGATAGTTCTGGATTTGTGTCAAGCAGGTGTTTCGACAAGACTGTGCGTCGTTCTGTACAATAAAAGCAATGTGTAAAGAATCTTTTCTATTGTTCTCTCCCAATATGACTCCTGAAGTGTACGATTCAGAATGCCAACTATTTGCCCTGCTTTGAAATCTGATAGAGAAGGATATGGCGGAGAGTATGATATAATAACTCCGATAGAGATGACTTTGCGAAGAATGTACCACCATTTTAAAAACCTGTCAAGAGCTAGTATTAAACAACAGCTTCGGTAGTAAAACAGCTGGCACATTACCGGATATGTCCATTTGCTTTCGGAGCAACAAAAAGATGTGAAGTTATTTTGAATAAGAAACAGGTTTTGGAACGCCTTTTTGTTTCAAAATTTTCCAATCTTCTTCCAGCATAGTAAAGGCTGCTTGTGAAACTGGCCGTTCAGGTGGAAAAACTGGCTGAACACTTTGCAGAAGTTTTAATTTCGTCTGAGTATGATGAAAAAGACCAAGACCCTGAAATACTTCGGAAAGACGCTGGACCATCATCTCTGCTGTGTTGATATAGAAGATATTTCACTTTTGGAAGCGACATATGTATGTAATCTTAAAACCAGGTTGACAGAGTCATTCGAGACCAAACCGATTAAGTTGAGAGTCAGGCACAGAAGCTACTGTTGATATACTAATGCCCCAGTGGCCTACTCATCAGTTTGACAGACCTGTCACAGGCACTGATTGCAGATATGGAGACTGAGACTGATTTTGGACAGCAACCTTCATGAGATTATGGTTATATCCAGAGCGGCATTTAGCTCACGACGAACATGGTTTCCGCTGGTCCGTAGATTCACATATTTCCGACATTGTGGTATCGGCACGGGAGCTCTATTTGAGGTATTTTGTTCTATATTTATAGCTACGATTCCTCTCAAGTGAATATTTTTTTGATTTTGTCCATGAGTGGTCTTTCTTAAGTTGTTGGTGGACGATTCGGGTGTATTTTGTGTGGCCTGTGAGCAACAGTCTTCTTTCTGCCCAATCTTTCCACAATGTTAACAGCGTTACTCCTTGAAAAGACATTGCTGTTGACATTTTCAACCTCGGCAGCATTAAAAAGTTGGAGCTAATTCCTGTTCGAAAGAAGAATTTGACTGTATTGCAAATTGTGCGGGTTGTGACATAAACCCAAACGTTTTGTACTTCAGAGGTGTGGACATGGCGTCATAGCAATAAAAGCTGGCTCATTCATGAGATTGGCCATTTTCAATCCTTCTTTGCACATTTCATGCACCTTCACTATAGGTTATTTCTCTAATAGTTTTAACAGACGCGTTCTTTGTGTTAGCCTAGACTTCAGCTAAAACATTTGAACTAGCCTTCTGTTAAGACCCGAAGGTAAATTTATCACAATAAAAATTTGCAAAATCCATAAAATTATCCAAGTTATTATTATTCTCGATTGCAATTTTGAGGCAGTTTTAGCGGGAGTTGAACAGGGAGAAGTTCTGGCCAAAAGAGGGATTTCGCGACCTGCACATTATCACAGTAATTGAGTTCAACAAATACCTTGGGGAAGACAGACTTTGAGTAATGTAATGTTTGGGTAATTCGACAAGATCCAACTTCCTGGTGAGGCAGTGTGCTCATATTTTCACGTTCCCCCAAACCTTTCACACTGCAGCATTCAAGGTTCCGACTTTTAGATTCTTATATATCTTCCAATATGGTTTTTCTTTATTATTATTTCTTTTCATTCATCAAGATTATTTTTTAAAATTCTGATCAATTTTTTAATATGTATTTATTTACTTTCATTATTTACTTTTATTTTAAATATATTTAAAGTATCAGATTGAGTAAAATTTAAATCTCCGCCTCGCGTGATAATCTAAGTTCAATTTTAGTTAATTATAACTTTTCGTTTGATTTAATAAATGCTGTGCTAGATGAAAATAAAGCAGTTAAGGCCACCTAATTCCACCAGGGGTTTTAAATCATGCCCATAATGTTAAAAAATGTTTCAGCTAAAATGTAACTATTTTTTGTGCAGTCGGTACTGAGACCAATTAAAAACCCGCGCAAATGGTGTCATTAGCATTGTAGAATGATTTGTAATCCGCATTTATTGCTACATGCACATATTATTGAATTAAAAATGATGGCATATGTTGTGTTATTTGTCGGTAAAATAACAATGGACAGGAGCCAGTGGCCAATATGAATCATCCGCCTCTTGTTCTGTTTCATTCCCAGCATGATTTGCGGTGTGTAGCATCCTTTATGAAATGACTGCAGCAAATCAAAAGCTACTTGTAAAATAAATGCGGTATTTTCTTGGATGGACTTCCTTCTTAAACAATATTTGGCAATATTTCCTATTCCTCATTTTAATCCATTAAAACTGAATTTGCTTAAAAGCGTAAAATTTTGAAATAAAGCGATTTGGTATTAAGGAATGTCTTTTAACAAAAGTTGTGCAAGCAGAAGAACAATGGTGGGGTTTTTTATTTATCCCCTGACACTCATTTGGCCTATCTTTCACTTTCTTTTAGAAAGTTCGCATTCATGGAACTCGATATCTCATTTCAGATAAAGAGGTCACACGCACTAGATATGCACTATTAAACGGTATTCTACTGCCTGGTCTTTAAACAATTCGCAGGAACATATGCCAATGATATAGATGCAGGCCTAATAGCGAGAATAGCAGATATTTATATCAAATGGAAGGCTTTATAATAGTTATCATTAGCCCTTTAGTTGACTTCAGGCTTTACAGTGGAGAGGAGCATCAAAGTCACAAAAAGTCGAGAGGGGGAACAGATGAGTGACTCACAGATGTAAAACAGACAGACACAAAGGTAGAGAAAAAGGCAAGGTAAGGTGAGTGCTGTGGAAGTGGTCGAATATGACATACAGTCGGGTCATAGTAGTTTGAAGTCAACTGCCGATTTATAGACTTTTTGCCGTATGAGTATACGTTGCCCAGGTTGCACCACGGGGATGTAAGTCTATCTATTAGTTATTAAAATAACTTTTTGCATTAATAAAAATAAGTATTCTTTCAATTGAAATGCATTAAAATTGATAGTGGTTTTCTTTGAGACCGCGTTATTACCTTCCTTGAATTTGATATGATATGAACAATTATAACGAAGTTCCTTTGACGATATTATAAAAATTTTCTCAAATATGGCAAATGGAAGTATTTGCATATAATGAGTACCTAAAATCTCTTTTTCAAAACAATGAAATTCAGGATTGGGTTCGAAATCTGTTCCATCATAATTAACTACCAAGATTTCTCGTTTATTGAAATTTGCATAGCGTCTTAACTTATATTTTAGGTTCCATAAGGTGGAATTCAAATATTAGTTTAAGAAATTATTTTTAAATGACATTGTTTAAAAATGACTAAGAAATATTTTTACTAACGTATTTCTCGTATTCAAGCTCAACATTTTCTGGATTCTAGTCCATTGCTACATGGTCGGTTCCATTAAGTGGACCAGTCGTTTAATGGTTACTGCAATCCTCTTCTGTCACTAATGCTCGGTAGTGAAAACGACCTCACTCTTTTGTTTTCAGCTGATTCAGGAATTGAAATATTTAGACAACTCAGAGATGCCACTATGCACATCTTAAGTACCCGTTAAAATGTCGCACTTTAAGCTAAGAGATGGGAAGAATAGAGGTTTCAAACATGAAATTCAATCTTGAGATCGGTCTCGAATGCTAATTTCAATATTTATAATATGGTTGGGTCAACTAGTTGGTGTATTTTATGCGCTTGTATACGCTACCCTGTCCTTCACCAAACCACTTCCAATTGGTTTTCTCATCAGTGTCTAGAATTGATTAATTGATTTCGCTGAGCGTCATGACCACCCACACAATCTTAATGTGGCTAAACCTTCATTTTCACGCTCTATATGTGGTTTGTAGTAAGAGGATAAAATTCACCTTAAACCCAAATAAGTCGTGTGTACTATTAAAGAAATAATTATTAAAGTCCGGATACTTCAGAAATTTAAATTAATATCCTAGCTTTGTTTTACTGAATAGAATAGTAATGAAATTATGAAGAAAATAAGCAGGTACCAAAAAAAATTATTAAAGGCGTTGTTTAAAATATTCATTAAATTAAACGATGGCACACGTGGCATTCTACGAAGAGTTGCAAATTTTAATGAAAATCAACATATAAATGAATAAAGAAGCTTACCAAATCCGTTCTTATTGTTTGATAATATTTTCCATGACTATATTACTCTTACAAATCCCAGAACTCAATATTAACGCATAAATTTCCTTTAAGAAGTGATTTATTCAAAAATTATACAAAACAACGACTGCAACTTGGTAAATTTTAACGAATGCCCAAATTTTATGATAGATTAACAGTTAGTTATTAAATTGTTTTCTCTTAGATAAATCATTCATTTTTAACCACCAATAAATAACTTTAATAATTGTTTTAGTGTCATTTGCTGTCTCCATATTTAGTTACATGAACTTTTCATTTAGCCATTCTACTCACCTTTTTCAGGATCCAGTGCGAATTCGGAACTTTGAGGTGGCGAAATTCAGTATCGAGTGCATCAGTTTGAGCATTGTCTCCTTTTTTCTTATTGAAATTTTTCTCAAACTTTGTGTATTCGGGATTAAGCTCTATACTCACAGCTTGATTGAAACCATTGACGCTTTGGTGATCTGCATTAGCTTTGGCATTGACGTCTATATCATTGTGACAGCCAAACATTTCTCATCGGAAAGCGCGGTCTCTAGTTCAGTCTCATCGACGGAAACCGTTAACTCTCTTCCTGAAGCCGCGGGATTTCTAGTTCTGTTTCGACTGTGGCGTATTGTCCGCATTGCAAATGGTAAGAAAAAAGTATTCAAGAAATTCGTAAAGGGATGATCTCAGGTGACATCATATCCACCAGATCTACCATTAACACTTAATTTCACCTGCTCTAGTGTTTCGTTTAGTGAAAGTTTCCTTGCTAACCTAAAGTTATATTAATGAAAATTAAATCGAATATTGATTATGGAAGCGATCATTCATTATAGAGTTAGACACTCGTCTTCTTTTTGCGCAGAAAAGTTTTCTGATGGTGATGATAACCGGTCCTAAGGTGAGCACAGATGTTTTATGATTCTACGGTAGTTAAGTAATCCATTATATAGGCTATGCTATCGACCAATAACTTTCTTTTCAAAGTACCCCGAAGATAGTTTGGTATTTATTTTCATTTGTCAGTAATAAGAAAGCCATACGACTAATAAGTTTATAGCAGTTGCAAAACTGCAGATAGGCTAATGCAGATCACATCTAATAACAAGAATCCTAAAAATTTCTAAATGCACTTCAGTGCATTCGAACTGCTTAAGCCTACATATTCTTACCCTAAAAATCACAACAAAGTTAGGAACTTACAGACCACATCGCCCAGCCAACGATGCATGCTTATCATGAAGCTTCCTGCATACTTGGAATATCATTCTCAAGTATTGATGCTTATAGTTAACGCAATAAATTTACTTTTATTGGTGTGGTACTTAAATTTCAACCTCTAGTATGACCAAGATTGAAAGGAAGAGAAGCCGAATTTGCTCATCATTTAACATGGCCTAATTAGATACTATTAAATAATGTACTGATTGGTGGAACTTTTAACTTAATTTAGTTGCATTTCGCACACCCATTTTCCACGATACTGTTTTTTGACATTTCAGCAATTCTCATCTCGGTGTCTGCATCCCAGGAGGCAAAAATCAATGAATTAAAAGCAGAGCGTGATAAGGCCACTTTCAGGGCAACTCAGCTGGAAGATTTCATAATTTCTCTCGGTTATAATATTCCCTCCGATAAAGTTTCGCCCGACCCAATTTAGGTTTTCCACGCATTTATGCAATCTCACCAAAATCTCATACAATGACTACCTGAAAATCGGTTCCACAACCAATCCACTTTAATCATGGTGTATTTCAAAAAGTAATGGATGATGATTCAGAAGATTTACTATACTTAATGAATAATTTCATTGATTATAAGACAATTTTCACTTTTTGACATCATCCTGACAAAATTAGGAATTTGTGAAAGGACGGAACTATGATTTTCTTTGGATACGTATTACATAGCAGACGCATGGTGATTTGAATTCTTAGATTCTTATATGTAGTCTTTTCAGTGCGTTTTTGACATATTTCTATTTGCATAATTTATGTATTTTGGCGAGCATGCAGGTGGATGTGACATTAGTTTAATTCGTGGGTCACCAGGCTATGAAATATTCCACCGTATACCGATACTTCACTACGTGAAAAATAGTTGTTGAAGAATATTAGGTTGAACACGTGAACTCTTTAAACTCGGAATTACCGGTTGCTTATTAATAGGTATAGATGAGGCAAATTCATGAAACAAAGTGATACATGATTTTTCCCATTCATCTGCAATAAGTATTTTAAATAATAAATCCTCTGTTTAATCTCATTTATTAAGTAATTGGTGTAAAGCAAAGATTTTGGGTACGCTTTTGTGAAATTCGGTGATTACCTCGCAGAAAATCTTCCGAGTTCTTAAAGAAATTTTCATTTTGATTAAGTTTCCCTGCTCACGTCATCATCGATTTTGAATATATCGCCTTCTAGGATGCCATCTGTTTTATGGTACTTTTAATGATATTCAAGGATCTATTCAGTTCATTTAATGCCAAATAAATGCTGGAAAAAAACGGTCGCATCAATAGGCTACTTTAAAGGAAAAATTCCTTCTTTTAAGCTATGTGACACAAAAACTATAACATGAACTCTTGACTCACACTTATTATCATTTAAATAAGATCTTAGATTTGAAAAAAAATAGATTATTGCCGTAAAATAACTATTTCATTGTTGCTGAGTTAATCGGTGTGTCAAAAGGTCAATCATAATTACGAATTTCTTTAAGGGTTTTTTTACTTTCAAGTACCAAATATTTTAATTTATTATAAATAGCATTCTAAAAACTGCTTCAAATTGTTGAAGCAGAAGAATCTTGCGAATAAGAGAGGAAAAAAATTCGAACTCAAAGCTAATAAAATTTAGTTACAAATTTACGTCTAATATCCCAATTTCAAACTATACCATTTTTTAAACTTTGTACTTGCTGTCATATATTTCTTAAATGTTGAAAATCTTTTTTTGGTTTTCAATTAATCAAAGCATGTCAAATAAAAAGCATTATAAATACCGTTGGTCGAAAATATCGTGAGATAAAATGAAATTTTTCAGAAATACGTTCATTTTTACCACAGTAATGTTGCCGAGTTGATTAGTGGTAAGTAAGGCAGACTAGCGTATTTAATACATTAATCAAATACGTTCATCATTTTCTTATGTTATTCTCGTTATCTGGTTCAATAGTGCGTTAACTTGAAAATCAAATCATGTTTTTATCAAAGGCGGGAGTTTGTCATTTCTGGTGTCAACCACATTCGGTTAATTAACTGAGTGTTTATATTTACACGAAATTATTTGTTACTGCAAGGTCTGAAATTGTTAGGGTAGACAGAATGTGGTATGCCGCAGACAATTTTGTTCAGTTCATTATAAGGTTACTGAGGGATACCACGTTTCCACTCTCGGGCGACAACAGAATGAGTAAAATGGTGACTTTTCTACTTGTTTTCTTCTTGGACTGTCTTTTGAGAGGACTGTAAAAATTCATAAATTTGTTAAGATTTTCTTCTGAAAATCAAATAGATGCTTGAAATAAAAATTAATGTGATCGTCAATTTTTGTTGCGAAATGCAAAAAACATTCAATAACACTGTTTCGTCTGTTTTATAATCCAGAACTTGAGGGTCATTAATCTCAAAAATTTCCAACGTGTTCAACATCCCTAAAAGCTTTTGTTAATTTTGAATTCCATTTCATTAAAAATGGAAACGCTTTTCCATCAGTTAATAAATATTAAACCTCATATAGGTGTCTATTTCACCATTTTTTCAATTTTAGAATAATATAATATGTAATAATCAAATAAATATTTTAAAATAAATATATATTTCGAAAATTTTTAAATGAGAAGATTTTGTAATATTTAATTGCTCTTGTGTCAATCCAATACAGTTATTGCTATTTCTACCTTATGATTGACAGCTATCAAACTTTTATCCAACTGATTATGACATTACTTTCTTCACTATTAAAGTCACAATAAAAAATAAAAATTTAAATTTTTATGAGATATTTAAAGCTTTATTTTTATTTTTTTGTATAATTTTCCTATCAATAAAGAAAGCGAAACAGATATTTTCTTCCTGTCAAAACATTATATAATTCAATAATTGTCAAGTTCGGTAGGTTACCTGTTATCGATTATTTGGTAAAATAGTGTTTGAATAAAATTTAATCTGCAAGAAAACTTGTATCATAAAGAAGAAATTTCAGCCCTAACTAAATCCGCTAGTTAGGTAGAGCAACTCATTGTACCCTAAAGCGACGTCTCTAAACTTACAAAGGGGTCTGGACAACTGAAGATATCCTTTGAACTTTTTGTATTTTGGACGAGCGGGAAGTATCTCGCTTTTAATATCTGTAGTCCGAAGAAGCTCTTATAGGCCGGAGACTCAGACTTTTCCACAATGTCATTCTTCAAGAGATACTAACGTATATAGATTCTTACCTCACCTTCTTGCGCGATCATTGTGGCAGAAAATTTCATCACTAACGATTGTCTCATGCATCATCTTTCTTTTAAAGTCTTTTTCACAGCTTTAGTTCCCAGCTATGCAAAAGGCTTTCGACTCCACGATCTGAGATTATGCGAATTGCTCCGGGGCTTTCAATTATCCTTAATATAATCACCACACCATATTATAACTCTAGCTTCAAGTCTAGGAATATTTCTGCCCTGGTTTTGATGTGAGTTTATATTTGCTATATTTCAAGAAATTTATCACGTCGTCTTGTTGGTTTATCAATTTTCACATACCTAAAATAGCCAGTCACGCATACATTAAATTTGTGCTCCTTGTCGAAAATCGGGTTTCATCATCTGGTGAAAGTTACTTCGTTAGCTTAATGGGTCAAAGGAAAGCCGAATCTTTTTATCCTCAATTATGCAAATATCTAATTTGACGAGGATTGAATACAGCTTGACGTACAGCACAATTTAAAGTAAAAAGATACTTGAAATTATATGAAGTAAATTTAAACAAATGAGCAGAACTTGCAGTCGGCTTGAAGGTAACATTTCTAGTGTAAATTGGTAAAGATTTATATAAAAGTATACTTCCTTTTCTTAGTGTGATTAATGAACCAAGAGCTCACTTTAAATGTAAAAATTACCTCCAAAACTGACTTCAAATTGAAGCTAGCAGTGGTAAGCATTTTTAAATACCGGATACAAAACAGTAATAACCATAGAGTTCAAAGAGTCTTCGAATTTGTCGAGGCAGTTAACAATGCTGCATAGATAGAAAATTGAGACTTTCTACTTGCGATTTATTCAATAAGAAAATATTTAAGCTATTTACAAGTGCGTGTAATTGCCCATCTGCCCGTTAGTCCTATTTCTGCGACCTCAATCGGTAACGTACGAATACCTGATCTCAAAACGTGGTAAAAAGACAAGCCCCTTTGGGATGAATGTTACGCTCAGTGTAAGATAACTTCTATACCACATATATTACGTTATATTTGTATGGGCGAGGTTATTATGATTTAATAAAACCGGCTTTAAAATTTGAGCTATAATTAGACAAGTGTTTTGCAGAATGCAATATGCTAATGGCATTTTTTCCATTTATCATATTCTTTCATTCCTCTTCGAATAAGTATTCTTGAATCAATGAAACTTTGATTAAAGTTTTGAGTGTGGACAAGATAAAAGGTGTTGGTGTTCTATATCATACTGAAAGCAACATTGAGTGCGTGCGCCGAGTCACGTGATATCCCAGCAGCTATTTTGTGTTAACTGGGTATTATTCAGTGTTCCGTTATCACTTGGTAATAACTTTGTGAATTCAGTCCTACAGAATGCAATTTTCAATCGAAAAAAGATCGTTTATCGTTGAAACTTATTTGAAATGTAAAGCATTTTTAACGTTAAATGAAAGGTTCGTCACAAAATATCCATAGGCTGTTGTTTCTGCTGAAATTGTTGACCTGAAAATGATTAGTATTTCTAGAGATTCTAGATTCTAGATAATTCTAGAGTCAGTTGTTAGTGTCAAACATAACCACATACAACCCTTTGGTTCACAGAAAAATATTAATCGAGTTCACGACACCCTGCTTAGTCGTTCAGGAAAATCAGCTAGATGTCTATCCTTCCAACTAAACGCCTTGTCAGAACACATTAAAGCGACTGCATATGCGAAAGAACAAAGTGGGGGCGATGCAAACATGGACTATGGACCAATGAACTACACAAAGGGACAACGAAGAGGTGGAAATGGGCATTCGTAAGACGATTTGGAAAAACCCCTGGAATGAATTGGCAAAGGTTTCCGAAAACATATTGAGACACACTGAGAGTTGTGTAATACTCGTGATATTCTGTATTTACTACTTTTAAATGAAAATATTATACTGACTTGTCTTTCTGTATTCACAGGGGGCCTCCTCTGCCTTGCCCACTCGGTTCAATGAATGGCACTTCAAGCTCATAGTTCAAGTTCATATCATGTTTAACTTATATGCATATATGTACGTCATAGCAGATTTATGAGGACAAAAATTCAATAAATAATAGCGAAGTGTATGTAAAGTCTAGTTATGTAATTCTGAAAGAGAAACAATCCACTTTGTTGGAGCATAATCAATACCACATTATTTAAAGCCAATTATTTTGTGAATGGAAAAATATCAAATCAAGAGTTAATAAGGAAATTCGATCTTCAAGTAATATTCCTGATCAGCCCACTACAATTTCCTATAAACCTATATAGCAATCTGTGTTAGACCTATTTAAAATGTGTACAAAAGTATTTTCAGTTTAAATAATCATATATGTCAAATAATTGAGCAGGTTACAGGTATCATAAATCGGGTGGTCACACATAATCGTAACTCTTCTGTAAAAATTGCTTTGATTTGTCTGTTTAGTAAGCTTCACTTTACGTTCGAGACAATTCAAGAAAACATTTGACGCCACTGGTCGTGGTATAAAGCAGAGGCTGGTAACGTGATGATTAAAAAGACAAATACATTAAATAGAGCGATCGATTTTCAAACCGATTTGGTCGTATGGTCATTAATGAGGTAGCAGTTGATCAGGATCACCAATTACTATATTTGAGTTGTGGAGAGATAAAATGAAATCACTTCGAGGGAAAGATATTTTTAATCACTCTCCCTGTTTGAACAAAATTAATCAGTGCAATTGGTCATTCACATTAACGGATGAGCGCCGATGAAGTCTTATTTAGTCTGACAATATCGATTCCCCTCTCTAAAAATGTAAGCTCCCAACTCAAGTGATTTTGACTGAAAACTAGCTATAGGCTACTGTTCGCAGAGAGGAAGGCGAATTTCTATTACTTAGGGGGTGGGTGGGTAGTTGGTCGTTCAAAAAGGACTTTGGCACTTTTTATGCCTTCCGTAGGCCTCGTAAACAGGTGGTTGAATAGCCACATATCTGTCTGTCTTCCATAACGTTGAAATTAGATTCACAATGAGTATCCTCAAATGATATTTTTTGAAGATGCAACTGCACATATTCTTTGGAGCTAAGTATTGGAGGATCAAAAATTCTACTCCTCTTTTACTAAATCTCTCCGACCTGTCAGTTTAATTAGTTGTCTAAAGTAGCATTATTCTCGGGTAAGAACAACATTGAAATCAGTAAAATTACTACGGAGTTAATTCGGTGTGTGACTATCAAACATAATTGTACGAAAGCAGGCTTTTAATGGACCCCTGAAATGATAATTTTAAATATTTATAATGGAGAGCTCATCCAAATGTTATTTTGTGTTAATAAAAGGTGAATGGCTTAGCGAAGTAAAATGTTCAATAGCTTTTTCAAACATCAAATATGATATGTCAAAAGACCGAAATAATTTAGCTAAATTTCACTTTTTCTGGTTACTGTTGTTACATAATGTTTTAAATTTACCTAGAATTAATTATTTTAAAGGTTTTTTCAAAAGAGAATTGTGTTTATATATTAATTATATACCGAAATACAAGTAAGCATTAAAGTGCAGAAATTCGTAGGAAAATCAGATTGGCTAAATAGAATTTAATTTAGATCGAAAGAACTTCACCGTCTCAGCATACATTATTCGGAAATTGGACTCACCTTCGTGCATTAACAAAATCTTCGTAATTTTCGCTTACTTCTCATTAGAAATGTAAGGAAATATGGAAACACTCAGAATTCTTTTAACAAAAACTATGTTTCAATAAATACTCGGCTATTATTTGCCAAAATCATTTTATCTCATCAATTTATTGCTCAAAGTCAATAACCATAACATATCTTGACTTTTTTAGAATTATAACTATGAAATCTCAAAATTCCTTGGTAATTTATCGAAATTTACCTTTTATAATAAGCTAATTATTATTGTTATTAAAATCTCATTATTTTAAGTTTAAATATTACTGCGTTTAAATAATGAATGAAGTTTTACTCACTCAAATTGCTTCAACGAAGTAATTGAAGGAGAACTGTTAAAACTGGTTTACTTCACCAAATGTTTGCGTATGACATTAAATGTACCATTGACAATGATGCTTTCACTGCAAAGGATACACTTTGTCATGTTTAGTGTGTGGGGACACAACTTTAGCATGACAAATGCGCCATTCGTCGGAACACAGCTCTCTCACTCTATTGCCCAACCGTCTAAAGACACTGTACCACTTTCCTTCCAGCCACTACAACCAACTATTCTTCGAACCGTTTAGTTCAAATTCCTGTCCCACCTCTACTCGAACCCGGTTCACATTCGTGGTCGAACAGTTTCCCCTCCCGCCTAACCGATTATATACCTTAATTAATTTATGAGCGTTTTCTTAACTTTTAGCTAACTAGGGGGGGGGACAAATGCAGAAGCCTCGCGACCAAATAATTACTTATGTCAATGCGATCAATCATTGGTCAATTCCAATATTCGATTACCCGGCCTATCAATGATCCAAGTTATATGAGGTCAACATATCATAAAGTGTATATAATGATTAAGTTCCACATCATACACACACACATTACACTCCACGCCATGCATATCTAGAATAAACGCGTTCCCTGGATATTTCTGTCTCTTCTCAGCTTTGCAATAGCTAAGGTAATTCTGGGGGGTCTTACGAACTAAGAGAATCTGCCACTGAGGTTTCTGAATACAGTCGGGTTTAGTTAGGTAGCTGTTCCGCTGCAAGTGCTAGCATCAAAGCTTACTCGAAGTCTCAAAATATAGTGAATAAACATTTTATAAATCGCCAAAACTGTCACTAATTATCTGAAGTGCAGCTGTATTGGCCAAGCCTTTTAGCATGGATCTTTTGGATTTATAATATTTAGGCATAAATAATCTTAACTCAAAAAAACAGGTAAATATTTTGGTCAATTAAATAAAATTATTATTAAATTGGACTTTCATTTTAAAGCTGAGAAGTGCTATATGCTCCCTTTAGTTTAAATGACCTGTTTCACGTCATCCACTGAATGAATGCTAAAATCTTTTAATTTAATGGATTTCAAATGAGATGGAATTATGAATGACCAATTAAACATATGCTAAAGTGTTGAAAATTCGATTCTTATAGGAATCCATACAAATTATTGCGTAGAGTTGGTTTAAGAAAGGTGAAGTCATTGTAAAAGTTTATTTTTCGAAAAATTCATTTATGCCTGACGCTTGATATTGAATAAACGATGTTTTTCATCGAATGCTGGTTTTACTTTCAAAGCTTTATATACCCCTGTGGGTGCGCAATAGACTTACCTCCACGGGAAGCGTATACTCATGCGGCGAAAAAGTCTACAAATCGGCAGCTGACTCCAAATTACTATGACCATCCTGAAACGAAACTCCAATAGGAGAAAACGTCCTTGTCAGGGCGAACCACAACTTCTGTAGATTCTTCAGTGGAATGCTGGAGGGATTTCACAGGACAAGAAGATTCACATCCAAAAAATTCTGGATACCTATAAAATAGACATATTCACAATCACGGAACCCAACCTTACGGATGGTAAACTCACACGTTATCAATTTCCAGGTTACACCTTACATCTGCTACCTAAAGACCGGCAAGTGGCAAGTGGAATATTGACAGGGGTAAAAGGAGGCTTCACATCGCATTGCGAAATAATCAAGGATATGGGCTCAATGCAGGATATATATGAAATAATCAGACTAAATGTATGGAAAAGTCAAAACCACATCAAGATGTACGCGGTCTACAACCCACCCCAGAATATACCCAACTTCGATCTTCTTAATATCTAACACAAAACTCTAGTACTTGGAGACTTCGACGCCCATTCCACTATATGGGGCTATAAGAACAGAAACACAGCTGGGAAGGAAATCGAAAACAACTTAGCAGAAGCCCTCTAGAACTTATTTACATCCATGAGGATCCTGTGACATACCTTCACTAAAATTGCACCAGAACAACTCCTGACTTGCTTCTGGTTTCAAGCGACATCACTGAGCTCACATAACGCAAAATAATTGACGATCCTGGACCTGGTCACAACCCAGTCATTGCTAGTATTACCATCAAATCCAAATTCATGACATCCAAAATGCCAACCAAGGTATTATTGAAATTCAAAAAGGCAAACTGGCTTAAATTTACAAACCTTTTGGAAACCGAACTAAACACAAGCCCTATCAACTACAACCAACATCCTGGCAAATTATGCAACAGTATCACCAATATTATAATCAAATGTGCAAGGAAAACTATTCCCCGTGGCAAGGTTAAAAAATTTAGAGTGTATTGGTCTAAAAGCCTTGAGGAACTGAAAAGAAAACGGGAAGTCCTTCGCAACACTACTGAACAGACTAGAAAAACGGAAGACTAACAAGCCTGGAGACGACAGTCGGCTGTTCGAAGGCAAGTCATCTTACAAGCCAAACGAACTACCTTCAACGGCTTCATTTCAAATATTAACTACCAAAATGATATCCAACGCACATTCAAATTCAAGAAAATACCCAAAGAAGGAGCCAATACGCTTGAACAATAAACTGCTTACTACCGACTCCGAAATAGCTAACTCCATCGTGAGGTTCCATTCCAACAAACGAACGAAAACCCCATTTGTCAGAAACTCTTCAAGAGATATCAGGAAACATGTAACAAAATTTGATGAAATTAAGGAAAACACAGCAATACCACATAAGTTACTTACTGAAACATTCAGTATTCACGAACTCAATGCTGCAATAAAACAGCTAAAATGCAAAAAAGTCTTCTAGTGAAGATAGTATCCACCCGAAATTTTTAATTAGAATAGGGTCAAAGGTCAATGTAAAGTTGCCATAGTAATTTCAATACTAAAAAGGGCAAAGACCCCAGCAACTTTGATAAATATAGGTCTATCTCTCTCACAAGCATGTTGGCTAAACTTATGGAAAGAATGTTTAACACGAGGCTGACCTGGTTCCTTGAAACCAACAACATTCCTGGAAATGAGCAAGAAGGTTTTAGGCCACAAAGATCAATAAGCCAACAAACAGCCACGCTCTCCCAACATATCAAAGATGCACTTGATGCTAAAAATACTCTTACAGCTGTATTCATCGATTTCAAATCAGCATACGGCCTAGTATGTAAAGAGAACTTAATTCTAAAATTGACGAAGATTGGTATAAGGTATAAAATGCTAAATTGTATAAAAGCACTCATCGGACAGAGAAAGTGTAAAGTCAGATATGGAAACGATCTGTCTAAATCGAA
The DNA here is from genome assembly GCA_000469805.3 of Hymenolepis microstoma. Taxonomy (NCBI): domain Eukaryota; kingdom Metazoa; phylum Platyhelminthes; class Cestoda; order Cyclophyllidea; family Hymenolepididae; genus Hymenolepis; species Hymenolepis microstoma. The sequence goes on along the minus strand of LR215995.1, from coordinate 1,788,665 downwards.
CCTTTTACAAACAGGCTTACCACAGGGAGCTGTTAAAGCTGCCCTCTTTTCAACGTCTTCATAAATGACACAGCTGAACTGGCACAGACAGTTACGGGGGTCAAGTGCTTACTTTATGCAGATGATCATGTTCTATGATATTTCTCCCCCAAGAAGAACGCTCAGAAGAGGACGGAAATTTCCCTAAAGTATGCACTCAAACTATTAGCTGAATAGTGCAACAACAATAGCATGGTTATCAACACATCGAAAACTGCATACCAAACATTTTCATTGGCCCACGACAGCACAAATCCGCATTTAGTGTACAAGAATACTTCTCCAAAACAGACCAACGAGTCCACTTATCTCGAAGTGACAGTTGACACAAGACTAACATGCAAAAACCACATTGCCAAAAGAGCAGCAAGAGCCTCAAATAGACTGAACGTACTGAAACGCCTCGCTGGTGGTAGCCTATGGGGCAGTGCACGCACAACCCTAAACACCACTTACAAGATATGTGTTCAACCAATAATGCAGCTGTATTGCTGCGAGACACTCTTTACAGCCTCTGAGGCAATTCTCAAACCATTCAAGACGCACAACCGGGCATTGCGACTAATTACTGAAGGAATAAAATCAACACCCATTGATACGATGCTCCTGGTCATATGGAACACTACAATACGTTCATCTGTCGAAGAGAAGGTCTTGACCCTGTATGAAAAACTACTGCGCATTCCTAGTGACACATTCTGGTGCAGCTACAAAAATAGACCAAGACATCTAAAAATGCAATTTGGCCTAATGTAGAAGGCAATAGAGCTGAGGAAAAGGTTATCAAAAATTGACAAACCAGAAAGTCCCTCTTTACCCCAGAACCCTCTAGCAGATAGCGAAGCGCAATGTTGTACCCAACTTCTTGGCCATTCCATGAAAGCAGACACCTCACCAGATCAAATGCGATTGTTGGCCCTTGAGACAATTAATGCAAACTATCCTGCAGACCGATGGCTTCAGGTCTTCATTGACGAGTCATAAGTAGAAAACCAAGCAAACGTTGGTGCAGGGGTTCACTCTGAACTATTCACTTTCTTCGCAGCAGCGGGAAAAAATAGATCTGCACTCAAAGATGAAATAGAGGCCATTAAAATAGTGTGTTGCCGAGATACTAAATTCACCAACGCAGTAATTCTTTCGGACTCACAGTCAGCAATACAGTCAATTGGAAGCAGAGAATCATTCAAAATAGCTGAGATCCACGAATGCAAAAAACTGTATCAACTACTCAAAGAAAAAAACAGAACAATAGTTCTCCAATGGATCCCTGGACACTGTGACATTATAGGCTATGAACGCGCTGACACACTTGCTAAGAAGGGGGCCACAATTTTGCAAGTTATAGACTGGCCAATATCTTTCTGCACAGTGGAGACCTTAATCAGGAGAGAATTCAAGACTCTAAAAAGCAACGAACTTAAAGCCCGAACAAAGGAGAAGCAGTGGACAGCGGCACTCTCCAACATAGCCGACTGGCCAAGAACGGAAGCTGTTGCAGAATTTAGACTGTGTACTGGACACGATTGCCTGGCGAAACATCTTCACAGTATAGGAGTATACACCCAATCAACACGCCCCCTATATGACCTTCAGGAAGAAATGGAGAAGACCCATCTGATACGGCGTCCAGCCCTACAGAAAGCGACAGAAACCCAGAGATACTGGGAAGTCAGAATTCAACAAAGATACTAATGATAACTATTATAAAGCCTGTCATTTGATATAATAATAATAATAAACACCTGTTCTGCTAACAATATGAATAGCTTTGGCAGTAAAAGCAAGCCTCACATCATAAATTATCCAACATTTTACTCATATCTTCAAAGGTAGGGACTGATAGGTGTTATTTCGTGCAACATAATGATTTGCTGATATGGCGTATTTTTGTTTTCTATTCTACTTGGTGATTTACTACGTTCCAAACTGATAATTACTCATTACTATAAGTTATTGAGCGCTGGGAACTTTCAATAAATCAACGAGGCGTCGAAATTAACTTCTAAGGCAATAAATACTTTATTTTTGGTTGAAAGCATATTCTTTTGGGACAAAATGTTCGTTCAATCAAAGTTCTTTTCACTACATTGTCTTAAATGTGAAACTCAAAGATTTTCTAAAAGTACTTAATCCGAAAATCAAACCTTTGCTTCCATGAGGCAAACAGTTGTGGTACTTCAAATAAACTCTTCGAGGCAAAACAGTATGAAGATATGCATAATTAATACGTAGTTCAAGCAATAAACTGGTTATTGATCTAATCAACAATCGTTCATAATTCATGTAGAATGTTAACTTTTCTCAATTTGTCATCTTCTAAAGCAGTCGTTAAAGGCTTCATCTGAACTACTATTGGCATATATCACTCCCTTTGACGTTTTTATGCCTCTTTCTTAGAGAAACGCTTAAAGCTTTCCCCTTGTGAAATCTTTCCTAACCTTTTCCTAATTAAATTTTTAATGCTATGTGAGGTTATACTCAGTAATTGCTGGTGCTCCAGCTTGATAGGTAAATACAAATCACTTTAATTTAATAATAACCATTTTCTACCAATCCTGAAATTAAATCGGTATTCATTAGCCGATCTCAATCTTGAGTCGGTATTTTTCTAACTTCCTGCCTTCTTATTTCAGGTACGTTCGGACTGGTTACTTAGCCGTTCTGGGAGGTGTATTAAGGCATATTATTCTTATTGTTAAACAAGAGGTGATTATGTGTACTACTAACCTCAACACATCATTATCTCTCATAAATATGGGTTTAATATTAGTTTGATTATATAAATATGATCTTGGACCTGCCTGCTTTAATCGGACCTTCAAATTACTACCCGAGTTTAACTAAAAGGTAGACTTCGTTTAGAATTTCGTTTATGGACAAGAGCCCTTTACGGCGAGCTTATTTCCGGTGGTATTTTACAAAATTAATAAATGCTATAGAGATTACAGAAATTTGTAGCACATCAGCTACCCTGATAAGCCTCAACTATGCTCGGAGATCTCTGTGGCAGATCTTCCTAGTCGGAAAGGCTAACGCGATGATAGAGAGAAGGAAGACGTGTTGTAAGCGAAACGTTTATTGCAAATTATTGATATGGACAAACACGATTAGTTATCAAATAAATTTAGCATAATTTGAGTGAACATTAATAGTTAAATATCTGAGCAGTGTTCTGCACGTACGGTCGCACACTCCAAAATGTTCGGTAGGACATTTTATCGTGTGCAGATTGCATACGACACAAATTGAAAGAACATTGCATTATTCATTTTTCTGTAAGGAGAGTATTCTAGAATATCGAAAAATTTCATTATCACGGCTTGAATATTAATTTTCCGTTAAGCCTTTATAAATTCAATAAAAAAATGCCAATTTCAAAATAAATGGCAAGCACAAGTGTTTGAATTCAAAATTCAAAAATCAAGTTAATTAAACTTTTAGATTACAAACAGTTAAGAAATAAACTCATTTGAAGTCCCAAGTCAAGGTTGTGGAACTTTTGACCATAGGTGCGAATCTTCGAGTTGTTTGCCACCAAGAGGGAATGCCGACTGATTTTAGACAGCGTTTTTCAGCAGAATGAGGGATAACGCCTACTTCAGAGCCGGTGTCTACCAGAAATTTAAATTTCGAACTTCTGTTAACTAAGTTGAGAAGGCGACTGGGAAAATAGCCAGGCTCAGTTGTCGCCTTTACTGCCAGGCATTGAATTGCAAGGGGATGACAACGAACAGTTCGCTAACTAAATCAGAATCAAGGAAAGACCCAGAACGTCGTGCTGCTAGGGGGAAAGCCGATCAACCCGAACCAGCCATTGGTAAACAACCGCTCTCAACTATGGAAGTGACCGCGGTAAGTAATCACGAAAAACGGCATAACAAGCAAACTTCAAGGCTACTTGATGTTGATATCATGGATAGGAAGGATCAGACAAACCTGTCGAATTCAGGTCAACAGCCCTCCAGGTCACCAATTTGTAGCGGATTAGCTACCCTGATAAGCCTCGACTATGCTCAGAGATCTCTGTGGCAGATCTTCCTAGTCGGAAAGGCTAACGCAATGATAAGGAGAAGGAAGACGTGTTGTAGGCAAAACGTTTATTGCAAATTATTGATATGGACAAACACGATTAGTTATCAAATAAATTTAGCATAATTTGAGTGAACATTAATAGTTAAATGTCTGAGCAGTGCACTGCACGTACAGCCGCACACTCCAAAATGTTCGCTTGGGCATTTTATTGTGTGCGGATTGCGCACGCCACAAAAGAAATGAAGCCTGGAAAGTTTATTTGATACATGATGTACATTGTACTAACAGTTGATTCCCAGCGGCAAGTAAAATCTGTACAAAACAAAAATTGTTAGCTAAAATTACTCCGTTAACTTGATAGATGAACCAATTAACGATTAATTAGATCTTTTGACGTAAACTTCGTAACTTTTAGCCAACATTTACTACTGATGACTTTATACGGCTGTATAAGGGCTCTGCGTTATACTATGTCGTAAGGCACTTTGGCATAAATGCCATGAACTTCAATAGCTCCAAATGTCCTATTATTCTATGCTTAAAATAGCAATTAAATGAAGGATCATTATGGATTCATCTATCAAAATGTCATTCTAAGAAGTGTGTAGGCCTAAACAAGAAAGAGTATGCAATTGTAAATTAAGCTTAAAAACTCAAATTTTCATCAATCAATTTTGGAGAATTCTTACTTCCTTTGTAGAAGGCACACTCGCTTCGGAACAATCTGGAAAGCGTGAGCGTGCTATCGACCGCTTTTTGAGCAAGCGAGAGATTGTATGAAAAGGTCTTCCAACCAATCAGAGATTAATATTCGTGGATTATGGCTTTAATTGTTACTCAGTTACTCAGTTTGAAGTAAAACCCTTCACCTCCTGTGTTCTTACTACTATAGACGCAGCCTAGATAATGTTAGGAACAGCCTATCTCAGAGTTCCTTCATAGAGACAAATTGTACTTGCCTACAGCCATTTCGATTTCTAATAGGATCATCAAGATTTAGACAAGGTTCTATTTGTGTAGTATCCGCTACATCGTATCTGCCTGTTATATTGGCATGATATTTCGAGCTTTTAGGGTTTTAACTTTTAATATTAGTTATTGGGAATTACTTTAAAATCCTTTTTAATTCCATAAACAATTTTTCGTTTATTATCAAGTGATGAAAGTGTCTAGGTGGGTGAATTAATTTTGGACAATTTAAAGTTAGGCCTTTTATTATGGTGCTAGGAAGTCTAGTTAAATATTTTTTGTCACACGCGAGAGGAGTTCGTAAGCTTCATCTCTCATGCACGGGATTATCAATTATCGGATTCCTATGCTCACGCCTTGATATACAAGACCACCCATGGAGAAGTCGTCGATGTAATAATTGACCAAACAGCCAACCAATAATCTCTATCGAGCTAACGTCAGTAATCTCGTTTATCAAAGCCGTCTAAGTATAGTAGTGTAATCGACGAGATCTTTGAAACACCTTATAGGCCATCTGGAATATCAAATATATATCTGTTAGGAATTTTAATCAAATATTTTTTACAGTTCTTGAAATAAACTCCCAATTTCCGCCTTTAATGCACTGGATTATCGATTCGATTGGTTCCACACAATCGCGATTGGATATGAAAGACCACCTGTGACGAAGCCGTCACTGTAATAATTGACCCAATAGGCAACCAATGATTTATAATTTGTATCGAACCAACGTCAGCAACGTAATTTCGTTATTCAAAACTGTCGCTTGGGCTATAGGTCTTTTCTTTTGTTATATTTTGACCTGAGCAGCGGTGGTTTTAATAAAGTACCTTTGAGAAGTCATGAACGTACCAAGGGACAATCGCCAAGTCAGAGACCTGATGAAGGATTAAAGTCATAATCAACTCTAAAACTCAGATGTGGTGATTCACCTTCACAGAAATATGCCCTCTTAAGAAAATATTACCACTTTACAAGACTACGGAGGAGTCTAGCAGCTGAATTAACCTTTGACATTTGTCTATTCCTCATCATAGGATGGCAAACAAAGTGTAATATGCCCCCAACTATCTATTATCGAACTAATCTTAAAATTATGGAAATCCAAACGTTACTCTGGGAAAAATATGCTACGCCAGATAATTGAATCATAATCATGGGGTGATCACCTTACTTGGTTAGCATATGAACCTAAACTGAAACTACTCTGAAAGTAATTTTGTGAATATTAGCTGTAACCTGAAGAACTATTTGTCATCACAAGTTTCCAACTTAGTTAATGCATCACCCTTTGGTCTAATATTATCTATGCTAGCTTGAAAATCCATTCCAAAAATTCACCTATTTCAACAGTTAAAGTTAATTGCTGATCCAATTATTCTTATTCTTCTAATTAAAACACGAATGTAAATAGCTAATTATATAAATAATTAGGTAAAGCTTGAAAGGTTAGTTCTTTTTGTGGCCGAAATTTAAATGAAGTGAGAAGAAAATGGTAGATTGGTGAGGCATCAAGAACGTAAAATCGCTAAGATCATATCTTTTTCATATATGAATTGGAACAAATAGACAAAATTGCTAATTGGGAGCGACAATTTTTCTGCTTTAAAATAGGTATTCAAGAGATGTAACTAAACTAATAGGAGGGTACGCGATTCGACATGAAAGGTGAAAAGCATTCTGTTTTCTACTCTATTTTGAACACTTCAAAAAGTATCTAAGGCAATTAGAGAGGATCAATTCCATTTTTCCCGAAGCTAGACCAATCAAGGCACGATTGACACTCAGTTAGTTGAATAAGTAGTGTTATAGTTTCTGGTCAACATAGTATCGATTACAAGCATCAAAGAAGGTTGTCAAGTATGTGTTAATATATTATAAGTGTTGGATACTCTTCAATATATATACACACTTGAACTCATGATAGTCTTATTGATTCAGATATGACTGAACGCTTAATAAGTGGACGAGTTCTTCCGAAATACTTTGCTACACAAAATCAGCTATCGGGCAATGACAAAACAAAACAATCTATCTAATCCGATGATTCGTCGAGGTTAATGAGAACTTGACAAGAGTAAAATACTTCTTTCATTATTATTACTTTTTATGAAATTCGTCTCAATTACAGGATTAATACACAGTTTAGTTCTTTGCGATTAAAACATGGTGGTCGGACTTCTCATCACCCGCCATCACTTCAGTTTCCCCTCTAATAATAGCGCATCGAGGATTCAAAGCAGTCCCTACAAATTGTGGCCTCGGATGAATTTCAGACCATCTGGAAGCTTCCAAGTTATGGCAAACTAAGTTAACTATAGTTGATCCCTCTGACTTGTTAGCAAATAAGCAAAATCTATTGGAACATAATTGTTTTAAACCTAAAAAACTATTTTTACAAATCAATCGTTCTCATTTAAATGAGACAATCGAGCATTTGATAGCCATTAGCGTAATTAAAAGCAAAACGAAAGGGAGGGGCTTTGTGATACCGAATTTGCTAGAAATGTCGACTAGTATTTATCAAGGCATTTTGACAGATCGAGACTTGACTTACCTCCTACTCTTTTTTTGGAATTTGATGAGCAATTTGAATTTATCTTCATGTTATTGCGTTTTCGATTTCATTCATTTAAGTTAAAATTAGCTTTAGACACCATTGACAAACCTTGTTATCCAATAAGATTTCAAATCTTATTTACTCTCTTTAGTGCTTTCTGGACGCCTCTGTTTGTCGCTATATTAGATTTTATGGCTTTATGACTTTGAAATCTTAGGTGTTAAAGTGATTTTAAGTGAAAGGTCTCTATGGAAGTTTAATTGCAGCTAAATGGAAATAGAGATAAATAGGACACTGAATGGATTAGGCCAATAAAAATCACCCCCACGACAAACATCGCTTTATTTATATAAATCTCTTAAATAATCAATAAATCAATTGCTAACATTCTAAAGTAACTGAAGTCTTCAAAGTTCCTTTAATTGGATATTGTCTAATTGGATTAATTGAAGAGTGTTGCTTTCTGTGAGTGATCGTCTCACAACTATTAGATAATGTTAGGCAGAGTTTAGGGGAAGTGCCCCTGAATTTGGTGGATTCCGATTCTACTCTATAAGGCACTAAAATGATAACCACTTAAAAGACCTGAGTCGTAGTCATTAGAGTAGGGAAAGTGGCTGACTTTGAGTAGATAATGTGGCACCAGACTGGCGTAATTAGATGACAAAATGCGTCAATATACCACGCTTAAAAAATTTGATTTATGTTTCAATTCTTGATAATAAAGCATTCCCCTTTAGGCTACTTGCACTTGGATTTAATAAATTGAGGCGATCGTATCTGACAAAAATTCCGCAACATGCCATTATTAGAATTTCTAAATTCTCCCGTTAATGTTCCGTCAAAATATGTCCATATATAGTTGAATTGAACAAGACTAGATTATGAGAACATCATGGTGAGTATTGCCAACCACATTATCATTTGAAAACCAAATCTCAATGTGTTGCCATAGTAACGTTCAAAGAACTAGACATATAGGATTAGAAGATAGCAAACTTGGGTGTATCACATCTTAATATATTACGATATTTCAGTTAAAATGTCAACCTTTCGTTGAGTGAATGTCTACTTTCTCTTTATGTCGTTCACCCGAAATACCCCACATTTTTCAACCTTTGTCCATTTACTATTGGAATTCATTGGCATTCCTACTGATCACAGTAATTAAATAACATATATAAGTAAATGTTACTTCTTTACAATAGATACGCCGTCTGTTTATTCATAGGTGTATTTCTTCATTGCTGTTGCATATCTTTATCCTTCGGCCCTGTATTGATTTGAATACTTTTAACCTATTAGTGGATCGGATCCTATCAATCTCAATCCACCTTCTGAGATCGGCGATTGAGAGCAATGCCAATACCTTTAATCAAAAACTCATCACGGGCTCTTTATTTATGCAACTGACCACTTCATTTTTCCCTCAGTCTGGCAATATTTTCCAAATTCATCGCAAAAAAAAATAATGCAGCTATTATTTATATCTATTTTATTAATTTATTTTGTCTTTGTCTCGTAATTGCTGAGGGCTACATCGTGTTAAAATAAGATATCTTTACTGTGTTATCGGTGGGGAGAAAATACTTAGCAGTGGGAAAAAATTTTGGCTGAAGCTCACTATTGAAAGTGGTGGACTTAAAATTGACGGCAAAATTCACATTTTTACCCAACTTTGGTTTGAGCAAAAAAGTAGACTGATTGATTACACTTATTATAAATTATCTTACATTTTTGTGCTGAATATATGACCCTTGCAATGTCTGGTTTTTATATCACATCATTACATGTTGAGCCCTATTTTCAAATTACACTTAAAAACACAGACTGATCTTATTCTTGGACAATTTGGTATCCAGCCTAACTGCACTAGTAATTGCATCAATTCTTTTCCAAAATCTTATTTTATATGAACGTTTAAATGTATGTATATATGTAGAGTATATTCTGTTTTTTGTTAAAATTATATAAACTAACTAAGTTCAGGCAAGATCGTGTTGTTTTATGGGTGCTTGGAAGAAAATAGGCCTTAAATCGGCAAAGTCAACCAACTTAAATTACCAATTGATTGATTAGCACTGGCGATTATAGATGAAAATTTCATTAGTAACGATTTTCGAATGCGAAGCGATTAACTGCTCTTTAAATGAATCTCTTCTCGAAAATCTAAGGAATTAAATCTTGCGCCACTGCCTTACGATCTACACTTGGAAGCCTAACCGGATATTTTCATTAAAATCGAGAGAAAATCGAAAAAGTTATCTCTCAAGCAGCGGTTATAGGAGTCTTACAAACACACCTGAGTACGTAAGACCACCTAAGGAGAAGCTGTTGTCGATACAATAATTGGCTAAATTCATTCTCCATTTCGAAATTAAAATAAAGTGCTTCCTCACCCATAAATTTATTTGGGAAACAAATTTCCCAATAGTTATGGGCAAAAAATTTTAATTATCTAAACGAAATTCAAGAAGCTATCTAATATTAAAATTAATTCCTTTAAAAATTTTTTTTGTATCCATTTCCCTATCAAGAATCCATGTAGCTGAAAAGATTATTCGTGTTCGCATAGTTCCATAGATAAATCGTATACCGAAGTTTCTTTCCTTAAATGAGATATATAATTCTCGACATATTTTGGATGGCTAGATTTGTGCTGTTGAAATTTCTAAATAGAATGATTTTGAAATCTCCTGGACTCAATTTGTTTCGAAACAGTTTTACGAATATGTTCTACGGAAAAAAGTTCGCGATTGTGAAAACAAATATTGTTGTTGAGAGGACAATAATTATCACTTGAAATTCAACACATCAACATTCCGAACAAAAGTCCTTGATTTGGATTGAGAACAATCCCGCAATTTCTTTGAAATTAGCATTTTGAGAGGGGGTAACGCATCGGACATTTGTTCATTGTAATTGATCAAACGGCCGTTGATCAATTTAAGCCATATTGATTGGTTGTATTTCCCACGAGCTAAACAATGATTGGCCTCATACAGACACCTTTCGTCGATTTTAGCTTTATAAATGAATTTTTAAATACCCCAGTGCTATTATTCCTATTGGTCTTAGTAATGCAAAAATTGTTGTAAGATATCTAAATACGGTGAAACATCCACGTAATTTATTTTCGTCATTATGTTACAAGTACTGTCGAAAATTCTCTCCTTCCTTCAGTTTTCTTACATTCTTCGATACTATCCTATATTACAATGTTATGCAACAGATCAACACAAACCATGAAAACTTTTCAAGCGGACTGCTTTGTTGGATTATATGTTCGTTTACATTCTCCAATACTTATCAAATCCACTGAAGGAAATAACGATTTTGAATCTTGAATCTCCCCTGAGGAAAAATCCCTATTTTTTGCATTCAGCCTAACGCCAAAGTAAGTTCATATTTTTAAATCGTGTCCTCTGCTGTAAAAAAAAATCAACTTAAGCATTAATTTGCATTGGAAAATTGATAATTAGTTTATGCTTATTTCTTTTATTGACCATGTCACTTATTTGGTAATTTAATCCGACGAAGATAAATACCGCTATTTGGTGGTACTATTATTTGAACAACCTCGAAAACTGCCTTTTATTTTATTGATTAAAGCCCAAATTACTACGGTATATACTACGTCAATATTACTTACTTTTATCATAAACGGAAGTGTTTCCGAATACCCATCGGGGACGAAATTGTAGTATCTTGAAAACTCCATCATGCTGGAATCTTCTCTTTCAATATAGTTTCTATTTGCACCTATTGTGAACTATTAGATGATTGTTTGATGTTACTCATGTCTAAACAACTTCCAAAATCAAATGAGTCAACACTCTATCTTAGCATCCTTGGATTTGGATACTTGAACTTCAATTCAAGAGAACTGTGTAGTCGTTTCTCTGGCTTATCTCGCATTATTGGTCCTTTTTTGTGAATACTTTTGATAAAATATGTTACATTGTAATATTGCTAATGATTTGACATACTTGCAGAGTTTTATTGACACTGAGGCCCAACATGTGAGCATATAGACTTTCACGACCGCCTACACGGAGATGTAATACCTGCTTTTGTGTATTGACAATTGAATTGCTTCTATTGAGGCATGGGAATTGACCAGTATCACGCAAAGAAGCAATTTTATTTAAGCCTAATATTTTCATCCACAAACTGATGTGATTTCTACACCACCGCCGAAGTGTTCCAGCACTAGGCGAAACTTAGTCATTGCATGCTAAGCGTTTTTTCCCATTCTCTCTTCTGGAGAAATGTCCCAGCACATACTTTATTTAAAGTTGCAGTGAAATTAGAGCCTTCCGTCTCCTTTCTCAATTAGACCCTTATCCTTTTATCATTTATTCATGACTTTTGAGTATTGAAACTGTGATATCTGATTAAATAAGTAAGCCAATTGACCACTACTAATAAAAATGTATGAGACTATTTTAGGAAATATCTATTTTAATGACAAGTTTGTATGGAGTATAAATGATCTCAACTTCTTTAGAAAAAAGTAAGTGCTGTTGACTTGCATTATTGGTATCATAATAAAAGGTTCACTGGGAGCTTTCTAATCTACAAGTTATTTCAAAATGTCGATACTGGTGTGTCATGATTCACATGTCAAATGACGAATGATACCCAATGTTTACTTCCAATATTCTTTACAATTTCATATTATAAATTATTATTACAATAACGCTTCGTTTTATTCTATCACTTAAGTACTAGTTATTATCTTATCACATCATTGTTTTATGGACTTCCTTTCCATACTCCCTAGAATCTACTCAACAAAAGCGACTGATATTGATGGAATGGTGTTTTATTGCACTGAGGCCCACAAAAACGACTTAGAACAAATGGAACAACCGCTACGGACATTTTTGCAATCCCATTACTAATGACAGTATAGCTTTTTTTCTAACACTGAGCACTATCGGAGCATCTCATCAGGCATTCATTATTGGTAAGCAGCAAGATGCAGTCAGTCCATTCTAAATAAGTAAATTTATTTTCTTAATAAAAAGAAACGGGTCGTGAGCTAGAAGTCTTCCACCTGGGGTTGCAGGATTTATAAAGATACAACTGAAAGTTGTCCTAAAACCCCCCTTATCTTTTTATCTAATTCCTTATTTTTATCGAAAGGAAAATTTCGTAAAGCAAAGAAGAGAGCGCAAAGCGTATTCTCCCTAAAAATTGACTGATGAAGTATATATGCAACGCCTTTTTAATCGTCGCTAGACATCGGAAGAGAGAAAATTATAATTCGGCATCCATTTTTGACCATTGTTGTATTAAATTGCCCCTTTTACACCAGGAGTCAGTCCATTTCCTGTCTACTACAACTGGCTTTTTGAACATATATAGAAATCCCGAATCCTCATTATTACCAATACCACTACTGGGGAAATGCATTTAATCCCTTACTTGCTGCCAGACCCTGAGATAGACCTCCAGTTATCCCAGCTGTCGACTTGAAATTAAATACTGCCGATATCCCAATAGGTGTTGCATTGTTTATGGGGCGTAAACAAATACGGCTTACAGCTTCAGGATCTACCCTTGAATGGGCTTTTCAAACCTTGCAAGTGGTGTTCAAGTTACCTCCTCCTCAATCGAAATAAAATTCTATTAATAACCAATAAAATAAAAATTATTTAAATTTTCAAATAAAAATAAAAATTGGAAATTACAATACAATTATTCTTTCCATTCTGGGATAAAAAAATATGGCCACTATTCTCTGGGGCCTATAAATGCAATCGTGTAATCACACCAGTGTTGAATCTACAGGAATCTTCCAGTGTCTTCAGTAAATAAGATGCTTCCAAGCGCACATATCCACTGCCTTGAAGGGCCTCCGAAAGAACCGTTCGGAGGAAGCCAACCCGGGTCGAGAACTCCGATGCAAAGTACTCTACATCCATTTCGCAAGGAGACTGAAACTTTGCACAGAGTTCAAACAATTCTCTTAATGTCTGATTAAGCATCTTCTGTGAGGCACTATCTGATAACAGGCTTATGTCCTTCACTCGAGCGAGGTAAGTTGAGAAAGACGTCAACAAATTATTTAAACTGCTTCTAATGTCAGATCCTATCAAAGTACCCATGAATTTCATATGAGCAACCTCGATATGATCCGCAATAAAAGTGTGTATGCCGTTGATCACGTACAGATACCGAGATCGAAGTAAAGCCAATTTAGGATTTCCCGTTCCAAATGTCCATTTTGCATTGTCTAGAGCCCATTTCGCTTGTTTTAACTAAAATGAAAATAAATAAGCTACTGACAACATTTCAGTAACAATTATAGAAATGTCATATACCTCAAGGAGGAACTTGAACGTATTTTGGTATAGTAACACTTTCTCCTCAGAGATCACGATATTAAGTGGCCAAGGAACGCTTATTTTAAGAGATATATTTTTTTCAGCCAAGATCAACTTGAGTCGTCCACAGAGCCAGGATCTTTCTCCACAGATAACTATAGCCTGTTCTCTCAAGGCTTTATTTAAGAATGATTCCGTTCTATTGGAAGGATGAGAACTAAATACCTCCTCACAAAATGCATACATCCACTCTCCGGAACGGAAAAATGCGATTTTTGACAAATTTTCGAACGCATGTGTGAGATTCAGGTCATCTGCAAAAGAAGAAACAGCTGGAAGCCATGTTCCGGATTCAGATAACGGCCCATGAAGCAGAGAGGATACAAGATGAGAAGATATTTTCGAAGCTTGATTGTTTATATCCTCACTAAGACGTTTTACTGTTTTCGCTGGAGATCCTAAGGATTTTTTTGATGGAGACGTAAGAAGAACACATTTTGGTTTGTCTAAAACAATAGATTCCATAAATCTGACCATCTCTTGGACATCTGAATCGTCATGATATTCAAATTCACGAACTCCACCATCGATATCTTCTTTTGAATCCCTTTCTTTGTTTAAACTCAAAGATGAATTAAAACTATCCTCAACTGCGCTAAGCAGCTTCGGATTTCGAAAAGTAGACGAAATAGCTTTAAGTAGAATGAAAGATTTGGCACCCAAAAAGACATCATGGATAACAGAAGATAAAACATTTGGAACACTTGATTTAATGAGTGTAACACCTGATTCCCAGAAACTTGGATCAGTAGAAAGCATGCTTTCATTATATTTGAGAAATGGAGTACTATTTAAACTGCATCCTCTCATCATATGACAGAGATAAGCTTCCGTAGTTGAAACGAAAATCTCTCCAATTAGGTCAATAAGGTAGGGATCAGGGAAACACTTAGAAATCGTTCGAGAGAGCTCTTCTATCCGGTTAAGAAGAAGAATTGACGTTTCTCCAGAATAAATTGTATTTAATTGAGGAGAACAGACCTGTAGAATCAAGGTAGATATAAATGAAAGTCGACGAAACCAAACTTGCCATTTAATTGAGAGTAAAATAAGAGTTAATTGAATAGAATCAGCACTTTTAGCAACTTGTTCTAATTCCGAAACGACCCGAAATGCATCTCCCACCAGTCTCTCACAAAATTGTGCGAGGCGAATGAAAGGTAAAGGAATGGAGCTACTGGACAACAAAACGAAATTTATAAATGCCTTAATCTGAAGAATACTCGTGGCCGATTCTGCGATCTCCGTACAAAACGTATCAAGTGCACCATAAGTAAGATGGGTAAGAGCTGCAGGTTTACGTGTGTAAAGACAAAAATTTTTAGTGAGAATTTCACTGTCGGTATAGGAGACGAAGATAAAACTTTTTTGGGCACCAAGAATAACCCAAAGGCATTCTCGAACAACCTGATATTCTGTGAGTTCAACTCGAGATTCAATCTGACGTGACTCCGGAGCGAATGGAAGCCACTTCGCTTTAAAGTTGCTGCACAGACCAGGGCCAGTAGAAACTTTGAAGTCTCCTGCCCACCAATATTCCGTCTGAAGGGTTTTAATCAGGTCAGATTCGGAGAACTTTTCTAGATTTTTAAAGGCATTTGGAGGAAGAGGTAGGTCATTCCAAGGACGCGGAAAAACTCTATTATTTGAATATAATGGCATCAGGAACTCCGTGTCAAAAGCATCCGACATAACCTTCTTTTAAAGCAAAAAAGTGTCTATTTAGTTAATATGTTGCATATTATAAATTATATTAATTAATGTGAAAAAGAGAAATAATCAAGATAAAAATAGTATTCAAAGTTCGTGTCAACATCTGATAAGTTAATTAAATCTTGTGTTAAAAGTTGGAATTTATTAATTCTAAATACTTCATACATCAACTGAGGCTGTCTGCGTCAAACGAAAGTGTAAATTACGCATCATTAAAGGAAAATAAAGTCGTTTTACAAATAACGATTCGATTGATATCAACAAATATCTTATCATCTGATTAAATAATATATTTAATAAACCAATTATTCACACATGAACAAATATAGAAAAGCCCCTACCGATGAACAGCGTAAGTTGACCTCAAAGTAAGCAATTGGCGGGCAAAGATTTTGTCTATATAAACAAATATATTTTTTGTTTGCTCGACTATTTTGAAATATTATTTTTTAAAAATAGTAAAATATGAATATCTAGAGATCCTTTACAAGCATTTAACTATTCTTTACGGATTTTTAACACAGACTAATGTATGAAAATTGTAATTTCATAAAAATTTCAAATGTATCTCTGTTTCTAAAAGTATTTGAACTGCAACGTTATCTTGCTTTCAAATTATTAATAATTTCCAGCCAGAATTATAATATTTTCTATATTTAAATACCAACCACCCTTCGAATTAGATAGGAGCCAGGATATTAAGGGAACACTTTCCATTAGCGCAACCACATGCCCGGGAATCCTCCATTCAAAAGGTAATTCAAAATCGACACTCCCAGTGATTGTTACGGGAAAATCTGGCTAAAGAATTAAACAATATATTAAAAATATATTTCGACTTTATGGACCCGATAAATTCATATCAATTCATTAAATTAACTATCATTAGCAGTTTACTATAAGGATCGGTATTATACTTATTAACAAACTTCATCTGGAGTCAGTGGTTATAACCATCTCAATGGAAAATTAATAGGAGCTCTAATTACCTCCCACGAAGTGATCTGCATAGTGGTAAAGGAATTAATTTTCGGCCATTTCTTTATCGTAATGCATTCTTTATGCCTTCGCATAAGTAAGTATTATTTTAAACCATCCATTTCATGATCTATTTAATTGATCAATGTCAATTAAAAAGAAAGAGTTTGGGGTCGGAGGGATGGGAGAGGGGTTGAGGCAGAATAAATTGAGTTTTTGGGTTTATTGGGCAATTATATTTTAGATTGACTGCCAGTTATGTTTTGCAGTAAATGGCTTGTTTGTAATTCGAAAAGGTTATCAAATTATAAGTTTAATTTACGCTTTATATTTCATAAAGCCTGTGTTAAACACAATTTAGGCAAATATGCCCTTCTTTAATAATTAGAATGCAAGTTTTCACCACAAATGTAATTTGCATAATCACTGGGGGAGTGTTAACGGCTTCACTCTGATAAATTATTCTTTTCACTCGAGCCCCTCCTACAACTCGTCGCCATGGAAAATAGTGCGTTCAAGATACGCGTGCTAGACAATATTTATTAAAACGCTTGGAAATGAGAATCCCCACATTTTCAAAAATGGAATATAGGTTATCTCCAATTATTCTTATTATAAAATTAGAAAACAAAATGTTGCCTTCTATAAAAGAAACTATCTAACGATATTTTTCTGCTCAAATGGATTTATTGATTGAGAGGGGTTTCACTCTTCTAAATTCGGTTCTCTCAAAATTCCTCAAATATTGTTTTACCTCATTTTGTCGGGCTAAATACAGGGTGGTTGAAATGAAAGAGGTCACGTGTGAATACAGAAAGTTAACTTAATATTTTATTTGTATTTAAAAATAGCAGACATGGTCCATTACGAAACCCAAAGCAAATGCTCAGTGTCGCTCCCAATATGTTACAGGACATGGGACCTCTTTCACCTTGACAAATAATATCGACAATCGCATGCTGTCGCCTAATAGACCGGCTCGGTCAAGGACATCAATTTCGCACACAATTGTGAGTGTGGACTCGCGTAATTTCGATCCCTTCTTGGTCAGTGAAATGCAAGGGAAATATTCCTTGATTAAGTTTTAGAGTGGGCGACTGTAATTAACTGGATATTTAAATTTTAAACTGAAACGATTAGTCACTTAAGAGCATCATCAGGAACAGGGGGGGGGGGGGGGAGGGGGTTAAGGGCCTCTATTTGCCATGGCGACAGTGGTAAGGTAATAAGTGGATAGACTCCGATGCTGAACTTTTTTACTTTCTCAGTTATAAACATTTTAAGTCTTTGAATGGTGCTTAAGGTGGATAGGTTCGGATGAAATGGGACACACCAGATTTTAAATTAGAATGAATATAATTTGAAGGGAAAACATTTAGAGAGTAGTATTGTGGTGTCCTTAATATAAATGTCTATCTGTATGACCATTTATCCCTTCTGGTTCCCTGCGTGTGCACAGCTCTTTAATGCATACAGACATCTTCTGACGGACTTCTTGCAGCTTGCTAGTATGAGTCTTGAAACCTACGCGTTTGAGAAGAATCAAGGCAAGGGGTCTTATGCTTAACCAAATTTATAACACCTGTATGAATATTAGCATTCAATAAATGTATTTTTGAGTTTATCTTCTTTGTTTTCGGTTCTATTAGGATAGTTCATTTTTGACGAGCCCACCCAAATCACTTTATGACATTGTTTAGTCGAAAACTAGTATCTCCATTTCTTGTTCGTGATAGCCAAATTGGGAAAGTAAACTAACTGCCTGCCGCCCAAACAACCAGACGCTATAGGCTACAAGTTCATGGTTTGTGAGTAGAGGCATTTTGGGCGGGTCTTTTAAAATGTCGTTCTCTGTATTTATATGAGAATTGGTCAACTGTTGTAAGTTTGCAATTGTAGCAAAAGTAAGATTTCGGCGCAGATGAAAACGGAAATATCGATATAAAACTAAATAATAATTAGATTAAATATAACGCTACTAAATTTTTTTATTTCTTCTTGATAATTTTAAGTTTACACACTTCCATCTAAAGTCTTGATTCTCCAAACCACTCCTTCTAATGCCGTTGAGAAAGACAATTTATGCGTTTAAACTAAAGAAATTTAAATTTGCATTTTACAATATTGCAATGAGTTAGTTTATGATTTCTAAAATAATTAACAATAGAGCATTCTCGGACATTATTTGGGCGTTCTAAAGGCAAAATGAGAAGTGTATATTCGTAACTGAATATAAGTAATTCATATATTTCTTTAATACCCTTAAAGTTTTAAACATTTGAATAAGTCCTCTGCATGTGGATATGCTCTTCGACCATTATTGTCTGTTATCTAATTCCTTAGTCGAAAATAGTGGCATAGTTGAGAGTACGCGAATAAAATTTATTGACTTCTTGGCTTGGTGGGTACAGTTAAATGTAAGTTCAAGCCCGTGATATCAGAGCTTACTGGCCACTTGGTTAATATTTATGATTGCTTATGCCTTTGCAAAGTATTTTTACCGATCAAAATATACGAGGACCTTCAAGGCCCTTATAACACTTACTTTTAGCAAAGAGAAAGCTGTTCTAAGCTACTTTTGAAAACCTCGCATTCAACAATAATTAGTCGATGTCGGCCCGCCCACGTTGCCGATCATCACTTTAATTTTGTTTTGTGAGTTGGACACTGTGTCACGAACATATTTCTTCAACCTCATGCTATCGTTAAAACAAAGCTAAATTAATAACGGAGATACTTAAGGTACAAAGAAAATTAGTTTCATCTGTATATTCATGCGAATTAAAAATTGACTTGGTTTTGGAAATTTCCACGCCGTAGTGGCACACTCAGCACCAGCGCATTTAATAACAAATTAGACAAGCGCATGCCACCAATTGAGATACATGGTGCAGTGTAGCGCTTAGATTATTTACTTCGGTAAAGATTGAAACTGAGGTGACAACAGGAGTCAATTTTGGAGCGGGAGACCTTGAGTAATTGTTAGCTATTATACATCATGATTCCTGTCCCCTTTCAGTTCACTTGGTCCAATTAAAGTGATCAGACAGTCTGCAAACTGTGTCAAATTGCAAATTATACTTGCAAGTCACTCCTACGGATTTTAATTCTTCTCTAATGAGCACAAACTGATTTCTTAGAGAAGGTTTATTCGGCCCGAAATGCGATCAAATAACCAACCTTGGATCCAAAAGTACAACTGATTAAATGGATTCGTACTTGAGTATTCGCCTAATCAGACTCTGTCATATCACTTTTTAATAGATAATCGACAAGCTTAATGGATTCGACCGCAGTATGGTCAGTATCTGAACCACTTTTCAATTTGTAAAAATTCAAGTTCACCCATGCTTTCTTCAAATGGAATGGCTTAAATTACCCATTCAATCCAAATTATTAAAGAATTTCGTAAGAGCTATTCATATCTTAAGGGATCTTTACTATCCAATTCCTCATCCCAATACGCAGTTAACCTGCAAATCTTATCTATTTTTCGCCCTCGTAAAGGTTCGGGGAGGGGAGGGGAGACTCACGATGGAAATATTGACATGAAATATGGAAACCATTTATTGAAAGATTAACTGGATGCCATTGGCTTTAAGGAAAAACAGAATCGTGAACAAACCGAGCAGACACGGCGAGTGGAGATAATTCATGCACTTGACAGAAATGAATCATACCCTTTTTTAAGTTCTGCATCTTGGGGACAAAATAGCTCCTATCAGTATTTGTGTGTCCCCGATTAGAAGGCTGATATCCTTTTCAAGTCAAGCGAGTATTGACAGAGGGACACCACAGTAGGAGACACAATGTAGGATGTGGGAAAAAAATCAGTTTCGAATACTGCACCTCCATTAAATTGAGTGAGCCATAGTGACAAAATTGGGGTGAAGCAGAGAAAACGCAAACTGAGAGAAAAAGTATCCGATATACCAGGTTGAAAATTGATGGATAGATTTAAGGCCTAGTGAAAAATATCAAAAAACTGAAATCAATAAGCGAGTTAAGATACAACACCAGATTAATACAAAGGTCTTCATCCAGGAGCACAGACGTAACAGTCGATAAATATATTTCTCACGCTTTATGCTCATGAAAATCTTTCATACTCATAGCCTCTTCCCTTTTTTCCATTATTACCAACTAAGTTTGTCTTTTGTTCTCAGGAACCAATTTCACATCCCATATTGAGGGAGCACTTGTTTTAGCTGCAGTATTACTAACCTTTCAGTGTTTTGGTGAATCAAGGATAGTCACTTCAACGAGAGGGATCAACTTCGCGGATCTCTGTGTTTAGTATGTGCCTTCGAGCTTTAATTGGCAATTTCAAAGTTTTTCGATTATGCAGTTTGTTTATGGCATTATCTAACGAGAAATCCCCGGTTCAAAGAGAGATTCAAATAATCACATACTTCATTGAATCAACAGCACTAGAGAACGATATCCCTAACTTTCTCCAAATGGTATTTTTCAATTTTTTTAATCATTAAGAAATTATTAAAGTTAAGAAGTTGGCCATATTAACAGCAAGCAGTTGCTGAATTATTTTTTCTATTTATTTCAACTAGTAAGGTAGAAATAAGAGTATACTTGTCTAAATGCTCTCGAATGTAGTCAAGTACCTGGCAGTTTAAAACTTTGTTTAACTGCACTCAAGTTAAGTGGAGAAGGTGTGGTTCGAAGATTTTCAAATGTGAAAAAACCGTGCCTGTGCCAGAAGTCGCGACTTTAAGCTTGCAATAATAGGCCATTGGAAGTAACTTTTTTTAACGAAAGCTAAATATAGATACACCACACCCAGATAGAAGGTTTATTAAACGGCTATAAAATGTATTTTTAATGTCTTCATCCCTTGGCCAATGACTGAGGTTAATAGCGTGGATCTCATTTACCTAATTCCATTCCAAGATTGGTTCATTAACACTATCAGATAGTATTAGCTGATGACCAAGATAATAGACGTACTGTATGATTACAGAAAGGTAAATTACTTAAACATTACTTTTAAAAGTGTTAAGCATAGGATATTAAGAAGAACAGCATACTGGACATTAAATAATTTATATCAAGTGTTAAAAGCATTCACCATGATCTTCGATACACAACTCCGCCCGCCTCAACTAAAGTTGTCTTCTCTCTCTCACACTCTCTCTCTTAAATCAATGAAAGTTATTTAACTTTCATGCTATTGTTGAGTGCTAGTTTGACTTAATATCAAATTTCTTAATTATGAAATAAGTCTCAAAGCCAAGTTAGTGCTAATGTGGAAGATAGCACTTTATGGCTTTTTCCCTTTATTTGAAGTGAAATATCGTTAAATAAGAAGGAACTTCATTAAACATAAATGGAGCACAGATGTGGCATTGAAAGGAATAAGTTGGCTTCATGTACATTGGTAAATTCTTGTGAATATTTTTTTCGGATAGTGCTATAGGGTAATCAATTGCTGCATGACTGGATATAAAGTCCACAGGCATTAAAAGAAACTTAACAAAGAAAGAAATGCTTAATGTAGTCAAGATGCTGAAGTTGGAAACCAGGGCGTTGGAGTAGAGCCTGAGGTAAGATCACATGTGACAAAGAACGCTGCAATCGTTGAAAGCTGTTTATGAACTTAGATAGGGTTTGAGGGGTAAGCATGCGATGGTTTCAAAGACATGACAAGGTATAGTAATAAAGTCTTGTTGATCGAAAATTGTTCCGGTTGTTAGAGAGCTTTCCAAACACACTAACTCAGACACCCTAGAAACTTTTGATCCTAAAAAATGCACGGAGATGTAAATTAAATTAATTTAAAATTTTAGACGCTTGAAAATCATATATAAGGCGACAATTATGCGATGTAAACGAGGTTAGGATATGAGGATATGCTAATGACCACAACAAAACATCTCTAAGTTCGGTTTATTGCATGAAATACACTTCTAAGAGCACTCTACAGGATAAATTCAGGGATGGCTGATATTTGTAAGCCTCTTATGTCAATTATGATTATGACAGATAAAAAGGAGGAACTTTTAGCGCTGTTCAAGTTTACTTTGAACAAATTTCCCATTAGAGAAAAATGGGCGGACTTTTTATTGAAATAGCGCTGACTAAAGAATGTCTGTTTATGGTGGTAATTGGCGAGACTACTTTAAGTAAGTTGAGTCAATACTCACCATCTAAAATTCCAGACAGAGCGCTTAAAGCTGGCATAAAAAATTAGCAGTAAAGTCTCAATTTCATTTATTTTTACGCCCAAAGTAGATGACTCAAATCTGACCCATAAACACTCACAATCATCTCATCCGAGGCTAAAGTCCAGTAGAAAGTAGGCTGTATTCTCTGCACTCATGTAAAAACATGCATCTCTGACCTCAATAAAAAGGAAAGTAACTAGTAGTATCACGATTATTTGTTCCAACTGTTCAAAATAAACGGATTTCAGGAAGGGAGTTCTGAAGTTTTATATCAGTTTTCGTAAACATGAAGCAAATAAAAGTTCTTTATAACCAGAAGAAAGCGTATATCTATATTTGCATAAATTTATTGATAGTATTCATCAGTGTTCAGGCCGTCTGAAAAAGCTCATCACTAGATGGTTGGGACAGATATACTGCCTTCCGGTCAATCAGCTATAAACACTAGCTTATTGGCAGACTGAAACTTTATACCTTATTCATCAATTGTAACCCCGTAAAATCCATCCAGCATTCCCAACAGAAACCAGAACTATTGCAACACCATAGACTAAAATAACCTTTATATATAATGCGTGTAATTCCAAATATGGGAACGGCTTCATACTAATCGATGGTGCCTCATTTCTCAACAATGAATTTCGACTTCAAAATCCTTTCTGTAGTAACAGTAACTCAAGGAAGGTACCAACTGGTACTGTAGAACATTATTTATCGCTTCATATTTACTGAAGGCCTTCGATTCACTACCGATCAGTATGGTTTCAAAAAAGACTGTGCAAGTGAAAGCTGCTTTGATACATAGTCCAAAGCCTTAGACTACTAGTTGACCCAGAAGGCCACATAATGGTCTCATATGAAAAATTTTCAATGGAGAGTGAGTCTGAGCAGAATCCAAAAAGGGTCCTATGCTCTTCAACATAATATTCCAACTTATATTAGAGGAATAGGGAAAACTGAAAGTCAGATTAATGAATTCTGCTGGATACGAGTGGTCTTGAAGCGTTTAAATTGTGTACAAGACTTATCTTTTTACTAATTCAATATGACATGCTGAAATACTTCCAAGGAGAAGCAAATTATTACCAAAATAGCCATATCTTCATTTACGATCGAAACTCGAGCAAAACTACTTTCTTTGCGATTTGCCCGTTATTTTCTATCCCACGGTGGTTGATGGCAAATTAAAGGCTGGTCAAAACACAGACCGATGGGGGATATGGGGCTATACACCAAACCATAAATGAATTTTAGAATGCTGTCGGTAGAAGTTACTCTTAGTAACCTCGCCGGACATTCACAGAAGCGCAATCTCTGAGCAAATCTGCGCATAAAACGCGGAACAATTGCTAAATTATTGTCGATTTCCAATTTTTCTAAAATTGGAAAATTTAAAGTTTTCATGCAAAGAGCTGATTTAGCGACTCAATTTTGACGTGAGGTAAGTGTTTGGTGAGAATGATGATATGATTTGGAATAGAATCCTAATAGAAAATCTATTCCGCACTGACTGCTGGAACATTAACCGCAAATAAAAGACGTGTGAAAAATGGGACTAGTCTGCATGGACACTAGGTGTATTGACTCTTCACAAAAGCATGCAAGATGAGAAAACATTGGCGAACAAAGCATTACTGAAACGTAGGCATGCCACAAACTGATAGAATTTCTTGCCCAGAGAACGTCTGTTGCAAGGCTTATGGGAAGATAGATGGTAGAAAAATCATATGATCTTCAATGGAACAATGATAATAAATTGAATAAAATTAAATTTCTGACTAGCTGGCGACTTACGAACCCATTTGGAGTAACAGTTCGATCCTAGACTTACCCCCAAAGCTCTGATATTGCTTACATTAGAATTTGGAAGAATTTTTGCTTCCGATGAACAATAATGATAAATAAAGCTTTCCCGAAAAGATCGGGTTCAAATTCGGTCCTACATTTTGAACATATTCAAAATAAACGAGAAGAACATCTCTGTTTGAGATTGAGTTTTATAATGAGAGTTCATCCCAGTCTTTACCTTTATGTAATACTGCAGTGATTCACACTCTCTCCCTTATAATGGAACAACTCATTTCTTTGCCTAGAGTGGTCTTACAGTCGTCATGCACAAATACATTTCTATATATACAATTAATGTGCTCTGGAAATTAGGCAAACAGATTTTACTCTTCTGTAATGTTTTAAACAATATTCTTCATGGTTGATTTTGTAGAGTTTAGGGTCGCAATTACACTTTCCTACTAAGACTAGGAAGTGATGAGAGTGAACCAAGATGTGTTGCTGAACAGCGATGGAAGTATCATGAGAGATGAAAAGCTACAGAGGATAGTGTGGAGTGTTCCACTGGGTGTGTTGAGAACACAAGCAGATCAGCTGGATCATTGGGAAACAGGGATTCTTGAGAATCGATATGCTGAAAGTGTACTTTGGTCACAAAGGAAATAGAAATTTCAAAGTTAATTAACAATAGACATACAGTGTTATCTTTCATCTGGCCTACATTCACACATTCATTGATTAAAATCAGCAATAAATTTCAGTTGTCTAGAAAAAACCAATAATATAAGATAAAGCACCTAGGAGTTATGCCTAATAGATTGGTATCCCTGATATTTCTACTAAAATATTAAGCAATGTTTGTCTTTTTTGAAGAAAACCTCTATTAGAACTTCCCGTTTTTCATGGATTTACCAATTCATTTAATTACTCACAATTGTTTGGATAAAATCAGTATAGCGTTCTGTGGGGGGAGGGGAGGAGTTAATGAACCAGAACCAGGTTGTCAATAAACGATTAGGGCTGGCAACAAACAGCAGCTATAAAACTAGACAACAAAGACGTGCAGGTCAAGGTGTTCTAAACAAAGCATGACGAGGTTTAGGGAGAGATTGATCAGACAAATGACAAGCGTGTACTTGTGTGTGTGTGTGTGTGTGTGTGTGTGTGTGTGTGTGTGTGTGTGTGTGTGTGTGTGTGTGTGTGTGTGTGTGTGTGTGTGTGTGTGTGTGTGTGTGTGTGTGTGTGTGTGTGTGTGTGTGTGTGTGTGTGTGTGTGTGTGTGTGTGTGTGTGTGTGTGTGTGTGTGTGTGTGTGTGTGTGTGTGTGTGTGTGTGTGTGTGTGTGTGTGTGTGTGTGTGTGTGTGTGTGTGTGTGTGTGTGTGTGTGTGTGTGTGTGTGTGTGTGTGTGTGTGTGTGTGTGTGTGTGTGTGTGTGTGTGTGTGTGTGAGTAGAAATACAAACTCAATTTATTGGAGTCATCTGAGCAAGGACGTCCGTGAGGGTGATTACAGTAGCACTTTCAAGTGGGACAGGACAGTTGTAGGAAAGGTGAATCGGCAAACTTGTATATGAATGACAGGTAGTGTTTGGTTGTGGACATAGAGGTGGACAATCAACGTATTTTGATGATGAGTATGAATAAAGAGTAAATGCCCTATTCAAGCCAAAGTTCCCACTCGCCGGGAGGTTGTACTAATTAAATGAGGTAATCGGAACTCAATAATTTTTTTCGACGTTGAACTCCAAACAGTTTACAAAAATGCCAAATAAGTACTTAAGGAAACTTGAAAGTACTTTAAATACTTCATTTGCACAAATTGCATAGGTTACAAGAAATATAGTAACTGAATGAACTCTATATTTTTACGAATAGTTCGTTTGATTATCTATTGAAGATCAAACTACCACGAGTTCGGCGATGTTTGCATTTGGACGATCAATAGTCGAATACGCCCACATAAACCTTATCAGTGATAAGTCATGGACCCTACCGACTAGCCATCGGCGAAAGTAGATCTCTGTGGTCGTAAATTTCTGACCGAAAATCAGCCCTGGATATTCCATCATCAAAGCTGATAGTTCATTTGGTCATCCATCAATCAACTTTAAAAGACGACTCCTAATTGGAATGTATGAATAGGTACACAACGGTCTCCAAGATGCAGCCATAGAGAAAATCTCTCACATGTGCTTCGTATAAGGCGGTGAATCAATTCTAAAAAAAGTTGTGGAGAAACAGTTCAACTTTGTCACTGACATGGTGGAAGTTCGTTTCTGCCATACTTAGGTCAATGGACTGCCCTTATTGTGATGAAAATCAATTGAGACCCGAATAAGTTGTTACCTTCACAGAAGATTGTAGACTAATAAAGATGAGCTGTCAGATCATACTTTGACATGAACCTCTCTCCTCAAACCTTCATGTTCAAGATGGGAGATGGGAAATATTTCGTTCGGCTTCGATGATTGATAATTGGTATTCAGGTAGACTCCGATTTTGGCACCATTTTATCTAGTACACACCAATATGCATCTATTCACTTTGGAATCATTTCGATTATAATGTCCAAACAACCGGATCCTGGATGTATGGCCTTGTAATAAATGTGATTAAGATACACAATGGCCAAAATCGGTGGGAAAACAGAATGAGGGCTACTATTTAGTCTGTTTTGATTTGTCACTTCAGTCAATTAAAGAATATATCATAAACGAAGAATTTGTAGTAATGCAGTGATGGTAGTGTGACGTCAAAAGGGCCAAGCGACTAGCGAATCATATGGTACTGAGTCATCAATTAACTGAATACGAAGCTTTATTTTCCCAAAACGAGTACCCTAAAAGTCTGCATTTTTACGGCCTTACGTGGGATGTCTCTGAAATCACTACGAGTTATAATTAAAAGGGATTTCATTGAAAATTTCTCTGACTCGCTTTTAAAGTCATTGGTTCGCATAAAGCCAGAGAATATCATCAGGTTTCGACCTATTGATAATAAATGTCATTCATACGCATTCGGACTTCGTAGTAAGTATTTCCTAATCTTTGTCTTAGGTAGAGAAACAACTTCTGGATCTCTCTTGCATGAAACTCCCGTGTAGACACCTTTGACTTAGTCGTTCTCTGGTACCGTTGTTTACGCTATTCAGTGGTCGTGCATCTCCGTCATTATACGTGGTCACCTGCACGTCGTTTCTCCTATTCAACATAATTAATATTGCCTTCCAATTCCTATTGTTCATATTTTTTTGAATACTATTCTTCTGTCAGGGATAATTTTCATTTCCACTAAAACTTTTTGCCATTAAAGAATTCATAGTGTTTCTTTCCCGAGGAAACAAGCCTATAAACTTGTAAGTAATTTCTTTCCGGCATTAAATGGTAGATATATCACGTGTTTTAGTCCATGCCACACCCTCTTAATAAGAATCCCCACTGTTTTATCGTCATTAAGCCTCCATTTAATCCTCCTTTTCAAAACCTGCCAATAATTTGTGCCAAACACTAATTGGTGAAGGGTTCTGCGGTAATTAACAACCCACCTTAATCCCTTGTTCTTGAATAATTTATTATTTGGTCTTATAAATTATTAATTAGAGTTATCCTCAAAATATTATCAGGCTGTTAGTACAAACACACTCGGGTTTTTTGTAAACCGGCCAAAGGAGTGAGTGCTGTGAAGCTGATGAACCAATTTGCCGACTGATAGGTATGATGGAAGTGTCTTCCACATTCCATCTTTAAACTCTTTCCATTCCATATTTTCATTTACTTGTATAAA
Source organism: Hymenolepis microstoma (assembly GCA_000469805.3). NCBI lineage: Eukaryota > Metazoa > Platyhelminthes > Cestoda > Cyclophyllidea > Hymenolepididae > Hymenolepis > Hymenolepis microstoma. Next base: position 1,760,223 of record LR215995.1, on the reverse strand, counting down.
TGGGCGCAATAAATGACTTGTCAAGTGAAAAAAAAAGATTTTATAAAAAGGTGACCTTCGTTCAGCCTATGTTGCCAAGAGAGCCTTACCAATTGAATAATACTTCCGTTTCCTCTCAATTAACCAATAGAAGATAAATCAATTTTTACTCCTTACTATTTCTTTCAGGGGCGAAGTGGGGGTTTATCTAACTACAGACCATCTAGTATTAAACGCCGCAGTTAGCTACTTTAATGTCATTAAAAGATCTGTCATTTCAAACTCCTTACACTTTTCAGTGTTACTAGCTTTACAAATAACAAATAACCCTGTCTAATCTCGGAAAAACACCAACTTTCATATCAAAACCTTGACAGATTTATTCGTTCACAGGTATCTCCATTTAACGTTATCACTACTTTACGATGTACGAAATGAAATAAACGGAATTTGCTGACAATTTGCTGACAATTTGCTACCCTTCCTCTCTCTTCTTGAACAAGCAAAAGAAGGTGGTCTTTTTATTTTACCATGACATTTTCGTTAACATTCTAGAATAGGGAATTTGCATCAGTTGCATTAGTTTCAAATAGTGATACTAATAAAACCCCTGGTTTTGATATAAGTGCTTAGCCCACCTAATCATTACACGCTAATTTCAAATTTGATAAAACTTAACTCGGTGTTGGAAAGTGTAGTTCACCATTAGCGAAGAAATGAAATTTGTTGGCATAGAAGATCAGTAAAGAAGAGGGATTTTAAGGATACGGAAGAATTCCCCGAAAAATTGTACACATTCTTTGAGCAATATTAACTTAACTCATTTGGATGGGAAAAAATCATTTAATTTTTTTCGTGCCTCTGTGAACGCTTTTCAGTAGACGCAGTTGGGGGAATATTGACGAGCGATTTGCACTCTCTTCGTTTGCGATAGCCCAGATTTCGTCTCTAAAACCCAACAAAAACCGATTAGAAGACTGGCGGTGTAGATGCATGGTTCTCGCCTTTTCCCCCTCCTCATTTCTCGCCTTATCCATCTTTCTCAATTTCACCCTCTCCTGTTGCCATTACTATGGAACTCTATACTTTGACTTACTCTCAACCCTCTACTTTCTGATTTGAAAACGGTGCCTGATCTTTGTTAGGTAATAGTTGTCAGTCTATAACTCAAACAATACTCTGGGGGGGGGGGGGGGAATATCGGCCTTTTCTACTTCAATGAAGAAATTAAAGGAACAATTAAGAAGGAGTGGAGAGTGTCTAATAACAAGTAGTATATAAAAAGTGAAAATACGAGAGTGAGTCAAAGTGTTCTCAAACAAATGCCATAAATTTAAATAGAACAAACATTTACAAGTTTTTACAAGTTCAAACATGTCTTCAGGGCTTCCTTAATAGCGCACAACTGTCCGATCATTCTATGTAAGGTCGGAATTAAGACAGGTTGCATCTCAAAATAGCTAGCAATTTTCGACCCTTCAAATGACAAATTTTGAGATCAGAGCTAACACAAAATCTTTAGTTAAACTAATTTTGAAACCTGTTTAGATCATAGAAGCTTTACAACAGATTTATGGGAACTCTATGCCATGTAGAGCAGTTATTTATGATTGGATTAAACGCTTTAAAGTGGGCAGAGTACAACTTGATGGCGGCCCATGAAAAGGAAGGAGGGAGACCCACCACAGCAAGAATTCAAGAAAAATTTCTCTTGTGCAGAACCTAGTGGAACAAGATCGACGAGTTACCATTAAGGAAATTGTCAATGAAGTGTGAGTCGCATACGGATCAGCATTTGCAATTCTCACTGAAAATCTTGGTTTGAGCAAGCTCTCGGGGGGCACGGTGTAAGAACAACAACTTTCTTTAGCAATGCAATCACTCGTTAAATAAATAAGTTATGAAATTTGTCAGGGAACTTTTTGATGCACCTTCGTATAATACGAAGAAGGCAATGTAAATTGATGAAAGATAACAAGTAAGTAATGTGAGCATAAAAGCCATAATGTAAAAAATTATAAATTTGGTGTAAAGGAGGAAGTGTTGAGTCTCTAAAACATTATTTCTATTAAAGATAAATCATTTAATGCCTACATCATTTATAATAAGAGCCTTATCAAAAGCATTTAAGAAAACATAAAGTTCCAGAGAGACCCTGAAGTTTGCTTCCACAGTTTCATTGGAATAGTTATTTTGTGTCGTAAGTTTGAAGTTTCTATTAATTCTTTAAATTCAGAGTATTTGCATTACTGCACCCCATTCTGATAGTCTAATAAAAGATTTTTCTATTTCTAATTTTAAAAATCCATAATCCTGACAAATTGGCTCATCAGAATCATATACAGTATATTCTGAAATCCCAGGTGATCTAGTGAAAATTCAGACCTCCGCTTCTGATGAGTAAAGCTTTCTTTCGCTTATTCCGAAGCAAGATTTATGGTTTCTGTCCCAAATACTGCATCATTGGGAATTCATTGTTCTACATGTTCCCTTCTCCAAGATATCCTACTATGACCAATTCTTATAATGGAAATACAGGACAAAATTAAACGGAAAAATGTTCTGTCTATCAAAAGCCCCATTTTGAGAGAAACTTTAATAAGAAAATCCAGTCAAATATATTCTGTCATTTTAAAACGCTCAAATGCCTTCTCTCAAGCCCTTTAAGTTGTGGAGCGTACGACACTATCAGGACGGAATTGAGGAATCTTACGCGCCAGAACATTCTGGAAGGTATTCACACGCTATTGATCGCGTATCCAATTAGGGGGAAATTTTCTTTGATTCATTAATTGATGCTCCCATTCGGTTTATGAGCTAGTTTAGTCCACAATGATGCATTGCTTGTTGATTAGTTCGAATGTTTAATTATGCCATTTCAATATTCTTTCCTCAATTTATTAAGATAGTGCAGGGCATTTATTGGACATGATCTTGTATGAAAATCATTTGTATAAGGGCATTTTCCCTTGAAGCCACATGGTGATGACATCTCAATATTTTTGCTGATCAACAATATTTCAGACATTGCAGCTCAGAAATCTATAAAGGAAAAACTTGAAATTGATTCTCAAACTGATTTGAGGAGAGCAATCTTTACAAACCTCCTTTGACCTCACGCTCCCAAAGGTGACTTGACCTTAAATCAAACCGATATTTTGTAATTTTCAACTGATTAGGTGGGAATTTTAATGTCCACTTTTTATTTTTAACTTTAGATACAAATTGAAATTAATTTCGCACTTAACTACTCTATGTAGGCAACTGTTTTTTCATATCGAAATACCTCCCAGCATCGTCGCTATGGATGAGGAAATTGATGTGTCAGGCGATCTTTCGGACTGAGCGCGGTCTTTAATTTAAGGCATTGAATATGCATTCAAAATTAAGGCATTAGGAAACAGCCTGAAACCGCAGATCTACATGTGTGCACCGGGGGTAAACATTTTTTTGTTTTATTGACCTGGTTATTTGAAGACTAGAGAATGGAGTGATTAACTATCCCGAGAATTATTTTTATTTTCTTAATACTGTGAAAATTGAACTTTCTGGTAAGAAAAACTGGTCAATTTTAGTAAAAAACCGCTTTTAGGTAAAAAAACCTTGAGTATATTCAATTAAGTTGTAGGTTCAATCCCGCATGCAATTAACTATCGATTATTGGATTCTTACACTCCAACTTGAATAAGAGGGACCATAAAGTCAGTTACTCTATATCCATCCAAATTCAACTACATTTAGTTTCACAATGGAGAGCAGGTTGTTCAGACTAAAAGTCTATTTCCTTCTTTCTTCTGAGGTCCGAGTAATTCAATCTTTTTCAAGGGGCATCTAAGCGTTGCAAAACTCTCTGAATTAATTTGACTTGGACTGAACAGAATTAATAGTAGCTTAAGTTTTCAAAACAATTGGTATCCTGATTCACTGTTAAATACCTCTGACCTGGCCTTAAATATCTGCATTTATAATTATTGCAATCTCTATTGTATGCAGTTCCACTGATTGTGGTGGCGGTCTGTAAATCGCGAGCAAAAATTGATGGCTTTAATGAATACTAGGATGTTTAACATGTTAGTATTGTTAGCCAATGACTGAAAATGTTTAACTGTTGTAGTCGATTGTTGCACGAACAAGCCTTGACTTATTCTCATTAGTAACTATGTCATGGTACCTTAGTCTAGCTACCTCAACGATATTGAGGAAACAGTCGTAGAACACGTATAACGTTTATTGGAATTATAGTCACAGCAAACATGATTAGTAATTGAGTACACTTAACATAACTTAAATGAACATTAATAGCTGGTTAGCTGAGAAGACCTCTGCACGCATGGCCGCACACTCCAGAATGTTCGAACGAGCATGAGAGAGAAATGGAAAATGGATGTAACAATGGTTCCTTAAAAATGATAAATCAAAATAACATTTCCTGTGAATTTGCTAGATTGAATTACCATTTACCGGAGACTAAAAAAGGCAGGCATAAAACCACTCTAGTTAAAGTCTCTTTCAAGCACATTCTATTCGAATGGGGCTATGCACCACTTCAATGCTTATATTTTTAATTATGGTATATAAATTATTATTTATTTATAATTAATTTAAAATTTCATTTCAAAATAAAATTTCTTTTTTTATCACTGAATATATTATTAAGTAATTTTTCTGAATTCAGTTAATCTAAATTTAAAATTTTGTTTATCTGAACAGATGGACCCCACGCGCGTTATCATTTGATGTTTGTTTAGGCTCAAATATGGAACCAACAATTTGTACTATTTGTCAGCAAAATATAACTCCCCCTGTTGGGCAACCAGATTGCTGTGAGCATATATATTGCTATTACTGTCTCAAAGATTGGGTAAAATTCAATAGCTGTTGTCCACAAGATCGAAAATCAGAAAACAAAATTTTTGTTTCGTCTTGGATTGGGGGTCCCGTCAGTATTGAGGCGAGACTTAATTACCTATTAAGCAATAAAAAAAATATTTCAACTCTAATGCACTACTGATTTTCTTTGTTATATTTTTGTAGTGAGCACTAGTTGGATTCTGAAGAGATTTATTTTGTAATGTTTATTTTCTTTCAGATACCTGTTCAACATACTTCTCCAACATTTAACAGCGACTACAGTATTTTAAGCGAAACGCCTATTTTTAACCTGGCGAGCATTTATGAGTATAACGGACTTATAACCTCTCGTTGCCCTGATTCTTTTACTGGACTTACATTTCTAACAAGATCATTTAATATTTCCCAGCTATCACCCGAAAATTTTGATGAACAGAGTTCCTCCTCTAACCCAAATCCACAATCAACACGCAGTCTTCATTTCTCCGAACGTGAAAGTCATTCAACCAGTGGTTTTGAAATGACGGAATCGTGCTCTACTGAGTCTATCGTTGGTCTTAGCAATAGACTTGACGAAAGCGATGAATTTTATCCTGAATTAAGTTCCGCGGATTGGCTTTATCATCTTGCAAATCTTCTCACTCGTATTTGGGAAGAATTAGACATGAACGTCAGTGTATTCGATGAAATAATGCCCTGTGTGGCTCAAAACGGTGAAATCACTTCCACCTTATTGTGGACATATATTCACGATGTCCAAGTGTTCATAGCCGAGGCAATGAAAATTTAATTTTATTTAACATTTATATATATTTTATAATAAGTTACTCAGATAAATCATATTCAAACACTTGTCTGAAACATAAGGGTGTCACAATAGAGTCGCCTTGGCGAGTGATCTGCCTCCTATTGCACTTTTATTTGCAACAATAGACATCCAACTAAGAAATTCTGATCTCACAAATGCACCACAATCATCTGCCAAAACATACATATCATTGCACCCTCAGAAAAACGTCCCATCATAATCTTATAAAGCAAAGCAGGACGTTATTTAATTTTCGTAAATATGTTTTTTTCCCGGAATTTTAGAACTTGCCATTGGCCAACGCTTTTACCGCTTTAAAGTAGAGAATGAAGTCCCATATCAAATATTCAAATATCGGCTTGAAAAATATTTTGAGATACTGCAGCCACTGTGTCCGTGGGTAAGCTACTTTATGCAATATATACATAATACGGTATAATACCCTATATTTAATTTATAAACCATCGTCTTCTATTTAAAAAAAAAACATTTATAGATGGAAAATTTTTGGCACTTCTGGCTTCCTTTAAATGAAGATAATATTGCAGCTGCACCTGACCTATCAATATACGTCGCACGCCATCTCCTTCATTTCATCCAAAGGCAAGTTAATTTACTCCACGTAGTCACAATTACGCCCTCAAAGCTAATCGGATTTATGATTTTTTTAACTTCTTTAGCCAAACTACCGCTAGGAACCGCTCGAATCTGGTATTCATCTGAAAAGTAACGATAATTTTTTTTATATAAATACTAATATGAATAAAATTCTTCACTCCTATAACTAACTCGACTCACTTAATTCAATTTCACTAATTCGTGACTTTTGATTTGTATTTACTAAAATCAAAAAACTTGCTAGATTTCAAGGATTCTACTCACAATTGAAAATTTGAGTGTTGATTTAATTGGGAATTTTATATTTGATATTATTCGCTTAGGACATTTAACACGAAGTGATAGGTTGTAATAGAACTAAATTCCCCAATGCTCTACAGGCAATTTCTCAATTACAATCTCTTCCGACTATCCAGTGTGGTACCGACGAATCGGATTTGGATATATTATTCAAAGTTTCCACCGCTTTCCCTTAAGTCGTGGCCTAAAGAAAGGCAAACGTGTGTCTTCAATCCTCATTCACAGATAAGTTCATCACCCGACTAATCATATTCTGAATTACACAGTTCAGATTCTGGGGGATTACGAAGGAGGCTTGTGCGATAAGACAAACTGAAAGAGGTCGCATATGTAGAAGTGATAATATTGATTCAAGTTCTTAAAAGGCCACTTTAAGGTCTAGAGCCTCACAGTGAGGGAAAATTTATGGCATCTGGGTAATTAAGTCCGTACGCAACGAATCCTTACTTGAATTAGAGAACTTGGCATTTTCCTCGCTTCCAAAAGGAGATGAGTCTGCTTTGCGAGGGTGTTCGGATTTTGATAAATGGTTAATTTAATGGCGTTCTCGCATAAAAGCCTTAATTTATTGTTCATCTTATCAAGAATAAAAGCAGGCAGAAGAGAATCGCAATAACACATTTGGCATAACACAATACTCAATACACACTCATCTAATTTCTATTCCTTCGAAAGGGTTGTCGATCTAATTAATTTCATTAATAAGTTGCAACTGGTCGACTTCGGAACCTGGAATGCTTGCTCAAGCTCCTTGTGCAAAACCTTCATGTTTCGCTAAGCCATTTATTTTTATTTAAAACACTATAAAATTCATATGACTGGTTAGTCGTTGCTATATCTCGATGTTTACCCTTTCTGTCAAAGTGGACACGACATCACAACCCTACCAAAACCTCTCCCTTCTAAGAATTCTGCTAATAAACCCCCGCCTTACTTGTTTTCCTTCGAGCTTTATCTTGTAACGACGATAGTAAACACTAGAAGGTCAAAGCGTGGAGATTTGTTGCAGAGCAGAAACTAGATTCATGACTCTTTATTTCTTCTAAACACCGCATAAATCGAAACTCATGGTGCTCACTGGGATAGCTTCATACCTGCAGCTCTTGTCACGATCTTGCATATTTTTTTTCTGACCAGTGGATGTTATTCGAATATCCAAAGACCTCACCCAGTTTTGTACATTAGGCTTACCATAAGTTAGCTGTTCCTTCAAAAAAAGTTTTAACACACACACAGTGACAATGGTTTGCTTACATCATGACAAGCTCAGTTTCAGCAGAATGATATCACAGCATTAAGACAATTCGTACTTAGTGCCATATGAAATTCAAAAGCGATTCCTGCAGAATTTGAAAAATTGAATTAACTCTATTATTGTTCCACCCGCTCAAGATTGTCTACACTATTTTGCAACGCCATATACCGGATCTGGAAGTGGGTAACCAATTTTAAGTCATCCTGGGGCGCATTCTGAAGCAATTATCAAGAATTTATTCAAACTAAAGGGGATATGAGCAATCTAAATTCGATAAACTTGATAAAAAGCCCTGTTTATTTTGCTACATGCGTTCAATCCGGTGAATTCATTGCGAACACCATGGCTCCCACAATGACTCAAGTCATCGTTACCTTAGACGGGTGGATAATATCGATCCCCCCAAGTGAACAAGTCACCTCATTGATTTTCATTTATAGTGTGATAAAAAAATTGATCATCTCTCAACACCAGATTTCCTTATATATGTATTTCCCCATTGTTTAGACTGAATGAATTCTAGTGATTTTCACTACCTTCAAATGATGTTAGTCACTTTTTTATTATACGAAATAACGAACTTGCCGTGGTATGACCAATCATGCAAGTAATTAAGCGGTAAACCCCGGATGCTACAAGCATGAATTCAATCAAGAAATGAGGATATATATCTTGAAATTAAGGCAATGAAGCACGAAACAATGGGAATCCAGAAAAGTCGATGAATTAAGACTCTTCTAATAAGCCTCTTTTATTTCCTTCTTATGCTAAATCTCTGTCCTTATTCCTTCTTTGAATTGCCTTGATTTGACTTTTGTTCAGATGCCCTAACATAATGGAAACTTGTAAACCTTTTGCCTTGTTTCGGTTGACAATAAGAACTAATATTTACCTTGAACAGTAAAACTTCAACTCAGATTTCTTTATGGATATTCCCCTCAAAGGGCATAAAAATAGCATTTCCCGAGCCAACTTAGGAGAATGTCTCCCAATATTCATCCTGGGTTAGGAAGCAACGCCGTTGAACCTCTCTAGGGAAAAACTTGAATTCTGCGAGCCCCTGTATTAGCCAAACTCAGTCGGTGTGGTTGGCCATTGCGATGGGTGCAGACTAAGATCCCTAAGGCGACACCACAGATGTGCTAAGATCTACTGCACTCACGTCGCCTATGTCCAACTGTGTTATTGATTGCGATAAGTACAGAGACACAAATCGCGAATCCAAGTAGATACCCCCACGACCACGATTGAAGACGCGCGTGTTGGTCAAAATCACATAACCGACACACCTTAAAAAAACTAAACGAATGATTGTTCGCAAACGGATATGATTGCCTCACTCGAAAACGAGTGAAGTGGATCAAAGTCGAAGGGCTTAAGCCATTCTGAAAATGGAAATCGCGAACAATCGAAAATAAGCACCAAGCTCATTGATCAAAGAGGCCCAGTGATATAAATTATTACATTTGCCGCATCGAACTCCCGACCCTTGCTCCAAGTATGTGTGAAGACCGCTACGTTGGCACACACACACACACTACCGACATCATCACGAGAAAAAAAGTGACTTAATGTGTAGAAAAAGGGTGTATTAAAAGGGGGCACGGAGAAACAGTAGTATGGGTAGTTTATGTGGGGGAAAATGCATTGTAACATGTAGAAAATGGATGGAGTGATTACATTATGGAGAGATTGAGAGCGAGTGCATGAGGAAAAGTATAAAACTGTGCTGTGAGTAGCCAACTACAAAGTCGTGTACCCACTAAAAAATCGAAATTGAAGCGAAATAGAACCCGAAAAGGTGTGTTACAATTAGACAGACTGTGGGTTGGGACAAAATGGCGGAAGAGATATACACTAATGTAACAAGTATGAGTTCTGACGAAACCATTTGTCGTCCTCACATTCAACTGATCGTCCTAGAATTGCAGTAGTCCAAGGAATGTTTTCTGTGCCATTTGAGCTATTTATTGCTGACCACCTGTAAATTTCTGCATCTAAAATAATAAAAATTACCAAAATCAAGGGGAAACTCTAAGAAGTAAAACAAACCGCACTCCTGAACATGCCTAAATCAAATTCTTCATCACTTTCACTGCCCGAAGAAGCAACATCATCATAAATTCCAGACGCGACAGAAGTCCAATCCCCTCCATGTAGAGCATAAATCCCTTGAGCCGAGTCAGCTGCGGAAGATACCGATTTCATTCGCTTCAAAGAGGATTCCCCCATTACCATAGCCGAGACTTGCATTAAGTCAAGATTCTCCAAGGGAATTACATGAGCTCGTTTACGGGATGGCGCAATTTCTTCATAAATAGCTTCATCTTCAGACGTTACGTAGCTGTAGGCATCATCATAGACTGGATTGAAGTGTTCCATGCAATGGTGAAGGCGGCTACGACGATTAAGTCGACGGATCTTTATGAGATGGTCCTCCAGAGATGGAGAAGCTGTCGACGGTCGACGCTTGAGAGCCACAGCGGGAGTTGAAGGTAATGGAGGAAGATGAAGAACTGAGGCTCTCATGATCGGAATTACTGTGGTTCCACAACGAATTCTTCTTGGATTTGGACCAATACTAGAAGTTGGTGGAGGAGGAAGAGCAGTCCTTGGCCTCGGGGGGACCCCAATAGTTGAAGACGGCACTTTTCGACGTTGAATAGGCACAGAACGGCGCAGACTTGGCCAATGAAAACGTTTGACAGACTTTTTGGACGATTTTGCAGTTACTTTTCGTGGAGTGGCAGTTCCGGTGGCGGTCGGTCGCAAAGACACGGTACCGCCATTCTTGCGACGGTGGATCTTGAACCACATTCTTATCGGTCACCTAAACAATTCCAAGAAATTGTTAGTCATTTCAGTATTAAACTCAAACCAGAATTTGCCATGGGAGCGACACATCCTGCTCTCAGCAAACGATATGCTGAACGAATGTAACGTTTTTGAAATGTAACAAGGAGAAGAATAATCAAAACATCCAAACGAGAACAAGATATCTTAACCTATTAGATTCATTAAGAAATCACGTCGGTTTTGACATAACTTTGAAATTATTATCTATCAGCGTTCCAAATTGAGCCAAACCATCGAGAATAACAAACTTATATAGAAAAAATGATTCAAAATTCGACAGAAAGCGTAAATACCCCAGGGAACTACAAGCTGAAATGACGACCAAACTCTTTAACTGGTAAATTATTCGAACTAAAACAAGCTTCATCAAAATTTCAGACTTTGAGAGGTACAAATTCCACAGTCTATTGCACATTTCTGCTACCACCTTTTGTAAACTTGTAGAATATCAAAATACTAATTGTTTTGACAATAACTCTAGTCTAGACAGTAAACGGGTTTTGTCTAATTACAGACGAATAAAAACACTTCTGCCTACGTCCGGCTCTCCGTACTCATTTCGATCTCAGCTTTTTAACTCTAACCGCCGAAATTCGCATTAAATTAACATTAGTCGAAAATAATTAGTGAATTAATAATAACGAAGAGAATTGAGAGGAGTAAAATTCCTATGGTTTCTCAGAACCTTGGGAAAATTGAACAAACTTGAAATCAAACGAAAGAACTAGATTAAAATGAAACAGTTGAACAAAATATGCTGCCACATTGGACGGATGCGGAATGTGAACGGAGAGAACACAAAGAGAAAACCTACCGGTAACCCGGCGAACGACCGAATGCACAAATGTGTCCATTAAGTGCACTAACACGCGTGCATTCGTTTCTTTCATGGACATAAACCAATCAGAAGTTAAGTTAGTCACCGGCTCAGGTGGTGAGATAACCAATGACATCGAGCCAAGGCTGAGGTGACTGATTATTGGCCTGCTTACTTCATTATGGGTGTGGCCTTGCCGCAGCATACTCAGTGTTGCGTCTGGTGACAAAATTGGTATCAAGGTGAGATAAAGGTAATAAAAGTGGCTTTAATCCTGGTAATAACTGCATTTGATAAGGAAGTATCCTGAAATTTGTGAATATACCTCTGGTTTTAGTTTCCGATAAAAAATAGAAGCAGACTGGGATTAAGAATGATTTTGTTCCAAAGGAACTAAGTAGATAAGGTCATGAATGATTTTGAATTCTGTTGTTTGAGTGGGAGGGGTAACATAAATCATTTAAGAACCTCCAGTCCTAACAGAATTTGAAGATGCATTCTTAATCCTTCGTATTTTCTGTGGTCCATGGTAGCCGCAGACAGATTGTAGGAGTCGACCGCAGCACCTTACACGTCTTCATTGCTTGTTCGCTAAATATCGATTTTTTCCTAATAGAATTTGCAAATTCAATTCTAAGTCTAAATTGGGTATGCTAAATGTGAGCTGCAAGAAAATTCGAACACGTAAGTTTATGTTGTATTTGCATTGAATTTCCTTTCTCTTTAAACTTTGGAGAATCTTAGCACACAAATAATATTTTCATTGCTTAAGGAATGAATGGTAGAATACGCGTGACATGGACTAAATACGTCTAGCGAGCTTGGTAATCAAACTCTAATGTGTTTCGACATGAATGCTACTAGAATGAACTTGTTTTTTCAATCTTTTTTTGCAGAACATAGTTTAAATTTTGGATTGGAGATTATACGAACTTTAAGTGAGTAACTTAATATATCAATTTTCGCTATTTAACAAGCTTTAATGGAGAGGTTCTTGCCACATTTAACAATTTTGAGCAGTGGAAAGCATTGTTTACCTCAAAAATTATCTTTTTCGAGAGACATCATTTAGGAATCACGATACTTGAGTCCCATAAAATGTATGAAAACTGCTTTGCCATTGACACAATTGAGGTATAAATAAAGTTTTCGACCTAATTCAGTTCACCTGACCACTCGATAACAGTTACCGAAGATGTCTGCAATGTTTTCGCTATTTTTATAACATTCAGGTTCAAGATAAACAATTTTTGAAAACAAATTAAGTATTTTAATTGATTATACTTACTTCAACTAGTAAATATTTCTTTTTATTAAAATTATCATGTATCCATATGAATATTTTTTGGTAAAGCTGCGCTATTTGCTGAAATTCTAGCCAAAAAAAACAAGCATTTTAATAAAGATCACCGATACAGCACGTTTTGATTGGTCTTTATGGTTGACAAATTTAAGACTGATTTTGAACCCTTTAAAGTAGTTTTTAATTAGAATGACAAGGTGATTAACTGACTTCCAAGTTGTTAAGACGCTATGCAACACACAATACTACAAATGCTGGTCAGATGAATCTCGAGCGTTCTAGAGTGTTCTGGAAAGTGCGGTGGTGTTATCATGCACGCGAAAACTTTATCATCTTACCAACGAGTAAATTCATGCCAGAGGACTCTTCTGTTGCCTTTATCAGAAATGAGAATTTGAAGGATTAGCTAAAATTTTTTATTCGCTTTATGGCAATATTAATTTAATTTGTTTTGATGAGAAGTCATGCTTAAGTTTTTAAGATTATTTGTGCTATTTTCAAAGGTTTAAATTGGAGAATCTTAATCACTGCTTAATAATCACCCTTTTCTCGATAACTCGGCTCTCACCTCCAAAACACTAACCAAACGTCAGCTACAAAACTGTCGATTCAGCCGTGTGATTGTTACGCTCTCATTACATCCATCTATTTTTCCTTCTCCTCATCTTTTATTGCGCTTCTACTCTTAGACTTTCATTAATTTTTCCCAATAAATCTTGCTCTGCCTGCGATGCAATCCACTAAATAACTGCTTTGTTTAAATACTCTTGGCTCATCACCTTAACTCCTTCAAATTCATAAGTGAAGTAAATTCTTTCTTCGTGCACCAGATTTTTTGATTACCGTTCTTCTTCACTTGTATCTGGTATGATGTCTTCTCAACACGCCGTTACTAACTAACTACAACTGCATATGAGCAGTTGGCTAATTAATACAGGTGATGATGCCTTAACCGAGAACTAAATCTTCTGTCTTCTTCCAATTGTGTCAGAATATGGAAATCTGACGAGGTCTTTTGTGTACTTACCAATACTGGTGTGGTAGCCTTGATTATCTTAATGGATACACAGATGGCTTCGACGGGAGGTTTATTTTCAAGGGAATAGAAGAGGGAAACAGGAGCAGAGTATGAAGAGGTAACTATATGGTCAGTAGAAAGATGGGGGTCGCTGAAAAATTCGGTGGAGGAAACTAAGGTAAATTTACAACTGGATATTTAAGGGCTAAGAGTTGGCAAGACTAATGAATAGTTTAAGGACATGGTGGCTAATCCCACTGGGAACGTAGGCAAAAGCGTATATTAGGTGGCAGTCAAAAGGGAATTATGGCTTAGCAAAGGCAGGAATTTCCTCGTAAGTGTCTGACAGGCATGATATAAGCAATAATTAGACGTCAGGAGAATATGAGACCGATCTTGCTTACCGATAAGTGAGCTGTTAGCACTCGGTTGCGATTAGTCATCATCAGCGTGGATCAACTCCTTACTGGTAAATCCGAATTCAAACTTTTCTGGCTCTTACACAAACCTTCCTCAACCGCTCGAGGTAGTGCCCATAGAGGAAGTTTATTTGATTTTCTACTGCCGAATTTTGCGTTTATCGACATTATTTCTAATTTTTAAGTAAAATTTTTGAGTCTATTTGCTAAAATACCTTTGACACTTCCTTATAACAAACAAAACGTGGAATAACTTTGATTAACAGAAAAAGTGGAATTCAATCCTGGAGGTGTATTCGGTTCTGGCGCAATTAATATCACTGGAAATCAATTCCCTTTTCTATTATACTGAGGACTAACATGGTAGCCAATCAGTCTCACATACCACCGTCATTTCAAAATGATTGCACTTTTTTATGATTTAAAGCCATCTTTGAGCTATTTGCCTTCTATTTTCAACTTAAAGTAATTGTATATCTCAATGGGTAATCTAGACAATAAAACTTTTCCTAGACACACCAAACCATACAATGACAACATGATTAACATGTTATGATATCAGATCCGATCTGGAACAATGGAATAATCAGACAGAAAATAAAGATTCCATTTTAGTCCAAACAAATAGACAGACAGATCATTAAGTCTCTTGGATTGAAAAGCTACCGTTCGCATCTGCATTTGATGGTCGCAATGGTAGAGTTTTGTTTGAGGACTGTTGTGTATTATTTGACCATAGACAGAGACAATCACAAAGTAGGTTCCATAGCTGACTTTGGAACTCCTCCTTTTGCAGTAAAAATGGATGGGTATTCAAGCAATGGTTTTGAGAAAATGCAAATTATCAAATTCCGCCTGAGGTCTTACTCATCAAATCTGCAATTCTGAGGTTCGTGAGTCACACTGTTCCAGTACCTCAATAACATGAGTCCAATTTGACGGGTTCCAAACCCTAGAAAGCCATTACTGTAACTAACTGTACCAATGAAAATATCTAAAAAATCGTCCATTTCTTCACGAATTTCAACGAGCATATTCAAGAATTTTGTTTATAAAACGAAACAAGCCTAGCACGGGGCACAAATTAAAGGTCATCAGTATATCCTGGTTAATCTTCCATATAATCATCAAATCGGAAATAACTTTACGTCACACCTTTATTAACATTGAAGATACAAACTATGAGTGGACAATTAATTGTAATTCCGAATTGATGATGAATTGTCAAAAAACCACATATTCTAAATCAAGAAGTCTTCCTTTCCTAAATGTTAGGCATGGTATTTTATAGTTAATATTTTCACAATGTTAACTAATGAAATAAAATAGTTACAATCAGCATCAGTTAGTCAGTCAGACGAACATCTATTATTTTAATGGAATTTCCCTTCAGACAAATTTTGCTGGTTGCACTTTCTGATGAATTAATAGGCTTTAGAATGCAAGAAGAGACTATGATTACTTTTATTGAGTACATTATAAATGACCTGTTCACTACACCAGCATTCTAACCATTGCTGATCACGTACGCTCAACAAAATCAGTGCACAACTCAACAACTTAGTTTCGTGGTAAACCTGGAAAATGTTTAGTCTTTCACTGCATCAGCTTAATTAAAACTAGTAATCGCCATCTGCTGACAGAATTTGTTATTAGATGTGAGCTGAAAAAGGATTTTAAAGGTCTGTTAGATAACATCCTTTTGTGACCCCCCACCCCTCAACCCCCCTCCCTTCTTTCATGCTTCAGACTTATTGATAATCGATAACAGATAACTTTTTGTGCATTCGCCCCTTTGATAAAACCGAAATACGTACCTGTTATCACCCACAGATTGGTTCGATCTGTCATCCACGTTTGTCTGCAGAGATAGGTGTGTGCATAGTGAATCTTGCTACACCATGTCTGCGTCGTGAAATTAATTTCACGAGAATGAAGCGGCTGTATTTGATTTATTGTCTTTTGAACATAAAGGCACTTTTATGAGCCGGAAAATAAAATTTGTAAAATTTGCCCTGTGGAAACCCGGATAATTAAACCTGTTATGGCAAGCCTGTTGAGTGAATTCAGAAATATTGTTTAGTTAGAAAAAGTTGATGGATGATAGTCCTGCTCTACAGCATGTAGGTTTAGAACACGGATGCTTGCATTTGGACAATCCAAAAATTCTGAATTGATTGATATCTTTCACGTCTCTATCTATCAATCAAGGAAGGAAGTACAGATTCAAAGATAAGAGTCCACCAAAAGTGAGCACAATTTTGCAATATTGCACGAACTTTTGTACTTGCTTATTAATGACACATCATTTGAAATATATCGTTTATATAAGGTGAGAAAACTAGCCTTTACTTTGTGGAACAGAATTGCTCCTGTGCACTTAATCATAATTTGCCAGATTGTGACTCTTCTCTGTATTAATCGATTACAGACCTATCTTCTTATAAACTTCCTCGTAAACAGAAAGATCCCATTTGTAGATGGTTGCCTTTAATTTTCAGTGCCAATAAGTTGTCTTCGCCTCACGAATAATTTAACTTTGTACATTTGTGTCACCTATTTCTTTTTTCAAGATTCACGATCCATTTGTCTTAGTGATATTGAAGGTTAGATCTTTAATGAGGTAATAGGATGAATTTTAGCCGGATTTCGAGACAACAAAATACTGATATAATTCCACCATTTTACGTTTGGGTGGGATTGAATGAACTTCTTTAATCAATATTTACAGCAAATTAGATATTAGGGGTCATTTCTAGTACGAAAACTGTAAATAAACTGAACTGGATCGAACCCAACTGCGTTATCGAATAAAAGTTCATTTAACGCTCTGGTTGTCCATGCTAGCTAAGACAAATGGAATAGTACCGAATAATATATAACCTGTTTTAATTAACAAAAGTGGCAGAATGAAGCTGAAGGTCAGTTATTATTGAAAAGATATTGGAAATGTATAGGGGATTTTAATTGGGTAAAAGGTTATGGCTTACTCAAGACAGAATTATGGATAAAATTAATTACTATAAACGAACTACTGAATTATAAAAAGTAGTTATGTGTTGGAGGTTTTTAGCGCTATCTCAAGTGGGCATTGTTTCATATGCCAATTTACCAATAGTAAACGAATGTCAGATTTCATAGTTTTGGAGAGTTGTACAATATTTATGTTTCCTCAAAATGCATCCGAGTTCGATAATTGATAAATGGGAGGCGATTAAAATATCCAGAGAGCAACATCAAGGCATTAAAGAGTCCCACTTTATCATATTTTTGAACTCGAGTTGTTGAATATTTACTATTAGACGAGGGATTCAGGTTCCAAAATTTAAACTCCATTATTCACCCCTCGAATTTCAGCAAACTTTCGTGGACGATGTCCTGTGCTTATAGACTTGCGTTATTTATACTAGAAGGTTCGGTCTTGTCACCTCATTTCATTCTGTCTTCCATTGGTTGTTATAACAAATGATCTTCCTTAATATTCCACCTCATACAGCTTTAATATAGCAAAGATGCCATAGTTCGCTCGGGGTGGTTTCTTCGAAATTTGAGAGCAACGTACTTTATTTGACAAGATTTGTTCTTTTTTAACTTTAATAATGTTAGCACAAGAAACGAATTTGTACGTGAACGAAGTGTTAAATTCTTAACATGTCATTAAGCAAGCGGAAATGATTTCGAAATTTGAAGATTCCGGAAGATTGCTCCTGAAATCGAATAGCCATCAGAATTGCTTCAAGATTATTTGTCTTTCGTAGTGAGTTATACTTGGTGGCGTTTTTTAAGGATGCAAGTTTGAGTGTCAGTGATACACTTTTGACAAATCAGTTCCGGCATATTTAAAAGTAAACATCTAATATTGCCCCAACTCTTACAGTTGGGTTGTGGAGATCATACATGAAGAAGAAATTAAATTTTCAGCATCTGTGATTTATTCTGAGAAGTAAAACTTACCCCAGTCTTGTAGTATCTTTCAGAGGCATCTACAACCGAAGCAGTAGCAAGAACTGAGAAATATATTTTTTCTCTTCCGTTAGATTCTCTAGATGCCTTAATAGAGTTCTCTATACAGAATGGTAAATAAGTAGACATCGTAGATAGTATGTGTATTGGCTTAGGAGGAGATCAGATGTCAAACAGCCACGTTTGGGTCCACCATTAATTTTGCAATGTCATATGCGAGAGGCACTAAGTTAAGCGCAGGGCCTATACGCACAAGGGAAAAAATCAATGTAGATTAAGGTAAATATGTCATGTGTAGATTGGTTGTACTCTGAAGTGCGCCAGAAACATTCCAAGTTGGGTTCCTTACTGAAATCAGTACTTCTGCTACTTCATTTATACCGAGAGCATTCATATTAAACGGCTTCAACTAGGAACGCATTCAAACATACTTCAATCCTCCTTCTCATATTTTATTAGCCATGAAGAAAGAGTGCAAAATTACA
Source organism: Hymenolepis microstoma (assembly GCA_000469805.3). Classification (NCBI taxonomy): domain Eukaryota; kingdom Metazoa; phylum Platyhelminthes; class Cestoda; order Cyclophyllidea; family Hymenolepididae; genus Hymenolepis; species Hymenolepis microstoma. The sequence continues at coordinate 1,741,551 of LR215995.1, read as the reverse complement.
TTTTTATTACTAATGATAATTGGTTTTGTGTATAAATGTGGAAATATGACATGCCAGCTTCTATAATTGATATTAAGGAGTATGTGGCTGAGGTATAAGCAATTTACATACATACATTTTAAATATATTTATCAAATTCTTACTTTCAAATATAGAAATAAATTATTAAGACGCTATCTCAAATTATTCATTGACTCCACTTGTTGCCGCAGTTCCACATCAAGATTTCTATAAGCTGTCAACCTAGATGATGGCCAAACCCTAATCATAAGCCTTGACATCTGCCAAATTCCGCTACTTGACTGATCTTAAGGCCATCAACTTTAATCAAATTCTCACCATTAATTACTTCTTGCCCAACTATCAGGTTGTCCATCTCCCTTCATCCCTCATGGCAAAAATCTCCCTGTCCATGGTCATCCAGTTTCTCATATTCATACCCTCACCGCAGAATACAACAGGTGGGCAGGTGGGCAGGCTGGGTCTTTGTCTTCAAGCGCTCCCCTTCCCTCATCCCCTCCCCCCCCCCTTTCCACCAATATCTCTCTTTGCAGGGGCCTTGATAGGTGCGTGAGGAGATGGTTCGAGGAGGTAGATGGAATGGAAAACGTCACCGTGGAATAAGACTTTTTATAGGGTAGCTAATTCACGTGCATAGAGCAGCAGAGATTCGTTTGGTCCTGTCAGAGGGAAAGACTTTTTATGGACCCCAGCATCGTGTGTAGAGGCTGAATATCATGGTGGATATTTTTTCCTATCTTGAACTGAACATTCTTTCGTTAGAATTTCGCGAGGTTGAATTAAATAAAAACAGATTTTGGTTTGGGCATTAGATCGCATTTAAGGGAACTCTCTCCCTCTCTTCGGCTTTCTTTTGCAGAAAACTGCTTTACCCTTTGTTTTGCAATGAACTGTGAATATTCAAAGTGGGTTCAGGAGGGAAAAAAAGTGGCTTTCTCACACCGAGATCGGAGCAAAAATGGTGCAGAAATATTTATATTAGATCTATTGATTCTGACGTGATAGTGTCAGTAATTTTGGGGAATTTGGAGAAGGAACAGACATTTCCGTATACTTTATATTCATTATTGCATTACATTAACTTACCTCTGAGGTTGAACCAGTCAAAAGTTCCTGAATTAGTAATCGAAATTGTGATACATTTGATTGTAAACAGGCTTTAGCTAGAGGTGACGCTTAGACGAATGGTTGTAGTCCAATGCTCAATTTCACTTTTGATTATTTTCCTCTTTAGCCAATCAAATCGCTCTGTCTGATAGTATAAAGAGCAATATCAAGAATATAAGAAATCTCAATATTGAAACTCCTCAAATTATGAGGAGGTATTATTTTTATTAGCATTAACGTCGACAGGTTTTGAATTATTAATTCTTTTCTTAGTTGCAAACTCAAATGCCAATTCCACATTTTAGCGTGCAAATTGAACTAGACTGATCTGTGACTCGGAAGTAAATCTTGTTTTTTTTAAAACTTATTTTCACCCTAATTTGAGTTTCTTGAAAAACGATTATTGCTTACTGAAATCTTACCTGAAGTTGGAAACCACTTGTTCTACAATGGTATTTGAAAGCTCTAGCACTCTAATAGGGATGTTGACATAAAATTGGAGTAAAAAGTGTAAGTGAAAAATGTATATTCCAATTTGGTCAATGATTTTGATCTTCTGAAACAAGATCTTCAGGGACAACTGCCATTGGTGAGTAGAGATCATGAAAATATCTTATCACAGAACTCTTTTGTGAGATTTCCGATAATACAATATTGTCCTTTATCAATCGTTCTTGATAAGCATTACTGTATTAAAGCTGTAAGAGGTGGAATATTAAGGAAGATCTTTTGTCATAATAACCAATGGGAGACAGAATGAAATGAGGTGACAAGACCGAACCTTCTAGTATAAATAACGCAAGTCTATAAGCACAGGACATCGTCCACGAAAGTTTGCTGAAATTCGAGGGGTGAATAATGGAGTTTAAATTTTGGAACCTGAATCCCTCGTCTAATAGTAAATATTCAACAACTCGAGTTCAAAATATGATAAAGTGGGACTCTTTAATGCCTTGACGTTACTCTCTGGATATCTTGATATTCTCCTCTTTATCAATTACTAAGCCTACTGTTAATCGATTTCAGTTTCCACCCATAATTACAATTTTTAATTTGGTTTGGATTTCTGTAGATGATAGTATTCATGTAAATGTTTGGAGTATAGAACCCCACCAAGGCTGACCAAAGGAATTTAGCTTCCCCAAGAATATTCAGGAAAGTGCAACTGATAGCGTATTGAGGAAGTCCGTCATGCCAGATTTAAATACTCTTACTAACCAATTATTAATATTCGCTTGGCATAGCGTTAATGGTACATATAATTACTAAGCATTTGCAGTAACTTTGCCATAGCCCCCAGTTTTAACTAATTTACGCTTAGTCTGGCAAATTTTAAGGCCAAATACATATTAGATAACTCTTCTAGATGATAGGAGTACTTTTCCACGGCTAGGTGGGCTTCATAGAGAATTGATAAGGTTTTCCCTAGTGTTTATTGGAGTAGCATCCGCTAAAACTGCTAAACACTTCTTGTTATCATAGTGTGAATAGCGATTAAACTGCTTAAATGTTTTGAATTTGTAAGGGGGGAGGGGGGCTTCGCCAAAGTTTTGGATCTTACTCTGGAATCTTGGTGCTTTCTCATTTCACATCTATGTGAAATTATAGGCACTTTTCTGCTCTTCGTGCACTTATTCCGCGGCACGAATCCCCCCCCCCCACCCCCACCCCCAGGAGTAAGGGCATTAAGACTGCTTGCATCTAATACAAAAATGCTGTCCATTTAGCGTAAGTTGAAAAATGGGAAAGCGAAGCAACGTTTTTTCGATGACCATTTTAGGTATTGAAACCTGTAGCATTTTAGTATGCGACATATACGAATTTGCACTTGACCTAATTTCAATCGTCTCGTTTATTCTGACGTGACCTCCTACTTGAGGTCAGACAGGCCGCGTGGAAAGCCTGAATTCCGGACACACGTTGAGGTTTTGTAAAAATAAGCCTTTAGGATATCAAACCGCTTATCACTCAGACTGCGGTTACTTGGCAGTGCAACTAATAATTAGCAGTAAAATAATTCACTGAATTTAATTTATATAAGAAACAAGTTTCTCTTTCAATAGTTAGTAGACTTGTAGATTTAAAACTTTTCGTTGTTTCCGAGTCATGGCCTAACTTATCGATCTGGCAACTCGAAGTTACTTAAATACAGTTCAGAAACTTATAAAGTTCCATTTCTACGTTTAGACCGCTTAACTGTAGACTGAATACTTCTTATATTCCTTAAAACATGTTGAGACATTAACCTCAAGCCAAGACTGAACTGATGAGATGTAGTTATTTGAAATCTCCTTTGAACCCTAGATACATATAACACCCAGTACTGCCAGTTGTGGACTGTTAAGGACTAGTATGACTTTCCGAATACTCTTCAGAGAGTAAACAAGGAAATCACGTACCATTTTTAATTATCCCAGATCTCAGCAAATAGCTGCTTAATGGTCTTTCGCTTCTATTAAGTGTTATAAAAGGTCGATTATAATTTGAAATATTGGCTATACATGTGAGAAAATAAATAACTAAATTGTAGTTTGTTTAAATTAAATTAGCATGCACGTTATAATATTAATTGAACCAAATAGACCTATGTAGAAGAATACCAATCTAATTTTTTTTGTATCTATTTTTTTTTGTAGTCAAGCAAAATAATTTCATTACTTTCCATGAAGTTTGCTTTTGCATTTCATACATTTTACCGCAATGTCAAACGTATCAATTGAAATCTTAACTACATTAGTGCGCTAATTTTATCTCCCACTAATACTGACAGGAACTTGGTTGCCACCAGTAGGGTCGTCAAATATCATATTACCCACTTGACAACAAGTTCGATAAGTCCTCAACTTTACTTTCCCATTGACCTGCAACATATAGAAACCTAACCTTACTGGTTACCCTTGCACATTAACTGGCTTTCATAAATGATTAAGGGCCTGACTTATCTTGAGGGGAAGGCAGCACGTCACCAAAACCATGTGATTCATCTTAGAGGCTAGAGTTGCGGTCACGGGATTAAAATGAGGAAGATGAAGTTACATCACAATCGCTTTGTTGAAGCCCTCCTTCCTCCCACCTCCCCCAATTTCTCGAGGCATGGTAATTTCCCTTTCAGAAATGACGACTCGAGCATGATTGACCTGACCCGGTTATCAAGTATATCTATTAGTCTACCGAAAAAAAGGTAGCAAATAAATAATCTAGTCCCTGAGTCTTCAGATGCAATTTCCAATGCGTTATAAATTTTATAAATTCAAATTTCCTGGGGAGGGGGAGGGGGGAATAAGTTATCTGCAGGAGGGAAAGAATGAACGTTTTCTCCTTTTAATTCCCAATCAAAAATTTTGAACACAGACGCAAATACGAGCAAATTTTATAATCATATTTCCTTTTCTTCTTCTTAGAGTCTGCAACCGATCTTTATTCGCCTTCGGTGAGAATTAATGGACAAACAGAAATACGGAAATATGGTTTTGAAAATTAAGTTAATCTCTAACTGGGCGATGTTAGCTTTAGCAATTTTCCGAGGTGAAGAATCCAGGGAGCGGAGGCACCACTCACGACTTAATCGGTTGGACAGTTTCAATATGGAAGTGTTGGAATGGACGGCATAAGATGATTTAATATTTGCTTGGAGGACAAACTGAGTCAGATAAGAATTTGCAAAGTATCTCAATATACTCCCCTGATTCCTCATCTCGTACTTTTTTTAAGTTTAGTCACATTATTATTCAGAGATACAAATGCCAAACCTAAAAAGGTCCTTCTAACGTTGCGTTAGGTTTGGACTGATTATCCTTCAACAAATTTTCATAGCTCTAATAGGGGGGGGGGGGGGGGGGGGGGAGGGAGGGAGGTTTGCTTTATTATCGATTTTTTTATGGAATCCAAAATTGTTTTAGCAAATGACTCACTGTTTAATCATTCGAGAGATTATTTAAGATATGGGATTCTTGGATGAAGAGTAATAAACGTACTTGAAATGCCCTTTAATATTTATAAGAATTTGCAAACCACTTCATTGAACCAACTCCACCAATCGATATATTTAAGTAAATTACTTTTGCATTCCATTAATTGTAATTGGAAATTAAATCTTAGCACCTTCCACTGCTTCCATCTATCATACTTTTTAAGTAAAATCCTCAATATGTTATAAATCTTTGATCAAGAAATCCAACAATAGAATAGCGCTATCTAATTATCGCGAAATGGAGATAATAAGCGAAAAGAGTAATTAATTTGCTGAATTTAGAAGATTAGTTGGTGAGGTGCATGAATAATAGCCTTTGATATTGGCAGGAATTTGCTGAAAGTTAGCAATAAATTGTGAATAAAATGAACTACGTCCGGTTCCAATGGGTTGGTGGATTGAGTTTTTGTCGCTTGGACATGGAAAACGATTTCCAGATCAATAAAGGCATTTATAGGAAATTCATTTGGTTCAGGTATTTGGGATATGTCAAGTTGGGCTAGCAAAGTTGATGGTTAGGTTTCTAATAAAGAAACATGAAATACAATATTGACCAATGAAAAATAAAAGAAGGCTGGAAGTGCGGAATAAGTTGACAAAATGATAGTAACGACCTGTTCCATGATAGTTTGTTGGCTTATTCAAGTTCTTGTACTAATGGAAGTGAAATGTTGAATATATTTCGATTTATATGCTACTATTACAGTGCACTATTGTTATTTTCATTAAATCACTTCTCATCCACTAAATTGAACCTTATAATCATCCAACTAAAGCATGCGATATTGAGAGCAGTGGATAGTTGTTGCACAAATATGACACCTTCAGAGTTTGAATTTATTTGTCGTAGAATGCTGCAAAGATGTGTTTTAGATTTGTTCTAATTAAATTAAATTATTAAATTTGCTGAAAGGAATGGCTTTCAAGGAGCAATCTAGGGGGAGGAACAGCACCGCCGAGCCACACCCATGAAATTACTCTTATTTTCTATTACTTTCTCCGGATCAGGTTGATCTTGACACTCCGCAGATATATGTCATCGAGTTTCGATGCAGCCACTTCTAGCGTGCACTATTCACTGCGCATGTCCACACCACGGGTTGAAAATTTTCGAACATGTAATCCTCTCACACTATGACACTGACCTATTAACTTCAAAGTGGGAAAAATTTATCAAGATTCTCGGTACTTTAATGATTTTGCACCATTTAACATCAGTACGGGGGTAATTGTGGAGGACAATGGGCATCTGAAGAATATTTTATATAGCAATATAAATTCACACAGGTAGGTCATGCTTTGCAGTGGGGGTAGGGGGAAGGGGGAGGGGTGGAGGGTGTGGGAGGCATTTTGAGATGAAGTAAACTAAGGATTAATTGTTAGCTTACATTGCGACGTGTCATACCTTTATTGACAAAATTTTGTCCTTTCTACCAGCCAGGTGAGTATGATAGATCAATTAATTCAATTTATCTGTCAATCAGCTTTCACTACTGCGACTATAGATTATCAGTCAGAAACCTATGGTCCAGATCAAGGAATCAGAAATTTGGAACGATGAACAGTATCCACTCGATCTACATGTCAAGAGGCTTCAAACGTACATTTTCCTTCTGATTCGCATTAAATATTCCCAGAGTTATCAGAATTTGTTTTAATTTCAAATATAAGTCTATTATAATTTGAAAATAATATTTAAGTTCGAAATCACACCCAGTGGACAAATTTACCGATTTGAAAATTAGTTTTAACTCAATAAAAGGTTGATGGTACCCTGAAATCTAATCAGTTAAAAGCGTTTTCGATTCTTTAAAAATGTCTTTAGGAAATATATTGTAATAACCTATCTTGAACGAAGACCAAGTGTAATTAAATCGGTTTAAAATATTCCTAAATTGTTTACCTAGTCAAATAACCACTTCTCGCTTGCCAAATATGTCAAGACTAGGTAGTAAGCAAGTTTTAATGAACATATTAATCTATTGAGCCATTTTGAAGTACATGGGCAATAAGTAGGCAATAAGAATTCATTTCATTAGAAATTTATAAGTTGTAATCCTATCAAGGTGAAGAAAAAAGGGAAACAAGCGTCACAGGCACTTATGTCAATTTGTGTGACTGGTACACACCATATGTTGCTAACTAAACTAAAAGCAAATATCCAAATTCACGTGACCACCTCATCCTTTCCTCCCAAAATTTCTATCTCCCTTCATGCGTGCACGAAAACACATACACACGCCATTTAGGTGCGTAGTAGTAACAGTAGCCTACAGTAGTCTCTGTTTTGTCTATGTCGGGAGCATTGATTTCTGATAATCACAACAGTTGTGTACTGTCATTAAGCCCAACATTTGCTGTTCAGGCGGCGTGCTAATAACCAGAAAAACAATTGGCGCGGACGCACTAATGTGCAAAGCACGCGCAGGTCCCTGATTGGTTACAGGTAGCACACAGCGTGCCACGCGATCCAATAGGAGGAGTGGCCTAATAGTGCGCACAGATCGACTGCCACTTCTGGTCAAATTGAATAACGGACAGCAGTTGTTGCAATTACAGTTGCTGGAACAGCCGCAGTCTCCTGGAAAAGCAGTCTATTTTTTGTCAAAAACGTATACGGAGCACACACACATCTAGTGGAACGCTACATACTGTGTGAACAGGCGCAGTGCTAGAATAAGAAGCAACAACAGTTGATACGACAACAGGCGCTAACAATTGTCGTAGTTGTTCAGTAATCTCTTGTGCCTGTGTGCGATCATCTCGGTCATCAGTCTTGTAAGAGAAAGAAGAAACATCACGCACAAGCCGTAACTCTTGTTACTTACCGCTACCCCACACACCTCCTCCCTGTTGTTGCCCTGACAAAGGACAAGGACACACCGATACGCAAACACATGTTGGGAGGTAGTAACAGCGATTACTCGAGCAGTGAGGTAGCACCCAATGCGACAGCTAAGCTGCACGACAGTGAGAGCAGTAATAGTGCTTCACGGAGTGAAGTTGTCTACCCTTATCCCGAGTATGCTAATCTTATGGGATATGAAACTGCCGGTGTCAATCAGAATCGGCCCTTCCCTACCGACTCACATCCTGGCCCTCTTCAGACCCTTGTCAGTCAACTGGTTGCCAAAAGTGAACTGACTTCTAATGAGGGAAACTATGATCACCTTCTCTATTCAGCCACCACCTCTGCCGCAGCTCCCGGTTACCCACCTTTTTATGGAAATCAACCTGCTGCAGGAGTCATGCCACCATCGTTTGAAGGATTCTATCCTCAGAGCTACACTGCATACATGTCAGACCACCTGAATAGTTCTACTGATTTGAATGGATTCGCATATTCAGGTGGTTATCCGACAAATCGCGGATACGAAACGAGTGATTATGCGGGGACTGAATATCCCAGCCAACATCCAGCTACTTCAAGTGCGAATAAGCCCGCAGCAGCAACTGCAAATGCTTTAGATTCTTCATCAACATCTTCAGTGAATTCGACTTGTTCAGCCATGGAGCCAGGTTTCAGTAACAATCCGGGTTTCTATCTGAAGCCTGAAGAAGGTGGAAAGCTCCCCGGTTTCTTTAGTGCACCAAATTCTGGTGTTCAATCTGCGCCGAATACTGCTGGGACAACACCTACTACTTGCAATCTTAATAGTAGCATTGACAAAAACCAAGGAAAGAGGATGGTAGACACTAGACGAAATAGTGGTGATATGAGGAAGAAGGTGCGAAGTCTTCAACAGACACCGAAGAAGGCTGATAGCGTAACCGAGAAGACTGCCAAATCGAGTCTCGGAATGTCAGAGGACCGTAGTCCAATTTCAATGGGAGACTCTGGAGATGACACATGCTCCAGTGATGACGAGCATGGACCCGGAAACAAAGTAAGTTCGCTCGTATACTTTTACGGAACATTTAAATCCACTAACGCCAATAGAAAAGTGAATGAATTTGTAGACGCCATTTGGATTTCGTAAATTTATCTTGCTCACTTTTTGCTGAGAGCTGAGCCACAATTAAGAGTAAATTTTAAACAAACTGAGAAATTACTTTTTTACTGTCTTCCTCTTTTAACCTCTTTTTATTCAAAGTGCATATACTAATTTTTTTTATTTAATTAAAACATACTTGCAAAATATTTATTAAGCAAAAGTGATTATCCTGATAAAAAAGGCCTTTGCATATAGTGAATCGTAAAATATTTTTCGAAATCCGCGATAATTTTATTTGTAGTGCAGTAGGCCAGTAAATGCTTATCATAGTTCTCTTTCTTAAATGCGTATTTGATGTAAAATTCGGTACCCTATGGCTATTAAAAGTTTATCAATGCGGAATCATTTTAATCGATTTTTTAATGGATCTCTTTTTACGAATAACTGGCATCTTCCCCTTTTGACACATAATGCATTAAGATGACTTAAGGACATGATATCCAAGTACAGCTTTCACATATTTGACCTCACCATATCAGATCATTCAGCTAGAAATCGATTAAATCTGATATTAATATCCTCCACGGTTGAATAATTTGATCAATCAGGGTTGACTAGTTCCACTTATAGATTTAATCCATTATCGGGTTAAGTGCAAACCATTCTGTTGGAATACATTCTCCGAGGCCCATTTCATTGATTAGTTCTGGCATGTATAAGGGGGGGATATAAACCTGCAGAAATATTCTTCATGGGACAGCGACTGTGACTAAGTAGTTATCTTACTCATTCCATGCGTATATATTGTCGACAGAAAAGCGTCAGCTGTTCACCACGATCATTGGGAATACCAAGGAGGGGAGAGAATTTTCATCACCAGAGACTACGGTGAAGGAGTAGCCAGTATAAAAGAGTAGGCAATTCTCGCTCCCTTGAAAGTGAAGGGAAAATAGGAGAACAACAGCTGACGTTTTAACATCAAGTGTAGAGCAAGAAAGCAGCCCTAGTACCAGGTACTGTCCAATAGAATTTTGTAGGCAGGGTCTGCAGTTTGCATACATTTCCTTCCTTAGTTGGAGGAACAACTGTTGCATAGTGTCGAAGACACGATTTCCAGGGCGAGAGAGGATAGGGGCAATAAAACATATACACTAGCCGGTTACTAAGTCTGCAGCAAAAGTAACTCCCCTGCCCATCTTTCTGTCAGTAAGGACCCCTTTAATGCATTCATTTTTCACTTGATTAGCCTCCTTTATTAGACATGATTAAAATCAAATAGTACTCCTTTGCAGCTGCTATTAAGCTCATGGGTAAAAAAATGAATGAACCTTTTGTGCATCGATTTAACAAATATAGTAATGATTTATTTGCCAGGAAGAACATGTATTAGCCCCGGGATCTCATGGACAATGCCTACTTTGGGCTTGCAAGGCATGCAAGAAGAAGACAATGCAGGTAGATCGAAGAAAGGCGGCAACCATGCGAGAACGTCGGCGTCTTCGCAAAGTGAACGAAGCTTTTGAAACTCTAAAGCGTCGAACATGTTCAAATCCTAATCAACGTATGCCTAAGGTAGAGATTCTTCGCACCGCTATAGATTACATTGAAAATCTGGAAGAAATGCTCCATAGAAACGGGGTACTTCTTGGAACGTCTCCTACTGGGACATCACCCAGTGCTGGAAATCTTCTACGATCAGCTGGTCGATATCCCTCTACCAATCCCTCTACACCCAGTAATAAAATTAACTCAGTTGATGGGGCGAGAATTCAACGAGTGGTTAGTGGTACTCGCGGTCGAAAAGCTGGTGGAATTTCCAAGGGGGATAAGGCAGGAGACCAGACTCGACCAGAATACTCGAATATAGTACCGACTTCCGGAACTCCGAATGGAACCCAAGCTTCATTCATGAAGATGGAAACCGCACAAGCACCTATGGTAAGATCTTATTCATCTTGCCATTATTTTGGAATGGGTGATAGGGGACACGATAGACGGTACAGATTCACCAACGAACATCGCGTTAAGGGGAGTACCTAAACCAAATCAAGGCGCGCATTATGACGGATATGACAGGTGGTGTCTGTTCTGAGTGGATTCACACAAATGTGTATGATATATCGCGTGGAGAGAGGGAGGCAGGAGCCCTTGATCAGTTATAACTATGTTGTGGGTCCCTAATTGTCGGTTTCCCTAAGGAGCGAGAAAATGCCTGAAGATGGTGGGGAGAGGGGGAGGGGCAGAAAACTAGTTCGAGAGCACGTGGGGTTTCCATCTCGCTGCAAGTTCTCCGCTCTTTGTGAGAGGAAAAGGGGGAGGGGGCGGTTGAATGGAGAAGAATGCAGTTATTTTCGTCCATTAACCACAGAGCTTTGATTTGAGGAATCACCGAAATTAAGAGTAATGTGATTTATAGTGATTTATTTCCCTCAATAAACTGGCCATAAATTGTGGCATAAATTGGACAGTTATTTGGTAGATTTGAGGAGTCAGCCTCATTTAAATCACCCTCAACCTACTTATGATAATTTTTGCTCTCATTTATTAAAATTTGCATAAATATTCGGAGTATATGTAATTAATAAATAGGCTAAAATTGGGATATTTCGCTCTTAAATGAAATTGTTTTCGCTTTTATTACTGTTTGTCGATGGTGACAAGGAAAAGATTCAATAGCCCCAACAGAAGAAATATTCTAGAATTTTGGAAAAAATACAGAAATCGGTACACTGAATATTGTTTTACTTTAAAATATGGCAGGAAGTAATAACATTAAGCTAGGAGCTATAGCAATTATGGCTATTTCTGAGGCATGGTCTTGTATTTTGTGGCCTTCACTCATTACCTCAAAATGACAAATACACTTAACCACTTTGCGTTTAAACGTTTGCGTTTATAGTGTTCAAGTGGGCCTGATAATATGATTACTTAGAGAGTGAATAAATCTTCTTTTATTGTAACACCTCTATATTTCCCATGGAATTTTCAAGGTGTCCTTTACATTAGCACTTAAATGTACTCCGAGCGTATATTTTAATGCACGTCTTGGATACTACAGTTTACAATGTGGCATATTCGTCAGCTTAATTTATCAAATTCATTAGGATGTTGCCTAAATAAAGTTTTTAGCGCCAAGCTTTTGATTGTTTGCTCTCTTCACAAGATCAAGCATGAGGAATTATTATCAGTTGAGAATCAAGTTCTTTCTCTTACTTGGAAGCATATCTGTTGCCTAGTAAGAAGAATCCACTAATTTCTAACTTAATACAAAACGTTTATCACTTATCTTGTTAAATACAACTAGTACTTGAATGAGACGGGTCAGTAATACCCCAGTGTAGTGGCGGAAGACACGTCTATTAGACAGATTTGGGATACCTATATCCTCCTCCTCCTCCTCCTCTCGCCAATGCAGACACAAAACACTAGACAAATGGCCCGCTACGACAGTAGGGGTCGAGACTATTGGAGTGGAGAGGGGGGTGGAAAGATGTGTTCCTGATTAGTATCCCCAAGTTGTACACTGTGGGAGGGGAGGGAGATGGAACCGCGTAAAAAAGATGGATATTTTTGTGGCTGATTGGCGGATATGAATTGGGTCAAAATTTTGGGTCTACCATCCAGTAAGCTAAACACACTCACATTAATAGATTACTACTATTCAAAACTCATGAATGCCGATTTTTGTGTCTGATTGATTAATAAATGTCCAACTGTGGGGCTTGACTATTACACAGTTGAATTTCTAGAGTTTTGGCGGTTTCTGAAGACTTTGTAAGAAATATCGAGTATATAGTAAGTGAGAATTTAAATTTAGCAAAGGCAAAAAATGGGTAAAATTACCATCTATCCTACAAGTATTCAATGCCTAGGGGGAGGGAGGGAGGCAGTGGTAAAAATATATTAAATCTCCTTTAAATTTACAAATTTTGTTATATTAACAATGCTGAGTTAGGTAGGAATTTTTTTACACTTTGAATTCGCCTTATTTTCGACAAAGATTGCCTTATGTTTGCTGCATCCGTCTACTGCTGCAAAATCTTAAATTAAATAGTTAACAGTTATTATTAGGTAATTATAAATTGGAATTTACACATGTAAATTTAAGATGAAATGCATTTAATGGGCTAGATTAATTAAATGTTTGGATATATTATTATGCTAGAAAAGTAGGTTGAACGGCTAACTATATTTGAACGCGAGGCGAATTTGACGATTATGAAAAGTCGATTTTCATTAACTCTTTTTACTGCATAGCGTATATTCACCAATTCAAGCGTTGTTTGTGCAATGTTTATAGTATTAAAATTTAATTAATTTACATTTCCGTTCGAAAAAGGCGACATACCTGTTTAAAGCTGCTCTGTTTAAAATTTCATAAATTAGAAACCGTTACCTATCTTATATCTCGGGATTTTGCCACATTTATTTTCAAAATCCAAACTTTAAATTGCCCACGACGGGTGATTTAAATCAAGTTTAAATGGAGTTTGCTAATTTCCATTTTATATCTTTAGCAAACAGAAGAGCAATCCTATCGAGGATATGCTTCGATTTTGGCTAATAACGGCTGGCCTCCATCGATTCAGGTTCACGATCCCAATTCCGTCAGTGGTAGGTGCTTTTACTTATTTACTTTAAAACTTCGTTTTGAAAGATTGCAGCAGTAGTATTTAATTGTTGAATTGCACATGTAACTAAAAATGTAGAATTGAAAACTGGACAAAGTGAGAAGTCAAAATTTTACTTCATAATTCTACTACGCACGCATTATACCTTCATCCAATTGGTCAATTTTGTTTGCGTCTCCTAGGTGTCACTGTCTCTCCACCACCTTGGCGGCATATGGCTCCCCCTCTGAATTCGAATACCTCCGAAAAGTCCGCCACTGCAGTGCCAGAAAAAGCCCTTTGCTGATTGGTTAATTGCACCTTATCTCTCCGACCTTCGTAGCACGCATTTGTACACTCATGCGTGCACGCGCGTTGTTTCCACGATTCCCTACCTCAAACCGTCTACTTTTGCGCGCAAAACCCTAATTTGTACTGCAATATTCCCTCAACTCTGTTTTCTGTCCACTATTTAGATAATTGTGGGCGTTAACTGTAAATAAATCGTACAAATATTCACAAAACTATCTCCTATTAATGCCCAATTTCTGCAGTTCGTCAAATGATGTTTTGACAGAAAGTAGGCAAAGCATGGCGAAGGAAAGTGCAGTCTTAATCACTTTTCCTTATCGGGGTTTTAATTACTTTTCTGGAATCTGAATCGGTGCATTAGTTATCTCGCAATATTCTTTACTATGGCGTCTTATGCAAGTGGCATAAAAGTACACCTAGTACATGTAAATTTTAAATAGAAGAATTACCTTAATTTGCTTAAACGCGTAATATCTAACCACAAATTTACCCTCTACGATAATAACCCACTCAAGCCACCTTAAATTAGACAAACACTTCAATTGTCGGATCATATTTTAGTTATGAGTATTCGCACTTTACTGGTTGAGAGGTAAACCGATTTCGACAAAGCAGCAGATAAAGTACTATAGATGGAGCTGCATCTGATTACAGTTGACAGGGGGATCGTAATCATCTCACAAAATGCATTTATTGGTAATAAAGTTCCTAACCAAACTGCCTTGGAATTTTGTAGTTGTTCATTCTGAGTGAATGCTGCCTACTAAAAATAAAAGTGCGGCTACCTCAGCTCTGACAAGGAAAGATCATATAGACTGCCTGAAATCATGAAAAGAATTCTCAAAATTTGGAATCTAAAGTATCAAGACCAACCATCGTAATCAAACAATTGATTAACAGTACATTGCAAAAAATAAGAATTTTCATGGTAAACTATGTGTGATGAAAATCGAATATCCACCAAGAAGAGATTGCTCAATGCGAATCCAAAATTCAAGTGCTATAGCACTCAAATTTAATAGCTTAAATTCATTACCAATATCTGTAAAACTCGTTTCTCTTCGACTATCACTGGAACTACTTTTATCCAATTTCAGAGGCTTTCTCATGTTGAAAAGCATATTCATTTATCTTGTTGTAGATAATACTAAAATGGTCAGATTACTACCTTATCAGTAGCCTTAAGAAGCAGTTAGTGGGGTAAGATTGAAGGATTTAAACACATAACTTCCTTCTGTGAACGAAGAGGGCGAAAATATCTTAACTTCAAAGGAGCATCTATTCGAAAACGATGAAGTTATCTGATTTCCACTTAATCGATACCTTTGAATACTTTCATATCCTTACATTCTATTTACTGTGTTCGGCATTGTTCAAACAACTTGGAAGAGTGCCTAACTCCATTCACTCAACAATCTCCCGTCGACTGAAAAGTTGCCATTGTCTCTATCGAGAAGAAACTCCAAAAAATCTCAGTTCTATGCGGTTTTCGTTAGTAGGCGATAAATTTATAAAACTATATTTTAAATGCCAATTTTATAGTAAAAGTTATCAACTTCACAGCTTATTCATTTTTGTAAATAGCTTGTTTTACGAAGGAGTTCAAGAGATTTTAGATAGTTTAATTATTAATTCTTTATTATTCTAAATATCTTTTTTTTGCGAAGATTCAAAAACCAGAAAGAAAAGCCCAGAAATAAGTTTGATAAAAGAGGTACACCAAAAAAAATAATATAAGTTATCATTTGGATCAACTAAATTACTTTAAATTTACGAGGGTACTTTCTCTATGTTAAGAAAAGACCGTCAAATGTACCAATTAAATCTTTTGCAATAAGGATATGGATTATTAGGAACGGAAGGGGGAAGCCTTTTTTTCAAATTTCGAAAAGAAAAGCTTGAAAATCATATAAATTAATTTATGATTGCATTGCATATTTTTTTAAATCTCTATGCTGAAGGATCGCACAAGCGTTCAGTTGAATGAAAGAAATAATTAACGCACTTTAATATAAATTACAATTTTTTTCACCTAAATAAAGAATGGTAATTAAGGTTCAAGGCAAAGATGTGAAATACACTTAAAACTGTTTTCTTACTAGGCTTCTAATTAGAGCTTAACTCCTAAATATAAAACTAATTTGAAATTCTTTCTTAAAAAACCACCAAATTGTTTTATGGAAATAGATTTAAAACATTTGGAGATTTGCGAAGTATCCCCCTCCTTTTCTCTTTAACGGAAGTTGCTTCTTTAGCGAAGCCCTTATGGTAGTGGTTTTGGGAACGCGCTCATCAATTCGTGCGCTTTAAACCTTGTAGAAATCTCGGTGGTTTTGTTGAAATGAATACCTTGTTCAATTGTCATAAGTTAAAAAACGGTGAGTGCTTCATTCCCACACTTAAATAACTTAATTTGAATTAATTTCATTCGGACAATTCTCCTAGTCAATTTTAGCATCTCTGCTTACTTGGTAACTTGACAAAAATTGTGTGCTGGATTTGGTTCTTTAAGTGCTATCTCTTATTTCTCACACCCCCCACCCACGCTTAAATCAACTCCCGACCCTTGTGATTATATACCTCCCATAGTTGCAAATCGTGTAATATAATTGCTTCGCTTTTACAAAAAAAGGGAATTTCGAAAAAAGACACCAGACTTTAATGAGTGGTATATTATCCAGTTGGCCTTCAGTTGCCTTGCTAAAATTTCTAAATTAATCCTAATTATTAGAGTTTTAAGCACCATTCACTTGCAATTCGTTAAATTAAGTGTTGACACGCTCATCTAGTACCGCCAGTTTTATCTCGAAATAAAACGTTAACGCCGTCTTGGTAGTACTCATTTGATAATACTATCAATATTGATCTAATCTAATCACGAATTAAAACCTACCGTCATTTAACTTGACTCTGAGTAGTTCAAACGTCAAATTTCTCATGGCGAATTTACATTTTTTTCAAAGCATCATTTACGGGTTGTTGAAAATTGAAGTGAATATGTGCAGTGTAAATCGCAGCAATACACCTGTTGATCTTTCAGCTGAGAGTGCACACAAAAATTTCATTAATTATGCATTCGCCAATCTGTGTGTTTGTAAAAAAAGTATACGGAGGGGAGGGAGGAGGGGAGATTTTCCTAGAAATGGACTTCCATAGAGGTTCCTCTCCTTTCTCCCTACAACCATGAACTTCCGCACGTGGCAGACCAGGGCAACTTGGATGATGTGGGTGCACATGATTGATAATGGCAGTGACGACCGGTGGATCAAAGCTGTCTTTGTTATCCACTCTCCTACCTTCCCCCTCCTTGGCGTGGAATAGCTTTAGTTGTCTGAAGATAACTGGTGCAGGGAGTGAGGGGGGGGGGGGTGGGTGGGTTGGGGTATGTGCAAAGTTTTCGTTATTTTCTAATGATTGGGACCATTGTGTATTTTTATAAATATAATTATTGAGGTAATTCTGGCAGTCAACCGTTTAATGCAATTTGCAGACGGTGGTCGTCAAAAAACCTGGTTTAACTATCATCTCCACCCACAGGTATTAAAATATTCTTATTTGCGATGCTGACTCCTTGATGGTTAGATAGCCTATTAAAGTCGTAGGTGGCAATGGACCTTAAATTAGCTTGTTGAGTATTCGAAGGCCACCAGCTTTTCCCAAAATAGTTGGCTGGCAAGAGAATGTCGAAAAGGCTAAAGTCTCATCCCGATGTCTCTCGACCCCCAACCAAAACTGTTATGTGAGAAGAGGAGGGGTGGGAGAGCAGAACACATGTCTTATTGCAATTATGAAACTTTGTTTTCCCTCGAACGCGACAGAGGGAAGTAGATCGATGAGAGCTCTATAATGAACAAAGTAAATTGTATTATTAGTAGATTAGACATGCGAGATGCCATGAAAATAGCACTTTTGAAACACGAGATAGCAAACTACCAATAAAGTAAGTAGTGTATTGTCAGAAGCAAAATATCAACTGGAGCGAAAGACTTTGGACACTCTGACTTAATTTTTGACACACAACCCCCCCCCCCCCCCACCTCCTCCTCAACTTACCTTTCGTCCCTTACTGAACTACTTACAGTTACTTGATTTCAGTAACTTTACTAGAATGAAAAATTGTAAGATATTACAGCTTGCTGTGGGTTTTAATATTTTATCTCAAGTAGTGTACAGCATCCATCTAGAATGGAGTCATGTAGATTTCCTACTTGAAGCATGTCTTGATCCGAGTTGTGTCGACATTTGCACTATTTACTGATACAACTTCACACCAATAGAGCTAATGGTGACTGCCAAATCGAGGGAAGATGAAAAAAGCATAATTTGTTTTTTTTATTACCTTGAAGTCATATTTAAACTCAGGTTATCTTCCATTTTCTTATGAAAAGCTTTAAAATAATGAATCTCATTAGAGTAGAAAAAAATGATTGATTTTTCATTAAGGGACAGCAATTAAAATTAGGTTAACAGTAAATTGAATAAATGGTGGACGGCAGGTGACCGGAAAGATATTGAGAGTAAAGGCGAGGTATCAAATAGCCGCACATGGTTTTTGGATCCTAGTTGAACAACGTCTATTTAATAGCGTTCGAAAGTTCAAACCCACTTATTTTTCCTCTGGAAAACTAAACAAATTCTTGTCCACAATATTGAGAGATGAATGATGAATTTTGTATGAAGGTAATTTTAGTAATCTAACACGACTTTAACATGAGCATAGCATAACGTTTCTAATGTATAACCAGGTTGATTAGGGGGGGGGGAGGGGAGGTTGTTACTATTCGAAACGAGTGCGACTGATATTTATTCCAAACAAAAATGGCTACTTATTAAACGGGAGCAGTATGAATAATTCGCTTTTGATTCGAATTGCGCAGCCATCCATCAGTAGAAGAAATAAGTAACGGAAAGCACCTGAAACACGCTACATGGCGGAATAACCCACTGTGGGACGAATTAAGAGTAAGGATTGTATTTAAGTTCCTTAAATTCCGATACTATTCCAGGAATGAAAAGAGTGGACACTTTTTCCACAACGTCAATAGCCACACAAGTAACAGAGTACGTAAATCCTGCCGGATTTCCACAGAACGGAGTTAGCCAAAATAGTTGCATTGAGCTCCGATCTCTTCAATACAGAGATGGTGATTTTATCACTGCCAGCACCCATTATTTCTTTACCTTAATTGCTTGTCTTATTATGTGGTCGTAGTAAAATAAACTAGAGTTATGCGTGCCAGAAATTGGTTTCTAGTTCGAACGCCTTTCAATTTACAGTCATTAGTTGTCATGATACTTGATGGCTTTGCAATTTCCGTCCACAACTTATCCAATATTTGACGGCATTCATTCTAAAGTATTTGAAAAATCAATATTTCATCAAGAAAAGGGGCTATACATTCAAGTTTAAAGACCCCGATAATTTTGAATGCCCTATAAACTAGTGCTCCATAAATCTGAATTTGAATATATGCATTAAGGACGGATCTGATTGATAAAATTGGTCAAATTGTATTTATTGCCGTATAGGTCACAGGACGGGTATACGATGTACATTCAGTGGCAAAGTTAGAAAGGATCAAGGTGCATAACATTCGCGACTTGATATTGGAGCGCTAGGCTAAAATTTTGCAATATTCTTGGATGTCCAATTAGCTGTAGAAAAGTACAACTAGCTTCTAGCAGAGTTTTCCTGTACAAATTGCCCCGAAATTGGCTAATCAGCATCCAAAGTAGCAAGAACTCAAGAGGTATCATATGGAGGGCTAACTACGGACACGCTAGGAAATTATTCGTTGATTGACCGCACTTGCTCGATAGCACTGGAGCACTTTCCAGAATGTTCTGGAGCTCGAGACTCCTTTAGTCAGCCTTGATAGCATTGTACACTCCACAAGGTGACAAGCATTCGGGATTGTTTCAATACACTTGTCGTGGTTGAGGGAGTAAAAAAATTCCAGGATGGGATTTCACGCTTGAGATTCCCTGAATCGCAGCATCTATGGAAACAAAAATTAACGAATTTCGGTGGATTGACTGCCACTCGCTAAATACCCTACCAGAGTTTAAGCATTGCTCTCATACAAGCACTACACGAAGAAAACGAGATCATATAGGTACTTTTGTTTACAAAATACTCTCCTTATTGATCAGGAACTTGTAACACAAGTCTTGGACGATAATATAATTATTTGTCCACATTATAACCGCGAGTTATTCTCCAAAGTGTATCTAATACACAAATGTATTTCTATTAACAATGCACGAGATGCCATAACAACCCTTATAATAAAAAACAAATTAACCGGTCACTATCGATCCCTTTCCTTGTCCTATATCTTATTAACTCTTGGTTGAAATATCCCTTATATGAATTCTAGATGCATTATGTTGGAAGCCTCCACATAACAGGCGCAGTTAATCAGTATTGTCATGTTTCAAAACTCAAACTTCACGATTTGTTACCCAGTGAAATTTTGATAAAGTTCATACACTTTTTAGGCAAATCAATTTAAACGGGCGGCTGGTCATGACACATGAGCAAGGCCAGAGTATAAAACAATTATCAACAACAATTCCGTATTTTGATTAAAACTAACGACTTCTCCCCTACACATAACACATTCCTTCAACCATCAGAAACTAATTAATTTCTTCTCTTTAATTAAGCATATGTCCATGAGTTTTGTAATTTCAAAGTCTGTTGAAGGAGAGTATAACGAAGAGATAAAAGCAGCCTAGTCTCAATCATAAGGATCCCCCATATTTAATCACTTCTAGCTTTATCAAACTCTAACTGTCATGATAGTCTTTGGCTTCTGAGTAGGTTAAGGAGACTAAGCTCTTTTGCAGTACTTCTTTAATTCGGTAGAGCATGCGACCTTACACAACAATAACATCTTTAGAAAATTATTTGACTCGCATATTTTCGCACAACTAACTAACGACAAAAAGAATGTACTAATTGACGAAGTTAATTTCCAAGCAGATTGTTGATTAGTTTAAAGGTAATAACACAATACTAAGAACCATGCGATTCAATTAAAGAAATGGCTTAGCTAGATTGACAGAGACCTGAAATCTGACATACACAGCTCACTTAAAATTCAGTTGCCACAAAATCGGATCACGTTTTATTCTTGCAAAAGAGCACCTCAGGAGTAAGTTTAATGAGGGAGACACAGCAGACACCAAAGAGAATCAGCTGATTATTCAAAATCTGCCAGCAGTCAGATAGACACTATGCAGTTAATCATCATGGAAGAAGAAACTTCCGGCGCGTTTCTGTTCCACGTCTTTCACGGAGTTTAGCTTATTGATTCGAGGACGGCAATTTCGCGAGTCACGACGGAATGTGATATTCAAGGCTTTAAGGAATTGATTCATTCCTGCTACCATGTTTTGCGGACTAGAAACAAGTGGGAAAAAGCATTTAGCATAATAATGATAAATAAAAAGTGTACTTTTATGATAGAGGACAAACTATTACAAGACAAACCACTTACTGCAAATTCAACTAATCTCTCTAAAACCAAACCAAACTGGTTTAAGCGAAGACAATTCTCGTCGTGTACCCCCTACAGACTTCAAAAATAACGTATAGAAAGGAACCGTACATAAAGTAATCTGAGAAATTAGTAAGGAAGTCAGGACTGAAAGCTGACGATCTCATTGCCCATAGGAGTTATTAATGTATTAAAAGTGATATTAATTAGAGGGATGTAAACTTGCGAGTGATACAGATAAAATGTCCATTCTACCGTGATTGGAAGCGAACAAAGAGTGTCATTATAGAAAAATATCAAAACAAAGCAATAATACGTTTGTGAAACCTGAAATAGGACTTACGGATAAACGCATTAAATAAGGACAAATTAGTGCAAAGACAATTCATACGAACTATTACCAAAGCTTCTTCAAAGGCGAGCTTTCAATAATGATAGTGCTGGATATGCTCCATAGGGACTAAGAAATACAGCCTACTACTTACACGATATTGCTAATGCCCTCGTTTATTCTAATGATAGCATAGATTGCTCATTGAAACAACATGAGAATCGCTAGGAAAAAATTTCCCCTCAATCTGTAATGAAGACAACGACTTACCTTGTGGCAACAGCACTAACACCAGGAGTGCCCTCAAACACTACAACACGATCAGCAAGGTAAGTAGCCATGATGAAATCGTGTTCCACAATGAAGGCTGTCTTCTTCGCGTGCATAATGAACCGTTTGATGACCTTGGCGCAGTAAAGACGCTGTTCAGAGTCCAAGTAAGCCGACGGTTCGTCAATTAGGTACACATCAGCTGGCAAGCCCAAACACAACACGATGGCCACACGCTGCAACTCACCACCAGAGAGATTTTGAACCTGCAAGAAAAAGTAACAATACGTAAGTCAACCCACGTGACATGAATTGAGAGTAAAAAAAGCAACGTAATTAACAAGCAGGTAGCTACGCAGTTTAGAGTTCACATCAGCACTTACATATTGGTCGTAAAGTCGTTCCATTTGGAGAGGTTTAAGTACATCAGTGGCGAATTGTGGATGAATGAAGGCGGTCCTAATCTTTTCGTAGAAGAGATTTTGGACAGTCTTCTCGGTCTTTGGACTAATTTTTTGGGGTTTGTAGGAGATATTTAGAGAGGGCATCTTTACACCACCATCAGGCATTAGACTACCAGCCAGCATTCGAATGAAAGTAGTCTTCCCAGTACCGTTTTCACCCAACATCACGATGATTTCAGAATCAGAAAAGGAACCAGCTCGAATCTCGAGTTTGAAAGAGCCAAGGGTCTTGGTCATTGAAGGATATTCATATCGTGCTGTTCGCTTAATTTCCTCCTCAATTCCTGTTTCAGAGACCTAAAATAAGTTTGTAAAGCGACACAACTCATTTAAATAAAGGATAAATAGATAAAGAACAAGAGAATTAATAGGCACCTTGAAGATTAGTGGGACGTCACGGAACCGCAAGTTTTCAGTTGGAACCACACCGTCAAGGAAAATATTAATTCCTTCACGAACAGAGAAGGGCATAGTAACAACACCATAGGCTCCCGGAACGCCATAGAGACAACAGATAAAATCCGAGAGGTAGTCAAGCACGGAAAGATCGTGTTCAACAGCAATGACATAATTGGATTTCTAGAATTAATTAAGAGGATAAAAATGTAAAAAAATTTGACCAACATCAAGCAGATCCCGAATCATGATGGCAGCATTAAGACGCTGCTTCACATCAAGATAAGAACTTGGCTCATCAAACATGTAAATATGGGCCTTCTGAATACAGACCATGGCAATAGCAAAACGCTGAAGTTCACCGCCAGATAGTTCAGAGACTCTGCGTTCAGTCAGATGGGTGAGATCGAGGATATCAAGAATAACATCTTGGTTGCCCTTGTCGTCTTTTCGATCGAGCAGTTCTTGCACGAGACCATTCACAAGCTTTGGAATCTGGTCAACATATTGAGGTTTGGTCACGGCCTTCAAATTATCTTCTAAGATCTTCGTGAAATAGTTTTGAAGTTCAGACCCACGGAAATAAAGCAAAATATCAGTCCAATCGGGCGGGTCCTGAAGGCAGATAAATATGAATCAAACAATGAGAAACGACGAACGTATAGAAAAAAATAGAAAACATAAAACAAACCCTGTATCTACCCAAATTCGGTTTCAACTTCCCATGAAGAATTTTTAAAGCTGTGGATTTACCAATTCCGTTTGTTCCTACCAAACCAAGAACCTCTCCAGGTCTGGGCATCGGAAGTCTGTGTAATTTGAAGGAATTGGGACCAAAACGATGAGTAATCTGACTCTCCAGATTACTGGCCAAGTTAATGATACTTATCGCTTCGAAAGGACATTTTTTTACACAAATACCACAACCAATACACATCTCTTCGGAAATGAAGGCGATTTTATCCGTGGGCGTCACCTCGATACATAATTTGCCTTAAAATATCACTTAAACGATAAATTCACTTACCCATTCGATTTACAGGACAGGACTTTTTGCACTCTAGTTTGCATTTTTTAGGCTTACACTTATCACTTCTTACTATGGCGATTCGCGTGAGCTTCTCCTGAGTTTGTGATTGAGACATGCTCTATTAATGGCATACAACGTGATCCAATGCTGGCTATGTGAAACTTGCTTTGAAAAATCACGTAAATGAATAATTATTAAAACAACTATTATATCATAAAATAATATTATTTTAATTTTTAAGTCCTTACCACTGCTTTAATTTTAGCGGTGATATTTAACTGTGATAAATACAAAACAAGTAGAGGTATTATTCTTTTTTGGCTAGTATTTAAGAACTGCATCATGTAAATATTTTGAATTGTGTCCTTTTACCTATTGCCTTAATTCTTTTACTTCTGAAATTGATTTCAATTTTTTAATGTTTTATTTTGCAAGTTCAAACCTCATATCGACTTCGAATTGACCAACTATTTGGCATTTAACCTTTCATGTTCCATTTTAGTATCTCTTTAATCAAGCTAATTTTCCGCATCCGCAAAAGATGCCTTGGCGTTTCGCTTGTTTAACCATTCTTTAAGAGTTACGAGCTTATGTTATTTTACAATCTTTTATTAAAAATAGGTACTTCTTGTACATACATGTCATCTGCTGCTTCCTGCATAATGATTGAATCCATTTTAATTCAATAGTACCTTGGATATATACAAAAGAGTACCTCGATTTTCATTTTAGTTATTAAGTGTGCAATTTGGCTTAGTCTGTTACTGGCTTTATTATATATGTCTCTCACCAAATAGCCTCCAGGACTGAGCCAATGAAAATTGCTGATGCATCTGAGCTTGTTATTGAATGAAAAAACATCTAGTAATGGAGTTCCATTTACCGATTGCGAATAATCAAATTCTATCTATTTTATCTATCTATCTATTTCTTAAAGGCACACGGAATTTAAAAATCTACATTTAGTTTTAGTCATGACAAATACTAATATTGCCTCGAAGCATTCATTTATTTATGGTAAGGTTGTATTCAAATATGAAGATATCTAAGACCTAAATGATTCCTCTTCTATCATAATGTTAAATAGAACGTATTTGAAATGAAAAAAATAAATATTGAAGGACTCATTCATGCCTCTGTAAACATAAATACATAGGAGAATCGAACTATGACCTCGAAATAGTCCCCTATCTAATCATCGTTGCTACTTTCATTGCCACAACCACATTAGAATTAGAGATAATCCCTTATAAATATACCGATCAACCTGAAGACTAAAACCATTTATCAGCATTTTTCTATTTAGAAGACAAAGTGTTAAGCGGAGGTCACAGGTATTTTCTATTGTTGTAATGATAAAGAGTCAGAGAGAGACAGGATAAAAACGTGAAATTTAGGAGCTAGGAGTAAACGCCGGCGTACAACGAGTGGAATTGGAGTTATTTAGCTGTTTCGTGCCCTTTGCTTGCTTAAGGAAAGGTCAAAATTCATTATACGTCTGTTAGGAAATTGCTACCATATGGTCTAATGTGCTTTCTTCCAGTGAAGGTGGGGAGGGGGAGGGTGTTAAAACGCTAAATTCAGTTTTAGCTTAGTATGAAGGTTCTATATGCACTGAACACACAGAGTCGATGCCGATGGTCTTATCAGCCAAGCAGAACAATTGCATTATGTGTAAGCATACGGCACTGAATACAACAAGGTGCCAAGGATGCTATCAAGAAGTCCATATAAGGGGTCAACGACTTTAAAATGCGCACAGAATCACTTCGCCTCAAAACTATTCAGGTACATATATCTAGTATTACTTTTCTATAATAAACTCCTGTTTATATCAGACCCCTTATTATTAGAAGATTGCTTTATATACCGGTTGTTTTCGCAACCAATGCTTTAGATTTGGATGTACTTTCGAAACCGAGGTGCGCGGTAGACTTGTATCTGAAGTTTACATTCTTTGAAATATTTTCCCATAATTTCCTTTAATAGCGTTCAATTCAGATTAATCTAGCAATGCATTTAAGAGGAAGGGAGATGACATGATCAATTTCTTCCTCAATTCATTCAGTACTCTAATCATGTCATTTTTACCATAATCATTTTATGTAATTGTAGAGTGCTGTCATCATTTCGCACATTCTATATACAGTCTTTAGGGGTGCGCGATAGACTTACCTCCACGCGGTGTGCTCTGGGCAACGTATACGCATACGGCATACTGGCAGTTGACTTCTGATTTCAAACCACCATGACCCGACTCTATGTCATATTCGACCACTTCCACAGTACTCACCTCACCTTGCCTTTTTCTCTACCTATGTCTGTCTATCTTACATCTGTGAACCACCCTTCTGTTCCCACTCTCGACTTTTGAGACTCTGACGTTTCTCCCCTCTGTGGAGCTCGAAGTCAACTAAAGGGCTAATGATAACTATCATAAAGACTGCCATTTGATAGAAATAAACTTTACAAAAATGGCATGAGATTTCCAATTTGCATTGATTATTTCAATCCAGCTGGATATATACCATACATCTGCACTGTGTCGTTAGGTAGACTAAGTATAAACAGCGCAAATGCGTGTTTATTAGAGATCGCACGTCTGATTGGTAGCTCGCACTACAACAAATACAGCTGTCAAGGCGCTTTCCTCCCCATATGTGCGTGCAGGTAACGCAATTTCACATAAGTGTAATGTTGGCGTTATGTAGCAAATCGATATTTTGCAAACTTACAGTATTAGAAGTTAGGCTGCTAGTTAAAAGAGAGTTTTATGTTAGTTAGTCAGTATAAGCCACTTAAACAGTATAAGAACAAAATAGATAACTCTCGCAACTACGTTAACAGTTTTCTCAGATGAATGTGCCTACAAATGAGCCAATCCTACGCTGAATTAAATAGGCTAGATTTTGGGAATAAAATATAGATTTTCCATGCTTATATCTAAAGTAGAAAACAAATTTAGCCCTTATGACTAACCAAATCAAATGATTAGCATCCTTGACGTAAAACACTACTCTTCACGGTGAAAAACCGTGGAACGTACATGTTAAACGTTAATGGTAATGAGAGAGCATTCAAATTGGTCTGTGATTCATTGGAACAGGTTAAAAGTCCGCAAAAACGAAAAAGACAAGAGGCCCAAAATCATTAGACCCACAAAAAAGTGACGACTTTCATAACAAGACAATCGCAATGAACATAAGGTTCAAATGCATCAAACGAGCATGTTAAAACAGACGTTCCAATAAATCCTAAGAACTGCCAATAATTGAGAGCTTATAAGTGGTTAATCAACTAATCAGCAAAGGTTAAGGCCTTTGTTTCATAGTTCCCGCGCGTAAAATTATAAGTAAATCAGCGGTATTTCAAAGCAGCCAAAAGTTAAACACATAGAGAGCTGCCAATTACAATACAAATGGTTTGCAAAAAAGGACAAGTCGGCCACAAATGGGAAGTCATTTCGGGAGTAAGATAACTCGTGTACATCGATCGCCTAGTCAAACCTGTAGAATGAAATTGAAGACTTTACCCGACTTTTTGAGCGCCAAGTTAACTAACAAAATGATATTGTACCAAATATTCCACCAATATAAAAACACACAAATGATAAACGGATTAGGCAACCTCCAGTCGATGTGAATCATTACCACGCCATATTAATATCAAATAGAAATTAACAATACAACCATATACATCACATGATAAAATAAATTAAAAAATGCTAACAGAGTTCAACAAGAGTGGTAAAAAGTGCGCGGAGCAAATACAGGATGTAACGGAAAATGACCCTACTAAGTGCCCAAAAATTAATAAAACTCACAACACGGATTGAAAGCAGAAAGTGGTCTAGTAATTAGGTAAATATTTAGTCCAACTTGTCATGATCGCAGATAGAGAAAAGCTTGTTTGTGATTCAATAAATTATTACACAGAAGAGAGTGAGAGAATGATCACAACAATGCTTAAATTCCATAAAGAAAATTTAAGCTACCACGACTACACATACACAAAAATCAGCTTTCTATGAAAAAAACTAAGGGGCAGGGGATTACGGTCACATTTGATGGAATGCAGGAAGAGGAAAGAGTCTGTAATATAGATATATGACGTCATCAACAAACCATAGTTACAACATACTAGGGAAGAAGAGATATAAATGAGGAAGGGCCAGCCGTAACAATAGAATGAGATAGAATGCACGGCAATCTTCCGAATTATTGGCTACAGAGAATAAGAGCCACTATAAGACCGTACAATCCTAAGACTTCGGCAAAAATGAGAATCAGGATCATGCCAACAAAGAGACGAGGCTGTTGTGCAGCTCCCCGAACACCAGCATCGCCCACAACACCGATAGCAAATCCAGCCGCTAGACCACAAAGGCCTACACTAAGTCCTGCGCCAAGTTGTTTGAGGGATCTAAATACACGTCATCAGAAATATCAGTCTGACTTACGAATCCATACTCTTCATACTGTCACCCTTTGATGAAATAACAACGGAAACAACTAAACCATAAATAGCAACGATACCAGCCATAATAATTGGAACAAGAGACTTCATGATTGACTCAGGTCGCATCACACCCATTGAACAGATACCAGCTCCGGACTTTGCGGTACCATAAGCCGCGCCAAAAGCTAAAAAGAAATTAACTGTAATAACGTATACGTACCACAAAAGACAATTGATGCGGTGGCACCCATAATTCCGAAAAAGGGAGCATAAGTCGGACCGGTAGACATTTCAACGGTTTGATGGCGATTTTACTGACGAGCAAAACCCGCCAAGCTTTAGCGCAGTAAAACACGACATGCGTGACAAAATGTGTTTATTTTCTAAAAATAACATGACTAAAATGTCGAAGGCATTATTTAATGGCTTTATTAATTTATGTTATTGACAAGTTACTGCTATATGAACGCGTCAACATCTGCTTCATGAGGATATTAATGAACATTGATTTTACTGTTCAAAGCTCACCTTCATGTCAACGTCTTATTTACTTCGTGTTAATATGATATTACATACTAACATTAAAGGACCTGAAGTAAAGAAAAGCTTGCTAATTTTTTAGCAGGGTTTAATTCCTTGTAATTTAAAAACCAAATATTAAGTATAACTGTGGTAAGTACTGAAACATTTGTTAAAGTCAAATACGTTTAAATAGTAAATTCGTTTAATAGGTTTTGTGCAGATGAGTGGTCCACAGGTGATTTTTAGATTAATTTACAATATTTCTTGGACATCATTTGGATTATAATTTCTCTAATGCGACGGGCAACTGTTCATTCACATCACGTGAATCTGTTAAGATGTACATTATTTACGATTTCCACATGGAGAACTTGAGAAGGAAAATTCGTGCCTATAGTTAAACGAATGGTGTTTATTATCTTTGTTTTGGTTTGAGTTCATTTGAATATTTACTCATTTTTCCAAAAATGATCTCTTTAAATATAATTAATGGTGACAACGCTACGAGTTTGAACTTAATTCGCTGGAAATAATCTGATCTTTAGGCAGAAGCTGTCTTGCTAGAATTTCTTTCTCAGTTTCTAAAGGGTGTTTTGCAGGCTTCGAATTAAGGAATAACTAAATCTTTTAATAGAGTCAGAAGATCTAATCAGTATCTGACAGTCAAAATCCCACAAAAGGAGTTTTTTTATTACCATATAATAAAAGCCAATTTTGTAAAGATATTTTTCGAAAAATTAACCTTCCCCCTTCCTTTCCAACCTGTATTCTCATATGCAATATTAATCTATTTCCGTTTTAATTTCATCTACATATGTGCTCTTCTTACTCGTGCTACCTTATCTCCTTTTTATCTGTCTTCTTCATCGGTATCATAGCATAGTTAATGGTTAGAACTGCACTTCTAATTAGTTGTTCTGTAGACGATTTACCACACAGCATCAAATGAGAGATTGTCTTATAAGTCAGCAAAAATTTTCAAATAGCATCCCGCGTCGCTCACTTTTCTTCCGGTTTCAGCAGAGTTCTTTTGATATTTTCGACAAATCCCACCATATGCCGTTTGGCTGGGAGTGATACCGCGATATAAGGATGTGGTCAACACGGTGAATAAAAATGTACTTCATTGTCGGGAACCAGATCCCTGAGAAACCTGGGGTCTTGAAGCTGCGGTCAAGAGCTCTTACGGTTTCTGTCGTATTTGTACTTACGGCCATTTGGAGCGTGAGTCCACCATTAATAAGACCATCAAAATCATCAAGAACTCTGATCCAAAGAGTGATCGTTGGGGACTAAGGTTTCTCACGCTGTTTGCCACAGTAGTTTGACATTTGAGGCGAGTAGTTTTGTGTCTTTACTCCTTTTCGGTCAGTATGTGTATTCATCCGACATGTTTTTGGATGATATGAACTGTTAGCATGAGCACAGTCAAATGAAACCTCTATCATTAAGCATTAAAAAGGTTTTTACAGTAGATAATAAATAACGTCGATGGAATAGCTTCAACAAATCCCCTTGTGTTGTGATGACAGAGCATACTTTATCAACGTTAACGTAACAGGAAACTTCCGGATAGAGTCTGTCAGAATGTAATACACATCATTTTTAGAGGCAGGTATCTGTTGATTCGCTATTAGCCGTCATAGTCCAACACCCACTCAGTAGTCTTTTGATATTTGATTTCGAAACCACATTCTACCAAAATTATTTATCATGACGGGAGATAGTTTGTTGAATAAATTCAAAAATGGATATCAAGAGTATATTGTCTATTTGAAGAGTAAAGTGATGAAGGTATAGACAATGGCAAGTATTTCTTCACTACTTTTGTCCTTAGCTCCTTTTCGTTTGGATTAGCGAACAGAACTCATGAGCCAAAACCTCTCTGAGACATCAGAAAACATGGGAAATCGCTACTCCAACACCATAACTTGAAGTATTGGATAATTTTGGATTCTTTAGCCTTTTTTCCGATAGACTTTATAGATGTGACTTCTGTAAGGCCAATCTAAGGAAGAATAATTTCCCTCATAGCAAGCACAGTGGTGAGGCTTCCTGACTGAAATATTTTAGTATTTGCCCTTATTCCTAGACGATTATGAAATTCCTCTGATATCCATATTTAGCGGTGTTAATTCCTTCATATTTTTCGCCTAAATCACGTAAGATAATACTATGATTTTGTTCGTTTAAATTAAGAATCCTTACACGGACATGCGAATAGCAGGAATTCAACAAACCACAGAGAATTAAAAGGCAATTTAAGTGATCGTTTGAAATAGATTGAAGTAGAATTATTCAAAATTGCCATTTATCTGAGTAATTAACGCAATCCTCATCAGTCTTCTTAGTCGATTTTAGAATTTTGAAGCACTTGTAAAGCTTATATGAAATTTTGCTTCCTCGATTTCGAGATGAGACAGTCTACAACCACTGAAGATGTCAGTAGTATCTTTTGTAAACAGAAAGTTGTACTTTCAAAACAGTTATTAAAATGAAGGTCTGCTTCCGTATGCAATGAAGAATGAACATAAGGACACAGATTAAGGATAGGATATTCCGATCGTTCAAGGACAGACAAATCGTAAAGTGATTCACTAGTTTCAAGAGGCTTTCCTGGTGTTATTGTTGTCGTTTCATTCGATAAAATTGCTCTATTATTTTTTCGGATTTTTTAAATTTAACTTAGCACTCGTTTTCAAGATAATAAGAGAAATATCCATAAAAGTGAAAGACGGATTCTAATAACCCGTCACTTTATAAAACGATTCGCACAATAATGAATCTTTCAAGGCTATTCATTGGTTTCATAAAACAAAATAGTGAGAAAAGTATATTTTTTATATAATGGAAGGAAAAGTGCAAAATTAATCTTTAATATAGTCAAGAAAAATAATTTCTTTCCATTGATTGACGCAATCTCAGTTGTGTAATCTTTAGTTTTAAAATTATATCCAGGTTCTTTAGAATGAATTTTTATACTTTAATCCAATTCGATCAAACTTTCCCTCTCTTATTTGTTGTTTTCCACAGAAGCAGTATATTTAGCTTAAGACGTTCCATCCAATTTGCTTTATTAACTCTAGCAGACTCTAATCTCAAAAATTCTTCTGGTTAGAGGAAGATTGACGAGATTGTTTAAGAAACACCTTTAGTAAAAAATGACTTTTAGGCGTCATCCATAAGAAATCAACGAGGAAATTCAAAGATTTCCGCAATTAAAAGCAATAAAGATATTCAAATCTATCGAGATTCCCTAAAGGGCAATACCTAATTAAATCAATATTTCAGAAGGGGATATTTGTACACTTCATTTATATTAAATATCATATTTGCGTTAATATAGGGCTAGAATTAGGAGAATAATATAGCTTCAATTTTTGCCGCAGCTCAGATATACTTTTAACCCTAAGGACAAACTAGTCACGTACGGGGTCAAGGAATCTGATTGAACTGAAGTTTAGTCTGATGGATATTATATGCATACAAACACATTTCCTAAAAATGAAATTTCCATGGAATATAATTATCAAAGTGGTTAAGTGATTTGAGGTATAAAGTTAAAATTGACGGATAGGGGTATTCTATCAAAAAGTTTTCTCGTTCTAACAAATAATGAATGATACAAAAAGTGCACCATCATCTGAATCTATATTTTTGTTTTAAATCATTTCTGTTACTTTGTCGGAAAAATGCCAAGACAAAAAATTAAGTTTTAAAAATCAAGTAGCCCTACGATAATGGAAATCACAGTTCTTGAGCGTCATCAGACCTGAAACTGTTACTGCTTAGTACAACTGCAAAAACACTTCTCAGGTTTGTTCGATAGTCCACCATTACAACGGTGACAAAATGAGCATGTTTCCACGCTCCACAGGATTTAGAATAACTAAATGTTGACTCGATAAACCGAAGAAGGAGATGTGACAGCTGTTATATAATGCGTTAATCAGTGCTTTTGTAAAAGTGTGCTACATTCTGACGTTCATACGCCGCATAAGCGTTTTTTAGATTTTGCAAAATAGATCTCAATAGTCTTTTTTCTAGGCGTGTCAGAATCAAGCCCAACTTCATTACTAATCGTAAGGACAACGAGAATAGATGACTGGAACCTACCTGAGCCATGAGAGAATAACTTGTATCATGTTACTTTGAGCAAGCCATTAAAATAGGAAGATTTTGATCTTGGCCCAATGCTCCCTCAATACTGCAAAGCCATTCAGCATCAACTGGAGAGTTCCAGTAGAGGCTGCTGTGACTGCAAGAAAGCAACGTAACATAAAATCTGACTTGATTTCAATCGTGAAGCAGATTTCTTCGAAAATCTGAAGTGTGAGTGACATGGGAATTTATGTATGATTACCTGAAGTAATTGCATATTTCAGCCTCTACACGACTCTTTCAACATAAATATACCTTTAAATACTTAAAAACCAAGATCCCAAGGCTTTTTGGACAATCTTAAATGTAAAAGTATGGCAAGATATTGGTCACCAAAGGAAAGTGGGACTACAAGATCTTTTGAGAGATCATGGTTCACATGAAGTAATTTCCATATTCCAAACAGTGTCCACTCGATTTCAATCGCAATTTTGCTGCATTTCTTTTGAAAATAACCTCTACAACTGGTTCTTCTTCGTTAAGATATATAGCTCATAAAAGTGGAAGTTACGCCTCCATCCAATTTGGAAAATATCCTTGAGTGAATATTCTCTCATGTTGTAAACTGGCTTGTTAAATTTGGCAGTGCAAAACACACGTGGATGCAAAATACCACAATCAACAACCATATAGATTAATAGCTCAAGAAATATATATATATACATATACATATATTACTAATAACTTTTCTGACCGTAATCTGGAAATTTCCAGGCTCAATAAATGCAATATCGGAAGCTTTTCATGGACTTGTCCCATTCTTAAATTTAATACTTTCGTTTAAAGAGTAGTCTAAATGTACAACTGGGCATAAAATGAAAGCACATAAGGCCTATAAAAGCATGAAAATTACACCAATGGGAATAAAAGTGTGCCATCCTAAACGACAATGGTCACTATCGTCTTCCACAATATGAGCCATGAAATTGAGTATATGTCGGCATACTTGCTTCTCATTGGTCTATATTTAAGTCAATGCATGTCAATTCATTGGTATTTGAGAGAGAGATGAATAGGGGGTGGGAGGAGAAAGAAGAGTAGAAATCACAGAAATTTATATATGAGGAACAAATTCGGCAAGTTTCTCTGAGGGGGGGGGGATATAATTGAATAGTAATGGTAATATAAACACAAAATGAGTTGGTTGGGGCATCCGCGTATGCTTATACTTCACTCCGGTCCAAGGGCAATGTACGTGGCAATGAGAGCAAAGCCCAAAATCAGGGAGACAATCTTTCCAAATCTGTCCTTAAGGCCCACCTTATCGCTCTCACCAAATTCATGTGGAAGCATCTCACAAAACACAACAAAGAAGAAAGTACCACAGGCCAGACCTTGGAGAATTGCAATGGCCATAAGGAGGGCCGGTGAGGACCGCTGTGTAATGAGGGCCCAACCAATTAGAACTCCAACAGGAGAAGCTAGAGAGAAGAAAAGAGCTCCCATCCACTGAGAACGCGCGATTCCACCAACTTGTTGCTGATGTGATGTCGCCAAAGAGAATCCTAAAATAAGTAAGGCGCTAATTTATGACCAGACGCTACTAACGTCCATTTCAGGACCACTAACTACAAATTCGTATATACTCAAGAGGAGACTGAGTAACAATAGTTTGATAGCCACGGGAATGGATAGTGTTTCAGAGATCAGACAGCAGACCCGAATAGTGGTTAGCCTTTTAGCTCAATGTATAGTAGAGAGTTTAGTTATAGGTTAGACAATTTAATTACTACAAAATAGAGGAAAGAATGAAACAAATGAGTGGGCAAATGATGTTGCCGTTTATATTCTTAAAAGAAAATGCATCGAAATATATAGCACCAACAACTTCCCAGCAGTGACATGGTAGGAGAGATTACCATACCTCCAAACTTGGACTGAACTCACTTGGACTGACTTTGAAAAAAACCTCTGGTACATGATGTACTACTTTTCGATAACTTACCTATACTAGCGGCCATGATGAGCTTATGAAGTAGAAGGGCGGAAAACAGTGCGACCACTTCAGAAACACTTCTTTGTAAACCCACAGCAAGGCCTTCGAAGACAGAATGGACGGAGAGGGAGATAAGTAAGAGCATGATCTGAAAAGTAGAGGAACCAATCCCAGCTTCAGAAATCAATGCATTATGGTCCGAGTGACCACCGCCGTGTTCGTGGTGGTTGTGGGGAGCTTCTGCATCCGAGGTAGGTATAATTCGACGCTTTCTGTGACAGATATGGGCACCCTGTTCTATTGTCAATACCATGAAGAATCCAAATAGTGTGAAGAGGGCTGCGAAAGGGTAGTGAGTGTTGATTTTAAGAGCACTCAAAGCAATCTCAATTGCGTCATTTACATCGGGGAATAGATCCATTAGGCCTATAGACAGAAGACCAAAACCAGTCATTAGCACAGAAAATTATAGATAGACAGACCAGATTTTACATGAGAATGTTCATTTACAAATGAAATAAAGACGTATCATAGGCATTATAATATTTGCATGTGATAGAGAGGCTGATTCATAACTAATTACGGATCAAAAGTAACGAGGCTTATGACAAAATATTAAAAGTGGAATAACTCAGTTATGAAATTATCCGATTATACAAATACAGCTGCATAGATACGTACAAAGTTATCAAGCCACAAAGCAGTTTTGTTAATTCATTCTGTCCAAAAGATGACGCACGAGTGTTTAAGTTAACATGATGAAAGAGATCCCATGTTAGGCGGAAGCGATTTGCTAACACTACAATTTACGTCCGAAAAATTTGATTCACTTGTGGCTCTACTCTTTGTGATTGGAGGATTTCAGTAAGCATGAAAAATCAACAAACTCCTATCACTGTTTTATTTACCAATCTCAGAACTAAAAGCAGAAAACATCAAAGCGGTTTTTTTGAAACTGTATCATCCAAGGAATTGAAATTTTTTGTTTTAATGCCATGATAACCAACATCAATAAGAACTTAATTCAAGAACTCAAATGACAGTACAATAAAATGTGTAATTCAATTGATTTATTAATACATTTGCATAGTGAAATTAAATAAAATTATCATTGATTTAGAATTTGCGAACTTTAAATAATATTTAATAAAAATTTTACCTGACTAGCTAACTTTTAAAACCAAAATAGTTTGAGCAAGTTAAAAAAGAAGTGGAATAAGGAAGATCTTTTATTAATAAAATTGGTAATTGTCCAAAAAGCCTTAAACTTCCATAGAGAATTACAAGCTCCAATCGATGCGGACTGACAAGAAGTGTCATACGCAGCTTAAGACCGAAACTCCATACTGGAATTGTGAGCACTTTAATGCACAAAAGAGACTATGCTGGTGGCGCAGAGGTTGGTAAGTACATAAATTGAGTCACGAGATGACCAAGGATACTAGTCGGGATGTCTTCCCACTAACCACAAAGTTAAATGTTGCTAGCACTTGCTTGAATAGCTTTGGAGATGAGTGCTTAATTACAACCAAAATTTTCAACAATATCTCGTGTTATATAAGATTTCATTTCATGTTTAACTTATATGCATATAAGTACGTCATAGCAGATTTATGAAGATGTAAAGTCTAGTTATGCAATTCTGGAAGAGAAACAATCCACTTTG
This sequence comes from Hymenolepis microstoma, assembly GCA_000469805.3. NCBI lineage: Eukaryota > Metazoa > Platyhelminthes > Cestoda > Cyclophyllidea > Hymenolepididae > Hymenolepis > Hymenolepis microstoma. The sequence goes on along the minus strand of LR215995.1, from coordinate 1,704,857 downwards.
TTGGAGCATAATCAATACCACATGATTTAAAATCAGTTATTTTGTGAATGGAAAGCATATCAAATCAAGAGTTAATAAGGAAATTTGGTCTTCAAGTAATAGTCCCGATCAGCCCACTACTACAGTAATATGTGTCAGACTAATTTAAAAGGTATATAAACGTATTTTTAATTTGAATAATCCAATAGTTCGAATAATTGAGCCAGTTACAAGTGTCGTAAATTGAATGGTCACCCCACTGGTCAGATCAGTGTCGTGGTATAACGCAAAGGCTGGTAATGTGATGATTAAAAAGATAAATACATTAAATAGAGCGATCAATGTTTAATGCGACCTCATGGCCACTAAAGGGAATTCGGGCGTTTGGTGGTAAATGACGTAGCAGTTGATCTGGGTCACCAATCGCTACATTTGATTAGAAGGGAAATAAAATGCAATCGTTTTTATGGGAAAGCTACTTTTAATCACCCCCTTCTGTTTGACAAGAATTAACCGGTGCGCCAATGAATATCGGACTCACGAAATCCAAGTTGATAGATTTGCAACTTGACCCCTGCATTATCAACACGCGTGGAATGGCATAATGTCGGTGTACATCATATTCCGTTATGCATAAAATGACTCAGGCTTAGCCCCGGCGTATGGTTTTAAGGAAAGTTTGTAAAGGTGGTTAATACACATCAACCGCTAGAGGGGCAAGAGAAGATACCATTGGAAGATATAAAACCACAAGATCGGTTTCCTTAAGTTGTGGGTTTAAGATACTTTTTAAAAGCAACCGTCATATCGATCATTCTCTCTGCCAACATGCTAAGGCAAGCCGACCTGGCTGTGGTAGTTTATTACTTATTATGTAATCTAATGTATCCAAATTTCAATTGGACTATATACAATTTCGTCTCATTCCAAGCTTCCATCCTGTTTCCCGCTCCCACCCCACAGCCACCAACAGACCAGCACCAATCAAGTCAGAAACCGTGAGAGAATTAAAAATACACACATAAACCTAACAAAAGGGAATTTTCTTGGAAAGAAAAAAGGCTTTAAAATATGGAGAGCTGTTTGCTGCCATTGTATAATTAATAGATTGTGGCCAGGACAAAGGAAGTTCGGTGTTCTGTACCATACCGAAAGTGACATTGAGTGCTTGCACTGAGTCACGTGATACCCCGACAGCTATTTTGTGTTAAGTGGATATTACTCAGTGTTGCGTTAACACTTGCTAATAACGGTTGTGACTACAGTCCTGCAAAATGCAATTTCCAATCGAACAAAGAGCGTTTATCGTTGAAACTGATTTGAGATGTAAATAATTTTTAACCTTATATGAAATGTTCATCACAAAATATCTACCAGCAGTTGGTCCTGTTTTTTTTCCAGAGAATTATTGGTAAATATTGAACTACAGATTCGTTTGTTAACATCAAGCGTAACCGTCTACATCCGGTTAGTTCACCGGAAAATATTCATCGTGTTCACGAGACCCTGCTAAGAAGTTCCTCCCAATAAACGCACCTACATATACGAGCAAGCATTATAGCCGACGGGCTACGGACAACGCAAGGGAACAACTAAGAGTTGGAAATGGGCATTTGTAATACGATTGGGATTTCCCAAAACCAATTGTGACACACTGAGAGTTGCGTAATATTCGTAATATTCTGTATTTACTACTTTTAAATGAAAATATTATATTGGCTTGTTTTTCACAAGGGACTTCTTTTGTCTTGGCCACTCGGTTCAATGAATGGCACTTCAAGCTCATAGTCCTCATCAATACCACCACGACAAATATGGAGTAGTTTAGATAATGACGCCAAATTATCCCCCTTTTAACTTAAGCAAAATTCTTTTTGATTCAGTAAAAGTATAAATTAAAGATGGGAATAGACGACTGCAAACCTACTTCCGGTGCCTTGAGATCATAATTGCCATAAACTATGCTTGTGTTTTGCTATTTAAAATTACTGAAGCACAAGAGAATCCTAAACAAGTACTAAGATTGAAAAAAGTAATGTTAGTAACTAACAGCAGGCAACCACAGTCTCAAGCCAAATAGAACACTAATTGAGCGCCGACTAAGGTCTACTACAGAACAGCGACTAAAATGCGAGAGAATACGGGGAAACCGTGAGAAGGTAGAACAGAGAGAAAACTTGCGAGATGGACGAGAGGACTCTACTGGTAGATAAATGACAAGCGTGTGTCCGCATGTGAATCACATCGAACACCTATAGAGGCAAACAGATGGAATGGCTTCGGGAATCGCTAATAGGGTAACTAATCCTTGGTAATGATCACTTAAGTATCTCCTCCTACTAATTAAAGCACTTGAGGATACACGGTGGTTTTCTGGGAGGAACTTGATGTTACGCAGGATTAAATACTTCAATTACCACTACGAACTTGGCAATGGTAAAAAAATCAAGCGCCACTGTGAGGTCAAGATACTTAGATGATAACCTGGATGCCAATTTTGGAAACGCATGGAGAGTCATCATTCAAAAGGAAAAAAAGTAAGGAGGTTTCTGTACAGTAAATTCTAGTTCACGTCTCTTCAAGTTGCAAAGAAATATAAAATTTCCTAATTAATCGATCGAGAATTTAGTCCCATTCAAATCACATGCGATGTAGTGCAAATTACTTTAGGACAGCAATAAGTTTCGCCAAAATGTCACCGACGATAGAATATAGAAAAAAACCAGAGGTAAAAGCAACTACAATTGAGAAGAATATTGAATTTGCGTTGAGAAAAATTCACTTACTGTCGGTGGTGTAGTGGCCATAGCAAACACGTGGACAAACTCAGTCTAAATCTACGGTAAATCAATGAATGATAAGATTACTGTGCAAAAACAGGTGATGAATTTCTCATCAACCGTTACAGGATGTTACTTTTTTTGCCCCAGACCAATGTCGGAAAAAACTACCTTTCAGTCGTCGTGTGCGCAAAGTAATGAAATCTGGAGGCCTTTAAAATGGAGGTAATCAAAAGTGGCCAAATATAGCAAAGATGACTGATAACCACACACGAATAAGTATTCCAAGAACACGAAACAATTTGAAGAATTTGCGAATATGGTAAGTCAACCACCCTCCTCGGGAAAATTAGCCAGACCAATGAAAAGGATAATCGCAAATTCACAAGCTGAAAAGAAGCTTGTTTTTCTTACGGACAATTTAACAGCAATTCACAGCTTATGAACAAGTGTCCTCCTCCTACTGCATAAGGAAAAGCAAGCATCTAATAAGTTCTTCCAAATGAGATGTTTATTCGCTTGCTTGCCGAAGTGTAAATTGGTGTTCAAAAAAAGTTGTGAACCTATTTTAATCCCCCCCCCCCCCCAACGCAAATTACAACAAAGTAAATATTCACATAGATAAACAATGTTGGATCTGTGACTCCCCGACAGAGAACAGGTCAACCATCTTACGAGGAATGTTAGTTTGATTAAATTGGCAATAAGTTGAGAGAGCTTACTGTTGTCGTCAGATGCTAGTCATTAATGTTGATGGCGCACAAAGCCGATAGTGGTAATATCGAATGGCGATTGAAAGGTAAACATTGGTCAACTGCAGTAACAGAAAAACGTGGAGGTTCCAGTGAAATAGACCTAGCTGGTTTAGTTTTCCGCCCGAATAAGATAGAATGGACGACGCAGTCTCATAATTGCTCAATAGAAGAGTTGGCAATAGGGGCCTATCAACCTTAAGTTAATGAGAGGACTGCGACGAATTGGATTTTTTTTTGGAGAGGAGGGAGGGAGGCGGAGACTTTGATTAAGATCCCAAATCAATCGCAAAATTAGACGTAGATACTGAGAGATCGCACCTTTATAGATGCATGTTTTCAACCGCACTGCAAGGGAAATTAACCCTTTAACGCCCAAATTATTTTTTTTTTAAATGCACCCAACTACACTCACGAGCGTCTCAGTAGACTGATGCCGATGTGATGAGTCTTGATGGTACAAGACGAAGGCCATAGACGTATTGGATATGTTTCAAACGGTGCAATAGCGCCTTCTGTTACGAGTCTAGTAGCGATGAAGCTTATTTTGAAAAAGGCGTTAAAGGGTTAAATGGGACAGATTGCAGTTTTCCGAATAAATGGCAGAGTAGAGTCGAAACCAAGAAGTTTAACGCTCATACGAGAGTACTGCATAAAAATAAAATAGCCTCGATCTTCATATTACGGCTATCTAGATCCAAATTTGACGATATATAAAATCGATACATGAATGAACCTGCATTTAGAGACTGAAGGCAAACGGATGGATATTTTATAAAATAGATCATGTATTGAAATATTTACAAAGACAATTGGGATAATGAAACTTTGAGCTTCGGATAAGAATCTTGATATGCCAAGAAACCAGGCTCTCAGCGAAAAAGCGATATAAAATCAACCAGTCATCTACAGATAGGGTCGATAATGAGTGCGAATGGAATGGCCATTTACTTTTCAATGAAATATCTATAAAATCGTGCAATTTCCCGAATTAATTGCACTTTTAATGAAATAAAGTACATTCTTTATCCTCTCATTGTGCAAATGAATGCCAACTAACAGTACGAATTCCGCTTTTAACACAGGAGTACACAGTAAAGTTGATTAGAGGAAAATGCCGTGTTTAGAACCTTTGAGGCAATTAGAATAGTCTTAAAACTTGTTCTCAAGTATGGTACGAAAATCTTAAATTCTAAAAGCATTTTACATGACTGTTGATCACTTTATGGGGTATTGGTACACATGGAAAATTCCTCAAAACGGAAGGACTTCGCAGTAGTGTTTGATTGATCAAACATTTGAATGTCTATTAACAATGAATGAGCGCTTCAAAGTTTATTTGGCCAACAGTGAGGCTGACTTAAGATTATTGTACCAAAACTTCTAGAAGAAATGTATTTCCAAAGAGCCTAAAATTCACATAATTAATAATAATTCAGCAAGATTTCCTGATTTAAGGAAATTCAAAATGTTGGACAATTCTAATGAAAAATAATTAAATGATATTTGTAGCAAGAGTAATTTAAACTGGCCTTAACGGAAGTACTTAAAGAACGAAATAGGAGCAATAAATAAAACATTGGAGTAATTAACTAGAATTAGTTTCATGGTTCTCGAGCATGGAAAAGTCGGATGAAATGTTCCTAATTAAACAGTTATTAAGACAAGACTCGTCAGAAATATACTTATTTGGCACTCACCAGTTGTAAGGAAAATTCCAGCAGCAAAGCAGTTGATTCGACTTGCCCAAGTCTTCAGTAGACGGTTGTGTCGCTGTGACATTCTTCGAGTAGTCCTGGTAGAAACCGCAGACGGCGAAATCATCCCATTCCTATTTATCTCCTCACGCTCATTCAACGTATCTGTAACATCGGTGCCGCTTGCACCACTATTTGTCAAATTAAGATGATGCGAAGTTTCACGAGATACTGAACTACTGTCATGACTATCCACATCGTAGAGAGAGACCCCTCTATTAGCCAAGTGATTGCGAGATCTGTGGGAGTCTGAACTCCGAGTTAAAAGTACGTCATCGGATTCATTGGCTTGAGGATCAAGAAGGAAAGTCGGAGAGGAGGCATCAACTTCTTCAGTCTGGAAGATTATTAGCATTTAATTAACTGAAATAAAGCTGGCATAGTTACGCATAAATGTCCTTATCGAGCGGATTCCTTTTTATTACTATAATTGTCCCATTTCATTTGAAAGTATATCTGCACACACATACTCTAATTCACGTCCTTGACCAAATGATTCATGTAAACTGTCATTGAATTTTAACTTACATCCACACGCACGCACGCACACACATACTCATGTCCTTCTTCTGCTGGCACGCTTCCCTCTCGTCCCATATCCCCCACCGTCCTACTCTCTCGAATCCTCAGCGTGGTTTATTCGACACACTTTGCCCAACAATATAAACTAAGACGATAAAGAAACTATTGGCGAAACGAAAAGTGTGTAGGCATGAGGAGATTCCCTTGCACAGCACATGTGGAAGAAAACGTCCCATTCAACAAGTCCCAGAGGAGCAGGGTAAGATTTGACGAAATATATGAAAATGGAGTAGGGCTTACGTTTATTTGATAGAGCTTGTGTGTCGAATAATCCATGAAGAGGAAACGAGAGAGTAGGACGGTGGGGGATATGGGACGAGAGAGAAGTTTGCTGGCTGCGTGTGAGTGAAAATATAATGGGAGTTTACATGAGTCACCTGGTCAAGGACATAAATGAGGGGCGCAGATGTACTTTAAGAGGAGATGGGACAGTTTTAGCGAAAAAAGGGGAATCCATAACCTCATCTAGATATAATAAATGGAAGGGGGGGGGGGGAAGGGTCGAAGCTTGAGCTTAGGAAAAATAGAAGTTAACAAATCAACGTATTTTCATAAAAGAATGTGACTGAAGAGCACTTTTAGAAAGTGCGTAGAGTCATCCCTCATACTAATGAAAATAAAATGGATTCATTGAGAGTACAGCAGTAGGAAAGGGATTTCTGTGTCTAAGAAAAAAGTAGCTTGCCATATCTTGTGAGAGCTGTTTCTTTTGAGTCCTAGTGACCAACTTAGTTCTAGCGTTTCGTTCAGTTCCAATCATAAAAAAGTGTGGTGAAAATGACCAGGAATGAGATGGCCACCATTCTTAAATACAGGAACGAAATTAGATAAGAGGAGCTGTGGACAAATTGACCAATCATAACGGGAGATGTTTTCAATCCAATGGGTTATGACAGCCAGTGTCTTGAGTACTATCCTCTCTAATCAACTTTGATGAATTAGGTGCAGATTAAGGGAGCTGCATACTCACAGATTTGATAAGCTATGCTCTGTTGAATCTCACCTCAAACTTTTACATTTTCTGTCTGATACAAATAAGAAACCTTTCTATAGCATTTTTATCATACACTTAGAGGTGCACGTAAGATTAAGGCTCATTTTTATCTCAAATCTACAGATAAACTCTCTTGTGGAGAAGTGAGTGATTTAGATATCACGGAAATCATGTCAAAAGCGAGGCAGACCGGAAGAACCGAGATGTGCAAACGAGCACAAATGCAACCGTTTGTTGAATAGATCACTAAATTAAAGCTCCCAGAACAGTAGAAGCGTTGAAAAGTAAGTTTGAGAAAAAGAGTGGATCTTGATGGATGCGAAGTATGGTCACATTGCACCCCTCAGTCCCACGCAAGGTACAAGATTCATAAGTGCTATGTTTTCATTCATGTTAGATGTAAAACGTTCCAAACCCACCGATAACTTTGGTAAATACTGAATTAATAATATCTAACCTCTCTAAAAGATCCCATTCTTTCTACTCCGAAATAAGGAAGAAGTTTGATGCTCGCGTATACAGGTTAATTGAATCAAGTACCATGGAAACCATCATGGAATAAGCTAATCTAAGTGAAGCAAATTGCGCAAAATTCCACGTAACAGCTACGATAGTAGAATTTATAGTACCAGTATCCCTTGCAAAGCAGAAAAACTCAAAGTTTAACCATAGGAATAGACAGTTCATAATTTGAACTCTCCAGGAACTCAGAACAGCCCTACTTCAATTAGACTCCACATTCACTTAAATTAGGTAAATAGTGAAATTAAAAATTATATTTAAGAAGAAAGTAAGTGAAGCTTAAATTGAATGAAGTTAAACACCGGGAAACTAATGGGCTCTATAAGCGATATAATTGAATATCTACAAACTTTGCCATTGGAAATGCCAACCGCAAGAATGTCATGTAGGCGTAGTTTTCAACAATGAAACATTTAACCAGGTTCGCTCAAAAGCAGGAAAGATGGTAATGACAAAGAAACAGTGCTTCAACGCTGCAGATGAACGCATAACACATCCCAACCACTATAGGCGCCTACTTTCTGAAGACTTAAAGTCTGAAAAATATTGAGCAGAGTAGCAAAGCGAATTCAACCAGTGTCGCAGAAAGTTCTGATGAATCACCTTAATCAGCACTCAACAATAGTATAGTTTATCTAATGTATGTCAATTAACATGATCTAAGAACATAACCCTAAGCCCTCCAGACAATACCTCTTCAAGGGTATGTAAATAAACAAAATTACTATTATAAAGCCATTAAATTAAATTGTAAAGAGGCACAAAGAAATTTAAACAACTTACTCCTGAAGCGCAACTGGGTGAGTTCATTGCAGAGTTCCTAGATCCAGAGCGATGTCGTGAGCAAATTCGACGTGTTATGCAGCTCATCACAATGAAGGGAAAAGAGCAGGCTCCTGCCGTAATGGCGAACATTCCTATCGCGATGCCAATTTTGACGTAAGTGAGGCGACTGGCTTCATTGTCTACGATTTGGGTAGCATTCTCAGCATAAGTGTAATCGGAGAGACCTGAAGGTTTGCAACGCCCCAAACCGTTGAATAGAACCAGTAGCGAGAGAGAAAGTACTTTGTATGAAGTGCTCCGCTCCTTTAAAAAGAGATAAAAAAGCATGCTGGAATAATACTCGACGTTCAATTCCAATGAAACAGGTACGTATTTGAAGCGGCACAGAAGAAGGCCGTAAATCCGCAAAATGCGTGGAACTGTTTGACACATATTTACTACTTAAGTACATCATATAACACGGGTTCGAATCTCAGGGAATCACAAAATACTTACTCCTAATGATTGATTTTGAGCTTCCTACAGGTGTTAAGGACAATGTGCATGCCTACAAAACTAGAAACCATTAATTCAGTACTCAGTGCACATTCTGCGAACAGTTTTAAGCAATCTGGGCTAAGAAGCTCAAGGATTTTGTTTATTTAGTCAGCACAAGCGTTAGTAATGAGAGAAGGCGAAAACACTTCCCAGGACCTTGAGTTCTAAGACCACCAGAACCACCTCTTAACAAACTCAAGGATGAAAATGAACTTTAGGATATTTTGATATAAGCACAAAATACAATCAAGTATGGTAAGGAGGAAAAGGTGACTTTAAATAAAAAATAAATTCAAAAACCACCACTTTATAAGGAGGAATTAGCATACCATGAGAGATGTGACCTATGCACGCCAAATTGGCGCGACTGCCAAGTAGAAAGTCTCGATACAAGGCTGCTCTATTATTGGCTGTCACATTAACCAGTTAAATTAACATCGATAAATCATTGGTCTGAGACAAAGTAAGCGTAACTAGATTTCAAGAATGCTTATAAATGTCATACCATTTTATTAACATGCGATTGGTAAGTTAGGATTTTCAACACTGATAAAACGCATTCAAAGGGAGACAAACTTTTATTACAGCTGATTTTTATTCATACAGTAATACAGATAAGTAAATGCATCGTGATAGGAAGAGATTAGAACGTAATAATTAATGTGCGGAGAGATTTCGTGGACGGAGATAGGAGATATTGGGAGCGGCTTGACTTGCACAAGGACTGCATAACCATTCAACAAAGTTGGACTCAGCTTTAAGGAGAAGAAAGGCTTCTAAGGTGAGGCCTGAGCAGGGAAGATGATACCAACCACGACAACCGGCCTCACATTGAATTGGAGGGTAGGGTTGATTGGAATTGTTAGTGGGAGAGGGGGGCTGTAGGGGAGGTTCGCAAAGGTCACCTGAACAGATGGCACAAGTAGCGCCTTGTGGCGGAATGGTGAAAGATCCTAGCGATCCCGTTGGCTGTTGAGGGGAAGATAATTGGGGCTGTTGCGACATCATTCCAATGGGTTGAGCTTGAGACGAGGGAATTGGCTGGCGTGATTGCTGTCTATATGTCTCCGAAGCTACAAAAAAATAAAAAATAGGCATGACAAACATTTCACTTAAATCTGCTAGTAAATCGACTCTGAATACCGAACAGAGGAAATAGATAGAAGGTAAGAATTAACCACGCCAGCTTAAAATCAAGGGACAAGCGCTTAGAGTTCGGAGATGGGGACAACATGACTTCGTACAAAGGGATCCACAATTTCGACGTTTGAGGCCCTTTTGATTCAGTAAACTTTTCCTTCATCTTTCATCGCCTGGTTAAAGTGCCTTATCGTTCTCAGGGTTTATATGTCAGAAAATTCTAATTTCAACTAGTGAATACTAATAACTGATTCGTTTGTGTCGGTGGCTAAATGATCGACGAACACATTTACCCAGTCAAAGGTCACAGGACCGGTCCTCACAATCAGTTATGCGGAAGACCAACAGTTTGGACAGTAGGTTAGTTTAGCACAAAAGCGAGCCAAGGGTATCTTCACTCTAACCAAGTGTGCTTGAGAAGTCTGTCAACGTATTTCACACAATTACCATTTGCTTCAATTGAAAGATAAATAATTCAACTATTCTACTACTATCAATAAATCTGCATGGGCTTGCCATCAAGACTAGTTCTTTAGGTTTAACTTGTTATAAATTTAAATACAACTTAATAGGGAAGGCGCAGACTGATACCAAGCTACTCCAGCAATCACAGATTGAGACGCTGATGAAAAGGTTAAATTTTGGAGTCATTGGGTCAAATTATGATCAATGGCGAAAGGACTTTACTTAAGTTTCAAAATTTCACGACGGAGGTTGCTGTAAGATAATTTTGGCAAAACCTCGCATGGAAGTAAAAAATCGAGCACCTTGGAGATAATTTGTTTGAAATGCTCACACCATGCAATAAGTTAAACGCTGAGAAAACTCATGGAGAACAAGGAGTGAAATAAAACCATTAAAATGTACTGAGCGATAAAAAGTAATTTATAAACTGAGTAGACCAGCGGTAAAAACTTCTAAAAAGACCTGGAAATACTGAGACAAATCACAAATATCTCCAATCAATTTGAGATACTGAATAAGTTCCACGACTTTTATAGTCACCTTATTTACTTGTGGTTAACTTAGAATATGCACTGATTGGATCTCGCGACATCTTACTGGCCGAAGCAATTTATTTACTGCCATAAAAAGAGCAGACATAACAATACCAACGAAAAATTAATAATGCAAAACAAATCCAAAAAAATCTTCGCTAGCTTTTACTGACCAACGGCTCTCTAATTACAATAATAACCACCCATTCCTTTAAACTCGGTCTTCAAGAGAGATTGCTCCCACCGTCAGTTCGGACAAGACTTGGAAGCTAAACAAAGTTTTGTCCTTGAAGATAAACAAATTCTATGATTTTTGCCCACTTGCACTGAAATCTAAGCCACAATCGAACGATCTAAAAACTTTTAAAGAAAAAGAAGTTTTAACAACAATTGCCTTAACCGCAGATTAAGGCACGTCTCCTCTCCTTTCTCAGAAAAATTGTCTTAAAATCCCTATATGCCTTTTCTAAAGTGTAGCTCAGATGTTGCCTCTTGCTTAAATGGACAAAACTGACAATTTGGGGCGAAATCACTTACTCTCCATATTATTTATGCTCGAAGGAGCATTCGGCAGAGATTTCTGTTGCGAAGGCATATTCATAGACGGGGAATTAATCGGAAGTTGTTGAGGATTAAACAAGCCTTGTTGCTGCTGTTGGGGAATTTGAAGGGGAGCCGGTATTGGTCTAACTTTGAGCCCGAAACCGCTGTTGTCGAATGAGGCACTTCCCAAGGTGGGATCACCAACCGAAACTTGCTGCATTTCAGACTCGTTGGAAAAACGGGGCCCTTGCATTGGGGCCTGAAATCCTAGACGGACAAAACAACGGAATGAAATTTATAAATTCAAGGAACCCGTAGAAATAGAGAACATTAGGGTCAAGAATTCTCATCCCCTTGTCCTTTATTAAGCCTAAAACATCTGGTCTATTTTACGCTCTCATGCCAACCTGAGGGAGATTCTTCCAAAAAATGACCAAAGGGATATTTGAATGGTTACTGATAATAGAACAATGAGAGCTTATAACGATTAAACACTGGGTATATACAATATGAACCATGATTCAACATAAAAAACTGAGTTTGATCGAGAAATAAAAAGTTGACACAAATATACAGAGAACTTCTGAAAGACCTTTTACTTACAGCAATTAATGTAAGAGGAAAATTATTAGTAATAATAAGAGCAATGATGCTTTTGGTAAAGATCAATTTGTTAACTACAACCAAAAGCTGGCGAAATCAGGGATATAAAAGAATGTCAAAAAAGAGAAAACTTGCCAGATTTCTGTATTACATAAGCTAGAATTCAAAAGCTATGGTTCCTATAGCCCATTCACAGCGCTTGAAAAGACTTATAAATAAATGGACTTACTAAAACATAAGAGAAAATGAATTTGGGAAAGCAAAACACGCCTCCGACTAGTATATATACAACTAACATATATCAATTGACCCACGAAGAAAAATAGGATAATAAAAATACTAAACGAAACTGTTCATGATATTAAGTAATAATTGTGTGATTTCAGTGAATTTACGTTGTTGAGGCATCATGTCCATAGGTAGTTGCCAGGGCATTTGATTATAAATAGGTTGTTGTTGGGGAGAGACATGAGGTGGACGGATACTGGGTCCTGTTGGCATAGTTGCATTTTGATATGGATACAGTTGGGGTCCACGCTGATATCCACTTGGGATTCCTGGATCTCCAGGCAGATTCATTGTAGTAGACATTCCGGGACTGTTAATTTGCATTAAACCCTCGGGGGGATACTCGGGCATTCCCTCCTTAATATAAAACTACAATAAATAGCAAATCGTACCATCTGATGCACCTTTGCATTAATCGATGCAACAGGTGGGACATTTCGACAAATTCTGTTGGTGGCTTGAAAATTTGGCGGACGTAAGGGCTGTTGCATATATTGGCCATGGCCATTGGCGCCAAATTTATTCGGTTGTGGTTGCCCATAAATTGGTTGCGGATTACCCACCATAGACGGCGGGGGCTGCTGACTCACAGGCATTCGAGGTTCCATATCCGCGTATAGATAACCTAAACGCCCTAAAAGTATTCCAAACTAGGGTTAAATGACACAATGAACCAACCAAAAGCTAGAAATGATTTGTCAAGTAAAACAAAGGGTCGCGAAAATGATTTAAGTTAAAAGTTGGCGTTAGGCGGTACAATATTAACAGACATAGTATAAATTCGAAAATTTATTTTCATATCTTTCATTAGTACGAATTATTCAATTCCTTATCAGAATTTGGCTTATTCGTATTTCCGCGGTATTTATTTCTTCTGTCCTCTAAATGCTTCACTTAAATCACTCTAAAAGTATATTATGACGCAATATGGTTTGCATCAAAATTTTAATGCCGGCATAGGAAATTCGTCGTGGAGTTTATTTAGTTAATTTAATTAAATTTCGTTACGTCCAAAATTTCGCATTATTCGCTCAAGTTATTATCATACTCAACATTTAATCCTGGAAACTTATTTCTTGTAAAAATTGTGAAACAATAAATATGATTCTGTATCGAGCTTATTATTCAAACCAGACATTCTTTAATGCACACTAGATATCTTAGAATATCCTCGTATGCTTCCGAAAAATTGTTATTTTTTGTTCATTATGAAACATCGACAATGACCACTTTGTCCGGAATTCAAGGACTCTTTACAGAGTATTTTGGGTTGCTTGAAGCGTACAGCTATCTTAGACTTAGCTGTACAAACCAGACGATCTTAAAATATAAAACATATCGCAGGTGTACAAATTCAATTTTTCAATAGTAAAATAGACCTTTGAGTGCTGATAGCTATCTTTGCCAACTCTAAAACGTATGGACATGACCTAAATCGAAATATTGGGTTCAAATAACTATAGCCAATTGTATCTCACGAATGAAAAGCCTCATAGCAAATTTTCGATTTTGTTGTCGACTTAAAATATATTCAATCTTAGTCTATAATTTCCTCATTAAAAGTAAGATCGACAGCTAAAAATGCCTTGGTTCAACTCTTTTAACAGGGGTGTTCACGTTGATCTTCAATTTAATCCAACGGACCTGTGCTCTAAAGACAGACAAACGGGTTCCTTAACGAAGGTGAGAACGAGTAGTAAGCAACTTATAGGATATTTCGAAGAGAGTCTGATTTTATTTTGTAAAACGGGACATCCAGGATCACAATAGTATTATTTATTGACGTTTAAGTCTATAAATAATTAGTTAATATACACTTTACAGTCTTTTCTACCTATTTGGAGGATGAAAGTGGCACGCAAGATTGATAATTATTAAATAGGACAACCTGAATAATTCTCTCCTTAACAAGTTTTAAAAGAATTTGCAGGTAAAATTCACTCCTCCACAGCAGTTAAGAATTGGGTAATAAAGTAGTGCCATTAAATTTAAACATCAGAAGGTGAACCCTTCCAATCCAAGTTGCTGCCTCTCCGATAATGTATCAATTGATCATTTGCTACTTTGTGGCAAAATATAACGTGGATGATTCACTCTGTTATCAATATCTTAAAAGGGCACTAAGTCAATCAATATGTTCCCTTGGGATCATTCCACATTACACATCTCCACAAACACCTTAATTCCCATTTCTCCCCAGTGCTAGAATTCTATATCGATTATGTCCTCACATCCCAACTCAAAATGGGCATATAAACCCCACATTTTCACTTAGAGTTTCCACACTTTTATATGCCTTTTTCTGTTACTCTGTCATGATATACAGTTCTCAACGAAACTTGGCGAACTCTTCTTATTTTGTGAAGATATCTTGTTAGAAAGTAATTCAATTAGGGTTTTAGATACTGCTAATTTCCATAAACGGCTTATTTTGAAGAGAGAGAAAGAAAGAGAGAGGTATAGATGGTTAAAGGTTTTAAGCTGTTCGATAACTGTTAATGTCATTAAGGGAAATGCTCACAAGAGCAAGCCTGACTAGGGGAGGAGGTTGGTATTCTGGAGCAGTTCTTTCGAACAACGTATGTTGTTAACCGGAATTAACCATAGGCATTGGTCGCTCACACCACCAGGTGTACACCCATTGTAATTGATCTCGCGATCTCAAATTTGCTTGACACGCATGTTGTTCACGGCGTTCCGGGATTTACCATAATTATAACCAGCTTCTTCTACTAATTTCTTATTGCAAGGCAGGGCAGTAACGTATACTATTGTTGAATGCCAAGTGATTCAATGATATCTCCAATATTGCCACATCTAAGGCAAGTTCAACTCTTTATCTACCGCCCACTTCCAATATTATTAAATCCGCACACTTAAATATAAAGATTAGAATGAGAAATCGACTATATGGATATGTGGATATGTGATCAGCTGTGAATGGAAATAGTATTCATTAAAAGAATAACAACCAGAAATAGAGATATATGAAAGGACAAGGAAATGGCATGTTCTGTGAGATCATCGACGATCAAGAATTACACTACTTTAATGTGTGTTTAAGTAATAATAACGGTCGATATGAATAAATGTACTTGTCTTTGTGAAAGAGAGCAAATATGCAGAAAAAGGAGGTAAAACAACGGGATTGCCTTTGACAAGCGTTATTGCAACTTAATGTCTCCATTTGCTTCGGCGGTCTCGAAATTTGCGACCATGTGGAAAACCGAAAATTTTGTCGAATGCCTTCTGCAGAAATGGCCGATGATCAGAAACCTCTTCTATTAAAAGCAAAAATTTTTGTGAAAGTCAAGAAGACAAACCACAGGATGATATTCAATTTTATCGAATGGAAGGCTTTTTGATGATTGTCATTAGCTCTTTAGTTGACTTCAGGCTTCACAGAGGGAAGGCACCTCAAAGTCGCAACAAGTCGATAGGGTAAATAGAAGAGTGATCCACTGATGTAAGAGAAAGACAGACACAAAGGTAGAGAAAAGGTAATGTGAGGCAAGTACTGTGAAAGAGGTTGAAGATGACATACAGTCGGTTCATGGTAGTTTAAAATCCACTGTCGGTTTATAGACCTTTTGCCGTATGCGTATACATTGCCCAGGGTGCACCATGTAAACGTATCTCTATCGCGTACCCCACAGGATGATATAATAGTTAGAATGCCTCGAACTATATCATAACAAATAGAATGGAGTAATTGAGACATTATTCTCTAATGACCTTATATGCACATTTGATTGATGGCTGTAAAAATGTTTTAGCTTCAAGCACTAAACCCATAAATCACTCCAGCTTTAAGCTCATGGTGAAACCGACATTTGGAAATGTGCTTCAGAGCATGTTTCTGTACCTATCAGATTTAAAGCGAAAGGACACTTTGAATTTGAAAATGTGGACCGCAATCAGGTGCTATAAAAGTGCCGATTATGATCGAATAACAATAATTTTCTATGTTACAGCCGCTTTTGCGTTCACTCTAAAATTTCCCTGTTCTACTCACGACAAGGTAAATTCCGTGATTTCATATTCGGTGCACAGCTATTCAGTTACCGACTATTTCACTCAAATTTTTCTGTTTTGAAGTTTGCTGGAGTTCGGAGTTTCTCTAATCCACTTTAGTGATTTCCTCTTAAGAGCAACTCACATTTACGTCAAACTTCAAATAATCAAATTTCAGTCAGTTTGATGGGGGACGCAAAGAGGAGAGGAATTAAGTGAAGCTTGTAAGATTTTATCGAATGTAGTCAAAAACGACTAGCCACATTGTTGACGGAAGTAGGTGAAAGGAAATGAATTGAGAATTGCCCAAAAGACGTATGAAACAGAACCAAGTGGAAATAGCCTTGTCAGAGCATTATTGAGCGAAGTGTCAAATAAATCATGGGAAAAAATAATCACAAAAATTGCGGATTTTTGTTAAACGAACCTTGTTGGCTGCTGATAATCTTTTCTTGTAATTGTTATTTTTTGTTCATTATGAAACATCGACAATGACCACTTTGTCCGGAATTCAAGGACTCTTTACAGAGTATTTTGGGTTGCTTGAAGCGTACAGCTATCTTAGACTTAGCTGTACAAACCAGACGATCTTAAAATATAAAACATATCGCAGGTGTACAAATTCAATTTTTCAATAGTAAAATAGACCTTTGAGTGCTGATAGCTATCTTTGCCAACTCCAAAACGTATGGACATGACCTAAATCGAAATATTGGGTTCAAATAACTATAGCCAATTGTATCTCACGAATGAAAAGCCTCATAGCAAATTTTCGATTTTGTTGTCGACTTAAAATATATTCAATCTTAGTCTATAATTTCCTCATTAAAAGTAAGATCGACAGCTAAAAATGCCTTGGTTCAACTCTTTTAACAGGGGTGTTCACGTTGATCTTCAATTTAATCCAACGGACCTGTGCTCTAAAGACAGACAAACGGGTTCCTTAACGAAGGTGAGAACGAGTAGTAAGCAACTTATAGGATATTTCGAAGAGAGTCTGATTTTATTTTGTAAAACGGGACATCCAGGATCACAATAGTATTATTTATTGACGTTTAAGTCTATAAATAATTAGTTAATATACACTTTACAGTCTTTTCTACCTATTTGGAGGATGAAAGTGGCACGCAAGATTGATAATTATTAAATAGGACAACCTGAATAATTCTCTCCTTAACAAGTTTTAAAAGAATTTGCAGGTAAAATTCACTCCTCCACAGCAGTTAAGAATTGGGTAATAAAGTAGTGCCATTAAATTTAAACATCAGAAGGTGAACCCTTCCAATCCAAGTTGCTGCCTCTCCGATAATGTATCAATTGATCATTTGCTACTTTGTGGCAAAATATAACGTGGATGATTCACTCTGTTATCAATATCTTAAAAGGGCACTAAGTCAATCAATATGTTCCCTTGGGATCATTCCACATTACACATCTCCACAAACACCTTAATTCCCATTTCTCCCCAGTGCTAGAATTCTATATCGATTATGTCCTCACATCCCAACTCAAAATGGGCATATAAACCCCACATTTTCACTTAGAGTTTCCACACTTTTATATGCCTTTTTCTGTTACTCTGTCATGATATACAGTTCTCAACGAAACTTGGCGAACTCTTCTTATTTTGTGAAGATATCTTGTTAGAAAGTAATTCAATTAGGGTTTTAGATACTGCTAATTTCCATAAACGGCTTATTTTGAAGAGAGAGAAAGAAAGAGAGAGGTATAGATGGTTAAAGGTTTTAAGCTGTTCGATAACTGTTAATGTCATTAAGGGAAATGCTCACAAGAGCAAGCCTGACTAGGGGAGGAGGTTGGTATTCTGGAGCAGTTCTTTCGAACAACGTATGTTGTTAACCGGAATTAACCATAGGCATTGGTCGCTCACACCACCAGGTGTACACCCATTGTAATTGATCTCGCGATCTCAAATTTGCTTGACACGCATGTTGTTCACGGCGTTCCGGGATTTACCATAATTATAACCAGCTTCTTCTACTAATTTCTTATTGCAAGGCAGGGCAGTAACGTATACTATTGTTGAATGCCAAGTGATTCAATGATATCTCCAATATTGCCACATCTAAGGCAAGTTCAACTCTTTATCTACCGCCCACTTCCAATATTATTAAATCCGCACACTTAAATATAAAGATTAGAATGAGAAATCGACTATATGGATATGTGGATATGTGATCAGCTGTGAATGGAAATAGTATTCATTAAAAGAATAACAACCAGAAATAGAGATATATGAAAGGACAAGGAAATGGCATGTTCTGTGAGATCATCGACGATCAAGAATTACACTACTTTAATGTGTGTTTAAGTAATAATAACGGTCGATATGAATAAATGTACTTGTCTTTGTGAAAGAGAGCAAATATGCAGAAAAAGGAGGTAAAACAACGGGATTGCCTTTGACAAGCGTTATTGCAACTTAATGTCTCCATTTGCTTCGGCGGTCTCGAAATTTGCGACCATGTGGAAAACCGAAAATTTTGTCGAATGCCTTCTGCAGAAATGGCCGATGATCAGAAACCTCTTCTATTAAAAGCAAAAATTTTTGTGAAAGTCAAGAAGACAAACCACAGGATGATATTCAATTTTATCGAATGGAAGGCTTTTTGATGATTGTCATTAGCTCTTTAGTTGACTTCAGGCTTCACAGAGGGAAGGCACCTCAAAGTCGCAACAAGTCGATAGGGTAAATAGAAGAGTGATCCACTGATGTAAGAGAAAGACAGACACAAAGGTAGAGAAAAGGTAATGTGAGGCAAGTACTGTGAAAGAGGTTGAAGATGACATACAGCCGGTTCATGGTAGTTTAAAATCCACTGTCGGTTTATAGACCTTTTGCCGTATGCGTATACATTGCCCAGGGTGCACCATGTAAACGTATCTCTATCGCGTACCCCACAGGATGATATAATAGTTAGAATGCCTCGAACTATATCATAACAAATAGAATGGAGTAATTGAGACATTATTCTCTAATGACCTTATATGCACATTTGATTGATGGCTGTAAAAATGTTTTAGCTTCAAGCACTAAACCCATAAATCACTCCAGCTTTAAGCTCATGGTGAAACCGACATTTGGAAATGTGCTTCAGAGCATGTTTCTGTACCTATCAGATTTAAAGCGAAAGGACACTTTGAATTTGAAAATGTGGACCGCAATCAGGTGCTATAAAAGTGCCGATTATGATCGAATAACAATAATTTTCTATGTTACAGCCGCTTTTGCGTTCACTCTAAAATTTCCCTGTTCTACTCACGACAAGGTAAATTCCGTGATTTCATATTCGGTGCACAGCTATTCAGTTACCGACTATTTCACTCAAATTTTTCTGTTTTGAAGTTTGCTGGAGTTCGGAGTTTCTCTAATCCACTTTAGTGATTTCCTCTTAAGAGCAACTCACATTTACGTCAAACTTCAAATAATCAAATTTCAGTCAGTTTGATGGGGGACGCAAAGAGGAGAGGAATTAAGTGAAGCTTGTAAGATTTTATCGAATGTAGTCAAAAACGACTAGCCACATTGTTGACGGAAGTAGGTGAAAGGAAATGAATTGAGAATTGCCCAAAAGACGTATGAAACAGAACCAAGTGGAAATAGCCTTGTCAGAGCATTATTGAGCGAAGTGTCAAATAAATCATGGGAAAAAATAATCACAAAAATTGCGGATTTTTGTTAAACGAACCTTGTTGGCTGCTGATAATCTTTTCTTGTAATTGAAGGACCTTATTCCGGACATTTTCGTACTGTTCCTCTTTCAGTTTCAGCATCTTCTTGGTCTCCTTCAGTGCTAAAAGTCGGTAAATGCAATTGGGAGGATTTCATTGATCTAAAATTACTCTATTTTGAAAACCTTTGTGTTGATACAATCAATTTGAATTCAGAAGGAATCATACAGACAATCAGTGCGTGGGAACTTTAATTATTAGTCAAAGTCTTTTGAAAGGTTTCTTTACAAAACCAGAACCATGTTCGATAATAATTGCCATGAAGCAACGTCACTGGTCACTGATTTAGAACAAAGGAGAGGGTTTGAGGTGGAAATTAGTGACGAAATATTCTGCTGGTTTGGGAGTTGTCTATGATCGTTGGATCCCAAAATTTGACCTCTTTTCAACCAGATACGTGTAATATTTTACAGTTATCATTCCCATTATCTAGTTCTAGTTTAGTTGGACTTCGATTCTTAAAAACTGACTTCAACATGAGTGAGATCTGCTATGATAAGACACCTTCATTATTCTTATTCAAACTCAATTTTGGGAGATGAATGACTCAAAGTGGCATGACTGATCACACAATTGAAATACTTAGTCATTAAGTCCTGAGCCATGTGATATGACCTTACTATTGGGATAAAACCTGGAATTTGTTATTCGCAACACGATGACATGAAATCCTGAACAACATCCATTAGATAGAATAGGAATGAAATCATAAAAAATAACGAAGGCGTTCTGGAGCGCTCTCTCCATTCTCTACACCTCTCCTACTACACTACTTCACTACACATTTGAAGGATAACTTTTGCTGTCTACCATGTTCAAATGCTTTTCTAGGCTAACCTTTTGCGTTTAGTTGTCCTACTGGATAATGGAGAGACGCCTCCTGTGGCATTTCCTCAAGCGCTTTTAGTAAGTACAGAAATTATTTTTTTTTCAAAAAAAGGGAGTATTTAGAAGAGAACGATTTGACATTGTTTTCGCATCAATTTTAAAAATAGGTTTATTGTACTAAATTATATTTGGTCTGTCATTTTGAAGTGAATACGACTAAATAAAGTCTCGATAAAGAATTAGCTTACCATTGCCACATTTAGTATTCCTTTCCAGATAATCCGAGAGAGTTGTTCTGCAGTCTCCAAAGCCGTTCTGTAGCTCCTCAACTCTAGTCTTGAGTTTTCCCAATTCTAGAACATAAACGTGTGCGCACGTTATTATCTTACCCAAAATTTATTTGTGCTTATCAGACACCAAGAACAATTAGAAGAAAGTCAACGCAAAATCATGGGTAAGGAAAGTCGATCAAGATGTCTTGGAAGTCTTTCACGTGACCAAGCCTTCACGAATAAAAAACAGCCGTGACATTAATTTCTATATCTAAATGTGTCCATCTTTATTCCGGAGAGACTTTGAACTCAACAATCGATACGAGTTTTCAGTGACTAATTCTTGGTACACAAAGTTTAATAAAACCAGGCGTGGTTGAAACGCAACATTTCAGAATGTCATCCTCAACGTTGACATCGAATCAATTATGAGTTCTTTCATAAGGCCTTCTAAAAATTAGCAGAGTATTTTTTTGCGTTGAGCAGAGTAGTAAAAATGCTGAAATCTCATAGGCCAACTCTTCCCACCCGCACACGCTTGAGCATATAAAAATTATCAGTGTATCGTATTCATAATGACAATTCAGTCTACTTGACTTGGTGAATCAGGTTATTTCCTGTGTTTTAAAGCCATACAAAAGTTTTAGGAATAACACCAGCTGCATTGAATAAAGCTCATTTTGAGTTTTCTCTTTGATAAGGAAACACCATTTTTCCAACTTATGACATTGGCCAGTTGTAGTAATGTCTACCTTCAAAAACTTGCCATCACAGGCTTCTAATTGTTGGAGAAGTTCATTAGGTAAACATACGATACTTCCGAATTGGAGCTTCCACTTTCTATTAATTCACTTGCATTTCCTGGTACTGTCTTCTAGTATTGAATGAATGGGGCGAATGAAAATGGCATTTATTTATTCGCAAAATTTGCGAATTTTCTTACTTGTTTCCAACTGTTCAGTCTTCTCCTGTCTCCAATTCAATGTTGCTCTGCATTTCACCAACTCAGATGTTTCAAGGTCAAACACATGAGGAACTGAAATTTCAAAATTAAAGCCACTAGTTAAATATAAAAAAACAGTATTTGTTAATCATCAGTATGGTAAATTTAATTGCTTACTTGGCTCCTTAGTCGTCGTTGTGGACGAAATCTGAAAGAAATATTGAAGTACAACATTGGAGAAAATACGCATTGACATATGGTCCTCGATTTTACAGTCAATAACCCCCTCAAGGCCTCAACTTCAACATTATTACGTCAGGAATTATAGCATTACGCCTTACCAATTGATTAAAAAAGCACAAAATTAATTCAAAAAGAATTATTGAAGTTACTCTTGATGCACCCACTTTATTCCCATTTCACTATTCCGAAATTTGTTGGAGTATTAGTCAGGCAGTTTGTGCCTAACACAAATGGAATGTTTTACAAGATAACATCTTGTTCACTGCGATTATGGCGAACTTGCCAGCACCCAATTTTAAACACAATTTTACATTTAGAGGTGTACATTTTCCTTTGAAGGCTGAACATTGTAATTGACTATTGCAACATATATAGGTACACATGTCGACTTGCAAGTTGTCCTTCACTTTCGCAAGCAATTTCTTCTAGCATAAAGTATATTTCAATAGCTTTTCCGGATTTCAATATTCATGCAGTTGTTGCAATGACCTATTCTAAAGGTGAAAGACGGTCTAGTGTTTTAAACGCAAACGGACAGTCCACTTGCGATTTCCTTTTGGCACATTTGCTAAATCAAAAATAGAAGTTACACGCAGTGAATAACTTCGCTTTCCATTTTTTAGCATTCAATGTGGTGATAAAATGCACCAATGACAATCAAGCATCAGCTAGAAATTTTGATAAAATTCTTATAGGAGAGAAAAAGGAAGTTCAACAATCGTGCACTTGGGGAAACAACGAGAGGACACACATGATTGACTTTTTTATGATAATTTCGCTAGAAAATCTCAGAAAAGGAGTTATATTATAGGCAAATGAAATTGTGTAGCAATATTTCATTATAAACAGAAATAGACCAGAAGAGAGTGTATTAACTCCATAAAGGTTTCAAACTGTGCCAAAAAGGGTGAGGAAAGTATGGGAAAATCCTGGATCTGAGACGTTGAAGACCTATCTAAAAGTCACCTTGACTCTGTCGACTTCTTTTCGTGCTGAAAGGGATACTACAGGGAAAAAGGTGGACGTTTATAACTGAAAATGTCTGCTTTCAGAATGGCCGCATTTAATTTTGGCGCAACTTACTTATGTAAAACAATTCCGAACTGCTCAAATTTATAAAAGATGCAAATGAGAAATCCGAACGAAGAACACCACTATAGGTAACAAACTTTAGATGAGATAACAAGCAAAACGCACAATCTAGTAAGAAATCGGAGGTTCTAAGTGTTCAATTTTTGGAAATGCAGAAGAGATTTTGCTCCTAAGGGCCTGGGATATCACTTTTTATTAGTCAACATGGAGGAGAGCTTCACCTGTTCTTTATATGGTTAGATGTTGTCTTGGTTCCAGAAGAAACCAGTGGAGGTAATCGACGATTAAACTTGTGTTTGGTACTTATATGCCAAAATCTTCAAGCAATTTGTCTAGTTACGGTCTTCAACAGTTTAAGCGATCAGAGAAAGCTATTTTCCTAATAATTCACTCCTCATTTTGCCTTCTATTTCCTCCTGAGTATAATTCGTTCTTGGAGAGCATAGGGACCATCCCTATGGTAATGCAAGAATGTTCCTTTATTCCGACGACTGCGAAATCCATCCCGTTTTTCTCTCACTAAGGGACATATTGGTCGACTTATTACTTTTCTCCCTGTGATAACTGTATTATTATCTTCGTATATATGCAGGAAAAAGTAGTCTCTTCTATTTTTGGGGGCGGAACGAACAGCCATTTTTTTTGTCAAGCTTTTCCCGAGGCGGAATACCTTTATTCACCATTCTCCTGAGGGTAAGAAGATTTTCATTTGCGGTTTCAGGGGTATCGTCTATCAAAATTGTTTTTGGCTTAAAGATTTCTGCCTTTTTTTCAAAGCATTAATTCTTACTATTCAAAGCAATCGATTAATGCTGATCTACTGGGGCATTTGTTATATTTTTTGCGGATTGGATCACTTGGTCTGATGGGTAATGCTAACTGCGTGAATCTTGACGGCGAAACTGCAAGCTCTTTTGTATTGTTAATTTAAAAAAAAAATAATAATTATCCGTTTTGTTAAACAATTGACATATATTAGGTTAAATGGAAGATAATCGTTTCATAATAGGGTAACAGTGATTGAGCATTTTTGACTCTAATCTCTACTACTGTATGTTTATACTATAAGGTTGGTAAACCTAATCCGATTTAACTAAATATTGAGATTAATTAATTGCTTTATTATTTCAATAAAATAGATACATACATATCGTAATATTTTTGTTCGGTTTTTTAAAGTTGTATTGTTTCTATCGCATTTAATAAAATTGGATTATTACTTGCAGTTAGTGCTACCCAGAAGTGATCTAAGCACAGTTTGATAAATTGGGCCCTTTGATTTCACTGTTCCTAGAACCTCCGATTTCTTACTAGATTGTGCGTTTTGCTTGTTATCTCATCTAAAGTTTGTTACCTATAGTGGTGTTCTTCGTTCGGATTTCTCATTTGCATCTTTTATAAATTTGAGCAGTTCGGAATTGTTTTACATAAGTAAGTTGCGCCAAAATTAAATGCGGCCATTCTGAAAGCAGACATTTTCAGTTATAAACGTCCACCTTTTTCCCTGTAGTATCCCTTTCAGCACGAAAAGAAGTCGACAGAGTCAAGGTGACTTTTAGATAGGTCTTCAACGTCTCAGATCCAGGATTTTCCCATACTTTCCTCACCCTTTTTGGCACAGTTTGAAACCTTTATGGAGTTAATACACTCTCTTCTGGTCTATTTCTGTTTATAATGAAATATTGCTACACAATTTCATTTGCCTATAATATAACTCCTTTTCTGAGATTTTCTAGCGAAATTATCATAAAAAAGTCAATCATGTGTGTCCTCTCGTTGTTTCCCCAAGTGCACGATTGTTGAACTTCCTTTTTCTCTCCTATAAGAATTTTATCAAAATTTCTAGCTGATGCTTGATTGTCATTGGTGCATTTTATCACCACATTGAATGCTAAAAAATGGAAAGCGAAGTTATTCACTGCGTGTAACTTCTATTTTTGATTTAGCAAATGTGCCAAAAGGAAATCGCAAGTGGACTGTCCGTTTGCGTTTAAAACACTAGACCGTCTTTCACCTTTAGAATAGGTCATTGCAACAACTGCATGAATATTGAAATCCGGAAAAGCTATTGAAATATACTTTATGCTAGAAGAAATTGCTTGCGAAAGTGAAGGACAACTTGCAAGTCGACATGTGTACCTATATATGTTGCAATAGTCAATTACAATGTTCAGCCTTCAAAGGAAAATGTACACCTCTAAATGTAAAATTGTGTTTAAAATTGGGTGCTGGCAAGTTCGCCATAATCGCAGTGAACAAGATGTTATCTTGTAAAACATTCCATTTGTGTTAGGCACAAACTGCCTGACTAATACTCCAACAAATTTCGGAATAGTGAAATGGGAATAAAGTGGGTGCATCAAGAGTAACTTCAATAATTCTTTTTGAATTAATTTTGTGCTTTTTTAATCAATTGGTAAGGCGTAATGCTATAATTCCTGACGTAATAATGTTGAAGTTGAGGCCTTGAGGGGGTTATTGACTGTAAAATCGAGGACCATATGTCAATGCGTATTTTCTCCAATGTTGTACTTCAATATTTCTTTCAGATTTCGTCCACAACGACGACTAAGGAGCCAAGTAAGCAATTAAATTTACCATACTGATGATTAACAAATACTGTTTTTTTATATTTAACTAGTGGCTTTAATTTTGAAATTTCAGTTCCTCATGTGTTTGACCTTGAAACATCTGAGTTGGTGAAATGCAGAGCAACATTGAATTGGAGACAGGAGAAGACTGAACAGTTGGAAACAAGTAAGAAAATTCGCAAATTTTGCGAATAAATAAATGCCATTTTCATTCGCCCCATTCATTCAATACTAGAAGACAGTACCAGGAAATGCAAGTGAATTAATAGAAAGTGGAAGCTCCAATTCGGAAGTATCGTATGTTTACCTAATGAACTTCTCCAACAATTAGAAGCCTGTGATGGCAAGTTTTTGAAGGTAGACATTACTACAACTGGCCAATGTCATAAGTTGGAAAAATGGTGTTTCCTTATCAAAGAGAAAACTCAAAATGAGCTTTATTCAATGCAGCTGGTGTTATTCCTAAAACTTTTGTATGGCTTTAAAACACAGGAAATAACCTGATTCACCAAGTCAAGTAGACTGAATTGTCATTATGAATACGATACACTGATAATTTTTATATGCTCAAGCGTGTGCGGGTGGGAAGAGTTGGCCTATGAGATTTCAGCATTTTTACTACTCTGCTCAACGCAAAAAAATACTCTGCTAATTTTTAGAAGGCCTTATGAAAGAACTCATAATTGATTCGATGTCAACGTTGAGGATGACATTCTGAAATGTTGCGTTTCAACCACGCCTGGTTTTATTAAACTTTGTGTACCAAGAATTAGTCACTGAAAACTCGTATCGATTGTTGAGTTCAAAGTCTCTCCGGAATAAAGATGGACACATTTAGATATAGAAATTAATGTCACGGCTGTTTTTTATTCGTGAAGGCTTGGTCACGTGAAAGACTTCCAAGACATCTTGATCGACTTTCCTTACCCATGATTTTGCGTTGACTTTCTTCTAATTGTTCTTGGTGTCTGATAAGCACAAATAAATTTTGGGTAAGATAATAACGTGCGCACACGTTTATGTTCTAGAATTGGGAAAACTCAAGACTAGAGTTGAGGAGCTACAGAACGGCTTTGGAGACTGCAGAACAACTCTCTCGGATTATCTGGAAAGGAATACTAAATGTGGCAATGGTAAGCTAATTCTTTATCGAGACTTTATTTAGTCGTATTCACTTCAAAATGACAGACCAAACATAATTTAGTACAATAAACCTATTTTTAAAATTGATGCGAAAACAATGTCAAATCGTTCTCTTCTAAATACTCCCTTTTTTTGAAAAAAAAATAATTTCTGTACTTACTAAAAGCGCTTGAGGAAATGCCACAGGAGGCGTCTCTCCATTATCCAGTAGGACAACTAAACGCAAAAGGTTAGCCTAGAAAAGCATTTGAACATGGTAGACAGCAAAAGTTATCCTTCAAATGTGTAGTGAAGTAGTGTAGTAGGAGAGGTGTAGAGAATGGAGAGAGCGCTCCAGAACGCCTTCGTTATTTTTTATGATTTCATTCCTATTCTATCTAATGGATGTTGTTCAGGATTTCATGTCATCGTGTTGCGAATAACAAATTCCAGGTTTTATCCCAATAGTAAGGTCATATCACATGGCTCAGGACTTAATGACTAAGTATTTCAATTGTGTGATCAGTCATGCCACTTTGAGTCATTCATCTCCCAAAATTGAGTTTGAATAAGAATAATGAAGGTGTCTTATCATAGCAGATCTCACTCATGTTGAAGTCAGTTTTTAAGAATCGAAGTCCAACTAAACTAGAACTAGATAATGGGAATGATAACTGTAAAATATTACACGTATCTGGTTGAAAAGAGGTCAAATTTTGGGATCCAACGATCATAGACAACTCCCAAACCAGCAGAATATTTCGTCACTAATTTCCACCTCAAACCCTCTCCTTTGTTCTAAATCAGTGACCAGTGACGTTGCTTCATGGCAATTATTATCGAACATGGTTCTGGTTTTGTAAAGAAACCTTTCAAAAGACTTTGACTAATAATTAAAGTTCCCACGCACTGATTGTCTGTATGATTCCTTCTGAATTCAAATTGATTGTATCAACACAAAGGTTTTCAAAATAGAGTAATTTTAGATCAATGAAATCCTCCCAATTGCATTTACCGACTTTTAGCACTGAAGGAGACCAAGAAGATGCTGAAACTGAAAGAGGAACAGTACGAAAATGTCCGGAATAAGGTCCTTCAATTACAAGAAAAGATTATCAGCAGCCAACAAGGTTCGTTTAACAAAAATCCGCAATTTTTGTGATTATTTTTTCCCATGATTTATTTGACACTTCGCTCAATAATGCTCTGACAAGGCTATTTCCACTTGGTTCTGTTTCATACGTCTTTTGGGCAATTCTCAATTCATTTCCTTTCACCTACTTCCGTCAACAATGTGGCTAGTCGTTTTTGACTACATTCGATAAAATCTTACAAGCTTCACTTAATTCCTCTCCTCTTTGCGTCCCCCATCAAACTGACTGAAATTTGATTATTTGAAGTTTGACGTAAATGTAAATCGCTCTTAGGAGAAAATCACCAAAGTGGTAAATTTTGGATGCTGGCATATTTATTTATAGATGGCGAAAATGTTTGTCGAGTCTAAGTCACATGGTGACAAGAAAGCGATCAAATGGCCAACCCTTAAATTGAGGAATTGTAAAAGAGACATTTATGAATGCATATTGTACTAAATGAATTGAAATTTCTTAGACAAGGAAGCAAAGTTTCACGATTTGAATGCACAATAAATGAATGCCCAAATTATGTGAAATCAAAACTGGACAATCTAGAACACATTCATTGAGGTTGTGGCATTCGCTCATACATCAATCAGTTTATTTATATGGCCGAAGCAACCGATGCAAGGCTTTCAAGTTTTCATTTCGGTGAGTGGACAAGAAAATATGTCCATGTGGTTTGAGCTAACTTTTCTAACTTATCAACTCAGATCAAATAATACGCGGAGGAGCGCATTTCGATTGATCATTTAATGCTCATCTTACTAATGGGATATTTCAATTCAATAACATTAACTCGAAAGACCGCATAAGATAGGTGAACAACCTTGGATCTTGTAAGACTTGAACTTTACGAGTTTTCGCTCCTTCTGCCCTCTAGATGTGAGATATTCTAAATAAACACTGGAAATACTGATTTAGAAACAGCACTATATCACTTCAATTTAAGAGGAATGAGCACAGAATAATCAACTTAAAACCTTGATTTAATGACTGGGTCTCAACCTTGCCGCCTGGTACATTGCTTTATAACGGTTGAATGTATGACTTTACGTAAGGATATATTTGTAATAGATTCAAAATGAAATATCAATTTAAAACTTCGGTGTGTACTCAGTCCTAGGATGTATAGACACCATAACGGAGTAAATAAGACCTTGTATTGCTCTTGAATACAATAACAGAGTATTAACGGTTGAATAGGGTAAGGTAGGATTAACGTACCGTAGAAACGGTTGCAGCCGAAATTAGGACTGAAGAGGAAAAGAGATTGATTACAAATCCAAACGAAAGATTGAAACTTACTTGCTAACAGGAGGACACACAAAGCGATCCACTTCCATATACTGCCTGAAAAATGCAAGAAAGAGGAGACCATTGAAAATGACTAGAACTTACATGACTTATGTAAATGGGCGGGCAATATCTTATTAACTAATTATTATTATTATTATATGAGAAAAGAGAAAATGTATTGAAACTTTGCACTTATTACACAATTTTGGCATATGATGGATAGTAATAATAAAAGAGCAATGTTATGGAAGCTCATGGAAATTAAATTAAACGGCTTATTTAAGCATAGAATCCGATATTCAGAGACGTTTAGGTCACCAAAAGTGCTGATGTGAAGAGGTCAATGCATTTAAGAAGAGATTTGGCAATTCTAAACGGATTCACACGGCCTAAAGTTGCAAGTGTTCGCAAACAGCCTTGCATCCCGGGTCACTGAGTGGATAATCAAACTTACGCCATATCCTCTCTTCACTATGGATGTTGCAATAAGCAGTTATTGACCCATTTTGCGTATCTCACTGCTACTTCCTCCAACGTTCGAAATTCCGGAATTGGTTAGCTCATTTCTGTGCTCAGAAATTCCATTTGCATTAGGCAGTTAATTGAACAGAATTTTAAGACAGTCAGAATAATCACCGTCACGTAACCTTTTTCTGCGAAGTGGCTAAGAAATCCGCGTTTGGCATTGTTGTTCGCGTGATGGAACTGAAACAATTGGCCTTAATATTAAATTAACTAAGCTATGCATCGTGAAAGACACAAATTTGAAATCGAACAGAGAATAAATAAAGAATATGCGCTAATTCATTTCGGGAGCCCATGCATACTATAATATTTTTGCAGTGGAGGTTACTGAGGATACGTCAAGACTCATTCGTCTAGCAATTGGATCCATACTACAATTGTAAAATTAAGTACAGGCATCTTTTCATACAACGAAGAAACTCCGTACCAAGCAACTGTTAACTTCCCTTGAATTTCAAATAAAACACTTTGATACATAATTCCATAAGTCCTCATCTTGTAAGGCAATGAATACCGTCACATTCTTGTGAACAAAATGACAGCAAATAAGTGGAAACACAGTCGAAATTCCAGAAAAGATGTATAAATATAAGCCCACTAGAGCCAGAAATTCGCGTCCAATTGAAAAAAGAGAAGATTCAAGGTCATAGAAAAAAGATTCCTATTTATACCCTTTCATTGCTACAGGAATGCA
Source organism: Hymenolepis microstoma (assembly GCA_000469805.3). Lineage (NCBI taxonomy): Eukaryota > Metazoa > Platyhelminthes > Cestoda > Cyclophyllidea > Hymenolepididae > Hymenolepis > Hymenolepis microstoma. The sequence continues at coordinate 1,674,084 of LR215995.1, read as the reverse complement.
CCATTTTATTGACAAGCTACTGAGTTCACATATTCTCGTAGAATCTGGAGTAAGGGGCATCAACTGTTACTGGTGAATTTCCTAAAGTTAAGAACACCTGAATAAAAAATGAGAATTCATAATTTGTAAGGAATAAATTGTTACTTTGAAGATTTCTTTTTGATATTATTTTGCCATTTTATTTTCTAAAAACTGAAAGTAAAATGATGACTTATACATTGATAATTCAATACGTATTCCTTATTTAGGAAAATAAAACTTCGACAAATCAAGTTTCGTAAAGTAACGAAACAAATATAGCCATGGAAAAATATAATATTAATCCATCTAATTGTTTACGATTTTCTTTAAAAGCTCAGTAATGTGCTCGAATGCTAAATTTGCATTGTTTCAAATTTCTCTTGAACCGTATGAAGTAGCACGATTGATCATTTCAATAATCCAACAGGCACCGAAGGACATCGAACTCATGACCTCTAATTCGGCAGAAAAATAAGTGGAATGCTGTGACACTGAGGCAATTTTTATTGTTCTATATGGATAAATAACAGTGAAAAAGCGGATTAGCTTTTCTATTCTAATTGAGACTGATTTGCAACTTCAAATATACGTATTCTCACACTGAAAGAGGACATTAAGATGAAGTAAGTTAGAATGTTGCAAAGGCCAGTTTTAAAATCCTAAATTTAGATATTACCAATTGGGTCTTTTAGGTCTTTTCTTAAATATAAAATTAATTGAGCTGATCACATTCATTAAGTTGGAATAAACACTATCACGTGATAAAATCATTTCGTTTCACTCTCACAAAAAAAGTACAATTTGAAGAGGCTGGGAAGGAATTAACCAATTGACATGAAGCCGATAGAAAATCGACAGCTATGTAGGTCATTAGAATAAATTAGCCTTTCAAAAGGGCACCATTCAATATTCTGTCACTTAACGTGATTTCAATGAATTTACGTTGTTGCTGCATCTTGCTCATAGGTAGTTGCCAGGGCATTTGATTATAAATAGGTTGTTGTTGAGGCGAGACATGAGGTGGACGGATAGTGGGATAGTCGATAAGTGCGAAGGTGCATCAGATGGTACGATTTGCTATTTATTGTAGTTTTATATTAAGGAGGGAATGCCCGAGTATCACTCCGAGGGTTTAATGGAAATTAACAGATCCGGAATGTCTACTACAATGAATCTGTCTGGAGATCCAGGAATCCCAAGTGGGTATCAGCGTTGACCCCAACTGTATCCATAGCAAAATGCAACTATGCCAACAGGACCCACTATCCGTCCACCTCATGTCTCGCCCCAACAACAACCTATTTATAATCAAATGCCCTGGCAACTACCTATGAGCAAGATGCGGCAACAACGTAAATTCATTGAAATCACGTTAAGTGACAGAATATTGAATGGTGCCCTTTTGAAAGGCTAATTTATTCGAAATGCTTTCGTTTAATCAACTCCTCTTTTAAAATTCTTTCAGTAGTTGATCGCATAGGTAAATTAACAAGCTCTACTTAAGTTATTTAAGTAACTCTGTCTTTACTATCACTTAAATAAGTTAAGGAAATATTTGAAATAAAGAGCCCTTTTTCCTTGAGAGAATTGTATTATAAGTTTGGAGTCCTAGCAGTTCGCAGTAATCTTGTAATATGTGCAATACAGTGATTTTTGACTTTCCTTGGCTCAATTGTGAGAACGCCTGATATTAGTATGATATTGGTAATCGATTGACCAGTATACGATCCCATAAGGCTTCACTGAAATGAATTATTAATAGTAAAACACAAGGTGTTACTGGATGTACTCCTTATAGATTCCTCGAAGTCTATGTAAAGTAGGAAAGAATCAATCTGACCAACTGCTATCTTTGATTTCGGCATTTCATTACAAAAATAGGGCAGGTTCTGAATACTGTGTACACAGAGGACTTAGACAGATCCCATAATTTGAAACTATTTCATTGAAATGACTCCGGCCTTTTAAGTAGGAAGTTCGCAGTCTCCTGGCTTAGAACACTGCTTCTACACAACACTTTTTCTCATTCGCCTCCTATTGGAACACATCAGTAATCCACTTCGTGAATAAAAGTAGCAATCTCTACCATCCTTTAAAGAGAATGAATAAATGTAAATCACTCCAAAAGAGAGCGTGTGATATGCAATTAATCGCATCAACTTAATTTATGAGTAAAAATTATCTGATTGATGTGCGTTAATGAAAATATTCTGTCAATTGAATAAACACTACCATCAGTTTTGCATCCTCATCTTTCCAATGTCCCTTTGAGGAAATCAATTGGTCGTCATAAATGTTATTTGAAGAGACATTTTTATGGTTAAGATACGTAAATTTTAATTTTTAAATACGAAATTTATGTAGAGGATGGTGACGATGATCACGAGGAGGAAGTTTGTGCAAGATTTACCAACGGCAAGTATCGGCTAACGCGATCTTTAAATGAATCGTGCTATATATGGAATTAAGAGGGGGTTCAAAAAGAACTACTTTATAAGGTCAGGTAGTAATATGCGTAAAGTAGATTAGGGCCTTGAGTTGTTCACATAATCACAAAATTGTGATTCAATATTTAGTGTCTGATAGGTAGGGACGTTGCCAGCGTGCGTGGCCTCGTCCCTCGCGTTTTATCTGACAACAGCAGTGCTAAGTCAGAGCGTAGACCGCGACCCTGCGCATCGAATGGTAATGATGCTGCATGGGGGCTGATGCGATATTCAATTGTGGAGTGCGTGTGGGGCACAAAATCGTCTGTCATTCAGCGTAAACGACATAATGCAAATGTGAGCACTGTTGATGTGTGTGAAACAATTAATATCATCTCTTTCAACAGATGTTTTTCAATTAATTTTATTCATGTACTTTTGTCTAATTATTTCCGTCATCTTATGAATGTGATTTGAAGTTGAATATCTATCAAATCTCCTTATATTTGTGCTTCATTATTTCTTCATTTCACAAGGACGTAAATAAGTAAGTAATAAAAGTAAGTTGATTGCAACGCAATCGATAGCAAACACACACATTCCAGAATGTTCCAGCACAGGGGATTCTGGGAAAATTGTCATATGAAATCTACTCGCAACTTAATCGTTAATCGATGAAAGTTAGAAGGTTTGGATTTGACACAGTGGATTGTGCTCGCTATAAGCCAGAGTTCGATAGCAGTGGCATTAGGTTTGAAGTCCACAAAATTTAATGCGTGGATACAGTTGTGTCTAGAATTGCTCCATTATCCTTCCACCAAAGGAATTGAGTTAACATGAACTATTCTCCCAGTTATTTTACTCAGTAAATATTAAATTTCCCTTACTATCCCTTTAGAAAATCTGAAACTTCTCAATTACGTACTTACGAATCCTGTGGATCATTTGAAGTAGATGGGTGTCATCGAAGTTAATTTCGAAGGGCCGAATATGTTTCAATTAAACCTTGAGTACTTATATGTGTGTGTGTGTGTGTGTGTGTGTGTGTGTGTGTGTGTGTGTGTGTGTGTGTGTGTGTGTGTGTGTGTGTGTGTGTGTGTGTGTGTGTGTGTGTGTGTGTGTGTGTGTGTGTGTGTGTGTGTGTGTGTGTGTGTGTGTGTGTGTGTGTGTGTGTGTGTGTGTGTGTGTGTGTGTGTGTGTGTGTGTGTGTGTGTGTGTGTGTGTGTGGATTTCGTCGAATTGTCTACAGCACGAATACGCATATTTGTCGTCACCTTGATGGTTTGCTGTTGCTGTTGTTCTTATTGCTATTCTATTTTATCGATTGAAGGTAATATTTTCTGCAAATCAATAAAGTCAGCTTCTCATTCATCATCTTATCTTGGTTGTGTTCTCCTTATTACGGCACTAAACTCCACTTCCTTTCACTCTAGACTATTATGATATTAACATGGAAAACCAGTGCATTTCATTTGCATTTACAAAGTATGTATAAACAAATAATTAGTATGAAAGAACCAATGAGTAATTTATAAGAGAAGCTAAAAGGTCATTTGTTGCCAAATATGGAAAAGAGATGGAAATTTTCTGGTAAAATATGGAACAAAATGAAAAGGAAAACAATGTTCAGAGAATTAAGTTAATTTCACCATCTCCTACCTAAAGGTAGTGCGGGACAAGGCATTCTGCCTGCTGTTCTCGGTAGGCACTAGAGGTTCTGAGGGGGACAAACCCCTGCTCTACAATACAGTAGGTGGCGCTGGTCATTAAGTGGTGTGCCACCAGCCTATGCAGTGTTCTAAAGCTGTGCAGTTCAAGCGTATGCAGAACATCAAAACGCAGTGCAAGAGTGCTTGCTAGAGCGTAGGCAATGGAATAAACCCAATATCCCACTCTCCGTCTCCATCTCTTGTATCGACTGCGAGTCACGTTGCTAGGCTGTGTGGTTCTGTACAGACGTGTCTTGTCATTATTGATGCTTGTGCGTGTGTGTGAGAGGGAGGAGGCACTGGTCTCTTCGCATGCAAGTGCAGCATTTAGACTAGTTGCCCTCTTGCACTTGCCGATATTTTAGTGGCGTCAGCGTATACTATTCCCGGGTTGAAGCTTGTTTCCCTTACTCGCCCGCCCACGTCCACAATAATGCAGTACGCCTGTGGTGTTGTGTGCTGTTACGTGGTGGGGATCGGTGTAATGTTAGAGGCCGCTGATCTCCACCCCTCCCTCTCTCCCATTGGGTTGTAGGCAATGCGCTGATATCTGTACGCATCCTCAATTCGAGATTGTTTGTGCTGCTGTGAGCAATCCAGCTACGGTGTCAACCGTCTACCTATGATTGGAGGTGCAGTGGTGGGGTACCTAACTCATTGGTCGTATGGCAGTCCTGGCCTACTGTTGTGTGTGTGTGTTCCAATCCACATAACCTTGATATGCTCGCGTACTTGCTGCTTGCATCAGATATGGCGGTCCATATCCAAGGAGATGGAATAGTGCATGTGCTTTTGCAGTCCAAAGTGTTGTGTCATGGGGCTCGTGTGCGACCAAAGTACAACATTTACAATCAAATGTGCCTTGAGCAAAGTGAGTAATGACATGAATAGATATTAATTCAAAGTCACAAAGAGACTATGGCAAAATATTCCAGTGTGGGTTGGCTCCGAAATTAGATAAGTTGCCTCAACCTGATTGAGGCTGTGTGCTGAGTGGAATTGAGAATTATTTGTTCAGCCTTGGTACTATTGTGCTCTGTACGGAAATACACCTGTGGAATCAAAAATTTTGTGGCTTCGAAAACCCATTCAATGTCTCTAACCAAGGGCTGTTGAGGTCTGTTACTTTGATTGTGAAATCGACAGTTGTTTGTGGTAGAGGGATCTGAATTTCATAAATATATTTACGGATACAACCAAACCCGGTATATATATATATATATATATATGTATATATTCATTATCTAAAGAGAAACGTGAAATACAACAAATTCAGTTACAATATATCGCTTTCCAATCATTTATGTAAATGTTGAAAGCAGAATTGTTATAGTTTTTAAGTATTAAATGAGATACTACTAAATAGTCATCATAAATGTTATTTGAAGAGACATTTTTATGGTTAAGATACGTAAATTTTAATTTTTTAAATACGAAATTTATGTAGAGGATGGTGATGATGATCACGAGGAGGAAGTTTGTGCAAGAAGTACCAACGGCAAGTATCGGCTAACGCGATCGTTAAATGAATCTTGCTATATATGTAATTAAGAGGGGATTCAAAAAGAACTACTTTATAAGGTCAGGTAGTAATATGCGTAAAGTAGATTAGGGCCTTGAGTTGTTCACATAATCACAAAATTTTGATTCAATCTTTAGTGTCTGAAAGGTAGGGACGTTGCCAGCGTGCGTGGCCTCGTCCCTCGCGTTTTATCTGACAACAGCAGTGCTAAGTCGGAGCGATTTCGTAAGACTTCACTGAAATTAATTATTAATAGTAAAACACAAGATGTTGCTAGATGTGTGTAAATCTTGTTAAATCTTGCACGAGCTTCTCACTCATGATCATCATCAGCATCCCCTAAATGAATTTCGTATTTAAAAAATTAAAATTTGCGTCTCCTAGCAATAAAAAGGTCTCTCAAAACATCATTTATGACAGCAATTGTGGTTGAATCATTTACAAAAATGATTGGAAATCGATATATTGTAAGAGAATTATACTGTATTTTGGCATTTCTCCTTGGATAATCAATATATTTATAAGTATTAATGTGTTTCGAAGGAGAAGTAGTGCGTTACAACCACCTCCACAGTCAATTGAAGTGCAGGAGGATGAACGGTAACCCGGTTTTTTGTGGTGTTCATAGGAGTTTTTATCAAATATATTCGTGAGATTCGGATCACCTTACCACAAAGCATACCTGCACCGTTTTATAATGGTTACATAATGCATTGCCATCGTAGCATTTCTCCTTAAAACACTACTTTCACTTTGACAACTTTATAATTTATCTTTCATTTAGCTTTCATATGTTAATTGAATACATTATTTGAAATTATCGATATTATCAAGAGGGGAAATAAGGCAATTAGTGTATTTGGCGCAATAATCAACTGCATTGAGAGAAGTTTAATAGTCATTCGTTTATAACTACTTAAATATAATAGTAGACTGCTTCTCAAATTGGGCTGTTATAGTTCTATTAATCGGCAAGTCAAATCCAAGGGACATAACATAAAGTTTCCAATGATATATTTTATGAAGACTGTTTTTCCTATCGGTAAGTCGCTTGATGTTCAAATTAAAAGAATTTGGCTCATCTTCTCTTAAAACATTGAAAAATATGTCAATAATATAAACATAAGTAAATAAGTTATTTCAAAAATAGAATCTTCGTTATGGATGCAAACGATTGCTTCCACCATGCCGAGTTTATCATATTGTCTGGGAATCGAATTCGCGGTTTGCTTTAGAATCAATGGACAAAATTCCATCATATCAGCGTGAACAGTGCTATTTGGTTGATGTTCGTGTTTACAAAGATCAATTTATTGTTCACATGGGGTGAATAAATGAAATTTTGTCACAAGTGCAACCTAATCAAACCCTATTAATATGTGGTATTTCAAAGTTGGAGACAGAGTCAATCTGTTTGTTTGAGGAGGTTATAAAACAGAAAAAAGGGGTCCTGGCTCATTATTGAAAAGAGCTTCTCTAAAGTGGAGAATGCACCATCTAACTTGCACTACAAGAATATATCGAGATTTGCGGCCGATGTTGCGATGGGCCTTAATCAAAGGCGTCAGAACTCCTCGCATTAAAGGACATTTAAAAAAGCATAGCCTGTGTTTTTAACTCAATTAGTTGGTATTACCGTCACCACCACTTGCATGTCACTCAAAAATATGTGTAGTTCACGTTCATTGTCATATACTTGTCATATACTTAATAGCCTCAAGGTATTATCCCCTTTTTAAATGATTTTTAATGAATGTTTGTCATAAAATTTGAAATGAACTTGGGAGGAGTAACAAATATTTAAATTAAAATGTAGGCCTTTTTGACTCAGTTGGCAGCAATATAGCGGAAAGAGGTGTTGCTTAGATTAAACTAGGCCAAATCAGTGTAAAGATGCAAATGAGAAATCCGAACGGAGGACACCACTGTAGGAAGCGAACGTTAGTTGAGATAACAGGTAAAACACACAATCAAGAAAGAAATCGGAGGTTCTAGGAACAGAGAAGTCAAACAGTCCAATTTATCAAACTGTGCTTAGATCACTTCTGGGTAGCACTAACTGCAAGTAATGATCCAATTTTATTAAATGCGATAAAAATAATACAACTTTAAAAAATCGAACTAAAATATTGCTATATATAGAGTAGTAGAGATTAGAGTCAAAAATGCTCAATCACTGTTACCATATTATGGAACGGATTATCTTCCATTTAACTTAATATATGCCAATTGTTTAACAAAACGGATAATTATAATTTTTTTAATCAACAATACGAAAGAGCTTGGAGTTTTGCTGTCAAGATTCACTCAGTTAGCATTACACACCAGACCAAGTGATCCAATTCGCAAAAAAATAAAACAAATGCTCCAGTAGATCAGCATTAATCGATTGCTTTAAATAGCAAGAATTAAACTTTGAAACTACACATATTAGTGGGGTTTGATTAGGTTGCGCTTGGACAAAATTTCATTAATTCCCTTTATGTGAAGTGTAAGTTGATCTTTGTAAACCACAACGTCAATCGAATAACATGGTCCACGCCGATATGATGGAATTCAGCCCAATGATTCTGATGCAAACCACGAACTTGAATCACAGACAATATGATAAACTCGGCATGGTGGGAGCAGTCGTTTGCATCCAAGATGAAAGATTTAACGTTTCATGACGGAGAATCTATTTGAGAGGAAGTCATTAACATTTACAAATTTAACTCCAGTACGAGAGACGTGATTTGATTCATCGTTTGCGAATGATTCATGTTCTTTTAATGACAGGATTTTGCAATTTATCTATTAATGCATTAATTGTTAAATTACTATTAATATATATTAATTAATATTAACATTACGTCGCTTTAAATGAAATATTTGGCATGGTGTATCAAAATAGTGGGTGAATAATACGCAAAAACAAAATATAATAGGAAATATTCTATCGTGAAAAACAGTTTTTTTAATACAAATTCATTATTACGCGAATATTGTGATTGCGATGGAAAGATGTCAGAGGTTGCTTCTAACCCACCATTATTAGGCGCCATATTTTAGACACTTATAGAAATGAAGTTACTTAGTGGAGCAGCAGACTCAGTGACCATGCTTTCCATTGCCCGTTTAATACTTTTAAACATATGCAATTCTAGTAAAGAAACGGTTTATATGAAGAATCCAATCTAAAGTAATCCTCCATTTGTTATAGAAGTAGGCAGCTAACAGTGATCAAATAACGTTGAGAAATATTTTACTGAGATCACATTAACCGGGAAAAAAATACTTCGCCCATGGCACGTTTTGTACGAAATATAGATTTTAAGCTTTCATGCTGTAAATAAGTATAATGACAAAAATCCTGAAGAAGTTGATATTCAAACTCAGTAGACTGTGTATGGAAAGTCCTTACCAACAATATGGGATGTCTATAAGAGACACAGCAAAAGGATTACGGTGATACTACGTCTTTATTTAAACGTCTGTTTAAACTTTAGATTTCAGTGATCTTACCTACTGGTCGACCCTACCCAATTCATCTACAGCCTGTTTGAGTCTTGGTCTTCAATGCCAAAGTTTCAGTGTTTCAAAAAAAGAGGTGAGCTTTAGAATGTTTGACATTTTACGCTTAAAACAATTCGAGCGCATAAGAGCATACAAATTAAAGTACTTTCACCGATTACCGAGGGCGGACCATAGAGCGCTATCTAAATATGGCTCATTCTCAGAGTATAATTGAAACTGTTTTTCTCAATAATCATAAATTAGACAGTCAATATGTTTCAATTAATATGGAACATTTTTAGGGCAAATAATTTCCCAAACGTTCACAGCTCATATAAATATCGAGGCTTAATGAAATAAATGTAAAAATTTTTCTTCACTTTTAGAAAAGTTCATACTAATTATTTTATAAACCAACTTATCTCTGGCAATAACATTATCTTCTTAGTTCATTAGACTTTATTTTTGGAAAATTGGCCCACTCTTATCAGGCCTCGAGTTCACTCCATAAGTAGTGCCTTTAATTACGAATTCGCCTTAAGTAGATGAGTAGATTACTGTCGCCTACAATTACCTCAATACTTGTGATATTTCTTACTATTAACCACACCTATAGGGATAAATCCAATTGAAGAAATCAGGCGCTATCTTAGTAAGTTCAAAGTGAGAAACAATCAGTATTTCATAATCAAAAAAGCCTTGTCAGATTTGTAGGAAATTGCGTGAGTATTGATCGGAGGGCAAACGCATCAAATAATGAATTATAAAAATTCAGTTAGAGATAGTTAACAAAAGTCTTTAAAAATAAGATTGTAATGATCTACCAATTTTAATATTTTGATATAGCATTTTCTCAGAATATAATTTCCTCATTAAAAGTAAGATCGACAGCTAAAAATGCCTTGGTTCAACTCTTTTAACAGGGGTGTTCACGATGATCTCCATTTTAATCCAACGGACTTGTGCTCAAAAGACGGACAAAAGGGTTCGTTAACGAAGATGGTAACTTATAGGATATTTCGAAGAAAGTCTGATTTGATTTTGTAAAACGAGACATCCAGGATCACAATAGTATTATTTATTGGCGTTGAATGCCAAGTGATTCAATGATATCTCCAATATTGCCACATCTAAGGCAAGTTCAACTCTTTATCTACCGCCCACTTCCAATATTATTAAATCCGCACACTTAAATATAAAGATTAGAATGAGAAATCGACTATATGGATATGTGGATATGTGATCAGCTGTGAATGGAAATAGTATTCATTAAAAGAATAACAACCAGAAATAGAGATATATGAAAGGACAAGGAAATGGCATGTTCTGTGAGATCATCGACGATCAAGAATTACACTACTTTAATGTGTGTTTAAGTAATAATAACGGTCGATATGAATAAATGTACTTGTCTTTGTGAAAGAGAGCAAATATGCAGAAAAAGGAGGTAAAACAACGGGATTGCCTTTGACAAGCGTTATTGCAACTTAATGTCTCCATTTGTTTCGGCGGTCTCGAAATTTGCGACCATGTGGAAAACCGAAAATTTTGTCGAATGCCTTCTGCAGAAATGGCCGATGATCAGAAACCTCTTCTATTAAAAGCAAAAATTTTTGTGAAAGTCAAGAAGACAAACCACAGGATGATATTCAATTTTATCGAATGGAAGGCTTTTTGATGATTGTCATTAGCTCTTTAGTTGACTTCAGGCTTCACAGAGGGAAGGCACCTCAAAGTCGCAACAAGTCGATAGGGTAAATAGAAGAGTGATCCACTGATGTAAGAGAAAGACAGACACAAAGGTAGAGAAAAGGTAATGTGAGGCAAGTACTGTGAAAGAGGTTGAAGATGACATACAGTCGGTTCATGGTAGTTTAAAATCCACTGTCGGTTTATAGACCTTTTGCCGTATGCGTATACATTGCCCAGGGTGCACCATGTAAACGTATCTCTATCGCGTACCCCACAGGATGATATAATAGTTAGAATGCCTCGAACTATATCATAACAAATAGAATGGAGTAATTGAGACATTATTCTCTAATGACTTTATATGCACATTTGATTGATGGCTGTAAAAATGTTTTAGCTTCAAGCACTAAACCCATAAATCACTCCAGCTTTAAGCTCATGGTGAAACCGACATTTGGAAATGTGCTTCAGAGCATGTTTCTGTACCTATCAGATTTAAAGCGAAAGGACACTTTGAATTTGAAAATGTGGACCGCAATCAGGTGCTATAAAAGTGCCGATTATGATCGAATAACAATAATTTTCTATGTTACAGCCGCCTTTGCGTTCACTCTAAAATTTCCCTGTTCTACTCACGACAAGGTAAATTCCGTGATTTCATATTCGGTGCACAGCTATCCAGTTACCGACTATTTCACTCAAATTTTTCTGTTTTGAAGTTTGCTGGAGTTCGGAGTTTCTCTAATCCACTTTAGTGATTTCCTCTTAAGAGCAACTCACATTTACGTCAAACTTCAAATAATCAAATTTCAGTCAGTTTGATGGGGGACGCAAAGAGGAGAGGAATTAAGTGAAGCTTGTAAGATTTTATCGAATGTAGTCAAAAACGACTAGCCACATTGTTGACGGAAGTAGGTGAAAGGAAATGAATTGAGAATTGCCCAAAAGACGTATGAAACAGAACCAAGTGGAAATAGCCTTGTCAGAGCATTATTGAGCGAAGTGTCAAATAAATCATGGGAAAAAATAATCACAAAAATTGCGGATTTTTGTTAAACGAACCTTGTTGGCTGCTGATAATCTTTTCTTGTAATTGAAGGACCTTATTCCGGACATTTTCGTACTGTTCCTCTTTCAGTTTCAGCATCTTCTTGGTCTCCTTCAGTGCTAAAAGTCGGTAAATGCAATTGGGAGGATTTCATTGATCTAAAATTACTCTATTTTGAAAACCTTTGTGTTGATACAATCAATTTGAATTCAGAAGGAATCATACAGACAATCAGTGCGTGGGAACTTTAATTATTAGTCAAAGTCTTTTGAAAGGTTTCTTTACAAAACCAGAACCATGTTCGATAATAATTGCCATGAAGCAACGTCACTGGTCACTGATTTAGAACAAAGGAGAGGGTTTGAGGTGGAAATTAGTGACGAAATATTCTGCTGGTTTGGGAGTTGTCTATGATCGTTGGATCCCAAAATTTGACCTCTTTTCAACCAGATACGTGTAATATTTTACAGTTATCATTCCCATTATCTAGTTCTAGTTTAGTTGGACTTCGATTCTTAAAAACTGACTTCAACATGAGTGAGATCTGCTATGATAAGACACCTTCATTATTCTTATTCAAACTCAATTTTGGGAGATGAATGACTCAAAGTGGCATGACTGATCACACAATTGAAATACTTAGTCATTAAGTCCTGAGCCATGTGATATGACCTTACTATTGGGATAAAACCTGGAATTTGTTATTCGCAACACGATGACATGAAATCCTGAACAACATCCATTAGATAGAATAGGAATGAAATCATAAAAAATAACGAAGGCGTTCTGGAGCGCTCTCTCCATTCTCTACACCTCTCCTACTACACTACTTCACTACACATTTGAAGGATAACTTTTGCTGTCTACCATGTTCAAATGCTTTTCTAGGCTAACCTTTTGCGTTTAGTTGTCCTACTGGATAATGGAGAGACGCCTCCTGTGGCATTTCCTCAAGCGCTTTTAGTAAGTACAGAAATTATTTTTTTTTCAAAAAAAGGGAGTATTTAGAAGAGAACGATTTGACATTGTTTTCGCATCAATTTTAAAAATAGGTTTATTGTACTAAATTATATTTGGTCTGTCATTTTGAAGTGAATACGACTAAATAAAGTCTCGATAAAGAATTAGCTTACCATTGCCACATTTAGTATTCCTTTCCAGATAATCCGAGAGAGTTGTTCTGCAGTCTCCAAAGCCGTTCTGTAGCTCCTCAACTCTAGTCTTGAGTTTTCCCAATTCTAGAACATAAACGTGTGCGCACGTTATTATCTTACCCAAAATTTATTTGTGCTTATCAGACACCAAGAACAATTAGAAGAAAGTCAACGCAAAATCATGGGTAAGGAAAGTCGATCAAGATGTCTTGGAAGTCTTTCACGTGACCAAGCCTTCACGAATAAAAAACAGCCGTGACATTAATTTCTATATCTAAATGTGTCCATCTTTATTCCGGAGAGACTTTGAACTCAACAATCGATACGAGTTTTCAGTGACTAATTCTTGGTACACAAAGTTTAATAAAACCAGGCGTGGTTGAAACGCAACATTTCAGAATGTCATCCTCAACGTTGACATCGAATCAATTATGAGTTCTTTCATAAGGCCTTCTAAAAATTAGCAGAGTATTTTTTTGCGTTGAGCCGAGTAGTAAAAATGCTGAAATCTCATAGGCCAACTCTTCCCACCCGCACACGCTTGAGCATATAAAAATTATCAGTGTATCGTATTCATAATGACAATTCAGTCTACTTGACTTGGTGAATCAGGTTATTTCCTGTGTTTTAAAGCCATACAAAAGTTTTAGGAATAACACCAGCTGCATTGAATAAAGCTCATTTTGAGTTTTCTCTTTGATAAGGAAACACCATTTTTCCAACTTATGACATTGGCCAGTTGTAGTAATGTCTACCTTCAAAAACTTGCCATCACAGGCTTCTAATTGTTGGAGAAGTTCATTAGGTAAACATACGATACTTCCGAATTGGAGCTTCCACTTTCTATTAATTCACTTGCATTTCCTGGTACTGTCTTCTAGTATTGAATGAATGGGGCGAATGAAAATGGCATTTATTTATTCGCAAAATTTGCGAATTTTCTTACTTGTTTCCAACTGTTCAGTCTTCTCCTGTCTCCAATTCAATGTTGCTCTGCATTTCACCAACTCAGATGTTTCAAGGTCAAACACATGAGGAACTGAAATTTCAAAATTAAAGCCACTAGTTAAATATAAAAAAACAGTATTTGTTAATCATCAGTATGGTAAATTTAATTGCTTACTTGGCTCCTTAGTCGTCGTTGTGGACGAAATCTGAAAGAAATATTGAAGTACAACATTGGAGAAAATACGCATTGACATATGGTCCTCGATTTTACAGTCAATAACCCCCTCAAGGAATTATAGCATTACGCCTTACCAATTGATTAAAAAAGCACAAAATTAATTCAAAAAGAATTATTGAAGTTACTCTTGATGCACCCACTTTATTCCCATTTCACTATTCCGAAATTTGTTGGAGTATTAGTCAGGCAGTTTGTGCCTAACACAAATGGAATGTTTTACAAGATAACATCTTGTTCACTGCGATTATGGCGAACTTGCCAGCACCCAATTTTAAACACAATTTTACATTTAGAGGTGTACATTTTCCTTTGAAGGCTGAACATTGTAATTGACTATTGCAACATATATAGGTACACATGTCGACTTGCAAGTTGTCCTTCACTTTCGCAAGCAATTTCTTCTAGCATAAAGTATATTTCAATAGCTTTTCCGGATTTCAATATTCATGCAGTTGTTGCAATGACCTATTCTAAAGGTGAAAGACGGTCTAGTGTTTTAAACGCAAACGGACAGTCCACTTGCGATTTCCTTTTGGCACATTTGCTAAATCAAAAATAGAAGTTACACGCAGTGAATAACTTCGCTTTCCATTTTTTAGCATTCAATGTGGTGATAAAATGCACCAATGACAATCAAGCATCAGCTAGAAATTTTGATAAAATTCTTATAGGAGAGAAAAAGGAAGTTCAACAATCGTGCACTTGGGGAAACAACGAGAGGACACACATGATTGACTTTTTTATGATAATTTCGCTAGAAAATCTCAGAAAAGGAGTTATATTATAGGCAAATGAAATTGTGTAGCAATATTTCATTATAAACAGAAATAGACCAGAAGAGAGTGTATTAACTCCATAAAGGTTTCAAACTGTGCCAAAAAGGGTGAGGAAAGTATGGGAAAATCCTGGATCTGAGACGTTGAAGACCTATCTAAAAGTCACCTTGACTCTGTCGACTTCTTTTCGTGCTGAAAGGGATACTATAGGGAAAAAGGTGGACGTTTATAACTGAAAATGTCTGCTTTCAGAATGGTCGCATTTAATTTTGGCGCAACTTACTTATGTAAAACAATTCCGAACTGCTCAGATTTATAAAAGATGCAAATGAGAAATCCGAACGAAGAACACCACTATAGGTAACAAACTTTAGATGAGATAACAAGCAAAACGCACAATCTAGTAAGAAATCGGAGGTTCTAGGAACAGTGAAATCAAAGGGCCCAATTTATCAAACTGTGCTTAGATCACTTCTGGGTAGCACTAACTGCAAGTAATAATCCAATTTTATTAAATGCGATAGAAACAATACAACTTTAAAAAACCGAACAAAAATATTACGATATGTATGTATCTATTTTATTGAAATAATAAAGCAATTAATTAATCTCAATATTTAGTTAAATCGGATTAGGTTTACCAACCTTATAGTATAAACATACAGTAGTAGAGATTAGAGTCAAAAATGCTCAATCACTGTTACCCTATTATGAAACGATTATCTTCCATTTAACCTAATATATGTCAATTGTTTAACAAAACGGATAATTATTAATTTTTTTAAGTTAACAATACGAAAGAGCTTGCAGTTTTGCCGTCAAGATTCACGCGGTTAGCATTTCCCACCAGACGAAGTGATCCAATCCACAAAAAATATAACAAATGCCCCAGTAGATCAGCATTAATCGATTGCTTTGAATAGTAAGAATTAATGCTTTGAAAAAAAGGCAGAAATCTTTAAGCCAAAAACAATTTTGATAGACGATACCCCTGAAACCGCAAATGAAAATCTTCTTACCCTCAGGAGAATGGTGAATAAAGGTATTCCGCCTCGGAAAAGCTTGACAAAAAAAATGGCTGTTCGTTCCGCCCCCAAAAATAGAAGAGACTACTTTTTCCTGCATATATACGAAGATAATAATACAGTTATCACAGGGAGAAAAGTAATAAGTCGACCAATATGTCCCTTAGTGAGAGAAAAACGGGATGGATTTCGCAGTCGTCGGAATAAAGGAACATTCTTGCATTACCATAGGGATGGTCCCTATGCTCTCCAAGAACGAATTATACTCAGGAGGAAATAGAAGGCAAAATGAGGAGTGAATTATTAGGAAAATAGCTTTCTCTGATCGCTTAAACTGTTGAAGACCGTAACTAGACAAATTGCTTGAAGATTTTAGCATATAAGTACCAAACACAAATTTGATCGTCGATTATCTCCACTGGGTTCTTCTGGAACCAAGACAACATCTAACCATATTAAGAACAGGTGAAGCTCTCCTCCATGTTGACTAATAAAAAGTGATATCCCAGGCCCTTAGGAGCAAAATCTCTTCTGCATTTCCACAAATTGAACACTTAGAGTCGTACAATTTGTAACATAACTGGCTTTCAAAATTGAAACAAATTACACATCTCCATGATCACATTCCTTTCCCTCATTGGTTGGCTTTCCTACAATGTTGTGCAAGGTAAACCTAGTGTAATTTGGCGTATTTTATGCATAAATAACAATATATTGTCAATGAAATCTATGCAATGTAACAACATTTACCCGAAAATTTATGCAACAAATAATTAAACGGACCTCAACGCTTTAACACTCGAATTAATTTTTTCTTGTAAAATGCACCCAACCGCACTCACGTGTGCCTCACAGCAAACTGATGCCGCCGACGTGATGAATCTTGGTGGTATAAGGCGAAGGCTACAGACACGCATTGAACATGCCTCAAACGGCAATATCCAGTTTTCAGTTCCGTTTAACCATTTTATAAGACTAGCTGGGTAAATTTGGCTGCTCATTGAACATTCTAGTTGCAATCGATTTTGCCGGTACCAGGAAGACTTCATCTTGAAATTATTTTTTGATATTTTGGACTGGTAATTTGGGTATCTCAGGATTGGTTCTTGGTCATTACAGATTATCCATTAGCAGATTAGTGTTGCATGCACCCCAGTTAGGCACCACATTTACAGAGTTGGTGAAATAATCCAATTCAAATTGAGCTTAAACTTGCAAAATTAATAATAAGGAGATTCTTCAAGAATAAGAACTTAATTAACTAAGTCTCATTCTGTTATTCTGTTGATTGGACTAAAATATCTTGCTAGTGGAAATACCCTTCAACCTCTTACCTTCTATAATCAGATAACTGCCCTCTCAAACAACCGAAAATGTCTGATAAATGCCATTGATACAATGTTTCAGGACAAACAGAACCAAAAAGCATCAATAGGGTAAAAACCATGCTTTCTTTGCTCATTAATTAAGTATAAATAGACACAATAATTGAATATGAAAAAAATTTGATAGGTATAATCAAATTGGAGTTCAGTGTTTATTCCAACTATGTGCTACAAAAATATAACGAGTCTTTTGAAGTAGTAGTATGGATTTGCAAAACACTCTCTTGCATAGTAATAAATAAATAGTTCCACATTGCAGTTAAGTTATTTACATATGGAGAGCAAATTGGCCTTTAAATTGTTTTGATTCAACTCTGACTAATAGACCAGAAGCAAAATGATCTCTTACGAAATCAGAGGCAGAAAAAATCAGGTCTAAATAATGGATAATAATATAAAATCATGGCAGTAATTAGAGGGAATGAAGAGTCAAAATAAATTCAATTTGGTGGTTCAGTAAACAGGTAAATTTTGGATGCTGGCATATTTACTTATAGATCACGAAAATTTTCGACGAGTCCAAGTCACATGGGGACAAGAAAGCGATCAAATGGCCAACCCTTAAGTTGAGGAATTGTAAAAGAGACATTTATGAATGCATATTGTACTAAATGAATTGAAATCTCTTAGACAAGGAAGCAAAGTTTCACGATTTGAATGCACAATAAATGAATGCCCAAATTAAGTGAAATCAAAACTGGACAATCTAGAACACATTCATTGAGGTTGTGGCATTCGCTCATACATCAATCAGTTTATTTATATGGCCGAAGCAACCGATGCAAGGCTTTCAAGTTTTCATTTCGGTGAGTGGACAAGAAAATATGTCCATGTGGTTTGAGCTAACTTTTCTAACTTATCAACTCAGATCAAATAATACGCGGAGGAGCGCATTTCGATTGATCATTTAATGCTCATCTTACTAATGGGATATTTCAATTCAATAACATTAACTCGAAAGACCGCATAAGATAGGCGAACAACCTTGGATCTCGTAAGACTTGAACTTTACGAGTTTTCGCTCCCTCTGCCCTCTAGATGTGAGATATTCTAAATAAACACTGGAAATACTGATTTAGAAACAGCACTATATCACTTCAATTTAAGAGGAATGAGCACAGAATAATCAACTTAAAACCTTGATTTAATGACTGGGTCTCAACCTTGCCGCCTGGTACATTGCTTTATAACGGTTGAATGTATGACTTTACGTAAGGATATATTTGTAATAGATTCAAAATGAAATATCAATTTAAAACTTCGGTGTGTACTCAGTCCTAGGATGTATAGACACCATGACGGAGTAAATAAGACCTTGTATTGCTCTTGAATACAATAACAGAGTATTAACGGTTGAATAGGGTAAGGTAGGATTAACGTACCGTAGAAACGGTTGCAGCCGAAATTAGGACTGAAGAGGAAAAGAGATTGATTACAAATCCAAACGAAAGATTGAAACTTACTTGCTAACAGGAGGACACACAAAGCGATCCACTTCCATATACTGCCTGAAAAATGCAAGAAAGAGGAGACCATTGAAAATGACTAGAACTTGCATGACTTATGTAAATGGGCGGGCAATATCTTATTAACTAATTATTATTATTATTATATGAGAAAAGAGAAAATGTATTGAAACTTTGCACTTATTACACAATTTTGGCATATGATAGATAGTAATAATAAAAGAGCAATGTTATGGAAGCTCATGGAAATTAAATTAAACGGCTTATTAAAGCATAGAATCCGATATTCAGAGACGTTTAGGTCACCAAAAGTGCTGATGTGAAGAGGTCAATGCATTTAAGAAGAGATTTGGCAATTCTAAACGGATTCACACGGCCTAAAGTTGCAAGTGTTCGCAAACAGCCTTGCATCCCGGGTCACTGAGTGGATAATCAAACTTACGCCATATCCTCTCTTCACTATGGATGTTGCAATAAGCAGTTATTGACCCATTTTGCGTATCTCACTGCTACTTCCTCCAACGTTCGAAATTCCGGAATTGGTTAGCTCATTTCTGTGCTCAGAAATTCCATTTGCATTAGGCAGTTAATTGAACAGAATTTTAAGACAGTCAGAATAATCACCGTCACGTAACCTTTTTCTGCGAAGTGGCTAAGAAATCCGCGTTTGGCATTGTTGTTCGCGTGATGGAACTGAAACAATTGGCCTTAATATTAAATTAACTAAGCTATGCATCGTGAAAGACACAAATTTGAATTCGAACAGAGAATAAATAAAGAATATGCGCTATTCAAAACAAAGGTTGCTATTCTATCGATTGAGGAGAGTCCTTATTTATCTAACAATGGAAGAAAGTACACTTTTTGAAGCAATAAACCCTCTCCACACTGTATTTTCTGTGTTCTCACTTCTGTAGAAGATTGGTTAACTCTGGACGCAAAATGTATAGCAGACGACTCTGTCAGTCGTGTCTATCTTGGACTTCCTAGAGGAATTCTAAGGTTTAACCAAGGGCTTATTTGCGTTCTATCAGCTTGTGGAGTACTCAATCCTGTGGCGATTAAACTACGCAACCGAACATTCTGCAGGGTGCGGTCGTGCATGCATAGGATTTCTCAACTAACCAGTTGTTAATTTTCATTCAAGTTTTGCTAAACGTATTCAACTAAAAATCATGTTTGCTGTGAACACATAACTCCAATAAAGTCTATACTCACTACACGTCTGCTTCTCCAACATCATCGAGAGAGCCTAACTCATTTCGGGAGCCCATGCATACTATAATATTTTTGCAGTGGAGGTTACTGAGGATACGTCAAGACTCATTCGTCTAGCAATTGGATCCATACTACAATTGTAAAATTAAGTACAGGCATCTTTTCATACAACGAAGAAACTCCGTACCAAGCAACTGTTAACTTCCCTTGAATTTCAAATAAAACACTTTGATACATAATTCCATAAGTCCTCATCTTGTAAGGCAATGAATACCGTCACATTCTTGTGAACAAAATGACAGCAAATAAGTGGAAACACAGTCGAAATTCCAGAAAAGATGTATAAATATAAGCCCACTAGAGCCAGAAATTCGCGTCCAATTGAAAAAAGAGAAGATTCAAGGTCATAGAAAAAAGATTCCTATTTATACCCTTTCATTGCTACAGGAATGCACCATTTTATTGACAAGCTACTGAGTTCACATATTCTCGTAGAATCTGGAGTAAGGGGCATCAACTGTTACTGGTGAATTTCCTAAAGTTAAGAACACCTGAATAAAAAATGAGAATTCATAATTTGTAAGGAATAAATTGTTACTTTGAAGATTTCTTTTTGATATTATTTTGCCATTTTATTTTCTAAAAACTGAAAGTAAAATGATGACTTATACATTGATAATTCAATACGTATTCCTTATTTAGGAAAATAAAACTTCGACAAATCAAGTTTCGTAAAGTAACGAAACAAATATAGCCATGGAAAAATATAATATTAATCCATCTAATTGTTTACGATTTTCTTTAAAAGCTCAGTAATGTGCTCGAATGCTAAATTTGCATTGTTTCAAATTTCTCTTGAACCGTATGAAGTAGCACGATTGATCATTTCAATAATCCAACAGGCACCGAAGGACATCGAACTCATGACCTCTAATTCGGCAGAAAAATAAGTGGAATGCTGTGACACTGAGGCAATTTTTATTGTTCTATATGGATAAATAACAGTGAAAAAGCGGATTAGCTTTTCTATTCTAATTGAGACTGATTTGCAACTTCAAATATACGTATTCTCACACTGAAAGAGGACATTAAGATGAAGTAAGTTAGAATGTTGCAAAGGCCAGTTTTAAAATCTTAAATTTAGATATTACCAATTGGGTCTTTTAGGTCTTTTCTTAAGTATAAAATTAATTGAGCTGATCACATTCATTAAGTTGGAATAAACACTATCACGTGATAAAATCATTTCGTTTCACTCTCACAAAAAAAGTACAATTTGAAGAGGCTGGGAAGGAATTAACCAATTGACATGAAGCTGATAGAAAATCGACAGCTATGTAGGTCATTTCTATTCAAATTGTAAAGAATGCTGATTGATTATTCAAGTATTCATTAAACAACAATGCAGTTGAATTTCAATCACTCTCTAAAAGAAGGCTCAACAGTCACATCCCTTCTGTTCGAGATTAACTTTAACACTTTTCTGGAATTGCACAAATTGGGTATGTTAACAATGATAAATTGGGAACAATTAAACGACCTCAGGAAATTTATAACATTTCTTTCATAAGTCACATTTGAAGATACACGAAATTGCAAAATTTTATTGGAAAATCGTGTGGAAACTACACATCACATCCTTAATGGCAATATTACGAGAGGAATGGAGATAGCTAGAAAATTTCACTTGTGGTGCTTTCTAACAACACTTAAACCGGTTTTCTGCTAATAAGTTTCCGATCATGTGTTACTAAGGTATCTTATTACACTTTTTCTAAGGTTTCTGTTCTTTTCCTCCAGACAGGTCGCATTTAATTTTCCGATTGAATATGGATCCTGCATTAAGTAGTTGGAGTAACCCATTTCTTGATTTGGCCATCAATTATATTAATAAATGGGATTGTGGTTTTATTAAGAAGTGAATGGTTGTGTTTGGCAGAGATAACGTAATCGAAGAAGAATGAGCTCGTTGAACGCTGAACGAGGAAATTGCAAATTAACACAAATTTGTGCTAAATATAGACATTACTGATTATTGTAGTAGAACAGACAGCCACGAAGATTGGAGCCAATAACGGTGCACTCAAATCGGATCCTAAATCGTGATTGGATAGAATAAACAAGGACAGAAATTGCTGCTTTGGGTGAAAAAGTAACTAATTAGGAGATTTCAATTTAAAAAAAGAGAAAAAACATTTAAGGTCGAATGGCCCAAGTAAAATAAAAGATTCAGATGACTTTTATTTGCTCTTTCCTTTTCCAATCTAATGAGAATAAGAACAATTTGAAGAGCGTATGATTGGAATTAATTTCATTTGGTCTACTTTAGAAACCACTGTCAGTGTCGATTAAAATGATCAGTGTCTCCTATTATATTACTTTTACATTAGAGATGTCTTTTGATGTTTAAAAATTTTCAATTAATATTAAGGTACACCTTCATGATTCGTCAAAAGATGCAATAATATTAATAAAAATTTGGAAATAATCCTATAATACATTGCCTGAGAAATAAATTATTTTATCAGAAAAAGGTAAATAACAGTTAAACCTGGCAAATTGACAGCTGAGTGCCAAGGTCATATTCAATTTGTTAAATACAGTGGAGATTTAAATGAATCCTTACAGCCCCTCGAGGTTGATTATTTTAGACTAAAAACGGCTAAAGTCCATCAAAGATTTCGAGATGAAGAGATAGGAGAGCACATTTAAATTTATCTTAATGAAAGACGTGGGAAGATGCGAAATGGTAGTAAAAAGGGATAGCCAAATTATGGCGAAGGTGGATGTTTTAAGAGAGGATGAATTAGACGACAGCTGAAAGTTGTCTACCCATGCGATAACCCAAAATATGAATGGAATAAGCCATTCAAAAAGATGAGCATTCTAGACCATCAGAAAAAATTTCCAGTAATTTTTATCATATTTCATTTAAGTTTGACAAAGTGGAGTCTTAAACGCACTGGAATAGTAAATGACATACTCACCAATCTGATCTACAGCTTCGCCGATATTTACGACTATGTTAACAAAATGATTGAAGACGCTGACATCAGGATTGCACACTGTTTTAACTTCGGTAGGAATATTGGATTCTTCAATCCTTCCAATGGCAGGTTCTGTTTCTGGAGTTGAATTGTGAGCTACTTCTAATTCTGTTGGAGGGAGACTAACCAGAAGTTCAGTGAGAGAATCATCGTTTGAGCTGGAATAAAAGGGCATGTTCTTGAATCACAATAACAATGAAAACAAGATTAGCTGTCATTAGCAAATTTGACTTTATTGTTATTAAGAAGATTTAACAAAGAGAAAAACGAAATACGCTTCTTATGCGACTATCCTATATGGCAGCTCAATTAGACGCCAAACTTTAGCCATAATTTAAATTTCTTGAATGCCAATTTACGAGGTTGAGTGACATATGCTGGTTGTTGGGTGACTGAGACAGCAGCAAAAAAGGCACATTTTAGTTGAGAGCAACCCACGTGCCCAAGCAACACATCACATTATTTGAGAAGTGTCAAAGGTCAGATCGAAATAACTTCATTAAGGGCCTATCAACACAGAGAAGAGGTGGAAATTTTTCTCTTGTAAAATCATCTCCATATTCAACAATGCGAATTCCATTTCAATGGAACTGCAACTTGAGGCTTGGACCTTCTGTCATAATAACAGAAAACTGTGAAGTAGTGAGGTGTAAAGAAAACACCTTCCAACCGATTAGCTTTGAAGTGCAATCCAGTCCCATCAGGCGTTTTTAAACCACAATGCTTGTTAAGCTTATCATTAGTTCATTTAAAACGATCTTTAAAGTTTTATTTCATTTGGAAGACTGTTGCATTAACCTGATTAGTAATAAAATGTGCTCTTTCATGCTCTGCTTTCACTCTTCTACCCCACACTAAACAATGTAGTCGGACATTCCGTTCACTTGATGAGAGTCGAACCCCTTAACTTCAACATTGCACTTCAGTGCACAATTTCCATCATTATAATTTATACCTTCGATTTGTGTCTTTCTTCACAGCGCCTAATACATTCATGCTAGTTCATCGGATTACCAATCAAGTCAGATTATCTGTTGTGTTGCTTTCTTGATGTCACAGCAGCCTCACCTGAACTCTACAATTCATGCTGAATTGTTTTTGCAATGTTGAGAGAGCATTGGGCAGAGATCAAAATCTCCTTATTTCAATAGCCTGTTCAAATCATCATGGTGTGGATCACTCTATGCCATGGTTCAGGTAGATTCCAGTCATCTGTTCTCGTTGTCATTACGACTAGGAATGAGGTAGGGATTAAATTGTTAAAAGAGGCGTAGTGTGCAGAAGTATCTTTGAAATGTCCTGAAAAAGCGCTATATTTGCTTTAACCTGTCCTTAGGTGACAGGTGGCATCCGAAGTGACCACTTAAATTATGTCCAATTTAAAAAGAACCAGATTATCTGGATGATAATTACAAGAGATTAATGAGAACGTCAAATCTGAAATAAAAAGATATTTGAATAAAGCATTTGCAAAATAACTGTTAACGACATGTAAGCGATATTTTTCCATATTTCAATTTTAGTAGAGATAGAGTCACGTTAAAGTTGATAAAAAAGCTTGATAAATTCTACAAAGATCAGATAATTGACACAAACACCTGATAATTGGGCCAATCGAGCAATGGAGTAATGAAAACAATGGAGCTTACTAAGATGTTTCATCGATTTTTGAGTCGGACCTTGATTCGCATTCATCTGAGCTACGTATGGGATCAAGAACAACCTCTTCTGGTGAAAGACCTGATTTATTCGAAACGTCCGAATTATTTCGAGAACGATTAGTAGTAATTGAAGTAATATCGGCACATTCTAAATGAAATGTTATTAAAGCTTTTTGAATGATTAGTTACCATCTGCTGAAGGCAAGCATGAATCCTGATCTCCAGTAGAGGATTTGGTGGTTAATTTAGGACTTTTAAGAGGGAGGTCAGAATAAATAAATTCAATGGAAATAAAAATTAAAACACTGGTCGCTATTTTAAACTTACAAGGTGGTTTCTTTAGATGGACTATATGATTTAGACTGACCATTGTTCAAAGCTGATGAAGTATTAAACGTCAGCCCTTCCTCGAACACGTTACTTGAATAGTTCACAAATTCTTCAGGTTCTAATAATAATAATTCCACTCTTTCACAAGGTTTATTGACTTATTAAACAAATCCAGAATGGGAGGCATACCTGAAGAGGAAGACTGATAAAATGTAAATTATACAGGAAATATAACACTTACGTCATGATCAAGTAAAACGAATGACGGAGGTCTCTGCATTACGAAGTATTATCTAGTCAATCGACCAAATTAAGTTAAAAGCACAATTCGAAATGAGATTTCAGAAACAACGACGAATTGGAAAATAAATTCCGTTATCCTGTCACCACATCGGTTTCGAATAATTTTGATAAATAGAAAAACATAAAAGAGAACTACCATAACATTTTTAACAAGCTTCGTAAGAGCGCCGAATCCTACATGCGTTATTTAGTAAGCAATCTCGGTCTGTTGAAAGCCATCAAGCTGATTAAAGTAATCTCATGCTCTCTGGAACATTCCTAGAGTCGAGACCGTGCAACTTATGGCACCGTTAGCAATTGCGGTCCTATGTTCATAGACCTACCATACGATCAGCTCTTAATGGTGGTCTCAACATAGCTTGGCCTGATTGTTTTAATGGATAAGCGTTGCGTTATTTCGCTATACATGTAAATGACGCTATCCGCAAGTTCTGTATCTTAGACGCCTAGCTAATTTCAGGAACACGTTTATGTGAGAGAACTTTGCTGGGAAGAATTTTTGTGATTTTGGCAGGACTGAAATATTTAGCATCAAGGAAAAAAACTTAATATTGGTTATTCAATTATAGATCAGTTGACTCAGTGAAAAAGAAAGCCGTCATTAATAAAACACGCTATCATTTACATGCATTGATAATTTAAGGCTTGTTAGCATAAAAGTATAAGAAGTTACTTTATTTGGAATTAATATTTAAATTCTTACAGAGTAGAGGGATACACTAACTAAATTAAGCAGCTAATATGAAACGACCTTCAATGCGGATGTTTGATACATTTAAAGCATTTTTGGTGAGTAATGTATGATTGAACGTAAATTTAAAGCTTTATTTAATTTTTTTGTTTAAAAATATTTTTATATTTTATGAACTGTAGTATAATTTACAGTGCACAAATAATTTACGAATTCAGCGTTCAAATGATCATATTCACCATATTTTTCTTAAGGCATTAAAACTTTGAGAATCCTTGTTTATAGATTGATTACACTATCAAATGCAAGTCGATAAGTTGATTTCTATATTTTTAATAATGCTTTTTATCAAATACTCATTAAATTTATTTTAGACTTCTCAACGAAAATTGACTTAATTAGCCTCGACGATATTTTTGCAAATGATTTATAAAATGCTCGTTATTTTAATTTCATTTTAAGAGGAATCAGTGCCCTGAACTTTGATTATTGGGATTCGCCATTGCTGTCTTTGTTTCTAGACGTTAATTCGCATCTGAAATGTCCTTTCACTTAGATAACCGTTATGTTCATAATAAAAATGTATCAGGCTGAAACATCGCTGCGAGTCATGTTTTCTTAACAGTTATTTTGAAAATTGAAAGAATCGTTTTGCAAATTTAGCTTAACTGCAAGTCATATGTGATTTCGTCTTTACTTTGGGAATTTTAAACAGTAGATACCTGCGTTTACCCTGTTTTGAATTATCTTCGGGATAAAAATATTTACCTAGAAATTTTATTCACGAATGAATACTTGTTACTTGAGGTAGTGTGTGTGTGTGTGTTTATAATGGTTGTTTAATCGGAATAGTAAAAAATTATCAAATCACGTTTATTAGGATTTGACGCAAGGATTTCAGATGTGCTAATAAATACTTTACAGCCGACAGCCTCTTGATGTAGCATGATCAATTGAATATGAATGACGTCTTAAAGAACACTTTTGTTTACATCCAAATAAATATGGGCAACTTGACTTATTTCTTTCTGTTTTGCTCCTGTTCATATAACATTACATAATTTGTTATTGAACTAAATCTTTTCGAATAGTTCTTTCTTTGGTTAAAATCCTTTTTATGCAAGCATTTGAGAAATTACGAGCTAAAATATATATAAAAAATTCTATAGATTCCATCAAAATGGAAGATTTCAAATTATGCCTCATTATTTTTAGAGAGTTTTTCTATATGAAAATTGTGATATTCACGTACAGATTTGAGGAATTCATCTTCCTTCACCTTTACTTTACAATATGCATACTCTGTGATTGTCCTAAAATATCTGTAAAATTGGTTATTAAACTCTGCCGAACAAATAGGTTCCTTTTTCCTTTCAGGCTTTATATACACGTATCTTTCAATTGTTCTTATTTTAAATGAAAAATAACATTTCAAGGTAAAATAACTAATTCATATGAACGAATTGTTGTGCAGCTCCAAATATGATATGACACTATCGCTTATTCTTTAAAGCATTCGCAATTCTGCTAAAACGCATTACGCTTTCGTTAGACGAAGTTTTTAAAAAACGTGAGTGCCAAATACTTTTTAAACGATTTTAAATTATTTGGCAGTGATTTCGCAGATGTTCTATTTTGTACTTACTTTTGGTCATTGATCATATATAGCTTTATTGATCTCTTACTATGGACTGATACAAAAATGAAGCTTGATTTTACGAAGTGGCCAGAAAGTTACAAACTCCAACATGCCTCAATGTTTTCACTCGATGCCACATACCACCACATGACCCAAATCACTCCTTGGACAGAATTTTGATATTCTTCCTGAATTTTCGCATTCGACCATTAGAGCAAATTACAAAACAATTTTCTTCTGATTTATTTGGTCAGAAACTTTGTAGTTACTTTGTTAAATACAGCAGATTACAGTCCAAGAATAAAATGCAATGACGGCATATTTTAGATTCTTCGTGTACTTAGCAAAAAACGAATTTCGCATTTAAATCTTTTCTTGAAAGTTTAAATATCAAAATTTTTTACTGAATAAATTCAATATTTTTACATGTACATTTTGGAAATAGGAATGCGCGAAGAATACAAATTCTTAGAGGAAATTTTCTTGGCTATTATTTCGTTTATAGCTTCTTAAATATATTAGAAGACTGCTTCTCAAATTGGGCCGTTATAGTTCTATTAATCGGCAATTCAAAGCCAAGGGACATAACGTAAAGTTTCCAATGATATATGAAAACTGTTTTTCCTACCGGCAAGTCGGTTGAATGTTCAAATTAAAAGAATTTGGTTCATTTTCCCTTCAAACATTGAAAAATATTTTGTTAATGTTTGAATTTTTACAAATGCCAATAAGCAAACAAACTTAAATTCTTCTGAAATAGCTAAATTCGACGAAATTTTGCGATTTTTTAATATTGAATCATATTAGGACAAGAATATATGAAATACTTTATGTGTTCATAAGGAAGTGAGTATTAAATATAAAAGTGTACCTTTTGACATTTCGAACGCTCATTCAAACACTTTCGAAAAATAGACTAAAATGGTACCAATTTTGGTGCATAAAATGGTAGACAACAGAAGGGTACATGCATTATCTGACAAATATTATTAATATTGCCTATTCTGTTAAATTCAATTGACATATTCATTTCTAATTTGTTGACATTTTATGACATTATGCATGGGGCTCCTCAAAAATATGCAAAAATATGTCATCACTAAAAACAACTAGAGATTCTGATCTTCGTTTTAAAAAGTAGAGAGAATGAGTATGTAAGTAATTACAGAAACGAAAATGATGAAGATTCAGTCTTATTTTAAAGGAGCCTTGCAATTAAATGTTTCAAAATTCAGTAATGCAACTCTCTATTTATGATTATTATATTAGAAAGTTTTCAACTTTCATGAGAGTATACCAAGCTCTCATATACCTAGACCGGCTTTTCACCATCTAGTCCACATTCTTGAGGGTGGCTCTTTTTTCACTTCTTTTGGCTCGGCAATTTTCAGATTTCTCATGACTATCTTTTACCTGACCCAGCTGTTTTATGCTGTGTCTTCATAATAGTTGATAGTTGATAGCACTAAAAGCTGACATTTCGAACACAAAGCCAATAGAGCCTAAAGGGATAAGTTTAGCGCTCGTCAAGAAGAGAGTTGCTTAAAGACATGATTGACTACTGACATGGAATTCAACCAATCCCTTCTTGAATATGAGGAAAGGCGAGGCGAAATTAACAGATATAAGGAAATTTGTCAACTAGATACAATTTTTAAACATAAGGCTTTAGTAACCGACAGAAGACTGATATCACACCTTGGGGAAAAGCTTACGCAGTCATCCTATAAAGCGATATTAGCCATTAACATTGCAATACCAAACGCTAGTGATTACAAACTTCCCTATGTTTTGATATTCATGGTCATTTGATTGCTATAATTCATTTGCAAGGAAAAAAGGGTTTAATGGCCCTGAAGTGCTCCTCTAACACTGGCCATTGCGTCCGAGCCTACACTTCACACCTATTGGCAGAGTTTTTTTATTTTGGACACCTGAACTTAATGAGTATATCAATAGCTTGTGTATGATAGTTATCAATTTCAGGACCGTTAGCTGATTTCGTGTCAGATTTTGAAAAGTATGAAATGTAGATGATTATCACTAGGGCTCTCTGAATTGAATTTATATTTTAAACTTACAGATATAGTATGACCACCTGTTTTAAACAGCAAAATTTTAAAACAAACCTCTTTATTTAACTTATTAGGTAAAAAATCCCCCAAAGATTCCATACGGAACGTATGCAGTCCTCATCATATCTCATTTGTTGCGTTAATTACAGCAGATTAGATATAGAAAATAGACCCATATTACTACTGGAATACTGGCTTAGTGACTAAGATGTCAGAGAGCCATCTCATGCGAAGTAGTATCTCAATAAACACCTCTGGCAAACCCCACAACCGAGATTCAACACAAAAAAATAATCCTTCTGTCAGCAGGTATGAAAATCTCTCCAATTCTCATGCCCTAAAGTTAACCTCAAGCCACCAGATTCCGAAAAAAAGATAAAAGGAAGGCTTAAATAAAGTCGTCCTTTGGTGCTGATATCGGATTCGGTGGGAACGCGGCTGCACAAACTCTCTTTTTATTCAAAGAACAGCAGCTCAGTGACATCAACATCAAATCTCAATAGAACAAGATACATGTTGTTTCAAGGTCAATTATGATGTGCCAGTATATTTTTTATCGGTATTTTTGACACATAGAAATTGCTTAAGCGATTGCACAAAACATATATATATATATATATATATATATGCGTATGTTGAAAAAATTTAGGTAAGAAGCAGTGGGACATACTACTGATTATTAGTCGATCATACATTTTTTATCAGTTTGTTGCTTTTGCCAAAGAACGAAATTACATCAAATGTCCTGAAATGCAAATCTTGTTTAAATTTAAATCAAATGTGCAAATAATCAGTTTTGATTTAATCCTGAACCGAAATCATCTGAGTTAATTCATTAGTGCAATTTTTTCTCTTGCGTAAGTTGCTGGTTATTTTATGAAAAAATTATTTTATAAATCGAAATAAATTATTGCCTGCCTTTCTAGATATAAAAGTTAAATGAATATCAAATCCACAATAGTAGACTTAGAAAGGCATAAAGTTAGGAGCATATGTAAATGCTTGAGCATTCCTGATGTAGTTGAAGCCTGTTCGGCCATTCCAGGATGGGATTTCATTCTTTCGTTGCCGCCATATGTCGCAGCTATGAAGAAAACTATAAATAGATTTGAGTGGATTGATTTCTACCTCTGCAAGTTGTTGTATCCTGTTTCATCGCAATTTTCCTACACTCTCGCAAAAGATGCCATTATTTACTACAAACGCCATGAATCATTCACAAACGATGAATCAAATCACGTTAGATTTGTAAATGTTAATGACTTCCTCTCAAATAGATTCTCCGTTATGGAAAGTCAAATCGTTCATCTTGGATGCAAACGACTGCTCCCACCATGCCTAGTTTTTCGTATCGTCTGTGAATCAAATTCGTGGTTTACATCCGAATCATTGGACATACTTCCATCATACCGGCGTGAACGGCCCTATTCGATTGATGTTCTGGTTTACAAAGATCCATTAACACTTCACATGGAGGGAATAAATGCAATTTTGTCGCAAGTGCAGCCTAATCAAACCCTATTAATATGTGTCGTTTCAAGGTCGGAGACAGAGTCAATCTGTTGGTTTGACGAGGTTATAAAACAGATAAGAAGGGGTCCTGGCTCATTATTGAAAAGAGCTTCTCTAAAGTGGAGGATATACCATCTAACTTCCACTACAAGAATTTACCGAGATTTGAAGCCGATGTTTCGATGGGCCTTAATCAAAAACGTCAAAACTCCTCGCATTAAAGGATATATAAAAAAAATTACCTCATGTGTTTAACTCAATTAGTTGGTATTACCGTCACCACTACTTGCATGTCACTCAAAAATATATGTATTTCACGTTCTTTGTCATATACTTGACGTACTTTAATATCCTCAAGGTATTTTCCTATTTTTAAATGATTGCTAGGAGGCGATATATCATTGTGATATATTTTTGTTCAATAATTACTTGTCATAAAATTTGAAATGGGAGGTTTAACAAATATTTAAATGAAAAATGTAGGCCTTTTTGATCCAGTTGGCAGCAATATAGCGGAAAGAGGTGTTGCTTAGAATAAACTAATTCAATTAAGTGTAGCGGATTGGTACACATATAGCGGATTAGCTACCTAACTAATCCCGACTGTACTCAGAAACCTCAGTTACAGATTCTCCTAGTTCGTAAGACAAACTTTGACAAAATACGACGGAAATGGTTGGCAAAATAAAAATTCTTTTGGAGAAAACTAACGGGTATTTTAAGATTTTGTATTCTTCCAGACACAGTTTTTTCTAAATCGCGCTTTTCTTATTGAACTTTCTCAAAGGGTCAATTTGAAATCATATAATTAGCCTAAAGTTCCTTCCTCACACATTATTTCCCCTTCTGATGTGCCGATTTTGATTTAATTAGCATCCTCTTCATAGTTATTTCATGGGAGAATTTTGCACTTGAATTTCCCTAAAATTTTCTGTTGTTGAACGTCTTCATTATTCCGTTAGGAAGATTTCAGTACCTATTAAAACCCTTATTTCTTTCACAACACAAGGATTTTTGCAAAATACAAATGGTTGCAAAACCGACAAGCAGATAGAATTCTAGTGGTAAGAGTGACTTCCCATTTGAGTGGAATCGATCGATTACGATGGAACCAATAGCTGTTGAACATTTAATTCAAGCCAGTCTTTCTTACTATTTTCGACCCATCAATTTACGGTTGCATTATCTCGGAGAGTGGTGTTCAATTCTCTTTCAAATTTGTTCAAGGGGGTTGCATGGTATATCAACAGCTTTTGAAGACTGGAGACTTCGCACATATAGAAGATAGTCCGTTGTGGGGCTCTTCGAACTATCCTTTATTTGACATGTGAAAATTTTTGATCTCTCTTCTGGTACCACATTCTCAATAATGGCATCTGTTCTTGGAAGTAATTTGAAAACTGTTTGATAGCTTTTTGGAATTTCATGGTCTGCTACGTTACATTTTTGAATATCTCAGTCTCAACTGTAGTCAGCTTTTGCAATAAGACTTGAATTTTATGCTCACCAGGAACATTTTTATCGCCGTTTCGAATGTGCTATCTTAGTTGCGGAAACAGTTTTGTGAACTTTTAGCTACTTTATAGTGTCAAGATAATACTTACTGATTCTTTGAGAGAGAATACCCAACGTTAAAGAAGGCTGAGATATATGAGCTTGAGTGGACAGAATTGACTCCTTCTTCTTCTTCTTCTTCTTCTTCTTCTTCAACGTTTCAATAAATCTTCTGACTTGAGATTTCTCCCAATTTTGGTAGTTCTATTGGGAAAGAGCTAAAGTTTTGCCAAAGGTTATGACCAAGCTTTGTGAGCTTAAACTGTCTGTTGATTGTATTTTATCTAAGGTTGTGATTTGCTGCTTTAAACTATCAAATAACTGCATCGACACTTTTGTAAGATATGATACCTTTATGCTGGTAAGAATAAGAGAGATCTAGTCAATCTGTTCAATAGATATCACTGGTTTTATGTTAAAGCAGACCAGAGATGGAATAAGGGAAAACTCACTTTAATCACTTTTAACACCGTCATTTAAAGAAGAAGTTTGTTAATGACCGTAAAGTTCCATGGACACTTGTCTAGACTAATAGTCTTGACATTTGTGTCAGTGGGGTGCCTTGTTTCCTGTTAGCTTATTTTGCCGCAACGGTAATTTCAATTCTACCTGTTGTCACATTCAACATAACTACTAGCTCCAGCCAATTACCTCGTTAATTCTGCGTAAATCTAATTTCTCCGACTGTACGGGCTATATTGATTATTTATATTATTCGATTGTCTTTACCTGGCAGAACGAAACACTGCGATGACAACATCATTAGTCAGATGCTTTCCTTTCCGTCCAAATGACTAAATATTGAGCTACATGCTCTAGGTTATAGAGCACAGTAGCATCGTGAGGTTCTTACTGGTTAGGCTGAGACCACTGCGATGTGAATTACTCATTTCTCATTTAACATAGACCCATTGATATTTTATTGTCGGGTTCCTACCTGAGGTCATTTTAAAATTCCCACAAACAAAGCAACGGAACGTCGTGTATTTTACATTTTCTTCTTCCCTCATTTTATAGTGCAAAATGATCAAAACTGAATAACAATAAGGAGGAAAATGGTTATATTTTCATTATTGATGATGGAAGACCCAAAACATATGTCCATAATGAATTACTTCCACCTATGCGAAGTATACTTCATTCATGTGTATTTAATGAAATGAAGTGGTGAATTTTACATACTCCAAAATAATTGTGCCGCATAATTTTTCGATAATCATTAATTACGAAATAAAAAATAAGTACGACACGATATTCAGCCGGCAACAGCTTCTCTTCAACAATTGCACTTAATGTGTAAATAATTTAGTAATTTTCTTTTGAGATTTGATACTTATCGGAGTATAAGTCAGTGAGATTTAATTGAGTTGATTAAAACCATGCACACAGTATCGTTTAGAATAATTATGCCTATTACACCATAAACGCTTTTTTCAACACTAATGTAATACATGTTTATGTCGACAGGATGTTTGAATTGAAAGGTTTCCATTAAATTTGCCATAGACTTTACGATGGTTAAGTCAGTGAAACAAAGTAGGGTAGTCCAAAGTTGGCAGATTATTTTGCTGTGAGGAGTGATTTTATTCAAGAAACCATTCTTTAACCTTTATATATTTAAGCCTCCGACGACTTCATTTATCATTCCCACTGGACATCAAATATTGTAGAAAAGGGAGTTCAAAGAGTAGTTGATTTTTTTTAATTTATAAAAAAGTTTGTAATCTAAGCATTAAACATTAGATCTTAACTCACATTTGCAATTATTTCTATTTAAATTTTTTTTTGAGTATAACTGATCTGATTTTAATGGCATGTTATGTAAAGAGGAGGCTTTTTTTATCAATTTTTTTTAGCTAAACATAATCTGATAAAATTTTATTTTGAACGGAAGTGCATGCAACTGACGTATACAAATAAACTGTTCTCTTATTTAAAAGATTGAATTTATGTTCATAAATAATAATTGGGATTGAATTATTAGTGCCACATATATTAGGCTTTCAATAAATCAATCGAAAGTGAACCTAATGTGGTTAAACAAACGCGCATTAATTGAAATATTCGCTCTTTAAATTTGATATTTGCTTCGATTTTAGTTAACTAACCTATTTCAACCTGGACGCTCTTAATTCTTCAGTGAATGAAGAAAAACTGGATCGTTATGGCATAGGTTTTGACCTTTTAACCACCTCTGTGATGTGCTCTGAGCACTATGCTGCCAATCGTAAAGATTGAAGCGGATTAAAAATCTCATCCTCAAAACCAATGAATTCCAGAAATTCGGAAGTATGGGAGTATTTGAATGCGTCGTTTCCAGTTAGGTACAGCTGGAACCGCGTTTCCGGGCAAATTTCAAACAGTTTTAACAGATACCAAAAAAAACTGAATGGAGAGTCCCCTAGTCGTACTATGTACCCTAAATTTATGATTAGAATACAAGTTTTCAAATGGGAGGTTCGCTAAAGATATGGTGAATGGCGCGACAGTGAAGTTCAATCCGAATAAAAATCTACATCAGATATTCCCTTTCAATACTGAAATTATCTTATTCTCTTTACAATTTCGGCTTATTATGAGGATAGTAAGCATGGATTTTGGCCTGAAATCGTTAAGAACATTTTTAGTCGAAGGTTGCAAGTATAAATCATTCAAAATAGTCAATTTAATTTAAATCTGAACCATGCCATTTAAGTGATTTTCTCCTTGGAAATTTATTATTATGGTAAAGTTATGGTTTGTTAAGTAAAAGTGAATAATACGTTTAAATGTATTGAGATTTTCGCCGACCTTGAGCTGAAAATATAATAGTGGAAAAACTGACATTTATGGGAATCTAATAGGAAATGCCTATGCAAGCGTTTGAATGTTCCTCACATAGTGCTCTAGACAGAGGGGGGGGGGTTGTTCTAATGCCTCTCCACATACGTCGCCACTATTAACTCACACATTGATGGAAGCTAAGCCTCTACAACCTTCGAAGATTTGGTGCTAAGATGTTCCGTTTAATCTAACAAGATTTTTATCAATAAATCTTGCTTTTCCTTTCAGTTTCCAGGTAAATTGTATAACTCATTAAATGAAATACAGTGGGTTCTCGTTTCCCCTCTCTAAAGCTACGACGTCGCAGACTAAAGGATGAGTAAATGAGAAAACTTGAAGCTAAACGATGATTTTCACATTTCCAAAATAAATTTACTTTTATATGCTTGAAATAAGTGATAATTGATTGTCTTCCTGGTTAGCCAATAATTGCAGCGACAACTTCTTAACAGCTACTCATGCGCATCCAGGTTTAAACGTGGGAATTCAATCGAGTTGATAATCAACCGCATGAGAGACGACAGTTGTGAGTTTCTCTCGAATGCAACGAAAATATTCCATTCGGCTTCCGAACAGTTCTGAAATTAACAATGAAAATACGGTGATAAGGTCGAAAGCATGTGCAACTGTTTAGAAGTTCCTGATATGATTTTTCCGCCATCCCAAAGTGCGATATGTCTTAATAATTAAGTCATACATCTGTGGGCTTCAGTGAATTGATTAGCACCTTTAGAATTCATTTTATCCTGATTTATTGAATTTGTCCTTGGCTCAAACACAACATGCTGTTCTTTGCTACAAACGTCAAGAACCGATCCAACAGAGTTTCTCTTGTTGGTGGTAATTTGAAAATTGATCAAATGGCGCTGTTTCCATGAGACGCATGAAAGAAAATGAAGACCTTTGCTCATGGTTGTACACATTTTTTTCAAGAAGCAATTACTGCATATATATATATTTGATCGATCTAAAATGGGTTAATTTATTGCCTTTCAAAATCCAGTTGAAAAGACAATTTATTACAGCTTTATGTTCAGATTTACAAGTCTGCAAGGTCTCCTATGGTAATGTCTGAAATTTTCTTCCACATGCAACCTCTTCGAGAGTCAGATATCAGTGCATTTGAATTGGTTCGAGGAGATTTTCTACTAATAAGCATGTGGCCAAAATGCATCACTGAAGTAAAATACCACTAACTTGGAGGATATATCATATTCAGTACGATGGCAATAAATACCAAACTTCACAATAAATGTTGCAACGGGCCTTACTCAAAGGCTCTCAAAGGCGACATTTATTTAACCCTAATTGATAAAATAAAATGTAGGAAAATCAAAATGGTAATGCATACATATATGTGTGCGTGTGGGGTGTGTGTGTGTTTTGAATCAATAGCGTTCTGTGTGAATTTTTATCTTGGAAGTCATTTCGGTTGACTTATTTTTTCTTCGTATCCTTGCTTTTGCATTAAATTTTAAATATTAAAATGATTTTAAAGGATGCAATTTGTTAATTCGTTTATCGACAGGCGATTTTGATTTAAAAAATGACAGTTAGACGTTGTCACCGTCTCGAATATCATCGAG
Organism: Hymenolepis microstoma; assembly: GCA_000469805.3. Lineage (NCBI taxonomy): Eukaryota > Metazoa > Platyhelminthes > Cestoda > Cyclophyllidea > Hymenolepididae > Hymenolepis > Hymenolepis microstoma. The sequence continues at coordinate 1,636,740 of LR215995.1, read as the reverse complement.
GTAATTTCGGACAGGATCTTTATTTGCATACTGCACGTTAGCAGACGTTAGATTAGCTTTTGTATCACATTTAAATTTATTGAAGCAGTTTTCAGCTGTCTCTGAAGCTTCTATATAAAGGCTGTGCATCGGTTCTACTTTCAAAACACCAACATCGCATTTCTTTCTCGATTTATCGACCGAATGTCCATCAGACGAGTAAGTAGAAAAAACCAATAATTAACATCAGATTATATATCATATATATTATATATTATATATTATACCATAACGCTTTTTCAGTCAAATATTCATTTTTTTATTTGCAGCAGTGAAATTCAAACATGCTGAACTTGCAAAGTAAATTACTCAAAATGAGTAGCAAAGGCGGTTTTGACGTGAACAGAGAGAGAGAGAGAGTATACACACTTCGGAATATAAAGACTTTACTGAACATTCCTTAAAGAAACAGCCCAAACGGAACTATTAGTACGATTATCACAAGAATAAGGCCTCCCCCTCCCTCCATTCTAAGCTTTCCTGACTGGATTTCTCCTTACATTTCTATTTCAATCATTGATGGATAGCATTTATGAAAATGGCCTGTTGGGATCAGAAAATGGAAAAGATGCCAATTCAAAAATATTTGTTTAGAGTTCAAACAACCAGACGTAACGTGACAAATAGAAGTCATATAAAAAATTGATTTCAATTTCAGTCTCATGGCTTCGTACTTTACCTCAACCGATTATTTATGGTTATTGCACATTATAACTGCCTCCTCCTCCTCCTTTTCCACCCCAATTTTTCTGCCAACACTCCTCTCGTCTCCTCCTCCTCCTAATTTTCATCTGCCATTTATCGCGCGTACGCGGCTCTGGCGTCGCTGTTGGTTTGGCGTCAGCACAATTAACCCTCTGGGCGCCACATTCCTCTCTTTCTCTGCTTAGACCTCTTTTTTTTCAACATCTCTCCTCCACCGTCTCTTCAATCTCTGACTCTCTCTCCCACCACTCATTTCTATTTCAATGTATGTACATATATTTCTAATTGTATGAGCCTCGATTAATACTGTTTACCTCTATATATACATATAATTGACGACAGAAGATATCCACATAATCTATTTTGTCTCGTGCCTTGAATTTATGCTTCCAATATACACCATCCTGTTCCTCTCTAGATGTTGTTACTTGAAGACATCCCAAGTCGTTCAACTTATTGAATTTTAATGTTCCAAATCATATTACGAAAGAGAATATGCTAAAGGGGTATATCTGACTATAAATTAGGGAACTAGTCGGTGGTGCACAGTTTTGACCAAATAATGACCATAATATGCTTAAATATCATGAGCTAACAAATTTTATCAACAAACTAACTAGTTGAAGAATGTTTTTGCGAATCCGAGAAAAATTTTTAGTAATTATTGATTTTTGTGATGGTAGCCTTGAGCAATAATTATACTTTTTAAAAAAAGCTAGAAGAGCATAATGGACGCAGATTAAGAAACAATCATTCAACCAGAACCTTTTCATTTTAATGAGTGAAAATTGGCGATACTTCCGTCATTGTCATTTTTAATTTAATATATCCATTTATATATGAGGTCAAACGGGGACGTAACTACATTTGAGGGGATATGATCCATTTAAAGGTTAAATTGACTGGCCTGTTCAGAGTTCAACATTGAATCTGACGACAATATTGAGTAGATGTGACTTTAATATATGACACTTCAAGTCACCTAGCTGTTTGCATGATTTGAAATAGCAAAATGTTGCCTCCAATTGAGAATAGTAAGGCGCTCCTACAAACATTTCAAGAATAGAGTCAATACTGTCGGCTGCTTTGTTAATGAAAGCTGACAACTATTTCTTTGGTGTCTTGACCTATTTGCCTGGGCCATGACCTTGAGTAGGCTCCTTTTCAGTTATGCTGTGGTACATTATGCCTTAAAGGATTTTTTAAGTCAGGAAAACTAGAGAGACTCTTCATGGCAGCCCAAAGTCGAAGTCTCCATCGTGGAAGCTTAATAATGCGACTTTCAATGGAAAAAACGTAGGTACAAGTTCAAAGTGTGAATGGAGAGTAATACATAGTGGAGGAGAAAGATTGCAGAACTTCAGGGCAGTATTCTGAAGGGATTAATACACCTCATATTGTGCTGATTTTAAGGAAATGATAAATTGTCTTGTTTACACTTCCCACGTCAACAATTCTGTTGATGAAAACCATTTACTCTAAGTTAATCAAATGCCCATTTAAATATTGGAAAACGAATGGTAAAAGATTGTATTGAAATCCACGAAGGTGAACAGCAATAAAAATGTCATTTAGAGAAATGACAAAGTTTTTTTAAAAACTTTTCAATAAAAGTAAAGATAAACAAAGATTTTGTAATAATTTTGCAAATCTTCACTTTCAATTGAATTTATTATCCGAAAATGAATTGGAAATCACTCATTTATAATGAAAAAATCAATTACTTTTCAAGTTTAACAACTAAATTTTAAACTTTTGATAACAGAGATGGTTCATTATACGAAACAGGATGGTAAGAAAGATCTGGAGAGGATGGGTGCATTAACTATTTACAAAACACAACTTTGCACTGTCTTCAGGAGTAACAATCGATCTGGCTCCGTTGCTCAATCCTCCCCTCCCCTCCCTCCCTTCAAACATTTCATACACTCATTTTCTCCCGTCGTGGAAGGACACCCAGAGTGTGTCAGGTGGCGACGATGAAGAAACTACTTTTGTTTGAATATAAGTGTGAGCTCTCGGGGAGTTTGAAATTTTGTTGGCGCCAGCAATGGGGTGTGTGTGTGTGTGTGTGTACTGGAACACTGCTGTTTCTGACAGGTTTTGGCGCCAATGGCAACCGTGAGAATGAGGAAGAGACTAATGGGGGTAGGGTTGTGGAGAACTGGTTGAGAGCTCATTTCGAATAGATATTTGTTTCCCAAAATTTCCCCACCCCCCTCCTTCCTCTCCTTTTTAATCTCTGTTTTGATCGCCTTTGTTTTATCACTATCATAAGGTTTCAAATAGATATTTACATTTTTATTTATTGAGTAGTCATTGTTTTTTTATTTACTAGTCCATAGATCATAATTTGAAAACATTAGAGGTTTATGTTAAAATTTGAAATTGTACGGAGTTTAAACAGCGCATTTGGGACATACTGCAACTCACTTTTATAATCATAATGTAGAATGAATTTGCGCATATTTTATTTGACAAATTTAAGGAACAGCCTTTTAATATCAAAGGCGGATTTCTATCTTGCATCATATAAGTGATTTATATAATAATAATTAAACGAAGCTGCAATCGTGAGCTCATTTCTTTATGAGTTCTGTCGAAACATGGAACTCGCTTTGTTCTAGAGCGGATCTATCTGAGTGAGGGAGTGGGGAAGGGAGAGGAGGAGAAGGGTTGAATTTAGAGACTTTCAACTTTCTTATTCACTCGAAGAGACAGTAACGAAATACATAGATCATATCGTTATCAAAAGTAGTTATGTCAAAAATACATCGATCAGTTCAAAATGGAGAATCCATGTTAAATTTTTCACAGTCACTTAATTTCTTATGAGAACATATCAATAGGTAATTGCAAGGGTAATCTTAAGCCGCATCTTAATTTTGTGTGTAAATGTTAAAAGAGATCCATTGTAATAGAATAAAGGCCTAAAAATTGAAGCTAAATGCAAATGAAAACTTTACTTGATAACAAAGTGCTTAAGTTATTCTTTTAAAGTAGCTTTTTGCATAAACATAATGAAAAACAGTCGGTTTGATCTACGATCGCTCAAATTAGATCTCATAATGCACCAGAGGGCATGTATCATACGTTATGATTCGATAAGCAGCTGAGTCTCTTGATTGTGCTACTCCTCCACCTCACCTCTCCCTCCCCCCCCCCCCCGGCAAATAAATTTCCAACTTTTATTTGAAATGATAACAGGGCTATCAAATGGTTTAGAACACGAAGAAATTACCCTTATTCCGAAATCTTTCTACCAATCTCACTACTGCTTAAATTTCACTCAACCTCCATTATGACACATTAATTTATTTTTAACTATAATGTGGTGATACGCAAGCGTAAGTAGTCCATTTTTCATTAAATGCCAAAGTGTTGTTGTCGCGTTGGGTAAACCCTGTCGTCGAGACAATACTAAGCAGGTAAACTAGCTAAATAATTGATTAACTTTACACACAGATGCTCCCTAATGAGGGATCGTCTTCGAGATAGTGACGTGCTGTGCTGAGTATATATGGGTAGAATAGAGAAAGGGATGTTGTGGGTGGGGGGAGGGGGGGGGATGAGAGAGAAAAGGTGTAGAGAACTACGTACAATTGAGTAGATAGCAATCAACCGTGCAGAGAGTAACTGGCGCCTCATTTAATATGTAGCGAGAGAGAGATGCAAGAAAGACATCTGCTTGGTTTCTCGACATCTGGTCTTGTGTAGCTACCCATTAAAACCAATTGAATAACCTCCTCAAAGGATGGGAGGTCTTTCTTTCTACTCGAGACACAAGAGAATAAGTGTTTTTGTGAAAGTACAAAATAAAACTATTGATTGAGGAATAAGTATTCGAGGATAAAGCTGTCATTACAAACTCCTGGCTACTACGGAACTCGGTAGCAGAAAGATGAGTAAACTTTCCTTATGCCCGTAACGTTGAAAGGGCTTACCTGTTACCGTAGTCAAAACTTGATTTCTGCCAGCATCGCTAGCTTTTCGCATAATTTTATAATGAATCAATCTTTATCAGCTAGGTAGCGTATGATATCGCTATAATTTAACTGCCTTTTTTAACTGAGAGGTTTTAATGGAATTAATTTCATTTACCTAGTATTGAAGATAAGAGAACAAAGGGGCTGACTCATAATTCTTACCTTTCAAACAATGGACAGTTGAGTTGCGGCATCTTTGATAGCTAATGCATGTAAATAGATAATGAAGAAATGGAAGGCAATGCCTGGAGAACACTAACTTTGCAACTGCAGGAAACGAATCCCAAAAGAAGTCGTTATTCCTCTATTTAAAAATGCTCATTGTAGAATTGACCATGATGCCGTCATAGCACACTGTTTGCTACCCTGACAAACGAATGGGGAACTTTTGTTGTGGGGAAATAGTTTCTTACAGTTTAAAGGACCTTGGTCTACAGAATGCAAGATTCCTCCTTTTCTCCTCTTAGATGGGATTACTATGTGCTTTTGCTGTTGCAATATTACTATTTATAAGAGGCCTGCAAATAAATCCAACGTCCGATTTACAAACCCAAATCAAACAGGAATTGAGCGAAAAGTCCATGTCCGAGAGGACATTGCCTTCCTTTTCATCAATATTATTCGTATCCAGCTACGGCTTTGTAATTCAATTTTCCATCCAAATTTCAATGAGGTGGGATTTAAGCGCTAAGAGACAACAAAATCGGCACTATTCTGTAATTTTATTGAAATTTTACTAACTCTGAAGCTACAAAAACAGTCCCTACAAGGTTGAAATATTATCAGTAATCACTTAAAATTTTAGATAAACCCTTTTCTATGATTCAGAAGATCAGTATTAAAATTTGAGTTTTGGAACGCGAACTGTCCACGTTGTGAAACATTTTCAACCCGATTCAATGTACCGAATGAAATAAGACCATTTGAGATACGTCGATTTTCCTCTCGAAGTATTTCTGATTCCCGTCTTTTTTCTGTTAACCAATTCTTTTTAATTTGCACAATTAGAAATGGCAAATATTCCGCATTAACGATAAATGCCAATGAGTACCAACATAAACGAAATTTCCATAAATAGCCTTCTAAAGCTTGATAGTAAACGGGTAACCAAGGCAAGTAACTCGAGCAGGAATATATGAAAGCTCTAGCCATGTGATGGGATTGTGCTGGTTTCGCCTTTATAGACATCGCTACAATTGTACTATCGAGTATCAACCTCGGCTGAATTTTATTTGCCAATGGAGTCTTTGTGCGATCGAGGTCAAATTAATGCGAACTGAGAGTGTACTAGTAAATCAATTACCGCAAGCTCTAAAATGATCTACTTACCGGTTGTTGTGGAATTCCACAAATCTTGTTTTTATTTTTCATGCTATAAGGAGACGATGAACTCTGATCCCACTTCATATTGAAAATCCACTTGATCTAATGATTCTGGGGTCTTAATGAGCTCTCTCTCACTCCTTGTTCTCTTTCAGATTTAAGGCTCTAAAAAATGTTGCTCATGCGTATGAAGCAGATAAATGGGAGTCTAATTCAAAACTGGAACGAAGGCATTAAAACGCAAAACTTCAATGCAAATTCTTCACGTGGCCAATATCAAGATGGGCGCCGATCAGAATGTCCGAAAACATTTTTTGTGACATCTTAAACATCTCTGTGTTTGTATTACCTTTGTGATGTTAGATGTTTTACTGAAGGGTTGCAATATTTTGCTTTAGGAATAGGAATGAAGCTGATAGATGTAAAGAAGCTAGATTCAGTACTTAATTGTAGGTGCTAATAAGAAGCAACGCAGTCACACCTCACCCTCGGGTAAGTCAAAATTGGGAGTGTTGAAAGAAGAATAAAGTTGTTTGTGTGATAGTAATTCCAGAGAGAAGGTAAACGTCGCACAGAACTGACGCTGAATATATTTAAATCGATGGTCAAATAAAGCTAGGGAGAGTGGGGTGAAGAAATGCTGTAATCACAGGCAGTTAGCACAAAATTTGAATACGAAACGCCGTTGCATTTACAAGTGCACAAACTTGAAAATAAATTATTTAATTCGTAAATTTATTGTTAGGATGATTTTAAACCCTCCAATATATCTTCCTAAATTTTGGAAAGCTCCTAAAAATTAATCATTTTAAATAAGGGGAAAGCTAGATTGCGCAGAAGCATAACTCAAGGCCGGATTAGGTGGGTTCGATTAGGAAAAGACAATACTTAAGTTCCCGAGATTTTAACTTTCTAGATTTTATGAAATAAATAATTGTCATCGACTTGGTGCCTATCGAAACCTCCAAGCGGTCTTGTAAATCCAAATATTGTTTTCGGATAAGTCCATCAGCACACTAAATTACGACAATAGCACAAATTTGTCAGAAATCTTGAGAAAAATGAGTACTCTATAGTATAGCAAGATTTGTATTACATTTTAGATGATCATTTGTTCTAAGGAACTTCGTGATCAATGGAACTCATCAATTTATTCACCATAAATAGTCAACTTCGAAAGCATATTGAATGTTGACGCTCCAAAAGTAGTCATAGGTTCAGATTTTGATGGCGCCTTCACATCAACAATATCAACGTTTCCGTCGCCAGAACCCTTTTTTGAAGAGCCGGCCTTTTAAATTTTTGTTTTCGAAATTCGTACGCTGTCACCATTCTAGCATTTTTTAATGAAACTCCATGTGGTTTATGAAAGTTCGTACATTACGCTTTAGTCCGCATTGTTTGCTTTATGTTCTTCAAACTCGACACCCAAGTCCTTGAAGACAGGCAAGATAGTGCAAGCTAACAGTCGGTAAATACAAACTACAATTTAACTAAGACCTTGAAATAAACAGGCGGAACAATAATATAACTATTGTTAAAACAAAGTTGCCATAAATAATAACATTGAAATTTTTTCACATCGACAAGGTATTTTTACCTTGAAACCTCCCCTTTCAACCATGCTTTCGAGCTAGACCTTTGATGTTTCGGTGTGCTTGAGGTTCCTCTGATGTTTCGAAATTCTCTTCTGGGATCATACCCTTCTTTCATAGAATCATCCAGGTGATTTATTCAGTTTCAATCTACCTCCTCTTGCGTTTTAGATTTTTCTTCAAGCTATCGATTATGTGCTCTCCAGAAATGCAGAAGAGGAATATTCAACATTTCTGGCGTTCACTTTTATATATTTCCTAGTTCTGAGGTTTAGCGGTGAACGATTCGAATGGAATGAGCGTTCACTTTTGGTCTCAGAAGATATTCTCAATTCTCCATTTAGATAATCTAATTCACTTGTACTTCGAATTTTATTTCTGTATCTACAGTTCAGCATATTACCCTTTCCTTGGAAGCCATTGAATTCGATATCTTTTCACTTTAGGTTCTTATTTCCATTTGCCTCGATTCTTCAATCCACCCAAGACCAGCAAGGCCCAATCCAGGTTAGTGACAGAGTGGTCTGTTCGGATTACCAGATCAGTAAAAAAACTAAAAATTTCGTTTTGCCTTCAAAGCTCAAAATTCTACAGGAAGTATTTGAGGTACAACTTTCGAAGGAATTATTGCTTATTTACCCGAATCCAGGTGATACTTGAGATAGTGGCCAGATGAAGTTGTAGATGATGATGATACAAGCGCATACTACAGAGCCAATTCTAGACTTTATGACTCGTGGATCTTGGAGATTTCGCTGGTATGACCTTCAAGGTCATGTTTTTCCTCCTGGATTCCGCTTCCATTCAACACCTTATTTTTTCACACTGCGTTGACACTTCAGGCAGAGCGCAAATTAATTGCATAGCCAACATTCCGATATTGGGTTGTGGGGAAAGAAAACCTTCAAGAACATGTTTTCAGCCTAAATTCCTTCATTTCTTTTCACCTTATTCATTTCCACAATATCTACTAATTCATACCACTGTCGCATGCATATGTTCATGCATTCATCATTTTCTTCGATTCTTCTAAAGGTTCGGCAATAAACATAATTTTAAAAGCTCACAAAGATCACATGAACATGGAATACATTGCGAATGATCTTTCGACTTGGCAGAAAATTTGAAAAGTTCAAAGCACGCATTCACTAGCAAACAGGTCATTCAACCGCCATTATGCTTTTTTAAAAAAGAGATCAGGTCAGTTGAATCATTTTTGAAGTAAGGGAGGCTTTTACCAAACAATTCAGGTAAAATTAAGTCAAAAGTATGGTTTCAAGCTTCGTTTGTGTTCTAACCTCAATAACCATGCATGGAACAATGTTCACAAATCTCCTGAACAATGGATTTTTTAGAAAGTTGGTAGACTCACACACTTGATATGACGGTTTCCAGAGATAGAGACGTAGCGAAAGGGAGAAAGCAAAAGTCATTTAGACACAAAATGAACTTTAATTGTGATCTTGAAATATATAAACGGCCCACTAAAATAAAGTTAAAAGAACTACAGCAGACTTAATTCATTAAAAAATGTTGGTTTGTTGAAATGAAGTATTTGATAAAGCATTTTATTCCCATCAATACCATATTCCCGCCTTGACAGTTTTTATTGATGCAAATCCCTCAAACTGTCATATAGAGATTCTAACGAAGTGCCATGAGCAAACACGGAATTAAATGGATCATCCAAAAAACACTGGCTTTCGTGGAAATTGTCTCATCCAAGAATTTGTGAATCAAATTATTACTAAGACACACCAAAACATAACGACACAGTAGACTATGTCCATTCCGAGTCTATGAAAGTTTAAAGTTTCCGAAATTTAAAATACCAAGCCTCTTGTTGCTCTGACCCCCTCCAGTGCATACCTTACTGAAAGTCCACTGCTCGTCCTTACCCGAACGCTTTTCACGCCTTCGCCTAGCATAAGTCTTTTTGCAGTGTAACGGCCAATAATAATAGCAATAATCGAACGATTGAAAAGGTAACTCAGTACATTGTTGAAATGAATGTCAAAGATCTATGGTGAAAATTCCATCAATCTTCAGAAGGTAAATATTCTATTTTGTGCTCATTTTATTCATTGTGGCATTTATCCATTTATTTATTTAGATACTTATCTGCGTATTCAGGTGACTATGATTTGTTTGAATAGTTATTCAAGCAGTAATGCTAATTACACGAGCTTAAGAAACTCCATCTTCTCAAACGTGTTTGACTACATTATCTCCAATACTCACAGCAAAGAAGCATACAGGGTTTCGTAATCGGAGGAAAGTCATTAAATACAGAGAATTGTTGAGTAGATCAGCAAAGAATGTCGATTAGGGAAAGGTCAAGTGGAGGTGGAATATAAGGTCAGGATGTCAAGAGAGTCTTTACACTGATATTTTGAACTTCTTTAATTTGCCCACTGCTTACTAAAGGGGTTTCAAGGCTCTTGAGGGAGTTTTTGTCCATAAATTTAGCGATTATTCAACATTAAAATAAAATTTTAACCTAAAACAACCAAATAATATTATTAAAAATTTTTTAAATAAAAAACTCACTAATGTTTAAGTATAATAGCTATCAAGTAAAATGATGATTGCCCAATAAATTTCAGTTAATAGAAAAACTATACTCGTATCTGCTTCTCCAAACGAATGAAAAAATTTGAGCTAAAAGTTAGCACCATTAAATTGAGTGGCAGAACATTCTGGTGGGTGCGCCCGTGCGTGTAGGAACTCCTCAGATAGTCAGATATTTATGTTCATTCAAGTGATGTTAAACGTATTCAATTACTAATCATGTTTGCTGAGATCATAATTCCAATAAACGTCTTACTAGCATTACGTTTTCCACATCAACATCATTACGATAGTTTAAGTCCGGGGGCCCTTCCAAACTAGGCGAACTTGCCATAGAGATTACTGAGCATAAGTCAAAGCTTATCAGTGTAGCAATCCGCTATAAAGTGAAAGTCTTAATTCTCAGAGCATTCTACATTTTGATTTCTGATCGGTAAATTCAAAGGCCAACTATATTTGAACAATTTCAACCAGGTACCGCTTCCGATGGATCAAAAACTCAAAAGAGCAGATAGGAAACGATCACTCTTACCCCTATCTTTGGGATTTGAGTCAACATCATAAATTCAATTAGTGTCATGAACTTATTTTTATTTATTATTATAATATATATATATATATATATATATATATATATATAACATAGATTACGAATAAACCGACAATTCACGTTCCCATGAGAAAATGAAAACGGGACTCAAGGACAATTTTTATCATCTGTGGTTACTTATCTATGACACCAGGTAGCTAAATATTTTTCTCCAGGTATCTCGCAGCTTAAATTGTCAAAAAAGTAGGCTTGAAAGGTGTGTTTGTGAAATTAGGTCCAAAAATTGTGAAAAATAATTTTATCCTAAAGCTCTATTTGAGTCATCAGATACCAAAAAAGCCGCGAATGATATTTGACATAAAGTCTTATCTGGGGTGAATCGATCAAAATGTTGAGGAAATCTTTCATTTAATGAGACTGTCGTTCCAATTACTGCTTCCAGAAGCGTAAATCTCAGTCTCAAAGAAAATGTAAGCCATGAAAGTGATATGTGAACCTGCCAAATGCATGTTAATGTTCGTGGAAAGTAATCATCTCGTACCACCGTCCGGATCACCATCTCTCAGCTGTGACGAACAACAAGGACTTTAGCGTCCGATTCCCTTGTAAAAGACAAAAATAGTCACAGCTTTGACCCTGCTAAAATTAAAAATTATGTAAATTCGAATATCTGAAGTTGCGGCAGTGGCTTTAGAAATTAGTAAATTCGGAGGTATCCATTCCTTTTTTGTCGATTAATTGTTAACTGGTCTGTTAAACTTCAATCATACCATATCGGTGTTCACCCAACTAGGCTTTAACAAAGGGATTAATTCGAAATGGTCCAGCCATGAATGCCTCATATACTAACCGAGGGACATTCACAATTTTATTTATGGCAAATTCGTGGGTTTCTGCAATAGAATCATTCATCTCCCCCCCCCCTCCCCCTCCCCCTCCCCCTCCCCCAATCTCACAATCCACTTCCAATTTTTCGATGAATTTAGCATTGAAAGCAAAGCAGCCGTCTTTAGTAAGTTAATAAACGTAGTAATAAAGAAAAGTATGCCAATCATTAGGATAGATTTCGAAATTGAATATCTATGAATATCAGGTATACAATACTATATATTATATAGACTATCCTCCAACAATTGAATACATTCTGTCGCCACAAAGAGAAAGAGAAGAGGTAAATAGTTTTTAATTTCCCAAAAAAATGATTGTGAGCTTTAGAGGGCGTCGTAGTGGGGATGAAAGCTACAATATTGGCGCCCAGAAGCAAGTGACGCCAAATTTCTCTTTATCCTCTTTCTCTCTCTCTCTCTTCTACTCATTCCTCCCCTTGCCCGCCTAATCCCCCTAGTCGCCAGTCGTGAATGTGAACGCACTTACTAAACACCCCCTCTTCTATTTCCAACCAACCAGAGGTAGCAGTTGACAAAGCATACTCCCCGACCCAACATGAAATTCTGACGTGGAGACGATTTGACCGACTACTATCCTTTCTGTGTCCACCTACTCCCGTATGGTTCTGACGCCGTACAGTAGGCGCCGGGAGGTTAAATGAACGCTAAAATGCGTGGCTGAAGTGTGTTTGTGTGTATGGATATCTACGTGTATGGCAAACGGTGCGGAGGTGTGTGCGGCGCCTGAATCAGAAGACGCCATAGTTCGGTCAGGTCTCTATGGCGTCGTCTTCGTTTTCACTACTGCTGCGCAGTGTCGCCGCAGTAGCCGCTTTGATGAAATACTAGTAACCTTTGTCGTCGCCAACGCTCAACACTACCGCGCGTGTATCAGGTGCGTAAGAGTCTTATTGGCTACTTGAGCCTTGACCAATCGAACAAACGAAACAGTGCTGTGTTTGAACCCCCTCAGTATAAAAGTGCCTGTCAGACGGAGGTCGGCTATTTTTCAAACGAAAAACCGAAAAGTTGATTGCAAAGAACTCCGCCATTCTTACACGACTGTCACTATTAGCACAGCCACATTCTTCTGGATTTTTATTGGTACGTTCTTTGCGTTTTATAATATCGGTTTTTGCTCTTAGTTTTCGTGCATGCGCTTTTTCACGATTGCCTTTTACATTATTGCTAGTAATAATAATACCTTATATTGCAGGGTTATTTTATAAATACCCGTTTCAATACCGACTTATTTTAATATGAAAAATGGACGTTTTGTCTGAAAGCCTGTCTTATGACTACAGAAAAGTCGTATCTGCTTATTCTACGCGCAGTTGCATTATAAAATTGATTGCGCTTTAATTTGAAACAAAAAGGAATTTGGAATATTTTGAAAGGTTGTGAGAAATGGGTGTGAATAATAAAGATTCGATTGTATGTTTGGTAAGTTTGCAGATTAGGCTCTAGGGCAATTTCCGTCAATTTTTTATGATGAGACTGGCGTCAGCTTTTCACAGGCGCCTTGAAATGATCGACGTTGCAACGTCGAAAATCTCGTCAGCTTTACCATTCAAACAAGTCCTAATAAACACCAAAAACCGCCCATTTGCCATTGTGACCAAAATTCTACATGAATTTTTCCAAATCTTTAACCCTTCTTTAAGGATTCTGGGTTTCTTACTCGTCTTGCAATCTCCCACGCCCCTTTTTATAAATCAGTCATAGTGTCCGTCTAATTGCTGTTATTATTTACGTTTACAACTTGTACAAGTGTTTTATCAGGAGGCTTTTAAATCAAGACCTTTGTTTAGAATTTTGAATTTAGGAACCCATATGTTACAAGTTTACCTCGACAATGTCTACTTTTTAGCAAAGCAGCTTTTTTAGCTTTCTGTAAAATATGCTCAAAGTATCTTCCTTAGTCTTTAATCACAATTACCTGGGGATACATGCCCTACTGTTATTCTGTTAGCAATCCTCATTTAAGAATTCATCAATGTTCTATCACTTTGTCATCCAATATCAATAAGATTTGAAGAGTTGATCCCTTTTTACTGCATATGAAAATCTCATTATTCAGTATTTTCTATTTCACCATACAAAGTTAGTCGTTTGTTTGCTATGTTATTTTCTAACCTGTTGTCTGTTCTGGTAATAATCCTGGTCAACAAGTGATAAGTTAGATTATCTTTAAATTGCAGAAAAATAAGAAATTTCCTTTCTTAAATATATTCACTCAACTGTTGAAGATTTGAAGAAGCAAGGGTATAAAAGAACATGTTGTAAGAAGTCAGGAGATTGGAGTCCGCGCTTGTTTGAATTATGGCAACATTGAGTTGTCATTTTTCTCGTAGATTCACTTTGCAATGTACTCAGATTAAATTTCAAATACCTGCCAGATTGATTGGTGGATTCTGTCAACAAGACTCTGTTTCGATTTATTTGCATTATGGTATAAATTATCGGAATCTAGGTAGACGGCCATATGACCTTCATTGAAGTGGTTTAAGAGAATTATTTTACTCCTCCTAGTAAACGCTAGTTGAAATCAGCTTTTGTTCTACTGATGCCCAAAGTTAAGTCATAAATTGGAGGGGAAATCAGATATGTTCGTAATTCAAGGTTCTTTTCCATGCATTTACTTTGAAAATCATCAGATCAGGAGAGAATGAGGAAGTCAGTTGTTACTCATACGGATTTCTTCACATGGTTTCGCGTCAGATCTCGGCGCCACTTGGGCAGGTTTAGGTCGAGGGGGGAGGAGGGAGGGAATGTGATGGAAGATTAAAAGTTGATGAGACGAAAATATCCAGTTAAGGCGCCAATCCTTGTGACTTTCAACGTCATGTGTTTATTTTGGGCAATACCTACCCTGGTCTCCTGCTCTTTACACTAAAAGGAAACACAAACTTTAGCGCTTTAATTAACTGCTTGGCGATCCACCAAATTCTGATTGGATGACACACAGCAAGAAACTTTACAGTGCAATATTTACAGATCACTCAAAGTCGATGAATTTGGATCAATCGATATTTAATTTGTCCATATATGAACAGATTAAATTAATTTAAAATAAACTTAGTTCTCGCGAGAGTTAGAAAGAACCTTCCGACAAAAATATAAGATAATGAGAATTGGATTAAAGTCCGGATGATCATAAACAGCATTGATCATCTTTGTCCTTAGTAGAGTTTTAAATACTAGATTATGAGGAATGGGACTGAAGTTGAGAAGAATATCAGACCACCAAATCTACAAAATAATCAGTCACTCAGGTTCTATTGATGTAAAAAACCTAATTTTAGCATCTAAATGCCTCAAAGTTCAGTCTTCTTATCTTCACCATGGTTCCGCCTAATTAAAGTTAATGTTTTGCAAAAACCAGTAGCTCATTGCACGAATCCGCGGATTTCAATGCAAAATCTTCTCTCTTCTAACATTTTCTAGTTTCTATTACATCTATGAAGATAAGATATTTCTAGCAAATAAGGCTCTTTTGAAAGTACGCTAACTTCCGATGGGCTTATTTGTTGCTGTTTATTAATAACTTATCCCATGGTATTAAAATTTATTTGGAAATTCGTTTTTTTTTTAATACGTCACTGAGATGTTTTTTAAGTGGACAGAAATCTTTCAAGTTGAAATAGCTTATATGAAACAGAATTTCGTATTTCCGTATATTAAACTAATGCATATTTTTAAAATAAGAAATAGAATTGAATTAGAGTATTCTGTCATACTGTTTTATAAATTTCGGTAAATATGAGACATTCGTGGATGCTTTCTGAACGCTTTCTGCTTCAAAAAAATTTAAAAAACCAAATACTTCTTTCAATTCCATTATCCGCCTTGAAAGCTTCTGCCATTTGCATGCATTAAACAGTTTTCACTTTTGAAAGTCTCCTTGCAGCTGAGGTACTGAAATACTTTCCTTAAATCTAGTATCTTTTTCAAAGATTAATCAATAGTAAATGACGCTGACAAATACCGAAACCAGATTGGGCCAAATAAATCAAATTCTGGGCCTATTAATGTGCCATTGATTATGCTGTGGGGAAATGTTTTTGATTATGTCAACGACATGTACACGCTTGTCAATTATATATCACTTGTCACACGGACTTTCCGAATGTTCGTCAACCATTAGCATTACCAGGGCTCCAAGTAAACCATGCAAGGAGAATTTTAGTATTTAAATATAGTAAATTGCTGTAAAAAAACAATGACATCGATCTTCTATTGTCACCTAGGAAAAAAATGCTCACCATGTCCAGAACAATGCATTTGGAGGAAAGAGAGTCGGACGTCTACGAAACCAATGAAACCGACTCTGGTTGTGACATGGAAGAAGATAGAAAGAAGCCTTGGTCACATATATCTTACTGGGAGTGCAATCGGCATATCGGCCACAAGTGGCTACCTGTACTTTCATCGGCCCTTGTTGTCCTGAATGACGAGAACTGTCAACCAGCAGATGACACAATTTGGTCTCAACAGGGTCGTCTATGCTTAGATCGTCTTGTACGTTTTTTTACTTCCCAGAGGACGGTATACGAAGACTCCCATCTAAGTAGAAGGAAAATTTGTCCATATTCATCAGTCAACTCATCTCCAACCAAACAGCGTCGGAGATTGTCTCATGAAGGAATCCGCCTTCTCCTTCTTCCAAAGGGCCAAATTCTCTTAACCAATAAAACACCAGCAACTCCCATATTTGTCGCATCTCCTTGTTTCATCCAACCTGGTGGTCTAATTGCTAGTGATTGGCCAGTACATCGAGTTGCTCCAGCTCACTCTCTAATAGTGTTTGATGTACGAATTTATGAAGACCGATTAACAGAGGCTAACACAAATACTTCGTGGCCAGGAAAGTCATTTTTTAGACCTGTTCTTCATATCAGCCTTGGCAAGGGTTGGGGACCTGCCTACAGACGAATAGACTTTACTCACTGTCCGGCGAGGTTGGAAATTTGGCTCAATCTCTCAATTATAAAATCTCATTCCAGTCAGGGTTGACGACAAAAGTTATCTAAGCTGTGAAATGCATTTAAAGTTTTATTTTTACAAATATAACTCAATACAACTTTTGAGTATTTTAACTATTGTGCGGATTAAGGAGGTTATAGAAGTTTGCTACTCACTAACTTATAGCAGTTAGAGCTGAAGCATATTGTTAAAAGAGAAGGATTGAGGATATCATTAAGGCAGAGCGGGGAGGGGAGGTGTGAGAATCAGGCAATTTGTTTGAGCCATTAAAAGTCAAAAGTGATAAGTATCCATAATAGATCTCCTTTAGTTGTAAACCTGCCTTCATGGCGCTGAAACACTGGGAATGATTTCAACCGAAGAGAGGAACAACTTTGCACAGAACAATTTTGAAATGTCTTGCGATTCGGAAAACAATAGGATAACGTCTAGAGAGTAATATTCCAGGATTAAAGTATTGTTTGATGAAATGCGACAGAATTGGAATAGCCATCCTTACGCTTACCGAACAATTTAATAACTAGTCAGATTTTGGATCAAAAGTGTTTGAAATGCGTTGGAACATTAATATTGATTTATTTATATCAAATGTCAGGCTTTATGGTAGTTTTCATTATCCCTTTAGTTGACTTCGGGCTTCACAGAGGGGATAAACGTCAGAGTCACAAAAGGTCGAGAGAGGAAACAGAAGAGTGATTTACAGATGCAAAAGAGACAGATAGAAGCAAAGGTAGAGAAAACGATAAGGTGAGGTGAGTACTGTGGAAGTGGTCCAATATGACATACAGCAAATGGGTCATGGTAGTTTGAAGTCAACTGCCGGTTTATAGACCTTTTTGCCGTATGAGTATACGCTGCCCAGGGTGCACCACGCGGATTTAAGTGTATCGCTCACTCCGGGAACATTAATACAAAATAAGTAAGAATTGTTGGGTTAATGTGTAATGGATTCATTTGAAATCTTGCTCGAACTTATGCTTTTGTCAATATGCTACTACATATATCATACTTCCAGGTTGGAGAATACTATCTCATCTTTCTATAAGTTTAAGAGATCAAAATCTGCAGTTGATTTATTTATAGTCGCAATTGCGGGTAAATTCTGACGGGTTTCATATGAGTGAAAATAGAAATGGGCAGATTCTTGAACAAAGGTGTTACTTTTTAATTAACTGCTTAACCAGTATCATGCTATGCGTTAGATTCTATAAAGTAGACTTGGACCCAAATCTCCTTATGTCACTAGAATAATTCAAAATTATGTCATATGGATTTTTATTATGCGAATACATTCATCATAAAGGTTCGTCGCTTATGTAAACTTCATTGGTGAGAAAGGTGGATCACGGATCATGTAACAGTTTAGAGAAACGGTTGTATCCATTACCGAAATATTTTGAAGGAAAAATTTTTGGCATTTAATGATTTAAGACTATGCCCGTATATTGGGACACAAGGTATGCAACAAGTAATAATCTACCAATAGAAGTTTATATCGAGGCAACATTTTGAGGAAGTGTTAGAATGAACTCCCGCCAAGGAATGGCTGTAAAAGTCCCAAATTTATTGAGAAAATTCATACCTTTCTAAAGTTATGATCTAATATGCATTAATCGTTTTACTTTTTTCTTGTACTTTTAAGTTGTTTAAGTTTAAAATTCAAGTGCATTTTTACCTTCAAATCAGTTACTTACCAGAATTGGAGAAATTACATGATCAGTTTGGTCTCTGGATAATTTTTTTGTGGTTTTTGTTGTTCCAGAACTAAATATCTTCCAATAGGCAATTACCCTTCCGACAACGATTTAAGTATGACGGCTTGTATATCGGACACCAGGAAACGAATATAGGGATAGAGAATCGTCGTGATTAAACGAAAGCTATCTGGATTGTGTGAAAAAGGCAAATTGGAACTGCCTGATTCGTGTTTTTATAAGTCGCCAAGATGGCATACAGAACTAGCAGAATGACTTCAAGGGAACCCTAAGAACTTCTTCAGAAATACGGGGCAAAATGTGGACTGTCGAAGTGGAAATATAATTAAGAATAAGTAAAAATCTTTTTCCTTTACAAAATTGATATTTACTTCGCCTTTTCTCACGTTATTATTGAAAACAACGAATGTTACTAAAACTGTTTATTGGAGGCATAATTCATTTTTAATTGGGATAAGTCCCGGTATTATGCTCACGTGGATAGTATAAAAATTGAAAATCTATAAAAATTAAATTGGGAATTAATAAAACCATTGAGAAATAAAGTAGACTTACTCGCAAATTTTTATCATTTACTCAACAAGGTAATTTGAGCTATTAGCTAATTAATTGACTTAGTTTATATGAAATATAATGGACACAAACTTCGTACAAAGAACTAATGTGACACCAAAACGATGTTCAAACAGTATTAAAAATGCACTAATTAATTTATGAAAAGACGATTGGTAAAACTATTCAATTATATTATGATGTGAGCGATAAAGAATCTATTTAAATGTAGATCCACATATGTTTGAATAAGTTTATTCACGGATATTAATAATGAAAAGCCATTAACCATCTCAATTAGTCTTGTCTTCATTAGCTTCAAGAAATGAAAAAAATATGTTTTAGCAACCTAGCTATCCTGGTGTTGTAAGAAACTGGTGATAAAAAATCCGGGAATTCGAAGGTTGTGAAGAAAATTGATTTCAAAACGCCTTTTCTGATTACGCAGACTCACATTGATCTCGTATTTGAGTTAACACACGAAAAAACGAATTTATAAAATTTTTTTCGAAATGTGCAATTTTTAGGCTTTTGCTGTTTAAATTTGATATGTCCTACACGTCAACAAAGTTATATTTTATACCTATTTTTGTACTTTGACCTTATTTATCAGCATAACTTAAGCTAAGACTAGGACAACGTCTTTTACTAACTTTGTCTTTAATGATAATAATTTTTTACTAACTCACTGGAAACTATTCCGAATTTGAACACCAAACCCGTTAAATAAAGTCATCATAACATGACTTTACCGATTATACTCCTATGAAAAAGTCACGCCTCAGAAAGTTTGCAAAAGGGGCTCCAAGACGCATTCTTAACTTATCCGGTTGAGGAAAACACAGATCATAAAATCAAGAGCTTGTAGTTTCCCCAATGTTAAGTTGTAAATCAAAGCTATGAATTTAAGTAGTTAAAGTTTAGGTTTAAAAAATTATCCTATTATACAAATTTGAAATAAATTCGAAAGTCTTGTTTCATGACATTTTGCATAATCCTAATTTCTAATTAGAGTCCTTTACAACGAATTTAAAATCAAGAAAATTATGGTCAAATTAGCCATATATAATCACCGATGTTGTGACATTAAAACTTAGCTTCAAGTGCAATTCTCCAAATACGTCATGTTGAATAGCATTGGGAAACAATTAAATAAAATCCAATATATGAAAATATTTGGTTTTTTAAAATATATAACGCATTTTTTTAAATATATTAGCATTTTAATGTTTTATTAAGGGTCTTATAGCAGAAAAATTAATAGATACATCTGGTGCTTTATCGTAACTATTACATAGTGATGTTCATTACGCACATGTTTAGTTGAAGGTCGTGTGACAAGATGAGTAGAATGGTTATGAAAAAGAATAAACCTAAAGCTGATGAAAATAATGAAGCGAAGGTGATAAAACAACGTTTGGCTGCTATTGCAACAGCTAAGAAAAAGAGCGACTTATTGCAGAAATATTTGAAAGTATACTGTTTATTTAAATTAACGCTTATATTTGTAGAACAAGTTAGAAAATGAAGAACAAATGTCGAAAATAAATTCTTTAACACTCGATCATCAATGGAGACTGATATTACGAAAAGCCAAAACTACGGAAATAAAGAAAGATATAGAAATTTTGAAAAGTACCTTCGAACGAATTAATGATAGGTACATAGTCACATAATTAACACTCAAAAATAAGAAAAGATGATGTTTTGCAGACATTGGTCTTAAACTTAGCTCAGTCAGAAGAACAGTATATGATGTCCCTTCGTAGTCATCTCCAATCCTTGGATTCGTTCGTGGGTAGGTATTTCCACGAAGAATAATGTACAACCACTTTATATTATTGTGAATTCGTCGGGATTATATTACCATATTGCTTAAATGCTAATGACACGTTAATAAAATAGTCTTAAACATGTTCATTTAATTTGAAAAAGGTGTTCAAAATGAGCGTCTCGAAAAGATGAAACATTTATTTGGCACTGAGCTTTCAATTATGAAGCGAGAATACGAGGCCGGTGCGTCATTTACCTAAACTTTAATATGCTTGCTTAAATAGAGAAGACTTATATGGTTACTCGGCATACACAAAAAATTGATGAGTTAAAAGATATTTATGTTGCTTTCGATCGTTACTTTCTGCAAAAGAAGCAAACAGCCAGGAGCGAATATGCTAACATACGAGACGGCATGAAAAATAAGGTAGATTGCCTACTGATATTTTTAAGTAGTATGATATTCAGCTTATTGAAGATAAGCATGCACTACGAATGAAACTTGAGAAAAAGGCTGAGTCTATATGGGCGGAATTTAACAACTTAAAAACCAATTATTTAAAAGCGACAGAAGAGCGGCGAGTCTATTATGATGATCTTCAAAAACGGAATGACCAGGCAATGAAAGATATTGCGACTCAAGTTTCCCTCATTCATACTCTAAGCGATGCGATTGCTGCTGAAAGGGCTAGAATAAATTCATTGAACGATGAGTTTGGGGAGAAGAACCGCGTATTAAGGGAAGAAAAGGAAAATCTTTCAAGTCAGTTAATTGATATGAAGAAAATGGTCAATCGTTTAAAAGATCAACAACGACATAAACTAACAAGGATGGTGAAAATCAGTGATGACATTCAGAAATCACTTGCTGATATGGTCAAAGAAGTAAATATAATTATTGGTTTGGGAGAAATGTGTCGTCAATTAGAGCATGAAGAGGAAAAAGTTTTGCCCTTCGTTCTATCTTGTTCACCTTTTGAGGATGAAAAATTGCTTATAGATGATAAGGAAGCTTTGGAAAACAAGGAGCTTGAATCAGTGAGTATGTTTATTGAAAATGAATGCTCAGTTATTTTGCTTCATCTGTATGTTCTTTCGCTTCCTTATCAGATGGTGAAAGCTTACGAGCCATTGGATATGTTTTGGCGACGATTTAGCAAAGTTCAATTGGATAAATTGGCTTTGTTGAAAGAGCGTCAGATACTGGAGAAAGAAAATCGGCGCCTCAAATCCATTGTCATTCGATATTTGGAAAATCTATCCGTAAATGAAAAGGTTATGTCTCAACCAAACAGTCTGCTTATTATTAGTGACAAACCCAATCTTATGTAAGCTTGAAATGTATGCTACTTAGTTTTTAATGAGTAGCACTGTTTATATGAACGTTTGCTGTCTGTTTTAATGAAATACTGAATCGAATTGGTGGTGGTATAAACTAAATTAAGCACTTTTCCTTTTCAGAGTAGATCCTGCCATGAGGAATAGGTGCAAAAGACCCGTTGCTACAGTAAGATTTGATGGTACTCTAATAGACAAAGAGGGTACTGTTTCGCACCTAAAGTAATGGAATCGATACTGAAAATAAATCAATTCAGATATAAAATTTAGTCGTTTGCTATCAATTAGTTTTGAATAATATTATAATTGAACAAAGTTGATGTGAATTACTTTAAATAGCATCCCAAAGAGCGTCCTTTCTAACAATCAAATAAAATCAGGAATATTTCAAATGTTTGAAATAACTATAACGAGAAGAAATTTGTTATGAAATGGTGGCAATTTGGTCAAAATACAGGTCCACGGAAACAGAGATCATGGATACGTAGAGCATATTACTATCTCATTCGCTATAGAACATTCTGGAATGTGTGGCATCGTGTGCAGTAACCTCTCAGTCAATCAGCAATTGTGTTCAGACAACCTGGAATAACACTGGTCGTATTTAATGCCTAATGTTGGACCGCATAAGCACTAAACCCAGTCACGTCATACGCACTGTTTTCCGTTTGCTAATTTTAGGAGCACTCTTTCCTTAGGGGGTATTGACAAAAGGTATTGTTAAAGTTTAATCAAGGCTTTTATGTGTAGCATCCACCACACGGATTCGAAACTCGTCACTACACATCTAGTGGTGGGCCGCTTAACTGCACTGCTCAACACTAGAAAAAAAAGTTGACAAAGTTGAAACTCAATTCTCTTCTCACCTCATACCTCGGTGCCTGAGAGTTAATTCGTTTCGATAAACCTTTAAATTCTAATGTCTTTATTTTAATAAAACCTCAAAGTTTACGAAATGAGCAATTGTAAAATATATATATAGAGAGAGGGGAAGAATAAGTAGAAAAGTAAGAGGAAGGGTAATCATTGAGCGATGCTAATTTAGATTGTGAAGAGAGAGAGGGCAATACATTCTTTATTCATTTTCTTTTGAGGTAACGGCGTGGGTTAGTTTGGGTGAAAAACAGAGAGATGGAACAAATCTACGTCAAACCTCAGGCACCCTAAAATCAATCTCTAACGGTGTCTTCAAGTTATTTAAAATTCCTATCCTACGTTTTGCTTTTTATAAGGAGAACAAGTTGTGTGCGAAGATGATTCTCTGTTAGAAAATGGAGTCTTAACAAAAGATTTCATAACAATTAAAAATATATATTGACTAAAAACATTAACTATACAATGTTCTTCGACTTCGTTGCCACGGCAATGGGGTCGCCATCAGCATCGGCAGATCAGCCCAAATGGTAAGAACAGCAAAATGACAAGCCACAACAGCCATTAGAAAAGACCATGTCACTGTTATCTTCGTCGTAAAGACAAGAATTGCTATAGTCAAAGCTGCGGTCCCCACGTAGAGATTAATATAAAACGCCAGTAGCGCAGGGCCCACTGTATCAGGGTACTTTGTCCAGTAGATAGCTAGTAGAAATCCAAAACCCATTCCGATACAACCGAGTATCATGAGGGCACCCACAGCTGTACATAGTTGTTCCCAATGGAGATTACTTGTTGCAAAAAGACTTCCCCCATGCCAACCACTTGTACCAACTCCTATTGCAGAGAAGATGAAGGCAACTCCTAAGAGAACAACAGGTAGACGACTGACTTGAATGAGTTTAGCCGCCATTCTTGCTCGAGCAGGCGCTTAAGTTTACCTCCGTTTAAGGAGTCTGTCTGTGCGATATACCTAGCAGTGTGAAGATGAGTAATTCTGACTACTGATTGGCTAATTTAGTGTTAGCACAAACGTGGATGCGAGTGAGTTTACTGTGCGGATTAGCATTTAAGAAATTTTAAATCGAAAATTTGAGCGCATCTACTTTGGTGAGTTTCTCATTCTTTTACAACAACTAGTTATTTCCGTATAAATTCGTGCATATCCGTAAATATTTAATCTTTAGGTAAAGTATTATAATTTAAGCTACATATTATTTTTGTCTTAAATTTATCCCCTTTATAAATTCGAGCCCATATCTTAAGTGGTGATTGTCACTTTATACCGCTAATTTGGATATTAATGGTACTCCATCCACGTGTTGGTTAATCGCCAGTGTCAATGCGTCCTAGTCTAGAAGTTGGGAGAGCGCTGTTTTAACGGGTCTGTTTGCCCTATTTTGGAGCAACACTTCATAAGCTAAAAGTACTTACCTTGGACATACTCTGAGTCCTAAAATTATGGTAGGGCTTACTACTTCGAGAGACTACCCAGAATATAAAGAATGATGCCTCAAATTTTTGTTCCCGTTGCTACAGAGCTAAAGCCATCTGCCATAACTTGTGGTAACTTGTCAAATTAATCAACTTAATCAGACTTAATGACCAGTTTTGTACGTTCTATGGGTACTTACTGAAACGTCCAATGAGCCAGTAAATGAGAATGTGTACTTTGAGTATACCTATAAAGTACAGGCATTTAAGAAATACAAAGACAACCAATAAGAGTGCATGTAGTTGCAGATCGCCAGTGTGAAGAACCCATTCCCAATTTAGTGCAATAAATGAGAGATAAATAACCCATTTTGGATAGGTTGTTAAAAACTGTGTTAGTATTATTATTTATATTATTTGCCATGTGAAACGCATTGAAATTAAAAGATCCAGGCAATTTCAAATAGTTATCCTTTTGATAGGAAACTCATGTTTAAATCTGCTAAGGCCGTCAAACACATCTGACGTCACTGTATTGCAATTCAACTTTGTGACATGCAAAATCTAAGTCGAAATGAGATATTTTAGTTACCAATTATAATTCTATCAAATATTGCCATCGAAGCATTGATTTCGGCTGGATTGAAGATTAAATGCGAGTCTTTTTAAGCTAGTTACCTTAAATAATAATATTCATTTTAATTTACGTATCCAGGAGCAAACGCGGAGTATTTGTAACAATTCGTCCACCTCAAAATTTGTTTAAAACGACAATTAGAAGTTCTTAATTATCTAATGTAATATAGTTGATTTTCTTATTCCTAAACACTTTATGATACCAATTAACCTCTCTATTTAGGTTAATTTCACTAGAATCTACAATACTCTCGGGATTAATCTTTCAGTAATTTATGAAAGTTAACAGTTATTATTTCTATCCTCTGAAATGGCTCCAATTTACCAAATCGTATCCTCTCTCCTTCTGGGTTCTGCCCTCTGTTTCCTCACCATATCAATCTGCCTCAACCACTGGCGTGGCGGTAATCTCTTCAGCTACGAAATTGCCCATCAAAAAGACACCGCTCTTACTTGCGCAGCCCTTCTCATCACCGGCGCCTTGCTATGGGCAGCCGCTTTCATAATTGGATTGGTCCGATTCTGTTCAACCGAAAACCTGATTGGTCAACGGGGTCTTGGTTTAGCCTACATCGTCTGTCTCTATTTGGGCACCCTAGTCACGATCATTGGAGTATTGGTCTACACTGGTCAACTAGGTAGAGATTGGTCATATATGCTCTCAGTTGTAGCTTGGATTTCTAGCGTTGTGGTGTCCTTCATGGCGGCGATTATGTGTAGATGCCGTGCTGTGCGTTATTAATTTCTTCAATAAAAGTTTTATCCTTATTTGCAAAAATGGTTGACCTGTCTGCTTTCTATTCATAATAAACTAATTGTGAATTCTCAGACAAGATTGGTGGGGTGGGGTCCAATAAGTTTTCTGGCCCATAAACATGCTCAATAATAATTTGCTAGCTTATAGCACACAGGGACGAACAGCACGTGCAATTACATTTAGATTAGAATGGTTAAGGAGATAATTATTAATAGAGTGTGATAATTTCAAGGATAATTCTGCAAAATAAAGAGGCGGTCATGAAATCTAAGACCTGAAATTGGAGTTTCTGTCTAAGCTATCACTCTCCCAGTATGTCAAAATCTTCACCACAGAACGGGACGGTGAGGAGACAATATTGCGGGTGGCAGTATTCTATTAAAAAGAACCTGAAGCTACGAGATGGTGGTGGAGGTAGGCTGGGCATTGGATACTAAATCTCCAATAGAAAGAGTGGGAGCTAGGCAATTGTTGCAAAGAAGGGGATCTATAGACAGCACTGATCTACATCATGTAACCTAAATATGATTTCCACGGTATTACGTTGATCATTCACTTTAAACAATGGCACCATGGCAAGGACACAGATACTGTCGAACACCATTTCAGTTGTCTTTAGTATGAAATTAATAACATAGAATTTACTAAACAAATTTTCGATCAGCATAAAATTGCTGAGCGGGTAGACCCGCGTAAACTCATCAAATCAAGCAAATGAATATAGAAAATTAATATAAGAAAACCAATTGCAGTAAGTCATTGGACAACAATAGAAAATTGAATTTAAAAAATGGTACTATTACAAACGATTGGATGAAATCAACCTGAATTTCATTTAATTATCCTTAATGTGGTCTTCGTAAATGAACTGTAAATAAGTACATATGTAAGACCTCAAAGTGGAATATCTTCGAGAATAAGATTTCAACCGATTTTTTTAATATAAAGAAGTAATTTGATTTAACAGCATAATTCATTTAGCCGAAAGGCTCAAATCATGCCAGGCTGAGCGATTCGACTCTATTGTACCTAAAGGGAAGTACAAATGAATCTGATCCCAAAGTCTAATTACCACTAAGTAGGGTTTTAACGAAGTTTATTAGGTCCGTCAGCTAGATTCTTCACGTAAAACTTTATCTGTAAGGACTTTATATGTGAAAACTATAAACTAGCTTGCTTAAATGAAATGAAGGGATTCGGTTACATTTCGACATTCATCTCAAGAATTTTCTTTGTCTGTTGTTACGAGAATTGCTGTTGGGGTTCCTGATATAATCGATTTGATTGGCTAGATAATTCAAATTCCTAACAAAAAGGCATGATACTTTTCCAGAATATCCAATCCCTAATTAAAATCGATTGATAAAAATAGCTTTGGGCCTGATTGCTGTATTAGGTTATTGGAAATCTGGTGTGTGAGTGGAGGAGAAAGCGAACGTCTGAAGAAATGTTTACCCGAGCTTTCCTATTGTTAATTTCCTGCCCAGTCAAATTTTACCCTTCATTCTATTTCATTGAGACCAAAAATAGCAGTCACTAAGCTTACAAGCTATTAAAACGGTTGAAAGATTACCTGTTTTCTGAAAAGTTTTTGTTCTTCCCCCAGAATGTTGGGAAAATGTAACCGGTATCACATTTGAAAACTAGGGTTTTAACGGAAACTTATTCAAGAAAGGAACATTCGAAACTGATCAAAGCTGATCACAGTCAGAGAATAATTGCGATTCGTTAAAATCCAAAAGTATCTTGAGATTTCTTGAAGCCCATCCATAATTCCTCCAACAAAGATTAACTTAATATAAATGCCTTAAATAGGATCTAATTGTATGAATAATGTAGTTTAAAATATATTTAGAATATGTAGCGAAGAGATACGGCACTATCCTGAAATTATTAAATTAATTAAACATAAAAACGGTTCTCACGTCCACTTTTAGTCACTTATCTGTGAAATCGCGTGCCCTTTGCCACAATCCGAGTGAACCTTCTTCGTTCATTCTCTTCAACTTATTTTTGCTCACTTAATTTGGCCAAAAGTTAAACTGCTCAATATAATATCCTTCACTACATTGTTGACACTCATTCCGGGGGTTGCCCGGTTTTGTGTTCCATTGTTCCGAAGACGCAAAAGCTCAAGGAACTCATACCAATGATAGAGCAACAAAGTGAGAACTCCAAGGGAGTTCAGCTGAGAATCCTCAGGTTGGAAGTTACCGATACAGGCTACCCATACTCTTCCCATACCATTTTCAACAATAATGGAAGCTCTTACGAACAACCACAACACACGTTCATTCTTATGACAATATGAATTTCCATTTTGAATTGCCTATTTGACTGTGGGTAGAGCCACCGTTGTATGTAAATTATAACCACTGCAGCTACAAAATTTGCAATCTGGAACACATCATCAGGATTTCTCAATGGGAAATTTGTAACCAACAACTTTCGAGTGTTTATGCAATGGTAAGCAGTGAACACAGGGAGGAGGAAGTAGGGACATTTAAAGACCAATGAAGTTAGAAGAAGCTTTTTTGCTTTATTATACTCATTTTTTCCTATTATTTTGACATATAAATTATTGTCTGCTCCAGTTTTATTTTAAATTAACTCTTATCCAGAAAATTTTAATATGAATATTGAATATAAATTTAAAAAGTAGAACAAATAATTTAATGTCAAGGACCACTGAAAATATTTTACACAAAGGGTATTTCTACGAAGCAGTTAATCAAATCCTTTTCAACACATGCGATATCCTTTATTTTCTCGTACCGAATTCAGGACAGAAGCATTTGTTGCAAAAAGCCTTATATGAAATTGAACAAATACTTAGAAATAGACAGTTGATTGCATATCTAAATAGTAAGTATTTTAATATTTAGCCTATTGTGAGGGTCTAAGTAAACAACAATTAAATCCATTCATAAATATTAAAAAATTCCTTCGGACGGTTGGTTATAATGAGTTGAGTTAAATGTTTGTATGATTTGTGTGCTTCAACGTTCAAAATTCTCGGACAGGAAATGAATTCCTTTCATAATATTTATTTGGAGAACGTCATATGCGATTGATGACTTACCCGATTGGATACAGTCCTAAATTTCAAAATCATTAACATAAGTCATTATATTATTTACCCAAAACTAATCGACCATTATGAATAGATATGTATTTAAATATTTATTTTTCTATTAATATTAAGGAAAGTAGATTAAGGTGGAACAAAGTGCGATGAGAGCTCCTCTTTTACAGTTAATATGCAGAACTGAACAAAAATTATAATTCAGAAAATTTATTCCAGAAACACTGAATATTAAATAAATAAATAAATATTTGTTCTTCTGGTTTTGTAATTTAATTGGTGTTCTTTAAAAGTGTAAGATCTTAAAATCTATAAGGTTCCTGAAAGTATTTAAATAATTGCAAGCATCAGCAGCATTTAACTTAAGCCAGAGTGGGAATTGCATTTTATGTCAACGCAATGCCCATTCTAATACGGAGAATTTTGGTTTGAAAATTCATTTGATATATATCAAATACGCATAACCATGCGCATATTTTTAAATTGAGGCCAAAACTGCATTACATATGCTTAATTTGAGACTTGACATGAGTTAAAATAAATTAGAACAAATAAAATTTTCCAAAAGAGCGAAAGAAACAAATATTGCAATACCTATGAATCCAATTTCGCATATAGTATTTATATTTATATATATTTAGTTGATAATTTTCCTTTGTCGAAAGCTTTAAATATCCCTCTAATGAAGGCCACATGCTTAACCACTGACAGAATTTATTTGCGCCAGGTTATAATCGTGCTCTGTGTACTCGTAATAAACTGTGGCTGAATAAACATAGAAAATAATCGGTATTAGGAGCTAGGCGTTACTTCGTTTGTAGAATTTTAGTGGCAGAAAAAAAGCAAAAAAATGCTCAGTGAATGAGTTCAATCGTATCAATTTGTTACACAGCTTAACGTTTCAGATTGAATAACTTACATTTCTGTTTCAGAAGTGATATAAATGGCGTTTGATGATGTATCCAATGTGGAAATCACTTTTCCGTAGGTGAGAAAGCTTAATTTTTAAATACCTTTCTATAAAGCGATTCGTCTGAGGACTTTTCTGCTGATTCGAGATATAAATCGAATTCTGCGTCGCACCGTCCGCTCTCTGTGTATACTAGACTACTTCGAAATCGTTCTGGAAATATTATAAATCGTATATTTTCAGCTAAAAGGTCTAAATCAAATCTAAATTTCGACGGATCTTCATCGGAAAGGTCAAACCCCAATTACATATCAATAGGAATTCAAACAACGGAAAGTGATGAAGAGGGCAGGAATTGTGATCAGGAAACATCTGATCAATGTGATGATGCCATTAATGAAACATCTCAGAAGAATTTCTTTGTGGAGCCCCTTTTAAATGAATCTGAACAACCAACTGATTTAGAAAATTGCTTAAATGGAATAAAATTGAATGGTAATTATTCTGATGTCAGCGAATCTGACATGGAAGTAGAAGATGATGACAGTTTGGAGGACGAGTCTATCATTACAGTAGGTTTTTTTAAATGGAATTAACTTAAATTACTTTGCTGATATGATCTTTTATATGTGATGCTCTATGTACTTGAAATACAATTGTGAACATTTATTCAAAGGGTGGACTTATCGTAGTGACATTAAGCTGATAAATGAGAGGCAAACTTCGTCTTGCTTTTCATACAACAATCGTTTGTTGACGTGTGACATGGGATAGTTCGTATTGTGATTATTTATTTTACTGAGTGGAGGAATATTCATAATAAAATCCTTAAACTAATTGTAACGGTGATGGGATTCCGAAATAAAACTCAAAGCTTCAGTATTTACGTTTTGAGTATGAGTAGTAATTTTCTACAGGTTGTCTTGAAACTACGCACCTTCCTTATTATGAGGAGGATCCACATCGCTTCCCACAGCCTAACAGTCATTTGTGGCTAACACTATTATCGGTCTTGTAGTGTTTCTGATTTCTCAACATCAGAAACATGATGGCAGATTGTATTATTAAATAATATCTTTATTTAAGTAATAAATGCATTGGGTTGACCGCGTTCTCTCTCCAAATTCTCAAACTTGAGTCAACTGTAGTCCAGTGATTTTTAGTGGACGGAAATGTCATAACAGCAGAACCGGATTATATAACTTCATGTTAGTACCTATTTTACAAAGGTTGGCGAATGAGTTGTCATAGACAGTGAAAGAAGAGGTTCATGTATTGGAGCATTTTTCTTTTAGATGTTCATGCTCTATCCGTATCTCCGCAAGTATATTTAGCGTAAAGGAATCGAACTTATAGACAACATATCTCTTTTTTTTTAATTTATCAGATTTCGTGCCAATAATTTCATATTCATGTAGATTATTGGAGTTTGGTTAGCCGGATTACCTGAATTAACGTTAAAAATTAACCCTCCAAAACTCCCTTCTCTATAAATCTTAGTCTAATTACTTTTTAGAATATTTATATGAACTGGGCCATTATTTATGAACAAGAAATTTTCGATTTAGTAACTCGATCAACCTACCAGCCATTGCTTTTTTAAGTACGAATTGACATTGAAGATGTCAGGAATTAACTTTCACTATGATAGTTATCATTAGCCCCTTAGTTGACTTCGGACTTCACAGAGGGGAGGAATATCAAAGTCACAACAAGTCGAGAGTGGAAACAGAAGAGTGATTCACAGATGTAAAAGAGACAGAGAGATACAAAGGTAGAGAAAAAGGTAAAGTAAGGTGAGTACTGCGGGAGTGGTCGAATATGACACACAGCAGTCGGGTCATGGTAGTTTGAAGTCAACTGTCAGTTTACATACTTTTTTGCCGTATGGATATACATTGCCCAGAGTGCACCACGTGAGATTAGTCTATCGCGCACCCGCTTTCAATATTACACTGGAGAAGACTTTAATTTTAAAGATTTGCAGCTGGGGAATGCTCAGACAAAATTATGTACAAATTAATCAAGGCGTATAATTAGCATTCAAACACCTCTTTGTACGTACACTCAACGTTAGCACAGATCTCAGCCCAAAGTGGGCAGTCCTATTTCGCGCAGATTATTTGTGTAAATTCGAATAAAATACTATTTTATTTTTACGTTCTATTGCCATTAATTAATCATTTCAGATCAACAAACCAAATTCGGAAATCATCAAGCTGCCACCAATTATAAATTCGTTATTTCCTGAAATCCCACCTTTCATTCGATTTGGCAAAGACAATGAAGAGAGTAATTGATTTCTTACTTTATCATGTTTATTAATATTTAATTAGCTATTTAATTTGAGTTGTTTCCCTTTTGACTAAAATTACCAGTAATTCCTTTCTCTAAATCGGTTTCGAAAAAGCTTATCTGGAGAAATTCACAAATTACTCCAAATGTACTCAAACGAGCATTGGAAAGGTCTCACTTCAAATTAACTAATCGTAAGTCACAAGAATTTCAACTAAATGACTCAGCGGAAAGAAAATTGCTTAATAAGTTACGGTAGATTATTCAATATCTTTTACACAAACCCTCTATCTGTACAACTGAATTTCTAGAACAATTTTATACAGTAAACCATCATCTCAAAGATTTGTACTTGCACCATTTATTTCAACTTCTTTAACTTCATAAGAATTCACACAAAATATCGACCTAAATTTGTTTCATTTCTCAGGAACTAGTACGGACTGGATTGGATATTTCGGTCGACACATTCCTTCTGCTCTATTCCGTCAGCTAAAAGAATATCAAAAGTTGAATCACATTCCCGGTTCTTTCGAACTGGGCCGGAAAGATCAACTGACTAGAAATATAAACAAAATACGCAATCGATTTTGCGGGGATGTTTATAACTTTTACCCAGCTACATTCCTCCTACCTCCTGAGTACTCGATGTTTAAAAATGCATACAGACATTCGTTTAATGGCAAAAGGAAGTCAAGTAACACATGGATTATTAAACCTGTAATACAATCACTGCAAATAATATCCCCCTTAAGTCCTTCAGTGTGCTTAGTAATTTGTTTACTTCAGCCAGCCAGTTCAAGAGGAAGGGGCATTTACTTAGCAAGCAAATTGGGAGATATCCCTAAACGTAAGAAAGTGGTAGCTCAAAAGTATATCTCAGACCCTTATCTGATCAATGGAAACAAGTTTGATCTACGACTTTATGTTTATGTGACGAGTGTGGATCCTTTGCGTATTTACATTCATCGAAACGGTCTGGTTCGTTTCGCCTCCCAAAAGTGAGTATTTTTTACCTTGAAAGTTGATTTTTTCCACTCGTTATTAGATAATTTAGATTTTAACCTTTATTTTGTTGCCAGAGCGATTAAGACTGCTTTCAAATACTGTATCACTCTTTTGATGAAAACAGTAAAAATTTACTTAAGGCAAATGCAAACGTAATTCGCTCTGAAATTATTTGCAAAGCAAAATACAACCCCTTATAAAAATTTTACTTACTGTCATTTGAAAGTTGTTTAAAAATATATTATTACTGATTTTTCAGATATTCAGTTTCACAAAAAGAATTTGACAACAAATTTGTTCATCTTACAAACTTCTCGATAAACAAAAAGAATACGAATTGCAGGCCACCAGATGAAGCGCCCGAAAACTTCTCTCATAAATGGTAGGATGTTATTATCGAATTATAGACTGTCTGTAAATAACCCTTATCGTAGCATATGCATATGAATGATTAATCGAAGTATAGCTTTTGATACTAAAAGCTTATGCACATAACTATGGAAGCGTCTATCACTTTCCTATTTTAAACCATTCTAGGCCACTTGATGACCTATGGCGTTATCTAAAGGCCAAAGGCCATGACACTGAAAAGCTCTGGGAAGATATTAAGGCCATTGCCTTCAAGACGGTGGCAACTGCAACTTTTAAGATGGCCAGTATGGTAGCGCAGCACGTTAGATGTCGAGAAAGTGCTCACGAAGTCTTTGGATTTGATGTCATTCTTGACTCAAAACTGCGTCCGTGGCTGTTGGAGGTCAATATTTCTCCGAGGTCAGTTTTACCGAAAATTCCTTTTCCATTCGAATATTCAGAAAAAAAAGCAACGAATCTTTAACAATCGAGAGTACATCTAACTTCCGTTAAGGGTGCATATTTTGTGTCTGTCTAACTCATCAGATGACACCAGCTTGAATTTCACTGTTATGCATTCAATTATGACCGTATACTTTATGTCATGCCTAGTATCGGCTGATAGTTTCTACTTGCTGTGTAGCTTCCATACGCCATCGAAAATCGACAATGATATCAAAACTGAGGTAGTTGTAGATCTTCTCAACGTCGCCGGTTTTCGTCTACCTCCAAAAGAAGAAACGGAGAGTAATAGCCGTGTCCAGAGTTCAATACCAGACTCTTCCAAAGAAGGAAAACAATCTGAACTGACTAATCTATCCAGTACAAGTAAAGAAGATGAAACGACTGAAAATCAAAATTTACCATTTCATAAAGTCGATCAGCTGCGATATACTTTGACTGATGCAGAAAAGGCGAAACATCGATTTTATTCAGCGAGAACGCAGCTTCCGTCAGTGAGTTTCATTTGGAGCTTTGCCTTGTAACCTAATTTTAAGATTTATTGAAGGCGGTAAATAAGTTATCTAGAGAGATAACGTTGCCTTATTTATGGAAAATTATTAAAAGCTGAAGTACAAGGGAACTATCGTGAGCATATATATCGATGAGCATCCACAGTAGCAATGATTTAACTACAATCTTTCTATCATTGAAGTTCGCATATGTTTCCTCTTGAAAATAGGTGCTGAAGAATCATTTAATTTTACTTCTACACCATGAAAGCCATTCCTGGAAAAGTTCGGGGCATCCTAAGGGAGTCCTGAAATATGGCATAGCTAATCTGTGGGTGTATATTCGTCTTTTTCCTCAGCTGACTCATCGATCTTGATGGACTCGTGACAAGCGCGTAACAGGCCCAAGATTAAACTAATATTAGGCATCCCCTTGCTCACAGAAGTGCAAATTAGAGGACCGGATTTGATGTTCACACTCACCTCAATTATCTAACACTATTGTCTTTTATTAAATCTCCACGTCTTAGCCGGTGATTTAAAATTAAAGGTGATCACAATGAAAATTAAAAAGAACCCCAGCTTATTAGAACTTTTTACTAGTAGATGGATCTAAAAACTATAGCACCTCGTAACTAAGAGAGACGATCTCTTTTATATGAACTAGCCAATTTACATAAATGAACACCGAGTTGGTTATGTGCAATGCTTTAACTGGGGAAGAAAAGACTGATTTACATTGTATTATAGGATATAAGGAAAATTTTGGACGAACCAACTAAAGATGATGTATTAGTATTGACGACAACGGTAAATGAGTGGTACCGAGCTTCTCTGGGTCGTTTCGAACGAATCTATCCACAGAGTTCTCCAGAGGCTGCTAAGATATTGAATTTAATTTACATGGAATGTGACAGGCTTACTCAAGGAAGTGGAAGCTTCAGATACTACGACGCTCTTATCTTTCAATTCATTCAACGATATGCAAGAAATGAAAATTATTCTGTAGAGGAAAAGGACTCGTCCTCAAATTCTCCCAAGCAACTAGGTGGACAGGATTTGCATCTTCTATCCAGCACTCTGGGAATATCTGTCAAAGGATTGATGTTTATTGCGAAACTCTCAAAAGAGTGAGTTACTTAGCTAACATTAATCGAATACTTTAGAAGCCGTTATACCTTGTTATTTGTCCAACTTCAGACGATTATCAGTTGATCTGGTACATTCGGACCTCTACGGACCCTCACCATTTCGAAAACCTTCAAGACCAAAGGTCACGAAAAGATTTTCTAAATCTGCAGGAAGGCCATCCAGTTTTTCGGATGGTTTCCAGGTGCCTCCCAGGAGCCATTCAGTTGAAATATGTAAAGTTGACAAACATCCACCAAGTAAACGAAGATCGTATGCGTGGAGGAATTCAATAAATTCCGCTTATTCAAAAAAGGAAACATCACACAGCGGATATGTTAAGAATTCAAGATCAAGGTCGGCTAAATCATACGTCAGGAAACTCTCGCCAGAGTAACATAGATAATCTTGAGGAAATTAGGCTTTACATATTTCTTATTCATATTCTTTAGAACAAGAATTGAACAATAACAATTAGGTTTGCATATTAAAGTATTTATAATTCACAACCTCGTATTAGGTGAAGGCTCTTAAGGCGGACGGGCATGCAAATTGTATAATTTCCTTGCATACTCATAATTAGCACTCTAAAGTAACAAAGAAATAATAGGAATAAATAATAGCAGTTTGACAAATATTCCCAGCACCGAACTGAGGGAATAAGTACCTATTCCCTTAGACTAAATCTCGATTTGTAAATCCCGGCCTTGAAAACCTTACAAATGAATTCGCCGCTCCAAACCTCGTATCTAGTGAATAATTTGTCCGTTGCAAACTAAAGGTGAACTGATAGACATCGAATCTACTCTATTTTGTGAAAAAGAACGCGTGGGTGCTAAATGATCTACTTACAAAACTTAAGTAGAAGGACAAAGACGTGGTAAAGGAAGTTCATATTTACTCAAATGAGCGTACATCTGACGTAAGAGTCTAAGACAGCAATGGACAGAAATGCCTAGTTGGGAAAAGCGACTTCCTATAAAGAGAATTAACACTTAGGAACCAAGAGAGTGGGACCTCGCGTTTAACAACTTCTCATTCAACAATATTAAAAAGCAACTTTAGTAATCCCCTCAGTTTACATAAACTGATGAGAATCGGTTCGATCGATTGAATTAAATAAACCATCGACAGAAGGGTGCTCACTTTTTAAAGTAAACATCTACGAAAAGTATCAATTCATGGTAGCCCATATCGATTTCGAGTTATATAAACAGACCGTTGTGGGAACTACGATTTATTTGGTATCTAATTAATATGCACTAATGAGACCAAAGAATCAGTAATCAAAGTGTACAGTAAGTTGACGCTCGGCCTGACGTCTAGTAAGATGAGCGTAAAACTCGTAGAGGCTCGGTTCGCACCAGAGGCCACGAGGATTATAGTAGACAGGAGTGTCGTGCCAATGCCCGACTTCCCACCCAGGAACGTCCTTCATAAGCTCTGTCTCGTATTCACGATTCTTGATGAGTTGCTTGAGGTACATTCTTTGCTGTTCCGCAAGAAGAAAGGGAGTGAGTGCCAAGCGAACTTCTTTGTTTTCGTTGGCAATAGCATCATTCTTCTCCCGCTGCCAATGGCGAAGCTTGATACCGACGTAGGAGCACAGATACAGTCCAGCAATTATATAAAGACCTAAAAAGATAAAAAGTTGAAATGAGATCAGAACAAGCATGAAAACTGACTTAGCATATCAATTGCATACCATTTAGATGCTTTCTGGTTCCTTTATATAAAAAGTCCAATGGAGCAAACCCCCCAGGGGGAGGCATCTCTTGCTTATATTTCACCATTAGAACTATAATACGAAATAGTAATCATATTTGAGCAAAATTATTATTGTACATTATTTGACTTGTATGTAACAACAGAGGAGCAACATTTAAACGGATTAATTGATCAATTATCAAAATGGTGACCAGATTTAGCTAATTATATTAAATTTAAAGCTGTCATAAATACAACATACCAACGAAAGAATCAATTGGAGCGCTTTAGCATCGGTCAATTCCAACAATCTTCGAATAAATTAAGACAAATTATCAATGGAACAGTATCCTAGAGGACCTTTTTCGACTTTATTTTATTGCTAATCGTAATAATATTGGATTAAATAAAATTTTGAAGAAGATATGTATTTGTCATGTTGTCATATATGCCAACCTATCACATTAAGTTAAAATATGGTTATTAATAGGAATATGGTAAATAAATCACCCCCGTTAGTTGCAATACGTTGAAGCTAAACAGAATATTCATTAGTTTGGCCGAGCACATTAATCCACAGTTTTCCATTTAAATTTAACTTTTCTTACAAGATCATTTGTTTTGGCTTATTTGTGACCTTTTACCAATTTCACTGCCGATACTCTTAAGGCTTCATTGCTTAACGATGTGATTCCCATAATTATAAAGCAATTATCAATTATTGACTTTTTTGACCCCCCTTGTTTATATTCCAGCTAATATATCAGTCAGAGGTGAATTTCATTCATCAAACCATTAGTATTGTCAAAATGATTAAATTAAACAGTAGAAGCAAAAAGATGGAATGGTTAAAGTTCATGAAACTGCTTCGGATTTGATAGCAGTAGACTTGATCTGTATCACTTTCATACTTCTTTAGAGCAAATACTTAGTTTGAGAAAGATAAGCCGAAAATCTTTTCCATTGTCAACCCAATTGATGTTTTTTATTCGTTTCACTTAAATGCAATGTTTGATTGTTATGGTCTTATACCATCCTGGCAGTTCAAATATCATCGAATAATTTACTTTGCTACAGTTTGGTATTTTTCAAAAATATTTTTAGGGCTGATCATCATATTCAGATTTCTTTCCTTTTAGTGGTTCACTGGACACAAATGACAAAACGTAAGAATGTGAGTATATTTAAACAGGAAGGATTTTTAAATCACTACAATCCTTATCAATTCGTAGAATATTTGAGACGAACTTGCTAGCATCGGACAGAGTTAAGTTGAAAGCAGACCAAGTTTTTGCACTAAGCTCAGAGTGTGGTTAGTGCAAAGGCTTCAATATTGGCCCCCGAAGAAATTGAGCCACATCATCCGACCAATCAGTCTTTTTAGGATGCAGTAATATGGTATTCCTACAGTCGAACAAAGCTTTTAGTTTGCATGATGCAATTCGTGTAGAGCAACTAGAGGATGTAATGCTGAAAAAAACCTGTCCACAGGTGCTTATTATTTTTATGAGTATTCAAGAATAGTTGCTTTATTCATTTCCGACATCATGTTCATGGTCTTCGTAATAAAGTAAGATAAATATTTTTTAAATTTATACGAAATAAAGGTTACACAGTTAGCGATGACTTCACTTATTTACCATTTTGACTTTATTCACTGATCGCTATTTGCAACATGTAGGAAATAATAATTTTCTCAAAAACAAACCTTATATGCAAGATCCTTCATTTTCACCTTCCAATTTTAATGACCTTTGAATCGAACTAATTTATTTGCATTATGGTTGTAAATGAGGCATAATATAAATTGGCATATCAATAAGATGAGTTTTAGATAGCGAGGCTTTGTCATTTTCCATGGTGCTGCCTGGATTGCATTTTTAACATGTATAATCTCTCATAGAATCTAAAAAGAGTAAATCATATATGTATATTATTAAAGATAGTAATTATACATAGAAATAGCTACCACCGAGTTAATCAATTGGGAAATTTAATAGTTCTTGTAATTATTCAACTTCATTCAATTATTCCTCTAAGTGTTATAATAATGCGCACATTCCTTATTGGTATAAGGAAGTATCTTTAGAAGTTCATACTGTTGTTTAAATAGCAAACGTAAAAATTTGTGGAGAGAGTCAGTTTCATTGGATTTCTGCAAACTAACAAGAATAGTTAGAATACACACTTCCGCGATCTCTCTCTCCTTGCACAAGCCTTGGTTATATTCTGCCTAGAATAGAGGAATAGAAGTATTATATAAATGGATTTACTCATCGTCAAAATTACTTAAATCATCTAACCTCCAACGGAGCCCACTTCAACTGCGAGCATTCTCCTTAGTTTTCTTCTCTCAAGGAGAACGACTAGTGTATATAGAACTCCGCCAATCACTATCGTGCTACCTGCAGTTACCAAAGCCGCAGCGTATGAATTGGTAGCAGACGCAATCATACCTACAATGCAAAGGTGCATAGTGATATACCTCCAGCATACATTTAAGTATAACGTTTTTTATCTTACCGGCCAAGGGGGATCCAGCCGTGCTTGCAATACCACGAACCATGGTGACAATGCCATAGCCATTAGTCAGTGCCTCCAGACCAAGAATGTCACAAATTATAACGGAGGCCAAGGAAAAGAATGGTGCTAAATTTAAATATATACATAACAAAAATGCAATTCATAAATCACTTACAGATTGTTAAACCGAAGACAACCATTACTAGAATTTGCCCAGTCAGATTTCCCCAGAAGGGCATAACACAGGCAGATATACCACATATAATAAGCGCAATTGCTGTTAATATCGTCGAGGAAACATTCGGTTTGGCACTTATCCAGGAACTTAATAAACGGCTGACTGCACTTACAGCCCCTTTAAGAAAAAAGACTCGACTGCTTATTCCATCTTACCATAGACCGTCATCAAATAAGCCGATTGGCTTTGTGGTATAGCAAAAGACTCCGATAGGTCATATACAAAGAACAGAGGGACATAGACGCCTAAGTATCAATAAATCGACTATAGGTAGTTAACTTACCCAGCATGGCGATTGCATTTCCAGCACATAAGATGGCAAAACTAGAACTTTTCAACAAAGAAAGATTTATCATTGTTACTAGGACGTCACACAATGATTTTGGAAGATATACGCATCTTCGAATGAGTACTAGATTAGGTTTGGGAGGATATTTCATTAATTGATCTCCACTTTCTCCACCTTTCACCACAGTTCGTTTGAACCTTTCCGCTTCATCACCTGAAGAAACACTGTGCTTCTCTTGAGTCTGCCAGCATAACCACCATCCACAAAGGGAGAAATATCTTGGTACTCTGTAAATTCCGTCTGCTCGCTTTTCCGTTAAATTCAAACCACCTTCAGCTTTAAGACGATCCCATATCTTTGCTTCATAGTCTTCTTCATTTTCTTCCTCTTTATCATTTTCAAAGACATCTGGAATGGGAATTTTAGTCAGAGACATTAGACAAGACCCCGTCCAGTTTACATCAGTTGAATTTCCCTTATCAGGGAAGGGTACGTTGTCTCCAAATTGGATAGTGCTTCCAAATATAGATGTCCCCATTGTTGTCTTCCGACGTCTGACCCCATCAATAGAGATTTGGCTTGCTATCACCTGATCTTCCGGATTTTCGGGCACATTCTGAACACCCGTAGTAATTAATGTTGATGAAGGCTCAATCTGTCGCTTGATGCTTCCCCTGAAAGTAAATAACCTTTGATTGTTTCATGCTTTGGTGCCCTCTTATTAGTGGCGTTCTCGTAATGTGTTCCATGGAACAATTTCCAAATACTTATAAGATAAAACCAGATGCTAAGAGAGAAAAATTAGAAATGAATAAGACCACTCTCTGCTGTAAAAATCAATAAATCAATATAACACAGACTGATTTTGATGGTTAATTCGTCACGGTTGCTGGAATCAGGACTTGAGAAAGCTTCTTAATTGAATACATGTCCTTTTGCCCTTTGTCTGCGTTATCTAGAACAACGTACTCGTTTGACATCATTGTAGTTTTTACCTTTTGATCCCAATTAATTGTTGAATAAGTTGAAACTTTCTTATGAGTCGCTGGCTCAGATACAACTACATCTCTGAGATATGAGCTAGTCATCACTGAATAAATAATTAACACCGAAAAGTTTGTCTAATCTGCGATCACAGAATAATTATGTCTAAATCATTCATCTTTCAAGTCGAAAGTTTCGCCGTTATTGAGAACAATAATATTTAAGTGCCGATACTAGTAGTTTTGATACATTTATAATCAAACAAAATGGTGAAAATATTGTTAACAAATCACTAAGGGGGAAAGAATTGGTTTTGCCCAAGACTAATAAACTTACGGGAAGAAAATATCTTTCCTATATAAAGGACGGGCGTAATCTTCGACAGTAACACTTTCATGAGGTAGTTCCACGATGACCGGAGCAGTTTCGCTAAGTTCTTCAATCGAGGGCGTTCCATCTAGACCACTAGCACCTGGGCTCAGTGTAGAGGCGAATAGAGCTGATCCAAAGTTGCCGATTTGGCTTTGGGTAAGCTGACAAGCGGCGATGGATAGTGAACGGTGCCGAGATACCGAGGCATTGGCGAAGTGGATGACTGATTGTCGTGGAATAGGACGGAAATAGTTCCGACTTGGACGGCATTCTGGTTGATGGGCTCGTCGATGCACTACATTTTGCTTGTGGTGACGTTGATAGTGACTTATTCTCCTTCCTGGCTGATCCGTGGTACCAGAAATAAAACGTGTTCGTATGTTATATAAGTGGACAGGGGCCAATCGCGCTAATTGTAGGATTCCAATTTTTCACCAGAGAGACTCCATGGTACCACCACTCTACTCCAAAGTACTTAGAAATCCACTCTAACCTCAGGCATTCATTGACAAATAGAATAAGCAAGTCGCAGGCAGTGATCAGAAGTCGACCATGTGAATGATAAGAAATACCATTTCACTCACTCAACATGCAACTTAACCTAATGTACTTGATCAAACAAATCTCCGAAAGTCAACATATCACTGAGTTCAATTACAAGGAATATCAAACCTTTCGTACCTAAGTAATGAGCACAGGCAGGCATAAATTAACCGCGAAAGTTCATTAGGTAGCAACTTCATGGTTGCTGTTACCACATATCATGTACAACAACCTTACTTAACAATCTTTTTAAAAGTTTGTTAGTCTTGCAACTCACAGAAAAACAGTCGTCAGACTATTTTTTATTTTTTCATTTTAATTTTATGCTATTCTTTCACTCTTACATCCAGGAGAGTGTAATTTACTAGTGCACTTCTTGACCGTCTACATTTCATCTACCTTGTAACCCTAAAAACCCAAGCGACAGATTAAATTTAAAATTGACTAAGCACAATTTTCTTTATGCGATAATTAAAATTCAGTTAGAACAGATTGGCAATAAAGCGAGGAGATTCTAAAAATAACCTACTTCCACTGAATTGATTAAGACTAGGGGCGGAGAAAATGCATTCATCAGCAGATGTAGTAAATTTCGATCTTCCACTGAAGCTTTTCTTTCCTCCAGTCACATACTTTTCCTTTGTATTCTTCTGAGAATGTTTCTAGAGCAGTAAAACAAATAATGATTGGGATTTACCACAGCATCCTCTTCAATGTTTGCAGCCTTTTCATCAGTTTCTGAAGTGGCATCAGAAGTAGAATCCCAATGAGAAGCATCCTCTTTACAAGAGGAATGGCAAGTCGAAGCTTGACTAGATTCATCAGAACTCTTGGAGTCAGAATAGTCACTGTTTTCGCCT
Source organism: Hymenolepis microstoma (assembly GCA_000469805.3). Classification (NCBI taxonomy): domain Eukaryota; kingdom Metazoa; phylum Platyhelminthes; class Cestoda; order Cyclophyllidea; family Hymenolepididae; genus Hymenolepis; species Hymenolepis microstoma. Next base: position 1,593,774 of record LR215995.1, on the reverse strand, counting down.
CCGGGTTCTTCATGACCATTCTCGCCTCGAGAACTTCGCACTTGACGAATACCCTTCAACCAAAGTGCGTATTGATGGTGAAGATGCCGACGCAAAGTCTTCTGCATCTTTCGTTGTCTACGGTGTCTATGATGCTTTGGTCCCCTTATGATTACTTCAACATCAACTTTGGGCTTAGAGGAATCTGCAGTGCCTCCTTCGGTTTCTAATAGTAAAGTGAGGAATTTTTAAGGAGGGAAATTTCACCGTCTGGACAATGGGTTGTCTTAGAAAATTTACCTTCAGGACCTTCGACAATAGTTGTTAGCGGCCTGAAACACAAATAGACTGTTAATCAAGCAACATGTAAGGTACGCATAAAATTGTTATTTTTAACAAAAATGATAAATTCATGGAACATGGTTCGACCAAGACATTTTTAATTTATATAGCCCAAGTTCAGGGGAGAGGCGGTTAGGAATAGCCAAGTAATTGTGCATGGCATTTTGTATTAAGCAAAGAAATGTTCCAGCACCGCAGGGAGTATCACTGCGTTTTCAATTTGAAATTTTAAGATCTTTCATGTTAATTCCACTCACGACGCCTTGTCAGGTTGTGAAGGCGAAACTATCATCCTCCTGATAGTGGTCCGTCTTCAGTAATTTCTCATTCGAGAAGGCGGACATAGGTATAAGTAACAATTAGCAACATTATTTTACAATCCCTCTTCTTCGAGCGAGGTTAGTGCAGAAATAAATGTCAGTCTTGACATCATTAGCAATCATTCGAAGACGAATTCAAAGTGTAATACATTACCCGAGAAACTGTGAACGAAATATGACTCAATAATACCTTTTCAACCTGTCAGAGGGCCAAGAGGGACCAAGTGTTCACCTTCCAAAATTCAGGTGTCTGGACACTGCACAGTCTACTTACATTATCTTTGTTTAAAAATGCAAAGGTGAAGTATGATTTTCTCCCCCTCACAATGACTCTTCCTCGTTGAAAATGTATGGATATCTCAAGTAGAATTAGTGGTCTTCACATTCTCTAGGCGTGAAATCCAAGGATTTTCGATAACAACATGTCTCTTTGTTACAAATTCTACATAATTTAACTATTTTACTTACTTTTGAAGTACATTATCCATCTCTTTCCCTTCATCTTCCTCTTTAACCTCCTCCAAGATGGGTTGATCACGTAGGTCACGTTGAGAGGTCACCGCGGATGGTGATATACCACCACTTATTCTGTCGTGCTCTTCTTCACTCACAGCCAACTGAAGAAGCGATTTGATGGCTTGGGCTTCCTCCGGGTTCATTGGAGTGAGTATAAGGTCTGGAGTTAGAGGTCGGTAGAGGGCCGCAAAGACTGCACAGTTAAGAAGAATTCCAGCGAAGAGAATCAGAGTGTTTGCCCAGCCATATTTCTTATAAATTGGCAGAAATGAGGTCAATACATTGCAGTTTCGTTTACTATTAGCATGTGGTAAGAAACACACTGATGTAATGGGAAAAATTTATGAACCAGTTCATATTTTGGAGGAAAATTATACAGGACAGTTCAGTGGTGGCTACTATGCCACTATAGGGAAGCGTATCACGTTATCCGCTGATAGGCAAAGAACCGACAAACCACAGCTCCGTAGAGTTGCTGTTTCGTCTCAGGATGAACCATTTCCATATGATCATCTTCATATACCGGCACAAGGGACCTAATCTATTCCCAGTCTTACTGCATCTTGATATCCAAGCATAGTATGCAGAAATTACTATTCACATATAGTCTCGGTTTCGTTACTACAATGTTCTGCAAGTCACTGCTCTCCCTCTTCCTCTCTTTAGGTCTGAGTCAACTGTGGCCCAGAAATATATGGTGTGCAAAGAAATCATAGAAGTTTGCTTTACAATCTTTACAATACAATAAACACCGGGTCGAAATGGCGATTGATGTTGAATCGTAGTCGAAACTCGAAAATTCCCGTGACCGATATGTAAGGGAAAATGTGTTTACCTTGGCAAGTGCTTTAACCGAGTCCATACAACAAAATCTGCTCAGACATGAAATAAAGTATACACACTACATTCGAGTACTCTAATACATTTTCTTAATAAACAAATATTTGCCCCCATTACCCATTAGTGGAAAATTGCCTAACCAAATATTATTGCTAGGTTCGAAAGAAACCCGCAATCTTCACCATTCATACGGTTATCTGTTCGTTCGAATTCCCAACGCTTACACACCAGGCCACCTGTGGGGGCGCCGTCACTAGTCCAATTATTGGCTAACCAGGCGGCCAATCATTTATCACCTATTTCAAGCGCATATAGGCAAACTGTTTTTTTTAATTCCAAAGACGTCGTTTGAGTTATAACTAGTTTCTCTTTCTCTTCCTTGAGCCTGAATAGCTGTAGTTTTAATTAGGGGGAGAGGGGTTGCAACTGAGATGTTATTAAAGGCAATAAAGTTTGCTCTCGATGCTGTTGCCCTCTATAATTTCGGATACTTTGGAATGCGTACACTGTAAGAAGATTGGCGTTAGATAAAAAACACCTTTATAATACTGTCAAAGTTATTTAAATACAAATTTTAAGGGCGAATTTCGAACACTTTATTTGTTTCAGTGGTTAGTTTCAAACTAAACTACACTATTGAATTCAATGCTATCTTTAACCCTGATCTCTCATTCTCATCCATTTGGGGTTATATTTTTATTGATAAAAAACGGCTCAATTAAACTCCCTTAAAAGGAAATTTCATGTGTTAACAAACAAAGCGCATGACCGTTTAGAAAGCTGTATGCAAACCTCAATCTATTAATTCTGACTGTGTCAGTAATTCAATACGCACTCCGTGTTATTCAACTTAGGAGTTCAGTTTTATTACGCTGGTATTGTGTAATTTCTATATTATTGAGGTTGGGGTTTAGTGGGGAGAAATCAGTTGCCCCGGTGTATGTTAGGTAATACCTCAAAATTGATTATTTTGAATCTAATTGTGCATGCAGCAATATTCCGAGGTTATAAAGAAGCGTTAATTATTTATTGAATTATCATGCAAATGTTTTTTTCATTTATTAGATTTAGATTCAACTTTATATTTTCCCTTTCGTGTAGAAACTAGGCATCTCGTCTTGCTTTTAAAAATCGATAAAAATGGTGCAAGAGAACTCATAAAATCTTTAATCTTTTTTTAAATTATAGCCAGTGGATTAAGACAAAATCGTTGTAGGAGACTTCCTTTCCTTAAAATTGAATTAGAACTTTCTCAACCATAAATCGGGCATTTTATCGGACTTATTCAGGACGATGAATTAGCATCAAGCAAAAGCAGACAAAAGACGTAAGTATAAAATTAAATAAATAGTAAAAGATATCGCTGAAGTGACGTCGAAATACTACTTACATTAAGAAGTAGTTCGGAGAGATGAGCGAATATCATAGCTCCGACGGGAGTCCCAACACTGGTTATTCCGACTGCTAGCGCTCGGCGAGAGTCAAAGTAGAAACTAACACAGATTATCGAGGGAAGATGAAGCAGTCCAAACGCCGAGCCTAAAAGCAACGCCGTATCATCATAACTATGCATATATTTAAACACGCGCTGGAGTAAATCATTACGTCTATTCAGGAACTTCAAGCAAACACCAAGACATCAAAAAACCTAAAGAGAATAGTGTAACCTCTGGAGCTTAATTTACGTTAAAGAAAGTTGCTAATTTTTGCCAAATAACTTTCCTGAAAAGGTCTGAAAATTTTCGGCGAAAATTGGATGTAGTTCTTCCGAAATAGTTAATGTTTTTTCAACCTCCCCAATGCTACACCAATCCTACAATTCGATTTAGTGAACTAAAAGTGCAAGGTACCCAAACTAATGAATCTGAATTAAATTAAGCACGATATTTCTACACTCTGCCCTAGTTCTTCTTCTGACTTCTTTTCAGCGCCGATACGTATCTGCTTTCCAAGGTTTCAAAATTCCAAATTATTAAGCACTTCCATATATTATAAATACTAACAACGGTGGTGGTGTTAGGAGAAGAGAACATTTTTTTTTTAAATTAAGCTCACCAGCAAAGATGCCGTAGGAGACGATCATCCATTCAATGTTTGGCATGAAAGCACTGGCGAACATGGAGACAGAGGCGAGAACGGAGGCTCCGATCCCAACTGCTCTACATCCAAATCGGTTTACAAGACCTGCCGCGATAGGACCTGGTAAAAGAATATGCACAATCGCTACAATTTATCGTGGCTAGATTTGCCGAAATGTGCCTTATCTGTCTGAAAATACGCTTACGTTTAGGATTACTTTGCCTAGCCAATTCACTTACTCTGCTCGTTTTTCAGCATTAAACAGTAAGTGAATTGCCTATATATATAATTAGTAAATGAATGTAATACGACTATATTCAATGCTTTAGCGAGAGAACTTCAATTTGAGTTAATGTGATACCTATAAACTTCCATGAATGCTATTTTGCAGCACGGCTATGGTCTGGTATGTCTAGGTGTCCATGACTATTAAGATCCCCCTATCGTAAAATTACCACCTTAATTAAATTATTTATTGTATATATTAGCATACATGCGTTAAGTAACATGAGCGAAAATGTAACTGTAGCAAAACATTCGTACATTTTGATTAGTTTGTCATTCGAAATTGCCATGGAAGGTAGCTGTTGGATTTCAAGAGCTGCTTCCTTCCTTTTATACAACTTGCTTACTTATATCATTCCATCAGGGGTGCGCGATAGATTTACCTCCACGTGGTGCACCCTGGGCAATATATACTCATATGGCGAAAGAGTCTATAAACCAGCAGTTGACTTCAAACTACCATGAACTGACTGCTGTACGTCATATTCGACCACTTCCACAGTACTCGTCTTACCTAACCTTTTTCTCTACCTTTATGTCCGTCTGACTATCTCTCTCTCTCTTACATCTGTGAATCACTCTTCTGTTCCCACTCCCGACTTTTTGTGACTTTGATGTTAATCCCTCTGTGAAGCCCGAGGCCAGCCAAAGGGTTAATGATAGCCATCATGAAGCCTGCCATTGGATCTAAATATTATTCCATCACAATTCCAGAAACTTTTTGAAATGAACCGATGGTATTTACCAGGATTAGTTGATGACGCTAGTTCTTTCTCAACATGCCTTCGTAAAATTGAGATAATTCACGGGACTTCATTTTCCTCGCAAGTTTAAGTGTTTTCTTTCGTAAAATTAGGGTATTTTGTAATAACCCCATTTCGTGCGCTGGGAAACTCAATGTTTTAACATTTTCACAATTATACAAAGTGTACTCATTTCCAAACATTGTAGTTGTCACGATTTATTTGAAAATATCAAATGGAGTATTTCAAGAAGAAATTCTAGCAGAACTCCGATGAAGGGAGAGATTTGTGCAGAAGTAAACCTACTTCATTCAGAATTGGTTTTTCTGCTGTCACTGCAACTTTCATTGACCCATTACGTCCCATTAATAATTAAATACGTCATGAGTAAAATCAATGTAACAATAAATAGATATTTATAAATTGTTTTATTGAATATGTTGCTTTCTTTAATAATGTTTAAAATCAACTTCTTCAACACATAATAATTAATAACGATCATTAAATAGTAATAAACTTTAAATATGGATGAATATATTTTGAAAATATACAAATAATACATTATGATCGCAGATTAATATGAATTACTCACCAATAATTTGATACATTCCAACAAGAAGTGATCCTAACAACATTACACTCGCGACTGACGCGTTGAAGTGTTCCACAAAATCGGTTACCATGATACCGAAGGTAACGCAGATCCCATCAATAATGAGATTTGTGAGGAAGGCCGCTGCCACCACTATCCAGCCCCATCCACCGTCTGGCGGAACAGGAACAAAGGCCTCTGGATGAGTGTCTGGTCGGATCACCTGAGTCAAAATTAAATTATTTCAGAATTGATAACCATTTTTTCGCTTCCTTTCATTTATTATTTATCTGGCTTACTTTTAACCGATTTCAGTGGCTACCTCAATACGATAGAGGTGTGTAGCGGATTAGCTACCTAACTAAGCATGACTGTACTCAGAAACCTCTATGGCAGATTCTCCTAGTTCGTAAGACCCCCGAAAGAAGCAGACGTATTACAGAGACATGTTTATTCTAGACATGCATAATAATGATTGGCTGTGTTCTCTCTGCACTCAATCCGTACGCGAAGTTGAACGGCCGCACCTTTCAGCCACGCTGTGCGCTCATGCGATGACGTGTCTCACAGGTGATAATTGAGTTATATCCCGATAAAGTTCACATTTCGGAAGAGAGTTGAAGTGGAAATTTATTTTTGTGTCACTGTTCAGCTCAATTCTAACAAAATTGCTACTTTGTGTCATTTTTATTAAGTTTTATGCAACATTCGACATATATTTGCTTTTGTAAAATCTTGATTTGAGTTTTTTGTAAGAAATGAGCATTCCTTTTGACAGATGGTGCCTTATCCCCAGAGCATTAAAATTGGCTCGATTTTTAGAGATGAAATATACTTAAATTAACGGTCTTCAGCGTGGGTTTCCGCAAAAGTAAAGTTAGTGTGTAGTTTCCATTATTAGCAAGAGTTCCACTTGAGTGAACTTTTGTGATTTCTACAAATTCAAAATAATTTACACTTCTTAGAACCATGCTAGATCATTCCGCCTTCTCGTTCCTGGTTGAAAAACGATTTGGTTTTAGTGGTAGGCTGATCGCCACAATAAACTAATCAGCAAATAAGAACGAAGTATTGTGTGGAAGGGATTGCCAAGTAACCCCGAGGACGATCGATGAACTTTAAATTATGCGACCTGAAACAGTGAACTACTTAACACTCTTGAGTAGCTCTAACCCTTGAACCTCTTCTCTTTATGGTTTATCCAACCTTACTGTTACCATATTTCAACCACTTTTTCAGAAAGAAAAAGGGAGAAATATTTTGTCTTGACTAAGGCTTAAACTATGAAAACTATGCAAAACTATAACAATTTTGAAAACATAAGGCTACGATCACATAGCTGGTTCCTGAACAAAAAATACCGTAAGGACCTGTGGAGTGCACGGCGTTATCATGGCTGAACAAAGGGATCTCATGCGCACCTAGACAGAATCGAAGGTGCGGTCGTACTACTTGTCACGCAGGAAGCAAGTGCGGTGGTGAGAGCAAAGACCTCTCATCCACCCACCAATCAATAGTCTGTGCACTGTTTAACAAGACCTTCATTGTGTTTTGATGACTAAGCTCTGTAACAGATATAAATCCCAAATAAACGTGTTCCACAATATTCGTCTGTTTCCTAAATATTTTTGAGGGGATTTTGCCATGGAGATTACTGACCATAAGTCAAGGCTTATTAGAGTAGCAATCCGCTACAAGCTGCAACCGCATTCTCTTAGGGCGTTACCGATTTATCATGAAAGGACTATGCTGAATTAGAATAAACCAAATATCCTTTTCGATCATTCTACTTAAAAGGTACATTAAGTAGGCTATTTGGTTTTATAACAAACTACATGGCACGATTGATACTAAGAAAAATCGGCTACTTTAATACCATCTTCATTGTACCTCATACTTAAAGTTAATTTGACATGAAAATAATTAATTGTTTTTCAGAAACAGTTAGTAATTTTACGCACTGAAATTATTTAATTTTCCAAACGTTAAATAACTTAGCTAACTGACGCCAACTTGGGCTAAAATAATGTTTGTTGAAATTTGTGCCCATTATTTTAGCAAACAAACCACTGCATCAATTGAAATTAATTAATTTTGTAATTAAAATGAGATGCTCATTTTACTGTTGAAATAGGATTTCATTCGAAATGATTTTTTGTTTTAACCCAAGTGCGTGCACAAAGGAGGCAGCTTGCACTTTTTGGCAACATTTGATTTTACGATAAATGAAACCAGTCCCGTTCAGTTCTGAGGCCGTGCACTTTGGAGATTTTCGGGGCAAGTGACTTTTGCAACATTAGTTGACATTTAGAAGGGATATCACTGGACGCTAAAACTTACAACAAACTTTGCGATATTTTTTAACCCACATTTTGAATTTTAGCATTGAGTGAACAAAATTACCTCAGACAGCTGTAATTTCAGATAGGAGTAACGACAACAACAAAAGCCGTTGTACAGCTCCCTTATCAAGATGTTTATTTCGGAGGAGTATAGGCAAGCATAAAGGAAACTTTCGAAGAAAAGACTGCGTGTGTTGATTATTAAACACACCCTTGAATATCATCATTAGTCAAGTTTATGGATTTCCCAGGCCAATAAAGATAGGCATTACCAATGCTTGACTCAGGTAGATGATAATAGCATGAAATCCGTCTTGCGAGACTAATTTCCTATTGGCAAGACAACCCATTCCGCCGAATTTCGATATTACCGAATATAGGCCAACGAGTGTCGATATCGTGACCTCGGACTAGTGATATGTGCACAGTTATAGCCACGTCTTCAGAAATAGTTTGTGCACAGAGAAAAAGGAAGAAACTCACGAATCATAAATGGACGTCCACTAAAATCAATCTATTAAAAGAACAAAATTCAACATCCGTGTATAATATCTTCAGAACTCTCGGTTCTGACTCCAATTTATCTTTCAATTCAGCCAATTCTTTGGATGTGATAATTCTGTCAAACGTTTCACTCAATTGACTTTAGTATGTTTATCACTCTCGGTATCGCAAAATATCCAACATAATTTGTACTTTATTTTAGATTTCAGACTGAGTTGGCAATATATAATCAGAAGATTCTTGTATTCAATAGTTTATCTTCATTGACTGAATAATCTCACATAAAACATTCAGCCTATCTGATGCTTATAGTAAATTTAATATTCACTTCACGACTTTTCTTGCCAGAAAATTTCATAATTTATGAGGAGACCTGTACAGAGTCTAGAATTTTTAATCATTTACTGAATTTTTAGCAAATTTATTGTCATCAGCACTGGTTTTGTCTTGGTGATCATTCTCATAAAATTTGCGTTGTTAGAAAGGAATAAGCTCTGTTTATAACTTTATATAAATAGCTAATTAACACTTTCAATCACCGCAGCCGCGCCACAAGCTAGAAAATGCATTGATTTGTCCTTGTGGAGAACTAAATTTTTAAAATGAAATCTTACCATGGGACTCAACAGAAAAATTGTTTACTTCTGGAAAATCCTCGCTGTGAGCAGGCCTAAAGGAGTATACGCGCCTTAATGTTTTCACTCTAAACCCTAATGCTTTCCGGTCCCATTTCAAATCTTTGCTTTATATGGTGGTTGAAATCTAGTTCCAGATGCAGAACATCCAACGCAGAAGATGTTTATTGTTGCCAGCTTAACATTATTAATACCAATATCTGATTGGCATTGAGACCATAAAATATCAAGACTGCGCTTGTTTGACTTCAAAGTCTCTCATTTTCATCACTCTGGTTAATTTCATGAAAAACTTCACTGTTATAGATGACTAGTGCCCACTAAACTTACTCTCATTTTGCATAAACATTTATAAAGTTTAATTCTTGAATGACATCTCGGTTGATTTTACTTTCCTTATCTGTTTTAATTCTATGGCATGTAATGTGGGTTCATGCTGTTTCTAATTCAGTAATCATCCTACTTAGAAACATTTCTATGTCAAAATTCAATTTTGGTTAAAAAATCTTCTGCACAAGTATTAGAAATAATATTCGTACCTATGCTATTAAAAAAGCATTCGAAAACTCATTCAACTCTTCACTCAGTCACTAGCGCTCTTATGCCTGATTTAATTATCTTAAAGATTGAATTTTGGGTAAAGTATGTTCAGTCATTGCAACATTAAATTCCAATCCACAAAAGCGGGCGCCACATTCTTCATCTCACTTTCTCTGAAATACCTTGGAGGTTTGAATGAGAAAAAACTACTAAAGATATTTTACGCCAAATCACCACCATTTTGCAGTAGCTCATGTATCATGACTAACTCACTTCCAACTTCTACTAATTGAATGGAAAAATGCCTCCTTAGAAGTGTGAAATTCGTCTTTATCGAAGGCCTTAAAACATTCAACATGATCAGATAATCACTGGCCATTACTTTAAATAATCTCTCGTCCTTCAGATTGTTTATGCACTTATCGTCAGAAAGTGAAACAGGAAGAAGATAGGCATGACCTTGGCGTACGAAAAAACTGTATTAGTCTCTTCCTGAAATGTCCTGAAATTGGGACAGCGAAATGAAACTGGAAAAGTGGCAAAAGCTCACTTACATTCCTGAATTTTACACACACAAAAAAATAATTTTGTAAACTGTCCCTTGCACAAACGTCCGCTTTGTGGAAGTTGTGAAAAATAGAGACCTGATGAATATCACTTACATCGTCACAATGTATTTTTCTAAAATATGCCACCTACTCAATTGGATATCGATTTTTAGTCAATTACAAAAAGCAATAAACGTTCAAGTTTTTCGTCTTTTACTACTTGTAGTGAAATATTTTGTAGTTGCGTTTTTTCATTAATCTGGTTGGTTCAGTTGAGTATATTCCCTTTAATAGCAATTAGAATATTTATTAATATAATAAATTTTCTAGGTGCTGATTTTAACTGACCTAACATTATTCTTTGAGAGCAGTTTAAAGAAATTATTAATGCTAAGGTCCGTTTAGTATTTTGCGACAGTAATTTATTTGTGACATCACTTCAATTTATGAAACTGACTTTAAAATAAATGACTAACTTACGTTCAGAAATAAATTTCATCTTTATTCGAATATAAGTTCATAATAATGATTGTTAATCGTGCATAACCCAGGTGGAATGAAAGCATTCCTCTTAGTGACCAAAGGGACTGCCTACCAACGTCATTGGATGCGTCAAAATGGACATCGCTCCTGTGGCTTCTGCCTTGGCAAGTTGTACAGGGAAGATGTGACTGTCGGGTTATATTGCAATTATTCAATTAACTTAATGTTTGTTATTTACTTATCTCCATGAAATTTGGTGAAGCTCGTGCATTTCCAATACTTATTCCCTCAGAGGAGTTAGTAAAGACACCTTTTTAGTATTCTTCTATCCTTTTATTCCTGTTTAACTGAAAATATATCCCAGGATAAGAGGAACTTCGTAAAAAGACGCCATCAATATGGATTTAAGAATTACTTGATAGACTCCTACAGACATTTTTAGCATAAACAATACCACAACTTCAGTTGTATGATGAAAATTGGTAAAACGTTCACCCTGCTATGAGAAAACTATTTCGTGTTGCGTGTTGGTGTAATTTGCATTTGCTATCCATTTGTCAAATAGATTAAGACGATTGGGTACTCGTTGTTATTTAAAGGAGATATTTTAGATGGCCAAGTATTTCACATATTTTGGAGCAAATACTTTTTACTTTCAAACTGTATAATTATCACATTACGTGGTATCACGTGCACCTCAAAATGGTTAGTTGCTTGGCTCAAGTACTCTACGCTAATTAATATAAGTGCCCCGCATTTGATGATAGCTCCTGCCCCAGTTCCTTGAATGCATTTTTTTCTAAACAATACAATCATCAAGAGATTAAGTTTGATAATAATTACTTAAAGAGGAGTGAAGAAAATCTCGACTCTCAAGTTTTTGTCTTGGTGAAGAAAAATGTTTACCTTTTCACTCAAAAGTGTCGATATATGATTGAGAATTCGAGTTAAATAATGAACAGATGAAAGTTCAAATACCATTGATCAGACACCTCTTCTGCCTCCCTCAATGCCACATGTCTGGTTAGCTTACTCAATGAATGGCTATTTTCCTGCTGTCACATAGGCATAATCTAAAAATATCTGTGTTGAGAAACGCTTCGAAGCCAAATCCGGAATTACATTATCCATTGCTATATAACATGCAATTCTCCAATCAGTCTAAATGGCACGCGAACAATGACAGCATATTTTAACCACCATCAGAAAGGACCTTGCCCAACTGATGACTCACTCACTAGACATGCCTATACCATAAATACCCCGTGTGTTTGGCATCAATTGGGTGAAAGAAAAGGTGGCTTTCGTTAGAACAACTGGATTGGTTAAAACACGTACATCTTACTAATTCAAGATGAGTTCTACCTAGGTCAGGATAGGACCAACAGACATCTGCAAAATGAACCGTTTTGGTCTGTAAATGGGTTAAACAAAATATAGGACGGCCAATGCTCACCTGAAGACCAGCAGATGAGGCGACATCTAAGTCCAAATGGGAAGCAGGAAGAGCTGAAGTGGATCGATGAATAGAGGTAATGCTCCGAAAAATATTCGATGTGGATGACGGTTGAACAGTCGTGATGGAATGTACTCTTGCAGCACTCTGTTGCTGATCTGAAGACTGTGTTGTCGGCGGAGAGAGGGTGGGTGGGATTTGTAAAAATGTCGATGTATTCAACATTTTGTTCTGAAAAATGAGAAGAAGACAAAGAATATTTAAGCCAAACTACTTTTAAAGACAAACTAGAGTTGTTACAACGCCTGAGTTGAATTAAAGGACAACATCAAAGTACAACTAATTAGTCATTGTAGTCATTAAGTCAGAACATCCAATGCGTTACTAAATATAAACCAAATACATCCTGCAACATTTGTGGCTGTAACCCATTCTTTCACTTGCTTGTTTTAAAAAAGAGGTTCAGTTGTCAACAGTTGGCTAAAGAACCTTTCATGCACAGGTCATATGATAAGACCTAAAGACCATGATAATACAAATACTATAAATAGACTTATCATCAAGATCGGTAACCGCTAATTAGCATACTAAAAAGCCATTGGAAGGGGGATAGTTACGACCAGCGGACCTTTAACTCTTAATGGGGTCGATTTAATCAATTTGTGCGAACGCTTTCTATCAATCTCGGTGAAATTTGAACCTATTTGTGGAATTCGTAAGCGTGTGTCTCTGATAGCTGATATTTTGTGCAGTCGCTGGTTAATCGAACACTCTCAAATACTTAAAGATTTTTAGGACTTATAAGCACCAATGCAACTTGGGGTATATGGATATACCAAAATTCTCTATTTCCACTCCTCCCCACCACCTAAATGCTATTTTTAAAGGTATAAGGTTGCATGTCAAAAAACCGTGGAGTAAATAAATAGGCCTCTATAGACACCTCATTCAAGGGTAAGAAGTTTAAATCACTTCACTTCACTGAAAGTGATTCGTTGTTAATACAAATGCTCTCCTCACGTTTCTCCTTCAAATAAGTATGGAAACTTGCAAATCCCTGAAACACAGACAATACTGAATACAAAAATTCAGGTCCAGTACCACCGACCATAAATTTAGATCCGAATTATTTAATTGGGAAGAAATATTCAAGTAACGATAATTCAATCGTGAAATCATCAAAAAAATTTTCAAAAAATACAAGAAAAATAACCAAGAATAACGTTTCAGTTATTTAAGTGAATCACGTTCAATTATACGTACATTTAAACAAAAATTGCCTTAAATCGCACTGAAAAGAAGGTAGAATTCAATGACTGTTGCAGCAGTGATGCATACTCCTAGAGGCATGCATTTCTGGCCTAATGGCAGATCGACCAATCACCTTGATAGGCTGATGGTAGGTTTGCACTGATTGGTCCCCTCCACTACGATTATTATTGCGTCATCTAATTGGTTCGGAAGTTATTTGGGATGCTGTGTATCAATTAGTTGCTGATTTGGTCATTTTATGGTTTCTTTGTTATCGTTTATCACTGTCGAAAACACTGGAAACACAAGATATAAATGTCTTGGGATGAAGTATTATGCTTCAGTTGGTTTTTGGATTCAGAGTGAGCAATATTCAATTAATGGCCAGTAGGCGACTTTATGCCTCAAACTCATATTTCATGAGTCGTCTACTGGATTTCTGGACAATTTCTTGTCCTATGATTATTGACAGACTAATAATTAAGGCGGATAGTCTTACCACTTCAAGTTGATGTTTTCCATTCAAAGAATGAGAAAACTGGTAGATTTTGCTTAATCTTCAGCAATTTAGTGGATCTTAACACAACAGATCATAGAAGAGTTCAATCAAATATTTTATCATTAGATAGCAACTTTCCACGACAAAGGAAGAATAAATCCCTTTTATTTTAAGCATCACGTTGCTGTCTCCCTAATAGACATTTTAAAAGCAAAAACATTGTGACGGCTATTGTCGTAAGGAAAGATCAATTCCCACAGAGCCATGACACAGCAGCTTTCAGCTTTCCTATGTTAGAGCTATCGCAAATGACGGACTGACCTCTACGGACGGAAAACTGGCAGAATATTTGCTATAGTTTTAATATTAACTTAGTATGGTTACGCAGACTAAAACCATAACTAAATGCCGCAGGAAAACGGAGGACCATCATCACTGCTTTTGCTTCGGCCGACCCAATGAGTTCCACAGATCCCTCATGATTATGGTCTAAGTCGAAGCCGTATCTAGTTATCGACGGGTATGATTTCCGTTGATCGACATACACCTCCGTGTTTGCTTAGTGTTGATATAGAAGGCAACTATGAGGCCGTTCGTTCTGAGGTAATTTGATTTAGGTTTGTAGGAGTAATGTTTCATGAAAAGTTTGTTCGTTTCGCCCTTGACTAATTCTGGTCATGTTGCTGGGAGTACAAATCCGAAATGCAGAGGAAGCCTACGAACAACAATGCGTGCTTCGTTATATTCAACCGTTTACACATATAGTGCTTGAAAGGTTGTCTTTGGCGGTGGGGTGAGGGGGGGGGAGGAGGGGGCACCGATGTCAACCTAGGGAGCATTTTGAAGAGGGCTTCTGTTGAAGCGACGGAATGAGTTGTTCCAAAAATGGAGAGGATTAAGGCATTGATGGAGACACTTTGTGCACCAGACGTGTTGCTGGTATGGCATCAGAATCAGTGAGTGGTGGTGCCATTTTATCCTCCTTTCTGACTATTGTCTGCTTTGCATGAACTAACGTGTATTTGTAGCTTCACGTTAGAGTTTTCCCCAAATAGTTACAACAGATGGGTTCTTTTGGTAAAGAAGGCTCTGCTTGAAGTTCCGAGTTGAAAATAAGTTACCGGACCGCCCTTTTGTTAAGGAAGAGGATCAGAAATTTGTCAATATTAAAGTTTATAACGGTTGTCCACATATAAGCTTGATTGCAAGTTTGAGGCAGTTAAAATGTCCCTATAACAGGGAGAATTCATGATCATAACTTCTTCCACGACTTACACAATTCCACAGTGACTTGAGTTCCTCAAATTCCTCAAGTAATATGAATTCTGAGTAGCGCTCGTATTCGACACAAACCAACTCCCTAACAAAGTAAAATGTTCTTCACTTCCCATTTGGTAAAGTTCATGGGCTAAACAGATTTGTGTTTCTTTTATCATTAATTAAAATAATCTGTCTAATTTATGTTCATGAATGAAATCAGGAACAGTTTGGTGATACTTCTAGCAGCTTTGGGATCGGCAACTTCAATAGTTTAATAGAATTAGGAAAGCTTTTCTATTTTCTCCAAACTATGCCAAACCAGAACAAAATATTTTAGTAAATTTTCGCAATTCTGTAAAGTTACTAATAGAGACATGAAATTATTCCTCTATTTTCTAGTACTGAGGATAAAAAGATTCTATTTTATCCAACAGTGACTTTTCCTCCGGGTTGATTACTTCATTTGTCTCGATGTGTTTCTTTGGTCCTCTGCTCCTTCCTGCAAATTAGTTGAGCTATTTGATGAATGCCAAATGTCTGCAACGCTTTATGAGTTGTTGAAAGCTTGTGTTGGAACGTGTTTGAGGGATTGTCTGCTATGAAGGCCAAGAACAAGGAAGCAACGTGTTGATGGAGCTGTCTGGTAAATTTTGTCGATATTAATACTATGTTTTGGAGAATTTAACATTTCAGGTTTCCGTACATTCCTCCTCCTGTTCAAATTTAAAGTCACCAGAAATGAAAGGCAGTTTTTTGGAGAGTCCCAGATTATCTGCTCAGAATTATTCTATTTCAAGATTGCTTTCTGTTCTGATTGTTGTGGAGGATAAATTATCGCTATCCGTTTTTAGGGATTCAGAATTTATCATACATTAAAAATTGGTAACACCGAACGCAGAATCTCTTAACGATTTTGATCCCAGCCTAATTACCTTATTCTCGTTTTAATTAATGTATGCCGAGTTACTCACGAGCGAAGGTCCTGGGAAAATCAGCAGACGAAGAACAAGATAATATCGTATAAGTGAGTAAGCATGTTGTCTACTTATTTGGTTATTAGAATCAACCAATGGAATGAAAAATGAATGGAATTGCTTTGGCTAACATTATGGATTCCCACCCCCCTCCCTCCCCCCCCCCCCCCCCCCCAAAAAAAAAGAAAAGGACTTTTTCACCAGTAGTTGTAGCAGAAAGAAGTGTACAAATTCTAAGGCATGTAAACAACGTGATGGCTAAGATGATCAGAGAGCAGGGGGATGAAAATTTGCTAAATCAATTGAAAGAATACCAATGAGAATAAGGCCAGTCGATAGATAGAAGGGTTTTTACTATTTGAAAACCATCTTTTACTCCTTGAATTCGAAATTGTCTACTCTCCATAGAAAAAAATTAAGCTTCCTACCTTGACTTTAGACCTATTTACTGAATTCCCCATCATGAGAATTTTTTTCATAAATTTCACCAACTGCTTTCTCTTGATATTAACTTGCCCACTTCAAATTTTGATTGCTTGACTTGTCATGGGAACATTTTGCATGATAGATTGATGAGTAAGTAGCCTAATTCAATGCCGAAGAAGATGATGCAAAAAGCTACAACATTTTATAGAAATAATCTATTTACCCATCTAAAGGGAGGACTGTCAACAATAGAGTCATTTGCCTGAATCGGTTGCCTGCGCGTACGCTGTCTTTCGGTGAATATATATATATATATATATATATATATATGTGTGTGTGTGCGTGTAGTTTGGCATCAGTGATATGGGGGCGGGGAACCATAGGATAATGTTGATGTCTAAAGCGAGATTATTTGTTTTGACTTAGTCAAGTGATTAGATCCTGAAAGGTGTAAAGCAAGTAATGATTGCTAGTACTCTTACAGCCAGCAGCATAACCAATCACACAGGTCGATACTGAGAAAGTGGGACGCGCGAATGTTAGATTTGCTCCCTTTTCAAAATGGACAATTTAGACTCGAGGTGACAGCAAGTGGACACTCAGCTAACATGAATTTGCACTCAACAAGAAATTCAATAAAGACACGCACTGCAAATAGTCTTATGATTCCACACAAAATTCTTTTACTTAGAAGTCAATGCTCGGTATCTACTCGTCATTAATTTCAAATTAAGGAAATTACTGTCCACTTTTTCTTTTTTTCGTAAATGAATGCGTTTGAATAAAATCCCCTCGGTTCGCATCCTCAATAATGGGGTCTCAAGAATTAAAAATCATCAAGAGAGATGAATATTTTCAAAAAGGGACATCAAATCAGATGATAAATATAAACGCACCTCGATAATCAGTTACTAGCCACGGAAATAATTACCCCCAAATTATAAATAGGGTCCACCAAAGTTGGATAAAGTCCTGTTTGGCTAATTTTAGCCATAATGTTATGCCATATTTCCATCGTTCAAGCCTAATTTGGAGAGAGGAGCAGTAGTTGATGATAGACACATAAACTGCCTTAAAAGTGAGGCCGACTCCAATGTGTGAGTGCTCCACCCTGCCTACTCTTTTTGAGCAAACCCTTATTATATCCTAGAGTCATATGATTAAGCGGCGTATTTCAGAAAAAGAAGAAAACAGAGAACAAACATTGAGATTAATGTTTACCAACTGCTATGCTATTTCTACCCCTATTGTTGCGACTACCAACTTAGCCTAAAATTTTAAAGTAGGAGAATTTGTTGCTTGGGAAAAGACAAGAAGTTTGGTAACGACCATCAGGTATTATTTACTGTATATCTTTCAAGGCAAATTAAAATGAAATGTGTTCCAGCATTCATTCTGTTGGCATATATGCATATACAGCAGTCAATTTCAACCAATGAGATTGAATATTTTGTTCGAAGAATGTGCCCACATGAGCCCCAATATTTATATAAATGGAATATAGCAAAAGATTCCCAACAATAATACTTCTCAATTGCCAAGGTAACGGTTGTTCAGTGAGTTGACTCCTACATAGTTAAAGGATATGAATTTACGTCAATTACTGAAAGTTATTCGATTAAGAAGATAATTTGGAGCTGTGAAATCTAACGCACTTTGGTTTCGTAAACCCATTTGGTTACCTTTCGATGCAGTAAAGAAACTC
Source organism: Hymenolepis microstoma (assembly GCA_000469805.3). Taxonomy (NCBI): domain Eukaryota; kingdom Metazoa; phylum Platyhelminthes; class Cestoda; order Cyclophyllidea; family Hymenolepididae; genus Hymenolepis; species Hymenolepis microstoma. The sequence continues at coordinate 1,575,455 of LR215995.1, read as the reverse complement.
CCTGTCTCAATCTATTTATACTCTTGCAAAGACAGAAAAAATGGAGTAGCATTTTAAGACCATCAAAAGCAAAAAATTTAATTGTTGGTAATTCTGTTTTCTATCTTTAAATTTGCAGTAAAGTCATTTAAAAGAATAAAATACTCCTATGAATAATTTGAAGAGACCGTTTGGAATAGTAAAATTAATTCTGGCATAACTTGATTGTCAAATGTATTTATTTAAATTAAATAAATGTTACTTAAACGAAATATTCCCAAGTAGAGGGAAAGAAATATCCACCAATCGAGATACTTCACTTCATTTCCAGGACCTAGGTAAAGGAGCTAATTATAGGCTTCAAATGGATAGAAAGACTGTCTACTCCTATTTTTTAATTATAAATGTATGTCAAATTAAAATACACCAAATCCAATTGAAATAAATATCATTTAAATGATCAATTTTAGGGTTTCGTATAAAATTTGATAACCGAAATTAGGAGAAATTAACCGCATTATCGTTCAATTATTGTGCTAATTCATTTATTCACTGTCATTAGCGGAAACAGAACAGCGAACATATACAGCGAACAAAGAACAATGACACAATTGCGTTCTAAAATTATTCCAAAATTAATATTGAAATGCTTAAAATTTTACTCCTCCAAGAATTCACCTGTAATAATATTAAGGTAAAGAAGTACCAACGAATTGAATAGTAATAACAATGCAGTAAGTTGGAAACTCACACTAAGGAATGTATTGAGAGTAGTCTCCAAATGTAGGCATTAAGTACGGGTTCGCACGCAGGGATTCACGATGCCCGCCTTAGACCTTTTTTCCCTCTGGGCTAGAGGTAGACTCACAAACTTGCAAACTACGAAGGAAGCACAAAGAACGGCACGCAAAATGGACATTTAGAGGAAGTGAGGAGCAGGGGGAGGCATAGACTAGATTAGGACATAAACACCTTTATGCCTCCTGTTTAGTCTAATAATTGTGGGCGAAATGGCAGTGGATGTCCACCTTTCTCAACCTTGATGAGCTTTCTGCTTCTTACCTTGTTTCTGCATTTCACGGACAAATTCCTTGCCATGCTAGTCTAAGTAAGTCTAGACCATTGTTAATTTGACAGGGCGTAAAGTCTACAAGCTGTAGAGACAGCAGGTGATAACTAACTGCAAAAGATTGTGAACGTTAAATCCTCATTAATCGGTCTAAGTGTGCGCATAGGAACGAGCATTGCTGCCATTCATCAAGCAAAGACATCAAAGACCATAAATAACTGACGCCCCATAAATTAATTTTTGCATATATACGTAATTGTCATTATAAAAATTACTCATTCCTCCTATGTGATCACGGTTCATGTTACATCAGAAAGATGGGACAGTAAGCATATAAAGTACACCTATGCGAGGAAGTAACCACCTTATCACCATTGGCCAGCATATTGGCTTTTGTTCAGGTCTAGTTTAGCCTACTTCAAAAGCCTTAGTAGCACCTTGCTTGGTGGCTGACGGTACCGTACACTTCTGTACAAATTGTCGATTTGACCAGACAATAAATAAACTAGATCTTCTAACTGTATTACAGCCAAACCAAGTCATGCATTGCGAAGGTGGGCAACAGAGAGGTTTCAAGAAAGTCATCGATTAAAAAATTCAACCACTGTTTTAGACAATTGATGGATACAAACGAAAACAAGATTTTGGGCTTTATACATCCAAATGAGTCGAAGAGCCTATACAAATTGAAAATTTTACCTCAAATTTTGATGAAAAGAGCGAAAAATGGTTCCATTCGATAGTAGTTTCTCTTTTATCGCACCATTTGTAACTTGAGATGACCGGCATTTCCATTTCAGTTGTTCAGGCTTATTAGTAAATACGTATTTAGTTCGCGAAACGAAATGCAATCGCTAATCTTGCTGACATTTGGTAATACTGGTGGAGTTAACAACAATCATGACTGAAATACCAATTTAAATCACGCATCAAATAATGTGAAATGTGATTATCAATATGAACTATCAGCGCAAAGTGAACAGTGTAAGGGGAAATGGAGAAATTGATAATGCGAATTACCGTGCAAGAAATAGAGCAAAAATTCTCCCCAACTTTAAAATCCGTCCAGTATTGTGGCCAATTTTTGTGCTGAGACACGCATTACACATAATCAGGCAACTTCAATCATGATGAGCTATGGCGGAGTGATTAAAAAGTTTGTATACGCAGTTAGAGGTCAAGAGTTTGATGCCCCCTCCCCCCCTCCCCCCCCAATCGCAATGCTTAAGCTTAGTTAATAAAGAGGATAGGGCAGGTCAGGTTTCTCCCTAAAAACACTCCCCAACTATAATATTTCACTAAATAGGGAGGGGAGGGGAATAAAACATGAGTGAAAAGCAAACTAATGTACAATAATTAAAAATCGCATATCCAGCGACTTCTATTTATTAACCGTTAGTCATATGTAGTGTCCATACCTTTCTCTTCAAAAGCATGATAGCAACAGTATAAAAAACGATATTTTTATGATACGGATCACAGGAAATAGCTGTCGGATGTTAAAGGAGTACTACAGGTCCGAGATCGGCAAAGCGAAATTATTTGTATAGCTACATTTTTAATCTGAAAGGCGTAATGTTTTTGAATAGCAAATTAATGACTCAGTTCAATTAGCTCCAAAGGAGATTGCATCTCAGCTTGAAATTCAAGATAATCCTAAAGTTCTGTGTCTTCTAACACTAGTGGGATATATACTGAGTTTGCAAAATAAATATGAAGAAAACTCAATCACAATTTTTAAAAATATTTACCTTCTCACGCCAAACAGACGTAGAAACATATAAAAATGGCTAACGAAATGCTATTTTATTAGAATGCAAATCATCTATCTTGGTCAACCTAAGCATACGGATCTTATATCCAACTCTTAAATGTACTCATATTGATGTAGCTTTATTACTGCACAAGATGAAGACTTTCCGTCGCGTCTATGATGTTATCCTCGATGCATGAAATGCAAAAACTAATAATTTCTTCGCACCAGCTGTGCCCAAATTCAGAAGGTCGGAAAGAGCCTATATACGCCTATTCAAGTAAGGTATTCGTGCTGAGCCCATTTCACATCGTTTTAAGAGACAACTCGAATACAAAGCGGCAATTTCTAGAACAAACCTTGTTTCGTAAGTAAAAGATAATTTGAAAAATTTGTATCTGCCGAAACTATTACGAGGGACACACCGAATGGGTAATTAAATTAGTTAATTCGTCTTCATAGAATTGAAATATTTCCATTCACTTTTATAAATATTTAATAAATGCAAATAAAATGCAGTATAAAGTCCAATTTTTCCTAATTTTAATCAATATTTTTATGAGATTTTTTTCAGTCCATTGAAAACCAATAATTGACAGATATACCGCTGTGATTTGGGGTGAAATGCCAGTGATTGCACAAATTTCAGACAGATTTTTTGAAGGAAAGAGTTCGCTTATAAAAAAATTAAGTTGACGCATTATTCGATTTAGGGTAAAATCCTTCAGACTCAATCAACCTTTTAGATACTTAAAGGTGACACTGATCTTCGTCTGTGAATTGGTCCAAGTTAATTTAACTTACTTCACTCCCTGGAATGTTACACGGCATAGCTTGAGCCCCAAATATAGGCAAACACACAACAATCAATGATCATAATATATGGTTTTGACATCAAGGTTTCAGCAGTGTCCTAAGTCTTAATCAGGACTGGATCCTGGGTTTTCAGCTTATTGAGGCAGCTTGACCGGTCTTCTCGACCATCGTTCGATCGATCTGAACAGGCTCTCTTAAATCCTCAAAAATATTTCCCGTTAATCATAATAGACCTGTCCTCTTGATCACCTGACAAAGTGATTTCATGCTAGGCATGAATCATAATCGATGAACTGATCTAAAATTTCTATCTATTCAATGCACAGAAGAAAAACTGTAGGTCGACGTATTACCCCCTTCTAGGTCACTCCGCCTGCCATTGCCTACTGATTAGATAACTATCAACTCAAAAATCTGTTTAACTTAAGACTTGCTCTCTCCGTCTCTCGCAAAAATGACTGTAAACAAGCGCTTAAATCATCATAATCCAAACTAGAGCACAATAATATTCACTTACTGAAGGTAATTAAAACATGTCGAAGAAAATAAAGAGTCCGAAGAAGAATCCCGACTTTAGAGTTTGTATGGAGAATTATGGACCGAAGTGATTTGCATGAGGGAAATTCAGTCCACTTGTACATTTGTGGTGCAAAAAACGTTGTCCAATGTGAGACTATCAAGACCTACGAAACGAATATGTGTTCAATACCACATTAATAAACAAATGTCATCAATGCGACATGGATACCTACCAGTCGACATCTGGCAATTATTGGTGCAGTAATTGGCTAGATAAATATTTATAATAGAAACATCAAATTTAAATTCGTAATTTGAACAACTGGAAGGTGGGTGTTAATTAGACACTTCAATTAAGGAAGTGAGATAAGACGCCACTGGCGAATCTACCAAACTAATCTAGCAGATGGGTTCTACCAAAATAACATGAAGAATATGAATAATAATATGAAATTTTTCCCCTACACTAAGATTATGCAAAAAGTGAAGACGTCCTTTATTGAAGATTGGAAAGGCCACCGATTTGACAACTTTGGATCGCGGATGATGTAGGATTGTTCTGATATTCTGACTCCCACTTTATGAGCTTCCATTTCCTACATGTTCAGATACTGTCACTAGCTGAGTAGTTATTACAACTTTTTAAACAGTCATTGAAATTCAGTTAATAGGGATATATTTTGAAATCGCCCCTATATATGCAGAAACAGCTTCAATCTCTCATAGCGGTGATTAAGTTACCTACACCAATATGTGTGAATTAGATTGACCGACACCAAACAAAATCTTAATTTCGGGAATTCGGCCACGTGGTTCTAAAACGAGAGTAGCAAACTTTATACCATTTAGGTTTGAAAAAAACCTACACGTATCATTGGAAACGCTTTTACTGACTCTAGATGTCCTTTCATAATTATATTCTCTGAATTCTAAAAAGAATAAAAATGAAGATAATTATTTAATTATAATCTCAACAGCATCTAATTGAAATTTCTTCCCATTTTGAGGAGCTGATAGCGATAAAGCCCGTACAACCATTTTGGAGAAGGTAGTACAGTACATTGATCCTGATTTCAATCGATATAAGTTAGTCAAGTTTAACAATTTTTTATTAAACTTTGTTGATCTGCCTCTCCTCCCTCCCCCTTCCCCTCCCCCCCCCCATACCCTTTTTACATGACCCTAATATTTGGTTCCCTCCTACGTCCCTGTAATAAAATAAATAGCTTCACGATTTAACCATTCACTCCAAGCGCCGACAAACAGAACTTCTAATAGTGTTGCGTGTACCTTGAAATAATGAAAGTCTCTCTTCCCAAAGTCTCCATTGTCTCGGCGTTGTTAACATCTTAAAATGGGCTCAGGATATAGTTGTTTCCCTAAACTATTTTAACTTGATCCAAGTTAGATCCCATCATTTCAATAGCATCTCAAGTACGCGATTGGGTATTATGATTTGGCAAAGGTTTTTTATCTGTCTTATTATTGACAAACTATATATAAAAATTTGTTGGGCTAATAATAATATAATGACAACATAATTCAATAAACATTGCAGGTGTGAAATATTCGCAGTAATGAACGCCATTTTCTCTTTGGGTGACTATTAGGGAAATAAATATTTCTTTAATACTTAAGTACAAAAAATAGGTGTAAATTGACCCGTGAGTTACTGCTGACGTTTTTAATACTGGCACTATGATCCTCATGTTGAAAAGACCTAAATGCAACTCTTTTTCAAATTAAATATGTGATGCATTCAGGACGAACCCATTACCCTCAACTGTCCTAATTTGTTCGTTCTCACCACTCCATCCCTTCTTCGTCATTGAGTGAGGAGGTGTCTAACAAATATATGCGGAAATGGGCATGGTCTATCAAGTCAGTGTTCTAGGTCTCCTAAGACAGTAAAAGAACAGATATTCCCTATATTCAGAAGTGTTATAAATGTAACTAAAAATAACACCAAAATTAGTGCAATACTCCATTCGCCAAAGAGGAATCCCACTTATAGTGGCTCCCAGTTCTCAAATTAATTATTGTTATTGAAATTGTATATCTTCATGGTGGCAAAATCCACCGAGGTACCAACTAAATCAACCACGCCTAATCAACTCAGTCTATCATTATGGATTTGTTTTACACCTAAGTGCTTTTGAACATCAGTGTTACCTATGCCTCATTGTTATTGTGCTTATGGACTGTTTCCGTCTTATTTAATGCAATATTTGTTTCTATATACAAACACCCCACATCCACTCTGTGCACGGATACACCAAACTTCCAGAACATTCCACATCTCTTTGGTGTGCGTGCTTCACGAAGTTTTCCGTTAATAAACCTGCTGGTTACAACCGTCGTTCATCCTATCCAATTGTGGCGATTTGTTGAAGAAGCTGTAGTCTGCACCAAAAAGGAGCTGTTTGGTCATCCTCTGAAAGTATTTTGAGACAACACGTTATTAGTAGATAGGCTTCTATACAACGGCCTCCAAATAAATGAGAATTGATATGACAAAAAAATGAAAATGATGAATCTAATTGGCTTTGATTGAATCGAAGAACACTTATGGGTGAAACTGTCAACAGATGGTCAAAAATTCGTTAAAATTGGACGATTTAAATTAAAAATAGGGCCATTAAAACTAACCAAATAAAGCCTAAACAGTGCTTAAAAAAGAAAGAACATCTAGAAATGCAGTGATAAAATGATTCCACTCCTCAGAAAAACCTATGAAAGAATAGAAGAAAGCCGAGCTGAAAGAGTGGAGTTAGTAGAGTGAGAAAAAACATTTTGGTTCCTGAGCAAAATTTCTAAATAATCCTGCGTTTTCGACTACAAAATTGACCTACCATTACAATATTATGCTAGCTGACTCTAAACTAACCAATAGGATCTATTCATTTTGTGCACCGCTGACTTCTTCAATATATTTCGTTATTTGCACTTCTAATCTTTGCCATTCTCCATTCCCCATACAAGTAGTTGTAAATTTATATTAAAAATGTTTGAGCATAACCAGTAGCAACAAACTTACTCGTCGAGTAAAAATAAACGCTGCGTGGAAAGTAACGCCAATTTGCCACTTATAAGTACCGCAGTGCATAAAATAATCAAATAACATTTCCACGTACTTCTCGTGATTCAATTTCAAAAATTTAACTTCAAATTAACAATCATATCAACATTACCTGGTTGAAACTTACGAGTCTGCCTATTAGTGCTTCTGTTGTTAAGTAATATAAATAAGTTAAATAAATCGTTTCATCTATTATGGGCATCAGTTGTTTCATTTTCAATAGAAAGACGATGCTGTCAAAAATTTTGAATCTATTTGAAAAAGAATTCAGAGCTGAGGTCGTTGCCAATGCCTTGATCATTCGTGCACAATGCAGCATTACAGTGTTGTTATTCCCATGATGTCACAGGAACGTTAGAAATGCCTAAAGTGTAAGCACACCGAATAAATCGATTTAAAGTGATTGAAGAGTGTGCAGTAAGAATGCAGGACTTAATTTACTTTCACCAAGGCGCTCTGAACTATTAAAGGAAACATATCTGGAATAAGCATTTAAGGGTTCCTCAATCTTTGAGCTCAAATTTTCTAAATACTAGATCGATTTGGGTGCATCTGTCCAAATTGTGCTGCCAACATCACTGTTGGCATGGTTTAACCCAAACCCTCAGTAGATCAATTCCGACCAGCCTGTCCTAAGGTACATTCCAACCGCCACTGCTACCAAGATTCCCTGCCATAAGCTAAAACTAATAATTATGGCTTTTTTAAAGTTTTTCATGCTCAAACCCCAGGAAGAAGACAGAAAGAAAAATACTCGTTGTTTAGGCGGACACTCACTATGAAGAAGATGAGTGTATTTATGTGAATTTTGATATTGTTAGCTAACTGGTTGACCTTTAGTGATAGCTATGGGTCCTCTCCCCTCCTCCCTCCCCTCCGGCTGGTGATTTTTCTTATCCAAGTTGGAGAGCACATGAGAGGGATGAACTTACGAATGCACTGAGAAGGCTCTTAGTATGTTCGATCGAATAGTTCGAAAGAGCATTTGATCCTTCCACCAACAGTTCATTTTGCTAACCCAATCAGCAACATGAGATAATTATAATAAGATACGAAATGTCATTTTTACTACATTTGTATTATCGACTTTCTAATCTTACTTTCTTGTTTTGTGGCGAAATTTTTTTTGCCAAGGTGAGTTTGGGTACTTTCTCGACACATTAAGAATAAATCAAGGTCACAAATGAAAGCAATTTGGTTAATATTTTCGACATCGGTAACAGAAAGCTGCACAGTTCTTATGTACTTTTTTAAGGTACACACACACAGTGACTCCGGAGTCTTGATAGACTCTCTATTTATTAAACACCCTACTGTGAATGTCCAAATGGCCAGTCGCTTATCTACGAAAAAGTGCACAAAACTTCCCAATCGATTAATTTTGCCGTATTTTGTGACTTTAGTCTTTTGGAAGATTAGAAGTTTGGGGGGAGTGAAAAGTTAGCCTAACTTGATGGAGCTCTCTCAATGTACCTTTATTTCCGGGATTTGAGCTTGATTATGCTTCAAATTGTTTGCAAAAAATATTCTTGTACTTATATCTATTCTAACCATAATTTAGGTGATTATCATAAATTTCGTGAATTTCAGAGGTTACCAATTGAATGTCAAAATTGAGAAATTCAATCAGAGGAATTGCATTTTGACTAAAGTTTCACTCGATTTTGCCTTTATGAAAAAATCCTCCACTGTCAAAAATTTTAATAAAAGTTTTCCATTTTATATATACAAGATTTTGCATTAGGGGGAAATTGGGGGATGACTCACCATATTTTAGTTTCCATCCGCAAAGCTGTACCAGTGCTGTACCTGTGATTCAATTAAAATCTCTCTGGTCAGGACTAGTTTGTTTATTTATAGCAAACGGCAGGCTTTATGATAGTTATCATTACTCCTTTAATTGACTTCGGGCTTCATAGAAAGGAGGAACATTAAAGTCACAAAAGGTCGAGAGGGAGTACAGAAGAATGATTCACAGATGTAAGATAGATAGACACAAAGGTAGAGAATAAGGTAAAGTGAGGTGAGTACTGTGGAAGTAGTCGAATATGACATACAGTCGGGTCATGGTGGTTTGAAGTCAGAAGCCAACTTCCGAATTATAGACTTTTTTTGCTGTGTGAGTACCCAGAGTACACCACGTGGAGGTAAGTCTATCGCGCACCCCAGGACAAGTTTATCTATTCTCCCATTCACTGTAACTCTTCGGAAGCATTGACGAGTATACCTTCTCCTATGCTATCACACGCGTCCTTGCCCAAGTGACTCATAACACGGTCTTTGTATTCCCCGCACACAATCACACTTGATTTTATCTGCTCATACGCCTCCATCTCCCCCTCCCCCTCACCAATCTTCCCCTCACTCTCATCGCGGTTTTTTGAACAAATGTTGGCCTTGAAAAATGTTAAACAGAATAATTCAGAGTTTATAAAATATAAGGATAACGACTTTTACATTTGCATGCAATTGCGAATTTTTTATTTCACTACACTTCCAAGAAGGTTCTTGAATTGAGGTATCACAAAGTAAGTAACCCACAACGTCAGGCTTATATTTCTAAGCCTTTAGAAGTTTGGCCAGACCAAAACTACATGTAAAAGCGGATATAGAAGTGGGGAACTTAGTGTCATCCTGGCAAGAGGCTCACGCTGTACATTTGCCAGACTTCATCAATGCAGCTTGAAAATCCATTCACTGGATGTGCCCCGATGAGGATCAAAGCTGCGACTACTGAATTTCCTAACAAGCACATCAACAACTGGGCCAATTTGTGTCACGACATAGTTACCCTATCAAGGTCTTCACGTAACTTGGCCTTCAATTTTTGAAAGTGAATATTCGCTAAACTGCATTTTTTGATATATCAATGTTTGAATGATTAGTAATGAATTAGATAGTACAATTTTCGTGCCGTTCCCCAGACTGGGACTTTCCTACTTATTTTACCTTAGTAAACTATCATGATCGCACTGATATTAGCTAGATTAGTAAAAAAAGAAGTGAGACTGATTTTGAAATGCGTCAATATATCTCTGTTTTTGCCCAACTTGCTTTCTTACCGTGGACCGACGTTATGAAGGTTTAATCAATTTTCCGTTTTGTTCATTATTAGGATAATGCAAATGACCGTATGCACAATGTTTCAAAGAACTGTTGGATAAAATTAATAATGGAATTAGAAGCTCCACTCGGAGCAAAAAAATAAACTTTGTGACATTCCTCTTGAGATGTGGACCGTAGACACTACACGATGACTCATGACTTCTCATCCTAAATCGCTATAGAGTGACTCATAAAGGAGGCGAAACCAGACATACACCAGCGTTCTTTATTCAGCCCATTGTCAAACGCGCAGCTTGGATGTGTAACCGGGTCCACTTTCCTGCAACTCCCCTTCTTTTCAATCCTCCTCCTTTGCACCATCTCTCGTACTTCTGACTTGGAATACATGTTGTATCCTGTTAGCCTGTTTGATTATTTGATATCTCAGTCAGGTCATAAAAGTGGCTATATCTGGTCCTCCATATGTAAGAAAGCGTTTTAAATATAAAAGGATTCTTGGACGAGTTAAATCACCAAGATATCCGGAAAATCCTCCTCATTTCAGATAAATTCACCCGAATTAATGGCATTTCCACAACCGCATACTGCGTGACATTTCAAGTGGAGATAAGTTGAAATAAAAATTCTAGAATACAAGAAATGGCCATGGGGCTATGCACTGAAACAGACATTGAACTTTGCGGATCGATATCTAACCTGATATCACCAACACTGGCCGAAAAGAGGTTGACGTTTATTTCAAAATGTTCCAAAATTGGCACAGATACTACCTAAATAAAGCATGTTAGCTACTACGGCCTCTATAGCACATTAAATCCAAATGTTGAAATCTTTCAGTTCAGTTAATGCAAGTATCACGTCAATTTCAATTGTTGCAAAATTGTAGCCAATATCACGCATTATAAGGCCTGCGAGATTTTCTTCGTACGGTTTAATCGCATTTATGTTACTTACAGCAATCTTTGGAATATTCAGAAACTTGAGCTGCAGAACCGCTTCTGCGATGATATGTAATTGTTCGTTGGTAAGACTGGCGGAACTGAGTTCAGGATTTTAGAGATTGGTGAGAAGGGCCAGAGACAAGAGATCATCATCAGTAACAGCAGCTTTTGTTACAGAAAGGAATTTGAGATTTCTATTTGCTTCTTCACTTTGATAATGCAGAACCTTGGAGTGTTCTCGATTCACCCCTTTATATCTAATTTACATTGATCTCAAAGTAAAATCCCGAAGAAAATAGTATGATTGAATCGGTGTCCAAAGTAACAAACTTCGAAGAAAAGAGATTCAAATGTTCTGGCTGGAGAATTAGGAGAATGGTTAACTCCTCCAGAATTCGACCAGCAGCCACAATACTAAGGAAAAGTGATGCAACGGTTGTTCTCCAAATCAACCTCGGAATAGAACAATCGGAGCATCTGATAGTCAGCCTATGCAAATTTTCCGCTTAAAAGTGATCAAAAGTATTATTTACACATGTACAAGTTTAAAATGTTGATGAAAACTCCTGCTCACTTCACTTTGATTGAGCGGCAGCGATTTCTGCGAAGTTTCATTGATTTCTTTTCATTACCTTATTTAATGCAATTTCACTCGCTATTCTGCCAAAAACAGGAAAAGAAAACTAAAATATTTGAATCATCAGGAGAGTGCTTAATTTCGATCATCTTAAATCCCCAAACATGCTTTGTGAGTTCCCATTTAAGGTCATATGTTTTTAATATACATTGTACGACCCCAAAATCACGTGCTAGACTAATCAAAACACTTTTCCATGAAATAATGATGTAATACTTCAGCCATTGCATGAGTCACACGAAGAGACATGTATAACTCCATGTCCGGTGAGCTCACACTCAGCACCATCAACCATTATTCGGTAACAGTGAGCTTAGAGTCCCAGTAGGAAATAGAGCAGTTCTAGGCAGAATTAGCCGAACTCGAGTATGATCTTAAACAACCAATATTAATAGGCATTGGCAACGCAAGCTTTTGTTGTGGGCCTGGACACGAGTTACTGTGGGGAAAGGTGCTAAAGGACTTGTAAAGAGGACACTCCACTCTTCTAAATAGCATTTTATTTAATATAATATGTTGTCTATGCAAAAAGTGAGGATGGGTAAGTGAGGCTACTAAATTCTTTTGAACTTAAACGATTGTGGGTACATCTTAAATACGCAGATTATTTGGGCAAGTCGAACAGCTATTCTGAGGGAACAGAATAAAGCTCAATAAATAAGCGATGGAAAGTGCTTTTGGAAAAGAACGGGTCGGTACAGAAGTGGATCATTTGTACTGCAATTAGACGATCACAAGAATAATAGATGCCCCTTTTTAACCCATGTTGACTAATCAGCAGTTCCTAAAGATCTAGCGATGACACTGGAAAAATACATTGAAAGCTAAGAGACCAATTCCTTGCTGGGAAGCCATATCGCCTAAGACTGTTGTAGCAATTATTAGGATTTACAAATTGTATATATCTTGAAGCATTAGAGTGAAAAGGTAAATGGGTTAGGATGGTAGACCGCCGTGTTAATGAATTATTTGTCTGGTAAGTAGGCCGAATGCTCATTACATATTGCTACATTTAAAAATTTTAAATATCCTCCAGCTATTCATTATATTTAAAAAATTAGACTGTAGAAAAGGAGCACTTTTCCATTCAATTTCATTTTCTGGTAACTCAAGCATACATTCTTTTAGACTCAATTTTAATTCTTATTTAAGTTATGGATTGTAGCGTGCTTAAAAATATGCGAAAAATCAAAGTCCACATTGTTATGAACCTAATGAAAAGTGGAATAAGGTAAACTGAATGAAGAAATTAAAGGGAAGCAGTCACCATTTGAAGCATGTTATTGATGCTAACTTAAATCTTTACGACTTCTAGTAAGAACTTTATCAGTCTGTTCTATGGCTACTGAGGCATTAAAAGCAGTCTACACTAGTAACTTCGACAGCAATCAGAGTAAGGAGTAACAGAGAAGCTGGCAAGCTGGTCTGTTCTCAATTCAGGTTCCTTGCCAGCAAGATATTACTTGCACTTGTTGATTATATTAGTGGATCCGTATTTCATACTCCTATTGACTTTTACGATCGTAGAATATAACTCGGGGGAGGAGTGGGGGGGGGGGGCGGAGGGGGTGACGAGTCACCGAATTTAACCTGGTGTACTTTCATGCTTTGGTGTTGTTAACACATCCAGATCGGTTATCTGGGGCTTCCAGTTTTCATGTATACACTTTTTAACATATCAAGTGATCCATTTAAATACCTTCATTGCCTACTCTTTCGAACTGTGTGGGATAGAAATACATGCTGAAAAGGAATAACACTGGTCCATCAAATGATATAAGAGGAGAAGGTATAGAGATCAACCCCAAGGTGCCAAAGAGTCTTGCACCTTACCAGTTTAAGACTCGAGTTGCATAATATATATTTAATTTTTCTAAATTCAAACTTCACAATTTTTCCCTTCTACTACCATATGTCCATGTCTAAAAGGTTCAGTGCTTATTCATCAGGAAGGGTTGATTTTGACGCAAATGTTTCTTATCATGCCCACGATTTAGAGCTATTATATTGTAGAAGAAATTAAAAAATGAGCATTTAATTTTGTTATAAATATTCTCGAAGGTCTTAACGGTCAGAGCTCACGGTTTTGAGTTAATATCTTTGTTATTGGACTTGAACGCCTGTGAACGTCAAACTTGTGAAGAGTGATTGGATTAGTTGTTGCAACTTGTCCGCTAACTGGGACATATGTGCACGCCTGCTGACGCAGATTATTAGGACCAATTTAACATCGGAAATGTGCATTACTTCGGCCCCAATGCGCCTTCACTATTAATTGAAGTAGTAGAAGTAAAAAGGTAGTATTTTCCTTAGACCAAGAAATGTCGAATATGAGAAAAGAGATAGAAATAAAGTAGTGATATTTAAAGATCTGCTTCTCAAAAGTGAAAATATCTACTGTTCTCCGGTTCAATTCTACCCTCATTTATTCGTTGTTCCCATTTAATTAAAAGCGTAAAAACTGATTTCAAATTATTTATTTTATAAATTCTCTGATTAGAAATTAAAAGGAAAATCTGGGATTATATAGGGTAAAAAGAATTAGTGGTTAATTCGTTCAAATTTCCATGGTCGCTCTACAGTTAGCTGGTAAAAGCTGATATTTTCAAAGACTAATTTCAATCTGCTCATGAAATGACTTAGACGCGCTTCGAGGAGCACGCTAATACGCTTGAAGAAGTGAAAAGGAATGTCCCGGTTCAGAAAAACTATACCATTTTCAGATGCTTTCCTCATGACAGGTCAAGAAATCGGTATAACCAAGACCCATAAATAAAGAACAACGAAGAAAACTTTTCTGAAAATAGGCAATTACGGTACACGAAATCTACCTGTTTTATTGAAGTAATGAGGTAGTTCATTGAGAAAAACCATTACGAAAATGAAATTTTTAACTGATTATTTAATTGATTGATTATGAGGAATATAATATATTAAAATCAAGATATAAATATCATCAAGCTATTTCTTCGAAAGTTTAAAAGTCATGAAATCAATTTTTAATTTGAAAGGGTAAGATGACATATTTATCGAAATTGTTCGACAAAGGAGCAAACAACTCCTCAGAGTTCATGTGCCAATTTTACCTCAAAAAACAAGGTTAGGACAGCCTGCTAGTGCATTGATTTTCGGTACTTATTATTAAACTAAAATGATAATTAATTATTAAATACAAATTTGAGCATTCACGTGATCCATTAATATGCATCAATTACACAAATGGGACTTTATTAAGCTCATTAGAAAGTCGATGTAATTTGAGTGAATATTTAATAACTCTGAAACACAGTTCTTCGTTTTCGTCGATAAATTTCTGTCCAAGTAAGAAAATATTTAAGGCAGGTTCATAACAAAAGTTCCTTTTAAGATACGGATATCATAGAGATAATTTCGCTACACCTGAGAACAATTCAATTAAGTGAAGAGTTTGATATTATATATTCTAAAGGATGCAATAGTATACTTGATCACAGTTCAAAAAGTTGAAGTTAATCCGGCAACTGAAAAGCGGCCTCCCTCTCACATTGGTTTTTGTTCGATTTTTGATAATTTAAGAAATAGAAGGCTCAGTCCACCTTTTGTCAATATTCGGCATTCAAGAGTAATTGCTTGCTAGCATTAATGTTCCCTTCTAGCCAATATCGATTTTTAAGCAATGACCAAAAAATTTTGCGATTTAATCTCCCTTTAGTAGACACATTTAACAATCAGTAGTTAATGTGGCACTTGCAGTCTGATGATCACCATTATTTCTCAAGGTCAGTGAAATCAAATGCAGCAGTCATGTAGGGCACGTGCTCTTAACTCTGTTAGTTAGAAGACAGCCTAAACAAAGTGCACAAGAATAAACATCAGAGGTTAAATCATTGGTTTGCATTTATTTCCACTCTACCAATGATTGACTTGCTCAAAAAGGACATGCAAAGTCTATGTGACTCGATGAATGGCCCAAATCGGATTTGTTTCGCTGAAATTTCCATGACCTTTTTGTTATGTTAATGGAAATATGCTTAAAAATTTCAGCCTTCGGTGATCTGCTTGTATGGTAAATTTTCCCTATCTTTGTAGAGAAGGGATAGCCATCTTGAATCCCTCTGTAAGTGAAACCACCTATCAAGTGTTCATAAACCGATCACTACTACCCGTTCAAATCCTTAGGAGTCTATCTTTGAGTTTAAATCCACTTACCTCTATCTTGGGTGATTCAAACTTAGAGCAACTCAATTTTAGAACAACTGAAATAAAAGTGAATTCTGAGCAAAACGCACGATACAAAAGACGAGTCAATTCATATCGAATACAAAAGCAGGCCTGACTTCGAAGCGTCATAAAACTGGTTTAATTGGGATGCATTTTACATCCAACCAATAGCATATCGCCCAAACAGATTGGTTATCAAGGAGGGCAATTGCCAATCACATTAGAGCTGTTATTACTCCATGCCCCTGATTGGCTGAAACAGTTAATATGATAGGTATTCATTCAAGCCAACATTTCGGCATTTTGAGGATTGGCGAGTGGTATCGGGCTGTGAGTTTTGTTTTTTTTTAATTTATTTGCATCCAATTTTAGTTGAACTTTATATCATCTTTTCTATAAATCTAACCTTCAATGGTCGAGTGTCTCGCTAATGACAAAGTGCTACTCTTGTCCCTTGACTCGAAATAATTTTCCTATTTATTAATATTTTCCTTGACTATTATCGTTTCCTTACAGAAGTATTAAAACCTGAGATACTTTAATTAGCCACACGAATCTTGAATTTTAGTCTACTCGAGATCAATTTGATTTTAAAGCCTTATTAACATGCTGGAACATTCGCTTTACATTGCGTTTTGGTTATATTCCTCTTTTTCAAGTTTATCATCTTCTATTGGCCTTTTAAAACAATAATGTCTAACTTTTTCGTTTCTTTGAATTTTACTTGAATTGCTCTCTCATCGTTTGTGTCCATGTCTGTAAAACAAATGGGCTTTCACCATCTGTTGATCTAAAACTTTCAACAGAAATTTTGGGTAAAGTCGGGAAGCCTATCTCGTATCATATAATTTACGTAATAAACCTGAAGCTTGTACGATATTTAGGTCAAGTGCTGGTGTTCTTTAGTATTTTTCACGACACTTAGCTATTCGATTTTGTACCTTTGACAATTTTCGCCGGCTTAACTGCACTTTGCAAAGCTAGCAAACTTTCTCTTCATTGTGTTCTGCAGTTCGTATTACTCACTACAAAGTAGAATTAATGGTATCTATGTTCAAACGCAGACATTTTCGTGCAAAATTATAAATTTTTTAATCTTCTTCGTCCTTGTCCCTGAATTTTACGCTTCAATTTTCCTCTCGGAGTTAAGGTGGTTGACTTGCTATCAGCAATTTTGTTTACTTCTCTGCTTGTTTGGTGTGGCGGTTATCAAGTATTGCGTCATTACCAAAATACATTTAGAAGCAAGTCTTTAATTTTAACTTAAATTAAATGCTAATTAAGAAAAGAAAGAGTCTGGGATTTTTTATCCGATTCTCCTAAATTGGTCTATTAGAGCTATTTGTGACCGTATTTGGATTCTGATTTAACAGGATCTGAACTTGTATTTGTACTAACCAATTAGTAGCTTCTTTAGGAAAAAGATACCTTTTTTGCATATACGTGATGAAAGGGTTACTTGACATCGAGCTTGTTATCTATTTCATGAAATGCACTAAATTAGTGACGTACATTTGAAGACACGGACGAAGAGATCCAAATTGGCAAGCTTTTTAGTCCGGTTAATTAATAGCATAATTGGGATTATTCCTCAAGGTCATTTTAGAGACTGTTCTCATCTTTAATCTAGGGCATAAGAATGACATAGTTGGACAACTCCGCTAAATATTTCCAGCCAATTAGAGTACTAACCCATTGCATTTACCACGCTTAACTTGGGAGTCCTGGATCCACTCATAAAAACTCGTTTTCCGTTACTCCTCTTTGCTGAATGGAACAAACCAATTTGCCGACCACATCATTTAATATACAACGACGATCATCGATCTCGTTGCTATGATTGTCACTATTTTCCATCAGAATGGGAAGTAATCAACCTCTAGTCAGCATTTTAGGAAAGATTTTGTAATGGTATTGGGACGTCAAGGATCGAGAGTGGAATCTCGATAAAATGTATTCTTCTAGATGACTTGAATGAGATTCCAAATTCAAATGTCGCCAAGGTCTTTTGCTTTAATAAGCTTAATTGTTTTGATAAGTTAAGGTGATTTTACTGCGAATAGTTTTTGATTAAAGCAATTTATCTCTTCTTCAAGTTTTAATAGCGAATTATTAATACGGCAATATAATTGAGCCATACTTCTTAAAAATTATATTTCTCAGGTGTTTTCTTGCTTAAAGGATAGCCAAGCATGATTGGATTTTAATTATTTTGGCAAATTTGGATGGAATTAGCCCAACTTGATCTTTGAACGTTCACTATGTTTGGATTTTGTTAAGGAGAAATTTGTTCCAAAAATTGAAACAAGTTAATTGAAGTTATTAAAGACTAAAGACTCCAAGACTAAAGACTCCAAGATTCTGATTGGTTTTCCACTAAAAGGGGATTTGATTATCAAAATAGTTGCTTTCTATTTGAACTCAGCTGAACGTCTATAAGAAGGAAACGTTTCCTAATTTTTTTTATTGATTCGAATCTCATTCAAACTTGTGAATTTTTTTAAAAATATTTTTAAATAAATTTTAATTTTTTTGCATTTATAGTAATATAAACTTTAAGGTTTCGCATTTGAGGTTAAGGTGTGTAAAGATATCTCTAGTGCCTTACTCACTAATTTTGCATCAAATTTTCTTGTACTTTTGGTTACCGGCCTGGGTTGCCGCCATTCTCCCCCTCAATTGAATATGATTTCCTCTACAAAGCATCTAAATACGCATTCATTCTCCGCCTGATTGCAGGAATTGAAGATAGCACTGATAAGTCGCATTTTACTCCGTACCTGATGCGTCCATTTTAACCAATTGGCGTCAGTCGCAAATTCAATGCAGTTTTTTCCACCGTCAGAGTTTCCTAACCCATAATTAGTCGTGATGACTTTTCGTATCGCCAGCAAGATAATCTGATTCCCGTACTTTGTGGCTTACATTAGCTCTCTTTATCCATAAAATTTTATCAAAGCCTTAATTTCCTAAGCTCTTATAATTTATGGCACAACATCTGGGGTTTTTTAAATTCTTCCAATTGAGCAATAAAATGTTAGTTTATTTGCTGTTTGATATCTGTGTGATCAATTTCAAGAATTTGGGCGGGGAAAATATGTCCACACAATCATTCCTAAGGGCGACTTTGGGAAAAAATAATTGTGGAACATGAACAAGAAATTTGGTTTATAAACTGCTCTTGTTTTCAATTCTTGTTTTGCACGAGTGAACGCAACTTGCAGTGCTATTACCAATGAGATTAATTTATAATTACTTTGCCTTTCGCAAACACTGCAATAAGAAATGAGCGTAATCGTCAACACCGACTCTTCATGAGTGAATAGTACCAGCTTAAAGAGATCAAATGAAGTAAGCCTCTGTGACACATCGACGTCGCTCTCTCTATATCTCTTCAACCCCTCCTCTATCATCTTGTAGGCTTTCTGTTAACAGATTTCGATTGTTTCCTAAAATTAAAATTGGCGAAAACTTTGTTGCATGACTGTAGGTAACAGCAATTTTAGTAACAACGAGGTGCCTTTTATTCTTTACATGAGCTGCAACGCGAAAGTCCTCTTTTTTCTCCTCAAAAGACGGTTAAAGTGCATCAAACGAAGGAGGAAATTTTGGTATTCCGCCTTCTCGAATTTATTGCTGATGTAACGTATACATATACAATTCCTCTAAAGTCTACATTATTTTTTATTCCTCATGGGCAACTGTTACCATGCCAATTTTAGAGTTGAAAGAATTTTCATTGTGTAATAGTGATGTCTCAATTTCTGTGAAAATTCGTCCTCAACACAAAATGGTCTGACTGCATTCAAAGATATCTTCTCAGTGGCTGAAATTAAACCAGTAGAGATAGTCACCAATTGATTTGAATGTCTGTCGAACTTTTAAATTTACATTAAATAAGTCATAAAATCATTCAGAGAAGACAGTCGCCATTAGATAAATTTAAACCCAATCAATAAGTACCAATGTATGGCTAATAAAATATATTTTTGAATTTGTGCCTCTGTCTGTGGAAAACGTCAGTGCTCTACCATAGACAATTTATTAGCCAAGTGAGGAGGATTTGGAAACACTCAACCTGATTTAATCGATTTTTTTTGGAGGGAGGTTATAGTCGATTACTTGATGTTTTTACGGGATCACGGACATTAATCATGATAATAAAAGTGTTATAGTCTTTAAAAGCCTCCAATAACCTCAAACTCCGAAATCAGTAACATCTCCAATATCGACTCATTAATCTAGAGTGACTTAAAAGTCATTTAAATATGTAAATAATTATTAATATCGTTAATAGAGATATTCTATTTTATTCAACACCTTTCACTCAATTTTCTCCATCAATTTTTGAATATTTGACCATCTGGAATTTTTTAGAGGTTTTTCTTGGGACTCTCCGGACGAATGCTTTGTTGATTGTTGGCTTAAAATTTTGGGTGATTTCCATTACCTCCAATCGATGGGAGATCAAAACATTTAAGACGATATCCAAAGGACCCGTTTCCAGTTTCGGTGGTTTTACTGAGTACCGGAGGCGGAGATGATTTCAGAGACGCATATTCACTTAATGATGATACTTTCTACCCATGTGTTATTCGGCCGACCCCACGAGGGACTTCTTGGAACATGAATAGGTTGAATCCCTTGGATCGTTCTGGGTTTAGGCCTCATAAGTATTTCGTTAGGACTGCGGTCCTATGTGGTGTCGCTGGATATATTAAAAGGAATGCCTATAGAATCTCTGACTGTCTCCTACACACTTGACTTCTGAAGTCCTCGTTTTAGAGGGTCTAGTAATCAGTCTTATTGAGAAATTGATTGAGGATGGTATGGTAGAGAGTAGATTTGGGTGGTGTATTGTCTCTCACAAAAGTCTTGAAGCGCAGTCTCTGGTAGTCCATGAATTGTGAATATATGGCGAAATTTACACGACAAGATATAAGAGACTACGTCGTCTATAACTTTTGATAGATTTTTTCCTCTTGCTTGAACACATATATTGGTCTTCTTCAGTACTAAATCGTTAGCTGTTGCATCTTGAATGTCTCAAACAAAAGGCGTTGCGTTTCGTCTTCTATTTTTAGGCTTCCAATAAAATCTTCCTCATCAAGACATTTCTGGTTGTAAATAAGAAGACAAAGGCAACGGATTTGTCCAAATTTGATTTATTTCCGATATTCTATATCGGAATCATAGCCAGCACAGCGATGGTCAATCAACACAGAATTCGGCTTGCACTGCAAATTGGAACACTCTTTTTGAATAGGAGTATAGAGAAGTGATTTAAGAATCATTGAAATAGTTTGAAGTGCCAATCGTACAGAAATTTGTGGTACTTTTCAGGGTCTAAGTTGGGCTCAGAGACTCCTCTTCAAACTGGCTGTAGCTCTTCTCAGCTGAAGTAAGAGTATGGGCCTTACGATCGAGAGAAGTAACCACACTAACACCATAGTTCAAAGCATCAGCAGTCACTATAATTGGTAGATTCAGGTTATAGCATACCAAAAGTGAGCACGTCCTTTAGTCATCACATTCCTACATTCTGGATTGAAATTCTTCTTTCTCGTATCTTTTCTCATTAACGCAGTTATTGGGGCTTAAATATTATGCAGTATTGTCAAAAATGCATTGCCGTAGCTGATGCGACTCAGGGATGAACATAATATGACAATGTCTTTAATTCGAGACATTTCTACGATTATTCGAAACTCTACTGGGTTCGAAGACGGCCATTTTCTTCAGCGTTACACCCTATGAACTTGATAGAGGGAAAAAAGTTGCTTTTCCCTTGAAGGCGGAAGCCATGCTCCCGGATACGTCATAGTTTCTGCTGGGAACGACTCTCAGAGGTTGCGTCGCCTATGTAGCAGTATCATAGTATTCGTTATCCGTTTAAAATAGCAGGTGCTGTAATAACACCGAATGTAAGTGTGGTTTATTGATAGTAGTTCTCCTGACTTCGGTCCAACTTCAATTTGCGAATAGGCTTCTGCCAAATCAAACTTTGCAAAGCATCTATCACCATCAAGTAGCGGACTTCAATACACCTATTTGTTCCAGAAATTTTAGTTCCTCGTCTGCCACAGTCAAGGTTGCTTCTGAAACTGGTAGTTGAGTATGAAAATTGGCTGAGCATTTGACAGTAGTTTTGATTTCGCCTGAGGGTGATTACATAGATCAAGACTTTGAAATACCTCGGGAGCATGTTGAAGAGGGCTTCTGTTGAATAGACGGACTGGGTTGTGCCAAAAATGGGGAAAATTATGGCAATTATGGAGACACTTTGTTCACCAGACGGGTTGTTGGTATGACAGTTGCCATTTTATCCCCCTTTCTATTCACGACTTTGATATTCTTCATTGATGAATAGGAAGCTGATAATTATGATCGCGCGTCGTTCAATTGCTCCACTAATGGTACGTCTGAATAGAGGTGTTCATGTCAGATGGCTTCGGAGTGGGCATCCTTTACTTGTGTACATGACGGCTTTAAATTTAGTAATTACTTAACTATTATTCTAAATTTTATTTGGTTGCTATTATTTCGTTTCCCGTCCAAAGGTCATAAAAACTCATACCCTTTTACGACTTTGATTATCAGTCAAGATGGCGATTCTAAATGATCAAATTAATGAAGCGAGCGTCTCCCTGCGCACATTCAATGACGCAGTGGGAAAGATATCTCTCACCTTGAGAGATATTTACTTCTCTCATGGTTCCTTCTCCTCCTCCACCCAATGCAATTTATTCTCAATTTTTTCTACATTGGGTCCTTTTTATATGTAAAATGCTTCATACTGCGAAATAATGTTGGATTTGATTTGGAAAATAGGCTAATCTGGTCTAATGACTGTTTTCAGCTTGAGTAATTGGAAACTTTCCACTGACTAATTCCACGGACTTCCAGTTATTTGTATTTTAATTTAGGAAATTGGAGTTCGCTTTTGTATTCTTCTGCACTGTGCTCCATGTCGGGATTTTTTAAGCAAATTTATTTCGAATTCAAGATTATGGAGTAAAAAAGCCAAGTGTCTTCACTATAGAGTGTCTGAACGGAGCTAAGTTCAAATTGTCTAGTGGAGAGTAGATAAAATGAGTCGTGGAGGGAACGGCATCTGGGTATTTAAGAAGTGTTACTTGGATTAAGTTGATATTTTACATTCGCTACTCAATATGTTATATCTTATCGGTCAGAATTTCACATTACAATAGTTAACCTCTAGATTTGCGATTAAGTCTGTTCCTTCGATTTCTTGCACAAATAGCCCCCCTCCTTTGATAAGTTACATAAATATCCCCTCCATAAAAGTGGATGGAATCTGTGCCTCTATTCGAGCATAGACTAATTGGTTTCTTTGAATCTATTTCACTTCAAGCCTCTACGGTGAGTGTCTTGCAGCTGACTTAAAAGACATTAGGTGGCAGTTCTATTTTAAGTGGAATCTTAGTTCTTTTCATCTTAGTCAATTAGAGCATTTTTATTAACACTTTAATGAGAATATTTTATTAACACACCGTCTTTATAAATTGAGTCGTAGAGGTGTTCTAAATGAGCTCTTCGTATTGAGTGGTATTTAGGCTATAAAAATTATCAAAAGTTAGATTTACCCTCTAAAGGGTAGGCTCTCATCCAGGTTCTTTTGGGCGGGGTGAGAGAAATTTACCTTACTTTACTCCACCACTTAATGTGCTCAACTGTTAAATGCAATCCGAAAATCGAGGCCTTGAACACATCAAGTAGCCTGAAAGCCAAGCCATAAATCCTCATTCTTGCTAATGCCGGATCTAATCATCTCGAGTCTAAACGAATAGCCTGGACCACTGATGATATTGACAAGAATCTGATGCTTTCAGCTTAGTTTTTTTCCTGCAGTTTCGACTAAAATCGGCTGCTTGTTCAATAATCAAGCAGGGCCTGAATAGCAACTTCAACGTTTGGGCTGAGGAATTTGAATAGGAAGCAGGTGGTCTTAGAAATAACCTTCGCGAGTGGATCCATGAAGCAGTCATTCAAAGAGTCAGCTGAATTAGTTTCACAAATGTGAAATAAAAGGAATGATCCACCTTTTTCACGAGCGTCCATTTCTTCTCCTTGTTTTGCTACAGGACTCCTTAAATGCGTAGTCTGCATGAGCTTCTACTTTTCTATTTATTAAAACTTATCCAATTTTTATCTAAGGCTCCCCCGGGTGTTGGTAAAAGGTTATTCGAAAATAACCGTTCTTGGAAAGTACATGTTTGGGGACACTTTTACCTGTCAGCAGTTTCAAATAAATATTTCAATAAAAAATTTAAATCTACAATTAAATTTTTTAAAAACATATTTAGCTGAGGTTGTTAACAGACAAATTTTCGACGTTAAATATAGTGCAGATCGTGTCTGAGAGATTGGGAATAGTTAAGCATCGAAGTTCTGCCCGTATATTGAAATCTCGCGTCGTTTTCGTGGATGATTGACCTCTAGTTGTCATGTCTTAGACGAGTTTATCGATTCTCCTTTTTTATAGCTCCCCCATTTCATTTTATTGCATACAGCACTTATTTCCTCATGCGTGACCCTGCAAAAGCAACTTATTTCAACTGCCTTCATATTACCACTCATATACACGCACGCTCATCAGTTGGCTGATGGTATATTTCCCTCTTATTCCCTTCTACCTTAGCTCTTTCTTACACTTCTTCGAATCCCCTTCGTGGTTTATTCAACATTTTTTGCCCAACACACTGTATTGACCTTGTTACTATTCCCCTTTCTGCACAAAAGTAGTTGTAACCAATGAGATATTAAAATATTCATCAAGATAAGTTCCGATCTAGCGTGTTTCTGGGATACAAACTACATTTATGACCTTTGATGATTCTTCAAAACAGTGTTATTCTATGCACTGTATTTTGATAACCAATTATTGAGCGCTTATTCGTTTAATTAGTTTTTAATTAATTTCGTATCCAATTACATTACTTATCTTAAGTGGGAACTTAAATTAACGATTTCTGAAAGGCATCTCATTATTTCGCTTCAGCAATTTAAGGAGTGGTTTTAGGAAGGCTGCACAGGTTCCGTTTTATTTCTGCTTATTATCGTTCATTGTTTTTAGTTTACGCATTGCTTTAAATTTTGTCTATCTGCTTAGTTAGTATGTGCTCGTGAAATAATGGGAAAATTGTTACTCAAATCATTGAAGGTTTGTTCCCTCTGTATTTTATTTTCTGTTATGCGTTTATCATCGAACTCTTCCAATGGAGGTCGGTTTAAGTTTCTTCTTTTCATAAGACCGTTTCTTGTATCTCGTTTCTATATACAGCGTGGAAAATAACGTTTGGCCTTTGGAACATCTGAGTAACGCGCTACTCCCCCCCGTATAATGCGATAATTAGCCTATTCTTTTCTTACATTTTTAAAACGCGCATGCCTTTTCATTGCCGCTGCAAGTTCAGTTTTCTGTCGCCACGGTGTATTTGCCCTATGGCTTGCAGTTGACTTAGATTAGAGAGAGACAGAGACAGAGAGTGGGACATGACGACACAACTGCAGCTTTGCGGACCAAATAGTGAAGTATTAAAAGTAAGTAGGGTAAATTTGTAAGGTTATTCTGTAATTCTTCGAAACCTTATAGCGTTTTATTGAGCACGTATTTTAATTTATGTGTCTAATGCCAGTTTTTTGTCGCCTGTGGACACGAAACAGTCAGCTTCATATAACTTAACTAAGCACAACTCTTGGTTTTCTGATTTGAGAAAAAGTACGTCTCCAAGTCGGAATTCTAAATTTTTTACCGTTGAGATTTACTGCTACTTCATGTCAATAAATTTCCTTATAATTTCGCATAATCACTACTCATAGCAATATTTCTGAATTGCAGATACCTGTAAGGTTGAAAGTGATGTCATCCACAAAAAATTTGCCCGCATTGCAAGTTGATGATACGGGAGTACCAAATTCTCAACAACAGAATCGGTCGAGCAGAGTTGCGCGTCTTTCGTCCACGGCTTCTTCTTCGAATATTTTCCGAAGTCTCTCCGGTGTTTATCCTTCCACAACCTACCTAGATATCGCCTCCACTGCCGGTATCCAGGTATGTCGCAATGAAACAGCATATTAACTTTCCCAGATATTGAATGAGCTATCCACATTTCCAAGCTCTTAATTGATATTCCGAGTCCCGCTGATTCGTAAGTAAAGATATGACGTCTTTGTAGCATAAATTAGTTTTGGTTACGACCGTCTTGACCACAATTTTGTGTAAAAGCGATAACGAGTAGAAATGACCCGGGGACTTTTATGACGCCAGTGAAATTAAGTATTTGAGGCACCGTTTTTATAGTGAAATTTAAATAATTGTTTATTGAAAATGAATACTAAGTAATTAAGTTGTTATTCTTTAAATTTATTTTAAAAGAGTGCATTTCTTTACATACCCTGAGGATATTTAGGGCTCATTATTCCCTAACTCATTACTTTTTGAGTTTTAATAAAAAACGAGTTTCTAAGATTTTATTGGAATTATCTCAATTAACAGTTGTAGTAAATGAGGGTATGTGCGAATAGTACATTTCATTATCGATGAATTAACAGCAGCTCCACATTAGCATTGATTTCAGAATGGAAGGTTTTTCAAATGGTATTTTGACGTTTACATACTTTTCTAAGAACCATATTTTTGTTTGACGTTTATTACTCTTTTTTATAAAATATGACTTTATTAGAAATTGGAAATTGGCTTTAATCAGAGACTTCAGATCCTGGGCCAACAAATCGGCGTTAACTCCAAGTCATCTTGCTCGAAGGTTTTAAACTTTGCACTTTTTGCTATTCCAATGTCCTTGGAAAGTCATTTCTGTTTTCTTCAATGTTTCGACCAAATCCACGTTTTCTGCACTTGTTCCCACCTCTTCATGTCATCAATGTATGCACTTTATTCAGTGCCATCTCGAACTTTGTTTTTAAGTTTTTACACGTCCTACTGGGTCACAGTTTTAAATTTGTACTTGAATTTCAAGGCCATTTTGTGTATTCTTCGTCCATCTACGATGTTCACACTGGTATGCTAAAGTGTCTCTGCTCAGGGACAAGGGACAATGAGCTCATCACTTCGAGTGATGATAGTTGGTATTTCATTTCTGGGTATATTCAATGTCTTAAGTGACGTTTTAGAGTGCTGAAAAATTTAGTTCAATGAAGAAAGAAGCGTAACAAAAATAGCTGAAGATCGATCTCCTACTACTATTGCTTTTGCATATTTTGCCATTCACAGAATCATATTATTATCGAAAGTGGGTGAACCACGCATTGCTTACTCTCCACTAGATCTTTCGACAAATCTAATTTAGCCCCTTTTCTTCTCATTTGACCATTAGAAAGAGTTATTTCAAAATATTTTTTTGGGGAGGTAGAAAGAGAAAGTTAACTTCGGATTTCCGCCGTAAAAGGTGAAAGATCTCACTTACTACTAATATATCTCTCTCACAGACAGACATCTTTGGAAGTGTTGTAGTCGGTCAGAGACTACTCCTTCAGTCCAATGGGTGGCCGTTGGATTGGATATGAGTTTCCTTAAATGAAGCTGCACATTGGTATGTACGCAAGTTTAAAAAAATTGAAGGATGCTACAATTCTGTTTCCGAAATCTATAGCATTTTAATTTTTTTTTCAAACTTAACTATTGGTTTCAATTTTCTAAATAAATTATTTTTTTTGTGGCAACAACAACATGCAAATTTGATTGCATAAAAATCTTATGAATTCAAAATCAAATAGTTGAATTTTAAATTGAAAAGCGCTTTTGAATTAATACATTCTGCTCCTCATATCATATAATTGAGAGGTGGAAAATCGTAGTTTCGTACCCTGTGCATTAGACTCGATATTGTTCAAAGATTGATTAATCCACTTTCTGGCTACTCTTATCTTAAGACATGTTTTATCTTTTCACCATGTTGTTGAATTCAGTGCGAGTACTGGAGGGCTTTTCATGACACGCTGTATGCTCTCTTTGCGGTGACAAAATGAAAAGTTCCTCCACTTTTTTGCCACTTTTCAAACGGTCCTTCTGAATAATTTCTGTCTAAAATGTCATGAAGTCGTGTAATTGCTTATGAGTTAAAAAATAACACCATCAGGCAGTAAAACCGCGTTCCGTTTGGGAACCTAGGAAAGTTTCAAGTTTGACAGTAATTCTTGAGTGAAGCTTGCTAAAGTATAGAAAATGGAACACGAGGATCACTTCCTGTGGCGATGCTAAAACTTCTACCAACTGTGTTCTAGTTGGCTGTAATATTATGCTCTACGATATGGAAGAGAAAAAAACGGTTGTTCTTGAAGAAGGATTGGTTCGTTTTGAGGACTTTCCATCATGGTGTTTTTAATTTAATAAAATCTGCCAAGTATACATGAAGAGAAATATCAATTTTTTTGGCCATGATTTTGAAGTCACCAATGCAGGATATAGAACTTTGTTAACTCATCGTCACTTTAATCTCATCTCACCTTGTATAAAGCAGGATCAAAAGGAAAAGGATATGACGGGGATATTTCTACCAGAAGAAGACATCGAAAACTCAAAATGAACAGTGCTTCCTTAAAATCTGTACGAATTTAGGCATGTGCAGTACTTAATGCCAGGTTCGCGGTTGACGTATTGAATGAATGCTTATTTGAAAATAATCAATATTTCATAACAAAGGGACGTGGGACGAGCGCATATAAAATAAAGTTTTATTTAGACTTTGTGTATCATAAGCATTCACTCACATTTCTTTTAAATGGCCAGGAACTCTATTGTAGAACCAGTGACATTGAGTTTGGTATGAAAGATCCAGGCGCATATTCTCAAGCAATTCATCGCCGGCTATGCGCTCAATGTGCCGATAGCTTGACATTTTCTGTTGTTCTGTACAGAATGTTCAGCTTGAATCTTCGATTTGGCTTGATTATTGACTTTTGACTCTTTGAGATCACCTTTAAGAAGAAATGCGACATAAAACATCAAAATTAGTACGTAGATTATGAGTCTGTAATCAGAAGCATAATGGGAGCATAGAGCATAGGCGGTCTGCTAGCTTCTAGGAGCTTTCGCACTCATTAAGTTTATTGAAACCTTTATTTAAATGGATCTTTAAATGTGAATGAGTTTCTTTTGCGCACCATGTAAATAATAAATAGGATTTTGAAATTTTCTCTACAAACCAAGAAACAGGGCGGTAACTGTATGTTTTCGTTTCCTGCACTTCACAAAACAACTACATGATGTGCCTTGCTTCAAACCTAAGCTGTTGAACAGTAGACTTATGTTCATGCGACCTTTTCAATAACTGGCTTTTTACTTGCATTTTTGCCTTCTATAAGTATTCAATGGGCTGATTTTTGCTGTCCATTTCTTCTCTCAAAAAGGATTCGGTGCCTGTCGTCAATTTTCCCTAGTTAATTATTTAATTATTTGCCTCAGTTAATTTCTTCTAAGCAATTAAAGACGTCCATCTTAAATCCTGCACACACATGGGTATCCGTTTTGGATTAGTTGGCTACCGCGTTCAAAATATATAGTGATAGGTGACACTGCTCAATCCCAGAAACCGATTTAGTTTCTGGCAAACTAGTACTGATTAGTAGTATTTATCATAATAAATGTTTTTTATAAGATATTGTTATTAATTGCCTTGGAAAAGCAAAAGAATTCAATTGATATTGCAGTAAAGCATCTTAACGTTGAAAAGAAGGGATATAGGCGATGACTCAGGGCATGAAAAGCATATGCTAACTTTGTTTGATTTTTGAATTTATCAGGTTTTTCACTTGGTTATTATTGAATATAGTTCATATCAACCAGTTGAATAATTTTTTCTCTAATATTTCAATGCGATTTTCTGCTATTTATACATATTTTTGTTTATATGACGCTCGGTTTACCTCAATCAGAAACGCAGAAATTGAATTAAAATTGTCTAATTTTATCTCTGGTGGAGGGCAATCCAAAGAAACGTCTATATTTTATCTTCATTTTCTGATATTTTTGCAAATTATCTTCGGCTAGAGAAATTTTTCCCTTTCCCACCTAATTAAGAACTGTTGACCTGACGAATGACTCCCCATGCGTTTCCAAAATTTTATTTAGGTCATCACTACTTTCTCGGACTTAAGTGGCGCTTGAAGTATTTCACCTTGCTGTAACCTCAAAAATGTTACCAGGCTTACAGTGGGATATAAAATGTGCTTTATCCCGCGGTAGCTCAAAATTTCTCATAAAGAACCATCTTCTGCCTTTGTGTGCAAAGATTTGCTTTCGATTTTATACGTACACACAAACACACACACACTTGTCCCTTGTTGTCAATTGTGACCCTGTGAGCATTCACCATTTTACATAACAGCAGCGGCCATAGACTATATATATAGGTGTGCGTTTATTATTAGCAATAGTAGTCAATGTATGGAGGCTGAGAGAACATGATCTGAATGGTTTAAGCAAGTCTTTATCACGTAGAACTATATGAACTTTAAAGCAGACCCTAACGAAATTCAATTTGGGAATGGTGAAAAGTAACCTCCATGGGAATGAAGTAATGATTAGAACCGCGATAAGGTGGAAATGTGGCAGAGATGAAAAGGGGACAAATAAGCGTTTTAAATCACGCACCCACGGCCATCAATAAACACCGCATTTTATTCATGACAAAAACTTTCAACTAATGAGTATTTTGTTCGTCTAGGTAATACGTCCGGACACTCATCCAGAGGCTTTTGTTCCAGTGCCGCCAGACGGT
The DNA here is from genome assembly GCA_000469805.3 of Hymenolepis microstoma. NCBI lineage: Eukaryota > Metazoa > Platyhelminthes > Cestoda > Cyclophyllidea > Hymenolepididae > Hymenolepis > Hymenolepis microstoma. The sequence goes on along the minus strand of LR215995.1, from coordinate 1,544,637 downwards.
GGATGGGGTTGGGTAGTGGTGTTTGCAGCCTTCTTCACCAATCTCATTATCGATGGAATTTACGTCTCCTTTGGAATCATGGTCACTGATCTGGTGGATCACTTCAATTCCACCGTCGCTACAGTTATGCTCATGGGATCGCTACTTCTTGGTGTTTATCAAATTGTTGGTGAGTCAGGCAGCACCATTCTGGGGACCATTCTTTGTTAAATTTTCCATAATTATCTCCTTTCTTGTCTCTTCCTTTTCTAAGTAAGAATTTTTGGTCATTTGTTTTGTGAAGTATTCTTTCGACAGCGCTATCTTTAAACCCTTTTTTGCTTAAATTTCAGCTTTACATTTGGCAATTGCTTAGTTAGATTAAAATGTGTTTTACGTCGTCTAGTCTTCACACCTGCTGCGTGTTTTATCACGCAGATCAGGTTTTAATGCCAAACCCTTATCCGGATAACAATTGGGAACATGAAAGAGAATAACGACTAAAACGCCAACTCATTATTAATTGAATACAACTAATGCTACGCTGCACGAGCATTGATCATTGGTTGGCTTAAGGTCCACGTACCCTCACGATTGTCTGATATAGGGTCAATAGCATCCTCGCCCTGTGAGGGTAGAATAATAGTACATTGATCAATCTTATTGAAAGCTCCTCCGGCATATCACAATCGAAAAATAGAATCTTGCTGATACCTACTCCCAAATTTGATCCGAATAATTATTAATGAATCGGGAACGAATTTTTCACGTATTTTATTTCAATTTTGTAGACTAGTTAGAATAATTTCATTTAATCGGGCCTTCTAACCCGCATTATAAAAGTAGAAACTTAAGTAATAATAATGACCCTGGCACATTTTAACCATATAATTACTTCTAAGTATCAAAATTGTCCAGTAAGAAATGAAACATTGGGTTAAAAAGGGTTTAGATTAAGGTCTGGATGTCAGGAGTCCTATTTGTTTTCATTCTGGAGGCATTGCCTATTATCTGATAAGAAGCATAATTCACATGGTAATATCCTAGTGTTCCTTTAATCCTTTTTCGCTATTCGATCCCCGAATACTTGGGTGAATCCATGTCATCGATATTCAATGCCTCTGGACCGGCTTGTATTGCTTTACAACTTGCATCATCTAGTAGATTCTAATCAATTGTTCAAATGTTTGTTCCGGTAAGGCGAAAGAACTTTCGCTTCAAGCCATGTTCTGGGTAAATTAACCTCTATTTGATATTATAATCGATTATTTCTTATATTTTATCATTGTATTTTTTTTTTGAGATGGGTTTGAATTTCTTGCATCATTAATTTTTGTTTTTGCAGTTAGTGCGGAATTCTCTTGCTCCAGTTGATGTTAAAAATTTCAAAAAACAAAGCAATTAACGAACCGCCTTTCAGGGGTTTTAAGAATAACCTTGAATTTCAATCGCTTTTGCTAAATTCTAAATCCACTCCCGAAATTCACTTTGTCTAATTATTCCTGTTTATAAGAGCAAAATTCATCTTTTTTAAAGAATACTTTGTTTAGAGGGTTTCTGTTTTTTTTGTAGATGCTTAGATTCTGATTTTAAATGTGGTAGTATGGCCAACTCGTTAGACACAAATCAAATTTCTTCACAAATGTTAATGTCACTTCAGTCAGCATGAATAAGAACATCAATTTCTCAAAAATTGTGCCCATTTTTTCGAATAAATTCTACTACTTTGCTATTAGAATGTGTGATCAAAGGTTTTATGAGTTCAGAGGGGTATTGTATAGGTGGACATTAAGATACCGTTAATTGACCAATGCTATTGCGGTTACTTCGACCTAAGTGGGAAAAAAGCAATGGACATTTAGCTGAGAAGACGAATTGGTTAATGAGAAAATGATATTGATCGGTTGCTGAGACTTCCTCAGGCGTAAGCATGAAGAATATTAATCGAATAACTCTGTCCACTTCAAGATCGAGTTTCAACGAAACTGATGGAGCAAGTATGTATTCATGAATGTAATTGGTGAGAGGAAACTCCATTTAGCACCATCCTTTATGCGCCATTCTTATCTTCTAAGAAAGGTAGATGACAATAGCAGACACGTTAATTGTGCAAGCGTGACTATTTGACGGAGAGCTTTACTTCTACCTGACAACCTGTCGCTTAATTAAACGAGGGAAGGGTTCTGCTCGAAGATACTGTGTTATTCTATGTGTTTATAAGCTAAAATTTACTGTTTATATATTTTTTTCCCAGGTCCGGTGGCGGCAGGCATGGTGAATCGGTTCGGATGTCGAGCAGTGGGAATGTTTGGAGCTGTTCTTGCAACACTCTCGATGTTTATCAGTGCTTTCATGCCAAACATTGAATGCATGATTGTCTCCTACGGCATCTTTGCTGGTATCATTTCAAATTTATTGACAAATATGCAAATGGTATTATGGCCCCTCACTTAGGGCAAGGCAGTATCTTAGCGGTTCTATGGGGAGGAAATATTCATATGATGCCGTTTTCATTTCCTTTTTTTTTTTGTTTTTAAAACTTAATATCCTTTGAGGTGATTCGGTCACCTGGCTGAATCCTCTGGGTAATGTTCTTGTTTTTGAAATTCGACTTCGTTTGTCACCTTGTTTCCTTTTGTACAAAATTTTCAGGACTTCAACCGAACCCTAATAACTAATTTTACTTAGAAGGCGCGATTCGCAAGGGGGACAATATGATTGTGCAAAATTATTAGAATGACTCATACAGCATGTAGACAAAGAGTACCATCAACGGATGACAAATTAAGTAATCTTCGTTCGCATAACTTGCCTCGGTAACTTATCCGTCTAACTCAACAGTACCCACCCATGTCCTGGCTACCGACTACCTAAAGCGATTTTTTCGGTCAATCAGCTCAGGGCGATGTGGGTGTGTAAATAAAAGCAAAGAATTGGAAAGTTTGTTCATATCGAGAGTTGAAAGGCCAAGTTATAAGGTTTGGACTCTGGAAAGTCAGGTCTTCTTACAATGAACTAAACCTCGTATCTAGTACGTATCAATTGTCCGTTCGTAACATTCAGCTAGTTGTTTTAACAGCAGCTGCAACTACTGCATTATCAAAGACGACGTAATCTCTGGTTTTAAAAGTTATGATACTGGATGTAGAAGACTCCAAGCCCCCGTTAGTGTCGCATTTCTTGCCACTGATTGCCAAATTCAAATTCAAGCATTCGAATCTATTTTCCGCTGGTTATCTATGATTAAACCTAATATTAACAATATATCCTTGGAAGTTATTGGCTGTTATGAGCGCCAACCGATACCTCTTCCAGCGTTTTTTTGAGGAGAAGGCCTCTTTTATTTGCACCTGGTTGCTACGAGGAATCGAAAATCTGACTTTTGAGTTCTTCAGGGTGCAAGTGTTCAGTGGGCCATTTATAATATGCAGATAATTCATGTTTTAGTACACTAGTTTCAAATGCGTGGAACTTCTACCAAGTAAGCGCATTCCAATTCTTGGTATAGTTTTACTTGTTTTCCAAGAAGTCATTTTAGGCTCGCGGTTAGCGGCTCAATACTGTGTTCATCTCAACTAATAGTAGAATTGTCTACATGGAGCATTAGAAGTGGAAGTGGCTGTCTAGATTAAAATCTTTAGAAGATATGAATTTCGAGCATCAATATGCACCAAGTCAGCAAATGTGGTTAGTACCTTCAGTACGGTTAAGAAGAACTGGTTTTTCTTAAATTATTTTTGAAACAACTACTTCTTTCTTCGCTGGATCGTTCCTAGATAATAATAATATTTACCAATCATGAGAATATGAATTCTTCGAAATAAGTAGTCGAATTTTGAAAAAACTTTGTATACTCAACTGCTAAAAATTCGCGATTTATTTTAAATCAATTTAGAAGAAGGTAGAGAGAGAGAGAGAGAGTTCGTCGTCATATGGGAAGAGCTTATTTCAATTTTTTGTGTGATTGTACAAAGCGTTTCTAGCTAAAAGTGCAAAGGGCTAAAAAGTTAATGCATTTTGTAGGATATTTGAATCTGAATAATGCCCTACGTCTTACTAACCAATTTCTGAACGATTCTTTGAGTCGTTATTGTTAAGATTTATAACTTATAACTTTAAAACCCAATTAGGGCAAACTTTACAAAGATCGTCTCAAGAATACACATTGGACAATAGGGTACAGAACCGTCAAGAGTGGGAGAGAGAGGGGACTCTTTGGAGCTTTATGGTCACCTGTTCTGCATTTTGCCATTCTTTTTGAACTTTCACTTCTAACGTTTGGTTCTGAGGGTTAATTTGCTGAAAGTATTTCCTCTCAATTTTTTTGAACTCACTAGAATTTGGAAAAAATTCTTTGGAAACAGCTCGAAAATAAAAAGTGGTTTGATGGTCAATTTCTTAGTTACAAGCTTGTTTTGCATCTGCGGTGAAGATTTTTAAGCTAGCAGGCCTCAGCAACGCGCTTCAAACGAGGTAAATTGATAAGAGTTGAAAATGCCATCATATTTTCTCCTAAGTTAGTTAGTTCCATGTAGGAAATTCAATACAGAATTTAAGAACTTAAGTCCTTACAGCCACGTATTTTGTGGCGTATAACGAAACCTTAGAGTTAGCGGACTGAAATATTTGAGTGAACTGAAATCGCTGTAAAGATCTCAGAATAACAACCTCTCTTGTGAAACGCTTGCAAATTTGTGCTCTCCGGAGGGTTAAAGCATGTGATTAGTCATCTACAGAAACGGTCAAACACCAGCTAACTCAAAATAAACATTGGTTGCCTTTAGGTGCGGCATTTGGCTTTCTTCATCTTCCCTCGATTGTTTGTGTGAGCTTCTATTTCGATTCAAAACGTGCGTTGGCGATCGGTATCACCAGCTGTGGAACTCCTATCGGCGCCATGATTTTTGCTCCTCTCACCGGAATTCTTATGAATGTGAGTTCTCGTCTCATTTACTTACCAATTTTGAGGGAGAGGGAGGGGGGTTAGATCAATCAAAAGTGTACTTTTTTTCAAGATATCTAAAGAGCCTTGCTTCACTTATCTAGTTATCTAGTTTTTGAATTGATGAGTGCAGTTTCATGCATTATTAGGCTTCAAATTGAAGGTGACAAGATTGATTTGCTGGGTTTCAGCTTGATTTCATATTCAAGCTTAGCTGAACCTATTGGTCGCTTAATCAACTTTAATATTCGACTAAAACCAACGTAATACATGTGTGTCATAAAAATTTAAAGACAGGATTGCCAAGCCATTGGGGCCTCCCTTTGTGAGTGTGAATCACATTTGGATCGGCATACACTATTTTTTCTCCACGGTGTGTAGGAAATATTTCTAGCAAGTAGCAAGAAAGCACTTTAAGTCATGAAATATATAGTACATTAAATATTGCATCCTGTAGAAATGATTCAAAGAGAGTTTAGATTGTGTAAATTCCTTTTTGTCATTACATACATAGGCAAACCTAGGGACATATCAGTTGCACTAGTAGACACCCGAGGTAATTGTCCAAGAGGAATTGCATTGAGCATCTCTAGTAGTGACTTTCAGGGTGGTGATACGACAAATGATACTGTTTATTGAAATCTTACTTCTCTACTGAATATATATATATATATATATATATACAAAATGGGATAGGTCTTTGAATTTGAAATTCGTAATTGCATCAAAATATTGAGTTACCCTACCAGCTTCTTTTGGAGATTTTCTCACTCTGTTTACCGCCAGATTTGACCTTAATTGAGGGTCAAAATTTTTATACTTTTTACTGGCATCACTTCAATCACCGAGGATAGAATCACTTCGTTGTTCTATCTATAGCTCCAGTGGAAACGATGTTGTGCGATTTTACGTAAGCCAAACAATGAAATCGTTTGGTGGCATTATTAGTAATTGAGCCCTTGTATTCGGAATTGAACTAAAGCCTTTGCATTTATCATTCATACAGATTAAAGACTATTTTCAAAAGTCAATTATCCGTTTTTATTGGATAAAATGAAATAATCATTTGCAAGAAAAATGCAGGTTGAATTGTGAGGTGTATATTTTCCAACACTGCTCTTATTGGAGGAAAATGTAAAGTGAATTTGAAAGTGTAGACTTGATACTCAAGGGCCTCCAGTTCCTATTGATGGATCCTTCTCCTTATAACCTTCCTGGTAGGGGATGTTTGAGAACGTTTAGGTGATTTGAAGCCTATGTTTGATTTAGTTGGTATTTTCAAGTGGGAAATTCCGCACTTACGGACATTTTCTTTATTTCTTATTTCAAACCCGGTTTTATTTGTTCGAATTAATGGCATGTGCATCTTAATTTGTCCCGGAGACAAATTTCTCCTATAAACATTTTACTTCGATTTATACTTAATCTAATTGTGTTCGATTAGTTTTGTCAGTTCCACGATTTTCGATTCAAACAACTTATTAATGGGAATTTTATCTAGGACGAGAATTTGTCCAGAACCTTTCCAAATTGCAAATTTCCCTTGAGGTCATAAAGCTTGGAAACATATTTGGTTAAAGCGCCCGCGCGGACAATAAAATTAATTTGCGATCAAGTGGTTCCCTTAAACTGCAGGAATCCGCCTGTGTATTGGAGATCGACTCTGTGCTTTCGAGATTGCACTTTGAAACTGCAGACTTCTAGAATCCTCAATGAATTACCATTGTATTGACTTAGAGCACAACATTCTATGAAAGATGGTAAACTGATGTATTAGCAGTTTGGTACCAAAAATTAGTAATTGCTGCAATTCTCCTCCTCCTCCTCCCACCATTCATTCTTTATTTGCTTTCAACACATCCCTGCCAATAAATATGAAGTAAAATTATTTTTTTTGTATTTTAATGCTTTTTAAAGTAAAAGCATATTTGAATCCATATTCCTATTCTCCAATTTTTCTGATACCATTAATAATTATTTTGCAATAATTAATGGGAAAAGCTGTTCGATTCGTATAAGTGGAAATGTATTCGAACCAGGGAACAACAAAAGAGTGCAATTGAAGTCGAAAGGGGTAAGAAGTTCTAGTAGAGATCGAGGCATTAGGGATTTACTATATTTGAAGCCCGGAGATGACACTCAACTATCCATTTTCTCACAAGGACCTTAGTTCACTTCAAAATCGCCTGACTTCCCAAAATTCAAATTAAATCACTTACTCCGGGCTGATTTCATGCTCATGATATTTTGAGCATGTTTTAATTCCGCGGTCTCAATCATGGTAAGAACGGGGGTAAGTGCGATTATCACTAGAATTCACTCAACGTGAACACTTTGTGTAGATGCTTTCAATGCATTTGTCAACACTAAACGCCGCTTACTGGTTTGCTCACATCCACAAAAGTATATGCTCATAATTGTACATCATTAAGCATGTGTTGGTGGCTTCTACAATTTCTAAATTTTTTCCCATTTTCATCTTTACATATTTCCAATTAAAAATGTAGAAATTCGGCTGGTCCAACACACTGATCCTCTTTGCTGGAATGCTTTTCCAGTGTGCTGTCTTCGCAGCTCTCTATCGTCCATTGACACCGGCGCTAGTTCTCACACCAATGAAACCCACCGAAGCGCAAGCCATCAAGTCTCTTCTATTACTCGACGCAAGTGAGCAGGCACCAGCTGCCGTGTCTCCCGCTGGTGAGGGTCAGACGCTCTTGGTTCCCATCTCTTCACAACATAAACTTCTAGTTCCGGAGGAGGGGAAATCAGATGGTCCTATGGAGAAAAAGGTTTCACAAATGTAAGTTGGGCACGATTTGTTTAAATGGTGATTCTTCTTGTCTTGATTGATTTTTTGTGTATTGTAGACCATTGACAACCATTTCCGAAGGACCTGAAGGAGAAGGAGGTAAAATATCTGATGTTCTCCCTAGCTACTCTTCAAGTTTTACCTTCTATCTTCTACTTATCTTTACTACGACGGTAGAATAGAGAGAGGGCAGTTGGGATCATTAGAAGTAGTGTTCTTGAAGGGAAAGAAGACCTGGAGGGATAGGATTTTCTTTAGGTGTTAGTAGAAGTTGGAATCGGTTATTAGAGCTATTGAATATATAAATCAGAGGAAATTAGATTTGGTAAGTCTTTACACTCACTAGGTAATTATTCGTAATAGAAATAAAGAAGGAGGAGGGAGAACGCCTTTGAGTAGAATATCCGAGATCAGAGTCCGCTTCAATAAATCACAGGAAGAATAACGTAATTCTTTTATGGCAAAGTTTGCAGCAGCTTGGTAAGTTAGTTGCTTTAAAGGGAATGTTACTGGAGTCACATAGGGGAAGTGAGCCTTTAGGGGAAAGGAAGAATGGGAGGCCAATTAGGCCAGTTCAGAGTTGCGTATATAGGTTCATGGTTTAGCTTTTAACGCGCATTTATACCAGTTTTGCTTTTGGGTTTCGATACATATCATGGCACATTCAGTTTATGGATTCTCCCAAAGCACGATGTCAGTACAATTAGTAGCGTGAGACTTCTATGCTGTTGCAATACTGCAAAGTCTAGTTTCTGCCGCTGTGAGAAGTTTTCCAATTAGTTATTGCTAGGCTAAAGTTGGCTCAGGCCTCTTAAGAGAGAGGTATAAGATTATTCATAGATGGGTATGAGTCGTTCGTATTAACGTTGTTTTAAGCTCAAAAACTGCTTGATTGATGACATTTCTCTGACGCGAATAACTTTAGAACTGCCAGGAGAGATGTGCGCCTGCAGATTGATAAGGGTTATGGATGAAATTTTAAACAAGACATTAATACTGAAACATTGAGCCTTGTTTTATCAGTTTTATCGGCTTCCTATAACCTCTAGAACCCGAGCAGAGCAAGGAACCTGAAAAAAAACCTCGTCATCATCGTCACCACCGTGTACGAAAATCTAAGAAGCCGACATTTAAGCAACAAATCCAGCAGCAATACGCCCTTTGGTTGAATGGTATCCGCCTGCTTCGAAGTTTCAGTCAGAGGGACGAGGCGGAACCAGATGTAGAGCCTGATGCGGATACCAGTTCAAATGGAGGAGAATCTAATGTCTCTAGCGATGTTTCTACGTGTGGATCATCTTGTGACGAGGAAGCCTCTCACTTTTGTTCTGATTCTGAAGACGAGGGTGTTAACAAGGAGAATGATGATGAGGTTTGGTCATTACTTTGTTTACTCATCAAATACTGTACTCTTCGTCTCCTAGTTTTCATAGTGGTCTATCTACTGAAACTGAAATCTGCTCCAGGATGTTGTGGGAGAACATTTTGTCAGATAATGGTTCAAACCATTGCTATTCATTTAGGGTTTTTTGCAACTCTTATTCTCCCTTAGCCAATGTAATCTTAACCTAGAGAGGTGTCTGGGTTCGTGTCCTCCTACCCTACATGTAAGACAAAACGGAAACACATGTTTCGTTATTTTCGAAAATCGGATTCAGATTTGAAACATTCTGAATTAAGACATTTGAAGCCAACGCAGAGTTCGCTTCAGCTGTAGTACAGTGATCTCTCTCCTATTATGCAATTCTGATGTAGGCAGAGAATTTTAATGATTACACAAGTTAATGAAAATGCTGTTGCCTCACATCACTTCCAAATTCCTATTTTCCTCCACTACTTATGTAGCTTTGTCCACTGAAGAAAACATCAAAAACTCGCAAATTGGTGGACGGTGGGGATGGGCCTCATGCGCATAAGACTACGGGTCGTGGTGGAGCGTCTCGTAGGTCGATTTCTGCTGTGGAATGTATCAGGTCTACTTCCAGTCTGAATCCTCGACTCAGGAGTAAGCTCTTTTTGTACAAATCTAAATTCCAAAACAATTTTCTGGTGAATCGTTTCGTAAAATTCATCGTGAACAGATAGTAGTGATATACCAGGCAACAGTATATATTAATTTGAGGATCTAAAAGTTGAATCCAAGGCTGCAGTGGAATTTCTCTTACTGTCTTAGTGAGAGGTGTGACAATTTACTTGCAACTGCATATCAGTTGAAATCTTACACAGAGTCATAGCTAAGACAAGTCTATCAAGTACCAAGGAAGCCTTTACTTCAGTTTGGCGTTATGGATAAAATATCCCAAATCCCCAGTCCGAGGAAATTCAAACAAAAGCAATGAAGTACAAAATTGCCATCCCTATGTGAGTGTTCGAGGAAGGGGAAGCAGGGAGGGGTGAATTGTAGGGCACAAAATTTGTTTTTTTAAGCCCTATAATGGACGTGGATGTTTGAAATGGCAAATCAGAGTGAATCTCTTCAAAGCAGTATGGGTTCTTTGGAATAAGGCAAGAAATAATTTATCCGGAATCTCATTGACTCACCTCAAATTATTTCACAACTGTAGTCATGCATTCGCCCATCCGAATAAATATTCTACGGCAATTTATTATATCTTATTATTAAAGTGGCATATATGGATGCTAAAAATAACAAAAACCTAAGGCATTTTTCGGTAATGTGATAACGGAGATCTTTTGTCCTTTTTTAATTTTTTTTTGCATCAGTTCCTAGGCCCAGTCAAGTTACCAGGAGGCGAACTCACGCTTCCGAATGTTATCCAACTCGCGACTACGTAAGACCCATCCCAAAGCATTCCGCTTTTTATTTGGCTACGGCTTCTGCACCTCGCAATAGGTCTGTTTCTGCGGCATACGATCAAGTGACTCAATCCCGCTTGAGCGCCTTTGGATCAGCTCTTTTCCCTCCATCTACTGTACGACCTGGTGCTTCCGCTACTGATATTCGTTCAGTAGAAGAGCTAGTTGAATCCGGAGCTCCTGTTATTGTTGAATTGCCTCATGAGAGTATAAGCGTTGAGGACTACTCTCGCCCACTCTACAGGACAGATATCTTCTTTCCGTAAGTCTACTGAACTGATTTAAGTAAAAAAGTCGAATGAGTCGAAAGCCTAAAGTCCAATAGAGAATCCTGGAAGATAGTGTGGCCTATGGACTTTTGGAATCATTCACGAAGGATTTAAGGTAATACTAAATGCATTCAGTTAAACTACTATACGAGACAGACCAAATTGGAATTAGAAACCCTTTAAAATTCCAATGGTTTTCCCTAAGGCCCTCGGGAAACATCGGTCTTTCCAAAGTGAAGAGACCGAGGGTTATGGTAGACCACCTGTTTATTGGTCAATTGGAAATGAATGGAAAGGAAAGGGATGAAGGAGTAGGGGGCGGAATTAAGAGGAAAGAGAGAATGTATCTGCACCGACCGTGGAAATCCGTGATGTGAGGAACAGGTGAGTTAAGATATGTTGAGAGGGTCTGTCTGATTGTGTTACTTGTGAGGCATTATGCAATTTAGGACTGAACAAACGTATGAGTTCGTATGTGAACTTCCCATTTCTCACGATTTCAGGGGGAGTGTAAAGCGAAAAATCAGTAAGACAGCTGCTCAAGTCGCTGCAACCGCATCCAATGCTGACGAGAATCCCGACAACCGGGGTATATCCCCTCAATCACCGCTTGGTGGCGGTGTCGGAATTCCAGATGGTATTCGAAATCGAAAGGTTTCCATGGGAACATCCGTCTTTGGAAGTAGCATCAACTTTGGCGAAAATGTACCCCTTCCACCAATCAATGAAGTTCCAGTCCTCGAGAATGGGTCCCCCATAGATGAAAATTGGACAGGGTCTTGCATGATGTCTCTCACTCGAATTCCTCTTCCTGATGTTTTCAATGAAAAAAAATCGAAGTCGGAACTGAGCGAGGAAGAAGAAGCCAAAATTTGGGACCGCCTAAAAGCGGACACTCATATCAATTTGTCAGACAAGCCAGCAGACGGAATATACCATGTCCCAAGGTCACATTCTCTCTGTGGATGGTGGCTATGCTGGAAAACGGAGAGGAAGCAACCTGAAGATGATGAGGAGAGCGATGAAATGGAGCACTTCAAGAGGTCTCTGTTTGTTGGAGATAAACCTGAAGTGTCAAGGAAACCTAGACTTGTCCTTGTCAGGCGATGTACAAGTTTACCCAAATCAATGTTTGACGTTCTGGTGGCTATGATGAATTTGTCGCTTTTAAAATCGTTTAGCTTTGCCATGTACTGCTTGGCTAGCCTCATTGCTGTTTTGGGTAAGTGATATGTTTAACTTGTTCACGGGGAGCATCTGTTGTAATCACTTTACTACTCTATTTTTATTGTCTTACCAGGTATGTATGTTCCTCTCTTCTTCGTATGTGATCTTGCGGATTCCTTCGATATTCCAAAAAGTCAATCGGCCTACCTCCTAACCGCTTATGGTAAGTTATAATCTAAAATATTTCGTCTACTTAATATATAAAGTAACCATTTTTTGAATGGATAGTTGAAAGGACCCGATGGTTACTTGTTTAACAATTTAGCGTGGGTGGTTATGTAGGAGGTGTGGACGCGTTATTGGTAAAGTAATGTGGAGTAATAGGTCACGAAGATTTACAAGAGTATGAAATATGAAAAGGTTAGGCAAGAACCATTTGAAAGTACAACAATGAGAGTAAGCTCAAGTTGGAACCAAAAGGTAAGTATGTTCTGACACACTGACTCCAATTCTTCAATAGTACTGAGCCTATAGTGGCGAAAATTCATTAATACTATAAAAAATTTCCTGATTTGTTTCATTCCGACAGTCTCCTTAAACTCTCCTAATACCTCACAATAACTTAGTACCCTCAGATTATACCTAATTTATCAACTGACAGTATTATAACCTAGAAGGAATAAGTAAATTATTATTCCACTTAAATATAGGTGCTGCCAGCGTGTTAAGTCGATTGGCCTCTTCATGGGTAGCTGGACTTCCGAACGTCTCTTCAACTCTCCTCTCTGCAGTGACAATGCTATTAGCTGCTGTTGTAGTCTGTGCTATGCCCTACTGGGGCAGTCTAGTCGGTCAAATGGTCCTAATGATCGTCTACGGCATTGTTATCTGTGAGACATCATTATTTGGCACCCGTCTCCACCTTTAACTCCAGTACTTTGTTGATATTTAGTTTTCCCATTACTTCAGCGCCCTTCTTCTCTCTCACGTCGATCATTCTTTGCGATATTCTTGATCTTGAAGCACTGACGAATGCCTACGGTATTGTTGTAATGGTTCGTGGGATCGCAAGTACTGTGGGATCACCTGCTGCAGGTGAGTTTATCTGAAGTACCGCTACTTAAAATTATATAAGTAGACCATAAGTTTTGGGCAAAGGACAACGAAATTCGTTATGGTGTTTCTTACTTTTGTAAATTGTACCGACTTAACATATCTTTCAAATTTCATGGTATTGCTGTAATTTAATTAATTTCTTACCTTCTTCCCCAATCTAATCAAAATCGAGTGATTTCGATCTTATGCCTTATCTACGGCCTTCCGTTTGTGATTTCGTGATATCTGTCTCTCATCATAGTTCTTCTATAAAATTTCTTAAAGTTAAATTTGCCTTTTACTGCTTGGAAATCTTCTATTCTGTTTAGTTCGTTTTCTCTTTCTAAAAACCAATTTAGAATTTGCTCGACCTCTTTCTGCATTTATGATACAAAGCACCAATGGAAGCCTTTATTTCATCTTTGCATCGTTTGTCCTGTCTTTAGAAAAGATTTAAGGCGTCTTTAAATTTACAATCGATAGGCTGATTGTGTGCAGATTTTATAGGCAACTGTGCATATTCCTGTTCAACACTTTTTGTCTAGGAATGATCGTGGTTGCTACTTCCACTTACTCCGTGGCTTTGTTGGTGTCTGGAGCAACGATTGTTATTGGTGCCCTGCTCTATCTGGTGATTCTCTTCCATGAACGAACCAAATTGAAAAAATTAACCGCCAAGGAGAGAGGAGATGCTAAAGGTAATTGGAAGTCTTTAATGTGTAGCGAGACTGATAGAATTTGTTCCGATTCTACTGACCCATTCTTTACATTGTAGGTAATGTGTGAACTGAAATGTAGTCGACCTGAAATGACGTCACGATCAGCAATTAGCTCTAGTTCCGAAGCTCATGAATTAACTTAATCCATTTAAACTAAAGCATTTGAGAAACATATTGTCTAAATTAATACACTTTTATCCATATTTAAACGATTTTCGTTTCTATCTCCGCGCTCACACTGGTTATGAAATTTTTTCACATCTATTTCAAAGAGCATACAAAACAGGGGTTGTGTTCTTAAACCTTAGTGCTTTCATGGATATTTCAAGAGTACAGACTTAACGGTTGCTACAGTTAACTTGAAAAATCCGCACTATCAAGCCGCTAAGTCATCGATTGAGGTTGATAAAAGAGTGAAAAATGGATTTCACGGAGAGTATTTATACTGTGGTTATTAAACCCTTTTCGCTTGGGTTGTGAATAAATGGTGGCGGAGGTGGAAGGCCTCCCAGGAAGACTAGGCCCTTTTACATCGAGAAGTTGACTTAAGTATGATGCAAAGTACTTTGGTTATTTCCTTTTCTTTTGGACTATTGTGCTTTGGTGTACAAATTATGTCAAGTTATCAGTGAACTTCATTTGCCAATTTTTGAATGTAATTTTAGTAGGAAAAGTATCTGATTAAAAGTCTTTTTATTATACTGTAGAAGAGATTGCGGCTTATAGATTATTAACGTAGAATAGGAATACTATAGACAGCATAATTTTAATCAACACCTGGGGGTCAGAAATGATTGGCTGGCGATAAGACCTCGACTGCAGATCCATAGGCATTTTTAGGCATAGCTACCTACGCAGATGCAATCATCACGCCGACACATCGATAGAGACGTTTTTATATAGATTAAATTATATATCGATACATTGGTGTGGCTTCCTCGCATCTGGTTCACATTACTTCAAGAAATCGGATAATCTACGGCTTTTACAACATGATAGGAAGGAAACGAATTCGGTAGTGAAGCAGCTCTATTTGGAAATAACGTTTAAGGCACCAGATTTTGAGTTAGAAGATTCAAATTTGACTAGGGAGCTGCGTAGTTGTAGGCGTCAGGTAAAGTGGGGGAAAATCGATAACCAGCCTGCATCAGGGGGCCGAGTCACGCACAGAAAGCAGTGAATGTGGTAGAAAATGGGCAGCCTTACCAGAAAAGATAAGATACTAGCCAGAATGCTTATGAAATCCAATTTGCCCAAGGTAGGTATCTTTAAATCAGCACAGAGAATCCGTCAGGGCAAGTTGTGCTAAACATGCGCTAGACGAGAAAGAGTGCGAGAATTTGGTTGTGAATCATATTCGTCCCCTTAACGAACAGATACGAGGGGATAAGGTTGTGTACAGAAGAGAGGTTATTTGTGGAATATCGGGGCTAATAAAAGTGAGAAGAAAAGGCACTTCCTCAGACCATTTGATCTGATCGGTGCAAAGATCCTTTACGTACTACACATTTGATTTTGGCATAGACTTAATAAAGATATGAAATGGAGAGGCGGGTAAAACATGAATATGACTTTCTTGAGAAGTGGAGATATCTCTAGAGCCCTTTTGTCCATAACATCTTCACTTACTTCCTCTCGAGAATGGCTTTCAGCACAATGGGGCTAATTTTCATGAAGGATTTTTTTACATCTTCACGGTTACATATTCTGCGAGTTAGCTCAAAATGCTCACATCGCTTCCAATTTCAATTTTGAAATGTAAGCTAATATTTACAGCTTTAAAACGAGTTGGTCACTGTTGGATTAATTACCCTAAACTCAAAGTCAATTGACCGATATATTTATCTTATAAGAATTGTGTAAAAAGATGGATGAATGAAATTGTATCATTCTAGTGGAGAATAGGATAATGGAAAGGTCAAATCCGAAGGAACTTCTCTGGAGTCGCTTCTATCTAATGGTTAGCTTTTTCACTTCCTGCGTATTCGGTTAACTGCCCATGAAAAGTTGCAAAGTTTTTTCACTTTCCTATGGGAAAAACGTAAATTAATTTGGAATTGACAATCAACTAATAGGCAATGCCTCAGTGTGACTACGGCGTGGCGTAATGCCTAAATCTGATGAGAAAATAAAGGACGTTCATTATTTACAATCACCTACTCAAAACAGAAACAAGTAGAAAGTGGTACTTATTAATGGGTCAATAGCTCGGTTGTGAATTTGACCGCTCCACCTGATATTCATCAACCGTTTCCTAATTCACTTGTCTTCGATTAATTAATCATACAAATTAGAGCTTTGATGATCCGGAGATTTAATTATTGATTTTCAGTTCGGCTTCATCAACATAGATTAATCAAATTCCATACCCCACAATAATGTTTGATAATCTATTTACGAAGTCAAATAATTATATTAGTAAAAAAAAATCCCAAAATACCATATTAACAGATGCACAAAATAGCAAAAAACTCGAAAGAATGGACAAAAAGAAAAGAAGTAAAGAGAAAAAAAGATATGTGGCCGGGTTCGAATGTTTGTCGGAGGAATGTGTACAATTAGTGCAAGGGGGGAGATGCTTATTTGATTTTATCATAGCACGTTGTGGGATCGGAGATTGAAAACCTTGGAGTCAACTGAACCACCGCTAATGCCGCCATTTCGACTACGTGAAGCGATGAAGACCGTTATTACCATGGCGATGAGATCAGCGAAGATAAGCATCATAAAGACCGTTTTCCACCCATAACCAACTAAATATGCCGTTAAAAACGGACCCAAAGAGGCGCCTAGGAATCAATAAAAGCATTGCTAAAACCGATAATAATATTCAGACCAAATAAAGCTTTATACAAAATTCAGTCACCAATTTTAGTTTTTCGATCGTCTTAAAAATAGGGTAAAAATCGAAACATTAAAACTCTTTCAGGCAACTTGTACGTACCATCAATGTTATCTAAACTGTAATGATGGTAACTTACGTCAGCGAATATGTATGGAATTCTACTTGATGGTTTTTGGTAATCTTTGCATATAGCGGTTCCGTAACGGTTTGGCTCGTTTCCGAACTTCACGCTAAACATCTAAACGCTGGATACCTTTGCAGGAAGTTACCTTTCATTGCGAAATCAATGCGCTGCAAGATTGTAATCAACTACTCCTCTTCCATTCCTAGATACTACTGAGCTTATCACCATTCTACTTCCCTATGTCTTGATAACACGGGAGACTGCTTTAAACTAAGAGGAAGCCAACTTAGCCAGGAACTAGCCTTTGATCCAAATTTTCTTATTCACCAGTAATGACCGTTAAAAGTACAACGGTAGTGGCCTTTTAATATACAAAATAAAAGGTAAGTATATGTCTGAAAATATCGCTAGAAGGCTTATTTGAAGACCTTGAGGTAACTCGACATCAAGCCTACCTAAAATTTGCTAACAGTTAGTTGATAGGATCAAATAGATAATGTAAATGAAAACGAAACTGTGAAATGATCAAGTGAAAAGTACCTTTTAATTAGAAAAATTATGGCAATGTCACCTCTGATGAGTTCAAAAACATGTATCATTTTATAGGCTTTGAGAGTGGGCTTCTATGAGAGAAAATCATGTAACTGCTTCCAATCGCTGAGATAGGAACGGCAAATGTAGACCTATCACATACGCCCTCCTAAAGGTCGATATGAGCGCATGAGAAAAATGTTGATAATCAATCTTTCATGGTTTTATTACGGATGTGAACTTAATATGTGATATCTAATGACATAAATTAATTAACAGATATTTTGGTGAAAATAACGAAAAACACTTATAAATTGGCAAAATTATTTCAATTTCGTAATTAGGCAAATCACGAGCAAGCCCTTGAAAAAGACTTCCAAGAGGATACTATAAGAAAGGAAACACGTGACTACAGAAAATATCTTAAACTGTGCCTAGCTGGAAGATCCCACAAAAAACGACAAACATTATAAAATGTGTGATTAAATTCCATTGCATAACATACCAATAGATCCAGTACCATCAATGATTGCAGTTACAGTGGCAAGAGCCTTCGAATTTCTCTGGAGACTGGGCTGAGTTCCGAGATCAGCTGAAACGGCTGTGGTGATCAACGCACATGGACCCGTTACTAACCCGCCACACAGGAAGAGCACAACTGTATAGAAAATTGAAGGAAATTAACAAAGGCTAACGGTTGGTGTAAAGGATCCACCAAAACCTCTCCAATTTTGTTGGAGCAATACTGATTTCATTACTTTTCATGAAAGTCGTGTCTTGGGTTTTGGAATCTACTTGAACTATTTTCAGTCGAAACATTTGAAGAATACTAACTAGCGATTTGCACTTCTCGTTTTCGTGGAAAGGCATTTTTGCCTCAAAGGTCCAAAGACATGCTGGTTACGAGACCTACTACGCAGACCCTCGATTACCACACTCTCCTTAGTAATATTTCGCTTTTTCTCTCTGGCTCTTTTTCACAAGTTTTGACCATTGCTGGCTATAAATAAGTTCTCATAAAACCTATATTTAGATATTGGCAGATTAAGGGTTATATAAAAAAATGCTAAGGTATCAAAGCACTTAAACAACTTGTGCTCTGAAAAGCGTAATTAAAGTGAATGAATCCGTCATCAAAAATTTACATTGACATGGGAACGAAACTTGTAAATAAAACTATACTTAATAGTGTTAAGTCGAGAAAATGTTTTCTTCCTCCGATTATAAGTGACTAATAAATGGGATAAATCGATAGCAAGGTTACGTTTCAACACTCGTCAATATACATACATTTCACACTCGTAAATGACAAATCAACACAAAAATCGATGCGAAAAGCTTTGAAGTTTAAAGAATCTATTTATATATGAGAGAAGAGATGAATTTAACATGAGTAGTTATGACAAGCGGTTACAAAACAGGTAAAAAAACATTAGAATCCAGACACATAATTTAAACCACGAGGGGGATGAGGACGTTAATAATGCTGTTTAATAATATAAACGTGATTTGCTAGGAAAGATAAAAATGTGGCAACTGGGTGACAAGATCAATGACTCGACTTACACATCGAAACGCCTGACATTGTAGCCGCTATTGATTGGTAGTAAAATAACTAAAAAATATAAAAAAATATTTTAAGGCTAACAATGGTTAAATAACAAAAGGTGGGCATTCATATCCTTTCTGTGATATTTCAGAAAAGTATGACTACGATTAAGATTCCAAAGTCCCGTTAGCGACTCACAAGTTGCATAAAAATGAAGAAAGCCAATATTATAATGTAATTTTAGGAAATTGGGTTAATGAAACACAAAACTAGTGATATCATGCTTTATAAAAATGATAGTTTTACAGATACCAAACAGCTAAATATTTCACCTTCCGATTTAAGACTAGATGGAAGAGTTGTGAAAACTTAATTTTATAGAGGGAAAGTGAAAAGACTAAGGACTTACACATGGGGCGGCAAATCCAAGCATACTTGCGCAAGTAACTGCTCTGAGGTAAATGGTATGAAGGGAAGATTCTTGAAGTGACATAGTTGTCAAGCCATCAGACTGAAAATAAATAGAGACGAATATGGGGTCAAGTAAGAGGGAATTTTAAGAGCATTCAGACTCACTCACCGACGATCTGTGATCACTAAGAAGACCAGCAATTATACCCCCGCAAATACCTCCGAAATCAAAGATTGTAGACAACCAAGCTGCTCCCTCAGCTGAAAGCGCTTCGCTGGAAACATTAGAGAGATAATTCGGTAGCCAATAGAGAAAAGTGTAAGATACCAACTTAGAAAAGAACAATGCCATAGAATAAGGGAATACATTCTAAAAAGAAAAGAATGAGAACAAAATCAGCAAGCGTACTGGTAATCGAATAGCATCCCAGAAGCCTATTGGGTGTTCTTTATGACTAACATCCGAAAGAGCCCTGACATCGCCATAATAACCGGGGACAGACCTGTGTTTGTCATTGTTTGAATCCGAGTTTAATTCTAAGTCAGGACTTGGACAATCTACTAAGACCATGAGGACTAAATATGCGCCAGCAATCAGAAGAAGTCCAGGAACTATGAAAGAAGCGCCCCACTGATAGTTTACAAAAGCTCCAGCAAGAATTGAACCGAGAACATTGCCAACATTAGTGTGTGCGTTCCAAATGCCCATTATGAAGCCTCTCCTAGAGAAAAAATTGAGTCAATATTGAGAATACCAAGCACAAACCTTCCTTTTCCAAACCAATTGCTAAGAATAGTGACGACACATGGCCAACCAGTAGCTTGGGCTATCCCACCCAAAATTTGCACCACGAGGTAATAAGAAAACGAGTGGATATTTAAGTAGTAGCCAAGGCCAAACGCAGCAGTAGTAAGCCCACTAGCGACCATACCACCTGCGAGAAATACTCTTAAGCTTGTTCGCTCAGCTGCATGCCCACTATAAAGAAGCGAAAATATAACAACAAATGGCTAACATTGGAAACATTGCAAATGCGTAAAATAATAGAAATATGATCTCTAGCCATCCGACTCTTTCAGCCCAATCTGATGTATCTAAAAAAAGCTAGATGGCCAACAAAAATTAGCTTACCAAACGGTTTCCATTGGCAGTAATTAGGAGGTTGATTGGGTTTGGGGGGACATTGCTTATGAAACTCAGTTTTCACTACACTTAGAGGTTTTCGAGATGCATGGTAGAGGACATAGGTAAAAAATGTAAGGAATAGGAAGAAATATTGATGTCTAGAGATCAAGATGCTGAAAAAAGTAGTACCTCTGACGGCTTTGGCGCAAATACGTTGATTGCAACCAAATATATCCAGGGGGTAAATATGCCATTTTAAATAAATTATATACGCGAGTGTTTCAAGATAATCTAAAGCCAGTCAATAATCCCGAGCATCGTATAGATAAAAGACAGCACAAATTAGTACGTAAGTTCAGACTAGTGCAGGCAATGTACATAAGATTTCCATTGGGTTTTACTGATGATAAATAAATAAATAAGAACTCAATTTCATAAAATCCATGATGATTTCAAAGATACATAATCTTTTGATATTAGAAATCTTAATTTGCGTTAATTTGTATACATATTACAATCATTTACAAATTTTTGAAAGTTGGAAAAAATCATAATAAACAAATCAATGAAACTGTTTTACTGTTTCCGGAAATTAATTTTTGGCTTGTGAGTAATTTAAAAATGAACATTTGACAGATACTATAGTTCATTTACCGAAAAAATAGATATAAGCATATGTTCATAACAGAGGATTGAAAAACAACTAATTGATTTTTAGGTTAGCGATGACTTCAGATAAGACCTAATTTTTCATTGAGAATTTTGTCAGGTTATTGAAATTAGTGCTTGAAGGTCTTTTTAACTAATAAAAAACTGAACGCTCTCAATAAGTCTTTTGTCAAAATTCAATGATTAAGATTACTTTCATCGTCATTTCCTGTTAACTTATGCATTTGTCTACTTTTGCTTATAACCTAACCTTTTATCCCATCTAATTTTCTAGTCTTTGCGATGTCGAGTGTCCACTGGGCCGTTAAAACGACTGCCATTTTTGACATTCGTACCATTGTACTCTTTTTAAATCTGAAGCAGCTTTACCGGTTGACGTGGCACATAATTCTTTCTAGACGGAATTTAAATGGTGAAAAGGAATTATTATTTTAAACTTAGTCAAAAAGAGTGACATTTTTTTCATGCAAATCTTTTGCACGTTTAATGTGGAGGCGTTCAAATTTTCTGACCATAAAGCTAATCTGATTTAACTGACCAAATAATCTTTGGAAAGGACCTTATGCGAAATGTTCGTATAGAATAAATAAATAATCAAACCCTTGCTTTCAGTAAACGTTAAAATTTTTATCCATTTATTTATTTTGTCGTATGCTTATCTATTTTTATTAACTTTAGAATAATATTTAATGATCTGACGCAAACTAAATATTTCATTGAATTCCCCATAATTGTCCATATCAAAGTTCGTACCATGCTTAACAGAATCCCACCTACGAAAAGAACAAAATACATGTTTTCAGACCCGCGTCCACTATGAGAGTCATGAAGGGGGGGGGAGGGGATGGATGGATTGTAAAAGCTAGGGAAATTTTATTTTATTTTAGTTATGAATAAGTGAATGTGGGAATGAAAAGCCCCTTTCGTGGTGTTTGATAGATAATCGAATCCAAAGCGTCATTGCATATTCGCGAAGGCAAAACATTCATATATATGTGAAAAATTATATTCCAATAGCATTTTTATTGCAACCATTCTGGGAATAATCTCTATAACGACCAAATTAACTGATTTCTGTTAACTCATCTTCAACATAAATATTTGTTATTTTGAACTTATAAAATTTTTTTTACCTGTAAGTATTGTCAAAATGTGAAAACATAAACTGATAATTACATTAGATGTAACAATCAAATACACATTTTAATTCGTTTAAGCTTTTCGTTTTCATCAGCAAAGAACCTCATATGCGTAATGAGTAATTAAGCGGGCTGTATGTACTCTAATAAAGGAGCATAATATTGGGTGATTAGCGTTTGTGTTAATTACATGCATTTTAAACCTTAATTTACACTTTAAATGTATATTCTTTTAATGCGTATATAGATCTAGCTTTCTAGATGTTATAAGGTATAATGTCGCACTTTGATATACGGTAAATATAAATTTTGTCCATAGAATTTATTAACCCAATATGCTTCTATTTTCCCAGATAGCAATGGAAAATAAAGGAACAGGCGATGTTTCCGCACTTAATTTCGAAGATGTTGTAACTGAAAATTCTAAAAATAAACAAATAAAAAATTTTCTGCTGAATGTCGCTAAAACTGTTGTGCTTTTTTTCAGTTGGTGCTGTTTGGTGAGTCGTTTACTTATTTTATCAAATAATTTTTGATTTTTTGCTTATCTTTATCATATTAGAAACGTTTAATACTGACTTTCATAAACTATTTTGGATATTTTTGGCAATATGCAAACGCTCTTCAGCTGGCTTTTGGAATTTCGGCACGTTTTGCTGGGTTCTTCTTCATTATTTTATTTTTTCAACTTGTCAAGTTTTGACCTATTTACTTATTCATTTGCCGCTAACAACTGCGTTATTGGCATTTTGAAAGTAGGTTAATTGCTTGAGGTTTTAGCGTTTGAATGAACAAAGCAACATAATTATTTCATGTTAGCAGAAATATCCAATGGTTTATTGCTACCCTTCGTGATCAAATTAATTATCAGACACTTGACTGCATAATCTCAATAATGTTTGGGAGAATATTAATTGCCAGATCAACATTTAACCATTTGCAAATAGCCATTTTAACCACTTAGACTATAATAGATATGATATTTTCATTAGTGCATTAATTAATGTTCTGCTTTGTTAATGACGTGCCAATACTTGTTGCAAAACCTTGGTGGTGATCCCTAGTATAAAGCTTGCTAAAATTTAAGAGTTCAAATATGCCATCAAAATCCTGACAAGTCCTACTAATAACAATTTACCTTTATCTAAATTGCGGCTTTTAAGGCAATACAAGATAAGAATTAATACCTTGTTAGTTCAGAAATTGAATTATTCTTTGGTCACCTGAAAGTAAGTTAAGTCATTATTATTTTTCCCTTTAGGGTTTATACGCAGAAGTGTTAGGCCCCTCCCTGCAAACCTACATCAATGTAACAGGGACAAACAGCGAGGAAATAAGCCACTGTTTCTCAATGCGAGAGCTGGGCATGTTCTTTGGATCTCTTGTGGGAGCTTTCTTTGCTGATCGGTTTGTCCGTTATCGCAACCTTACTATGGCTAGTACTCTCATTCTCGGCGCAGTTACCATCGGTGCTGTTCCATTCTGCTTTGATGTGCTGTCACTATCAGCTACTTTCTTCTTTTCGGGTTGCGCTCATGGAGCTATGACTGCTAGTGAGTTACTCACTCGCCGTATCACTGAATACGGAAAGTAAATCCGAGTCCATTTGGTTAGGCATTCTTCAACACGGAGCCTCTCCGACACCCTTTTATTAGTATTAATCGGAATTTGCTTTAACCTTAGCGGTTGGATATCCTTCTAATTTGGTTTGTTCCGATTAAGGTCGCACTTAACTGCTGGACCTCTGATGAATTCGCTAAGTCTTAACTTTTCTACTAACTTGAGCAAGTTTCATAATCTTAGTGCTCTTTTTTCTAAAGCAGGTTTTAAAATTTGACCAAATTGTGGATGAAGTTTAACCCGCTTTGATATCTCCGTCGTAATATATCAATATTACTACAAGTTAAGGTTGAAATTGAGAAGATTGAATCTAGCTAAGAAGGTATGGATGAATATTAAAAGTAACTTAACACTACTTTAATGCATAACTGCTAGTTGTCTACCATAGATATAAGTTTAAATTTATTTTGGGGAAAAATGTTACCAAGAGAATCTTGGCTGCTTATTAAACTTTAGGGCAGAGTTTGTTGCTACTTTCTGTCTATGTTAAGTAGGCGAATTTCCCTGGTTTTTAACAATCGGCTGCTATCACACATCTTCACAAATCTACTAATTGAGGCTTCATCAACTGGAAAACAAATTCCTCACTTCTCCTCTTCATAAATGCCTTAGACAAAGTTATTTAACAAAAGTAACTCTGTTTTAAATTATATTAAATAACTCTAAGTTAATCATAAGTATTCCATTTGACTATTTTTTCATTTTTTTGCAACATAGCCATTTCGATCATCTGCATTTGTTGTAGTAGAATTCAAGCATTGAATTTTGAAGATATGTTTCAACAAACTTCGTCAACTGAGAAGAGACATTTATAGACTTTTCACCGGGATATTATTGAGAATTGTGTATCTAAAAGCCTACTAGTCATTACAACTCAAGAAATCAATTTCAATGGTCAAATAAAATTACATATTTTTAATGGATAACCAACTTTCACTCCAGAGTTAACAAACATAAGTAGGGCTCCACTCTAAAATATTAAATTTTTACACAAATATTTCATTAGTCAATATGGATAAGCAGACCTATGTGCTAAAGCCGATGCGAAGCCAGATGTTATCTCAAATCTTAACCAGCTTTGACAGAAAATGATTTAAATAAATTAATAATGTTAACTTTCGTTAAACAGGTCTTTCAGAGAAGTGTTATTTTGTTGGAAAACAAAGATATAAAATTGATACTAAAACTTTTGTTTGATAAAGTAAGTTTCTAATCCTTACAGCAATAAACACCTCAGGTATATTATTGGAAAACAGACAAGGCAACCTTCGACTAAACGTTGTTCAAACTATGATTTTCAAGATAACTCATTTGATTTTTACCAAATGCAGGAATCACTCATTCCCTCCTAATTACGAACACCATATAATCACAAAAATATTAGTTTCAATCCATAGTAAAATCCAATTATGCCATAAAGTCAGAAAGCTTTAAGTATTTAGTGCATCGAAGGCGATGAAAAGCGAAATAACTAGAAAGTGTTCTTCTTGACTACACTCCAGCACGTTGTGCTTTTTACCTTCAAGATTCTTGAGAAGTTCATCCACCGCGCGGTTGGTTAACTTTTAAGACAATTGAGAGGAAGTTTGAAGGAGTTTTAACAAAAGCACTTTTAGTTTCATTGTTACGCATTTCACGCTTGAAATGAATAACATGACCCATTGCACCACCCCGTTCCTTCTTCATTAATGAAGAGCATTTAGGTTAATGCATTTGTTTAAAGAGCCAAAGCTGAAATAAATTAAAATAGGCTTCAACCAAACCGATTGTAAGTGCTTTTTCTTACCTTCTTTGACATGTTCTTTGCTTAAATATTACACGTTTTGACTGAAACAACCATTTAACCATTCATTTCCAGATCCATTTTAAATCAACATAGACTCATATCGATTTCTTTTTATTCAATATAATATTGAAGTACTGCCCAATGTCAGACCGGCGAGAATAATTATTTGTCTACAAAGTTTATTATTACTTTCATTATAGCTATTTTAATCGAGAAGCCTTGATATGACCTATTGTCAAGGTCTAAACCGCCAGGGGTTCAATGAAAATTGTTCATTCGTCTTGTCAACGCTAATTATCGAGTTACCAAGAGCAGAACTTGCTCGCATACTTCTTGTTCTCGCATACTCGTTTACAAACAGAAGATGCACACTGTAGGATGTTTGCTTTCTTTTCTTTAAGAATTATAACAAATTTAAGTTAGATATGAGATCTGAGTGCGGATTCATTTAGGGTAAAGTAATTAAATTACACGGAGGGTCACAAATGCCTTAGTTATTTTAGACCTTTTACAATAAAAAATAGGCAAATTTGAGTCGGTTTATTTGCCAGACTACGATTAGATATTAGTATAAAGCCTACCTCATTATGGAAGTTCTTAAAGTTAATTGTTAATTGGGATTGAAATGAAGAATTTGATGGGTCAAATGATCTGTAACGAGATTACAAACAGCTATTGGCAACTAATCAAACACTACAAAAAAATTAAAAGCTATGAAAGTTAAATATTCCACTCTTAAAGGTTGTGGAACTTTTTCGCAGTTCCGTTAGGTGAGTTGTTTACCGAGACCTATTTGAAATTCATTGCCGAAGATTGATACAATTGAACAGCATTCAAATTCGACGATTCTTTGGTAATTGCACGCTTGCCTACAGACGGTTATTCAACACAAGTCATTGAGATACTTCCACAAGAACATCAGTTAGAGTGCATCTATCCTGTTCTTTTAACTTCAAGGTTGATTAATTGATTCTGACACTGACGACTAGCCAGTACCATTTGTACTATGACATTTTTATAATTTAACTACCTCATTTGAATGCGAACACCTCATTTGCATCTCATCATAGCTTCAAGTCGCTTTCCTCATTTTCTTTCACTTCCAAAATCAAATGCAATTATGATTTTTTCGAACTTCTTGAATTAATTGTTGCTAGGACATTTTACTATCTGGAGCAAGGAGTGTAAGCTGATTTCGCTAAGGCTAATTTGTGCCTTTAATACTGGATTTGATATATATAGATAGTGACGCTTCTTTTTCCTTTGCTGTCAGATATCTGAATGATTAATCCTGTTATTTTTTCAGATGGAAATCCTCTTCTAAACTCAATCTGGTTGGAAAAATCTGGTGGGCCTTTCAACTTTATGCACTCGGGTTATGGTGTGGGAGCGGCGATAGCACCGGGCTTGTTGGCACCCTATACCTACTCAGACGTGAGATTTCTTCCCAATGGTTCTACAGTGAATACCACACTGATCCACCTCCACACTCCTTACTACATTGTTGCGGGACTTTGCTGCTTCGTGGCGTGTCTCTTCTGCTCCTTTAACTTCTGTTTTCCAAAGAAAGAGGTGAATTGAATATTGATAATTTACTATAATTTCTTATAAATGAAACCCATAAAGTGAGGTTTAGCATTTAAGTGACTAGTGCAGGATAGATAAGCAGACGTATATAACAAAGACATCTAATAAAAATGCACTAAGAAGACTTGCTTCAAGAGAAAGAGAGAGAACGAAGGCGAATCTTTTCCGACGTCAAAATGCTAATAAGTGTGTAAACGGAAGGGCGCATTATAAATAGGATACGGAAACAATGCTTGTCAATGCGAAATGAGATAAAACACAGAACGGCTAATACTTGATGTAAGACAGGGTTACTCGTGACCAAAATCCAGTAATTTAGTAGATCAAGCAATATGATTAATACCGAAGTGGGAAGGTTTCAAAGTGCTCAATATGACCACTAGGAGGGCACACCGACGAAAGGCATAACAGTTAGGAGAAACCTAGTCGGCATTTATTCGGGAGGATTCTTTGGAATGAATTCAAGCCAAGACACCTGTTATTCTTCTCGATGTTTTTGATTTTGGCAAAAGTTGTTCTCATCGGAAAGGAGTCGGCGTTTTTGTGCTTCAACAGGATGTTTCATTCGGTTCAGAAATTTCTTTACTTTAGTAAAACTATTACGTTGGAGGGATTTTAATATATAAATTTGACCTCTGCTGAACCTTTCAATTTTGCTGTAATGACAAAGTCCGAATTCCAGTGCCAAGGTATTCCAACACACTTTCACAATCAGATCAGATTTTTCGTTATGTTGCTTTCTTCAATCCATAGCAGCCTCCATTGCAATTTTTCAGTTCATGCGGGATCACTATTACAGTATTCAGGTAGCATTGAGCAGAGATCAAAATCTTCATATTTTGATGGTTGAATACGATTAAAGAATTAGCTATTCTCTTCCACAAGAGGTTAGTTCCTGTCATCTACTTTTCTTGTCTTCACTCGAATGAATAAAGAAGGGTGTGAGCTTCTAGTGGAAGTATAGTGTGTGTGTGTGTGTGTGTGGGAACATTTTTAACACGTCTGGAAAAGTGAACAAACAATATTTAGTGACCGCTCGAACTAATAACTAATTTCTACTTCTTAAATTTGTGGTCTCGTAGATAAAGCATGAATGGCGAGGATTTGAATATAAGTTTACGTTTTACTTTTAACACGAGTTAATCAATTTTGCAATTTTAGACATTATTATTATTCATGGTAAAGCAAAATTTTCCAAAGTTTCATCACAATAAATCATTTAACGCGAAAAGGATTTGTATCTAATTCCTGGGCATCAGTAGTATTTCTTTCATCGGAATAGATGTATTTTATACCTGATTTTCTAAGGTTCAAATTTCATAACCTTCTGTTTGAGCATCTAAGCGATGTTGAGAGTTTATTGATCAGTTATAACATTTTGTACAAAACGAAATGCATTGTTTCTTGCTCCATCAACAAATTAATAACGCAAATTAAAAAAGGGCATGGAGAGCCCTAATTAGTGTAGCCAGAAATTACGCGACTTTCCGCTAAACTTCGTTTAGAGTCGACAGCTTTGCACTTCATCGAGTCCGTTCTTATTTCCTCAGAAATTAGGTTTACTAAATTAAAAACCGGGATGGGAAATATTCTCTGAAACCCATTTTGGACAATACTTATAAGTAGACTATATGCCTGCTCTCTAGGTATGAGGAGGATACCATGAACTTCAAGAGTCCATTTTCCGGAATCTATCCTATCTTATAAAGGACGAGGATAGACCAAAAATTTTTTTGGAAAGCAAAAATTGACACATTTTTCTTTGATTCGAGTGGTGGATAAGAAAAAATCCCGAAAGGAGGAGAAGAAAGAACAATTTTGTTAATTTGCACTCTGTCTTTTGCTCGGTGCTTCCGTAAGAGGATCAACTTCTTATCACTAAAGGATTCACTCTCACGTTCTTCTCTTTGAAGCCCATTTTTTGTTTAAATTTTTTGCATACACAAACGTGAAAATTAAATTTCCTGCTTCATTATTATCATTATTACGTGAAGAAAAGAAAAGTTACAATTTTAAACTGATGGCTGCAACTAGCATCGAAAGTGAGGCCAACAAAAGGAAGGGCTAAGAGATATGTGAAGATAATTTATTTGAACAATGGTTGTGAAATATTACCTAAATAGTCTTCTCATGCTCCGAAATTCAAATTTCAATATTCACCTGCCTCAGTGAGCGGGAAAATGATCTGGCATGAGATTCCTTTGTAACACCCGGTTTTAACATTCCGGGTCAGTAGTGCTAAGGGGAAAGAAGATGGGCTATCATAATTCAGTAAACTTCCTACTATCCGTTTCAATTTAGTGTTAACACGTTCTATTTGTCACAAGGTCCCTATATTATATGCATTTCTGATGCAATCACATTAAGGTAATAAACTCAAACTAGTACATGTATTCATTACATTATGAGAATTGTAATTTGTCTTGTTGTGGTTGAATTGCGTGGATACTATGCAATAAGGTCATTGCTTATGAATACTCCTTAAGCCACACTTTATTTGATGAGTGGAAAATCTCTTGAAACTTTATTGACTGATATTTTATGAAAAAGGTTAGACGATTTCTACCTAAAAATATTTGCTAAAAAATTGCGAGCCCTAGTCGCTCATCAACCGTGAATTTCTTCATGCCATGCATAGGGGACCTTCAGGTGTAACATTCTAAAATTGTGTATTCCATGTGTTTACTTTTGCGTAGAACACAGAAGCTCTGGCAGTTCGAGTTTTATGCAAACGCTTATTAATTGCGGCTACAAATAATGTCACACTGTAATGATATTGATCGTTTATTGGCTGGGAAGCCTCTACACGCAACACCGCGCTTGCTCAATACGTCGTTGATTGCGCGATTGCACCTTACGTGATGCTCTAACACTCATAAGATCGCCTTGGCCAGATTTGATATCACCGTGCACTCCAAAAATCTAGATTGACTTAATAAATATTTCATCATAAATTACTTTAAAAGGCATTCCAAATAGATAATTAAGTTAATTATACATCTAGCTTTTTTTCTGTCCAGTAAATAATAACAATTCCTTTTTACATAACCAAATTTACTTGTTCTTTTGTTGATGCATGGTTTTATATTTTTATCACCATCAAAATCTTTTAATCTGTTTAGTCTCAGTAATACGAATAGAATTAATGGGAGATTACTCCATGATATGGTGACTTTATTGTCTAAATCCAATGTTCTTTAAATCCGTCAGGATGTACAGAATGGGTTGATCTCATTGCTCATCTCTCCTTAATTTCAGAAGATTTGCATTCAAAGTATTTCCACGGGATGAGCAAAGTCGATTCTCTGCGTTTAAATGGACCTCAATTGATACTCGTAGCACTTTATGAGTGAAAATGGAGACTTATTTCGTGAAATTACATTAGTATTGCCATTTTCTTTACTCGGAATATTAAGGCAGCTAAGTAAGGCAGAAAAAAAAGTTGTTTTAATTGAATACAGAAAGCCTGTCGGCCTCAATTTGTTTTTATACAGTTCATATAGTTGATTTGACTTGCTCCATTAGATTACCTAAGGATAGATTAGTACCGAAACTATCTTTTCGGATAGCAGTCGATAATATTCAGCTGGGGTGAACATATTTGAGCATATTTTGCAACCCTATTCGTTAGTTCCTAGAAATCGACCAACATCAGCGTGTTTTACTGAGTCCAATGAAATGTAAATTCGGGACTAAACACCACTACTACTATGTAGTACTAGTACCATAAATCCCCCATATTTACCTTTAGCATTCAAATGATAACAGCCTTCTCAAAACCGACGGAGATGATGAAATTTCCTTTCACCAAGACGAATTAACCATGGACAATGCTTCACCACGGTCCTTTAAGAAAATACCAAAATGGTGGCAAACTGTTGCTTCGCAATCCAAAGTCATCCTCTACATTGTCTTTCCAACCTTCCTTCTTTTTGGCGCTCTTGTTGGTAACGAGCGAGTCTTCTCAAAGTTTATATTCGTGTTCGCTAACGAGGGGCCGGCCAAGCTCTCCAAAGATGACTGTCTTCTTCTAACTGGCGTTTACTGGATCGTTTTCGCACTAGCCCGCGTGATCACTGTTCCAGTTAGTCTGATTATCCCTCTTCCTATTCTTTTCGCAATTCAACTAGTTGGCGCTTGGGCAATGGCCTTGGGGCTTTATCTTGGACCAGCTACCAGAATGGCTTACCTTGCATTTACGATTTGCTTCGGACTGTTCAAGAGTCCGCTCTTTCCAACTGCTCTGGGTTTGATTAGTATGGCGACCCCGATTACTGGTGTGATCGTCTTCTTCGTGAATCTCGGAAGCTCGTTGGGAGCTAGTGGTCTACAGGCAATGGCTGGTGCCGTGCTTCATCGAAAAGGACGCCACATGTTCCCCTTGCTGGTGATGATCTCTGGAGCGGTTTTGATATTTATTGGCGTAGCGCTGATAGCTGCTACACATTTATATAAAAAGAAATACGGATCTCCTTCGGATATAAGGGTAAAGGTCAAACCTAATGAGGAAAATGAGATGACTTCCCAATCAGCTTAGAGTAATGGGCTAAGCGTTTGAAAATAACTTTGTGAAATGAATTAAATTTGATTGTAAACTAATAATCCATCATATTACTAATAATGATCGAAACTTGCCAAGCACAATAACTTTTTATAGAGGAAACTCGGTGTTATTATTTATTTGATCTATTTCAGAGGTTGATACAGCTCAATCCTAATTGGTAAGGATTATACTGGAATTTAACGCCACTAAAAAGTGATTTGTTGACTTAGCGACGAGAATTTAGTGAACAACTATTGGAGATCAAATTATATTTGAACATTTTTGTCACTCATCCAGCATATCAATGGTGAAAAACGGACTCATAAAGAGACGATAATACACTGTGAATTGCAAATAAAATATCACGGAGAGGAGGTTTTACAAGGTCGCCACTCAGTATATATTGAGTATAAAAGACGTCAGACCGAGGTTAGGACATCACAGCAACGGCCTGTCATGTAGGCAGTCTCGTAATAAAGCGTGTAATCTGTGACTTTGATTAATGGACAAGGAATCAAGTGAAAGGACTCATATGTATTTTATTTATTTATTTATTTATTTATAGCAAATGGCAGGCTTTATAAAAGTTATCATTAGCCCCAAACCGTACAAACGAAATACTGGGGTTGATTTGAAACTAATTTCTCTAAACAAATGCTGAAATTTCCTTGAGAATACTGATCATAACAAGGAATAAATGAGGTCATGAGTGCAGAGATCTTTTGACCAACCAATAACCAATAGTTACTGCCGAGTCATCGTACCCAAACAGTATTTAATGATTGAACTCCATACACATCCCATATACAACCCAAATAAGCGCATTCCACGTCATGCGCCTGCATGTACTATTTCGTCGAGGTAGCTTGGCTAACTTCGGAAGCCTTTCCGTATTAGTAGATTTTGCCATAAAGATTACTGAGGACAAGTCAAGGCTTATAAGTGTGGCAATTCGAATATATGTTCGGGAAGGATATAAATTTGCTAAAAGAATTTTCATAACACAGTTATATGGTACGGTTTCGTGGCAGAACAATATAAAACTATTAAATAAAAGCATTTCGAAGAAGTCAATATTAGTTGGACAGGATTTTATTGGAATACATTTTATCCCACACAATGCTTTATTTCAATTCTGGAGTAAATATTCTCGAATAGTGACTTCGTTAGTAAGGTGGGAAATAAATTGAAGTAATTTTAAATAGTTTGCTCGTAGTAACAATATGTTTCAATACTGTTAAGGGAGCCCGAATAGGCATTCACTATTACGTTCATTTCAGATCATTCGTAATTTGAATTTTAAGTTTGGAAAATAATTCATCGTAGCATAATAGAGTTTAACTGAAATAGCTGGAACCAAAGAATTTTTATTTAAATATATTTAATTTTGTAACTATTGGAGTTATATACAGTACGTAGTCATTTGTCCATCAGTTGCCCTAGTTCACACAATTTCTATTTCACCAATCTTAGGACGCAATTCTTAAAGATGTAAACAGAGAGCTAGGTATTAACAAAAAGGAGATAATTGTAATTTTAAGTCTGAGTTATGGGACAAGAAAAAATCAATTATAAAATAGGATCTATGCCAAAATGAAGCTTTCAAAAATAAAAATGTCAAAAGAGTTATTGTTAAAAGCTTAGAAAAAACAATATATATTCAAGTATTTTGCATGTATTTGTAAATAGTATATCAATATATATAACATGGCATGATATTCAGTTTCAGTCTGTGAGCAGACATGGCTTTTCTGCATTAATAAGCAAACAGAAATAGAAATTGTGTCAAATACATTTTTGAAATTAGAAAATCTATAAATATATTACAGCAAAAATCAGCTGCGTTTGTATCATCTTCGATTCACCCGCATATATCAAGAATGGACTTGCACGTTCAGGTGACCTTTTCCACGCGGGATAAAAGGTAATTTATTTCATGTAATGATTTACATATGACTATTAGATATTCCGTGCCTGAGCACCCAATAAGCATTCCCAGATCTTCTACATGTGATGACCTGCAAAATATATTGCGTGAACTTCTGGAAAGCCGGGGCGATACCGTTTCATTTGATTTCTTAATTAACAATGAGTTTGTCGAAGGCACTCTCGATGAATTTCTAAAAAAGAAAAGTCTCACGCTGGTAATATCTATATTTTGTACTTACTTTTGTTAGGAAGTTATCTCAATTGAATTTACTGTTCGTCAAGAAGCACCAGAGGCAATTCAATCCATCAATTTTGATGATTACGTCAGTTGTGTAAAAAGAAGTGAAAAATTGTAAGCTTTTTATATATTTTTTAAATTCTTATGCGTCTAGAATTTTGGTTGGGGATTATTGTGGAAATGTGCAACTACATACTGTTAAATCCGCCGATCCTTTATTAACAATCACATTGGAGGAAAAAGTAAAATGCTTGGAATGGATTAAGAAAGGCAGCAAGGCTTCTGATGATTCAATTTTTGTTACTGGTGATTTCAATCAGAATATTCGACTTTGGGTTCTGAATATTGAGAAGAATAGTTTGGTATGCGCTGCTATTTGTAAAGGCCATTCAAATACTGTCATGTCCCTTGCATCCACTTCATCGATTCCTGGTTGTCAAGCTAATGTATTCGCATCTGGATCCTCTGATAATAAAATCAAAATTTGGTCAGCAAGTCCAGATAAATCAGACCTTTCTTTGGAAACTGGTGGAATTTCTCATGTGCCTAAATCTGAAGAGAAGATTCCCGTTAGAGTAGGTGGTATTCAATTATACTTTAATATTTATTGAGTCATATAGTACTGATGTGTTTGTTTTGCAATCGTTCGTGTGTGGAAGATTTCTCTATACATCTAACATTATAAGTGCTCCTTAGCTTATAGCAACCGTTTCTCCGATACGCTTTTTTTATTTTAATAACTATATTCATTTAATGCTGCTAAAAGTCCTCTTCGGAATCATATGAAGCTATGTTGCACAAAGTAAAGATCCTTATTGTTTATTCGAGAGATTCTATTAACTTTAGTTCTGTGGTAACCAATTTGATATACATTGTTCAGTTTGATTATTATGAGTGTTACCAATTACGCGAACGTTTATAATTCATGCTCTGTACTAGTTTTAAAAATGTTTCTTTAGAAATTTTCTTCGGACGAGGAACATGTTATTACATCTATTTTAATGCCAAAATCTATTGGGAACACGACATTGAGAATTAAACTTATAATAGATTTTTTGGTTTACCTCTGCTTCTTTCAGAACTGCCAGACACTAACGAACTATGCGAATGGGTCAAAAGAGGTGTAGCGGAAAACGTTAAGTTTTCTTCAGTGGATTCCAGAATACGATTTATCTGCTCGATCTTTCGTTAGTTAATTTTTGCTTTCAATGAGAATGAGATTAGCGCTGCCCACTGGTAACTGAACCTCCCTCCTAGAGCCTTTTACTCTGTAGATAAATGATATGTAAGGGTGTTTCAAGCGGTCTATCATAATTTCCGCCAACTGTCCGTTACTAGAAGAGGGGTTATCTCAAACGTAATTTTTGAATACTATTTGCAGATTCCGCGGCTTACTCTCGCTGGTCATAATGCAATGGTGACCCAAGTTTGTTGGTACAACGAGGGTGGGGCCGGAGCTATTTCTACCGCCGCTGCCCCTAGACTTCTCTCGTGCAGTTGGGACCAGTCTCTGCGCCTCTGGGATGTTGATGCGAAGTGCGATGGTGGCAATGACAAAGACGTAGCTGCCGCCCCCAAATGTGGTGAGGCGAGACGTGTTGTGGTGGGATCCGCGCTGAATGATCTCTCTGCCTCTCCTCAGGGCATTCTCGTCGCCGCTTGTGACAACAAAGTCCGCATTTACGATCTTCGCGCTAAAGGTACGTATCTCTTTTGGATAACTATTGAATATGTGCTAGTTTCGGTGTGTTCGAAATATTTGAAGACGTAAGTTTAAAGAACAACTGTGTGACCGTTTCTCAGTCAGTCTATTGGAAGTAAATCACTTGATGAATACCTGGATCAGTGGGTTTAAAGATAGTAGGGGGCACACGACTGTAAGTGGTTTGCAGTAGTAGAGAGGATTACAAAATCATAAGCATCGTGAGATACTAAAGTTAAGGTGATAGAGATGTTGTTGGTATGGAGAAGTTTGTCGGGGAATCTGGCAATTTGAGGTGGCTGGCAGAAGTTGTCATATGGAGAGCCAAGTGAATGTTTGGTGCTAAACGGGGCCTTCGAATCTGTCCTCGAGCAATGAATGTGCAGCTGACGAAGATTGGCTAAGCACTTCACTAATTAGAATACCTAAAACACTGGAAAATTTAGCGGGAATTTTAAGGATGAGCTACAGAGGGAAATGTTCCTAATAATGGCTTGGGCCTTTTAATATATTGGTACCTTTTATCTAAAAGCTGTCTAAAACATAAAATCCGACACTTACTATTACTTACAACTCAAATATCTGCTATAACATCGAGTCTATTTTGGCATATGAAATGTATAGCCTTCAAATATATTCTCAGTTATCTACTGAAATATATTTAGTAGTTCTTGTGTCCCGATAACGTGTTTCTTTCCTACCATCAAGTATGCGAAACGTCCTGCCATTAAGGTAGTTTTCTCTAATCCCAGTTGAAGGGAATTTTCACTATCTGACTAGATTTATACAGTCAATAGGCTCTCTCTTCCTTTTGTTTATTAATGTGTCTCAAATTTTTAATAATTATCACTCACTGACTAGAATGGGAAGTATAACGATTGAGTGGTTGGAAATCTTTTTAACCTGATAAAATGCGAAAGAATAAATTATAATTTAACAGATTTTCTAGTTTTTAAATGCTCGATGGCAATAAGCTACCGGTCGAGAAAATTGGTAGGTTAGTCTTTTACTCTAATTATTTGCTATTCCTACTCAGCTAGTCATGTATTCCATTCCCACCAAAATATTGGCTGGAAATTCGCTCTAACCACTTGCCATCATAATTTAGCTAATTTAATCCTGCCTTCCTCTTCTAAAGTACATATATTCTTAAAGGAGAAATTTCCGCTACCCTTATCCTCTGTAAAGATGACGAGTGGTGTATCACCACGCAACCCTTCAATTTCCATCTATTCCGGTCTATTCTTTTCCTGCAAGTAGACGAATTTAAGCTGTAAGCCGAATAAGCAGAAGTTTTTACCCATTGCCCTTGAAAGGTAAGTTCCATTCGATAGCTCGTCAACCTGTCGAGATGAAGTTATTAAAGCAATAAGCCTCTAATCGCAAATGGAACTATACCGAAATTCTTGTTTCAATGCTGAAATTTAACTTTTCAGTTAATAGCATTTTTAAATCTGTGTTGCCCCTGACTACATCATAGCCTAAGTACGGCTTTTTCAAATGGATTAACCGATTTCTTTTACCTTCGTTGCTCGCAAATTTTCTTGTTAGTGTTTTTTTCTTAATTGGGCTAAACTATCTGCGGTTTCTATTGCTTTAACTATCACTCGTTAATTCTTTTACTTGGTACAAAAAGTGGGACGTCAAACCGCCTGCTTTTGAATATTTTTTTCCATATAGTTGCCTCCTATATCCTTAGCTTGCTCGTCTGAGGTCATGAGTGCAATGCCCATCCTATGGCTAATTGCACCAGTTTGGTGGCTAGTAAATAAGGTAGAATTCAGGTTTCCCGTCGGAGTGGCTCCATGGCACTACTATTTTTATAAAAGGGTTTCGGAGTTATAATCTTATACTGCAAGCTATCACCTCAGGAGTTGAGTCGTTCTACGAACAAATCAGTCTTTAAAATGTCTTAAGTAAAAGTGATGATCACAATTTCAACACATTGGAATTGAACCTAGACGAATCAACGATATTATCTGTGAGTAATTTGTTTCTACTAGGTTACATATCTTTCAGCTACGAATCACCTAATTGCATGTTTTGTCTTTCTTTCGATAGACGCCCTCGCTCAAGTCGGTTTCCAAAGTCATAGTGGGTGGCTAACCTCAGTTGCTTGGGCACCCCATCGTTCGGATCAATTTGTCACAGGTTCCATCGACAAAACGGTAAAGCTCTGGGACACCCGTCGTATTTCCGCACCCCTCTATGACCTCATGGGTCATCAAGATATGGTCACTTGTGTCAACTGGGCTCAACCTGACGAAGATGGCCAACATTACATCGTCTCATCGTCCGCTGACGCGTCTGTTAAAGTCTATCATTATTCTGTCTAAAAGTTATCATTCCTTCCTACTGTACAAAAGCCCTTTTATTAATGCACTAATAAAGGACTAATACACTGAATAATTTATCTCGTGTTTTTTGTGTCTTCATCGTAGACCATAGTTAGCCTTTTTGTTGCTTTAGAAAAATGCCGTTAATCCTTCTCTGTGGATACCCATGTTCGGGAAAGACAACAATCACGGAAAAACTCGTGGAAATGCTACGGGAAGGAAGTCCAGAATGTGATATTGAAATAGTCTCTGAGCAAGCAATTGCCCAAGCGAATCAAGCATATAAAGGCGAAGAAGGAAAAGACCCCAGGGAGGCGATTTTTAAGAACACCGCTTCTGAAAAGCAGCTGAGAGCTCAAATCAAATCAGATGTACGGTGCTAACTGTAACTTTCTTATATAAATTTAGACAGAGCGAGTGCTTTCAAAGAAGAAAGGAGCTTCAACAGGTGTTGTAATCGTTGATGGTACAAACTTCATCAAAGCTCTACGGTATGATACTTTTTGTATTGCGAAAAGCCTTGGGCAAAAACAAGCTGTCATTCACTGTACAACTCCGGAGAATATGTGTCGAGAGATTAACACAAAGGTAGGTTAATATTCACGATTCTAGCCCGTTTTCAGTTAGGCCGATATTCCGAGGAAGTTATTTCAGATTTGATTTACCGGTTTGAATGTCCTAATCCAGATGCTCGCTGGGACAATCCTCTTTACGAAATCAGTCTTCCAGACGCCAATTTCTCCCCTGATCCCAATGAAGAATTTAAAACATCCATGGAAAACCTCGTTAGCAACATAATCGCCGATCTTCTTCAGTCTAAAACCAAAGTGAAGCAGAATAAAACAACAGTTATTTCTCGTTCTGTGGCTCCTGATTATATCCAATTGGTTGAAAAGGCTACCAACAAGGTGATCAATCTCATCCTCGAGGCTCAATCCAAAGGTGAGGAAAAAATGTGTCTGCCTAAACAAGAGGACATCTGCCTCCAATTGGCTAGTAACATACATCCCTGGACACGAAGCACTCTAGCTAAAGCAAAACGGAATTTCCTCGCTTTTCTAAGATCTGGTCAACGAGCAACCAAGGTCAATGAAGACGAAATGTGTGTCCTCTTTGTTGGCTTCCTTAACAACGAATCTCAGAGAGATGCCTTTCTTGCATAATTTTTAATTATTAAAAGTTAACTTCGAAAATAGCCCTTTTGTTTGTGATTTAAACGTACGGACACAGCATTACAGTCTTGTAACTAAGAGAATGACACAGAGAAGGGAGGTGTTTACATGATGTGATTAGTAAATGGGAGAGAAAAAAACAAAAGCGATATAAAGGGGAGAGGCAAAATGAGCGAACAGAAGTGTGCGCATTCGATAGTCATTATTATTGATTAGGCAATCAAGTAAAATCATTCGTTAAGAGCAGAGGGATATTACTTAATTCGACACAAGTAGCGATTCTATACAAACACAAGAGTACGAGTCGGTCCGGCTACTTTACAGGGCGCTAGGTGGCTACAAAGTGAGAAATATTAGTTAAGAAAGAGAAAACACGTCATTAGGTGTGAGTAGTTGGGTGATCGTTTTGGTTTCGCGTTGTACTCGCGCGCTTCCTATCTTCTTCGAAGAGTCTCCTTGCGGCTTAACTGAAACAAGAAAAACCCAGTCTCATTGATAAGAAAATATATACGACGGTGTGAGCTGTTAAATTATTGCTCGTTTTCTTCATATGAAAGACCGAATAAACACGACCACACAATCTTATATATCGTTGTGAACGCTTCTCGAAACGGACTTGGAAAGATTTCAGTGGAATTCATGAGTAAATACAAATCTTTGTTAGTGCAATATCGAGATTCATTGCGAATTTTCGTCAAATTTAGACTTAGTAACCGAAACCTCAATATTGATAAGTCTCCCAGTCCAAATCATAACTTAACGCAAATCTTCACAAATCAAATTGGATTTTTTCAGTCACCTGATAAACGAGATGACTACACGACAGGGCACTAATTAATACTATAAACATATGCGGTTCTAGACACGCTTTCTGCTATCAAAATAAGCTAGCACAAAAAACATTCTTGAAAACAGCGGCAGCAATTTCCTTAAAGCTACTGCCGAAGTTAAATTCCAATCGAACACTCAAGTGAATCAAAAAATACGTTTGAAGAACATGTAGACAAAAGCTATTATTTGTGAACATAACAAAAATTTCTTTTTGGGGACCAAATATCTACAAAATAAATGATGTTGACAATTACTCATCTCTGTGACTAGTATTTTGCCTTGTTATTCACAATAATGCGAAAACTGACGAGTTTTAATTGCGAGACAACTGATATTGAAGGAGAGTAGCAGAAAGTCAAACAAATGGCAAGTGGGAGGAGATTAAAATTGTGTTGAGAGAGTCAGACTTCATTCAACTTTTTGATTCGTTCCCTGAATCGCAGCAAGTGTTTGCCTGAGATGTGGATGACTCTCCACTCCATTTCATTTTTCTTCGAATGGTTGGGAAGGGAAAATCTTCCTACATGCTTACAGTTCATCATCTTACTATTTTGACACAGCAAAGGTGAGAGATAGGTAGAAATTGTGAGTTAGCGGAGCTCCGTAAGAGTGTGCACACAAGGCAGCATAACCAATTATTTCATTAGCCGAAATGGTACTTAATAATAATAAGAAAACGTAGGCATAAAGTAATAAACACAGGGCTTAGAGTATTTCTGAGTGGCATTATTACCCTAGGGACAAGCTTATCTAATAACGGCAAGCTAGCCCCGAGATTAAGACACCGATGCGAGTAGATACAAAAATAGCATTAAAAAGGACACTTTTTGACCTCCGAAAAACTTAAAATTAAAGCCATAGTAGAGAGTTGCAATTGATCCTAGAATAAAAATGTAGCATTACTGTATTTGATACGCAAATCTTAGGCCGGTTGAGAGAGTGAAAAATACCTAGCCGACTGAGAGATTAAAAGCATCTCCCCGCAAAATTTCCAAAGGCATTACGAATTCAGAAACGAGCCATTCGAATGCAAATGGAATGGGTAACCAAGGGAATACCATACTTAAACTGACAAGAACTGCCCTTCAAAACCTAAGGTCATGGATCCTATGATAGAGACCCAAGCGGGTTATGAAACTGCAAGTAAATGTTTATTTACAATTTGATCTTCAAATAAATGTCGTGGCATATTTGCTCTTCTCATCAATTTATACATTTTACTAGAAGTGGATACATTTCTATTTAAAATATGTTCTTCAAGTTCATTCTGACTTCTCCACATATGATCAATTGACTTGGTCTCGAAGCTCATTGACATTAACGAACAGAGGAGTTATAAGATTGAATCGATATTTTGTATTTAAATAAAC
The DNA here is from genome assembly GCA_000469805.3 of Hymenolepis microstoma. Taxonomy (NCBI): domain Eukaryota; kingdom Metazoa; phylum Platyhelminthes; class Cestoda; order Cyclophyllidea; family Hymenolepididae; genus Hymenolepis; species Hymenolepis microstoma. The sequence goes on along the minus strand of LR215995.1, from coordinate 1,503,329 downwards.
TCTTCTCAGGCTTAACAAGGCATTTTTCTAAATGCGTTTGGGAATAGACGCTTAAGCAGAAAAAGGCACCTCTAAATTGAAAACAACCAAACGTGAAACCCTGTTTTACTGAAGGAAATTAGTGATATTAAAATATGAACCAGTCGGTCAAAGTCTGATGGCAAATTGGGTTTTAACAAAATTATGAATTACTGGCAAGGTTAAGCCAAAAGGCGCACTTAAGTGTAATCACGGTTCTATACGCAATCCTGATTATTAGAACATGCACTTTCTATACAAGATTTTTTGATTGAACTAATTGAAACCTCGATGTTAATTTTCTCATTAAAATGAATTAGTGCAAAAACTGTCATTCAGTGCGATTTTAACTCACAAACCTTAAGAACTAAACCTCAATTGAATGCTTTAAATATTTCGAACCAAGAAAAAATTTCTCTCTCTTCCATGTCCAGTAAGTGAAATACTGACTTTTACAGATCCCCCACCCTAGCTTTGAAGAGGATGATAGTCGATTAAATGCTTCGTTAAGACACCATTGCTAGTTGCACTCATCAACTCTTGACTGTAATGATTCGAGGTCAACACGAACTCCCTCCAAGAATATGCGAGCCAATATGTGAAATATGAAAATTGGAGTGCTTTACGAGAACATGGGCGATGGAATCTCACTATTATCGACATTCCACAGTTCAGTTTTATGCCTCATTAGACTCGTTTGCTGTTTCCTTACTCATATGCTTTCTCATAAAAAAACTTGCACTATAAAGGGTAATAATATCAACGAATTAGTTAATTCCAATCAGGAGAAAACAAAGAACTTGAATGAACCTAGGAACTAGACAAATATATGAAACCAATAAACCAATTTTATTTACGCAATGACACTATCCCAGACAAATAGGACCATAAATATGTTGTGACCTTGAATATGCAAACCTTATACAGTTCTTTTAGAGAACTGTAAAATAGTCTCCTGCACTGGAACTGATATGAAATATCATAATTACAATTTAGTGCATTAATATTGATTTAAAAGCCGACTTAAAACAGTATATTCACTAGTTTAATATAAACCACCACAGAGTGAAGGTTAAAAACATAATTAACTACATTGGAGATTCACCCATTGCACCCATCTCTCAACTTAATCTGATGGATGTTCTCTCAACGACTTATTTTGCGATTTTGGGTTAGAAAAAATTAGGTAGAAGAATAATGCGATAATAGTTATGTTTAAAATGTCTGCCAATCTCATCAACCTTCTTTTGAGGGTAATAAGATACAAATAGATCAAACGCGTAGCAGATTAGCTGACCAATCGATACGCAGAGTGGGAAAAGTAACTAGAAGTTCAGCCTATTAAAAATGATATTACATTGAATAATGTAAACTATTCCTCGAATGTAGAGAAAGTGGGATAAGGGAGGGGAGGGGGAACTTCGCAGACAGGCCACGTGCTTAATGTGCACCGGAGCATGGCAGACCAATTTTGATTAAAAGGCAGCAGAATTAATTTAACAAGAACAACCCGAAAGTTGTAAAATATTCACCCCTTTGAGGCACGTTAGAAGACAGATGGTGGGATTATGAAAGTATGCTCAAATTGAGTTGAACATATTAAAATCCATTCAACATGCTACCCAATGAATAATAGTAGACATTAGGGCCAAATTAGAAATGAAGGCGAAAAAAGAGTAGAAAGTATCCTTCAAGTGAATCTCGACTACAAATACCAAACAAACCAGATCTCCAGATAAATCTATATCGACGCAATCATCACGAGGAACTGAAATGCTAAACGTTAGGCAGCAAACGTGGGAATTGAGATCGAATTCCAGTAAATACACAAGAAAAACGACCAGTTTACCACATAAATAAGACGCCATTGGGAAGACCACTACCGTAAGTGCAAGTTATAAGCACGAGAATATTGGGAACCTATTCCTAACTCCAATTTATAATGTAAACATATTTATAAAATAATGACCAAATCTTCAATAAAAATTAGTAAAATACCAAATACGAATGTTAGTTATGACCGCATACTTTTAAGGAAAATAGGAAACGATCTCCACTTCAGGAATTGTTGAACCAGTCAAGACTGAAAACTTCATATGTAAACGTAAAACCCCAATTTACAAATCTTTCATTTGAAGTCAATAGCTAGATCCTATACAACATTTATTCCAAGTAGGCTCTTTGATTTCTAAAGTGTACAATCCATTCTAAGAACAAAATTTATGCCATCTTTGGGAAACAATTAAGAATATTACCTCTTGTTGTTCTCTTCGTTCGTAGTAGTCAAAATCATCCAAAATCGAGGTTGAGTTGGCGTATTTGGCAAATATCTCTAGCACCTGTTGTCCCTGCTCCAACGGCACTTCCGTAGTATCTCTTGAATGTGTAACAGGTTTATTGTCGTTTGTCTCCACATGAATGTGCCTCAGCACCGCATTCGAAACATCTTTTACAAACAACCACTTCACCGAGAACTGACCCTGCCATTTGTCCTGAGCCCAAACTCCAGCCCTTGTAGCATAATCTACTCCCGAAGTCATTTCGGCTACTCCACAGAAATGGCCCGATCCATTGACAGAGAAGAAGAGGTAGATAGGTATCCCAGCTGCAGAGGCCTCCGTGTAAGCTGCGTTGAGTTTTTTGTTGCCAGCCTCAGTGGAGCACCAGATTGAATATTTGATGGAACGGTGAATGTCGTCCTCTGAGAAAGACTTGATCACGAAGAAACGAGCTCGAGGCGGTGATGTGTTGAAGTTGGATGGATTGATTTGACGCATGAGACGGGCTTGGAGGGAATCTCCACCACCGCCGTTGCTTGCTGAAGGCTTAGATACTATAAGAAACAACAAGCAGAGTAATGTAAACATACCAACAGATTAAGTAAATAGCCCCTTTTTAATTAAAATGCAGCTCACTCTGATAAGAGGCTAAAGATAAGTAAGAGTCTACTAGTACTAGGCATAATAATAAAGTAAAACAAATACCAATTTCAATCATTGAAATACATGCATACACAGAGACACAAAAAAGTCTAGTCGAGTGGGTTCAGTACGAGCAAAAATTTAACTGCCAACACAACGGAAGAATTTGACGGAATTCGATTTATAGACCCAAATAACTAGAATTCTAATTTCAGGTTACACTGCTGATGAATAAGTTCACATCCATAATTTTCAGTGCATTTTCGCCAGTTGATTTAATCGAGTGGTTGATCATGCTATCACCATACTTTGAATTCTCCCCACCTTATAAACCATAGCAACTCGTTGATACCAACAAATGCACTTTAAATAAAACGGAACCCGCTTGTGCCTCTCTCCTCCCATTTAACAAGATTCTATTGACGTACAGGTTTTTCAAGCCTAAGTTAGTTATTTGGATGACTGAACTTAGTTGATTCATTCAATGAAATAACTTTTCGAACCGATAAAAATTGAAATCAAATACGCGTTGTTTGTGACAGTTTTCGATATATCATTAAATGAATCTAACTACTGATAGATGACAGTTGAGAATATAATCTGTTACGAGTAGATGGCACCACCTACTTTCCACTTATAGAAGAGTTTGCTTATGAAATTCTATTGGCATACCAGAGGTGCATAATTTTAAATAAATCGCGAAATCAATGCGGGAAATAAAACAAACAGTAATACTATTATCAAAAGATAAAAATACAATTGTTCACCATGGAAAAGAAAAAAAATTCGGGCAAAAGTTACCTCTAACAAAGAGGAAGATGGACAATTCAAATTTAATCGTTCATAAAAACTTTTAACATAAATAAAAACACGTATCAAAGAAACTGAATCTAAGACAAGTGTGGAAAAAGCGCAGTTCAGTTCGTAATTTAGAAAGACCGATTACTAAAACAACGGCAAAGCTAAACAATAACAGAAGGTAAAATGATTATGAAATCTATCACTCAACATCGAGACAACAAAATTCCATTAATATTAAGTTAGTAATTGGCAATACAGCATAAATCTGACGCTTAGACAAGGCGCAATTAAGTCACATTTAGAATGACACATGCCAACAAATCAAATGTTAGTATAGCGTTAAAGAGAGCTAGTTAACAATGAAAGAAAAGAGAAGAGGTAACTTACCCGTCGCAGCTGAATTGTCACCAGTTCCACTCGTAGACGTTACAACAGAGCCATTACTATTATCCTTAAATCGCTCGTAGACACCATTCCTAATGATTCCACGAGGTGCGCTAGGCAGAGGTCGTTCCCCGTTCTTTTGTACTCTTGGACGGTACCGATTATTCCTACAAAAGTAACAAAATGGACAACGGGGATCAAGACTTTATCTATCTACCAAAATGTAGAAAAGACACCTACCTATACCCAATGCCCATCAAATCGCTGGATAGTTCAGGACTGGCCATTACATTGGCCAAATCATTTGGACCAAAATGGGTTGAACGTTTTGCCAAGGGCCAATTGCAGATATCACCGGGATTCGGACCAACATTGTTAAGAGGTTTCATTCCATTAAGAAGAGACCAAGCTCGAGATACATCACCATTCATGGTAAAGCAACCATCCTGTTGATGATAGCGATCGATCGGTCGATTTGTACCTGATCCCATCATGGGATAACCATTGCGATCCTGTTAAAATTGAAAATAATCGTGCCAAGTTAAAACACAATTGGGTTACCCAGTATTTAACAATCTAAGAAATGTAAATAGTCAGATTCGATACATTCAAATTTCCTGACGGACTTGTATAGGGTATCCTTATAGGATACAAAACAGAATACACTGCGAGATAACGCCAATTTTGTTTTACATTTAAATAAGTCATTAGATTAAAAACACAAACAGTGACAAAAATTATATAATACGATCTGGAGGTCAACTAATATAGAAGTGCCCGAGAAAGAAGAGAATGATTTAAAACAGGATCCAGGAGCGACACGCAAGAGCTAGCAGTAGCCCATGAAATAAACAGCAGTTCAGTTTTTTTTCTTTTTTTTGCAGCCAAAAACACTAATAACTTACCTGTGAATGTATATCTGAAATTGGTAACACCGGATTAACAATACCCAATAAAACGGTCAATCAATCGAAAAAGATGTTAACAAATTAAAGTTGTAAAACTTACTTTCCCGACAAAATGCTGCCAATGGCTATCGATTAGCTGCTCATTTTGATTCAAAGAAGAGGTTGGGAAAAGAAAGTGTTGTTGAGCCGACATTGCGTCATTTAAGCTAACGCAATTGAACCGTTCAACAAGATCGTCCGCGTTACCATTGGAGTACATCATATAAGGAGATCCGTTTATTCCCATTCGATCACCAAATTGAGCATTGTAAGGGGAAGACTGCAGGGTATCACCAGTGGGATAACCAGGTCCCGCAGGATGGGGATAGACACCGTCAACCTCTTGATTTGGATTTGGATAAGGCCATGAATTTCCGGGATAAAAGGTATTATTTCCGTTACTGGGTGCTCCTCGTGACAGTAAAATAGCATTGTAATCAGCAGGTGAGTTAGACTGAGGAGGAGGATAACAGTTAGACGGATATTCAAGGCCAGTGGGAGGAACAGAGCAGTAATTTAATTTATCCCGATCAATTAGTTCGTTGCTATTAAGTCCGTTGGGATTTTGACCATTAGCAGCAGCGGATAGTTGATAAGCCAGTGATGTGGCAATATCGACGGGGATTTGAGTTGGAAGGGGAGGCTGCTCGGAATTACGATTAGAATTGGAAGGCATCATGTTTCTAGTTTCACTAATATCAAAATTCAGTGGCGGGATTAGAGTGCCGTAGTAGTTTTCATTGGAACCATACATCACCCAAAATACTGAAATATATAAATTATTTCAATCTGACTGCAAAGAAAGCTAAAATAATACAAGGCATTACTTAAGCAATAACAAGAGGCACAGAAAATTTATCAATAGTTAAGAGAAAAAACAATACGATCTGAAAAAATATATACAACCGGCTCACGTAAAATAAAGTTACGTTAAGGATGTTGAGTAAATATAAGGAAATTTAGATCATAGAGGACTTTATATCCCGATAAATGCCTAACAATCCTCCTTCCAAATAGAAATCAAAAACATTCTAACTCTATTCGACAAAAGGACGTTAGTAAGAAATATATAGTTACGTAAAATAACTGGGAGAAGAATTGATCAGATAGGAAGTAAAAACGAAATAACGAAAAACGAGAACAATGTACGCACATCACGATGGCCAAACGCTAGGTCTAATTTCCACTATTTTAATGGAAAAATGGAATATTCAAACAATTAAATATTATTTAAGTTATATTGCTAGCATTTACATTGTACTTATTTTTTTCATTTTTTTGAAGTTTAAATACATTAAGTTATTTATAAATGGCATTATTTTATTTCATCATATTATGCAATAGGTCTCTCTTATATATCATTACAAAGTTAGAATTTCACACATATATTCACATAAACGGTTTTTAGGGGAAAACTAGGAATTGTCAATGTATGTGTATCTAGTGAGAACTGACCATTTTATTTTAATTTTTATTTAAGACCATCAGAAAATCAGGCTTTGAAGACATGATCTCATTAATAGTTTTTAATTTCTACCAAAATCTAAGAGTAAATAGAGTCTACATATTTCTTTATTAAAGAAATAGCTAATTTTCTACGTGTTAGTACTCAGTCACGTTGAGTTCAACAAATGGTGAATTAAAGTGCCACGTAACGCCTTGCGATTTTGAATGTTAAGAAGCAGAAGAACCTTCACAATACACTAGCAACTGGGAAACTCATATAATAGACCATTAACACGCGGTGATGTCAGAGCTTTAAATTGACCGATGTAAGAACAAACGATTTTAAATAATGCGAACTCATTTTAAAGGGAATGATATCAGGTGTCGATTAAATATATGATCACTCCCCAATGTAGCCGCATGTACTATAACTATGAGAGCATAAATTTTAAAAGAAACAAGGGGCATTTAAAACTTGCGTTCTCCGACGTAGATATCTTTCTAGAGGAATGTGCTTCTTTAAGAAGGTAAATTGTCATGCTAGTTCTACATTACATGCATGTAGGCAGTTCAGAAAAAGATTCATTTTTATTTTTGTATTACTTTTGGAAAAATTGTTTTAAGTCAATGAAAGAATAGAAATATTGTCTGGAGCGTCAAATTTATTTACGTTACTGTGTGATTCGCATGCATTTGTGATGACGTATCTGCCAAGAGGAGGTGGATGTGTAGCGTAATTAGCTACCTAACTAAGCCTGACTGTACTCAGAAACCTCAGTGGCAATTTCTCCTAGTCCGTAAGATCCCCAGAATTAGCTAAGCTAGTTGCCAAGCTAAGAAGAGACAGAGGTATCCAGAGAACGCGCTTACTCTACACGTGCATGGCGTGGAATGTAACAAGGGAGGGAGTTTAGTCATTCAACATGGCGGATTAAGTAAAACGAGCGGAGGCTTTTGATTGGCTACTGGCTGTGTGTCCTCGCACTCAATCCGTATGCGAAGTTGAACGGCCGCACCTTCAAGTCACGCTGTGCGCTCATGCGATGACGTGTGCCCACAGATGCAATGGCAAATATTGCATTCCTTTTGTATGATTATTCTTGAACGTTAGTTAAAGCTAGTTACACGATTGACATGTTAATGCTATCAGAATTGGATTGCAGTTATTAAAAGCGTTTATATAAAAAATTGACATAAGCTTCATTCATATTGATCATACATGCTATGTTCGCGTAAAATTTAATATATATTATAATAATACATGCAAAATTAAGATTTTAAATTATTCCGATATTCAATAATTACCCTAAATTTGCTGTCTTTCCTACTTTTGTTTTCTTGACATTGCAGAATTGTTTATTACACACTATTAAATTGAATTTTTCTTTCCATACGCGATCAGCATTCAGGCTGTACTTTTCAATCGAAGATTCTTTTATTGAGAAGTGAGCCTTTAAATATTAAGGTATAGAAGTGACGCTACCGATAAATCTTGTCTTCTGATAGGTAAATTTAGGGATAATTCAGCATGAGGCTTTACAATTGGAATTCATATGGAAATCAATCATGCACGTCGTTGTGGTGATCATAATTAATCTAAAGACCCAATGCTCATGTTCTAAATGAAAAGAACTTTTAGTAGTACTAGTGATGCTAGAGCAGTATTGTAATTAAATAGGTGCTGTTGTTTTTAAGAGGTCATGATTTCCATTTTGTTGCTTCCGAAGAAATTTCTCGTTTATTTCTTTAAATTAATATTTTTATTAATCATATCATATATGTCAGTTCCTTCGAAATACTCACATCAATTGGTAGGCTTTGTGATATTTACATAAGCCCTTTAGTTGAGTTTGGGCTTCACAGGGAGAAGGAACGTTAAGGTTACAAAATGTCGAGAGGGGGAACAAAAGAGTGATTCATAGATGTAAAAGAGACAAATACAAGGGTACAGAAAAAGGTAAGGTGTGAACTGTGGTAGTGATCGAATATGACATACAGTCGGGTCATGATAACCTGAAGTCAACTGCCGGTTTATAGACTTTTTTGCCGTATGGGTATACGTTGCCCGGGGTAAGTTCATCGAGCACCCCCTCCGTTGAAATATTGAAAAGAACAAATCTATCATTACGAAAAACCTATACTGTGCTTGTAAGTGTAGATTAATATTCAAAAAGACCATTAAATGGTGTTTTTGATAATATTATTAACCATCAACCATAGGATAAAAATGTATATGTATTGTAAGTCTAATATCAGACTTTAAGAACTGCACAAACGGCTCGAATGTTAGGAAGCTAAATATATTGATCAACTAATTTTATACCTAATAACATTGCGTTTTCAATAAAATCTACATTTATTTCAAATATATGTAAGCACAAAATTCGATATAGACAGGAAATTGACTTTTATTAAGAGTAGAAGATATATTCCCCTTCCTTAATATGAAACAAAATAAGAGTTTACTAATAGGAAAGTAATTAAATTAAAATTTTTAGTGTTAGATATATTATATTTTCACCTCTATTTTTTTAAAATATTCTCCCAGACTGGCAGCGTTTTGATATATACGGAGGCGAGCATCATTTGGCGCTGATGATTTCTATATGTGCTTTGTCGCAACATTTATAAACTAGATATAAATAAAACATAACTAATCATGCAGTATATACGTGATGCTTTACCTCTTTTTATGCATTTATATCGGCGCTTTGGATCCGTGACCACTCCTCAACTTATGCGTTTAGTCACCGATCTTGATAAACGTGTTTATCGATTTTTAAATCCTGTGGCTTCTCCATTAGCTCCCAATGTTCAGATTGATTCTGTACGAAATCCTGTTTTGGATCAAGTATTTGCACAACAATCCCAGCCTGCTTCATTCGGTTATCTTGCTGATCAATGTGAGATACGTATTTAACCTCTAATGATTTTCATTAGCTGACCTTTTGAAGTTAGATGAAGAATTTGATGAGAATAAAATTGTAGAAGAGGAAGAAACGACTAAGGATCACCATTTGCGGTTGTCCAAAACTGGACGTAGTCATGAACCGTCGTGGTATTTGTATAATATCAACCGACTTTGCAAGCAACCCAATGCTCAAGCTGCAGCTGAAGTAAGAATTTATCAGTAATGTTTGTAGTTGGTCTATTTGTACTGCTTGAGTTATGTTTTTTTTTTCAGTTTTTCTTTCACAAAATGCTGACAGTTGATCGTGTGATGCCGGATGTCAACATCATTCATGTTCTTCTTTCCGGCCTTGCTGATGTTGGAGATGCCGAAAATGCCTTTCGCGTTTATCGAAAGATGACAGAGCTGGGAATAAAAGCTACCAATTCTACTTATTCTCGACTCTTCAGGTAATTATTATAATTCTTTCGATCATATACACTAAAAATTTACAAGTTCTGCTAGATTTATTATAATTACGTTTTCTTAAGTATAGAATATAGCCAGACATCCAAGTTTTAACTTATTTTAGTCAGCTTTCATTTGTCACATTTTCTAATATTCCTCTGCTCATTTCAATAGGTTACATTATTGTTAGTTTACATTCAATATTTCCAATGAAGATAATTTTATATTTATATGTTCTAAATGCCAAGCGCTGCGGATAGTGTCTTTGACCACTGTGCCATTGGCTCTAAATGACTGTTTTATTCTTCTCTTATTTTTATTTGTAATTATTGACGTTTTTTCCCTATGCAAAGTTTAATGGACGTAAAGGGTTTGATTTTCACTTTTTTTTGCAATGAGTAACTTATAGCCATATTGGTTTCTTAATGCAGATGAGTATGGCTAAAGATCGAAGTAGTTTGTAGACCAACATTGTAAATTTTGTAAAACAACAAAATTTTATGTTTTTTTTTAAACACGTATGTCTTCTTTTCTCTAGGGCGTGTACCGAGGACATAGCAGCCTGGCAACGCGAACATCGATACCAGTTAAAATTACCGAACGGTGCGGAAGAAATCAGGTAAGGAGGATTTTTGTATTGTAAAAATTCATATTTTCCTCATTATTTTTTGTGACTTGAGCTTCTACTCTTCTTAAGTTCCACGCCAGATTTGGAATTATTTGCTGGTCCTGCTTTGGAACGAGCAAAGGGTCTTTGGATCAAATTGCACGAACGGGGTTACAAAATGTCTCGAATCACCTACAATACCCTTCTACAGGCTTTAGCAAAGGGTACGTTTAAGTTTATCTAACTGAATAAATGGTTTGATTGCAGTCTTTTCATGGCAAATTTAGAATTCGGTGAGTATTTGCTCTACTTGCACCAGTTGTAATGATTGCACCTCCCGTTAAATTTATGTTTTTTTTTTATCAATTACTGAGAACTTAAACAATTTGGCCATTTATTGTTGAAAGTTGTCTTTTGTTGGCCGAATGTTCATTGATTTCCTGTGGCAATACTTCTCTTATTCAAGTATTTATGTTAATCTTGTTACCACATTAATCTGAAGTTCGTTTTAAATTCTGCATTAATTGATTTATGGTGCTTAATCTATACTGCCCACGTTTCTCTTCCCCTCATTTCATTAATTGACATTGTCTGACATTCTTGAATTTTATTGATGGACCAAAATAGCGGATAATTGTCACATTTAATGCTAGATTTGATAGATAATTCTTCCTCATAGTTAATCAAAATTTTATAGGGTGTATATATTCGTTTTGAGCACACTTGCCCCTAAATGCATAACGATTACTTTACAATTTCCTTTTAGCCGGTGACCTCCATTCCTGTTTCCAGGTTCTAGACGCCATGCTGTTAGGTCGTGGTGGTCTCCCTTCTTCAATCCAATCTACCCCTCCTTCGGTTCCCAGCACCTGCGCCTCTGAAGCCTTGCCTCCTTTTCGTCCAGACGACTACACTCTCAACGCCGTTCTGATTGCTATTCAACAGTCCTACAAGGCTGGTGTTTTAACATCGCCTCTGGAAGCCTTGCGGTTGGCTCTCCACGTATGGCACCTTATTATTCCCCGACTACCACATCGCCGACCTAGTATACATCACTTCACACTTATGGCGGGCATTGCTGCTTTGAGTGAACCCAAGAGAAGTCAGTTCTCATTACCTTCTGGTTCTCGACGTAAAGGCGGATCAACGACGAAGATGTACCTTGAAGTAAGTAACTCATGTGAAACATACCTAATACACGAATATGAAATTTTTTGAAATGTTAACTTGAAAGGAAATAATTGAAATTGGAATCTGAGACTAATTGAAAATAGTTTCTAAACTCATTAAGAGTACATTATCGGAAAATGGTCTACCTTAAATTGTTCAGGCGACCGTCATTATTCAACAATGTTCAAATTTATTTATTGACTAATGTTTATTTCCCTTCTCACAGGTCGTTCCTGAGAGCCTTCCACGTCTACGGGAACCCAAGCCTCCATCTTGTCCTCGTATTGTAGCTTCTGGCCAGGCGGCAAAAGATCTGATCAGACAGACTGCCCTTCTTGCTGCCGACGATGCTCTCCATGCACAGATAAATGCCCCTCCTCAACCAGGTCCTACATTACCACAATATTCCTTAAATACCGTTCCCTCAGAGCCTTCTCTTGCCTGCCCTTCACTACCTGAAACCATCATCGTGGATTGGAATGATGCAGATATTATCATGAAAAGTCCCGTGAATCTTTTACTTCCTCTCTCAAGTGATGGTGTCGCAGTAAGTAGATGAAATTGCTTAAAGTAGAAAATTTGATACTATGTCACCAGTTACAACAAAATGGATTCGAGCGAACTTGAGTGAGCTCTCCCATGTTGCAAATTTCTTGGCTAGTATCTTTTTCATTTTCTTTGCTTTTTTTTTAAGAGACGGTTTTACGGAAGTGACATAATTAACATCTTCAATTTGATCAACCGATCTATAAGGTCTGAACTCTGCGGACATGATTTCACTCAAACGCTCTAGGACCAAACTTAAAGAAATATACCAATAAAATAGGCGCGAACAAACCACTTTAAACCAGGCCCAATTCAACTAAATCTCTTGTGGTAAAAATCAGATTTAAATAGTTTTTCTTAAGCAACGAAATTACCCAGATGCACCGATTAATTTACTATTTCACCTTAATCTGGCTATTTTTCTTTGAAATCGCACTGAGTGCTAAAGTGCTTAGGAGGCGGATCTACTTTTTGATATTTTATCTCTAGTTGGTTAAAGGAAATTAAATTGAATAGTAAGCCCTCTCTAATGTTCTGCATAACTTGGATTGTCTTCCTGACCTCAATTTCAAGTTTCTGAAATAGTTCTAGAAGTATTCCGACTCTAGGATATGTCGAGCCTCTTACTGATTCCAAATTGAATCACATAGCGTTTAGGTACGACACGTTTAGTGGCTTCAATTAACGACTTTCTTGTTCCGATTATCCAGGCTTTTGGGAACCTAACGACTTTTATATTTAATTGAAATGCTACTTGAAAGAACATAAGTAGTGATGATATATCAGATAAACATCCATTTTGATAAATCTTACTGAAGTAAATAGACGCCCTATGGAATGTTGAGAACATTATAAGTTCTGGTATCATGTATTTTAAAACAGTCAAGTTCACAGGCGGAATGGTACCACGTAGTCAACAATTTATTTACTCCAAACTTGAGGAATGTATATTTCGCGTCTACTCATATCTGATGGATTACTCATCTGTTTAAGGGTATGTTTTGATCTTTGGCGTACTATTATCGATGGAGATAGCGACTGTTGACAGGACAATTTATTATCATGTTATACGACGAACCGAGAAATCTTTGCTTATCTGTTGTTAGGCAATGTCCAAACCCGTCCAGTTGAAAATTATCAGTTCGGTACTATTACAGATAATTTGCATACAGGGGGAGATAATTTTAATAAGGGAAATTTAATCAATTTGAAACTCAAGCATCTATGACATTCAGTGGGCGTTTTCTTTGTGATTAATGGAGTTTCTGAATAGCGTTGAAATATGAGTCCTTTCATTAGCGACCAGCTTTGGATCATTACTTAGGAGCATGCAGCATGATCAGCCTTCTAAATTTTTAAAGTGACTCTTGAGTTCTAGATGTTGTGTTCGTAATTCATTCAATAATACTGGTAAAGTGGATAGAATTCAAATTTAGTGGAGCTAAACTACTCAGTAAGTGGTAAAATATTGAAAATAAAGATTAATAATTAGAAGGAATCTTTTGGTTCCATTACTTTAGTCTCGCTATGATACGGAATTGTAGTTTTTGTCTAATAAGAATAAGAATAATAATAACCAATGTGCTTTTTCATGCTGTTCGTGTCGCTACTAAGCGAAAAAGGTATCCTGAGATACATAGGTCTATCCGGCTTATCAGAATAAGTTGTTGAGTAGAAAATCGGAGTTTTGCAAACATCCGTGAAATACTTCAACGTTCAATTTTACTGAAATATGCATTTCAATTCAGGAATTTGGATAACTAAAAAGTGCAGTGTATAATTTTTTTGCAATTTAGAACCAAGTGGGGAACTGATTATTTTTTATAATCCTCTCAATATCCGGTAAAAAGTAGCTATTTAAACTTTTGCAACACATTTTCGCTTTGCTTTTTAAGCTACACCGATTATTTGGATTTATTAGGTCTACAACTTTGCTCCCGCAATTGAACATAGGTAATGAAGTCAGCACATCAAAAGTCTTTGCATTCTTTATTATAGTACTCAATATTAGTGCTTGACCCATAGGTTCATGGGTTTGATTATGTTTGCGGTATTCAGAGTTTGTTGGCCGATCGATTTTATTTCCCGATAGGTCATTTCACCTTTGCTCCCTTACTTGGGAGGGAATGTGACTGGCGATGGCATTTTCAACACTGCTCTGCTTATTACTACTCACTGATTTTGCCGTACTTAATGTGGTGAGCCATTTAATCCAGCCAATTTGTGAGTTCTTGAAATGCTTACACAGGTAGAGAAATACACCTTTTTCCTCAAAATGATAGCGAAATCATACTTCTATTCCCTCTAATAAATATGAAATTTTTTCCTTGACCCAGGTCTGAGTGCAATTCTCAGTAATTTAAGAAACGCTCTAAAGTCAGCTGAAGTCTTTAGACTCATTCTGGAATTATTTGTTTTTTTTTTTCACACTCTTCATTTCAGCAATGAAAGCAACAGACGTTGTTGCATATTGTCAAGGCAATTTATTTCTACGGAGATTAGTTTTTCTACTTAGACAAGTGAGAATGAGGCTAATTGTGTGAGTAGATGGGTTTTATAATGCGCGCACGTCAGAATCGAAATGTTCTTTTGCGTTATGGGCTCGGGTTTTCACTCCATTGGAGTGTTGTCGAAATACGCATCTGCCATTTTTACTTTTGGAGGCCACTGAATGCTAACCGATGGATTAGATCGAGGTTTATTCAAGCATTGAGCTTGTAATGCGCCGATATTGTAATGAAATGAATAGGCTTCTTACGATTGTCGGCTTTTTAGTGTCTGTCTCTCTTTCTTCTTTAAGGAGTTTTTCTATTTGCACGTTTTTTTGAAAAGGAATTAAGCAACACCATTATTTCGATTAACCATATTGAGAAGATGTTTGATCTGCCATTCATCCATTTGATCCGTCGACTGTTTCACATGCTCTGAGTAATTTATTGCCATTCTGGAATTGTTATTCTTCTTGTACCATGATATTGCCAAAACAACTGTTACTCTTGGAAATTAATTTGCATAAAGGAAAACAACAGACGAGCAGGTAATGATTTCGCGGCAGTTAGTGCCTTGCTTTATTCTAGTATATATTCCACTTTTTACTGGCCCATTCACATTTTCTTGACTGACCCTCTGAGTCATGAATGAGACTATGTCCAGGTTACTAATATCTTATCGGGCAGTCTATTTGAGTGAATGGCACTTTAAATCACCAGTTTATTTGTATCTTTACCACCAAGTGTAGGCAGACGAGAATAGTATTGATTAAGCTTTTTTTATATTATAATATGTGCATACTCAACAATCTACTTGGAATGAAGATATAATCCAGTTTTCCATGCTCTTTCAAATAGGTTCAGATTCCTTCAAAGAAGGACCTTCCATCTGGTCAGAATTACTTAGCTCCATGGCAGCGACTATCATTGCTTGGTGGATTTGAAGGCTTTCTCAAATGCATTACAGAGCACTTCAAAGTGAGTGTCGTTCATACCCTTATTGGCTCTCTGATATTCGCTATATAGAAAGTATTTATGTGATTCTCCTTCACAGCTCACTCAAACCTCCACCTCTCCATTGATGACCAAGACGGTTGCATTGCTTCCTCCACCTGCGCCAGAAACGAATTCAGAATTAGACCGATGGGAGGCGGCTTTCTTCAAAGCCATGAAGTCTAATGGCGTCGTCCTAGATCTTCCGATTTTTAATTGCCTTCTTCAGAGACGTACCACCCATGGATTGCCTGTGGACAAATTGATGGCTATTGCTAATCGCCAGGGTCTTTCTCCAGATGAGGCAAGTTTGCTATCACCCCTTATGCATTAGGACGGACATTTGAACGTGCTACGTATTATATTTGATGTGTATTTCCGAATCACTAAAATTTTTTATGCTGTTTTAAATTTAGGACAGAGGAAATTTAGTCCTTTTTTGTCGTTTATAAGCGGCCTTAAAATCATGCCAGACCTAATTCATCAAAGATGTCAATTTTGTCTACTGATCCAAAAAGTCGCTTTCTATTACTTTCCCAACTTTGAGTAGATTTGGGCTGGTAACTTAGCGGCTTTGGAATAGTTGTACAGTTGGCGGAGTAATACAGCTGCGGACACTCCAGTTAACTACAGTTGTCACTTCTCTTTTCTAGTTCACATGGGGCTGTCTGGCTCGTGGATGTCGGACGACAAAAGATGTTCGGAATTTCCTCTCCAGTTACTCGAAGGCGGCATCCAGGTTAAGTTCGGATAATTCAGAGCTACCTGCTACTAAAGCGACTGTGAGGCCTAGTTTGTACATATATGCAACTCTAATGGCTTCAACAAAATTTCAATGGGATTCGAAGATTGTCATCCTCCGGTCTTTGCAGGGTTCGAGTCAGTTGACGTCGAAGAGATTGAAGAAGACAAAAGGGGAAGCGAAGGATGCGCCTCCAAAAGATTCACCTATATTTCCAAATCGACGGTTTATTGCGAACTTGGAGTGGGAGATATCGAATTTTCGTGATCTGGTTGCCCGAGGAATTGTGCCAAAGGGTAGTTTGAAAATTTATTGCTCTTAAAACTCCATTTTTGACATTATCATTTGTCTTGCATTTAAATTAATAAGGTTATTTAATTTTTAAGGAAGTTGGAGCTTTTCTTAAAAATTAATGAGTCGCTTCTTACTGGGAATCGATTTAATGGCTACGTTAGAAGTGCATTTTCATAAAATTTATGCGATGTCTTCAAAATCAAATACCAGGGCCAAAAGTACTGTGTCTCTGCAGTGCCTTTTTAGGGTAAATGCTTTACCTACCTCAACACTGAAGTAACAATTCCGGCTGAATTTTGAAATCGGGATGGATTTAAAAGTTTTTTTTTAAAAATAATTATTGGAACTACTTAACAGGTGAAACTTTAACCCAAACATTGCCAATTCAGACTCCTGCAGTTTTAAAAATTTACTCAACCATAACGTTTCCAAAACTTCTTGTTCCATTCTGGCCTCCATTGTGATTATCTTAAAAAGCAAACACGTTTTCTACTTTCTTTGAGTTCTCTGACCTCTTTTTATTTGATCCATTATTCTAGATGGTTCGAGTGTCGGTGCCAGCGATCAAACTGGTGGGGTTATCATTCCTCCCTACTCTCTTCGTGCTTTCAAGAAATTTATCCCAATCTACAAGGAATGGGCTGAACACACCCCTGTCCGAGAGGACATCTACCCTGTCTCTGCAAAGTCGTCTACCAAAGGCCGAGCGGAGGAGACTTGAAAGTTATGGCTCGTATTACGTTTAGAATCTAGTTACCTATCTGGCTTGTATAGATTTAAGTGCTCAATAAAATTGACCGATTTTGCAAAAGGATGTTGTTCTATTGTTTCAATTTGTCTGATTGCTGTTATTGTTTGGTCATACATTTTTGTTGAAATTTTCTATTTACTGAATGGTTAACCCCTTAAATACGATTAAATCCAATTAAATAAATAAATTAATATTGGAAATTTCCTAGAGTCCATTCCTCTCCCACCTCCACTCTTAAGCAATCAGAAGAGTCAATCTCTTTCTTGAGTACTAGTGAACGAGGTTCTTTTTCTATGAAGATTAGATGAAGGTGAAGAAGAAGAGGAGGCTAATTAACTGCACTAATATCTCACCAAATCTCTCCAGCCTCATTTCTTACCAAAGGCAGCACTTGGGTCTCTTGAGTGTCCTTATTAGGGCAGAAATGTAGAATAGGCCAATAAGTTGCACTCATTTGATCGCCATAATGCCTTAATATTGAAAACGATCAAAGTTTCGTAATCTCTCTCTATACATATTGCTAATAAAAGCTTGTTTCTTTTCACACTATTTCTAACTTTGATATGTTAACGCTATCATTTTCCTATTTTTTTTAGAGCTAACATCATGGCATTGGAACTGGAAGCCTACGTTGGACGTATCCTTTTCTCAATAAAGTTTAATTTTATTATCTCTAGTCTCTTTGCGCTTTATCGATTTTTACAAGTTCATGGTTTTATTTTGACTCCTTTCTTAGCTTATGGCTATGTATGAATTATTTAATGTCTACACTTTTGGATGAAATTCCCATTTTTTTTACTAAGATGTAATGTGCACTTTTATTTGCATGGAGCAATAATGAGGGCTCTAATTTGTTTTCTTGGCGAAGTTCTGACTTCCTTTAATACCATTGGCCTTTTTTATTACCTGTGATGTCTCTCTCTCTCCTCCCCTCGGATAGATCTGTTCTAGTTTATAAAGCAGACTTGTTGATTCAATGTGACATTCCACCATTCATGTACTGCATCTTCAAGATCATCGTTATATTTTTATTTTCAAATCAGTGTGTCTTTGTATTTCGCCTTAACTGTGCTTCTATCCTTGATCACCACAACTAGGAACCGTCAACATCATCACATCTGACGGTCATTCAATCATTGTAAGTCCTCAGCACCTTTCTATTTCTTCATTATTTTATGGTTTTGCCTTTGAGATTGGTAGGTTTTTTGGCAATGTGTCGCATTACATTATTGGAATCGAGGCTTTTCAATTTTCCAAATTTTGATAGCTTTATTGAATTTCAACGTTCGTTTTAGCTAACATTGAAATTAGTATTCCGGTGCACCGGTTTTATTGGCGAACATCTATTTTGGCATTTTAATGAGAAATAACTCACATTTTGGAAATCTCCATTTATTCAAGAATTAATGTGACATTTGAGGACGGATTAACTTTTAGGCTTGGTGCCAATTTCTATTCACCAAATTCATTTGTCAATGTACTTCTAATTTCACTTATGTAGTATGTTAAAAAATGCTTATTTATTGAAAACATCGAATGATTGTCATTGTCAAGAATCCATTAATTTTACGAGTGAGAAAATGCCGATGAAAAATGTTATGTTTAGCTTTTTAAACAAACTTTGAGAGTTTAGTTAATTAAAGTGGTTTATAAATTTATTTATGCCAAATTAATAATTATTCATTTGTAATATTTAAATCAAATTACTGGCTTTATGATAGTTATCGTTAGCCCCTTAGTTGACTTCGGGCTTCACAGAGGGGAGGACAAAAAAGCTGAGAGGGAAGGCGGGACAGAAGAGTGATTCACAGATGTAAAAGAGAGAGACAGATACCAAAGTGGAGAAAAAGGAAAGGTAAGGCGAGTACTGCGGAAATGGTGGAATATGACATACAGTCGGGTCATGGTAGTTTGAAGTCAATTGCCAGTTTCTAGACTTCTTTGCCGGATGAGTACACGTTGCCCAGTGTCCACCACGTGGAGTTAAGTCTATCACGCACCCCTTCTTTTGTAATATCGCTTGTTTAATTGAAGAAAAGGGAGGGGTGACGTATAATTAACATGCAAGTGGGAAATAACGATGGGGGAAAGAAACAGAGGTACGCCTGGGGGTGGAGGGGGGTTAATCGCATTACTCTTAATCTTTGCTATTCTCACATTTGCCGGATTTTAAAAAGGGACTGGTAATGAGAAAGTTCGTTCGCCTACACTAGTTTTTAATTCCTTTGCTAATATTTCAAGGGGGGAGACCTATCAACATATTTATTTGGCCGATATTACTCTCTGCCATCATTGGCAGTTATTGATTAGATGATCTTTCGTTACGAATCGAAGTGGTGAATTTAGCTAACGTTCAGTGGTCAACAGTTCTCGTGTTTTCTGATTTATTTGTTTTTGTGTTGAAGAATGTCCCATTATATTCTCCCCTAGGGTACCTTAAAAGGATTTGACAATGTCACCAATCTCATTGTCAATGACAGCCACGAAAGAGTCTTCAGTCCAGATCGTGGTGTGGAGAAGGTGCCGCTTGGATTGTCTATCATACGCGGCCAAAATGTGTAAGTTGCCTTTCATTTGCATCTCTTGGAAACTTGCCTATGGCACTGCTTTAATCATGGTAAAGCATCCGAATATGAGAAACAGAAAGGGATGAAAAAACAAACCTCACTTACTTTGAATTCAGAAACACTGAGTTCTCCGTGATGTTATCAGGGTGGTAGTACACGTTGTTCGATCTTCATTATTTGACACCACAATTTAAGGTTGTGACTATATCCACGGTATTCGAATCCTACTGAATTTTTCGTTTCTGTTATTGTTTATGTCTGCTTGATTTACTTGTATTCTGTTATGATGGGTAACTAGTTTTTTTGCTTCGAAACTAGCTGGTTTACATGTTTTCGGTCTTACTCTTTCTTTTCTAATGGATTTTCGCCTTTTTGCCCATTGAGTGAAGTATATTTGTGTGTGCGTGTCAAAATGTGCCCCGACCTCGTTCGATTCTCTCTAACCTATCTTTCTCTATAATTGTGTTGCATACTTTGTTATGCCACACAATTAGCACATCGCAGTACTATTCTATGATTTCCAGAGTATGAGGACTTAATCGAATGTATTGGATGGCTAAAAGGACCATTCCGGAGCTGCTCATCGTTAGTCACAATACACCAAAAAATAGAAGACGTGTAAATAATTGAGTAGAACTTATTGGTTTAATACAGAAAGGCACTGTGTACATCCTTGTCAGCTTATTAGCTGTGAGGAAATTAGGGACACTTACTCAATCACGCGAGAGTAGACACGTCTTGACCTACGAGTTGGGTTAAAGAGGGTGTCGAAATTCAAATTGGTCTTTATTTATGTGAACCAATTTTAAAGTATTCGTGCAATCGATCTAGATCTTCACTTCGTACCCTCAAATTTTGTCTGTTTATGGCAATCCCTCATCTTTAAATGACAACTGCACTACTAACCTTGGCATCATCGTACTTATTCACAAGCAAATGCTTTTGTCTCCTTGAGGCATCTGTAAGTGCGAATTTGCCTGAGGAGTACGACAAGGTACCCTTATGATTACATGGTTCTGCAACCAACTAATTGAAAAGACACACAGATTGCTTAACAATGTTCTATTGGTTACCCCTTGTATCATAGGAAGATTTCAAGACTGTGCTTCCCCTTTCCCCAATGCACTCATTCAGTTTGCCCTCCACATTATTTTATTAAGAAAATGAGTAGTTTTATGGTCCATATCAGTTTTTATGTTTCCATTTCTCCCAGGGCCGTTATCGGAGAAGTGGATGAGGATCTGGACAGCAGGATCGATTTCGACAATCTTCGTGCTGAACCTCTTAACCCCGTTGTACACTAATAAAACGTTTTATTAATATCTTTTTACTAGTATTTTTGTTTTGTTTTGAGATAGTGAGAGGGGGGTGGGGGTTAAAACTTCAGTTAATTTGCACTTGTATATTTTTTTCACCATTTATAAAGCCTGTTTTAAACGGAAGTGGAAGGGTTTGGGTGGCTTTAACTGCTTCATTCAAAAATAAGGTGACACGCCTATCGGAAAAGAGATCTACTTAAGGAATACGCGTTGTCACTTTCTCAAAGTCATTAAATGAAATCCTACGGACAACGTGGGTATTTGGAGTGATTTCTTGGTTGGATTAATGCAAGACCGCGTCCTTGGCCTTATGAAAATCTAATGATTTCGTTTTTGCCTTTCTGAATCTTAAGGTAAGCAAACCACTGGGCCGTCAGAAGTCTGCTTTATCCGTAGTGGGTGTTTTTATTTATCTCTTCTTAATATTCGTAGCCTTCACAGTCAAGTCTGAGTTTAAAACGTCGGAGTCCAAATAGCCGGGTATTGGGTATAGAGATCCAAACAAAATGAACGATGGATCTTGAAAAGGTATTGCTCTATTGAGGTATATCAGAGGTAGTGATAAAGGAGTGGACTTTAACAGTGGAAATAAATTGAGGTGCGGTAGAAGTTGTCGATGAGGAGCTGGCTGGAGGATTTAACTGTAGAAGGTTGCTACTATGATCTATGAGGTAGGAACCGGATCAGTGTATGAAAGTTATAGCTAGGGATTTGGAGATTTGGGAATGGAAAGGTAATTGGTAAGGTTTTGGGTACGGATAAACGCATGACTGTTGGAAAGTTGGAGAAGAGGAATTTTGCGTTCAACGACTGCTAAAGTTGCCCTAGGAGTGTGACAGACGCGCCAATTTACGTATGTCGACATGGCCTATTTTAATAATAGGTATTCCATAAACTGACAAAAGGTTTAAAACATAGTCAAAGATAGCCTTGAGTGACTCTCATAGAATTAAGCGAAGCTGGCTCTTAATTTACTCAATTCAAGCATATATTTAGGAAATATTAGCATTACACTTTTTCCCCACCCATCATTAAATCTCCCACTTCCCTTCTAATGGAATTGGCAAAGCCTTTTTCCTGCCACACGAAGTAAACATATTAGCCTAATTAAAACTGCATTTATTGCAATTGATTTTGCACTTGATTTATGGCGTTGCTTTAAGCGACAAACACGGCTATTTCGTCTTTTTATACGTTGTGTCGCTTATATTAGGTTTTCATATTGAAGGCAAAATTTTGGTGATTTGCACGAGAAGTTGTAGAGTTTCACAAAGGATTTTTAGACATTGGAGAGGGACTCGAGCTAAAAGATGCCATCACTGCTTAAGTTACAAGTTGATGATTCTTCGAATTAAAACCATCAGGGCTGGTGTTTCATTCCCTTGGAGTATAACAAGTACCCGTACATATCTGCACTTCAACACATCGGTCCAGTTCAAAATGTTAACCAAGATAAGTTGACGCAATGAGAGGCCTGCAAAATGTAAAAAAAGGCAGTATAAATAGAGAGCAATTGGATGGAGGCATTCAAAAGAACTTCGCAATAGCTTCAGTTTGAAAGTCTGAATACATATTTTTCATTTTCATCTTCGCCTTTGTTTGATTGGCCCAAAGGTAGGTATTTTGATAACTATATAACAGATAAGTAATGCTATCCACTTTATCAAGTTCTTCATTTACCACCAGTAAGAATGCGGAATGCGAGCAGAGAAATTATCAAAAAGTGGTATAAGGGAGTAATCCTAAGTCAAGACATAGGATCATTAAAGTAATTAGAGGAGATATACCTCAAACATCATTGAATCAATTGCCCTTTTAATGTAGAACCGGGCAGTTCAATTTAAAGCCAATCAAACGACAACATGTAATATAAATGAAATGATGGACATTAGCCAGTCCAGTTTCGATACAATAATTAATTGATGCATTAACATTTTATTCCTTAACCCCCCCTAAGGTACTCCTTTATATAATCTACTACATAATGGCTATGACGTTGATCGGGGCGATTAATTAAATAACGATCGAAATGCTCGCTCCCCAAAAATCTGGTATCCGAAATACATAATGCTTCCTTTGCTGGTATATTTAGGAAAAATGAAGTACTAAAGAACTGAATAAAGAGGGACTTTTCTGTCATTATAAAATTGGGCAATTTAAATTTTTACAATTTAATGAAATACGTGTCTTTAAAATTAAGCCAACGAAGCAAAACTAACCTTTCCATAAATTAATATGCCTCGGCTTTAAAGGGAATATTATTTGGAAGGCAGCATCGAATAATTCTCATCCACTGTAGGAGTTCGGAATTAGCGGAACTCCGTCCAAATGCTCCAATACCATTGCATTGCGTATCATCTGTGCCGTCATTCTTATTGCCACTTAAATTCTGATTACAGATTTTGATTTTTTGAATGTAGATCGCCCCTACGAAAGACTTGTCAAAATCGTCTAGTGAACAAGAACACAACGATGAATTCGCAAAGAAGGCGCATAAGCTCTCAGGAGCTTTGAAGTTTGGAAAACGAGAGGTAAATGTTACCTATGTGTTTTCTGGTGTTAGAGTTTGCATTTCAATTTAATTCAAATCTCCTTACAGGATTGGTTAGCGTAATTATAAAAAATTTATTTTTTTCCTCACCTATTGTTACGACATTTTTTCAGTATGTCTGCTATTTTTTTTGCCTCGAGATAATAGAATCTTCGAGTAAAAAAACAGCCACATAAATTCACAACACAGCTACAAATACAAATCGAGCAAATCCAAATATCGGAACCTGGAACACACAGCAGTACTTTTGCGATCGTATTGGAAAATGAACACTTCCAACCCAAAGGAGATGAAAAATTGAATTTAAGAGGTTGAAGGCAAGAATTAATGGAAAAAGACGGACTCTAAAGTTATAGTAATTATTGCGGTAGAGAGCTGCACCTTGATTAGTTCAAAAGGTTTGCTAGAAATAACCTATTCTCCTATTGAGTTAGTATTGAATAATCGGGAAATTGCTGATCTCCCTTTTCTAATCTATTTAATCTCATGATTTATGTGTCTCAAGCCACTCCTCCAGATTTAAAAGGCTTTCTTTTCAGTGAATATTTCCGTGCCCTCAAATTACTGTACTCCTTATTTTGACCTCAAAAATACAACTCCGAGGATGTCACAGTATTTGAAAATTTAAGGCTCCCTTGCCAAAATTTAGTGAAAATCTTTGATTTGACTACGGTGTTTACCCACCTTCATACCCTTCAATTTCCGTAGAAAAAGCAAGTGTAGCTATTTCTGTTGTATAAATTGTTTTTTTTTTATCTACCATTCAAGACACGTCAAAAATTGGGCTCAACTTTCCTCCCATTAGTAAATGTAACACTTGCCTGCAATATGTGATTAGTAGTAAAACAAAATCTTCGATTGATCGGCATTCACCTTTTTTGAGTGTTATTTTAGCAACCCGAATTAATAGGGTTTATTCTTCAATTATGTGCCAACTATTATCTGGTAAATAAAAGCATCTGCCACAACTACGAAGTCAGCGGGAGAATAATAGCTTTTATTTTAAGAATTCTGCAAGTGTTCCTGAGATAAAGGGAGCTATTTTTAATACTATAATATATTCAGAGTAAAGCATACAAGCTTTACAAATTATAATTGTGGAGAGCAATTAAATGCATCTTACTCAAAGCCGTGAAGTCTGATATAGCTACCCTGGATCCTCCCATCTTCGACGACCTTCTGCAGCGATGTGCTACACTCGGAGTGCCCCGTGAAGATGCTAAGGGATATTGGCTCTCTTCGCTTAATGCTAAGTTCGTACACGAGAACATCAAAGATGATGAAAAGGTAGAAGAAGACTTGAAGGAAGTGCAATACAAAAAAGAAAATTCTATTTCCGACTGAACAGTTCACTGGGAATCGGGAAGGAAGAATTTATGGGTTCGAGACCTGGTAATTAGTACCATCAGTTCTAGGAGCAATTTTAAGAATTATGAGAATTGAACTTAATATTTTATGATCTATCAACAGACTCACAAGACAATCTTATGAGATCGCAGCTATCTATGAATTTCTATTTCCATAATCTCTCCTGAGTCTCAATATTTGAGGACGCAAAAGCTCTAAAATGACAACCTTCCTTCAAAAGTTATTTTTTGATTAATGACGAGCTGGGTGGAAGGTTGATCAGATTTATAATAATTATCCTCATCTATGGTGTAAACATCAATCTTAATTCTGTCAAATGATTGGTTAGTTGTGCTTCAAGGTCTGTCAGCAATTCGTTCTCAAAAAGGTCCTTTTTTATAAATTTCATCTTGAAAGACATTTTGAAAAAAAACGGCGATAGCTCTTAAGTTAAAATTCAGTTTTTACTATCAAGTATTCAGTTATGCTGATATTTTTGCTGTTTCTAAATTTCTTCGTTTTACAAAGCTCACTTGGAACTCCCTGAGTACGAATGCAGAAAAAATGTTAGAATTGCAAATTTGCTTGTGAATCCAAAGAATTAGGAAATGATAGGGCAACAGACATTTAATTTGCTCACACCGAAGAGTTGCTAAATGAAATTTTTTCAGTCAAAAGTGCTCGCTTTCTATTTACGTAGTTATTTTAGACCAATTTCGAACCTTTGAAGATTGACAATTGGCAGTGGCGTTTTATTGCCAATTTATAAAAAGTGGTTTTGCTATCAGGCTGCAGCCATATTATGATACTAACTATCCATCTGGATAACGAGATGAAAGAAATGTCCACTTATTTATCACTTTTCACAAAAAGTGCCCACTTAAGACAACTAAATTGAGTGATTTGCCAGCTGGCATGAAAAGGGCGCTCTTTGGCTAGGTGAAGACTGACCTTTTAAATTGACCCTACACTTAATTGTCAATAAGAGTAATAGCTCATTGGCGTTCATTAACGCCAGTTTCGATCGATTTTTGTGTCAGGAGGGACGCTTGGCATCACTCTTGCGTGTACGAATGCGTCTCTGCACTCCTCTCTGTTAATGCTCTGTGAATCAAAAACCATGACGACAAGACCTCCAAAAAAGAGTCCTTTTTCACTAATCCATAAATTCTTATTCAAATTTTCCGTATTTCTCCTACTCTAGGGAACTTTGGTGGCTCGGTTGTGGGGATTTATAAATCGAATATATTCCAGTTATGGTTTAAATATTGTGCATATCGCGGTCACTAGTAAGTGGTGTCTTCTTGTGTCATGAAATTTCATTCGTTTAGTTGCCCTTAGTGAAATGTATTTGGATTAATGTGCAAAAAATTCACCCAATAACGACTGAGGATATTCTGACAAAGACTCCTAGGGTTTGAGAGTGAAATCATATGAATTTTTTCCAGTAACTAGCTAAATCTAGAATAGGAACTCTGAATAATTCTAAATTTGTCTCAGAATTCTTTCGCATCTCGGACAATTTTCTGTTCCCAGTATCCTCTTCTTCAAGCTGAAATTATCTTTTAAGTTTAGATTTTTAAAAATAAAATTATATAATAGTTTGTCTTGCCTTGAATAAAAATATGGTTAAAATTGATGCGTCTAATAACCTCCAACTTTTGAAGTAAGGAGATTTACCCCAGAGCTCTGAAATTTCCCCACATTTAAAGGTATGGCAAACAGATAACCCATCTTGTGTGTCAAACAATTCCTCCATTTCGTTATCCTTTACCTGACGGGTCTCAGAAAGAGTCATTAACCTCTTTAATGACCCCAACACCAATAATCACTGAATTGGAGCTTGATAGGATTCACACTAAGATCACTTCAATTTCATGAAAAAGATGTCCTTGGGAGCAGTATCCAATAGTTAAGCACTGCGTATCAAGTTCAAGCAATAATCCGAAAAGCAAAATGAGGCTACTAAAAGCCAAGTTAGTCCAAAAAATATTTAATTTGATGTTGATCTGTGAGGCTTGTTTTCTTTTTTCTTTTTAATCTTTGCGTGAAAATGTCATATCTGGTGACGGATTAACTTTGAAACTTACCAAAAAGTTCGTGGAAAATGCAAGAAAATGAGTTCCATTCATATGAATTTTCGTAGCCATGTCTACTTATTTTCGATAGGTGGATAAAGTGCTACCTTCGAATTCTACTTGTTTCGAGATTGAATAGTGACGTCTAGCCAAATCCTCATGGCTACAGAGTGACTAAAAGCAAATCAGAGAAAAAGTTCAATCGAACACAAGTTTGCCCCAAAGAAGTGAATTCAGCTGGAGGAAAACGTGTTTGAAAATGAAATTTACAGAGCGGAGGAGAAGATGTACTTCAGTCTTAAGAATAAAACGTCAACCATGAAAATTTAATTGCCTCAATGCACTTGATTGAGGTATGTGGCGTGCGCAATCTGCACATCATAAAATGCCCAAACGAACATTTTGGAGTGTGCGACCGTACGTGCAGAGCACTGCTCAGATATTTAATTATTAATGTTCACTCAAATTATGCTAGATTTATTTGATAACTAATCATATTTGTCCATATCAATAATTTACAATAAACGTTTCGCTTACAACACGTCTTAATTCTCCCTATCATCGCGTTAGTCTTTCCGACTAGGAAGATCTGCCACAGAGATTTCTGAGCATAGTCGAGGCTTATCAGAGTAGCTAATCCGCTACAAATTGGTGACCTGGAGGGCTGTTGACCTGAATTCGACAGGTTTGTCTGATCCTTCCTATCCATGATATCAACATCAAGTAGCCTTGAAGTTTGTTTGTTATGCCGTTTTTCGTGATTATTTACCGCGGTCACTTCCATAGTTGAGAGGGGTTGTTAACCAAAGGCTGATTCGGGTTGATCGGCTTTTCCTCTAGCAACACGACGTTCTGGGTCTTTTCTTGATTCTGATTTAGTTCGCGAACTGTTCCTTGTCATTCTCTTGCAATTCAATGGCAGGCAATAAAGGCGACGACCGAGTCTGGCTATTTAACCAGTCGCCTCCTCAACGTCGTTGACAGAAGTTCGAAATTTAACTTTCTGGTAGACACCGTCTCAGAAGTCAGCGTTATTTCGCGTTCTGCAGAAAACTCTGTTTAAAATCAACCGACATTTCCCGTCTGGCGGCAAATACCTCGAAGATTCGCACCCATGACCAAAATTTCCACAACCTTGACTTGGGACTTCAAATGAGTTTTTTTCTTAACTGTTTGTAATCTAAAAGTTTAATTAAATAGATTTTTGAATTTCGAATTCAAACACTTGTGTTTGTCATTTATTTCGAAACTGAATTTTTTTGTTATATTTCTAAAGTCTATTGCACCTCAGATAAGGCTTAACGGAAAATTAAAATAATTCGTTCTGGAATATTCGGCGTGCAACACTCATTGTCACTTGCAATAAGCCACTGCAAGCTACTACCCTCGTTGGCGAATAAGACTTTCACTTAACAAAGACGTAAGTTAATGTTCAACACATAGTACAATCGGGGCCTTGGACTTGCTCCAAATGTCAAAATTATTTGATAGCCTGAGTTAATAGTTGAGGGACAAGGATATTAGTCATTTAATCGACTTTACATTCTCTATAGATAATCACACTAATACTGGGGTAAGTACAATCCACTTCATAGACCATAAACCTGATGCATCTCTAGTGCTAAGGCAGTCGTGGCCGGAGTTAAATTCAGAGGGGAATGATATTGAGCTGACACATTCAAGTGAATTGCATGAGATACATACAAGTTGTTCCGATAAGCTGGCTTGGGATTTCACGAAAGGGGAAAAAATCTAAATAGCTGTCAATTTTGCTTGCTAACAAAGATCGTATTTACACTACATATACTTCTATAAATGGTAATTTGTTTTAAAAGGAATAAAGGGTGTGGAGTTTTGATATATGGAATCTGTGGTGATTACTTCTCCAAAATTCAACCCAAAAAGAGCCTTTGCCGCTGAATTTTATTGTGATTATCTGATGAGGTTCACTCTTAGAAAGATAAGAAAATTAGAAACGAAAAAACTGGTATATGGCTTCTTAATTAACCTTGTCCTCCACGAAATCTAAAACAATTAGAAATTGAGCACTGCCAACTGGAAGAACAATGATTCTATTGATCGTGTTAAACCACGGCTTTCATTTTCGTTAACATGCCCATTCGGTTGCAATTTTCTTCCTTCACAATTTTCTTTTAAATGCCCTTAAGGTGAGGATTTTGCGACCTAGAAACTTCTCTCATTAATAATGAGGGCACTCACATTTCCTCTACACTTAAAATCTATACTTTCTCATTCCTCTTTTCATTTTATGATGACTCCTACGACTAGGGATGTTTTAGAGTTTAGTAAGCCGATTATTGCCAAGGCACTTCCGACAATTTTGTATAAATGCAAACTTCAAATGCAACTCGTTTTTGGTGAGTCAGTATAAATGTGTTCGTAATCGTTGAATAGAGTAGTGCTATTTTCTAAAGTAAGGCTTATATAAGTTACCTAAGAGGTATTAAAGCTCGTCAGATGGGAAAAATCGCAGTTGTTTACTTAAATGAGCAAATGACAACTGAAGCACTAATGAGAGAGTCCAGCTGAACTTTAAGAGGAATAGTACTAATGACCTAAAATACTTAAACAGATTTACATACCCATAGTAAAGTGATTGCGTTTCTCTCTTATTTAAAACGATTAAAATTTCAGGCTTCCCATCTTGTTTTACAGCAGTCATCTTAGAAACGATATTAATTTCGCTGTTCCCCTGTATACTATTTAAATATTTAAATGAATTAAAATTGTTTTGGTAATTTTTCTTTATCTAATTTCGATTTTTACTGCACGTTTTCAGACGGTTTGATTGTGTGTCCATTTTCCTGAGAATTCATCAAAGATAGATCGAATTCTTCTGGATTTTACCGTCTTTTTAGAAATCTTAGTCTCTTACATGTATTTAAACATTCCATATAATTTGCCAGCTTAACTTAACCAAAATGTACGCTTTTTTTACTTGGTTGTAACTGAGTTAATCATTTGAATCCCAACGTTTTCTACCCTTGCTTAAAGACCTGATTTATTCATGAAGTTATTAGATAATTAGTTATAATAAAAGATTACACTATAAAAATTTATTGATAGTAATTAATTTTTACTCTCAATAATGCTTATAGCTTTTATTGTTGTATTTTCAAAAAACGGTTTTCTGAACTTTGGCATTCCGTTGGATCAAGATTATGTCAGATGAGGACGACTAATGTGGATCACACTGCATTTTACAATATTTCTTTCTTAAAAATTTCGGCTTTACTCAAATTGGAATTTGCATTTCATTTGATAGTCTACAAAAATGACGGATTATTTCATGAATTCTCTCGGAAATTTGTTCATGACAAACAATACTGCAGAACTTGCGATCGATCCTTGTCACTCTCATTCACAAACCTACGAATTAGCAATTTAAATATCAGAGGATGGAATATGGCCTCTGAAGTTTATACTGCAGCATAAGAGAAAATTTTAAATTTCTTAGCTGACAAGGAGAAGTCAAGAAGAATGTATCATTCATCTGGAAATGTAACAGAGATAGATCTTATTTTATCTCCTCACTTTACGAATAAGAAAATTATAGAAAATGGAATGAGATTCTCTGGAAGATTAAAAAAAAAATTTCACCAAATTTTCTCTTCAAGGAAGATTTCGTTTGATGGGTCATAGTGAGTAAAGTAATCAATGACGCCTTTACAATATCATCAAAATCACTGTTTCTCGGACGAAATGATCAATATTTAATTTCACTTTCCAATTTTCGATTGTCCGGGTCTTATAAGTGACGCATCTTAGAATGCCATCTTTAGTATTGATAACGGATTCAGCGCGAGACTCCACAGAAATTTTCCGAAAAGAAGTTGGATATGCTTTTGCAATGAGAAGCAAAAAGTAAATTATTACAGTTGAAATTCTTTTAAACTTATTAGATTTTTTAAACCACCATCACCTTTTTCTTTGTCTTGCTGAGATTGTCAAATTCTTTCCCAAAATTCATATTCATGGATGTGGATTTATTGAGTGCTTTTGTATTTTACACTCAAAGTTTCTTTCCTCAGCCTGTCTAGAGCCATAAATGCAATCTATTCTGACGGCTATTAATCTTTTTTTTAATTTTCGCTTATTTTTATTTGATATATTTCATTATTATCTATTAATCTTCACAATTTTGCTTAATTAAACTCAATACGTCACTCAAATTTTGATACTCCATTTATTTGTCCTTTCACTGACATTAATTATAACAATAATCTCTATTGACCTATTCAAAACCGATTCCGAAGCGTTGAATTTTACGATTATATCTGCTAAAATTTATGCTGAAATAAATTTAAAAGTACCACCCGCCACACGTATTTTGAACTAGTAAAACTTCCGATGTTGACTTTCTTCTAGCTTCAAACGAATAAGACCTTAATAATGAAATGAATTACCACGAAATTGGAATAAAATGCAAATTTTCACTCTTTAAGATTTCTCCCTTTTGCCCTAAATGCATTGAAAGCTCTTTTGCATTTGCAGTGAACTTCCAAAGTATCCCCACGATATTAAGGTCAAAGGGGAGCGAATTTGAATTTCATGCTTTGTCATCCTTTCCCTTTGTATCTCTCCGTCAATGTCGCACTTTTAATACGAATAAATTTTCGTTTTGAAAATTAAATTAGATAAATAGTTATAGCTCTAAAATTACCATAATTATACAGATTTCTATTCATCTATTAATTGAAAGCAGAACAATTCAATTACAAAAGCCTACGGTTGAAGAAATATTGTTTATCTAAATTGACAAGTAATCGTTTGGGTGCTCGCTGTATTAATTAATTTAATTATCAAAATCTTTTTACAATATTTAATTTTTTTAAAAACGATTTGCCATATAGGTTCTCATCACTCAAATTTCTATTTTATAATCCACAAGAAGTTGCAGTGTTCAATTAACCAAATAGACGAGACCTCTTAATGACCTCGCGCAACTGAACTACTCGCCTGTGTCGGTTCAGATAAACGAGATTTCAAAGAGAATGACTTTTCACTTGAAGCAAAATTTGTGTAATTGTACATCTTGAAGGCAAAATTTTAGGGTCATACATTTATTTAAATCCACACGCATACATAATTGATTGCGTGCTTGGAAATAGTCATTCTCTGTGCAAAATGAGTTTAGGTAAATTTCAGTTCTATGAATAAAAGAAATATCCTGCACTGAACACCTTAGAGAGCAAATTTAGTTCACTTGTATGAACGAGTGTGCAAATTGGTGATTGTTTGTAGCTCTGGGATGATAACTAAGGGATTTTAGTTTGGAAAGGTTGCAGTCAAATGAATCCTTTGGGATCACTATTTAATTTCAGTTATTATTATGCCAATTTCGGTCTAAAGTTGAAAAAGGATTATTTTAACGATCGAAGTCGTGGAATTATATTCGTTTGTTTTGGTACTCGAAATTATTCTATCATGAGAATTGAAATATTTTACTTTTGCAGAATTAAGATAAGTCAACTTTTAGAATTTAGGCATTAGAAGCAATTTTAGGAAGGTACAAAATAAATATACTTATTTAATTATGAGGTATCAATTGATAGGGCGATTTTATTTGTTCTTAAAGTGTTAGGCCTTCGAGAAACTTAATAAAACGATTCCTATTTGAAGCGTCTATTTAGCATTTTCATTGAAATTGACAAGGGAATTAAATATGCAATCTGAAAATTATCTAAACTGACAGATTGCTGAATAAATTTAGTCTTCGAGCACTATTTATTGCAAATTTATCTAAGCAAATCAATATCAATTTTTCCCTGTTTAAACAAGGCACTCCTTTCTCTTGCGGAGATTTTTTCCTTTTTATTTGTCTGACTATTATTTTTGGAACTTGTTAAGTTCTGTTTACTTCTGACGAGTCTTATCAGTTCTTAATTGATTTTATATGTTCATTTTCATCCTACATTCGACGTCACTACAGCATAATTTTATAAAATTTTTTGCCTTAGTCAAATTATTCGTTTAAACTGAAATGATCTGTTTACGCAACTAAATAACAGACTATTAAATTAGGGAGACAGATTTCTTTTTATGACCTCGTGTTTTAAACACCTTGTAAATATATTTTTACAATCGCCATAAAGAAAATACAAAATTTATTACAAACCTCTTTTGATTTATTTATATTTCAGAGCCAAATTAGAAGTTCCTCTTTTAATACTCACCTTGAGTTGAAATTGGCAGAGGACAGATTCATGTTCTCTTACCCTGTGAATAACTATTCCTCTAATGTGGTGGGCGACGTGACCTCTGGCATGGTAAACGTGAGCGGTGACAAAAGCGTCAACTTATTTGCCAATATTTTAATATCTTGGGGGGTTCCATTGCTTTATTAGTTCCTTCGCAAGAGCGTTAATTAGCTTTAGATTTGAAAATTACCTTTTTCGAGTTAAGTATCATTAGACCTGGTCATATTTAAGTTGATTTAGACAAAGATAAATGACACCTTCCGGAGCAATAAGTAAAGTGTCATTTAAACTACGATTTTAATGCTTGTGGGTTAAAAAATTGCTAATGATATTAGAACCTTTAATTTAATCTCCAAATGAGAAATCTCGATTTAACTTTTGCATCTATTGACGATTTCCATTTTAGTACTTTAATGCTGTAAATTCATGAATTCAGGTGATAATTTTAGTAGAAGATGGTCTCAGAATTTCAAATAAACGTTGTTTCTACTGTACTGCTTAAGAGGCGTGATCAATAATAGTCTTCAGCAGCTCTAATATATTGACACAAGGCTCTAAAAGTGTTGCTTGGTTCTGAAAAGCTTGAATAATAAATTTTGTTATAAGATGAGATCAATGCGATCGTGTTTCAAATTTCAATCTTCCTTTTGGGTTTGTTCAAAGTGATTCCTTGATTTGGCATTTTCGCCTCTCTTTCCTACGTGCCTTCTGTGAATTTTTTTCAAAGTTAGTAGGAATGTTTTGATACTACCTTTATCAAGGAAAAAACCTGCTCAGATCATCACAATTTTGCATAGAATTATGAATGGATTCAACTGTCCACGGTGATTTATTTTGATTTGATTGAAACTTCAATTCGTCTCTTGAGTTTCCTTATTAACATATTAAACGCATAATCTCTTAGATATTTTAATCCAATTAGAATTTTAATATTTGTAATACCTATTAATTGGTACGTAATTACCAGATCTAATCATTGATCACCCTTCGTTCTTCGTTTCTTGGCAGAATGAGAGCAAACGTTTTGCTTTTGTGAGATTTCGCAAGAGATAAATTGAGAGAGTCAATTAGCTCTCCTTAGAGAATTAGACAAAAGTCATTTCGCTAGTCTTTTAATCAGTCCATTACCTAAATTCCTTTAATTTGTACTTCGATAAGCTAACGAGTTACTAGAATTCTTCATTAACTTGCTTACTTCATCATAATCTGTGAGTGCTTCTAAAAATTTTAACGGAGTTTGTTTCTTCTCATGGTTCTCATGGTTCATCTAGAGTAGCCAATTACAAATGGTCTTTTCCTTTCTCTAGCCATTTTAATTATCCAAGTCCTTATTTATCAATTGTAAAATAATACTTTTGATAAAATAGCGTATGTTGAGCCAACCATGAATTTAATTACAGCCTTCCTTATTAATGGAGTAATGAAATTTGATGCGCTTTATTATTGACAATTTCTATAAAAAAATCTTGCAAAATCTCATATTTAGCGGAACGGTATTTACCTTGTGACTGGTGCTTACTTGATCTGCATTGCTTTAAGATGAATCTGATTTTCTTAACACCGGCAATTAAATATGTTCCAAAGGACTTTTCTATTTTAATAAAAGTTTATTTTGTTGTTTTTTCTTAATTTAAATATATAAATTTTAAAGTTACTGTCTCTATGCAAAGTGATTGGACATTTAAGGTTTTATGCGGTGTATTGAGACCAAAAAAAGTACAATTTTATGGAATTTTATCAGATTGGTTTAGAAATTAAATTGTGATCGTTGTTTCCCAGAATAAGGTTGGTAAATGTTGCCAATTTTGCTAGCATTTCTTTCTATTCATGGACTTAGTATTTTATGTTCTGCTTATGTTTTGATGTTGGCTCCGTCATTAATCCGGGATTAACGTAGCATGAAGCATATTGCTGCTTGACTGAACAGAAATTATTCCATTAAGGATCTGTAATACTGCCTAATGCTTTTGTTTCATCAATAACAGCTAAAATTGATGTTCAAAATCTGAAATTTTAACTGTTTATTAAGCATTTATTTTCACCCCTACCCAATTTTGTTTAAATTTTGATGAGACATATCTTTAGCCAGAAGATCAGCAATAAAAAT
This sequence comes from Hymenolepis microstoma, assembly GCA_000469805.3. Taxonomy (NCBI): domain Eukaryota; kingdom Metazoa; phylum Platyhelminthes; class Cestoda; order Cyclophyllidea; family Hymenolepididae; genus Hymenolepis; species Hymenolepis microstoma. The sequence continues at coordinate 1,467,672 of LR215995.1, read as the reverse complement.
TTTACATATTCTATTTGGCCTCACCCATTTGATCCCGTTTATGCAATCATCATAAAACATAAATTTCGTAATAAAAATTAAACGATTGCCATTATTAAGAAATTCAGAGCTCTAAGCAAAGGGAAGAAAACGTGAATAGCGCCATTTGGACATTTAGTAGCAAACTTATTGTATGATTTAATAATTAATTAAACATCTCGGATCTACTCTTGGCATTCCTGTGCATTTGTTTTGCCCCATGAAGTTCATTGAGGGAATTCGACAGCGTTAAAAAATTAACTTGAAATATAATCATTAAAGGAAATTCAAAAAAGAATATCTAATATAAGTGACGATCTTGGAAATATTCCTAAAATTTCACCATTAAACACCCGCAAGCTCTTGAAATTTATTTCTTATGTAACTAACCACACTCGTCTGCTCGTACTTATATCCCAATATAAATTTGCACATCATAAAGCAACATTTCATACGGTCTTTGGGTGCCAAGAAGGCCATATAAAATCTGATTGTGTTTGAGGCATAGCTTTAGCCTTACCAGAATACAATATTGTTTAACTGTCTTAAAATGTCGAAGCATGTAGCACGATTTTTAAAAAATTAATTGTGCTTAGCTTTGGATTTCATTTCAATATTCATCTCATAGCTTATGTATTAATTTTTTACTAATATAAAGGCAATAATGAATAGTCATTTCATATAGAAAACAAATCAATTTGTACTTTTGTTATTTTCAAGTGTCGCAATTGAAGAAATAGAAGTTGATGAAATCTGTTATCGATTTTGAGAATCTCTAAGTAGATCCATAGGAGATTTTTAAAAATGGGTTGTATGCTTTAATTTGTTCATATAATATAAAAATTAGCACAAATTGAAATGCTAACTTATCACTATGTGAGTGATATTTTCCCAAACAGAAAGCATTGCTATGGACTTTATTTTTATTAAATTTACATTTTAATTAAAGAATATAGAGTTGCCAATTAACAATATAATCTGCATTTGAAAGTTATATTTAGAATTTTAATTTGTTAATAGTACATGCTTAAATTCGCATGTTTGATTGATGCTCTAAATTACGTTTTACCGTTTGAAGTTTGCATTTAATTTAGACTTGGCGTGAATGATAAATGCTACGCTCAACACTGATTCAGTTAATAATTCGTAGCGTTGAACGATTCATAACGTAAATAAACCTATCCAAAGTGTGTATATATATATATATTTAATTTAATAAAACAATATGTTTGTTTTCTTTCTGACATAGATTGATTTTAATGCACTGATATTAGTGAAATAAATGGAGAAACAATCAGTTTTTAAAATTTTCGATTAATTTTACTTAGTTATACATGACTTATCATTTAAAAAACTGTATACCTACAAAAAATAGATTTTTAATTGAACGGTAAAAGTTGAAATTCTATATATTCGAGACTTATCCTTGGATCATAATTTGAGGTGAGGAAAAATAAGAGTATTACAGAACCCCGTATAGATTATTAGACGGTAGAGTCTAAACCAATTCTCAGTGTTGCAGTAGGTTCAAAATAGTCATACATGTCTATGATATAAACTTGTATTGATATTCCCTCAAAAATGTGAACAGAAATGTATATTTTTAAACCGAATTTAACGAACTTTAGTTAAGCAAAAACGGTTTAAAGCGTATATTAATCATTTTAGGATTTCATTGCATTATCAGCAATACCAATACAAAATGCGCAATTTATTTGTTGAGAATGAAATAAACTAGGCTAAAACAGGAAATTCCAAAATAATTTACACACGTGCTAAATTTGGTGTTTGAATATTTCACTTAGATATCAAGAATGAATGAGTATTATTGGACGCAGCAATGCAAATTCTCATTCAGAAAAAAACCTTTTTTATTGTAAGCTTATAACCCAGTAAATAGAAGAAACGCAGTTTATCTTTAACATAATTTATGTCAATTTTAAACATTTTATTTCCCAATTTTACTTACCGAAAGCCAATATTTCAGAAAAGAAGATGGAACACTCAGCTTTTCATTATTCCACTTCAGCTCGAACTAACAATATTAAGACATAAATCACCTTTGTTAATACAAATTATTTCAATTACTCAATTTTATTCAAAATTTATAACTGAAGAGATAAAAGTGAAACAATATTAATCATGTTGGTAGAGATATCTGAAAATTGAATAATTTTAAATTTACGTTGACAGCAATCACAAATTGTGTAATAAAGAATTAGTGATCAAATTCTTAGGGTTTTATTTATATTCAACTTACGTTTTATGCTACTTATGCAGCTAAATCAATCTATTTTCTGAAGCTATTGAATCACTTGTAATTTCAGACGTTTACATTAATTGTCAATTATATTTTTATTTATGCAATTTTCAAAAATTTATTTATTTACCGGCATCCATGTAAACTTTATTTCTTAATAAAAAAAATAGATGACCCTTTGTGCAAAGTTATCTAAATTGATTCATTTTAATAGCCAAAAGTATTCCACCCTGGATGGGGATTGATCTTCTGCATTTCCCAATTATACCTCAGTTAATGTAAGTATTTGTTAAGCGTCAGTTTTATTAAAATTGTAATCAGATTGGTGAATTTATAATTCAGAGCGTCATTTGTAACTAGTCAAGATCCTAGTATTCGCGCAACGTGTTTTAGGGTGCAATTACTTCTTCTTGCTTGAAATAGCTAGTAAAAATAGCTAATTAGGCTCTTTGAATAACTTTAATTCTTTGGTTGAATTAAATTCACTGAACCCATTTGGGTACTTGAGAGTTCACGCTCCGAGGCTATTTTTCAAAGTTATATGGAGAAAAAACGCTAAATGTCATCGTACATTAAACGCTTTAATTAATGTTAACTTTTTTATATAATTTTGAGATTTATTAATTTTTTTATAGAAATATATTTAAAACGTTGAACTTGACTGATTACATCAATTGTATCCTTTTCTTCCAAATTTCAATTTAATCCTATTTTGATTTGATTCAATTGATACTATAATACTTTTATATCCCTTGCTAAATTATTGGTCTGCTATTTAGTATTTAAATTGTATTGTTTGTCTCTTAACTTCTACAAATATTTACCAATCAGGCACTATTAATGTAATCACTCTTGATGGGCACGCATATGTGGTAAGTTATTGTTGTTTATTGCAATTACATATTCATAACTTCCATTTATTATAATTCAAATTCGAATTCTTGAATTTATTACTGAAGCATATTTAATAACGTCGTTTTTTGTCAAACTACATGACACATATTGTTTTGTATTGATAGGGAAACACACTTTAATAAAGCATTTGTTTATCTGGTGTTAAATCGGTTCAATTTCTCGTTAATAGTTGGTCACACTGTTAGGCTAAATGTGTTTCTGTATTATTTACATGGCTGATATTTGAACTTTGAATTTGAATTAGTATACTAATTGGATTTGAAGAGAGAAAGCAAAATACGTTTTTTATACGATATGATATGCAAATTATCTGAAGGCCAAATGACTTGGAGTTTATTATTAAGTATCACTGTCAATAATTGGCGCAACTGACAATGAGTAAAATTAGAATTCTAAAACTGCAATTGATTTAATTCTTCAAGGACAAGTTGCTTGGATATGACGAACCGTGGAGTCTTGTTATAACTAGCTGCCATGAAAGAGTTTTCTTACCTGATCACGGAGGGGGTAAAGTGCATTTAGGAGGCTTTATAATTCATGGATCCAATGTGTAAGTTCCCCTTTTTTATAATGTGTAAACTTCAAATAATTAACTTTTAATAATTCATATAAATGATTGAATAATTTACTTGCTAGTAATTTTACAGGATTAAACTAACATCTTTATTACCTAAACCGAATAATCAGGTTTCATCGGAAGTAATTAAAAGTGCCTACTAGTTACAAAGGTGATATTTATATATGCTTTGTGTTTGAAACTAAATCAATATTGTTTCATCTTGTATAAACAACTACAGATGCAAAACGTTACATTTTTGAGAAAATTGGCGTTGAGTGGAGTAGCCAATAGAAAGTTTCACTTATGATCTTAAGCACTATTTTATTTTTCAGGATGATAAACTATGGCCAAAAGGGAAAATGACTATTCATATCCATCTTTTGATAACATTTGGGTTACAAATTCTTCAGCTGTCTTCACAATGGCATGAGAAGGAGAAAACTGTTTGAATTTGGACTAATTTGACAAATGGCATCTCCGATACCATAACGGGGTGCATTCAATTACTTAGTATGTTTAGTTAGAACCCGCCTTATATTGTACCATTGGTACTCACTGCAATGCAAAAATGATGGCAATATTTTATAAAAATCGTGTTGAAATTTAAACTGCTTGTTTTTTAGCGGTGTTATTGGAGAAGTCGATGCAAAACTGGACAGTTAAATTGATTTTGAAAGCATTCGAGCGAATCCATTAAGATTCAAATACGACTGATGTGATAAAGCAGTGGTGTATTATAGCACGCTATAATATATAAAAATGTATTAAAATTAACGTTAAAACAATATAAGCTTGGATACTGATATATATATATATATATAAATGAGGCAAAATATCTTAGTGCTGTTAATCTGATTCATATATAGCATTTATTATGATAGTTATCGAAGCAACAGCTTTGCAAAATTAAATATGCGTTTATGTAAATGATATAAAAGTATTTATGTTGCTAAGTGAAATGATTATATGTAAATAGTTGAGCATTTTGTTGCTATAATATTTATATCATAACTTTGTAAAGCTGATTTACATTTACAATCCGATTTTTAAGACGCTTAACAAATAAAAAAACGTATTTTTTATTCTTCTCAGCTACCAACTTCAGTGAAAATACACACTATTTTCAATGCTTTAATTAATTGTGATAATTATAAGTTTGTTTTAAATATCAAAACACAAGATCCTTATTAAAGGGCGCTTAATATTAGATATAAGGTAAAATGGCGCTAAGATAATTCCAATTAAATATGTTACCTAACTTTTGAAGCCGCTGTTATTTGTGAATAATTCACTTTAAGACAATCGCTTGGCTTTCAAATAAATGAATATTAACTTTTAGTTGCCAAGTATTCAGGGTAAAATGAAGTTGGGATTTTTACAATCACCCATTTCTTAATCTCCATTAATTTCGACATCGAAGTACTTTTGGTATCAAGCCACTTAAATTAGGGTATTGAAAAGTAAAAGGTAATTGAAGCTTCCATTTAAGAAATTAGCACAATTAGGCAAAAAATATCATAAATAAGTCAGCATTGAAAGTAAAGTCTTTTTTACTTTCTAGAGATATTTAATTCAAAATTCCATAACATCCCAGACAAACCTAGAAAACAAACATATTTAAAAAATCTTTCTATTTTATCTTAATTCCAAATTAAGTGACTTTTATTTAAATCACGCTTATTTAAGTTAAAATTTTATTCTAAATACGAAAACATAATGATCATTTATTCAATATTGATTGGGCTAATATCTGACCATCTTGAAGTTCTTGGGATGCTTTTCAAAAGCATTTTGAAGTAAAATACCAGTTGCAGTATTATAAAGAGATATATTTTTTAATGTAGAATGAGACGTTTTGTCACCTCAATTTATATCAAAATATTTTAATAATTTTTCTGCTATATATTATTTCTATTGTAATTGTGCTTTCACAAGCATTTTCAATTGTAATCTTGTTTACGCCATTGGTACAGAAAACGCAATTCCAATAGAATTTTTAATTTTATTTATTTCATTTCATATTGCAATTAAATAGTAGGTTTTCACTAAAATGTCATATTTTAAGAATTTACTTGAGTACTACAATTTTTCGTTTCTATATGATTCTTAAGTTGGTTTAAGACTTAAAATTTTGTTTTGAAATGTTAAAGTAGCTAGCGCAAATAACTATAGTGATATTTATGATACAAAACTGCAAACGCCAACTTTGGCAAATCCATTAAAATAAAGAGATATCCAACATATTTGGCCTACTTATTTCAACTTAGAAAATACTTTGATGAAATTCATAATAATAATCACTAAATGACCAATCCTGGCAACTAACTTTCCGCCCTAATAGTCCCGTTATTGTATGGCATATTTTAAAAGATTTCTTCGAGAACTTTGTCAAATGTCCAAGCATTATTTATTTAAGAATTAAGAATCGATAAAATTGCGAGAAACCCAATAAACTCATTTAAATAAATAATTTAAAACTCTCAGTTTCTTTTTAGAATTTTATTGGCCATGATGGTGGAAAAACTCCGAAATCAATAGTAGCTCCAGAGTACACTAAACTCGACAATTTACTATCACGCAGTGTCCCATAATTCTTGGGAATTTTAGCAGTTAGGCAGGCCTTCTAATTAAGAAACATAACATAAATGAAACCTGTACAAAATTGCACAGTGGAACAGATAACCCCTTCATTAAACGACCATTTATAGCAGACATCTATAACATTGTCCAATAATATCTTTTCAATAAAATAAGTTTTGTATTTGCAAGGATATGGCAAATAAATTAGAATATTTTCCTTGAATGCCTAATCATGCGATCGATAGTTTTAATTGTTATGAAAAGTAACCAAAATATTATTTCGAATTTTAGTACTTTCTATTATGTACCAATACATCACTATTTTAAACAACATTTCACATATAAACAGTTTTTGGATAAGAACATTTAGATCAAAAAATAATCATCAAGTATAGTTTAATTACTTACTTTTTTATTATAGGGACACTTTTGTCAAGACAAGTCAACTCTCCTTTGGTTGTTAAGCACTAATGGATTACTATCAGCTCATCAGCTGCAACTTTGCTTTGAGACATGAACCAAGATTTAAAAATTTTAATAGTTATGATAAATTTTAATTGCCTACATGGTCTGAATTCTCATAAAAGTGCTAGAATGTAAGATAGAATGTGTTTAGAAATTAAATGTGTTCACATATGTCCTTAAATACATGGAATGAAAAGCACTATTGAATAAGATAGAAACTGTTCTGAAACCCTAAAAAACTAAGTAGAGGGTAGGTAAGTCTTGATGCAATTTGGACAAGTTGGTTGGGATCGAAATTTGTGTTAAGTCTTAATAATCGTCAAATTGAAAAGGTGCAGGCGAATTAATTGAGTGTGTGAAGAAAATTGTAAATAAAATTGTAGACTAGCAAATCACTCTGAAAACTGCCGACTTAAGCTTAAACAATGAAAAAATGAAGGCTACTCTGCTAATAAATTTCTTCCAAATTTGGGAATCTTTTCTTATTCTCTATCTTGGTTCACAATAGTTGGAATGCAATATTGAGCCTGTTCCTAGAAATTTTCTGCAGGAATGACGCTTCCAAAAATTTTCATGGAAATATTAATGAGACTAGAACATGATTATATTAAAAGAAAAGCAACTTCTTCTCAAGACATAGACAGTAATGCCAAGAAACAATGTAATTTACAAATTCGGAACGTAAATACTAGACACAAGGTAATATGATACTTTCTTCAATAAAGCAGCATAGTTCTCGTAGCAAAAATGCTAATGCATGGTGAGTTTCTGAATTAATTTGGAAGGTTAAAATATACAGTAGTTGCTATCAAATCGTCCTAATCTTCTATAGCTTATAAACTCAGGAAGAAAAGGGTTAACTTAATTATATGTCCTGAATATTTAATTTATCTCTACGAAGGTTTTCGTTAGCAACCCCCCATACTCAGCCCATTTCTTCGCAAAGCGGGTACTTCTTTGATCCAGGCTGAAGAATACCTTTAACCACGAATGCAATCCGAGGGAAACTAAAATATTACCGAGCTGATTGGGAATATATATCCAGTACTGGGAGATATTAAAGCAGAAAAAGGTAAATAAAATCATTGCAATCTCTCTAAATAATAATATTAATTTATCTGACCTTATTAAATGGAGTGAAGTATCAATAAGTAAGCGCCAACTTAAATTCTTTAGTTATTATCACAAGAAAAGATTAGAGCGCAACCTTATCTTGAAAGGATGGTGTGCTCACCTATATTTGCTGAAATAAGAGGGTCAAAACTAAAAAAAGTTCGAGTAAATACTCGCCACCGCAGTTTCTAAGCAGGCACATTTGTGTGCAAATGACAGGGAAGAAATGATGTTCAAATTAGACATTCCGTAAATCGACTGCCAATGAATTGGCGTATATCCAACCTAACGATGTATTATCAATTTAAAATTGCATGTAAAATGCTATATATATATGCATATTGCTCAATTTTATTATTCCCTTGTCTTGATAGATGTCAATATTTTAGCAAAAAATGTCAATTTAAGGAAAAATTCATAAAAATATTAGTTACCTAAAATTGCAATTCAAAACTATGCTAATATGTTTTAGTAATTGTTATGAACACTTCTACGCTGAACTAACCATTTCGGCGATAAATCCATATACGGCATTTCAACCGATAGTGATTTACCGCGTTGATTGTACTAGAAGTTATTCAATTATGAATTGCAGGCTTCAGAGAATGTAATATTTGTAAGAAATAACAGTTGACCTAGGATAGCATTCTTAGATGATTATTTTATATTAAAGTGTGGAATAATCGAGAAATCTGTCATCACTTTTATTATTTGATCATAACGAGTGTATTCATCTATTTCGGTGATTGGGTATTGAACCAGTGTTATACGATTGTATAAATTGGAACAGAAATCACCGCGGTATCTGTGCAGGGAGTCACAATATTTATTTTCGATACTTTTTACTATTAATTTAATATCGTATTATTTCAAAACCATTTTCATTCGCCATAAATGTATATAAAATCATCGATATTATGCATCAGCAATAAATTTAGTATATAACACGAAAGAGAAATAACGTCTTCACTTTGCGTAAAATTAAAGTCCTTTTTTAAGCGTTTGGTTGAAAACAGTTTTATATATTTTTGCTAGATTGCCTAAGAAATGAAATTAAAACATCCGTATTATCAACTAATGACTCTTTGTATCTTTAACTGACGTTAAAAGTTAAATGATTAATTAATGCTTTATTTGACAGTGGCAACTTGACTATTTCATCATTTCAGTTAAAATATATATTTCGGCACAACCGCCATAATAACGTATACATCATTATAAAGTATGAGAATAAAGTGCCCATTTAAGTCTTTTAACTTCGTATTTGTAAGATAAATGTCTTATTAAACACAATAATAGTTGATACTTGTTAATAGTTTGCATGTAATAATGAATAATCAGCCTTGTTGATCGCAAAAAATAATTTTAATATTCTTATTTAGGGAGAATGAAATGTGTAATTAAGTGAAGAGGGAATATTTTCTTACTAAGAGCTAATTCTAATGATTTATCGCGAACAATGAAAGTTTAATTAGAATTTCCCTTAATAAATCGACAGCGTTACATGGAATACTTATTTGCTTACTACATTCTAGTCATTTTAGGCAAAAAATTCCGGCACATCAAATCTAATGCCACAAGCATTTGAAAGCATGAAATATACATGAATTGCTCATATAAAAGCAGTTAAAACACTTTTTATAAACGACATCTTGAAATAAAAGAAAATACCACGATAAACTTTGCTTTGTCATTCTGGTAAACCTTCGTATTAATTTAGGGAGATTTTTAGAAGAATTGGAAATATTGTATTTAATTTCAATTGTTCAATTTAAATTGCAAATGCATATCTTATATAGATAAATGTTATTTAAAACAAAATGACAACTTTTGAGAATTTTAAATAATTGAACAAGACAGTATACTTATGCTCCTGAAGATAGAATATATTTCATACCTACGATATGTCGAAGTTATACATTTTGATACATAATTAAATAGAACAAAATGATCTATTTTTTATAAATTATTTCAGTTTCTTCAGATTAATAGAGTCAATTTTATTTTTATTCTTTGCCTTAAAACCTCATATTTGCTCATGATATCAAGAAAGAACATCAAAGATTTATTCCAACTTATCGAACGTTTCAAATTTGACCTGGTGAACCCAATAACCTGGGCGCTTTTATCTGCAGGAACTGACAGTGTTATAACAGCTTACCTTCTTTCTTTTCTCATAAAATGCAAAACATTCGTCTCTCCCTATTTTAATTCCTTTAAATTATAACAAATTTTTCAGTATTTAAAGTAATTTGAATTTAAATTTTAATACAGGAAGATACAATAGATTTATGACATCTATATTATTGGTTTTTATTCCTCTTAGACTGATTATTTTAAAAGACTGAATCTATTTTATCAAAACTTCTTACAAACCTGTTTTGATGGCTACAACCAGAACGTGGTCCTTTCCTTAATGCTAGGTCATTATTGCTTGGTGATCTGTAATAAAAGTGTAAATGACTAGAATTTTGAAAGTGTGTTTGATATTTTGCTTACTTTGCCACGATGCAGAAGTAATTGAAATTTATGGTCTATTTAACCTTTTTTATTAGTAACACAAAAGTATATGAAGAACACTTAAAATTATTTTGCCAAAACTGTTGGTATTTTAATGGTGTCTCATTGACGGGGTACTGATGACGTCAGTTTAATTGGAAGAAAAGCATAAATATGCTAAAGGTCAGGTCAACAGATTTGAAACATCGTAATTTAATTTATATTAATACTGTCAAAGTTCGATTTTTATCAATCCTACAGAATAAATTAATGATATTTATACTGCAAATACAAATGGAATCGAGTTCAAGTGTTAGAAATATGTGAGTACATTTTAAATACGATTTAAGCATTTTACTTTAATACTTAAACCTTACCTTCGTATTTGGTTGCCTATATGTAATACTCGCAAAAGGAGTATGCTACTGATGACTTTATGAAAAATGCTAGATATATCGTATGCGCAGTATAGAGAGAAGCAGTAAATTTGTTCTTTTTTTATTACGAGCGATTTCAGCGACTGTCATCTCCTGATTTTTAATAATTTACAATGTAATTGCAAATAATTTTTTAAAAGCATAAAATAACACGTTCTAGTTTATAATGGATGAGTGTTTTGTTATCGCCAAATGCGTAAAACAAATTCATGTGTGAATAAAAGGTAAGAATTAAATATAAATTTATGATGGAATCAAAATATTACCATTAATAGAAGAGACTAAGTGTTGACTTAATCATGCAATGATATTTTTTGTAAAATATTTTAAACCAGATTATTATTATTTTTTTTACATCTACACCAGAAACAGTCAAAATTTGTCTAAAACTTTGCACTTAGACTAAGTTTTGGGACAATAATGACGATTAGGATAAAATTCAATGATCTCTAAGTTCGATATATAAAAAACTGTTTTAATTGCACATCGAATTTTTTTTATATATTGCACATAAATATGACGTTTACAGCCATTTAGGAGAATGGAAATATGGATCAGGGTCAACTTCAAGAAAATTATGCAAACATTTCTACTCTTTTATGGATTTTGAGTCATGTAGATAGGCTTTTTACTTTAAGCGCATAATATAATAACAGAAAAAACACTTTTTAAATGAAAATTTAAGCAGAACTTTACAATAAGCCTTGAGTTGAACAATAATTGATATTTATTGTAGCATTGTTTCGAGAAAAGAAATACAATTTTTATTGAAATAAATATTTTAAATTAACATTAAAACAACTTCATATATAAAATAAAGTATGAATGGACATTTTGCCTCGATTGGTTTTCTTCCTTAACTATATTTCAGTGTAATTTTAAAATAATTTGCTTAATTGCTGGAGGTTAATATGACATTGACAGCTTTATTACTTTAATAGTTTAGCCAAACCAGCCTGCGTTATTTCGTGAATTCTACGGAAAAGTAAGCTTAAAATGATTCAGATGTGAATTTTATTTTTAATTTTTAACAATGCATATGTGTACACATTTCTTTAGATTTTGTGAATTTCTGTATGATTTGTGCTGAATATAGCAATTTTATTTCACAATTTATGCGTTAGAATTTATGAAAAATGTAGACAAAAATACCAGAGATCCTTTTGCATTTTTTAAAAAAAAGATATTTTCATGAACACCGCAACTTCCTGGATTGAAAGTGGGACTATTAATTATTTCAATTGCCCCATGGATCCGTTTAATTCTGCAAATCGCTTAAATGGGTGTTCAAGTGTAATGAAAATTGTACTGCTGGAACAAAAAATTATACTTATTGAAGACGATCACTTGTGTTTTTTAAATACTGCCATTTCTTACAAAATATTCCGAAAAATCCGGATAAAGGTTAAAATTTTGCCCTAACTTGGTCTTAATAATAATTTCATTTTAAAAATATATATGAATTGAATTAGGGAAAAATAATAGATAATTTTTAAAGGGATTTACCATCTTAAGAGATGACAGTTGTAGAACTTGTAGTAATCTCTAGTCCATTAAATGGTTTCAAGTGGAATCAGAAAAAGAAGAAGATTCAAAGCTCTATTGGTTTAATTTGATTTATGGAACTTTTATAATTTGACCAATTGTTGTTTTATGAATAAATATGCAAGAATTTTATTTGGTAAGGTTTAATAAATTTCTGCTTTTGAAGGCAGAGACAAAATTGGATTGTGAATTCAAACCAAATAATGGGGATGATATGAATATGTGTAGAAGAAGTCTTTCATTTTAATTTGTAAAAAAAGCATTTTTGAATGAAAATGTTGATATTTAATGGAAGTTTACCGTGAGTGATTCAGATATGCATGAAAAAAGTTAATGGCCAACCACTCATTCTTCTCTAGCAATTCTGTCAAGAGAAGATAGAAAATTTGCGATAGTCTTTAGAAGGAACTGATCAGTAAGTACTGAAGTTTACCCACGAAAATGGGGTAACTCCTCTGATGAAGGGTTTATAAATAGTGAATTCTCTAACATAAAACACATCAAGTGAAGAGACAGTTGCATGAATAAAATTCTTCTTGCTTCGCCCTTTTTCAACCTTCCATTTGTAAATTATTAAACTCTTATTTCCATATTTTCTATTCCTCAAAAGAAAAATAATTTTTTCTCTGTTTCACTTTCCTTTGGTATAGTAAAATATTATAAAAGCATCTTGTAAGTAACTACTGATCTGTATTTTGAAATTAAACGTGTCCTTCTTTTCAGAATTCTGAAAATATGGCCTAAATCTGTATTTTAATTCGAATGTCAAAAAGTAGTGCCATATATATGAAAATAATCACTACAAGTTGCACACAATTATATTGCGTAAAAAATTAAATTATATTTGTGCGTTTTTTCTTACAAATTCTAATTCAAAAAATTATGACGACGAACAATTACGGCTTAACATTCAAAGTTCTAAACTTAGGAAGTTTCGAGTGCGCGCTCTATCATGTTCGCAAACAGTATTAGGTAAAAGTATTTAATATGATTATTGATTTAATCATTATACTGCTTACATTTTATTTTCCGTATTACAAAATTAAATAACAATCGGTCATATTTTAATGAATGATTTGAGTGGTCTGTGGAAATGCCATGTAAATATAGAATTTTCATTTTAATTTATTATTTAGCGTCCTAGAAATACGTTTAATAAAGTGAGAGTGCACATGCTAAAATTTAAGTCCACATTCCTTTGATATTATATTTTAGATGAAATATATATTGTTTAAATTAAATTTCGAAGAAGGCCTTAGGAAAAATATGTTATAAGTCAGAGCAAATCTGTTCCAGATCTAATTTCAGAGTCAGGTCGGACAAAAGTTTGGAAAGAATATTACTTTGTAGGAGTTGATTTTGTTGCATTGCTGCTTGAAGGTAAATCAAATTACCACAATAAAATGACTCGAAGACAAGTAAAAAAATTAAAAAAGGGCACATTTTTTATACCCTCTGCTATTATTAGATACATTTATTATCTCCTATGATATAAGCAATATTTTTGCAGAAATTTTACATTCGTACTATTAAGTTTAAAATTTAAATTTTTTTTGATTTTATGTATTTTGAATTATTTAGTTTTTATGTGACCTTAGAGAGAGATATTATTTATATTCCTTGAATTTAAGTCAAGCTAAAACCGTTTCAAATCTTTCGATGATATTTTGCACTTTTGAACATTTTTTGCTATCGGCATTTAAAGTACGTCCATCCAAAATAATTTTTAGAGTACGTCACATTGCTGACAATGAACTATTTCAAGAAATCCACGCATTTTGATTGAATAATGCAACATGAAATTTAATTGGTTGCAACCTTTAATTGGACACTATTGTTACTTGTAGCATTATAGTTTATGGAAGCATTAACAAAAGATTATTATTCCATTGATGGAATTAAATGTGTAGACATTATGAATTTTTAGTCTTATTATTCCTGTTTGACGTAAATATTTGACAATTTAAAGATCAAAAGTTGATTACTGATACGGTGATCCGCTGATATTTGTGAAAATGACGTATTGATCTATTTCAAATGCGGAAACTTAGTTAATTGCGAGAGGGCGTTAAGAAATTTAAATTGATTTAATGCTCGTGAGTTAAAGTTAAAATGAATATTTGTTGAAGGAATGCCCTCTCAATTTAATATACAACGAACCCTGTAAGTTGAATTAAAATTAATAGGACTGAATTAGCCAAATTGAAAATTTCAAGAAAATACCCCTATATTCAGGTCATATACGCGTTAAAATGGAAATAATAGTAATATGTGAAAAAATAAACGTTAATTAACATTTCCATGAAAAAATTCAATTCTAACTTTCAATAAGTGTAGTATAAACTATTTTATGATACAGCACAATAAAATGATCGGGTACTTCAATGCCATATTCTTTCGATCATGTTTCAATTGAATTTAGTTCACTACTATTTCTGTTTAAACTGTAAATGACCTCACTTTTGGTTACATTTTTTATATGCTGGGGTTTCTGTTTGATTTTGGCAATAGTTTTAATCGGTAACACGAGCACAAATATTTGTGGTTGAATGTATTGGGTTCATTAAATTAAGTACAAAGGTTCGAAAGACTGAGGCACGAATGCCTGTTTTGAGGCAGTTATTTAATTTTGCTACTTTTAACGGATATATAGAATAAATATTCATTTTATTTTTTCATTAGATTGTATAAAGTGAGATTTTCAATGATGCCTAATAGAAATAATTTATTGAAGTGGTCCGTTGGAAAAAATTCAAAATTATTATTTACTTTTATAAAATGACCTAAATTTTCAAAAATAAAATATAAGACACAGAGATGCAAATTAAAAATATGTGCGTAAACGTTTGAAAATTTAAGATTCCTACTCAATTCAGGATTTTCTAAATCACATTTTCATAATTTCTAAACAGAACGCATTTAAAATTGTTTCGATATCATGAAAGGCATTTCACTAAAATTTAATTAGATGCTTTTATGTAGACATTATCGGATTTTTTCTGTGAATACGTTTAAATTTTGTTATTATTTGGGCAAAAACAAAGCTTATACCATAGTTGTTCGCAATGAACTAACCTCTAAAATTTGAATTATATTGCATATTCAATCCTAACTCTCGGATAAATTGTGTTTAAATTTTCATTGAAAAGCTTTATTATTATTCTTCATACGAATTGAAAGTCTTACATGAATGACTCCACTCGTGGTCGCGAAATTGGCACCAACATGGAAGTAAAATGAACGTTTTTGATTTAATCATGAAGAAAAGGTGCGATCTTTAAAATTTGTCTTCAATTTTTCACGATGTGATGTGATTGAAATAATGCATTTATATTAAATTCGCACTGTTAATTTATGTCTTAAGAATTGCCTTCGCACTGGACACTTTTACTATCTACTTTGCTTATATTGCATTTCTTTATACACCGTTGGTCATTGTGCTAATAAAACCCACCGACAGAGATGTGAATTAGATGATTTGCTGCAAAGAATGTGGTAGGTTTTTCAGTAAGTTACTAAATTAACCTTCCATAGACTAGTATAACTTGTTAATATCACTTTACTACATTGACGGAGTGAAAAGTTTTGATAAAATGTTAACCGTAGTAACGAAAGAAACATTATTTATGAAGATGTTCGTATCATACTTACAAATCAATGTTCGAAATTATATGTATATTAAAAATTGAGCTGAAAATTTAGCTTTAGATCTTTAATCGTGTTTGTCGATTTGAATAAATAAAACAAGTTATCAAACTGGAAATCACCTCAAAATCGCAAACGGAAATTTTTACGTCTTTACATTTACGTTGATTTATTATCCTATCATGAGTAGCCAAGAGCTGTGGAAAGCTATGTTTATTATTACATATTTAATTTAAATTATAATAATGTTCAAAGAAAGTGAAAACATATTTATGGCCAATTCTTTTGAAATAATATTTCTTTATAAAATTGTAAAAGTGTTTGAAGAACACGTTTCAGTCAATATTATAAATTGTCAATTATTATCTTTTTGCGATAATTCACTTTCGCGATTTATAGTAACGGCATCTGAATTAATTTTTGTAATTATATAACATAGTTTTTCTTGAAAGGAATTTTATTATGACCTACTAATCACCATAAAATGGAAAGTAAGTGAGACTTTATCGATATTTTGATGTGATACGGGAATAGTCACCATTCTATCTTCCATTTAATAATATGTCTATTGAAAAATTTCGTTTACGCTGGCATGTTTTCAATATACAATAAATTTGCTTTAATTTTTCTGCCAATTTCGCATTCAAGTTCAAATTTTTTACGATTTCTCGATTTTTTCTAATTGTATTTATATTATCAGATTATTCCAAATTTGAAATCGATTTAATCGAATTCAAAATAATAATGAATTTAAAAATTTGATTTAGGTTAGCTTGAATGTAGTGATCCATGGGATTTGAATGCATTTTTAGTCATTTTAAAGAACAAATGGCATCTGAAGTGTGTGTTTTGATTTATGGCTGTGAATTTAAAAATATAGTCAATTAATCTACATTCTTGAATCCAATATACATTTCCAGTAATTTTGACTTATTAGTTTGTTGGTTATAAAATTATTAATGATTAATATTAATTTAAGCAATTGAATTATAAAATATGAAATTCTGAAAATGCTTATAATGAATGTCCTTTTTATTTTGCTTTTAAATTATGTCTATACAAATTTAGAATTAAAAATCTAGGCCATGCATACTGCAAAACTATCAAAGATTACTACTAAAGTGTCTGCCTTTGAAAATAAATTCAAGATTCAAAATTATTTCAATTTTAAAAAGAATATAATTTTTGTACTTGTTTTAATCAATTCTGCAATGAGTACTTCAAAGTACTTCACTTTTATTTCTAAATTAAACGATATAACATCTGATACGAAATTTAAATGTGCTTACTTTCAACAACTGCATGAAATTTCAAATTGAAATTTGTAAAATATAACAATTGAATAGCAATGTACTTTGCAGCATAAATTAAAAATTCGAAGAAACAAAGCTAATAAATTTAGGCAATAAATTAAAAATTTACTTAATTATCACTCAAACTGGAATGAATCTTAATTTTCAAATTGAGGAGATTATGAGTAACCTTTGATATCTCTTCACTATAGACTTAGAGCTGTTGATCAGAATCAGCGGTAAAATAATCATTTAATATGCGAATTTTTACGTTTGCGTCATTACAACATCGACTTTTATACTTCCACCAATCATCACTCAACTAAGTTCATTATAAATAATGCATGATGTTTTCTTTTTAATGACCTAATAGGGTCTTTTGAATCCCACTTACCTTCTAATTACTTACCAGAGTGACACGACATCACGACAACAATGCATAGAATTCATTCATGTAATAAGTCATTGAATTTTGAATGATGATAAATGTGACCCCCTCGACCAAACTCAGAAATAGTGCAGTTGCTTATGCAACCCCTCACAGATCAGCTAAACTAAATGATAGTTATTAGATTTTGGAACTGAAAGTCTATTCCAACGATTGACCTGTTTAGTTAGTCTAAGTAGTTTTTAGTAGTAAAATGCTTCGAAGCAATTTCTCTCTCCTTCTTTACTATGTTTGACTCTAAAAGTCCAGTTTGGAACACAATTTATCTGTTTTTCACAATCACAGAGATATTCTCTCGCTGCTCTTGACCTATTACCAACAAAATCAACTCCGTATTATCCTCATGTTTCCATCGCCTCTTTATTTTTCTAATGAAGTTCAGTAGAACGCAGGCGCAATTATCTGCAGAAACGATTTCAAGGAAAACTTGGCTCAGCCACTAGAATTTTTTAAATTATAGTCCTGAAACCAAAATTGCCTAAATGCCCGCCCTCAGCAAAACAGAATTTCTTTTAGTCAATCAAGATAATTGTGTTCAAGTGTTTGCCACCTGTGAAGTAGCATTTCTCCACTTAAATCAAATTGTGGCAGCAATGGAGCAGATCTGATTAAGTGAATTGGCCTTTGTAGTTTCAAGTTACAGGTAACACGTAATTACATTTAGCTGTGCCAATGCAACCTCTATAACATGGTATAGTTTTAAACAAAGATAACTGACTTCAAATTTTAAATTATAAAACAGATCAGGTAAAATAGTGCGGTTTCGATTCCTAAAATTATAATGCAAGTGCGTCATCCACTTAAATTTTGCCCATATTGTGCAGTGCAAACTAGCGGGGTAAATGATATTTTTTTCTGCCAAATATTAGGAATAGTCACAATGCCAATAAAAAATATTGTGTTTAACAACTCGAAGCGATTTTTTTGGTATATTTGCAATTAACTGCATTCCAGGAGGATTGGAATCTACTGTGATGGCGGTTTGTATTGCATAGGTAAAACGGAAAAATATTGTGGCTTAACTTAAAGAGACACAATGCATATTTTGAATATAAGCATCAGAGGCTATTTACACATCTGTTTTGAAATCATGCAGCAAACTATTGTTCATCTACTTTTGCTGTGTTTCACTGACATGGAGCTTATTTATAGACTACTGTTATGAGCAAGTTGACTCTGTAAAAAATAATGACTATTTATTGGTTGAGGAGTCTCTGCACTCGTGTCCTCATTTGTTCCTTATTACAAGCAGCACCACGGCCGAACGTTCTAGAATGTTCCGACGCAAATGAGATTGTTTATTTTATTCGTACCATGACCGTATAATTATTGATAAAAATGTTTTCGCTTCTTCACTGATGCTATTTGACTCTCTCATAAAAATATTTCCAAAAATAAGTGATTTAGTAATGGAATTTTAATTATCATGTCAGATACCTATTGTATGCCTGGGTTTTTTATCAGCTAGAAACATTAATTTCCATAATGTCATGTTATTAAAAGTTAACTTAAATATTTCCCATTTATATCATCATAGGGGAATTAAAAAATTGTCTTTAAAATACGAGGTGATTAATATTTTAATAGAGTTTTGTATTTTGGATAAAAATTCAATACTTGTAGACAAAAGGTTTTAAATAATCTGCAACAGTCAAATGAATACATTCAAAGTACTTAATATACACTTTTCCATCCTTAAATTTTTATACCTGTTATTTGATTATCATTTTAATTCAGTTCTTATATGGATTGCGTCACGTTTAATTTAAATTTGAGTGAATAGTAAATATCAATGACATATTTCCATTAGCAATCATTTATCAACGCATAATAAATAAATAAATAAACGCGTTTATTTGCGAAGAGTAGTCAAAGGGTTGTAGAAATTATTTCCAATCAGGCAGAGAAAATATTGACAAACATTGTCGGAGAATCGAATGCTTTAACAGCAATCCGATGTTTTGACTTTTAATGAAATTACGTTATTAAAATAATTCAACTTCTCAAAAATTCATCTCTTAACTTCACCACCCTATCTTACATTTGTTACCAAGGTATATTTTTAAGTAAAAATTGCTTCATTGTGAATATTCATCCTTCAAAACGAAAATTAAATTGAAAGTTTCTTTTTCAAAACACTTTATTCATCAGGGATCTAAATTAAATTGATTTAATTGATTTAAATTAATTAATTGATTTAAATTAGTCAATTAAATAAATATGTAGCAATGGGTCCATGCAAAGCGTTTTAAATTCATTCGATAAAATCCTTTTATAAAAGACATTTTGCTATATTCTAACATTTTTCAGTCATGTCTTAAACAAAATTTACTTTTAAGGAGTTTGTTAATTAAGATTGTCAATCCGTATAAGTTGTGATTTCACTGGGATTCCCCTAAATAAACTGAATATTTTTATGGCATTTCATCATATTATTTACTTATGAAATTTCAGAGCGTATGCCTGCACAAAAAAGCAAACATTGGTTTTCATAACTAATATCTGGTCTTATATTCGAATCGAATGTTCTTCCCCGGTACTTGCATATTCCATTTTTTTTCTAACGGATCACCAAATCCCGTAATCAGTCTAATGAGCAAATTATTGTCCAATTAACTATTCATATTCTGCTTCGCTCTATGAAATATTCTGTGAATCAGTGCGCTCTTTTTGCAAATGCTAAGACGTCAGCATCTGCTCCAGTAGATTAAAAATGTGTGTGGTCGACTTAATATTATATAAAAAGTATTTATATGAAAAATTGATAGTTTCTCTTCCGAGGTATCAACTTTTCTTTTTTTTAGGTTAATAAATTTACTCCTTCTGCTTGCTGACTTAATTTTATAAAAATATTTGGTTTAACCATTCAGATAATCAGGATATATGTCTTATTGTCTTAAATTACATTAACGTTGAAATTTCTGTCCATCTCTTTAAGGTTTGTTGATTTGTAAATGTGGATCTTAATTTTATTTCAATTATGATCTCAGAGAATGAGGTTTCTTTTCAAATATATACTTAGGTTAACAACAAATGAAGTGTTTACAAAAAAAATAAAAAGTAATTCTGATTTTACATGTTATATTTCAGATTCCACATAATCAGTACATCGGAGCTGGTTGTAAGTTTGGTATATTAAGAAGATCGATGATTTCTTTTTAAACTAAACATTCCTATTCACAAATTTACTGAATGATGACTCTTGAAGATCACGCCAGGAATGCAAACTAAAAGTACACTAGCAATTATTTCAAAACATTTTATGTTGATTTTAAAATTAAATATATCTTTATATTCAAAAGCACGATTTTGAAAAGCCAGTTAATTTTTTTCTCTTGAAAAAGTGCCTTCCTTTGCTAAATTTTCAATTTTGTTCAGAGAAGTCTTTGAACGGTTGGTTAACATACTGCAAAAATGTATGAGATGCACTGTAGTTTCAAATCGTGTAAATTTTGTGTTTTGCTGCAGTTATACCAAATTTCGAAATAGTAATGGTAAAGATTGCAATTCTGATTTAAGGCCGTGTATACAAAATTCTAATTCTACGCTCTCCAGTTATCGTTCGTTTGATCTTGTGCAGAATATATTTATGCGGTTTAATTAAATTTCGTAGAAATATTTTGACCGAAAATTGGTTATTTTTTCATTCTTATGAATTTCTTACTGATTTAAAATGCTTTGACATATCACTAAATCGCAAATGATTAAAGGACGCATAATATTCTTTAACAGCATATTAATCGAACCACAATTTACGATGAAAATATATATTTTAAGTTAAACAATTTTTTTAAATTATAAATAATTTTGAGAGCAAAAGATATTGAAAATTTCATTACTTTTGAGGATTTGTGAATTTACCGCCATTAAACTGGTTTATTATAAAATATGTACTTTCCTTAAAGAGATAATATAGATTTAAAAACCTTTTCAAATACTTAAATTTTACCGCTGAATAATATGCATTAGGCAACATTTTTCGAAAGCTAGGATACGAGAAAGACGATAACATAAGTTATTTGCACAGTTTATTAAATTGAGCAAATTGATTTTCAATTTTTTGTTTGCATTTTACGGCTAGCGGCATTCTTCTCAGTCTCTGAAGTGTAATATGTAGTTTACCTCTCTGGCCAGTCACGAATTCGGAAGATCGTCAGAGGTTACAACTGCGACGCCACAACAGACAAAATGAGGAGTTATTGCAGGACCAATTTTGTTTCCTTGCTGTAGTTGTAAAGTGCATTTAAAAGTGGCTTTCGTAGAACAGTTGTGAAATAAATTCGTTTTATTTTAACTTAATTTTTAATAGAAACTTCATCTTCTTCAGGTTTTTTGCGCCCATCCATCCTTATTTGTAAAATAGTATTTTATTTAAAGTGTTCATAATCTCTTTCTTGCAAAAGAAAATTACAATTCTATAAAAATTTCCTCTTAGATGAGCTTTTATATCATTTTAGATTACATATACTTTTGTATGAACTAATAAATGAATTATTGTTTTAGTTAAATCAAATTTTAAATCTATCATGAATCTGTTGTATTGAAAAAAACTTTCCTTTCAGCAGAAAATTCAAATTACGGTTTCTCAAGTGGTAGAATTTAATTCTTTCGATAAATAGACATTTAAGTAGTCTTCCATTTTCTTGCTTATTCAGAAAAATATTTTCGAATCATTATTTTTAGTAATAAAATTCTTTCTATTATAGGTAGTGCGGGTGAAAACAGTGATTTCCCATAGGCATTGAAAATGAATTATTTCTCCTTTCTTTTGGCAAACATCTTCTAATAATTACTGATTCCATCTCCGCAATTATGCCTGCTTAACTCTTGTTTATTGTTTGTATACACTTTTTCGACTGAAATAATGAGGTTTATTTAGGAAGAGGTAATTAATTTAAAACTTAATTAAGTGATTTAATGGGTCTTTATTTATATTTTAGTTTTATTTAAATGCAAATTATAAAATTACTTTGGTCTGTTTTCAAACGGTTCTGCAAGCTCTTTCTCTGCTTCTCTTTCTTTTTCTGCCAAATAATAACAGAAACAACATTAATGGTTAAACTTATGAGTTGAAAAGTGAATTTTTATTGAATTCAATTAAAATGGAATACAAAGTCCCAGTTTCCTAATGCATTCAGAGTAAATAACTAATATCATGGTTTGAAGACCCTTTAATAATTTCATACGATTAAGTATTGTTGAAATTACAACCGTTATGCAAACGTAATTGGATTTTAATGAGTGAGTATTTTATTATTTATGAAATAAAGACAGCGTATGAAATACTAAACCACATGTTTCAACGTAACCACAAATTAGTTTAAAACGACTGGTTTTCCAAATATAACGATTTTACTTTCATTTCGTGTGCTTTCTGAATTAGTTTTACACCCCAAGTAGCGAAATAAATAAATAAGCTTCTAATATACGCATAGAAGTATGGCATGAAATGCAAAATGCTATTTTTTCATGCATAACATGAGTTCAACTTTACCAAAATTGAGTTCTGCTAAAACAACGTAAGCGGATAAAATAAAACAACAAGGCTTATTATTATAATTTAAAAACTAATTTATCGTAAATGAAAGTTGTGATTCAGTATTTGACCAATAAATGGTCACTAATTCCAAAAAATTATGCATCAAAATGCCCGTTGCGTGAATCGCCCGAGACCCAAATAAACAAAAAAAGATAAAATGAATATTCCTGCCCACAGTATTGTCCCGCTACTCCTAATTACATTTTGCTGGTTTGGCCTTGCTTGCTTTTCCCAAACTAAAAACGCTATTTTTGCAGCCAATCCTACGGGTTATAATAATAAATTATAGCCATAATTCCTAATAGTGGAGTCACCATGCTTTCATGCATCGGCGTCACTCAGAAATGGGCGCTTTTTAATTCCATTTTGATGCAGTTCTTTATGATGCATTTTGAAGGACAATTAGCGGAGCTTCCTAATTGAGCATATGCTCTTCGTCAAATACACACATTTGTAAAACTAAATTCCGACGACTGTTTGTAATTAGCTTTTGATATTTTTTAAAACAATCCGTTATGAGCGCTATTGCCTCTTATGAAGGACGTTTGTTGCTGCCTTTTGCTTATTTTCGTTCGATAATTTCCCGCAAATGACTATTTTGCGATAATAGAGTTGCTTAAATTCTGGCCAATAAAACATTAATTTAACTATACTTAAACGACAGATTTATTGACAAGTAAATGAGCGTTTATCCTAAAACATTAAGGACAGTTTTTTAAAATGATTTAGTCAATCATTTCGGTAAAATTCCGATTTTTTTAAAGCGTTTTCTTTTATGCCTACAGCACGAAAGCTTGGTCTTGAGCCACCATATTAAGAATCTCATAAAAATATGTTTCCATATAATCCGTCAATCAATTTGATTCACAGAGTACGGTTGATTGGAAATATGCCACTTTGGATGAAAAGGCTAAAATATACTAAAATCCTGCAGATAATCCACGCCTGAAATTTTTATAACGCTTTCAATGAAAAATGATTTTCAATGTCAAAATGCAAAGTATTTTGAAATCTTTTCAATAGCCAAAATAATAAAATTTTAATTTACATTTTTTTCATTCTTTTTGGTAATTGTTGATGATGCTGCTCTCATTTCATGCTTCTTGGCAAATCCATCCAAATTGTACATATCACATTTTCATAAAAAAGAGTGATGAAAAAGTGGCAAATTATGAACGGCTTTCCTACAGCTATAACTATTGAGTGAACATAATAGCTTAGCATAGTTTTAAAAATAAGCATTGCTCTTGAAAACGCTTCCTAGTAAGTACAAATCAAATCGTTATTGGCAATACCTATTCTATTACTCTCCACTTAAATTACAATTTACTATTTATTCACTCTCCTTCATCACTTGATGTGTGACTAATCTTTCCGTTGCACAAAAGTATAGGCTTATCTTGATTATAAGGACTAAGAGATTTGATGTTCATATTTTTTTGGGGAACGAGCAATACAAAAAGCCCTCTATTATTTATTGAAGCCCCACGGTTTATGTTTGAATCATCACGAGTCCACATTTTTTTAAGCAAACATGATTCCAGATATTAGTGAAATGAAAGTTTAAACACTTTATTTGAAAAACGATGCTCAAATAGTTTCCTTTTTCATGTTAAGCTAAAACATTTTACAGCTATGAATATCTTAAATTTTCTAATAGCATTAACCAAGCATGCTTTAGTTAAATCTGACTTAAAACGAAATAAAAAATATAGATGAAATAATGTAGATAATTACTATGTACATATGAAAACGGATAGCCACCGACATGTGGCGCTTTGAAGGTCTCAACAAACCTTCTTAATGCATTTTTAGCTGATACTCCAATGAACCATTTGATGCTATTCATTAAGATGCCTTTAATTTTCCTTTATTAGACATATTCGAATTAAATGAATATTAATAATTCAAAATGCATTGCAGATTTTAAATAAGAAAACTTTGTATGTTTAATGCAGAAAAAACGTTGATGTGTCGTAAAAATGTTGTTTTTTAGACATCAATGATTTCTTCTAATATAAAATATAGGTCTATTCTACCGGTGTGCTTCTTCATTATTTAATCTGTGCACCTATTATTAATTATCACTCAAGAATGGATAGCTATTTTTGCACTGTTTAATTATTTTTATATGGTTAATAATCATGTAAATTATAAACTATTTGTGGGGCAGATTGCTGATATTAAAAATTGTGCTATTTTGTTGTAGAAATTTTTCATCAGATGCAAAAATCCTTTGCTAGTAAGCTTTTATTGACAAATAGCCAAGGGTTAATGAAGATAAATTACCAATTTTTCTAAAGAAAGCGTATGCGACTAAGGTGTGCTAATATTTAATGTATCCAATTGTACTGGAACAAAAATTTCATAAAACGTAAATAGTCAATGTCAATTAGCAGAAAAATATATTATATGCCAGACAAGTCGCTTTCGCTACTGCCAATTAACTTGGGCTAAAGAAACCATAGTTATATTGGTTTGAAATCGATAAATTATTTAAAAGATGTCTTCCAATCACTCATAATGGCACGAAAAATCGTTAAAGTTGTTCTTTTAACTTTACTAATAAATCCTGAATATTTTGCAGTATTTGCTAAAAATAACTTTTCAACTTTTATTTTGCTCTTTTTTATTTATTTCGATCACTTTAAACATTACTGGATTTGAAATCAGCCAAGCCTGTGATTATAGTGAACCATTTGTCCAGGTAATGTGGAGCAAGTAACTGTAAGTCAATTAAACGTTGATTTTAATTACATCAAATAGACCAAGTCATAATGTCATCTTATCATACATAGATTGATATCTACTCAAGTCTAAAATTTTAAAAATTTAAAAAATGTATGAACTAAATCATGATCAAAGTTCAAATGTAAAATTATTATTTTCTTAAAGTGGGAAATCTTCAATCAAATAAAATTTTACTTCTTTTTAATAGAAGGTAAATTATTTTAGGTCCGTCTGAAAATTATTCAAAACATAATATTTGCAATAACAATAATAACAATATGTTAGAGAAAACTTTTGAAAACGTATTGGTGTTTGAGAACTACACCTTGAAATTATAACGCAGATCATTTCTGACAATTGTGTGTGTGTGATGAAGAAGGTTGCTCTACTTGCAGAGCTCATTATAATTTGGTCATCGCGAATTACAAATCTGCATTTTTGTCTTAAATAGCTGTGATTTTAGTGCCGCTTTTGAAATGTTTTATACAATGTTCAATTTTACTAATTTTACTGCCCAAATTATTGTGAAATGGATAAACAGAATGCATAGCCTTTTAATTTCTTCAAAGATTTAATAAATCACTTTCGCTACACTCGCGGTAACTATTAACTCAGTAGGTTTCCTTACTTATCAGCTAGAAAGCTTATAATAAATCTTGATGGTTGCGGCTGTCCTTCTCAAATATTATAGTGGCCGAGAAAAGTTTGGCAAATGTTTGAGAGTACAACCTGTAAAACAGCTGTAGTCAAGTATACTCTACTTATCTGGATGAATCAACCTCCATTTAAAAGAATTTTTTAGTTTACTTTGCTCCGAAACAGAAAAATCACGTTCTCTTCACAATTTTTACAAAAGCGATTAAATACTTAACGTAACTCCCAAAAAATGTTTCTTTTTAAACAGATCGATGATACTTTCGCCGCTGACATCTTTAAAATCAAAACGCACTTTCATCGAGGATGTGATGCATAGTATATACCATGGATTAATGTTTCCTGGACTTCCTTCACTTTTGCTATTGTAAGCAAATCATTACAGTTAAATGTGAAAGGTTTGTGAACGTTCGCTATTTTGTAAAATTTTTTAAACTTGGGTAATGCAGCATCTATCGCTATTGTTTAAATATTCTTAATTAATCCAATTTAACTCACATGTTTTTACAAAGTTATATTTAATTTTGTTTCAAATGGACAAGAAATCTGATATCCGTATTTAACGCGGACCAGTAACCTTAAATATTTACCCAATTTTGTTTAAAGTGAAAAGAAAAGAAGTCGGTTTAAAGCAATTTGTTATTCCAATTTTCCATAAAATCCTCAAATAAAAGTAGCTGATTTATTAACTTCGGTAAGACAGTAAGAAATACACAAAAAGTGTGAGCAGATGATAATATTCTTTATATAGATTGCATTAGATTTATTTCTCATTTGTTCCACCATTAATTAGAATCCAGTCAAACACAAAACAACCCTTTTTAAGGATAAACCTCAAGAGTGACAAGTCTTTTGTATTAGAATTGACCTTTTCAAGTAAATAACAAATTAACGCTTTCACGGTAATATTATGTTAGCATGGTTTTCCATTGATGATTTTTTATCTGCTAAAAAATGATTGACTGTTAGATGGTAACCAGTTTTAAGATGAAACTTAGAATGAAATATTTAAGCATGGGTCACTAATATTCCCCATATTCATTAAAATACTCCAAGTAGAATGTTTACTAGGTTCTATCTTACTTCAAACAACTGCTGTTACTTTACGCTACTTGAGATATCAATCGTTTTTCTTTTTTTCTCAACCATCGCAGTGCTAAAGCATTTATGAAATAATATTTGAAAAATTCGTTCCTTGAATTAAATTAATTTGAATGACAAAAAAGTCTTCATTGTGATAGATAATGGTACACTAATCAAACAAACATTGTATGAAACTGATTTTAAGAAGCTGGCAACATATTTGGAGTTTCCTTTGAATCTAAAGCCAATGACTAGCAATAATAGGCCAAATAGTTTCTTTTCCAATTTACAAAGTGTCCTTACATTTCTGTTCCGTAAATATGCTGACACATAATCATAAAGTTATCAAAAAGGCAAATCACTTTATTGAAACAAATTGACGATTTGTTCTAGAGAATATATATCCTATATTATGAGACAAATTTCGAATCATAATCCAGGAAAAAACATAATAGCGATAATTTAACGAATGTTCATATGTTATATACACATTAAGAATGACTTAATTACTAAAAAAAATCAAGTGAAACAGGGGCTTTTATCAAATTCGTTTTTGTAATCAATCATTATATTGGTATTAGTTAGGATTAATACAGCAGGAATGCCTTTCGCAGCTTAGTTAACGTTGAAACAAAACTGAAAATGATGGTCTTATATTCATTTTTTCTGCGATTCAGGAAAATTGATTGAAACCTGGTTTTCATATTTGAAAAACTAGATGTAAATTGTACAGTAATTATCTGAGCTTTTACATCTTACAAATTCACAGATAATATTAGCGTAAGAGTCAGTTGATTTTAAGGAGTTTTTAAATCGATCTTTCATCAATATTTATTGGTTAAATTCGTGAAGTAAACGATTGAAATGCTTCTATTTCTAACTTGTCTGAGAATTTGACAATAATAGTGAAGTGCCAAATTCTCACTTTTAAAAGCGCATAGTGCTCCTCATAAGAATATGCTAAGATCATATTTTAAATTTGAATCATCTTCTAGGTTAGAAAGCTGCTTTGTAGAAAAATTTGATATTACTAACCTTCATAGAGATTTTATTAATAAGTTAATATATTTTTAGGAAAAAAAACTTTTAACTTGCAACCTGACTTTGAGTGAATAGATTGCTTTAACTTTAATTCGATGGAAATGAAAATTCGACTTCTTGCCAAAATTTTACGTAGTCCAATCAAAAGTATAGAAAAGATTGTAGGACATTTTCCTTCTCCTCAAATTTTAAATTTTTTGTAGATTAATGCCAACCATCAGCAGCATAAAGAACTTCATATCTTCATTATTTAGAAAATTGTGCCGGCTCAGCTTATGGCCTTAAATAATGAATGCAAATGAGGAATATTTCATTATATTAACGAGTTAATTAGCCATTACGAATTTTACCAACATTGGCAGCCAAGGCATATAACGCTTATTCGCTCAACACTATTTAAGAAATACACAATATCATTGCGAGTGGTAACCGCATAAGTAAACAGCATGCAGATAATTCAAGATAATTTCTTTAGGCAGTTTTTATAATATGAAAAAAAGGCATCATTCGTGTTTCCGTGTTTAAAATCTAGGACTTCTGCAAATAGATCACATACAAATTTATAATATTAAATTTACTGGCTGTATATCTGCTCAATAATCCAATAACGTTTTGATTAGCTAGCCGGTTTTGCATTAATTTTAAAACTAACCACCAGAAATGGCGGCTATGCTTTATTAAGCATAAAATCTAATGCCCACAAGTGATCCAAGTATGCCACTTTTCACTTTATTGAAGAACTGGCCTTAAAATAAAAAAAACATTTCGATAAGCAGACGTAGTTTTTGGATAATTTTATCACAACAAAAACAGCAGAATCAGTCTCAAAACATATTATATATCAATATCATTATGCTGTAAATAAAACTATGTAAATTTTTCATAACATTTGAAGATTGATTACTCACGATTTATTGGCCGAATATGATTACTGACGCTTAACCTATCATAATTGTGTTGATATCCTAAATATTTATTGAGTTAATAAGTTAGATTGAGTATTAAAAATTCATGATAAATAAAACTTGAAGTGTTTCAGGATTTCCAAAGCGATCGAAATCTTGCAATTTCGTAGCAAATTTATTGATTTTTTCTTAAATCCTTAAAAAGCCTAATATTAAAATTATTGTTTTACTAAGGTGAAACCAGTTAACCATTAAGTATATGGCTCTCGGAGTTAATAATAATGTTACAATTATTAAAAACGATGCAGTAACCAAACCTAAACACACCGTTAGTTGTGGTAAATAATTAATTAGTTATGCAAAATTATTTAATTTAGCCTATGCGATTATATTGTCGAATTTTGCCATTTAAAGAATGTTACATATGTTAATTCAGTTATATCACAGAGCCTGCGTAATCTGATATCATATCCCATTGTAAGATCTTTTGTGCAATATAGAAAATATTAGAATTTTTCTGCTCCAAGCTTCTTTCATAGTTACCTTGAAATAAAAGTTAATCAGTAATCTCCTTTATTTAAAAATTATTAGTAAATATTTTGATCGAAACGTCAACGCTCACTTTGTGTATATTTGATAAGTCACAAGTGAAAAAACATATTAGAAGTGCACGAGTATTAGAGCTGAACATTTTCGGAAAAGAGTTTACTAATAAGACGCTAGAGTGTTTATTCTATCATATATTAGGTGGAGTGAAGCCAAAATACTTTGAATCTACAAATTTGGTGGTATTTGAAATATATTTAAAACTTGTGAAATACAACGCAATGGCTGAATTCATAGAGAGATTGGTGGGATTTGCGATGATCAGCAATAAAATATCTAATTTGCACAATTATTCATGCTTTGATTTATTTCGAATTTGTCATTTTAAAAGATTGAAGCATCTCCAGAATGGTCTAATTTGTTAGAAAAAGCGCGGTAATATGAAAACAAGTTGTTTTAATGGCCTAGATGATATATTCCAAATTAATATTGAAGAGTATTTAGTAGATACTTTGAAAAATTCGAATATTTGTTCTAATGCAAATAATTTACACAGACTACTTTTCAATCCTTAAATAGTTTGTAAGCATTTTGAAGTTGTCAAACGTTACTAATCACTGTTTGGATTACGAAAAAATGGCGACAAATAACCAAAATGTTAGGTCACATTCCGAGAGTAACTATTTATAGAAATGATCACATTTTGTCAACTCTATCACTGTTTGATTTTATTTTACTTCCATACATATTATTTGTTGAATTAATTTTTGTTTGTCTGGCTCAGGGGTAATTTTTGGTAATACTTTTAGGTGTGACCTAAATTTTTTTATTTATTTAATCACGTATTTTTCTAATTGTGAAAATTGCTTTCCGATATTAGCTGGTGCTTTTTGGGAGTTCAAATTGTAGCCAAACTAAAGAAAATGCATAACTGCTAGGAAAGATGAATAGAAGCACAATGCAATTAATCAGAATTATAATTTAAATTTTATTTTACGATCAGGTGAGGCAGGTGTCAAAAATGTTTCTCCATATTTATAACTTCACATGAATCACATGTTATTTTAAAAAAAAATAAGACTGGTGAATTGAATTTAAATAAAAAAATTCTGTTTAGTTATTGAAACTATAAAAAAGTTCGTTGAAATAATAAATAAACTCTTGATTTTGAAAGTTGACAGATAGTGCAATCAATATTGGTCAGGGTACTTCCGCGTTGAGGCATAAGTACTGATTTGGAACGATTTTCAAAGTAAGCTTTATTTTTCTGAAAAAGTCGTTTTCTAAACCACAATTTTAGAAGTTAAATAAGAATGGTGTAAAGATTGCCGAGAGAATTTGAGAAATAATTTCCACGACATTCTCTAAGTTACTCTATTATATAAGTTAAGGCGTCTTCCATAAAAGCGCTTACACAATGGTGAAGTTTATGGTGTTTGTACATAGAACTAAAAAGAATGTTACAATTAAATGACCTGCCAACGAATTTCAGGTATGGTGTCTTTAAAACGACTTCTTGACATTTTATAAAATTTGACATTTCCAAATCAACACGTGTTCGAATTGATGATAACAAATGCCTTAAAGGTAGAAAAAAAATTTTCAAACAAATCAAAATGAAATAAAATTTTTTATTTATGTCCACATAATATCCTTACCTCAACTAATCCACTTAAAGACCTAATTTTCCTCGCATGACTTGGTAAGAATATGTTACTGTTCTAATGGCACCCATTTAGCGTTCAATAATTGCCATTCCAATGCCGCCAGTTCATGATCCTAAAATTCTATTTAGTTTAAAAATGGGCTATTTTGAGATTTTGTTCCTTTCTAGTTATCATGATTTCGAGATTCTGCCATTTGAGGTCAATTACTTTCCTCAAAATAATAATTATTTATATCACTGAGCACTGTGTCCTTATAAAATAATTTATTAAAATTTTTATTCTATTAACTTAAAATTGCTTATATTTTGTCGTACATTTAACGTTAATTCTCAGAAACACTACTTCGAATTTTTCCATAATTTATGTACCTCACATACTCTATTTTTTAACCAATAGTGCTCATTGCGTGCTGGCGAAGTCCACTTTTCTCCACTTGCTAATCTTCTTTAAGTGAAAGTAGCTAAGCTACTATAATTAGGGGAGTTTCACTATCCTCGCAAATTAAAAAATATTCTTTAAAGATGATGAAAATATCATATTTTTTATATACCTCGAATTTTTCAGCACATTGATTCAATCAAGTCATTATTCCTAATAATGAGTGATTCAGTTCACTTCAAAGGAATTTAATGGGAAATTTGAAAAATGGTGCTTAATTTCATAAAGATCCAGCTTTTTAGTAAAAATCCTTCGTAAATTAATTATCAATCTATTTTAAAGCTTTTTAAAGGCAACTCAATGACCTCCAGTAAACTTCTACCCAAAGTGCGATAAAAATCGAATTATATAAAAGTGTTAAAGGGGCATTTTAATTTTTTTATTCCGAAAATAGCTATTATTGATGACTATTGAGGTTTTAAGAGCCAGTGTTTATATCTAAGCTCAATTATGGGACAAGACTCAGAATTTGCAGGACATTAATTAAATTGATTAAAATGAATGAATAGGCTTTCAGCAAGCACAGTGTACTAACGGTAGGGTACGAGTATTGATGCTGACGTACCAGACCACATTAGCATTGATTCATTGTTCATTTGAATATCACCTTCAATGTTGACAATACTACTTTTTTAACATTGCCCATTTGAAACATCCAGCACGATATCTATTGTATTAGATATACTTAAAAAGGAATATTAACTGTAATATGCGAGCATGGCGTAACTACTAAATGCTAATTTCTGTTCTTAGAAATAAATTATATACCATGTTTTTAAAATAATCCAGAAGCATGTAGAACGTGAAAATTTATTTATTTATTTTCTGTTATAACTCGCTCTTCAAACATGAATAATGAAGAAGCTATTATTGGTTACGCTGAAGGAAAACGTCTCTATTTTTAAGCTTAAGCAAAAGTGGAGGTGGATGCAATTCAGATCTGATTAGAGTTCTTTTTGTGCTGGTGAGAGTCTTAAACCCCAACTACATTGGAATACTTAGGTCAAAACTATTCCTTTAAATGAATTTAAACTGTTTTAAAACCAACCGTCTGCCACATAAGTTTAAAGCAGTCATTCGCTAAGAAATATGTTTTATTACTTCGTGAAGTGTCTGCGTTTCAGCGATATTTTCTTTGACAATGTATTCCTATCTCACATTCATTTGCAAAGAGTAGATATTAGTGTGTGCTCATGCCGACCACTTTCCCCTTTTGCATATCATTTAATCGTGGTCTACGTTGTAGAAAAGTGAAATTTACTTCTAATTTGAACTCCGCACTCCAATTCTCACCAAAAAAGCCTTTTTCCCATAGGCTTTAATCTACCCAGCCTAGCTGTTTGTGTGAGAAACTTTAATCCTTCCTAGTTACGGATGCTGAGAATGTATTGAAAGTCATCGCCATTTTTTTGCAGAAATTTCCAAAGATTAAGCCAATTTTTTTCTGTAAAGATGTAATGGGATTTAACGGAAGCACTTTTCCAACAGCACTTTAACATTAAATTATCGCCAGCTGTACTGGTCTGGTATCACCAGCTGTCTTGTGGACCATCTCATTCCAAATTTTGCAACATAATAAGTTAGGTTTTTATCATTTTCAAACGATTCGAGATATGCGCAGGCGTTCATTCGAAGTATATCGTACTTACCTAACT
Source organism: Hymenolepis microstoma (assembly GCA_000469805.3). Classification (NCBI taxonomy): domain Eukaryota; kingdom Metazoa; phylum Platyhelminthes; class Cestoda; order Cyclophyllidea; family Hymenolepididae; genus Hymenolepis; species Hymenolepis microstoma. Next base: position 1,433,638 of record LR215995.1, on the reverse strand, counting down.
GTAGCTATGGGTGTTGCAGCACCGAATTTTCATACATCCATACTGTTTATTATACATACTCCATTTGTATGACATATTATTATATTATATGTTAATTGGCTTATATTATATTATATTAATTGACTCCTCATGAGAAGCTGACATTCTGCATAATGAAAATGTTCATCAATCTACTAAATTGGCATTTGGGAGTAGGGTATCTATAAATAGAACTAACATCAACCAATGGAACCAACATCCTCCAGCAACCAAATACTCATCTTTCACAGCTCTGAACCAGTCATGCGTGATTGCAAGAAGAAATAACATTTATGTCCGTAGTTATTTGACAGATAAACTAATTACCAATAAAGGCCTCCATATTTGCTGTAGAGCTTTTCAAAATGTAGCCATTAAATGTGAAAATAGTTAAAGATAGCTTTACGTCACTTGGTGGCGTCACAGAGGTGATCGTTTTTACTAATGGGAAGTCACTAGAATTTTGAAATATGGTTTCAGCAGTTTTTATTAAGCTTTAGATGGTTTTACATCCTATGGATCTTTATTCATGGAATCAATTTCTAGCTTTACAAGATTGAAGCAGACATGATGAAAGACAAATATAGTTTTCTGCGTTTAATCTGCGAAAATCATATAAAGGATTAAAATATCTGGATATTAAAAAACTTTAAGTTAGATTTTTAAGTTTCTTTTAAAGCCAAGAAAAATCTAAATACTCGATTGTTAAATATGTTAGAACTTTTGAACTAATTATTTTTTCACTAATTTACAAAATATATAAATTTTACTAATTTAGATTGTAGGTTTAAAAAATTGAGAAATTGGAATTATTAATGAATATAAGTTCAATTCCTCTAGGTTGCATGTGCATTTTTCTCCATAACTGTAACTTTGATTTACAACTATTTTTAATTCAATCACAAATTGATTTAAATTTTGTATGTTAGGTCACGTTTTTAAGTAAAACAATAGCGAAAAGACATTCTTCGTTAAATAAATGGCATGAATTAGCTTCAGTCTAAACTAATAGAACTTTTAAAGACAATGAACAGTTTAATTCAGTTAGTATTTCCGCGTGGAATTTTAACGATGACATAAAGGTAGACAAAAGTGACAATCTCACTAAAATTATTATTTAATCTACACTGCAAAGAATAAAAACGTCTTAAACTGTAATACTTTGGGATTTTAGTGCATTGAACACAATTAAAATACACGAAGAGTAAGTGAATTAAAATAGAAATAAGGTTGGATATCAAGCAATGAATGTGCGCATCTTGTTAGTGTGGGAGGAGCTATGAGTGGAAAAGTCTATTGTAATTTTTCTAATTAGTTTCCATTTGCCAAGTAAAAATCGAATTTTATATCCATTTTTGAAGGATTTTTTGTTTGATATCAATGCTCTGAAAGCTACCACCGCTTGTATAGTGTAATTTTAAACAATCTGTTGAGTTTTTGATTAAAATTAGCAAAGGTGGGTCAAGAAGAAAGATCACTTAGTTTGTCAAATTTCCGATTTCATAGCGATATGAATGATTGAATGATTAGTTATAATTTACACATGCATATTATATTCACCATTTAGCAAATAAAACCAGAAACAGAATTAAATATTTTTACCCAAAAAGAGACCTCGAGTATCCTTATTTAAGAATTAAAAATATAAGTGTAATGTTTTTCTTGTGAGAAAAAAGTTAACAAAAACATCTTTTGGTTGCACTTCCTTGTCAACATTTCCTGAAAGGTTATATGAAATTCTTCATGCAATAAATAATTAAATTCTTATTTTGGTTTATTTAAACAGCCACCAAAATATTGCATGCTCTCTACTATGAGTGCGTCAACTTTTAATCAGAAAGTCAATAGTAGGGAGCGAACAAGGTATATTGTGCAACGGCAAATTGAGAGAGAGTATGTGGGTGAGGGTGCAAGAATCGATGGTCTATACTTTTCCCTGTATCAAGGAAAGTGAGAAATTAAACATGAGTGCTTTTATCAAAACGAATCAAACTAATATGAATAAAAGAATAAGACCGTTTTTGGGGATCTCGATCCTACTTTTGTTTTGTCTTTTTACAGTGACTAGTAAAAATAAATTAAATAGTTCTTAATGGGCGCAAACACAAACACACTAACATCAGAAAACATTAAAGCCATCTATGGAAATGAATCCAGTGGGGAAAAGAGTTTAAATAAATGTTCCAATATATCAAATTACATAATCTTGAAATTCCAAGATTTATTAATGCTTATGAGATGAAGTTAGATTGCAGAGAGTGTAGACATTCGACTTCTAGGGTTGAATCAAATTTTGCTTTAAATAAAAAAATAACCCTAAAATAAATATTTAGCAGTTGATCATGATGGTTTCTTGATTTAAATTGACCAGAACAAAAAAGAAACTCTAATTTCTACAATTTATTCAACGTTAAAACACAGGGATTTTACTAGCAATTATTTGCTTTTCCATCGCGGACTCACAATAGCGAACTTCTACACTTTTGCCCAGACGTTTGTTAGCGTTCATTAATGATGCTTCATGAAGGATTATTTACTTATTTGAAGAATTCACTTCATATTCGCCACTTTCTGTTATTTTGCCACAATTTTTCTCTTACTAAGTTATTCATTTTAAACAGAAAATCGAGTAATTTTTTCTAGTTTAGTATTGGAAAAAATTTGGTTGTAAAAAAGGGTCTGATGTTATCGTTTATCTAATATACTGGCGCATATTCTTACTGCCTGGCTAACACTATGAAATTTCGAATCTAATATCTAAATTTCTTTTCGTTAAATTGATTCGTTTTATACAGCATTTCTTTCAAATAAGTCTGAATATTAGTGATAAATGGACAATACCTGACATTTTATTTGTAAAGATGGAGCTTGAATATTAACCATTAATACAATTTCTATTGCTCTCATCATTGTCTTCCAATTGGCATTTTAGTTCTCTTCAGTAGAGGGGCAAATAACCTACGGTTCTTATCACAACTTTTAAATTAAAAATAAAATGCTTTCATAACACAACAGAAAATGTCTCAAATTGTGCCTTATTAATTTTTGTATATTAATTTCAAAACCTTTTATAGTAGGTTAACATGATGAATGATGATTGAGTTCATTATTGTTAACTCAATAATAGGAAAAACATTTAACCTGAAAAATCAAAGACGTCTGTGTCGTGCCAAAAAACTCAGTAGCGTTTCATGAAACGGTGGCGAACGAAAAAATAAAATGTATCATTAGCAAATGCTTAGGTAAGTCGAAATTTTATTTATAAATTATAGTATATAAAAGGTATGCAGTTTATCTTTAAATAGTAAAATGCATAATAAAAAACAAAATATTCTAAGTGAACCAATTTAGAGTAAATGCGTTGACAATGACAGTCCCTTTTAACACTTGCTTTGATCCATATATGCTCAATCTATTCGGGAGTTGAACAATTTTGATGAAAATATATTCCCTTTATTGCATCCATAAATGGCTATTAATAACAAGGACCGTATGTGCTCACTTTAATTTATAATGATAAAAATGCTTAGTTTTATTTGACGGTCGTATCAACGAATCAAAGTGGTGAAAAGGGTGATCATTTTTTAAATTCTGCCATCGTGAAACGACAGCTCTCAAATTTCTCGTGTTTAGTCTAAAACACGTGGTTTTTAAAGACGAAAAGTATTAACTTATATTTGCGCTACTATATATCGGTAACTTTCTTTAAAAATATCTATTATTATTAAATATTAAATAAAAATTATTATGCGGAATTAGTTAACATTTAAAATGTCCAAATCAACGAAATACGATTGAAAAGTAAAGAATAGAGGAATAAGACAAAATTTAAAGAATCATGAGGTTAGCGATTGGACGATAATTGTTTCCGAGAGCGGTAATAACTCGTATGATAATTCGTTCCACACTTCCACACTAAATAGGCAAAAGTATAGCATAAATGCAATATATTAACATATAGTATCATTGCTAAACTCAAAATATTTTTAAATGATTATACTGATTAATATAGGTATCCTTTTTGGTGACATTTATTGCCTTTTGGCATGTAATTTAAAATGGAAGCATACAATCCTCAATACAAAATTATCCTGAATAGAGGCAAATTCTTCCAATAAGATTAATGTTTTTGAAACATTTTAGTTCTAGGAAACAATTACTTGAGATTTCAGAAACAAATGTAAGAAAATGTTATTTGATGTTGATTTTCATTAGTTGAGTTTTGCATTTTTATTCTTTATCTCTATAAATTCAGTTTAATTTCATCTGATAACAAGACCATTCTTGTTCAAAATTGTTTACAAGTGATGTCACTCATATCTTTAAAGGTTCACAGTCAGTCAAATAGTCTTGATGATTATAGCAAGAAGAGTTTACATGAAGTCAACCAAAATTAGCTTATTGCGTAAATAAATCCATCTAGTTAATTACTAGCTTTGATGGAACATCAACACGCGGTCATTTCCATTCTCGAGATGGTTTATCGTGCTATTAGGGATAGGGTAATTTGGTAATCCTAATGACTTTTCCACCTTATCGTCGACAGTTGGTGGAAATATCTCATGTAATATGATAACCAGCATCGAAAATAAAGCCAAAGTGTACCTATTTGTCATACGTTTTCTTCTGTTTACAGTTAAAACTGACGCTAATTTATTTCGTTGTTTGTGAGAAACAAAAAAGCATCTCTTTGGCTATTTTGCGAATATTTTATTATTGCCAGCTGAAATTACATTAAAAATCCCCAAATTCTGTGGTATGCGTAGAAGATCAGTTTGTGTGAACAAATAATATATTTAAACTGTAAATTAACTGATCTATGAACACTCAAGTCGCTTGCAGCTTAAAGTAGCAAATCCAATGTTTCAAAAGTATTCTATTCAATAGTTATTTCATATGGCTAATGCTGAAATCTGTGTTTCTTTTCCACTCTCAATTCTTTCATAGATCCACAAGCCGTTCGCATAGAACCTCATTTTCTTCCACTATGGACACCTGGCGCTTAGTCTCCTTTTTTAAACTGAAGGACTCACTTTCTGTTCCTTCCCTGCGGTTTAGCTTTTTTTATTTGCTCCTTACTTAGTGACTTATCTAATTTATCTCTTCAGAGGGGTGCTACTCTGCTCTACTCAGGAAAAACATGGCCTTCTTCAGAAGAGATAATTTTTCCTATTTTGCAAGATTAATCAAAATTTATGTCCTCATTATAATGGAATGAACGCCCTTAATTGTGGTATTCAGCAAATAAATGGGATATTCTTTCAACCCACTATGACTTGGTAATCCGATCTTTCATGCAAACTTATTTGTGATTACAAAATATTAATTGTTTTGCCATTATATATTTTTTTAAATAGTTACTTGACAAATAATAACTCTATTTTATAGAAAACCAATCACAATGTCTGTAAACGTATATGAACTTTTCAGATCTAAATGACAAAAGAAAAACCGCCACTTTGAAACGGTAGTAAGTTGCGGAAAATTTAAAATGTCAAAAAATTTAGAGCTACATACATTTTATTTTCTAATTTGAGGAAACCATTTGCATATTGTTTATTCTTAAATAAAGATTGGGAATGCAATAACTTTGAGTCACTTTTAAAGTTGGTAGCAGAGATCGTGAAATATTCTTTAAAGCTGTTTGTGCCTTCCAGCTTGCTTCGGCTGGAATTAGATCATCCCATATTTGAGCAAAAGAAATAGAGAAGACTTCAGGCTCAAAAAACTTTTTATATTACCTCACCAAAATTATTTAAGCAGATTTGAGGTAGGTGATAAATGACTGCAGTGACGGTCTCTCCACAGTTGATATTACATATTTAGATTTGATTGCTGGAGTCAAATAATCGATTATTCAGTGTATGACAGGTGACAATTTGGAGTTTCTCTCACGTGTAGAAAGATAATTGACTGAGCTTCTTAACAACTCCTGCGATTTCTTTTTCAATTTTATTGCAATAATCCGGAATTTATTTACGCGTTAAACCAATAATTTAAAATTTTAATTTTTGTTTAAACTAAGCGCACTGACATACCGAGATTATTAGTCAAAATTACAGATCGTTTGTTTTTCAAAGTCTTTAAAAATAATTCGATGTATATACTATCCAAAATTCTAAAATTGAAATGAAATATGAAAAATTTGACGCAGAACAACGAAAAAAATTGGCACTCTTAACTCCTTAAAGATAATTGTTTTATAAGTACGTATAGTTTTTCGTTCCTGTCAAATTACTGGCCTGTTACGGTTTTTTCTTTTATCTTTGCTTTTGCCAACTGAAAATCGCCTGAAAAGAAAATTCTAGAAGGGATAAAGGACTGTTTGAGCAGAGTACAAAATTACCGTCAGCATCGAATGATTCCGTTAAATTTAGGTACCATCAATATGTCTATCTTTATCATTAGTATTGATAATAACCCCAGCTTAATAATAATAATCAGCCACATTAAACACGATTCCATCAATAAAAATTTGGTTCTTATTGCCAGCCAACTGCTCCTAGAACTCTAGCAGAAAAATTTGATAAATGTTTGGACAATTTTTGAATAGGCCAGTTCTTGCAGCAAACTTAAAAAAAGTGGGACTGCAACTAGAAGAGGTATAAGGAACTTGACAGAGTTAAAGGAAGCACTTTCAGATATCTAACTAGCAAATGAAAACGGGTTCTTAGGACTGCAAGTCGACGTAAATATACTAGGAAACATTCAAAAATATTTGCAGAAGTTTACAATTTAATTGAAATAGACAAATTCTGCGATAGAAAAATAAAGATATATTCAAAGATGAGAGTTAAAATGACGGCATCAAACTTTACTCATACTTCATTTATATCTTGCAAATGTAATCAACAGATATTATACTTACATTCTTAAGTGAAAATGGAAAGTTGCTCTTTAATAAAAACTAAACAGTCTTATGCGCAATGTAAATTATTAAAAATTTATGTCTTTGTATCCTCACATTACTTATGTTGACTAGAAGGAGTGAATGGGATTGAATCAATAAAGTACTAAGCGTTCGGCAATGAACATCAATTTTTCATCTCCGTCCTGGTAGAAGTATAAGTTGAATATCAACTTGAGGCCAGTTCTTCTCTGTTTTATACAGCGAACTACTATTCTGGAACTTCAAGGAAAACTTGACACCCCAGGAGAAACATACTGATTGAGAAACAGTATATATAAATACCATTTTTGAAACAATTTTTTATAGACCTGAGGAAATAAAATAAACCTTTATGACAACAGTATTCAATTTTTTTGTGCACGAAGATTTGCCTTTTTAACCTAATACATTTTTTGTTTATTTTGGTCAATTATTCGTGGCCATGTTTTTATTAAAAACAGCAATAAAATTGCATTAAGTGAAATCTGGTGATGAATCTTATTTTAGCGAATAGTTATTTTAAGATTAAAGCATTCGTGAATGAGAATTGGCCTTCACTTGATCACACTTAATAAGTGTGACTGCAACCACCTCATTGCATTGATCGCAGTGAACTTTTTATGCTATATTTTGATCTATTTGCGTCTTTCAAGATCATAAATGGTGCATGTTTTGTGCCCAACTGACTTGAATGTTCTCTTTTGCATCTGTTTGTGAGAAAAGTGGAATATCAGCTCTGCAGATCGTAGAGACGATAACGTTCGAAGTAACCACAAGTCTGTTACGGAATGTAAAAAACGGTCGACATTAGTAAAATGATTAATTTTTACAAAAGGTCGAGGTGTGGTATTCTTCTTCGAGTTAATAGAGATAGACTTTTATCGTGAATTTGTACATCAAGGGCAAGACTCTTATTTCCTAAATGGAATAGATTTCCCCTCATTTAAATTATTAAAAACGAAGTCAATGTAGTAAAGTGAAATTTGACTTTGCTACTTTTTTCTCTTTCAATTAAAATGTCCTGAAATTGATAATCTTTAACGAAATATTCAACGCAAATCCATTTCACCAGCAAAATTAAACTACTTATAGTATGAAAACCTTAAATGCATATTTTCTGAACTGCCTCTGTACGGCAGTTGAAATTAACATATTAAAACTCAATTTTGATTAAGGCTTATTTCCCTTTTATTTTTTAGTTGGAAATTTTTTCCATTTGAACGTCTGTATTTTTCGCTTTAAATTTAAAGCGGTGAACTGTTGTGTGCTCACTATAGTGGCACCTGATTACTTCATTATAAATGTTCTTTTCAGGATTTGCCTCATATTCCTTTGTCTTGCATTAATTTCTTCAATTTTTACTTTTGCCGCGGTGGCTTGTACGATTCACCTTAAATAAGTGTTCCATTGCCTTCTCGGCGAAAGAATTTCTAGTAATTATACAACAAATTACTTGGAAATACTTTTATTTTGGTTAGGGTAAGTCGAAATTTGTTGACGTTTATTAAATGCGTCAGGTTCTTGTTAACTTGTATGTAAACACCAGAGAGGGCATAAATTAAAAAAACTATAACTTTGACAAAAATATGAACGAAATTTTCCTTTATAAGCAGTTTTTGATTTAAATAGGGTAGGTGGATGACAAATCTTCAATAGCTATATCCTTATATCCATATTTCATCTTGTACATATACCAAATATATATATATATGTATGTATACCATAACTAATTTAGTTGCTGAATCAAATAAACTCTTAATTGAAATTATGACGTTCAGTAATGAAATACTAGGGTGATTGCATGTGGAATGAATTGTCCATGAAACTCTGTCGCTTATTAAGAATGCAGCAATCTATTCAATCTGCTTTCTTAGAATATCTTGCAACTTGAACCACAGAAGAGTTACAGGAAGTTGAATGAATGCTGGACTATTATCATTATTTTAGCTGTTATGAAACCATCTTCAACGTCGCAGATAACGTTTAAAAACAGCTAATATAGTGATGTATATATATATATATGTGTGTGTGTATCTTCCACTCCAACAATTAAGTTTTAAAATTTCATTTCTTCTATAGATTAGTATAGCCGTGATAAATTTAGAGGATGACAGAATTCGAGTATTTCGCCATAGTCTTCGTGATGATTTTCTTAACCTAAAATGAATACCAAAAAAGTGCTTCCTTAAATGAACTTGGGAAGCATTTAATCCGCTATCAGTGTGATATTTAAAAAAAACACTTTGGAGATTAGTTATAGAAAGAATATTTGATTTTTTTTCAATGGTGGATATTTTGGCAACAAAAACGTAACCGCAAAAGTACACATAGCACGGGATGTATAAATTTTTCCCATAAACAACCGAAACACCAATGAAATAAGAGCTTTTTGACAAAATTCATACCTCTTCTAAGTAAAAGCGGAAATGCTTAAATTTAACTAAAAGATAAAAATGTAGAATCAAATATATTTTCACTAATACATGTGGAGATAAAATACAAATATGTTCTTAATTTAAGATTTTATAGAATTAAGGCTGTTTTGAAACATGTTTTCGATGGAATGGGAAAAGCTTCGCCCTTATCAGTATCTTGGTTTTTACATATATATATATATATATATACCTTCAGATAGATAATATTCTGGAACGGCTTGGATTTTCAAATAACCTCCAGCCCAACTATTCGAAATATTCTTCAAAATTGTCCATTCTCTCCACTGCCATTAGGTGGAGAATGAGCTAGAGTTGTCGCTAGACTTTTGCATAAGACGTAAAATTAATTTTGAAGTTTTGACCGAAAATAGTTCTTTGAGAAATCGCGCTTCATGACTACAAGAAAAGCGATATAACTGCCTATCTATTATTGAATTTCAGAAAAGCGGTTTAAAACAAAAGAATTTTTGAATGCAAAATGCCCTTAAAAATAATCCTTTTTTAGTGAAACGACTACCGCAACTACAAAATGCGTAGAAAATGATATTACTCTTTGTAGATATTCGACGTACTTGGTTCTTCGCCATTAAGAATGCGACTGCTATTAATTAGAGATAAGAAAAAAGTGTTCATAAATGAAATCATATTCATAGCTGTTCTCTCTATCTGATTGACACCGGTCCCATTAAAAGGTATTGGATGAACCTTAAGTAATGTCTAACTAGAAGAAAATAGACAACTTTTAAGACGCCATAAATTTCTTTCTAGAAAATGACTTTCTTAGAAGCGAAGCGTAAAAAGAGTCATGCTGAAGTCGTTTCCTTGTCATCCTTTTAATCAATCACATCAACCGATCTATAAATCGAATAACAACGCCAACTGACAAATTAAATACGACTGTTAATATCACGAAAAAAATCGTATGATAATACTGAAAACATAAACTTTTTAAACTGCCAACCTCACTCTAGTCGATTTGAACTTCATAAAATTATATCATGTGAAGAAGATCATAATTCGATCCAATCCCAACTGCTGCATTGAATATTCGAGATTGGATGTAGGATTATAATATTTACTAACCGGGCATAACCTGTGAGATAAAAGGGAAAGCAATATATTTGCCACCAATTAGACGCATTCATCCATTAGGTTTGATATTTCATTACCTTTTCACTGCTCATATAATCTAAGCACGAATGTTTGAACTGTGTACGGAATCTGTTAATTAAAAACAATAAAAGCTAACCTAATTGTACTAATATTTGTTCATTTTTGTAGATTAATGTAATTCAAATCGAACCTTTGTTTGACAGAAAACATATTAATCTAACTTATGTTTCTTTCAAATTTCTTTTCACTGACAAAATATATACTTGAATGCATTACTGACTCGCATAAAAGGCAAATTCAACTCAGACTCATTGAATCAGAAGGAGTTCAAAATTGAATTAGCTAAGCGTCATCATCCAAGGCAGTGTAGTCAACTGGCTCCATCTGCAGAGATTTGGTCACTTTTTTTCCAATGAACTTGAATATGCTCCAACAAACTATTCTAATGTAAATTGTTTTATTGAAAAATTTTCAGTGTGAGAAAACAGATTATTTTATTCTTTGAAGATATTTACTAAAATAATACAAGAAGAAATCAAAGTATCGGAAGATTTTTTATTTAAACTGTGCAATTTTCACTCAATGCAGAATTTCAACATTCATAGTGCTTAGTAGAGAATAGAACATTATAAATAGCCATTCTTATCACTTCTATCTATATGATTTTTTCATTTTTAGAATACCGAGTTAAATGGACTAGTTTACTTTCTAGTAATCTGCTAGTATAATCTCGACGTTGACTAATGTTCATTCAAGGAAGACCAATAAATCACCAGCAAATCAGTTTAGGTTAATTGAGTGGAGAATTGAGATGAGTTTTGCATGCATGAACAGATAAATCGTAATAATAACCCTAAATTTGTTAAATCTTCAGTCAATTTAGTTTATTTGCATTAAAATACATGTGAGTTTTGGAGCTTTTCCTTGTAGGTTGGTTGATTCAGACAGTTCAAAGTGAATTCATACGGCTCTGTTTCTTTCACTAAAGCAAACTCAACCATAATAGAGATGCATCTTTGCGTTAGCTTGATTTAATAAAATTAAATGAGTGAAATAATAACTTTGCTTAAGAAAATCACAGTTTAATTTGAGATCAGTCGTTTGGAAGGGAGAGAGCCAATTACCAGCTCAAAATATGGAAGGAACTTAACCAAAAGCGATTTAGTCATTCATAATGAGAAATGCCCCAATCAAATGTAAAAATACATCTTATGAAGCAAATATATTTGCGTCATTATTTCAACACGCGTCAGACGCTAGTAGGCAAATTTTTCCTCGAATATGAACAAAGTCACTTTATTTCATTTTGTCTAGAGTGTATAATTGAGTGTTCCAGGACTTATAAGCATGCTTGGAAGTTTGAAAAATCTAAAATTTTTACGTGGATTTATTTTAAATGCATCGAAAGATGCATGTCATTGGAATAATTCAGTTACTTTTCCATGAAGAGGGTGAAGGGAGGTGGGGAGTGCTCCCCCTGTTGCTTAACAGTGCTTAAACTTCATATGAAATTCACGATGAACAGTTGATTTAATTTCATTGATGATCATGTCACATTGACCTATTTGTCTTCCTACAAGCGTGGGGCATTTAGCAGTGAAGTAATAAATGTATTTCTTTCTAAATTAAAATGGAGCAAGGGGAATGTTTAAGGCTGTTAACATAGGCATTTACAAATGACTTTCTCGAAGAGGTTAATTTAGATCATCTGGAATTAAAAATCGAAAAACACCTGTCAAACTACTTATTGTCAATGTTTATTATTAAAATTCTATTAAGTAATTAATTGTTTCATCGTCTTTAGGGAATGTAAAAGTTAGTCGTTAACAATTAGAGTCTGAAATTAATCAAATGTTAGAAATTTTATTATTTATAAGAGATGAACGCATCGGCGTTTATTTATATTCAAGACCATGTCTAAAATGTAGACGTATTGTCAGCATTTCATAAAGGCAAATAAATACATTTCATTTTTTTCTTAATTTTTTTTTAAATATCGAATTTAAGTCAAAAATCACGTAGGAATATTTATCTAAAAATTGTTTGAAATCAAAGTCAATTATTGATTTAAAATTCCTGAAGCTTTTTACGATATTTTACAGTCATTTGTTTATAAGCTTGACTTATATAAAAGAGTTGACTAATTTTGAAAATAAATATTTGTAAGAACTAGCTATGACAACATTAAGTGATATTGCTTCGATAGAAGCTTTGGTGAGCTAATTAAAGCAGACGTTTGCTTGAGTATTTGAAATGTTTGAATCTCCCCGGCTCCATGGAAGAATCCACTGATATTTTATTGTAATCAGCACGATAAAACCACTAATGCAGACCCAGGGTGATCATTATTGTGAATTTATTATTATGCTTAAAAATGGTGATATATATTCTCATGGGACCCATTCTAACCGCACTATGAAGATCTCAACTAGTAAGGAGTACACTTCATCAGCTCTCGGCACATTTTGACCTAATTGTATCTAATCTTTTATCATGAACTCTGATCAATACTGCCCTGCTTTCTCCTCAATTCGTACAAATAAGAAATTTAGAATTTCAAAACAATGAAAAACATTTATTTATTTAAAAATTATGTATATGATACTAGGCAATATCTTTTGCCACAGCATTCAAAACTATTTTTAATTTCAATCACTTTTTGATAGGACAGCTCTTTTTTAACTGAAATAATCGTTCTTTTTCTCTCTTTTCTGATCCATGGAGCTAAAAGGAAGAATAGCGGATAGAGCAAAACCAGGAAAATATGGGAGATATGGTAGTTCCTTGAAATTTAATTCTTAATTTTGTATGAAGTCATTCTGGCTAAGTGAGCTAGTGCCGGCCATTGTCATGCAAAAGAATTACATATTTATCATTATAAAATGGAGGTTGATTGTTTGACTTCTAGTTTATTCTTCCTCTGTTGAGACAAAAATCAACCTTGGACACTCGTTTTACCAATTCGTAACGACTAATTCCATGTACACTCCACCAAATGCTTAGAAAAAGATTTTAAAGGGTCAGCCCACGCTAAGAGGAATGCAATTTTGTTTGATTTGTAGATAACCAATGAATTTCCCAAACCGTGTCACGAATTATCCACATCTCGTGAACAGTAACAAATAAGTGTAAAAGCCGAATTCTTTCCCATAATAACGTAGAAATGTACTTTATTAACCACTTATCTTTGTTTCACTAGACGAGGGGGCGTTGATTTGGCGGCATTCAAATTCCAAACCTAGTCAATTTACCTATGGCTTCAAGTGTACTTAAAAAAATAATTAAAAACATGGACGCTTCCGGGTTGACTTTTCCATAGGTAGCCGAGCATCAGATTCAACCAGGCATTTTATAATGTCATCATCATAATTTATTTGTTTTCATAATTTTAGCGCATTATTTAAATTGTAAGTTATTGTTTATAATAAGTTTTCTACATCTTTCTGCAATGAATGAGGCTTGCGGACAAGTTTCTTGCTGATTAAAGCATTTGTCCCAAAAATATGTGTTTAAGTAAAGCCATAGCTAATATAATTTTTAGAAAAACGGTAGTTAATACTAATGTCTTTAATATTACAAAATATTAACGAATAAAGCTGCGTTTTGATTCGTCCCACACCATAACGTATTTGACAAACTAGATAATTCCGGTGTAATTAAAGTCCCTGAAACATCCTTTAAGCCCAGTGAACTGAAATATGTATCGGTAACAAAGAAAGTGCTTTTTATATCTTCTTAATTACTTCAATAAATACAGTTTAAATATTTTGAAAATGCACAGATTAACATACGAAGGCCTACAAAACTGATCTGCATCCCAGAAACAAAGCACCATATGATAATTAGTCTTTCCAAGCAAGGTACAGTTATAGCATTCGTAATAGAATTCGAAGTTACTCTATTTCGAAATAGGCATCATAAATAACCAATGATGGTTAGTTTAGTGCAAACGAAATATCCTGACCTATGAGGCACCGCTTGAAGATTTGACAAACTGGCTGAATTATATTATATACTAACGCCCAATTAGGGCATTGGGTGTACGATAATTTATGCCAAATGGCTTGCTTACTGCAAAAGACTAGTGAAATGTAAATAGAGGGTGTGTCTTAACTATTATGGGAGAATTAAGAAATAAGTTTTGCTATTAAGTACCTAGGAGAGGTGCTTGGAGAGAAAAACATATGAAAAGATGCACAAAAGTGAATATGGAGGGGCCAGCCGTGAACAAACACATCAGAAAATGAAATGCATCTCAATATGATCTCCCGGAACCCTTACAGAACTTTCGCATCTTTGATACTTACTTGGTCAACACCCCCACCCTCACCTTTACATGCCTATTGAAACAGGAACCCATTGAAAGGGTTTCGTTTACCTTGCTTAATGTGGTCTTTCTAATCCTCCGTTTAATAATGTAACGGCTTAAATATTCTTTAAATATGGCAATCGAAACTGTTTTAATACATTTAAATGGAAGTAAATGCCGTGCCTTGAAAGATTAAGGGCTTATGTCTTGGAAGCAAACAAAATCGTTCTGAAGCAGATTAAATGTCCTGTTTGTAACCAGGTACGTCAGTAAAATCCGATTGCGTTCCCATGGTTAACAACCAGGATGTGTTCGATCTCAGATTTCACCTCGTTTTATAAAAAATTATCATATTATATATATATATATGTGTTCCAACATTTAAATATGCATTGAACTGCTTGCATTTTACACGGACAAATATTTAAAAGATTTATGAGCTTTTGTAAATTTGCATTTTTTGTAAACTTAGAAATGCGAAGAAAAGTGAATTGCTAAAAACGGATTTTTTCAGCGAATTATAAATTTTTAAAAGATACAAGAGTTGCAACTAAATTGAGTGGACTTCAACTACTGTTGATCATTTTGCGAAAGGAACTAAATCAGCAAAACCGCCTTCTGAAATGTATTTATCATTTTCTTTCGCCATCAAAATAGCAAAAGTTAATAAAAATCATGAAGTCTGTGACTACATCAGACAAGCTAAGTTCTGCATTGCAACGTGTTCTCCAAATTCTATTGTTATCTGATTTTACCTCATAGTGCCTAGGGGAGTGTTGATTGGTGCGACTTCACACTCGTTCGTGCTTTTGTATTGATCCAAATTTGTCATGCAAAATGCCTTCGCCTTAACAAGGGTTCGATGGAACTGAGCAATGTTTATTTGCGAATACTTTCACTTTTATTTTGAAGACTTCTGCCTTATTGAAAGCATGTATATTTTATTTTTCATTCATGCTAAAAGAAGAGCAGAGTTGAAGAAAATTTAACTGAATAGTATAACTGAGTTTAAATCACTTAAAATATCAAAAAAGAATCATAAGGGTGAAACTGAATGAACTTCTACCTGAAGTAATATGATGAAACTGATTGGCCTATTTGAATAAGTTTCTACTGAACCTCAAAGATTTGCTGTGATAAAATTCCATAAATAGAATGGCTCCCAGAATTATCAAATCTGTCTTAAAAGTATCGAGGAATGCGTTAACTGATGTTGTGATGCTTATGAAAACATTGACATCGAGATTAGACATTAAATACGGTTTGGCTGAGAGTTCTCTTTACTCATGACCTTATTTGCATCTTTACGCGATCAGCAGCATGGCAATTACACAGCCGGTGATACAATACTGCGCATTAGCTACGATAATTTGCGGATTAGGTACCTGACAAGTAGTCAAATTCTATGCCATTTATTTTTCATTTGCTTCTGTATCAAACAATCATATGATAAGAAATGTTTGGCATTATCATTTATCAATTATTAGTTAAAAATAAATTTAAATTAAATTATTTCGTTAGTTCAAAGAGGTTATCACATTTAGACGAATTGAATAAAATCAATCGCATTTTTGCTCAAATGCAATTCATTTTAAATCCATCGACAAAACTTTTTTTTATATACGCAATAACACACATTGGCTAATTTTTCATTTTTCGGTTGACATCTGAAGTAATTTGGATTTTCGTTTGATTTCTAGTATGGATCGTTGTATCCATATAAATTGAAATAACCAACAAATTCTTCTTTTTCTAGCAAATCTGTACCCATTCTTGGGATTATTTAATTGATCTCTTGAATAGCCGTTCTAATTATGTGAAAATAAAACAAAGCCTATAGGAAATAAATAAAGATAAATGCAGAAAGGATCAATAAATCACATATTTTATATATTTCAGCGAAATAAGCTAGCCAAGCTCCACTCTAAAAATATATAGATGCCTATTGCTTCTAATATATAAAAAAATGATTTTACTCTTGATACTACAAATTTAATATGAATAATAATGTAAATATAAACTAAATAATTAAATTTCTTGCATAGACTTTTATTCACTTGGTCCGAAAAGCCCCAAAATCACAGAAGCGATAGTTAAGTGTTGAGCAACATAACGAATTATGAAAGCTAATAATGGATACCTGTTCACAAGAAATGTTTCATAGTCACTGTAATATGAACACAGTATTGGAAATGTATCATAAATTTGTTTTAAAAAAACACGAATGTAGGGCGAAATAAATTTTCTTTATAATTGCGTTCTCAAGCCCTTCTGCAAACCCTAATTTATTCTTCAGCGTATTGCCTTTTGGAAGCAAATTCTCCACAATTTTCAACTAAAAGCCCCCAAAAAATTTTTGACTGCCAAACTGTGTATCAAAATCTTTGCCAGATAAATGACAGTAATTTTTTAGCACGAAAGGTGGTAATAGGAAGACAACCCTTTAGCAAACAAATAAGTAATTATTCGTGATCTGTTGTTTTTAAATTTTAGTCGTCCATTAGCTGTCTATCCTTCTTCTTTGTGACTTCTTTCTTTGCACTAAATCATTGAAAAATATCAAGAATCAACCTAAGAATTATACAAGAAAGACTATTCTTTATTTTATTTTCCTTAAATATATAAAAAGTGCAAAAAATTCAAAGTTCATTTTGAAGTAATAAAATAAATCTTTCATAATCCGGGAATAGTAATTAGAAATGTAATATCTAAATAAATATGGCAATAAAATTGAATTTCAAATGAAAGATATTCCTTTATAACTGATTTTGAAAAATCCAACACGGTCAAATTGTTGAGAACTGTAGAGAATTCTATTTAAATTAAAATCAAAGCATATTGAAACATAATAAACATTTTAGAGAAAATCTATATTTTCATTTGTTGCAGAATTCACAAAACTGACATTTATAATATAAATACTGCCTTCTCCTTAATTTAATATAACACTAAAAGTTATCATTTTTAAAAATTTATGATGAATGTTATTATCTCAAACAAATGTTATTTAAGTACCTTTAAAAATTATTGCCAATAGTATTAATTTCATTGCGCAGTATTTGCGCTTAAGGAATGGGCTAGAATGCGATATCTATGCATTTAGGGCGTTTTAAATGGTTTTATAAAATAATTTAAAAAATATCACATGTCAATTTTGTTTTAGAATTGGAAAACTTGTTCATACCCATCTTCAAAGTAAATTCTTTTGATATCATAACATATAACTATTACCATCGGCTGTAAAATTAATGCCGCAATGGACCAAATATGTACTGGCAAAACTGTTACCTCCATAATGGTCTCTGAAAGTGTATCTCTTCGAACTCTAAAATACCATTGCTAAACCAAATAAACAAGATAATTCAATTTTATATTAGAGGATTAAAATTTTATTTGAGGGACATATTAGTAAAAGTTAAAACATGCCTGATGGAAGAAATTTCTCCATTTTGAACTTTCCTTAATTCTACAAAATACTCGAAAAATATTAAAGAGAGAGCTCATCAATCTGAACTGTATTATCCTGTTGAATATTCGACAATTTACTCAGTCATTATTTACAAATTTTTTTCCTTATGACACTGCCAACATTCTTTCTTACCGGAATTTTCTAAACAGAGGCTTTTGGGAAAAAAAACTCAAAAGTTAGCAAGCATAAATCAATGAGCCTAAAACACTGAAAATAGCTGTTTCAATCAACTACTGCTAATAAAAGCGTCTAAGAAAATAATTTAACAGATAAACTATCCCCACACATTTGTTCATACCATGAAGGTACCATGCAATATTGTTAAGCTAACTTTAGCTGTTCATTGAATAGACTGGGAAGTCTTGCGTAATTGTTGAAATATTATATTTTAAGGACATTTCAGGTTGCTTATTCTCATGAAAAGGGGAAACTTGACTGAGTTACGATTAAATTAATGCAGGAGGTTTAATCTTTCACAAATATCTAAATAAAAAATCCACAGATATTTGTTTCCAATGACCGAACTAATCATAAATAGTTAATTAATATCACGAGATTCTGTTGTCTTAGGTAAGATCAATCACAACAAATATTGATTATTACAACTCCAATTTGAGTCGCTTCATTATCTTAATGTTACAGTATAGATAATCAATTTATTGAGCGAAATTTTATATGTTCTATGCGTATTAAAAGTAGGGTAAAATAGTGCAGTTTACAAAAAATTGTTCAATAATACCGTAATTTTTCATAAACGTACCTCGCAAAAATTTTAAAAAAATGTGGCAAAGTTTTGCATTATAAATTTAAATAAAAAATGAATGCCAATTAGGTATTCAAATTTTTCCAAGATTTGCGATTTTCAAAATGAACACGTCTGAAATTTTAAATTTTAAATTTATTATTTTTGCCCATTTTGAAATAAACAAAATTTAGTAAAATTAATTTGAATAAATGAACCTGAATCTGATAAATTCGAAACACAGTATATTCTTTCGAAATCATACAGATTTTATGTAGCCAAATATGTTACTTTTAATTTCGTTCGGTTCAAATCGTAAGCTTTGTGATGAAGTATTAATAGGCGAAAACGGTAATGTCAAACATCAAAATATTTCACTGATCTTATTTTATTTTTCTGCATTTAAATAAGAATTGTACTGATAAAATTATAGTTTAAATTACGATTTGTTAATTAATTATATGGCCAAATACTAGTGTGTAGTGACATTTCTTAAAATAATTTAAGAACAAAATATTGCTGATTCCCACTAATTATATGGTTTTACGTTGAATTAATTAAGCATGCATATTCTGTATAACATATAAAAATAATATATCCTTTTTAAGAATTTGCATAAAATCTCTTTAGCATTAGAGATTTTTAAATTATTTAGCATTTTCCTAATACTAGAATGGTTAAAAGTTGAAATATATATTTTCTATTTAAGGTAGTTAATAAGTTGGTGGGAGCAACGTTCTTACAAATTTTGAATTAATATCAATCGACAATTATTTGTTCTAAATAATCATTAGATGAGTAATTGATGCAAGCATGACACCAGATTCAAACTTTGCAAAAGCACTTAAATACGTCGATCACCAACTACGAATGGAGGATCGACAGTGGGCAGTTAAAAAGGTGATTTTTTAATTTAAGTGAATGGACTGGTGAATGTTTTCGCAGTCGGCAAGTTCAATTTGCGATGCTAAATTGTTCAATCGTCACGACTTAACCAGTTGAGTCTGTACCTGTTCATGTAACTTATTTTAACGGCAACGCTATAATGCGCGGAACAGAAACAGATAAGACGCATCAAGTATATTTAACTGTAGTGTATTCATACTGTATAAAATTGGCTCATCTATACTCTAGTAATTAAATTCCACGCAAATGTTGGAATACACTACTTTTTTAGATATCATAGCAAAACCAGCTTGCTTTGATTAATGGAGAAAGCGTTGACAATGAGATTAATGTGATTAACGGATAATGCATTAATGTGCAAAATTGTTTGCACAGCTAGCACATGAACTAGGTTTATCGAAGAAAAAACTATTTTTTTTCACGAAAATGTATAATTTTCGGAGCTTAAATCGCACCTCACTCCCTTTAGTTGTGCATTAAGTTCATTGCCAGTAACAGTATTAATCTCATCTAAGGTTGGCACCTACATATCAAATCCTAAACTACAAAGTTCTTGACATGGATTAATGCTTTTTGAAATTACGAAGTTTTCTCGGCATTTATTTTCTCAATTAATGATTAAATTTTTTTCGGGAATTTTTGAAACATTTTTTGTATCATTTTCCGCCCTGTGCAAATGAATTCCGCAGTGATGTATACTTTTTAGTTATTGCCAGGCCAAAATTATAAAATAAGGAGAAAGTACACTACTCCCTACGCTTTTGCAACAAAATTCGGCGTTCTAAGCAATGCAGGAAAAATGATAATATGATATATTCGAAATTGATGCAAATCAATTTCGATACTATTTAAAACAAATTGATTTATTATTATAACTTGTGTTCTTAGGTATATTCCTTTTAAAATGTTAGATTTGTGACACTTTTGAATAAAACAGGTGGCTCGATTTTGAAAAATTTAATTCAGTAGTCAATAAGGGATTATCAACGTTATGTTTGGCTCAACGGAGAATTTGAAGTCGAACGAATACATCAGAAATTTTGTATTATTCCCGTTTTTTTCAACACTCTATTTGAAATGCATGCAACATTTGTAATCAGCTGAAAGCGGATTTGTGCGTAGCGTTAATGTATGCATTAAATGACCATTTAACGCCAAATTCATGAGACATATCTAACTTTTCAGTGGTCATTTTTTCACACTTTTTGTATGAGACTTTTAGTGATCCATAGGAATAAGCGTACAAGATTTTATCTTTTCAATATGTTATAAGTAAAAATTTTAGTAAAAATACTTAAAAATTGTAAATGGCAATTAATAAACGAGAGTTTCATTAGAGGAATAGAGTAATCTTGAGTTCTAAAGACCGTTTTCAAAGAACTTTTCATTTCAACTTGTAAAATAGACTAAAACTGGATTATTAAAAAATTGTACCTACGCAATTTGGAATATTGAAGTAAGGGTTAAGAAGTTAATTTACATCATATTCGTATCATTTGGATTAACAAATATATAGTAATATTATCCCGAATGCTCTTACGAGCAAAATTATTCAATTCACCAGTGTGCAGTCGTCAGATTGACAGTTTTGTGGCAGTCTATTATTTTGACTCTTGAATTGTTTGCTAATGAATGTCTTGGATAAAAGGCCGAAACACACTTTTATGCAGTAGAAATGCCAAATTGTCAAACCTGAAGTAACGCACATTATGTTTCATCTGAGTTTTTTCAATCAATTTGCTTTATTTATCTATTTACCCTTAGAAAAATGTGTATACTTGCCCCACATATGAATAAGTATTTGGAATCAAGGCTTGGGATTACTTATTTATCTAAGTAAATCAAATTTCTGTCAAATAGATTAGTATTTATATATGATTCTTCTTTTTTTGTGGGCATTCATTCTCATTAGTGAAATTTTGCAGACGATATTTATCAAACGATTCTGATTAAACAAGACCTGACACACGCAATATCTGTTGTTATGCCAAAAAACAATTATACCGTATAGCTTAAATACAATTTTTTATATCATGAATTAAAACAGACTTTCTTACATTCAATTATAAGAGACATGACAAGATTTCTGTCAAAGCAAGTTAAAAAATGTGTTCCGCAAATAAGGCCTTCGAAAATGATTAAATTAAATAATTTGTTATTAAAAAAAAGTATTATGTGAATTTGCTTAACTAAAATTAGTTAACTTCGTCTTTAGGGAGTTTCGCTTTTAAAATCTGAGTAATGAGATTACCAAAAAAATTATTGTCTATATTAAATTCAAAATTAAATATTTTTATGAAGATTATTTGTCTCATTAAAATGTTTCCCTAACTGCTTTGCTAGAATTTACTGAACATAAGTTTAACATATTTTGACAGCTTGCCGTCATGCCTATCGGGGTAAACAATAGCGCTCGGTCTTACACACGACCTTCAGTTCCAAACGCCAGAAGTCACTTGTCGTCTTCATGCAAGCAGTCATGTGCAAATAGTTTATTTCGGTAAAAAACGTCCAGAGCAAGCGTTGGCAAACGCTCGCAACACACAAGGATGGCAATGCATATCTTCAACATTTTAATCTCTTCAAAACATCTCAAGACGCTACCGCATTTAAACTTCTTACAGGTAGTGTAACTGCACACAAAAAAGTATAAACTATAGGAATCAAAACAAATTGAATTGATTATTGATTATATTATCTCTATATATCGGAAAAGTTGGTAAAATTTGTTTTGATAAACAGGCATAAAAGTGATTCGAAAGAATGGAATATTTGCGCTAATAACCCATTGGAAAAAAAATAAAACTTACATCTCCTATCCTTGAGCGTTTTTTTCGGTTTCACGAAATTAATTTTAAATCTAACAGAAATACTATTTTAACATACGGAAAAAATCAATTAGGTGAGCTTTTAGTGGATCAGCTATCTAACTAAGCCCAACTGTACTCAGAAACCCCAGTGGTAATTTCTCCTAGTTAGTACGTCCCACTGAAGTAGCTAAGCTACTGCAATGCTTTACAAGAAACAGAAGTATCCAGTGGACGCGTTTATTCTAGACGTGCATGTGTAATTTAATGAGAGTAATGTAATAATGTATGACGTGGAATTTAGTCATTATATACACTTTATGATATGATGACCTCATATAATTAGGGTCATTGATTATTCGGGTAATCGAATACTGGAATTGACCAATGATTTACCGTATTGACATAAGTCATTGATTGGTCGCGAGGCTTCAGCATTTGTCATGCTAAAGTCGTGTCCTTACAAGCTTATCTTACGACCCTTTATATATTTTATCAAAAAAAATCCAAAACTAACAATTTTTCATCCTAGCTAGTATGTAGTATGTTAACAGAAGTATTCTACTGAGGCGCTCATCTCTGCAATTGCAAACGTAGCTATTCAGCAGAGTTTGACACATATAGCTTTAAAAACGCAATATCATTTTGAATAATTTTTCCTGCTTCGAATAATATTGTTGTAATCATTAGCACTAAAGTTGCCTTTCATTTAAAAACGCTATAATTGTATTGTTATCTGACACTCAAAACTGTGCAATTATTAGGAAGTATATCAATACTGAGAGAATAAAGCGATCCCATTCATGATTTATTAACTAATCTAGTTTTCATTGATCGCAAAATGTCTGAATAGACCTACTTCTCTTAATTGTGACATAAATACTATTGGTTTGTAAAAGATATCGTAAATTTGAAGATTTAAGCTTTTGAAACAGGTACGCAACTGATATTTAGTAAAGTTCTATTAGGAATAAATCATTCACTTGTTGATAAGTGATGCATTAAATTATAAAATAGTCGATTAATTTTGTATCACAATCAGTATTGCTTATTGATAGATTATTAAAAAGGTTAATGGAATTTGTTATATCATTTGATTTTCTTCAAAAAGCCAAAAATTTTAAAGTGGTTCCATAATCTAAAAGTTAATAAATTTTTCATATTCTGTGTAACGTAGTTATCTCTTTGACGTAAGGCACTGTATTAACACTCATTATTAACCATTCCTCCACAAGCAAGAAATCATTCTTCCTATTGTGGTCGCATGTCTCTCGGCAATAAAATCCTGCTCTAACTAACATTTTTATTAATTCGAATGCAAATACTTAATCGGGGAGGATAAAAACAGACCAGGAGTATCTATAGAGAGCAGATTATTCTAAAGCCATTGAACTATTAAACATATGTTTGACACCCACAAATTAGCTGTCATAGATCTCACCAATCTGTCGAATTAGATGGAGGGCTGCTTTATTAAACATTTGATATAATCTGATTTCACTCAAGGCGAACTTAAACAATTCATTGTATTTTATCCAAACAATTTTTTGCATATAATTTCAAGTAACTATTTTTGTTAAATATATACGCACTCTCTGATATATTTCTAGTAGTTAAAAGACCCAAATCCTAGAAATACCTTACAAGATTGGTGTGCTATTTATTTATTTATTTTAACTTTGAAGAACAAAGAGATCAAAACCGTCTCCTATTTCCCCTTCAGTTTCTATTATCTTGTCCAATTATCACCTTAATATAAAACTTTCATTTATAAAGTTAATTCATAACTTAATAGCACTTAAAACACGTTATTTACAAACCAAGCGTGCGTTTTATTGCAAATAATAAAAATCCTTTAAACGGTATTGAAGCTTGAACAGTTTGAAACGTCAATTGCAAGCTATTATTATTTAGTAATATTCTATATAATATGCCTACTATTACATTTCTTGCATTAATTTATTTGATCAAATATGAATTAAGAATTTTATTTCTAAATGTATCTAAATTATCAAGATTTATTGAATTTGTTCGAAATAAGTTGAACCTGTACTAAAACTTTTCTGAAGCGCATAAAAGTCATAAGTTCAATAATAAAATTGGACGTCAGACGTATTGCCTAAAACTGATGTCATAATACAGGCCAATTTACATTGAGACTCTCCAATAACCCCCTGTTTTACAGATTAAATCTCTTGGCTGGCAAATTTAGGGACCAAGAAAGAGACATCATATAAGAGGTAAAATTTTGGCAAATCATCAATATTTAAATGATTAAAGAAAGAATGCAAATTAAATTGAAAACAATTCAAGGAAGATTTCTTTATAACTTTCACTAAAATCCGCATTATTAGTGAAACGACTATCAACTAAATTTTATAATCTCAAAGAGTGCCTTTTAGAGATTTCTTATGCTTCTATGTACCAAAATTTAAATGAGCGCACTGACATGCTATGCTTTAAAATTTCACAATTTATAGCACACAATTTATATACAAAGATAAGCCCTTCGGTTTCACTTATTGTCAACCAGAGTAAAAAGTAAAGCGTGCCCTGAAAAATGTTCTAAAACGGGCAAAAATTAATTTTACTTAAGATGAACAACTTAAAACCCAGTAAAAATTTTAAATTTGCCCAGAATTCTTGTAAACCTATGCCTGTGAGCATTATCTTGTAGCATGAAAATAGTCTTTACTAAGACTATCACCTGTAAAACAGTGCATTGATCTTTAAATTCGCTCATATAAACAAAACAACTTATTCATAGGAATGGCTTTTTCAAGAAATTTCAAAAGGCAATTACAACTTAACAATATCCGGTAGTAAATGCGATCTGTCGATCAACAAAAGCTGTTGGAGAGAGCCAGTCACTTCATTAGTTTCATTCAAGTCAGTTAAGAAATACACTGCTTGAAGTGAAAGGTTCGTTGAATGGTAAAGCCGACGCAATTTTGAACATCCAATAGAAAAAATAAGTGTTTTTTTTATGCGAAGTTCAAATATCTTATGGAAGAAATGTTGGCTATTAATAAGCAAACAATGGTTAGGGAAATTAAATATTACATTTTCCCCAAATATGAACATTCAATAGGCTTAGCAATTTTAGTTTTTTTGAAAGGGTAAGTCTATTTCAACATTCAATATATAAAAAACTATCTGAATATTCTATTACCCTCTTTCCGTTTCAATTATAATATATAACACCACGGAATATTTGCATTTGTAATATCTATCTATGTGGTTCTTTCATCCAGAAGCCTATTGAATTCAGAAGTAGAATGACTTGAATTTTTTTTGCCTTAATAATGCATCCACTTCAAGTACTCGAAGATGCAATTGTCCATGCCATCGCTCATGTTAAATGCAAACCTCTGTAATTATTATCTCTCTTATTGTTAAAAAATTTAATAAATATACTCCTTTGAGTTTTTATGCAAACATAATTATCAAAAATAAATAAGAAAAGTCAATTTAAGTAAAGCAAGTAAGAAAAAAATAGATGTTGACCGAGACTAAAATATCGTATTGAATTTTGAAAGTTGCATTGCCTTTACTTAAATTTGCATCCTTTGTGTGATCTACAACTAAATGACCTGTTGAAATATTATAAAAAATTATTGTAACATCACCAAGGTATATATATATAAATTGTAATACTATATATAAAATTTGTAATTATATAAATATTACCGTCCTAATGAAATAATAAATCAAAGCAAGAAGATAACTCATGTTTAACAGTACCACATATTGTGTTATTATTTGGTCAAACAGTTTTCTGTGGAATATATTTGTAAACACAATTCTAAACTGTAAACTGCAATCAGCTATTGACTTATTCAGTCTCGATTTTATTTTGAAAATTGCGCGCTGATTCAAATACAAATTCTCTTGTGAACTGCGCTATCTCCGGCATCTGCTAACTTGGGTAAAATGAAAAAAATGAAAAGAAAAATCCTTCTGGCAACTGTATTTTTTGGCACAAATTTCTTAAATGATGACTTCATTACCTATTCCTTGTGAGTTATTTAATACACGAATAAGGGGAAGTTTAGGTTTTGCACGAAAGAGACTGATCCTAACTGTTTAAAGCCTCCCATGGGCCAAAAGGTTTGAAGCTATGAAATATACGTTTTGTGGAAAAATGGAATGAGTGGAACTTCATTAATCTGCATTTTCAATGTGCAGAAAGTTTTTGTATTTTGGCTAACAAAATATATTTAAGTATTAATATGATATATCTGACCACAATGGAATACAGTTTCCGTGTGCCTGTATTTCAAGCAATTCGAGTTCATTTTTCTCTAGCCCATTAATTCGAATTAAGAAGAATTGCAATTTATTGCTCATTTTACCTCTTAATAACATAAAAAATCATGTGAGGCATTTGTGATTCCACTGGAAGCAGGTTTTATAAATATTAGGTATTTTTAAAAGGCCTCCTCAGCTAAGTTCCACCAGGTAACATTTTCGTGAAAATGCTTTTGTAATCTTAAATGGTTTGAGCCTTAGGGGAAGGAATAACACAAAATGTATTGAGCAGTAAGTTGCCATTTGAAATAATGGATAATATGCAGTCGTTTATATGCAGTCGGTCGTCTAACTTTAATATTAAGCGTTGCAATAATAAGAATGACAAATGAGATATGAAGAAAAAAATACAAATTTAAAAATATTATAGAACATCAGGGTGGAAAACGAGAAAACTAAATTCGATGTGCTTCCAGTTTATTGAGCCTGTGAAGTACCAAACTTCGATTGACTTTAAACGTAATACATACAGAAGATTTTAATTGCCTTCGCAAAAAGAGAATGTATTTTTGCGGTATAACAATTAGGTCTGGTGCAGCAGACTTGAATGTCCACACAGACGGCTTCTAACAGTAAAGACTGTTGCATGGTTATTATACATTGTGAGTTATTAATCAATAAGTTGTCAAATTTTGAGATACGTGAGGACTTTGATCTGCGAACCAAAATCTGAACTATAAATACCAAGCTTGATGTATATATGAGCAATGGAAAATTTTCATTCTTCAAACAATACTTTTTAGTAATATAGATTCTAAATATGGACGATATTTTGAAAAAAAACAACTTGTGCAAGTTGACAAAAATTGATAAAATCCAATTAATTGTTGCATATTTTACTACTTCTATAAAAATATTCCACTTAAGTAAATATTCATGTTTGGTATAAATGTGGCAATATTGGTTAGCTAATGGCATTCCTGAGATAGAAAAAAATCACAGTAAATATGATTTTGAACAATTTTCGCTCAAGATCTGGTCACCTCATGATGTGGCGAGTGAAACACTAGGATATTTCAGTAAAAATTAAATCAGTAATTAGGAACAAACTTCAGCACTACCAAGTGCTCAATTGCTCAATATTTTGCACGTATATTATGTCATATTTGTGAAGATTTGGTGATTTGAAAGTTGGAAAAAAGAAATTAACTGTTTCATTCCTAAGGTAGTACTTTTCTATAAATACGCTAAATATACGTGATTACTCTAAGAAGTATTACCTTGAATATGATATTTAGGGCAAACTATTAGAATTTAAATGCAGAAAATCGTGTCAAAATTCAGCAGTGCTAATCATACATTATTAAAGTGCTCTTTTTCCAACGTACTACGATTCGATAGCTTTCCACCATGTTGCCTGTTTCGTATTCCAAAACATTTTCTAAGTTAATGAACAAAAATCTCATTGGTAGTAATTACGTAAAGACAAAATTTTAACTCCAATGTACTTATTTTCACTTTCTAATGAACATCGTAAAAGCGCATGTTCCACATAATAATAATCTTAAAACAGAGTACAGAGACTATTCATTTGCAGTTATTTGGGCTAAATATATTCTGTTTAAAAGGTGATAAGATCTAAAAAATGCTAACGAAATTGAGAATCTCTTATTGAAGAAATATCCAAACTGGGTACTCAAAATTTGAATTTGTTAAAACACCAGGAGAACGAATTTTATTTGAATGGTTAAGTAGAATTTGAGGATGACTCATAAGATACTCTTAACATTATTAATTCAGAAATGGCCTGATCGCGATGTCTAGAGGAAATTTTTGTCAAATGCTAGATCGCCGACACTAGATATGACAAAATTGTGATATATATACATTTTATTACTAATCAAGAAAACCTTTATTTTTTCATAATAACTGAAATCTTAAAAATTACCAAAACTAGATCTCGAATTAACATAACAGTAAACAATAATGGTCACTCACAATAGATGATATCATAATGCTTAGAACTGAACTTGTTCATCCTTAAAATGGCAAAATGGTAAAAAATAGATCTCGTATGAGTTCAGTTGTATAACTTCCCAGAAAAATAAGCAACTGTGTGTTAAGGCGAAGATAGCTTTTCTATAGTTAAATATCGCCCAGACCTAACACGACAGACGGGATTTTGGTATCTTAGAAATTACGACCATCGCACGTCTGCTAATTTGATATCATGCAACCTATTCATTCATTATACTTAAGCAAATTGTCAATATTGTCAGAGCAGCGCAGACAATGATTTGCTCAGAAATAATGAAAGAACTTTTACATTAAATTTTACGGATATTTTAAATCTGAATCTAATATATAAATGAAAATGAGTTTTTTTTGACTCCCGAAAATTTTTCCCTCTATCTTTTTTTCCACTCTATTTTAATAAACTGCCATTTATGTTTAAGGATCTCAATAGTCTAGCAAAAATAAAAATTTTAATCTATTTTCAACCTTGAGTAATAATGGTCAGAAAAAAAATGTTTTAAGGTTTAATTAATTAGATAAAGAATTTGTTTTTACTGCAAGCAATGAGCACACCAATTTTCAATTTTCAAGAAGTCTTCTAAGTTCAGTTAGGCACATATAATTTCCAAGCTGTAGAATGAAAATCCAACTTTTAAGAAGACGAACCATCACTATTGCAGCAAGGAATTAACTAGGTATTACGGCGGATTTTAAAAGCAAATCCTTTATAAGTACAATCCAAAATATAGTAAAAATTATGTCACTTGTTAGATACCGAGCCATATTTCAGATAAATTTTCCAAGTGAATATTTTCATATCAGTTATTAATATTTGGAATTTAATGTATCACTTTAAACTTAAAAACAGTTGAAGCCCATTAGGTCCTTATTCAAGGGAAATAGTATTTATTATTAATAGTCCACAAGATTTTTTGTTAAAACATTACTGCTTATGATGCTTAATTGGACGTAAATAAACAGTGTTCTGGACAAAGAGCCATGCGAATTGGCCATGAACTATAACGGTGGAACGGCACTGGTCCACACACTCAACCAAACCTCTGTCGACACGTTGATTGGCTAATCAATTCTCGTGGTTTCATGGCTCGCGGGATAAAATGAGAGCCTCGCATAGCCCGGTTAAAAAATCCAAATTCACAATTCCTTATTGCGCACAGTGATGACGATTGTTCTTTAATATTACTTCATTTATACCGTAGTTAGTAGAATGGCGGCCACAGTTTCTCCCGAATGGGGAATAACTCCAAGCATTGATAATCGGACGATTGCTGTCTTCGAAGTCGCCTACTCTTGGACACATTTCTATATTGTTTCTGTCTTTCTTGGATTCCTAATTATTTGTATTATTTGTGGAAATGCTTTAGTCGTTCTAGCCGTCCTCACCGAACGACACCTCAGGGTGAGCCTTATTATTTAAAATATTAGATCAATTTTATGAAACACTTAATTTTAAATTATATATATCTCAACTGCCATCCGGTATTTATAAACTGAATGGGATTAAACTAATACGGTTATAAACCATTGGTGCATAAATTAAATTTATATGAACTATATTCTAAAAGACGTAAGCAAAAGATATCACATTCATAATCGTCTTTCCAAATTAGCCTGCAAATTGTTGACAGGAGGAGGGCTTATTAACTAACGTAGGAATAAACATTAAAAGTTGCATTCACGCTGATTAAATTTCCATTTAACTCTCTCAAATGTAAGCAAATAATTTTACTATTAAGTAATCGCATTAATACTAGGAATCCACTTAGGTCAAAATATGAAAAGAAAATGCCAATTGTGAGGTAGCTTTCTCAAAAATATTTCTTACACATTTTTCAAAAGGTTTAAAATAAATAGCAGAACGTTTTAACCGAAATAATGTCCATTCAATTTATTTTTATTGAATCAGATTTGAATAAAATTTATTTAATTATTTCTATCCAGGAAATCATAAAGGAAGAAACACTTAAAGAAAAAGTGAATTGATAAAGTTTACATGGAATTCTTGCGGAGAAATTTATTTAGTGTATTTCAGTAGCACATTCGATAAAGTCAGTTGAAAGTACTATTTGTGCTCTGATAGATTAGCAATCTTTCGAACGATGATTGCATAAAGCTTACTTCATATACCTGAAAGTAAATTTATTTACCTGAGTGGAAGTACTTCCGAATTTAGCTTAATTAAAGTACCACATTTCTAATGCCTAAACTTGTTAATTCTTTGCGCGAATACATTTGGCTTCGTTTTGTGCGATGAATTGGCACCCTCAAATTAGTCTTCAAACGACTTTCAAAACAACACGAGTCTAATCAAAACAAATAATTAAATTTCAATATTTTTCCAACAGCGAAAATAAATGCCAATAGTCTCTTCCTGTTTTTTAGGTCGTGTCAAATTATCTCATTCTCAGTTTAGCCGTGGCGGACCTCCTTGTGGCCGTCATTGTGATGCCACTTAGTCTCGTGCACGAAGTATCCAAAGTTTGGTGGCTTGGTGAGTAGACATCATTTCTTACGCACCAATTGAATTTAGGTATCTGCATGTAAATAAGCAGTTATAAAGAGTATTTCTACCCACAATAAGATCTTATTTTTTTGGAATTAATAAAGGGTTTTAAAAACACAACTCATTTTAAAAGGGACTCAACTTTCACTACATTTGAAACGTACATAGAAATATCAGATTTAATGAATATTTAGAAATAACTATTTAATGACCTACCAGACTGTACAGTGTTTTTAAACAAAAGCAAAAGCTGCTTTTATTGGATTTTGGGGACATTACATTTTTTATTCAACTTAATCATGCAATTTAAATATTGTGAGCAAATAAAATTAATTCACCGAACTCACCAAAACTATCCAGTATTTGTTTTATAAAGGCAAAATAATTTTTTCTTATTTGAATTTATCCACTTTATGCTGAATCAAGTGAGGCGCAGCTTTGGCATCCACTGATGTTCCACGTTGATATTTAAATATTTGTGAAAATTATCAGCTTTTCCAATTCAATTAAAATCTATTAAATTGATTTATCTAGTATACATGAATGTAAATAGCAGGCGTTTAAGAATGATAAATCGCGATTAAATACTAACTGCGCGTTTTTACTTACATACTTTGTTTGTCGGATAAATCTTATAACAGATTTTGCGTTTATTGAGTTGGTTTGCCAGTACACTTGAAGAGGGAGCAATAAATTTAATATAACTTTAACGTCTAATAATGGTTGCAAATTATCTCATTATTATTGGATTACAAAGAATCTATGTTAGTTTGCTATATGGCTGGACAGCAGAAAGCTTTTCATAATAGAAATTAAAGTAGCCAATTTGTTATAATTATATTAAAAAATTCCCATTTACTAGATTTTTATCTGTTATGGTTATAATGTTCTACGATTGTGAGTCTTTGCTTTATGGCATATGAAATACCTTAAATAAACGTGCTCTATTCCATGCTATTATTAAATTCATTGGTTCTGATTGTGCTTAAGAAGTCGACAAAGGTACAACAAGTAGGGCGCAACATTATTCCATTCTCTGACATTTTCTAATGGGCCGAAATGGTATTTTTTTAAGATACTCAACAATTAATGTACTTTGCAATTGTTGACACAGGTTAATAACGATCTTTCGTTTCAGACGTTCAAGTTTTACTTTTATCGTAGGCAAGCCTGCTAGAGAAACTGTCCAATCAGGAAGGAAAATTAGCTAGGCATAGAATATTCGTTTTAATGTCGCAATGGCATAATTCCATAGATTAGAACCTACTTGAAATATCTCTAAAAAATGCTAAGCCATCAACCCTGTCACGAATCAAGTGATGAACGCAGCAGAAGGCACACGATTGAGGAAGGTATTGCTGATATTCGCAAAGTAAATGTTACTCTCTGGTTGCTCGCTAACTACTCCACTGGTCCAAAATTTCGCATTGAAGACA
Source organism: Hymenolepis microstoma (assembly GCA_000469805.3). Taxonomy (NCBI): domain Eukaryota; kingdom Metazoa; phylum Platyhelminthes; class Cestoda; order Cyclophyllidea; family Hymenolepididae; genus Hymenolepis; species Hymenolepis microstoma. Next base: position 1,400,723 of record LR215995.1, on the reverse strand, counting down.
AATTGATAATGTCTACCCACTTCCTGACAATATCTTCTCGATAGTGATAATAAATGCTTTGTAATGTTTGATTTATCCGAGGTTTATTTACAACTCGAGGTTTCACCAGATATAAGTGAGCTATAAGATATCGATAATCACTGCGGCCTTTATCAATTAGCCAAATTTTTAATATGACTAAAAATAGAGGCTACTATTTTCGAAGACATTATGGATACCATGATACCATGGTCATTCTGGTACTGCTGTATGACTAGCTGACACAATAGTTATCGAATCATCAAGAAAGTGTCATTGCCCTTCTTCAATGCTTTCAAAAGTATATATTTGATCTTCTGTCTGAGAATTATGCATTATAAGTGACCTCAGTTAGATACCTAAGATGCATATTTGGTTTGAAAAGGCAATAATTTGGGCCCAGACAATTTTCAAGAACTACAGAAATGTCGCAAACTCAAGAGGGTATCAAATACAGTCCTCTCTGCTACTGCATGGCAAAATTGTAAAATATTCTGGTTCCAGGAAATAATTTTCAGAGAATAGGTACTAAATAGAACTACATTCCCAATTGCAATAAAGCTTCCACTTAGCTAATGAACACGCAACTGATATGCTGCTTTCCCATTACAATCCATAAGTACCGATTTGCGTAGTTGTAGATTCTTGGAACTATTACGGTTTTGCCGTTCATTTCCTGTGTTTTCTATTAGGTCTATAACTTTGCTCCCACCGTTTTCCAAAAGATGGCGGTAGTAGTCGGCAGTAGTTGAAATATATTATTTACAGATTTCGGACACTTTGTTCTGACGTTTGTAAATATAACCCTACTTTTAGATAACTTTATTTGAGTTTGCATAATAATAAAATTTCTAAATTTAATATGTCCGAATTGAAACCGAATTTTCGTGATTTGCGGGAAGTGTTGCTATTTTATTATATTATGAAAAAGCTGCGATTGAAGCCCACCGGACTATCTCAGCAGATACTTATGGTATTATGGTATGCTATTGGTGACAGAACGCGCCGACGGGAATTGCTCCACGTTTTAGAAGTGGTGATTTTGCTGTCGGATACCTTCATAGTGGTGGAGGGGAAAATTTGTTGAAGATGCAGAATTGAATTCAATTCTTAGTGAAGACCCATGCCAAATTTAAAAAGAATTACAATAATCATTGAATGGGTATCGGTGGCCAAGCAATTTCAAAACGCCTGAAACAGTTCTAAATGATTGAGAAAGAAGGATATTGGGTACCTCACGAGTTAAAACCCAAAAGAGATGTCGAGCGACGTTTGTTCGCTTGTGAACAGCTGCCGGAAAGGCAAACGCAAAGGGGATTTCTCCATCGTATTTTTACTGGATAAGTAAATGGGTGCATTAAAATAATCCTAACCCAAGCTCAGAAAATCATAAGGATTGTCCAGTGGTCATACTGCTACGTCAACACCTCGGCCGAATATCTATGGCTCAAAAGTTATGTTTCGCGTTTGGTGGGGGGAACAAACTTGGCTTAATTTATTATGAGCTTCTGAAACCGTTTGAAACTATCACAGGTGAGCGTTATAGAACCCTCACCTGATGCGCTTGTGCTGTGCTCAAGAAAAAAAACAGCCACAGTACAAGGAGAGACACGATGAGATTAATTTACAGCATGGTAATGGCAAATTTTACCTCACCCGCCACCGTATTCTCCAGGTGTTGCTTCGTCTCATTTTCCCCTCACTCACCTCGCTCCATGGCACACGTTGAGTAACCAATAAGAATAGTTACCAAAGAATCTTGAATCATTTGGGTTATTGAACCCGGTCACTCAATAGTCAAGTAACTTCAAGTTCCGTTTCCTGGATTGAAACGATTCCGTGTACACCATTTGCGGCACTTTTTAGCCGAGTGGTTAATGGCGATATTCGGTTTTGCCACTTCATATAACTTCAACCATCCAGACATTCTGAAAAAAGTCCATACGTGGGATTAGCAAGTTTAAACAATTCTAAAAGAGGGGATATGGGAATACGGAGAAAAATAATTCCCTAAGCTTTATTCACACATTTTTTAGAAAAAAACTTGTTATTTCGCTCCACGTGTCCTGAATTTCAGGTATTATTGATTAAATTACTGCATTAACTACCTGATTTTACCAAATCAATTATTTTGCATTTTTTAAAGTGTAGGGCCATTATCACTTAACAGATCGATCAAGGTGTGCAATTTTGAACAGTAATTATAGTTCACATAGTGATGAATGGCTAATCTATTTGCAAAAGACACAAAAATTATATGAGATGTTTTTTTAATTTTAAAGCAATAATTTATGTCAGTGACTATCTTTTGTTGATAATTTTTCATTGGGAATTCAAAATTAGTACCTATTTGCTTTCCATCATTGGAATTTAGCCTGATTGAAAGTTTATTATTTTCTCCTCATTCAATTTATTAATTATATTCAAAATTATGATCTGACTTACTTATCTGTGTTTATTTTATTTAATTTAGTAATTAAACTATTTAAGAAAGCAGTGAATTTTCATAAAATATGTTCTTACTCTATGAATTTAAATTTATTATTCAATAGTGTGCTGACGGAGGTGTTAGTATTTTTTAGAAATTTGTCAATATGTCATAAATAAAATTTGAAATACATTCTTTTTCTATTTTTTACTTAAAAATAGAATTAATAATTTAAGCAAAGTACTAAATAGGAAGTAAATTGATAAGAATACTAATAGCAGCTTCAAGGCCATGAGTTCACGCTAAATAGTATGTTAAGTTAATGCTTCCAGGATATTTCTATTTAATAAATTTTATGAATTATGGAAATAATGAATTATTTACAATTCACTGAGTCAACGATTTGTGTAACATTTGTTTTATAGAATATAAAGTGTTAGCGCCTAGTAGTGAAATGAGTAATTTTCTAATTCGTTTAGAGTAAACGGAACAATTACAGACTGTCAACATTAAGAATCGGGTGCTAGGAAGCCTGATCAAATAGTTTCGTTTCTATTTGCATCTCCAGGGCACTTAATTTTCGTTTATCAAGATACTTAAGACCCACTGTGGGGAAACACTTCAAGTATTGGTTAAGATGCCAATGTTTTGTTTTGTGTTTGAACTAAAATGACTCTCTCCTCCTTGTGTCGGAGCACCTGTAGTTTTAATAAATTTTAATAATAATTAACATTAAATATAGTAAACTATTTAAGAGATATTGACGACTTATATTATTCTACCAACAAGATAACTATTGAAAGGTGAAATATACCTGTATTTATTCATCAACCATCATATTACTCTAACTGTCAACAATTTCTCGACATCCATGCCATGAATTCACTAGCAAAACATGAGACAAAATTCGCAATATAAACAGGAATTACATTAGGACTTTCAATCCACCAAGTAACTGGAATCGAAATCTCAGTGGAGGTCGTTAATTTTTAGATTTAATTCAATGGCATGATTTTGACTAATCCACTGCACTCTATCTTATCTTTGACAAACGTATAGGTCTTGATTAATAACACATACTATAATTTTACAATTACCTCCGGAAAAAATATTGCAATCTTATAAAAGAAATTAAAAAAAGAGAATAAATGCTCACAAAGCATCTACCATATTAAATTGCACTAGTCCTAATAATTCTATCTTTTATAATCTATCTGAGATAACTCGTTTAAGATGAGGTGTTCTTTGTGAAACACGCCGAGTATAACAGCATTTCTTGAATGCTTAGTTCAAGAGTTACATCACAGCATGTCCATATTTGGCACTCCGGAATGATTAGAGGACAAAATACAGAAGGAATCAGAAGCTAAATTGAAAGAGGAGCAAGAGTATCTTGCACTGTGATGGGTAGACAAAATAAGGTTTTCTCTGAGAGACTTGAAGAATATTCCTCGATGTTTCATTCCGGAATAAGCAACCAACCAAAATTCATTAACTGAAACTCGGAAAGTGTTTCAGACGAAGAGGTATCAGGCATACTTACGAGCCCTGTTTATATTATTGGATCTTTAGACCTTAAGCTTTTTATAATCTTCCTAATTAATTTATTTATGCAAAAAAAGATTTATTCAAAAGAAATTTTACTTTTAAATTTGCTTAATAATATGTGTAGCGACATTTTTCATCAATTCACTTATTATTTTTAATAAACTTCTATGCACAACCAATTTGAAATATTTTCAATCGGAATCCCTCTCCGTTGACAAAAATTTAAATTACATTCCTTCATTATTTAAATTTAGTTCTCGTGTTTGTGTTTTTTTAAGTGAATGTATTAGAAAATACATGCAGAAGAACTAAACTATTAATTAATTTTGGAGCAAATTTAAAGAGGTGGTTTCCATCAAACAAAATGTGCTTGAATTGCTTTGGAAATCTTATGCTGTCGTTGAGTAGATGATTAAAATTGTCTATTTTATTCATTCAATTTTTCATTAGGACTGCCTTTATGCGACCTATGGATATGCGCGGATGTATTATTATGTACGGCTTCAACACTCCATCTCTGTGCAATTGCAATCGAACGAGCTTTGGCAGTGAGCAATCTCGCTTACCTTCGAGATCGGCCTCCAAGCTTTATTTTGATCATGATTGGAATATGCTGGATCTTGGCAGCAATGGTTAGCCTTCCCGCACGGTTTCATCCGAGGCGTAATCTTGTAATACCTGAGGTGATTTACGATGGGGTGTGCGAAGTCAGCATGGAGAAGGGATTTACAATTTACTCTAATTTGCTCGCCTTTGATCTCCCAATGATCTTCACTGTCTTGATGTATGTGAGGATTTACTTCGCTGCTCGAAAGCACATACGAAAGAAGCACTTTTCAAAATATCACACCAATTTCGATAATGCAGAAAATGAATCGAGTACGAAAAATAACTTTGTTTATCAATCCCCAGATACACCTGATGTTAAAGAAGGTCAACAGTACTGTTGCTACTGCTGTGGATACGTAATGGAGACCAAGTTTCACAAAGGCGGTGCCATGTTTAAAGTTGGTTTAACGAGACGTTCAGAATTTCAGTGCTCTAGTTCATCTGATAAGCCAACACTAACTACAACAACGGAACCGCCTGAAACAGTAGTTGCAGCAGCTGTTACGGCCATGAAGATTGCAGCGACAATGATCAGAACCACCAAAGAACCCGAGTGGGGAAATTGTGACTATGAAAGTTCAGGAAGTGAAAATAACTTCCATTTAAATACCCTAAGCGCTGTTAGGAACACTACCTTTGAAGAAATTTCAAACGATGAAGGTGAGAAGGCGATTAAAATCCGTACGCTGACATATGAGATCATTAGAAATTATCAAAAAAATAAGGAAGAGAATGCAAATACTTTAAATCCTGATTTGACAATCGCCCAAGATGCTTCAATATACACTAATCATTCCTCTATCCTCTTTGCTGATGAGAATTCTAAACAAAATTCGCTTTCCTCCAGTGTGTATTCCACCCTGATGCAGAATTCAGATTCTAGAGAAGTAGAAAATGTAAGAAAAAATGACGACTCTCCACAACAGATGAAAAATTTTGTTCCACTGAGTACGTACTACAAAAAGCAGCGCCAGCAGCGTTGGCTTGAGCAGGGCGTAGTGTTAAGTAGGAAGGCTACAGAGGTGATGAAGCATTTATCAGTCAATGAACCAGATCTGGAAATCAGGCAAGAAGAGGAGCGTTATATGCGCGAACGTATCGAACAAAAGCGTGAAAGAAAGACCGTGCGAACTCTGGCCATAATTACGGGATGTTTTGTTCTATGTTGGCTGCCTTTCAATCTTAATGCTCTACTCTCTCCGTTTATTGGTCGAATACATCCAATTGGTGTCTCATTTTTACTTTGGTTAGGCTATACAAATTCATTACTTAACCCCATCATCTATACCATATTCTCCAAGGAGTTCCGTAGTGCCTTTCGACGAATTATCTGTCAAGGTCCACGATTGAATTGTTTTCGATGAGCCAATCTTCTAATTCAACTCTTCTCTGATGCATTCTGAACAAACAGCCTTCAAATTTTCACCACGGTGTGTTCAATTTATGCAAAAGCCCTTTCTCCTTTTATAATTCACATCCTACTGCCCTCCACCCTCCCTCTCCAAAAAAAAGTCATACTATATTTGGCATATTTTAAACGCTCGGATTATTTTATAAAAAAAAGTGGTGACAATGGAGAATTGCTTCCTCAAATTAGGAATTCCTATTAGTTAATTGGCATACGTAATTAATTAGGGCTTTTAAAGGAGATTATAACGGAAGGCGTGATCAATTAGAGGCACTGCCTATTAATGAGCGAATTATTTGCATTTTTAAAAAAATGCATTTTTCTTAGTTATTGATTTTATTCTCTAATTAACAAGAATAATTATTACAAAATAATGTTCTGCTTAAAACTATTGTAATTGGGCAATAAAATAGGAAATTAATTATTGATTTTAATCACAAAAACGGTCCAATTTGGGATAGTACTATTCAATTAGGATAATAATTTATTACATAAAAAATATTTCGGGGCCAGCTAAAGTTATCGCTAAAACTTTACCTATTTTATAACTCCAGCAGTCGCATGAGTAATTAACACTGAGACATAGTTGCCAAGTTTTCCAATATTTTGATCGCAATAAGGCCTAATAGTTGAGTAATCAATCTATTTGTCGCATGTGAAATTCAGTTCACTCATTGGCATAAGTTTTGGTGATAAAAGTTGTTATAAATGTGAGAATAACATACCTGGAGATTTCTGATGAAGGTTGACAAGAACTTATATACAGAAATGGAGGTCTTGGAGGTTTAGAGATGCCCGGCTCCATGCAAATGCAGTGGAAAAAAAACTCGTTAATCTATGCTAATTTCCCAGTCACAGTGATCAGGCAACTCAGATCGTTGCAGTTTAAAATGTGCAAACCGTTTAGCTAACCTGGAGCGGCTGCCATTTGAGTGCAAAGCCAAAGAGGTATTTGATTTATGCGTATTGTATCAAAGTTGAAATCTTCTATCCTGTTGACGTACCAGGTTGTCTAGTTGATTAGTTGACTTAGGCGCGAAATGGCAGTGTTCACCAAAACCTTATTTACTTTTAAATACCATTTACTCAGCAAATAATTTTACTGGTATGTGGCATTTAAAACCTGATGATCTTCTGCTTACACTGAGAGACAAGTCTGTAAGCCGACAAGTAGAAGGAGGAGGATTAGCGACCTTGAGAACACCAGCTGAAATCACTCAATCCAACTCAAAGGTTAACATTTTATTAAAATAAATGCATTATTTTGTCAATTAACTACAAAGGAATTTGTTTGCAAATTTGATGATGGTAAAGTTCTCATGAAAAACACACGATTTCAAATATTCTTTGATCACAGTTTGCTAATAACCAGAATGCAATTTTTCCTTATATGGAATTTTATAAAATTTTAAATATTCTAATATAAGCTTTATTGTCAACTAAATGAGTTAAATTTAAAACTTGGACAACGTCATTGAAGCATATTTAAAATTTTCAGAAAAAGTTTTGCACGGCATTTTGGCCACTACACTATGAAAGTTCTTTAAAATCAAAGACAGTTTCAAAGTCTGACGTTTCAGCAATATATATTTTTTTCTCTGTCTAGCAAAATCTGTCCAGTCTTTAACTCCTATATTGTTCTTGGAAAGATGTGATTGTTTAAATGACGCTACGATTTTAAAATTTACGGATTTTAGAGCTTCTGAGAGTTTGGCCTTCGAAATTGTAAAATCAAGCAAACATTCGTTATTTCAAACGTTAGACAGTATATACACTGCCGAGACTACATAAAATTACATTCAATTAAGATTATTATTAGTTTTTGAAAAACTGTTAGTCCTCATTTTGACAATTATGGACATTTTACCACTCTAATGTCCTATGTCTTGAAGTTTATATCCTGGACTAGATCATTTACTCTCTCTCGCTCTCTCTCCTCGTTGAACATAGACTTAAGTGCCACTATTAAATCTAAATTAGTCATCATTGGTTAGTCATACGATGCATATTTTGTGATCAAAACCAGATCACTATTGTAGAGACGCCTCATATATGACACTTAGCTTCGGATCCAGGAATTATAATAGAGACATAATTTAATGATAACAGGATATATGGTTACGCCTATCAAAAATGGAATAGTTTTAACCTAAAGGCACTCCCTTTTTGGTTGAATGAATAGTGCGCCTTCATGCCAAACATGCTTATCTGGAGAGTGGTCTCTGCGTCACGCTGATCGCACGACTTTCAACATTATAGAATTAACGCATATGCAAATGAGGAAAAAGCAAGATTATGCTTTGTGTCTGTTTATTCGCGCAGTCGATTTGGAATTGTGCAAGCTAGCTCTCTCCTAAAGCTGTTCAATGATTGAGCATTAAGCAAGTGATAAATGTGCCTGGTAATAAATGAAATTGCCCATATCATTTAGCTTTGTAAAATCACTGGATAATAATAGGGTCATTTGAAGAGCCTAAACGTAAAACTTTTAGTCCAGTTCTTTTATAACCTTTTAGTAAATGAGATCTAATTGGTAAGCTGCAGCCAAAATCAGAAATGTCTACTTTCAGAATTGCTTTATCTTGCTTTTACAATGTTAAATATTAACGAGATATCGGGAAATCAATCTTTTCGGTTGTTTCTAAGTACTGTCATATTCAAGGATCCTTTGGAAGAAAACGCTTCATTTCACTTAGTTACCTTTCAGATGATAAGAAACAGTTTCGGTCCTGAAAGAGAATGATCCCTTAACTAATTCATCAACATACGAACTTAATTTTTTTTAAACGAAATTGTTTCTGAGATGTGCAGCGCTCTCACAAAAATTCTTGATTTTTAAGCACCGGTGGTAAGTAGATCAAAGAATTTTGTTGTACCATGAGATTTGAAACGAGACATTCATCATACTATCTGCGCATTCCATTCCCATGTATTTGGTTGATTTTTCTAGGACTTAACACATCATCACATGTCCTGTTGATTCTTAAGAAAATTACTCCAAATATTTCCCTTTGTAGGTTTGAAGATTCATAATCATCGCAGACCCGCATACACCAAACCCATTTTGTTTTGTCAAATTGTTCATTACCTTCTTCCGATTATTTCCCTTTTGAGCTCATTTTTTTCGTTTTAATTAGCTCCATGACTATTATAACTCTTTTCAATTGCAAAGATTGTAAGTCTGGTCTTTTCTAACTATCTCAAGATGTCACAAATAAAGTTCCAGTTTCTACTCTGTTGGCACAAAATGTATGCTCTAAAGTTATTTACAAGAAGAAGACTAAATGGAGACATGATCCATTTCAAAGTAACAAAAATTTACTGAAGAACTATATAAGTTAGTTAAAAAATAAGTATTTTAAAAACGATTTCGTTCAATAGATAATACTTGACTAAAAAACATGGTTTTCGTGTCGAGTGGAAGACAGGCATTTTTCGTTTAAGTGATGTGAGTCGCATGTACATACCCTTTCAATCATTTCATTTTAAGGTGCCAAGGAGCGTTTATTTATAGACTGTCAATAGAAACCCGACTCTATTTGGCAAATAAAAAACTGTCCGTCAATAGTTCTCCTAACGCTCCTGCTCACTGGTTTAGATTGATTCATTTCGATTTGTTGAAAAGATATATACGTTTTTGTATCATAATTCTAAGACTTAAACACTGAGTTAATGTGAGAACGCAAAGAATAATTTCACTTAAAAGCTTGTTTTCTAAACAGCTCGGACCAAAAAAATACGCAGAATTCTTAAATATTAGTTTGCTATTTCTATTAAGGCCTTTTAAAATCAATATGAACTTGATAATTAATTCAAAGATCATTCTCTAGACTTGGTCGTCTCCTCCAGATAACTTGGGTTGTCGAAGCAGAAAATCATTTTTGACCACTTACTCGAAAGGATTGCTTTCGTAGCCTTGCCTTTGGTCTTGAGCGATGACAAGTTTTGTCTGCCTTCATTTTATATTCAAAACTCAAGAATAATAGTTTTTATGACTCTTTATTGTTACTCAGTGGAGTCGGGAAATAATTTTATATGCAATGGATAACTGTAACTGACCGAAGTACCTATTGAGGCGCAGGTGAATTGTGGTCACTGTGGAGATTTTTCACTGACTTACAGTCACTGAAAAGATTGCGTATTTCATGGCGTCCAGATACACTAATTTCGGATACTGCAAACTATCCAATTTCAATTTATTGTCATGTGTCAATTTATTATGTGACAATGAGTATAACTAAGACATGGCATATTTCCAAGTAAACAAAACCAACTCAAATACAAATACAGTACGTTTCAGTTTCCTTACTAAAAATGACATTTGAATTTACAAAGTAAGTAAACGAAAACTAAAGAATATCAGATTTGCAAGCCGATATAAGGTGAAAAAGTAAATTAATAAATGCACAATTAAAAAAAAATTAAAATTTCCCTTAATTTTTTTACTATCATTCGCTCAGTAATAACGTGGTTCGACCTTGGCCATTGCGTGGCCTAGGATTGAGCAAGAGGCTTAGCTTAAGCAACCCCAGTAAATGACGGATAGCGAAGGTCTGGTGCAGCCTTTTGACGTCTTGAATGTGTCCTGAAACGTTAAACCCACACACTGCATTATTATATTAATGAGATATGCCCAGTAGATCACCTGCTTGGATGCAGTATATCATTGGCAATTGGTCTTGAAGTATAATCAATCGCTAAAATAAATTGAATAGAGGGGGGGGGGGGGGTCAACCATGCAAAATCGATATATCATGAAATCTAAAAACCTATCTGCTTTATTAATTGAAACAAGAAATGGGAATTATTAACGTTTATCTGTGTATTTTAAGTTTTGGTGATTTCTGATTAAACTTTCATTTGAATTTGAAGTTTAAGCCATCTCGAGATGCATGGCCATTTGCTGAAATCTGATCTAAAAAATGCAAGCATTAAAGTCAAATCAATCATTCCACAAGCTGAATTATAAGCTAGGTATGATAGCTATGACTTTGAGTGAAAAAAAAGAGATGTCATATTTTTTGACGCAAATCACCACCATTTTTTTGTCTGTTCACAATTCATTCCAATATTATCAGCTTATTTTTGAGTGCGTATGTACCTGTTCCCACTGAATTTGGAGGAAGGTGTCTGTTTCCTACCTTTCCAAAATATTTGTGGAAATTGGAGAACTCTATATGCGCCGGCGCATTTCTGAAATTCACGTGATATGATGAGAGGCGTTGGCGTAACGGATTCACTGCAGATGATTAGAAAGTAAACATATGAATAAGAAATCAGCATTCTAAATGAAATAGGATGAACAAAGGTTTCATTTTATTATTGTTCAGTTGCGCACTGATGTAAGGTATTTCATAAAAATGCACGAACTTTTAGGAATCATTGTGAAGTCTTCTCCGACTCGGATCCAAAAGTTGGTAGCAGGAAACTCGAGTTCGTTTATGCCCTAAATAATTTGCAGTTTAATCTGGCCAGACTATTTAAGGAACTAGATTTGTTTTCACGTCTTTTATTAATGAGGGCTGAATTTCTAGTGGGCATATGACATATTTGCCCAGACTGTCAAGTTTTTAAGAACGGTGCACGCCCGTAGGTTTATAAGGCAGTTTGGAGAAGAGAATTAATCATCTTGAGAACAATTTAGACTCTGCGACCTTGAGCAATTTGCTTCGGCATTTTACCAGTATCATAATTTCATTTCTGCCTAAATCTATTCCTTTTTACGGTAAAAATTAATTTTTAATGTCCGATAGGCTGAACGATGTAAATAAGCAAACGTTTTCTCCAGTGATCTAAATGCATTTTTTTATACTGGAATGAATTGCCACGATTTCATATTTGACATACAATCATGGCCTTTCTGTTGGAGAAATCATTGTATCATACTTTCATTGAAGATATTTTTAACCGCTTTTAATCATTTAGAAGTTTCTATTTATCTTGAAACCCTTTAGTTTTTGCTTATTATAAAAATTATTATTAGAGATTGTAGTAAAGACTGTTCAACAGGATTTTAAAGCATTAACATATCTTCACCATTTGTCAAATGACATGGATAATAAGGACTGATGGAAGCAAAATGCTAAAATCAATCCAGCTTCCAAATGTGAGCATTGAAATCCATATCAAGGTAAAATCTCTCAGACGTATTGAAATAGTCTTTTTCCTACGTGAATAGAATTCACATTAAATAATGAGTATGATATATTCTCAATATGATACTTACTAGCAGGTAAAATGAACTAAACTGTTAATATGCCACTTTAAAAAAAAATCAGCCCAATTTGAGTTCATAAATTGTTCGCTCTAACAATTTCCCTTGGGATTGGAGAGCGTGGCTTTTGAGACAATTAATTAAATTTGACTAAAGTAAAGAACAAATAATATTGAGGACAGAGCTGGCAAGAGAAAAACTGGTTGGATGAAGGGCGATATTTTTCCATAAAAAGATAATAGCAAAAATAAGTAGATGAATAACTGAGGAAAATCAGGTAATTGAAATGCATAGCGTAATTATTTGAAAGTTCGTGCTCCAAAATTCGATTTGTAAAACTTCGTAGCAAAATTACTACGAATATTGTTAAAGCGATATTTAGTTCTCATTGATCTAGTAATTAGTTGAGAAGACTGGCCAGATGTTTTTTTCTCTTCTAAAGGTTTTGAAAACAGTAGGATCTTAATTGATATTATTATTATTATTTGAATTCTTGCCGGACAAATTTTTGAGAGAAGTTGAAGTTGAAAAGGTTTTAGTGAAAGAATTCAGCAATTAAGTGGTTAAGTAGCTTCTTATAGAGGGGAAAGCGCTAAGTAAATCTCGTTTATCACGCTTGCTCTTGTCATTTAGCCGAAATAACCGACAAGCCACTCTCACCCCCTCCTCCACCCCATTTGAGATCACGAATAGTTCCCTGTCAGCCAAGATCTCATTAATTGCATGCAAGACCCTAAAGTAGAGGAAGAGGTTTTTCTTGCGTGAGTTGAGAAAAAGTGTTGGCGTATTTTTTAACGTTTTTTTTTCAACAACATCAACATAATTATTCATCTCTTGGCTCAACAGAAATTCATAAAAGCTTTTTTATTGCAAGTGTCTATAATTTTAAATATTATTTGTATTAAAATTCTACAAATGAATCCCATGAAAAAGAGTACAATTTTTATGCTTGCCTTAAAGTCATAATTTTTATCAACGAAGATATTTAAAATCGAGTATATGATTGTAATAACCACTAATTGAACATTTTCTTATAAAATAAAAGTCATTATAGTCCAAAACTTAGATTTAAGTTTTTTATATCATCTGTAAAAATAAAAATACCATTATATACATACATATGCATAAACTCACTTAATTTACCTTGTGTAATAAAGCCAATTCATTTCTAGTCTTTCTTCTTGAAATACCTGCATTCAAATTAATCCTTAACTTATAAGCCAGATTGAATTTAAAAAGCATATCTGTATGAACCGTCGCTAATCTTTTTCATTAACAGAGCACAGTAGGGCTAGTAGTGTAGTTGGATCATACAATCATTCGAATGATAATGCTGTGTCACTGTGTTTTTGTAATGTGGAATAAACATGAAGAAGACCACGCGTGTATCGGATTAAAATCAGGTCGATTAAGTGTGCTTTAGTCGGGCCAAAATTAACACGCCTTAAATTTTTTTCAATTTTCTACCTCTGTCATGGTAATAAATTAAAGGCACGACTAACTTACGACGATGAATAAACGAACGAGTATTTGCAGAAACGGTTCTTAGGTGAAGACCAGCCATGAAATAGCCAATGAGAAAAAGAAATATCCAGATGTGTCTTCGCTGTAAAGTAATAATGCTATTATTAATATTAAATTTAAAATTACATTCTTGATCGATTCTTCATCGACTACCTAAATCAGATGCACTAAAGGCGTTTGTTAGGAATAATAATGCAATTTTTGCGAATGGCTCATTGCAATGGATCTAATCTTTAAATACTATAACTCAAAAAGCATTTAAAGTAGGAGAGAAAAGGAGAAACATTCCACTTGCCTACTCATTGTCATTAACCCTATGCTAATATGTGTTGTTAAGTTACTTGCCAACTGTCCACCATAAGAATTCTGTTAATGCACCAATTGGTAGAATTTCACGATCTCTATCGGATCCACGTGCAGCAAGATGATTGTGTTGAGACTTAAACGACTTAAATACCACCCTCCACCTTGAATTTTGATCAAGTAGAATTTCGTACCAAATTCTACTGACCGAAACATTGATACTATTATTAAACACTTACCTTTAACGATATGTCAGATTTTTTTAGCGTATTGAAAAACATTTTTTGTTGCACAAAAATGCAAATTTTTAAGTACTCCGTAGGACTTCAATTAATAAAACATGTTGTACATTTTAAATTCTGTGTCCCAATGTGAGCATTTGATCCGTGCAAAGAAAACGGTAATTTTTTTTCTTAAATCAATACAATGAAGGAGAAATATACGTGAATTGCCCGATACTTCAGAACTCTTGAGGATAAATTTTGGACTATAAATCATCTTTCTAAGGCAGCGCAAAATTCAGAGATGCATTTCTCTCCATTCGACAAGTTCATTTTAGCTGAATGTAGCATAATTTGAAATTATAACTAATATATAATACAATAAAATTAGTATATTATATTATATTTATATTTTGAATTAAGTTTGAAAAATTTACCATAATTTATAAAGAAATGTTTTACAAAATGGGAATATTTATCAGAAAATGAGCAAAAAATAAACTTTTATCTTTTGAACACTTTGAAATTAATACAATGAATTGGCAGATATTATGCTTGCGCTAACAAATTAATTTCAATCAAACTAATGAAATTTAGCCATAGTGGTTTACCAACCATTACTTAATGAAAATTTCCAGTCCGTCTGATATCAAATTTCCCACTATTAATCTCGCGTAATTTTAAAATGAGTAAATACGGTTTTTGAACGTTTATAAAAACCATTACACGCATGCTAAACCAATGGTAAGGAAAAATTCTTCTCTAAAGTAACACTGTTTCCTATGCCTTATACGCAACTATGTGTTCAGTTAAAGTTGAGAAACCAAGATTTCTTTTCCTTCGTCACCAAGTCCTCAAAGATTTCAGCATTTGGAAAGGTGTAATAAAGTAGAATTCAGTTAACGAAATGAGATTTAACATCGTTCTGGGAATCCCTAATTCGACCTACTATATTCTTATTCAAAAATTGTAAGTACCAATTTAACGAATCATAAAAATCAATAATTTAAACGCTGGTTGTCATATCTGACAGTCCTCTGTCTTTTGATTTGACATTTTGGTGGAGATATTTAAAATTGACCTTTTTCAATGGCATTTAGAAACGCACTGTATTCTACAATAAAATGTTTGGAAGATATATATTGACTTCTCATTAATGATCGAGACATCCACCTCATATAACGTGACTGCTAAACATGATTAAATTTTTAATAGAAAGAATTAATCAAAATTTCACCACCTCAGTTAGCAATGGTCCTTTTAAACTAATATTCACCTATAAACTAGTTGTGCTACTGCACAAATATAGCGCTTGAAAAGAATCTGGCATATTTCTCCGAATTTATTTTTCAAATTTGCTTTTGTATATAAACATACTCTAGGAAAAAAATAAATGGAATGATTTGCTTATCTTGAAGTTGTATTTTATGCTAAAATCTAGTAAAGTTAGTTCTTTTTCTTTATATTTCTAAAAACTGGGATTTCTTTAAACTTTTAGTGAAAAAGCTTATCATAATTATTTTTAAATATTCATGTGATTCACATGATTTCGTTCATTTCCCTTTTGCAATCTACTAGGAAATAAAATAAAGCAATTTTAAACTTCGGAAATGAAATCGCTCTTCGGTTGAATTTAAATGCAGACCATTTGTAAGTGGTCAAAATTGCTGTGAGCTTACTTGATATTACATTTTCTTTCTAAATGTAACTCTCGGGAGTTGAAAAGATATGAATTCAGCAAATAACTATATATCATTAATCTCGCATTTTTAAAACAAAGAGTCCCTTAATGCCTGCAAAATTTTGCAAATATGTCAAAATTTGAAAGTTTATTTTTATTCTTCCTCTTAAAATTTACCATCCTAAAAACGACATGGTGATTATTCGTCATAGGTAATACAAATCTGATACATACACACGTGCTACTGTTGAAATTCTGTGAACCGCTTGCTTGTTATAAGTCAGTAAATGGAAACTTCGATATAATTTACTATATCACTTGCTACTCAATGCCGCACTTTATAAATAATTCACCAAATGTGACAAATATTTCTCCCAGTGGATTTTTTAAATCTTTATTTCAATTAAATAAAATGAAAAGCCAAATTAGGTTGAGTAGACAATAATACCCAAAATAAAACGACTCCATTTCAATTATATTCAAAGACCATTTAAGAATCTGAGTGCATTTGCACTATTGAAGTTCTCAAGGTATCCGATTCATCCTGCTTGATAATTTTCAATAGAGTACATTGCCATCATCAATATTATGCTTTTTTCTTTCAGTTAAGGCCAGTAGTTGAGTGAAAAAGTTGGAGACTGGGTAATGAAAACATAGGTGCAATGTCTCTAGCCCCATTATATAAAGCAAATTTATGTTCATCTCAACCAAATTGTAAGAAAAATGGTCAATGTATAACAAATGATATTAATAATAAAAGACCATATACTTGCCACTTAACATGGATGGCATGAGATAAGAAGTGAAACCATGTGAGCGTTTGAAATCGTAATAATTTATTCACCTCAAATGAACACCACACGCAGAAGTGCGTTGCATCACCTTCTGTTATCTCCTTTCCACCTTGTGAAAGGTGCGTAATCTTTTTATTCTTTTAACTAATCAATAAAATAGTACATAGAGGGGGCAAGACTACCGACAATCATTTGAAAGGTGTATTGGAAAGGAATTTCTGCATGCAAGCAACTCTTTTTTATTTATTAATAGCATCACAATGGATCTAATTATTTTAACAATCGAATTTCAACCTTTTGTTGGGCTGAAAGTATTAGTAGCGGATTACGAAACGAATAAGACCTTTAAATATTTTGTTCGATAAAAATTATTTTAAACAGAGTTACATATTTCCTTAACAATAAACCATCAATTCGTTTTTGCCTAATTTCTGAAAGTATTTAAACTTTGTCTGTCAAAAGATCCGAGTTAATCATAATTTTCCTAACCTACTACATCATCTTTGGCCAGAATTTATCACTTATATCTTCTCTAGATCAATCATTTTATACCTAATGGGATTTAGCTCTAAGCTCTAATCTTAATGAGTCAATTTTGAAGGGATCAAATTGCTAATCCAAGTAATTACTGCGTTTTTAGTTAACGAAGCACTTTAAAAAAGTTGAGAAAATCTTCTTTCCTACCATAACAATGGTTTCAATCACTGACAAAAGTATATTTTAAATTTCGAGTAAAATTTGTGAGAATTATTATCAAATAGGAGTGAGAACTAAGTTTTCAAACAAGCCCAGTATTTGACTTCGACCATATATCTTCAATGTAAAAGGTCTTTACCAAGTGATAACGCAGTATTTTGAGGTGCATTTACATTTCAAAAAGTCACATAGTTACAATTTGCATATACAATTTCAAGCCATTTTTCTCCATTATGATCGCAAACAAAATTCATGGCTATTCACCTGTGAATGGGAAAAAAAGTATATTATTGACGATTAGCAACATAATACTGAACACAAAATCTCAATTGGACACGACTTCGACTTTCGAAATGACCACGTTAAATGAAAATTCATTAATTGGTTTAGAGAATGAGCTTCGAAATTGTTCAAAGTGTACTAGGAATAGTTACGCTATAAATAACAGTGCTAAATTCAAACGAGTCTCTACACAGGTTGTATTTGAAATGGTAATTGAGATCCACATAATCTGATTAATGGAAGCACGTATAAAAGAATAGACCGTTTCAAGTCAGCAGTCGGAAATATAGTTGTGGATAGACCAAATTAGTCTCTTCAACATTTTTACTTGCCATTTACATGCCTAAGATGCTAGTAAAAATCTGCACAGCTGCATATTTCGTTGAAGGCGATTTGTAAAATTAAAAGTACAAATTAGTTGTGACTACAGGGTATATCCAGAACTTTCGCCTACTTTAAGCGACACTGACTTTTAACTCGCGTAGTTGCACAACTCAGGTTGTTTCTTCTTAGTAAAGTAGAATTAAGACACAGTTCTAATCGCATCTTGAACTTCCAGTCATAAATTTTTAAGAATTTTAATATTTTTATAATTTTTTTCTTTAATTATTCAAGTATTTCAAAGCGTATATTTACTTTGACATAATATAATGGAAATTGTCGCTTACTCTCGAAAAAATTCCAATTGTGTAATTATAAATATTCCATTTTGATTATTTTGGTTAAAGCCAATAGCCTTATAGCCAAAGGCTCGCAGCACAAACACAAATTGGAGAACTTTTGCGAGGATTTTGTTTTTTTTGGCTAGAAATAGTCTTTAAGCCAATTGGGAGGCAATCCTATTGTCTCATGCAATAAAACGCAAACGTCTGAGGTTGTGTTTTCATTTAAATATCGCGTTTAGTTGGTGTAAACAATGGTTTAAAGTTTAAATTTTTTGCCATTTCAGAGTTCTGCGCTTCACGCTTATTCAGAACACAGGATCCCCAACAAATTACCTCAAATTCACTTTTTATCACTTATCACATTACCCAACTACTTACCAGCCTATTATTTACTATTGAACGACTTCGTTACCCCATTATGGTTAGAAAAAGCATAAAGTAAATCAAAGTTGTTTGGAGAAAATTAAATAACTCAGTTGGTCAGAATGAATCAAATGTTGTAAGCTTAAACCCATTAAAACAGGATAGTAGGTTTGATTTGGTTCTTGTTTACGTTTGTGTTGAAAGTTTGCTATAAGTTTAAAACCATCTTCATTCATAGGAGGGATGACGACGAGAATGAATGATTGGAACCCAAATGAATTAAAGAAGTGAATAAGATGTATAATGAAACGAAAGTGACAGGTTTATTCTCAATGCTCCATGAACATTGGGAAATGAAATTCCTTGCCAGTACCACAAACCACAGCAAGTTAATGAGCAATTTTTGAGACCCTTCCAAGGGAAGGTATAAACTCTGTCAGATTCTGATTGAGTTTGCAGTAGAACTTGATGGATGCTGTTTGAGTAAAATTCTTCAAAAATAAGGCAAGTTCCTTGCCTATTAAATTATATGTAAATCAAATAAAGTTTATTTGTCAACATTTTTTTCGTTTCTGATGACACTACAAATTTTTTTCTCGAACAAACTTGGTTTCGTGTTACGAACCTTTCATTCCTTGAAGTTCGTTCAGTGCTGTTAGTTCATTCGACGATTTTATCTAACCCAAGAACTATCTCTGAGTTTATGCTGTGCTCGTTAATTCTCTTCCCTGCCGATGAATACTATTCAAAATAGCGTTTAGTAAACTTAGTGACCGGGCTTGAAACACTTGGACATAAGGAAGTATTGGGATAAAGTGAGCACGCTTCTGTAGCGAATCCCATTTTAGGGCTCTAAAAAACCATCTCAATATAAAACTGTTTTTTTTTAAATATTAAGAATTTTATCGAGAGAGAATATTATAAAGGTATTCCGTTTAATCTTTATTTTTAATATCGACATCTTGTTTGGAAATCTGAAAACACTAACTCCCTAATTGCATTAAATCAATTGCTACAACGATAACTTAATGTTGAAACTAATTATATGTTCATTTGGAAGTGAGCAAGAGTTTCAAATCAATTTAATTTATTTTTCAAAGTAGAATTCAAGTTAGGCTATGAAGGTTGTGAGAAAAATGGTATATTTTGACATTGTTGTATAAATAATATGACAATAATTTGTCTGACATAAAATCAGCAGTCTTCAGTCTTCGAAACTTTTAATAATAAAGCCTACTACTCGCGTTTACAGCGTGCTTTTATTACTGAGTATGGTTGAAGTAAATAAAGGCTTCTATTGTATGTCATTCAAAGCTGGAACACAAATGGAAAAAGTAAAACCTTAATTCCAGTCGCGGTTTGCTAAGTTTCGTTTGACTTGTTTCAAGTACAGTATTCAGTATAACACCATTTTTAAAACTGTTTTAAACGCTTTAAAACTGTGCTTTTAAATCATATAAAAGTTGTTCATTTTAATTGATTTAAAAAATAAGATTTGTGGGGACACGACTTTGGCATGACTAATGCAGTATCAATGATCAATACCAATACGACCAATCAGTGGCCAATTCCAGTACACGATTACCCGACCAATCAATGATCCAAGTTATATGAGGTCATAATATCATAAAGTGTATGTAATGACTAAGTTCCACGTCATACATACACACACATTACAGAGCACGCCATACAAAATAAAAGTGTTCCGCAGTATACGTCTGTTTCTTCTATTCCGGGAGACTTACCAACTAAGAGAGGTTTCTGAGACCAGTCAAGGCTTATTAAGGTAGGTATTCCGCTTCAGATTTTAAGTTTATGATTTAGCTCTCATTTAGATGACTAGTTAAAAATGAAAATGTGTAGAATTTATTTAAGTTATTGTTATTCGTCCCTATTTTAGTGGTTTTTTAACTAATAAAACTGAGTTTGCTCTGCCTTCTCAGATTACCTACTTGCAAGCAATGTGAAATTTAAGTGACTACTAATCAGTTATTAATCTACTAAATGTATCCATAAGATTTAGAAACCTTGGATTCTTGCATATTTTTTGAATCATTTACTGCTTCGGTCAGATTCCTTAATAATAATCGATCTTCTTAGTATTGAGTCCTCCAGGGAATACTTTCATTGATGTGCATTTTTCATTGTATATGATTACCGTGAAATATGTCAGTGTGATTAAGGTCTTTCATCCAGCCAATTTATCCAACTGTAAACTGCAATTTCTATTCTTAAATTCTTAAAGCGTTATTAAATTCTGAATAATAAGATCATTTTTGATAATATAATCATGAGATTATATATATATATATATATCGGTTACCTGTTATTAAAGATTATGCTTAATAAACCAATTAAAAAGCTTGTTACATAACTCTGGTTATAGAGAAATAGCTTTAGGAAGAGACAGTGTCGCAGTTCACGCATTTTTTCGACCGGAAGAGAAGACATTAATGGTGGTTTCTCCAACGATCTTTTCGAATAGTCTCGCATCGAACCTGATGTCAACTTTAATATGGAAATTCGGACAAGTGAGTTTTTGAAACATTTTGTTTCCTAAAAGCCTTGAAACAGCGAGATATTTTATCCTAAAAGTCTCTCCTTATCATATTCCCTGAGAAAGGATCTTCATTTTGTAATTAAAAGAGCATTAATTTTTTATAGTAAGCAACGATATTCTGTCGAACAACATGCTCTCGATTGCATGTGTTCGAATTTTCATAAAATGGATTTAAACGTCGTCAGTTGTTTTAGTACCATAAGAAAGTCATCCTTAACTTCTGGTTAGTTAATTAGTTATTCTCGAAGGAAAAGTTTAGAGTGAGAGAACCCAGAAGACTATTATAGGAGATAGTAGGCGAAGACTTTTAGCAGGGTATTAAAGTATCAATGACCAGTTGAATTCCAAATTGTGAGCGCTCTTTAATTTGGTCATCTCAAATGTGGATTATCATCAGATTCCTGCCCACATTACATGTTTGGAGACGCTGATGCGTAGTCAATTCCTGTCAACAACAAAACATAAGCATGAACTTTCAGTTAAATGCAACGGATCTTTAACAGTCAATTTGCTGGATATTGTCAAGGCATATCACTCTTGATGCTTTATTAAATAAAAATTAGAAAATAACATACATTAAATTGTCGTTTTACGGACAGGAAATGAAAACAAAAACTCAATACTAACCACCTAGATACCCTACAAAGACTCCCTTCAAAGCCTACAAATATGCACTAATAAATTACGCTAATTTATCTTAAATAGAAAATGAAATAAAAATATTTTGAAACTTATTTTCCACATCGAATTTAGTTTAATATTTTTTGACTGTGTTCTCAATATGCTGATACTTTGACTTAATCTTATTTTTAAGAGTGAACTAACGCGAATTACAGTGACTCAAGTCAAGTCCATTGTAAATGTGGAATTTTCTGTTTTTCTTGGGGTCTATACTCAGATGTATAGTAAAAACAGTTAAAACATTAGAAAGATTTAATATTTTTTTATTAACGAAAGTTAAATCTCATAAAACATTGCTCGATTTCAGATTTAATTTTCATCCCAAAAATATGACTATGAATATTTTTATATCGGGTTAAATTTTTCAGCTGATTAGTTCAGTTTTTAGAATGTTAAATAGCCTAAGCAAGTTGGGAAAGAAAGAACTGTTTTTTATGTCAAAAATTCAAGTTATCCGAATTGAAACTCAAAATGGTTAAAAGCCAACTATTGAAACCTTTAATTAATTTTAAATAAAGTTTTAATTATTAATGCATTAACAAGAGAGATCGCATAAGTACCAAAAGTTGACATGAAGCGGAAGTATTTACGTGAAAAATACATTTCCTTATAATTATATAATTACTAAGTAGAATAATTGATAACGTTACTTGGTAACATGTTGAATTTCTAGATGATATTTAAAAGTCATATATTGAGTTTTTTAATCCAAATAGCATTCATCTAATTCTAGATCAAAATGTGTCATTTTATTATCATTTATGAAATGATATTAAAGTCCTCACCGTAATAAGTCTTCATAAATTCACTCCATCCAGCCAGTTTAGATTTTACAAGTAAAATATGGGCAAAGACAACGACAAGTTATATGAAATTTTTCATTTTTTTTCAAGAAAATAGGACGATGTTATCCATAAATATTTTAAGTTCACTTTTCTTGGCATGAGGAGAGGATAGCATTCTGTACATTACTCAGTGCGAACACGAAAACCATATGAAATGTAGGGCTCCGATATGGGACACACTTGTTTAAAATTATAATTTCTGAGAAAATGAAGGCTAGGATTTTGCCATTTCCAGTTCTAGAACAATCGTAAACTTGGCATATATATTGGATAATAAAGAATCCTCTTTGCATAATAAAATTTAAGACGCCTATTTGTTGTTAATATATTGAGATTAAAACTTATAATTTAGCATTGCAACGAGACAAAACAGTCACAGATATTTAATAAAAATGAGTTTCAATTAAATGACCTAATAAGAGCAAATTTGGAAAATAAATAAATTTATAATTGCAAGTGTCATTATTCATTCGATTTTGAACAATATTTAACACACAGCTTCAGAATCTATTTATAAAGATACTAATTTAGTGAATTTTCATCTCGACTATTGAAAATAAATGTAGTTCGTGATTTTCAGTGATTACACAGCTCCTTTAGTACTCAAGATGCCAAAATGACGTTTGATTAAATAAGCGTAGCATTCAGAACCTTTTGGTGTCATGTAAAAATTGAATCTGAGCAAGTCTGCACCATTTATGCACCTCACTTAACTTATCGATTAAATTAGAGTCGATGTAAACTTTCTAAGTTAGGCTTCATATATTATTCCCAGTCATTTTTACTACAAACTGCAAATTCACCACATATCCAGTATAATTATTTTAGCCGCTAATTAACAACTGACTGGTCAAAGGAGCTTGGGTAAATAGATGAAAGTATCAGTGCGAATCGAATAATATGAATGGCGAACAACATTGGCCTATTTCAGCTCGAAGCAGATACTTTAAATTGCAATTTTACCACACATATTCATTAACACCCTTTTTGTTTGTCAACCTCCCAGTAACTAATTGGAGATATTATCAAACTATTTGCTATTTTTTGCAAAAAAATTAAAAATACATATGCCAAACAGGTTAAAATATTCATTCTACTTGATATTTTAAATGATTTTAACCTAACATTCTGTAGCATGTGAAAGCGTTGTAGATTTTGTAAACAGTGGCAAATTGTCAACATTTCAGTTGCATTTATCTTCAAATGGAGTTCACAGTTGCAAAACCCAAAAGAAAACATCCCCAAACACGTCTTTTTTTGCGTGATAATCCAATTTTGTAGGAGACGCTTTTGGCTAAACCTCAAAGGTGCGAAAATCTAATAAACTAGAGTACCTTTTGATAATTTGTAATAAAAAAGTGAACTGTATTGTTTGAAGTTATATTTAGAGACTATTTTATACCTGGAAGAATGTTTTCAAAACACATTTGTTTATTGTACTTTAAATATGTCCAAAATGCACTAGGAGCCAATGCTTTTTGACATACAGGCCTTACTGTTATTAGAGAACAGTGGAAACTTAGGTAACCTCTGAAATTTTTGGAATTAATATGAATCTTTCGATTAATATAGTGTTAGAAATGTGGACTATAACGCAGAAATATGCCACCACACTAGTCATTTTATGTGATGTCTGAATTTTGTTCATAGAATATGATGAACAGTTCATTAGTTCGAAACACAGGATATGTCACAGGGGTTATTTGTTGAAGTCGTATTCACTGCACCCAATGCTTATGGTCGATCATTTCTTCTTTCAATGACAGAAAGTGAAATACGATCTTCCAGTGCCTTGGCATTACAGAACTCATGAAGATTTCTCTTATGTGCTGTTATTTAGCACAAAAGCTACCTTTTTCCTGATAGATTAGCATTTTACAATTTCAAATTAATATTTCGTGCGAAAGATGAGATTACCTGCAATATAAGTTTAAACAAGATTGTCAGAATTATAATAAGAAATATGGTATTTTAAAGGAGTTTGCTGATTTAAAAGTATTTTTCTTTTATCCTTTTAAGATTTAATTAAATAGGAGATATAATTAAACGAATTTGGACGACTAATTCTACTCTTTCCTAAATATCAGCTATTCTAACTTTCCATTTTCCATTCATTAAAAAATTCGTTACAATGACTAATTCAACAAAATCATTTCTGCAATCATCCATACTGTTCGATAATCTTTAACCGTGTGGCATTCCTGCAAAATATGTTGATTAATAAATTTCCTATTCTATGTGATTTGATTGATTTTTTGTTCTTATTAACGAACCTATATATATTAGCTCTAAATTACAATTTTTTATATTTACCAAATACAAAATTAATCAATCACATAATTTTTTACATTGGAGAACGTTGAAGCTCAATTAAATGTGTTTTAATCTAGTTATAAAGCATTTGCGCACTGACAAAATATAATTGATTTGATGAAAGTAACACGATTTGACGTAATTTATATCACATTGTCTTACGTTTTGCATTATGTCATTTCAAGTTAGCCTGAATTCATATATTAAGAAAGGTAATTAGAGCTTTTATTCATATATATATACATCCATATTTCTGGAACAGTTGGAAAATTCTCCAGTTGAGATGTTACCAACTGTATGAAAATTTTACCATATATATCTGTAAATTTTGTTCCCAAATTGTTATCACAATTTTGTTTGTATAGAATTTTGACTGTAAATTTCACTTTAATTTTATCTTCCCAACTAAATCAAACTAATTTAATTTCTTTTTTTCAAAAATTCTGTAAAAAAGGTGAATTAATTGACATTAACGTTGATTGAAGTTGTCAGCTGTCCTCAACATAGTTTGATACCAAATTCTTCAGCGTTTGCTCCACTCCCAGCTTTCCCACTAAATTCAATGAGGAGGTAGCATTGAAAATGATACTTTGCTCCTTCTAAATTTATTGAATGATAAGAAGATCCCCCCCCCCCCCAATACATTTAAGACCATCCAAGAAAATTGAACTTTGACCCAGAGAAACTCCTCTTGAGACATTCAGAGGTTTCCCTGGCGAAAATATACACGATTGCAAAAGTTTAATTTTGCACAAGTTCGTCATAAAATTTTTTTAACATATTTTCTCCATTATTTATTTAATAATAGATCATTAAACTGGGTCAAACACATTTTTCATATTTATATTTTACTTTTCACCTCACCTTCCATACCATTTGAAAATGGGGCAAATTCTTCATTTTTCTTTAACTCTCTTAAATATTCATAAAGTAACATAAATTCCAAGTAAAGCTATTTTAATAACGAATTTAGAAATTTCAAAAAGGTTCGCTGTAATGTCCAATGACCACAAGATCTAACGAGAAACACCAATCTATGTCTAAATCAGAATAACGGGAAATCAGATAAGTCAGTGATTCATTATTATATAGAAATAGGAGGGTAACAAGCGGATGAGCTGGTTGAGCCAGCAAATTTGTGAAAGAAAGAAAAATGGAAGTGTAGCGAATTGCATCTAATTTGAGCGCAAACGAGCATCCATTAATTAGTCGCATATGAACTTCATGGTAAATTCATCTGCTTAAACAATTATACCACTGAAATGCGAATGAGTGCATATAAGAGGTAAATTAAGCAGGACCTTTTACCACATGTATAGAAGCATGTTTAGCCAATTTAAAAATGTAGTAAATTTGCGGCACATTTCCTACTTGAAAAAAAATAATGTAAGTTCTATTTCACTCAATCGACTATTTATTTATAATCTTCGTGTTACTTCTATTTAATTATCATTTAATTCTTTTAATTTTAATATATAAGACCAATATTATTTTTAAGACATCGATTTTAATTCGTAAAAAAGAAAAAATGAGGATTTTTAATTCTCGTTCAAATATGAAAATTATTTGACACATGTTTACTCTTCTCAGTTATGCTGACCTCTCAATAAAAACCAGTTAAAACAAATCTGATTTGGATTACTCTAAAATAATCTAAATTATTCTTTTTAATCCAGCAAATAGACGAAAAATTTCACCGTGAACCTAAAAGAAATTGAATTAAGAAGTGTTTTCTTTTATCATCAAACTGTGGAGTTTTGTAGCCCTGATTTCTATTAATTCACGCGTCCCACAGAATTATATACCTCTACGAAATTTTATATAACTGAAAAGAATTATTTTAAAATCATGCTTCAAGAATTAAAATTAACAGTGGCGAAATTTTTTTAAAGTAAAACGTCGCCATAGTTTTGACGTCTGAAATATTTTTAAGTATTTATTCGCCATAGAAAAGTCTGCGTTTAAGATTAGTGGAAATAATAAACCGCCTAAATAGGAAACGTTTTCATTTATCCGAAATTGTAGAAGTTGGTAGACATTTGCAGAAATGCGCTGCTAACATTTTGTTCACTCATTTAAATTTCGATAACAATGGCCGTCTAAAATTTGTTCGCCCATTATACAGACATTTAATATCGTCTGGGTTTGAATGTGACGTTACAATATGACTAAATTCTTTCCAGTTTTCTTTCAAGTCCACTAAGGAAAATAATTGTTGTTTCACCAAAAGATTTCTTATTCTCAAGTTTTTCGAGAGACCAAAAAGCGCTGGTAAGTTCAAACGCAGTGCCCGAATGGATTTAATTATGCTGATAAGCAATTCACTGTGATTGAATGCAATATATTATGACTAATTTATTTCCAATTTGCCGGTTACTTTTTTAATATTTAAATATTATAACTTGTAATTAACATTACGCTTTTATTTTCATGCATCATAGCGCATATTCCTTTTAGCAAAGTATTTCATATCAATTGATCAAGATAAATCACTTATAAATTGTATTTTTAAAGCATTTCAGACAAGAATCCCAGTTTCAAAAAATTTGCTAACAACAATGTCCAAATGACCACCCATGGAGAACGTGCATTTTAGTTTAAACGCCGAAAAATTCACGTTTCTGCAATAAGTTAGTTGAATTTTTCTATTTCCTTTCACTATGCTGAGACAACGGCTTTTAGTTTTAAGAATAACCTTTCGTTTAGTAATACACAAATATCTTATTCAGCACTAGTAAAAAAGTTATATTATATTTTATTTTTATAACAGTAAATCACGTAATCATCGCGTCTAAAATCTTTTTTGGACCTAGGAAAACAACGGAATTCCTTTTCTTCAGAGGCAATAATCAACAAAGACTTCAATTATCCAACACTTATTGTTTTAATCTCATATTAAATAGTAATCAAAGAAATATTACAAATTGGGATAGCCAACCTTATGAACATTCGAAAACTAGTGGCATCTGTTCTCCGTGCTAAGTAAAATGATATTAACAGTCCCCGTTCCATGGAATAAATTTACATGTCCCTTACACTTTTACTTTTCTCTCTCTCTCTCTCTCTCTCTCTTGAAAGACTGGAAACATCAATTATTGTAATAGTTTTGAATATATTTCGATTTGCAGACAGACTGACACTTTAGTTATTATATTTTACATGTATTAACACATTAGGGAATTATTCCTGCAAAAGTGAATTTAACTTTGGATACCATAAACTGGCTTAGAGTAAAAACTAGACCGATTGACTTACTGACTTTCGATTAATAATTTAATTCTGTTTATTAACTAACCTCCAAGCCAATACTCGACCTCATTATTCTATTTACACATAAAATATATTAAATTAGCGTTAGACTCTTTCTCTTTTTTGACTATCAGATTCAACAGAGTGAAAATCGTCTTTTTTATCGATTTTCTTACTGATAATATTCATACACAGGGCTGAAAATAGCTTAAAATACTCCACAGACGCACAAGAGTTCTTATTATCCGAACCAACATTATCTTGTCCAAAAAAATCATCGACCTTCATTTTATCTCATTCTAAACCTCGTGCAATTTTCTTCCACATATCAGTTGTTCGTATTTCTTTTAAGCAGAGATTGTTTTTAAGAACAAAGCAAAAAGTGCAGCTATTAACTAAATAAATAATTTATTTGAAATAAAATGAAAACTTAAGTTTCGTTTTAATGCGTCATAAAGATCTTATATTAGATTAAAATAAAATGAAATTTCTTGAAATTAGTAATATTCACCTGGAAGATGTAAGAAATTATAAAGTCTTTCAGTTTGCTAAAGGTTTCCGTTACTTCGGTTAAATTTTCTCCCAACCTATTCTGAATATTTCAGTGATGGAAATAACATTAACTACGACTCGTAACTAAATCAGTGAGTACTTTCTTAGTTTACAAATTGAGATATTAAAGTATAGGGCTTTTGGATCTTTCAGCAGTTATCAAGTTTGAAAGTGATTCCATTAAATATCACCATTTCGTCACTTCTTTATATCTTTTGTTAGTGATATTTAGTGTAATAATTAAATTTTAAAGTTAATTAGTTAACTGAAACTGTTGATTTCCGGAATACACAATGATGCTTTTTTAACCATTACCTAATACAAGTTGGTTATTAGGTTAATAAATGGCGATTACATTATTGAAAATTAAAAGTATAGCCAAAATTCAAGGCCTTGAAATCAAATAGAACCCTTCAACTTCTCCGAGTTCACCGGTTGTGATCTGTCATTAAATTACCACTATAAAGCCAAAAATTCCTAATTCTCTCTGGCCAAAGCATCTGAGCTCAAGAAAGCTAAATATTGGCCAAGAATGGCCGTCGAGATGAATTTTAGCATAAAGCTAGGCTATCAAAAGTTGAATTTGATTCGTTTGTCTCCTTAGATTTGAATTCTAAGTGACTAGAAGTTTCCGCCTCCGATAAGCCGATTCCTTGACTTGTTTGTACATTCTTCTTAATCTTGATGGTTGGCAAGAAAGTTTTAACCCATTTGAATTCCACCCCACTGACTGTGATGGTAGAATGATGGCAACTTTCGTTGGATGAAAAAGTCATAGTTCAGCAACATTCATTTGCACTCTCAGCGCTTCCTTTACAAATAAGTTGCTTTTAATGTTATCAGTCGTATTTTGTCAAGATACTCACAGTGGTCTTAATCAGGTCAAGTTGACTTGCTTTGATCAATATATGTATATATATGTATATATATATATGTGTGTGTGTTTATGTGTGCTATTGACTTATTATTAACAAAAATGATTGTTTAATATGGCTATCCCTTGAAGATGCGCTGAATAAGCGACAATTCTTAGGTGCAACGAAGATGCAAATTTGCTTTTCTTTTCAAAAAACCTTGGCCAAAACATGGCTTATTTGAAGGTCAGCACATATCTAAATTGAGGATTGTTTGTTGTGGCATAATGTTGGCGCTTTCTTTTGTAAAGAAAGGTATGTAAGGTAATAATATCAAAAAGTCAAACCTTCTCCACCTCTGAGTTTAATTGGACTAAAATGAACTAAGAGGCCTCTCAAATAGCCATTCCCACTATTTCTTCAGATTATTTCCAAAGAGGTCCCGTAACTTCAAGGTATTTTAGCAATTATATAAAAATGTAAATTATTTATAATATAATTAATAAACATTTCACATTTTAGTTTTAAGTTTTATTTTGTCGTTTAAGGTAATCATATTCTACCTTCCAGTGAAGGATTTCCATTGAAGCGTCAAAATGTCAGATCCACCTGGTATCTTTTAGGGCTTTCCCAAAACTTGTCGAACAAATTTTCTGTTGATTGTAAAGTCCAAACTCTGAAGTTCTAGTTTTTTAAAAAGTTTGGAGACCAGAAGCTTCAATTATTTATCGTGAGGATTCTTTTGAAGTTTTGCTGTTTTTACCTACCCAAGTTTGACTATCATCATTCCCTTAATAAAGTACTCTGCCTCGAAAAGAACTTCTCCAAGCATCGATATGAACTAGGAAAGATTAGCTCCTTTGCAAATAGAGACTTTTGGATCTTTCTGTGTTTACGCTTCACAAGATTTATTGAGGATATCTAATTCCTGATAAGCCGTTGTTCAATACATTGAAATGAATGCATCAAGAATCTCTCTTGGTGTGTACTTACTACGTGACTTTTGAAATTTTTCCTTCCATTATCAAAATGTTGCTTATCATGATCATTTAGATTTGGTGAAGCGGATAATTACAATACGACAGTTCTCAAATTGAGCAGAAGAGAACTGAATGACTTTTCTGGACACTGTGTTTTTAGGTCCGTCCTGTTAATCAACTATCTGATGGAGACTGTTGATAACGGTACCAGTTGTGACAGTGATGATGGATATAACTTCAGGCCAACAGGATGAGTTTCCTTTGATAGGTCCGACAAGACAATGATTAATGTGAGACCGTAGCACCCAAGTTTATGAGCACACAGGGGATTCCCGAGGAGAAATGTGTACAGCCACTTGTTTGCCTACCCTACATTTTTATAAACGTTTTTGAGCCTGATAATTTGGAGTAGAAAGAGGTTTAACGAAACCGATTTCAACCAGTCTACATATTTCATTTGCTTAGCGCAGCAAATGAACATAAACGTAATTAGAATTTGATTACGCTGACCAGCACACATTGCAGACTTGGTCTTGGAGGACGATGTAGAGCTTCCGAGGTAAGCAAAAGTACAACACACTTGCTTAAGTTTCTTTAGGAAGCATATTTGCATCATCCGGCGGTTTTTACAATTATTATTGCCTGGATATGAGTTGAACTGTAATGACTTCAAGTATGGAAGATGTATTAGAGCAAGAGAATCATTTCTATCACTCTATTTCTTTACTGATAGGTGCAGCTTCAACTACTACAGGCGTCGCAGTAGAAACCACCAGAGGGGATACTAGTATAAGAAGAGATAGGGGGCAGTTTTGTGGTTTAATCAATGGAAAGAGTTTTAAGGGATATATTAGAAACATCAGAATGACGGATGCGCCACAGGTATTGATTTCAGTCAAGTATGCTGATTCTTATTTTGGAAGCTCCAACATTTTTCGCAATCTCCTTGAGATCGTGGTTATATCTAACACAGTGTCCAGTTGCATACGTGCATAACTTCCGTGGAACTGCAGATTCATCTAATTCTGGCTTTTCCTAATGTATATATGGAGAATAACTAAGAGGTATTTCGATTAGAGATATTTTTTACTTAGATTTAGAGTAGCAATTTTTATGGAACGTTTATTGATTTTGTCCATTTTTTATCTTAGTCTTGTTGGTGCATAATCTAGCAGTACTGGAGGAGGTCTGTGAGTACATCTCCTTACGTCTTACTTTTCAGCAAATTTTTACACCGACGCTGTTTTAAAGAACATTTTTGAGGGTAATGCTACCAAAATAGCATGGTGAAGACGGCTGCTGTTAGGCGAAAGCACTCGGCTCCGCCACAAGTTGAGTGGTTCGAGGAATAGATGCAGTCCATTTGTGCGCCAAAACGCGCGGGCATGAATTAAGAATCAATGAGAGCTAAAAGTGAAATATCAGAATTGTTCTTCTGTTAAAGTACAGAAACTCAACTTGTTAAAATGAAAGTTTATAACGTCTGCAAGGTCATATAAATTATCTCCATGGTTCATCACATGTTTGAGGCGGTTTAGGTGGTCACATAACAGGAAGCATTCTTATCCAAAAACCTTTCCCATTATGCTTACACTTTCATCAAATTCTTCATGCAGTATGAATTCTGACAAGTTAAAGAACTTGACTTTTCCTTCTCATTTGGTAAGATTCATAGATGACACAGATTTGTACTTCCTTTGTCACGATCAAAACACGTTACCTAATTTAGGACTACGAATGAACTCTGAAACATCTTGGCGACAACTTCAATGAGTTTTGGGGTACTTGTGAAATTTTTGATTATGGTATTGTGGAAAATGTCAGCAAAATAAATAATTGCCACTCGACACATGCTATGACCTTACAAGCTCTCTATCCCGGATAGCCTTAACTTTCTGACCGAATAGTTATCAGTTTCAAGTCAGAGTGTCCCTATAGAGTGTTCCTCAGAAAATTCTTTCAAATTTGAGGATCCGTGAATTTAAAATTAACAAAAGTTTTTTTGTGTGTTAAGATACCCATGCTGTTTGGTAGCGCACAAATGCGTTTCTCTGTATATCTACACATCAGCTTCTAAATAGCGCTCAGCTCATTTTCTCAAATGCCCAAAAATTGGTCATAACTTGATAGGGTTTTGCTTTTTTTATATTATGTTAGTATTTTACTGTAAGGTATTAAAGTTAAAAAAAAAACGAAAACAGGATAAAAGCGTAAAGCACATTAAGTAAAGTTGATTTTACTCTCGTTCTTCCAAGATTTTGGCTAAGAGTCTTATCGTATTTCAGGAGCTATTTAATTTCTATTTGTGCACAATTGAAACCCAGATATTTTCAAAGTACATCCTTGTACCATGCTAAGCTGGCTACTAAATACCGCTTGAAGAAGACGTTCTCTTTTCAGCTTTGTTTAACGGGCGAACGTCAAGTGGAAGGCTAATTTTAAACGCCCCAAAAGTGTTTTGCCTACCTGTCAATTTATATTTTAGGTTTTTCCAGGCCTTCAAAGTTGCTTTGAAGGCGAAATTTTGTTTTTAAATGAGGATTCAAGAGCAAATTTAGTTAAAATAGAGGCTAAGATTGAACACATTTACATTTCATAAATAGTGATTTGAAACAAATCCTTCGATACTGCTTTGTGTATTTTGACAATGCCTTAAATGTTCATATACTTGTGATGGGATTTAAAAAGATTGGACTCTCTCGGGAGACAAGTATTTCTTCTCTGGTTCTCTTCACACTTGCTTAAATTTATGAAATATTTTTTAAATAAAGGGCTTGATAGTGACAAAAAATACTGCTTATTTGTACTACTACGGGCATGGGATTTCAATGGCTATTTCCAAAGCTGATCAGAATTATGTTTGCCATTAAATGTTTATTTAAAATTATGAAGTCAATTAATCGTTTATTTCCTCTTAATTTCTACCTTTTAGTGCCTATAATGGGGCCAAAAGCCTAGTCATTCTTGACAACGGTATTTCTTAACTAGAAAAACAATTTAGGACCAACCAATAAACAGGCTCAACAAAATGGCAGTTGTTTCCTGGTATCTCTATTTTGGAGTCTGAATTTTATAAATCTAAATTAGAGACCAAATTATTATGGACTCTCGTTTTTTTAAGTTTTAAACACTTAGAATTCATCTTTTTCTTGCAATAGACGGAAGGGAAACATGGCCTTATCGGCATGAAATTCCTATCTAATTCATATTATTATCACTCTAAAATGATAAAATACTATCATTAGAGTCTGTTAAATTTCTAATATCAATCATATCTCTATATATATACTCGCCTCATTAAACGATCGATTTTATTGCTCATAACCATTAAAACGAAAGGTGGCCTATTCTAGAAACTAATTATAAATTGGTTATTTTAAAAGTCCTATTCTGTACTTTCAATTAGTTAAAATACAAAAGTCTGTAATTGAATAAGATTTGAATTCGCAAATGTCTATTTAAATTTTATAAAGTTCAAGCACAATACGATGGGATTTACAAATTCAATTTTTACATTTTCATATGATGGCCAAAACCTCTCCTGTTGTTGGATTATTCGTTAAAAATTAATTGTGAAATTAACTTATAAAACATAATACTCACAAGTTAGGTTAATTTATGACTAATTCGTACTGTCATGTAAGTTATGAAGGATACTATACGAAAAGGCCTTGACAAGACCTCAGCGATCCTTACTGTCAAAATCGCCAAGTATGCAACTGCTCTCGAAATTAGCAAACAGGAAGTGGAGCGCAGTAAGTGGAAAGCGTTCATTCCATTCGTTGACTTACTATTCACATATTTTATTAATGTTGCTCAACGTTGCATAAACTCGAATATTGATTATCTGAGAGGTTTCTACACTTTCGAGAATGCTCTATAGCGAATGAGGTAGCGTTGTGCATTACCCGAATTTAGCATTAGATAACTCAAAGCAAAATCATATTATATTTGTAACACCTATTTAAAACACTCGAATATAAATGTGTATGTTGCTTTATTATATAATAAACGGACTTTCGATCATTTTAACAAGCCTATCTAAACTCCACTTTCTGATGAGTTGAATGAATGGAAGCAGGTTATAATGCATATCTCTATTAGTAAATAAAATATTCTCAAACGCCACCACAAAACCTGTTTCCTATAAGTGAAGTTCCATGGAGCAATGGCTAGGTTGTTTACATGTTTTTTTTACAATATTTGAGATCTTGAAATCAATGTTGCCTGGTTCACATCCAAGTGTGCAAATGCCCTTTGGTATGAACTAATTACAGACAGTCAAATTTTGTCAAAATAAGCGTCCCTGGAGTGCCTGCTTTCTACTCAACATAAATATCGCTGACACTTTTGCTAAAAAAATTTGAATGCATTTGGCATATTTACAAATCTTAGAGAGTGAAGCAGCACCAAAGAACACAATAAATATCAATCATTACAAATTTATTTGTATTTTTTTCGATGTGAAAATTACATTTAGAGATATTTTAAAAATGGAAGAATTTTGATCGTAACGAGTTTCGGCTCAAATGCTTGAACTAATGCTCATTAGTTTGAAAATTGAACAACCATCACTGAAAAGAAAGGCTGAATGATGAAGCAGTTAAATTAATTGAAATGGACGTAAAGTCAAACGTTTTAAGCTGAAGGACATGGGCAAGTATGGAATGGAATTTTTAGTCGATATGTTTCATTTGGGAAATTTAAAATTTGTGAAAAAACTTCAAAAGTGCATATATGTCTTCCATTGAACTCAGCAAATATGAGACCGTGTTTATCTAAATTTCATTAGAAAAGAATAAGTTATTGTTTTGATTTAATTAAATCAAATAGAATGCTTCAAATAATTTAAATGTAGTAAAGTCGGAAACGTTAAAATAGGTTATATGACTATTTTGAATTTTGTAGAAGTGGTAAATCATTACTCCACAAAATATTATCATTAAATATAAATTTATACTTACTAGAAAATGTGTTGTAAAGGAGGAATAATTCATAAATTGGAAATCTAAAATAAACGTTCAAATTCGTCTTTACAATCAATCACAATGCAATTAATAGGAACCTATTTAAAACAAAAACAATGGCCCTTCATCAATACTCGGAAAAGTATACTTGAATACTTATATAAGTTGTGAATTGGAAAAAAATGGAAGGAAATACTTGAAATCAAGTAAAATTAATTATAAGTGATGAATATAGATTACAGAGACTAACCCAGACAAAGCAAATGCATTAACCAGGTGTTTCTTGATGTAATTTTGAGTATATTCATGCATTTGGAATGGGACTATAATTAGATTGTGATTGACCGAAGAAGCTTTAACTATTCTTTCAGGGAGTTAGTTGACTTCAGATCTGATATGATTGAGAGTTAACTAAGTCATGCCTTGAACTGTCATATGCGTATTAAGCATTAATAAGTGGTAATTCACTTCACTTACATGACGTATTTGTTTTTTTGTCATTCCATCATTGCCTTAGTTGTGTAATCAGTACTTTAAGCATTGAGATAAAAGACAATAGTAAATTGGCTTAGAATCACCGAGTGTAGTATAATTGACAGAATTCATCCTTTAGGTGCAACCGCAGAAGATGGTAAGGGAATTAAGCATTCAAAGCAATTCAACGAGCTTTATAAGATAAACTCCAATTATTCACAAGATATAAAGTAACGCTATTGCATTTTGGTCGTTGGGAGATTTTTGTTTTATGAATTGAATAAGGTGTATTGCTAGTGCTATACTATTCTCCATAGTTATTAATGGCAAATGCAATGTGATCTGAGTTGTGATTTACTTCCAATATTTGCATTTCCTGGGTTTTTCTAACTCTGCTAAAAGATAAATAATTATAATTAAGCGAATGGTTGCGTCATACGGAAAATTTCAATTTCGTTTAGTTGAATCTTCACCTTTTTGTGGCTAAAGTATAATCAGTGCACATTTCAAGACAGCGTCAGTAGTTCATTTTTCAAATTCCCCTCCAGCTGAACATATTATGCTGTTTATGTTTTATTGCATGCCTGAGTATTATGTGAAGCTTTCACTCAAACAATCGAAACAAAAGGATTTGTGGTGAGGTGAGTGGGGGAGATTACTCCTCTAATGTGTCCACTTTTGCTTGGCGGTTGTCCTAAAAGCGCCAAGCCTAAATGTGAATATGGCTAATGCATTTTCAACTAATTGATAATGTGTGGTGTTTTAAATAAATTTTCAGTGTAACTATTTTTGCTCGAGTAAAAATTTGAATTTTCGTGGAAAATGATTCAAACGTAAATATATTGATTAACCTAAACGAATTAGACACTTTTAGCTATCCCAGCTCTGCTTTTTAAGATCAATTAAGCTACTTGATAGCAAGCGAGATTATTTTGCCTTCTCACTCATTAAAAATATTTCGACAGAAGTGGAGAAAGTTGCCACCACCATTAATAACACCAGACCCAAGTACCAAGCAAAAATTGCTTGATGCGATTCCGTATATGAATCATGAAATTTGGATTTTAGGGAGGTAACTAGGATATTACAAAATATTGCAGAGTTTGAGACCAAAAGCAAATGAGGCATGGTTCCCTGGTACCCTGTCTTTCTCTCAGAAATATCACTTCTATGTCCTGGTTTTAACTGATTTCTCACAGCTAAAAATATTTCTAAATCACGCTCACTTAGTGAACGTTCCGTAATATTGGAAATAGAGGCGAAATTTTTGTCGAAAATATTTGAAAATTTAATAGAAATAATGACAGTAATAATTTATATCTTATCACTTCGGAATAAACATTGACGAATTTGTTCTTTAATGTGAAATTTCAAATTAACTGTTTTTTGAACATCTTGGAACAATGCGTTATCTACTATACTATTTCATTGTTAACATGGAAGTCTGAGTAGATTTCGCTAACTTTACGAAAGTCAGGCTAAATTTGCATATATTACTCCACACTATACAAATTTTAGCCTATTTAAAAGTTTGTTGAAAAGAAATTCATGAATAACTCAATTGATTGCGATTGTTATCTTTTGACTATGTCATTAGATCATAAAATTCGTTAGTAAGTACCATTGATTTGCAATTTTCAATGCTTCTACTTATCGCTCATCAAAGCAATATGAGGTGTAGACAAATTTTAGCTATCGATTATGGTGTTCTACAAGATAGAATAAAAAACACTAATCGAATCAGCAAATGGATTGCTACAGCAAAAACAATTAGGTGAAGGGAGGAGTAGTCAAGCGGACCTTAAAACTACATCTACCAAACTTAACCAAAGCGTTCCTAGGACATAGATTAGCAAGAAAATTGCAACCTGTTTGCTATCTTAACACAGCACAAGTTTGTGGCATCAGATCAAGCAGTTCAAACTCTGATTCGTAAAAAAGGTAGAGCAATAAGGCAAGGAACGATCGTTTGTATTTTATGCTCATGTGTCCAGGCCACTTACCTTGCCTTTCACTGTACATTATTACTTTATATGAAGAGGTTATAATACACTCTGTCTGAATATTAACTTAATCTCCATAAAACCAGAATTGAAAAAAAGACCTTTTATATAAATTTACATTAATTGCAATTTTGGAAATGGTCTTTCCTTCTAAAATGAAGTTTAAAATTTTCACTTGCTCATGGATATTTTGGGGATACAAAATTAATGTCACATCAAGAATGATAACTTTAGTTGTAAAAAGTGAGAGATTTAATAACATTTAAATGCGATAAACTAATCACGCATTTTTCAAGCCAAATTTATCTTTTTCACACATCATGAAATATGGTGCACTCTCAATAACGCCCAGATTTTGTAAAAAATAGTCCATTTCCGGGGGCGATTTTTTCTTCTCCTTCTTTCATTCAAACATCCAAACTGCCATCCAAAATTAATTTGAATTTGAACAAGTCAAAAACAGACCCATAGAATTAGCTGGTAAGCTGGTAGGCACCATCTTTGATTGGTCAATATGGGATTTGCTTGCCTAACGAGTGTTTAGAGGCGGTTGGCATTAATCTCAACTGAAAAGCGTTCAGAACGTTGTTGTGAATGCAGAAAATTTAGGTAACTGGTTGTTCAGATCTTGCCTCATGGGAAAGCTTAACTGTCATTGACATATTTCATCAATCGGTTCTGTCTCTGCATTCTTATCTCGTAAACACTGCGGAGTAACCAGGTCTGTTTTCGATTTACCAATCAGGCTTGGTGTTACTTATCGATTTCATTTGTTACCTGAATTTTGTACACGGCTTCATTTTGTAAATATATACAGAAGGAGGCGGGTGTTAACTGACAAATTTTTCGTAAAGTTGATCCGTCTGAATGACCTAAATCGTTTGATAGTGGATGAAAGAAGGATATTCAGA
Organism: Hymenolepis microstoma; assembly: GCA_000469805.3. Taxonomy (NCBI): domain Eukaryota; kingdom Metazoa; phylum Platyhelminthes; class Cestoda; order Cyclophyllidea; family Hymenolepididae; genus Hymenolepis; species Hymenolepis microstoma. The sequence goes on along the minus strand of LR215995.1, from coordinate 1,361,580 downwards.
GCTGTAGAGTTTTTAAAAGCAATTAAAGCAGTTTGAGGGCAAAGTAGAGTTTGGCTATCTTGCCAAGAAATCAAAAAGGTGTTTAACGTCTCATTATTCTTATTTCATAACTCTAACTCGGTCTCAACTTTGCAGGTGCCTACTTCCTGAAGTCCTTCTCTTCACTACGTCGTCCTCGAGAGATAATAAACGTAGGAAGAAAGCTACGCAATAATTTGCAGTTCAGGTAGATCAAAACTAAGATAGTGTTGTGCGGACAGTTGAATGTACACAAGATCAAAGCTGCTCTGCAATAAATTTCGTTTTTCTGGTGAATCATCGCTATCCGTTTCAAGTGGATTGGATTGTATTATCTCTCTCTCTCCTATGATTGCGGTCCATCAGGGCCTGCACTCAGAACCTTCTTGTAGATCTGAACCAATAGCTACTTATTATTTATTAATCCTGGCTTCTTAATATGCTTCAACGTAGTTGAATTGAGGTTGTCGTAATGTGGAGTTAGATCATTAAGAAGATAAATGAATAGCACTAGCCACCTGATTATTTCGTAGTTGTGTCTCAATGAAAATGGAACACTTTGGAATAGTCTGCCACTGCAAATCAGAAAGTTTTGAGTTCTTTCTGGTTTTTATTCAGTGGAAATCTGAGTAATAGTTGTCAACCAATAGTGGATAATCAAAATCACGGGAGTGAAGGAAAAGGAATCGAAGCTACAGCAGAATTTACTATTTAGCAACGATTGAATTCTTTGCCCAAGATTGAGAGAGAGAGGGATACAAATGAGAGGGAGAGAAAGGTGGACAGGAAGAGGAAATAAGGTCTGAACAGCGAGACTTCTAATCGGTGTGTCGTGGATCTTTACAGGCAAAAACTGAGCTATCTAAGAAGAAGAAGAAGAAGAGAGCGAATATTGCCAACTGACATTCTTTAATTGCGAAGATTGAAAAGAGTTTAGGCAAGCGCGGAAATAATGAATAAACTTTGCAATAAATCGGATTAAATCAGTGTTGCTATGACGTAAGCAATTTTTGGGGAAATACTTTAATACGAGCAAATATTAGAAATAAATTGAAAAGAAATCGTCTTGTAAAATGCGTCTTCTTATTATTCAATTCTACCCCAAATTTTAGTGCATTTTTTTAAAAAGGCAACTAGAGACCTTTTTGCTACAATTGTAGGAGAAAATAGAATTTGTCAAAGTCCCGTGATATAAGCTTGCCTAAATTCATCTACTACGAAGTCACCAGATACTCTCAACACAAGGTGCAATTAGCGTAGTGCAATGGGAATACGCATATGCGTTTAAGTATTTCGTATTTTTCACTGCTTGTACCGAGATTTTGTCGAAAATTCCTGAATATCAAAAAATAGCACGCAATAAACAGATTAATAATGCATTGCAATTTTCCCCCTCAGCGGTAGTGGCAGTGGTTTGGACGTCGGGATCAAAGCAGTTGAACACAAAGCCAAATTAAAATTTTAAAGTTAAGTAAAATACAATTGCTCTAAGTAGACAAACATTTGGATAAACAATTGAAAAGTGCTTATAAGAATAACCTATGAGTAAATTGTAAGAAGAGTAATAATATATTGAAATAAAGACTGCACTGGATCTATCGACTATGACTGATATGTTCGTTTAATTGAATTTTTCAATTAGAAAATTTTATGAAGCAATGGGTTTTTTCTATAATTTGTCAAATCAGCATATAACTATAACTAGAAAACTATTGATCTATATTAGGTTCGTGGATTTGGGAGGGAAGGGGTGATTTTTTCGCTTATATTGGTTGACCTAGTATCAGTAAGTCGCTTTTTGGCCGTCAGGCAGGTCGGAACATAGGGGCTAAATACAATGGACGCTGACTATGACGCCACACTTTTGGTAGCAATGTTACTTTAAAGAGGCTTCGCAGTATGAGATGTGAAAGAGGGAGAGAACTTGGGTTTGCAGAAGCTGGTTGGAGTGCCTGACTGAGGGATTTGAAGGGGAGAGGGAAGGTTTGGTGAGAAATAAAAAGATGGGATGGTGGTATCCCAGTCGGATATTTGGGGATAGAGACGGAACACACCAAAAATACTTAAAGAACAGTATATCTGATGATCATTTGAATCTTCATAGGAATATTGATTTACGGGCAAGTATATGCTTACCAATTTGATCCAGCTAGTTGATAGTGCTTGTGAAAATTAACTCAGATAGCAAAACGATTGATCAGGAAAGTTTAATTGAAAAATAATTCTAAATTAATCACTTCAAATGAGTATTCAGTAAGTGAATCGCGACGGCTTGACCAAACACTCAATACAGATCAGGCAACTAATAGACTCTAAACCATGTTAACTTTAGGCAGGAACATGTTCATTTCTACCTCTGTATAATCTTTTGATCCTTTATGGACACCAATTCATGATATCTCCTTCGGAAGATTCCACGCATATTTGCATTTCTAAAGGTGCCTATTTTCTCTTCATTCTGGTCATACTTTTCCGCTTGTATTTGAATTTGTAAGCGTCACATGAAGTCTGTGGATTATCCCACCATTTAAGAGATTGACAAAACTGCCAAGAAGTGTAGTGTTCCCGATAGCTCGACCAAAATATTTTTAAATATCAATAAATGCATGCCAGATATATAAATAAATGTTTTTACTAATGAAAATGAATGACTGGTTTTGGGGATTTAAAATGTTGAGTGGATAACTGAAGCGGATTAGCTACCTAACTATACCTGACTATACTCAGAAACCTCTATGTCAGATTCTCCTAGTTGGTAAGACCCCTGGAAGAAACAGACGTATTACAGAAACATGTTTATTCTAGACATGCATGGCGTGGAGTGTGTACAGGGAAGAAACTTAGTTATTCAACATGGCGGATTAAATAAAACAAGCGAGGGCTTTTGATTGGCTTTTGGCTACGTGCTCTCTGCACTCAATCCGTACGCGAAGCTGAACGGCTGCACCTTCCAGCCACGTCGTGTCCCACATAACCAACGGGAAATTTCGACACCCCCAGTGGTGCCACAGATTTCTTAGAGTAATAAAAACTGTTGAAGTCAAAGTCAGTAACTCATTGACGCTTAAGTACATGGTTTCTGCTATGCTCAACTTCGTACATTTAAGCGTCATTTTTATTAATTCAATGGACACATGCCCTTTCATTGCTGGCTAATACTCTGGCACATTCATCTTATTCTCTTTCCTTTGTCCAAATAAACTTCCTAGACAAGGGAAAACAATTTAATCGTTTTGAAAATTATTTGTGCAAGTAAATTCCTGTTTTGATGCACCATCAATTCCCTCTTGCGCGTTATTAAGAGTTTCACTCCCTGTACCATTCAAAGCTGAATTTCTATTCCTCTGGAACTTCGTTATATTTGGTACCAATACTAGTTATATTTAACAAGGCAATATTTACGTTAACTCCAATTGACCTCTGGGGTAATTTGGAAAACCGTGGGAATTCGGGTTCATCCAGATTAGTCAAAGACTAATCTAGTAATTCTTTGAATTATCTCCTTTATGATTGATTTGAGAACACTCGATTGCAAATAAATTCGAGGTGATGGTAATATGTGGCACCTGCGCACTTTGACTCTTTGTTCTACTCGGTTTCTCTGTAAGTATTATGCTCCTATATTTACCCTAATGATCAATGAATGAAGAATCCACAATTGATCATCAACCTTATCGCACCCCATTGTGCCTGTTCCCTACTGACGCCTCCCTCGTTTCGCCCAGTTTTTCCTTCCTCCTTCATCCTTTCGACTCAATCTCTTGACTTTTCCGCTTGATAAAGACCGTTCAATTTCATTAGATTTAAGAACTTCATTGTCTATAAGAGAGGATGACTAGGCTACTTTGGTCTGGATCCAAATGTGATAGATACGTAGGTACTACTGCTTATTATATTGCGCACATTATTTTATCTCATCTTAAACGAGACCAATTTAAATGCAACCTAGTTTATTTATTTAGTCCGCAAAATAACTTGCCAAAAATTAGAGCAAGATTTGTTGTACGTTAGTAATTACATTGGTTCTTGTAATTAACAATCATATATTCATTGCAAATGCTAAGTTTGTTCTATTCGGATTTTGCTTATGAGCCTATGCTTGTGCCTACTGTGTTATTCTCAGTGAAGATAAAAAACTTTTTCATTATTTCATTCTTTGCTGAATCATAAAAAATACCCGTGTCAAAAAAATATTTCTTAAGTAACATCCATGTCAATACAATGAATCTGAAATTCCCTTTTTGTTTTACATCTTAATGACAAATTTAATTTGTTTTGTATATTGCCTTTTGACCACAAATAAAGAAGAGAAACCATATTCGAACATCAAAAGTTTTGTGAGTGAAAACAGAAAGAAAAGTTCAAAGATTTAATATCGAAGTCACTTAAAATTGACTTCACATTTTGAGTTAAAGTTGAGACATATACAAAATCGTGGATTGGAGAATTCATCGGAAAATATCTATCAATTTCCAATCACAGTAGGGAGGCACTACATATCAGTCATAATCGAAAATGCTAAATAATAAAATTCCATTTTAGAAATTTTGTCGCAGAATATAGATTTTTGGTGTGTTGAAGTAGGCAGCCTTATATTTCAGAAGCTAATTTGTAATCAATTTTACAAAGCTTCTTTATATATTTCTAGTGTTACAATATACTTTATTTTAAAACCCATTAGATGTTTTCAACGATTTTTTTCTGGCGGGTGGTTGATATAAAATCAGAATCCTGCTGCGTTCATATTTGAATCACCACATAGGAAAATGACCCAAAGTATAAATAAAACAGGGAAGTTAAAAAATTGTAATGCAATGAAAACACTTACAGAAAACATTTAATATGTTCTCAATTAAAATGCAGTCTTAATCTTGCGAACATTTAAGACTACCTTCAGCTAAGAATACAATATTTAATAATGGTTGTCGCGAAAAATTATCCGAGGAATCGTGTACATCGCCCTTGTACATATGATATTACTATGAATATTTCAATAAAATTTTAAGTAATAAGTTTGGATGCTACAACACCATGACAACAATACGAATGTGGCAATTTGCAATGAAAAAATAACACACTTCAACGCTTAAACATAAATGTGACGGATTTAGTAATGTATTTCAAAATATTTATTGCGAAGTGAAAGATATAAATAAAAAATGAATGTGCCTTAAGTTGTAATTACAGTAAGTGTGTGTTATCTTGTCATTAATATCAATCAGACTAGTCACACTTTAAAATATTCAATATAATTGCTTGGAATTGGCCGCCTTGTATGAGTTGCTCTTGATGCGCATTTTCTCTGCTAAGGCATCGTAAATATGCCTTCGCTTGTGAAGATCTTTGCTTACTCATTTGGGGCGACTGTATTTTATCAATGCTACCATTTCGTCGGAACGATAGTTTATGTAAGTATATCTTCATCAAACATTGTATTTAGTGCGAAGGCATCAGCATGGAGCCGACAGTACGAGATGGAGATTATATGTTAGTTGAGAGACTATCTGTTTACTTCCGACGAATTAAGAAGTAAGCCTGTTTCAATGTCTAACTTGTCTCCTTAGGGGTGATATTATCATCGCAAGACAGTACTGTGAACATGATAATTGTAATTTCGTGCTTAAAAGAGTTCAAGCTGTTGAAGGGGATACCGTCAACTATGTCAGCCCTAAATTACGCAAACCAGTTACCACACATGTAGGACATAACTAGAGTTCCTAATTGTGAAACTTAGATTCCCAAAGACCACGTTTGGATAGAAGGAGATAACAAGGAGCACTCCTTAGACTCCCGGACATATGGGTCAATTCCTTATGAGGAACTCGAATATCGGGTTTTCTTACGATTATTGCCCGTGACTTCGTTCGGATGGGTAGACAAAGGAAAACAATTCAAATAACTTGTACTGGGACAAAATCATCATCAAAACTGGAAATTTCAAATGTATTTTTTGAATACACTGATATTTGCTAAAAATGGCCGTAATGATGTATCCAAAAAGAGACGTACAGTTGCAGCTAAAGACCAGTTTTATTGGTAGCGGACAGACAATGAATAAATTAAGGATATCGTAATATATACACAAAGGTATGTCTTGGAAAAAGTCCTCAGAAGCTACCAACGCGATCACGAGGAATAAGTCGAAGATTTGGGCCGTGTTTTAGGAATACCTCGCCTAAAATTTCAAGCCAGAATTAGTTACCTAACTGTTGTTTGAGCAATAATTGCGGATATAATCATCCGTGACTGACCAGCATTTTGCTTAGGATTAATTCCGATGCCGTCGTCAGTAATTATAGCGCTGGTTTCTGGAGGCACTTTAAACTGAAATAATGAAAATAAAAGGCGATATTCAGATTTCGGGATAATTAGTCGCGTAAAGAAACGATCACGTGTACAACATAGAGCAAAGCGAGTTAATGTAAAATTGTGAGTTTCACTAATGATTAAAATAGTTGGATTGGCTAAAATAAGCAACTGTATCTATTCAAAGACATTAGGATTACCTCTTCAGCAACATACTTCAATACTGCCGTAAACGGTGTTGAGTCAGGGACTTCGAGACTAAACAAACTGATAAAATAATGAACACCTACATTTTGAAGGGCAAATTTGGATCAGATGTTAGAGTGATTTGAAAACGAACTTTAGACCTACAATATTAATATATATATATTACCATCCATATGGGCACATAGTAGCTACCCTAGCAACACTTACATTTCTCAACGGAAAAGCGTCAACGAGGGATTATTGCAGACACGTCAAAAGTAAACGACCTTGGATTTAAGTAAATTTAGTTAATTAAGTGCTGTATATTCTTTTTTAATTCTAAAATTAAAGAAAACTGGAAATAATTTTAATTTATTTTGGTCCTAATTGATATATTTCTTTTCTATTACATTAAGTGAAATATTTCGTTAAATATCAATTTGGCATTATGTTTTCTTTAACTCATGTAACTTGTGTGCAAATTCGGCAGTTAATAATATAAAAATTTCACACACTGGACAAATCTCTATTCGGTTCTTTAATTTTACGAATAGAGATCCTTGCATTTTTTGTAGCTATTTAATATGAGTTCTTTCTAATATCTCATGCTACATTTCCAATGTTTGTGTCTTTAGAAAGTAACAAAGATACATTTGTTGATTTTTTAAAGACATAATGTGAACAAACTTCTGTAAAATTCCGTTCAATGCTAACCTCTCCAATGTTGAATGGTAATTGGCTTTCAATCTATTCGTCTGAGATCCTTGAGATAGCTGTATCAATCATGCCATTTTATCCAACAAAACTAATAGGAATTAAAATCACTGACTATTTAAATATATAATTAACCGTCAATATTATACGTGAAATTTGAGGGGCGATCTTTATACCAACTGTTACCGCTTTTCCCCGATATGGCCTTAGAATAATAACTTGCTCTATCGCAAGTATATGAAAGTAAGTCATGATTATTTTCGACGTGGAATGCTGGAGTGTATGAACAAGCCTTGGGAAGTAGATTATGTCAGTGGACAGAACTATTCACACGGAGACATCTTTAAGCCGATAAGTAGTGACTGCAAAGACTTCAGTCCTGAAATTAAGCACTACTTGTACATACCATGATCTCATCAACTTGACGACAGCATAAGGGATGTAAACTTAGATGCATGCTGATTCTTTCCAATATTCAAATTTGTATGTGGATTGCCACAAATAAAATGTATATATTTAATAGGAAACACGAGAAATCAAATTAGTCATGGTTCACTCAATATGGTGATATCCTATATCTTCATTGTGATGACAAACTTTCTTTAGGGTAGTGAATTTAAGTCTGCTCCTATCGTAGTCTCATCAAATTCAATGGGTAAATTGCAGATTAATCGAAGCTCCGTGTGTTAGGCCTGGGTTTTGCTTCGTTGTACCACATTATCATAAACGTATTTCAAATGTTAGCGATAAAGTAGGCATGGACAGTTCTTAATGGCCTAGCCGAAGAGTTGAAAAATAAAAATAACACATATTGTAACTGCGGCTGCAATAAAGCCAGTCCTTTTTAACTTCGCAATTTCGCAACCCTGACTATCTTTATACATAAATAACAATACCTGAACAAGAAGGATTTGCTTTTCAAAATTAAGATGTTCTCATTTCTCAATTTGATTTTCCATTACATTAAGGGCTATGGTGTTTGCGTATGTAGGTCATATTCAATAAAGCGCTTCTTTTTGCGCCTATTTTTGTACTTCGCAGACCAACTTTTAGTGTGTGGGAACAAAAATTCCCAAATTATTTAAATAGATCTCCATTATGATTTAAATGAAACTGCCATTACACATACACCATAACCATGGCAAATAGTTGAGAGAACGCCGAAGCGCACTACCATCAATAAAGATAGTTTTAAATTTTGGGAACAAGATTCAACCCACTGCCAGGCTAATGATGTCACTAGGGCGTGTGGGATACTTTCTGGCCGCCAGGTTATGATACTGGGGTACCCTACCAGTCACTAGCCAATAAATTTAACGGAACGATTAGGAGAAGGTAAACACAGCACCTCCGTTCAACTGAAAATTAAAACGATATTTAGTTTAAACAGTAGGTACAAAAATAGGGTAGCACAGACTTTAGGTAAAGTAATTTTTAGGTTAGTTATAATTAGCAAGGGGTCAAATTCCAGGTGTAATGGTTAATGATGTCTTTTTTGCACTAAATATTTTCCCCTTTTGGTGTACTTAACGGTTTTAAATCAACTTACTGGAGGTTGAACTTGGTTAACCTTTTTGTTACTCCAATAACGTGCCCTAATGAAGCTGATGCCACTCCCTGTTCTTTTCATCTATAGTGGTGAGAGCTTGGTGGACCCAGATAGTGCTAAATATCGGAGGTCAATTTGATCGACTACCAACTAATCTGTGTGTTGATCGAGTCCATGTTCTTTCCTTTGTCATATGTATTCACATTATTATACAATAAAGACGGAGACTTCTTCCTTCCCTACACCATCTCCATGAGCTTAGACGATCTAAGGAGATCATTTGTTCAGCTTCCATCGAACATGATGATGTTCGAATGTAGTGTTATTGATGAGGCGGCTTTAACGCTAACGAGTGTATTAGTTTTGAGAGTGTATTAGGTCTACAACTTTGCTCCAGCCGTTTTTTTAATTTGAGGCTTTATTACAACAAAACGAATACATTCATGAAGTTTCAAAGTGTTGTCCATCGTTGGCTACCACTTTGGTCCATCTCTCGGGCAGCAGGCGAATCCCGCGACAAAACAATTTTTCATCTTTTGATAAGATCCATGAGTAGATCCAATTCTCCCTTCTTCGTACGAGCTCAAGTGCTGGTCAGCCAGGCCGTGTGCCATCGAGCGAAGTGAGTGAGGTGCAAATGAGACGGAACAACATCTGGAGAGTACGGTGGTGGGTGAGGTAAAATTGACCATTTCAATGTTTCGAGATATTTTTTCCCCACTTTGACAACGTGAGGTCTAGCATATGATTGTCATGCTGTAAAATAACCACCTTATCGTGTCTCTCATTGTACTGTGGACATTTTTCCTTTTTCTTGAGCAAGGCTCAGGCGCATCACACTCAGGCGTTCTATAACGCTCACCTGTGATGGTTTCAGCCGTTTTCAGAAGCTAATAATAAATAACGCCAAGCTGGTTCCACTATTAATAAATAACTCGCGTTAAATATGTTGATTATTGTCTGTTTCAAGCCAGCTTTTCTGGTTTATGAAAAATTGGATGTCAGTGCTTTATTGCTGTAATTAATTTAAATATTGCAACAAACTATTCGCTCATTTGTAACTATAGTTGCCATTTAAGCTTAATCATTTACAATTTTTGAACTAATTACTTAATTAATCATGCGAAACTGGAATTTTCTGTCAGTGTTTAGACTGTTGAAAGCAGCTTTACTGTAAATAAACGGATATAATTAAGTACATTATAGGTGGAATTAATAGCGGGGGAGAGAAGAGAGTCTTTGTTTTGAATTTGAAGTCCATGTCTTTTACCTCACTTTCTGGGTCATTAACACTAAGCTCAGTCATTAAAATACAAATAGGATAAGCAAATAATGCTGTAACTACTGATTGCTGAAAGGTGTTTGCACTTTGTCTCCTGGTGATCGGCAGCACGTCCACACTTCCGAGATTGTTCAGAAGAGCATGAAATTTCTAAGCTCAACTTTAGTGACGTTGGGCCCTCCAAAAGATAAATAATTGGGTATATGTTAAACAGTTCTGTGAAGGTCATGTTTAAAATCAAAGGCATCTAATGCATAGAATTCCATAGGTCGCACTGAAGATGAAGTGATTTGCAACTTACTATTGAAAGGGGAACTTTCTTTTTAATTAAGTCAGACCGTTTAAACATTCCTAGACATCAGATGATTAATTAAATCATTTGGATATTATTAATGATCAGTTAATTAACAATAATCGACAAAGGTCATGACTACCTGTATGTCTAGTCATCAGAAGTACAAAAAGCGAAAAAATCAACTCCACTAAGATACCGTAATTTTTTACATTTGCGATTGATAAAAGAAACACGCTAATTTCCAGAATTTTGATATAATTGAAGGTGAACAACTAAATTAGAAAGCAGCTAAATCTTTCAAAATTGAGTACGTGATCTTCCAGCGATTGGGTGAGAAGTCACTTAGCCACCAGAACCGAAAGTCCCACTCGAAATTTCTGCGGTATGGTTAGAAGAGGGCTTTTCTAAGATACAATTTACGATTACAATTGAATTCCACTCAAGCTTAATGCAAAAATCTTTAATAATAACAATTCAGCTCAACCAAGCAACCAATTTTTTAAAACCCTTTGGGGTCAGGATTAATGAATACGTTTTAACAGTTATTTATGTATATCAAATGGCAGGCTTTATGTAAAAGAGACAGACACAAAGGTAGAGAAAAGATAAGATGAATACTCGGGAATTGGTCGAGTATGACACACAGTGAGGCCATGGTAGTTTGAAGTCATCTGCCGATTTATAGACTTTTTGCCGTATGAGTATACGTTACCCAGGGGGCATCACGTGGAGGTAAGTCTATCGCACACCCCACTTTTTAACATGATCATTTAACATTTTAATTAGCGGCGGTCTTGTAATAAGTTCGAAAATGACTAATTCGGTGAGTACAACTTATGATTTTGAGCATGGAGACCAGGAGAAAAGTGGACAAAGGAAAAAGATTCTTAGCCATTTGTAAAGGGTGAAAATGGTGGGAGCAAACTCACGAGAGAGAGAGAGATTTCTTTGGAAAATATTATCTCTCTGAAAGGTGGTATTTTGAATAGTAAAATCGGAGGAACATTTACATCAGAACTTGCAGAGTAATCATGTAGGGGTTATACAGGGTTATACAAAGTCACATACTCATTAGCATGAAATACTGGTTATTTGGCTGTATTTGGAATTTCTTCTACAAAAGCTAGTTCCTTGTTTAGAGTACTTTTAATGTCAATTTCATTTATATTTTCAAACTAAATGTATTCAACTTCACTTCCCATTTCTGACTCTGAGTACATTGGAGCTAGTGATTTAGTGAATCTGAGTGTTCAAAAATTTTACATATTGCGGCTTAAGACTGTGGACTGTAGGAAATGATAACGAAAGCCATGCACCGCTCTGCAGATGTGGTCTTCCTTGATTTCCGTCAGATTATTCGATTTTTTCATTAATGCAATTTTATTAAAGTTGGAGTAGTGCAAGGTTGTGCATTGAATGTAAAGTGAATTGTTTATTACTATTAAAAAGTAGAAAGTTTGATTTTTTATCATTTTGAAGCATCTAAACATTCACCGACTATTAGGTAATTACTGACCACGTATAGACTCAATGGTCAACAATTCATAAAGCATAACCGATAAAAATCGCGGATTCTTACTTGTGGGGGTATTGTCCTCCCAAACTTTATCTTATCGCCTGTTTGCCCATCATTTGGATATTCTTTAACTTGCCTATTCAGTTTCAATAAGTTCTCGAACCATCTCAAAAACAAAGGTTCATACTTTTTTTTTCATACGTTTTCAAGTTTTGCACTTTTGTTACTTAACTAGCCGAGGTTTACCTGGAAATGAGTGCAGCGTAAATACATAGTTCACATGGGAAGGCTACACTGATTTCGGTTACGAAGTCAGGTATTTCACATCATTAGCACACTTTTGTGATTTAAGATCTGGCACACTTTGTCAGAAGGGTGACACCTGAAATTCATTCGCACGATAGTGATGGCAGCAGGGAGTTTACTGGACTAGATTTGGAAATAGAGTCAGTCCAAACTATCATCTTCTATAACTTCTCAATCCCCCCTCAAGGAAAATGTGGAAAAAACGGATGGTATTTTATTTAAATTACTGACTTTATTTAAAAATACTTGGATAATAAAAAAAATTAATTGACTGTCTGGCCAGACATTAATTGCAGCGACGGCTTCTCCACGAGTTTAATGCACAAAATAATGGAGAGAAGCCACAGGAGTAATGGGTCCATATCAATACAAATGGAAGGAAGATCGTCAAAGAACAGTTGAGGCACACGAGTTGGCAAGTAAAACAGATGTTAGTCAAAACCACTATTGGGAGTTAAAATTCGAATGAGAATGTGAAGCGAAACGTACAGCTTGGTTTTGTTGCACCTCAAACCATCCCAAGATCTAATACTTGGCCTTCAATTGGGAGCACAATGACAAGTGAGTTATTGCTAACTCAAATCAAGATGCCGGAAACTCGATGTCCCGAACTGCTTAAAAAAAACAAAGTTACTCCATTCGAAGGTCAAAAAGACTGCACTTCCACCAATAATACTTGATGTTAAGTTCTTTATTTAAATAAAATTGGGTTTATACATAGTTATCAGGTTGGGAATTATAATGGCCGTGAATGCATGGTAATGCAAGGAATAATCCAAATGAAAATGCCTACAGTCCTACTAATGATGATGACCAACTTCCTGACTATTAACAAAGTGCGTTAGCCTTGAGCACCGACTGTGCCTGCTACGCTCTAATTAGTTTCGATGAGTCACTAAACGGATTGAAAGAAATGCCTTCAGTGAGTAAGTTTCACTACAAAACAAACTCAGTTTTAGGCCCACGGAGAGTGTACATTGTAACGAATAGAATAGTATGTGCAAAATCACTGAAGGCAGCTGATTAGATCGGGGTCAATCATATTCGAAGTTACTTCGCCGATCGCCCTATTACCAAAATTGCTTAATATGGAATTAGTTTTAAAACGCAAACATTGATAAATAGACTCAAATTTATCTGCAACATTATCTGGTCAAGTTTGAATATTCCGAAAATTATTACGAACTTTCAAAAAAAATATATCGATGCACACCAATTGGACAGCCGGTATAACTGTAAGCAGTGAAAATCTATTTCTCCCACCACCTCGAATCATCCCATAGAATGCTGTCAGAATGTTTTAGTCTGCTGGAATCTCTTGAAGAAAGTAAAGGCTGGAAGTTTTCTGGGTAACAAATTTCATCCCTCAAGGTGCTTTACTGCCGCACCCATTTACCGTTTGTGTATGGTTTTTAGAAAACACTTTTGTCAACTGAATTCGAATAGTTTAATTCCTTCACCCAATTTGCATGGTGAGTAAACAAGAGTCTTGAAATTTAAAGTTCACATTTGGGATTAAAACAACTTCAATTAATGTTTTTTTTGATTATCATGAAATTAAAAAAAATGTAAATTAATGCAAGTGAACATCTAAATTTTATGTCGTTTCCCATAGGATAGAACTTTGACCGCAATGATGGTACCTGCCGCCTAAAAGTACTTGTGAACCTTCTTCCACTTTGACCTGGATTCTTTAAGTAAGAGCGGAAAGAAGCCCTCCTTTAAACACGGCAGATCCGATATAATAGCCAAATTCTAAACCGAATCTTCGAAGGACTATTAACTTTACATAACTTTTTATTGCTTTCAATGGCTATATTTAAATTAAATTATTTTCAAAAATAATACAGTTTTCCTTTTAGAGTTGAAGCAACCTGATTTTTGACATTAGGATTGAGAACCTATTTAACTTTTCATAAGTAAAGGTTAGGTTCCCATAGGTAGAAGGCAGCTTTTGTAGTAAGCTGGCTTAATTATTTGACAATCAATTTTCATTCGAAATCTCCTATTGCTGATGCTTACATCGATTAATTAAACGATTGATGCAATGCAAATAGTCTACCGTAGTCTGTGCCTACCAATTATCTTGTGGTTAGTTGAAGCTAAGTATTCTCTGCCACAATTAGGGCCCCTTTAATAAATCTCAATGATCACCTTGGAAAGGTAGTCCTAAGAAGTACTGACTTTTGATATAGAACCATTATTACCATTTAGTTTTAAATCTAGGGTATCAATTTCAAATGTTAACCTAGGCATGTAGCTTTTAAGCATTGTACATTTTACATTTCAGACTGCAATTCGGATAACAGTTTCAAATCTGTAGCCCCAATATTTAAACGTTTGTTGATGTGATGATCGATTTTCTTAAATTGGCTATGTTTGATTTATCTGGCATTGGTGTCCAGTATTCATACATAGGATTTGAATTCAAGTAATCTAATGAAATCGTCAAGCTATGATTGATGCTATTATGTTGGCTAACCTTCAGAACTCGGTTATTGCTAAGCATAATCAACTCATTGACCTTTCTTAGCGTGTTAACTAGTAAGCGTCAACTGCATATACGTCGACAATTTGACATTTAAGTGTGCGAAACATCAGGTCGACCTGGGAGATCTTTTCAAAATAAGTGGGTGAGTGAAATATGTCGATTTTTGAATCTGATTGTTCAATGACAAAAAAGGTCATACTTCGAAAATTCGCCACTTGAATAAAATCAATGTATGAGAAATGCAATTTCCCAATTACTTTACTTTGAAACTTTTCATCAATTCTCCCAGTAGCTGAAAAGTGAATCCAGACAATCTGTGGGATATTGTGAGCATAAATAGCCATTGTGATCATGAATCTTCGCTTCCCATTAACACTTGCCTAAAGGCAAATATTTTACCTGCTCTACACATGTCGGCACTACAGAGCAAAAGAGTGCTTAATCGCTTAATCGATTTTCATTGAATTTTAGTAAGAAGCCTATCGCATGAAAGCTCGTTGGCCCATGAATGAGGGTGTAAAGGGCTTCATGCTGTCTGAAAGACAGACGGTGTTTATAATTGGAACAAGCGGTGGAAATTTCGAGGTGGCAAAAATGATACCTTTACTTTGGGCAGTTTATTCGTGGCATGCGTATCAGCACATTTACTACGTGAGTTTATGCATTCGTATTTGGGCTAACAAAGCCAAACTTGCTACGCTTAATAAAGTTTATCTTGTAGGAAGAAAAAATGCGTTCTGCATATCTCCTTGTAATGTAAACGACGACTATTTTACGAGCTTAAGCACACCGTTGTTTGCCTAATTGACAGAACAGGAATAAAATTGTTAATCAAGAATTTTTAGGCCTAGCAGTCAACTATACCAGGCTGGTATCCGTAAGCTGTTTTATGCTTGACAAATTTCGCATTCATTTAAGGAGCTATTTGACTCAATCCTGGTTCAAGTAACTAGGGAAGCAGAAATAGTTAATGGGACGCAGCATTTAAGAGTGGTTGAAACTGGTGTCATAAAGTTGCCACTTAATTCCGACCATTTAGGGAGGCTGCATTTTGGTAAAAAGCCAACAAAATCAAACGCTCCATTTTGTAAGCACTGTTAGAATCAACGATTCCCACAAGTTACCTCAAAGCTGTCTATCACTCCTTCCAGTACGCGGGAGCACACTGCTCTTGCCTATTTGTCTGTTTTGAGTCATGCTTTGCAAAACAGTTCCAGCAACTAGCTAATCAGGACAGGTCGGAAGGAAGTGACTCATGGAAGACTCGACTTTCATGTCATATGCCGTGGCTTGAATCCCTAGAATTCCACGTTCTCAGCCTTTTTTTATAAATGAAATCAGAAGCTCATTAAATAGTGCATGCCGGCTTAAAGAGAGAAATTAAAGGCTCTCTTACATTCGATTTGCAAAAACAAATGTTAACGTGCAATACCTCCCTAGAACTGTAAAATTCACTATTAATAGCCCTATTAAATTAGCTTAAAATGGATTATAGCTCACCGTTATTAAAAGAATCTCCCTCCCAATCTATTCACCAATATATATATATATATATATATATATATATATATATATATATATATATATATATATATATATATTTGTGTCACTTTCAGGTAAAGCTACTTTAAGATGCAGATCAACTTATCCAAACATTTTCTCTGAGAATTTATTATTCCCAAGGGACTAACGGGAAACATCAGATTTTATCACGTGAGGATACCGAGAGCTGGGTTGGATAAACGTGTGTGTTGAGTAATTGAGATTAAATGAAGGCAAAAAAGAGGAAAGAGAAGTAAGACAGCGCCAGTATTGTGCTAGGGCAATTCAACCTGTAATGAACAGGCAGCGTGTGGTGCGATGAGGCAGGAGAGAAATCCCGGGTTCTTTGTTCATTGACATTTGAGGCTAGTGTATGAGTCAGAGGGCAGGGTTATGAGACAGGAAGCGCAGGTGCTTCGATCGGAAGGAGACTTCCTTGTCCCTCCGACTGCTATTGTACTCTTCATTGATTACGCTAAGAAGTGGTGTGGTATAGAACTGGATTAAACTTCTTGAATGCTTGAAAAATATTTGTATTTAGGCGATTTGTTAAATAGAAAACTTCACTTGCAGCTTCATTATTACCTTGGATAGGCGCTTTGGGGGACATTTAAACCCACCTAGTTTTCAGACTGCTGTGAAGCAGAGGCGTTATTTCCTCGGAGTGGAAATGACAAGTACTGTATGCATTATAAATAGCCTACCTGTGAAGTGCGATATTAATTGATTTCGCCCTACCATTCAAATATGTTCCGAATGTTTATGCTTCCTTCAAGGTCAGAGAAATTTCAGGGGGAAAATGTTTTTTTGTAAGGGTGCTCTAGACAATAATAAATTTTATTAAAATGTAGTTTTTTGGCAATACTGAAGAGCTGTCTAGTTTGGAAGCATGCCTGGAAAACAAATGTTCATTCCATCGAATAAAGTAGCAAGTTGCTTTGGCATAATAAGGTCTTTTTTTACAAAACACGCCTTGGTATAATTTAGATTATTAATGTAATCGGAATTTTTGTACAAATTTTGAACGTATTGTTCATTATTGCTCTCCAACCAATAGGGAAGCTTGAGGCCATAGCAAAAATAGTGGATTGAGAAAGAGGTTTATTTATCCTGCTTAACAGAGCAGGACTGAATCGACTTTGCATTAATTTACAATTCACAAGGAGGGTGGTGTACTAGAGAGTTACGATTGTGGGGTGGCAACCAAATTTGTAAGTGTATCGATACACCGCAAATGCGTCTCCTAACTTTATTTTGCGTTAACTCGAAAGTAGAAGAAAACAATCGCAAATGCTTCATGCGTTTTAATTCGCCTACCAGATCTTGCACTTGCAGTCGTTATTATGACGCATAATCGACAGTGTCGGCAACTTTGAAGACATAGTGCTTTAGACAGAAATACGAGGGGCTTGGAAATGGCTAAATAGCACAATCCATTTGACGCAGTTGGAATTTTATCTATGATTAAAGCCAAATTTTCATCTATTGTGGATATTGACCTTTCTTGTTTTCAGTGCACTATCCATTACTGTCCCCTCTTATCAAGGACCAGATGTTTCCTCATTAGCCACCACATGTTTGTCCATCATTTGCGGTTGTATTAAATGTGCTCGCTGCAGCAGTCAAATCTTAGTCTTCCAAAATAGAAGGGGCTGTTGTTTTCTGTTAGCTCTTATGAAAACAATTAATTTGTATGGAAGATGTTGTTTTCCAACAATTAGTTCAATTATTGTTTCAGCATTTTTATCTCGACCCCGAAACGAATCAAGGAAGGAGTTATTTCCTTTGCCAATTGTCGATAATGATATATTTAGGAAGAGCCCAATATAAACTTAAATCCTCTTCAACTTTTTGTTTTCCTGCAATCTAGCAACCATTGACTTGGCTGAGAAATGTAGTTTATAAATACATTGGAAGGAATTTAAATGGCAATTAATTTGCTTCAGGCCAGGGCTTCTTAAAGAATCGTTCATTTTAGGTTAAATACGTTGTTGAACTGAATGCAGAAAGTAAATATTACTTCATGTTGGAGTTGATATCTTATCTGATCTTCGGGATCGCAAATTACTGACTCATCGAAGTTATTGAGATCTAGATCAGGTAATGTCTAAGGTCAAAGCTAGTGGTACTGGCTATAATCGGTCATCGGGTTAAAAGTCCTTCCGTCAGAACTTGCCGTTTCAAACTTTTCATACCAATTTTCACAACATTATCTTATCTACACGCTATGGAGTGATAGAAATGAGTCAGATCACTGTTTAAATCCTTGGGCTCCTTGAAATGATAAATTTTACTCTTGTTCACCCTTGATCATCTTTCTAATATATACGCTTGTATCTATGCACTTATCTTTCTTACTAAGAAAGTAATCTTTTAAGCTGGACCACTGATTTATCACTCATAGGGAAATTGATAAGTAAATCGATTTGTCGTATTGATCAACTGGTCAATCAGCCCTGTACATGATATGATCGATTACACTCAGGAATCCGTGTCAAATCTTGGGAACGTTAAGTTCTATGCCAATCAGACAATTCAATGAATGTAAATTCAAATAATACAACGTATTAGGATACCCTGCCATTTATTATTACCTCCCTTCAATTCCTTGCGCGTATTTATTGAAAACCGTAATTGCAATTTTGTTTCACCTTCATAGGACAGAAAAGTGCTGACCTCAGTGGCCGAAGAAATTAGTTCCGAAGTTATGGCCATGATTAACAGCTGCGTTTCATTAGGTTAAGCTGAAGTCACCATTGGCTGCCAAAATATAGTTGGAGCCCACTTTTTTGAAATTCCTCCACTCTCAGACTGATAATCATAAATGCGCCCAAAATTGCCAATTGACGAGTTAAAATTACTCGATATTTTTTGTCGCATAAACTTCCCAAATCCCATAAGTGTTTTAGTTACTAATGTATTTTTAAAATTAATCAATAGCTATTTGTGCACAAATAGTAGAATAGTTCCAAGTGGATTGGAAATATTCTTTTTCTCCTTAACATTTTTATTTAATCTTTTTTATATTTTACCACCAAATACTATCTCATCAGTTGGATTAAAACCCAGTAAATCTTTATTTACTTCATAGCTCCTGACTAATAAGTTTCTTAACTAATTCCGAATAAAATTTGAGACAGCAATTGAAGCCTTAATCATTCTCTCACGCTAATCAGCTGAAAGATTACCCATGGTACAAGAGGATTGAACTTACAAGTGAAAAATTACCCTTGATAATAGATCGTAAGTACCTGGCAGGATTTTAGACAGCTGCCGTCGACCTCTTATTATTTGGGTTCCTTTACAGTATCCGTGAACCCTTGACGCCGGTCTGCTCTTCCTTTGTGTCAGGTATTCATGAAAGGTATATTACTGAGTGGTTAGCATTACAGCCACTCTGATGAGTTGGTAATATCATATGCATAGACTATACAAGTTCGTCGATAGTATTAACAGCTGGCGAAACGCTTTCAAGCTATCCATCTGTATTATAACGTTGCGTCCTTTATTAACTTTGCTGTCATCTATCGATATGTTTTATACTATCTCTCAGTTAGTATACAAAATACGTCTCAGAAACCCCTGTTTGTTTATTTCCTCTCGAAGCTTTTTGAAAACGGGCACTAAGAACTTCATCCTTTTGTTTCTCAAATGGAATGCACAGATTCAATTATTCCTAATCTTTGGAGTCTGGTATTTAATGTGGCTGACAATTTAGCTGATCGGGATGGTTGTAAGTGTGCACATCTCGAGATTCAAGGTCAGGGCTCGCATTCAATGAACATCTCAAACTAAGTACTCAAATCATTAATCTTGTCTCACAACAAAATCATTTAACTCATGAAATTAATCTGAAATATTTTACTAAATATATTTATGTGTACCAGTAATGATTGTGTAATTGCTTCAGAAAGAATGGTTGACTGAAAGTTGAACCACTCACGAATGAATAGCGGCGTTGTTCATAACTCCTGCCTAGATTTAATTATAAAAGCAGTATTATTTGAGGGAAAAAGTTGTTCATTTTTTACACTTACGGTCAAATTTCGCCAAATATGTCAAAGATACCTTTGACTTCCATGAAAGGTGAAAGCTTTGGAAGAAAGGAATGAGAGAACTAAAGGCATGTTCAACGATGAAGCGCGATAAGCTTAGGGTTAAAGGTCAGTTGGTGAAAAGGAAATTTTCTAAAATTGGAAACTCTTACTCATTTTCGCTAGCTAAATTCTATTCCGATAAAAAACGAGCTATTTTCACGAAAAAGTGGGCTGCGAAATTCATGGACCTACCGACTTCATAGGTTTGAGATCGGTTTAAAGCTAGATTGTCAATTAAACATAACAATGAGCTTATGATGAGAATAATTATTCTGCATAGTTAACTTGGTAAATCAGTCTCGGAAAATCGCCACGCATAAAATGCACAATTTGCTCATTTGAGCTACAGCACCGCAGCATAATAAATCCTTCATTGATAATGAGTGTCTAATGGCAGGTGTTTTAAAGAAAAATCGATCAACCTCTTTCATGCTATTACGTTTGCTTTCATGGAAACAAATTTTGGAGGTTTGGAGATCCAGATATATTAAATGCCCCGGACCTCGTAGTATTGAATGCATCAAGTTTCAACGGGAAGTATGAAGTGATCTGGACAGTCGGGAACCTATTTTTTATTGGAAAATGCAAACCTATATATAGAGGTGAAAAGGGATTTTGTTTGAAAAAGAACTTATCATAGATGAAAGGAAAGAAGATGTGAATAAAGGAGGTTATTTCAGTTTATGACAAATTCATTCGGTAGAAGACAAAGTGAGAGAGTAAGGTAGATCACATTTTCTGTTGAACGAGCACCTGAATGAAAGGGTGCCATAACTTCCGTAATTCGCAAAAGCAACTGTTAACGATAATTAAATTGAGTGAAAAGCCCCTTGGTGCTACCTATAGGTCAACTTTATTTATTTTGCTATCTGAATTGAGCATAGCAAATGGCGGCTCATGTCCCCAAATGAGGCTATTTATCACTCTCACCAACATCATTTGGATTTAAGACCTTCTTTCACACCCTGCCTATCTACCATCAATAGAACATTCCTATATAGCAGGATATAATGTTTCAATTGAAAAAAATATCCGTTCAGTAGTATCAGACTGACATGAAATTTTAATTATAACTAATTTTCAATAACTAATTTCGCCAAAATGTGACCTCGCCATATTAGCGTAACGCAAAGGGTTAGTGATCAACGATGGTTATAAATATTGATAATGATTTAAAACTAAGCCCCACTGTAATAAAGCAACAGACAGGGCTGACTTTGGCTCAGCAGACTAAGTTAGGAGAAGGCAGATCCACACGTAGCCTAACAACTCTATAAATGCGCATCAAATGGATACGACGCGTAAATGCGAAAGGTCATAGGGTCTATAGTATGCATGAGAGATAGGGGTAATGACCAAGAGGCATAGAGAGATTAGATCTGTTGATAGCAGGCCTCCATGTGCCTAGCACCACTTCTAATATTAATGATTGAAATTCGACGGCCTGACTCCTAATTTCAGCCTAATTTGGCCTCAGCATAAGGTTTCAGTAGAGGCCATTGATAATTATTCGAGTAATTTACAAGAAAATTATGAATGACGTAGAAGAATCTTGAAATCGGGTTTTCAAAGAACCACCTGCTTTATCAATAGCAAATTCATCCACTACCAAGTGATTCTAATGCTGCTAGAAAGTGCAGATTTTATCAAGTTTCGAAAGGAAATCATCGCCTACCTTGGTCTTGATAAGAACAACTAAATACGAAAAATTATATTTGCTTATTCAAAGTCCTTTAACTCGCGCTACGCAAAAGATTAGGACACTTCCCAATTAAGCCAGATATAAAACGATGATACTTCAGTAACAATAATAAAACGATACAACCACGTAGACAGAAGCTTACCAAATCGTCACCGTCACAAATAGGAGAAAATCACAGCCAGTAAGTTCCACCGCCATGCATCTATTAACGATGAACGACCCAAGTTTGCACAATGTTGGAAAATAACTTTGATGAATTTTAGAATAATCATCAAAGCCAAAGCTGACTTTAACTATTGTTATTATTTTAGTTCCAAACTTTACTTGTATGTTCCTGAATTCCCACCTTGTATCACATACTTTTCAAAGTAGTCATACACAGGCCTCCCCCTACATGACTGCGGCAATCGTCAACTTAATCGATTTTTTTCCCAACTTACAGAAGTTCCCCCAGACTGCGCACATGTTGGTATTGGTGTAATATATGACTGTTATAAAATAAACGATAATTCTTCGGTTTAATGCTAAAAGAGCGAAGACTTTTCCTGTGACCAGTTAGCCGCATCTTAAACAATCCGATTCTTTATCGAAAAAAAATTTATATTTTCGTTTTGCTTCCTCTTTCGTTATAACAGTAGAGTTTAAAATTTGCACTTTCATAAAAGGTCCTGCGGCTTATACAATCGACTGTTTCTTGCTAACTATTGCCAAACTCTATTTAGAAATCCACAGAGAAATACGTGTCATTCAATCAGATACAATAAATGACGCCTTCATTTTAAATGAAAAAAAAACTCCATGAATAAGCACAGTACACACTAAGTAAAATTGCTCAATGCTCATGCTCTCCCAGCTATAAGTACACGCACACACAAGGGGCAAGGCGACTGGGTAGTAGGGGATAAGCATGTTGGAGCAGTAAAGCTGTACACAGGGATAGCGGACAAGGTGTGAAAGGTCAGAGACAGAGGAGCAGATACAATGGAGCTGTGAATAAGGAAAGTATGCTGGAGTGGGGGTGGATATGACTGCAAATACGTGCGATATAGTGTCTCACTCTCATTCAGGGGCTATTGGTTGGCGAAGACTGACTCGAGAGAGTACTTGGTACTGAGATACCCGGCCTTCGCTTTGAACGACGAACTCCTCCTGAGGTCATTGTGTTACTATGTTTAAGTCGGCCCTGAAACATGCGCAAATGAATATCCTTGGTAGAGAAAGTGACAATAAAATATCCACACAGCCAAACGACGTGTCACCTCATGCAATAAAAGCTTCAGCCGTTTGGCTGCCAAGGCAGTTAGACCAGAGTATCACGATTGCAACGTCAGATAATGCAGATTTAAGGCCCATTCACGTATAAAGGCAATTTTAATTGTAAGAAATACCCAAACATATGCTACTCTTCCAATCAAAAGGAAAGCCAAATAGCGCCTCTCTTCAAGCAGGTTAGAAGCGCACTGTTAATAGCAACAAAAAAATCAATTGCAAGAAACACAAAGATAAAATCAAATAATCTAAAGATATCTCTCATAGTCAATATTATGAAACTTTGGAGGACGCATGAAGTCTAACTAATTTAATTATGCGAGACATCACCATAGGCATGAGAAAAATAATAACTTTCCAGATCGTTAAAAATAAGAGTTAGTGAGTGGAATAAATGAAATGGTATTTCTCAGAGCTGAATAATTATAACAATTCTAAGTTCCATGGGTTGGATTAGAACTAGCTGTGGTTGATAATTTTAATCTTCAATAAAAATGTGAACTGATCGATTTCAAAGGAGGCCATTTTGTTCGATGTAAAAAAGCTAAATTTCACACTCCATTTCATCCTGTTCAACTCGTGCCCTAGATGCAAATTTTCGTGCATCACTTAATCAGATCGGGTGAGGAAACAGTTATTACGGAACAGAGAATAGAAATGCCGGTTGGCACATCTGTCGATTTTCATTCAGCTCAAAATTTTCCTACGTCTGGAAAGCGGCAAAGTAACTCTTAATATCCCGATGTTTGTAGTGCCATTGAATAACTTGAGGAAGGAATAATTAGGAGACGCGCACGTCCAAAGCATGACAATTGGGATTAATATCTTTACTGAACAACATTTATAATTTCCTATTAGCTCATGAAACTGATTGCAAGTGCCATTATTAAAATCCAAACTGGCTTTCTCTTTCAATCACCAGCCAATCAATTTAACGTGACCATTTCAAGGCGCCAATGAGAAAGCATAAAAGGTTTGACGCAGTACACCACCAGTATTTCCTGCTGCTAACAGGACTATCAGAGGCAAAATATGTGACAAACTAAAAGCCAGCCTCAAACATCTTAACAGGCAAATACGTAGTGAAAAGTTGGGAGAAGTGCTGAATACGATAACTATCTCAGAACAGTAACAGACCTAGATCGAGTTTAGCATAAAAAGAGACGATTCAGAATGAGGATTTGAATGAAATTGCAAAAAGACTGAAAACCGAAACCAATTGGAGATATTATTAAAAAACTAAAGCCGAGAGGTACAAAGCACATCAAGGACTATTAATCTTCGCGGAGCTTAAAACTCTCTCCAATCATTAGGTGTTACATTATTAGCTGCACCCCTTGACACGGACGCAGAGAAAGCATTCTTTTCAGAACAAATGCATAAAAAAATCAATCTACACAGAAAGACTAGATTAGATGATAGGAAATAGAGATATGAAAGAGGATAGAACACCTAGACATGGCAAAATGTGCACACGGCGCACAAGCATGGTGCAACGCACCAAGGCCGGCGAGCTAAATATACCAGCCAATGGGAGAGAGAGAGAACGAGGTTGGAGGTGATATTGCGTTTGCTAGGCTGCTACTACCCTCGATCGAATATACGTACACAACTGACAGTCTGTGACTGGGAGTGAAGCAATTCTCAAGAAAACGGTAAAGACGAGGCAAACGTTTCTTTAGTCGCAGTAGATGACCCAGATTTAATACCAAATAACGATGACACTCCCGGTGTACCGCGATTGTAGGAAAGAAATGAAAGCACATCGCTCTTAAATTACACGATTTAATTTGAATCATTCCTTTTTAGCTAGGAGAATGAAATCGCGAAGCTGTTGCACTTTATAATTTGCGAAACAGTTTGAGAAATGCGTGATAAGCAAAGCACAAATAAAGTTCACTATGCGCTTATCAAAATTTAAAGCCAAAAGCTCAAGAAAAAATTTGTAAAAGTTGACTCCCGCATGCAACAATGATAACACAGAGCACTGATGTCTTAACAGTGGAAACAACAAAAAAGGAGAAACTAGAGAACATGGAAATATTGTGAAATACAACAGAGGTTCGACACAGGAGGCTTACACTTACCGACTTTCGAAGGATACTTTAAGCGGCAGTGGGGATACTTGATCTTCAGTCTGACAAGGTAAAAACAGAGAGGGATGCAACTACCTCCAGATTATCGATACTGGACATGATCAGTGGAAAATGAGGTGAAGCGCTATTAAGATTAGATTATTTTGACACTTAAGTCCTAGTTAGAAGCGTCACAGCAGATAGAAAAGTCTTGGAAATGAATTACAGAAGTTGGTCCAGCTCAAAAGTCACGAGCGTAAACACCGAGTGAGATCGATGGAAATATGCGATGATGAAGATGAATTTCATTAAGAGAGCCGCTTAATGGAATTATGCAACGTGAGCGTCGAGGGAAAACAATGAACTTATAAGATGAAGAATAATGATACACTAAGCTCAGTGTCGAAGGCTACCCATAAAGGAAAAGGGATAAGGGCTCAATGACTAAGACATCAAGATATAAGGAAATTTGACCAAATTGGGAGAAAGGCCGTGAATTTTTTTTTTAAGAAATGAGAATAAGATAAAACATGTTACACCAAATTATCGTAATCTTTGTCCAAAAGACTACTGTTTCAAGGACGAACATGGAAATTTCGATGATGAATTAGAAATAAGGAGGAGCGATTAACAAAGATGCTTAATAATTAGATGACAATGGAACTTCAGGCAAAACAATAAACCAGTAAGATCCTCAATTAGATAGAAATGGTAACATTTCAGTAACAGTATTTGGATTCCAAGACAATAAGAAGGAAATAACGAATACGGGGGAGGGGGGGGGGGACTATGAATCTAGGGCAAACGAGCTAATCAATGCCAAGGAGTGATAAAATATATATATATAATAACATTACCTAGGGAAGGAAAATTACATTGGAAATTAATGAAGCTAATTAAACAAATTGGATATAAACTTTGATTTAATAAACTGTGGCAAGCACTTATAAAGCGATAGCTTGTTTGACAAGTGGAAGAGGTTACTAAGACATCGACTAGTCATGTTTTCGTCTGCTCAACTACAGACCGCAATAAATGCAAGTAATTCGAGGAATCCCCCACTTTAACATCAGGTTACTGCACCTTATTAGAGTTACCTTTAAGCTCTTGAAAAGCTCATACATGCAATTTTGAAAAAAAAACATCCATTTTAGACATTTACCAAGAAGAAAGTGCAAATTATCAAGAACCGTGATTCGATAAAACAAAAATTGTTTTTTTGAAATAGAAATAAAAGATCTTATTAAAAAGGGTCAAATTTGGGCCACTATGGCACTTAGGCGCCAAAGAGAGAGGCGAACGAGCTTGAAATCTATGGAAGGTTGGAGCATTTTAGGGGAGCATCGCTGATCCACTACATTTATGAATTTAGAAAGAAGCAGGCGACCATAACTTTTTCCAATAACACTGAAGTGAAGACCACGCCAGCCATATTAGCTTATGCGATTTTCAAATGACAGTAGTGAACACTAAATTGGATTGTAAAGTACCCGAAACACCAAATTGAAAAATGGCATACAGAGGAAACATGAGGGTAACGTAAGGTCTCTACAGATATGAGATTAAAGGATAGTGCAAAAGGGACACAAATCTGCACAAATCTTTCCTAAAAGGCAATTTCAAGCGCTTTCGTATGTCAAGATGAAGCCCATTAGCTAAACTTAAAGGTCAAGGCAAGAGATATACGCCTTCATGATGTAACCAAGTCCATAAAAGAAATGGCCGTCTAATTCAAAATCAGCGATAATGTTAGCTCAGTACTACCAAATTGGCTTGGCCATCGGTAATTTAGCCAACCGGAGAGCTAAAACAAAGACTTAAAATTGATGTGCTTTCAACGCCAATAAGTATCCATAAAATAAGTACCACGTTATGAATAAAGACTGAAATTGATAAATAAGACTATCAGGATGGCACCGAACACATACTTTGAACTACAAGATGTAAAAGATTGACGTTAATGAATTAAAGACACTTCGAGAAAAATTATCCGAAATGGAAAGATTCAATAAATTTCAAGTACATCTGTCTAAAAAATTGGAAGGCTTGATTAAATAGCAACATTAATAACGATCAACCTTACAAAATCAGAAAAACAGCCATCAAATTGAGACGTAAGGTCACCTAAGTATGACACATCGAAACCAAAAATGAATATATACTTCTTGATCTCATTGCAAGAAATACTACTAATACCTCCGATGGAATGGCGGTCACCTAACAAAAAATGGATTCGACATTTTTACTATCTAAAAGCCGGTATCCTAGCGTGGAAGGAAAACACAAATTCCCATTTCATCAATCCAAATTATGATTAGTATTGCGTAATTCACAATAGTTCATATAAAAAATTTGATGGTAAGCGTTACATTCACTAATAAGAGTGAAGAAGACATAAAGTATTAATTTCGTCAACGTAAAATACTTCAATCCCATATAACCATATTTTCACATTGACAGGAATACTGTGCCGTGTAAATAGCAATTAACGTAATGGGGATAATGGGCATACAGAGAGGGGAAAATTTCTATTTTTTTTTTAAAATGGCATTGTCTAAATTAGTACACTTCACATTAAGACAAGCGCTGTGAGATAGCTTGAAAGTCATATTATATTTTGTCGTGTAAACACTGAACATTTCCAATAACTAGGGTGTTTAATTTGAGTGTTAAAGCAGCAAAAGATAAAAGCATAAATCCGAGACAAAAGATATATGAAACCCAGACTAATTTAATCAGCCGAAAAAGATGAACACAGCCCAACCAACATCTCCTAATTGTTAGTGTGAGAGTGAGGTGCTTTCCACATATTTGCAATGCCACAGGGTTATCAGAGGGAAATTAGCAATAATAACAGATGAAGTTTCGGCTCTATACCTACATAAACAGATACCTTCCTCCCGAGTCGATGAGGAAACGGGTAGTATGGCTAAAACAACATGAAAAAAAACAAAACCAGTCTCGTTCAATTCAAACCTGCCCGCACATGCGTTCGAATATTCTAGATCATGCAAGATGTAGGGTATAATTAATGTCTAGAGCCTCTCTTTGTGCGAGCGATTACCCGAGGTTTGAGAGAAAATCTGTCGGACACCGCGCGTGGATGAACGTGAAGATGGTAGAGGAGCAGGGCATTTTACACTAGTGACAACGTTGCTGCTCACAACCGGCCTCAAATTGGCTCGTAATGAGGTATAAACGTTGAGAGGCTCGGTGTTTGAGCGCAGATAGTGGGGACTTGGCTTGGAGGAAGGTTCTATCTTAATCTTTAATTCAAGTTCAAGTATATGACGTGAGATGACAAGGAAGATGGCAATAATAATAACGATACAAGTGTGTGAAGAAACAGGAACTTACTACATCAGAGGTTGACTTTCGCTGGCGTGTAACTGGTCCCGCATCATTAGTCTCCATGGGTTCTTCATCTGTTAACTCCTTTACATTATCCAAGGGCGCTAGAATGTACAAAGAGGATTAAGGGAAAGTGTAATGACTTTTAGGCGAAAACGAAGGTTCATTTTGTGAATATATAGTTACATTTACAATATTCCATTAAGGGGAAGCACCTGAATTCGAGAGGAAGTTGAAAAGTCAAAGGGATAGAGAAAAGACGATAGAAATTGGAAATACAATTGAAGCATCAAAAGTCGCCCCCCCCCCTCTCCCCCAATTTCATTTTTGAATTCGTAGTTGACATAACGTAATTAATAGGCATGAAGCTACTTCATATAGCCAACTTTAAAATTGATCAATCGTATAATGGAATGGGGAGTGGATATTAAAATTATTTCAAAGCAAGATGAAGAAAAAAACCATCCAGTTTGGAAGGTGAGGATCAACAATAAAGGACGGCTTTGCAACTTAGAGCTACTCCTAGCGGCCAACTACCCGAATAAAAGGAAGCATGAGAATAGCAATTATATTTTCCGAAACACGAATAAACTTACATTTTAAATTCGCCACGAATTCTAGAATTCGAAGGTTAATGTCAATTTAAAAGAGACCAGAAAAAACATGGATAGCATGAAAAGTTTGATATAACCGACTAAATTTGACTTAAAAAGGCGACAAAGAAATATAAAAAAGGCCAACACTGCGTGAATATTAAATGTAGGCTAAAAACGGTTGTGAATGACTGATGTTACATCACAAT
The DNA here is from genome assembly GCA_000469805.3 of Hymenolepis microstoma. Classification (NCBI taxonomy): domain Eukaryota; kingdom Metazoa; phylum Platyhelminthes; class Cestoda; order Cyclophyllidea; family Hymenolepididae; genus Hymenolepis; species Hymenolepis microstoma. Next base: position 1,332,079 of record LR215995.1, on the reverse strand, counting down.
TCGATGGAATTTGTCACAACTCTCTATGGACTTGAGAAATAAGAAAGCTCGAGTGAAATAGACATCCTCTAAATCAACAATTCAGAGGAGAAAAAATGCATTACGAATATGAAAGTTTAAATACGTTCTCCATTCTTTGACAGCTATTAGGTAATTATAATCTGAAAAGATTGATCGAACAGATTAGGAACATCTCTCTACATCTAAAGAGTGTAACTGGTTGAAGTAACAGGAACCGACAGCACCAAATGAGGAGTCAAGACTACTAGTTACCAGATAACAGCTGACAAATTTAAGCAGAACACACAAAGTAGTGTAGACCAGAATCTCTTGAAAAAGTGACTCAAATGCGTGAAGAGGGGAGAGAATGAAATAGAAAGGAAAACTGCGATAAGGGAAACGTACATGAAGACAGCCATAATTCTGCCCGAAATTTTATAGATAGGTCTTTACAAAGTTGCATAGAGAAGTAGCATAAAGTGATGGAACAGATTGAGGAAAGTGAAAGCTAGCAACAACCACTCAAGGACCACTTAGGTGGCTTATTCCACTAATTAGAAAAAATCACTTAAAAACACCCCGAAATCGCCGAATAACTAATCACTCTCAACAATACTATGAGATCGGTGAGTGTCTTGAAACAGCAGTAGGGTTAAAAACTGCAAGCACCACTGTAAGATAGAGATACTTAAGCACTGCAGAATAATTATGACTAAATAAATTTTGGAAAATGCGTATCAATTCATCCTTCAATTTCACTAGGACAACTTGCGGCAAGAAGTAAAAATAAATGAGCAAACGCAGATTTGAAAGATAGCTTCATAGAGGAAAGTTAATTAGGAACGAAAAGCTTAAACGAACAAATATATGAGTACAGCAGTCGCGATTCAAGTTAGTTCATCCGTCTACTACGTCCCACCTTTGACTCATTGCTCGATCAGCAAGTCTTTTACTGATTTTCCCTGCTTAGTGAAATCTACTCTGTTGTGCACTAGTTTCAATTTTAGAGTAAAATTGACACATTTCCCTTGTTAATTCCAAAATAACTTTCACCTACTACATCTGTCTCCGACCTAAATTGAGACAGTGGAATTCGTGGAGGTGGAAAAAGGTGTGTTTTAATGCAACAAACCTCTCTTTACAATTTGATAACAATGAGTATTACACATCAATCTGTCAAACTTGTAAAAAACACTTCACTAATTAGCAGGTGTTAGGCACTTGTGCCGCTTTGCAAAACAATGAAAACGTCAAAATTGAAGAAATTTATTGCTCACGTGTAAGCTTTCGTCATCGTAAGAAAAAGTTAGCAACTCTAAGAAAAGTTACTGCGAGGATTCGTAAGACAGACTCCAACAGGGAAAGATCTACATCCGCTAATATGTGCAGTGCACTGAAGATATACAAATGACGTAAACATTGCCCGCATAGGTGTTAGTAGCTAAGTCTGAGGTCCTATTGGATGAGTTAAATAGCCAATAGGAGGGAAGACTAAATTGAGCAGCTCATATGGCAAACAGCTTCTCGAATACCGATTAACAAAAACCGTAATACCAACACAATTATACCATGTGAAACAGTATTATTTATAAGATTTTGGCAGACAATTTTGACACAGATTCTTAATAACAAAGTTACTATAGAACAGTAATTACTTATTTAAGTGATATTTTAACTAAGCGAATAACTTGAACTTTGAAAACCGTGCTATTTCCATATGATTCCTATGAAATTGAACGAGTATCCATCCAAAAGATAGTAGTTTAAGGTAGAAAAAGCGCCCAATTATGGTTTGTCCAATTTAATACCAAACGAGTTTACGAAATAATACAACAAAACAGAAACTGGAAAAATAACCCAAATGTACGAACCAAAACAAGAACAGAAGTCAACACATTTAAGAGTGCTTAATTCAAGATGCTAATATAAATTAAATGTGAATTAACTTGAAAAATAAATTAAATAATCCTAGAATAAGGTATTGACAACATTTTCCAAACCTAAAAGTATATCCAGATTATTTAAATTACTGTTTCCAACTCTTTAAAGAAGTAGCAGCACTTAACTAATGTGAAAATCAAGTGCACTCTCCTGGGTATGTAAGTTTAAAAAGACATATTATTATAACTAAGTAGTCCAAATTCAATAAAACTCACATAATATACCACATGATCATATAATTTAGCTTGCAGTTTTGGACAAAAGTACAGTAAGAAATCTTGATTAAGTAAGGATTCATTCAACAGAATAGGCTCTAGTTTAGACCATCTTGGGACAAAGAAAAGTGTTCAATCCATAGTCGCTCCTAACCATATGAACTCAGCTACAACAACAAGTGTTGCATATATCCGGTGAATAAAAGAATAACGATGTTAGAAAACGGGCCAATGAGAGGGACACAAGCTGGACGACGTGAAGAGGTGCCAAAAATCGATAACCAAAGATAAGGAACAAAGTCGCCGTAAACTTAACATGAGAAAATTACCTAAGCATTTTTTATTTTTTCAGATTAACTTATAATTTGAAAACGTAGGTCATTGTTTGATTAGCTGCACATGCAAAAGATAACATTCTAAAAGTGAATATTTCATGTGCTTCTTTACAGGTGAAAATACAGGAACACACATACTATGCCATCACGGTACGGAACACGAGAATCTTAGAACTTGCAACATGTGTTTTCAATAAGTTAAAAGAAAAGTGAATAAAAGAAACTAAGCGAGTTAACAGTTTTCGGCTTAATCACTTTACTCAAAAGAAATTGGAAGAGAAAACGACCTAATAGGAAAAAAAAACTTGAAAGTGCGTGAGATAAAATGAAAGGGCATACAGCAAGTAAAGTTCACGAATACTAATAAAGCACTAAGAATTTAGAATAAAGGAGGAAAGATTTACAGGTGTAATTCAAATGCTCCTCAGAATAAAGGCTGATTAATACTTAAGGTAAACATATTACTACGATATCAGTAATGCTGGCCTAGCACAACAAAAAGAGATGAATCAAGGGTATCACCTTACCTGCATTTTCATGACGAGTTCGATTCGTCCGATTAGCTTGATATTGTTTAGCTAGGTTAAACAATAAATGCTTTTAGCGAAACCACATATTGAAATTAGATCAGCAAAATCATCCCCGAACTTACAAGATTGATATGCATCTGTGGTGTTACCACTCAATTTTTGACGAACCAGTGGACGGATATCATCAAAACTTAAACTCCTCTGAGCAAGATGGTTGATGATAAGATCTTGACTCTGTAGGGCAACATAGAAAGAAAAGAATAGTATGCAATTAGAATGGCAACCAACACATATTAGCAAATTTTTAAATATTAAATATTTAAATAATTATCTCCAACGAACAACACAACTCACCCTCATTGCCGTTGTTATAGCCGTATTTGCAACGTAGGTCAAGCCTTTGGCCCCGAAGTGCATGAGTGCAGAGCAGCTAGATTCTGCTGCCCGTTCAATGTACTGATCGATATCCTATGAAACAAATCTACATATGAGTTGTCCACTTACCTTCTCCTTGTTGGTAAGTTGAGGATGAACAATTTTTCTATATATTATGCTAGATCCTTGTGTGAATGGTAATACGAGGTAGAGTACAAATACAGTTTTGATTTCATAATACAGAGGGAACCTGAAAATATTCAGCGAAAACGAGACTTACCAAGCCAGTAAAATATCGCCAAAAGTTTCGAAAGCCATGAAGCAAGAAAAGACTATCCAATACATAGTCAAACGAACTAACTCCTTTACATCTTTATATCGAAGGGCTTTATAAGATTTATATGCAGGATAAAGGACACCGAAAACAGTTCTAAAAGTAATAATTTCATATTTTATTGTTACGTCAGAATGCGGCAGAGTAGATATAAAATCATCCGAACATAAATTAACGCGAATATGAACGAATGGGTCGACTAATGAGCGTTACCTTGACCCCGATTCAAAAATATATTAACGGTGCGTATACAAAGCCTACATTTATAACTGGATTGACAATAATTTCTATAAAATATTTCAAGTAATCTTTTAAATATTTTATTAAATAATTTTTTCGTAATCTCATTATTTGATTTCAGTATTAGTTCTAAACCCTGTTTACTAAAATTTACTCCATCAATCTTTTACTGAAATTATACCGTTGTAAGCATATTCATTTGTAAAAGCATGACAGATGTTTCAGTTTTTACAACTTTTCATAGCTTACTGGTGTGTTTCCCGTGTTCAATGGCTTCAGAACTCATTTTATATGTGAATGCTTTCACAATTGCTTGTAAATAAATACTTGTCTTTGACTGTAGGGAAATTTTCTATCAGCAAATGTTCACAGGGTAATACTCCGCTTCTCTTATGTGCAGACTAGTCCCCGTTAAATTAGTAGGTGTTATGGATATTTCTTCATCAAACAAAATATTCAAATGTACACCCAAAGATGAAAGTACCAAAATACTATACCCTTTATTCAAATGTTCGTGCATGTGCTTTTTCCAGGTTACTTTTTCTGATAGTATAAGCTCTAATATATTTTCTGATCAAAGATTTTCACGCTATGGTTGATCTTTGAGCAATTTCGATAGAAAGTGATAATTACCTATTTTATTTCGTTCCCTATCAAATTGGGTATATAGTTTGCTAAACATAGAAAATCCTTGCTTTCAAGGTATCAATAACGGAACGAACTCTTGAGAACAAAGTAAATATTTATTTGAATTATAAGGCTGATGTACACAGTCCTCTTATGGTCAAAATTTAATATTAATATATTTGATACAGTGATTTTATACACTCATATCTTTTACTCTCAAAACATTCAAATTTTCAATTGAAAATAAATCCACTCCCATGAAAAGTTACAGAAAGTACATGACTGTATATTGAAGGAACAATTGCAAAATATTTCAAATGAGTAAATGGCCGAAAGATTTAAATAAGGGGGTATCAGAAAGGGTTAGAAGTAGGAAAGAAAGTGAATATCAAGACACTTGTGTGAATTCTCATTGGGGTAGAAATGCTTAAGCAACGGCAAGAGCGCAATTGCGAAAGTATTCGACCTCGAACTGTGTTTTCGGCACCCCCTCTAGTAACTATTAAATTTATGAGAATCGGCATCAACAAAACTCTTTTGAGTTATTGGTATAAATATAATGTTATTGAAATATCCATAAAGTGTATAAAATTCTCATCTGACAGCATTCAAGAGAGAGGTGACAAGGGATATATGGACGTAGGTGGGGGATTGCCACACGAATAATCCATCACTTATCCTCATTGGTCTTCATGAAAAGATCTCCCAGTTTGAAATATAGCCCGAAATTAGCTACCCTGTCTCAACGATTGAGAAGAAAAAAGATGTGTGACGTGAGCACGCTTATTTGGGTTGTATTGTGTGCCCCTCTGTTGACATGGGTCTTAATGACACTGCAATAACAATTGATCATTGATTGGTCGAAAGGTCTCTGTACTCACGAACTCATTCGCTCCTTAACGCAATTAGCATCACGGTCGCAAGTTACAGATTGTTCGAACACGCATAGCCCAATTTTTTTACCTCACACGCATCATGTGTTATCACTTGCTCATTTTAATGCAAATGGATAACTTGGTAAGTTTGAACTCTTTGAATTTTCATGTGGAATTTACCTCAGTTTCATCGAATTATGTACACTAACCTAAGTCAGCACTATAATCTTGCTTCACCTATAACTATTTACAAGTGGAGGAATTTGGGGAAGCCTATTATCCATAAACTTATCATGCCATATCAGTGCCGAAACCGCGGCAGTCGGTTCATTTAAATATTTCGCTGAATCTTTAAAATACCCCGATTTTCCTTAATTTTATCATAAATAACATTTCTAAGGATTAGTAAGGAGGTGGGATGCAATTTGTGGGAACACAACTTTAGCATGACAAATGCAGATGCCTCTCGACCAATCAATGACTTGTCAATACGATCAATCAATGGTCAATTCCAGTACACGATTACCCGACCAATCAATGACCCAAGTCATATGAAGACACCATACCATAAAGTGTAAATAATGACTAAATTCCACGTCATACAACACACAGTATATAGCACGTCAGCACGCCAGCACTAAATAAACGTGTTCCACGGTATACGTCTGTTTCTTCTATGGCTTTGCGCAGCTTAGCTAATTCTGGGAGACTTACCAACTAGGAGAATCTGCCATAGAGGTATCTGAGAATAGTCAAGGCTTATTCAGGAAGCTAATCCGCTACAAATTGTACAATATGCAACTAAAGCTTAACGTTGGAAGAGTCAACTTAAAATAGCTAACCTTATATGTACCACTGCTCACTAACTCAAATTCCAATACTTCAACTCAATTTAATTGAACCTAATCAAGAATATTAATCAACTTGGGATTCTTAAGTCAAAAAATTGATGTATTTGAGATGGAGGAGCCTAATACATTAGTACAACAAGAAATTGTGTGTTTTTTTATTTCTAACGACAATGTTCGTGAATTATTTGCAAAAGTAGGTGGTGTTCTTCGAGAGTGAGTTTATATATAAGGCTAATTACTTCCTTTTATTTCTAGGTTTCTTCCAGAGGCACACATTTATGAGCAAGATTTCACGCTGATTATCGATGAAAAAGCGACAATGGTTATTCGTCAAGGATTCACTAATGTGGTTGAAATAACATATAGATTTCCAATAGAAGAAGCTGAAAAATACCTTGATGTTATCTACCACGTGGGTGGCAAATTCGATACTCCAACCTACGCAAGTAAAATTAAAAGAAAAATTATTTAAATACTTGCTGTAATTTCGCGGGATTTCTAACTTTAATAAAACGGAAAATGTGTGTAGTCTTTGTACCAGGTACCTATCAAATTATTATAAATTTTGGTGAAGAATAAATGTTTCGTGATTTCTCAGAATGGGAAGATTTTCAAATTCGACTAACACTCTAGTCGTACAGCAGACCAAGTGAAATACAAGAACAACGTACGAAAATCAAAAGGGTGTCGTGGTACAAGAGGGGATTTTTCCCACCTTTAGAATACCTTCACTTTCATGCTACTAACAGTAAAATCCGGGGGTGGTTTGAACATCCTATCTCATAAAAACGCAAGTTAGTCAAACCAATTTTTCTCCACAGTCAAAAGCTTGAGAATAGTCTGAATGTATCTTTCAAGAGGATTACAAAAGAGATATATTTTGGGGGAAGGGTGGGGTGGGTGGGAGGGAATTTTCTACGTCAAATTGAGTCCTAAGTAAAAGACATGAAGTAAGTCTCATCAATTCAACATACAACAACAAGTAGGTTGGCTGACAAACACCAAGACTCTTGCTTATTTTAATTGTATTTGATTTAGATTTAAGATGTTTAGTTTTGTTTTTCGAAATCTCAATCACTTCCACGGTCCATCGATTAAATCCTTGTGGAGAAGATCTAGTTGTGGCCGATCTTTTGATTATTCGGATTGATTAGTCACGTCATTTCTATGCATAGTAATAATACAATTGTTCATTTATGTGTTTAATTAACAGCACTCATTTTATACGGATAATTTGTAGGTAACAAAGAGTCACAGAAAGTGATTTGAAAAAAAGAAGAGGTATGTTAATAAAGAAGATATATTGAGAGAAACATTGGGTTCATCTATTCCTTTCTCTCAATTTAACTATGAGCTTCCAATCTGTCTCTTGAGTTGCAGCCTCTATTGCTACTATCTCAACTCCCTAAGCGACAGTCAAATCACCTATACACACTAACCTGTTTAGCCATTTAGGTTAACTGTGCAGCATGTCAATGCTTTAATCGTATTTTCATTGGCGTCAAGTTTATCTTAATTAGTTTAACGCCAAATTTCAAGTTTCTATATGCATGGCTTATCCTCAACCGTTTGTGCTGTTTTTAATATTTCCCACAATGTAATGCCTGATAAGGTGACTGACATGAAGCCCGTTTTCCGAATAAGCCAAATTCGTGAAGTTGGAAAGGCAGTGGCCCAGTTAGCGCTCTCTGTTAATCAGGAAGATTTTTGAGCTAATAGTGTTAATTTTACATGCATCATAACAACTGAATTTTTAAATTCTTACCCACACATTACTTCTAGCTCATAAGTATTCCTCAAACCTATCAGAGGGCATTGAATATGAAGCCGTGTTTCTTTCTTTAAAGACTGATGTTGGATACGAAAAAATAACTGATTACTTTGAGTTCAGGTACACGTTTCTTGTGCCTTAATATGTCTTAATATGCCACCTAATACATATCCGCGCAACCGGAAAACAGTTCCTAAAAGCGATCTTAAGCAAAGTCATCTGACGCTTTTACCGCTTAAAACAAATTATCAAAGTTGTAGCGGATTAGCTACCCTGATAAGCCTCGACTATGCTCAGAAATCTCTGTGGCAGATCTTCTTAGTCGGAAAGGCTAACGCGATGATAGGGAGAAGGAAAACGTGTTGTAAACAAAATATTTATTACTATTTATGATATCGAGAAACACGATTAGTTTTCAAATAATTCTAGAAAAATTTTGAGTGAACATTAATAGTTAAATGTCTGAGCAGTGTTCTGAACGTACAGTCCCACACTCCAAAATGTTCAGTTGGGCATTTTATTGTGCGCGGATTGCGCACGCCACAAGGACACGAAAATAAACCTAAAATTTTTGTGCTCATATTCTGCAATTAACACTACTTTGCTCATATTTTAAAATTTCAAGTTAAAACAAATAATTTAAAAATCACAGCGGACTTAAGTTGTTACAGATATTGTTGCGTGATTAAAGAACTTCCAGTGAACTTCTACTTTTAGACTTAGTCAAGACTAATGCCAACAGAATGAGATGTTGAGAAGAAAAAATGGCGTTTATTGTGATTGCACAAGAAAGAGCGAGAGAAGTGAGCTTTGGGTGGGTACTTTAAAGGTGGGAGCTGGAATACTCGCCACAAGTACATGTTAGTCAACACAGTGGTAAAAGTGAGTGAGCCCTTCGAGCTGGTTTATGCGTTGCATAATCATCTCTTGGTCAGTTATTGCGATAAACGGTTCATACGAAACTTAAGATACTAAAGCAGTCAATCTATTTTAGGATTTTTTATATTTAATTGTGATAATCATATTTAAGCATATTTCGATATATATTTACGGATCAACTTTATAAGTATATACTTCGTCATTTGTAAAATTGGTTATAAGGGTGTGTAGGATTCGGAAAATTGAAGCTCTTTTTTCCGTCTCTTTAAGTGTAGTTGATTAATTGGCGTGGTTAAGTTACAAGAACAGAGAGTGAATAAAGACTTAAAGATCAACAGGTTTCCAGCCGACAATGGGTCTGTATGAGAGAAAATAGCAATATTTATCTCAGTAGAGGGGCTAAAATCCGTAACCTTGGTGGCTATCCGTAGGTGTGTTGAATAATCTTCAAACTCATTATTTTGGTCGGCCAAATCTAAACGCAACAGACAGAAAAATCAATCAGAAACAAAAAAACAGACCATATACATCAATTACCCACAATCCTCTCTCCTGTTGGTATTCATTTCGAATCTCCTATGATCTAGATGCTAATCAATTACTTAAAATAGCTGCAGTTTTTGGAAAGAAACAGCATCTATCGCCTCATCCGGGTCAAACCCATTGAGCATAAAAAACGAGTCTCTCATATTTTTCCTCCGAGTGCTTAAAAGTTGTCATAAATTGTCCTATTTTGTGGCACCAAAATTACTTAGCCCTTTTGTGCTCTTGTTGTCCTAACTAGGGTGAATTTAAGTCAAAATTCATCGACTGTAAACGCAAGTGCTTGTAAGTAGAAATTCAAATGAGTAAATAAACAGGATTTATTTGACCTTTAATGCGAACATGCATCAAGACTTAATATTTAATTAGTTGATCTGAACCAGGATCTTAAATTCAATTACATCTCACTCCAAATTGGCCATTTGAATGGAGGCGTCGGATCAAGAACAGGAGGCAAGGCATGTAATGTTTTGCATGTTTAAATCTGAACAGTCAATAGAAGCATTGATGGCAAGTGCAAAGGCTGCTATTCTAGAGTGGGTGCTTGTAAAATTAGATAATCCTTGATTACTTCTAGAGTCCTTCCAAATGCAGATATTTCGCAGGAAGATTCTATCCTGAACATCGATGGAACAATGGAGGCAAGATTTAAGAAGGACATCAATAATGAGGTGGCAATTAAATTTGAATATCCAGCTAGGGGCTATAAGAAATATACTGATGTTATTTGGTGTGTTGGTAGTAAGCATGAATCTGCAATTTTCTTTAAGAAGTCACTGGATTAATTGCAATTTCTACTTCTTTTAACTTATTTATGTACAAATGCGTCTGTCGAAAATGACCTATTAGTTGAAATGCACGTCTGTGAAATTGCTAATTGAGAGTTCTATGTCAATAGTCAACCTGGTTAATAAGAGGGTGAAGGAATCCACCATTTCGGCATTTTCAGGCTTCTAATCTACTGAAAATGGGTGTTTGAAAGCGCTTTCCTAAACGGTCAAATTTGATTTTTAAATGCAAACGATGGTTCTACAGACTTAGGACCTAACATGAAAAATTTGGATTAAAGTGTAGAAGTGGTGATTCAATAGAATGAAGTGATTGAAACTTAACTGCACAAATACGAGTTCAAGAACTCAACTTCCTCCATCTGGTCGTGGTTAACTTTTCAATTAATTAGGTCGCCTATTATGGTTGCATCTGAGGATGAAACAGAATGCTATTATTGCCTGCATTGAGTAGTTCTTCAGATAAGTAGCTGCTAATTTCCAATGACTCTCTTATCTTCGTGCATTTATAGTTAATAGGAGATTCTTAATAGTGGAATGGGTCTGTAAACTCCCAAGTTGAGCAGAGGTTGCAACTTGGACCTAGCAAATACGAATATAGTGAATTCATGGAATTTTACCACAGAGAGACATTGAATTCTATAAAGCACACCAAAACTCAATAATCTGGTGTTAAGCAGGATGATGTGTAAGAATGCAACTTGATACAAGAGGGCTGTAAAGTATCAACTATTCCAAGTAGAGGTGCTTAAGGAGATTCTCAAGGCAAATAGGATGCAAGGGTATTTTCCCAGTGAGAAAATGCAGAGATAGGTACGACCACTTGTATATTAGACGAATTTAGAGGAATGGAGGAGAGAGGGGAGGGGGAAGCGGAGTTTGGGGAGATGGTGAAAGCGGGAGAAATAAATAAGTCTGCAATCGATAATCGAAGTAAGGCACTCTCAGAGAGTCTCACTGAGGCATGTGTGCTAGTGTATAGACATTCGAAAACATTTGGTTAAATGAACGACTTTCCTTTGAAGTAGTGGCTAACTGTGGTAAAAGTCAAGGGCACTTCATTTTGCTATTGTATCGGGCAAATAATCGCTTAACGTGAAGGGTGCACAATTTTTTTCAAGTTACTACCAATATTCCTTTCAGAATATATTAAATTTGTCCAAGCTTTCTCTGATTTCTAAACTTGAAATCTATGTTTGGCGCTTGAAAATTTTACTTAATTCTTATTAATAGACTGGGTTTCAATTAGATTTCTGAAAATTTTAAGTTTGTATGTGAATTCGTATGAATGTTTATCTCTACGAATAAATTTGCCCGTGTGTTTGAGAATTAATGGAACAGTTGCAGTAAAACCTATTCGTATTAATTATTTCTTTAGATTTGTGATTTCCGAATCTCAAATTGATTGACATATGAAAAAATCAATTTTTGTGAAGATGATGATTTAATAGATAAGCCGAATTCGAACTATGATGCATGGTATCAAAACTGAGGATTGTAATTAACTTATCTAAACAAAATATGCCAACCATCACTGCTTCATTTAAATTTGAAAGGCATAATTTTGAAATACACATATATATATATATATTAATTGATATAATATAACAAAATAATAAGCAATTAGCGTGGCTTGTTTCTCAGGCCTCTAATTTTTGCAACGACACTTCAGTTTTTCTATTCTCATTTGGTGGAATGACTAACTAGCAAAGTTAAAAGTTAAATTGAGACCTAAACTATTTTTTTGCATATACCACACCCAGGGATGTGCTCTTTTTGATAACTTAAGATATCTTTGGACCTCGAGTTGTAATTTGCGCAGTTGCTGAGGAAACTTGTAGAGTTGTAGAACAGCCATCCCTGTAATTGGGGGAGAATTTTAAGAACTTTCCTGCGTGGAGATATAAATTCTCCTTTGTTTTAATGGTTGCATATTTCACGATAGAGGACAAGCCTAAATGGTGTCAAAAGAAGGTTCACATCTGAAATCGGCCATATTTTAAGAATTGGTGACAACATATAATGGAATTCTAGGATGACAAGAAGCTAACTTACCAACCAAGAAAATAGTTAAAAAGTTGAAGCCCACTAGAAATCATTCAGTCTGCAGAATGTAGCTTTATTAGTGAAATCTTAAACTTCACTTCCTTTCTACCCGAAAAATAATTTGCTCGGAATACTCAATTAGCCTTTTTATCTCTCTCCTGAACAATTATTCAAGAACAAACCCCGTTCACGCTTAAATCTCAATGAGTGTAATGTGCAGGTTTCTAGCACCATTGAAAGAATATCATTAAATTGATTTAAAAACTGAATTTCCGAACGGAAATCTCACATTTGAATAATAGTCAGTATCTGCAATCGCATACCTCACAAATTAAAAAGGAATAATCATTTAAACACCACCAAGGAAAGCGTACCCACAAGGCAATTAAAACTTTGCAGATACATTTTAATGAGTGGACGAAGTCGGGAGCCAGATTTGCACATTGAAGGTCAACATCGAAGAACTAAAATCGTTCGTTGTGATTTTCCATGCTGCGATTCCGTTCCAAGAATGATAGAAAAGGCAAGACTCTGTATTCCAGAGTAAGTTTGCTAAGTGGAAATGATTGATAATACTCCAAATTTTCTAGAATCTTTCCAAATGCAAATATTGACAATGATGGAGACATATTGATTCTAGATGGATGCATAACCATACGCTTTTGGAAAAGCTCTGTTTCCGAAAGCCATTTTTCATTTGAATATCCAGCAGGTGAAACGAATTCCAACCTTTGTATTAGGCTACTGTTCCGTATTGGCGACAAATTTACGGCTCCACTCTACCATGTTTTAAAATAAACATATAATTTATTCCCTTTTGGTATCAAAATATATTCCTTATGGTAAACACCTTTTACTGCTACCTGGGCTACCAAGAGTAGTCAGTTGTAATACTAAAGTTGAGATGAATAGATCAAATGCAGGAGCCTCGGAATTATCAGTACTAACACTCCCAAAATTATGCGTGAAAAATAATTTTAATTTGCTTATTCTGTATAAAAAGACGTTGTGCTTATGAGGCATAATTGAAGTAACTTTGACCGAAGCAGACTGGCAGAGCCTTTTCAAAGACATATTCTCTTTGTAGTATAGGACAGTGTGGAATAATTCTATCGATTTAAGACATTCGTAGATATAGCGACTAAAAAGGGAATTTTGAAAGAGATAATACAGGGGCTTGTAATGCATTGGTCCTTTTATAATATTTCAGTTATTATGACTCCATGCATATGATATATATAGGAATAGAAGGCACTAGAGAAAAAATAGTACTTTGAAACATTTAACTTTACAAGGAGCGCTTTTGCTTGGGAGAACTCCTTGCTTTGACAGTGTTCGAAAATCTTTGTCATGAGTGTTAGCTGTTCAAAGTATTATTTACTTAATGCCACTGAAGCTTGTCTAGGTTTTAGTTTTTCACAGAAAGTGTTCCGTAAAATAACATGCTAGTGTGAAGCTGTAAAATGAAATGATGTGTTTAAGTTGGCAATGAGGTGAGAATATGCTTGCAAATGTCAGAATTTTAGATTACAACATTTCTTACTTTTCGAATTTTGTTGGAATAGAAAAGTTTGCTCAGAATAATTTTTTCTAAACTTTGGCGGTCTTCTTAGAAGTCCAACTGTGTGCTGAGAAATAAAATTGGCTTTCCGGAGTTAGCTAGACTACGTTCAAAGCGGCGAAAGCAGAATGCATGAAGTGAAAGCATTTATTGCAATCGTGGGCCAAACTGGCCGAAAGCTCTGTCATTAAATGCAATCCCTGCCTTACTTCGCTGGTTAAGCTCGGTTGCTGATTGGCTGAGAGGTTTCTGTACATATGTCGCACTTTCCAGAATGTTCTAGCCCTCATGAACTTTCGTTGAGTAGCTTTAGTAATATTGCGCGGTCCACAAATGAAATCAATGAAAATCGATATTTTCAAGGCAAAAAAATGAAGTAGATTCTTTTTCATTTGTTTCACCTTATATTCTATCCGAAATTTATATGTGATTAATAAGATATTTTAATCAAAAGTTTTTACTATTTATATACGAGTAGGTCAAATTTAAATGGAAAAATCGAACGATTATATTCTAAAATTAACATCAATCAATTCAACTAAACTAAACTTTGGCGCATTTTAAATTATTTTTTTGGATTTTTATACCTTGATTAAAATTAAAAACTCCCATTGCGCTATAAACTTGAAATAGGTCCGAAAATTGACCTTAGAAGACCATCCGATCTCTCTTGTCTACTTCGTCATTATTTTATCGGGAAATCTTTATGTAATTAATGGCGTGTCTTAAATTTATTGCATATTTCTTTCATGAGGTGTCAGAGGTATCTATTTTTTAAAACATTCTCAAATTTTCTGAGGCTTGTGCAAACTGCATGATGATCAAAATTTCGCTGCTAAATTATTCCTTAATCTTTAAATAAATCTGACTGGAGATTGAACAAGTTAGACAATAATGCGTTCATCAGTAATTGTAGAGATTTGATTTAATGTAATCAGATTCCTTGGACATCGCACCGATTGTATGTATTTTAATTAATGAGTCATTTTTAAGAGACATTTAGCATCACCTTTAGGAGGCCCAACTTGTACTAGAATAATTGACTACTTTGTAAAGTCAAAACACCATGAATTTTAAACTTTACTAAACCATCTTATCACGCCATGAGTCCATCTGTTGCTTAAATTTTTGCTTTTCTACTCTAAGTTTTAGAACTGACAGAAGAAATGTAAAAAATGGTGGAAACGCTCAAATCTTATAATAAAGTAGCATAGGCCTCTCAATTAACTGTTTCAAATTTTGCCGAAATTGCATAGTGATTGTTTCCTGGCTTTCAGTAATATTTATTAATCTTTATTACGAATTTTTTGATCGTATATTCGAAATGAAGCAATAATTCCTAAATACCGCGTGACCGCGACCTTAATTGTCGAAAAGCAAACTTGGGAAAAAATAGCACACTTTAATACCCTGGTGATCATGAAGGTCGTATCAACGATCTAGGGTAAAGATTAGAATGCATAGCTTTCAAATACGAGCGCATTAAAGAAAGAGCTTGGAAATTTTTTGTGATTTCTTCTATCGATTACTTAAATCTTTCAGTACGTTACTTGCAGTGTTTGAATCTAACAAATATAATTATGAACAAACTCTCTCGCTCCTCCATTTTATAAAATTTGAAATAATTAATTAAAAAGCCCAAGTGATTTATTTTCATTATCAGCATTTTGACAACACTTATAGAGTTGATAGAGTATAGTTAAATTCCTCTTCTGGTTAAACCTCTTCTGTTTTCCATCCACAGTGACAATTTGCTATAATCCGTTAAAACTGTGCTCATTGGTAAGGCTTAAAATAGCATTACAAAAGCACACACTTAGAAGAAAAACTTCTAAAATGAATCAAATTAGGCTTAATAAAGAATGGACTTCACTTTTAATTAACGATTTGATGTCGAGGGAATATATTTTACTATATATATATATAATGAAACACGTTCAAAATTATTTTTTGCAAGCGCTTTATAACTTATGAGAAATTATTTCGAAATACACATCCATAAGTGAAATACCTTTTGTGTGTACCGAGAGAACAAGTTGAAAATGCAGGCATTTTTTATATTCTACCATTTCGGATGTGCGTCTTCATGTAATAATTGCAATTCCTTGGTTGCCTAGTAAAATGAAGAGGAAATCTTCCCATAACTATAACCATTAGAAATAAATAAAAGTTGGAATAAAATTTTGAAATGAAGAAAAGGGAAGTATTAGGTTTCGCAAAGCTCTCACATCGATGCTTCCCAAACTATTTCTACTTATATGCTCTATGTGATATTTAAATAGATAAATAACGATTTTTTTACCATTTTTCATGAAACGCCTCCAGAAGAAAGAAATCTATTTCACGTCCATGATAACGCCTAAAATAAAATAGTCAACAATCTACCAAACGCGGAGTAAAAGTTCGTTCCAAGTAGAGTATTTAACTGAAGTATTAGACAACAATTTATCAAATGCTTCCTTGGATCTTATTTCTGCGTTTTAGTTTTTAAAGAAATGAAAATCTTGTGAAATTTTCAACTTTTGACATTTTTAAGAATTCCCAATTTATTAATATATAATTTTAAAAAAATTTTATTAAACAATTATGATATATATATATATATAATTATAATTATAATTGTAATAAGCTTACTTCGAAAATTGAAGGTAAACAAACAGAGCATTGAATTCTTCAAGTCAAATTTATCTCCCTGGAAGCATATTGACAATGCTCAATCTATACATATATCTATTGCATATATAATATCGTCGTTTGAGAAATACAGTTGAACACAAGTGAATGTATTTGCGGCTTATATCTGAGCTCTTGCCTTAGTAAGCACGAATTTGTGAATCAAACCATAAGAAAACGAAGGTGATAGTTGGAGTTATTCCATCTCTACGATTATGAGACGTTTGGCAGACTAATTTTATGAAAGATAATTCTTTTTTCTAAGTCTTTGACAGAAAAATGATTTGTTAATGTAAAGTTAAAAATCATGCCCAAAACACGGACCAATAATCACTGACATCGGCGGCAAGCATTTGCTCCAAGGAGAAAACAAACAAACTTGAATTTTGAAGCTATCCATTTAGAAGATATCGTATAATTAAATAAAATAACACCAAAAGCGCCATTTGAGTTTTCAGTGCTAAAGAATTTCAACCTTGCTTCCGAATTACAATGCATGTCAGTAGTAATAATGTTTCCACAAATCCACATATGTGAATTTTGCTGAAATCATAAGTGGGGACTAAAATATAATTATGAATATATTTAAATTTTCGTCTTTGTTTTTCGGTGGCCTCTACAGTTTGAGAAGTTTGTGAACTTAGGCTTAGCTTTGAAAGAAAAAAACGATGCAAAACGCCTTAGATCGCACTTTAATGCGAAAAAATAATCATAAGTATTATCAAATCACGTATTTCATTTACTAGGGCAGAAAATATCCCAGATGGTGTAAAATCACAATCCGCTTTGAAACTATGGAGAATTTGGTTACTTCCAGAATAATTGCTAGCCAAATTCATTGCGGGTACTTGAAGTTGAGTGTGTGCATTTTCGGACCGTTTTAAAGCCAAACTTCACATTCAGTTGAGCTTCCAGTTGAATGGTATTGATTTTTGTGATTAACAAATCCATACTATTGGATACGTACAGACATCGATTTCGTGGCCTTTAACTTTAAAAAAAACTTGGTTTTTGATAAATCAAATAGTCAGAAATAGCTTTTAAATTTTCACATATTTTAATAAATCCATATCTCAACAAAGTTTCATCAGTTAATGCTTGCATTGTGAATAACACAGACTTCTTTCTTGAAAAGTCTCTAGATGTCTCTGGAATTTTAGTTACGAGTTGTGTCCTGTCCTTTATGTCTTCAATAAACCCGTTTGTTCAGCTTGTGTTGGAGAAAGGCTATTCTAAAAATGGCGACAATTACTCAGGCCTTCATTAATAACATTAGTTTCATGGGCGCACATTTTATGATTGGGACAGAAAACAGCTCTTATCATAAATTTTGCGCGTATAAGGAATGAATTTTTCTAACATTCTGCAGTAACTTTAGTAGAGCGTCTACCAATTAAAAGGCATTATTGTCAGGCCTTTGAAACTAGCTAAAATAGAATTCTCATTAAAAAACATGTTCCATTCTGATAATTGTAGCAAATTTATGCATGATTATTGAAACAAGTTCTATTCAAAATTTCTATTCAAAACTCCTACTTTTTTTGACAAGCAAAAGAGCGATCGCATACATAAACTTGGTTTTAGAAAGTATTTTCGAACAAATTTTTGTAGGGATTTTGCAGAGGAAAATATCTTTTGCTCTTACAAAATGCGTTGAAAACATGACGCATGAATTTCATGTCTCCTTCTTCTTTGCAACGTTGGGAAGAAAAGGAAAAGACAAAAAGCCAGCATCTTTTCTGCCCTGAAAAATAGCCATGAACACTTTTCCTGTATTTTCGCCCTCCACAATTGTTTATCTCAGCAGAATATCTCCATGGACATTGCGGAGCATTTTAACACTCATCTGAGGTTTTAAAGCTGTCAGCCCTAACTCAGACATGTAGGCATTTTTTTCGTTTACTACTGA
The DNA here is from genome assembly GCA_000469805.3 of Hymenolepis microstoma. Taxonomy (NCBI): domain Eukaryota; kingdom Metazoa; phylum Platyhelminthes; class Cestoda; order Cyclophyllidea; family Hymenolepididae; genus Hymenolepis; species Hymenolepis microstoma. The sequence continues at coordinate 1,313,586 of LR215995.1, read as the reverse complement.
TATTTATGGCGTGCTTAAACTTAAGTCTTTATTTTGTAAGTGGGAAAAAAAGATTCTTCAAACGTTTGATGATTTGAAAGCAAAGTATTGTACATTGAAAAGCTCAAATCCGCCAAATAGGATCAAATTCGATAGTACAATCTTAATTTATATATTTTAAGTAAATTTTTACAAATAACTCATATAATTTTGTAAATATACCACTTCTATATGCATTTTTGTGTGTGTGTGTGTGTGTGTGTATAAAATGAGTTTGAAAATATGTGAGTAGAAATAAAATTGCCATTTATGTTCGCTTTAAGGATCATTTCACTGAAAAAATTTCAAGCACGTTTAACGGAATTTAAATCGATTTAGATAAAGAAATTTAAAATTTGAATTCGGTAATATGGCAGAGTTTGAAATAAAATATTTTATAAGAAGTTGATTAGTGAAAAGTCATATTTGGCACACAGCAAAGAAGCCCTAATTGCGGTTAAATTCTATAAATACTTAACTAGTTGGGGGTATTTTGCGCCCACCCCTCCCCTCCTCCCTACAATTGGTATTTTTAAAGAAGTTCATTCCAGAGGGAGAACAAAACACAAATTATGGAAAGCAAAATAATTGAAGAATATTTGAATTGATTTTAATTCAGACAGCACTGATTATTCATCGTGTCTTAGGGCACTGGAAAGGATGCAGCTAACAAAGACTGCCTAGAGCACTTATCAAATGGACAAGGACAATATGCGTAGTAGTGCGAAAACAATTTGCTGAAAATCAAAAATATACCTCAAACAAATACCAATCAGAATTGAATGCTAACAAATAATGGTTTGTGTACTGGGAGGGGAAAGCAAGTACTTCTGAGATGGAAACTACAAGGATCCAGGACACAGCAGGGATTCATTGCAAATAATCATATAGATGAAGCTAAATTAAATGAAAGTGTAAGAAATGTGGAAATTTCGTACAGAAAACATTCAGCGATATCATTTTAGAAGAAACCACCTTGCCAAAATGCCTATTTTTTACATCAGCTAAGTGAAACATTAGTTGAACATTTATCAGCCAGCGCTGGCAAGTGTTTCTCTATTTGCAAGCTAAAGGCACTTTGAAAATCCTTGGAATCCATGGTGGTCAATACACCAAACCATCAAAGTGGGATGTAATTACTATACGTATAATATATTGGACCAGAACAATTTATAATTAGAAGGCAATTTGCATTCCGAGACTATAACTTTGTGCTAATCTAATTTGTCGGATTAACTTGCTTAAGAGACAAAAATGATTATTAAACATGTTGGGCGATATGCTTGATTACATCATATTTTAAACAGATTCGTCTTTTATGATAGGCTGATTCTCAATTACTATTAAGAATATCAGTAGTATTCATAAATGCGATAAAATGAATCATTTGACTAAGAAATATCAAATAGTAAAAGAAATTAGAAATAATTGAATAAAATCGGCATTGAAAGAAATTTAAAAGCCCACTGATATATGCAACATCTGAGTGTTTGCTGACGAGTAAAATTGAAAATGTGTTAAGACATGACTGTATTGTAAATATTTAAATACAGAGAAGGCGGTATGTGTGAGAGTAATTCGCCAATCCGCCAAAAGCCACACCTGAATGAATGAATCATGAAATAGTGAAGTGGAGTATGTGTAACTACAAACATTTCGGCTTAAATTCAGCTACAAATTAATGAAAAAGTGTACGAACAGCAATAGGAAACCAATGTTTCACTTTGAAATTTTTCACAACTCATTTTTCATTTCATGCCTGCAGAAAAAAATGTATTTCTTTTCCATCTCATTCTTCATCTTTTGAATGAAAAAAATTTGCAATTCTGCTAAAAATTAATTAAAAAGAGCTTTGTAACTAGAGAGTTGTACTAATTCAAGCAGATAACTAATGACATAATGGCACGCAGGAGTTACGTTTTGAAAAATCATTAATTGTGACAAAATTCCATCCAGTTTAACTCCACTTTAAGAAATTTGCAACCACTTTCAATGCATAATTACAGGGATAAGACATGCTGATTAGTAAACGTAGAGATTTAAATATATGTTGTAAGACAATTATTTTGAAATCGAGATTGCTAAAAATCAAATGCCACTCTCTAACTATTCAAATTTTCATTAGTGAATTAAGAGAGGCCTTACTAATACCGTGCATAGAAGTGCCTATGTCTTTACTTTCCTTATTTATGAGAATGGGACTAGGTTAAAGAAATGTACTACGATGCCAGCCCGTTAGAGGAGAATGATAGAACTGAGCTGACCTTATTTTCAGGCAAAATTTTGTTTTATCCTTTGAGAATTTGTGATTGAATTTCACCACATGATTTGCCAGTTTTTATATGAGAGTATTTTTACAATTTTCAACTTACTGTCATCATTGGTCATACCAATTAGATTTATTTGCATCTCAGTACAGCCAAAGCGTGTAGATACATGATGGACTTGAACTTTAAGGGTATTTATACTTACGATAGTTTCCTTGGGATAAATAGCATCAATTAATTCCATCACACAACAAAGTTAAATAAAATGTAAATCAAAAACCAATGTTGGAAAGTCTACAGAGAGATAGGAAAGTGGGTATTCGCAATAAAAATCTATTTTCTCAAATCTCGGTGCAAAGTCACAGTGAATACGTTCGGTAATCGAGTATTTGAAACTTCAAAGTTTGGGCTTTGCCCTTTAACCTAAGTGAATTCACGTATGCAAAATGAAAAGTCCATTAAACATTTGATAAATACAGTTGGATGGCCAACAAAGTAAATCGGCTTTTTCTCATCCTTTCAGAATTGCAGGACGACTATATTTCCAAACGAATCAAGTACAAGTTTAAACTCGAATCAATTATGCAAGAAAATGTAAAAGACTGCCATAGCACGCAATAGAAGTTTTATTACACACCATGTCATGTCTGAATACGAATTCAGCCACCATTTATCGATTGGTTCGTCTCCTGACTAATAGTCTTCCTACACCTCTCTTGATGTGGCTCAATGATTGGTTCAATTAGTATCAGAACAAACCCTATTCAATAGTATAAGTGAATTATGAATTTTAGCACAAAAAATGAATTCCTCGCAACAAGAAAATCAAGGTAGAAGTTATGCCTTAAACAAACAAAATTCCCTATTTGTTCATGCTAATTCTTCCAATCGTTACTTGTAAGTCAAATATCACGTTTTTGCATTGATCAATTTACACCTGCCAGAAGGTTACCATTGGCCAATCTCCTCATAATAACAATCATTCAAACTTATAAGTGATCAATAAAGGTTACGATCAATCAAATCAATTTGATGAGCAAAGGGTAATTGCCAAATTTCAAGAAAATACTTTATCGAAACATATTTATCCTACCCATCATTTCATTATTCAATTCACTTTGAATGGAATCTGCTTTCAAGTTAAATCTCAATATCCCACTGGGGTTAAAATTAATAGCAACCATTGTAGTAATAGTATTTGACCGGATAATTTTTTTTATTTAATCATTATCTCCCTGATTCGGAACTATCAATGAAGATTAATCCCAATTGAAGTGTCAGAAAAATTTCAATGTCTTAATTTTGTCTAAAGCATCCAATTTCGAGCCCTTAATATTCATCTTAGCCATATTTAGTGCAATTTAAAATTTTTTAGCTCATCAATAGCTAATTTTGCCCAAAATTTGATTTACAAGATGTGAAAATTCTCATTTTAAATCATTCACTTATTTGCGTTGCCATGAAATAATAAAATAATAAGTGGAAAGCCAGAGTTCAGTTTCCTACAAATACTGGATACCTTTCCAAAACATCCGTATACGTCGCTCATACTAAATAGATCTTCATAAGTGCCACTTTAGGCTGAAAGTTGTTGACCGCACTTTATTCATAAACACTGAAAAATTAGAATTCAAGTCCCAAATCGGCCGATTTTTGAAAAATCGGTCAATAATCCTTGTTTATGGAAGATGAACATCTGTCACAGCTCATTGAACAAACTATGAAATTTGAATTTTTTAAATGTAAAACTGTAAAACAATTAAGGAAGTATTGGGAGATTAAATCCCAATGGAGAAAAACTCCTTGCTTTCAACATCTTCACTTAATTTTATTTTTTAATGGGACTTAATGGTGACCGTTTAAAGTTGCTTGCCTTAATCTTGATTAGATTACAAAGCTTTTTATTGGTGTGGGCAATAATAATGTCAAATATTTAAGCATGTTCAAAGTGTTTGCACTATTTTTATAAACCAATTAGCGGTTTACATTATTCAGAAGGTTTCTTTTCCACAGTGAACACTATTTTTATGATTGCTTACTTCAACCAGCACAGACAAGAGGGTAATAAGAAAACACTTGTCGTTTTGGAATGCACAGTGTACAGAAAATGTGCTAAAATGTAAGATAATTCAAATAAATAGGGCTATTTACATTTGCCCTTATAAAGCAGCACGAAATATTATGGATATTTCAATTAAGGCGAAAATTCTCAAAATAGTTCGTTTATTTAAATTTGCCAGCATTTGGAAATATCATGAAATATTGTATATTTGAGGATACTTTTCCCATGTTGGCAAATGCTCCATTTTTATCATGGCGAAGATTACTCTCGTGTAGTTGTGGGCAAAAGGCTATTTATGCAAAATTGGTTTTTACCTACACAAAATTATTCCATCTCTTCTCCATACCAAGCCCAAAAGATTTTCCAGAAAAAAAACCACTGCTCATGCATCTGCGCTTGAAAGTAAAATTTGCTAAATTTAAAGCGGCTTGACCAATAAAAATTGAAATTCAGAATTTTGAAGGGAAATAGAGAGTTTAACGTACATCGAATGAAATTCCATTTAAAATTTACATGCGAAGCCATGCGCTTCTAAGGTATCTTATTGATGCTTATCAAAATATGGTATTTATTTATATCAAATGGCAGGCTTTATGATAGTTTCACTAGCTCTTTAGTTGACTTCGGACTTCACAGAGGGGAGGAACATCGAAGTCACAGAAAATCCAGAGGAGGGGGGGGAGGGGAGGAAACAGAAGAGTGATTCGCAGATGTAAAAGAGACAGACAGATACAGAGGTAGAGAAATAGAGTGGGGTGAGTACTATGGAAGTAGCCGAACACGGCATACAATCGAGTAATGATAGTTTGAAGACAACTGTCAGTTCTTAAACTCTTTTGTTGTATGAGTATACGTTGCACAGGATGCATCACGTGGAAGTAAGTCTATATAATGTGCTATTCAAACAAGTGGGCGCAGAGCTGTAGAGGCAAACGAATACTCTGCCTTCCGGAAAATTAAATATTTTTTATCGTTCAAAGGAAATATGTTGCTAATTCATGCAAACGACGCTTTAACATGACATTCCAATTTAATTCTTGCTTCAACAATGATTCCCGGGTACGATCAAAGCAATCCTTGCTCACTTCCGCCTTAAATCAATTTGGATTCGACTATAATTTAAAGTACTGAATGCTTCCCAGATTTAAGTAGTAGAGGTATTTTGGATTTAACATTTTATAAACTCTCTTCAACGAATATCTAGATATAATTATTTTCTCAAAACATGACTAATTTAAATGTCATGAATTTGTTTTAATTATATGTCAGAATCAAACTTCTGAGCGTCATAATCAGTAACAATTCTTCATTCCACATTTTCGGAAGGACTACATGCAAACTTAATGGCAATTATCACTTTTTTATTTGCTCAACCATAATAAGGGAGAAATATAAATTTATTTATTTATTGGAATAATTTATTATTCAACTATTCTGTTGAAGGGTACGTTTGGCTTTACCAAAACCGCAAAAAAATTATTTCAAGGTGCACAATATTGCAAGCAATGCAATATTTATTGAGTTATTTTGAACTGTTAACTGCGATAACAGGGTATCCATTATCCCTCTTGAGTGATTTAAGCTCTGGAAAAAACCACTTCGCTAAATAATATGCGTGAAGTATATTACTTGGAAAATGACCTTGAGCCTACTCTTTGGATAAAATGTTATACAAATAATACTGCTTTCAAAACATTTGTTTCCAGTAGGAAAGTAAACATAATTCTAAGAATGGTAAGACGGTTTTCAGATACTCACAACCGCAGACAGAAATGAAAAGTATTTCTAAATTTAATATATAAATAATGTAACAACAATAATTAATCCACATTTTAAGAGACGCAAAGTTGAGCACGAAACTGAATTATTCAGTGATCCATTAACTCCGTAATAAATTAAATATTCAACTTTTATTTTGAAAGATTTAATTTACACTTAATTGTTACATTGCACGTTTACTGAAAAGGAATAGAACGTACGGCACAGTAATTGAAGAGGCCGATGCATTGCTACAACAGAGGAGAAACTGCTTTGGGAAGGGTTGGAAAGATCTGTTTCGTGGGATTTGGGGTAATAATATTTTCACTTCTCAACTTAAGTGGCATGTGCTACGGTCCATGTTTCTAATGACACACTGAACCAGATGTCAACGTTGGCGATAACATCCTGTAACGCGGACTTCAAAGCTCTTACCCTTTAGTCAAATTAAAAGTGATCAAACTAGATACCATATGTCATTTTGGACCGTAATATCATACGAATACTTGAAGGATTCTAAATTCTTACGTCTCAATAGTGCACAGTGAATTTCAATCAAGACCTGTAATATAATAATTGATTTGATACCAACCGTGCTCTATTTAAATATTGTCATTTCATAGATATATTTGCTGCTACTTTTAAAAATTTAAATTTAAATATGCGATATTTTAAAATTTAAATTTTTCTTAAGCATCTCAATTTACCTTTGACATCCTATCCGCAATGAATGTCTCATATTGGTGAAAATATATTGATTATAAGTAAAATTAAATATACACAATTGATTAGATTCTGTTCAATTTTTTATTTTTCGAATTTTTTTTTAAATATTCTCAACTTTTGTGATATTTGTCGATTTAATCCAAGAAAAATTGGTCAAACTGAAAAATTTACACTTAGGAATATTTTAAGTTTTATTTCTCCATGCTCCAGTAAGGAGGTGAGAGGATTTGGGTGATTCGGCGAAATTTCAGGGAAAATTTTAAGAAATTTAGCTCTTTTTGCATTTTTCAAGAAGTTAAAAAGAAAATTCAGGCATTTTATTTGACATAATAGATTTCTATTGAAAGCAGACGAATTTAGGACGCTGAGCATTTTCTAAATCAATCTTATTATTTGTGGATATTCAAAGCATTTATAATATTTTACCATCTCTTTCATCTCTGCTTTGTTTAATTTGTAAGAATTGGACTGTCATGTAAAATCACTTGTCCTATCAACTATTCGACGAAAAAATAACGGAATTAAGCAGCAAGACATACCATTTCTGGTTAAGTAGTACTAAATGAAATCAATAATTAATGAATATCATAGACAAGCATTTCCTGGAACGATTCATAAAATTCAACTTTTGGAACTCGGACTACCTAGTTGGTGAAGTTAGTACCTTGACTTTGCTTTCTGTGCTTATTTAGCTCCACGTCACAATCAATGAAAAATTAATTTTAATTTTTGAGGAGAAAAACTATGAAATAACATTAATTTGTGCATTTTTTCCTAATTTACCTTCTGCTTCTGCAATCAAAACCGATTTTTATTATATTTTTACAAAAATAACCTATTTATAATATTAGTACGAAGGTTATTTATACTTCTATTAAAGTATTCCTCAATTTCCGTTAAAGGAATCACCACTTCACGAAATTGAGTTTTTGCCTTTAGAGGAGCAAGTCGGCAGGAATCACACTGCATCTGGTTTAAGCAGTTAAGACTAGCCGCTATCTTAGAACTCGTAGAACTATAGGAAAGATCAGGTAAATGCAGTTAGTTATGAATTGCTCAAATCTCACTGAATCTTGAGATGACCATGCCTATGTTATCCACTTTTTACGTTTGCCGCAATAAGTTTTAATGAATGAGATTGGCCTACTTGAGTAAAACTGATCATTCAGACAAATCGTCTATATCAGCGGAACACGTGAGTGCGTGAGAACATCTTGCACTTATGATGCCAATTTTTATAGAACCTGAAATACATTCTGTTATTACTTTTAATTTTATATCACACCAGGATGTTCTTTTTTAATTTGAAGAAAAGATTGCGTTTTAAATATTGACAGAGCAGACATGAAATGTCAGAGGTACGAAATACATAAGTTTTTTACCTTTGTTAAATAACCAATGCAATTTCAGTAATTCAGTATTTTTATTAACCCCAATAGCAGAAAGGGAGGTGTCAATTATAGTCCTTCTAATTCGAATTATTTTGGGGAATAGTTTTGTTTGATATTGAAATGTTGAAAGCTTTTATAAATTGTACCCTTTAATTGACAGCTATGCGAAGTAAAGTGTCACATTTTAGCTACTCTGGCAAAAAGGTATCTGGAACACCGACGCAATCTGACTCATAAATGTGCTTGTTCACTCTTTATATTGTGTGAATACTGACTCAAACATCAGACCTAGCTGTCAGTGTCACAATAACATCGATTAAACGCTATTTGAGCTGTCGTTAGCCACCTCTGACGTCCTCCTCATTCCAAATCTTCCGTTTTCCACTCTCTCACTCATTCCATGCTGTTCATTTTAAACGCGGATCTACGTAAATCTTGACTTGCTCGTTCAGAATAGCTACTATTTCCTGCTCGACTTTCGAAAATGATTGGTTCTATGAGACGACGTTCACCAAATTTTTTTAGCTCTAAATGCAGCGTTGATTGGGATTAATGCTATCGTGCATTGTCAGTTTAGAAGTGAGAGCAAGACTAGAGTTGACCAACTGAAACAATTTGGCATATCAATGTGAAAATGCACAAGATCATTTGCACCCTATAAGGCTATTTCAAAATGTTTATGGAGGAAACATATGTTGTGAAAATGCCAATGTCGCAATGATTCATTCACACACTCTCTCTCTCATTCCAAAGCCAGCATCTGGATGGAATTCGTACGTCAAATGAGCGCCGCTTTGTTCGTCCATATTCACATATACTGAGCATCCTCGAAGTGCAAAATCTCCCAATGTTAACTTCCATTAATGTGCAGCAATCCGCATAAATGACAGCTTTCAAATCGACTGAGCGGCCAATTTGTTGGGCTGAATTATTATTAATACTCTTGAAGGCACAAAATTCAGCTAATATTTGTGAAAAATGTTTCGTGATATACTGACTCCGTTGCCCAATTCATAGCTCACTTACCGTTCTATGATTATAACTTGTAGAAATTCTCTCTAGAGTAATAGCATTACTAACAATAAGATTCCTCAAATAGTAAAATATGTATTATATTAAACAAATTGAGTTGACTATTTTCCTCGCAAATCTTAATTGATTCTGCCTGCAGTTTTTGGAGAAATTAAATGACCAATCTAGTTAGCATATTTTAAGGACAAATTTTTATAGAAATGATTAATTCTCTCCAAAAAATTTGGCCCTTTTAAGCCACTTTGCGATTAGTAAATCATTAATTAGGAGTGTTAACTAAGTTTCAGTCGGCATATTTTTTGTAGGAAAAAGGATTTGGCCGCTATGAACTGCTTAAAATCTCTCCACTAAAAGTTAGCTGTCCAACAAAATTTAATTACGAAATATCCCTATCCAAAATAACTTAACTATTACTAATTCGCATTATTTTTTCTGTTTTTGGAATAAATGTTACATTCATTTTCTAGCGTATGAATAAAAATATAATTTAAGGATAATTTTACTTTAATAAGTAAACTGAAAAACCATCATTGAATATTGTTTGAAAATTTGAATACCTCTGAAACTGGAATTGCAATTTAAGTCTCTTTGTTCTACCAACTTCAATTATGCGTTTCAAGGTTTGGGTCCCAATAAAATAAGCGGAAATTACCTTGATATTCATGGAAGGTATTTGATTTCATACTCCTCAAACTATTTTCAAGTTGTTTAACGCCAAAAGAAAGCCTCCACGATAAATTTCTAGACCAAATCCATAAATTTCAAATCTAATGATATAGCCAATAGGCAAAAAATGTGGATAGCACATTGATAAATAAATTTTAAAATAAAATTTCTTCAATCCGAGAATGTTTTACCTAATAATGGTAAGTTATTAAGGATTTTAGATGTTGTATTTTAATCATGTTAGTATGACCATGTAGATTCAAAAGTAAAATTCATGCAATATTTGCTATGCATGAGAGCAATATGTTCTTATTTATGATTGCTTCACCTTGAACTAATACACTTTCTGAGATATCTGGCACAGAGGCAAACTTTCAAAATGAATCGGGGATTTCATATCATTTTGCTGAATTTCATTTTAGTTATTCAGGCACTTTTGACGAGCCTCAGCAAATAAACAAAATCCGCGCCAATGTTGAAGCCAATAAATGGAATTCCCAACACAATTTTCTTTTAATTCAAAATATGCGCCCACATTCCGGGGACAGGAATTTTGTCCATGCTAATAACAAACACTCCATAAATAAAAATTCAGCTGTTGTTATGTAATCAAAACTGCAAACTTCAATAATTTATCATTAACTTATTGCTAATCATAATTTTAAAACAAATTTGCCATCATTGTTCATTTATTAGAATAGAGTCAGCACAATCACAGTAAAACCAAAATTTGCAAAAAAATTAAATAGCCATAATTTTTTGTCAATGGAAGAACAGATCAACAATTAGATTAGTGTTTACTTTATCATGCTTACGAGTTCGCGATAAACTTTATTCTCTTCCAGTAAGTTCTGTAACTAATTCCACTATTTACTACAATCTACCGCAAGAATCAGGAAAATATGATTTTTTTCAACAAGGAGTCTTCGTGATGCTACCCCTCTATCGAATTTTTTACCTAAAAATAAGGTAATACATGCTTTCGATGGTTAGAAGAGGCTTCATAAGTCTGTCGAGGTAATCCGTAAATTATGAAGCACTCATCTAATGAACAAAGGATCTTATCATTTGGTGGATCAACTATAGGTTGGCGGTGGTCAATCCACATCAAGTCTATGGCACAAGAATCCACACTCACCTTTACGTTGTGGTTGCAATAGGTAGAATTCTTTGTGGGACTTATCTTCCGATTGATGGGTTTTTTTTACCAAAAGTCTGTTTACTGTCCGCTTTGAGTGACCTCAGCCAATTATTTTCGTTTCTGTAGATTTGGAGACAATTCTTCCGTTATTTATTTAAATAGTACGTTTTCATAAGAAATATAAAAATATATTAGAGATCATAAAATTTAGCAGAATGGTGAAAAAAACTATAAAGTTACATTTATAAATCTTCATCACAGTCAAATCTATTTTCTTCTAATCTATCCAATTTATTAATTCTCTCCGAAAGTTTGTTTAGCAATTTGTTAATAATTAGAAGTGATTGCAAGGTAAAGTGAGCTGCAACTTGTCACAAACAAGGGGAGAAAGATCTTAACTTTTTTGACCAGAAAGAGTGCTAGGTTTTAAGGTTTTTTCCAAAAATTCGTGGTGTTCGCCAAAATTATAAGGTTAACGAAGGGGGAGGGGGGGAGGGCGAGGGAGCCGGGGGGGGGTGAGGGGGAAGGTTTGGGGAACTTTTTCCACAAATATAAGAAATTATGAAATATCAATCGCAAAAAACGGTTCTTCTAATTGCTCTAGATCGAAGGGGCACGACTAGATAATTTTTTTAATTTTGAAATAAAATCTTAAACAGTTAAAAGGACAGGCATAATTTAATTTGCGATGCAATCTTTTAACCTATTTGCTTGCGTAGTTGAGTTTAATAAGGAGTCAATAATCTACTTTAGTTCAAGTGCTTATGTTGATTAAGACTCGTGGGATAATTTTTATTCGCCTAAATTGCAAATAAAAATAAAACAGGTGCAATTAAACAAGACATCATTTGTTTTTAAGGTGTTTACAATTCGTATCTTCAGTTTAGAGGTCTTTCCTAGCAAATGCTTTCAAATTAATCCTCAAACATGCTATTTTTCGTGCCTTGGATTTCAAATGACTTAAAGTCAATTTGAATCCAACTATTTTCACCCATATTTTGCTTATTGATTGCTTTGGATGTCTTGATTTCTATAAAAATTAAAAACTGAACGAAGGAAGGAAAGAAGTTGACAGTTAAAAGTGTTCATTTTAAGCTTTATTGGTACCTTCAACCCCAGAATGTAGAGCGTTATGAAAAAACAACAGTTATGATTATCTCAGTTCATGAAATGGATACTATATAAATCCAAATTTCAGAGGGATCCCAGCAAGAAGAAGAAGGCATTAGGAGCACCAATAAGAAATCGAGCATTTCTAAATTAATTTAAAATGCTTTTTATATTCAAATTATGTTTATATGGTTGTATGTTATATGATTTTAGTCATCCTTCATAAAACTTTCCCATTACTCTTGTAGTTGTATCCACATTTTAGAAAAAGTGCTCGTCTAAGGGATTATGAACTGCATTTGCATTTCGAAATGCTTTTCCCAAAGTGCATTCTCCATGGATTTGAAAAGTTGATAATCAAATGGGGCTAGGTCTGGCAAATAAAGAGGCTGTGATATACACGCCTAATTTCATTTCTGAAACTTCTGGGAGGTCAATCCTGCCCTATAGGGCTGGAGCTCAGCAATGGACGGACATTATCATGTCTATGAATTACACCTTTTCTGTTAGGTGAATATGGACTTTCGTCTTTTGATTTCTGGTGTAGTCTTCCAAAGTGGTTAAAACTACTAACTTCGGTTAAAACTGCTTTACCTGGTTTCGAATGATCAACCTCAACTCTTCTCATGGGGTAGAATGAGAGTTTGGTTTGGAGGCAACCATTACCTTTCCCAATTAACGCGATTTCGAATGATCCACTTCTTGCTCCCAGGAGCCATTTATTGTAAAAGGTGCTTAGCTCTTTGCCTTAGCAAAAGAGAATGCAAGACCTTGCACTCGTCTTTGTTACAATGGGCGACATCCGGGTTCCCATCCTATTCATATTACCCAGTGTGTAATTGCAACTGTAATTGAACAGTCGATCAAGGATGTTTTTGCAACTATTCGTCCATGGTTAACCAGGGATCTGATTCAACCAGGAATTCGAACACGCCATCAACAAAATTTAAAGGCCATTCTCACATAATTTAAACTTCCTTTGCCAAATATAAATCCTTTAAACCAAAATTGGCATTGGTGGGCAGTAGGCAACTGGCCCTAAATTTCAATCACAGGCGTTCAAGCCTTAAATGAAGAAAAAAACGCTGTTTGCGCACCGTTTTCTCTTTAGGCTTGGACACTCTTTCTCTAACAATTGAAATACCTCTATTGCTCACAAAAAAATTTCAAAAAAATGTTGTTGAACTCTTTCCTTCACCCCATCAGTGCGTAAACTGATTGTAATATGTGCGCTTTTTTATTACCACCATAACACAAAGCAAGTAACAAAAAAAGAATTTTTATTTCAAGGCTATAGCCGGTACTAATTTGTTTTGTGTTTGCCTGCATTTTCAATGTAATTAGCGAACTTGGTCGCTTTCAACACACCCATTTAACGTCGGAAGTAATGGATACATGTGCACCAGAAGAGCTGTAAATTTGTGTTTTCTCTAACCAGATGATGCGAGGTAACTTATGAAACTTCACTTGTCAAACATGATTAGCTTTCATCAAAATTAGATATATTATCCACCTCATCTCTAAGTAAGTATACTTAATGAAAATAAATGTTATTATTCCTGTTACTCAATCATAATTTTCGCTTTGGCTTAATGTGAATGTAGTGTGACGCATGATGTCGTACTAAAGCTGATGGAAGCTCAGATCACAAATGACTTATTTTCACTTGGGGGTGAGTCATACTTGCAAGCACGCTGTCGTGTCTTAATTTAAGGTCGGCCAATGAGCTAGCCTAGCACAACTATCTCTTCTACCACTGAAATTTCGAGATGAATATCAACCCGTTCTTTATCTGCCTCCTTCCGCCTTGGTTTTATTTTCATCCCTCAATTTCGGACGAAGTTCACTTAAAGGGTCAGGAAATTAAAATGCGCAGTTGCTCGACCAACTTCCTCATCATTAAATTCAGATAGAAACTGAAACATTAATATCACTATACCAAAATTCAATTTTTTATTATTTGTCTAAATATATTTTCTATCACGAAATTCCTGCAAAGACGGGCCTAAAATGCCATTTGAATATAAAAGTTGAAATTCTCAGAAGTTTTTTTTTAAATTTTATTACAATAAATGAGGGGCAATAACGTTTTACGTCTGCTAAGTGCGTTAAATTAAGGGGAGAAAAGGACTGTGAGGTCGCGTCATTCCTCAAAGTTAATTCTACTGAGTCACCTACTTCCCATGACATCCAATTTGTTATGGATGAGTTTGGATTCTTGGCGTCTTGCAGAAGGTTGTTTTTGTTGTAATAAAATATTGGAATTAATAAACAACAGCTCCAAAAGGTAGAACGCGAAGAGTTATGATGATAAACGCTTTTTGAATAAGCCGCGATGAGGAGTCGAGGGAATGGAAGAGATTAAAAGGATGAGATGGGCGGACAAAAGACAAACGCGTGTGAATGAATACAAAGCCACCTTGACAAGGACTCACGCGAAGATATGGCTGCAGTTGCGTCACAAAATGGCATAGAATAGCTGTAGTCGAATAAGAATCGATTAAATCGCCAAGACATGGCTGATTGGGGTTTGAGTAATAGGCACATAAAGACGAAAATTCAACATATTTTCACAGATATTGTGACTAAAGAATAATTTTGGCAAATGCTAAGAGTCATCACTGTTGTTTGCTGGGTAAATTACACAAAGCAAGTTAAAGACCGCATGTAAATTGGGCAAATTTCAAAGGAAAAAATAGCTCCGAGACTTCCCCACATCTTGTCCTTAATTGACACAAAAGAAGCCAAAAGGTACACTTAATAGATTCTAAATCAAAGTAACACTGTCTTCATTACTATAATTTCTCTGCTGAAATAAGTTAAAATTTGTAATCTTGACGAAAACGCTCACCGTTTATCACTGGAACCTCTATGATCAACAGACCAATATCTCAGTCATGTAAAAATAATAAAACTCAATTACAGTATGACCCAATTAACTGTATTTCAAACAAGTGTTATTTTCATAAAATATATAATAAATATTTTATGCACTTCCTGAAAGTTTTCAAATAATTAAATTACTAGTGAATTGCAGCAAACTTTGCAAGTTAGATACCTTTCTTAACCTCAATATTAACTCCAATATGATAAAATAAAATGCCTTTTAATTTGATATTTATGGTTTATTAGCAAAATTTTATGAGTAATTGAGCAGAATTAGGACATGAGTTACAATTTAAATAAATCAGCTTGTTGAGGACGTCTTGATCTACGCATTTATTCCGTTTTTATTCTTTTTCCATTAACCCAGGAAGACATTGTCTCTCTCTGCGTATGTTATACATCTGCTAGTCCGTGAATTGAGTCTATTTGTCAGTTACTCAACATGACATGACTTCTTTTACCAATGTGTAATATAATGGTCTTCCTCCTCACTCCAAATTCCTCTTTCTATTCCTTCCTGCGTTCTTACATTTATTTCCGCCTACTTAACTCCTTATCTTTTCAGTCAGGAAGGGCTCTGATATTCTGGTAGTTTTGAGAAGATCATTAACTTTAGGAGAGAATACCTAACTCAATTTGATCCATTTCTACAAGGAGCTTTGGTGATTGGATTTGATAAAATTTCAATAAACCTGTTAATTCATTAATTTTGTCAAGTTGAATTATGCGCATCCATTTAAGCACAATTTCCAATGGGTTTACAGAACAAGGCATAGTTCAAATATAATTTTGTTTATCGCTCATTGAGTAGGCTTTGGTAGGCTAAGAAACATAGAAAACATAGAAAAGGTGGCTTATCAAATTGAGGACCTCGTAACTGTGAGGATGGTAAAAAGCATTCATTTGATACACTTTCATTAGAAAGTATTTTCAATTAAAATATCAGAAAGTGTTTTGAGGTTGTCTGTTTTAAGACTTTTAATTAAAGCTTAAATCCAGATTGCAAACAACTGAACTCCATATTGATTGGCAAGATCTTCTTGCTATGCATATAAAGCATACATACATATCATATATCTTATAAAGATCCACACGAACGTCTGACAATACTTCCTACGATTTTTCAACTCCATTGTGACTCTGTATTAACGCTTCCATTACAGCTATTTCAATTTCCCATCTACCCTATCCAGGACTGCATAGATGCAATTTTCTTCCTGGTTGAACACTAGTATTCCAGCTTCTTATCACTCACCTACCCTTCCTCTCCTCTTCAACTCCAATTGTCAGGTGCTTCAGAGAGCTTCAATATACCTTGAACTTCTCATACCTTTTGCTTCGTAACACTCGTGCTTCTTCACATCTCCACTGCGAAGTCTCATTAAAGTACCGTTGTCGCCAAAAGTGCGTCTTTCTTCTCAAACTTTGCGGCCTTCTATTCAGCGGCCCAGTACTTTGACTTTTAAAATGGAATTAATCTCTCCATCCAGTCTTTAAAATATTTCTGACGTCAAACAATTTGAATTCCTTTTGTGTCCCATACAGTAATTAAATTGCTTGTGAATTCAAATCCTTATTGTCAAGGAGAAAAATTACATTAAGAATAATTATTACGCATCTTCCCTAACGAAAAGGATATTTAATTTTATATTTTCTTGTCATTATTTTACTGAAAACAGCGCTTATTCCTTAATTGCTAATATTTTGAACTGAGCTAAGATAAGATTTGGGTATATCAACGAAAAGTTTGATTTTGCTTCTTCCCGGCTTAATGTCGGAATTTGGAGTCGAAAACTTACCAATGAACTCCGAAATTTGATGGTATTTACTTTCAAAATTGTTTAATAATTTTTTATAAAAGATATTAACTTATCCCATGTTTCAAATATGCCACATTGTTATCTGTCACCAAAGGACAAAGTTTTCCTATTTAGATCTCTTTTTATTGTCCTATTGTTATTGTATTGTTTTAATAAGAGATATTTCCTTTTAATAAGTGCCCTCACTATTGGCTATATCTAAATGCTACCGATTGATTAAAATTTTTCCAAGAAAATTAGTTTTGCTACCTTGACACTATAAACCATCCACCTTTGAAACTCCACCTAATAATAATAACCATCAAACAATCTGACACAATTCTTGAACTCAATCAGACTTTCAAATGTCATTTTAAGTTCATCGCTTCAAGAAATTCAGTAGTATCCAGCACGCTATTTACTGCTTTCGCCTGCTGTTATCAAAAACTGCCATTATTAAACAAAACTATTCACCAGTTATTCAGTGCAAATCTTATTTTTAGCCTCCAGAAGCGTGAATTAAATGGCAATGTCATAACTGGCAAAGATATTTCCACCTTTGCGCTGAAGTACTTTAATAAGTCATCAAATTCAAATTGCATCCACGTACCGGGGCATTTTGTATGTAACTGAAATATCTGACAATTCATTCAGCAACCCAAGCAATTCGCAAATTCTATGATAGTTTAAGGATAATGCACAGACGTTTAGTGGTCTTTAATAAAGGAACTTATTTTTGAAATGCTACTGATGCAGGAAATCAGTTGGGAATAAACTTATTGAAGCATATACCTGAATATCAAACAACTAAATTTGAAATTTATTTGAACAAAATGCATTCGCCAGTCTCATCTAATGACTCTTAGCTTTTAACTAACTAATTAACTAAGAAAAAACTTTCACAAAATTTTCAAAACTATGAGAATAAACTATTAATATAATAATTAATATTAATTTAATTATCATGAGCGCATAAAAACAGATTATTCATGTCAAAAATCTGCATATTTGCGTCCTTTCGTGTCTTTATTCCAAATTCAAGCGGATATTTGGAAAATTATCCCATTAACACAACCTTCAAAATCAATTATCAAGGTCCAAATATGAAAAGAAGTTATAAATTTTGGAATTATTAATTTTTTAGTCACTAGAAGTTGAAAAGAACCTAAATAGTTCTCCGATTCGTTTTCCTAACTAAATGGATCTTCCATGGTTTTAGACGCAAACTCGTCTTGGCAGTTAGAGACTAAATCAAATCAAAATTGGAAATTTGATCTACTAATACTGGAGCCCGATAAAGTACGATTGTTTCATTTGCCCCGACTCTAATTTCTGCCATCTAAAAGTGAACAAACGGCTCATTAATTAGCATAACATCACCATTTTTTCGAACATTTCTCTATAATGGCCATGCTAGGAGAAGAAAATAATGGAGACTTTTGTCTGTTTTAAGTTATGAGACATTGAGCAACTTAATGCTTCCATAGTTTAAGGAAATAAAAATTCAAGACAACCTCACTTCACTCCTTATTTTATTCTTCAACTTCCGTTTCGTCTCCTACTGCGCTTTTGCCGCTTTCACTGCACAAAAGAAGGAGTTTATTATCCTATGAAAGAGTATTTTAATTGTTCTGACCAACGGTAATAATGGTATCAAAATTCCAACTGCAATAAAACAAGTGAATTCTGCTAATTGCCTTTTAATGCTACACACAAAGAATGAGTTTTCAATAATTGAATGACAACTGCCATATACCAGTGTTAAAGAGGTCGTCAAGTTGATTGCTTTTGAATTAGTTTTTCAATTTATTTAAATATGAAGCAAATGAAGTATATTTATCAAAATATTATTCTTCTCTCAACTGATGGCATTTGGAACAACAATAGCCTTTATTTGTGTTGATCAAACTTAAATCATCAAATCTTCTCCTATTTACTGGTCCTTCCAAAAGTACAAGCCATAATAAAGCTCCATAAAATAGAAATTCAAAAAAATCGAATTCAAACATTTCTTGATAAAAAAATATTTGTTTGATCTTTATGCTTACCATGTTTGTTTAAATTAAGCTTTTTCACCGATCAACAATGTAGAAAATGTATTCCGAATAAATAGAGTGAACTAAGCAATCTCGTGCTCAATCGAACGCTTTGGAGGGTGCGATCGCGTGTGTGCAGAGGACTTCTCGGGTAATCAGTTGTTAATACTCATTCAAGTTATGTATAATATATGTATTCAACTATTAATCATATTTCCTATGAGCATATGATTCCAATCAGCGCTATCCGCACTATACGTTTGTTCACAGTATGTCGTTGGGGTAGCTTAACTCATTTCGGAAACTTTTCCATACTGGAGTATTTTGCTATAGAGATTAGTGAGGATAATTCAAGGCTTATTCGTGCAATAATTCGCTACACCTTTATTAATGTGGCCAAGGGACGATTCATTTCATTTGGTTAAAATCTTTTGGCCACCTAAAGGAGAGTTCATGAAAAAATTATAATAATGTATTAAAATTATAACAGAACTAACGCTAACCAAGTAAACACTCGAACTTGAGTAGAAGGCGAATAAAAAGGAATTATTTATTAAACTCTGACCACTTCGTTTCAATTGTATATTCAGTTTAATGATCAGAAAGTGGAACTTATGACTTGTCCCCACTGCAAACCTTTCATATTCAAGAATGGCTAAGCCCATTCTTAAATTTATTGTGCTCTTTTAAGAATTTCTACTTAAATTTGGAATTCTTTTGCAATTTGGGCATATTTTTTTACGACTTTTAAGACCATAATCGATATTTTTCTTTCCTAATTGTACAAAGTGGTGGATTGATAGGAATATTTTCACTCATTTTTTCTCAAATTTGAGTTTAGACTAAGAATAATTAAGACCCTGTAAATTGATTTGTTATGTTTTCGAAACAATAAAAGCTGAGCAGTTGAAATGGCTATTGGAAAAAAACGACATTATGATACTTTCTTCAAAGGTTTAACTCTAGGGAGAACTGATTTGGAAAAATATGCCGAGATTCACGTAATGTGAAAGGTGAGGAAAGTGGCTTCATCTTAGAAGAAATCACTTTGACATGAAGAAAACCAGCTAAGCTATTGACTTTTCAGACTGCGCGAACTCAATTACTAAGAATAGGGCAGACCATGTGCCAGAATTATTTTTATCAGGAAATTGAAGAGCTAGAGCAGTAACCAACAGAAAAAAAATCGATACAATATTAAAAATATACATATGAATAGCAAAAGATGAGTGTGATTCAACGAATAAATCATGAGCGCTAGTAGCATTGATATGAATTAAAAATCCCCACAATTTAAATTGCGTTTTTCCACCGTATTAGATGTGTAGGGAACACAACACTAACATGGCAGATCTCATGCGCGTTCGAACGTTCTGGAACGTGCAGATATGATGCTGATCGCATTAAGGAGCAAATGGGGCCACAAGAACAGAGATCTTCGACCAGTCAATGACCATTATTCATAACGGTGCTATCGTACCCAAACAGTATTTGATGATTAAGCTTCAAACACCCAGCCCAAATAAACGTATTCACGTCCTACGTCTGTTTCCTCTATATCGCTGAGATAGGTTAGCTAGTCCTGGGAGACTTTACGAACTGGAAGAGCTTGCTATAGAGATTACTGAGCATGAGTCAGGGATTAGCTGTGTAGCTATCTTCTACAAATACTTCCTCTCTTAAAGTAATGCTCAAACTAAATTAAATCTTTTTCTTAAAATGAATTCACAAAAGACCATACACTTTTATTTCCCTTTTAATTAAATTAAAGTTGATTAAGGTAATAAAACATGAAGTGTATGACAAAAATCATAAATACTTTAGATCTCTAATTTGATGAAACCTTTCATAATATTGCAGCACTGCGCAGATTCAAGTGAGAAAACCTCACTTTCTATCTGGTGAATACTTCGCATTTATTTTCTAATGAACCTCCAACTTCCACTTCCATCTGGAGGCCAAAAGTATGAGTCACGTTAATCACATTAAAATAAATATTCACCATGATTCACCGCATATCCTAATATTCCCAGTCGAACACATTCAAGGTGTTGGTGATAATGGCGTGATTCATTTATATCTTGAGAAATAAATTAGAAATGACTAAAACATTAAAATAGGGTTGTAGAATGATAACCCTCCGGCGTAACCAAATGGTCTCTCTATATTAAAATCTACAATACAATTCAGCAAGCGACTATCTCATATATTAACATACATTAGAGTGATGTAAATTTTGTGAATAATCAATAATTAATTGGTAGTTTACTTTATGGAAACGCGGAAGTTTCCCATGAATAGATAATTAAGTATGCTGTGTTCAGTTTCTTACAAATATAGTCCAATTTGATTCTCTAGGAGATATTCTTTAATAAACAGTGGTGTAATAATCTTGTAGCATGTTTATAGTAAAACGAAAAGCTCATTGTTGTTAATATTCAAAATCAATCTTCTGTCGATACATGCTATGCGCCATCTTTCTGGAGTAGTGAATTCAGTGATTAATCAATAAAATCTAAAGGAAGGGAATGCTATTTTCTTGCGGTTTTCCAGAGTAAACTCTGACGAAAATATAACTAGATGGTTTTGATTTTATTAATCCAGAAGTGACGAGAGCGGCAAAAAGCTGAAAACATCACGGCAATGCATAATACACCAAGCTTTGTAAAATCGGTTCACACTCGGATGTGGATTATTGAATTACCTGTATGAAATCGCCCTTTTTTAAATGGAAGTACTCGTGCCTTGAGTGTTTTTCATATCTTTAATTTACTTAAAACTATAAGAAAAATATGTCCATTTTCTCGATATCATTCCAATCTAAGCAAAATTAGTCATGATTTGCTAAGTTTTGATAGATTTTGATTATTCCCCATTAAGTTTTACAAAATCAAGTATTGGAATGAACAGATATTTTTGCATGGAATTTAAATCAAAGTATTTAAGAATTACCTTTACCTGGATTATTCTTTTTTCTCATCACTTGGTGCATTGCTATTAACCGTAAAATTTGAGCCAAAGCACATTGACTAATGGGTGTATTTTAATTTAATCAATTGAAAATTAGTCAAGAAATTAATTTACTTTTATAATAGCAAATGATATTTACTGCTATAGAGATATGGTGACAAAATCCGTGAATGTATTACTAAAATTATTTTGAAAATACAAAACAATTATTCAATCATTTTACGTTGAATTTCTATTTGAATTCGTTTTAGAACTGTCTGTATTTGTGCTGGGTATATGGTCCGATCTGGACGATTTACTAAATATTTATCTTATGAATTTTTATTATTGACTTCAGAATGTATTTTTGGCCTATGGATTTGCTACATTTTCCCTTACAATTAACGGACTTATCTCCAACAATAAATATTTCGTGCCTCCTTCCTTTGTCAACCATCGGTCATGAAATGGTAATTTACGTAGATAAAAGCAAGCGCTGATGATTTGAAACTCGCGAGTGCTATCATCTCAATGCAATGCATTTCAAGTTACAAAATCGTAAAAACGGATGCAGAGATTCCGTGTACTCACTAAATCTACGAATTTTTAAGATCAATTTTATCAATTTTATCACCACCCGCATTTTTAGGTCATAATAATAATAATAAAATGAATGCTGGAGCTTCATTTATAATGCCAAAGAAATTGAAAATGAGTGCTAAAGCTTCCATTCATTGTTATTTTATGATACCTCCAATGAACCTAAGGCATTACAGATTAGCAGAACCAAATTATGAAAAGAAAATTGCTTCATGCTTTTACGTGATCAACTGAGTTTGTCATAATGCATTCATTTAAGTCAACGTCGTCTCAATGTAACGAGTTGGACTGAAGGATACATAGCCTTCAAATGTTTGTGAGTTGAATGAAAGACCTACAAAACTTCATGTTATTTCATACATTTGGTCTACGTATTCTGCGGTTTGATGTTTCTGACTCTATCTTTGACTATTTCATTCTTAAGGTCACTTATAGAGGTAGTTCACTTTCACCTGTAAGCTTTCCATAGTTTTACTTCACAACGAATGTATATATCGTTCCGTGGCAAAAATTGTTAATTAATCTCAGTAAATGCTACACCTCACTCTACAGATGTAATTTTTTTCTTTTAGAATACTTTATCCATTTCGATTGATTGTTTTCCTATATTGAGCTTTAAAATATAAAAATATTGACTATACTTATTTTATAGCAAAAACTCAATAGACGAGCCTTTAATTATAACTTGCGCATCTATTTAACATTACTTTTCGCAACACTAAGAACTGCCTTTTCATTCTCCTTCTTTAATCTATTCTACCTCAAGGTTGCCCGCTATTGCTCTATTCAGATTTTTAAAGATTTTTTTAAATTTTGTTTATTTGCATTGCAAACAAAAGCTGGTTAAACTATTACTATGGACGCCTAATCTAATATTTTTGATTCACGCGGCAGAAATTTACAAGCTTCATCTCTCACTTACTGAATTATCGATTATTGGTTTCCATGTCCACAATTATTGGTTAACCAAGTAGCCAATCATTTATTGCATATTCAAACCAAGTGAATTAAATTGATTTAGCCAATAAAACCGACTTTTGAGCCAAAATCCTTCTCCCTCCCCCCTCTCCCGTCTTCTGAAGAACCGCAGTTTTAGGAAAGTACAACTGAGAAGTTATAAAACGCTCAATTATAAAGGCCTTCTTCTCTGCCATGGAGCTTTCCAAGAACATGACTCATCACAAAGCCACCCACATCTGTTTAATTACCAGCCCCCCCCCCCCATGCTCCCTCCTGTTTTGGCAACTTCAATTTAACATACACCAAATGTACTTTTCCCGTTATCATATCATTTATTAAATCGTGAAAAAAAAGCATTCGTTATTCATTAACCAAATTCTACATTGCCAACCTATTTCAGTAACGCCTATTCACGTCTGAGAGAATATTTCAGTCAAACTTGAATAACGCAACGGTTAAAATTACAAAAATATGCATTATTGAGAAGTACCAAGACATGCAGAAAGTTAACGTTGTTCCATCAGTAAGACAACAAAAAAGATGGATTTTTACACATAAGCTGCTGATTTCATTTTCCTAAAAAATGCATTTATGTGAATACGTGCTATCACAGTCATTCGCACTGTTTAAAAAAGACAATGATGTCAATAGAAGAAATGAGAATCAGTTAAATAGCTAACCGATTCGTTTTGGCTCAGTTGGGGCCCATTTGCAGAACAACCACTGTTGCATGATCCAACTTTCCTGGCATTCTTCTCATTGAATCCATAAGCCATGCTCGTCTGCGCTCTAGTTCACACAATTCCTTATCTACCTCCTCTGTCGAAATTCTTTCAATAGCTGCGGAGGTACCCCGTGATCTGTCATTCTCTCGAAGGGAATTCTTTTTCCTCATATATCGAGAGAATTGAGCTTTCAATTTGGTGGTTTCAGGAGCCTCGAGGAACTGGCGTTTTTGAGCAGTCACTCGTTTAACATGTTTCAAAAGTGCTTCTCCATAATCAACCGCGGAGACCTCGCCACACCCTGTGCGTTCAAGTTCGTACCATATGCGAGTGAGTTCCTTTGATACATACTTCCTACGCTCCGGCCAAGTCAACTCCAACTGATTTGTGTAATTCAGACTGCGCGCGCTGACAGTGTCTGGACTGGCTGAAGAGAAGGAAAAGTCGTGCGCAGGAGATGACAGCAGTCCTGAAGTTGATGAATTTGATAACGGTGGAGGTGGAGGAGGTTTAGGCCAAATAGGAAGAGAATAAGGGCTGGCTATGGGTGTCATTTTGGCCCAATTCTTAGTAGAAGTGAAATGTGACTTAGACAAATCAGATGGCATGGCAACACCCTCTTCTCCTCTCTCATCATTTTCGTCAGCGAAAGAGATGTCTGGCGCTCGTGGGATGGCGATTCGTACAATCACTGGATCGAAATTATCCGTTAGTCCATCAGTGCCGAAAATTAAAAGATCTCGCGGATTACATATGGAGACTGCACACATAAGATTTTGTAATTCTGGTTCTCCTGACTCATAAACTGGTCCGAGTGCTCCTCCAGCGTCTCGAAAATCTCGTTCAGGTGGACCTTCAGCCTCACAATCAGCTCCTGATGAGTCATTATTAGGTGGTACCCATCCAGTGACTTCCAAGGCATCATTTCCATCGCGAAGAATGAAAACTTGAGAATCGCCTACAGAGGCTACTACTAGGGCATGAGTAGTGGTAGTGCCCTCTTCAGTTGTCAAAGACGAAGTTGACGCAGCTGAATGGCCGGAAG
Organism: Hymenolepis microstoma; assembly: GCA_000469805.3. Classification (NCBI taxonomy): domain Eukaryota; kingdom Metazoa; phylum Platyhelminthes; class Cestoda; order Cyclophyllidea; family Hymenolepididae; genus Hymenolepis; species Hymenolepis microstoma. The sequence continues at coordinate 1,288,415 of LR215995.1, read as the reverse complement.
ACTGTCCAGATTGATGACGTCGATGATAGTGGCGATGACGTTCGCCAATGTGGACTGGAAGGAGAAGACCTACACAGAGAGTTGTCAGACCTCGGGTTTGCGCAACTATGTCCAAATGCGCTTGTCTAAAGGCTGAGAATAGTAAGTCGGCGACGTCCTGAAGCATGGATAAACAAGACAAGTTCAATATTTTGAACGTCATGGAATTGTGGAGGAATGCTTAATTTAAGCTGAGTTTCTGTTACTTACTCTTAATTTACCTTACAATATATATATGTACTTAAGGAGTATTTATCTAACTCGATTATCCTGTGCCGGTGGCACAGTGATCAACCCCTATGTCTGTCAAATCAGAGGTCACAGGATCACTGACAATGGCCGTAGTTTGTAGTGTTGAAGTTTGCTAACTCCACTGGTTATCTATGGTTAACAAGAGTTGTGGCCGAAGGGGAGTTCCGCATCAGAGCGGTTCCAGGAAAGCTTCAATCTACCTTAGTACTAAAGCAAAACGTAATAAGGAATCATTTTAAAAGCCTCGAAATGGATAATTCATTCTTTGGCACTTGATAAGAGACTTAAAAAATAACAAATTATGATTGATTTTTTATGGATAGAACTCTTTAAAACAAAATTTCAGCCCTTGCAGTTCTAACACTCTATTATTAAGTAAAAAATTATTTACCACTTACAGCACAGTTCTACTTCCTTTCCACTCCACTTCATAAAAAACTGTCTGGGAAATAAATACCATTGCCCTTCTTCTTTCACGTACGTTTAACATACAACCTAGGACCATACACAGCCCCTAGATTTTTTGAGAAAATGAATGCTATCCAACGAGCGCCAACTGTCAGTTCCCTGAAAGAATTTCTTCTGAAAAATACCTTTAATTATATTTTGCCCAAAATGTTAAATCCTACATGAAGTAGACACGAAAAGTATTGATTCATATTAGAGGAATATGTGTTTAGCATAAAGTCGACTTGCTAAAAGTGATATGTAACTGTCATAATGTACAGGGTGAGTTAAAACCTTCTCAAAGTGTTAGAATCTTCGTGAATGCGACACAATTTTAATAATTAGTCTTTCGGATGCAAAGAGAGGGGAGATTATTTACTCGAAGTACATGCTTAGACAGACCGCCTACGGAGAAGACGTCGCTGCAATTATTCGCTAACCAGACAACCAATCATTTATTAAAAGGGAAAGGCCAGTTATTAAACATTTCATCAATTGCCCTTTGGGTTTAAGGCAAACCGTGGGAGTATTATAAATTAAATGCTACTAATTTTGGATACTAAAAGGAATTAGACAAGAAGGCGGAAGTGGGCTTTATTCACTCTGACACGCAGCTGTAATTGAGACCTTTTCTGCTCGAATCAAAAATTGTGCTTTTTTATCCTAACCAAATTATTCTCCATTTATTCATCTCCAATTACTCGCACAACCTTCAATAGTTGAATAAAGGGCGATCATATATGTCGGTAATTTTGCCTGAATGCATTTTTTTTAACAAATGGGGCATTTTCCGAAATATTCAATAAAACCCCGTTGTACCTTAGAAGTGAGAGAATTCGACATCCAAATTGATTTTTATGTAGACCTAACCTCAATAAATCTTATAAATACTAATTTTACTTTGAGTGGTACCTAAATTAATGACTTGTCGGAAAGTAAATTCCTTAAATTAGAGCATACAAAAGGCGATAAGAAAGGCACATTGATCAAGAAGCCATCGAAATCGATGATTTCTCGAGGTTATCATGGCTAAAACAGTCAAAAATCTCATTCCTGTTCTTTAAAGCATAAAATCCACCTCAATAGACTTCAAATGAATACAGTGAAATGTTAGACTGACGAAATTTTGAAGAAAAGAAGTCGAATCGTTAGTTTCCAGACACAACAATCGACAAAGACTTCCAGACCTTTATTTCCGGTAGTATTAAGTTGTTAAGCCTCAAAGTTGTAGCCAGATTCACTGTGAATATTCTCCCAAACACTTTTTCCCTATTCTATAGTAAAGCGCACGCTGCTACATTATTTACCAAGTGTACCACAGTTTGAGTCGAACAATGGACAAGAAATAGACTTTAACTTCAACCTTCTTAATTCCCATCAACATAAATTAATTCGCCCGCTCATCTTACTATTCGGTAACGACTACCTTTTTTTCAAAACATACTTTACGCTTAATTAAAATTTTACATTTAGACAGTATATGCCGATTGAAAGCCTTTTATGTTCAACCGAGTTGCATTTATGAGAGAGTAGACGCAAAAAACACTATGTAACTGCATTTCCTAGGTGAGAGACATAGTCTTTAAAATGGAATTGGTGAACTTAAGATGGCTTGAAACAAGTCTATTCTGTGGAGGCAGTTATAAGCTTGGTCTGGCACATTTTAATGGAAAGTAGTTTAACGAGAACGTTTGTTTCAGTATATACATATGCCATTGGGAAGCAATTAGTGAGCAATTATAAGCCCATTAATCTTAAGGGAGACTGATTTTATCGGTTATCGTTTGGCGTTAATAAATTTTTGCTTCACCAAAGCGGGAAGTTATAGAAGAGTGCATAGGCAAGGGTGTTTTCATTCAATTATAGTCTCAATGCAGCAATAATTTGAACAATTCGTTCACTTAAACGAATTTGGTTTTGAAAGTGTTGACGAATAACTTCACTAAGGTAAATTTCATGTTTACATTAAACGAAGTACCGGTAAAGTTATTTCAAAATTTTAACATAGAAAGTCAGAGAAAAATAGGAAAGCAAATACATCTATCTCAGCTTCATTATCTAAAGACCCCACTTTACCAATCTGATGGCAAAGTTTCATTACCCTAAGGCAGTAAGTAAACTTAAAGACCATGTAAATTTAAGCATGTACTACAACAACGACATTGATATTCAGATTTGTTTTCACATTTGACATTGTAATGTATTAATTGAATGTAAACCTACCCGAGTGTTGCGAATTTTGAGCGCCTGTGGTCCTCCAAGTAAGAAATTGGTTTCCAGATGTTCATAAACAGCATTGATTGCACACCGAGCGGCGCGCATCGGAGCTTCACCCCAATTCACACCGTCGGCAACCGCCATGAATGCGCTATTAGAACGAACTTTCACAACAAAGGCATCGGCAATTGGGTCACCTAAAAACAAAATGGATAATATTAACCTTAAGCTCAAATTATATTACTAGCAAACCTTAATAGGTGATAATGTTATAGATTCTTGTTTGAAAAATGTTAGTTTGTGACATTTTTCATGTTACAAAGCGTGATACAAGCGCATTTCTTGATTATTTGAATACTGGCAACTTATTCTGGAAGTGCTTTTATATAAAACTCGAATTCAATTACTCCCCACACCCCCTGATCTTGTGACCTTATCCAGGCTTACCAGCCACCTGATCATGTATTTCCCCTGACAGAGAACCTCTAGATCCAACATCCTCTCGTGGAATAGTATTGAAGTCGTAAGTGGTATTTTTAATAACAGAATATATATCAGATATTAACTACACAACGAAAGCGAGCATTTAACACTTTTCATTTGAAGTGAAATAATACCGAGGAAATAAGGCAAATCATTAGTAACTAGGAAATGAGTTATTGCCGTCATCTAAAAACACATAAACTGTGCTTATTCAGAACCGTTGACCTTCTGCTAATTGTTTTCATTCGATTGCTCTCGATCCATTAATAGTGGCATTTTGAATCAGTTTATCGTTAGGCTGAAGGCAAATCTTTCAGATTCGCCTAATGATGGGTGGGTAAAGAGATAAGTTTTCCCTTAATAAAGGTTGAAACAATTGAAAGCAAATCAGCGGACTTTAGAAAATTCTTTCGTAGGGGTAATAACAGGATCTTAATGAACTATCAATATTGAATGCTTACTATTGATCATTGATCATCACCTTGTCAATCTAAGTCAGAATAATAAGTGAAATTTAAATAAGCTTAATTAAAAAGCGTACACGGAAAGGTAGACAGCAGTTGGTTAACTTGATTTGAAATGACGACGAATCGTTTTTGTCGAGCATAAAAAGTACTGATCGCAAGTGAATGACAATGTGACAGTCACTCCTGGAATGTACTCATCATCATTCGAAGCTTCATACTACGTTTACGCAAATCTATTCACTGTCATTAGTAGATGACAGATTTCGTGGATGGATGAAAAGTTGCGTAAAAACAAACCCGACGCCAGAAATCCTTCAACCACCACTAAGCTACTAATAGGAATAAACAGCTGCGTGATAAATTCGCTGCAAATTAGTCATTAAGGTGTCCTAGATTTGTGAATAAATAATGCACTTTGCAACAGAACATTGTAACATTTTTTTTGAGACTGAAAATGCCTGCTTCAAGGATCAGTATTCAGTAGCAAAGAGAGAAAATCTTTCATTGTCTTTAAGTAATATTTCTCTCGTTAGATCTTAAGTAGCAAGGACTTATTTATTGCTATGAACGAACTTGAAAGATTTCTGTCAACAGACCTCTCCACTCGAGTGTTAGGTTTTCCATAACCCGTAATAATACTGTTGTCTAATAATAAAATGACTTCAGTGTTTTAGAGAACTAGGCATGTGCAAATAAGTATTGCTCTTACCTTATAAGGAAAGCAGTGAAGCCTTTCAAAGAGTCACGAGTAGCTAAATCTACTCCGTTAGCCGAAAGCTTGCCTCCACGATGTATAAGTAAATTAAAGTAGTTAAAAGGGACAATTTTTTGAGTAATTTAAATCCAATAATTTCCTAGTAATCACATTAAGAAAAATACGCGAATGCAATTAGGAAGCACTTCAATTGTGTAGAAGCAAACTTCTAGCAGTTTCAGACAAAACGTCTCATTGGATAGTGCACAAAAACTTTATTCAGACGTGAAAATTTCGCACTTTAAATGGCCTCGAGAAGAAGGTAGAAAATCATCAAGAAGCATACGCTAGAGGTTTTCTTCCACCAGCCTACTCAGAGGATAAGTAAACTGCTGTTAACGGAAACTTCTAATGTATCAAACTAATCAAAATGTTTAATTTGAAACTATTCAATTTTATCTAGGAAAGATGTGGTAGCTCTTTTTAAAACACTTAACCTCCCTTCACCACAACAATCTGTCCATAAATGACAGCAGTATAGCAAAATTGTTAGCATAAATTGAAAAAAACTACCACAAATAAAACGTTTGGTTTTGCTCGAAGTAACCGAATCTTCAGGTCATTAAATGTCTGAGCTTGAGTAAATTCAGGTGGGCCTAGATGTGAAAAGAGGTAGGTGCAGAATTTTAATGAGGAAAGGCCAGCTCGAATTACCTCACTCATAGTGACCTAATTTTATATGCAAATTGAACTCGGCTCATCGCATAGGTATCGGATTTTGTTTAAATTGACCGAACGTAAAAAAATCTTACCGGAAGTACGGCCAGTAACTGGATTCGTGTCGTAGAGAGAAATTGACTTTCCAAACGCGCGGGGATGGGGAATTTCCTTCCAATTGTCCACGAACACTACAACAATTAATTTCTTAGTCCATTCCAGGGGCTACTACTCACTCAAGGAACAAAGTGGAAACAATTTTGGAAAAAAAAATCTAGACACAGGCGGCATTCGCAACTTCTAAGTGTCTTAGGCAGAAAGAATTTTCGTTCTCTTTTTCTTTCAAAGACTGTAAGTTAAATAAATGCGTGCAAAACAAGTGGTGTCTGGCATTTAGCGAAAAATGAAGTGCGTATTTTTGCTCTTAAGTTACTTAAATTAAATTTGGCAGGTAAATGGATGCGTTTCTTTACTTTCAATGGAGCAAGCCGACTTACTTAATTTCGTGCCTATTTGAGTAGTATTTGGGGCAGAGCGAATTAAGTGAGAGATAAGAAATAGTATATTAAGTGTATATGCGCAGGCTAGTGCGTACTAACCCATATTATCAGTTAATTGTTTCCAAGACAGACTGTAAATTTAAGTAGCTATGAGGTCAGTTCACTGGAAATTCACTCGGAATGTTTACTAATTTCTCACTCGGATAACTTATTCTTATATGGTAGAAGAAATCTGCAAAAAATTGATTTGCCATACTACTAAAAAACGGAATTAAAGTTTTTATCAATTTCTATGGAAATAGTGCTTGAATAGTTTAAGAATTGACTTTTTAAAAAGGCAACGTATAGGTATGCTTCGTTAAGCAAGGAAAGAAACCCGAACGCAAGACTATAAGAAATTTTTTGTCAAAATTAAGAGAATTTTTAAATATAATACCATGTGTTCCGCAGACGAGTGTTTTTGACATGCTCCTGTCCTTCCATTCGCGAGCGACCTGAAAACCGCTGTCAGGCCCGGTCATGGATGCGACAACTTTCCGGTCAAGTAGCTGCGACGTCATAATCTGCATCACTGCCTCTGAGGGCAAGTCTTTGGGACTAGCAGCTCTCCATATGAGAGAATGTTCTGCATCTTCGAGCATCTCTCCTTGCTCCTAGAAAAGTGAAGAAGTCCATTTTTTCTATATGTTTTAGACATTTTTTCCAGATTGTAAGCAAATGGTGAGTACTATCTTGATTATAGCAAATATCATGGAAATGGAAAGCTATACAGATTATTTCAACACAACCGACATAAATGAAAACAGAGATATTTACCGACTCTTCGATCTTTGTATGAAATATCCTATGCATAAATATAAAAAAATAAGATCGTTGCAACCATCATTAACTCATTTTTTATCTTTATCTTACTCAAGTTTATCCTTAATTTTACAAGATAAACGCAGAATTTTAAAGGAATTCGTCTTTTTTCTTTCGTTTTAAATAAAAATAAACACAAATTGTTGTGAATGTAGCTAAGCCCAGGGATTAGTTATTATCCTAGAAAAGTCATAAAACCGAAACTTCGCTTTAATAGTTGCGCAACTGATTAACACAAAAAATACTAAATATTTAATGAATATGTTTTAATCTTATCCCATTTCTCACGTTCGTATCAGTTGCATAGAAGGATCGAAGGGAGGGTAAAGGTTCACATTTCCGAGAATCAAAATGAAGAGAGTCCATGTGTGTGAATTTATGAGATTCCATTGTCAGTGTCATCATCCGGTAAGAAACATGCGAAAACTTTGAAAGAAAGCGAAAGTTTAATTAGTGTACAAATGACATAAATTGAAAATATTTGTGAGAAATTATTCTTCATAACTTAAAATCAAGATGAAAACAAAACAAAGTCAAAGATCAATTAATGCGGAAAGGGTAGAGAAATAATAGTCATTATTGTGTCCAAGTTCAACCGATTAGTACAAGTGTCTTAAATGTAACGAACCAGAACAGAAAAATAGGAAATAAAAATCCCACTACTCGTTTGTCTGACCCTTTATAAACATTTACTAGGCAGTAAAACAAATAAGTCTTGAAATAAAATTTTGCCGTATTTCTTAGAACAAAGTTTATTATAGCAATTAAGATTGCATAAAATTTAATTAGGATAATTATTGATTTAATTTTTAAAATGTTCGCATTTACTTCAGGCGAATACTCTCATGGGTTTCACCCACTTCCTTGATGCAAACAGTGGTTTCTTACAAATTGATAACAACAAATTCCTGTTAAGCCCAATTATTAGGGCGGCCTAACTTAATACTCGATTGACTACCACTGGGAATCGGAACAATTTGGCTGGTGAACAATTGGAATTAACCCGCTGCTTTCAAACTCATCGTTGTCTATCACCAATCAAAATTAGAGAATTAGTTTATGTTGATTAGATCTGTCACAAAACAGTATTCCTAAATATCCTTTACTATTTTTCATAAGTGATTGGCATTTCAAGTACATTTATACAAATTCCGAGTAAGCATGCATGGGATGCGACTAGATATGAGCTCACATTTTAAAAATTCATCTTTTGTTAAAATATGTTAAAGGGATATTTTCTAATAAAAATATGGTAGCATACTCGGTTCTAATAAATGTACAGAGAAACTAATTTTAAAAGTAAAACTGGAGTCGACTGATATTTAAGAACTCCTTTCGTGTCGAAAATTATTATTGCGTGAATAAGTGCACCATTTAATCCAGACTAATCTAATTTATAATAGAATATCAGTTTGGCCTTTAGCGTTATTTTGTTGACCTCGGTTTCAAACAGTTTGAAAACTTGATTTGTATTGTTGATTCCGTAGAACCAAAATTGAGTAACGTCGAAAACATTTGGATGTTTTATGACAGTTTCTGTGATCGGTTTTAGTTAATTTGATCTCCAGGAAAGTGACAAATTCTTTTGCCTGAACAAACCTGTTGGGAACTTAAATGACCATCAAATCCTCTCCATTTTGGCTTTTATTTCATTTCCCATGTCTTATATTCCAACGTGTGGCTTGCCTTTAAATGATCAAGTTACCCTACCTGGGGGAACGGTTACATGCCTCCAAGCCTTCATACAAATCTCAATGGAATCATTTATATATGAGCAAATGTTCTATATAATTGAAATTTTAACATTTTGATTGACGATCTGCTGTACAGTCATTTTCACTTCGACTTCTTGCACTCTGTTAAAACCAAAGCTAAAAGTTTTAAGACATCCAGAAAGATAATAAATATACTTCCAATGGAGATTCGACAGAAAATTGTGTTGTATTGTATTGTATTATTGAATACAACCTTAGATATTTTGACTCACTAAAGAAGTTTTCAATGTCTATATGTCATATATTACCCGTTTTTTAGTGTAATGTAGTAAATCTCTAAATTACTATTTATACAATAAGTAGCTTGAGTGAAATGGTAGAATTTATACATATTTGCTTAGTTCCATGTGAGATAAACATGAATCAATACTTTGATTTGTTGTAGATATTTGTGTGAATAATGACTAGTGGGGAAAAGCACATGAAGTTACTTACATTTGATTAAATGATTTATCCACCGGCATTTCCCACGCCACTCATATTGCTTGGGAGAGTTGCTGATGGTTATCACGCAACTAATATAATGAGTATGATGACTGATGGACCGAATTCCATATGTGAATAAAGGGAGATTTTTTAAACACAGAACGAATTAAAATTAAAAGACTAGCATTAGAGGTATAAAATATTGGAATTTCGTCGCAACTAAAACAAAGAAGTACACAGCCTAATACATGAAAAATAGAAAAATGATATGATGACAAGATAGAAAATGTTTAACTTTAGTATACGTTATTTTAGGTTAATAGAGATTTGTTATTATAATCGATGGGCTCTCTAATAAGTAGAGCGTATTATTTGAAAGTAAAATAAAACTAGTTTCTGACTTTATTTGAAGTGTATATACTTCTAAGGATTAGCAAAGGATATTGAATTATCTGAAACGAAATGCACACAAGCGGCGATTTAAGATAAAATTCAACAATATGTAATATAAAAAGAATTTTATGTAATTTTAGTATATAAGACTGTTATAATTTTTTAAGATTTAAAGTACGGCTGTTCGTTTGGTCACTCACAAATTGCCTCCAAATACCCATATCAAATGCAATGATAATTAGTTCAAAATACAAAAAAATGTAAATGATTGAAGTTATTTTAAAATTAAGCAAAATATGTCAACACTAGTTTCAAATAGGCTTACATTATGATTGTTCACTTCGACTCTATTCTAAATATTTGGTTTATGTTCGCTCTTGTAAATCCGCGCAATTTATATTGATATCAGAAGATGCCGGCGCCTAAAGGGGATTCGATGCGGGGATTATCCGTTTTCATTTCAGACATTAGAAATTGCAAAAGCAAAGAGGCTGAAATAAAACGGATTAATAAAGAGCTAGCTAATATTCGATCGAAATTCAAAGGTTTGCACTTTTATAAAATCTATTATTACTTGTAAAACGTGTCTTATTATTTAAGTCTTCATCTATTTTAATTCAAAATTTATTATTTAAAGGCCATTTTAAGTCGGAATAGGATTTTAAAGCTGTATTGATATTATGTTAGCATGATCTTCTTATTCCCTTTAAGGTGATAAAATGCTTGATGGGTATCACAAGAAGAAATATGTTTGCAAACTTCTTTTCATTTTTCTTCTTGGCCATGACATTGATTTTGGGTACAATGAGGCCGTCAATCTCCTTTGTTCCAATCGCTATACAGAGAAGCAGATTGTATGTTTAGTAATAAAACGATGGTCATTTAGTAGGGTTATTTATTCATATCTGTCCTCCTAAACGACACTCACCCACTGATGAACCTTGTCATTAGCCGTATTCGTGATGACATGTCCAGCCGCAACCCCGCTTTTGTTAACCTTGCTCTCCAATGCGTGGCCAACATTGGGAATCGCGAAATGGCCGAACAATTTGGATCAGAGATCCCCAAACTTCTTGTCTCCAGGTTTATTCCTTTGGTTAACTTAATAATTTCCTTTTAGTGAGACATCAGATTCAATCAAGCAAAACGCTGCTCTTTGTCTCTTACGTCTACTTCGTGTTGCTCCAGATCAAATGACCGATCTTGATTGGATCTCCCGAGCAATTCATCTTCTTAACGACCCCCATTTGGTGAGTACATCTGCTCTACTTTGTTTCCATTCACGTGATACCAAGTTGGTACTGATATCTCTTTGAAATTCCAGGGTGTTGTGACTTCTGCTGTCAGTCTAATTGAAGAGTTAATTAAGAGGAATCCAGAGGAATGTAAGAGCTGTGTTCCTCTTGCTGTTGCTCGATTGAGCAGAGTGAGTTTTGTTTTCAATTGTTTATAGTTTTGTGAATTCTTGTTCTTTTTTCGACCGCATTATTCGATCTCTAGTTGATAACGTCATCGTACACGGATCTCCAAGACTATACGTACTATTTCGTGACTGCACCATGGTTATCGGTTAAGCTGCTTCGACTTTTGCAAAACTATCCTCCTCCAGGTATGATTTGTTTAAATGTTTGTTTCAATTCATTTTCCATGGCCTATCTAGTTTTAATGCCCAAAACTGCATAAATATCTTGATCCCTAATATAGTTATTACGGTTTTGTTTTGTCGGTGATCATATCGTCTGAATGCTCTTCTTTCTTTTATTCCAGCAGTAATTAAGCTTCACGATAAACATTTTAGTATTATATGGATTTAATAAAAAGAAGTTTGGATAAAGTTCTTCATGGCACAGGATGTGTTTAACAGTGTTAAAAATCGCAAATGCCTTTGGTACTATTTGGGCAGGAAGTTTAATGCTTTCTATGTTAAATTAACTAAAGTGGAGGGAGGGGGGGAGGGGGGGGAGGGGAGAGGAATTCCAATAGTAAAGTCAACGATTTCTTCATCGCTTAAGTTGCAATTGGCATCCATCACATGAGTTGAATTTGTAACGTGTTTAATTTGGGGCTGTGTTGTGTTCATCGGGTAATTGCTATGGTTGTGATTGATTTGGACTTGCCTTCATTCGAGTAACGTGAGCAGGGCTTAATTGTAGTAGAACGAAAAAATCATATTCAATTTTATTTTTGACAGGCTTTCTATTTCGCTCAATTGTAAATGGTCGTTAATTAAGACAGATGTATCCAATAACTACAGAGCATTTCGCTGTCTGTTACTTATTCATATTTTTATCGCGATTACTTTTTTATCCTCTAACTCAGAGATATCCTTCAGTGAAACTAGAAACTGCCAAATTTAATTGTTCTCCATAGAGGGAGTTTGGCTGGTAACTCTATTTTGTATGAATATAAATGTTTATTGGAAATAGCGACCAATTAATTTCAAACCAGAGTTTTGTTCTCCTTTTGGTTAATTTACACGTTTAACGCGTGTGAATTTGTCTGTGACGTAAACAATGGCACACTTCAACACTGTGCCCCTCAGTTCTCTATGTCACAATAAGATACAGCTTAAGTGATCAAGTTTAAAAGCCGTCGAAGGGAGAGTTTTCTTGGTCGTTATCAATTCTAAAATATTCGATTTGCTTTAAAATTGAGTTTGTGTTAGTTTATCCTTCGTCAGTAATGTCCTCTTATGTATAGAAAGCTGAAGCAGTTAAGAAGGTAGCTTTTCGCTTCTATTAAACAAATCAAGAATCTAAATTGAGGGAGCAAACCTACTTCGTCTTTCCTTTGTAGAAAACACGACAGTTCGCTGCCGTTTGACTGACTGTTTGGATACCATTTTAAAGAAAGTCCAGGAGCCACCCAAGTCAAAGAAGGTTCAGCACCCTAACGCCAAGAATGCCGTTCTCTTTGAGGCAATCAATCTCATCATTCACATGGACTGCGATCGCAAGCTGCTTGTTCGTGCCTGCAACCAACTTGGTCAATTTCTTCAACACAAGGAGACCAATCTCCGCTACTTGGCTCTAGAATCGCTTTGCCTTCTTGCAACGAGTGAATTCAGTCATGAGGCAGTAAAGAAGCACCAGGAGACTATTGTCAATGCTCTCAAGGTGCGCGTTATCGCTTTGTACTAACTTGTTTAGGCGACTTTTAAATGCTCAAAATTTGATCACTTAATTAAGTGTGTGTTCGTTAAATTGGGTTTAATTTCCGTACTTATGTAGTAATGAATTTATTTATTTTTGAATTGATGATCCTGATCGATTCATTACAACAATTAAAAAAACTGCGTTCATTTCTATTGTTAATTCTGAGGCCTGTTCGAAGTAAAATTCTCTAACCCTTCAGCTTTTAATCTGCTGATGTGAAGGTAAAGAGGTCACGTTGATCACTTTTAATAGATGTCGAAGTGATTTGCTCGATCGGGTTTACTTCACAAGACTATTGCTGCAACATCAGTCCAATTATTATTTTCCTTTCAGACACTCAAAGCGTCTTGTACTATGAAATATTCGCTTAATATTAATATTAGTTGTGTATTCATCGTTCTCGAAGGCGTTCTGACTTTTTACTGCCTTCTTTTCTTGCTGTGTGTTTGAAAGGAAACTTTCCATTTGTCCACTTTTTTTAGAGCTTTTGTCCAAGTTGGTAATATTAGTGCAGCTTTCTCAATTGCACTTTTCTGGTTATACGAATTCCAATTTAATCCGCTTGACATAACATATTGCCATAGATTTTTCTCATTTGTAATGTTGTTGTATTGGTCAGTGGAAACATTGTCCAAAATTTTCCCCAGTGTGTGATGTTTCTGTTACGCGTATTACTATTTCGTCCACCCTCTCAATGTTTACAGTTTGTGGGTAAGCACACGCGTGGAAGTATGAATGCAGATGCACTTCAGAAAGAAATAGGGTAATGTAAAAAAAATCGATATGATCGTCTAGATGGGCCAGATAGGGGTTTGAGTCATGGAGACAAAGAGGCGAGAAATCAACTTTTCCCATAATGTAACCAAAGGGATAATGAATAGAGAGAGGCATCCTTCAGACTTCCGATATTTTCATGCATATGTTCAAACGCATAAGCAATCAGTGTGTAGTCAAACTGATCTCTCTATTGCCAGAAGAGTTTTTTTTTGAATTCCAGGACTATTTTCCCAGGTGAATGTCTTAATGTCATTAAGGCTTTCCACTAAGATCGTCAATCAGATAAATTATGAAATACAGCCGACTGTTGATTCGAATTGAATGAAGCATAGTGATGATGCTAAGTAAGAGCTGGTACTTGTCAAGATCGGGTAATTACTTTCATCTTTATTTCTCTTCTAGACGGAGCGCGATGTTTCGGTTCGTCAACGAGCGGCCGATCTCCTCTACGCTATGTGTGATCGTTCAAACGCCCAAGCTATAGTGGGAGAGATGCTCTCGTATCTTGAAACTGCCGATTACTCCATTCGTGAAGAGATGGTTCTTAAGGTGGCTATTTTGGCTGAGAAATACGCCACAGACTACTCCTGGTACGTGGACACTATTCTCATGCTTATTCGTGTTGCTGGTGACTACGTGAGTGATGAAGTCTGGCATCGGGTGGTTCAAATTGTTGTCAATCGGGAAGATGTTCAGGCGTATGCTGCGAAAACTGTTTTTGATGTAAGTCAACTGCTTACTTATCATCTTGGTAAGCCTCCTCATGGTTTTCGGTACATCATTTACTGAAAGCGTATCCTTGGCACTTGTGTCATTTAGCTTCTAAGCCCTTGGTGTGATAGGAGCTACATCCATGGTTTCAATACTACTTGAGATTTCCTAGTTAAATTGCAAAGTGTTATCAAAGTTGCTCTCTTTCCCCTAAAATTTCTACAAGTTTCGGTTGAAGAATCCTTATTCCCGTGTAGAAATAAGCATTTGGTTACTTCTGTCATGTGAATGTCATCTTCACTCTAGCAGTTGTCTTCTATATGGATCTACTATTAGTTGAAGTAGGTCACGTATTCATTTACTGAATTGATTTTCGGCCAGGAAACTCGATTTTTTTTCTCTGCTTGTTATTTTTAAACCCGACCAACTCATCTTTTTTTGCTACTTATTTATTATATCTATTGCCGCCTGCTACCTTGATTCTAATTTATGCCATGACTCACTGGGAGAGCCGTCTCTACCATTTACGCGACAATTCTTCTCTTCATGTATATGTCTTCTTTTTCAAAATCCTGCTTTAAAGCAGAGTCTGTAATCCATTTGATTCTACTTTTATCCTCTCTCGTGCACCAGCAGGTCTTCATTCCTCTAACTGGTACCAAATAGCTCCAGCCATCTTTGGTCTTAAGGTCTTTCTCGTGCGGGTGTTTGCGCATTTGTTTATTCCATATTCGGAGATCAATGCAGTATCCTTAAGTCTCACCTTTTTTGTGAATTAAATGTAATGAACTGTTCCCCCTCTTTTAATTAGATGCACCTGCAAATGGCATCTTTAATTACAATTCCAGCTTTGTAAAGTTGACATTTTAATCAATTGCATTTCGGAAGGTAATGGTTTTCGATGCCTTCTACGGTTAATTATATTAACTTAATTTAATGTTTAGGGCTTTCGTCCAAATCGAGGTTTTAATCCACTTAATGTTTCCACATCAAATTTTGATGAGTAGATATGATCTTAGTTTGTGACTTTTTCTCTCCTTTTTCTGTTTCCTGTACACTAAGTGAATCACAGGGCGAACGAGACTTAGCCTTTTGATCCATGGTGGTTTTAGAGCATTTAAAGGTGCGTTTTTTCGTGCGTGACCGGAAAGTTCTCACTTCTTCGGGGGCGCAATAAAATTTCACCTTTGCTTTAGTGTCTTGTCTGCCCTCTCTAGGTGCGCATATTAGTCATAACAATCGATCACCATCGGTACAAACTCATGCTCATTTTTATGACTTGAGAAGAGTGCTATTTTTTTCTCCTAAACATGGAAAGTGTTTCTGTAGATTGTAGTGCTTAAATCCATAATGGTTGTCTTTTTATCTTCCGTTTTTGCTTTTCCTTACCTAGGCTCTTACGGCTCCAGCCTGCCATGAAAACATGGTGAAAGTTGGCGGTTATATTCTCGGCGAATTCGGAAATCTTATCGCCGGTGATGCTCGCTCTTCGTAAGTTCAAATTTGTTATTCCCAAAGGCATAGCACTTTATGCATCCTGTCTCTATATTCCACGCCTCATTTTTAGAAATTAAAGATAGTGAAATGCCTGTCTTTGATGTTGAATTATTTGGCCAACAATTTGAAAGTGGCCTATGTATCACGCTTAGAAAATTAGTAATAGTTCATTGAATTGAGAAGCAAAATCCAATTTGACAATTTTATCATTTCTCGTTACATTGGGGGACTTGGCGTGTCAAATTGGATGCGAAAGAATGCTTAAGTGGTGAGTCCGAATGTTTTCTCATGAAAATGCTTCAGAACTTCTGAGAAGTTAATTTCCCCAATTTCATCCCAATCAAAACTGTTCAGAATTTTCTATCTACCAACTGTAGATATGAGCGAATGCTTTGAAATTGAATTTCTTTTAGCCAGAAGAAAATTTCGTTTAGAGATTGGAAATGATAAACGAGGCTGAACCCTTTAATGTCGAATTATTTTTTGAAAAATGCACCCGACCGCACTCACATTGTGTAGAATTCCAACTCTTATATATATGAGGATTTTATGCCTTCTTTCTCATTGTTTTCCACTCTGGAATACCCTTAAAATTTACCTCGAAATATGCAAATCCACAAATGTTCCTAATCAACGTTGAAAAAGTCTTCTCCCGTTATCTTCCGCTTATCATGCAATTAATGCTGCATAAATGGGGTGTGCAATAGACTTACCTCTACGTGATGCACCCTGGGCAACGTATACTCATACGGCAAAAAAGTCTGTAAACCGGAAGTTGACTTCAAACTACCATGACCCGATTGTATGTAATATTCCACCACTTCCACAGCACTCACCTTATCTTTTCCCTATCTTTGTGTCTGTCTTTTTTGCATCAGTGAATCACTCTTCTGTTCCGTTTCCCCCCCCCCTCGACTTTTTGTGATTTTGATGTTCCTTCCCCCTCTGTGAAGTCCGAAGTCAACTAAAGGGCCAATGATAATTATTATAAAGCCTGCCATTTGATATATTTAATATTGCATAAATAGTTTTCAGTTGCTATGATAATTTGCAACTTAGATTTCAGTGATAAACAATCTTTGAGATGGGATTACAAAATAATTCCTGTCATTCCAAGCTCATATTGAAAAGTAAAATTAGGATAGCTAAATAAATATACCTTCTCGGTCTCTTGCAGAGATTGTTGCCTCCACGAAATATATGGATTCAAGGTGCTTCAGATCATTCAATGAGACGGCACTATTTAAATATGTGAAATTTCACGTTCCTTTGACGGGTTGCTCTTCCTAAAGTGATTTTGCCATTCATATTATTGGTATTTTCTTGTGATTACAACTTCGAAATCTCTCCACGAAGATAACTGGATTGCTTCATTGATCACCTCCGATGCACCACTGAGCTCTGCTGTCTGAATTTTTCCTACGCTAGTAACCATCCCGCTGCTATTCCGATTGAATGATTGCAAATCAGAACAACTTAAACGGTATTTTACTGTTTGCAAAAGTAAATCTTCCGAGTTGGTTATGTCCAACCTTATGATTCGATCAACCAATCAATCAACCTCAAACACTGCTGAATTTAAACGCACATCTTCAAAAGAGGAATTAAGGCATCGAGTTAGTAAGTGTGACATTTAAAATGTGATCTAACTACAGTGAAATTAATCTCTTGGGTTCAGGTGAATTGAGGCGCTTCCGATACATTGATTCTTCTTCCATTCTTTTTGTCCTGCTTCCCTACGTCACTTTTCAAAAATATTGCATTATTTCAAGGTTCGAGATGGCTCTCCATGATTAAAAAAAGTATTTTTTTTGTCATGGGAAGTAATAACAACAATAGCAACGACAAATTTTACGCTAATAAACAATGTCGTGAGGGGCTGTACAAGCCGAATTTTCCTGGAATGAACTTTTCAACTTCAATCCTGACTACTATTAATCTATAAATTCTTTCCTCTCCTTATAAAGTGGAATTTTTTTAATTTCACACTTGAAGTGGTTTTGGGAGATTAGGAATGCATGTTCTTTTTATGTGTGAGAATGTATGACAGCCGAAGTTTCGATAATCAGAACTTTTTACCTCCTTGTCAGATCTTATCTATCACCGTAATCAATAATTGTGTATAAATGATCATTTTCTTAACCCTTTAACGCCCGAATTATTTTTTGAAAAATGCGACCGACCGCACTCGCGCGTCTCACAGTAGACTGATCCAGCCAACGTGATGGGTTTTGGTGGTATCAGGCGAAAGGCTATATACACACATTGAACGTTTCAAACAGTAGTAGCGCCTTCTGTTACAAGTCTGGTACCAATGGGGCTTATTATGAAAGAGGACCGTACGGTCGTAAGGGTGTTAAAGAGTTAAATAAAGCCGTTACCACTGCGTTCATTACACCCAAATTGAAGATAATATGCTTTCATTACGAATTAACATAGTTTACTAGTTTAAACCTAGAAAACATGATTAATGAAAACTCTACATCCATATGTGGTTGATTTAATGTCTACTGCACTTTGATGTCTTTAAAAATTTCTCAATTCTTCTTCTGCGTAGACCGAAAATGCAGTTCGAGCTGATTCATAGTAAGTACCACCTTTGTACTCCAACCACTCGTCAACTTCTCCTCTCCACCTACGTCAAGTTCATTAATCTCTTTCCCGAGTTAAAGGAGACAATCGTTGAAGTGCTCTCGCAGAATAGTAATTATCGGAGTTCCAATATCGAAATCCAACAGCGCTCTGTTGAATACCTTTCTCTGTCGAAAGTCGTTACTGAAGACATTCTCGTAAGTAGACCTATTAAAATGTTTTTTGTTCTTACTTTGATAGAATAGCAGCTTGAATGCGCAAGCGTAAGGTGGAAATAACGCCAGCGTTTATCCTCTGGAGAAAAGCTTTGCTTTAATAACTCCAACATTTTCCATGTGGGGACCATAGCAAGAAATCCAAATTCCTTTTAATTTCCCAGTGCCGTTGACTATTCCACTCATCGAGTGTGTAGTGGTGGAAATTAAATCAATGCTACTGCTCCACTTTAAATAATGGTTGCCACCTGAAAGCATGCTAAATTGATTCAGATGCACTAAGTCTATTGGCAGTCTTTCAAATTTCAAACTTTAAAACTATAAACATCCGGTTAACAAACTTATTTCACTAGTAACACTATTCGTTTATGGTGTAGGCAACTGTTCTCGAGGAGATGCCACCCTTCCCTGAACGCGAATCAAGCATTCTGGCAAAACTGAAAGCCAGGAAACCCGATTCGGACATTCTTGTTAGCGGTGTTAAATCAACCACCAAGGCGATTACGGCGGCTCCAACAAGCGACGTGGAGAAACCCTCACTGGTAAGCGAAGGATTTATTGTCGTTCGCGCATTTTGCTTCTCTCGCTCGTGGTGGCCGGTTTATGGTGATTTGTTTGTGCTCTCATCGGCTACAATCGGATTGGCTAGTGGGTTGGGAGAGCGAATAATATGCGAGTCTGCATTTTTTGTTGGGAGGGGGGGGGGGGGGGCGGATCCAGTTTTTGATAAGCTTTTCGGTACAGCACGATGCGGATTGGCCCATTTAAAGACCTTTCTTCTGATTAACTTTAATCGAGTTAAAGTTGAAGTATATATCTGGTCTGGGAAGATGGTGGGGAGTGGTTAAGGTAGAGCATTTTGTTTTTGCTTTTTTCAATCATAAGATATGCGCTTAAAAGCTTTGTTACCTCAAGGTAACCTCATGGGAAAGGCCTAAGCTCGTAGAAAGTGAAAAAAAAACACTTCAAAACTGACATCAGTTCCTTCAGCATCCCTACTTGCATTGTGTTTATAGTGGTCTAATGGCGATTTTCATTCCAGGGTACGTTGATTCGGTCTTTATCGGTTATTTCTTCTCCAGGCACAAGTTCAAACAACTGTGTCCACATTCTTGTCTACTTTTCTTTCCTTCTTCTTTTTTATTTTTTTTATTTTTTCCTATTATTATGAACGAACTTCCCATTCAATCATGGTTAACAATTTCATCAGAATTTTAAATTTAGTATTCTTACTGTGACCACCTACACACCTGCACAAGGCATATTGAAGGAAAGTCTGCCGTAACATCCTACTACACACGGCAGTGCTAAACAAATTGCACTGGCCACTCAAATTAATATAAACAGCTAATAAGTCAGGCAGCCAGGCACACCGCAAGTGTGTATTGATCAGGTGCGGCCACAGATGGAGACAAGTTTACAAGGTTGTTGGCTCACCTGTTAATTTCCCATATTCCTTTTACTTCACCTTAGACGGCTTCTTTAAAGTGCGTTACACTTCTGTATACTGAAATCCTAGATACCGAGTCTGCTTTCCTTATTTGTTTTCGTCTTAGAGATAGCTGCTATTGCAATACCTTTTTTATCTAAGAGTGATGGAACACTCGGGGAAGAGATCATGAGGGAGGGAGGGGAGGTGAGGGATTGGAAGTGACTGTGTTTGAGCATGGATGAGAGGTAACTTTGAAGTGAATAATGAGTTGGTGTTTTATGATTACAATGGGGATCTACTTTTTTATATGATTGAGTTACTCTGTGTTCGAAAGGTGATCAAAATAAATTTGCCCTTTTTTTGACTTAGAATCGTGAAAACAACGGCACAGCTGAAGCCGACTTGCTTGGTCTTGGCTTGCCTTCAGCGAGCACTGACAGCACCAAGGCGCTTCCTCCCCCACCTTCCAACAACAATCTAATTCTTGCTGATATTCTTGGCAACGGTGTGATAGAATCAGCTGTGATTCAAGCTTCTCTACAAACTCGTTCAATATCCCTCATTGACCTTGACATGGACTATATCCCGTTCGTTTTATTTTACTGCCTTTTGTTCTGCCATAGTCATTTTTTGTCGATTGTTGGAGTGGGACGTAAGGCTACCACGCAAAATAATGTGGGGTTCTTCGTTTGTCAGGCTACAATTTGCTGAAAGAGTAGTTCACAAATAAAATACGTAATTAGATCACAGTTATCGTCTTGCTACTCACTCTAGACAACTTAAAATTGTTACTCTCAATTGTCGTTCGCATACTACTTAACCACTTGCAAGTACGCGACCAAATACCACTTATCCATATACCATTTCTCCTAGTAGTCCACCTTCTGAGGTTTATTGCTCGTTAGTGGCGGTGCGTGTACTTCATTGGATGCTTAATTTGTTTGTGCACGTGTCGGACTGTTAGCTGGACTGACATTGTTGTTGGCTTTCCAATGAATTCCCAAGCTGTGCATTATAGTGCGACTTCTTCCCATGAGTTGCGAAATTATACAAGATCTATCATTACTTCACTATATTTCGATTTGAATAAATTAATGGGCTCTCTAAGCACTTAGCTACAAGAAGCCCCAAATAAACCGAGGAGTCATGACCAGCCATGGAGTTAAAGCGACCGATTAAATTGCATGGTTTATAATCTCACCCTTGACCCTGGTTGTCAAGCCATTTAATCAGACACCTTGTATTTCTCACTGAAAATACAGTCATACTCCTTATAAGCATCTGTCCAGTTCCATGGTTCTGGAATACAAAGCATAACACTTGATGTTTTGATTTTATTGACAGTACTTTGTGCTGTTCTCCCTTTTGCTAATGCTTTCCTGTTGACACTTAGTTTCAGCCTTTAATCACTCACCTCAGCAAACTTCACTCCACACTTTTTCTCCCTTCTTCATTTAATTAGTGCGCTCAACTTTTATCAATCGCATACGATCGAAAACGAACATGCAGATTTCGATTTCATTAATGTTTTAGAACGCTCGCTTTCAATTTCGCTTTCGTTGAGTCCATTCGAACTGCTACCTTTTTGAGGTTAATCGAGTTAACAGTGTTAAAGGCTAACAAGTCCTTTTTTTCGTTCCCTTTAGAGTTCCACTTAAACGGACAATGAAATAATTTATGTTTCTGATTTTTCTTTTAATTTAATTTGTATCATTTTCCAAGCCCTCACTCACAGCAACCCCTTGGCTTGGCTTTTTTGACTAGACAAAAACCACTTAACCTATTCCTCAACCAAAGAATGCTCCGTTCTGTCTTTGAATTGTAGAGTTTAGGTTTGGATGTTATTTTACCTCTTGCATATTGGTTGGCTTTGTTGATTCCAATTCTAATTGTAATTTCTTTTTCCTAAATCAGACTGATCTACAAATCCCAAGGTGTATTGTTCGAGAACGCCCTTATCCAAATCGGCTACCGTTCAGAGTTCCAAGGTAACCTCGGTCGAGTGCAATTGTTCTACGGAAACAAGAGTGGTGTCGCCATTACCTCTTTCAATTCAAAGGTTGTCTTCACTGAGGTCTGTCCTTCCACAACTAATAGCCCTTTAAATCTCGACTTGCGTCCAGCTCCCGCTACAATTGAGGCTGAGAAACAAGTGCCTCAGATACTCAACATTGAATGTCTGATTGATTTCGCGGAAATTCCCTTGTTAGATATCAGCTATACGTAAGTGAACACTCAGGTCAACTTTGTGGTATGTGTTCCTTTCGAAATATTAAATCTAAATGTTGCGAAATTTTACGTTTTTTAGGAACCAAAATGGATCGGATCACAAGTCCTTACCTCTACCCGTGTTTTTGACTAAATTTTCTCAACCTGTGCCAATGGATCAACCGACATTCTTTGCTCGATGGAAGCTACTTTGCCAGTAAGTGCGCCACTTTGTCGTATTGTGCGTGTTGTGCTACTTAATTTACTTTTCCTAAACTAGTGGGAGCTTTGAAATATTCTGGTTCTAGTGTACATAGGAGAGAGTGATTATGGTAAGTCTAGAGACCTGTGAATGAAGAGACTAATGCCCCGCCGTCCAATGTAAATATCTACAGAAATTTTCCAAAGTTTAAAAGTTGCGAGAACAATCAAGTGAGCTGGTTTGCCGCAAGAAGAAATACCAGAGTTATAAATAGAATGAAATCAAAAATTACTAGACGAGAGGTGCTTTTTGGATTAAAAAGGTTCCTTGCGATAGTGTTAATCACTGCTGAGCTAATTTACAGCGCGATACGCTGTGATGTTGAATCATTTAACAATTTTCTTAGTGGATTGAAAATTTGCAGTTCGAGAGAGACTCATGTGCAAGCATTTTCTGTATCCCAGTAGTAATCGTATTTCAGCGTCTTAAACAATTTTACAGTAGACCGTCAGCTCAATTAGCGTGTGTTAAAAAGCAACTTATGGGCAATCTTTTTAGGCCCGGACAAGAATGTCAAAAGGTGGGTGGAACCAAACTCTCCTTCAACTTGGATGATCTTAAACAACGGGTGAGTGTGTGTAAAAAGTCTTTGTGCCGCCTCCTGTCTTAGTGATTCGCTTTCAGTGATTCAAGCATTTATTTTATTTTTTTTTAGATTGGTGCATCGGGGTTGAGTATTCTGTCCGATATTGACCCTAACCCGGCAAATATTGTCTGTGCTGGTGTGGTACACACTGCGTGTCAACAAGTTGGTGTTCTTGCACGCATAGAATCAAGTGTAAGTTTATGGGATATTGTGTTATTTCATGCATTTTTTGAGCGCATGGTGTAAATAATTGGAATCGAGTACTTTTTATCGCATTATCTTTAGAAGAGACAGCCTTTTATTTGAGCCTATTCTTGTTCATTATGTGAAAATTGCGATTGAATTTATTATTGTCTCTATTTGTCACCACAATGTATGGTTGATTTCTTTGTTGATGTATAATTTCAATCAAGTCCGCCTATGGGCAGCAAATAACTTAGTGCAACTGGCATTCTTTATTTTGACGGATATTACCATGTCGAAATCGTGTAAATGGTTTTTAGCGTTGGGAATGCAGCAAATTTAAGCCGATTGCGTAATTCAAATTTTTTCAGACAAAAAACACGATAGTCACCACAAAGCCGACAAGGGATTTTGTTCTCCCAAAGCGCAGGTATTATCTAGCCTTTCTTCATTCCTCCCTCAAAAAAAAAACTGATTTTCACAATCATTTCAGTCAATAACTAATAACTTCTATTTATTATTCCATAGTCCTAAATATCTTCACATATCTTATGGTCCGTTATTATATAGGAATTGAATTATATGTCCCACAATCCCCTCAAACAATGAACTCTAGATCAATCGTAATTCACAACTAAGAAGGACCCCCTTCGGATGTCATGAACAATTTACGGGTTAATACTGATCTCAGTAGAGCGGAAAGCAGATATTCATTCAGGTTACCTCAATGGTGTTTCTTACGGATGTGATAAATAAAGCTAATGTTGAGTAGTACTCGATAGGTTCTTATTGCATATGCCTCGTAGTTAGCTACATTTTGGGCAACTCAGAGCGACACACGTCCAGAAAGACAAAAGACACCTCGAAATGCAGAATGTCATGCAGCTAAGTCGTTTTCTCCCATTTTAGAATTTCCGAGTGACAGTACGAAGCACCAAAGCATCCGTTTCCGAATGCATCTGTTCTATTCTCCTCACTGAGATAAGATAATTATCTATCGAAATAGACGACAATTCTTCAGCAATCTAGTCTAACTTCCATTCGGAAATGTCTTCGCAAAGCATCACTGTCGTATCTCGCATTTCAATTTTCTGGTGATTAAAGCTCCAACTGCTGATTTAAATACTTGCGACCGCCTCCCCCTGCTCTCCTTTTATTGGTAGTTGTACTTTGATGTCGTATTCTTTTGTGTGTACTTCTCACAGTGAAAATGAAAAAAAGATACGTGAATCAACTTCTCTTGCCCCTCCTACTCCCTTTCCTCATTCCTCTATTTGTGTTGTGATCAATTTTCTCTAACCTTATTAATACTACGATTTCTTTGTCTTCAAAACAAATAAAATTACACTTTCACATCAACTACTATCTCTATCACAAAAAGAAATGGAATACAACATATATACTATAGTATAATAATCGAAATATCTACAATTTCACGAGAAGCGTTACATTTGTTGCTGGGCTATACGGGTTGCGTATTCTTGGAAACGTTTGCGAAGAAATACTGAAACGTCAATATAGCGTTCTGCGCAGTTTTTAAGACAGTTGGCTCGCTTATCGTCAAACTTGGCACCGGGTGAACCCGTATAGCACAGATCCCAACAGCGACTAGTCAGTTGGGAGACCTGACTTTGGAACTCCGCCTGAGTTTGGAGTTGCTGCAGAGCTGTTTTCATTTCATTGTCGCCGGCGGAATTAGATGCGGAGGATTGGAAGGATGAATCATCACCAAATCCTGTATTAGAGGAGCCAGAATCGAACCTTAAAAAAATAAGCAATAAATTTGGCTTATAATAATATTCTAAGAGAAAATTGTTTGAAGATAGGCCATTACGATAAGCAATTGCCAAATAAAGTAAGACAGAGTTAACAAACCCAAAAGACATTCCCACGCAGACTCAATTGGTGATTTATAGGCTAACCAATAATATTATACGCTGCGGGTAAGCGAAATATTTTAAAGTAAATATTATTTAATCGTAACTCCAAGGATAAATATATTCAATAATTTTAATGGTTCAGTTGTCCTACTTAGTATTATATTTAATCGAATTTGGTCTTTGAGATTTATCACTATTACTCCATGCAATTGCTAAATCACGATAACCGAACACAACCATATTATCTACTTATTACACCTACATACGTTAATTCCTACGCTAATTTTTTTATTTCATCTTAGAACCTAGTTTTGATTTCCACAGTAATCCACTTTCTAAATTATTTTCTTTAACATAAGTGCAAACGAAATTAAGACGTCATCTTTAAAATATTTTATGATCAAGTTCGAATTTTGATAACAAACAAAATACTCATTTCCTTCTATCTTTTTCTCAAAGCCTAAAAATGTGCATTATTCTCATTTTATTTTTTTTTGTTAATTAAGATATAACTTTGGAGTTAGTTAGTAAGCTAGTATTTATTTTTATATTTTTGAAGTAAAAGAGGGACAATATGTTGCTATATCATTTAATGATAAGCGATGTGACACGAGTTAAAAGGAACTTGTTGTCTCCTATCCTAATTTGGATCACGAGTAGCAGGACATCTTACCGTGCATTGACAGTTACTGCTTACAACATATTTGTAACTTTATAAATTTTTTATCAGTTAAGGTACGTTTAATCAAAACGTAGAATTATATTTAGAATAATTTTGCAGATCTTGATCTAATTTAATGTTTAAAAAGTTGAATCAATAGGGCAATATGCTACTATTCTAAATGTTTTATGGGGTTCATCTTAAGAACCGATAGTTGAACACAAATAACAGTTTTACATTTTAGGAAAAACTGTATGTTGTACTATAAAATAAGTTTAATAAGCCATGTAAAACTGCATCCAGTGAAGATTCCAACAACCATAAAGGTGGTTAACAGACTTGCCCATCGTGCTCTTTCTGGAGGCAATTTCTAAAATATTTACGCATAATAAACATTTAATGTAAATTGCGAACACGCGAAAACCCAACTCTTTAATAGTGAGGAATAAGCGTAACTATGGCATATAAGTGTGCAAATTCTGCTTACTGCTGACTGAAAATTCAATTACTAAAGAACACTATTAACTCTACGAGAGCTATCCAACATCTTGTTTAGAAGCAATAACTAACGAACAAATCCGCTTACCTTTTCCAAAGGGATAAGTTTAATTAACTTCAATAATCTAATGTTCCATATGCTATACGCCATGACCAGAGAAGAGAAGTATCCGTCGGTAAATGCAAAGACAATTGAGCGGAATACGTAAACATGGTCATTGACTAAGAGCAATCGCATTTTCTGGACCCCATTATATTGATCATTTAAGATTAAGGAGAACGGGATAAATCCGAATCGGAACATTGTCGATATTCAGAGGATAGGGAATCCTGGCTGTGTAAAATTAACAAACATTTTTGTGATACCATTATTACTAAAATAGTTTAAACAGATTAATTATTGTTTATTTTTCGAAACACAGGTGTTAGTTATTGATTGAGCAGATAACTATTTTTAGTTACATCTCCAAATAAACTATATGCCTATAAACAGTGAAAAGTACAGTGAGAGGTGAAAAGTCCTTGTGGTTTAGACAGTGTGGTCAATTTTAAGCAGACTAGGGAAACAAAAGATCACAATCACTCAAATGTATCTTTAATGTGGTAAAATTCGTTTACCGAATTGCGTAACATTCAGGAACCACGTTTCATCGGGGTAGCATACACACGCTCAAATTAAGAGGTTACGGTAATAGATCTCAAAACGCGCAAGTGAATATCATTTAACAGGCTTAACAGGATTTGAATAAATATTCATGGAGACTTTGAAATTCCCACCTGTACCTAACGTGACCGTTGGCAAACACTTTGGTATTGTAGTCTAAATATCCAGCACTGTTCATTCTCATCTCCACGAGCGTAAGTTCCCACCTCAAGGAA
The DNA here is from genome assembly GCA_000469805.3 of Hymenolepis microstoma. NCBI lineage: Eukaryota > Metazoa > Platyhelminthes > Cestoda > Cyclophyllidea > Hymenolepididae > Hymenolepis > Hymenolepis microstoma. The sequence goes on along the minus strand of LR215995.1, from coordinate 1,261,608 downwards.
GGTTAGGCATAAAGAAGTTCTGCACAAGGTCACCAATTATGCAGGAATGTCTGCAGAAAACAAAACACTGCTTTTGAATTATCGACAGGACCTCTTTCTTCCGGAATCAACCGTTTTCTGGGTCTTCCTCTACCAAATTTCCGATTTGTCTTATAAAAGCTGTCAGTGCAGCATGAGAGTTAAACACTTTTCTTAGCAGCGAAAATTAACGCTTTTACCTTAATTGAATATCGAGCTAAAACTTACTTACTCTGGATTCCCATTTTCCACATTTTCATCAGCCTCAGGGTCGGTAAGATCCACATTCCCTGAAACGCTCTCAGTTTGGATAAATTTACTTCCCAATTATTAATTCTACTAATAATTCTCTTTTGAAGAAATGCCTTCATTCGGTTCATCTTCGCCTATGAGAAGCTGTCAATCCAGAACAACAGTAGCGAGCAAATTCTCGTTAGATTAATAGCTCGTTACCACCAATTAAACTGATAATTGCATTACTGTCTATCTGCTGTAAGGCTAAAATTTATTTAAAATGGCAATGCTATGTTATCAAAGAGATGGAGTACTTACTTGGTGTTGAAAAGCAAAGTTGGTGCCGATGCATTTGGTAACGTAGGTGTGTGGCGATTGAAATTAGAAAGTTCTTGTTATGATTAGGGTTGCTTGTGTGTCGTCATACGCAAAGGGGAGAAAGTAAGCCACGATTTGTAGTCGCCACTCTGTTCATCCCGGCTCCAACTCTGAAAGTGTGCTTAAATTGTGTACGATGCTACAGTACTAGAATTCATCGTCTGTGAAGTTAGAGTTCACGGGTTCGGTGTTCGTTGGTGCTAACACAGAGAGCGGAAGGTCCAGTGGGACTGATAGAGTTTCTCATCAGAGAGGTTGTATGAAGTTGTTTCTCTGTTCAAAGCGGATGCTGGAAAGTGAGATCAATCTCACTCGTATTCAATGCTCGCGTGGACTTTAAAGATATACATACTATCTTACGTTACACCTCGGTGCTATAGTGACGTAGATGAGCTTTGTTTGGTACAATGACACAACTCAGCCACACTAAATAGCGGCTTGTCATTGACAAGATGATATGCAGTACAAATGTCATCTTTCTGACTCTAACTACTTACTTGGCATTAACGGACTTTTTACATATATCACTCAGTGACTGATTACACTAAATGGAGATCTCAGCTGTTTTCATATTCATTGAATAGTAAAATCCAACCAAATGGTAATATTTAAATACTGTTCGATTAAAAAACCTTCATCATACCACCCCTTAATTTATTCATCGGTTTAGTGAATTGATGTTTTCTCAAAGCTATATCACATTTGCAACTAATATCACAAGTTGTCAAACAAGGTAAATCAGAATGTCATCAGTGACACACTTGTCTCTTTTGAATCAAATAATTCTTTTACCTGTGCATTCGAGTTAACAATACTCAGTTGTACTCTTTTAAAATACGAAAATGAGAAGATAAAATATCATGGTTTTTGACTTGACGGGTGACAAGCGGAAGCCCTCATCACCAAATATTTATTTATATCAAATGACAGGTTTTATCTTAGTTATCATTAGTCCTTTATTTGGTTTCGGGCTTCACAGAGAGGGAGAGCACCGAAGTCACAAAAATTCGAGAGAGGGGAGGAACAGAAGAGTGATTTACAGTTGTAAAAGAGGGAGACACAAAGGTAGAGAAAAAGGTAAGGTGTGGTGAGTACTGTGGAAGTGGTCGAATATGACATACAGTCAGGTCATGGTAGCTTGTAGTCAACCGCCGGATTATAGACCTTTTTGCGTATGAGTATACATAACCCAGGGTCACCACTTGAAGGTAAGTCTATCGCGCACCCTTCATCACCAAATATCGGTATTACAATAATTAGTCTAACCTTAACTCTCTCGTTTGGTACACATGGCACATGTCCTGGACACTGCATGGAGCAAAATACTGAATTTCGCTGATTGCTTGCAAATATTATGCAACACCATGAAATAAGGAAATGGAAGAGCAAATTTCTAGATTTTGTAAATCCACGAACTGTAAACTTAATACATGACTTTCACAATTAGCAGGTTGTGATTTTTCGAAAAATATTTCGTTACTTTTAAGAGTTAAATAGTTTGTGAAGGGCAAAAATGATTGAACCAAGAAATCTTATGCGCTCATGAAGGCATTGAGAATTTTAATGCCTTTTATCGTGCGTGTGCTCTAACTTTAAGAAATTGTTGGCTTCGTTCTAGAAAAGATTTGAAACGCTATTAAGAGTGGAAATGTACTAGTTTATACAGCTCTTCAATATTAACATTAGAAAAGAGATTTTATTATCAGTAAAAACGAGCCATTGATCAGAACATTGAAGTTTGCAATAGAAGTAGATGATTAAAGAGACAATAACTGATTGTTTAAGGTGTACTTATTTCTTGAATGCTAGTGAGTCCTGACGGTTTGAAAATCCTCGTTAGAAATAATAGTGCTCAAGAAGAAACTGTTCTTGTTGGAATGTAGGAAAGACGACCACAAATATTCTCCTAGGTCTCTGTCTTTTTTGCAACACAGACACTGGCATGCACTCCAGTACTAATATAGTTACGCGTGTATCCACTCAATCACCCTTCACTGAATGAGTAAAGTCGTCCTTCCTTGACGACAATGGCCAAAGTCATCGTTCCAACTCTTCACTGTGCTCCTCATGTCTACTCACAAAGTCGGAGTAGAGCCAATTCCAAAAGGATCTTCTTTCCCTTTCACCAAATCAGTTTCATTGGCTTTAGTCTCACTAGACAGTAGATAGGAAGAGGAGGAATCTCGTTAAGACATTCAGATGAGTCACTAATTAGCTGACGAGCCATTTACCCACTCTAAGAACGTCATAGGTACTCCTGCCGTTTACCCAAACTTGGTTTGTTTTCTTCACTTTAACGGTGGGACCACAGAACAAAAACCACAAGGCGTCAAAATCGATAGGCAGATATTAAAATGTTTATTTTCAATCAGACAGTCGGATTCATACGTCCGTGTACGTTCTGAGTTGACCATGCCATGTCAAACAAATACCTCGCCATTCCTCTACAGTCTCCCTCCTCCACATTCTCCCTCGAGACCCTACAACTGCCTACGTTCTACAGGTGAGAGAGCAGCACGCAATCGCCAATCAGGGCGAATGCATAGCTGAAGTCATCCACGACCTACTTCGCTCACTTCAAATTCATGTGCACAACCACTGCTAACGTGAACAACACCCAATAAGTAGATTGAGCACGACTGCTGCGAGTGTGAGCCAGCACTCCAAAGAAACGTTCACTAAAGGGACACATTTCCCATTCCAACCTCTTTAACTTAGGACTCACAGTCAATTCTTTTTTTCTATGTTACGAATCGTGTATGCTCACTTTCCGTGTCAACGCTATTCCATTGCCAGAGACTCCTCATTTTGTAGACCTTGTGCATATATGAACTACTGGTGAACTACCCTGCTGAGGGTTTGTAAACTACCTCCACGGACTATCAGTTGGCATTATTCATAGTCATAAGTGGGTCGGCATCTGACAGTCTTCAACCATTTGCTTCCACTTCCACTTAGCGAATACGTACACCTTTATTTGCCTGGCTACTATCAATGTATTTCACACCTAACGCAACCACACAGACGTCCACAGACATTGGCATCCATACAAGAGTACTATATATAACGAAGCACTACCTGAACCCCGATGACACTTATGGCTCTTAAACCGTAGACATAGGTTAAATGGGACACGATCATTGCACCAGCTCAATGCACGATGAGTTTAATATGTGCACATACACGATATGGCATGTGGGCAAGCAAACACGCTACCGAGATCTAACTACAAGCTTTCTAACTCCAACAATTTTCTCCTACGCTATTGGTGCAGAGGTTGTCGCAGCCGTTGACGACAGACTTGCTCTCCAAATGATCATTGGGAAAGAACTTAGAGTGTACACAATTCGATTGTGAATTCTCGTTAATGAGTGTCAGACAAGTATTATTTTACGCTATTTCCCGCACCAGGAGTGCGCAACTTGAGCACCTACTATCTGTCTTAGAAGTGGAAGCCGGAGGATGCACTTGCTGAGTCCATTAGAAATTTGGCTGAGCTAACAAATTCCCGTCCACTTTGGAAAGAATTTCCACTCACTAAATTCCATCATCCACTTTGTATTCAAACACTACCCACCTTGAATCCAATTGTTTTTCTTGGGGTCTCAGTGTGTTCTGTCGAAGTTCAGGTTCTCGTCTTCGCGCAGAATATTTACACTTCTGTTCATTCGTTTTACTTATCAAATGTTTCAAAATTCTTTTATTTAACACACAAAAAGGTCGACTCTTCACAACATGTACTACTTACGATTAAATGGTTAATATAATGGGAAAGAAGTTCTACAAACTGGAAAGCAAACATTCTATTCACTGGAGTAATCGAGTAAAGTCGCAATATTTTGAGTTGATTCCTTTGTGAGCTAAGTTGTTCGGAAATTAGAGGTGACCGTTGAATTCCATATAGTTAGCATTGCAACATTGGCCATAATGCACGTTCTTGTCAACTGAAATAACAACCGGGCTCGATTAGAGGTTGCAGTGGCTGGGAGGAAAGTTGCACAATGTCTTTAGACGGTTGGACAATAGAACGAGAGAGCTGTGTTCCGACGAAGAAGGCAGGTTTAGAAGAAGGCTCCAGATGTGCCCGTTTTAACCTGTACGATGTGCTTCCATACGAAACGGTCGGTGGTTGGTAGCATGGATGCTTGAGTGCGACAGTCCATTGGAATGGTCGAAAATCTTCCGGCGGTGTGCTTGCAGGACGAAGTCTCGGCTTGCCGGTTGAAGAGTCGCCATGGGTCCGAGTGTTGAAGTCCTGTGGAAGTAAAAGGGAACGACATCGTAGGGGTAAGAAAAGGGAGCGACACCTCACGCATATATGCCGAGATCTGTTTCCGGATACATTCTGTGGGAGTAGGAGTGGACGAAAGGAGAGAGTCGACGAAATGGCGATTGACGGAGAAGGATGAGGATCACCAAATGAGTCATGCGATTGGAAGGGAAATCGCAGTGTCGTGAGAAATTGTTCTGCTGCTGAGTGGATAGAGTCAGGCTTGAATCACGTCAGGGTCACCAATTTGGAGCGGAATTAGCTACTTAGCTATACCTGACTGTACTCAGACACCTCAGTGGAGGATTCTCCTAGTTCGTAAGATCCCCCAGAATTCGCTAAGCTATTGCAAAGCTAAGAAGAGACAGATATCCAGGGAACGCGTTTATTCTGGACACGCATGGCGTGGAGTGTAACAAGGGAGGAAGCTTAGTCATTCAACATGTCGGAGGCTTTTGATTAGCCACTGGCTGTGTGTCCTCGCACTCAATTCGTACGCGAAGTTGAACGGTTGCAACTTCAAGTCACGCTGTGCTCTCATGCGAAGACGTTCCCACAAATCATTAAATTCACAAATTTACACAAATTTTAGCAGGTACGGCAAGTTATACCATTCATTCGACAAATCTTCATATTAATGCGGTGAATCATTTACTCAAAGACGGTACAAGGGAAAGCTATTTAAAAATTAAATGAACAGGTACCTACATTAAAGTAAAATAAGATCGGAATCTACAAAAAACGAATCACGGAACAATTCCTCCACATTGCATCCATAAACGGATCTGCACAAACTTGTAGTAAATCAGAGATTGATTTTCAGGCAAATTAATTCAATTACATTGATGAAGCCTTCAACCAAAAGATTCGTCTAAACGTAAAGTAAGTGAGTAAATTGAAAGAAGCAAGAATATGTAAACGGAAAATGCCTTGTTCAACGGACTTTTATCATTCCTCTAATAGTCATGCTTCACTATTCAAATGGATGAAAAAGTCGGTGATGCAAGGGTTCGTGGAAATTAATGAGAATAGAGCAAGAAATACAAAGCCTTTCGGGATAGTTTTCATACGATCTTCCAGCGTATTTGCTATGTGTGGGGATTACTTCCCACATATACCTCTTCACATTCCATGCCTCTGTTTGTATGGTGACATCCAAATGTTTCAATGAACTTACCTCCAAGCTTGACTTTTTGCACTTCACTTTGAATTGGTTCGACTGAAATCTGTTGGTCGAGAGCAAATAGAAATCGAATCACTGCATTTGGACACCAAGTACTAGAGTCCACAATATGAGAACAAGCGAGCCTGTCATGATAATGCAATTAGTGTGTGAATTGAAAATACTTCTCGAAAAAAAAACATTATATTAATAAGTTCGTTGTCGTTTTCCATTAATTTGTTACTACCCTTCCCAATTGATAAAGGAAAAATAAATCCACATCAACGTAGAAGTACACCCAATTATCAATAGCACATGGAAACATCTTCACCCAGTTCGTAAATGTGAGCAAACACTTCACAAAGTCAAAATTGAAAACATAAGACCATGGAAAATTATCAAACACTCATTCCATATCCGGATCTACACAAATACTTATAAAAGCAGAGGTTTATTGTCAGACAATTGAATTCAATAACATTGATGAAGCATTCAGCCATAACCTTTGTTTAAGTGTAAAGAAAGCGCATAAATAAAGGAGAACAAGAACTTATAAACGGAAGTGATGTGCCTTGCTCATCGGACTTTTACCATTCACTTCACAGTCATTTTTCGCTATTCAAATGGATGACAAAGTCGGTGATGCAAGGGTTCGTCGAAATTAACGAGAATAGAGCAAGAAATACAAAGCCCTTCAGGATAGTTTTCATACGATCTTCCAGCGTATTTGCTATGTGTGGGGATTACTTCCCACATATACCTCTTCACATTCCATGCCTCTGTTTGTATGGTGACATCCAAATGTTTCAATGAACTTACCTCCAAGCTTGACTTTTTTGCACTGCTTGAAGTTTGACAAGTATATATGACTCCTTCTGTGATATAAAAGTGTTTGATTGGCATTAGTGTATTTAATCCAATTCCAACTCACTCGCCAAAATTCCAAATCGCAATCAAATTTTAAATTTAAATACTTTTTCGAGTAAATTAGGATTTAAGTTTAGATCCGTACTTTTGTTTTAAGAGATTAATAGATCTTAGAGTAAAACAACTGCTAATTTTGTATATACTTCCATAAGAATTACTGTGATATTCAGCAAGAATTGATAGCCACAAAGGTGTTCATTATGATGTGAAGCCTTCATCCAAAATGTTTGTCTAAAGGTAAAATCAGCGCATAATTTGAAGGTGCAAGAAATTGTAAACGGTAGTGATGTGCCTTGCTCTACCGACTTTAATCATACATTTTACAGTCATTTTTCACTATTCAAATGAGTGTAAAGTCGGTGATGCAAAGATTCACATATCTACGTAAATTGTTTATGAATTGCAAATTAGTTAAGACGAGTTTGCATAACTTTGAAGTCCAGTTATTCGTTCAAACGCTCGTTAGCCGTCGTTGTTCAATGGACAGAATACCTCAGGTACACAGCTCTCCACGTTCCTCCTGAGTTTATATGATGATATTCAAAAATGTAAATTAAAAAATCCCAGAACGTGAACTGCAGCATGTTTCACAAGATTCACAAGATTCTTAACGTCGCTCCACATTTCTTCTGGGTTTAAACTCATGGGGTACCCAATATCCCAATATCCTTCTTCCTCAATCATTCCCAACTGTTCCATGCGTTTCGAAATCGATTGCTCACTGATTCTGATAATTATTTTTCGGTTTGCCACGAGCCTTCACTAAGAATCTCTCGCCTCCAATTCTACATCTTCAACAACTTTTTCCCCTCCACCACTATGCCGGCACCACTTCGACAGCAAAATCAATGCTCACCACTTTAAACGTTGGAAACATTTCCGCCGACACGTTCTGTCACTATGGCCCTTTCACCATAAGTATCTGAGACAATCCGGAGAGCCTCAGCCATTCCGCACATTTTTCATATTAACATAAAAAAGCAATGTTTCCCTCAAATCACGAGAATTCGGTTTAAATTCGGATATGTTCGGATATACAAATTTGATTATTATGAAAATACAAATAAAATTATATCAAAGTAGGATTATATCTACAAATGTCAAAACCAAGTGTTCGACATCAGTAATTAATGTATTTCAACCACTACCGACTACTACTGCCATATTTCGGAAAACGGCAGGGAGCAAATATCTCAGAACTTGAATTGCCGCATGTTCCGCAAACTGCTCAAAATCCTTAACGTACGTTAGTTCTATATAATTATTGGCGTTTAAATCAGATACTATTTTAATCAATATTCACCAATTCATCCAAATCTCATTGGAAGTAAATTTTAAATTCCACTTCTAATTTGAAGATTTGTTTTAACTGTCCAATTCCATTGAGGGAGTATCTTTTCTTAATCGATGGAACAACAAAATTGTCACAATTCCTACTTCTGGAACTGGATGGTACCATACTGGATGGTAACATATTCCAAATACCCTGAGAATATATCATTCATGTGTGGGAAATTATGCCTGTCGATAAGATCTTCTTGATAAAAGGCAGTTTCATTTATCGACAATGTCTCATAAACTTAAACACCCTTGCCAAATTTAAGTAACTGAGTGTGCTGAGGAGTGCATGTTTTATGAAATTGTTACTTATCGAGATCAGTAGAAGGTATTAGTTCGATTACAACGAAATTGCCCCTCTGAGGCAAATATGACAATTTAAATTAGATTGAAACGCCGTGCAGAACTATAGATTTGCCTGTGCATTGACAGTTCCGTTAAGATATGGTCTAATGGCGTTAAGAGGTATAAATTAATAAGGTGAATAGTTCACCTCTAAGGTTAGTCGAAATTGGTACAGTATTGATCCATGTGAAGTAGACCTCAAGGATCCTACACATAGTCACCTGGCGTTAAGGCAGGGTTCAGAACACCTGGTATCTGCCAATTCGAATTCAAGAATGACATGTCAGCACGTTTTCATGCAATGCCACTTAAGAAGTCCCTTGGCGTTCCAGCCAATAGGCACCGGTCACAAGTAAAAGCATACGCTAGTACTCTTGTACTCTTGCAAATATCTCTTTTATCTTATACACTAAGTACCGAATCCACAGGAAATTTGATTATGACAATTGAACATTGCAATCTCAAATCCCCACCCAATCTACCAATTTTGCAGGGCTGACGTTTGGCACGCCACATCGGAGAGTGTGTTTGGCTGATTGACAACTCGAAAATATTCGAAAGGGCATCCAAACGATCAGGATAACGTGAACGAGCACTTCGTGGATGCATTAGGGAAGCTCTTACAGTGTGAAAGTTGGCTCTGATATGAAGAATTTTGCGGGAATTCTGGATGTTTTTAAGCATCTCGGTCTTGGAGAGCTGGAGTTTCTTGTCTATAAGGAGGCGCTGAAACTTACCACGCTTTCGTTTTCCACTTTTACATTCACATATGGACCATGGCCGACGACTTGAAGAAGTACCAAACAACTCTTCCGAAAACAGACATGAACGATCCTACGATTCAGACTATCTTGGAGACGACCCCTTCGGTCTCGAAGAAGGGCAAGAAATTCTCCCAACTTCCCAGCGATTTGAAGACATGGCAACGCGTGAGGAAAGTGTGTTATCTATTGGGGTGGCTCCGGAGAATGCGCAATCAACGTAGAACATTCCCTTGGAAGGAATTTCAAGCCCTTTTAAGCGATATTACCATACCCTTGTAATAAGGAATTATGGCAATGTCTCTACGGGCATAAGTTGTCTGTATGTTGAGCACGACGATCATATAAATGTGCTCTTTCAAGCTAAAGACAACGTATCAAGAAAAAACGATCGTTTACTTAACTATTGCTTAGTATCTCCTAACGACAGGTGAGCAATCAATAACACAAGGCAACATGTCAGAAGCGTATATCTGCTCATACAGTACTTCAAATTTCGAGGTATTGTGAAGGATGTGGGCAATGAATTGCACGACAAGTGGGAGACAGCCCAAGATATGCCCGCTTTAGAACCGAGTACCACATGCTATTCTGATATACACAGAATGCAAACTAAAAGCGTCGCCATGCAAAGGAAAAGCATGAGCAAAGTGAAATTTGATGCCCTTCTAGAAGAACTGAAGAAGGAACGTGTACGCCAATACGAAGACATGTATCATTTATTCACAGCAAATGAAATAGCAAATTAAAATTCTTCCACTGGTGTTCAATGGGGAGAAATCGCGAAGCAAATGATGCTTGGTTTAAATACTTAGAGATTGAAGAACAGAAGAGGTGGTTGGGATTACTTCAAATCTTCAACTGTGTTCTATTTGCGTAAGATAAAAATAAAAAACGCCTGGACTCACGGTTCGCAACCAATAAGATTTAAGCAATAATTACTTCTAGAATATTCCCAACGAATCATATCCATCCATCCCCATATAAGACCATTCGTTACACCAGGCATCCTATCTCGCGTGCTGCCTCCACATCCACCAACCACCAGGGGCGGTCTGATTCGCCGAAGGACATGGGATGGAAGGGCATCCCATGGCCGAAGTATAACCAATTATCAATAGCATATGAACACATCCTCACCCAATTTCTAAATGAGAACAAACACTTCACAAGATCCATTAACTATTTATAAGTGGATGAAACAGATAAAAATGTTGCTTACATAACTTTAGAAAGGCATATACACTAGGAGGAAACAAGGAAACAAAGGATCATGGAAAAATTCTCACACACTCATTCCATATCCTGATCTACACAAATATTTAGAAAAGCAGAGGTTGACTCAATAACATTGATGAAGCTTTCAGCCATAACCTTTGCTTAACTGTAAAGAAAGCGCATAAAAAAAGGAGAACAAGAACTTGTAAACGGAAGTGATGTGCCTTGCTCATCGGACTTTTATCATTTCTCTCACAGTTATGTTTCACTATTCGAGTGGATGATAAAGTCGGTGATGCAAGGGTTCGTAGAAATCAACGAGAATAGAACGAGAAATACAAAGCCCTTCAGGATAGTTTTCATACGATCTTCCAGCGTATTTGCTATGTGTATTGATTTCTTCACACATATACCTTTTCACATTCCATGTCTTTGTTTGTATGCTAATATTCCAAATTTCTCATAAACGTATCTCAGAGCTTGAATTGTCACACTTCCCACAATTAATTAAATATATATGACTCCTTCTGTGATATAGAAGTGTTTGATTGAAATTAGTGTATTTTAATACAATTACAACTCACTCGAAAATTTTCAAATTCTAATTGAATTTTAAAATTAAATACATTTGAGAGTCGATTAAGAGGAACTACGTTTTAAAGTTCAATACGAGAATCAGTGCACTCCAGTTGGACGTCTTCCACTGGTTTATGACTTTCTGTAGTTGCGATGCAGGAATTAACTATACATTCCTTTTCCTCATCACTGCTCCAATCATCTGACAAGCTCTCAAATACACTCCCACCAAACCCCACTTGAAAACCACTTCACGTTAGTCAAGAAGTTACTTTATGTCAATATACAGGACGGAAACTATTTCTTACAATACGAGAATCGCATATTGAAGACAACTTGTGCTTTCCGTTATGAAAAAGCATATTGAATGGGGTTGTGAAAATCGTGAAACACTTTAGTTTGGCAACCTCGAAAACTCGCATATTTTCAATTCGACATACGCAGTGTCTTTTTTCGTGAATTGGGTGGATTATTATGCCATGGAATAGGAGAAATGTGGTAGAAGGTCAGTCATTCAATCCACCAAATAAACTCTCATTTATTGATGTATGCAAAATGGATCGCATGCATGGCAAGGTTCAAGTGTTATCACTATTCGTTGTAGTATGCGTTCGTAATACTCCTTGAGGAAGAGAGTAGTTTACGAAGAGGCTGAGAAAGAATGAAGTTCAAGTAACTGGAGATGTTATCAAGGAAGGGTCTCTTATTAAATGATGTCAATGGCAAGTTAGATTAACCACCTACAAATAAAGAAAATTGAATACATTTTCCAATTTTGCTCAAGAAGAACTGCTGTGCTTTGCTGTTTTGGGCTTTAGGTGCTTTTCTCATTGCGTATTCGATATTTGTGATTTTCTGCGGAATCCCACTGTATTGCATGGAGTTCACACTCGCACAGTTCACACTGGTCTGTATCTCGTCGAAGCTTTCGGATTCGCGCCACTCTTTGGAGGTTAAGTGTATTTGATCGGTCCCTAATTATTCGCTTACGCTTCAACTAATCTCAAATCTTACTAATTTTAGGCATCAGCTGGTTTATGATGCTAGTTTCTGGCAAAATATGCATATACTATAACATCCTGGTGACTACTCAAACCCACTTCGACGTTTTGATATTCCTTCCAAGCGCTTGGACTCCACGGCATACTCTGATCATTTCTGTTATTCGTAGTCCCAATAACTCAACTCTGAGAAATATAGGATACTTGAATAATTTGATTTCGATAATTGGAGAATTCATTTATAGAAATTTGAAAGATTCCCAGATTCAGTGGCGATTGCGGTGTGTGGAGAGGTTCCAATGGAAGGCCGAATTTTTGGGAAATTTTTTAATGGTTCTCCAGAAGATGGAATAATAACATAAATTAAATGTACATTTTTAACGTCGGGTCTTAGTCAAATGTTTTATAATGGAGTAGAGTTTTCGATTATTTTGCTATTTAACTCTTTAGAGGTTAAGCGTATTTGATCGGTCTCTAATTATTCGCTTATGCTTTCCGCTTACATTTTTTCTTTACTATTATCACAGAGAAACATTCCTGGAATATGCTTATGCTCATCCGTTGGCCCCTTCCAAGCCAACTTCACTGTGAAATAGCTTACATTTTTCGCGGTGACCCAATTGTGACGATCCCTCTCTACGAGTGTCCCAATTGTAGGTAGTCTTATTGTCGCCTACACTTTGGTCATATAAAGGACACCGCGAGTAGGATGGGCTTAATAGAAATGAGACGAGAATAGAGCCCACCAATCGTAGTTAATTTCTGATGTTATGATGAGTTCTCTCTATCAAAAGTACCTCATTAGTCCTCAATTTGTCTACTTTCTTGAAGGCACTTTGATTTCAATGACGAGATTCTTCACATCTCTGTTTCACTGACTTCTCGCACAAACTCCAAGACTCTTCACTTCTACTCGCACTCCTAGTTGTTTGAGAATACAGTTCATCCAAAGTGGCATGATCAACTCCCCACTTCAATCCACTGCTCAACGACCTTCTAACTAACAAATTAGTGAATACTGCTTTCAACTAATGCTTTCGATTAATCCCTTCGCATAATACACATGATAATCTATCTCTCCAAACCAACAAATCTACATTTTGCTTCCTCCTATTATAAACCATAGCCAGTCACGTTCGACCTAAAATAGAGAAGACCAAGTTACGTCAGGATTGAGTTCTTGTAAAACGAGAATTTACGTCACGCATTAGGAGAGAAGCATTTCTTTCTCTGACAGTTTTTTGAACGATTTGTATTGTAAATATAATTCCACTTGATTTCAATCAAAATAAGACATGCGCAAGTGCTCTTTTAGTTAGTGAATAGCATTCAATCAGTGACGAAATAGGATTTGTAACACCTTTTTTGGATAGAGTCTCCCTGAAAAGGCAAAAAGCAAACACAATTTCATTCAACGAGGAGGGGAAAAAGAGAGCAAGTATGAAAATATAGTAAAATGATCTAATTTTTTCAGAAGCCGTAGTCGTGAAAATTTCTCCTTTTGACGCTTAATTTTCCAGTCTATGTTTGTTTAAATTTTACGGAGACCTTTTAAGAAATAGAAACAGACTATACTCACAAGATGAAAAAAAATTCGGATTTTAAGTTAGGTTTATGGTACATGTGTATGCTGCCTCATAAACCAACCACCTGGCAACCATTATCATTTAATTATTTTAAAGAATCATTCTGCCTAAATAACCCTTTAAATTCCTGTGAAATCGTAGTTAGGTCGTTAGCTCCTAATCCTTCAAATCGATAGAGATTCAAATGTAAAATACCAATAAATTTACGCTTACTTTCTCTCATTTCGCTAGAAGGAATATTCCGCGTTTTTTTCGATTAAATATCTTCGATAACCTCACGAATGTGCAATGCCACAATTATATCAAGATGAATTTGCAGATGAGAATAATTTCGGAATATATTCTGTTGTTTAAGTGAGCACTTCATAATATGATTTCCTCTCATTACAAATAAAGTATTGATTAGGTTATGTATTTTTTTAAACTGGAAAGGATTACACATTATAGGAGTTGAACAAAATGCGTTTTCGCTATGCCAACGGGAAATATCGGATTCTATAACAATAAAAGCAAAATATAATACGAAACCTGAATTCTCTCATCGGTCATTTGAATGTCATGCACAACTAAAGTGTCAAGCATATTTTAAATCGAATATTTTTAAAGTTGGCTAAAATTGCCACTTTAAAAATATCAAAAATTAATCATAATGGAGAGGTGTCAGGCTTCGTTGATTTCCGCAATAGAAATTTCTTAATTTCAGTTTTTTTTATGAATTGTCTTTCAAGTTATGGTTATCAAAATGGAATTGGGACCTGTCATACAATTTGCAGAAAATACCCATAAAATTGCAAAATCACGATGGAAACTATGGCCAATTCTCCAATTTTCCATACGAATGCAGATAGAGTGATGGACAAATTGACAATCTATCAAATTTAAATAATATTAGTGATTTGAGGATATACGTTTTACAGTGTGACAGTATTATTATACACATCTTACAAAGTATGTTTATTGTATTGTAATATATTAAATTAATTAGAATAATATTTAATTGCCTAGTACGTTAGTTAATAAAGGCACCAATAATAATTGCGGAGAGAATGAATGAAAACACCTTCCAGCTCAGCTTCAGATATGAACTTTACACGGGCATCAAGTTAACAAAAAGTGAATCATAAAATTGACGAAGTGAGAACAAAAGGAGCATTAAAGTCGTTGCACCCACACACATCACACTGCCATCACTCCCCCCAATTTCCAACAAAAACCTATTCACTGACAAAGAATTCTGAAGGTATTTACTGAATTTGCTAAACGATCCACCCCATATATGCTTCTGCTGAAGACGATTGAAAAACCTTTACTGAGGTTTTTCTCCGTTTTTCAAGTAGGTTTACGGATGAGTGATCATTTGAATACGACGTGAGGTGAGAAATTGTATTGTAATAACCTTATCGTGTCTCTCCTTGTACCGTGGCCGTTTCTCCTGTTTCTTGAGCACAGCTCAGGCGCATCACAATCAGGCGTTCTATAACGCTCACCTGTGATGGTTTCAGCCGTTTTCAGAAGTTCATAATAAATTACGCCAAGTTGGTCCTCCCACCAAACGCAAATCATGACTTTTGAGCGATTTAGAGGCTACTTCGCCGAGGTTTTGACGTAACAGTTTGACCACCGGGCAATCCCATGATTTTCTGCGCTTGAGGTGGGTTATTGTAAAGTACCCATTTTTAACACGAGTCGTCCCCAGTAACAATAAAATGGATAAATTCCTTTCGCGTTTGACTTTCCGGCAGCTATTCACAAGCAAATAGGTCGCTTCACATCTCTAAGGTTGATAAACCGACCTACTTAAATCAATTCAGAAGTAGTGCTTTTAGGTAAATATTAGAACTAACATTTGCGAATCAACCATCCGCATTAGAGAGAAAAGAAATAATAACCTGTTGCATCAAATTTTCGAAACTTTAAACCAGCAATTTTTCTACATGAACCATCAAACTACAAACTCCCTAATCTGTCTAATATATTTTGACCAAAGTTACCTATGAGAACACAAAGAGTCCAGTCAACACTGGTTTCTTGACAAATGAGCATTTATAAGTACTTAGGAAGGAAGAGCCAAAAAACTGAATTTCCCTAAAATCAATGAGAAAGTATCAAAAAATTCAAGAATTCAAAAGTAATCAGGGCAAAATTATCTGGAATTACCATCGTAGCCTATTTTACATTATAGCAAATATTTCTCAACGAATTGGCAAAATATTTAAACTCCTTCAAAGTTGTACTCATTAAGAAATGATAAGCTGAGAACTTACTGTTGAAATGTTGTAAGAAGAGACTTGACCTATGTCAAAAACACGTTTAAAGTCTGCTTCTAGACATGACTTGATCGTGACAAGAAAATCAGGTTAAACATGAAGTTTGGAAATTATTCGTCATCCCACAGAGTGTTATCATGGGAAAAGTGGAAGAAAAAAAGAGTAAAAAGCATCTCACAAAGCTACCTCACGCTCTTTCCAGCAAACAGATCAACATGTCCAAACAGGGGGGCCAATGAGAGGCGAAAAACCGAGGTACGATTAATCCCAATCCTATGCTGCTGTAGACAGAGGACGGCATGCAGTTGGCTTCCTTTTACCCTGTTCACTTTAATGTGCACTGATCCACCTTACTACTTCGCTATCTCCTATAAACCTTGAAGTTCCTCCATTCCATCCTGCCATGCTATAGAAAACATCGTTACAATCGAATGAATTCAAGTCTAAATAGGGTAATTATATTTGCCAAAAATGTTTCAGTAGAAACGAATTTAAAAATTCCACTCGCCTTTTTAGTCATGCTTCCCAGACTTCTCATTGTCACAGTCATCATCGTTAAATAGCGAGGCGTCCAGCTCCCAATAAGTTCATTCTCTCCTCCCTCTTAGCCATCATTTTCTGGTGTTCTTCCTCAGCCCTGGCACCAATATCTGCTAGTATTTTGGGTGGGGAGGTAACTTTTTTCCCTGAAGTACTGAAGTTGCTGAAGTACTTCCACCACTACAACGTGAGGTATCATTTGAAGTCTTGATAGTGGAATTTTGAAGACCAATCAAACTCTCATTGATACCTCGAACATTAAGGTAGAGGCTGGAATTGACAAATGTCCTTGGGCTTCCTCTCAGAAGGCGCTTTTACTGCTTCTAATGAACCGAATTTGTTGGGGTTGAGGGTAGCCAGCGCGTCCATTATATTACCGGACTGGAAGGATAAGCTCTCTTTCTCTCTCCCTCTACTTCCATTTTGTGAAGGACTGTTTTGAATCAAAACGCAAGCTCATGTAAAACGATCATGTTGATCAATTAACGCGATCAACTGGACAAAAGAGGCACAAACTTCTAAATAGACATATTATGTTCCGAAACAAATTGCAATGCTGTGATCAGTAAAATACCACCAGAGTTATAGTAAACTGGAATAAGTTCTATCATTGACAAACTTGTAGGTAAAAAGACTAAATTGGAGAGTTATGAACAACACCGAAAATAGGAGTGGATGATTGGCAGTTGTTGAGCAGGAATTGTGGCAAGCTGAAATTGACAAAAGGCCTACGCATCGACTGGACATAGATTGGTATATCTTGGAAAGATCAGTTCAATTTTTTGTCAAAAAAAGTGAGAACTACACTCTGTGACCACCTTCTTTCATGATAGCTATTGACGCCAACTAGAATGAACAATAGTTATACTTTGCAACAAAATAAATTTTTTTAGGTGGACAATTCACAAATTATATTAATGGACTGAAATTTAAAGCAAAAAAATTATCTGTGTCAATTAAGTGTTTAACTGTAGTCAGTAACGATGGGTGGAAGCATACGATTCTCCCAGAGGAGAAGCCTCGCGTTCCAAGTATGAAAGCTAATAAAAGCCTCATTAAATTGGCCAAAATATTCCGGCTCGATTGAAGCTTTTGATATACACAAGGTGCTTTCAGGGTGACATAGCAATGTGCAATAATAATAATTTATTTTCCTTATAATAAAATTGGTTTAAAATATTTCTTGAAAATTCTCGTTTCAGGGAGTGTTGATACGGATGATATTCATTGTACAATTTTGATCATTGAATAGACACCACTAGTGTAGAGTAGTAACTATTTGAACTAAGAGTACTTTTAGCCAGTATTACCATTTCACTATTAACTAATTATTGGGAGTCACATAAATCAACATAGTGAGTAGGTGGTATTAATTCAATCATACAGGTGCTTTCTATTTGTTCTCCATTTTAAATCAATAAATGGTCTTCTTAGCGGCGTCAAGATACACCAACCACATTTTAGTATACTTTCTCATTGGTTAACATTACTGATTGGAAGTCTGTTCATACATTGATGAAAATAGTTGATGAAAACATGAATTACGAAAAGGTTGTGTTTTCCATTTGCCTCCTTCTTTCCACACTCGCCAACGTTGATGCCATAAAATGCTATCAATGCGAGTCCTATATTCATGAAGGCTGCTACCCGTTGAACAATACCTTAGTACCAGTTACTGATTGTCCTACTGAATCGCAGTCCTGCGAGTTCTTTATGATAGTATGCTTTCAATTTAATTGTCCTCACTTTAGGAATATCAATTCAAACTAAATATTAGTGGAGAAGCAGAGGCAATTCGCCTTTGCCTCCGTGGATGCTCAAGTGATGAATTTACGGCCATGGTCTCTCGCGTGAAAGAAGCAGAATTTAGTGGTAAATACAAATTTAGGTCCTACACATGTACTTCTGATGGATGCAATCCCGCAGGAAGGATTGCAATGATGACGGGTTCTGGATTCATCACCGCTATCGTGCTTCTGATTACCTATTTCTCTTAGGGCAGAAACTGACTTTGAAAAAGGTCGTGATGTATAGTCGTGTATTTGTGTGTACTTGTGGAAGATATACGTTTGTAGGCGATTTGGTTGAGTAAAATACAATTTTGAAATAAATTCACGTGCGCGCAGATTTTAAACACAGTTTGTTCTCATTCCTTTACATAAAGTTATCCTTTACACCTTTAATCCCGCTATTATACCTTCACAATGGATTATTTCAATGCTTCAAGTGATGCAATGGTTTATAAGCCAAGAAAGTATTAAACCATTGAAGTGTTTCATTTGTATACTCCCAGTAGGCGTTATCACATGCTATTCTATCGAGTAAATTACTTATATTACTAATGTTGTTTTCATGTGGGTTTTTCAAGCCAGCAGATATGCGATTTAGCCCCCATAGTTACTGCACAACAACTGGTGCGTCAAGCCCGAACTGTTTTACGACGAATTTATTTAGAAGCGTCATAGAAGATGTCTCATCTCTGTAAGTAGCCCATAAAATAATGGAAAATAAGTCACCAATTGCGAAACCACATTTTAAGGACAATCGAATCAGAAGCTGCACAAGAGTGATTCGGTAAAATGCAAACTCGAATGCTTTATTCAACACTAAGCCGGTACAATCACAACATAAGTAAAAAGTGATATTATATCACACACGTAACATTTCGCTCTATGTAAAATCTCGTATTAGATCATTTCACTTCAGTGATCTTTGGGGAAAATGGAATTGAGGTGTCTGGATCAACCTGTCTCACACCAACCATCAGACCAATAATCACTTGATTGTGAAATCGAAAATTTCCGAGCATGAAAGAGCGGATATCTATTAATCAAATTTTTGTAAAACAAGATCCCGATAACGTAAATATCATTATTTCATAATTAATCTATTTTGGAGGAATCCCCATTGATATATATGATCTTAAAAGGTGAAAAACCAAGAATTGTTAAGTAAATCTCGGTACTTTGACACGATTCAGTTTCCTTATAATAAAATTGGTTTAAAATATTTCTCAAAAATTCGCGTCTCAGGGAGTGTTGATACAGATGATGTTCATCGTACAAATATGATCACTGAATGGACACCACTAGTGTAGAGTAATAACTATTTGAACTAAGAGTACTTTTAGCCGGTATTACTATTTCACTATTAGCCACATATTAAGGTTAATCGAATCAGAATCAGGAAATTCAACACTGCACATCATTGCGAATATTTGCAGATAGAAAAGCAGCACTCCTTAACTATTGACGAGATTACACTTACGTCAATACAATACTCAGTGATAAACTCAAGTGCTTCAATCTGTGTATAATTTAAATCTTTTAAAAAGAGAGATCAAATCGTCATACATCAGAATAGCGCCCCCAACTTCAGACATTAAATGTGATGCTAACACAGCTTCGAGAGTGTCATTCAAGGTAATGAATATATTGGATTCTGAAGGTTTCTGAAGGATATTTTCAACAAATACACGATCTGCAATTACTAACCACCAATATAATCTGTATTGATTAACGAATAAGTTAGAGGTCTAAATTCCTAGGTTCAAAGCTTCCCGTCCTCTTTCAAAAATCTGGACTTTACAGCTAAGTGTTATTGAAAAGCATAACATACACCAATTCAGTTAATAATTGCCTTAATGGATCTAACATAGATACGGCCTATACAATTGTATTTGAATGGGCTTATTTTATCGGTTCACATTCTCGGCGACAAGCTTCCGTACTAAATTTAGTCAGGTTAGTTCGTGTGACTGATCAACTACCTTAACCTCCTTTACAGATTCCAATTCCCCTTATAACTCCTAATCGAAAGGAGAACTCGTCTAGTCCCCTCATCATTGCAAGGTAACTTCCTTAATACAATTTCTCACCTCACGTCGTATTCAAATGATCACTCATCCGTAAACCTACTTGAAAAACGGAGAAAAACCTCAGTAAAGGTTTTTCAATCGTCTTCAGCAGAAGCATATATGGGGTGGATCGTTTAGCAAATTCAGTAAATACCTTCAGAATTCTTTGTCAGTGAATAGGTTTTTGTTGGAAATTGGGGGGAGTGATGGCAGTGTGATGTGTGTGGGTGCAACGACTTTAATGCTCCTTTTGTTCTCACTTCGTCAATTTTATGATTCACTTTTTGTTAACTTGATGCCCGTGTAAAGTTCATATCTGAAGCTGAGCTGGAAGGTGTTTTCATTCATTCTCTCCGCAATTATTATTGGTGCCTTTATTAACTAACGTACTAGGCAATTAAATATTATTCTAATTAATTTAATATATTACAATACAATAAACATACTTTGTAAGATGTGTATAATAATACTGTCACACTGTAAAACGTATATCCTCAAATCACTAATATTATTTAAATTTGATAGATTGTCAATTTGTCCATCACTCTATCTGCATTCGTATGGAAAATTGGAGAATTGGCCATAGTTTCCATCGTGATTTTGCAATTTTATGGGTATTTTCTGCAAATTGTATGACAGGTCCCAATTCCATTTTGATAACCATAACTTGAAAGACAATTCATAAAAAAAACTGAAATTAAGAAATTTCTATTGCGGAAATCAACGAAGCCTGACACCTCTCCATTATGATTAATTTTTGATATTTTTAAAGTGGCAATTTTAGCCAACTTTAAAAATATTCGATTTAAAATATGCTTGACACTTTAGTTGTGCATGACATTCAAATGACCGATGAGAGAATTCAGGTTTCGTATTATATTTTGCTTTTATTGTTATAGAATCCGATATTTCCCGTTGGCATAGCGAAAACGCATTTTGTTCAACTCCTATAATGTGTAATCCTTTCCAGTTTAAAAAAATACATAACCTAATCAATACTTTATTTGTAATGAGAGGAAATCATATTATGAAGTGCTCACTTAAACAACAGAATATATTCCGAAATTATTCTCATCTGCAAATTCATCTTGATATAATTGTGGCATTGCACATTCGTGAGGTTATCGAAGATATTTAATCGAAAAAAACGCGGAATATTCCTTCTAGCGAAATGAGAGAAAGTAAGCGTAAATTTATTGGTATTTTACATTTGAATCTCTATCGATTTGAAGGATTAGGAGCTAACGACCTAACTACGATTTCACAGGAATTTAAAGGGTTATTTAGGCAGAATGATTCTTTAAAATAATTAAATGATAATGGTTGCCAGGTGGTTGGTTTATGAGGCAGCATACACATGTACCATAAACCTAACTTAAAATCCGAATTTTTTTTCATCTTGTGAGTATAGTCTGTTTCTATTTCTTAAAAGGTCTCCGTAAAATTTAAACAAACATAGACTGGAAAATTAAGCGTCAAAAGGAGAAATTTTCACGACTACGGCTTCTGAAAAAATTAGATCATTTTACTATATTTTCATACTTGCTCTCTTTTTCCCCTCCTCGTTGAATGAAATTGTGTTTGCTTTTTGCCTTTTCAGGGAGACTCTATCCAAAAAAGGTGTTACAAATCCTATTTCGTCACTGATTGAATGCTATTCACTAACTAAAAGAGCACTTGCGCATGTCTTATTTTGATTGAAATCAAGTGGAATTATATTTACAATACAAATCGTTCAAAAAACTGTCAGAGAAAGAAATGCTTCTCTCCTAATGCGTGACGTAAATTCTCGTTTTACAAGAACTCAATCCTGACGTAACTTGGTCTTCTCTATTTTAGGTCGAACGTGACTGGCTATGGTTTATAATAGGAGGAAGCAAAATGTAGATTTGTTGGTTTGGAGAGATAGATTATCATGTGTATTATGCGAAGGGATTAATCGAAAGCATTAGTTGAAAGCAGTATTCACTAATTTGTTAGTTAGAAGGTCGTTGAGCAGTGGATTGAAGTGGGGAGTTGATCATGCCACTTTGGATGAACTGTATTCTCAAACAACTAGGAGTGCGAGTAGAAGTGAAGAGTCTTGGAGTTTGTGCGAGAAGTCAGTGAAACAGAGATGTGAAGAATCTCGTCATTGAAATCAAAGTGCCTTCAAGAAAGTAGACAAATTGAGGACTAATGAGGTACTTTTGATAGAGAGAACTCATCATAACATCAGAAATTAACTACGATTGGTGGGCTCTATTCTCGTCTCATTTCTATTAAGCCCATCCTACTCGCGGTGTCCTTTATATGACCAAAGTGTAGGCGACAATAAGACTACCTACAATTGGGACACTCGTAGAGAGGGATCGTCACAATTGGGTCACCGCGAAAAATGTAAGCTATTTCACAGTGAAGTTGGCTTGGAAGGGGCCAACGGATGAGCATAAGCATATTCCAGGAATGTTTCTCTGTGATAATAGTAAAGAAAAAATGTAAGCGGAAAGCATAAGCGAATAATTAGAGACCGATCAAATACGCTTAACCTCTAAAGAGTTAAATAGCAAAATAATCGAAAACTCTACTCCATTATAAAACATTTGACTAAGACCCGACGTTAAAAATGTACATTTAATTTATGTTATTATTCCATCTTCTGGAGAACCATTAAAAAATTTCCCAAAAATTCGGCCTTCCATTGGAACCTCTCCACACACCGCAATCGCCACTGAATCTGGGAATCTTTCAAATTTCTATAAATGAATTCTCCAATTATCGAAATCAAATTATTCAAGTATCCTATATTTCTCAGAGTTGAGTTATTGGGACTACGAATAACAGAAATGATCAGAGTATGCCGTGGAGTCCAAGCGCTTGGAAGGAATATCAAAACGTCGAAGTGGGTTTGAGTAGTCACCAGGATGTTATAGTATATGCATATTTTGCCAGAAACTAGCATCATAAACCAGCTGATGCCTAAAATTAGTAAGATTTGAGATTAGTTGAAGCGTAAGCGAATAATTAGGGACCGATCAAATACACTTAACCTCCAAAGAGTGGCGCGAATCCGAAAGCTTCGACGAGATACAGACCAGTGTGAACTGTGCGAGTGTGAACTCCATGCAATACAGTGGGATTCCGCAGAAAATCACAAATATCGAATACGCAATGAGAAAAGCACCTAAAGCCCAAAACAGCAAAGCACAGCAGTTCTTCTTGAGCAAAATTGGAAAATGTATTCAATTTTCTTTATTTGTAGGTGGTTAATCTAACTTGCCATTGACATCATTTAATAAGAGACCCTTCCTTGATAACATCTCCAGTTACTTGAACTTCATTCTTTCTCAGCCTCTTCGTAAACTACTCTCTTCCTCAAGGAGTATTACGAACGCATACTACAACGAATAGTGATAACACTTGAACCTTGCCATGCATGCGATCCATTTTGCATACATCAATAAATGAGAGTTTATTTGGTGGATTGAATGACTGACCTTCTACCACATTTCTCCTATTCCATGGCATAATAATCCACCCAATTCACGAAAAAAGACACTGCGTATGTCGAATTGAAAATATGCGAGTTTTCGAGGTTGCCAAACTAAAGTGTTTCACGATTTTCACAACCCCATTCAATATGCTTTTTCATAACGGAAAGCACAAGTTGTCTTCAATATGCGATTCTCGTATTGTAAGAAATAGTTTCCGTCCTGTATATTGACATAAAGTAACTTCTTGACTAACGTGAAGTGGTTTTCAAGTGGGGTTTGGTGGGAGTGTATTTGAGAGCTTGTCAGATGATTGGAGCAGTGATGAGGAAAAGGAATGTATAGTTAATTCCTGCATCGCAACTACAGAAAGTCATAAACCAGTGGAAGACGTCCAACTGGAGTGCACTGATTCTCGTATTGAACTTTAAAACGTAGTTCCTCTTAATCGACTCTCAAATGTATTTAATTTTAAAATTCAATTAGAATTTGAAAATTTTCGAGTGAGTTGTAATTGTATTAAAATACACTAATTTCAATCAAACACTTCTATATCACAGAAGGAGTCATATATATTTAATTAATTGTGGGAAGTGTGACAATTCAAGCTCTGAGATACGTTTATGAGAAATTTGGAATATTAGCATACAAACAAAGACATGGAATGTGAAAAGGTATATGTGTGAAGAAATCAATACACATAGCAAATACGCTGGAAGATCGTATGAAAACTATCCTGAAGGGCTTTGTATTTCTCGTTCTATTCTCGTTGATTTCTACGAACCCTTGCATCACCGACTTTATCATCCACTCGAATAGTGAAACATAACTGTGAGAGAAATGATAAAAGTCCGATGAGCAAGGCACATCACTTCCGTTTACAAGTTCTTGTTCTCCTTTTTTTATGCGCTTTCTTTACAGTTAAGCAAAGGTTATGGCTGAAAGCTTCATCAATGTTATTGAGTCAACCTCTGCTTTTCTAAATATTTGTGTAGATCAGGATATGGAATGAGTGTGTGAGAATTTTTCCATGATCCTTTGTTTCCTTGTTTCCTCCTAGTGTATATGCCTTTCTAAAGTTATGTAAGCAACATTTTTATCTGTTTCATCCACTTATAAATAGTTAATGGATCTTGTGAAGTGTTTGTTCTCATTTAGAAATTGGGTGAGGATGTGTTCATATGCTATTGATAATTGGTTATACTTCGGCCATGGGATGCCCTTCCATCCCATGTCCTTCGGCGAATCAGACCGCCCCTGGTGGTTGGTGGATGTGGAGGCAGCACGCGAGATAGGATGCCTGGTGTAACGAATGGTCTTATATGGGGATGGATGGATATGATTCGTTGGGAATATTCTAGAAGTAATTATTGCTTAAATCTTATTGGTTGCGAACCGTGAGTCCAGGCGTTTTTTATTTTTATCTTACGCAAATAGAACACAGTTGAAGATTTGAAGTAATCCCAACCACCTCTTCTGTTCTTCAATCTCTAAGTATTTAAACCAAGCATCATTTGCTTCGCGATTTCTCCCCATTGAACACCAGTGGAAGAATTTTAATTTGCTATTTCATTTGCTGTGAATAAATGATACATGTCTTCGTATTGGCGTACACGTTCCTTCTTCAGTTCTTCTAGAAGGGCATCAAATTTCACTTTGCTCATGCTTTTCCTTTGCATGGCGACGCTTTTAGTTTGCATTCTGTGTATATCAGAATAGCATGTGGTACTCGGTTCTAAAGCGGGCATATCTTGGGCTGTCTCCCACTTGTCGTGCAATTCATTGCCCACATCCTTCACAATACCTCGAAATTTGAAGTACTGTATGAGCAGATATACGCTTCTGACATGTTGCCTTGTGTTATTGATTGCTCACCTGTCGTTAGGAGATACTAAGCAATAGTTAAGTAAACGATCGTTTTTTCTTGATACGTTGTCTTTAGCTTGAAAGAGCACATTTATATGATCGTCGTGCTCAACATACAGACAACTTATGCCCGTAGAGACATTGCCATAATTCCTTATTACAAGGGTATGGTAATATCGCTTAAAAGGGCTTGAAATTCCTTCCAAGGGAATGTTCTACGTTGATTGCGCATTCTCCGGAGCCACCCCAATAGATAACACACTTTCCTCACGCGTTGCCATGTCTTCAAATCGCTGGGAAGTTGGGAGAATTTCTTGCCCTTCTTCGAGACCGAAGGGGTCGTCTCCAAGATAGTCTGAATCGTAGGATCGTTCATGTCTGTTTTCGGAAGAGTTGTTTGGTACTTCTTCAAGTCGTCGGCCATGGTCCATATGTGAATGTAAAAGTGGAAAACGAAAGCGTGGTAAGTTTCAGCGCCTCCTTATAGACAAGAAACTCCAGCTCTCCAAGACCGAGATGCTTAAAAACATCCAGAATTCCCGCAAAATTCTTCATATCAGAGCCAACTTTCACACTGTAAGAGCTTCCCTAATGCATCCACGAAGTGCTCGTTCACGTTATCCTGATCGTTTGGATGCCCTTTCGAATATTTTCGAGTTGTCAATCAGCCAAACACACTCTCCGATGTGGCGTGCCAAACGTCAGCCCTGCAAAATTGGTAGATTGGGTGGGGATTTGAGATTGCAATGTTCAATTGTCATAATCAAATTTCCTGTGGATTCGGTACTTAGTGTATAAGATAAAAGAGATATTTGCAAGAGTACAAGAGTACTAGCGTATGCTTTTACTTGTGACCGGTGCCTATTGGCTGGAACGCCAAGGGACTTCTTAAGTGGCATTGCATGAAAACGTGCTGACATGTCATTCTTGAATTCGAATTGGCAGATACCAGGTGTTCTGAACCCTGCCTTAACGCCAGGTGACTATGTGTAGGATCCTTGAGGTCTACTTCACATGGATCAATACTGTACCAATTTCGACTAACCTTAGAGGTGAACTATTCACCTTATTAATTTATACCTCTTAACGCCATTAGACCATATCTTAACGGAACTGTCAATGCACAGGCAAATCTATAGTTCTGCACGGCGTTTCAATCTAATTTAAATTGTCATATTTGCCTCAGAGGGGCAATTTCGTTGTAATCGAACTAATACCTTCTACTGATCTCGATAAGTAACAATTTCATAAAACATGCACTCCTCAGCACACTCAGTTACTTAAATTTGGCAAGGGTGTTTAAGTTTATGAGACATTGTCGATAAATGAAACTGCCTTTTATCAAGAAGATCTTATCGACAGGCATAATTTCCCACACATGAATGATATATTCTCAGGGTATTTGGAATATGTTACCATCCAGTATGGTACCATCCAGTTCCAGAAGTAGGAATTGTGACAATTTTGTTGTTCCATCGATTAAGAAAAGATACTCCCTCAATGGAATTGGACAGTTAAAACAAATCTTCAAATTAGAAGTGGAATTTAAAATTTACTTCCAATGAGATTTGGATGAATTGGTGAATATTGATTAAAATAGTATCTGATTTAAACGCCAATAATTATATAGAACTAACGTACGTTAAGGATTTTGAGCAGTTTGCGGAACATGCGGCAATTCAAGTTCTGAGATATTTGCTCCCTGCCGTTTTCCGAAATATGGCAGTAGTAGTCGGTAGTGGTTGAAATACATTAATTACTGATGTCGAACACTTGGTTTTGACATTTGTAGATATAATCCTACTTTGATATAATTTTATTTGTATTTTCATAATAATCAAATTTGTATATCCGAACATATCCGAATTTAAACCGAATTCTCGTGATTTGAGGGAAACATTGCTTTTTTATGTTAATATGAAAAATGTGCGGAATGGCTGAGGCTCTCCGGATTGTCTCAGATACTTATGGTGAAAGGGCCATAGTGACAGAACGTGTCGGCGGAAATGTTTCCAACGTTTAAAGTGGTGAGCATTGATTTTGCTGTCGAAGTGGTGCCGGCATAGTGGTGGAGGGGAAAATGTTGTTGAAGATGTAGAATTGGAGGCGAGAGATTCTTAGTGAAGGCTCGTGGCAAACCGAAAAATAATTATCAGAATCAGTGAGCAATCGATTTCGAAACGCATGGAACAGTTGGGAATGATTGAGGAAGAAGGATATTGGGATATTGGGTACCCCATGAGTTTAAACCCAGAAGAAATGTGGAGCGACGTTAAGAATCTTGTGAATCTTGTGAAACATGCTGCAGTTCACGTTCTGGGATTTTTTAATTTACATTTTTGAATATCATCATATAAACTCAGGAGGAACGTGGAGAGCTGTGTACCTGAGGTATTCTGTCCATTGAACAACGACGGCTAACGAGCGTTTGAACGAATAACTGGACTTCAAAGTTATGCAAACTCGTCTTAACTAATTTGCAATTCATAAACAATTTACGTAGATATGTGAATCTTTGCATCACCGACTTTACACTCATTTGAATAGTGAAAAATGACTGTAAAATGTATGATTAAAGTCGGTAGAGCAAGGCACATCACTACCGTTTACAATTTCTTGCACCTTCAAATTATGCGCTGATTTTACCTTTAGACAAACATTTTGGATGAAGGCTTCACATCATAATGAACACCTTTGTGGCTATCAATTCTTGCTGAATATCACAGTAATTCTTATGGAAGTATATACAAAATTAGCAGTTGTTTTACTCTAAGATCTATTAATCTCTTAAAACAAAAGTACGGATCTAAACTTAAATCCTAATTTACTCGAAAAAGTATTTAAATTTAAAATTTGATTGCGATTTGGAATTTTGGCGAGTGAGTTGGAATTGGATTAAATACACTAATGCCAATCAAACACTTTTATATCACAGAAGGAGTCATATATACTTGTCAAACTTCAAGCAGTGCAAAAAAGTCAAGCTTGGAGGTAAGTTCATTGAAACATTTGGATGTCACCATACAAACAGAGGCATGGAATGTGAAGAGGTATATGTGGGAAGTAATCCCCACACATAGCAAATACGCTGGAAGATCGTATGAAAACTATCCTGAAGGGCTTTGTATTTCTTGCTCTATTCTCGTTAATTTCGACGAACCCTTGCATCACCGACTTTGTCATCCATTTGAATAGCGAAAAATGACTGTGAAGTGAATGGTAAAAGTCCGATGAGCAAGGCACATCACTTCCGTTTACAAGTTCTTGTTCTCCTTTATTTATGCGCTTTCTTTACACTTAAACAAAGGTTATGGCTGAATGCTTCATCAATGTTATTGAATTCAATTGTCTGACAATAAACCTCTGCTTTTATAAGTATTTGTGTAGATCCGGATATGGAATGAGTGTTTGATAATTTTCCATGGTCTTATGTTTTCAATTTTGACTTTGTGAAGTGTTTGCTCACATTTACGAACTGGGTGAAGATGTTTCCATGTGCTATTGATAATTGGGTGTACTTCTACGTTGATGTGGATTTATTTTTCCTTTATCAATTGGGAAGGGTAGTAACAAATTAATGGAAAACGACAACGAACTTATTAATATAATGTTTTTTTTTCGAGAAGTATTTTCAATTCACACACTAATTGCATTATCATGACAGGCTCGCTTGTTCTCATATTGTGGACTCTAGTACTTGGTGTCCAAATGCAGTGATTCGATTTCTATTTGCTCTCGACCAACAGATTTCAGTCGAACCAATTCAAAGTGAAGTGCAAAAAGTCAAGCTTGGAGGTAAGTTCATTGAAACATTTGGATGTCACCATACAAACAGAGGCATGGAATGTGAAGAGGTATATGTGGGAAGTAATCCCCACACATAGCAAATACGCTGGAAGATCGTATGAAAACTATCCCGAAAGGCTTTGTATTTCTTGCTCTATTCTCATTAATTTCCACGAACCCTTGCATCACCGACTTTTTCATCCATTTGAATAGTGAAGCATGACTATTAGAGGAATGATAAAAGTCCGTTGAACAAGGCATTTTCCGTTTACATATTCTTGCTTCTTTCAATTTACTCACTTACTTTACGTTTAGACGAATCTTTTGGTTGAAGGCTTCATCAATGTAATTGAATTAATTTGCCTGAAAATCAATCTCTGATTTACTACAAGTTTGTGCAGATCCGTTTATGGATGCAATGTGGAGGAATTGTTCCGTGATTCGTTTTTTGTAGATTCCGATCTTATTTTACTTTAATGTAGGTACCTGTTCATTTAATTTTTAAATAGCTTTCCCTTGTACCGTCTTTGAGTAAATGATTCACCGCATTAATATGAAGATTTGTCGAATGAATGGTATAACTTGCCGTACCTGCTAAAATTTGTGTAAATTTGTGAATTTAATGATTTGTGGGAACGTCTTCGCATGAGAGCACAGCGTGACTTGAAGTTGCAACCGTTCAACTTCGCGTACGAATTGAGTGCGAGGACACACAGCCAGTGGCTAATCAAAAGCCTCCGACATGTTGAATGACTAAGCTTCCTCCCTTGTTACACTCCACGCCATGCGTGTCCTGAATAAACGCGTTCCCTGGATATCTGTCTCTTCTTAGCTTTGCAATAGCTTAGCGAATTCTGGGGGATCTTACGAACTAGGAGAATCCTCCACTGAGGTGTCTGAGTACAGTCAGGTATAGCTAAGTAGCTAATTCCGCTCCAAATTGGTGACCCTGACTTGATTCAAGCCTGACTCTATCCACTCAGCAGCAGAACAATTTCTCACGACACTGCGATTTCCCTTCCAATCGCATGACTCATTTGGTGATCCTCATCCTTCTCCGTCAATCGCCATTTCGTCGACTCTCTCCTTTCGTCCACTCCTACTCCCACAGAATGTATCCGGAAACAGATCTCGGCATATATGCGTGAGGTGTCGCTCCCTTTTCTTACCCCTACGATGTCGTTCCCTTTTACTTCCACAGGACTTCAACACTCGGACCCATGGCGACTCTTCAACCGGCAAGCCGAGACTTCGTCCTGCAAGCACACCGCCGGAAGATTTTCGACCATTCCAATGGACTGTCGCACTCAAGCATCCATGCTACCAACCACCGACCGTTTCGTATGGAAGCACATCGTACAGGTTAAAACGGGCACATCTGGAGCCTTCTTCTAAACCTGCCTTCTTCGTCGGAACACAGCTCTCTCGTTCTATTGTCCAACCGTCTAAAGACATTGTGCAACTTTCCTCCCAGCCACTGCAACCTCTAATCGAGCCCGGTTGTTATTTCAGTTGACAAGAACGTGCATTATGGCCAATGTTGCAATGCTAACTATATGGAATTCAACGGTCACCTCTAATTTCCGAACAACTTAGCTCACAAAGGAATCAACTCAAAATATTGCGACTTTACTCGATTACTCCAGTGAATAGAATGTTTGCTTTCCAGTTTGTAGAACTTCTTTCCCATTATATTAACCATTTAATCGTAAGTAGTACATGTTGTGAAGAGTCGACCTTTTTGTGTGTTAAATAAAAGAATTTTGAAACATTTGATAAGTAAAACGAATGAACAGAAGTGTAAATATTCTGCGCGAAAACGAGAACCTGAACTTTGACAGAACACACTGAGACCCCAAGAAAAACAATTGGATTCAAGGTGGGTAGTGTTTGAATACAAAGTGGATGATGGAATTTAGTGAGTGGAAATTCTTTCCAAAGTGGACGGGAATTTGTTAGCTCAGCCAAATTTCTAATGGACTCAGCAAGTGCATCCTCCGACTTCCACTTCTAAGACAGATAGTAGGTGCTCAAGTTGCGCACTCCTGGTGCGGGAAATAGCGTAAAATAATACTTGTCTGACACTCATTAACGAGAATTCACAATCGAATTGTGTACACTCTAAGTTCTTTCCCAATGATCATTTGGAGAGCAAGTCTGTCGTCAACGGCTGCGACAACCCCTGCACCAATAGCGTAGGAGAAAATTGTTGGAGTTAGAAAGCTTGTAGTTAGATCTCGGTAGCGTGTTTGCTTGCCCACATGCCATATCGTGTAGTTGCACATATTAAACTCATCGTGCATTGAGCTGGTGCAATGATCGTGTCCCATCTAACCTATGTCTACGGTTTAAGAGCCATAAGTGTCATCGGTGTAAATTAGTAACTAAGTAGATTTTATGCCTTTTGAATTGGGATCACAATAAAACGGGAATAGCATTGTTAGTGGTCATTTCACATCCATTGCTTGTTAGTGATAAAGCGTCAATAAAAGTGGGCTCTAAGTGGTACTTCTTCATTTTAGTGAACATTTTGTGGCCTTCCGAGAATAATCATCCTTAGAATTAAGTTGCCCAGTCATCATTTTGTCTTACCTCATGATGTAAGCACCGACCATACTTCCTACGCCTTATATGCCATATTTGGTTGGACTGTCAAAAGTCCATCGGTGTTGATGCATTGATTCATCTTTAATTAATCTAATAAAACTCGTCTTAAATGTAAGCATTCTGAGAGTGTGAACTACATCAAAACACTTCCTAACATCAAAATTTCTCCTACTTCATACGGGCCTCCTCTCTCCTCACTGAAGCACTTCAACAGCAGTCAATCTCTTCTCCACTACGATTGTGGTGGCGATCGGTAATTGTAAGAAGGTGATAGCAAGTACTGCACATCCATATGTTTTCAAATTTAAATTCTCGGCAATTTACCTCATTGAAGGAAGCAGTCATTTCTGCAGTTTAAAATGATTTCCCGTGCATAAAACGGTTAAGAAGCCAAACGGAGATACTATCTCCATTTGTGGTGCAGTGACTCGCCGATTTGATTCGATTCTCACGAAAATACCATGATGCGTGAGCCAGGAATTTGGGCCCTTCCGCAATTCTAATTATACTGAAATCGTGCTCTCATAGGATAGTTGACATTAAATGACAGCAACAGAGGTGTTCATTATGATGTGAAGCATTTATCCAAATGGTTTGTCTATACGTACAGTTAGCACGAACTTTGAAAGGTGCAGGAAATTGTAAACGGTAGTGATGTACCTTGCTCTACTGATTTGTATCATACATTTTACAGTCATTTTTCGCTATTCAAATGGATGATAAAGCCGGTAATGCAAGAGTTCGTGGAAATCAACGAGAAGATAGCAAGAAACACAAAGCCTATTAGGATATTTTTCTTACGAACTTCCAGCGTAGTTGCTGTGTATTGATTTCTTCACACATATACCTTTTCACATTCCATGCCTCTGTTGGTATGGTGATATTCCAATGTTTCCATAAAGATATTTTGGAGATCGAATTGTTGCACTTCATGCGGTTTACCAAATTGATACGATTCCTTCTATATCATCAAAGTCGATATTGGGCAGTTAATATACTTTGAGCTTCGCAATGGCTAGAATAATTTTCTCTGTCAATCTGTTAGAACCAAAAGTACAGGTTGAACTTTAAAACGTAGTTCCTCTTACTTGACTCTCTAATGTATTTAATTTTAAAATTTAATTGGAATTTGAAAATTGGCGAGTGAGTTGTAATTGTATTAAAATACACAACTTTCAATCAAACACTTCTATATCACAGAAGGAGTCATATATATTTAATTAATTGTGGGAAGTGTGACAATTCTAGCTTTACGGTACGTTTTTGGGAACTTTGGAATACTAGCATACAAACGGAGGCATGGAACTTGACGATGAGTGAAATGATAAAAGTCCGATGAGCAAGGCACATCACTTCCGTTTACAAGTTATAGTTCTCCTTCATTTATGCGCTTTCTTTACATTTAAACAAAGGTTATGGCTGAATACTTCATCAATGCTATTGTATTCATTTGTCTGACAATTAACCTCTGCTTTTCTAAATATTTGTGTAGATCAGGATATGGAATGAATGTGTGAGAATTTTTCCATGATCCTTTGTTTCCTTGTTTTCTTCTAATATATATGCCTTTCTAAAGTCATGTAAGCAACATTGTTATCGGTTTCACTCACTTATGAATAGCTAATGGGCCTTGTGAAGGGTTTACTCTCACTTAGAAATTGGGTGAGGATGTTTTCACGTGCTATTGATAATTGGTTATACTTCGGCCATGGGATACCCTCCCATCCCATGTCCTTCGGCGAATCAGACCGCCTCAGGTGGTTGGAGGGAGCGGGTGGAGCGGATGCGCAGACAGGACGCGGGATTGGATGACTGGAGTAACGTGAGTCTTAGGTACGGATGGATGGAGTGTGGCTTGTGTTAACCGATCCGCCCTATTTATGCTTCTTCTGAAGACGAGAAAAAAAGCAATTATCGGGGTAAGTCATTTAAGAAAGTGTGTTCAGCTTTAAAATCTTGATATCGAAAGTAGCGTTTTTGTAAATACGTAAATTTTTCCTCCAACTATTAGTGATCTCCGTTAATGGCTGATAAGTGGGATCCTTTTCATTTACTGGCAGTTGGAGTAGTTCACTGCGTCGACCTTGTGTCTTGCTCCTTCGCCATAGTTGACCAATTGATTACGAATATCCGGTCTAGTTAAATATACATTGTTCCGATATCGATATATACGCTCCGCTATATTGATAGCACCGCTTTCATGAAACTTTTTAAAACTTTGTAGTTTTTCAAACATCTCTTTCACTTTCTGAAAAAACTAACTCCTCGATATTTCTCTATGATCGTGCGGCGTGGATAATTAGGAGATACACTTGCAGGCTGTGGTATTTTTGTCGACAATGTGTGATGACCTTATCAACGCATACGACACCTCCCGTTGCCTGACATGTAGACGGTAACAGTTGACTCACTTTTATTCTTCCACATCCAGACGATACGAAGGGGTAAGACATGTTCCATCTTGGACTTAGTGTAGGTTTATTGTCACCATGCCAGTATCCCATCACAAATGATTCTAAAAAGGTTGTAGTCACTAAAAACGCAGTTTTTTTCGATTTATCTGTTTTATTTTCTATTTCTCCATGTCATTGTATGTCCCATGAAACCATAAGTGAGAAGCTTGCCAAAAGACATAGCTGGATTTGACATAGACGCTGTCTTACTCCCAGATCCTCCTACAGCCTTAGCAACTTTAGTTTCTCTTTTGAGAATCTCTTCCTCAGGTACCGGTCGATCGTCTACTCTCTCACCTCCTATCATGCAAATTAATAATAATAATAATAGGGCCACAGGGACACATAGGAAACACATTTATTTATTTATTTTATTCATCCAAACAAACCTTTATATTTTGGGTGGTATGCGAATTATGATGCCTCCTTCTTCTCCTTCTCCTTCATCGTCATCATCTTCTTCTTCTACTTCTTCTTCTTCTATATCATGCTCTTCCGTGGACGTTCGTCTTTGAGTTTGCTATATATGCTCTGCATTTTCCGGAATTTCTATTCTTTGCACCGGATCTTCGTAGAAGCCATAGCCTTTGAATAGCTCACGCAAATGGCAGGCACATTATGTCACGCAGCATTTTGCGATTGTACCACTTATGAGT
Organism: Hymenolepis microstoma; assembly: GCA_000469805.3. Taxonomy (NCBI): domain Eukaryota; kingdom Metazoa; phylum Platyhelminthes; class Cestoda; order Cyclophyllidea; family Hymenolepididae; genus Hymenolepis; species Hymenolepis microstoma. The sequence goes on along the minus strand of LR215995.1, from coordinate 1,226,293 downwards.
TGCGAGGATATCTTGTTCATTCAGTGTATATTGCTTTACACGGGAGTAAAGTGCAGCACGGTCAATTGATGTGAGTAATGCGCCGACGTCTTCGTTTGTCGTGTCCACAACAGGAATGCGTTGCAGGAATCGCCTGGCACCGTAGTTAACATCAATTTCGAAGCGGTCACCACCTAGGAGACATTTATAGGCGCTCTTGGTGGTCGTTGTTATTTTAGGCTCTTCCATCAAAGTCACTGTTCGATTGAGCAGATTATCGAAGTGGAATGCTGTCCGATCTCCACGTCGACAAACTGTGCCAAGCTATAAGGTACAAAGACAATATTAGATCATATTTATAATAAAATTAACACTGTCAATGTCCTTTACCGTGAGATGGGGAGTAATAAAATTGGCAAGAAGCTTCTTCCCGGTGTTAGTTTGACCCTTAAAACAAAGACTATTCACTTTCGTCGTCTTTTTTCTGTCCATTATATAAGCGATATCTTTGAGCAATTCGTCAATATCAATGCCATGTTGGCTCAACATCATCATGAGCCAATTCGTTCCAAGGTCGATATCTCTGGTATTTCCTACGCTGTATTCGTGTTTCATACCTCGTCGATTTTCAAGGTGTGATTTGGTCTGCTCGTCTTTTAGTCTCTGAGTATTGGGACTCTGCATTTGTTGTTTCGCAATTTCACGTAATTGCACGCCAATCGAGGAATTGAACTTTGTTATTTCTTGTACCTAAAATAACCTAAATGCATCTTCGAATTGACGCATGTCTCTTGATTTGAGTTCATCTAGGATAAAGCGAATTTTATTTTTCGATTGACAGGGATGGTTTGGTTCGATGGGCATTAGTTCATTTGCCAATTCCAGTTCCTCACGCATTTCTGGACCGACTTCTTTCAATGTCCCACGGTATTTAAATTACTATAAGAGTAGATAAATATCGCGGACGTATTGTCGTGTACTTTTAGCATTTCACCAGTATTCGGGAGCTACTAGGCAATCATTTAGTAGTCGATCCACCTTTCTTGAGACATTCTCCTTTGCTTGAAACACCACATGCATGTGGTCGTCGTGATCTGCATATATGCAACTTATACATGTAGGCACTTTGCCGTAGTTTCTTGCAATCATTGTGTGGTAGTATTTGCTAGAAGAGTGTGAAACTCCTCCTACGCAAACGTTTTCATCTTGAGACAGAGAGATACATACGTGAATATTAATTTAATTTGCTATTACCTTGGCTTGAGTAAGGCCTGGGTGATTGGGAATGGTTGGTCTTTTTGTTGACTACTGATTGCAGCAATGACATGGATGTTTAACTCAATGCAATAATGTTTGCGCAACAGGAATGTTGAATTGGGATGGGCTTCAAGTGTCTACACTTTTATGAACTAATAAGGCAGAAATAATTTGCTGCCAATTAATGCCAAATATCATTGTACTTCCTATGACAGAACGATTTCAGTATAAGTAAAATTAAAGTAGCGCCCGAATCACTGACTCACGCATCATAGTCTTTATCGTGGGAATTGAATCAAATCAGCAAACCGCTGCACCACAAATCGAGATAGTGAGTTTCTCTCCACTGCCACTAAGGTACTCCATTAGGCTTCCTAACAGTTATATGCACCGGGAGTCATTTTAAATACCGGAAACAACTCCTTCATCCACCGAGATCAACTGCTCACCTCCACAAAGTCGTCGAGAAACGTTGGAGAGACTGCAAAAGTTTCGCCACAGAACTCTTCAAAGTACATCAGTTTCCTCGCTTTTGTTTGGTCGCCATCTTTACTTTCTTCTCTATGAAAGTCATCTGGGTGTTCACATTTCTCTCCTATTTCTCTCGCTCTACTGAACTCCTATCTCCTCCTCCTCTAATTCCGTCTCTTCTTGTTCTTCTATTGAACTCAACTGATCTTCTCGAAACTTCTTGATTCTCATCGCTACCTTTTCTTGATCTCTCCTCTCCCTCCTCCTCGGATTTGTCTCTTCGTACTCCTCACACAGTCTTTCGAGCATTAGAAATTACCTCAAGCTAGAGGAGCACTCGCTATCTTCACCTTATCTTCTCTGCTCCCAATCTCTTCTTCTTTCTTCTCTTCTTATTCTTTCTTCTGTACTGCCTTCTCACTCGCATTTTCCTCTTCTATTCACGAAAGTTAGCAAAATGATTTATTTACTTGTAACATCTTAAAATCATAGGTTATCAAATGCTATATTATTAAAATCTCTCGGTTAAAATACGCACAGTCGAAAATACAAATTTATAACAATTGCATTCAATACCAAATTTTCTTTTAAATTACAAAACCAATATTCACAAACCGTTATTGGGTATGCCATATAATGGAGTTACTACAGCTATTGCTCTTGAGGGACGTGTCTTGGTCGCAATGGAAATAAATGAGGAAGCCAATAAAGGAACATTAGCAAACAGAGGAAAATTTGATAAGTGCCCGCTAAGTACAATGTAATCTTTGCCACCTCTCAAGGCCTTAAAGAGGAAAATTGTCCGCATAATTTACTTCCTACTCTCCTTGACTTCAGTTTTTCCATTTCAGTAAAAAAACAATACTTTATGCCAATATCGGCTCCAGGTGGAGTGGTGCCTTGAATCACAAGAGTGGGGAAAAAGAGGTATAGCAAGAGGGATATCACATAGAAGCCCCTATCACTACTGTTAATTCCTTTGAAAAGACACAAATAGGTCAGCATCCAAGATGCAAGCATGCATCCACAGAGAGACCAATTGATTCCTCCCAATTCATGTCCGCTGATACTCCCAGCACCCCACGGTTGCGAGGAACTGAAAGAGGAATTAACCAAACCCTACAAACTTAAAGTGCATCAACTGCTCCCTCATGAATCTTTTCCAATCACCATTATCCCTTCCAGTCTCACTTCCATTTGTACAGCTCAAGTAAGCAACTTCCAAATGTCACTACATTTGCGCATGCATATGGCCACCTTCTTACACTACTGAAATAGAGTTTGATTGCTTGGCGTGTTGGTATGTTTACCTGTTAAGTGTGAACATTCCAAGCTGATGCACGCCATCCACTACTGGACATGTGAGTATGTTTACAAGGCGTACTTCCTAATGCCTGTTTTAGTAGGATGATAATGTCATTAGTGCTGTTGTTCGCGATTTCATTTGAATTGCAGCTTTAAGGAAATTGTTCTGTTTAGACCCAAACTTCCAACAGCAGATGTTTTAAATAACTGCCTTTAGACTATTCGAGGTGTAGACTATTCGCTGTCACAAAGGTTATCTATTTTACTGCATTCACAAAAGTGTCCGCTCATTAGTAGAAGTGGTCAATTGGATCTAAGCAAATTATAAAGTAAGCAAATCAATTTACGCAATTTATGCCAAAGCACTTGATGTTCGAAACTCCTGATTTCGATTTCACCTGTCTATGAGAATGCGGTATGAGATTATGCTTATACAATGAATAATTACATGATATGCCCTCCATCCCCATGTCCTTGGGCCAATCAGACTGCCCCAGGTGGTTGGCGGGTTGGAGGACCGGCGGACCGGATGCGTGGAGTGGATGACTGAGTAACGAATGGTCTTCGGTTCGGATAGATGGATGTCGGATGTGCTAAACGATCCACCTTCGGCCATGGGATGCCCCCCGCTCCATGTCCTTCGGCCAATCAGAACGCCCTAGGTGGTTGGTGGGGGCGGGAGGACCAGACACGAAGAGGATGACTGAGAAATGAATAGGTCTTAGGTGAGGATGGATGTGTGTGTGTGTGTGTGATTGATTCGGTGCCTTGGATGCTTCAGCTGAAGACAAGTAAGTATTTCTTTAGTCTTCTATTACCCGTTCCAGAATATTTTAAAAGACAATTTACTAATTAAATTCTTTATTGAGATTGTGTTCTTTTACAATATTTTAAAATCTATTTCGTTTATCGTCATATTTTTGAAGACGATCTTGCCATTTTCTAACGACAGGTGAGCAATCAATAACACAAGGCAACATGTCAGAAGCGTATATCTGCTCATACAGTACTTCAAATTTCGAGGTATTGTGAAGGATGTGGGCAATGAATTGCACGACAAGTGGGAGACAGCCCAAGATATGCGCGCTTTAGAAAGTTGGCTAAAATTGCCACGTTAAAAATATCAAAAATTAATCATAATGGAGAGGTGTCAGGCTTCGTTGATTTCCGCAATAGAAATTTCTTAATTTCAGTTTTTTTTATGAATTGTCTTTCAAGTTATGGTTATCAAAATGGAATTGGGACCTGTCATACAATTTGCAGAAAATACCCATAAACTTGCAAAATCACGATGGAAACTATGGCCAATTCTCCAATTTTCCATACGAATGCAGATAGAGTGATGGACAAATTGACAATCTATCAAATTTAAATAATATTAGTGATTTGAGGATATACGTTTTACAGTGTGACAGTATTATTATACACATCTTACAAAGTATGTTTATTGTATTGTAATATATTAAATTAATTAGAATAATATTTAATTGCCTAGTACGTTAGTTAATAAAGGCACCAATAATAATTGCGGAGAGAATGAATGAAAACACCTTCCAGCTCAGCTTCAGATATGAACTTTACACGGGCATCAAGTTAACAAAAAGTGAATCATAAAATTGACGAAGTGAGAACAAAAGGAGCATTAAAGTCGTTGCACCCACACACATCACACTGCCATCACTCCCCCCAATTTCCAACAAAAACCTATTCACTGACAAAGAATTCTGAAGGTATTTACTGGTAAAAAGAAGATAGTTGTGCCGAGCCATAGAGGTGTCTTTGCTTTTAATAAGGAAATCTCAACGTCTTCCTTTTCTCCCCATTTTGGAATGTGAACATCTCCATAAAAACTAATGTCAGAATACTATTTATAGATCGAATTATTAGTCTGCCATTGTTCGATATATTAACGTGATAATATTTGCATTGCAAAACTAGACAAATGTTCCAATTAGTAGCGCTTATTCATTCGCCAATCAAGATTAGTAAGAATTTAAAGGTAGAAATATGTGGGGACACAGCTTTACAATGACAAATGCAGAAGCCTCTCGACTAATCAATGACTTATGTCAATACGATCAATCATTGGTCAATCTCAGTATACGATTACCCGACCAATCAATGACCCAAGTTATGTGAGGTCATCATACCATAGAGTGTATATAATGACTAAGTACCACGTCACACCACACACATTACACAGTACGCCAATAAGCCGTACTAAATAAACGTATTCTATGGTATAATTCTATTTCTTCTATTCTGAGAGACTTACCAATTAGGAAAATCTGCCATAGAGGTTTCTGAGAACAGTCAAGGCTTATTAAGGTAGCTATTCCGCAACAAATGAGAGCGTTATAAAAAATTAACCCACTTACCATTATTTCAGCACGTATGTAAAAGTTCAATGGTCCAAAGTCACGAAATTTTTTTCGACCATATATATTTTTTTTGGAAACTAGGATTACTTGGATCCGCTTAGACATTTATTTTGAAATGATTAATATTTATCATAGAAAATCTGAGTAACTAACATAATCAGCGACAGAAATTTGCCAGGAAGCACTTATTCCTATCCACATAAATTTTGTAAGTTAACTATATATATTTTCATTTTAACAAATAACTCTTAATAAGTGAATGAGTAATTATTCTACCTCTTGAACAAGTTTTAAAAGTATTGTAGCGGATTTAGCTACCTAACTAAGCCTGACTGTACTCAGAATCCTCACTGGCAGATTCTCCTAGTTCGTAAGATCCCCCAGAACTAGCTAAGCTATTGCAAAGCTAAGGAGAGAAAGCGTTTATTCTAGACATGCATGGCGTGGAGTGTAACAAGGGAGGAAGCTTAGTCATTCAACATGTCGGATTAAGTAAAACGAGCGGAGGCTTTTGATTTGCCACTGGCTGTGTGTCCTTGCACTCAATCCGTACGCGAAGTTGAACGGTTGCACCTTCAAGTCACGCTGTGCGCTCATGCGATGACGTGTCTCACAGTAGGAATGCTTTCAGGGCTACCATACCAGCTATTATGTGAAACGTATGATTTTACAAGCATTTAATACCAAACGAATGTGGACGCATTTAAGTCTTTCTCGCAACGTTGCTAAAATATTTTGACTGCGTAACCCTTTATTGCAATAGGAACGAAAGTATTCTTTGGTTAAGTTTAATCATGGTAACCACTAATATATTTCTAGACTTAGAAATAGTTCAATAACTAAAGATAACTGCCACTTTGGTTTTATCTTCATCCAAAACATCATCGTCCAACATGGCTCATCATATTTCATTTGATATTTTTGCAAGGAAAAGTGTAAGAAAAAGTGAAACAACTTTTCCGAAAAGCTCGATTTTTTGTGTTGAATCGATGAAGTACGCTTTTAGTCCGGCTTCATCATGTATCAATGGTTAGAAAAATAGTCGGAAAATGATTAAAAGATACCACTGCCGAAAATAAGTCTTGCTTCTCCCGAGAGTTTCCATTTATGGCAAAAATTGAGCCCATATGCTTGAAGTAAGTAATAAATGCAAATGTCTGAGTGATGTTGGCCTTTATTAATGCTACCACCCAGTAAAATATCTAGTTAAAGTAAAACGTTCTAAATCGAAAGGTTTCGATCAAAACCTCCTATGGCTGATAAACATTTAGACTAAGTAAAAATTACTGCAACTTAAGGAAAGGTTTGCTTCTAAAGTGAAAGCCAATCAGGAAATTTGTTTTGTTCTAAACCAAGTCGCTTATTCAAGTTACGATATTTTTGACGTAATCAAGTTTTTAAGCTAACATAGATGCAATATACTCTGTTGTTTAAGTAAATGTCAATAATTTAATCAAAATCAGCTGACTTGAAAGTATAATGAAAATTGGCTTTAATTTAATATTACTACCTAACCTCTTTTTTCAGTTTTTTGTCGACCTCTGAGGTTTAACTTTTCTTCCCCTTAATGCCTGGGTTTTTTAATAGAATTATTTGTAAACGATGAGTCGAAATTGACTGGTCTGGAACGGTAAAATTTCCAAAGCCAGTTGCTCGAAAAACTAATTCACATTTTAATTAGATTGTATTTTACTGAATAAATGGTGATTCCTTCTTGATAAGGAACAGAGAAGCAAATATAGGCAAGACCATTTAATTTTTTAAACAAATTTTGGGCAAATGTGGTTAACTTCTGCAAGTGAAACTCAAGCCCAAGTCATAGCATCTGAAGAAGCCAACAAAAGACTTTTGGAGAGACGAACAATGGACGTAGGTTCCATCATTACGTTACGTAAGCGAGATTTGGAAAAGCTAGCAAGTATTCATTCGAGAGCTTGGAATTTAGACCCTAATAATTGGCCTCGCAAAAGTTAGAGAAGCAGACATTACTGAAGATTCAGGTTGACTTGGCATTAGGATTAATCAAGTTATCCATATCATTTCGTTCTGCTTAATTCCTAATAATAAGCTAATAGTAAAAGCGCGTTGTTTCATTTAAACTGCCATTATGAATGATCTTAGAAGAAAGAAGAAATTTAGGTACGCTTTTGTATAATGTTGGCATAAAACGTTTGGTAAAAGATTGCTTTGCTCTGTAAAAATATCATAATTTGTTCTTTATACCATTTAACACTACAATCGCAATTAACTCCTTCTATTATTGAAATATCCTTTCAAACTTGTTTGACACGTCATCGTCTGTCTAGAACAAACGCTTTCCCAGGATACATCTGTTTCTTATTAACTTTGCAGTAGCTTAGCTAATTCGGTGGGAAGCACCAACCAAGAGAATCCGCCAGTGAGGTTTCTGAGTACAGTCAGGCTTAGTTAGGTAGTTAAATCCGCTACAAGCTCGAACAATACGTTTTCATTTGTTATAAAATATATGCAGAATATATTTTATTGTAAAAAGGCTGAGTGGAAAATCTTTGTGTTAAGTAAAACCCAGGATTGAACAAAATGGATTTTAGTGGAAGTGAATTCATTTCTTCCTTTTTTGGTATTTTGCATAGCAGCTTAAGTAGATAGGGAAGCCCTCAATCCAAAGACCAATCCATTCAAGTTTAATGAAGGTATTGTGAAAATTTTGTTATCAAAAAGCCAAAAATAAATCCTATTTCACATTTTCTGAGAATTCATCAAATGACAGAAGTATCTTGCTGAATTATTATTCCGGGATTAAATTAAGTACAAAAATTGAAGCTATGAGGACAGTATTGTTTAAATTTTTAATGATAACTTCAAATTTAACGAGATACTCGTAATTTTAAACGAAGTTTGAAATTCTAAAATTTAATTAAAAGATTTCCGGTTTTACCATAAATGGGCAACGTTTAATACATTTACCTCAGTTTCAACCATTCCAAGTATCCCAATTGGTCAGAATTTTATACCGAATTCAAGAATAGCTAATTATTGATTTTACATCAAACATTATGATAAAGTTCCAACAAATATTAGTTGTGTATATGTGGAACACGAAGACCATTTGCATGTGGTCTTCCAAGCCAAAGATAACGTTAGTCGTAAAGTGGACCAATTACTCAATGACTGGCTCGTACCGGTGGATGGCTAGTTCTCCGCTAAGTCTACAAGGCAATATATTCGCGAAATTTATTTATTATTACAATGTTTCAAATATCGCGGTACTATCAAAATGATTGGCAATGAATTGGAGGAAGAAATGAACACTGCGAAAAATTCAATACCAGTAGAACCAAATTTCCCATGCCTTTCATATCAACGCCGAGAAAGAACCAAAAGTATAGCAGCTCATCGAGAAAGTACAAGGAAAAGGAGATTTAATGTCCTCTTAGAGCAATTAAAGACAAGAGATGTTCAGAGTTTCGAAGATATCTTTAAAAGCTTCTCAGAATAAGAAATTACTGATTTAAATTCCATGATTGGCGTCCAATGGCGCGAAATAGCGAAACTACAATTGCAGACCCTCAACAATCAACGTCTGCAAATGGAATTGGAAAGCCCGTACCTTGAAAATCTCCGAAATTTAAGACATGATTGTACCATCAAGAGCAGGAGAGATGTAGAAATCGGAACAGATTGGCTAATGATGATGCTTAGCCAAAATCAAATTGACATTGGCGAACTTTTGAAGGAATATCGTCAATATTATGGACAAAGTGACAACGAAGGTTAACACTCTTTGTTTCAAAGGCTAGACTAATACTGGCAAAACGCTATTGGCAAATTTAATTACATCGCATTTAACAGTATGGAACATTGAAAATCTTATTTCCTTTGTATCGCTTGATCTAATATTTTCTTTGTTCCTTATAGCTTGGCACAGTCTGTCGATGTGGAGACCGAACGGCTTTCCACATTGACAACTTATTAAACCGTACAGTTGCACTCATGGAGGAACCTAGAATCACCATGACAACGAGAAACGATTACAAGTGTCTTCTTGGAGGAGACTGATTTGAAATCGATGTAAAGTATGGTGCAAGACGATACCTCCCTCGAATTCCTGTCGTTGGTACAACCAATGAAGATTTGGGTGCTCTTTTAACGTCGATTGATAGAGCTGCCTTATACTCGAGAGTGAAACAGTATTCTTTAAATGAGCAGATAACGTCTGAACTAATTCGAGGCACGATTCCAAAGTGTCCTATAACTCTTTGTGCTTGTCATCTTCAGGAATTGTTCAAACGCTATGGTTTCTACGGCGATGCAATACAAATCATTCAAGTTCCAGAGAACATGGAGTTCATTTGCCAAACTCCAAAGAGTACTTCCACAGAGGAGTACGATATTGAGGAGGATGGTTTTATGATCCATGTTCCTCCTAAAATTTAAATACTTTTGTTTTAATGTATCAATAAAATAATTTTTTTCTATTTACTACAACGCTCTCGTATTCATTTTACAAAATTGGAGGTGAGAGAGCAGACGATGTTCCCAGACGTGAGACTAGAGATGCTAAGACAGTAGGAGGGTCGGAGAATAAGATGACGTCTATGTCTAATCCAGCTATGCCTTTTGACAAACTGCTCACACTAGGCTATACCAATCACTCTGTGGTGTTTCGAAGTAGGTACATGGTAACTATACCAGTATTGTATGAGGAGATTCCATCAACAGAGAATGCTAAAGCATTTGTCTTGAATACTACATTTTTGAAGCCTTTCGTGTGCCGGTATTGGTTCAAGTCAAATAAGGCTACTGTTAGCACAAAGTGGAATAAGACCTATCCGTTCATCACTTTTGGGTAAGCAAGAATTAAGATCAGTCGATTAATTCTATCAAAGAAACAAGCCACTGGAGGTGTAGTATCAGTGGATAAGGTGCAATTTGATAATGCCAATTACATGCTAGTTGGTATAAGCAAAGATGGCTATCCAAATCAGATACAACCACTACAAAAAATGAGTGCTTATAAGGACATTTGTAGTCGTGGTGGATTCTACATAGGTGATTTCAATGTACTCGATATGCCAGTGGTGAAAACAATTGGAGCAAGTGGACAATTTCACCACGAGGTTAGTATTCCTAATCCACCCTTTCGCTATTATTACAAGAATCCCAAATTTAATTCATCAGATTTTCATATCTTACCACGTGACTACAATACAAACACATTTATGGGACCAAATTGTCCACGATTTCAGCCGCCAGGTCCAGACAACCAAGTGCTTATTCTACAGATGCCTTTCCAGAAGAGCTTGGGAGAGTCTAGTGAAGTCATAGTCATAGAAAAGGAGTTAGAAGTCACCTTCCTCTCCGTACCAGATCACGTGGCACCGAAAGACAAGGAGGTTTATATTGATGATAATAGCATTGACCTTCTCGATTACAGGGGCGCGGAAGGCAAACAATTGAATCCTGTATACTTTAATGGTTACGTTAAATAAAAGTATTCATTAATATGATTGTTTTTCTTGAGAACGGACGTGTTGAACTGGAGGTGGATTGACTATAGAGGTTGTCGAGAACATACACTATGAACGTGGTATGCTCACAATTAATGACTATCTTATCGGCGTGGTTTCGCCGAGTAAGGCGATTAGCGTACAAGTGCTCAATGGCATATCCGGAGAGTCCAATGCATCAGATGACTTTCAATTGCCCATTCAGCCTAGAATTAAATGGGAAGAACCAGAATTCAAACAGGAAGAACCGGAGAGTGAAGAGATTAAACCGGAGGAACCGGAGATCAAAAAGATTAAGAAAGAAGACAGTATCTTCGTAGATGAAAAGAAACAAAAATGAGCGCTCTATGGCTTCCTTGGCGGTGGTCTAGCTGGAACTATTGTTGGTGGTATATCAAATGCATTAGCAACTGGACTTTGTCAAACTTTCACAACAACAACAAATGCTGTGCGACAAATAGCTGGTACGGAAATTCCTCTTTCTCAATCTACCAACGTGGTTGACAATATTTTGGAATTAATTAAAAAACTTTTTCGAGCATGACGAAATCGTTTAAACAGAGGACAGGGCACCATTAATCAATAGGTCCGATGCAGATGGTCAAGATATGGAACAAAGGCCCATTAAGCCTGAACCGTCAGATGATTTCCCCCAAACTAAGGGGAGGGGGGGGGAGAAATTTCGTTCAACCCGAGGAAGGGGAGTCCTCTTCTCACCAAACAGAGACCCAGATGGTACATCAATCAATGGAACAAGAACTTAGCACGCCGTTAGAAAGCGTGGAAACCTTTGATCCTCCCCTATGGAGAAACCGGCGTACACAGATGTTCCACCTGAAATGTATGAGCAAGCGGTGACGCATACACCACATATTCGTCATCATGGAACAAAGATACCTTTACCCGAAAAGCCTCATACTAATTACCCTACACGAAACACTTCTGTGGAACGTAAGACCGCTGAGCGTGCTAGTAACTATAGAATAGCTAGGGGTTATTAAGTTCACTTAAAGGAGGAGAAAGTGAATTTAGACCAGTTTGGTGACTCCATGCCCAGAACAATCCATTTGAATAGCACTAACAAGAAATTAAGTCTCAATGAAACCAAAAGGAATTTACATCGGTGTGACACACGAAAACCCCGTACCAGATCAGAGACAGCAACTGGACGAAGAAGTGATTTGTTGGAGTTACCTCTCAACAAAAAGAGTGGTAATTATGAACCACTCATGGGGGCCATTCGAAAATGGCAAGATCGTCTTCGAAAATATGACGATAAACGAAATAGATTTTAAAATATTGTAAAAGAACACAATCTCAATAAAGAATTTAATTAATAAATTGTCTTTTAAAATATTCTGGAACGGGTAATAGAAGACTAAAGAAATACTTACTTGTCTTCAGCTGAAGCATCCAAGGCACCGAATCAATCACACACACACACACACATCCATCCTCACCTAAGACCTATTCATTTCTCAGTCATCCTCTTCGTGTCTGGTCCTCCCGCCCCCACCAACCACCTAGGGCGTTCTGATTGGCCGAAGGACATGGAGCGGGGGGCATCCCATGGCCGAAGGTGGATCGTTTAGCACATCCGACATCCATCTATCCGAACCGAAGACCATTCGTTACTCAGTCATCCACTCCACGCATCCGGTCCGCCGGTCCTCCAACCCGCCAACCACCTGGGGCAGTCTGATTGGCCCAAGGACATGGGGATGGAGGGCATATCATGTAATTATTCATTGTATAAGCATAATCTCATACCGCATTCTCATAGACAGGTGAAATCGAAATCAGGAGTTTCGAACATCAAGTGCTTTGGCATAAATTGCGTAAATTGATTTGCTTACTTTATAATTTGCTTAGATCCAATTGACCACTTCTACTAATGAGCGGACACTTTTGTGAATGCAGTAAAATAGATAACCTTTGTGACAGCGAATAGTCTACACCTCGAATAGTCTAAAGGCAGTTATTTAAAACATCTGCTGTTGGAAGTTTGGGTCTAAACAGAACAATTTCCTTAAAGCTGCAATTCAAATGAAATCGCGAACAACAGCACTAATGACATTATCATCCTACTAAAACAGGCATTAGGAAGTACGCCTTGTAAACATACTCACATGTCCAGTAGTGGATGGCGTGCATCAGCTTGGAATGTTCACACTTAACAGGTAAACATACCAACACGCCAAGCAATCAAACTCTATTTCAGTAGTGTAAGAAGGTGGCCATATGCATGCGCAAATGTAGTGACATTTGGAAGTTGCTTACTTGAGCTGTACAAATGGAAGTGAGACTGGAAGGGATAATGGTGATTGGAAAAGATTCATGAGGGAGCAGTTGATGCACTTTAAGTTTGTAGGGTTTGGTTAATTCCTCTTTCAGTTCCTCGCAACCGTGGGGTGCTGGGAGTATCAGCGGACATGAATTGGGAGGAATCAATTGGTCTCTCTGTGGATGCATGCTTGCATCTTGGATGCTGACCTATTTGTGTCTTTTCAAAGGAATTAACAGTAGTGATAGGGGCTTCTATGTGATATCCCTCTTGCTATACCTCTTTTTCCCCACTCTTGTGATTCAAGGCACCACTCCACCTGGAGCCGATATTGGCATAAAGTATTGTTTTTTTACTGAAATGGAAAAACTGAAGTCAAGGAGAGTAGGAAGTAAATTATGCGGACAATTTTCCTCTTTAAGGCCTTGAGAGGTGGCAAAGATTACATTGTACTTAGCGGGCACTTATCAAATTTTCCTCTGTTTGCTAATGTTCCTTTATTGGCTTCCTCATTTATTTCCATTGCGACCAAGACACGTCCCTCAAGAGCAATAGCTGTAGTAACTCCATTATATGGCATACCCAATAACGGTTTGTGAATATTGGTTTTGTAATTTAAAAGAAAATTTGGTATTGAATGCAATTGTTATAAATTTGTATTTTCGACTGTGCGTATTTTAACCGAGAGATTTTAATAATATAGCATTTGATAACCTATGATTTTAAGATGTTACAAGTAAATAAATCATTTTGCTAACTTTCGTGAATAGAAGAGGAAAATGCGAGTGAGAAGGCAGTACAGAAGAAAGAATAAGAAGAGAAGAAAGAAGAAGAGATTGGGAGCAGAGAAGATAAGGTGAAGATAGCGAGTGCTCCTCTAGCTTGAGGTAATTTCTAATGCTCGAAAGACTGTGTGAGGAGTACGAAGAGACAAATCCGAGGAGGAGGGAGAGGAGAGATCAAGAAAAGGTAGCGATGAGAATCAAGAAGTTTCGAGAAGATCAGTTGAGTTCAATAGAAGAACAAGAAGAGACGGAATTAGAGGAGGAGGAGATAGGAGTTCAGTAGAGCGAGAGAAATAGGAGAGAAATGTGAACACCCAGATGACTTTCATAGAGAAGAAAGTAAAGATGGCGACCAAACAAAAGCGAGGAAACTGATGTACTTTGAAGAGTTCTGTGGCGAAACTTTTGCAGTCTCTCCAACGTTTCTCGACGACTTTGTGGAGGTGAGCAGTTGATCTCGGTGGATGAAGGAGTTGTTTCCGGTATTTAAAATGACTCCCGGTGCATATAACTGTTAGGAAGCCTAATGGAGTACCTTAGTGGCAGTGGAGAGAAACTCACTATCTCGATTTGTGGTGCAGCGGTTTGCTGATTTGATTCAATTCCCACGATAAAGACTATGATGCGTGAGTCAGTGATTCGGGCGCTACTTTAATTTTACTTATACTGAAATCGTTCTGTCATAGGAAGTACAATGATATTTGGCATTAATTGGCAGCAAATTATTTCTGCCTTATTAGTTCATAAAAGTGTAGACACTTGAAGCCCATCCCAATTCAACATTCCTGTTGCGCAAACATTATTGCATTGAGTTAAACATCCATGTCATTGCTGCAATCAGTAGTCAACAAAAAGACCAACCATTCCCAATCACCCAGGCCTTACTCAAGCCAAGGTAATAGCAAATTAAATTAATATTCACGTATGTATCTCTCTGTCTCAAGATGAAAACGTTTGCGTAGGAGGAGTTTCACACTCTTCTAGCAAATACTACCACACAATGATTGCAAGAAACTACGGCAAAGTGCCTACATGTATAAGTTGCATATATGCAGATCACGACGACCACATGCATGTGGTGTTTCAAGCAAAGGAGAATGTCTCAAGAAAGGTGGATCGACTACTAAATGATTGCCTAGTAGCTCCCGAATACTGGTGAAATGCTAAAAGTACACGACAATACGTCCGCGATATTTATCTACTCTTATAGTAATTTAAATACCGTGGGACATTGAAAGAAGTCGGTCCAGAAATGCGTGAGGAACTGGAATTGGCAAATGAACTAATGCCCATCGAACCAAACCATCCCTGTCAATCGAAAAATAAAATTCGCTTTATCCTAGATGAACTCAAATCAAGAGACATGCGTCAATTCGAAGATGCATTTAGGTTATTTTAGGTACAAGAAATAACAAAGTTCAATTCCTCGATTGGCGTGCAATTACGTGAAATTGCGAAACAACAAATGCAGAGTCCCAATACTCAGAGACTAAAAGACGAGCAGACCAAATCACACCTTGAAAATCGACGAGGTATGAAACACGAATACAGCGTAGGAAATACCAGAGATATCGACCTTGGAACGAATTGGCTCATGATGATGTTGAGCCAACATGGCATTGATATTGACGAATTGCTCAAAGATATCGCTTATATAATGAACAGAAAAAAGACGACGAAAGTGAATAGTCTTTGTTTTAAGGGTCAAACTAACACCGGGAAGAAGCTTCTTGCCAATTTTATTACTCCCCATCTCACGGTAAAGGACATTGACAGTGTTAATTTTATTATAAATATGATCTAATATTGTCTTTGTACCTTATAGCTTGGCACAGTTTGTCGACGTGGAGATCGGACAGCATTCCACTTCGATAATCTGCTCAATCGAACAGTGACTTTGATGGAAGAGCCTAAAATAACAACGACCACCAAGAGCGCCTATAAATGTCTCCTAGGTGGTGACCGCTTCGAAATTGATGTTAACTACGGTGCCAGGCGATTCCTGCAACGCATTCCTGTTGTGGACACGACAAACGAAGACGTCGGCGCATTACTCACATCAATTGACCGTGCTGCACTTTACTCCCGTGTAAAGCAATATACACTGAATGAACAAGATATCCTCGCAACTCATAAGTGGTACAATCGCAAAATGCTGCGTGACATAATGTGCCTGCCATTTGCGTGAGCTATTCAAAGGCTATGGCTTCTACGAAGATCCGGTGCAAAGAATAGAAATTCCGGAAAATGCAGAGCATATATAGCAAACTCAATGACGATCGACCGGTACCTGAGGAAGAGATTCTCAAAAGAGAAACTAAAGTTGCTAAGGCTGTAGGAGGATCTGGGAGTAAGACAGCGTCTATGTCAAATCCAGCTATGTCTTTTGGCAAGCTTCTCACTTATGGTTTCATGGGACATACAATGACATGGAGAAATAGAAAATAAAACAGATAAATCGAAAAAAACTGCGTTTTTAGTGACTACAACCTTTTTAGAATCATTTGTGATGGGATACTGGCATGGTGACAATAAACCTACACTAAGTCCAAGATGGAACATGTCTTACCCCTTCGTATCGTCTGGATTTGGAAGAATAAAAGTGAGTCAACTGTTACCGTCTACATGTCAGGCAACGGGAGGTGTCGTATGCGTTGATAAGGTCATCACACATTGTCGACAAAAATACCACAGCCTGCAAGTGTATCTCCTAATTATCCACGCCGCACGATCATAGAGAAATATCGAGGAGTTAGTTTTTTCAGAAAGTGAAAGAGATGTTTGAAAAACTACAAAGTTTTAAAAAGTTTCATGAAAGCGGTGCTATCAATATAGCGGAGCGTATATATCGATATCGGAACAATGTATATTTAACTAGACCGGATATTCGTAATCAATTGGTCAACTATGGCGAAGGAGCAAGACACAAGGTCGACGCAGTGAACTACTCCAACTGCCAGTAAATGAAAAGGATCCCACTTATCAGCCATTAACGGAGATCACTAATAGTTGGAGGAAAAATTTACGTATTTACAAAAACGCTACTTTCGATATCAAGATTTTAAAGCTGAACACACTTTCTTAAATGACTTACCCCGATAATTGCTTTTTTTCTCGTCTTCAGAAGAAGCATAAATAGGGCGGATCGGTTAACACAAGCCACACTCCATCCATCCGTACCTAAGACTCACGTTACTCCAGTCATCCAATCCCGCGTCCTGTCTGCGCATCCGCTCCACCCGCTCCCTCCAACCACCTGAGGCGGTCTGATTCGCCGAAGGACATGGGATGGGAGGGTATCCCATGGCCGAAGTATAACCAATTATCAATAGCACGTGAAAGCATCCTCACCCAATTTCTAAGTGAGAGTAAACTCTTCACAAGGCCCATTAGCTATTCATAAGTGAGTGAAACCGATAACAATGTTGCTTACATGACTTTAGAAAGGCATATATATTAGAAGAAAACAGGGAAACAAAGGATCATGGAAAAATTCTCACACGCTCATTCCATATCCTGATCTACACAAATATTTAGAAAAGCAGAGGTCGATTGTCAGACAAATGAATACAATAGCATTGATGAAGTATTCAGCCATAACCTTTGTTTAAATGTAAAGAAAGCGCATAAATGAAGGAGAACTATAACTTGTAAACGGAAGTGATGTGCCTTGCTCATCGGACTTTTATCATTTCACTCATCGTCAAGTTCCATGCCTCCGTTTGTATGCTAGTATTCCAAAGTTCCCAAAAACGTACCGTAAAGCTAGAATTGTCACACTTCCCACAATTAATTAAATATATATGACTCCTTCTGTGATATAGAAGTGTTTGATTGAAAGTTGTGTATTTTAATACAATTACAACTCACTCGCCAATTTTCAAATTCCAATTAAATTTTAAAATTAAATACATTAGAGAGTCAAGTAAGAGGAACTACGTTTTAAAGTTCAATCTGTACTTTTGGTTCTAACAGATTGACAGAGAAAATTATTCTAGCCATTGCGAAGCTCAAAGTATATTAACTGCCCAATATCGACTTTGATGATATAGAAGGAATCATATCAATTTGGTAAACCGCATGAAGTGCAACAATTCGATCTCCAAAATATCTTTATGGAAACATTGGAATATCACTATACCAACAGAGGCATGGAATGTGAAAAGGTATATGTGTGAAGAAATCAATACACAGCAACTACGCTGGAAGTTCGTAAGAAAAATATCCTAATAGGCTTTGTGTTTCTTGCTATCTTCTCGTTGATTTCCACGAACTCTTGCATTACCGGCTTTATCATCCATTTGAATAGCGAAAAATGACTGTAAAATGTATGATACAAATCAGTAGAGCAAGGTACATCACTACCGTTTACAATTTCCTGCACCTTTCAAAGTTCGTGCTAACTGTACGTATAGACAAACCATTTGGATAAATGCTTCACATCATAATGAACACCTCTGTTGCTGTCATTTAATGTCAACTATCCTATGAGAGCACGATTTCAGTATAATTAGAATTGCGGAAGGGCCCAAATTCCTGGCTCACGCATCATGGTATTTTCGTGAGAATCGAATCAAATCGGCGAGTCACTGCACCACAAATGGAGATAGTATCTCCGTTTGGCTTCTTAACCGTTTTATGCACGGGAAATCATTTTAAACTGCAGAAATGACTGCTTCCTTCAATGAGGTAAATTGCCGAGAATTTAAATTTGAAAACATATGGATGTGCAGTACTTGCTATCACCTTCTTACAATTACCGATCGCCACCACAATCGTAGTGGAGAAGAGATTGACTGCTGTTGAAGTGCTTCAGTGAGGAGAGAGGAGGCCCGTATGAAGTAGGAGAAATTTTGATGTTAGGAAGTGTTTTGATGTAGTTCACACTCTCAGAATGCTTACATTTAAGACGAGTTTTATTAGATTAATTAAAGATGAATCAATGCATCAACACCGATGGACTTTTGACAGTCCAACCAAATATGGCATATAAGGCGTAGGAAGTATGGTCGGTGCTTACATCATGAGGTAAGACAAAATGATGACTGGGCAACTTAATTCTAAGGATGATTATTCTCGGAAGGCCACAAAATGTTCACTAAAATGAAGAAGTACCACTTAGAGCCCACTTTTATTGACGCTTTATCACTAACAAGCAATGGATGTGAAATGACCACTAACAATGCTATTCCCGTTTTATTGTGATCCCAATTCAAAAGGCATAAAATCTACTTAGTTACTAATTTACACCGATGACACTTATGGCTCTTAAACCGTAGACATAGGTTAGATGGGACACGATCATTGCACCAGCTCAATGCACGATGAGTTTAATATGTGCAACTACACGATATGGCATGTGGGCAAGCAAACACGCTACCGAGATCTAACTACAAGCTTTCTAACTCCAACAATTTTCTCCTACGCTATTGGTGCAGGGGTTGTCGCAGCCGTTGACGACAGACTTGCTCTCCAAATGATCATTGGGAAAGAACTTAGAGTGTACACAATTCGATTGTGAATTCTCGTTAATGAGTGTCAGACAAGTATTATTTTACGCTATTTCCCGCACCAGGAGTGCGCAACTTGAGCACCTACTATCTGTCTTAGAAGTGGAAGTCGGAGGATGCACTTGCTGAGTCCATTAGAAATTTGGCTGAGCTAACAAATTCCCGTCCACTTTGGAAAGAATTTCCACTCACTAAATTCCATCATCCACTTTGTATTCAAACACTACCCACCTTGAATCCAATTGTTTTTCTTGGGGTCTCAGTGTGTTCTGTCAAAGTTCAGGTTCTCGTTTTCGCGCAGAATATTTACACTTCTGTTCATTCGTTTTACTTATCAAATGTTTCAAAATTCTTTTATTTAACACACAAAAAGGTCGACTCTTCACAACATGTACTACTTACGATTAAATGGTTAATATAATGGGAAAGAAGTTCTACAAACTGGAAAGCAAACATTCTATTCACTGGAGTAATCGAGTAAAGTCGCAATATTTTGAGTTGATTCCTTTGTGAGCTAAGTTGTTCGGAAATTAGAGGTGACCGTTGAATTCCATATAGTTAGCATTGCAACATTGGCCATAATGCACGTTCTTGTCAACTGAAATAACAACCGGGCTCGATTAGAGGTTGCAGTGGCTGGGAGGAAAGTTGCACAATGTCTTTAGACGGTTGGACAATAGAACGAGAGAGCTGTGTTCCGACGAAGAAGGCAGGTTTAGAAGAAGGCTCCAGATGTGCCCGTTTTAACCTGTACGATGTGCTTCCATACGAAACGGTCGGTGGTTGGTAGCATGGATGCTTGAGTGCGACAGTCCATTGGAATGGTCGAAAATCTTCCGGCGGTGTGCTTGCAGGACGAAGTCTCGGCTTGCCGGTTGAAGAGTCGCCATGGGTCCGAGTGTTGAAGTCCTGTGGAAGTAAAAGGGAACGACATCGTAGGGGTAAGAAAAGGGAGCGACACCTCACGCATATATGCCGAGATCTGTTTCCGGATACATTCTGTGGGAGTAGGAGTGGACGAAAGGAGAGAGTCGACGAAATGGCGATTGACGGAGAAGGATGAGGATCACCAAATGAGTCATGCGATTGGAAGGGAAATCGCAGTGTCGTGAGAAATTGTTCTGCTGCTGAGTGGATAGAGTCAGGCTTGAATCAAGTCAGGGTCACCAATTTGGAGCGGAATTAGCTACTTAGCTATACCTGACTGTACTCAGACACCTCAGTGGAGGATTCTCCTAGTTCGTAAGATCCCCCAGAATTCGCTAAGCTATTGCAAAGCTAAGAAGAGACAGATATCCAGGGAACGCGTTTATTCAGGACACGCATGGCGTGGAGTGTAACAAGGGAGGAAGCTTAGTCATTCAACATGTCGGAGGCTTTTGATTAGCCACTGGCTGTGTGTCCTCGCACTCAATTCGTACGCGAAGTTGAACGGTTGCAACTTCAAGTCACGCTGTGCTCTCATGCGAAGACGTTCCCACAAATCATTAAATTCACAAATTTACACAAATTTTAGCAGGTACGGCAAGTTATACCATTCATTCGACAAATCTTCATATTAATGCGGTGAATCATTTACTCAAAGACGGTACAAGGGAAAGCTATTTAAAAATTAAATGAACAGGTACCTACATTAAAGTAAAATAAGATCGGAATCTACAAAAAACGAATCACGGAACAATTCCTCCACATTGCATCCATAAACGGATCTGCACAAACTTGTAGTAAATCAGAGATTGATTTTCAGGCAAATTAATTCAATTACATTGATGAAGCCTTCAACCAAAAGATTCGTCTAAACGTAAAGTAAGTGAGTAAATTGAAAGAAGCAAGAATATGTAAACGGAAAATGCCTTGTTCAACGGACTTTTATCATTCCTCTAATAGTCATGCTTCACTATTCAAATGGATGAAAAAGTCGGTGATGCAAGGGTTCGTGGAAATTAATGAGAATAGAGCAAGAAATACAAAGCCTTTCGGGATAGTTTTCATACGATCTTCCAGCGTATTTGCTATGTGTGGGGATTACTTCCCACATATACCTCTTCACATTCCATGCCTCTGTTTGTATGGTGACATCCAAATGTTTCAATGAACTTACCTCCAAGCTTGACTTTTTGCACTTCACTTTGAATTGGTTCGACTGAAATCTGTTGGTCGAGAGCAAATAGAAATCGAATCACTGCATTTGGACACCAAGTACTAGAGTCCACAATATGAGAACAAGCGAGCCTGTCATGATAATGCAATTAGTGTGTGAATTGAAAATACTTCTCGAAAAAAAAACATTATATTAATAAGTTCGTTGTCGTTTTCCATTAATTTGTTACTACCCTTCCCAATTGATAAAGGAAAAATAAATCCACATCAACGTAGAAGTACACCCAATTATCAATAGCACATGGAAACATCTTCACCCAGTTCGTAAATGTGAGCAAACACTTCACAAAGTCAAAATTGAAAACATAAGACCATGGAAAATTATCAAACACTCATTCCATATCCGGATCTACACAAATACTTAAACGAACAGAGGTTGATTGTCAGACAAATGAATTCAATAACATTGATGAAGCATTCAGCCATAACCTTTGTTTAAATGTAAAGAAAGCGCATAAATAAAGGAGAACAAGAACTTATAAACGGAAGTGATGTGCCTTGCTCTACTGACTTGTATCATACATTTTACAGCCATTTTGCGCTATTCAAATGGATGACAAAGTCGGTGATGCAAGAGTTCGTGGAAATCAAAGAGAATAGAGCAAGAAATACAAAGCCTATCGGGATAGTTTTCATGCGATCTTCCAGCGTTTTTGCTATGTGTGGGGATTACTTCCCACATATAACTCTTCACATTCCATGCCTCTGTTTGTATGGTGATATTCAAATGTTTCAATGAACTTACCTCCAAGCTTGACTTTTCGCACTTCTGGCAGTTTGCCAAGTATATATGACTCTTTTGGTGATATAAAAGTGTTTGATCGGCATTAGTGTATTTAATCCAATTCCAACTCACTCGCCAAAATTCCAAATCGCAATCAAATTTTAAATTTAAATACTTTTTCGAGTAAATTAGGATTTAAGTTTAGACCTGCACTTTTGGTTTTAAGAGATTAATAGATCTTAGAGTAAAACAACTGCTAATTTTGTATATACTTCCATAAGAATTACTGTGATATTCAGCAAGAATTGATAGCCACAAAGGTGTTCATTATGGTGTGAAGCCTTCATCCAAAATGTTTGTCTAAAGGTAAAATCAGCGCATAATTTGAAGGTGCAAGAAATTGTAAACGGTAGTGATGTGCCTTGCTCTACCGACTTTAATCATACATTTTACAGTCATTTTTCACTATTCAAATGAGTGTAAAGTCGGTGATGCAAAGATTCACATATCTACGTAAATTGTTTATGAATTGCAAATTAGTTAAGACGAGTTTGCATAACTTTGAAGTCCAGTTATTCGTTCAAACGCTCGTTAGCCGTCGTTGTTCAATGGACAGAATACCTCAGGTACACAGCTCTCCACGTTCCTCCTGAGTTTATATGATGATATTCAAAAATGTAAATTAAAAAATCCCAGAACGTGAACTGCAGCATGTTTCACAAGATTCACAAGATTCTTAACGTCGCTCCACATTTCTTCTGGGTTTAAACTCATGGGGTACCCAATATCCCAATATCCTTCTTCCTCAATCATTCCCAACTGTTCCATGCGTTTCGAAATCGATTGCTCACTGATTCTGATAATTATTTTTCGGTTTGCCACGAGCCTTCACTAAGAATCTCTCGCCTCCAATTCTACATCTTCAACAACATTTTCCCCTCCACCACTATGCCGGCACCACTTCGACAGCAAAATCAATACTCACCACTTTAAACGTTGGAAACATTTCCGCCGACACGTTCTGTCACTATGGCCCTTTCACCATAAGTATCTGAGACAATCCGGAGAGCCTCAGCCATTCCGCACATTTTTCATATTAACATAAAAAAGCAATGTTTCCCTCAAATCACGAGAATTCGGTTTAAATTCGGATATGTTCGGATATACAAATTTGATTATTATGAAAATACAAATAAAATTATATCAAAGTAGGATTATATCTACAAATGTCAAAACCAAGTGTTCGACATCAGTAATTAATGTATTTCAACCACTACCGACTACTACTGCCATATTTCGGAAAACGGCAGGGAGTAAATATCTCAGAACTTGAATTGCCGCATGTTCCGCAAACTGCTCAAAATCCTTAACGTACGTTAGTTCTATATAATTATTGGCGTTTAAATCAGATACTACTTCAATCAATATTCACCAATTCATCCAAATCTCATTGGAGGCAAATTTTAAATTCCACTTCTAATTTGAAGATTTGTTTTAACTGTCCAATTCCATTGAGGGAGTATCCTTTCTTAATCGATTGAACAACAAAATTGTCACAATTCCTACTTCTGGAACTGGATGGTACCATACTGGATGGTACCATATTCCAAATACCCTGAGAATATATATATCTCTTGGCGTTCCAGCCAATAGGCACCAGTCACAAGCGCAAGCATACGCTAGTACTCATGTACTCTTGCAAATATTTTTTTATCTAAGTACACTAAGTACTGAATCCACATGAAATTTGATTATGAAAAGGGAACATTGCAATCTCAAACCCCATCCAATCTGCCCAATTTGCAGAGCTGACGCTTGGCACGCCACATCATAAAGAGTGTTTGGCTGATTGACAATTCGAAATTAGTCGGAAGGGCATCAAAACGATCAGGATAACGTAAACGAGTACGTCGTGGATGCATTAGTGAAGCTCCTACAGCGCGATACTCGGCTCTGATATGAGGAATTTCGCGGGAATTCTGAATGTTTTTAAGCATCTCGGTCTTGGAGAGTTGGCGTTTCTCGTCTATAAGGAGGCGATGAAACTTACCACGCTTTCGTTTTCCACTTTTACATTCACATATGGACCATGGCCGACGACTTGAAGAAGTACTAACGACCTCTTTTGGAAATAGACATGAACGATCGTACGATTCAGACTATCTTGGAGACGACCCCTTCGGTCTCGAAGATGGACAAGAAATTCTCCCAATTGCCCAGCGATTTGAAGACATGAGAACGCGTGCAGAAAGTGTGCTATCTATTGGGGTGGCTCCGGAGAATGCGCAATCAACGTAGAACATTCCCTTGGAAGGAATTTCAAGCCCTTTTAAGCGATATTACCATACCCTTGTAATAAGGAATTATGGCAATGTCTCTACGGGCATAAGTTGTCTGTATGTTGAGCACGACGATCATATAAATGTGATCTTTCAAGCTAAAGACAACGTATCAAGAAAAGACGACCGTTTACTTAACTATTACCTAGCATCTCCTAACGACAGGTGAGCAATCAATAACACAAGGCAACATGTCAGAAGCGTATATCTGCTCATACAGTACTTCAAATTTCGAGGTATTGTGAAGGATGTGGGCAATGAATTGCACGACAAGTGGGAGACAGTCCAGGATATGCCCGCTTTAGGACCGAGTACCACATGGTATTCAAATATACGCGGATTACAAGCTAAAAGCGTCGATATGCAAAAGGAAAGCAAGCGAAAAGTGAAATTTGATGCCCTTCTAGAAGAACTGAAGAAGTGACGTGTACGCCAATACGAAGACATGTATCATTTATTCACAGCAAATGAAATAGCAAATTAAAATTCTTCCACTGGTGTTCAATGGGGAGAAATCGCGAAGCAAATGATGCTCGGTTTAAATACTGAGAGATAAATTGAGTAGCAGAAGAGGTGGTTGGGACATCTTCAAATCTTCAGCTAAGGTCCACTTGTGTAAGATAAAAATAAAAGACGCCTGGACTCACGAACATTACGAACGAATCATATACATCCATCCCCATATAAGACCATTCGTTACACCAGCCGAAGGACATGGGATGGAAGGGCATCCCATGGCCGAAATATAACCAATTATCAATAGCGCATGAAAACATCCTCACCCAGTTTCTAATTGAGAACAAACACTTCTCAAGTTCCATTAACTATTTACAAGTGGGTGAAACCGAAAACAACGTTACTTACATGACTTTAGAAAGGCATATATATTTGAAGGAAACAAAGAAACAAAGGATTATAGAAAAATACTCACACACTCATTCCATATCCTGATCTTCACAAATATTTAGAAAAGGAGAGGTTGATTGTCAGACAAATGAATTCAATAACATTGATGATGCATTCAGCCATAACCTTTGTTTAAATGTAAAGAAAGCGCATAAATGAAGGAGAACTATAACTTGTAAACGGAAGTGATGTGGCATGCTCATCAGACTTATATCATTTCACTCATAGTCAAGTTTCACTATTCGAATAGATGATAAAGTCAGTGATGAAAGGGTTCGTGATAATGCTAGACCTCCCGAGATGAACCAACGTGGTGAAAAAATATCTCGAAACGTTGAAATGGGAAATTTCACCTCACTCGCCACGGTACTCTCCAGATGTTGCTCAGTCTCATTTTCACCTCACTCACCTCGCTCGATGGCACACGGCCTTGCTGACCAGCACTTGAGCTCGTATGAAGAAGTGAAGAATTGGATGGACTCATAGATCTTATGAAAAGATGAAAAATTGTTTCGTCGCGTGATTCGCCTGCTGCCCGAGAGATGGGTCCAAGTGGTAGCTAACGATGGACAGTACTTTGAAACTTAGTGTATGCAATCGTTTTGTTGTAATAAAGTCTCAATTTAAGCAAAACACGGCGGGAGCAAAGTTGCTGACTTAATATTTTAGTTTTAATTTCTGAATATCGCTATACAAACAAAGAAGTAATGTGGAGAGTTCTATACCGGCGGAATTCTGACAATTGAATAACGACGACTAACGAGCGTTTGAACAAATAACTGGAATTCAAATCGGCCAGGTCCCATTTTCATAGATATGGAAGAACTCTTGTACCACCGACTCTATCATTCATTTGAATAGTGAAACATGACTGTAAAGTGTATGATAAAAGTCGGTAGAGCAAGGCACATCACCACCGTTTACAATTTCCTGCACCTTTCAAATTGTGTGCTAATTTTGCGTTTAGACAAACATTTTGGATGAATGATTGATCAATGTTATTGAATTAATTTGCAAGAAAGTCAATCTCTGCTTTTCGGCAGATTTGTAGAGATCAGGTTGTGAAGGCATTTTCGAAGGCATTTGTTCCATGGATCGTTATTTGTAAATCTCGACCTTATTTGACTTTAATGTACGTATCTGTCTGTAAGAAGACAATCAAAGTTACTCACGATGTAGCTTTGAAGATTTAGCATTGAGGTAGCACCTCCATTTTCATTTACATTGCAATCCAGTTGGACGTCTTCCACCGGTTTATGACTTTCTGTAGTTGCGATGCAGGAATTAACTATACATTCCTTTTCCTCATCACTGCTCCAATCATCTGACAAGCTCTCAAATACACTCCCACCAAACCCCACTTGAAAACCACTTCACGTTAGTCAAGAAGTTACTTTATGTCAATATACAGGACGGAAACTATTTCTTACAATACGAGAATCGCATATTGAAGACAACTTGTGCTTTCCGTTATGAAAAAGCATATTGAATGGGGTTGTGAAAATCGTGAAACACTTTAGTTTGGCAACCTCGAAAACTCGCATATTTTCAATTCGACATACGCAGTGTCTTTTTTCGTGAATTGGGTGGATTATTATGCCATGGAATAGGAGAAATGTGGTAGAAGGTCAGTCATTCAATCCACCAAATAAACTCTCATTTATTGATGTATGCAAAATGGATCGCATGCATGGCAAGGTTCAAGTGTTATCACTATTCGTTGTAGTATGCGTTCGTAATACTCCTTGAGGAAGAGAGTAGTTTACGAAGAGGCTGAGAAAGAATGAAGTTCAAGTAACTGGAGATGTTATCAAGGAAGGGTCTCTTATTAAATGATGTCAATGGCAAGTTAGATTAACCACCTACAAATAAAGAGAATCGAATACATTTTCCAATTTTGCTCAAGAAGAACTGCTGTGCTTTGCTGTTTTGGGCTTTAGGTGCTTTTCTCATTGCGTATTCGATATTTGTGATTTTCTGCGGAATCCCACTGTATTGCATGGAGTTCACACTCGCACAGTTCACACTGGTCTGTGTCTCGTCGAAGCTTTCGGATTCGCGCCACTCTTTGGAGGTTAAGTGTATTTGATCGGTCCCTAATTATTCGCTTACGCTTCAACTAATCTCGAATTTTACTAACTTGAGGCATTGGCATGATAGGCCTATCATCTAAGGTTGATAAACCGACCTACTTAAATCAATTCAGAAGTAGTGCTTTTAGGTAAGTATTAGAACTAACATTTGCGAATCAATTATCTGCGTTAGGTAGAAAAGAAATAATAACCTGTTGCATCGAATTTTCGAAACTTTAAACCAGCAATTTTTCTACATGAACCATCAAACTACAAACTCCCTAATCTGCCTAATATATTTTGACTAAAGCTACCTATGAGAACACAAAGAGTCCAGTCAACACTGGTTTCTTGACAAATGAGCATTTATAAGTACTTAGGAAGGAAGAGCCAAAAAACTGAATTTCCCTAAAATCAATGAGAAAGTATCAAAAAATTCAAGAATTCAAAAGAAATCAGGGCAAAATTATCTGGAATTACCATCGTAGCCTATTTTACATTATAGCAAATATTTCTCAACGAATTGGCAAAATATTTAAACTCCTTCAAAGTTGTACTCATTAAGAAATGATAAGCTGAGAACTTACTGTTGAAATGTTGTAAGAAGAGACTTGACCTATGTCAAAAACACGTTTAAAGTCTGCTTATAGACATGACTTGATCGTGACAAGAAAATCAGGTTAAACATGAAGTTTGGAAATTATTCGTCATCCCACAGAGTGTTATCATGGGAGAAGTGGAAGAAAAAAAAGAGTAAAAAGCATCTCACAAAGCTACCTCACGCTCTTTCCAGCAAACAGATCAACATGTCCAAACAGGGGGGCCAATGAGAGGCGAAAAACCGAGGTACGATTAATCCCAATCCTATGCTGCTGTAGACAGAGGACGGCATGCAGTTGGCTTCCTTTTACCCTGTTCACTTTAATGTGCACTGATCCACCTTACTACTTCGCTATCTCCTATAAACCTTGAAGTTCCTCCATTCCATCCTGCCATGCTATAGAAAACATCGTTACAATCGAATGAATTCAAGTCTAAATAGGGTAATTATATTTGCCAAAAATGTTTCAGTAGAAACGAATTTAAAGATTCAACTCGCCTTTTTTGTCATGCTTCCCAGACTTCTCATTGTCGCAGTCATCATCGCTAAATAGCGAGGCGTCCAGCTCCCAATAAGTTCATTCTCTCCTCCCTCTTAGCCATCATTTTCTGGTGTTCCTCCTCAGCCCTGGCACCAATATCTGCTAGTATTTTGGGTGAGGAGGTAACTTTTTTCTCTGAAGTACTGAAGTTGCTGAAGTACTTCCACCACTACAACGTGAGGAATCATTTGAAGTCTTGATGGTGGAATTTTGAAGACCAATCAAACTCTCATTGATACCTCGAACATTAAGGTAGAGGCTGGAATTGACAAATGTCCTTGGGCTTCCTCTCAGAAGGCGCTTTTACTGCTTCTAATGAACCGATTTTGTTTGGGTTGAGTGTAGCCAGAGCGTCCATTATATTACCGGACTGGATCTCGTCCCTGCAAGGATAAACTCTCTCTCTCTCCCTCTATTTCCATTTTGTGAAGGACTGTTTTGAATCAAAACGCAAGCTCATGTAAAACGATCATGTTGATCAATTAACGCGATCAACTGGACAAAAGAGGCACAAACTTCTAAATAGACATATTATGTTCCGAAACAAATTGCAATGCTGTGATCAGTAAAATACCACCGGAGTTATAGTAAACTGGAATAAGTTCTATCATTGACAAACTTGTAGGTAAAAAGACTAAATTGGAGAGTTATGAACAACACCGAAAATAGGAGTGGATGATTGGCAGTTGTTGAGCAGGAATTGTGGCAAGCTGAAATTGACAAAAGGCCTACGCATCGACTGGACATAGATTGGTATATCTTGGAAAGATCAGTTCAATTTTTTGTCAAAAAAAAGTGAGAACTACACTCTGTGACCACCTTCTTTCATAATAGCTATTGACGCCAACTAGAATGAACAATAGTTATATTTTGCAACAAAATAAATTTTTTTAGGTGGACAATTCACAAATTATATTAATGGACTGAAATTTAAGGCAAAAAAATTATCTGTGTCAATTAAGTGTTTAACTGTAGTCAGTAACGATGGGTGGAAGCATACGATTCTCCCACAGGAGATGCCTCGCGTTCCAAGTATGAAAGCCAATAAAAGCCTCATTAAATTGGCCAAAATATTCCGGCTCGATTGAAGCTTTTGATATAGACAAGGTACTTTCAGGGTGACATAGCAATGTGTAATAATAATAAGAGCTTCATTTGAAAAATTAAATAGTATTTCAAGGCAAATTCTTATACTTCAGAGTGTAACAAAATTCAATTAAGGACGACGGTGGTGTACAAATACTTCGAAGGTGAAAAATTGTGAATATGACTAATAATATGTCATAATTAATCTATTTTGGAGAAATCCCCATTGATATAAGATTTTAAAATGTGACGAACCAAAAATTGGTAAGCAAATCTCGGTAGTGTGACACGATTCAGTTTCCTTATAATAAAATTGGTTTAAAATATTTCTCGAAAATTCGCGTCTCAGGGAGTGTTGATACAGATGATGTTCAATGCACAATTATGATCATTGAACAGACACCACTAGTGTAGAGTAATAACTATTTGAACTAAGAGTACTTTTAGCCGGTATTACTATTTCACTATTAACTAATTATTGGGAGTCACATAATTCAACATAGTAAGTAGGTGGTGTTAATTCAATCATACAGGTACTTTCTATTTGTTCTCTATTTTAAATTAATAAATGGTCTTATTAGCGGCGTCAAGATACACCAACCACATTTTAGCATACTTTCTCATTGGTTAACATTACTGATTGGAAGTCTGTTCATACATTGATGAAAATAGTTGATGAAAACATGAATTACGAAAAGGTTGTGCTTTCCATTTGCCTCCTTCTTTCCACACTCGCCAACGTTGATGCCATAAAATGCTATCAATGCGAGTCCTATATTCGTGAAGGCTGCTACCCGTTGAACAATACCTTAGTACCAGTTACTGATTGTCCTACTGAATCGCAGTCCTGCGAGTTCTTTATGATAGTATGCTTTCAATTTAATTGTCCTCACTTTAGGAATATCAATTCAAACTAAATATTGGTGGAGAAGCAGAAACAATTCGCCTTTGCCTCCGTGGATGCTCAAGTGATGAATTTACGGCCAAGGTCGATCTCCTAAAACAACCAGGAATTAGTGGTAGCTACAAATTTAGGTCCTACACATGTACTTCTGATGGATGCAATCCCGCAGGAAGGATTGCAATGATGACGGGTTCTGGATTCATCACCGCTATCGTGCTTCTGATTACCTATTTCTCTTAGGGCAGAAACTGACTTTGAAAAAGGTCGTGATGTATAGTCGTGTATTTGTGTGTACTTGTGGAAGATATACGTTTGTAGGCGATTTGGTTGAGTAAAATACAATTTTGAAATAAATTCACGTGCGCGCAGATTTTAAACACAGTTTGTTCTCATTCCTTTACATAAAGTTATCCTTTACACCTTTTATCCCGCTATTATACCTTCACAATGGATTATTTCAATGCTTCAAGTGATGCAATGGTTTATAAGCCAAGAAAGTATTAAACCATTGAAGTGTTTCATTTGTATACTCCCAGTAGGCGTTATCACATGCTATTCTATCGAGTAAATTACTTATAATACTAATGTTGTTTTCATGTGGGTTTTTCAAGCCAGCAGATATGCGATTTACCCCCCATAGTTACTGCACAACAACTGGTGCGTCAAGCCCGAACTGTTTTACGACGAATTTATTTAGAAGCGTCATAGAAGATGTCTCATCTCTGTAAGTAGCCCATAAAATGATGGAAAATAAGTCACCAATTGCGAAACCACATTTTAAGGACAATCGAATCAGAAGCTGCACAAGAATGATTCGGAAAAATGCAAACTCGAATGCTTTATTCAACACTAAGCCAGTACAATCACAACATAAGTAAAAAGTGATATTATATCACACACGTAACATTTCGCTCTATGTAAAATCTCGTATTAGATCATTTCACTTCAGTGATCTTTGGGGAAAATGGAATTGAGGTGTCTGGATCAACCTGTCTCACACCAACCATCAGACCAATAATCACTTGATCGTGAAATCGAAAATTTCCGAGCATGAAAGAGCGGATATCCATTAATCAATTTTTTGTAAAACAAGATCCCGATAACGTAAATGTCATTATTTCATAATTAATCTATTTTGGAGAAATCCCCATTGATATATATGATTTTAAAATGTGAAAAACCAGGAATTGTTAAGTAAATCTCGGTACTTTGACACGATTCAGTCTCCTTATAATAAAATTGGTTTAAAATATTTCTCAAAAATTCGCGTCTCAGGGAGTGTTGATACAGATGATGTTCATCGTACAAATATGATCACTGAATGGACACCACTAGTGTAGAGTAATAACTATTTGAACTAAGAGTACTTTTAGCCGGTATTACTATTTCACTATTAGCCACATATTAAGGTTAATCGAATCAGAATCAGGAAATTCAACACTGCACATCATTGCGAATATTTGCAGATAGAAAAGCAGCACTCCTTAACTATTGACGAGATTACACTTACGTCAATACAATACTCAGTGATAAACTCAAGTGCTTCAATCTGTGTATAATTTAAATCTTTTAAAAAGAGAGATCAAATCGTCATACATCAGAATAGCGCCCCCAACTTCAGACATTAAATGTGATGCTAACACAGCTTCGAGAGTGTCATTCAAGGTAATGAATATATTGGATTCTGAAGGTTTCTGAAGGATATTTTCAACAAATACACGATCTGCAATTACTAACCACCAATATAATCTGTATTGATTAACGAATAAGTTAGAGGTCTAAATTCCTAGGTTCAAAGCTTCCCGTCCTCTTTCAAAAATCTGGACTTTACAGCTAAGTGTTATTGAAAAGCATAACATACACCAATTCAGTTAATAATTGCCTTAATGGATCTAACATAGATACGGCCTATACAATTGTATTTGAATGGGCTTATTTTATCGGTTCACATTCTCGGCGACAAGCTTCCGTACTAAATTTAGTCAGGTTAGTTCGTGTGACTGATCAACTACCTTAACCTCCTTTACAGATTCCAATTCCCCTTATAACTCCTAATCGAAAGGAGAACTCGTCTAGTCCCCTCATCATTGCAAGGTAACTTCCTTAATACAATTTCTCACCTCACGTTGTATTCAAATGATCACTCATCCCTAAACCTACTTGAAAAACGGGGAAAACCTCAGTAAACCTTTTTCACTTGTCTTCAGCAGAAGCATATATGGGGTGGATCGTTTAGCACATCCGACATCCATCCATCCGGACCTAAGACCATTCGTTACTCAGTCATCCACTCCACGCATCCGGTCCGCCGGTCCTCCAACCCGCCAACCACCTGGGGCAGTCTGATTGGCCCAAGGACATGGGGATGGAGGGCATATCATGTAATTATTCATTGTATAAGCATAATCTCATACCGCATTCTCATAGACAGGTGAAATAGAAATCAAGAGTTTCGAACATCAAGTGCTTTGGCATAAATTGCGTAAATTGATTTGCTTACTTTATAATTTGCTTAGATCCAATTGACCACTTCTACTAATGAGCGGCCACTTTTGTGAATGCGGTAAAATAGATAACCTTTGGAGAGAAACTCACTATATCGATTTGTGGTGCAGCGGTTTGCTGATTTGATTCAATTCCCACAATAAAGACTATGATGCGTGAGTCAGTGATTCGGGCGCTACTTTAATTTTACTTATACTGAAATCGTTCTGTCATAGGAAGTACAATGATATTTGGCATTAATTGGCAGCAAATTATTTCTGCCTTATTAGTTCATAAAAGTGTAGACACTTGAAGCCCATCCCAATTCAACATTCCTGTTGCGCAAACATTATTGCATTGAGTTAAACATCCATGTCATTGCTGCAATCAGTAGTCAACAAAAAGACCAACCATTCCCAATCACCCAGGCCTTACTCAAGCCAAGGTAATAGCAAATTAAATTAATATTCACGTATGTATCTCTCTGTCTCAAGATGAAAACGTTTGCGTAGGAGGAGTTTCACACTCTTCTAGCAAATACTACCACACAATGATTGCAAGAAACTACGGCAAAGTGCCTACATGTATAAGTTGCATATATGCAGATCACGACGACCACATGCATGTGGTGTTTCAAGCAAAGGAGAATGTCTCAAGAAAGGTGGATCGACTACTAAATGATTGCCTAGTAGCTCCCGAATACTGGTGAAATGCTAAAAGTACACGACAATACGTCCGCGATATTTATCTACTCTTATAGTAATTTAAATACCGTGGGACATTGAAAGAAGTCGGTCCAGAAATGCGTGAGGAACTGGAATTGGCAAATGAACTAATGCCCATCGAACCAAACCATCCCTGTCAATCGAAAAATAAAATTCGCTTTATCCTAGATGAACTCAAATCAAGAGACATGCGTCAATTCGAAGATGCATTTAGGTTATTTTAGGTACAAGAAATAACAAAGTTCAATTCCTCGATTGGCGTGCAATTACGTGAAATTGCGAAACAACAAATGCAGAGTCCCAATACTCAGAGACTAAAAGACGAGCAGACCAAATCACACCTTGAAAATCGACGAGGTATGAAACACGAATACAGCGTAGGAAATACCAGAGATATCGACCTTGGAACGAATTGGCTCATGATGATGTTGAGCCAACATGGCATTGATATTGACGAATTGCTCAAAGATATCGCTTATATAATGGACAGAAAAAAGACGACGAAAGTGAATAGTCTTTGTTTTAAGGGTCAAACTAACACCGGGAAGAAGCTTCTTGCCAATTTTATTACTCCCCATCTCACGGTAAAGGACATTGACAGTGTTAATTTTATTATAAATATGATCTAATATTGTCTTTGTACCTTATAGCTTGGCACAGTTTGTCGACGTGGAGATCGGACAGCATTCCACTTCGATAATCTGCTCAATCGAACAGTGACTTTGATGGAAGAGCCTAAAATAACAACGACCACCAAGAGCGCCTATAAATGTCTCCTAGGTGGTGACCGCTTCGAAATTGATGTTAACTACGGTGCCAGGCGATTCCTGCAACGCATTCCTGTTGTGGACACGACAAACGAAGACGTCGGCGCATTACTCACATCAATTGACCGTGCTGCACTTTACTCCCGTGTAAAGCAATATACACTGAATGAACAAGATATCCTCGCAACTCATAAGTGGTACAATCGCAAAATGCTGCGTGACATAATGTGCCTGCCATTTGCGTGAGCTATTCAAAGGCTATGGCTTCTACGAAGATCCGGTGCAAAGAATAGAAATTCCGGAAAATGCAGAGCATATATAGCAAACTCAAAGACGAACGTCCACGGAAGAGCATGATATAGAAGAAGAAGAAGTAGAAGAAGAAGATGATGACGATGAAGGAGAAGGAGAAGAAGGAGGCATCATAATTCGCATACCACCCAAAATATAAAGGTTTGTTTGGATGAATAAAATAAATAAATAAATGTGTTTCCTATGTGTCCCTGTGGCCCTATTATTATTATTATTAATTTGCATGATAGGAGGTGAGAGAGTAGACGATCGACCGGTACCTGAGGAAGAGATTCTCAAAAGAGAAACTAAAGTTGCTAAGGCTGTAGGAGGATCTGGGAGTAAGACAGCGTCTATGTCAAATCCAGCTATGTCTTTTGGCAAGCTTCTCACTTATGGTTTCATGGGACATACAATGACATGGAGAAATAGAAAATAAAACAGATAAATCGAAAAAAACTGCGTTTTTAGTGACTACAACCTTTTTAGAATCATTTGTGATGGGATACTGGCATGGTGACAATAAACCTACACTAAGTCCAAGATGGAACATGTCTTACCCCTTCGTATCGTCTGGATGTGGAAGAATAAAAGTGAGTCAACTGTTACCGTCTACATGTCAGGCAACGGGAGGTGTCGTATGCGTTGATAAGGTCATCACACATTGTCGACAAAAATACCACAGCCTGCAAGTGTATCTCCTAATTATCCACGCCGCACGATCATAGAGAAATATCGAGGAGTTAGTTTTTTCAGAAAGTGAAAGAGATGTTTGAAAAACTACAAAGTTTTAAAAAGTTTCATGAAAGCGGTGCTATCAATATAGCGGAGCGTATATATCGATATCGGAACAATGTATATTTAACTAGACCGGATATTCGTAATCAATTGGTCAACTATGGCGAAGGAGCAAGACACAAGGTCGACGCAGTGAACTACTCCAACTGCCAGTAAATGAAAAGGATCCCACTTATCAGCCATTAACGGAGATCACTAATAGTTGGAGGAAAAATTTACGTATTTACAAAAACGCTACTTTCGATATCAAGATTTTAAAGCTGAACACACTTTCTTAAATGACTTACCCCGATAATTGCTTTTTTTCTCGTCTTCAGAAGAAGCATAAATAGGGCGGATCGGTTAACACAAGCCACACTCCATCCATCCGTACCTAAGACTCACGTTACTCCAGTCATCCAATCCCGCGTCCTGTCTGCGCATCCGCTCCACCCGCTCCCTCCAACCACCTGAGGCGGTCTGATTCGCCGAAGGACATGGGATGGGAGGGTATCCCATGGCCGAAGTATAACCAATTATCAATAGCACGTGAAAGCATCCTCACCCAATTTCTAAGTGAGAGTAAACTCTTCACAAGGCCCATTAGCTATTCATAAGTGAGTGAAACCGATAACAATGTTGCTTACATGACTTTAGAAAGGCATATATATTAGAAGAAAACAGGGAAACAAAGGATCATGGAAAAATTCTCACACGCTCATTCCATATCCTGATCTACACAAATATTTAGAAAAGCAGAGGTCGATTGTCAGACAAATGAATTCAATAACATTGATGAAGCATTCAGCCATAACCTTTGTTTAAATGTAAAGAAAGCGCATAAATGAAGGAGAACTATAACTTGTAAACGGAAGTGATGTGCCTTGCTCATCGGACTTTTATCATTTCACTCATCGTCAAGTTCCATGCCTCCGTTTGTATGCTAGTATTCCAAAGTTCCCAAAAACGTACCGTAAAGCTAGAATTGTCACACTTCCCACAATTAATTAAATATATATGACTCCTTCTGTGATATAGAAGTGTTTGATTGAAAGTTGTGTATTTTAATACAATTACAACTCACTCGCCAATTTTCAAATTCCAATTAAATTTTAAAATTAAATACATTAGAGAGTCAAGTAAGAGGAACTACGTTTTAAAGTTCAACCTGTACTTTTGGTTCTAACAGATTGACAGAGAAAATTATTCTAGCCATTGCGAAGCTCAAAGTATATTAACTGTCCAATATGGACTTTGGTGGCATAGAAGGAATCGTATCAATTTAGTAAATTGCATGAAGTGAAACAATTCAAGCTATGAGATACGTATTTGGGAACTTTGGAATATTAGCATAGAAACAGAGGCATGGAATGTGAAGAGGTATATGTGGGAAGGAATCACTGCACCTAGCAAATAGGCTGTAAGATTGTATGAAAATTATCCTGATAGGCTTTGTATTTCTTGCTTTATTCGCTTTGATTTCCACGAACCTTTGCATCACCGACTTTATCATCCATTTGAATGGTGGAATATGACTGTAAAATGTATGATACAAGTCGATAGAGCAGGGCACATCACTACCGTTCACAATTTCCTGCACCTTTCAAATTACGTGCTAATTTTACGTTTAGACAAACATTTTGGATGAATGCTTCACATCAAAATGAACACCTCTGTTGCTGTCATTTAATGTTAACTATCCTATGAGAGTACGATTTCAGTATAAGCAAAATTGCAGTGGGACCCAAATTCCTGGCTCACGCATCATGGTATTTTCGTGGGAATCGAATCAAATCGGCGAATCACTGCATCACAAATGGAGATAGTAAGTTTCTCTCCACTGCCACTAAGAAATTCCATTTGGCTTCCTAACAGTTTTATGCACGGGGAGTCATTTTAAACTGCAGAAATGACTGCTTCCTTCAATGAGGTAAATTGCCAAGAACTTAAATTTGAGAACATATGGATGTGCAGTACTTGCTATCACCTTCTTACAACTGCCGATCGCCACCACAATCATGGTGGAGAAGAGATTGACTGCTGTTGAGGTGCTTCAGTGAGGAGAGAGGAGGCCTGTATGAAGTAGGAGAAATTTTGATGTTAGAACGTGTTTTGATGTAGTTCAAACTCTCAGAATGCTTACCTTTAAGACGAGTTTTAGTAGATTAATTAGTGACGAATTAATGCATCAACACCGATGGGCTTTTGACAGTACCATCAAACATGACATATGAGGCGTAGGAAGTCTAGTCGGTGCTTACATCATGAGGTAAGACCATTTTTATGGTCGCGTTCACTCTAACAGTCAATAGAAGTGAAATGACATTTAATGATTCTGATTATAATATAGCGTAATCCGAATTGAAAAGGCATGAACTCTACGTCGTTGTCAATTTACACCGGGTTCAATGTATCCCTCGTTTGGTTTCATATTCTCTTTTAGCTAACTTTCCTTCTAATTCATCAACTGGCTGCATTCAACTCGAAGAGACGAGTTTACTGCAGCATCCATTAATGAATGCTATAATTAACTAAATATTTTTCCGGCACTTTGGACGTGACTAATTGTGGAGAGTTCCTGCAAGGCTGTGATGAAAGCTTAATATTCGTACAATAGTGACTCTCTACGACTTCTAATATCATTATTCGAAAACAAATTTTGATAAACGTTTCCTTGCATGCCATGCCAATCCGGTTCAGTCATGTGTTCCATCAGTCATGAAGGCGTTTAAGAGATTAGGAGACAAAGTGGAGCATTTTTAAGTTTTGTGAGTGGAGGAAGATGCATATCTATACTGCTAAGTAAAAACATAACTGCGTCAGCATTCCGTGTAGTGGAGAAGTTTATGAAGGCATTCTGCATTAAAACAGTGTCACAAAAGTCAGTCCAGGAAGTCTTAGAGAAATGGCACGGAGTGCAGGCGGAGAAAGAGATGAACCACGCAAGAGGCAATTGCTATTCGGACATCAAATGTGAGAGTGGCATGGGTCAACAGAAATCTTGAATTGTTAATATAGGAATCTCCATTAAAAGTGTGTCACAGAGTACAGCCCATTCCTGCAAAACTCGAGCTGATCTCTCATGATTTATTCCTTGCAGTTGCTTGTTTGTGTTGCCTACTACAGCAAACAAGAACCGGGAAGGAAGGTCAACTCTCACTCAGACGGTGATAGATATAGCTAACCAACTCGAAGTCAACCACGAATTGGAATTAAAATCCTCCAAAGAATCTATAAGGATGTGTTATCAAAATAAATGAAGAGCAGAGAAATGAGGAAATTGAATCCAATACTCAGATGGAATAGCTACGGTGAAGTGGAAACGAAGGTTAACTTATTCTCTTGAACGCAGAATAGTTAACAAAAAAGGAATTCGTGACAAACCGAAGAAGTTCTGATAGGGTGACATGTCCAAAAATTGGAAGTGTCAAAGTGTAATATTGACTTCTAAGATCCAAACTTACTGATATCTGGCGCATTTCAACTGCCAAGAAGAATATGGATGTACAAAGTGGAATAAATTTCCATGGGAATTGCGAAAAACTATTGCAATTTGAAGAGAATTTATAATTGATGTGTTTGGAGAAATAAGGTAGCGAAAGGGAAATAGTTCAATTTAAGATATTGTTTAAATATTATAACTTTGAAAAAGCTGTTTCAAGATTTTTATAATTGATAGAGGAGAATGAAGCGTCTTATTAAGGAATGAAAAGCCTCCCGCCTCAGCAAGTGATAAACGTATGGGCAGGATCACTCGCTGATAAAATGAAAGCGTGTTTTATATCATATCATATGTGTTTCTTTCGGTTCGTTGAATGAAACTGGTTGCGTTGTCCTGTTTGAGTTGCGTAGAAACACCTTCCCGATCTGATATTTTAGGCTTTACCTACCTTTGATGACTCATCGCCCACAGTAGCAGATCAATTTGGAAATACCCTCAAGATAAGATTTTAAATCAACAAAAGACAATCCGACTCCAGAATCAAAATAACGCAAAGTTGTTTTCGATACGGTGATTCCATTTTTATTTGTTTCTGGTTTCATTAAACCAAGAAAAAATGCGAAACTAATTCCGCCAAACTATTTGTAATAATGGTCACTTATCAGAGTGAATCGTTATACATGCATAGATATGAAAACACTTACAAATTTGAAATCTTTTTTAAAGCCGATATTTTTTTGATTGCTGTGTTTCCATTTAATAGACAATATTGACACTTCAAGACCTTTCCATGTGAGACGGTTTTCACTGGTTCCATCTAATAAAATTAGAAATCTTCATTAATACCAGAAAGAAGTTCATCTCGGTAAATTTGATCATCGATTTCCTATTGAATATCTGCCGACTTTGTGCCCAATTGTTTCCCTTGCTATTACAGCGTCTTTTGTTGAGAGTACTCAGTACTCGATTTTCTGTTCAGGCTTTCATCCCCCTGTGAGCAGTTTGAATTGCTTGAAATTCAAAAAGGAACTCAATTGTTGAATCTTAAACAAATAGAGGCAAATGGTGGCACAGTTGGTAATTTCAGGTCGGGACATATCAGTACAAAATAGAAAAACAAACCCACATACCATAGTGACTAATTTGAAACCTCGACTTGTTCCTATCCCATCACCTATTCTACTGTTGATTTGTAAGTAGCGCTGTAATTCTCACTTATATGCCAATATTTTGTTAAAAGTAGAATGCTAATTTAGCTACCCCACATGACATTGTCTGAGAATTATGAAATATATTAAAACGCATTTTGTGCAAAAATGCAGTATAAATTGTATAAATTTGCTCTAGTCCGCACTAACAACTAAATTCAATATTCTTTTCTAACATTGAATCAACCATTTAGTATGCCTAGATCTGCCAGTGTATTTCTTTAATTTACAATCAATTAATACATTTTAATCCATAGTAGAGTAAAACAGATACTTATCAGTGTGGAAAAGCAAACTGAAATTAGTTGACTGCAAATTCAACAAATGAATTGGAAGGAGTCGAATAGATGGTGAGAGTAAATTCCAAGAGTCTTACTCTATTTGATTTTGACTCGATTTCTCCAACGCTTACTTGACGAGAATTTCACTATTTCACTTTCCGAAGTTCAAATTTCATTATTCAATATTGATTCCATCTTAATCCACGATATTCAGCGTTTGCTGAATAACTGTTCAATCACTATCGCCAATTTGTCACCTTGAGTTCATTTTATCGTCATGAATTTACTTGATACTAAGCAATTTGAACGATCTGAGCATATGGTATCTGCTTGTGTTCGTGGACGATCTTAAATCTTTTTTTAAATTTCACGTTAAATATAAAGGCTGCTCTTTCCCCAGAGTTAAAATTCCCCAAAATAAAATAATTTCTTCACTAAATTTCCGACAATTGGAGGACTTTCCATTTTTGCATACAACCACCTGCTTGCACTTAACATCGTCCATTTCTAATCGATTTTCAATATTCTACACTGAGCAAAATGACACCTGGCGTGGAAATTGCAATTGAATTAGAAAGATTTGGGAACCAATTCAGTCTATAAAGCATCGCAAAAGTTAATCAGCGATTTTCTTTAGCTAAAATAACATAATTTCATTTCATTTTTGATGATACGTTAACCTCGATTGAGTTCCATATTGCCAAAGATTGTTATTTTAAAATTTTAACCACTTTAATGCTGGACATAATATCACGATTAGATAATTTGACTAAATTGTCAGGATATAAAAAGAATTTTCTTATAAATATTGTTCAGTATGGCCAAGATAAAAGACGTCTTGTGTTCTGTATCATACTGAAAGTGATATTCCAGCAGCCGTTGTGCTGGCTTTGTATTGCTCAGTGTTGCGTTAGCACTTTGTAATATGGTTGTGAATACAGTCCTGCGAATGTCATTTTCAATCGAATGACTTATTCAAAATGCATATCATTTGTAAAGTCACATGAAAGGTTCATCACAATATATTCACGGGCAGTTACTTATGCTAAAAGCGTTTACCAGAAAAGACTTTCTAATTTTAAAGCTACGTGTTCAGTCGTCAGCACCAAACGTAACCGTGTACTTTCGGTTTGTTCATCGGAAAATATTTAACGTATTCGCGAGGTTGCTAAAGGGTTTACCAAATCGACCAGACGTCTGTCCTCCAACTGGACATCAACCGTGCGTCATGGCAGAATATGTTGAAGCAGTTGCATATGCGAGGGTACAAATTAAGGTGGTGCGAAGATTACAACCTTGACACTACGCAAAGTGCAAAAGAAGAACAGGAAGATGAACAGTCGTCATACGTTCACACCAAATGAATTGGCAAACTTTTCCCAAAACAAGTTGAGGTGTCCTGAGTTACCTATCAAAGATCATAGTGAACAATTTGGACACATGCTGTGATCTACTGTTTTCTCGGAATGTTCTTAGCAACATTGCATGTTTAGTTATTTTTAATGCATATAGAGAACTAACTTAGCTTTCTGTATTCACGCAGAACCTCTTTTGCTCTGATCAACCGGTATTTGCAGATCAAAATCAGTAAGTCGAACTTAATCGCCTTTGAAAGCTCGTTTTTATAAATATCATCTTCATTTTTCTCGAGGAGCGTTTTGTAAGATAAACAATTATTATCTTTTTTAATGTCAAAAGGATGTTTTTAGTTAAATAGGATGTCCAAATGTAAGAACTCACGCTTTCATTCCTCACGGCCCTTTCGTTCGGATTCAAGAGATCTTCTTGAAGTGGAGATCTCCACTTACCAGTCACCTTCACATGAAGTGCTCTTACATCTTGCCTGATGGCTGGAGAGAGTAAAAGAAGCGTCAGCTTTTCAATGTTTTCTCCTACTCTTGTTGCAACTATAAGTAGATCCGAAATGTCCCAAGTCCCGGCCCCCTCCAAAGACTAGATGTTGCCATGATCGCCTGATAGTAATTCCTAAGCTTTTTAACGCCCCAAGATAGGGAAATGAAGAGAGCTGACGAGAGAATAACTATTTCCGAGTTTATATTGAATGGACTGCGAGTTCCGTTAGGGTTAAAGTTGAGATTGAACTAGGTCAATCAGCCGTCTTAGAATTTGAAACGGTAACAATGAAGCGATAATACTGATCAACATAATTACCCAATTGGCGGATATCAAAGATTTGATCAGCACACTAGACAATATCCATTCAGCGAATAGTGCAATCCCAAACCAGAAATCAGACGAAAAAGACTTTTACGGTAGCCTCATGCCCTTTATAAATGCACTCTTGTGAGTTAATTAATTGAGTTAATTGAAGCATCAAAAACCTTCCTGATAGTTGGAATTGTGCTTTGCTAACACTAACGATAGTTGAACTATGCTCATTTACAACGAAATCTTGACAGCATTGCAGTTGACTTCTGTGAAACTAACGCGAAAGCGGAGTTTTTGTAAAATAACGATTTTATTAGAGTTTACCTAAGGAAGTACACGATAAACGCTTAATAGAGACTACAAAATATCAGGACTCCGCAAGGCTTATATAAATGGGCTGAAATGGAGCCGATTGAGTGACTCCAACGCACTTCGTTTTCAAGAGGCCTGAAAGAGAAAAAAACCACAATTATATTTTTCAAATAGAAATTGGACGAGGTGCAAAGATAAGAGCAATGAAACGGACAGAGTAAATGGTGGAAGGTAATGGCAGCGTGCTTTCTGGAGGTACACCGTGAAACCAAACGCGAGAATTCAATCGTTGATTCTCCGTCTTTAAGGACATCTTTAACAGTTCTAAAATGGAAAATTATAAGTCAAATTATATTTGGGATAAAATTGTGAGTAAGCTTTACAGATTTTGGAGGAAGAAAACTCACGTCAAGAGTGCCGACTCGTTAGCGTAAAATTCTGGAACGTCAGAAATCGATTCGGGTTGTTGGACCGCTGGAACTGATTAAATGTATATAAAAAGAAACATTAGAGTCTGCATTTTTTAAAACGAAATTTCAGATAGAACAGGCCAATTGAGCAAAAATAAAGATTAAATGACAAAGAGGACTGTGAGCCTTTAAAAACTAATTTAAGTAATAAGGAAAACTAAGAAACCGCACTCCAAACAAATTTAATCTAATCTAATCTAGCTATGGGCGACTAACAACTAATGTGGAACAATACACGAACAAACAAGACCTGTTTCAGGAGACCATAAGCGCAATAAGCATGTTAAAACTTGTCCACTTCTAAGATGTATACATACATATATGGAAGAGAGCACAA
The DNA here is from genome assembly GCA_000469805.3 of Hymenolepis microstoma. Lineage (NCBI taxonomy): Eukaryota > Metazoa > Platyhelminthes > Cestoda > Cyclophyllidea > Hymenolepididae > Hymenolepis > Hymenolepis microstoma. The sequence continues at coordinate 1,182,236 of LR215995.1, read as the reverse complement.
GGACTGCAGTGGTAGCTAGAAAGAAATACCCGATTTGATAAGATTTCAAAGCTCAAATCTTCATGGGTAAGAATGACTTATAAGAGCATGTTTTTATAAGGAAGTTAAAAACATGATCGGAAAACTCACAAAGAAGCGCTCAAAACCTCTTTCCGATAGGAGGTACAAATGCATATCTGAGGTAGATACCTCATTAGTAAAATGTCTTTCAACAATACAATCAGTGCCAAAGATATTTCCAAATAAATGCACAAAGTCACATAAACTAGGACTCAACTACACAGTATTACTGCTACGAGATCTAGTTTTACTACATGCCCACCAAACATCGCTGGGTCATAGTTGACTCAGACTCGGAGGGAGGGATAAAGAGGGAGAGAGCGAGAGAGAGAGAGAAAAGGCAAAAGAGATGTGCGGTTACTCCACAATGTCACCTTTATTGAGTGAAATGGATGACAGAGGGCGGATTTTTGATGACTAACTGCCTGAGTGCTCACACCAATGCGCGACCACAGAGACAACCTTGGTTGAGTTGGTCATTAAGTAAGAAAAAACAGGCTCCCACGTCTTTATCTTGACTGCGCCTTATTAGTAAATAAAGCTTTTTTCGAAACTAAACAAGGCAAACTACAAATTTACTAAAGCTATATCTACAAAGACGTAGGCGTCTCAGATACATTTATTGGTATTCCAGAGAAACAAAGTGCTCCGTCGGATACAACCAAGCAATTGAAATAGAGACCTAAATAAATAAGAATATTTACCTTCGGGTAAAACCGTTATCGGATGTCTTTCTTCTAGCTGAACCACTTCAGGGATTTGAACTGGTGGAAAAAGAGGCAACACGACCATAAGTGATCATCAAAATCAAGTATTACTTTATTACGTTAAAAGTAGTATATCACCAACCTTTAGGAATCGACCGTTCTGGTTGATTATCGCGTTGGAGTAACTCTTGAAAAGGACACAAAATGTGTAAATCAAACAAAATGACCTCCAATTAAAGAAAGATGGTCAAACCAACCTTCGGTCGGATTCACTATTGCTTCTACATTCACCTCCCGCGGTTTCTGTGGAATTTGCTCTTCAGGAATAGCGATACTTTGAGAAGGTACAGCCGAGCTGTATTTTTCTCCAGCTGACTGGTCTTGGAGAGCTAATGACGATACTCGTAGAGCAAATGGGTCCATAGAAATCTCACTTACTCCACCACGAACCATTTCTCTTGAAGATTCCAAACCTGATTCCTGAATACTCCACAAATTGCCTTTCGAATGACGCATCGAAAGAGGTTGAGATTTTTGAGGAAGCAAATCCCCATCCAATCTGCCCAATTCGCAGAGCTGACGCTTGGCACGCCACATCTGAGAGAGTGTTTGGCTGATTGACAACTCGAAATTAGTCGGAAGGGCAAGCAAACGATCAGGATAACGTGAACGGGCACGTCGTGGATGCATTAGTGAAGCTCCTACAGCTCGATACTCGGCTCTGGTACGAAGAATTTCGCGGGAATTCTGAATGTTTTTAAGCATCTCGGTCTTGGAGAGTTGGCGTTTCTCGTCTATAAGGAGGCGATGAAACTTTCCACGTTTTCGATTTGGGGGAGGGCGTTGGCTTTGGACGATGGAGAGCTGGGACTGTGGAACTATTCGTAATCTTGGTGATGGCGTTAGCACTCTCGGCCTGACGGCAGATGATGTTGCACAAGGTTGAGTGTTGCCGAGGTCGAAGGAAATATTACGACTTGAGGTGTTAATGGTTCCGTCTTTTCCTTCCAAGCGTCTGCGTTTTGGGCTAGGGGCTCCCAGAGTTTCCTCATTGACTTGAGGACTAAGATAAGAGACATACGCGTGGTTAATAATAAAATGCGTTATCGATAATCCACGCAGTTAGGAATCGAACGATCCAATGGCCTAACGAACACTAATTGAAGGATCACTGCGCGTCACAATATCGAACCATCAATTATTGTATTTAAAAAATTCGAAATTCCATTTTAGGACAACTCACTTCTCTTGTATTTGCTGCGCCTGGGTATCCTTTGGAATTTGTGGACTGAAAGAGATAGAAGATTAAAGTTGGCTCGAATGAATGCAATCAGAAGCTTATGAAGTGCACTGGCATTTCTTGTGGAAATTGATTTGATACGTCTTCCACAGCTCGACTCCCAATATATAAAAAAAAATAATCAAGAGAACACTTAGATACTACTAAATTTCACTGGAAATAAAGTTGATTGGACGCTCTATTTGAAAGAAGAGTCAACTGCGCATTGCAGTCACTGAAAGGAGCCATCTAAGAGACTTTTGTCTTTAAAGAGGCCTCCATTACCTCAAACTATGAATAGTAGATATGAAGCCAACAACGCGGTTTGACAGTTTTATCTCTAGCCAGCGTTGGTATACAACTAGAGTGGATTTAAATTTGAATAAATTATAAATTTAACGTCTTTTTGGATTGAGAGGCATTCGAAAATGCAAAGAATTTGGTGGAAAATTTCGGGTCCAGTGTAAGCTGTAATTTAGATGCACATCTCATGCCTTGTGGGGACACAACTTCAGCATGACTAAGGCGGAATCGATGACCAATACCAACTACGATCAATCAAGGTCAATCCCAGTACACGATTATCCGACCAATCAATGATCCAAGTTATATGAGGTCATCGTATCATAAAGTGTATATAATGACTAAGTTCCACGTCATATCCACATACAGTACACTCCGCCATCTTGTCACGGCGAATAAACGTCTCTTCTCCCACCTCGTCTCTTTCTCGACTTTGCAGTGGCGTAGCTACTTTAGTGGGAACTAACAACCAGGAGATTCTGTCACTGAGGTTTCTGAGTACATTCAGGCTTAGTTAGGTAGCAAATCCGCTACAGCCTACAACCTTCGCAAAAGACGAATACAACTACAGCCTTCCAGTTCCTTGGATGACTTACTTAACAGATTAGAACAACCCATAATAATATAATAGGTGTAATAAACTACACATTATTTCCATTTTTCATTGCTCGAAGCTTAACTCTTAGTGTTAAGGCAAATTTCAGTTCGCCTTTGCCATTGATAGGTGTCACTGTTTACAAATTGGAGGAAGAGGTTCAATGGAATTCCTAATTGGCAACTCAACCTGAAGAGTGACTTTATGCGCTTTGAAAATACAATCCCTTAGACGCACTCCTTATGAGAAAACATTAATTTTCCACATTCGAGCCTGATGATTCAAACCTCTGTCTGACAGTTTATCGACACCCCCCCCCCCGGCCCCTTCGTGTCACTGTCACTTTTCATACCCTCACACGCGTATTTGTCCATGTGACTCATCTATAATGCCTTTGTACTTCCACACACACACACACGCTTGCAGACTAGTAAGCGACCCTCCCGTCTCCTCCCTCCTTCGGGCTTTCTCATCGTAGCTCATCCAATACACAACTCTTTATGTTCGGCAATATCTCGGAGGTGCTTTTCATGCTTTCAGTTTCATTAGTTTGATGGTCCTGTGAGCTTCCACTTTACAGCACGACAATGGAGCTGTTAGTCTTAACACCTAAGTTAGTAACCACGATTCCTGTTAATCATCTAACAAAGCAGATACAATTTGATTGAACCCAATTACCTAACTATGAGGGAATGATTTTGGATAATTATTATTTATGTGAGATTAATTACCCATGAAATGGCAATTAAACTAAAACAGCGTGTAAGCTTCTCGAAAAGGCAGACCAGAATTTACCCTAACAATATCACCCTTCAAAATTCACTACAGTTCAAAACACATGTTCATGGACCCCATTTCTATGAACACACTATTAGAAGCGAGGTATTAATGGCTGCTCATTTTAACATAACTTTCAATTCTAACAATTAGAGACAAAACAATTCCGCTTCAAGCACTACATCCCCTTTAAACCCGCAAAAAGAACCAAACCAAAATGGAACATTGAGATGCTTGAAAGAAGAGAAGTAAAAAATCAGTCCACCTTAGAGACTTACCCATCAATAACAATCGGGCCTTCAGCGATGAGTCCAGGAATTTGGCTCCTACAATAAGCAGGAACATCTTCAATAGCTGATTTTTCTTGAATGAACCGTCAATGGTACTATTCCCCGCTATGTTATCTACATTACGAAAAAATATCTACCTCCATTATGGAATGGTTCACTCTACTTTTGCATTTGAAAGTCGAATCCGAACCCTGAGTGTCGGTGTACGAAAAAAGGGGAAAAATTTTGATGGACCTTGTAGTGATGAAATCGACATTAGAGCCTATCAAAAATCCGAAGCTTATTTTTCAAAGTAGGCTTCATTTTTCTCGTTTAAATAGTGTTCAGCTAACTTCTATTGAAGCTATAGTGACACAATCCAACGTTCCAATTGAAATGACTCACAACGCAGTTCACTTGCTGGCAGTCATCATAAAATGAATGCACCCAAAACAACTCAGTACACTAAAACTACCCCTGCTGATTCTACTAATTGCTACATTACCAACTTAAGTCCAATTAGAGAATCGTATCAGTGAAATCACGACGCTGTCAAGTCCTCTGCCAGCCAAGACTATGGAATGTGACATATGCTAATCCGTTCATTGTTAAAGAGAACTAAAATAAAGCAGATCAAATCACCCTTCATGAAGAGGTGGGATAGTGCTCAGTTCAGACCATTGAACCCTAAAAAGGGGGAAGTAAAAACAATACGCATTTAATAATTGTACTAAGAGGCTGAATAGGAGACTCGAACGTGAAGGAAAAAAAACAAACCCATCAAGTGTAGATGGCCCTTTCACCGATTCTGTCAGCTGAGTTCTGAAAAAGGAGGAGCCAAGTTAAGCCACTTTTGCAAACCACGAGTGACAATAAACACTGGCAGTATTGAAATACCTAGAACCTGTTTGAGCATGAGCTTCCACCAAAGTTGAAGCCTCGGGTCTACAAGAAGATGGCAATGAAGTTGAAAGGAAGACGCGTTCGACAGAGTTGATGAAGGCAGTCACTGCTACTCGCATTAAGCGATTTCATAAAATACTCACAGATTTAATGCCGTGGTCTCACTGGTTTGCTGTTCGCCCTGTTCTCTGATTACCTCAGACCTACCGATAAAGCCACAAAAATTAATTTAAGGAGTTAAAAAAACACCTTCAGAGAAGAATTTGAAGCTATTTCAAACGACGTAATCGTCATATGCACTCCGTTATCATCACAGGGGGAATATATAGTGAAATACTCACCGTTCAGATGGCTTTTGGTGGTCGTTTTCACTGACTTTATCAAGACTAAAAGAAAGCAGAAAAATTAATAGTTAAAAAACCGCAAAGGCAAGCTTACTCATAGATTGAGACGGTATTTTCGAATCGTTTCCTCGGAATAGACGCTTCACAAGGTCTTTCAAGTGGAAGTAATTGTTCTACGGTAGGTCGACTAAAGGAGCGTATCAAAATTCACTAAAATTCACTTTACTTCTCCCTTTCTTCAGCAATTTGATCAATATTACACCGAAGACTGAAAAATGAGTTAAGTTTATGTTGGTGGCGTTACCTCTCATCCTGAAATAGGTCAGGAACTGCCTTTTGACTCTTGTCTCCCAAGAGTTCGGTCAAAAATTCAGTTTGAAAGTCTTCACCAAAGGCGTAACTAGAATGGGTCTACATTCTTTAAATACTACCCGGAAATCAAACAAACCCTTGGCGTAACAGAGGCATCAATAAGTGTTATATCTTCAACGCGAGCTTGAAGATAAAATGAATTCTCCAAATCGTGCACAGGCTAAAAAAAATCAATTAGCATACACAAAATTTAACTAACTATTTCAATGTCTTGAGACGGCATCAGTTGACCAGAGATGTTGAAAGAACCGAAATCTCCATATGATGTTAGAGGAAGTTCAATATCAACATCGGTTCTTTGTTTACTATAGGGTCTCCTAAAACAAATGAGAAAAAAAGCAATAAAAATGATAAAGTTAGAAAGTTCAATAGGCATCACTAGGAAAAATAACAAAAACGTAAGTAGCATATCAACGGAAAACGAAACCGCGTTTACCGAACTTCGTCAATTTGAATTACGTTAGGACGAAAAGAAACCAACGATCTGGTATAAAGATCGTTAGCTTCACCTGTTCAAGAATGGCTCTTAAAGTTAGATTTTGTTATATGGAGGCGAATTCTCGCTTATTACGATAAATAAAGCTATTTAACAATATAGTAAAAATATGCGTGACTTACGAAGAGTTATGATAAGTTTTTCAGCGTAGATACGGCATAACCCAAACATTAGTTGAGCCGAAAGGTAAAGGGAAAAACGGGTTTTCTTCGATCCAGTAACATATTCGAGCAATTCAGAGCTAAAGTAAAAGTGAAATTTGATCAACTGACTTACCAAGAATTAACGATATCGACAGAAACAATATCGCGCTTATTTAAGTGATTAATGCCTCTAGTAGCAGTCAACCTTTTAAAAAATAAGTAATGATATAGATTTACCACAAAACGCCAAAACGCCCCCTCTTTAAAGAAAGAATGTCATTAGAATAGAACATGTCGAATAACTTTGATGTGGTTGCGGTCAAGATTGTGTAAATATCATGGCTCGTATAAACATTCTGAAGGACGAAGATTCAGGAATTAAATAGCATCTTTATAACTTTTACGTAAAATTTTCCAACATTTTTCTGCAAGAATTACTTCATGGACCATAAAATGCCGTAAGTTACTATTTTCAATATTTGGTTACTGTACAAATAATTTTCTTGCTAACTTCAATACTTAGGCCGTAGGTGCCCTTAAATTAGCCAAAAAACACTGAGCACTCACTTCACTTAAGGTCTAAGGAAAGGAATCAGCTATAACTATGCCAAAATAGACACCATCTCAAAAGCCTGTCCAAACTATGAAATCAACATTATTTATGGTTAACAGCTGTGAAAGCACAACCTGCACTTACTTTAATAAAAGATTATAAAAGGAAAAGTTAGTTCTTCGCGAACTGAATAATCATATTGCTGTACGATTTTATATGAAGTTAAAGCTTTTCTGCTTTTTCAATGGGGAATAAATTCTGTTGTAAAAGAACTGGCCAAGGTACTACGATTGGAATTTAATTTGTTATTCATTAATACCATAATACCAAATGTTCTTCTTGCAGCAACATCGTGTTAAATACATTTTAAAACAAATATTTAGTATAAGAAATTTGAAAGTGATATTCAGTCGTTTATGGTTTTTAGCAGTATGCAACCTTTTTGAAAATACCAATATCATTGAAAATACTGTCCTTTTCTAATCGGAATACATTTACACTGAATTGATTAATGAAGTATATTTTCATACTTCAGATAGTTTTAATATGATTATCTGCATATTTCTGCGTTCTTTTAGCTTCGGCTTCCAATTAACTCAGATCTAAACAGGGGAAAGGAAAACAATGAGGATTATTAATTTAATTTAAGCGAAAACCATTGTAGAATGAACATTACTAAACGATATTTATCTGCAAATCAGACACTGAAGCTAACCTAGGAATAATCATAGCATTTTCTGCAAAAATCTCTTGGCGCTCAACAACCATAAAAAGCCTTGCGCCACCCTTAAGTGATATTTGAATAAGTTTGCGGATGAAATAACTAATTGAATACTAGAATATATTTTAACCCCATTTACTTTGGTAATTGAATCACAATCGATTGAATAAGTGAAAGATTATATTGTGCTTCTTATCCAAATATAGAAATTTACAGTATCTCCGATGGTTCTCAACTCGAAAAACGAAATGCGAAATACTCAAATTGATCCATATTCTGATCCATTGTACTGGTATTGATGCTTTTGTGCTCTGCCCTCCTATTGAGAGGCAACATAAGTCAGTGAAATCTTGCTCAAATATTAAAATTAACTAGTTAAGAAAATTTTGTGCATTTTGAGTGACAATGTAGCTAATAGATTCTGCAATGTAAGTTACTTCGAAAACCGCTAGAAACAAAATTGATATCATTGCAGATCATGTTGTTAGTTAGCAGTCCATAATCATGTTAGAAATTTCAAACATCATTTTCAAGCTTCTAGAAGTTACGTGGAAACATGGACAATAAGGCAGCTGTAATAGTAATCATGGAGGACGTTTATGAATATATTCCTTAAATTTTTAGTACTTTGACCGAGATCAAACTACAATAATAATGATCAAACAATCGAGTAATTTGTTAAATATGTATGACGTCATTTATGGTCTTTCAAGAGTTATCAACTTCCATAGAATTTAGCTAATATGGTTTGAAGATTTTAATTTTTGGAAGCTCTCACATATGAATTATTCCTTAAGAAATTTTCAAATATATATGGATATTCCATTATTAGAGACTATCATTGTGCCGTAGAATATACAAAGGTGTTGACGATATTGGCTTAACGGATGCTTCCATTAAGGTAGATATAGTCTATATATTTTCATAGAAGGCAAATTATAAACATAAAGATTAAAATCATGGTAAGTATCAAAGTAAATTAATAAATAAATGATTTTACTAATCTGTATATGATACGTGTCAGAAAAATCTCAAAAGTAATCGTTATTTGCTCGATAACGAGAAACCATGGCATTTTGGAAACCAATACGATCACTGCTTTTGTGCACATAGTTTGTGTGTGTTGACGGCAGCGAGATATGACCGCAGCCAAAGAAAAGAATAAGCCACTGACCGAGGAGCAGATTGTGGAGGGTTTCCAAAAACTAAGATATGAACAAAGGGCTATCGCTAATAAAATTACTGGTCTTGAGATGGATCAGAGGGAACACAAGTAAATATTTGAAGTATTTGATACACTCCTCTACCATGCGGTTTATGCTTAAGAAGTTTTGATGTCGTTTCGGAGGTTTAGAGTATTTTCCCTGGATTTTAATCTTTTAATAGTTTCAATTCTTTCAATATTTGGCTCAGTAATCATTTACCATCGCTTATTCTTTCGCTTATTATTTGACAAACCTTACACTCATCTAGATTTATCCATTTTCAGCATGGTCATCAAGGTTCTTAAGGGAGTTGATGCTGAACGCAAATGTTTCCGGTTGATTGAAGGTGTTCTTGTTGAACGTCAGGTTAAACATGTCCTTCCCGCTCTCGAAGCCAATGAGAAAAGGGTTAGTTGAATTACCTTCTTAAGCATTCATAATTTTGCTAATGATGGAAATATTATTAATCACTTTCCCTTGATGCAGTAATGCATGAAATGCATACTCATTCCTCCTTATAAGTGTTGTATTTAGGAAAAAGTGTTCTTCAAACTTTTCTTATTAGTAAATGAAGAGCATAATGTTTCAGCTCCCTTGCTTGAATGAACTGCAGCTCTTGATTACCAACTTCGGACTATCATTATTTGGTGTAGGCTACAATGATTAATGTAAACATTTTCAAATCAAATTATGAACTGTAGTTTTTAGTATTTCACTTAGGTTTCAGGTGTCAATGTGTCATTATGTTTTCAAATATCGAAATCTCAATTGAAGGGAAAATTATCGTATATATTATCGTCGAAGAAATATCTTGTATAAGCACAAGTTGAATCACATTCTATTTGAAGTTGTTTCACAATCAATGTACTAAAGTGCTCTCTTACCAAAAAATGATGTATAAATTTTCCAAATGATAAATTTTACTTAGTCTTCTTTTAATATTCGTTTTTTTTGTATAACTAGACATGCGAGTTAATTTCTAAGGCGATGTATTAATGTAATTTTTCTTTGTGTACATTTCGTCGAACGCCGTGTAGGTGGATTCAACAGATTTTCGCAAAAACTGCGTTGAATCACGTACCTCCTTTTTTTCGGTACTTTGGTTTACGTTTCTCTTGCATTTATCAAATGGCTAATCTTTTAACATTGAGGAGGCGTAGAATTGACTTCATTTGTCACCTTTGCACTTCCTGGTTTTCTTAAAATGCTCTTCCGCCCACTTCCTATGCTAATTTCACTCCGACGAGAACGTCTTCAGCTGATCTACCTTATTAAATCGAAAACGCGTGCTGTTAGGGAAGGAATTCCTCCTGTAAATTAATTAGCCCTAGTTCCTTAAATGTCAGTCATTGTTGATCGCTATACTGTTGACCACCTATCCTTCTGTTTTGAGGGCATTCCAATCCATTGGGTAATTTTCCCCTTAACTTACTTGAATTCAGCCAAAATACCCACTTCCATATTCAAATTGAGCTGTATACAAGGAAGTGTTTTTTACGCTTCGAAAATCCCATCACAGTTGTAAATCTCACTACCTTTACTTCTCCTTTGACCTAATGCACTACATTTGATCCTTGGGAAGGAGGTCATTTAATTGTGCTCTGCCATCTGTAAGTGAACCGGTTACAGGATTTTCTATTTATACTTTCATTTTCTACAGACTGCCATTACATCTCTCAAGATAGATAAACAGTTATAGATCTATCGAATGTAGATTTTGAGTGTGATATCTATTAGTAATTCACTAGCGAACTTAATTTATTTATTAACCTTACGTTATTCGAAGCTACTTTCTTCGCTCGCGGTAAATTTAAAGTTGAATTTATTTCCTCCGTAGCACTTACAAAATGTATAGGCCTAAGCTCATTATATTCTTTTTTTAAGGGATAAAAGTTGTTTTGAAGTGGATGTCTAAGGAAAATTGATGAATTCATTTGCGGAAAATGCTTGCTTTAATATCTGGGTTCATGCAGAGGTGGTAGGTCAAGATGATCCTGATCAACCTTACACTGAACCCTACATTCAATACCTGTGCTATTTTTATTCTTGGACAAACTCAAGTTTCATTTGTCTTATCTGAATGCACAAGTTACATCCATAATGCTGTCAGCCCTCCTGAAACTTTGCCATTGTAGAAGTTCAATTTGACTAGCCATAAGCACTTTCTGTTCTACCTTTTGTGGCCTGATTGGATAGCCGTTACGCCTATTTCTCAACCTCTCACATTTTCTTATTCTTTATTTTAGCGATCTCGCTTTTTCTAATGGTTTTTTTTACTGTACTCTAGTTTAACTCAGCGTTCGGTAGCAGTATTTGTTAAATGGATATTCGTGATTGAAATGAATTTTTTTCATTTGATCAAAACTTATTTTTTGTTTCATCTGGAGCCCTATATTCATCACTTCACTTGTTTGTCATTTGTTTTTGAATATAATTCGTTTTTTTGCCTGCTCCTGCCTGCTTAAAGAAAAATTATTGAAATCGTGTGCAGAAACAGACTCGTTTTAATGTCTGGGCTCATGTAGAGTTGGAAGGTCAAGTTTACAGCTCTTTGACTCCCAAATGTCGACGCTTATGTTGTTTTACGAGAGAAGGGGGGGGGGGAGGGGAGGGGCTAGCACTGGTTTCCAAGCTACATCACGTGCCTATGCAGCTTTGAGAAAATGAGTTTGTTTGCTTATATTAAAAAAGTTGATTGTTCAGTTATTGACTTATCTCTTATTCCCGATTTACTGGTAAGTGAAATAGATTGAATGCAATTTGACTCACTTCAGTATATGATATCTGCCCTGCGTAATGTGTAATTCTTTCGGGTCTAAACGAAAAAGGAAACAAATATTTACTACGCCTTGTTTCCTCCCAGTTTTTATTCCCAATTATTTTCTTTTATTTAAAGGGGGTGTAGTATAGGAAAAGTTGGTTCTATGCGGAGTTAAAAGGCCTAAATGGGCTTTATTATGTCTTGTTTAGCTCATGAGCGTTTGAGTATTCATAATCTTTTTTTTAACGTTAATAATATTGCATGTCTACTGTAATGTACTTATAAATAATTTGAACTTTTCAGTTGAAGTTTTTTTAACGGAGATCTAGTAAGCCAGGCTGAAAAGGGATTTTTACCATTAGTCTTTGGTAACATTCTTTATTGTCTTTGGTGGTAAATGCGAATTCTGTCACTTTCATTGGCCAGGCTTAGCCATTACGGTTGGCTCTTCCGCTCTCTCGGTTTTCGCTGATGATTATTAAACTCGTGACCTCTGACTTTTTATGGTATTTGTTTATTTGTCGGCTCATAAAGATTGGGATTACGGAAATTTCAACAAATATTAAGTGGATTACCCGTTCTATTCACATTGACTCTGCGTTATCAGTAGATACGGTAAATGACTCAGTTATGTTAATGGAACCGAGATCGCAAACTATAAAACAGCGGCACTAGTTGTTCTTAACCGATGACTGATTTCCCTTCTCTCCTGTTTTAGATGTCTGAAGCTCTGGAGGCATTGCGACGTCAATTTGATGAGAAGGGTGTGGAGTTGCAGGTGTACAAAGAGGAACATAAGATCCGATTAGCCGGCGAAGATGAAGGCGACGATAGTCATCAGTCAGGCGGTGATGCCCACAAAAAAAGCAGTGATGGTGAAGGTGCCGATGGAAAGTCCTCGGGTGCCTCCGCATCCTCTGGTGTTCTTGTCACTTAGGTGATAACGAACTTTGGAACCCTCATCCCAACCTTTTATTCCTTCCTCTTGTGTCCGACTTGTCATTCCCCGTCCTCCCCCCCCCCCATCCCATTCTTGCCTCACTGTGGCGCACATCCACTTGTCTTTTTGATGTGGTGTATGTGAAGTTGGCTTATAAGTACTTACAGCTGATGCTTTCTTTCTCTATGCCTCTTTTGGGTTGAGGAGATTCTATGTCGCCTGAAGTAAAGAGTCCATGTAAGCTGTTATCTTTCTGTCTTGCTGTCATGCATGGAGTTGCAAAGTGAGGTGAAGACAAAATTTTGGGGAGCGATAGTGTAGAATAGATAAGCTGGCAGGTTAGGTAGGAATGCGTGCCATTACTTAGTTTTTTGTACAGTGAGGAGAGTGATACTTTAAAGGTGCTTTGTTATTGGTGTTCTCGGTGTGTGTGCTGGGAATCCTTGTCGGGAAAAGTCCTTTACAAAATGTCTAAAATCGGGTTAGTCTCCAGCCAGAGTCAATAATGTAGATTAGTGGAAACTTTCTGAGCGTTGACCTATCTTGGCTTTTACTACTTTCACAACAAGAAAATAGGGAAACAGACTGGACTGGTGATGTCTTGAGAAAGCGACGTGCACGTACTATTGTTCTTTTCATCCGAGAAAGAGGGATCTAAACTCGTTGGACGTGAGCGTTCGAAAAGGGAGTGAGCTGGTGGCGTAGTGTCTATCGTTTTCATCCGCAAAATCGGAGGTCTTTTATTCAGCATTGCAAGCATTAAATTGTAGCTAGAGAGTGCTGCTTTTGTGGCATTTTAAATGCCCTTGCATAGTGTGATACACATTTTTACAATTATATTTCTATGCTACAAGGCAGCACATCACATGTAATAGTATCGTAGTAAAATAGCACATTTTACTATAGTGATTGGGGAGCTTTTTTCCCAAAAAGTAGAAAAATAGAAACTGAATATTGAATCAAAGGTCATGTTATTAAAAATGAAGATAACGCAATGTTTTTCGAAGTAACAGATAAGTTTTGTGAGCGACTCACCAAAATTACCTATCAACAAGAAAATTTCAGCGATCAGTGTCATTTAAAAATAAAATCTGCTACTTTCTGCTATTCTCACGAAGTTGTACGAGGAGTGTGTAAGCTCGTCAAAATAGTCCAACTCAATCCGCATTAATAAAATTGTACTTATTTTAATTAAGTGGCAAGAAATGAACACTTTGACCATGAATATAAACTTGAGTCGCTACGCTTGGAAGACAGCTGTCATTTAACTCTGTCATTAATGAACAGAGATGAATTGCATACTAATTTGCTTTGCTATGACAATGAAAATTATTGACCAACTTGGTGTGTGGCTAGTGGAGAATAAGTAATTGCAAGTGACTTCTGTCGATCAAGAAAGCCTTGAAGGGAACTTTTATCTCCCTTTCCATAAAATAATTATAAAAATCTCATTTCTAAACCAGAAAAATTCAGTATTTGTCGGAAGAGAGGAAGAAGAATGATGGCAAGTATATTATTTTCAAACACCGATGACGTTTTTTCATTATTTTCAAATTTGATATGCATATTAACAATTATTTGAATGACAAAAAAGTTATTGACCCTTCGTTAACAAACCTCAACTGTAATTGAACGTTTATCCTGGAATTAGTTGGCATTTCCATGGATTCACTTCAGCACAAAACCCAAATTCTGTTATCTCAGCTTTCACCTAGTATTTAGCTCACTAGTTGTGCGATAATGGACACTGAAAACGTAAACGCCGGCTTCGAAGAGAAGCATGTTATTCACAGCCTCGTTTTACTCGAGATCTTTTCGAGTCATAAAGTAAAGATTGCGGCGATGAAGCCAATAAGGCAAGAATGAAACTTAATCTCTCAATATTAGTATAACCAGAAGAGAGGGGTCTGTGAAGCTTTGCGCCACTTCGATACGATTTCTTTCCTGATTCTGAGTTTCGCGAGTTCATTTAAGGGTCATTCTCATCGAAGCGATCCTCCCATGCACTTACTTCGCCCAATTGCGCAATTTTCAGGACAGCTTTGAATTTAAAAGAACCATAAGAGAGCTTAGATGAGTGGTTGTATAGATTTCTTATTTGCAATAGGTGTGCAATCGACATAAAGTCAGCTTTAGCTAACATAGTTCATCACCCTTTCAAAACCAAACATCCAAACGAATCTTTAGTCATTCAAATGAAGCACTCGAAGAGCGTTCTCTCTCAATGGTTTTGGACTTTGATCCACTTTATTCAAGAGGCACTGTCTTCAGCAAATATACATACTCCTGTATAACAGACGCCTCAAAATCAATCACCAAGTATCACGCATTTAACATTGAAGCACCATACAAGCAAGTTCCCTTTTACCTCATTAAGAAATTTGAATTTACAAAATTTCCTGAGAATGCAAGGCGTTTTCAAATGCGGTTATAAAGAAATAATTAGTCAGTTTAAATTATTGCTTTTAACTTTATTGTAGTTCTCTTAATGCTTGTAAATTTTAATTAGGGAAAAAATTTTGAATTTTAAAATTTATTTTCAACCGAAATTGCACTAAAGTATTTGACAGATGTTCGCTATTGATGAAAATGATCCAGATTCAACTACCAAATCGAAGATGGCATTCACGCTTTGGATGTTTGGGCTTTTCATCTCAACCATCCTCTCACTTGTCTTTTGCTCTCAAGACTGGAATGACGAGTAGGTTTAGTCTCTTAAATTAGCTAGCAATAAATTCGTTTTAATTTAACGAATTTCTATTTAATTCCAGACTTTGTCTAACGAGTCGATATTCATTCACCCTCCTTTTAATCCCGGTCGCAATCGCATTGGCCATTATTCACTATCATGTCCTAAAACGAGATGATTTGGCCAATTGGATCGAAGTATTCAGCCTTCTTATATATAGTATTGCCTTTACATTCAGAATAAACGTATTCTAAGGTTGTTTTAGAAGAGCAAAATAAACAAATAAGCATAAAGAAATCATTATATATATATAATTTTTTGTTTAAATCTTTATTGTTTGAGAAGATTATTTCAGATGCAACACATATGGCACGTTTACTTCATAAAGTTGTTTGTTTTTCATTTTAGGAGGCAGAAATCAAACTCGAAAAAACTCAATAAGAAACCACAAATGGCGGTTGTTTTTCCTTTGTTAGAAATAAAATTTATTTTATAAAGCGAAAGAAAATAAGACTAAAACAGTCGTTTCTTTCGGTTTAAAATAAGTGAAAAGTTCATTAAATATTGTGCTTGGTGCTGACCGCTCTTTTTCAAATCTGGTTTTATCAGCTCACGAGTTGCTGTTTTAAAGCAAAAGCCGATTCAAAAGCTACTCTGAACACGCATGTGAAAAGAAAGTTAATTTAAAACTGACCACTACCCAAAGGTAATAGTGCAACCAACTAAAAAAGTAATAATACAAAATTTAACCGAGGGGCTTGAAGGAAAAAATTTTCAAGCAGCTCGAAACAATCAAAATTTGACAAGTCAGTGGAGAGGGTGAGATTTTAGAGATTGATGGACAGTGAAAACTTAGGAAAATGAGAGAATTAATCACTGGACAGGCAGTCAACTAAAGAATCCTAAGTCTACTGAGCAAAAAAGATCCTCAACACATAGCTTCAATAGCGGGAGGGGAGAGAGGTGAGCGTCCCGGACCTGCTTTTTGTGAAGCGCACATACTAAGCCACGTCTCCATTTAATCAGGATCAACCAGAGCATTCATCTCATGAACCCTGATTTAAATAGAATTGCATGTTTATAACGTTTTATCGGTACACGGAAAGAGCTTGAAACCCATTTACTAGGAGAATAATTATTGACAAACCCAATTTAGTACCTCACAAGGCATTTAAGAACTTTTCCGACTAGTAGGCATTAAGTCTTCATATGCTTTTAAGTAATAGCACCCCAATTTAAATTCTAACTTTGAATGCCCATATTAATAAGAACTTTTAGCTCTGTGACTGACATAAATGCTGCCATCCTCATTGCTAGCTAGACTTATCCAGTGCTGTTAGCCACTCCACCCACTGGGTGCATGATCTTTGACCTAATAGACGAGCGCTTTAACTTCTGCGTTGCCAACACACACCATGTACCTAAACTGTAATGTCCATATACCTGATTTCTAGTCATTGTAACCGCTAGGCCTGGCCTAAACCAATTCGATAGCACAGCATACTATCCAGCAAAAAAAACGCCTTCTCTTTTAGGGTCTAAGGAGATCAAAAGCGCCTATCAGGAGGAAAAAAAGCGAGGCATCTTACAAATAATATGTATATTATTTGATTTGCACAGGCAAAGCGTTGACTTTTCACAGCATTCCCAAACAAACGACACGGTTTTAGCCAATACCAATCACTCAGGCTAACTACCAGGTACAATCAATAAACTACTTCGAAATTGGCATGGAGAAATTGATGCAGGGATACAGAAAACGCGTTCGAAGAAAATGTGGTGGGTACTTAAACGCACACAGGTAAACATTTGTGAAATCTCTTTTCTCGAAATAAGTTGGTACGTGTTAATATGAGCCTGTGACTATGTAAGGAGAGGAAGAGCAAGGAGTCTCATACGTTCAAGGAGGGAGCAATTTCAGATAGCTACAGCTTAGGATGGCAGATTCTTTGGAGAGGGGGGAGGCTGAGGAGTTCACATTCATTTCTATGAAGATATTTTCGAAAGATAACAAGAGGGAGAAGGATAAAGGATTGAACCTCCTCGGACATGTGGAGGAGGTGAAAGAGGCTCGGCTAGGTTGGCCACTAAACCTAAGGCATGATTAGCGCATGGTTATAAATGAATAGGATAGACCATTTTTTTTGTAGAAATCCTATTCTTCTACACCGAATATAGCCTCCATGTGCCGAAGAACACTTTGAACCATTTGTCGAAGCATCGTTGGTTTTTCGTCTTCGTCAACCTCAAAAGCGGTAGCTTTTCTCTTGGGTTGAGGGGCCTTTCCAAAGACGGATTTAACGGAATTTTCATCAGCACGCTTCTTGGCAGGAATTTTCTCTACAAAAAAGCAAAAGAAGGGAAGACGTCAAGTACTATTTTCGAGTATCAGTAGATTAGATGTTAGTTGGTAAATCGTGCGAACAGATATTCACAGACAGTGTCATCAGGAAGCAGAAAGCTTTAATGGGGGGAAGAGGCCATTCACATCAAACCTTAACTTAATCTAGAATTTAGCGGCTGATGTTTTTGTATAGTCATGAAAATTCCCATACTAATAACCTAGGCAGATACAAATCTAAAGTTCCGAACGATCAATACGGTCGCATTGATTAAATGCCGATTTAAAGAAAATACTTTAGAGTATATGAGTGTGCTTTATAATAATAAATAAAATAACAAATATTCTAATCGAAACGAGGTGAATAGATTGGTAAAATTGTAAGCTCTTCAGATAGTAAGAAAGCTGGATAGATTAGCATTTCGGGCCAAAGAAAATTCGCCAATTTTATCGAAGATTTCGTATTATTTGAAATTAAGCATAAGCAATTTGAAAATCATAAATAATAATATTAATAATAATAGTAGCTTTTAAAGAGACTATTTTAAGAACATGAGTTATTTAATTGCTGCAAAAATTAAACACAACACCCGTAATTGAAAACAGTCTATTTGAAAATCCACTAAATTCGAAATTGACGTCGAATTAACTGCATTCGACCTTCAAAAACTTAAAGTCCTTAATTTGATAGACGGTGTAATAAGCAATGTATCCATCATTCATCTTAGCAAGCAAGCTACACTTAGTGGACTTGCTCAACGTCCTTTTGGTTTTTCATAAATTGACGCTTATCAATACAAGAACCATTGAAATAATTTACAAAAATATATCATTAAATATACGGACTAGAGGAAAGCGATCAAACTTTTGAAATACAACTTATTCACAAAAAATTGGGGAGACTTCCACGAATAGATCACCAGGATCAGCACTTCTAATTCGGCAACTTTAAATAGTTGATGCGGAAATCTCAATCTCAATATAAGTACTTGAAAAGAATCGGTATTTTTCCTTGAACCCCACCATCAGAGTAGAAGACTCTGCAATATACTAAATTAGGTGTCTTAAGTAAATAATGAACGCTTCGATGCTCCGTGATAAAATGAAGTCTCCGCTGACACAAGAGACATCAAAACAACTGATGCCACCTATTCTATTCCATCTGCAGCATTATGGAGAGAAAGCCATGCTAAGCAAGCGAATCACGGCATAGAAACCATATTGTAGATTTATCGATTAGTAGAGAGAGGAGAGAGAGTGAACTTCGAGGAACGAACCTGCTTGAAGAGTGATGCGAATACTCGCTCGAATGGTGGGAAGGGAAATGGCATCTAATTCCTCTTCTTCCTCATCCAAATTATTACTTTTCGATCTTCTCAATTTGCCTCCTGCAAGAAACAAGACCAGGATTCAATACGGATCGCCCATATTAATATTAGCCCGGAATCCCAACTTTTCGCATTTGACATTAATGAACGCTGTCTCTTAAAACTCGTAATATTGATGCAAATTCTTGGCCAACTTTTTCTGCATCGGTTCTGCATCAATTTTACAATGTTGCCTTCAACTTCGGCGCTTTTTTCTATAGACAGCTACTTTGGCGTATTTCGTTCTCAACCCGTTCAACATACCGATCTCCGAATCTAATACCGCTAAAATAGATATCAAGCAAATATGTGACAAATGATATCGACATTTGGAAAGCGAGAAAAGACTTCCACCGCGCAGTGATCTATACACTTCTAGAAGGAAACGAGTAATGCCTACATTTCCAAACATTCGAACACATGCTTTTTCATGCCATGCTTCGAGAACTGAAAAAAACGTGTCGAATAATTTCTGAGTGCCAGGAAGAATAACTAAAAATTGCTCCTGGAATTTAGTGCCATCTCAGAGAAAAAAAACAAACTTTGAGTCAGTGAGAAATGATGACATAATTGATAAAACTGATAAGCACTTCCAAACAGAGAGAACCCACGAAGTTTGGGGCATGGAACACTTGTCTTGTAATTCATTTTTTTAATCATTCTTTAGAGAAAGTAGTGCACATCTTCAACTAAACCGACAATCTTCAAGTACAAAGTTATGGGAATAGAATCATAATATTTAAATTCATATTTCAAGGTGAGCAAAAAATATCCAATGGTTTTCAAAATGTGATATAATGACGACGCACGGTCAGGGGATATTAGAATAAAATTTTTTTAATAAAGTGACTCCATGGGACTTTTAAACGCTCATTTAAAAATTAGATTCGTGAATTGCAGCCTGAATTGAAGCCTTAGTCCTTTCTGAGGACCAAATTGATCAAAAGATAATGTCTTATTATCTCAAAACATTCCAGGTTTCAGTTAATTTAAAATCATTTAGTCACCAATACGGCACAATGGTCAAGTTGCTATCGATTTCCAATTCAGCCTTAATTAGCCTCTTGCAAACTGGTTTCAAAGTTTCTTCTGTAAATTCTTAAACAGTTGTGCTCTTATTTAATGACCATATTTTTCAAGAGAAACAAAACTTCATGGGGATCTGATTAACTGAATTCCCTCCATTTATTCCTATTTACCTGCTTTCGAAATAGGTTTCGATGACTGAATAAGAACTTCCACGGACTCTAAAAACACAATCAAATTAATTTTCGACCAAATGTAAACTAAGCATGCTCACAAGCTTCCTTAAAATAAGGTAAGAGACCTAAGAATTTAAAATAGAATTTCAGGGGGAAAGAAAAATCAATTGAATATAATATTGCTAGTTGTCAAACCAAATCAACATCGGACTAAAGTAAGCATGTCCTTTCACTATGGAATAAATGAATTAATGCAATATGGCAATCCACACACCATATCAAACATTCGTTAGAAGTAAAAATTGATTTAAATTTCACCATATCTATCAAAATTACCCTTCTGTGGAAGGAGTTTCGTAGGCTCTATCGGTTCTAAAACAATGCATTCTCATTAATTGATCTTTAAATCTCAAACCAAGCATAGATTTGCGAAGCAATTGGAACAAATGTAATTATGCGATTTCTTTCTGATCACAAAGACTGAGCAATCTCTCTCTTAAATGCTCTAGAAATAAAGTTTAGAGTAGAAATAATGACACTATCAAACATCGCAACAAATTACTGCCTAACATGCTCTTTTATTTCGCCATTCAATAAAGTCAGTAACGCGTTTACCCTCGTTAACAACAGATTCAATTGAGTGAACGCCGATTTCTAAAGGTAGTGTAAGGAGAGCATTTATCAACTATCTTCCGGTATAACATGCTTTTCTATCAGCAATTGACTACGATTAAAATTACTTCTGTTCGAAATGGATTCCGATGGCTTACTAGGAGTAATCTTGAATTCTGAAATTGCAATTGAAATGTAATTAATCCACCAGCCAACGGGGTGCAGAAATTGATTCCAAGAAGCAACATACTTGAGGTCGACTTATATATTGAAAGTGGCATTTTTAAGATAACTTTTCTTTGATCTGAAGCAACAAAATGCCATGACATGTAATCGATCCAGAAAGATCATACAGGCACTAACAAATGCAGTCTAAGTAATTTTAACTGAGAATTAGTATCTACATTAAATAAGTACATCTATAGCATACTTTTGGATAGTTTTGAAATTGCGTCCTTCCTCCCAGCTAAACAAAATAAATTAAGACGTGAATTATCAATAAAAAATCATCTTTTTATGAATCAAGTATCTATTTTTTCTATCAAAATTAAAGCTAATATAAGGAAAAATAACATTACGTGAACTTAAGAGCGGATTAGGTACTGGAATCGAAATAAAACCGAAAACCAATTGCAAATCATCTAAAAATCGAAACAATCAGAAGAAGTGAGCTAATTGCGAAGATGACAAGGAAACGGCTCCTAACAAAGAATCTAAAGGCATTCAACTAGAAGGAAGGATAAGAAGGTGAATACGGGAATAAATGACTTGGAGCAACATGGTTGTCATGTTTACTAGAAGGTGAAGAGAGAGAGAGAGCCAAAATGCAGCAAAAAGAATTCAAAATGGAGCGATTTTCATGCATTTTGGTGAATGTGATAAGGAGAACGTTCAAACAATTTTACTTTGGTCAAAAATTGACTTCGCAGGCTTTGCCATAGATGGTGAGTCCGCAATTTTGGGCTTGACTAAAGTTAAAAGTGACAAATTCATAATCTGTCAATAATAGCCTTTTTGGTGCATGCAGAGTTACACTTTAAATCAGCCTCTCGTTCTGATTTAAACAAAATAGCGTACTTTGCGAATGAAATTAAAAAATTAAGCTTAATTAAATACTAATAAAGCCCTTAAAATACTAATATATTTTCTTTTGTTATTTACTTTTAGGTTTTGAAGAAATGATGAACTTTTTCTTTGTCACAACCTTCTTTAATGTCACTGAAACATCAAATGTTAGCAATTCAATTTATATCAGTGAAGATGTTTGTATAAATTCTCATCCAATTAGAAAATGACATTTTCAAGTTCAAACTAACCGATTTTGCTTGGTGGAGACGGTATTTTGCCTGGAGGCCGAGTCTTTTCTTTAAAGTCTGGAACTCCGTCACCATCGGAGTCTTCTTTATCATCAGGGATTCCATCACCGTCATCGTCGTCATCCATATAATCTGGAATTCCGTCGTTGTCGTCATCCGTATCAATTAAATCGATAATACCTAAAATTAATTTAAGAATCCCCTAAACTTAGCTACCAACGATTCTTACGAAGAATTTCGAAAATTTATCTGAAAGAAACGAGATATATCACCTAACCTAGGAAGAAATTTTTTACCAAAAACAGTTATGAAACAATCAAAGCAAGTGATCAATTAAATGAATATAAAGTTTTTGTCAGGTCTAAGATAAACGTCTGGAACCTCCCCCACTTGATATTTGAAACCTGTAGTACATGATGAATTCCTATGCGCTTCAAACATGTTATCATGGCCATCATTAAAATCTGGAACCTGGATATCTCAACTGCATAGTGGCTCTTAAAGTGTCTGATCCTGATGCAATCTCACAATTATTAACAAACTCACAGAGGTACTTGCAGCGCTTATCTCCTAAGGTGATCACAACTCGCTCTTAGAGTACCATCGTGTGTCTTCCCGTGATTTATATTAAATAGCGCAATGAGCCAGGTAAATAGTCCCTGAGCGAGCACCGTTAGGTTTCAGTTTCCCCGATCAGAGATGTCCGAAACCATTAGATCCGCTTGCACTTATTCAACACACAGCTTCTCTCTGTTTCGAGCTCTCTCTCTTACTTCCTTGTGTCTTAGCCGCTGTTATGCAATTCTTGGTGTAGCAAGAATTGAAGATTAGAGTTTGTTGACTAGTGTACTAATTAAGGTATTTGGCCAAATAGTTTGAATGAAATTGTGTTCTGATTATTACCACGAAGCCATAATGCGGTTTTAATGGCCCAACTTAAGCTGTTGGGATACAATTTGCCAAGTTTGAATTAAAATAGAAAAAAATGATATGTCGTTTGAAAAGTATCATTATATGACATTCTGCATTTTTGACAATAAATTCTCGATTAATTACTTCCACATGAATCAATTTGTCTTTAAATATATCGGCCCAGCAGTAATCGCTCAATCATAGGCACTCAATTAAGAATATCAATTCTACAGGTGGGTAAATATAAATTCGGCCCATAATTGTCCAATTCGTGAAGCAACTGCAAGGCTAGGCCTTAAGAATTTGCCATGCCACTCTTTGGAAAGACATAATTCTCCGTCGTTCTATTCTGAGGATTTGATATTGATTTGTAATAACAAGATGTCATTCTTCATGCCCTAAAACCACCACAACGCACATATTCAGAAAAAAAAGATTTCGAATCAAAAAGATAACTAAAATTTACGCTTTTGACCTACAAAGGAATGCATTCTCATAAAAACCGATCTGAATATAAACAGGAGACAGAACTTACCATCACCGTCAGAATCTTTCATCTCCTCTGTATCAGGAACGCGGTTAAAGTTTTCGTCTTCTTCCTCATCGGGAATCCCTTAAATCAGTAAATAAACCATTATAACGTAAAGGAAAGCTAAGAAGAGTTATTTTATAATGAAACTACCAAAGGTTAAATGGACAAATTAATTTAAACAAGGTCAATTGAAGCCCACAATCAAAAAAATTTTTATTGAAATTGGTAAAAACAGCGAGTAATGAAGTCATGAATCATAGGAAAACCGTAAGGTGATATGGTGATCCTGTTGAAAGAAACAGAGAAATGCATCAAAGTAATAGTAGCCACTTAAAACCAATTTATTGGCCCCGAGTATCTTAAATGCCCTTCCCTTCCCAATTCAGCTTCCAACTTCCTCCTCTTGCTTTCCCCACTCATTTTCATCTGCTTAGCAAAAAGTAAATCAGTTCCGGGAGAAAATATTTAGCCTCATTTTAAAAGACAATTTATAATTTGGATTTATGCATCTCCTGATGTGTATATCTCTAGATATTTTATCTAAAAAATAGGAAAACCCATTTTTATTTATTAAAATTCGCAAAAGGGCATTGCTCGCTCGCATAAGTGGTTACGGGAAGGAGCCTAATACATTAAAATTCACTTAAAAGCTATAAAATATTAATAAGGGGTCATAAAGAGGTGACGAAGTAACTCAAATTCAACAGAGAACATCCCACACAATGCACAAGGGGTTTAATTCATAATTTTAGTGTGACGGACATAACAAACAACCAAATTTAGAACTCCAAAGAAATTTTTTCAAGCCTAACCATCATTGTCATCGTCCTCATCTTGATGGTCGGGAATTCCATCATTATCGTCGTCATCATCGAGATAGTCTGGAATGCCATCCCCGTCCGAATCTTTCGCTTCCAAATAGTCCAACATCTGATTTCCATCTTCATCTTCGTAGATATCCGGAACTCCATCATTGTCATCATCGTCATCTATACGAGGTTTTAAAAAAATTGACTTGACATAACCGTGCTATATTTAACATGCATCGAAGTGGACCATGCGTGAAGCAATATTTGCAAATTTGCTACTGAAATAGATTCAGTATACTCAATTATTTGATGCAGTGATAAATATTTTGTATGAAATTGTTTTTGTAAAGTCAACTGAAAACAGGCCCCCTCCCCTTATGGTGTTGAATGCGTGCAGATTCAACATACAATACCTTCACTATCGGGAATTCCATCATTATCGTCATCTTCGTCATAAAGATCGATAATTCCATCGCCGTCTGAGTCTTGCATTTCTAAGTGATCGGGACGGCCGTTCATATTCGTATCTACTACTAAAATGGAAATAATTAGCATAACAGTCCAGTAACAGATATGTCAGTTTGGAACATAACCTGAATAAAAACTTGCGGATAAGCTCCGTTAGTTTAGACAGTTATGCATGACTAATAGCACAAACATTTCAATGAATGAAACGCATATGATCTCCATAGACTTCATGGTTTAACTTGGCATCTACCTGAAGAAACCACCAATGAACTAAGAATATAAATTAGGAATGGATTTTAATTAGAAGATAAGTTGGCTCTCTTAATTAAAGGTCTCAACCAAACAGCCATGCTGTCTAATTCATATTTAGCAGTTACGTAGACGCAATAGGCTAAAATTTTCAGGACTTGCCCTTTTTCAAGCCAACGCTTTGCTTCAGAGGCCTTTTCTTGAGAGGCGCTTTAACCGCACTGAAAGAGGGATGGTCCTCATCTTGGTCATCAGGAATTCCATCATTGTCGTCGTCATTGTCTAAATAATCAGGGATTCCATCGCCATCTGAATCTTTCTTGTAATCTTGAATACCATCACCGTCAGAATCCCCCTCCAAGTAATCTGGAATTCCATTTCCATTGTCATCAGCGTCAATAGAGTCTGGTACTCCATCATTATCATCGTCAGGATCCAAGTAATCAGGAATACCATCACCGTCTGAGTCTTCCATGTAGTCTGGGATACCATCTCCGTCAGAATCTTTTTTTAAATGATCAGGAATTCCATTTCCATCATCATCGTCGTCAAGGTAGTCAGGAATTCCATCACCGTCTGAATCTTCCATGTAATCTGGGATACCGTCTCCGTCAGAATCTTTTTCTAAATGATCGGGAATTCCATTTCCATCATCATCGTCGTCAAGGTAATCAGGAATTCCATCACCGTCCTCGTCTTCTTCGTAATCTGGAATGCCATCACCATCAGAATCTTTCTCCAAATAGTCAGGGATTCCATTACCATCTATGTCAGCATCTAAATCATCAGGAATTCCATCATTATCGTCATCATTACCTAAGTAATCTGGTATACCATCGCCATCTGAATCTTCAATGTAATCAGCAACTCCGTCATCGTCACTATCACCTTCCAAATGGTCTGGAATTCCATCACCGTCTGAGTCATCATCCAAATAGTCGGGAATACCATCTCCATCTTCATCTTCCAAGTAATCCGGTATACCGTCTCCATCTGAATCTCCTTCTAGATAATCAGGAATTCCATCCTTATCATCATCATCTTCGTTGTCTGGAATTCCATCACCATCAACATCGTCGTCTAGATAATCAGGGATGCCATCTCCGTCGGTATCTTCCATATAATCTGGAATTCCGTCACCGTCAGAATCTCCTTCCAACTCATCAGGTATTCCATCGCCATCATCATCTTTCATTCTTTGTGCTTTCAGAACCTTATAGGACGGGCGATCCTTCTTTCTGTTATCCTTCTTATCCATGTAATCAGGAATTCCATCATTATCTTCATCTTCAAGATAATTCGGTATACCATCTCCATCCCAGTCCTCTAAATAATCTGGAATTCCATTATTATTCGAATCCTGTTGGAAGACTTCATCGCTGATATCACTGTCGTCATCATCATCGTTATCATCTGAGGAGTTAATGTTGGGGAGATCAGTGTCGACATTTGTGTCTGTGTCGAAATAGTTTGGTATCCCATCACCATCCTGGTCTTCAAGATAATCAGGGATTCCATCACCATCAGAATCTTCTAAGTAATCAGGAGTTCCATCTCCATCAGAATCATCTTCTAAGGCATCGGGAATTCCATCCCCATCCCTATCAATTCGAGAGGAGAGCCGAGCTTGTTTGAAATGCGTTAGAGTAAAAATGCTAGGATCTGCATCCAAGTAATCTGGTATTCCATCTCCATCAGCATCTTCCAGGTAATCCGGAATGCCATCGTTATCAGCATCCTCCAGGTAATCAAGAACTCCGTCTCCATTGGCATCTCCTTCCAAAGCATCTGGAATTCCGTCGTCGTTTTCATCCTCAAGATGATCCATAACACCATCTCCATCGGAATCAACAAACCGAGCTATTTTTGAATTCTGTTTTGGAACATGAACATGAGCTTTCACCTCCAAATCAATACAATCTGGAATACCGTCTCCATCTGAATCTTCCATATAATCAGGAATTCCATCTCCATCACTGTCGCCCTCGCAATTATCGGGAATGCCGTCTTTATCCTTATCAATCAGAGCGAGATTTTTCGACTTTCCTTTCATATAGTACTTGCTGTCTTTATCCATGTAATTGGGAATTCCATCTCCGTCAGAATCATCCAAGAAATTAGGAATTCCATCGTCATCATCATCCTCCATCAAATCAGAAACTCCATCATTGTCAGAGTCAGGAACGGCCAAACGTTTTGACGCTCTATGTTTTGAGGACTTCTTTGACTGAGGCTTTGACTTTTTGACAATAATCTGATCGTCATCGAGATAATTCGGAATTCCATCATGATCATCATCTTCTAGGAAATCTGGAATTCCATCACCATCATTGTCATCTAAATAGTCAGGAATTCCATCACCATCTTTATCTCCTTGAAGATGATCTGGAACACCATCTCCATCTTTATCAAGATGCTTTGGAAGCTTCTTCGTCTTCAGGACAAAGAATTTGCTGTCACGATCAAGCATATTTGGTATACCATCACCATCATCATCTTCATAGTGATCTAGCATTCCGTCATTGTCATCGTCAGTCAAAAAGTCTGGAGCTCCGTCAGAATCAGAATCTTGTTCCAAGAGGTCAGGAATATTATCTCCATCAGCATCAAGCATCTTGATCAACTTCATGTAGAAGCTATATCGCTTCGAGAAGTTTGGAGTATCTTCATCGAGATAATTTGGAATTCCGTCTCCATCTTCATCCTCAAGATAATCCGGAATTCCATCTTGATCAGTGTCCTGGGTCAAAGGTTTGAATTTTGAGGCATTCGCCTGTTTACACGACCCGTCTTTCTTTGAACACGATGACGGTCTTTTAATGGCTTCAGCTTTGTAAAGTTTGTGATCTTTGTCGAGATAATTTGGGACACCATCTCCATCATCGTCCTTGAGGTAATCACTAATGGTTTCTCCCTTGGAGGCCTGCTTTTTACCACCCACCTGCCGCTTTTGTTTCTTCCCAGCATTAAGTTGAAGCAGTCTTCGACCAAAAAAGGGTGGTACATCGTCTCGA
The DNA here is from genome assembly GCA_000469805.3 of Hymenolepis microstoma. Lineage (NCBI taxonomy): Eukaryota > Metazoa > Platyhelminthes > Cestoda > Cyclophyllidea > Hymenolepididae > Hymenolepis > Hymenolepis microstoma. Next base: position 1,154,297 of record LR215995.1, on the reverse strand, counting down.
ACTAAATCTCCTATTTAGATGAAATTAAAAGCCAAAATTAAGTTAAGGAATGAAATCTAGGAAGGGAGTCATACAAGTTGGGACACAGCAGCCGACATGCAGAACTGTCAAGGGGTTCCAGATGGAATCCAGATTGGGGAATTTCCATGCATTCATGCGATTAGAAGAATCTGGCTACCTTCGTCCTCGTCATCATCGTCGTCTTTATCATCGTCCAAATCTTCATCTTCTTCAAACTCGCTCTCGGAGTCATTTTGCTCCCCATCAACCGAACTTTCGAAGATGAGGGAATCGAAGTCAAGTGAATGAGCAAAATCCTCTTTATCGCTGTCATCATCTGAGAAACCTTCATCCATGACAATGTCAGGCTAAAATTTTGCAAAAAAAAACTCGAATTTAAACAACGAGCAAAAGGAGCTACGGCATCGTCTCAGCAAAAAGTTATCTCATTAACTTTTGCAAACATCGTTTGCAAATAATTGAAAAGATAAGCCCATATTTGGACTCGAGGTGGTGCAATTGCTACCAATATACCTCTGTCCATTAAATTGTAACCATCAAATCATCGGATTAATTATATAATATGAACAAAAAAACGCATTTGAAACAACTTTGAATGATCAAAGCTTTTTAGTACTACCAATGGTACCAAATTTAGGGAGCAAACAGCCTTTGACATCATTTCATTTATTGTCTTTTATATACTATTATTACATACAAGATTAGTCAGCATTGTTCATTTGAAGACTTTATACTGATATCTAAGAAAATTATTTCACTTAAATTCAACTTGAAGTGTGCCTAATGGAAAGCCACATCTTGCCGTCCAACCACCGATCAACATTTCCCTTCCATCAAATGTTTGCTAATGAATATTTAAACTGTGACCCCTGACTTGGCAGACGTTTTAGGTTGACCGCGGGTAATTGATTGGCAAATTTAACCAAGGTCATCAAACGAACCAATTTGGCTCCTTAGAACTGGCTAATACTTGCGTGCTTATATCAAGCGTTTTCACCTCACCTAGGGCAAAAAAATAAATCATTTGGGAAAGTAGAAAGCAAAGCTCCGGGGATAAGTCTTATCCGCTTCTTTGGAATAGTTGCGGTCAAAATAATTCCATCATACCATTAGGACAACACGTTCTACTATTCCAATTTTGTGAATGCCTTCCAACCACCTCCAAAAAGCATAGCACTACAAACTAGTCAGTGAATTAATTTCAGTATTGATTTTACGATTGGAACACAGTCTACGTTAATAAGATAACTCAAGCTATTTAGGTAGGCGTACTGGTAATATGTAGATTGGGATGATAACGGGAAAAAGAAACAGGAAGCAGGTGGAAAAATGTACATGACATAGGTGTGCAAAACTGCGTGGTGAGGGAAACCATCCAATCAGAATGGTGATCCGTTAAAGGACACACATGGTGGGGGAAAGGGGTCTGTCCGAACACACAATATTTCAAATGTGATCCATTTTAACTTTTAAAGGAAGGGAAGACCAATTAAATTCTTTTTTACTTCCCTCGAATTAATCTTCTCAATTCCAACACTGGAATTATTTTTCTTGGCTAAAAGAAAATACTATAACAACTATTCTATCGTAGATGAATTAAAGCGAGCAATTTTATGGAAACAAAAAAGAGAACGCCGTTCCTGATCAACCGGAGGATTCGATTTGCTAGGAATGAAGTCACAGTACATGGAAAATTGTAGAATGAACTATACTCCTTACAAGTATGCTCATAAAACAGTGCTTTCAGAATTCACGTAAAGAAAGCCTCTTGATGTCCTGAGTTCACTACATCGTCCTCGGGCTCGGTTTTCCAAAATTACAATTTTTAGAAAAAGGGGAGGTGTCCATTCAATGGGAAACTCGCATTCTGTGAACAATTTTCGAGCAATGAGGTCGGTTATTGGCATCCCCGAAGCTTAACTGCTGAGCCATTACCTTGACAAGTAAAATAGAATAGAAGCTGCTACTTAGTAAAAGGTATTTGATTTCACTTGAAGGAAACACTAGACTGTTGTATGTTTTTTAAAGAAACATATTTTGCATATCAAGGTGGCTGCAGACAACTATACTAGGTTTAAAAGCTAAGGAGAAATGGCATTTAGAAAAACCATAAAGCATTTTGAAGCCGAAAAAACAGAGAATCGCAAATGAATTTAAGATAGTCTAGAATAACAAGAGCTTAGTAAAACAACATATGTGTAAATGCATCTAAGAGAAAGTGGAGCGCAATATAAATTTCGTCCAACAATTTGAAGATGAATTAATAATTTTAAATGGATCTTCTAATTTAGTCTATATTTAAAACATATTCGATTTAAGATTTCGCTGAAATATTGAATATATCATCTGAATCCAATCAGTGCCACCGTAATTCAACTACTTAGATTACCTCATCTTCCTGTGTTTTCAAATCCAAGATGTCTTTTCTGGAATACCTTTGGACATCTTCATCCGAGTCCATGAGAAGACCAGCCAACTTTCTTTTTCCCATTTGTCCGACGGGAATTTTCGGCCTTCCCGATGGATTCTTTTGAACAAACTTGGCCTCAGTTTTCATTTTCTTTGGAGGAACTATTTTCTTTGTCGGAGATGGGTTTGCCTGATTCACCTTCTTAGGAAATGTAGGATGGGTTATAATCGGGGCTCGAGCACTTTTCACAAACTGAGTCGGAGTTGGCCGCATATCAGTAGGATCCATCAGAGCTCGAATACGATGCAAACGATGATCGACAGCCTCTTTGAGTCTTGTCAAAGCATCCTCCTCTTCCGTCAGCTGACGAACCTTGATCACCTTCTTAATCGCTCCCCCAAACGTACGAACAACGTGATAATGGACCGATTTGTTTCGATTGCAATCTGGGATACCGTCACCGTTTGCGTCTGGGTCAAGATAATCAGGGATGCCTAGGAACAATAGACAGCATTCCTTTAGGGAGAATTGACATCAAAATTCAACAATATTTGAAATTTCTGGAGTTAGATGAATTTTTCCTTGGGTGATCCAGTGGCTACTTCTAATAAAGGCAGCAGAAAATTTTCTCTCCACCTAAAATTGATATCGTGTTGCCAAACTTATCAGGACAAGGTAAGCTCGAGCAGATAATATTGAGACAAGGAATTCACTCTCGAAACCTTCAAGCGATCGCGGTAAGCATCCACATCCCAGTATCGGAACTGGCAGATATTATCTGGTAGAAGCATCTTCAAGATATACTTTGCCTGCGGACTCATCTTAAGTATTATCGGAAAAGATTGCAAGCGGGTTTTGACAGTGTTCTCGCAAGGCTAAGCTAAACACTGAAAATTGATTCTCATAAAATTTATTGAACCCAATTCTTCGGTTTTAATCAGCACTTTAGAAGTATACGTGCTAAAAGGCGGCTATCTTTAGTAAAAACTTTTTAAAAATCGATAACCCACCATCATTATCGTCATCGTCATCGATGTGGTTGAGCAAACCATCCCAATCAGAGTCCTGAGTCCGGTCGATTTTGCCATCGTTGTCCATATCGTCATCTTCCTCATCTGGAATTCCATCGCAATCCTTATCTCCAGGATCCCCCAAATCTGCAGCCATTGTATTAGCCTCATGCTGCGCTTGTTGGGCTGGAAGGGCAAATAACAGCGAGAATTTCAGCTTATATAAACTAAAACCTCACTTGCTAATAGCAAAGATTGGATCGAGTCTTTTTATAAATATTAACCCTTTAATACCCGTAGGACTGTAGTACACTCCTCTTTCAAAAGAAGGTTCATTGGTATTAAACTCGTAACAGAAGGCTCTATTGCCGTTTGAAACATGTTCAATACGTGTCTATGGCCTTCTCATCACGTCGGCGGCATCAGTCTACTGTGAGACACTCGTGACTGCGGTTGGGTGCATTTTTCAACAAATAATTCAGGCGTCAAAGGGTTAAGTGTATTCAGTAAAGCGTCTCTATCGCTCATCTTTAGAATAGGCATAGAGCCTCTCTGCGGAGAAACTTGAATTCTGTCATCCTCCTTATTAACTAGTCTTTTTCAATGCAGTTTTTCATGCTACTTGCTGAGTGAGCACCCATGATCATTGGACCCACCAGATATGCTTAATATTAATTAGACAACTACTGACCATATGCCATATGCATCAGATCCAAGTGCTGAGGTGCCACACTTCATAAATTATTCCAGATCTCCAAACAAAACACATCGGCAATAAAAACCCGTGAACAGATCACAGTGAAAATTCTGATTGGTTAAATCACTTCTCACTTGAGTATGACACAGCGAGAAGGACAATCTTAGGATTGCGCCATCTTTCAGAGATAGGACGAGTGAAGAGTTAATTCAACCATTTTTCCTGGAAAATCCCGAAGCAGAGCTACAGCCAGCAGGACTCCGCCATTGGGCTGCTATGAGGTCTTCCTAGTTCTTCTATCATGAAAAATTCTTTTAAATAATAGATAAGTGATAAAGACACATTGAAAGGCCTCGGTGTGACTGATCTACTTAGCTAAAAGGTCAACAATATCGGTTTTAGAAGCAGGATTCTTTACCTCAAACGAATTCTGGGAAGCACTATAAAATATAAGACAATATGCAGTAGTTCTGTCTCTTAGGCGCAAAGATCGACAAGGACTCTCAGTATCCAGACTGCAGTTACTTAGAGTCTTAAAAGAGATTGTCGCATATCAGGAGGTCATTCATGAATCCAGCTGCCGCATTCCACCTCCCAAACTTGCACCTTTCTCTATCTTTGTTTGATACTATGATTATAAGTAAATGGAAAGTTTACCTGACATAGCTTCCAAATTCTTGGGTTTGTACATGAGAAAGGCCATGTGATCAGGATCAAGATGGTCAGGAATTCCATCATTGTCGTCATCATCATCCAAGTGGTCTGGAATGCCATCCCCATCAGAATCTTTCGGCTGACAGTCAAGAATACCGTCTCCGTTTGAATCCTCATCCTCAGAATCTAGGCAAACAAAACAAAATTAAGAATTGTTAATGCGATAACACTTGTGCATCACCACCTTCGGAAGTTTCGAATAGCTACAATTTAACTCTAAGAAAAGGAAGATATGGAAAGACAGTGGAGAAATTAAATCTATTAAATTATTTTCAGATCAACATTTTCTTTGTTAGTCCTCGATTTCAAAGACGTTATTACACCCTCATTGGTAAATTTGGAGAGTATATGTCTCTGCTGCGAGTATAAACTCCCCGTAGAACAGCCATGGATCCTCAATCGAATGATTGTCAAGCTAAGAAAATGGGTTTATGAATCAATTCCCGACTTTCTAGGGGTCATATTATGAAGTTCTAACCTGTAGTTAACTATATCAAAAGTGAATAACGACATCTCCAGTTGTGACATCACCTGTAGTATCTGTTCTGTATTAACTGAATCACAAATAGTCTTCGCGTATTTTATAACTTCTCAGTTGCTCCATTTTAAGGGCGGGTCCAATCGGACTCGAGGAAGTGGATAAGAGAGGACTTATAACTCAAACGACAGCAACAAATAAAATATTTCGAATTATTTGACATGAATGGATGGCAAATGGTTGGGTTGCCTGCTTGACCAACTATTGTCGACGGCTTCTCCAAGAGTGGCTGTATAAACCACTCAGGCGCTAGTGCGGGGGAGTCAACTGAGTAGGCAATCCTTTGGGTATGGGGGGTAAAAATAGTGAGTTTCTCTCAAGTTCAGGAAACATATTCAATTATCCTGCCTAATACTACTCAAATGTGGTTTCACGGTTAATCTACGCTAGAACTTGGCACAAATATTAAAAATGGCAAAAATCACTTTTAATTGATAGTTAATTCTCAAATTTTACCTGGGATTCCATCATTATCGTCATCGTCATCCCATTCATTGAGGATGCCATCGTTATCACTGTCCTAAAATTATGAAAATAGCAAGTTAAAATCTTATCATTATTGAGAATAATTTGGCTAATTTCAAAATTTCATTGCAAGATTGCCTACAGTAGCCATGATGAAGAAATGTATTTATACCAAAGTCTTTGCTTGTCTCAGCATTCCTTCGAAAATTAAGGAGGGAGTTTTAAAAGTTTCAAGAAACCAACCGAATACATTAGTGAGTAATTAGAGGTAACGCCTTCTATTAAATATAGATTTTAAAAAATATTTGGAAAGTTGAAGATAGTAATCTGATTAAGACGTCATTTAAGCGCCCGGAAGTGATCAGATTAAAGGTTTCGAGAGTAAACTAACCTGTTTATTATCGAAATACCCATCGTTATCGTCATCGGGGTCAATGATATCTGGAATACCATCACAATCGTGGTCCTGAAGATGGTCTGGAATTCCATCGTCGTTCATGTCATCATCGATCGCGTCAGGGAATCCATCACCGTCAGAATCGATTCCAAGTCCTCTCACACCGTCACTATCCAAATGGTCAGGAATTCCGTCGTTATCATCGTCCTTGTCAAGAATATCTGGAATTCCATCCTAAAAGAATGATCATAGTAGAGTAATGCTTTTAAAATATTAGCATGTATGCCTTGGTAGCATCCCTTCAACTTCTTAGTAACAACTTGGTTATATTGAACCGAAACGTCGTCGAGCTTGTAGCACTACAAAACAAACCTGTCGGTATCATTTCCATCCCATCGAAAATTTCCTCGATGTCTGTGGCTAAGATCTCCATAAGATTTATTTGAAGGGCAAAACGCTCCCACAAAATCTACATTTATTTTAATGAACAGAAAACTATATATCCGGATGAAAGTGTGGGAGCAAAAGTAATCACATTTATTTCAGGTGTCAGTAAAGTCAAGTACATGGCCTTATTATCTGAAAAGGAAATTGAGAGGCGAAAATCTCGAAACAACTTTTTATAATGTAAAGCCAGCTGAACGCTCCCCCCCCCCTCTCCCCTCCTCCCCTCCCCCCAAGAATATTTTTCAAAAAAATAGCTCTTTTATTTGATGCGGAACATATCTCAGCGGCAAATGTTTATCTGTTCACATAAATTTATGACTTTAAATTTCTACAAAAACGTGGATGAACGGCTTCTAGAGAATAATTTAAAAAAAAACTTATTTAAAAATTGAAAGAGAGAATATGGGTGTTGTTCCGATTAAATTCCCATCATTATTTGTTATTAAATTAAAACCTATTTATCCATTTTCAATTTCGAGGGAAATAAACCCGAATGGGAAAATATGAAGGAATATGTATTCGCTACTTTGATTTTGTATACGTAAAGAATTTGGAAAATAGGAAGGTAATAAGCAAACTTTATTTTATATTAAATGATACAATTCGGAATATTTTTACAAACCACAAGCATTTCCATTCTAACTAGAAATGGAAATGTAATATTGCACTAACGAATGAAATTCGATCATCAAAACAAGAGCGCAATTTAGAAAATCAATAAAGCATTTTGTTAACTGGAATAATTGAACAAAATTTTTTCAACTGGCTACCGATGATTCTCGAACTCAATGGCTCGAAGTTGAAAGAAAAAAAAAACAATTTCGTTATCACTGTTTAATCGGCTCAATAGAAACGTCGTCAGAGTACGTAATTTCGTTCGCCTCGAATGATCTGACATTTAAGCTCCCTAAAAAATACTTATCTTTCATCAAATGCTAAATCAAACAGGTCAAATGAAATCCAGGAAATTGGAAGTTGGCTATATTTTTATCGAAAATTAATCTGAATAAATCCAACTTGCATTTTTTTGTAAATGAGACTTCGAAAAATAAATGCCATTTAAGAAGATTCTATTTAAAATATTTTTTTTTAAAGAAAGCTACATCAAATTAATAATATAACAAAGGTCGAAGTACACACTTTTTCAACTGAGAAAACTGAAATCTGGCAAATGTTGCATTTAAATAAATTAGAGGATTAGAGGAAGGCTGTTAATTTTCTTCTCAAAAGAATTGTGTTGACTTGAACCATAGAAGCAGTGATCTTAATCATTAACTGAATTAAACATAATTTTGCTCTATGAATTATTAGAAGCAGAAGTTCTGTTATCCATCCAGCCTCCAGTTCAAACTCAGGTATGAAATTTTATTTGAAAGTAGACCATCCACAAAGTTTAGGATTAAGAAGAAGAAGAAGAGGAAGAATGAAGATCCAAATTCTCATTCACACTAAACCAAAACTGCCACTAAAAAAGCCACGTAGGGAGGAATGAAATAACGTGAAAAAAGGCTAATGCATAGATATCTATGTGTGTGCGTGTTTACCTCGTGAAAATGACTAAAACAAAAGGTGGAATAAAAATATGAGATTTGAAAATACAATTGCAAAATGGTCGCCGTGCGTAAATTCAAGAGTGAACATGACTTGGCACTTTTCTTTAGACTCCGTAATAAAAATTTTCATTATTTTATTTAACTAAACTCACATTGTCACTATCGCGGAAGAAGTTGAAGAATTTGTGATTTGGATCTTTGAGATCAGGAATTCCGTCGTTATCGTCATCGGTGTCAATATGATCAGGAATGCCATCGCCGTCTGAATCCTACAAATGGATACAATTGTACACACAATTTGAGTATATTCTAACCAAAACCCAAAAAACACTTAAAAATTGTCCGGTTAATCAGTTTCAAACGAAATTGATATAAATGTTTAAACAGGGACTTGACCTCTTAACTTTGAACCCGAGCTATTCGGATCATTATATAGATGACAAGCATACAGAATTTCAAATGCCAATTAGTGAGAACAAAGCTAAACAGGAATTGTGAAGCATAAGCCGCCATACACAATGCTAATAAAGAATTAGAAGGCAAATTTAGCAGACTTGCCAGTCCATACAGACGCACCTGTATGCTTACAGGCCGCATCAATAAGTCAAACATGCGAGAACAGTTGACGACCAAAAATGCTCAATGACACCGTCTCCTTCCGTGGCACCGTTGAACGCTTCTTGGTCAATCATTCTATCCTCCATGACCGTGTAGATCACTATATTGTTCCATTCAATTTTGCCTTATCAATGAAAGCCTCTTACGCAAGTGATGCACTTGATGCAATAGGTACATCGTCATACTCCCAAAATAATAAATCTATTTCAGTTTTTCTAATTGCTAATAGGGCAAAATACTTACGCCATATGAACAATCAGGTCCATGTGAACAGTATCCTTTAACTCATAAATACCAAGGGATCATATTTGGAATTCACGCTACATAGTGCATTTCTACGGAATTTCGGAAATTCCATTAACCAGTCAGAGTTCTCTCTCCCCCTCCCAATTGTATGGGAAATTAAATTGTTGGGTTACTGTTTTAAGCGTTAATAAATCAGGCCTCACGCTTCTGGAATTACTAAAATGGGTGCAAATTAGCACTTTATTGTCAATTATGTAATATTTCGAATAAAAATATACTGGAATTAATTCATCCAAGTTGTTCAAGATTTCTAATAAAACTCTTGACGAATTTTTAACACCAGCCAATAGAAATTGAACCTGCAAAGATGCTGTAAATATGCTTATAATTACCTGGATAATACAGTCAGGAATACCATCACCATTGGCATCCAGATCTTCAATATCAGGAATTCCATCATTATCGTCATCGTCATCGTATTCATTGAGAATACCGTCACGATCACTATCCTGAAATAATTAAATTACTGGTATTAACTAATTACAGACATTTCATTAAAGCATACGAATGTGCCATTCAAGCATTAGAATTCTAAAGTAGACAAAGTCTCTGCATTAAAATCTCCATTTAACACAACGCGTTTTGTGACTACTCGCACTATCTCTAGATGCGATCAAGTCAGGAAGTGTGTTCTTTCGAAGTTTCATGACTGAACAATGCTGCACTCCAATTAACTTAAAAATGACTCGACCATCAAGCATTTTGTAGGTGAAATCCATACGCATCGAAATCGTAAAGCATTCATTTTAAGTTCAAAAGTTAAAACCATTTGCTTTTAAAAATTTGACACTGGGATGTACTGATTTGATGCAAATGTCCACGACCTTCAGTTAGCCATTTTCAGTCACCTAAATGGTGTTTACGTGGTATTCAAGATTGATATACTTTTCATCACAGAAATAACTACTGCCTTTTTTGCAGAAACTGAATAAGTTTTGAATCTCAAGTCTAGAAGGCAAGATCTCATATATGAAAGCAGGAATCAAATCATGAAGTGTGAACATCCGGAGAGCATGCATTGACTGTGCTTCAGTTGAAAATAAAAGATGCACAATTAAAAAGTCTGACTTCAATAATTACCTCCACTTGACGCGTTCTCCCTGTGTATTCTCCTTCAAACACGCCTCCCATCCCTACAATTGCTCTGACATTTCTGTGTACTCTCAGGGAAATAATAATGGCGGTCAATTAAATAATTCTGCCAATAAGCTTTAAAAATTTTCCAAGACATGAACGCATTAGACAAAATGAAGATCCAATTCTCTGGATTTCGCTTTGAAACATTTAGATAATAAATTACCCAATTGCTTCCAGGATTTAAATAAAATGACCCTCTTGACTTTTTAAATACTTGTTTTCTTTGATTTAGCGTTGGTTTTGCAAACTGGCGGCTTTTTATTTGTGCTTCTAGTGTACTATGAGGCCATGGTGTAGTGGCATGTGCACTACCGGGCTAAATCGATGCGTATCAGATCGGTACTGACCGCTGATTGGCAATGACGGTAATTACCGTGTTGAGGTCAGTAGAAAGGGTGCTGATCAAAATAAGTGACCTTGGCTTGGCCTAAACTTGTCTTGAAGTCAATGAAATATGTCCACTTAGCATATTCGAATGCACCTAGTCGCAATGTTCTTGATGCCTTGGCTATGGCCTTGACTAAAATTACAACCAGAGGACCAGATAGTTTTTTGACATTCCTAAATACAAATTTTAAATGCACTTGAAGGTAAATAAGAAAGAAAAAATAACCAATGTAAAAATAAATGTAAAACTTGTAAAAATATTCTAATTATTAATAAACATGCGAATTCTAGTGAGCTCTACCATTTTGAAACCATGTAAGATAGTATGCCCCATCGTGGCCGTCAAGAGAACAGTTGAATTTCGAAATATGTCTCATTGACCTTCACATTAAGCAAAGTGTGCTCCTGCACTACTCCGAAAAGCAAATGAAATAGAATTATTTTTAATCAATTTGACTTTAATTTCAACTGTTCAACCACCTCATTAACACTCTCATCGTAAGATGTAGTAAATTCTTTCATATACTTAAAATATGTCATCTGGCCACCTCAATTATATCACAACTTGTAATTGTAAATGATCAAATAAATTCACTGAATATCCATAATATTAAATTCAATTTAATCAAAACTACATAATCAAAATTTGCCCTTTTCGATCATAGGAATGGTGTAGAGCTTTCGCTAGAAAGAAGTGAAATTAAAAGTTCGGAGCAGAGGTAAAAAATTGTGAAACAAAAAATTTACAGATCCTGAAAATCGAATCAAGTTTAGATTTGAAGGAAAGGGTCGAAATTGTACCGGATATCTTCTTTCTTGAACCAATCCCTGTATGGCAATTATTTCTTTCATTAACTAGCAAGCCTATCGCCGCCTATTTGATTTTGCCTAATGATTTTTAATTTGTCGATACAGGCGCGAGTTTCCTCCCACCTTTGGCATTGGTCAGTTGACATTGACACTTACCGCCTTCTGCCCTAAATGAAAGTTAAGGCATTCACTCTTTTTTTACTCTTTTCTCGGAGTTAAATCAGTCCATCTTGGCCTGTACTTATCGAATCTTAAGTGAATATTCTACTCAAGACGAAAGCTGGAGAAACCCGCTATTTTAAATTATCAAGTCATCTTGCCACCTTAATAATTACAAGAGGTGTGAGTGGTGACAACAAGCAGGATTTTAAAATCGGTCAATCTGAGAGCCTATTTTACACCATCGTCCAGTGAAGTTGCATTAAAACTTGAATTGGGAGGTGAAAAATATTGAAAATAAACAAAAATCCATGCCCTTGTTTGCGCCCTTTTACTTTCAGAACAAGATGCAAGGTGAGGAATTCTTTAAGAAAGAGCAAGTTGAAGCTACGTGTAAAGTTTGACGTTCCACTTTTCCCTTAACTTGGTAAAGCTACACACCCTTTTGATGATAGCTATTTTGTGAAGTGGGCAAAGTGCGCGATTAAAGAACTGTTTGACGTGATAAGTGACCAGAGGGGTGTACGATAGACTTACACCTCCACGTAGTGCACCCTGGGCAACGTACACTCATACGGCCAAAAAGTCTATAAACCGGCAGTTGACTTCAAACAACCATGACCCAACTGAATGTCATATTCAACCACTTCTACAGTACTCGCCTCACTTTACCTTTGTATCTTTCTGTCTCTCTTACATCTGTGAATCATTCTTCTGTTCCCCCTTTCCAATTTTTGTGACTTCCATCCTCCTCCTGCCTGCGAAGCCTGAAGTCAACTAAAGGGCTAATGATAACTATCATAAGGCCTGCCATTTGATATAAATAAATCAATAAGGGCCCAGTAAAATGAGGAGGTACCTGGGAAGGCCCCACCAACTGACCCAAGCTTATAAAGTAATAAAATCCAAAGAAAAATTCTTTTTGACCTTATTTTACAAGTGTTACCTCGAATATTACTTAGTTGAAAGTGCTGACTTCAGGACATACTCTTAATAAAATGTCATTCTCGGGAATTTAGAACGGAACACAGAGAGAACTGCCAGAAATAGTTCCTCCAAAGGACTTTTTAAAACAGCTTAAAAAGGTGAAGATGTTTGCCTGACCTAATTGCTTGCAGGTGCCAAACAGATGTTTTGAGAGAAAATTGGTGCAATTTGGATATTGAACTCTTGGGGAAAAGGCTTCAACGAAGAGGACTCCGCCTTTAGACTGCCAAAATGTATAACCCTAGTTCTTTTACAATAAAGCGAGTCTCCAAAATTAAATAGAAGGCAATTTACATAAAGAAGAAAGTAAACCAGGACCGAAGAACTCTTGAGTGCAATCGGCTGCATAATAAAGCAACTCCTTGCTCATATTGCTACTTCACTCATACCGAAAAGGAGAATTTGGAAGGTGACAAATGATGTCCAAGATTAAGGGAGAAGATAACAGTGTGTGTCAACGTTACTTCCTCTTTTCCATTAGCTGTAGACAAGATGATACAAAAGTTCAAAGAACAGGCACATCTTTCCAGCACAAAGACAAGCAAATCGGTCATGAAGCCCCCACCCCCCTTAGAGGGAGAAAGATGGGATGCCATAATTACATAAGTGCCAATGATGACGCTCTCCGAGTATTTAAGGATTCATTGACTGTTGCTCAATTTCAACTGCATGAGAAAACATATGTATACCGAGGTGGCATAGCTGACCACGCAATTAATTCAAATAACCAATAAACTTTGAATATCGAGTAAGTAGGCCTAAAATAGGAGCGGATAGCAGTGGCATTCGATTTTCAGGACATTGAAGCATTTAGTGAAAAAGTATAACACAGTGCCGCCGAAGTTAAATTAAGGAGGTTAGATTCTTAATAGTTCGACGTTACCACCTGTGCTCGTCGAAAGCCACTTTCAGAAAAATCATGAAGAAAGCATGAAAAAAAATTTTGGGATTCAATAAGGGTCTATTTTATGCGTTGATCATGAAATTTTACCCTTATTTTGATTGCATTAGTATGATGTGCAAAATGTAAAAAGGAAATAATTAAAGACAATACCTGCTTCTTGTCGAAGTAGCCATCGTTATCATCATCAGGATCCAGATGATCAGGAATTCCATCACAGTCTCGATCGCTCCATCCTACAGCGGCCATCATCTTGTTTAATCGCACAACATCATCCAGAGTGCGTACTAAACCAAATGAAATGCGCAGCTTAATAAATAGGTGCCTATAATTCCAGAATGAAAAATCTGTTTACATGCAGCTGTGAGTGGAAGAGATCCTATTATCAATCAATTCCTATTATCACACTTAATGATTTCATGACAGAATCTCTTTTGTAGTTCATTAGGTGCTGCATGCTTAGTGGCTGATTTCACAGGATCTGACCAAATTCTGGAAGGCGCTGTTGGCAAACCCAACAGAGGGAACATATCGAGATGGTACGTGCTTCATTTCCAGTAGCAAACATGTGAAATGGTAATCCATTTGACATTTAAAATTAAGATAAAAGAGCAGAATTTTGCATTTAGCAGAAATTTAAGGAATGCGATTTAATAATTTCGAGTTAGTTTTATTTTTACAAAATGACCCGATCACACAAAAAGTTCTGGAATAATTCGCAAAAGATACTATTCTCACCCTTCTAAAATGGATTTTTCTAAATAAAGGGATTCAAAATTGAAAAAACAATTTTTAATTTGATTAATTCAAATGAGCGGAATGGTTATGCCATTGTCACCATTCTTAGACATTCGTTAAAATTAATCCAAGAAAATTTAAGTAAATAAAATTGGGTAACTGTTTTTAACAATTCATAATCGATTTTAGTAAATCAAGGTAAATTAATTTTGTATTAGAATTAAGTAATCAACAAAACTAATAACTCAAAAAATTATACTTGAAATTATTCGCCGCAAAATGATTTTGAAAAGTATTTCATATTAGTTGGTCCCATATATTGATACATGACTCAACTATAACATCGTTTTAGAAAAAAATGCTTTCTAAGACGTATTTTGGATAGAGAAGCAAACACTACGAAGTCGTCTGAGTGAGGAAACCGAAATCAGCTTCATCTCAAAGCCTACTGATACGATAGTATTGATAGTAAGCATAGATCTATCTAAATTTCAAATAAGTGTTTACATTCATCCAACGAATTGAGTCTAACTTTAACAAAGCAGTACACAATTGCCTCATTACTACGCGGGCACTAGGTATTTCACTGAAACCAAAAGGCTTTCTCTTTAGGCAATTAATGATCATCCGTTATAAAAGGGAAATATTGAGTTATTTTTCGGGGTATTTGTTTAAAAGTTCCTCCCATTCAATGGTTGGCTGACGACAATCCAGAATTGTTAAGACGAATTCCTTTACGCACGTGGTGTCCTTCAGACACGTAACTTTGGTCAGTGCGGACGCACGCGTTTACGTCCCGGCGTCACATACCTGATTGGTTGGGAGAAAGATGTGCAAAAATCGATATGACAGAGGGCCATGCGCATCGACCAATGGAAGTTGCACGCACAGGAAACAAAAATAGCCCATGATATGCGTGATCAAATTGTTGCACGTTCGATACGCCAGAGTGTATCCGAAGATGCGAAATAATGTTCTAAGGAAACAAATCCCCTTTACACGGAACAGAAACGAAATAGACAAACAGGATTTCTAGGCACCAAGTAAACATTCAACAATATCAAAATTAATTTCCATAGTTAACTAAGAAACAGGATAAGAAAATGGAATTTAATTAAACAAACTATAAGTTACCTTAAGATGGTTTATTTAAAGTAAATGGTTAAAAACCAGATACTATTCATCTGATTTTAAATTAAGATATTTGTGTAAAAATTAATGCTCCAAACGCAACGTAAATGAACTCGATTTCGGTTAATCAACGATACATTTGCTGCTGATTAAAGAATTCGACTGAAAAAAAATTCGAAAATGATCTCTATAATTTGCGTATCTGTTTGTAAAGGTTTAAAAATCATGTCTAGTTCATGCCGCTGGAAGTCCAAGCTCAGATTACCATTATTAATATCTGCCCAGGAGATAAAATTCATGCTCAAATTTAGCGAAAAAAAAAACAGTGCTACTTTATCCATGCTAAAGAGAGGGAGAGAGAGAGAGAGAGAGAGAGAGGGAATTCGACTCATGGAAACAAACGGCTAAGATTTGACGCTAAGGGTGCCTAATCAGACAAAGACAAGGGTGGAAGACAGGAGGATGCCATTTAAGAAAAAAGCTTCAACTTACTGCATTTCTCTCCAGGATTGCATTTCAAATCTGTAAAATTCGTAGCAATGCAAGCAAATGTGTATGGCGAGTGTTTGAATGAGGTGAATGCACGAAAGATAGACGAATAAATGCACAAACAAAAGTAAATAATTAAATAAATAATGCATGAAAATAGCACAATACTGATAAATGCAAAGGTAGTACTTGTGTATTGAAAGAGATAACGTACATTCGTCGATAACTGGTTCCAGGAAATCGGGAATTTGATCACCGTTTCGATCCTCTAGCATATCTGGTATCCCGTTGTTGTCATCGTCAAGATCTACGTCGTCTGGAATACCGTCCATATCGCTATCAAGAACTTTATGTTTCTTTCCGAAACGCAATTTCATCTTATGATCAGTAGTATCTAAACGACAATCAGGAATTCCATCACCATTGGAATCTTCATCCTCCTTATCGGGAATTCCTGGAATAATTAAAAAAAATATAAGTGCATATTTATTGATTCATTATTATTAATTATATCAAAATCTAAACCAACAACATGAACGCAGATTGTCTCATTTCTACAATAAACAAATAGCGCCGATCTCTCAGAAGAAAATAGTTCAAAAAATTGATTGCAGATTACTTTGATGTAAGAGAACATTTGGTTAATTTTTGCCAATGGCACTAAGGGTGACCTTAAGTGAATACGCGAATATAGAATACGCAAGGTATATCAAGAGCAAAAAAAACAAGTCAGTCACTGCCCTGGACAAAACATCCGAATTAAAAGCGTAAATATTATCAAAGGAATGATTAAGCCATGTTTCTAACAGCGTTATTTATAATTAGAATATTATTTAAAAGGTTTAATTGACATAAGGGCTGCCTGACATAGCAATTCAATTGACACTAGATTATCAGTGAATCGTCACGTTCAATATCATGAGAAAAGTGAATCTCTGATAAGCTCAGCAATTACATCTGGACCATTTTCGCATTATTTACCAATACGAAGTCTAGGATGCAAATCAATAAAAAGAATAATTAGAATATAATTTAAGTATTATTGCTTAATTATATGAAATATTTGGGTATTTTGTAGAACAAGCAGAAATAAAGAAACGATCCGCATACAATAGAACAAACAACCATCGATATTATATAAAAGTAACTCATTTTAAAGTTAAAATGAAGATATATTTCTGAATAAATATCCAATTAAAATAAGAATTAATAACTAGAAGTGTCATTTGAGAAAATTCAAGATTATGGTAAAAACTGATTCTTAAATTAATATTAAATTAAAAGAAAAGGCGGCACCTCCAGTAAAAAAAAGAACAATAATCACTTAGTGAATATCAATAAAATTTCCTCCTTTCAAAATTTATAAAATTTCAAAAATAATACATAGTATATGGGAAGATAATCCTTTACTGGTAAAAATGCGTAGCTTTCCTCGGATTATATTCATCTAAGGTTAAATTGAATTGAAGTAAGCCCGTATTAACTTAAGCTAATATAAATAAAATAGGACTCACCATCATTGTCGTCGTCATCATCAATATGATTAAGCAGACCGTCCCAATCCGAATCTTGAGTTCGATCCAAAAGTCCATCGTTGTCGACATCATCATCAACATCATCAGGAATTCCATCGCAATCATGATCTTCATAAGTCGGAACCAACTTCCTGTCCGCAACCTTCTTCACCACCACGACGGGTTTAGGAAGCACTGGTTGGGGATTGCGTTTCAAATGAACGGGATTCAATTTAATAGGGGCTTTCTTAACTTCGGGTTTTGGAGTGGTTACCGGTGGAATAGGAGGTGATTTCTTGACATTCTTCAGTTTCTGAGGCGTTAAAAGAGCCGATTTTACAGGGATGGATTTTTTAATTGGCACATTTGGTGGTGCCTTTTTCTTAACTTCCAGTAAGATTCGCTCTCCCGCTATAAAAGCGGAAAAGTTTTAAAAAGGGATATATGAAAATACTTAATATTTAAATTAACGTACGCCTGAATTCAGCATCTTCGATTTCATTGAGGTTATTACTGTCAGTTTCATCAATACTAGAATTTGTTAAGAAATTGGCAATGACCTACGTTAAACCACGAGGATGACTTGAAGGTTCACATGAAAAATGGGGAAGAAGAACACCTAAGGGATTAAAATAAGATTTAAAACTTACATGTGGAAATAAAAAGTAATGAAAATAGTAATCCGCCACGCATGGTGAGACCCCTTCACCAGGTTATGTGACAAGGACGAAAATTCTACGGTTCTGGAGATGTTGAAAAAACGCAAGGTTATTAAATAGTTAATAATGAGTTATTTAAACAAGCTATGGATACCAAACTGATTTTAGCCATTCATGAAATCTTAAAGCATTATAATCATTTAATATTTATAACGCATTAGTAATACAACTTAAAACTAAACTTAAATATTCTGGTATTTATTTTTAGTTTGCAACGCCTTATCTATCAATATAATTAGGTGTCATTTCCATAACGCTTTGATATTTTTATGCCTATGATATTTTTTGAGACAGCACCATTTTCTGGCACAAAATTACATCAAAAGAAAATTTGTTGTCTTAACTTACTATCTGCATATAGATCTATGCCACTGGTAGAGATTTGATAATAATTTATTTGGAATTAAAAGGAACTGTTTGTATATAGAGCCATCACTTATATGATGATGAACCTTACACTCCCAGTATTTTCGTTTCAAGCACTATTTATCAAACGCTTACTTTATTATGCTGTCCAGCGTGCGTTTGAAAGTATATATATTCTTTTGTAGATTCCAATGATCATACGGTGACATGGATTGACATCAAATAATGAATCATTTCCAATGTTAATCCATTCGAAAAAATCTAGTGACGCGAGTGATTTAATCTGCTCCACTGAAAGAAATAATGTTTTTATGAAAAAATTTAACCTAAATACGTTGAGCAGATGGAAAAACATGGAACCTATTTCGCATACATTGATTTAACTCGTCAGACTTCCATTCAGGTTCCACAATACTCTTGATGCTGATTAAGGTAAGCATTCAGAGCTAGTTAAGAATGGTTGGACAAGTCTTTATCATCAGCTTTCGCCTGATTAATGAGCATTATTGTCTTCATAACGAATTAACATTGCGGCAATTTTGACTTCTTTGGAAGGAAGAGTTTCTTCTCACCAAATATTTTCTATCATTGCTGGCAGGGGAGGGGGTGATATATATAAAGTGATTAAAAAGTTTGTCTCAACTTTCTTCTTCTCCTTTCGCTCACTTAGTATGGTGTCGTATATCCCTGTTGCATATCCATGTGGGTAGCAATTACGAAGATGTTTTAATCTATTTCGGCACAAATAACTGTATTCTTCCCAAAATTGTTTTCAGATTGATTTGAAGTAAGCTTTTCAATGTTCGCATTATATAACTTCATAAACTAGTGACTCTGTAGTGAATGCTTCACAAATAAGCTTTGACTTAACCTCATAAGTCTCTATGGCAAAACTCCTTGTTATGAAATTGCTCTCGAAATTAAATATGCTACCTCAAAAATATCGAGAGAACAGAGTGACTATTCTGGTTGTGCCACTGAACGGAGTTTATTCAAGAAAATATAATTTTCACTACGATGACCATGCAGTTGCTATTGATTGTTGGTTGCCTGAGAGGTCTCTGCACTCACGACCGCACTTGCTTCATAACAGGATCTCTTTCACGGCCACACGTTTGAGACTGTCCGAGAGTTCATGAGATTCCTTGATTCGACCATGTTAGCGTTGTGCTTTCTTCAATTCCGACGTGAATGATATTGAAGATCCAAATTTCCTGATCTAAAATAATCAAAAGCCTAAAATCTGACACAACAGGTTTTCAATTTAAAAAGATTTTCCTGGTCAGCCCAAGGTAGACAATCTGTGCCAGGAATACACATTGGTAGCCAGTAGGCGCGCAAGCGAATCACAAATAGGTGTGAGTGATTCATCCTTCGCGTAGGAACATCTTTGCTACTAACCTCTTCGCGTCGTCAAATTTGCATGAGCCAAATTTCCAGCCGATCAGTCGATATTTATTTGCTATTCATCATACCAGTTAGTTGCGAATGAAGAAATAGGAAGATGAAGTAAAGCACTTGAAACTCAAATTGCCGTATAACTGTCTGAAAATGCTTAATCTCAAAATTTAGAACAAATCATATTTTGAAAAGTAAACGACGAAATTATAAGTGACTTTCATGCGCATAAATTTTCCATGGGTTTTTGAGGTCAGTTTAATAAAAAATACCCGATGAGTAGTAACTTTAGGTTAAAAACTAATTTCTGTGCTTTATCCATCACGTCTGAGTTGATTTCGTTACGAAAGCCCACCTCGGCTAGCAATCTAGGCCATGTTGATGTGAAATTTGAATCCTACATGCACTTAAACAGTACCACTTATCCCTGCATGTTACTCGCAAATCCTGGGTGATTTAATTGTCCCGGAATTCTGCTCCATTAACGTGAGCAGTCTGTTGACTACTATCAGGAGAGGCAAAATTTTGTGCACTTCAGTTCAACTCGGAGATATTCACAAGCATTACGGAATGCGACCACCATGTTTCAACCAAACGTGACCAACTTACAGCGATGGGCTACCGAGTTTCACTCGACTGGTCCTGCGGTGATTTAGCCAACTTCTCTTCCCCACTGCTATTTTTCTCTTGCTGTCTATTCCCAACTTATACTTGGAAAAGCCGGTTTTCTACTGTGAGCCGACGCTACGATTTTAATAAAGCGATTAGGCTTACACCTAATTCCGATAAATCAGTAATGATAGTAGCAATTTTAATCCAATAGTGAAGACAAGGGAAAAACAGGGGGGGGGGGAGGTGGAGGGGCCAAGAGTTTTACGAGAGAATAGTGA
Source organism: Hymenolepis microstoma (assembly GCA_000469805.3). NCBI lineage: Eukaryota > Metazoa > Platyhelminthes > Cestoda > Cyclophyllidea > Hymenolepididae > Hymenolepis > Hymenolepis microstoma. The sequence goes on along the minus strand of LR215995.1, from coordinate 1,133,495 downwards.
CGAGATAGTGTATGCGCGCTGAAATCGTAAATGCTTGAGAGTGAGTGAAGGTAAATGAGTAATTCAAAGAACAAAAGCGCGTCTATTTCTTCTTTTTCATGGTGGCGGACGCAGCACCACCTGATTTGGCCTGTTCAGCCAATTGTTTGCGTCTCTCAAACGCGGCCATCTCTTCTTGCAGAATACGACGCTTCTCTTCAAGTTTCTTGCGCTCTTCTGCGTGCTGCTTCTTGATAGCTTCGAACTTGGCCTGGAGCTAAAACACAGTAGCAGACAAAAAAGTGGGGGTTATCGATTGGTCTAGTCGTGAAGAGGCACAATTTTACTACTGAACCTATTCAAGCACGAGAACCAGTATGATTGAGAGATGGGATGGGAAAGAAATAGGATGTAAGAATTAAATATCACAAAGTACGCAGAGTTCAAGCTACACCCTCAGTCAAGAAGGTAAAACTTCCCTAAAGCATGGAAAGTGTTCGTCAAGGGAGAGTATTCAAAAGTCGCTCTTTGGTTGAACATTCTTCACTAGACCTTAACTCCCTAGTAAACGTCATCGATACACATTTCTCGCTTAGTCTACTTAACACCCGACCCTCCTATTCCACATTTTAAGCACTTCCCATGAAGAATAAATCGAAACTTCAGTCATGCCATGATAATGATCGGCCTTTTACGGTAGGAATAACAATAAAGGAAAGATTCCCAAATTATTAATGCAGCAAGATCCAAAGATAAGCAGATTCTCATCTGAATATGGTGAAAAGAAGAAATTAAGAAACAACACAACCCCCTCCCTCCCCCCAACCCGATTTCTCATTTACTGAAATTTACTCCTGACTCCACCGAACTTCAGTTGCGGTTAGCTGCAAAATGTGAACTGCAAGAAAGTACATGAAGTACTTCCAGCTTCTATGGACATCTTAACGTTCTGTAACATTCAAATTGACCTGATGAACTTAAGTCAAGCTGTTCATTCAAGGACAAGCGTCTGCAGATTCAGTACATTATGACAACCTGAAAGCCACAAGTATGGACGGCTGATTCGTACACTGGGTATAAATCGATGGAGGCCGAACACGTGAATTTTGACTTTGTAGAAATTCGGAGAACGCTAACCGGACCACATGTGGGATGTAAACACTTCCCAAACTCATTAGGAGAAGTGTTCACAACACTCAAATTGTGTAGAGAGGTCATCGTAGCTCCAACCTTTCAAGAAAATCCCATTCTACCACACCTCTTGCTACTGGCGATTAGTCACCCATACTACTCGTGATCTTTGACTTAACCAATGTACTGTACTATCAGCGAAGTCATTTTGAGTATTCATATATATAACAGGCTCACTGGTGAACAAAATCAAATTCCACCAGTTCCCTAATAACCAGTACCGATATGCAATGAAGCGTCATAATCTCGCGACTCATGACCTTTCAGAACTAACCTTCACCAAGAGACCATAAGAAGTATGAAATGGAACGAAGCAACGAACCTCGCGTTCAGTCTCTTTCAGGACTTGTTCCTTCTCCTTGACACGTTGAACGAACATCTGTCGCATTTCTTCCTCCTTCTGCTTCAATTCTTTCTGTTGAGTCTCGCGACGTTTTTCGTAAGTCTCCTGAATTTGCAGAAATAAACAAGAAAAAATTATTCTATATATCTGCCATAGGTTCTATACACTTTATATGTGCGATATCACTTCATTAAAATCTAGTTCTACAATACCACTCGAGATGCTTTATAGTTAAGAAACAAAAGCTTCCAATTATCTTCTATTATATGATCGTATTTTTTTCAGTCGTCAAATCTACCAAACTTTAAGTTAGTATCACAAACGGTTTACGCTTCAAATTTTATTCAAGTTAACATCTACGGAAGAGACAGCTCTTCGGCTCTTTCATAACACTGTCTTTATCAAAACAGAGAACATAGAAAACTGCAATGCTTCGCAGTAATTGTCATTCCGTGTTATTAATGAATATGAGATAACTTTCCCTAACCTGAAGAGAAATCTTTTCATCGTCTTTGAAGCCCATTTCCGTGAGACGACGTTTGCGATAAGTCTCATAATGGAGGGTGTGTGTTCTCTCCCGGAGATCTTCCATATTGACACGTAGAAGCATCTCTCGAAGACGGACAAAATCGCAGTGAGCCTCGTTCTCCACTTGAACACAACCCCAAGGATATTGACGAACGCGAAGAGTGCGCCCGTTCACTTTGGTCTCCTCGGTACTGCCCACAACTGCGAATGGCAGCATTTTCTACAATAAAGGGAGATTTAGTACAGTTTGCTTAAATGACTAAGTATCCGGTTTCTTAGGTTGGGAAGATAAAACCAATCGCGTGAACCCCATAAAGCCGTCACTCCTATGACCAAATATTTTCCACTAAAGAGAAATACAAAGCTTGCTTAAATTATTAAAGTACATGCCCAAGACTGTTTCATAAAAATTACTCAATTCAACAAGAGTTCATATAAAGCTCGGATGCCGCCAAATGGACACTTAACCACTAGATGAAATAAAGGAGTTGAAGTGAAACCCAAGGACACAAGTATTGAAAACATTAACAAAATCGAAGATCAATCCTAAGTAAAGTGATTGTGTTGTACTAAAACGTGAAATTAAATAAAGTACTCTCCCATAACACTCTATGTAAGAAAAACTCACTTGCACATCTGCAGAAATAAATATAAAGGTAGAAAGTGATTTAGCTCAAATTACAACACGTAACAAAATCAAATCCAACAAGACACTGCAACGATTCTAAGTGATTCAAAATCGAACAAAATTAATTGGTGTTACATAATCCTTCCAAACGTCTAAGTGAGATTAGTGAACTCAATTAAAAGCAAAAAAAGTGATACAAGATCCATTAAGGAATTCAATCTCTTGGAGCAGACATTATAAAACGATAAAGTCATATTCAATCACCCCTCTACTTACTAGGTTTGTCACTAAGTAATTGAAGAGCCAATTATCAAGTTAATAGACTTTGATCTTTGTAAACTTATAGCACATCAAAATGATAACCAGAGCGGTAGCATAATCTGGAATGGAAAATTGACGCGCAAATGGATCAATTTAGCACACTTGTTCTTCCTCAGACGACGCTCTCGGTCACTAAGGAGCAGTAGTGTGCAAAAGCCGATAGTACTTACGTTAGTATTCTCGTTGATTTCACTAACGATGTCATCATCAGTTGGGAATTGATATAGGCGAATATCATTAGCCTTGATCTCTGTCATTACCTTGGTTTTAAACTTGGCCAACTCGGCTTTAGTAATTGTGTCCGATTTTGCAATTATTGGAATGATATTAACTTTGTCTTGCAACTTTTTCATTGAGACAAGATCAACTGATTTAAGACTGAAAATAAACGCATTAGAAAATGGATAATTTGGACCATACCTATGCCCAGTGGGTGCGATGAAGTAGAGACAAACATGAACTCTCGTATCGTGGTACGTGTGCATAGACCTTTTGATCTTGAGCTCTTCTTGGAGATAACTCTCATACTGTTGGTCAATAAAATCAACAACACTATCAGCGCTATTCTCTTTGTTGATTTGATCACCAAAACCACAAGTCTCAGTAACAGTCAATTTGAGTTTAACGTTAGCTTCCTTTAAATCTAGATACCAATCACCTATTTAAAATAGCACACACCAAATGTTTTCGACCTCAATTTGACATCAGAAGAATCATGAGAAGATGGCGTAAAATCAAACTTTTGATTAAAAAGAGTTTCAATCAGAGTCGACTTTCCCAAACCGGTTTCACCTATGTATGTTCAAAGAAATCGATTTAACTTACCAACACATAAGATATTGAAAACAAAACCTTCGCTAATAGATTTTTCAACGATTTGATCAGGGAGACTAACAAAGCCCACAGGACCGGATAGTGCAAGTGTTCTGCAATCAGAACTCTAGGAAAAATAAAAGTACAAATCTATACCACTTTTTTCTTTAGTGCGTCAACGGTCATCTTCTACTCTGCTTTGTTCGAATTCTTAATGTCTTTTGAAGGACACTTAAGCATCATCAATATGTTGATTAAAATATCGAAACATTTGTTTCACATTGTTAATTTGTCTTAGAATAATCAACAATTTAACTCCTTTATTTTGATGAGGTTTATTAAATATAGTAAAGCTTTTTTATTCCACTCTTTGAACTTATTATTTTCTTCAAACAGCATATTATGAAAAATAAATGAATTTTGACCAATTATTTTTAAACTGCAAATAAAATTTTTTACGCAATTGCATGGTACGTATTTATCAATTTTGCTAATCAAATTTTAAAAGTATTTCACAAAAGATTACTTTGTCTATTGCAGTGCTTAACTTATTTTTAAGGTAGCATTTTGTGATCATGTTCAGAGCAATTGAAGTTTAAATGTATTGATCCCATTTTCAGGAGACTGGGTATTTACTTCCTAACGTTAAGTTGGACACTTTCAGATTAAAAGGAGTGATTTTGATTATAACTTCAAGAATTTAATGAGGTTGATTTTGTAGCGCTAAAAGAGCTAGTAATCCGTAGCACATCCTTACTCTACCTTTATACTACCTAAGCCTCATGTTCTGTTATTTCCTGCTCGAAATTTTCTCCGTTTTTGATCCTTTTTTATAGTTAACATAAAAGGGAAACTACTAATGCTATGAATACAGACACGCATGAGCTTTGATGCCTGAATTAACAACAAGGGACCAATCATTCCAAAAGCTGAAATAAGTCAAATTAATTTACCTTAAAGAATAAAAATTTTCAGCTATCTTAGTTAGAATATTCAAAAAAAACAATCTTTTGCTAGGTTTAAAAATAGCAATATCGGGGCGATTATGAATAAAAATAGGAAATGAACTTAGTTGAATAAGTACAATTATTTCACAATCTCTGTCATTTCAAATAGGGATTTTCAATATCTTTACTTTCACCATGGAAAATAGTGATACTTAGATCTTGGGACCATCTACCACCTATCGTTGAACTGAAGCCTTAGGCGTAAAATCGTGTTTTATCAAAACATGGCACCCATAAGAAGTGATTGTAATTGTCGGATCTGTTAGTTAGTAACTTAAGCTTTAAAGTGTAACATACAATACTTTACAGAATATGCCCTAGTCTGATTAAGTATGAATAAAAAAATTCCATGAACCAATTTGCACTGTACGAAATTTTTATTCTGTCAGCTGCGAGACCAATTCAACCCCCATTATTTATTGGTAACATTGACATACGAATTTAACTAGCTTTCATACATCTTTCTGGGTGTGCACATAGCTTGAGTTCAATCAGGTGATGTAATTGGAATTTTCAATCATCCGCCCCCTTAAAATTTGCTTTATTTCACTTTCAGAACCATTTACGATTTATTGTACTCTTAACTTTTTATTTTAACATTAAACTAGGAAATTTCATAATATTTGGCCTTAGAGCTTGTAAAGTTGTGAGTAAACATGAGCTGAATTGACCATCTTAATCTCATTCTGTTAACCAAGATGTCAGGAGTGAAATAGCAGTCACATATCAATATGTTTCCATGACGAGGGTGGGGGGGGGGGGGGGGGGGGATTCAAATACATGTCACTTCCTCCCCCCCACCATTTGCTCTGACTTCCATTGGTACAAATTAAGGCGAAAATCCTCACTTTATGATTAAGCATTTTCACACTGAACACTTATTACAAACAACTTCTTCCAATTCATGACCATTTATTTTTAATTCTTAAATTTCTTACGTCATCTGGCACTGCCTGTATGAGCTTTTCTCCTCCACTGGATCATTTTCAGCCATTGCATAACTCAAGTACCTATTTATCATGTCCGGACAAACCTATAGAATCTCTTTTTCTATACAACTGCCCTGTATCATTTAGAAGACCATCTGCACTCATTCCCCACTCACAACCCTTGTACAGGCCACTCATATTAACTGTCCTTGTATTTACACTCACGTACATGCAGACGCATGCTGGTATTTCCTAAATTGGTAACCACCATTCTTGTTACTTCAACTCCAACAAACAGGGATCCTGTGACTAGTTACTTTTCGTCAAGGCATTAGGCGCGGCACAAGTATTTTAAGTAATGCTGCGTACAATCGAAACCATGGCAATTTAAACCAACATTTGCAAATCTATGCCACCCATCGAACTCTTCAATTCCCTGTATTTTATCTTTCTTGAAAAGTGAATTCAACTGTATTAACTGTAAGGAGAATTAGGGCAGTTAACAGATTTAGAGAATAGAAAAGGGTCTATACTAATTTTAACTTCTAAATCGTTGAATACACCCTATGTGTTCAGTAAATGTAATCACTATGTGATTGGCACAAAACCCACCAACCAAAATTCTCATTCACAAAGCATGCCTCTATATAATCCCGTCCAGTGCCTTCTGTGAATCATATATTCTCTCTGTAAATGAACAGAATCGATGTATACCTTCATCTTCTCCACTCGTTCCTCTCTCTTACCTACTTACTTTGGACGAGGGCTTTTGAGCTAGTCCACAATCCCCTAGAATTCCCTATTTTCAGTATCTTAGCGGCTATAGTCATTGAATCCAAAAATTCCATAGAGGAAGAGGCCGAGGAAAATGAATTGGAGTACGAGGCGGAGGAGACTTATGCAGAAAGTTCACATCACGTCCTATTCTACTTGGAAGAACCCAAGGATATTTGTATATAACAAATGTGCCTACAATCTGCAATTTGCTTTGTTTAAAATCATACACTTTTGTACATATTTAAGGGAATTGTTGAAAATATATGTTATTTTTTATTAAAATATATATTCAAATCAATTAACGGTTTCCAGATTTAAACATTAATATACTTGGCATTGTGGTGGGGTATGCGTGCATATAGAACAGTCTGGGCTTGTATCCAAATTAGAGGTGAAGCGGTTATAATAGCCGAAACGGACGTATCCAGACTCATTCTCAAGTTTATCTATCTCCTGGGATTGTAAGGTGAAACAAAAATAGATCGCAGCATTTGTATGCTTAATTCATTCCCATTGAAAGTAGCATATCAAAATGAGAACATTGGGAGGGATAGTCTAATTTCTTTCGTTATTTCCTCGAGAAACTAGTAATCTTAATCTCGCATGCATTGAACTATAGACTCGAATGGATCCCCACCCCTGTACCCTGATATGTAAGACCACCCATGGAGAAAACGTCAGTGTACTTATTGGGTGACCAGGCGGCCAATCATTTGCTCCATAACTCAAGTCTATATAAATGAATTAATTTTTTTAAGAGCAAGCCGTATTCAGAGCCCTTAGTGTTCTCTTTTCCAGCTTCCTGAGTTTGAGTTGTTGTGGCTGAGAAATTATGCAAGAAAGTATTTATTGCAAAGAAAGAGCGCATTTATAAAGAACAATGAGACTTTACTTGCAAATAATAAACTAAATAAACTCTGCACTGCTTTGACGTAAGTGAATACCTAGAAACCTTGAGTTTTATTTTCTGCGCTTTTATTCTATTTGAACAAAATTTCCTGTCAAGTACACGATTTAGACAGGAAATGTATAGTTTTTAAGTCAGTATTTACCGAAAGGAATTAGGTAAATAAAACTCTACATAAACTCGATTTCTTGTCAGTTTTGTGAACGTTCGAGTGGAACTTGTCTTTTTAGTGGCAAGTGAACGCAAATTCCACGAAATATTAGTTTTCAAGGACAAGGTCTTGCATTCATTTACAATTTCTTAATCTCGTTTACCATTAGGCAATCTAAAATCGTTTGAATGCACCAGAAATGCACATTCAAGTTGAGTGTTTTTAAAATAAGGAACGACCAGCGTTACTCCTACTTACGCATAGAGCTGAGGGTAAATTTGTCAACTCTCTTATAAATAGGAGTATATTAATAACAAATAAATGGAGGACTTTTATCGAAGAAAAATTTGTTTGCGTAATTATCAAATATTCAAAAAAAATGCGCATATTTGTCAAGATGTCGTCGCCTTGCATTAACAGCTTTTTAGGTTGCTCTTTATAAAGGATACAGCTACTCACATTCACAGAGGAGACTTGTTGCTCTAACTATCGATTTTCAATTTAACAAAGCAAATTCACTTATGTTGACTTCTCAGGTGGTCTTACATATTGATGTGCAATCGTGGGAATCCAATCGAATCGATAACCAACTAAATGAAAGGTAAAATTGTGAGTTTCTCTCGAGTGCAGCGAAAATGCTCGAATCGGAGCCACAGTAATTAACTTAATGGAACACCTGAAAACTCGACCTTAAAATTAATGTATTTGGTTAAAAGAAGACGATATAGAAATTAAGCTAACTGGATTTTGGGAGTTGTAAAGCCAGACTCATAGTTATACGATGTCTCTCTCTGGGTGTTCCAGTTTATTTTGTGTGTAACTTCCAATAAAGAGTACAATAAAACGATAATCGGAAACCAATTTGTCTTCTCGCATGCTTATAGTTGGTTAAAAAATGTTTACAAAATCGAAATGTGTATACTGTTTGACTATACTAGATCATTCATTCCATCAACGAAATCTCGGTATTTGGGAGTACCTTCGGATTTTTATGTGACAATTTTTGTGATATGCACTTTAAATTCCAGTGTGAAGTCCAGAAAACCACCCATAAAGAAAAAAGTCAATTCATCGGTTTAGATGGTTGAAAATGGTCAGTAAATTGAGTTTTGCTTGCCGTTAGTGCAAAATCAATTATATTTTCTAGCCACGGTTTTAACAATGCCTTCATTATCAATTTTTGGAGAAAGAAGATAGTATAAAAAAGACTACATATAGTCCATATCTAAATAAGTATTAAAATAAATTCATATTTATTGCCTTCTTACACATAAATCTTTCCTGGTTTGAGATATCTACAGCGTTAACATGGGATATTTGAAGATATTTTAAGACAAACAGGTTTTATTTAACGAAGTTTCAAAGGCAGTATTGATGGGGCATAAGATTATTGAATGAAGGATGATTCAGAATGCTTTTCGAAAAAATGCTAAATCACCTCTATATGGATCCGCTTTGGTTTTCCACTCAAGAATTCGAAGTGATATCTTAATGTCCAGCGGAGCTTATCAATTCTCCTTTTCTCTATAATTCCCCGTTTCAGTTAGAAGGATAGCTACACTCATTCCTCACTCACGACCTTGCCAAATTGACTCATTAACTGTCCTCTATTTTCACTCACTTTCACGCAGACTCACGCTAATCTTTTACCCCTTCTTACGCTTTCTGCTCATCTCATCTCTCCTCATCGTGATTTACTCAGCACACTTTGACGTATACAACCCGTTGTGTTCCATATTTCTACAGCATTTGCTCACTGTCGTCTTGGTGCTAGCTATTGTCTTGGATCCTGCGATCAGATTTTTGTTCATTGGTTCCAACAAGTTGGCAATTCCTAAATTGGCGATCGACATTCTTGCTACTCCAATTCCAACAAACAGGGGCCTTGTGAGCATTCAGTCCTCTGCATAACAATATCCTTATTCTTCATAAATTTACACCAGCGATCGGAAAACTTTCATTGTTTGTGAAGAAAGTAAGTAGTCAAAATAGTACTAAGAGTGAATGAGTTTCTCCTACATTGCCTTGAATCTAAGAAGATACAAATTAACCGAGGGTTTTGCCATGCACTTAATTAAATTACCAGGTTCAAATTTGGTGGTTGTAATATAACCAGGATCCAGGCATTTGGTTATATGTATTTCTGCAACGCCTATTTAGATAAATGGCAATTTAAGGAATTGATATTGCAGCACTACAACGAACACACTGCTCCTGTTTATGGAGAGCCGTTGTCTCTTGAAAAGGCCAAACATTGTCTTTATGGGATGAAAAGCATATGTGAAAAATCAACTGAAGTTAATTGTATTGAAGTAATGAAAATCTGAAATTAAATATAAGACAAATACAGTGCTTATAGTTATGGACTTTTGAATGGTTTTATGATATAGTCTATCTGGCCGCTAGGTATCGATAAGCTTGAGTTGACTCTGAGAGGAGGGGATTAGGCAAGTGTACAATACCCCAAAATACCTAATTAACTGAAAAGACTGTATATTCTTGAATACGGGTTAATCCCATAGTTTTTATTTGTGGAGGTCAAAACTCGAATATTGTCAAACTCTCAGGAGTGGTTGTCCACCCTCCAGTCGAAGTGATTGTTTGGAATGCCCTACCTCAAAACAAAGCTAGATAGCGGAGCATTGAACTTTGTCCTCCGGGCTTTCTACAAGTGTTTAAAATGATACGACGTTAAATGGCAGATCGAGAGCCTTCAACATGACATACATGGAAGGGGAAATGGAGTGTTAATGGACGATTTCTTCCTTAAAAGGTGAATTTTTCGCATGATCAGTAATTATGCTCAGTATTTCCTGAGGGTATTTGAAAAACTAATAATTTTCTTATTTTGCAGACCGATACTCTCAGAAAGTGCGGTTTTTAAATTTTGTGAGCTTAAAGTCTAGTTAGGGGCGTCATTTCCATATTCATTGTTGCAATATACTTATATGGCATAAAATTATACCAACACAAGGAGAAGAATATAATTTGAAGCACAGTTAGCCACAAAATTTCTCGTTCGTCTTCTCTTATGGTTTTAAGGCCATATATATAATCGTATATTTGTGAAGAAGGGGTACCCGATAGACCTTTACGTGGTGCACCCTGGGCAACGTATACTCACACGATATTTGACTTCAAGCTACCGTGACCCGACTGTATGTCATATTCGACCACTTCCACAGTACTCACCTCACCTTACCTTTTTCTCTACCTTTGTTTCTATCTGTCTTTAACATTTGGGAATCATTCTTCTGTTCTCCATTTTTTTATGACTTTTATCCTCCTCCTGTCTGTGAAGCTCGAGGTCAAATAAAGGGCTATTGATAACTATCATAAGGTTTGCCATTTGATATGAATAAATATTTGTGAGGAAAAATTCACCTATGTTCCCAAGACGTCTAGTTCTGCCTCTATAGTTTACTCCTTCTCTAGTTGTTGCTATGCCATAATTTACTCAGATGTTAAGGAAGTTCAATGGAATAATAAAGGATGTTTGGACTAATTCTCTAAATATTCGTACCACCAGCATGAGTAGGCTGAGACAATCAGGAAAGCTCATTTTTCACCTTTGGCTGTGTTTTTCAACTTCGTTCGATTTCGAAACTTGTGACTTGGCTTTAAAATATCCGCGGCTAGGATGTAAATATTTTTACTGAACCTCCAAATGACAGTTTTGATTGGCGTAAACGATCTAAGTGATCAATTATTTACCAGTCATGTTTTTTTGGGTTTGGAAAAGTGTCCCTTGATATGTGCTGTACATTCTTATTAAACACGAAAATAAAAATTGGCGTGTGGGTACGAGTTGTAAAAGGGCTTTGATAGAAAAGAACGTTGAAATGTAAATAATTCGTTCAGGCGTAGTGGATTGCAGCCGAATCGGCATGATAAGAGCCGAGTGTTAATTGCCAATGAAATTTCGAGAGATGGATGAAATAAACGAAGGATTGAAGTCAGGTTACAACTGTCAATTTAATTTAGACTGAAGAAAGTCTTTTCCAAATAAAGCACTTTTAAAGGATAATTGGAAAATAATTTCAAAAACCACGTATAAAGTATTTTTTTAAAGTGTTTAAGGTTTTCGAATTCAAATGGCGGTTTCTTTTGGATACATCTAGTCGAAATTGTACTAGATACTGGATTCACGTGAATTGCTAATACTATTATGCAAAAGCTTCTCTATAACGTACCTCGGTAGAAAAGTAAATCCTGAAGCCGCTCTGGTGAGGAACAGGAATTCCGTCGCCATCTCTACTGCCCTGACCTGATTAGTGTGATTAATACACCGGCTCACTGAAAGATAATTAATGTCGGGTGAACTCGTGACCCCGGACATTAGCCACTGGTGAAAACACTAAAGCACAACTGATTTAGGCAAGTGAAAAATACAATCCATTTCTTATTACGAACCAATAATATTCCATGTTTGGTTGCCCTTAACCAAGCAAAAGAAAAATTGCCGCTTTGAACATCAAGAAGAAACCAAATATGAGCAACAATAGAACAGTCGAATCCAAAATCTATGATTCATATTCTAATGCTCTTGTGTTCCATGCTTGGAACACAGATTCTTTAATATTTTTCCTATGTATGAGATTCACAGATGATTGATTAGTCAATTATGATGAAAGATGAATATATAGCCTGGATATACTGATGGTCTACATCCAACCCGTTGGCATTGTAGAGCTCGATACAATCTACTTAAGTTATGTTCTAGTAATGACCCTTACATTTATCACTATAAATGTAAACCACATTTGATGCCGTGTATTAAACCTTCCACTTTGTCTTTTTGCTACTATAAGGTGCTTTTTATAATATGTATTAAAAATGTATTTTAGAGGTAAACCGACTTCATTCTCAGAGCTAGATTTACTGCCTTCTTTCAAGCGAATTAGATTGTCTTATCAAACTTAAAAATTGAACGGATTTTCGTTATTTTCCTTTTGGTGAAGTTTTATATAAACATCTGCCGAAAAAACTTCAAATCGCACGTTGTTTTAAACAAATAAGTTAACTAGTGAAAGGAGGGTGTGTGTGCCAGCGTTGCCGAGGTTGACATACGTGTCAGCGGTGTTGAAAGTTACGTAACCTACACTCACCAGTCTACAGTCATTGAGTAAAATCCACCAGATAGCCTCTCCATCGAAGATAGGCGTCAGAAGATGCTAATCCAAACCCTTTTAACCGTGCTTTCCAATTGACTTGGCGAATTGATTTACTATTTTACGGGAGGGGGGGGGGGATTCGAGAAATAAGTTAAAAAAAGGAAGTTTGCCATTCTTGGTGTCTTTCATTATTTGATATTTGAAGGTATTCCTTTGTCAGTCTTCCTACAATCTTCCAAATGTCTAACTTTTTTAATGACATCGTTTATATGGGGCACATATTAGTACAATCTGAGTCCATAATGACCAATTGGAATGTAGTTCAGTCTCAGCGATTATTAGCCACTTAAGCAGTCATTAATCGTATACTGTAACCTATATAAGTACACATATTCTGTTAAACAGGAAAAAAAAACGGGCATTTGAGGTAAAATTCTTACCTTTTATTCCCATTTGAGTGTGAATGGCTGTTATAATGAAATGCAACTGAGATGCTGAGAGCTCAGACATTCTATTATTCCAGTTCCTTCCTGAAGTTTCCACCATTCTTATCCGAATTTATAGCTTTTTAATAAATATTTCAAAATAGTCTATTGTTTTACTTTCAAGGTCATTACCACACATATATGTCACTTCACAAAGAGATAAATTTCCCGCATTCTGCACCATTGTTTTCGCCTGAATCTAGTTATGTAAAGCCGAATCTAGAAAACCTAGAATTAGAGATTGCGTTGGTAATTTTGTGGGGATTCTTCCTGATTTTACATTGCGATTAACCAGAAACCCGAATAAGAGACGTGAAGATAAAGTTAAGTTTGATAGATACTCAAAGAGAAAAGTAGGTTCGATGCTTTGTAATCTAAGACAAATGCTTGGATGAGAGAATAGAAATTCCACCGAAGGAATAACAGTACCACAAACTTTTGCGAATAAACCCATTTCAAGAGAAAAAAACCACAAGGAAAAAGAGCAAAAGAAATGTAGCTAGTAGTATTAGCCCATTCAGACTATATTCGTAGAGAGGATTCGAAAATGAAATTGTTATGAAAGACCATATCGCCAAAAATATTGGAAACAACAGGAAACAAAAATTTATGAACAAAGAGTCCTAAAATTGATGATTGCATTGTATAATTGAGAACATATTACAAGAGTCTCATAAAATTCCGGGAAAAGGGGGTTATTTGGGGATATTAGAGAATACTCACAGCTTTTGTAGCAAATACTACACGAATAAGTCCTCAACAAACCTTCATTAATACTCTTTCAGGTCAAACTATCCGTTTATAAATACAAATAGTCTCTATCAGAGTCTACTAACCTAATTATTCTCCAAACATAACCAGGCTGCCACCAGTGTAAGTCGAACACACGAGGTGCTGAGTGCAAATCGCTCAGTACGAAAATGCGTAGTCGCCATACTAGACGAATATTGTGAGTGGATTAGCTGTGAGAATTCTGTACGCATGCCCAAACTAGTTTCCATGTGATCGATGGCATGTCTGCACTCTTCCGAATGTTCTATCCACCACGGAAGACTTGTCACTGAGTGGGGAATGTTGTCATTAAGGGTATTGTGGGCCATCTTGGTCGTAGATTGCAATACCACGTGGGTCGGTGTGCTCACCACCCAAATCGATTTCATCCAGACCAAATGTACTCCCCTTGAAGTTAATAATGATTCCACTTGACTCCAGAAAACATACTCCACCAACTCCAACACTTGTTATGCAGATCGTGTTGATATTTCATCAGAGAACTACCGCAGGTGAACGTATATATTTATATAACACTGCATATTTCAAAAGTAAATACTTTCCTTCAGTTTAAATAACGTTCGTTAAGAAAGCCTCGTGAATGGTAATCATATTTACTCTGTTTAACACATTGAAAAATTGTCCAAGTTTCTAAGTAGATTAATTTTGGCCAATAAATGAACCCACTTTCATTTTCCATTGGAAATTTCAATGTTCACAGATGGTTGATTACTTGATTTGTGGTAGTTGGAATGTCAGGAAGGCCTGTCTCCGTGTGAAGGCACAAGGTTGGGCGGTAGCTATTGCCCACGTTTCATGCCGTGAGATTCTCAAGATGTTGGAAAGATGGAAAGAAGGTTGAAGAAATGGAAAAGAAGTGAGTTAGCAGTCACCTTGACTATGACCTTAAAGTCACCATCAAGAACAACAACGACCAGTGATCAAACACCTGATTCAGCTAGTGACCAGAGATTCCACTCCGGCTTCCCTTTTGATCCACTGAGCTAGCTGACCTGTGTTCTATTGCGCACCAGTACAGATTGCAAGCCTCATCTGAACACACAACTTGGGTTCTTAAATCATTGCATCTGCACATTCGCCTTGACATCAACTAACACTTCTCTTCTTCCTCTTCCCCTTCTTCTTCCCCTTCTTCTTCTTCTTCAACTTACTTGACCTTGTCCCTATCTCCACTTCATTATTTTGCATAATATCAAACAACTTCAAATATTAATTCAGACATGCAAATAAATTTGCCTCATGAATTCTGATTCGTCAATTTATCATGCTTCTGCACACATACATGGCAAGTAGTTGAGAGATTACAACCACTTCGCATATGACCACAAGGTTGGAATAAATTTTGTCCCTTGGAACAATTGAATCCACTCCATAAATTATAACATTTTCAAACTTATTGCATCTATAAATTGGTAATTTTTTCTACATTGAATGGTAGAGCACTACCTAACCACCAATGTGTATCAATATTAATGTCATCTCAAAAGTGCTCCTTTTCATCTGAATTTTCTCACTTCCAACGACAATATTTCAGTTACGACCTTCTGGAGCCTAGACTAGTCAGAGGAGAGATTTGAATGTTTGAAATTGTGTTATTGGGGCTCTAAGTGTCGAGCTTCATGGTTAATTGGCTTGCAGACATGTCGACTTGGAGTATCGTCCTCCTCTCCATGTCTTTCACTGTGTCCGCTTTGCTTAACGAATCAGTTTTTGTTTAGACTGTATAAAGGTAGACCTGATCTGACCTCAACGGTTGCGGTGGTGTTTGTTCTCTGTGCCATATATGCTTATGTGGCCTGATGTGTATACACTCTGCCTCACTCTGTCTGTTTAAGTCTCTTGAATATCAATATTTCCTTACTCAATCCAACTTTCCATCACCTTCATACGAGATTGCTTCCGACATTACTTGTCCTTTAGCTAAAATCATTAAACTATTTGTGTGCAAATATGTCAATGACAGTTTTAATTATTATTTCTTTTTTCATGAACCTGTCTTTACCAAAGGTGTGACTAGGTACAATTCTTGTTGACTTCATCTTGAACAAACGCTGCCAAATCAACGATTACCTACCTTCTGAACTATTGAAAATAAAATGGAACTGAGGCGACATGACAGATCCATCTTGAGAAGTAATACCAAGTAATAAGCTCTAAGAATCGTTGTATTTATTTGTGGGGAAGAATCGCGAAATTTGAAATGTCGAAGGTGAATTGCCAATTCAGTAAACGTCTTTCAACTCGAAACCAAAATTTGAATGAAATTAGAATCTGTTACGTTGGGAGTTGCGCTCTGTATCTTTGCTCTTTTATTAGGCCTTCAACACTTAAAATGTGTTACATATAGTGTTTCACTTTGATAATATTGTAAGCATTTGGAAGAATTTAAAATGAATCATTAGTAGTAGGAAAACACGAAAGTTGGTTTTTTTTTAAGCTAAAAGATCTTGCAACGCGAACATAAATGATCGAATATCATCCAATCATTATCTGAAAAAAAAATATATACAGATTTGCCTCCTCCGAATTAACATGCTGAAATATATACAGCCTTGATATTTGCCTTTGCTCAAAATCAATTGAGTTTACTCCCTTCAATGTGCCATTAAATGGTCTTTGTTCCTCTAGTTGTCATGACTACCGCATTTCATTTTCAAACCGAAGTTAATTCACTCTTTTATCCACTCCAATTCTAAATCAGGTGGACCTACTTGAAGATTTCAATCCGCAAATACTTTACATACAGTTTGCTAAAAACTGATAATTAATAAGTATGGAATATTGTTATTCTTTTATCAAAACCCGCGATCCAGATCTCGGTATTTGTAGACTTCCCACTTTGCCGAGAGGCTTCTTCTAAAGCTGAAAATCTCGACTTTCATCAGCTCAAAGTTGTAATTCGATGAAGATGGGAGTGGAGCAATCTCTCATAATAAATTTTGAATACTTATCATAAAAATAGAACACTTCCGACCAATCAGCTCTAAGAAAGGTGGACAGGCATTTAATATATTCTAGTGGACAAATCTGGACATTTGAACTTTGAAACGGGATTTTCTATATCTGAACGAGTTTATTGATTCCTCTTTTTTCTACAACTGTCTCGTTTTTATTATATTTCCACCTGCACTTTGCTCACCACGTCATGTGTTCGAGTCAAGCGTGCTTAAACAAACATCAGGCCACTGTGACTACCTGTTTAATCAACAGATAAAACAAATAAAGAGCCAAAATGAAAATAAGGGTGAGTGTTGTTCATTTGCAACCGACAGAACTCCTCCAAAATCAAGTCTCCAAAATGCCTTTGTCATTTCAACCACTATCAAGACTGAAGCAAAGCTAGTTTACGTCCTAAGCGAAAGACACTTGCTGGTGACAAATATAGAGAACAGGTGAAAACTGTTCATGCTAAACCAGCTTCTCGCACCAGTGGAAAGAACTAGAAAGGTTTCACAAAATGCTGGAAAGGCTGGACTGCCTTATCAACTGGATTGTATGTGCTCTGGAGCTCATTGTGATCTTAGGCATTCCTTACTTATCTGCAGGACCTCCTAAATAATTCTGTTAGAATTAAGTCTGCTACTGCCTCGAACAGCCTCCGTCAGCATTCGCCAACTATAGCGTACAAAAGTAACACTACCAAGGCAGATCAAATAGTTCTCTTCTACTCGATTTATCGATTGCTTCCATATCCTTCCTGCCTCTCACTTTTAACCTCAACTGACTTTCAATGGTTTGAGAGAACAACCTATATTGACAGTGTGAAAGGGTAAATTCTTGTGTCGGAAAGCGATGGGGCAGTGGAAAGGATTCGTAGCACTTTAGGTATTGGACGACGCCTCATTATGGACGCATTTTACCTCCCTTTTCGAAAGGATGTCAAAACGCCTTAGAACCAGCGCAATCAACGTCCAGGTTGTTATTCCAGACGCTTCAAAAGCTTTAGGAAGGATTGTAGTTTAATCAAATCACCAAAAGTTGGCTACAGAACTCTCGATCGGAGTTAAAAGTTAGAAATGGATTATTTATTTTCATGAACCTTTTAGTTGATAATTTATTTGTCCAGTTAAACTTGTTTTCATCAATATTTATTCAATACTTTTTCTCTAAGATACCATTTATCATTAATATTGTGAATAAAGTTTATCTTCTAAATTGTTTATGTGAACTGATATGAATTACGTTACATTGTTCGTAGCTCGAGTTAAGCTGAATTAATTTTCAGTCTAACCACAAGACCTGGTGTTTTTCTTCTTTTCAGCTGAGATTTCAGCTTGCAGATTGTGGAATTTTGTGAAAAGAACACGCTGAATACTGAATGACTTATGCTAGCCACATTAGCAATATTTTGAACTTTTCGTTTTGACTGTCGTTTCGAAGAATTATTTTCCACGTCTGCATTTAATGAGAGGTCTTTGAGGACTCTGTCAAACTGGTGCTTATTGTCGAAGCCTCTGAATGCTCAGAGCAAGTTTCAAAATCGGATCAGAGTATATAGTAAGTTGGACATCATGTTTGCCAAATCAAATCATACTCCAGAATGTTTCCACTTCCCCTAAAACACTGAATGTGATGATTTACACTTAATTGACTTTGTCTTTACAAATTTTATCCTTTCAACTTGTGTGTCAAACTAAATTTGAATTCTAGAAGAAGATCGCCACCCAGAGAGTTATATTAATTATTAGTCAGGCCAACTTGAAGAAGGATATGAAGGGGAATGAAAATCCGCGGAATAGTTCCCTCGAACAGGCTAAAAACGAGCAGAAAGACGTGGTGTAGGAGGCAATAGTCTGAGTCAGTTCCCGCAATAATCATTGAAATGAAATCCGTAACTAAATTGAATGTTATTTGAAAAAAGTGAGAATAAAAATTTTTTTTCAAAACCAAATCCAAATGCAGTATCCTGTTATAGACAATCAAAACGAAATTCGTGAACAATAAGAATGGAAAAATCAAGGGATTATCACCAGAATAGCTGACATTTCCACTCGGAAAATTCTTGTAGCTGCTCATACTGGACCATAATGGGGTATCTCCATCGTAACTACTAATAGGAAAGTACAAAATTCAGATGTTTTATCAGAAGAAGGAGTTGGCTGAGGCAACTTCAAGCAGTTGCTATGGGATTTTTCGGCGAGAAGGGAAGCGAGATATAAAGAATGAAACTTGCAATAAATTATATACCCCTGCCTCTGTGGTCATTAACCATTGCCGAAAGCTTTAAATAAAAGAGGAACTATTTTGGTAGATTCTCGGCGTCATCGACTCCCTGCAAATATAATTCAGTTGAGAGGGAGCTGATAGATCGATAGCCAAAAATTCGAAGGTGATACACCCACTGGCAGATTTCACTACTCAGTAATGATAATGACTTTGAAATCACTGAAAATCTTGTTAAACCTATTTCCTGGCAGGGAGCAAAGTTATGAAAGCAAAAAAGTAACCCGTATGAAGTAAAATTTAAAACAGCTATTGAATTCATATATCTGGAATGTGGATTCACTGATTCCCACTTCTTCTATCTAATCCAAAATTCCCTCTTTACATATTTTGAAGGTTATCCAGGATGAAAATATAGAACACCTTTTGTTCCTCATGTGTTTTTGCGATTTAATCAAGCGATCTTGTCCAATTCACCTCTCCTGCATGGGAGATCAAATTGACGTCGACACTCGAAATTTTACGTCCTACAATCTTGATCCAATTAATCATGCGATTAGGTGTCCATATTCGCTGGTGGTCGCAGTTATGAACACATCTAATTTGTTTGACATCATACCTAGCGCATGCCCAAAATAATCCTTGCTTGAATCCCTCCCTGTAACGGGCACTGCTTGATGCTTACGCTTCGACATAAACAGTGTCAAAGCCTTGGGCATAAAACTGGAGATAATACACACACCTTCTGTGCTCTAAATAATGCAAAATTACTGTTTCGGTGGTAAAAATATAACATTGTTTATTGCCCAATTTACTTTGTAGCAACGTAATTTATTGACTTTGTCGCATTTAACATCCGAAGGATGGAATAAATATTCGAATTAATAGAGATAATTGGAAATTATTAAATAAGGCCAGATTTTCGATGCTACTGAATATTTACAGTTCGCCAAAGCTTTATAAGATCCTGCGTTCGCATATTTTTCGAGTCCAGATGAGATTCATTGAGAAAAAGGAGCATTTTGCAGTTCGCAGGAGGCACGAGGCTATGAAATGCGGAAAATTGAAGTAGCGTATCTCTGCTAACTGCTAATGGATACATCTGAGAATTGGGGAACCTAATTGGAATTACCCACGGGATTGATGCGTTCAAACTGTAAATCTTTCTCACTTACGCTATATCTAAAGGATCCAGACCTGCCTTTGTTCCGATTGAGGGCATCACCTTGACTCTATATGCTGGGGTCAAGGCCGAAATGGGGCCTAACGTCAATGTTACGATCAGGCCAGTCATTCCTATACAATTTAGTGGACTCTGTGCTAATAGCCTCCATATTCGCAAATAACACACTATTCAAATGAAGCATCTCCCATCCAAGCTTCATTGAGATGCGGATGTTAAGATTAGAAATTAATAATAGGTCGCAGTGCCCCTTGATCAAACTTCACTGGCTTTGATCAAGTTGACCGCACAATAGAACGTCAGAAATTGTGTAAGTTAATTAAAAAGGAAAGCCTCATATTTCAAGAACATTCCAGGAACTCGGATTCAGTAATTTTGTGCACCTGTCAAATATTGACTGATTGCTTAAATTGTGCATTTGTATATAGAAGTTTGGTCCAACTTCTAGCAGCCATTTGTAATTCTCCTACATGGGCGTAATTACCTATAGTTTTACGACTCTGTGCTTTCGATTATATCGACAAAACTTTCGAAATGTAACTTTTTTGATTTTGAAATGTTTCGAAATTGGAAGCTCGTAGAGTAGACGAACGCATGTTGTTCTTACGTCCAGTGGCGTAGAGACCATGCACTGTACTAAATAGAAGAACTATTCTGTCGACTGTTACAACAGACGCATATTTCACATGTGGAGACATGTATCAATTCTGACCTGAACTTGAAAACATAGTTCTTTGAAATGAAATCGTAATTTTCAATGAAAACAATTACAAGATCATTTAAATATTGGACGTTTTTAAGGAATAAGCTTTTACTAAGTGCTTGAGAAATTTGAAAATTAGATTTAGACAAGGATCAATTTATTCGATGTAGCTATCTCTTTCCTATTTGATTAGCGATTGAATATTCACTGACTATCCATCATTCCTTTCATTTAAGATAACATCCATGCCATTAGTTCAAATGCAATAAGGCAGAGAAATGGAAAAATGAAATTGCAACCTTTGTGGATCGATTCAGTTTCCAAAAAAAACATGTTCTACTTGAGAAATCTTGTTTGATTGTTAAGCCTTTGTCTCGGAAAGTAGACGCACCACAGCAAATAGTCACAAATTGCGGAAATCTATTATAACACTGGATTAAGAGTAGTCCCCCAGCTCATCCGAAATTTTGCGGCCCAGATTTCACGAAATTGAACATTGATGGAGAGACAAGCAAATTATACGAACAACTAGCAATAAATTATCAACTAAAAGGTTCATGAAAATAAATAATCCATTTCTAACTTTTAACTCCGATCGAGAGTTCTGTAGCCAACTTTTGGTGATTTGATTAAACTACAATCCTTCCTAAAGCTTTTGAAGCGTCTGGAATAACAACCTGGACGTTGATTGCGCTGGTTCTAAGGCGTTTTGACATCCTTTCGAAAAGGGAGGTAAAATGCGTCCATAATGAGGCGTCTTCCAATACCTAAAGTGCTACGAATCCTTTCCACTGCCCCATCGCTTTCCGACACAAGAATTTACCCTTTCACACTGTCAATATAGGTTGTTCTCTCAAACCATTGAAAGTCAGTTGAGGTTAAAAGTGAGAGGCAGGAAGGATATGGAAGCAATCGATAAATCGAGTAGAAGAGAACTATTTGATCTGCCTTGGTAGTGTTACTTTTGTACGCTATAGTTGGCGAATGCTGACGGAGGCTGTTCGAGGCAGTAGCAGACTTAATTCTAACAGAATTATTTAGGAGGTCCTGCAGATAAGTAAGGAATGCCTAAGATCACAATGAGCTCCAGAGCACATACAATCCAGTTGATAAGGCAGTCCAGCCTTTCCAGCATTTTGTGAAACCTTTCTAGTTCTTTCCACTGGTGCGAGAAGCTGGTTTAGCATGAACAGTTTTCACCTGTTCTCTATATTTGTCACCAGCAAGTGTCTTTCGCTTAGGACGTAAACTAGCTTTGCTTCAGTCTTGATAGTGGTTGAAATGACAAAGGCATTTTGGAGACTTGATTTTGGAGGAGTTCTGTCGGTTGCAAATGAACAACACTCACCCTTATTTTCATTTTGGCTCTTTATTTGTTTTATCTGTTGATTAAACAGGTAGTCACAGTGGCCTGATGTTTGTTTAAGCACGCTTGACTCGAACACATGACGTGGTGAGCAAAGTGCAGGTGGAAATATAATAAAAACGAGACAGTTGTAGAAAAAAGAGGAATCAATAAACTCGTTCAGATATAGAAAATCCCGTTTCAAAGTTCAAATGTCCAGATTTGTCCACTAGAATATATTAAATGCCTGTCCACCTTTCTTAGAGCTGATTGGTCGGAAGTGTTCTATTTTTATGATAAGTATTCAAAATTTATTATGAGAGATTGCTCCACTCCCATCTTCATCGAATTACAACTTTGAGCTGATGAAAGTCGAGATTTTCAGCTTTAGAAGAAGCCTCTCGGCAAAGTGGGAAGTCTACAAATACCGAGATCTGGATCGCGGGTTTTGATAAAAGAATAACAATATTCCATACTTATTAATTATCAGTTTTTAGCAAACTGTATGTAAAGTATTTGCGGATTGAAATCTTCAAGTAGGTCCACCTGATTTAGAATTGGAGTGGATAAAAGAGTGAATTAACTTCGGTTTGAAAATGAAATGCGGTAGTCATGACAACTAGAGGAACAAAGACCATTTAATGGCACATTGAAGGGAGTAAACTCAATTGATTTTGAGCAAAGGCAAATATCAAGGCTGTATATATTTCAGCATGTTAATTCGGAGGAGGCAAATCTGTATATATTTTTTTTTCAGATAATGATTGGATGATATTCGATCATTTATGTTCGCGTTGCAAGATCTTTTAGCTTAAAAAAAAACCAACTTTCGTGTTTTCCTACTACTAATGATTCATTTTAAATTCTTCCAAATGCTTACAATATTATCAAAGTGAAACACTATATGTAACACATTTTAAGTGTTGAAGGCCTAATAAAAGAGCAAAGATACAGAGCGCAACTCCCAACGTAACAGATTCTAATTTCATTCAAATTTTGGTTTCGAGTTGAAAGACGTTTACTGAATTGGCAATTCACCTTCGACATTTCAAATTTCGCGATTCTTCCCCACAAATAAATACAACGATCTTAGAGCTTATTACTTGGTATTACTTCTCAAGATGGATCTGTCATGTCGCCTCAGTTCCATTTTATTTTCAATAGTTCAGAAGGTAGGTAATCGTTGATTTGGCAGCGTTTGTTCAAGATGAAGTCAACAAGAATTGTACCTAGTCACACCTTTGGTAAAGACAGGTTCATGAAAAAAGAAATAATAATTAAAACTGTCATTGACATATTTGCACACAAATAGTTTAATGATTTTAGCTAAAGGACAAGTAATGTCGGAAGCAATCTCGTATGAAGGTGATGGAAAGTTGGATTGAGTAAGGAAATATTGATATTCAAGAGACTTAAACAGACAGAGTGAGGCAGAGTGTATACACATCAGGCCACATAAGCATATATGGCACAGAGAACAAACACCACCGCAACCGTTGAGGTCAGATCAGGTCTACCTTTATACAGTCTAAACAAAAACTGATTCGTTAAGCAAAGCGGACACAGTGAAAGACATGGAGAGGAGGACGATACTCCAAGTCGACATGTCTGCAAGCCAATTAACCATGAAGCTCGACACTTAGAGCCCCAATAACACAATTTCAAACATTCAAATCTCTCCTCTGACTAGTCTAGGCTCCAGAAGGTCGTAACTGAAATATTGTCGTTGGAAGTGAGAAAATTCAGATGAAAAGGAGCACTTTTGAGATGACATTAATATTGATACACATTGGTGGTTAGGTAGTGCTCTACCATTCAATGTAGAAAAAATTACCAATTTATAGATGCAATAAGTTTGAAAATGTTATAATTTATGGAGTGGATTCAATTGTTCCAAGGGACAAAATTTATTCCAACCTTGTGGTCATATGCGAAGTGGTTGTAATCTCTCAACTACTTGCCATGTATGTGTGCAGAAGCATGATAAATTGACGAATCAGAATTCATGAGGCAAATTTATTTGCATGTCTGAATTAATATTTGAAGTTGTTTGATATTATGCAAAATAATGAAGTGGAGATAGGGACAAGGTCAAGTAAGTTGAAGAAGAAGAAGAAGGGGAAGAAGAAGGGGAAGAGGAAGAAGAGAAGTGTTAGTTGATGTCAAGGCGAATGTGCAGATGCAATGATTTAAGAACCCAAGTTGTGTGTTCAGATGAGGCTTGCAATCTGTACTGGTGCGCAATAGAACACAGGTCAGCTAGCTCAGTGGATCAAAAGGGAAGCCGGAGTGGAATCTCTGGTCACTAGCTGAATCAGGTGTTTGATCACTGGTCGTTGTTGTTCTTGATGGTGACTTTAAGGTCATAGTCAAGGTGACTGCTAACTCACTTCTTTTCCATTTCTTCAACCTTCTTTCCATCTTTCCAACATCTTGAGAATCTCACGGCATGAAACGTGGGCAATAGCTACCGCCCAACCTTGTGCCTTCACACGGAGACAGGCCTTCCTGACATTCCAACTACCACAAATCAAGTAATCAACCATCTGTGAACATTGAAATTTCCAATGGAAAATGAAAGTGGGTTCATTTATTGGCCAAAATTAATCTACTTAGAAACTTGGACAATTTTTCAATGTGTTAAACAGAGTAAATATGATTACCATTCACGAGGCTTTCTTAACGAACGTTATTTAAACTGAAGGAAAGTATTTACTTTTGAAATATGCAGTGTTATATAAATATATACGTTCACCTGCGGTAGTTCTCTGATGAAATATCAACACGATCTGCATAACAAGTGTTGGAGTTGGTGGAGTATGTTTTCTGGAGTCAAGTGGAATCATTATTAACTTCAAGGGGAGTACATTTGGTCTGGATGAAATCGATTTGGGTGGTGAGCACACCGACCCACGTGGTATTGCAATCTACGACCAAGATGGCCCACAATACCCTTAATGACAACATTCCCCACTCAGTGACAAGTCTTCCGTGGTGGATAGAACATTCGGAAGAGTGCAGACATGCCATCGATCACATGGAAACTAGTTTGGGCATGCGTACAGAATTCTCACAGCTAATCCACTCACAATATTCGTCTAGTATGGCGACTACGCATTTTCGTACTGAGCGATTTGCACTCAGCACCTCGTGTGTTCGACTTACACTGGTGGCAGCCTGGTTATGTTTGGAGAATAATTAGGTTAGTAGACTCTGATAGAGACTATTTGTATTTATAAACGGATAGTTTGACCTGAAAGAGTATTAATGAAGGTTTGTTGAGGACTTATTCGTGTAGTATTTGCTACAAAAGCTGTGAGTATTCTCTAATATCCCCAAATAACCTCCTGTTCCCGGAATTTTATGAGATTCTGGTAATATCTTCTCAATTATGCAAAGCAATGACTGTGAACTCCATCTCATTTTAACAAAAATGCTAATTTTATAAATAATTATCAGTGAAATTTTGTTCAATAACTAATAGATTCGCTTTGCCCTTCCATCCCCTTCCTTGAGTAGAAATTAGAAGTTATTATTTATAATTCGTTGTATGCTGTTAAGATTCTATCTAATCAAAGAATGCATTTTTGGCAGGAAAATGTTTTAAAAATTTCCCGGTTCTTTTGCTTAGCCCTGAATTCATGTGTTAAAACTCAATATGTTAAATTCCATTATGAATCGCTAGGCAAAGACATGCAGGCTTCACTAATAATCTGTTTGCTGGTGACATATTTCCGGATACCCTACCTCTAAAATGTGAACAATTTTTACTCTCGAATGAGCAATTTCACCTTTTTATGATTGGAAGTCATTTTGGACGAATCTCTCATCTGTCCAATATACGTTTGATCCTTAACTACTCAATATTTGCTTATGACAATTATTTCAAAAAAAAACAGTCTTCGTTAAAGTATTTAAGCATTTTGAAGTGAATACTTGTCCCTCTACAGACTATAATAACTTTCAAGTTCCGACTATGGCTTCTAAAAACGTAATTCCCACAACTTAAATTGTGCGCATTGAGATATACAAATATAGCTCTGATAAGCAATAAAATTGTCATAGTTTATGATACACCTTAGCTCCTGATAAATAGAAAGGATTGAGTGTTAGCTTAACGTCTTAGAAACTACCCAATTTGATGGAGTAATCCTTACATAACTTCTTTCTTCTTTATTGAAAAGACTCGGAATAGATGGATGAGTCTGGTGGCAAGGTCATGATGGTAACAATGTAATTGAGGATTTTTGGGCGGCACCTTTGCCATGGTAACGTTTTCAGCGTGCTGTTGTAGGTCCGCCGAATTGATTGACTGCAAGTATGGTCGGTCATGGTATGTGGCCATAATCAAAACACCTGAATGACGCAAACCAGCATATTTTCAATACCACAAAGCTGGCTTACTGTCAGGTCATAAATATTAGGACTTTTTCATCGAAATTTCAGAGATCACAAATGCTTGCCAGGTTGAGGAACCGCCGGTAAAATTACATGAATGGGACTTTAATTTACACAATACATTAGTAATTGCGAATGGATTAGCATTATCGGGATCATCACCATTTATACGAAGATTTTAGGATGGCTTCCAAGAGAGTGCTTGCTTTGATTAAACAACGCATATGAGAGCTGTTTTTCATCGGAATCACTCTATTGATTTTCAGTTAAAGAATGAGATAAGATATCAAAGAAAATCTCATCATTATCTATCAAGAGACTTTAAGTAGTTAAAATTGGTTTATGGTATTGAAACAGAATGACAGTTTTCAATTTCGCATACAAATGTTTCCTTAACGAAATGCTTTGGTAATTACCATGCTTTTACACAAAATATATTTGCAACGATGAAATTTATTAATATTACAAGTGGCAATGAAAAGCTTTGGCAAATTTTGACGCTGAAGGAATTAATTCGTCAAATTTCTCATAGATGATTTAATTTGGTTTACAGTGCAAAGCATTGCGTAAACAAACACCCGGACCTCTGGGTGATTAATTTGCTTCATATCTAAATACTTTTGCAGCATTTTAATTTGTTGACTGACGTTTCATGACGTTATGACCCATTTTGGTTCCTTCACATTAATGATCTCCGCTCTTGTTAGATGATTACTCACGAACTGAGATCAACAAGTCAACAGGCCCTAAATATTATGAAATTTGGTAGTCAAGTATTGAAAATGAACCTCACAGAATGAAATTCTTCAGGTGTAAAAATATGCACGACTTCGACTACCTATTCCAAATATGGCAAGGTTCGTTAGAGCTTCATCTTCCGCGGTATACGCCAATGCCTTAATCGCATATGAAAAAATAAATCAAATATCAGGCTGTAATATTTATCAAGTAATATTAAAATAAAAAAATTGAAGGACAAAAAAGGAAAGAAAATTCCAAACCTCTTCAAAGTGGTCAAATTAGATTTTTTGAAATTTTTATTTTATCAAATTGCAGGCTTTATCATCAACCCTTTAATTGACTTCGGGCTTCACAGAGAGGAGGAACATCAAAGTCACAAAAAGTCAAGAGTGGGAACAGAAGAGTGATTCACAGATGTAAAAAAAGAGACAGACAGACACAAAGGTAGAGAAAAAGGTAAGGTGACGTGAGTACTGTGGAAGTGGTCGAATATGACATGCAGCAGTCGGGTCATGGTAGCTTGAAATCAACTACCGGTTTATAGACTTTGCCGTCGTGTGAGTATACGCTGAACAGAGTGCACCACGTGGAAGTCTATCGCGCACCTCAGATTTATTGAAATATAAAGAGGTTAACTGCATTCGGGTTCTCTTGGTGTTCAAGTAAATGTCATGTGTTAAAACAGAAGAGTTCTACTCAACTAGATAAGTGGGCACTTCTGTATCTTAAACGCCCTTAATATTTGAATAAATAAATGATAATAATAAATAATCCAAAATAGCATGAGTAACCTTTCAATAAACCCTAAATATCCCTGACATGTGATTCCTGGAGACTTCTGAATCTCTTTCCTAGTGGCATTTATCATAAGAAGAGATCACAGAACCTATATTGATAAGTTTAGACTAAATTTACCCAGACGATCACAGAACAAATTCAACCACTTGAATCTTTTCCCACTGAATTGTAAATTAATGAACTGTACTCTGAGTGCAGCGTGTACAAACTGAATCCAACAAATTGACTCGTGCGATCTCGTCTCTGCTGTTAGTCTATTTTGTATTGACTTTGCAAAAAAACGCAATTTATCCTCAGCAAATAATAATAATAATAACTAATTAAGTGGGGAAAGGCAACGTTATCAAATTCAATGTTTTTTTAACAATAAAGACTCTGTCTTCTTCTATCAATTGATTTTGTAGACGAAGTAATTTCAACTATCCAATCAAACAAAATTTAGAAAAATCTTCTGTAAACTAGGAATTTCGTGATGTAGCTTAAACTATGTCGATTTGTACTACTGGGGAGACGATTTCGCATACTCCGTAAACAGCCATGCTATCACGCGTTGAAAGTGTACTTCAAGTGGAAGTGGACCAGCGTTTATTGGTCAAATGGCTAATGACCCTCATTTATGGATAAATAGAGGTACCTTAACCAGTCTAAATTTACCGATGTTAGTTGTACTTTTATGTGTGAGAAAAAAACATCTTTTCATACAAATGGGTGTTTTCTCACACTTTGTTTACAGGAACATTAATAGTTCCTAAGGCCACCCATTTTAACACTTTGACGCCCCCAGGACCGTACGGTCCTCTTTCAGAATAGACTCATTAGTACTAGACTCGCGTAACAGATGGGAAAATATTGTGAAAATATTTTTGGATCATAACAAATAATTCGGGCGTTAAATGAAAAAAATGTTAATTTTTGACGTAGCCAAGGCAAAAATATGGACAAATTTACATTGCAAGAATGAATCAAAAACAGAATGTAATTAAATTATTCTATTTGGTTAGTAAAGTGGAAGGGGTTTTGCAAAAGGCCTGACTGAGTTTGATGGAACACATTCTAACATTCTAAGATCGAATTTCCTTATTTATTCGCGCCCATTGTTTTTAGATTTTTTGGGTAAATTTGAACCATTTTAACGATTAATCATACAACTTTCTTCTATTGGCAAATGCAACACGACAATACAAGCAAATGTAAGTCTGACTTTCCATTATAAATAGTAATAATACATATTAAAATATTTTTGGCGGCAGAATACTCGTGTAATCTCCTTAGAATCGAAAAGTTTTACCCAAAACGGTCAATCGACACCAGTGTCTTAGGTTTTATCTGATCGGATTTATGTCGCTGTAATCACCCTCAGAATTTTCGTTTAGCCTTTGCGTAACTAAACTACGCATAACTTCCGTATAACTCGGCCCCTATTAGTCTGCCGCAGTGTGAAGCTTTTATACCATTCGGCGATGAGGTACATCTTGATGCGACTTCCCACAAATTAGCCTTCACTTTTGCCTACTTATAAAATGTTGCCGATCCAACCACTAAGATAGCGTGCATATGCATTGCCGATATTAACAAACTTACAAATAATAAGCAATATATTCGTCAAGAACACTCAAGTTTAAACGAATTGCAATATAGAAAAAGTTTGGCAACGGTGCAAGAAATTGAATTTAACAATTTAATATGTACGAAGTCTGTATATGATAGAAAGAAGTTGATATATATTGTTAGAAAAAAGGGCAGAAAACTTAGTCCAAACTGCAGTCACTGAGGGGTTTCATTGCAACACCTTTCTTGGCCCAGGTTAATGGGAGTTTCACGAATCTTAGAAATTGTTCCAGAAAGCTTTCCAGGGGTGTAATACAAGCTGCGAACGGCAGCAAGAAAACGTAGATACCCGCTAGAAAACCAGCAATTGGCCACGCAATGAAGAAAACTAGAAGAAACCAAACTATCGCATAAAGAATTCCCGGACAGATGTTTGCCATGGTTGTGAATTGATTGTAATTGAAGTGAAGTCATTTATTTGCCTACTTATCTGCCTTGATTGGTGATTGGTGCTCACGTTTTTACAGAAGAACGTTCATTGGCTATCTTCAAAACACAACCCACGTATTGGTTCATGTGATGAAGGCATCTTTGACCTTCCTTATAGACCCAAGTTACGTTTTCAATTTGCATGATTAAAGTACCTTCCTTTTAAAACTCTTGATTTACCTTTTACAATCTTTTACGATATATTGAGTGAATAGATAAAATTAGATGAAAGCAACCCGAATGAGTTGAATTTAATTTCAAACTATTTACAAAATATTATTTTTGTACTTGCTGTTTTGGTCTCGCTATCACCAGATCTTAATATTTTTACTTTAAAACGTAGTTTGTAAATGTGTGGTGTGTAACCACTTTGCTAGTGAGCCATATACGCAGTTGTAATGCGAATTACCAATTATAAATCGAAATTTCCTAACTTATGTTTGGAGTTTTCCAGTTCATTTTACAATCATTGTTGCTCTATTATTGATATTCTCGATGGTAAGGCAACAATTATTTAAACGTTGTGACGGTGTGAAGGCATTTCCATAAGTACAATATCACAAAAATGTCGAATATAGTGGTAATTGTTATGAGGTTTTATGATAAGCATGCAACGAAGTAAGAATACCGCGAATCGGCCTTTATTTGAATCGTCTCCACCGTGTCAAGATCACTCGGCCGATTGATTTATTATTTCTATTAATTATAAGATACGCTTAACATTGCACAAGTAATTACGGTACACTTGAAGCGAACTATTAAGTGATTAATAACGAAAAAATGTCAACGCCCTTAGGTGTAGTATTTGAAAATTAGATAATCGGAAGAAACCTGCTTCACCAATTCATCAGATGTAAAATTTGTCAATTGCACCTATTTATTATGTGGTAATGGCACGATTTCCAAGAAGCACTTTTACTGCCGCAATTATCCTGACAGAATAGGCACTCGGTGGATTAGGACCCCATACAAGTAAAACTGGGGATTGTGCTGATAAGTAAAACTTAGTAAACCCATCTCATTTTTTATCGATCTGCTCCAATTTAAGAAAGGTGACCTTGATACTGGCGTTTGTTTTCTGTTAGTCCACGTTTATTTTATCCAACTGTTTGTTTCCCCATGCTTAACACTATAGATTTCCAAGAGTTCTGAATTTTAAGGCATTTTGCCTGCTGCAATGAAAATTAGACAATCCTTTCATTCAGATAACACCTCTAAGCCTGCCATCGTCTATCTACCAATAAAAAATGTGGAAAAACTTGTTTAATGAAAATTTTCAACCATTTTCCTTGATTCTCACTCGCAAACTACGCTCACCACTGGCATCCAAGAGTCCCGCTTTTCAAATTTTCTCTCTATTTCTATTAGCCAACATTTTTTTGCCAACTAGAAACTCATTAGCCAAATATCATGGCCGACTTCAACATATCCCCAATAGATCCTTGACCTACTGCGTTCCATTCTTCACACCAATTGCCCTTTCAATGGCTAACTGAAAAATCTGTTATGTCTTGACAAAGATGTCAAATAGAAATTATTGTTAATTAGTACCGTTGCTGCTAGTCTAGGCATTATTCACAACTCTCTACGTACAGAAAATTGATTTGCAATTGATTTATTGTTTTTCCAATCTATAAGGGAAGATATTTTGAATCCAAATTGGTGACTATTCTGTTGACAAGTAGAAAGATATTAGAGCCAGATTCATTAAAACTGTATAAAGCATTAGAGACGGCAATTTTTATCTGCTCTGGTGAATAACCCCCAGTTTCTACATTCATCTAGTTAAATGTAATTTTCAGTGGGCCATCCAAATCGTTGAGAATGCGCAATTGAGGTTGATTACGTGAATTCCGATTTGATATACCTGCATTTTAGTTCGTACTGTCGAATTTTATATATTATAAAGGGTGACTTTATGGTATAAAAAATCTACTCTAAAACTGGGAAAATCTATGCAATGTTTTATATACATGAACTATCAGATATTGTCTACAAGATTAGAACCCGACATTCTGCTTCACTACTAACACCCTCCTATTTTTGAATAAAATGACGGTAAATTGGTGTTGTCAAATTTTAACAAGATTCCAGAAAACTTCATCGTTAGGAACGATTATTTGAACTGTTATCAAACAACAATCGTTAAAGCATACGCCGAAATGGTAGGTAATATTTAACTATTCACAGAAATATAAATTGTAATTAAAGATTATTTGTTTTGTTTCTATGTTTGTTGCCAAGATGTCTTATTCACTTGCAATATTTTAAGCACAGTGCGCTAGGTTAATGAAATTAAATAAATGAAGCAAAGCTTGCTTGCCTTCATCAAAATCTTTCAAATTGGATAGAAATTTCATTAGTAACAAAGAGGCTCGATGATGTAATACGCAACAGTGATCTGTTCATTAAGTGAATATTCTTCGATCTGAATCCGAGAACAGACCTGTGTAATTTTTTTCTCTTGGTTTGGCTTATTTTTTCTTGATCTTATTCGATTTTGGTCTCTATCCTAAAGTGGCAAAAAAGAAAACAGTCTTCCCGAATTTAAAGTGACTGAGTTGTTTACGGAATAGTGTGAATGATGATACAGAATGGTTAAAGTGCGTTAAGTTCCGTAGTTATGGCGGAAACTGTAATCAAAACTTTCAGTGGGTAGTAAATTGAACAAAAAATATTTTCATTGTAAACTAAATTAGAATTAATTTCAAAGGATTGAGTGATATATTGAAAAATAATTGATTGAAATTACAAAATAATGTGTCAAAGTTACTGGTAGGGTTTAGCTCAATTTAAATTCAGGTAAACTATTATTTAATCTCTATTTGGAACAAAAAAATAGAGACACTGAATGTTAAAATGTGAAAAATTAAAATTGTACTTTGTGGTTTAAAAAACACTTGTTTAAATACACAAATGGTGAAGAATTATTGCACGGTGCGTCCGCAGATGGTCTGAAGGGTTGCTTTAGCTCTCACGTCCTTTCATTTTTTTCCGATGTCCTTAGGCAGCCCGAGGTGAAAGCTTGCATACTCCATTTTATAAAAAAATAATTTTGCAACATCACAATCACGTCAATCTCATTTGTCGTATTGCATGGTGTCACATACTCTTTCACGTTGTACTGCCTAAGTTATTTAAAAATTTATTTGAAGTTTTTGATTAATAATGTAAATAAATTGAGAAGTCATTTGCCTCTGAAGGTCACAAATTTGAATCACACAAGAAACAGGGGAAGGATTGCACAATTTTTACACTAGAATAGTGGAATATGAAGAAATGCTAGAGCACCGGCAGATTTCAAAGGTCAAATTTTGCTAGATTCTTTTTATACAGCTGGTTTTAATCCGACAAATGGTTGATTAATAATATCTCTTGCCAAAATCATCCTTCCACTAACTCTTCCTTTTCAACTGAGTCAAATGACTTTATAATTGCACTTCATTCGAAATAAATTAAAGCTCGTGTCAATCACCCACATGGTTTACCCTTTCAGGCAAATGAAGCAGATGGGCGATGAATGCAAATCAAATCAAGTATCCGGTTCTGCTGAATCTCTGTTTAACACTCATTGAGGACAGTGTCAAAAGGAGTCTATAAAATTCATGTAAGAATAAGCAAAATACTACAAGCGGTGCTCACCAGGATTGCTTTCTGAACTCTCAATGATCTCAGTTCTGCTGAATCCATCCTATGGAATACCAAAGTAATATTACCTAGAAATCTCATCCAGTTCTCTTCTTTGAAGTTTTCAAGAAGATTAAATTATTAATACTGTCAAATGGGCACTCCTCAAGCCGCAATTGTGGTGAACAGTGGATGAGATTTTAAATTCTCTTCGTTTTAGGCCATGGAGAACGTCAGATCCAACCATATGTAGTCGCAGTCCTCCGGTAGTTATTATAAGAAGAAGATCCAGGCCTATTTGAAGAAAAGGCCTCGTCACCTATCCTTATTACAACATGCAGAGGAAAAGTAGATGTTGTTATCTGAACTGCAGTATGTTATCGATCTTCGTATACAGCTATATCATCCAAATCGAAACAGGATTCAATGAAGATCAACCAGGACTCATATTACCTTGGAATCTCAGAAAGCCGGAAATGCAGTATAGAAATGAGTCCAAACCATAAATCAGGACGCTTCAGAAAAACCTGTAATAAATGTAATGAGGATACAACGTCCAAGCTTATAGGCCAACGACTTTCCACGGGAGAAGTGGAAGGGGAGGGGTGGAAAATGTGAACTAATTTTTACCATAAATAAGTAAAATATATAATCTTGCATACTTATACATGCAGTTGTTTATTATTAATAAATATATCAATTTGTTTAAATGGTCTGATTAGTTAGATATTTAAACATGATGTCATCTCGCCATAAGTGTCGTAGAACTGCAAAATTTTAACGAAAAAATATTGGATTTTGCCTTTTCATCAGATCTTGGCATGAACCATATAATTTTATTTTATTTAAAGGATTACAAATTTTTAAAATTTATCTTGTTCCCATGGGTAATTGAAATAAAAATTATTATTTATTCTTTTGCAATAAGGCAGGAGCCATCTCTTTAGGATTTCTTGAAATGTAGCGCTATATTTATTTGGATTAGTAAATAAGCCTCGTTGATGGCTTGTCTCGGGCGCTCTGGGTGAAATGCCTACCAATAAAAATGTTAAAAATAAAATAAGTGATCTCCCAATCAATCAACAATCAGTATTCGTGCTGCATAGCTTTAATTGTGCCCCATTAATAAAGCACATTTCAGTAAACTCTTTCCCTCGATTTCCTGCTGGGTTCTCGCTACTTTTAACATAGCCTATCTAACGGTGAGGCAATTCCTACTTGAGAATTCTGCTAAAGGTTAGTTGTAGGTGCTTGAACTTCTAAGAGAATTAGTAAGATTTTAACGGAGGTTCATTCCGTAATATCCAGTGTAAAATATGGGTGAAATGAATAAATGCTAAACTTAATAGTCTGAATTTAAAATTTGCTAAATTGCAGTGGAAACCTAAAGAAAGGTACGTGAATCCTCCCATGAATTTCAGTTCACTTGCTAAAGAAAAGATGAAATGGGCTTTTGCTTGAAATCTCTTCCGCTGAAGGAAAGGAATTGTTATTTGAATAAGTAAATGATAAGTCGTTTTAAAATTAAGCAACTACGCTGATAACGTACCCGAACTAGGAACCTGCTACGCCAATATTTAAAACACAAAATATAGTCCTCTGATCAACATTTAAATTGTGCTTAAAGCGTGCTATTTGGCTTTCTAAACTGCAGTAAAGGAGCTGAAAAGTTCCGTTTGGTGAAGAGCTCTTTGCATCGATTGAAGCAAATTTTTCCGCAATGGATCACCACTTTATGCTCATTATCGTGCCGATAACTCTGTGCCTTGTAGGGCATTGCAAAAGTTACCCTAATTGCATACTTTGCGCTACGATGCTTTTCTTCAGTTTCCTTGCGTTAAGATTTTGACAAATGACTTATTTATCGCGATTTAAGTTATTCAATGCTGAAAGTGATTTCGCATTAAAACAAGAGCAGCTTTCCGCTGGAATTTATTGTCTTCAGCTCCGTCGGTTAAGTTTCCTTCCAATGAGATGGTATTAAAAACCAGAGTCATTAATTGTTAAAACAAAGCAAAAGATATGATGTAACCATAGTGACACAATAAAGCATCTCAGAGGTATATATGGTTGCATTATTAGTCAGCAACGGGGGGAGGTTTCAAGTGGAAATATTCCATTTAAGAACAAATTTATTGAACTGTTCAGTAGATATAACCAAAAATGCGAAAAATCAGTACTACGTTAATTAATCTCCCTTTAATTTAAAGTTTTAAAATAGGGTTTAAATTTACTTTTCTTCCATTTTAATATGTCTTTCATCCGCAAATCAAACCTAATATTTATTGTTTTATAGTAAGTTATGAATATTTGTGAATTTTGCTTGACCCTTCCTATTAAATGTGGGTGAAAAACACTAATTTATGGGACACCAAATAACAACCGCACTTTAAGTATCCCAGAAAAAGATCCCAACGTTCGTTTAAAGCCCGCCACTGAGCCAAAATTCAACAATTCGTGACAAGACTGATGCAATAAATGACAATTGATTAAAAAATGGTGAAGTGAAGATAGTTATTTAGTTTCAAATAAGCATGGAAAGTGATATAAACGAATATTTCACTTAGCCATTTAAACTAGTAGTTTTAAAAACCACGAGGATTGCTAGGGATTTATCATTTTTGCCTTAGCAAAAGTAATCCAATCCCGCGTAATACAAGGTTTTATAAAGTATGGTTTGGGGAACGAAGCTAGAAAGTTTGACAAACCAACGGAGGAGAGGGCTGACAAGACGAACCGAAACGATTATATGGGCTGGGACATAGGCTGGTGTTTAAAAGCACTTGATATTCCAGATAGCATTAATTTTTGTTTATACTAAAAATTGTTGCAAGCAGCAAGCTTCATTATGAGTGAATTTAGTAATAGGAAAGAATTTAAAACCCTTGGGTTAAAATGTATAATTTTTACACACAACAATTAATTCAAGTATATTACAAGAATTTTGCGCATTTGTTAAAATATGATGAATCACGGATTACTGCTCTGACGAATTTTGGAACGAATTGTGAAAGTTTGCGTAATCCAGCATTATTATTGAGTACTAAGCCTTGTGTCAATTTTTAAGGGTAATTAGATAGGAAAAATGTTTCAGTGGAAAGGAATACGTTGTCTTAATGTGATGGAAATGCAATCTCTCAATTAGTGTTGATTAATGAAATGATAAAAGTTATTCGTAAATTGATCCTCAAGAAAGGAAACGAGGAGGTAAAAATGGGTGATGGGAAGCGTCATCTGATACGGAACAATAAAGTCAATAGTTCATTGTGCACTTTGTAAATCCATTAATGTGAATGTACAACCAATTGTTTGAGATATATGGAAAAGATCATAGTGCACTTCTTATAAGAATCTTTCATAGTAGGTGAAACAATGTGCAATTGGCATATGCAAGCGATCTTATTTATCTTGGAGGTTGTTATTTAAGCTACTTACAATATTTCAGTAGAGTTTTATAAATAAATTGCTGACCACCGATATAGAACTGATTAGGAAAGTTTGATGAAGTGTCTACATTTATCAGTTATAAAATATCAACACGTTAAGCCAACTCAACTCTTCTACGATAATACCATTTAAACTGGAAAATATGGTACAAATTATTTTCAGCAATGGTACGGATAATTACAACGATAAAAATCACTTTTTGCGGATCTCCTTTCACCACATGGAAAATTTTTAACACATAGTACATAAAACTTGCGAATTTATTACAACAATTCGTGCTGAAATAATAGATTTCTGTACAATGTGCTCGTAATACACATTTAACAACAAATTAACATAATTATAACCGTAGTGGTTAAGTGGAAGAAACTGTTGGGAATACACGATTCAGGTGAAATGAATCATCTTTCTGAATGGAGGGGCATAATTTGCAATACGTGCGTACCGGTGGAGAGTGGTTATTTTGAAGTCGTCAAAAGGTGGAATAAAGTCAAGAAGGTTTGCACATCTGTTGCCCAAATCTTGAGAGAGTTGGTTAAAAGTTAATTGTAAAGGGCCAGGGAAGGAGTCAAGAGAAGGAAATAGATGGCAAAGCCAAATCTAAAGAGAGTTGACGTTGTCATTGGAACGTCGAAATGAAGCGGCCTGCTTATACTCGCTTAATTCCTTTAGCATTTTCAGTCGGGTCTTGTAACTGGCCATCACTATCATGAAAAGAGACTAAAAGCGAAACAGATGCAATAAAGTGGCATTGTTATCAATATTGGGCGCAAATAATGTCCTGTGCTGACTACTGGACTAAAAATAGTATATTCCAATGTCTGTTCAAATAGTCCAATGCACCGTCCAGTAACATAATCAGTTTCTAATTCAGTATAGATTCTTAAAAGTTGTGGTATTATTATTTTTCTTCGATACTTATCAGTGTCATTAACTGACAAATTACAGTCCAGTCATTAGTAAATGTAGGATGTTTCTTTTATTTATGAATGTAGAGTTTGAAATATCGCTTCTAGCAGGTCCACTCTTATTTTAGTTTAGAGTTAGTGAAAGTGACAAGCTTGTAATCGGTATAGTTCTGTGGAAATTTATCAAAGGCCTTCTATTCGATTTTAATATAAATAGCCATTAAAGGTATTCAGACACTGTCAAAGGGGTGCAAAATGAGTACGAGTGGCGATAGAGAAAGCTATATATTTATTAAGAAATGCACGCGTTATTAATCTGAATGGGTGTTTAATGATAGACAATTGTTTAAGTAATACAGTTGCCCACGCAGAAGTAAGGGTATTAGTAGAACGTCGTAAAAGTGGGAATACACATTTTTGGTTTAAAGAATGCCATTACGAAGTTCTCTCAACTTCCGCAAATAGAATTGTACTTAGGAACATTACAAGTATCTTCCTTTCGCCTGTCAAAAGGTATAAAAGAAAAGCGAAAAAGAGTTTTTTCGACCAATTAAAAAATAACTTTGCATCGCGCATAGCGACAATTTATTTCGCATTTCTAGCCTACGCTGCAAACTCTACGACACATGCCCAAGCAATAGTTGGTGAAATTACGAATCGCTTTTTAGTGGTTGAGCTTTGGCACTACCTAATGCTGCCTTACTGCAGAACTAAAATTGATGCTCTTAGGAATCGCAGACTTTTACCAAGCGGAGAATGATTGTAAAGTTAAAATGAATTAAAAGGGAAAAAATGTACGTTATTAATATGGTAAGTTAGTTATTTCAATTAAAAAAGAAATTGACAGAAGTTAGTCATCACTCCTCCCCCCTCTCTCAAGATTCCGGAGGTACATCATCTCTACCGTTACTCAGGAATCTTTAGAAAACCTCGAAAGAAATTCAATTTGGATTCAGGACTCCAAAGATGAGTGAAAAATTTTTTTCAAGAAAATTTAAATTAAGTGCTTATCGCAAAGAATATGATAAATTTGCACGTTTATTAAAAATCAATGAATAACGGGAACGTCGATTTTCATAATTTTGGAGCATTAAGGCACTTATTGAGTTCTAGATTTTGCGGCTGTTTTGGGAGGCCAATATGAAATATAACAATCTTTAAAAACTACTAACACTTCATAAGTACAAGTTTCGAAATATGTAAGGTAATTGAATTGGGGGCCAATTTTCCCAAACACTTTTTAAATTGAACATATGCTACTAACAGATAAGGGAGATTTATTAATGTCCGAAAAATGTTAACATTTTTCTAAAATTTTGCAAAGGGCATTTTGGCTAAGCGGAATAATTTTGTGTTAACTTCCTGCCAAAATAAAAATGCATTATTTTGGCTTTTGTTGAAAAAAAATTTTTTTGTCTATTTACATTTTATCCTATGTTTTAATCAGGCTAAACTTACTAGCCCAATGTCCACTAGAAATGCTCCCCCCAAGCCACATCCATACAAGGATCCGGCAGTCTTTATCTAAAATTAATGAAAATTATATCCTATTTGTTTTTTGCTTTCGTAATAAAATACTTCGGCATATTGACATACTGCTGAACAGAAGATCTTGAACCTAGCTTGTGTCGTAATGGTCTCTTGAATATTAAGGAATTCAGGATACTTCCATGGTTGTATATATATTCCTAAAATAAGTAAAGCCATTGGTTGACTAAATTCAAAAATAAAATGTATCATTATAAAACACGCGAAATGTAAACAATTTTGCATATACTGAATGGATCGATAGATTAATTGGTGTCACTAACCATAAGCAGTGAGGTTAAAGACGTAGTAAAAGGATTCAGTTCTTCCAATTCCAAGTTGAGCCACAAGAGATTCATTGGCCTTTGCTAATACACTAGGGACTCCTACCCCAGCACCAATCGGTGAAGGCACCGGCAAGCTTTGTCTCCCATATGTGGTAGTCTCCCACCTGGGTCGTTCAGGTGGCCGAAAATCTGGTTCCTCCCAAAATGGCCGAAGGGGAATATTGTTCTGATGGAAACCCGGTCGACGTACTCCTGGACCTGTGTACACACCTTCCAACTCATGCTCGCAAACGCTCGCTATCATACACCACGCCACATTTGGTATTGCCAGCAGTAGGGTGTAGAGTATCCAGAAGAATAGCAATACGAATGTCGTCCACAGGAACTTAGCAAGAAAAGAAGGCTTTATTGATATTAAAGGCATCATTTCATGGTACTCAAGAACTGAAAGATTATGAACCTAATTATCGGTCAGTTAATCTATAATCAGACAACGGAACACCCTCAAAACCAAAAAACTCCATCCTTATATTTTAGAGATTGATACGAAATTCTGGTACACAATTTATGGCCGACAGGTTAGCGCTAAAATCCGCTGTCTCTGTTTTCCCCATTTCTTTTGCATGGAAAATCACATTAAATATTAAATGGAAATTCACTTAACATTTTCCAAAAGGGAATTTAACAAAATGTCCAAAATTAACTTAGAAGTGCGTCTATAATACGCAAGGATGTCTTACATCCGAAGTATACACATGTGCAAGTCTAATTATTGGGATTTCACTTGAGCAAATTTCTAAAACTTGGCTTTTTAATACATTTTACTATCATCCTTAAAAAGAAAATAAATCGATTTAATCAAAGTAGATTTTTCGACAAAAATTTATCGAATTCCGGAAGTCAATTAATGAAAATTGAACCTTAAAACACGTTAAATTAGATGCCTTATGAAAATCTGGACATTCTAAAGCAAGAGTTACGTCAAAGTATCTAAGGCTCTCCTTCAACGGCTTTTTGGTATTGAGCTGCACAGCGTTTATTAAATGGGTAGTTCATGTCCCAAAATTCAAATTCACCATTTAACTTTGGATGCTTACTGATCGTTTTCCATTCATGAGGGGATGTTATTGCTGCTTTAGAGAATTTTTTCTCCCAAAAATATGCAGTAGGCTACCATTTCAATAACCTCAGAGACAGGATATTTCACACAGGGGAAATACTTTGTGGTACAAGAATTGATAAATTTGCAAAGATCAAAGGCAACGCATTTCCTTTGTTCACCGTCAGAGGCTTTTAAATATGGCAGAGTAAGAAATATTTGATGCACAATCAAATTCCCCAAAAAATTTAAACAAAGAACCTGAAAATTGGTTACGGCAAATATCGTGAGTTTTGCTTAAAGGAATATGAAATGAATAACACTTTCCATTTTTTGTACAAGTTTCAATTTAATCAAGCCCATTCGTTGCTCAGGAGTGATGTCATTAACCATGCAAAGGCAACAGCATCAAGTTCCCATCTGTACTAAATGTAAAACATATCTTAAAAAAATAATATTTC
The DNA here is from genome assembly GCA_000469805.3 of Hymenolepis microstoma. Taxonomy (NCBI): domain Eukaryota; kingdom Metazoa; phylum Platyhelminthes; class Cestoda; order Cyclophyllidea; family Hymenolepididae; genus Hymenolepis; species Hymenolepis microstoma. Next base: position 1,091,806 of record LR215995.1, on the reverse strand, counting down.
AGTCAACAATTTACCAGTAATGTCAAATATTTACACTTAAAAAACTGATAAAATAGTTAAAATGCTTAGCAAACCCTTAAAATCATTACACTGATACTTTCTTCTAACGCTATTAAATAATTTAACAATATTGTATGTTTATATGGAACGGTCTTTAATGCAATAGGACTGGAATAAAGTGTACCAAATTTAATTTATACTTAATTTCGGATTTACGGAATAGCCATGTTTGAAGTTAATTTATGATGTTTTAAAAATTAATAACGACTACACCTGCTTGTCTGTCTTTAAAACGCAGCTATAAAACCTTGCGTTAAAATTTGAATGTACATTAGTTACTGGTGAAATTTCTCTTAACGTAAGATCCAGGCCTACCATAATATATCGCTATCCACAATCAAATATTCAGAAAACTCAGAGAGAACATGCCATAACTGAATCTTGTCTTAATTTCGCCCGACAAGATCAGTGGTGAATACAAATTTTTGGTGAAATTCCTGCCAATTCTTAACCCTTTAACACCCTGCAGGACGGTACGATCCTCTTTCATAATAAGTTTCATTGGTACTAGACTCGTAACAGAAGGCGTTATTGCCGTTTGAAACATGTTCAATACGTGATAACACTAAAACTCATCACTTCGACACCAGTTTGCCGTGATACATGTGTGAGTGCGGTTGGGTGCATTTTTCAAAAAAATAATTCAGGCGTTAGAGGGTTAAGGGAAAAAACAGACAATTGGTAATATTTTTACAATTTTACAGATAGACCGTGTGCTTTAAATGATGATAAAATGACTGGATATTCGTTGATTCTGAGCATTTTCTCAATCCTTAGTATTGTGTAAACTCTGATTTTTTAAAAATATATTTTCTGGTCTCATATACCTGACTTTAGCTTTAAAAATATATAGGTGAATTAGTGTTTTTAAAGTTAGTCAGACCTACTAATTAATAAACTTCGAATATCGTGGACATGAACTCACCCGATAAATAGAAGATCCGATTAAGAAATAAGGAATACGAACCTTGATATCTACAATTTGCAATATACTACACCTTTGGCATGGCTGTTATTAATAGCGCACGGGCTCAGATGCTGTAGCATGAAAATGCTTATAATCAAATGAATCAATTTTTTAAATCCATTTAGAAACGTAAAAAAAACTCGACTCCAACTTGGACTATTTGATTTGGAAGAAGTAAGATAGGATGCTTTACGTAGGAAGAGGTGTTGTTATTGGCCATGACAGCACCAAATTCGCGTAATTTTAAATGCAAGAAAGGATAAGCTTTGAGGTGAAGAAAAGAGGGTTGGAAGTTCTTGCTGCAAAAGGCTTTGAAATATTAGAATTATGGAAGCAAGGCGCTAAACATATATTGACAAGGAGTAATTTTCACATTGGCATGTCCTAATGCTTAAAATTGTTCGGTCACAGTGGATCCATGATCTAGTTAATTCTTCCATTTTCCGACCCTGTTGATCAATTGATCAACTAATATTGCTGAACATAGCACCTCAATTTATCTCTGCTTTCCAACGAAGAAGAACATCTAAGTGGGACTAGTGACGAATTATGTCGTTGCGATGTTGACTAGAGTTCACTCCAAAAGAATTTGATAATTATTTTTGTAAAAAAAACCAATAAATATTTCCATTCACCTTGAAATAAACCTGCAATCTTCATCTCTTATGAATCATATTTTTTCATTTTTTGATCTTCCAGGCTCCCACCTGGATATGTAAGGCCACCTGTGGAGGAACCGTCGCCGTAATCACTGACCCACCAGGAAGGCACCGACCACTTATAATCCAATCAAACCCAGAAAAGCGATTGTATTTAGTTAAAATCAAACGGTCGTTTAGCTGCATACCTTCCCCTTACCACCTCTTTAAGTCGGAGCATCTGTAGCTTTATAGCAATGGCAAACGAGCATTTCACAAATTTTGCCCATTTACAAGATTAAATATTCATTTCTTCTGTTGATCTTATGCTTTAGACTATGAAGGTGAACAATAAATAATAGATAAAAGAAGCACCAGATTAGAGTTCCAAACAAATAGCCGTTTTATATGAAATAATTGCTTGATTCCCAATCATTAGACCACCTGTTTATTTAAGAATAAGGCATTTAGGAAATGATTTGTACCAGAACGATCAGAATGTCTGGCTTTCCATTACTGCAGATTCAGTGTCATGAATTATTGTTCGCACATGCTAAATTGTTTCAAAAAATTAATCTTTATCAAGTGAAAATCAATAATATTAGGAAAATGATCAGTTAAATAACTTCAGGTACCATAAAGTAAAGTAGAGTTAAATCATGGTGTTAATTTGATGGACAAAAGGATTAACTAATGGGTGGCGTTTAAGCTTCTTTTGGTTACACTTATTCAAATGTTTTAATATTTCGTTTACAACACGGAAAGAAATGTAAATAGTATAATTTTTCTTTTTTTCAAGTATAAATTTCACTGCCCACCTTGAATTGCAATTGGCGCTTCTTTGTCTGCCATCATTTCAGGATAATTGAAGAGTTCAATTAGGATATTTCGACTATTTTCCATAGCCAAGGGATTAAATTGCCATTTGGCACCATTTACACATTTCGATGCTAGAAGAAAGCTCAAAGCCTAGATTGCTTGAGGTGAAGGAAATTCACTCCGTCATCACTCATATACGCGTTACTGCAAAACTTAACTTCTTGCTTAAGGGGGAAGTATTGATTAGCGTCACCAACTAAAAACCACTTAATGAATTATATTGTATTAAATCAAAGTTCGATAAATTTTTGAAGGAAAAGCACTAAAATATTGTATTGTGATCGCATAAAGTACCTTTAGATCAATGAGATAAAAGCAACAAGCATAAATATGCGCTTCGACTTAATCCCTCTAAGTATTTCGTTGCAAAATATGAGGTATAAAAGTTGAATATCTGCTTGCGGTCTGGTAGGCCCTAAGGTAACTTTCTTGACACACAAATCGAAAACTCTTCGAGTTAAAATAGCCACCACAAATGCCGATCCCTTTCAGTAAAGGCATAACTTTCATCTCAAAGGAAATTGCAAAAAGAAACAGCAGCGCCAAGTGAAGTAGTGCGTTTGTTTCATCATAAGATTTCGATCAATAAAGATGCCGTGTCACGTCTTAAGTTCTAGCAAAGAGGAGAGTAGCTATGCCTTCATGCAATCCTTGTAACATGAACTTAATTGAAAATTTGATGTCATTTCAATTCAGGGGCTGCTGATGTCTCATTTAAGCGAATGTCTGCAGGAAGAGGGTTTGAGAACTACACCGCTGGATCTATTTCCCTACCATCTCTCAACATTTTAAATACTAGGGTTGTGAATATTCCTTTTGGAAATGAGGTTCACTCATAGGCTTTAGGAAGTAACAGAAGATTGTTATAAAGTATTATACCTTGTTAAAATTTTTCACATAATTTTGGAATGGCTAAGATACTCTTTTGCAAATATTGATACATAATTTTCACTAAAATTAAAATTCGCATTTTGTTGAAGAATTCATTTCCCAGATTATAATGGCGCCATTTTTAAATATAGTTAAATAATTAGGTGTTTATTGCCAAATGAATTTCCTTATAAAGAACTCAATTTATTTTTAAAGTTTAAAAAATGGAGTTTTGGTGAATAAATTATCGTTTTTTGCAATCTGGCCGAGGCAGTATAAATAATATCTTAGACGTTTGCAAAACCGCTCAGCCAATAGAATTTAACGGAATACGACATACTTCTCAATTTATACAGGCGTGACTGCATATAAAAAGAAAGTGTTTGAACAACCTATTAGGGTAAATATTTTTAGCGAAAATGAGAATTGTTTCATTTGATATTTGATTAAAATAAAGAAGCCCATAAAATCATTTTCTAATTTCATCTTTATGTTCGAACCCAGTGTGAAAAATGTGACAAAATCTCCAATTCCTGTGGACTTACTCGGCCTATAAGAGACCATATACTTTGGATTGGACTAATCGAGTATAATTTTTCAAACCATCAATAAGCACTTGGCACTGTGTTCGAGAATATGCACAGCAATGTAGAGAACAAATAGTATAATCTGAGTTTTAGAATGTAAACGGACTCTGAATTCTTATTCCTCACATTTACAATCCCTTTCCTAGTGTGTTCTTACGATTTTAGGAATACCTGAATTCGACTGCTTTCTACAATAAAAATGTGTCAAATGCTTACCTCACATCGTTAGACAGATATTAAGTTTCGATTGAAATTTCAAGTTAAATGGGACTTTTAAATACACTGCTTTAGAAGAAATTCAAGTTAAAAAATAGCCTACTAAATGTTTAAGTGAGGTATTACCTTTCATTCTCGCAAATTTTCCAACAATTAATATAACTTATAAATAATACCAAATCAATTAACAAATAAATAAATAAGAGGAGGAAGACAGAGGATATGCTAGCGGAAATAATATAGGCGAAATTAATTAAAATGCTCATTATAGATTAAAAACAAAACTTTGGAAAGTAATGGGAAAAGAAAATATCCTTTTATATAATCTTACTGAAACTCTATTCATAGAGCTGTGATCATTATAGATGACATTTAAATTGTTTAATTAGGTAAAAAAATAGATACTGCTATTACAAACTATCACAACTTTTAACTAGCAGTTCAGTTTACTAATAATAAATATATTATTTTCTTTTGAAAATTTAATTCCTTCATTTCGGCGTTCCCCATTTCACCTTACTATTTAGCTACACGAGACATCAAGGTTAAATATTTTTTATAGCAAAATTCAAATTTTTTTTAAACAACTTAACGATTTTTTTAAATGACTTCATTTGAAAATAAAAAGAGCATAAAGCCTTTATGAAGGCACCTTGCATTAACATCGGGCTCTATATATCGTTCTTAAAAAATATATTATGCACAACTCAGAGACATATTTGGAAAATCAGGTGGCGTATTTTTGTTAACCAATCAGAAGTAATTTCGACCGGACTAAAAGCAGGTGGTGGACCCTTAACCAATCAGATTTGAGAGCAAATGCAAACTGCAGGTGCTCAACGCTTCCATTCATCTGAGCACATCCACTTAACTTTCCCTGTGAAATTGCTTAAAGTGTTTCCAGAATAGATTAAAATAGGCTAAAATTAGGCCGTAAGTCAGTCGTAACTACTTTAGAGGCATTCAGCAAATATTGCCATTTTTGGCCGTATCTGAAGGAGTGAATAGGCAAAAAAACAACAAATTCTTAAATTAAAGTAAAAAATTTGGTATCTTATAAGTGCAGTTTCGAAAAAAGCAAATAGAAAATAACTACAGAGATAAGCGAATTAAGCATATTTCATTATGTAATTTTAAAGTATGACCGAGGTCAATTACAATGCGATTATCTTTATGGCATTTTTATTATTAAAAGCAGAACTGCCCATCAGAAACGTCAAACCAGTCTAATAGGAAACGAAAAAATGGAATATTTTTTGCCGAAAACAGGGTTAGTTACAATTATTATATATTTTTATTAAGTGTTTACTGTATTACTGTAATTATTAAAATGTACTAAAATAATAGATAGATTCATATCTACTCTAGAAAACAATGAGGTTAAAACAATTATAGAAGCATAGCCGAGACTTAAATTTTCATTTTTTATCGCAAATTTTGGTGCATTCTAACGCTCGTAATATAATTTACTAATGACCCAAACTTCCAAATTCAATCAATTTGCATGCTCTTAGAGATAAAAGCATGGCAGAGGTCAGCGAAGGTAGAGGTCTGCAATACAGAACTGACACGAGTCCGATCAATTTAAATAGAATTAATGTGTAGTAGAGAAAAATAAAATTCAAGGTTTGGCTTTCAAACAACCCTTTTGTTGTAAACACAATTTACCATATGCTTTAAGGACAGGCCACCAAGGTCAAATCACCCTAGAACGAGCAGGTCATTTAAACGAAACAAATCCACTTCACAATTTCTGATTCTTAGCAAAATTGTGAATTTCTTTGCTGCAGCTAATGTAACCAATCAGAATATACCATCTGAAAGCTATCTAACCAATGAGGTGATAATGGACATCAAGACTATAGAATGAACTAACCACGTTTACTCCAGAAACCAAATAAGGTATAATTTACGATTTTTATATTTAATTATATAAACTTACTTCTTATTTCGTATCATCAGTTAATAATCCACTAGTAAAACTTGTGTAAGTTACAATAATCACCCTGGATAAAAATAGTTGTGGAGGTATAAACTTGAGAGTTGTAGTAATATTGAAATGATTAGCGTTTGTTACATTGGAACAAGTTCAATCTCTGGTACGTAGGTTTCGCTTCAAGTAACTCTTCTGCTAAAATGTAAATTCTAATTTTTTGTTCCTCCTAATTTAGGTTCAATATTTTTTATCTCAGAATGAAGATTCTATTTTTTGGTTAAATCAAACAAACAAACAGAAGAAAGCATCTCATTTCAAGAGGAGGATGATTCGCCCACTTTCAGATAGTGGTTATTTATTCATGCATTTAATTCATCTAATTAAGCTAATAATAATTAAACGAGCCTTTGAAAATGTACTTAGAATCTAAATTGCGACGCGATTTGGTAACGGAATATAAGTATTTTATTGGAATTTTGCATATTTTCATAAATTTTCCCAATGATTTCCCACGTCGCTGAAATGGCAAATAAGGAGCACTTACGAAGGAGGCAGTTCTACGACCACCCATGAGGCAGCCCTCCTGAATACTTCGATGTTTGCGGCCACGCGTTCGTTTGCTCACCACGATGGCAAAAGCCAGCATCATAATTGCTAAGTAGACGACAATGGCGCTTATCACTAGCTCGGCGATTTCCACATGCCAAATCCTGGAATTGAAAGGATTATTCATTCTTGAGTTAACTTGGGTCGATTTCAAGATGTTGTCAAGTTTATTCACCATAGTTATTTCTTAAATACTTAAAAGTTGATATAATCAGGTTTATGTCAATAATGCGATTTGATCCCTGGAAGATTAGGTCGCAAGCTAATTAGATGAAAAACTGTTGCACCTTTTAGTCTTCAAGAGAAAAAATTGCTCTTTATCTTTAACGAATGACTTTGTGAAATGGTGGTTACGCTTCTTCAAGCTCATCATGAAAGATTTTATCCAAACGAATGATATTAAAATACGAACAGCGGGTGAAGAGCTAGAATGCTTCAGCACCATAGAAGAAGCCGACGTATTTTAAATTTAACTTTGTCCACAAAATCCAAAATTTCTATTGAAAAGAAAGTTCATAAAAAACGAGGAGAAATTGTGAACCAATAGCTTTATATGGTCCACTCACAGTAATGAAATCATTATTTACATATATGGAGTTCAGTGAAAACCATGCACATTCAGTTAACTTTGAAGAGAGCTGTTAGTGGAATTCACCAAGCAATGGTTGTAATTTTGCGGAGGCCACTGTTTCTCCACAATCGAGGTCATTCCAGTTTTACTTTCAGATGGTCAAAGTCCATTGGTGGAATTGATTTCCAAAAAAGGAGACCCTCCCCCCCTCCCTCCAACTTTATAAAAGTTCGAAAATCCCAATTTGAACAATATGCTTGAAAATCTACGCTCCATGTAATTATACTTCAAGAAATGCAAAATACTTTGTAAATCGTAATTGTAGAAGCAACTAAAAAATCGGTTGGTGAAAGCTTGCAAAACAGATTATGAAGGTGATGGGCTCAAAATGTGCTGGAAATAACGTCAATGTGTCAAAGGTATTTCTTACTTTAATTTTTCTTCAATATTTTCGTATAATATTTACTAAATGCCGAGTTCACGTTTCAAGGGTAAAGCAGCAAATGATTGTCGCCGATGTTCTCAATGCTCATTGACTGGTAAAATTCAAACACCAGATTCAACGATAAACACTCCAGCATGTGCACAAAAACGAATTTTTAAGGATTTTAGTAAAATTTTTTAAAATGTTTATTTGTGCCTAAAATAAGTGGTGCGCTTCAAAACGATTATATTCATTCAAAATTTATAGTAAAAATGATTTTATTTTGAATACATTGATCTTAGCTAGTTCAACCCATTTTATTTAGATATTTATCAACATAAGATATCCTAAGGTATGTTGTGTACCAGATAACACTCATTTGCAGAAGCTATTTTTAAGAACGAAAGAAGAACAAGAGTGTCCAAGAAATTAAACACCCGTTGTTCGAGTTAACCTAAAAGTACATCCACTAATCAGGTTTCAAAAAGTTTCTTCCAAAATTAGGACACACAAAATCGGGACTTGTAGCTGCAAGACAAAAATGAAAGAAGTTGCTTTAAAGACAACTTTTGTCGTAAAATGATCTTTTTACTGTTCGCATGACAAAAAACTCTATAAATATTAGTAGAATATGTAAAATTGTGCTGCATACAACTCGTACACGATATATTATCTAATCAAATGGTAATATATTACAAATAATCGATTTGAGATTTTTTCTTTAAATCTAATTACCTGCTTATAAACAGACTCTACTTCATAATTAAAACTTATTTCAAATTGTTCGACCTAAAACTTATTCCCACCCTCTGATGTACGATTATGGTCCAAGGCGTTTTTTTCAAATAGAACTAAAAGTCAGCGGCTTGAAATTTTTCTCAATGTTCTTATATTTGTTAGAGCATACTATCTTAATCTATTCATCAAACTAGATTAATTGAACCACCTTCAATACGCACGTCTGCAGGAAAAAGATTGTCTCGTAAACCTCTGGTTCTTACAATTGAATTTATCGTTCAGTTTTGGCAAGAATGTCTTTTTATCCTATTGAATAGATTGAATTATGCTAAAAGCTTCGGAAGATTAAGTAGCTTGAAGATTAATCCTGCTTTCAAACTGTGTTGGATGGAAGCACTATGGCACTATCTTCATTTGGCAATGTCCTGAATAATTTCCACGAATCAGTGCCAATTTATTACACAATAGCAGTTCATCACTTCATTGTTGAAGTCATTGCAATACTATTCCTCAGAAAGGCAAGGCTATTTTAAAAAGCAACTGAACTGGGCAAATTCTAAACGGATTCATTAATGGATTAATAATAATAATAATAAATGAAATATTTTTAATAGGTTTTAAATAATGGATAGCTTAATGCTTCCGAATTCACGATCCAAACTTTACTCTCTAATTTCATGGAAAATTTGTGTCCCGAAGTGCACTAAGTGGTGAAAAATTGGTTAAATATTGGATTCTGTCATTTCTTTCATATTTGGATAATTATTTAGGTGACGGGATGATGATTGTTGACATCTTAGTAACATTGTAGCGGATCCTACAAAATTGAGTCTATGTTTAAACTTTAATGAGCCTCTTAGAAACCCAGTTGGCTGCAGACAAGTTTGACTAGACCCTAGCAGAGTTCACGAACATAATTTTGCTCCAAAAGTGAACCTGTCTTCTTCCAAGGCAGCATGAACACCGGGAACATTGTGTGTAGAGCTTTAACAGCAAAATACAGAGCAAGTGGGCACTTCTAACTCCTCGCCGCACGGATACAGACCAACAATTAGCTGAAAGACCTCTTCATTCTTTATTTATACTCTTCAAAAGCAGGTTTCAAAATAATCACTGTTGCCTATTACGCAAATCTAAAGAGTTGTACATTGTATGTAAGAAAAATAGTAATAATTAGCTTAAACAGTGGAAAGGATTAGTAATGTAAGCAGATAATTACATTAGTCAGTCTAAATGCAAATTCTTGTTTAGGCAGCCTATCTTCAAATATTGTCTGCCATCAACACAACCGAAAAGTTAACCGATCATCTGATTATGTTCGATTGATTATGCCATTAGTGGAATTCGAGTAATTTGGCAAAAGCGAAGCAATGTTACCAACTGCATCTAAATCTAATCTCCATTGAAACAAAATCTTCTCCAAGCGACTTCTTCATGGATGTTTGAAATGGAAGGAATAAATGAGTCTGAAATCTTACAACTTCACTTTCCATCTCCAGTCGATAACTCTATTCCTCTTCTGCGTTGTTGGTTTATTGTGATTTGTTGATCGACTTCCACCAATTCATCCCCCCCCCCCCCCACCCTCCCCCTTCCCACTATTTAACTTCATTCCGTGTACAGCTCACGCTTGCACTTAAACAATATTCACACATACACCTTTGCTTGCGTTATACATCCTGCTCTCCCTCTCCCAATTGTTCCCTCTCACCGGTTACAAGGCTGCTTCTATAATAAAAATATTCCAACACCAACTGTGCCCATGCGTTTGAAAAGGGCCATGATATAAATTGTTTTTCCCTCTAAGCAAGACTTCATTCTGTTATTGGTGCAATAATGTATATATTTATAATTCCTTTTACAATGAATTTTGAAGTTATTAAACTAGCGTTTGCTTGATCGAATAGGTGAAACTAAGCCAAATTAACTAAATGGATCAGGCGTGCAATTAATTTGCATTGGATTCCAAGTAATAGTGAAAATGGAATATAAATCTAAGTGAAAGCAAAATAAAAATGACAGTCTGACTTTGACAGAGGCAAGAAATTACGAACTTTCTCCAAAGTGATTACTGACTACATTGTTTAAAAACTAGTTTTAACAAGTACTTTCATTAAATAAAGAAAGCAGCAAAAAATTCAAGATTTAGATTTGCAGAAAAAATAAGAAAATGCTCTCCGGCACAAATTAAAAGGTTTGGCTTGATTTAAAGTATATGACTTAGATTTGAGACTCATTCATTTAGAATTTATTCTTAAATCAATATTTTAACTGATAAAAGATAATTATTTTACACTTACTATCTTTTTGTTTGTGAAATTCAATCCAGAAGACACAGAATCCCAAAGTTCCTCAAATAAACTAGCGTTATGTCTCATGACAACTGGCAATGGCGCTCTGACATAGCAGATATTCTACCATCTGCAATCACAAGAATGCACATTATGACTCATAAATCTGTCCTGGTTCTTATTGGCTACTCATCAAGCTAGCAAAGAGCACACAACCGTCAGCATTAATCCATTTATCACAACTTTTCATCCATTAAGCGCGAATGCCCTTGCCTTCTTCCTTCAAACAGTCATTCTTGCCCGTGATTCCCTCTTTTAGTCTATTCATTTCAAATATAAAGTACCAATCAGTACCATCAGCTCAAGTTTGAAAACAAACATACAGTTTTCTTCTATTTTCTCTGTTAAACGATGATCTCTTCGATAAAGCGGAAGCCTTGCCCACTTTTTAGCTGACAATTAAATGCTGCTATTATTTCAGGACTTCTCTCCTGCTCTGTAGTGTTTTGAGAAAAAAGGACTCGGATGATTAAGCTATTTATATGTCATGGTTCCATGTAAATGTATTCCCAAATCTGCCATTTTTTCCAGTACTCAGAAGAACTTAACATCCATTGTCAAAAGATATTCCTCATGTTAACACGAAAACGTGATAAGGCAGGGGAATTGATCTTCAAGAATTTCAATCAAAATTGCTAACAACGTGAAGGAAAATTGTGGACTTTCCTAATAGCCAGAGTAAAAGCTAATAATCGCAAAGCTGTCAATCGTTTGTAAATATGTTTGCAGAACTATTTCTACTTCTAATGGAATTACCATTCTTCAGGAGCAACGATCGCCACTGACATAAAATTCAAAATATCCGATGTTTTTACGTTTTAGTTAAGATAAGGGGTAGTCATTCTCAACATTGCTAGAAATTTACTACGAGTCTCTTTGCGGAAGCCGTTGAAAATCAACGACTAATCCTCATGAGCTGTGTATTGAAAAGCGTAAAACCCGATTTCTATGGACTTAATCTCTTCAACATATCTCAAAATTACGAACATTTTTTTAGCTCTGTGCTCACTCTTTCGAATGGTACAATGACACTCAATCGTCCACTACGACAGCCAGTCGGTAAGTAAGAAAGTTAGCTAATGAGGCTATGCCTTGCCACAGCCATCGCCTTGGCATATCCTCTCTCTCGAGTTCACTGTGAAAACAAAAACACCAGTTATCTAGCTTTTATGTGCTTTACCAATTAGTTTCAAATTATTAGAGGTGATATCAACGGAGCCTCTTTCCATTTAAACAAGCATTTACCCCGATTTTATTGGTAATTGATTTGTTTAACTTCTATTTTAATTGTATTAAAAATACTAAAATAGTAAAATTTTTAACACTGAATCAAACTTATCAAATTCTATTATAAATATAATTCATTTGAACTAAGTGTAGACAGTGTCAATTAGATGGAATAGTGTTCGAGATTTTACTATTTAACTCACCCTCTCTCGCTCTTAAAAAGGCCAGTTTATCAAATTTCGATTCGATTTGGTTTTGAGATGACGTAAACAAGCTCTGTGTATTTGAGAATTAGTTTCAAATTGGTGGAATTTTATTAGACAAATTCGGCCTTTAATATTTAAACACTATAGGGTAATGGAAAAGCAATTTTTTTTAAGATCAAAAAATGTTTAGATGCTCACAAGCATACTACTATATATATCGGGGCTCACTGTAAAGTGTTTTAATCATCGATTTTTTGCGTGTAAGGCTTCTGATGAATCATTACGGAGGCACAATGAACGCCAGGAGTCATCATATAAAACTCATGGTCACAGGTTTAAGAGTAAATTCAAGAGTAAGCAAATGAATTTACATTTTATTTTAATTGAGTTTACTAAATAGTCGTAAGAAAATGCCTATAAATTCAAACATCAGCCGCTAATTTGCCCGCGTACTTTCAAAGCTGCGCTCCTACCGCACGATCTCTCAAATCTCAAATACTGAAGCGTTCAAGGAGAGAGAATCCCTGATTACAATAAATGTGTAACTCCTAATTATAAGGCAAAACTGTGAAGCACGAACATTCAGAAGATAAAAGGGCATGTTCTACGTTATCGATGGGATTATTGTTATATTGGTGTATCCCTCAGCATAGGCGTATAATACCCCATTTCCCATGGTTTTAGGTCCTATAAAAGTTAGAGATCACTTATGCATCGCTTGTCATAATGTCATTGTCAAAGCTGATATCAAATTCAATACAGAATTATTCGAAGATCCTTTTGGAAGGCAACGTCGCGTATTCGTTTGAGATGAGCAATGAAAATGATACGAATTTGAAGTTAGTAGACTAAATTCCTCCAAATTGTGCACTTTTACCTTGTTTAGATTGTTGGATATTCTATAAATAAATAAATTAGCACATCATTATGAACAAATAATTTGAAGTGGCAAGGCTCGATTAAGGCTAATTATCAACAACTTTCAAAGTCCGTAAAATTACTCAAAATCCTTTGGTTCATATCCTCAATTCCGATTTTTGAACCACCGTATACTCAGTAAGTTAGAAACGAGCATATATTCAAAGTTCAATGAAGTAGGATTCCTGCAAACTAAGATTTATTTCAACTTATAGCGCAAGAAGGAACTGGAAACTTTTGATGAACAAATTATGAAATAGTGAAATCACTATGAGAGGCAACAATATTTTTACATAAACAGACTTAGACCATCGTAGCAAAAGGGTCACTCGACATGTTAGAAGGAAAATAATGGTAAAAGCAGTGAAAATAGGTGTAAATGGTAAGGATAGATTAATTGAAAATTTTGAAATTTTCAATGAAAAGGAAATCGAAAGAAATAGAATTTAAATGAAATTAACCATTTTTTAAATAAACATTAATACAACCGTTTTTAATATAATTCTAAGGTTTACTAAAGGTAAACTAAGCGCGACAAAATTGGAACGATTGAATCAACTGACCAAGAAGGAAAAAGTCACTTCAAATTATTCATGAAAAGCAGAACAGTGAAAATGGTATTTGCCAACCTTCCTTGAGGATTAATGGCTCCCGTTTTCACTTGAGTTTTAGAAAATGACAGATTGTAAGTTATGATTTCTTGACTATGTCAAATTCAGTTATTGTCCAAACCAAAGTAAAAGAAAAAGAACAGGTTTTGGCTAGATAAGTAAAAAGTGGAATTTAGAAAAAGAAACGAGTTCCATACAAGCCGAGTAAAGAATTTTCAGGTTTATATTGGAATTCTATTTTCTAATTCAGAACTCAATTATTTGCGAGAAAACTTAAGAGGTAAAAAATGAAAAGTATGATAAACTTGCCTCCGAAATTCCACATCTTCATTTATTCCATTGACAAGGTTTTGAAATTTAAAATATGAAGTAATTAATCAAATCAGTAAAAAATAGAAACCGGAAAGAATATTGCTTTAAAAATGTATGGCAAAGAAGCCAATGACACAACTGCCGATAATTTTGATAAATTTATAACGAATAAAAGTTAAAGATATGAACGAACCATGGAATGGCGATGAAGTTTGTGGCAAAAATATCCTCTGTCTCAACGAAGGCTTTATAAAGAGTTCCTGCGGCGACAGAGGCTCCAGTAAAAACCAGAATGAATGCAACGACAGCTCTGAAGGGGATTTTACCCAAACAATCTTCGTTTTTATCTGAAAATAGGATTACAATATATTTACTTTTCAAAAACTGTAGCCATAAACACCGAAATAAATTAAGAAAGAAATTTTAGTTTATAATGAAATATTTGAAAATTTTAATTGAGCTATGCACAACTGTTATCAATCTCAAATGCTAAGCGCGTAACGTTTAAAAAGATCAAAAATACTATTAAAAGTTCAAAAATTCAATAGGATAAAAAAATAACTATGCAATTATTTAAATATTTTTAATTTTCGTTTATTTTATTATAAAGTATTGTAAAGTATAGCACAAGTAAAACAAAAACTTAAACTCAAACTTTTAACTCACCCATATTGGCGATTTACGCCAAATTTTAATTTGGACCGAGCGGTATACTGTAGGTAGCTATTTGACCCAAATAACAAAAAAATGTGCATGTATTTTAGTCAACTAAAACAAATAAAATTTCACTAATAAATTAATAAAGTTAATTCAAACCTATTAATATTATTGGATAACTTTAAATATTTAGGTTTTGAGAATTTTCAATTAATCTTGTTGTCATAGATAATTTTCAAAATAAATTTTAACTTTAAATCACCTAATATACATTTTTTAGCTTCCATTTGGATTTCATTTAATTCATTAGCCACATATTCTTTCTGTGAATTGTCAAAAATGTTCGAACTACATGTCCATTTATACGATTTCGAATTTTTCGAACCCCGAAATTTATTGACACCATAATTTTTTACCAACAGTTTGCCATCGTTTCAGGTCATCGTCTTTTAAAAATTATACACATTAAGATGTTTATTTCTATAAAAGTAATACAAATATTTTGTCTTCAAATATGATACGTTAATCATTATTAATAAGACACTCTTTCTATCACATTAGAAGTATTTTATTAACTCTTCATACTGATTTTCAGATTTTAAAATTTAAAATGTTTCGAAGTATACTTTTGTTAAAATCACCATAACATAATATTTAAATATGCATTCATTCAAGTTTTATAATTAGCATACATGGCCTATGAGCTCCACCTAGTAACAAATGTAGACTGAAAATATTTCTTTATCAATAGACCAGGCTTGAAAAGCCCATACATTTGATTTTCTATATTTATCTTTTACGAAAATTACTCATACATTTTAGATTTACTTAAGTTGAGACTTCGAGAAATTAAATATTGCTTTCAAGTACCATAGATCTTGTGATTTCTTCAAATGCACACCGCCCTTCTCAGTGCTGATAATAGGTTAAAGTGTGTGCTTAAGTATAAAATTAGAATACAATTTTCAGCCAAGCGATTTAAATAAAATTCCTACTGTTGTTCATAACTTATTATTTTTCTCTTCCAACAGTCAGCAATACTCCCACATTTTTTCAACTCCACTTAAAACTAAATTTTTTCCCATAAGAGAAACAGAAGAACGGGAACTGATGAGGAATGAAGGAGCAAATTTTGCAAATGTAATTCAATAGCGTTCCTAAACTTGTCAAATAGAAACGTCCCTCACTAAGCAGAATGTTGCTCATAAATTCAATTATTCTAAGACAAGTTCCTTTATTTAGAATTGAGTTTGCGCGGCTTTAATGCGTGTGCAGATTTTTCACTTATTGTTTCCAAGAGTGCAATAGACTATTATTTCACTATTAGTTCGCCTTATTTTTATCTTTGGGTTAAATCGGAAGGACTAATAAAAATTTCGATTGGCAATTGTGCCGAAAATGTTATCGAAGGAGAAGTACTAATTAAAATGACATGATAACGCTGATCTTCATTCGTTTTTAGTAGATAAAATGTAAAAAAACGAATTTCGAAACAAATAAAGTCATCTTTAATCTTCTTGTTATAGTGCTCTCGTCTATACTTCATGGCTTCTGCAGTCCTCTGTACTACTATTCTTAAGAATAGTCTCTATTTAATACGAAATAAATAGTGAGCTCCAATGTTAAACACTATTTACCAAAATATTTTAAAAATGGACGCTAATTACGGTTTCATTAGTCATTTGTAAAGATTCGTGTTTTCTGAAGTGGGAACAGGACAGATGTGGCCCAACTAAACTTCAGCATCTTCTCTGCCAAAATACATTAGCATAAATTTCTTCCCGAGCTTATGACGTGGAAAGTATCTATCGCATAAGTTAATCAAAAACCCACACGCTTAGTCATTAAATACGATCAATTCCACTCTACGTTGCATATACTCGATTGCTGATTGGCTGGGGTTTTTACACTCACGGCCGCACGTTCTCGATTGTTCTTTGGTGAATGGGATTTCTTTGATCAGCCTTAGTAGCGTTGTGCACTCCACATGTTAACAGTGATGAAAACTGTTCTAGAAAATGCCACTTAAACAGACAAGAAAGTTTTACAGTTTCTAAGGATTGTGTCCATAAAATTTAACATTAGTGAAAAATGAAGAGTTCTTGAGAAATAATAAAATAAATTTTTGGCGTGACAGCCTTTCAATCTTGTGGTTTCTTTATTCCAAAATATATTATTTTTGAAGTTATTTGTCACTTACTATTTATATCCTAAAACAGAGTTCAAATAGTGGGTTTGATAACCATTTTATGGAACGAGCGTTGAGGCAAGATTAAATGACCTATCTATCAACTAATACTTTGTGTTAGATACTGAATGAGGTTGGAAATTGCTCTCTGAGCGTCTCCTTGCATTTATTTTCGAGTTACACACACACGCACTCTCCCTCTCTCTCTCTCTCTCTCTCTCTGTAAAATACATAGGAACACTTTGGCTCCAACGGCTACGCAAGTTGTCCACCCACGCAGGTGCATTGGTGACTATGGGGTTTAATTCATCCTCTTCCCAACTACCATGCACACGTGGAACGTATTTTGATTTAAGGTGCATTCTTCGTGCATACACGCTGATAACCTTCTCTCCGATTTTACTCACCATCTTCTCCGCTTTCTCCATCTCTTGTGTTTCTATCGCTGTTGCAAGCCATTTTAGGTCTTCTGAACTCAGAAGAGTGTTAGTAATAAAGATCATTGCCATTCCAAATTGTCTTATATATCCCTTGTTGGCTATAGCGAGGTAAAAATCGGACGAGGTGACGAGACTCACTCTTGAACTAAAGCGGTTAGCTAAATAGCTCTCTCCATTCATAAAATTTGAATGTTTCGATATTAAGAAGGAAGCTCGACTCTTTGTGAAAACATGCATAATCCAACGCTTCCACGACTTGAACAGGACTCCTAATCACCTGATTTCACTAACTGCTTTTCCTTTCCACCCCTTTTTCTATTTCGTATTTTTCCGAAGTTGTTCGTTGTCCTAGTAACTCTTTCTCTCTCTCTCTCTCTCTCTCTGCAAGTTCTATAATATATCTAGCCAAATCATAGCAAACATATCGAGACTTAGACTTTCAATGTCTTTAGCAATTTTCCAGCAATCCGCGTCTGAACTAAATTAGCCGATGTTATAGCAGTTGCTCCCCAGAGAAGTCGTAATCATTCTTTTTAATCAATTAAGCTTCGACAATAAAACAGCAATTTCCTAGGGTGAAACTGAAAATGGTATTACATAGTTCAGATATTACTTTGGTAATTATAAATCGGCCTATATTTGAATTTAAAGAAAGGTGAAATCAGCACGACTTTAAAAATTGTAACTATGAGCTATATCAGATTTTATATTTTTACGGTTAGTATGCATATTAGATGGTCAAATAATTAGCAAAGGTGGTATGTATTATCATTTTACTATAGTTAGCTTATAGCTATGGCTAGGGCAAGAGGACCTTTAAGAGAAATTCGGATTGTATATAACGTCAGCGCTCAGAAAGATTTGCAGAAATTTTGCGTCTTAGTTACCCTGGAAGTACAATGACCACGTTCATAATATAGAGGCGCTGTTTTCTTTTCCACAGATATTAGCTTGCAGTGAGCAGCTTTACGTTTCGCTGTTTCTGCTTAAAGTTCCTTAATGTGGAAATTTGCGATATTTGAAGCAGGACTTGGCTACTTTAGCTGTCAGACTAGTCAGACGTTCCTTCTCGCCCTCTTTGATTACTCTGAACAAGCATTAGGATTAAAGACCCAACGTTGTAGCACAATCGGAAAGTCCTCTTCTTTGCAGATTAGCCGTGAGATTTCCCGGATGAAATCACTAGGCCTGCTCTCAGCATTGCACAGTAATCTTGAAATGTTAAGAAGAATTCGTAAATTTTTTCAACAAAAATCGATGGACCGCGCATATTCAGTGTATATTCAGTTATAATCTAGTCAAATTTTGAGCTTAAATGGGACCACATAGCTTTCAGTTTTAGCCGATAAATACGAGAAAATGCCCCAACCTCAACTTCATCTCTGGCTAAATTGAGCTCTAAAATTCATCTGTTTGTTTGCTTGACTAGTGCGACGCCTATTATCCCTAATGTTATGCTGAATCTTCAATCTCCTAACACTCAGCTAACAGATTGCGATCAAAATATGGAAGTAATCTAGAATCTTAATTTAGAAAAAGATGATATTTTTTCGAGAAAAACAGTTAGAAAATAGTTCACTCTGAGACTTTTTTGAAATGTGGCGTAGTATCCAAGATGCCAGACACAGATGGTTCAGAGTTGCTTGACTTGATCTAAAGATAGATATTTTAGGTACAATCATCTGTGATGCCATAGCTCAAGTAACTAAGTTATCGATATTAAAATAGAGAGCGTTGGAGGGATCATGGTTAAAACTGATCTTCTTCCCATGATAACACCATGATTACAAAAGAAGTTGACTAAAATATGAAAGCATCTGGTGCCATGTTAGTAAGGGACACTTATAACCTTACCCATTTGCTTATTTTAAAAGTCTATTGGCACACTTTTGTTAGACCGATTTATTAAATAAGAGGATTTAATGGGCGCTATAACCTACGGATAATAGCGAGAATAGACATATCAGGCTAATCATCATTGTGAGCAAAATGGGTTGACCTTCAAAAGCTAAATATGTGGAGTACACGCAAATACCTATAACAGTAGGCATTGTTAAACCACTAAAGTAGCTTCTCCTTCTCCTGGTCTGTATAGATTCGTTTATAGCAGTACCTTATCACCACCTGCAGTTACCCCTATTATATCTGTTCTGATTCTAGTGTCTCGTCCAGATCTGTGTAAGATATTCAATTACTTATAATGCATTAAACACCAAGCTTTCATCCAACGATTTAGGCCAATGACCGCAGAAATGACTAGCCGGTAAAACCATGCGCCTGTATAGGAATCCAATAATCAATAATCCGTGGCATGAAGGGTGAAGTCCATGAACTTTGCTCTAGTGCACTAAAAGCATTTGAATCGAGTTGTTCTTCCTTCAAATACTCCGACCTTAACTTAATAAAGTTCCATTCAACAGTTGCTATTCTAAAAGTATGCTAAGCATTGGATTGTTAACCACTCCTTCAACAATAATTAGCTCAATTGAGACCTTGACAAAAGAGGGCCTCAATGGAAACTCACACATTAATCTCAAGTTTACAATATCAATCCTCATAAGCCAGAAGAATACTTCCAGCACAATGGTTAATCTACTTTAGAAATGGATCTGTAGTGTCATTACCAAGAATTAAAATAAACCATTTTTCTGCAACAGAGAGAAGGGCATCTAAGCACTAATTTCAAAGAGAACACGATCTTTTTAAACAAATCAATAATTAAAAAATCAAGATGAAAATTCAGGACATGGTGTTATTTTACAATTACTATAACTACTATAATCACAATACGCGAAAATATAGGTTTTAATAAACATGAGAAAATAGTTTGTTTTAAACAGTGGCAGAAGTAGTGATATTAGAGTGTGAGATAATAACAAGTGTAATTGAAAGATCAGGTCTGCTTAGCACTTACGTCTGTGGTTTAATCATCATAACAGAGGGTTGGAGTTTATTTATATCCATAAAACTATTTGCATTCTCTGCATCCATCTCCTCACCATCTGCGCGGGTGGTATGAACGCGAGAACCGGGAAGATTTTCATTTGAGCGGGAGCTACTCAACTTTACCTCTGTTAATTCGACAAGGTGATTAGAGGAATTAGTTTTATTAGGCATTCGGCGGCGTCTATAATCACCTTGGGATTGGATAACCTTTCCAGAAGAATCGCGAATATGATAACCCTTTGTTGAAGAAGCCTTCGTAAGTTGCTTTGGCGACGGCGAGATTCCAGTGTCAGTGAGTTTAGACCCTATTAGCTGTTCTCTAAAATTTGGGCGTCTCATTGTCTCCGCTCTCAAAGTACTCTCAACGATAGGCCGGCGTTTGGATCCCTCGGATTCATCGGAATTTTCTAATGAAAAGTTTATTGGGAAATCGATTGCTGATCTCGTTTTAGCTAAATTTTGTCGTTTGTCTAATGTTAGAGGTTCTGTACGCGGGGTTATATGCTTCCGAGCCCTAGCTGGATCCATTCTGTTGTTAATATAGGTTGCTTTGGGTTCAGAGTGTTCAACACTTGTGAGATCCCATCGAGAAGTTTTCAAGAAGGCATTAGGATTATGTCGACCACTCTTTTCAGATTCTTCTTCAGGAGACGAACTCAACGCAGTTGTCATGCTGGTAATGTAACTTCGAGATGGCAAAATAGACTTCTCCTTTATGATCACCTCATTTCTAACCGGTTGAGTGTGCCGCTTGGGTTCCATGCTCTGGTTTCTCTTTCTCAAACGCGTACTAGGTTCGTGAAACCGATCGCTCGGTTGCAGGCCATTCTTCCTAGTATACCTCGAAATATCCTGTTGCCTTGGTGCAATATCATCAATACTTGAGTCCAGCGACTGCAAAGAAATATCAGACATCTTCTCTGGGAGGTTAGCATTATGCCTAAAAGAGACATTCGTTTTGGGACTGACTGGTTTGTAGGACCGAGCATAGATCACTCTCTCCTCCTGTTTATTTTCACCTGATGAAATGGACGCTGGAGAACCATGTCTTTTTGGTAGCTCTGGCCCAGGAGGAGAGGCAGAAGTGAATGACGCTTTGACCTTTCTTTTGTGAATTGGAACGGTATCAGTTACACCTGTAGTGTTAATATTGAAATTGTTATTAGTAATGATGGTGGTTTGATTGGTAGAGACCGTGTAATTTGCTTGTCCCAAAGATGCTCGAGCAGCCACAACTTTGGGTGAAGTAGTTCGAACTTCAGAGCTATTAGGACCTATCGATGACGCAAAAGCAACTTGAGCAGGAGCCTCAAGAAGAACAGTTCCACTCTTAAACGTCCCTGAGGAGGTGACATCTGGGTATATTGAATGCTGACTGGAAGCACTGGAATGCTTACTTGATGCAGGGCTTCGAGATCGTGATAGCAAAGACATTGTATAAGTGTCACTTAATAGGTTCGACTTATAGTTGAACCAAGAAAAGGTTTTGGCCTGTGTGGGATTAATTCTCTTCTCTGGTTGCCAGGAGAGACAGGCCTCGATTAATTTGACCACGTGGATATTGTCTAATGTTTCGGAGGGTGTAGGAGTGTAATCATTGTACTTTCCAGAACTGTGAGACAGCGTACTCACAAGAGCCTGGGCAATTTTTACAGAACCTGGTGGTTTCCTTAGACGTCGGGTCTTCTTCGAGAGATTTGGACGAAGTTCTGCACTGCCATCTTGATTCTGGTGAATGGTGCAGTATCGTGGAATCAATTTCAGTGGGGTTTGTTTATCCAGAGGGCTGTAGTACTTTCTTGAGGCTTCAGGTTCTGCAAAATACCTAGAAAATACACGAGAGTTTTCGACCATTTGTAAGGGGGGCATGCCGAGTTTTTCCATCATGCAGGCGAGTTGGTCGAACTCATCCTCACCAGGAAAGAGTGGATAGCCTAAAATGGTAATTAATATTTATTGATAACATTAGTAAAACAATAATGACAAAATCCGCCAAATATGGGTAAATCTGATCTTATATATTAAATATTGCATCGATTAATTGGTTCTACTGCGCACATACTTATACAGCTGTAAGACCAGTTTATCTATCGATTAAACTTTATTGATAATTTTTCAACGAATGAAGGACGGAAAGTCTGTCAACTGCCTTAGTGCATCCTAATATGCCCTCTTTGTCTCCCTAGCTCTGTTCTGACACCTCTGACTACACACCCACTAAGTTAGTGCAATGCTCCTTTGTCCAACTCAACTGTAAATCTTCGCATCAATTGGATAAGATGCAGTTTTCTATTAACCTATAGAAATACCATTCACCGCGCAATACGATTTCTAAACCCCATTTGATCGGACTTACAAAGTCTTTAGGGATTGGAATTATTTTCACTTTATTTCATGCGAAGAGCACGCATAAAATGAGAATCCGTTTTACGATATAAATATGCAGATGCTTTCATCGACAATTTCTTAAATGTTTGGGACTTCGCTATTTAAACAGTGGCCTTGAGTTTCGCATGAAAGTTCGCAGCGGTCCTTGCAGTGAGCCGAGCATCTTCTTTGTATTCGAGCAACTGCCTTCAGACCTTTTAATGACCCTTGCAAATTACCTAATTTTCATTCGCTCTGTATCTTTAAGCTAACATTGCAAATATTTTTACGAATTTCCGAAAATTTCCATTCCAAATTCTTTGCAAAGAATCCTGTTCAGCCAGACAATTTTCCTTTAAAGGGCATTTGCTGGAGTCTGTGAAATACTCGAATTCTATTCTAGTCCTTTCCTTTTGACGATTACAGCATCTTGCATGAAGACTCGACACATCATTCTGGATGATGAAATCTCAAATTATTTCATCCTAATCAGTTTGCCATTGCATTAGCGTTTTTGATGCGAGTAGTCATTTTTTACTTTCATTTGCGCCAGTTTTAATTCAGTGTCTAAGTTGAGCATGAAAAAATATGTGTTTTAAAAGTAAATTTAAGTTACTAAAAATGAAATTTGGCAAACTTCTTCAATCTCAATCTCTCATGCCTTTTTTCACATAACTTAAATTCTTCAAATTACCTAATTTGATTATCTCGCCTTATAATCAACTACCATTGATTTCGTTAAAACCTAAATCAACTTTGATGCAGAGAAAATGCATTGGAACATTAAACAACGAATTTTCCTGTTACTGGCAAACTTCGTCAGTCGCATTAATCAGAACATGTAAGGAATTTAGATTTCTTTGTAATCACATCTAGAGTTGACATTAAATCCATTATTATGGTCGACCAAAGGCAAAACAGAGACGACCTTGTGATGGAGCACAGCTTGAGTTGTCTTCGTTAAATCCTAGTTTTTAGCTTACCATCCATAACTTTGGATGCATGAGAATTCGGCAGTTGGAGATAAAATCCTGGCATGGGAAAATGGACAACGGGCTGCATTTTGGGATTAAATTAGACTTGATCTATTAACTGGCAACTCCCCAAAAGCAAGTAACTGAAGGCAAATCTCACAAAATTTCCTCAATTTATCATATAATTTTAAGGACAATTCGAACTGCTGATCCTGGTATTGACTTTTCATGATTAATTAAACATGTCTTCCGCAAAATACAACACATAAAAGCTGTAGTGAAGCATAGATTATTCTTTTGCGTTTCACATTTTAAATTTGGCGTTATTGATCAGAATTTGACAACATTTTCTGCTGCCTACTTTCACCGAAAATGTGCTCAATCTCTCATAGCTAAAATATTTCCGGTATTTCTTCTTTCAATACTGAGGCAAAGTTATTACCTTACTAACTGGATCAAAATTATGGAAAGCAGATTTGGAATTGAAAGATTTTATAAAGAAATACAAAATACATTAAAGCAGTCTATGGACTTGTATTATTATTTTTGCATAAAAAACAACCAATTATGTGGGGATAAGCATTAGCACTGATGTTTTTTCATAAACCATAGGACTTTATATATCAGATTTAAATAAAGAACTCTGTGTGTTTTGGGATTATTAGTCTCTTCGGAATAAATTTTATTGTGTTTCGATATGTCCTATCTAATCGCATTAAATGAATAGATTAAGCAGTTCTGTGTATTGAGGACGTGAAATCACCTGGAAACACGGATGACTAATAGTAATAATTGAGCCTTAGAACACTCGAGTCTTGTTAAGGGATTCGTACCTCTCGTTGAAGAAGGAGTGAACGACTCACTGTTTCAAACATTGGATCTTGACTTCAGTACCGTGAGCAATAACAGTGAGTTCGAGGCGATAGGGACAATTGGATAAATAAGGGCCTACTGAATGTTAGGCACAAGCTTGTCGGCCTAAAATAGAATGATCAAATCTAAGGCATTATACCTAGTCAGAAAGATCTCTTGACCAGAATTAAAAATGAGAAATTTTAGAATTTTGGCAAAGACAGTCTCTTTTGGGGTTTTGCTTCATATCATCCCTTATTTGAACCGCTTCAACGCCTCTCGTCTCTTCGTGATTTAACTCAAAAATATTTACCAGAAACAGTGACTTTCCACAAACAGCAAAATCTTCCCAGTTTATCCACCCAGAGATGAGATGCATCACAGTACATACTAAGGTGAGACCTGAACAAGAGCCCTCTCACTCACTGAGTCTTCTGAATAGGTCTCAGTAATTTATTTCAATTAAAAAAATTGGTAGAAACATCTGCGTTGCCACCGGCATTGACGTATATCGCAATTTATATGTGTTATCATAGTGCCGTTATAAACTACCGTTCATTGAAAGATCAGGACCAAGTATGTAAAAACGGAAATTAGAAAATTTTGTTTCAAAGATTAAACTAGTTGCAATTTTATCGCAATTTTAGCATACACCAATTAAGTGCTCCACCAAAATTGGGATGTTGGCAATGCCGCCAACTAATGTTTAACCTCACGCGATTGGCTTTCCCTCTACATCAGACAAATTAGAACCGATTCATGGAATTTTGTGATCATGGGGAAACATGAAAATCTAAGTCTCCGTTCATGCAAAGTAGAGCAATTGTCCAAACGTCTTAAAAAATCAGTCTTTAATGAAAATGAACATATTACGTGTTGTGGAGACGCTAAGGACAACTAGGCATTAAGGAAACTTAAGCTGCAGAGATATTCTGACCTTTCGAGAAAGACACTTTCTACTTGTGATATTTATCACTGCACTTCTTTATGTCTAAATCATTTTCTTGAATACATGACTATGTGAATTTTATAATAAATATAACATTAAAATCTAGGGTTCAAGTCATGCACTCAACTCTTAAAGGGTCAACATTCTGAATAGAGCCTCAAAACCCGCTCCCTCGCAGAGTGAGTAAATTCAAATGACTATAGTGTCTGTGTGTGTGTGTTCTCTTAAGACATGATAGGCTTTTCTTTAAGGAATAGGCTATGGAAGGGCTCCACGTTTTCAAAATACAATTTTCAACTATTATTATTGCAAATGTATAGGTAAAAATTTGAATAATAGCTCCAAAAAATGAGAATTGTTGTGTATTGAATGAGGTCTTTAATAACCCCCTCGCAAATACAAAATGGTGTTCTTTAATTTCAATGGCCAATTCGTGCCATAACATAGTTCAGAGTGCTCGAAAGGACAAGTGGAAGAGGCTCCTGAAAACTCACTAGAAATGATTTGATTCGACGGGGAAATTTGAGATAACCCAAAGCAATTTGACGTAAATTTATTTTTGAGATAAGTAATTAAACTGATATTATGCATTAGAATAAGAAAAAATGATATTATACTACAATTAGATTAGGAATCAATTCTAAAGGATTCATTTTTATTAATTGAATTTCTGCTGGAATACTTTCACCAAATAAGTTTAAAATTAATTATTTGAAACCACATAGGTCTAGCTATATGGTATCATGCTCTATGAGTGTGACAATCAAAATGACGACGTTCCATGTGAATGAAATTTAGTAACTGAACTAGAGTTTGAATGATGGTAGCTATTTATACGATTAATTTTATAGATTCGTTTATTTAATAAATTTATATATTCATCGAAATGTGCTCCATTTCTGAGTAGTTATGTTGCATCATTTTTTAATTTAAGCCTACTTTTAAGGTATTTTACGCGGTGCTATTGAGTTCCGCAATTTGCGGAAGTCTTTTTAAGGCTAGTTGGATTATGCATAAGTGAACATCAGAGGAAATATTTCCCCATCTTATGACAACGAAAAATTCTCTTAAAATAGCGATAGGTGTGGCACTATCGCACAATTTCAAAAAAAATGTTAATTCAAGTGTTTGCTGTCTTTTCGATTATTGGATGAAGATGGAAAATGCAATTGAATACAAACTTTCGCTATAACAATCAATTTTCTCAATTGGCTTGAAAGTTAAGTTCCAACCGAATGCTCTCACAGTTCTCGAGGAATGAAGAACAAGGTTACTTGGCAGATTTTTAGAAATCATGTTTTCAAGAGCAGATACCTGAATTTACCTTTACATTGAACTAAGAATATTAATAAGGAAATTCATAGATCTGCGACTTGAATAGCGAATTAGATACGCCGTTTTGGCCATTTTATCATAAATTGAAGTTATTGAAGAATGATAATGAAGCTCCACATGGTGAGTGTTTTGCGAGTTTATTAAAATGTACAAAAAATGTCCTTCAATGACTCAGAGAAGATACCGTGGAGAAATCTCACATATCACATTAATCCCTCGTAAAAAACTCAAAAAGTGAACGAAACTTCATGGGCATGGGCCGAGTTTAAATTTCATGACTTCTTTCGTGTGAGCACATGATTGATCATAGTAATATGAGTCTCAAAGCAAATCTCTTTTGAGGCAATGAGATTGATCGACATGCTCGTTTAAATGAGAGGAGCCCATTCCGTAGTACTTGACTTAATTAATAAAGTGAACTCCCAGATCACATGGAAGAATTTCATGAGAACTGTTGTCTACTGACAAACTAGAATTAAATTTTAATGTCATTATTTAAAATATTAGCAAAACCGACAAAGACCGTAAATCTCTACACAGTGAGAAAAATCGACAAGCATGTCGATGCAAAGCGAAACAAGTAAATTTTTAAAGTATAATTGATTACCCATTATAAATAAACCCATTTTGATACAGTCATAAAATTACATGAAAAACGATACGCGTGAGTTTGTTTAGTACTCCTTTTTCCACAATATTTTCCAATCACCGCTCATGCCGGACTAATTTAATAAATGTTCACATATTCTGCCAATCGCTTGCCTCATTAAAATATTCAAGGTCAAAATAAGCGAGTCTTGTTTTGTAGCAAAGCATACTTCCAAATTAGACAATTGTAACATTTTAACTATGCAACACGAATATTCTTTGTCAAATAAAGTTAAAAACTGACCTCGAATCATCTCGAAAACAAGGCAACCAAAACTCCAAATATCGATTGGTCGATTGTAATCCGATCGCATTATAACTTCTGGAGCACGATAAAACCGTGATTGGATATAAGGATAGCACTGTTTTCCTATGAAACAAGAAGATCCAAAGTCAATAATTTTTACATGATCGCGTATTTCATCAGGACCACCGTCTGAAGCCCTGCTGACAAGAAGAACATTTTCGGGTTTTAAATCGCAGTGGATGATTCCGGCGTTCCAGACATATGTTAGACCATCCAAGACAGAAGACATCAGTCGTCTAACACGATCACGTGGTAGTCCCTGATCTTTCTTATCCTTTATGAGATCATAAAGCGAGCAACCGAGAAGTTCAAAAGTAAGGCACATGTGATCCCGGAACATGAAGTGTTCGATCATTCGCACTATCGGAAATCGGTCTGATGGTCCCTTCGGATTTGGGTTCAATCGCTGTAGAGTCTCAAGAATAGCGATTTCTTCTTTTGCCTAAAAGAATGTTAAATAAACGTTACCGATTTGTTAACTGTGCTTGTCAAAAGTATTCACGTGTTAACTGAAAGCACGAAGTAACGACATAAAGGCTACTTGTGCCCTTATTCTAATCGATCAACATACAGTCATCTCCAAGAATCACTGATACTTTATATATCCTCTTCAGAGGTCGAGTAGCCGCCAATATTTTTATTTTGGTTTATCATGTATTCTATTTACGCGTGATCTACCATTCTTGTAAGCGTGAAAATTTGAGCCTAGTTACGTAATTACACCTATTATAGTACTGTGTTTCTAAAAAAGTGGCTTGAATAATATCTGCGTATCAATTATTTTATTTTGTTAAAATCGTCAAGATCTACCATTCGACAGGAAGGACGCATATTCTAGAATAGAGGTAATGGAGGTTCCTTTTGAATAAAATCAGCCGACTAATTGTCAAATTATTCGATTCTTAAAATATGACTGCGTAGCTTTCCTCTCATTCAATTTATGATAGGTCTCCTAATGCTTGATTCACAAACAAATCTTTAATAATAATAATAGTAATAGTAATACAATGTTCAGTGAAATTTGTGGTTCGAGAACTAGCAACATGAAGACAGGCTCAATCAATGCAGTTGGTCCTTCAACTTGTACCGCTTCGAACCTACGATACCTGACTTCGTGGACGAGGCATTTGCTCTAAGTTTCATTCAAACTCATCTCAATAGAGTCAATTGCTCACTTCATTGATTAAACAGTGTTGTATTAAGCATTGTTTACTTGGTTGGAGATCAAATACTCTTTTTATGAATTGTGCGCGAGGGAATCGTTTAATTATATTAACAATAAAAAGCTAGTGAAGAGCACTTATTTATGATCCCACATTGGCTCACACGCTAAAACTTCATAAAATAGGAGCCGCAATTGTTGAAAGTAATGCGAAAATAATGTAAAAATGCAGGTTTGCACTTCCACAATTTTATAATTTGGAGCTCACTTTTATATGTTTTAAAATGACAGCTTTAATTACCCCAGTGAAATCGCTCACTCCTAAAGTTAAGAGTGTGTTGACACATGGCACACTTGACCCAACTGGACTTATTTTGACCACAAAGAGCTTTTAACACCCTAGTCACGCCACTAATACATTTTTTAAATTTTAATTTCTAATGCCAATTTTTTTATTTTATGAAATAGATAAAGGCTCAAGGAGACAGTCAGTCAATTACAACCACAATCAACTTTACGTTTTATTCCCGGTCTATTTCAATCACATCTTTGGAAACGAGAAGTCCATCTCTTAGCTTTGAATTGAGGTGGCAATCAAAACACGGCCAATTCCCACACGTGTCGTTTTACCCATGAGCATGTCAGTCTTTTCAGCCGTCTACGAAGCATAAAAATGGCAGATAATTTATTTTAATTTTGGGGGAATTCTATCATTCTTTTGAGCGAAAATACCCCCTTTGATTGTTATCATACTCGAGCACTCCATGCAGGTCTTTATGATGTCGCTGTTACTGGCTATGAGTCAGGAACCTGAGAACCGATAGCTTTTAACTGCGCAATTTCTAACAATTCATTATGGGCCTCTAAAAGCCTTCACCTCAGTTATCTGCGAAAAAGAGCATGTTAATTATTAGACTTTTACTTAATTCAACACCCCCACCCCCATTCTCTCCGTCTGCACTTTGCATACATAATGTGTAGAGCAGAAAATCGATGTCGATTTACTTTTTTTCCAGTGAAAAGTTAGCAGTCGCGAGTAATTGAAGAAGTTGATGCAAAATTGAGTAAGTGAAGGAAGTAGAACTAACCTGAGTGGTAAAACGAATGTCTCGTCTGACTACTTTGACAGCTACATCGATATTCTCCTTGTGATCGATAGCGAGGATAACATTACCGAAACTGCCCTTTCCCAAGGATCGAATGCATTCGTACCGGTAGGCGATATGATCGTGTGGAATTTCGTGATATGAGGTGTCTAGAATTCGTCACACAAAAAAAATATTCACAAGGAGAAAAAAATACTTTTGGTCTCAGGGTAATTGCAGTGGGTGGGGTCTACAACGCGTGCAAATCTAATTTGCAAATTAGAAAAATATTAGTTTCAAATTAATTGATCAAACTTTTAATTTGGTGTGGCCAATCTCTAGGTGTCTATCTCTCCAAGTCACAGTCTGTACCCTTTATTAATCATTAAATCTATCAGCAAAATTAAACCAAAGTTATTGCTCTTCAACACAAATATTCTTTTTTTCCAATTTTAAAAAGACCAACCGTTATTGGCTTTTGCTTTTGCCTGGCGAAGATTTAACATCTTGGAAAGATCCCTTTTCATGTTCTCTCCTCGATAATAGACCTACAATTCAAAAAGGAGATATTAAGACATTGATTTAATTATATTATTAACAAGAATGTGTTAGAAAATAAAAGAAAGCATATACTACTATCGATTATAGCGATTTTTAAAAAAATAGCATAAAATCCCCATTTATGGTGATTTATTTGCGCGAAACATATCGTGCACCTAAATGTTGTCAAGTTTGAAAAAGAGAAAAAAAGAACTCTTTTTAAGTGAAATTAGTATTATCAAAAATAACTGAAGTTCCATAGTTCATAAAAAAATAAGTTTATTTTACACTGTTTTATTTGATTGACGCAACATTAATTCGCACATATAACGCGTGAGCAATTGGAGACGAGTTTATGTCGTAACATCTGTCTGACTTCAATTCTTTGTTTGTATATCAAAATGCGCTCAGTAAAATCAATTTTTATGCTTCAATATTAACTTAAATATAGTATGAATCATAGTTTAAGGTGCTTAATTGATTTCTTCCAAAAACCCAAAAGCAAAGGTGATATAAATAATAGGAAATGGAGAAGTACATGCTTAACGACCGAATACAGACACTTGTTCATCAGCGAAATACCAACTCAAAAAATGGTGACTCGTCGATGTCTTCATAATGCTAATTAGGCATCTAGAATGTAACATCTCTCATAAACAAGTACCCACTCACAATTGCAGAAAGAATAACGCTCACTCCATCTCTCTCTCACTCTCACCGCTATTCTGCTAACGATAGGCAAAAATGCTTATTTTATTCATGTAAGATTACACTTGAACAAGCTTATTCTCTATTTCAATTGAGGATACTTTGACTTCAACCCCTCAGATGCGATGATGTTGGCATCGTTTTGTCTTTTAAATATTTTAATGTCACATGCACTTCAATTTGGTTCAGTGGTAGTGTAAGTCTTATCAGATGAGGTGAGGTGAGGGGTGCAAGGCTAAATTTATAAATTACCGAACTAGTAAAACGACGGTGGTGCTGTAATACCTCGAGAAATGTGCAAACAAATTGTTATTTTCGCATTATTAACACTACTCCTACTGGTTGGATTGATTCCAATGACCATAGAGGCTATTTGCATTTAAACAAAACCCACTTCTTGACCCCGTCATGGAATTTATGAACAATATGGAAGGAGAAAATTTTAACTTGAAATTTAGAAATAAGAGAACGGTAATCGATATATTTATTACATGACATGTTTAATATTGGGAGATTCTATCCCATCCTATTGAAGATGTGGAAACAATTGAAGGTACCAATCGAGATTTAACATGGTAGAAGGGGGGGGGGAATAGTGTGTTGATTAATCAATATTCATATGTAAATAAGTGGCGTACACACAGAGAGCTGGTGTGCCGAATGCGCGTGCGTCTGCGAATGAGAGCACACAAGATCAGAGCACAGCGCTCTAAAGTATGTGCGTGTATTTAGTCCCCTCCGCAAGAATGCAACCCTTCATCTTCAAAGCCACTAAGTGACTGACGACGACGATAATGAAGACTACGTGAGTATGTCGTATATCTACCAACTTAGAGAGTTAGAGAGAAAGTGTGCGAAAGCGAGATTTCCTTCAAAAGACCTATATCAACTCTCTTGAACAGTCTTCTCCCTCATAATTCCGTCAAAATTTGTAATAACCATGAAATAAAAAACAAAAGACGACACTTATGTATTGGCTTCAGGAAAAAAACATCAACCAAAAAATTGCAAAAACGGATGACCGATTATGTAAAATATTATTTCAATGTTAAATTACATTTTAAAAAAATAAAGTTGAATAACAGTTCAAATGCATTTTAGATTAAAAAGATATATTTCTGATTATACAAATAACATTCAAAAAATTATTACGCCTTTTAAGATTAATCACAAATAACTAACATGAGCTTACCACCGCATATTTTGAGACTTCATCCTTATCACCATTTGTTTGTAGGCGACTTGCTTTAAGTGTTTCATCAGCCTTATCGGTCTTATTACTCGAAAATAGCTTCTTCTTTTGAGGTGTGCCAGCAGCATCCTTAACCATACTTGATCTTCTAAATCTTTTAAAAAACGTTTTGGGGGATTGCTAGTATTAGAATCTAGTAAGGGTTGCAAAAGTACAATTGGTCTTCAGTCCAGCATTCAAATTGTGCGTGCATTACTTTAGGTCAAGATATTGGTTATTACAAACACAAATATTTCAAAAGTCTCGTGTATTTTTAGTTAAATCCAAAATGTGCCTTACAAAATTTTAAGCTAAAAAATTGCTAACGATGTCGATACTATTTGCTTAAATTTATGCCAATATTTAAATAATGATTTTAGTTTACAGACCATTTCATATATTTACATATATTTGTTTATTTTAACGTAATTTGAGCATGAAATTGGAAAAACCATTGTAAAAAATATTTCGATGTCTAATTCTATCTAATAAAAACGAAATTCTTAAGCATGCAAGGAAAAATCGAATGGCTGATTCATTTAAGAAAAACTATTCTTTTTTCGTTAATTCTTAACACTATATTAATTTACCAAAGAGTTGATGTCACCTTCCAAAAAAACTCAAATTCGATTTGGGTAGTGTTATATCTTGCGGATTACAAAGGTCAAGAATATGTGCATATATATCAAAGTATATTTAATCTAAAATTTCTACATATTAGTCTGAGGCCTGAACAATTCCTTCGTGTTCATTTGATAGCCATGAATATAACCTCATATTCTGAATCCTTAATTTCTACGCCAATTCAAATTATGCTTGGTCATTTCCATGGCCGTTCACACCTTATAGGAATAAATTTCTTCCATTCCATAAATAATAAGAGCTGAAAAACAATCTTTTAAAATTTGGAAAAGCTATTTGCATAGTTTCATGAAGTTTGCATTATTAATTCAATTAGTCACCTCATAATTTTTAAACGTGTATGCGAATTTTCGTAGGATATTAGACAAGTAGGCAATGACACTATCCACATACGTTTTCCTTAACCAGTAAAATTATCCAAGCTTTTAAAGTACTGTTGAAATGTGTAAAGTCATGGTGTTAAATAGCCTTAAATGTGATAAACGCGCTCGTTTATCATTTTAATTGAATAAATAATTCACACCTACTTTGTGGTGTAAATTAGACAAGTAGTTCCCATTTTCGTCTTGTTCTAATGTATTTATTCCAGTTATTTAGAGAGCGTTCTTTAGTACAAATCTTAGTTTGAAAATATTTTCCGAAACCATTACTGAAAATTTCAAATTCGCCCAAGGTATTAACGAACAAATCACAGTTAATATTGATATTATATTAGTTTTATTAAATAAGATATAATAATCAAATATTTATATTAACTGCAATTATATTTAACTGTGTTTATGTCGATCAACTTCGACTTATTGATAATTTGTTGTTTTTTCGAAAATACGTTATTGTGAATAAATATCTGTCTTTGTACATACATGTCTTGTCGTCCCCCGTGTCCGTTTGATGGGCGTTGGGATTTAAGGAATGCAAGAAGAGAAGAATTTTCTTATTATCTCATTCGCCACGAAAGTGGAAATCTAGTCTATCCTTCAGTAAATCTTTACGACGATTTCATCGGTTCCTGTAAAAAATTCAAAATTGTTGAGGACTTAGGCAAAGTTAATTCACTTATTATAAGCGAAAATTTGGAAAATATTTTAAAGAAAAGGGGCAATGAGCCAAATGAAGATCGTCCAGATGATGCATTTCAGCTAGGTCAAATATTATTTGAAAAAGTTAGCAAGAGGAACTCATAAATACTTCCTTATAGGAGAATTATTCCGAAGCTTTGAATTATTTTAAGCGCGCTATTTTGGGTCATGATGATCCCAGAGCAAAATATCAAATTGGGATAATGCTGTTCGACAATCTTCTAGATAGTGAAGATGTGAAGCAATATCAAGACCCACAGGTAACGGAACCATGATAATCTTATGGAACCGTTAAGAAAGCAGCTATTTATATTATGAAGGGCTTGTTGTCACTGGATAAAGGAATCGGGGCTCCTTTGGGAAATGCTGAAATTGTTGAAGCAGCTGCATATAACTTATTCCTCGCCTATGTCCATGGATATGGTGTTAAGATGTCTGACGAAAAAGCCCTCCAGTTAGTTTAATTATGAAACTAATTAAAATAGAGGCAGTTTAATGCATTTCTTAATTTCAAAGTTACCTTCAAATCGCTGCTGAAAATGGGAATACGAATGTATCCGTGAAGGCTCAAACGGCAATGGGATTGTTCTACTCATCTTTGGATCATTTCGATCTTGACAAGGCCTTCTATTGGCATACTGAAGCCTGCCAAAATGGCAGTATCGAATCTCAAGGTGGCTACTATCACTTATTTCATATTTTTTAATCATTTTTGGTTCAAGCAGCAAAATCATGAAATTGGTTATTGGGCTCACTCTACATATCGGAAAGCATTCTTAACTGGACACTTCTCTTACCCTTATAAACGGCTTTGTTTAATTGTAAGCCGCAGTAAATGATTTTAGCGATTCTATTCCTTCCTCCTCAGTATTAGTGGAAGTATGAATTTCGTACTCCACCTTGTTTAATTTGACATCTTATGTGTTTCCTAGCGATGGAAGAAGAGGCTTTATAAGTAAAACGGGACAATTTAATAAGCGTGTCCATTTCGATAATACTGGATCTACGCTCCTACCCTTGAGGGAAGGCGTTACGTTCAATGCATCCTTCCATATTGCAGTTAGACACTTAATGTTCTGTCTAAATGGAACTTCCAGGTTGCCACTAATGACCTATTTATGTGTCACACATTTCTTTTGTTGGAAAAAGGCAAAATGAACACTGGTAGCAAGTGGCGTTCCGGGGAATCAGAAGTCACGATTATGAGGTCAATCGGGGCACACCCAATAAACGAACATGAGCAATAAAAACGATGGCGAGTTCAATTTATTCAGAATGAAGCTCTATGGAATATATTCCAAAGGTGACTTTGGAACATACCATAGAGCTATCAAATGGGTTAATAACTTATTTGAATTTAAGGAAAGCATTCTAAATACTTGCGTTCATTTGAGGAAAGGGGATACTTGTACGAATGCCCACTTAGGTGTGCAAATATGCAGATATTGCCATTCTGATAGTTAAGAAACTAGCAGAATGAAATTTTTTAACTTATTATCAAATATTTCGATTTTAAAGCCATTTAGGAAATTGTTTTCCAATTCTTATCATGGAAACTTCGTTGGTGTACAGGTAAAACACATTTCTAAGGATCTTTGAAACTAAAATTGACACTTGCGTATATCTAAAAGTACAATGTGTTGATTGGTCTATTTTCAGCTATTATCGGCGTTATGCACATGTTTGGTCTGGGTTCAGTTAGTCAGGACTGGTCCGAGGCACTGAACTGTCTTCGAAGTGCTTCAGAGAGAGGGAGCATCTATGCCACTGGAATGCTCGCTTTGCTCTACTTCTTTCGAAGTTTCTACACCCTTGCTAGCCGAACTGCCTACACACTAGTTGCAAACACCGAAATTCAAAGGCGTCCTACAGCCAGTGTCTCTAGTGGGAAGCATTCAACTTCAAGGTACTTTTGGGTCTTCTTATTTAGGTTTGTAAACGAAAATCATGATTTGACTTTACGTTATCTTATGACAGGATTTCGTTCAGCGGTATGAACAATGGCTATTATTTGGGTGAACGAACGTTTATGATCAGAGCAGTAACAGTGGCTTGTTTCATCTATGCAACCTGCCTAGAACGAGGATTGGGAGTCCAGAAAGACAGTAATGCCGCCAGTGCAATGTATTCCAAGGTAATATAAGGCAATGATTCATTACTGATACTCCCTCTGTCATTGATTTAATACACTAATGGGTAGCAGAATCGAATGTTTTCGAGTTCATGCAATCCCATGAATGGAGTTCGGGTTTTTGTGCTCTTTATCCCACTTCCATACTCATACCTAGACATGAAGTGTTCACAATGTTGTCTTCTACTGCGTGGTAGATAAGTGACTGTCTGGTTAGCCAATAACTGTAGCAGCAATTCCTTCTGTGCAATCATAGAAATTCATTCGTCTAGGAAATTAATTATGAACTATACCCTTGAACTACTCTTGATTTCTTACAAGAATTCAGCACATTAGTCACAGATCTACTGCCATATTCTTGATCGTCTTATTCCCATGGAAAATCCAAATGATAGGAGTTTGAAGCAATGCATTCTCAACCCTATTCTCGTAGAGTCTTTCGCCGTGCAGTAAAGTCGATCAATTGATGGGCCATCGGTATGACTGTAGTAATCAATCTCTACTTTGCCAAGAAGCGATGTCTTTTGCACAGTCCTCCAATGGCGACCGCTATTCCCCAATATCAAGAGCTGATTATGAGTTGGAACCGAAATCCATTTTTATCTCTCTTTTTAACGAACACCTCGGTTAATTCTAAACTTACATTTGCTTTCGGCAAGTGAAATAATGATACCTACGATCGCGATTTAATACATTCATTAGCGTTACAGCATAACTCAGACGACACACAACTGGCCTCAATCCCTGTTCTATTTAGTTGATGTAAATGATCGTCATGACTAACCTATCCTATTTCTTTGTTATTTCAAGGTCGTAGTATTCAGTTCTATTCTCACATTTCACACCAAAAGTAAATTGGGGGAAAAAATCGATATAACTTTTGCCTTTATTTCGACGGAATCTGTTGTAGTTCTGTGTGAGAGAGAAGTCAACAAATCATTAGGCCCTTGATGACTCATTGGACTCGCGCGCTGTACTTTGCTAAAGTTATACTCCAGGTAAGTTTGTACAATTCCATGCAACTGCCGCACACGTTCAATTTAATTCGAGAGAGTTAGCCTAGTTCTGTGAAGAATGACGCGTTAGACCTGCGTTGATTAAGCTCATAAGTAAGGAATACTTGAAGTTGCTATCATGGGCAGAATCGAATTGTCTGAATTTTCAGGGTTTGGGAAAAAAGAAAGTGTAGGACTTACTGGAATGGTGAGAGTCGATGACTTCAAATCCAAAGAGGATCTGCCAACTGGTAAGCTCATTTGTCCAGTAAGCTGAGAAAAGATAATTGAAGGCACACAAAAACATTGATAAGTCAAATTAAACTGTTCTCATGACGACTCACTTGCCAAGCGGTTTTGTTCTGCCGTGTTACGACGCCTACGATTCATGCTGACGACCAACAATTAAGATCAATAATTTGTGATCCGAAATGCTTCATTTAATTCATTTTTTCATAAGCAAATTTAATGATTTGGAATTTTCAATTTTCTCAACACCCTTTCATACCAATTCACAAATTTTGTGCTATTGATTTGGAGTTACGACTATAACCAAAGCAGTAAAACTATCTATTACCATTTTCAAAAGCAGAAATCCTCACCTCAAGAGACCTCGGTCAAAAGTGCGAAAATGTCAACTATGTGCGAAGGTTCTGCACTATTGACAGAATCACTGTTTCTCATGAGCATTGATAAACAGGTACTTTCGGCGCCCTAAGTCTTACCAAATACAAGAATGAGGGTAATCCTCATAGTTGACATTGGACTCGATGCAAGCGGCGCGTATCTTTTCGAGCTGGGAAGTAAAATGTATAGCTACACGACGGATTGTCATAAAAGGATCAAGCTTGCAAAACAATAGTCAGCCTCAAACGGATATCATTAATTATAAAGCTCGAGTTGGCCTAAGTATACACAATATTCACAAAATTATTTATCCTAGGGATAAGTACAGTGCATTTTTGACCCCTATTCATACAACTAATCCTTTTTCTTTCCAGTGCATTCAAATCGACCCGGTCACAACGAGCTATCTGCAGGAAATGGTCATCCGAGCAGAACTCTAAAGACGTGGGGAACACATAAAAAATTGACTTTCACTCTACAAACAAGTATACACATACCCTAGCAACATTAATTACTACATAAATGCTCATAATTTCATCGGAATGTCCAAAATGCTATAGGAGAGAAAGCGGGAGAGCTCCGAGTGGAGGAGATGAAGCTTCAAAAAGGGGGGAGAAGAGGGGAACGAGAATTTCATGTGGAGGAAGCAGGTCTCGCAGCGTCAAATGCCAGAACACATCGATGCATAGAAGTTGGGGAGAGGATACCATAGTCGTAAAGATTTGTCAGGTGAAGAATGAAAGCATTTCTCAGGTTTTGATTATTCATACGAACTCCATAGCTCTTAACAAATCCCATTAGGAGTTGATCGATATTGCAGTCCGCCACTACAATGTCTCTCGGTCTCACAGAAAGAATGTAAGCATTCCAAATTTGCATCAACTCCTTCTCACCCTATTTAAAGAACAGGCATTACATTCCATATTACTGATAGCATAGTAAGTTATGTGGGTTGGGGGTATTAATACCTTGTTCACATCTGTTATCTCTTGGACTCTTCGTTGATACTGATCGCGTAGCCACTTAGCAGACTCCTCTTCCTCAGAGTCATAATTATCGCCAGCAGTGATCTGTTGAAGAGTCGAGGAGTGGTAGAATTTGCGTCGGTGTTTAACCATCTTGGTTGCGTCCTCTTTTAGTGCTGATATTGTTTCTTTCGCCAGGGCCATTGAAAGCATTTTGCTCTAAGAAAAACGAAGAATTATAATAACTTTAATGTTAAAAGTCTAATCATGTAATCATCTTCTTCAAACACCACACATTTACGCATTGGCCTAACTGATATATTAATATGGAGTGACTATAGTGACCCGACCGCCAACTTCAACGCGTAAAGACGAACAGTCAAGAGAACCTAAGTTCATAACCTCGGATCGATAAAACATAAAAGAAAAGAATTGACGTGATGCAATAAGTTGATATTAAAAAACAATGAGGGAACCTACTGAAGTCTAATAAATAAGAGAAAGGGGGAAGAAGTGCTCAAAGTGACTAACAGACAAAATTAGAAATATAAGCGTTAGCCTCATGCCCTAAAACTTTCTGCAATAACATTGGCCGAATTTTCATTGAAATCCCCCATTTAACCGAAAGGTTTGCTACAAGATTGCACACAACATCAATTGCCTAAGGTGAATCTAGACGAACGCTGAGAAAATAGGCAACATTTTCGATTATGAACCACAAATTTAAGATTAATGTAGAAGAGGAATAGAAGTAAGGTGAGAAAGCGCCGGAGAATGGATCATCGCATAAGCGAAAAAATCTGCTAACCAATTTGCTCTTATTTTCAACAGATCGGTGCTACACGAATTATGAGAAAAGGTGACTGAGAAATTAAATGAAAAAAAAATCCGATCAGTCCTTAAAACTAGATCAATTTTCACTTTCTGTATTTAGACCGCTCCCCTCCCTTAGTGGGTGGGTAGAATGAAGGTAACTGCACTTCCGGCTTATCCACCTCGTAGGGTCTAGCAATATCAAAAGGGAGATACAAGACAGATTATAATGACAGAGCTACATTCTCTAACTGAGGAAGAGCCTTACTTTATGAAGGAGAAATAAAGTGGCCCATATATATTGTGAACTATTCTCATGGAAGTACCTTTTTGGAGAGAGATGAGATGTTCTCTATGGCTCGCCAGTAGATAAGATGAGTAAAGGGAGTCCTTTTAAGGGGAGATCGGCGTCTATGAAGAAACCTAGAGGTGGCAAGTTTACGAGCAAATCGGAGATTATTCTCGGCATCGCCACTGTATCCTGTCCAACCACCGACAAGTGGAAAGTGGTGCGGGTTTCTCGAAGCAGAGGTAACAGGCAAAGAAATATCAAAGCCATTTTCTGTGGGATAATTAGCCTTTGGACGATATGAACGAGGCATGGGATGTGGGATGGATTCATTGGAACCATCATAAGCCTCCTCAAGGTATATTTGAAGAAGAAGCTTCTTGGGGGACTGAATTGCACGGAAACGAAATCGTGGGTGGCAAGAGCGCAAATGAGCAAGGAGACAGATTGGGTGATCTAGAAAGAATGAGGGAGAATTTAACATCTAGTTATTACCACATTAAAATCTTATAACATCTAATTATCTCAACACCAAGGTTGTTAATGCTCTCCCTCTTCCTTCTCTTCCTTCCAATGCGGTATTTAGACTGCGTTCGATTCCTCGCTGTGATCTAAGCTCCCACGATGAGCGCTATTAAGCCATTAAGCGTAATTAAATCACTCAATCTTCTCTCGATAACCAGAACCTTTCTTATACACACTATAAATATCCTATTTCCGTAGTGAATATCACTAGATTATAGAAGGTATGGCCTGAGAAGTACCTAGGGACCAAATTCAGTTATCTAGTTCCTTCTAGAAATGTATGTGGAAACGTACCTCCTCGACTGCAATCCAAGTAGCACCAAGGACAAGTGAGACCACAACTCCTTCCAAGTTGCATTGCCTGTTTGTCATCGGCGCAAAAGAAGAACTCGTAGATGATTTCAATGTCTACTTCCTTGGAGGAGTCCGCTGCTCCATTTTTATTTGAGACTTCAGTGCCATTTCTCTCATCACCTTGAGACCTTAACGACTGTTCCGACTGAGAATGATTTCGCTTCTGAAATCCACGTGGAGCCTTTGTTAGAACTAGACGAAATGAAGTAAATTATCAGGCCGACTATATATTGAGTAATGCCAAGTTATAAGATAGAAAGGGCCAAGGGATTGTGTTAGTTAGCTGCAGTGAGTCACACTGCTGAGTCCCGACTACCTACTCTCAGCTAAAAGGAAAGACACAAGTAATTCAGAGGGAATGGGAATGATCAATATCGGAAATAAATTAACCGCTCGACGGACTCTAAGTACTAATGAAGACAAACTCAGCCGCGGATCTCGGGGTCAAGTGATAGCGATGAGTGAACACTGCGATATGATGAAGTGAATGCTCTCCGTTTGAAGATATGGACACTTCACTGCTGCGGACTTCAAGGAAAATGAAAATTAAGACGCAATGACTTGATTGCAGGCTTATTTCTGACCCCTCCTTAGTTTCACCTGATTGAACTTGCCCGTATTCAGACGCTTTAATGTGAGTAAAATCCGCAAATCTTGCTTTGTTGCGCCATAGACATCAAAAAATAAGTTCAAAAGGAAGAAAAACGTTAGGAAACCACTCATGTTTCCGAAATGAAAGCCGTTCTGCGAAATACAAGAATAGACGAAACTAGGCGCCACTGAATATTTTGCGGAAAGAAACAGCTCTAGTCAAAATCATTAAGGAAATCAAAGTGGAGTACGTGAACACCACAGCATATAAAGGTTATCAAGTTTCGCAGACCCTTCTCTTCAGTGTGCTAAAGTTTAAAAAACGTAAATCCTCTTGCCCAATTCGTATTACCAATGCAACTATCTTTTAAGCATCACAGCAAGACGGATTAACTCAATAAGTAACTAATTCCTATACTCTGCTAACTCGATAGGGACCCAAGAAAACATTTAATCGAACTCGAGTTAAAAGTTTAAGCAACATGCCAAAGGAAGGGCGTTTTAAATTGGCATGGCATTCTCCTCCTCACCCGACCATCAAGAGTTAAGTTTTTTCTCAAACATA
Organism: Hymenolepis microstoma; assembly: GCA_000469805.3. Lineage (NCBI taxonomy): Eukaryota > Metazoa > Platyhelminthes > Cestoda > Cyclophyllidea > Hymenolepididae > Hymenolepis > Hymenolepis microstoma. The sequence continues at coordinate 1,049,724 of LR215995.1, read as the reverse complement.
GGAAAACCCTTGAGTAATGATCACCTTGGCCAACTGATACGCCATTGTTAAACTCTACTTCAAACACTACTTGCTTCGAACTTAAGTAACTTACGCGTGATTGTAGTACCAAAGGGAGATGGGATGGTTGAACCCCAACTGACACGAAAAATCAGGTGGGGCCACTCTGCGTATTGCTCCCTTGAAGTGCAAGCATGATTCTTCAACCGAGAAGCGACAGTCGATGAATTGGACACAAATGCGAGCCGGTGGTCACCATTAGGAGAGGTGGGTCTTCCACCCTCCAGTACCATCACGGTTCGAGAGGGCAGTTCAACGGGAGTATCAGGCATGTCCGGTGAGAAACTAATCCCCGCTGCTTGGATACCCAAACGAAATTCGTACTTCCCCGGTGTAAGAAGGAAAGATGAGGCCAGAGCATTGATTGAGGCTAAAATAAGCAAAGGGAATTTAATCCAGCAATTCTGATAATTATATATCTAGAAACGATTTTGATAGTGCACAGGTATGAATCAAATAGAGATATTACGGTTAATTTAAGGAAGCAAAGATTAATAACAGGTAGAGAAAAGTCCAACCCAACTACTATGGTTGAAGACTCAAACTTGGAATGACCAAAAAACGGGTCACAAAGAGTGAACTGCAGTGAGCCTACTTGAATGTAACAATTAAATAAAGTGACTATTGGACTTTAAGAGCGACAATTGTCAGTAATCACAAATGAACCATCATTTCAGACTCCAAATCGTGCAGAAGAAAATGAAGCACTCCAGAACTCTCCGGACTTATTTACATTACGGAAACATTGGATTTTATAAATGAGTTGATATTGTACACTTACTAGGAGCGAAAAAGAGCGGAATAGTTGCAGAGGAGTACGTGACGGGGTAGGATGTTTGAGCAAGTGTTCCGGTAGCCTCATTCTCATTAACATACTTGGCACGGCGGCGTTCAAGCACGTTAACCTGGAGTTCGAATTGAGCAGAGCTAATGCGTGGACAGATTTCATCGATGAGCATCTCGTCACTCACTGGCTCGGTAATGCGAGCCGCCACTCGAATAATGTCCGCCAGACGGAATCGGACTGAGGTGTTGCTCATTGTCGAGTCCATGATTGGGTTACCATTGCAGGAGCAGGGAGTGCCACGGGAGACAAGAACAAGCGAGTCCATTGGACGGAACTTGCGGCGCCATTTCCAAGAAAATCGGGCAAGAACGTCAACGTTAGCCTGTGATGGCCAGAGAAAAATTGATTTAATCAAATTCATTTAGTATCTTACTTCCCAAGCTTATGAAAAGCTGTTGACTAGAAGTAATGAGAGCGATTGGCCACTTAAACCATTGGATGCAAACTGGTCAAGTGAACTCTGACTTATTAGACAGATATTGATCTGTCACACTCACATAGCAAAGTGTTTCCCAATGCATGTTTTGCATAAGGAGGAGATATTCAAGCTGTGATCAAATGCAAAGTCCTCCAAAACCTTCTAAATCCCCATCACACATAGACATTCATCAATTAATATTTCCAGGCATATCATCTATGAAATGCAATGAAAGCCCCACCTTCCACTAAACACTTATACAAATGCATAACATATATAAGGAATACAATTAGGTTTATTTAAGTTCATAGAAGTCTCGCATATGACACCATACTGAAGATAATGAGACACTTGAGATGGCAGAGCGAATTCCAAAACAAAACATATGGCAGAGTACTATTTCAGGTTTCCGTAACCAAGTTAACACCTTCGAATTAGAAGTAGACAGTTGAGAACAAGAACGGGTGCATTGATAGATGGGCATTAAAAGAAAGCAACACGCGTCTAAGCATAAGCTTTTCAAGAGAATAGGAGCTAAGTTGATTATGGAAAGTCTAGTGGAGACCAACTTTACGGGGTTCCAGAATAAAGTTACTCTCCATTCAACTAGGACAATAGCACTATATTGAGTGTAGATGAAGAAGGGTCATTAAAGAAATATATGCTCAGATCAGTGCAAAAAATTACGAAAACTGTTACTCAAGGCCCTATTATGAAGCCTTAAGAGGCTTAAAAAACTAGATGAAAATGAGAATTCGCGCAAAACCGTTAAGTCTAAAGTCGCCAACCGAATGTGCCAAAGTCCACGAAGAAAACCGACTAAAATAATCTTGATCGACAATGAATTCTAGCACCCAATCTTCAGTTACTTAAAAAGACAAAGTTGACTAAAGCAAGACATATCGGAATGTCGCGCTTACTACCAACATTGGATGTAGTGCGAGGGTCTTCGAAAGACCTTTTGAAAATGCAGCAGTTTATGGTCTTCGGAATCCCCTAGACAGCATCTCCCTACTTTTGTCCAAACTGCTTCACCCACTGATGTAGATGCATAACCACTTGGAGGAATACTATGCACTATCGTTATTGATAAATGGAGACACGCAATGCAAATGTAGGTGTAAAATGGTTCCTACGGTATGATAGAAATAAATTACAAACCGAAAGAAAGCATGAAGATATTTTTTAGATATGCGCAAAACATTATGAAAAATCAATACTTACCTCAACCGTAACCCACTCAGACTCCAGTTCACTATCTTTAAATAGATCAAAGTTAATTTCGATCTCATTTGGCCAGTTCAACTCCACCGCAGAATGGCTCGCGCTCGATCGCGAACTCCTTTTTGATCGAGGAGTAATCAATGATCTAAGACTGTCCACGATTTCTTCTAACGGTCTCTTTTCTACACAAGCATTAGAGATAAAAATAAATATGATCTACTTCTAGGAATTTTCTGTCCGCCTGATTTGCGCATATAGCCCAAATTCCTGATGAGATAGATGGGAGAATATTGGTGGTATTTAGCGAGATAGCGATAAAGATATGACGGTGCTGAAAATGACCTAACAAATTCTTCATAATTTATCTGAGCCTGAGCAGATGTAAGAGCAACTTGATTCTCAGCTTCTGCTTCTCCCTCTGCGTTCTGAGCATTTCCACTCGCAACTGGAATAGTATCCGAGATCTTCCCACTTTTAGTATATCTCCTCTTTGCTTTAACTTTAGGTCGTGACTCTGACGATGTTTGAAATTCTGCCGCATTACCCACCTAGAGTCAGAATAATTTTAATAAGGACACCTTACACCAGCGTTTTCTGTTTCATCTAGTTTTATATTTATTCCATTGGCATCAGCGTCAGGTTTTAATCTCTTAGACCGCGATCTTCTGCTCATTTCTGGTATTGAAGTAAATTGACGTAAATTTATGACATTCAGCATGAAATTATGAAGATTACAAAGGCAATAAAGTAATGCTCTACTGAGCTTATTGAAAAAATTATCTTTAAAGGACGATTTTAACACGTGTTACTGATGTGTAATTAATACATACCCTTCTACAAATTAGTGAACCAATCAGGGCTCAAACCACTCGAGCAATTTTCTAAACACCGCGCCACAAGTAATTGAATAAAATTGCGACTTATGTTAGATTGCTTTTAAAAATTTGTCTTTAAAATGAAATTCAATATGCGTGCATAAAAATATACTATAACAAAATACAAAATCTGCGAAACTACAAATTGCGCTCTAGTAAGATCAGCATGAAACGATGGGGTAACGGATTTCTTTACATGGTATTATTATACTACAATTAAAATGTGAAGATAAATACTAAAACTATGATATAGGATTTTGAAATTTTGTGATCTTGTAAATGCAATCAATTCGATATTATTATATTTGTAATTAAAGGGCTAATGATAACTATCATAAAGACATTCATTTTACATAAATAAATATTTGTGAGGAATTAATGCTTCCAGGTAGTTATATACATTAGCACTCCAAAATCCTCAATAACTTTTCTTGTGCATTTAGCCAGAAATCGGAATCACCGTGTCTACCTCCAGATATTGTAGAAAACTCATATTAATGGTTAGTTAGCTCTCAAGAGCCAACTTATCTCAATGTATAGTAAAAAAAAAATTTGTTTGAACAATTAGTTCTTAACTGCGCTTCTGTCTATGCAAATTAGCAAAGATGAGAAAAATTCAGATTAACCAATCATGCTCGAGTTCAATGCAAGTTGAGATAATTGTGACACAAAATTGCAAGAGATAATAGAAATGTGTGTGAAATGAGGATATACTGGTGGAAATGGGCTAAGCTGAAATTTTTGGGTTTAAAGGAAATGTGGATATGTATCGCGCAAATTAATATTTTATTTTAACTGAAATATCCGAACTCTGATTTCTCGAACCTTTTAACTCTTTTGATTTTAATATTGCACGAATGCAAAAATTTATTTTGAAGTGTTGGAGCGTCGGAGCTGCTAATTAATGCAATATTATGTAATTGCAAGGGGGTTTATATAAAGAAATGAAAAAAACGTGAATGTTAATCGAATTCATTTTTCCGCTATACAACACCTTTTAAGTTAATTCATAGCTTATTGCTGCACGAATAAGCCTTGACATATCATAATTTATCTCTGTGGTGCAATCTCCCAGTGTAGAAATTTTCCAAGAAATAATTTATCTTTCTCAATGATACAGACGAAACAGACATAAAGCTTATATAGCGTTTAGCGAAAATATGCCCGCGAAAATTAATATTAATTAATTGAATACGTTTGACGCTGCTTGAGTGAAAATTGGTAGCTGATTCGCCTAGAAGTTCTCTGTTCGCACGTTCCCATCCACCAGATAATTTGGATGTGGATTAGATTACTTTCTTTAATCGTGATTGGATTGTGCACTTCACAAAACCAAACAAGCCAACTTATTTTCTGTATCGAGGGAAGCATATCCGTCATCAACTTTATCAGGAATAAACACACATTTTAACGTCAGCAATGGGTAGTTAAAGTGAGTGTTTAAGACGGTTATGGGATAACTATCAAAGTGTTTTATCAACAAATAATCAAAGACTGAATATCAACCCATAAATATCTCAAACACAAAATATCAACTGGATAAAAATCACACAAAACTGCTAAAGTTTCATCAAAGTAGCTTCTAACATAGAGTCCATTTTAAATCATTTCCCGCTCCCCAATAATTGCTGTTGTGCCGTGCACTAAAATGCCTCCTATAAATTTGAATTTCGACACAAGCTTTAACCAAATGATTAATTAATAAAAGTTAGGTCTATTCGTATTATAACTACTTCCAATTGTTAGTGTACATATTCTAAGATATGGACTTGGATAAGGTATTTTAAAATGATGGATCTATTTAAAGTTAATATTAAAAATTGTTCATTCAACAGCCCACACATTTGATCCAGATTTTCCTTTATAAAAATGTTTTATTTGATTATGTTTCAAAGCAGAAACTGACAAATGTCAGAATAATATAACCCTAGAAATTGATCTGTAATATATTGAATGAAATTATTATGCATTTTTTTCCAACAACTCAATATATTTAAGCTTGTATTCCAATTTATTTTTACCTCCCATGGCAATAGATGATTGGCCAATTCCTAACCAATAACTTGTAGATACAAATGGTCCTTGATTTTAGCATCATTCTTTGTGTTCTCGGTATGAGGTTTCCGGTGTTGATCCTATTATTAAGCAGTGTTTATTGTGTTGATCGAAACAATTTTAAGAAATGTGCAGATAGCTCATTCTGTATGCGACAAAGGAACTTCTGGCCATCTTCGCCACAATACCTTGTTGATGTTGCAACAATTTCGAGTAATGAGAATGTCATTCAATTTCAATTAATAAAGAAACTTGAATCTGAAAAACGGCTCAGTTTCAACCTCACTTATCATGATGGACGAACTTTCCGTCTGGTTTTGGATGAAGCGGACCCAATTAGTCCACGATTTCGTCCTCGCATCGGTGACTCTTTGATCGCCGAACCTCAACCTCTTCCACTTAAAGTTCAAAAGAATAATTCTGAAATTGTAATCATCGCTTATACTCAAGACAAAGTGGTTATTAAAACTGATCCCTTTAAGATTTTAATCTATTCAAAAGACTCCATGGAAATGACTATAAATGATCGTGATCTCCTCAATTTTGAGCATCAATTGGAACCACAGTTTATTAATATTTCTCAAACCAAAGAAACTACAACAGCAACCGCAGAGACCGTGGCTCTGCCAGCTGAAAATGAATCCGAATCTATTCAAATTCCGGAACCTACAGACCCAACGGAACCTCCACCAACCGGGCCAATTCGAGTTGATTGGTCAGAATCTTTTAATGGCCATCGTGATTCCAGACCCCATGGTCCAACGTCCATCGGTCTGGATTTCACTTTTCACGGCTTCGAGCATGTCTTTGGTATTCCTGAGCACGCTGATAGCTTTTCTCTTCGCGACACCAACAAAACTGACCCTTACCGCCTTTTCAATCTCGATGTTTTCGAGTATGAGTTGAATAATCCAATGGCTCTGTACGGTTCTGTACCTCTTATGTGGGCTCATAAAGCTAATACCACTGTCGGTTTATTTATCAATAACCCATCTGAAGCTTGGATCGATGTTGAATCCTCCCGAGAGGCTGATAATGGAGGTCTTCTCTCGAATTTCTTCTCCAAATCAAGGCCTGTTCCACCCTACGTAAAAACTCGTTGGATGTTTGAAACCGGAGTCTTTGACATCTTCGTAATTCTCGCTGATAGCCCTCACTCCGGTCTCAAGTCCTATGCAGCTTTAACGGGAGTGACTCCTCTCCCTCCTTTGTTTGCCATTTCTCATCATCAAAGCCGTTGGAATTACCGTGATCAGGATGAAATGAAAGCAGTTAATGATGGATATGTGGCTCACTATCTGCCCGTGGATTCACTCTGGTTAGATATCGAGTACACGAATAACAAGCGTTACCTCCACTGGGACACGGTTAAATTCCCTAACCCAGATCAAATGGTTGATGAACTAACAGCAAATGGCCGAAAACTCGTTGTTATTTTTGATCCGCATATTAAAGTGGATCATAATTGGCCTACCTGTTCGTAAGTAAATGTTTCAGTGATTGAATACGCAAGTTTTAAGAAAGCTAATATAAAATTGGCTTGCTTCATATCTAGACAAGCGAAAGAGGGGGGCTTTTACGTGAAAAAGCTTGGTCAGGAGTCAGTAACGGACTTTGACGGTTGGTGCTGGCCGGGTTCCAGCTATTGGCCCGATTTCTATCGTGCAGAAGTGGTTGATTGGTGGGCGAATCTCCTCACTGATAACAAATTTTTGAGCTCTGATCGCATGTTCTATGTCTGGAACGATATGAATGAGCCTTCTGTCTTCAGCGGTGCCGAAGTTACTATCCCTAGGGTGAGTTACCTTAATCAACTCCTATTATTAATGTTTGGTTTTGCGCATGATGGCGCACTGTGTTTTCCCTCGTGAGTTTTTTTCCGCCAGAGTATATTTACATCTTGGCCTTGTTCACCTTCTGCTGTTTAAGATCGATTTCCATTTAGTTCACTATTGCTATGACAAAATGTCTTAATTTTGCATAATTTAATAACCATCTCATCAATGGCAATAGCAAAGCAAAATGCAATTTCTATTGTTGGAGAACATAATATAAACTGGGAGAACAGGAAAAAGTTCAGTTCACAGAGGCAAGGATGAGAGTTAGGTTGAAAATTTAGGATCGCGATGGTTTCATTTTCATTTGCAGTTTATTATTTTATCAATTATTTTACTTGATGAGCAAAGTACGTTGTGTCAAGTAATAATTTACGAATTCGTTCTCTAGGTGCTGGAGTGATGTTCTGAGTTTATTGACCTTTTTTGAATTAATTCAATGCTTTCTTTGTTTAAATAATAACATTTTTGTATTTCTTTGTTGATGAATTTAGTGCGGTATTTTATTTTCGTTGCTTTACTTCTCTTCATTCCCGTTCAAGTGCATTCAGCTAAACTTTTACCAACCCTTCCAAACTAGTTTTTTGTTCCTAAATGACTTTGCTTCTTTTTATTTAAACTATTGGAGCTAGCTAAGCAGTAAGAGCTCTCTTTGTGTAACAAGCCAATTAATCTATATCCTACCTTTTCTTATCCTTCTTCCAAACTGTGACCCCTATCTGTATCTAGGACACCATTTTCGGAGATGTTTGGGAGAATCGTGACCTCCACAATCTCTACGGCTTGTGGGTGCACAATGCAACATGGGAGGGTCTGTTGAGACGTTCTAATCGCACTGAACGACCCTTCGTACTCACTCGAGCTTTCTTTGCCGGTTCACAACGTACCAGTGCTGTCTGGACAGGCGACAATTTGGCATCTTGGGAACATCTTCAGGTAAGCCTATGAAGGATATACTTAAGTCCTTCCAAATTTCAAGTCGATCGAGGAGAATTGCTTTCTGACATCAATTCGGGTGGAAAGGAAGCATCTTTGATTCATCTGTTATGGAAAACACTGTGCCCTTTAAACAGATTAATCACTTTAATTATGTTAAGTCCCAAGCCCATTGAATTAAAATGGTCTACCCTAGTATTCGTTAGCAGAAAACAGTAGGAATAAGTCTTTACTGGACTCTCGTAGTCTCCATTATGAAAACTACTCAACCAAGAAATGTCTGAATGTTCGTAGTAATGTGTTATGCGAGTATGTTTGAAGCCTACCTTCATTATACTAAAGCATATCCTAGGTGCTTGATTCGATTATCCCTTTTAACAGTCACAATCGGCTAAACTTAGAAGTTAAATTGACCATCAGGGAATGTGCTTCGAAAGAATGTAATGTAATACTCTAACGTTTTCGGAATGCTGCTAAATATATGCATTTCTCGTCTCATCCTAGTATTACACGTTGACCGAAATGTTTCCGACAACAATTTTGTACGAATGAAAGTTCGACTTTAGGTGATGTTCTCCTTTCTTGAGATTAAGTGTAATTTGTTGCAAACAAGGCCGATTTCGAAATCGTGTCGAATAGTGCAACGCTTTACCAATAAATTCGTATTTTATGGGAATGAAAGGGTCGTTTTGTATGAAAATTACAGAGAATCGTGCTAATCGTATAAAAGTGGTAATATTTGGTTAAAACACTCGGAAACTTTAATTATTACTTATCATCTGAGCGGGGAAACTAACGGAACTCTCCAGCAAGGAAAACGTCCGGTGTATTTCAAGGCACGGCAGCCTAACAGATGACGTTGATCACCCTCAGATTCTTGCTTGAAGTCTGTTTTAGGATTATTTTGATGAAGTAGCTTTACACTGTGTTTATTGCCCCTATGAACTTATTTATTTCTCGTCACTTGTATTCAGATAACCACCCCAATGTTGTTGAGCTTGTCGATGACTGGTCTCACTTTCTGCGGAGCTGATGTGGGAGGTTTCTTCCGTGACCCGTCTAGTGAACTCTACACTCGATGGTATCAAGCTGGAGCCTTCCATCCTTTCCTTCGTTCTCATGCCCACATTGATACGTCCAATCGTGAACCATGGAACTACGATGCTCCATATTTTGATGCCATCCGGTTAGTGTTTGTTCTTGGAATGTTCTTCTTCATTCTTACGCGAGAATTGAGATTCGCTCTCCCCTGTAGATGCTTTGGTTCTAGTGAACAACTGTCCAGATTCGAGGTTATCTGAAAAAGTCGAGTTTGTATCTATGTTATGTTTTATAAGCCAACAGCCACGTTGCGACTGGGGAATTGGAAACAAGCTGGGTTAGCAATTCCTTCAGCCCGATGCTCAAGTATTTGTTAGTACGTGGACCATTGGGTAGTTAGTATGTGGAAGCATATTTTTCTTCTGGCTTCATGATATACGGTGGTGGTGATGGTCATTGCGATAAGACGGTCGCTTTTTCTCATCAGTATATTCTTTACTCTATTTTGTTTTACCTTATCTCCTATTGTAATAGAAAATTTGGACTGTCTTGATTGTGGGAAGAAACGGGAGGCTCGTCAGCGTTGAATCCGACACATGCTAAAGCGGAGGAGATCGAAAGTTGCTAAGAGTTAAGTCAAGCTAACAGAAATAAAATTACATGTTTCAATGAACCACTCTCTTGGCAATTTTAGAGATGCTCTGCGACTGCGTTACTCTCTTCTGCCCTACTGGTATACTCTGTTTGCGCTGAATGAAAGAGATGCATCTCCTCCCATGGCGCCCCTGTTTTACCACTTCCCCACCGACGAACGCACATTTGCCATTGATAACGCCTTCATGGTTGGCGATGCTCTTCTAGTCCATCCGGTTGTTCACGAAGGTGCCAAGTCTGTGGATGTCTATCTTCCCAATGGAATTTGGTACCTCCAAGATGATTGGACGGTTAGTTCTTGTGTTCTTTTCTCTTTCTTTGAACTTGTTATCTCATTCGTACCTCTTCAATACAGTTTCATGCGATGCCCTCTTTCTCTAAACCACTTCAAGTACGTTGAGCAACCAATTGAGGGTGCATATGAATTTAATATGTCCCATGTTTCCCCCCAGCCCCCTCTATCCCTATTTGATTATTGCACGCTTTTCGTCATGTTCAAACAGCTACTAACTCTAGGGATGTTCATCTGCCTTATTCTCTCTTTCAGATCTTTTCCGGAAACCAAGAGATAAATTTGCCAGTTGACCTTAGAACGATACCGCTCTTTTATCGAGGAGGTTTTATCATCGCCAAGAAGGGGCGACCACGTCGTTCTTCAGCTATGATGATTTACGATCCATACACTATTGTAATCGCTTTGGACGACTCCGATAAACCAACTGCAACAGGCTACCTCTATATGGACGATTACCATTCAACAGATTTAAGCACTGCTCGTCTCTATCGAATGGAATATGCCTCTTCCACTTTTAAGTTCACCCGTATTGAAGGTTCTAATAATCCAGAAACGCCACTAATAGAACGAGTTGTCATCATGTCCCCGAAGATGACCAAGCCATCAAAGGTTTATGTTTCCACTCCTGATGGTATGAAGCGGGATATTGAATTCTCTTTCACGAATTCAGATGGATCTAGATCGGCACTTCTGGTCCTTCGCAAGCCTTTGGTTAAAGCTGAAGATGGTTGGAAATTGCATATTGAATAAGTGTCTAGTTCTCCTCTACTTCTCACTTTATTAATACTCCCCTTTGAACAGAAAAGTCAATTTTGTGGGTAATAAGTCACTTTTTCGCATATACAGTATAAAAGTTTGCTTTGTCATGTCCAGTCTATGTTGGGGAGGGAAGGAAAGGGTTCGATTTCTTGGCTTGAATCAATAAGGGGTATATACAAGGAGTGAAAGAAGATGGGGTGTGTGTCTAAATGCATATTTAAGGAAGGGGATTTCAAATCATGCAGTTATTGAGGGGGTTTTGAAATAGTTTATTGTGGTCTCCATTTCATCGGTTACGCACTCGATTGGATCTTGATCGCTAAAATGGGGAAAAAGGGTGAGTATCTATGATGTCAAAGTGCCAAAATGGGAAATATCTGGTTGATGTATTGTGACGCTGGTTTTATCTTGAAATCACTTCACTGTTACAACACAGCTCCATCAATTTTTCCTCAATCGTCGACTACTTACTCGGTTAATTGAATGGCTAAAGATGCGTGAATGAAGGGGTGCGCGTACTTATATCTCTAGAATTGAGGGACCGATGATTGAGACACTGTTTTTAAATTTTTTTAACGTTTAATAACAAGAATCCACTGAATGAAAAATAATTTGATAACCCAAAATATGAATGAGTTTAGGGATTGACCTAAACATACAGAGTAAAGTAAGTTAGTGGAGTATTTACTTTTTGTTTTACAATAACTCGTTTTTCATCGCCAATAAAAGTATGAAGTACCTGATGAGCGCTTTCACAAGTGACATGTAGTTATACTGATTATTCCGCCCGTTAATAGAGCGATCTGCAATTGCTGCGTCAGATCAACCCAATAGGTTCAATTAGAAATTCTGTTTGACCTTCATATAATTCTAATAAAACTTACACATAAGCTCCATGAGTTATGCTTCTTTTCATCTCCAGAACTCTCCATAGTGCAATTAATGCAAGGATTCCTGCCGCTCCGCTTGCCATGATCCCCAGAAATTCGGCTGCAATAGACGAAAAATATTACCTACTTTTGACAACAAGTAGTATGTCGATATACAGTTTCTTTCTTTTAATCACGTAGAAGCGCCCTTCGCCTATACCTTAAACTTTATTGCTGTTTGATGGCTAATTCACACTCCATTATGTCGCATTCTTTCAAGAATAAGAAGTCGTGTAAAAATTCAACGATTACATTTTCAATTTAATCAAGTTTTATCAACAATTAATTACTCCTCTCTCGAAGTATTTATACTTCTGCTATTTCACTATTTGTATTAGAACAATAGCACTTTCATGTGCTTTTCAACTTTATCAAAATTTTGGCTTTAGTGGTTACTGGTTGCTTCTAGATGTTCTTTGAGATATATTTTTAAACTTACATATTGGTGACGTGATTGCTTCGAAGGATACGAACTCGGTTAAAATTGGTTTCTCATCGGGGTTCATTTTGATCCTTAGGGAAACGAAACTAAAAGAAACATCGAAGTTTAGGAAACATTCAACAGCAAAGAAGCATCAAAATACACCACGAAAGTAGGTGAAGCTATTTTAAGGAGGAGTTTTCACTTTCTGGAAGATGCATTTTGGCGGTGAGAATTGATGAATCAGGAAAAGTGCATTTCATCTGAGCTCAAAGTTCATCAGGTTAACTGCTTTTTTTTCAGCCTTAATTTGGATCTCATTTATCTCATTCTATCATTATTTTCTTCTCCATATTTTTTGCCTTACAGTTATTGTTAGCATTCATCGGTTAGACTAGGGATCTTGTAATGGCTGATATGTCGATAACTACTTTTCTCTCTTTCGACGAATCAGAAGAGCTAAATGTAAATAATGTCACTTTCATATATACCCTTCAGTCGCGATTGCTGCTCTATAAAATCTTTTGTAGAATTCATCACCCAACTTCCGACTTATCTATCGCCCAAAACTTGTTTATCATTCACTTGAAGTTGTCTTACCCTATTTCTTATGTTTCGATTTTGGTAGGCTTAACTTCAATAGCATTTTGGCAGATATGTCATGGCTCTGGCACAGTGATCTGTAATAGTGCATCTGATTTTCTAAGGCCAAGGTAGCTTGAAGCAGTAAAAAATGAGTAGCAATTCAAGTTACCACACATCGAAAGACCTGGAAGATTTGTTAAAGCCACGCGGTGATGAAATTTTTGAGTGACGCCGGAAAGGAGAGGAAGATTGAGGTGCATTAATCGACAACGGAAATGCACATTTATCAGATGTACTCATTACATTTTAACCCCCCCCCCCCCCCCACCCTCCCCTCCTCAAAACACCCAACTTTTATTACCGTATTGACTTCTGCCAAAATGAATTTGTCAAAGTGCTTTATTTAACAACCAAAGTAAATGAAACAATGTAATGTTTAAAAATTGCATCTAAGTTGTTCATAATTCTGATAATTTATTACTTATAAAACAGTATTTTTAGCTAAAATGGTGAACATTAAATAGAGACATCATAAACCAGGAATAGTTTTGCAATTTTCAAATAGATTTCCCATCTTTGGTGGTCCATTATTACTTTAGAACAAAATTAAAGGGGCATTTTAGAAAATAATGCTGTTCCAAGGAGGTCCAGCCTTTGTAATTGCCTTGTTGAATAATTTCATTCGAAAATCTCAGATGAACGACAGGTGAGTCAAAATTGGAGTTTACGTTTTATTTGAAATATTTACTTTATAAAACTGAATGCCCTTTTACCATGAATGGTATTAAGTAATAGAGCAAACTCGGCAAATCAGTTAATTGGTTATTAAATGAAAAGCATCCAATCATTATTTATCGGGCCAATTAACTGCCAGCCAACGAAGTCGAAAGCTATCGAATAAGTCATTAATTATTCTGTGTATTCAATGTAGTATTTTATGACCTATACCCTGCTTTAGTAGGAGTGATGATTTATCTGATGTGGACGATTAACTTCAGCTTTATGCAAGAAATGAAGAATACTACATGCACTGCAACAAACAAAGGCATTATCGTTTCATTGCCTTGAATTCGATTTTTATATCACTCAAATACTTCTACTATCTGTTGAAATTGTTTTCGCTTCATAATTTTAGTTCAAGTGGATCTGGGAAGGCCCAAACTAATAGCCATTCACCCCCCAGCGGTAAATTAAGAAAAAAACAATTTAATAGGGATTTCATTATTGCAACATAGAAGTATTGTATAAAATTTGCAATAATGTGCCCAAAATAAAAATGAGGCAGTTTGATAGAAGAGCGTCAATGACGCATCTAACAATGATTTTTAAACTCCTTTAACAAGTATTTTACTAACCAATACAAATTGGGAAAATTTATTAACCTTAAAATTTGTGCAAATTTTAAGAAATAGCAAGTTTGCTTTCTTGAGAAACCTCAAAGTAAGAAAGAGAATTTTCCTATTAAATCAAAATTTTCAAAAGAATAAAGAAGTATGGAAAGGCGAAACGCGAATAAAAGGAGCCTTTAGAAGTTAATCGGAAGAAATATGACGGTCTTTATTTTGAAACAATTCCATCAAGTATGCACTGAACAAAATGTTGTCTACATGGAACATAGCCAGACTGTTTTTACTTCTTTCCACTTGCTCCTAAGTCGCCATATCTGTCAAAATTCAAAAGGACGTTTAATATACCACCCCCGATATTTATCGTCCATTTATAACTGCGTAATCTATGAATAATTCAATAAACTAGGGGTTTCGGGTGTGTTTATCTTTTGCTAAAAATATCGAAAAAGAAAAATTATTGCGAACATGCTACTTAAAAACCTACCCCCTTTGGGTCCTCATATTCAACTCCAAAAACTTTACATGAAGTATGTAACTCACAAATTCGCTTATAGCTGAAATATAATTAACCTTAAACAATCAGATTTATCGGAATTTGTGAGTGAAAAACTGGCCACTAAATTACTGACTTTCAACTTAGAAATTATCGGGAAGTAATGTGCCGGCCAAGTTGTGCATAGAAGGCGATTTCGGAAGAGGATAAGAGAATCGGAAATCGATTAGCCACAATCTGGACGGGGTTGCCTTGGGTGGAGTTGGTGTGAAGTTAATGAAAAGCTGCTGTAAACTCCAATAAAAAGTCTTTCATATCTCCACCCCGCACCTTTTATCTTTCTTTGATGCCGCCCAAACGAAAACAGAAGTTAAAGTGACCTTGTCCTTTAGTCAGGCTTAGATTTAACTAATGTGAGTACATTTCTTAATACTGGAGTGTGCATTTGTTTCAGTTTATAGGAGGAAAAATAATAAGATTGTAACTAATTCAAAGTGTAGCTGCGATTTTTAATGACCGAAATGTAGTTCAAAGTAGAAAAAGAAGACGAATTTGAGGTTGTTGGTGTATTCTGGATAATTTAAGATTTCATTTAATAGGTAGACGAAGAGTAAAGACGAAAGACCAAAATAACTAAATAAAATTATCTGGTCAACACATGGGATAAAATGTGAAAACCCATCCCATTCATATGATGGAATTTGATCGGAAGAAGCTTTAAGGGGTTGAGTCCAATAAAATCGAATTGAAAGCTTAAATGTAGCTTTATGAGGTAGGTACCTGCCAAGGTTACCACAAATACACTCTTCACCAAATAGACAGTCCAGGTATATTTAACTAGAACAGCAAAGAGGAGGAGGAGGTTACTGTGATCTTCAATAAATAAAATCTCATCTAATCATCCCTGACCTTCCAATTGTGCAAAATTAGCATAGAAATAAGTGGTCAAACGGTACTTACCTATGAGCAGAAGGCGAGGTTTCCATGGCATCACTTCCAACACTTCCTTGAAACGTTTTGATGATCTTCATATTAGCAGATCTAGTGGCTTCTACATCCTTATTTAATGAATCCAGGCGTTGAGTGCATGCTGCGATGGCCTGGTTGAACTTTTTGAAAACTTCCCAGTGATGAGTCATATTAACTTGCAATCTACGATCCATTCGTTTGCAGGTCATGGAATTTCCCACTTCATCTCCAGCTCCGAGACGCTCACAACGTGTGCATTCGAGATCTTCCACTCCGTGCATTTTTCCAGATGCGGAATATCGTTGCAATTCCTGATTTACTACAGAGAGGAGATTAACTTGACGTCGCAGAAGTTGGCTAATCTGTTGGTTGGTACTTTGAGGTTGACAGAAAAGCATTTGGATCACGTAGAGTTGGAGAGTTGAAGCTGTCTCAGTGTTAGAATTAAGGCTTTTCATCTGCGAAGCCTCGGAATTGCAGTTGATATTTCGGATTAGGAAGGACTGTTGGTGATGCTGTTCACTAGAACCAATGAGACGACACAGATGATTGTAGAAACCGTCTGTAAAGTTGACGATCGTGTTTAGCGATGAACCAGAATGGGACAAGCAGGTCTCAACATAGTCCCATTTCTTTGACTAAAAGGTTATTATATGATTTATTAAAACAATAACTGCTAAATGCAGCACTACAAAAATATGGGGAAATTAGCAGTTGTTTGGTTTGATATTTTGGGGTCCCTTTTAATGAGTCCGAATAATTTTGACATATTATAAGGAAAAATTATTTTCATATAATAATTTTTTACTTATATTAATTATATTTACACATATTTTCTTAAACTAATTACCATTCCCTTCAATATAAAAGTGACGTAAAAGAGCCGCCGGATGTCTCCAATCTTAACTTAGTCCACAATCTTGCTAGAGGTGAATAATCAGCGTCTGGAGAATCTGAAACATTTCAAGTGAATTTCTGTAAATGGGAAAAAAACCTAATTACGTACAATTATAAAATATTTTGAGCTTTCATCTCCTTATCCGACAGATATTTTACCTGAAGCAATATGAACCAGTTCATACTCCACACCGATCGAATTGAATTGAATGACTCTTTGTTGAAAAAATGTGAATTCGTACGTTTTTTAATTCTTCTCTGACTGGGATTTCAACTTGAATCTCGATAAAACCTGTAGACTTCTTTGAGACGCACAACTATGGTGTAGTGAATGTGGGAGCAGGTTCTAAACGTGGAACAGACTGGATCCCTACTACAAATATCTGAATTTCTCCATCTTAATGTCTACGCCAGCATGCTTTTCTTACATTTAATCAGTGTGTTCACGATGGATAATGCTAGAAAACAAAATAAATTCAAGAATTCGTTCTTTGATACGATGACAATATTGCCATCTGGATCTATGTTACATTATCTTGAACATTAATGAAGTTCTTTATTTACATCCGGAGTGAGTGAATATTTTTTGACACTAAATACCGATCGAGTGGATTTCAAAATGCTCAAGCGATGATTTTACCAAAAAAACATTTAAGATGGCTTCTCTATTTTCATTCAGAGAATTTATTCGAAATTTTTCCATTTTTAAGGAGACCATTGAGGCATGAGCAAGTTTAGTCAAGGAAAACAATTCGAAAATTAAGATGATTAATGATGTCTTGATACTGTAATTAAATAGAGAAAGGTGGATAAAATTGCCTTTTAAACTCACTTTTAACTATTAGTGAATTTTTTTGAGAGACTAATTAAATTCATTATTCCGATGGACGAGTAGATACTTAAGTTTACTCCAAATATTTCTGCAATGTTTATCTACATTGTGTGGGCGTTTTACTAATACTATTTTTGCGCTTGGCGTTTAGTGACATCGGTGTAGTTATCCTCTATCTGTCATGTCATTATCGATTACTGGTTTGCACTGGACTCTGTCCTGCGATGACTCCAGACTCTTCCTGACTATCTCTATCGCATTTCCACGTCTGCTACACACCACGCTCTGTTAGCCTCTGCGAAAATATTTAGACCAAAGGGCGCATTCTAACCATAGAGATTTAGTATCTAAAATATGATCACACTGAAATTGAAGGCTGATAGACAAATGAGCAATTTGTGCCAATCCCTAGAAAAGAAAATTTCCCATGCTCATGCCATTCAAATGGCGCAAGATTGTGAGATTGGGTGGATGCGGCTGGCCTAAATGCATGACAGCGGAACCCACTTTCCTCTAATCAACTAACCTCGTTTAAGGTGAATAATAATGAATTGCTCTGCTGAGTTAAAATATACCTTCGCAAGTCCTGAATGCTAGACAATTACATCCGAATTCATTGACTAAATCTGGCCTGATTCTGTCATAAACTTCGCTTAGATATATATTCAGTACTGATAGAGACCCTGAATTACTAGCAAATTGCTCTCAAATTCATCACTTTTCCAAAAATAGCGAAAATTGTATTTGCATGAACTGAGTTGTTTATCCTCAAAGGAATCATCCTGTGATTTTAAGAAAGTTAAACACCCGACAAGCGGTTAAAATGCGCTAACCGCATTGTCAAATAACTTATACCTAGTGAACTAATGAGTATCGGTGACCTGCTGTAGTTTAGTCTAGCATCCTACCTCTGTTTTCTCGTATGTTCGTATACTTTTATTGTAATATTAACTGCTACACAATTTCAGTAGATTTCACACTATGAAGAGTTGCAATTTTCAGCTCACAATATTTTCATTGAATGAATGCAGCTAACTTAAACTTACCGGCTTCCGTATTTCTGATCTGGTTAGAAGTTCTAGTGCCGAATACCTTGTAGGAAAGTTATGCCTTTCCATCCCTCTTCACATACAAGCCAGTCTATAAACACTGGCTACTGTAGACAAGCTTTCGATTCAGTGCATGGGATATACTCTAAGATTTGAATTCCAGAACCTGAACTTTCCATTAAATAAATATATCATAACCCAAGTCAAAAGTCAATTGAGCGTTTGCAGTTGCTTCTCGTAAAAATGCACTTTTTCTTTTTAATATTGCGAGCAAAACTATTAATATAGTAAATAATATCATTTTAATATAATAAAATTAACGTGGGCAGTCCGAAATGCTTTTATTTTTGGATGAAAATATTTTGTCAGAAATGCAATGAATGGAGATTATTTGTTCATTTTTAATGTACCAAAATTTTGCTGATATCTGATGAAAATAAATAATGTGCAAAAGTGAGCCTATACCTCGGTGGTTAAATTTTATTCTCGACTAAAAATTGAATTTGGAAAGTAAAGGATGAAATGAATGGAGGTGAATTAGCAGCTTACAGATGACTGAACACAGCTCTAGAGAAGACAGCACTAATCAGGCGGTAACAAACCACTGTTCCGATATATTGAGATTGCCTGGATCAGTAGGAACAGGAAATTGAAATCCTCCTTCTGCGTCCCTCCTCCAACTCATTCCTGTCATCTCTAGCCCTCTTTCTGCCTTTTACCGACTGTCACAAACTGCACTTCCACTTCAAATTTTTCGTCCTCTCTCTCTCTCAAATTAATTTCCGCCTAAATTACGATAGGCGTAAGTTGGATGGCGTGTGTTTAATTTCATGAGTGAGATATGAATGTTCCGCAATTTATTAGTAATCGATTAAAACAACTTATAAAATCTATTTAAAAATTAGCCCGAATTCTTCTTTCCATAGGAGTGGAGAGAAAAAAAATGTCAAGAGTTTGAAAGAGGCGGGCTTTTTAGTTTGAAAAGCTGTAGGATGAATTTTTTTCCTCGTGAGGATGCAGAAAGACATTCCTGTCAAATGCTCTTCGCTTCTAGAAATGACGTCTGTATAATTTTCCATTGTCATAACGGACAAAATTGACGCATGGTGATCTGTGAATTTCTTTGAAAATAGGAAAATTAATCAGATATGTTTTGGATTAAGAAGGAAAGATGCTGCTTTAACTGTGCTTTAGAGCTGTTGCCCCCATATTTACCTAGAAACAAAATTGGGTTAATGTTTTGAGTGTTCTGAATAGAATTATGGAATAGAATTAGCTACTTTGCACTGAATTTCTGATATTTGCTCTTCAATGTTCACGCCCCACAATTAAGTCCCTTTGTATAATACCACTATCCATTTTGCATTTAAACACGCTAACTGCCTTAATTAAGTGACTGCGTCTTTTGCCCTCTTTCTCTGGGTCCGATCGACTAACTGAGGTGACGGTCTCATTGATTCATCTATTTTAGATTGTACATAACCTAGGCATCATTCTCACGGCAGTAGAATCAATAAGTTTGAACGAAAATGTTTTGATTAAGAGTAAGTTATCTTGATAAGGCAATAGGAAATCTCATAAAACTGTTTAGTGATGACTAAGCAAGGGAGACATAAACACATCTACTACTCTTTCAGAATGACAAATGACACTGAGAGGCATTAAATAACCATATTTCAAGGAGAACACCAGAGAGAAACATACAAGAGTGCTGAGATCCATATCTGGATAGTCATGTCGGGCTGGTTGAGGTCACAGCAGCGCCAATGGTATTATCCCACTTTTGTAATTAACTATTCTTTCCATGTTATAATACATTTAAGTGATGTCTGTAGTCATGAGATCGAGTCCATTAAGTACATTTCCATTGAAATGGAAGATATTTGATTCGGTCTGCTCATCTCTACCTATCCTATTAAAACTTGGTAAGGAATAGTATTCAATACATGTTAAGTGAGATGTTCCATTTTTATAAAATAAGGAACCAAGTAGAGCCAGAAAGTCAACTACCGCTCAGACTGCGTTTTACAATATTTAGAAAAAAAATATTTGAATAACAAGAGTGTTGGCACTTAAAAATGGTTCACTTAGTATAGAAAGAATCTTTTTAAGGATAAAATATGCAGTAGGCGACGTGTGCACATCTATCACCTCAAGAGTCGCGAGAACTTTGCACATCCCCGTGGAGTTCCGGCTTCACCAGAAATTCTTGCAGACTTTCTCAAGCTGTTCCAGGATACTCCAAACCCCTTCAATGAAACTCGGATGCATTCGTTACTTAGCTCTTAGGCCAAAAATTATAGCTGTTCTAAATCATCGACTAGCTCGTGATTGTATCCTCTTCATTATACCTGTTTCATTGGCTGATTATCTTCCAGCTCTAAAATTCCCAAAAATCTTTTTTTCTCCGTACTGCCTTTCTTTAGTCCGACCCCGCCTGAGACTAGCTTTTATCATTTCATAAAATCTCAGTGCTACCTAAATTACCCTTAATGTTATTAGCAATTGGCCAATTTTAGGATCGCTTTTGATATTAATGCGAAATTTTAAAAGGGCAATTTATACTTGATCTTATTATAATTATTTGTGCATTAATATGAGCAATGACCTGAGCAGGGCGAGTACATAAGAATTTCAAAATTTTTAAGCATTATTTATTGCATCTAATGCTATCAAATATTTATTTGTCATAAATATGCGATGAGAGATTAATAAATTTATAAGTAATGCATTCCAAAATTTAGAAAAACATATTACTGCCAGTTGATTATTGCCTTACACATTGTGGAAAGTAAAACGCTAACATGGCTGAATCAAGGAATCTCATTCTCGTTCAAAAAGTCTCCAACGTGTGGCCGAGCTACTGATCGCGTTAAGAAGCAAGTGGAATCGTGAGTGCAGAGACCTCTAAATCAACCAGCGATCAGTCGTCGCTGCATATTCAGTCAAAGCAAAGTTGTATTGAATGAATAAGCTCTGTTCCAGTGACGCGCAACCAGATAAGCGATATTCACTTCACCTGTTTTGTCTTCTCGTTACTGTTGAAAGAGCTAAGCCAATTTCGGGAACAATTTCATTCCAGAGAAATTTGCCACAGAGATTGCTGAGGTTTAATCTAACCTTGTTTGTGCAGTATCCGCTACAACACCCCCCCCCCTGCTCCCGCCCAGATATTTTAAACAAAAGGAAATGATACATTATCATAAGGTAATAATCTCTTAGCCCACAATATAAAAGATAAGCGCCCTTTCACCTGAAATCCCCTTACCTTAACATCGTCTCATGTACCGTAGATTTAATTGGGTAAATACTGAAAAAATAATTTATTTCTTAATACATACTCAAAATTCCTCTATCGTTCAATCAAGGTAATTTACTATTTAAACCGGCTCTGTTTTCGTATAGATTAATCGACTGGAGAGTGCCGACTCAAATTAAAAGTGGTCGTTTTGTATTGACTTTTTTGTCAAAAGGCAAATTTTCAAGAAGCAGAAAATGTGCTAAATTTCTAAAATGTGTTTTTTTTCCAAACTAACCTCAGCAGATGGGGTGATGTGTTGACCAGCTCTGAGTTCTACTAGCCTCTGAAGCATTTCGTCAAAGTCTTTTTTAAGATTGCCAAGTCTAAGTGCTAGGCTTTCAATAACAACTGCAGCGGAAGTATTCTCGAGCCTGAGATAAGCCCACTTTTGAACTAGACGGCCCTTTGCAATTCTGGAAGTGGCACTAAAAGTGGCCGGTTCTTTTAGTTGAAGTAAGCTGGAACTGAAGATGGGTTTGGCGACTTGAACTACCGAACGGATCACGGATCGAAAGGGGTTAACTAAAAATTGAAGTGAAAGGTATAAAATGACGAAGAAATTACTTTACTAACAATGAGAAAGCTTACCCTTAGATTTCGTTAAAGTCTGAATTGGGATTGGCTGAAGTGAATAAAGACGTACGTATAAATCAAAGCAGAATAAGCTTGATTTTTTTTGTTTGTACACTTACGGTGTCAGAGTAACCGACTTGAATAAATGTATGAAACTGGGAACCGACAAAGAGTTCATCATCTTCTGGAGTTGATTGTAGGATGTCTATCGATCTCTCATATTGCTTCAGGCCAATTCGAGAAGATATTGGTTGATCTCGATCACTATCCACAGAGAGGTAGAAGCCAATAATCGCTTCGTTGGGCACGAGATATTCATGCTCCTCTGCGTCTAGTATTAATCGAAGCTCTCGAACTAAAGTGGAGGATTCGATTAAGCGTTGCCGCGTAAAATTATAAGCCAAAGCAAGCCACAGTATTTTGCAATATTTTTTTAGGAAACTGATTAACAGAAAGGGGCGTAGAAGTGATTTTGAAATTCAAATAGCCAAACATCATTTGCTTTTTGTGTTTGGATTGATTCATGATCTTCTCCCTGGTTTTCTGAGCAAATTAATCAAATTAAAGTGCTCAATCTTTCAATTTCATTTCACTCCTTTTACTTCAAGAAACAAGAAATTATGACGTTTGTAGTTTACAGGCGTCAATCAAACTTTTGCATTTCTACAGGCAATGGGAAGGCTAAATGAGGCAAGTAAAAAGGCTTAAACGTGCCATAATTCTTTGGATTTTTTCAAGGTAAACTCAGTAGATTGTTGGTAAGTGGCAATAGAGATTGTCAATAATCTGCAAAATAAGCATGATTCCAGTTCCTTTCGTCTGCAGCTTCTTAATTATGTTCCACACACTGGGAGCATGATCAAGTCCGCATATGAATGAACATCACCACTGTTTAACTGTGCGTGTGGCAGAATACGAGATTTCCATCAGAGCGGCTTTACAATTGTAAACACTTTCTTAAGAAGGCGGGGAAAACTGGTGTGCTGAGAGCCAAGCACAGCTTAACGTCGGGAGATCGGGATTAGAAGTTACACTTCCAAATCGAAGGCAACTTAAGAATAACTTATGACACTCTACTTCATCTAACTTTCATCGTCTAAAGTCTTGATGATTGTCGAGTATCTCGTTTCAATTGCTTTGCAAACGATTTGATTATATTCTTGGCAAAATTTCGATTGAGTGTAAAATATTTCGCGTCAATTGAGTTTTAATAGTTAGGAAAAATATTCGATTCAATTGCAAGTAGTGTGAAATTCAATTTTGGTGTTAGAAAAAGGGTAGTCTAATTAAAAATATTTCTTGAATGTAAAATTAACTTTTAAAGTGATGAATTACAAAGGTGCGCGCGGGAGTTTAATCTTCCGGAAGGAGCTCATGCACAAAAGCTGTCCTAATGAAGAAAAGGGAAAGAAATGGCGATTGGCGACGGGAATATTGTATTGTTGACGACCAAACCCTCTCCCCACCCCTCCTCCCTCCCAGTCTGTCAGTTTCTGTGACTGCTCCGACGCTTCCATCTCTGATTGATTATTTCTCACCTGCTGGATTTCCTATCACCTAACAAAGGCCAGAACAAAAGGTCGCCTTGGCGACAAAATTAAATAGTAAAAAAGGTTGTGTTTATTGTAGACAGGCCACACTACCTTGGAGTTGAGGAATGTCATTATGCTTATTCCTCATAATAAGACAGTAAGAACGGAGTTTACGGGGTCATTTTTATGCGCTAATCTAGGAATTATGGTTCTCAATTTCTAAAGTTATAGAAGTATGGAGGTGTGGATAGTCATTAAATTTCAACCAACAAGCGACATGACATTGACATCAAACTCAGAAACAAAGGATGTAGGTATGTAGTGATGTGGAAACGAAAAAAGCTACATCCTAAGCCAGATCCTATATTCTCAATCTGTTTATTCTCGACTGGAGCGATAAATTATCGCGGGTATTGCCCATAAGTATTAACACTGTTCCTAGTGTGCTTTCGCTCTCATTTAGCATGACCGACCCCATTTCCTGACTCCAGTCCTTTCTGCATCCCGTATTGGACACCTGGTCGTTATGTAGATGTTATAACTATAGTTACCTTTTCATGACGATTATCTATCCATTGCCTTGGTGAATCAAGCTGTCTACATTGACATCTGTATCTGAATTCTGTTATGCCATATAGAGTAGAGTAGCTGATGGTCGCAATTGAAAGATCCTGTTATTTGGGCAACTTTAAATAATTTATGGCGTGTTCTAGTATTATTGTTTGGCGTTAATCAGTAAACTTCCTTTTCATGAAGGAGTCCATAAATTATGCATGCAAATTTCTTGAATTTATTCGAGTGCTTCGAGATCAAAACATTACATTTAAATTTTCGCACATTTAGGGCCTTATGTAGTGAACAGCATTTAAGTAATGAATTTAATAACTCAATTTACCCAGAATTCCAGTGAAGCATAACTCCAAATAGCCTGATGTCGGTCCCCACTTCTGCACTCTCTCCTTGATTCACCATTATTATACCATTTTGTCACGGATTTTTCTTCTGTATTTTAACTTTGTAGGCTTCCAGTCATAGGGCGATATTAATAAAAATTTGTCTCTCCCTAGAAATTCTCATATTCCAGCAGCCCTATTTTAGATGCAACTTGGGCGTACAAGTAAGATGAAAATAACGGCAGAGGAAAATTACTCAAACTCAAGTCATCATGTCTCAAAAACATTTTATTTGGTATTTGAATGCCCTAATATCATTGCTTTTCATATATTTTAGCATGCAAATTGAGGTTTTGGGGAAAAAACAGCTTTGCATATCATCATTCATGTTGATGTTTATTAAGAGAGATTAAACCTTCAATCTTTCCACCGAATGTATCCTTCCAACGTTTAGTTCAAGAGTTGAATAATCACGAAGTAAGTGCGATCAAAGAAAATGTTGTGTTTTTACCAGAATCATTTTTCCTGGATCTTAAGCCTTCCATAAAGATCCAAACTACAATATTTTTATTATAATTTAAAAACTTAAATTAATAATTTAATTCAAATGCAAAACTGAATTCCCAAATACAAATACGAATCTCTGGGAACTAAATGGCTATTTCCAAGAAGGTTTCTTTGCATACCTGCTCTTAGTATTGAGTTGAGTTCAAAAACGGTTAATTTCTAAAGATGAACATTGAGTTCAGGGTAAATTGAGTTAAAGCTTTAGTTTATCGAAAAATGAAATGCTGAATCATGGATAATTTGTCTTATTTCCAAATTATTTAAAATTCTATTTGCCTAATAAAAATTACATTGTGATCTTAAATATTTATTGAAAAGTTTCTCTCCAGAAGGATCCCGAGATTTGTAAATACTAAGAACGCATCAAAACACCCGCACACAATAAAGTTCTTGAAACTAGTTCCTGAATTAGAAGGTGGTGATATGATCTCATTGTACAGTTGCAGACTCAGATAAATCTGAGGGTATTCAAGTAATGCTATGCAAAATTCAACAGCTAAGGTCCCATGTTCAATTTCGGTAAGTTGCAACTTTAAGCACGTAAATCCTTGTGTGTAATAAAATTGTCAAATTTCGATTCTTCTGATCTACTGCTTCTATGGAGAAATAAAATTCAATTAAATGATGATATGCTTAAAGTGGATGAATTCCTAATCATTGCCAACTATTTAGCAAAATCCATTGTGGCTGAATGTCCATTAACATAGAAATTTCATATAAACCTTGAGTCAGCACGTTTTTCGGATTCGTTATCGCTCAGCTTAAAATGAAATCACTTAACTATTGGCAAATCCATTTTTATATTTGATGAATAGGTTACGAAAAAACTAAAACGTTTGAAGGGAAATCAGTGAACAGGACTAACGCCAAAGTATATCAGTTTCACCACCACCACCAACGCGATATGAGGAGGGCAAAATACTCAGGTGTAAAAATTCTGACTTTATTTTGAAGAAAGAACGAACGCGTTGGAGAAAACGAAGGGAAAATAAAACAGGAGCACCTTGTCGTGTAAAAAAAGTGAATAGTATATACCAACAGATTGCTAAAGCATTTTTCCGCTTCAAAATCAAGGTAGCTTGTGTGATGTTATGCAGGTGTGTGTCTTAGCAAGAATGAGGAAAACCGCGAACTTTCATTCAGATTTTTAATATCATAGAGGACGTGAGATCACTTCTGGTTCAAAAGCGAAAATGAGAATGAATTATGACAATTTGGCTTTGTCGTCTCCATTGTCGAATCTCTAAATCTCCCCTCCCCTCACCCCTCCCTCCTCCACGACTTACATAAATACGCCCTTTTGACAATCGAGTGACAGGGAGTCGCAACCCCCCCCCCCCAGCCCTCACTTCTTATCCCATATATTGGCACGATTTAGATAAACTAGAGCCAGTTGAATTTAAAAAAAATATATACTCTCTTCTATTGGACTGCCGTTTAAATTTTTATGTCGATGTCTGAAACTCTGACTTCGCTTGCAAATGCGTATTAGGGAAAATAAGAACTCTGCCAACCTTCTTTTTGGACAGTATTAACCAAAACCATTGGCACTCATGCCACCGAATATGCACCGGTGAATGTCGATCTCACAACCTCGGATTTCACCCATACTACTGATTTACGTGCGGATATGACGATCTCAATCACTGCTTTTTTGACCTCAATATTTTTTACGCGGTTTGTAGAAGAAAATAGCACTTGGAAAGGCCAGTAATTTGTGATTTATTGATTTTAATTGCAACCAAGTCTTACATTAATTAAATACTCTTTTCCGAAGTGAGCAATTTGGAAATTCTTTGTTCGTGTGAGTGGGAACAAGGTTGAGTTGTCAAAATTGACAAGGTGAGTATTGGCTTTTACAAAGTGGAATTTACTCAGACAGAAAAATAAAATCTGACCAATTAAGAAGTCGAACTTTCTCGATGACTCTTTACTTGTTGAAGACGATTTGCCATCTTTTTTGTTTCTGCAGCATCTCAACTCAAGCATGGAAAGGGAAGAAGAGAGGTAGGGAGGGGAGAGGGGTGTAGAGAGAACTTTCAGCTTGAATTATTGTGCTAAATTGACAAGAAGAAGAAGTAGAAGAAGTGGGTCTATTTCCGTGAGGAGCTTTCGATCTAAAAAAATACTTTCCGGTTTTGGGAGGAGTGATCACACCTTCTCACTTCTCTGTAAACTTCAATTTCTGATCAGTATTTTAACAAATTTTCAAAATAACCTTAATGCAATCTATCGAAAGCATTCATTCCCACTTAAAGCTGTATGAAGAATAAACATTTGACTGTGCGAACGACTAATGCCAAGGACAATTCAAAGAGACTACGAGTCATTGGATAACCAACCATCGGAAATATTACTAGCAGACTCCCCTGTTCTGAGAAAAAAGTATCACAGGCTATTTGGAAATAGAATGTTTGCAAAGTCACGTAGAATTGCTTCAATTTTTCAGTGTGAAATGCGTACTTGATAATTGATAAAGAAAGTTATGACATAACGATGGCTTGAAACTTCCGAGTTCTTTTATGTGATTTACCTCTTTCCTTTAAATTTCTCAGGCATTTCAAGAAATACATCTGTCTGCCTAATCCTTTTAATGCAATCCGAAGTGGAAAATGACGCACAGTCAAAAAAAGGAGGTACTTAATTACGGCTTAATCCCTCGTTAAACTTAAGGAGTACTACGGATCAGTATAAAATTCTAATGATCGCTCTTTACATTTCATATATACCTGTAAATTTGTGACAGAATGCTTAGTCAATAATGTAGGTAACCGAACTCCTAATCTCAACTCGTTTGCAGCCCACAAAAGACAACTAAATGAATGTCCCGGGAACAGCCACGTTCCTGCCTATCAAGCCTGGTGCCTATATCCCCTTTATTTAAATATTTCATTTCAAATTTCAAAGGGTATCATGGCTTTGTTTTCAATAACAGGAAATAAAAGTATCCATTATTAAAGAAAGTCACATAAATTATTAGCCAAAACAATCAGACATAATGAGACATAATTATGGCCATCTGTAATAAATAATTGATTTTACAATCGACAGCTTACCAGAGGAATTTAGCGATATTCTTGAGCAAAGTCTGTTGAAGTTGAGGACGCTTTCAAATGCTCCAGATCCACATTGAATTCCGTTGATCAGACAGCTAAAATGGAAATAATTTCTCTAAATGTATGCATTACGAAAAATTTTTTTTTGAATACATTTTTCTTTCCACGAGCATTTTGATATGAATGATTTGACAAAATTCAATAATCCGAATGTTTACTAAGCTCTAATTCTGATAATGACGTAACTTGCAAAACTCAACCAAACAGACTTCCGAAGGAAATAGTCGGTTGCTCTTAGGACAATACAACAGCCTTTCTCGCATGAGAAGACGACTAGAGGACAAAGGGAAAGAGGTTGAAAGAGGGATTGGAATCAAGTTGGGAGGGAAATGAAATAGTTAGTACTGAGTGATTAGAACTGGGGATGTGGTACAGATTGTCTATTCAGGTTAACACAATTCCTTAATGAGCAACCAATAAGAAAACATAGGCCCTAACTCGTAACATTTCAAGGCCATTCAATTTATACCAAACCATTCAAGCACGTTGAAGTGCGGTATTGGAATGTGCGAGTAGACCAACAAATGTGAACGCATTTAAACTTAATAACTTTCCCTCTAAACTTGTCTATCGGAGACAGAGAACATCTAAAATCCCAAAAGAGACCTTTCACTGTCAACTGCTATAATTATTGCCAACTATCTCATTTCCTTGTGATAATAGAAACATTAAATGCGATGCATCAAACGCGAGATTTTAAAATTGTTTATTGTCATGCAAATCTCATCATGATTATCCCTATAATTTTATTACTATCATATTTGAGGATAGTTTATTAAAACTTGGGAGAATACTAATCAATTCGAATGCTTAATAGTTAAATTCAAATTCTTTTAATTAGCCCATATTCTCTGTCATTATTGGTCTACTTAAATTCATTCCTCACCGTAAACACAGTGCTATTAAATAAAGGAACATATTCAAGGTTCTCAAAAAAAACAGCCGCTACTCAACTTTCCTAATTTTCTTTAGACCTTTAAACCTCCCCTCCCCATCCCCCCCCCCCCCCCCCACCTCAATTAACCATCTATATGGCATTTTTAAACATATGTAAAAATAGTAATAAAAAATCGCTTTAAAATAGCAATAGTAAGGAGCGTAAGCTAATGGCGAAGCGGTTGAGGTAATCGCCTGCAAAACCAGAAGAGACAACTACACCATTCCAATGTTGACTGGTTTCCCTTATTTGTTATAGATGATTCAGTCTCCGGGCTTCTTCCAATGGTGAAAAAATTGAACGCCCATTTTTGCTACTGTACTTGGAAAATACACATATTCTCTGGTCTTCTTAGACTACTATTCAGGGTATGCTAGGTCTAGTACAAGAGTGCTTCGTAAGAAGCGTAAACCGTTTCCTCCAGTAATGTCTTCATACCTGAATTCAAAATCTTCAAATCCAGAGTCCAACATTTTTAATGTTTTTTGCTAATTAATAGGCGCGTCACTCACAGTAGATATACAAAGGCAGTAAACGTGCACATTTACATATTTCCGCGCATTTACGCAACGCAAGGAAATGACCCCACGCTACGTAGCGTGACAACCAGTCTGCGTGATAACTCCAAAATCGAAATCAAAATTAAAATGAAAATCAACAGGAAAATGTATCTCGAAAATCATATTTTGATAATTTATATTTGGCGCTATAGACATAATGAAATCTAAATTTAACATTTTTGAAAAAAAAATTTGTGCACTTAAACATTAACTGTGGATGGAAATTGTCTACCAAGTTTTATTTGTAAAATATGTAAGGAAGACTACTTTGTCATTGGGAAAACAACTTTGCTTGATTTTGAATTTTTTAAATATCTTGATTAATTGAAAATGCATTCACTGCTTTTCAAAACAAAAGCATTTAATACAATGCTCAATTAAATTAAAATAAGCTTTCTATAAACCTGTTTTTTGTATTAGTAGAACAAAGGTAACATATTGATTGTTAGCTAACCGCATAAATTTAAATTG
The DNA here is from genome assembly GCA_000469805.3 of Hymenolepis microstoma. Taxonomy (NCBI): domain Eukaryota; kingdom Metazoa; phylum Platyhelminthes; class Cestoda; order Cyclophyllidea; family Hymenolepididae; genus Hymenolepis; species Hymenolepis microstoma. The sequence continues at coordinate 1,019,251 of LR215995.1, read as the reverse complement.
AGCCATCGCATAAATTTGTAAAAATTTTGCCAACTAATCACAGCGGCTAAAAATACAGTAAGTTTCCTTAATGTTTTACGTATTTCCACTAAGTATTAAGACGCCAGGTCGTCATTGATTGCCAACAGACGTCCAGGCTAAAGGATATGAGCTCCACTATTGTGAGGTAGGAAGGAGGCAGGGAGAGAGAGACAGAGAGAGAGGGAGAATATTTTTATTAGCACAAAAATTGGAAACGAAGATATCGACTTTAAAGCCGTCGCGCACAGAAAAGTTGTGGAAAAGCCGCTGTGGAGAGTTGAATAAACATAGGCTAATTAATATGGAAACCTGATAAACATCTTAAGGACCGACTACTGAGACAAACTACGCAGAAAAAACCGGGAAATGATTCATATAAACTATTCCCTCATTTATTGTGGGGAGCTGACTAAAATGCTCGTTTGCTACTACGCTACTTAAACAAATTTAACAAAGTGTGTAGCGATTTAAACAATCGCGAAGGGTAAGAACTATTCAAGTTTGTTGATTTCAGAGGAGTTTGAATTAAAAATGGCCCATTGCTATTCCATTGCTGTACATTAATCATTGTTAAGATAAAAGTACATCAAACAAAACGATATCACAAAAAATGATATTTCCTAATAATTTAACTATCGCTATTATGAGCCATTCAGAAAGTCCTCCAATTTGTATCAATTAAAGCCTTTTTTATGCTCGTTATCAATCGCGTGGTTGATTCTGTATCAAAAAAGTATTTTAAAGTTATTCAACTGAATTTTCTTGAAAAATGGCATTGAGCCAAAATTTCAACTCCCACCAGATGGGACTAATTTAGCACTGACAGGACTTATTGGGTGAACTCGATTGGGTGTCAGTCAGAGACAATTGTCAACTTAGTAGTTTACGGTTTGCATTCATATCAATGCAGTCAACATATTGGTTCAATTTGTAAGTGTAGACGTCAAGATCGAAAAATAAATTCACTTTCGGTGGACCCTTTTTACCTGAGCAACTTCATGAGCTTCATGAGCAACTTGTGAAGGAGAAACAGGCAACTTGAGGAAGGTTTCCCTTGCTTTACTTCATTTTAGGAAGCAGGATGGAAAAATGAAGTGGACATATTTGCGCGATCTCTAGACGTAACCAACACAGATTACCACCTTTAAAAAATCGTTCCCAAAAATAACATAAAATGAAAATGAAGCACAAAGGCATTTAGATAATAATAATCAATATTAAGTACCTGTTACCTGGGTCACGTTGTTGTTTCAATGAAAGAACTTGCAACTTCAGTTAATATTTAGTCATATTAGCAAACAGATCCCTTTCACATGGGGATACTTGAGCAGATTCCACAGGTGTGAATGAGATAGACACCTGGAGTTCTATTGAGCGATTACTTTTCCAAAACAATCCAATATTTTGATAGATACGGTTCTCAAATGCTTTTAAATTGTTAATGGTCCAAATAGGTTTGTCAGAAAGCAAGTTTAATTTCTTGAGATTAAATTTCCCTAAGCAGAAGAAAATTTCTTGTAATTTCGGGCTTACTTTGATTTACTTGTCTTACGGTGCGAAAAAAGGTCAAAAGAACACAGCCAGTGGGGGTTCCATTGAACCACTTCTACAGTTGACACTGTTTTGTTAATATCACCTCCACAATCTGCAATAGTGTGAATAACAGTCAAATTAATCCACGCGTCAGAAAGCACTGAGCCTCGGGAGCAGGAGTTCGCTAAGTGATCCAGGTGGTGAACATGGGCACGTGAACCAACCATTAAATAACCATTTCAAAACTCAAATCCCAAAACCAAATAGGGTTGGGTGCTCCAGTTAGTTCTTTTTCTATTCTCACCGTTTTTGCTCACCTCTCTCTTACTTGACTTTACACTTATCTGATTTGGAGAAAAAAGTGCAGTTTTATCTTACCACGCATCTCAAGCTTTCTTTGAAATCCGTTTATAGCCATTTTCTGATTTAATGGTTTGAAAAAATTCACAATGTTAACATTATGTCGGTTTAAATGTCATTCAATCTATTATAAAAGCTTTTCTAGTCGTAAACTGCGATAGCAACGCATCAAAGACACACGTAAATTCCTCATACTTGAAGATGAAGCTGACTGTGATAGAAGAGACACTCTCCGTCACTTCTAAAATTTTAGTTTGTCATCAAGTAATCTTCAAAAATCGTGTATATATATATATATATATCGATATTTTTTAAATCATTCAACTGAGGTAAACTGACAAAGAATTTTTTCAATTATCATTTTTAGTAAAATGATTAAAATAAGTGTGCTTTTATTAATCATTTTTCTTAAGTTTATTACCAATACACTTTAAAAGCACCATTTTGAGTACCTTTTGAGCATTTCCTGAAAATGATGGGAAATTGCAATCAGCGTTGAGAGACTCTGTTTACTGAGCTCCTTTGCGAAGTCCGGAACTTTCATTGATCCAGTTCGGGTCCCAGTAAGGGTATCGTAAAGGTAGCTTCCACTGGGTAAATCGAATATCGCCGAGCCTCTAAAGGCAAAAAGGAAACCATTTAAAGAGCACTTTTCTTATTTGAAAAATTCCTTACATTTTCTTCCATGGTTCCCATTCTCCTGTTTATAGTTTTCAGGCCAAAGAACACATGATCTTATACAGATATTAATAAAGAAAATTATATTATTTTTTATTGGAAACTTTGATGCTTGAATATTTGAGCACATTATTCAAATTACCCTCATTTCGATAGTTTAAAATTATCAAAAACATTTTCTTTTTTTAATTTCATTTGCTCTTATTTATGCGTAAAATCATCTTTTTATCATTGGCGCTTAGGAAGTGCATTCATCATTTAAAAAAATATTCACTCCACAAAAATGGTCAAATTTATGTTTGCGATAATATCTTAAGAAATCCGGATAAAATATCAAAATTTGTGTAACCAGATTTTAAATACGAATTTCAAAAAAATTTGATTGCATATATATATATATATATATATTTGCCGGTTCTTTCAATAAATTGAACCACTAAGAATGCATATTCAGGTGCTTCAATAAGGAATTGATTCTCGTTAATTTATTTGATGGAAATAAGTAAACTATAGATAAGCAGTCGACCTTGAATGTGAAACCCATTAGCTTCAAAATGGTGGACTTCTTTTGAATTATTACAGAAAACAATGAACTATTGGCATAGTTTTTTATGAGTTGATATTTGTTTCTCATTTATGAAATGTTTTGAAAAACCATTGTTCTCGTTTATCCTATTGATTATTGTTTTCAGATGTTTTCAGCAATTGATTTTTTTATTGATTACCTTAATCCCTTTGTTAACTAAACGCCTAATGTTATATCATATGTCCGTTTTTTATTCGCGAATCGCATACTTCATATGCACAGTATAATATTTGAATCAAGAGACATTTACATCCAGATACTCATAAGTGGAGCTCAGGCTTCAGAGTGTTGACTAGTGTTTTCTTAAGCTTTATGACAAGGAAAGCGCTGCACCAATCATACCTGAATGGGTTTGCATTACAGATAGTGATGTTCACAACTGAAGGGATGTTTGTATTTCTTTGGTGGTCTAAAGAAGTTGGAACTGGCGTTCGTTGGACTAGGAGGAAAGAACGTCGCTTCTGCCATCTATTCGTCCATGCGCAGATCTGGTAGACGCAGGAGATTAGAATCAAAATGACTGCCAGTAGAATTCCAACTCTTCTAAAATTATTCACAATTTAATATTAACAATAATTATATGACTTCTGTATAATTTTTGAAACAAGCCTAAATTGGAGGACTTTTTATACACATGATTCATTTTATAAGATGCACTACTTTAGACTTAATTAATTGTCTTGGAGAAATCATAATTGTGCTTCCACTAATTAATTTTTCAAATATATAAAAGAACTTTTAATTAAATTTCAAAAAATATCCGATGTTGTAAGAGTACTTGCTATTAGCCATAATTGAAAAATTCTATGACTTAATCATTTCATTTTATTTTTTTTTTTAAAAGTACTTTAGATTTTACATTTGGTGGGAATGCATACAATAATGATTGTTTATTATGGATTTCCTTGACTATTTCGCATTGAACTTTTGCACCACGTAAGGTAGATACGAACACCTGAGTATTGACCTTGTCAAATCGCATAATCACAATTCAATTCCCAATTTTTCACTAAGGTGTAGTCAAATGTTTGATGGGAGACCAAATTCAAGCCTCTTTCGCAGCACTGAGCACTTTCGGAAACTTGCCAATTTATCAAAAAGACTTTCCCATCTTTTTGATCATCCATTATTTCACTCAATTCACTTAAAGCAGATCTAACATCACCTATGAGAGCTTTTAGGCGATCCAGAAAAAGTGTCGATCGGAATTTGACTTTTCAATTTGCAAAGTCAGCTTTCCTTCTGGTTAATGGGTAAGGCTTTTGTGACATCCACTTCACCCACCTCGTCTCTTGGTCCACTTTCGCATCAGGAAAGTATACCCTGCTCTCTCGGTTAATAATTTAAATGCTCAAGAGTTTACCTTTTCTACATTATACGTAAATTTTAGCAATTTTATAGTTATAACTAGTAAAGTTAATGAGTGCACTTGCAATTAATTATTTGTAAAAAATATAACCAAAAACTCATACTATCTCTATCTTGATAAAAAGCATCTCAATTTTTGCTCTACAATACGCGCACTTTTTAAAAATAATAATATTTTCTGTTATTTTATTATTGGAATTTACTTCTTCGTTTTGGAAGAGAAAATTGATTTAATATTCCACATCATATCCAATATCTAACAATTTATAATAAAATGTACACAGATATAAATAACGCTTTAAATTGTAATTTTAATTTAATTTAATATCTTAAAATAAAGCAATTATGGGCTCATTTTACATTTAATTTCAAATTTCGCAATAAACTTTTAATTTCGCTTTCATCATAAAAAGCCCGAATTTTATTCTCTCGTCGCGTTTATGCTAAAACTGGCATCTCACTAAACGATGCTAAACTTATTTATTCAAGCAACCGAAAGGCACAATGTTATATAAAATACCTGGAAGTTAGGGTTTCACTACTATTTTGAAAATAGATGATGGTAAGAGCGGCGAAAGAAAGGTGATTCTTAGTTACTTACACTAACCACTTTCGCCGACGAAACTCTTTTTCCCTATGTCGGTTTTGTTCAGGATTCCACTTTCTTGGATCCGCTCTAAATTGGTTAATATGTGCAGGAAGCGCGATGACGTGAGTTGGTGGTTGAGATTTCGCAATAGACATCATTTCTGGAGGTTGATTGGTCAAAGTTGAGGAAGTTTTTCCTGGAGCCTCTCTCAATTCAAGCGCAGCTACTTTAGCCATCCCGACAAAGGGTTTTCGCGAGACATGATCGGTTACCTCAGTGAAGCAATATTGACCGTGGTACGGATTTGCGGGAATACATTCTTCGTTATTGAATACAAGGTCGTGGGTGGGCACTTTACAACGGAGATTCTGTTGGGGGGTGGATGAGGTCAAATCTTTTCGAAGAATCCCAAATTCTACTCCGCTTTTCATGACTGTCCTCTATGATTAATGCTAAGTCTTAATTCAACGTGGCAGAGGTGATTTGAATACTACTCAGTCGACAATTCTTATTGGCTCAACTATGGCCAATCAGAGGACGCAGAAAACTGAGTGCCACGGTATTATCTGAGTGCTCACGCAAATAAAAGAAAAATACACTACAGTAAATGCTTACAGCTTTTACTCTACGCGGAAAATCTATTTCTAAAGAATATTATATAAACACCTATTTATTCTCCTTTTATGGCAAATTGTTAACAGTACTTGATAAAAATACAGGAAAATTTTTAACATTTGTTCATCATTTATTTTTAATTTCCAAGTGTTCAAGTTTACATAGTTGATCAAATTAACCATACAATAAAAGTTATTGAATGTGCTTATTTCCGCATTTCTCTCCAAAATAAACGCTCTTCCTGGTAAAATGATACATTTAATTTAGATGACTTTTGGACTTATGGAAGTGATATATTTGTACTGATCTGCATATGGTTGTGTCAACCATGAAAATTTTGACTGATCCAGATGAACAATTTTGATGACAAGATTCATTTCTAGGTCCATTTTCGAAAGGCACTTCCACTACTCTCCCTTCAGGTTGAAAGAATAAAACAGGACACCGTCCAGTTTGCCCAGCAATAATTTATCACTAAATCAAAACACTATTAGAGATAGAATCACGTGGGGGCGACTATAACGTCAATCCAGTCTACTAACAGCAAAATTTTAACTTTAAAATGAGTTATTCTTCCAAAATATTATTGTTGATTCAAATTTTAGAATGAAAAATTCTTACAATAGATGGTACTCTAAGTAAATGTGGAATCGTAAATGAAAACATCATATATATAACCCTTATTGTCTAGACTTAGTGTGGCGGTAGTGCAGGAATCAAAATTCTCGTCTGCAAACTCAGATGTCATTGGTTCACTGTGAGAAGAATGGCCAGCCACACTCATTAAGGAGGTTGGCCAAAATTCCATGTCCTCTTATATCACCCTCTACTCGAAGAAGGTGAAGAAGTAAAATATCACTCCAAAGGGGCTTGCAAATCAATGCCATTATGGCAAGGCTTAAGTTAAAAATTATTTGGTTATTCATCCATTTCCTACTCAATCTCCATCTACCTGCCTTTTAACTGCCCATTTAAAATAATAATGCAATCTTACTTGCTAGAATGCAGGTTGAGAAACCGTACTGATTTCTGATAATACCTTATTTCTACTCCTGACTGTAGAAGTAGCCAACCATTTATTCAACTCAATTTACCAACAGGTCGTAAACACCCGGAACACAATATCATCTAGAAAACTAGGGTTCATGTTTTGAAGAATGTAATGTTACTTACAGAACAATACTCTTTATGAGAGGGCAATGAGCAACTGTCTCCAGGACGTTACAAAAGATGGGACTAATGCTTCATTTGGACCCTCACACCATTACTCTTTTTTCTAAATTCTACTTGGCTAGTCACCAACCTTTGATTGGAATTTGAGAATAATATAAGTAAGCAGTTTTTTATACCTTCTCCGTTGAGCTAAGATCTCTCAGACTAGAGGAAAGAGGAAGATTTAGAGATCAAACAAAATTTTTGATTGACAAAATAAATTAAGTTATATAATCTTGAAATATGTAATAAACGATTAACCGTCTGGTTAGCCATTATTTGTGGGAATTGCGTCTTCAAAACCGGTTCTGCATATCCAGGCATGGATGTGGGAATCCAATTCAAGTGTGTAGTGGAATAGTCACCTGAATAAGAATGGGTTATTCTCAGAAACCTCTAACACAATGTCGCCTAGTTAGTACGTCCCACTGAAGTAGCTAAGCTACTGCAAAGTTAAGAAACAGTACGAGGAGCACGTTTATTCGCGGTCTCAGTACCGCATGTTATGGTATGCAGGAAGTTTGGTCATAATCAATATGGCGGATTCGCTAAAACAAACGAGGGCTTCTGGATGGATATTTATTCTATGCGTGCCTGCGATGACGTATCCCACAATCGATAATCTAGTTCACAAGAGATGAAGCCTTAGAGTTCCTCTCGTGTTCAACGAAAATACTTGATTAGACAACCTAATAATTATACTTTTTCTTAATTTTGTGAGTCAGGTAATCGATTAAGGAATTTAATCTCTTAAATTTCCTAATTGAAAGGAAAGCCTGAATCTCTGATTTCCATCTGAATAAGAGTTCATAAAGTCCCACTTAAACTATGTAAATCTCTGTACAAATTTTACAAACGGCCATCTATTAATCACCTAAAGGGTCTTTTGTATAGTATATTCTTCACAATTGTGATATTGATCGTTTGCAGATGACATCAAGTAGCTATAAGTCACAGACTTTTCAAACACCCATTAGTGAACGCTTCCACTAAAAAACTACTAAAGTACAAACCGATCACTTTTCCATTAAAAGTGTTCACTTTTAGCTGTCAGGAACGCAAAGAAAATGTCTATTACAGCATATTAGGAGGTCAAGTGCAAACGACCAGATGATTTGCATGATTTTATGTAGGTAGCATCACAGAATTAGCTGAGGTCGAGAAATTATCATCTAAAATTCAGGTATTTGAAACTTTGAAAATGAAGATTTTAGGCTATATGTTATGGAGGACTTCTAACATCACCTTTCGTAGGGGGAGGAGTGGGAAGGGGTGGAGGTATGTGATTTTTTCACCAATGCCAAAGCGCACCTGCAGCATATCGTATATTGACTTTCCCGGGTCTCCGCCTTGAAACGATTCATCTGATCTGCCATCACCATACACATGGTTTTTCTTCTAAAATGTCTATTGAAACGCCTGATTCTCGTACCCTCTGTCTACAAGTGATTTCAATCATCGTCTTATCCGTTAAAATAAACCAAGGTAAACACCCAAAGCGGTTTTATTTTCGGTGAACTTTATCATATTTTGCTCTGTAATAATTCATTAAATTAGCATTAATATTTCTAAGTATAGATAAGTTTGTTAAACAATTTCTATCATTTTGAATTGATCCTGCATGTCATGAGTATAGAGTTGGTTCTCATTCAAATTTCTTTTAATGTGATTGAAAAATTGATTTGAAATTTACCAATTCACTTGAGTATATTCCTTTTGACTATTTCTTGGATTGATAAAATATAATCTACAGCTGACCTAACCAAACGTAAGCACATACAACTGTAAGTTGAGTGTCCCAAAAGGAAAGTCGAACCACAGGAGGTCAGTGGAATCACATGGGCTTGGGTTTGTGGTCAGGCTGGCAAGACGTCTACGACCTCTCGACCTTTTAATCATCAATTTTCTTGGGTCATATTCTGTCTTGCATACGCCTTCTTAACCGTACCATTTTTCATGCTTACTTAACTTATCTATACAAAGTGCTTAAATGGTAATTTCTCAATTGTTTTGAATTTAAGTTAAAAAGTTGGTAAATTAATGGGCTATGCTTACCAAGGACCCAGAAGACCTCAGGGAGAACACGTTTTTACGCATTCATATAGTACTAAATTGTGCGAATTAAGGACGATTACAAATACTAGATGGCACGATGCCCAGGATCCGGATGTTTGAAAACCACACTAGCACTGGAAACATCGCATAGTAATCCTTCTCTAAATTTGTTACAAGATTTCTCTATCCTAGAAAAGTGCTACAATATTTTTTTCATCAAGAGATTCTTTTCCACTGATCACCTTCGAACATTTCTATTAAAAATTAAATAATCATAATGCGTTTTCTTTACAGGTTTCTCAGTAGTAAGCATAAGTCTCTGAATAATGAGTTTCAGTTATTAGAATATAAAAATATTATTGGAATTACTAAACAAATCAGAGGATCCATAAATCGAAATCTTTGATGGGATTTAACGGGGGAGAGAGAGAGAGAGAGTGAGATAAACAGAGGGCGAACTGCAAAGCAGGAAATGCAATAATCTGTGATGAAGAGGGACATGTTAAAGGATTTAGAAGTTGAAATTGAAAGTTGGAGAAGAGAGAGCCGTTACATTTATTACGAAACTGGAGACGTCTGATTTCGAGATTCGTAGTTAGAGTCACTAGGCATCCGAAAGAGAGTTAAAGGAGAAGATGGGAGCCAAGTCGTGATGGTAGGAGTAAAGACATGGAGATTGTTGGGTTGAAGAGGGGAAAGAAGTACCGTGGGACGACTATTTGAGTACGTACAAATTATTTTGAAAGTAGATCGAAAACTGTCAAAATAGTCTAAAAACAATAACTCAGACAATAGAAATGTCAGTCATAAACAATGTACGAAATAATGACAATATAAAGGATTCAGAACTGGGCCAGTTGAAATTGCAGTTGAACGCTGTGCCATAGCGAACAGTGTTCCAATCAGTACGTTTAATAAATTAATTTATATTGTAACAATGCGTCAATTAAGTTGAATTGATAAAATAGCACACTTCACTGTTTCGACTAGACATGGATAAAATTTTATTGGTGACTAAGTCTCTACTTCGGTCAGCTTAAACTAAAAAAATTCGGTCGCCTTTTTTTCATACTTTATATTCATATCTTCATGTAAATGCATTTGAACAGAGATCCTATTTATAACTAAGGAATGACAATTTGTATAATTGACAAATCGCATTGTGAACGGATGAAATGCTTTCATTATCAGAAGAATCAGTAAGTCCTTCTTGGCCAAAATTGTAAGTGGCGCTATCAGACGTGGTAACAAGCAGTGACTTAATCCTAGAATTTAAATTTGTGCCCAAATACGTTAGTTTTAAAAGCCATTCCGGATCAAATCTATACTTAAAGTGAAGTTAAAGGAAACCCGGTAGTAAAAGGTACATGTGAAGTAATGGTTGATGGAAACGGTAACTCACATTTCCCCTATTCAGGGTAAACGGCTCTGTGATCCGCAAAAAGTGACTGGAAACTATTCATTCCAACTCGATCCATTTCGAATCGCAATTAGAATAATTTAAATTTCACTGTGAAATACGAGGTAGGCTAAATTCGAGTTCATGTATACCTTTACTCTATTGAATATATACTATATATTAATAACCCTTAGAGCAAATTCCTCAAAAAATGAGCCCAACTAGCTGCAGACAAGTACAAATAGGCCCTAGTAGAGTGCTCGATTAAAAAGTGCACCCCAAAAATAGCCTGGCTATGCCAAGAGTAGAAAGAACACAACAGACATTGTGTGTGTGTGTGTGTGGAGGGTTTCAATGCAAAAGACACTTAGAAATTGCGTAAAAGCGATGCTACACTGTGCGAGTATTTCACGCTGCTTGGCACTTTCTGGAGTGTTCAAGTCGACCCTTGGTGGCATTGTACACACTACGCTCTCCCCTGCCCCCTGACAGCTAAGCTTCAACCCAACACTAAGAAATCTCAAGGTATTATAAGTTTTAGAAAAAATGGGACCCTAATCGCAATTGAGGCAACTCACTTCTAAAAAAAAACAATTTGAAATTCTCCAATCCTCGGTAAATACAGGACAGAATGCAATACATATTTGAACGCCATGTTTATAGCGTCCCCAGTTCTGTCTTCTAGGTTAAATGGAAAAGCCAACAATTTGAGTTTTGAAATGTCACAATATCCACTTAAAGGAGAAAAAGGAGAGATAAAAGGGAAGCTTGTTATCTCTCGAAGCAAAGCTACTTTGAATTTATTTACTAGGCAGTGCCTAGCTTTTCTCAATATTTTTACATTAATACGCTTTAGTCCTCTGAAATGGTCACCACGAATGGGTCCGAGCTGAAAGCAGATACTTTGAGTCTTACCTAACCCGGGAATCCCTTCATGAAGATGTTATTGGCCACTCTATTTCCTCTTTAATTGCATATATTATTTATACTTATATCAAATGGCAGGCTTTATGGTAGTGATCATTAGCCCTTTAGTTGACTTCGGGTTTCACAGAGGAAGGGGGAGGGGGAGGGGGAGCGGGGAGGGGGGGAAGGCATCAAAGTGACAAAAAGTCGAGAGGGTGGGGGAAGAGAAGAGTGATTCCCGGATGTAAAAGAGGCAGACACAAAAGTAGAGAGGAAGGAAAGGTGAGTACTGTGGAAGCGGTCGAATATGACATATAGTGGGGTCATGATAGTTTGAAGTCAACTGTCTGTTTATAGACTTTGTCGGCGTATGAATATCCGTGGAGGTAAGTCTATCGCGTACCACATCGAACAAATTATAGCATCACCTTGTCGCCGATAAGCGGAACCCAGACATAGCTACTTTGCTTACCTTCCATTTCCTTCAAGAAGCTCCTGGTTTTCTTGGTATAATTTAGTTGTCCAAATTTTGTCTTCTCTCAATCCTGTCAGCGTTAAAGAAATCGATAAATTAGGAGGAAAATAGGTATTCCTCCTAGCCGGAGATATTTCTGAGCGTTAAGATGGGTGCTAATTTATTATTAAGTTAAATTACAGTTAATATATTCATGTAATAAAAATTGGTGGAATGAAGATAATCAAAATTGAAGAATTTCGATCCATTAGCGAAATTACAAGCGATTAGATTTTAATTAAGGGACCCCTTTTATCAAGATGTATTAATTTTGTAGATATTTTCAAATTGCAAAACGTGGATATTCGCGTAGTAAGCAGAAATTAAATCGCATCAACGCTGTATTAAAGAAAAGTCATATAATTGATATTTACGCAAACATTTTCATTCGTTTGTTATCAAACGTCTTGAACACCACAATTTGAATGAATGGCAATAGATCAGTCAGTTTATTTCAAGGCTAAGATTGTCCACTAAATGGATTGAATTAAGATTTAAGACCCTAAACCTCCTTCCTCAAGGAAAAAAATTAAAATTCCGATGAGATGCTTGAAGTGTTTAACTGACTGATTGAAATTAATCTGTCTTTAAGCAAACAAATGTACTTTTTATAAGTTGTAAACCAGTGGCGCGTATATCGTTGTCATAGGACTTCTTAACTTGTGTGGCTGATGTCCCCTCACGGCAACTACCTCTCCCATATAAATAGGAACGAATTGGTTATGCCAATAAGTCTTAAAGATGGCAGACCTCTGTCCCGGTATTCTCTACTCAATTCTTTGGATAATTTTGGTTATTTTCGTTGCTTGGCCCGTGGCTGGATTTTTAGCCGGCATTTACGTCCTCCTCCTGCCCTTCGCAGCTTGTATTACACCACTTGAAGATTTCCTGGAGCAAATGCTGGTGTTCATTAAACTTCCATTAATTTGGGCCAAAAAGTGTGTCAAAATGACACCGATTACGGACTGCAGCCTCTAGAATTTCCTTCCTCTTATCTCTATTTGTAAATATCGCGTCTTTATCACATAAAAGTAAAAGGAATGCTATTTCCGGATTGCGCTTTTATTATACTTTTATTAATAAAAAGGGCATGCAAGGTTAAGTAAATGATAATAACCTGATTGAATAAAGATTAACTAATGATAATGAGGATTTTCCAAAAACATTTCAGCAATTAATCCTTTGATATATAATTTTTTATCAAATTATTAAATGAGCGTGACGTTTTTAACTTTACAATGAAATATTTGGGGAATTTCATGATGAATGAAACCCTGAAAGACTTCTATTTAGCTCCAGGCTCTTCAAATCCTAATAAATTTCAGATCTTCTATGGTTTGCAACTCAGCATAGAGCGCGTGTGTGTGTGTGTGTCTCCGTTTTAAGGTGCTCAAATTAGCATGCCTAAAACGCGTTTGAATACGTCTCGGAGGAGATTAAATCCTTGAGTGAGAAGTTAAAGCAGTTTTGTAAATTTGGCGGCGATCTAAAAAACTAACACTATTCGTTAGCAATTTTAAAAAGACTTCAAAGCCAATCGTCTTTTGTGAGAGATTGGGTTGGTGTAATGAATACAATAATGGTACGAACCAGGTTTATTCATCAGCTCTTAGTTCGAAGATTATGTGATTTATTCAAGTGCATTTTGATTTGGCATTTATTTAATTTCCTATAGAACATATTGGGTGAAATTTACTACCTTCCACCATGTCAGTGGTATACGGATGTGAATTTTTATGAACACGAGGGTGGTGACACTACTAAATTACTTAAAATTGACGCAGTTACCGTGGCAATTAGATGGAATTTGGTTGCATGAGATTAGAAAGCAAAACTTTGCTCTTAAAACACGCTTCTTGAATGCCGGATCCCATCAAAACGCTGTTAAAAGTTTTAATATGAAGTTTTGTAAACACATCGAAACCCTAAGAGCAACTGAGAGAACAAAGAATTATTGATTTCTAGACTGAACTGCTAATTTTTCACCCCAATTTTCCAAGTCAATCTTTTCCTGTCGACTAAGCATTTGATGTGAGCCTGTAATTAATATTGCGCAAATAAGTCCTTGGCCATGTCTGTGCAATCCTCTTAGAATTCGAACTAGTTGCATATAGGTGCAGTTAGCTTCTAACAGAGTTCTGAAATAGAAATAGCACCCGAAATTACCTTGGCTACGTCAAGAATAAGAGTTTCACTACAGTTCAAGCTTAGTAAATAGGTACAGCTTATGTTACACTGCATGGATATTAATCTAACAGATAACCCTGAAATTCCATTTTTATTACCTTCGACAATCTTAAATATGGCTCACTTTCGTTCCTTCAGAATTATGAGCATTATATAATTGAAACTAGCCCGCCTGCTATTTACTGGCTCTATGAAGCTTTATTGCAGGCAAATCTTCTATTGACACCATGCGTGTATTGCATGATATCTGTATGGTTGAATATAGCCAAATTGATTTGCATTTAATAATCATTAAGTGGCTATGAAGACAGATGGGCATTTTAAAATTGTAATAATGGAATTAATGTTTGCTTTTGGTTTGCGCAACATTTAAATGAAATAAGTGAGTGATCTTAGGTAGGCATTTGAAGTAGAATTTGCATGGAAAGTCAATTCAGTCAGTCAAAACGACCCGATTTCGCATTCCAAATATCATTTGCATATAAAGATGTATAATTTTTTAACTAAAAAAATTACCAAAATAAGGAAGAGAGTAAAATATCAAGATGTCCATGTTGCGTGATGAGAATATCTCTGGAGATCGGATGAAAACTTGAGGCAGATGATCAGTTCTGTTGGAGAATTGAATCATCTTGTTTCATGGACGGTTATTACGCAAACTAGCTCCGACTTGTCTGACGCCAGAAGTAAAGCCAAAGTCTTAAACTGTGTGTGAATTTTAGAAGCGGGTGACTGTGCCACTCTCAACTTCATCTCTAAAAGTAATTTAATCGATAACCATTGTAATTTTCGTAAATTTTCAACTCAAGGCGACCTTCGATTAGAAGGCTTCCACTTGTACTTGGGACTTGGAACTCCACGATTGGACCTTGAAGGAGAGTTCTCGATGCTCTTTAAGTCTCTTGCACTTCCCAACTTCAAAGTGTGCTCATAACCGGACAAATTATAGAGAGATATTTACGTGAGATTTATTTTTCAATTACCCAAGAATCCCTTCCTGAAAATGGGATCGGTCCACCTTTTTCTAAGTCTTCGCTAAAATAAGCACCAATTGACCATCCTAGAGTCAATTATTTAAAAGCATAATTAATCGCTACACGCCAATTCAAGCAGGTACTCGCTAACCGCACACATCAAGTGAACTAAAATCCTCCTTGATCGACTGCGATCCAATATACGGACAAGGGCTCGTTATTTTCCGATTTAATAATCGCTATAGTGTATAGATAAATTATAAAATAATAAAAAAGTAAAATTTTATGTTTAGGCATAATAAATTTGGCACAACGAACATCTCAATTTTTAAGTGACTAAGGCTAATGGGTGGAAATCATCCGATTAAAAACGATGAAGACTTAAAAAATATATATAGATAAAAAAGATTCAAAATTCTCTATGTATCTATATTATTTAGTGAAAATTACTTATTAAATAAACATATATTAGGTAAATTCATTTTATTATTCAATATAGTTGGCAATGAAAATAATACCAAAAACCGTGCACAAATTCGAAAATAAATCAATACCGGAGGTAATTTGTTCGAATATCATTGATTGGTTCTGACCACTCAGACTTTAATAAACCCAAAAGGATTATTGGAAATGAAAATACTCCGATTTATTCTAATTCAACTTGAATTTTTCTTATCGCGGATTTCAATTGAGAATATTCATTTTCTCCATCTAAACCTCAATTTGTGAGGTGTGTAAGGCAAATAAGGCTGACCAAAGGAGTCTCGCACACTTAAAAGTTCAGGAAATTGCGATCGTGCTCTCAATCGCATGTCAAGTAAGCGTGGTCGTGTATGCAATGGACCGCCTGCTAAGCAGTGATCAATGTCCGCACAGAGTAGCATCGCTTTTACTCAATTTCAATCTTTCGCATGCAATTCACACAAGAGGACTCAACAAGAATGTATTTGTACATGTCTGTGGCTAGTTGAACTTTAAAGAGGAATACAAATGGCTTATATATGTGGCATTCGCAACAGCTTGAAATCTTCTAAATTCACTTTAAAATAAACTTGCCTCAAGATTTGTGTCCGAATTTGTCACTATTCTATGTTATATGTTGCCTTTCTTTGCATGATACATTCAATTTTACTATAACAGTCAGATGTGGTGAAATAAGAACTGAGACAGCGGTGGAGGTGTTCCTCCAGAACTTCTGAATCCTTAATTCCTCTATACTTATCTCAGCAGAAAATAAGTGATTGCTTTGTCGAAGTGTCTTTCAACATATATATGTGGAATCTGATGTCGTCCTGATTTGAAGATTTTGAAGCACGTCACGGCTCTACTACGAGATGCTTCAATTAGTCCTTTCTTTTGTAAGACTGAAATCGTCTAGACGTTGTATTAATAAAGCCATTTTATCAAATCATTTTAAAAAGAACTCGAATTTGCGGCATTTCAGAGTGATATTTTTCTGCCTTCATTCATATGATCACAAGACAGCTTTCAATATATTATGACTAACTTTTATACTAAATGTGATTAACTTAGTGGGTGAATTAATATGATTAACTAACTCATGACCACCAGGGAAATCAAAGGATCTCCCTTGTCATCTCAACTGTTAGCCAATTAAAAGGAAGATTTTCGGCTATATATAGCATCTGCCGTCAGAGTTGGGGTAAAATTGTTGAAAATAATCAAAATCAAGGTGAAATGGATGGAAAGCTTTGCCTCGGTCTCTTCTACTCCTTCCTGTGGACGCTTCTGGTGATTCTTATTGCTTGGCCGTTCGCGGCAGTTCTCGCAGTGGTATACATCGTCCTGATTCCCTTCGCATCCTGCATCGATGACATAGAACCAGCCCTTGATGTTTTGTTAAAATACTTCAAACTTCCACTGATATGGGCCAGAAAAGCCATGGAAATGGCGCCCATTTATAAATGCGATTCCAGCTGAATAAAAAATCTCCTGCCCCCGAAGGTACTCCAATTCTTCTGTAATCTACCCGTTGGCATTCCTTATAATCACATCGTTTGTAAATTAAACCTGTTTTCTAAACAATAAGAAAAGATGTTTGTAATGAAGTTTTTTGGTCGTCCAATTCTAATATACTTGTTTATATCAAATGGCAGGCTTTATGATAGTTATCATTAGCCCTTTAGTTGACTTCGGGCCTCAAAGAGGGAAGGAGCATCAAGGTCACAAAATGTCGAGAGTGGGATCAGAAGAGTGATTCACAGGTGTAAAAGGACAGACACAAGGGTGGAGAAAAAGGTAAGGTAAGGTGAGCATTGTGGAAGTGGTCGAATATGACATACAGTGAGGTCATGCCGGATTAGACTTTTTTGCCGTGTGAGTATACGTTGCCCAGGATGCACCACGTGAACATACGTCTATTGCACACCCCAAATCTTGGGAAATAATGTAGTGAATAAAGGGCAAAGGATTCCATTCCGAGGGAAATTTGTCAAATTTAACTAACTGTTTCTAAGGTTAAATTATACACTGCGATCAATTTAAACTCTTAGGTAGAGTCTATATTACTACTACTATGTATTGTACAAACCATTCTACGTTTGCGATATTGACTCAGTTAACATCCCCACTCATACCCTACTAATCGCTTTGGTAGGCGTTTCGTTTACATTCATTTTATGACCTCCAAGTCTTATTTGAGTGTAATTAAAACAAAAAAATTAAATCGTTTACATACAACTTCTGCGCCAACAATGAAAGATTTTGTTTTCATTAGAAAGCAAAATATTTTGCTGCATTATTCTATGTCAGTCCGGTTGATTTAATTAACTTTTAAGGCCAATCTCACTTGAATTAAACAAGTTAATACAAAATTAGTCCTTTTGTTTGTGACTGAACCGAAAAAAAGTCAAGTGATTTGAAATTTCTAATTTTAATAAACGGGAAAAGTGGTATTAATTCAAATAAAATCTGAAAAAAAATGGGCTAGACAAATCGAAAGTTTTATTATTACTGTTGTCATTTTCAAATCAATAGTCAACAAATAAGGATAATTTCTTAAAACTTATGTTTTTCGATTTGATAACTTTCCGTAAATAAGTATTAGTGTGTTTGTAAACAGCGCGAGAAAAGGTAATGTGCGATAAAATGGGTGAATTAGTGAAATCCAAAACGAGGAGTTTTTAAGCACGATTTTAGGCAGATTTTAACGCAGTTAAGCGATTTTATATGCGGTGATCCAATATGACTCCGAGGTGGCATAGAAGCATATGAAAGGAATTCATTAAAGGACTCTCCACGTTATTTAAACCAAAGGTTTTATAATTTCCTCCCTTGTCAGAGAGTGAGCATCCCATCCGGTGAGGAAATTGTATTATATTAAACAGATTGCACCTGCAAAGATTGGTAAATCAATCACTGTATACTGACAAAGCGGTACTTGATTTCAACGGACTTGTGTTTGAATAGGAGTTAACTGATTGACCAAAACATGCATCCTAGCCATTTCTCCAGCGTTATTGAACACGAAAATTCAAAGCGAAATCTGCCAGTGGGATAGGTTTAAGTTAACTGGTCGTGTTCACGATGGCTTCTCTTCATTTACCCTAAAATTGATCATTCTAATGCCGCATATTTTTCAGTTAAGCGCAGAGTTTGAAAATGGGCTGGAGGATTGCTCAGCGAGTTTTCTGCCCCTTTAATTAGTGTTTCCTCCTCCTCCTCCTAACGAAGATGCAAGAGATAGCTAATTATAAAGGTAAGTTTGGATATAAATACATAAATTTATCTATTTTTAGTTGGAATTGTTCGATTGCCAAAGCGATGGAGCCGAAATCAACAAAATACCTTTTTTTCCCAAACACCTTCATGCCCAAGAATAACTGAGTGTGTACTGGAGGTTTGAAGGAAAGGAAAGTCAAATGCATAAGCCAAAGCTGGAATAAAGGAAAAAAGGCTCCTTTGGATGAAGGAAAAGAAATCACAATGGTCTGTCCCTCTGCCTGTCGCTTATTTCTCTTTCCTTCATGATTAGTATCCCAGAGTTATCTGATATGGTGGATTAAGGAATTTCTAAGGTATATTTATAGTACTCTAAATTGAATAATGTATTCTATTTGATTGCTGTTCTTATCAAACTGTCATTAGAGGAGTAATCTGTTTTACTCAAAAAGTACAAAAGCATAGGCAGTCAGTCCGAGAGGACACTTAAACTCTACATGTCCTTTCACTGCTACCCACTTTAAGTCCAAAGCACGTTTGACATCAGCCTGCATCCACATAGAGTAAAATGAGGCTTGATTTTTCTCCATTTAATGGTAATTTTAAATGTAAGTGCAATCCGCACTTCAGTAGTTTCGCAACAAGATTTCGTAATTAATTTGTTGCATTTCCTAAAAATTTAGGCATCTTGTAACTGCTGACTGAAAATTGTGGACATGCTATACTTAATCCTCCAGAGTCCAATCAATTCAAGTTGGTGGTCTGTAGATCACTAATCTTCCTCCTTGACAGTGTGCACACACACCCTGCTTTTGACTGATTGATATGCATTCTGGACAAATATCAAACATTGATCCGTCTTGGGAAATAATTTAAAAATATCGTTAATAAGATACTTTGTGTGAAAATTGTGATCCAGACTGGTATTTATCCCATAGTATCTCAATGAGCCACAATATATATATATATATATAACGTATTTTTTACATAGAGAAAAATGGACCGAGAAGCACTGATGTGCAGAGAAGCGAGGAAGGCGATAATTATTACCCTTTCCACCAGCATGAGGTTGCGATTAGGCATTTCTGAAATTCAAGCTTAATAGTAATTTTTCTGACACAAAAATAATTGGAAGTTTCAAGGGTAGAGTTAAAGGCGTTTGATGCATTTTAAGGTAGTCTAATTCGATTTGACTTTCGAGTTTATGCTGGGCGTGTTCTTTCACTCTGTGGTCAAATGTTCACATTTTGGTGAACCAATGAAAATAGTAAAATTTTCAATGAGGCATTATTAAAAGAGAACGTGAAGCTTTAATATCAAATTTGAGTTCTATTTCACAATTTCCACTTCCCAATTTCATTCTTAAAATTGGGGAAAGTTATTTTGCGATTTCAATGAGGTATTTAACCACATCCCATTTGTTATAGCTTATCAACTGGAAATCTAAAATGATCTCTCTAAACTTTTATGATGGAAATGTCTGATACTGCCTGGATCTTCTAAAAATGAGGAAAAAATGAAATGTGAAAGAATTTCCTTAGTCAGTAGTCATTAGTTATTAAAATTCTTCTAACGCAAATTTGACTTCTGACTGGACGGAAACTTCAATATGAGGCAATACTGGGTAATCTCCAGTCTCTAGTAGGGAAGACTTTCGAAAAAGTATTATTAGTTATAGAAGTTAAAAGGATCGAAATTTTAATTACTCCGATCTTTTTTATCTAAAGGGGGTTATAGAAGCAATTCAAGAAGTATCAGGAAGATTTTGGGCTTAGTAGAGGATCAATGTCTTACTACATCCAGACTGTGAATTCCTCCGAATTTTCTTCTCGATTACTTTTTGTCATCTCCACTGTGGGCTTTCCATTGACATTTTTTCACATGATACTGTGACTATCCCTTCTCTAGTCTGTCTCGAAATAGTCATCAAATGGGCATGAAAGGCAATCAGTTCATGGAATATTCATCTTTTGAAGGTAATCTACTCGCAAATGCCTTCTCCCCGGAGAGGAATTTGTGAATTACTAAATATTGCGCAGAATCTTCCAAGGTTTTTGCTTTGTCAATGTCAATATGGGCCTAACACTACTCTGTCTTTTAAAATTTGTCTGATTTATTTTTGCAATAAGAGCCACTTAAACAAAGTGATTAAATATGTTCGAAAAAAATTTCTCTAGAAATTTCACCTGCTTGCCTTCAGAGCTAAGATCCGCCCGAATGCTACTGCAAATAGTCAGATAATACTACCATTTTCCACCTTTCCTATTCCTTTTGCAATTTCTGCAGTTCTTTAATTCAACATTTGTTCATGTGAAATAAAGTTAGAAATGGTTCATTAAGCGTGAACAATGAAGACTTCAAACTAACATGGAAGCACTATTGTTATCATTCTATTTTTACTGGCTTTCCTTCAAGTCACTTTACTCAGGAAGCTCAACCAAACACCCTCGGGAGAAAATTGCAATTGTCGTCTGTTTTAAAGTGGATTATCGATTCGAGTGGATTCCCCCTCACTCACACCTGAATAAGCGAAACCACCCGTTGAGAACTCGTCGCTAAACAGGAACCTAATCCTTTATTTACACAGTCAATAGCAAATAAGGAAATTAATTTTACTAAAAGGAAAAAAGTTGTCCTTCGAGCAATAAGACTTCTCCAATTTTTCCCTTAAGGTGATTAATTATAGGCAAAATGATTATAAAAATTAAAATATTAAATTGGTGGAGGAAAAAATGCAACACAAACAAACCGCCAAGGGAGTTTTATAATCATACACCCCGATTTCTTCAATCACTCAAATTCCATTTGAAAATTCGAGTAATATGCAACAATAGTCATTGCATCGGTCTGAGAATGTGCTACTTTAATCATCCGTCCCATTTTCCTACTCGAATAAGTAGTTTCTATGCTTGAATATTTTGACCTCTTGACCAATTGTATATTCATTTATTTATTTAAAGTGCACAATTTATTTACAATTAAAAAGTAACACGGTTTTGATGAGGATATATCAGTTGACATACTCTCACTCTGCGAATTTATTACCATTTATATTTTCCATTTCTGGTTGTCATGACAGTATGCGCTTTACAGAGATGACCCAGTAACTTAGTTCCAGGAAATTGACACTCACCGGTTTCCCATATCAACTCTAGAATGGGAAGAAAATGGCAAATTACAGGAGGGTAAAACTGCATGCATTTAGTATTACCATTTTTGCCAATCAACAGCTCGCTAGATTGTACTCTTGAAGTTAATCAGATGTAGACTTTCCATTGGTTCTTTAAAATATATTTTGAACTCAAGCTTTCCTTTAAGGAGGAAATATCACTTATTCGCAAAACAACTCCCTGTTTCAAACGAAAGAAGGCTCTCTTTCAAGTATTTCAAGCCATGAAATTTATGCCAAAAACTAAGTAGCGATATTCCTTCCGTCAGGTTGAGGTTTACATTTACATCTCAGCCCGTGCTGTGCTTTTGATTCATTCAGAGCATTCAGATGCCTATCTGCCTCTCATATGCACCACCACAAAATTTTCCCAAGAAAATGATTGCAGTTAACTCCCCTTATAACATTGGAATTAATATTGCATTCCAAGTCGCTTTAAAACTCGGTTAAGATTTAAAACATTTAGGGGTTGGGTGGATACCTAGATTCGTTGTTGAGCCTCTGCATTTTGTAAAGCGTTTAGTTCATTGATAGTTCACTTCACCGTCGTTGAGTGAAAATCCTTAAGATGGCGTTTCTTCCCCTCAAGTGATCATTTGGAACAGCAAAAGCGAACTTCTAGTGCTATGTTGAAGTATTTCTTTGGCTCAACCTTTTAATGAAAATGCTGAGTTGGGGGGTGGGGGGTGGGGTGGGGGGGGGAGAGGGAGGGGGAAGGGAGGGAGGGAGGGATTACAATATATCCATTTAATTCATTTGTCATGTAAACTTAAGTATTCCAACCTACTTACGGGAACAAATGAAGCAATGCTTTCCTATTAAAATGCACAAAACGAAAGTGCTTTATGAAACACCGCTCAGTATCTGTTTTAACTGAATATCTGAATTCCGATACATCTTGACTGCCTGTTTTCGTGAGGTATTATTTCCTTAAAAGAAAACCTTTTAATCTAATTACTCCTGTGTAAATTGAATCCAATTTTATTACACGACTATTTTTTCATAATATTGCCATTTTTGAGAAGAGACGAATTAATAATGTATATTTAGATGTATATACGCTTGTTGCTAAGAATAGACGAGTGGAACCATAGATACAGCGGAATGGAAATAGTTGAGGGGAGGTGTAGGAGATTCAGTCCGTGGAATCGGGTTAATTAGTGATTGAGGGGGGAACAATTGACTTAGTGATTGTTCTTTGTCATTGTTTATTTGTTGAGGGACGAAGACAGCGAAAAATTTTGCGAAAAGCTAGCCTTATAGCGTTGAGAAGTCTACGCACTCTCTGCGTTTTCAATTGCCAAGAGGATTCTCGTTGTTTACCTTAATCCATTTGCAATTTTATGAGCATGAATTACGTCATGTGCAGATATACAATGATCAGCTCCTATTAATCCTATTTAAAAATTTATTATAATATTAAGAAAAGTGTGTAAAATATCTTCGAGTTTACCTTACTTAAAGAAGCCTTTAAAGACAGGTTTCTGCTTATATAATGAGAATTGGGGAAAAACGTTTTTAAGGCAAACGGAATTCAAAGAAGTCAACGCTGACCTTTCTGATGGGCAAGAAATACTGAATAAGGAAATTACAAAAGCTGCGAATGAATTTTCTTTATCCGCTGAAAATTATAAGGGTCATCTCTTTGCAATTCTTGCGTCCTCTGTGTACACAAACCTAAGACATCTGAAGTCACGAGATCAGCGCTCATCAGTACTTTCCTTGCGAATGCGATGATTGCCCGCTCTGGTTAATTCTGTTCGATAGTATGACTGTATTTCCATTCATAAGTCAAGTATTATCAGCACATCACCTCTACTTCAGTCACTCAATACTGTAAATGACCGATGATATCCCTTTTACGGGAACACTTGAATATCTTACAATTAGAATTAATTATAACTAAGCGGAAGAAGCTAAACCAAACTGGTATAAGTTAACTTTTACTGAAAATCTTATATTACATATAAATACTGTGATAATACCTCAAACCAACCTTCTTACGCTTCAACTATCAGATGAATTTGAATTGACAATTTGGAGACCTTGAAAACCTACGTCTAACGCAACTTTCAACCAATGGCCCTCAAAGGTAAGCACCAACAAACAAAACTCATTCAAAATTCTGAAAATATAAAAGTTAGTTATGTTTCACGATCAATATCGCCTAATTACTCTTTGTCTCCCAAAGGCAATAAACAGTTGAAACGGCAATAGGCGGGCATTTTTTAAGAACGTAATTAGTCATGAAAGTAAACAAAGTACTTAAGAAACTCCAACAACTCGGTGTTAATTTACCACAAAATTGACCAGTTTTTTCTGCGTCCGAATGTCTACAAAATAAGGGGTTTATTTGCAGTTTTGCTGCTCTAATTTAATGATTTCCTGTTCCTTTTGGTAAAGTAATGGCAGAGACGCTGTAGAATGTCAGTGAGAGGAGGATGAACTTCGCATCTTAAAATTATTTGACTAACTTTCCACCGATACGGAAGCTGATAACGATTCCTGGATAGAATTGGGTACGTACCTCTACCAATTTTTAAGTACTCTATTTGCCCTCAAACATCCAATTTCTGAAATTTATTGATTTTCAGTAACTTGATACATTCTTGAGCGCTAAAATGTCAGACGAATGCTATGGGGAATTATTTTTCAAATAAGCATTAGATAGCTCTAACCAAATACGCGACATCACGAAAGTAATTAATTATATTTCACAGACAAAGGCTGGAGTTCATAATAAAAGGACTTATTATTTTAGCTCTGTAACCAATGCCAGTTTTAAAAAAGCCCTCTATTGGAAAGTTGAAAGAGTCATTCAGTGAATAGTTGGCTAAGGAAATTAAAGTTGGATAATCATTCGAAGAATTGACAAAATGATTTATGGTTAAAATTAAAATCAGAGTAAATTATCGCTGACATTAGAAAATGTCGGTCTCTTTTTTCTTCTGAAAGTGTAAGAAAATTCCTTGTGTCCTTAATCACTGTCCATAATTTTGTAGATCCTCATAAAGCCATCTTCCTACTAATAAATTCTCAATATATTTGCAATCATAATCGATAATTTAAATTGGCTAATAATTATAACATTACTAAGGCTAGGATAGTTTGCAGTATTGTTAATAATTTAATCAATGATAGATTCATAAATCAGGCAAATGAAATGTACCAGAAATATGAAATACATGTTCTTGCAAAGTCCTTAAATGCTTAAAAATAATTCCAGTAATCTCGATCACTTTTCTGTAAGATCGCCTGCGTTTTACCATCATTTAATTAATGAAAACTTTATAAATGTCATCTCTAATTAGTATGTGCAAAATAATTTTAGTTTCGACGACATAATCGAGGACTGCAAAACCGATCGAAACATCAAATTAGTTAATTTTTAATTTGTCACTTTCGAAATATTTGTTGTCATTTTAATTGCTTATATCATATGGCATATATGGATATTTGAAAAATTACTAAATAATATTTGACCTTTTGTTTACCTTTTTCTCCTTTCACTTTTTTAATTGCTACCCTCTGACATATATTTGGCTTATTTACTACAAATTCCCATTTGTCATTTTTGAGGGAAGACGAAATACATTGGAGAATCTCAGTCAACGTAGCTAGTCCGCCCAGTCAAAGGTCACTGAGTGAGCGGAATAGCCAATTACCTCGATTATTACTCTGACTATTTATTAAAACTCTTAGAACTCTTCTTTGTCACCAATGGGGGCTCCAAAGTGAGCTTAGAAGTCCTTAAATGCGGAAGTGTAAACCTCATGGTATCCTAAATGAAAGGTCTTTCAAGGTCATTAATAAGCAATAATCGAATTTTGCCAATCAAAACAGAATTTTGGCTTTTGTTATTGCAAATCAAGGCTAGTAAGAAAGTCACAATCTTTCATCTCAGAAAAGTAAATGAAATTTAGTGCCAGTTAAGTCCAGTAAGAGAGCCAATAAAGTCATTTGCATTATTGAGCGAAATCTTTCCCACACTATTCAGTGTTCATTGACCCGCCCACTATCATTTCAAATAGTTCATTTTTGGCTTTCAAACGCTATAACTCACGTTCAAAGTGTCGATGCTACAATACGCATATAAGCATAGCGTAACCCATTAAATCTCATTCAAGGTTACATTAATACTCTTTACCCCAGCAGCTATTTTAATCCTAGATATCTCCCTGTTGTATGAGATTGCCGGTTTGCGAATTACTAAATTATAAACACAGGGCAGTTGAAGTTATCTAAACTTCCAACATTCAGGTATGCACTCGAGTATAAGAGAGACTCTATCTGGAGACTTATTTGTATAAATCAGAAGAACATTTATTAGGTCTTACGAACCTAACTACCTGAAGATAGAGAGGCGACAATATTTCGATTAGAAAATTGTTAGCCCCTTTGCGAAAATCATCGTGCATGATCTAGATATCGGGGAAAATCAATATTTTGAGGTACTTATTTGTAGATATTTTTAAACTAGCGTTATTTAGAATGTTGGTTTATTTCTAATTTCAAATGCCTGCATATACCTAGAGGATTCAGTGCATTTCACCCCTTTGCGGGGTGCCAATTATCGATATCCACTCGCCTCAGCCTTGTGCTCACTCAGGTCATCTGTTTGCTTTTTACATCTCGATTTCTAAACTATTGTCTCACCCTCCTCTCCCCTCCCACCCACCCCCAACCCCACCCCCTCCCCCCCCCCGCCTTCCTCGCCTCTCAGGCTTCACTCATCTCTCTCGGCTCCATCGCCTTTGTCCGTCCTGCCTTCTGGTTTTTTGGGCAAGGCCAAATCGCTATAGAAATTCTGATATATACATATATATATATATATATATATATTTGCTCGCAAAAATCTACCTTATTTTATGACTACCACGTTACTGGGCCAAATGGTGATTAATTTATCTCTCTTTCCTATTAAATGTCCCAAATGGTTAGTGTCAATGATTATTAGCCGGCGAAAAATTACCCAATCTATCAGGAGACAATCAGGTTCGATCACGCAACCAGGAAGGAGGCGAAAGAACGGAACCTGTACCCCTATTTTCCTCCCCTTCACACAAAATAGATATCATCAAATATATACTCCCACAGTAATCGCCTTCCATCCACCCAGACTCAGAGTATTTCGAGGGAGGCGGAGACAAAATGAATCTTTAACAACAGTCGAGTTATATTTCTCACAGTGGTATTTTCAACCTCAAAGCGAAGCTGGATTTCTTGAGAATAAAGGGAAGAATAGAGTTGGGGGGGGGAGGGAGGAGGGAGTTCGAAGTTAACTAAATCAACCAAAAAAAGGAGAGAAAACTGCGTAATTCAGCGAAGGGGCATTAGGAATAAAGATGGTTTGGGTATTACAGGCGAAAATTCGATCAAGGCACAAACGTGAAATAGAGAATTTTTGTACGCATAAACTACTCTGAAAGCACATGCAATTGGTTTATCGATTGACTTTTAAAGAGAAGAGAAGAAAGGGGGATATTCACGCTTCATTCGAAAATGGATTCCTCTTTATAGATCCACGAGGAGAAAAATCAGCTATTGGTTGCGTTAGATAATCTGACGAAAGTTTGGCTGACTTATATTACGTCGACAATGAAGGGACTTCCAGGAATATGGGTTTCACCCCATTTCACCATGATGTAATGGCGTCCACGATCGCGAACTGAGTACTGGACTCCAAAGAGATTGTCGCCAAGGTGTTTGATGTTCACCTCTTCGCAAGGAACTACTGGACCAGATACTCCAACATAAAGAACATCATTTCCTGGAAAGGGAGAGGGAGAGAACGGGAAATTAGACGCACTAGAGTCCACAAAAAATTCCAAAACGTGCTTTCAACTAATCGTAAAGTGTTAAGTAGTTTCCGCACTTTGCAATGCACTGTTACAAAAAGTGTCGGAAGCTTTGTATTTCGTGGTTATCATCTAACCAAACTTTTATCAGCACCAATAAGATTTACTTAACCTCGTTCATTCCGATATTTTTCTTTGTGAATTTGTCGAGGTGTAGATAAGAGTCCTGTGTTTCATTTAAGATTGGAGTCAAAGTCACTAAAGAGCATGCTGTAGAGCTTATGCAACACTGGGCCAATAGTAGCATGCTCTGGTTATATGCTCGTCATGGCAGACGCGTAAAAAAACGATGATGCGTATGTATGATAAGAGGGCATTAAGAGGAGGAGGCAGGGGAGGAATCTCTGCCACCCCCGCCCCCACCCCCACCCCCCTGAGAATAGCTAGCCAATGCCGCTGTCTAATGATAAGTGGGATAACAATGGGATATGGAATATGCCATCCTCAAGGACAAGATGTGGTGATAATTATGAATAGTGAAGATGCTTTTGGCATCTCAACTAGGCTTATCTTTATTCAGATTTACCCAGAAAGCCGCCTAGAATAAAGAAAATTGAGAGGGCAAGGATTGGAGGTGCTTGCTTTATGAAACAACTTTATTTTCTGTTTAGGGTGAGCGATACTCACGAAAATATAAATGCTCAGTTATTATTTACTTAAGAAAATCAATAAACAGATCCTTAACTAATCTAATTTATCCAATAAATATTTCAGAAATTTTGCCTAATATGTATGTGCAGTATGCTATCCAAGTATGCTAGAACGATGCTTTTTCTCTTAACTAAAATATCCTTCAACAGACCTTAGCTTTTCTACTAGCGAAATGATTTTTAAGTTCAACAAAGTTGAAAAACCGGGCAGCGATAAGGGTTACCTCTCTCTCTCTTCGAGAAAGTTCCTTATCACTTGTCATGTCAACTTATAATTTAACTACCTTAACCAAAACGAGAAAATTTTGACATCCTACCTGCCTTAAAGACTTTTACGGCACAATTTAACTTGAGAGTAACATTTTTGCACCAATTAATTTTGTATTTGAATTTGTGAAATTGCTTACCTGCATTTTGAGCATTGACAGTAAAGGAGTTGGTAGCACCGATGTAGGCTTGAGTAAGACCTGTTCCAGAACAGGTCACGGCATCAGCTTGTGAGTAGCCCATCGACCTTTGGGGTCCCGTGACCATGCGACCGTTGGTGTTGACAACCAATTGAGCAGTGTCCTCCGTGTAGCCAAAGACTGCGTCTCCGGTAACGTAGGCCTTTAAAATTTAAGCAAAAATAGACTATTGAAATAATTTCAGCCATTGCGATTTGCTAGAAGAACGTAGTCAAATTTCGTCGTGAAACCATCCAGTAAATTTTTTTTATTAAGTATTCCACGCTTACTTGAATTTAACTCCTTTAATTTGACTGTCAAATGTAAATCGGGCGAGACCTAGTCTAAGGTGATGGATTCATGTGCGAGATTTTAGCCCCCGACCGGTACTCCACTTCACCCCTGTCCTCAACTTTCTCCCTTCTAGTTCTTTATCTAACCCTATGTTGTTATAGGTCCGTTCTAGGTAAAGGTGTACACGGTTTCTGTTACCTCTAGTGCCTTAAAATAATTTCATCCGTTTCGATTTTCTCTCTTTATAGACTGGCTAGTAAATCTGTTCTCCGTAGCAGTCTTCCCTAGAATAGCTAGGGACAGAGATCGAAGTACTACTCTTGATCGGTAAACATAATTGTCAGTAAGATGACTAACAAGCCAATAAAAGATCACTTCTTATGCAAAGGTGATATAGCAGCCAACTCGTACTTTCACTAATTCAGTTTTTTTCGATTCGATACTCATCAGAGCTCATCCAGTAAATTAGATGACTTAACCAACAGCATAGTTGATATCGTTCTGGAGGTAGACGGCAGAATGCGATTTTTTACAAAAGGAGCTCCAGAGCAGTGTTGAAAAACTTCTGCCTTTCAACAGACATGTGAAATACATTGCAAAATTCAAATCAGCTCCTTGGATGCATGCTACGGAGTAGATGAATTCGAGCTCTTCAGTTGGGCTTTTGATAGACTGCTAAAAGAGCCTTGCCACTAATTGAAATACTTTAATGGGGATGAATATGTAGAGGTTACTGATTTGATTACTGAAACATTCAGCGGTTTCATTACGTTCAAGTCATGATCTATGGCACTGATAGTCCTTAGAAATATTTCATGACTTTAAATTTCAGAGAATGGTACCATATCAGTTCCTTTAATACATGACAAAACTATTAACATCTTTAAGGACCTTCCATCATTGCTATTCATAGTACAGGTTAATAAGGACCTTGAATTAGGACGTTCTAGTACTCAGTCCCTAATAGTGCATGTAATTCGTCTATTGGCAGTACTTTGCCATTAATAAATAAAAGAGCAATACCACTCTGAGGGATGACACTCCGTGCACTTTCCAAAAGTACTCGTCAGTCACATTCTTTGAGAAGATGCGTTTGATTTGCCAACTCTATATCCCTATGACTCAATACCGATCATTCATATCTAGATGAGCTTATCGATTCTATTAAAAGTTTATCTGCACACTTTCTCAGGGTTGTCCATGTCAAAGCGACCCACAAACTGTCTTTGCATTTCTTCTCACACACCCCCAAACGCATAGATGTACTCATGTCTCCGAGCCGCCCCTCCCTCATCTCTCTATTAGTCTCTTGAATTTGCATCGAGATTTGTTCAATATACGCTTGCTCACACAATGTAGCGCTTTAATTTTGAAACTATTGTCCGTTAACTCCTACTTTTTTCATTAACCAACTTCTACAATCGCATAAATGTCTATAAACGATATATAGAGAAGAGATATGATAATACGAACCCTGTAGGGCGAATGAGTGATTGGATGGCCATCATACGTGATGCTGATATTGTAGTTACCAGGAGCATAAGGCGTGTAGCTGAACTCATAACCATCCATTCGTTCGGTGCAATTTAACTGAACTTTGCTCGGTCCATCCACAGTAACTGACAGGGCCCCACTGCCTGCGCTAGCTGTGTTCACGAAGAAACGACTGCGATCGCCTGAATGAGGAAAAATAGCAAAAATCAATAACTTCTGAGGACTGTAAAAAACCAAGGACGTACAGCCCTGCTGAATGTATTACGATTTTCAAAAATTCCGCTAACTTCACATCGATATGCCATAAACATAATTAAATAATTGTGACACGTGAAGTTTCGTTAATAAGTTTTTAGTACCAAGTTCTAAATATAAGACCGTGTATCTAGGAATTCGTCCCCTAGAATGTGAACTAGAGCGGAAAAATCGACCTGGGCGGCTGAAAAGTAATCTGATTAACTGGATATATCCTATCTTTAGATAATTTGGGTGAGCTGAACTAGATTAAGAAAAATACAATTAATTGCAATTAGTCGATCTAGAAAATCAGCATCCACTACCTGTTCTCCAACTTCCTTTCAAAGCTGTTCTTTCAACGAATACCTCTCTTAAACTCAAATGAGTAAAGCTTTGACGAAACAATGTTCTAACAGCAATTGAAGCTATCTAGAGATCTCGATCTCATGACCGATTTGCATAATTCGTCTTCTAATCTCCGTCATGTTTCCTTGTTCGAGTTGATGTTTGGATATTGTCTTTTGATTTGATTCACGTGATAACACCATAATAGCCATCAAGAGGGAATTTGTCGCAGTGAATATTAGCAATGTGGTGGTTCAAGTTGTGGAGTGGGATTCGAGGGCATGCGGAAAATTTCGCGCGTACACCATACGAAAAGGTGACTCATCTCTCCCGACGAAAGCACAAGGAACACTCGTGTCTCGTTAATTTTCTTTATTTTGGCAATAGGCATGCACTCGCCCAATTGCCTGTACCAAGTTATTTTTCCACTTATATTAACTAAATAATTTATCTCCTAGTGTTTTTCCACTTAATTTGTATTTATAACTATGACCAGCCTTAATTGGCTAATATTTCGCCTCATTAACTAGTCAGGGTTGCATATAGACTTTAAAACCTACAAACCCTTAAATTTCTCTTCGAGAATGGTTTATTGGTCCTCTCAACGAACTCTCCATGCCGTGGCTCTTCTGCATCTTAATATTTGGTGAAGGCTCTGCATTCCTACTTTCTTTTCAAACTGCTATTTAGATAATCACAGTAAAATAGCGTTCAAAGTACTCCCTATCATCTCCCCTATTTGTATTGTCAACTACAGAAGTGCTAATGGAGTCTAATATCACTCGCCCCTAAATAACCTCACTTGCCATCGTCACTTAGAGAGGTCATGTGCTGATTGATACCGGCGAAGAGCATTAAAAGAAGGAATTATTAATAAGGGTGCAGCTGAGATTAGAAATTAGAGCACAGAGTTCAACATTATTATCGAAAATATTTACACCACGAAGGATTGAAATGAAGTGCCTATGTTTTGACAAAGTAATTTCGATCGAACTACACCTCTCTTCAAAAATTGTGAATGAAATATCTAAAGTAATGAACACTTACCAACAATACCGCGTACAAGACCTTCTCCAGATGCCATCACCAGACCAGGATCGCTGAAATCATCTTGACCAACAATGACTCGGAAGGGGCTTCCAGGAATAGGTCGTTCATCCAGTAGCACATGGACTAGATGTGGTCCATTCTCCTGCGGAGTGAATCTCACGGCATTTTGATCGACATCGACTGGATGGACTACTGCAGGCTCTTCACGACCCGAGGGAGTCACCACGTAAGCCCTCAATCGACCACGGGCGCCAGTATAATTCACCGTGAAAGCCATTGGCACTCCGATCTAAAAGAGAGACATTAGAATTATCTTGGTTCAATGGTATGGACATTTTTAAGATAAATGCTTATCTCTAAGTGCGCGATTTATTTACAACGGAAAAGGCTTCCTTCTTGGGTTAGACTGGTCTGTAATTACGTTCTCTCTAACTCGCACTCTCTCTCTCCCTCTGCACTACATCTGAACGAAATTTCCCCCAAGATTATGCCTCCTTCCACTTTTACGACTTGTAGGTAATAAAAATAGCCTCAGAAATCCACTGAGCGCATGTTCTCCCCTTTTCAAATGCCGCGTTTATTAATAGTATTATTGGGGTTTGAGGTCAAGAGGAGGGCGATTTCTAATGCATTACCACCACAAATTCTGCTCCGTTTTACTGCATTACTTGAACTGTCATAGACAATTTGTGTTGATTAGATTTCTATGTAGATAAATTTTTGCAATTTACGGATCTGTCCACAACTGAAGATATTGCCGGCGTGTTTTTTGGTTCATTGCGCTACTATCATTAACCATCTAGCATTCTGCTTAATGGTATTAGTAGAGGATTGACTATTGAAAATAAACTAATCTTCGGTGCCACAAAATATCAATTCCTAGCGGAGGACGATATAGTTAATGCAAGCGAACAGCGATTATAAACTGGATTCAATTTATTGAAATTAGTCAAATAACCAATAAAGTGTTTGGTCAGCACGATCTGAGTACCATGATCATAAGTCATCCGAAAACTCAAACATCATTTGAACTTTGAGGCAAAAGAAAACGGAACTTTGAATAGTGAGCGAACAGTTCGCTGCATCCATAAATCCAATAACTATCCTGATGCTCAAAGTGCTCGTTTTATTCTCTAATTAAAAATTGGATAGCATTATCAACTAATCGTATTGTAAAAACTATTGCTATCGCCCATGATGATTTCCAAGTTCTCAAGTTGGAAGATTCAACCAACTTTAGAGGAAAGAAACATGGGTTTTGTATTCCACTAGTGGGCAGGGGGGGGGGAGGAAACAAATTGAGAAGAGAAATCTCTCTTCCCGGAATATAATCGCGATCAGCACAGGTAGATCTTTATCACTTACAAGATTGATTTATGAGCCTGTGCTTTTAGTTGCTTTCTCTCTCTCTCTCTCTCTCTCTCTTTCCATCGCACTATCAACGCTTTTAAGTCGTTGGTCCAAAATCACTGAATTATCCACAAAGCAGCAGCAGCAGCAACCCCGCTTCATCATTTAAGTTTGCAACTACTTAAGTTGCCAAACTCAGATTCATACACAAGATCTCCAACCCCCCTCCTCCCCTCGCCTCCGCCACCACAAAAAAGAGAAGAAACAATTGCCAAAACTGAGAAGAACATGAAGCACTTATGGCTAGAAAGATGGAAAGAAGGAAACTTTTGGAGGAAAAAAATCAAGTGAGCAAAGAGAAATTTGCTGGTTGGCGGTGGTGGAATGACTTAGTCACCGTCCGTTTGGCTGACTAGATGTGGCATTTTGCAATCTATTTATGTGCAAGAAGAGTTAGTGCCCATTAAAAATACCACCTTCCTTAATTTCACGAAAGGACCGAGGTTCTACTGAAATGTATCTTTAGCTCCCTTGCTGTAATACTTCTTTCAAACCACCAGTACTCGTTGGAATCAAAAAAAGGAAAGCCCGCACAAAAGGCGTTGAGGAATTTTTTGATCGTCCAGTCTGTAATGATTGAAATATGCCAGTACAAGTCATTCATGTTTCCTGAATATTGAAATCCCTTTACATGGGGCTTCGTGAAGGGATAACGGTAGAGCAGTCAATTGTTGAAAAGAAATCGATGGAATCACGGTTCTGTCAACACAAAACCAAATTCATTTAGGGTTAAAATGCCCACTCAAATCGATTTAAAGCCCACTGACGGTTCATTAACTTCTGTGATTACAATCTGCAACTCAACGACATCGCGGTTTCTATGATCGACAGTTACGCAGATTGTCTTCTAATATGCACTTCAAATGCTTAGATTAAGTAAAATGCACCAAGAGGTCAGAGACAGAACATCAGAAATGCGTTCCAGTTAGAAGACGCCACAGAATGTCAACGAAGGGATTTTATCCGAGTCTCTGACTACGGCAAATGATCATCATTGGTTCACCAGAACTGTAACAAAAATGTGAGTGAATAAATCAAGTGATTTATAGCTTGATGGACAGATATTTCACAACACGGCTCTAAGTTGTTTGATGGCAGCAGAAGCTAGAATCTGAAATTGTGTGTTTAAGGAAACCGTTGAAGCATTTGTAAAACTCCATTAAAATGAAAAATTCTCCTTGAGATATTGTGTCAGTGTAGTGTCAGTTAAGCTGCTCGTCTGAGAAGTCAAATGGAGTTGAAAGTTATTTGTCCCAATAGATATAGAGTAGGCATGACAAATGCTTTCCGTTTAATCTGGTAATTCATGTAAATTTACCTGGAGTCCTCTATCTTGAACGGCGGCTACACTGAGTTGACGATTTTCAGTGGCGTAGTATCCGTTTACATCCTCGACATCCAAACGGAACGGCGATCCAGGAACATGTTCATCATTAAATCGAATTGAACACATGTATTCACCCGGTTCAGAGACACGGAAGGAGACAAGACATGAACCATCTTTTCGATCCTACAAAAATAGCCAATCGGAAAATCAATAAGAGAAGTCAGTAAATCTACTTAACAATTTGTACATTCAAACTGTGTCCAAATTAATGCAAGGAAAGTCTGAATTGTGTATTAAATATCGACAGTATTTAATTTTTGAGACATTTTCTGAAACCTGAATTTAACACTTGAAAATTTGAGCTAAATTTTACTTCCATTCCTGGCCCCATCACGACAACTGAATATATTTTAAAATGTGCTCCAATCTGCAGTTAATATCCGTTATTTATGAGAAAGCGTAAAAATGTGCCCCGATTACCAAGGGAGTAGAAAAGAAAAGCAAGAAAGATGAATGGCAGCCTCCTCGTAAAAATTGACAGGTAATTTGGCATCGATTTTCTAGTACAGCCTGTGAAAAAGTTTAAATAATGGGCAAAATTATGTGAAATGCTTGAGATTTTATTTACCCCACGCCAGAGAGCTAATCATTAGCAATCCGAATTGTTTTAACTGACCACAATTAGGCCTCCTCGATTGAAATTGTAAGTTGATGGCATTTTAGAGAGTAAAATTCAAACGCCTAGAAGCTGGAAATAAATTGAAATTTTGTGGCTATTTAAATAGACTTGTCATAAATATTTACTTCGTTAGTTCCGCTTCAGGATTTTACGATTATGAAATCGCAGTTCATATGAATTTGTTAAAATATAAAAGTGAAGTCGAAATCCCGACATAAAGGAAAATTGGCATGATAAATTGGAAAATAAAAATGCTTAAATTAAAAATAATTTTATTTTTCATGTTCGTCTTGAAGAACGAGCCTTAGTTAAAGTTAATTTTTTGCTTTATTTAAATTCCTAGGTGTGCTTCCTTCGATTGATCTACGAACAATAGCTATACCTGAATTAGCTCATACGAAAATGTACAGTACTCATTTGCAGACTCAGAACATCAAGCAGAATATATACGGCTTGTTAAGTAGTATATACCTCAAAGTCGATTTCCGCTTTGCTTGGTCCTTCTATTGCAATAGAGAGGTTACCAGCGCCAGCTTCACGCGTGTAGATGTTGAATTCATTGTTGCTATTGATGTAACCACGTTGAATTCCCTGTCCGAGGACTCGAACTTTATTCGCTCCTCCATCTGTGATTGGTCCGACTGTGAACTGGAAGGGACTTCCTAAAGTTCGGTAAACACAGTGAATTTATTATTCTATAGAAAGGGATTTCCACCAGAGATGGCACAACGAAACATGCAGACACGTTTAGATGGCTATTCGCATCATTAAAAATTATAAACCCATAGGATTCAGTATGAAACGTCCATTGATTTCATTGGTTAGTTGAAAAGGCACATTAAACTAATAGAGGCCAAGCCACCACATAATGAGCGAGCGAAATAGCGCGGGAACATGCGAGAATGACATGATCTTACCGGGTATATGGACGTTGCGGTGACGTACAGACACCGTGTGGACGCCCATCTCTTGGGGCACGAATCGAGTGCAGTAATTAGTTGGATCAACTTCCGTAATCATGCAGCGTTCAGTCCGACCAGAAGGACTTGTCACTACTGCCGTCAGGTCTAACACGTTTACTCCTGCAAAATGCGCCAATCAACAAGATTCAAAATCACAACCATTACGCTCATAAGCTATAAGTATCATAGTCAGCCAGGCTCTTAATTAGCATACATACACCACGACACAGATTTAGCTTTGGCTCAAAATATTTTTTTGAATTTAGAACTATTTAAGTAGTAGAGGACTAGTTTTATGAAACAACAATTACCCATGCTGATACTACTTTCTCCCTCTCTTTACTATAATCGAATAATCATAGCACACCTGGAATTTTGAGATTGAGCTCGCATTGGCTACCGACGTGAGTGGCCTCGGCGACCTCCCTTTGACGCGTGATGCGTTCCATAACCCGAGCAGATGAGGGGTGTCCACCGATGTTGACAGCAAATGGACTGCCAGGAACCGGTTCATCTGCATATTTAATATTGATTATGTATGTACCCGGTTCCGTAGGGCGGTAGGTGACTAAACATGTGCCATCCTGATTGTCATGACACTCTATGTCAGCCTTGCTAGGACCCTCGACTGAGAGGCTAAGACCTCCAAATCCTGTCAAGAGAAGAAAAAACGGATTTTAAGTGCTTTAGAAATTTCACAAGTGTGGTGATCGTTAAATCATGCAAAGATAATCCTACTTTCCCAACCTTTGAAGAAAAAGAAGTTAATTGAAATGGGAAGACCGGCCATCATAATAAAACAGCAAATCAATAAGCATTGGGTATCGCGACAGGAATGATCTCAGGACCATCGATGAAAAGAAATGAAATTTTTATTTTACAATATCCACTGAGTGAACACTGCGCAAACCAAATTCAGACATTAAGGGATAGTATCCATTTGCTCTATACTCACATTCATAATCTGTGCTGACTTATTGATGCGCTTATTGATTTGCTTATTGATTTAATCTGCTTATCAACCCTCCCCCTCCTCTTCATTTAGCCCAATGTGGGACGTAGCCTCCTGCCACTTAATCCATTACTCCCCTAATCTCTGGTCATGCAATAGTGGAATTCGTAAAGCTGGGAAGGTCCCTAACTGGGCTATTTGTCACGGTTACACACTTGTATTTCCTACAATGACCATGGTAAAAACAGACTTTTGCCACTTGCAAACAACTTTCCAATAGATTCTTCATATTGTCTCGCAGTGGGAGCTTCGATTCCGCCTCCAATTTTTTCTTCCATAATTATTCGAAAAAAGGTTTATGATTAGACTGAAGAAGCTGTTGAAAACTCAAAGGAGGCATAGCCATTACAATACCAAGGTCAGAGAAGTTGAGTTTTAAAAGATGAATAAAAAACCTAATTTTCTCCCAAAATAATTTTACTGTCAACAATGGCAATTGTAAAAGTAATTGAAATGTATCATTCACAGAACAAGATGAGATTCTTTAGTAACTGTTTCTGTTTGAAAACTGGGACAGATAAAAATACCACTTATTGGAAAGTTTCATTTCTAAATATTTTTTTATAAAAAAGAAAAAATAGATTCGTTCGTATTTTATTGCGCTAAATTTAAAATAATACGGCATATCGAAAGCTCATTATCATCCGATAGGTGGATTAGTTGATAATCAATTAGCCAATGAAAGAAATGCTTACCAGCGTCGCGTGTATCAACGGTGAATTGGCAGTTTTGATTGGCTAGACCCTCACGAAGACCACGGCCATAGACACGAACACGTCCAGCATTTCCGAGTTCGGATTCCCCAACGTAGATCTTAAATGGACTGTTTGGAATTGGACGACCGTTTCGGAAGACATTCACCAAGTGGTCACCAATTTCACGAGGAGTGAATGAGATTCCTTTAAATTAATTAAAGAAAATTATTTAATTGGGCTTCCTAATGAGCTTTTGTAAGCTAATATCACGCCTGCATAAATTGGATAGCAACGTAAATGTAACGTTCTCCAACTAACAAGTTCGACAACTGACCACCATTCAATCTTGTAAACTAGGTTAATTTAAACTGGAAATCAAAAAACGCTAGTGTTACTCTTCAGAAATCGAAGTTACTAAAAGAATGGAATGTTCCAGAAGATTCAAAGGTAAAATAAACTGTTGTGCCTTCAAATTCCTCAAATTGAAAGATTTATTCACAATACCCTCCCTTCATTTTTCAAATGGCAAGGGGGTGGGGAAGATCTATTTACTGAGAGGAATTTGACTTCGCAAATTTGTGAGAAAAAATTCGACGCGATGGGTAGATAAATTTATCCTGACGGATTAAAAGTTTTATTGACGCATTTTAAAACCCTCAAGAAATTAAAATAGTCACATTTCATTCATGAAAGAGTTTAGTTATCAAATACCCATCAAGCACAAGATCACATCAATTAGAATTCCTTACAGAACTACCTTGCAAAGCTCAAGACACAGACCTCCTGGCGAGTTAAGAAACAACAGAAGATTTCTAATTATATTCTAAATTTCAAGAATGACAATAATTTAAGATATTTGAACTTTAAAATAAGGAATAACTTCTGAGTTGGCTTGAACATTCTCAGGTCTGTTTTGTAGTAGATTATTTCAAAATCAGGCAAGTAAAATAACAATCTTTCCCTCTTTCGTCGCATCAAAAATCGCGCTATCGAGGGATGAAGAGAAAGCAAGGTATATTAATATTCAGAAATGACTGACTTTGTCAGTTGACCCCTGTCAGACCAATGATTGTGATGTTATCGCGGTTTTTGTAGTCTACCATGACCACCTTTCACTCTCTGCTGTTTCTTTTTCCATCCGGAGAAAATACTGTAATAGCATATGTTCTCCTAATAATAAAGAGCAAATACGTTCACCGTTCCTTTTAGATATTGCACTTCGAATTACAAAATACTTAAAAACTATCGAGCGTATTTGAAAGGAATTCGTTCAACGCTCATTTTGGAGGGAGGGCTCGCAGCTTGGTGCTTTCCTCTTGATGAATTCAAATTTTGGTCAAATTTAATAGGCGTAGAAGATCAGTCTGCACACTGACTATGCACCAGTGGATATCGAAAAAGCGAGTACGCTAACCGATGTTCTTGATTAGACAAATGCAGAAATAGTCATAAGAACTGGCAGCTAATCCGTTCAACTTATAAGTTTTATCACACCACTACGAATGATCTTGAACTGTAATGCATATGAAGGGAGCAGAACAAGAAAATCGTATATCAAGCCAATATGAGTTTTTCAGAGTTTAGGGCCAGAAATCGTTGTTCGTTCCACCAGAAATGAACAAATAAGGATCACAGGAAAAGAAACTTCCGCAGCTCTCAAGGGTCTATTCTGTGAGCGTAAAAAGAGACCCTTTTCCAATCAAACTAGTGCCTTGACTGTCCGGATAACCGGGATTCTAGGATGGAAGCGAATTTTCACCGAAATAATTATTACCATTTTCATCCACATTTCACCGATTTTAGAAGAGAATTAAGGCCATTTTTTGTTACACACTAATCTCCTAAAAACGTTACATTAAAATAAGGTAGGCCAAATTCTCTCCAACAAAAGCCTTCCTCTTCCGGCAAACCCCTCTCTTTCAGCTCCCTCCGCTCCAAATGTGTCCTTTTTCGCTTCTTATTGTTACCTAACAACAGCTCAGAAAAGGCTCCACTCCATATCCACTATTCACCTATAAGTCAGTTTCCCTCCTTCCTGCATTTTTTGACAAGAATCTCATAAAGAGTAGTGAAGTCCACTCTCTCCTGCCTATTAAGTTCTTTATCTCTTTTTTAAAAAAGCTAGAAATTACTATCGCCTTAACTGACATCTTTGCGTGAGAAGCATTCGATTCAGTCGCTTGAACAAGAATGCAATAAATTGCTTCACTTAGAGTGACTAAAAGGTC
This sequence comes from Hymenolepis microstoma, assembly GCA_000469805.3. Lineage (NCBI taxonomy): Eukaryota > Metazoa > Platyhelminthes > Cestoda > Cyclophyllidea > Hymenolepididae > Hymenolepis > Hymenolepis microstoma. The sequence goes on along the minus strand of LR215995.1, from coordinate 978,717 downwards.
TTACCTAAATGTCCATTGGGTAAGCGTTTGATCATTGAGGGCTGCTCAATTCCAGAGGGACTTGTGACAGTTGCAGTGAGGTTGTAAATATCGGCCTCAGAAATTCGGAGCGGAACTTCACTTGTCGTACCCACCATCACTTGTGTCATGCGCATTGGATCCTCTTTTGAAGGAAGGTTAAAAGATAAATAACCTTGAAAATTGATTGGAGCAAGTCCAAATCACTTGCAGATTGCGTTACTTTAACCTAAGCATAATCGTATAGCACTACTTTGATGAAAGTTATTCGACAGTTGTGTCCTCCCCACTCAATTTTAATTTATCGTTTAGTCAATTGAATACAGAGGCGGTATCAAAAAATTGCTCTAGAACAGAATGATATGGCTTTCCCAAAACTTCTAACAACCCTTCATGCCTCTTTGAGTTTTAAAGACCCACAAAAACTGTAAGTTCAGATGGTGCTGGTCTTTGAAGATAATCTAGTTACGAACGCGTTGATTTTCAATTGTCAGAAGCGAAGATTGGCATTCACCAGCCAGTTTTAACTGGTTTAATAAAAAATGAAATTACTTACAGCAACACTTCACTCTTCAGAATTACCGAATTAGTTACTGGTGTAAGATGAGATTCGGAGTTTGTTTAAGTAAAGTTGCTTCAATTCTTCTTATGTTAGAGTATTTTACTCTTCACCTTCATTAAAATCATTCGAATTATGATTTGGAGTAAAATGATCACAAAGAGAGCTCTTTAAGTTGAAGTTGGCAAATGAAATTATGCAGAATCTTTTTTAGAGAGGCGACAAATAAAAATAATAATGTGTTCTCAAAGTAATTTTTCAGCAAATAAAGGTCCTCACTGTTGCTTACAACTTTGGCGGACGAATTAGCCAAATAAAGACATACATACATACAATTTTAACAATTTCAACAATGTTATAATAAGTAGTAGATTCGGAGTCGATAGAAAGCAGGTGTTTCCGTTATTATATAGGTTTTTATTGCAAAAATTATAAAGTTATTCCAGTCTGAAATGCAGTATTAAGCAAACTTTTAATTCTCTCCCTCTCTCTCTATTGAGGAATTGACATTGCAAATGTCCAGATTTATGGCGTATTTTCGCAAGAAAAACTCACCCATGATAGTGGCAGTGAATGGTGAGCCCTGGATGTGTTGATCCATGAATTTGATGGAGATGGTGTATTCTCCAGGAGCCAGAGGCAAGTAGCTTGCTGAACAAGTTCCATTTTTGTTGTCACGGCAGACAATGTCAGCTTTAGAAGGTCCTTCCACAGCAATAGAGAGTCCACCTGATAGGATGTTATTCGTGTATTAAAAATTGTTTCTACTTATTTTTGGAAGTACGAATGAATATTCACACACCTGCTCCTGCTTCTCTTGTGACCAGGGTGAATTCAGCTGGTTCACCAACACGTCCATGGCTAAGACCAGGCCCATATGCAGTGACTCGGCCAGAACCAACCGGTTCTATATAAAAGCGGAAAGGACTACCTTCAATTGGAGTACCGTTGAAAGTGATTTCAAGTTCGTGAAGACCAGCTTCTGTTGGTTGGAATTGTGCCGTTACAGTTCCATCGCCATTGTCCAGCAAAGTTGGGCGAATTGTTCTTCCCCCTGGAGTTCGGACGAAACCTTCCAGATTACCAAATTTGGATCCAACTGGGAGTTTAAAGTCAATAGGATAGTAGCCAGTGGTCTTTGTTGATTCGTGGAACTGAGTCAATGTGGTTGAATGCATTGTTTGAATGGGAACGCGTTCAACACGCTCATCTGCAACTGGTTGAATTAATTCCTCCATATTTACCGCCTAAAAAAACAGCATATAGACCAGTTTCAACTCATTAGCACAAACTATCTATTTCCGCTTAAAGTAGACCAACTTTCTGGTTGAATCGACCACCAGTAATAACTTGGCCACCACAGAATATTTCAACCATATGATCTCCAATCATCTGCGGAGTGTAGCAGACATTGACTTTTCCATTCGGAAGGTTCACCGTTTGAACTTCAGCTGGCTGACCTGTCGGAGCAATCACACGACCCATGACCTTCGCTGGACCAGCTTCAAGTGGATTAACGGTAATAGCGCAAGGTTGGAAGATTGGGATGCGTGGATCATTTCCTCCTGAAGAAAGATATATCCATGAATGGCATTGGATGAATATTAAACACGCTAAGATTTTCCATATCATCAAATTCAATCTAATTGAAATGAGATCGTACACACCCCATAGCTGATGATTGGGCAAAATTTGATTTTAATTCAATAATAGTTTGCACCATGGATGTCCACTTATAGATATATATATTTCGGTGCTTTACATACCTTCGATATGGCAGAGATCTGGCCGACCTGTGGGGTGAACCTTGACACAGAATGGACTCTCCGGAATCTCCCGACCACCGAATTTAACATCCACATAATGTAGACAAGCTTCTTCGGGAATGTACTGACAAGTGTAAACACCGTCACCATGATCTGCAACTTCCAACTGAAGTGGACGCTGTTCAGAATCCTAAAAAGTTTAAGGAAAATCTTCGAATAACAGGTTTTAATAGAAGTGGAAGACTCCAACAACGAACTTGGAGTGCATTTGTGAAAGAATACGTTGAGTTGACAACTAAACTCACAATCGGCTACCGATCCCTAAAATCAGTTAAAAAAGGATCTGAGGTATTTTTTGGTCAGGACACAAATGAGCAACACAACAATTAGTGGGACAACATAGAGTGCGCGAAATCAATAAGCGTTTCCTACACCCCGAAATCAGATTTTTTCAAAGAATTGGAGTGTCAGTTTCAACAATTCCTTGATTGAACATTTAAACAAATCAAGAGTTTTAGGTAAGATGGAATGTGTAAGTATGTAATGAAGTATATATATATATAAGAGCTATTTTTTCTTTAAGTTCTGTTGTGATGATGGCTGTGAGGTCTGTTGAACACTTTTTCGACGAATTTTACTTGCTGAAGATCTCCTACGTGTTGTCGAAGGAACAGCTGACGATGTCGGCGACTAAAGGGTAGTCGATTTAAAGGAAAACTCAAATATCAAAGAATATAAAAGTATTAAGCGATTGAGCAAAGGGAGAGGGAGAAAGAGGACTTACAGTTACGGTGAGTTCAAGATCTCCCGATCCAGCTTCACGCGTATCCACTTGGAAGGTCGTCATCTGACCAGCAGGAAGACCTTCGGGTCGACTTGGATGGACACCCTCTCCTGTGACGCGGACTTTATGGGGCTCACAGGCGGGCAGAACATTCTGCATGAAGGGAGAACGTGGCACCTGACAGTTGTCAAACTTGACCTCAATTGTACAAGGACCATCATTCTCTGGAAGGTAGGTCACATCGTAAACTCCGGGTTGACCTGGACGTGGGACAACTGAGTCTGGAACTTTGCGGCCAGTTCTGTCAGTATGGGTGACCTGCAAGAAAGAAAATCATTTTTATCAACTACCATTGCAAGTATTATTCTGGTTAGTTAGCTTATCACAAAAATCCTGGTCAGACCCAAAGCTCTCCTGAATTCCTCAAGATGACTGACCTTAGGATTACGATCTCATAGAGCCAAGATCTAGCTCAATGGATTTCTCTGGGAAATCTGAAGCCAATTTTAAACAGTGAAGTGACAAACAGTGAAGTGAGGAGCCTCCAAATGAGAAAAAAATAGCGGAAGTCGGCTAAGTTCAACACATGATAAGGTGGAGAGGACTAGACAAATGCGGTGGAGTAGAGTCAATGTACCACTTGAATTTTGTATTCAGGTTGTAAAGATGGTATTGTAAGAACGAAAGATTTTTGAGATGTTTATTGAGATACAAATTCTCTGCTACGCCCTTTTACAATAAGTGGCAACAGTTTCTGATGTTAATCAACTTGGCGACCAGCGCCATCGCCATTTGATTATCTGTATTATTCGAATGAATCAAACTTCCACCATTCGAATTCTATGGTTAGGCTCTTCATCTAGCTCCTACTATCTTCAGCTTTTGAAGTCATCTCTCTGTCTGCCTCTTGCCGTTAAGTCTCACTAAAGTGATACCGTATTTAGATCCATTGAATAGATTCAGTTATTCTACATTTCATCTTACAACAAGAGGAGCTTCGCCAGCCTGACTTGCGTCGACAGTAAATGAAGCTGGAACTCCAGCACGGGCTCCGTTAGGTTCCAAACCAGGTCCATAGCATCGAACTTTGTTGGGGTCGATTCTGTCACGTATGGGGATATTGAATGGACTTCCAGGGATATCCATGTCATTGAGTTTGATGAACATGTCATAGTTGCCAGCCTTGGTTGGAAGATATTCCACAGAGCAAGTGCCATCTTTATTGTCCACACAATTGATTTGAGCGTCGGCTGGACCCTCCAAGGCTAATCCAAGACCTCCTTGGCCCGCACCGTCCAGATCAATAGTGAAGTGCTGAGGTTCGTGAGTATAACCACCTTCCAAACCTGGTCCATAGGCGCGAACACGAGTTGGATCACAACCAGGAGTCACATGAACTTTGAATGGACTTCCAGGAACTGGCATTCCATCGTAGAATACCTCAACTTGGTGTAAGCCTTCAAAGATAAATACGGAACTTAGATAAATTTACATACTTTTAATTGTATATTTACCAAAATGAAGAATCTTACCATCAACGAGTGGCGAATAACTGCATTTGTAGGTACCATCATTCTGGTTCTGAACAATGCAAGCGGTCCTCTGTTTCATTGGATCAACAACGATTGCTTTTACCACACCTCTTCCAGAAGGATCAATAAGTTTGGCGTCAACAGTGAACTTGGCGAAGGATTCCTTGAACACACCTAAAATGGAAATAAAACGATCAATGAATTAGAAAGGATCCAAGTTAATTAATTGAATGACCATGCTGTTTATTTAATCCCATGCAACCGAAAGCCAACCCCATGCTCCATCATGCTGAAAAGGTTCACACTAAGAGCTGACTATACCCGTTGGTTGGAGTCCAGGTCCATAAGCTCGAACTTTGGAGACATCCACAAAATCCCTTCCAGATGGTGTAACCTGAACTGGGAAGGGACTTCCAGGAATGTGCTTATCCTTGTACAACACATTCACAGTGTACGCTCCAGGCTCAATTGGAAGGTAATCCACTCCACAAGTGCCATCACCATTATCTGTGTAATTGATTTGAGCTTCAGCTGGACCTTCAATAGTCACTGAAAGTGGTGCTGGGGGAGCCTCTCTACTATCGATCGTAAAATGAGCAGGTACATTGGCGGTAGCTTTTCGCAGACCATCTCCATAGGCATGGACAAGTCCTGAGGGGTCTTGTTGAGCAGTGAAAGCTGCAGGAGCCTTAGTACTTGCAAGTGGGGTCTCCTGAACTGGGATTGCGGTGCAAGGGAAAGGTGACCCTTTGACAGGTGCACCCGCAACGTCGACTGCAACTTGATGTTGACCAGGTTGGGTGGGAGTGAAAGTTGCTGAGTAACCCTCAGGGGTCTCTACAAGCTGGCTTGGAACTCGCATTCCATTGGGTGCCTTGACAATGACATTTGGACGTGGTTTTGGCGCACTTGGAGGGCCTGCACCAGCTGTTTTAATATCAAATGTTGTCGGTTTTCCAACGGGAATTGCTACAAGCAGGTAGCAGAGGGAGGTAGATAATACACAGTGATGCCCATTCATTGAAAATGTTTAATTTTTAGAATTGTCTTCCGATTAAACTCTCATGAGTGGATATTTCTAAGATTTATGAACTAGTTTTTTTACAAATTTTGTGGAGACTTAAATGACAATACTTCGAACGTTTCTCTCCTCTTCAACTTCCTCCAATTAACCCACACTGTCAGATACTTCAGCTTGTCTCCCTTTCCAACGACTAAGTCTCGTCAATTAGTATCTTGCTTAAATTCTTCTACCCCCTCCTTTATAGCATTGCATGTGGTAGCTCTGATATCTAGCCTCCATCACACGTACTTGGTTCAATAGAAGCCTTAAAATTGCGCCTCAATTATTAATTAATCTCTAGATTTTGGGCAACGCCTTTATTGAAAGCAGGCACTCCAATAGACTGAGGGAAGTGATTTGATGAAATATATTTGGAAAGAGGAATCCATATCTTACATTTTTCTTTTTAATTCCAAAACTAATTTTCTTGTTATCATGGAATGTCATCGCCTCACATCTTGACTCTCTTCTTGGAATCAAAAAGCTATCGAAAGTAGGCGTTTCTACATCACCCTATAGATAAGTAGTTTACAGGTTTTAGAAAAGCTCTTTTTCCTCCAATAGTCCGTAAACTGACTTCAGTCTATTGTTTAAAATGACGAAGAAGCCGTTTTAGAGATGTTTGACCAGAAAATTGTAGAGCTTTAGATGTTCAGAGAATAAGCTTAGTACTTGAGTAAGTTTTCATTTGTCTAGCTATAAGTCACTTTTCTCATTACCATAAATGAGCAAATCTCAAGTCTTTGCACAAGGATTTTGCAAATAAATGCTCAAAGCAGATGTTGAATGCGAAAACGAAATTTATCCCTTACACAATGACGAAGTGGGCAAATAAGAGGCTTGCCAATAAGCGCCGAAAACAAAGGACAATAATTCGTTCCGATCCAGGATTCCGGTCATCAAAATTTACATCTTGGAAGGCGAATGACCCCTTTGGCAAGCACTAAACAACTGGAATCCAAAATTCAACTGAACTTGTTACCCTGACGTTGTTCCCCCCCCCCCCTCCCCCCCTCCACCCCCTCCTCTATTTCCGATCAATTCCACTTTACCAATAAGGAGCATATTTTGCAGGCATGAAAATCAACTAAAATTTAATATGTGGGGAAATTGTCTGGCACTGGTAAGCTATTAACAATACACGGAAAATCAGCCAGTTTGAAGACTCACTTGTCCCTGGTATTCACAGAATCAGAAGAAATCATTTTGTCACGAATCATACAAATAGGACGAAAAATCACGACTGAAAGTATCAAGAAACAAGCAGACGAGCTGAAGATTGCTATTCTACTTCATGACTTTTCATTCGTCTAAAATCCCTGGGACATTCCTCAAACTGTTTCTACTGTTCCCCCCCCCCTCCCCCTCCCCCTCCTCCTCCCCTCTCCTTTTGTTTAGATCCTTTCTATGATTTGAGGTTGTAAAACTGTTTGCATTGCAAAGAGTAAAATAGATATTTAAGAAGACTTATACTCAAATTAATGAAACGTACATTAGATTAGATCAAATGGAAAACTACTGCTTAACTTACTATTCAAATTTTCTAACTCTGCAATACCTACGTAAAGTTTTGAAGCGTTAGTTACTTACTTGACATTAATCCGTCGACACGAACTCTACTCATATCAACGTTTGGTTTGACAGGAACCTTGAAGGGACTTCTGGGAACCTCGGTGTTCTCAAAGAAGACCTGGACAGTGTACGTAGGGCCGGCTGTTGTTGGAGTGTAGGATACATTGAAAGTACCATCACGCATATCCTTGGTATCCATAGGAACATCTCTTCCGGCCTCGTCTCGAACACTAATTCCAACATTTCCTGGTCCGGCTTGACGACAATCCACGGTGAACTGGGTAGGCTCATTTCGAGTGATGGATTCAACACCTGGACCATAGACTCGAACATTTCCTGGGTTGCAAGGTTCGGCGACATCAACCTTAAAAACATAAAATACCAGTTAAGAATCCGGGAATCTAAAGCATTATCTTTTATAACTTCCATTGTAATATCTCAAAAGCTCTTCAAAACATTGACCAATAAACCTTTCAAGAAATCCTAATTAGAAAGAAGTTGGCCTTTTCTATTAAACCTAAGCAAATAAATACCCAGAAGAGACAATTTTATATTAAGAAAAAATTTTCACACCTAAAATTTTGTTAATCTACGTTCTGACAGGAGACGTTTATGGCTGAATATGGCATAGGAAATAGGACATTAAATCAGGTTATTAATCAAAGAAGAGAAATGGAATACATAAACAGCCATACAGTACGCATGAGTATCCAGAGGTTTTCCAGAAAACGGAAGGCAAAAAAAGAATAAAAAACCGATGAATGCACTCAAGTGCATTCAAAAGAAACAGCGTGGATATAGATAAGGCTGCTGAATCATGATTTATCATCGCGGTAACTGGGTTCGCCTGATGCTGTACATATTAAGCCGGCCACTAAAGCGACGTGACCAAGGTCCACAGAGAACATGTTTTGCCCTGGGATGAGTGTTATCCATTCCAGTGGGGATTTCTATGCCGATTTTCATCCTCAAATATCATTAAGAGGTGTATTCAATCCATGAAATCTTGACAATTGGTCAGGGCAAAGGTGAATAATCAAAGTCGATACAAGGCAGTGATTCGATGCCGAATACAACTTCGACTTTCCATCTTATGGAAATAAAGCACTTAACTTTCCAGATTCTACCTTAGCTTCGCACTTCTGCAACCCATTAAGTTATTAATTCCATCACTTTTTTACACAATAAGAACATTTGAGAAGGCATAAAAGGATATTTTACTTATAACAACTTCAAATTCCTTTTCGTATGTAACGCATTCCCCCGAAAAGATCTTCAAATATTCGCAATTTTATATCGAATGCTTTCGCGGTGCTTTTTATATCGAGAAAATCAATTATTTACTCTGAATGGTGCACGTGGAACCGCAACTCCGTTGTAGGTTGGGATGACAGTGTGTTTTTTGGGTTTCTTTGCAGTGTAAGTGACAGTTGCAGTGAGGTCTCCATTATCCCGGACTCGAACAGGGACTGGTTCGCCTGTGTCGTCCCTTAATTCACAACCGAATGGGGCCAGGCCACCAGCCTCACGGGCATCAATGGTGAATTCCGTTGGAATTCCAGCCACGACTCCTGGTGAAAGTCCCGGGCCATAACATTTCACCTAGACATAAAAAAGCAACTAACGCGTAGTAAATTAGAGGAGCCAATCCACTAAGAAAATGAGTTCCTTCTCATAATACGATTGGCCATTCTGTTTTTAGTCCTATTTTCATATTCACTTCACTCCAAACTTTAAACTAACTACCGGCCAGGCCTTGAAAACGGACTCCATTTAGAGATTTGACATTTTGATTGATTGATTGATTAAAGCTGCTTTAAATATTCATAAAACCACATCTCTGTTGTTGCTAATAGAAAACTTTTCAAAATGTCATACTTTGAATAAGACATACTTAAGTACCACGATTAAGTGTTATTATAATTTCTCCACTTCAGCATTTGCTTTTATCTTTAGTTTCTACTCGTCGTGAAAACATATTGGTACTTCACTATACAAATACAGTAATATTTGATTCCTACTGGTTAAAGATCTAGAAACCCTATTGGATATTTTTTACGATCTCTTCTATTTTGAATGGGCCATTTCGATGAAAATTTGATGACTTAGGCCTCAACTATGGGGCTATATTCTGAAAATTCCAGTTTGGATAAAATTGAGAAAAGAGGGTGAGTGTTGTTTATTCTGGTTTCAGACTGAGAAGAGGTGGTGGGAATTGGGGCTAGTAGGAACCGGAAGTGTCAATGAGTCATCCAAACCAGAAGCCGACCCTGTTACCCCATACGCCCACATCACCATAGCTACACCTTCTTATCAGGCAGAAGCCAAAAAATGATTCGCTTATCGATGGGCTTTTTTTACACGTGTAAAGACGATGAAGGATGCAAGAAGAAAGTAATTAAGACAGCGGCAAAAGATGAACGTACTTTCCTTTATAGTCGCTAGATATATCATTGCTTAAGAGTATGACATATTTTAAGACGTGATTTGGTTTAAAATTAAGTTATTGCGATTTAAGAACCCGTGGAGATATACATTTTATTGTAATAATAAAGTAGAATAGAGTTTTATTTGTTTCAGAAGTTTTGACTGAGCAAATAGTTTTAAAACATACTCTAGGACGATTTACCTCATTTGTCTGCATACATATATCGGCATTTCCATATGAGAAGGAAGATGAAGAGAACGGAAAACAACTTCCATTTATCAGCCTTTAGGAATTTGACGTACTTTACGATCTAAATTGTAATTCTTATTTCCTCTCCCCCCCCCCCCCCCACCCCCTCCACCATCAACCCAAACACCAATCAATTTTTGACGTGTCTGCCATTTTAGTAAGGCGCTTAACAAACTAAGAACGATGCACCTGCCGAAGGGTCAAATTTAGGTCAGTTTGGCCGAGATTCTGTCGCACATGCGCTTCTAGTCCCACAGTAAATGTCGAATGATTCACCATTGCAGTAGGGACTTCCCTGTCGGGAAAAAAAGTATCCGTTTCCGTTGGACCCAGAGGTCGTCAGGATAAGACATTCTTATTAATCGATCGGTAATTCGCAGGACGCACATTTTGCATAGTTCTAATGAATATCTCCTCTGTTCTGCAAAGTCATTATTTTCGAGTAATTACAGTCAAAGACCCCCACCCCAGCGTCTAAAGCACATTTATATATAGAATATTAATATTCACTAAACTCTATTTTGCGATGACTCAGTTTATCTGCATAGGTCTAACATCCACTTATGCCCAATTCCTCCTGCATAATATGCCTCTGGTGTTTGGATGGGAAAAAAGATTTTCCAGTCGTAATCACTAGGATGAGGATTCGCCGTAGAAGTTTGACGACCACATCAATGACAATGTTACTTCTCATGGTCCTGTCTTCACAATAGGATAATATTTAGTGAATTGACAGCCTAGACCTCAAATCGACAAGCCCATTTGAGAATATATAAAGGTTACATTGATTGCTTCCTGATGAGATGCATAACTTGGCTAAAAGTCTGTGCTATTTTAGGGTTTAACCATGTCAATTTTGGTGAGTCAGTGGGCATGATTTGTTCCCCTCTTAATCAAAAGCATTATTTATTGATTTGTTTAAGGACACACCAAGGTGAATGTCATTACGACGGGTGAAAACAGCGACTAGCATTCAACGAAAGAAATGCATGAGTCAACTGCCACAAAAATTCCTTCAAGGTGTGTTCTAATGAGCTCTGGAAAGTTGAAACTAATTTCTCAGGTCCCACCTACACGCATATGACTGCCAAGGGGTTACGAGCGAGTGCATGTGACACAACCAAATGAACTTCCTATCTAGATCAGAACACCTCAGACATGAACTCACCACAAATAAAAACTATTGATTAGGTCATTAAAAACGAACTTTGAGGTATTTGGATACAATGTAGTGAATTCTACACATTATCAAGAAAAAGATGACATCAAAGATTACCGAATTCAAAAGAGTCGTCTTGATTTCATTAAAAAACTTCTAATCCCATTAAATCCATTCTTAACATCTCTTGATTAATTTACGTGTTCAGATAATGACCTTTATTTTAAACTTGCAAAAGTTCGCGTTTACATTGGCATGAGTTCTAATTACAAGGCCAACAATTAAGATACTCGCTCTTCAGGCGAAGCGGAGAATAGCCATCTTTGCTCCCTGTTCATTGTCTGGACTTCATTGTTGTGATCCTGCGACCTCAACTTTAGCCAGTGGTCGCGAAAACTATCTTGACCTCACCATGCTGCCCACTTTGTCTTTTTAACGTAAAAATGGAATAGTCCATGTCTATTGGAGATGCTCATTATAGTGAGATGAGAATATGGTAAAAATGGCTCCGAAATAAGAGCGGCTTCATATAAGTTTGGGAGTTGGAATTTGTTTCAACTTTGAATAAATTAACTGCATATTTTTAAGGTAGGACAAAAGCCCCGCTGTTTAGTAAATCAAGGTCAAATCCATCATCTGAAGATATTTATCTGTTACCAAATTAAACGAAAAACAAATAGGACACCTTGCATATTGACTACAAATTTGGCTATTGATACACGCGCTGGTTATTTTGGAAAATTGGGGAGTTTACCTACTATTTTCGTCCCAATGACCTGTTTGACCTTCCGATCTGAGAAGAAGTACTTTTATAAATAAGATCAGTAGCAAAAATACTTTTCAATATTTGGAATGCGCAGGCGGTCTCCTCCATATTGAACTTCATTTACGCAAGTCATGTAAATTATCACCTTCCTTTCATCATTTAAACAGAAGTAAATCCCAACAATTGGCAAACTGCCGAGAACTGAAAGGAGGTTAAAAATCGAGTCTGTCTCCTCTTGATCAATTGATTGCGTTTTGTGCGATATTTAACTAGTGAACTGAATTCATAAAGCATCCGCTGACTTACTGAGAGAAGTTGTCTTCACAGTGTCAAGTATTAATTAATTAGGAGGGCATGGCCACGTTAATAGATTTTGTATGCTCTTTTCTGCAGACTAAGAAAGTGGGGGTACTGTTGACGTCTACCATTTTACAGATTCTTTTGTTCTGAAAGCCAGGTTAGGGCAAGTGGAAAGAGTTAGTAAGTTGTATGGCTAACAGTTTTAAACGTATACTTAATTGAGAAGTAGTAAAGCAAACACCCACACCATTGTGGATTCAACAGGAGAACAATGGCAAGATTTAAAGGAAGTAGATGATTTTTCCTAGAGAAGTGCCAATCTGGACTGGACAACATGTCGGTGAAAATGTCCAAATTTGGACCAAATTGAAGACCTTCATGGATGTGATGAGTCATTTATACGAACTCTGTAAGTAAATGACCTGATAAACTCACAGCATTAGGATCACATTTGCCCGTATCAGCAGAGATCGGCACCATGTACGGAGACTTTGGAATGTTCTCGTCGTTGCAGAGAATGTGGACAGCGTACTCTCCTGGAACTGTGGGCCAGTAGACGACAGTGGCTGATCCATCACCGTTGTCTGCGCAGTCAATACGAGCTTCACTTGGTCCCTCAATTGAGAATCCTAATGAAAAGAATGTTCTAGATCAGACAAAATACTTGTAGTGCTACGATTACCAGAATGATACCTCATTATAGGATGTAAGCGAGTTCTTACATGTGTATTGGAATGATCGCTCGTTCATTCATATTTCATGCATTTTTTGCAAACTCAATACAGACCCGGATTTTGGACAGAAGGAAGACCCTAGATTGTTACTAAAACGCCACCTACGCCAGAGGTCACCTCCTCTAAATCCGCAGGCAAAATGACTTGGCAAGGACAACTTCATGTGAATCCTAAGTAGTTGTTCGGGAAGAAAGGGGATACGAAATTTAGGTGACGAATCCTGTCAAGAATTCCGTTTCTAGCACTATCTAACATTAACCACTAATGGAAGGTGTATGTAAGGGAGACATTATATGTGTGAGGATTCCGGATTCAACTGAAAGTGAGAAGAGAAGGCACTGTTTGACTGTTCACAAAACATAATCTGCCAACTTATAAATGACATTGTTAAGAAAAATAGACTGGTGGGAAATCATCCGAGATCAAGTCACCGGATTTTTCACATGAAAAGTGTGAAATAAAAGTGGGACGGTTCTAATCAAATTTCCAATTGAAAAAAAATCATGGAGCTTAATGAAAGTAGAATCCTCCTAGTTTCTTGGTAATCGTCTATACTGCTCCCTTTTTCCTTAAAACTGAGCTATCGTAAAATTTATATGTGCATAGATGTTTCATCGTGATTAATAATTATGAAAAATTTACTTTTTGTATTATCATAGGAACTAACAGACTTTATTAAACATCACTTAGTTGTATTAATTAAATATATCTATTCTAAGGATTTGAATGAGGGACGCGCAAAGATGTCGATAAAACTGAATCGGAACAATTATGATTTACAAACAGCAGAGAGCCAGTAATATTGTAATGATGCATTCTGATCTGGAAAACTTGACAGTCAGTTTAGGTAAGGCGTATGAACAAAACTGAAATTAATCTGGAGTCTGTTTGATCTTTAATCAATCAAATCAGCAAAGTACCCTATTACAGAGGGCATCGATGTTCAATCTCTGATTGTTTCAAAGCTCTTTAAGGATAGGAATGGTCAGAATGTCACTTATTTAAAATGAAAATCTTTTTTCCTTCCTTGAAAATAAAGACGACAAAATAAAACAATGCTCGGCAAATGGCGCGAAAAGTTTAATGGCACAAGGGGAACCGATCTATAGGAAAAATCTGCATTCCTTAGCCTAAATACAAAAGCTAACTGGAATATTATTAAAAGGAGGTTTCAGTACATACCGAGGGCTCCTGTCTCGCCATTCGTTTCAACAACAAAGACAGCAGGCTTATTGACGATTCCACTTATCAAACCTGGTCCAAATGCGCGGATTCGTGTCTCTTTGTAGGGTCCAACATCGACCTTGAAGGAAGACACATATTTAGACATTAAATTATGGTATAAATATCGATCTTCTGATGGAATTTTGCTTAGGGGGGCCACGAACAATCTTAACTTCTAGCTGGATTAAGTGTAATCACTTTTGCGTTTAAGTATTCCACTAATTCCATGCAGAATTTGACAACTCTTAGACTCCTCAGGAGCTGAGGAAATTGGATTTTGAACTCAGTAACGACGAGAACGGTTTTAATTAATAGAGCCATCAAGTTTTATTTTAGGCAACACTTATGCACAGCGAAAGAAATTTGCCTGTTTTCAATTTGCAAGAGCATACCATGAAGGATTAAATACTCGTATATTAGATCCCAGTAGGACTGATTCTAATAAATTGACATTACTCATTCCACTCTTTGTTTCGACTTAACCAATGCGGTTGACCATTCAGCCAATTGAGTGACCACTTCATTTGACGCCACACCACGCACGCATAAAACTGACCTTGAAAGGACTCAGCATGATGTGATCTCCGCCATAACGAACATTTACGGTGTGGGGTCCTGCAAGTTGTGGAGTGTAGACACATTCGTAGGTGTAGGGTCCAATCTTTCTCTGCTGACATTTCTCCTCGCGTCCGTCTTTAAGAAGAGAGAATCGTATTAAGTGCTATCTGTAAACGATCTCATTAAACGAAGGGAAAAAGACTTGGACCTACTTGGACCAACAACAGTGGCTTCTAGAACACCTTCCCCTGCATCTTCGGTGTGAACTTTGAAGTCGGCAAGGTCACGAACTCTAACTCCATGCGGTTGAATACCTCTACCAGTAGCATAAGCTTGTTTGGCATCACAGGCTGAAATATTACAAAAATTGGCCAATCAAAAACTGCCTTTACACGCTTAAATTCATTGAAACCGGCAAAGAAGTGAATGAAGAAAAGAACGTTGACATTGTTCACTCCTCAAGGGCACTATTTGATTGGCCAAACGAGAATATTTCATGCATCCGTTGTCAAAAGGTAATAAAAGAAAACAAAGGCGGGTATTATCGAAGGTAGCCATGCTAAAACCAAAAATTGTCCACGATTTAAACAAACCTGGCCATTGTGGAGCGACTTGGTTGTCTGGACGTTTACTCGGGCTAATTGGTTGTTCTAAAAGTTAAGTTTATGGTCGTCTCAAGGTCATTTAACGAAAAGTGGATTAAGAACTTCGAAACTTAATCAAGGAAAATGAACGCGAAGCAGGAGTAAGGAAAAGGGGAATGCGAGAATGGGGGAAATTCCGAAGTGTCCAAAGTGTATTCGGCAGGCAAAGCTGTTTCATATATTAAAGAGCCAAAGAAATGAATAGCAGAAACTAAATACTCTTCGCCCGAGAAAAACTTATTGCAAATAATAAAAAGCAGCATAAGGTGTTGTTGGGCCTTGCAGTGGCCTTCCAAACGTTTTCTTTACCATCAATCGGCTTTTCTGCACAATTTTTAGACGAAATTTGTTTTAATGTGGGACTGCTGGCACATGCGGCTATTTTAGAATTGTCATTTGCTGAATGAACTCTACGAGATTTTACATGCGGATGACACTGATACTTACCTTTTGGAGCTAGATAAAATCGCCAGAAGGAGGGGTTTTAAGTTGACATTTCCATGAATTAGAATAAAGAGCGAAAGGAAAAGCCCGAGACATACCCCATGGAGCACTTTGCGGCTTGAAGTCTTTTTGCGGTGAAAGAGGTGGTTCTATAATATTATGTTCCAAAGTTTCAGGAAATCATTTCATTAGAAGTTGATTCCTTAGCATGCTCTAAGAGATTCAATCATACTCAATAAAGTTAATTAATAAGTGACTTTTTTTGCTGAAAGCTATCACAGATCGTGCTTTGATCAGGACTAATCAAACGAAAAATTATTAATCTAACCAATCAACCTATTGGTTTAGAGTTTCAGACACACCCTCCAATGACGAGTCCTGTGATATTTGAGGTTCTGAGTGATTCAATGAGAAAAAGCAGAAAATAAAACCTCAATCTCCATAAAGTAACGATTACAGGCATGCTGATTGGTCAACTAGAACTTTGAAATTATGTGCAGTGTGAATCGAGTGTCTACTACAAACCTTCAAGGCTTGCTTCTCGTGGACGATTCTTTCCAAAGAGATTCTTAAGGTCTATTGGAAGATAAGAGTAATGAGTCTACTGTTTATTTTGGTAGAGATGGGGATGCGGAGAAAACATGTATCAACCAACCTGAAACAACATCTTTCGCTGGCTTCTGAGGAGCTGCGGCCGCTTCAAAAAAAACATCTTTGTTATTTTCTAAGCGCTATTGTGTCAAATAATTAACGGAACATTTGCTATTCGAAAATCCACCAACAGTGAGGATTACTCTTTTCTGGAATAGTGTCTCTTAAGAAAATGGCAGTTCAAATGCTAACCAGATATCCGAAAATAACTAAGGGGCAAGCGAAGGAGGAGGAGGTGGAAGGGTGAAAAGACGAAGAAAAGAAAACGGTTGAGCTAAGAAAGCGAACCTTGTATGGACGCTGTTTGCGGTAAAGAAGGTTTCCTTGTGGCAGCCTCTGCAATGTAATGAATACACCACAACTGAAATCACTCATTCAAAAGAAGAAGGAGCACGGTTACATGCTAAAAGATTGAAACAAAATAGCTAGATTTCCGGTCGCCGAACTCACCCTGAACACCTGCATCATTAAATCGATAAAATGAATGAGTAAGAATCATGAAATGGAATAGGAGATAGGTTAAAATTGGTATTTTTATACTTACGAGGTCCAACCATGACTCCAAATGGAGAATTCGGAATCTGTTGACCAGCAAAGAAGACATTGACAGAATGCAGACCTTCCATTTTTGGAGTATATTCAACGAGGTAGTTGTCTTCACTTTGACGAGTAATATTTGGTTTGATTACATCTTGACGTCCCTGAGGATCAAGGATCACGCAATCTGCAACTCCTTCTCCAGCCCCTAGTGGTTAAAGCAAAGTTTTTCATAATTAACTTTACAGTAAAGTGAACATAAAGTGCAGTTATATTTGAGATTTTGTGCGACCTACAACAGAAAGCTTACCTCCATCATTTACTTCAACTAAAATTTTGTCAGATTTTATCAAAAATTGTGCTAATGTGGCATAAAATATTAGTCTATTGTGAAGTCCTACCAGTTGTAAATATATTGAAGAAGGTTCGACGACCGACTTGATTGCCTTGAGGTTCGATACCCGGTCCGGAGGCTGTCACCTTGCTGGGATCTGCCGCTCCCTCAACCATAACCTTGAAGGGTGAGTTCATGATTTCCTTGGTAGCAAACTTAATGATGACGCGATACTCCCCAGCTTGAGTAGGGACGTAGGCACATGAGTAGGTGTTCGGTCGGTCAGTGTTCGGAACGATATCGCAAGGTTCGCGTTGACCTTTGGGATTCAGGACAATGACTTCAACTGATCCTTTTCCAGCTGAAGAAGCATCGATGGTGAATCTTGCAGGCATTCCGACCTTGTTTCCTCGGGGCTCAAGACCTGAAAATATATTAATAAAATTTAAAACAACGCTTGTTTTACTGTTCTCCTTAAGGTGGTTTTCTGGTAACCGCCAATCAATATCCGTGTCGTTTTCAGCGAATGCCTTGAACTGTGTTCTCGGAGCGGGAGATCTAGGACCTAGCAGGAATAGCAGACAGGCAAAGCGCTGCCTGGAAAAACATGCACAAACGGCTAAGCCGCGGAATCTTATATTCTTCTTGGGATCCTCCTTCCTTGACCGGCGCTGTTGACTGAATCGTTTAGCAGTTTCGTCCAATACAGCGTGGTTAACTCTAACTTCGATCAGGTACTGGAAACCAAATTCCATCCAAAAGAAGGCTTAGGAAATTAATGCTGTATCAGTGAGCTAAGAGAAAGCTGGCGTCATCTCGGAAGATTGTGATTGGGTCCCGAGGGAGAGAGAGAGAGGGAGAGGGTTGGGTGTAACCGAAGTAGGGAACGTTCACGCATTTCCGGTGCACAGTGTGTATTTGAACAATTGGCTGGTACTCAAGTTAGGGTAAAATCTGAACCAAAGCACCTCTCTAACTCTTCTTCTCTTCCATTTTTGCCCACCTCAAGGTGCAGAAAGTTACTCCGTTTCATAAATTGAAGGGTCGTGTGAGAGATGAGGTTTTGGCGATGGTGTAGAAATTCCTCTATAAAATTTCCTTAGAATGGGTAATGAGTCGTAAAATCGAGATATTTTGTCCCCAAAAGCGCTAATTTCTTTATTAACCAGGAATACATTCATTAATGGATGTTTAGGATTGGAAATATTGGAGCTCACGGGCGAAAGTTTGGATTTTTCTACCTTATTATGATCTCGCCGGCCGCAAACCAGTTGACATTTGTCTGGTATCGGAAGAAGTTTAAAAATCAAAATTTTGGGTGATTGCGCCGTTACTTGGCACGAAGCACACTTTGCAGTTAACAAATTGCGAATATATTGGCAATTTGATATGAGTCAACTCTGTTCTTCGAGTTAATATGTGCGAATGACGTTTAGTTATGCGGAAGTTGTAGTGTCCTTTTTCATTTCTGATTAATTTTGCTTTAATAATTAAATTTAATAGTTTGATTTAAGTAATTATTTTATTTTGTTCGATATTTTAGTCTGTTCAACAATGCGTTTTATGCCTTCCCCGCACTGCACAATTGCCAATATTTTCCTTTTTGCATCTGCAAAATTACAAGTTTTCCCAAGTTAAGATAGCCGTTTATTCACACTGGAATAGAATGCTCTTTTGTGAATATAATATTCGGCCTAAAAATTTAGGCAATCGGCTTAACTAGCGTGAATAATTAAAGTTAATATATCTTATTTTCTTGAATGAAAAAGTGGTTCAAGGCAACTGACCGGGTCCATAGGCTCTGACGCTAGCGGGATTAGCTCTAGGTCTCAGTGGAGCCCCATCTTTGAGTTTTGCGCTTGGGAATTGACTCAAATATGTCATCATAGCTTTCTCATCCACGCGTGGATTAATCATTTCTTCGGGTCTTATGAGTTGTGGAACATCCAGCCATTGTTCTGCTGCATTCATGGCTTCAGTCGCATTTCTCAACTTCTGTTTGGGCTCCCAGTCTCTCCAGTCAGGGCACAGACCCGGAGCACAAGCATCAACAAGAGCACCAATTGCTGTACCATCGTTCCAGTCAGTTGTGAAGTTCTTGACAGGTCGTTCATTTAATTTTGAATTCAACCATGACAGCAGACGCTGCTTTGGAGTAGGTCCGGAACTTCCCTGCATTAAAAATATAAAGGAGTATGAAGTATGAAGGATGGGAAGGTTTTTCAAGTGTATTAACGAACTTGATTGTAATCTTCTCCTTCCCAGAGTGGAAGGGTAATCGAATAATGAAGAATCAAGGTCCAGATCAAACCCAAGATTAGTTTCAATCGGCAGTCGACGATATCTGTACTATCTATAATCAAAGAGAGATGAAAACTGTTGGCACCACTCACCGATGTTAACCAATCGTAGTCCCTCATTCTCTTCCAAAAATCTCAGAACCATAGTGACATTTTCCAATTTCTGAGTTCGAAAACTCGGTTTTCGATTGACATGACGAAACTTCTGCCCCGAAAGTGATTCTATCAGATCGATAAGCCGCAAACCATCGGCAAAATCGTATTGAATGTCATCCACAGAACTGTTCTTGCTCTTCAAGTGCTCGTTGGCCCAACGAGTGAAGGTATTCTTTTGAATTAGCTTCCATTCAGCATCGTCTGCTAATTCGCGTTCAGCAATCGGAATTTCTCCCTCATCATCCTCGTCGACGTAACCATCCCCGGGATCTTCATATCCCTCATAGTAGGTTCCTGGTGGATTCGCATCTGCGTACATTTTCTAGCTTCCCTCTTGAACTCTATTTGATGAGAAGGAATAAGTGAATAAAATTTAAAAGCCATAAATTGACATTCAAAAATCCAAATATACTCCTTTTTTATTGAAGAAAATAAAATCTGCATTCACCACAGGGGTAGATGCTTCTCAAGGTCATTCAGATTGGCAATTAAAGAAATTCTTCCATTTCCATGTCTTACTCATGAATACTTTTGCTTGTACTTTGCTTGTAGCATTTTTGTTTTTTAACCCCCCCCCCCCACCCCCTAATCAGCTTTGCATCTTGTGGGCTAAAATCATTGTGACTACAGTTTCCCAACTTCCAGAAGGCTCTAAATTTAGTATTTAAGCAAGCCGGTCCCCTTTAGGCGTTGAAATTAATTCGCTCTTAGTGAAATAGGCAGTTAGATTTCCCAAATAAGTGAATGTATTTTAAAAATAATAGAGGGAACAAACTTTTGAAGTACACGTTGTGCATGCTTTGGTTTAATTTCTTGGCACAGTTAATTAATTTCACAAGCCTCTAATTAAAAGTTGTTCTATTTGTCAATATTTTTTAAACATTATTTAATCTTCAATCATTTACCAACCTGCGGATGTTTAAAAAAGCCACTATATTATGAAACCGGAAGTCAAGCCATTTATCAAAAAATAAACTCTAATCCTCAGTATGGAATCGTAAGCATTCATTAGAAAAGTGTGGTACCTTTTCTAAAGGCTTAGAGGTATTTCCCTTAACACGTTCCAGAAAACACGAATGACAAAGAGAAGATATGACTTTAATGTGCATTACAAAACGGCTCTTATTTCAACACAGAAATAAGACGAAAATTGATGAAAATAAACCAACGACAATAAATGAGAGACTTTATTTAACCTCGCAAACTAGCTCTTTAGGTGTGTATAAGGCTATCATTAACTTCCCTGATCACTGAGAAATCATATCAATTAGATATCCGCCTCTAATGAAAAACTATGAATTGACAAAACGAAACTAAGATCCGATTTGCTGAAATTTTAACTTTGCCACTTCTCCAGACTCTAAACCACTTTGCAATTTAACGAGTTTCTTGCTGATGAAAGTTTCAAAAAATCTTCGCTTCGTTTTGAGTTGACATTATTAGCATCTACTTGACAGGATGAATTGAAACAATTCCTCGTGCCTTTACTGGAATACGAAAAAATTTAAATTAGCCGCGCGTCTTCATGATTTAAGACTTGAAATAAAGAACTCCTTCAGTTAGACCCACGTGTCATAATGGGATAAAGGTAGTGCAATTTGTAAATACTCACGAGGGTCCAGGTTCGACACTCTGGGATAAAGTTCCAGCCAGCTTTTCAATTTGTGAATACAGTTGCTCGAATTATACACAAAAAGGTCTCTTTTTAATTTGAGGTAAGATTATGTTTTTAAATTAAATAAATACACTCTTGAATTGAAGCTCTCCATTTAAACAAATATTCATTTTCATTACTTATCTCTTCTGATGGTCATTAATACAAATATTTGAGAAAGGTTAATGGGTAATAGTTCCGCTAATGGAATTGAAACAGCGCCTTCAGATTTGAACATTTTGGCCGAAATGTTACTGTTTTTTATTAATACGAAATCAGAATTGCTCTAAATCCCATATTTCCATTGTGCTTTGAATTTAAGCCCTGGGTTATGTTTTTTTAATTTTTAAAATCCAAATTGTTATCATGGGAAGGTGGATGGTAAATTGGTTCAATAAGAGGTAAAGGGGCGGGAAATGAAAAATAAACGTGAATAAAATGAGGTTACTTCCAATATCAAAAGTGTCAAGTATTATCAATTAATTTATTAACCACTGCTACTAAATGGTTCATTGATTTGGTCGTGACATTGCAGCCTATTGTCTCATTAACTAATAAAGAGGGACTCATTTTCAAAAAATATTATTAGAGACATTCGTAAATAAATCTTTTCAGTTCCAAAATTGAATATCGACAATGACAATTTTCATTACAAATTAGATAATGTCGTGGGGGTTAAAACAGAGACTATGTTTTTTAAACGATTTTGCTTTTACTTTGTATTCTACTTATTATAAAATTCAAAATGACATAACTTATGTTTCAGTTATTTTCATTTTATTGCTAAAAGTGCAGATTTTGTGAATCACATTCCAAAATTTCTTGCTCTTAAAATTTGATCCCATAGCTTTAGAAGCAAACAAATATTAATATCGTTGAATCCTATTGCAATATCAGCAGTAATTAATCATAGAATTTTTCGATCTCCTTTTCTTTCATGATTGAAAGATCCAGTCTTGTTGGAACTAATATCATTTAGTTCATTTTGCAAAAAATTGCGTCAGATTGAAATTGTCCTCAGCTGCAATTCAAACTTTCCAATTTTTTTAATATTTTTTGCATAAGTTTTTAATAGTTTTCGAGTCAATTTCGTTATTATTAAAATGCTTCATTGTTACAAACAAACTTGCCTTCAAAAATTTATTTTTGTCTATAAAATGCTTTATTTACAGGTCATTTTACATTGCATATATTATTTAGATGTGAAATTTAATATTTAATTTTAGGGGAAATCACTTATTAAAGTAAAAATTTCATTGTAGACAATAATAAATTCAGCATATAAAACTTTTAATTGTGGTTATGGAGCCTTTAATATAAAATATGTTAAAAGCGACTCACAAATATAATATTCCTATTTGTAAGATAAGATTTCTTTAATGTCGACAAGAGAGAAGTTTTGTTCGATTGTTCAATTAAAGTTGGAAGAGATGGAAGGTGTAAATAAACTCCTTTGAGATGGCTTATGTATTCACAAGAGAATTCCACAAGAGGTCTAAAATGAATGATATGGTGATAAAAGAGGATTCGATCCTCTCGCCTTAACGCGAATGACAAAGATTTTGGAAGAACTTCGGCCTGTCCGGCTATCTGGAAACTCCTTCCCCTTACCTCCCTTCAACTAACCACTTATCGATCGACGCGTGCAACTGTGTGTTCTGCGTGCGTCCACGTCTGCACCCTGACTACGTGTTAGGGATTGGGGTGCACAGCTGCTTCTATACGTGATTGGAGGATTATTCTACGCGATATACGGACACACTTCCTGATTTGCACTGAATGGATCAATGACTGTCTTTCTATAAACCCGTTGCTTTTCTCTTCAATTTGGCTTCATCCTCGCCAGCGTAAGGACCTCAAATCCACTTTTATTTAGAAAGTAAAAGCGGTTACAAATCCGAGAATTTGAAAATTTTTCTTTATTTTAGCTTAAAATACAGGTAGTGAGGGTAGCTCTCTGCAATGATACGCTAAGCTAATAAGCCGCTTTATTCTCTATAAAGGTGCCTAAGAATTTGATTGGTTAGTATGGTGTTTGTTTCACCATTGATATTTTTATTGAGTTAATTATCCTCAGTGTAGTATTGGTGAGAGTCCTTCGAACTCGTTGCAAGTTTTTCGCCAATTCAGTTCAAAATAACGTTCTATAGTCATCAGTAAGAAAAATAATTCTGGGGAAATTGATGACTAAAACAATTAATCAGAAGGATATTTATTTGAACATGCCGACTTCCTCTGTGGGGGTGTAGAACGTGGTTCTAAATTTGTCCAATTTGTTACGTGTGCGAAGACAAGCGCAGGCGTGTAGTGGTTTGGCTGTAGCAAGTGAAGAAAGCGGAGGTTGCGTATTGATCCCGTTAGGGGATGTGAAATATATATCTTGGTAGGAAATCAGATCTTTTTTCATAATTTCAGATTGTAACTTTTACCCTATGAATCAAAATCATAAAGTCATCCAACTTGGCGTCGCAGCCTTTGCTAAACTTTAACCTTAAAGTTGGTTATAGTATTCCGAAATCTTCGTATACACTTTCATATTTAAATTTAATTGAATTATAATTCCCAAGTTTCATGTAGCCAATTCATGAAGTAAATAAGAATGACTTTGAGTAACAAAGGCCTGATTTGAAATGAAATGCACTTTATTGACTTATTTCAATTTGTTGTCGCTTTGGTTTAGCCATGAGAGAGATGGAACATTTTGCCCAACTTTTGAAACCGTGTTATATTTCCTACGAGTTCTTCTTCATAGGAAATTGTCTTATATTTACCTTTATAAAAGAAAGTCCCTACGTTTAAACAGCAGTTCTTCGTTTCTGGAGTGAAGGAAGGTATTATTAGTTAAAAGAATTGACATGTTTGAGTACTATTTATATCACAAATCTCTGCGGATTTTTTATTAACTATTAGGAGTGGGCGATAAATGACCAA
This sequence comes from Hymenolepis microstoma, assembly GCA_000469805.3. Lineage (NCBI taxonomy): Eukaryota > Metazoa > Platyhelminthes > Cestoda > Cyclophyllidea > Hymenolepididae > Hymenolepis > Hymenolepis microstoma. Next base: position 954,354 of record LR215995.1, on the reverse strand, counting down.
TTAGAATGTACGCTAGTGGCTATTTACTCTGATTGGATATTCCTCGTCCAATCTCTAAACTCTCAAATTATCATCAATTTTGTGCATTTAAGGGTTTTTCAAACTCGTCTCGTAATATAGCGCAATTGAGTCAATTCAAACTTTCCTGCCTTTTCAGATAGGTACCATGATTTTCTTGCCTTTAAGTAAAAATAAACTCCGAGATCAAGGACCAGGAATTTTAAAGTGGTTCGTAAAATATTGAGCCTGATATATGTTTTGAAGATAACATTTAATTTTGTAGACACACCAAGAGAGATTAAATGATTTTAATAGCGCATTTTTTCATGAAAAACATGTAGAATTAAGCAAAAAAAATAAATGACATTTTGCCTTTAATAAATTAAATTCTATATTTGGGAATTTCAGGAATGTGGAGCGTTTTTACAACTGCTTTATTATTCATTAAACAAGTCTTATATGGCAAAAAAATAAGTCAGTACTCAGTTGTCAAAGACTGCAAATTTGGCATTAGGGCCTATTCAAAGCCAATATCTGTAAAGCTGATGAAGCAAAAGGGTGTTTATGCTCTACTCTCAACTTGACTCTCGCAAACCCAAAAGGCGAGATGTGATGCAAACTGTACAGAGGCAAAGTAAACTCGAATGAGAATTTGGGCACTAAGGATCCGTAAACACTAACTGCTCCAGATTGACACAGACATGCGAAAGTTAAAACATTTTTTCTTAAAAACGCCTTTATTAACATTTAGTTCACAAATTATTGTTTAGAAGCATGGGAAATTTGTATTTGGCTATCTTTTTTGCTTCCCACCCTCTAGTGCTATTGGCTAAAAATAGTTATCGATGGGGATTGATCCTGTAAGGTCCTATCATATTTTTAAACTCCTATTTTCAACCACCTCATTTTACTGATCAAGGCGTCGAGATGTTCTCGTTGATTAAAACTTGAAACTCTTTCTTTGTCGTGGTTTATCGTAGGCAATACTTTTTTGAACAAAGCGATTATTGAGGAAAGAGGTATAGTAATTTAATCATAATAAAATTTTATTTTTGACATAATTCTGTTTGTCTCTTAAAGAAATCTTAAACACCGCTCATGATTCCAGTATATTTTAACGAATATGTAAAATCAATAAATAAATATCAAATTGTATATTTAAGGGATTTCAAATAAAGCCATAAGTTTTTATCCAAAAGATCTCTTGGTATTCAAATTGATGACTAGGCTTTGTGTAGAAATATTGAAAAGTGTCATTTTGTTTCATTATTCCTTAGTCACCCGCACATCTTTAAAATTTTAAAACAGTTATTAGATTCACAATTAAAATTAACGCGATTACTGATTTATGAAGCATTCCACACCCTCGGAGTTGATACTGTTACATTCCCTTCTGATTTATACTCCTTCTTCCTTCCTCCCATTTCTTCTTTATGTGACCAAACTCACTCTCTAGTTTTCCGATTAGAAAAAGCCTGTTGTACTCTTCATGCCTTCAGGAGACAATTAGCTGTATTGAGCTCAGAATTTATCTTTGCTGAAAAACCTAGTGTTTGTGACCGTCTTCAAAACCATAATCTCATCACCTACAAATGTACACCTACTAAGCGAAGTGGTCAACAGGACAGATAAAGTCAGTCTCAATAATGCAAACCTTCCCACCACGGTTACTTTCGCTATTCATTTTGTTAAATAATTTTGTAATTGACGCCTGTTGATAAAACCGGTTCATTCATTGAAAACCACATAAACTGCTACGTGCGGTATTGCTTGGTTTATAACTTAAACTAACACTGGTTTGTGATTGGACTGTTGAGGGATGCGGCATCATCACGTATTAATTAAATTCAAAAAACATTAACCATTACCGCCTTCTTTCAAATGAAGTTTTCGTCATGTATTTTCCACAAAGATGACATAATTTCAACTTTTCAAGAAACTTTATTTTATTTTCATGTAATTTCGCGTCAACAGAGTAATCAGAAATGGAGTATTTTAAATATTTCCAAAGTCCTGACTTAGTCCATCAAATTATCTTACTCTTTAGTTCACAAGAGCTTAAAATTTAAGAAAAACGCGCAGATACAACATAGTACCTCTAGTGAGTGAACAGTATTACAGAACAAAATGCACTGATCTGTGCCATGTTAAAGATGACATCACTAAATACATTTGACCTCTCTTTTTGGCAAAAGATGCGTATACATCGCGGTGGCATGGCTGACCACTGAATTAAATCCACTGGTCAACAAACTTGGCCTTGAGGTGAGGTTAAGCATTTAAACACCACAAACTGAACTCTTTCGCTTGTGAGATGAAGAGTAAATAAGTATTATCGAATTCAAAGGTAGTAAGACTCGTGTCTTCATGATTAAATTAATTAATTGGATTTTAAAGTTTTTCATTGCTATCATGATCTGTGGGAATGAACTTATTTCTTCCTGCATACTAGTAATTAGTGAATGTGAATAGAAAAGCCTCCAACTGCATCATTTCTCTTGATGCAGTTTTAATGGGGTACATGGGATCTTGTGTGATTCAGCACCCTAACAGCTTGCTTTACTGACGAAGGTGACTATGCAACTATTTTTAAGCGTCGTACCCGGTACATTCATTTTAAACATTATTTTGTGTTATTTAAACTGTCGTGCTTCAGTTACCACTTTCGTCTTGAATTTCAGTTTCCCTCTCTGGTTCCTCGTGTTTGGTGTGTCTTGATAAGATGTGCTTATCCAACCATCTCTGCGTTTATAATAAATGCCTTTCCTTTAAACACTTATATGATGAAATGTTTTGTGTAATTCACATTTCTTAATTAAAAATAGTTAATTACCGGCCAGACATATCTTCTCCACCTTTCTCCTCCCTAGCGAGGACTTGTACTTAGTTTAGATAGTATAAAAGTGGCAAGATTGCGCTCCCAGGCATGAACAAGAATATCCAGTAATCGATGTTTCAGGGCAATGGGGGTTAGCACGTGGGTGGGGTGAAAGCATTTCATTTGACATCCTATCACAACGAAAATGCTATTTCTTTGTTCCAATTGAAAATGAGCATAATTTAAATTTGAATTATTTTGATTGATATTATTTTTTATTATCATATTCTGCATAAATATAGTTTTTGAAAGGAATGTTAAGTTAAGTTGGTTTGTTGATTGGTCATTTAATGCAGTTTGATGCATTAAATTAGTTTGAGGGTGTTATAGATCTTTAAAAGTCGAAGATTATTTTTTAATAGTTAATTCAGATCACACAATATTTTAATAGCCAGCAAAAATGTTCTAAATTATTGCTTCACAATGAAATCTCGAAACTAGTTGTTCGGGGTGAAAAGTTGGTAACGGAACATGTGCAATCTGAGATCCATGCAAAGATCCTCAGGTGTCTAGTTATTTAAATGAACAACAATATGGCAAAACTTTCCTATTCATTATTTTAGAAATTTTACGCTTAAATGAGCACAAATCGTTGCTGCAAAAATCAAATACGATTTTCATCCATTTGTCTTAAAAGCTGGCCCCTGGCCAAAGTCCTTTAACAATTTCAGGGATGTAGCCTAAAAGTGCAATGATTGCCTAATCGCCAATGAGTCTTGGTAACAAGACCCCAATTCCTCCCTTTACTCTTGGCACCTCTTTCAATAATAATCATATTGGGAGCAAATAACCTCTTGTTGGGGGTATAGCGTACACAGCAGTTTGTTTAAACAGACTACTTTGGACGCCCGATTGAATATCCCAGTCTTCACCCCTCATGCACTAGTGTCTACTCGATTGGTTTTCCAAAAATACACCTGGAAATGTAAAATCGCATGTGGAGTAGCCGTGGGTACAGTTCATGGCCAACCAGGCGGCCAAACGTTTATCACGCATTCAAGTCTACATAAGTACATTTATTTTGTTAATAAGAACCGGTCATTGGGAAATGCGCTCTCCACTCAAAAACATCGAATTTGCAGGATTGGTCAAGCCCTTCAGGCTTCTTCTTCCAGTAACCACGACCCAGTCAAATGGTATAAGTTCTAACGATTTCAGTACAGTAGAACTCACTAAAGACCATTCAATTTTAGTTAATTACCAATTCTGAATACTTTATTCACAGCTTAATTTACGCATATTTTGCGTGTCAGATTTATTTGAACCAACTGTCAATTTTAATACCTGAAAAGAGCAGGTTATGCTTAAACCAAATTTATTCAATTCAATTTAATGGAGCCTGCGCTAAGCGGAAATTGATCACTAAATGCAGCTGAAGTCGAAAACCATTTGAACAAGTATGTTAATTCGTTAAAGCAGCTTTCTTTCAAAAGGGGAGGGATAAAAGGCTAAAAAATAAATGAATAAAATTGCAATTTTTAAATGCATGATTTCTCATTACTGTCCTTAACACTAGCTCCTACGCAACCAAACACATTTATGTGGAACTGATAACTGTGTGCCCTAGAGAAGGAATTGCTGCGGTTTTATTCGCTGACATTCCATTTGCACGCCCGATTTATCAAGGCTAAAACGATGACAGTACCTTCCACTCTGAATAGCGTGTTTCAACGCCTTTGAGTATTTTGATAAATACTCAATAAAAAACTTGAAAGAATCTCCGCTATCATTTTCTTGACTTATTTACCTTTTTACCTTTCATTATTATTAGGATTACGGTGAGTTTTACTCCCATTGTATTTCTATTGCAAAAATATTGATTCTTGCGCGGTAGTTAAAGCAACAAACACGACCGATTAATGTCGATATGCTAGTAGCATAAAATTTATTATGAAATTACGTCAGTGAAGTGATTTTCTGCACTCTATTTTATTTATTTAATTATGCATTTATGAGGACATTATTGGTTCCAGTAATCCAAAAAGATGGAGATTTAGTCGATTGCAAAGTGTTACATTTTCGAAAGATTGGCTTAAGAAATTCTCTTTAAATCTAATTACAAAATTAATGATTACGTTTAGATAAATATTAATTAATATTAGTTATGGTTATGTCTGATTAATTTATCAATGGCGCAGCCGTATATTTGTTAGCCTGTGAAATCAGATGTCCACTGGTGGCCACGTAGTGATTGCAATTGCTAACCGCACTGTTTAAATCTGTCTGCCAACAGGTGAATGGTGCATATTGTGGGGTATCAGGAATTGGATTAGTCGCGACGTGAAACAAGTGAAACGGAAGTCCAGAGGGTTGAATATCGCAGAAAATGAATTGAGTCTGACTGGCACTCTACAATGCCATCAAAAAGTTTGCATGAATTAGGGCACACACACCCGTGGGCATGTAAGCATTCAGTGATTAGTGTATGATCGCTAATGAGCTGTTTGTGTCATTACATTGACAAAAAATAGATATGAAAAGTAGCGGAGTGTGAAATTGATTGCTCACTGATACCCACCCAATGATTCTGATAATTCTTCTTGAGTTTGACACGAGTCTTCACTAAGAATCTCTCGCCTCCAATTCTGTATCTTCAACAATTTTTTCCCCTCCACCACTATGCCGGTCTTCGTCAGCAAAATCATCACTCACCACTTAAATCTTTGGAACCATTCCCGCCAACATGTTCTGCCACTAATAGTCCTTTTACCATAAGTATCTGAGATAATCCGGTGAGTCTCAGTCAGTCCGCACATTTTTTCATATTGAAATAAAAAGCAACACCTCCAGTAAATGACGAGAATTCGGTTTAAATTCGGACATATTTAATTTAAAATGTTATTTTTATGCAAACACAAATTAAGTTATTCCAAAGTAAGGTTATATTTGCAAATGTCACAACAAAGTGTGATTAATATATTTCAACTACTGTCAACTACCACCGCCATCTTTTGGAAAACGGCGGGAGCAAAGTTGTAGACCTAATAAAAAATGTAGACTCCTTGATGATGGTTAGTGAAAATGCTTGCCTAAAAGGAGTATTATACAAGTTTGATGATATAAACATATAATTATGAAATTTGGCCTCTAGTATGCATGAAGATTTTTCGAATAGTAACAAGGCGATAACAGCCTTTTCTTCACCAGAATACCCAGTATGAATGTGAACTATATTGTTCAGAAATAACTGAAATGAGAAATAAAGATTTAACAGTTGCCGAGTGGACAGGTTCATAAAAGGTTTCCTGTTTTCCAAATTTTACGCAACATTCTGTAAGGTGGTTTTCAACTTCTCACGTTATCTGGCTTTAGTTCATTTCAATTTACTTGGCCTCCAACGGATGTGATTTCTTGACATAAAGGGATTGCAGCTTTTTTCATCTCGTAAAGGTTAACTTAGTCAAATTGTAGTGTGAAGCACACAAATTTGCATTGACACGGTCAAAGACAGGTGATGGTGTCTATCCCATCACTGAAAATAAGTAGGCGTTATTTGTTGCGACATAATTCGCTTCTACTCTCCGGTAATTGGATAATGTTGTATACTTAATTTGACATAACAGAGATGACTAGGTTTCAAATTCTATCAGATTTTATTTGTTTATTTATTTATTTCTCACCCAAAAAATATCTTCGTTTCATCGTCTTCGTCTTCTTGCTATCCTGTTGAAAAGAATTCGCGGACAGTTTTTGAACTCGAAACCACCAGGCTTACAACAATTAAGTTAATCGAATTTATAATGAGACATTTATGGATTCCTTACAGTGTCTTTATTATAAAAAAATCGTTAATATTTTTCCAGGTGTGGAAGGGGCACAAAATGAACTTTAAGATTGTGGTAACCGTGAAAATCGATATGGTTAAATGACCCCACAGAAAAGTACTTTCAAGCACCAATTTACTTGGCAATAACTAATGGCCTAGGGGTAAAATGGTCCTCCAGTAACTTAAATGTCATCCCACCCTACAAATGCACGTGAACACTTTTCATCCAAGGAAATTTAAATTAATAATTTATTGTTAGTTACTTACAAAATGTGCATATTTTCTTGGATGTGCTCAATTTTAATATAATCACTTTTAAACTTTTGGAATACAGCTAGCCTTAAAGGCAATTACGTGTTTTTATTGATTTCTGGGAAGCATGGTATAGTTTACAGAAGAGCTACAATGATCTTCAAATTGGTTAATCACTCAAGTCAATGGATGAACAAATCATTTGCCGCTTTACGAAACAAGGTTACAGACAGGCGTTCTGGAACCAAATAAGAAAGTGGTGATTATTTTGCTTTTTCTGTTCCGCGATTTTAATTTGATTTCAGTGTGCCTTGACGTTAACTAAAATTATAATAATTTAGTCTCGTATAATGTTGGAACGGAAGTTGAAATTAAAAGTGATCAAAATTTGCCTAATGCTGAATTAAATGAACAAATAACATTTAATTGATCAAAGACTAACTTGTATTTAATCGATGAAGTATGAAAAGTTACTCAATGCCTATCGCTCGGAAAATCGGTACCTAGCGGATTTAGTTTGTGCGGGCAAACTTTTGCAGCTATATATTGAAAATAATTCACTAATCGCTTAAAATTGGCGCGCATATTTTTAAAAAAAGAACAAAAATATTATGGGAAGCAGCATTTTTATGGGCCCATTTTGTTTGGGAAAGAAAGTCCGCATGTCGCACGTTGGTAAATGAAAATCGTGCCTTTCCAGAATAATTCTGGCATTTGTTTATTTACAGTTCATAGTGAAGAGGAAATTCGCCAAATCGTTCACCATTTTGTACACCACGGTAAGTCCATGTGGTCATTTTCCAAAGAAATAAAAGGTTTCAATCAAAGGTTGGCAAGAATAATATGAACTTATGCACAGAATTGTCGACAAGATACTCTCCTTACAGATATCTGGTTCTTTAAATGCCAATGAACGTGCCAATTGATTGATACATTTTGAGATTTGTGCGAACGCAACGGTGTTGATAGGAAATTTCAAAAAAGGGTGCTTAGACTGAGTTAGCATTTAAAACTTAACGCGTTTGGCTTCACAACAATGGCCCCCAAAGTCAAAGAAGCCTTAGAAGACTGTGATTATCATGCGTTAAGACTCCAGTAATTGCAATAGAAAAATGTATACTACCATACCGTTGTTGGATCCCTTGTGTCTTTTTCTTCAGTTTCACAAAAGTTTCCATTATACAGTGCGCAATAAGGTCAAAACCGAAAATAAAACTCAAAATATCGAGTCTCCCAAAAGACGAATGAGTGATTTTTTGAAGCTTCTCAGTTATTATTTCATTTCGAGAAAGGATCCCATACAACTATGACAAATTCAGCACACCCATAATTGTAATTCCACATAGTTCCATCTTACTAACAGTTTGTTAAGAATGCTTTACATGCCCTAGTAAAGTAGAAAATTTATTCGGTCAAACTCATTCCTCTATCTATGGAGTAAAAAGGAGAAAATCTCGTCAAAAACCGAATCTCTTAAACTTGGCCGATCAAAAATGAGCACAATTCACACACTGGCCCCTGGAAATCAGTTTTACTGGAACTCCACAGCAAAGTAACAAATGAACTCTCTCGAAATATCAAGGAATTAACCTTCAATTATTTAGATAGGAATTTTAATGCCAAGATTGAACTCACAAATTTGTCTTTTTAATGAAAGCTACGTACTCCATGTAACACCAAATTGTAGATACAAGCCTTTTGCATGACCGAGATCAATATGAATATACAAGAACTGAGGCAAAATAAGCATTCTTTTATTTACAATCACACAAACAAAGAAATTAAGACAAAATAAGACAAAATATGTTGTCGCATTACAGGTCATCGCTTATGATACTTTCTTTGTCTTATCCCTTGTGGTCCTCTCCCTCCTCCCCATCCTCCTGATATTCTTTGATCCGCCTTCGACATCTTCGAAGGAAATTCATTTCCCGTTGATACATCTGCAGGAAACCTGTAAAGCCCGTGTAGAAAAGTCCACCCTGTTGAAGAAAAAAAATTGTTAATTGACTCAAGAGAGAGAGAGTAGGTGATAGTCTGCTATCTTAAAGACGACGGTGTGTAGCTGAGCTAACTTCATACAATCTCCACCATACTACGAGATGGAGAGACGACAAGGTGGTATGGAGCGGTTTATTGACTACGGACCAAAAACCTCGAAAAGTAAAATATGAGTTGATATGTGGTTGTCGATGGATGAGTGGACACAGGCCGAGAGCTCATTGAAACCAGGTAACACCGACGTTTCTAACACTTCGATTTAGTTGGCTGATTTAGTCAGAGGTGGTCCTTCAGTAGATGGAATCTTAACAGGATGTTGACTAGATTAAAGGGCTCTTGGACACCGATGGTCATAGAATAGCGACATAACAACGTAACTCAAAAGTCATTCCCAGGTGGCTACAACAAATCCAATTTGCTACCACGGTTTATTACGACAGAAGAAGAGTGTCTGGGAGCAACAAAGCAAACTTAGCAATCCGATTCTTCATCAAAGGAAAATCGTGAAAATTTGAACCAGAGGTTCAAAAAGAATGTCAGTGCTTTCTTACCGCTAGAGCTCGAAATACCCGTGAATGAACATGTCCGAAGAGAAAACGTCCAAAGAATACCGCGAAAGTCGGAAGAGCGAGGGAGTTACAGAGAACACGAGTGACTGTGAGGCTTGTGTTCAAATCCCCTGTCTCTTCCAATCGCGCGAGACAAACATCTATAGAAAAACGAAAAGTAATAATTACGCCAAACAGCTACTCAATAGTAATCAGTAGACTGTATATAAACGATAAAGGCAACCTTTTGGGAGGAAGTATTGAACAAGGGGGATCTTGTAGGCATGATTTCGCCAGATTTTCAAAAGCCAGGATTGCCAATCAAAGAGATGGACAGCAATGAGGCCGATAGGGATTGCGGGAAGGCCTATGATGAGAGTCATCGAGTCAGCGCGTTCCATTACAGCGAGTCCAGCATCCTGCCCACAGATCTGTATCACAGTGATGGCACCAAATGTTGCCGCTGTCCAATACAGACTCCCTAGTATAGCACCTGCGAACACATAACTCGAAGATGCATCCAATGCAGCATCGACTGATGTCAAGGCAACCAATAGGGGGCCTGCAATGAGTAAACATGCGTTAGGGACAAAGAAAAAATATAGGACAATTTTGGGCCCTTTGTCAAAAGAAGCAGCAAAAGACTAAGAAGTCGCAATTAGATTTTGATCTTTAAATTGTCCCAAAATATGATTTTTGAATAGATATCTTTGGGAATTTACGCATTACCAAATGCGACTTCAAATTCGATACATTTATTGAGCATCAAACTGGTAAAGGCAATGCGGTTAATAGAAAGATGCTTTAATCCACTAAGTACGTTACAACTGGAAAATTGGACGTAGCCTGAACAAGCAACCCGGCCAACCTAATAAGGAAGCACTTGCCAGCAGGTATGAGCGTACATTCGACCAATAAGAAGCAACTACGTGCTAATTGAGAAGGACGTATTCGTCGTGGCAAGGTGGTTGCTTCTTCCCATTATAAAATAGCTCTCAAGGTGCCGCATTTCATCTTTACGCTGCGTCTATAAGATGGTTTACACTCCACCATCATTTAGACCACCCCCAGCAAAGAATAACTAGATTATAAACAAGGGACTTAGTGGCTCAACAGAAGAAAACGACGAACCTATCTTTCGAAGGCCGAAGCGAATCGTAATTAAACAAATATATATGAAAAGGGCTCGAAAAGCTGTTGAAAATATTAGAAGAGTGTGGGTGGTCAACAACACATTGCTCATCAGAATACCACCATTAAAAATCGTCAAATCATAATTCAACTCGAAACATTGCAAAGAAGGAGGCATTACCTGAAATGGATGACATGCTTTGGAACCTGAAAATATAAAAATGAATAAAAGACAAATTGTTACCCTGTTTCACTTAGGGTTCAAAGTGAGGTTGTAGTTCACCTTATCTATTTCACACGACTGTGCCAAAACATACTTTAAAGTCTCGTTTCTCTGCTCCGAAAGTGACAGACATGAGCTTACCCAAACAGAGTGCGATCGGAGCACAGAAGTGGAATTTGGAATAATGTATTATTTACAACAAAAGACTTGTCACACATTAAATCCATTACCTAGTTATAATCAATACTAAAACGTGTAAGCTTTTATTTAATTTAACTTATATATTATTAATAGTACACGGAAACACCAGCCAGACTGCTTTAATATATTAAATTTAGAGTTCATTTTGAGCAACAGGGGGGTTGAAGTTTTCTTTTAGTACCAAAAAGCAGGTCTTGTCTATGAGGTTTTTGGCAATGAATCTAAAAGTGATTTCCAACCTCCGTTAATGAATAATAGGCAAATCATCCCTAAACCGTCTTGAGCTTCTCAAGAATTTTGAAAGAGTAAAAAAGAGAATAACAGTCAAACATTTACCTTTTATGGAAGGAATCTTCCTGTTTTACACCCCTTAAACTTCGGTGTAAAAGTCTTCAACATTCTTCGAAACCTTGTCTACATATAATTAATTTAGAAACAACTTTAAGGACGTGGAAATAAAAGGCATGAGAATAAATTAATGATAAGCAAATGCAAATAAAAACCGAAATCCATTGACCAATAACTATGAGATTCTTTGAACGACGTTCTTTTAAAACCAAATTTGTAGAACTCACTTATTGAGGACAATTTAACGCGCTGAAGATATCCCCATCAAACACTGGCATCTCCGAGGATATAAAAACGAATCTTAGAATTTCCATTGCAGTGTGAAACACTTCCAAGCAAATGAACCAGGGGGCAGTAAACGAGTCAACAAAGGAGATAAAGCAAGCACAAAGTCTTACTTTATACAAATTATGAAAGCACTGAACGGCACTTGTTCTAATAAGAAGCCTAGCTTAGTGGCCAATGTCCTGGTGTTCACCTTTCATCAGTTGACTGCCTGATTCGTGTGAGAGATTATGGACATGGTCATGGGCACTGCAATTTATTTATATCTCGGTACAGCCAAGGGCTGGTAGATGGAATTAACAGTTATTGCTTTGTATATCAATGTTGGGCAGACTTCGCCCAAGTTCAGTGTTATAAAAATACTCGTAACTCCAGAGATAGCTATTCTAGTAGAAAAAACAAGTATTTGAAAATCAATCAAAATAAATCCATCGTTAGACAAGATATGCTCCATTTCCTTTCCAAGAATATGGGAAGAAGACATTTTTGGAAAGATACTTGTAGAATTTCACATGTCTTATGCATCAACCGAGAAGTTACTAAAGCATACTCATCGTATCGTTCTAGTTCTCTTACCTAAAATGCCTTTTGAGTCATCAGGTACCAAGGAGAACTAGAAAGAAAATCCACACAAAGTTATGACTAAGGCGTATCCACAAGATACCAATGGTGCCTTTGATTCGTCATAGCTAAAATAATGTCAATTCCTGTACTTGAAAGGGAATTTGTGAAAAACCATGAAGTAAGCAGTTAACAGAATGTGAGTTTTCGAAGTGCAGGAAACTTATTTACTGTAGCCATAAGTCTTGTAAATGAAAAGGCTAGATAAAGCGCTAGAGGGCTAGAATGCTGTCCTCAATAATGACTCTAGAAAAAATGTGAGATCTTTTGAAAGCAACAGCAACGTAAAATTTCTATTCTTTATGCCCTTTTACTATGGTAGTTATTTTCAGTGGAAGCTGTGTAACCAATCCGTTATCCGATTAGCATCACGTTTAGACCATCCCAGCACTTGTCAGACTAATAAAAACGAAGGACGGGTTGGATGGGATACTCAATTGAAAATCGTTGGAGTATGTACAAGCAATGACACAAATAAGCATTAGAATTAAACGATTTTACTGATTACTTACCGGCTGGGGGGTATTCAATTACATATTCGTAGCCACAGATTCGACAAGCGACAGGGACAGAGGGATCTGAACGCTGTTTTTCGTCGAGCCATCGCTGGAGACAGCCCAAATGGACCCATTTTGAGGAACCACGGCAACGACAGGGATGAATCCATTGCTGTTCGGGTCTATCTTCGCGTTCTATTGAGTAGCAAATCCAACACATACGTTCACCACTGCTACTCGTTCGAGCATGCCAACGTGACTGCTGATCATCAACGTGGGACCAAAAAATAAAATTGTCATCAAAGGATTTTCCACATAGTTAAAGATAGCCTTTGGGGTTGATTTAAGCTGTGTTATTCTATGCATTATTTGTTTGGTTGGTAAAAAGTTGTATATTCTATCAAATACATAAGCACTACACTAGTACTTGGGCTGGGTTTATTTCCTTTGAGCTAAAAACATGACAGCACCTTAGACCAAAATTCTGAGCTGTTCGTCAGACGTCAAATTTAATTGCATGTAAAACCAGTTAAATCTCTCACAGAACCGGATATCGTTTCTTTGTTGCAGCTAAAACTCTATTTGATCAGCGGTAACGCTTGAGCTCATCCTTTCCCTTGTACAATGCGCTTGTGGTCCAACTCAACCCTTGGTATTCTGATCCCAGAAAAGGCTATCACTTTACTAGCTCTTAGGATATCTCTAAACCTAAAACAAACAGACTACTAAAGTAGATTTACTGACGAGATTAATAATACTTTAAAGAAATCAGTGGCTCAACTAACTTACTTAAGTTTATGTTATTTGAGAGGTAAGATGTAATTTTGTTAGAACACAGCATAAGATCACGTGATAAATAACATAATTTCAAGAAAGCGAAAACTAGGAGTTGACAAAGCGAAATTTCAGAAGTCTTAAAGTTCAATACCGTAAACAAAAAGAAGCATGAATAATAATAGACTGATACAGTGGTACACATAAAATTTTAGTAAATAATGAAGTAGAAATACTGGGTGCGAAAGTTTCAAAGAAATTTAGCTATAAAAAAATGAAATGGCATTAAGTCAAGGGAGAAAAAGGTGACATACCATCACGAAAACCTAAGCTCTAAACGGAAAAGGAGATTGTCAATCGTGATTGGATGCTAGACCTTTCTTAAATGAAGCGGACATTTAAAGTCGATCAAAATACTATATTTATTTTATTTGTAATATTATTTTTATGAAAAAAAATGAATTAATAATAACAGTATTAATAACGGATTTGCAGTTTGTTAATATGACAAATTTGACGATCTTTGTACAAACTGAAGAACATTACGGTTGTAATTAGAAGCAGCGTTATAGTAATTAGTTCATCGTATTAACTTGAATAAGTATAACATTATCTGCTAATTATCCTTTAATTAGACATGCATCTATCTACTATCCACTTTATGAATTATGTTGTTTCAAAAGATCTATACAATTTGATTGGTATATTGCGCTAACATTAGAATTAATCGAATTTCGAAAGATACCCGGTGCTTGTAAGCGAATCGTCAAACCTAACTCAGCATGCAATAATATCTAGTGAATGTATGATCTTTCGAGTGTAAGTCAAGAAGTAATTTAGGCATTTATCATAACGCATTGGCTCAAATGCAGTGGACTTGAAGTCTCTGTGATTAGGCGAGTTAAAAAGCTATGGAAGTGTCGTGCATCGAATTGTAAAGGAATGGGAGGGGGAGGAGGGTCAAGATATTGGGAGTCTTCAGAGATTCATAAATTGTTCATTTGTTGATTATTTTTGGCAAAATATCGTTCCAGATCCCATCTTTATTCTCCATGGCACTTCAAAGTTCTTTTGCTGTTTCTGCTCTTGAGATAGAATGCAAATAAGAGATGCATCAATATTTGACAAGAACGTAGGAAGGAGTTGAGAAAAACAGTTGATTAGGGTCATCGACAGACTTAGCCATTTGCATTTTGGAGACATTGTATTTCCACTGTTCTGAAATACAACATCCTTCAGATCTGATGAATTGACTCTCAAGATCACCGGTTAGTTGATTAAATTTATTTTCTCTATTGGTCTTATTAACTCGATATTTTATTTTCTTTAAAGCCAGATGTAAGGAGTTGTGATTTTGAGTTGGATAAGGTGAATTCCAATAATACAATGTTATAAATTCGACTGCTGTCATAAATAGTAAAGTTTATAAAGGCGTTTTTCCATGTCGAAAGTGATTATTAGTTAATAGAAGTCAAAGAAGGAACGAAATCAATCCTTATTGGTGGAGCGGGTTTATCAATATGGTTTATTTTATTTGAGTAAGGGTGATTTGCGTTCCAATATGAGAAATTTAAAAAGGAACTAATAAAATTGGCATTTGCACATGCAGTAAATTTAGGGCAAGCGAGGGCTAATCTAAATGAAATAATTCGGGGAAGGAGTAGAGGGGTTCGGTCCACAAACTTAGGGATTTTAATTTCTGCAAAATTCTGTAATTCACGATCTCCTTTTTCCAATAATTCTTTGATGTAATTTTTATTGAAATTTATTTTAATATTAAGGATAGCATTCAGTTATCTGACGCTCTATTATCTTAAAAACGCTTAAAACCGAGTAAAAATTAATTACTGAAAGTTTTTACTAATCGTTGCTCCTGTGGAATAGCGATCCCGTCGACAGAGTAGAAGCATCATTAATGGGGTAAGAATTTGCGCTTTTATAGGCAGAAAACAAGAAAGTGCCCTGTCAAAGCACGTTGTAAGCATCAGCAATACACAATTAAGAAACACAAAATAATCGTGGTGCATCTCGTTAGTTGAATCGTAAGTTAACGGAAGCCCGAAATTTTACAATTCGTATTCGCGATGATTACGAAAACTGCTTCCTCTCTCTATCACTCATTTTCGCTTGATTTTTTTAAGTTAATTCAATTTCGTTCTCTGGGATGTACGAAGATTTAAACAGCCGTGAATACACATCCTTCAAGAGTCATTTTCTATTTTTATGCTATCACTAAAGCAAGGCTCTTCTGGATAGTATTGACGCTTAATGTGAGTCTTTTTTCTGCCACTAAGATCTATTTACTAACTCGTTATGTTTAAGCAACAGCTGACGCAGATTTAGAGATAGAAACACGAGTCAGGTCCGTAATTAACCAAAGATACTGAATAAGACTCAGTGCTTTAAAGAGAGGAAGTATCCAAGAGAAGGGTATGTTTTAGAAAGGTATATAATGATGTGTAGCAGTTAGGAATCATGTCTGCTAAGTTGAAGGACAAATAATGAGTGGTGGGATTAGTGGACGTAGTATTATGGATAGGAAAAGGATGGGCAATAAGTAATGATAGCATTATACAGCTGAGGTAGAAGGAAGGAGGTGGGCAAGATGCAAAGAGTTACTGAGATATCGTTGAGAGGAACTGTTGAAGACAAGGTGGATGAGTTGAAGAGAATAAACCTGAAGATTGTCCATTTAAACAGAAAACTCGGAGCCAAATCAGAGAGTTGGTGAAGTCAGTTAGTTGCATCTGGAATTTGGATCCAAACGCAAACAATCATTAGGTAAAGAAGGGTGCTATGTTCCGCCTGCCGACCAATTGAATCTCTCACTGAGTCTGTTAGACATGCCAGTATGGACATGGTGACTAGATTTAGTCGATTGGCAGTGGTTGCAGTTATGGACAAGCCGCCAAACGTCAAAACACATAGGCAACGTTCAGTAATGTACTTTTTGTTAAAATTTAATTCCAATACATATTCGATAATTGGAGCGTTTTAAATGAATACGCTTCAGAGTTAACGGTAGAATAGATTTTGCTATTCCCTCAGTTATTTTTACACAAATAGCGAAATTTGCTTCGTGATGTGAATATTGGCAGCGTATCACTCAATATTTTAGTAAATTCCACCTAAAGAATAAATGACCTAAAAATAAAACTCCGAGTCATGAATATAAATGACTATAAGGAAATTTAACTAATTAACTTAGTAATAATAACACAAAATAAGGTTTAAGGTATTCCAAACAAGTTTTAATTACTGAAGGTGGAAGTAGATAAGTGATGATAATTCATCATAAATTAAATAACACTAAGAAAGAAGCTAATGAAGTAAAATTGTATAAAAGTATTATTTGGCAATTAAATGTTACTGAAATTGTATAAGTAGGCTATGTCGAAAAAAAACTTGAGCTCCTTTTCAATTGGCTGATATCGCCCAGTTTCCTATTCGTCCATTTCAATCCAATAAGAGTATAAAAGGTGCGATGAGAGGTCATATTCCTCAGAAGGTGGTTATAATTTAGAGAAATATAGTTAGCTTTAAAATATATAAATTTCATTTATTCAACTATTTTACCGAAATTATATTTAGAAAATGCGAAACTTTCAAGTGAATCTCGGAATATTCGTACTGGGCGCAATATTAATTTCAAGCATTGACTGTCTTCCAAGTAAGATATAAAGTTTTAATCAATTTAATATTTATAAAATTAATAATATATGTTTAATAATAATTATATCCATCAAAATTTAACTAATATTTTAACGGCAGGCTATTTAGAAAATTCAGCTTTACCGTTCAAACGGCAAGTGAAGCCAATGTACTTTCCTCCGGGTATGCGCTATTATTATCACTCTTAAAGTAACGAAAACGTGTGTATGTACTTAGACATGTCTTTTTCCTCGTAGAATATCCATATTTCCGTCCAATCTGGCCACCATACTATGACGTGGACGATTTGAAAGATTATGAATATGCCAAGCGCTCACGAACACACATGCCCTACCACTTCGGTTAATTAAAAGTGCGCCCATTCTAATCAAAACAAATCCTTATCAAGTACACAGCTATTTATACAATTTGTGACTTCTTTTCCTTCAATGGCATGCTAAAAGTAAACATGCATTAAAAGCCTTTAGGGGTTTGCATTAGTAGTGTGTGAAAAGTAAAAAATGTATGCTGTCTTGCTGCTATTAACTTCGTTTTGCTTCAAAACCAAAACATTAGGGAAATGTGGTAGGATATACTAATGTAAAGAATGTGTTTAAGTTTGCACTAATGTGGTTAAAAATTGAAATAGTTTTAGTCCTAAATAAGGAGTTAGATTGCAATAGTTGGACATAGGTTTACGGAAATGTTTTAATCCACCGTTTATGGCAAGTTTAGAAGCATGGCCCATGAAAGCGGAATACTATGATGAATATATTTATTAAGCGCCTCTGATTTCATGTCAAAGGATAAGTATATTTCAAAAAACTGCCGGATGGCCAATGTTGCAACATTTTTCAGTGTACTCCGTTGAAAGGAGGCGATTTAAAAATAATCGCGCTTCTGTATTTGCCCCTGGTGTATCGATTCTTCTCACAGTGTAAAATCTTATATGTTGCAAGCAGAGAAAAATCTAGACTCGTGTATTTTTAATTAAAAAATCCCTAACTTAGCAATTAAATTAGAGGCACCGAAACGCTTTTCATTTGAGGTATATTAGAAGTGATCCTTCTAAATATCATGGCTTTTGGAGTGAAAGCTTACCTACAATTATTTTCACGCAGTAAAATCTAAAAAAAAATAATTGCGTTGTATTCATATTGAAATTCGATTTCAATGTGGAAGTGTTATCCGATAAAAGATTGCCCTTCTCTTCATGTATGTGGATCCCACAAAGCTACCAAGTCTGACCAAAGGAATTTCGCTCGAGCAAAAATATTCTGGAAAGTGCAGCCGCACTATCGATTGCGTGCCACCAGGTGCGGTCGTGTGTGTAGGGGCTTTCTCAGCTAATCACCAATTGATAATCTTCCATGGGAAATGTATCTAATTACTGATCATGTTTAATGTTCTATGTTCGCACTTATTATGGACCAAGATTCTGTACTATGTCTTTGAATTTCGGTAAATGTTTTTATGTTCATGGAGGCGTGGTGCCAATAGTTTTTCAAAACCATCGATTTCTCTTTCGTGAATAGGGACATACAATTGACAAAATTAAATTCGCTTCTAATCTTTTGTTCCACAAGAGGTGTGGCTTTTTGTTTTCAAGAACTAAGTATTTCACTTATAATAAAACAGTCACAAGTCTTTCTCGGTCTCATGCTTTACTTGTTTCAGTCAAGATTTATTAATTGCATACGTTCCTCAGTGAAACTAGTTCGTTCGAAAGGAAACAATGTGTTTCTAAAGAGTTTCTTTTCGGATTGTATTTTCAATTTTAATTGCTTAGCACTGGTTATTGACATTAATTAATACAAGAAGTATATTTAAATATGCGAAATCACCGATTGTATGTAGTTCTTAAAATTCCCCTGATCTTACACCATGGAAGCGTCAGTTAAAACCACTGTTCGGTTGAGTTCAAGTTTTAAATGCCAATTCTAAGTATAATAACAGCTTTATTATAAGAATTTTGTGGCAAAATAAATTATTTTTCGATGAAAAACCTTTTATTAATTTCCTTTCCCACATGTTGTCCGGGCTTCTTAATGTCATTTGCGTTTGTAAACACCTACTCACTGTAGCGGTAAGCTACCCAACTAAGCCTTGACTATACTCAGAAACCTCAGTGGCAGATTCTCCTAGTTCGTAAGACCCTCCAGAATAGCAAAGCTATTGCAAAGCTAAGAAGAGACAGAGGTATCCGGGGAACGCGTTTATTCTAGACATGCTTGGCATGGAGTGCAACAAGGGAGGAAGCTTAGTCATTCAACGTGGCGGATTAAGTAAAACGAGCGGAGGCTTTAGATTGGCCATTGGCTGTGTGCACTAGCACTCAATTCGTACGCGAAATTGAACGGCCGCACCTTCAAGTCACGCTGTGCGCGATGACGTGTCCCACACACCAAAACCCACAAATAACTTCCAATTTCCCACCAATATCCCAATTGCCATGCGTCCAATACGTGTTAATTGAGAGTAATCTACCTCACTTGACTTCTTATGATCTCTGTTTCACTTGTTACAAACCCTGTTCACCTCTGTTGTGCCTTCTATTTTTCTACTGCTGTCATAGTGAAGAGTGGTAGATGAAGTCTACAAAATAACTGGAAATAATCAGCTAACTTTGTTATAAATTATTCTAAAATAGTTAGAGTAGGCTATTTTGGGTTTTCCTTTCGATCCTTAGTGTTTATTCGTCCAGAACCACCAATTTTTTGCCATAAAATTGGCCTATTATTTACTTTGACAACTCTAGATCATTAAGGCAATTAACCGTTACTTTCATGGGACCGAATTACTAAAAGGTTTCATTATAAATACCTTAACTCCCAACCTCACAATAAACATGTCTTGATTTGTCATGAATAAACTCCTAGTTCATTAAGATATTGCCACAAATTTTCGTATTTAACTCCTAATAAAAGGAAGTTAAAACCATTGACTATCTTATATTTGTCAGTTGTTTTTCAACTCAACTTTCAATCACATAAATAAATAAATTATTTTCATACAAATTTATTTGCTTATTTGTTGAATTTTTCATTTTCGAAAAGCAAATTTGTGAATAACAAGCGGATGGAAAGATAAAATCGATGTACTTTAGACCCTCACAAAATGTCAATCACAAAGAGGGAAAATGCTATCAAGAACAAACGATATTTCGCCACTCTAAATAATCCCCCCTTAATTTTCACCTATTCAAATAGAAAATTAATGAAACGTAGAATTTCAAATGGTAAGAGTGAGTGCTGCGCCATTTAAAATATTTCATTCGTTCTAAATAACAATTTTTCTATTCCTCTTCGAAAGTCATGACATCCAATTAGTTCTGTCCTCTTACAATACTTTAATATGTGGTTCTTAGTAGGAAATAAACGAGCTCACTTTGTAATTTAAAATTATTTTTTCTGAAGAGAAAGATTTGCCCTACTCCAGTGTTGTTTGCTAGTAGCAACAAAAGATCTCTGCAAAAAATCTAATTATGCTCGAATAGGGAGGCTGTAATATAACCAAAAGGTATGCAAAGTCTAACTCAATGAACCTAAATTCCAAATGCAATTTATTTTCTTTGACAGTCTCACTTTAATGTTAAAATCGCATCCATTCCCACTGTGCATCCTTTATTGGGCTTTACGGTTACCGGATTTCAAAAGGGTTATTGTTGCTTTTTATATTTATATTTATAAGAGGAAACTATTAGTCTATAAAATGGGATGAATTACTAGCATAAGTCCTGCCAATAAAATCACCTTAGGAACTCGAATGAATTGAGATTAGAAGTCCATTCTTATAGAGATCAACAGAAGTATTTCAGGTATTTCCAAAATGGAGAACTGGAGAGAGAGAGAGAGAGAGTGAGTGGAATTGAGGAAATGTTTATTTGACGAGTGTTTTAGAGTGATAGACGAGTAAAGAAATGACGAGGGGAAAAAGAAGTGAGGTGAAAGCGCTAGCAACGAGTACCAACAACCAGGATTGGGATAAAAGGCCCTTATTGAGGCGAAATAATGCGATCGACTGACCTCACGTGGTTTGATCGCAGATGTGCTGTTGATAATATTGCGGTAACTAAATATAAGGACGCACAAAGATAGGAGTCAGCAGTGTGGGCAAGAAATTTACTAAGAAATTAAAACCAGCCACTTCATTAAATTGAATTTTCTCAGACATGAACTTACATATGAATCTGGCGGTATAATTTTAGCATCTGGGTTTCAATACATGGTCATTATGGAATAAATTTCCATCTTCACATTTTATTCTCACGCTTGAGCACATTTTGATATTTTCTTCTTTTGCTTATTCCTGTGCATTTCCTCTGCTAATTTCACTAATAATAATTGTAAAAGTAGAGAGGTAAAGTGGTTGTCCTGGACACTCAAAAATCAATCCTGTTTAAATATTTCTCAAACCTTCTCAATTAGCTGGGCAAATTTTAACAGTAGAGTCATCCAACCACATAATCACGTAAGACATTACGAAATTATTTTTTTCTATAAAGGCCTGAACCTATTTAGTTTATACATCCTTTCATGCTACTGAAAAGCCTTCCGAACGAATAGTATTGGACCATTGGCTTCGCCAAACGATGTGTCGTCAATTTAATGGAAGCAAAAAGTACATTATGTGGCGGAAATGGAATTTGGAATGGTAAATCAACAAGGAATGAGGAACAGGTTTGAGTTAGACTGCAAGAACAAAGACTTAAAAGGATAATACGGCAGATTTAGCTGGGTCATTACTACACAAAGAATAGCCGATATCAATAATCGATTCGCAGGTGCGCTTTGGATATAATTCGTAGAAGCTCAGTGATGGCACTTGGTTTAGGTAAATTAATAAAATAGAAATGGAACCATGATTTCACCCTTTTTCAACTCCTAGATAAATCAGTTGAGATGATATTGAGCATCAGACTATAATACTACCACAGGAACACAAAATGTTATTTAATTTAAATATCTGAAATCTCTAACCTCTCTGATTTCTAGTTCTAATAATAGCTTGCCGCCACCCCAGATGCAAAACTTCAATTAGCTAATCAAACTTACTAAAATTTAAAAAAATGTGTAACAATATAGGAAAACTATTTTTAGAATTATAAATTGTGTAAATGGAATTAAAATTTTTCCTTGTTAACCTACTAAATGACCTTGTATGACTTTTCCAATATGGTCTATCTACTTACGTATGTGACCAAAAGCGTCAATTAGACTTAGAGATAAATGATGTGAAAATTTCAAGTAAAAAGACGTTGAATTGCAATAAACGGAGCCAACCCTCTTAAAATAAAACTAATTATGATAATAATAATCGGAGGCCTCAAGGAATTCGGAGATCAGGTGATGCTATAGGAATTTATTTCCTGGCCTTCCTGCCATTCACCTCTAAATGAATTGACTTCTAATTGTGGGGAACAGGTGGAATCGATTAGCAGAACGTTCAACAAATGCTATCTGCGATGGGATCAGAGAGAGGCTAAGAGCAGCGTCGTGTTATTAAAGATTCTCCCCTAATTTCTATCTTTTTTTATTTTGATATTTATTCAATGAGTAGTAGTACAATTTTCAAAAGGCAAAATTCCTTATCCGTCCACTGGATCGCATCAAGCGCTTTTCTACTATATCAAGTGTTTATTAGTGGGGTTGCTTTTATCAAGTCGTCTCAATCTTATTCGAAGTGTTTTATACGACCTTTTAACTCAAATTTTAAGCTTCCAGAAGTATTTTTTTATCTCGAATTGTATTAGAACTATCCATAAAGGACCAGTGAGTTAGGGGCTGGTTTCTCTACAAGGGCCTAGTTAAAAGTTAAATATTCTGTTATGAATGTAGTAAGCTGCTGAAATGTACATATATATAGTTTTATTGTCTAAATTTACAGAAAAAATAAGTTACTATATTTTTTGGAAAACGTGCTCCTCATGCCAACTACATATGTGAAATAGTAGTCAATGAATTTACTGTTTTATCCGTGAGATATCGCCTGAGAATCCGATAGTTTTCTGCTCCTAAAGAACTCGACTATTAGGACACCTGGGCCACAGTTGGAGATAACTAATTATTAACTTTTGTAATATCTAAATTACAAAAATTAATTTTGGTTTATTCAATATTTGACAAATACTGGCGTTGTCTTTACTTCAAGAGTTCCCATTTGCTATTATTAAATTTGACCTGAACGATCAAAAATTGGAAAATTATCTACTATTTCAAAAAAAATTAAAACCTACTAATGTGAAATGTATTAGCCTCTCAAGTCAAATTGAAAATTCATTTAAAATAGTCCAATTAAGTTGCTACCTAATAAACGTATCATTTTTGGTAATTTTGAAAGAATTTAAACAAAAACGAAGTTGCTTTCAAAAATTTTGCAAATAACTTGTTTAAATTCACGAAGGCGTTAATGATAATCAGGCCATGCTCTTTTTATAAAGCGTGAAAATTCAGTGTGTGGCCATTTAGAAATAACAAGGAATTTGAGTGTCCTACCACTTGTCTGGAAATCGATTATAAGGAGTATGATAAGATTGCAATTTTGGGAAATGAGACCCTCTCATGCTACGATGAATTATACAAAACAAATGACAATCATTAGCAAAGATTGTATGAAATGTACGAAGAGCAGAAAGGAAGTAGCATGAGAAAAATTAAGGCGATTGGATCATAAAATTTAGGCTAATTACTTCTACCCCTCTCGGCCCGAAGAACGCACATTGCTGCTTTCAATTCAAAGTTAGGAATGTCAATCTGTGATTTACCGTTTGAGCTCTAATTTCCTATTTACGAGTCATAAAACATCCAGAACTTGAGCACCTGTAGTTCTTGCTAAGTATTGCTTCTTAGTTAAAGCGACCCCGACGCTGGCGGATAGGCATTCTTTCTTTTTATTTAAACCTTTTGCGCATACGGTTGCTTCTCAAATTTTCTTGATGTGATGATTCGCACTTTTATGAGCAGGAAATGATGTTATCTGCTCATTTAATTTCGGCGGCCTGATGCCCAGTTATTGAGCAGTCTCCCTTAGTGCGACGAATTTAACGCATTTAAGAAAATGTTAACGTATGAAAGCCTCTTCACTTTTTATACATTCAAGTTAATGCACAATCGTCTCTTATCTTTAATGTAACTAAATCAAATTAGAGTATTATTCTGCCTGATCTTGTTAGCCTATTAATTAAATTAATAATATGTCATTTTTCAGTATCATTTTAACGCTAATAGACTCTGCTCATGTTAAGTAGAAAATTTATCCGTGTGGAGCTGCTGTTATATTTTTATTTGCCACTCAAATCATTATTAAATCATAAATATTTTATGCTTTTAAAACGCAATTTTATTTTTTGACGGAATTTTTTTCAATTTTGTTCTCTGAATATAGCAAGCTATGGTTACATGAGTTCTTGCCACCAATCTGACCGCATTCGTAAAGTCTAAAATTGATTCGAATCATTAGTTCTTCCCGTTAAGAACTTGAAAAAGTTGCCCAAATTTAATTTCCAAAGAAAGAACGAATCTTATCTTATTGAAAGTGTGAGAATTTCATGGTTTATTTTAATCTCGCCGAAGTAAGACGGTTAGATTTATGTAAAGACGGTCATTTAAATTAAAGAGACAATTTAACTAATACTCCAAATCAAAATGCCCTTCCACTTTTACTGTCCATCTTGGCGGTAAATTAAAGTCACTTTTTATGGTGAATAGAATTTCTCCATTACAGCCCACCCCCCGAAAGTTAATTGGTTGAGGTAATCCACAAATGGCCTATTTGGTCACTGTAACAGCTTGTTTTCGCATCGTTTGAATTATATTTTTGTGTTATTTAATAAGTCCTTAAAATCAGATTTAAATTGAGTATGAAGAGAATATTAATCATCCAAAAGTTGTTTTGTCATTACATCAAAAAAAGATTGAATGTGTTGCCAGGTTTCCAAATTGATAAACTGTCAACTAAGCACCACATCGTAGACGTTGTTTATTAGGTGATGCAATGAGATCCAACACACGATTTGAATTTCGGAGTTGGAATCGGCAAGGTAAATCTATCAAGCAAAAGGCATACAGGCGAAATTTTCTACTATATAGCATTAATTTATATTTGGCTATTTAGTAAAATATTTATAAATATTTTACCACTGTCATAATTTATCACATTATGGTTATTCATGAATTATTCGAAATCTCCATTGTTTGAATAAATCAATTTGTAGTCGATTAAAGCGCCAAGTCAAAATAAAATAACAACACTATTTCCAAAAAACAAAATATAGAACTATACTGAAAATAAAACATTCAACAGGTTTATATCAATGTCTGGCCGTCAGTCTTAACGGGATTTTGCACAATTAAAAAACCTCACTGATTTAAAATTGTAATAAAATTCAAATGTCCACCAAACCAACATAATGTGAACATTGAAATTTTCTCCAATATATGTCAGCAAGGAAGAAATTATTTGATTTGTCCCTACAGTTTTTACGTAATTTCAATCTGATATTATGTACATGCATTTCCGTCTACCAAGTTATTTCAAATGTGGTAAAAAATGTCAAAACTTTTTTCATTTTTTTAAAAAGCATTTGTTATGTTATTTTATTTACATATATTAGCTCACACATATAACTACTTTTAACTTCATGAAGAATTGATTTTAAAATTCATTTTTCTTTATAGATAGTTAACAATTGCATTACCATTGAAGTTAATCTCAATAAATTCAGCATATTCCAGAATAATTGCCACAAAGTACTTTAGATCTCACATGAATTTAACTATTCTGGTATGATCCTCTAGTGGTAATGTAGAACGACCCATTTCAACATATTATTGGGTTTTAAGCTAACGACACGTGTTCTGCACCGCCTGCTTACTCATCCATCTGCAGTCATATATCTCTGCTAGGGGGTCTTTGCATTATCCCTTGGAATCTTAGTTCCTCCTCTCTAAGTGACTTAACTCCAGCAAACCCCCATAATCACCTCTTCCTCTTCGAACCCATCGTGCCTACATTCTGTTATGTCGTTATTGGTGGAAATTGGGGATGTTGGGGAAGGGAGGAGGGGGGCGGGGGGGGGGGGGTTAAAAAATATCAAATTGGGCCGGAACCTTTAAATAAATTGAAATGATCAGAATTGGGTTTTTTGTTTGCACAAAATCCGCATTCATTTGCATTAAATATAGAAATTGTGCAGTCTACCATAACCTATCTATTGTAAAATGCGCCCGTTCGTAAGGCGAGTAAAGTGTAAATTGACTCTTGGGAGAAAACAAGTGTACATATGACAAGAACCGAATAAGAGTTTTTACTTTTTATTCCTAGAAAAAAGTGTGAATATGGGGGCTACCAATAAGAAATCTCCCAGTTTACAAACAGATGTTGGAGTTCAGTTTGAGTCTCGACACTGGGAAGGAAATAAATCGGTCAGTTTTTCCCAGGTAACAAATTTTTCGCCATTATTTGCGATCAATAAATCTCATTTTATTGTTAAGAGTGAAAATGCCCTAGCCAAAAGAAGACGGCGAAAAATTCAAACAAACATTGCATGCTGCTTTTCCTTCATCGGAGCTTGAATACCTACGAATCTTTTACATGCACTGCCAATTTTTATGATCAAGAAATTACAGCTTGCCAATTACAATTTTGGCTTAAGAGATGTAAATTGGCCAATAGGAACAAATATCACACAAACTCGTGTGGTCATGGTTAATTGTGTAATTACCATTGCAGCGCATGGGTAAATTTTATGGCACGGGAATGTGGTGTCATGGCATCAACTTACCCACTGCAACAAAAATGAGCCGGGGAACACGCGCATTTTTGTTGTCTTCTAACTACAAAACTCGTTTTTTGCGCCAAATTGTTGGTACGAATGAGAAGTGGAGCGCTTAAAACAAAGCTGATTGATAAACAATAAGTGTCTCCTTGTCAGTCTTGACTCCTCCAAATCTTCTCCTGTCCATTTGAAGAGATGTACGTGTAACATTTCATTACGAAATAGTTACAGTCAAAACAATCACAATAAAAAGGAAATTGTCTATTCGGAGCCTCGAATCATCTGAATAAATAGAAGCGTAAAATTGCATTGTGGAAGATAGTTGTGGAATTTCGTGAATGCCAATTTGTAATGAGGATAGGACAAGAATGTCTAATGTGAGTTTTTTCCTTTAATCCTCATTTTCTGGGGGTTCACATAGTATTTTTTCATGTCAAAAGTTTTACTGCTTGTTCAGATTTTCGTGAATAGGGAATAAAACATTATCACCAACGATATGGGTTTAACCTGCAAATTCGTAAGTCACATGATTTTAAAATTTGCCATTTCTAATTCAAATGGCGACATTTGAATGCGAGTTGACTGTTTAAAAAATTAAAAACGGTAGTAACGTTCAGCTTTAAATGACAAAGATTTATATCTGTGAAATTTTTCATAGTCGCTGCGTCAAAAG
Source organism: Hymenolepis microstoma (assembly GCA_000469805.3). Classification (NCBI taxonomy): domain Eukaryota; kingdom Metazoa; phylum Platyhelminthes; class Cestoda; order Cyclophyllidea; family Hymenolepididae; genus Hymenolepis; species Hymenolepis microstoma. Next base: position 926,730 of record LR215995.1, on the reverse strand, counting down.
TCATTTTGTGTCAGATAAAAGCGTGGGGCCGGTCGTGGGTGGCGGCACCGATCCCAATTTACCCTTCAATTATTTAAATAAAATTTTCCCCCAAAACCTATACATTTTTGCTATTTTACAAGAACAATGCAAATTCACCATTGAACAGAACGCAGTACTAAAAATTTATTTTCCACATTAGTCAGGCTGAAGAATTGCAAGTTTGCTATCCACTTAACTTATTTCATTCTTTTCAAATCTTTATTGGGCTGGGATTTCAGCGTTAGAGGTAGCAATCAATTAATGAAAAAAAAGACATTTTCAATAAAATGTATTCGTCATTTTTGTGCAATTGCCCACTAAGGAGATAGAAGAAGCGATTTTAAATGGCAATTGTTGTATCAAACATAGCAAATACCCAAATATAACAGGTGTCAGTGACAGTTCAAATTAATATAGTAACAATAAGTGCAGTCTAGGAGGAGTATCTCTCTTGATGTGGAAAAGGAGGATTTCTTTCGAGGAGACTTTGAGAAGAGTCCAAGCTCACCGTCGTATCTACCCCAATGATAGTTTTATTAAGAATTTAGTTGTTTTTGAATTGACTGAATTCAACATTAGGGATTCCTGGAAAGTATGCAACTCGGATGAATTGCAGAGAGGTAATTTCATTTGGGTAAGTGTTACCAAATTTAGATTTGTAGGCACACAGCCAGATATTTGCTTTTTCGACACTGTTGAAACAGCTCGGCTAATTTCGGAACAATTCCATACTAGAGAAATTTGCTATAGAGAATACTGTTGTTTAATCTAACCTTATTCGTGCAGCATCTGTATCTGAAGCGCTATTAAAATTTTGTTGAATGCATCTCAATAAGCTGTCTATTTACATTAAAATCGCTATTTCGCAAAGAAATTATGCAATTTATAAAATTTAAATAAAAATTTTAAATAATAGCTATTACTAGCTTTTGCTGTTAAATTTTAGCTAAGGCCAAAATAAGTGTTTGCGATGACTTGAGTACCCCAAGTTTGAAAAAAGTAATCTTATTCATCTGTTCAGTACATTTTCAAGATTAAGCACTGATTGACAGCTCCAGACGTCATCATTTTACAAGTGTGAAAAAGTGCACTCAGAGTAGCTTTTCGGGACCCAAAATAGTTCAAATTTAACCCTTTAAAGGTAGTTGCACACATTTGGATAAGTCGAAGCATTGTTGATTGAACATAGCATACTATTGATGCCAACCCATACCAGTTGATCGAAAATGAGTTGATCTTGACAATAGCATCTAGGTCTAGACGATTGTGTGCGTCTGCGTGTTGGAGATGAAACTAAACGCTTGCGCAAGTGCCAATCATCACACGGATTCATCGAAAACCGAACATGATTATTTGCGAACAAATAAACTGGAGTAACTTTCTTGGCCATCTCTGAATTGACCTTACTTTTACATTCGAGTTCAATTCCCACAGCGGTCACATTCATACCACCGAATAAACTCGCACATACACCAAACTCCAAGTCCATTATGGACTCACAGAGTTCTTAGCCAATGTAAACTAGCTAGGTCTGCAAGTAGTATGAACGGTAATTCGAAGTATATCCTTTTTACGTCCTGTTAATTAAAAAATATATCAAGAAAAAAAGCATCATGATTTTAGACATGAACGTTTCTCGAACGAAGCAAAAGAGATCTTAAGTGAAAGAAAATGAAGATTGCATGAAATTAATACTATTTCGTTCACATATGGTGAGTTATTTCATTGAAATAAAATAGTTTTTGGAGTATTGAGAATAGTTGAAGTTAACCAAATAAAAGTAAATTGATTTTAAATTTCATTTTTTTAAAAATTAAACAGTGCCATTAAATTAAAAAATTGAAAAATGTAATAATAAAGGTGTACAAACGGCTTACCACTGAAAGTTGTAAAGGCCAATAAACTGTAAAAAATATTTCCATAATGAATATGGCTAAATTTTGATGAAAAGTAAAACGGGAATATTTGCAAGCGTAATTAAAAACCAAAGGTAGGATAAAGCAAGGTTGAGTACCAACATTTCATTGAAGAACCGTATAAGTAACAAGGTGACCTGACCTATAAGAGGTCACTTTTTTACACAACAAAAACTTTACCGAACTGTATTTGTATTGTGGGGACACAACTTTGGCATGACTAATGCAGAATCAATGACCAATATCAATACGATCAATCAATGGTCAATTCCAGTACACGATTATCCGACCAATCAATGATCCAAGCTACATGAGGTCATCATATCATAAAGTGTATATAATGACTAAGTTCCACGTCATACATTACGCCCCACGCCATGCATGTCTAGAATAAACGCGGTTCCTGGATACCTCTATCTCCTCTCAGCTTTGCAGTAGCTTAGCTAATTCTGGGGGTCTTACGAACTAGGAGAAATTGCCACTGAGGTTTCTGAGTGCATTCAGGCTTAGTTAGGTAGCTAATCGCTACAGTATGCAATAATTGAAACGGTTAAATAATAGTAAAAAATCATAATTAGGACTTAGCTATATTAGGCTTGTCTGGGCATACTTAAGACTTGGAAACAATTCTTAAGAGCGCATTTTGTGACTCCCTTAAGATCCTGTTAAAGTTTGGAAAAGTAGTCAAAATAATAATCGAGCACTTGTTTTATATTTTGTGGGCAAACATTTAAATTTATTCACACTCCAAAATTAAAAAGAAATAGCGGATTACTAAAACGGAACAACATAATACTTGATACCATTAAAAAGTGTGACATTTATTGATATTCGACATAAACTCGTTTTTAAAGATAAAATTTAATAAGATACTTTTAATAAAATTTAATCTAATAAAATTTGAATCTTGTATTCAATAAATATTAATATTGTGATAATCTTATATCAACAGCTAGTTTGTTTATGCACGTCAATTTAATTGAGCTGCTTTTAAGTCAGTTGCCTTGTTTCAGCCGGTATCTGTTCAAGAGTCTGACCTGAAGTACTCCAATGTGAACGAATGAGGCTACGTCAAAAATGGTTTCAAGACAATTACTAAAACCGGTTATTACTGATGTTGTGTACAAAAAAATGAATTTTATTATCATGGATTCTCCAGCCACAGATACGGTTCAAACCTTTGCTAATGTAATATTATTTCTACAGACTCATCGTATTTTAGGAGTGTTCGCGGTTGCATGTTTCTGATGTTATTCGAGTTTGTGAAAATAAGTATCCAGTAGAACCGTTCGAAAAAGTTGGAATTCGAGTTCACGTATGTTTTGATTGCTGTTTTTTACTGTTTCTCTGTATTCAATCTTACTAGTTTTTGTCACCGAACTTTTTAGCATTGGGAGTTTGAAGACGGATCATTCCCCCCTGATGACATTTTAGATAAATGGTTTGAACTTTTACGGTTGCGGTTCTATGGTTCCAAAAAAAATGCCTCTCGTGATGATAATCGTAGTGATAATTCTCCACCCGGCCCTGTGGCTGTGCACTGCTTAGCTGGCTATGGAAGGTAAACTCAATTTTCTAGTTTAAAAGAAAATTTGGACTTGTTTATATTGAGAGACGTTTAATATGTATAAAAACAATTATTTAACTTCACAACATTTTGTCTTAAATATAAGCTCTTAGTTGTCGGCTTTTCGACAAGTTTATTCCCAAATATTATTAAGTACTAATATTAACATCTATTAGCTTATTAAATTTTATAAGTAGGTTTATTTAAACGTTGAGTTAAACTGCCTCTACCCACTTTTTCTGAAGCTTAAATATACTGTTCATAGAATTTCTTAATGATTTTGCTGTCTATATTGGACGGTGCACAAATATCTTGATTTTTTTCATTCAGACAAATTATTCATGTTGTGGAAGTTGTTTTCGTTTAAAGAATCCTTTCCCCGTTGATTCCTACTACTCAATGTCTAGTGGTCATATTTAACTATCTCTTTAACTAGTGAGGATAGAGGATTTCGAAACTCTTTTCATTCGATGAGTTAGTCAAAACCCCATCTTGACCTTTCGAATGTGCAGATTCGTAACCCACTGAGCTAATGCCCTGATTGGTTAAAATGCCTTAAAATCGTCTTGGATTTTCCCTCTGCAGTTCTAACGTTCTGTCATTTAATCGCTTGTGCCCTTAAGTTGACCTTTCATGCTTGACACTTCATAAACGGAAAATTTTTACCGTTCTTTCATTTGGAATTTTAGAGCTCCGGCTTTGGTTGCAGTTGCTCTAATGGAGCTAGGAATGCCCAATCAAGACGCTATCGAATTAATTAGATCGTAAGTTATTTCATACACCTCCTGCTTTTTTTATTTTAAAAGAACAAGAATCAGCATTCAAGTGCTGCACTTGTTATTGTTTGCGCACAAACAAAGTGCCGTCCTTTAGTGGTCAGTTTAGGTATTTTAAACTTTGTCCTGGGCCCTAGGGTTCTCTTATTTCTACCACTGTTCTTCCTTTTAACGTTAAACACTTGACGTAACCAATTTCATCGATTTTAGCAAGCGCAAGGGTGCTTTCAATGATCGACAAGTGGAATCACTGAGGAATTATCGGTCCAAAGGTCGACTCCGCAAGAATATGCACCAGTGCCGGATTTTCTGAAGCTAACTCCCTTTACCTCCTGGCTTTTACAGACTCCCTTAGAAAATAACCTCACTGAAAATGGAACTAATCTCTTTACCTATTCGTCTTGCTAAGAAAAAAACATATCCGAAGTTTTCTTACCCCTTCCTCCCCCATTCCACCTCCAGAAATGCGTTATGCAATCCAAAACATTTGCGACTCAACAATCACTCAATCCCTCCATGTCCTTAGTGCGCGCCTGTCTTTCTTTAATGAATTTATTGCCCATCTCTACATTCAAATTTGCAATTACTTCTTACCAAATGTTCTCTACTGTCTCTCGTCGTCCCCCTCCTCCACTGCCTGTCTCCGTCTTCTCTCTGCGTCATTTACTTCTCATTGCACACAATGTCTATTGAAAGGGCTAAATAATAAATGCTAATTATTGCTTAATTTAATTTAACCTCGCTTTGTTTGTTGTTCGCTTTTAAAACTTTGGAAGGGCTGTGTTCTATTCTTTCCCCTACTACATTTGTGGTATCATCCAAAGCCAATTTTGGTGTTTTTTTTCAAAATCTCTTGGGTAAAGAATTACCATAATGGACCCGATGTGGTGAGAATGAATTCTGGCGCTCTCAATCGTTGGTCATTCCGCTCACTGAGCATCAAATCCATGACTTTTGGCTAATGGTTGCACCACTGGCACACTTAAAGCTTTATATTATTTTTCAACAGAGGATTTAATTTTATCGTTTTGTATTGTCCCAGTTCTGGGAGTTCTTGACCTTGTTAAGACATCTCATCTATTCGGATATCCTAATAGAGCCGTAGTGTCTGTTTGGTGATACAATTCTGAGGTAAAGTTTGCTTCAGTAGTTAAATAGCTAGGCATGTTGCACCTGGTTTTTGAAGTGTATACAGTAGTGCAAATATCTGTAGGTAATAAATCTCCCAAGACTTAGAGTCATTGCGCCAAAATGAGGGTTTAGAGACCATTTGCTCGAATGCAAGTATGGTGTTGAATCACCACAGGATTTTGCGCTTAACGGCTGCCAAGATCTGTCATCTATGGCTAAAAACTGGGGCTGAGGTGAGAGAGAGAGAGGGGGAAGGTGGGCTGTAACCAATGCGTAGTAAGAGTGCGAAAATTAGGTGATAATGAGGAAACATCAGCTCGACTTGCTTCGGCTATCACAAAATAATACTCTGGTTGATGTTTCGATGATTGGTTGAGAATGATTTATTACGTGAAAAAACACGATACAAATTTTGAGATTTATCAAGATGTGTTCCATTCAATGCTCTTTGGATTATTTTTTCCGTCTTCAGTGGTTTAATAATTCAAATCACGTGCCCAAAATTTGGTAAGTGGAATGTGCGAAAATAGCTCAGACAGTAACCTAGAAGGGGGAGGATAAGACATTGTATGAATATTCACTACAAATCACGTGAATCGGCAATGCGGGGCAAATGGGATGAAATAATGTGAACCGGATTTTTATTACAAAACACAACAAGAAGCAGACTTTTTGGCAGAATTAGATTTCCTGTATCCTTAATTCAAACTCTTCTCATAAATTCCCCACGCAACCTCATTTTAACTGGCTAAAAGCGACGTGTCTTCGCCTTTCAGAAAATAGTAATTTCCATACTCTAAAACCTATTCCTTCAATATATATACATATATATTTATTTATGTAATAAGTTAGAAAGTGGAATTGTCTTGATACCCTTATCCCAAAAATGCGAATCTTGGATTTGAATTGTAGCACTGTAGTGACTTTATTCCATGTCGTGATTTATCTGTCAATTTTCATTCAGACGTGTCTGGTCTTTCGCAGTTTGACGATAATTCCTGTGCCTTGGATTCTAATCTCTGCAGCATCGCATTTTTCAACTTTCTGATCACAAAGCAAATGCTTCTACCCTATTCCTTCCTACTCAATTTCTGTCGTCCGTCTCTTCTGATAGGTGAGTTCGTGTAATTACTTTTAGCCTCTTGCAATGGAAGTCTTCTTTTTTAGTAAACCTCCAAATTAATTTAATATTGTTTCTATTTCGGCTCAATACTAATACAGATAAATCACCGTCTGTCACTAAACTAGTCACAGCGTTGCACAACTTTAACCCAAATGCCTACTTATTAAATTAGAATGAACCCCGAGTGAACACAGCAACACTCCGTTTTGAACAATGCATACAATCTCGTATTATCCAGCCAGTTTCTTCGCCATTAGAGGATGAAATAGGCTTGTTATAAATAGCAGCTTATAGCAACCAATGGCTTTTGTAAATGCAAATACCAGAGCGCAATGCCACCTAACTTAGTTTAATGGCATATTCTATTGCCATGAATGCAAACTTGATTGTGAAAATGTCGACAAATGCAAACCTTCAGTCTCGAGATCTACCACTTGCAACTCCAAACATGCGTTTTTGTTGCTAATCCTTTTATAGATCAAATGCTCTCAATGTCCAGAAAACTAAGACTAGGGGGAAGGGGGGATACTGTGGGATGATTATTCGGAAACTGAATCCCAAGTTGAGAGGTTAGCTGATTTATTAGTTATAATAGGGTAGCCTAAAGGCATTTCCCTGGTTAATAATCCTACCTGAAAAGGTAGAGGGTGAAACTAATTCAAGACAAATTATGCTTTAATTGAAATTCAAGCATTTGCCTTCAATGTCCCAAATAGTGAACGATCATTTTGCAAAAGAATATCTAATTTCTAAACTTCATAAATTGGCAGTAACTTTTCGTGACACTTAAAACTGGATTTAAATCGAACTGCGTCTGCCTTGTTTCCATATATAGCTTCGAATTTTACCAATTTAGATGGACGGTTTTAAAGTTGGAATACTCACAACTTCAGAAATTTAATTCAGAAATTAACAAAAATTTACAAACATTTAATTTAGGTATTAAATATTGCACACAAAGCGAATTTAAATATTGAGATCTCCATCTCCGGGACCTAGGAAGCCAACACAACAATGACAGTCGGAGTGTTCGACTGCACCTGAAGTGCTTAATCATGTCGTGTCCTCAAGATCCGACTAGGGAACCGTGGTGTGTCCCCAAGCGCTTCATTTTAATTAGTGGCATAAGCCACCTTGTTTTTGCCTGATTGAAGGTTGCAACGCTCACTTTCTGCCCTCTCTTCACCGGTCACCACAACCACACCATTTGTTTATACCATTCCTTCTCCATCAAGACCTGCCAAGCTCCTCTTAAAGACACACACACACACACTCACACGCATGAACAGGCCTGTCATTTGCCCATTTATATGCCTCTCCCTCCCTCCCTCCCTCCCTCCCTCCCTCCCTCCCTCCCCCTCTCTCCCCTTCTCTTCTACTTTTCTACTCTTTCGTACTTCGACCCGGCTTGCCAACAGCTTGATGACATTGGTTCATGTGTTGAACAACATAACAAAATATTTTTAAGCGAATACAATAGAAAGGTTATTCTTAGCAGAAAATGAAATCCTGGATAATGCAAGTTGACACGAAAGGCCATAACGTCTATAAGGTGGAAGTGAGGACAAATAAAAGTTAAAGAATGCAAAATTTGGGAGAAGGTGATCTTCAGTGCACAATTGCCAATGACCTCAGAGTAGGGCGAAACGCAGAGACGAATATATCTCTGCAGATTAGCTTCCCCATTCTCGTACGTATCCTATTTCTGAACATCTAGTTGTAACCAATTTGGGTAAAAGCACATAATAACATGGAAGAGATAACTGTTAGAAGGGATTAAGAAGACTAGTACTGAGGATATTTAATCATTATTACATTGGAGAAATCCGTGTGTTATTCAACTTACTTAATCTGAAGGTATCCAAGATCTTATAAAATCTCCGGTAGTTTCCAATTCCATCCTCGAGGGGAGGGGGGGAGGAGGGAGGGAGTCATCATATTGGAGGATATTTCAAGCACTTCTAGGTATCTTAGTCTTGATGAAATAACCGAACTTTTTATGGAAGTTTTTGCTAATTGTCTACAATCTGCCATTTCAAACAATCATATGAGATTAACAAAGAAAGTCATTTTGAGCAGACTGGTAAGATGGCATTGTGGGCTAGAAACTTCGCTTACTGATTAAATATAGGCCGGAAAGTACGCTTGCATAAGCCGTACTACTGAAGCTCTTCTTTAATCAGATCTGCTCATTTCATCGCTTCGCTCTCGTCCAAATGCTTTTCGCGATATTATTCATATGCAGGCACTACAAGCCCATTCTATACGATCTCCAAGCCACATTTACTACTTGACTAGCTCGCGTTCCAAAATCTAATTTATCAGCTCTTCGTATGGTTTCAGCAAATACGTGCCTACGACATCAGATGTCTACTGACCGATTCTAGATCATGAAGGTCAATCTTTTAACTTCAAGGAGTTTTTTTCTTCTTCCTTTTATCAAGAAAGTAGGTTGACTTCACATGACATTAAAAAATCATGTGTGGCCTCTATATGACACTGGTGAGAAAGCTCAATGAACAATAGAATATAATGAACAAGAGTAAATTCTGTTTTATTAAGTGAATTAAGTCAGATGGCTTTCACTTCCTCCGGTATTGACTGTGCTGAAATTTAGCCGAATTACCCGAAACTACGGAATGTGTATTTAAAGAATGATTCTTCGTAAAGTGAAGAAGATTTTGAATCCGCGTCCATTACATTCTTGATACGAATTATATACTGTTACGATAAAGTGTATATTGAACACGGCTTTTTAAGTCAAAACAAATATACTACTTAAAATTTTATTTCAACATGGTTATGATATTGGGACCTTGGCGTCAACTGTCTTCATTGCATCTTCAATTTCTTTTCACGCCTTCAAGTCTGTGCACTATCCGAGATTAATTGCTTAGCTGGGGAAAATATTAGCAGGTCATGGAATGGAAGCTTGGTGAATGCTTCTAAGGCTGTCATGTTGGTCACTTCATGTTTATACTGGCCTGAAGTTCATGTGACCTTCATTTAACTGTGGACATTAAGATAATCAGAAGTCAGCATATCCTTAGAACTGGTTCACTCGGGAAAAACTATTTGCCTTAGAGCATATTGTTTTATTGCATCTAACATTAGAATTAATTTTCAAACTGATAGAAGGGAGTTAATAATTTGCACTCATATAGGATGGAACAGTCCTGGAGTGTAAAGTCAGAAGACTACAAGTCTTACTGGATTTGATTTTGCAATAAATTTCAGAGTTTAACTTGCAGTTCTCAAACACATTAAAGCTAAAAGTTCGTGAGTTAACTCTTAGAGTCTATAATTGAGTGATTAGTCATGACACCCATGATCAAGTAGAGGAAAATTGAATTACTTGAATGAAAGAAAATGGTTCTTGCTAATTCATTCGCGTTTTGCATACTCGGTTGCCAAATAACTGGCAACCATGCAATCTCAAAATGCATGTAACTTAAAATGCCGGCTTACTTCTGGCATCAGGAAATATACAACTGGTTCGTAAAGTATACGACCATTAAATTTACAGAGAATTCAAGTCCTCACTCACAAAAATTTTGTGCAACTGACTCAAAGGCGCGACCTAAATTGCCTAGACTACTAATTAGAGGCAGGATAATGACCTTGAGCGGAACTAATGTGTGCGGTTTCTGTACATACAATCAGCTGTTTAGCAGTAAAGGCCTGGCACAGAAGTGAGATACTGTACGGATATTCGCTTAATTCATTTAGTCCATTCTAAGCTGGAAACAAATTGTTTAGTGTACATTTCAGCCAAAAGTACTATCGCACACTGCGTACATTACCTTAACGATTTACGATTAATCTGAACGAAATGGCTACACTGGACGCCACTGCACATAGGTGATCTGTCAATTGAAAGCGTATGTGATTAACCTCTTTGAACAAACCACAATTATTTGTAATTATTTAAATGGTAGACGACAGAAGTGATCCCTCGAAATGGTTGGAAAATTTAAGAATTCAAGCCCAATCCTCACACGGTAGGAATATGCTATACAGTCTTCAGTATGCCTTTGGCAGAGCGTTTCGAAATCCGGAAGACATTTCGTTCAAACAATTTCGGCGGAATGAAGACAGGTATATCAAAAGAAAGATCTACGATTGCCTTTCTCCATCTTGAATATTGGCGAGGTTACATTTTCCACGCTCATCTCCTGAACCTGAAATTCTATAGATGACTGGCGAGAGGAGATATCAGAGGGAATCTCGAATTCACCCCTGTTCAGGCTCATTTTCGGAATAAGCGCACAAATTTTGAGTTCCTTTAGCTATATGCCGCCACCTTTTGCTGTCTGCAGCGCTAATTTTCTAAGAGGAAGCGAGAGAAAACATATCTCAATTATCCCATTAAAAGGCAGAATGCACAAATGATAAAGATACTAATTTCTCAATGACGAATATACAATGACTAGTTCTCTCGCATTAAAATACTACTTCTGTCATGACAATCTTTTGCATTTCCACAATCCCAGGCAAGTTTGATTATCTGTGTTTAAGTTGCTTCCAGTTACTAAATAGGGGCAAAGTTAATTTTTAAAAAAACCCTACCGCTTTTTCAAAGAGCTGTACACCTAGAAAATAACGCTCAAAATAGCACTTCAACTGACTGAATTTTTTAAGTAGAGAAAACGAAATAGCCTTTCAAGAATAGTTCAATAGCACCGCGTATTTAGGTTAGCTTTAAACACTGTTTACACATTTTAGGAGGTGAATTCGGACCAAAGTTGCAGGCGGCCCAGCAAACTTTGATTCCTTTGTTTACCACAGAGGGTACAACAAGTCTCATTTATCAAGTGTTGTGACATTTTTCATATCAAGCTAATTAGTTAACTTGCGTATTTGACATATCATTATGGTACACTGAGAACACTTAATCACCAACGGAAATCTCATCTGATAAAGCTGCTTATGGAAGCTTCAAAATGGAAAAGTAAATGATTGAAATAAATCCAATTTTTGAAATGACTTCTCAGTGGCTACTCAATTTGTTGAATGGCTGTCATTGGTTAGTTGCAATAAGCAGTAGCCAATTACATTGGAAATTTAGGCAACGTGACGCCCATGAATTTGCCAATGACTAGCCGGTAGATGAGTCATAGTCTCAAGCTTGGAAGTACGCCCGAGTAAATAACTACCTTAAACAAAAATAGGATACAAATTTAACTGACCCTTTGTGTTACCCCAATACGACGTCGTCAGAAATATCAAACTATTCTTGCACGCCTGTTTCACATGCTAAATCGAAAAATGAAAGCACATATTAACTAGAAAGCATTACTGACAACAATGGCAAAACGAGATTCGGTAAAATACTTCAAAAAACAATGTTAATCGATATTTTCAGCAGGCGACTTATTACAGAGTGTTCATAATAAATTTTGGAGAACAATACTTTTCCGTTTTTCAAGATGTGCAGATGGTGAGTACACACTCTACGCTTCTTAAAAGCTAAAATCTTTCCATTATATTTATGATGCCTAAAGTTCCTTGAATTATGGAATAGAGTAAATTGGACCCGGGCATCTAAAATAAGAACATTGCGCTCCCTGAACATTGTGAACGAAATCCGACGTGAACTGGAGATTGCAGTGGAGAATAAGTCTTTTGTGACTAGAAAAAGCAACTTAGCAGACCATTTGATCTGATTGCACTGATACAGCTAATTTTTGCGAAAATGTACACTCTGGCACCGGAATTCGGACTTTTTGCCTCAGTCGCTATTACTAGCCGTACAAGCATCGCAGAAATCGACCTTTTGCAGAAAAAGCAAGGAAACTCATGGGCAAAGTGGAAAATTCTATTGAAGCACAAACAATCGGATTATTTTACAATGAGAATAACTTTAGTCGATGTCAAAACACAGATGGCCGGAATTGCAAAGATTTCAAGGGAGTCATGTAGACTAAATGTCCCAAATCGACAACTACAGTAATTAAGCCCTGGTACAGCCGGATTTTGCCTCTTGGCCTACCTCAGGGAAGGATCAAAAATGGTTGCTAGACAAGTTAACAACTTCATCAGCCTCAATACTTGGCCTCTGAAACCCTCCAACCCCCTCCCCCTCACCAACCCTCTGTTCCCAACCCAAACTGTCATGGTTTTCTGATGTATCCTACTCCGATGGTGATGTGATAGCTCCATTGGCACTTTTATTGAAAAAGGTGTATTGGTTGAATAAAGATAGCTGTGTGAAATTGCTAACTACGGTGGAAGTTAGACCCTGGATAACGAATGGGGGTAACCAATAAAAGGACACATGTAAGTAGGTGGCAGGATTCGACTCGTGTCACACCTCAGGGAAATGACAAAAATAATTGAGTTTTAATTTCTACGACTACGCCGGTTCCGATCATCGACCTCCAAATTCCCCTCTTTCAGATCTTAACTCGATGGACGACTATGTTTGTGTTGGGGACCGAGGTGAAAGATGCTAATCGTCGTGCCAGTACTAGAAAAGCCAACCAATTTGAGGACCAAATTAAACTAACTTTTGAGACCGTAAGAGGGCATGTTCCAGGTTCAGGAAGAGGGTCAGAAGTAAAGCTGCAATGGATTCTAATGGCGTCTCTTTTAAGTCAATCCCGGACGCCCTGCGGGCTATTGAAGATCACAAATTGACCAACTCTGCAGGGATATTTTAAAAAGTGTGAATTAAATTTTCATTTTACGAAAACTGCTTATAGAGAATGGGAAATCTGTTATTAATTTCGGAGACGTTATTGAATTGTTAAATAATCTTATTTTAAATAAGAACAATTCGAACTATGTAAGGGTGTGGTCTTGCCTGTTACGCCCTCCAAAGGACTATCGAAAATTTTGGCCTGTGGACAACATTTTACCATAGTGCTCATTTTATTACAAAATGTTATTCTCACTCTTGCGCTCAGCTTTGCCTTGACATTTGGAGTTTATTACTTTCGATGTTGAATAGTTTTTTTTTCAGATAACAATGAACTAATTATGGATTGCTGAATTATTTTAAAAAGGCGGCGTTCGATGTTGAACTACAAGCTGAGAAGAGAAATAATGTGAACTTAATGGAAAAAAGACCTGTGAATCATCTGTTTTCAAAGTTTGAATCTAGACTGGGCTTATCTCATGAAAGTGTAATCTTTGCCAAAGCTCCCTCAGAATAGCCATAATCCTTGCAAATTTCACCACACAACTATGTTCATTAATCAGTCCAAATGAAAAACTTAAAGGCTCTTGGCTAATTCACTACAAATTGGGGTGTAAAATAACAGAAATTTCAATTGAAGTGAAAATATGTTGTGACGATTTTCTGTTTTCTTTGAAATCCAAACTGCCATCACTCCATGAATTCCTCGCGATTTCAAAAATACGTTTACCTTTCAGAATCCAAATCTTCCCTCCCAAACGAATCAAGTGAAATAAAATGCATGTTATTTCAGTCAAGGATAATCATGTTCTCATGACATTTGCACTATTTTCTAACAAGTACCGACTGAGTAACTAATTCACAAAATAGTAATTTTAAATGAACCACTGTTATTTTAGTTGGACTTGCTTAGCAAAGACTTAGATCCTCCTCTTCTACGAGAAATATAAATGCTTTTTATTCGCTCCTTATAATTAGCAGCATAATTGATCAGATCATCGTGAACCAAACCTTTTCCCCATTTGTGATTAATCATCCAAAAACCCACGCTTGTTGTGAATACCCTTAACCATCTTAAAAGTCCTGTTGTGAGAAACAGGGTCGAAGTACGAAAGAGTAGAAAAGTAGAAGAGAAGGGGAGAGAGGGGGAGGGAGGGAGGGAGGGAGGGAGGGAGGGAGAGGCATATAAATGGGCAAATGGCAGGCCTGTTCATGCGTGTGAGTGTGTGTGTGTGTGTCTTTAAGAGGAGCTTGGCAGGTCTTGATGGAGAAGGAATGGTATAAACAAATGGTGTGGTTGTGGTGACCGGTGAAGAGAGGGCAGAAAGTGAGCGTTGCAACCTTCAATCAGGCAAAAACAAGGTGGCTTATGCCACTAATTAAAATGAAGCGCTTGGGGACACACCACGGTTCCCTAGTCGGATCTTGAGGACACGACATGATTAAGCACTTCAGGTGCATAGTGGCCTTGGCAGCAGTCATGAGGTCACTGTAGTGTAGTGACACTTAGGTTCAAGGGGTTAGTGATGACAAAGAAAGAAAAATTTTAGAGCATTTGAAATCATTCTTTGTTCCTTCAATGCCTCATTATTTTGATGTATTTCTTTGGTAAATTGCACATAAATATTTGAAAAGACTGCACACTTTGATAAAGTTACATTAACTTTTCTTTGTGGTATATTTAGAGAAGAGTCTAAAATGTGGGCAAACGCCATCATCATTTAAGCTTACCTCTTTGATAATAAAAAATTCTCCCTTAGAAGATAAGACTAGCATAAATCATCCGAAAAAAGACAACAACGCGGAAGGAAAGGAATTTCATGTGCACAGTTCAATCTTATTGTGAAATTAGCAAATTTTAAATTCATCTAAGCAAAAGGAACGATTGCAAGTGCCTTTCGCTGCATTCCAAATTCTCATTGCGAATCGACGGAATTAAAGAAACCAATTCCTTATTTCACCTGAAATAACGAGCAAAGAACAGACCCTGGACGGTGGTGAGCGTGCTTGTTTATTTCAAGGTTGTTTGAGTTGAGCATTTTGAGGAGATGTGCTTCAACAATTGCTTTCAATGAAAGTAAACTGTGATATTAACTTAGCAGACTGTTAAAATTCTCTCAAGAGTCATATTGTTAAGCATTCATTCACATACCAGATTGACAACCTCTTCTCGAGCACGTTTTTTGGAAAGAATTTCTCCAAGCCATCTCTGCCAAACCTCTCAGCTTGGAAATCCCGACTCCTAAAGCCCCTTTATCCTCAATCCCATACTCTCTGCAACCAAATTCCAACCAAAACTGGCATTCTGTAATTGCCTCCCCATCATAGAGAAAATTGAACTACAATTCCAACCAACTTTTCTGTGTAATATTCATTTAGTTAAAGACCGTAAGCATGAAAGTAATCAAATATAGGGATGCATCGCTTTCAAATACTACTAGCCTCATGAGAGTGTTCAAATGCTTGGATTAAATTTCTTTTACACTCACACAATGACAATTTCATTCTGAAGAACACACATATTCACTTATTTTTTCAATTGAAACTAGTGCTTTCAATACTGCATTCCGCAGAGAAGAATCGAATGTGCGGTGTAACCTCATACCCTATCATACCGAAGAGTAGGTGGTGAGGCACATTTGAGCTTTAGTAGGTTGCCACCTACTGCATACAGCCAATCGTTTTATGAATAAAGGTCACAAATTCAACAGCAGCATGACGTATCGGCTCCTGTCTCCTTGTCTGAATACGTCTTTTTAACGCTGAGGCAGGCCAATATTTTCATGGGTTTTATGAAAGTAAATTTGCATTTGGTACACATCAACACCAATTTTAATAAGTCCCAATTTTAATAACCGTACCGAGGTCTACATTTTCGGCTGTCTCACCTTCGATGTACGTCAGAAGGCAATAAGCATTGTGGACAGGAGTTTGTTCAATGATCCATGGAACGACTTGCGAAAGTCCTAATTTCGGAGAATAACTACTTATGAGGCAAATATTTAACAATTTGATTCCACCTCGAAGTACGTTTTCATTTGACATTTTAATACCCTGTCTATGATTACAATGCTAACTCAACTATAACTGGAATGGAGTGATTCTCGTCAGAATCAGGAAACAAGCTCAATGTATAAAAAATTTAGCTAATTCCCTAGTTATTTTTATCCACCTGCTCACGATTACGAGAGGATATTAATGAATAAAAGTGTCATGACTAATTAAAACTGAGGTTAAAGAGTTTTGCTGTGCTCTGGGAGTACAATATGATACGTCACTTCCAATTCATAACCATGAGAGTCCACTGATGATAAAATCAGCTGTCCTTCATTGATTAGTCAGCTGTCTGACACATCCATTCGTGAATTTCAGTTACTAGTGCATTCTTTTCCGCCAGTCATCATGGGACGAACCCAGTGTCAAAAGTAAATTAAATTACGAATTATATCGAAAAAATGAATGTTTGATTACCAGATTTGTCTTATCTTGCTAAATCTCTTTCTATAGTCTGAGCTAATGTAACAAACGTTATAATACCTGAATTTGAAACACATTGCAACATTTGGGCGACAGGTTATAGCACCAATCATTTAACTAAATCGGCTGGCCAGGATACCTTGGAAGTCGCGGACAATAAAGCCTCCAGAATCTCAGGAATCAAATAAACAAGGTTGAGTTTACGATCTCAATTCTTCGTAATGGAAATAACCCCTTGACATCCTGTCTCGGCTTTGCATTCCCATTCCCTTCCCATTTCACTCCTAATACTACTTTGCGTGTTCTTGCGCTCTCTTACGTCACTAATGTGAACAATGAAAAGATCCAATCATAATATTAGCTAAAAATAATATATTTTTGGGCGCAAGTTAGTCACGATCTTTCAAAAGTCACCACTCACAATAAATGCTAATTTACCTGGAATTTTCATTCAAAAAACAGCATCGATAATAATAATAAATGAGTTGTGCTTTGTTTAAAGCATCGCCGGTGAATTCAAAACTATTGACTTGTTGCCAAGTCAAGCTAACGCCAATGCTTTTTCCATTTTAACTCGTAGTTAAAAATGAATATTACCCAAAAATCGACCTTACTTATTCACAATTTTTGCCATATTTTAAATGAAATAATTTCAAAATCTTAGATAATTCAAGGAGTGGTTTGTAGCAAAATCTCCTAAGCGAGAGAAAAGCGAAATCGAGGACTTTTTTCATTGAAAATGCCTTCCAAGAAGATGGAATGGTAATTCGAGTTTCCTTATCATCTAAACCTTCAAGATACTCAAAGAATTTCATTTCGATTGAAGATCATTTTCCAAGCGATCAGTGTACAACTGAAAGAATTCTGGCAATCATCTATATTACAATTCCTCGCACAGAATGGGCTCACATTTCAAATAATGCAAATTTGTGAATAGAATTCCGATAGTGTAGATACTCTCTTCCATTTTGTTTTCTTGAATTTTGAATCATGATTCCATTGGGTGTTTAGTATCAAGCAAATCATGAATTAGGCCTTCCTTTGGTATAATGAAGACCTTCAGTCCTCCTGCGCTTAACCAAGCCCTTTTCACAGTGTTCGCATCTTTAATAGTTATTTACTAGCAGACTTAGACGCAATTCAAGGCGCCATAATCTTAAAATGATCATTTTAAGGCCATTTTTAGGCTCATAAAAACAAAGTGCTCATTGGAAATTAGTCAGTTTATAATGCTTTCCCCTCCTCTACCTACTCTAATTGACACCAGCCAATCGACTGGATGAGTTAATCATCAAGCTCTGAATGTCACAGACGTGAACACAAACGGAAAGCAATTCGTGCACATCAGTCTTTGTGACTTCTGAAAATTGTTAATTAAAATGGATTCTTCATTGCTTCCAATCGGCTCCTACTTTCATTTGTCAGAGCCTAACAGATTGTTTATCGATGCCGGCTCTCATTGCCACACAGATGCCGAGAACAATCGGCACTTTTGGTCAAAATTTAGAACGATAGCGGTTGGTTTAATTATAAGTGCCTTTGGAAAACACAATGCTCTAGCAAATTTCACGGAAAAAACACCTGTCTCTTGTTTCGTAAATTTTGCGGGATTGCGAATTGTGGGGATTTTTTCTATCATGTGTAATTATAACTATGAAATTTCTATTTAATAGGCTACTGATAACAAACACTCAACTTCACCATAATTTTATTTCTTGTTGCTAATAGCAATGTAAAATGAAACAGTCGAATGAGTTGTGAATTGCGTTTCAAGTAGACGCGGATGACAAAACAGGATGTTAGAAACTTTACTAATTCGAATTTTTAAAACCATGCATAATCGTCTATAATTTTCTTTGTATTTTGCCAAATTGTTTCACGGCACAATCTTCTTGATTTGACCGCTTTGCCTCTGGGTGGGTTTAAGTTCGCCATATTCAAACATTAATTAATTAAATGTTAAGTTAACGGTATGTTTAATTGATTTCTTCTTAGGTCCTTGCAGACTTGAGCAGAGAAGTGCGACTGACAAAGACATTTCAACTAGAGCAGTGCCCACTAACGTTCTTGAAAGGTGAAATCTAATAACTAGCATTCCAGTTATTCATTTTACTACTTAAATATTTAATTAATATCATATGGGAGTGAATGTTGACATAAACCCAAAATTATGCCCATTGAATTACCAGTTATTTTCAACATTGTGTATGTTAATATTGGAATAATAATTTTTTAATAATATTGCCTCCGAAACCGAATATGTTAAGACCTTCTGAGCTTCGAGATTAAGGCTTTTTAACTAAGGTCATGCTAATTTGTAGTAAGCGCGCTTGCTTGAAGCCCTGCACTGTCAGATCTGCGACTTGTTCCGCTGTCAAAATAAACCGGAACAACTTTAAAGAATGATTGCTATGTCGGCTACTTTGATTCCGTTTTCATGGCATTAACTCCAACTCGCTCTGCAAGTATAATTAACTTTTGGAATTAATACACTGATGCACATGCTTTGTCCGCAATCAGATGAATTGGCTCTGGACCATTATTATAGAATGAGCTTGAAATGTTTCCTGAAAATCAAGATCCACTGCAACTTTCCACTCACTTATCTTGGAGGCGGTGCGTCAATATGAAGATATGGAAATCACAAGGAATGCACAATCAAGCTCCCACCCAACAAAATTGTGGTGAAGATCTTGGAGTGTTGAAACGGAGCACGCGATTTCATCTGTTCATTCGTGTTTTATCAGCTTATTTATTCATCCGCCCTCAGAAAATTGTGAAGCGAACCCACTGAATTAGAATTTTGGCATTGAAAGCAGTCGTTATCTTCTGAAATTATTTTCTAATTTCTCCTTAAAGTGGTTTTGAACAAACACCTTAATTCATGAAATATTTTTACAATATAAAAATTAGATTTTTGATCCATTATTATTCGATAGAATGGATTAATTTAAAATTATTAGGTCTACAACTTTGCCCCCGCTGTTTTCCAAAAGATGGCAGTAGTAGTCGGAAGTAGTTGAAATATCTTAGCCAGAGATGTCGAACACTTTGTTGTGACATTTGCAAATATAACCTTACTTTGGAATAACTTAATTTGTGTTTGCATAAAAACAACATTTTAAATTAAATATGTCCGAATTTAAACCGAATTCTCGTCATTTACTGGAGGTGTTGCTTTTTATTTCAATATGAAAAAATGTGCGGACTGACTGAGACTCACCGGATTATCTCAGATACTTATGGTAAAAGGACTATTAGTGGCAGAACATGTTGGCGGGAATGGTTCCAAAGATTTAAGTGGTGAGTGATGATTTTGCTGACGAAGACCGGCATAGTGGTGGAGGGGAAAAAATTGTTGAAGATGCAGAATTGGAGGCGAGAGATTCTTAGTAAAGGCTCGTGTCAAGCTGAAGAAGAATTATCAGAATCATTGGTTGGGTATCAGTGAGCAAGCAATTTCAAAACGTCTGAAACAGCTGAGAATGATTGAGAAAGAAGGATATTGGGTACCTCACGGGTTGAAACCCAAAAGAGATGTCGAGCGACGTTTGTTCGCTTGTGAACAGCTGCTGGAAAGGCAAACGCAAAAGGGATTTCGCCATCGTATTGCTACTGGAGACTAAAAATTGGTACATTACAGTAACCCTAACCCAAGCGGTGCAGAAAATCATGGAGATTGTCCGGTGGTCATACACCTCGGCCGACGAATTTCCATGGCTCACAAGTCATGCTTTGCGTCTGGTGGGGGACCAGCTTGGCGTAATTTATTATGAGCTTCTGAAACCACCACAGGTGAGCGTCATAGAACGCAGTTGATGCGCCTGAGCCGTGCTCAAGAAAAATGAAAAATGTCCACAGTACAAGGAGAGACAGGGCAAGGTTATTTTACAGCATGATAATGCTAGACTTCATGAGATGGGCCAAAGTGGTGAAAAAATATCTCGAAATGTTGAAATGACAAATTTTACCTCACCCGCCACCGTACTCTCCAGATGTTGCACCGTCTGCTGATTTTCACCTCACTCATCTCGCTCAATGACACATGGCCTGGCTCACCAGAACTTGAGCTCGCAAAAAGAAGTGTAAAATTGGATCGACTCATGGATCTTATCGAAAGATGCCTGCTGAACGAGAGATGGGCCAAAGTGGTAGCTAACGATGGAAAGTTAATGTATGTAATCGTTTTGTTGTAATAAAGCCTCAAATTAAAAAAAACGGCTGGAGCAAAGTTGTAGACCTAATAGATCACTTTGAGAATAATGGTATTGAAATACCAATAGGCGTGGGCGTATTTTTGGTACTTATATCATAATTAATTGTGTAGTACTATCGATATTTGATCAGCAAAATTTCCAATTTTAGAGCAAACGAATTTCTTTATCTCTTTTCAAATTTTTCGCAGGATCGTAGTAATCACTGGTTACCGCAAATATTGATATAAAATGTCGTCATTTGAATGAAGAGGAATACAGTAAGGCGCTTTTGCTAATTAGCTATTTATTGACAAGCGGATCGACACTCATTGCACCAATGCACGGACAAGCCTCAAATCATCAGATGCTGTTGGACCGATGAGGGCTTCTCCTAGATTATCTGTCTAGATTTGAGGACGCAGGCGTCTACTTACTGAGTGTGGGTTACTTCTTTTACGCCCTGCTTGTAGCATCATTCTTTCCCTTTAGCCAGTTTTTTTTAATTTGGATGAAAGTCGCGATGGAATTTTTATTCTGCTGTAATATTTATTATATAATGAACGTGGCAATGATTAATCAGATTTTTAATCAATTTAACTTGACGATAAACCATGATAGTTGTCATGTTTCCAATTTTCAGAGCGTGTCAGAATTAAATTCTTTAGTTTGTAAGTGAACCCTTACCTATATTGAATTCATTCTTCCAATGCAAGCGGTATCATAAGACTCTTGAAATTAGAATATGAATCAGTTTGTTACCCATTATTGTGAAGATGTGCTGGGATTTAATGGGCATAAAATCTAGCGATTTATCTTAAATTAAAATTTCCAATATGCTATTAGGTGTCTACTTATACTATTAAGTAGTAATAATTTCTTGTAAAAGTAAGAAACTTCGAGGAAAAAAAACTTTTGTTCATAGCTTGGTTGATCGACAAAAATATCTTCTCATATACATTCCCCACAGATTTGAAGTAAGTTATTTACTGACTCAGTAGTCATCTTCGTTTAATAGAATTTCTTAGTTTTCTTTTGCAAGTTCAATATAAATTTTCGCTGTGAAATTTGTCAAAAATATTGCAAATTTTTTCGTAAGTGCCTCTCTTTTCAAACAAAAATCTTCTATGGCACCTTAATTGATTTTCATGCCTTAACTTTGTTCAAGGATTACTTTAATTCACCTTGGTATTTTCCAACTCAGAAGAAGCATTCTGGTCAGAGGACTCGAGAGATTTTCACAGTTCAGTCCGAAGAAAAAGTCCTCTTCACGGAACATTGAAGGGTCACATGAAGTGATTTTGTAGACCAAAGTGGTCTGCAAGATAGCAGTCCAAAGATTTGTGTTCTTGCAGGGTTTTATAACACCATTAATCGTTGGAATTCTTGGCAAAACCTGTTCGAATTTTTTTCCACTCTGTGAAACAAATTTCTGGTTTTATGATGTTGTAGAGCAATATTCAATCAACAAATTCTGGTAGGTCCTTGAAGGAGGATTCAACCATAGAATTTTATCCCAAGTTTTTTGTAAAATTGAGTTGCCTAATTTTAAAAGCAAAAGTTCATTATCAATAATTCACAACAATTAAGTGTGGAATGAGAAGTTGTCGATGAAGTGACCATGACAAACTGTCAGATCACCCATCAACTGACGCCCTCTCTTTCCTCTTGTAAGATATGCATTCTTTGAGCTGCCCAATTGTGAAATCCCTCTCTCTTTAGAGCCTGCTCCTAAGATGAGACTAATAAGAGCCTCTGGCGATCAGATGCCTTTGAAACGATCGAAAAAGGCTCCAATAGAGGGCAGATTCAGCGAAAAGTACCAAATAAGCTGTGATAGTATGGATATGGTAGAGATATTAATAACTAGGCTACAAGTTTTGTATCACAGGAAGGGCAATAATATCGCTGTCATTGAGTGACTGTAGGCGGGAATCACGTAGAATTAAAAAGTAATTAGGAGGCAGAGGAAGAGTTCAACATAATTTGGTTTTTGGATCCAGATCTTCAACTTTGAGTACGGTCCACGCTTTATATGATGCACACTTTTATTCTGACAGCCAAATTGCAGGGCTTGTCCTCCTTTTGAGGACTAAATTCGTGATTTTAATATAGTGGAGCCCAACGGAGTGATAGCACAGCGAAAGTGGTGTGTAATTAGATTTATTTTTAGATAAGGGTTAAATTTCATTCAAGCTTATTTTTTACCAGGTGACGGGGAATTCAATTCAATTAATATTCAATTAAAATGGCCTCAAATTTCCTTTTCTTCGTAGTTGGCGAACATTGAAAATGCAGTCTTATTAATGATTAATTAAAGCTAAAATATCTCTTTAAAGGCATTACATTTTGTAATTAAAGTCTTTTAAGAGAAAATTTTCCGACTAATTTCGTAGAATTTACTAAGTCAAGAAAATAGCTTTTATATTCATTAGCAAAATTTTCCTGTTGTGGAGTTCACAACGCTGTCAAGGCTATCCAAGGGAATCTCGAGAGCTCTAAAACAGTTTGAAAAGTACGGTCGTGTTGCAAGCGTTACTTATACTCACAATTACTCAAAATTTTCAGTAAATCTCTCTCTTCTGTGTTCTCATTAATTTGGGGCATAGCCTAGCTAATTTTGAGGACAACATTTTTATAGTAGAGGACTCCACTAGATGCTCGCCGTACGTGTCCGCAGCCGATTGGACTTTTCAGCTGATCACTAAGATCTAGTCAAGGGCTTATTCGTATGGTTTCTTTTTCGCAACATTAATGAAAATTGATTCATTTAGAATAAATTAAATATAACAAAGTCGATGAAAAGTAATTCCTTACTAAAAATTAGCTTTCGAGGTTATTCAATTAAAGTAAAGTGATATAAATAGCGACCAGTTGTTATTTATATATTGGATTACGTTTTGTATTCACAAAATTTTCCAGGTAAAAGAAAGATTAAATTAATGATAGTAATAAAAATTTATTTATATCAAGTGGCAGGCTTTATGATAGTTATCATTAGTCACAGGGGGAGGAACATCAGAGTCACAAAAAGTGGAAAGGGGGAACAGAAGAACCATTCACAGATGGAAGAGAGAGAAACAGGCACAAAGGTAGAGAAGGTGAGGTGAGGTGAGTGCAGTGGAAGCAGAAGTGATGGAATATGACATACAGTCGGGTGGGTAGTTTGAAGTGAACTGCCGATTTATAGACTTTTTTTGCTGTATGAGTATACGTTGCCCAGGGTGCATCACGTAGAGGTAGGTCTATCGCGTACCCCATTATAATAATAATAACGCCTGTTGCAACTTTAATGCGCAGATTTTGAATTTCAGAATTTTCATTCTTTCATTTAAGGTGCAAAGTGTGTTATTTGATGGGAATACCGATATTTTGGAAAAGGTAAGTTCAGTATTAGCATAGCAATTTATATAGTAAACTGAACATTGTTTATTCTAATAATATTTATTTATCAAATCAATCTTTTTAATGGGAAAATATTTGTTCAAATACTCTCCTCATATTTCCACACACACAGACTGCTTATGGGAAATTTCTTGCTTGAATTTCTCCTGAGTTATGACGATTCAAAGTGTCTTTCCTACGTTTTTGCGGTGATTGAGACTTACTTGTAATGTTAGGTAATAATATTAATACAAATTAATCTGTAACAGTGTAGACGATTTGACGTTGGAGGATCTCAGAAGAGTCAGATATAGTGTGTTAAATTGGGGATGTATTTGACACTTCGCACCGTGTTTCAATGCGAGCGGTCAAGCATTGGAACTTTTGGATACCACAGACAAGACTCATCACTCATTCATCTTGTGGAGAACAAAACACTAACATGGCTGAACCAAGGAGTCACATTCGTGATAGAACATTCTGGAACGAGAGGCACGGTACTTATTCCGTTGTCACCAAGTCCGGCCGTGCCACTAATCGCGTTAGGGAACGTGTGCGGTCGTGAACGTAGAGACCCCTCGGCCAATCAACAACCAATGGTCACGGCATGGTCAGCGTATCCAAAATTGTAATGACTGAGCCCCGTGTCAATGACCCAAAACCCAAATAAGCGTGCTTCCTCTATACTGTTGAGAGGGTCAAGCCATAGAGGTCTGCTACAGTCTTCACAAACAAACGCTTTTTGTAAACAAAAGAAACATTAATGGCATTTTATTTCTGCCCGATTCCAGTACAGTAGAACACCACTCCTCTCGCGGATCGTTTTAGCCATTACTGAACTTAAGTCCTTTAGAAGTACCAACGGAACTTGAATTTTGCGAAGTAAGTATCATAAAGCCTTTCATGCAACAGCATCTTTTGTTGAAAGGGAATTAGCCAAATGTCACTCCCTACCAGCCGTTGAGCATCAGCTTCCACAGCCTCCGGCTACTAGGTGGCCGAGTACAACGTATTCGCAAGTGGATGCAAACACCACAGTTTGAAATCGGAGTAATTGAAACTAAACTTGTCTATTTAGTTTTGATGTTAACAGGTTTAATAATTTGGTTAATATTTAAGGCGTTTTAGCAGATGTGAATATAAATGAACGCCTGTAGTTATTTAAATTGCGTTAGTCAGAAATTGGAATACTTATCTCGACAACCATCTTAGGCAGCTATCCATTTAGGTGTTGGCATAAAATAGGTTAATTCAATTGTATTTCAATTAACACATCCCACACCATCGCACACTCCAATGGGATTTGCGGATTCCTGCAATGACTTTTTCATTAGCGTTTGGATTGGCAGAGAGATTTATCAAAAGATTAATTACAGCCTAATTGAAATACTTTTTATCACAAGTGTAACGGCGGATTCTTAGCACACAGCCTCAGAATGAATAGTAAGAAAGTTCATTGGTCTCAGTATGCCGATGAAATCTCCTTTCTAACCATTCAAGACACCGTGCCTCTCTCTGATTCCGTTGATGATGATTATTTTTCTGAAGAGAGTGCAGATTTTGAACCCCTGGGGAAAATAATAAGAAGGCGGAATAAGCGAAATC
This sequence comes from Hymenolepis microstoma, assembly GCA_000469805.3. NCBI lineage: Eukaryota > Metazoa > Platyhelminthes > Cestoda > Cyclophyllidea > Hymenolepididae > Hymenolepis > Hymenolepis microstoma. Next base: position 900,897 of record LR215995.1, on the reverse strand, counting down.
CATGTGGGCACTACCAATTCTTTCCTATGGATGAATATTCGTTACTTAAGTCAACAATTTCAGGAAAATCAGGCTGTAATCATGTTTACAACACTAATTACTTTCGACAGCCCGATTTTCTCGAAAGGGAGAAGGGTTGTCACCACAAATATCCACGAGCCCCCAAAGAAGACATTTTTCAAGAGAGGAAATCCAAAATGAATGGAAGGTGGAAGGATGGCGAATATAGCGAAGAGAATAGCACTGAAGATGAAGCGACATATTCCAACTACTCAGATGATAAATCAACGCTCTCACCTAGAAGTTGTGATGATAGTTCGGATATTCTAAGTTCTCCAAGGAAATCACACGATAATTATTGGATATCTCCACCAATTTCTTTATCTAAAAAAAACTCAAATGTATCAAGAGGCGACTACATTAAAATTGGAAGATTGAATTCAGATCAAAAGTCTGAAGATCGATTGAGCAGAACATCCTCCGGGGAAAAACGAAGCATTCAAAATGTTGACGAATATCACTGTGGAATGCTTAAATTCCGACCCAGCTCCCAATCACGGAGGGTGTGTAATGAATTCATACAAAATGACTTATTATTCTGATATAGGATCGACCTGATTATGAAGAAAAGCCATTAGCAAGAAAGTCTTCTAAAGCTCGATATGAGTTTATTGCTGAGGATATGAAACCCAATCTTCTCCAACCTCGCGTTAAGCTAAATCGATTCACATCAGAAGTAAGAATTCGAATTAAGCTTTTGCTAAATAATTGTGCCTCATTCATTGGCCCATTTTATTAGAAACCAAGCAAAACTCGTTCCGTTGCCAGGCACTCATCAAAGGTGTTAAAGAAGTCCAATTCTGCCTGAGAGAATTCTATCAATATTTGCCAGATCTTTAATGGTCACGCATTCCTACCGTTTTTATTTTATTTTACCATTGTGAATCCTTTATGCAAATACATTTACCTGAATTGAGTTGAGATGGGTTATTTTAAATATAAGTTGTAGTCATGGGCGAGCATCTAAATGCAGGGGACTATGAGGAACGGGGAAAGAGAGGACTGAGAAGGAGAGGAATTGAAATGGAGTCCAGGAATCAAAAACAGTCTTCAAAGTTAACCTCTCAATCGAAAATGTGGGCATTTCCTCTCCACTAATTTATATTCTATTGTTTAAAATTTCCATTTCTCGAATTTGCCACCCCCCTTGCCTCTCGAGTGAACTTATGTAAGTGTCGTCTTGAAGCGCGTTGGAGAATTTTCAAGTTTGTATGGTCGATCAATCATTCCAAGTATGCTAGTTTCTTCTGAAGAACCGACTCGATCTCACTGAGGTTCACTCAAGAAGGACCATTTTTATGGCCTTTGCTTGCAGATATGTGAAAAAAACAATTAGAAATTTAATTCCTTGGACCAAGTGAAAAGCGAAGTTGAATAAGGAGTACGCAGTGGAGTTAAGATGCGAAACGGTTCAGCGAATTTAAATTTTGGGAGCATCTAGTTGTCAAATTCTCATTTGTAATTTTCAAATGTTCAAAAACACTGTAGTTGGTCTAGCTTCTTGAAGCTAGAAGATTGAATATCTAAAGTTGAATGGGGGGTTATGAAGATAGGATTTGGACAACTTGAGTTGATTGAGAGGAGAGAGGAAGGAGTAGAAGAAGACGGTGGGAGAGAAGAGTACAGCGTCAGTGTTACAGCAAGCCAATTCGGATTGTGAAGAGCAGACAAAATGCTGTGTGATAAGGTGATTGGTTGATTTGCGTTCCTTGGCCGTTGACGGTCAAGGAAAATGTATAAAACAACTGACGCGGAATCCATAGAGAGATGGAGTATGCCTTTGTTCCATTGGACGCAGGTATTTCAGCATCTTCTCATTATTATATTTGAACTCTGGTTAATAGGAGTATTCTTTAAAGTATTCCTTTAAAAACTTTTTGAGAACATTTGGCTTAATTGGATGATTGCTATGGCATTTCGGTTCATATGCGCTTTCTCAAACAAATCAAAATCCACCCATTTAATTTAGTATAAACAATTAATTGTACATAATTTGTAGCTTTTTAATTACAATCCCTGAATGACAACTGCGACTCATCAGCTTCCAAGTAGACATTTACGAAACTTTTCAAAACCTTTTCCTTATGAGGTTATTTCAGTAAAAAGAGACCAGACTTATTGGTTTAAAAATAATTTAAATTCATAATTCAGTCGTCATTGTACCAATTGAGAATCCATTATAAGTGCTTATTATGCATTATTGTGCGTTGAATGTAATAAGATTATTGATTTATTTCATTTTTTCATGCCTTTTCTTTTTTGGACAAGCATATTTTTAATCTTTCAATAAGATTGCTACTTATAATTTTAAAGTAACGATTTTTTATAATTATGCTTTTTTTCTTTATCGGTTTCTGTGATCTTGTTGATACTGATTGACAACAAAACTCGGAGCTGCGTGTGCTTGAATTATAAGCATCGATAAAATAGCCACACCCTGATAAAATTCAACGAAATTAAGAGACTACCGAAGCAAAAATCTACGAACTACTTTGAGGAGGCGATTTTACTAAAATGACAAGACCAACGACACTGATCAATGAGCTTGGAACAACGTGATAATAAAATTACACCCCAACCTAAGGAACAATTTCCTACCTCTGAACTATGGAAGTTGTGTGACATTTCAATTGCTCCCTATTAAATCCACAGCTATGTAGACTCAAGGAAGAGAAAATGGGAAGACTTCTACCTCAAACAATTGTTTCGTAATAGCAAGATAAAATTACCTACATAGGCTTGAATAGGTGAAAAATGGTTCGCTCACAATTACTACGATGCCTTCTCCACTGGGGGTCTTGGGTAACCAGGTTTCATCGTGTGAGTGTTGAAGAATGTTAGTTTTTCTCTAGTTTAACGAAACTATTGGATTAGAATTGCAAACAAGAATCTTTAAATTTGACCATCCGGTGGAGCAATTATTCCAATGAAGTAAACTTTAAACTAATAAAATTCCCAAACCTATTGTGGAAAGTTCTCGCAACACTTGGATAGATAGAAGGTATTATACAGGGTCACTCTCAAGAAATTCATATTCCAATACATCTAATCGTTACGAAAATTAACCAGGTCATTGGTCACCCATCAACCTAATAGTACATCAATGGACATTGATCTCAAGTTCGCTGTTTTGGAAGATGATCACTTTGACTTCTATTTTTACAGCCAGACTTTACCGTTCTCTTTCTTTAGAGTAACAAAATTTGCACATCCTTTTTCTTTGAGTTTAATAATACGACATTTTAATAGTTTCTTAACTGAAATTTCAGTTATAATCTCTAGAAGTTGGATCATTGAAAGAAAGTTAATATAGTATGGGGAATAAGCTCAATTGAAGACGGTAGCCCAAAATTTTAACTTGAGGATTTTCATTAATAATAATGAATTTATCTCCACCGTTAATTAGGTTATAATTCGAATCAAATAAAAGTGTTAATTTGTAATGAAGCTTTGTACTCTGTAGAGAATTGCAACACAAACAAACTCACTAACCTCTATGGCAAAATCGCTAAGCAAGGAATGGCTCCCAAAACTAGCTAAGCCACATCAACAATATTGAGGAAACATGACGTGGAATGCACTTGCTGAAGTTGTGATAATTATGTGGTATGCCTCTAAAAACCGCCGCAGAGCTTAACCAGTAAATGCTGTCTTGAGATCGCTGACCCTGTAATGATTATTAACGAGTGTCTGGTTTGGAGGTCTATGCACTAGCGACAGCATTCGTTCCCTAATGCAATCAACAGGATAGCCGCACGTTCCAGGATGTTCGCGCGCATATGAAATTGTTCAGTTTAATCCTGGTATGGTTGTGTACTTCACAACTCTGATTGAACTTCCGTTTAAAAACCCTTAAATTATCAATAATTAGTAGGCTCGTATTATTATTTTTTTATTATTTTTAGACAAATCAGTTATTCAAATTAAGAAACGCACTTGAAGGATGAAGGAAAGCATAAGAGGTATTCCCACTGCCTAATTCTAATTACCAATTTGTTAATTTATAATAAAGCCATAAAGATGTTCAAATATTAAATTAAAAACAGAGCTTTTATATTTAAAGTTGATAGAAAATCTGATCTGATAAACACCCTCGTTCATTTCACATTAAAATTCACTCATTTTCTTTCATAACAATGTTTACTGATATATTTAAGTAGAAGATCTCAAAGAGGTCAATTTCCTAGATAGCCGCCAGGAGCAAATTGTGAATTTTTATAAAGATGGCAAATTTACCTTACCCACTGGTTGCACATCCATTGACCAGTTTGGTTAGATGATTGCGGTGAGAAGAAGTTTGGCAGAATTGAAGTATTGATGGCTGCTGAATTGTAAGTTTTTGGAAAGATATGGTGTAAATCGAAGTCTGGCGTTTATGACTTACGCCCTTTCAATATTATCTCATTTGGATAAGTTGGGAGATTCATTTTCATCACAGTGTAAGTGATATATTTTCTGAAAGAGCATTGGACATATTTCAAAGGACAGAAAATCGAATTACTCAGCACAAGTAGTTTTGAAACAGTCACTTTGTTTACCTCCAGATTTTCGCTCCTGTGCTTCCTTTGATTAAGAACTGACAATAGACAACCAACCAGTCCCAATCACCAAACTTTTACTCCTTGTAACCATAAGGCCTAACAATTTTATATTATCGATTTACCCTCCTTAAATGTCATTAGCCAAATCGCAACAGTGAATATATAATAGGTGAATATTTTAAATAAATTCGTTTTCCTGCCCCCTCCCTCACCATGTGATGGCGGAACGGGGGCATGGAGCGCGCATGTCATTACCCTCACCCACCTACCCACTCACTTTGTATCTAAGTCTTTGTACACAGAATTTTGCATAAATTAAACAAAATGACCCAGCTTATAAAATCAATATATTTTGAAATTATTATTGATTAAATTATGCTAAAAGGTACTTTTTGAAGAAATATACTTGAAAAACGAATACCCCATTTTTATTTCGCATACTCAAATTCACGAAATGTCGAACACAATTCTCATCAGCTATATGTGATTGACCATTTCAGGGAGATCTAAGCTTATGGCATTCAAACAGCTGGTCAACAGTCGACAGGACAGTCTATATCTGTAGTTGCACCGATAAGATTTTTATCCATGTCACCTCAACCACCTTCCTTTTTGTACTCCATTTCTTTATCCCGATTTCCATGATTTCTCTTTCAAGTAGTACTTTTATCGAGTATTACTTTTATCGAGTATTTGGTCTTCTTCTTACCCTTGGTTGCCCTACATTGAAAGACTTTAGTAATTACCCCGCCAAAAACCTTCTTATGAATGCTTGAAGGACGATTAACTCAGAGGTGCAACCAGCTGACTGTCAATATATCCGAGTTGGTATTCCAGCACTATCTATCTAAAAGCAAAGTAGAAGCCCAATTTGCATTTGAAGGAAAAATGAAAATTAGATGAAATGGGGTTATAATGTGCTTTATAAAGACAACTTTTGGATACATCTCCAACAAAATGAGTGCAATATTCAATCTGATTTAAACTTTTGCCCTCATTTTTTAACAACTTCACTCGCACGATAAAGTTAAAACTTTTTTTCCATCGGGATTCAATTGCACAAATCTTAGCATTTACACATTTGCAAAAAATGGAGTGTGATTAACCAAAAACACCATGTCTCCTTGCAAAATTGCCTTTAATGTTTCTCAGAGTGTGCCAGCGGTGAAAAAGAATATGAAGTTTCGGGGTCAATGATGAAATACATATAGCAAGTAATTTTTTATAGCGTGCACTGGCAAATTTCCCCAGAGAGAACCTTATATTCTACGAATTAAGACTAAATTAATGGAAACTGGGAGCTGTATGTAGGGTTTAACCGTTGCTCTCAGATGACAAATTGGTCGACGATAGGTACAGCTACCCTCCAGTAGAGTCATCTTGTATAACTTGGCCTCAAGCCTAGTTAAACTCCGTTCAAAAGAGTGGAAACACATGAGGTGTCGTTTGGGGAGAGAGAGAGTTGTACTGAGGAGGCTTGGCAATTGAGAGTACAAGTAGTACTACACTACAGCCATAGTGGTAGTTGATTGGCTGGGAGGTAGGTTCTGTACTCACGACCCCTCCTACTCGATATGTGATCGGTAGCAGGTGTGCATTGTCCTGAATGTTCCACCACTCGCCAGATCCCTTTGGTCAACACTGACAGCTCTATACACTCCACACGGCTTCGAAATCAAAGTGGTCATAAGAGACAATATATATCCGATAGCGAAACATTTTGAAATGGAAGATTTTTTGGTGTGAGGATAAAATTGACGTTTCATCAAGAACAAGGGAAATGTGGTTCAGTAACAGAAAATGTGTGCATCTAAATAGAAATTCAATAGACCGGGAATTCACACAATTTTTAAAGTAATTTTACTCAAAATAACCCCAATTTGGGTCTATTACAGCATTAATTCGTCCCGGTCAGGAACCTGGAGCAAGCTAATCGTACATTTTCTCTGGAAGTGGTCTCAAATAAACTGATTTAATTCGGTCAACTAAGTGGTTGACCTTTCAATACTGGCGCGTCGGTAGGTATCTTCCTCCTCAGTCCCCAAACCAACATCGGGTGAAGTCCCGGAAGAGGGGAATTTGGAGGTCAATGATTGGAACTGGTGTAGTTGTAGAAATTACAACTCGAACATTTAGGCATTTCCCTGAGGTGTGACACGAGTCGAATCCTGCTCCCTACTTACATGTGTCCTTTTATTGGTTATCCTCATTCGTTATCCAGGGTCTAACTACCACAGTGATCAGCAATTTCACACAGCTATCTTAATTCAACCTATACACCTTTTTCAATAAAAGTGCCAATGGAGCTATCACACCACCATGACAGTTTGGGAAGCTTAGTCTGCGCGATTCGATAAGAACCATCTAGTATTCTGCTTCTTGTACTTCTAATCCTGACAGAAGTTAGTGTTACTGTGGTAAAAAACCATATTGAGAGCATTTCACTTTGCTCAGCTATTCCAGGAAATCTGTTATTCGAGTGAAATCAGATCAGATGGTCTGTTACATTACCTTCTTCTAATTACGGGTGCCTCAAAGTCTCCCAATTGCAATTCTCCACTTCATGATGGGTTTTTGTCAAGACCGTAATAGGGGAGCGAATCACCACTGTACAAGTTAGTGGTTAGTCAGTGATTCAAGTGGGTTCCAGTCATTCATCCGGTATATCGCCGATAGTTCTATCCGCTCTCTCTTCGCTGCAAAATGATGCAAATAACTCAACGGAATGAACTCATTCCTTTGAAAAGCTCTGAACTCTTCCCTTGTGGGAATATGGAATTGAAGAGAACTGGAATTTAGTCTACTTTGCTTGAGGTTGGCTTAGTAATTAAAGTACAATTTTATTCGAATGGACACAAATATATGCTTTCAAAAATTGTAATAAAATTCATAGCTTTCATTATCTCAAAATAAATAGGTGAAACTTAGAATCCGTCAGAAATATGTCGTATTTATCTGAGTTTACGGATGTTTGATGTTTTTTTCCACTAACTCAACTTGAATACCATTCGTAGAGCATTCGTCCCCTCCTTGATTTGGATTAAGTCAATAAACTATGACAATATGATATTATTATAATTATTATTGTTATAGATATCACCTGATTAAAAGCAGAGTAATTTCGGTTCATAGGTTTCTGCTATATTTGCTTGATTAATCGATAACGATCGCATAGCCAAATGAGATTAGCCGTTAAAAATGAAACAAAAGCATTGCTTATGAAGTTGACCTTGTATCAGTTTTTATCAAAGCACCTGTGCGTAAATAGCCAATGAGCAATCGCAACCCCCGCTTTAGCCTGATTTATTTCGACTCCCCAACCGGTTCTTTCAGAATTAAATATACTGGCGTCCAACCGCAATCGAAATATCGACTCACTTTGCCCTTTGTAAGCAGTTGTGCTTCAAGAAACTTCTGCTTAATTATTGGAAGATAGATCAGTTAGAAAACCTCCAAAAGGGATAATTATGTTCTTTGTCACCCTCATTGTTTCTATATGATTTTTGAAAAAAATCTACGCATAATTTACCACTGGAATGGTCATGGGGACGTTTATAAGAGCAATGCATTCAATCTCTTGAGGTGATGAAGTTAAATAAACCGTGCAAATTTAACACACATGTTGAAATCACATGCCTTAATGCACTAAAAATTTGATATAGCGAGAATTCTTCTTGATCAATCCGCTTTAGCTAATTTGAGCATTATAATCTCAAATTATCTTGATATCTTTGGTGTCTAACCTATTTCTATTTCAAAACAATGTCACTTCTGAATTATCAAGTTAATTTGAATTTAAAGTACTTATTACTGAAGATTATGAAATCGGGTGAAGTGGAATGTGCAATCACCTGATATTAACTCGTATGTCAGAATTATTTTTATTGGTTACCTATCTGATGAACAAAGAGAGTAAAATCGCTTAATTTCTTACCACGTCCTGTTGAACACAATTCGGGCTCCACCAGATCAGCACGGACGCTTGTTCCTTCCTCCACCGATTCCTTCTCTTTCTATTTTTCATTCCACCACGGTTGTCTAATGCACACCCGGTTGAACTCAATTATAGATCTTCGAATTTGGGAACGGCTGGTGTATTCTGTTAGCCCTTTTTGAAGATCGTTAGCCATGTAAAAGGGTATTTCTTAGAATAACTTATTAGGGTTATTAAGGAGACAAAACTGTACACTGCACCATATACCGTTTCAGAAATACTGTTAGACCTAATTTACATATTTTAGATAAGCTTATTCCCCATCTAAATTTGGTACATCTTCAGCTACCTTTCTCTAATAGTTACTAAGCCTTACTTTAGAAAACGGTGAAAATCAGAACCAAGGTAGTATGACGGTGGTACTAGGCTTGTCAATGCCTTCCCGAATTGGGATAACTAAGGGGAAAGTATAGAGTGGTCGATAGAAGGAACTCTTGTTGACTAATGATCTTTGATTAAATTAATAAAGCAGTGGCAGAGAGCGAAATGTCTCAGATAATGGAATAGTGCAAAAATTTCGAGCGAAAGTGGCAAAACAATAATCAATACAAAGCACCAATATGCTTTGGTGGTATCATTTAAAAATCTTAATTCTGAGTTGACAGAAACACTCCTACTTCCACTCTAAAAACATATAATCTCACTTCTACCTATTTAATTAATTATAACTAAACAAAGTGATTTGCGATGTTCTTCAACAAAATGCGTATTCAAAAACAGCGTATTTGTTAGTTTTGATTTTTTTAATTAAATGAAGTTCGGAGCATAGTATGCAGTTGACAAGTTAAAGTACACCCATTCAGATTATTGTACTTTTGACAGAGAAACCCCTGTACCTTGCAAAGCCAAATACATTGATTTTCCATTTGATAGATATTAACAACTGAATAAAAATCAACACCAAATGAATTAATTGTACAAATTTAATAATGGAAATACGCCCCCTCTCATTGAAGGAAGTACACGGTTAAAATATCCAGTTGACGTAATCTTTCAGATGGGAGTATCGATTATTTTCCAGTGTCGGTTATAATTGAGCTTATTTTAACTGTTTGAGGGCAAACCCTATGCAATCGAGTGCGTTTAAACTTTAATCAAAATGCTCTTTGGAAAGCCACGATTTTTCTGTTATTTCTTAGACTCTTTAATTTGGGCTATCAATATTTAAACATTTCTAAATGAACTATTCAGTTGCAAGCAAAATACAAGAATCCAACTTAAATAAATAGGAACGTCGTTAGTATGCTTTAATAGGCAGTATTTCACGTAAAAAAGCCAGTCCCGGAGATTAGTTTGGCGACGGTAATTTGCCCCATTTCCAGCTAGTTATGAATAGATTTCGCAGGCTATAACGCGTGTGCTGATTGCTAGCATGTAGAGCAAGCCACATTACAAAAAAACGACTTAGTGAAGAAGAGCGACAAACCAACCACTTTACTGTGCGCACTATCACGAAAGAGGCCTTCTTAACTTCCCTACAGTTACCAGGCTACTATAAATTATTTTGTTGACATTAAAGATCCATTTATACAATAGGTAATATTTCGTGTATAAACATTGTTTTAACTTAAAGACAGGCAAATGCTGTTATTTTTAGCTGCATTCCGCGTGAACCTAAATTCAAACCTGAAAGTTGGCCATATGATGCGTCGGTATTGCGCACGTGACTAACACTGCCGATCAATATTTCCGATTGCAACTTCGGGTGGCTAAAAGGCCAACCAATCAGATAAGAATAAATTTAAATTGTAAAACAACTCTAGTTGCCCACATGTTCTAGAAAAGTACACGCGAAAAATACAAAGCACTTTAACAATTTTACGAGGTAAATTATAAGGGATCAAGGCATAATATTTCTTCGCTAAAAAAATTATATAAACATTACGTCAGTTATGATTTTAAGCTTTGACCAATAAAGCAAGTCACCAAGCAATTGTCACTAGAAACATCATATTAAGTAACTAACTACCATAGAAACAATTTGAGAAAACCGCATACAAAAACAAACCAGTATTCAAACCAAGGAGTTTAATCAAGAATAAGCAAAGCCATAAGTTGACCAAGAAACACTAGGTTTGAATTTCGCTAGGACCCAATCGCATATTTTGTTAGAAAAATTACATTAGATATTTGGTGAAAATATGAAGAATATCTTCAGAATCAGGAATGATTATCAATAATAATTATAATAATATTCTGTTGCCAAAAGGCTAATCCGACTATTAGCAAAATCCCAGTACAAAATACCAGGTAAAATAAATACAATAGGAATAATAGAAGTTCGAAAAGGAATGCTATGTCATAGCAGGAAGACAAAAAAAGGAGCAAATTCTGAATAGAAAATTCAAGTGAAAACTGTGAAAATTCGGCTCAAAAATTCTTCAAAACCAATCTGAATATAGCCATCACGATCCAGGTCTACCTGACGGAATTGATCTGTCAGTTTCTATGGAAAAAGAAACGCAAAAACCACAAGCAGTTAAGTGTGAATGCGAATGCATATGGAAAGGAAATTCAGTACAAAAATTACCTGAAGTACTATGCACAGGTGAATAAAATCATCAAAATAGATGACACCAGTCTTCTTGCGATCAAATCGGCTCATCATTAATCTGTACATTACAGGACTGAGACGATATCCTAAATATTGACAAGATAAAAAATGTATGAATCATTATAAAAACAAACAGACGACTAAAATTTACCTGCATTTTTGATAGCCGATTGAAGTTCATTGATGTCTATGCATCCCGATTTATCCAGGTCAACAGCCTGGAAATAATTCTGCCAATTTTCAACGAATTTCCAAAGCCTGATGAATCCCTCAAAATCGATTTCCGACGAGTAACTAGGACTAAAAAGGTCTATAAAACATCGTGCTGAGCTTACTTTGAATACATACCGATCATAGCTTGTACTGTCATTATATTGAAAGGTTCCCATGTTCCGTTGGAAAGAGCTCTTTGAAGTTCAGAAGCGGAAATACTCCCACTCCCATCTACATCAATTCTACAAACAATTAACACATTCACATAGATATTGCGTACTTGTGGAAGATCTCGAGAAGACGTTCGCGTGTATACCCTTGCGCCATAACGACTACGACCTAGGTAGGAGCCACGAGATTATATTATGCGCAGCGTTCGAAAGTCTTTATAAACAAACCGCTATTGTTTTTTATCTAGGCATATTTTAAATGTAGCAATTTACACGGTTTCAAGAAAAAAATTTTTACCTAATGGACAAAATTTTATAAAAATTAATCAGTAATTAATTTTATTATTTGTTTTAACCGAGGTCATTAATAGTTTCACTCTCTTACATTATTGTCTAACACTCGAACTTCTCGTATTTTTTATAATAACACAAGATAGATTTGTGTTGTATGACTTTGAGATTCCTTTTTTACCTCTCAACTATTGAAATCAGCATAAAGCCCTTATTTAAATCCACCAGTAAATATTTGTAATTATTCCACATTTACCTTTTAGTCAATTAAATGCTTTCAAATTTTTTGCATTAAACATGCACTTATAATTAATTGAATTTGAAAATATATGTCAATTTCGCCTTAAAATACCCAATTTACCAAAATGATGTAATTAAGAATTAATAAATCTTTGTTCACGTACACCTAATTCGAAAATTTTTTTCCTAAAAACCCCTTTTTTCAGTCAATCAATTTTTATGAGGAGAATACATACATATTCTTATTCTGGCTGGTCTGAGTGCATGACAGGTCAAAAATTTTTTTGTCTATTAAAAGTATGCAGCAAACGGAAAGACTTTGTACAAACATAAGAGTTAATCTTAATTATTTTCTATTCTTCTAATTTTGATGGGCCCTGTGTTTAAGAAATTATACAGCATCATCATTAATGACTAAGAAATTTCCACTTAACCCGGTCTGTCATGTAATGTCTTTGCTTAGTTAATGTTCCTTTTAAATTGATGTGGTCATGTGAGTATCTGTTTAGTAATAGCGTATCACTATTTTATCGTAGTATAACTATCTGCTTCCATTTCATAAATAAACTCGATTTTCCCTTGTGCGTTTTTTTCTTCTTGAAGTAAAGGTTTTGAGGATTAATGCATTTCATATTTACCTGTAAATAACTGCACCATACGTACTTGGCTGATGATCTTGACTTTATCATCTAGCGCCTGTCTTTAATATGACGGAATCCTCCCTTCTTCGCACGAATGAGGATGATAGTTCTGGTGACAGTGATTCGGCAGAAACGGTTGTTTTGGGCGATGACCTGGGTTATGACCGTTGTAATAAAGGTATTTCGTTTTTACGCTTCATGTCCGTAGAAGACGACCGGGATGCAGACGGTGATTTACTCCTATCAAAATGCTTATCGAAACCTAGGTTATCAGATCTGCCGACAGGCTTGTCTATTCTCAAGAATCACGTAAATTTTACCGAAACTTCACTACCACCGGGGAGTTTTTCTTTCAAAGAATGTTTGGTTAAAATGGATATGGATTCGCAGGAAAAACGGTTTGTAGAACATAGTGCTCCTGATTCAACCACCCATTCGCCGAATGTTGATGCAGAATCTCTCCCTAATCACATCCTGACTCCGGTTTTAGACCCAATAATGATTCCTATTAATTCAACCTTGCCACAAATCGCACCTGTTACTGAAGGTTCGAGTTCTGATGGTCAATTCAAACAGCCAAGATCGATTCCTATCTCGGAATTGCGATGCAAGAATCGAGAGGCTGCTCGCAAAAGTCGTGCAAAGAAGAAGAACTATATCCAACAATTGGAACATGACTTTAAGGAACTAAAGGTACTCTCGCTTTTTCTACTATATATGAGATCGAACAGCATTAATTCTGAGAAACTTCAATTTCATTACTTGATTTGGAACGCGTATGCCAGTTTAGTCGGTTATTGTAATTTATAATCGGATTGGTTGAATTTTATTACAGACTTGTCAGTTTAGGTTCCTAAATCAGTAATCAATGTACAGGTCAGCTTGGAGTTCAATAGGTCGATGTCCATCTGCAAAATTCCAGCAAAGTAGGTTACCGGATTTATTTTTTTAGGTTAAGTAAAATGGTTGCAACTTTCTTTTTCCATCGCATCTCCAGAATGCTTATTTAATTCAATTGTTGTCTCTACTTTCCCCATTATTTGATCTTATTAATTGGCTTGAAGATCGTGCATCCCTTTTATAGTTTCAGTTTTTTACCACTTTCTTTTTTAGGAGAAGTATGCTTCTATGCAGCAGGAGAACGCTGATCTTCGAAGGTTTATCTTTCAACATTTTGGTGTAAATCTCTCTTCCCCAAAGTCAGAAAGTGGTAGCAAAGCTCCGGTTGCTAAACTGTCCAGTAATCAACTATCCTCAACGGTCAAACAAATTGCTCCTGCTCCACCCATTCCTGTTGAATCCAATGCGTCTATTTCTTCCGCTACCACTGCTCCTCCCATTTCTGTCATGCTTGAAGGAACTTCTGGAGTCCAGGTAATAATTGTAATCTTAATTTGCCTTTTTTATTACGCTTGGAAGAATTCGATCACTAACGATTATCGAAAGGTTCGGCTTTACACTCGTTCTCTCCCTTTACTTTATCTACAGTATTCTAGATTCCCATTTTGTTCCTCCAGAAGTTGCAAAAATCCTAACCTATGTACTAGTTTACTTTGTTACTAAGCTTAATTTGCTTTTGTGGTAGGTTTGCAATGTTTAAGAAGTCTTTATCAAGGAACGTCTTATAAAAATAAGGAAAGTTAATGGGCAATGACTTATCAATCTAAGTTTATGATAGATGGAAACAAGTATCAAGAGAACAGAGTTAAAGGAAGTGCTAATGTTTCGACGATGGCCACAACCTGTTGACTCAACAAGTGGCCTGAAAATGAGTATATCTCCTGATCCACCCAATTGTTCACGTTTTACGCTTATGTTGGACCGCCTTCAAACACGTATAATTAAGCTTGGCCTACTTTCAATTTGCTTTGTGGCTTACAGCGCTTCTGATTGGTTAGATTATGCGATTTAAATTCCAAAATTCAGTATTTTTACAATGCGGTTAATTCATATGCCTTTGGTTGTTTGATTTTATTATTACTCTCTGTCCCATACATCATTTGCACGTCAGTACAATCATATTGTTGTTCTTCTGCCTTCTTTTTCTATGATGCTTAACTGTATGTGTGCTGGACTTCCGTTGCTATTGCTATAAAAGCTAAACACATTCATTTGGCATTATGTATACGTTAGAATTATACATATTTTGCCGCATCAGAGGTTTTCTATTTGGTACTTCAAATTGTGACCTCATTTTACGATTATGGGTTCTGCTCGATCTAGAGTTTTTTGTGTACCAATTGCTTTCTTTCTTATCTGTTGTGTGCTCACAGCTTCCCATGCCAATTTAAGCCGCCAATGATACGTCTATTCGTGGCCATTGATATAATCTGGGTTGTCCAGTGGGGTATACTGTGAATATAATTAAACAAATCAGGATACTCCATATTGATTTTTTACTCAAATTACAAATCATATTTGTAAACATGTAGCAACAGCAATAGGAAATCTACTGTCAGTGGCGCGGCGGTGGACACATCTGCCAAACCAGTGGTCACATGATACGGATGACCAACCACCCCGGTTAATCGAGAATAGAACGTTAGAATTCGAGTTTCGCCATGGAAGCGTCTTCTGGATACCTTTCCTCCATTTAGGTTAAGTTTGATTAACAATTTCCCAAATTACTTCTGGAGATGGTTAATATTCAGCGAATTAATTGCGTTCACCAAATTTTTAGGACTTCTTTTTCGCCTTTTTCCTGAGTGTAATCTGATACCCTCTTTCTATTTTTTATTCATTCTTGTTAGGCATCTTTCTTTTACCACACACTTAGTATTTGAGTTTGCATATGTAAGCATCTTTGTCAAGTTCTTTGACGAGAGAGTACTACGTATCTTAAACTCATCTGAGGTTTTTTGCTCATTTTACAGGTTTTACCAGTGACAGGAACCCTCGGTCAGCCAATAATTCTCAAAGTCGTCCAACCAGATACAGTTTTTCCCCAGCCTCCGCCCCCAACGACGGATTCAGCTTAATTCAAAGCCGTTCCCATTTCCGTATTCACTACCGTGGTCTCTCCTCGTACCAATTCTACTATCACTACGTTAATCAGAAGATTTTACTATATATATATTTGGCACATTTCCTTCACCTCTTTTGTGTGTGCAACTGTACAAATACAACTTTACGTTTATTTCTGTAATGCTTAATAAAGCCTGTGTGGTTTTACTGTGGTCATTTCTCGATTACTGCCTCTTGCTTGTTTGCTTTCGCTCTAAACGCCTTTTCATATTCACCCTTTATATAGGATCTTGTTAAGCAATCAACCCTTGTTCGCAACGAATTCGGTCTTGTGTCGTCTATGTATGCTGGGTAAGTTATCTCACATTTGCGTATTCCTTTTCGGTGATATCTAACATTTACATAAATACCCTCAAGTGAACATCCATACTGGGGCATAATGACCTAACAATTAATAAGGTTGGTATGCGACCAATCAGATGTATACCAATAAGTTTAATGTATTGTAAGATGGTAGGTAGACGTGGCTCATAATATTCGAACTTTTTAGCCCTGTTAATTTTGGACACTTCAAAATTCCATGAATTTAATGGTAACATGGTTGTTGATATTTCAATTGCTCAATCTTTGTGTTTGGGAGACTAATTAGAAGTATACATATGTACTTGACACTTTGCACTCCACTGCTTTTTACCCGAATTCTCTTAATGCAGTGGTTTATGCTTCTGGAGACGAGAAGGGACAGCCCATCTGAACAGACTTTCTTGTTATTCTGATAAATTTTCCTTGGGCATGGCTAGGTGTAAGGTTTTACTAGTTTTAGGTGGAATTAAGTTTATTCCAAATAATACTTCCATTAAGTGAACTGAGAGAACTTATTCGTGCCAATACAAGTTTGGCCTCGCGATGCTCCAGTACCCACTACGTTTGCTCTTCGTAATCCTTAGATAAGTTTACTTGCAGTGTTAAGGAGAGCCCTAAATCTGTTGCTATTAGACGATCTTAGTAGACGACGGACTATACGAAGATTTTTCTTGTCTGTATTAGAATTATTGTTAAATATTTGGCGGCAAAGATAAAAGAAGTCCGTTGTGAATGCAGTAAACTAGAGTAAATTGCATTTTTATTTGAAAGTAGTAAATACAGGATATTATGAATGGTAACGTATTGAACATTCAGGGCAGGTGTTGAACGCGTTCATCATGAACATCGATACACAACTCAACACATCTCAATATGTTTTGAAGAATCCTTGTTAATTCTGTAATAGTATTACGAATGTTAATTTCCAACTCTACGTGTAGGTTGTAATGCTTGCATCTGCCTAACTGATTCAACACGTCTTGCTATTATCTCCGTTTGATGTTTAGTTCTGAGGATGGGCGTCTTGTCGATTTCCGTGGACTTCTTTGCATTCTTGTGAATTTTTTTTCAGTAAATAGGCCGCGTGACAGTGACTTCTGATCTAAATTTAACAATCATTTTCCGGGGAATACTTTTAGCATGTGTATGTTTTGTGGTGAACCTTCCATTTACCTTTATAAACGAATTACATTCCAAACGGGTGTCAACGATAAATATTCCTTATTCGATTGCATACGGCACTCTTCGGAACTAAATTTCCAACCGTTATTAGCAAGTGATAACGAAACAGCAAAAAATGACACACGATATCACGTGACCTCACCACCCAAGCGATCAATATCACTTTCTGTGTAATGCAGTGGGGGTTCTCCCAGTCTCTTACCTCTAATTCATAAGATTGCTACTGAAACAGCATAAGTAATTGTAAATTTATGCTTTTTAGATTGTCAGGCCATCGGGCCTTGACCTCGGAGTCAGCATGTGTTGCCCCGCATCCAGCCGCAGTTGCAGAAGCCCAACGTGGTGAGGCAGCATGGCATGCTCAATCAATGAAGGTTCTTCGTGCCACTCAAGGTCTGCATGCTCCATTGCGTTTGGCTATGGAGAAGAGGGTTATGGAGAAAATGTCCCCTCGACCACCTGGTCTCCATGCCCGTCACTCTCTTGCTGCTCAACTATCAGGTGCTCTCGATAATATTGACCTCTGTGATGTCCTTAACAGTATGTTTGCCCCCATCTTTCCTTAATATTGGTGACATTTTTGTATTTTGAATTTACCGCAGTTTATCTTGAATCACAACCACACTGTTAAATAGTAGGAGTTGTTTAGAAATGTTATTTTTATCGAATTTGCTCTTCTTCGCGATATGGTTTCTTTTTTCTGGTAATTCTGTATCAGATTTTATGTGTTTATGTAGTTCATTATAGAATTAAAAGATGTACTTTTAGAATCAGTCTACTAGTCATCAATCGCCTTTTCCATTTCTTTGTGTTAGCTGTTCCTTCTTCATTCCCTCTCTTGTGGGAAAATGTAAGTGTACTATTCTTTATAAAGAATAGCAGTGTAAAAGATTAAAATACTCGCTTTGCTTTGTAGATTAAGAAAACGCACAGCACTAATCGGCGCTGTTATTAGTCTCTTTTCTTCTTCCCTCTCGTCGGATTGTTTTAGTGGACTTTAATATTAATGTGCCAATAATTCAATTTGCTTTTTGGTGGCCATTTATTTCTTCCGCTTTCTTTGAAAGATCGGTTGTGTCTCCTTTTTAGAGGAGTAATGAAAGATCTCTCCGATCTTCTTAAAGACTCACTTGTTTCTGTCTTTGATGTTTTATGCGTAGTTGTTTCTTTTGCGATAGTGTTTGTTGTTTTATCGAAAAATTAAAAATTTAGTGGCTTTTAGTCATGGTTTATTTGGGAATGGCAATAAGAATATTCTTTTATTAGATTAAATTGGCCTCCAATGTTCATTTTGTAAGCATCACCTACTTGTATTCTGTTTTTTTTGCATCTAAAGAATATATTCATTAAATTTTCTTTTTTAAGTATGCAAACTACTTCTGATTCTGAGTACCTTTTTGTTAATAAAATTCAAGAAGGGTAGATGAAACTCAATTAAATGATACTTTCATTATCTAATTATGAAGCATGGCCCTTCCGAAATAAGCCTACGTTACACTGTTATCTCTTTCTCCGTGGATTATTTTATTTGTAGGAAATTGCGAATTGGCTTCTTGTATTCCTCCCACCTATCAAGCTTCTCTTTGTATTAGTTTCTTTAATTCCTCCTTCAGGTTTTATATTCACCTCATTTACGACCACGTTTTTGAATACATTATTGCATAAATTTTAAGGGTGGATTTCGTTATTTCTAATTTCTAACATTAGTAGTAAGTTACAACTGTGCACGTAGCAATTATTTTTAAAACGAACCTTTTCTGCAATTATTTTGGTTAGGGTTAGGAATAAAATTATGCGTCAAATTAATCATATGCACGGTCTGCTCTTCTATCTTTGAGATATTTTTAATAAAAGCCTTTTCCTCTTTTCCTATCAATGGAAAGTAATTGTGTGCACTCACTGGCGAGTCGATGCGAATTCTCTTCGAGCATTATTCCATTATTATTATTATTGCCCATGACAGAGCAAAAAACAATTGTGCAATTTTTAGCAGCGGGAAAAGGAAATCTTGTTTATTTCTTCCCCTGTCTTGCTTGAACTGCCTTGAAACTAATAACCACAAGCTGTTGTAGTTCTTAATCAAAATTCCAAAAAAGTCTTCTGTTTGGCCTATTTATTATCTTTAAAACATGCAGTAGTTAATTAGCGCGTCTCAATGTGTAGAACTCCTCATCTAAACTCTGTTCACTTTATATCAATTGAATGCAAATACTTCTCAAACAAAAATCTTGCTTCACTAAAACATTATGACTCAAAACGACTTTACTTGATCTCCGTCCTCAATGATGACACTAAGTTCAACACCAGTCTTCGAGAGTATTTTGAAATCATAAGAATTGTTAACAGATAAATGGATCTAAATTCCTTGTGAGAATGTAAAAAATAGCACCTGCTCTTAAACTGTGGTGCCCAATATCTTAAATTAAATTCTATGTTCCAGTTTGCCTGTAAGTCTCGAATTATTGCCCATAATCAGTACTTCTGGGGCAGTGTGATCCTTAATATCTCATGAATCAGCACCTGTTGGATAATTGGAAGAAGTTTGGCGCTCTATATGGGGGAGGGGGAGGCGGAGGCGCGCAGTTGATCAGATAAGCTGCCGTCGCCACACAATTGCTTACTCTGTTGGCTCCTTCCCTTTTTTCTGCTGCTCTCCTTTCTTATCTGTGCTCAGAAATCTACAGTGGGATAGAAAGTTGATCCCTTTATTGGCCATGGGTGCATGGGAATGAATTGAGT
Source organism: Hymenolepis microstoma (assembly GCA_000469805.3). Lineage (NCBI taxonomy): Eukaryota > Metazoa > Platyhelminthes > Cestoda > Cyclophyllidea > Hymenolepididae > Hymenolepis > Hymenolepis microstoma. Next base: position 880,945 of record LR215995.1, on the reverse strand, counting down.
TAGGTGTGATTTTTTTCCGTCTGTTGCTGCTGCACTTTCCTCTCTATATTCTCTCTCTCTCTCTCTCACCTAAATAGTTCTATTTGCTCTCTTAAATAAGAACTTGCATTATTACTCCCAAATGACTTGACAGCGTCCATTTTGAGACTTAACGATACTTGTTTGTTTTGATTGGGCATTACTATGAAAAATAATGGGTATACAGTGTGAGTGTCATTTTCCCTCCCATTGTGTGCATATTACGCTTTACTTCCCTCCCCCTCCCTCACCACTTGTCTATCTTGTCACTTTGGAGCCTAATCAATTTGATACAAGAAGGTTTTTATTGCCTCATTCTGCCCCTTTCTATTTCACTCAATTTAGTAGGAGCTGTAAATAAAATTGGGGCGTCTGACGAATACTACGAAATTTTAGCCTCGAAGTCGGATACTACGACTTTTTCTTGGGCTTAGTCCACTACTTCGTGTCCATGTCATTGTTCATGTTTTTGAATCTGTTCTATGTCTCCTGACTAGTTTATCGAGTGTAATTATTCTTCAATCACCTCATGTACATTTTCTCTAATAGCGAAGGTATTCATAGCATAATTGGTTCATTTCAATTTTACTGTTAAATGTAGTTATGATACTTTCTGTTTTTCTCCGAAAACTCACTATCGTTCTTTCTCAAGGAATAAACTTACCTTATAGTGAATGCTTCTTGTCAATTTGATTGTAGCTCTTCCAATTGCTGTCTGCTTTATTTATCATATTCGGTACATTCGGAAAATTTGATTTTTTCCGTCATTAAGGTTACCATTTTGACATTTTTTATAATTCACTCATAATGTTTGGTCTGATTTAGGCTACTTTTCTCTAATTCCTCCCGATTTCCCAGCGACGGGTTGAAAGACATGGCTTTGATCGATGATCTAGCTGGCAGTTTTAACCATCGCCTAAATTCTCAGAAAGCCAGAATAATGTAGTTATTTTGTTTGAAATTGCAACTGCATTCAATGGAAAAAGCTGCTTTTTTGAAGTCATTAATATATTAGCGAGGAGACATCCTTTGTAGGCACGAGCATAGAAAATCAATAGTTGTGAAATCTGTTGGTTAGAAAGCGGTTCCGTTCGTCGGTTTTGATGTGTTTCACTTGAGAATGGAAGGAGAAATTTCAGTTGTCATTTCACTCTGCAAGGTTTAGTTCAGACATCTGTGACTTGGCTAAGTCACTGGCACTTAGTTTGATTAATGTATTTCATCCCCTAGTGTCTTCAAATCTCTAAAAATTCCCAGTGAGCGTTTATTGGAAGATTAATTTGGTCATCATTTCTCCCCTATGGAGGACACATGATTTGGGAAAAATAATCTCCATTCAAATAACTCCCATCCCTCTCGTTCTGGGTGGATGTTTGGGTAAAGGTCGCGTGTTTGTTTACTTTATTTGATGGGTAGACCGAGCTCCCCTCCCTCCTCCCCCCACTTTTTTTCACTCTTTAATACGCAGTTTAGTTTTGATTAACATTTAAACCGTCATGCTATCCCTTTTCTTTTTTCTCTATGTTTGCTCCTCTCTCCTTAAACAGCCATTCTCCTAGAGGCTTTTGTCCAACATTATTTCTATTTGTTTTATCGGCTAACCATCGTTTAACGCATTCGAGTAGGTGTTTCACGTTCCACGATTATCAATTCAGTTGCACTCTGAACCATTCCTATAATATATATCCAATTTAAACGAGATTTCATATTTAAGGTATGATCTGGACATGTAGGTCTAGCTTTCAATTGAAGTTGAGAGAGTTCAGCCAAGAGTTTTACAGAGCTTCAATTACAGTCGGGGCTTCCTTCAGACTTGGAGAGCGCTTGGTTAAAGCTTGACTTTCAAGGCAAGTGGATGAGGATTATATTAGATATTGGTTTTCAAGAAGTAAAGTTTGTATTTAGTTATTCTAATCTAGTTCAAGTTCAATAAATTGCAGACGGAATCATGCGTCCGAATTGACCAAATCCTTGTCAAATTTAACTAAACTGATTCCTATCGATGCTAATTCCCAATTTTCAATTCTCATTATAGTTCCTAAGACACCTGTACTCTTCTCGAATTAAGTGCTATGAGTCAAATCACATTTTCTGATAATTAGAATTAAGTTCATTTCTACCCATCCCGGTGCCCTCTTTCCTTAGTCTCTTGTCGCTTGACACTGTCTTCTCAGCTACACTATGACCTATGTCCCTCTTAAAGGTCATGCCGAATTGAAAGTGCAAGTTGTAGTCAACTGGAAAATTCATCCACAACAAATGACTAATAACTAAAATCTCTCCAGTTGGATGCATCCCTTTTCTTTGCAGTGACATTTTGCGAGTTGATTGGGGAATAACAGTCTATTTCATTTATTTTTCTATTGTAGATGTAGAGGATGCTGAAGTAATGAGTTCGCCACATATTCTTATGGAGCACAAACTGGGCATTCTGTAGACAACTTGAAGGCTATCTGCCCACGTGGTCATCAGCTCCTCCTCTCGTTTTTCCACTTGTGTTTTGTCAAGTTAATATCATAAAATATAAGCTGATACTTTTGCGAAATTCAATGTGGTTTTATGTTTTCTCCAAGGCGCAACTTTTAAATAGTGGGTTGTTGATAATTCTCAACAACTTGAGTGAATTTCACTGAGTTCTTTTGTGGTTAGCCATGCTACCTAACATCTTAGGTATTAGAAGGGAAACAAATCTGATGTATCTGACCATCCATCTAAAGTGATAAATTAGTTCGCGACGAAGAGCACAAGTCCTGCAACTTCAATATCCTCATCTTTAACCCTGATAGGACGACTTTACTATTTCCTGAGTTTGCTAACTGCTTTCCCATGATTGAAGATATAGTTTTCCGCACGGTATTAAAAACGATCTCACCAAAATTGCCGGTTTTGACTTATGAGACTTTGGAGGTGGTCTGTTCCTTGCACTTTACTTGAAATCCATAAATGTTACTGGCTTTTCATATAGAGCTGTACGTTTTCCGCTATTATTTGGGATTGTGAATGCTTTTGATAATAAAATTACAAGGGGAGGAAGATAATCATGGAAATTATCGTCGTGGGAACAAATCCCAACCCTAATTTATTTTTCAAGTGTTCTGAATGTATAGTGGACGAAGGGGTCCCGAACTAAATCTACAAAGAACGCAAGTTTCGTATATTTTACGCTCATTTGCCTTTCCGTCCACATGCGCACTATTATGCATAAGGTGGTAACTAACATGTTAGGGACTACGTACAAAACTAAAAAAACCCGTCTTAATGTAAGTTGGAACCGAGGTGTGAGATAACTGAAGTCTTTTCATTTGAATTTCCCTTCTATTTGATTGCAATTCATTCAAGGAACAATTTCATTAGAAATCACTAATCAACACTTTGGTGGGAAAATGTATTCCACTTGCACTCTTTCTACCTCACTGCAAGGTAGAACATAAACAAGATTTTCACATCTCTCATTTCCCTCTTGGTGACTGCTTTATGGAAGTCGCTTTTAGTGAGCCTTTCTACTGTTGCCATCGCCTCGTAAAATGCGCCGGGGAGGTGGTTGTGTGAATCGAATCTTGGAGCGCAATATATCATTCTTAAACCTCACCTTTTCCCAGAAGTGGATCGCACATTAGAATATGCATTACCAAGAGGTCTTTTATTCCCGTTTCGAAATACAATAAAAAGTTACCTTAAAATTATTGAGGCCTACATTTATATAATTTAGCGGCTTCAGATGGAGGAAGGAGAAGACACCTGGCTTAGAAAGTGTGCGCCATTAAGAAAATAAATTGAGGTAGAGTGGTATGGAATGCTTTTCTGTCTGGGTAGCCAATACTTACAATAGCAGCAAAATTTTATTCCCAGGTACAGGTGTGAGAAACCAATAATCGATAATCCAGGACATGAAGCTGAGGTTCAATTGTATTTAAGACATTCAATTCGGCACCTTAACTTCAGCTCCCAGAAAGAACAAATGATCACATTAATTGGGACATCCTACTTAGAATCTGCACTGTCAATGGCCTTAGTGAAAGTAAGACATTTCAGAAAGGAAATGTATTCTTTGTAATAATCACTTGAACAATAAAATTGTCTGTTAAGCTGTTTCAAAATTACGAACTGAGCTAGTTGATAAATGACTTCAATGTTGAATTTGTAGGAGGAACTGTTGAGTAGAATTTTAAAGATTTTTCCCAATTTCGTATTACGTCTCATTATTCTACTATAATTTGAAATATTCTTGGGGATTAGCGTTAGGGTTGATTTCACCAGGATAGGTATTCATCTTTGCAATTAAGGGTTGTTTCATGGATAATGAGGGAGGGGGTGCGGATGTATAAATAAAATTTCATTTTTCAATTCACGTCCATTCCAACCTCATAGCTACACAGTTGATATGAGCTAAGAGGACGTTTAAAACGTTATGAAATCGATGAGTTTGTTTATTTACACTAAAAATACAAATGAACGAACGAGTATTTCGATGGAAATCTGTAGTACATATCTGTAAGAGAAGAGAACTAGGTAGCACAGAGCTCCTAACTACCGAAGGAGGAACATTTTACGCATTGAAGACAAAAGTTTCCTTTAGTAGAAAACACACACATAGATGCCAAACAGGCGTTCGTCGTAATAGGTATAGAAGTCCTCTGAGCAGATTCCTTGCACCATCGAAAATTAAGTGCCTTTAAAATGAATCGCATTAATCAGAGCAACGTCATAAAGAAACCTCTGGAAGTGACAGTCAGATGAGAATTCTGATAGAATTCCAGTTCAATTAATTTTGCACCTTTTGAGGGAAATTCGTAGATCACTAGACACACAGGCCTGGTTGTCTTTCATTTCCTATTGCACTTCTAAGTCGTCCAAATGCATTTTCAAAATATAAAAATTGAACTGTCTTTATTCTTTCTTAATGGTAGCTATTTGCAAGCATAAATAGACACCGGTGGATATTTATTAATCAAAGTATCTCTAGAATAAATTCAACTTTCACCATTACCCTATCCAGTTTCTTTGTACTTTGGAGTAACGGAGTAAAGCCTAGATTCAGAGGAAGCTTTCCCAAACATTAGACTTTTCAGGATTGGCGCTCATTAATTTTTTAATTTTTACTAGGAGGGTAGAATTAGTTCCTCCTATTTTGCAAATCTTGTGTTATGCCAATTGCTAACCCCGGGATTGAACATGTGTATTTCCATATTGACAATTTTTTTCAGTCAAATAAATCACAATTAATTTATGGAAAAAATTAAAGTTATGAATAATTTTTCATCATAGATAATGAATGTAATTTCCATTAAACTGCCTTTACAAGTAAGTTAAAACCTTCTCGAGACACGAATAAGTCTTGACTTATGCTCGGTAATCTCTATTTGGAATGGCTCCCGAGATTAGCTATGCTACCTTGGAGACAGACGTACTGCGTGAATACGCTTAAGTTGGCTGTGTCAGTGACACGAAGCTTAGTCATTATAATACTATGAAGGGTTTGTTGAACATTGCAGGGACTATTGATTGGTAAATAGCTGAGAACGTATATACCACTACCATACATTAAGAAGAAAACTTGGCAAACTTCAAGGGTGGTATTCGAAACATTAACCATTCGAGAGCAAAATTACTGTTGGTCGTATGTATTAATGATCTAAAGTCGTACGAAATCCGTCGGTGTACGGCTAGATATCGTCTGTCACCTGAGTAGTCTGGATTCATTTAGCATAGAGAGTGCTTTTTTTAATGTCCTACTTACTATAATCCTAGCAATCAAATGGAAAGATCATCCTCAGTAAGATTTCACGGTTGTCCCAAAACAGGATGGACAACTGAAGAAATTCACCAGGAAGGGAGGACGAATTCTTTATCAGAATGAAATATGGGGACAAGGTTGTTTGTTTGTTTGGGAAAGACATCCATTTAAGATTTCTTTAGTGACTTTCACCTGAGAGCCCTAAAATGAGGCAACTAATTATTCAAACTGACAGACTTTTCTTGTTTCCTGGTTTTGAATGGGACTTGTTAATTTTTCGTTTAAAATTTCAATATTAATTTTAATTCTAGCGTGAAAAGGAACGGAAAAGGCAAGTTACAGAGGGATGAAAATTTGGGATTCTCATTTTATTTCTTTGAAATCTTCCAATCTACCATCTCGCTCACTTTCATCAACAAGGTTTTGCTTTCGTAATATTGGCTTAATTTTCAAGGATAACAAATCCGTTTTGATACCACTTTCTATAAAAGTTGCACTGAATGTTGACATTTTGAAATTACACAATTTCGCTCAAAGTCGTATGACAACCAAATTGTAGGTTAATGTGGTCATTGGCTTGATCAGAAAATATACTCAACCTTTGACTTTCGCTCAAGGCTATGATGAAAAGACGGCCATTTCCTCTCACCCTTTGCACTCTTCATAAGTCTTGGTGGTAATTTCTGTCTTTAATAAAGTGTACAAGCTTTAAGCCTTAATAAAGGTCCTTTAAGACAACGACTCCAATTAATTACCAACAGCGGTCCATAAGCCTCTCATCAATGTACGGCAAGGCTGCCCCAACATTTATCAGACCAAAAACCGTCCCCTCTCCGGTGGGGGTAGTTTTGACCTTCAAAACCAATAAAATGAAAACGATTTGCAGTTATTTATAGTCTTTGCTGACCTATTAAAGTTCCTTGAAGTAGTTTTGCTCCCTTTCCCCCCCCCCCCCCCCTCGGAGTCTTGGTAAACTGTAGCCTAGCTATATCTGGTGTTTACAATAGTTGAGGCTGTGGAAACTAGGCTTCCTTGGACTTCACTAGAGTAGAGGTGCCTAAAGAATCTTCAAAACACTGCTATCGAGCTGTTGGAACGACAAATACTTTTAACTGCTGCATTATTGAATGCTCAAAAGTACAAAATATCTTCCTGAGACTTTAACCAACTGCTTTTGATAGATTCCTAAGGATTTCTACCCTGTTCTTAATTTATATTTAAAACGTATTGATAGCCTTATCTACCTTTACATAGCGGCGCTATACAAATAAGTACACGACTTTGGTATTAACTAAACCGACCACCAATAGCGGAATATTGCAGACATAACCACCTTCATGAACCTTGGAGTCAAATCTAGGAGTGTGAATTTTGGAACTTAGCAAAGCAAAATCTGCTCTTCATTGCTTTGTCTGATTCGTGTCATGGTCCCTTGGTCAAATGCTTTCTTCCAATTACTAAACCTTGTAAAACTTACTTCCATGAAACTGGAAAACACGTTCTAACATCACACTCTTTCGTCTCGTTGTATGCTAAAGTTGAAGCAAATGGAAACCAGACTCTATATCAAAGACAATCGCTCCCAATCTACGCTCTTCTCCCTCCTTCAATACGCTCGCTTTTATGGTGCAGTTTAATCATGCAGGTAAGAAGATCATAGGTCAAAAAAAAGATTTTGAGGATTCCTTTAAATTACGGATCCTGCTTTATATCACACCTATTGTTGGTTAGTTGTAATCGGATAGCTGCAGTTTCATGTCAAACCTACGACACCTCATATGCTGACAGCATTTCAGATGTGGAAAAATGAATAAAATATGATCTTTTCGACTAAATTGTACCAAAGTGCGCTTGTAAAACTAAATGAAATATGCACTTAAAGAGAAAAAAATGGAAGCTACAATATTTCTTATAAAAAATACATTTTGCTAATAATCCTGTTGTTATCATCCAACAGCGACAACAAGAGGCCCACATTTGTGTCCAGGTGGTGAATTGTCAACCTTCCGCGGAAAGGCTAGCCTGTTCCGACACTATTTGACGTGGTGAAAACAAAAAAAATACCGGCGCACGTCCGGTATCTCGCTCTCATTCCTGTCCTCTCTCCCTTGCCAGTAGACTGCGTGTAAAGAGGTCGTTTATTCCCCACAGTGCACGCCTAGTTTAGGGAGGATATCCGGCCTAAGGATGTTAAAGAAATGGGTTGAAAAGAATAACCCTGTTTATACTATTTAGTGTTTATGAACTGTGGCATTCTGAGAAAGAATAAGATGTTTTTGGCATTGAAATCATGGAGACATTTCATCGATTTGAAGCGGGTAAAATGGTGAAAGAGATTTAAGATGCCTCTGTTTGTTGTGGGGTCGAAGAATGTGTAAGGCAAGTACTGGAACCTGTCATAGGCTTGCAAATTATTCGCCCCTAAAAGATGCTCTTTGTGACAACGCGGATTGATAAGCTGTTTCCTTTCGTACTGCTTTAAATATGTGGATATACACTGAATATGGACGTGCCCAGTTCACCCTAGGCTCTTTTGCTATGTTATCGACATTAATTTTTCCTATAGGTAATTTCCATGCCATACGTTTAATTCATATGCTAAACAACTCGATCTGAGGAGGAATCAAGTTATGTCAACTTGATCTGGAGTGGTTATACTTTTCAGCACTCTGCGAATATGCATAATAATAATGACAGGAGGTTTTCCAACAAGTGCTACATTATTTTAACAATTGAATTTGTGGTATACTAAGTGAACGGCCAAATGCATTGCTCATTTTTAACTCGGGACATGGAGTTCAATGTGGCTTGTTTCATATGTTGTTCGTTTTCAAGAGCCTGCTTGGTAGACATTCGGGATTTCTATGAAGTTTTGGCAAATTTAAGAGGCCGCTAAATGCAAGTAGCTCCAACTAAAGTGTCTCTTTAATTAGAACTATGTCAATTAAAGGATAAGTCGAAAGTGAACCCACTGCAATGGAACAATATTTAGCCAGGAAGAGGGGAAGCCCAGTTTCAAATAGGAAATTTCCCTCCTGTGGAGCTAATCCAGAACCTCGGCCAGAGACCACTTGCTCTTGATGGCGACCACCTTGAGCAATTCACATTTTCCTACAATAATACATTTCCCCTCCGATTAAGTGGTAGTTGTATCGCTTTTGACTATTCAGTGAATAAAAGAAATGACAATTAACTCAAAAATTAACATGGCAAGCCTCTCATTCTTACTAGTATCAACTTCATCTGGCCAGTTCACTAGTGGCAAGTCAAGTGATCTAGATAGGCATGTCAGCCCGATAGGAACCAAACCCTCAAATCATCCCATTTAAACGACATTTCAGGGTCTGCAACCGTAAAAGCCATAATTTGCTTCATTTTTACTTAATCTCTTGATCATCATGAGATGTTAAATAGTTCTTTAAGAAACAATTTTTCCTTCCTTTGAATTTATAACATAGTTTTTTATGCAAGAATTAATTCGGAAGATCTTTTTTCTGGGGAATGAGGACTGATGGGCAGGCGTCGAAGTGTTGACATTTCAACAATAGGCAGCAAATGAGAATTTATGACTTGTGGTTAGGCGGATGTTTCGTTATATTTAATGAATGGTGATGCAAAATGTCAGACAATCTGAAGCCACACCTCACTAAAATATAATACTAAAAGCATCAGATATATAATTACAAAAATAAATACTTTGTTGATTAGGCAGAGAGACAACAACGGAGTAAAGTGTGTTGTGGAAAACTGGGTTATTTAACCTTGACCGTTCTAATGCTTGCAAATTTTATTTGAAAATCTTTGTGTGGTAAAGAGATAAATCCATTCCAGCTTACCTTTTTAATCATGCGTTATTTCAAACTCTGAAATCAGTCCGACGAAATGTTTATAATCGCTTAGTGCCATTTTTTGATCAAATCAAAGAAGTAACTTCGAGTGAAAATAAATGACTTGGAAAGGGCGAGAGAGATTTCCGTCTTCAGCTCAAGTTCTTGCTTAGACGGTTCTCTGCCATTTTACTGTTTTGAATGGAGAGTGGAATAATGAAATAGTGCAGCTGACTTACACGGTAGTATATCAAATTTTACTTCCTCTAGAGGATTTTTTTCAGAAAACGCTACTATATTATTGCATGTTGTTCGGTGGGAAACGATGAAGAAACCAGGAGTTAGAATTGATTAAGTATTTTCAATCAATAGGAAAGGCGTAGTGATGTGCGCTTATATACCTAAAAAGTATACACAAATAAACTTACAAATTAGCATTGCAGTTGTTTTTAAAGGACTTTGGAAAATTTTCCAGAAGTTCACATGAGCAAATGATATAATTTAAAGAAATGGATTATTTCATAACACCTCAGTTCCTCCATATTAAAGCTTAGGTGCCTTACCGCTGGCGCTCTTAGCCTTTTATTACCTCTTACTGAGTAGACTGCAATGATAGTTGAAATAATGTTGTGTTTCCGATTTTAGTTGTAAATCTCCTTCTACGAAGCAAAGCGAGGAAACTGCTCAAATACCTCTTATACCTAACGTAATTGGAATTTCGTATAAATGACCCAGAGGACCCTACAGAGAACCCTTCTTTACCAGATCAAGTTAATCTTGTACGTATACGAAATAAGGGTCTCGGGTTCGATGTCCATCCGTGCACACCCAGTGAGTGCTGGAAAGCACCTTCAGTGAGCTTGAGAGCTAATTGGCTAATTAGGCAAACGGGAATCATGCCAGTAGGGAGGGCCAGCCATTGGTGCTCAACGTATCGTGTTGCTAGACCATTTATCATTTTAGTTGAGACAGTGCGAAACTGGATATTATTCAAGCCGAGTTTGATTGTCTTGATCAATACTTGCTCTATGATCTAGTTTTAGACACATTTATCAGCTATGAAGATGTCAATCAACCGAACAAACTTAGCAACATTTTAACAGGGAGTGATTATACGGGGTAACCAGGATGAAAAAGGCCTTGTGAATACAAAAAGTAAATTAGAATTAACCTTTTATTTAAAAGTAGTAAATTCGAAATATTACGTGACCCCGCTCAAGTGCTCAAGATCATTTTCAGTATGGTTACACTTCTTTTAAACAAAAGTTTACTATTAATTCGCCTTTATGTATTCACAGAGGACCACTTTTACCTTGGCCACTTCTCAAGCTACCAATCACAATGAGTACACAGTGACAGTTAACGATGAGCGACAACGCTTGACAAAAAATGATGGCAGTGAAGAAGGTAGTTGGAAATTCTGGGTCTGTCTGACCAATCCTCTTTCAGCTCATTATAACCTTCATCACAAAGCAAGATGATGAGTAAGGACGATCATAGAGTAAGGTTTATTGATGAAAAGACAAATGGATAAGTCGGACTTTAAAAGACAATGTGGGAGCATTCAAAGAAGGTGTAAGAAGAAGGTGGAGAAGGCGTAAAATAGGATCTTTGAAGGCGGCCACACCAAGTTCACTACTGAGATGTGAATTCTTCAGATTACAAAAATGACTGATCAAGTGAAGTGATTGATATTCCACCAATTTCACAATGGAGTGATCGATAAATTATTCAATGCTTTTATATGGCTGGATTTAGTTGGATGAAATAGACAGTGTGGTATTCGGGCTTTTAGTGGTGCTGACCTGAGTATGATTTACTCTCTGCCACTAATCTGTTTTGATCAGGACAAAACGCGTCTTTGACCCTCTAGAAATGAGAATATACAAAGTACCATGAGGTTAAAACGAAGTTGCCTGGTATTTTAGAAGGCCTGCGCAGCTTTCAACTTTACTAACGAGTCCCATTAAATCTCTTTCATTACTAAATTTGCGTTTTGACACAAATGAGAGCTGGATTTGATTTCTCATATATTATAATTAACCTGCGTAATAAACAATTCAATTTGTGCTTCACTAAGATGGTTGTTAAGGTATGACAAGTTTGGCAACTAACAGAACTGGTTAGAGTGCTTTGCTTTACCCAAATTAAGCGTAAGCAACACCTGCACTTCAACAGGTTTGAGAATTAATATTATAATTTACTATAGGAGGAAGTGAAGTATCGTTTCAGTTGTTAAACCGAAACTCCGCACGTTTATATTCAAATCGTGGGTGGGCGAATGGATGGTTGATAAATTTTAGGTCATATCTGAAATAAATAAAACAGATAGATTAATTCCTAGCATAGGAGAGAAGGCATAGATGGTTGGAATTATCATCCACAAACAATTCAACTTCATATCTGTCCAGGAAAGTTTCCTGAGTAAGACTATTCTCAATATTTAAAATCCGTTCATTTATTTACTAGAGTGAACTCAAGTAAATTCTATTTTGCCAAAAACACATTAGTCCTTATGAGCTTTATGGTAAGGTAACTATCGGATGAAAAATATTATCAAGAGTGGTCGTCTCGCCATCCAAATTCCTGAGTTAGACATTAAATACTGAAATCTTCGTTTATAAAATTTGAACATAGGAGCATTAGTCCGTGAAGCAGTGGATTACATACAAAATTCGGAAGCGTGCAGCCTGAATCCAAATGTCAATTACTGTAGGGATGTTCAGTTCACCTGACTTCAACCCCCTCTTTCATGGAATCCATTTCTTCTACCCATATTGAATAATTTCTGATTTTCTTGTGTTTGAATGCCTTTCCAATGCAATATTTTACATTCTTGGTATGTCGTGAGTGGAAATGGCACTATCGCTTCGGGTGCACAGGAATTAATCATATATTCCTTCAATTCACTTCTTATATACATTTCCTTCTAAAGAAACTCTCCGAGCTCGTAAAAGTCACAGGTTAGTCTTTTCAACTAAAAGGGATCAATATCGAGGGTGGTAGAGTTTGAGCTTCTCCTCATTAAGGCTCTTTGATGCCGCTCTCTGTCCATGTCCACACAAAACACTTTTGATCCAAACTCTCAGTGTTCTTATTCGGCCAAAGCGACCGTCCACTGGTAACTACTAGCAAGGTTATGATTCATTTTATTATAACGGTTTCCTTACCATATTTAGATGCTTAGTTTATATACAAGGTGTAAATATAAAGTGTATACATTTTTTGGGACACTCTGTATATATATTCGTCACTGGACCCACACTCCAAAGTAGAACACATTTCAATTTCGTAAGTATCAGTCGTTATTTATGCAGTCGCAAATAAAAGTAGGAGTAATAATAATTACCGAAAAAGACGGTGAAAGGGGGGAGGGGGTAAAACATACTGACACATCGAGAATCAAAAGAGCATATAAGGAAATGAGAGTACAATACTGTTGGTTTTTTCGCCGGGAGGAGATCGGTTATTTACACAAAGCTTGCTTCTCGAATTGCCTGATAAGTGTACCTCGTTGGTCTATCCCTATCCTCACCACTTTCCTCAATATTTCCCGTTGCAGTCGCTTGTAATTGTGAGTAAGATTTAGTGGTTGCATTATCGGAAGACCCCAACATGCCTTGTCTTCGTCTGCCACCACCCATTTGTCCTCCTTCGTCCTCATTGTCGGTTTCTTCTGTCATGGTAACCAGACGTCCAAGAGTAGCACTTCTTTGTCTGTGACCGTGATTTGTCGAAGGGTTATTTGACACCTCATAGTAGTTATTTCTTCGAGGTGGATCGATGAGACAGCCATAACCAGAAGTAGACGCTGAAGGTGGGAGGTTATTGATTTGACGATTATTTCTTGTAGATGTGAACATATCTACACCACTAGTCTGCCAGACAGGTCGAGAAGCGAGTTGGTCTAGACTTTGATAGTCTGGCGAAGGGGGAGTGATATTTGTTTGCGGGTGGGCCCGAGATGATCTCTGATGGAAACCAGGTCTTGCTATCATTGTACCACCAGCATTTTGACTGTCAGAAAGGATTGTGGAAACGACCGGAAGAGTTCCGTACACACGTGGAGGATTTCCTGTGAAAACAACTGGAACTTGCATTCCTCCATTCCCACTGGCTGTAGAATACTCTAGTGGTTGGCGCATTTCTCGATGACCCATTGAGTCTAGAGCAAGAACTCCAAGTCCCTTAAACAGAAGCAAGATAATGTTGCCTTTAAAGCGGATTCCGAGTTTAAGATCATAGTAGTTTTCTCCACCTTCTAATCGATTGTCCATCTAGTTTGGGGGCATTCTTATCACTGCTAGAGTGTAACTATTGATTTTATATTCACTTCCTTACACGTTAGCTACAAAATCATCTTTTCCAGTCCCGCAACAACTATTACAAACGACTGTAAATTTTCGCGAACCACCTATTTCTGATCGATTAGGCAGATACAAAATATCCTCTGTTCCTGCTTCAAACGAGACCTTTTTTGAATACCGTATTCTGCTGGGTGCATTGATGATTAACATAATATGAGAGTGTATATTCATAAAAAAAGGAATAACTCACATCATAATAGAGTGGTTTCTTTTCCTCTTCCAATGCATTCGTGATCGAGTCCGTAGAAAGCATTCCTTTCGCTACAGATGATTCAATACTCTGAGCATCAGAGAATCGAGGGTCATTCATCCCTTCCTGAACATGATTCGGGTCGTAGCGTTGGGCAGCTCGCTTACCGTTGGAATTCACATTCTTCTGATGTTTAAAGAGAGACCATTGGCAATTCCAAAGCGGAGTACAGGCATAATCGAACCTCTGTTGTTGATTGTGAGGAGTCGGTTGAACCCTTTGCTGTTGTCCATTTGCCAGCGAACGTCGTTTCAGAAGACAGACAAGAACTATCGCAGCAAGAAGTAAAACTCCGAATACGACAACAAGGCAAGCTGCAATAACTTCAACGCGGTGTGGCGGCGGGGCTGGATTGTAAAAGTCTCCATAGAATCCATCTAAGTCTGGGTATCGGGGATCAGGGTTGGATCGGTCTAAATCACGAAAACCGAGTGGTCCGTTGGGTGGAGATAGTACTCCTCCACTGCCCCCGACTACTTCCGAACCTCTATCTCCAGCCAGTTTTGCATCCTCAGATACCGCAATTTGGATAGGGGGTGATGAGGTACATTTTGGTTGAGCTCCGTGGTCGCAAGCTTCAACAATTAATCTATGGTTCACCGGTCCTTGTATGGGCCTGTCATCAAGCAATAAAAATATTAGTATTTCGATTAATTACGCTGTAAAGTTGACAAAATGACTTAAAATGAATTTTCTTATTCTGGTTAATGCTAGCAAAATGATAAATTTGACGCCTAATTTGGTAAATTCAGATAGGAATACATTTTCTACTAGTAATACCAAACCTCAATGCGCTTAAGCGTAGCATTATCTAACATTTCGGAAAATAAATTTCATTTCCATTTTGTGGAGTGGGTTCAGAAAGATGAGAAACAGAGAGATTTCCATTTATAACCCATCTTGACTTTCATTCATTGAGATTTGTAGAAGGATGGGTCGGGGCCAAGGGAATGAAAACCATAGTGGGTGTTGGCTTTCAACAGCAAAATTTGTGAGGCTACAGAAGAAAGCTGACCTAGTTTTTAAAGCATTTGGTGATATTGGTGTCATTCCGTCTCTAAGATTTCAAGGCTGTTTGCTTGAACATGCCAGTGAGATTGTTCTCTTCTAATGGCTAATGGTTGAAGTTAGATTGCTTGAATACATGGGCACCCAGGTTCAATGACTTGAAGATTAATAACGTGGGCTGGAACGGATACAATTCAGGGTGGGGTAGGAACTATAAATTAGGGGGTTAACTAGCCCATTATGTCTTAATTGAAGGCACTAGGTAGTTGACTTTACTCCTCTATTTATGGACGCAAAAATTGTTCGTACCAAATATACATATAGATCCGAAAACCTTAACCCTCCATAATCTATTGGTGGGGCAATTACTACTAATCTCAAAGAGGAAGCCTGAATAGACTCCACTTTTCTTCTGGATAAATTAAATTCTGCTGCTAACACTGCTGCAAAATAACCAATGAGTGAAAGAGTGAGACAGTGAAGGTTATTGTAAATCAAGTTTCTTTCCTTCCATGATAAAGTTGCCCTCTCTCCCTTTCAGTGAAAAAATGTCAGCGAAACGTCAGGAAAGGAAAAGCGTGGTGTCAATAACGGTAAGTATATATAGCGTCGGTAAGGCACAACGCACGCATACACTCGTCTGCCAATTAAATAGACACAGAGAATTTATGCTTCGGAGAAGATAAGTAATTCTCCACACTACAGAAATCATTAACTATTAGCAGTACGTATTCATTTTTGAGCCCCCCCCCCTCTCTCCCCCTTCATCAGGATAAAGGAATATGACAGAGGGACTCTAATGACACCTCCTGTCAAGGGACAGTGCCTATTACCTCGCCTCTTCCCTCCCTATATGTCCCCCGCAGGTGTCGTAGTCATGACATGTCAAGGAACTGTCAGTGTGAGTCTTCTAAGTGGTAAGCCATCTGGGCATTAAGGCTAACCATAGTTGGGTAAATCACTGCTATATAGAAAGGATGGACGATGTTTACAGAATTACACGTCGCCGGTGTAGTAATATAAAATCAAGTCTCATATAGGGAAAGTTTCAAAAAATGGCAGCTGTCTTTGGTATCTGAGATGTTGAAAATTGATGTTCTCAAACCCATTGAAAATGTTGTATTCCAAGAAACACTTTTGGCAAGGAAATAGCACCCTGGAGCCTTTCTGAGAACTCGCTTAGTCAATACTAACCAACGCGGTTGGCCAGTCCGTTCACTTGGCTGTGTGCACCAATGAACTTCGGTCTCGCACACATTGCCCTCTACGTTGTGAGTAAAATAACTCATAGGACTTGAGATGGTCCAATAAGATTTTTAAGTTGCCCATATTTTCTGCGAAAGAATATTAAATTACACTCTTATCCATTTCAAATGGTGATGAGAAACTTTCCAAATATCAATTACTTAAATATTTTAATTCAGTTCAGTTTAGTTCTTAATCTTATCTCCATTTTCATTTCTTGAACGAAAATTGTTGCTACACCGCGGCTAATGTCGGTTTAGTAGAACTAAATTCAACTGTCAAAAGTTAATTAATCACCAGATGAAGCAGCGTGGAGATTATCAGTTTAGTGATAAATTAATCCTAAGAAATATATATATATTTATTTACCGACCTCATAATTAATTTTAGGGGGAAACAAAATGAGCCAGATTAAGCATTAATATTCGCAACAAATGGAGGATGGCAATAGGAATAATATTAGCAGATAAATAAAATTCAACTGAAATTAATTAATTAATTAATTTTCTTTGTGGATTTAGCTTTATTTCCCCCCCCCCCCCCGCACCTAAATCCAGTCTAATCCAAGAGAGCGAGAAAAAAAAGTCAATTTTAGCTCTAATCCTGTCGAAAGATTTTTTCATTTCTGAAAATGAAAAAAGAACTCGCCTGGTTAGAAAGATGAGTCCACTTGTTTCATCAATAGCAAAATTGCCCGTTCCTGGCCCGTCAGATGGATTCGGGATTTCCGATCGAATGCTATAGGAGATTCTAGAGTTTTCGCCATAATCTGCATCTACTGCTTGAACGGTTAGAATCTTGTGACCCAGAGTTTCTCCTGGAGCCATGTGGAGTAGAATTGATGTGTTTGGATAACGGAATTCTGGTGCGTTGTCATTGACATCTGTCAGAGTGACAACAACCGTTGCTGTGGCTGTAAAAACTTCTCCTCCCTTAAATCCTCTTCTTGAACCTTGTTGAAGTTGGTTGGAGGACTGGGTCATGGATACTTGAGAAGATCCAGATAGTGGAGAATCGATTGCAAGAACTTCAAATGTGAAGTAGCTATTTGCTTCACGATCCAATTTTCTGATTACACGAATCTCCCCGGTTCTACTATCGATTGAGAAGTAGGACAGTGGTCTCTCATCTCTGACTTTGGAGGGTTCCAAGTGAGGCATGAAGAGGGGCTGTTGATGGAGAAGCATAGTATCTCGTTTCACTCGCTCGAGACTCTCATTCCTCAATGACCGTTGCACAATTCCTGATCTAGGAGGATTCAGACGATAGGTGATTGTGTTTGGCCCGGCAGTGGCATCTCTGTCTATTGCTTCCACAACTCCAACAACTTTTCGCAATTCAAAATCTTCAGGAACTTCAAAAGTGTAGATATCTCGAGTGAATTCCGGAGGCCAGTCGTTAACATCCAGGACAGTGATATCAACTCTAGCTGTTCCAGTTAATTGCGGTTTTCCATGATCAATAGCAAGAATATTCATGGTGTAGACACCGTTATCAGGTGCATTCTCTCTATCTAGACTTATCTGAGCATAAATATCTCCTGTATCCGCCTGAACTCGGAAGAGTTGTTGTGTACTGGAAGCGAATTGACCATCATGGTAACCATTTGGTTCTGGAGCCAGCTGATAAATGATCCTAGCATTTTCTCCCAAATCTGGATCAGTAGCCTGAACTCGACCTAACCAAACTTGCTGAATTCCAACTGGTTCTCTATTCTCTGAGACAGTGAAATTGAAGTAACTACCATTGATAAACGTTGGAGGGTTGTCATTGATATCCAATAAATGTAATCGAATTCTTCGCTCAGCTTGATTTTCATTTCTATCCTTACAGATGATGGTAAGGAGCTGAGTCGGGGTAGTTTCCCTGTCCAAACGGTTTTGGAGATTTGTGGAACCAACGAATGAATGGTCTGAGGGTACCTTCGCAAGAATTCGGTACTCATTGATCCTTTTGGCCAATTGCTCAGGTAAAGAAGCCCCAGAATCGAATCCGAAGTGATCAGACTTGCCTCCGGAGGAAGGCGAATCGGCTTGGAGAGTAAAGTTGTCATTTGGCCCCAAACGACATTCAACTTGGTCTTCCCCGTTCTCATCCATATCAGATACCTCAAGAGAAACAAGAAAAGGGGAGTTATTTTGGTGCTAGAATAGACCTCTCAAAATGAACAATGCAACCATGACAACGGTGAGTAATTTGGAGTTCTTTTACCTCTTCTGCTTAAAATGAGCGCATGAATAGGGAGGAGGAAAGAAGAGTGTATCGATATAATTGAAACTACTCCCTAGGACTGATAACGCTTGATTGAACGTGAGGCACAATAAAGACTGTCGACCAATGTAGCAATTGGTTGGAGCTGACTATGATGCGGAATGTGGAGGCTCGTTTGAAGATGAGCTGTGAGCTATCTGAAGAAAGGATTTTTACTCAACCGGAACCCGGAAGACGCTAGTCGGGATCCAACTTCTGCATTTCTTGGAGCTCAAATTAGCAAAGATTATTCATGGAGGGACAATTCAATAAAATTATTCAACCGACACTAGCAATAAAAAAAATAAACTATTCACATGCCGTTTCAATTCATAAACACCGCACCTTATGGACAAGAATAGTTTACTGGCATGCAAGTTATGCCAACATCAACCATCCAACATCATTTCAGTGATTATTTAAATAACTGTTAGTTAGAAGTTGTGTATACCTTCATTCCTCCTCAAAACGGTTGAGGTTTGGCAATTGCTCACTTTAATAGCTCAAAGTGAGAAATGTGTAATAGACTGCAATTACGTGATCAGTTTGGTGAGATCTCAACCTATTTACAAATTCTTTTATCTAATTGACCGACCTTTCCTTGACATTATATTTGAGAAAAAGAATTTTCGACAACTTATTGTTTTACACAAGTATTTTTAACTGTTTTGATTCAAATTAAGTAGTTTCTAACATAAAGAAATATCATGTCCACATTTAATCCTTCTACTCTTAGATAATTTTTGGGAATGGTCAGACATTTGGGACAATATTGGCAGGTAACCAGATGGAATACCGCGACTCGACCACAAAACCTTCTCCCTCTTTTCTACATGTTATCGTCCACCATCTGGTGATATCTTTAAATGATTTATTAATTTCCTCTTCTGACCTTCTGTTCCACCCCACAAACCCACAACCATGTGTGTCCAGAAAAAGGACTACTGGGAGAAAACATATATCCCCAGCCCTCCCCCCACGAAGAAGACAAGCACCTCCCTGTGGTTGAATGACCAATAGTTGCGGAACAAAAATAGAACTCGAGAATTGGCTATCTCAGGTCGTCTGAAAAAAACGCATTTTGTTTGTACGGCGGTGTGTGCACAGTAAAGTTTGCCTATGGAGGCTTTTTTAAACTTATGTGAAAAAAACAGCCCTCTAGAAGAAACGCTTCCACTTACTCAGGTGCACCAAGTGAGTGCATTTTGTCCAAAAATATTACCTATTTTGAAGTCTTACAGTGCAGTAAACTATAGTAGAATCTGTGCAACTGGTTTTACTCAACTGATTATTAGAGTATTTTGTTCTTTCATCTAGATATAATCGATTATTAATTAGATCAATAAAAAATCTGCTAGTGTTCTTAGATTAAAATTCTATCCTTTTTATTCATCTTTTGCAAACTCTAGTGAGACCAAAAATGTATGAAAATCATTTGACAATTTCTACCAGAATCTGGCAATTTACTAAGGCGAAATAACCACTGCCCAATTCCATCAACTGTTCCACTGACTTTGAACCACGAGAACTAGAACACACTCCGGAAATCCAAACCTTTGAACACTAGGCCATGACCCATGTCGCTGTAAAGGAATACAAGAATAGGATGAATTAGGATTACCACGATGTCCTGACCTCTATATCGACTCCCTTCCGTTATGCCCCCCCTCCCCTACCCCTCCCCTCCCTTATTTGGCTACCTTAGTACAACAAATTGCAAGTTCTGCCATATCCGGAAAAGAAATTAATTGCTTTTTAAAACGCTTCTGTTCAAGTGCAATAATGGAATATATTTATAAATTTCATATAGTCTCATGAGTATTTCAAAGGCGACAGCCTTGGCAGGCGCTATGGAAAGAAAAGTGGGGACAATTGTAAAGTGGTGAAGGGAAAGAATTTTTGTCCTAAATGATTCATGAAATATGCACCTTCTTAGAAGACCAGGAGAAAAATCTGCGCCTTCTGACTTTGCTGGGATGGTTTTTAGGCGAAAAAACGTTTTGCCATTTTCTCCTTGCAGAAGTAGCAGAATGACAGAGTCAGATTACAAGAATCGATGATTCAACAGTGGTTTTCATAAGGTATCACTAGAGCTTGAATGAGAATAAAGACTAGTCTAAACCACCATTGCAAAGGAATTGATCTCAGAACCCGAGGATTCTTTAAATGGGGATTCCTTCCTTGAATTAGGGAGTTACCAAGACACTATCAATGTGAAAGTCCTGTATATGATCGTAAGCGAATGAAGTTCCAATAAAATCACTTTCCAAAACTTATAGCCAATTACTGATACGTGGCCTCAACTACGAGCTTAAACAGATAAGAGTACGGAAAACTGATTTCCATTAACGGATAGTACGCTACACCATCTTGTCATATAAAAGCAGTAGAATTTCCTTAAGGCGAGCAGGACTAGTTTTAGCTTCAACATCTCCGATTCTTTCTATAATTCATGGTCAACTCATTAATCAATTCACAACTTTGTTAATATTAATCACCTTCGAAAGGACAAGTGAACAGGCTGACCATCATTAATTAAACAACCGCTCAATAGGCACTGGTCATCATCGGCAAGAACTTGCTCAGTATACCATATGGAGAACAGCGAACTTTGAAGTATGTATTGCAAACTTCTGAAATTGGCTAATTTTAAGAAACTCGAACCAAAAGTTAAATGAGGTAAGATTCTTTCACACTTTGTTAACCGACAACGAAAATTATTAATTTTTACCCTGCTTTAGTTTATAATTATATAATAATAGCAGTAATAATAATCACTCCCACACATACCTGGACGTAGGCGATGACAATGTCAGGAGATGGTGATTCTTCAATGAATGCAACATGTTCTTGTTGTTTGCTTCCAGGCAAAAGGATGGGGTTGATACCACCGTTGATGTTTGCAATGTTTCCACTATTAATGTTTCCATTCTGTGGAATCAGTACCTCGATATTTGGAGGTTCGTCGTTATAGTCAGTCAACTCAATCTCTACGGAGGCGGTTCCAGTCAATCGAATAGGTTCGGGAGCTCCATCAACAGCCAAAACCTATAAAATGATAGTTCATTTATTCGAACGTAAGCAGAATTCTCACGTCTTGCATGAGAAAAGGCAATTCGACATAAAGAGCAGATCAGATAATCCTCTTGGTTTAAACTCTTGAGGAGGTATTATTTTCCCCTTCGTTTGTGGTTCAGGTCGTTTATTAGGCATGTTTCGTGGGAAATGAAAGTTTTCCGACGATCAAAGGCCTTTATTTTTATTTCTTTTTTATCTAAACAAAAGTCGGGAAAGTCTTTTTTATTTATTCTTACCCGTTTGTGAGGTCAAAGATCACGGGTTGAATGCCCTTCGACGCACTCTCAGTGAGAGAAATGACTAACTACACTGATTAACTCTGACTAATAAATAAAGGTGGCCGAATTCATGTTTTCTTTTCTGTTGATACTCCTCTGCAGTAGGTGAATGTTGGACTGCGGTTTCCTAAATTGCTTTGCCAGTTACGAGTCAACGAGTCTTTTTTAATTTGTTTATTTCGAAGACCACTTTAAAACTAACTTCTCAGGCGGCGATGCCAACACCTTAGATTGGAGTGTTTGGCTAATTTTCTCCTACTTAGTAATAGCTATTGATGGCTAATTAGGATTTATAAAGAATCTTCTCTGTTTACATTCGCCACAAATTGTATATGGCGCATGCATGCACACGCACACAATCAATGGAATCGAGAGAGAGCTATTCTCTTTGTTCTCTCCCCTCTTTCCAAGACGGCTTTGTGTGGTTAAATAGACACTAGCAGTTAGTTTGTGTGATGGATACGTGTGCTAGTCATGGAGAAATGGTACAAATAGGTGACTTGAACGCAGCTCTCAAGCCTTCCTTCACCCCCTTAATGGAGGATATACACGTATTTCCCTTACCCACTGTGAAAAATATTATCGGTAGCTTGTTGGCCTTAGAGTAGAGAGAGGATGAAGGGGGTGGGGGGGGGGGGGGAGGAGGAGGAGGAGAGGGAGAGACCGGTAATGAACGCACGTTAGCATCTATCTATCTATCCGTGTGAGATATAGAGAGCTATCGCCACATCATCAAAATATAATTTGATTGGCTTGCCTGAAGGTGGTGGCTAGGTTGCGAGAATTGGGTCAGTTAAGGTCTCTTACTCCAGACTGATGAATTTTGTCTTTCTCCCTCGGCGCAACATTACTACTCAAGATGGAGATGAGTTGAGAGTTAATTAGGAAATTAATGCCACACAAAGGCAAACCGATGAGGTCGAAATGATTAGTCTAAGTTCTAATTTCGTTTAATGGTTTCAAATTATGACTATGATCAGGATTATCAGGGATTAGGGTTATACGACTTTGTTGATAATATGTATCGAGTTCAATGAAGGAAAGGGTTATTCTGGGTTCATACTGTCCAGAGAAGTAGCGTCCTTAAGTCGCCATAGTTAGAAACACAAATTCTATAATCAATAC
The DNA here is from genome assembly GCA_000469805.3 of Hymenolepis microstoma. Lineage (NCBI taxonomy): Eukaryota > Metazoa > Platyhelminthes > Cestoda > Cyclophyllidea > Hymenolepididae > Hymenolepis > Hymenolepis microstoma. The sequence goes on along the minus strand of LR215995.1, from coordinate 857,765 downwards.
CTTAAACTTACGGTTCACCATACTTTTGGTGGTTATCGAAACAAGGATCCCCACCTTTAAAGATAGAACTTGTAATTGCTTGGTCACAAAGTTTGAGGATGGAACGAAAATAGCAGGCTCAAAGAAAGTGGATGTTAGTCCTATCGTTACATCGTGAAAGGTCAAAGAAATAGACCCTTATCGTAAGTTTCCTCTGGGTAGCAGCTTTAGTAACGAACCTTGTTAACGATTGTAAATATTTATAGTCCTTATTAATTTAATTTTATCTTATTATAATCAACAACAATTTGAACTGCTTTTAAAATGACTAGTAATAATAATTTGAGGAATTGCCCAGCAGGAAAGCTCGAAGGTTATGAGGAATGCCATCGCAGGTTTACCTTCACATGGTTGGAAGCATCATTTCTTAATGTTTCTTACTAAACTTGGGAGCCTGTCTGCATTATCTGAAAAAGATGTGTCTAGTATATTTACAATATTACTTGTCGACACACAATTCATCTCAAAAGAGAGCTGCGTAATTGAAATAGAGTAGGCAAATTTGGTGTATAGTAGACCCTCACTACACATTTTCCTATTATTAATTGACGTTAATTTGTTCTGAAATGCCAGAAACATGATTAATAACAAAAGTTTGGCTACTTAAACATTCAGAGGCAGTATGATAATAATCTTCTCTCATTTTGCAATAGGGATTTACATCTTTTCTCATCATAACATCATTTTTCTTCGGAATAAAGATTGTCGAATGGACCAATGAGAAAGAACTACTGGCCCCACAAGATGTTACCAGGAGTAAAAAATTGCAGCGAACTGGCCAAACTTCCGATGATTCGATTTTCCCCGTCCAGTAATCAAGTAATGAACAAGGTTGCTACCACATTAAACCATTAATGCTGAGCTAAAATAATCAACATAGAAAGAATAGGCAGATTAATCTCTAATTTTGGTCTATAAGATATTACTCAAACATATTTAAGTAATTGCTGGGATGGTGAAGTAGGTACCATGCAATTATCTTCTATTAAGTATATGATTAACCAGACCCTCATGTCTAGTTAATCGCTTGTCCTATGATATTGTTGGGAGGAATATTAGATTGGCAGTACCATAGGGATCTCGTGAGAACGTGACTCGAAGTACTTGCTTATTTATAAGATTATCCGCCTTTTAGGTCAGTTAATTTTAAGCGGAATCTCCCTTCCCTCCTCTTTTCCCATTATTACAAGAAAGCACTAGATTTCAATGTAACTGGTGTCACTTTGATTGGGATAAAATTTAAAATGATTTGGCGTTAATTAAAGGAAGAAAAATACACTTTAAAAACTGTCCACTGTATACTCAACTTATATGTAATAAATCAGTCACTAACTTGCTTTTCCCATTGAAAAAAAAATGTCTTAAGTCCCACTTACAGGGGGCTTCAATCGGGGACAATATCGAGAGTCAATATGTTACACTCCCTGAAATAGAACAAAGAGGAGGGAGAAAAATGAGATAATATTTGTCCAAAAACCAGTTCGCTTAACAATTAGATATATGAAATAATAGAGAATAAATATCTTCAGAGATTAAGCTGTTTAGTTACAGGCATCAATGCAGGGTTGGGTGTCTTAACTATGCGTGAGAGGCTTAATTTTGTCAAATAAACACTTTCCACTTTAGTAATGTGGGAACCTCATTTGCACATAAATATCCATTTCTTGCCCTCTCACTAGGACATAAAGTATCATTTTGAAGTTAACCTTCACACTCCTTTTAGTTTAGTTACCTGCTCCAAATTTACCAAGAGGATGATGTTTCAAGAGGAATAAAAATAGTTAAAATGTGAGCATTTGATGAGACCAGATGTTGTCAACCTGCGTATGTACCTGTAATTTTTTCACGTCGGCATCAAGTGAGGCATTAAGCAGGGAAGTTATGGTAACCGCAAGTCGCTTTTGGGAAATCCACTTAACCATTAGTCTTCGAGTATTAAGGGGTTTGGGAGGGGGTTTGAAATAGATCGAATTTCATAGCCTATTAACAGCTTAAAACACTCTCCATATCTACCGGTAGATCTCGTATCCTTCCTAGTGCTCAGAATCATTTTGAATATTTTACGCACTTGCGGAAGAGGAGAGAGTGTGTGTGTGTGTGTGTGAAGGGAGTAGATGCTGATAATATCTCCTTAGGGAAAAGCTGAAACTCTAAGCGTCAAAAAAGTTATTTCCTATCTGATGTCGGGAGCTCTTTTGTGCCATGTTAAATACCTCTTCTACTGGCTCTAGGGGGAAGAGTGGAGGAAAAATTCCAAATCTCAAAATAAGGAGAGCGGTAAAACACGCATTTATGGGGCAGGGAGAGGTGATGGAAGGCCAACAAACTACGACACTTAACCGGATGGGCGTTTTGTGACGTACGGGGTTGTGAACAGGAAATGACCGTTTTCAACCTCTAGTATTCAATGCATATGCTGCTTAGCGTAATAACGGAAATGCCCTATTTTTTTAACAACTCGTTTTTGTGCAGAAACCAGACTTTAAAATGGTTTGAATTTCAGCTTCAATCCGCTAATCCCAATCAGCTTATCCGGAATTAGGTTTAGCCATCTATTGTAAAAATTGTTACGAGTCTTGCACCCAAAGACGTATATGGCTGAGCTCAATTAGGAGATTAGTGGCACATTAACGAAAAACATAATAAAATTAATTTACTTACCTTAAATTTGAATTTTCTTGGTCCCAAGTCATAATCCAGTCTCTGTCTAACGCGTAGAATACCAGAAATGGGATCCAGATCAAAGTAAGGCTGAACTAGAGCTGCGTCACCTGGGAAAATTGAGTAAGTAATTCGAGCATTTTCCCCAGAGTCTTTATCTGTAGCGTTCAGGCGAAGTACTTCACTTCCAATTCTTGCTGTTTCCATAAGATGTGTTCTCTCTGGAATAATTCTAACCGATTCTCCCTGCTTGCTATCCCGAGAATAAGCTGAATGTCCAGAATTATAACTATGGAAAACAGGAGCGTGGTCATTAAAATCTGTAACGTAGACTTCCAGCGGAATGCTGGATGATCGCCGGGGATTTCCAGCATCGAATGCATAAAGTGTCAAATTATAGTACTCAAACATTTCGCGGTCAAGCGGAAGTACAGGTTTTAGTCTCAGGGGACTGTTACTATCCTGCTGGTCATATCGACCGCTTTCAAGATCAGAGTACTCAAGACGGAACATATCTGCTCCGGTGCCCTTCAAAGAATATGAGATGGTCCCATTTGGCCCAGCATCTGGGTCTACAGCACGATCGAGTAATTGCGACTGAGTAGTCACTTCCTGTTTACCAAAGGAGGGTCCAGATTGGAATGCCTCCACGAATTTTACTGTAAGGATTCGTTTCCCTGGCCACTTCGGAGAGTTATCATTGATATCGATAATTTTTAACATTATCTGTTTGCGTATGCTGGACCGTGCGGCTCGATCAATACCATGAGAATTTATCAACACATTAAGAGGTCTTAAGCAACTCGAATCAACTCCGATATCATTTCTAGAAGTCACATCGGATGCGCAGATGGACTCTCGATCAATGCGACCTACTGTCCGAAGTTCACCAGTTTTGGGATTGATATCAAAACTTTTCGTAAAAGGATCGGTTCCCATTAATTGGTAAGTTGTAGAGTTAGGCATCTCCACGGTAACCAGCATGATTTGTTTGAGGTATTCTGCTACGCCGGAGATGAGAGTTTGAGGTAGACATTCCTCAATAACATCAAAAGTGGGGGAGAATGATGACGAGAAGGCATTAGACGCGTGGATACTGGAAAGGAAGAAGAGGAGAAAACCCAGAAACATTTTTGTAATCATAGGTTTCTGATATGAATCGCCACTAGCACACAAGCCTACTTCGACTCTATGGCCTTAGGATATTGGGCATACTAACGCACCTCAGGAAGCCTATAGTCTTGGGCCAACGCATCCAATTGGTTCGCGCTAAATGTGACATAGACCAATAGAAAACTGACTTGGGGGTTAATTCTACTTTTGATTGGACAAAGAGCACTTTAGTGCAAATTAATCATTCCTAATTGGTATTTTTAACGCACGTCTTAAGCCAAATTGGTATGATTTGGATATTGCAACGTTTATTAATGCACTAACGGATAGTGCCTTCATTGCTAAAAGTCAAAATGAGGCGGTATCATGTTAATTCTAACTTAACTTATCGAATTCCGTAAAACATAAGTTTTCCAGATGTCCATCATTAATTTATTGTTAGAAAATCAGTATACTTCCTTAATTTTTATCAGACTTTTGAAGGTAACAAGTCGTTTATAAATAGAGATGGAACTCGAGAAAATTATCATAGAGAGTCCAGGAAAACCTGTGTATTTTATGAAGTAGGAAAAAGACATCCAGTAAAAAGGAAATTTATGTAACCTTGCTTCATAGACTCTGAGATCAATGGCCATATTTGCCCACTTACAATTTGTCAATAATTAAATAAATTATCCGGATATCTGGTACTAATACTATTTCGATTAACTTAATTAAATCCTCTTAAAGGCTAATGTTATGTGAATTCAACTGGAAAAAGAATCTTGTTAATTAATGCGTAAACCAAAAAGGATCAGTATTTGGCATTAACCTCGCCTATAAAGGCAAGAAGTTTGACATTTCGATTTTAGGGGTTCATAAAGATCACTGCCATTTCGCAAGTGTAAATTTCCTACCAGATTCCTTCTTAAGGGCTCCATTCCCCTATTTAAGCGACTTTTCAGATATTTTGCTTTAAACTTCGTTAATTAGTGGCTATAATACTAACCTTATTTATTTAATTATTTTTATCCACCAACAATGTGCAGTTATTTCTAGTTCTGGGATAAGAATGGATGCAGGTGCCTTGGTTGGTATTTTGTTACTTCAGTGACAGGGGCAGATGTTAAAGTGCAAAGTTTTCTAAACAGGTGTTCGCATGTGTAAGTTAAATAATCGATCTCAAGCTAAGACATGCATTGTTTATCGATTATTTGCATAGCTAGAACGTTTCCATGCTACAGATTTTTATTAGTTTTAGCTGAGTAGTTTGTAGATGTTACTAAGGCGATAACGAGGTTTTATCATTTTGTTGGGAGACTCCCTTGACAAACAAGCAAGGCAACTGGAGTCGGGATAAGGTAGTCATATGTACCTAGTTTTCATAGTTAAAGCGGGCGGTTAACGAAGGTACAAGTTACTTCTTTGAAGCTGTCATGTTACGGAGCGTCAGACACGGGTATTTTGTCATGGTGATAATAACATCGTCAATGGGCAATCTTCCCCCTCCCCCTCCCCCACCCCTCCCGGGGCATAATCAATCCTATAACTTATCGCCTGAGGGCTAACCACAGTGGGCTTAATTGATCCATTTTTGTGACATGCCGACATTTTCTTGTGATATGAATTTTTCAGATGCGGTCCAAATCGAAAGCTCTTATGCATGGAGAGGATGTTAATTTTATCCCAATCATTTTGAAAAATGGGAAACTTTACATGTATATAATGTTGCATTGAATCGTATGTAGCTTTCATTTGTATTTTGTGAATTGGTACCAGTTGAACACCATAGATTTGAGAATTCAAAGTTGAAAGCGGTTCGATTAACCGCCCCCCCCCCCCCTCCCTCCCTCCTCACACACCAAATGTATGTGAAGAGGTATATGAAAAGCGGGAAAAGGCACATTCAATCTTGAGACTCCCTATCTGAAACATCTTTATAGCTAAGCTCAACTGAAAGAAAGTACCTTAATGGTTTGCTTTATTCCACAGTTCTACAAGGGAATAAACATGTAAACTTTATGAATAATTGAGAAGAAAACTTTATCTAATTTATTTCCATCTAAAATTTCTTGATCCAAGATAATGAATTATGAGCACTATCCAGGTCAAGGACAAACACATCAAATGACTTCAAGGTCACTGAGTGGGTAATGTAAGCTCTACTTAAGGCTTCAAATGACAAGCCACTAAATATGGGCTCTTAATCACATTTTGGGTGTGGGCGAAGTGTCATGGAAATGAAAATTAAGAGCATAACAGAGTAAGAAATAAATATTAATTTTAACCGCATTAAGGGCAGATAGAGAGAGAGTTAATAAAAAAGGTAATGAAGTCAGGAGTTTTAATTTAGTTTAATTACGGAACACTAAATTGTCATTCGCGTTCATCCTTACAAGATTTTAGTGTAATTACCTAGGTCAACTTCACTTCAATTCCATATTCACACAAGGGAAGAGTTCAGAGCTTTTTGACGGAATAAGTTAGTTCCGTTGAGTTATTTGCATCATTTTGCAGCGAAGAGAGAGCAGATGGAGCTATCGACGATATACCGGATGAATGACTGGAACCCACTTGAATCACTGACTAACCACCAAATTGTACAGGGGTGATTCGCTCCCCTATTACGGTCTTGAAAAGAACCCATAATGAAGTGGAGAATTGCAATTATGAGACTTTGAGGCACCCGTAATTAGAAGAAGGTAATGTAACGGACCATCTGATCTGATTGCACTCGAACAACAGATTTCCTGGAATAGCTGAGCAAAGTGAAATTCTCTCAATATGGTTCTTTACCACAGTAACACTAACTTCTGTCAAGATTAGAAGTACAAGAAGCAGAATACTAGATGGTTCTTATCGAATCGCGCAGACTAAGCTTCCCAAACTGTCATGGTGGTGTGATAGCTCCATTGGCACTTTTATTGAAAAAGGTGTATAGGTTGAATTAAGATAGCTGTGTGAAATTGCTGATCACTGTGGTAGTTAGACCCTGGATAACGAATGAGGATAACCAATAAAAGGACACATGTAAGTAGGGAGCAGGATTCGACTCGTGTCACACCTCAGGGAAATGCCTAAATGTTCGAGTTGTAATTTCTACAACTACACCAGTTCCAATCATTGACCTCCAAATTCCCCTCTTCCGGGACTTAACCCGATGTTTGTATCGAGACTGCGGAGAAAGACACCAATCGCCGTGCCAGTACTAGAAAAGCCTACCACTTTAATGATCGAATTAAATCAGCTTATTTGAGAACACATCCAGAGTAAGTGTACGATTAGCTCGCTCCAGGTTCCTGATTGAAAACGAGTTAACGGTGTAATAGACCCAAATTGGGGTCATTTTGAGTAAAATTACCTAAACATTGTGTGAATTCCCGGTCTATTGAATTTCTATACAGATGCACACATTTTCTGTTACTGAACCACATTTTCCTTGTTCTTGCTGAAACGTCAATTTTATCCTCACACCAAAAAATCCTCCATTTCAAAATGTTTCGCTATCGGATATATATTGTCTCTTATGACCACTTTGATTTCGAAGCCGTGTGGAGTGTATAGAGCTGTCAGTGTTGACCAAAGGGATCTGGCGAGTGGTGGAACATTCAGGACAATGCACACCTGCTACCGATCACATATCGAGTAGGAGGGGTCGTGAGTACAGAACCCACCTCCCAGCCAATCAACTACCACTATGGCTGTAGTGTAGTACTACTTGTACTCTCAATTGCCAAGCCTCCTCAGTACAACTCTCTCTCTCCCCAAACGACACCTCATGTGTTTCCACTCTTTTGAACAGAGTTTAACTAGGCTTGAGGCCAAGTTATACAAGATGACTCTACTGGGGGGTAGCTGTACCTATCGTCAACCAATTTGCCTTGAAAGATAGCAATTGTCAATTTCTGGCAAGGATCTTGGCAAAAATCTGGAATTTGGTTGTTGTATATTCGTTTTTTACTAATTGTAACCTAGATACGGCCTAATAAAAGACTTGTTGGTGTAGTAAAGAATGAAGTCATGATCTAATAAGATTTCATTTGAATGTCTTTTTCCTGTTTATACTTTACCGGACTCGACTCTTTCCAATTAAAATGTAAAACTCTGTTAAATGCTCTGCGTATATGCATATGTGGTTTTTCAATGACTCTGGGTACTAGTGCTACTTTGTTCATAATACCTCCAGAATGCTTGAAGAGTTCAGTTTCGTTGGAGATTAGTTTTCAAAACATTTACTCCGATTTTCGTACGTTGAAAGTTGAATTCCCTTGTTGCTTCATAGTGCCACTTAGTACACATTTAATTCAAATTTGCCATCAGAAGAAAGCTAATCGCTAAAATTGCTTTATAGAGGATTTCAGTGGAAGTATAGAGTTCTCCGAAATTAGTCCGTCGGTTCGCCCTCCCATTAGTCCCTAAGGTACAACCGCAGCATATCGATTAATAGTTTCCACATGTATTTCCACATGTCTTTCTGGATATTTGTTTATGCTTCGATCACTCCCATTGCTCTTTGTGCTCTGGTTCGGGTAAGGATCTCTTTCACAACTTTTACCACTATTCGAATCCGCTCTAATGAAATTTATTCCGATTAGGACGAACGAACTTTGTATAGTGCGATTGTAGTATCTGCCTATTTAATGGGGAAAAGGGTTTAACCACAAGGTAGAGGCCCACTTCACTAAAAGAAAAAGAAGAAAGCGGCGGGGAAGAGAGTGGCGAAGATCTTTCCCTTTTGCTTTCCCCTCTGTGTGAAGCCACATGATTCACGTTATTATTTCTTAAGTGGTCTGCAGACAATTTGCTTCCCGTCTGCAGATTAATTGCCACCTCCACACCTGGGTTTTTATTGTGTTCATCCGCGTCAGAGAGAGGGAGAGAGTGTGTGTTCTGCTTTTGTGACCTTTTTATACTTTTTGTTCCGTATTCCTTTTAAATGGCTGCTCGTACCTCCAGGGCTTACCAGGGGGAATTCCATAAATAATTGCTTTTCGGACCATTTTAAAAGCACCCAGCCCTATGTGCTCGTTCATATAGGCTTAATGTACATTAATCGTGACAGACTATTGAATGTATCTTATTATTACTAGATCAAGTAGGAAACAATTACCTCAATTTACCGATGTCTATCCAAAATGATTTTAATAAATATAAGAAACTCATATATCGGTTTAAATGCAGCGGTATCGCCAAGGCGGAGGTTAAGTGATTAATTCTCAATGAAGCAAATTCTAAGGTGAGAGTGGCCAACCTCATTTTTATTATTAATGATAATAAAAAATGAGGGAGAGATAGGAGGGGGGGGGGTGTTATGATAGATCTAGTAAAAAACTGCGCCAGAATACCTTCCTTCGATTGTTCCTCTATGCATCTGAGCATTTTTCATATCCGCTTAAGGTGCCTTCTCGGTCGATAGGAGGGCAGGATATTGGCAACTACCTAATAGCAATAAACTTAAACAGTTCCAGTAGCAAGTATTTTTTAAATTATCTAACATATTTTGACTAATGCTGTTATGGATATAAACGGAAAATCGCTGATTTAACCCTACCAAAAGCTAAGCTGAAAATGAACGTGGAAAAGTAAATTATCTAAGGCCTGGAACGACTATATGGATCCAAATCCTCAAAGTTCACTCATCATTCGCCTTACTGCCTGCCGAGCATTTGCCAAATGAACTGAATAACTTTATGGAAAATTCACTTTTGGTCTTTTCCAAGATGTCTCCTACCTCAGTTTCTTTTGTACATCATTAACACCATGCCTTCGCAACAGACCTTTACACAATTTTGAGTTACGAATAGCCAATGACTTACTCAACTTCTTGAAATGGTAATTTTTTGGCCATAAATAGTAAATTCAATTAGAAATTAAAGACAACTATTTAAGTTCTAGTATTTTCAAAGTGCATTTCTCCGCCTTTGGCTGTTATATTGCCCTCTTAATTTCTTTTGGCTTGAAGAGAGTAATTGAAGCTTTATTTTCTGACTAATTTATTTCCAAATTTCGCAAAAAATAACTATATGGTTAAGTAGAATAAATTATCCTTTCTTCAAGGGGAAAAAATAAGCAAAATGGACCCTATATAGAGGAGTTCCTTGTCCCTTAACTGGTTTCCATGCTCGTCTTTGTGGCCACATGTGAATCACACTTTCAGCCCTGACAACCATAATTCTGAGACGTGGTCGTGGGCACTTGGACGTGGTCAGTCCACGACTTTTGCCTGCAAAAAAAGAATCTCAGGCTCAACATGAATCTCATTACAAAGCATCTCACTCCTTGGGAGTTTTTGTATTGTGGTTATCAAAGGCTCAGCAAAAATGCCGAATTTTTTCACCCACTTGCTTCCCTTAGCGTTTTCTACACCCACTAGTGATGCAAATAACCCACCTTCCACGCCCCCCCCCCCCCCCCCACAACCACACCACACCACCTCCTACACAATATCTTGGAGAATGGGTTTCTATGGCATGGAAAAAGAGATATGCTGACTAAAATGACTAAATTAGGCCATGATTTCAAGTTCCATTAAAGACATTCAAATGAAATCTTATTAGATCATGACTTCATTCTTTACTACACCAACAAGTCTTTTATTAGGCCGTATCTAGGTTACAATTAGTAAAAAACGAATATACAACAACCAAATTCCAGATTTTTGCCAAGATCCTTGCCAGAAATTGACAATTGCTATCTTTCAAGGCAAATTGGTTGACGATAGGTACAGCTACCCCCCAGTAGAGTCATCTTGTATAACTTGGCCTCAAGCCTAGTTAAACTCTGTTCAAAAGAGTGGAAACACATGAGGTGTCGTTTGGGGAGAGAGAGAGTTGTACTGAGGAGGCTTGGCAATTGAGAGTACAAGTAGTACTACACTACAGCCATAGTGGTAGTTGATTGGCTGGGAGGTGGGTTCTGTACTCACGACCCCTCCTACTCGATATGTGATCGGTAGCAGGTGTGCATTGTCCTGAATGTTCCACCACTCGCCAGATCCCTTTGGTCAACACTGACAGCTCTATACACTCCACACGGCTTCGAAATCAAAGTGGTCATAAGAGACAATATATATCCGATAGCGAAACATTTTGAAATGGAGGATTTTTTGGTGTGAGGATAAAATTGACGTTTCAGCAAGAACAAGGAAAATGTGGTTCAGTAACAGAAAATGTGTGCATCTGTATAGAAATTCAATAGACCGGGAATTCACACAATGTTTAGGTAATTTTACTCAAAATGACCCCAATTTGGGTCTATTACACCGTTAACTCGTTTTCAATCAGGAACCTGGAGCGAGCTAATCGTACACTTACTCTGGATGTGTTCTCAAATAAGCTGATTTAATTCGATCATTAAAGTGGTAGGCTTTTCTAGTACTGGCACGGCGATTGGTGTCTTTCTCCGCAGTCTCGATACAAACATAGTCATCCATCGAGTTAAGATCTAGACAATGGGAGTGAATGCAGGAGTTCGGGGGCCAAATATTTGGATTGGTGTAGTTTTAAAATTACTTCGCCATAATTTGATAAATACCCACGGCTTAACTACTACAGTGGTCGGCAAACCTTGACAGCCTCTTCTCCTACTGTCCTCTCTGAGCTGCTAGACTAACGCCAGAAGGATCTGTTTCATGAACTATTTAGTAAAAAAAGCGCCCTTTGTTATACAGGACCCTTGTGAAGTTACTCCAAGTAGGTATCAATATAAGTCTCAATCCTAAGACTCTGATGAATGTTACAGAGGATAAGAAAAAACCGGAGAAATACTTCATATTAACTGAAAAAAGCAACTTTTGTGAATACAAAGATTGGAATAATATGCCAAAAGGTAGGAAGCTATTAGTCCCAAATAAAAGCGTTCAAAAAAGTGTATGATAGAGAAAGAACTGCAGAGAAAATGTCTGCGGTGTACGGAATTGGCTGTCTAGACATATTATATTTTTAACTTACGCCAATATAACTGTAACTGCTATGGAAATTAAGCAGCGAAAATGGCTTCTTTATCCCCAAAAAGTTAATCAACACATTAAGGAAATCTATAATTCGATTTGTTAGCCAAAAGTACAGTAGAGCTGGATGCGTGGCGTGATATGTATTTAATCGATCGATAGAAATTGAACAGGAGGTATAGCGACTTTTACTAATGCGATAAAATTTATTTAAAAAAATGAACATAAATAAAATTAACGTGGTGGGACAGTTTTTCTTGCGTATTTTGGGTAGGAACCCTATTAAAATATTTTTGCGATAAGTGAAAAAGACTAGCGAGCTATTCCATTTAAGTTTGAAGTGCTAACAGTAGCTATTTGATTATTAAGACATACGTAACAGTGCCGTAAGACAATCTTGCATAATAAGGTTGGCATCACAACATGGCTTATCGCATGAAAGACGGGTATTGTAAAGACGCGGTCGTGAATCTTATATTGTCCTTCGTTAATGAGTATGTTTATAGCAAACGCAAAGTAAGTCCACTCACTCCGCAGCGTAACCAGGTCATTAAATGGGGAAATGTACCCAGTTGGCTCTGAGGTGCATACAAAGACCTAATGGCATTATCTGATAATAATCGCCTCTTAAAGGGGAGTTTGAGAAGTATGATTCCTGTCAGGCAATCTTATGCCCAATTTGAGAGGCGTACTTCAGCACTGGTCTTTAGCCGAATGAAAGTCGGAGAAAATAACATTTAAGCATCTCTTTTGGTAGCCAGTATTAACCAGTGCTTTTAATCGATTCCCGTCAATAGATGCACGCCAATGAATATTGAATCAGTGATTCTTGGCTCGACAGGTGTATATTCTGATTTTAACGTGATTATAAAAATTGGAATTACACCCTAGGAAATGCAGGAAGATGCTTCCCTCTTTTAGAGTAGAATTGGAAATTTAATCCCTCGTCTTAATTTAACACTATAGAAATAAGAGTTTGATTGTCACACGTGAGGAAATATGTCATCATTTAACCATGAAGTATGCATGAATACCAACAGTCAAATCTAATTTCACATAAGATGATTTGGAATACAGTGGATTTCACGAGTTATCCTTTTTACTTATCAAATGGGGTTAATTTTAAGCTATTTAATTTGCTTTTCTTATTTTTAAATTTTAAATTATTTTATTAGAAAAGGTGGTAAGTTCTGTTTACTTACCGGAGTGTTACAATTTAATGCTGAAATCAGCCAGTAGAAGTTGATAGTATCCTCATAGCATTTCGAACGGGAGTTTTGAAATTAATAAATCTCTCTTTTGTGTTATAGGTTTGGTCACTTTATGGCAAGCATATTATGCAGAGAGATTTGGAAAACTCATTAGCGATGAACTGTATTCACAATAATCCACTTCCCTACCACGTCTTGCACCAATGAATAGGATACACCTGGAAAGTCCATTTACCCTACTCCAGATTTTTGTCTTTGACTAGGAAGAATTCAGGGAATCCGGTTAGTTTGGAGCAAAAGCAGAAATGAGAGTACCGTAAGAGACGCGTACGACATCATCACCTGTCTCTCAACTAGAACAGTTGAAAATCTCCCGGTCAGCATCCAGATGATGTTGATTTTGTGGTCAGAATCGAGGAAACCGTGCCTCCCAATGCCAAATGTGAGAAAATTTTCAGTACATCATTTTGAAATTAACTGTTGAACAAATTTTCTTAAGCTTTCATCAATTATGACAGTGTTGCAGTTTTTGTGGATTAAAATAAATTAAAATTCCATCAAGTACAATGATAAAAAATCGATGAACTGTAACATGCTTTAAAAGAATAGCCTTAAAATGTTATTGGGGCTTTACAAAAGATAACATATTTAAGAACACGTTTTATCAAACATATTAGGGATGTAGCAAAACAATAAGAATATTGGAGGATGAGGAGATTGAATTTTCCCAAGGGTTCAAAATCAACGGTATCCCTTGAACTCGGAGTATGTTAGTCCCCAATTGACTTAGCTCTGGAGAATTTGGGAGAAAAGTAAGGTGAATATCGTTTTTTTAATGATGCATTATTGTCCTGGAAATATTTTATTTAATTAATGGTACAAAATTTGGACTTAAAATGGGCACTTTAATATTCACTGGCAAGCTTCATTGACTTAACATCCATAGAGTAATTGAACATGCTTCCAAACTCATAATTAACATGTATTATATTCGAGCCATTGACAACTTAAAAAGTTCACCTTAATATTAGTCATTTGACCCTGATACGAATTTAAGGGTATAATGTGTCGACAAAATCAGCGTGTATCTCCCAAAGTCGTTCATCCCTTAAATTTCCTTCTCCAAATTGACTTTTTTTCTAGATGTCCGAGAGTCAAAAAGCATTCTCAATCCTGTAAATGTTCCACGTTAGCAAAAAAAGGCTTTTAACTTAAGGAGATTTAGACAGAGAGCGGTCAAATTAAACAACTGCAGGCGAACACATGTCCGACTACTGGACAACTTCGGACATGAATCATTAGAGGGGAAGAAAGAAGATTGGCCGGGAACACTAATGTGTGCTTGCGTGTGTGCATGTTTAAACCATAGGGGAAGGGGATTCAACACACTCTGGGAAATTGATGGGAAATTGACTAAGCGTTATGGTTATCCCATTCTTTCACTACAGTATATATAGCGAATTTTAAATTAATTACCAGCCCGAAACTGCATATATAGAAAGGTTTCTCTCCCTAAGATGTGGCCTTTCGAGCCTACGAAACTGGGTTTTCTATACCATAATCAACAATATTTATCATTCATTTATTTCCTCAAATTTCATTCCTCCCCGCCCCCTCCCCTCCAAGCTGCTTACCAATTCTCTATGGAACTACTATGGAACTTATTCACCTGTTGAATCTACTCTGTGCTTCCAGAGCACTTCTCATATTCCTCTCTTGTGGCTATTGAATGTTTTACTTCACCTAATCCGATGGCTTTAGGCTGGAGTCTTCCTAGCAATTCCCAATGCCATTAATCTGCAATTAATTTCAATGCCATTAGATCGTGCTGGCTCCTTCTTGGGATAAAATTCGAATATACGGTTGTCTATATCTACCGCAGAATTGGGACCGCAGAATACAACCATTACCTCCTTCATTACTCCAAGTAAATAAAGGAAATTATTTACTTCATCCCATGATTTCTTGAAAGCATAATCCGAGGAATTCTACTCACCCCATCTGCATTGATTTTTCTCAAAAACTTGAACTAAATCAATACTATCTGTTTATACCTTTACTTCTAAAAGTACAACTTACATAAGTCCTCTGGACCTGCGCTGGTGTTTTTCGATTAATTGAATGAAGAGATATGTGAAATAACAGACACCCATTATCCAGAAAGATTATATATTTTTCATTTAAGCTTTAAATTAAACAATTAAGTAATAGTGATTTTAGTCATTCTTGTGGTTGTCATGGTCTCCTTGTTGTGTCCTGACACACCCGTCTAGTACTCCTGTCCCATCCTCCAAAGACGCTGCGCCTCGATTACAGTCTTTGCCCTCATATATTGTTGACTTTACTGTCCCAAAATCTTCCATATCACAACCCAAATATTTTCGCATTTGTTTTGGTCGAATGGTTGGCTCTCCATCTTCGACTGGTCCAACAGGTACAGTGACTAATTACCGAGCGTTGTTTCTCCCTTTTTTGTATCCTGATGACGCTCTGAGGGCGTGTGCGCAACGCTGTCATGGCTGAACAATGAAAACTCATGCACACCAAGACAGAGTCGAAGGTGCGGACGTGCTACTTGTCGCGTAGGAAGCAATGTGGTCATGAGCGCAGTCTCCGCATGGTTTAACAAATCCTTCATTTTACTTTAACGACTAAGCTCCGTGACTAAAAGCACTTCCCAAATAAACGTATTTCACGTCACAAGTCTGTCTCCTTGCGTGTACTTAGCTAGTCTTGGGAGCCTTTAAGAACCAAGAGATGTTGCCATAGAGCACAAGTCAAGGTTTACTAGTGTAGCAATCCGATTCATTCTTCTTGTCCATTAATTTAAATAGCAATAATTAGTTTTCGATTATTTATTTATTTTTGCTGTGCTTGTAATTACTAATTTAATTTGTTCTTTCTTTAACAATTTACGTCCTTCTCAGAGCCGTATCATTACTATTAGACCCCAAAATAACCTCCCGAATATACTTTCAAATGATTAGATCATTTTCCCTTGTCATCTCTCTCATCCATTATCAAATTTCATCTTCATTTTATGCCTCAAAGATGATCATCTAAATGTCATTTCAGCTCGATTAATTGCAATGTAAATCCTTCATCAAATTTGCTATAACCGTTTGTGTGCCGGTAGCATTCTCACTAAATGCCGGTTGGTGCGTCCGTGTTTGTATTTATTTCTCGTTAATAGAAACTATCTCATCATCAAATATAATTATTTATTTACTTTCAACTTCGAAACGACTGAAAACTTACAGCAACATTAAACAGCTTCTTGTGACATTTGGCTTTACCCAACTAACCGTGTAGTGCAATGGAATTTAACATATCCACTCAATATCTATTCAATTCTCTACCTCCATTCCCTGATTAAATACAATGCCTATTGGCGTCTTAAAGATTCAATGGACATAACTGTTGATTTATTGTTTAAGAATGGACTGACGGATAACTTGTCCAAGAGAACATTACTGATCTAACATTTACATGTAATTTCAAGGCACCAGGTTGTGCTAAGACTTTTAAAAACTAACTTTGTATGTTGGACTTCCTAGTCTACCAGATTTAGCAAAATGTGCCATGAAGAAATATAAGTTAATGCAACGAAGGAAAAATGATCCACTTTACTTTTTGAGCGCTCAACCGGACATTTTCCAAAGATTCATATCTCATGCACATCATTATCGATTGTTGAATTTCCACCCTTACACCTGCAATTATTAGCTAACTAGATAGCCACTCACTTACCACCTATTCCATTCCAAATAAGTAAATTTATTTTGTAAATTAAACCGTAATATGACGTGTATGTCTTTCCTTTTTACGGTAACTATAACTATGAGTAAATATAGCTTTACTAGAGGGCAACTGAGAATTTAAAAATGAACACACCAGTAATACGATGCAGAGCATTTTGATGCGGGAATCAAAGAATATAGCGATAACTCCGGAAATACTCATTTTAAACAATATTCAAACTGAAGAGTGCACTATTTTTTGTTCAGGGAAGTGATTACTAAACTTTTTCGAATACTTTTATTCCGCAAGCATTTAATTAGAACTCCTTGCATATGATTTGGCAAATGGAGAAATTCCGTTTTTATTTTAATCAAGATGCAAGACAGATCTAGTTGCGATTGAAGGCGCTGCTTTTATTCATCTGTTTCCTTGAAATTTTAGGAGATTTGATTTTGAATTGCATAGAATCACAACCATTTACAACTTTTTAACCTCACTTTGAGTACCTCTGATTCCAGAAGAAAGAGTACACTCGATTTGGGAACAAAATCGATGATGGTACAATTCTCATCAGTAAATTTAAAACCTTGTTTAATAGGGTAGAATACGCTTTTAATGACGAAGATAACATGATAAATTTCATTTATTACTGTTCTCTAGAGTTCATTTAATTTGAAATCTGTTCTTTGAAAAAGTGTTTAAGCGCGTTCTAAGAACAATCATGATGGTATTCATTCTCCTTCCCTCTTTGTGATATGGGTCGCATTGGCATATGTATGTAATCAAATTTTATTTCCCATGCAATTCCATTTTGGGCACTTACAAACCAAATTAGTCAAAATTACCAACCCTGGCAGGAGAAAATCATGTTCTTGGTTGACCTTTTATGATAGCATCTACGCCTGGAAATGCGATGTTTCGCAGAAAAATTCATGCATAAAACGCTACACACAGGTGTTTGTATTAAAAGAAGTCTACAGGCATATAACTTTAGACTTATTAAAATCCAGTAAAGTGGAAAGAGGAAGAGATATGATGGTAGGACATCCATCAGAGACCACCTAAGTTTCTCAGTAGGGGATGCATGGAATTTGATGATGAAATGACACAAGAAACGTGTAAGGATAATTCTAGGAGAAGTATACACCATAAGAGAGGTAAATAGGAAACTTATAGACGTAGAGCTTACTTTACATCAGAACAGTGATTTTAATGGTTTTCAGTAGTTAAAAATGCACCTCTATTAATAACCAACACACCTTGAAATATCATTCAACCGAAAACAAGTGACTCACTTATTTAAAATTATTATTTGTTTCTTTGGGTAAATACCCCTTAAGTAAAGAAGCCATCTTAAAATCGCCATGGCTGGATTCAACTACTGAAAGCTGTAATTTGGAAAGTGTAAACATGACAAAATAAACAAAACACCTCGATTAAAAGGTCTACAATCAGAGGGGACAGTGAATTGAATGAAACGAAATGCTTTAGTTACTTTGACTTTACTATTACATTCTCTACCATCACAGAAATCCCACTTTTATACTTGCAATAGCTCCAAGGCACAGTTGGAATGATTCGATTAAACTCGATTAAAGTTTTTCCCCAACTTTAAGTCACGGAGATTAATGAAAATTAGACAAATAATCGATCATAAAATTGGTATTATGTTAGATTTACATAAAAACAGTCATTTCCATTCCATTATTCACTTTTTACGAAGAGCGAGTTAATTTATTTCAACGTCAGTATTTCGCTACCATATTTTTTGTCATTCAGAGGAACATGAAGGGGCAAAAAGTGGCACAGAGTGATTAAATTTGTTTAAATTATGTGATTAATCCAAAGCGCTCGTTTTAGACCTACAGAGTAGAATTTGAAGCTCTATAGCTACAATCCTCCTTTTGTACAGCTTGTGCTTTTTATAATTTCAGCGAATTTGTCTTTAATCCTACTTTCAGGATATTCCGAGTCACATCAAATAGCCAACTGATGGGAATTTTCGTTCAGCATAAAAAACTATCGTTCAATTTTGGTATTTTAGAGAGATGAAGTAATTTCGTATGATACTGATTTATTTACTTCAGCGAACATTTCCTCGTTAGAGGTGATAAAATTGCGCCCAATACTTATGTAAAAATTTAAAACGGTTATTCCTAGTGTTAATCATAGCCTTTATCATTATTACATATTAGCTTGGAAGGACTTGGAAGACCCCAGAGAAAAACACGTTTTGGCTATTGTAAATTGTAGCATTTTAGATGGACCAACGAGACACTTGGCGAAGAAACGTCAATCATACCTATTTCGGTGTGTCGCAAATGGTGATTTTCATGGTTCCAGAAGCTGAGAATCTATTTAACACTGTCAAAATATAGTCGAGTCGTTTCGTTTATTCGTTCTGGTGCCTTTAGTTAACTAAATCACAATCAGTAATCGCTTAAGCACTGATGTCTTGATTTCTAGGGGCTCTCTCAGATACGAAGATGAAAGGAGCAAATCAAACTTAGTTAATAAAATAGAGTCCAACCACACTTCTTAAAAATGGGATGGTGTAGGGACTTCAGACGACGGCTATTAAGACTGTTTATAACTTTTAGAGAATACTATCCACTGAGCACCGTAGAGTAGGCCATAAGACAAGTACTAAAGGAGAAAAGGACAACAGAGAGAAGATATCTACACAGTTAAGGGCATTTAACCATGAAGGGAAGACCCAGTGGGGTTTTATACATCCCCAGCATAAGTCAGTCTTGTTAATTACGACAAATGAGGCAATTCGGTCAAATCATGACGAAACTGACATGACCGGAGGTGGAGATTTTAAAGAATAAAAGAATGAAAATCTGCAATAATCTAAGCCAGTGTTAGGGATATACCGATTTGAGTGTTTCAAGGATTCATCCTCATTAAAGTTAATTGTGCACCAGAAACGAACCATCCATATTTACGGGAATTACTTATGGTTGTGCTCTTCAGTGGAGTTTCCTATGGAGAAAATGGAGACTGTGCTTTAGGAATATTTTGATGATGTAGATTGAAGTGCAAGTGATCTTCCTCAGTAATGCAATAAAGCCGTTATATATATATTTTTCACTTTAAGCACTTTTAATAACTAAATAACATCTTCTGAATATCGAACAACAAATGAATGACAGCCAAATAATATCGCAGTATCCATTTATATGCGATGGAGGATGTGGAGGGGTGATTTACTTGTGCACGTTTCCTCTCGTTTTGGGAACGCTGGCAAAATTTGATGGGTATCCCGGGAGGCATTTCAGTGCGAGGATTTGGCGTTATCTTCAATTGATACTATTAATACCTTCATTTCTCGGGAAACATTCTCTCACACGATCACTTTCTCTTTTCTATGCGAAACTTCATTTTGTGGGAGGAACGAAGGAATTAAAAGTTGGGCCTTCACAAGTGGTGTTTCCCGTGTACCGAGCCTTCTGATCTGATTGATGCCAGCCATTATTAAAAAACATTATCACGGGATTTTCCCATTAGAAACCTGTAGATACCTGGGATCAGTAAACTGTTGGATACTAGGTTATGAAAGTAGGTCAAAGTCTATTCAGTAAAAGTGCTCAAAATTTCATTACAGACAAATTTGTATAGCCAATGCTATGCAAAAGTGAGTAAAATTGGGCTCACGGATATGGCGTTGGAGCATTAAAAAACATAGAAAGGGGTGGAATTCACCGGCATTAAAACATGAAACCCTTTGAATTAGTACGAAGTCTTAATTATGATTTTATAAAACAACACTTTAAGCCAAATAACAGCATTTACCCCCTTGCTTGATTTTTTGAAGTTGTTTTATCAAAATCTTTAGTGATTTGTGCTTTTTTGACCTATTACGAATGATCTCCTTAAATTTATTCATCATAGTCAGCTGTTAATATGAATCGGACCAGACACGTATAGATGTCGGATACAAGAAGAGACGATGTCGGAACTTCATTCAAAGTAATTTTAATTGACATTCAATAATGAATGTTTGAATAGATATCAACCAACAATGGATCTTCATCTTCCACATTCATAACAACCAAGTAAGTTGAAAAAACGAACTTTATCCAAAACATCACACATGTGTGATCTACTGGTGTATGAGCATTCAACAGTATCTGTCAATTATTTAATAAGAGTAGACGATTTTTAGGCATTAATTAATGAAATAACAAGATATAACCGCTCAAAAAGGCATTAAGTTTACTGTTAATCAAGCTTAAGAAATAAAATAGACAATGAATCGATTTGTAAGATGCGCGTCTTTTGAATTTAGTAGCTGAGATAAGTTTGTTTCTTCTTGCAAATAATCAGCTTGTCTGCAGAAGGAATTATAACTTTGGAGGATCTAAAAGGAGTCTAAAATTCCACCCAAAAAGCGCTTTTATGCACCAAGTGCACTCGCTATCTCATCTCTCTGGTACCTTTTCTTTCTAATATTTAATGCAAATCTGTCAATAGAGCCGACTTTCCTTCCTGAAAAGCCCGAAAGGACGGAACACGCCTTTCTTCCCCAATTGAGAGCTTAACTACGTTGATAACGCCACCAGGAATTCTGAATTCTGTTGTCTTTTTAATAAAACCTAATGAACGGTTGAAATAAGCATAATAGATACAATTTCAGTGAAAAAATAGGTCAGATTTGGGTTGCTTTTATAACCATGTTCTTTTGAACTTTATCACGATTTGTCTAATAAAAATAGAAAGATGATCAAATAATATACTTGACACTGTAGGGGCCAATGCCATAGTTGTAGTCTATGAGGTCGGAAGACTTGACATCATAGTTTGACGATGATAAACAGTGAATGTTGTCATCTAAAGCATTAGATTAGACTGACCAATAGCAAGATAGTTGAATTTTGAGTTTATTGCGAAATTCAGGTGGGCCAATCTATTCAGAAAAACGTTTGGTTTCAACGAGTCTCTATCGTAGTAGCTAAAAATCATCCTGAAGGTCAGAACATGCATCTATCTTAGATGGAAGCGAGGAGGGGGGGGGGAGGGAGGGAGGGAGGGTTTCGTATTACCGAATCACAAAAGAGTTCACCCCCTGGCTAAACTCCTGTTCACTCTAGGTAAAAAAACTGGGAAGTACAATTACTGAACATAATTTAAGAAAGATGCAGGAAATTCCCATGCATCAAAGTGGCATTTATCATAATTCGCACATATTTAACTGGCCTACTTGGGGCTCATTTATCAGCTGCCTTCACTTAGGAATGCTTTTCCTCAATCACTCTTCCATTCTAAATTAGACTTTATGAATGCTACAGCAACAAGAGTGAAATCAAGCTGAAGGGATCAAATGTAGCTTACAGAGCAATTCTTCCATTCTTTCGAGGCCCCTTTTGTAAGAATGTCTGCGTTAGTCTATCGAACTCCAAGGCTTATCATGATATGCCAATGATTGACGTTTCCGTCAAGTGAAAGCAAGTGCCTACTTCTCTCATAATCGTCAAGTTATGACCTCAGTCGACTATGTTAGGTCAGACAAGGTTAGTGGTGGGTAGAAATCAGAGGCATGAATATTGTGGTGACCTTAGATATGAGGATAGATATTATTTGCGCCTTTAGATGGTCATACTTAACCAATCCAATTCGCTCTTAAACTTGCTTTGGAACACCAACAAAACCTAACCTTCAGTATAGGAATAATTTTTCAATTAGTATGAAAATGAAAGCCTG
This sequence comes from Hymenolepis microstoma, assembly GCA_000469805.3. NCBI lineage: Eukaryota > Metazoa > Platyhelminthes > Cestoda > Cyclophyllidea > Hymenolepididae > Hymenolepis > Hymenolepis microstoma. The sequence goes on along the minus strand of LR215995.1, from coordinate 835,367 downwards.
TTCTAGTTTCCCACATGACTGTTTCTAGCTCAGCTATAATTTAGATCCATGATGGAGGATTCTGACTAACCATACTGGAGTGGGAGATTTTCGTTCCACAGCCCCAACAGCCCTATTCATCATCATTTCCCCGCTACCACACCAATTAATACTCCTGTTGTTGGGACAACAGAACTTTTTTTTAACTAACTGACTTTACTAAGTGAATTAATCACACAACGGGGCAGTTTGATCAACCACGTAGCTAAAGAGGTCAACAAATTCCGAATACCCATAAGGGCTGAAAATTAGGATCAAGTGAGAAGTGTTCAAGAATTCAAATAAAGCGAGTTCATGACGTTCTGACTGCATCATCCATGTCTATTTTACTTAATTGAACGTGTTTGCTATTCTCCTTTTTTCCGAGCCTTTCCCTTGATTAAAATTTGTGAAAATGACAGCAGCAATAATAGCAATAATGACCAGTCAATTTCTAACTGAAATATTTTTTTACGCTGTTGAAACGTAGTTAAAGCATACAAAAATGGCTATTAACAATCGCTCGGAAGGCCTCCATAGTGACCTGTTCCAACCACTCAACGATACTTTTCCTAGTTCTCGTTCTTTGTAAACAAAAGAGGAAAAACCTTAACTCCTCAATTTTCATCCTCAATCGTATTTAGCCTATCAAAACGTTATCGAATTACCCATTTTTGAAGATCGGAGATCTAGCCCATAATTTTGCATAAATGGAAGCTAGGAAGAGAAATTCCTTAGTTAAAGCTGATCGAGAAGACTAATCACTTTCTATTGTCTCCTTGAACATATCTTTCACTTTTAAGAGTCGATTTCGACTATAAATTTAGTTTTGCTAACATTGGTTGATGATGCGTAAATAAAAGAATCCAAAGTGAGCTCTGCTATGTTAAGATCATGCAAGGTGGTACTATTCTATTATCTTAACAATAAGAGGAAAAGGATCACCATCACTGTAGGTCTAAACCATTGAATCTTTCGGTCTTGCTCAAGTCGAGCGTGTTCTTTTCCACAATCAAGTGAATCTCAATTGAAGGCTGTTATTCGCTCTATTTAACCAAAATCTAATTCAAAATTTATTCACTTGCCTTGGAAGCGTTGCCAATCGAACGCTCTTAAAATCACTAGAAATTAAACCTTAAAAAGAACGAGACCTTGATCGCCAATATAGCTATCCATAAAACCCATTTTCATCACTGGAATCTCCGATTTGTCTTATTTGTCAGTAAAATTGTACCTCGTTCAAATCGTATCGTTGAACAAAAATTTTGTTTAAATGGACCAAGTTAAAGGAAATCTTTGGATTTATACGAAAATTAAACGACATTAACTACATTATAAGAGATTTTGAACTAAGTTCTGAAAAGATTTGACCTTATCAGATTGTCGAGGATGACATTTTTTTTAACAAAAAGTAGAAAGTACGATCTGAAATAAAATATTAAACCTTGGAATATAAGCAATTACTTTTCTTTCACACGGTAAAAATATCTTTTCTTCTCCATGTTTAATTTGACAATATTTATTTCCTTTGAAAATATATTCTTGTGAAAAATAAAAAATCACTTTTTTTAATGTATGGCTTATTGTTTAAGAAAAAACAGAGAAATTCAATAAACTTTTAAATAATAGTCATTTTGTCAGAAATAAACTCCCCAATATATGTTGCCAACATTTTCGCTTTTTATATTCTTTCCAATAAATCAATCGTATCAAAAGTAAAAATGCTTTGTTTACTGGCAGCATACAGTTTATCCCCAATGTCATGGCTTCCCAGCTTGATTAGGCAATAAAACTCGAGATATGATACCGTCCATCAGGGTTAATAATATGTGGTTTTTTCACGCTTTTTCCCTTTTTTGCTAATTAGGCAGACGTCATATGTCAATTATGTTAGTCAATACCGAGGCTAAATTTCGGACAGGTGAGAGTTTGACAGTAGGTTACTAACTGGCATACACGTCAGCCATAACCACAACGTTAAGTACTAATGTCAGGGCAAAGACTCGTTTACGGCATAAGCATTAAGCTGTCATGCTTCTAGTCCTCCTGAGTCACTTCGGGAAATATTTATTGTCTTACACACATTCTAGTTAGGCTTTTTCCCTCTAAAATAGCAATACCTTCGGTTCGTTAATTGAGCCATATTCGACGACATTTCCTTGCTGTTAGACCAAGTTTTGGTATTTGCATTAATCTATCACCAGGTAAATATCGATTGACTTTTATTAACCAATTAACCAAGCTATAGGCAATTAAAGGCTGGGCTTTGAAGACAATTATGCTTATTACGTTCTTATTAGTGTTTATGGGAAATGATTAATGGTAACAGCTGATTTACTCGAATACTGCTAATGAGATTAGGATGAACGATAATTAACATCTATGTAAGCGAAACAAAAGCACCTTTGCGGGCTGCAATTGACTGATATAATTAAATTTATTATAAGGATTTGCAATAGTTCCATTCAGGTTAATTTTGATATAATAAATGCGTTTTAGCCTAACGGAAATTTGAGGCTTTAGTTAAAAAAAGTGGATGTACGTAGTTCAAAGGAAGGCAATAAGTGAACCCCAGTTTTTTTGAGGGAATAATAAAAAGTTGTCTTTCCCGAGACTGAATATGAAGAGTGAATTGGAGCTAGGGGAGACCAAGCGGTAAAATAATTAATGCCTTCACCAAAAGCCAGTGGTGTATAATTAAGTCAACTCGGTGGGACTATGTCTCATCTTCATTTCCTCTCAGGGGAATACAATGTGTCAGTCCCCCGCCCCCTACCACTTGCCTCTCATTATTTATGCATCGTCTGACGCGATCACCACCAATTGGGAATTATAACTTCGCAGGTGGCTTGTCCGTCATCTTAAACGAAAATCAATCATGTTTTGTAGACTTTTAATTAATCAAGTAGTGAGCCTTATAACGTCAACTGGCTTAATTACCAATGCCCAAGTAAGGTGTATACCGGCTACAAGTCTAAAAATTGCATTAGAAACTAATCTTCCAATGAGAAGTAAATATAAAAAAGTTGATTCTTTATTAGCAATCTAATGTAATCTCGATTCCTTTTCCGATCAATTTTTGCCAAACCTGTAATCATACACACTCTATTTTGACAATTAGCTTCAGTAAAATAGAAGAGTAAAATAGAAGGTATTTTTCGTTTATTTGCATTTACTCGTCAGTGCCATTCGCTTTAGCTTACTCCAAAGTGATGCTGATTGTCAGCGCATTTGTAGACAACGCAAGAAAATGAAAGTTTTCCTTCTCTTCCATATATTGGAGTGTTAGTGACGAGCTAGATTGTTACTTATTTTAAAATTAGAGTGATAATTATGTCGTGAACAAATTTTCCATGCAAACATTCTTCCAAACGCTACTAAAAGAATGAAACATCGTTATTATCCCTTCATGATCAAGGCTGCTCTTCAATATGCGAGATGACGAAAGAACTGAGTATTTCTGAGATCATTGAACCAATATTATTTGCGGAATTAAGCAGTGGATTTGGAGACCTGATGGGAAGGTGAAACAATGCTCTGTCACACACCGGAAGTGTAATATCGATTCCTTATCATCGTCATGCCACTTCACGTCATGACCATTGTAGGTAACAGCTTGACGAGATCAACCGTCATTCGCCGATTGGCCCGTTGCCTGACCAATCGTATTCGCCCATTACTAGAAGTGAATGGTTTAATCCTTTGTGATCAATCAGAATTCTAACAAACTCAGTTTTGTCTATAATTAGTTAATAATTATAACAATAGTTTGCCTGATCTAGTTTATTCTGGCCAGTCTATTTTCTCTTCCGCTCTGTGGCGTCTGAGAAAGTTATAACATTAACTGTAACACCATGCAGTGCAAGAAGAACATTGAGGACAAAGAAAAACAACCCTTTCACATTAATGAACGAGAGCCTCGAAGGCAAAACTAGAACCTTGCCAATTCGCATCCTTGATACAAAATGTTTGTAAATAGACTTATCAATATTTTTGCCAAGAGCACAATAGACAGTAAAAAAAGTCGGGTCTAAAGCATGATCCTGACTTCACAGGACGTCAAAGCCCATTCCTATTTCTAAGACCACAAGGCCCCCCTCCCCCACCTCAGGAGAATTCGAGCGAAAAGATGAAGTGCGGGCTATTAACAGGATGCGAACGTTTAATAAAAGGAAAACAATGTTCATGCACTCTCGGCCACTCACAGTTGCACGAATCAACAAGTAATTTCAGGGCCCAACTTCCAAGGTCTTATAAAAAGCAAGAATGATTGAAACGCCATGTGACAATCAGCAAGAAAAAATAAAAAAAATCGCGAAACCCATGGACCAACTCTGTTCACTCCTTTTTCAAATAATATTCTGTAAGCTTTAGCCAAGAATCTGTTTGTCCGACTAATATATTGTCAACATTCCTTATAAAAAAATATATGGACATATATTAAGATCGATATATTCATTTTACACAGAACAGCAATGAAAGGCTTTTTATTATTAAAGTGAGCCATTCATTGTGCCGGCATTTAACACGATCATACCTCTAATCATCTTCTCAAAAGATGCATTGAATGTCCGGCAATCATCCAATAGCGCTTTTCCCATTTTCTCTAAACCACTTACTTTGATTTTTGTTGTTCACCGAAAAGCACTAATCTTTTGTTTTTGGTAGGAAGAGAAGCAAGAATGGGATTTTTTGAAAAAATCCTCCTCCAATAAATCGGCAACAATAAAAAGGACGTTCTTTCCCCACATTATCCCTAATACGCTCGCACACAAGGTTACTGGGGGGAAATTTTATTGAAGAAAAGATATAAAAAAGCACAAATATATGTTAAAATTTATTCATCTTTAAGATCTTAAAAATTCACGACTGGCTCATTGGTCTGAATTCATAAGCATGGGCTATCGACCGATATTATTTTGCAATTTAAAATAGCTGAAAAAAATTAGTAGTCTTTGTGCAACATTTTTTATAGAATAGAAATTTGATTTGCTTGACTTTTCATGGAATTCATAGTTCCAAAATAAACATTTCCGCAACTGGGTGATAATATAGCGTGTCAATCAATTGGACATTTGTTCACAAATGTCAGTTATGTGGAAGAATGACAAATCACCAATAATTTGGGTGGTCATGATTAATAGGGCAGTCTACAATCAGGGTGATAATTAGGCGTTTTGACACAAACAAATTGGATTTATTTTCAAGAACAATTATTCTGTAAGTAAAAGACAACCCAGAAATATTTTCAGCATCAGCTATTATTGCAGTTATGATTACAATGAAGAATGGTTTGTAGAATATACAGCCATTGAATCTATGCTAGAAATTGAAAAAAAAGCATTTCAAATGGAAAGCTACCGACCTTTATTCGACCTGCTGTTATTCCATCTGTGTGACCTAAGTCTGAAATATAACCAGATATTTAATAAATTAACCTTAGCGTTTAATAAAGTGGGAAACACGCTATCAAACGTTACGAAATAAGTTCTGAATTCTTTTTGTGTAAAACAGAATTCAATTTCGATTGACCAACGTTCTGAAATATCAGGAATTTATCATAATTCTGAATTCGAAGTAGCAAGTAATTTATACTTCACCACCTCAGGGGAATTTGAGTAAAAACTGTGTGTAAGCGTTCAAAGAAATGAAAGAGATGCTTTTTGTGGAATAACTAATTCGAAAGACACAGCAATCAACAAGGACTTTCAGTCTCTAATTTTCGGATGCTTCGAGGCTTATAAGATCGAGATTACTCACAGTGGGAAATGGCTGAAGTATTTGCAAGTAAAACAGGCAAAAGATATAATTAGGGGAAAACTGATGGATATTTATCCAATCCCAGGAAATTTCAACTCATTTGCTCACCACAAATTACATACACAAGCTGAATAATAATGAGGTAGAAATCGAGTTAAATGAGGCGTATCCTTTCGAACATGACGCCTACATACTGCAAATGAACGGTCAATAGTGTTAAACTCCTCAACAATTATTTCTCATCAAAATCTCAAACTCCCAGATTTGTCATTTACTCATTTCCAATGGGTGCGTTTGTTTATGAGCTTCAGAGTATTCAAACGCCTCTTCAACTTTGAAAAATATAGCCTTCACTTCACTGGAAAAAAATTGAATTAAGTCATCTTTCTATTCTGATCTGATAAATTCAAGAGACGGTAAGGTAGGTATGGAAAACCAACGATGTTAGGATATCCGGGTTGGAAAAGACAGGGATCAGGGACAACGGGATGGGACAGAGACTGGACTGATAAAAGGATTGAGGTGATCTGTTGAAGACTTTCGACTGCTGCAATAACAATATGGTTAAAAAAAGATTAAAAAAGTGAATTCATTAAATAGTCATATCTTGAAACTAACTTTATAAATGACGTGCAAATACTACAAAACTTTTCTAGAACAATCGTGACTCGATTGTTGGAGGTAGTTGTGACAGGAATAACAAGTACGTACAGTAGTAATACCTCCCAGTCAATAATAAAGAGCAGAATTCAAAACAAACTTATTAATCTGGCTGTGCTTAAATTCACCATCAACTTTGTAAAGACCATCTTTAAGTTGGGTTTTGAACGCTGACTTTCACTCTGGGAATTGTTCTCCCTAATAAATGGCACGATACTTCGTTTGTTTACATTGGTGAACACATTCTGCACTGCCTTCTTCAATTTACATTTCATCCAGTATAAACACTGACTCCCAACAAGGTACGGGCCTACTAGAAATGTTATCTGAGACAGAAATTCCCCATTTCCTAATTAATCTTGTTTAATTAATTCTTTAATGGCGCTGAGAGTGATTGATGAGCTTCCGTGATGATTAATCTCAGCTATTTTCAAAGGTAATTAATTAAAAATGGACGGTTTAGGTCGTTTTTTCGTTCTCATTATTCATCAACCTCCAGGTGTTGAAGTACTTGAATTGGAGGAAACCCGATAGCCTAATTCTATAAAGTGCTTATGTCGAGACTTAAAGAAAACCATCCTTGATAATCACTCTAGACATAGATAATTGTCCACAGCTATCCTCTCCATATACAATGTGGATAAAGGGTGTCGGTTATCTACCTCACCAGTAGTAATATAGTAGTGAGAAGACTTCATTTCATGGTTCGAACATGCAGGAATAGCATTCGAAAAATTTGAGGTGACAAACTCCGCTCTAACATTTGTCATGTTATCAATGCCCAGTGACTTGAAGACCAATAATTCAGCATCCATATATATTTTTAAATTGATACATCAAAGTAAGTAGAAATAAGGAGTTATTCATTTGGTCAAAATTGTATAGAGGAGATTGACTTGGTAACGCGCCAGGTCTGTATTTCATAAAATTTATTTATAAAAAACGAGAGAGTGAATGAGTAAACTGGTTTTAGTTAAGGTGTTAGTAAGAAACGACTGTTAACTCAGCTGTTATAGTGATGAAAAGTACAAATTTAAAACAAACCTGGTCTATTTATGAATTGAAAATACCTGCCTATGTCAAATGCCAAAATCAAATTCGACATTTGGAAATTTTCTTCCCATAAATGCACTTAATTTCCACAAGTACATATATTTTTAAACGAACTTCCTTTTTTTCAAATTATTGGAAATAATCACAAAATTGACTGGCCAAATTTATATATTTGCGAACGTTTTCTATTGAAGTATTTAATTTGTCAGATGGTCATCGTGAACATAGATAAGTACTTGTAACTCATGCGAATGTACTTGTTTGCTTATCTGACTGGAATTTTTTACAATATTTAAAGGTTTGCCTTATTTTGAACTAAAATATGAGCGCCTTGATGGGGCACGACAGTGCTCCTTTGAACTTACTCCAAAACATAATAATGGGGAGTGGTCTTTTCTACGTAGTATAATTACAAGGCCGGACATTCTCACAAGAAAGGAGGGAAGAGGGAATCATAATTTCGGCGTCTCCTTATAATTTTCTCCTAAATCGATCTAATCGAGATAAAAAACAGACAGATTTTTTGTGAAATGCGGCCACTCCCTCTCAATGGATGCCAGCTATTAAGCTGATTTATCCTGCCTTGAATGCTTGAAGTTGAAGAATTTAGCCCTGATTAATGTGTTTAAATGTAGGATAAGGCATCAGTGAGGTCAATGAGCATATGAATCATTGGCTGTAAATTAATAATTAAATACCTCATTCATAAATGTGATAGTTATTCAACATTAACTGACTTTTTTGGGCAATCAAATCTCTGACATCTCGTAAGGTACCATCGAGGTTGAATTCTTGCATATCTGAATTTCGATTTACATGTGGAATTCCTACACGACTTGTCCTTACCCCATCCTACTTATAAACTTATTTTACACTCTCAGACTAATAGGTGTTATCTCGTATCAAAATCTGATAAATTTGTGCTCTAACGTAGGGAAGACAGGTAAGTTTTCAGCCAATGTTGCTTCTGACACATCTAAGGCCATGTGAACACTCCAGACATCCAGCCGAGATCCGTTCAAAAACTTAATTAGCCCGAATTATAGTATGTAGCTAAAATTAAAGCCGATGACTGAGGCAGCAAATGTGATTTACAATGGAGCGGGGTCGGAGAGAGAGCAGTAGTTATTTTTGAACTCCAAAGTTTGAGTATCCCCAAATTCAATGCTCTGGATGAAAATAGGTGAAAGTTACATGGCAATAATTCACCATTGAATTTTTTACACATTTTTTAAACATTGAACGGCAGTCACAAATTGAAGATGTGTATGCCGATAAATTAACTCTGGTGTTATCGAATGTCCCCAAATGGACTGAAAAAAGGGCTTTGTGCAGTAGGTAAGGTATAAAAATCACTTGACATTCGGACTTCATAATAAAGGAGAAGATGAATAGACTTACTCAAAATCTCAAAATTAAACCCTACTCCTGAGGTGGGGTCCACTCAATGTATGAATCATTGCTATTTCCCCAGTTCTTCTCAATTATTTCTTCAATTCCATTTCACTTTTAAGTGGATAATGGAAAAGAAATTATCATCAGCATAGAACTATATGCGATATATATGTATATATCACTCAATACATCTAATCAAATTCGATGGAGAATTTCCACCTTAACTGCCATTTTCGGGTTAAAATAAAGGAGGGATGTCATTGTTGACAAGGTGACCTTGCTTAAAACTATGCTAGGCATTCTGTTCGATAAGCCATTCCAAATAGAAGTACGCACAGATTAGAGTTATTAATAAATAAAGGCATAGGATAAATGTAAAGAAAAAAATACAAGAGATGAAAATGAAAAGAAGTTATAAAAAGCCAATAGATTCTATGTAGACCTTCTTCAAAGAAATCAGTACAGCACATTAATCAAGAAAAATAATATGTTTTGCGAACAAACCATTGAAGATACTATCTGAAGTATGTAACCATTTTAGGAATATCTACATTATAATAAAAAGAAGGCATATATTGCTTTCAATGAATTAAGTAAGAGCTCAAACTTTATTTAATTTACCAAAACTCCGCGTATTAAAGAGAAGGAACTCAGAAAAAATTAGTGATGAAAGCTTTAGTAGCACAATTTTCCAAAGGAGTAATGTGCAAAACCCCAAAATTTCGTAGATAGTAAATAGCAAGTTGAATTAGGGAAATAAATTTAAAATTGTATTTCTAAACTAATCGTGACGACTGCCAAATTAATTTAGAAAATATTTATATTCAAAGTCAATTAAAATATACAAAGATAAAAGAATATGTCTCTTATTGTAAATCAAAAGGTTTAAAAACTTTCGTTAGTCTGCCAAGTTATAATTTATACAAACTTTTTAATATATCGATAAATAACTGCCCTTGTCACTAAGTGAGCGCGCAGTTTATGCTCACATTTCTGACCGATGGAGTTTACAGCGCGTCCTTTAGTAGGTGATCATTCTTCCGAACTTATATTTGGTGGACCTAATCATTGGGAAGAGAAGCTTGTTTCTCGCGTCGGCCATACGTGCCAACTGGATATCGATCAAGTAGCGGAATTTCCTCGCGAGACCTGCATCATCTGCACTTTGAGTAAGAAGAATTTCCCATTATTCATGTTATTTTTAGGTGAATCATGGTGTACACATGAAGGTATCAGCCAGATGATTAACGGGGGAATGAATATTCTCAGATTGAATTTGAGTATTCACTCCAGAGAAATTTGTCGTAAAGCCATCCAAATTACCCGCGCTTTGGATGAAGCCTCAGATTACAGGCAGTGTACTTCAGTCGCTATGGATTTGGTTGCCGAATGTGTTCGCACTGGCTTCTTCGAAGGGGTAGATCAAACATTTATTTTAATTACTTTGTAATTTTTAGGGACCAAAATCAACCGTTACATTCGTGGATGGCGATAAAGTTGAGTTGGTTTTTGATGAGGCTTACAGGAACAAGTGCACAAAGGAGAAACTTTATATAAATATATCAAACTTCCCGCAAATGATTCACTATCTCCACAGGGGAGATAAGATTTTCTTTGGGGATGGTCTCATCTCCTTAATTGTCAAGGAGATTGGAATGGATCATTTGATATGCATGGTTGAGGAAGGAGGTCCAATGTCTGGTTATCAGCGTGTGATTCTTCCCCGTGAACGTCTGAACCATCGCACATTGGAATCAAACTACGTTAAAGATTTGGCATTCGCCGCAGAGTGCGGTGTTGACTTTGTATTTACCAGTTTTGCTGATAATGCGCAGATGATTATCGACGCTAAGGCTTATTTGCCGCCTCATACGAAGGTTTTCGCAAACATCGAAACGAAGGAGTCTGTTAGGAAGTTAGTCCGCATTCATTTATTACTCATTTACAATTTTATTTATATATAAATAGTTTATTTAGTTCTCATATTCCTCTCTGTTTTTTTGCATTTGGTTCGTTAGATACGAGTTCTACAAATTGAAATAGTTCGGTTTCTTCAAGCGAATCTGCTTTTTGTTCACCTTAACATTCAAGTTGTGTTGTAAGGGTGTGACCGGATTTGTATAACCAATTGTATATTGTGCAGCTTAAAATTTGTCTGATTTGGTAATATCTTTTGATAATATTAGTGTGTTAGATATTGAAACAGAATTCATCTGAATGTTTGCCGATTTAGTTTTTTGAGAAATCTATTCTTATTCTTTTTAAAATTTTGCCTGACTCATGAAAACTTTTTTTCCCACATTGTAGTCATCAATTCATCTTCGATATCTTTTATTTTTCTAGTCTAGCCCAAATAATCGAACACGCCGATGGTATCATCGTTTCTCGTGCGGATCTTGGGATTGAGTTTCCTCCAGAGAAGATCTTCAAACTTCAGAAGTATATTATTGGTAACACAAACATTGCCAGAAAACCAGTTTTCGTGATTGCTCAGTTGATGGAATCGATGTACAATAAACCCCGTCCGACACGCGCAGAGGCTTCAGACGTTGCAAACGCTGTTCTAGATGGCGCTGATGGACTTATTTTGACTGTCGAGACAGCGGAAGGAATGTATCCACTGGAATCCGTTCAGGTCATGAGTCAGGTATTGTTGCTTTAGTTAAAATAATGATTTTCTTGAATAGATTTGCCGTGAAGCAGAGAGAGCCCGTTTCCACAGGACAACTCGGGCGGAGTTATACGCCTGTCGTCAGGCTCGTGGACTCTGTCGCAAGAATGGTTCCCATGTCACCGCTTTGTCAGCAGTTGAAGCTGCGGAAAACTCCCAGGCAAAGGGAATCTTTGTTATCACTACTACTGGAGAGTAAGTAGCAAAAAATTGATTCTGGTTTGGCTTAGCCAAGAGTTACCACTGAATAGGTAGCCATGACTAGATGGTTCGCTCATTTTGTGATAATATACGAGGTTAAAGAGTGATTTATTTCGTCCTTTAATTATCTCTCCTTATCAGTTTATGATGGTCTCTGACCACTTCTGGGCCAAATTTACGGCAGTTTCATTTGCACTCTGTCTTCTTTAATCTTGCATTTGATCCTGAGGTTAAATGAGCAGGTGGTTTCAATCCCGGGTTAGTTTTAGAATCCTCGCCTTGACCTTTTTGGGTCAATGTGGGGTGGTATCTTTTGGGTCCTCATAGTATATTTAAAGCTACTCAGTTGAAACTCTTTATATCGTTGGACAATCACACACTTATTTTTCCCATAATCCTGTCTATTTCCTAGATAGACTATATCATTACCAAATTCGGTTTTGACTAAGTTCTGAAAAACATTCTTTAACTGGTTAAATTCTCATTTCTATTCTTACTTTTCTCACATTTTAAGTGCTCCATGATTTTGTTTGACCTAACTCGTTCGAATTTGTAAGCTGAACTCTCCCTGAGTTAACAGATGAGAAATTGCTTCCCCTAGTTCCGAACCTGATTCTCTCAGGGTCAGGGGAGGGGGTGGGTTGAATAAGCATCTGCTTACGTAATTATAGAATTCGTATGAGTATATATTCAATTGTGAACTGATTGAGGTAAGCTTCGGACCATTGGTTTTTCCCAAAGATTCTTATCACTATAGCTTTGCCGGGATCTACTTTGTAAAATCTCGAATAATCTTCAAAAGAATGCCTGCTCTTTTCTGGCATCCCCTGTTGTAAACCAAGGATGCTTTCTCCATTGCTTGTTTGGATTTTGCCACAATAGCTTTTGGGTTTTCAGATTACTTTAGGATATCTTCCTTTTCCACTGTTAACCTTCAAACGATTTGTGGGAATTTCTGCAGCCAAAATGATTCCCTACAGTACTTCTGTTTTATTGGCCAATAGTTTGCACATTTACTAACCAATTTATGATTCTTTTAGAGTGAAAATAGAAAAATTTTAATAAGCAACATCAATTCTCATGGGTTCTGTTTGTTTGCATTTTGTTTTCGCATATTCAGAGTCGTATTTTCTACCGAGTTACTCTCTCTTCCATTCGGATCTTGAGTTGAAATGCCAGGTTCGTTTCATATTGTCAAGTGATTCTAATGTCTCACGTGACTGTATTATCTAGTCTTATTAGTTATTCAAAAAAAATTAAGTATAGAGCACTTCGAGAACTCTAAACATTGTTTACTCTTCCCATACTTTGGTGTTCAACAACAAAAATCCTCAGTTGATGTTCCTGTTATAAATACAGTACATGTATCCTTTAATTATTACAGTTACTAAATAGGGTGGAAGATTAAATTTGGAGGTGTTTTTCTTGAGAGGTCAGGACGTGTACCGGAAGCTTACGTTCCAATTTGTCTTTCTTGGTAATTATTAAACGGAGGTTTGAATTCTTTTATGACTCACTAACCAGTTGGAATTTGTTCGATGCGAGAAGAAAGCATACATTTGGAACTGTGGGGAGCATTAGGCTAGGCCGGTCAGGAATACGGCTACAGCAGTTCGACGTTTCAACTTTTCAAACTTTTGTATCTATCTTTCAAAATGCTCAGAGCTTATTGGCCAGTGGTTGCACTTAGTCTATGACTATTATAGTGCTCTTTTCCCATTTCTTAAATTTGAGTAATTATGCACTGATAGCATAATATTCCGTCAAACTCTTCGCTTTTCGCACTTTGTAGAAAAAATTTCCCCAATCTTGTTTTCGTCCCTATAAATTGCATTCTTCGTAAGTTGAACATGGTCAGTGTTTTTAAACTAAACGTGCCTTTCACACGTTGATGGGAAAGTGTCAAGAGAGCTGATTCATTCAAGGCCGGAGGCTCCATTGTGTCATGTATCTTCATGTTTTTATACATGGAGTATTTCTCCACAGTTGTTTGGTTGGTAAGACGAGGCCTCTGAGTTCATTCATAGGTGTGCCATCGTTTCTACTGGATCTAGAATTTTCCTAATCCAGCTTGGGGTTTCGCAGTCTTGAGTATAAATTTTATTCCCACTATTATTGAGAGTCAGCATTAAATTCACTACTGTGACTCATTCAAACTGTTTCCTGAGGGAGCTCTATAATTTCTATTTTTTTCTCCTACTCGGCAAATAGCTTCTTACTTCCACCTTCAGTGCTTCTTTCGTTTCTAACAGATTGTGTAAAAATTCCTCACTGTCTCCGACAAGTAGCTTTTGCTATTTCTCTCTCTCTTCCTTCATGAGGACCAAAATCGCTTTTCATTATCGTCCTTTAACCTAGTTGTTTTATGAACGTATATGGGGAAGGGGGAGGGGGCTACTCTTGCATAATTTACGACGAGGTTTGAGCGCACATACAGTTTTTATGAATAAAATGCGTAACAGAAATGATTTTTTTCGCAATAAGAGCTCCTTCTTTATGCATGCCCACTAATGCATTTTTTGACTGATGTGTAAGCTAAATCGAGTCCAGAATTTGGCTTAACTCCACTGAGAGTGTTCATCTACCATTGTTTAATTACGTAAGATTTACAATGTTTAATCGTTTAAGTCAAAAGGCTTGAAGCCCACATTTAAACGTCATTCATGTTTAGCTTGATGTTCATCGAACGTTATTTCCCACTATTCCACTGTGAGATTTAACTGCACCGTCTAAGAATAAGAAACTATTCAAAGTGGTGTTTGCTAAAAGTAGAAATAGAACTCCAGTTTGTTATAAAAATCCTGTTATTTGCTAAATTCTAAATCAGCCACTGGTTTGGTGTATCAAAGCCTCATTGATGCGCCAATTTAAGTACAGTTTGATTCTCAAGTTCTGCTCTATGTTTTCGGTCGCATTTCAACCAATCCTGTTCAGAGTTTCCTCTGTTGACTTTTTCTAAACACCGCGATTCAACCAATCGTCAATTAGGTTTTGAATATGTTGTTTTTGGTTTGTGCAGAGAAAAATTTTCTTGAGACTTACTCTAAATCCTCTCTTTAATTACCTTAATCTGGTTGGTTGATAATGGCTTACTCTTTTAGATTGATCTTTCATTCAATCAATTACTTTGAAATTTACGCAATCTCACCTGCTATTAAGGTTTGAAATTTCACTCTTATTGTGCCGCTTTCCTGAAATGATAAGTTTTATATGTCTGTGTAGTCAATTTGGGACTCGTGATGTCGTGAGAAATCGCATCTCAACTAACCCAATATGATGTATTCAAATTCCATCTCCTTTTCTAATTTCGATTAAACCGGTGTTAGCACATTGGCTACATTGGGTGGTTAAGTGTTGAGGCATCTCCGTCTTATTACTGTGGACATTCAAACTGGAGCACTAGGATGCATAAAGCATGCGCTATCCTCTCGATATTTATTCTGGTGGCTTTCAATACCCCTTTATAAATCTTTTCGGGTTGGTCCTAACATCCGTATATTTATTTCCTTTTTAGGTCTGCTATCTCTGTGGTAACCGCAGGTCCCTGTTCTCCAGTTATCGCGATCACCCGTCATCCTCAAGTTGCCCGCCACCTCCGCGCCTACAGAGGTCTCTTTCCTTTCGTCTACACTGGTAAGTTCCCTTTTACACAAATACTTTATCCTGATCCATCAACAAATAGGGTTTTTTGTTCACTTTAAGCGCAGCCTATTTTAGCATTTTTTTGCTATTTCCTCTTCGACATTTTCTTAACCACTCTCTCAGTATATTTGTTTCTTTGCCTAACCTTGAGGTATGACGACTACCAATGGGAGCTGAAATAACTAATATTTTTAACTTAACCAGATCTTGCTACCACTACTATTCGATTCGATGCATATTCTCATAAATAATTCGAAACCCCTTGAAACAGAAAAGAAGACAGCTTTAGCACATTCCTTGGCTTCTCAACTCACCGTTGATGCACCTCGATAGGTCAGTGTTAACTGATTTGTAGCATACTCAACGAAAGTCCCACAAGGGATATACTTGTCCTTGTTACTGCTTTGTCCTTACGCGCTACTATTGACTTGAGATGTTTGAAAAATTAGGTCAGAGTGGAGCTTTTGGTTGGAATTTTGCACTGGATGTCATTTTCATAAGAACCAGTTTGATGACAGTAGGTGTTCGTCTTTGATCTGAGTAAATTAAAAGATTGGATGGTTATGTCTATGGTATCCAGATCCCCAGAGTCTGGCCACATTATAAGTTCTTTTCTCCATTGGCAAATTGTATTTCACACACTTGTACCATTACTTAATATACTGAAATGTGGTCTAGATATGCTCTCTGGGTCTTTGGACCCGTTATCTCGCCTCCCCTGTATTCATAAATACGTAGAGCTTAACTAATCTGGTTTGTTATGCGAATTTTGAATATGCATCGACGGGTTTCTAATATGTGTCATTCAGCGGTTACAAAGAAACATACTACGAAGCATTATTGGCAGTTTTAGCCATGATATTCTGTAAATGAATAAATTTTGAACTTATCAAAGTAAATTGAACCTCCTGTTTTTATTAAAACTTCTTAATTGAGTCACATTAGTGAAACTACGACTCCTCCTTCTCAGTCTGCCTTTTGACGTATTGGTTCAACTTTAAACTACAAATACTTCCACCACTTCGTTGAAATAAATATCGCGGTTTATTTCGATCTAATGAACTTCCCCCTACCTGTTTCTGATTGGCTGTTCTGTCTGCCATCGAGAAAAAATAAAATGAACATTTTACTGTCTTCGATTATTTTATCGCCAGTCACCTGAATTTTGTATTTTACATATTTGGAGGTGCTATTATTTTTAAACTCTTATTGTAATGGCAGAAGTTATTTCGTTTTATGCTCGTGGCCACTTTGAGGAGTAATTTTCTTTATTTATTACGGGAGCTCGCTTGCTCCGACAACTGTGGACGTGTACTCGAGATCTGTGAAATCCGAGATCACGGGTTCGATGTTCGTTGGCAAAGGATAAGTGAGCTGGAGAATTCGAGTCTCTTGTCACGAAGGTTTCATTTTCCTACTTCTCTACGCTTTCCTGGTTAACTTAGAGACCTATAATTGTAGCATAGAGACAGAATGAGGTCGTAGGAGGCTACAGACTTAGCAAATGTTTAAATCTTTCGGACGCATATGAAGCTAATTGTACGGGGACTACCAGCTTGTCATCATTAATTGGATAGTTTTCTTGGTTACCCATTATCTGGAACTACAGAATGAATATAAAGTATCCTCCTGGAACTTCACCAGTTAAGAATATTGATTTTCAATGCGCCCATATGTTAAAACGGTACTCATTGTTTCGCGTCTATTGTCATTTTTCTTCGTCTGTAGGTGAAAGACTCGAGAGTTGGTCGGAGGATATGGACATGCGTATCAACGCTGCAGTGACAGCAGCTCGCAACTCTGGTATCGTTCGTCCGCTTGACGATGTCATCATCATCACCGGGTCCATTGCTGGTGCTGGAAACACCAACACTATGCAGATCTTCCAGGTTAGTTTAGGCTCCAGGCAAGTCGTTTTGATTTTAATTGCATTTGACACACTTCTTTTATCCACAACATTGATCACATTATACATTTGGTATATTACTTTAGGATGGATTCTTACTTTCCTTCATCTATTGGACCACCTAATATAATATTGATTCTTTAAAAGCAGTCATTGAAGTGGAATTGGCAAGTTCTTAGAGTGGAAATATCTGGGATTTTTTGCCCAATTTCTAATCTGTTGTCCTTGATTATCTGCATTGGGGATTTATATGCATATGAACTACTTTGGGGAAGCAAAACAAGAAAGCTGTGCAGCGTTCTGTGTGGTGGCCCGGGGGTGACCAACGACCCACGATACACTTAATTCAAATAAAAAGAGAAGCTGACAGAATCCAGCTTTCTCATATGCCGCGACAACTTAGTTAATCAATTCTCACTCTAGGCGTAAGTGAACGTTAGGTGTTCCTCCTTTCTGGGCAACTTAGTCACCTGAATGAGGTTTAGTACTCGCATAATTTATAAGCTTTGCTCTGTGGATTTTATTCTTCCCTGGCAATTCTAATGCCATTGTGTCTACTGTCGTCCTGTCTAGACCAGCTTATTACGTGTCACGTGGCGTCAACATTCCTCTCGGAGAGGCATTTCTACTTCTCTATATTTCATTAAAGGATATTATTCACTACTTTTCCCTTGATAGTGGAGATCAAATAAAGGGGTTCGTATTACCCCTATTTTTTATTATTAATCCTATTTTAATTGTGGGATTATGTTTGAATAATGGGAACAGTCCAAACTAGTCCATTAAGGAAATAGATTTACTGGCTGCGGGATTTGCTATGCCATCACGGTCTCTCTGTCTGGGTCACTATTAAGGATTC
The DNA here is from genome assembly GCA_000469805.3 of Hymenolepis microstoma. Taxonomy (NCBI): domain Eukaryota; kingdom Metazoa; phylum Platyhelminthes; class Cestoda; order Cyclophyllidea; family Hymenolepididae; genus Hymenolepis; species Hymenolepis microstoma. The sequence continues at coordinate 817,202 of LR215995.1, read as the reverse complement.
GCACGTGATTTACAAACAGAGTTTTGAGTTCACTTTGTGTCCAGGTCATGTGTGAAGGAATTAACTTGGCTGGTGTTTTCCCTTGGTGTGACTAATTCTTCACCATTGGCAATGAATATCGTTTCATTGTTAAATGTAAAATTCATCCAACCACAAAGAAAACAGAGGACATGCATGAGACATTGCATGCTTTTTTTTCTTTCTTCAAAACTTGAATGCGCCTGCCTGCAAGGAATCTAAATGATACAACAAAATGAGGACGACCAACAAATTATGATGATGTCGTATTAAAAACCCTGATTGGTTCATTTCCCCGGTAAACTATGCCTATGGCCAACTGTACATTCTGGGCACATTGATAAGTTCCCACTGCATCATTTTTCCCAAAAAGGCAAAGATGAACTGAGAATCACGTGCATTCTTCCCTAGATCTAATTGTTACTGTGTGGGGGAAGTCAATAATTGTCTCCAAATCAAACTTCCATTTCATCCCTTAAGCCAGGTCTTATTCTTCGGAAACTTCCTCCGCGCATTTGGTGGGATGTGGTGGAACATAGTGCATTACGAATAGCTGGCACCGAGTGAAATAGTTACATACGAGGTTTTTTCGTTGTCAACAATTAGTAAAAATAAACCAGAAATTAAAAGACGAACATCCAACTTTATTTAACAGGGATAATTTTTCACCGTGGCGTCGTCATGCCCTGCCAACCACTTCATCCCCCAGAAACCAAGAATGACTACCTTCCAACGTCATCTGAAATTAAATTGAGAGGTTCCATCACTTCCTCTCTGTTCCCCTGACCTTGCCCAATTCGATTATCACCTTTTCAGATCCACAAAGTATACTCTAAATAGAAGCTACTTCGAAGCGGAAGTGAAAGGTTATTTCAATTCTAAGTAGCAAGTATCTTTGGTCAAAAAGAGATCGCAGACCATAAAAGCAGTGGGGAATAGTTGGAAATGATGGCTGAAACAATATATATATATATATATACATACATACATACATACATATATATGTATATATATATATATATGTGTGTGTGTGTGTGTGTGTGTGATGTAGAAAGTAACGTTTTTGTGTTGTTTTTAAATGCGCGATTTCTTATTGGTTCCCTTAGTATTTTGCTGCGGTCAACGCTTTTTTTTAATTTAGTAGGATCTCCTGAGTGCGTTTTATTCCCATTCGGTTTTTATGCATGGCATATTTGTGCCATGCCGTTTCCTTAAATAAATTAATTTTTTGTAATCTCACATCATTGAACTGTTGATGTGTAAATACTTGTATCAATTTACTGTTAAATTTGATAATTCAACGACTTATTAAAAAAATCGTTCGGTTTGAGCGACCCTTAGGTGGGAAGGGCTTTTTTATCATTCATCTTCATTTGGATAAATGACATTTTAATGTCTGTCAGGTCTGTTGCCCTTCCATTAACTAGTTTCAATCAACACGAATGATCATTCCAACAACCGCCCCGGAATTTACCACGCTGGGTATTATGTGTTGACGCTATAGGAATTTGGGAAGGTAAAATAAGGTTATGTACAGTTAATGCCATCGACAACCGGATGCATGGTTAAAGTTGATAATTTGGTTCGTTGGATTCGGGATATGTAGTTCTCACTTCTCAGGTCTGAATAATGTGTCCCTGTTTTTTCTTTAAAAAGGTACTTATAAGAGACTCGTTAAATCACACATGTGGAGCTTCCGGTGTTTTAATCGTCCTTGTCTCTGTTGTTGAGCTCTGGAAGTATCTGTTTGTTCTTGTGTTTAAATGACAGGCCTTTTCCGCAAACACTCGCAAATGATTGGCTGGTTTGCCTCTTAAGCCTTATTTTTGCATGAATTTGGAAATCCAAAATTTACACTTCTTCAACTCAAGTGTCAGGGTACTCGTAGGCTCGAAAACTATCCAATTGAATAAATTAAACAATCCACAGTAAATAGTTCAAATTTGTATAGGAAGAGAATGGGAAGTCGCACTGAAGGGTTGATTTCACGTGTGTCTAAACTTCCTGATTTAAAACTTAGATACTTCACAAGAAAGTCTGCCAATAATTTAGTTAATCCACGAAATCTTCTCAATACTTTCCAGAGTTGACTGATCAAAAGATAGCATTGGGTGATCGGTTAATCGCATTTCGATGCGGCTGTCTCCAGGTAGGCAAAGAACTGATCTTTGAGGAATTTTAAGATGGCTCGCTGTTTTTAGGTGGAATGCAATTGCCACTGACAGTTCATATGCTGTGTTTCTTATTAGCTGTCATTTCTTCAGAAAAAAAAACTTTAATCTAAAAATTAAAAGCTCGATTTGTCGGGTTGAAAAAAAAAATGTGGGCTCAAAGGAAAGCAATTCAAAAAATTGAATCTCATTAATTCAGGATAAAAAGTTCGCTTGACAGTTTTCTCGGCGTAGTTGTGAATTGGGTGGTTTCTCCTGTGCTTACATTCCTGGGATGCTTTAGAAACATCCCCCCTCAAATTTAAATTATTCGAGTCACAATTTTTTGCATTTTCTGGGCGTTCCTCTTCTGCAAAGTCAGCATTAATTGAAAGTTGGCCAACAGTGCCGTGTTCAGCAGAATGTCCTCTATGGTCGGCATTATTGGAATTCACCATGAAGGCCAAGAAAAATCTCGGGGTTACTAACGGATATCTGGCAATTTAGTTAATGGCTAAACAAAAATGATAGCTTTTCTCCTCTTAAATTTCGCAGTCTTGTCGAATGAAATCACAATTGCATTTAATCTGCTTTAATTTTTCTTCATGCGAATTCAAAACAAATCCTGACTGATATATTCATTGATTCAATAGCCTGGCGTCTTCAATTATTGCTTTATTTAAGGGGAAAAATGAATTGCTTTTTGAGAGTTTTGCCTCGGTCTATTTTCATCGTTTGTATTAATGGAAGAATTGGCACTCCGAATGCCGCCTGACCAAGGTCAATTATTTATTGATCAATCGAACTCCAGTAGCAGTTGCACTTGCAATTGTTGAATTGTTTTATTTTCATATCTTTTAGGTTCCAGGCGAAAAGAGCTCATTAAAAGTCGTTTCATCAAAGCACAAACTTTACTACTCAGATCTTGATCTTCAAGAACTTCGATTAGCCGATAGGAATGGAGACATAGAGCACTTCCAGCGTGGGCCCAATGGAGTAGATATTCTTCGTTGTCCTCTCTGATTTGGTGCTCATTATTAAGGCCAGTCTGCGTGTATCTGTGAACGTCTCCTTTCCATCACACCCCTCTCCTGATCATTTGATCTGCGAGAATCATCGACCTTCGATTATTCTTAATAAAGACATCACATTTGGATCAATAAATAAATCCTTGGAAATACAACACGTACTAGTTTTAAATATATGGGATTTTAGGAGGCTGTCAGCAATGTGTACGAAGTCAGAGATCACGAGACCAATGCACATCCAGTAGTGTCCGTGACCAGCAGTTCTAACCAATTTAGTGTGAACTTCCATAATACTTTCTCTCTAGCCTGATCAATTGCTGTAAATACCTTTCCTAATGGTTCTTATCATCGATGTGCACGTCGATAGTGTAGTGGTGTCAAATGTACTCTTCTGTGAAGTCAGATCATAGATTCGATGTCCATCCCTTCTCATTCAATGAGCGGGATAGCCAGTCGCTCTGGTTGTGTTTTATCAAGAAGGAAGTGGCGTATTTTGGATTTCTTATCAGAAATTTTATGGCATTACGCCTCTATCCAAGAAGATTGTTGAATATCGCTCTTCTAAAAGAATATTTTTGATTATAGGGTCGAATTTATTTCAGCCAGATTTGGCACTCAGTTTCTGATCCTTACTTATTTCCCGGTGAAGGTACATATCCACGATATTTAGAGCTGTTTTGCTTTAAAAAGGGATCGAGCTCGGTCGTTTTGATTATTCCGATTATTGAGACTAAGATATCGAGATTCGTAATCATGGAGACCAATTCTTCCTACCCTTTTCCAGAAAGTATATCGTTATGCATTTGCTTGTTCGTAAAGTAAAATTTGTATTGGCCTTAGGCATAAAGCGGTTTGTCACCCATTAGACAGGAGGGCCACTGTGTTCGAGGGTACTATTTGCCAAATTTTATTATTTCACATTTACTAGACAATTGGGCCGTTTGGAATGTACAAGTCACATTGATGGACTGGAGGGTTTGGTCTATCTCACAACCTATTCTAGTTATCGATCTACCGTTAACGTTATTTACTTGTATCAAAGAAGCCTCCACGGTTGAAATCGCGAAGCGGAAAATGTGCAGATACGTGGTGGCGTTAATTTAATTAAGGCCCGCAAATGTAGCAGCTGGGTGAAATTTGCTTTCGGAGAACGAAGATTTCGACAAAGGTATTGTTATACGTTCCAGTTGAACGAAGAGAAGAGATAAATTCGAGAAATTATTGATTGAACAGTCGTTTTTTAACTGAAAAAGGCAAGGGTGATGGGAAATATATTCACAATATAAAACGATTCTTTAAAGATTTGACTTATACTTCATCTTAAAATTGCTATCAATAGGCATAGAAATGATAGAACATTTTAGAAAGTTTGAATGAGAAAGGAAAAAGTCCAGAAAGGCAAAATTATATTTCTTCTGACTTATGTTGGCTAGGTTGAACGTTTATTTCATCACTATTTTATTTGCTTTGGAGTTGTATTTACAAGTTTCAATTTCTCCATTTTTAGCAACTGTGATGTCTGTCTTATCACTTCCGCTGTGAAGAATTTTCCTGAGTTTTAGTCTTCGCTTTTCAACTGAGAAGCATCCTTCATTTGTCGCCGAAAGTAACCGAAGTAGGATCTATTTGGAATCGAAATAGATCAATCGATAATCTAAATGATAAAAGATTGTGGTAAGCAGATTTTTCTAAAAGACTTTACTGCTATTAAAAGCACCTATTTCAGGAAATCAGTCGATGTCCGATCAGCATGTTTTAAAAAAGTCATACAAACTTGGATGGGTATTAGGTGATGAACCAGAAAAGTTATAATCTACTGCTCAAATGTCACAAATGAACTTGTTTGCTAATGGGGACATCTAATCGAAATGATAGAAACTCCATCGTCATCTCTTTTATACTGCATTATCGATTATTGAATTCCCACCCTCAACTTGGATGTGTAAGGCCACCTGTGGAGAAGTCGCTAATGCAATTATTGGCTAGCCAAATAGCCAGTAATTTATCGCCTTTTCAAGGCCATTTAAGTAAATTTACTTTGTAGATGAAATGGTCGTTTGAGCTTTGAATCTTCCTTTTTCCTCGTCTTTGAGTAGCTGTAGTCTTAATAAAGGGTTATTGAGGAGTTATCGAATTTGCATTGTATGGAATTGAAATGTGAATGCACTAAAATGTATAAAAACTTTCCTGAGTGGAAACTCGAATTCTATTAACATGTTAATTAAATCGTGAACATGCGACATCTGACTTACCAGAAAAACACTACAAGATTTCAGCCGCAGTGTGTAAGTTAATCCGACTGTATAAAATTGGTAAATCAATATAACGGTTTTAAGAAGCAGCAAAAGTGTATAGGCATTATTATATTCGAATTATTCCTTTGTTAGACAGAAATTTTGCCCAACTAAACTAACTTAGAATCCTTTTTCTTCTACGACTGGACTTATTAAGATTGTGCTGTTTGCAATTTTATATTAAATATCGGGTGTGCGATAGACTCACCTCCGCGTGGTGCACCCTGGGCAACGTATACTCATACGTCACAAAAGTCTATAAACTGGCAGTTGACCCGACTGCTGTATGGCATCTTCGACCATTTCCATAGCACTCATCTCACCTTTTTTCTCCACATTTGTGTCTGTCCCTTTTACATCTGTGAATCACTCTTCTGTTCTCCCTCTCCACTTTTTGTGACTCTGACGTTTCTCCCTTCTGTGGAGCCCGAAATCAACTAAAGGGCTAATGGTAACTATCAAGAACCTGCCATTTGATATAAATAAGTACTAAATGTGTTCACAATTTTCGATATTTGGGTTTGTTGTCTAAATCAAGTCATGATGGATGCTCTAGTAATGGCAGAATAGCTAAAACTTACTCCTGCTCAAAATTATACGTAATCTACTTTCGATTTCTCAGTATTTTCGGAGAAAACAAGTCTTAGATGGACAGTCTCAAAGTTAACTATGGTCATATTTGATAAGTAGACCAGTCAGATCATCATTTAGAGCAAGCAGCTAAAAATGTGAAGCTATTTTGTGATGAGTCGTTCAAAATTTAAATTGATTCATTAGAGTACCTACTCCTCACCCACTGTCAAAAAAACAAACTCCTTTTTTAAGCAAAAATCCAAATCAAACAAAACGAGTTTATCTGAGTTGTTAGGAGAGCGAGCTGAATTGAGTTTAGAATCGTCAAGGCAAAATGAAAGCACGCCAATTATCAGATAATTTTTTCGCTGACGCTGTCAACATTTTTTCCAAGTTTTCTTTCCCTTTTATTATTAAATTTCTTACCAGTGCAAAATTCGACTGAGACAATTAGATACCGTTCTTCTCAACCTCTATTTGTGTATTTCCTGAAATCCACAAATTTATTACATTAATTAAAGAATGCATGCTACCCACACTCAAATCTCTGCATGCATTTACATTTAGCATCTAATGACCATCTTAAGAGAATAGATTTACCACTTGGAAATTGTTATTTGATGAATAGAAGTGCCTTTCATAGATTAATACCTTTTATGAACGAATACTATTAATAATAATAATAATAGTTGTACTCTAAAACATCAACTTGCCGTCTATTGACACTTGGATGAGATGAATATACCGAATTTTCACTCTAAGGTAGCTGTAAATAGGCTCCTTTAAACTTTATAGACGTCAAATGGCATTCCCAGGCTTTGGGAACGAATTCTGGAGTTTGAAATTAAGAGCAGCTATCAGTATTTTAAAAAAATTATCGCCTGTTAGTATGTTGTAATAGCCTAAGGCAGAAAAATGAAACCAATTTAATTGATAATGAAGGTATGGCAATCGAAAAATGAGTGTATTCAAAGTATTAATGAGGTCTTCCTTCATTTAGCCTTCAGATACGGACTGAAAGATAGTAACGTAGTTCAGCTTCCCAAATTCTTATTTCTAAATTCGTCATCAGCATCACTGTTCGAATTCTAGTCCACTATTTCCCATGCTAATTCACAGCTATAATTCACTTTCCTTCAGGCTGAGAAAGCAGGTTTTTCTGCACTTGAACCGAGTCGTTCCTCGGCTACTCCTACACCTTTGTTGGAAATAAGCATCTTTCGTTTGAATTGTAAATGTTTGGCTTCCTTGCAATAAATAATGGCTGAAGTAAACTAAGACAGTATTTTTCAAGTACCTCTCATTCGGGGCCTCCCTCTTTCTGAGTCTCCCCTCTTCAACTATCCCCCCTAGTGGTCAAAATTCATTAATTATTTACAAATACTAGCGGTATGGCATGGGGACGTGAACCTCTGACTTGTTAGACAAGCATATTACGGCTCTATGTTTAATAATAAACCAGCAAAGCAAGGATGGTACTATCACTTACCATTACACTTTCTTCTATCTAACTCCTAACATATGGGTGCCCCTTGAATATGGTTTCGCTCAAATGGAATCATATTAGAGGTTAATTGAGTTAAATTTAATCTCATGCCCCCGAAGCAAGCCACTAATAAGCTTACCTGCCTATGTCATATATGTGTTGCAGAAACACTGGGGGATTTCCCGGTCTTGAGCCAAAGAACTCTCCACCCTCTGCACATCCTTTTGGTTCACAAAATTAATTTTTCCAGAAAATTATGGTAGTACAAATACATGTTAAGTCAACTTATTTAGTAATGATTAGCATTAATTTTAGTAATAAACGAAATCAATCCCTTTGCCCAGTAGTCACTTTAAATAAAAGCTTTAGTGGATACACGCATAAACTACACATAATTTGCATCAGACGAGGCAGTCCTGTTAGGTATGTTCGCACATTAAGCCCTACACTTCTATAAATTTTCGGTATTTACATGAATCTATTCGTGCTTATTTTAATAACTATCAATAGATTGTGCCAAAGATACTAAACTGGATTTCATTTTAACTCTAACACTTATGAACTGAGGTAAAATTATGTTTTATTTAGTAGAATTCAAGCAAATGTTTACGTCGACTGAAACTGGTAAAGCGTCTTATCTGCAGTGGCAGTAAATAATTCTGACCTAACATGATGTGTATCAAAATGTTCATATTAGTATTTAAAATGCATTTAGTAGAGGTCTTTTTAAATTTGAAAAGTAAAATAGATTAAGTGAAGAAAGTGCACTTAAGAAATTTTGACCTAATTCGCGAACGTTCACCCCTTCTCTCAAAATGCGTCACCAAACATCTGTTATGACTCATTCAGTGCGCAAAATTGCGTAGGAGGCGAAATAAAACCTTGGAGAGTGCACATAGCTAGATGAATTTGGTCAGCGGTTTGGAGGCTGCTCAAATCCAATTGGTTGGTTATTTTGAATAGGTAGACGTTGACATTTTGTTACCTCTTCATCTATCCCTCACAGGGAAAGGGTGGAGGGGGTGGGGGAGGATTTGACCGAAGTTGAATAAAATTAAGGCAGTATTATTATCACGAGGTTTAGCAAAAGGTCAGAATCTATCCATTTATAGTGTTATTGTTATTGGCCATGGCAAAGCAGGAAAATCTTGCAAGTTGGATCATGTGAGAGCGTCTAATGAAAGGAGACGACATGCAAGTCCAAAAAACTGTGCAACTATTTAAGAGGAAAGTTCCTGAGTTTAGGACCTCAAGATTGCTGTTTTATTTGAATACCGAAGTCATTTATCATAAGATTTACAACTTACCCTGCGTTGTCCTGATATTCAAATTTGATTAATTATCTTCCAGGTTTATGAATGAGCTTACGTCCACTCAAAACTGTTTTTTAGGTATTTATTTATGCCACCTCCATTCATTTGCATTTTTCCAACAACTGGACCATCGAGGTTTTCATCAATTATAAAGTGCGTGCAATAAAGGTCAAAGAGGTAGCATTTTGCTGAATGAGCTATTGGCTAACTAAATTGTTCTAGAATGTAAGTACTCCCCTACTCCTTCAACGATCATTGAATATAAACAGCAATAAATGCATTATGAATAGAGAAGTGTAATTAACTTACAAATAATTAAAGTCTGCAAATATAGGAGAATCTCGATTAACTTGACAAGAGATTTCATCCCTTTCCTTTCGTTTAGATCTTCGAATTCATGCCATTTTCTCACTTTACACTCCTTTTTTTAAATATTCAAAGCCATAATGAATATCGCAGATATTTTATCTCACTAGTTTATAATAGCATAAAACTAGTTCCGTCAGTACCTGCTTCTCTCATTAATTTAATGGTGGCGTTAATAATAAAATTAATTAACCTCCTGATTCAAATCACCGAGATTCCTCACCGTGTTTAATAAAGTTCTACAAACAGCGTTCCCTTTTTTCCTTTCATATTTTGTGGTGAAGACCATAAGATGTTGAAGGATAATAATTCAGTCAGACTATGACTAAATAGGAAGCTCACTGTCAGTTTATTATTTTACAACTTTGGTCAATTCAAGGGCAACCGCCCTCTACGATCTTCAGAGTTCACAGAAGAGCACATTGACCGACCATTAATGAATGGGATGCTAATGCAGCATGGTCTCAAGACTACCGACTACAGAATGACGCCCTTATGAGTAGTCTTAACACCGTCAGCATTCGACGGCAGGTAAAAGTCTGGACTCATTAAATGTTCAAATATCCTCCCATTTTCAATATTCTGGCATTCATTTCAAGACAGGCACTTGAATTTAGATTGAGTGACCTTCACCAGTTTATTATTTAATAGTAAACATCAATTGGTATTGTATTTAATATTTCAGAAAAATAACCACGAGCGCTTGTACTTTGCCAAGTCATTTGGATCTACCAGTTAGTTAAATGTCAATGCCATTTAAGATAATCAACCTCCTCGTGGTGATAACCACAACATCCCAGAGTAATAGTAATCCTGCAAGTGGCTCTTATGAGTCATGCCCAAAGGAAGCGCGCGATAGTTTGTCAAGATTCAGCTAGCCAATAATAGTGGGCCCGACCGAGCCAATTAGATGGGCCGGACGCAACTGTTGTGTCCTTTGGCTCAATGACGTGAATTACTATTGTCAAAGAAAGTGAAAGATATTTCCAAGGTTATTGGATTATTCTATTTTCGCTTCACATATTAATATGCATGTTATTTCCAACTCACTACTGAAATTCAGCTTCGACTTATCTACTTTACCTAATAACCAATTTTCTATCCTGTTGGAAAATATGTGCAGGCAAGCTATTAACCTTGATGAATAAAATATTTAAGATATTTTTTCCTGGAATAATCAATAACCTTTAACAGTTCACAATTTTAACTAAATATCGGTATATAAAGTTCTATAATTATTAAATTTTGCTTCCCTTTCCAACTTCAGGGATATTTTAGGATTACTAACTGGAATTTCGTTAATGTGTCATATTCGTGTTCGCCAGGCACAACATACGCCTGCAGTTTTATCTTTTTGATTTGATTGCTTTTGTTTGTATTTTAAGGTAAAACTACTCTGTTCAGTAAGAGTTCAGAAGTTTGATACGTTCTTAAATCAACTCTCTTACATCTTAGGACAAGTAATGACAGATGAAATGGGAGGACAAATTTTAAGACTTTTGTGAATAATAAGATAAATGCTAATCACATTTTGCACGCTTTGTTTAAAGATAAAATGAAGCGATTCATTTCCACTTTATAACTCAACATCTTATTTCAAAATAGGTTGTTATTGAAATTGATTTGATCGCACTGGCTTATCTTCATTTAACCTCGTTTAATGAAAGGAAAGAAGGGCTTTTTCGCGTGTTATTTTTTTGTCAAGTTGAAATTCAATTTCAGGAGAAAAAGAGCATGACTTAGTGGCAGCTTTTACTGGATTCAAAAGAAAACTTTCAGCAACTATTTCTCCAGACGATCTCCCAAGTCGAAGAAGGAAAGGCATAAGTTAGCGTCAATAATGCGAAACTTATTGAAGTTCAATTCGAACCATGTATAGTGTAAAGTATTTAAAATTAGTTCGTTTAAACAATTAAAGTGTTTAGTGCTATTTTCATTAATACTGGAAAGAAAATGTAAAATAAGTTATAATTTACCCTTTATATAGCTAGAATTTAAAAATATGGCGGCTGTGCATTAAATGACTTTTACCTTCGAGAATTTCTTGATTGATATCGCACGCATTTTCACATAATGAATGTGCTACGGTGTTTCATACCTCAGACCCCAAGATTCAGGATCTATCTCCCCTCCCCTCATGTTTCCGGAGTAATTCACATCCGAAATACACCACCAGTTAATTAGATTGATTGGTTGCTCCATCTCTGTTCTCCTTGCCTAAGTTAAAATGATATCCATCTCAACTCTACTGCCAATTGGAAGGGTAAACGAGTCTATAAAGCCAGTTTGACTAGCGTAAGAAACACTGAAATCGCGTACGAATTGTGAAACTTGAATTTAAAAGTGAGAAGATGTGAACTACCTACTCGCACCGTCTATTCGAGGCCCTACGAATAAGCATTTATGGACATGCTGTCAGCCGATTTCAGGTTGAGAAATAGTACTTCTTTAAGCAAAACCATTAAAAAGTATCTTTCTTAAACAAAATGGGATACAAAGCAAGTGGTAATGAGCTCTTAAAGAAGATATAAAATTCTTGTTCCTAAAATTAAACAGAATCTTTATTTGTATGGTATGTTTTCAAAATGTCTTCAAATAACTTGGTAGCACTTGAGATACCGGGCACTCACTAAATTCACTTAGTACTTACCGCCTCTCTCTGACTGCAATGTTCAGCCTATTTAAGCGGAACAGATTTAATATTCAGATTAAAACTAAAAGGCAATTAATGCCGTTGCCACCGCAACAGAACATTATAATAGTGAAATGCCAACATTCTATTAAGAAATAGGACAGTCGAGTGGGAAATTGAGAACAATTTTAGTTTTAAGGACGATATTCACACAAACACAATTTACAAAAGGTTGCAGCTATGCCCTCCTTACAAACCTTATGCAAATTAATATGAACATGAGAAATTCACCGTTGAGCAATAAAGATATTTAAAATTATACTCACTTACCATAAAGGTGCACATTAGTTCCTTGACGCCTGAGAAAGAGTGTTAGAGCTAGATCAGCAAGTACCGAGGTCACCAGTTTAGGTGTTACTTAATGAGTGGACCAAATACACTGTAACATGTCTGAGCAAATTTGAAAACTATAACCATCTACCATTCATATTGCTGTTAGAGAGATTTTGTACCTCTAGATTTGTCTATGCTCACACGCGGAAACTGAATACAGGTGAAATTTACAATTGTTCTTCTCCTGGGTTACACATCCCAATTTTCTTAAGCCCTGGACTGATTCGTTGGTCATGTTCCAAATCGCCAAACATTCCTCTCGGATGTTCTGTTTCGGAAAACACGAGTTACTAGAGCGATCTTTAGTTATGTTTGGGGAATTAACTCGATTTAATAGATATCTTCTGATTTGGAGAAACATGAAATATGAAACCGTCAATCTCTCATATCTACGCTCAAACATTACTAAAATGAGCGTAAATGCTGAAATTTAATTTTTCAAGCAGTTTTACAGGGTTCAGGAGCAATGTTCTTTCTACTAACGTAATTAAGTAGCAATTGCGTGTCAAACTGTATCAGAATTACCGAATTCATTTATCATTTGGAGCATCCTCGAAAACCTCAAACTATTAAGTAGAGTGCTTTGTATTCCATCGTAGTTACCATGGCAACTTTATCGGTTGCTGTATTATTAGTTCAAACAAGACTTAGAGGCAAAGAAGACGTATACAAAGAGACACCATATTCTTATTTAAAACCTGCCGAAATTTACGTCCTTTTGTACCTATTACTCAAACCCCTATCAGTCATGCAACTGCCCCCTCTCACTTAAAATTATATATCTTCACTCATGCCTTAAGCACATCTTTGACCAACTGACTCATATTGACTGGATTTGTAAGTCCACTCGCACACACAATCACTCTCAAACACGCTTGTCTTTCGTATGTTCTTACGCTTTTCTTCCTCTGTCTCGTATCTCTCCATCTTGGTCGCCCTAATCCTCATCGTGCTTTATTCATTCATTCTTGGAAGCGTTTTTTTGCTGCTGTTAGTTTTGTATAGTCTTAGTTTCTTCTAGCTCATTAGTCCCTACGGCTTGGAGGTCCAATAACTTGGTAGCTCCTAAATTGGTGACCTCAGGTCCTATTACTGGAGCACTAGATTTAATCATCTTAAATTATTCAGCTAATCTACATAGCCCAGTGCATTGCCTCGTTCTGTGTATGATTCATCCGCCTACCCGTGAGCCGTTTATCGATTTTCCGCGGTTATCTAGTACCTGAATATTTGTTATTCAACTCCAATTAGTCTGTTAATCAGCATATTTATTACAAAATTTTATCTTGGCTCTAGAAATACGAACCTGGTCATCGTTTCCATCGCATTTCATTCGAATGCTAACTTAGTCATCAAAGTTAAGAAGGAATATAACTCAAATATGTTTCTCCTTCATAAGATTTCTCAACAGCTGGTTACCCTGCACTAAGGGCAGCCTGAAATGTGCAGCACGTATACGCCCACTGCTGTCACCAAAAGAAGTAGCCATTTAATGGAATCTCGTTTCTGCAGTTATTAAATGTGGAATAGTTTTCACCTAAATCTCTGCATATTGAGATCCGATCACTCTTCTCATTCAAGACATACTCGCTTATTAAGACGCCTTAAGATGTACTCCGTTTCATCTTTAAAAAGGAGGCTGACATCAGGATCAACTTCTCACCTAATCGCCTACGAATTTGAGCTTTAACGGCATGGTAGCCATAGATTACACTTATTTATAATAATCTGAGGCAGTGGTCTAGAGAAATCAACAATTTTCTCTCTTGTCAAAAGATTTAATGCTCACCGACATTAAATATATCTCTGCTGTGCTAAAACAATAAACACTGAATGGCTTGGGTAAGCATCTGCTACAATGTAGGAGACGGAACAGAAAATCTGAATTGTGAACGTGAGTTACCCACTTGGAAAATCCAAAAAATTATACGAAGTGCCACACATTGATACCCTGATGGTGCTCTCCGCATAGTCATTTCTGTTGCTTTCCATAACTAAAAGTTGTTGTGTAATGCTGTAGATTGTGTTATTAATAACTATAGTCTGATCTCGTATTGCAAATATTTTATCGATAGTCTTTCCAATTTAATTAAAATTAATTAATTGATTATTCACAAATAAATGCTTTTCATTTCAAATATTAAGTTGAAATAAGAGATTTCTATTATTCATGCTAGGAAAGGGAACACATTTGAGGCTAGCATTCAGGCCGACGCCAGAAAAAGTGTATCGAGGTTGCATGCCAAAGTTCTTGTGCCCTTCCATATAATTGTTGCAAATACGCAGTTTTTGGGTTATTGTCACCGATCGTGCAAGTGGGCATTCATTTCTTTCGCGCAACTTATAAGAGAAAATAGACGTGTACATTTTTTTCGAGATTTTGTCAAATAGATAGACTATTCCAAAGCTCTTTTGGCTCTTTCTCCTGCCAAAATAGACCTCAAAACTGTTAAACATGTATATTTTGATATAAGACACAGTGATCAAAGTCAATGCACCATGTTGCACACAAGTAACGCTTACAATTGGTACTTGGGATATCTAGTAATACTAGTGACCTAGGTGAAAAATGGTATGGCTAAATCCCCATCCCGCGAGGAGCTAATTGACGTTGTTCTAATGCTAATTAACAGAGAGAAGAAGAGTTTGTATTGGAGCTGCTTTGAAACTGTTGACGTTCTCTTTCTTTGGAACTGAGGAGAATAAGGGCTAGAAGGTGAAATAAACTGTAACAAAAATGGGATTAAAAGAAATTCTCTCATGAAACGGACATCCAATGCATTCGTTTCACAAGGGCCTCGAAAATATTAATAACTTTTCAAGTACCTTAAAGGTCAAACATGTGAAAATCGATCTCCACACAACTTTTCAGCATTAACGACTAAAATTTTCTTGTTTTAATATTTCCTCCTTTCTGTAAATGTAAAATTGAAAATCTATATATCTTCCTGTCCTATCGTGTCCTAAAGCGACGTATTAAGGTTTGTACTACGCTCTTGACAAATTTTCCTTCTACTGGAAACGAAACGGCCTTTTGAGCACAAGGTCTTGATTAATTACTTTAAAATCAATTTTCATACGGGTGTACTTTGTTAAGATCTATTTAATAAGATTTTTAGACTTCAAAAATGTGTAAATATTGCAATAGCAAAATATTTTGTCATGAGAAGAACTGTTTCTATTTGGTTGGAGCTAGTTTTAAATAGGGCATTTTGAGTGTTCTGAAATTTTGTTCCAAATTTATGCCTGCTTGTATTATTTATGAGACTTTACACTTAAAAACGCCTATTTTTAATAAGGTCGAATTTTATGGTACAGCCAACCATAAAAAGTCTTTTAATTGGCATTTCGAATGAATGAAAATAAATTAGCTCTAAATTCGAAAGTGCTTCTAGGAGGACACCCCCCATTCGCCATAAGCTGCGTTGAAATCAAGACGAAAAAGACCAAGACTCATCACGCCCAAGCAATTCGTTATTAAGAGACATTGTTGAAATTGTACTCACTGTGGTGTCTATTATACACGCCGTCATCAAAATGGCGTCAGATATCAACAAAATGGCGTGAGGTCGGGCGTAGCAACAAAAGAGTACCTATTCCCGATAGTTCGAATTCATTGTGTACATTTTGAACGCAATTACTACCGATATTTTGCCCATGTGATAATCGTATCCCAACATTGTTTGTGAGCAGTGGTTTTCATGCTGTTGTTGAGTCCAATAAATGTCCAACACCAAATCAGACAAAGAATACGTGAGACATTGCATGCTGCTTGAATACTTCCAAATATCTTAAGCCATTACTGATAATTAAGCCCAATGTCAAATTTGGACTAAAAGATTGAAATTGGACAAGATAAATTTAAATGATGCACCAAGATGAGGGCTACCTCCAAATTTCGATGATAACAACGTATTAAAATACCTGGTTGATCAGATATTCAGCTAACTACGGTTAACTGTACAATTGCAATTGAGGCGCGCATTGGTAAATTGAACAGGAATTTTGGTGTCACAGCAACAACTCTCCCCAGAATAGCGAAGATGAGCTGAGAAACACGAGCATTTCTATGTTTTTCAAGGCGCAAAATTCGCACGTTTTATGTCGAGCTGCTACTGGAGGCGAGAAGTGGATCTTTTACGACAATATTAGTGGGAGAAACAATGTTTGACTTCAAATCTAACACCTATTCCACCCCCTAAGTCGGGGTTGAACCTTCAGGGATTCAACTATGTATTTGGTGGGAAGCATATGGAATAACCTGTTACGAATAGCGAAAACCGAGCAAAACAGCCACAGTCGAAAGTTATTGTCAAGAAATTGGATGACTAAACCAGAAATTAAAAGACAGGAGAGGAATAATTCCTCAACTGGACAAATGGCAGTTACCTCCCAAGACAAAGCAAAAATAACCTCCCTCAAAAATTACAGGAATTAAATTAAGAGTCTCTGCCACATTCCTCATATTCGCCAGACCTTGCCCCATCCCATCATCAACTTTTCAGGCCGAAAAAATGATAGCGAAGTGTAACTGATGTGGGAAACCGCTTGAACAAATATTTTCATTAAACAGCAAATCCTTCAAAGAGCTCACCAGAAAACAACAGGAGCAATGGAAAAGAGTTGCAAATGACAGAGGAGAGGATATCATATTACTATAATATACATGATGTGAAGATAAAAAAATCATCTAATGTTTTTGAAATGCACGATCTCTTATTGAGGCCCCAATATGTGAAACGATATTCAAACATTTCCATCCCTGCCAAATCAACCATTTATTAATTTACCCAATGTATTTAAATCTGGTGCTTACAAAATTTCACTCTCTTGGGTTCCTCTAGTTAATTTTTTTAAGAAACTATGCATGAAGATCACTTTAGAAATGCTGAAAATTCCCCTATGAAAGACTGTTTTTGTGCGTTAAAAAGTTAACGCCCTCTTCAGAAAACATGTGAGCTTCCAAGCTCTCACAATTATTATCACCTTCGAAAATCACAATTCTTTAGGACTCAAATGCGTAATCGAAGGCAAAATTACGATCGTTCTAGTGCATGTTGGCAATCAATCACTCAATCACATATATAAGCAAATTGTACTCAGGATGAGATTTAATTAATTTCGCCAAATACTTGTACACGCACAAGCCGTGGGACGCGAGGAATTAGATGAATCATTCTTAACTATGCGAATGAGTATCACAAAGCCCTCTATGTGTAGACAAAGACATGGGAAAAAGGAGCTCGTCAGTCTTAACAATATTCACGTTGGGAAGCTTCCTAAAGTAAAATGTGGGTGCATCGAAAAGCCAATAGATAAAGTGCACCACTGCTTCTCTTACGAGAATGGTATTTCGCCATCGCCTGGGGCGTGAAATTGCAAAATTTGAATGTGACAGTTTTCTCGAACACAAGTGTGATCTAGACTAAGTACTTTAAGGTCTTCAATACAGCCAGAGAGAATATTTTACGGTAAAATAACACAAGACACCAATATTATGGCGTTGATTATCAAATGCCCTTTTGACACCAATAAATTGCCTTCGTAAAAGCTAAGGTCAAAGATTCAAGCACAGTCTCGAAGTAGAAGTACGAGAAGGCAGAAACTGACAGAGAAACTGATATAATTAGTAGTGCACATACAAATATCCCGTTGTTACATATTTCTTCATGAATTGTTATTAAAAATAGTCCGAAAATCGCAATTCGAGCTAAACAATCGACCAAAATTTCCTTTTTTCAAGCTGTGATTGGCTTCTGTTCAGTGGTTTGAGGACAAGTGTGCAGATAATTGTCGGCGCTCCGAAGAGCGGTAATAGGAACGGCGAGGCCTTTGTTCTCTCGGTAATGTGTAAGAATATCACGATCAAGAGGACAGGTCACAGTAAAACAGGTAGTTGCGTACATTCCTCTGACGTACTTCCAAATAGCAGCTAGTTCTAGGGGAATATCCCATTGTTTGCAGGCTCTTAGAAGGACTCTCATAACTTGAAGTTTTGGCATTAACATGCAATCTGCGAAACTCAGTTGATCTCCAAGAAGATACTTAGTATTTCGAGTTTGGAGATAATCCTCCAGTTTTTTTAAGGCATTGAGTAATGGGGTTTCTGAGTTATTTCGGACAAAGTTAAGGACATTTTTGTAGACATCAATAAAAGAATTCGTCGCTTCAAGAACTGTTTCAGATTCAAAAGGAAGAACAAGCTGAGGGCACTGAAATTTCGCAAGAAGGGCTTCCAGTTCGTCAGGAGTTGAAGCTGCGAGCTGGAAGTCAGGAAGGAACGCCGCTGGAAGACGTTTTGAGCAATGAAGGCATTTATAGTCCTCAGGTTCGTTGTCATAAGAGATAGGAACAACCTCGAGTCTGATTAAGTCCATTTCAAACATGTAGCGGAATACCATGAGCCACTGATGACAAATCATGCATGCTCCAATTGTGTTCCGATCGGTGATTGAGGCTCGAACGAAGAGACGAACTTCAGGATGATCCTGAAGATTTTTTAGTTGTTTCTGGAATTCTACAGTCTGAATCACACAAAATAAAATCAGACATAACGAACTTCAAAATTACACATATGTAAACCTATCTAAAGACGGAAATAATGCAATATAGAGCATGGCAAAAAACGGTAATTTTGTCATGGCATAGTGAATATCACTATTTTAGAGCTGGCAAAACGAACTTATTGGCCGATGAAGCCAAATAAAATTGAACGAATTTTGTGAAATAACGTAGCCTTAAGTATCAAGCAATATATTGGAACTCAAAGAATTGTGAAAAAGTTGAAGATGGAAATCATATCTTTAAAGTTAAAAAATCAAGCACATAGGAATAAACATGTCAATCGGATAATATAAAACCGTTAGCAAGTATGTGAAAAATTGAAGCTCTCTTTCTATTAACGTTCATTAAAAGTAAATTTAATTTGAAATCAAGCCATTCAAAGTTGCAATAATAGGTAATAGTATTCGACTGAAAAAACGAATATTTTCCATCTATATCCTAAGCTATCATGGAGCTCTCATACATCTAAAACAATGCTCAAAATAATACAGAAAAAAACTGAAGTGATACGTAACAAGGATTAAAGAAAATGTATAAGTATCTCTAATAAACAATAACGAAGAAAAGGCAAACCTGAGACTCTCATACAGATGTCAATAAGAAGACAGACTTCACAGTCAGCGAAATATATAAAAAAAATCAACGACACTTAATCGTAAATAATACTAAGATACCACTTTGTACTTACCGAAACCGACATCAAATCGAAATAATACTCAGGAAACAAGAACCCGAATGAACAGAACGACCTTGAGAGACAGCAATAATTTCGTAAGGATCAGGTTGCTATGACGACAAGCATAAATTAGCTCACTTAAATTAAACACAGTTGGTACATATTTGAAGCTTAATGAAAGTATGTCGAATTCCTACTAATATTTTATTAGGAATTATTATTCGTCGTTTAGAGCAAAAAAGTTTGCTCCAGTGCTTTATATTTATAAGTAAGCATAACTGTAGGTTAAAATAAAATAAATTTGGAGTTTAGTATAAGCGCTTGGTCAGATAGCAGTAGAATGAACATGTTTTAATACCTTTAGATTTTGGTGAGTTTTAAATTGTATATTTTTATCGTTTTCTATAAGACTAGTTTAAGAAATTATTAAGCAATATCCGCAGAAAAGTCGAACCATTCGTCTAATCTATCCCACTTGAAGTTACATAAAGTATAACGCGCATAAATCATCCTCGCTAAAACAGAAGTATATTATCTTCTGTCCTTTCCTTAATATGAACATGTCCACTGCGATTTAATTATGTAATAAACTTATGTGATATAAGTTATTATTACCTACAAAAGAGCAAAATAAGTAAATTTTTCAATATGGTGATCGATTAAACAAATAGAGTGATGGAAGTTTCGTAAATAATGGAAATCAAAGCCATACTGCATATAATCTCTGAAATTTCCGGCTGTCTGGTATCTATTTCCTTCCAATATTGCATTACGTTATACTTTATTGCCACAATTGCATGGCTCTAAATGATATCATAATTACTAACTTTTCCCACAGTCATCCAATGGGCATAAAATTATAGCAGGTTATGGAACAACTCCATTTCGTTAATGTCTTCGTATCGCACCCGCGTTTCAGTTGCGGTTGGTATCCTAGTAAGCGCATGTACATTTCTGACTCCAAGCCTCAACTTCCTTCCCACCGAATACCTGCCTCACATCAAAATTGGACTGCTTAAGTCAGCTCTCTGTATGAGAAACTCGAGTGTTCCAAACTTTCGGTAATTGGTAATTTGATAAAATTTTAGCCATTATAACGCATTCTGAGCTGACTTACCAAAATGTTTAACCTACGCTTCAACAGTTGTGCAGCCAGATTTCTCAGAAAAATTTATTCTGTTAGTGCTCATTTAACGTCTGTTGTATAGGCTTGGCATCATCTGGCGAGGTGTGCTTTGTACACGCTTTACTTCCCCATCAAACGCCTTGCGATAGACAATATTGTACAAATCGTAAAAGAAATGGGCTAGACGAGTGTACCCAACAGTTTCTCTTGAGTTTTGTATGAAAGCACTTTCGATCTTTGAACTTTCCTGGGCATCACTAGCTGTTTTTTGGCACTTATGTTTGTAAGTTAGGCCTTTATCAATCACAGAAAAACCAATGTATATTCACTTGATAAACCATGTGTTCATCTAACTGAAGATATAACTATTCAGATCTAAGTCCACTTGCATCCATAGTGTTGTTCATGCATCATTTCCATGAAATATTAATTTTCTTCCTCGTCAAATTGAATGAAGTCGTTTGTATATTCTGCATGTTCCAGTTACTGGGTGTGCGATAGACTCACCTCCGCGTGGTGCACTCTGGACAACGTATACTCATACGGCACAAAAGTCTATAAACTGGCAGTTGACCCGACTGCTGTATGTCATCTTCAACCACTTCCACAGTACTCACCTCACATTTTTTCTCCACCTTTGTGTCTGTCTCTCTTACATCTGTGAATCATTCTTCTGTTCCCCCTCTCCACTTTTTGTGACTCTGACGTTTTTCGCTTCTGTGGAGCCCGAAGTTAACTAAAGGGATGATGATAACTATCACGAGCCTGGCATTTGATATAAATAAATAAGAAAATTTTCCGGTTACCACTTACATTTTCTATAACTCATGAGTTTAACTTTTAAACCCTTGCATTTTGTATTGACTTCATCTAATACAAGTTCGTAAACTATTTTAACGAGGATGGTTCAGTCTTGTCCTCTCCACAAAGCATGCTTCAGTTGAATCCTACGTGTGGCCTTTTAGGGCATCTTGAACTTGTATAAAGCAGGTGAATATGTTCCAAGGCAGTTTTATTTCGCACACTCTTGTTAAAATCACCTATTTAGTGGACGTTCTGACACGAAATCAAGCAAAGTATCTGATATCCATTCACTTATATGTGAAGTTAAGCTCGGTTAGTTCTCAATACATTGCCTTGATAAAAGTTAATTACTCCAGGATTCAGGATCAGAGTAAAAGGATTTTGCTCTCTCAAAAAAACTGTTTACGAATTTCAGTAAGGAGATATCTAGTCATCGTCCTTTCCACTGGATAAATTTAGACCGTAAGCCATTGACCTCAGGAATTTTCGATAATTTCGGTCTCCAATTTGCTAGTTCCTCCAACTTCCGATTGTAACTTTAGGTAGGTTGAAATAGATTATTTTGGCCGATAACTAGAAAGTGCAGTTAATATGTGACCAGAGATTTGAAATCAGTGGTTGGGTTCTCTGGATTCGTTAATAGCCAGCCATTTTGTAAACTTTGGACAGCTTTTATTCTATGCGTATTCTTTTAGTAATCAATATGAGCAAATTTACATTTTCCTATGTCTTTGATATGGTCTTCTACGTTAATACAATCCATATGAGCACCCAAGCCAGGTGGACAGGTAGTATTTTCACTGTTCACTTTTTGCGCGCGAAATAATTCGTTCAATCAAAATTTGGAAGAGTAAAATGTTGACACAGAAGAGGTGGAAATAAATTTGAGTTCTTGACCTTGAAGTCTGGAATCATTGATGAGGAATGTGACCTCACTAATCAGCATGCTTATCCAAAATTTTAAGAAGCAAATTCAGGATTTCTTTCATTTTTAATATTTCAATAGTTTCGATTATGTGTGAACTACTAGATGGATGTTTGGGGAAGAGAGTTGTAGATGAATAAGCCTTGATTCAT
This sequence comes from Hymenolepis microstoma, assembly GCA_000469805.3. Classification (NCBI taxonomy): domain Eukaryota; kingdom Metazoa; phylum Platyhelminthes; class Cestoda; order Cyclophyllidea; family Hymenolepididae; genus Hymenolepis; species Hymenolepis microstoma. The sequence goes on along the minus strand of LR215995.1, from coordinate 794,702 downwards.
CCTCAGTAATCTCTAAGGCAAGATCCTATCAACATTATGGGGGGAACAGACGCATGGGGTGGAACACGTTTATTACCGCTGAGTTTTTGTTGACATGGCGCTTAATCATTAAGTACTGTTTGGGTACAATGACCCTGTGATGACTATTGATTACAAATTTGTCTTTGCAATCGTGACCTCATTTGCTCCTTAACGCGATCAGCATCACACCGCATGTTCCAGAATGTTCGAGCGCGCATGAAATTGCTTAGTCTGACTGTGTATTCACACAGAGGCTCAGGCTGCTGTGGTAATATTGACTTTTCAAGGTCTCAACTTTAGGAAATGGCCTATTGATCCCCTGCGAGGGAGCATAAGTTCAGAATTAGGCTTAGGCATTTTAATTCGACCTCTAACTTCTATCTTCTTTAGAAATGATTGATTGGAAGATCGCTTAAAGTGAATATAGGTTAATACTTTTCGAATTTTAGCTAGTAGTTGTTGAGAAAGTACATATTGACTTTGTAAGAAACCTTATAGAAATAGCAATAGTCTGTGGATGATAGATTTGGTCAGTTTAGACGCATTACTTAAACGAATATTTAGATTGTGGGAGATTCCAAATACAGGCAGCCATTATATTATTTGAAGCGCAGGAGATTAAAAAACATGTACATTTCAATGGACAAGAATTTACTCGCTCAGGCGTTAATTAAATGGCATAAGAAGGCGAAAGAGATGCCGATAGACACGGTTAAAAAGAGCAGAGTCTGCTTTGTGTCGAAATGAGTGATTGACATGCCATTGTCTGCCTTTCACCGATTTGCACGCTATTCTAACTTCGATCTGAAGGTGGGTCGACTTTGTAGAGTGGAGAAAGCAACCTCATTCATCACAAAATACTCACCCAACTATCAATCATGTTTATGTAATGTAAAATACCATTGATTATATTTAAAATTTATTCATATGAATAATTTTTACAACACTTGTAATAAACCCATTCCACGTGATGCGCTCTGTTTCCTGCAGGAAAAATTTCGAGAACAATCGTATACACTAGTAAATCTAACCGGAGGAGTTCGCTCAGTTGTAGACAAGCTTTATTCCCGTGGTAATCGATACAACCTTCACCCGTCAATTATACGGTACTCAATTGTAGCCCAGTGAAATCGAGGGCCAGATCCAGGCTAACGAAAGCTATTAGGTTTTTAATATTATAAAACAAACTCCATCCGAATAAGATATTCCTTCCCAGAGAACTATGTTTGACAAGGAAATTTTTATGGGCTTCTGTTGAAATATGCTGTGAAATTCGAACTTCACCCACTTGTAACGAAAAGGGCCTTAATTGACATACACGTGAATTTAAAGGGACTCCAAGTGTGACTCGGGCAGAATTATTTTCCATTAAGCTTTTAAGAAATACCCTTTTTACCCCCTTATCCATCACTTCTATTTGACACATTTGTCCTTTTATTAAGAGAACTCAATCTTATAATCTCTATAAAAGTACATCAACTCTAAAAGATTACGAATAAAAGTAGTCAGAGGATTGTAATTACAGATTTTTTTGCTACTCGTAAAACTAATATCCAAATTAAAGACTAATTAGCATTTCGCACTAAAATGTAAGCTTAAGAATGGCATTAGAGGTCAATTTGCTTGAGTCCAGTATTTAATGGTATGTTTGTACGTGTTCACACAGCCCTAGACCCCACCCTCGAAACCCTCTTCGTCATTCAAAGTCTGCATACTCAATTTTATAATGCGGACTGAAGCTTGATAAATGTTGTACTTGTGTTTACAGTAAGAACCTCATAGAGCTCCCCCCCTCTCTAAGTTAACTCTTGTCTACAATTATCATTCATTTTTTATTGCTTTGTTCTAACTCGCGTCTAAGTACAACTGAATTGAATGACTAGAACCCATCGATCTTGACAAATTTGGAAATCGGACCACCTGTTCAAATACATCAAGTGAATTTATCGATTCCAATTTATGGAGTGTGACAAAGGGGATAGGTAATCTGCTACTGGGCAGGATTATAACCAATCACTTTAAGCTTAAGCAATTAGATATTGAATATTAACGCGCTATTAGTTTTGACTGAAGGAACACATTAGTGCATTTGCTACAAATTCAATTCAGGTCACCGATAGGCTTGTTTAAAGATAAAAAACGAATCGGCTAGTACAGATAGACTTATAACCTAAACTTGATTTTATGCGTGATTATAAAACAGCACGCAAATGGTCGATAAAAGACCCTTTATAAAACTGACTGTTTATCCACAGAACACAATACACTGTAGTACAGAATGAAAGGTAAACATAACATGTGCACATTCTGTCGCTAAGTAGCGAACCAATCATGATTGAGCATATTAATTGTAAGGTGCTGAATAGAGCACAACACGGTACCCAATACGTAAACTTGGAATTCTAGGCAAGACCCAACACGTTTATAGCACTTATGCTAATAAGAAAAGCGCGAGATTACAAGAAACGAAGTCGGTACATTTTACAAAGACGAAAAATTAATAACATTAAGTGAAGAGAAAATAGAACGCATATTATACGTCAAGTATTATTTCTTCAAAGACTCAAAACGAAACCAAGAAACATACACACAAAAAAGAAATCAGTCAGAAATTTTGTACAATTTAAAGGTGGAGGGAGGAAGTGATTGTTAATTATACAACTAATTCTTTCGTGTTTGTTGCTGTTGTTGAGTCTCTTTAACATGTTGCCGTGCGTGCCAAGCACAGGCATATTTGCAGGTGAAAGGCTTCTCACAGACAGAGCATTGAAATCTAAGACCCGTATGCGAATTCATATGCCTTCGAACTTGATAAGCAGAGAAGAATTCCTTGTGACATATATCACACTTGAAAAACCTCTGTCCGGTGTGGACATAGTAATGTCGAGTTAGATTTCCCAACCACTTAAAGGGTTTACTGCAAACTGGACAGAAGTAAGTTAGCTGCCCTTCTACTACTTGAGTTGGAACATCTCCCTTCTTCCAGACATCTTTTCTTCGGAGACAGATGTGATGATGTAGACTATACTCATTTCCATAGTACTTTCCACACTCTTCGCAACGAAGCATCTTTCTGGAGGTTGTCAGCTGGCGACGGTAACTTGAAGAGGGAGTTGGGAGGTTAACAGATGGTAGGGAACTATCATAAACGAGGAATGATTTTCTAGGAACAGAAGGAGCAAGAGAAATTGGCTTTGATGAGAGGTTGGCTGCAGGGTTTGTGCCAGAGGAGGGTCCTTGAAGGTCTTTCGCTTGCATCTCAGCGAGAGGACAAGAAAGCCAATCGTAATGAGTATCCCCATCAGGATAAGTGAATCTACGGACATATTCAATGGAAGAGGGGGGAGAACAGGAAGTGGAAGGAATGGTGGAGATGTTTGAGCTGGCGGAAGACACATTACTTGAGGGATGCTGTTTTTGAAACTGTGAGACATCATATCCGTTCGCGAGAGCTGCCAAACGGGATAGTCTTAGAGGTCGATTTGAGGGAGAAATTAAAGGGTTGATACTGAGAGGTGTTGTTGACGCCAGGGGAACTCTAAACAAGATAGACAACGTTCGAATGGAAAAACTGAGAAAAATAACCAAAAACGAACTAGAATCTCATAAGTTATGGAAGAGGGAGAAAGAGAGAGCTGTTTTCAGCCACTCTTCAAAACTAATATGGTGCATTTATTAACGCATGTTCAGAAATCAGATTTCTAATGAGCAAGGCATTTTATGAAGTAAAATGTGATTCCTAGAACTTCTTTACAGGATTAATCAATCAATTAAAAGTAATAATTTTAAATAATTGCACGCGCTTCATTATTCAAACTGGTTAGCAATAGTACCTACACTTTCTCAACCTCTGAACCATATGCTCAGATGCAATAAGGAAACTAAGTTGAAAAGACAACCACATTCCCCAGATAGGTCAGAATTAAACAATGCGATCAATCATTCAAATAAGAGAGAATGAACCAGTGGCCTGTTTCACAATTAATTTGATAGAACCGCAGCACCTTAAGGGAAGGCGTTTTCCAACGTTTATCTTGGAAGCCGACGCTCTGTTGGAGAACTTGATTCCCGTCATTAATTTCAGTAATTAGATTTAATAAGTACACTCAACTCACAATTTATGCATAGAGCCATGGCCCGACTTAGTGAGCTCGCATGTTAACTACTGCGTCACGGGCGGATCACATAGTTCTCATGATGTTTTTATACTTTAATGTTCCTTTGTTAAAGTTGGATTTTCATGGAAAATCAGGATATCGAAAAGGCATATCAATATTCCCGACCTAGTTTCATTTCAAAAAGCGCCCATTTGATATTTCTTATTTTGTCAGGAAGTTATTTTTCATTCACCATCACCCGATTTATATCAAACTCTACGAAACAAACTAATAGCATAAATGCAAATGGGCTCAGAGAATCTACAGTATTTTAATTCTAATCATGATAGGAATTGAAGGATACTGTTATGTACTCATGTTTGGAAATGGTAAATTTCAAATTACAAAGCCTTTGCCCCTGACACCACTTGCCCTGCACCACTTGCGAGTAGAAGATCATGGGACCAGAGTCTGGTTTATGACCTTATTAAGGAGAAGATTCATCAAGTCAGTCATGTTTTCAAATGATGAATGAGCCGACCAATAGGGCACCGTGACCTTGATTTAACATATGAGGTCATCACATAGGCCAGGGTAAATAGTGGTTAAAACGTGGTTTTTAGGCCTAGTTTGGGATGCAGACCAAGGCTCCGACAGCTATGACTGTAAATAGTTATGGTGAATTGAACTCAAGTTTATGAGCATTATAACCAGTTAAACTCAATTAAATTGACCTGAATTCGTTTGGCGTAGTAAAATTACTAAAGATTTGAGGAACCACGATAAAAAGAACGCACAGGAGTTCAAAGCGCTTAATCGAAAGTTTATTACACGGATTTTCCTATTAGTCAAGCCAAAATTGGTTAAGCAACAGTGAACAGTTACATTATATATATATTATCGATATTTAATTAGGAATTGTAAAAGATGCCACCAGCAGCGACTTTGCTTATAAAATCCATTGAGAGCTTGTTAACAATGCACTACTTGATTCAAACGACATAAATTAAGAGTTCAGGTATACGATTGTTTGTCGGGGCCTTTGAGCTATACAAAAGACTAAGCTAATCTAAGATGTCAAGGACACAATTTAATTGAGAAAATGTAGATTAGGGAAAATTAACTAACACGCACTCTTTTTCGACTAATATTGACGATTAATGGAACACATATTACGAGAAACATTTGAAGAATATGATTAATACAAATAGGGCACTATTTCATTAAATTATAAAATGAATTACATTTACTCTTTTCATTTCAATTTATCAAGACAAGTTATGCAAATTCCAAGCTTAATTAATGTGAAAGACAAATTTAATACGAACACTAAGGGATTTCGAACCTGTTGTGAATTGTTCCAAACCACTTAGATAAACAGAACAGATACTATAAATAATAACATGGATATCAAGAAAATTTCCACTTAAAATCGCATTCGGATTATACGGAATACATTCGAAATGCAGTTGAGTCAATATGAAATTTGGAGAATAACTCAAAATATAAAAAGCAAAACTATCACGACACTTATTGGCAAGTTGAAGAAATCAGACTATGAAATCTAAATTAGAAGAGAAACTAGAAATTACTGCAACTAAGGGAGTGACAAAAACCGTCAAAATAAGGCATTGAATGCTAGATAGAACTGACTGAAATCCACTGCACAAATACAGATAAAGATGACTCAAATTCAAGCAGTGGCGAGAAAACAGACCTCTGCCCCCCCCTCCCCCCCCCCACACACATTTTAAAAGAGCAGAAAGCTGAGTGGATAAGCGCGGAGTTAGTGTGCGTTAGGTATCAAACTCGGGTGAGTTGCCATGGCACCATAAGCAATCACCACACAAATATGCACACGATAGCACACACAACTCTACGTGTACGTGTGATGCCTAGTATACGCGCACATAGCATAAAAAGCTGGTGAGAGACTTTCAGTAATCAATAAAATGCGCGAAATAGCACGTACTGAGAGGCAGACTGAGGAGTGGGGCCTTCAGTGGACTTGTTGAAGGAAACGATGAGGTAGCCCTCACATTGATCTACATCGCCTTGATTTGAAGCTGCAGACGAGGATGAAGACAATGAGGAGAGGGGAGGTGGAGAAGCCTCCAAATTTGATTCACCAATAGCGCTAGTGGCAGCCATAGCGCAAACTGAAAAAGCAAAAGGGTGAATAAAGTGGAAGTCAAGTGTAGGGGCTGACATTAAGCCAATTATTTACAGTCCTGACAGAGTACCAGAATGGAAAGAGGGTCGTTTAAAATGCGTATATAAGAGGCATCAAAATTGTTACATGCAGGTGTAGTTATCAGCAACATAGTCCAGAGTTTGTTAAAAATGAAGATATAATCCTCAGAAGAAAAAAACTAATATACATAAAAAATTTTACATGAAAATACGTCTTAAACCTTATGATTCCGTTATAAACAAGTACGAATAATATAGCAAATATATTCCACATCATATTACGCTAAAGAATTGCGTTTATCCACTGAAAGTAAACAAGCTAAGCACAAATACTACAGAATTCTTCAGAATTGACATTAGAGGGTCCCGTAATACGGAAATAGTTTTTAAAAATTATAGGTTGAGCAATATTTTAAAAAATGAAAAATGCTAATTACCTTGATAAATTTATCGTTTAAAACCATACCACTGATGCGATATGTAAAGATGTGACAATACCGAGCGACGTGATTTTAAATCACAATAAAAGTTAAAACTCACATTATACAATTCCGCTGAAGTTCCTAATTACAAAACAACAGCGTGGGTCAAAGGTAGGAATAGGTGAATGATGCAAACAACATTTTAAAATTTTAATATAACGTAATACAAATAAAATTATGTTAAATTTATTAATAATTTAATCAATATATATTAAAAATATTAAGACTCTTTTTGATAATTGTTTAATTCTTGAATTGTGAAAATGTTTCTCTTAAGAATGCTTAATTAATAAAATGCTTATGCAGTTCTCCCAAAACTTCTTAAATGAATATCAGTTAATTTTCGTCAATCCAATCTCAAAGCGCTCTGTTAATTTATTGTGTTGTAGAAATAAACACTAAGCATGTTATCTACATGGAAACGTAAACAAATGGATAGTTTGAAAGATCACTATGATAAAGTTTAGCTGTATCCATTACAAATTGAACAAATTACGGTTTATTGCTTTCATGATGAGCATGTATGCAACAAGTAAAGTAAATAAACCAACCACTAAAATGTTTTAAACTCAAATTAATGCTAATAGGCCCTTATGACTATATATTATTAGTAAAAGGTAACCTTCTTGATTTATAATAAACGCTATTTCTTATGGTATTTGAAATAATTATTTTTCAATGATTAATTAGTTTAGATTGGAAGTATCATAGTTCTAACTTTGTCTTCAACAGATTTTTTATGGAGTAAAATTTGTTTGTTAAGTTAAACCATTTTCATGACTAAAACGGGCCTAAGAAAGTGTTTATTTTATTTTGATCTTGACGAATATGCTTGATGCTTATCCAAATTGGATTTTGCTCACAGGCTGGCCTGATTATTGCTCGGAATATTAAAATTTTATATATCAATACCGTGGCCTCAGTATTATACTGTAAATGACAAAATTAGGCATCTATTCATTAAAGGTGTATTACATTATAAGCAAACCATTTGCTAAAATGGATGAGTGTTTGAAAAATTAATAAAGTTAAATTAACTGATCCTTCTCTAGCAATAGTGTGCAAGATTAGGATCAATGAGAATGGCTGATGAGCTCGAATATTACTTAATATAATAAAAATTTCTGGCAATGTGTGGACATAATAATTTTGCTTGAGAGCAAGTTTGTCTAGATTTATAATTGAACCAATAAATTGTATATGTTATATTTTCATGAAGTGTGAATAATATTATCACTAAAATGCATATGCTTCTTCATTTTTGGTTGTCAAGATCAAAAAGATACCTCTATGTCTGTTTTAATATTTAAAATTTTTGACTGCGATTGCAGTTTAAAATAATGTATTATAAATTAAATTTTGTTAATTCTTATTCACTTTTATTGTGCTTTTTTTATAAATACCATTACTTTGCAAGATCAACACATTCTGTTTTGCTAAGTCGGCCTCTTCGGACTTATTTGAAAGTGTTTGTGTCTTAAAATGCTAAAAGCGTTTTATAATTATATTTTACGAAGACCTTCGGTTATGTTCACCACAGCAGTTATTTCCGCTTTTGCTCTTGAGATAACTGTGGATAAAGGGGTGGACAAATTGTTTGCAAAAGTTAATAAAGGAGTGAGCTGTCAATTTTTATCAATAATTTTGTAGAAACTTTTTGATGATGTTCGACCCGACCGTGAGGCTAGCTAGTTTCCTACTTCTCTATTTCTAAGCGCTGATTATATCGCTCAGGATCATCCTTTTGTATCGTTAAATCATGTCATGAATATAATAAAGCCTAGTGATATTTTTCGATCTCTGCGTTTTACGTAGTTTACGAGTTTTTGCAACCGCTTTTTATTTGAATGTCTGTTTTTATTGAAATCGTGTTATTTGTTGCACGAATGAGTTTAAACTTAGTTTTTTCATTCTTCTATCTTCTTCATATTTACCGGAAATTCATTTGACTACTGTCCTTATTGTGAAGCATTATTGATATATTATTGGCCAGGTTTTCTCTTTCGTCATTGCGATGCTCTGGAATAAACGCATTACTGTGCGTAATAAGAAAACGTTGATAAAACGGGTAACCTCGTGTTCAAATTTTTCTGGACGCAAGTTTGGAGCTTTCCTTTCCTTTATGGATGTTCCCCATAAGAGGCTACTGATCATAAAACCTTCTGAATGGGTTAAGTTAGGCAAAACGTGTGTGTATTTTGAAGACGCGATTTTTTACAAAACAATGGAGATTTTCCTTTATTATCTGTGCTTGTACAGTATTCTAAATCGGTACTTATTTGAACACATTTTATAGGTAAAGCAAGTAAATGTGAGGTAGCATTATGTACAAGGCGATAGTAAGGTTCAAGACGCGTGAATACAACGAATGGTTAGAATGGAGGTCATTTGCTCCATGGCCGTTAGGCTACAACTCGAACGATAGGGCTGATATAGCCTGTCCCACCTAATGAACACCCATTGCTCTGCGCGTGCTTCGGCCCAAAACGGCAAAGTTGCGACCATTCTTAAATCTTGACTCTGCAGGATACAGAATTCTTGTCAAATCGAAAGTGATAAATTAATTAAAGACGTCATTGATTCTTATTAAATATAATTGCCCAAAATATGGCGACAAAATGCAACTAACTTGAACTCGTTTAAGTCAAAACGGAACTATAAGTAAGGAATGAGGCTTAAAAGGCAAAAGAAATGAACTGAGTTTGAGATAAAATCCCCCCGAGGATGGACTCAACTCTACTTCCTTTTTTTGTTTAATTAATGAGATGAGAACCGGCCCAGGACCATATTTTGAAACAAATCTAGTCCCAATCAAGACCGTTGAAATCAATCATCAATCCATCCAAATACAAACTCAGTGATCTTCACAAAACCGAAATGCAAGCCACAATTAATTCGAGAGAAAACAATTGAATCCTTCAGTATCTTTCACAGTATTCACACCCTCGTCTTCCCATACCCTACCGCCGAATAATTCCACTATTATTACCATAGTGTTGTTACTAGATCGTTTGGGCAATCGTAACCAAATCAATACCTTGGAAGCAACATAAGGTTACATTTTAATAAATAACATTAAAAGGCAAAGGATATTAATTATCAGATTCATAGTATTAATAAAAAGAGAGTAAGTAAGCATTGAGAGACGCATTGAAGTAATTGAGATACGCTTCGATGTGTGCAAATTTTGAATTTAAATGCTAGACAGCAGAATCAGCATTACTGGCAGCGCCAGAATCAGTTGAAGAATTTGCTTCTGACGTTGTACTTCCACCGACTAAGCTGGTATTCCCATCTACAACAGAAGTGACCTCCTCAATGTCAGCGCCCGGCATTGGCACAAGAAGGTTCTGCTTGTTCATTAAGTTGTACTTCAATACAAATACAGTGAAACGCTGACACAGGACTGTTTTTTCCTAAAAGCATAAAACAATCACATTTTCTTATTTAAGTTGAGTGGTGCTAGCAACAAGGAAGGAAAGCAATCCAAAGAAGTTCTGACGAGAGACACGATTCCCACTACATATCGTTGAACAGAATTTGCAATCGCAGTTAACCAACCGTAACATGGGGTACGTGCAAATGTGGATTGATATAGATGTCTCTAACCTGACAGACTAGTTGCGGAAGACAGTGCAAAAAATGTAATCTTTTGAGCTTAAGAAACTGCTTTACTTAACAACTCTTAATTATCTCAAGAGAAAGAAAATGCAAAGCTCCGAAATTCACATTAATAACAATATCTCTCAAATATTTGCTTCGGAATTTAGTTATGCATTGGCAATCAAATGGTTAATTCATACGATGTTAAAGACTGCGAAAGAAAGTGTAGAAATACATGCATCAAGCAAAGTAGTGTAGTCGAAGTTTCTTTAAAATAAGCTTCTAACCAAAGTTACAAAAAATAAAAAGGTATCTTTTAGTTATAGGGTGAAAAAAGAGTGGAAGAGGTAAGATTGAGATTAAGCATAACACTAAGACTCATACGAATTGAACTAATTACTGACATATTCATTGTCAAATCAAATGACAGAGAGAGAGAGAGAGCAGTGATAAGGAAAAATAAAAGCACGAAACATAAGAAGGCAAAGCAAAATAGGATACACAGATAAGCGTAGACCAACACCATGTTCCAAAAATTGATAAATAATTCACCATATTCTGCATAAAATATTAACAAAAGAGACAAACATACTTCAAACTGATCAAAAAGACTTCGATGGTGATAGTAGGCATGTGAGAAAATTCGATAAACTCGACGACAAACGGAGCTCAACTTTGCAAGGGACGATTCGCGGATTGTAACTCGACTAGGGAAATATTTACTGCTATTCAAAAGACAAGCTGCTCCATCTAAAGTATGCCTAGTGTAGTTTATTGCGGGACACTAAGGATAAAATTTTTTATCAAATGATTTGAACAGATAGATAGACCATAGAGTATATTAGGTTACTTCTTTGGGAGTCTTATGAGCGGCGCACAAGAAAATCCATTGTTCTGTTGCTGTCATCTGAGCACAGGTTTCAGGAGTACAATGGTACTGAAGTAAAACCGCCAAACCGTTCAATTCCATACAAAACTGGCGTAAATGCTCATACTTCCAAACACCAAGATCCTGACCCTGTGGTTCGGTTAAAATAGCTTCAATATTGCGGAAGTCTTTTCGAATTGTTTGCTGAATAATCTATTTAGAATGAACCATGAAACTTAAAATAACATTACCTGTTGAACTGCGAGAACTGTATCAACTTCATCAAAAACTTCATCAGGCCAATCGCACCATTCCTAAAACTATTTCAATAATTTTTTCACTTACTTCTTTTTTTGCCCCAGGACGATTTCTACGAATAACCTCCGGAGCTGCGGACATTGTAGATACAGGGCTCCTTCACCAACGGACGCATCATGCATTATATAAAATTGGCTCAAGAATTACAGTTGAAATAACTAATTTGATACATTAAATATGAAAGGAATTAAATAAAATAAATATGAACAAAAGAAAACAAAAAATAGTGTTTCATTAAATAGAAATACGAGAACAAGGGCTTAATAAATCATACCATTACTAATTATATTATAGAGTTTTATCAACCTTTACGACGGTAACCTTTGAAAATAACTTAATTAGTGAACAATGAACCCAGTGAAAGCATATGATTCTATTTATGTATTTAAATAGAGGAGATCAGAATCAAATGTATATTTTGTGCTCAAAATACAAGCAATTGTAGAGAGCAAATTTAATTAATGAAAATAATAAGTTTCATTAATTTATTACATTGTAAAAGTGTGATCTTGGCTAATGGGTGTTTTATTAAACGTATGACCTTCCCACTGTGTGAATTTTCAAAATGATCCCTTTGACTGTTGGTGCAATCGAGGTGAGTATGTATGTATCGTAATTTTGCCCATTTTAGCAACTTTACGCTGGTAAAATAATACAAGAGCCTGTTCTGAAAGTTGTGGGGTATAAAAATGTGCCCGGAGCTAATCCCGGTCAAAATAGATATCGTCTCCTTATTACTGATGGTGTTAAATCTCATTCTTGTAAGTAATGTAGCGATTGTTATTTTCTTAGTCGCTATGCTTGCTACTCAATTAAATTGTTTGATCGAAACTAATGAACTTAAAAATGGCAGCATTGTTCGCTTGAAGAAATATGTTTGCAATAATGTCCAGCAAGGAAAGTAAGTATGCATAATTTCGATTTATAAATTTTAGATTTGTCGTCATCGTACTTGATCTCGAGATTGTTGGATATGAAGCTGATAAAAGCAAGTTATATACCTAACTGAGTTACTCTTTTCTTCGCTATGTTTTTATCCCTTTCTTTGCTTCCAGCTTCTCGTCAGGCAGATGCCAATGTGGACGAAAAATCCATCTCTGTAGCTCCTGCTCCTAGCATTTTGAAAACACCTCCAAAAAACATCAGCCAGCCATTTTCAGTTGCCAGCCCTGGAACGCCTGGTGGGAAGGTTTTTGCCATTCAGAGCCTAAATCCTTATCAAAGTCGTTGGACTATTCGGGCTCGCGTTTCTCAAAAAGGCACCATTCGTACTTGGAATAAGAACAATCGCGAAGGAAAGCTATTCAGTTTCACCCTTCTTGATTCCACTGGTGAAATCCGAGCAACAGCTTTCAACGCCGAAGTTGACCGATTCTTCGATTTGATTGAAGTCAATAAGGTTTATTATGTTAGCAAAGCCTCTCTTAAACCTGCCAATAAACAGTTTAATAATACCGATAATGACTATGAAATGAATATTAATGCCGACACCCAGATTGTTCCTTGTGATGATGGTGAAGACATTTCAGTTCCTGGATTTTCTTTCAATTTCGTTAAAATTGGCAATCTTGACAGTCGTAATGCGGGAGATTTTGTGGACATTGTAGGTGTAGTTCACGAAACTGGTGATCTGACCACAATTACTATAAAAACGTCGAATCGTGATGTCCAGAAACGGGAACTCGGCATTGTTGATGATTCAGGTTGTCTTGTTCGACTCACTCTTTGGGGTCAAGAGGCAGTCAGTTTTGATGGTTCCAACCATCCAGCCATTGTCGTTCGATCGGCGAGGGTTAGTGACTTCAACGGTCGATCTTTAAGTGCCACCGCTCAATCGTCTGTAATGATTGCACCCTCAACTATACCAGAGTCTAATAAACTCAAAGGATGGTATGACAACAGCGGTGGAAGTTCTCTCAACTTTGAGACCTATCGAGGTGAGGGAGTTGGTGGAGGGGGTGGCGACGGGTATAATGGATCTCGCGATTGGAATCTTCTGTCTGATCTAGAAGCTCCAGGCATCGGTGGACAGGCCAAGGCCGATTTTTTCACCACCAAGGTGAGTGTTTGATCCTGTTTTATAATTTTTAACTTTATGTTCAGTAAAGGCTGCTGTAATTTTAAATCTACTTTTCTGCCACCCACTGTAAATTTTTGCGTATAGATAATTCAGGAAAATATTGAATTTCCTGAAACAAATCGCTTGTTGGTTCTTTTTTCTATGGACACTTAAACAGTTGTGGCTTTTTAGTGCGCATTGTTTCCGTTTGTGGTTGCAAAGAATGCTTTGCGCTGTCCACTTTCTCATTATATGTGTCTAGTTTATTATGTCCTAAATTTCTGGTTCGACATTCGATTCTGAGATTCGTGAACTTTGCTGCATATAATCGTTGTGTCGCTTGGCAACGACTTTGTTTAACTGCAGTTTCTCAGACTCTTGGAAGGGGGATGAAAAGAGGCCTTGTAGATCAAACAACGCATCCTATCATGAAAAAAAGTATACTTGCATTAAATTGGATATGGAATAAATAAATCGTTGACTGACTTACCACAATTGGTGGTATTTTAAATATCCAGATCTGAGCGTAAAGTCCAAGAATAGGTTGTTTAGCACATGAGGAATTAATTAACGAGGGGTACTTTTTATGTTTAATCAGCTATTTAATTTGGAAAAGGAGTTATTTTCCTTGTCCGAAATCATAAAACTGGTGTTTCAATTTTTTCGTAATTTTACTGTCGGAATGCAAATCTTGATTTCTTTTTAATGAAGCTATAATTATTGAAAAATTGTAAATTCAGTACAAGCAATATACAAGTCCTCAGCTAAAAGTTCTCAAGTCAAATTTAATCTCTCATTTTTTGGTGTTAGGCGACCGTGACTTTCTTGAAAAAGGAAAATTTCATGTACCAATCCTGTGTAACTGAAGGTTGTCAGAAGAAAGTCGTCGATCTCGGAAATGGACTTTATCGCTGTGAAAAGTGCAATCGAGAGACGCCCTGTTATAAATGGCGTCTAATGCTCTCGGTAATTTCGCCTATCCCTACTTATTTTTGTACAATTCGTTATGCGGTATTTTATTATCCTGGTATTTTTTTGTCATTGCAGCTGAAAATATCGGACATAACTGGAGAGCATTGGATAACGTGCTTCCAAAACACTGCTGAGGTTATACTAGGTCGCAGTGCTGACGATTTGGGTGCTATTAAGGAATCGAAGGTGTGATTTCATTTCCATGATTTCTTATTTCATGTAAAATTGAAAATAGCTTCTCATGATATTTGTAGAAGACATACGGGAGAGAGGCGAGGGGAGGGATTTCCATTAATTAACGTCTGTGGGGTTGGCTTTGATCATCACAAATATGAAGGTTATTTAAGTATCTGAATCTGCATTTCTCTGTGCTCTAACATAATTGATGGTTTAGTTTGTGCATGATGTATATTTTAACCTACGACATGACATGCAACTTAAGTTTGAGTAATAATTCACTTGAATCGATTTTCGGATTGGATGATATTTACATAATATGTTATTCACTATTTCTCTCCCCGAAATCTAGATTTCATTTTTCGTTTCGTGTATTATTAGGTGAATTCTTTTTCTTGATATTTGGTGTTGGCCGATGAGAATGGTCGAAAAATCATATGATCTGATTATAGCAAAGCATATTCTCGAGCAAATACGGATTAAGCGCATTTACGCCGTCGGGATGGGCATTTGCCTTGAAATCAAACGATATTCATTTATTTATAATGGTAATTTTCATTGTTCTCCTTGACCGGCCTGGTATATTTTGTGAGCGATAAGTTTCCATGTGATTTTTTGAATTTCCACTGATCTACCATTCATTTAAGAAGAATAAATGTAGTGACTTTCTTTAGTGATACTTTTCAAGATAATTTCCAGTCCGTCAAATCCTCGTCCAATTGAAGGCAAGTGTTTTCCAAAACAATTCTTGTTTCGAATTCGGTCGATATTTAGAACGAAGGGTTTCACTTTTTTATGTCATTTCTAATTCAAGATCTACTGCTTTACGTCCTCTGTGATTTGTTTCACTTCTTACTACTCTTGAGTGCTACTATTAAGTGGTGATTTTGTTTTCATTTAGGATGAAGGTCAAATGGAGAGCGTCTTTGTGAATGCAACCTTCAAGTCCTGGATATTTCGACTTCGCGCTAAAGTGGACACCTTCAATGTAAGTTCTGAGGGTTATTTATTCCCACTCTGCCAAGGTGAAATTTTTTATTCCAACTGATTTCCAAATACATTTCCCCGACGAAGTCAATATTTCACCTTATTTCATCACTTTCGAAGTAATCTTTAGTCCTTGAATTACGCTGTGCTGTAGATAGTTCCAATTAAATCGTAATACATCGTAGTTCGTAAAATGTTTGTAAGAGCTCATTTTAATACCCCAAGTACTTAGTTCTAAGTTCCTATTATTCGGAAAAGACTTAAGTTGTCAAGAAGGAATACGGAACCAACAGGACTTCAGGTGAACACACGGAAGGTGCTACTTAAAATTGAGGTGTCAAGTCGGAGATGTGGTTACTAACTGTTAATTCGTCGAAGACATTTAATATTTTTTCCCCTTATTGAATTGGCCTATTGAATTACCCCCTTAATTCGCTTAAATGAGTTGCTATTAATTGCACTGTAATGTGTGCAGTTCGGAATGCGCCGTAACTATTTGTTACTAACACCGGAAACCTGATCTTTTTTTTTATTCGGTGGGGTGCTAATTTGACATTCCTATAGGCCCTTAAAAATAATCGATATTTCTTTGCAGGATGAATCGAGACTTCGAGTCGTAGCGATTGAGGTGAAACCCGTTAATTATGCCGAGTACGGAAAACAGTTGCAGAAGCAAATTGATGCGATCATTCCAAGCCTTCCTGCAGAACTCACCATGGACGATCAGATGGTTTAAAGAAAAAGTGATCTAATATTAAGCTTCGCTCAACATCAACAATATTAACATTGTCTCGCCCTTTATATGCATATCCCATTTTTTATATAAAAGATGAGCCATAATTTGTGCCATCTCCTTGTTGTTGGAAGAAGTGATGATTCTGGCGTCTAGGTCCCAAGTTGGTTAGAAACAAGTACATAAGGTGAGAGGGAGAAAGTCGAGGTCTCGTTTGTTTAAGGTCCTCTTCTTGATTTCAACATCAGTTGTCGTAACCGCGTTTCACTTCGCTTTAAACATTGGCGCAAACATTGGGGGTGCGCACAAATGACTTCCAAAATTTTCAAAATTGTAATCGCTTTCGCTCAAAATGAGACCTGCGAGATTTTCGCCGTATAGACTGTTGTATTCAAATGCTTACTGTTGACGTTATTAAAACTGAGGTCTGGACTCTGCCTATTCGTGAGTAGGTAATACTTCTTAGTGCTTCTTTTTCCTGAGACAATAAAAAAATTTCTGAAAGATTCCTAATTAATGCTTTCTAGTTTTCAAATACCACCGGTGAATGCTGACATCAAGTCAGCTTTGGTGTGAATACAATCATAGCGTTTGTTGGTTATGAGGGTGAGTCCAAAGCTCCCGGACAAATACCATAATTCATTCATTTAACAGGTGATAACATTCATTTTCTACACAAGCTCCATTGTTGTCTATGCACTTTTGTAATCTACATTTTCACGCCCCTCATGGAAGAATTTTTGGGGCTCTCTGGCACCATGAAAATGCATGCTTTTTCCCTTTTTCTACAAACATAAATCGAGTGCGCCTTTAAGGTGCTCTTTCAGTTTTAGAAACAAAGACGGGCTGTAGGAGCTAGATATGTACTATAAGAAGGACGTGGAATTGTTTCCCATCGAAATTCGCACAACAGGGCCCTGGCCGATCTTGAAGAATGTGCAGAGGCATTGGCATGATGAAAAGTTTGACTGTGCAGTTTCCTCTGCCTTTCTTGGTCTTCATGATAAATTAAGGTGGCCGTTTTCTGTACTTCCAGAAAGTCTAGCAATACGTATAATCCTTTTGAAACTCAAACTATTGTAGCCATGACCTTTCAGCTTTGATCTTGACAGACCCAAATGTTCACCTTGGATGTCACCCTTTTGATGAATTTTATATTCCGATTCAAATTGGTAGGTCCATATTTCATCTTCAGATGTGTGCGATAAAATTACCTCCACGTGGTGCACCCTGGGCAACGTATACTCACACGGCAAAAAGGTCTTATCAGGCATGACCTCACTGTATGTCATATTCGACCACTTCCACAGTACTCACCTTATCTGACCTTTTTCTCTACCCTTGTGTCTGTCCTTTTTGCACCTATGAATCACTCTTCTGTTCCCACTCTCGACTTTTTGTGACCTTGATATTTCTCCCCTCTATGAGGCTCGAAGTCAACTAAAGGGCTAATGATAAATATCATAAAGCCTGCCATTTGATATAAATAAATAAATAAACATTTCACCTTTAGTGACAGTGCTTAAAAAATGTATCTCCATTTGCTTCCATCTTTGCCAAGGTTGGTAAAGAAATTTCAGCTCTTTGGGTCAGTTATTGTTCTTACAACGCTTTTGGAACCCACTGTGTCCACCTGGAGCTTGCTCAGGTCAAGATTTTCAGTGAGAATTGTAAATGCTGATCCGTGTGCGAGTCTCACTTCATTGACAATTTTCTCAATGGTAACTCATCGGTCTTGTTCCACTAGGTTCTGCACAAGAGAGATGTTTACTTGATTTCTTACTGTGATAGGTCTCTCTCCCTCGAGTTAGCTCTGATCTCAAAATTTGTCATTTGAAGGGTTGAAAATTGCAAGCTATTTTGGGCTGCAACTTGTCTTGATCCTAACCTTACATAAAATGATCGGACAGTTGTATGCTATTAAGAAAGCTCTAAAGACATGTTCGAACTTGTAAGAACTTGTAAATCTTTGTTTATTTAATGTTATGGCATTTGCCGGATAACTTATTGACTCACTTTCCTTACTTGTACAGATTTTCCGCAATGTAGTGAGCACCAATAACTTCCCATGTGGCCGCCCTCTCTAAAGCGGTAGTACGCACTAATGTGATAGTTAAGAGGGCGAAGGGTTTGAAGAAGATCAGATTTTGACAATGCTCCGAAAATCTGAATTAACAACCATATAAGATGAGATTGGGTTGGAATGTCGCAGTATCCTGTCATTCTCACCGGTTTGAAATTGGATATGAGATCCATTGAAAGTGTTTAGGTAGTTTCATTTATTTACTGTGAACTAAGAGATCGGACATATTAGTTTGAGAAGTAGATGTCTGCAAAAATTTTGTATTGATCGGGTAGAGAGAGAAAGGGCGTCGTGAGTGCAGATACCTCTCACCGGACAACTAATCAATGGTCGCTGCTTTGTTAGCCCACCCTCCTTAATTGTACCTTAAGGACTAATTTCTGTGTGGCAGTGGCATTCACAACATAAACTCTCTCTCACCTCGATAGTGTTGAGGTAGCTTAGGCAAATTTAGGGAGCGATTCCATACTAGGCGCCTAGGCTTTTGGGATTGCTGAGTTTTAGAGTCTTCAACAAGCCATAAAGTAGACGAAAACAACCTTTCTGGACAATTAGATGTGCTCTCTTCGGATTTGAAACACATGATTACACTGTCTCTAGTAAGTGCAATTCGTATTTCTTTGAATTTAGAGAAAGTAAAATAACACCATTTCAATTGATGATTTGATATTTTATTAGGATCCATCATCCGCATCGCTTCCTCCTCACCGAATTCAGAGTAACATTAGAGATATGTCTCACCCAGTTTTTGTGTGTGGGATAAGGTAGATTTTTCAAATTGCGACAATCGCGAAAAAAGTATGAAGACGATGCCACAGTCCGTTACAGTCTAGAGTTGAGGTTTCCTGGAAGGACCTTTTTGGTCACCACTGTAGCGTTCATTTGAGCAGTCCTTGGTGTGGAATTCCTACAAGTTAATGGTTATTCCGGCTTCATTAATAGCCATCGATTCCCCAAATTTAACAAAAATCTTTTTTTTCATGATCACGAAACTGTAGCAAATAAATCCCATTCCTTGCCTTCCATAGGCCAGTTACCGAATATTTTCTAGCGTTTCCCTTTTCTCGGTAATTTCATACTCTTATCTAACATTGACTTTCATAACATTTTCATGCCTCGCAAAGGCTTCATTTCCATCTTCTCATTGGCTTTTTCGATATAATTCATCAAGAGTATTTGTTATGTCGAGTGCCTGCTTTTTCGATCATACAATCTGCACGAGTAGTCTGTACTACTATGAAGGCACATAAACCGCTTGGAGCTGATTTCTCTGCTCGTCAGAACAATAATTCCCCGATGTAATAACTGTTCAGGCCTGGTGTGCAAGTGACACCGAACACTATGCCGTTAATAAGTCAAGTTCAACTGGAATCGATTACAATGCTACTATATGAGGAGAGGAAGATGGATACTGGTGTATGCATGCTGTTGACAAAGTGTTCAGAAAGGTCAATATGAAGGGGTGAACATGGCACCGGTCTCGCAGTATGCAAGAGGAAATGGAGTGTTGCTATGGCAGCAGATGTAACCCCCGGGGCTGGAATAGATAATAGTAAGCTTAATTAATTCCCAGCAGACCTGTCAGAAAGACTAAGAACTTCCACTTAAAGGAGTTGGTTGGACAAACTCTCCTCCTTAATGAAAGTTTACAATTTAAGTGAAAAAGAGTATGCTTTCTACGCCTATGTGAATGCTGTCTAATTCTTTGATAATTATAATAATGAGGCTCATTACTGTTATTTAATTAAAAGAAAAGCGGGTGCTATTCATTTGGAAAAGTACTCATTTATTGCGTATATTGTATTTTAATAGTCAAGTTATTATTGGGCAAAGAATTTGCTAGGATTAGATGTGGTTAATTTACGAATAATCTTGGATGTATAGAGCTTCAAGATATTTTCATTTTGAAGAAGCTTGAGAGCGTCCTTTTGGCCTCGACATTGGGATTTTTTCCCAGCTTCAGAATTCTAATGACCAGTCAATAGTTTAATAACTTTACACCTACCTTGAGTTCGCTTTTCAGCACTTCTGAGTGGAGAATATTCATTCGTAGTTCAGCGCAAGCAGCCTTCATTTCAATACCTTTCTTATGGTTGTCACTGTAGGCAGAGTTGATATTTTTCATCAGAGTTAAGCGCTCCTTACTAGGGAAAAATAGTGCGAGAGGAAAGGTCCGAAAGTCGGTGATCAACTTTAATACGGAATTTCAAACGATTATCAAATCTCAGGCCAGAAAGGCGCCACTTCCATATTATTTACATGACACTACTTTGACACTTGTGAAAGACTCAACGGGTACTGAAGCAATGTTGGAAATCTATTTTCCGTCTATAGGCCTGGCTATGGATTAAAAGATAGAGAAACCAGAATTGTATTCGCCCTAGAACGTTCCATTACTTTAATAAAGAATGTTTAGGGAATTACGTGTCCAATCCATATAATTAACAATTGCTGGTGAACCCAGGGTTTGGAGCTTACAGGATTTTTGTCTAGACTAACCTTTTAATGCTCTTAGGATCGTACGACCCTCTTTCAAAATAAGCTGCATTGATATTAGACTCGTAACAGAAGGCGCTATTGCCGTTTGAAACATGTTCAATACATCTATAGTCTTCGCCTGATACCACCAAAACTCATCACGTCGGCATCAGTCTACTGTGAGACACGCGTGAGTACGGTTGGGTGGATTTTTCAAAAATAAATCGGGTGTTAAAGGATCAACCACCCATATATCCAGACTATATTTCGGGATGTATATGATTTTAATTAGGTCTTCGCTATAACAGGAAGGCTCCTGTGCTTCCCATCCTTCTGGTTAGGATATCAAGGGAAAACTTTTGATCAGGATTAACAAAAGCTGTGAACCGAAGTCATATTCATGTCGTTGTGACTCATTAATTACTGTCTCAATTCTAAACTAATTCGTTGTTTTCTATGCTTCGACATGCCTTGACAATCGACATGGGTGAGCGCATGACGCTGTGTGTTAGTCTTCTCTTATACTATCGCCACTCTGACATAACCATCAATTCATTCTTGCATGCGGTCATAATTCAATGGGTTCTCTAGGATATTCACCTCTAGATTTCCATTCTGCTTACTTGGCACTGCGTAGCTTCCAGTAATATTATTAGTGAGGTTTAGCATGGAAAATTTAATATACTTCAAAGTACAAAAGAAGGGTTCTAAGATGTATTTTCCCGACTAAAATCTTTTTCTACCACAGCTTGAGAACTCATTTAGCTACCTTCTCACTTGGAAGGATTCCACTCCTCAAAGGTGAGGTCCATTTGCCGTTAACTTTAAGCACAGAATGGGCGTAAAACCTTTTCCTACGGTCGTGTTGGGGTTTAATAAACGCTCTTTGTAAACCTGTATCTTTTCAGTTCCAAGACAATGTGAGTATTATATGCTTTGAGCAGGAGTTTTATGTTACATTAACGCACCTACTTTCCTCCTTCCTGGTTTCCATTTCTGTGACTAACTTTTCAACAATATTTAATACCGACTGATTGTACTGAAGTTCAGTCTCCTTTTTGGAAAAGTCTGAGAGGAGACGCTCTTCCTGCTTTAAGAGCTCTTCCATGCTTGGATCGGCACCCTCGAGAAATCGAAGTCGGTTGTTGGAATTGTTCGGAGATGGAATATCTGCAATGACCTCGAGAATTTGAAGGGTGTTTTGAGCCTCTTCAATCTTTATAAAAAAGAAATTACATTTCTACTAAAAAAGTATTAAAAACCCACCTGAACTTTGCCTTTTCTTAGTTCTTCTTCAATCTCTCGTTTTTGCCTACTTTTCCTCTCTAGTACTTCGACAGAACGCGTTTCTGATCGTTTATCAGAGAGTAGCAAGGATAATTCCCGTCTCTTCGAAGATAAAACCTCCTTTGATTTCTTCTTTTTGGCTTCTAATTCACTCTTGGTATCCTAATAATGTGTGCAAAACTGTAAGAACTAATTCACTCCACCCACTTGGTGTAACTTTATCTCAATTTGAAGATTCTTCAAGCGGCTTTTGAGTTTATCTCTCTTTGAGTTGACCTCTTTCAATTGAACTTGAACCTTGCCGATTTTTGCTTCCTCATTTGCAACTGCACGATTCAATTGATCAATGCAAGTCCGCAACCACCTTATGCTGGCTTGAAGTTCGTGGTTCAGGTGAGTCTTCATAACAAAGCAGAAAGGAGTAAACAAATCAGGCAGCAAGTAGTGGGAGAAGTGAAAGAAAAACGAAAAGAATTTAAGGATGATCACACACACACACCTGCTTAGAAATTTTCCCTCTGATGGAAATGCTGTCTCTCTTAATTCCTTGCATTGTTTGCCTTACTTCATCCAACTGGTCCAATTTGTGGGCCAATCCTGACTGAAGAATGCTCAGTTCATTTTCATAGAAGCTGTTCTTTTCTTCAATGGTTAGCATCGTTTGTTGAGCAAGATTGATCAGGGTTAAGCATTCGTTTCTTTCCACATTGATTGTTTTGTAAAGTTTTCCCAGCTTACTCAGTTGTCGCTGAAATGAAAAGCTAATTCACGTGAATACTTGGCATTGTCATAATTCTAAGCTCACAATAGGCCTGCCTGTCCCACCTGAAGGGAGAGAAGTGTTTTTCGGTGACTACTGAGATGAAATCGTTGTAGTTTGAGATCTCTTTGAATTTGAGTGTGATGTAATTGGGCCTTTCGTAGATACCACTTCCTTTGAGATACTTCATGTGACTTCATGTTGAAAACCCGGTGAAGATCTGAAAGACCACGCGTTTGGTTCTCGAGCTCATTGAAAAGTTTGGCTTCATCTTTCATTAGTTGTTGAACGCATTTCATTTCTTCATCAGCGAATTCATTCTACATTGGAAAATTGTTGAATAGACATTAGTACCAACCCGGGCAATAATTTCCTGTGACAGTTGTGTTATCTGTGTCGCAAGTTTTTCTCGTTCTTCAATATCCTGCTTCGACGCTAATTTCTTCTTCAATAACTCCAACTCTTCCTTTTGAGTTTTCTGGTTTACTTCGAGATGTTGAATTGTTTCTTTCAGATGAATGGTCTTCTTTAATTCTTGTCTAATAATTTTGCGTGTAGTTCCACCGTGTTTAACAACCTGTTTGGATGATTCGAGAATTTGTCGCCTTTCAGCTACGAAATCACTCATTTTCATCTTCACTTCAGTTCTTAAATTATTAAAAAGATATTTATTAACTAATAACAATTTACATAGATTTTCTAAGTCGAATCTCCTCTTCACTTAATTCTTGAAGGTTTCGTTTAGCTGTATCAAATTTATCGATTACTCCAGTGGTTCTCTCTTGAAGTTTTGCGTTTTTATCAACTAAAATAATTGATTCATCTGCGATATTAGTGTTGGATCTCTGCAAATTCGATTGCTTATCCATGAGATGTTTGATCTGACACTCAGTATCGGATAATTTTCCACGCAGTCGACTACAATTTAATTATTCAATAGTAGTTTTTAAGGAATTACCGCAATTCAATTTCAATTTTTTCATTTTCCACTTCTAATACTAGAGGTTCCGACTTAATCGAATCGTATTTGGCCTGAAAAATTATAGCTACAATATTTTATCACGTAATTAATAATTCAAGAAATCCAATCTCCATTTGACTTTACCGTAAGGAGATTGATTCTATTCTGAGCTTCTTTTATCTCAGCAGTGAGTTCTTCTCTCTGATCTGAGACGCCATTGAGTTGTCGATGGAGTCTTCGAGCCTCAAGATTTAATTTCTGACGTTCGATCATTTCGGCGTCAATTTTTCTTTCAAGTTCCTTTCTCTTAGCTCTTATAGTCTATAACATAAAGGCATCTTAATTTTTTATTGGAATCAAGCCTTAATGACCAACTGGTCAGCGGGTTCTAAGCTTCTTAAACTTCTTATATTTCAAATATTATCATTGAACTGATGAAAAATGTTGCATTGAATTATTTTTTTGAGAAAAGTCTCTAATCCCTAAATTAAAACAAATCTATTGAACCTGTTAATTTCCAGATTTTCAAAAAGTTTAGTGAGCTCTACAATGCTTAAAATACACCATTTCTATCCTTCAGTATCAGCTCACGCTGAAAGTCATTTAAATGATTCCAATCTGCATAGTCGAGCATTCATTTAAACTGACTGGCTCACAAGCTCTGGAAATTTGGAGTAGACGAAGTGCTTTAGACTCCCTATGGGAGAGTAACAACTCAATGTTGCGTTTATTCAAATGGATTTACACTCTTGATAGGAAGGCGTAAGAATACTCTGATGCACACTAGAGGTGGAGTTACAAATCAGTGCTATGCCACCTTTATGTCATTACAATGGCTGGTCATGGCACGACGAGGTCATCCATTACTCATCGACTAATCCCTTGTCTGACCAATCATATTCTATCAGGTCCAATCTTCTCCGAACAATAATTATTTGGACATACCATACAGGAAGGGCTTAAAAGAGACTTATTTTCATCCTGTTTACTTACTGGACTGTTTTTCGTCTGCTTAGATCTCACCCACTCTCCCAACGGGCTTGACCGCAGATTGCAACGCCTTATTGCTTCCTGATAATATTATATTCCTAGTTGATCAACTGTTTGAACAATTACTGGATTATTTCGAAATTTTGGAAGTTTCACCTGATTGAAAATGTCATCCAGTTTTAGCCAACAAGACTGTCCCTTTTATTTACTCCATTCAATTTAATTCTTTCGATTGCTATGTATTAGGCATCTTTGCTACCTAATCGCAGTATTTACGTCTCCCAATTGGAATATTTATTTATGGACGACATAACCGGCTATCTTATACCAGGTGTAAGGTTCTCCAAAGTATCACCAATAACGTCTCTCCTATTAAAATCAATTCACGCTTAATTAAGACATGAAAAATGTCCATACCAGAGGCCAATACTTGAACTAAAGAGGATGACGGGAAATTCGACATAAAATAAACAAAGTAAACTAATAAGTACAAGAACAAAAACAAACTAGGAAACGCATTCAGCTGAATTTACACAGATACGAAGAAAACAAAATTAGGTAAATTTAAAGCAAATAATTACCTCCTCGTCTGGATATTTGGAGGCTTCCTTAGAAAGTATTCTTTGTTCTTCTTGTAATAGTCGAATTTGGTATTCAAACGACTCAAAGTTGTGATCAATTTCCTCAACTTCATTCCCAGCTTGAAGAATTTGCTTTCGAATATTGTGAGGCTCTGTCTCAAATCCATCTGGGAATTCCGCTCTTTTTCGATTAGCACTATTAATTCGTTTGATTGATTTTATCAGTTCAGCAAATGTAGCTTCCAGGTTTAAGCAATTTCTCTGAGTTCTTTTGAAATTAATTTAATAAAATGAAATACTGTTTTGTTAAATTAACAATATAGAGGCATCTCTGCTTAAAATCAGATGCTTCAAGGGGTCTGATTGTATTCTTAGAAAGCAACTCATCCAGACACCGTGCTATATCAGAGGAGAGCTTTCCCAAATATATATCAATCTCATCTGATTCCGAAACAAACCTTTGTTCGTGCAAAAAATGAATTGGTTCAGCAACTAGTATTTCGTCATTAGAATTCATAATCCCATTATGTACAAAAGAGGACTAAAAATTAAGCAAAAATTATGTAACTTTATACAAAAAATGCATTTTAATATAACCGGCGATTATAATACATTTATTTGAATCACGGTTTGCTTTTAATTAATAAAAATGAAATTGTTACAAATCTTTTTGAACTGTCTGAAAACATAAATAGCCTTGAATGATCATTTAAATGCTAAAATTGAAACGTCATGTCTTAAACATTATTTTTCACCTTAAATTAAATTACTTTTAATGATGTTTTAGATAATTATTGAATCCATCTATTTTTGTTTGTATCCTCGAGTTTTGGCACATAATTGCACTGCTGGTGAAATGATGTGTGATTGATTTTAACTGCGTTGTTGATTCGCAACCTTTTGTGTATTAAATATGTTCTAACTTAATGTTCCTTTTGTTCGAATCCTAATGTGCAACGAAGTGTTAAACAGCTTTATCCCATAGTCTCTGTCTTCTAGAATTTTCATTTTAGTCCACTTTGATCAATTCATTCAACAATGATTTTCTCAAACGATTTCCTTTATGTTCATCAATATTCACTTCTAATGGCGTCAATTTTCCAAATTTTTCAATTTAATTTATTACCATTTAACCGACCATCTTATTTGTAAAACCGCTTCATAGATAGCCATTGCAATAATTGTAAAAAACGTTGGAAGATATTGGTCTTTTAGAGTTCGGTTTAATTTACTATTTTAATTTTGAGATCAGCTTTTCTATTTGCTTTTATTACACGAGTCAATCTCCAGACATGTGTTTATAAAATTTTATGTTGGTACCTTTCCCAATTTTAGTTTTTAATCACTCTAAAATAGGGTGTCCTATTGGTTTACTTAAATCTCACATTTTTTCTATTCTAGCTTAGCAGAATGAAAGCCTTTAATATGGTTCGCAAGTACCTGATTCCCAGTTTATCTTCAGTTTCCCGCTTCTTTGCTTCAAATGCAAACAACCTCGCCCATAGTGAGCGTGATTGTTGGAGTTGTCTTAAACGCATAAACTGTAAAACATTCATCTGCGAATGTGGCAAAATCCAATCTGTTCCTCCTCATGTTAGCTATTTTGAGCTTTTCGGCTTTCTGCCAAAAATGGACATCAACTTGCGCGCACTGGCCCGACAGAAGCGAACCCTACTTCAGTCCTTTCACCCAGATAAATTCATCCGTTCCTCTGCGGAGGAGATACGCATTTCCAAACTCACAACCTCCTTTATTAATGATGCTTACAAAGTTCTAGCTGATCCCATCTCTCGAGCTGAGTATATTTTAACCCTTAATGGAAATGAATGTTCCTCTAAAGATGTACCCATAACCGATCCACTTTTTCTTAACGAGATCCTGGAGATTAACGAACAGGTGGACGAATTGGTTGACTGGATAAAACAAGATACCCCATCTGATAAGATTCAGAGCCGTATCGACGATATTCATCAGAGCATAACCACTCAATGGGATAGTGAACTAGACAACATCTCCAAATTCACTGGTAAAGAAGACTGGAAGTCTGCCCAAGAGTCCCTTGCTAGAATACGTTACTACGAACGCCTTAAACAACGCCTCAAAGACCTAATCCCCGAATTTAGCAAACGTGGACTTTCGGTACCCCGTGATCTTAGAGGTGATCGCAGTCGTGATGTTCTGTAGGTATTGAATCCGCCTTCTTTTGTACAATAAACATTTCTCAAATTCTGTCATGTAAGATTTCTTTGCTTTACAGTAGATAATAGTAAAAAGAAAGTTAATAAACACATTTATACATTTAAGAGAGAATGTTAGTGGTCTCATTTTAAGGAGGGTTAAGAGATCCACTGGTTGAGGAGTCTGTGTATTCGTAGTCTACTAATCCACCTCCACTTTCCAGAGTGATATTCGAATGGGGATAACCGGTTTGAGCATCTTCGTCCAAGTTTGCTTGTTGGGGATTGAATGGTTCAACGGAGACCGGTGAGTTGCTAGTTTCACATGTCGGCAGGGTAATGATAGGGTCTGGCTGGATGGAAGCATTGTCACAAGGGAGTATCGATGGAATTGAGGACTGGACGGAATTCTGTTCCTCACAAGAACTTTCAACACTGAGTTGGTTAGCTGTTGGATTCTCAGTTACAACACTCCATTGTTCATCTGAAGAATAGATTGTATTTATTTCAGATTGGTCTTTAGATTGACTTTCTTCAGAAGAAACTAGTGAAGATTCTAAGTTCTGTGTATCAGGAACTACAAATGATTCAGGCAGCTCAATTGCATAAGTATCTATATCTTTTTGGCTTTGTGGCACAGGAACAGATTCCTGTAATTTAGAAATAGTACCTTTTCCAACGCCAACCCCAGATACAGAATCTCCCACACTTTGAAAGTCAGCGGGTTCTCGTATGCTGGGAATAGATTCAGGTTCAACAACAGCGTTCAGCGGGGAAGAGTCCGATGTCTCTTTAGACGGTTTCTCATTAATTTCTATAGAAACTACATCGGAAATGATGTTCGGACTCTTCAGCACTTCGAAAAATCCTTGTTTATCATTCATAATGGTAGAGTCGACAGGTTTGCATAGGTCGAGGTCAGTACCTTGTTTATCTACCGTTGCTATGGGATCACTTTCGAATGCTTCAGCATAGAATTCAGAAGGATTGTTAGCAGGACAAACCGTCATAGATGATTGCATATGGCTCACAATAGGGACTACGTCGTTGGAATAGCTCAGACCTTCAGAATCATCTACAGGTTTTTCTAACTGGAGACGGACTGTTGAAGATTCGTCCATAGCTATATTCTCGGTGTTCCCTTGCTGTGCGCCTCCAAATTTTTGTAAGTTGCGATTTGAATTCGAATCGATGTTCGTTAAAAGAGGATTTGCCTCAGTAGACTCCTGGTAGAGTTCTTTATGGACTTTGGGAAGATGTTCAGTGGAATTTGGTTCAATTTTGTCTTTCGCTGATTCAATGTCGTGGGGTTCTTGTTTATGTTCTTTAGTTTCAGAACTGAGATCGGGGTACACTTCTACATGGCCTGAAGCTTCTTGATTAAAAACTTGAGGTACGATTGGCTGGAAAATACTTTCTTGGTCGTCATAATTTGGTCCAAATTCATTTATGCCCAGTTTTGGAGAACCAGATTCATTTTCAGCAGTAGGTTTAATTGTGACTGGATCCGAAAATCTTTCTTGCTGAACATCCCCCAAATACGATCTAGCATATTTAGATTTATCTGAAACATCTGATTGTGCAGCTTCTTTCTGTTGAAGTTCTGGAGATCCGACTTCATGACCTTCTACTTGAAGTCCAGTATTAAGCTTAACTTCTGAAACTTCTAAACCTTCTTCTGAAGTGTAATCATGCAGGGACTTCTGCTGGGTTTTCTTTTGAGAGTTTTCTGCATACTCTTCCGCTACGGGCAGGGCATGAAGAATTGAGGTTTCGATAGATTTCTGCTCAACATCTTCAGAGTCTAACATATTTTTTGAAATACTGCCAATATCTTTGCACAGAGCAGATCCATCAGAACAAAGAGGAGGCACAGGAGTCTCTGAAATAGAGGTGGGATTTTGAGAAGAAACTTTCAACTCTGCAGATTCTTTAGCAACATTCGTCGTTGGAATAAATTCAGACTGGCAAATCTGTGGGCCTGGTGACTGAAGATATTTAACTAGTGGAATATTCTGAGGTCCTGGAACAGCCTGATTGTCCTGGATTACAAGTGACTCAGAGACAGGTCTTCCAGAATTAGATTGAATCAAGTTAGTAAGAAATGGCTGCTGACCCTCCGAAAGCAGACTTATATCCTTCTTATCATTTACATCGGCTTGATCTTGAATACAAGAGGATTCAAGGCGTTCCTGTGCATTTACTACAGATTTTAGTGTAGTTCCAGCAGTTCCCAATGTAGCCACATTTGCGTTAGGCTCCTCTATATTTTTCTGAGGCTCAGACGTTTCTATATGAGGTGAATTAACCTTCACAACATCAAGGTTGAATGAAGATACATCCGGTTTTGACGAATCTTCAACAGCTACTTGAGATAGACAAACCTGAGTTTTAACTGATTGGACAGGTTCTGAAATATTCGATGGTTCTATTGGCTTTTCTATGACAGGAAGATTTTGTCCCTCATGAAGTGGTACTGCAGCAGGTTTTTGAACTCCAGGAATATTGGGAATATCAATTTTTTGAGCTGTACCAGAGTGGCAGGTTTGAGTATCTATTGGTTGAAGGGATCCTAAGGAGGCTGATATAAGAATATTTGGTGGTTCCGCTGCCTTTATCATTGTTTCCTGAACTGGTAATGAGTTTGTTTCCATATTCTGAGCTAATTCAGGTTGATGAATCGGGGTATATCCAATTTGGAGAGGAGCTGAAGGATACACCTGAGTACCAGATGCTAACACAGGGATATACTTCGGTTCCCCTGACTGTCCAATAATAGAAGGCATTGGTGTGCTTAAAGGCGTACCTCCACTCGCTATTACTTGAATATTCTGGGGTATTGTTGAGGTGGTAGGTACTCCTGGACTATGCTGAATCGGACTGGTAGGAATAGGCATGAAGTTCTGTTGAATAGGACTGATAGCCGCTGTCAGTGCTGAGATCTGAGCCAGTTCATTCACAGTTGCAACATCTGGCAGAACCGGTTGATTCCGGTCCGTAGGCGTTACGATTGCAGCATTCAGGGCTTCAGTCAAAATATCGAAAGATTCCTCTACTTCCTCTTCTTCCTCTTTTCCATCTTCTTCAGCCTGTTCATTTGAAGCTGCCTCTTCCTCGGTGGAATTATTTTGAGATTGGAAGGCGGTCATCTGTTTATCTGTGGTATTAGTTGTCAAGGTATTTGAGGGAAGTTTTGCTATTGACATTTGACCTCCACCGCCAGCCGTACCATTTCCACTCACGGATTCTTCATTCAGGACTTGCAAGTCGTTAACAGATATCGGGACTGATGAAGTGGTGTTTACAGTCTGAAATAAGAACAAAATAAACGAACGTATGAGACTGAGGAATATATTTAAGAAATAGATTTCTGATCATAGGCTTATAGGAAGCCTAAATATGTTGAATATTGGCTGTGTAATAAGCCATCAACGAAACCGATAATAGAGCTTTGTGTAACGAATCTTGAAACCTGAAATGTGGAATATTTTAACTCCTAATGGCTCTATAGACGGCTCAATTGGCAATGTATCATGATAGGATCGATTCCAGTTGGAGATAAAGGGGGAAAAAGTATTCTTAAGCATGACATCTCTATCTACTTATAGTTGTTAAGCTTTTCCGTCAGACCTTAGGGGCAAGTGCAAGTGTAGGAGAGAGGGGAGGTTGGAAAGGCCTTGTAACGTAAAGCATCAGGACTTACATATCTAAAACTGAGGTTTCTTCAAAAGAAAACCAAATATCGATTAAACTCTTGAATGGTCTAAAGAAACACATTGATTGAATGAAAATTGACATTTGCGAATCAGAGTAAACTAATAGCGCATTTATAAGCTTGAAGTCACAAAATATATGGAAAAATAACAGGACACTTGAACATTTACGATTGCTTACCGACACTAGAAGCGTTGGATCGACCGCCTCTTCAGCATTCCCCTCCTCAAAACTAGTCTTGAATTCGTCCACAATGGGCGGGTCGATCTGGAAGGAAATTCAGTAAGAAAACAGTTGTTATGATAAATTAAAAATACCCGAGTGCCAATTTTCAAGATTAAAAGCGCCTGAATTCCTCTGTGAGTGCTGTGTTAGCTGACGTTTTCACTTATCGACAGAATAACTTTCAATCAAGAGCACTAAATATCTAATTCTATGAGGAAACAGCTAATGAAATCGACAATTAGATAAGTTTTTTGAACAGCAATTAGCATGATTATTTGCGGGGACCACGATTATGATGTCTATCGGTGCCCATCCACCCAGTGAGAGGGATTGGCAAACCATATACTGACCAAGTCTGCCTAATAGAGGGATTGACATGATTCGAAGTTTAACAAGTGGACTAGGGAGTTAACTAGGCTAATCAGAAGGGAAACACTAGGATAGAGAATTCAGCTGTCTATCATCTCCTGAATGATCTTAATTTGTAGAACTGAAGTCTTTATGCAGGGATACACACTATCATCAGCACATACAGCAGAATAATTCGGGGTAAAGCAACAAAAACATGACTAACTGTGAGATTGGCCCTCTTCATCCAGTTAGAGGCGTAGTAGGGTGATTCCGGGTCAGCGAAGGAGATGAGCATTCGAGCATGGTAGCCATCGGTAGCATCAGCGAGTCGAAGATGCGCAACACGTCGCGCTTCTAAACCAATAGGTTCCACAAATTTGAGAAGGGAGAGAACACTCTCCACAACCGTCAAATCACTAGCACCTCCGTAGGCATCTATCATCTGCGCCAGCTCGTCCTTCCTATTTTGGGTGAAGAAAATGGACGGTTCCAAATGAGTCATAGTGCGTATGTACTTAGAAGGGATATTTTTTATTTATGAGCTTCTTATAGATGTAATACGGAGTGAAAGTACATAGAACGTAGAAACGATGAACCAAGGAGCATTAAGATTACAAAAGTGGGAGGAGGCAACTACTTTGAGAAAATCATCACCCTTCTATTGGAACGTTGAAATATATAAATATTAAGAAATTCTCATTAATTGCTATCTGAGCTATGTTCCAAACGGATATACCTTCAAAAGAATGGTTTTGAGCATCAGAAAATCTACTCATAAGATCATAGGGTAAATAATACATACACCAAAAACTGGGAAGGGTGAAAATAAGAAAGACAAGTCGCAAATGCCAAGAGATTGATCAGCATCTCAAATGTCAGAAAAATGATCAGGTTTTTTAAAGAATTCTTAGATTTTATAGAACCCCATGAAACCCCGTGTAAATTGACACCTTGTGTGAGAAGTCTATAAACGATCACGTTCACAAATAATAAAAGAGTTACAATATCAATTCACAGTTGAGATAACTAATATTCCCACAGTGTGAAATAAAGATAAATTTGTTTAGTGTTGAAAAGCGAATCCAATTCCCTTAAGTCGCACGCATACATAGAAAAATTGAAAATGGGACATGAAATAATGGAGGAAAACAAATTCAATCATCTGATAACAGGTGCCCACGTGCAGATTTCTTCTATTAGAGGAACTTCAGGTTAAACTTGAATATATCTGATTTTAAGCACACTGAATAAAGACACCTATTCCACGATTGGATTTCAGGAATCTATTTATCGATCCATTTCCCATTTTATAGCTATTTTCACTGTAATCGAGTTCAAAATTACCTGAACATAAATATTTTAGACTTTGCCAATATGATCACTCTATCATTTTAATGGAGACACAAGTACTTACTCAAAAATGGCCAAAGGTCCATGAACGGCCATAGCAATAGGCTCAGAAGGATCATATTTTAACTTTGAAAGAGCGTGAAGAGTGGCGACCTGTTGAGAAGTCATCTGCTCAATCAGCCCGTGATATCCTATCATTCCCGTTGACTGGGCCTTTGGAGTGAGGAGTTGTCGCATTGCCAGCGGATAGTTAACCAACTTTCGACCCTCCTCCCATCCTTCAAGAGGACTCCAACTTGGATCACGTTTACCATGGCCGTCACTGCAGTGCTTCGCGTAGACTTTTCCTGTTTCACTCGTCTGAAAGGGGGAGGGGAGGTTATCATGAGAAACTGGAGTCTCATTCAGAACTCTTACTTTCACAAATAAACTACATACGCTCAAGAAGGAACGTAATAGGGCTATATTAAACACTATTGAGAAACAAAAAGAATCAGGTGCCTATCTCATGAGGGAAATGAGCAAGGGTCAAAAGAGGCGTAGATTAAAGTGCGTTTCTTTCTAAGAGCATCTGCAGAATTGGACTATTTTGCCTTTTTCAGATCGACCAGATCGCAGGAAATAAGCAAATACGCCAGAACTGCAAAAGGGACCAATGTAGCCAAAAAGTAATTAAGACCCTACTAAACTCTGGATGCTGAAAATTTTACAAAAAAAAGAAGGGCGATAAATAATCCCTCAATGAAATGATAAATAACAGATGCAATCTACTTTTCGAGAGATTAGTAATGAAATAATAATCCAGAATGAGCTAAGACACAAATGAACCCAAAAAGTGCCAACTCAAAGCAAGACTGAAACCAAAACACTCATTAAATTAGCAGTAAGAACTGAAGAATTACATCGAGATAGACAACAGTCTGCCGACCAGGTTGTCCATACTTCTCCAAATACTTCGCTCTCGCATTTTGAGCTGCCTGTTTCACTTGAGCAATTACTTGATTCGGGGGTGTTCGATCGGTCATAGTGTCTGTGAAAGTCCATGCGTCCTCAGCGTACATTCTCTGCTCAACAGCTGCAGTAATTGCTGTCGCTAGCCTTCGACGTGATTTTGTGGAGGTACATGACTGGCGAGGATTGGGTGGCATGAAATTGGCTGTGCTTGAGGAACGACGACTGGCAAGATTTCTCGAAGACCTGCGCGAACTGCAGAAGTAAAATAGGATTGGTTACAACACAGGGCAAGAATCTGAACAAAAACTGGAGTAAAGCCGAAAACAAGTAAACTCCAGATTGACTTTTTGAACTAAAGCTTCTTTCTGCAATCATACGAACATAGGCGAAATCTTAACAAAGGTTTTCGTTCCGAGTCTCTGGGTCGCAAATGTTGCAGAAGTAGAAACTTTAATTAAAATAAATTCCACTAGACAACTTCTGATAAAACGTTTAATGAATAACTGCGCTACTTTAATGTTGTCAATGGATGTCAAAAGTCAACAATCAAGAAAATTACCTTCGGTTAGCTGAAGACGAAATTGTTGACGAAGACCCAGGAGAAGCACCAAAAGAATAATCCATTAGATCGCCTTCAGTATTCTCCAGATCAATGTTTATCACATCTAGAGTAGAGATTGGAGAGAAAAATTCAACTTACCACTACGACCACAGGTTGATTGAGTCTAAAACCATAATGGTAAAAAGTGAATAGAATATTTGTTCGTTCTAAAGACATTAAAAACTATCTCACACAATTTGTCAGTTTCCAAGCTTGGTGTCTAAAGCCTCAACCACAATGCCATTTACTCCGTTGATCTTAAAATTTGGCCCTAAATTGCACCCCTGGACTACTGGTCTGACCCTCCACATCTAAAGTTTGCAATGGTCTCTAGCACTTGCAATTTCGTACAATATATTAGAATGAGATCAAGTCAAAACCTGCTCTCCATTGATATTTTGTACGTAGTGCCTAATACAGAATTGAAGAAAAAGGATGACACGATTAAACATTGGCATTTCTAAAAAGACTCCTATAAAAGGGCAATTCCAGGAAGTGGAGGTAACAAGACTTAAATGGCTCACAGGGATTTAAGATAAACAAAAGTCGCATTCTGAGACCGTTCTGATAAGAAATATTAACAACCAACTTAACAGAAAACTTCGACGAGATTCCAAAGCACTTCAGATGGAAAGTGTTATACCTCTTAAATGAGAAACACGCATTCCACTACCTGTCCTTTAACTAACTATAACCATGTTTGTTTACTGGTTGTGAACTGATAAGCAATACTCATTAAAATTGAGTAACTACGATCACATTAAGGGACGTTTATCCGCACTGAGGAACTAAGACGAAGGCGTGGGCTATCAATTCGGCCCGCAAATGATTCATCCACTTCGAGGATCAAATGAGGAGGGCTGTTGGCGTAGCGCGGTACTTTTGTTGCAGAAACTGATGACATTGAAGCGTTCGAAGACCGACGTTTGCGCTGAGAAGAATATGACGATGAGGGGGTACCGTCAGGTTCTTCACGCTCAACTGACCGTGTTGCATAATCCTCCACCTCTTCGGATTTTTCACGTATCTCTTCCTTGACTTTTGACACGGACATTGAGGTGGAGCGTCGAGAACTAGGATGAATATGAAATGGGGAAAAAGTTGTCATTAGAGCAAAATCTCATTTGACTGAATAAATGCTCTCAAACTCAAATCGAATCCATTCAAATACACGTCGGCTATTTGACTATGGAAATAGCAATCGTTTCTGGATCAGAATTCCCACAATATTTAAAAGTTACTCAAAGTATTTTAAAGAACCTTGCTATGAAGTCAGAGGTCATAGGTTTGATAGCCATCGGCGCACCCAGTAGAGTACGCAGAATAACCAACCTCACAAGGGAACCGCGATTCAGGTGGTTTACCTCCACTTAAGATTAGATTTCCCAAGTACCCCTTACAGTTAAAGTGTTTAGTGAGATGATCTAAAGTGAAACCATTTCAAAACTAGCGTTAAAATATGGAATAGAGAATTTTACTTTCCATAACTTCGATAAGGAATTGCAAAATCATTATCAAGACTTTAAGTATAGTTGTAGAAACTGAAAATCTATAAATGCAACAAACAGCCAATTAACCGTTTAAATTGATGCGATGACAAACATAATCAAAATTGAAATGGAGTTAAAAAAGAACCATTTGAGAAAAATGTACGTAAGCAAATCTATGTAACACAAGAAGATACAAATAGGCGTTTCCATGCCAGTGGTCTATCATGCCAACCTCACTGATTAAACCTGGCCAATGTAAGGGAGAGAGGGGGGGGGGCGGAATTCGAGTCTCTGATAGGGGAGACTCCATAACGTCACTCATCAAACAAGATAAGCGATGATTAACGACTTCCTAAATGAACACAGAAGTTATTAGTTTACATTTTCTTAGCCCTTCCCTCATTTGAGCAAATTATGTTAAATATCTACTCGCATGTGTTTAAGGTCTAAAGAAATAACTTTAGCACAATACTAGAGCAGAGCTAATTAACAACAGAGCAAACATAAAAACTAATTTCTACTTCACCAAACATTCCGAAAGTTATTCATCTCCTCAAAAAATAAGCATCAACTGGGCCTTTTGCATTATTGAATATCCATATGAACTCGAAAATAGTCACAGTATTCGGTTGGAACAGAGTTTGGCAACCAAAATGCCCAAATAAGAGAAATAAAGTTAACGATTTTGAAGAACAACCTAAGTCCTGGTTGGACATCTTCCTGATGATGTCTGTGATTATGGTGTCCATGATGATGGTGATGATGTTGTTTAGGCGTTGAGGAGGCCGAAATACCCATCTCCTCATCAGTAAGAGGTCGGCAAGTTTTGAGCAGTTCCGCCGAGAGTTTTCTCAGACTTTGGGGAGACATTTGTTTTTCAGCAAACGCCAGCATCTAAATCGCCAAAGAATTATTTTCGATACAACTAAAATAAATTCAAATAGGGAAAGTCTGTCATTAAAATAGACTAACATTACGAGCTTTCTGATAGTAAATAGTGTCAGGAGGATTATATAACATAGCGTTCTGACACATTAAACGGAGATCATCTAAATATTGTCCAGCTGTGGAGTAGTAATTTCTAGAGGAAAGTCTTTTATACATTGTACCTAAGTCCATGGGACTGGATATGAACTAAAAAAACAAGAAAAAATAGACACAAAATCAACTCAACAAAAATTTTCTTTTAATATTTACCGAAAAGTAATTTGGGGCAATATCTTCAGTGACGGGTTGAATAAAGATGCCTTTATGATCTCGTTTAACACACAGCCGATGGATCTCACTCAGTACAATATAGAGTGAA
Source organism: Hymenolepis microstoma (assembly GCA_000469805.3). Classification (NCBI taxonomy): domain Eukaryota; kingdom Metazoa; phylum Platyhelminthes; class Cestoda; order Cyclophyllidea; family Hymenolepididae; genus Hymenolepis; species Hymenolepis microstoma. The sequence continues at coordinate 756,884 of LR215995.1, read as the reverse complement.
TAGCTCGTCTTATGGGAAATTTCTGCTGACGAACCTAAGCAAAAAAATACCACCAAATTTTTCATAGTACATTCTGGCTCCTCATGCTCCATTTCCTGTTTTGAGAGTGAAATTTTGAAACGAAGCGAACCTGATGATGGTTCCATCGGTTACCTAAGTTATGAAAAAAGCGTAAACAGAAATTTCAAGACAATTGAAACCTTCGTGCAATTATGAATATATTATGTAAAACGTTTCCCTTATATTATGTAAACAAATGAAGTCAATATTGATGATAAGCTACAAGAACATGCCCAACAAAAGATGTGTGAGAAACTGTGGACACAGGTTAAGATGTGTATTGGCTAAATTTAATGATTTGATAATTTAAGAAACATAGAGTATTTTAATTATTGAGGATTTATTTTTAGCACTTACTATAAATTTTTAAATATACTGATATAATCACTTATTTGTTTGGTCTTGCCTAGGGCAATTACCTTGGCGGGTTTGTCAGTGTTCTGTTGCGATAATCTGTAACTGTTTTTTTAATGGAAAGTGGACTAATTTGTCTGAACGATTTTAATTCTTCTCTGAAGAAAATTTTTAATATCATTAATGCCTCGCATCTAGAAGATATTTGGAAACTTGAAAACAATGACCAGTTCACTAATCTCGAGATTGTCTGTTGTCACTTCTGTACAATCTCTACCAAATCGGCCAGGGTGGAGTACCGTATATCGTACAGTGACACATACTCGGTCCCAATTCTCATGTTTCGCGGTTCCTTTGGTGATGGTGAACCCGTACCCATTTCCTACTTTTGGGATTGCTTCTTAAACAGTCCGCCCACCGACTTCGATCCGCTCAGTGTTATTAGTCAGACGGAGCATCGCCAAACGGGAGTTCCGTACTTTTTTGTTCACCCTTGTAAGACAAAGAATCTTATGTCAGATGTTAGCCCTACCTCTCCGAACAGCTACCTGTCCCTCTGGTTATCTCTGATGGCCCGCTATTTTAATATATTCGTACCAACATCAATTGCAAAAGTGTAAATAATATATATATGATGTGAATTCTTAAATATATATACATTCCTATTTGGTAAATAACTGGTTCATAGATTATTTCCTGGGCACTTTTTTTGGTCGACGTCCCATGCCATAGTGAATTGGGGTGTCGTCCGTCAAGGAGATAATATTCAGTCCTGAAAGAGTCATACCTGATACGGTAGACTGAAAATAAAACGCCTTTTAGGGTCGCAATTAATAAATTAAGTTGAGAAACAGAAATGCCTCTTACCAATCGATTAGCACCTATGCCTCTCATCTTAACCCTCACGTCCTTAACTCCGAGTTTCTGGGCCTTTAGACCAATGGATATTCCTACGGTTTGCGCGGCTACGGTTGTCTGTTTCCGAGCATTTCTGAAACCTTCACACCCACAACTTGTCGTGCAAAGGCTGCGACCGTTGCAATCCGTGAGAGAAACTGTGGTATTATTCCGGGTTGTGGTAATATGAACGATTGGCAACTCATGGTAAGCACGATCACCGTACATTGTCCTCAATCCATTCTCATGTAGGACCTCGTGTCCCGAACTGCAGAGATTAAACAAATAGAAGAATCCTTACATTGTTAGTGGCCTTTTAGAAGGGGTTTCTTTTTGAGTCTCAGGAACGGATACCGAGTCGAGAGTGTTAAAATTTGATGTAGTTGATACTGATTCCCAAGCACGAAGAATACGGTTTGAAACGGGAATAACTGCCTGAGAAAATAAATAGAAAGTAATGGAAAAAGCAGAGGCATTCAGAGATGAAAATATCATAGCGAATTCGAAGGGTCGATATTTCGAATATTCGCTCAAATATCGCTTCAACGTCATCATAATGCAAAACAATATTAGCACTAAATCCGAACATAATTTTGAAATATTTTATTTTAAATTGATAAGCATAAGTCACCTTTAACGTGGCTATGCCTTTAAGGCACGATGCGAGCATCAGAGCGAAAGCTACGGTAATATGCTAACCAACTTAAAGTCTCGGCTGTAAAAACATTCCGTTATCGTTTCTGATTTGCATATTTTCATTTACAAAAATAAATACTGAATTTATCTCCTATTAATTCATAACTAACTATCGGACTTCGTCACAATTAAATGAATTTTTACAAATATACTCCTTCAATTATCTTCTCATCTGATTTTTAAGAAATATACCATACATTTTGGATATACTCATAGGGACAAAAATTGGAAAGCTTCTTTCACAAATGCGTTGAATGAATAATTTTGCATTTAGGTTTTAAATTTATTTTAATTACACTGTGCTATTTCGATTTTGAGTGCAGTCTGTAGCCTATTAGCTACTCTAATAAGCCTCGACTATTCTCAGCAATCTCTGTGACAGTTTTTCCTATCGCGATGAAGAAGGGTTGCAAGGGAAACGTATATTGCCAATTATGATATCGAGAAACATTATTAGTTATCAAATAATTTTAGTGAACTTTAATAGCAAAATATCAGAGCAGTGTTCTGCACGTACGGCCGCACACTCCAAAATGTTCGGTAGCGCATTTTATCGTGTGCGAATAGTGTACGCCATAGTTCTGGTAATATTAAACTAGAAAATAATTTGCACTCAAAGGGAAAAGTAAAGAAATATCCAAAATTAAAGAATCTGGTACTTTTTTCATTTTTACTTTATTTTAGTTATTTTATTTTATTTATAACAGTTGTATCAATGTTAGATTCATTTAACTTGATTACGATCACTGATATCCCGAAATCATTATGGTTTTTTTATTACCCATACCAATGTATTTGATTCTTTATTATTTTTAGCTACATGAAATAAAAAGTCAAAATTTAATTTTGACAAATTTTCATCTGAAATTATCTTTAATTTAAATAATAATATAACTTCGTTAAATCGATATATAATAAAATAAGTGCTTGGAATTTTATTGCATACTGACACTTATGAGGTGATCCTCAAGCACGTAAGGAATGCGGTACTTCTTAGATAAATTTATTGAGATTTTTTAAAAAACTTAAATTTGATTGGCTATGAGAAATTTTACCCATATCGTTTTTTAAATAAACGAATATTCGTACAGATTTCGATGTAAATTTTTCTTATTGATTAAGATTTTTGAAATGATTTTAAGCCTATTAAATGCTTTGATTTGCTGTTTGACCTTTGAAAGTAAGATTTGTTGTTATCAGTTTTTTCTGACTTGTATCAATTTTTACGTATAATAAAAAGTGCTATTCTATTTACTGATATTCGTTTTTCTATTTTTCACGGAATTCACACCAGCCTTTCTCTACTTATTTACAAATAGGTGAACGGATACTATTTGGACTCAAGTAAGTCAAAAGTGGTACATATGACAATAATTATATGGAAAATGGGCTAAGAGTTTTGTCAAGAGGAAATTATCTTGGTCTTCAATTATTAAATGCTTACATTACTCAATGCCGAATTATACATTCCCACCGAACTTCTATAGGAGATTCTATAAGAAAACATTTTAAACAAAATAATTAGCGGAATCAAAATATTTAGGAGTTAAAGTGCATACCCACTTAAATAGGCATTATAAAAATGAAGCATTTTTCAAACACTGGTTAATGTTAAAAACTACTGCAATCGTTCCAATGAATGTACGTAAATTAATTTTGTACGATTACTTAGTGTTCGTACTCTTCCATAAATAAAATGACGTCAATGATTAAAGACACCTGTTTCTATTTTGAATAAATATTCTCTTCGTGAAGATATTAGTATCGCTAAGGCAAAAAAAATATTATTCACGATATTTGATTTCCTGTCCTAAGCCAATTACAGAGACACACTTCGGGCATGTTTACATAAGTTACTCCAAATTCCCCTTCATATGTGAGTTTTATTGCTCAAATACTCACTCATTTGCTCTTTTACTGAACTAATACACTTTTGCCCTTACTTCGCAGATCCTCATTATGTCTGTACGCTTGAACTGGGCATTCCAAAGACGACCTTTGTCAGTGAGGAGAAATTTGAATGAGTGACTTAAGGAAAAAACATGCCTCTCAATTGAGCATGTGGAGTCCAGGCCATTTAGGATTCACATGAAACTGTCTTCACAGATGAGGAGGCTGATGATACTACTGCACAAACTGAACAAGAGCTAGGTACAAGATTGTAAGTCAAAAGGCTCTCAGATAAATGCCATAACTTTAAATAGAACAAAGGTCTACAATTCTTTACAAGTTCAGACGTGTCTTTAGAGCTTCCTTAATAAAATACAACGGTCAGGTCATTCTATGTAAGGTTAGGATCAAGACAAGTTGCAGCCCAAAATAGCTTGCAATTTTCAACCCTTCAAATGACAAATTTTGAGATCAGAGCTAACTCGAGGGAGAGAGACCTATCACAGTAAGAAATCAAGTAAACATCTCTCTTGTGCAGAACCTAGTGGAACAAGACCGATGAGTTACCATTGAGAAAATTGTCAATGAAGTGAGACTCGCACACGGATCAGCATTTACAATTCTCACTGAAAATCTTGACCTGAGCAAGCTCCAGGTGGACACAGTGGGTTCCAAAAGCGTTGTAAGAACAATAACTGACCCAAAGAGCTGAAATTTCTTTACCAACCTTGGCAAAGATGGAAGCAAATGGAGATACATTTTTTAAGCACTGTCACTAAAGGTGAAATGTTTATTTATTTATTTATATCAAATGGCAGGCTTTATGATATTTATCATTAGCCCTTTAGTTGACTTCGAGCCTCATAGAGGGGAGAAATATCAAGGTCACAAAAAGTCGAGAGTGGGAACAGAAGAGTGATTCATAGGTGCAAAAAGGACAGACACAAGGGTAGAGAAAAAGGTCAGATAAGGTGAGTACTGTGGAAGTGGTCGAATATGACATACAGTGAGGTCATGCCTGATAAGACCTTTTTGCCGTGTGAGTATACGTTGCCCAGGGTGCACCACGTGGAGGTAATTTTATCGCACACATCTGAAGATGAAATATGGACCTACCAATTTGAATCGGAATATAAAATTCATCAAAAGGGTGACACCCAAGGTGAACATTTGGGTCTGTCAAGATCAAAGCTGAAAGGTCATGGCTACAATAGTTTGAGTTTCAAAAGGATTATACGTATTGCTAGACTTTCTGGAAGTACAGAAAACGGCCACCTTAATTTATCATGAAGACCAAGAAAGGCAGAGGAAACTGCACAGTCAAACTTTTCATCATGCCAATGCCTCTGCACATTCTTCAAGATCGGCCAGGGCCCTGTTGTGCGAATTTCGATGGGAAACAATTCCACGTCCTTCTTATAGTACATATCTAGCTCCTACAGCCCGTCTTTGTTTCTAAAACTGAAAGAGCACCTTAAAGGCGCACTCGATTTATGTTTGTAGATAAAGGGAAAAAGCATGTATTTTCATGAATGCAATCACCTACTAAATGAATGAATTATGGTATTTGTCTGAGAACTTTTTGACTCAAGGCAGAGAATTTATGTCAATACTGGTGCCTCTTGTGCCAATACCATTATTTTCATGCTTCAAATATCCTTGCCACAAGCTTTCAGTTATTGCTTTAAAGTGAACTTTCTCCTTTACACGAACAACTTTAATTGTGTCTAAAAGAAATAAATTTGACAAACTACGTACAAAGTCAATATATCTACAACTGCTTAAAATTTACTCCCAGAATTCGAATTTCATATTTGTGAACATCGGTACTAACTCCACTGTCAATTATTTTAATTATTATTATTATTAATTATTAATTAATTATTATTATTAATTATTATTTTCAATTATTTTCTCCTAATATTGCTCGCTATTAAATTCATGAAATGATAAATAAACTTATATAAATACTCGAACAGGAATTCTTCTCCTTATTTTAATCAGGGTAGGTAAATATGCCCGAGAACATTTTTTATTTTGCGCTGACATTGCGGGTCCTTGAAAACACTATTTTATAGATATGTCTTGTAACTATTCAAAGTTATTTCAATGAACAAGAAAATCCTTTGTCACAGTTTAAAGCTCATGCCGCTCTGTTAATCAGAAGATAAGGTTGTTAATACTAATTAGTCTAAAATTCTTTCTCATTCCGGCAAGAACGCACCGTTGGCTTGGCATACATGACTCCAGCGTTGAAGTAACCATTACACCCACTGCACTTTTAGAATATGCGTCTCTCTCACCTCATTTCAGTGTTGTAAGCGATTTGCACTACGCAATTGAGTTATCCATATCTCATAGAAATCCTAGAAAATGTGCAATAATGAGAAGTCAAAATACTTGAAGGAAGTTTAATAAGTAAAAGACTAAAAATACCATTAAGGTAGATAGGTGTCAAAGATCACCAATTCCGAAGATATTAGTATTTAGGGGTCGGCTTTTGTCCCTTTGCTATTCCTGATGTGATTCCTTCCTAGTTTCTCACTTTAACACGATTTTTGACAGAAATGTTCCTTGTAAGTTGGTATCTTACTAAGCTTTTAGCGTCGTTTATTAAAACAAAACAAAAATACTGTGTGCTGTTCGTGTTCAAGCCCACATTTATGAAGTGAGCCCATTATTCACAAGAGCATAATTTATTTTTAAGGAATGAGCTAAGTTCTTACGTTGTACCTAGCAGAGTAATATCAGTAGAATAACTCATTGAAAAATTTCTCGGTTCTTGTAACTTCCAGTAGGAGTATTGACTTCATTAAGATTAATTACAAAGTGCCTATGTGAAAATTATTAAACTGACCTAGAAATACAAATAACCTCACTTTAATGTATTAAATTTGGGGCTCGACCCCCGAATTTCAGGTCAAGCCAACGCTTTCCATGCATTCCACTCAGTGATACTCTCGAATAAAAAAAACTATTGGATAAAAGTGAAGACGTGCGTATTGGAAAGATGTTCTCTTCTGTCATGATTAAGGACACCTTATATCAACCAAGACAAATCGACTGAAAAGAAACCAATTTTCATATCCACAAAAAGAAGACATTGAAACCGATGCTGATGGGAGGATAGTTGATCGATTAAATTGAGGTCAAATTTAAGGAAATGGGAACGAATTTAAAAAAAAATTTAAGGCCTTCAGATGTTGAAATACCTGCCATTGCTACAAATACGATGGACTAACAGAATTTCAATTTCTCTCCCCACTACCCGAAGTGAAAAGCAACTTCTAAGTGTCAAATGGGTGAGCTTATTTTCTATTTCAAGAGATGAACATGTCGAAAGATGGTGATGCTTAATTGCGTCATTAATCAAAATGACGGAGATTAGAAACCTGATGCTAGGGAAAACAGGGGCCTGTTGAAAACGTTATTTCGCATAACCATTAAATTACTTAATTTATAAATCAGATTTTAGGAATATGGAGAATGTGTGCTGTAAGGACAAACAAATTGGCCAATCAAAACGACACTAGTAAGTGTGTGTCACAGAGGCGGAGCAGAGAATGTACAATAGTAAGACACGGAATTTAATTAGTCAAATACTTATATCCCTAAAGATCATTATTTAAATTTTACTTTATTCCTTCTTTGCAATTAATTGCATATATCCACTTCTACGTCAAAGTCTAATGTAGTCAAAAGTCTGGATAATTATTACATGAAATTCACGGCCTGACAAAAAAATGGCTTCATGATGATAACACAATCCTCACAAAAAATGCTTTAAAAATTTCTTCAAATCAAATGCATTTATTTACCTTTCTTTGAGTTTGTTTCTAATGTGTGCATTACCTTTCTACAATATCTCCTTGGATCCATGTTTTTCTGACGAATTTAAAATGCTATTGAAATCTAAGTCAATAGGACTGTATTGATTGCAGCAATCTAGACATCTAAACTGCTTAAATAGATTGGCACCGTGGTATATTTTCACTTATAATATTATGGAACGTAAATAATTATGAATTGCATAACTGAATTAAATTTGAATGAGTCACCGTAATTGAATAATGAGATTGAAAGTGGCAGGCGTTTTAATCGATTTAAAACTATTATTGATTGGCCGTAAAAGATTTTATAAATTTGACTGAAACGACTTGATAATGAGATTTAACATTTTTTTGTTTTCAATGAGCACTATCAGAGTGAGAATGTGACTATGAGTGCTTATTTATTATTTATGTGTTTACACTTGTGCAACATTTTTGAAAATATCGACTGATGCATATTCTCAGGCGAATTAATACGAATTAAGCCACAATGCTTGGATTTCGAATTGAACTGTAAAATTGAACAACGAGAAATTATGACTAATTAAAGCACAATTTCACAAGTTATTGGACGATATCTTAAAAACAGGTCAATTTTTAAACCTGTTGTTATTCAAAGGGAATGGTATAAGTTTACTTGCTTTAATTAGATCTGTTTTAATTAAAAATAACAAAAATTGAAGTTGCTACAATAAGCAGCAATATTATTTAAACTTGCTCCCCTTGAGTTCATTAAATTATATTTTATATAGCCGCTATGGCTTCCTATTGATCTCAAGCATGCATAAGAATTGAAATGCAGTAAGAACATTCTTTGCTGCAGAGGTCGCATTTCCATCTCTCAAATCAATATATTCGATAAAATCGCTCCTATTATCCAAAAATTACATTATGTCCATGAAAATCCCCAAGGCCAGTTCGTGTCTGATCTCCAAATACTGAGTCTGGCCTAGTTTTAGGAAAAATGGGTTTTTACCGTTAACTTGAAACACGTGTAAGCCAAGTAGAACTTGTTGACTTTTGAAAAAATTATGCCCTATCGATTACTTTATACAAGATGACATCCAGTTTTGCCCATTGGATAGTATAAAGGAAAGAATTTCACCCACTGCCTAGATTCTTCTAGACCTAAAGTCGTTCCAGTATGATTTGTCTCTGAGTCTACTGTTTACCAGTACACATCTGTCCAGAAGACCTGTCTGCTTGATGAAAGACAAATCAAATATACCCTAAAAAAGGCAGAATGAATGCTACTCTACTCTTCCCTCCTTCAGAACTCATACATCCTACAACATAATCAAGTAGGGAAATGTTGTATTAATTCTCACCTCGTTTGGTGGATGATAACTGCAAGGAATTGGAGGAAATCATTCCTCTCAAACAAGTCTTTTCACCATGGGAAACGACATCCAATATGGTTAGACAGAGTTCAGATGATGCTGCACTTTCCTACAATTGGGATCTCACCCTCTCTCAACTTAAAGTGCTTTGGTTACATACTGATCTCAGTCTCTGTGGGCTTATCCAGGAAACCTCTCATCTTATCATCGTGTACTTAAAGTAAAAGGTCCCCCAATTTCATTATCAACAGCCTCCACCAGACAATCGTCATTTATCGCATAACGAAAATCATTGTATCTCGAAGTACTACTCACTTCTTTTCTACTCCATTTGATGAATTGTCGTGGTCTTAATATCTCACAGTCCCACTGCCCATCTGAGTTCAATAGTTTGGATAATCTATTTGCTGACATTTCGGATGATCGACATCTCGTATTAAAATGGGAGACAGTGAAGGAGACTAGAAATTCGTTACACCTTAGGCACCAGATGACTTCTTGTGCTATTGTCAACATCTATCACAACATTCTTCGTTCTCTTTACGCATTCTTCACTTCCAGACCGATAGGGCATCCAACAAAGATTTGTCTAGATCCAGGCCAACTCCCCGATTTGGAATCCTCAGACTGCAGCTTTAAAATATATAACGAAAGGCTAATTAGGTTAATCCTTTTCTAATTCCCCAAAGTCTGCCTTAATAAGGTCACTTTATCGCCGTTCACTAAGTTCAATTACTTTATTTCATAAAACTGGTCATGAAAAGGAAAGAAAATTAAACGTGGAAGTCACCACATTGTGTAAGATTTTGCAGAAGGTATTAGCTAGCAAATATTTTTCCTATGCAGAAATGGTAAAACAATGTAATGAATTTAAAAGGCAATTTGAAGTGAAGAGGGTCTTGATGGAGATCGTGAATACCAGGGCGAATGAGACACCGTTGTTGTCAAAAGACACCATCTGCACTACCTCAAATACGCAACTTCTGACTTCATAGAGGAGGTCATTAAACAAGGTGAAACTAGTGCACAGAAACAGCAAATCGTTGTTAATCACTCTTCACACTTCCAACATTGACATTTTACAGGTGACTATCAGTATGGTATGACCTGTTGGACTCATTATCGAAACAGCATTTTCTCAGGATGAAAACAAGAATGCGTGTCATAATCAAATGATAATATTGTAACAAGGTGGAAGGACTCCTTTACCAAACAATTAGTACACAAAATGTTACAAATGAATGAGAATGCCATCAAGTCCCAGTAGAGTAGTGGGGGTGGGGATGGGGGTTGGGGAGGTGGGATCAAGGTAACAGACTGAATACTAAGCGAAGAAGGCCCAGAAGAAGACGGTAATGAGAAGTGCCACTGAAGCAGCCACATTGACAATGATTCTCTTCTTCGGTTCCTCTTCAATGCTCACCTCCTTGGCCTTCATCTCAATCAACTCCTCTGCCTCCTCCTCCGTGAAGACAGGTTCACGCTCATCCTGCATGTTTTCCACACCACACATCCAATTGAGAGCCTTCTTCCAACATGGCAAAGAGGGCTTTTCAGCCTCGCCTTCAGCTATCCATTCATTTTTCTCCTCTTGGCTAACAATCGTCAGCTTCGGAGCATCTAACACAGGGTCAAACACAACATGACGATCTGCGAAGATCAAGCGACGGGTCTGAAGCAGGAAAACAACAAGTGTGCATGAGTGTGTGTGACAAACAAATAGGCCATACAAATGGGGTGTAGGGGGGAGGGAGGGGAGGGGTGAGGTAGGGGTTGGGGCCAGAAAATTGGGCACTTACATATGATGGTGGAAGCGGAGGTGTCACTAAAGAGGCAACCACGATGATGACACTTGACATTCCGAATAGAAGGATAGAGAAGTGTAGGTAGTGCATTGTGACCAAGAAGTAGGGAGGGTTCGTAACCTCTTCACCACAGGGTGTCGCACCGTAGGAAATCTCCCAAATAAATCGAGTTACGCCAATTATGAGACCAATAATCAAAGCGCAGAAGGATCCCTACAAACGACAATCACACCAATTATGAACAAATGTGATCTCGGGTTGAAGTCCTTTAAGAGAGATGCACGACCTACAATTTCGTTTGTTCGATACCAGAATACAGCGAAGACATAGACAGCACAAATTGGAGGGGCCAAGTATCCAGTCACAGACTGGATGTAGTCGAAGAGAGCATCACTCAGTTGCACAATTGGGATCCACGCCAAACTGACGCCCACCATAACGAGAACAGCAACACTGAAATGGAAAAATACTATGTTCTTCATCACCACGATTCGTGTGATGCAATGAATGCGTGAATGTGTTCCCAACTCACCGACCAACAATCATAAGCTCCGCATCTTTGCTACGAGGTCGAATCAGTCTCCAGATATCAATGGTGAAGATGGTTGACGAGGAGTTGAAAATGGACGTCAACGATGAGACCAAAGATGCCATCATGACAGACAACATCAAACCTCGGGCTCCAGATGGTAGGAGGTTCAAGACCAATGAGGGATAGGCAATGTCTGTGCAACCGGCAATTTTGCCACAGATTTGTTGGCACAAATTAGCGTCACCACAGGCAACAGTGTCTGCGAAAATGATTCGAGCAGCCATACCAGGCATAATCATGAGCCAAAGAGGCGTCATCTTGATAAACATGGCAAGCACAATGCCTGCCTTCGCATGAATCATGTTCTTGGCTGCCAGACAACGTTGAACAATTACCTGATCAGTGCACCAGTACCATGTGGCATTGACAGTGAGACCGAATATGGCACCAATCCAAGGCAATTCGGTACTGTCGACTGCTCGGAAGAAATTCATGGCATCGGTTGGGGGAATACTGCATTCAGCGTAGACACCCTTTGGTTGATCTTTAGGGTTTTGACTGGCTAAAATATGGTTCCTATCTGACTCCGTACCGTACAAATCGGGATTCCAGCCATCAAAGTTGTCATTTGGAATTTCAAACGATGTGCTCTGGTAGGCCCTTGTAGTGTTTGGAATGGCATTGAAGAAATTGACCACCATACTGTCAAAACCACCCGTCACTTGGAAGCCTATTCGTTCGAAAAATTACGACATTTAAATTACCCTCTTAATCTACACTCCACTCTTCATCTCTCAAGTACTCACCTCTAATGCAGAGATACAGAGCTCCAGCCAACATGATGACTACTTGAGCGAAATCAGTCCAAATGACAGCAGTCAAACCACCTACAGTTTCAAGTTACATATTGCATTAGTATTATTCAAAGGGTAGAATGGAGGGAATGGAGAAAAGATGGGAGGGGTGCTGAGGGTTGGGGTGGAAGGGGTAATGGAGATGATGAGGTGAGGTGAAGTGAGGTGAAGTGAGGGGAAAGTGAGTGTAGGGAAGAGGAAACGACATACCCATAATGGTGAACAACGCCGAGATCGCCAGCAGAATGATGGCTGATGGGTAGATTGAGAGCTCCATAGCCTGTTGAATGAACAAGGCACCGGCGTACAGATCGGCTGAGATTTTGGTGAAGATATATAACAGCAGGGCAATGACAGTCAAGTAGACTCGTATACGTTGACCGCCAAGTCGTTTTCGGAGGTATTCAGGCATGGTTAAGATCTGGATGGAAAATGCAATTAGACCTCCTATTCTAACTTACGCCAGATGCAACGTAGACGGGCAAGAAGAGCCAGCCAAGAAGACCCAGAGTGAAAGCAGCATTGTACTCGAAGACAGCCTTGGCAATACCAGAAGATGCTCCGGAGCCAGCAAGACCAATGAAATGTCCAGAGCCTATATTACTGGCGAACAATGAGGCACCAACTGGGATCCAGTGCATAGAACGACCGGCCAAGAAGTAGCCACCGACAGAACCACGATTTCTAAACGAAGACCAAATACCGACAGCAAAGATGATAACGAAGTAACTGACGATTACACCTATATCGGCTCCATCCAGGTATCCAATAATCGGCTCCATCTTATCGCTTGTGCTTAATAGTATGTTTTACCCATCTTACCACTTCTGCTTATATAGCAATGTGCGTTGCGTGTGTGGGGTGGGGGTTGTATATTTGATGTGATACACGTGTTCTCAAACGAAATCTCACATTTTGCAGAAAAGTGATCTTTTTTTCCTTACCTATGCAAGTGTAGATTATCTTAGTTTAATTTAAATTTCTGTTGGAACAGTAGCTTTTTTGCCATTCCTTATTGCTACGAAATGAGCGCGATTTCAGCCATTTTTTAATTTGTTGCCCGATTGTGTCTTTCTATTAGTTGGGATTATTCTAAAATTTTCTGATTTTAGAGGCCAAGCATTAGGACTGTTGTTGATGTAAAAGTCGGCTCCTTCAGGTGTATCAAGGGCAGAATTCTCCTGACGTTATACGTATAGATTATTATTGGCTAACCCAAGCTCGACTATTACAGTTGTTCCTAATTCCTTGTTAACATCCGAGTTCAAATTATTTAGCGAGTTGTGTTTTTGATTTTGACCAAATTTGTTCTTGTTGGGAAAGAATTAGGCTAATTACATTTTGCTCAGAAGTTTCTCCGCATTCGTCAGACCACTTTCACTGACCCTTTCTATGGAATTCTGGCTTAATAAATGATACCATTGCTTTTAAATTCATTCAAAATTCTGCTCATAGTCTATCCTTAACGCCAACCAAGTAATTATTCAGCTTCGGATAATTTGGAGTGGAAACTAACTATCATATGACAATATGTGTGCCACCGCGTGCGTGCACCTCACCACTTTTTCTTTTGCTGAGTAGGCAGAAGAGGAGATTAATTTACGTAATTGATCAATCAATTGACGTACTCAAAGCGAACACACCTTTTTATCCCATTGCATATGAGTTCTGTCATTCTCTCTCTCTCTCCAGTGAGTTAAGCTTTATGTGGCCCCGTAAACCCCTTAATCTGCTATTTCTAATCAATCCACAAAATGGCGGCTCATCGTATTAATCAATGAAGGGCAAAAAATTATACGAAAAAAATGCCATAAAGTGTTCAAATTTTGGTTTTCAGAAATTTAAAAGACATTCCTACTTAAACACTTTTGTGAGCAAATTTTAATTTTTTTATAAAAATTAAAGTATTATTTTCCGATGAAAATAACCTTTTGACAAACTATTTTAAGCGTACTTCATGAAAATGGAGAAACACTTTTAATAACGTGTTCTTTCCTTAGCTTCCACCTCCATGCCCAGGTGAAGTATTATGGGATTTAAATGGGTTCCGACATGGTCAAGTTTCAACCAGGTATTATCCAGCCTGATTGGTGTGGAGGATAGTGTTATCTTTAATTCTGTAGAGAAAAATCATACTATTTATCGGCCATCTTCAATGCCCCATGGGGCTCGAACACGATTGACTATAATTTCATTCCGAAAATATCAAAAAGTCATTCGAATTTCTTCCGTTCTAGTAAATACATTTGGGTCTTTATCATCATCTTTCCACACTAGGACACTGGTTTTTTATACCAAGCTATCAATTTTAGACTAATCTGCTCTTTCATAAACCTGCCGATATAGTTGCACACTATGAACTTTTGTTTTTCTTCTGACCTTTGTGCATAGATCGTTTAGGAGCTGAGGTTGCCCTATTCAAATATCTGCTTCAATCCTGATGCGTTTCTGAATTGTCAAGGTTATTTCGGCTGGCAGGCGATAGTTCCGATTTTTACTGCTCATATTTGACAACCATTAAAATGGTAATTTCTAATAGAACTTCACGGTATTCCTTTCAATTCTCCAACTATCGAATAATAGGGTGTACCTGATCTCCAAACTCGAAGATGTAGTACATTTCAACCTCTTCCTTTCCAACGCAAAATTTGGTCCTATTGTAATTCATTTCCCCTAAATTTATGGCTTTTCGCAAAACTAAAGCCTATAATTCAAATTTTAATGGCTTGAAAAATCAAGATGGCGATTTCGATACAAGCAAATTCTTCGATCCCCACCCGTACTTTAACATCATAACCCCACCCAAATGTTAGAATCATCACTGAATCGTCATTTTTTTCTGCAAAATATGCTTACGTGCGCACTTGAAAAATAAAAATTGTAGAAAGTGTCTACAAAGGCTAATTTTGTGCTGAGAACAACCTCTTTGCAATTCATATAAAAACCATTATACAGGCAGTTATACAAGGTGGCCAATTGGAACCAACACCAGGTATTTGCTGACGTGTTTTAATGTACCTATTTGCCATTCTGAGGTGAAATCAATGCAACTTTAAAAGTGCTCAATAGAAAAATTGAAGAGTGACAGGGTAATATATAATATTTGTTTTGGATATAATGAAAAAGATTAACTCATCAGGAAAATCGTTCGATGGAAGTAGCAGAGCAATTTTTCCATAGTGTGATTTAAAACGAAATAGATTTTCATTTATTTGAATTTATCTCCTCTTCTGCGACGAGAACCTTCTGCAACCTTCGAATAAATTACAACTCAAACCATTTAACTAACTATCAATTGGAAATATTCCAAATTAATCTGAAATATGTAATGGAAGTTCGAATTCCTACTGGATTATCCGCCAAAGTACTTCAAAGGTATCAATCATTTTAAATGCGGGACTAAATTGAAATGCTATTGAGACGATTATCAGCAACACTGGAGGATCTGTTTGAGTTGCCTTTTGATAACTTTAGTCAAGACTGTATGTTTTTTCATCATTTGGAAATTTTGTGGCTTTGTCGTCGAAGGAAGGATTAACTAATGCTTTAATAGGAATACACTAGGCCTACTCTGGAATTGCTTTTAAATCTACAGAACACTTTAGGTAACGCCGATATTCTTTTGACAAGTAATCCAGTTATCTGACAGGCTGAACTACAGAGACGTTTCCTATCACTGTTATTCTTTTGATATTTATGAAAAACGGTCGATAGCTTTCAGGGCTTTCAGTTCACAGTTCCGTATGTGTTGATGCGTTCTGACAATTGGGCACTAAAAATCCAAATATTCGTAATGTAACTTGTGCAGCAAAAGGTGTAAGCAGTCGGAATGGACTTCCAGTGCTCACCTCTTTATGCGCTGTGTGGCCATCTTTTGCCTAATCATCAATAAGAAGGAACACAAAATCGGTCAACCACCTCATTTCTCCGGTCCTTCGTAAATCGGACTGTCCTCCTTTCACGCGAGCGCTTCCCTCCCCCCACCCTCACCCCCCCCCCCCCCCCCCCCCCACCTTCTAACTCGCTTCCTTTAAACTAACCAATACGCATTTGAAGAACCCAATTCTTGGTCTTCCTCACTTAGGAAGACTGGCATGTCCTTTCAACAATTTACCTTTGTGTCATGTATGATTTCTCAAATTAATTATAAAAACGTGTCCAACACAACTTTCAGTTAAACCAATAGAAATAATTCCAGGTGTCTGGTGTCAAAATAAAACGTGCACTTTTGAAGTGTCAACGTTTTCAAATTCCCGAGTCAGAGATCCTACAGGCATTGAAACGTCTGTCAAAGCGAATGTGTAATCACCTGCAGACTATATATTTTCTATTATGTATTCATTTTTTGAATCGTGTTTGTCGGTGCCCAATACACCAAGAGAAATGGGTGATGTTAATCGAACTATCTACCAGGAGAGAGGAAAGATGTGAGCACTGAAAATGTGTTAGCACTTCAAAGTTTTAATTAAGATTACTATGAATAAGAGTTATTACAAATTGAAAAAAAACCAATGTCATAATTTTTCCTCTACTTAAACTGAGACACACCTTTCACACCTCTCAGACAGTATCCAACTAGAGGCGTGTTCAGTAATTACTCTGAGGTAAAAAACCCAAGAATGGGTTAGCATGTCAAATGAAATTACGTTTTCAAGAAGATATCGATCCGCACAGTTTATAACTGTAAGTAAAAGATGAACTTCGTGAAGAATCTTCTCGGGACATGTGAATTAAAATTTAGTTTCCAATTTAGAAATTTCTGAAACAAATCGACCATATTTCTGAGTGGTTATTTAAAAATAGAAAAAGCATATTAAAAGTACGTTTTTTATATAAATTTGAACTGAAGGTGTAGAATATTTCGAGAAAGTACTGTATTTCACACATTGAAAAATACTTTTACAATTAAATTAGCTGCAAAATGTTCACTTCAAAATAGGAATCAGATTGGAAAGGTCAGAAAAATTGAGCTTCTAAAATGGGCTGTGGGAAAATTCGATAACGTAGCTCTTGAAGCTATCGGTTAGAGTTTGGAAATTGGTGATAAGTAATTTTCTTTTAATCATCAAGATCTTTTTGTTTGAGGGTGCTTTTGTTTCGTAAATTAACTGAAACTGCAATCATTTTGCCACTTTCTTTCATTACATTGATCCACTTTACTTCCTATTCGTTTCTGCACTCACACACACAGGTGCATACGCAACAAACTTTTCTCTCATGCGTATATGAAAATTTTGTATCTATAGGGTCCATCCCTTGATGACACCTTGGTTCCCTTCACCAGTTAAACAGTGAAACATTGTATTAATAGGTACATAATTTGGAGGGCCCGGGGAGGACTATAAAGTTGGAGTGATAATAAAACGTACACTAGTTTTACCCACGACAGTGCAAAGGCCTTTGCAACCTTTAACAAAAGGAAAGCGTCTTAACAAAAAGAATAGCGACCTGAGCTTGTAAAGATGATTAAGGAAAGAGGAGGTCAAGAATCTAGGATAAAATGAGTCTTAGTTTTAAGTACTGAGAGGTTTCTACTCTCTTAAGAGGTACAGTTGACTATGTTATTTCCTAAGATTAAAAATTAACTGCGAAGACCATTATTCAGAGGCTTTGGATTGTTTGATTTAATTTTGGGGATGGTCCTGTCTCCCCACTCTCTATATCTTCAATCCCCGTCATTTTGTTTTTACGAGACTCACCTCCGTAATCTCGATGTGATCTACTGAAAAATGAACTTCAGAATAAATTCAATCACATTTGTGCCCAATATGACGCTATGCCTTCATTCTTCCTGTTTCTGCTTCAATGGAGTATAATTTTGTTAATATGTGATCATCTCATCAACCCAGAGTTCTGCTCAGAGATGATGGAGAAACCTATTTTAATCTGAATTCAGTTTTAACTCTGTTTTCAGCTATCATACCACCAACCACTCCAAGAGGATGAAAAGTGATTTGAATAGGCTATAGATGTTTGAGCAGAAAAAATGACTGCGAAGTGACCTGGGATTGACGTATAAATTGTTTCTAACACCAAGTTTCATGACCCCAACAGATGTAATCTCATTAAAACGATTAACTAGATGCATTAATTTAGATATGATGGAAAGATGTACACTCAATGCACTCCCATTTTGGGGTAATGTCAGTTCGTTCCTCGTGTGCATCGCCACTCCCTTGGCTTTTCCCGAAGGCCTCACATGCCGACTCGGGTGTCTGCCTATTGATGATTCTTTATTACCTACCACTCTCTCTCTCTCACTCCTTTGTCCTTAGAAGCATCCTTAGATGCACAAAGAGATACTTCTTAGTTTAATTAAATAATTTATGATCTTGTCAAGTTGCCAGCTGTGCTCCTTAAAAAATCTCGTGTTTCGAAATGGTCTTGCTATGGATGGTTCTCTAGTGAATGTCTGGGTTAATGAAGTTATATTCCCTGGTAGGGGTGTGTGATAGACTTACCTCCACATGGTGCACCCTGGACAACGTATACTCATAAGGCAAAAAAGTCTATAAACCGGCAGTTGACTTCAAACTTCAAACTACCATGACCCAACTGTACGCCATATTCCACAACTTCCACAGTACACACCTCACCTTATCTTTTTCTCTACCTTTGTTTCTATCTGTCTCTTTTGTATCTATGAATCACTCTTCTGTTCATCCTCTCGACTTGTCGTGACTTTGACGTTTCTCCCCTCCGTGAAGCCCGAAGTCAACCAAAGGGCTAATGATAACTATCATAAAGCCTGCTATTTAATATAAATAATTAAATAAATATTCTCTGGTAATTATTGGCCTTCTTTTATCTCGTATCCGGTGTAATGGGATAGATCTCTGCTATTTCACATATTTTAATTTTGTTAATTACAATTAATTAAAAAATCAACTTGACGTCATGGTCTAGCCAATTATGTTAAGAGATAGTTTGCCCTGGAGAACATTTTCATAATTGGAAGATATAACTAGTTTAAGGACTTATCCCGTCCAGAATCCGGGCTAAGATATTCATAAATCGAATATGATAATTATTTGTCTGCTAATACCGAGATCGGTTGTGGTTTCGATCACCAAAACAAAATATGCGTTTGAATCCAATGTATGCATACTATTGGTTTTTCCATAGAAATTGAATATGTTTCAAATATTTTGAGCGCCCTTACCGGAATGCGTGGAGATTTTATTGAGCAAATTTCAGCTGAAATGGACCTCTATATTTTTCATTTCAGGCGCGCTCCACAATTGCACTCTGGTCGACTGAAATTCCACAGAATAATATGTATGTATGGCGGCAATGGGAATTAACATCTTGCTGTGAGCCAATTTTTATGACTGCACCGGTCCCAGTGCTTGGCCTCAGAACCCCTCACTCCCATTCCTACTCCTCTCAGATCTTACCCCCCAATTGACTTTTAAACATGTATTCTACAGGGTGGAGAAGGCACTGATCATATACCCAGTAACGATAGAGCGAAACTGTTATTAAGCAGAATGAGATCAGTTTTTGAGGGAAAATTGAGCATGGGGTAACCAACGAAGAATATGAGCAGGTTTATTTAAATAGGGTTTTCCGATACTCAGTGTGCGTTGATGGGCTAGGAGCATGCATCCCTCCTGCTGGAAACTCGAAATCTTCCTCTTCTTTCCATAATTTGTAAAGTACGACTCTTTGCACACTTTCAACCAAGGGTAGTTAAGTTTCTATCTTTACAATACACATGGATTGGATTGGACTTAAACCTATGGAGATGGATAAGACATTTTGGTTATAAAAATGCCTTTTGTCGTCATGGTATTGGAGGCAGCACAGGATTTGTAGCTTTGTAGACCTGAACAATGCATTAGTGTATTCCATTTACAGGGTGTGTTGAAAAATCAGTAATAATCTTATACAGAAAAAGTAAATAAAGACTAATAGATAATTATTATCAATTTTTGCAGAATTTTTGAGTAAATAGCACCACTAAGAACTTAGATGTTATTACCGAATTTTGTGATTTGTGGCTATTTTGAGACCAGTGGAATTGTAAAAGTAGGTGAACCAACAAGAAACTTGACGGTGTTTTCTGAATTGTCAAACGAGTGTGTTGTCTACTTTGCAGACAGCAATAATTTTTATTAGGTATAAACCCCTTAGATAGTACTGAATATTTCAACCGCATAGTACCCTCACGTAGTTTATTTACCCACTTCTTTGCTTAGAGCATAAATTTGTCACCGATAGCTTTTTCTCCATCGTTTGACCTGATTCTAGTCCCTTGTGTCTTAACGAAATTCTATCCGCCATCGCGTTTTCCTACTTCCCATCGCTTTCAGTTCGCCTCAAGACAATTTAATTAATAAATCAATTCAATTAATCTTTAATTGCAGATTTTTGAATCCAAAGAGCGATAAGCAGCACTTAACACGTCTAAACCTACAGCCATAAGTGTTAATAATTTTACTAACCATAATAAAAAGTGATTGTATATTTAAGACTATCAAATAAATATCATTCATCACACACAGTGAGCGGTAAAACTGCGAAATGGACAAATCTGATATGAAAGTTACCGCACTTTTAGAGTTCGTAAGTTCAACTTTACACGATGTGCAGACCAACAAGTTACCGATAAAAGACGATTAATGACAGCTGTTCTAGTATGAGTTCTTGCACTGCATTATAAGTAAGTTGTGAACTGTAAAATCATACTAATATTAAATTTAATCATATAACGAAAAGCTTTGAATATGTAGGAAGTTAAGGCAAATAGGTTCTCTAATGGTTTGCATTTTGTTTCTCCTCTAGGCCAAAAATTTTAAATAGAACTACTTACTAGTTAATGTTTTTTCGGTAAAACAAGTAAGTTTCCTTATTTAGAACCTTTCAAAATCCTCTAATATGAACGAATTTACTAGCAGCGTGGTTACAAATGGTATACAATTTATATCTACCTATTACAGCAAAAAATGTTAGCTATATTTTGACATGTTAACCAATTATTCTTGTAAGGAGTCCATTTTCCATGGGAATCTACAATTCGACAAAGGTATCCAACAGATTAAATCAAGTAGCATTGAAATTAAAGGCGATAAAGTAACGAAGTTGGCATTCGATTTTTGCCATACCAACATATTCTTAACTTAAATATTCAACTAATAAAACATTTAAGGAAAAACACACTATTTTTCAATTCATATATGCATTATATGTATTCTAAATATTATCAGTATACTAAACACATTTATTTCAAATGTAAAACGTAAAAAATTAACATAAGATGTATCCAAATATAAATGTTATTAAGATAATTGCTTTAGTTTCATTTTAGGCTCTCTTATCTCGTACATAAATACCATTATCGAAAATTCAATAAATAAAGCAGGATAGTCTATACTTATCATTAAGGGAGGAAAATAAAAATACACGAAGAGTATCGACAAAAAAAACTTATAAACATAGAAATTAACATAATTTATGTAAATTAAACCAAATTAAATTGAATTATTTCTAAAAATAAAATAAAGATTCATACAAATACGTACGAATTGTAAATTTTAATAAATACAATTAAATTTTCCGTTAAAATATTCCCCAATATAAAAATATTCTAAACATTGAAATTGAAATAAATAAGCACAACCTATCTAAACGATAGTTTAAATGTACAAAAGCAAATCACATACGTCCCAACTACGCAGTTTGTGTGCAGCCGCCCTTATAAAGCTTCTGAATCCCAATGAAGCCGTATTCAAAAGAGACGATAAAATGGAGCCGATTGTCGGATACCTGGATGGAGCCGATATAGGTGTAATCGTCAGTTACTTCGTTATCATCTTTGCTGTCGGTATTTGGTCTTCGTTTAGAAATCGTGGTTCTGTCGGTGGCTACTTCTTGGCCGGTCGTTCTATGCACTGGATCCCAGTTGGTGCCTCATTGTTCGCCAGTAATATAGGCTCTGGACATTTCATTGGTCTTGCTGGCTCCGGAGCATCTTCTGGTATTGCCAAGGCTGTCTTCGAGTACAATGCTGCTTTCACTCTGGGTCTTCTTGGCTGGCTCTTCTTGCCCGTCTACGTTGCATCTGGCGTAAGTTAGAATAGGAGGTCTAATTGCATTTTCCATCCAGATCTTAACCATGCCTGAATACCTCCGAAAACGACTTGGCGGTCAACGTATACGAGTCTACTTGACTGTCATTGCCCTGCTGTTATATATCTTCACCAAAATCTCAGCCGATCTGTACGCCGGTGCCTTGTTCATTCAACAGGCTATGGAGCTCTCAATCTACCCATCAGCCATCATTCTGCTGGCGATCTCGGCGTTGTTCACCATTATGGGTATGTCGTTTCCTCTTCCCTACACTCACTTTCCCCTCACTTCACCTCACTTCACCTCACCTCATCATCTCCATTACCCCTTCCACCCCAACCCTCAGCACCCCTCCCATCTTTTCTCCATTCCCTCCATTCTACCCTTTGAATAATACTAATGCAATATGTAACTTGAAACTGTAGGTGGTTTGACTGCTGTCATTTGGACTGATTTCGCTCAAGTAGTCATCATGTTGGCTGGAGCTCTGTATCTCTGCATTAGAGGTGAGTACTTGAGAGATGAAGAGTGGAGTGTAGATTAAGAGGGTAATTTAAATGTCGTAATTTTTCGAACGAATAGGCTTCCAAGTGACGGGTGGTTTTGACAGTATGGTGGTCAATTTCTTCAATGCCATTCCAAACACTACAAGGGCCTACCAGAGCACATCGTTTGAAATTCCAAATGACAACTTTGATGGCTGGAATCCCGATTTGTACGGTACGGAGTCAGATAGGAACCATATTTTAGCCAGTCAAAACCCTAAAGATCAACCAAAGGGTGTCTACGCTGAATGCAGTATTCCCCCAACCGATGCCATGAATTTCTTCCGAGCAGTCGACAGTACCGAATTGCCTTGGATTGGTGCCATATTCGGTCTCACTGTCAATGCCACATGGTACTGGTGCACTGATCAGGTAATTGTTCAACGTTGTCTGGCAGCCAAGAACATGATTCATGCGAAGGCAGGCATTGTGCTTGCCATGTTTATCAAGATGACGCCTCTTTGGCTCATGATTATGCCTGGTATGGCTGCTCGAATCATTTTCGCAGACACTGTTGCCTGTGGTGACGCTAATTTGTGCCAACAAATCTGTGGCAAAATTGCCGGTTGCACAGACATTGCCTATCCCTCATTGGTCTTGAACCTCCTACCATCTGGAGCCCGAGGTTTGATGTTGTCTGTCATGATGGCATCTTTGGTCTCATCGTTGACGTCCATTTTCAACTCCTCGTCAACCATCTTCACCATTGATATCTGGAGACTGATTCGACCTCGTAGCAAAGATGCGGAGCTTATGATTGTTGGTCGGTGAGTTGGGAACACATTCACGCATTCATTGCATCACACAAATCGTGGTGATGAAGAACATAGCATTTGTCCATTTCAGTGTTGCTGTCCTCATAATGGTGGGCATCAGTTTGGCGTGGATCCCAATTGTGCAACTGAGTGATGCTCTCTTCGACTACATCCAGTCTGTGACTGGATACTTGGCCCCTCCAATTTGTGCTGTCTATGTCTTCGCTGTATTCTGGTATCGAACAAACGAAATTGTAGGTCGTGCATCTCTCTTAAAGGACTTCAACCCGAGATCACATTTGTTCATAATTGGTGTGATTGTCGTTTGTAGGGATCCTTCTGCGCTTTGATTATTGGTCTCATAATTGGCGTAACTCGATTTATTTGGGAGATTTCCTACGGTGCGACACCCTGTGGTGAAGAGGTTACGAACCCTCCCTACTTCTTGGTCACAATGCACTACCTACACTTCTCTATCCTTCTATTCGGAATGTCAAGTGTCATCATCGTGGTTGCCTCTTTAGTGACACCTCCGCTTCCACCATCATATGTAAGTGCCCAATTTTCTGGCCCCAACCCCTACCTCACCCCTCCCCTCCCTCCCCCCTACACCCCATTTGTATGGCCTATTTGTTTGTCACACACACTCATGCACACTTGTTGTTTTCCTGCTTCAGACCCGTCGCTTGATCTTCGCAGATCGTCATGTTGTGTTTGACCCTGTGTTAGATGCTCCGAAGCTGACGATTGTTAGCCAAGAGGAGAAAAATGAATGGATAGCTGAAGGCGAGGCTGAAAAGCCCTCTTTGCCATGTTGGAAGAAGGCTCTCAATTGGATGTGTGGTGTGGAAAACATGCAGGATGAGCGTGAACCTGTCTTCACGGAGGAGGAGGCAGAGGAGTTGATTGAGATGAAGGCCAAGGAGGTGAGCATTGAAGAGGAACCGAAGAAGAGAATCATTGTCAATGTGGCTGCTTCAGTGGCACTTCTCATTACCGTCTTCTTCTGGGCCTTCTTCGCTTAGTATTCAGTCTGTTACCTTGATCCCACCTCCCCAACCCCCATCCCCACCCCCACTACTCTACTGGGACTTGATGGCATTCTCATTCATTTGTAACATTTTGTGTACTAATTGTTTGGTAAAGGAGTCCTTCCACCTTGTTACAATATTATCATTTGATTATGACACGCATTCTTGTTTTCATCCTGAGAAAATGCTGTTTCGATAATGAGTCCAACAGGTCATACCATACTGATAGTCACCTGTAAAATGTCAATGTTGGAAGTGTGAAGAGTGATTAACAACGATTTGCTGTTTCTGTGCACTAGTTTCACCTTGTTTAATGACCTCCTCTATGAAGTCAGAAGTTGCGTATTTGAGGTAGTGCAGATGGTGTCTTTTGACAACAACGGTGTCTCATTCGCCCTGGTATTCACGATCTCCATCAAGACCCTCTTCACTTCAAATTGCCTTTTAAATTCATTACATTGTTTTACCATTTCTGCATAGGAAAAATATTTGCTAGCTAATACCTTCTGCAAAATCTTACACAATGTGGTGACTTCCACGTTTAATTTTCTTTCCTTTTCATGACCAGTTTTATGAAATAAAGTAATTGAACTTAGTGAACGGCGATAAAGTGACCTTATTAAGGCAGACTTTGGGGAATTAGAAAAGGATTAACCTAATTAGCCTTTCGTTATATATTTTAAAGCTGCAGTCTGAGGATTCCAAATCGGGGAGTTGGCCTGGATCTAGACAAATCTTTGTTGGATGCCCTATCGGTCTGGAAGTGAAGAATGCGTAAAGAGAACGAAGAATGTTGTGATAGATGTTGACAATAGCACAAGAAGTCATCTGGTGCCTAAGGTGTAACGAATTTCTAGTCTCCTTCACTGTCTCCCATTTTAATACGAGATGTCGATCATCCGAAATGTCAGCAAATAGATTATCCAAACTATTGAACTCAGATGGGCAGTGGGACTGTGAGATATTAAGACCACGACAATTCATCAAATGGAGTAGAAAAGAAGTGAGTAGTACTTCGAGATACAATGATTTTCGTTATGCGATAAATGACGATTGTCTGGTGGAGGCTGTTGATAATGAAATTGGGGGACCTTTTACTTTAAGTACACGATGATAAGATGAGAGGTTTCCTGGATAAGCCCACAGAGACTGAGATCAGTATGTAACCAAAGCACTTTAAGTTGAGAGAGGGTGAGATCCCAATTGTAGGAAAGTGCAGCATCATCTGAACTCTGTCTAACTATATTGGATGTCGTTTCCCATGGTGAAAAGACTTGTTTGAGAGGAACGATTTCCTCCAATTCCTTGCAGTTATCATCCACCAAACGAGGTGAGAATTAATACAACATTTCCCTACTTGATTATGTTGTAGGATGTATGAGTTCTGAAGGAGGGAAGAGTAGAGTAGCATTCATTCTGCCTTTTTTAGGGTATATTTGATTTGTCTTTCATCAAGCAGACAGGTCTTCTGGACAGATGTGTACTGGTAAACAGTAGACTCAGAGACAAATCATACTGGAACGACTTTAGGCCTAGAAGAATCTAGGCAGTGGGTGAAATTCTTTCCTTTATACTATCCAATGGGCAAAACTGGATGTCATCTTGTATAAAGTAATCGATAGGGCATAATTTTTTCAAAAGTCAACAAGTTCTACTTGCTTTACACATGTTTCGAATTAGGGAGAAATAAGCAAAAAAGCCATTCTGTTTGAATGATAATTTTTCCTAATATTCCCTTATATTCAAATGATTACTTTATTCAACATTTTTGATTCCATCCCTCTGTGTTTTATATGCTTGCACTTTAAAAATCATTCTGATAAGAAATCCTCCTCGTATATATTGTGTTCCAGTGATCATTGGCAAGGGCTTTACATTTTGGTGTCGTCTAAATCGTGCTCTAGAAATAATAGTGCGTTATGTGTACTGATTAACCTCATGTGTTTATTATAGGAATGCCCTGATTGCCACTTTACTCGCAAAAAAATTTAAAGTCACTTTGTTTAAATGAAGTGTGGCAATAAGCACAAATGGTAAAAAATGCATAGCGACATTCATTTTTTTGTACAAAAAACGTCTACAACAATTGAGGCATGTTTTGATCACTTTGAAATTGGAAAATTAAAATGGCGGTTTCTGAAAAAGCCCTATGCAAATGGGCCCTGACTGTTCATCAATGAATGCGTTTTTACATAGTTCAAAGAACACGTAATTACTTTGCATTATGTTAATTGGTAGGCAGGTCCCATGGAATACAGTGGTCTATTAAAATCATTGTATGGGGCACAAGGTATTCATGACTTAGTAGCGGATTGGTACATGGATAAGCCTGGACTTATCCTCAGTAATCCCTATGGCAAATTCTCTTCGTATGAAAAGGCACCCGAAGTTAGCTAGGCTACCTCAATTATATAGAGGAAACAGACGTATAACGCTGAGTACGTTTATTTGGGCCGTGCGTCACTGACATGGAGCTTAGACCTTAAATACGATCTTGGCCATGTTGGTCATGCAATGATTATTGATTGTTGATTGATTGGCTAAGAGATCTCTGCGCTCGAGACCACACATGCTCCCTAACGCGATCGACAACATGGCCGCACTTGATGGTTTTGGGATCAGTAGCACTCCCCCCGTTCCAGAATGTTCTATTGTACATGAGATTCCTTGGTTTGGCCACGTTAGCGTTGTGTTCTTCACAACTTCATAGTTTTTATTATTCAATCTTAACTAAAAAAAGTATTAAAAATAGAGTAAAATGAATAAAAAGAAGTTGAAAATGTCAGGATTTGGTGGAATGAATTTCAACCCAGCTCAACTTTGAATCAAAATCAGGAAATTTGGCGCAGAGAAATCAGGAATCATTAGATAAACAAATGAAATAATTAAAGCCACGAGAATGCCAGATCATAACATTGGTTAATTTATCAGCCAAAATGAGTTATTAGTCTAACCTTATGCTAAAAATAGTATATTTGTCAAAATTACAATATAATTACAAATATTATCCTTTAATGAGATTAATATTTTGTCTTGTGCCCTCATTCCATCATTTTTGAAGTGACGAATAATCTTAAAATTAAAATTTAACATTTTTTCGCCAAAACGAGGATTTGTGCTTTTTTCTTTTCCGACTGGGATATGTGGAGCACACAATGTTGTCACCGCTGAACAGAGCAGTCTCATGCGCACTCAGACAGACGCGAAGGTGCGAGCGTGCAACTTCGCGTAGGGAGTAAGTGCGGTCGTGAGCGCGGAGAACAGACATCCAACTGCCAATCAATATAGTCCTCGCTTAGTTTAGCACAATCACGCCATATTGATAATAATGACTAAGCTCCCTGTCTGTACACACACTGCACGCACACAGCCCAAATAAACGTGTTTCGCGCCAAGGGTCTGTTTCCTCTATAGCTTTGCGGCAGCTTAGCTGTTTCCGGGAGTCTTTCCAAACATAGGAGAATCTGCCATAAAGGCTTATTAGTGTAGCAATCCGCCACAGGTATCAAATTGTAGGTCACAAAGCTATCTAACTTAAGGTTTTATCTATTTTCTAAAAAATAAAATATGATGCAACACGACAATGAGAGTCACCGAACTTGCATCAAAATAAGGCGTTTACAATTTGATGACGTAAATTAGTTTTGTCATTAATTATTTTGCTTGATTTAAATAACCCCAAAATAATGTGAGACACATTACTTCAGTTACTGATCTGCGTCCATAAATAGCATGATACTGATAACAGTTTATTTATACTGGACTGGTGCCATGATACTTTACAAATTCTTGCTTATTACATCCATCTGATGCAATTAAATACCTGACAAACCGGAACGATATAAGACGTTATCAACAGCATCCCATCACAGGGTCCACATTGCTCCATATACCTTGACAGTCATTTGGGACCAAAATTGATATCGGTTCGATAAAGTTTTAATCGTCAAACTCCAATAACATGAGGCTAAATTTTAGTCATAGATAATCAAAGTCTCTTTAGCTAACTATGGACCAGTCTTATCTCCCCACTCAGAGGAAACCCTGGAATATCGAATATCTGGTGAATTGATATATCACAGTCACAGGAAAATTTATTTATATCAAATGACAGGCTTTATGATGGTTATCATTAGCCCTTTAGTTGACTTCGGGCTTCACAGAGGTGAGGAACATCAAAGTCCCAACAAAATCGAGATGGAGAACAGAAGGAAAGAGTGATTCGCAGAAGTAAAAGAAGCAGACAGACACAAAAGCAGGGAAAAAGGAAAGGTAAGTAGTGTGGAAGTGGTGGAATTCTGTCCCACCATAATCTGTCTTAATCATATGTGTGTGTGCAGTTGCCAATTCCATTGACAAAGACATCTAGGGCTCTAAATTCTATGTCAACGCACCATCTGAACACCATTAACATCTCCAAACAAAAAGTGAAATCGTAACATTTTATAATAGTTCGCAAATTTTGACTAAAATGTGGCTGATTCAAGATATACGTAATCTTATTTTGAAGTCAATGAGATGGCATTACAGAATTAACCGTGGAATGAAATTATTGGCATATTTCAAGTGATATAAATGGTACCAATTTTTAAAGAAACTCATTTTAAAACCTAGTGCTAAGACCCTTATACAAAATATGATTGGATACAAATTTTATTCAATTATTGAAAATCATAAGTCCTCCACCCCCCCCCCCCCCCCTCCCATTTGCTTTTATGAGTTAGAGACTAACAAATAAATTGCGTAACACGAAAGCGCGCGTATCATTGTATCGTTGTGTTGCTCATTGTAGTAGATGCAACACAACTAAGTCCTTGGCCAAAACCTTAGCAATCCACTTAGAAGTCCTACTAACTGAAGGAAAATAGCACTAGCCTCTGTTAAGTTCCTCCAAGGTCAGTTGGGCTACATCAATATTATCAAGCAAACAAGCGTTTATTAGAAATTATGGCGAACTGTCAAACATGAGCAGTAGCTGGATAATCCTGACGATACTCTGATTGAACATTAATCGATGATCAGCTGAGAAGGCCTCTACACGATCGATCCTGCATGTTAAGTACATTGATCTATCAAACAGACATCAGAAATATAAAATAATGAATAATTATCTTCATTATTCATTAACGATCATAAATTAAATTATATGTATAATCCCTAATTTGTCTAAAATTTAGCTAAGGACTTCAAAAATAATTAGAAAATGCGTTGATATAATTGAAAGTGCAGTGAATAACAGGACTTTTTGATAGGGCAAATATTAAGGCCATCATTTCTTACGCATCTGATCATCACTGAGAAATCGGGGTTCTGTGGGCTGATATTTCTTGGTCTGAAGATTATGCGCGGGATTCCTCATAGGGGCCTCGTTGTTAGTTCGTGATATCGGCCTTGGACATATTATTGGTCTCGCTAGATCCGAGACATTTTCTTGCATTGACAGCAATCTGCTCTGAAAGTGGTGTTATTGGGCTGACTAATTCAACCTACTTACGGGAGTGTGTCCACAAAGTAATTAAAAACCACCAAACCCTTTCGAAACAAAATTCTTTCCTTAATACTACTATTCTTGACCCTGCTTGAGTATCTATTAAACGGCCTGAAGGTCGAAGCATTCGTTGATCTTTAGATCTTTTGTTTGATCGCTCTTCTTCTATATATCCCCCACTATCTCACCCGAACTTCTCTATGGCTCCTTAGGCATTCAATGAGCGATCCACCTCTAAACTTATCTGTCTGCCACACCGCTCAGCTGGCAATTCACCATTATGGGTAAATTAACACCTCTTTCTCATCTACTTAATTCATGTCCTTATAGATGTGCAAGTAATCGTACCCTAATCTCCTAACTTTATGTGATCTGATGGTTGTCATTAAAACTGACTTCGATCAGATCGTCAAAATGTTGTGTGGTGTTATACACTACCTCATTCGAAGTAATAGTTCGATTATGTGTATCAACAAAAATAGTTTTTTTTATTTTAATAACCTCTTAGTTGCTCTTGATTTGTAAGGTACTGCAGAAAATTGAAGTAAGACTTTGGCAATTCAATATCCAAAAGATATCCAGGTCATTGTCCAATGTTGTTTGGCTGCCAAGAATATGAATTATACAGAGGTTGGTCCATGTCCATCGAGTTTGCAAACGAAATTGTAAGTGGATGCTAACTTTTGTCGGTTTACTTTCCTTAATAGATTGACAGTTTAATTTGCAGTTATTTCCTTCGAGGTTCCTTCTGAGCATTGATAATGGGTCTTATAATAGGTATAATTCAATTGATTTGGAGGATTTCCTACGGTCTTCACTTTGGTGTGGATTTGCTGTACATTCACCTTATTTCCCTGTCAAAATGCACTTCCGACACTTCTCGTTATTCTCCTTTGTTTTCTCTAACATGTTAATCACAGTTGTCTCTTGGAAGGTTATCCTCACTCTTCCACCAGAAGGTGCAAGTTGTCGTCTTCCTTTTTGGCTTTCAGGCACATCGTTTGATCTTCGAGAAGACCCTCAAAACTTAGAATGGGGAATGAAGAAGAGGATGCATGGACCAAGGAAGGAAAAGAAACCCTATATTCCAGGCTGAAGGGAGGTCGTGAAGTGGCTCCGTGGTTTTGAAGGCACGACCTACCACAGGTAAAGGCTGACGATATCATTGAACTTAGTCCTGTTAAAGACCTAAACAACGATTTTTCGCCATTAATATCTTCCACTGAGGCTTTCTTTCATTGAAGTCAAAAAAACTCTTACCTTAATCCCCTTCTTTGGTTCAATTGCGGTACGATCTTCTGGAATATTTCAAATAGGATGGGATAGGTGTTTGTGGAATTTAACCAGAATTAGTCCTATAGCAGATACTCTCTACCATTTCCATATTTATTGAGTACTTCAAAACACCAGATTTCCTTGAATTACTGAAACGACTGCTTAACTTTCGAACTTGTGTTTACACATTTTTTTTATAGGAAATGATTTGATACATTAGATCGTCTATTAAGCTATCTCGTTATATAATCTCTGTTAATGCTGTTCGGTGATAACTCTAAGAGAATCCAAGAGATTATTTCCGCATCTCTGGTTCGAAATATACTAGCATTTTTGTGGAGATGCAATCATACGGATGGACAAATGACATTGAAGGCAATCTAGGCGATAGAGAGGTGACAGCATGTTACTCCTTAAATTAGGTAATACCTTTCAATTGTGTCGAATGTCTATTATTTATAAATATCTGTAGATAATTAAAAGCAAATGTTATATTTCTCCACTTCACAAGAGACAATATTTTCGAACACTACCTTATAATTTAAGAAAAACACTTTTGGTACTCTGACGAGAAAATTGGCTCTTACGAGACGGTTATTATTCACTCTCAGTGACTAAAATATATATCACTTTTAATGACTAACGGTAAAGTTATTCATATTTTCTCAAAATTCATTGGTGTTTTTTGTTTCAACGGTAGAGGTGCATCACGAGAGGGGCGGTTAAGAGGGAGATTGATATATGGGCATTTAACTGTGCACATGACGTTAAAACATTTGTTATTGCAATTCGAAACTGACAGACGTACTGCCAATCTTTCTGTATGTGATGTTTGAGGACATCTTAAATCCCTATTTCAAAAGTACAATTTGTCTTTGTTTTTGAAAGCAGTCTTCGAATTGTTTCTTAATTTCTCGCATCACATGCACATGTTCGAGGAATAGTTTTCACACCTAGATTTCTATGTCCTGGGCATTTATTGGCTCGAAAGAATTAAAAGAAATTAATATGAAATTGATTCTTTTTTTCAGAGTCAATTTTAATTCAAAGGAAATTTAGGTTCCTTTTCTTGTTTTATAAATGTTGTAAGGTTCAACGCACTTTTACCATACCCGATGGTGCATAAAATGACTAAGCTCCCTGTCAGTTGACGCATTCCAACACACCCTCAACAGATAACTCAACGGACAGGGCACGGCCGATATACATCACCAACATATCATCACCCAAATAAACGTATGACACACCATATACCTGTTTTCTCTTTAGCTTTGCGGTAACTTAGCTAATTCCGGGAGCCATTCCAAACTAGAAGAATTTGCCATGGAGATTACTGGGTGTAAACCAAGGCTTATTAATGTAACAATCCCCTACACAAGTCACTTCAGTGTTTTATAATTCTGATTAATTCAATGGGTTTCGAATAATTATAACCACTGGAATTTAAGTTAGAGCTGACCAAGATTATCAAAACGCAGCTACTCCTCCCTCGGAAAAGAGTTGAGTGTCTTCCGAAATTTATAAATATCACCGATTATTTAAATTTACAAATCAAAGACGAAACTAAACGGCCTGTTTGATTATCAAAAGAATGGGGTATATTCCACCATATTGAATTTAAATATAAAAAAGAAACAAGTCTTTTTTATTAGTCATTACATAGTTATTGGACATAGTCGCGGGCTATCTTAGGAAATTTTGGGGGCGGAAAATTTTTTATTAGGTGCAAATATCCTCGAAAATGAGAATTTTGGTTCTGCCAATTTCAAAATTTTCATCTATATTGAATTTTTATTTTTTCAGAAAAAGTAGTGTATAGTTCATAAAACTAAAACACCTGGTATACATCATACATTTTCTGTAATTAAAAGACTGTAACAAATTTGGAAAAGAATATATCAAGAATGTATTTCATACGAAACGATGATATAATGGTCGTCTCTAAGTGAAAAGAGATGTAAAAACAAATAAAACGCTTTAAGATTTTATCATCTTGGTATACCTATTCTAGGTGGTATTAATAACATTATTGAGTATATAATTACATTATCAACGAGAGCAATTTAGGTAAGAAAACGTCACTTTAAAATATAGCTTTAAATTTTCCAATAAGGGCTTGAGGAATCTGCAAACACGAGTTATTGTTATATATAAATTTAAATTTCATGAATATATTCTAATTGAGGACAATTAGGCTGAAAATTTGGGAGTATTTTTTGCTTTGGAGAATGCCACACCCACTTTAAATACCTTATTTTTGTTCATGATCATAGAAAGGGTGTGGCTCGATTCCCATTACTAAATTTTTACCTTCATAGTAAAGATAACAAAGGACGTTTATATAAAATTTATGGCAATTACGCTCTAATGTGTATTTTAATAGGCATTTCAGTGGCAATATTTGGTTTTGATTGGCAGGAAGATGAATTTATGTTTAAGTTGATTTAAACTAATGAAAATATAAACTATAAAAAGATGAAAGGTTGTGATATGCTTTTGAAAAAAGATTTTGCATCGTTTCGAAGCAATGTAACTGTTGTTTTAGAAGGGAAAAACTATTCGCATCGGTTAATGGCTATAATGTTTAAAATTAGATTAAACTTGATTGAGTTGAAGATAAGTCGCTTATTATCGAACATTTGCTTTGTAGAATAGAGTATCTGTGCGTTTAAGTATCAGAATAAATATTTATTTATATCAAATGACAGGCTTTATGATATTTATCGTTAGTCCTTAATTGACTTCGAGCTTCACAGAGGAGAGGAACATCAAAGTCCCAACAAAATCGAGATGGGGAACAGAAGGAAAGAGTGATTCGCAGAAGTAAAAGAAGCAGACAGACACAAAAGCAGGGAAAAAGGAAAGGTGAGTAGTGTGGAAGTGGTGGAATATGACACACAGTGGGATCATGGTAGTTTAAAGTCTACTGCGGGTTTATGGACATTTCTGTCGTGTGAGTACACGTTGCCTAGGATGCACCACGTGGAGGTAAGTCTACCATACACCCAATATCAGAATAAATATAGGTTTAGAAAAAGACATTACGAGCAATTTGTTATTGGACACTTAATATAATCGCATAGTGAATTGTCATTAAGTCATATTATCGACCCATAACTATAGCTAGGAAGTGTAAAAAACAAAATGGAGTAATTCTGGAAGTAGAACTTGCTTAATAGATTTAAACTTAATAGATTTGAATAGATAGACTTAGTTTGTGAGAAATAAACTTACCTATATCTGATTGTATGAATATTTTTCTGGGAAGCGTTACTAAAGTTTGACAAGTACGATTACAGAACTGGATGTTCTCTGTATAAACTATTAAACATAAAAATATAAGGCATGTTTCGTGAGGTCTTAAACAATAAGACTAAGTACATTTTACCACGAATCATAAAAATTGAAATCTTATCGATCGTCGGAAAGTGAATAAAAGATTTAAAGTTTGCCAAAATAATAACACGTAGGAGTTCACTAAGAATTAGTTAATGTTAAATATTAGTTATTAGATGTCGTTCTTGGAAAAGAACCTATTATTACTTATTCAATTTGATTAAATAATAATAGAGCTGATTATAATAAAATTATTACAATAAAACACAAATTTCTGCATAATTTTAATGGACAATGGTAGTCTTAGAAAATATAAACATAAGTCCTGTTTTAATCACCGTATATAAGACAATTGTTGGATAATTCTTTGGCCATATTTAATTTACATATGCAACAAAATAATACATATGTTAGTCACAAATACTTTGGTTACTTTTATTCAGTTACTTTAGCCACTAAGGATTCAAAATCTTTAGGTGCTCAGGCACCTGTAGCGCGGACCGAGGTTGGCTAGGAAAATCATTATAGGAAGTTAGCAGCTCTTTATGCGATTTGGGATTCAGTTTGTCGACAATGAATGCGCATGCAGCACAGACCCGGTGTGTAACCCTGCGGATCACAGAGGATATCCATTGGTCTCCACACCCAGGCTTACTTCATCCCTGTTCGTCATTCAGGCCTATTTTCTTCTTCCCGTGTTGGCGTTCATGCTGCTAACTTTCCCTCAGCCACAATGATGAGTTCTAACGTGTTGTCGCAGGCGATTGGTGCATAAGTGCGGGGATGCACATGATTGGTTTACTGACATCTAGTTTCGATTTTGACGCCATTAATGGCGGCGCCCTAATTTGTATTCATTGCACCTTCAGAAGCAAGATTATTTATGAAATGACCTCTTAAACTATATAACGGATATAAGTATTTACTGTAATAAACGACTTATTTTTTTTGAAAATATCTTCATATTGCATTTAACTTCAATATACTTGGGTGAATTTTTCCTTCTTAATGCTTGGTACGACGTATTTTTTTTGTTAATTGCTGTCTGAACTAGAGTTGCGAGATTCTCCAAATGAGTACCTTTGGAGAAAATTAGAAGCTCTGGTGGAGTGCATGATATCGGAGAGTCACGGTATTCCTATTCGCACCGTAAAGAACTTCTTGTCTGTAATTCCTAGCGTCTTCTCTGGTAAGTACGGTCATATAGAATGTCACTTTCTATAGGAAGTGACATAGTTTTGTGGTTCATGGTCCACGCGGGGGCTGATGATGTAGCTGAGGCTGTGCATCTAGCTAGTCGAATTGCAGCCTATGGTTATCTCTTTCCAATAGCTGCCATGGATCACGCAATGGCTGTTCGCAATGATAGCCACACCTATTATCGTTTTCAGACACCCTGTCTTTATCCCTCTCGTTGTTCACAACACGAAACAGACACTACTGTTGACTATGCTGTCTACCTCTGCAAAAGAACAATGCAGAATAAGCACCGCCTTGAGTTAGCCGATTTTGAAGCTGAGAGATTGGCCAGTCTCCAAAGTCTTTACTACCACAAATGGGAGTTTATCTACATGCAGGTTTGTTTTAGGCTTATTATTTTTGCACACCATAGATCGTATGTTTAATTGCCATAATCGAGTATTTTTGCCATTTTCCATTGGTTGAGAGAGTTCAAATCACTTGTTGTCATTGTCTCCAAGTATCGTCTTAGTTCTAGCGAATCTGCCAGGTGATTTGGGTAAGTCGTTATTTATGCAATGTATGCTTTATTTGAAGCCTCATATTGTCAGTATTTTGTAAATAAAAATATACAGGGATCCTGGATTATATTGTTTGAATCTTGATTTTTTGTACCAATATCTCGTAGACGTCATTCGAAGATGTTATTCTCAAATTTTTTGAAGTTGGTCTCTTCAAGGTATCAGAGGTCCTGTGTGAATACAAAAAATGAAGTTACTATTCCCTTTTATTTAAAAGCAGCAAATACGAAATATTACGAGTAGTAAATTAGTTCTTTTGTCTGAGTAATAACTTGGAAGTGTGAGAGTGTATCTTTGAATCATAATTGTACCTTCGAAGCAATTATAAAGATTGTCTCTAACGGACCTTTCAGCTCCATCATGTAGATCATTATCAGTGGTTTCTTTCCAACAGGCTGAAGCAGAAATGAAAGTGGATAAAAAGCGAGACAAATTGGAGAGAATTGTACTAGAGTCTCAGGAAGCCGCCTTTTGGGATGTCCATAGACCTGCCCCGGGTTGCGTTAATACAACTGAGGTAGACATGCGCAAACTCTGTCGCGCCAAGAGACCAAAAAAGACTGGCCTCGCCGCTGGTCGTTTACACCCAATCACTTTCCCCATTCCTGTCTCTGCTGGCACCGCAGGGAATCTTCTTTTCTCTGTTCTTGAGGGCCTCTCTCCTGCTGAAAAGGTGACAAAGCTAAAGGCATCCGAACACAAGAGAATCAAGGCGTCGAAGGCTATCGAAAATCTCCAAGTATAAAAATTTACATTTACCTAATCCATCAATTGAAATTAGGTGGGTAAAATGGGTTTACTCTAATTCACTTTTAGAACTACTGTGATCAGTATGTGGACTTCGATATGTTGCTAATGTGTGCCACTTCCTCAACATCATCTGGTTACGACGGGAGCGGTGGAGGTGGTGGTTCGGTTGGACTAGGAGGTTCTTCTCGGGCCGGAGGAGGCCCTGAAAATATAGCCTCATCAACTGGAGCATCCTCGGTTGGATCTACAATGCACCATTTACTCCTTCCGAGAAAGACTAGTGCTGGAGTGAATGTCACTCATGGAGCCGTTGTGAATTTAATTCTTGGACCACCTCCGGGATCTACTGTGTCTGCCCTTACTGGTGAGCTGATTTTGCACAGTTTAATTTTAGCTTTCTGATCTCTTGGAATGTGATAGTGTTTTTCAGACCAGCCTTTTCTATTTGTGTTTAGATTTTAATTCGTATGTCTTTACAGCCTACTATCGTTCATAGCAGTAAGCATATTGTAGAGAAGTGATAGATTCTGCGGTATTTTGACTGTCGGGACCAATCTAGATCATTACTAGCGTATTTTCAAACGGTCTTTTTATTTATTTGCATGTTCAGCTAATATTTTTCTGCTCAATTAACTGGAAAACAGCAAGTAACTAATCTCAAGGGTCTATTACTTTCCTTGTTGTATGGCCTTAGGTGATGTTCAAACGGAAGTGGTGGGACAGAGCAACCCTTGGTTAGCAGACAATGTCACAGCGGCGGCGGAGAATTACTGGGGCTCCGTCTCAGCCGGTCTTAGCTTCGCAACCTTGACTCATGGCGGCAGCGGATCCAACGTTCAAGTGGGAGAGCTCTCGGTTTCCCGCGTCAAACGCTGGTCATTCTCCTTTCAGGAACTCTTGAAGGACCCCTTGGGACGTGCTAAATTTCAATGTTGGCTTGAAAAGGAATTCGCCGCTGAAAATCTTATGTTTTGGCAGGAGTGTCAAGTAAGCTTTTTTTTACTTTAAGAATGCTAATGCGAAATGGGTCGTTTTAAAAGTGACATTGAGATGTTATTTTCAAATTTTGTTTATAATGCTTCAATTTCCCCTATCATTTGCTGCAACTCTTCCATTGCTCTTGTTCTTCGATTCGTTTTTTATAGATCATGCTTCTTTTAACCAAAATAGTCGTTCGGCAACCTTAGACTTCATTCACTTTTCCAAATACTTTTCCCATGAACCTGAACTTGTGATAATTAAATAGGTCAAGGTTTTGCTAATGTGGCAGAGAACCTCCTAATGGAATATCTCAATGTTTTGGAGGTTATTTTTGCTTTATGGGAGTGGGGCATTGTCATGTGGAAGAATTATTCATTTTATCTTATTGTGTAAAGTTGGCTGTTTGTCTTTTAATTTTTGGTTTTAGTCTTTCTCGAATTCCCGTTCCATTTACTTTACCGATGCGCTTCAAGTGCAATGGTACAGTTGACCATAGCATGCGAATTTCCAGAATAATTCCATTATTAATCGGAGATTTGAGTCAACCACAGATTTTGATACGTCGTCATGAAGATTTGTAGGTCGTCCTGATTTTTTGCACCGTTTAAATTCCCATTGCCCGATCTCAATCTTTTAAACAAAAGTTGGCATAAGCAGACAGTAAAGACTTGACCATAAATTTTAGAAGTGGCTTTAGTGGCCGTGTAGACATTCAATCCCTGATGAAAGAAAGGCAGTATCCAATGTCTGACGTTCTCTGTCTACTGCTGAGTTGAAACTCTAACAAAATGAAATCTACTGCTCATAATTTGTCTTGTAAAAAGAAAGTTTCCGGAGTTTTTGCTTCTTTGTGTCTGGACACAAACTGAACGCAAACGTCCACTCGTAAAATGTACAATTTCTTATTGGTACCATCGATATTATAAACAGTAATTACACGCTCATCTTATAGTAATTTGGTTGAGGGAATATAGTCTTCGTGATTACGGATTAATTCTTGTTGCTTTTTTATATATTATCTATCCATAATTGATTTACTTAAATGTATTTTCTAAGTATTTGGAACGCACTTTTTGACTCGCATTTTAGCGCACTTCAAATTGCCAGATATTGATGTGTTGTTAATAGTTGGTCATCAGACAAATGGAAGTCACAAATTTAATCAGATCGATTTTGTATCTCTTTTTAATTCGGCATTTTTCTCAGCCTTCCTTTCAGCTCTCTGCGTTGGGACTTTTTTGCTTACCTCTTTAATTTTCTACTGTTTCCGTTTGATTTAATTTCTTGCCTGTGCCTGTTAACATTTAGCAAGACTGAGTTCCGGTCCAGTCCAAATTTATCTTTACTCTCGCAATTAATGCCGCTTTATGGGTTTTTGGTAATGCATTTTGATAATAGTACGAAGTAAACTAGCTGTTTCGTTGAATAGTAAAAGATATCGTGCACCTCGGGGTGTAAGTTGGTCTGAGTAGTACTATGGCCATCTTTAATGATGTTTAATAATAATTAGTACATTTGTGTAGATTCTAGTCATAGGTAATCCACTGGCAATATGCAGTGTTACTTGAAGTATTCAGCACTTGGTCTGAACTTAGAATGACTGACCCTAGAAGCTCTAACTGCACTTTTAGTTGTTTATTGGTTTAAATAGGCCAAGATCAGGAAGAAAGAAGAAATGTAGGCATTATCTCTGAAAAATTTGTGCATTCTATGTTATGAGTTTTAAAGACCCTTCAGTATACTTCCATCCCTTCTCTTTTTTAACATATATTTTACTTTTAGGACCTGAAGAGTGCACCGCTGCGGGAACTGCCCCAACGAATTCAATCGATCTATTCACAGTACCTTTCTCTGACCGCCCCTGAACCCGTAAATGTCGATAGCAAAGTTCGTGAGGCCGTCTTTCGCCGATTGGGTCTCCTCCGCCTACTTCCCTCGATAAGTCAAGAGATTGAACCAGGAATAGAGCCCCTGGTAGACGGTTCCCTTGTAGAACCTTCTCCTTTGAGCACTACTAACACCACCTCAAATACAGCTTCGGTTGCAAAAGTGGTTGGTGTAGGAGCCTCACACTCCGATCGCTACTGCTTTGAAGAAGCCGAGGAACAGATATTCCAACTGATGAAATCAGCTTCTTACTGTCGGTTTTTGAGATCAGACATCTATCGAGAGCTGTTTGCTAACTCGGCGACCAAGAAGAAACAATCTAAAAAACACCGAGTGACTGTTACTGGTTCGAGTGGTGGCAATATCGCACTTGCCGGAAACGATTAAGTGGACAGTTCAGAACGCAAATAAGAGACATGTCAGAATCTTCTTTGTGTGCAATACTATTGTCTTATCCCTTTTAATGTCGTCTTTGAAGAGCCTAATCGTTATTTTTTGCGTTTGACTTAATAGATTTACAAAACTGAAGGTGTTCTTGATTCCTTCAATTTAGTTAATCGAAAATCTATTTTCGGGGCGTCTAATTTAGTTATTATGATGATAGGGTAGTATGGTTTTCTTTGGTTAATTCATATTTGAGCAAGTAGCGATAGAATTTTTCTTGGGGTAAGGGTCTATTGGAAACGGTATGCTTTGTGCTATCAGGGCCGCGCTCTGTTCAGAAGGATAGATTTGATGCGTGTAGACGGTCGTTATGTATTTTTCACAAAATAATGTTTAGGTTATTTTATTGATCTGTTGAACTAAATCATTTCTACAGGTTCTGAACATTGTATTTGAGTTTTCAGAAATATTCCTTCTAATAAGTCACAAACATTCGTGAAGGCACAAAAACTGAGGTTTTTGAAATGAAATAATTTAAAACTTGCTGCTAATTTGTCAATGGACCACCTGAACATTGTTGAAAAACGAATCCTAAATTTAACGAAAGCTTACTAAAAATACCAGCAACCAAGTCGTCTGTGATTAAAGCTATAATAGTTTGTACCTTCAAATTCCTAACACCTCAAAATGCTCACCCTTGCAAAAATGTGAATGTAATTCGTAAAGGTGTTTATCTCCTATTTTAATTCTTTTGAAACAATAGAAGGAACGTCAGTAAGTCAACAATACATAGTTGACATTTGTGCAAGATGGAAAAATGCGTGCAAAATATAACTAAAACATTATAATAATTTTAAGAAATATTATTGTTCGAAAAATTTTATATCCCAGAAAGTGTTAGAAAATATACAGTTGATACAGATTGGAATTACTTTCGTGTAGAAATAAAATTATTAGGTTTAAGAAAGGTTTTCGGTCTCGATGAGCTCAGTTAGAGGTCGTGGCGCCATATATTTTATCCTATCACTCGAAATGCCTTTCTGTCCAGCCAATCAGGATTTTTATCACCCTTGGAAGAATGGACTTAATAGATGTTTTCTCTGGACAATTTCAACTATCTTGTCACTAGTTATTTCTGTTGTCGCAGTGATTATATATTCCATATTTTTATATCGCAATTCTCGCCGCTCAGAAAATAGAGTCAGACCATTTGGTTACAAAGTTCAAATTTCTTTATCCTTTCTTACAATTCTTGCAACAATCGCTCATGTTTTGGTATTTGCCATTTGCGAAAGTGGGGATTCTAACTCATCCGCTGAGTTTGTTATTTTATATGCTATCGGAACGCCTCTTTCGTGGATAGTGGCCTTTTTTCTGCTTATTCTCGAACGCAGGCGAATTTGCCCCAGGTTGTATTCTAAAGGGCATGGATTTCCTCTAATTTTATTCTGGACCGTCAATTTTGTCTTGATTAATCTTCCATTGACATCGATTGGTAATGATTCCTGGTGGTGGAAACTTAACGAGTATGTTGGAATTCGAACATATAATTTTTGCTTATCTTTTAGTAAGACAAGCAAAATTGAACTAACGTTTTGGATACTTAAATACGTTTGCATCCTGATACTATTTATTCTCGGATTTGTAGCTCCTGGTGCTCCAAATTATGCCGAACTTTACCAGAATCTTAGGGATGAAAATTCGACTCCCCAAATAGCTATTCCAGCCACAAGATGGCAAGTTTTCAAGCGTCGAACTGTGATGCTCCTTCCTTTTGTATGGCCTAAGGATAGTATCGGTTTGAAGTTCAATTTTTTCCTATGCATTGCCATATTGATTATTAATCGAGTTGTCAACGTTTACGTTCCCATATTCTACCGAAATGTTGGTAAATTAGTTTTGAATTCGTAAACTTTGATTAATTTTTTTTTGTGTTTAGTAAATAGTTTGACACCGAATGCTTCTACTAAGCACAATATGAGCTCAGTTATTGAACAGATGAGGTCTGGAGACTTCAGTTTTATCATGACTACAGTTGTTGGCCCAAGTGGTCTGGTATTTCGATGGGACCTTGTTCTCAGCTATATCGGAATTCGAGCAGTTCAGGGGGTTGGATCGCCTAGTTCGGGTTTGCTGGTCGCTTTGCAAAGTCAATTGTGGAATTCTGTGGATCAATACAGCACACGAATGTTGAGTGTCCGTCTTTTCAAGCATCTCCAAGGGTGAGTTAATGTCTTAAAACTGTTGAATTATTTATCCTTTCAAATTAATGGACACGAAATCAAATAAGCATTAGGTAAATATGAACGTTAAAATACTTTCTTCAACATTTCCAATTCGTTAACCTTAAATATATCAAAGGATCTAGTTGTTTTGAACATTTGTATTAGACCACTTTAGAAACGTGTCTGGTAATTTAATGCATTTCTTATTTATTTTTATCCTCACAAAATGGTGTTCAGCTCTAGAAATATGAGTAGGGCTGGGCGGTTGATTTAGGATTGGGAGATTAAGTATGTTGTGAATCATACTTATTGAACCATCTTTCATTGTATGACTTATGACTGTATACATATTTTCGTGCTAATTAATACAATCCCCACTAATAATTTTCGCAGATCTGGTGGTCTAGCATATCTTATATCATTACGCTGAAATTAATTATGGGTTAATTGAGGACTGCGTCTGGAGACGACAAATTTGGTTCCTTCCCCCCCCCCTTCCCCTATTGGCCCGTTTATTTCCATATACTGTGGGGTGCTTGCCGCGTCCATACCGCTGTCACTTGATGATATCATTTGTATAAATAGACGCAATGATAAGGGGACCTTGGTTCCAATGCTCTCATAATCTTAAATCGGTCATTTTTATTTGATGAATTTGTCGTTTAATTGGAATTTAAATGCTCTGGGAGCTGCTGACTGGAATGGTGGACACGATGGCTGGGATGTTCTATTTCTTTGCTTTTGCCTTCAGTTAGTCCAAATTTATTTTTCATTATTTGGTTATGTTGGACAAAATGGTGTATTTTTTTATCTAAATGAAAGAAATGAAATCACAAATTTCACATTTTTTTGAAATTCTATTAATTATTTTAAATTTCGCATAATTTTTCAATAAACCAAAATTGCTAGTTTAAATCAGTGTATATTATTCAGTTGGCAATTTGGAATCATTTAGGCGTCTTCTACTGCTAAAGTTCTTTGATTTGTCAATACCGTGTGTAAAGTCTTGACCCGTTCGGTTTAGGTCATTTTAGGGTCATGTTTAAATCCGAGAGAATTCCACTTATTTACATGCTCGACGTCCGCGTCCAGGTCTCTTTCGTTGTCCTGTATTTTATTCTAAATGAGGCAAAGTTTGCTTTCTTCAGTGCAATTTTCTCCAAATTTCGAGTTATTTGAGAATTAGCATTAGCACTCATTTCGAGGTCTCTGCATTGAACTCTCCGTAGTTTACTAGTGTATGTGTTCATTTAGCGCTCGATATTTTCATTCTGCCCCTCAACTTTCCTTACCAACCTTTTTCATCCTTGCAAGTCGGAAATACTGTGGCTTCTTTAATCGTTGACGGAAATGTTGCTAATGATTGATCAGAATTAATTAATTATCCTCATCGGTGGATGCGCACCGATGATCACTCATCACGTCACGATTTTGTGTTTTGCAATTGCCTTCATGTACATTATGTATTCTTAACGGACTATGCTCGGGATTTATTAGTGGATACTGTTCGATCATTCAATAAAATGCGTCAAACTTCTCTCTTTGCCTTCCAGCCAATCGATGGCTTGGCACTTATCACGAGAGACTGGTGCAATGCTGCGCATTGTAGATCGTAGTACTTCGAGTGTCTCTTCTGTGCTCAATTACCTCACCTTCAGCATCGTTCCAACTGTCGTGGATATTCTTGTGGGTGTTGTCTATTTCATCACGGCTTTCAACTTTTGGTACGGTCTCATCGTCTTCATCACTATGACTTGCTATATCGGTAAGAATTCGCCTTTCTTCTCAACTCGCACTCCTTGTTATCCAGTTTAACAACCAATTGCTTGCGAAATGTTTCATTTTTCCGAGATTTTTTTTGTTACTTTAATCCCAGTGGTATCGGATTGTTCCGCCTTTTTCACATCGTTTGCTGTACCGAAATTTTTTGCTTACAGCACTAGAATAAAAGCTGCCCTAATCACTCCCTGGGAAAAGTCGCTTATTCTGACTACACTCACTAAGTGTTCATATTTTCCTCTGCATTTATGCGTTCGACGTCAATGGTTGAGGCTTAATTTTGAATTCTGATTTATTTTTTCCTATTAAGTAGGGACTATCCAGAGATACTTAAGTTGAATATAGTAGGGTGTTAGCCGGAACTGACCATGTGTTAATTGAACTTTCATAAAAAATCAATCATCCTTT
Organism: Hymenolepis microstoma; assembly: GCA_000469805.3. Taxonomy (NCBI): domain Eukaryota; kingdom Metazoa; phylum Platyhelminthes; class Cestoda; order Cyclophyllidea; family Hymenolepididae; genus Hymenolepis; species Hymenolepis microstoma. The sequence continues at coordinate 711,951 of LR215995.1, read as the reverse complement.
TATTGTTTCCGTTTAAGTGCTTTTTATTGAATTTCTAAATGAATTAATGTGTTCTCCTCCTCCTCCAATGAAATGACTACATTAGGATTTTCATTATGAGGTACCTACTGGATGGATTTTTACCTTACGCTATTGATTCAGCTATAATATAGCGTTATGCTGCTTGTTTTACCCAGATAACGTATAAAATGGCGTAACCACTTGTATAGGTATAGGCGCTCATAAGGGTACACTTTCCTCATGGTAACTTAAAATTTCCATTTCATCAAGTAAGCATGATAGTTAGTGTACCACCTGGCGAGCAAATAAGAACGCGAATCGCCCCTGATCCAGGCCTTCTTAGTCTCGCAATGGGCAAGGAGCGCCTTCTTGTATTCAACTTCGCCTCTTCCTCACATTCCGGAATATGTTATAGCTTCCAGATATAATATATCAGTTATCATAGTAATTGAAGCATTGAAGTCTCTCTGGAATCACATTTATTTGAAAACACTTTCATTCGCAAAACCAAATTGATATACGTCTCTGCCTTATTACTTAAGTGGTAACGTTTTTGCTGTTAACTTAGTAAGCCCTATTTTTGAATTTACGCTCTTCTCTTAATATTCGCTTTCTGTTACAATATGAGCTATATGAATTTTCGAAACGCACATAGTTTGAAAATACTCCTTTTATAACCCAATTGCTGTTTTTTTCTACTTTAGTTGTTACAATTATGATTACAGAATGGCGTAACAAACTCCGTCGAGTCATGAACGAATATGACAATGCTATAAGTGCGGTGGCTGTCGATTCTCTGATGAATTTTGAAACCGTACACTCATTTATTGCGTTATTTTGTGACTTACTTTTATTAATTCCCTTAATTGATATTCTCTCATTCTTCAGGTGAAATACTATAACGGCGAGGCTTTCGAAGTCGAGCGCTATAACCAGGCGATTGTTAAGTACCAGCGTGCGAATTGGATCAACCAATCATCGCTCTCACTTCTCAATGTCACCCAATCAATTATCATTACGTTGGGCCTCCTGGTGGGTACCCTGCTTTGTGCTCGAGATGTCGTCCTCGGTGTCCTCACTGTGGGAGATTTTGTCCTCTTCTGTAGTTACATTCTTCAACTTTATATGCCGCTCAACTTCTTTGGCACTTATTATCGGTAGGGTGGACACTGATCTCTCCTTTTCTTCGGTTTTGCCGTTGATAAACACCTCTACTTATATGCATTTTGTGACTTCTAGCTTGCTGCAAACAAGTTTTGTGGACATGGAGAATATGTTTGAGTATCTTGAGGAAGGTAATGAAATTAACGATGCGCCAAATGCTGCCAATTTGACTATCACCGGAGGCAAAATTGAATTTAAGAATGTCAACTTCTCGTACATTCCCGAGTAAGCAGGCCTCAGAGTTGCATGTTTACCATTCTACATCTTATGGCCTGCATGTCTGCCTCTATTTCATGGCTTGGTAGACTTCATTAAGGTTCCTATGTCCAAAATGTAGGCTCGTGCTTGTTTATGCCACAACTAGCAGTTTCGCTTTAATGTTTTACTGGAAGTGTTTATTTCTTGCCCCTTCTAACCACCTCCTCCTCCGACGATAATTTTTCGTTTAGGCGACAAGTCCTCAAGCATGTCTCTTTCACTGTCGCGCCAGGAAAGACCGTCGCTTTGGTAAGCTTGATAAATAATCTCTTCTGCTTGAGAATGTTTCAGTATATGCGGTTTTTACAAATTTGCTATGAAATTTAATAACTAGGTATAAATATGAATCGTGTTTTATTGGCCTGTTATTTTCTAATCAAAATATATGCATTCAGGGAAGGATCTCATTTTCCACCGATATAAAATGGTTCTAGTTGCTTTAGCATTTTCGTAATTTTCTCCAGCGAATAAGTTGTTGATAGTTGTGTTTCATTAATATGGTTATACATTTTTCACTTTTTATGCTTTATAGAAAAGATTAATGGGACTTTTGAACTTCGTTATTTGGAATGCTTGGGGCGCAAGTGATAAGACTGGGCTAATCGAACTTCAAGTACTTAAAGGTCATCCTGATTTTAGCTAAATGTTTCGTTAAGATAAACTTGCAGAAAGGCGCAAGGGAATCCATGCGAAAAAGGGAAAAATTTTTTCACGATAAAGGATTTTACCTCGTTTTGAGATTTAATTATTATATTTTTATTCCTGGATAGGTTGGCCAAACTGGTAGTGGAAAATCCACAATCGGTCGTCTTCTCTTCCGGTTCTATGAACCAACCGATGGTGAGATTTTAATCGATGGTCAAAACATTCTCAGTGTGACTCAACAATCCCTTCGTCAAGCTATCGGTGTTGTTCCTCAGGTCAGTTTTCAAAGCTCATCTTCTGAATAGGTGGGTATTTTCTTCGTGTTTCAATGAGAATCATTTGCTTTCCAGGATACAGTTTTATTCAATGATACAATCGGCTATAATATTAGATATGGCAGACACTCAGCGGGTCCCGAGGAAGTTCAAGCTGCCGCTCGCGCTGCTGAAATCCATGAACGTATTCAGGACTTCCCTCAGGGTTATGAGACCGTGGTTGGTGAAAGAGGTCTTAAACTCTCCGGTGGAGAAAAGCAACGAGTTGCAATCGCAAGAACCGTACTCAAATGTCCTCAGATTATCCTTCTCGACGAAGTATGATCATAAATAATTGATGCTACTTATTAATTATAAGTAGATGATTGTGTGTAACTCGGATATTTTAGGCTACCTCTGCCCTGGATACAGGCACTGAGAGCTTAATTCAGGAAAGCCTTAGCAGGATCTGTGAAAACAGAACAACCATCATTATTGCCCATCGTTTGTCCACAGTGCGGAATGCGGATGAGATTCTCATGCTGCATCAGGGAGAGATCGTGGAGAGAGGAAGCCATGAGGAACTTTTGGCCATTCCAAATGGGCGTTACGCCATGTTGTGGTTGAAGCAAACGACAATGGATACTTCCAATCAAGAGTGATTAAGAGGCAATAGTTAATCTAATCACCTTGTTGCTAAAATAAAATTCATCTTTTTATTTTACTTAATCCGCTTTTATTTGTTAGAGAACTTGAAAAGGAAGTAGGTTATGATGGCGTCGCATAATAACTATGTTAAATTGAATTGACATAAAATGGTTGACAGACCGAAAATTTCTTCCACTACGGATAATTCTTGGGCAAATGACTTAATCTGGTCAGGCATTTTAGAAGGCTGTAGACTTTTGTTGTCGTCATTGCTTTCCCATCTCCTGCTATGAAACTCGAAAGCCAGGCGACATGAATTGTCATTGAACTAGGCTTGTTGAACTAGTATTACTGTGGAGGATTAAAGAACGCGAGATAAAATGATCAAATTAAATGGTAGGAATTTTGTGATAAGCCTGACGGTTGGTGATTCTGGTCCAAAGAGTCATCTGAACAACGCAGGCCTCAAGCACTCACACCTCCTTCAGCATGACATTACCCCTTCTGGGGTGTGAGGTGAGGTTCGGCAGGTTGGATGGGCTTCGACTCATTAGCATACACTAATCGAGTGATCAAACTTGGATAAACATGTTTGTTATCATTACGAGCACTCAAGTTTAACTCGATTCTTGATAGCACAGGAGGCATCGTTATCCTGCCTGGGGAGTGTCCAAAGTCGGATAAATTTGTCAATTTTCGTGGGTTTCCATTTAATGACCCGCTTAACTTCAGTGCACAAGCTTTAAGATTTAAGTGTTTTTACACAAACATGAAAATCGCGCTGTAAAGTGTAGTCTTAATTGAAGCTATCATTCCCACTAGATCAAGCCGGTAAATTAACACTCCGTTTATTAACCAAGTAGCTTCTGCAATCATTTGTACTTAAATTCAGTGAGTAAAAATTCAACCATTAAGCAATAAGCTTGTTTAAGTTACCTTCTGGAGAGAATTAATGTAACGTTTAAATGTTAAAATGTATTAACAGTGGATGTTTGCACCCAAATACGCTGACTTATGTTCTCCTCCAGTAGGGATTCAATTTCCCCCTTCCTATGATGATAATGAGGGGTGTGCAATAGACTTACTTCCACGTGGTGCGTGCACCCTGGGTAACGTATACTCATACGGCAAAAAAGTCTATAAATCGGCGGTTGACTTCAAACTACCATGACCTGACTGTATGTCACATTCGACCACTTCCACAGTACTCACCTCACCTTACCTTTTTCTCTACCTTTGTGTCTCTCTGTCTCTCTCTTACATCTGTGAATCACTCTTTTGTTCTCCCTCTCGACTTTTTGTGGCTTTGACATTTCTCCCCTCTGTGGAGCCAGAAGTCAACTAAAGAGCTGATGATAACCATTATAAAGCCTGCCATTTGATATAAATAAATAAATAATGATAATGAATAATTAATAACCTACCACCAATGCACAACTGTTCCCACACCCCTTGCCTACACAAATGGAGCTGGGACTATCTATTCTTGGTTCGGATTGGACTAATTAATCATGTTAAATGAGTTTCACAACCAAAATTGGCGAGTGTACGCCTAGAAGTATTCTTCTGAGACATTTTTATTACAAACGTTTTTTTTTAGTTTTGTTTACGAAAAGTGATATGTCAGGTGATGTCTCGATTCCCTGGTTTTCAATAAAGTAATTTCATGAGTCGTCACTTCAGGTTGGAATTTGACTAGAACACAATGTGTCTGATCTTACTTAAAGGTGGTTTATTGAACTTTTAAGATGCCCGTCAAAGAACCTGTGACATTGAGTTTTACATACCAGATTTTGACAGCCTTCATACATCTATACGAGAGTGTACTCTTGTATCGATTCCTCCCCACCTCAGCATACAAACTGCGGAACACATGACGGATTCTTGAACATTCGGAAGTCTGGAGTTTTTTAATATAAATTTCCCATGTGATTACCAATGAAGTAACATTGGTCCGGAGTAGTTTACTGTTTTAATTTTAATTACAATAGCAGTTTTAAACACACCCCCTCTCCCCCCTCCCCCTCCTCATATTTATTTAATCGAATTTATCAAACCGGAATTGATGCCTTTGACCATTAAGCATTAAATTTCACCTCTCCGAAGAAATGAAGACACTGGTTTGTCTCATGATAGCCAATTAATAACGTTTCAATTCCAGTAGAAATTGAATCACTTTTCTAAATCCGCAATGGCACATTCAGTGACCCTCACACTTGTACTAAAAGCGTACTCCTGCAGTCTGCAAGGCGATTTCTCATTGGAAGAAAAAAGCAAACACAAGTTCCAATTGCCATGGTTCAACATGTGTTGTAGCAAATGCTACACAAATAAGTCCACATTAAATCTCAACAATTCTTCTGTCAGAATCTGCCTTACATTAAATTGCCCCCCCCTCCCCCCTCCCCCCCCCCCCCAAGTTAGCTCAAATGTCTCAGCAGTATCGAGGATAGCAGAATGCATGGACCGGATAGCGCCTATTACAGCTTATGGGCCACTGGCACAGAGCCAAGTCATAAAAATACAATTGGCGCTACGTTGGAGCGACTATTGGCTGCTGGTTTGCTGAGAGACCACTGCACTCACGTCTGCACTGCTCGCTATGCGAACAACGACATGACCACACCTTCCAGATTGATCGAGTGCGCATGAGATTTATTCTTTTAGCCTTGGTAACATTGTGCATTTCACAAGGTATGAACAGTGGAGAGTAATGTAGGCGATAGGCGCTCCTTTCAATAATAATGGGAAGAAAAATATGAAGCATATATTAACTTTGTCAAGTAAAAATATGTTATGCTTTCACCTTGTTACCTTCCATTTTAAGTCATGTCGTATTCGGAGAATTTCTTCATTGGATTCGATTGAAGTCCTATACTTGTCTGCGTACTCTCTCATAGCGACCTACTCTATTTCAGGGAGATTAATCAAATGATTGACGTAGATTCAATCTGCTTTTCCTCCCATTGGAGAAACAGCTTTTCTGTTATGGGTCCTTCCCCTTCGCCATAGGATCTGTCCTTTCCCTTCCTCATGGTTTGGGGCTTTCGGTTTGCATGCCTAGAAAGGAGCTTTGCAAGCACTATTGAGTTCACTCGAACATCTTCATTCTTTCTCAACTTGACAACCTTTCTCGTTTCAGCGAATCTGTCAGAAATTAGAACAGGATGCTGTTTCCTTTTCATTCTGTTGTTTTACAACCCTTTGCAGAATTTCCTTCCGCTTCATACCATTTTTTTGGCAGGCTGTTGATTCTTCCACCAGACTGAGCGTTGTTTATTTGGCTCATTTTCTCCTAAGTTCTCGATTGTCTCACAAACTCCATTCGTGAGATATATGAGGACAAAGCTGGGTAAATTCAGTCAGATCCTCTGTTCAATTAGGGTTATACGAAGAGAGGGGGGACATTTTAAGATATTGTTTCATTAGACATTCGACTCACATAATTGTGCTCAGAAAACTTGTGATGATTCATTCACTGCCACGCATAATACACAACTTTCTGCATTCATTAACGAGAATCTCAATGCCATTTTGAGGAGTCGATCATGTAGTCCTCACCGAGCTTTTTCGCGATAAAAGGGCATTTGAAGTATTTTCCAAGGAAAGTGAAGAGAATTGACATTATTTCACCTACTTAACAACTACAATTGTTCTTGGATGAAAGATGCATTTAAACCTTCAATTTTCTGCAAGTCCTGATCTCCTTAAAAGCTGTCTAATTTTTACATCACTCCCTGTAAACAACCTCACCTTTTTCAAACCAAATATCCGAATGAAATAGGAGGTAATAGATGCTGTGTTCCATAGAAATATAGATGTTAAATTGTGAATCGAAGTTTAAAGTTTCAACAATTACTTTGAATTATTGATTGTTCAGCATGTTATGAATCATAATAATCTGTATTTAACACCTTTGTATTAAAATATTACATTAATTTGCCTTTCTATCTTCATACGTGGTCCCTTAGTCACTCTGTTCATTCTCTCTTCTAAATTCTCAAAAGAAATTCACGCTTACCTTAAAATAAGCTTCTTGCTGTACTCCATGTTGATAGTGAAAAAATCGATATTTGGGATCATGTCATTTGAGAATCAATTTTACTCCCACTTTTATAAGGAACCACCACTGAAATTAATTGTTCTTAACCTCACATGAAGTTAAGAATCGATTTTTGTAAACAGAGCTTGATTTTACAATCAAATTAATTTCCATATTTTAACCCCCATTCGTTCCATTGGTCACAAATTTGAGTTCTCTTCTTCGACTTGAAAAGAAAGTCGTTATTGAGTCAAAGCCACCCCATGTATACTGTGAACCAAAGGCATTCACTATAACTCTCCGTCATTCTTTTCAACGATGTGAAGTCTGTGAGTGCATTCTACTTTTGACATCCTACTCATTACTCTAGTCAGGGCCATCCAACAGTGATTTGAATTTGCTATTTCAATTTTAATATCTAATCAATAATCTGAGTGATTGGATCTACACATCAGTTGTCAACTTTAGCCACAGTATCGTATTGGTGACCACACTGTTTAATTATAATACTAATGTTATTACAAGTAATCCAATAATAATTGAAATCACCCATTAAGAGTACATTTTTACTGATATTATCACATTAGTTAAAGATTTTAATTTCTTTAAATAACATATTCTGTTGCGAGTAGTTATAGGCTTTTGGAAGTATCCAATTAAGAGTAGAGTTGGAGTCGACTCAGACTGACTGCCTGCACTGATTGAAAATTTAAATTGGTAGGTAATTTGTCTACGATTTTCATAAATAGTTTTTAACACGAACGATTAAATTCGATTACTAAAACACTAAAAAATCAAAAAGTACGTTAGCATTATTACCTCCATGCAAACTTTCAATTCAGATTGCACTCTTCTTGTTAAATTACGTCCAACTTCTTGATCGTGGATCCACTCTAGTGAGAAATTCGAATTAAGCTCAATGGATATGCACCTATGGGTATTGAATTTTTGGCCTCTGATTTTGTAGTGGAGCGTTCCAATCCGTGTTTTCAAACTTATGGATTCATTCAATTTGCTATATTATCCTAATAACGCTATTTATGTTGAGACTTTAAGGCAATCTCCTGAATGTACTATTTACTATTGGGTATGCGATAGACTTACCTCCACGTGGTGCACCCTGGGCAACGTATACTCATACGGCAAAACAGTCTGTAAACCAACAGTTGACTTTAAGTTACCATGAGCCAACTGTACCTCATGTTCCACCAATTCCACAGTACTCACCTCACCTTACCTTTTTCTCTACCTCTGTATCTGTTTGTCTCTTTTACATCTGTGAATCACTCTTCTGTTCCCACTCTCGACTTGTTGTGACTCTGATGCTCCTCCCCTCTGTGAAGCTCGAAGTCAACTAAAGGCCTAATGATAGTCATCATACAGCCTGCCATTTGATATAAATAGAACAATTTACCATTTGTGCTCTAAAATAACTCATAGAATTTGCAATTGGCATTACTAAATAATTAAAGTTACTTGCATGGGCATAAATGTTCTAGGGGAACAAAATCGCACCAAGTTAGCTCCAGAGATTTTTTGCAGAATAAGGTATTGAAACGAGTTCACTTAAAAACTTTAAATCCTGAATTTACTACGCATATCTTAAAGTTAGTTCATTTTTTTGCCTACAATGAGATTTATTTAAGAAAAATATTTTGCTTGAAAATTTGCTATTCCTCGTGACAATCTTGCAAGTTACACCCAAATTATAAAGAGATTGGGTGTATCGGAACCTGGTCACGGTGCAGTCTCAACTACTTGACCTTACTATGAGCATAGTTAGGTTCTGGCCTGAAGCATTTCTTGCGTCTACAGAGAAGAAACTCACCCGTCTCACGGTCGATAAGGTAACTGCTTTGGACCTCGCCCCACTAATACTTCTGTGTTTGAGTCTAAAATGAAGTGCTGTAACATCAAGTTTATTTACTTTTTTGAGTACTTTCAGGTGGATTCCTTTAACATTAATCGAGAATAATTGAATTTGCGCCAAATGGCTATTAATAAGATGTTGACAAGAAGGGGGTATGAAAAAGTGGGTTTAGGCGGGATCCATTTCAAATATTTCATCATTTCACCAAAAAGCCTCAGGAGAATTTCAACAAAATACGACAAGAGGCAGAAGTGCTTTGAAGGAAACTATTTTGAAAATTTTGCGTTTATAAACAGAAATTGAAAAAAAGGGTTTCCAAAATCAAATTCTTTCACTATATCTGATTGCGCTTTTCACATTTTATTCCGAAGGAATGATTGAAGATAGGGGAACTTTGAAAAGCTTTCTCTTGATACAGAGTTACTCGAGTGTCCATCTGGGTTTGAGGCCTGTAGACTAGTTTAGAATACAAGATTTTACATTCTACTAAATTAATAAGTTTACCCATTTTATAGTTATGTTTAATTCGTTTAAAGCACTGCCGATTGATTTGAAACTTCGATGAGTATATGATTATTATCCTACGCCTTTGCCCATTTATGCTCAACCGTTATCCTGAGCTTAGCTAGGTTCGCCATAGAAACCACTAAAAGGTGTAATTACTCCACCAATCAATATATTCGCTACTTTTGTCATCGAAGTTCTCAAACCAATAAAAAATAGAAAAAGATGCAATGAATTTGAGAAAGTTATTTATTGAAGTTATTTATTCATGTTGATATAGAATTTAACGTTGAGATTATGAAAGGCTTAGGCAAGTAACAATTGACAAATATTATGAGAGTAGTCAGTCAATAGATAGAGAGATAACATTAATGAGCGCGATTTGGGGTATCAAGCGCATTGGAGTAGAGATGGTTTATACATTTTCACAGCCTTTTGATGCAATGGAGGGACACGTTCAGTTCAGTCATTTTTGATATGTCTGGGTCACGGGATCCAGAAGATATTGGAAGACATCTGTTCGCAACACGAACGTCTACCGGGTACAGCCAAATTTCTGAGCTGACACCGTTTTCTCCACTCGAAACCCTCGCTTTTATACGAATCGTTTGCGTATGCAATCTTCGTCCTTGAGTGGTGCGGAGTGTACTCTGCTGCTAGTGAGAATATGCAGGTGTGCATATCGATCGACACGCTTATGGCAATACCAGTTTTCAATTGGCCAATGTGGTGCTCAGGTAGAGTTTGTGTGATCAGAATTCCGCGTAGGTATTTGACACGTTGGCGACTTGTGATTGGTCCAGCCAAGCTTGCACACACATAACTCTACGTTGACATTGAGATTAGTGTGTTACCTAATTCTAGCCAAGAAATGCTTTCGAGATTCGTGTAATTCGACTAGATCAATAGACTTAAAAATGCTATCCATTTGATTATATTATCGCCCGATTTGATGTTCGGAATAATTTTTGATTAGAAAATAATTGGGAAAACAGCTTCTACAATCTGCATCTGTTAAGTAATGATGTAAAATTTAGAATTCAGTGATAATTTAAAATATTTCCCAATTATTCGGCATTAAGACTAAAATCTCCTGCGAGTAAATGGTTTATGTTTGTAAATAAGGCGCAATCTATTTTAAATTTCCATTTTCTTGATAAAAATTTGATACAATATTACAATTTAACACAATCTGGTCTTTTATTTATTTAAGCAATATCTCCTTTGCAATTCGCTCTAAAAAAACGAAAAACTCTTTTCTGATTTGTGTGTTCCTCCTTCTAATAAGCCATTTATATTCATTTTTATATATGTCAATTGTCGTTTCAAGTTTCATCATATTCTACAAGTGAATCCACAGTTACCGAGAATATTCCAGAACTTGACGTATTTATAAGCTATTTCTATTATCCTCAACCTGATATTATAAACAAAGAGAGCAGAAAAATACCCTACATTGTATTTTTCTAACAGCTTATCACATTTGTAGTGTTTATTTACATTAGATTGGTGGAGCAATAATTCCACGGTATAATAGAAAAAAAAGGAATTGTTAAACGCGATTTTTGGTTAGGAGGCAATTAAACCTTGTGGCTTCTCTGATTAATCTTTCGCCTAATACCAGGCCGTCAACTTGGTCACTGACTAAGTACCGAATGGCCTCCGTCCAGCACTCTCTAACCTAGAAGACACCCATTGTCATATAATGCAAATTGAAAGCAGCTTACAAAGGCAGAAGTTCATTTTTCACAACTGAAGACTGATTGGCATAGGTTGGATGGAAAGCAAGTTAGTGAAAGAAATCAATTATAAGAAATGATTTTCACTAATTCCATTTAAATAGCATAAAAGTGTGCCAGATACTATACTCTCCAAAACTTGCAGGGTTAATTTCTAAAAGTGTCAACCAGTATAGACTTGATTTGACCTGTTGTAGGTCACTATTTCTTCCAATCAATTTTCTCCCCGACTTCCATTAAGCGCATTTTCCCTCTCCCCTCCCCTCCCCCCTCCTGACTCTCATCCATTTGAGAATGTTCATGACCAACATCTTCGTCTTTCCTTCTCCCATCTTTCAATTAAATACGTAATAATGAAAGGTAGGCATTTCTTTGATCTTCTTCTCATCGAACTAACAGTTAAGGAGTAATGTAGTTTCTTTTACAAAAAGTAAAATATTTTGCTAGTGTTGAAGTGCTCGATTGCACCACCATAAGATCAAAATCTAAAATTATTAATCATAGTTAAAAACTTCAGTTATTGATCTAATCATTATCTTTATTTACACTTACACCTCCTTGTGTTGCAACCTGGACAACGTATACTCATACGGCAAAGCCGACAATTGACTTTAAGTTACCATGAGCCAACTGTATGTCATATTCGACCACTTCCACAATACTCACCTTACCTTTTTCTCTACCTTTGTGTCTGTCTATCTGTCTTTTTTACATCTGTGAATCACTCTTCTGTTCCCACTCTCGACTTTTTGTGACTTAGATGTTCCTCACCTCTGTGAAGCGCCAAGTCAACTAAAGGGCTTGTGATAACCATCATACAGCCTGTCATTTGATATAAATACATGTTAAAAATGGGGAACCCTGAAATGGTGAAGTTGTTTGGAAAAGCAATTTTTTTTCCTTATTGAATTTTTGTGGGCACTATACGATAGTTTGCCTATAAAGATAACAAATTTTAATTTTTCGTACCAAAAGAGTATGTTGGAATTTGGCAACCATTTAAGATTCTTTAACTAACAGCCGTATGCATATAACTTTTGACCAGATTATGATTTGAGTATCCAAAATGTTCCTTACGAGATGGTAAACCTAGGGAAAATGGTGAATAAAACATATCAATCTCCTTGATATCTTATAGCATTTAGGATAGAGTTAAAAGCTATTTCCCATTTTTACTTATTTTTTAAACATCGACTTGGGGTTAAGCGCATTTGTATCGATCTATTCAATACGTGATAGAATTTGCTACCTTCAATTAAAATGTGCTCAAAATGATGACGTCAGTTGTACCACTGATCCTTGGAGAATTCTCTCAATGCTTTTAATTTTAGAAACAACATTTTTTTGCAAATATATAGTAACTAGGTTGAATAAGTCACATAAAATGAAAGCAAAGTTGTAAATTTTTCTTCATGGTGGAAAAAGTTTTACTATCATTTTTTGTGTTCATTTCTCTGTCACTTAGATGATTAAAATAAGGTAGTTTTTGCATTTTTTTTCTCATGAGTGCAACTCCGGATTATACGTGGTATTAAATGTTGTTCCACACCTCGTCCTGCTCTAACCTGCCTAGAACTTACGCATGACACTGAGTATTATGCCAAACTACCAAAGAAAACACTCCATGACCGATGGCGGTGTTTATACACGTTGCTTACTCACCGACCAACGCGTCGTGAGTTCTGACCGCTACGCAAACAACGCAACATTTACAATGCCTGTTTGTCGTCTTTCTAAATTACGTCTTTCTCTCTATCTGTGCAGGCTGGGTCAAAATGTGCTCTATGTTGTGACAAAAATATTTTCAATAAAAAATTAAATTATCAACTAATATCTAGCATTGAGTTCCACTGCAGTTAAAAGCGCGTCTCATTTATTAATATTTAAGTAAGTTTATATACTTTTCTATATATTATGACCTGCTATGATGTGATAAACTGCGCTCAAATGCATGTTAATAGGACTGGATTTTATAAAGATCGATAGAATAAATAATTATAATGGCTTAGGGAATAGAAGTTTTGATAGTGCTGCTCAATAACAGATTTCTGATGCACTATTTATCTAACCCAGTGTTGGTGTTTATTCTTCTCTAAATGGCCATGACCCAAATGTGTCATCGGTGTTATTTGCAAATATAAATAGAATTTAGCACATTTCCAACTTGGTAAAGATGAGTCATTTACAGAAGAGCTCGAAGTATGCATAGGACTATATTGGATTGACATGTAACCATGAGCAAGTCCTCGCAAAATCTACCTGTGCTTGATTTTTTTCAAATGGACTTCATAACCGTTACCAACGGGCTCATTCTTGGGAATCGGAACAGATAGGCAATATGAGATTGATATGACGAATCTCTTAAATCGCTAGTGAGCAATGTGAATGTGGTCTATTATACGGTTAGGTATTTGCAGAATTTTGATTCAGCCGAGAAATTGGAAGTCATTTTTTGAAATTAGCACTTTAGGAAATCAAGTCTTACCGCAGTAACTGATGCATAAACTAGAGTAAAATAGGTGAATTAGATTAATTCCGATGGTAAGTAATTCCCAAAGTACTTTAACCATGAACCGATTCAGACTCATAGCCACAAGCAGATAACTAGAATTAAAGGTTTATTCGGCTTTAAGTGGGTATCCTACTTTCGAATTTAAAGTCATCACCGGTCGCGTAGCTTCCTAACGGACAATACGTTACTGCTTGAATTCCATTAGCACAGATATTCTTAAATAAATGCTACTAACCATTAATAAGTAGTTAATTTCAAAAATATGGGTATGTCAACACACAGGAGAAGGGCAATGCACTTAAATTACCATTTCCAATGGCCTTCCCGAATTTTATCAATACGTCAAGGCCCAGAGATATTAAAAAAATTAATTGATTTCTAATGGTGGTAAGGAATGTTAAGTTCTGCAGTTCGCTCTAACTATCAAGAATGCTTAGGAGTGATTGAAAATGAATGTCTTCGAACAAATAGACCACTTATCATGACGATTACTTCAACTTAACATATGTGAGTTATTAACTTAAGCACTGACATTAGGCACAGTTTGCGCCTATCAATCTCTCACTAGATTCTCTGATTCAGCCTAGAATTAGGAGATTAGTTTGGCTGGGCTGAGTTTCAGCATTACCAACTATCTTCTTTAAGTTTCAGCTAACTATGAAGGATCAGTTACAAAAGTCCAATTTTTATAAACTTTTAAATGGCATTTGATTTCAAGTTGGCAATAGAGAAAGTAAAAGCCTTATGAATCATAATATGCTCATCAATCAGTATAACCGGTATAAATATAGTATTGATATGTTAGTTCCTGAAAAGAAAAGATGACTTATGGATGTACACTTATGTTTATAAGTAATTCAACCAGCAGCGTTCAGCGATAAACGCATGATTTACTGTTCAATGCTGCTTGAATCGATGCTTTGGCACTTGCAATTAAAGAGTAAGCGAATATGGAAGATTATGCTTTCTTCGTGAATATTCTGAGAAAAGCAGATATAAACTTAATTTCTTCATGAATATGTGCACGATATTATTCAATTATCTCTTTTGGTGATAAGCTATCACTCTTGTAATAACTGAATTAACTGATATATTTGAACTCCACTATGCAATTCGAACCAGACAAAACTCATAAATTTATAAGAAATTTACATTTCACCATCACCATCACCTTCCTAAGAACTCCGAATGAAATTTGCAAGCAACTTACATGTTAAAAGTAGAGAAATCATAGTAAATTGTAAATCTTGCATTTTACGACAAATTGATAAGGTCATATACACAATTGGGATATGTTTAGTAATATGTATTTCCGTCACTGGTATATCATGCAAAACTATCAGAAGGAAATAAGAAACAAAATCTCGGGGATAATAATGAAAGTAAGAAGCTAAACTCGAATAAATAACATTTTATTCATAATATATTGGTATGGCCAGTGTCTAGAAGTATTTAAATATTAATCGTCACGGCAATTATTAAAATATTAGAATTAAAATATGAAACAAAAATAAAAATTAGTAAATTTCGATTATATAAATAAATTATCTATAATTAATTTGATTAAGATGGTTTATGAAGGCTCGAAAACTTGTTAAACAGGATGGCGCGCGGATTCACTTCTAGCGGTCTAACGGTTGGTGTTAGGTGTGTCGCTAAAAAATTCCTCCTTCAGCCACGTATCGTTTCGGAACAGTGTATATTCTAGTCTCTTGGCTGAAGTGCATGTTTAGTTAGCGTCTCCTCTATAGTACGTGTGTTTTCGTTTATATGTTTTTCATAATTTAGTTAGTTGATGGATGAGGTACTTTTTCAAATTGTTTTCTCTAAATAGTGATAGTGTCCTTTTTCAGTTCTAACTAAATGTTTATCCAACAGAAATATTGCTATGATGGTGTCTGAATGTCAACAAAATTACGAAGGAGCTGAAAAACTCCTTGAAATCTGGTTCTTCGGTGAGACTGGCAAAAGTCCGAGTAATCTCGATCTTCGACATATATCTAGGTATATCCTGTATTTGCGTCAATCTAACATTATGTACTTTTAGAAAAGATATCGAACATGTCCTAGATCGTGCCTGTTGCACCATTGTCAAGGAAAATAGCAATGAAAGGCAATTAAGCTTTGTACTAAGGTATGTTCTGTCGTTGTGTGACATGGCATTTATTATTTTAGTGAAAGCAGTCTCTTTATTACGAAAAATCGCATTATTCTCAAAACCTGTGGTAACACGCGACTTCTGGAGACAGTAGAACCACTCATTAAGCTTGCAAGCGGTCTCGGATTTAAGTATCATAGAGTACATTTGCGAAGCATCCTCTTCACCTTTTATTCTCTCTTGGTTCTTGTATCTTTTTTTTTCGTTGCAGACGTATTATTCACATTGCGCGTTTTTGTTCCCTGATCAACAAGAAGAAGTGTATCAAGACTTCGAATTAGAAGTCAGTAAATGTGGTTAATATGAGCTGTCAATTATTTTGTTAATTATTTTCATATTTCTTTCACTTATTTTAGGTTGCTCGTCTTGACCTGGTCTATAAAAATAGTACGTTTTTTTCTAGTCTATTTCTTAATGCTTTTTGTTATTATCCTTTACTTTCAGCTGGAGTAAAACGTACATTCGGAAACCTGAGAAGCAATCTCTGGTAAGCACCTCATCAAACGTTTTCCTTTGAATTTTAACGCTAAAAATTTTATTTTCCCAATGCCAGGCACTTATATTGTGGCCAGTCAATTCCATGCGCTCTGAAGGAGCCTTCTAGCCAAACCCTTCAGGTATGTCCATAGATACTCACTAATTTAGCCTCTGTGATTCCAATTTTAATCGCCTTAAATTCCTTGTTTCTGGTGTTTACCTTAACGCATGTGATTATTCCGTCTCATTCCGTATATTTTTGCTCTAATATACTTGAGCTATTTATCTCCAAAGAAGGCAAAGGCCCTTCATTATGTCACCAGATCATTTATTGTTTGAGCAATTGCGCAATGGGCCTTCGGTTTCTTTGGTCTGCTATAGCGTAGCTTTTTGGTCTTACTCGCTTTTGGCAAACGCCTGTCCGTATCACATTGGCATAAAACCCTACTCAATCGCTTAATTTTGATTGGTTGAGTGGACTAACGCATTTTGCGATCGTGGTTGCGATACTCAATCTCCCTCTTTCCACTCTCCCAATCATCTCACCGTATTATAGACCCTGGAATATTTTCTCGAAATAGTTTGAATAGTCTCGTCTTCCTTTCCTATAGGCAACTTTAAAATATTCACTATTGACGGGAGTTTCGTGTTTTGGATTGGTTTATAATGAAGTGTGTATTGAAGTTGAGCACAGACACAATAGTTCGTTTTCCTGGTCCCTTGGATGTGCTAGTGCTCAAGGTGGAACCTACAGTTTCCTATTCTTTTTAAGACTTGTAGGCATAGTCGCTGACTTCATTTCACTCTTTTAGGCTTATAAACGGTCGGCATTTAGTTTTGCCCTTGCAGAACTAGTAGCAAAAAATAAAGGTCAATTTGAATTTATGGAATATTGGTTTTATCTTGGATTCGGTTTGTTCTTGAAACCGTTCTTCAAGTTGCATTTTTATTAATGTAGTTTAATTGTGTTAACGATCTGTGTAATTTTCACAGCTTATGATGAGAGGTCTCAGCCCAGCCAAAATGGAAACTTTCTACGCGAGAAACTCGGGCTCCGCCGAGGAAGCAACAAGAGTAAGTGGCGAAATTTAGACTCATTTTCCATTAATTCACTTGATATTAAAATTAATGAACCTTTTTCCTCTTTTTATTTCTCTAGTGTTCGGGGATCCATAGCCTATTTCCTGGTGCAAACACTGCAGATTTTCTTTTCGAACCCTGTGGTTACTCGGTTAACGGAGTCATGAAAGCTGTAAGTCGTCCGTCTGTTAGTCGCATCTATGCGTTAATAGTATGGCGCTAGCGGCTAAGTATCGCTAGTAGTGACCTTGACAAACCACCAATAAACAGCGAATTGTCATGTCGTGGTCACATAGTTGGCATTTTTTCTTTTTATTGTTCATGAAAATTACACATTTAAGCACTTGGTTCAATTACATGACTACATATTTGATTGACCCTTGTTTATTGTTTAAAGGAAGTGCAGTACTCAAATGACGAATCGCTTATATTAGTTTCCAGATCGAGGGGTTATTTGTTGATTTGTGTGTTTAGAGCACTGTTTTCTTTTGTGCGTTTGTTGTGTCTGTTTTCGGAAACTGTCGGTATCATGAATGCTCTAACGTGTGCTGAGTTGGGCGATTTTTAAATCACTTTGTCATGCGTACTCGTGTCTCTTTGGCAGGCTCGAAATTCTTTATAATATCTTTCCTCTCCTATCCCTACTATTAATGTTTGTTTGAGTGCCTCAATTGAGCTTCTGAGAACTCGACGCTTCTATTTGTCACCTATTACGTATGGAGTTTCAATCATGTTGTTTCGAAAATGTGCGATTAAGGGTCTCTAATGTTTTGTACATTATAGACGGTGGCAAATTTAGTGAAGTGCTCTGGGGTTTTAACCGTGTTCATAAATATTATCTATATGACCTGCCTTGTTTATGCACTGATGACTCATCAGATCGGTGATCGTAACGGATAATCCATGATTGTCCCCAATTAAATTACGCATTTCATTCCAGGATGAATACTTTACAATTCATGTCACTCCTGAGCCTGAATTCTCCTACGTGAGTGTGGAAACAAACGTAGCTATGGCGAATTACACGAACTTCATTTCAAGGGTTCTCGATATATTCGGACCGAGTTCATTTATCTGCACTTTCATTTCTGATTCGGCAAGTTAATAACACTTCTATCAAGGAAGCTATATTAAAAGTTTAATTACTTGGATTTTTATCTAGAATTCGGAGGCTCATGGGAATCATGAAGATTTGAAGGAGGTCAAACTGCCCAACTACCGAAGGGTGGAAATCAGCGATTGGAATTTGTTTGGGGGGAAGAAGGTGACCTACACGGCCTATGAAGTTGACAGTCATCGACGTCGCAATTCCAACTTTGGTTCCGATGAAGAATCCCGCGCTTCGTCATTGGATTGAATATCACTACTGAAGTCAAAGATGGTCCTTCTTATTTGCTTAAAAAGATTTATTTCATACGTTTCAAAATGCAGTTGTGTTTTGGTCAAAAATCTTTTTTTTTTCTAGTTGGGATTGGGAAATTTTGTCTTAAAGATAATTTAAAGCTTGGATGACCGTATTAATTGGAATTGAAGGAAAGTAGAATTCAGTCTGGTGGGCAAATTTGGCCCTCTAAACGTTACTTCGGAACAGGATGTGCTCTCATTTGGTGTCTACGTTAAGGATACCATTCCAATATGTGGCGTTTCGACCGTGTCTTGCTTCTGAGAGAGAAATCTCTCAAACAATCTATGCTTCCGCTTTTTGCGTAGTATGGTGTATATCATCTTCGATTATAGTTGTCGTGGCAATTCTTGGATTAGTCGTAGTGAGAATTTATGTTCTATTAAATCAGTGATTATTGTATATATATATATATATATATGTGTATCTGTAGCATCGGAGCGTTCGTCTCGTCACCCAGATAATGCCTGCTTTCACTTAACAGTTTGGTGGAGACTCAGATCCATTCCAATCTGCTGAGGTCTGGGTGGATATGAGTTTCATTGCCTGCCAGAGTAGCTCGTATTAACTTCTCATTGGGACCTATGTTCCTCTCGTCTCTCGAGTCCTTTTGTAGTTTATTCAAGACAAAATGACCCAGAACAAAACATTTTCACTGCCTTTCACGCTTGGTCGTAGTCTCAGCTCCTACGCTTGAGTTCATGGTCATTACTTCGTATAAGTTGGAGATCCGTCAATTTGATGTCTCCATAAATTAGTGTAAACACTTTCTCTCCCAACAGCTCCAAGACTTGACAATTTAATATAATCTGAATTTGTAGTCACTCTCATGATCACAAATCGTAGTTGTTCGCGTTATTACAATAAATAACACAGGTTTGTGGCTTAATATTATTTAGAACTGTAAGCTTCTTCCATATGTTCAAGAAAATTCCTTTTCATCTATTTCAGTTGAATAGGGATAGCATTGCAAAATGTGGAAGAGTTTTTTTCATCTGAGTCTTGAGATAGTGACCATGGCCGTGGAGTCATTTGAGTGAAGTTGAAATATCGATTATTACGATCGTCAGACGTTTACATGCCAGACAAGGTCTGCTATGGTCTAACCCACCTTTCCTAAATTGGGGGCTTTCACAAAATAGGCATAATTTTTGGTCAGTCTGGAGATGAAGTGGAAATAGTGATCGGCAAACAGTAAAATACTCTGGAGACGATGATGTGCGCTTTTAGCGATGGTCCTGAACCCAGTGTCTCCAATGAAAAAAAGCGTCTTTTAAAGGCGATGAAAGGCTAAACAGTACATAAGAAAAACTAGAAAATATCATAAATTATGGTCTTAATGCCAATTAACTGCGTGATAATTTTGTGGATAAATTTTTATGGGAGTAATCCGAAGTGCGGACTAGGAAAAAAGAATCTGACATGTGAAATATAAAGGCCGTCCATTTTCAACTCTGATACAGTTTTTGACCCCATTTTCTTCAAACACAATCTCTCTGTCCACAAAGATCAAGTCTTGCTTTCAGGGCTTAAATTATGGAATTTCATTTCCTTTCTCATGAAGCGAATGCTATACACTTGGAGTGCTACAAATGTGCTCACACAAATCGTACCGAGAGAGAGAGAGGGGAGCAGTGAAGCGTAAATTTTGACCCAAAGATATTTCAGGATATTTCTCCTCTGTTAGTGGTCTAGGAATTGTCAGTGGGTTATTGTAAATGATCAATGTGATATTAATTAACTTAAAAATAACCACGCGGTCTTTTCACACTTGGAGTCTAGTCTCATCTGATCCACCGCTCACACATGAGGTCACAATGTCTGGTCTAAAATTATCACTTATCTCAGTCCCCAATTGCAATTAGCGTAAATATTTAAGCATATGGAGAAAAAAAACGACATGAAATGAATTAATCGAATTATTAGCTTGCGTTGATAATTATACTTGGGAATTCTTTGTTCAATTTGAAAATATTGTAGTTTTCAAACTTTGAAAAACGCTACCCTCAGAGACAACTAACACAGCGTAATATAAATAGAAATCTCTTCCTCCTCAGTTAATATGGTAGTTGTGCATCTATGCGGGATGACCATGTATTCATTGTGAATAATCACAACGACTGGTTCTAACTGTCATTAGGGAGATTAAATTGATGCAATTTTGCATCTAAAAGATCTCAATTTTTTACGATACCTCCCCGTGTTTTCGGTACTTCGATCTTAGTCGACCTAATCCTGGGCAAATTTAAATGAGACGGACTTCGATGAAGATCAGTTTTAGCCAAGAGCTTATTCCTTTAGTATCTGTTACATATTAGTCCAAATACAAGCCCAGTTCTAATAATTATTATAGTTTTATAAAGTTACTGGAAATTATATGTAAAGTTCGCATTAATTTCAAAAAACTTTCTATCAGGGTAATTACTGACCATTAAATCGCTATCGCTTCCGTGACCAAATGGCGACTTAAAGCCCAATTTTGATAACATAATATAATTGGACGGCATTTCGGGCTGCGTCACCCTCAAAATTTAGGCACAATTACTTTACAATTCAACTAAGTGGTTTGTGATGACCACAGATTTACTATTCTTAAGGCTTCCGCTCGCTTCGATATTAGAACAAGTGTCAGAAAGTCTCCAACTCCACCCAAAATAAGCAAAATACGCAAAATGTAAACATTTAACTCATGGTAACTGCGCAAGATCTCAAGAATAAATGAATATATGAAGAGCTTTCACATTTGATTGTGGAAGTAGGAGGTTACTCTGGAATTGGCATTCTACTGCTTCCCTCCTTCTCTCCTTAGTTGACCTGAACTAATTAGTATGATTGGCAATCCACTAGGCGTGTACTGAAAATCAGTAGTCCTGTGACTTCCGACGTCCCAGAAGTACACATTGGCCACTGGGTGGGGGAATACAAATTTCTCGCTTCTGTCTCTTTCACCTTCACCCTTCTCGTGATTATGAAGTTCATTAGTGTCTGGGAGGTAATCAATTTCCTCCAGTTTGTTATAGCTTCCCCCTCCCTCACCACCCAAGACTGGACATTTATTTGTATTTTGGAATATAGGAGTTATTTAGCTTTAATGAAGTTGAAACTCATTTTCAACAGGAGGAGGGGGGGGGGATGGGGGGAGGGGGCTATGTTTTGTTGTCTCTGTGGCTTGTGGTAGCTCGATCATTCCGAGCACAGGGATACATGCAGCTAAAAACTGACCTTGCGAACGCCAAAGGCTTCTGCCTTATTAGAGCATTTTAATTTAACAATTGATTTCTGTGATCAAACCGGAGAATTGGAAAATATCATTCTTTGAAAAGCATGGGAATTATTACCAAATATATAATTACGATGCGTTTTCTTAACAATCTTTTGAGGTCGAAAGGAACATCCCGCTACATTTTTGCCCAGTTAATAACCTATTTCACACTGTCGAAAGGTGGTAAATGAACAAGTCCCGAACAAGGGCGTAAATAGAGCAGTATATTTAAATCTCCCTGGGGCGTAAATCAGGAATAAAACTCAAACTTTATTCACTTCTTCTTCTTCAACGTTGGTAGAGGAGTAAAATGTGCCAAATAAGTATATTGTTAGCAAAAATTAATTAATAACTAGAGTCCTAAATTAAATGATGAATTTGAGAATAAAGTGAAGCTTTGTAACTAACATAGTTCGTTAAATATCACAATATTCAAGCTAATAGCAGTATAGTGGTCTTTGCTCTAAGTCGGACATTAATCTAAGTACATCACAGAAATTGAGGGTCAAATCCCGAAATCTAAACTTTAAACAAAATTTTCTGCTCATTACTGGGCCGTTGTACTTAAAGGTTGAACCACTATGTGGTTAAAATGTATCTATTCTGGCCATTAACAGCCTAATTATCCCGACTGTACCGTGACGTTAAATGCTGTGGTGACCTCATCTTAACTGTAGAGCCATCGTGTGTCCTCATACGGTCCACTTTAATTAGTGGGAGGAATAGCCCTCAAGTGAACAACGCTTCCCAGACTGACCAAAAATCCACATCCGCGCTCGAACATTCTGGAAAGTGCGGCAGCACGTGCAGAGACCTCCCAGCCAATCATCGATCAGTTTAATACAACGCAATTTAGCGCTGATTAAAGACTAAGCATGTCGGCAGTTTTTATCGAATACGCTTATCATTAATCTACTAGTACGGTTCTGCCACCTGTCACTGTGTTCAAAGTTCTCTCTCTCGCTCCATCAAACTCCAACCTTAGATTTACAATGCACCCTTGTCCACCCAACTTTTGGCTAACTGTTTCTGCAAAAATGTGATTGTCTACTGTGTTTGCCGTTTTTAGCTATTGGCTTTAAGCCTAAGCCCCTGCATACTATTCTCCGTGGTCAGAAGTTGTTTTCAGATAAAAATTGTCAAAACTTTTGATGAAATAAATGTTTATTAGTACCAAATAAGCTAGCGTTAAACAGTAAATGCTTTTTGAGGTGGAAAAGAAAACGATTTCAAATTAAAATAAAATGACTGACATGGAGGGATTAATAACTATTTTGCCCCTAAAATGCAGTAAAAAATAATTATTGCATGAACTCAGCCTTTTAAATGCAAAATAAGACCGTAAAACTTACTTTTCAAGCCGAGCTTGGAGGTCCCCCGAGAAGTAGTCTTGCTGTTATTGGAATTCCTTGAGTCGGAGAGTTTTGGTGTAGATGGCTTCTCCTTCAATTCAGAAACTCTTTGAAAGTTTTCCTCGGACGCTTTATCCTCTTTGACCTCAGTATCTGTTTGAAAGCGAATGGCGAATTATCATTTCAGACATCAATACATGATTATTCATTGTTACCTATTGCTGGTTGACCCTCAGCCTCGGAATTAACCTCGGTGGACTCCATCGTTTTAGATTCTCTGAAGGATACCTCGTCACTCTTCTCTGGATTTAGTTCCGATTCTTCTTGATGGGATTGCAGTGATGCTACAACACATAGACGTTAATTTTAGATTAATGGGAGCGCGAACTGATGAGCATAGTAGGTGGATTAATAAAGGGCGTCCAAAGAACTACCCATCTTGATGTATCATAATTCTAATATTAGTGACCTTTTAGGATTTGTTCATCTATCAGATATTTCAATTATCAAACTACCAGTGCCCAACAGGTTAGTATCACCCTTTCCGGGAGAAGAGGTTGGGGGTATTGAAAATACCTACTCATTAAAATTTAAATAATTAAAGAGGTGGGAGAATATTTCTTACGTTATGTTCTGTGCACATCGCTTAAACCTTACGATAACTACCGAACCAGATATTATGGAAGTGAGCTGTAAGTGAAAGATCCTTTAAAAGTGCCATGAATTCTTTTAAAAGAATAAACTACAAATGTGAAACAGAACACCCCGATTCGAAAATATAAGAGCCTACCTAAACCACAATTTTAAGGATCATTCTATATAACAATTTTGCTCTTACGACTCAATTTTTTTCAATTAGAATGTAATTAAAGTTCCTGTAATCCATTCCTATTTGAAGCACTGGTGCGCTCTTATAGATCGAGTTGTATCGGGAAATACCTTTTAAATTTGATTAATTTTCCCACTTAAAATGGTGATTGGTAAATGTACGTTTGTTTTGGAAATATTTGCACCTACTCAGTTTTTATTTCGTGACGCAAGCCGATGATTATACACCAGACTTACTTAGATCCTACAATACAGAACTATTTAACATTAATTGTTGAAATTTCAGACATTTCAGAAAAGCTTCTTTCGAAATAATAGGTAGAAATTTCGCTTCACGCATTTATCAAGAAACTATACCAACTAAAGGCACGTGGATCCCAGATTTTGTATAATTCCAAATAAAATTCGTTTGGGTAGCATGACAAATCATCCATTACAATAAAACTTGCAATAAGATCTGGCTTATCGAATGAGACAAGAACGTGCCAATGTGACTATCACTAACAAAGATCACAATATATGCCTGATGGAAGGCTTTTGTAATTTATCTAAACTTGTGTATAAACGACTAGGCGGATTTACAACTGCAAACACATCGTTCAAAAATTCGGGGGAAAGGGGGGGGGGGCATTGCTCTTTCCCGCCACCACACCACTTTCCCTTTAGCGAATGAATTTCGTTTAAACAGCTGAGTGACGCAGTGGCTCGCTTGACACGGCCCATGACGGACTCCTGGTTTCCCCTACGAGGCGGTGAACAAACGGCGATCTATCAGTCCAAACGCCCATTGATCTTCCTTTTAACCCCCATTGAGCTATCGTACCGATTTTATTGATTAGAGATCCATTTGTTAAGGCTTGCATGACTTTACATTGCCTTAGCAGCAATAACAATTTCATGGAAAAACCTCATAACCGCAGAACGTAGGAACTATTCAAAACAACTAAACCGCAGAAATATTTGGAAATTTTATGATTTAATTTTTAATTAGCAAAAAGAAATAAACGGAATTACGCTTAATGGTACACGAGTGATAATTTTACAAGGATGTAAATATAAAGTTTAAATACATATTCAAAGGCTATTTCCTCAATTTCCTGATTAGTTATCAGTCTAAAAGGAACATACGACCACAGAAATAAGTTAGTTCAAGCTTTCCATGCTTCCAAAATCTATTTAAAATTTTATTTTAAGATCCGAAATAGGATAGAGCAATCAAATTCGTGTGTGCTGAAACAAAAGGCATAGAACTGTCCGGAAAGTGCAATTAACTGAGGAGAAGAGGGGTTAATTAGAATGTAGAGAATAATGAATCAGAGCCAAATAGTATAAGTTAAGACTATAGATAGGAGCTGACAGCAGCTTCAAAAGTAGAGCACCAAGACTTGTGGAGGCCAAAGTTAATTGAGTAAATTGCGCTAAGGTATAGAGAGGGTATGGGATAGGCGAGCCTGCGCGTCTGTGTGCGCCTACGTGCGTTGTGTGCGAACACAAAGACAGCCTAACATTAGTCACACGCACGAGGGTATGAGTACATGTGTAGTCATAAGAAAGATATGGTGGTTATGGTTAAAAGGCGAATCGATAAGCGATAAGAAAGTTTTTGGGCTAAAGGGACAGGAAGGCGAAGAATCAAGGTGTTTTGATGAAGAACATGCAAAGGATCAGCCTTCACATAACCACCAGGGGCCAAATTTTAAGCAGTTTTTACTGCTAAACAGGAGACGCGTGTAAATCTGTATTTGGAAAATTCCGAGGAGGCATTTAGCAAAGCAGAATTAATAGACACAATTGTTATACACCTACTATTGCAATAATTCATGCAAGTTAATAATTTTACAGCCTTATTGTGTTCCTGATTAGATTCGAGTCAAGATGGATGACAGTGCTAAATTTATGTGGTGGGGCCAATAACGAGGTCACTGAAATAGCAGAGTCGAGAGAATAACAGATTGCACAAACGATTTATACAGTTTCTAGAATCTTCCATAATTTTAGCATAGCTGTAATTTAACATCACATGTGTTCATTCGATAGCTATAACAATAATTAATTATTACTCTTATATCGCAAACCTCACAATATACTCGCCTAAGAGTTATTTAAGTAATACGGTTAATTATAAGGAAAACAACTTAATTAAAAGCAATTAAAAGGTTCATCGGTTGATAATTATTTTATTCCCTTTTTGAAAAATCAGCAATAACACTAACATACGTTTAAAAAGTTAATTAAATTACAAGTATTGCTGGAAATCAACACAAACAAGCAAATGCGTAAAACAATAACTATCATGATAAACTGACCCTCTACTTCACTTATATTGATTTCAACGTCTATTTTGAAAATAGATTAATGTTAAGACAAATATTAGAAAAATTAAGTTGTAGAAATCAAATTAACCTGATAACCCACGGCTAGTTTCAGTCTCAGTATTGCCAAATATTAGCTGAATACACTTTTTCGCATCTTCCGGATTTGAACTTCCATGTACCGCATTTTCCAGGAAGGATATTCCATATGTTGCTCGGAGACTGCGTCAAGGTATCATTAAAATTATGATAGACAACTTACCAAACATCTTCTGGTTTGATACTGTTATATAAATCAAACGCACAAAACTCACATAATGGATCAATATGACTCACTCATGATATGTATAATTCATACAACTTACTTGTCCGGATAGCTATCCACCGCACTATCGGGATCTGTAGGACCTATCAACCTTGACCACTTCTTGACAGCGTCTTGGGCCTTCAAAATCAGCGCCAAGGAAGGTCCACTAAAGAAATCGGTCATAATTAAACTAACAAACCTGGTCATTTGGCGAAGAAGATCATCGAAATAAACTTTATCAATGCATAATGAGTAAATAACTTTAACATCATCGGGAGTAAGCTCAATCTCCTGCCTATCTTCAATCTTGAACCCATTTTTATTTATATCTTCAATGATATCATCCCACGCTGGTCTGCTATCTGGTTTGAGCAGAGCGAAAGTTTCTTCGACAGGGAAAAATTTGCTCATTATATCTACAGCGCTTTTCTCCGTTACGGTACCATCGATCCACGTTAGGTCATCCTCTTTGGCTTCTCCATTCGAAGGACAAGAATATTTTGCACGAAGACAGTCGGGATTTTCTTTTGCTGCTTGTGCATAAGACTCGGGACCCAGCATACTCTTGAGTTTGTTATACGCATTCTATAAAATATAAAGTTGTCCTACTTATTTGATTTCAGTAGAATAGTTTATCCACAATTGTAACAGACCTCTCGACAGGCCATTATTACGAATGTGGGTCCGGAGGTCATAAAAGATATGAGAGATTCATAGGAAGATAAGGACTCGAATTCGGCATAAAATTCTTTGGCTTCATTTTCACTATACGTGTAATCTTTGGTAGAAAGCACCTTAAAGCCATTCGATTCCAAATCGGAAACAACAGAATTTCTATAGGAATCGTATGCGGGTGGCTTTACTAGAACAATAACGCGAGGTGGGCCATTATATTCAGGTAGTGAGGAAGCTGATGTATCTGATAGAATATTTTCTCCTGTTTTTACGAGACTTCTTTTGGATAGAATGCTTTGCTGATTAATTTCTTGTTCTTTAGCATAGATAACCAGCTTCGGAGGAGAAAAGTCGGGGAATATCATGCTCAGAACCCTTTATAAAAATAAATTAAGGAATTATTTATAAGGCATGTATTTTCATTCCATAAGCTGAATAAAACGCACTTTTTAGCTTGCTCTTTCGAATCAGGCACAGTGACACAAGAATCCGATTTACCATTTCCAAATTTGTCTCTTATGCTATGGAATAATTGTATCAAGATAAGCTATAATAAAACCTTTCAAAATTTTCATCCTCACTGAATTCCTCTATTTCCTTTGGTCCGATAAAGTTACTGATTTCGTCAATAACACCTTCAGGACCTTTAGCTACAATGACGCAACGAAGTGTGTCGTTGATAAGACCATTGATTTGGTTCATGAAATCTGATTCAATGTTTTCTTCATTTAAAGACTCATTAACCAATGTTGGATCTAGTGTTATGTTTTCATCTTTTAAAATTTCAAATTGAGCATCTTTAAGCTAAAAGAATTAATTTTCCGATACACATTACCATGTCAATAATATCATCTACGATTTCGGGATTTAAATCAGGATGAAAAATGAGTGGACAACACTCCTGATCAATTTCTTTAAAAAAATATTAGAATGAATATCAACCTAAACCTTTTTGAAGCTTCTTTCGTTTTGTTTCAGCGACTAACTCTTCTTCAATTAACCTCAAATATGGATCTTCTATTTCTACACGAGCTATTTCACCGGCTTTAACAGCACGTTCCTGTTTTAGCATGTCTAAAATAGTTGCCCTTAAAGTAGGACAATTGGAGCCCTTGACTACAGCGACAAGTGATTGATCCTTTAATAAGTATTTAAAATGAATTTACTCCGTATATTAAGAAATAAGGTTCTGATCTTCCGCGATATTTGACAAGAGAATCAACCAAATCAGCATTTGCAGTTACAAAGTAAAGTTTATCTTCATTATTTTCATCTCTTATTTTCCTAAACAAAGGAACAGTTGACTGGCAAGGGCCACACCATTCTTGATAAATGTCAACGACTTTGACTATTATAAGGTGACGTGAAATTTACCCTTTAATCCGTCATATGATAATACGTTTTCCCATTCTTCTTGATCTCGAACGTCAATTTGAAACTCTTCTTTAGCCGACTTGATCATGTTGAAAATTTAATAATAAGTTTATGAATTAAACTATCACAGAGTAGTAACCATAGCACAAGGTCGTATTTGTGACTTCAAATAATAAATCTCTCTTCACAAACAATAAATAATGCATTTTGGCTATTCATTCGTTAAAATGATATTAAAAATAATATTAAAAGATATTTTCAAGCCTTATCAACTTTAATTGCTTCGTTAAATCGAAAATGAATTAATGAAATGTGGTGGACTATTAAGTTAAATGTGTCGTAGCACTTATCATCACATTAATTCTTTACTTAAAGGAAGTAATATGTGTTCAAAAGGCCAGATATGCCATCTCAGCTAATCAAAACAAATAATGGGCACTTTGCTCATGACTTTAGTTTCAACGAGTTTAAAAGGGGAAAATATGATACTTTGCTTTTTAAGCGTAGAAATGTGTAACTCTAATTTATTACAGGGTCTAAAATTTGAATTTTAATTCCAAAAACCGATTGGATTATTTACATACTCTGGATGGGATATAAAGCAACAGTCTCTTTTATTAGAACGCTCTCTTCTTGTTTTATTTACAATCATTCGTTCTTTTTCGAGACTAAAAAATTAAATATTATGTTACAGTATGGGGCAAACAACACATAAATATGTTATTCACAAAATAAACTCTTCATTTTCCATTCGAATTGCAAACACATAATATGAATTTAGAGGTGGTTCAAAATATAGATTATTTGAAGTCATACTTAAAATCATGATAAGTGAATACTTTTTTGCATGCTTTCTTTTAAGCTATTTCAATATTTTTAAAATTAAAGATTGTTTTCATAAAAGATACTTGATGGCTTCCCCTGATTTCACATCATGCAGCATTAAATTGAATTGTGAGAGATTGGACAAATCACTTCCAATTACATTTAAGTAAACCACATTTGGTTAATATAATAGAAAGGTTGCAATTAACTTTCCTTTGCATAAAAATAAATAATACTCATACTTACTAGATTATAGTACATTTATTAGTAAAAGGGTGCATTGGATTTGAATCCAATATATTACAGCCCAGAAAAACATTTAATGAATTTTGACAATACAAATTTAAAGTTTAAAAGATGTTAGTGCATAAATATGAAACGTTTCTAGAATTAAGTATTTTGAATTTATATTAAAAATAAGGAAATGTTTGTTTACATTTTTCAATTAATTCTCTCTCACCTTAAAAATTTACCGCGGGCTGTAGGACTGACATATTTTCATGTTGCGTCTGTTTATTTTATAAATGGGTGGGTTCTGTTTTGATTTAATATATTTTAATGTGTTATTGCTGTATTGAAACAAAAAACATAACGAGAGTTTAAATATTTCATATTTTGAAATTTATAGTTATTTATAAATATTATACATTGCAAAACGGCAAGTTTTTGCAGATCTTTAAGTTAAATTTGTTAGCTTTGTAATGTTACATGAGAATTTTACTCTTTTTACATATCTTTTGTGTGTTTTCAGTAAATTTAAAGCAATAGCAATTTTATTTTATGCTCATCTATCTATTTTAAGTTGCTCATATGTTCCCCTTTTCATTATTATAACGGATTCATTTCTTTTGATGTTGTAAAGGTGCTTAATTTTTTTCGGTTCAGTCGAATACTTAGATTACTATTATGATTAAATATTTTTTGAGAATTTGATTACTTTGCATATCTATTTGAGAGAAAATAAATTTAATAGAGCCATTATGATAATTTATATGATCAGTCCTCCAATCTTTTTATTTTATATCTTCTAGTCACTTTGCCTACATGGCCTTAGATCACTCTTGTTCAATCCAGATTTTAGGTCAAGCTTAATTTTGTTCGCAAATCATTGTTTACTAATGTCATAATCTTGATTTACTGCAATTTTCCACCTTATTTTTGCTGTTTACTTCTCAAATTTTCTACAGTATTTCTGTGGTAATGGATTATTGGAAACAGAGCTATTGAATTTATTGTGGCTTAATGTGAAAGTACATTTATACTGACTTGATATAAAATCAGTTTGTTTTAGTCTTAATCATTAAGATTGATTAGAATTGATTTAAGAGACTTCCAGGTTATTGTTTTAAAGATTCTATTTAGCTTACTTTCTTATTTGCCTGGATTTGCAAACCATTTTAACTTACTATATCTGAACATTATCAATACTCTATTTTTTTGCTATTAGAATTTGTCGAAAATGTTTGCTATCGTTTTTCATGTAGACTTATTCAGTGAGGTATGAAATGGGCAAAAATCCAATAGTTATATGGTTAGGGCACTTCGAGTCTTATTTTTTGGATCCAGGAGGATTCTCATAAGGGGAAGAGGGCAAGCTATTTTTAATCCTCATCATAGTACTTATGTTCATGAGTGAGACCGGTTTCTTTTAATTCGATTTACTTTTGTCTTTCTGAAGCATTATCATTATACTCCTCATTAAATTTAAGTCCTATTGTGCATTTGCCATTCACCGGCAGGGTTTTGGCCACCCAAGTCGGCCACCAAATGTTGGTCCTGAATCCATGACATGAAGATATTTTTTCCTAATCTCGATGATTAGAAATTATGCTCCTTCTATAATCTATCTACTTGTCTTACTAATAAATTTTGCTTTTTGTTAAAATTAATTAGATTTATCTACATCGAAGTAATTGCCTCATTTTTAAACTGGACTTCTATAAAATGTGAATATCATACTTTTTCCAGTTTAAAGACTTATAGTGTCGATCGGTGTCATTTTCCACTTATTTTAGACCCAATTGTTAATGCTTATTGCTGCTACATTAGAGGCCTCTATGCGCGTCTTTCTACCTACCCACTCACCTTAACCACTTCTTACATTTATTAGAGTTTTATTATAAAAAAGTCTTTGGATTGAAAGCATGCATCTGAAAATATAGTATGTACCACAATTAATCGCCAGAGCTGTATTTTTTCAAGACTATTTTCGTACAGAAACAGAGAATTTTGTTCATGTCCAAGTTGTCGGTTTCTGCTAACAGATTTTCACCTATTTACCGACACGTCTTTCCTCTTTACGCCTTAATCTTTTAAGTAGATATGGAACGATAATTTTTTATTAAGATGACATTTTTATCTTCCCGGGGGCGAACTAGAAATTACTTGCTTAGTGGCTAGAGGTGACTCCTGACCTCGCCATCAGAGAGAGAGAGAGTGAGAGTGAGAGAGGTCGTTGCTTTTCCATTTTCCCTGTTTTATGATTCGTTATTTTTCCTGCAGATGTCTAATTACTGGCCCTTGATCAATTGACCCTCAGGCCTAAGCGACGGAACACATTTTCTATTTTCATCTTTGTTACCTTTTTTTAAACTTGCAGGAAAAGTTTCCTGTACCATCTGCAATAAGAGATGTCGAGGCACAGTGCTCAAAATTGAGGATAATTACTTTCACAAATCCTGCTTCAAATGTACTAGTAAGTTGCACTACCACTTAATAATTTTTTTTGCAATGGTTGAATTCTCAACAAGTTGTCTCTTGATGATTTAATTGCTTACTGCCATTGGAAGGACCACTGATAACGATCTAGATAGTATGCACTTTTTTCACATATTTGATCAGGTACTTGAGTTTATTATTCCCCGAGAGAGTGCCGAGATAGTTACAACTTTTAATCCTGGGAAAACATTTAAATGAGGGCAACAAGTCGAAACAAGCCCAATAAGGTATGAACGGGTGGAAGTTGCCACAAGGAAGAAGCGTCAGGACTTTTATTTTATTTGAATTGAGGAGATTTGATTGTTCATGCTCTCACTTGTAATGCCATAACTTGGGAAGTTCTTGAAATTTCTCCTGAATTAAATATTTGTAAAATGTCCACTCACTCATTTCATTCTGTTGCTTGCTCAAGAAGGTTAAATGAAGGTAAACATTTTTTAAATATTTTTTTTGTAAAAAAAGCCTCATCCTCTCCGATGTTCAGTTAAGAAGTCCTCTTAGCTTAACTTCAACATTTCGCTTTCTATATTTGAATCATTTTAGCTCTAATTGAGCTCAACTTTCAAATTTAAGAACTAATTCAAGAAAGGAAGCAAGAAATCAGCTTGTTGAAATCTGTTAGTCTCATCTGAATTTTCAGATAATTTTTGGCGCGCTTTTGTGCATTAATTTTGAATTATTTGCTTGATGAAATAAATAGGGTCTCGTTGGCAAAGAACCCCAAGTTGTAATTTTATTTTGTTGGGCAAATGTCCTTATAATGCGCTAAAAAAATAAATATGAATGACTCATATTTTTATGACCTATTGCAGGTTTTTACTTCAGTTTGATTTAAAGTAGCTTTGATAGTGATTTTGAAAAAAAACCTGTTACTTTGACCTACAATTTTAGCCTACATTTGACAAATAAACACTCTGTTCACAATAAACAAACAAATTTATTATGTGTATGCCCTTTTAAAAGTTGGAGCTATATAAATTGACCTTACCATCGGGTCACGTGCATTTCTATACTTTATCTTTCCCGAAGAAAAAGGCCTATGTTATATAAAAAATTAAGTCATCTAAGTATGAAAATTGGATTCAATTTTGCCAAATTTTGACTTTGTTAACTAAATAATTGCACACTGATATTTATAAATGGTAGGTAAATCCGAAGAGTATGACTAGGATAGATCGATAGAGTTTGAAAGGTATGCCAAATTAGAGAGAAGTGCTTTGAGATGAATGATTTTCTCCGGTTATTTCGCTTTTCGACTTATTTCCAATAACACCTTTTTGCCGTATTGTTGGTAGGACATCTAGTTCAGCTGGTGATATATTATCCCACCGGTTATTGCTAGGCCACAGAGAGAGAGAGAGAGAGAGAGTGCAAGGGGGATGTACAGTTATTCAAATATCACTTAATTTGCTTTTTATTTAGCCTATTTATAGGATGAGGAGGGAGACTTGTCTGGACTGCCGAAATGTTCGATCCAGCATGTACCGCATAATAACTTGGCAGATATCACACCGAGTGTATACCTCATAATCCGAGATGCCATATTCTCTGGGGTCTTTGTGTTGATGAGTGCTTATCAAATATTACCTAAGCTACCTCGTACGGGACGTTATCACAGCCATTTTCCTTAATAGTCGATATCGTGGTGACGGCCAGTATACAGTCCTACCAAAATACAAGGGACTTGTTTGGATGTCAGCCTTCTAAAAATTCAAAACTTGATAGAACCATTTCACAGACCTTGATTTTACCTATTAATACGCATTTTGATTCATCAAGTTGTAGGTTGAGAAACAGATTTGTGAATATTTGTTACTGGTAATTACATATGCGAAATTTTAATTAATGCCAGTAAACCTGAAAGTGAGGTTAATTATTAGACAATTTCACGAACACTCGGTAATAGTACACTTTGCCTTGTGTACCAATGCATTTAAACACCTATTTCATTTCACAACTCTGCCCAATGTTCATAAATGCCATGTACTTTGTTTGTTAAATGTCACAATTAATTAAAGGGGTCATTCAACGGGAAAATAAACAGGGAAATAACTTCCTTTCCTGTCTGTAACACTTGGTTTTTTTTCTTAGGTACTGTAAAAATACCCCCTTCCTTTCGCGGTAATTTATGAATTTGGGCTAACTCTTGTATGTTCTAGTTTACTCGGAGAGAGCTGCGCATTTGCTAAAAGTGAAACCTACCTTAATTACTAAATGAATTTCAGGCAAATTGACAGAGAACAGCTTATACATTTTAATGCTCCTTTTTTTCGGTGTGAAATAAAACAGACTTGAACAATTCTGATTCTAATGTGTTGAGAGGCATTCACGGACGATAAACTCAAATGGAGATTAGTTTAGAAGATCGCTGCATTGAATGCAAGTTTTCGAGAACGGAGATTTGCGTTTATGTATATTTTTCGTTGGACAGGTTTTTATATAATCAGTAGAAGAAAGTGTTCATTTTTGGGGTAACAAATACCTTCGTAGTCACAGAATGGTTAACTTGGATATTAGGATGTAAATAATGGGAGTTGATCTAATCACAAAGAAATTACAAGGGGAACATTTATCTTGGGTAGGTGAAAGCTCGCATTTCGCATTTAGTAATCTGATGGAGGGTATTTTTACTTACGGAATAAGAAATGAGTTTGAACCTATTGCTGCCGTTGCTACCACATCCTTCTTACATCTGATTTCAGGACTGTAAACATTGAATCTGCTTACCAGAGGGTGTTCTCATGCAGAAACGCTCATCTTTTTTGTACAGAGGTAGACCCCCATGGAGAAAAATTCGAATTTCTTGTTTATTATTCAGATTTAACTGGGGCGATTGGTCCTGCCTCTCTGGGTGTGAATGAGTGAGTATCGAAGCTGTAATCTTTAACTATTCTGTCAAGTTCATGAATGTTGAGTTTTATGAAGACGTCAATTTGTGATATTGGTGCTTCACTAATTTAGTAGGAGGTGACGACTTAGGTAGTTACCATGAATGTTCATTCGTTTTCAAGGAATAGATAGGTACCTTATCTGATGAGTTGTGATTTTCATTTTGTTCTTAATTTTTGTAGAATGCGATAAGCCATTGGATGAGCAGAATTTCCAATTTCGGGATCGTTGCTTATTTTGTCCAGAGGACTATCGTCAGGAATATGCAATCAAATGCGCGGCCTGTGGAACTCCAGTAGAAGGAGACGTAGTCACTGCTCTGGGCAGCACCTTTCACACTTTCTGTCTTCGTTGTTTCTCTTGCAAGTAAGTCCTCAGTTCCTCAATTTTGTTTTAAAATCTCATATATCCATCCCTTCAACATTGATTCGACGCTCAGAATCAATTGATCGAACTATTCTCTCATTAATCTATCATCGGCCTTCTTTAAACCTTCTTGATTGACGTTTATACTTCAAGTAATCGGATATGTCCATTTAGTTGGCAGTTTTGCGAATTTGCGGAAGTTTGTTTACACCGCTGTTTAGCAGACAACATGATGTCTGGCCCCGCTAGTCTACGAAATGTGGTCCAGATAATGGACAGGGTAGAAAAATACCCTTAATCTATTGGTATTTTCTTAAAGTACAAGGTGAGAATATCACTGTATTAGAACTCTAAAGTCCTTAATGAGTCATGAGGGACCTTAAGATAGCAGAACTCTTGCTCTTTCTAAGTTATGTCAGGAATTTGTGCCAACCTTTAATTCCTTGACAGTGGACTCCTTGTTAGAAATTGCTCCTTCTGATATGTACAGTTTATTTGGCATAAATTTGACAATCTCGTCAGGTTGGCAACTGGAAAAAAAATAGATTAGGAAATTACATTGTCTTCAAGGGCTTTTACTCAAAATAATCACAATCCATCTCGGGCAACGATTCCGGAACCTGGAGCAAGCTGATTTCTCAATTTTCCCTCAAAAACTGATCTCATTCTGCTTAATAACAGTTTCGCTCTATCGTTACTGAGTATATGATCAGTGCCTTCTCCACCTTGCAGAATACATGCTTAAAGGTCAATTGGGGTAAGATCTGAGAGGAGAAGGAGTGGGAGTGAGGGTTTCTGAGGCCAAGCACTGGGACCGGTGCAGTCATAAAAATTGGCTCACAACCATTTGTGACTTCCTCCAGGTGTGTGAATTCTATTGCCGCCCACTATTGACTAACTTCATTTGCTATCCAGAGCCTAACTAATACTGGTCAGTAGTTCCACGTGGACATCCGAAATCAACTTAACCGTCTCTTTTAAAAGTGCGAGGGAGGGCACGCATTCCAAAACCATGGTAGTTTGGGGGAAATGAAGTCTGCATGACTAGAGGAGTCTCCTTTGGACTCCATGAAAAGTCAAATCGTATCTTATTCTGTATGTTATAGTTTTGGTCTTGGCAAAAGGAACCAGATCAATTGTGCGTCAGAAGAATGTTTCGCTTTGCTCAGAAGTTTCTCCACCTTTAGCAGACCTATGAAAGTTCGACCTTTTCAACGCTTGTATAACTGGTAGTGAGGGTGTTCAGTGAGTGCAAACATCATGGTAGAGGCTAGAACCTTCAATTAAATGTCGAGCAAGCCTAAATTGCAATGTTAGAATGATCTAGCACTTTTTTGGGACTCGTAATTTCGAGGAAATTCGATGTGCGCGAGCCTTATGATCATTCTCGTGCATTCTCGTTGAATGATAGTGAGTTTGGAATTTTAAAGGAAGCACCTTAAGCAGGTCTTCGAAAACCACCTAATGCTATTCTGTAACCTTATATAGAACACTCTGTAAGTGCTTATTGGCTGAGATAAAAGCAGACCCTAATGTTTCAGTGCTTGTTGAAATTCTGATTTCTTTTATCTAACATTATATTAAATTATCAGTTCAGCAATAATGAACTGATGGAAATCAAATATCATGGAGATATAAATCATAATTATTCCAGCACTAATCCACACACCTTTTAAGAATTTGAATAAAATTTGAAATACATACCTCGTGATGTTGTAATTTACCAGGCCTTCAAAACCATAACATAATATTCCCATATTCACTCATCAAATTCAAATTAATCGCCAGGTTTAAATTTACAAATATATATCACTTAGGTTTATTGTTAATTTTAAAGAAAAATTTAATGGCTCCTCAATGCAAATTACAAACTAAAATGATTGATTAAAATTTAATTACTTTTGAAAAGGCAAATAATTAGGGTCTGTTGCGGTGTTTGTGGTGAAGTTGTAGGCAGTTTTTTTCGGATAAGAAATTCGGCAAACTCATCTTTCTCTACCAATTTGTTGCGCACTTTTATTTTTCATGGATTCCTTTTTCCAAAATGAGTTGAGCCGTTAAGAAATGTAGGGTCGGATTCACAAATCCACCAAACAGTAAAATCAATTTGACCGCCAATTTTTATGGTTTCACTTCATTCCAGTGATGAATTTTAATGTTTCAATTTTTGCTCCAACAATTTAAAGTTGGTATTCAACTGTCTATTCTCAATATGAGATATTGGTAATGCCTTGCGTACCGTATATGCGTCGCAAAAAATTTCCCCATATTTTGCCATGAATGCTTTGAATTGTGTTACCAGATCCTTATCGGGGTTGAATTTTGAAATCAGTCACCCTGTTTGTCTATCACGACAGAAGTCACGATACCTATTGACAAGTTTTCAGGGAACGTAATGTTCTGTTGTAGTGGTTAACTAAGGTTTCAGAGCGCACTGTACTGCCTATATTCATATATTTCAATAATGATAGGTCCATTTATTTAAAATATTTTTGTTTTATTGTTGCCTATTTTGAAGATAATTCGTTTAATTCATTCTATTCGACACGATGGATATCACAAGCATATTCTTCGATTTTTGCTAGTCTTATCAATTTCGTTCTCAAAGACTGTGACTACTTTTTCCAAAAAAGATGTAAGAATTCCCACATTAAAAAACGGGGGTCTCATAATACTGGTCTGGAAACACGGGAGGGAGGGAAGGGGGCAAGTATGATTATTGAGCATCCTCAATGGCCAATTCTGTTAGACCAAATAGCCAATCAATAAAGGTAAAAAGAACTCGAAGAAATTGCTCATTAAGTTATGAAATAATTTAAATGATATTTAAATAAATATTTAAATAATAATAATAAATAAGGGAGGGCTGCCATTTTCTCATAACCGAAGTGAAGAAAGGTGAAGATCAGTCGCACAATTCGCGCTTTTGTTTGCTCATTTATCACGAAAATAGCAGTGTAATGAGTTCTCGAGTATGTAAAGTGATGCATATTTTGGGAGTGATTGGCCAGTAAGATGGTGATGAGGAAAACACCGAACAGTGAAAATCTCCACCAGAGGAGCTGATCCAGCTTAGACAATTTAAAATAAAAGGTTCAATCACCCAGATCCAGGCGTCGATGTTCGTGTGTACAAAAGTATTGTGGGAGAATAGTTGTTTACAGAGGCTATCGAGCATTACTAATACTATTGAACTTGAACCAAGCTGATTATGTATTGATTGAAAATGGAGCTGTATACGCAAACTAACGAGGTCTCTTTTCATATATTTGCACATCGAATTATCCTTTCGAAGGGATTACACAATTTCAAAAAAAACGCCAAATGCTATAACACATGATTCTTTGTTCCTATGAAAGAATAAGTTGAATCAATTCCCTGTTTCTCGCACTCTCACACACACACAATATCCAACAATTTTATTTTCTTGCACCGCATATCTTTTACTCATTTCTATCTTAACTCCCACGAGGGAGTTACACTGCTACTCCTACTGCTCAGCGTACACTTTTTCCGCGATGTGAAATATCAAATTCAGCAGGTAATAACTAACATCCGGTTCCCTTTCTCTCTATCTGTAGGAATTATTGCATTTTTGCGAGGCTTTTTCCATCAATCAATTCCCACACCAATGGAAGAGGTTGAATTGCCTTCTTTTCATTACTTAAGAGAAGAAAAAAAGGTATGAGATATGTTCCTGGTTAGAAGAAGAAGAGGAAACTCAACTTAAGTTTGTGCTAGTTTAAATTGGATTTCTGTCTAATTTCAGCCAAACTCTATCTAACCATCTTATTGGCCATAAGTAACTCAGACATTTCCATGTGAACATGGCTTTTTTTGCCCGCAAAATGTGGAAGTAGCCATTCGCTTTGAACTATTTATGCCCAAACTCGGTTGACTTTATAGCCCAAAACTTGAGTTGGGAACTGTCAAATTTTGTCCAAATGGTTTACCATACAATTTTATTGAAACTAAACACTAAAATAAATACAGTTAAGTCATTTAACGAACATACTATCATATATATATATAGAAGGGCACGATTAAGCTTTAAACAAGTGGTTAGACGATTTCAACACGTTTCGTGGTCGAAACAGCTGTACCTATAAAAATAGCAGTTCAATGATTTATGCCTCTCTCTACAGATTCACATCTCCCAATTTCAAAGCCTTTTCCATAAATCTTAGAATAAGGTTGGATTAAAACTTGAAGGCATTTGTTTCCATGAAAAACCGCATAGCATATTCAGTTGTAATGGGTATGCATTGAAAGCTGCCGTGTCTAATCTTGTGAAACGATGCAATTTGTGATGCAAACCTAGATTTTGTATGTAATCAGAAAAAATAGTCGAGAATAATTCTCTCAAGTGTTCGATACTAAACTTCTTTCTAACTTATCATGGTCAAGTATGCCAGGAGCACATTTTGAGAGCAAACGGAAACTTATTATTTCCATATAGTAAGATATATATTGTGATTAAACAGAAACCTTTTAGGCGTACAAATTTGAGCAGGAGAATCAAGTGTCACCAATTTTCTATACGAAAGGTTGAGAAGGCTTTTTCACATTTGTTGTTAATGCGAGCTATACCAATTATGGTGAGGTTTATGCAAAATTGAGATTTGTCAAATGTTAAATGCTAAAATAGCGGTTAACTGTTGAAATACTGGCATATCTTCTCAATGGACTCTTTAATATCTGATACCAATAATTATTCAAATATGCTCTTCGGTAAATATACCAAGGTTTTTTTTCAAGTTGGGCACGTTAAACGTTTAACCTTTTTAGCGAAGGTCACTCTATCTTCAGAGGTCTCCTTCGAAACTTCTTGACTCATAAATCTCTATCACATTCACTGCCTTTTACTGCATTTGTGACAAATTTTGCTGAGGCTAGAAGGACACTAGCTTATGCAAATTAGTGATTCCTGAGCTGTGAAAACTCCCTTTATTCCCCTCTATGAAGTAAGGTAATTTCACTTTACCTCACGTGGAGTAAAAATGACAAGAGTGTGGGAGATTTCCTGCATAATTATCTGACACTATTAAATCATTATCTGCCAATTGATAAATATATCGTGCCATAACGTGACCAGATTACGCAGGTACCAAACCCAGACACCGAATTTATGTCAGAGTAGCTCAACTAAGCCCTTGTGAATCAGCGACTGGTTACTTATTCAGAGTTCTCTCACGTACTCTTCCCCTCT
Organism: Hymenolepis microstoma; assembly: GCA_000469805.3. Taxonomy (NCBI): domain Eukaryota; kingdom Metazoa; phylum Platyhelminthes; class Cestoda; order Cyclophyllidea; family Hymenolepididae; genus Hymenolepis; species Hymenolepis microstoma. The sequence continues at coordinate 671,081 of LR215995.1, read as the reverse complement.
ATTAATTTAAACAAATGCTTAAAGTCGTCCGCGTAATTCAAATTCGACACTTTGTTTACAGCATTTAAAGTTGAAGATTAAACAATTGCCATTTTAAAATTTCTACTAGATACTAATTTTTTGGCAATAATTACAAATAGAATTCTTAGAATGTCATATTGTGTTTAAATGTGTTTTGAAGCGGCTGTCCGGAACCGAGTTGTACCTTATTTTTGAGGATATTATGTCAGCTATTGAATATTTGTTTATTATAGGTCTATTTCCTCATCGATAAAACTTTCCATTCTTTGATCTTATTTCGGTAATAATAAGATGCAGTATTTATCCATATTAACTCCAAACACGAGAGGAATTTTCCCCCATGCATAAATACTTTCTTTGGTGGCGAAACGCATATTTATTTGTGCGCATGATATTATTGCCAGGGTCTGCAGAATATTTTGTTGTTGAAAGATGGTGATTGAACTTAGCGCTAAGCGAAACAGTTCATATGAAAGTGCCTAAACATTAGCTTTAATGTGGAAATGTAAATTTCGAGGATCAGATCTCTCCATAATATTTTACACCCTTATTTTCATGGCATTTTAGCACATTCAAACCTAATTAAGCCATCATCAATACCTTTCCAGCTGTAATTTAATGCAATTACGCACCAATCTATTGACGGATCAAAGAGTAGTTCAGCTTCTTGGCAGTCACATATAATTGGTTGAGAGCTCAAACCTGTACGGTTTGATTGTTGACACGTGACGTAATCTCATTCTTCTATTGCTAAGAAGCACATTTTCCTTAACATAGGTTGCTAAGACTGTTTCAAAGTGGAGTAATTAAATCGTCTCTCTCACTTCCTTACAGGGACGAATGGGGCACAAGGTCAAGATTATTTCAGAGATCGAGGAGATAAACATTTAATCGGATTTTTACGTTTATTCATTTGGTTGACAGGTTTAGACTTAATTTCTATAAACCACTCGACTTGGAACTTCTGTTGAGTTAGGGCGGGTAAAAAAACAAGGATTGCGATTTAATAAATTAGAATAAGATGATAACTTTCAAAGGTATGCGTAATCATATCTTTTGCATTCAGATACCCATTATTATTCAAATGTCTTGCATGTATTACGATATTTTGCTCTGATTACGGAACATAGCACGCATTAATTCATGATTCTGAGTTACTGATAGTGTCTTGGCAAGATGCGCGCCTCACTGTAGGGAATAAACATTTTTCCGCTCTCAGTGTAGCTTCTCTCTGTTTTCCGAACTCAATTTTCTTGACGATGAAACATTGACGTTCGCTCGAATGATTTATCTAGTGTTCACTTAATGCTCAAAAGCATTGATTGCCTTTTGATAATATTCACGATCTTTAGAATGTATTTAAAACAAATGTAACTGTTTAAGTAAGTGGTTCTAAAAAACGGGATAAAAAATTACTTTTTGATTTAAAGGCAGTGATTTAACCTCTATGAGAGATTAGCCTTTTCTTACATCGGTCTCCATGAAGGCTTATTGAAGGCGTTTTGGTTTCATTAAAGAGTCCTTGTTGCTTATTCTGTCTCGGTTCGAGGAAAGCATTTTATTTACTCCCCAGAGATATTGTCATCTATGCTGTCATGCAGATTCTAGTGCTTTTGAGAAATTGTTTATCTCCAAGTGTTTTCTCCTTTCTCATTGACAACGGGATAACTTAACAAAGCTTGTTTACGCCGTGTTCTCTCTCTTTCCACGCTATACCGTGAGACATGTGGAAGTCTTTTTTCTTATTTCACACAGTTCATGATTGTGCTGATTGACTTAGAAGATTTTTCTTCATTGAAATGGGTGAATGAGAATGATGACTTGATCTTCATCAGGAGCTTTAAACGATGAACTTGAAAATATGGTGGCGCTATGGGGTCTCACAAGGACCTAAATACTTGAGGCAATTAAGGGAATGCAACGTTCCTGGTAGACATCAGATCCTTCCTAGCATTCTCCTCCGTATAGGAAAGAAAAAATGTTGGCGTGGCATTTCTGTATTATGGCATGAGACAACTCAGGGCTGATAAGTGAGCTTGTATTTCTGCCCTCTGTGAAGGAGTACACTATTCGCTGAGGTAAACTTTAATACTTCTGACAAATTTGAATTGTCACCCAGAAAAGTTGGCCAAAACTCTTCTTCTCTATTTGACGCCTTTTGGTTGAAAGACTGACAAAACTGTCGATTGCAAAAGCCTCCACAGTTTGCTCAAAGTGGAAATATGTTGACTTACTTTCATGCACTTTGGCTGTTTAACACTTATTTATGGCGGCTATCCACATTATAATATTATTACTTTGGAGTCTATTCTATACGCCTTTAGCATGCTATAATTCCATTTGGTGGTATATCATAACTAGAATATGATTTGAACAGAAGGTTATGCTTATTTGGAACCCTTCCGCTTTAAAAAGAGACGTCTACTTACCTTATTCGCTGCCTTTTGGTTATTTTGATATTTGCACCTTTTGGAGTCTGTTCTCGAAATTTGAGATGTCACGAACAATTCTAATTACTAACTCAGACAGCTTTGAATTGGTAAAGATCACTGGGACGCTGAAACAGTGGAAGAGGTGGTGGAGTGTTAACTCTTCTTTCCAGAATTCGTGCATCAGACTTAACTCCTAGTCTCCTTTTCGTGAGTATTCTCTGACGCTCATTTTGTTTGTAGGGGAGAATTTTGCAGCTCAAAGTGGCCTCTATTAATAGGCGGTGTGGCAGACCATTCGTCCCACCATTTTGCACTGATGGGCGTTGAACCAGTGATCTGCTGACAAGCAAGGCTGCATCAGCATGTGCTCATTATCAGGCATAAAAATCGATTTTCATTTCAATTCACTTTAATATCAGTAGATTGTGGTTAATTTGAGAACAAAATTATTTCCTTACCTCTTATTGAAAATTTCAAATTTCATGCTTTACGTTTTGTGATCTTCCGATGTGAAGAAAAAGCCCTATCTTGTTCCTTCACCGCAAAAACTTATGACGTCTTATCGGCATATCCAGATCTACTTCCACTGCGAAAGCGAAATTATAAATTACTTTTCAAAACTGGAAATCAACAAACCTTGTTTAAATGCTCTGATTCATAATTTAACTAGTCAATTTACCTTTTTAATCAAAATGATTTATTTTGTTTAATTGAACTGGCCTAGCATGGGGTCTTTTTAAATTATTCATTTAAGCTGCATTTTGAAAATAGACAAATTTAAATTCCAATTTAATTATTTTGCACCTAAACTATTATTTATGTGGAGTGAAATATTGACCAGATCTGTGAAATGTGCTCTTCCTACAATCATAATTGGGCAACCGCCTTTAAAAAAAGTCAGACGATGATTGCAGATGGATGGAGATGTGAAAATCTAAACTTCTCACATCCGTTAAGTTAGCTATTGACATTACTTAACTTGGGTAGAATGGGAGGGGGGGGGGGTTAGGGGTGGTGCATTGGAGTCTCTTTGGGAAAAAACCCCAGTTCCACCACCTTTTATGTCGATCGGAATTAACAAGCGCTGTTCACCATAAATATTACTACTTAAGGTGATTTGAATGGAAGAGGATAAATATTTCCCTTTTGTATGTGAGAACGGGCCGAATTATGACAAAGTAAGCTGCACTGATTGTAGTGCGTACTTGGTTTTGTGAGAAGCATGGGGCCCAGTGGGAACAAAAGAGCTCGAAATTGCATGGCGTTGAGGTACAGCTTGAATGATGCGGGCTTCAAACCTTCGGTTAGGACACCAACAAAAAGTCTTAATTCAGAGTTGTTCATATTTTTGTGAAAATTTGGATCATCGAACAATTTTCTTCATTTTCGTGCATATCGATATGGGAACTTATCGATTTATAATCTTTATGTAATGAGATAATAAGATCTTCTTACTAAAGTATTCTTCTAGAGGTTTTGTTAATTATAGTTGAATTGCATTTTGAATAAATTCTCAATTTTGTTAAAACGCAAGACCATTCCGCTTTTTAGTGAATCACGGAAAATTCAAATTAATTTTGACTGAATTTCAAACATTATTTTCGCTTCAAAATTCGAATGTATTTGGATTTTTAAAAAATAATTTTTTTTGTATTTGGGAATAAGACAACAACAAATAGATTGTTTTTTTTAATTTTATAAAAATAGCGATGATTGAATAGGTTTGCCTAAATTTAAATTTCTTGTCAAAATTTTATAATATTAGTTGAAAATTTTCCCCATTTTGTTCTCCCGGTTTTATGTTCTGGGTCATGAAATTGATATTAATCGCCTCATTTAAAGTGCAAAATCGCGTATATTTCCCCACATTTCAGTCGAACTATCGTCTCGGGTGAAAAGACAGTCGCACTGAATGACCGATTCTATTGTGAAAAATGCGTACCTCCACAGGCTTCTCTGGATGATACGATGCATAATCACTTCAACAAAGAGTCTCCCTCTAAGGAGCCTCAACCAGAATCGCCGGACAAATCTCATAGTAAATCCAAAACTTCCAAAAGCTCTTCCCTTCCTCGGCGTTTGGGTGACATCTTTCGATCAAAGAAAGCTCGTTCTCGGACCCTTCAACCAAACGATCGTAATTCGAAAACAGACTATACTGATGCAACTTCCAAGAATATGAACTTGACGAATGGAACGGGAGCCCTTACAATTGATGTTAGTGAAAAGGATCTAACCAGTGAGTCTATTTGTGATGTTTATTTCGGTTAGAAAGGACTTCTTCACAGCTTTGGTGTATAGATGATCAGGTAGACGCTGAAATTTCCATTGATTATTTTCTTTAATGTACTGCAGTAACCTCAAAGCATTACTGATATTCGTTCCTTTTAAAAACCCGTCCATTTACAGACGCATATATTAAAAATAATACTAATACTTCTTAAACCAACTTTGGAAAGCGTTTTTCAACGCTCAATTTTGGTAAAAGGTGGTGCTATGAAGATTCCCTCGAAATTCGCCAAAATTTACCAGTTTAGTTTTTCATTCCGCTCATTGGGCGTTCACCGATGGAAATCAAACCTGTGACTTTCGGCATGTCAGACATGCACAGTCGCCAAGCGTTATCTACGCAGAGGGATGCATGCAAATCGATCCTTTTAAATATCTTATCGGTTTACACATTATTGTATATTTAGCAGGTTAAATTAGAATAAAAAACTATGAATTTAAATATATTTACTAATAACTGCGACCGGATTTATCGATTAGGGTATCGAATTCTTCGGATTAATGTCAAATTACTTTCCAATTTTTTGTTAGCGGGTTCATTTTACCAGCCAATTTCTAATTGATAGTATTTCTTAATACACTGAGTACAGGGTTTCTAATTATTTAAATAGTTAAAATTTTTATCATTAGAGAAAGTCAACTGGTTTTAATTTAAATGTTATTCAAAAATGGGAAAAATCCACCATTTTCCTTTCTGACGTCACGTCAAAATACATCCAATTTGTCCCCTTTCAAAGCCGTCTTAATGACAAAAGGAGAGAAGTACCTCCGACCTCAAACTAGTTTCAATTTTCTCTTCATTTTCAGATACCAATCCCGCAATTCTCAAGAAATTCGAGGTGAGTTGTCTTCTAGATTTGAGATACTGTCTCCTTCCAATTTGCTTCATTTTAACCAAAAGCTCTTCTGGCCATTAATTGCATCACGATTTCCCTTTCATTCTTATCATTCTTATGGCAAATTGTTTTGGAGCTCTGTAATTTTTTTGCTGTGAAAATGTGGTCGAAGACGATAATTCACTCAATTTTTACACCCTTTAGCAAGAACAGAGTCCTTCCTACAGTCTTTACTCAGGTGAGGATGCGGTCTTAGTCAAGAGGCAGAAGGAAATGCAAGAAACCGTAAGTGACAAGTTATTTTTTCTTCAGCAGTTAAGATGTGCTTTTATTGCTCATTAGCTGCTTTAGACCACTGAGAAGTTTATTTAATCGTTGCACGAGGAACGAGTGAAATTAGTGTTTATTAATGTACATCGAGTATGGAAGTTAACAGGAATAAGCACACAAAGCCTATAAGAAGCACTCAAAGTAGAAATATGGGCCATGAAGCATAAAACATCAGCTGACTCTGGAAGAAGCAGGAAAATGAGTATAAATCCTGTTCTAGACGATTACCAATTATCTCACCTTCCCCGTCCACGCTCTGCACCCTTGCTAGGTCGTGCAGACACAGGTGGTCGTTAGCTTAGCCTACTTCCAATTTGATCGTTTGCTCACAACACGCCAATGGATTTCTGGTCGCATTTCATTATTGTTTACTTTGTCCTTGATGACTGATCTTTTTCTGTGTTTTATCGGAATTGACTAATACTTGGGAATGGAATTGGTGTTTGATTAGGAGATAAACACTCTTTTTTCTCACCAACGTTGTCCTAAATGCTCCAATTCAGTGTAAAAAGGCCGAATTATTTGTTGTCAGGACAATAAGGCAATGCACATATTTCTCTGACCATCTTATGGCGAGTGAGGGGGGGGGGCGGGCGGGCGAGCGGGGGCGGAGGGAGAATATGCGGTGGCATCCAAATTCCCATCCCACTTAATTTACCGATGCGCTTCAAGTGTACTGCCACAGTTGACCATGGACATCCGATTTTCTGCTGCATTTCACTCATAGTTAATTGAGAATCTGATTAAACCACGCATTTTACTACGTCATTATGAAAATTGGTGCATCATTTGTACTGTAGAGACTTGACCATAAATTTTAGAAGTGACTTTAGTGGCCGTGTAGACATCCGATCACCAATGAAAGAAAAGTAGCATCCAATATCTGTCTGACGTGGTCTCTGTCTGGTGTTAGGCTGGACATTTTTACACTTTATAATAAAATGAAATTTATTGTTCATAAATACTTTTGAATAATTGGTCTAATAGGAAAAAAATGTATAGGATTGTTGCTTCATCGTGTCTGAACACCATCCGAACTTAAATATTCCTTTGTAAAATATGCGATTGTTTAATTGTTCTCCATTGGGTTAGCACACTTTAAGACACTCATCTCTTGCAAAAAGGTTAAGCCACCTGTATATTCAGATTTAGGTGTGACTTTAATTCAGAGCTTAGATATGATTGGACATATAAATTTGTCAGAATGAACGCGCGTTTCTTATGTGTGAGATACGAATGAAAAATTTCAGCTAGTGGTGTTTTATTGTTTGTACCAGTGGAATGGAGTAGATAAAGTGTTGAATATGTGGTTGCAGTTGTTTTACTCGTCTAACCATCTATAAACTGCTATCTTGAATGTCTTTGTTCTCCACCTCCTTTACCTCTTCCACTGATTCATAATTGGTTCATCGATTTTTCTGCTATCTTAAAGCACCTGCGCCTCGTGCCTTACCTTTCCACATGCTCGCTTCTTAAGGCTTCCTATCACGAGACTCGCTCCCTCTCGCCTGCTACTCTCTTCATCTACCTTCCATCGTGCGATAATGGAATTCGGACAGTTGAGGGGATCACTCCTTCACTTCATTTGTCATGTGACAGAGCATTTACTCAATAGGGGGTGGGGGTGGGGGTGGAGGAATGTGCTATTCATAAAATTATGAAAACATTCTTGGACAAAACTTTGGCATTAATTTCAGGGAATTTAGACGCAGTGATTTAACAGATTATTTGTTTGTCACTCACCTAAGTTGGCAAAGTGCATTTGTTTGAAAATCTTGCGCGCGGGTGGAGAGTGCAGTTATTCATCCACACAAGTTTAAAACAATTAGGCACCAGTCCGACGCTTACTTTTTGCATTCTTTGAACAAAATATAGCCTTATTTTAAAATAATTAATCAAATGATTAATGTGGTTTATAAAACAATTTTTATAACTCCCCTTAATATTTTATGCTAATTAAGTTACAAAATTCATGAAGTAAAGTATAATCTTTATTCACAGCTGTAAAAAATCGATTAGAGAGTCTGCATTCTTTAAATTGTCACTTATACAAATGTAATAACGTATAGTTCCTTGAGAGTGGTGCTTAGAACTATTGGTTGAACCAGTAGATGTTTCATTTGTGACTCCATATCTTTCTTTTTAAGTAGAAGACCGTTGATCCACGAAATAAATTTATCTAGGGAGTGTCAAAAAGACGTTCTAAAGACGAAAAGAAATCATCTCCAAATCAGGATCATTTGAAAAGAATGGCACTTTGAAGCACGTCTTGGATATAACGATGCAAAATCTGCAGTATCAAATTTTTGTAGAGTAGAAGAAGGTAAAATATGAGCAAATTGTAAAATATTTCACTTCAACCGGAATTGCAATTTACGCCTCTGTCACTTACATCTTCTCCGGTTGCTTGATAAATTCTTTTTAGTTCATGAATTTTCAAGACTATTGGAGGATAATTGAATCCGTCTTCATAAACTAAGGCTCGAATTCACTTTTCGTTATGCCTGTCTGATTCCAGAATTGAACTTGCATATCAAGGCGTTGTTCTAGTCCAAAAGTTGGGTGGTTGCTTCACTCTCATCAACATTGATGCAGAGCGCTCAGTCTGATAGAATCTGAGATTTCCATCTTCTGCACAAACAAGAAATTCTGACCTTGCCTTATTTTTATGCGTGTAATCATGAAAACTGCCGATCATTCTGCATAAAAGTTTGGCTTTACGAAATCGGATATCAAGATTTGTCGTGGATTTATTTCTTCAATTAGATTAACACTGTCGATGTCACAAAGAGGAGGCGAAATGAGATGTTAAACTTCTGAGCTATGGATATGAATTTTATAGTGTTGTCTACATTGATATTTACCGATAGGATGCGTCAAGAGGATTTCATCGCAAATATTACTCTGTCTATATGCGGTTGCAAGTTGGAGAAATGTGCTGAAAGTTGAGGGGGTGGACACACTTAAATCGAATGGGGTTCTAACTAGGCCGCGCTAATTGTTTTGACAAATGCGACAAATAACAAAGGTACTGCGAGGGCTTTTGTGACTTATCATTTATGCAGTTACACAAGCTTCTTCACAAAGATCACTTTTTTGCAAAGTTTATCTCCAGTTGTGTATGAGATCAGTTTAATAAAGAGCCTTTTTCCTTGTTTTCCTGCGAGAATCAAGTTATTATCTGGTTTCAAATATATGTTGTTCATTCCATAGACTACGTTTCAATTTACTTAACACTATAGTAGTCACATAGAAAAGCGAACAAAGGCACAAATCTCCCGTTTTCGTATAGATAAGACAAGGTTCAACTCACTATAGTGAGAGCAATTTAAACTGCCTCGGGATTGACTTTTAGTGAGATTACTATATTCTGAGTAAAACATTATAATAAATATGAACTACATGCTGGGATCTGTTTGGTTTTAGCAGTTGCATGTCACTTAGCTTATAGTTGGCTTATAACTGATTCACCTCCAATGCGAATTTATAATTAGAATCGAGGTAGTTGCGCTTGAATAGAGTTCTGTTGTTTTTAGCCGGCAGAAAGTTATCCGATGTCACACAGCATGATTGCTACAACAGCAGGAGGAGGAGTGCCTTATTCTCTCGATCCTGCTCTGAACACTCCTTCCATGCTGAACACCCTCTCTGGAGACACTTCCACCCTTCTCTACGGATCCGTTCGTCGAATTTGTCCCCCTGGTGTAGATTATGGACATCAGTACCCTCTCTCCTATCTTCGTCTAGCTGAACAGGGATACACTGCTATAACCAGCTCTGATCTTCTCAGTTCTAATTCTCCTCTCTCATCTACCACTCCGAATTCCTTGCGACATCCACCAACGTCCACCCCTGCACCCATTCATCAGCGCCTTTCTCGTCGAGATATGCCACCTACTCATCAATCTCATTCGAGAACCCTACCGGCTAATCCATCAGAAGCTATTATTAGACAGAATGTAGGAAGTGGTTACATGGATATCAGATATGCTCCTCAAGTATTTGGAGAAGTTAATGGTGGAAGACCAGAGAAGGATCGATACACGAGGTATCGACAGATGTCGCCTGCAGGAAGTTCTCTTGGAAGAGCAGTCAGTTCTGGACGCTGTCCGAACTTCCTCATCCCAAAATCACGTGAGTTAATACCAATGTTTTACAAAATACCAGCAGTAAGTAATATGCCATTTACTTTTAGCTAAAATGCTACAGCAGCAAATAATGCTTTTGACATTTTTTTCATTATACTTCTCCTTATAATTTCTTCTCTCCACTAATCAATACTAATGCGTTCTTGTGGGGGATGGGACAACGCTGCGCGATTGCTCTTTTATACGCTCTATTTTGGCAGAAGGTACTTCTCTTCATGTCTATGATTATAGCAGAAACACAATTCGTTCCTTCTTGCGATGGAATTAATGGACAAATGCCTCGTGTGTTCTTCGACCAATAAATTTAGGTGGTAATTGGAGCTAATCAAGCGTATTCTACAAAAAACCCCAATTAGTAGGGAAGGACAATCAACGGATTATTAAGTATTAAAATAACCCCTTCGAGATTATTATTTGTAATACTTCTCCACACATCTTGGCAATGCAATTTCTTCCTTAAGTCGTCTGTTGGGCCTCAAATTCCTGGCATATCAAGAATTCTAAGAAATCTCAATGTTTAAACCATTTTGTGTCAAAAAACACAACTATCCCTCCTTAGTTAATCGATCCCTATATTGAAAATAAGTAATACACTCGAAGAAATCCATTTTTTGCAATCGAAATGATAGGCACGCATGTTACTCTACTTACGGGAATTAAATCTACGCCATTTTTCTCCATGACATTTTTTCGGTCAATTAATTTACTAAAGGATGGGGTTTCAAATAGGCGAATGTTTTCCAACCGCTTTTTCCCTAAATGGCGAAGATTTTGCTCTGTAATTGAAGTTTATCATCTCGCCCTTGAAAAATAGAACTTATTTGCTCGAGATTACGCAGTAGGAAAGGATTGCTAAGCTGGGGGTGAGTAAGTCTTCAATGCTGAAAGTGACTTTTGATGGAGACATTTAGAACTAATTTTTCAGAAACCAACCTTAGATCGTCCGCGCAAGCAAAAACCATTGGTCAATGCCATTTGAGTTTAAGTGTTGGGTGACCATCTGATGTTTGCTTGAAACTTTGGGTTTCTTTTGTATTTGAAGGAAAGTGATGAGAAACTTTGAAGTTTGTGGAAGAAGGGTGAGTTGATTAGGCTGAATTTGAAAATGGATATTAAGGGAGATAGGGGAAAGGTGGGATAAGGGGAAGAATGTGCATTTCTTAGGTAAGAGGCTAGAATAGACCTAAAGGAGTCATATGCATACATTTTCTCGAGTTAGAAGATAGTAGTCTTTCTTCTTGAGGGACAACTGACTCAATGAAATATTTTTTCCTTTTTAACTCTTTCCTGAAATCGAAGAGGGGAGGAGGGAGGGGTTGCTTTCATTTGAAAGGAAGAGGAACGGAGTGGGGTGGAAGAGGAAGAAAGAAGCAGTGGGCAGAGAAGACTAAACACTGATGAATTGCCAAAGCAGAGAGGCAGCGAGAGGGAAAGTGAGAGGGAGAGGAGAATTAGGATGGATGAAATAGAATTGAGCGGCGGAGGGAGAAGTGGGACTTGGGAATTTACCTCACACCAACGCGTACCGACCTTTCGCTTTAACGCTCCTTTTGCTAAATTTCATATTTGCCGTGTGGGGCAAAGTAGCATACTTACTAATATAAAGTGTAGTCAATAGATGGAAATTCTGCTTTACTAAAATAGCACATTTGTTGTAGTTTATTCCTACTGCTTTCACCAATAACTGTTCTTCCGGTAAAGAAAGTCTAATTATTCCCTGTTGTTATCAAAAAGTGCAGATACAGTTTTTGGGGCTGGCAAAACAGGAATCAAGGTCATCAATTCAGCAATTGTTGGATTGCAGGGAGTAATGAACTAGAAGTAAATCGTAGAAGAGCTAGTAGCTGACACCATCAGTCAACAGTTCCAAAAATTAGAGCACAAAGGTTACACCAGGCTGTATTGAATAAATCACAGTGAGGATTCGAATGAGTAACAAAGCGAGAGAGAGAGAGGGTGGGTCGGGTGGGGGTTGAGGGAGAGCACACGAGGAGATAAATGGCATGTGTGTGGGTGTGTGCATAAGAGTAGAGTTACAAAGATAGTTTATATCAGTCATTAGGGCTAGAACTCACGTGAAGACGAGTGCCGTGTACTTCTAAATTAAATAACACTGTTATATGGCAAGAATGATTGACAATTCGTATAGACATGGCGCAGAAGGGTTTGAGTCATAGAGGCATAATGGTCACAAATCAACACATATTTATAAAAAAATGTGTCCAAAGGGTGATTTTGGAAAATTTTAGTCATTTTTTTCACATTCTTCTTGATCCACAAGCACTAAAATGCCTTCTTCTTCCGTCTCTGAACGTGGAGCTCTAATCAAGGAGATCACTACTGCTAGTGTTAGTGAATAAAAACTCAGACTGAAATATAAAACGAATTTCCTCCCCGTTTTCCTTTGTTTCACGCCGTTTTATGATCGCATATATTCCTATAGCAATTACACTAAAAAATTTTCTTTTCTTATGGTGAGAAAATGATTGATAGATAATTCCAGCCTGTAGTTGGTAGGGTGGGTTTGCAAAAAATGTGAATAGTTCATGCTGTTTCCCATTTGGCGGTCAATGATTTTCTGTCTATTCGGTTACTTCTTTAATTTGGAATCATCTGACAAGGCTTAGCTACTATCGACATCTTTACCAAGTCAGAGTTTGATTGGAATATCCAAAAGCATAGATTTTTACTGACCAATAGAACTAATGGGTTATTCCAACTAGATTGACACGATGATATCTCCCTCCCTCCCCCTTCTTTCTTTGCTAAAATGGCATCCAACACCTTTGAACTTGCCTAGTTGGTAGAACCGCTCTAAGATGTGGTCTTCTGTGCATGATTGATATGACGGTTTTAGAAAATACGTATCTCTTGGTGTGGAATTCTAATAACCGTAACTTCAGCCTATGTCAAATTCTCAAGCTTTTCCAAAATTTAAATCATATTTCAGCGCACAGTCTGTTAAATTTTTGTTTATGGCATGGATGGTATAGTATGCACAGTAATAAAAGGGCAAATGCTCTCTCTTTTTTTCTTGCATTTAAAAATAAACTTATTATTTGGATATTCTGCTCTTGGTATTCATTTTTTTTTCTTGTTTTTCTCGAAACTTGCCTTACTCTCTGTATTCAGATTTACTTCCGGACGTTTACGTCAACTGTGTCCGAATTATGAAAGAAGCCGTTTTCAATTTTTTATCTTTTATTTAGAAACCTATTCCTCCTATTCAACACCAAATGTCAACAGTCGGCGAGGTATGTTTAATTCAAAATATTCTTCTTCTTTTTTACATAATTTATGTTCTTTTTAATTCTTTAGCTTTAATAACAATTTAATATAATAATTTAAAGCCATTTTCTTTCCTGAATTCAGGAATTCGAGTTTTGGGTGAGCTTTTTATCACTGTTAATATTTCATCACTGTTGTCACCTCCAACTCACTTTCATTCTGCGTTTTGATTGGTTGATTGAATCATTAATTGTCCCATTGTTTCATCTGTTGTCAATGTTATTTGCTGGTGATTTGCTGTCCAGCACCTATTTTTACTTTTCCGGAAATCGCATCCTTTGTACTCTTAAGTCATTTTTTTCAAATACTTGACTTTTCCCCATTAAATGTGCTTTACATGAGAGAAAACGAAACAAAGTGTTCTCGGAGCTCATGCAATCGAAATTAGCCGCAACATAATCGAACGCATTAAAACATTACTACTTCGCGGTCGCCAACTGAAGATTACTAAACTAATGGCAGATCGACAGCGGAGTGGAGTAGGGAGGGGAGGGGGAGAAGGGGCTGGAAATGGGGCAAATTAATTAAAGGTAGCAAGGTTGTTGGTTTCTGCATGCTATTTGCTATTTTTTGGTAGTTTACTGCAAATTGTTTGGTGCTTTGGATTATTCACATTTTTCGATTGTGTTGTGCTGTCCGGAAAATGTTACAAAGCGTGAAAGATCCTTTGTTTTAAGCTACTCACAATTTAATTGTGAACTTGATGCCTTTGGAATTTTGTGGGGATGCCATTTATTTCCCTGCTTTGCTGCATGCTGAAATTGAACCATTTTCTATTGGTGAAAATTTTTTCGGTAGAGACGTGTTGTTGAATTTGTTATGAGACAATATTTCCCTCGCCAGAAATTAAGTTGAGAACATTACGATGACATATTGTAAGTAAAGGGTGCAGTGGGCCTTCTATATAGTCAAGAGGTGATGATTCAACAGATTTTGCACAAGTTAATATATAATTATTTCGTATAATAAACGGATTATGGGTAGTTGAGCAAAGAGGTTAATAAAGGAATCGCAAAAAGAGTTAAATGGTATTGGTATGAAGTATTAATGAAGTGCATAGTATAGAGTTCTGGTATTTTACTTTAGACAGATAGTATTTCACTATAATCACACCACGGAGGAATAGTGAGGAATATATATGTATTAGTAGGAAAAAATATATTCCTCTTACATAGTACTATTAAGGCTTGAATTATTTGCATAATTATTGATTGCTATCGGCATTTTCATAATTCAAGACAGTGAAGAAAGCTTTGCAACATTTTATCGATCGAACTGGTTGATTTGCTTGTGTCCCTTATTCATACCCTATTAGAGTCAATGTTTATACCTTACATATTCAATATCCGAATTAAACATTTTCCTGAAGTCTATGTGTGTATTTGTACATATTAGCACATGATTTGCGTTCAAATTAGAATCTGAAAGTATTTAGCAAATAATGTCTCCTCCTCTCACCTCAGCTGAAAGTATGATGCGTTCACCACCTCGAGCCGGTCGGTCAATGAGCCCTGAAGCAGCTCTGTCTGCACAAGCTGAAGCCAGACGACTGGCCGCATATCCAGGGGCTAAGATTCCGGATGCCAACAGTGAACCCGCCATCGATCGATATGATTGGCCGGCACCGCCCTCTCCCGCTGTGGTTATGATTGACAGACGTAAGTTGTCAATTTTACTACCCTGTGGTGACCAAGAAGGTCGATAAACAACCCATGTTCACATTTTCTAACTATAAAAGGAGGTCTTCATCAGCCAGGAGTGTTGTTTATAAATTTTATTCTTCCTAAGTGTTTGAAATAATCTACCCTTAGTATCAATTTCAATGATATTCCCGGATTCCGTACAATATGGCGGACTTTAGCATTGATTTACTAGACTAGTTCGTTGCGAATCGTTCCTTGGAAGTTCACTCAGAATGCATTCGTTGAAAATGCCACGAATTTCAACTGCATCATGCACCACCATTATGTGTAAGAATTGTTCTTTTAGGTAACTATCAGGTAAACGGTCTCGTTTCTGTGTCCCTTTTTCAGTGACTATATTTTCCAGTTCCTGTTGCTCATGGCAAATTTACTTCGTGAAATAACAGGTTTCTTAGCCCGCCATTCTCTGTGCAAGCAAAAACTCTTCTCATATTTCATGCACCACAAAGCCGTACTTTGTTTTACTCTCACTAAGTGCGCGGGCTTTGTTTGACATCTGCTCATAATAGAGACGGCCAAACCAAGTGCGTAGATCCAGACCTAATTAACCTCTAAATCTCCAAGTCACAATTTATACTAACAAGTATTGAAGCAAATTTCTGATAAAAATGTGAATATATTTTTTCGAATTCATGGCGTCATGCGTCAGTTAAATGATGACTTGAAGTTGTTAACCTCGACTTCACTTCTTCACTGAGAATAAAATGGTAGGTGAGTTACAAAACTAAGGATGCTCCACTTCCAACTGGCTTGGCTAAAAATAGGTATAACAAAATTAAAATGAAATCAAAATTGAACTTTTTTAACTTCTCAGTTGCCACCTCTTACACCCACGCAAGGAGGAAAGAGATGACATATAGCTCAAACAACACTTCCTATTGACAAGACAGCTTAACCCATATAGGCTCGAATAGGTGATAAGTTATTAATTGTCTGGTTAGATAATGATTGCAACGACACCTTCTCCACAAGTGACCTTACATCTCCATGTGTGTGAACGTGGAAGTTCGCTCGAACCGATGATCTAGTGCAAGGAAAATACCCTATTATGCCTCCTGATAGGCACAATGCACTAACGAAAGTATAAATTAGACGACTAGATCTTACCGAAGTTGAAGCTTTCATTTTCAGGTTGCTTTTTATGTTTAAATTAATTGGGCTAATTTGATCATGCTTATCAGTCGTTTAAAGGGTGCGATTGAGGAAGAGTGTGTTGATCACAATAGTGTATTAATTCGTAGACCGAAAATATAGGCACTTTATAACATTTAAACTGTCCGACAGATTCGCACTTTAAAATAAAAATTAAAGTAAAAACAAATCTGATATGATGTTGATGTAAAATATACGTTCAATATTATTATAAAGGAGTGATTGAAAATTAGCCTCAGTATAGCAAATTAATTTACCAGTTGTCTATTCACTTCTGCATTGAAGGAGAAAATAGCAACTTGGAGCATTTTTAGAACCATTTTCTGTTGCTCCTCATTAGAACACCTATTGAAAATATTCTCTTGAGACTGCTGGAAACTGCATAGAATTTGCTACTCATCTCGCGAACCTGCAAATGATTATGGTAGTTAGTGGTTCAGGCATGGCCGTTCAAAGT
This sequence comes from Hymenolepis microstoma, assembly GCA_000469805.3. NCBI lineage: Eukaryota > Metazoa > Platyhelminthes > Cestoda > Cyclophyllidea > Hymenolepididae > Hymenolepis > Hymenolepis microstoma. The sequence continues at coordinate 654,425 of LR215995.1, read as the reverse complement.
AGTAGTTGGTTTACTGCAGAGTCTATTCACTTCCACAGCCCCACCTCGCCCTCCCCCCCACCCCCCCTCGCCCCCTCTCCCCCTCTATAATATAGGCGCATTCAAATCATCTATGCTTAAGTGCATAAGTCTACCAAGTCACTGCAAACTACATTGGCTAATTCTGCTTGGTGAAATAGGTGTTTTCAATTAGACCGGCTCCAAGTCTAGTGGTTAAACACGTTTCTCAATGGATATCACAGGAGTAAACATTTATACTTAGAAATTTTATGTTGCGAAAGTGGGAAAACGGGATTTCATAAATAGAAGCAATTTTCTTGAAAGCAGCATCTCATTCGTGACTTATCAAAAACCACCAATGGTTCGAATAAGTACGATTTGCTACGCTATGTCAGAATCGGTAAGACGCAGAAGAGCAAAGATGATCATTTGCCTTCTCAACAGTTGAAAGAATAACAGACGTATTGATGGTATAATACCAGTCAATAGGCCGTGAAGAACGTGGCTGGGTGTTTTCTCGAATCTATTGTGAGCTTCATGAAATTTTAACTTTCGAACGTGAACTGCTCATTCGATGAGAAATGCAAAACTCTAGTCCTCAAGTCAAGTGGAGTAAGGCTCTCTCTGCATCTCCATTGGGCATTTGTTTACTTGCTATTTTCCAATATCAGTTGATTCCCTCTGTTAAAAATCAAAAATAAATATTCATGAATAACTCAGGATATTGGTAATAATACTAAATGATAATTTTGACCATAAAAAAATAAGCTTTTGTATTAGTTCAATTATTCAATTTCTAAGAAATTATTTGAAGTATTATTATAAATCCTAGCAAAATTATTCACGATCCTTTTCGACAATATAAATGTACAATCGATTTTTTTGCTAATGTTTGAAATCGAAACCACACAATCTTCAATTTTCATCGATATCAACAAAAGTTGCTTATTTAAAAAACGAAAATACTTTCCCTAAACCACTTCACTAGATCTCTCGATTTCCCTTTCGTCTAATTAATTTCTGAGAATACAAATTTTAAAATTCTATCTCAATGTATAAAATAGTTTGATATATCTTATGAAAAGAAGAAATAATTCAAGAAAATGTATTTAAGATATATTTAATGTGAGGTGAAATTAAAATTGTACGAACTAATTACAAACTAACAAATTATTTATCGAATCATTTATTATTATTATTACACGATAAAGTAATTACTATTTGATGTTGTCATGTGACTACCAATATGTCCACTCCTGCTGACCTTTAATTGGCAAGATTTGACATTACTCCATCCACTTGTAATTATGCACAAAGACTTTTGATAAATAGTTTTGAAACGACAAACTGGAATAGAAATATTGTGTTTTGAAAAATGATAATTAGAATGGGAGGACGTTATAAGTAATCAAACGAAAGAAGATTTCAGAACTCAGGAAAACCTAGAAGATCTACTTTCAAACAGCAGTGATTGGGAAACTCGTTTTGGGAATTCCTCCACGGATCAAAATGGCTTAATCAACTTGACGATCACTTTCACAGTAGTCAACTTAAAAATTTTCTCTCGGAGGTCACACGTTCGACCCTCATCGGCGAATAGACAGTGATGTGTATAGTAGGTCGCACTGGTTAATTCTGGTCAAAGTCTCAATTGAATTCTTAATTTTATGTTCCCCGAACACAGTTTTCCTTCACCACTGCTTGTTGTATCCTAACTTAGAATTTATCTTGTTGTCAGATGACAGAGTCATTTATGAAGAGGCGTCGATGTATTTTGATTGATTAGGCACATTGGCAGTCACGTTTCCTTCTATGCCCTCTCTAGCAAGTTAGATTACTTTTGGATTACAGAAATTATTATTTCCATTCTGATGCTTGTTCTGATTCTTTAGCTGATCGAAGGTCATGGGGTCCTTTCTTTCTCGAATTCGCTAAAGAAAAGAATTTTGAATACGCACATTTGGAGAGGTAAACGCACTCTGGAGTGTCTCACTTACTGAGAAACTCAGTTTCGCCATCCCAAATCTGGATACTAATCCACTGTTTGATCAAAAATTCATGTCACAAATAAGATTTTATCGAAGTATACAAGACTTTCTATCTTAATGGACAGTGAAATTTGATGGTTTTAGACTGGACAATTGAGCAAATTTCCTTAGTTGACATCTTAAACTAACGCCTATTTATTCCCAAAACCTTCGAGGTCTTTGATACGGCAGAATAAGTCTCGACTAGCTGCGTTGTTTTTCAGGGAGAATTATTTATATTCACTCGTGTTTCTTTGATAGGTCGTTCCCATATCCATAGGAATTCGCCCGACCAGAGGAAAGTCACTATTTTGACCATTTGACGGCTTTGTTATTCCCCTTTTAATAGCTTTAGATCTGCCAATCCAACTCGGCAATAGATCAAGAAATTCTACTTGGGTAGTTAAAAGCAGAATGCGATCTATATTTGGTTAAATAACTATCTTCGGGTTTAATTTCTTTTTTTAAAAGGGGGTGAAGCTAAGCTTCGAGCACGGCATGCAATTCAAACTGCAGCTTTCGACTTAGCCAACCCCCACAAATCGCAACACAGTAGTGGTCGAGTCTTAAAACTCTTTTCCCAAATGTGCCACACTTCGGCGCACTAACTTCCCATTTTGTGTTGACCATAAAGCCACTTATAATAATTAAAGTCATGCAGTTAAGTTGTTCGTTCTCATATTCTGTTGATTTGGGGCTTGGCTGAGTGCGAACCGTGGTGGGAACCAATCCGAGTATGCAAATCGTTTGCTCTGAATTGTAGCACACATATCTGCGCCTGCCAAACTGTAGCTGCGCGCATGAGTCAGACCCTCTGTTCGCTTGCCTTTCCATTCACAGTTCACACGATAATCTGCTACAATTCCTGCAATTTCAGGATTTCCAGTCAAGGCTACATTTAATGAGAAACCAGCAGGTGTGCTCTTATATACTTGAAGTATAAAAATCTTTCTTTTTTGCTGAGAACTCATTCTATCACACAATTTATCCTAATTACTGCCTCTTTAAGCCACTACATTTCTGTTACCTGCTTAGAACAGTGTAATGTAGTTCTGCTAAAGCAGAAGCCCGCGATAGGTCCACTCTGCACTTCCTGAATGAATTTAAATTTAACTGGCCGTTTAACACGCCAAGGCGCTTTTCCGACACAAGTGTATGGCGAGTTTGACCGCGAAGTGACAGTTTACACTTCTCTGGCCAATATGACCGAATCCCCGCTACAGTTAGTTCTACTAGTGAAAAATGTTAAGTGAATGCTGATTGGTCTGTTAAGAACGATCCTAAAAGGTTATACAGAATCATCGGATAACGATCCCACGCGTTTGGATATTTAGAAGAGTGCCTTTCGATTGATAGTTCTTATTCCTCATTGAATTAATTGTGACCAACAAGATGATATTTTCTCACTAATTGTTCTATGTAAATTCATAACAATGTCTAAATTCCACTTAATTTTCAAAAATAAATTTTCATGCTTCCTTTTGAAGCAGGTTTAAAATATATTTCTTGCAGCAAAATTCCGATGGAATTTATAGACATTTTTGTTCGTTTTTCATACAGGTTTTATGCGCGCGCACACACCCCATATATTTTGAAGAATAGAATTTCGCTCGAGTTTCCTAGTACTGGTAATAATTTCTCATGAACTTTGTCACTCAGCTTTTATTTTCATACCTACTTCGTGTTGACATTGCACAGAATTGAGTCGTTCACTCGAATATATTGCTTGTGTTGGTTCAATATTTGCATTAATTTTTCACAGGTAAAGTGTTATTTTTAAAACCTAATCTGTATTCGAGAAATGCACTTGTCAAATAATAATAATTGCACTATGGGATTGCTATGACACTGTCAACTGAAATGCCCCTCAAGAAATCTTCAGATGGTCATCCAACCTCTATCCCGGGGTCTCTAAGGCCATTGCAGAGGCGGGGTGGAGGGGGCGTTAGTAACACGGGCCTATTAACAAATAACTAACCCACTTGGCGCTCACCCAATGAATCCAATTTAATGGAGAGAGCAAAGTGCATGCAGACTGCGCTTGCAATTTAAATAAACAAAATCGGCCACAAGGTGGTATTTGTACTCATGTTAGGCATAATGTGTGCCGAGTAGTTGGTCTCATCGTTGCATGCCCCTCCCACCCTAGTAATTCTGCTCAACAAGAGTGGCAGTTAAATGCGAGCTTCTCGCCTGAGCCGCTTTTTACCCAAATCATGTGTTAATAAAACGATAAACTTGTCGAATGCAGTCAACTTCTTTGAGTTCCTCCAACAAGGGGACCTAATCGTTTGAATATTTATTTTTTCGTTGCTTACGTATAATGCAATGATATTATATTCACTGCATACACTTTTGACGCTTAAGACATGCCTGCAAAATTTTTTGCATAATACACGGATTACCGGGGAAGTTGAATTCTCTCATGTCGCACATTTTATGCAATTGTGGCGTGATCCGGGGTAATTAAATGTCCAAATACTTGAAATTACTATTTAAGTTGGGGGAAGCCCATTAATTTTGCTGAGAGTATTTTTTTTGGAAAATAAAATATTCAGCCTGGTAATTAATGTGTGTTGGCAGAACTAACCAAATCGCGAGCGTATGGGCAGAATTTGCTCAGCATAGCTGAGGCTAAATAATGTCGCCTGTCGAGGCATTTTGAATGAAATTTTCTCACTTCCAATTGGCTTCGGCATTCAACTACTCCTCTACTTAATCATTTATTTATTTATATCATTAGCTCTTTAGTTGACTTCGGGCTTCACAGAGAGGAGGAACATCAAGGTCACAAAAAGTCGAGAGTGGGAACAGAAGAGCGATTCACAGATGTAAAAGAGACAGACACAAAGGTAGAGAAGAAGATAAGATGGAGTGAGTACTTTGGAAATGGTAGAATATGACACACAGTGGGGTCATGGTAGTTTGAATTCAGCTGCCGATTTATAGACTTTCGCATTTCTCATCAGGAAGGTCTCTATATTCAAATTGACTGATTGGATGTTTCAATTTTTTGCAGTCATTCATTTCAACAGGGTGTGCTCTAATGTGCACTTTCTAATGAACACGTACTCTACACCACTCACTTGCTAAGGCTTCTTCTCTACATTCGTCATCATTGGTCACACCTTACACCAGTTTCATTGAGTTAAGTTTAATGAAGTTTCGCCAACTTCAAATTCAAGTTCTAACCTATTATTAATCTTCTTCCATTTTTTCTCTGTTCCTATTCTTCTATTCACTTTCTTTTGTTCTCTCCATAAATCCCAGTCAATATAAGTCACCCTTGCATTAGACCGTTATTTATTCTGAAAGAATTATTTAAACCATCTAATGATGGTGCCGACTATTTTGAAAATGTGTTGCCTAACTGAGATATAAGTGGGGTACGGGGCATTGAAGTAGAAGGCCTCCTAAGTTTCAAAGTCAACTCGTTTACTTTAACTAACTTTATCTAAATGCCAAAGTTACCCAGCTTTTGTCCTTGAACTAGCTGTCGTTATTAAATTGTTACAAAAGTCTTGTTTTTATGGTCGTTCAATAGAATTGCAGCTTGTGAGCCGGTGATGTGCATTCGTCCCCATCTATTTAGTGGGCAAGATCTTGGAGGGAGAATAATCAAATTAAATTGCCCACTTCTTTGAATTTTGACGTTCTAATAAAATACGATGCAGAGAGAGGAGTCGGGAGGCTTCGTATTGTTATTGTCATCTTCGGATCTCCAGTGCTGGAATACAATGTATTCTGAATATTATCTCCCTTACTGCACTCGAGTGGAGAACGATGTGGGAATTGGATATTTATATTGAAACAAATTTTCAGTGGTGAATAGTGGCTTCCCTTTCTTTCTTTTTAATAAAAGAATACTATCAAATGAGAAAATGGCAAAATTCTTCACTTGAAATCAATTGTCTGTTTGTCAGCCCACGTTAGAATGACGAAAGCTAATGATCTCAAGCTAATTATTTCTTTGTAACGAAATGTCCATCTTCAAACTCCCTTGCAGTGAATACGGATTTTGCTCTATTACACGGCTCTTTTGTATTCTCTACGAAAGTGTTTATTGATTTTTAAAGGCCAGAAAACCACTGGTTCTCAAATTAAGTGAGGTAAATGGCCTCCATTTGGAGACATGAGATCATAAAACTCACCGTGGTATTAAATACAGTTGCACTCGAATACCTTATTATTAGGAAGGGAGATTTTCGATGCTGTTCATCAATTTGCCCACAGTGTTGTCTTAAAAACGGTTTTGATTGAAAATGGCATTGGGAAAAGCAACCTTGACTTTTTATAAACTGCAGAAAATCGGATGGCTTCGCATTATTTTCTTCATTGAAAGGCAATTTATATTGGGAAATAGCAACCTATTCAATTAGAGAGAGGGACATTGAGAATTAAGTTAGAACATTACAAATACTTTGCTTCATGCGATTTCTGGATTCGTGTTTTACACTATTCACTTAACGGCTATTCCACTTCACTTCCACTGAGTTGCACTTTACCTTGTGTATTCCATTATGGTGCAGAATTTTGGTGAAGAGTCCAGCACTTTCCGGTTAATTGATATGGCGCTAATTGTTCTCATGTAACGAGAAAGCGGGATAATGCCGGTGTCATTTTGTAAGAGTCCTTCTCTTGATGCTAAATAATAAATTTTTGCTGTACCTGCAAGTGATTTAAAAAATCCGCTTACACGAAGATTTACGACCAGTTTGACGAAGAATATTGGGCAAATTATTTTGTACGTACTTATTTCCAGGAAGAGAAAAAGCGATGAAGAGCGGAACTCTTCCAGATGCGAAGACAGCCGCGAAGTCTGATGAGACAGATGAATCCGATACACGGACTCTTTCGCCAGGCACTGTACACTCCATGACCCCGGAGAAAGACGAGGTGGCTACAACAGTGTCCACGGGTCTTGAGAGCAAAATAAGCACACTGAAAAGAACTACTGGAAACTCCGCAATGTCTGCTGTGAGTTACCAAGAGAAGTATTATTGTCAATTTTTTGCTCAGTTGTATTGAAAGAGTATGTGTATTGTGCATATTGCTGGCCAAATTTAATAAGTATAGAAAGTGTCTCACTGGTAATCTCCGTCTGTCTGGGGTCGTATGTTTATTTTCACTAAATTCATTGCCATTACGTTGTCGATTACCGATAAAGTTTATGGTTCATACTTTCTCCCTTCTTTGTTGAAAGCGTCTCATCAAGGGAAAAATTTCCCTTAAGTGAGCATATGAACAACTGAAGTCAAAGTGCTAACTGTATGAAAGACCATTACAATGTTATTTCAACCCAGAACAAGACAAAAATTATATTTAATCGTGGAAAACTAACTGAAAAGGTTAAAAACAAAGCCTGACAAGGAATTAAATCGGGGGAGGTGTCAAGAACGCCCTGAGAGTAAAGTCTGAGTATCAATGAGTTCTACTTGATTCGAATTTCGGTCTGGAGTTGTAAGAATTTTGGCAAATGACTTCCAATTGGATCAGATATAGCAGTATGGCCAACATTTAATTTAAGTGAATGAAGCAATTGACCAACTTTTTACCTGAAAATCAAGTAAAATTGCCACAAAATTAGAAAAAATATCACTTTGCCTGAACTCAAGTGAATCTACTATATTTTAAGATTAGATAGCTAGGATTTAGCTAACTGAAAAGATTGCTGAATTGGGGCTATATAATCAAAATTTCATTCCAGTCAAATAGCCAGCCAACTCTTATAAATTCGTTACGCAAAGGACTCTGTTAACTGATGAATTCACTAATCAGATGATAGAAGTCAATTTAGATGCTTTGAGTCCCATTCCTGAGGTCTAAATTTTCTTGTTCTAAAGTTATTTCCTATGTTCAACAATGGAATGAGTTGTGCGTTACAATGTAAAATAAAAATAACTCAGGTAAATGAAACACTCCTTGTACCTCTTACAGGCTCTCCATAAACTCATAAGTGGAAATCAAGATATTCATTAAGTCGAAGACAGTAAACAGCTTTTAGATCAGAGGCTAATTTTCCTGCTAAAATGGGCTGAAACGGTTTCTGAGACAGCTGCTGTCTCTTAGCAGCCAGCCAGTCACTTAGACAAAAATAAGTCATACCCGATCCTACAGACCATTCCACTTAGGTAGTAGGCGTAATCAGGCACACACACGATTAATCAAACCACATTTTCACGCTTCATAGTGAGTGTGTGAGTGTTTGCCTGTGTGTTTAAGAGAGATTCTGAACACCTTATGTGACAGAAAAACACACGCTTTGAATTTTGCGTGATTCTACTTGCAAGCCAACTCATTCTTTGGCTAAGAAAATTAGTGTGGCGAGTGAACGAATTGGGGATCGTGCTTCTTTTAACTCAAAAGATTTCCCGCCAACTGAATTATGCGCGTTTTGATGAAAAATTTCTATCGTTTCAATGATGGAATTGAAATAGATAATAAGTCCATTTATTTAAAGGTCATTTCAAGGAATTGAAGTGGATGGTAAATGCAATAAATTTTGCAATTTCGTACATTTTTTAGTTATATTTCAAGCTTTTGCGATTGCCTTTCAACACTCTTTTGTAAGGCTTGAATCGTTTAATGATGGTGAGTGGAAGCTTTAATCACTGCTTCATAAACATGATTATCAAAAACGACTCTAGCTGTTCCAATTTCTGCATTTTTAAGACTTGCCGAGTAGGAAATTGACTGAATGGATTCATTTCAGGATGTAATCCTCAGATCTGACATTCAATTTGATTCGAATGAATCTTCGAGAGGGGTTTTAGGTGTTACTGTTCAAATTTGAAGGTTGTGGCTGGTTAATCTCACAAATACCCCAAAATAACTACAAATACATGAACTCTTCTCTTTGATCTTGTTTTCCTCAATGGAAAACTTGAAGCCGCTTCAGTCAACTGCATAAAAATTGTATAGATTAAATAATAACAAAGTGGAAATAATGGAGGTAGTCTAGAGTTAGAGGATTCCTGATTATTTTCTTATTTCTTCCATGTTGTGAACTTTTTTTGGAAGTTGACGAAATATTTAGAGCTTACTGTTATACTAACTTCCAGAAACTGGTCGTAAAGGCGATGAGAGATCCAACTTTGATTCACATTCGTGTTAACTGCAGTTAGTCAATAAGTCATTTCCTGTTTATGTCAAAGCACTATCCATTTTGATTGATTCGTCGTTGTTCGCTTTATAGTTATTCGGAAGTCTTGCTCATTTGACATGCTGTTAACGTTTACTTTCCTTCATATCGGCCACTTCACAATTTGAACGCCGGAGTAATTGTGGTTAAATTTTTAGAAGATGTTAACTTATACTTAGTCGTGGCTTGCAGTTTGGCAATCGACTTTACACAAAAATTTACTACCAATGTTGCCTGTCCTTTGTGTTCTTTTAAAAAAATATTTTAACGAAAAGTCTGCGGAAACTATTATGAGCCTAGTTATTATAATGTTTAAATCCCAACCTAGAAACAAATAATGACGTTTGTCCGGAGGGGAGGTATTTTTAAAAACCAAATATCAGAAAAGGTTATGTGTGCGTGCTGACATTTCCGCTTTCCACCGTCCGATATGATGATTTGGTCGAAGTGGATAATTTGGAGGATTAAGTTCACCGGGAGTAAAAGGCGAGCGCTCTTAGTTTGATTCCAAAATAAGACCTCCACACAGAAGTTAAGTTGACGCAAAAGATTGGACGGCGGTGGCATTATTCCCACATGATGGAATGATACAAGCATACATCCTGAGTAATTCATGAATATTTTTTTCGCGGTTTTTAACCGAGGGAAACAACTGACATTGGAAAATAGCAAGTGGACGAATGGTCAGTGGAAACGCAGAGAGAAAGAGAGAACGATGCCGAAGTAACAGTGAGCCCTACTCCTCTTGACTTGAGGACTCGAGTTGCACATTTCTCATCGAATGGGCAGTTCACATCCGAAAGCTAAAATTTCATAAATCTCACAATAGATTCGAGAAAACATCCATTCACGGCCTATTGACTGGTATTATACCATCAATACGTCTGTTATTCTTTCAACTGTTGAGAAGGCAAATGATCATCTTTGCTCTTCTGCGTCTTACTGATTTTAACATAGCGGAGGTGAGAGGCAAAGTTCTTTCGCTATGTTAATAAACTTTCTAGCAACTATTTTGGATAAATTTAAGATAGAACTTGAGTTCCTTTTCTCTTTTTGAATGATTTGTCATAAAAACTATTCTAGATTTGACATAAATGTGACCAAAATGTTATCTTTTTCTACAAAAGTGAGAAGTTGAGTTAAGTTACTTCGGGCTGTTGGATTTAATTCACTTCAATAAAAGTCACAATGTTCTACTATTTGTTTGTGCACTTTCTTAAACGATTCAATAACTCCTTAATAGATCTGTGCTCAAGGATTTCGTGTGATCTTTGCTTAGATCTCGGCATGTACTTCGGTATTGACCCATCACTTCCTCGGTCATTGGGCCACCAATTTTCGAATTTTTCAATATTCTCACAATATAGTAAATTTATGCCAAATAAACCTCTTTAAAACCTTCTTAGAGAGCTTCAATTACCTTGTGGGCAAATTCATATTCATGAGTATAATATCCATTGATTCATTGCACAAATTTTTATTGTCCTGTTGTAGTTCAAATTTACAAGCAAGTATTGTAGCATTGCAAATATTAAATTGATCCATATATATTGTTCTTGATTAATGCAGACTAATCTTTGATCCAAATTTTTTGCTACTCCAGTAAAATACTCCCTATTTACGTTGCAGGCTATTGCAGAGTATGTTGGAGAACGTCAGCGGAATGGTTCTCCCGATCTTGATCCAATTTCTGCATCGAGATCACCAAGCGCCAATTTCGAACCCCCTTACAGCACGCGGTTCACAAATCATCGATTCGCTTGTAAGAAACCTAGATTCTTAAATCTTTCCTTTTAAATGACCCAATGAGCTTCCTTACATTTAAGCAGATTTTATGTTTAAACTTGCGTGAGGGTGGTCAGTTAGGGTCACTTAAACAGGGTGAAATATTCACATATTCAAAAAAGTGCAATTAACGCCAAATTCTTTTTTTAGTGAAAATGCTTATATTTATGACTAATTTTAAGTATAGCTCGCATTGAAATTGAACGCACTCGCAAGTAATTCCATTCTTTATATCAAATGGCAGGCTTTATGATAGTTATCATTAGCCATTTAGTTGACTTCAGGCTTCACCGAGGGAGAAACGTCAAAGTCACAGAAAGTCGAGAGGGGGGACAGAAGAATGATTCCCAAATGTATAAGACAGACAGATACAAAGGTAGAGAAAAAGGTAAGGTGAGGTGAGTACTGTGGAAGTGGAGGAAAATAACATACAGTCGGGTGGGTGGGTCATGGTAGTTTGAAGTCAACTTCCTGTTTATGGACTTTTGTGCCGCATGAGTATACGTTCTTCAGGGTGCATCACGTCTATCGCACACCCCGTAATTCCTTATAAATTTCAGAATTGAAGTTGTAGTTAGTTAGAAAAGGCTATTCAATCTTATATTTTTGAGTGTAATAGAATGATATTTGTTTGGTTTAAGCGAATTTAAAATTGATTTTCTGTTATTTTCGCGCTTATGACAATTGACGCGCTGAAAATAAATGAATACATGAAAGCAATTGTCTGGTAAATATGGTCGAAGTTATTTGAGTTCTAAAAATCTTGGGTTTGTAATAATCAATATACTCAATTATTAATTGGATGAAAAGTTAATCACAAACGAATGAGCAGATGATTTATTTATTTATGTAGGAAATAGCAATGACAATACATTAAGAATCAAAATAAATAGACTTTAGACAATCATATGTGCGTATATTTTGCTATCTTTGCACTTCCTTAGTGCTTTAAGCGATTTCCAAAATATTCATCTGTTATCTATTGATTTCCACAACAAAATTTCTGCGTAAACGGGATGTGACGAGATCAGGTGAAGGCCTGTCTCCAATATATATATATATACATATCAGTAAAATGTGCAGAGACGAGTGATACCAAAACAAGTGATCACTAAGAGGAGTGTAAAGATTGGAATCGTCCTCCTCACCATGTATTCGTGGTCTCAAATGATCACCATATACGATTTCATTAGGTCTATAGAATGAGATGAGAGAAGTGTTGTGGTTGGATAGCCTTACCTGCCAATTGAGTCGTTGTTCATTTTATTTTATGACAAAAATGCAATATATTCATATATCATATTTTTATTGAAACAAACAATATTCCAGGTCGCCGGGAAAAGACTTTTGATTCCCTTCGATCCGTTGCATGTAAGTTTAGCTGTTGTAAAGTGTCGGTTAATGCAGCGTAATTCCCACTGTTTTCCTGTCTTCTTTATCTCACTATATTGCTTTTGTTTCGGTTGATCTTACTAATTCATTTTGATCGTCCCGTTCCAATAGCTCCCTCCCGATCCACATTAAGACGCGAATTTCCACGCGAAAACTACTTCACGTCGCCAATTCGTAAGTGATCATCCCACTAAAAACGAGATGCCTACAAATTCACTGCGTGAATGGCTAATTAGCTAATGCGTGCTTGACTTAACCCAGTTGCTCAGATTTCCGTTTCTTGCATGAGTCAGTTTTAGTGACCTCTTTCAAAATATTTCTTCCCAGAAAAATAGCGATTACCGGGTTTGAATTTTTTAAAATAGTTTCAATTTGTTTTTGGTTAGGGGTTGCCTTAGAAACTAACTTTTACAACAAATTCAATTGATCGGCTTTGTTTTATTAACAAACCAATGTAGCAATTGGGGTTTCTTGATCGTATTTAAGTGTTTGGTTAAATGTGCCGTAAATGTCACAGAAAAATGAAAATAGCTGTATAGAACAAATTTGAATTCGTTGTTTATGTTCATACTGGATCAAAATCAAATAACTAAAATATTATATCACACTTTACAGAAAAATAATAAATTCTTGGTATTTTGTAAAATGCTAGAAATTTATGGGCAAGAAGTTTCCTATATTCAACAGAATTAAACATCAAAGACGTATCTGCACGCATAAATAATTTATTTAACATAATTTTAATTTCTTGCTTTCACTTTTTCCTGGTTTGCCAATAGTTAGAATTTTTGTGTTTTCATTTTTCGTCCTTGAGCGATACCTTGGGACTCTTTTGATCAAAGCTCTGTTGCACTTTGAGCTCATTTGAAGTCACCTTTTGGTGCTATCATCAACCAGACTGTCTTTTCATTTAACTTATCATGCTGAGCTCTCTCGATAGAGTTATCATTTCTTGTAAAATTTATGTCACACTGCCATGTTTTGCATTGCGCTTCCTGATCACGAGATAAGACATTATTTTTATTAAAAAAGAAGAAATTCTTCTTCAATTTCTATTTCTGTTCTTATATTTTTGATAAAAATTCTGGTGATCTGAATTTTGGATAGATCTCTGCCATGGAGGCCCACCACCCCTCGTTTTGTTTCAGGCGTCACCACTGCCAAGTATCCAATAACTGGGCTCTATTTTTACTTTGTTTATTTCCTGCCGAAAAAATATTTACTTTTCTAAGCATGCCGATTACAACTTTCACTGATCTTTCTAACAATCAAAATATTTAGCCTTTATTTGGGCACGGATCTAAAAAACATATCTATATCCGTAACAATATTTGTGAATTAAATCCTCGTTGTACAAATTATAGGTGCCTCAAGATCTGTTACGGCTTTGGGTAAGATATTATCAATAGAAAACCAGATCGAAGAAACTGATCATTTTCACGTTTTGACACTCGCATGCTACACATTCTCACTGGCCGATAAATCAATTAGAACCAATAACCAAATTACCGCATATCTCATTGCTATCTTTGTCATTTCTGTATTTCGTGACTTTAATCAATGTTTTCAATATTCAGTACCCCGACCAGGATACACCTCTGGAATTCTATCTTCTCGACCAGTCAGCCTTCCAAGAGGAGTGAATGGAAACACCAATGCTCCAGCAGGATGGTCGTCAGTACTTTCTCCGGCGCAGAGAAAGATTTACACCTCGAACACTTCCAGACCTCTCCCAGTTAACGGTGGGCCTGCGCTTCTGAATGACTCGAGAGATGGAGCATTTTCATGTAGGTTTATCGGCTTGTTTAAGCAAAATGACCGTTGCTTTCAAGAATTTAACTGCGTATACAAAGTCTAGAATGGTATTAATAATTATAAGACGCAAAATATCCAATTATGCAAACACTTCGCTTCCTTTCGTTGTGTGAGGAAACGGGTGACTGCGCTTCGTTTTTTGCTAAATGTTAAGTAGAAGTATGCAAAGGCGTTATTTTTGGCATTGAGATATGTTTAACCATTATTATTTTTATAATCTACTGGTATGCGTTAATTTTTACATTTTAATTCCTTAAAGCAATTAAAAACATTTAACACCTGGATCAATAAACGGTGAGGGAAGAATATCCACAAGATCTTGACATTAAAATCAAAGTATTGAAATTCCTTCTCAATTTGATTTTTGTATTCGGGTTGTAGAATATTTATTTCAGAGACTTTTTACGTTTCAACCTACGAAATTCATGATTCGCCCTACTGATTTGAGTCAGTTCTTGTCAATGATGTCCAGTGCTCATAGGCTGGGATTTCAATCATGATGGTTAGTCTTGCATTTCGATTTTTCCTTGCAAATTTTTCGGCTGCCAACTGATTTTATGGGTACTCTTAAATGTCCTTTAAAAACTAGCAAGGGTCTATTTGAAGAATTTGCAATAAGGGTTTGCGTTTTGTCCTCTTGAACCAGTACCCATCTGTCGATTAAGGTATAGAATATAATTTTGGCGGTACTAATGCATTTCACGCTGCTCCAAATTACTGCTATTAGTTCTAAGACACCACGAAAAAAGGGAAGTGTTCAGTGTAAAATCAATCGCCTGTCGACAATTGATGACAGATAATAGTTTCATTGATTTTCGAACCTCAATAGACTATTTTGAAAAAAAATCGTATTTTATTTTGGATTTTACATCATATCTGCAAATACACCACATTTACCTAAACAACTTTTATATTTTATCTGTTTTTAATGAAAAGAAAGTTTAGTACATATCAAAAATTTACTTTTTTTTCTAAAATTAAAAACAGTCAGTAGTTTTACTTCCTTTCTTCAATCGCCTATCCGATCTGTCAAATTTGTTACTTCAGATCTCTTTCACCACCCATAAATTTAAACAATAAGTAAATAGGGTTTCTTACCCAAGGAGAAAAATGATCGAATTTTAAAATTTATTGATTCAATTTTAGTAACATAATTAAATCTGTAATTTGACAGATATATAAAATTGTTTTAGGTCACGAAAAAAATTAACCTTATAATTGGAGCTTAAAACTTCGAATTATCTAATTATCATCTCAAAAGGAGTAATTTTATCTCCAATTGGCCAATTCAAAGTGAGTTTTTATGCCTATCGCCTGGCAATTTCCGATGGCTTAGTGTTGTTAAGTTCTAGATGCTTCTATGCTTATTTGCAAGTGGTCATGTGGCCTGTAAGAGTAAGGACGTCAGGTAATGTGGCAGATTATCCGAGTTGGCATTGCAGGCATTTTGCTGTAAAAAAATGCTTGATAAAATGTAGTCCATTCATCCAAAAGTGCTTCGCATAAAAGAGAGAGAGAGAGAGGGAGGAGGGTGAATGCATAGGATTTCACCATTGGAGCCAAGTTTCCCACCTTTCTCCGGTTACAATTTTGGCATCTCTCTCCTAGAAACGTCAACTTTTGAAGTTGATGAGATTGTTTGCCTATAGCTTAGCTTCCTATGCAAATGAAATAAACCTCTGATGGATTTTGATTTTTTGGTGCTGAGATTGTTGGCATTCATCTATATTTTTAATTCCCCCGTCAGATCGAATTCGCTTGGTCGCAGATGAAAGCGTGCAGTCCGACTTTTACAGCCAGAGAATCCTATTTTTTGAAGTAGAATAACAAGACTTTCGAATCCTTGTGATTTAGTTTTCTTTTTGTATTTTCTCCTCATCAAGTCGAAGAAGCATCTGAACACAAAATGTCGAATGTTTCAGTGTTTCGAAATTTCGTGGTCAGTAAACTTAGGCTTGAGTCTCTTTTTTTCGTGTTTGTAGTTGTTTAGGGAGTTGGTAGCTTCCTAATTTGACCAAAGTTTTACGAATGAAAGCAGGCTTTTTGTGGATGCAAGAAGGAAAAGATGTGGACTTGACCTTTATTATTAATGTTTATGGAAAGATAGATATTTCAAGTTTGTCCCACTAGCAAAATGCAGCTTTTTTATGGTGTTGAATAATTTAAACAAACATTCAATTCGCATTTTTTGCCAAATGAAAAGTCTCAGAGATTTGCCTTTTACTGCTAAAACAGTATATACCGCGCCTTCGCATAGTCGGCATGTTACTGTATTCGCAAAAAATTAATTTGCGATTAATTTGATTTTTACATTTTACTTAAAGTCCCCCTCTCGACTTTTTTGACTTTGATGTTCCTCCCTTCTATGAAGCCCGAAGGGCTAATGATAACTATCACAAAGCCGGTCATTTGATATAAATAAATTTTATTTAAAGTCAAATTTAGTGAAACGTTTGTTTGTCCAAAATATTTTAACTCTTGAACAGTATTTTACGATTATTTATTAAATGGGTGGAATTCAATTACAGTATAGCCCTAGCAATGGCAGATTCTTTCAATTAATACAACGCCAAGAGATCAAGTTGTCTCTAATGAAGCCATGGAGTCAAGCATCTTAATGCATTTGAATTCCGAAGCTTTGTAACTTGCCCATCCATTAATTTTTGCTATAAATTCCACGTGTTCCGAAGCGATTTGCTTTCTGAATATCTAGGTGATTTTATGTTCGCGATATCCGGAGCTTATAGACGAGTCGATTTTGTTGGATGCCATTTTCCACCTTCTCGGAGTCGTTGGGAGGTAAATGGAGTTGGCAAAGGCATAGCAAATAATCACTTCACCTCGGCGTTCCCGATCTCAATGGGATTCCTGGACTGAGATTTGGTACTTTCCAAACATTTGAGTTTGCGTGTGCATGATTTCACCATTTATGCTTTCTGGCAATATAAATATCGTAATGTTTCGAAATAACTTTACTTTAACCTTTCAAATGACGTTTTCTGTACGAGATTATTTATTACTATTATTTATAAAATACTCACTCAAATTTGACATTGTTTTTAAAGAGTATGAATTATTATTTTTTTACTGGACTTAATTTATTTTAAATGCTCATGCGCGAATTCCTAAAGTATCTTTAAGGTAGGTAGCGCTTAAAGTCTGCTCTTCCTTTGTTACTTTATTGAGATTTTCTATTGCGATGATATTCATCAATGACTTTACTATTGATTTTTATCGATTGCGCTGGCAAACGTTCCCGGGTATTATCCTATGCACAATTCGTTCCAATCTGACCTCCCTTCCCCCTCCCTTCCTCGCCCCCTCCTCTACTCTCCTCTCAAGGAAGTCCCATTTGCACGATGCTTAGATGTGCCCAAAAATTGTAGTTCTCAGGGTCACATAAGCAAATGAAATAATACTGTTGTTAAGGTTATATTTTTGTTTACTTAAAGGAAGATGGGTATTGCCCAAGCCCCCAGGATAAAGTTGTATTACACGACTCCAAAGAGGTGTGAGATGACTATTAAGCCATTCCTTTTATCGAACTGTTTTCCGATTCACTAAAATCCATTATGGAGCTACAGCCACTCAGGTTCAAGGAAAGGAGGGGTTGGGGGAGGGGTGGGAAGAAGACCCATAGCTCAAATGACACTTCTGATTGACAAAATCAATTTACTTCTATAGGATTGAATAGGTACTAAATGATTGGCTGCATGGTTGGCTAACAGTTGCCCCGATGCTTTCTTCAGAGGTGATTTTACCTATCTTGGCGAGAGAGCGCAGGAGCCCAGACAAATGAATAATCCAGTGCAACTCAATCAGGCCTCCTAACAGTAATGATTTAATCTAGAATCGGATGCTTGAAACCACGTGATTTGGGTTAGAGTATAAACTTTGGACTTATGCGTTTGCCTCATTTGATCTCAGCGTCCATGCGAAAGATGCGGGTATTTTGGTTTTAATAAATCAGTTCTGAGTCTAGACTTGGCCAATTTGAAAAAAGTTTCTCATCTTTCTAACAGACCGACCTAAACCTTAACGTGTGATT
The DNA here is from genome assembly GCA_000469805.3 of Hymenolepis microstoma. NCBI lineage: Eukaryota > Metazoa > Platyhelminthes > Cestoda > Cyclophyllidea > Hymenolepididae > Hymenolepis > Hymenolepis microstoma. The sequence goes on along the minus strand of LR215995.1, from coordinate 636,217 downwards.
AACTCTCGGAACTGGTGCCTCAATCGGTAAATTTACGGGTCATATCTAATCACGAAACTTTTGCTAGAAGACTTGTATTTTGCAGTCATTTTTTCTTTAGGATGTTTTTGTTTTTGAATTTAGAATTTTGGGTTTAACACGAAAAGCCTATTGCACAATATTATTTTTAATAATTTTACATAAATCTTCCATCACATCTAAATATTTAAAACGAAATGTATTTACTTCTTTCATTTAGTGCGTAAATATTTTGTTTGGCTCCTATCATATTACTTATATATATATATATATATATATTTGTTATTAGGTTTAAATATTTCCAATTAATTCTGGCACAGTTACTGAAAGATGTACATTCTGTCGAATCTAAAAGCACTTATTGATATAGTAATAATATAAATCGAATTTATTCTGCGAGGTATAATTGAGGCGCTCATTTTTCTAGGGCCTTGAAATTGATCGAATTTGGTTAGTTGATCTTACCACAAGCTTTCTTACCAAATTCAAATTCACGGCTTCCTAGTTAAGTCATAATTGGTGTCACAAAATGCTTCTTTTTTTCCATCTATAAGGGCCGTTCGATTTTCTAAATGCAATCGCTAAAGCTTTAAAATGATATCAACCATTTTTTTATATTTAACTTAACCAATTCGTTTCTGTTTATTGTATTTTCAATTTTTGTAATGTGAATTTTAATTTCATCAACGAATGCTGCATTTTTGTTTTATAAATAGGCATCTGATGTTTTTGAGCGAAATTCTACGCAAAGCTCCTTGCCAGTACATCAGATCAAACTGCCTTAGGGTAAATGCTGACGCACGTATCTACAAGTCCTTGTGATAGAGTTCTTATTTTCATTTATTTGCAAATGAAGAACTTATTTTAAAACTCTTGAAGAGGAAAATTTTTTCGGAAATTGAATTTATTGTCGAGATTATTGTAAAAGATTTGATTTTTTTATTAGAAAATTAAGCCTATTTTAGCCATCAAGAGAAAGTCGGACGTGTGAAAGCCTCACATCAATGCCGCCGATTCGTTGATTTTGTAATAAGTGGAAAAATGTAAAGGGAAATTAAAATTGTCGCTACTTTAACTTTTCACCGACTTGATGTTCCTACTGCAGTGACAACGTCCGGACTTTCAATGGACGGGATACCAGGGCCAGCAGAGCCTCAGACAATGCCTCCGTTGGCGACAATGGCAGGTACAGGACGAGCAGCGCATCGAGCTCGATCAACAACTCTCACCGGGGGACTTCCACCACCCTCCATTTCCGGTTTGCGTCCAACTGGCCGGCGAAGTTACAACTACCTTGCGGGAGGCAGTGCTCCCCTAGATCATTCTCGTGGACGACCTCCACTTGCTTCAACAAACGGGTGGAGAACGGCAAGAACTTCATCGGAGAATAATCGAGGAAGTGCAACTGCAGAGGATAGGGCCACGGGACTATTGGATGAGGAATATCCCGACGTTCAGAGCTGGCTACAACCTGCGAGCACACTTCATTCTCCCGAACCGAAGGTAGACTAAACTAGAAGTTAGGTGAAGATACCTCTTTTTACCACTGACCTAAAAGTTATTTGTGAAAAATTCTTAGTGTGTTGGGCTAAATAAACAATCTTTGTATATATGTAAGGTGCCGGAAGATCATACACAGCAAGGAATGTTAAATTTTGACTTCGCGTCGCTCCACCCATGTCCTTTTATTTGCGCGTCTCTACGTGTTGTTGGTGGTTCTAGACAAAGATCCCTAATATCTGTTGTCACTGCAACTGTCACCTCTCGACCCATGAACTAAATGCGCGACATGGTCCCACTGCTTAAAATTCGCAAACGCTTTCTACTTTTTCCCACTGACCCAGAATTCACGAAAAAAAGTTTGTTGATAACGTGAAACTAACGGCATTGGAATACATTCAGTTCGTCTTTTACATTCGTTCAGTAATTTGTTCACTATGGCGGAAGAGAAGAAATACCTCTACCCCTTCTTCAATGATGTCTAGTAATCGCTATTTGCACATGATTCTTCCTCACGGTTTTAAATCTCAACTGTGCTATTGCAAATGTAATAATTTTTATTACATTCACAAAATCATCTTCAATTATTTGTCGAAATATTTTAGCTTAGTTTCACTCTATGAATCGTTTACTTTTTTACTCTGCACCTGCACGTCTTCTAGCTTCGAGGCGGACATCTCTACTCCCCCCGTCAGCAAGTATTCACTCCACAGACTCGTTTAGTCAGCTGTGACGCTTATTAAGGGTAGAAAGGTACTCCAAGACTGTTTATTCTTAACTGATGTCTCTTAGACGGCTGCCAATTCTTCAAAATGAAAAGTTCTTAAAATTGTAATAATTATCGGATTATCTGTGAAGGCCCTTATGGTAGAGATTATTTGAGAGATCATATCCCTTTGGCGTCATAACTGCAGGATTTTCTCTGGTGCGAAGTTACATTGGTAGGGAGGTGCAATAAATTCCCTAAGCATTTTGATTTTAGATTTAACTTGGGTGAAATGGCGGGTTATTCTTCTATAAAATCAATTTTTATCCTTCAGATTTGCATCTTGGACAATTTTTTGGATTTTGGGGTTTGTTTTTATTTTTGTGCTGGAGGGTATTTTATCTAATCACAACTTGTTACTCACATAATGGATTGAGGTGTAAAGGCCTAAATTATGTGTTTGCTAACTTCTCAGCGAAACTTTGGTATGAGATAGCATTTGCCATCAATCGTGGCATTGTATTATGTTTTCTCAATTCACGCATAAATTTTGTCATTACAGATCTACTCCTATGAACAGCTGAAGGTCTCCGCTGATTTGAAATTGAAAGGGATCGATAATCGGCATCTTGAAGATTATTTATCAAGCGAAGACTTTCAGAAACTTTTTAAAATGCCCCGAACAGCCTTCCAACGTCTCCCAGAATGGAAGAAAAGTGACCTGAAACGTCGACTTGATCTCTATTGATTAAACCCCCATACCCATATTCCCTCCGCTGTCATAAAATCCTCACCATTCTAGCTTTCCATATTCTGTTTCTCCCATTTTTTTTCACAGAAGATAAAAACCAAAAACTGCACTATGACAATCGAAATAAATAATGATATCCAAAATACACGACCCATGAAAATGCATCTGTATTTTTTTGGTGACGATAATGTTGTTTATGATTTGAGCATGCAGATGTGTTATTATAATTTCGTTCTTTGCCCCCTCCTCCTCCTCCTCCTTGTCAAAATTCATGCTTGTGAAGAAAAAAGTCTGATCTTGTGTACACTGAAAGTCTTTCAGATTGACTCAGTTGCATGCGAGCTTGTTTCCCTTCTTCAATTTCTTTTGTTTTTGCTGTGTCCTCGTTTCCATCCAACCGATCGTCTGCCTCTCTGCCCTTCCTCACAATTTTTCCCCACTTTCTTCTGACTTTCTTTTCACTCTTCCGATCCACTGGAATATCCTCCTCTCTTTCTCCTTCTTAGTGAGGAATAAAAACAAGATTAGCAAAAGCGAAGTTTCAAAATTTTCATTTTACTCAGGGAGTTTTACCGAAAGAGTTAAATTTGGTGGAGGGAGGGGGGGGGGGGGTATAATCCATCCCATTGTCTTAACTACGAGAAAGATTGTCAGGAAAAAGGACGCCAACTGAATCATGTGTCATGGGGTCGAATTTAATTGAAGATGAAAACCGTTTCCTTATGATGCACCATAAATTAAGAAATTTCTCAAGGCAAATTTTCATTCATTTCCCTACAATGGTTTATGGCATGAAGGGGTGTACTGGGCATGATTTAATAAAGGTAATAAAAAATTACTTCTGACCTTCTTAAGAAAATTTGGCGATTGGTATTTGGGTTCGCAATGAGATAATCATTATGGCCTTAAGGTTGTATTTAGTGAAACGAGTAGTTGTAACAGAGAGTTCTCATATAAGATCGATTGATCTAAGCAAAAAATCGATATCATGTATATGGGGGGTTTTTCACTTTAAGAATCCAACGAGCAACAAATTGAGCTTGGAAATGAGACTGTAGAAAGGACAACATAAAAAATGCAGGTAGTTTAAATATTAATGAAACACGAAAGCATGGAACAGTGATTTCTGGGCGTGTATATTCTTTGAAGTTTATTTTTAAACTTAATTATCCGATAAAACTCCCAAAAGTATGGCAGAGAATAACGAAGGCACATGAGGCATGAGAGCAGATGTACTTTTAAATGAACCGATGGAGTTACAAAAGAAATAAGAATCGATAAACTCATTCAAACATGATGGATGGTGATTTAAGGCGTAGAGCTGAGGCTTCGAGGGCGAAAGACAGAGGTAGTTTCATAGTGAATGTTATTAAAGAGTAAGTCTAAAAGATCAGAGATAGTCGTTGCATTTCCATTTCTCCGAATGGAGTGTTTCCAAATGATCTAATTTTTTATAATTTTTTAAACTTATGGAGACTGCTTGCATTATTTTTAAAAATATTCACTCCCACTTCAACAGGAAGTGTTTTGTTTATTAATCACAAAATCAATTGCAAAAAGGCAGAAAATTCTAACTTCTCAACACGCAATATTCTATAATAAAGGACTAGAAACTGTAGGAAATAATTTAAATTATTTAAAACCAATTAATTTAAGTATTATATATAAGCAGTATGTGTGAAAACACCTTACTACGCCCAACTAATTAGACGCTCGTGTTAATGAGGTTTATTTTTCCATCTCCTATGCTTTGGAGAGTGAGCGGACACAAAATGAACAATATAAATAGGAGACAACCTTGATCTTCTGAATATTTTGAACATATCTCACCTGTAAGTACACCTGGCCTATCGATGTCGCCAGTTATGCCAAATCGAGGTGTTCCGGTCTTTGCTAATTTTAGAGTTTAAAGGAAATAAATTTTGGTAATCACGATAGACTAGCTGCAAGTTCTTACTTTAACCTGCCAAATAGGCCAATCTTTAAAGGTGTAAATTTAAAAAATACGCAAGGGTTTTAAAGTGATTAAAATAAAATGAATTATTGCAGTAGTTGATAATAAACTATGAACTTTAGAACATATTATAACTCAATATCTAATCTTGGTTTTAGGTTAAATTGAAGGGACGTGGTTAGTGTTTACAAGGGTGAATTACAGCATATCGCTATTGCTAATTAAACTGGCTTGAAGATACGAACATCGTAATATGATAAGTGGGATTCGTATTGAAAGGATAAATGAAGACGATCACATCGCAGTTGGCTGTTTTAAGGCCATCCAACTCCACTATAACCACTCACATCTTCATATATTCGATTTTTTACAACTAAACATTCCATTTACAAGGTTATTTAATATTTAGAGTTTAGAAACAAATTGCCCTTACCTGACATTTATTATAATCTAGAATTGGGAACTATTTTTAACCAATTCTAATCATCACTTTTAGGCATTTCCACAGTTAAGAAAAATTTAATTATAATGAGATTTCGATCTTGATGTTGTGACAGATTTATTATTCAAGGCATAAAAGCGATGTAAACAGCAAATTTTAAATTTAACTATTCTAATAGATGAACCTCAGAAAGTCAACTTGCGTTATCTCTGTGGTGGAGTTAGTATTGAAAAATGAAACTGGTAAATGATCTTGGTGAGCATAAATTGGAATACATCAGTTGAGTGAATGTTAACGAGTAGAGACAGGATTGAATTTTGATCTTTCATTCAAATTTCAACCGTTATTCCCCATTTTCGAATCAAATATGTGGTCAATTGATTGGAACTCACTGCGACTTTCAATATTTAACTTGTCGTTTCAACATGTCGGATTGCATATTTTTCTTTTAATATCCATTGTACTTGCAATACAAAAACGGAGAAATTATTTAAAATCTTATTAAAAATCTAAAAAACCATCCCCTTTACTTCACTTCAAACACACATTTTAATATTATCAACTGGAGCATAATGTTTATAGCGCCATTTTTATTATCAAATTAAAAACACGCGGTATTTTGTAACATAAACAATTGTTTGACCATGGAAAGGTCAATCAGAGAATTGCATTCTACCCAAAGGCGGAAACATTAATTTTGTGTTGGCAACTGTGTGATATTAAGCGTCGTTGCAGCACTTTAAGCACTCCGAGCGAAACGTCATTAATATCATCAAAATACAGTCGTTAAAATAGATATTATAATTTTTTATTATTAACTATCCTTTAAGAGCTGATATTTATATATTTTATGAATTTCTTTGTTTATATAAATGAAATTGGTGCCATGACTTCGGTATTTTCGTTAATATAAGTAGGAGATATCTAGTTACACGAAAATATTTCGCAAAAATATTTACGGAATTCTACTGCTATTTAACTCAATATGGTTCTAATACCAGATGTATTATACAATGAGCGGATTGCATGCCAAGTATTTTTTTAAATATTCCAAGAATACTTCATAACTATTTCAGAATAATCAAACTATCATATACATTTTGGACATTCTCTTCCAGCCCTTTCTAAGTTAAGTATCATGCAATTAAAAACCCTTTGATAATAAACTAGGCAAATAAAAAATATTGAAATTGAAAAAAACTGTTTGCATGTTGTATTTATTTCATTATTAGGGATCAAAAGATTTAAAAATAAAATATTGTCATCTATTTGAGATTATTATTCAAGTGTGATGTAAGTCAACGATATTTTGTAAGATTTCGACTTCATTTGTCATAGATATTATACTTGTATAAATACGTCCAATAAATGCACACAGTCAACAGATTGGATATAAAAAACAATATGAATTTTGGCAAAATGATCACTGTCTTCTATATTTGATTTTGGCATTGGGGCGTATCAGAGTTGAAGACACTTATTCGATTAAATAGTTATTTTAACATCTTAATATTGCAAAATATTAATTACATATGTCAAAAGCCATTTTGCTAATTACTGATGGAATTTGAAATGTGAGCAACACAAGGCGTCTGGAAATGGAGTGCACATATCAATCGATTTCTTTTGCATTGAGTTTCAAGTGTTTCAAATTCAAAATTGCTAATATTTAGCGACTTGAAGTACTCTGTATCAAAGGAATTACGTCTTAAATTTGTCTTTTGCTAATTCGGAGAAAAATACAACTATTTAAGAGATTGTGGTATTTGCTTACTTCACATCCACATATATAAATTATTACTTTTCCACCAATCAGTAATTTCTCTACTCAACCGAATTTTATGAAGATGGAATGATATCATATATTCGAAGTTTTCATGTCTACGGCTTCCATTATTTCTTAACTCTTAAATAGAAGGAGAAGGACTTTACAAAATGACTGAAGAGCAGACATTAATTTCATGCTACTAATTGTTCTTTGACTAATTTTGTCTTTTATATGTGTAATTTTTGTTTTGTTGCTTTATTGTAGATCAGAGTGATTCAAATATCGGCATTTTTCATTTGTGGAATAGAATTAAAATCGGTTAAGAGAGGGTGCTGTAAAAGAATAAAAAATTAACTCAACGAAGACCAGATATCTTAGTTTTATAGCTTTTCATTACCAAAGTAAAATTATTTATATAACCGTGATTAGGTGATATATGATCGGCTGCTGATTAGCCAATTGTCGCACCGAAAGCTTTTCCGCTAGTGATATCACATTAGCAGGTGTGAGCGTGAAGTCCAATAGAATCGATGATCTATCAAAGGCACTGTATTCGATTTTATTTGATTCTTAATCTGTTTTTTAGCCTATTTACTTAATGATTCGTTAAAGTACCAAAATTTTGATTTCGAGGTTCTACAATAGGTTAGAGATCGCTTTACATTTTTTTTTCACAAAGAATGAAAATATAAAAAAAACATCTTCCCTTGTGTCAATTGGCTTACAGATCTTGACACAGTCGATCGTAAATAATTGAAATCATTATTCAGCCGGTCTCAAAGTTCTTCCACAACCAATCGTTTTAATGTTGAATGGTTTTGAAGTTATAATTACTTAAAGGCTAAAATATGACTGATGATCACAATTTTGCTTCAGAAATTTCGTTTTAGGTTTTTAAATGTCAAATTTACTTTCAATTTCCTTAATTCTTTGTAGAATTTAAAGTCCCTCCATAACTATTTCATTTGTATTTAAATAGTTTAATGGGCTTTGATGAGAAATTTAAAAAAAGAGAAAGATGGTGTGCACAGTTTTAAAACAGGCACGAAGTGGTCCATTACCAATTGATTGACTTCAAAATAGGAGCCACTAATAACAGTTGAAATTTCTTCATAAAAATTACGCATTTACTTAAAAGTGAAAGGGGGAAACGTTTTCAGAACTTATTTATCAGTGTACATCATTTTCTGCCTCCAAAAAGGGGAATTTAATTTTTTCTTCTGCTTTGGCTAATTAACGCACATAAAATATCTTCCCTAGGAAATCTGCTTAGCCCAAATACAGGACGAAACATGTGCGGAAACCATGGATCAAGTGTACTTAAATTTCCCCTATGGGAAAATGACCGTTTAAATAAGTTGGAGTGGCAATTTCTATCTTTTAAATTTTTTTTAGAAAAGATAAGCAGATGTTTCAAAACATGTTCACAATAAAATAGACCAATTAGTTTATCGTTTTTGCACAATTTAAAGTTTCTATAAAATCGACAAGATCCCAGATTTTTTAGTAATACAGGTCAATATTGTCTCTGGGCCTGTAGAGTCTTCAGTACGACAACTTTAGTTAGAAAGGTTGCAGGTTCTTCTGTCCTTGATGGCAGTTAGGTAAAACAGTACTTGATAGCGATGTTCCAAAGCCATGATTTGTGTTAATGCTTTTTTTCCGCTTTTCACAAAATATCTCGAATTTTTTTGTTTAATGTTAAGCGCTTGTCATCGTAAGTGGTGTGATTTGCTTTTATTGGAGATTCCATATTCAATCTAGAAATCAGATATATGTTTACTTATGCACGAAAGGAATTTTTAAATCGTTCCCTAAAGATTTGAAATCAACCTCTACTTGTGATTAAAAGTGACCTTAAAATACTAATTTAGCGAACATTTGCACGATTTGTGACAATTTTTTAATTTGACGAGAATGAAACTGCACTCTTCTTCACATTTTTCTCCAGTTTGCTTATTTAAAAGTCTATTCGCCTTTGATTTCGGGTGAAAATTATCTGAAAATGTACTTTTTCAGGATTCACTAATCTTTATTAATGCGAGTGTACTAAATCGTGTGGGTCAATTCAAATGAAACGAAAGCCTAAAAAGTTAATTTAAGATTAATTACCTTAACTAAGACGTCTGTCATTCCTGCCAACTAAGTAGTCTTTAGAAACCTCGATGTAACAAATGATCTAGTGGCAAATTTGGATCTCTTGGGATCTTTAATTCTTAAAATTAAGTGTTCGGTAGTTTTAATGGGTGCTAAGATATATTGGACAGAAGTCTATCCTGATGTAAGTAGGTTTGGGTTTTAAGTGAGTGATCGTGAACAAACTGTCACTAGTGAAAAGGGAAGCTACTAATGGCATAGAAATGGGCTCGAAAAGGAAGTAAATGCCTATGTACCATCGAAATGAACAATGAACTCATCAAGGACTTCTGGTGACATTGCTCTCATGTTTTGAGTGATATATAAGTGAGTATGGTTTGGAATGGCGCCTATCGGGAAGTCATTCTTAATGCAAAAAACAAATTTAATGTAAAAGTCTTTTCAGAAAATCGTGTGAAATTAGCTAAATCTCCTCTTTTCTTTCTCAAACTACTTCCCCTTTCCTCTAGCTGTGCAACTTCTCTTGTCGGAATGGGACATTTTGTTAGTACCTTAATCGTACAATATTTGTACATGGAATCAACATATCTGCTTTTGGAAAGATGTTAAGGCGATTTTATTCAACAAAAACGAATTGTTTAATAGCTATCTTGGCGTCTTGGGAAATTTCATTCACGTGTGTATCAACTTAGAGAAATTAAAAAATTATCAGGGTAAATATTTGCTTAACTCGCGATGATTAGATGTAAAAGGTGCGATGATTAACAGACGTGGAGTTACGAGTTATCGATGAGCATTATCCAATTCTAATTTTAGCGGAAATTGAATATATTTATTAAATATCAGCAGAGTAAGTCCTATTTCGTTTGACAAACTCTGCTATTCTCACTTCCATTGTCTTGGAGATCTAGGTAGAAATTTGAATCAGCCGGCTAATAAGCGCTAACATCTAATGAAATTGGATGACAAATCATAAACCTGAAACTTTACAACCACACTTACCGCTTATTTTAAATAAATACAGCCGAGTATAAAAAGGAGGCATTCGGTTCGGTCCAATTTGCAATTTACTCCGAACGGAGTCATTCACATGAGCTCCACAAATGTGTTGAAAAGGCAAACTTTAAACGGTTTCAGGACATTTTTGACCCTGCGCATTTCAGACCCATGAAGCGATATTTAACTTTTGCATGCAGCGATTCCAGCATTTTCATTTTTTTTTCAGGTCAGAGACTTATGACTTCCCCAATGCTAATAAAATGATTAAGTTGTCACCTGCAGTTATATATATTTTAACGTCTTCCAGTTTCCTTTTTTCAATTAGTTTTTTTTTAGATTTAGTTAATTCAATTAAGAGCATGTATGTTTCAGAAGTGCTCTTCAGGGGTCAAGGCAATTACATTTGATTTATATCATAATTAAATATTCATTGTGGCCAATTTATTTGACATTCTACCCATACAGTGTCCAAATATGCTCATTGGAGATTTATTTTTGAGTAATTTAACAAATAAGTTAAAATTTTCATGAACACTTCAAATGTTCTTTAATTCTAATTAAGCCATTTGTAGTTGGTTAACGCACGGGATTTTACGGTATCATACTAACGGAGTATAATGTTAATGCATTGAAATGAAGTATTCCAAGGGTTAAAATGAATAAATGAAATCAAATGAAAAAAAATTGCATTTTTTTGTAACTTGAGAATTAATCCTTCATCTCGGCATCATGTAATTGTCTTAAAATTCGAAATTGAGAAATAATTCTTGACACACTCCGTATCATCCCATCATTTTTAAATCGGATTTTTATTTTAACATCTGACTTCGTAGGCCATTTGACAAGATATGTACTTCATACCACTTTTTGATAGTTTGTTTTAACGATAGCTGACGTGTTATGATTTTGAAACATTGCTTAGTTTTACAATTATCACTCTGAGTTCTAATGCCACGATTTCTTCACATCAGAAGTTTATTACATGTTACCTATCCAAAAATGTCAATTACATGATCAACTTTGACAATCAATCATTAAATGAATACTAGTTTCGATGCTTATAGTCTTTCAGAGGTTAAATAACATTTTATAAAAATCTTATTGTGAATTCAAGTTAGTGATATTGTGATGCTGTTTGAAAAAATCAATACAAAACCGTCCGCTAAATTCCCAAGCCAAGTGATACTTGGTTAAAAATAATAAATAATTCCGCTGCGAGAGTAAAAGATAGTCGGGACTGAAGTCGACGATGAGTAAATTGATTGATCAATTAAATAGAGTAAAGTATAAGAGAGAAATACTGTACGCTAGTCAATTTTACAATCGTTAAGCTTACCAATGACAGGATAATTTGTTTAATTTTTGTTATGACAATTTTTTTACTTCTAAACTATTGATTTAACTCGATCAGAAATGATAAGGGGAACTCGGTGAATTTATATTCCGCCAACAAATTCAAGGTACTAGGAGTACTACCCGGAGTTAAAAAGTTTTATCCCCTACATTTTGCGTTCTCTCATTTTTTATGCTCAGACGCTCTGAAAGCCAACTCTACGATCTGGGTATTTGATTTGGGGTTAAATTGATGTCCTTATTGAATAATTGAATTAATTACGCTGGGAACTATTCCCCTCAAGACTTTTATTTCTTCTTAGAGCCAGTAAAGTAGGTGTGTGAAATAAGTGTCAGTATTTACTGCATACCAGAGCTCAATCATCCTCAGTAAATAGAACAATTAAATACCTTGCTAACGTAATCTCTCTCTCTCTCTCTCTCCCTCTATATATATATATATATATATATATATATATATAACTGAATTTCAAATCTGAGTACAATCAATATATTTTAGGAAAAGAGTAGTAATTTTGAATGTCCTCATTCCCTTAATTTAAGCGTGATTTTTGTGTCTAACAAATTTTCAAGGTGATTCGATTACTATTATTAACATAAAATTAATTAATATTATGTATTTTAGACAGATTAAATTTGCATATATTCATAGATTTTTACACCCCTAAATAATGCACAATTTATCGCTGGCAATGAAATATAATTTATCACTAATGCCAGACAAAACATTAGCATAAAAATCGAAATTCGTTAACAACAAATCGTTCTATGAACACATGCAGCATCAGCTCAGTTTTATTTAAATTGAGTAGTCTCAATCCTACATATTCAAATAGTCGATGCACTTCAAAAACTGATGCGTTTGAGCAAAAAAGGCTTAGAATTTGCTAATTAGTTAATGTGGCATATATTCTTTCCATTGACATAAATGGAGATAAAAGAATAGCTTCTGTTAACTATTCAAATTTAATAATTTAATTTCATTACCAATTCTGTTGTGAAATTTCTATTTTTCTATTTTTCGGGGAAAATGCTAGCAGAAAGTTGGAAGTTTAAAGTAAATTTTACAAAATAGCAATTGGGTGTTTGTTTTCCAGATTTTTTAGAGGTGTTCACTCACACTACGCCTCCTTGAGAGGTTCACTCATAGTCGAGTCGGCATTGAGATTGGATGATGACTGGAATCCATCAGAACCGTTGAAGAGATTAACTTGTACCATTATGATTTGAATGATCATTGAAGAAGATCGACCCTATGATTACTGTTCAATGATCCTTACATACTGCAAAGATAATCAGGCATGAACTAGGGAAGTGCAGTGTAGACTCCGAGGGAGCTGTGACTAGAAGAAGGCAGAATGACAGACCATTTTCTCGAAAATTTGCGTAAAAAAAACTTTTGCATGTTTCAGTCTCTTTCACGCAGCTAGCAACTAATGAATGCTTTAGCAACTACAATTAGAGCGAACTTCCGTCAGAAAAGTCACATGAAGACCGTTATCTGATAAAGGCGAAAGAAATTATATGCACAATGAAATGTCCGGCTTTTCCTATAGGAAGAGCTATTGTTACGGTCAAAAGCCCAACTCGAATAGTAATGACTGGATTGGCTTCATGTCGTCCAAATGACAATCTTCGATTCATGTAGACTGAGTTTCCCCAAATCGTCATGGTATCTTAATGTGTCTTTTACTATCAGAGTGGTGTGATGCCCAGAAAAATTGATTGACCACGGTGGGAGTTAGGTTCGGGATAACGAGCGGGTGTAGCCGATAATATTTATGACGGTAGCCGAATTCTCTCCACTGCCACCCCTGAAGGATTAGTCAAAATTATGGTACGAGCCAATTTTTTATGACTTTAGCTGTTCCAATGTACTTTCGGGCTCAGAACACCACCGACTCCAAAATTTTAATCCAACGGACTATTAAATATGCATTGTGAACTGCTATGAAAGAGCAGTAATCGCCACGCCAGGAATCAAAAAATCATTCACTTAATAGGCAAATTGAGATCTGTTTTCGAGGGCCTTCCGAGGGGAGTTGTAAAGTGAGCATTCTTCAATTTTCGGGATTGTGACCGGATTTATGCTGAAATAGACGCCAATGGCACGTATTTTGATCAAAACGCCATAGAGGCAATGTAACTGCCTTGCTCATTGGAGTTCTCTTAAGTCTACCTAATTTTGAAGTTATAAATCACTATTTTGCTGATGAGATTGTAGAACTCATGTAACTATACAACTTAAAAGGTTATATTATTTCTCAAAATAGAATTTGAAATGAAAATTTATTGAGGATTTTAGTTAATATTAGAAGTAACTCCTTGAGAAATCTTGAAATGTGAAGGGTTAGCCAAATTAGGTGATAAATAGCAATGAGGTTGTTTATGTCCGTGAGCTGCTATCCTGCATATTCACAGATATCAACAGACAAATTAGATTAAGTTGGGGTGCATGGAAATCCTTAGTTTGAACGGCAATCATGAAGAGATGCCAATGTAATTTTGAAGGAATTCTAAGTTCATTTAGAAGTATGGAATACGGAAAATACCTGCCACCCACAAGGCTGACATTATATCCAATGGAAGCTTTCGAGCTTGTCAGCATGAAAAGTAAAATCGTACTTTCCCAGCAGGATAAATAACTATTAAAATCTTCACTTGTTTTAAATACCCTCATTAAACCACCTTTAAAGGACAATAGTTTGCCTATTCCTCTTCCTTTGAGCGGTTAATGCATTAATAATTTAGTTGAACGGAAATGACCACCTTAGGTGTCGGCAAATATTTCTGTTCAATTAGAGACGTGTACTGTGCATTGTGTATTTATGCCCCTCAGTTGGAAGTGGGTGTATTTATTTGTCTAGGAGAGAAATTGATTCCTCAAATGGGCAGATTTTGCATCAAATAAATAAATTATTACGTCACTATACTTTGATCAGTAGAAAGTTAAAAAGAATCGAGATTGCCTTGATAATTATAAAATCATGAAAGATGTTTGCGGACATTGTCAAGACTACTCAGCTTTAGTTGGAATCAGACCGTTTGTTTATTGGTTTGAAGGGCAGTACTGAAGGGCATTGTGAAAAGAAAGCTTATTTCCATTTTATATACGCCCCTCCTCCCAGACATCGGTCATCTTTACTGGAATTCGCAAATTTGCCTGTGTCCTCATTTTCTCTCCACGCATTTTATTGCTGATTTCACAATTCATTCATGCGGTCAACGTTTCCAAATTCAGTCTCTAAATAGCATACATACATATTAAAGATTTTATTTTCCAAAACATATATAAAATATTTTGAATAATTTTTCCCAAGTATTTAATATTTTTTACATTTAAGTAATTATCCTTTTAATAACAGGGTTCGAAAATTTAGCAGAATTACATTTTAATCTATGCCTGCAAAAATATAAGGATGAGATATTTGCATAATAATTTCGATCCGATAAGTTTCGAAACCATTTTCACACATCCTGCTGTATTGATTGCTTTTATGTCTAAATATAAGGCACTTTAAAAAAATTTATTAAAATGCGCAATAGTTAAAATTATTGATCTTTAATTAAATTTGTTTGAAAATGACGGGAGTATTACAATGTATGCATTAATTTACCTTAAACATCCGAGGTTGAATTTTAGTCCTCATTGGGACACCAAGGCCAGTTGACTCAGTATTCGATCTATTGGACAAACACCTGCATAGAATTCCTTTTGCGCAATTCTACTTTAACTTTCCATTTTCGAATTTACCACTTCCGATTGCATCGTTAAATAACCTTAATATTAAATATTTTTAAAATTTTTATTTTTAGTGATGTAATAGTGATGCATTTTGGAAAATATCAGAGTAAAGAAGTCGTAGTACCCATAACGGTTTTGGTTTCTGCAATATCTCGACAAGCGATTAACGTTCGTATTTTCATCTCATTGTGCATTCAGTTTTATTTAGCTTTCTCTGTGACTCCTAAATCGGACTGCATTTATTCTAACATCATACCAATCTTTGTTCTATTGAATCAGTTAAATTAAACTGATGATCAGTATTCGAAATCTACTTTGAAGTAAAATATTATCTTAATATTATTTGCCCAATCATTGGATATTACGGGACAAAGTTTTTCGGCTAATACCATAGTTTCAGACGAACACTATACTACATATTTATCATTTATGCATTATAACTAACGCAATGGCGCTTATGCGGTGAGTGAACTGCACCTTCCCATGCGACAAGTGGCAAGTAGAAATATACATAATTTTAGTCCTGTTCGCGACATTTCACGCTGTAATAAGCAATACTATTTTGAGTTAATGTATTACGTTAGAAATTTTGCAGAAAGAAATTATATTATCAGTTTCGTTCCTGTGAAATTAAAATTCTGTAATATTATTGGAGTTTCGTCGTTCTATAACCACTTAACTTAAAATCATGATGTTATCCTGAGCTTTCCAAAAAAACATTTTTCCCAATTTCCCCTAAATTGATCAGTTCAGGTGCATTCTTTCACTTCCAATCAGGCATTTTTGACTTAAAGGTCGAATATGAGATTTAAAATGTAAATTTATGCTGATTATCATGTACCAGCATATATGGTAATAGTTGCCTTGACCTCTCTATGAATGTGATTTCAAAAAAGGAGGACTTTAGCGGATGTGGTTTAGCCAATCAAATCTGTTAGCGTAATTAAGGAGGTGACCATAACTTCCCCAAGTTTCCCATTATGGTTAAACAACATTAAATAACCTGCCATTTTCATACTCGTCTGCACTTTGGCAAATAGCATGTTTTAATTAACACATCTATGACATATTCTCCTATTTGGTCGGAAAATATAATTTGATTATATTACACAACACTGCGCTCTATTACCTCAATTTTGGTTCGTCAATTTGCAATCAAGGGTGTGTTTAGGATGTCCAATTTAAACAGCTTGATATTTGTGACACATTATGTTTAAAGTATTATAGTATTTTATTTTCATGTTTCTTTTAACACAGTCAATAGTTCAATGTGAAGAAATGTTAATATGAGGATATGATTACTTCGCAAACTTGACCTTTACAGGTAATTATTTGAAATATTGAGGCCTGTGGTTGCCTTCGCACATAACTGACTGTGCATTTTGTCAACTTCTAACCTCAATTGCCCTACTCAGAAAAAGGGATAACCTTTGTTTGGTGTTCGGAAAAAATTTGGTTGCTACAATAATTTCTATTTACAGCCACAAAAGAATTCGCAAAAACCCAGCGGAGTGCGAAGCTGCCAAGCGAATGTGAATGTTTGACAAAAAATGAAAGTCATTCTTTCACACTCTAGGCAGTACCTCGAGTCGACAGGTGCAAAGATTAACTAGGACCTCCATGGCAAGAATTTTCACCTTATTTTAAGTGTTGCTAAAGATGACTGTCGTTGAAATGGCGCATCTAAGTGTCGTATTCCTCGTATTTGGTATTATTTGCATTAAGAAGAAGGATTATTTGATGAAGTAGTCGGACAAGAGGCAAAGTGGAGCAAGTCTTCATGTAAGTATGCATCCTCCTCCTATATTAAAAGTTTATTTCATGTGATTTTTCCCAATTACCTAACAGCAAAAGCAGAATTACAGTCACCATCTATAGGATTTGTCATTTCCTTTCTTTTCAAACAGATTTAAATAATGATATCGGAACCATTTTTTCCTCCCAATGGTGATAAACCGGCAAGCGAATGTATTTTTTCTCAATGACGATTCTACGAAAATTACTGTTGGAAGAAAACTCGAATGTTCATGCTTCTTTATAATGAGTATAGTACTATCGAATTTCGTCATTGCATTCAGACTTGCATTTGTACGAAAAATCAATTAAGAATCCATAGCTACTAATTTTGTCAGTCAGCAAATCATTTACTTTCAAGTGTATCTACAAGGGCTCTTCCTTGCCCCTTTTTGCGAGTCTGATTTATCTTTTCTTTTACTAATTAATAAGAAAAACTGTCACTCAAAATTGCAATGGGTTTTTTTCTTCATTTTCAGTGTTATTCCTACTTTTACCGTTATTAAAATTATTTTTCAATCTGGTGTCGAGGAAATTTTAGGAATGCAAAATAACAATTTCAATTATTGTTTTCAGTGAATAGAGATAACAAACCTCATTAGTCAATTATGATTTGGCAAAATTTTTGATTTAAGATTGAAATAGATTTACATTTTGGGGAAGGAAGATCTTCCAAACCTTTCTACAATTAATAAGCTTTATTCCACTATTGGAATGACTTATTTATGAATAAGTAATGACACCCAGCTCAGTTCTTCTTAGGGCGGATGCTATTAGCGGAAAGTGAATTATTCATCTAGTCTCTGACCCTGACCAAATAACTGATCATTTCTTCTTGAAAGAACCTAATTCCTCTTTTTATTATTGATCAGAAGAGTGCGATTTAAGACATTTTTAAATGATTGTAGAAATTGGCACAAGAAATGTTGAAGGTTTAAATAGAGACCCAACTGATAGTTCTTGCAAATTTATTTCAAATACATCTTCTTTGTATTATTCAATACTAGCTGAAAAAGACAACTTCAGTTTAGCCTCTCTCCTTTCATTTTAAAATCTGCGCTTATACTAATTTCCGATTTTCTATTTATTTCTTGTCCTGATCGTCGTTGGTGTAAATTGGAGGTTAGAGACAAAACATACTTGATGGTCTGAACCAATGCCGAATGACCTATTGGAAAACTTCAGTGGCACTATTTAGGTTAGAACCAAGCGACAGGCACATTTCGATTTCTGAGGTGCTTAGGAAAATGGCCATAATTTATTAGAGGTTAGAATATTGGGCTTTTTAAATGCTTGGACTGTTTTCTGATTCTCTATCAGTTGAAAAACTGATACTTTTCTTGGATTAGCATTAACCTGAAGCATGTTATATCTATTAACAGCATAAGTGCATTGTTTTTTCATTTATAAATTAATATTTCTGAAATAGAGGAAGTTATTTTTAATCAAATAGATAGATGCACAAATTTTTTCCAATCATTCTAGGAGAGAAATTTAATTCCAAAATGCGTTCATTCCTTTTTTGCATCCTCAGTTATTAAAATTGACCACTTTCTTTTAACATCATTCAAAAAATGTGTGTTTGATTCTGAAATTTCGATTTTTGATAATCAGAGCAAAATCAGAAGACTAACTTCTTGAACTTTTTAAAATAATTTACAGAATTTGAATCTTACTATGCAAATTTGCAACGACCGTGGTAGTAAAAACAGTTAAGAAAAAACATATATGTATAAATGTTAATTAATTGGAGTTTTCTTAGAATTTTAGATAAATTTAGAACCTCTTATCGGTTTAGCTTGCAAAGAAATATTTCTCGGTGTTTTCGTTAAATCGTATCCAGTACAGAGTGGCAGAATGATTATACGGCAAAATATTTCACATTTTTATATGAATAATTTATGGATGAGAAGGTATTTGGAGGAGGTGTTGCGGTCCATTTCTCACCAGCTGTTATCCAGCACACACACCCCCTCACTTAGAAAGGGAGACTTCAACTTCATTCCCAATTAATTCTTTGAATTCAGGCAGAAAACTACAAATTTTAAACAAGTCTGACATATTTTCTCTTGAAAATAAATCAGTCATGGCAGCGTATTAAAATGCAAACCCAAGTGAAAAGAGTAAATGTAAAATTTTTATTTAATTTTATAATTTCCTTACCCCTTGTTCACTCAACTGTCGTCTTGTTAATTTCTCGGAATTTCAATTCATTGCAACACTTTTCTACTTATCTGTTTGCAGGTACTGAATACTCCATATTTTTCTAAAATATTTTTTCGCAAAGAAGTGTAAATATATTTTAAAGTATTTCACACTTTGTACATTTGGAAAATTTATCGGTTGGTATTTTACCAACAGACAAGTATTCCCCAACTGTATGTGTGCGAATACCAATTATTTTTCACCCCAGCCGTCGAAGAAGTTCCCTGATAGAATAAGGAAATTTAACTTTTAAAAGAAAATCCAAAATTATTTCTCCGAAAAATATCTTTTATCTAAAAATTTATACAGAAAATTTTATAACTGTGTGGCATGTGCGTTGGTTGTTCAATGTGGATGTCATTTCTATATGAATTAAACGAAAGATTGATTGAAGCAATGGGAACTTATTTGAAAAAAAATTGTTAATTCGCAAAATTCTTTCATGGTGGAATTTAAGGCAATACTTATTGTTTTGCTATTTTAAGAAAAAAACATGAGATTCATCTGATGAAACACTACTTCACGATTCTCATTTCATTAAGCCAAAATTAAATCCCGTTTATATGCACTTGCAGAAATCACTTATGTCGGTTCCTGCCAGCTTTCCCTGATAAATAGTGCGTCTCGGGGTGTCAATCATCCTAATTTCTCCCTCCCAACTCGGGTCGGTTTCAACTATAGCCATATTGCCTGAATCAGGCTTTCAACATTTCAACAGTAATGGCCGAGTCGCATGGGAGCTTCGATAAAGATTTGAACATTGTTTCCTTGTTGCTATATAATGAATGCTGAAATGTACTTTTGCATTGACGGGATCGAATTTTCAATGTTTTTTTTCTGGGACCAAAATATTTGCATTGATTTTGCTTGCAAATAGCATTTAATCGTCTCAGAAAGCTTATTATGAATTGTGTGTTAAAATATTACGTATATTCAATATTTTAACTACAATAAAAATCGAACTTACGCATATGAGCATAAATCTGAAAATATAACTTCACTAATATTTTTGGGGAACAAATTTTAAATTTTGAAGTGGAAAATTGCATTGAAATTCCATGCACCTCTTAAATGCGTTGATATACCCTAATTGATTTGATTCTTAAAAAATGACTTTAGAAGGGTCTGTTCTCGTAAACGGAAACTGCAATTATTTTACAAACACGGCGACATTTTTTCATTAAATTCTTTTGCAGGAAATTAGCATTTTATAACATTGGCCTCAAATTCAGTTCAGCTTTGTGCAAATAGATATTGGATTACCTTATTTCAATAGATTTTTTGGAATTGCTTATTATTACGAAGTATCCTGCAGAAGAAATAAGCTAACATGGTATTAAGAAGACGACCATACAAAAATTTGCCAGATATCAGTTATTCCAACTCCAAGAAGTCCCACAGCGCTTGGCGTTATTGCAACAAAATGAGATAAAACAACATTTTTAGTTTTTATTTGCACTAAATATTCGTTAATGCATCAAAATGGATCAATTCGGTACTCAACTGTGGTCGTTGAGTATTCTAAAAAATTCTAGACACCTGTAGAGAAGGCATTGATTATGGTATCAACCTTCTAAATTATACACCCAGGTGTAAGTATTTACTGTAGAATCCTACGAAATAAAGGTTGGTGTGCTTTTTCAAATATGACCTTTGGAATTAACTCTTGGACTTCTTCCAGACCAATATGGTCTCAAAACCTGAAAGCTCTATATTGATTTGCATCGTAAGTGTGAGCTATTAATAAATTGGCTTAATATATTATGTCAAGATCTCGTTTTCCTTCATAAAATTTTCTATAGTTCGAGTGTCAAATAATGGAGTCTTCTCCCAAAGTCCAAAAATGCTTTACTACAAAACTTAAATAAATTATTTTGAGAAGTTGAATCAAATTTCATCACGCCTCCACTTTTTGTTCTGTTTAACTCTTAGAAATGGGATGCTTTAGGGTAATGTTTGGATCAGATTATTGGGGCATTGATCGAAAAAATACTGTAAAAATAAATGAAGGTTGCATGCACTGTACTATTGGGGCACGAGAATGCTTGGCCATTAAGGTGTAATTTAGAGAAGTGGGAAAAGACTATTGTCCACCAAAACGTGGGTTTAATTTTCAGCAACGGCCAACTGAATGGGCCTCTGCCTTTCAGTGAACTTGTAGCACCTTGAAGTCTGGTGATCGTAATGCATTCACAACTTCGGCCATTGGTGAAGAATCATCGATTTCATCTCTGCATACGCCAACAGAAAGTTGGCAGCCCCACACACTGCACTGCCGTGCTCAAATCTGTGCTTTTGAAGAACTGAATAGACATTCTGTCCCTCAAGGGCAACCATGTCAGAGCGGAGAATTTTCGACCGCTTTTAATATGCAATGATAAATTGGAATTTTTGTTTCCTAAGCAAAGTGGTTAATTTTGAAGTATCAAGCTAGTTACTCTTAAGACCTTTCGCGTGGTCTGTGTTTAACATGCAAGTTGAGAGTAATTTTGTGGTTTCCATGGTTGGCGCAAAATTTTCAAGGGAGAGAGAGAGAAGTTAAGAGTCTTCCCCTCCGCCCCGCAGCGAAAGTCTGCTGATTTGCACAAAAATTGAAGACAAATCCTCTGCTTAATAGGACAATACAAAAAGTATATTCTGCAATGGTGCTGTCAGCTATCCTAATTAATTAAGCCTTCAATTACCATAATGCGCGTGAATTTACGCTATGCAAATATAAAAGGTGGATAACCTGACATTTCAGTGGTCTTCCATAAAAAGTCGTATTTTGAACTCTCAAATTAGCAGTCATACTACTATTTCAAGTGCATTTTCCTTTTGCTTAAGTCACTATTCTAAGTTTTATTCAAGCAAATATATGATAATGATGATGATAATGAATAATTGTGGCATTTCATTAAGCTATATACAGTTGATTATTCGCAATAGCGCAGTGATCAGCGTACTCATCTCCAAAGTCAGAGGCCATGGACTCTCAGTGCAAACTCAGTAAGCAGGTAGGCCAACTGCGAGGGCTGTGAGATTTCGAGTTTCTCACTAGGGAAGCTCAGGATGAGCGCCAAAATTTCCACCAATACCTTAGGCCGGGGACCTATGGCTCATCTTCACAACCATTTCCCCATTTCTTTCCAACTCGAAATGTAGGAAAAAAAAATAAATCAAATGTTTACTTACATTTTTCATATCTGTTCATGAAGTATGGGCAGCTTCGACTTGACTCAACTCATCTCTCCGCTCTGCAGAAAAAAGTGTTTTCCTCTCTTGACGCATTGGATCTTATTTGCTTCTTCAGTGTCAGATAGTGTTATTTTCAGCATAAAATACACGGCTTTCAATGTTAGAATGCAAAATTTACTAGCTTATGCAAACAGATATATAACTGTGCGGATTAGTGTCCCCACCACAATCTCATAATTGTACACCTCCGGGTGTGTGGCATCTACCACTGCCAGACTAAGGTGACATTCGGCTTTATGAAAATGCAGACAACCGAAAACGTTTTTTTTATAATTTTTATATGTTTTCAACGTATGATGATCTCCAGACAATCGCAAAGTGAGTGTTGATGAAATCGTCGGTTTCAGGAAAAATATCTTTAAGTTTCGCAACTCGTGCACCCCTTCAGTGAGCTCTTAAAAAGGTATAAACATATCTCTATTATGAATTAAAAATAATCTTCGAAGTTGGCCATTGCATCCTTACCGTCGATAGGATGATTTCTATGCTTGCAAGAAAAATCAATGTAGCCTTCTAGAATCCCCCCCCCCCCCCCCACCTCCTTCTCAAGGCCATATTTTGTATCGTAATACGCGACAAAGCTTAATTTTATAGAAAGCCAATAATCAAATTCTGCCATTGTTCTACGTGATTGGCTTTGGAGTAAGCATTTCTTAAGAAGAGTTCTCGCATACGGTTTATGACTTGCCTGGTAGTGAACCACTAACTCGCCCTAAAACACATTTTTGCGCCTACCCGAAATCTAAACGTTTTAAAAACTCAAGAAAAAGTTAAATTTGAAATAGGCAATTTTTAAAGTAAGGTGTGCTGTTTTGGAGATTTTCCAATAAATTTTGTGAATTTTGCTCATTTTTAAGAAAAGATTTTGCAGGTATTTTGAAGAAATGTGTCGTTTGAGAATGCTCATCTCCTGCCGATGACTTAGAAATTCTCAGTTAAATTTGGAAAATAGTTTGACTCTTTCCTCATATTAAATATATAATGCATTAATTTGTCTAACGAATTTCTGTTTTTTTTTTAATTTAGTAGATTTTTCAAAAAAGAAGTATTTTCACTTTATTACAGTTATCAGGAAACGCGGTGTAAGGGGCAAAACAGCGCACTAAAATCGACTTTTTAATCCGATTCAATTTATATTCAATTTTTTAGAGTTTCAGCCTAGCCTGACTCAAATTTTCAATTAATCATGATGAATCTATATATTATGAATGTTCATAATTATTTAACACATCATTCATCAAGTCTTTGGATATTATCTAATCAAACTGCATTGATTTGCAAAAAATGTATAAATATTTTGATTAATACAAAATTGAAGGCAAAACAAATGCGGGATAATCAAATACTCCATGTTTAGTGTTCATTGTCTGATTATTAGCGCATAAACCAATAGCGATATGTCAGCTGACTCCTTTCAAGAATACCATATTTTAGCAGTGTCTTTAAATTGGGCACTCAAAATTGGTTATTGGACAATTCATGACTCACTTGCTCAATTTCACAATTTACGTCGAGAAGGTGTTCGCTAATTGCCCCCAGCAACACCATTTATTCATTTAATATAAGAAGAAGAAGAACATTAACTATGTGCCTATATTGACTTTAAAATCGCAGTCATTTTAACTGGTTGTGTCAACTGGATATTGAATCCAATTCGAATTATTTGGATTCAAGAACACATAAGTTAATGGACGTGTGAACACGCAATGAATAAATGAACTGAAGTGCACGTGTTTGCTCCGATTTACTGCATTAATGTGACAGATCTTATTCATACTCTTGGCAGCACTTACATAGAGGGTTTGAAACAATCGTGTGAATTTTAAATTGCGATTTTCATTGGTGACTTGCTAAAATTAATTGAGAAGAACTGGATTTCTTAGAGTGCTGTAAAAATGAATTATCTGAACAATATATATATATCGTCGTTAAGGTCATTGAATTGATTTTTAAAAGAATGCTTACAGAGGCCCAAAATAATTTTGAGATTTACAGACAATCTCTTTGTCTATAACCTAACTTAATAATATAATTTTTTTACAAATATTGGTTTTACGAAATACCCATCTCTATAGACGATGCGGAGTTCAACGTTGAAGCATCTGGAAACCAGGGCCGACGTGCTGTAATAATTCGAAATGTCCATTATTTAATTAAATTATACTACATTTCATTAATTATTTCTCCTCTATGAGCTGCTTGGGTCATGCCCTTCCTTACTTAACAAACTTTTGTTAAAATACTTACCTTATTGTATGTAAATCTAAATATCAAATATGTCTATATTTGAAGAGCTAATTTTCTGCTTTTAACTCTAAGTTTTATTTATTTAAGTGTGTCTAATGACAGGTGACTTTCGTCTCAGTCGAATTTCTTCAAGAGCAGATTTGAGACGGCGAAAAGTCGGTTATCTTCATCTGGAAGAAGTTACGGAAAGTCTTTAGAAATTCTACGATCGTAAAAGGTTTTTAAGTTGTCCGGGACAGTCATTGACCCCCTCCCTCCCCTCTCAAGTGCTTCTAGTATGAGCAAATCTAGCATTACCTATTAGCATCCAGCATTTTACATCCAATTTCTAAAATAAACTTAAAATAACAATCGAGTCAATCAACGTCTTAGGGCATTTCATATTAATGGCGATGTACTGTCTCTGAATGAATGTTGTAAGTAATTTTTAGTTTCTCTAATTCACAAATTCTTTGGTTTATCCATTATTCTTGCATATCTGGCCTTGAAAATTTTCGATATCGTGGGCTTTTATAATATATTATCCAACTACCCACTTCTTCAGTATCTTAAATTTGCCATTCAAACATGGATTCATTTTCATTTTCCGTTAGAATACCTATCAAATAAATGTTTCCAATTATATCTCTGCTATCTGACTTGGTGTGAGACCATTTCAGAATAATTGAATTGGACATTTAATTAAATTATTTTATTAATAATTACAAGTGACATCAATATATTTATGAGATGACAATGTGCGCTTAAAGTCGTAAGCCGGTAACAAGGAACACAGAGCTAAAGAAATCGCTTGTTACCCTTTCTTAAAAATTTTTTTTAATTCTTTGATTTGAACCATATTTACTTATTACTTGCTTTATTTACGTTCCAGTGATTGATTCGGTGTGATTGGATGTCTGCTGGATTAAATTTAATTGAAATCCACTGGTAGGCGATAATTAATGTTATGAAATGAGACTTTGTACTCATACAATTTTTTATCAGTGGTAATAAGTCAATTCAACGTTCTGTGGACGATAGATTTGCAAAATAATGAATAATGCATAGGCCTTGATTGCTTTTTTTATATAAGTGGAATCTTAATGAGTTTTCAACTCGAGAATTTCCGTGGAACTTCCAGCCTATTAATATGGACTACTTGATTCAATTAATTTCACTGGAGAGACTAGCATTCTAAACCGAGTTGAGGAGACCATATTTTTGCCATACAGCAACTCATGTTTTCGTGATGTTTCATTTCTTGTTTGCGACTAAAATCGGGTTTAATTGAGTGAGCGATGGAATTTAAAGACCCTGAAGTAACTACTGAATATCAGCAAAAAATGAAATTATTTCATTGTAAATGATCACGTAATTGTAATAAAATTCAATTAATATGATTGTGCGTTAGTCTTTTCAGAAATTTCTATTATGTGGCATTCGATAAAAAGTAGACTATGGAGATCATCGAATAGGATAAAAATCAAAGGCAGTTCCTCCATCTTAAATGTATTCCAAATGTATTCTTGAATATTCAGAATTCTGTTAATGAGCACCGAGGTTAAGGGAAAGCACATGTAATAACTCTAGCAAGATTCGTATATTTCCGGGTAAAGTACAATGAATAACTAACTCCTTCAACATTAGTTTGAGGGTTGTCTTGAATTAAAATGGATTCCCTACAGCAGGAACATTCTGAAATAATCGAGGCGAACATGGGAACTTTGTGAACAGCGAAAGCCTAAAAGACTTAATGAAAACTTTTCAAATTATTTCATACTTCCAAATTGTTTAATAAGGATGTGAGAGGTTAATTTGAATTTGTATAAGAGATTATTCGAATAGTGCTCAAATTTTAAAGCATTTCAGTCTGTTGACTAATAAATATTGAAGCCCGAAATTGGACATTTCTGTGACAGAGAAAGCTTAGAGCACGTTAAGCTAATCATTTCAAAAAAATTTATGTACGAGCTCAGAATTTCCGCCATTCCTTTATTCCAATTAAAAATATTGTGTTGATAGAATGATATAAGTGAGTTAATGATAAAATATTACCAAGGATGACCAAAAGAATCTCACGAAAGCTAGAACCTCCCGTAGAATGCGGTCGAGATTCCGACCGTGTACTGGGCGAACACGCATGTGTGTGCTGAGACCTCTCAGTTAAACAGTGATTAAAATGCATGCAGAGTAGTGTTAATTGTACTCAATCATCAACACACGAGATCTTTCGTGTTTACTCCCACTTTGGACGTCAGCTAGCCACTCCTGGGGACAATTTAAACTCGAAAACCCTGATAGAGGCTCATAGTACATGTCGGTCGTTGATTTGACTTCCAAAAGCATTACTGAGGTTTTTCCATGGGCTTATTTGTTCCGTATTCGCAACAGAACCTTTGCGACGTTCTAAGTTTTATGCAACCTTAAAGGATGCGACCAAGTTCTTAACTAAATTGCTTTCAATGACGCCATCACAACAATGAAGAGCGAGTAGACAGAGTTTGAATAGTAACCCTCTAAATTACTGAATTTTCTAAGTCTAAAAACGTGTATATACTTATTGAAATGTGCAAACACCTTAGCACTCATCTAAAAAGTAAGCACATCTAACGGAAGAGATTTCGCCACAGGCAGAGTTCACCTCAGTTTAGGTCGCTGCAGGTCTTTAGGTATCTCAAGATTTTTCACGCTGTTGCACATTTACTTGCTGAATAGGTTTCATGCGCATTTTCATGACTACTCTTCTACATCCTTTCATAGGCCTTTCAGGCAGTTAGTGTGTTTAAGTGCTGTCCCAGTAATTAGAACGCGTTGAAATGTTTATCCACTGTCACATAATAGGCAGAACATATTTTGTAATTGTTTTGTTTACGCTCGGCGTGCTCTGATTATAAGTTTGTGTGCGGTTTTATGACTTGGAATTTAATGCACCTGCTCACTACCTTATCACACCAAATCGACCTTGCATAATGTCAATTCTCACGCGGGCATTTAGCCTGAGATCACCAAAAAGTGAGATTCAGACTATTTTCGACGACTCGGTCAATAGGACTTCAGTTAATATATTGGGATAGAAGTTGCCATGGTAAATAATATTTGACATTTTTGAACATTTTACTTCATTGCCTTACTCGAAAATGAAGTCATCCTTTTTAAATGAGCAAAAATACTGATCATCTGGAAGGGCTTATCATTTGATCCCAGTATCCTTCGGTTTTCCACTAGCAGCTAAAATCCACAATACAGTGTTATCTAATTATTCTAATTTGCATAGATAGTCACGAATGAAAAGTATGTGCTAATATAAGACAAGATTGATTGTGATTTGATACCTTTGGAAACTAACTAAATCCAGGATATCTACGACATCTCTCCACTTAAGCTGGACTTAATTCAAAAAGAACAACAAGGTAAAACAACTTCTTACTTCATATTACATGAGTAGTAAGAAATATATGTCTCCATTTATCACAGCTAGAGACATTCGTTTCGCCGTTTAGCATCACTTATCAAGACTCAAGAAATTGAGTAAGGTTCATTTAATTATAAATCCTGATAATATGAGTATTAAGAGATTAATTTGAACTCTTACTAGATTACCGAGATGCATCAATAACATAACTGAACTGGTCAAGACAATATGAACAACCACGCAAAATGTTAAAGTCTGTCTGTATATTTTCGATTCCAGTCTTATTAAAGTACCTGAAAAGACGTCAAAATAATGCCCCATTGTTCAACTGTCATTTGCAATCTGCTCACTTTGGAGTGCAAGCTAATAAATGTTTCCCAAAAAATTGAAAATATGGTAAGTTGTGGTAAACGAATTTTCTTATGTAGGATAAAAATGATTTTAGGATAAGTATACTGGCCTATAAACAATTAACATATTTTACACTATTCTTGTTAATAAATGGTTACATGTCGTGTTCGTATTAATACAAGGTTCATTTGTGATATCTTGATATCTCCGATACGCTTATTGGTTGATGTTAATTTGGCATGAATGAGAGCATTATAAATTCATGTACTGTTTATTGAATTTTGCATAGAAAGGATGTTAAATTTGGGTAAATAATATGCTTGCTTAAATTAATTTAAAGGTAATTCCTAGAAGAAACATTAAAATAATTTGATCTCTGCGATTTTTTGTTTATCATATAACTCAGGCGGTTACATTGTGTCTCTTCTTAATCGAGTATCCTATTGAGGAGTGGCCCGAATTTGGTAGACAAACCGAATATACATTTCTACTATTTACTCTTTAGTAGCATGTTAATAAAGAGGCAAAGAGCCCGGTTAAAAGTTGGTTATCTTTGCTTTTCATTTTATTCTTAAAATTAATAGATTACACAAAATAATGTAAACGTATTTCTTATATAAAATCCTCGTTTTATGTCGAAAGTATCCGCATTTCTCTGAAGAGTGTGAATTATAAATAAAAGAATGACCCAGATTTTGTCACAGTTATTTTGATAAGGAGTAGAAATTAAAACAAAAATAGGCAAATTTGAAACCGTCATATCTATAGCAATTTAACAGGGCATCTGTGAGTACTCATTATCTGAAATTATCAGATCCATTCGGGGCGATTATCATCAACAATTCAATTACAAATCTAATCTAATAACTACTTTTATTTTTAATCAACTTTTCTATTATCGAAACGATATCTTCTGCTGCTTATGCGTTTCCATTCTTCAA
The DNA here is from genome assembly GCA_000469805.3 of Hymenolepis microstoma. Lineage (NCBI taxonomy): Eukaryota > Metazoa > Platyhelminthes > Cestoda > Cyclophyllidea > Hymenolepididae > Hymenolepis > Hymenolepis microstoma. Next base: position 606,718 of record LR215995.1, on the reverse strand, counting down.
ATAAGATTAAAATTTATCACTTGAACTGGTAAGTAATTTGATTAATTTTCAAAAAAATACTTATACGCTTGACGCAAAAATAATGTTATTAGTGAATTGTACAACACCATCGTGGAATTACGTGTGCTCTAGAAAATATTCGGAAATTCGAGCGTGCTGCCTTCCGGTTAATTAGAGGTCAATATTCGTGCGGTGTAGAGTTAAATGTACTCAATAAATAAGCCTCTTAATAGTAATCTCCCCGCCTCCCCCACTCGGGACCTGCTGCGCTCTCGTTACTTTGATCGTATTTTAGCTAACTTCTGGGGACAATTTAAACTAGAGTACTCTCTAGTTGCACTATTTGCTAAGGTATAGCTAGGGGCTTATTTGTTTATGATTCATTACATTTTATTCCTTAGATAATTTTAACAAATAAATAATATACATACATCAATTCAACCCTATTTTGTTGTGAAAACCAAAGAGTTTGTTGTATGTCGGCGTCTGTTTCACCTGCGAGAAACTTAGTACGTACATTTTAGTAGATTAATTTTCACCACATTTGGAGGATAGAAGCCACTGTCACTTGCTTCACAAACAAAATCCATTCTGTTTGGGACAAGGAGAAGTCTCACTTCTTGGATTGTTGAAAAGTAAAATACATTTTAAGAATACGGAACAAATAAGCCCATGGAAAAACCTCAGTAATGCTTTTGGAAGTCAAATCAACGACCGACATGTACTATGAGCCTCTATCAGGGTTTTCGAGTTTAAATTGTCCCCAGGAGTGGCTAGCTGACGTCCAAAGTGGGAGTAAATACGAAAGGACTCGTGTGATGATGATTGGGTACAATTAACACTACTCTGTATGTATTTTAATCACTGTTTAACTGAGAGGTCTCAGCACACACATGCGTGTTCGCCCAGTACACGGTCGGAATCTCGACCGCATTCTACGGGAGATTCTAGCTTTCGTGAGATTCCTTTGGTCATCCTTGGTAGCGTTATACACTCCGTCGATATCTTCATTTTTACAGAGCATTTAAGCAGATAAACACTGAAACACGTGTTTTTTTATTATACGCAAGTAATATAGTCATTTTTTGCCGCTCATACCGATAATAATTCAGATGCTACTTTGAGTCTAACCTCTTAACTATAATAGGAGAAATTAATCGCTCAGCAATAGTAATAATATGTATTGTCGCATTATTTTACTCAGTGAGACGCCGAGCACACTCACAATGGAGTGTTCCTTTGATTACATCAATATTTTAACCAAATCACCATTTATATCCAAGTGAATAAGTAATTAATAGTTCCCCAAAATGTAATAAGTATTAAACAAAAGAATATTTTTATAAAGTTTAAGATGACGCGTCAAAAGTTATCGAAAGTTCAAAAATTTTTCGCGAGCACTTAAAAGCATTCCTATCTACTATTCGACCTGTGTGCAATAAGTGCTGTTTTCATTTCAACAACCCCGAGGGGGGTTGCTTAATTGAATGAAAGGGGAGCACACTGGCTAAAATGGGTGCTGGTTTGTGAATAGTCGTCAATTCGACGAGCTTTTCATTCGGATGGGGGAAGGGGGGTGGGGGGGGGGGTACCATTTTCCACTTATTTCTCGCCTAATGGGTCAATAAAATATGCGGGCGGACGCTTCAGTCAGTATCCATGGCTCTTTTATGCAATTTGTGAGGTTCTCAAATGTTGGCCTTGTTCAACCTCCTTTCTCTGGGGGAATGGAATTTAATTTAAGTTTCAAGTAAAATGTGGAAATGGCATAATTTAATTCAGCTTAAATGTCGTAGAACTTGATAGCAAATTGCGGCCTCTCATAGATTGACAAATAATCATAAAAAATTGTAATGATTTTCAAAATAATAATGAATTTAAATTATTAAGAGCTCAGTCTTTCCTACTCTGATCTAGTTTGCAAGCATCTTAAATTGGCCTTAGGTAGCATGCTGAACATTCAAGACAAAATGGTGATCTGAGATTGACTTTGAAAAGAAATTCATTAACCCACTTGTAGAACAAAGCCAACAGAGTGTATAACGAAAGCAAATCGAAACTACTTAAACTTGAAATGAGATTAGTAAAACTAATTGTTTGACAAGTCCGAATTTTGCTGAAATGATCTTTTCAGAAGCCCACGAATTGAATTTGAAAATTTGAACTCGTAGCAAATAGATGGTAGCACGAGTCGACAGCACATTTCTTCCATTTGTGTATTAAATTAAATTCACATCAGAAAACATCCATCGTATCAACCTGTTTTAAGGCAAAACAGGGTATTTCGACGTTGGAGAGTGTGAAGCAAGTTTCTACTAATTAGTAGAACTATTGGAAATTGCGGAATTTCCATAAATCCTTGTGCACGTGCCACAACTATAATTCTCCTTCGGTGCTCATACATGTTCCTTTATTATCCTACTCGGCTTCCCGCACGTTAAGTCTGTACTTCTATCATATCATATCAATTTACCTCGACCAATCATTCATCTTCGTACTCCTTTGTACCAGTCCATTAATTTATTTTTTTTTCTTGTGAACCTCTCTCCTCTTCCTTCCATCACCCACTTTCGTTCGCCTGTACTCAAAACAACATCCCCTGCTGATGTCCTGTTCTGAATACTGAAAGAGAGAGAAATAAATTCTGAAAAAAGGGAAAAGATCTGGCGTGGGCACATCTGGAATTCTGTCAACCTGATGTTGACCACGTCGTATCGACCGTAAAAATATTTGACTGCTAAGACTGGCAAAGACAGACATGTGGTAAGGACCAATTTGAGGATAGAGAAGTTGAATTTCTACTGCAAGCAAAGAAATGCGATTAAATCTACTTTCTTTAAATTCTCAGCATTAAATACCAAAAATCAATCTTAAGCAGCGTTCTAAATAAGCTGCGAAATTTCCAGAAATTATGTCCCAACTGATACACTCGTTTTCTCGCCTTTTTAAAAAGACTGATTATTCGTCATTTCCATGTTAACATTAAAGCTGACGAAATCTCTTTCATGAAGCTGAGAGAATTCATAAAATAGGAACGTCAAGGGAGTTCAAAGTATATCGTACTCCTTATTTGAGCACGGCCAACTCAAACAAAGAAAATCTCTTAATAACTAGACTTATTCAAGTACTTTTCAGGGGTAAAATTTTTGAAAATAATAATTATTAACCATGCATTAAGTGATAGTGATTTTCTTTAAGCATTAATTAATTCGGACTTATTCTTTTTCTTAAATTAGAATTCCTCGTTCAAAGAACATGCGCACACGCAGGTAAAACAGGATTGCATTTTTTGAGGTGATCATAAAGAGGCTGTGGCGAAAGGAAATTCTCCAGGCTGGTGTTGGAACACTACAAAGCTGTATTTCATCTCCACATGTGAAGCAAACTCAAATATTACACAATTGCTATTTGAATACCACTCGGAGTGAATAAATCAGAGTTACTTAAGAAAATGTTACATGCCTTCTTTGGCATTCGCAGCTGGTGTGTAACAATTGTGGGTCTAATCGAAACCGCCTTAGTATTTACTTTTCTGAAGCTCTCACACAGTACTAGCAATTGCAGTTTTATCATTAAAGTGTTGACAAAAAGTAATTGTCATAATTCTGTTTTTTTTATAATATCATCACTCAAGCTGGTACAATAGTAACTGACCAGTTTTAATTAGAGGAGAAACAACTGTGAAATCGGTTACCTGAAAGTTTAACAACTGGGATAGAAGACTACTCGACAAAGAACCTAATGTTACAGGATTTTAGATCTCGGTGCCAAGACAGCACCCTCTAATTTCTAAAGACTAGTGAACACCATGACATCAGGTCGCACCAGTACTGATGTTACCTAGACAATGTAATTGTTATAGACTGCTCTCAACAGGGACTTCAAGAGTGTGGCCTCGCACTAGTTCATGCTCTCTATGAGTATGTTGTCAGCTTTCCGGCTGAGAAGTATACATTCATTGTATCCTCAAGCAAATACAAAGGTGTATCTTTGATTGAAATGGCTGTTTTCGGGTTCCAGAAAAGCCTCGGGTAGTTGCAGAACCTCCACGGTCTACGAACACACCACAACATCATGCATTTTGCTAGGTCCCATCAGCTATTACAGTGTATTTCTGTCAACCTAAAATGTTATTTCGGTTCCTCTAAAGAGTTGTCTTAAAAGTTACAAACTAGCACTTAACTCTCAAACGTGAGAAAACTTCTCAATGCTAATTGAAATAAGCACTTCTGATAAGTTGATTTCCTATTAAAATTCAAACCTTCTACTCGCGGTGACTTGAAATTCATCACACTATATCGTTGGGGTGTGGTTATCTCCCGTGTCTTCTCTGACGGTACAGAAAAAGCTGTTCCCAACGCCTCACTTCCATTTTGCCTGTGTGTAATCATCAGCTGAATGACGCATATGGAGAAAGTATCCTCAAAGCTCGGCGTGGTAGCTAGGTTAAATGGAGTAGATGTCGTTAGTCTAACTTGAGTGTGTCATTGGAACCATCTCCATCTCCGGTATGAAGCAAAATCACCCAAACTGAAAATGGGTTCTCTAACCACCACTTTGGGCGCCAAAATTTTCGTACTATCACCACTCCCCCCCCCCCCCCCCACCATCCCACTTGAATTCAGCATTCAAAAGGTACGATTCTGAACTTTCGAAGGAAAGTTTAATAAAATGGAATATTTCTATATAAAAAAACGAACTTAAAGTAGCCATGAGATGTGTTTATTAATTTAATTATCAACAATCCACCTATTTTACATGAGCATTAAAGTACATATAAATTGTGTCATTGCATAATTCAACTTTGAAAATAAAATACGGGAGTTGGCTTAATCTCGTGTTATTATTGGTTTTTTTGGGAGTGCGGGGTGGGAAGGGTGAAGCCGAGGGGGGGGGGGGTGGGTTATTTCCATGACTAATAGTTTTAAAGCAGCAGTTGGTAATGGATAGTCGTGAACTTTTAAAGTTACGGCTACTCAGACAGAAGTTGGAATAAAAGAAGAGACTAAAAAAGGTATCCGGATTTGAGATTGGAATACAAAAACACTCGATCATCGGGTGTATAGAAGGTAAGACTTTCTCTCGAGTGTGATGGAAATATCTATCTGGATTCTCAAATACCATGGAAAGTAATAAAATTGAGAGTTGAAAATTTTCTTACAAGAATGCACTTTTACTGACTGGGTTAGAGCCACATTAAAAAAAAAGCCTCTACTATTGAGCAGCAAGTTCGGTGTCCTTTTATTCAATGATATTTCGCAGATCGTTCTTTAAAGAATGTTTATTCTCGCGGTTATTTAGATATTGATATTTTACATCCTCCATCCCATGAAGTGGAAAGCCCTACTGATGGTGGAACTCGCGTACATATAATTGCGGTGTCGGATGTACAGTGCAGTAATCTTGCATAGCTGCTGGGTCAAAGATAACTAGCCCGAGCCCTGTCTGTACGTAAACATAATTCCAACATTAATAAAACGACTTAATGAGCGATTTGCAAACAATATGACTTCAAATTCAAATAAAGAAGAATTTTTGAAATGTTTTTTTTCACCAACAACAAGCAAACGTAAGTGTTTCCCAGGTAATTGTAAAGTAATGTTCACCAAAGTTCAAAGTTTTATTTAATATTTTATACTAACGCTCATTTCGGTTGAAAACTGGATTTATAACTCATCACTTGAATTCATTTCAGCAAATTGTGATCACTAATGGAACAAAAGGGGACGCATGCCTTGTAACTTGGCGGATTTACGACTTCCCATGCTCAGCACCTGTCATTTATGTCTCCCCATCAAACGACCTCTTCCCAACCATTCCTCCCCAAACCCTTTCAAATATTTTATAACTTGAATCTTTTAAAAATTATTCATTTTGTATTAGGTCTACAACTTTGCTCCCATTGGTTTCCAAAAGATGGCGGTAGTTGTCGGTAGTAGTCGAAATAGATTAATCACAGATGTCAAACAATTTGTTTTGACATTTTTAAACATAACCCTACTTTGATATGACTTCATTCGTGTTTGTATAATAATCAAATTTGCAATTAAATATGTGCGAATCTAAACCGAATTCTCGTCATTTGCGGAAAGTATTGCATTTTATATCAACATGAAAAAAATTTGAGGACTGGCTGAGGCTCACCGGATTATCTCAGATGTTATGGTAAAATGGCTATTAGTGACAGTAGAACGTGTCGGGAATAGTTGCAACGTTTTAAGAGTGGTGATTTTGCTGTCCAAGACCACCGGCATAGTGGTGGAGGGGAAAAAGTTGTTGAAGATGCAGAATTGGAGGCGAGCGATTCTTAGTGAAGACTCGTGTCAAACTGAAGAAGAATTATCAGAATCAATGGGTCGGTATCAGTGAGCAAGCAATTTCAAAAAGCCTGAAACAGCTGAGAATGATTGAGAAAGAAGGATATTGGGTACCCAACGAGTTAAAACCCAAAAGAGATGTCGAGCGACGTTTGTTTGCTTGTGAACAGTTGCTGGAAAGGTAAAAGCGAAAGGGATTTCTCCATCTTATTGTTACTGGGGTCGAAAAATGGGTACATTCCAATAACCCTAACCCAAGCGGAGCAGAAAATCATGGGGATTGCCCGATGTTCATACTGCCACGTCAGCACCTCGGTCGATTATCCATGGCTCAAAAGTCCTGCTTTGCATTTGTTGGAGTGACCATCTTGGCGTAATTTATTATGAGTTTCTAAAACCGTTCTATCACGTTAACCATCACATGTGAGCGTTATAGTAGTGCTAGACCTCACGAGATGGGCCAAAGTGGTGGGGGAAACATATCCCGAAACGTTGAAATGGCAAATTTCACCTCACCCGCCACCGTACTCTCCAGATGTTGCTCCGTCTCCTTTTCACCTCACTCACCCCGCTCAAAGGCACACGGCCTGGCTCGCCAACACTTCAGCTCGTATAAAGAAGTGCAAAATTGGATCGACTCATGGATCTTGTAGAAAGATGAGAAATTTGTTCACCGTGGGATTCGCCTGCTGTCCGAGAGATGGGCCAAAGTGGTAGCTAACGATGAACAATACTTTGAAACTTAATGCATGTAGTCATGTTGTTGTAACAAAGCCTCAAATTAAAAAAAACGGTGGAAGCAAAGTTGTAGACCCAATATTCAACACAATCCGAGGCAAATAGTTGTATCAGTAATTTCCTTTCATTTTTGTGGACTTGTTTCCGATGGTGTCCAGGAGAGAAGAGCTTCAAGATTAATCACACCTTAATCTCTCAAAGTCGACAAATCCAGTTTTTTTTATTTTCTTCAACTTATACGGCATGACCTTCATCCACCTCTCAGTTATCAAATTGCTGAGTAATGTCTTCTTTGAGTTGTTGTCACTTTCAATAACTGACGCCGAACCCGAAATAAAGGTCTTGCAAACAGAGGCTAAGCCGGCTTTCACCATCTTACATTGAAACCTCGGGCCCTGCACAATTGTCACTTTCCTCAAAACTCGGATTTTAAAATGGCAATTGAATTAGTGCGAAAACATTCACCGCAAATCCATATTTTTAGCTACAGATTAGCCGCATCAAGAATCTCTACGCTTGTCTCGAAATTCACAGACCCTAAGTCCTAGACATCCAGATAGATAACTCGCGCTCAAGGAAGAGCGCATAAGAAAGCCATTACTTTTAATGTAATAAAAGAAGTAAAAACTTCAGTCTTGTAACAAGTCCTTGGCATCTTGGCTCTTATCATTATCACTCATTATCTGTGTGGTCAATAAGAGCGGTGTCTCGAATTAGGTTTGGGTCTACATTTACCGCCAAATGCAATCACCACTTGGCTCGAAGTCTCTGTGAAGCATCGAAATTTTCACCTCTTCCCAATTAAGATTCATTACTTTAAAATCTCTATGCCGACAACGGAAGAGTGCAATAGAAAGTCGCTGCCGTTGATCCCATTTACCTCAGACAATAGAAAGTATTTATTTGAAGTTTTAGATTTGAAGGAAATAGCAGGAATTTAAATCGTAGTGTCTGAAAGTAAATATTGAACTGATCATAGAACTCTCAATAATTCAATGATCAAACTACACCTCCATGTGGCTGGATTTTGACAGTGGACATAGGTAGAGCCCATGCAACGGTGAGTGAAGTAAATTGCGTAAAATGTGAGCTTCAAAGCTAAAGATAGTATCAAGGAATAAAAAATTGAAAGAATAACTTTGAGGATATTGGATTTTGCTCTCGGTGAATACTTACATAAGCCTCCTGTCGTGAGGCTTCTTTCCAACCTCAAGACGCCAACATAAGTGTCTATGAGATTAGTTATTTCGGTACTCGAGGGAGGTCAACATGGAATAATGCCAATATTTTCATCTTCATGCGAATTTTCACGGGAAAATAAAAGCTAATCTCTTGGAGTAATTACTGAACTACAAAGTTAACGAACTCAAATGTCCAACTACTAAATGTCTCCAAATCTTATCTAATTGAAGCGGTGGTTATTGTGCCAAATATGGAAAAGCCATTCTCCCCACTCCCTTTCTGACATTTAACAAACACCTGTTGGTTTACTTCTAAAATCTCGTTGAACATACGAAAATATAATGCACTCTAATAGCTCTTAAACATGAGTTAAAAGAGCTAATGAGGAAAAATCTCTGGTAGAGTGCCCATACATTCGATTGATTCGAACAGTGGTATTATTAAAGTACTCTTCCATCGGGATCGATTCCAGTTCGGTTCAAAATCATAAGCTGGAATTTGATCAAACTTCCTTTCGCAGTAAAGTAATGAAAATTGGATTTAAAAAATCATCACATTTTAATTATTTAAGTTACTCTGCTTTTTGTCATTAAACTATAAATAGCTTTCACTGCTTAACAGGGCGCAAGAAATAAGTGGGCACAGAAGTGGAGATAGTAGCACTCCATTTAGTAAAAGGAAAGTGCACCGTTTCAAAGAAATTAATTGTATTATTTACAAAAGGTAAAATATATCTCGATGATCTGCGATCTGTTAATGCACAATCTGTACAACCATTAAGACTATAAATTTACTGTCAATCCGCGTTAGCCACATTCGCCGAGCGCGAACACAAACAATCGACACGTACACTCGAGAAGAAGGGGCAAATCTTGCGAGCGTTGATTTCTGATTGGCTAATGCAGACGCGACGGTGATGCAGACGTCACTCATGTCTCCGCGCCGACAGTCGAAGGGAAGGGGTGTGGTGGTGGCTGTCCTTCATCGATCTGCGCGAAGGGAGAGCTGTTGTTACCACCACCACCTGTAGTATTATACTGACGATACTGAACGTTCACCTGACTTTCTGAAGTGGATCTTGGATCTGCTTCAAAGATCATATCCCCAGACGGCTGCTGGGTTGGATTTTGTTGAGAAGTTTGCTGAGGAGGAATTGGTCGACTTCCATTAGAAGATGGAAATTCTTCTCCAAACCCTCCAGTTGGTCTCTGATCGCTTTCAATTTCACTCCTAATTCCTAAACCAGCGTTAGACGTTTGGACCCTAGACCCTATAAAAAAAATTTAAATAGCATTTGTTTTATTTTATTTTTTTGACAAATCTTAATTGACCATTAAATTTAACGTACCTTCGTCGGTTGTACCTCGTTTCACATCATTTATTTTGTTTTCACATTCAATTTGCTGGAAATTTTTCATCTCATCAGACTCCATTGGTCTTAGTTGGGAAATACTTAACTGATGAAGTTGACTTCTCCAAACTTGAGCAGCATTCGGTCTTGAATAAATAGATTCGTCTACAACCTTTGTCATTCCTAATTTACCATGCCTTTGAGATCCCGTAAATCCAAATTCTGAATCCCCGGGATCTCCGGGGTGAAAGGGCAGACCTCTCATCATATATGGGTATCTGTACGCTCCCCAATTCCCGTTATTTCCAGTGTTTGTGCCTCCAACGTAGTCATCACCTCGACTCCTCTCAGTAAGAAAACGATTTTGATACATTCCAGCGGAGTTGAATTCATCCGATGGGGTGTATCCCAGGTGGTCTGAGTGTTGTGGGTGACAGAGTCCACCTGATCTTCCTTGATGTGGATAACACGGTTGTTGATAATTTCCGCTGATTGGTGGAGTCATGGCTACCATTGCCGCTGCTGCTGCAGCTGCTGCGGCTACAGCAGACACCCTCTCAGGGCTGTACATATGGTGGTGGCTTTGGCTGTTACCATGGAACACACGCCCATTTTCAAGGCCATAGTAACCACCAATATAGCCATGACCTGGGACTGCGGGCTTCTCTTCAAAATGACCGAAGCTCTGCCAGAAGGGTAACACTGGTCTCGGAGCTTTTTCCTCATAATACATATCGTAATTAGCATTTCGATGACATTGTTCAAATGTACTACTGCTATTGACATTATTACTATTAGTTGTATTATTTGCTGAGTGGGAGGTGTTAGCAGTGCTTCCACTGTTACTGCTGTTAGCAGACGGAACTGGATTTCTAGAAGCTTCAAGAGGACTTTCGCGCGTTTGTTCAACAGTATTAGTATGATTCCCTCCTTGTTCATTCATTTGGGATTCTGAAACGGTTATCTGAGCATTTAGGTCTTGAAGTGACCTTGTTCTTCGTGGAGGGCGATGTATAAATGAACTCTCATGCCAGGATGGTTGCTCAGGGTTATTTGCTGAAGGTTCTTCCATTTCTGCTGCTTGTGTTGCGTTGTTCACCGGTGTGAGGTAAGGGAAGAAGTTTGTCATTCCTGTGGAGGTCGCCGAACTCTGGGTAGTAGTAGATTCTTCTGAGAGTAGAGCAGTAGGCAGTACTGATTTCTCCTCTATTCCAGCCTGCAAATTTGAAAAAAAATTATACTTGAGAGATTTTAGGGGGATTTAAGCCAGGAGGAATGTAACAATTATAATTAACCACCCCTACCACTCAACTTTAGCTTTTTAAGTCGGTGTTGTAACATTCTGAGGAAAATGTGGACCACAAAATCGAACGAAGTCCTTGTGGCTTATGAATTTGCCTAAATCTCTACCCCCTATGAATTGAGTATGTCAGCACATGGCAACGGACTCGAACATTCTACTACCTCTACATTCACTTCTCCTCGTTGTATACGTTTTGTTCTTAGTCAATGGCGTATTAACTGTAACTCACTTGTATCATATTGCCATGTTTTCCATGTATGACACTTCAAGGCTACTAGACGCATTCAAAAGTAGCCTGTGGTACATATCTTTTATATTATTGGGGCAATGAATAGCTGTTCCTTTGAGAAAATAGCCCAGCGTTTTTATCTCAAGCTGCCCTAGATTCAAAAAAATTATCTTTTTTGGATATGTGAGAAATTTCGAACCTAAAATAACTAATAAGCATCAGCATCATCACTTTAGAACTGTGAAGTGTCTATTCACTGGGGAAAAAGTACTCCACTTTTAGTGGGTGTGTGTGTGTGTGTGACAAAGTCTGCATATGTTCATTAAATGCTATTGGAGAGAAAATGCTTCCACTTTGAATACTCTTTTACTCCACTTATCAGCGCAAATTCTTTTGGCGTTTCCAACGGGCAAATCAGCTAAATTAAATGCTGACGATTTGCTTAACAAGTTTCCACCGTTAGCTTTCTCATCGTTCCTACTAAGTGAATATCATGCTGCAAGGTGTTCAACACCAAAAATATCATTCTGTCGCATTTTATTTTTTTCAATTTGAAGAGTTGAAAAATAGATAGAGTGGCGCAGCCGCCCGTCATATGGAGATTAAATTAAATTCAGGAGAGTATGAATACGAATTTGATTTGTACTGTACAATCTAAACCCCAAAGTCTCCACTATCATTACTCAGCTTCCCCATCCACTGATGCTACCTGCTTTCCAACAGGCAAAAGGTTGGTGCAATTGTTATTATAATATTGATAGTAATTAGAAAATTGCCTATAGAGAACAAACAATGAAGTCGCCCACCATATCTCTCAGGGTCTTTTCCGTGTCCTTCCGGACATTAATGAGTCTGCATGGATCACACGGACAATTTCTGTAGGGACAGGATTTCTTATGCCCCTTCCAGGTCACGGCTACATTGTGGTTCCGACATCTTCGACAGTGTGGACCAGCAACATTCCTCTCAGGAATAAGAAGAGCCGAATTCTGACCAGTTTTGGCACTCGGGTTGTTCATCAGAGATGGTAGAATTCGATTTTCGTCCAATCGGAGTTCACGAGGAAAGGGTAGCTGGAGAAGAGGGTTTGAACGAAGACCTGTGAGACGGGAATAAGAGGAGTTGTCGTCTCGAGTGTGCCTCGAGTTGCCTCTTGAATTGCTGTTGTTACTCCCGAAATTTCCAGAGTGACCTTTTTGATCTCGATAGAGGGCTATTTGCCTGGCCACCACCTAATGAAATGCGACAGAGTGATTGGTTGGAATCCGATTTGTTACTTAATTTGCACGTAAAATTATCTTAACTACAGCTAATAGAATAATTTTTATTCTTAAAGAAATATAGTTACAAAGCAATCACATTTTATGAATCTTATAATGTCGAACCATTAACGATTAGATTACTATTTAATTTTATTATTAATTATTTAATTTTTGGCATAACTTCGAATATATTTTTTAAACTTATCAATGATGGATGATTTTGTATTGGCTTCATAGGATAAGCTTTGTATCTACTTCATTTAATTCATTAAGCATTATTAAATTACTTATTACATGCCATTTCTTCATTAAAAAAAGAGTCTAGTTGACTGTAACTTTGAGTCTAGAAGTTGAATTTTTAATTAGCTAACAGGCGGTTAATTTTCTTCCAAAATTCTCTTTATTTGTGCAGCTTCATTATAATAACTCTGATTTATTATTTAAAATTTGCTGAGTCACAACTTTTCCCAACCTTTTCTATCCTAAAGTGCTTAAAACTGGAGGACAGATTACGAGTGGGTATACTTTGTATGACTGTCGTAGGCTTTGTTAAGCACTCTTCTACTGTCTCAAAGTAATCATGCCCGCTAATGTTTTAAATATTAAAATTTTTGGAACGAACTGGCGACTACTACATTTTTAGGAAAGAGATATTTTTGAATTCCGTAACTATTGTCATCACAAAACGTATTTTTACTCACCTTGCGTCCCTGATCAACTAATCGACATTTTAAACACCGACATTGAAGATAGGGACATGCTCGTTTGTGCCTTTTCACTGGTACCGCTTGTCCATGTGCCTTGCACTTTCGGCACATGTATGATGCTCTTGAAACGACAGCTGAACCAGAACCGGCTTCCATATCACCAGATGCACTTTCCTTTCCAGTATCTTCTGTTGAAGATACGGAGTCCTTTCTACAGCGTCCACTTTTCACTGGGTGGGTTGGAAGGATGTGATGATCCATACGAACACTCGTATGCTGTCGAGTAGTTCCACTTTCGAATGTGGTATAAGTTTCAAAGAGGGAATGCATTGCGTGTGCTCGAGTTAAAGTTCCAGAAGGGTCTGTAGGTGGTGCCACAGGGTGAATGGGTACCATAGGCGGTGAAACACCTGTTTGAGATGGTGGGGGAGGCCCGAAGGCGTGGTGGACTGGGAACGTCGTATTAGGGTTAGCCGACGTGGCTCCAAGACGGGGAATTGTGAATGCGGTATAGTCCGAATTACTCTCAGTGCTTTCAAAGTGAGCCGTTGTGGTGGCACTGAAGTAGGCGGATGTGTTTGCAGTTCCAGTGCCGCAGACGACTCGTCGTGAGGTTGAGGTCGCTGTGAAACCTGGCTCGACTTTGAGGCTCTGATTTAACCAATCTCGAGGTGAAGGATTAGTCTCTATTGCCGCACTAAAAACGACCCAGATATTATTTTAGGAGAGTGGTGATTCTAAAAAATTTGGTTCCCAACCTTGACAATTAGTTTCAGAATTCCTAATGTGGGCGGAATAATACGTATGCTTCAAGAAATATTTCTAAACTAGATATTAGGCTCTATCCCTATATTTCAAATTAAATAGTGACTATTTCAGCAGCAAGAATGAATTATACTTTGTTTCATTGATTGGATTGGAAAATTGGTACACTAATCGCAATAATGGAAAACCTCGACTTCTTTTCTCTTTATCTTAGTAATGTGTTCTAGAAAATTCTCCACTATATGGCTACTTTGTGTGTGTGTGTGTGTGCACCCTGATAATGGAGTGCTGTCCGATACCTTGCTGAACCAAGCCATGTTCGACTTAAGCTGTTTTAAAAAAATGAAATGAAACAGTAATTTTTCGCAACGTATTTGAACTTAAGAAAAGAAACGACAACCTTTGGGATGCCTGCTTGCAAATTTACCTCTGAAATATCAAATTTGTGTAATTCCGCAACTTCTTCATTTCTTTTTCTTGGCACATTTTTTAAAGTTCAATTTAAGTAAACAACCGAAAAAAATATATAATACAATTTTATGATTACAAAGTTTGTTAATGAAAGTATGGAAATAGTCAAGACCATTTCGCTAAGGAAAGCAGAAATTCAAGGAAAAATGTCGAGATATGGGAAGCTACTGAAGTAGTAACGTTTCAGGTAGGTCGTTAAAAATTAGTTTTTTGTAGGAATAAGGTTTTCTGATATCATCTAAAATTACGGAGAAAATCAAGTTGGTATTCGGAAATTGAATGCTTCCAAATAAGTTGATATTTTTGGAACTGACAATTTTAAATCGCATTTCCTTAATTTGAGTATTAAAACTACGATGGGAGTGAAGTAGGACAAATCCCATGGACGAAAGATGGGATGCGAATTAGGGTGGAAGAGGGAGACAGGAAGGGAGAGGTGAGAAGATAAACTATTGGCGCCTTCTAATCCCCCCTCTATCTCTATCACCTCCCAGTTTGAGCAGATCCTCTCACCCTCCCTATTTCACCATCTATTTTGACCCTCTTTAAGGAGAAGGCAAGGTACTATCTAGTCTCCAGGCTCGTACAGATGGTCTCCCATCCCTATTAATAAAAATATTCGACTTTTTGGACAACCAATCAGATCAGCACTCTTATAACATTGATCACCTTCTCAAAACAGATTGACGCTGTTTTTATTAAGAACAGAAAGAAGTGTGCATTAAAATGAGAGAAGAGATACATTTCGAGGCAAAACGGAGCGAAATAAAAGGGATATTAAAAGGACTTGTAACGTACCGATCCATGGATCACTTGAATTGAGATCGATTGTATTTCGGTTAGCTGAGAATTAGTACACAGAGGCGTTGAAGAACAATGGGACAATGTTCGGGTCGGAAATGGAATGAATAAAATAAATTTTGATGAGTTGAGTTGCTTTTGTTTTTCCTTCGTTACAAAGAAACAATGTTACGAGATGGCTTGGCTGAGTGAATATTGTTACAATGGAGTTAGGCAAAGTCACTGTTGGAAAGTCGTTGCACCTTAGTCGCGCATGCCTGAATTCACGAACCAATGAGAGACTTCCTTTCATTCACGCGTGCTGTCGCTTAATCTACCCCCCGATTTCGGTTACTCTACGCGCGCTGACACCATAAACCAATAGGACGCCACGAGGTTGAGAACCAATGAGTGTTGAGGGTAATTGTATAATACATTCTCTATAAAGTGGCATATTATGGTACAAAAATAATTAGGGAGGAAAAAATCTAATGCACTTATAAACTAAATGTTCATTTTATTTTCTTTGTACTATAATTAAATGTGATGAGTGATTGGGACTCAACAAGCGCTAGTCAATTTGCCGATAATATAATCAACTTAAGGGTTCACTTGTTCCTTATGCTGAAAATGGTAATATTTCTTTTACTGAAAATGTCAAGGTGACATGACCAGCTATGGAATTATAAATCAAGAGGAAAATTAATATCCCGACTCCAATATCCGCTGTTCTTGACCCTCAACTTTTCTCCTACCTTAGAGGCCTCGATTATGTTCTTTTATTCATGATATGAAAATGACCAACAATTATCCTTAACATAGTAACCTCTTTCAAAGTGGATCAGGATCAAAGAAATGTTTGCGAGCAAAAGATATAATAATTTCACGTCACAGGCTGATAGCTTATGAAATATTGTCAATTTCACCCCGGAATATTTAAGAGTTGCATTTTAGTACACAAAATCTAACTCCGTATTTGTCAAAACACTACATTTTGTCACAGTAACAATATGCGAACTTTATGTATGTTTCGACTTAAATATGGTGTCATTTGGAAAAAAAACGTTACACAATTACAAATTGGAATAAATTCAGACCAACAGATGGTGAATTCAGGGAGGGAGGGAGGGAGGGAGGGAGAGAGAGAGAAAAGGGGAACACCTCACGACTACACAACTTCGAACTTTCCCATCTTACGGGAACACGTACTGCAAAAAAGAAAAATGGTAAGGGATTGGGAGGACCCAACCTGCTCCTTCGAGGGCGATTTTGTGTAGTGTCGCGAAGATGTGTATGTGTGGGGTAGTAGGCTGCGAGTGCGTGTGTGTGCAGGTATGAAGATGGGTAGACGAACGTGCTCGTGTGTTTGGTGTCCATTTGGGACGAAAATAGCTCCACAAGTTTCTACTCCCCCTTAACCTAACTGGCACATTCTGCTCACCTAATCATTCGCCCTTTATTTCCCCTAATTTGACAAGTATTCGCCTCAAGATCAGCATTAATTCGGCCTAAATGAATAGCAAAACCCGATCAATTATTGCAATCTGAAAAGCAGCGCTTGACAATTGTTAGTAAATGGCACAAATCAGTCGTTCACTAATTGATTTAATGATTGATTTTAAATTTAGCAATTATATATTAAACCTTAATGGTCCTAGATGCTCTATATGTTTCCCATCTTATCCAAATGGACTTCGCTTTACTTATTTTGCAACATCTCTAAAATATGTGGCATTTGCGAATGAATAGATGTCAATGTGCATTTAGATATTACTTAGTGCTTTACAGACTAACATTTGGGTATTTGTTTTCCAGATGTGTTAGAGGTGTTCACTCACACTACGCCTCCTTGAGAAGTTCACTCATATTCGAGTCGGCATTGAGATTGGATGATGACTGGAATACATCTGAACCGTTGAAGAGATTAACTTGTACTATTATGATTTGAATGATCATTGAAGAAGATCGACCCTATGATTACTGTTCAATGATCCTTACATACTGCAAAGATAATCAGGCATAAACTAGGGAAGTGTAGTGTAGACTCCGAGGGAGCTGTGACTAGAAGAAGGTAGAATAACAGACCATTTTCTCGAAAATCTGCGTTAGAAAAACTTTTAGATGTTACAGTCTCCTTCAAGAAGCTTGCACTCAATGAAGGCCTTCGCTACTACAAGCAGATGTAAAGTTCTCACAGAAAGTGAAATATTCTGCAAAATGGCAAACAATGTGGTTCTTCTCAGATGAAAATAGGCGTTCCCAGAATCAAATGTACCACAGGTATAATAACAGATGGCTTGAGCTGCATACGGTCCACAGGCCACTCTTCGAGTTATGAGACTTAATTTCCTTAAACTGTTTCTGGTTTCTAGATTTTTATCTTCCCTTCCACCGACGATGATCTCACATTTTTACAGAGGAGCTGGGATTGAATTCAGATGTAACGTGGAGTTGCTGACCACTGTAGTAGTTAAGTCCTATTACTCTTAATAGGTCCTATGTGTGCGGCGGCAGATTCGACCCCCTGCCACACCTGGATGAAAAGTCGCAAATGGCCAAAGTCAATTTTTACGACTACACAAGATTTCAACCCGATGGACTATTATGTAAGCATTGGGTACTGTCAATCGGTTAAGGGACAGATGGAAGGAAGTTTTAGGGACCCCTCCGGGAGAAAGTGTCCAACCAGCTGGCCCCAGATTCCGAGTTAGGGTCACGATTGGAGCAAAACCCATTGACACCGGTGGGATTTTAAAGGTATTCAACTTAATAGTCACCAGACATCCTTTCTTCTTCCGATGGGATTCTTGAATTCCTCCCTTGTACCATATCTGTTTTTTTAAATTAAAACCCTTACATAGAATATACTTCCATGGAATTCGTATTCCATGAACTCCCCACCAACCTTCTAGATCGTCGAGTGAATTCATGGCCAGAATATCTGGAGTCTAGTTAAGGGTTAAAATAAGCTGGATGCTATACACTTCAAGACTTCTTTCTTGGAAAGTTGGATTTTACCAACTTGCAAGGCTTTACTATCAGAGTACGTTAGTTGAAAACATAATTTAAAATTAACGAACTTAAAGCGTTAAAATTAGTTTTAAATTATGGTTCAAACGTTTTCGGTCAAAAAAATGAAAGAAAATTGATAAGTATAAAAAAATATGAATATTCTTAATGCCACTTTTGAACATTTGCAACAATTTGGTGAAAATCAGAACTAGGTTAGAAGCCAAAGAGAGGAATTATGAACCGCAAGAATAAAGTTGTAGAGGTCACTTTTTCAGCATTTCTCCTTGCACATGCTATGAAAGCTCCTGACCAACCCGGTTGGTCAAGTGAAGTGCAGGGTTTAATGTTTCTTGTGAGAAAAAAATTGATCCCTAATCGCCACGCTACCAGCTCATTGATCAACTAGTAAAACACCTTTTCCGAAAGCTATTCAATTTTTCATCGGCACTTCACTTTAATTTCTGCTCAATAAATCTTTTTAGAATAATATAAATTTTAGTAAAATATATATATAAATTTAATGGGTTCCAGGTTAATTTCACCCCTCCCCAGAAACTATATTCTTCAAGTCACCCACTTGCTGATTCAATTTATTCAGTTAAACTAAGTTGAATTCTACACACTTAAACAGGCAAAATATGCAACAGGGCATATCACAAAAAGGGAAGAAAAGGAACGTGTTAACCACCGCTAGAGTAGCATTTCCAGAATCAACAAGGGCGAAGTAGCAATAGTGGTAGCGCGGAGCTCATTATATCGTTACAAATGTAGGTCGAAGTGAAGGTGGTGAAAAGGGAGTTTCACTTGTTGTTGAGTCGCTGTGTTCAATATTCCTCCACCGCCTCTCCCCCTTTCAGTCTCTTACTTTGTCTTCCCAAACTTAACTCCTCCCCTCCCCCACCCTCCTCGAATTTATTGGCAGACATCATCTCCCCCCTCCCCCCGCCCTCCCCTGGACGCACCCACAAATTTGTTACAATTAAACATGCGCGCAAAAAACCTATTTCGTTTTGCTGGAATGGAAATTGTGCACCCAGGAAAAGACACGGACTGTGTCTGCGCGATTGTATTTAAATGTGGTGGGGGTATATATATACATATACATATGAATGATATGGAGTACTTTCATGGGGGATTGATTAGTCCGGGCACCAGGACTATGCTCACTGGAGCTTAACGTGATTCACCCGGAAAAAAATTATAATTGAAGAATGAGCATCAGTAAGTCGTACGTATTAACAGGATTTTTTGCTTCTTGACATTTGGCCGCAAGTTTCTTAGTGGTATAGATTAAAGTACTGAGTCGAGAGAAGGTGGTTTTGGAACCATACGGTGGACATGAGCTTTCCTACTTCAATGAGGTTTTATTCATGGAGAAGTGCATTTTCAATACTATTCATAACTACAACAAATATTAAGCATTGAGTATGCAAGCACCGATTACACTCAACGATTAAATCTTTCAAGTCGAAGGTTACAGGTTTGTACCTCATTGATGAAATTTTATGAACGTATAGATTAATGGAAAGGTTAGTAGAAGGCCAGTGAAGACTAAAAAGCTTTACATTTAATTGGCTGAGCGAATATTACTGAGGTACATCGAATAATATTTTACTTGAAGCATTATAACAAATAATCTATTATTTGACAGCATGTATGCAAATTCGATTTGTTAAAGAAAGGAAGTATGAGTGGCCATTACTTCCGTATGTACTTTTCAAAATGGTTTTGAAGAAGGAACTAACAAGCGACTTTATTAATATGGTCATATCGATATTTTGTTGGAATATATAGATACATTCCTAACTAGAATGGGCTCAATAATATAATGGGTTAGCACTTCAAGCAGTGGATTACCACATATTTGTCAACGTGTCCATTTGAAAACCGCTTCAAAACTCTTCTTGGGAATGGGAGTAACATTATGAGGTGCCTCTAGTTAGAAACTCGAGTTCAGGTTTAAAAAATTGTGGTTGATCTTTCTGCTCATTGGCTATTGAAATATTGGTTTCTGGCGCTGAAGACCCGCGTGCTAACCAATGCGGACTACCCCCATATGTGATCGTGTAACCCCACTCATATACGATAATGCCTGCAGTAATCACAAGTGCCTCACTTAGTATAACTGCGGTCATGACAGAAGAATTTAATTAATTAAAATGAAATGGATAAGAATTTCCCATTTTGCTAGTTTTTGCTTCCCCTTTTTCGTAAATTTTATTTGGCAAAAATTAAACATGAGAAAACCCTTCTCTACCAAGGTAAAAATTGTGCCATTGAGTCACTCTGTTTAAAATCATTTATTGTGCCCAAATACTTCTATAAACTCCCAACTTAATCTGAGTCCAATTTTAAGGCGTTTGCTTCAGCACCAGTGCAAGTCCGAAGGCATCCGTCCAAAGAAGAGATTATGGACCACTTTATGACCAAAATTTGAAAGTTGCGCTCCTCTCTCAACGGGGCCTCTCTCGCCCCTATTTTGTTACACCCACCTACTTCTCACCTGCCCAGCATCGCCCGAAAACGCTTTTGCCTCTCTCTTTTCAATCCCACACTTCTCCCCTGGTAGTAGTAGTGCCTGAGTCGAAAGGAGAATGACTCACAACTCACTCACTCAGCGGGGTAAAAATATTCCACCCAACCTTATTCTCCCCCTCCCCCCTCCGTTCCCCATGGGATTCGTTGTTAAATGGAGGTGGTGGAGAAAGGGTACCACTGTCATTCCCCATTGAGGAGAAAGAAGACTCACGTATTCCCGTGTTGCTGCCACTGGGCGGAGAACAATAGGCGGTACCTGGGCAATGAGAAGACAGAGGAGGGGGGGGGGGAGGGGGAAGGGGAGCGGAGGGGGGATTGGGTGGATTGTAGAAGCATTAGTAGCAGCAGAAGTAGTATTGTTTTGAAACTTTTTTAGGTTGAGGCCACGTTTGAGTGATCGTTTGGAAGACACAGAGAGGCAAATTTGTTAGCATTTAAGTGCCAGGGACTAAAGTCTTGCAAAAAGCGAATGGCGTTTGACAGAACGACTAACAGACTGCAAAAATGTATTGACTTAAAAGTGGATAATAGCATTTTCATACTCGAAAGTAAAAGAATTTATTTATGTTTACATCTGTGCGAATGTCAATATCAGGTAACGGGATGCTCTTGCCTTACAATTTTCGCGTTAGCTGCAAAGGTAGCACATCAGAAGCTGGTCAAACAACCACTCTCCACATCTTTTGCGCTCCCAAAGAGAGACAATCTTTTGTCAATGCAAACTTCATCACCAACGCTCTAGAATTCAAAGCACTTTGGAAAAATATCGAAATGAACGAAAAAATTGCTGATTGTCAAATTTGTATATTTGGATATTCATTCCGCTCTGCCTTCGGTTTAACCAAATATCCCAACGATCAAGGGGAAATAATTTTAAAGTAGATCACATTGTGGCTTTTACACCACAAATACGACCTTCGATCATATCTGATTCAATTATTCCTATTTGTGCGGTGTCCGAGATACAAAGTCTAGACAAAGTATGGATATCTTTTTCGATAATTTTAATTTTTAAAATGGGAAACTTTTACATATTCAAATCGAGACTTTTTGTCAGGCCCAATTGGGGTTAAGGCTCTCAAGCGAATTGCACTACTTGGTGTATAAAAAACTTTAAGGCAAGTGTGTGATGATTGCATTCAATTTTGGCTTTCCTTGTGAATTATTACTTCCATCGGAATCCAAATCGTCGGATATTTGGTGAAAGAATTCATGCGAGTTTAAAAGATCTAGATCACGTCTAACAGTCATTTTAAGTGGATGATACTGACTTACACAAAATAGAAAGGTATGTTAAACAAGATTCCGGTCAAGATGAACTCAAACTCACTGACATTGTCCTCCTGGGTTACCGCGATCCCTTACATCCATTTTAACAATTTTATTACAAATTCACTTGAAGTGAGTGATGCAACAATGTGGATTGAACGCAAAGTACATTTGAGTGAATAGGCGGTCGATAGTTGACCTTTTAGTTCTCTTCATGATGCTGTCCACGAATCCTGCCAGACAATTACGATCTGTTTAATCTACTTCAATCAAATCAAGAGCCCTGTCAATAGTAGCTAGCACCCGAGTTCCTAATTTGCTTCATCAATGACAAGTCCACTACACTGACCTAGTAGAAGGTACTTTGGATGGAGAACAGGAGGTCGACCATGTACTGGTCACTTTCCCCTATCATGCTTCATCCTCCATCATGCTTCATTGCTCCTGACTGCAAGCTGACCCGAAAGTGGACCAGATATTAGTGATGATACTGTTAAGGGTGGAGGGGTGGGGGATGGTGGCTGAGTATTCTCCCGCATCAAGCGCCAGTGTCTGAATCACAAGCCGAAGAGTTGGGTTTGCGTACAATTTATTACCACTTCTAAAGCGGTCCCAATTGTGGGACACATTTAAAGATGGTGTAAAAGTGACCCTATAACGGGTCGCTTAAGAAAGTCAGTAAAGTCGGCAACTCCAGATGATGTGAGTAGGATTTATCGCCAGTAGAGATTGAGGCTTTTAATAATGTATATAGCAGTATGGAACTGTTACTAAGGCATAAGTCGCATTAATTGGGTGTTTTAACTAAAGCTACTTTTAAGTTTTCTAGTGACCGTAATTTCACTCACGCGTCACAGTAATCTATTTTCACAAATTCTTTTCTAAGAGAAGGAATATTTCATCTGTCAGAGTGTGGTCTCAGAACTTGTCCAATTTTTTAACGCTCAAGCTTGACTGCTCAGCTTTGCCTCTGGAGGTGGCAAAAGGAAGATAGAAATTTGAATGAAAGGCACACATTTCCACAATTCCACTCCGTGTTGAAATACAGTAATGGTAGCTTAATTGGTGCTTTTCTTTCTACACTTCGGAATGATTTGATTATTTGATTTAAAGACATGCCCTTTCAATTAATAATAACAGTCGTTAATAGGGGGGAATGATAATGCTCGTTGAATAAAGATGAATTGAAAAAACGTCATTTTCGAATTGTCAAGCAAGAAAATTATTTGTCAGAGGTTTTGCGCCTAACTACCATATTTGACGATACCGTCATGTCAAATTGACGACTTTGCTGTGTTTTTTCAACGATTGGGTGTATAGCATTTGATGTAATATGTATTTGGAATATTAAGAGCATTTTATCAGATTTTTTTATTTTGAGAAAAGATAAATTAATGATAATTTCAATTAATAATTACAATTAATATTACTACAACGAATTGTCCTTAAAGTAAAGAAACGCACTTTTGAGGGAGCAATTGAATGAATGACAGGCGCTTGCCCAAGCAGAGTGTGAGAAAAGGCATTAAAGAGGTGTAAGCCCCCAGAGACAGGCATGCATGCCACGAAGACTCAAATTAGATTGCCTCATATTTCAGACACCGACCACCATCTGGCGTTGACAGACGGTGACAAAAGGGGTATGGGGCCAAGTGACGCGTTGAAACACCTCTGTGGTACAAATGATTTGACATCTCTCCCAGGGGACCGGTGTTTATAGATGAGGGTTTTCGTAGCGTAGTTAATGGCCGAATATTTTGGGGAGCACTTTCAATGGAAAACTGAAATTAAAAGACTCCAAACAGAGTTTGGCTTTGTTAATCTCGTGACTTGGTTATCCTTTATTGTTTCCTCAATCTACAGTTCAACCATCGTCCCCCAGATAATATCGTTGCTTATTACAAGCTACTTTCGTCTAGTAAGATATGTCATTATTTCATGAATCTTGCAATGCAAGAAAGTTCTGAATGCTCGATTTGGAGGTCCAACATAGTTAAACAGATATTATGCGATTGGGTAAAGATGGGGGATTCAGGTAGATTGAATACTCTGTACAAGAAAAGAAAAATAACGAAGGCATGAAATGTGCAAAGCAAACTGAACACATGTTCGTGTATTTATGATGATAGCCGCTCATCTTGAGTGGACACAACGTACGGAAATCTGTAAAGTTAAAAGTTTAAAATTATGAAGAGCGGACGATTTTATTAGATCATTTAACTTTTTAAACATTGGGAAAAAAGTAAGTAAAGCAACGCTCGTTAATACGAATTTAATTGCTCCAAACTGTGGGGGGCGGTTGGCGAAATTTGAATTTTAAAATTGGAATTGTCCACATGACCCGAGTGCTCCAAATCAAATGAAGTGGGACTCCACCGATACCTCGACGTTGCTCTCTGCATCCTTTTGATCTCCTCCCACCTCCACCACCCCCCCCCTTAAAGATTTGCTTGATTCAACTGAAATTGACGTTTGTTGCTTTTCAACGCCAAAATTTCCACAAATGTTTACTTTTCTGTGGATAATTATATCATAAAGAGATTGCATATTGTGCCATTTATACAAGTGAATGTACACCTATAAGTGCATAGTTTGTTAATAGGGTGGAAAGATTTTGATCGTGAAATTATGGACCTCTGAGCCCTCCCTCCTTCTCCCCCTCCCACTTTTCTGCCGCCACTTTTGATATTCTTAATTCTCTTTCACATAGAACCTTCTTTAGAATTACAAGATGCTGCCAGTTTCATCTACTTCAAAGTTGATGATTGTAAGCAGCCGAATTGGTGGAGCAAAGGCTTAATTCCCTTTAAAGTGCGCTTATTTTCTTAATTTAAATTTTTATTTTTAAAAGAGCACGAATCTTTCAAATATTCTAGCTATATAATGATTCTATTGCGTTATGATGTTTATTATGAAATATGGAGGAGCAAAGTGCTGAATAATATTTAACATTTTACCCAAAAGAAATGATATGAACAAAAAGTTAAGTTTGATATTTCAAAAACCAATAATTCAAGTTCTATTCTGATGTTGATAGCAATCGCAATTCAGCATGTTCAAACCTTCTGGAACTGCGATAGTTGTGAGACTCCACTCCCCCCCCCCCCCCCACCCCAATCAACGTACTTAATCACCTTATCAATTCAGTGTGTCACCTGAATTCTGCTTTGGGGAAACGCCAAGCTAAAAATAATGGTAGTCATGGCCACTCTCCCCTCTCTTATATAAATAGAACGTTAGCATGGCCTCCAGCACGAAAAAGACTGCTCTGCACTTGATGTAGTGAAAGATCGTACCAACTAGGGAGGCGTTGAAATAGAATACCCACGTGGACAACCTCAAATAGGAAGAAATAAGCATGGAGAGCGTTAATTATTCACAAAGGTATTTGTTTAGTTCCAAAATTAAATTACAATATTAAATTTATTTGAAATTAGACTTACTGCGATTAAAATTTCACCAAATGTCTTTACTCTACTAGCGCTTTAAGTGGATAGAGCTGAAGATGCGAACAAATCAGCTGGCCACTAAGCTCTGAACTCAGCCAGAAACTGAAGGAATGAGAAGGAAGAAAATTGAGCGATACAACAATCAGTTATTAAAAAAATCATATTCACTAAAAGATGCCAACATAATTCAAAACCAAGTGAGGTTTTTGACAGCTCGACTTCATTCCATACTTGCTATTACTTCCTACCCTAATAGGAATACTTTACTGTTTCATATTCTCCTGCTGCGTAGCCAATTCTAAAATCGATATTTTAAATTAAGACAGGCTTTTTAAGCCCTTCACATTTGCAATACCATTGATAAATATACTTTTTGTTTGAGGTAGTCAATGGAAACCGACAAGGGCTAGTAAATATATGTTTGTCAAATTTCCAACAAGTGGGGCAATAATCTTTCGGTGATAAACTTGAAATGCACTCCTGATAATTGAAGTTGGCTACTCAATGTCGAACATTAATAAAATATGGCTCTTATAAAATCATTCCTAAATCGTCCTAATAATGTTTGATTAATGCTCAGATGAATTATGAATATGAAGATTCCAATTGGCACTGCAGTTCAGTAGTTCTACTGAAAACTCATAAGTAGAAACATTTAACAAAAATTATCATGCTTTTATTCAAATTATGAGAGCTTACAAAGCAGTCTGATGAAATTTCACCTACCTGCATGGTCGCTAACAATTAATTCAATTCAATAAAAGTGGGATGGTAGAAAATGCCCTGATTAAAAATGGAGGTTGAATGATGATGGCTTTAAATATTTCGACTTGAGGGTCGGCAAAGTGGTTGAAGATATATAATATCATTGATCATAACACGAGCAAAGCATTGTGCACTTTTATCAAACTTGTCCTAACCCATAGCTGTCTGTCTAAAGGTGGATTACAATAGATTAAACTGAGTTTAGAACACTGCTCAAGGAAGGAATGCTTGAGTTGTAAAGCCAAGGGCAATATAACTCCGAAATTGGTGATTATACTTATGAGCTTGTATTCACAGAGAAGATGGCGTATTTATAGAAGAGTTACAGAAGTTTTACTTTTCAAAAGCTGGCTCCTTTAATTATATACGAACAAAGTACTGGTTACGACAACTTTGAGGATGTGTGAAAGTGGCATTGAGAACAGAAAGAGGATGAAAGTTGGATGACGCATCAATTAAGTAATTATATTATTATTGTATTATTAAAAATCAATCATAACTGAAAGATGTATGCAAAAAAGAAATTACATGTAGATTCGCGATGTCCTCAATTGTATTGTTAATGAAATTGAGAGGAGAAGGCACTTGTGGAAAGATCACCAAATGACTCAAAGATGATTTGCTAACTGATGGACATCTCCGTCTGGTAAATGGAAACTAAAGAAAGTATTAGAAAACTCGCTACCTAGATTACACCAGCTGAGAGCAAGGCGATAGTGGGAAAGTACAAGTCTGTAGAATGTTAAAAGGAAACAGAAGTTGGTCTGGTACTACTGGAGTTCAGACGAAGTGAAGTTCTTTTGATTCCCCAATTCCCACTCTACTCCCTAATCCACAATTCTCTCTCAAATTGCGAACATGTCTAACTATATGAACCTTCAGTTATCATAAGTTTACTCTGTTTCTCAGCTTATAGAGCTAAAACTACCCAGACTCTGTCAATATGATTGCAATTCTGGAAATGCATACGACTACTTTATCTAACTTAGCTAACGCAGCAAATTAAAAAGCATATGATTGCTAAAACATTTTTTTATTTCTGAAATCTACATTTTTCCATTGAACTTTAGGATATGGCTCAGTAGAAAAATTGACAGAATGACGAATCTCTACAAAATCTTGGATCATGGGCTGCGTTCTAACATTATCCTCTATTTATTCCTTAATAAGACGAAGTTTTTACTATTTTGCGAAATGTAGAATTTAAAAAATATCGACGCACGTAAATTTTTGCCATTGAAATTTACTTCAAATTTTGTATGTGCTTCTCTCATTATATTTACAACGGTCACCTAAACTGATAAACATATTTTGTCCTGTCATGGTTTCTAAAAAACACCGTTTGGTCATGAAAATATTCTTACTTCATTGATCTGAGTGCCAAAACCGGATGAAACAGACCATAAAAGCACACTTGCATTCAGACATTCTTCCATCGACCAACTATTGGTACCTCTGCTCGGCACTTTAGTAACTCTGGGAGGATTTATGGATAGATGGAGAGTTTTACCATCTCTGAATTTACGATTTTGCCCTAAGGGTATTTCATTAAGAGGTTAGAATTGTACTATGTGTAAGCCTATTTTTCTTCTCAAAATGAGATATTTCAAACTATTTGAGTCTCACTTTCCATTCAACTTTCCCTATGTCCCTACTAGTCCCGATGGAGTCAATGATGGGACCTTTAGAAGAAAGAAGCAAAAATTGGTTCATGGAATTTTCTAACAAACGTCTTTGTTGGCTATCCTGAATATCATAATTTTTATTAACAAGACTATTCATTTAAACAACTTCGATGGTATATTGTTAGATTAAACGACGTAGGAGCCTGTGCCTCTGGTGAGCCTTAAAAAATATGTATGTGCTTACGTGTTAAATGCCTTATCAAATAATGTAAATATTTACCTTTATGATTGCATGGTTTTGTCTGTGCAAAAAAATGCGATTACCAAGTAATGAGTTGGAAGCAATACTCTTTGATCATTGTTTTTGACAACCCAATTGTCATTGAAATTGCTTGTTTATGTCAGATACTTATAGTTATTTAATATTTTAATGTAGCGCAAATTTGTGAAATATATTTACAACGATCCGATTCCAAGATTAGCTCATAAATTTCGCGATCATTTATAGCTATTCTTAGCTTCTTAATGTGCTGGCTATTTGCAGACAAAGCGGATTAGAATTGCATGACCTATCGCTCAAATTAATCAATTGATTACTACCTTCCAAATTTAACTCAAAATCCAAATTTTTATGTTTGAAATGTCAGCAGAGGTCACAATGAACTGCGCGATTTAAGCAGATGTCAACAAACAAAAGGAAGGAATATTCAACCGAATAATGGTACTCGCATTTTATTGGAGCATTCATTTAAATAATTTCAACCATTAATTTCTCTGTTAAGTCTCACTATTCCGTTCAAATAAACGAACCAATGAAATGAGAGAAAATGAACTTTATAACGATATGGCCAACAGTTGATTGGTCATGTAGATCTGAACGGCTTCCTAAATTGTGTGCTTTATGAAGGGAACTTGTCGAAGCAAGGCTTTGCGTAGACACCAACATATTAAAATACTGTGTTTTTAGACGAACTATTTTTACCCCAAAAAAGACATTTCGGCTTCATAATTCTTAACAATAACTATTGGGAAAAAAATTTTTAATACTTTCTTTATGCAACAAATTTCTTATAATAGCAATTATTGGAAAGACTAAATTTACGATAATATCAGCAAAGAAGCTCTTGTAGCGGATACTATAGAATAAGCCTTTGACTAGACCTTAACAATCCTCAGGAAAGTTAAACTAGATGCAGACCAAGACAAGTGACCTCTGGCAAAATGGCTTCAACTATGGCGAAAACACAGAGCATATACACAGTAAATACCGTTTATGACAAATATGTTCAACTATTGGCGTGTTAGGGCATTAAATACAATCAGTCTACTGCTAGATCGCATAAACTCGATTCCTACTTGGCTGAGAGGTTTCCGCACGCACGACCGCACTTTTAGAATTAGCTAGTATGAGATCAGCTTTGATAACGTTGTGTTTTCATTGCATAAAAGGTGTACGCTATCTTTAAATATCCAATTACTAAGAGTCGTTTTTATGCATTATATAATGGTAAACTTGTTTATGGGGCAAAATTCTAATAAGTCAGTTGGACTCAAGTGACATTATCTGACATATTAAGAATAGAGGAACATTTGGTCAGATGGGGAGAAATGGGAAGGTCGACTTTAAAAAGTTCATTGTTCTCCTCTTTAGTGAAAATGTTTGTCAACTACTTGTTTAGCCTTTAAGGAGGACTACTTGTCAAACGGACAAAACTTGTTATGCAAAATATGCTAATCAAATTTCGTTCATTAAGGAATTGATTGCTTACTATTTCAAAAAATTACCGAGGATAAAATTCCTTGTGGAAATATACAATGGTTGATCTTTGCAACTCACAAAAGAATTAAAGTCGATTTTGATTTAAAATGCCTTATAATTAGAAGTGTGAAATCTAACAAACGAGTGTTGCTTTGTCATCATTTTAGACTGTCTTGAATTTGAACATTTAAACTCTCTGATTTCCTCTGAAATATTTCAGCAAGAACGCTTCCAAAGGTGGAATGGTTAACTGAGAGGTCCCTGCACTCACGACAGCATATGCTGCCTAACGCGATCAGCAGCAAGGCAGCACTTGATGGCTACAAGACCAGTAGTACTCCATCCGTTCCAGAATGTTCGAGCGCGCGTGTCACTAAACGTTTCAGCCATTTTGGCGAATTTGTGGCAATAAGTTATCGCAATAACAATTTCAACATGTATTATGCTCTTCTTACCGGCTAGGACATTGACCTTCCGACTATAAGCAATCCCACACTATAGAATCGGATTTTTACTTAAGTGCGAAACCTCAAGTTTATTTATAATAAAGTCAAAATAATAATGTTTAGGATTCTTTTTCAATCAAAATTTTGGATCTGCCAAAAATAGGACAACCCAAATTTTATTACATTAAAAAATTCATAAATAGTTTAAGACCACTGAACCTACTTTGCTACCTTGCGGCAACGAAGAAATTCAACAAGAGGAAAAGAGGAGTATTTTTAACACCGTAGTTTGCTATCTGCATAATTGCACACGCAAGTACCCACCATCTAGCACATTTAGCAAATACTTAAATTCTGAAAACGATTGACGATAATTAGTTAATTAAATTTTTTGAGACAAAATTCATCCAAATTTACCCATCACTATGCTAGTGATCTAATAGATAAACCAGTTATCCTTCGCATCCATCTTTTAAAGTAAAATTGCACTTCTTATATACTATTAAGGAGGTGCGCTATAGACTGACCTCCACGTGATGCACCCTGGGCAACATATATTCATACGCAAAAAGTTTGTAAACCGGCAGTTGACTTCAAACTACCTAGACCCGACTCTGTCATATTCGACTACTTCCACAGTACTCACCTTACCTTACCTTTTTCTCTACCTTTGTGTCTGTCTCTCGCTTACATCTGTGAATCACTCTTCTGTTTCCCTTCTCGACTTTTTAATATGACTTTGATGTTCCTTCCCTCTGTGAAGCCCGAAGTGAACTAAAGGGCTAATGGTCACCATCATAAAGCCTGCCATTTGCTATAAATAAACAAACTAATAAGTCAAGGTAATTATAAGCATTTATTATGAAGCTTAATCGAATATTATTGGTGCACTCAAGGGTAGCTCACGTCCTCCATCGCTCGCGCTGCCTCTGATTACCGATTACTGACTCGTTGCACTCACGCTACATCGCCCCCAAATTAGTGGCCAACCAGATAGCTAAGTGTCATTTGTTACGCATTCAGCCCATTATAAGTAACTTCAATTTTTTAAAGGGAAATTATCTGTTTCAAGCTATAGGTCTTCCCTCTTTTTCTCCTTCTTCTTCTTCTTCCCCTTCCGGGGTCTGAGTAGCTGTGCCTTCATGAAGTGACAACAGGTCATTATAAAAGTGTCCCTTGCTTCTCTTTCGAGTTCGAGTCGCCAATCAAAACAAAGGCCTAAGTTCCTTTAAGTTAGTAATAATCACACTAAATGCAACAGGAGGAAGACATAGTCTGCAGTATTCTTATTCTTAATGCAACTGCTGATATCCCTCCCCCTTCCCACCTCCCAGAAAATGGAACCGTTTTTAATGGAATCTTTCATTCACTCTTCGCACCCGTTTCATATGTCGGGATTAATTTGATCATTTTTAAAGCCTTATCCAAATGACTAGCTGTTTTTCCTTAACTCTACACTATTATTTTAACTCCTCCCATAGTAAAAAAACAAATGTCTAGTTCCCATTTATTTGGCAGCCTTTACAACATTTCCAGTAATCTTAACCGGTACTAAATGAATAGTTATCAGGAAACGCTGCTCATAATGTTGGTTCAATTCATTGATTAAACTGAAAATTTTCTTTGCCCTTTCTTGGCCTAATTGTCACATCAAGTCAGCTTAAAGGAATCCACTTTCATGACCGTGCGTTGCTTAAATTAGGTCATCGAACCAGTTAAACTTCCACTCCACCCTCACGATATCAGTGTCCAACACATAAGTGCCTGCTAATTCTCCCCTCCTCTCTCTTTTCTATGCGATCCTTCAACACACCTCTGGTCTTCTTGATTCAAGGAGGGTGGCCGTGTCCTACTAGGCCTTAAGATGAATGTTATTTTAAGGGAGATGCTCCGAAGCCTTAAGTTGTTATATGGGGCTTGAGATTGAAACTAATTTATCCATCTAGAATCTTCTAATCTCATAACAGTGTATGACAGAACGAAAATGTGGGGCAGAACGAAATGGAAGGCTAATCGGTTTGGGCTAATTTATGCGTTAAACGATTATCTGTTGATCACTTGATAACCAACGCCACATTAATAAAAATTATAATGAACTAATCTGTAAAATTTTCATCGAATTAAACTTATCATTTGCACTTAGGAAATTATTTACTGAACATTTTCCCCTATATTTCCTAAGGCACTTTTGAAAGCAAATTAATGTACACTTTGGCACATGATAATAATTCACTCTTTTACCTTCCTCAGTTCAAGTCTCACTTTCGTCCTCGAATTTTTCCGTGCCTGCTTCGAATTTAATTTTAACCTAACTGAATTGAATGTTGTAGCAGATTGCTGCACTCTAATAAGCCTCGATTTATGCTCAGTAATCTCTATAGCAAACTCTTCTAGTTTGAAAAGGCTCCTAGGATTAGCTCAGCTACACAAAGCTATAGAAGAGACAAACGTATGCCGTGGAACACGTTTATTTTGGACTGTGTTTATGTTGGGTGTGCGTACGTTAGGTATGTGTGTTTATGACACGGAGCAAAATCATTAACTACTGTTTGGGTACGATAACAGTGAAATGACTATTGGGCGTTGATTGGTCGAGAGGTCTCTGCACTCATGACCTCATTTGTTCCCTAGTATGATTGGCATCACGTCCGCAACATCCCAGTGTTTGAGCGTGCAAGCGCTTCTTTGCTTTAGCCATATCAGCGTTGTGTCCCCTACGAAGTGTTATATTAGCTCACCTGTTGACTGAAACTTCTATGTGGGCAATGAAGTGCCTTTCCTTTGTATTGGCTGATCAACTAGGGATTCTTGATAGAATTTTTATTGAATATTTGGTTATTCTAGAATCAGGAGCCACGCATAATGCTCAAGTATTGTTGCTTGTCTCTAAGCAATTCACTGATAATGTATACACTATTTAACTATGTCTTATGCTTATAAGTTGGTATTGCAAGCTAATTCGGCAACGCAGATTCAACTCCTAACACCGTCTTGACTGTGTAAACGCCTCCTTCCCCTCTCCCACTCCCCACTTTAGCATCAGCTTCCCTTACCCGAATTGTGGACTGTCCAAATTCTATGCTTAATTCAAATACTAGTCTAAACACTACTTTGCCCTCAAAATTAAGCCTAAATATCCATTACTACACATTTCTAATGCTTTTCATTATTAATACTATTTCTCATAGAAGAATCTCATCAAATGATTGCCTCATTTAATCCGAATGCAAAGGCCAATCCTAATCTATTCAATGCAAATATCAGGATGTTGAAAGGATGTTAATTAAATCGAAGACGGCGGTGCTAGACTATTTGAAGGCTGTTTACTACGTGACCATGCATTGGCTCAGTGTTTTACTTCGTAAATTAGCGGCATAGAGAGTATTTATTGAACTAAATTTTGAAATAGTCAAAAAAATTTGTTTCTCTGAAGTAATGAAAGAAGAAACGGGATAAAGACATTAAATCAGAGAGGAGGTTGTGATCATTATTTAGGTAAGCAGTTTAGTGTTCATGGTTAGAACCTGGTAAATCCTCGAAGATATCTTTGACCGTAGTGACCTCGCCTTGTTTGATGACCACACACAAATCTGGATGCCGTTTGGCAATTTCTGTCGGCTGCACCTGGAAGGCTTTTCTCACATCCTTTTCGCCTGGAAGATCGTGGGTTTGACAAGCAGCAGTGTAGAATGTATACGTGTCCCTATCTTCTAACTGCAAAGCGCAAAGACTGTTTGGACATGGCAAGAAACGATCCAAAACCCACGTGATGCCATCACGGCCGGGGAGATTGTATTCCACAACTTTTGGCTAGAGGTAAACGAACCATTATTTAGGTAATAAACAAAAATGACAATTCTTATCTTAATTCGCGTCACAAACTTACCCATTCACTCTGCGCCAAACCCTCGTAACCAATTCTCATAACCCCAGCATTATCCATCCAGAAGATTAGTTCGATTCCAGCAACTGACATAAATCTGTGTACTGAGTTCTTTTCGAAGTAGCCAATGTCACCACCCCACAGATATAGAGGAACGGTATTCAGCTTGGCAAACTGGAAAATTTATTGCGTGGTGTTATCTAACTTATAAACTTACGTTCTCCGCAAGAATAGACTGTCCTTCATAAAGGGCCAACTCGGGACTGAGCACCTCTTTATTCAACAGAACTGATCTTTTATCAATCCATCCTTTATCATTAGGAACAAGATAGAGGTTCTTCGGTGCATTTACCCTGAATACTTTCTCCTCCATTTTAGCGATTTTAGTGATAGTGTTCATGTGCCTGTAAATGAAAGGATAATATTCAGATACGTTGAGGAGCAATTTAAACCACTATGAGCAGTTCTGTGGAGTATTAGCACGCACCAAATCAATCTTCACCGTATTTACACAAATCAGCTGAATATTAGAATATCGATTATACTTGTAACTACATTCACGCCATTAAAATTAACCACTTGAATACAAAACTTACGAGAAGTCCGCACGCCCCTCTAGAATATCTGTGATATTCTTTTCCGGCATGACACAAACCCTTGACGTTTTATAGATGGAATGACCTTTCAGTTGTATTGAATATAAATTATTGACTGGGGCATAGTGCCAATAGAACTAAATGAGAAGTGCAAATTTTCACGATTTTTAAATTATAAGCGTATTTTTTTAATTCGTCTGCTTACAGTTGAGCCCATCTTTCCTTTGGTGAGATAGGTTGTTTCATAAAGAAAATTCAATTTATTATTCGTTCGATGGCCTTCGGTATGACCGGAAAATTCGGTTATATACTTTAAGTTTCCATTATGCCTCACAATGTGGTAGCGAGCCGTTTCACATCGGTATTCCTTATCGGTTTGGAAACGACGCCATTCATCCTGAAACTGTGGATATTTGCTCCACCCTGTAAAGAGATTAATTATTTACCAAATAAGTAATAAAATCTTACAATCAAAAGCCTGATTTTCTGGAGCAATGACTGCGTACTGGTCAGCATCATTCATGTACAAGTCGCAGTCCTTGATATACTCGATAAATCGATCAATTTTGTGATGCTTAGCGCATTCAGGCCGACTGATAAAGTCCTTCAAGGTCAACACTTAAAAAATAAAAGCGCTATAAAATTATTGCACTCCTACATGAAGTTGGAATTGCTGCATCCTTGATGACATGGACGACGCCATTTGCAGCAACCTGATCGGACTGTTCATCGATGAACTCCTGTTGTCCTCCACAAGCGTCGATAATTTTTCGCACTTCCCGTGATCCAATGACACTACACACAAGAGTCATTTGCTGGCCCTTCATATCCAGATAAGGCTGCTCTGTCTTAACAATATTTGATGTGCACTTCAATCCAGGACTCACATGCGATGCAGCAATCTGCGAATGGTATTAAGTCGAAAGGAATTTTCTCTTTAGTCTAATGACAGAGGATTCAAGTAGCCAGTTCTACTTACAATTTGTAGCTGTTCTTTGCTATAACGACCCCGTAGAGCAGACCAAGAGGTTGAAATTGGGGCGGTAACAGTGTAGAATTTACCAGCTTCGACTCGACCAAGGTCTTGTTGGAGATCTGGTGGTAGATCGTTGGCAAATTCACGGGTTTCTGGATTGGTCTTGAGAAGATTCATCACAGAGGACTTGTCCAATCCTCTAAGACCTGATCTTGGAACTAATGGCTGAAAAGTATTAAGTAAATTCACTGTGAATTAAGTAAATGACAATAAACATGAATAAGTAAAAATTGAAACTTACATGTCTGATGATGTGAATAAGACCAGACCCACATTCAAAATCAGCCTGACTAATTTCCGAGCATTCAACATTTACGCTCTAAAATTGATTAGTAATTAAAGCAATGATTTTAGAGAGTTGAAGTACTTTTGTTTGACTAAATAAATGAACATACTCCGTAGTTAGTTCGCGTAATTTCAATCGGCTCATCGTTGAAGAGAGACTGCAATTTGAGACCACTTCTTAAATCATCAGCATAGTAGCGTCCTTTAGCAACATGGTAGGATACGGCTCCTGTGTCGCTGAAATGAAATTAGTAGGTGGTGGTAATTAAATTTTGACTCCTACCTTCCATAAATCCGATCAAGGCTTGATCCATCCTCAGGAAGTGGTACAAAGATGGTATAGGGTTGACCATTCTTCTGAGTTAGCTCAGGCCGAGATTTAAGATACGATGCAAATTTTCTGAAACCTTTAAAATTTCAACTCAAATATTAGGATTTTGTTAAAATTGGATTCCAAACCAGTTAAGTTTAACTGTTTTAAGTAATGAGCAAAGAAATACCGATAACATCCATTAAACTTTAGAAAAGTATCGAAAATGAGAACTTATAAACCTGGAGTTTCGAATGATTTTAAAAAGGCGATTGATTTATTTTGAAAAATTCGCATTACACTCAAGCCAATATTTGGAGAGGAATGCCTTCAGGATCTGTGGAAAATTAAGCACTTCAGGAGAGAAATTTCATTTCATTGAAATTTATTTAAATAAATGATCCATTTGATTTTAAACAAATTAATTCGTTGGAAAGTTCAAGGAGTTGCTTTTTTAAGTGGTTTACAAGCTTACAAATAAATTTTGAGTCTAAATTCAGTTGCATGTTTGATGTTTATTTTTGGTTACGAATCAAACCATCAGTAAATAATGAATAACGAATTCTTACCAAGGCCTTCAATAACTGATGGGCAGTCATCAAATTGCGGAACCAATTTTGCACAAGGATTGTTACCACCACCGAGAGATTCTTGGCTGTGCTGGAAACCACTGCAGCAATGGTAATCAAATTCTCTAGAATGGAAAAATGAGGTACATTTTAAGATTCCTTTGAAGCTTTAAATTACAGGTCAAGACGTACAATTGGGCTCCACATCGATTTATTTTGAATGGATCACAGACGCTGTAAAGGGGGGTACCATCGGACAGTCGCCAAGACGCACACATTCGGTATCTAAAAGGGAAGTGTGATCCATAATATTAAAAAGTACTTCCAAATTTAATATTTACAGTGACAGAACTAACCCATATTGATCGGGGTTTGCATATTGAGGGGCTTGGGGAGTTTGCTCAAATTTGATAGCCGTCACTACAAGAGTGACTTCAAGCAGAGTAAGTAGAGCCCGCATAGCTTCACCTTATCACAAGGACCTTCCGGTGTACAATAAATTCGAGGGCTTTGGTTGACCATATGCCTCTAATCGAGATATCAAATCAATCTGATTGGTTTTCAGCTCAGAACATAAACACGTATCCAGGTACAAACAGAGCCACAACTAAAGAGAGAGTGTGTGTGAGAGAGAGAGAGTGAGAGAGAAAGCAATTCCTCCCAATTAGTTTACATAATCTGAGTGAAAAACTGTAAAAGTTTATAACCTGGCCTACTGCACATTCTACGCACAAATGCTTATATTTAGTTTGATTTATCGATAGCCGTTTAAGAAAATAATACTAAAAAATCAGTCCATTCTGATAATTAATAGCTCATTTAAAGTGAATCTTTATCAATTTTTTCGAAATATGTTATTTTCAATGACCTATCTATTTAGGATCAGGTTAAAGTGTTTATCCCATGAATGCAATTTAAGGCTGCAAATTTAAAACACATTTT
Organism: Hymenolepis microstoma; assembly: GCA_000469805.3. NCBI lineage: Eukaryota > Metazoa > Platyhelminthes > Cestoda > Cyclophyllidea > Hymenolepididae > Hymenolepis > Hymenolepis microstoma. The sequence continues at coordinate 569,129 of LR215995.1, read as the reverse complement.
TTTGTCGTCACAAAAAGTTAAACACAATTAGACTGGTGTGAATATTGAGTCTAAAACGGAAGAAATTCTTAACAGAGTATTTAAGTATTTATTTTCTATCAGTAATATCAAAAAATAAAATCATAACAGGTATTATTCTTGTAAAATATTTTGATTTACAATTTTTGTTGAAGTCAACTGTACGTAGAGTAAAATTTTGTAGATAGAAGACCCTTATAAGGGATTATGGATTAAAGATATACCAAAAGATGTTAGTTGGAATTCTACATCTGTCTAGGTCAAATTTTATTTAAATTAACTTAATTCGACCCAACTATTGAATTCTGGCTAGAAGATTGGCCAATGCTACATTGAAACGTGATTTCATAAATATTGCAACTACCCTGATCTTTTCATCTTTACCTAATATTACAAAGGGACATTTAAATATTAGCGTTTCGCAATCAGTAAAGTACAAACAGTATTATTTCGGAAACTTCGACCACAGAAATAAAAGAACAAATTTATAAAAATATTTAAAGTGTACTAAGAATAGAGTCGTAAATGTATATAGCTTCATATAAATAGATCTTCCAAAGATTAATGTGGAAATCTGAATCACTATAGTCAAGACTTATAAGACCATAAAGGGAATTATAGACGCATCAGTTGGATCCATGATTTTCTATAAATGACCAGTATAAATAAATATACCAAATAACCTTATAAAGAATTGCAATACAATCGCAAATCTTTTTTTTGATAAAAGGGCTGTGAGCTAGAGTAATAATATAATTTACTTAAGTCTGTGTTAAAGGTATAGTAAGTTGATAATGATTAAATACGCATGTATTTGTGCCGATAAATCAGCTTATATCTAATACTAGGCGGTGAAATAACGAGATTTTCTGCATAGGTGTCAATAGTAAAAATGTGGACTGAAGTGGTCTCTTATACTCATCAGATTGATTTTGTTTTAATAGATCGTATTGCACGTTTTTCTCAACCGCCTAGTGCAATTCTTTTAGCGCATGTGTTCGTTGTGATGGTGGGTCTGAATTTTTTGCTTTATTATATCCATTTAGACTAGTAACTCTCCTAATAATGGTACTCGAAGTGGTACCAAACGAACTGCAGAAGATGCATTTGGCCAAAAATTAATGACGGACGTTCCTGAACATTTTAACTATGGTGTTTTCTATGATGATGATTATAATTATATGAAACACATGAAGACTATGAAGGAATTTATTGAGGATGAGAATTACGCAATTGTAGGAGATGAAGAAGACGCAGTGCTACCAGAAAATTATGTACCTCCGATCGCTGAACCCGTGGTCGAAGACGATCCTGTAGACGAGGAGTTAGAAATCTGCTCAGACGATGAATTAATCGCAGAGGTAGGTGAGCTGCCGGATAATTTTGTCGAACTCGCTGGCGGCAAACATGTTCGTTTAAGTGATGAAGAAGAGGACGAGGGACCTGCTCACGAGCTTAAACAGAATAATAATCCTGAGGTAGATCTACCTTCTCCCTCTACTTCTTATCTACCATTGCACAAAATTAAAATGATGGAGCGTTATCTCTATGGGTCAGAACTTCCTGAAGTTCTCGAATGTCCTGCAGGGTCTTCAAATGATGCCATTGCAAATGCTACCGCTCGCAAAGGTCGATCTCTTACTGACCTAGAAGAACTCCTTGAGAAGAAATTTGATAATGTTAGTTTTTGCCTTAATGACTTTTGTTCACTTGTGACATTGTGATTAATTAACTTCTTTGTGTGGTCATCACATAGTATTCGGCTTTCTCGTCGGGGAGTCTATTGTCCTACTCCCACTCGAGAAGAGTTTTGGAAAATGTTTTCCTAAATTCGTTTGCGAGCATTGCTATTTAGTTAGTCGTTGTCTGCAATGGTTGTGCTGTATGGTATCAGCACTCTCAAGATTGCTTATGTTCCTGGTAGTCAATGAGATATGGCCTATAGGGAGCCTTCTTTTGTCTGATTTTGTCCAATATACCATGAAATTCCTTTTTCCCTTGGATCTAATTTTCATTTGACTAACAGCGGTCGTTTATTGCTTCAGCTTTTGAGGCAAACCAAGTCCAGAAGCGGTTATGATGGGCTTTCAATGGTAACCGGCACTTCTGTTATGAGCGACAGTTTGCAAACAGTTGTGGATGCCGATAGAATCATGATTTCCAAAAAGTGAGTGACCTATAGAATCACTGCTACTTATTTCGTTTCAGTAATACTTATCTTTTTCTAAAGAGTGCCTACTCCCGAGGATTGGCATTGTTTTGATTCTCAAGTGAAAGCTGCAACTTTGCAGTCCGTACAGGAAATGGATGAACAGGAGGTGGATGAGGATCCTCTTAAGGATTGGATGGTAAAAGCCAAACCTACGGATTCCATTCTCACTGTACAACAAAATGAGTCGGTAAGGGAAATCCTCAAGCAACCGGGAATGCTTGTTATGCCCAAACAGCAAACGAATGGAAAGGCGACTAAGAAGTCGGAACCACTATTTTCCAATCAAAGTGATGGCTGCAGTGATTCAGACGAGTATGAATCTCAAAATAACGATACCAATCCCCAACGTAGGGTTAGAGGAGAAACTGCAGAAGAAAAGAGGGCACGTAAAGCCGCCATTAAAGCTCGAAAGCGCGAAAGGCAGCAGGCTAGAAAGATGAATAAACTGAATTTCCGTCAGGAAAAGTTGGCCTCAGCTAAAGTCGGTGGAAAAACTATTGTAGATTAAAATTACTGTACAAACTGAGATTGTAATTTTTAATTATTAAAAATGTGACTTTACGAATGTAGTCTTTGTGTTCTCTGATTTGTTCGCAATTGGCTTTAGCCTGTATTAAAATATAAAAGCTTAGCAGGTGGAGATGTTTATAGCAATTTTACTAAAGAAATCGGTCTCTCGGTCGGTGTATTTTTATTTTCTCAACTACTTAGGAGATGAGATAATTATTCTACAATAGAAACAAGCGATATGTGGAAGTAGTCAAGGCTAATGTGGTTCTCGTGTATTAACAGAAGTGTAAGTTTAACACTAGTCAAGCTTTCCATTGGTTCCAATCGTTATTTGCCTTTCTCTGATTGGATGAGCCTGCTCCACCTACCTAACTAAAGCGCACACAATGTGGGTCGTATTTAGTCAGCTGCGCTCGGTTGCGCTGCCTCGCGCGTCTTCCATGGGAGAGAATGAATTGGCATTGGAAGTGAGTTTTCTTTTTCTTCATGCAAACGTTAAATGCATCAATTATCTTCTTTGCATTGACAGTTTTTACTAGCATGTTTGGATCTAGTCGATAACGCGATTTGTATCCAGGTTTGATCATGGAGCTTAAAATTCGTGAAATTGAACTACGTTAAACTGCATTATTGGCTTTTTTACGACTATTAAAATAATGGTTGCATTTTTTGATGGTGTTCTTTTAGAAGCGAGTGTTATTCCAGCGAACCGTGGGACAACACATAATCAAACACCTTCCAATATTGGACCGATGGAGTTGCCTTCAAGTATTTCCAACCTGGAGGGGTCTTGTAGAGACTCCGGTGATTTTAGCTCAGGGCTCTGAGGAAAATAGGAGTAAAATCACGAAACAACTTGTTCATTCTGAAGAGGAAACTATCTTGATCATACGTGATAATAGGGGACTAGACTTATTTCGCAATATTCTCCAAACCCACCCCATCCTTGAATTTCATTCTTTTAATATCGTATCCCTTGACCTTCGAGATTGCATCATCCCTATTGATGAGCTTAACGACCTACTCTCAGGCGCCAATTCTCAGGCTCTCTTTAATCTTCAGAGTCTGTCAGCAAGTCTGAAGCAAGTCAGAGGTTTCGTTGGCGACTGTTACGCAAACTGGAGGGGAAATACCCCAGTTTTAACGGAACCAATCCAAACCCTTCCTCGCCTAAAAAGACTTGATGTTCTCATAATTCCCAACCTAACGGTTAATAGTACTCCTTTGGCAAAGTTATTATGGCTGTGTCTTAATGCAAGTGAATTTATCTTACGTGATATGAATGCTTCAGCACCTTGGGGTCCAAATGTACTTTTCCCCTGGTATTCCCGACACAATTTCCCCAGTCAATACCCAAATCTGAAAGCGTTGTCCGTTTCTGCCTACTCGGAATTCCTTTCTGTAATGTTGATGGCAAGTAAGGGCGATTACAAGATTTGGTATCCTAAGCTTGAAAAGCTGACAATCTTTGCTCAATGCAATTACATGGTACGGCAGGACTTAGAAGAGTACCGGAGAATCTTTCACGACATACCCGTTGGTGTTCCTCCATACACGGTGAGTAGCCATTAACTTCTCTTCTCAAGCTTAATTTGAAACCACTCTAGTTTAACCATTGCCAATCATAATATAAACTTAAAGTCTCTTAATCAACATTTTTTTTTATTTTTGAATAGGAATCATAATTCAATGAGTAGGCATTAACAAAGTTATCACCGTAATAATGTTCAAATAGAGTACGCTTTAAGTCTATTTCCGTAAGCGAGCACTTGTCTGCTTACTAGGCGACCAATCAGTAGCCAGGTATATTGAATATGGCCTTGAGCCATGGGCCTTGACGTACTAATTTTAGGGCTTTGAGAAGATGCGACGAACTGGTTTGCGGACAAGAAATACCAGCTCATTTGGGTAACCAGGGTGTACGAAATTGAAGAAAGATATCTATCTTCTAGACCTTTGGTTTTAGTGTTTGAAATCTTGATTCTTAAAACAGATTTGAGTTTCTACGTTAAGGTCCCTAATGGTGTGGAAGTAAATTTATCTGAGTACGTGGATTGGCACTAAATGAGTAAATTAAATGGCTGCATTTGATAATTTCTTAAACTGAGACGTCTAGGAATCCTTATCCATCAGTGAAGAAACTAACAAGGGGGAGGGGGGTTAGGTGAATCTAACAATATCGACTTAAGGGACATGCCTCGTTTCTAACCTCTATTTTGGGAAATTATGTGGCGTTGATTGCTCATATCTTCCTGTTGAAGTTGATTAGTGCTCAGTTAGAACTTAATGCCAATTAAAAGTTAGCATTGAAAATCTTGCGGCTTCCGTCTAGGTGTCTTTTTGTGAAGACTTTTGGTTGCAGAAACAGTTTATCCTAAAGCCCTTAAATGGACTAAATTGGGGGCATTCGTCAGTTTGATTAATTTTTTTCACACTATTCTTAAATTAAATGTGCGGAAGCTCCTGACTTGATAGAAATAATTTCGATGACGATTCTCCCCAATTCGCACTTTTAAAGACTTCTAGTCAGTGTATGTCAAGTCAGTACTCCTAGTATTTATCTAGATTTATAATAAACTTCAATTTGATCAATTTCTGTCTAATTTTAGCGCTTTCTGGACGGACCTACAGGTCGTCTCTACTAAACTACTGGACGAGATCTCATTTTTACAACCCTTCCCCCTCATTCTAAATCCTCCCACGAAGTAGCCTCCCCCTTTAACTTTGAAGGACACAACTTATTTTTCTGCCTTTACTACGGTATCTAAACTAGATCCCCAAATTGCCTCTTATTTACAGTTGTGTGGAGGAATTATGCTTGATAAATATCGTGCATGTACATTGTGCCCTACTGGTCTTGTCTTTCAGTGCACCGGAGGCCTTTGCCTAAATACTTCCAGTTGTATGAGTGTATGCTTAGTGGCTCATACCTTGAAGAAGAAAGGCGTGAGTGGAATTTTTCGATCAGTCGATGAGTTTTGTTGACTGATTTGTATACTTTTCCTATGTTTATTTTATAATGCAAATATACCCGTAAACTTAACTTAATCTCTCGACTCATAGCGTTTCTCTGTTGTACGTCTCGGTGAATAAGGTCATAAATTGTAAAGCGGCACTGGATAATTTTCTAATTAGATTAGTTTTAGTTAACCATCAATTTTAGTGTGATCCAGGGAAGTTGTACAAGTGGCAAACAGATCAACTCGCCTGATGATTTAATGTTCGTATTTTATGCAAGGTTCCTTGTGTCCTCAGTAGGGCTGAATCGTAAATCGTTAACGTGACTTGCTTATTAAATGATAATTTATGTTCTCAGTCAAGGTCAGTACAAAATAGATCACACCCAACTAAATGCAGAACTTTGAACCCCACAGAATATTTCAAATCGGCCAGAGGGAGATGGTTATAACAGTCATATTTATCGATGATGTGAATTTCATGATGGCTTCAATCGAATTTCCAAAACTAAGAATTCATCAATCTACGTTTTGTTTCCTAAAAAATGTTGTAAATTTTACGATTGTTTTACTTCTGCTGACTATATCAGTAAGTCAAGCAGCATAAGACACAAAGTCCCACATTCATTTCAGTAAGTCTACCGATATTTAGAGGAATGCTGATGTTAAAGTAACAGATCGTGATTCCTCTTTTTAAATGATAAATTGTGAATACAAATGATAATAATTATGATTGGGGCCACAATTCTACTTAATTTCCGAAAGAGTCTCCAAATCACACCCTGAAAGGCTTTGTAGCACTATCAAATCCATATGTCGGCGCATGACCCTGCGGTGTTCTAATTGCCAGGTGATAGCTTTCACTGTTTGATCATCTGACGACCAAAGAGGGCGCAACTTAAGCTGCTATGAGTGCAAATTAACTCTACGCCGTTATCACGACTATTTACGCGTCCTCTGCACTGATTAATGGTTCTTTGTTCCTATCTCATCTCTCTTCTTAACCTATTGTATGTTGCCGGCCTTTAGGAAGACCAATCATTTTACGAGGAGATAGCTGAATCCTTTTAGTCGGTCTTCTAACAAGATTTACCTATCGTTTGACTATCTCCCTTTTGTTCTGTATTGATCAATTCATTGATTGTTATTTCTGGCCTGGCAGGGTTGTTATGGTGAGCACTACACTTCCTTCACACCAAACAGCACCCACTATTTGTGAACGACTTCAAATTCTGGTTGTCATATTGCCGTATTCGAATCATCAAACGCACTTTGCCAACATTACTCACAGCATATCTGAAGATCGCAAAGAATGAAGTTTTTTTAATAGACTAAATCGATTACTGTAGAGGTTACTTAACTGGTATATGGTTCAAGTAAAATTTGAAGATGTGAACTACATTTGATGGTTATGCTCATTTTTGATGACAAATCAGTTTACCTATTGGCCTGGCACCAAATTTAATGAATTCGATTTGCCAGATCTGGGAAACGACTTTTCATCAGTTCGTGAGTTTTATACATTCTATTTCGAAAAGCTCTATCTTCTTTTTCTTAATTTCGGAGCAATTTTTGGAAACTTCTATCGAACCTATATGAGGTCCCTAGCGAAGTTTAAACGGAGAAACAAGCGAGTGATAGAAGCAAATATAGTAATTAACTTCAGATAATACCTTCATATAAATCTTTAAGAATATTTTTTCTGAAGCTATTTTTCAGTTTATTTTCTGGAATGTAGACTTATCAGCGTCTAACCGGATTAACTGATACACGCAATATCACATTTTCAAACAAATCTACCAAATAAGAAGTATTAATCGGAATTCAAAGGGAGTTCAAAGAATGTTGGCTGATCTATAATCTACCAGTACTGTGGCGTGCACATCTCTACCAAGGCTGTTCAAAGGAATCTCTGTAAGGTGCGGACGGGCTAACAGGTGTGTTCGTGAGTGCTGAGACCTCTTAGCCAACCAGCAATCAATCGTTTTTGCAACGTGGCGTAGCACTAATTGAATTTTAAGTTTAAGTTTTTTTGACAGTTGGCCAATTCTGCCAGATTCGAGTCCTCCTGTCCTAAGGGAAATTCATCACGCGATTAGTACCTGAGAGATTGCATATCGTAGGAAGCATTTGGCAACTGAAAGTGAGATTGAGGTCTATGTTAACCAGGATAAGATGACAAAAGCTCATTGCTTAAATAAGTGTATAATTAGTACTGGACATGGAATTGGTAGACAGAAAATGCTGCTTACCGCAGTGCATGAAGTGTAAACATTTAAAAGATCTCTAGAAAACTTGCCACGACGTGCCTTCATACCTCTCACTCATCTAAAATGCAAATATTCTTCGCCAGGGGCTATAGAGTGCGCCACGCCCTAGCGGAATGAATGTGGCATGGCATTTTTAAGTTTCAATTGATTTACGCAGTGTAGAGTGCATCATACAATTAATCGCCATTGTCCTTTTAGCATGATAGTGGGCCCTTAAAGTGACTTGAATATAATTTGCTATTGGTAATTATAATTTAGTTTTTATTTACTCAGCACAATAAGGGTTTTGATTCAAATGCAAAAAGTGGCTCAATTAGAGCTATCAAGATTTCACCATTTCATAGGCCTTGTTTTATTTTTAATCCGAGCCTAAAAGTTTATCACCGAGGAAATCACACCTCTTTGAGACTGTGGGGGTCGCAAATTGTGAAAGACCATTGAAGTTTTATTTAGCCGAAGGGATATTTTCAATGCATTACAGACATCAAGAAACCTGATCTCCCCAAATCTTAATTGTCACCCATTTCTTGTGGTTTTACCAGTTTTTGACCAGCATTAAGAGATTGTGACATATGAGGAAATGGGAACGACTTTGCTCTGCTGAAATTAAAATGTTTCGCTTCATTTGGAGTAATTTTCTAGGGCGATATCACGCACGAGTTTCAGAACATTTAAAATGTTCAAACTTTTAAATACAAACAGATCATCGTACGTGCTTATCTTCACAGATTTAGTAGTAGAATATTTTATCAATAAAATTCAGGGGCATCTGCCATGTACAATAATAATAAGAAAGCAAATCAATACTTACCCATTATTGATTAAATCGTCGTTCCTCGAGTACAGCGATCAAAAATGGCCAATTTCCGTTTGTTTCAGGTCTTACAAAAACGGACACTGGCTGCTATTTGAACACTCGTAAGTCCCACTGACTTAAGATACAAAATGTGTGTGTGTGTGGGAAAAATGGGTTATATGACCACTCGTCTTATGCTTTGTGCAATAGGAAGTGTACTTTTATATGCTCATTCAAAATTCTAGTCTGTTATATGAAATGAGTGGAAAATTTCTCCATCGAGTCAATCAACACTGAGCATGAGTGTTAAAATATAGAAAAAAGTAAAATGAAGCCCTATGGAGCTCACTCTTCGTCTCACTCCATTTTGCCCCCTTCACGCGCACCCTAAGACATTTTTTTTCTTTATTCGAAGACATTTCATTTAGAAGTACATCTGCATTCATACCCTTGCAAGTGTTTTTGTCCAAGTGACTCAAAAAAAGGCGTCTTTGTATTACCACTCGCTTACTTGCAGACAAGTGCTTGTCACTTATTTGATCACACACTTCCCTCTCATCTCCTCTCGCCCTCATCCTTCTCTCCCTTCTACTCTCTCGAACCCTCACCGTGGTTGTACAGTACACTTTGGTCCTAATGAATTTTTTGCATTCAATATTTGTTTGAAACTGTCGTCTGCTATTATTAACTGAAAGCTAAAATCATAATTTCTACGATTTAGTTCTTTTCATTAATCCCAACAATTCGTTTACTCCCAGAGAATAATGCCACTCCCTACATATCCTCGTAAAATTAGCACAAATTTCTGCCAAATCGTAATAATCAATACGGAGTGCTATCGTTGTTATTTTTGAAATTATTTTCTCCAGGATTTATTTACATCCCTTCAAATAATGTTGGGCCATAGTTTAATTGTATTGCTGGTATATAGGTATAATGTCCATACGGTCAATCTCGTCTAGAAATCCTGGGTCAGGACAAAAAATTTGATTCCACCCAAAGCAACCAAATAGATAGCTTTGTCTAACCATATTTGATGAAAGCTACACCTTATCGCCTATGATCGCCATCTTTAGTCCTACTTTTCAATGGGTTTTGATTTATATGTCAGGATTGTTTAGATGCAAGCTGTAGGATGTTCTGATATCCAGTATATTCTATTTCATTCAATACAAGTTCTTCTATTAACTACTGCAATAAACTTTGTGTATCAGGACATCCAATCATGTAACCTACATTTTGTCCCCTCAATATTCTCCATTATTCCTCCCCTTGTTGGCACGACCGATTGGCATTTGTTGCACCGATACATTCGTTATACGAGCCGAAGTCTGTTCTACGAACTATTAACAAAGTCATCTAGGTAATCGTGAGTATCTGTACTTATGTCTTTCAATAAGGTTATAAAATCTCGATTTCACCCGATTTCTTTGTAACATAGCGACTCACGATTCAGTTCTTATCTTGAAATTAATCACGGTCTCATTTAGATCATTTGAATGTTATTTACTCAAATATATAGTTTACGTTTTACAATTTTTGTTTTTTACTTATCCTGTCCATTTTATGATCATTTCAGGAATCGTTTGTACGCTAATTTCTCGATGATGATCTAAAAGCAAATTAGAATTGCAAAATTCGTCATGCGAATTTTTTTCACTATCTGCGATGCACTTTTATTGCTACAAAAGCTGCTTACAAAAAATCTACATAGTGTTGAATTTCTGATCTCAGCCTTAGGTGCTATCAAAAGCGTTTTAGATTTTTGAACGTTTGACGAAGAAAATCCGCTCAAAAAGACATTAATCCTTTTCGGAGAAGACAAGGACGATCAGAACTGCAGTGGGTCACACTGCGCTCTAAAAAAACTAAAAATTGACGAAAATCCATAGTGAAAATGATTTGCATAGAAATGCATTTAAGTTAAGCAATATTTTATGGGCATAATAATTGTTCATAATTTATTTCCTTAAAATTTGAAATCTCTCTTTAATTCTGGTTTTAGAAACTACTTATTTGCCAATAAGTATCTGTACGAAAATGGTTGAGATTACCCAAAATACGTCGAGATATTGGTAAGATTTGCAAAACAATTACGCAGTAGTAGGTATATGCGTGTCACTTAGTTCAGAGTTACTTTTAATTACTTTGCCATATCATAATCTTAGACAACCTTTGTGTATATTTAAAAAGCATTGTGGTTCGTAAGTCGCTTTTAACGTACCCTATTAAATACCGCTGTTTCATGCTGTCTATATTGGACCCATCGAAGGTCCTGGCTTAACGACTTATCTTTACCCATATCTATATACCTTTCAGTGCTGGATGATCCGCACGTAAGATCATTAGGTTCGTCTCGTAATAATATAAAATAATTGGTCCCAAGAATTCGAGCATTCAAGCTTCTGTGGTGAATTGGGGTTTGCAACTCTTTCTTCCAATGGCATCAAAATCTAACCAAACATGCACCAACCTCAGCACTGGTTATGTTGTTAATGAAGTGGTTTCAATTGTTGTCAAATTCAAAGCGGAAAGTAATATAAATGATGGAAGTCAAATGAAACAAATTTGCAAGCTCGTAATCACAAACATTTGAATGAAAGTTTTCTACTACTTCTTGGTAGTCTGCTAGACTTAAGTTTATCACAGTTCTGACAGTAGCAACAAAAATGAACTGCAAGACTTCGATGATATAATACACCATTTTGTTTAGGACTACTAATAATCTGCATTCTTTATATGTCAAGAATTTTTATGAACATTGCATCATTGATTCAACAAAACAAAGTTGTGTTCCCGTTTGATAAAAAGACGAAAGTACTGTTTGTCAAAATTTATATACTTCAAAATTTCTTAAGTATGAAACACATTGGTCAGTGTGAACAATGATATTGCGCTGGTCATTTGTAACAAATATAAAATTTCCTGACTGCCCAAAATCTTTAAGCAAAATGCTTTTGATTTATTTGTTACATTTATAATTTTAATGTGACAAGGTAATTAATTTTACTGACTACAAGTCCAAGAACCTTACAAACAGTTATTACTGACAGCTAAAAGCTGATAACATTGCCAAATTTAATTTTTACCAATATTGAAAACATTAATATAAAAAACACTAGTGTAAATAAAAAGCAAAGAAACTTGCTTAATTGTAAAATTAGCTCCCCCTCCCCTTCAACTTCTTAGTTTCAGTTTATATTAAAGGCAAGTGTTTGTAAAATTAATTTTACTTAATGCATCTGTAAAATGGTGATTCTTATGCAAAAGAAGATGGTGACCTACCATATGGGACTTTAAATGTATGAAAGGAAAGTATAGGTAAAAGAACATCTCAGATAGTTTTAAAGGTTGGGGTAATTATTGCGCAATTCAAGTTCACGCGTATGGAGGGGATTGGTTAATTATTTTTATTAACTAGACAAATCGCTTTATCCTTAATCAGGAATTTTAATTTTTTAACTTTATACTATGAGCAATTTAATTCCAATCTTGATTTCGGTTTTATTTTTGGGACACAATAAAAATGTAATATAAATGAATCTGATGATATATTTTGTTGTAATTGTAAAGGTGCTATTATGTGTAAATTTTCACCAACGTTTTTAACACGTACATTCTTAACGAATACGAATTTACTGAAAGTCTTTGTTGCTATACAAAATTCAGTTTACAAATTTATGGTATCCTGCTAATTTTAATTTGATTAGGTTTATGACTGCAAAATTTAATTGTACTTTAGTTTCCAATCCTATGAGCAGTTATGTTCTAGTTGTTGGTTTCCATCATAAGAAAGGCACATCTGTCGAATACGTCTACCCCGAACTCGAAACCGGTTTAGACCTCCCGCCTGCCTGGAATTTCATTCCTTCCATTGCTCTCCCAGATGGCGCTCACAATTTTGGGAAAGGTTTGTGCCTTTAAACTTTTTCAACGAATTTCATTATCTATTAATTTAGACTATATTTTCTTCACCGTTCCTTCTCTTGAACTAAAGCCTACGACATTGTTTGGCGTAGCGTGTTATCGACAGGTTGATGCCAGAGTAAGTCAATCACTTCAAAGCGATTCTCTTATCAAATTTGTAAATTTTAAGTGTGACTTGATATTTATAGAGATTTTCTAATCAAACCCCTGATCTTACTCGGAATACTGTGCAGAAGAGTGTCGTTTTCCTATCCCCAACTGTAAGCCAACTTTTTCCCGGATAAGTAATGACATTCAACAACGATTCTCTTCGAATTTAGGCTCTTTTCGGCGCTGTATCTCGCTTACTTGATGACGTCACCGACGAATTTATTTCTGCGTCATCATGTGAAGAGGGCTATGAAATTCTTCGAAATGGATTTGAGAACATTCAGTCGACTCTGAACAATATCGTTCGAATTCGTTCATTTGAGGGTGAGTTATTCTTAATGCCAGTAATTCTATGACGTTAAACCAATAGCCTAGTTATTAAGGTAGATATTTCATTATATGTTTTATTATGTCATTGAGTTTTTCATCTTTATACAGTGACTTTATTGGGAATTGTTTTATGTTATTGTTGCGCTAATTTTTTGGGTGATTTAAGTGGGCTGTGGAGTAAGGCTTCTTAAAGTATTTATGCGTAGGTCGGAGAGGTTGTGTATTGAATGCCCTTTTTGATCTGTTTTATTTCTGAATCTTCTTCCAGTTATCTGCTCTTCGATTCCGTAATCATTTCGACGTCATTGCTTTTTCGTTTTTTTTGTAATTTTCTACAGGTGAATAGAAGTGTCATTCGTATTTTTTTTGTGCATACGATTTTGCCAAAGGTGCTTTTTTTTATATGCAGTACACTCTTCTCACTAAAGGCGGAATGAAGGTCTCCTTTTCCTAATCTACTACAATTAATTGCGTCATCTTCTCAGTCGTCTCCTCACTTTGCTTATTTGTGAAATTCGTAAAAGTTGGAAGGAAAACGCCCAAACGATTATTCTCTAGTGATAAGAAAATGATGTGAACTTTTGTGGACTTAAGTTGTAGTTAGGCATACCCTCTCCTCAAGGTGCACCTTCAGTGGATAATTTTTGATAGCGAAGGACATTGAACTGCTTAATGGCAAAACTAGTGTGCTTTGAAGTAAATGTATTTTCGAATGCATCTCAGTTTGGATGCGTTTTCCACTAGATTCTCTTTGGTTTGTTGTTTGAAATTCCTGTTGGATGCTTACAAAGGTGCCTCTCAAGGCTGTGGTAGATCACATTGTAGCTGAAACTGCCAAATTCGCTTAATTTTTATTTCCATATGTGATTTTAAGACACCTGCAGCCTGACTGCCTTGTTGTCTAGAGTAACGATTTTAAAAGTATTTACTCGAAGTTGCCCACTTATGTAATATTGTTTCTATTTTTCCTCGAGAGAATTTCAGCTCTAATTAATTTAGCAATTAGTAGGATAGGAATACTTTTTTATATTTGCCAATCTTTGATGTTGGAGAAGCTCAGTACCTCATAAATCGTTCTTCAGTAGACATTATTTTTCTGAAGTTGCTAAATGAAGGTTGTCCAGTATTAAAAAGCCTCAAAGAATGAGTATATGTACTTTTCTTCAAACTTCAATAAATTTATCGAATTTCTGTTTGCTTCATCCGTCAATATTTTGCATCAATATCTAAACAGTTTAGAGTTCGCTTTATCGTTTCTCGAATGCCCTACAGTGTTTGAGTACCAACCATGAAACCTCCCGCTAATTTGTCAGCACTATTGTATCACAAATTCATAAGTGTAGAAATGCCTGAATACGTCTACTAAAAGAGCTGTATCCAAAGGGATTAGTTTCACCTAGTTTTATCGGGCTTCTAATCGTAAGTAAACAGGATACAACATTTTTTACCAGTTCGAGAGACCCATATACAAATAGCTGAGTGAAGCATCACATATTGTTTCCACATCACTCAATCCTGTTCGGCTTCTTTAGATGTCCTGCTGGAAGGTCTCAGTGCAGTATCCTTCGTTAGAGCCTACCAACGTGAAGCCCTTGTTCTCCTAAAAATTCTCCTTCTTGAACGCAAAGTCCTCTTCGCCTGCGAGACCGCCGTCCACTGCATGTCCACTTGGCTTCTCACTCTTGTCAGTCTCATTCCAGGTTCGAGTCCCCTATCGAAATTGGTTCTGGTAAAGGTAAAGGCAACGTCTATTGTATTTATTTTTGTAGGAATGCTGAACGGTGGTCTCTCTTCTTGTGCTCTCATTGATGATACATGGGTCGGTGAGAGGGCCTGTTGGCCACTGGCAACTCTCTCACAATCTAATTTCTTGATCGGTGGTTCAGCGAATGCTAGTGCCGACGTTCCAATTGTTCAGGAGAGCAATGCGGACTTCACCGTGGGTTTTTTTGTTTATTTTTTTGAGTCTACTTAGTTTTAAAGTATGAGTAGTTTGATTTAAGGTAAATGGTATTACCAACATTTTGTGAGGTGTACTATGCCTGTATCTGCTTTGCCTCAATAACTTTTATTTCGAAATACTTCTTGGAGAAGTGGGTGAGAATGCCTTACTACTGAGTCATTATATTTGAGGAGGTTATATTTTTCTCCTAGGTTGCTAGGCTACATAGCCCAACATATAAATATGAAATTAAGATCCTTTTATTTACTCCAATGAGGTGGCGCGTCCCCCTACGGCAAAGATAGGCTTTTAATGTCCTTAACCCATTTTTTTCTCACGCACACACCCCTTCATAATTTTTTCTGCAGTTATTAAGTTCTTGGTAATTTGATGCTTAATCTGTTCTCCCATTTTAGGTATTTGCAAAATATTTCTATCATTGATTTATATCAAATGGCAGGCTTTATGATGGTTACCATTAGCCCTTTAGTTGGCTTCGGACTTCACAGAGGGGAGGAACATCAAAGTCACAGAAAATGCAGAGGAGGGGGGGGGGGGAACAGAAGAGTGATTCATAGGTTTAAAGGAGAAGCAGACACAATGGTAAAGTAAAAGGTAAGGTGAAGTGAGTAATGTGGAGGTAATCGAATATGACATAGAGTCGGGTCATGGTAGTTTGAAGTTAACTGCCGGTTTTTTCCCATATGTGAATATACGTTGCCCACGTGGGGGTAAGTCTATCGCGCATCCACATTTTCATCATAGTAACCTACGCTTCTTCGTTGTTCCTGCATGAGTATAGACAGAATATAATTTTCTGTCGCCACCATAAAGGTGACATAAGTGCTCTGGGTTTGTATAAACTACCATAATAATAGGAATGGTAGTTTAATTTTCATGAAATTGGGCATTTAATATGTGATGGCGTTCTTTTCTCTACTTTTGATCTATTTATTAAATGTGCTTATTTATAATTTACCTCTTCTTCCAATTTGCCGTAAAATCGATAATGTTGGCATAATGTTCATTGATAGGTAATTTTAATGAAATTGAATGTCGAAAGCAGAAAAAATAGAGTAGATTGCTTTAAGAATTTATTTTAATTTTAGGGCGAAGAAATTTTGTCTACTCCAACTGATTCTGGTGAGTTTGAATAAAAAAAATATCATTTGATCTCAGTTTTATTGTTTCCTTGATTTATGGTTTGTAATGGCGTATCTAATTATGGGAGGAGATGGTGATACCTTTCCTAATGTCACTCGGGATTATTGCCATAGAAATTATTAAATGTCATTTAAAGAAGAGTTGTCTCCGTTGCCATTAATTATGCCTATGCAGCTTCTTTTCATTTTGAAATCGACTTTTATCTTCTTGTTTTCCTGAAACATTTAATAATCGGTCATTTGCTAACTTGGTATTAACTGCGTTTTTTGGATATATATTATCTTATATAATTTATTATTGATATGCAATCATTACAGCTCTGTCTCGAACTGGAGCCACCAGCCTTTGGTCCAATGTCACAAGAACGACTTCCTCTGTGCTGACTCCTCGAGCATCTTCAATTGATATCACTGCCTCCACCACCGTTGAACAATCCATAAATTCAAATTCCACTGTTCATCAGACGGGGTCTCTCGCATCCTCCCAAACACTGCCATCAAATACAGCGCCTCATGACGTTTACTCCGCCCTCCCACCGCTCACCGATGGTTCCGTGTTCGATTCCGCCCTACCAACTGATGACTGGGGTCTTCCTTTGGCCCTTTTCTCTCGGGTAGAACGATTAATTTTTCAGCCTTAGCACTTAACTTCCTCTAATGTAGCAATGAGGACTTTTTCTCTTTCCTATGAATACTTCCTCAAGAGGTCGATCTATTTAAATTTTATCTTTGATAAAGGTGTCAATTCATTGAATAGTCTTCTTCTTCTTATGATCACATTCATCCCTTAAAGTTAGTGCACAAAATGGTGTTGGATAGCATTTAGCTGCTCTCATTATCTAAGATGAATTGATGAGAACTTGTTTGCATTACCTAAACACCACTGATAAGTGGAGAAGCTGACGAGTAATTGATCATAGAGGTATAACTTTTTAGAGGCGAGACCAATCTTTGACTGGCTTAATCGGCCCTAATTTTGAACCGTTCACCCAGGCTTAATCGGATGAGTTGAATAATAAGTTTTGGCAGAAAAAACTGCTTCTAGCAGTGTCTTTCAAAAGATGTGCTAGATATCACATGACTGATAATTTTACGGGTTTTGCTAGTTCTTGCTAATTTCAGATTCAATCATGTATATAAAACAGCTTTAAATTCATCTACGAGCGATTCAAGACTGGATTTGTCAATTATGTCAAATAAATCATCTTTTGTAATTGCTGGATACAGCTGGCAATTCTATTCTTTATAAATCGACTTTCAGCTATAGGAAACAAACTGTGAGATGTGTAAGCATTTAAATTGGACTGCGTTGTGCCAGTGCTGCACATTTCACTATATACGCTTAGCAAGTCCTCTTGTTTAATGGAAAGTAGTTTACATGTCCTAACCTTTTCTGTATTCCAGTCTTACCTATTGCTTCCCTACGTTCCTCTCCATGCCTTGGACATGCTTCTGGAATTTCGACGACCCCCCGAAGGTGACATCACTCCCGATCCCCTTGCTATCGGCGGTCGTCGTGTTCGTGGATTTCTCTGCGGAACCACAAATCCCCTTTTGAGTCAAAACACCCGATTAGCTGAAGCTATTGTCCACACCCTCCCTTTTCCCTCCACGGAAGCCTCCGGAGTGGCGGGTGGTGGAGATTTCGCTCTACAGATGGATGGACAAAGTCTAGAATCTTCAGGGGATTTGGAGATGGGATCTACAGACTCCGGTCAACGATTAGGATTCTCATCCGATTCCCATTCCACCAATCGGACTGGGGGTGTTCTTTCACGGTTACTAGTAAGCAATGTCATCTCTCTTTATCCTCTCATTCCACTCATTGACTGCTCTAATTCTTTTCAATATTTTTGCATGCAAATTTACTCTACTCTTGCATTCTCCACTGATTTAGGAACTCGGCTACCGACTTCACACAACTATTCGGAGCTTTATTGCCACAACGTGTTATCATGACGATTTGTTTACTTTTCACTCGAATAAATCTACAATTTGAAGAATCAATATAATCTGGGCTACTGCTGCTGTGATATTGCCAGGCGCTCACTTAGGTTTACTATGGCTCTTGTTGCCCAGGCCAAAAGAAAAGACCACTTCTAACTTTACGAAGTCTTCTGCTTGTCACTTAATGTGGGATCAGCGTGCATGCCTACTACGGCAATCATCGAGATCACTACTCTTATATGCATATCTAATGGGTTAAGTGATTGACTGTCCTGGTTAATCCTTGTAGAGGAGTTGTAGAATGTGAATTTGGCTCTATTTCTCAGAACATTCGAAAGTACTTATCTTTCTAGATGCTAACAGCTAAAAAAGGCTCCTCCTCTAGGGAGAAAACTTTGAATTAAATGGGACCACACACACACACACATATATATATATGTATATATTGGGCAGGTAGAAATGAGTGCGAGTGGAAGGTTAGAAGGAGTAGAGGTAGGGGCTGGAAGAGTAGAGGAAAGACGTCACTACTGAGCGCTAAGACGACCTGAGTTGTGAAAAACTGTTAAAAAGATGTTCGATAAGGCGGTTGACAGACTTCGAGTTCTTTATTGATGAATGATGAATAAGTAATGTATAAGCGTGAGGTAGTAGGTGCTCAGTAAACAGAGGCTGAGCAGATCTACGAGTCAGGCTGCCCCCCGCGGATAAATTCTGTTAATAAATTTCTCTGAACTCCCCTCTGATAATATGTTTCGTTGATTCTTTGCATTGGACTGTGCTGAATGTTGTCAGTTTTGCTTCTAATTAGCTTAACCTCTTTTCTAAGTTATACACGACTTTTGTTCTTAGAATCGTCATCAGTCCACAATTCGAATATGCCCTCCTTCGACCGAGCCTGGGGCTAGACTGAGGGATTTGCCTGTGCCGCTCAACCGGGCTATCCAACTCAGTAGATTTGATCGGGTGTTTATCGATCATCTGGTAAATACAGCTGAACTCTGGTTCTCAGCTAAAGCGGCGAAAGAGCTGGATACCGGTGTACCTCCGGCACCTGCAGAAGCTGAAGAGGCTGCCACTCCTCGTCAGCTTGCAGAAGCTGAAGTCCTGAGGAAATTTCGGGGTTCGTTGAAAAAATCTTTTACTTCTTTTATATTGAATATATTAGTCACTTAGTTGGGGGGAGGGTTGGGGAGATATTGTTTATTTGATTTTGAATTTCTAAAGAGACAAAATCTGTTTTGAATCTACTGGGCTAACTCCCTCAAAAAATGCGCATTTGGTCGTGCTTGACTATGAGGGATGAATCGCTCACCAATTCATTATTTTACGAATTGAACTAATTCGAAATGGAAGTTAGGCTTTGGATAAAAACGACATGCCGTAACTCATTAAATGTATTTATTTTCCAATTTGTGTGTATCAGTATTATTATAGTTTTGGGTTCACTTATTTTACTCTATGTTTTATATTGACGCGCAGAACTGAGAGATCTGGAGAAATGGATTCGAGATCAATTTTCCGTTTACATCAAATCACTTCTTCTAACTTCCGAAGGCAGAGGTAAGCAACGTTAGCTAAAGTAATAATAGTAATAGTAATAGTTGCAAAGTTTTTGTTGCTAGGCCAACCTTTCCAATCTTTGTGAACATTTGTCATATACGTATTCTGAGGTGAATTTTTCCTATAAAATAATGTGAGTTTATCAATCCAAAGGACTTCAATATACCTGCTCTCTGTTAAGGAAGAGTTTTGGAACACCCTACTTGACCTGCCGACCATTTCTATACTCTCTAGACCGGTGATCGAGTCAGTGAACCTTTTTAGGGCTACAAATTAATTTGTTTATGGTGTACGCATCGTGGGGTTATTGTATTTTTTACTAGTATGATAATTAGGGAGATTATGGATCGTATAGAATAGTAGCTTGTGATTCAATCTTAGTTCCATATTAATTGATTTGTGTTATTTTATTGTTGTCGAAGGTGGTCAACTGAATGACTTTAATTTCAACTTTGTGTCCTGTTTCCGCACCACTCACAACTTTTTGGCCTGGCGAAGTCAATATGTCCTGCCCTCGGTGATGCAGCAGATTGCTGAGGAACAGAAAAGACTGGAAGAGACGGAGACAGCAGCTACCGAGGTCGTGAATGGAAAGACGCATTCACAACCAGATGAATCGAATGATGGTCAAATGAGGATGCCAGTGAGTGGCAATGCGATTGCCTAACCTTTTCCATTATGGGGTTTGGGCACACACTAAAGGCAACTCATAGACACAAAGGCACGTGAAAAATTTTAGGGAAACTGGTTAAGTTTTGTGGCCTTTCAATTGTCAGGACTGCCAAATGTCAGTGCTGATTGTTTGGCTTCATTGGCCAATTACAGTTTTCAATCATTCTGGTGCTGCCTAGTCAGATCGATTTGATGGAGGGCGACTCCTCTAACTTCCCCATTTTTTGAGAAAGTTACCGTGGGTGGTGACCTTAGATATTTGAATTCCATTTACCTAAGAAATGGGATGACACCCATAGTTCTTTTTACTTACTCCATTTGATCCCACACACGGAGGAATGACAATGAAGACCGGAGCTGGGCGTGGAAATTTCAATATTATGCTACTTTTCTCACACAGCGTATGTCATCATCCTGATTTGCCACAGAAGTTGTCTTGTGTATATCTTTTCAGAATAGGACCCGTGATGCTCTTTCAACTCAAAGCTACGTTTTTTCCCTCTCTTTTGCTCTATGACGTTCTTTGACTCTCTCGATCATTCAATTGCCCGGATTATGTGTGAAGGTCGTCGTGCATGTCGCCACCGACTGGGAATCCAAGTTTATTTCTAGTGGATGAAATGCGACACGTTGGGGTTGAGATATACTTATTTTTAATCCTCCTAGACGAAAGTATTGAAGTGAATTTTTATTTGATAACAGTCAGGTGTCTTTAAATATTACACCTTCGGTAATTATAAAAAGTAAGTGGGTTGATCTAAAGATACCCTCTTAATTTTTGTCTGCGATGCCGGTGGCTCTTGGTACTGAGTCTGGTTAACCGAAGTCAGGCCTGTTGAAACCTGCTCAAGGGAGGTGCTTGCGTGAAGTACCTTGGTAAAGCCATGCATACCTCTTACCTATTAGCTCTTTGTTAGCATTTACACACGCACGCACATACACACATACGACATTTAATGATAAAGAAATTGGTAAACTTCCAGTGTTTATGGAGTATGAAAGGAGCTTCTCTATTGAGCTTTGTAGTAAACCTGAGCTTGAAATCCCCCATTGTAATGTCATTAATCGGAGCAGTCAAAGGGCTTTCTTCACTTGGAGGCTCTCTTGACTCCAAAAGCAACTTTCACTTGTTGCCTACCTTTATTTCCCTTTCGTTGGGTGTCTAAATTCTGGCCCCCGAAGGGATAATGGTTTCTGTGTGATTCAACGTTTCTATTGACATTTATGCACATTCCTGTGTTCTTTCTAACCCCTCAAAATGCTTGTCAAAAGAAACTAAAAATACTTAATAAATTTCGACCAAAAATGATCGTTGCCTAATAGGGATGTCCCTCACGAAAATTGTATCCCTAACGTCCACTGATAAGTATGCTTCTAACTTGTTCTACAGAACGCCACTTTGCCACAACCAACTCGAGATATCTACTCCATCGGCTGTCCACTCATTCATCCCGGGAGAAATTTCCCCTCCTCCGAACCAACTGATCAGATTGTCAACAATCTCAAGCAGTAAGTTGTAAATTTCTGCATAAAACTACTCATAGGTTCCATATTGCTATGAAGGGGTTTTTAGACCGTAGCCTATTTACTTAATCATTCCAACAAGCGTTCCTCGCGGTGAGTATCTAGCTGCTTGCTTGTTCGTTTGCTCTCCAATATTGACTAATTTATTAAGTTATCTCATACCTCGGAGGCCGATTGGAAACATAGTGCTCTTACCCTTACGATTTGAAATGGTTCTATTCGAAGAAATTTTGTCTACTTCTCTCTCTTTCTGAAATAAAAAAAATATTTTTCAAGTCATTTCTTATTTAGGTTTGGAAACATCGCCGTTGACCATGGTCGAAGGATGCTAAGTGGTCTGATGAAATTAGGCAGTAAGTTTTAACAATAAATCGTAACCACATTGGCGGTACTTCTTGATTCTTTGACCTCTGTCTCTTTGAATAGACTTTCCCTCTTCGAACACGTTTCAAAAGTAATTTCTGTGCATGTGCTCTTTTTCCATTAATCTCTTCCTATTTATTAATATTCAGTAGTGTATAATATTGCCGTTAACTTTGCTGTGTCGTTTGTGTGTGTGACTGAAGGGAACTGCTTCCAATTTTCAGACTTCAGATTTTACTTGGCCATAAATAACGTTAGTTTGTACCCTTCTGCATGCTAATACCTTGGACGCTATTCAATCACTCTTATAATTGCCTTATTTATTATCTTCTACGATTTAATTTTAATATTTTATTTCATTTCTAGTAGGCAGCAATGTCTTTACAGAATTAGAAACATGTATTAGCAGAGAAACTTAATAAAGGTGGTCATTTGCTCATCTCTCAAACCAAACAAGCAAGCAACAAGGTGTAATACCTTTAATAGACTTTAACTTCAGTCTTCTCAGTTTGAATCTTCTTCAAACCAAATGAAAGCAAGTACTACGAATCTATTGTTATTGATTAACCATTAAATAGCCTATTTGTTGTAAAGAAGTATTGCCAAGTGTCTTGATAAAAATCAAATCTAGCTTTTACCCTATCCTCTCAGACGTTCTTCTCGTGCATTTTTCCCCTCTTAGTTGTAATAAAGCTTGAGTATCAGTTGACGGGCTTATTCCTCGCCGTCAAATCTGTAGGATAGCTTTTTTTGTTGATCAGTGATTCAGGCTGTATGGGTTGACGTGCGATGATCTATAACCCCCCTTGATGAATTCATGAATATCATTTCGTCTGGCTTAAAATCTCCTTAACTTCCCTACAACATTGTAAACTCTGTTATGTTCGAACTTTAGATGAAAAGAATGCCTCTGGCGGAGGCTCTTTATTGCGACGTTTCGCGAGCAACGTTCGATCAGCACTCGACAGCGTCCAGTCACCTATCGCCTCCCCCGAAAATTTGGGAAAACCCTCGCAATCACATGAGAAATGACTGGGACTTTAATGTGATCTCCTGCCTCATGACTCTTGTATCCCCCGTGTTGTCTTTCTATTTATCTCATTATCATCTCACCACTTCTTCCTCCCCTCTCCCCTCCCCTCCAATTTCTTTTTCTGTCAAGAAAATCGGCGTCTTTGCGTTTATGTTGTGAAGAGTCCTAAATTATGTCTGTCGATTTGGATTGATTTTTCTTTCTTTAAATATCTGAGGTAGGAGTATGCGACTTATTGCGACCCGATATTTATGCGTCTATGTTTATGAGAAAATGAGATGGTGTATGGTACAGGTCAAAGGAACAATGAGTCTCACTAATGTGGCTTGGACACTTCTGAGGTCGTTAGGAAGCTTTAAAGAGCATGCTTTTTCTAATCTTCTTGTTGCCCTCCAATCGATGATATGCATAAGATTGCAACTAGGTTTGTCAGGAGAAACGGAATTAGAGTTCTAGAACATTCGGCTAAAACCCTCCTTAATACTGTGGAGAAGCTAATCTTAGGGTCGGGCCTTTCGCATGCGAAGGGCCGGCTCAGTAACCAACTGAATCCCGATAAATAGTGCGTTGCACATAACACTATTTATCAAGATTCATTATCCCCTGGGGTCAATACTCACGTTGAACTTGACTTTAATCACAGTGATTGTACAATTAATGTGTAATTATGTGTTATGATAAGCGCGAAATTTCATTAAAATGTTGATAACGGAATTAAAATTGGTTTCTAGTGGATACGGTCACCATCTCGAGGATGAATCGAGTTTATCATTAAATTGGTGGGCGCTCTCAAGACTTCCATTGTGAGTTGTAGAGACAGTTAGTTGGGATAATTTCCCAGTTTAAATTCAGATAGGATCCAACTAAAAACAGCCTTACTAATCGGCGTGCATGCAATTCTGAAGCGGCTATGAAGAGTAAAGACGTTGCTATTATTATTTGTCAGAATTCAATGACTGCTTTTCCAAAATTACTCTTTATGCGAATAGTCGATTTTTGGCTTTTATGACCTTATTGACTCGGGTTTTTCGAATCACCTTTTTTCCTTAACTGTCCATTTCATTCGAAGTGTACCTCACTCACGCGTTTCCCCTAATTCGTCTTTGTATTTCCACTCATGTAGGCACAGGCTCTTCACTTCTCTGTCTATTCACGTTCTCTCATCTCCCACCCGCCCTAATTCTGATTGTGGCTTTTTTCAATACACTATGGCTCACAGAACCCCTTGTATTACACGCTTTGGAACTGATGCTTGCTGCTGTTGGTTGCTAGCTATGGTCTTGGCTTCTAAGATTTGGTTCTGGTTCATTAGTTCCTACAATTTGTGACCTTGATTCTTGTTACCTTAACAGACTGATTAGCATCAGAAATCGCACTGAATGATTACACTGTTTGCTTACAGCAACTCAGTAATTCTTAAAAAGATATCCTCCTCACTCATGGAAACACCAGCCAAAAATTCTTATCGTCTTATATTCTCGGGTAGCTAGAAATTTCATAGGTATTATCACGTCAGCCACTGTTACCTTTCCAATGAGGTCGCATCAGTTAGTCAATTGAAGATAAAGTATTTATTCCTTAAATTTAAATTTTTAAGGAATTTGTTTTTGAAAGATTTATATTGTCTCCACAAAAATGTGATGACGTCGCAAATGGCATCAGTTCATAATTAGTATTAATGATGTATTAATAACATACGAGAACCCCAATGAATCACCAATACCCAATGGATTATGCAAATCAGAACGAGATTGGTGGAACAGTGAGCAATACACTAATGCGGGCTTGTTAGGGTGATAATTAATGTTGAGTGATTCCTTCATGCGTCTGATATTTTGTGTAGATAACAATTTAACTAATTTTGAAAGAACGAAAGAGAGAGATAGAGAGAGTAAAAAGACTGCCTTGTTAAACTGTGATTGACATCAAAACGTTCACAATGCACTAGTTTATGGTTAACATAAAACAGGTACGCAGGTTATGTCAAGACAGGGAGGTTTGGAGCAGAGTTTACCCTTTCGGTAATAAGGAGAATAATTTTGTAATCTGAAAGTTGGAAACATTTCGTGTGATGTCCCAGTGTCTTAATGCGCACGCTTGGTGTGAATACTATGTGGATACACTTCATTTCTATTCCAAGAGGACTTAATTCTTAAGCCCTCTTACTTTGGAAGAATAGGTCAAATTTGAAATAGGTTTCGTATGAGTCTTGGATTTTGATGAATTCGACGCAGATGTCAGAGAAGTTCCGTCTTCACTCAGAAAGATCATTGTTAAAATTTTGGATTTCACGACTGGGATTTTTATTTAAGGAAAAGCCTGTATTCATTAAAAGGCCATTTTCCATGGGAATTCTAGCATTATGTTCTCTTCTGGGCTTTGATACATAGTGAATCAGTGCCTATTTGCCTCAAGGCACAGCTTTTATCAGATATATCTCCTGATTGGTCAGCTAAATACAATTGTGCCTTTTTAGTAAAGTGGCAACCAACGAAATATTTATAGTCGCTACAATTTATCTTCAGAATGATCTTAAGGGGAGGAGGGAGGGGGGGGGGGAGGGAGAAAGAGTATTGATTTCTGATTTCAAATGCCCCAACTTGAAATTGACATAGCGAAAAATCCCAAACTCAAAAAGTTCACGTTCTCTCACTTTCGTCAAATTGAAAAATCGGGCCACCAAAACTTCATGCGGTTGACGAATAGGAATATTGAAATGTCTGCTAGCTCTTATTGCAGCATTCCACTAAGGAAATACAGAGGTGAACAGAAGTTGAAATCGCCTTTTCAGGTGTCGACCAAAATGAGGAGATGTAGCCCATTTGCTAAAGTTTTGCTAATTTTAAATCAAGTCCACGCTTCGTAGACTGCTCCTATTAAGCTTCAATCAAATATAAACAATCATATATATTATTAAGTCATTTTTAATAACCTTTAAAAATGACGGTACCATCCACGAATTGGTCAAGGTGCTCTTTTGTTTTCTTCAATCCCATATTTGTTGTTTCGGAAAATATCAGTGAAAGTGAGACGATGAGCTAATGATATTGCTCATGCCTTGAGTACCTTACTATTCCAAACTTATTGGGAATTAATCAAGTGCCTTTTGCATATTCTTGAATATAATAATGGTATTAGTAAAATGGATTTAACAACAAAGAGCGAAGCTTTTGATGTTCATCGAAATTCCAGTTGAGTGAGAAACGTTAAGATTGAAAATATTTCCGATGAATGAATTCCCCTTATAAATCATCCCTTTTTAAGAAAAAGTTCTTTGGAATGGAATCAAATTCACACATGTGATTAATTTTTGGAATAATAGATTTGACACTTTCCGCGGTGACTATCAATCACACAATCTTAAATTCCAAGCACAATTGAGTTTGAGTGGTGAATCTTAGCAGCGACCCCTAGATTAGGTCACAGAGAAGCGAGAAAACAGCATTCCTAGCAAAATCACTCCAATCCTAATTACAAAAAAAGATTTCTTTCATCTGGTCCTGACAGATAAAGTAATTTTCAAAATCTTCGCTGTGCAAATGTAAAATGCAACATGAAAAATTGGCGTTTCCATAACGAAGGTTCAAACGTAGAAGGGGGACAATTCGTTAGTGCAAGGAGGAAAAATAACTTGGACAAACTAGTTTTTGTCCAAAAATAGGTCCGAAGACAATCAATTTTAAGTAGAAAACATTCTGAATCATATCTGTTTGGTAAAGTTGTGACTGACCAAAAGAATTTCGCGCATACTAGAGGATTCTGGAAAGTGCACATGCTACCAATCACGGACCTACGTCCAGAGGCTCCCCAATCAATCAGCAATCGATATTCGTGCAACTTAGCATTACTTTTACGCGATTACTATAAACACTTTTGCACTAAAGGAGATGAAATGTAGAACATTTTTCTAAAGGCTAGTTTTATCGGTGCACAGATAATTGAGCTGATATTCTTATCACTAGGGTTTTATTTGGACAGAACTGGAAATCTTTGTTTTCAACAGTCAGTTTGATTGGATTGAGGTATGCTAATTTGATGGGAAAATGGGATTTCGTTGGAGAAATGTGGAACCTCTCGTCGACTAAAAGAGATAGAATAGTTAGAAACACCGAAATAGGAAACTGCTCCCAAATTAGTTTTCGCTCAGAAACTCAACACGTACCCTCAACAGTAGTTTTTAAACTAAACGATTCTAAATCTCTCCGAATTGAACTCCGCAAGACCAAAATTGTGGATATGTGGTCTCGTTTTTCGTTTTGAATAATATGCAAATCATTCCCATTTACGACATTGTGAATCCTCAGTGGAAGAGTAACGCTATTTATAGCATAGCATTTATGGCCAAATTTTTAGTGATTGGGAGAATTTATACCCGAGTTGGGACCTAATTTCATCCGCAGAGGCTCTCATTTTAAGACGCGTTTTATTGAAAGTAAATGCTCAAGTGTTCAACATAAGTTAAATAAAGAGTTCAGTTCAGCGATAAACATTCTGTCGATGAATCCTACTTTGATTTCTTAGACAGGCCGTAAATTGTCCAAACCCCAACCAGGTGAAATGTTCTCCTCTAAAAGGGTCCTTTTTTCGATGACCTCACTCTATGAAACGTAAATGATGGGATTGAAGGGCAAATTGAACATGAATTAAAAATTAAAGTTTGCTCTCATAGACTTGGAGAAGATAGTCGAATGGATCACCAAGAGGAAAACCCTGTTACCGGGATACAAACATCATGGCTATATCTTATTGATCAAAGTTCAACTGCATGCGCACATACACACATATTTATGCGACCATACAATTTAGTCTTTAAATGTGAGGAGACCATACAATATTTCGGACCGGATGAAAGAAGGTTTCCGGAATTGAACCAAAGAAAGAATTGGACTCCTTCTACATCCTTCAACTATCTCTTTCGATTAAACGCTTTAGTTAATCTTGACCAATTGTTATTTTTTCTTTCAATATACCTCAATTCATTAATTCATTGGAGTCTGACACTATGGCGCAGGAGATGCTCACATTCTCCCTCCCATAAAACTTGGTAAAGGGGAGGGAAAGTGACATTTGAAGATTCCAGACTTGATTTCAGATTGTACATCATTGAACGCAAATGGGTGTTGGGGGTTTGTTTGCACTGTCTTAATTCCAAATATTTCAAACAGGTTTAAACGCATGAGATAGTGGAAGAAGGTCTACAAGAGGAATTGTCTAAGTTGAAAAGATTCGCCGTTTGAACCTGGCGTAAGTTGACATCTTGTACATTTCTTTGTGTTCCATACACTTCGATCTCAAATTTCCTATGAAGCCCAGTTGCCTGCTCTCACACCCAATATTCCTCATCCATGTGAGTTTTCTAGTAGTTATTCAATTGGTATACATTATTCCCACTAAAAGTGAAAGTGCATATGTGTCTCTTCGTGATCAAACATACAGAGATACACTTACGGGTACTACTTATAAATCATTGTGTATCATTGCATTCTCTGGATTCCTGTTTCCATCCCTTGCTTCTTATCACTGAGGTTCTTCATGGAAAAATTCATAACACCCCGGTCCACTTCGGATAGTACTTCAAGATACAACAGTGCCACACCCATCCTTAGAGACGCAAATTCACAAGTTGGAATAAGCTAGCTGGACTTGCCTGAATCACTATGGACTTCTGTGCAAATAATCTTCTAAATCTCCTTTTGGAGCTGGCTGAACATCTCCAATTTCGGGGTCGATGTGGAGTCTTAAGCACCCTTAATGGAGACACTTCAATTGTACAATTCAAATATCTTCTTAATTGCCCCTTTACTAAGTCTACAGCTACTCAGACTCAGAGAAGGGGAAGGGAAAAGTCCTATAGTTCAAACAACTGTTTATTCATCAAATAAAATAATCATCTGTATAGGCTTGAGTATATGATAAATAATAACCAGCCTGGTGAGCCAATAACTGAAGCGGTGACCTCTTCACAGGTGGCTCAACATATCAAGACGTGAGCGCTCGGCAATCTCCCAATAATCTTTGATCTTGTATATGAGAGCTGGAGAGAAGAGTTTCCATTGTGTGCTGCGCACATAATTAAGTTAGGCCTCCTAGAAGTTCAACATAGTAAAAGTAAGACACAACGTTTTGTTTCAATTTAGTTCTGTAACAAAGCAAACTCTCTCACACGTCAAGCTTTTTGAAAATTGATCCTTGGGAAATGAAACGGAAGAGAGAAACATGACACCTGAAGTGGGACCTTAAGGATTATTATTAAAAAAGTTACAATTGTGACTAAATATCAACACACACACACTTGACATGAGTAATGAAATCTCTCAAATGAGGTCGGAGAATTGGAAAGTTTAAAATGTCAAAATATTTTGCCCCCTAATTTATGAAAATCTAAAGTTTTTTACTACTTAGTTTGAATTTTAAGATGAATGAATTTGCAGTATACGTCATGCAAACCGTTCGGTTTTCCTGATATATAGAAGGTGACACAAAACTCGTCAATTATTACGGAAATTATACTTTTGTGACCTTTAGACTTCAATTAGGATTTTATTGAACAATGGCTTCAGTGGCAATGGCATATATGGAATTCAAGGGGTAGTGAAAGAAACTTCACTCGAATCCAATTTCGAATGGGTTTCCACTTTAAACTCTAAGTCGCCTCATAAGAGCCCATTCTTCTGCATAGTTTAGCAACGGTTGTTATCTGCATAATAGGTGAAAATAAATTAATGGCGTTTCAGAATACTACCCGGTGGTTGGTCCTAAGTATTTGTTGCTAAAAGAAACGAATGTAAGTTCTTATGTCACATTTAAAATGGGTTGTTGCATTCCTGTGCAGCTCTTTCCAGGAAAGGTAACGCTATGTAAAGCATTTGAAATCGCAACTGTCAAACATTAAACGTAGCAGCTGTATGCAGACGAAAGGTGCATTCGAGGAGAAGTTTGATGAAATCTGGGCTATTGGATCCTATCTAGAATTTATTGTGTTATTAAAACCAGTTCCGGTGACGAGAAGAGAACGTGAATCCGCAATGTCTACGACCTTTTACATAAGAAAACGGCATAAGACAGTTCACCGCAGGAGAGACTGCCTCAATATACATAGAAATGGTGTAAAAGTTAGTCACAAAGTCACTTCAAATCGTGTCAACCAGATTTCCCTTCATGCAAGTGTTGCCTGTTCTAGGTTTTAGAAAGGACAAGTAAATCCAAGTAGCATGCCAAAAGACAAGATTAAAACCAGCCATCAACAGGCTCTAGTTATCGTGGACTTATTCCCACGCATGAAACTGAGAGCAAATTCATGAACTTTTGACATTACAAAATGAGCTATACACTCTTTAAGAATGCGGGCAACCAATTTTTCCACTATTCTAATGATAAATGTTTCAAGCTGACCCCCCCCCCCCTCCCCCTCCCATCCCCGATCCACTTCATTTGATTAGAATTTGTAAAAGTTTTACATTTCGATGAGCAGCAATAATACTAGATAGCATGCAAAGTTTCTTACTCGGATTTTTATCTCACCCCAAACTTGCTTTTATTATTTGGTTTTTTCCTAGCATGGTTATCTTCCATGATCATTAAATAATTGTTTTTGCTGTGAATGAAAGTAATTCGAAGGTATGAGAAGTCATGGGCTGATCGCCTTTTAATGAATGGCTGAAGTTTTATTGGGCATATTTTCTCGAAAACTTAAATTGTTTTTGACAGACATGGAATAACCAAGCGCTCAAATGGATTAGTGACTTTGAATAAGTCATCAATGCCGTATCAGCAGTCAAATTAACATTTAACTATAGCTGTGCTGGACTTTACTACCTCGAGACGCGTACCAATGGCGTGCAATGAGATCAAATACTTGGGTACGCTAATTCAAACAGTCTGTACTGCTCTTAAAAACTGGACAAGCAATCAACTTGGTCTAAACCAATCAACACCTCCTCTCTCCCTTCCAGCCCCCCGTCCCCCTCCCTAGGTGCTTCCAGCAGCTAAATTGCATTCGTCGAGCTCCATGCAGTTTAGTTATATACTCTGCCTACAAAATAGAAATGTCAACATTCAACACATGGAAGTGGCATTTCTCCATTACCTTATCATTGGCCAAATTATCCACTCCAAACATATAAGAACCACTGACCACGTAAGACGAAGATTTTTTAAAAATGGCAAATTTACAATATCCATAAATGAATGCAAGTAATTTTTAAATTGGATCAAAAGTCTTTCCATAAAGGTCAACATTATAAGAGAAAGAATATATCAAACATTTGTTTTTAAATATTCATAAAATTTGAAAATATGTATTAAAATGTGCTTAATCGAGAGGTTGTTAGCTATTATCATTGAGTTGCGGGATTTGTGGATAGTTCGAGAGGCTTATAAGCTTAGAACAATATGAATACTTTATATTTGATTTACTTCTTACAGAAACTACGAACTTGGAATTACTCACCATCTTGAATGCCATTTTTATAATGTACAGAATTCTTCCGTGCAGATTTCTATGAGATGCCCTGTAATTATGTCTCGAGAAGAATTTTATATAATCAAGAAGAGTGCCGATTTCAAATCTATAGTTCTTCATTTCCATGAAAGTAAGTGATTATTTTAACTTGTGATGGACACTACACAAACAAACTTTAGGGAACCTCTTAGAAGCGCAACTAGATGCAGGTAAGTGTCTCTAGACTCTAGTAGGGTCATCTAGTTCAAATTCTTCTCAAAATCAACTCGATTTCGTCAGGAACAGTGAAAACACAGGAGGTGTCTTAATGAGAGAATTTAGTGCAAAAGAGCTTATAGTAATCGCGTACAAATGACGCTAAGTTGCACGAATATTGATTGCTGATTGATTGGGTGGCCTCTGCACGAACGCCTGAGATTGGTCGATACGTGATTGGTAGCATGTGCACTTTCCAGAATGTTTTAGTTCTTTTGGTCAGTCGTGATGTCGTACTACACTCCGCAGACGTGTTATCAAGGATAACCCTGATTTGTACGACTTCTACCAAATATTTGGCTTAAATAATTTACACGTCATTGGCAGCAAACAGATTGAACGAGTAATACCCTTCAGGAGCTCTATATTTTTAAAGAAATTCCCAGCAGCTGTGTGGCGCAATAGACAATGAGTTAGTTTGTTTATAAATCGAAATTCCCATGCATTTGTTGTTTTATATCTTATCTACTCACATGCGATACTTGAGAGCGGAAATTGGGTTAGTTGCTCGAGCAGCTTGGGTGAGTCCAGTATGCATAGGACTGGAACTATGCCTATTGAGCCAGAAGATCTTAGTGAAACCACATTAAGACTGCATCGTATCTCATATTATGTCAATTAAAACAGCTTTAACAGACAAAGTAGACACATTTGAGGATTGAAGAAGTCAGTTATGATCAGATCATAGTGATCATTCTGAGTTTATCATGTGTTTGAATACTATCCGTATGAATACCGCACTTATCACTAAGCCATTGGATATTGTGCCCTGATAACTCATAAATCGTTCATAATGTCATTTTCATTACGCATTTTGGCAGAAAAATGTAATATAAGAATTTTACGAAAGATTCCAGAAAGATCGAAAGTAAATATCTTTGAAGCGATTAATAACTTCAGTTTTAGGAAATAATGATTAAAATGTGTGCTTTGTCTTTTTTAGCATTGCCTCTCATCGGCTATCATGAAGCTGAGGACTCTTGATCGATTATCCACACACCAAAATCGACCATTCCAATCCTTCTCGTTGGCTCGATCTAGTAAAATACCAAAAGAATGTCAAATGGTGCAACTTTTTGTTTATAGTTATCGCAGATTTGAACTTACCGCGATTTAAAAGAAAACTTGGTCGATGTTCTACATCTGCATTTCTGAGAGGAACTGACACCACTTTTTGTTGATGAACAGTCTTAAGAGCTGCTTTTGCTTGCTGAAGGCCCTCGTCAACTTTTTTTGCTGGTGAACCATCGTTTGGCGCCTTGGAAGATCTCATTTCAAGGGATTCCTAAAAGAAATGAAATTGAGCTTAAAGGTATTAAAACAGAGATGCTCCTGATGCTTCGATCAAAACTTATTTACATGCGAGTATCCTATTTCCGACTTTACTCAAATTTCACATTTTCGTTATTTGGCAATAAAAAATCATGAGAAAGTCGTTTTTCAATTATAGTTCTTCGAATGTATATTGTCAATGAGTTTATTACTGTACTGCTCAATGGACAATTATAGTTGAATGCATTTTTTTCATTTCAGTGAATGTGGTCAAATTGTCTTGAGAGGTTTGTTAAACAGTGAAATGCCAAACTACAACTGACGATTCAAGATGAACTGTTAAAAAATACCTGTACGAAGTATTAAAACTTAGCAATGCTAATTTACGAGTAATCTTTTTATAAAAACACACAAATTGTTATCGGTTGGAGATAAGTAATTGCACTCCATGAAGGCGTAGTTGCAAAATATTCCCTCAACTTTCCTCCCTATGGAAATTACTTATTTTATTCCTTCAATCATTCAGTTTTCTATTAAAACTGAAATTGGCTTTATTGAGCTCTTCCAGTCTCCGGTATTGAAGGATATTAGCCAATAGAATCTGCTCTCAAATTGTACAGATGGGCGCTAAGTTTTCTCTTAAAAAATATCCAACTCTATCCAGTTGCTAGTTCATCCTCCCTTTTAAAATTAAATATGAATTTAACAAATGAATGTGAAAGAATAGAACTGTTCCAGAAATAATTCGTAATTAAGTTAATTATTGAAACATCAGCTAAACACATTAGCTGTGGATTATAACCTGTTGGAAGTGTGCATAACTCATATAAAATGAGTCGAGAATGTAGACTTTTGAGAACCGTGACCGGATAAGGCATATGGCAAGTAGCTAGAATGGAGGCATAACTTCTTCCTAATAAAACTTTAATAGTCTAGTTATGCACCTATCAGTGCATTTCTCTGACTTAACTTTTCATATAAACATCATATAAAAATTAAAATTAATCAAGGCAGATATATTACTGAAAGAAAATTTTCTGAAAAATAGAGGTATATTTTTTCAGTTTTTTGCTAAAGAAAGTTAAATTCAGATAATAAAACAAATACAAGAGGTTCGCGATTGGTAAATGGAAATTACCTTCTCAAAATTTGGAACATGAAAGAGGGCAAAGGTCGGCGGTGATGTCTTCAAAAGTGGAGAGATACCTAAATTTTGATTGGATTTTGTGGCAATATTTTCAGCAGTTGCTCCAACACTTGGAATGTCTGGAATTACCAATTAAAAAATTTAACTTATGGATTTCGATAAATATAAAATAATTCAAATGCAAGTTCGCTTATCATGGTACCATTAAATTCATCTCACCAAATTTTTCTTCCTCTTATAATTTAATTAAATTTTTTGTTAGTAAAAATATAAATCCTAGATTTTTAAATAATATCAACGCTTCAGTTTACTAAAGGGCCTCATTTTTGAAATCTCTGATAAAAAACTCGCACTCTGCTGAGCTAAATAACTTGATTTGTCATACGCCAAGGGTTCTGACTCGAACGGTAAGCTTAAATGATGTCCATAACACAAGTATCTGGATACACTAATCTATTTTTGTATGAATCAACGGTCGAGCCTTCTGCCAGTTATTCTCCTTACAGAATAGAAAGTGATTTTTTTATTGCAGATTATAGATGAATATGCAAGGCCTAGTTAGATAAGTAAAATAGAATGACATGAAAGTGTCTGGAGTCGATTTGGTTCCTCGTGATTTTATTTGCGAAACACACTTAAAGCCATCCATCCTTCAAGTGCAAATCCTGACCAAAACAGCTATTAAAAGAGAACGGGAATTGGTTTAAGATTTGTATTTAGGCAAATTTCACAAGGCCGTGAAACGGCAATTAATTGAGCCAACCCCAAATGTTATCGCTTTCACTGAATTGGAAAAATATTCCCATTATTATTGAGCTTTTTTGCATCAATGTGGAGTACACTACGACACCACGACTGACCAAAAGAACCAAAAAAAAAAATATTCTGGAAAGTGTGCCGTATTACCAATCACGGGCCTACGTCCAGAGGCCACCCAATCAATCAACAATCGATATTCGTGCAACTTAGCGTCATTTGTACGCGATCACTGTAAACACTTTTGCACTAAATTCTCTCATTAAGACACCTCCTGTGTTTTCACTGTTCCTGACGAAATCGAGTTGATTTTGAGAAGAATTTGAACTAGATGACCCTACTGGAGTCTAGAGACACCTGCATCTAGTTGCGCTTCTAAGAGGTTCCCTAAAGTTTAACCGAGGGCTCACTTGTGTAATATCCGCTTCAAATTTAACAGTATTATACGAATGTTGCCAGCCTCATAATAAACGCAGAATGGCAAAGAATGCGACTAATGATAAAAATCATTTTTATGATCATTTATGGCAATTCATAGCGAAAACAAATTGTAGTTATAGAATATAAATGCCATAAAGATGTATCATGGTGGATATTGTTACGAAACAATATCATCGTTACTGTAAGAAAGATTATCATGGTTCTTCAATTTACTGCTCCGAGGTCTACTGAAGAAATAGCACTCAAATTCTTATCTTCAGAGTAGAGTGAGAAATGACATTCTAAAATGCATTGCATAGGGGGACTCTAAACAGACCAAAATTCGATTGATCAATTCTACAATTCTCTCAGAAGTTTGACCAATTACCAGTCAAATGAGCTCATTGCATCAATGCAGCAGGGTAATATGTCCACAGACAGAGGAGCCACAATTTATTGCATCTTGAAATAAATCTGGAGACCTTTTCGTAAAAATGAGGTAAAATTAAATTTATCTTTAAATTAGACCTAAGGATCAACACTAAACGGACATTCTATGATGTTCATTCTATAAAATTAATGGGAAAGTGCAGCTTTAAAGATAATCGAAGAAGATGCAAGTTTTAAAATTGTTCTTCTCGATAGATTCAATTTAGATGTATACATAGCACTAAACCTAATAATCGCAAGTTGCGAGATTACTAGTAAGCATTCATCCTCTTAACTTCTGGTCGGATTATTGGAACGTTTCAGACTGATTCCAGTAACAACGAGCTAAAGAGACTATGTACACGCACAACTATTGTGTAAAATCAGGTAAAAGATTATTGCGTTGATAGGAATGCGAAAATGAGTCTGCATGCCGCTAAATTTAACTAATGAAGCAACAACATTAAAGTGAAAAATTCTCAGAGATATGAACTTTGGCAGCCATTCAGACTTGGATTTAGGAGTGAATCTAACGCAAAAAAACAGAGGTCAAATCCTATGACGTCCAGTAAATAGCACTAGTCATTTGATTGACAGGAAAATATGGGTGAAAACGAAATCAAGTGACAAATCTTCGTATTACTAATGAAACCCATAATCATATTATTAAACGATTTGTGGTTCTAATTTATGCATATGCATATCCCCGAATTTCTATGTTTAAATGAAATTTACGGAATAGTACAATAGTTGTTGTTTTACCCTAATGGAAGTAGATAAGGCTGGGACTTACCATTGCATTTTATCATTTCCACTTCAAATTCACCGCAGTAGTTGCTGTCTTTACAATGTTCTAAAGGACAAAATTCTGATACTTTAATTCTGAAGTATCTGTAAACCTATCAATCGATTAATAC
Source organism: Hymenolepis microstoma (assembly GCA_000469805.3). Lineage (NCBI taxonomy): Eukaryota > Metazoa > Platyhelminthes > Cestoda > Cyclophyllidea > Hymenolepididae > Hymenolepis > Hymenolepis microstoma. Next base: position 532,098 of record LR215995.1, on the reverse strand, counting down.
ATTTAATCTAAGGGAGTCTTTAAGCAAATAAATAAAGTAGTTATATAAAATTTATAATTAATTGACTGGTCAATAGAAAGTCTGTTTAATATAATATTATAGGATATTCACCCTCATTAAAAGAGTCGAAATCCACTTTTTGTTGAATTGTTTCATTTATTGATATTGCCGAAGGTGATTCTGGGGCTGCAACAAAAAGTAATTATTTGAAGTTTTTAACATAATTTTAATTTATAATTAAGATTCAATGTCGTATTTTATGTAAATGGGTGTGGTGATTCTTAAAATAAATTAAAACAAAAAGTGATTCATTACTTATTCTGCATTCGGTGGAAACCGAGTTCTCGCCATGGTCTTCCTTATCCAATTTTATGAAGGATTTAGGAATGAAAAAGTGCTCCGACGTCGAAGATTCATCTTGATATTCTTCCATAGCATGAATATTTATGGTGGAGAGAGCGCTAGACAATTCTTGAGCATCGGTTAGACTCCCAGAGGAATTAATATCCGATATTTCTATGAATTACAATTCAATAACAGTTTAATAAACGTCTAAAATAAGTTTCACGCGAAAATAAAAAATGAAATTAACTTGGGTATGCAAAATAGAATGCTTAACGTTACATTTTTACCTGTTGTTGATTTTGTAACTGTTTGATCCAAATAATCATCTTTAGTGGATATATCTTGATGTAATAACTGGGATTCTTCAGAAGTATTTCTACGAGGACGTCTGCGATGAGGAACAAGAGGCGGAGGTGGGGCTTGTTTTTTCTTCTACAATTCATGAAAAGAATAAAGCATGGACTAATAATTTCTTCAGCATGAATCAGATGAGTTATTTATTACCCTTAAAGTCAGTGCTGGAGGATATGTAACATCTTTTACTGCATTTTTTACAATTTTCGAATATTTTGTGGAATCACAATTATTCCAAGTAACATATTTTGGAACATCCATTTTAGGGACGCATTGAATGTATATTTTCCTTTCAATGATATCAAATAAGGATTCAAGTATGGCGTCTTTGATCCGCATTGAAGGAGTTGCAACCTTCCATATAATCTTTGGTGTGGAAAACTCATTTGATGGTACAAGAAAAACGAATCTCGTTACGTCCATTTGGTGAGACTTGCAGTAGCTTATCAGTAAATTGTGAAAATGCGTTGAGGTGTCGATATCATTTACGTAATGCGTTTGATCCAAATAAACATTTCTAACCACAATAGTACAAAAGTTTGAATTCTGATTTTCGCATTTGTTCATATTTGTGGCTCCATTCATCTTTTTGCGCAAAAAGCCCATTACCTTATGTAAAACTTGAAAACATGGGTTTTACCGTGTTCAAATACTTTAAAACGTTAAAACAAAATAAGGTTAAGTAAATATTTTAGAAAAGCTTTTCGCTGTGACTAAATCTAATAATGTATAAAGTTGAACATTGTATCGGTAAACATACATGAATAAATAACTTGCATGTAATTTTTGATTTTGAAACAATTGTTTTTGTAAGTATAATATGTATTTGTTTATAACAATAAGCTCCATTGCTCTATGCTCATTTATTCACTGCATTTAATAACCCACTTTTCGTTACACTTATATTCATTTCAATATCAGAAGGCGGTTTGATCATATCATTTTTTCTATACTCTCATTTCAAAACATTTCCCAATCTAGAGATTTTTTCACCTCAATATGTTTCCTTTTTCTGAACCTTTAATAAATTTTAATGAAGAATTTAGCCAAGTTTGTTGCTTACTGAGAAGTTAAATTGAACTTAGGTCGACATAATGATTCGCTTAAGATTTTACTAATTGAGTAATTATTCAGATGAAGACCATTGAATATCTAATTGTAGCACAATTAAGTAAACAAAAATAAAATTAACACCGATTTATGGTAAAATATCCAGTAATAGTACCTCTAATTTTGAAAAGAGTCTTATATTCTTCAATTTAAGTAGTCTATAGATAGACTACACGATTGACTATACTAAAATTATATGATACTGATTATTTTATTACAATGTTATTAAGGCACAGGAGAGTCGGAGTAAATAGCAAAGATTCTGTAGCTGTTGATTTATTTTCTAACTGTTTTACTATTCAAGGTCGTTACCGGAACTTCTGAGGTACAACGCAGATTTTGATATATTCTTTCAGTTGACGATTTCGCCTTTCCCTCATATTTTTACCTGCTTGGAATGAGTAAAAAATTGGAAAGGCGTTTTTGGTGTCTTTCGGCGCTTATAAGTCCTGATGAGGTCACGGAATCTCATATATACGAAATTTATAAATTAGGAAAAGATGCTTGCGATTTGGGTGCTTGTCGGTAAGTCTAAGGTTAGCGTTCTTTATCTTCAAATTTCAATTTTGAATGACATGGTATTTGCACTGACGGAAATACGAATTATCCTGTAGTTATATACCTATTTATTTCGCACACTCTATAATTTTTGTCATTTCAAAAAATTGTTAGTTCTATGTGCGAAACGAATATTCGTTGTCTTAATGGTTTATATAAAGCGGAGAAAAGGAATGACAATCAGCTTGAGCCGTCCCATCATGCTGAGGGAAACAAAAGCGTAAGATTTTATATTTTCTAACTTCAATAATTTTACTATGATATAAAATTATATTTTTCTTTTTAGCCCTATCTGGGGTTGAGAAACCTTGGCAACACTTGCTACCTTAATATTTTCCTGCAATTATATTACCACATGCCTGAGTTTCGGAGACTTGTTTACGAATTCGACGGTAAATGTGCATCATTTTCATTTCTCTCTGGCTATTTCTGATCATTAGTCTTATTATGAGTTCCGATAATAGTGTTAGCTTTCATAATTAGCACTCACACTACACTCTACACTTTGGAAACCTATGGCAAAGCAGGAAGGGGTAGGCGAAGTAGTTTTTAAAAAAATATTTCTTATCTTTTTCGCGTAATTTTATTCTTTTTGAATTTGTTTGCGTTCTTTTCCTCGTTTCTTTCGGGTCGAATCGTTTACTAGCGGTAGTGTTTGTCGGTAGTATTGTTTGTGAGCGTCTAACTAATATTCGATAAACTGGGTAAACGAAATACTATTAGAATTCTTAGTCCTAACTATTTTCGAACATCAAATCTTGGTTCTTGCCAACTTTCAACTACACCAGTAAAATAGATTAGTTCAATGTTGTAGTAGTTTTGTCCGAGACGATAGTTTGGCATATGATTTCTTTCATTAATCGAAAAAATTCTAATTGCATGCTTCTCTTTTCATTAATGATTGTATTTGTCCATTTCGTTTTTTTTAAATCAGTTCACTAAGATAGGATTTTTGATGATAAATAGAGAAGCTGTCTTCATCCGGTAAATTTTGTCTTTTTTACATACATAATTCCCTCCTCGACAGTTACGTGCTTTTTAATAAATGGAATAAACATAGTATCTAGTTTTATTTTTTCATTTTAGTTAGATCTTGGTTTTTTTCCCTTGACTACGTTTTTATACTTTAATGGGCTGATATATTTTGTTCATTATCATCTAAAGGTCGACTCATTTGTAAGAATTTTTCAGCTTTATCTTTGCTATCGCAGCGATTCTTATTCAGTGCCGTTTTATCGTTTTTTAGTCAAAGACGATACCAGGCAAGCAATTTTCAGGGATTTGAAACTTATTTTCAGTCAACTGCAGCTAAGCTCTGAAGGGTACCGTTTGAAATGAAAAATATATAATGAAAGGTCATAATCTGTTATTTCCACCATCATCTTTCATTATTATCTCCGTTTTTTTTTCCAGTTCTGTTGATCCTTCTAACATAGCGGCAACTCTCGATTTGGTGCCAACCGTTCAACAGGTGTGGGATATAAGTGCACACTACTAAGTGAATGCAATTTCAATAATAAATCCCTCCTCTGTGTGTTACTTGTTGTAGGATGCACCGGAATTCCACTCGCTCTTTTTAAGTCTCCTTGGAGAGCACTGCTCTAATATTCCAGGATTATTTAAAGGCTTCGATGCCTATGAGACTCGGTAAGAGTTTCTGCAATTACTCGCATTTTATTAATATATTTGAAATTGGTGAATATTAACTTCTACCTCTCCTAAAGGTGTAAGAACTGCAACTATCTCTCCCGAAGTTACTCGAGATATATTGAATTGGAGGTCATGCCTTCTGAAGTGAATCTTGAGAATGCGCTGAAAAATATGCTGAAAGTAAGCTGATTTCGCCATCTCGACGTTTGAACATCGTTTTCCTTGTTTCATCTGGCATCGTTTTTTTTATTCTTGATTTTTTGAATTTTTAAAATCAATTGGTGTAGTTATCACTCACTGATATTTGCCTAAAATTTGCATTGCACACTGGTATTCTTCACTAATTCTCTATCTTCTCTAAATTCCATTTGATAGCTATGCTATTTGTATGGATTCGAACATTCTGCAATAATTCATTACATGTTGTCTTTACGCTGAAAAACGTGGGTTTAGGGATAAATTAACAATTCGTCTCAAGTTTTCGCACTAAATTTTGGGTTACCATGTTCGTAGTTATTTTTTATTATTGTTTTCATCTTAAATATGATCTAATGTTAATATATTATTTCTAAGATCATTTCATTGTGGAAATGGATTTATCTGAGAGGTTGCGAATGATTCCTCCAATAACGAATGGATCATACTTTAATTATTTTTTTATATTCGATTTGTACACACTATTGCCTGTTCCAAACTTGGAATCGCATGATTTCTTCCCCACTTTCGTTAGGTGATTTTATGTTGGGCCATTTCTGGAGCTGATTGCCGCCCAGTTCAGTAATTTTGATAGTTGATCGGACTCTTCTAGTGGATTTTTTTCTCCAATGGCCAAAATCGTGGGATGACACTAACTGCCATAATGCTAGCATAGGGGAGCGATTAGCATAACTTTAACAGTGACTTTCACATTTTGCTAAAGTGCTATTCAGGAAGGAATCAAGCTCTTGATATATGTGTTGTTCATTTGCTCAAAAATGATACCCCCTCGGATTCATGTCAAAGAGTGAAGGAGCTGCAGAGTTAAATGCAAGTTCCACAATTAAATAGGCCATTTTTAAATCATTCTTGTAACACAATATAGGGCGGAGGACGTGATCAGGTCACCTCGCCTTTAGTGTCAAAGGCGGATTTATATGTACTCAAAGACTATCTATTAATGAGTAGGAGCTCTGGTGATCTCTCCTATCCTAAGGTCATGCTTTCTTGGGAAGAAGAGATAGTCTGAATTTACAGTAGGACTGACAGATCAATTAGCACTAGAAAGGAATTTTCTCAATCATCCGGATAACGATTTATTAAATGTAGACTTTAGAACTTGAAGATGTGGACTGATTGCCAGGTGTGTCTGTGAGTCAACGGAAAACCAAGGAAACAGTTCATATCCTCAGATTGCACTTTCCTCCTACTCTTATTGTTACTTGTTCAGTTCAGATTACTATTTTCGTCTTGGTTCTTTGGCATTGAGTTTTCACTGAAAGAGCACCCAACTATTTGCTTATGTGAGACTACTTTTAACCGTTTTAGGAAGAAGCTCTTGAAGGTACTAATAAGTACTCTTGTTCCAATTGCGACGGAAAGCGGGATGGTTCTCGTCGACGTCGCATCATCTCCACTCCCAAGTATATCAATTTCCACCTAATGCGTTTTCGCATGCGAGAAGACATGTCTCGCGAGAAGATTACAAATCGATTCCGCTTTCCTGATTTCCTTGACATGGCCCCCTTTGTGTCAAGTGGTGAGTCATTTTTTCATAACCACATCTATTACTTCTTCCTTCAGATGTTCCTTCCAATGAAAAGGAGGTAACGAAGCAGAATTTAAAGTACGTCTGCTTTTGTATCGTGCTGCATATCGGCAGCCAAGCGACTGCTGGACATTACATCTGCCTGATTAGGTGTCATGAAGGTCAAAAGACTGTCTGGAAAGTCTGCAACGATGAATGCGTAAGTCTTAATCTATTGTGGTTGTGACTATGTCATATATTTTATGCGAGATGGTTATTATTAAATTTAACCGTTATTCCCATTAATAGCCCGTCTTCTCAGGTGATTCATCTACTCATGAAATTTTTAACAGAAAGATCGAATTATTTTAATGGAAGGTGGAGTCTAGGGGGCTGGGGGGGATGAGGGAAATTCAGGGAAACTACATTGTTAAAGTGGGTTATGAAATTGATTGTCTGTCATGGTTGGGAACGTGTAGAGATACCATTTGAGCACTATCTATATCTCTCATGCCCCCAGTTCACAGATTAGTAGAATCATATGCCCCAAGTTAACAAAACCTGGCTTTGTTGAGTCCTATCATGATAAATAAACAGGTTTATGGATAAAATTACTGTCTGGCAATTTGGCTTTTCCTTCTTTTAACCGAGAAATTTAAAGTCACAAACTGCAACTTGATAAACATCATGGGTAGCTAAAGCCCACGTTTCAGTCCCGATGGATTTTTGGCTCCATTTTACTGAATTCGTCTATTCAAGTTTGATGTGACTTGGGATTTTTTTCACTTCGTTTTAGCAGACAGCTAACTCACTCACACCGCGAATCGTGTCCATGCGCTCAAAGAGAGTATAAAGCGTTTGTCTCGACCAAGATATAGGGCAGAAGGGATAAAAATTAATCGAATGCCGAGTTTAATTGATCTGGATTAGGGGGAGGGGGGGAGGTAGTCCGCGTGAGTAACTCAAAATGTAACATTTTAAGTCATTCACACTGACAAACATCGATACCGTCTTCTCTATCGCTTACGTTGACTACTGTGCCACTGCCACACTTCTTGGTTAAATGCACTCCCCATCAAATGTATCTTGAGAGATTAAATTCTTTCAAACTCGACTTTTAGATTCCATCTTGACCCTGAAAAAATGAGATGCTTTTTTCTGACTTCCAGGTGTTTACCATTCCCGATGAGAACTTTAATGTCTCCTTGTTCTGCACATCCATAACTAGTCTTTCAACTTACACCTCGAGGTTGCAAAACGTTGCCTCCAAAGTGAAAACAAAAGAAAGAGGTACTGTTGGAAGACGTAATGCTCGTAGAAGGAAAAGTGCGGGGGATGTCGATAGTGAAGAGGAAGATGATGAGACTGCTACACCAGTTGTCAACGGTTATCATTCCTCGACAACCGCCTACCTGATCATCTATCGCCGCATGGAGGAAGGGGAGGAGAAGGGTCATTACGGGGCTGCTAAATGGGAAATAAAAGTTCCGGGCGATCTTCGACAGGAAGTTGAGGAAATCGATTATAACAAGCGTGAGAAGAAGGTTCGTCTGATTGTTTTCTTGTGGTGCCTTGGTATCAGTCCACTGAGCGAAGCGTTTTCTAACACTCATCCTAATGAGAAGCTTAGGGATTAATACGCTGGCCCTAGGGATCAGAATTCATGGAGTGGGGCTATTCACAATGACTGACTAGTAGAAAGAGGACGGCAGTCTTTACTTTCTACCAACAAAGGTCCCATGGTGTGTCACCCTTCTACTCAACATGATTGTTGAAGCTGTTGTGTATTGTCGGAAAGAACCTTGCCAGTACGGTAGCACCATTCGCCGAACAAAGATTTACTTCATTTCCCTTTGTATTGAAGTACACACAACTGAGCACTTTTATATCTAAAACGGGCTCTAATGAATTGCACACTTTATTATGAAATGCAAGTAACTATCACATCTCTCTGCCGAAATATTTCTATTTCATTCTCTCTGCCATTCTGCACAGAAATTATCTTGAAATTGAGTCTATTAAAAGGCATCCAGACTTGTGCTGGGGTGGAAGTTATAGTACTAGGAGTTTTCAGTGCATTTTGGGTTCGGGCTGAACAATATTTACTCTAAGGGTCCATCCACTTTCTATCATTTTTATATCTTGTGATTCCTCAACTGGATTACCGAGCAGTGAACAACCGAGTGTCATTCGGCTTATGTAGGTAGCCGATTATTTGAAATAATTTTTATAAAGATTCTGATTAACTCGTCGTTCGAGAAGCTTATAGGGAGCAATTCCCAAGTAGTTGAGAGTTTTACTTCCTTTATATAAAAGTTAAACCATGCAGGTATTGGGTCCCTAAAGTGGCTAGCGGAAGAGAGATTTCTTCAATGATGTTTTACCACTATTATCTCCCTCCTTTGTGAACTTTCGCTCTTTTTCATCGCACGGATTGCCTTGAGGTAGGGTTTCACAGCTAGTGACATATGAATGAATTGAGCTTGTTGCTTTGGTACTGGTAGAATTATTTTGGAATCTCTGCTTGATTTTACTTCCTGCAGCTTTACTATGCTTGAATATAACGGCAAATTTTCATTTCAGGCAAAAGAAAGGGAGATTACGTTGATACGACCGATATGGCGAACGCGTCTCTTTGACCTCCTTCAAGCTTCCACTTCACCAAAACGCCTCAAATTAGCTCCTAACGATAACTTCGCCTCTCTTTCAGACATCTGCATTGTTCCTACAAAGTGGCTAAAGACGTGGTTTCTCAATCCTGATACTTTGCCCCCGCAACTGATTTATTCCAACGGAGGAAAAATTTTCCCTCTTGCTGGTGATGCTACATTTCAGCTGAAACCTTTTCTATGTCGCCATAATCATATTTCCCCCACAAATAGTCTTGAAAGTATTCGAGCTATCTCGCCCCATCAGTTGGAACTAGCTCTTCGTTGCAGTAAGTCTGGTACTTATTTAGATGTACCCAAAGAACCTATCAAAGGATTTTCCCACCTAAGTCGTGAAGCACTGGACATTCTTTCCCCCTGTGTACAATGTATTCGTCATCGGGTCACTGATAATCGTTTTACTGAGGTATGCGATAAAATAGCCAAGGAAATGCGGGATTGGAAGAAGATTAGTAAGGATGGTACCTACCCATTTGATGGAAGCGTTTGTGATAGTGTAAGTTGTAATACCACACCTATTTAAACTGCATCTGGAGATACAATATTCAGCATTTTTCAGAGCACCACAAGTTGTGAACATCCGTTGGTGTATTTTGTTGGAACAAAGTCACTTGCAACATGGCGTTCACTTGCACAGACTCATTACTTCAAAGCCCTTGAGACTACTGAGCCTGTTCCTACAGAATTCAATAAGGATGCAGTTTGTCCACACGGAGAGTTAATGATGGAATCATGTCGCATTGTTAGCCCTTCAATATGGCATCGACTGAGGTCCCTTTTCAATCCACCTTTTTCTGGGTTTTCTACGGAAATTAAAGAATATCCAAGCACCTCATTCAAGGGCACAACATGCTTGGAGTGTTGTCATACTCTCTCGAATCTAAAACTCAAGGCAATGTATGAGATCAAGAAAATGAGTTCCATTCTCGATGCATCGGATTACATGCCTGCGGACCGAGACTTAGGTGAACTTATTCGAGATTTCGGGTGAGTTATTTCTTTGTTTTAGTAAAATTTGCAAATTTAGGAGGAACGAGGACAAAGCTGCCATCTACCTCCTTCCTACAGAATTTATTCGCCAATGGCGCAGATTTTGTAAGGCAACCAAGGTCAATGACGCCATAGCCTTTCTCCCTTCGGGTTTTGAATGTCCCAATATTCGATGTGAACACGATCGTGTAAGTACTCCAATCACGGACTATTTTGAATTTGGATGCGAACTTACCCTTTATCGTTGATATAAGTTTTGAGTTGCTTGCGCCGCTGATTGAGAACGGTGTCTTCTAGTGACTTTGAGGCTTGTGTGTGTTCCATTCGTGGAACGTTTTCATTAATGTTGAACCACTTTCTCCAATTGTGTTTCAAAGCGAGTTTCAACTCCGTATCTCCCCATGGCCGATTTGATATTTGTTCGATTTAACTGTGTTCTGAATTTTCAACAGTAAACATGCCAAGTTAATAGACATATTTGAAGAAAATCGAATACGATTTTTTGCGGGGGAGTCCATTAAGTCATAACTTTGCTGTTTAAGATACTTAAAAAAATACCTAAATTCACAAATTTTCATTAATTGTTCTGATCATTTGTAAAGATATGATTAGTATTTTAAGAAACCTTCAGAATTTTGGTTCATTTTAGTTCAGAAAATTAAGTCCTATTGTTTTATAAATGACATTCTCTTTCACGAGGCCTCAAGCAATTGGAAATTGGTCTCTCAGTATTTGATCGTTGCACATAAAGAAATGGGGGCTTGATAAAAGATACTTTGATTGAGTGGACAAGGTATCGCTCAAATATTCGGATGTTCCGAAATATATCGTCTGCGAATAGGAACGCAAATTGCATCAAAATTGAACAAAATGATTTCACTTGTTTTTATCTTCCATCTTATATCCTAGGCCTATTAAGGACCCAACCAGCTTCGAGTTGAAGGAACGTATCCCGAAACCGTTCTTATCAAAGTTTAGCATTTCACAATTTCACATTTTGATCCGAATTATTTGGATGGGCACCGATTTTTTTTGTTTAAATTGTTAACACCCACAATTAACAAACGGAGAGCAAACACCTATTACAGTGGTTCCTCTAGCAACAAACACATCCCAGCAGGTTAAAGCAGTGAACATTCCATTAATACTTAATGTACACCTCTGACTTTATGCCAGTAGTTAAAAACCCAACTTATGTGTGACTTGCGTTTAGATAATCGATTATAAAGGCATATGCTAAACAACATACTCTTTTCCTCTCACTCTTTGTAGCTTAGGATGCCGTGGAAGGAACTCATTGGAGAAAACTTCGCTTTCCCCCTGTCTTTCCGCGAGTGGGATCTAATGAGTCAGGCCTACCCACTAGCCAATACTTATCCCCCCATGCGTCTGGTTTCCACGTCCCCTCCAAGTGAAGACTCCAAAACATTTGAACTTCAATTTGATCCACCCAATGCCTTCTTCCAGGTTTGCGAGAGCTGCTATGAAGAAATTGAACTCGATCGATTGAATTTCAAGAATGCTCGCCTGTACATTCGACTTTGTGACAATCCAGAAACCGCTATCAACTTGGACGTTGAAGAAATGGTAGGCACCCGCTTGAATCCTTTTTCAGCGGTAACTTGATTCATTTCACTTTCTGTTTACTTTTTTGTGGTATTCCTAGCGATCTAAAGAGAGGGCCTCGATGACTGACAGGCCACGTCGCTCTTTAAAAAAACGCGAGGATATTTGCGTTGTCGTTAATGGTAGTATGACCCTGCTTAAATTACGGTCAATGCTTATTGAACATTTCAAAGCTTACCCCATGGATCAGCATTTGCTAATAAACGTGAGATATGATCTGTAAAATAACATCTTTTACTTATTGTATTTAAGTAGCAAATTACTTGGATTTCCGTTTAGGGCGTTGAACTAACAGACAATCAGAAATCGCTTTACCAATTGGGTATTAGACCGGATATGCTGATTTTTGCCTGGGTCGATGCATCAACTGCTCCAGTCGACTTAGAGTATGAATTTCCTGATGGAGATGTTCCCCCGGGGGGTTCAACTACAGGCAAAGGTAAAATCTGGTGCTCATTTTCTCTTTTTCTGTGTTTCGACGCTTTCATTATGAGATTACCTCCCTCTTCTTTCCTACCTTAGAAGTCGGCTTTGCTGGAACTCGATTGACAAACTTTTAGAAGAGATATCTTTTGGCCTTAGTCAATATTGCTTTTGTACAAACCGCCAAGTATTTATTTACTTCTATATATACATGTATATATATATATATACAAAGAGGAGTGCTGGCACTCACTGTGGGGAGGAGGAATGTTATGTGCCTTTTATGCGTGTATACAAGTGCTGTTTTGTGAATACTAGTGTGCCAATAAAATGGTCTTTTGCTTTAACCGTGTTTTATTTTAAATGAGCTACTGATATTTCGGTGGATCATATGATTATATGCCCTATTGCAGAGAGAGAGAGAGAGAGTTTCAAATCTTACAGCAAAGGGATTCTGGTATTTTGGTGTATCACGTGACTAAATGCCCTCTTTTGGAGTTTTAAAACTTCCTATGTGTTTTAGAGATTAAGTCTTTCGAGTGCTATATTCAGCAAAATGCAAAGGCTGGGGAAACTGTGTAGTATATACAAATGTCAGGTCTGGGGTTTGCTTTGTCCAAAATTCAGGTTTCTGGACATCGGTGTCGTTAGGCTGCCACAATAAGCGAGGTATGGATTTGTCCTCAAGCCCATTGTAAGTTGGAAAAGTTTTTCTAAGCTATATATGCGACTAACTGAGTTGATCGACTCATTGTCATAGGGTGTGCAATTTAGGATTTCCATCTTCCGTGTTTTCTAGTTTGGGCACCTGACCACTATTCTGCTAATTACTATTTGGTAATCTCTTTCGATTCCCTCACTTGGTTAGTCTGTGAGATGCTGCATCATTCAAGTTTTTCATATCCAATTTGTTTTCAATTTTCCAACATCCGTTCTTTTTTGTCAGTGAATCACAGACACCCTCATTTCTCAAACTCCTCTCCTCTCGCTCTTGGTAACCCAAATGAGTTGACACGGCATAATTTTAGATTTAAATGTAGAGAAGCACAATTCTCTTTAGATATATTTTAGAGGACACATGTTAAAGTAACTAAATCGCCTTTCCTGATCATTTCGGTTCTTCATACCAGATTAACGTAACAGAAGGTTAATGTCTGTCCTTGTGGCACAACAATATTTTATTTTAAGGATGCAAATGAGTCCATGAGGGTAATTAGTATGGAATAATGTCAATAGGAAACATGTAGCAAAGACATAACTTGATTTTTAATGTGGGATTATTGAGCCAACCATGCTCACAATGCAATATCCTGGTGTTCGATAGTAATAACTTAATTACGGCGAAGGTACTCAGAGTGGCTTATTCGTGTATCCTTCCAGGAGGCGAGAAAACATACGGACAACAATTACATAGTTTTAATATGAAATCTGAAGCAGGATGAAAGGTGTATTATTAGCTGGATGCTTACACAGCCACGTCCGCCGTAGTTATCGATCCTTCAAGGCAGCCATATTTTTATAAATTATTCCCCAAATTGAGAAAAAGTGGTGAATGAGGTAACTTCCGGACATTTTTGTTCGAAATACCATAAATCGTCATGGCAACCTCCGTCAGGGCAATTGCGCAAAGTTGTAGTTCTTATTTTGCGAAATTAAGTGTGCCATAAAGCCGTTTACTATAAAACGGGAAGCGTGATGATGTTTCATCTGCAGCTATCAGGTGGGTGGGTGACTCATTCCATTTAAAGAATCACCAAGTTTTCTCTCTTTCAGACTTGCATATATAAAAACACGAGTGAACAATAGCTAAAATAGGTGAGCTGTGTAACAAGAAAACTTGTAGTTCAAACAGCAATTGCTTTTGAGAAAAATAATAGGAATCGGATGTGGACAAATGATTGGCTGATTGATCGACCAATAGTGGCAACGACGAATTCTTCACTAGTGTCTCTCGTTTCCAAGGCTGAATGATAATTCGGTACGTGAGAGGTGAACTTACTAAGGTACTGTACTCTTAGTAGGCTCCAGCGCAGTCACAAAAAAATATTCGCTTGGTCCTCCTAACGGATCCTAAATAAACAAATATCTCTCTGATTAATGAAACATCAGCAAGATGGAGTGGGAATCAGACAGAGACCAGATGTTTAGCCGATATGTGATGACGCACAGTCAACTGCTTTGACGTCTGTTTGATGAGGGGAGTTACTATGGCACTCAACTTCACAGTGCAGGATTAAACAGAGCAATTTTCGCTAGCATATTTTACTTTTTTGCAGAGTAAGTACTTAGTGTTACTTTTCTCCAAAGGGTATGAACCAAAGGAACATGGAGGAGGGGAGGGGGAGGTAAAGGCCGAGGTTCTAAAAGATCCCTTTGCACCAGAACTCTGTAGTCGTCTCAAAGCGACCCATCGCGCAGTATTAAAGCCAATAAAGGGTGCATAGGATTCCCGCTGTTTGCATTCTAATTCGTTTATTGCGTACAAGAAAATCTTATTAATAAATTATCACCTAGTGTTTCTTTAATCCTATTTTTATAAAATCAAAGCATTGACAGAACATTCAAATTAAATCATTTTCATCCAATCATCCGTCATTGCCAAAAATAAAATTATTTTTTGTAATTTCGCCTTATTGGATTGTCTTACACTGAGAAAATTGATGAATTCAACCATTTAAAAATGGTAGCCTTTCGGACTCAAAGCCTATCAACGTATGTGCCTAGAAATGGGCCTGAATTTGCGTATTTTATTTACTTCAATGTATTTAGATCTCTTAAATTTGATTAACTAAAGTGACCTCATTTCATTTCTTTATTTTATTATTACAAAAATACTTTGAAATTCGTGAAAATGGGAGAAATTCCTTCAGTGTGTACACTTAGCCGAACATTCTAGAAATTAGCGAATCATGCAATTGGAAGTAGCGACGCGTGCGGGAACTTTCGATTAGTTGGTTAATACTCCTTTACATTTCATTGTAGTAAGGTTCCCACGTTGATGGGAACGAGCTTGCGAAAATCCTTGTTTTTGTCAATGAAAATTGACCCGAAATTGCGCCTAATTTTAACCAACTAACAAAGTATCTTCAGGTTCCGTAATATGTTGAAACAGCCTTGAATAATATTTCGATTGCATAGTATTATGCAATCTGCCAGTTAAACAGAGTGATTTGCTTTATCAACTAAGCCATTTCCTATTGGTTTCAAGTTTGAATTTTGGAATTGTGATAGTTTAATTTTAAAATCGTCACTAATATGCGTATCATAGAAGCCAGATAGGTAGTTATTTTTGCAATACCACATTAACCATAGGACGGAGGAGGTGGATTTTGACGATTGTTTCTCCTAATTGGTTAGAAGAGTTCTATTAATTTTGATTTACTATTGCTATGTTTGATGGGGCCTACATTTGAAGATTTAGGGGAGAAAAACTGTTCCGGATATCGATTCACACACACATTAATCTTCCGTATTCATATGCGAAACAGGTATGTTCTTATTCATTTGGCGGTAGAGAAGGCGCACGCCTTGTACTGGGAGTTGTAGTAAAGATCAATTCATTCCTTGTTTACTTGGTTGCTGGTTCACTGATACCGATGACTCTGAAGATTGACATCAGCTAATCATATAAAAATAAGCCTATACTCTAGATGACTTCTATGCCTTGACGCAAAGTGATTGGGAGGCATTTTCAGTCGCTTCTTTTACTTCTTGGAAGATTTTCCGAAATCATTCGTTGAGGAACACATCCGATTACTAAATTTTCGTACTATTTTCAATAGTGAGAAATTGGAAGGAAGATTGTCTGCACTTTCCACAACTATTCTTTATGCATATTTTTCTGGAAATACCTCTCCCCCCCTCCTCCCTCCCCCCCCCCCCCCCCCAATTATTATCCTCGTTTACTCATTGGACTTTGGCCATCATATAACCCTTTCACTTCCTGGATCCTTTTATTGATGTCGCTAGTCTTAGCTTCCACAATCTGGTTCTGGTTAGCTAAGTTCTTCACTTAGTTGCCCAACAATTTGGTGTGCCTGTTAGCATTTGCTCTCTCGCACGGCGTATTTTGCGTTATAATGAAGGGTTGCTGTACGACATTGGTTGACCAAAAGGTCAAGCTATGATTGAAAAATGGAATATAAATAGATGGACACGGCAAAAGGAGTTTTGAATTTTACGTAAGTAATTGTAATAGTGCACACTTCTAACATAAAACTGCGATTCTGCTAATATTATTTTCTGCGAAAATTCTTTTTAATTGTTTATGGTTGTGTCAATTAACGATTATAGTCATCTAACCTGTCACAGATCCAAACCTCAGGGCTGCTCGAATTTGCCCCGAAAATGGTGAGAATCTGCCCCTTTGAGCCCAATAATTAGCTGTTATGAAAACCAACCCAGCTCAACTTTCTCTTCTCCTAGGTTTGTCATTCAATTTATCTTATTCTTTCCGACTTGGCGTCCAGAAGATTTGCCATACTCTTCTCAACTATTCACCGTCTCATAACCATTTCGAAGTCAATCATAAGGCGATTTATCTTTATAATTCATTTACGGAAATTCAAATAATTTACGCCACACGCGATTTGAGGTTCATTAAATTGAATTGCACAAGACTCACGCAAAGTGTTGAAGTTGATCATCCATTCCTTTTAATACTGATCCCCACTTCTCCTTCTGAAATAAAAATCCTTTTGCTGTAAAGCAAGTTCATGGCGCAAATTTTGTAAAGTACAAGTGCTCACACTCGGGAGAAGGAACACAGAAGTGTCGCGCGACTCCCAGCCACCATTTATTAGCAAAACTTAGGGACTGTTCCATACTATCGTCTGGAGAAGATGGAGCCAATCATCATTGCAAGTTGTTATTTATGCCCGATGAGGCAGAAAGTAGTTCGCTAGAAAATGGACCAATCAATGATCTGCCGTAATAATGACAAGGTTTAGTCTTCAGGCTGGAGGTGTGAAATTGACATGTCACTGGCGCGAAATCGATATCACGCTTCCTGAGAGGGGCGAAAGATTACTTCACCTTCGCTTTATTTTTTTTCAACGTTAGCAACACTAGATTAAATTAGAGATATTTGTCTCAATTATAGGTTTCCTTTTAGTTGGAGAGGTTTATAGTTACACATTTCTCAAATGGACTCTGCCTGCTATTCATTATTAGAAGTAACTCCCTCGGATACTAAGGCGCCAGTTACTCAGTCACCTAATTAACACAAACAGACACTAAAAATAATGAGCCGTGCGGGCAAAATGGTTGATGTACTTGATTGTCTGCTTGCGACAATAAGATGAAATTGGCTGCATATCGACTTAGGTATGCACTATTGTTTCTTTTAAAAATTTTTGTGTCAAGCTATTTATCAGCTAGGGAAATATTCTAATAACCTCACTTCCTACAATTGACTGGACTTGCTTTCTGAGGGAGAAATTCAAGTTCAATCAGCTTTCTGATACCTTATAATAATGCTTTATTGGGGACACCAATAAGAGATCGTTCATTGTAAAAATGGAATTAAAATTCTATCTATTTTTAAATTACGTACATGATGCCATACAACGCAGTCTTCGCCATAATTTGAAGCTTTTCTTCATTGGCCGTGTAGTTGTCGGTTCTCTTTTTGAAAAAAAAGTTCACTTTGAATTAAAATGCTCGTTCGAGCGGTTTTCCACTTCACTTGCCTTCTTAGAACATCTTCCATGGACCTGAAAAAGTGATAATTGAACAGGACGAGGTCTAAAGAAAATAGAAGACATGGCAGAACCTCCCAATTTAATTCCTGATTTTTGGAAGATTGCTCTTGTTTTGTGTGTGTGTGTGGAGAGGGGGCAATGACGTGAATGTCCAGTTATTGTCATATCGCCCACCCTGATAAATAAACTTGGACATTTGTCCTTGAATTTTTGGTTTAGCTGCTTCAGTTGTTAATGATAATTTTGCAATTTTAGCTATTCATAATAAACTACTCCACATTAATCCCACCAAATCCATAGAAAATGTGTACCCCAGCTTGGAGAATGAAATGGATGGCTGCTTTGGCGACAACTATTGATTTTCCCACTAACAGTGTCATAAAGTACCTAAGTCTCGCCACAAGTACAAAGAGGACGAATCATGGTCTTGACAACAAAAAATACACTTGTTTCTGAACTCGCCTTTATTATTAGTGGGAGAGTTCCAGACCCATTCAATTTACGGATGAGATTCAAGTGAAATTGCAATTTAATCATGGACGTGTGGGTTTCTGCAGGAATTCCCTCATAGCTAAAAGAGAGAAACTGAGTTGGATTCTAATGTCCTGATCGAAATGCATAGGTCGTCCATTAACATCAGAGAACGTAAGCACTTATTCGTTATAATTTTCAATCCAAGGTTCACCAATTAAAGTTATTGATTATTATGTGATTAGATTCAACTTGGTGCTTTCCTTTTTCAGCTAACTCCGCAATATCCCCTTCGATGGATTGATGAAAAGCCGTCCTTTTCATTTAATTAGCAAGTATGAATTAAACTTTTTAATTGATCCATGGTGCGAAAAGAAGTATTCAGTGATATATTTCGCCATTTACATCAGAAATATATGAAATGCCCCGTCTTTCACTTTAAATAAGAACCTTGAACTTTATTCAACTCAAAGTTCAGAAATGTATTTCATCTCTCATACCGCTTAATGATAAGCAGTGGCCCACGCAACCAGCTTTTGCAGCACTAGAACTCATTCTCAGCATACCCCAAGAACAAGTTCTTCAGAACGGTAATCCAGTGAATGTTACTAACAGGAATTTTCTCACGAAGCAAAAGATTTGATCGATTTAAGGGTCTTCGGCTTTGAATGAGCCTGATAATTAATTTAATGAAAATGGTCATTTATATTAACAAAAATGATCTAAATGCTAAATAAAAATGATGCAGTATCCATACTTAAATAATAAAACCAACTTCTGGAGATTCCAGCAAACAGAAACAAAGCAAATCTAAAATACGCCCCTCCCCCTCTGAATAAAAGATGACTAAGCAAAATGGCTATGCAGACCTAGAAGCAACACTAACCCTTGACTCGGAAGGAGTGCGTTAATATCTACCCCTTGCTTAAAATAGCTGGCGCAGACGTTAGCAACAAGTGAAACAAATACGCTATTGATCCTACGATATATACAACAGGGCTAAAATAATCCATTGCGTTCTTTATTACGGATGGGCGCGCAAGGTCCAATTAAAGATGGCCAATAAGCTGCATTAAAGAGGGGCGAGCTGCTTTGAATAAGTATTACGGACAGATAAGAGATTATCACTGCTACGCACACCATTCTAAGTTTACGAGCACACTAATACCCACACAGAGACTTACTAGACAAGTGACACCAGTTAATTTTTCAAGGCCGTTAGTACAGCGGGTTGTATGCAACGAGAAAACAGTGCTGTGTTAAATGTGTGTATTCGCTTGATGGTTTTGACCTACACAAACGCACACGCATCATCACACACAGATTCCCAAGCCTTTCTCACAAAAATGAAAGTGATTATTGCGCGACAACAGAGGGGAAACGGGCAGAGGGGGACATAGCGGAGAGGTTACACATTGAATTATTCAGGTAGAGCAACCAAAAGAACGGAGTTAGTTCCTGGTACTGTCAAGAATATAACGCACGTAGGGAACCTCTAAGTCTTCACCTTCCATATCAGTAGCACATAGTTCGAATACCAAGGACTTGACATGAGGTGGAATAGTCTTCTTACTTACATTCTCAACTAAACGCGGCATCCTAAAAAGAGAAGAATATATTTGACGTCTGCTTTTTAAGAACAGAGGAAAAGGGAAGCCAACTAACGTCATAGAGAGACGCTCAGTGCGCTTGTTAGCGGGCATAAAGAAAGAGTAGAGCATAGAGACATCCTGTGAGAGCATAGTGATTAACAGCTTGTGCTCATTTTTGAAATGGTCCAAGAACTGTTGAAGGGTCTTTCCACCAGAGACTTCAAAGCGATCCCAAATTGTGAACGAATTATCATAGTATTGCCAGGACTTGGGAGGAATTGGTTCACAAGAACCGAAGAAAGGCAGTGAGAGATTAAGGAAGGTGTTCTTGTACAACTCCAAATCCTTATGACCCTGTGCGAGCTGCAAAGAACGTGAATCCAATCGTTACTCCTAGAGTCAAACAAAAAACTACCGTGGTAGGAGTTTTTTGAAATTACCTTAATGAGCTCGAGAGCGACAAGACCAGAAACAATGCTGGTTGTTGTCGCAATAGCGGGTATGATCTTTCCAGCAATCAATTTACTTCTCAAGCGATCAGCCGGAGGAATGGAATAAGTTTCTGCACGGAGATTGCTTGCAGCAGTAATGAAGTCCATGTGGAAGTTGGTATCATCATCCTTTTCAAATTCAATCACTTGTGAGCATTTGACTGCAACTTCAGCTATGAATAGATGCATAATAGAGATATTAAGATTTCACAGGATGAATTAAGAGAAAAATGCATACCAGACTTTGGCATTGTCTTTTTCATCTCTTCAACCTGAAATTCCCTTCCAGCATTGCGTGGTCTAGAGGCCATCTCAGCATCAGTAACTTCAATAGTGACACCGCTTCGGGGAACGAACTCTGGAACCTTAACCATAGCAGCCTTCTTTGCAATCAGCGACGCGTCACGGCATTCTGGAATACCAAACATAAAAGCTCGTAAGTTCGCAGCCGACACAATAAAGTCCAGATGGGTTGGCTATAATAAAGAAAAATCGTTATTCCAATTCAAGACTCAAGAAGATATATGTAAAATAAGATTTACATTATTAACGTCAAACTCAAGGGGTTTTGGACAGCGTTTCGTGCCTGACCAGAACGGAGCACCAGTGGTAGTTTTGTGATCAGGAGGGAAATTGAAAAGAAGCTGACGAATAGAGTTGGAATAAAGTCCTTGCCAGAGATTGCGAGCCCATGAGATACACTCATCAAAGGTCCTGGAACAATCGGAAGTGAGGTTCTTTTTGAGGGGCTCAAGAACTTCAGCAGCTTGATTTCCCATAGCTGTGACTTTGGTGAGGTAATCATCAGGATTTTTCAAGTATGCGCTGAGAGCATTCGATTGTTGAACGAAGAGACCCTCAAACTTATCCCTAGCCCATTGGATAGTGTGCTCAATTTGATAGGGAAAATGCTTTAACGTGCACATTGGGACTGACTTCTCAGGAGGGTCCTGAGAAGATGAGTAGGACTCCGTCAGATGTGGAATGACCACTTGGACGTTGCCTTTAGTCCCTAAAGTTCCAGACTCCAAGAGAGGCTTATGATAATAGACACAACGACGATCGATGTACGTTCTAGCTTCAATATTGTCTAAAGCATTGGCAACACCGTCCAAGGATTCAAAGAATGCGTCATCATAAACATCCTCCGTCTCAGGACCAACCTTATTCTCGTGTGCTTCAATGTTGAGTTGAGGGTTGATGACCTTAACAACGGAAGCTGCAATGCTAGACTTGCACTTTCCGATATCCCAAGGTCGGAAAAGGAATTGACGATTGAGATTGGATTTTTCGATAATATCCATATCGGTGACAAAGAGTTTGCCATTACGACAAGAGATACCCATCATGGCAAAGTTCTTAAGATGCTCGCAACCAATAGCTCCTGCCCCAACCTATGGAAAAGAGAGATAAAGAAGGCAAAATCGATAAAGTTACCACAAAGTAATTGAGGTCCCCAAGCTTATCCTGGAAATCCCTTCCGAAGATCTTGCACTGCCCTTCATAACGGGAATTATCAGCCATAAGTTTATTCTTGGTAAAAACGGCTCCAGATTTGCATTTACACCAAGGTTCCGGCAAGCATTCAATAGCATCAAAGTAGAACCACTGGCTAATTGGTCTGAAATGGCCTGTGGAAGCTTTCATCACTTCTTGGGCAACAATTCCACCGAAAATGGACTAATCAGTTAATTTAGGTCAGGGAATGGTACACCTACCTGAATGGCACAGCAGTTGCCGGCACAAATGAAGGAAAAAATCTTGGCTAACTCTTCATTGATCTCTCCTACATGAGCTTGAGTTTCAGCCCAATCACTATTAACAGACTTGCAGAATTCAATAAATGTTTCAGCGTCTTCTTCGTTCCATGGCAAAGGAAGGCGATTTTGATTCATCTCAAATACGGAGAGGGCTTCAAAGAAGAGATGTAGTTGGGCCGGAGTTTCCATTTTAGCAAAATCGCTAGTGAGGAAAGAGGGATTGGTGCAAGCTTCTGACATTTCAAGGAAGTCCATTTTTTCAGGCATTTTCACTTGAGTACACAATCCTCCGCCTGCATAAGGAGTGAGGTTTGAAGTGTCTCCGATAGAGAATGCAGAAGGGCCAATTACTTTCACCATTCGAGGTTCACAGTTGTTCAGTTCTGTCATTCCTTTGACCTCGGAAAAAGTGATGTAATCTCCATCATGGAGACCATGGTTGGAATCTTCAACAGTCAGTACAATACCCTCAGTGCTCTGAATACAAAAATGAAGGATTAACGAAATCAAACCTTTTCGATAGATTGGATAAAAACTGAGGCCGGTTGTTCACCAGTAGTATCAGTAACGATGAAATCTTTTCCAAAATCACAGAACACCTGACCGAAAAGGCCACAGGTTCTAGTGCAAACAATTTTGATCTTCATTTCGTGACAGATTCTGCTTAAATTCTTCCACTGATGCATATTGCCTCTTGCAAAAACCACGACATGGTAGTTGCGCAAAATATTAGCGGTAAGTTCTTTGTCTCCTACGACATTAAGCGTGACATAATTGTTGAGTTCAGCTAGTTTAGCACGAACCACTTCACAGCGGTTTTTGCCAACATCTTGAGGAGATGCATAGTAGTTTGATGATAATTCTGAAGATGTGATATCTTCAGGATCATGTAAATCGATGGACCCAACACCGCCAAGCACAAGATTCTTGGCAATCTCCAAGCCCAATCCACTCATACCCGTAATGAGAATTTTGGTATGAGCCATTTTCCTCATACCTTCCGTACCGACAACGTAGATCTGACGGCTATACAAGTTTTCATCAACACCCGATTCACCATTAGTTCCCATATTCTATTAACAAGTGATTAAGGAAATAAAAAGCATACGTGATTAGTGTGGTTATTAAATTTGTTATTATTAATGTTGATGAGTGGTGTGGATGGTTTATCAGACAAATTAATATTCCGTCTCTTCGCTGGTGGAGGTGAAGACATCTAAGGCGTAAAATTGCATTCAAACCCGCCTTAAATACGATAGAGCTATTTGCGGGCGCTAATCACGCGAAGCCAACGAAATAAGAAGAATCTTTCGATTGCTATTGGATAATAGAAATATGTGTTTCAATTGAAATTCGAAATCTATGATAAAATTAATCAACAAAAGTAAAATAATTTTTTTGAAAATAGAATGTTATTAGCTTAAGGTTAGCTGACTGAATTTGCTCATCGAACGACCCCCGGTAATAAAAATGTTCAGCTATGTAACACTTAAGTATTTATTATAAATTTTTGAAAATCTTGATAAACTTAATATATATCTTTAACTCCCTTCCTCTCTCTCTTTATATATATATATATCAGCTACAGTCCCTTGCTTAGATAATTTAAGAATTTCTGAGCTACACAAAGCTAGCTAACTTTGATCGTGCAAGTTTTGTTATTAGATGATTACATATGCCAGTTTTAGTCATCAGCCTACTTGGAAGAAAGTAAGAATCGACAGTTCATATCAAAGAATCGAACCTGACATAAAGATATACTATTTCCATTATTAGCTAAACAATTTGTTTTTAGATGAGAAAATCGAAGTTCATGAACCAATGAAGACTAGGCCTCTTACGATTAGCAATTGGGTCTATTCTATTTTTTAATCGCTCTGAATTGAAGTACTTAATTTTTTTTTACACATGATGAAAATTCAGGTTTATTAATGGACTAACTAGGTTATAATTGTCCAACATTCATGACTTTGGTTATAAGCTTAATTTTTGTAAACTTAAACTGCATGAATGACGTATATTTATTTGGAATCCCATAAGTTATTAAAAGATACCTCCCAAATTTTCTAAAAATACGATAAATAGATGGGCAAAGGGCTTTAATTCAATGTAAATCATACCAACACTATTTAAATATCTTTATTTTACCTACCTATTAAATCTAACAATAACATTTTTATTGTGCTTAAGTTCGTTGCGAAACTGACATTTAGACATACACCGTGCCTATTATGTGATAAATTCAGCAACTAATCAATGCTTTAAAATTCTGACAAGTGATTAAAAGGCAACTTCCGTATGTTCGGATCGACAATTATTTTAAATACTTTATCTACTACGTCGAAAGTGAAAATCACCTGAAATTCCCAACTTTCTCAAATTTCCATTAATTTTAATTTCAAAATTATAAGAATCGTAATAAAACGCACTTCATGCTAAGTTTACTGAATAAGAATAGTATTTGAAAAGGTCAATTCTTTTTCAACCTAATATCCAAGTATCCACCTAAATAGAAGTATGCAAAAAACAGATCAGAAGCACACCGGTTACTTCAATTGATATTTCTATATTTCAGCTCCATTTTAGTGTAAACCGTAAGATAACTAGCCGGCGGGAAATGAATCTAAAAATTGTTCCCATCACAGAATTCCCATAGAACAGAATAGTCTATCTCTTCTTGTGCTGTTGCATTTATAAATACGTTCTTATATATTATTTGGCCAATCGAAATTTTTATTAACATTTTTCTATTTACAAATAAAGTACCATAAAACGTTCATTTTTAAAGAGTGCAAATTTTAATAACAAAATTAAAATTCAATTTTTAAAAATATTTAGTCTAAATTCATTAAATTAATCAATTCAAACGTCAATATGTTCAAACTGTAATTTGAAATATTTGATTTATGGTTTAATCGAGCTAAGGTTACATTTTTACCCGGAGTTGTTGTGATTTGGTCGTTTCGTTCGTTTTTGCTCGTAGGAGTGCTATGGCTCGTACGAATCGACGTTTATTTTTTGGTATTTGATTGTGTTTTAGGAGGAAATCAGCGTGAATTAGCTCGTCAGAAGACCCAAGCTAAGATGATGGAGAAACGGAGGAGTTCCGGTGCCAAAGATAAAGAAGGCAACAAAGGTCTTACCTTGCAAGAGAGACGAGAAAGGTAAGTGCTTTAAAATTATCACAATTGTTTTTAGGGACGCTGCCGCCATTCGGGCTAAAAGTGAGAGAAAGAAAGCAGAACAGCAGCAGAAAGAATAGCTCTTCGTACCAAATTGTAACTACTTTTATCTTGAACCATGCTATTGCATATCCTTCTATCTTGTTCAATCGCTATTTTGCCATTCTTAGAAACTCTACAATAAAGTCTCCCGGTTTTTTATAACGCAATATTATTTTGAAGCATGCTAACTGAAACAGATCTTTGTTTTCTATTCATTTGATAGCTTCTTTGATGATTATTTCTACTTTTCGGTCGTTTCCTTGTCGTTAGAATAAGTTGACATTCATTTTATTCATTAACTTGCACACGCCTGCGTCTCATGGCGATGCTTTCTCACACTTATTTCTATTTTTTGCCTACCTACATTCGGTATTGTTTAACTTCATTTTGATAACTTCCATCTAAAACTGCTTTGCAAACATCCTCTCAACTGGAAATAAAAGGCTATGCTTTCATAAATCGAGATTTATTTATCCAAAAGGATCATAAAACAGGTTATTTTGTTAGAATACACAGTCTTCTTGTACAGTGGCGCAAAACGTAGAATACACATCTTGTTTTTTATTCATTGTTAATTTTACCACCTGCTTTTGCCAAGAAGCCTGACTTTAAGGTAATGGAAGAGGAGTTAGGAATCTTCTGTTCTCTGATTGGGAGCAAAAAAGCGGGTTGTGTTGTCTCCTTGAAAGCGCATGGAAGAAAGCCGTAGGAAGGGGAATATTTCTACACATTAATATAGGTGCAACTTTGTACAAATGAGAATGCTTTGATTCACTCAAGCAGGAAGGGGAAGAGAGTAGGGCATATTCAACGGAACCACCACTTTTTGAGACTATGGTGTCGACCTCGCGTCGGTATTTCGTTTAAAATCGTTGGCAATGGTGATTGCGTTTCTTGAGTTTCTTCTTCCAAGACTTTGTCCAGACATTCCTGAGACGGCATTCTATCTGGTGGGGGCTCTGGAATTTCCTCTCCACTCTCATTCTTTCGTCGACAGGATTTTGCCCTCCGGAAAGCAACAAGACGACTGACACTGCTGATCTCTTCTCCCGCTTCAATCACGGCTGATGGAACTGCGGGTAGGTGTTGTTGTTTTTCTTGCGTCTCATCGCCACTGAAGCGCCTTTGCCGATGGGAGAAGGGATTCCAACGCATGGAGCTACTTGGTGGAGTTGATTTCTTGGTAGTGGCTGCGGCAGCTGCGACAAATGTTGCTGTGGAAATCTTTGGGGATTGGTTAAAGTTAGAATTACGGCCTGAAGCGGGTGCAGTTGAGGGTCGGTGGGGTAGAAGTAAGGTTTGTTGCATGCGAGCGGATAAATCTTCATCGTCTTCTACATCACAGCTTTTTTCTAGGACCATCTGTAGGGAGGTCCCTGAAGAAATCACAGGGAGATAAAATATAATTTCAATAAGACTATTTCATGAAAAGATGTGCAGGCAAGCCATGTCATCAAATGATGAAATAATGATGCAAAATGAGTAGAAATGTGGTGTTTATTTTTCGAAGAAAATGTGACTTGTGATTGCTGGCAATCTTAACTTATGCAAGCTTATTGGGTGGGTGTGGTGTCACTTATAAACTCAAGTAGTGGATGTCTTTTTTTCTTCGTGGAATTTTCAAATTAAACACAAAGTATTTATTTATGAAAAAAAACTATATCAATGCAGTAAGTAAGGTTTTTGTAACAAAGGGAAGCGATAGCGACTAAACCTCATTGGCTCTCAGGTTTATATATATTATTACTTCTATTTGTTATCGCTGTTGTTTTTTTTTAGTAAGGGTTATCAAATGACTCTTTGTTTTAATATAGGTGACTAATCGGCTATGCATCTCCTCCAACGCTTATTTTACTATAAAATTGAATCAGTCATGTTCGTTTGATCAAATTAACTGGGTAATTTTATAGCCCTCACTGATTTAAAATTAATAGTTCTAACGCATTATGATTACTTGTTGTATTGTGCTACTTGATCTTGATATCCTGCTTACACTGCTTTTTTTCCTTCCGACTGTTAACATTCGCTTACCCGGGCAACTACTTGTGCAAATGCAATCCGTGTGTCCCTAATCGATAACTTCTGGCATTTTTATAGGCTTTTCCCCAAAAGCCACTAAACGTGGCAGTAAGACTGTGAAGTACTGAATTTTTAGTGGAAGTGTGCAACCAGGTGACCTAGCAACCACCCAGAAGGGTTTGGGGCCTTTAAGAAACGTGAAGCGGAAAGTAGCAGCCAGACTAAGCGAAGTGTGTTATTATTTCATGCAAAATGAGCGGACAACACCATTAATGGCAAGCAACTGCAGAATTCAGAACCAAGATAACTCAATTTCCCTATTTCCAGGTGTAAAATACACAATAATAATAACGTCGGAGAAAAATGGGGCAAAAAGCCGACATTCAATCAACAATAATACAGTGGGTATGAGAGATTGGCGAGGAAGACATTTTGTGAGTGCCGGGTGCGCCACAACATAGCAGCAAGTAGGATCGCCAACTTACGGGAGAGGTGGATCAATTATCTGTCAAAATAAATTTTACTCCTGTTAACATGGTATTAGCAAAAGTACAACCATCCTTCAGAATGGAGATAAAGGTAAAAATAAGTAGACCACTTAAACTGGGAAGTTGGGTGGACGTATAACTTCAGAATGCAAGTGTTTTAATATCGAGGGTAGATGGGGAGTGGAGGGAGGGGGTGGGGGGAAGGGGGGGGGGTAGCGTAGCATGCAAAACAGGAAAAAATAATAACTTACGATCATCTCTCCGTCGACCGACTGAGAGGGACCTGAAAAGTAAAATTAGAATTTTATTCAGCGGAGTAGTTAAAATTAACCACTGAATGAAGACTTTACGAGATTGAGGAATAAAGTCTGTTCATATGCTAACGTTAAAGGTTGATAGCGTCAGAAACTTGGCACAGGATCTTCCATACTAAGGATTAATAACAAAGGCCTTCTTCAAAGAAGATCCAAAAGGAAGTGAACCGTTTCAATCCTTACCTTGTCATCTTTTGGAGAATAGAGTTATAGGAGATAAAAATTTATAAAATGCCTTTTAGTGGTACATTCTTTTATTATAATACGACGGAAACCTTTCGAATATACTAAATTTCTAATCGCCTATTGCTATCTCCTGTTTTGCAACACAATGTACAAGCATGAGAAGGAACCAACCGTTCATGTTTTCGAGTCTGGCGATCAGCTCCAGGTTGACTGAAGGGTCGATTTCGTTGCATCTGGGCTTGCTGTTGCTGTTCCTGGAATTCCACCGCGCTAGATTCAAGAGCCTGTTCAACAACCGTTGTCACGTCTGTAGGTCGATCTTTACTTGGACCCGGCTCCTCCGCAATCTCAAGATCAGAAGTGGAAGGAGGTGGGGGTAAGAGAGCAGCGGCGTGCAACATCTCCTGTAGTACTGGTCGGACATCACCTTTACGATTGAGGGAATGGATTATGATGCACTCGAATGTGAATACATTTCATTTGATATCTGAACCATCAATAGGAATCAACTGACTTACCTTCTGAGCGTCCGGGTTGGTTGGCGAATTCGGGACCGCTGCCTGCAGACGATGCAGCCATTGCTTCTGCTAAAGCTTCATCTGTTAGAAGAATCTGATCTTCAGAATCTTCGGGAACGAAACAGCCGCTTTCGAGACCCAAGTCCGGGGAGAACACCCATTTATGGTATTTGATTATAGTTTCTAGTAGCTGAAATGCAAAAAGCGTAGTTTTGAGAAATCTATAAGTTACCTAAGTGATGGGAAATGAAAGAGGATTGGATTTCGTAAACTAGGCTATAGACCGAATCTGATAAAATGAGCTTAATCATATTTTTCATATTATTTAATTTTTTGTTACTAAAAAATGCAGTGTAAATTGGATTTAATGGTGTACTTTATAAGTAGAAATAGTTCTCTTTCAAAGAATGAAAAGTTCAGCTTAGTTTGAAGTGAGGCCCTGTGTTCCACCATTGCACGTGCAGCGAATAATACGACGCCTAAAGTGTCACGGATGAAAAAGAAATTGTGGAATTGTTCTAACAAAATGGGCCGATGTCCTCCTATTCATAGCTCCATTCATAGCTTAGCTAACTATGATTGGTGAATGAATCTAGCTAGTAATTTGAATGACCTTATCAATTACGTTAGAGAACGCCTTCTGGCCACACGCAAACAAGCACATCAGTGTTATCTATCTATCCACATCTACCTCTCTCGTCTATTTCAACATAGTTAGGTGGCTCTTTAATTAAGTACACCGCTATCGGATTACACATCACCCACAAATATTTTATTCCTTTTACACCTTATGAGATAGCTTCACCAAGTAATAAATGTCTGAATGAGAAAAGAGTTTAGATTTAACCCTTAAGGTAGCCAAACTTTTCAGATGCCACTTACCCAGATTTTGAACTTCGAGTCAGCCATGAAGAGTTCTGGGGTATCCTCAGTAGACTGGATTAGATTTGGAGCGAAAACGAGGGCAAGGTTATATGCTGTCATGCGGTTAACTGATTGACGTGAAGCGACCCTCGCTAAGTGTGTTGCTAGGTAACGAAGAGTTGTTCTGTGTACTCGGTACTCAGGATGCTTGGGATAACACTCCATGATGCTTAGAAGACGCTGTACAGATAGTAATCTTCGCTCCCAAGATTCTACTCGCGAAGCAGCCAAGAATTCGGGATACATAGCTAGAAAAGCGTTTAATCGTTTGAGTTTAAACATTCTCTAGGAATAAAGAGAAGAGAATGAAGGAACCCTACCCTTTGGAATTAGAGAATCTGGAAGATTTCTTAGGAGCGTTTTGAGCACACAAGCTAGCGCATGAATATCATTCCACTTTTCATTGGTTGCGTCGATCTCGCCTAGTTGCTACACCAAAAAATTAAACAATATTAGCATCCTACTATCACTAATATAAGCAGCGTGAGTCTGTAGAAATTAGTTACCTTGCAGAGTTCGGCAGCCATGAAGTCATGCGCTAGTTTATTTCCCGATACTCGGTATATGCCAACACAATTTAGTCCGAACTTCTCCACCAATGTTACGCATAATTCCACAACGAAAGGAACAAACTGAAAGCAAAAGAGATCAACTACTTATAAGGTGCTAGTAGAATAGAAATGGAAAATCAACTGGGTAAATGAATAAAAGCATTAATGTTCCTAATCTGATTGGTTCGCTTACGGCTGAGAATGTGCTCCGAGCACACTCGTGAAGTGGGAGTGAGCCGACTAATGAACGTTCAGGATAGAGAATGGGAGGTTCGTATTGGCTAACATCTGAAGGGTCGACAGAACCTGACTCAAGACTCATGATAGGATCTGTTGGTCTTCGTAGAAGCCTTCGGGATAAGGGGGGTTTTATTTCCTTCATCTTAAATAATAAAACAAAGTGTTTTAACGTGAATTATCAAAATTGTTTAACTGCTAGCACAACAAAATAAGCAAAAGAGCTTCTAATTCATTTACTCAAGCCGACATACTAGTTGTATAAATTTAATGCACTTTCTTCTCCGACCCGGGGACTGCAGACGTTAAGAGCCACGTGAAAGGGTTTTGACTCACTAAGTTAACAAGCTTAGTGCCGAACATGATTACTATATAGTTCTTGGTAAGAAACTAAATGCATATTTTAGATTAATTTCTCTTGTTTTCTTTGCGCAACAGTTGCTGTAATACCACTGCCAGTTTAGGTATTATTTAAATTGACACAAACAGCTGCTTTTCTACAAGTGTTAATTTAACTTCCATGAAATAGGAAGAACTATAACCCAGCGACTTCTACTTGAACCTGACCCAAGTTGCTGTTTCGAGGACATCATTTTTGGTTATGCGAGTGCAATTTAAAAAGCACCACAAATCATACAATTTTTTGTGGCCAAGATATAAATAAATAAATTGGAGGTAAAATAATAGATCTTTACAGTGGAGAAAAGAATTCAAAACCGGACCGAATTTAATAAATGATTTGATATTCGAGTAAATAAGTAATCTTAGCTTTTGTTTAAATTATCCTATAAAATTCTGACACGAGAAGCATTAAATAAATAAATTATTGACAAAACCGAGGTTTTGTAAAGACAATTCTATAGTACAGTAGAATACAAACTGAAATGAGACACATAAGTAGGCTGACATAAATTTAAATCAACAAGATAACAATTTAAAATAAATGGCAAATAAATATGTGAAAAAAAGTGAATCGTTATAATATTAATTTATCGAAAAGTAAAAAAAGAGTGGACGTAATGCGAATTTTTAAGGAAAAAGGAAATATAAAAAACCTTTTAAAAAACACGTAATCTACCATGATGGAGGTGTTGACAGAATAAACTCATTTCCATCTTCTTAATTTGTTTTAACTAATTATGCAAAACCCACTTTCAATAGGAATTAGCTGAAATGTCTTGAGTATGTCCATATTAAATTGGAGGAAATTGCTACACCCTAGAACCCAACTTCTCCAAGGTTATAGAATATGAACAAAGACGCAAGTCCTTCTACTATCAGTTAATATGAAATACAAAATTAATCAACTTTGGCAAAATTTCAAACGGAACCACTCGAAATACGGTCCCATTCGAATTTTGTGGACTCAAGTAATTTAAACCATCATTGTTTGATAGATCAGAGGGACTCGCTTATACGCAAATGTAGATGCTTTTAGTATCAAAGTTAACCATTAAATCGACTAGATATACCGGAATTTCAAAATTATTACTCTGACAAGAAAAAAGAAGACTTTTAATGCGATACAATTACACCATCTCTCAATGAAGTATAATTTAATATTTTTTAAGCACAAATCCCCCATTAAACACAATAGTACCTGATAAACACAACGAAAGCTTAAGATCATTAATGGAACTACAAAATATAACTAAATACAACTAACGTGGTTAAGAGATCCAAAAGTCATTTTTAGGCATCTCAGTACCTAATCAAATATTCAGATTTAATTTTGTGGAAATAAAGAAATGAGGTGGAATGAATATATATAATAAATAATAATAAGTAAATAATTTGAAGATGTAAATATAAATCGCAAGTACCCGATTTCTTCGCCATTGTATGTAGGCCATTGGTCTGAAACGAGTCAGTTTGAACGTGCAACGAAAATTGAGTGTTTCTAGGACTTTGGACTTTCGCTAGTTTCCCTTTCAAATGCTAACTCCAAAGTGGGTTGATCTAATTGGCTGATGCTGTGATAATTAACTCTGGGAAATGCAAATGAAGACGCCACAAGTTTGACCCAAAATCTCCCTCTGACAAAACAAAGATGATAACGAAATCACCAAATCAATCTTCCCTCTAATTGGTGATTTTGTTCCTACGATTGTTAGACGATCACTTATGGCGATAAAATAAGTTAAAATTCAATGAAATATTCAAGAAAGCAATTTTGATTAAGTAAAATCGCAAGAGGATAAAAAAAGAGAAGGTATATGAGTTATGCTCAGATTTGACATGGCCAATCGTTTTATAACCAAAATTCATACGAAATTCACCAATGATGTCCGCGTAAAGTAGACTTTCTGTTAATTTAAAACTCATTTGCTTTTGTACAACCTTGAGGGAAACCAATGAAACCATTCCATAGTAATAAATAGTAGTCAGAAGAGAGCGAAAGAAATGCGCGCGCGAAATAGTACAAAAAGCAGGAAAACGCAATAAACGAAATTTCGTTAAGAAGGACCGAATTGTTTCTCTTGGTACAATATAACCATGACCTTTGTTTAATCTACGCAGCACTGACGCTGAATAATGTTTGGCTTGAAAATATCAATCCTGTATCAATTAGGGCCACTTGTTCAAATCGAACCTCTCTTCTGTAATATTTTTTGCAGCGACCCAAGTCCTAGACCCTACAATGGAGTCCACCTAGTTAGCTAGGTGTTACATTCTGTTATCTTGTGCCCTCGGAGATATAAATCTCGAATTGTTCATGTCAACTTACAGCTCTGCAATTTAACAGATGGGGGAGTGGGCGCTATCACGAAAACCCCAACTTTACCCTTTAATCTTGAAATCCGACGAATTTGAATGCGAGGTCAAGAAATGCAAGAGGAGCAAACACTTTTACTCATGAAAATCGAAATTTAATAGAAGTTTCAGCCACCAACCTTGAGGACTCCAAAGGGACCTACAGTTTCGTAGAAACGCCCATTTCAAGATTGAAATCTCCGTCTTTAAAGCACATCTCTGATACGGAAATTTTTCAAACGAATGGAATATTTTAGCTCTACTAAGTAAATTCCACTTTTATGGAGTATCTTCAGGGAACACTGAAAGACAGGGAAGTATTGCACTTTATCGAGAAAATTTCTGAAAAAGTATCTTATTAAGTTAAATAATTTGGAGTTGGAGAAACTTGTTCATTTTCACTGCCATTCTTATTTTCTTCTTAATTGAATTTATTTAATTAGAACAAGACATGAAGCTTCAGTACTCGAACAGCATTCTTGAAGTGGTAAATTGTGAAATTTTCGACTCAGAAGAGCCAGCCTTGAGAACGTTGAGTTTTGGAATAATTATGGAAAAGAAAGCTTATCAAGACTTTCTATGACATGGAGTAATTTATCTCAAAATTGTTCTTGATGTCCTGCTAGGTAGATACGTCAAAATGAATGCGACTGAAACAGATGAAGAGATGACAGCAGCCTACACTAAAAAGCAACTCTTCAAATTCTCTCAAAATGGTGCGCTGTAAAGGCCCACCTCCCACGCAGTTAAGGATTGTAAATGAACAGACTAGCTGAATATAAATTTACTAATATGACAAATTTCTAGATTAGTTGCCGCAGCTCTCATTGAGTTGATTAGCTC
This sequence comes from Hymenolepis microstoma, assembly GCA_000469805.3. Classification (NCBI taxonomy): domain Eukaryota; kingdom Metazoa; phylum Platyhelminthes; class Cestoda; order Cyclophyllidea; family Hymenolepididae; genus Hymenolepis; species Hymenolepis microstoma. The sequence goes on along the minus strand of LR215995.1, from coordinate 498,576 downwards.
TAGAGACACAATAACTCCTCAAAATAAAACATCCTAATCACGTGATGGAATATCAAAGTGAGACAGAGAGAGTGAGAAAAGAGAGGAAAATTGCAAACTGACTCAGCAGAGCTTAACTATCGCTTTCATGATCTTTACTTACGAATTATTTTTAACTTCTCTATATTTAGCATCTTTGTCCCTGACTTTAACAAGAAATAATTACCTATTTACAGAGTTTTAATTATATATGACCAAGTGAAAATCGATTCAAGCATGAGATCGAACTCTGATAGTTGATCTTGTGATCTGTGTGATTAGCCGGTAGAAAAGGTCTACTATGGCCAGCGAACGGTTGAGATTGTCAATGTCAATAAACCCTATCATTAAAAGAGACTATTATAAGCTATCTTAGCTCGTGACTGATGCAAATCTGGTTCTCTAAACAATCAATTGGTATATCTATGGAGGAATTATTATTTTCTAGAACATAAGGATTAAAGGTAAAAAATAGTAAAAGATAGATTAAATCTGATAAAAAGCATGAATTTATGGTTGGAAAAGGTACTCTGGTGCCTTTGATCAATTTTTCGCTTATTCCATTAAAATGCTTCACGACTTATCGACAAACCCAGTAGTTTGATTAGTAAATAGACACGATAATTTCAAAAGCGCGGCTAAATTAGTTGACAAATATACCTCTGGGAGAAGAAGTTAAAGCTTTGTGCATATTTAGCACCACAAGAACATTGTATTATTTTAGGTTAAAAGAATCCAGATTTTGCAAAATTATTATTATTTTGTGTGGTTTTCGGAAATGTATATTGAAATATTATCTGCTTATAAGATTTCGTTCATTTTTATGAATGCATAGAATTTGAAATGGCATAAATAACTAAAACTCAATTAAATTTATTGATGTTAAAATTTTTTAAACGACGTGTTATTCTAATTCATAGCAAAATTAGCATTAAAGGTAACTTAACCAGCTGATGTAAACAATACATTGTAATCCAAATGCAAAAGTTTCTTCATTGCTTTATCTTCAGGTACAATTAAGGATATTAAGCATACTTTAAAGACTTGAACAAAAATATGATCGAATGCTTGGTATACTCACTGTGTGTGGTGTATTCATGGGTTTGCCAGAAGGACCAGATTCTATTCCGGCGTCGATAGAGTGTTCGATAGAGTGATGGGCTTGATGTATGGAAGACTTGAAGCTATCCTGATTGTCGCCGATCTCAACAATTGAGCCGGTGGGGGCGTCGGCCTCTAAGCAGGCTCTGCTTCCTCTTCTCGCGGCAACTATAGCAGTATCCACCACGGCCAATTGCATCGGCATGGTTACTGACAGTTCATTGGCTACACGTCAAGGTCAAGAGTAATAAAATCAGGTAAGATCTATCATCGAATAGCCAGAAACACACACACCTACGCACCAACGCTCATACACAGACGCACCAAGAGGCAAGCGCAAACACTGCCTTGCCTTTTCCACACGTTGTGTTGTGCCCTCAGTGTACTTTTAAAGCAGAGGTGGAGTTGGCTGAAGTACATGCCCTAATCGACTAGAGAGTGTTTATTCCCACACGCACCGCGCGGGTGCGGTTTCACCTACCGTTCAGCTTCTCCTTACTACTGCACCTTACTACCAACTCTTAGCTAGTAAATTCTAAAAATGCTCCCATTTGCAGGTAAAAAGAGTCAATTTCAGAACATCAATTTGTACAAATATAAATGATGATTGAGATATTGATTGATAAGTTGCTTTAATTCGGTTAAAGCTAGCTAAATTATTTTTTTAAGAGTAGAAGATGATTAGAAGTAAGAAGAAGCAAAAAATCTGAATCTCAACATAAAGATGTAACTTCAGACATAAGTAAAATGAAATTATATGCTCCAATCTGGAGTACCCAAAGTGAAAAGGTGCTTATCGTTAGGGTCAGGATGACAAAGCCCACATTCCAGAGTCGCTAAATTATCAGCTTCAATGTGCCAAACTTGTAAGTTAGGAAAGTAATTGAGTATGTAGTATGTACTGGTAGACATAAGTAGGAGTCATTGAAAAATATAGTTATTAAAAGCAAAAGGGGAGAAAATCCCGCATACTCTAATTCTATATGTGAGACAGCCCAGTGGAAACTTGCCAATAATAGAGATCATTCTGAATTTACTTCACATGCATTCCCACTAAAAGGCCACGAAGAAGGAGCTCAAGAACAGCTATAGAGAAAGTGTCTTTGATGAGCTCCGATAAGGTTTTAACATTACTGGTGGCAACTAAATTATTGGGAAGAAAATAGACAGAGTTACTTCAAAAATGGGCGTTCAGTTGTGGATTGAGAGGCAACACAAAGCTCGCATAGCCTTTGAACTCTGTTTTACTAAAACACTAACTTGGGAGATAATGTTGGTTTATTCCATATCTTAAATAGTGGTATCAACTCGCCAATGCTATTGTAGTCTATCTTCTACATTACAATTTATTAAGAAAGCTCCAGCAACTCGGACTAAAAAAAGAGGAAAAGAGAAGACACACAGCTCAAATGACGAACTAACTTTTAATCAACATAAACTTGCCTGTATATTACTGAAAAGGTGATAAATGATTGGCCGCTTATTTAGCCAATAATTGTGGACGCAATTTCTCCAAAGGCGGTCTTACGCATTCAGGTGTGTGAATAGGTGAACCAGTGCATGAGAGATGAAGCATGAGGGTTTCTCCCTCACTCTCTCTCTCTCTCTCTCTCTCTCTTGAGTGCAACGATAATAGTCAACCGACAAAGACGTTTATTTGTACACACAGCTCTACATACTCAAATATGACTTCAACACTCAGTATTTTACTGACTGTTTGGAGAATGTGATCTATTTTGTTAAATCCAGAGTTACGAAAATTCAGAAAAAGACAGACCTTTGCTCTCGATAATAATATTTGTTGAAACTTCCACTAATAGAAATTCCAATTACTCTTAGAACTAATTTTGATTGAATTTCTGCTTAATTGATTTTCCTTCGATTTCAAAATGTCACCCCTGCCCTCAACAAATGATACTCCGTTAAAACGTTTTATTATATATATTATATATTTATTATTATATATATATAATATATAATATATATATATATATCTTAAAATCGTGACCTCCGACTTTTACTTAACTCACCTAGAGCCAAATTTGTCTATTAACAGATCGAACGTTTGAGTACAGGGTAACATGTTTGCAGTTTTGGTAAACTATTGTACTGTACATTGGGAACACGAAAATGTCCCTTAGGAACTGCGTTTATAAACCCCTGAAAATCAGATTAATAATCTTCGAGATGACGAAGGCAGGTATTTTTTAACGTCCAGAATCCAATTGTCTGGACATCACGGGTCTAACTTTCGTCATTTACGTCCCATGGCAGAAATGTTTTGAAAACAGATTGTCAGACATTGCATAGCTCAGAATTTCATTCAGGACAAGGGAAAGGTTATATGTATATGTCTTCTTGTTTACATTATGGGAAATAATATTTCTGAAAATAATAGCTCTAGAAGGTAGGAGAAAACTGTTGAAGAGATGGGCAATGTGGGAATCATGAAAAATTCTCGAAAAAATCGGGTCACAAGAGGTGCATCTAAAAGCCAAATCACACCAACTTATACTTAAATCAGGAAGGCGCCATTATTCCCCCCTCTCCCCTATAAACACGAATGAAATCAACTAATAAACTGATAACAAAGCATTTCATGCATTTCAAATAACTAGACGACAGGCTCCGAATAACCCCAACATGAACCCACCAGAAACCCATAAATTATTCCATGAGAAAGTGGGCATCTAGAGACTTGTTGAGTGCAAATGAAGGAAGATTTTCAGTACACCCTAACATTTTGACTTCAGTTTTGTCCTGCGGTGCAGAACTACTTTACAGTTTCTCCTAGTCAGATATTAACCCTTGTTTGGAACTTGTAAAAGTGTTTTCCCAAGTACTTCGATTGATAATAATCTGATGTAAAATGAAGTTTCAGTTTAAAAAACTAACCGAAATCAAATATATTACGTCTATAACTACTGGTAAATGTTAAAAGAGGATAATTTTAGTGTTTCAATGGATTGAGGTAGGTGAGACAGAATTGCGAACCCCAAGAGCGACTACATACGAGATGTGTAAATTGACCAAACGGATAGCTGATTATGACAAACCTGGAGTTGGATATCTATTTTTTGACCTACATGACAAGTATGATAAAATCCTGGAGACAATGGGAAATTCCGACTTGGATAAAACGCTATGCTTCATTAGAATGAAAGTCTCTCTTACATACTGATATAAAGCCGACGAAACATAGTTTCAGTGCAAATAACTCGTCTCAGGGTAATCAGTTCCCGCCCATCGTCTTTATCAAGATGAGGGCCCACAGACACCTCTTCCTCACCCCTCCCCCTCCCCCCCAAACATACAATTTAGGGCCTCACAGTTATCTTCGACTAAAACTGTTATCAGTGTGGCGGTACTTTGATCTCTGCACATCAATAATACAAAGTCGACCTACATTCCCATAAAATGCCTTTTGTTTATTAAAATGTATTGGGCTAAATGCAATCCTGTCTCATCTGCCTGACTCTGAGTTGACCGTAGGTAAGAGATAATTAATGGGAAGCGGAACTAGGCCCCCTTGGCGTACTATAAGATGGTCGCGCCTTATAAAATATAAAAGAACGAATGGATAGGAGCGTCCCCAGCATGCAATCTTTCAAACTTGTCTTAGTCAGGTATGCGCATACTTCTGCTTGAAGAATTTCTATTTATGGCAAAAATTTATTTTTCACATTTCTTCTTAAAATAGCAGAGCATCTAATAAATTATTAAGTCTTTAATTGGAAGTTGGTGGAATAATAATAATCGGACAGAAATATAAACTTTGAAAACGGCATTTGTACGTGTAAACTTTCTGACAGTGGTAATCACCTAGGCTGGGTAACTAAATATAAAAAGCAGTTTTCTCAAAACCAATCAATTAATTGCATCTTTAAGTTCATTTAACCACACACATTATTATCTCTAATGCAGACGACCGTTCTCTGGAGGTAGATAAGACGAAGTACTGAACAGAGATTTCCATTGGAAAAAGTGACAGTGATAGGAAAAGGTGTATTGGGAAGTCGCAAGATATCGATTAAATGTGCGGAAAGCAAACCGGTGAATACCTCGGCGGCTTGAAATACTCGATGGTTGCTCCTTACCTTTTCTCAATCAACTATATAGGGGCTAGTATTACCTAAACCAGGGGTGTGCGATAGACTTACCTCAACATGGTGCACCCTGGGCAACGTATACTCACACGGTAAAAAGTCTATAAAACGGCAATTGACTACAAACTACCATGACCCCACTGTGTGTCACATTCGACCACTTCCACGGCACTCACCTTACCTTTTTCTCCATCTTTGTGTCTGTCTCTCTTACATCTGTGAATCACTCTTCTGTTCTCCCTCTCGACTTGTTGCGACGTTGACTTTTCTCCCTCTGTGAATCCCGAAGTCAACTAAAGGGCTAATGATAACTATCATAAAGCCTGCCATTTGATATAAATAAATATTACGTAAACCATGCTTCTACAGTCGGGATATTGAGGTTTAACCAGGCAATGAATGATGCATAAATTCTGCACAGTACGTGAAAAAAAAACCTAAAGAACATTAATATTGGCTAGACTATTAACAAAAATTCTATTTTTAAATTGTGAGAAGCAAATGATATTGTATGACAGTGAGTCGTACAAATGTTTAAGGAGGAATGAAGAAGTTGCCAAGATCAACGTCATGGCACTAAAGTCACATTTATTTAAGTTTTAGACAAAATTTAAATTTAAAATTCGTTTCTTCGATTGCAGTAAATGTTTGGTTCTTTACTGACTAGCATCATTTAATCCTAGAGGGCCAGTCTTTGCTAATAATTAAAGGACTTTACCTCCATGACAACATAGCTTTTAAAAGTTCGCTCAATGAATTCCTTTCGAAACTTTCACCGCCACGCCATAAATAGATCTGATTCTTGAATGATGCAAAAAGTCGCTCTTTCAAGGAACTAGAAAGAAATGGGAGTTGAAAAGGAATCCTAAGCAAAGATCAATTGAACGTAATTATATTATGCCAGTTGAAGGAGCTTCCAGTATGGTTTGAATAATCCACTAGAAAGAATTGCAAACTCATCTGATCATATTCATTGGCCCATTTTTCCAGTCTAAAACGTTAAAATCATACTTCCCTCGTTCAAATTACACTGGGACTAAATGAACAGAATGAAGCTCAGACAGGCCTTTCAATTGGCGCAAGTTTTCAAATAAATTACTGAAGAAGAATGGCATAGAATCGTTTTAACGTCATGAAATCAAATAAATTACTGTTTGAAGTCCGATATTTCGAAGATGGGATTAAAAATGATATGCGATCTTTTGCAGGGTATCTTACTAAGTGTTATCAAAACGACTTTCAATTTTTTTTAGATTCGGCCGGATTAGAATCCTCTAAAATGTCACCAAAAAAAATGGAGGTTTAAATGATATTGGTACTTAATAATCAATAGTCATAAAAATTCAAACTCTATCGACTTCAGGCAAATCGTCACTCAAAAATTCTTCTTTCGCATATTTATGTTTGGCAAAAGTGGTCACTGACTTTAATGGTTTTTTCAAATAGAATTTGGCTGAAGATGTTAAAATAACAAATAAGAAGGGTTAATCTTAAAACTTACAAATAAATCAACATGATGTGCTATTTTACGAAAATTATTTTTTTCCTTACTAAATTAATAAATATTGGAATGCAGGTTTTAATTTCTTAAAGTACTTCAGAAAATCTGCATAATATTTAAAAAATGACTTTCGATGGTGTGTGAAAATGAAGAGAGATTTTATTTAAGTAGTTGAGAAAAGTTGTCACTTGGACTACTAATGTCAACAAGAGAGCTTGTTATCTTACCTGACGGTTTTGACAAGAGCACATTTAACATAGCATGTGCAGTGTGAAGTGTTAAGTCAATTTTTCTTGACTGATGATGCTGAGTACTTTGAATTATGAAAGCCCATAATTTCAATAAAGAATGGTTAGTTCGTTATTCTTTTACAAGAAATCTCTTTATTTAGACATAATTAAAAAATTGTGCCATTATTCTTCAAAAATAGGTGAACATGTGGTAGAAGATGAAGGAAAGTGCGCAAGTGTTGCTGATTACGTATAGAGCAAGCACGAGCTTCTCAGTCGATCAGCGATCAATATTTGGTCAATTACTGACCATTTAGGCAGTAAGCTCTCTTCACACGATACTTTCTGCATTCTCGGTAGCTAATTCTAGGAGCAAATTATACTTCAGCACTCAGCTAGAGTTTAGCTGTATCTGTCTGCATTTGATAGAACTTCTAAGTGGATTACTAAGATTTAGCCTATAGTATCCATTAAAAACTCAGAAGAGCTATATTCTTCCAATTTATAATTTAAACTGTCCAAATTGCACTCTATTGGTATAGTTCATTTCCTTTTGATCTAAATACTTTTATACATAGAGCCAAAATTTTATCAAAATGATATCAATTAGCTATTACATTTCAGAACTTGATCTTTACGATTTCATGATATTTCGAATCCAGAAAACTCTCAATTTGTTATATTATCATGTAAATACTGCAGAATCTTCCTCTCTCACCGTTCGTTCATCCCAATTCAAATGGAGAAAATTTTGTTTAAATCCAGTATTTTACGACACACTGACTGGTGGTGGAGCCAACTACCAAATGCAGAGTGCGACGTATTGGCGAAAACGACTTTCGAAAGCATTTGATGGATTAGTATCAAACTGCTACTAATTGCTTTTTTTCCAAAGGAAAACCTTTTAAATTGAAATGATTATCCAAGGACAATATTCACAAATCAACTGCAAACATTTTTATCTACAGTATAGAAAATCGAAAAAGGATCGTTTAAATCCAGAAATCTGTGCTCAACGCACATTTTACGCAATACAGTCAAGACCACGAGAATTCAAATTTTAAGAGAGGAGAATTCACTCCAAATTTTAATGTCTGCAAATATGATAAGAATTGACAAAATTTTCACAATTCAACAATGATAAATATGATTTTCAGTATTTAATGATACAACAGCACCTTTAGTTTAATAAATTATCCTAATCAATGCAATCGAAAGAAAACGAAAGGATGGTCGGTGGCTAATGCCTGAATCACTCTTCTAGTTCCTTGGAATTTCAGCACAAACTCACACAATATATTCAAAATGATACCAACTCGGAAAATGAACCAAGTATGAAAAAGCTTCTTTTAAATAAATAAATATTGGTAATATACTCTATGACACTTGGTTGATAAGATCGTTGTTTATAACTATAGAATTTCCTGTGCAGCCAAAAGGGAAGATCCTACATTCTGGGTTCCTTATCCGGCCACACCCTTCCACCTACGCCCAGGAATTTGATTACAAACAGAAGGAACCACTTAGAAAATTCTTCCAAAAGTAAGCATGTGGCCATGCCTTTAAAATACATATAATGTACTATTCTCTACCGTATTTCTTAGGGTTTTCAACGGCAAGAGGTGGAAAGAGTCGAGGGTTGAAGTAAAATGAGAATCTGGTAGAACACTTAAGTTTTGAAACGACGAAGTTAAAGGCAAACTGCAAATATTGAGATCGAAATAATCCATTTCTCAAAGAGTCGGCAAAATATCTCCAAGTTACTCAGCTTTTGGCTTTAGTTGGAGGGCTTAATGATAGCTCAAAGATTCCTTTACCACTTTATATGACCCCTTTGGCGAGAGAATTCCAGAACATTCCACACATCACTTACACTCTGTTATTTGTATTTATTTCTAGTTGGTCTTTTCTGAGACTCTGTTTCAATTCAAAACTTCAAACTTCATGCATCCTTTATAGGCTGGAGTGATAGTTGTATCATGTTTTAAGAACCAAGAAGCGAGGTGGATTCAATTACCACGGTTGTGATAGAAAAAAGGCATAATCGCGAATAGTTCATTAAATGTGGGCCAGAAAATCATTTCAAATATAACCCTATATCATCTAGCTCTCGCAGACAGTGAATAGGTATTCGTGTATTGAAAAATCATAGATGGAAAAGCGGCTTCGAAAGAAGACAGAGACTTACCATTAACAGGTACCTCCTCTGTGAATGATTGAAGGAAGGAATTGTTTGGTTCAAGGACGGCTGTTAGATGGAGATGAAGTTGGGTCTTCTTTTTATTTGACACTTGCGGACAACTGGCAGGCTCTGAATTAGTTATTACATCCGAAGAGGGAGGTGTTTGGCAGGACTGAGAGCTCCGGTGAATCTACAGGTGGGAATTTGAGAAGAATGCGGAATACTCTGTAATAGTATTGAAAGGAATAGTCAATTAATGTACGATGCGAGTCCTCTTACTTATTTTGGCTCTCAGGAGGATGTCGAAGTGGTGAAAGTGACATATTCAAAAATAAAAAGTGCTATCAAATTAGATTTGAGAAAATTGTTTGTAAATATCTGTCAAATCTGATCTTATCTAGGGTTTACGTACAGTTATTTATATTAGGATGTGTGGCTATAGATTAAACTCCCTATAATCTATAATAATGACATGGTTTGACAACAGCTAACGGGCTTGAGAGTCCCAGTCCTTCTGAGAGACATTGACGCACAAGAAGAGATTAGATCATTAAATCTATTGGCAAATCTTTACAGGAGAAATTAGATCTTGACAAAATGTTGAAATCCCATCTAAAATATTGTACGACTGAATTTTACGCGAATTCTTGCAGTGTGATCATGAGGCATTGGCAGATCAATCACAGTTAGGCCGAAGATGACCCAACAACTACTGCACTCAATTGTCTAGTGGATGGATTCAACTTTTCTATGAAATGAGGATGGATGCGAAAGCATATGAAAACTTTAGCTTAAAATTTGCCGCGTCAAATTGAAGGAACATTTGAGCTAACGATTTTAGAGTTTGGATAAAAGGTGAAATTCTTCGAAATTTCCTCTCCCCTCCCGCCTCGGCGTCTACTACTTTAAATTACCTGCTTAATTATTAGGACAGTGTCTTTTGATAGTACAAGACGTTCAGGATAGACTTGACGGTCTCATCAGGGAGAACTCTGGTTGATAACTATAAAGAAATTTAATGAGAAAGGAAATTACAATATTTTCAATTAGTTTTATCCAAAATAGTCTTCATTAGAGGACGTAGGTGTAGGACGTAGATGAAAAGTCTTAAGATCACTTATGTTTTGTCCATTGACTGATTAGGGTTTTGTAGTACTGAGATGTGACAGTGCATAGACTCAATGCATACGTAATATTCCGTTGAGTCAAGATCTGGAAATGAGGAGTTCGAAGGACAAAAAATGTGACTAACATAGAATAATTTTGAATTAAATTTGTTGCCGGAAAGCATCTAACCTATTATTGATTACCCTCATTCGTTATCCATTGGTTAACAACTGCAGTGGAGAAGAATTTCCTGCAGACATTTAAATTCAATCTAAGCCAATCTTGAAAAAATAGGTGGAAAAAAGTATCAGATTACCCATCTACAATCTCCCATAGTTTGAGGAACCTGAGTCTGCAGGACCTGAGAAGCGTCCTTCGGACTATATGCGAACCAAGTCATTTATATTTATACTTAGTGTGCTTTTGGTTTAGACAATGGCTTTCTCATCTGAGAAGAACTAATTTGTTTGTACCTCACCAGGATGTCTCACATTGCACAGAAGTTATTTTTGTCTATGTCAGTGGACTTTATCGTGCCAGGTTTCCATGGCACAGAGGCTGAAACATTCAATAGACCATGGTGGCGTAGGCCAAGGTGTTGTAACACCATACGCGCTGTCACTTTCTTCTAACCACAGTTGCCTCGTGGTCTCCATCGCTATTTTTCATCTCATGTCGGGTTTTCTTCACAGTGTTCAGGGAGCATCGAAGAAGCGACCATAATCTCCTCATCTTTTCTCTGGTCAACTCTGATCATCATGATACGGGCTATTTCATTCCATGACTCAGATGGGTTCCAGTCATCAAATCTCGTTTCCATCACTTATAGAATAAAAGGGTTTAGACTTTTAAAGAAACTTAGAATAGAAAATATTTTTCTGAAGATTTTTCTCCGGTACTGAAGCTCTACTTCGTTCCGTTATTTAAGGAGTTCACTAATAAATAAGACTAGTTGATCTTCAAATGATATATGCACATACACTTGTCTAGGTTATTAGAGAAAACAATTTTGAAATATTCTTTTACCATCTTGTTCTCCTACTTTAATTATGACATGTCACTATTTTGAAATCCTAGTAGTTCCAAACCAGAAGAAAACTTCCTCATTTATCTACTAATCCTTCTACAGAGACCACTTTACTACAACCTCTAATGGGTGAAATGACAGACACTGCTAGGAACATGGGTATATTTGGGAAGTGGAATTAAAGAGAATGATCAATGTAGGTGAATTAGAAGGCGAAATTCTGAAGAACTGCAGGAGGCATCAGTATTGAAGAAGTATAATTCTGCATATGATAGACAGGAGAAGTCAGTTTTATCCTCTGGAAATCAATTTGCGCTTATAGGATGAGCTGTGCATTAGAAGTCACTAAATTAAAGTTGGGCATGGAAGTAAAGGTCAGGAGATCGATGAGTCGGTTTGTGCAGGTACTGCAAAATGGTCATAGCCACAGTGTGTTGTCTCCAATCAATTTTCGCTTCTTAATCTTTCGTTTTTTTATTTGCGGTTAACTCCTATCTTCAATAGAATCAGGAATTTCGGGGGCAGAATGAAAACCCACTTTGATTGAATAACAATCTTTGCTACCAAGCGTATCTCAGTGAAACCATATGATGAACTTTCCTTTTATATACTCACAACAAACATATACGAATTCTTCAAATGTGACTTGGTCAATGTTTAGAAAGTCTTAATTTTACTCCATCATTTTTCTCCCTTTCATTACATAGGAATAAGAATGAATAGAATTAAATGGATATTTATAAATACTCACCTGATCAAGTTTTCGTCTCCTGGGACTGAGCTTGTCGTGAGTGAATGTTTGTGAGAAGTGACTTAGCCTCTGATGGAAGCCCGAGCGAGCGGGCGTAGCAGATGTTGAAGTGGCCGATGCTCCACTCGAGGGGGTGGCAATGGGTGAAGATGAGGAGGAGGTGGTGGTGGTAGTGGCAGCGTTCACTGCTGGAGTCGTCGTCGAGGAAGAGGAAGAATTCATTGTTCCAGTCGCCACCTGTCTCATTCTCGCGAAAGTGGAACGGAGAAGACTGCTTTTGTGATGCGAAGGAGCAATGTCATGAGAAGGAACTGCAGTTTCTAAGAAGGGTAACGAAAGTTTTAGATTGGAAATCAAAATACTTAGGTGGAGAGAATTTTAAAAGATCAATTTGATTTAGAAAGAAGTCTGATACAGTTTGAAAGATTATCCATCTTTATAATGATTTTGAGATAGTCTGAGTCGAATAATGACTCTGAAGGAGACAGATGAATTTGCGGAAACAGAACGAATTAACGAGATTGCAAAAGAAACTCTTGAAAAGGCTATGATTTCTACTTCTTCCAAACCCCGTCTTAATGCTAATTAAATTCTATGAGAATCTTTTTCCACTATTTTCATGGTACTTCGAGTGAAATAATGATCAAATTAATAAACGTAGGTTCTGTACTAGGCACTAAATATTATAGTGAATTTTTCTTCTTGTGGCTTGACCAATAAATAATTGGGGAAAATTGATATTTTTACGAAATCAAGAGAGAGGAAGAGAGGATAAAATCACTTTATTTAAACAAATCACTTGTAATAAATTTTATCTTAATTAGTTTGCTATTTCACCACAGTGCCGTAACTGCCAAGTACTGTCTGTGGTTCATGATTTTCACCTCAAGATATTTATCAGTCACGTTTCCTCCCAATCTGCTACTCAAGTAACTAGTTTCCGCTATCATTAAACCCCTCCCCCTTGCCACCTCCCATTTCTTACCTCATTGGAGGGAAATACATGTAACTGGAAAGTTTTCCCAGTCGATAGACCTAAATATGACCATAAGCAAATACACATGAGTCCGCGACAGACCATTCAGTTATTTTATCATTTTGATTTGGACAACTGATAACAAGGAATAATTTGCGGAAGTTGGATAGTACGAAGTGAATTATATAGGCGTTATGAAGAGTCACATTTCAATGCTTCCAGATTTGAAAGCACCACAAACTATTGAAATCCTGTCATCTCCCAATTAATGGATAACTTATACGCCATTTCACATGCGCAGCGCCAAATGTAATAGTAAACGTTATATTATAATATAGATTTAAATAGCTATTTACATATAAAATTGTCTCTAAAAAATTTGAAAATTAACGTTTGATTAACGTTTTTTGAGTAAAATTTTACAGTCAATTACACGAAAAAATCCTCTCCGAACATTTATTTAAGTAATATTTTCTAGAAAAATCGTACAAACGCATTTCTGCAAATGCACTTTAAAATTTTGGAGGAGAAAAAAAGCTACTCCCATATAGCTTTTCCACCCACTTTCCCAATTCGGAGGCTAAAAATAGCGCCTCTCCGGCGACTGAGTGGAACTCAGGCAACACGTGACAGAACTCAAATTTTCGTACTTTGGGCGGAAAAAGCGAAATTTCGCACTAGTTTGCACGTTGTTTATGAAAATGATTTATTGAAAATGTTATTTTTAGTGAATATAGAATGACTAGACTAAATGTATGACTCAAAACGGAACAAAATAGAAACTAAAGAGTGGATTCATGAATGAAAACTACAGAAAAACGAGAACAGAGCAGAGGATGAAATATTGATTGAGTACTTCATGCCTTTGATTTTGATAGTTATCTGGTAGTTTGATGGTGGACCGTCAGTTTTCCGGAAGCATTTTCTAACTTCCTCCTAAAAACTAAGGGAATAAAAATCTTCATGTGAATAAGCCGATAATAATTGTTATTGACTTATTGACCATTGGAGGGATATAATTTAAATAGGGAGTTCATAGAGGAAGGAATCAGAAGAAATATACTTCATTGAAGTACTAAGGTAATTAGCTAGACTACTTTTAACTTTCAGTTTCTCCAGGATTATCTTGATCTTTGAAGGGAAAATCTGAGTGGCACAGCTTATGTGATTTCGCTGTCAATTACTTTCATATAGTTTATGTCGCATTCGTCCACTTGCCAGGTAAATCTACCAATTGGAAGATCGTCCATGGATTTGTGGAGTGATCGATTCACCAGTGGCTTCACGTCTCCATACCTATTGCAAAATGTAACTAGACTACAAACACTATTTCACCGTTAAGACTTTTGATGTCCATTGATGATAGGGGTAGACTTTTAACTCAGATTTCAAATATATTTGGATTTGAATGCTTAAAAGTGAATAATTATAATTAGAATATTTTTATCTTCATAAATTGGCGTGGGTTCGAAGTTGATAGCGAGAAAAGGTAAAACTGTAGTGAATGCGTCTACTTCAACTAGTAGACGCCTTTCAAATAAATTTCTTTGGCCCAAAAGTAATGTTTAATTTGTTCTCAGTCCTAAAAATATAAGAGATTAATTTAATACTTACTTGCTTTTACATTTGATAAATACGTTTATAGTATTTTCACCCACAGCAATGTGAAAATTAAAATTTTTAATTGTTGAATACAATTGAAAGTGGTTATTGGGAAGTTGGTTGAGATCATAAAGATGCTTGGGATAACCTCAAGTTATCAATTAATATATGGGTTCGGGTTGCTCGTTATTTAGAAGATCGAATGATGACGTTTCAAAATTTAAATTTAATGATTCGACTCTCTGATCTTCAGGATGTGCTTGTTATCGATGTTCCATGTTTATGGTCCTACTTTAATCACAATAGTGAGCTTGTCACCTAAATTTATATTCTCATTCAAAAAGTGGGGAGTCACAGTGATCTTACATGATATTCAACAATTTTGGTTACAAAATCCCTGTAGATTGAGTTCAATCCAGGTTAATGTATAGTGTCCAAGTTATTTCCGTAGAAATACCCGACACTGTAGAGCACTTTAAAACACGAAGTATACACTTGATATGGACGGGAAATCGGATTCAACCAATTGGACACTAAGACTTAGGCGCCTTCTACTTCTCACAATACTCGTATTGAATGAGTAATTTGGAAGTAATTTTCGAATGTGAGAAATGAAAATTTTCCTAAAATGAGTAGAGAATGGTGACAAACTATTGCACGTACTAACTTGATCTCAATGCACTTAGTTACGCATCTGTCTGGAAATCTAACTGAGATTGTACCTAAAACGTATTAAAAAAGAAATACGATAATTCTTTTGCGATTTCAAGGTAAATTTGAAATTCTCAAGAAATTAACAATCAATTTCAACACACAGAACCCAGATTTTTAACAAATTATTCAATTTCAGACTTGAAATTAGAAAATCCCAGAAATGTGTTTTGGACCTAGAAGTCCTCAAGTTTGCATAATGAGATTGGATATGCCAATTGATAAAATGGAAGTTTGCGTATGAATCCAAAGTAAATCAAAGGAAATTTGGCTTATTTAAAAGCACCACCACGAAGAACCAGGCTTTTGTAAATACTTTGCTAAGACACTCGGTAACTGCTTTAATGCCCTATTGTCCGTCTGGAATTGAAATAGCTTTGATTTCAAAAGCATTTTGAAATGTCAAGATGTGGTATATTTTGCAGAAATGGTAGAGCAATTGAATCTGGGAAAAAATATTCCATCTCGGGGTCAAAACTAAAGTACGCTGTGTCCTCAAAATTTCAAAACGTCTGCTATTTTGGGAGTCATTAAAATTGAGGTAAATATTCGAACAGGCCTACAAGGTTTTCACAAAAAATCTGTTGAAATTAAAGATGGTTATTATCATATTCTAAGACACTCTCAAGAACAATTTCTTAGCCGAATTTAATCTAATGTCTTCATTATTAAATTAACAAAGTGTACACTTGGAGCTATTAAGGTATAATCATTAACTTTATATGTTACGTCATGCTTCTTCCTTTGAAATTTAAAAGCTAAACACACTTTTAATGGTTGGTTGAAATAAAACGAAACTACTGATTTTTAAAGAGCATTTTCAAGTCCTATCACCATTAATTAATCGCCTCCAAATAACTTCCAATAAAATAAATAAAATCGATTAAATTATCCGTGCCAATGGAGTTAATATTACTTACCACCACACTCACAGTACAATGCTTTTCTTATTCGTTCCAACAGCTGCTTTAAGTTTGCATGATTATCTGAGAAATAAGTTTAGAAAAATCTGTATATCAAGATAGAGTCAATTAAATAGTGTCATATGCATTAAAGACACTTACAGCTACTATAGGTATAATGTGAATGACACACATTTATAGATGAAGACAATAAATCTCAAAGTTAATTGAAAATTTTCATTCTTGCCATTCGAGCTTTAACCAATGTTGTTGAAATCGATTTTAGGACTGTGGTTCATTTTTATCTGTAAAATCTGTCAAAATCAACATTAAAGAATCCTTATCATCAAAACGCAAATAAAATTAAATAGAATTTTAGTATACCCATTTGAAGTATCAAAACTATTACAAATATCCGATTTTTTTCTTTGCCACGTGCAAATGGCTTCCAGCCAATCAGTGATCAATATTTGTGCAGCGTTGCATTAATTTGACCCAATTACTGATTCATTTTGGTGCCAAATCTTTTCACGATACCTCCTGTGCTCTCGGTACTTGAACCGAGCTAACCGATCTTGGTGAACACTTTTACTTGAGGACTCTGACAGAGTCTAATTGTACATATCTGCACCACGTTGGATTTCTGGTAGGATTACAAAAGGTTATGCCAAGGGCTTATTTTAATTAGAAGACATAACAAGTGGGTTGTCACCTTGGCTTAATTTTATTTTAAATTGATGCAAAATACAGATTAAGTTAACGGATATTCTAGCTGAAAATCAAATTTGCATTGTATTGGTTTATTTTGCATCAAAATGCTATGATGATTATTGAGATAGAACTGAGATCAAGTTCGATCAATGTCCCTTCATACTCAAACCTCCTTTCATATCAAAGGCACTTATTTATTGCATACAATTATTGCAGAAGATATAAATTGGCAATTTTAATATATTTTCGAATTTTACCTTCTAATTAATTGAAAGCGTTAGAATCACCACACTCTTATTGAATAAAAGAGGTCAACGGGCACTGAATATTTTGCGGGCTAGCAACGACCACCTTTTTGAGGGCGAATCGCATAGTTGAGTTTTCGAACATTTTGTGAATAACGTAAAACACGAGACCAATAAGCAAATGAAGTAGGCCTCTCTGATACCTTTCTGTCACTCCTGCCATCTTCTTCAACCACTTTTCATAAATTTTCTTACTCAAATATAATGGCATCTTCACTAATTTTTTAATAGTTTCAGTGTAATTTAGTCAAAATGATGTTTAGTTTGAGGAGGGGGAATTTTATTATCGTGTAGGGACGAAATATGAAAACATTAAAAGGACCCTGCTCCTTCTATCATGAAATTCCGTACATAAAAACTACGCAAGCATAGCATAAAAAGCCAATTTTAAGCTTCTAAGCCGATTGCTCTCCCGATAAAAGAACATTAAAATATAATATAATTAGGATAAAAATAACATATTAAATGAAAATATTTGATCTTTTCAACAATATATATATATATGTATGTATGTATATATGCATTTTACATTTTAATTAAAGAGCAAGTTTAAAAAAACATTTACCATGTGGTGAGGATTTTAGGGATGCAGAACTTGATCCCGATTGCGAGGTCATAAGAGGTGATTTCTTCAACGAGATCGGCGATTTCGTGTAAACGGTTTCCCCTCCCACTCCTCCTGTGGTTTGACTTCGATTCATATGTACTCCAAAACTCGCGGCCAGCGTTTCAGCAGCAACCATGAGCGGGAAGGCGCCAGGGGGACCGGCAACACCAAGACTGGATCCCTTACTATTTGCTAGTTGACTACCTGGTTTATTTCCGTCAGCTGGAGCCTTCTGAGTACCTGAAGACTCCGACTAAAGGGGGAGGTGGAAGAGAGGAAATATGGGCTGATGGTGCGGATTTTTATGGAGTAAATTATCACTAGGATAAATCACTTCGCAGGCTATTTGCAGAGTCATAAAATGATTCACCCACTGGCTGAAATACATCGTATTTCACTTGAGATATAAGGCCAAAAATGTGAGGAAAGTTCAATCGGATAACTGCTGGTGTTAAGAGACAAACTCCACCAATTTTTACATTTTGAATTGAACGTTTAAGGTGAAATGAATTACTTTGTCAAGCTTGAAAAGAGTTGGCGGTGATTTCATTAACGAGCTTTAAAATTTTGTACAAAATAGACTACACGAAGTTAAACACAGAAAATGTGATAGTCTAACCCTAAAGCAATCAGCTTTAAGTATTCCCACTAAACCATAATTTAAAAATATGTTATTACTTTATTTAAAGTATCGTGTTAAAAATAAAGTTTTACGCTGTTTAAATTAAAAAATCAAAGCTAATTTTAGAGGGTAAATTGAATTAACTTGCAAAGATGTGATATTACAATTTGTTATAATTAACATATTTTAAAATGACCTAATTGGAAGTGTGTTTCAATAAAGGGATTCTCAAGGAATACGCTACTTCTAACTTGCTAAATTTTTCCCACTTCGCGGGTTTTACAAACAAATTTATTACGTTATTTTTAATTATTTCATTTGAATTTCTCCATGAAATGCAATAAATTTTTAACCTATCACTTCACGTAGGCAATAAAACACAACCTGTAAGACCTTGACCCTGTTTGCACTCTTAAACCAAAAAAGGTGATTCAAACCACAAGCAAGAGGATAATTAAAAATCGGTGTTTTCTCACCTCACTAGCAAACCAACTCATTTGAATTGCGTAAATTAGCATCCACAAATCAAAGTAAATTTGGCATCTTATGAAATTCCCCAGATAAAATATGTCTCCAGCTGGGGGCGCTAATAAGATCCAACAGCTGTTTGTTTCAACCCTCCGAATGTATCATAGTAAGGCCAAAATGTTAACAAGCCAACTATACGGTTGATGGCGCTGAAGATCGCAATTGTGTGTTTGGAGGCCATTGATTGGCTACCTCGCTAATTCCAATCACCAGGCAGTCCACGGCTCTCTTCTCTCCCCACTACAACTAATATTGACCGTGCCCATTTGCATAAAGCGTTCCTCTAATTCCATTACGGCAAGCGCTACTCGAAGAGGTAAAGAAAAATCCCAGCCCCCCAAACAATCTAAATATGCTTTTGCCTGCTCTCACGCATATAGACACTAAAGTAGCTCACTAGGATTAGCCCCGTTCAAAGTTATTAACGAATAGGAGATGAGTTCGATGTGTTTGAAAAAAATTGACGGGCTTGGTGGGAGGGGGAGGGAGAAGGGGAAGGAATGCGATGAGTGTGGCTCGTATATAATATTGATAAAACAAGCTGACTGACACATTCAAGCATTCCATTTGATCAACAGGTCAGTTAGCTCCTGCCATCTCTAAAAACCCGAGAAAAAGCATGGTTAAAATCGATTTTTGGACTACATTCATTAGCCAAAAATTGTTAACGTGATTTCAAAGACGGAGTGATAGAAGGACCTTTTAAATCTTTGATATAAACCAAAGAACAAATAATTTAAAAGATCTTGATCTTTCATATGTTGAGGACGTTTTCAATTCCGACAGAATAAACTTCAAACTGATTTGCTTATCAGGTGAAGAAGAGGATTTAGACTTTAGTGTTGCGAAATTTGTACTTTCTTAAATATTTACTTATTCAATAACTCGAAAGCTAACTTGATCATGACTTTACGTAAATTTTGAAATTATTTCCTGCTACAAATATAACGCTTTACCAACTGTGTTGCTTGGAACTTATCTATTTAAACTTATGAATGAAAAGCAAAAAGGCAACCTTTATTGGAAATCGATAGATACATAACAAGGAATTAAAATTTGAGTTTCCTACTTTGACGCAGTTGGAAGCAAAATGTGCAAATGAAAGAGGTCCAATCGGTCGCACTTCAAATATCCTATTAAATTCAGATACATCTGCGTTAAGTTCATTTACTTATTAATTTTCCATTAAAATATTCCAAGTCTAAAATGTAATTATTGAAAGTTAGGATTCTTCCTCATTTACCGCCAATAATCTCACTACTATAAATAAACTTCATTCATTAGTTGATTTCTAAGTTTTGTTACTACGTAGTGTGAACTATGTTCTACTTGAATATATTCTCTTGAGACTAAAAGGAATTATTAATTTTGTCTACAGCAAAGGTTTCATTTTAGGGTTTCAATTAGAGCTATTTTCGTCATACGGATTCGCCACTTCACATTTCCTCTTGAGAAACTGGTCCTTCAAATTTGCATGCTTCTAGAGCCCAACCTGTTAAATTAATCTTTTTTCCAAAGCTAGCCCTATTGAAGAGAAACTCAAATTCACCCATTCATTTCAATGATCACCTTGATAATTTTAGTTAGCCATTCCACGCATTGACGTCGAACTCATGACCTTAACCTTTGCATACGTGCCCGCCAGACCTAATTATGTACTTTTTAATCAATTTCTAAACAATTAAGGTAGCTATTTTGATGCTTTCGCAAGAAATATATTGAGGATTGCGACAATTAATCGATTTAGGTATTCAAAACATTCACAAATTGGCAACGCCCTTCTTATTGTCTCATATAAGAAGTTATTAAAGGTATGCTCTCCTAAAAATTTAAATTGACTCAAACAAATGCCATATGCCAAGTAGACTTTCGCCAATTAAGAAGAAGTTAAGATGGAATTAGGAGTAGAGATACACCCAAGATAGTACAATTCGAATTTTTAATTTTTTAAATGAAGACGATTTATAATGACGTTGATAGAAAGAACATTTTCCTAGTTAAAGTCTCGACATTTTTGGCTATCAGATGAGTTGTAGGTGGTAGATATTATCTTTTCCTGCTTTACTCGACTCTATTCTCTCTCTCTGTTGATTAATGGAATTTGATTTAACTGAAATAATGAGGTCACTCTCCATGACATTATGTGAGATTGACTAATCCTACTTAATCTGACTTCCTTAGCTTGAGGGCATTAGAAAGCGCACACTAATATCTGTCAAATGCCAAATGTTTTATCTCAGTTACAGAACCATAGGTGCGTATTAACCAGCATATGGATATTGCACAAATTTCACTTCCTTTAATCAATAAAATGGCGGACAGTTCATATTCAACGTTCTTCCCCGTATCGTTCAATTATGACAATGCACTTGGTATATAGACCACTAACATTACAAATTAATAATGATTATAAAAAAAGATTTTTGTGTAAAAGTTCGGCAGGCGAAATGCATCATTATTCCATACCAAAACCTAATGAAAGCATAGGCAATGTGATCCAAACATCCTGAAAGTGCAAAACAGCAGGAATTAAGGCTTTCATTGAAGAGGGAAACACAATTTCTGCCTTAGCTCTCATGCAAGCAACAATTACTTCTTCTTCTTCTTCAGGAGAGATTCAAATTGAAGAAAATAGGAACGGGCACATGACAGGACAAAAACTCTTTGCTGTCATTTGAGAATAAGTAATGTTTGAAGTTCATGCTAAGATGAAGAAGCGACGCTCTAGCACGCAATAAAGAACAAACATAGATATTAAAACAAAAGTTAAATTATACTGTAGGACAAGAAGATTGTTTTTCAAATATTTGTTCTTTACAGAAACTTTGTAGTTATCTAAGGATATTGGATGAAATTATATACATATATATATTTCCGGTACGTAGTTTATTACCTAATTCAAGCATACGCAACTAGCTTAGAGGGTCGTGGAGGTATAACCTAGTGTTTCCGGTTACTAAACGAATATTTGTGAGAGCGGAAAATGAACAATGACTGAGGTGATGCCGACAGTGTTCAGTTTCTACTTAATTCTTGAAGTGAGGACTCGAAATCATATCGTTTCAGACAAATTTACTGCGAGGGTTGAGGGATGGGACGCGTCCAACATCATCTTTTGTGCAAAATATACAAATATATGGTTTGTATAATGCGAGAAAATGTCAGACTTCTTAAAGTGCAATTGCGTTAATAATTTGTATTGCATTAGCAGAGTTCATCTCAGGGATTGGATAATTTATCAAATAGTTTTGATATATTACAACCGCGCAAAATACTAATATGGGTCTAACACAATCCAAATGCCAGAATATACCGTCATTGCTAATAACATTTGCTATAAAATCGTCATTATAGTGAAAATGCAAAAAAATGGTCAGCTGTTTGCTTCTAATTGAAGACAATTGTGGTTACTTGCCTGGAAGTCCTAACAAGTGCTGAATAATCTCGTCTAACTGGAATATTTTTGATGCAGTAGTCAGCTATGTGCAAGGCAAAGAATCGATAAATCCACCAGCTCTAATAAACCTGGGCGTTCCCATTTCTCCGGCTCGATTTCATCACGTACTCGGAGCCCTCATTTTTGAATTAATACAAAAAAACCACACGGTGAGAATATTTGACAAATATAGAAAAACCACAACCAATATTATGAGGGATCTTAAATGTTTTCAAGAATGGAGAATTTTGACTCGCAGAATTATTGATCATGGTTATTAATTGTTCATTTTGTCGGAGTACCTTCTATGAGCCATGTTAGAAGTCACCTCAACTATCGAAAAACCAGAAAAAGGATTTGCTTATTCTAAATTTAACTGCAGTCAAAAACATTTCAAGAAAAAATTGAATGATACAGAAGTTGATTTAAAATATTACAACACGCCAACCAAGTTTTTTCTTTGAAAAGAGCAGTTATTCACATGTCAATGCTTCACGTATGGGACGATTGTTAAATATCCAAGTCCAAATATGTTTGAAATCAGAGTTAAAAGTCTACTCCTATCATCAATGGACATCAAAAGTCTTAACGGTGAAATAGTGTTTGTAGTCTAGTTACATTTTACAATAGATATGGAGACGTGAAGCCACTGGTGAATCGATCACTCCACAAATCCATGGACGATCTTCCAATTGGTAGATTTACCTGGCAAGTGGACGAATGCGACATAAACTATATGAAAGTAATTGACAGCGAAATCACATAAGCTGTGCCACTCAGATTTTCCCCTCAAAGATTAAGATAATCCTGGAGAGACTGAAAGTTAAAAAGTAGTCTATCTAATTATCTTGGAACGTTGAGGAAGTATGTTTCTTCTGATTCCTAATTGTCACTTTCTACTGAACAAGTCATCTATACCTTCCACAATAAGCTGACCTGCTAACCTCTTTAGAAAATTTCACTTCCACTGCGCTTGATTATTTCTCCATCTAAATGGTCTAGTAATTCTTTTTTACTTAAGTAAATATTTTTAATAAGTCGTTAGCAAGTTTTCAGTCAATTTAATATATAGATCAAGCGTTAGAACATTATAAAAAACTATTTGATCGAATACCATAAAAAATCATCCTAAATTTGTTCATATTAAAAATACTCTACTTCTAATCTCCCTAAAATCTCACTAAATTACTAAACTCCACTTGGTATATTCAAAAGTGAGAATAGAGATGGGGATAGCGAATTAAGGAAAAAGTTGTTGTTTTTGTTGTTGTAGTGACAGAATGTGCAGTAAAGCAAGAAGGTACGTCATGGTTACGAAGGGAGAGCATGTCATTTTGGGCATTTTCTCGCTAGTCAACTGCACTTTTTGCGGCTCGAAATAAACAAACATGCTGACCAGATCGTTTATTAGCTAATAAATTCCCTGAATCTGATTTTGAGCACATATTGAAAGGGAATCCAGAAGGCTCATATTTTTGTGATTATTGCCTGTCTCGAAATGAGGAATATCCTTATGAGCCATAAATATCAGCCGAATTAATGCGTCCTCAAAACCTTTTTGGAACGATCTTATTGTTCCTGTAGGATTTCTTTTTTTTACTTTTTTAACTCAATTATTCGAAATTAATCAATGACTTTCAGTTTAGTACAAAGTCGAAGATTTGATTATTTGCTTATAATAATTTGTCTTCATTTTTCAGTTCTGACTTGCATTAAGATATATAAGAACTCTGTAAAAGCAATTTCGTATTTTTGAAATTTCATATAATAATTAATAATGCTAAGAATAAAGAAACAACTATCTTTTAGGCCATATTCGGATACATAGTGCTTATCATCACCTATTTTATGGACATTTCGAAAAGTCAGTTTACTTGGAAGGCTTTTACAATAAATATATCGATTACGTCACTAAACTGCCGATTCCTTTAGCTTTAGTCAAAGATAAATTTTCTTAAAAGTAAATAAATGATCATTCAAAGCCCCCATTCAAAATTCAAAGTGCAAATAAATATTGAGGACAGACGTGGCTGTAAAGTAAATGTCGAATAGGATAGTTTCAATCCGTTACCAAATTGTCCCAAATTATTTAATTCATAACTCTGCATAAATTGAGACGTACTTTCCGCAAAAAGGTATCCCTTTTCACAATCCAGACGAGTCGTCAGCTTCCTATAAATTAGGTGGCTTCTCAGGATGTATATAATCTAAAAGCTGTAAACCGTCGGTTTTCAACATAAATATCGTTTCCGAAAATTGGCAAATCGAAACCCATATTTTCCTAAATTCCGAAATTTTTTTGGTGAGAATATTCAATTGACTTCAAGAAAAGCTCGTGAAATAATGCAAACACAAGTTTTTATCCTGCGATCTGAATTTAAAATTGATTTTCGAAGAGATTTTTAGTCGCTGAAAATGGTTTCTTTTTATTATGACAATAATTTTAACCAATTTAAGAAACTCGATTAAGCTGTGTCACTTAAATTGTCAAAATTTTTTAAAATAACTTATCTTTGACAGAATAAGCAAAGTGTCGTGTTCAATGAGAAGGCGAATATTTTAGTGACCCTTCATTTAGAACTGATGTGATATCAATTTAGTGGTCACTTTATAACTGAGATTATATTGAGATCGTAATGTTTTATGGTACTACTAAGGCATAAAAGAGCTTCTATTCTTTCTTGAAATAACTGGCGATTTTTTTCGATAATTTGTGTTGAACTGGGACATAAGTTCCCATATATCAAACTTGAGCGTGTAATAATTTGTAAGCCAATTGAATCGGAATAATAAAACCTTGTGTCCAGGTTAGAAAAGCCCTTTTCAAGCCTCGTTAGATTAAAAGACTGGTTTCTTAAATTACACCTTCAGGTTCCTTTTGAAAGTACTATTTAACCGCTAAGAGTAATCTTTTGAAATTATATTCATTGAAATATATTTTAGATGACATAATGAATCGAGTAACTAGTGGGATATGATTGTTTAACTTAATAACGGAAGTGACTAGGATGTATTGGCCAAAAAATTTACGAGTCTATCTGGAATTGGGAACATAATTAATGATTCAAATTTGATAAGGGAGGCAGAGACTGAGAGGCATTATGCCAAATCGTGCGCGCTTTCCCTCTTCGTCCTCTCCCTCTCCCACTCTCGACGTGTGATAAACATTAAACAATTCCATTCACTCCTATGGTCCTATTTTTAGCAACATCACCATCACAAATTTGCACGACTAACTACGACACTCATTTCTTAGAGCTGGTTTGCAATATTAAGTTCTAAAAGTTATATTCACCTAAACAAAAACTTCTCTTAATTTCTTCGGGAAGATCTGAATGGGAAAGTGGTTGCGTGATCACTCGACTGCCAACACGCCTGTTGTGTCCGAAAAGTCGATCTTAAAACTAACATGATTCATCAATGCTCGAGTGTTCATATGAGAAAAAAGAATGTTTATTGCACACTTGATTTGTCAGTGCAAAGAATAGGAGTGGTGACAGGAGGGGCGAAGATTGGGAATTATAGAAATGCGGAAATTACCAAGTTCTCGTTTTCATTTTAGAATTACATTTTGCTCTTCTTTGCTCGATACATTATTCAGTGGGTTTAATTATGGGGAATATGAGGAAGAGAATGCACAGAATTTTAAAATTAAAATATTTCTTTCAAAATTTATTACACCTAAAACTTCAGGATGAAAATTAACAGTTTTGAAGGATATTACGAGGCAATAGTTTATAATCAGAAATGATGAAACAACTTCTTTGGGCTAAGGAAAATGGGCATTGTAGGGGTGAAAATTAAATTCATTAGGTTCAAGAGGTCCAGAAAACTGATTTCGTTTAAAGTCATGTTCATTTTTCTTTAGCCAAAATCAGTGATTTATTTTCTAATATTCTGATATTCAACTTACATAAATTGCTCTCAATTCGTAAGCGAATTTGCGACGTTCAACGCTTGATACCTATTTCATAAACATTGTTTCAACTGATTCCCCGAAATTTTCGCTCATGTCATGCCGATATAGTGAAAAATTAACTGCAGTTTATTTTGCAATATTAAATAGTACCATTAATATGAGTATATTCTCAATGAATCAAATAGCATGTTTGTGAATAGCAAATTTATGTTCTGAACATTCAAATTTAAACTACCTTATTTATAAAGTATTACTTATTTATTTAAGTAGTACTTATTTGTGCATCTATTCTTGCTATGCCGATTTTTTAGCAAGCTATATAAAATTTTAACGACTTGTCAATTAAAAATGAATTCCATGGTTAAAAATCGTATCTCGTATTGTCGAAAAAAAGCAAATTGGAAATATCGATATTTTTATTAAAAGCTTAATATACCATGTAGATGTGGTAGCATATATAGTATTAATTATTTTTTTATTCAGAACGTTAATTTGATGTTTTTGTCAAGATATAAATGGCACTAGTGAACCAATTGAAACAAAATCCATCTCAACTTCAAGTTTTAGACACTGCCTTCCTTTAGATCGTTCATGTATGAAAAATTATAATAAGCGTTGCTGTATCCGGCTTTAAGCTAGTAATTCTTCAATACCTATTAATTTTGGAAAATAGTTAGACTTTGTCTTTGTCTCCATCGATTCAACAAGATTAAGTTGATTTTACTCCATTAATTGAAACCGATTACCAATGGATTAGGAAATAAGATAGAGCACCTCCCCAATGGAAAATGGCCCTGTTTTGTCATACATTCAATTTCAGTTATTCTAAATTAAACTGAAGTTGGCACTTAGGCACCTTTTGAGGTTATCAAAATCAAATCATGGTAAATTAAGACTGCCTCATTAATGGACAAATGGTCACAATCTAATTGAATTATAACTACTTTGAAATACTATTAGTGAAATACTATCACTGAAATATTTGAAATACTATTCGTGAAATTAAAAAATACTAAGTAAAGTAGAATTGTTTTCTTATTTAAGAGTCGATGATTAGAAAAATAAATAAAAAGCGTCAGACTGTGTCATTTTTAAGCTCTAACGCGACTGTCAAAGCAAATGCCCATGAGGATAAAATTGACACTGCTAAATAACCGTGACTCCACCTATTTTATCCCACACACGCAGTAGAGCATGGAGTCTAAGTGAAGAATGAAGATAATTTCAGCAATCTTGCAAAGTCTGATCTTTTAACGTTTTATTTTTTCACTCTCCTATGGGTTACATTTTAGAATTTGTGATGCATTTCTTGAGAGAATTGGCATTTCTTGATCCCAACGCTTTTAGCAAGCACTTACTAGGTTTGGGCATTCAGTTGATTCCGAAGTAATGTCATAGAAAGTGCAAGTAATTGGAAATTAAATGATGTTGATAACCTATTAGTGCGCTTAAAAGTGCAAGAAATATTTTGAAACCCAGTAGAAAAGATCATCCCTCGGGAGGTGTCAGAAGTTGGCGTCGACCTGTGTTAAAGGTCAGGCCCTAATGAAAGTGGCCCGGAATATGCTGTTAGGAAACATCATAAATCGGATGTTATAACCTGACGAACCGATAATTTCTGGCATTTATCCGAAAAAAATCGGAAAATTCCCACCATTACAAATACAAGTAACACATATTTGTTCATTTATCGCTTCTTTATAGCTTTCTAATAAATAGGCATTCATACACATTAAAAATTTTATTATCGAAATCTTAATATAAATAAAATGGTAAAAATGATTTAAACAATTAAATCTTTAAATCAAATGGTAGAGGGAATCGGCATTCATTTTAATGGGCAACGATAGCTTCAATGAAGCATAAATAAATCTATTAAACATTCAGCAAAGGAGAGAGGAAGTTTCGCATAATATTTAATTGTCTAGATAATAAGGACTAATTCTATAAACACTTTTTACATTGAAGAACAATTACTACAACATAGATCAGGGACCTCAAAGATCTTTTCGGATATTTCTCAATCCTAACACGAGTGAACTAAGCAACCTCAGACGAAGTCGAACATTATGGAGGGTGCGGTCGTGCGTGCAGACGACTTCTCAACTAATCAGCTATTAACTTTCACTCAAGCTTATATATGTGTTCAATGAATAATCATATTTGCTGAGAGCACAATGATTATCACTAAAGCACTACTCGTCATGCGTGTGCTTTCTCCATTGCCTTGGAGATAGTTTAACTAATTCTGGTAGCCTTTGCATACAAGGATATTTTGCTAAGGAGATTATTGAGGATAAGCTCAAGCTTATTCGTGTAGAAATCCGCTGCAGTTGAGGCTCTTTAAATTTTATATTAATGAACAAATTGTTTATGACAACAACATCTGGTGACGAATAAGAATGCTATGGTCACTGGCAAATAAAACTCCAACGATATTAAAACTTGTGTGCAACAGATGTTATTAAAAAATCTCAGAAAGAAGTCAACCCGTTCAATTTCAATTTCGTGTATCACAAATGCCATGCTTAAAACAACGCAGTATTCGGCATTTGAAACAGAGGTAATAATAAATTATAATTTTCATTATACAATGCAACGATAGGTAAATTTGGTCAAACAAAATGCTGTGATTAGCAAAACTGATAAAAAAGCACATTAGTTCAGTCAAAATGTACTATTCCCACTTAAATGATTTGAGTACTGTTCATTTCATGCAATAAATTTATCTCCAAAATCTTTTAATTATGATTTATAATTGATTTCATCAGAATAAAATGTTAATTAATCTTTTTGTTATTAATATTTAAAACTGTTAATTAAAAAGAACAGCTCGCGTGTTTTTAGTGGGTGGTCATTTCTTTAAAACAAAATATGGTCATTTATGTTCAGTACTGAAATTTGACAAATTTTGAAGTTAAATTGAAAAAAATTTGAAATATGCCCAAGAAAGTTACTCGCGAATACAGTTAACAAAGTAGCATACTTCACGGAGAGAGATAGCAAATGCTGGTCAAAAATATGACAAGGTCATTTTGAAACAACAGAACTGAGCACATATATAATAGCATTAACTTGCATAATATCTCCATGTATCACATTTTTAACATGTAATTATAATTTAAAAAATTAATAAAACAATGAACGATTCCTTTTGAATTTTTCAAAGCAATGGAATACTTACTCCATCTCTCTTTAATTCTGCTATCACCCGTTCAAGACGCTGATCTTGCTGTAAGAAGTATATTCGATAAGTGTATTCATTTAAATTATCCTCTTCCGCGTGATTTTGAACTCGGAAAGTGCAGCTGAGTGGATAAAGTTGACTCGATTGAAGTAGTCCACAATTTGTAATCGAATGGAGATCTGTGTCACCTACATCTGACCAGGTCAATTCGCAGTTCGCTAAGGCATGGCACCAACTTCCTTCGCAAAGCGATGGCGGACTTGTCGAGGGCTGAAAGAGAAGGCAAACGTTAAATACCTTTTTTGCAATTTGGATGCTTTTCTGTGCAGGCGTTGTACAAATTTCATTAAACACATGCTTACTGTCACAAAACAACCTTATGTTGATCATCAAGTGATTTGTCTGTGAAATTCGAACAAAATTAATGAGATAAATGATGGGTAGGGGAGGTAGATCTACCTGATATGTTCCAAAAAACCGACCTTAAGCTCTAAAGATGGGGGTGAAGTCATCGTCCAATCTTTTAAGACTGAACAATTGGGGTGTAGGTTGCCTTCAGTAATTAGACGATTAAACCCAACGCCATATCTTGGAAATGCACAAGAAATTAAACATCTGATACATTGCATTAATAAATTTTCCCATTAATACCCTAAGTATAACCTTAATTAGAACACCTAAATGTTGGAAATTATTAATATTAACCGAAATGCTGTTAGATAGATGCCAAAACTTGTTAAAACGAATCAATTATATGCTTCCATTGGAAAAATTGTAGACAAAATGGGAATAAAAATGCCTCGAATGACCGCTTTTAATTGTTTTTTTCCAGTTGAAAATTGATATTTCAGATTGCCTTGAATTGCTTCTCGAAATATTTAGCTTAAATGTGAAACATTTGGAATCCAAATATATTAATTACTTAAGTCTGGTACGCCATTAATTAAAGGAAATGGATTTTTCCAATTAAACGAAAGTTAAAACAAAATCAGATTTACAAATTAAAAATGGACTATTTTAATATTTGTTTTTAAATAATGGTTCTTTTATTTTGGAAATGATTAGCCAATGGTAATTTACTCTTTTAAGATTTTTAAATTATGCCATGAACTGGAGTCGAGAAGTTCTACCATCCTACAAATTCGAAAATGTCATTAAACTGTGTACAGAGCACAACGAATCACTTTTTATGTTTCCTCGTTTAAAATTAGCCTGCCTTATTAAAATTTTAAGAGGGTTATTATGCTTTAACGATTTTTCACCGCAAGGGTTGCATAGGGTGCCTTGGCTAACTTCCTCAAACAAACTGGATCTACCTTTAAGCCTTGAGAGAGGACTGGTATCATAAGGAAATGTAATAGCATCATATTAACCACTTCAAAAAACATGAAAGTACTCAAAAGCAAATTCGTCCTGAAAGTAAATCGTGGTATGCCGGCAAAATGTAAGAAATGCTCCCTACCCTTTAATTATGATCAGTATTTTACTACTTTTGATGCATTATAATAGATTTGCATAGAGTTCCGCCATCAGTAACTTCATAGCTTTTCATTAACTGCCTTTTAGACACACCGTAATGGAATACCTCTGTAAAATACTCTTTCGTTGATTTGTCCAGTGTAACTACTTTATTAAAGGATTTTATATTGACAAAAATTTTTATTATAAATTGTTCATTTACTAATCTCTTAAGAGAGATGGCTGGTTTCATTTGCCGTGGAGCATAACGGGAAAAATACTTCGCAACCCAGGGTAAAAATTTTAAATACGGTATAAATAGACAACTGCATTGGATTAAAAACATTTAAAGGCTTAGACTGAATTGGTATTTGAAATTTTACTTTATTTTAATTAGATTAAGTGGTGAGGTTCAATTTGAGACATCTCCGCTCATTGAGTCTTGCTATGCCAAGCTCGCGTTAACTGCCTAAGATCGGGTAAGGTCACGCTGTTCTTTTTGGA
Organism: Hymenolepis microstoma; assembly: GCA_000469805.3. Classification (NCBI taxonomy): domain Eukaryota; kingdom Metazoa; phylum Platyhelminthes; class Cestoda; order Cyclophyllidea; family Hymenolepididae; genus Hymenolepis; species Hymenolepis microstoma. The sequence goes on along the minus strand of LR215995.1, from coordinate 467,085 downwards.
TTTTCGTAATTAAACTACCGACCATTAGGTATGGGAGATTGTGAATAGAAATGGATCAGTATTCCAGAAAACTAATAAGGCCTTTCAATTTTGTAATATAACGCGGTAATCTATCCATTACGTGAATAGTTTACAACCCAGTTACGAAAATCATATGTGCAAACTCTATACGCTCTCTGTTCCATTCTCTCCTGCTAACCCTTACTTCCTTTGTGAGTTTGACGATATTGGAAAATGATTTCCACGAACAATTAATTGAGGAATTGAGGATGTGTAAAACAATCCTATACCTTTAATTTTTGCGCTTGATAGAATAAATTACATCACATTTAATGGTGGCGCACTAAATTGTATATTAAGTAAAAATCTGTAAGACGGCATATTACTTTTAAATGCGACTTAAGATTATTTCACAATCCTATTTTAAGAATGGTACAAACTATAATCTAATCATTAAGATTTGTAAGTATGTTTTTCTATATAATCACTATCCATACGAAATGTTGGATACAAAGTAAGCTAACTTTGGCTTATATTAATTAGATTATATTTTCTGGATGTTGCATTTGCCTTTTGTTGCCGCATTGGCAGGCTCAGTCACAGAGGGAGACCACAGAGGGAGTCAGAAGGACAGCCCTACAGTCGTTTCTCTCTATTCTCAGTCCTTTAAATACATACAGCTCAACTTCTTCAGATTAAGGCAAGTTTCTTCTTTCTTGCAAGCCCATGATGATAATTACACCTTCAAGGGAACATTCTTGCATGGGATTACTACAGACTCAAACAAACACTCGGTGTTTATATATTCGTATTTTGCGCTATTCTGAAACCCTCAATTCAAATCATTGCCTTTTTTCACCTTTGAGTCCTAATCCTTCCTCTTCTACTAAGTATTTGCACTTTTATCCATCCAACTCCACCCCCTTTCACTTCACTATCTCTCAGTGGCAGATGAAGCAAGACTGGTGGACATCATTTTGTCCTTTGATTTGCGTTAAATACATTGTACTTTTAAATCTTTCAGAGCTGTTAATTAAAACAACCTTCTTCCAGTGATTTTAAGTCGTCTAAAAGAGTTTTTAATCGTTATCTGCAACTTCTTTCCATCCATATCATTTTCGATACTTTCTTTGGAGTTGATGTAGTACTATCAGCACAGCGGATTGACTCTAAAAATGACTTGATAGGTTGCACTCTGCACGTCTAAATGTCCAATAGTGTTATTAATCATTCAACAAAGAGGCTATGTATTTGTGTTTTTATTGGCCATTAAAATAAAGGGTGCTGTTGTTTGCATAAAAGGAAGTGGATCAAATGTATATGCAACCCCGCATTGCTCAAGTATTTGTGCTATAAGAATTAGTTATAACAACGTCCGATAATAGTCAAAACATGAGCGTGTTGCATTGCTTACTTTCTCATTGCTCCAAACTCTACTGCCACAGGTTGAGGTTTAGCGATAAAAATGCATACACTTCAATTCAACTTCGGAAATACCTTGCAGTTTTTCGAAACGTGTCCTGTTTGAGTATTCCACACAAATTTGGCCGACTCAACTTTTAATATATTATAAAATTATCGTTTTGGCTCAAAAGAACTCAATTTCAAGAAAAGTTTTCATTTAAACAAATAAACACAAAAAATGGCATAAAATTAATGAAAATCTTGTGCATCAAGTCATTTCAGATGTCATCAAAGTGAAAGACAAAAGATGAGCAAAGGTGTAACAAAGAGTTGAAATGTTCGCGTCAACTTGTTCGTTTGAGTTTTAAAAGCCAAACACAATTTGGGGTATTTAAGTCACACTACATAGGAAACGAATTAATTTCAAACTAAAATTAGCCAATTTAATGAAAATATTTTGTTAGAATTTTAAAACGACTTCCTTAAAATTAAGTGATTAGAAATGTGAAGTGCGTTGGCATTGGTAAGAGAGAAGTGACTACTAGGTATATGACTTGTGCCACTATTACTTTCTTTAGGAAATGACAAGAATGTAGACTTTACGATTAAAGAAACTTTAAACAGTACAATGGCCTGGTCAAAGAAAGGTCAAAGTAAGCTTAAACTTGGGGGAATATTGAAGCAAACTCGAAAACCTTTTGTACATACCGATGTAAAAATCTGTAAAATCTCGCCACAACTAATGGTTAAGATGAAAGAAGAATGCAGTTGTAGCTATTCAAAACCAAGGATGAACACATATTGGGAGTTTGGAGGAGGAGAGCTGCTTCCAATAAGCAGTGATGAATTGAACTCAGCTTAATGGTTATGTTGTAAACTGGATAAGCCCTTAAAATTGCCACAAAGTGCAAAACTACTGTAATAACATGGAATTACTGTGATGATTAGTTTTACTGCAGTTTAAAATATTCTACACACAGTTAATGAATAATTAACATTTGGTTGTTAAGTTACTTTTTATTGAATTTTGGTTTTTCATGCCTATTCAGCAGGTTTAATATATATTTCATATTGCTAAGTCTCTTCATTTGAAGATTCGAATGCGAGGTGTTTACTGAAATTCTAGCACACTGAAGAGAGAGAGAGAGGGTTCTGGGGAATACTTTATTATCTCTATTTTGACATCCTCGACTATTTTTGAATCGTAGTATTCATGCGAACGTTCTCCTTTAGTCCTGCAGTAGAAATAATGAAGAGAAAGCACATCTCAAATCTTGCTCTCTGAACGAACGCCTGTTGCAGTCGAAACGCTTACTCCTAAAACCAACCGAGTAAACCAGCTTCTGCATTGTTTACAATACCATAGCATATTTCTCACAAAAAGGAATTGATTCTCAATATTTAATGATAGTTACCACGTATTTTGATTGATTTTTAATTATAATACCATAATCTTAGTTTCCTACTTAATTATCATATACTCAATAGCATTACTCTGTTTTATTATAAAATTATTTTCTTTTAAGTGAAATTAAACAAACGATTTTATTTAACTTGTTTAAATTTGATTCGAATTTATTTACATTTATTAAATCAAATTTTCCATTTGTAAAATAAAGTGAACTTTTCGGGTAAAATTAAATCGCATTTAGTAGCAGGCCTATCAAAATCGCATTCTCCTCTCCCTGTGGGGGGCATTAAACTCGAGGTTAAAAGTCGACAATAAATTGAAGAAGTGGGAAATGCAGACCAAACACATAATTATAGTCGACTAGAGGAAAGAACGAGGGTGGGACATAGCCGGAATTATGGCAGAGGAAAAGACTATTTTAGGATGAGGAAGAGGAGGAGAAGGGGAATACGGCGACGGAAGTACCATTTGCGTAATTGTTACAAAATGACACTTTGTCCTTCCTTCTTTGCCCATCCACTCCAATTCTCACTCTCTCTCTCTCTCTAAATATATTCAACTTTCTTCAATCAGTCTGTAGCAAAGGGCAGCTTTTAGAAATCGGAAAACTCTGGCAATCTTTAAATCCCATTTAAAATAAATCTGAACTAAAAACTTAATTTTAATTTTTATATATTTTACTTTAGTATCAATTTTAAATTGTTGAAAAGTATGTATTTTATTTTAATTTACCTAATATCAATTCGAAAGCTTTCAAAAATAGTTTTTAACCTCTGTTAAATCTTATTGGCATATAACGAACATTCGCCATTAGGTGCTCTCTCCGAAAATGGTTACCCAGGACAAAGAAAATAGTATTCCACTTTTTATTAGTGCAAGTTTATTGAAGACATTCTAAATATGTGATTTAAGAGAAATTAGCAAAGATTTTCACAACTAGATATTTTATTCTTAAAGGCACGATTACTTCACTGGCATAGTGCGGGACAGCGTTCTAAAGAAAGCACATTTCAAATCAAACGTATGCCTCGTTAAAATGGTAATAAGTTGAGCAATCGATCATCAAATTAACAAAGGAGACAAACCAGACAACCCAACACCATGTCAGTTGAAACCACTACCCTTCTTAGCCTATTTATTCACACCTCTAACAATTTCTAACCCTCATTTAGTCACACCTTATTCTGTTCATAACTCTTCGTTGAATCAAATGTACCCTTTTGCAAATTCGTGGTCTTCTAATCTGTGAAAAGCTGTTGTTTTTCAACCTTCTTTGAAAAACCCGTTGGCTTTGTAAAATGCTACCTCTGAATTCAATTTATTGAACTTTTAAGGTATCTTTATATTACTGCATATGTAGCTAAATTTCAAGATTTAACTTGTCCGTTTCTGATGGGGTTCTCGATCGCGATGAACAATTTTTATTCGCCAAGTTGCTTAAATTGAGTAATTTGCCATTCTGTAAAGATAATTAGATCCTTCAAACAAATGCCACTTGACTGCTTTACGTCAGAAATTTAGTCTCAATTGAAAATTTATTTGGCTACCAGTGAATTACCATTTACTTCAAAGAGAATACCATTTACGATTTGGCAATTTGTTTCCAGTATATTTTCTAGTTTAACGGAAATAGTTAAAGCCTCGTAACCGTAATCAAGGAGAAGATTCAACACTTAGCCTTTTCATTTCAAGCAAGTGGACCGCGACAAGTTAATTTTGCAAATAACGATTTTTAATATTACTTTTGATTGGGCTAAATGAAATTAATTAAAAAAAAACGTAAGACAGGGAGTATGGCGATAGTTACTAAAAATATGCACATTTTTTCATTGATCTAGTAGCTACTCATTGACTGACAATTTTATGGAAGTTATTGTAATATGTGAAGCGGCGCTTATAAGTTATTTCATTTCTTTTATATTAAGACGGTAAGGTGTTGCATATCACGTGGCAACTCAAACCACCACTGAAAAAGTAAAACCTGTCGCCAAGTTCTGAATAGCGTGGAAAAGAATTTACCGAATTCCAGCTGACAAATCAGGGGATTTGAAGCTAAAGCCCACATCAAATCAATAAAATAAAGACAGACTCGTTGTTACCGCGACGTCGTTTTCGACACCTTCGGATCCCCTCCTCCCTGTACCACTTATTTCGCCTTCTGCTAAACGATACTACTACCTGTGCTCCACAAGCAGAAAACGCAAAATTTTATTATTATTACTGCGACTAGTAATAATGGCTTGACAAAAACACCTATTCGATATTATATGTGTCGAGGTGCGTTTTATGGTATCTTTTTTTCTAAAGGGATTTACAAAATACTGATTTTTCCAGGTTTATTTCACTAATGCCGTTAGCCATGCAATGAAATATGACCAAACCTTTGTGTGATTTCCACTTCTCCACTTTGGTGCACTTTCCAATGCTATGCCTCTCATATACTGAATTTACATTAAACTACCACCTTCAAGTCCACAAAATTAATTTATTACCATTCTTTCTTTTAGGGGAGATATTTAATTGACGTGGTAATCCTCAATTAGCAATGCATTAGTCGTAAAGCAAAACGATAAAGGAGGAAGAAGAAGAAGCAGAAGGTGAAAGTCGTTTACTTTTGTTTTTGGAATAGCGAAAGATATTGTTTTTGCAAATCTATGAAAATGGTAATTTAGAAGGGAATCGACAAAATTGACCCAATAAACGCACAATTGAATGCGAATTGAAGGCAGCAAATAAATAACTTTAATAATTGAGAGGTTTGCATATACTTTGGCCCACATTTATTGCATTACTTTGCACTTTGCATTGATTTGAGCAAGTTTTTCATCACTGGGCATTCGCCGTCTCTGTGCTCAGATATCTACCTTTTCGATTTCATTTTTTAATGAAGATTTGCTATTCCATCATTCTGTGAGTGCTTTCCATTCTATTATATCGAAAAAAATCCGCCAAAATAACGTTCTCTCACTTTAGATCTTTTCTATAAAAATAGACCTCGATTAGATGGTCCATTTTAAAGTGTAAGTATAACTTACCTCGTTTGACGAGTTATAAGACCTCTTCAAATTTCCCAACATCTTGGGGTATAAAAGGAGCCCATATTCTTATTTATTACATTCAGCCAATAAATTATGGCTGAAGTACATCAAGATTTGCAAAAAACTTTATGACTGAAAGATAAACCCATGTCTTATTTGCAATTACATAAACTAAACCCGTTACATGGCATTGCTACCCTGTCATAAACTGATATCAACAAAATGGGCCTGCCTGAACGCACTAATCGAATGTTCGTTCAGTGCGTCTAGGCAATTCGGCAGTTATGCAATGTTATGGGTATAAATGGTAATCCGAACAAGCCGCTGGGAACATGCCCTACACCACAACCCTTAATGGTGCAGGGCAAAGCATCCCTGCCCATTGGTCGGAGTTAACAACGGGTAGCCTGCAGATTGTGTATGTGTGTGTGCGCATAGCGGAGGAAAGAAAGTCTTGTTTATTTTGGTTGCAAGATAAGCGCACGACTGCAACAAAGTTTGCGCAACTGCCTCTATCGACCGTTTTAAAGATCCCTCCCACAGCCCCTCAATGCATTTAAACACACGGGGTCTTGCAAAACCGCGTTTAGGACTGTGAAAGAATGTGTTCTTTCTTGAGTAAACTGCTCCACACACATTAAGAGGTGGTTTATCTTATCCTCGGATAATATATGAATATTATATATCATCTTACCATCTATGGTACTTTATTTTATGCTTAGATGCTGTACCTAGTGAAGGTCGATTCATAACAACAAATCACAAGATGTGCGTTGAGTGGTAGTGTATCCAAAGTGAGAGGTTTACAATTTCAGAATTTTATCGTCCCCATTTGGGAGACTCGTATTAGTGGAAGCGAACTAAAATAAATTCCACACTGTGCAGAGCAATGGACATTTAACTACAGAAGATATGAATATTGACAACAATTTACTCGCTTAATTGAGTTCTAAAGTTCTGCTCCCATTGTTGGGATTTGAAAAGAAGGTCAATCGCGCCAAGGTAATTTCTTATTGAAACGAACTTCCAAAAGGACGCAACTATGCTAACTTTAATTTCAAATTTAGTTTCAGCTCACATCTTTTCCAAATTCGAATTTAAATGTCTATTAATTTAACCAAATTCAAAAACTCGTAATATGTAAGATTTAAACTGGATTGTCAGAAGTAGTCATGTAGTTGTTGGGGAAAACCATATGTTGTCTGAAATTCCAAATAATTCATTTGTCCATTTAAATGTAGCAGTCTGAAATTTGTTTAAATCTGACGGATAGCGATTTTAAATTTGCCAAAATTATTATTAACTTACTTGTCATATGATATTTTTGCTTATGTAAATGTGAGATCTGCAAAGATAGACCTTTGTGCATGAGGAAGAAAATATTCACTTGCTATTTCAAAGAAACAAATCTTAGCCTCCAATGTGAGCACTTCCAAGCTCCCCTTTTTACAACTAAAGTGTTAAAAAATTGCCAATAAATATGACTCACCGTAATTTTTGACGCAATTGTAGAAGCCACACTTTCAGTCAGTGATATGAGAAATATATATCCATTATATACGAAGCATCGTCGGTGCAGCCATAAGAATTTTGATGGTTTCTGGAATTGAAAAGTATATACTTCATCTTCTGATGCCAATCAATCATTAAAACCTACAATTTGCAGAAGCTTATGCAAGGGATAATTCGTCAAATTCAAAATGCTTTCCTCTAAATGTGCAGCTTTTTAGTTTGAAACTCTGATATAACTCCGAGTGTCTTTTTAATTCATTCATTTTTACTATCTTTTAATGGATTTTAACCCAAACATTACTTACCGGTAAGATTAAAAGTGGAATTAAACTCTGACCTCAAATTATCAATAGCACGTTTTCTCAGTCATATTCGATTTTTCTGTTAACAGAATATATATGAGGGTGTGTGTGTGTGCATCTACACGGAAATTCTACACGGTATGAAAGGGGTACCAGACATCGAGTAATTTTATTAACTTTTCCACAAGAAGTCTTCCCCTTTCCTCTTCTTTTATTTGAATTAGCTTGCGACTGAAAAATTATAAACGCAGATTAGATTAGATCCCAAAGAGCAACATTATGAAGCAAAAGTGAAATGGTGGAACGAATTAAAAGAAGTTTATTAAGAAGTCACATTTTGTTTGATTTTCGATTTCAGTTTGTATACGGCTTTTTATCACTGCTTTACTATTCCAGAGTTCAAATATTACGTTCTGCCCTCTGGGATCTAAGATACTCACGTCCGCGATATTTAGAGTTAACGAACCATCCAATCAATCTGGTAAAATTAATTGCAAAGAATGCGGACTAACACTAAATTGACATTGCAAAGCCAATCAATATTCACTTAAATCGAACTATTTGCAAATTTTCTATAACAACTATGCTTCAAAAGGTTTCCGGATATGCTCTTTTCAGAGACCAGAAAGCAAATGTTCAGAACAACTCAAAATTTTTCGTGTGGATATACTCATTGCTCAACTGCTGAAGCCAGAAGACGATCATAGGAAATTAGTAAATAATGCCTTCCCATTTCGTCAATAAGATTAGTAGACTAAATTTTAATTTGGAATTTAATAAGAAAGGTCACCATTTTGGGTAAAATTTAGAAAGGTAAATATAAGCATACACAATAGAAGGTGAACTGTCTAATGATTTGTAAATAGCGCGATAAAATAACGTAGATGTTAGGCATAGGTATAAGGGGTCATTGTGTGATAAAATGGTGCACTCTAACACCATTAAATATAATTTTATAGTGAAGTACTTTTACCGCATTTCCATCATTCTCCAGAGCGACAATAACTGTGGCAACGGGAATGGTTTCCTCTGTCCTCCTCATCCTTTGAGTTTCACTGTGGGCATTTCGGTGGGAGATGAAAAGATGTCGACGTCTTCGCCTCTGTTCCACATTGGAAATTTTTTGCCTTACGGGCGAAAACGGTGGTGGAGAGGGTGGGGAAAGAGCTTGTTTTTCACTGTCTCCTCGAGTAATCAGGGCCTCGTCAGCAGAACTCCTCCGGTGTTGAATGGTGGAAGCAGATGCAGAAGGGTTTTCGCGTTCCTCGCTGGAAGGTGCCTTGATAAAGGCTAGTTCTGAGGTAAGCTATAAAATGAATATGATTGTAGTTAATTCGTGTTCTTAAAATAGAGGCAAATGGAGTAATGCGAAGGGATGTTTTAAAGGGCAACTATCTGATTTGGCACATTTGTAATTAAAGGTCTGTTATCTTGCCCTTATGCCCACTTTGATCAAGGACGCCAAATATTTAACTTTCGCATTTTAGTACGGCTTTTGAGTGCTTGAATATTCAAAATTGGAGAAGGCACAAGAGGCGAAACGCTGTTATTCACTCCTATTCTGTCCATAGATCTATCAAGCGCAATGCTTTTGTTCAGTTGATTGCGTTCGCGGATTCATCTCTCAGACTATGAAGTCGTATATATCGATTTTTCCTTAAAACCGAGGCTGATGACATCTCTCCAAGCTCTTCTACTATTTCAAGTATCACGTCTCCTTCTCATTTCGCATCTGTTGCTATTGTAGTAAAACTGTCTAATTTAGAACTCTATTGGTTGGAGCATCTCTAAAAAGCATTCATTCAGTAACAATACACACGCATCCTCTCCCACATGAGGTCATGTAGTTTGGCATGCGAAATTATGCTCTAGGTTGATTTCTATTTGTAGAAAATTCTCCCATTACATTCATTAAGGGTAAGTTTTAATACGTTAAAAATTAAAACTTAAACAGCTGTTATTAAATTTTAGCAACTGCTAATAAAAATTTAAAGTTGGAAAATGCTTTGGGATAAGGGATTTTGCAATCCGATGCTTTTAAAGTACTATGGAAGTACTAAGGTAATATTCCTCACCGAATCTCCGTAGATATGGCGGTAGCGACGGAGATTTCGAAAACTTCGCGCAATATGTTGATGATACAGTCTCTGTTGATACGAATCGACCCTGAAAGAAAAACAAAGGAGCTGCAATAAAACAAAGCATTTTATCATTTTCTGCGGTAACGCGAAGTGAGTCAAGCACTAAAGCTCCCTGCTAGCCTCGCGATATTTGAACGTTAAAGGCAGGGTTTCGAGAGTTAGGAGTTGCCTTATGATTAAAATGTCCAGTCCCTGCGATGGATGTGTTCAATGTGTTAAAAATAAACGATATGATATCCTGTAGAAGTTGCATATAAAGTGATTCATGAAATAAAATGGGTCAAAGCTGAAAATTAAATTCGAAACCTTTAGCTTACTTCTCCACTATCACAAGTATTTTATATTCATTGCCAACTTACGAAAGGCATTATTATCCTTTTTGCTAACACTATTCATTAATTTTCCTCAGTGGAAAGAATGCTACTTACTTACCTCAAAAAGGTAACTTAGAAATCCAAGAGGGTGGTCTTTATAACTCGGGGCAAGGTCACTAATTGCGAAATGACTTTATTTTCATCCAGATTCACAAATAAGCCGTTCAAACATATTATTAATGCTCTGTATGAAGCATGTAAATTATTCATCGCAGTTTTTAGGGATAAGAAGGATATATTGTTTTATATAATTTATGTAACCTAAATTCGCATGCACTAAAGTGCATCGGTGTTGGAACAGCGAACTAGATCTAATCTATCTTGCTGCTCTGATATTCCAACTCCCTTGAATGAATATTGACCCTTCCCCCTCCCTCCCCTCCCCAAGCTTCAAGTAGGTAGGCAAAGTCGATCCAACATTGGTCTCTAATTAATGTCACGCAGTTCATGATTAAAAGTAGCAAGAAAGAGTGGAGCGTCTTTTTCTCCAAACTTAATTGACTCCTGTTGCCACTCCTATTGTGCTCAAGAAATTTGACGCCATAAAATTGCATTATTAACTAAATGGCCTCTCTTTGCTTCTAAACGAAAATAATGTTATCCTCTTTCTTCCGCCTAATTGACAGATTTGAACGAGTGTTTTAGGGGTGTATTAAGGGAACATTAAAAAGCACAAATTATATTCCACGTGCCAGCATCATGGTAAAAAATAGGCCGAAAAGTAAGACAGTCCAATTTTAAAGATTTACCCCCAACCACAATTAGCCCATTTTAAGGTACGTGTTTCTCCTGAAAGTAATGCATTCTCACCCAATCTGGTATTACCACACAGTAAATAGATGTTTCGCTATCACATTTCCGCCACATTAATATCCTTTTGCTGTTTAATATAATTTAAGATCAATAATTTGCTATTTGGGAGCAAAATTTAAGTGAAGCGGCAAGATGGATCGCAAGATTTAGTTGTAAAAAAACGCCTATTAATCCCTGAACATGGTAGGCAAGAATTTCATTTGATTGGTGGAAAGAAAGGGGAAACACTAAATAAAGAGTCTTGAGTACCCTGAAAGTGCTCTCACCCTTCAGTTAGATCCTCTTCTCTTCATCACTTACTGGATTGTATGCTCTCAACGAATTACCTTAGTATTTTTTTATCTTACTGCGGTAATAATAATAATTTCATATAGAAATAGACAATTATATCAGCCGGTAGGCATAAACGCCTGTTCAAACGCATGAAATAATATCGTATGACCGATTGCTTTGGTCCTAAAAATAGCCAATAAGGTCAAAGGACCTCAGAGGTACTATGGCGAGACCAAAATGTGCCTTAATAAAGAACCACTTCAATAACTCTGTTAATGATAATTCGATTACATCTTTGGTGGTTAAGCAGATGGCTTGAAATTCATTTGAATATCAAAATCTGACAACATTCTGTTGATTTAATCTCAACTCACAAATAATTATAATGAATCAAATTAATATATCGTGAGAAATAAATATCTTTCACTTAAGATTAAATAATTATTAAGTTTTTATTCAGAATTAGCAAGGAATTGATTTCAATAAGGAAAGAGTGAGAGAAGTTGCAAAAACCGAGATCATTAATCGACGCCTCGTTGTTCTAAAATGAGATTTTTCTAGAGGTTTTGTTTGTTTGAGCTTGGTTTTAAGGACATTTAGTACCAATTTTAGTAGTAACAAGACAGTTTGTGTTGCTCCAACCATAGAAGAGACCTTAAGACTGCGAAAATTTCTTGGGTCAGGTGAAGGCGCCGCTCTCCCGAGGAAATGGGAAATTTTTACTCTATTACAACTTGCCTGCTCTCTAGACGATTACTACCTGGTTCAAATGAATTTCTAGGAATACATTTTGAAAATGTCCTTTAGAGAATGTCAACTCCGAACTTGAAAATCTTCTGCCTTTCTACTTTCTGTTGGAGAAGAAGAAGAAAGGAAAAGATTTAAACAATAGTCATGGAACTTAATGTAAATTATTGTTTGCTTAGAGTCGAATTCTTCAGGGTGAAGGCATATATATAAATTTTTTTTTCAGAGTTTATTTGTGATTAAGTTTTATTCGCTATCCAGATTAAAATTGCCAACCTTTGGTTTAGGTCAACAACGGTGAAAAAAATAATGTTGATAGAACAATCCAAGTAATGATCGAGAACTGTTTATTTTATAATTATATTCGTTTAGTAAAAATAACGATGAGAACAACTTACGCAGTCAGATTGCTTCAAATATTAAATGTCCAAAGAATGATACGCACAAGAAATTTCTTTCATTCACTCTTTTAACTAGATTCAAATCAAGCATGACGTAGCAAGAAAATTCGAGGCACAAAGGCTTTACAAGCAAAAAATCATGACATTTCATGTCTGTAGTCTACTCGCATTCAGCTCCAATTATCTCGAAAATCATCCTTCATGAAAGGTTTGGAGACTCAAAAGCAATAAAAAATGTTCAGCATTTAGTCACGAAATAGTGGTTGAAGCCATATTACTATCAGAAATCATTACACTTTGAAAAATGTTAATGTTGCCTTTCGAACACATCCACAGGTAATATTTGTGTGCCATAAAAATTGCGTGAACTATAAGATGTAAGGGAACCAAAGTGCGTCTTGACCTTGTCAGAGACTTTAAAATGAAATTGCGGAACTTTGATCAGAGGATTATATATGACAATCTGCCTACTAAAAGTAAGGTTAGTTAATAATTTCAATAAAATTTGAAAATTATGCTTGAATATATTCTTGTTAGTGTCCACTCAAAGATGGTCTCAAGTTAACTCCACCATTCGAAGAGTATTCATACTCACCTCATCTTACTCGTTTTGTCAAATAGAGAAAACAAAGTTATTTCGATGTGTCAGGAGTGAACGCTGAAGTAATTCACTGAGCTGAAAATATCCCCATAGGGGAGAGAGGGTATCGAACCATGTATGCGGAATTTTGGATTAGTGAAATAATACATTAGGAAATAGGGACTGGATTTCACAAGTCACCCATAACTTGAAATAAAGGAGACTCATAATCAACTTCAACACGATACCTTTCTATTCCATCACCGTTCCTCCTGTTCAGATACATTCCAAAGATTAAAATTATTAACCTTTTTGCTAAATTTTATACTAACTTGTTAAAACAAATCAGTAGCTTCTCAAAAAATGCAATTTCAATAACTCACCTGACCGGTGAATGCCGGGTGAGATTATCTGGAATAGTTGTCTCCAGATCACCAGTTGTGGGTGTGTCCGCTGTTGCATTTGTAAATGAGGAACCAAAAAAGTGAACAGCTTCTTCGGAATTTGATGGAATTGGACAGGAGCCTATATTCGCATTTCGCGAGACCGCATCAGCTGCGATAAAAATATAACAGTTTGACTATAAGTGATTTTTTATGAAATGTTAACAACAAATTCCTTAAGTGAAAAGGCTTATTACACTAAAGTTATTTAATGAAAGAGTCCTCCCCTTCCTAACTACATATCCAACAACTTTGTCATAGGCAATGCACGATATTTTAATCCAGTAAAGGAGTGATAAATTATTTACAGGAAAGATTCGTTTCCCTCGCCTCTCTCTCCTCACAGCAGCATGATTCTGCCTAGAATGCTTCAAGAATGCATGCATCAGACCTTTGCATATTAAAATACTTCTGCTTTCCTGATCCGATCACCTTTTGGAAAAATACTAAAAGAAACGAATTAAAACACCACAGACTGTATACCCTAATTCCACTTTTTTTCCGTGAATATATTTCAATAATATTTTATGCAGTGCCCAAATGCACAGGTAAAGAAATTTGGAATGAAAAGAAATTTAAAAAATAATAAACTCTTTTTTAAAACATGCCTATTTCTATAATTTAACACACCTCCATTTTGAACATTGATTAATCAAAGACTTATCCAAGTTTCCTCAGTGAAAATGTCTGCCCAAAAACCTGGCGGTAGTGATATTACTAAATCCATTCATATTCCTTACTTCAAGATTCAGGGCTTATTTCTTGGTCTCCTGAATGGGGTTCATGTCCACGATATCAAAAGGAAATGCCGTGGAGTTTCAATATGGTATAGTTCCATTAGCTGGTTGCTGGTAGGATGCCATTAACTAATAGAATCATAACGTAACAGAGTTCACTGGAGTTCACTTAAGGTCGAGTCCATACTCATTAAGGAAAAAGTATCTTCAGAATTAGAAAATCAGCCCAAGACTTTCCTGATATGCTGAAGTTATTTTTAACAAAAAATGAGATCTCTTCTGCAGCTCCTCCAAAATTATTTTGCAATTTTTGTATTTTTAAAAATCACTCCTAGTTTTAAAAAAATTAAATTTTTATATTTACCGTGGTTAGTAATACTTATAGTTATTCATGAATGAGTGCGCATAGCTGCCAGATTACTTCCAGAGGTAGGAATTGGACCGAAAACCAAATTATCAAATTCATTTTTTTTTTATTTTGATGAATTGTCCCCTCAGTTTGCTTATTGTCTGACAATGCCTTGGCTTGAATATCTAGAATCTTCTCCAATCCGAACTCATTGACGTAGAGTTTTTATAATTATTTTTTACTCCCTTTCAGTTGCTCTTCCACAATGAAATTTGTCAAAATTTGTCTTCATCTACGCAATTTATAATGTCACTATTGGATATCTATATAATGTATTTTTAGTGTTGGTAAGTTCCGAAAGTCTATTAAAAGAGGTAACTATTTGGATGCAAATCTATTTACAACCGCCAATTAGAATTCAAGCACTTATTGCCTCTCGGTTTCGTCTAAAAAGTACGAATTTCCAGGTGAGTCACGAAAGAGCTAAATGAGATTTCGTAGTTATTTTCCACAGTTGCGTTAGATTCAGAATATTTTTTCACATTTTGACAGTGCAGTTATCCAAAATTATCTGAAGAAAATTTGAATTTCGAACTATTTTTGCAGTTTATACATCGTCCTTTAGGGTCCTCATCCTTAAGTCACCCATCAAGTAAAAATGCCGTGTTATTCGTAAATTATGAGACATTCATTTTGAGATTTATTAAAAATGCCTTCTCGCAAAAAAAAGGGCTCTGATTAGAACTTGACTGTTTACTGGCCAACGGGAAACCATAAAGTGTATGCGTCAACCAACAACGTTAATCGATAAACCCCATTTGTTAAGCCACCAGGTTAAATGCCAACATGGGGCCCGAAGTTGAATATTTGACCGTCTGCAACCGTAAAAGAGATAGCGAATGCAAAGCGTGGAAGGCGGAGGGCTTGCCCTTTATTAATCAAGTGCTAAGTTTGACAACTGGCTGGTGCATATTCTCTTTCATTGGATTTGAAGCATACATGAGATAAAAACTCGTTTCATAGGTTAAAAGATATTTTGCTTTAGAATAACTCTAGTTATAATTAAAACGGTTATTATTATTCAAAGTGAGAAAATAGTAATGACAACTGCCTAACTAATTTTGCTAATTGAAGTAAACAGGTAAGGATACATGGATAAGAGTTTGCCTGCATTGCATTAACCTTAAAGTTGTTGAAGGTTAGCACATCAAGGACATTTTGAAACCAAAAAAATTTCCGATCTTTAGCATGAATTTTCGTGGACTAAAATTGACTGCAACTGATAAATTGGCTTGTAGTGTAACTTATCGCAGTTATAATTCGCCTCTTTCTTATTCCTCCCTTCCAATCTCATTGGCTTACAGCACTCAGGAGACTGTTTATCCAGCGAGTCCGTTTAAGAGAGACAATTCGTTCCAAAAAGGAGAGATTTCTGGCGTAATTTGGTCGAACCCTTAAGGTGTCGAGACTGGGGCTACTTCAGTCTATTTATTCTTCCTAATTCAAAGCAATTTCTCGAAATATCCCATTATGTATTAGATCGTGTCCTTTTTAAAATTCGTTTTTTTCAAAAAAGTGCAATTAATCTACAAAGTTCAGTAAACCTTTAACTATATCATTTTGAAGAAAATGAGGACACATATATCAATGTGAAGAATAAATATTTTTAAGACATCTTTTGAAAACTCTTTTATACCAAAATTCGGTCTATCTTCTATAACAATTACTAAGAATTTAGAATTCACAAGAATATAATATTTGCTCACAAATATCTTACAAATTCGTCGGATTATTAGAAAAGTTTATTTGTGTAATCAGGGCATCGGTACAATCTGAATTACAACACCGAAATGTGACTTTGGAGGAGATCACTTAACCTCGAGTGGAATTTGAATAATATTAAGACATCTTATATTTAACCGAAGCAAATTTTCGTTACTGTCTTGTAAACAAGAAAAATACAATTTGACAGAAAATATTCTCTTCTGACCTTCCCATTTGGCCTTATGATCGCTCGCATTTTTAAGCCAATTCTCCACATCGTAAAGGGGCAAATGCCATTTTATAACTAATCTATTTGTCCAGCAATAGAATTGATCGACTGCTACAAACTGAATCGAGGAGGTGAATTAATACGCCTTTCTAAAGAATAATAAAAGTCACGGCTGTATTACTTTATTTATTTTATACATCTAATTACTTTTAAGTTTTATTTTATGTTGCCTAGATAAGTCACCGAAAGCACGTCCAAGTTAGTAAGTACAAATTTACGATAATAGATAAAATTGGTGGTAAAATTTGTGTCAGGATGCAACAGAGGCTCGTTTGTATGTCTGATAAATTACTTACAGCTCTCTCATGACCACTTGTATATTTTGCGATAAAACTCCGAATGTAAATGCATGGAATTCGACATTTTTAATTTAAATAAATATGCTACCCATAATCAAGAAGACAGTTACATTTTAGCTGAAGAACTGGTGGAAGAGTAGGTTTTATAAGATAAAGGCCATATTAAATTTTAGGAATGCTTATAACAAAAGACCTTAATGCATAAAAATTTGACGGTTTTAATAAGTTAAAAATTTAGGAGACAGGAGTTTTCAAAAAAGTCGACATTTAATTTTGGGCTGGATATTAAAAAAATAAGCAAGAAGATGACTAACCAGAGCTTGTAGAATGTCCGCCGGGAGAAGCAGGAAAGTGAGCACTACTTCCGACGTTGTCCGCTGTATCCGAAAGCATTGAAATTCTCGAAGAAATCGGGCTTACAAAGCTAGTTCTAGCGTTTTTCGCAGCATTTGGAGGAGAAGCGGATTCCGATATAGTATCAACTGATGCAGATTTATAGGGTTGGAGGTAACAGTTGATTCTTGCATAGTTTTGGCCTTTAGTGCTGACCACATTCCCTGGTCCAACTCGAACAAGTTGGTCAGTTGGTAAGACTGGAAGGGAAGACTTTCGGTCATTGTTATCAGTAGCTATTCCTCCGACTCGGGTAAGGTGCAAAGGGGAACTTCGAGGACTTGGATGGAAACTACAAAAGGTGGAACTGGGGGGAGAGAGACAGATATCACATCGGGTGACACGAGTGGTCCTTCCTATATGAACAGTTCCAGGTGGTGCCGTGTGATGACCTCGACGAGGACCCCCACGAAAGCCGCTAACACGAGTTGTGACGGCAGCAGCTCGAGTTGATCGAATGGAGACAGGAGGTGGTCGATTTTGACCAAGGCGGAGTAATTCCTCCTGACTGATGCCTCCACTTATTGCAAGACTGGCGACGGCTCCGATTGGTTGGTTGGTTTGTGGGGCGCGAGGAAGGGTGCTCGAGCCGGAAGTACGTTGTGATTGGTGGGTGGAGACCGGGCTCAAGGGTGGTTTAGTAGCAATTATCGATTCCATTCGGGTTTCTTGTGTTTCTAAACTCATTAGAAAGAGATTAGAGGGCCGCTTACCCAATTGAACATTGTGAGTGGAATCAGCAAACAAACCGTTGGACGGCGCGAAATCACTTGTGGGCAAATCAGTCATGACAAAGTGTTCTTAGATCGAATAATGCCAATTTAAGAGCTAAAGTATCTAAAATAATCAAGAAAACATCAATTTTAAGGTAAGAAATATGTTAATGATTATCTTTAAAACATTGCTAATATAATTACAAGTAATTCAAATTTTGAAACTTTAGAAAATTACAGTATTAAAATATGAAAATATTAAATTAACATTTAAAAAGGAACATACTATACTTTACAATAAATGGAAGTTAGTTTATAGCCATCATTTATTGAAATATTTTTCGAAATAAAAGAAAATTGTTTCATAAATTAATTTTCTATGAATAAAAAAACAGCTGTGCGGTTAAAGTAGGCAAATTAGTTATTTAAATAACAATAACGCAGATAAATATGCATATATTAGCTAAAGTATAACAGTAAATAGTTCGCGTAAAAAATTGTGATTTGGCCTTCTTAATGTCAAAACCTTGCCTAAAATAGGTTTATATCAACAGTTTGATTAAACAACTAATATGTAATAATTTATTGCGAGTTAACTAACAGTTCCTTATTAAATTTTGTTTTATTATAAAACTCTTGTACATTTTTGTATATTTAATAGACAAATTTTATTTTGTTTTAAATTTTCTTGTGATACTACTGGTAATTACTCATCTTTACATTTAATCGTATTTTCATTGCGTTTTTTACAAATAAAATGGCAAATAACTTGAAATAAATATTTATCATATTGTCAGCATGATATAATAGACCAAATTTAGAACGATGCGACTAATTAGAAGATTTTCACAATGTATGCATTGCTTCAACATGCATTAAATTATTATTGTTTTTATTTACTGAATCATACCTTTTATTCACGAATTACTTACCTACTTGGAATTTGCAATCGCTTTTCCATTAAGTACTGAACAATGTTTTGAAGATTTTACATATTGTTCCGCGTAATTTTTGTCACATTTCAAATGCATTTAAATGTATTAAAATTCAAGGCACCTTATTTTTTTCTTACAAACCATGAAGTGGCGTATTATTTTCATTCATGAATGGAGCAAGGGCTGTTAAAGTACGGCTTTCTAATCTTCTTAGTATGATTTTAAAAATTCCATGTTGCTACTGTTGAATAACATCAAAGTCGACCTTTTGTAGGAATATTAAATTTTTCTTTCAAATTTATCAAAGTGAATGAATAAATAAAGTGCCAGACAATAAAAAGAGTAAATCATGTCAGCTCTCTTTTAAAGGAATAGTCCTTGGATGTCAAAGAGTGTTTGTTCAACCAGGTCGCTGAATTTCTCCACCCGATTCCCATGACCTGAAATAGTAAAATGGAAGGCTTCCAAATCTCTTCGGCTAGCGTAGGTTACATGAATTGCACCATCTTGATCCATCAACGGTAACATAATCTGCCAGGCATGCTAAAAGAAGTTAGTTAACATTTAAAATACGTACTCATATTTCCTACTAACTTAGCTAAAGTAGTTAAGAATTACCTTGGCCGAAGAGTTAGGCAGCCTGCAAGTTACTAGGTCAAATGGCATTTGCATCACATTATCAAGAGCTTCACATCTCTATAAAAAAATTTGATTACTAAATTGAAATTTGACTGACAAAATTATTTACAAGTACACAAATATCATTGAGTATCACAGCTCATATTTGCCAGTGAACTAATAGTAATTACGTGAACGAGACTGTTTGCTAACATCCACTTAAGCATAATCTACCATAATTTACAAAAAAGTTATAAAAGTGTCTGAAATTCTTCAAAGCATAATTATTTGCACCAACTTAAAATATTAATTCGGAAATCAATTCCTACTCCTGCTCTTCAAAAGCTGTCGTGATGGGAAGAGGTGATGTTCTCAGCATAGTTCATACATATTCGCATCAATTTATTCTAAATACAAAGCGATTTAACTGAATAAATAACTGTTGAAGTTAAGACAATTCCAACGGAAAATTTGTTCAATCGAATATTTTAAATTTTATAAAGAGTAAAATTAATGAAGGTATTAAAATTTCCTCTAAAATTCGTATATACTCCATATATTTTACCTCTCACTTTTAGAGGACATTTCTCTCAATTCACTATAGATGCATGAGGAAAAGCTTTTCAAATCCAAGAGCAAAACATAATTCAATGAGTTGTTTGCAAAGTTCTCAGTAAATTTTCAGGTTTTTACAGAATGAGCTAATTGATCTGAGTGACTTTCATTGAATGATAAGCAAAGTTTATGGGCATTATTTTTACCGTATATGTTCTGAAACTGTTAGCAATAATCAGTGAAAGTAGATGACGATCAACACCCCTTCCAGAGGTGGCATGTTTCAACAAGAACTCATGACGCTGACAGGCCTTCTTGAGCAGGCTCAAATACTTAGAGCTCTTCGCTTGTTTAATCCCCGCTTCCGAAGAACTTGCTTGAAATGCACTGGGAAAATAAATAAATATCTAGTTAAGGGGGGTCATACTTAACAAAGTCTTCCATTTCACTAGTGAGAGAGCGGAGAGTTTCAGATCTCCCATTTGAATAGAGTCGACAAGGAACGTATTCAGCGCAAAGTGCTAGCCGTCCAGTCAGCCGAAAGTATGCAACATGTAGAATGGCTTGAATGAAGGCATCGACACATAGGTGCCATTCCTTTTTAACTTTGGAGCGCCCAAACATAGAAAAGTGAATTTCAAATAATCGTAGGGACTTGATTTCCTGGAAAGTTATGCATTATTAAATATCCTGAAGTCCTACCGATTCACAAATTTTCAAAGCCATCTTATATACTGGAATCATCTCATTGTAAACCTGCCACTTCACAGGTTCTGGGTCGGAGCACACATGATCGGCATCTGGCAAAAAAACTGCATCTCCTGTTGAATGGTCATACATATCCGGAGTTCTAGAATTTGGAAAAGAATTGTAAATCTGCCGCAGAATAATTTGAGTTATGAGCTATGCACAACCACAGAGATAACTTACTCTGCAACTCTTAAGCGTTCAAGAAGACCAGCAAATATCCATGGATCCATGCAGGTCCAGTCGGCATGAATACTAATTCGAGAGTTCGGAAAGACACAGAAATTGACGCTTTTGTCGAACCAGAGCTTTCCAGTGGCTTGATAGGGTGCCATTTGAGAATCAGATGCCAAGTAAACCTTATTCAAAACGAGAGTTCATTAAGAGAGACTATGAAAATGTTTCATAACTCATAAACTACTCATCCCAATGAGGATATGAAATCTCACACACATGATTAAAGTTGTTTTGACACAAGATAGTCGAGAAGAAGACAAGAACGCCTTTTTTGGCTTTAGTTTGCTTTGCTGAAGCAAAAGTTGTCTATAAATGAAGACTCTTAAAAGTGTGCAAGTTTCATCCGTTTTTTTGAAATCTACTTTACTTGCCAGTTTTGAAAAAAAGAGAAATAGGGAATAAAAAAATACGAAATTTAAAGTTACTGAAAGTAACTCAAGCACGTTATTTCTGATAAAAAAGAATTCACATTGAAAATTAGATTTTGACTAAAATTGACTTTGTACTATTGGAGATAAGAATGTGAGAAAACAGGGCAAGGAAAAATTCGGGGCATTTTTCCATCAGTCTTCATTTCCTTGCACTTCACAATCGCTCATTCACTCATGAGCTCTTCGTGTCATTCTTGTCAATGTGGTCCATGCAATGACGAAGTGCTCTCATCAATTGTTATTCGCGAATAGCATTTTTAATTATTGCGAAACGATTTGTGCCTTAGTTTGAATTTCTGTAATGTTTAAATAATTTGCTTTTTCTCTATGATGTCTAGTGTCTATTTATACTTTCTTAATCTCCCCACGTTTGCATCAAGCTTCAAACTGTATTTCCACCATTGTTTCAACTATTTCAACTAACATTTTCAAACTCTAAGTTAATAAATATACAAGTTTGAACTAAAACCCTGCTCTGTGTACTCTCGATCCCCACCGTCAACTGCAACAGTTAGGTCCACCAGAAAACTCCTCCTGCCAATGTCTTTCTCTAACATCTCCTTGAACCACAACCGAACATCCTTTCTCTCACATCTCTCTAGTACCGATTCATTTCCTCCTATTAGTCCTTTGCAGCACTGCACTTTGTGATTTTTGTATTCGGTTCGCAACAGTTGCAGTAAATTTATTTCTCCTCTTTATTCCTTATTAAGCTAAATTCATAAATTAAGGAAAAGATCCTTATCTGTCAGTAAATGCCTCACAGGATATATTTCGAACGAATAATTAGTAATACATTTGTACTTTTGAAGCCTAATTGTACTTCGTGATATCCAGATTTATAAAATAAAGAATTTAGAAAGATAAAGATAATTCGATCTAATGCTCATTTTCTAAATCCAGACTTACAAAACAAATGGCACGCTCGACTTTCTTGATGGAGGCATTGTTGATGCCGTAGGAAAAAAAGTCGGATCGACAGCCCTGCCACTCGTCACGACCCAGCGTTGTTAGTATTGCCGGTGAGAAGGGCTTTTCACGTTCATTGGCTAAAAATGGTATATGCGCGAAGTCAATTAGAATTCGGTTTTTTAAGGCTTTTTAATTTGACTTAAAGATAACGTCCACATCAAATAAACCTGATTTCTTCTTGGAATCATCCACAACGTATTGAAGCATCTTCTGCAGTAAGTCAGGCGAAACAATTCGACGCCATTTCGTGAATAGTGGAACGCTGTAGAAATGATTGTTATGGACAACAATGAAGTGCTGAAAGTAGCAAAACGAAGCTCAATTAGAAGTACAAATAGTTATTAAATGGATGATCGTGTTAACTGTGTCAACTTGCTCTACTGTCTGTCGTAGGGTAAGTCCATAATTCATCCTCATTTTCTGATGGGGTTCTGTAAGTAAAAAACAATGCACTTAATACATTCACTTTTAAAGCAAAATACCGTTTGAGATCTAGTTTTTATATTCTTGCATGCACAGAAGATATCATTTTGAGAAATGCACCTGTTAGTTGCAAATATGTGTCGCCATTGAGCCATGCACAAAGGTACCTTGTCTCGGAACATGTCGGGATTTATTCTACCCGCTTTGACAAGTGAACGCAGGTTGCCGAAAATGTAGAGAAAAACTGAGGCCCTGAAATGAGGACGTACACAATAGTGCAATTAAATGTAGGTCATCGAATTGCGTAGAGTCTGAGTGAATTGGTAACCAGCACACTCCTCACAAAGAAAAGTTTAAAGCCATTATTATTCGCTAATTGTAAAACAAAAATAAGCTAGAAGGTACGAATCGCCCAATATTGTTGGATTAACTTGCCTAGCGAGAGGGTTCTTTGTATATTGTTGATAATTGTCATGCTCCTGATAGGCTACCAAGGAGGTGTCAAGAAATGTTTGCCTCCGATGGCAAAGGAAGTTATAGGACTGCCTAAAATAGAAAAATACTAATCAAGCCCTGATGTTACCAATCAAATACCGCCGTTTTCAAGCTCCGCCAGTATAATTCAAATTATTGCTCAAATGAAGAACGCTATCAGTTTATAAGTTCTTCTAACTAAGAATTTCTCACCACCAAAGAGTTGCATAATTTCCGGAAATCCAGGTTTTTACCCATAATCTCCGTTGGCACCCCCGGCCCTCCGATTTTGCCCATTTCTACGAGGAAAAAAAGCGCGAAAGTGTTTATAATAGCTGCAAGCATTTATTTGAGCAGAATAGATATATGAATAAGAGCTTGGCACACGTAATAGGAATAAGGCATGCTAAAACAGGATTCACACGTGTGATGGTCCTTATTGCCAGCACGTGCTCAATAGACGCATTTGGATTTTGGCAAATTGCATCTCAGAACATTACGAATATAGGAGTTTTAGTTCCAAATAACAGGAAGGAAAATCTAATTAAATAAATAGCCACAACGTGCATATATTTTGCAGATTAAGAGTTGAACATACAGCTGATTGTTGCAAAACAACTAGACACAGACCCAAACAAAGAACAATGGACCCAAAATTTTAGAGTGGGGAAGAGCTGCTGCCAATCAAAGATACTGTAATTTTTATTTTGAAATATCTCATTGTAGTTTTATGAAATGGAATGCTTCGGTGCTGTATTTGCACAATACCTTAAGCACCACTAGTTTGAGACCCATAAACATTCCTTTAATGAGAAAACAACCACGAGAATCTTGGAACGAATTTCAAATACTATTTATGATAATTCAGCACTAAGTTCGCATAAACTTGTTAGAGATTTATTATTCCTCAATTTGGAAGCCAAATGATGCTTAAGTTGTTATTATCACAATCACAACTTGCTACATGGGTTAAAGCCAAAAGAAATTTGGCATCTAAGTAATAAAACTCTGAAAATTTGAAAATTACATCAGAAAGCGCTTATCTGGAAGATACAAAAGAGAAGTTCTGAATACTAATATGAATACTTTAGTGATTCTGATACTTTTCTACTTACTTGGTTAATTTCTCATTAAGTAGTCAAATGAACAGTTTAACAAGAAAATTCCAAAAAGATGGATCATACTTTGAGGCCATTTTCTAGTGCCTGATACCGCGCTGATTGGTGGCCAAGATAAGGCGCCAAACTCCCCATCAGTCGTTGAATAGTCAAATCAATACTGGGAAGAGGGAGCGATGGGAGAACTTTCTCCATGTCAAAAGTCGTTTTAGCAGAACCTGATTCTAACCACAGAAGAAATCGCCAAATCTTTCCCTTAATGGGATTGTCCGGTGCGTTTTCTGGATAGTCTGAAGTAAGAAATTATATCTTTTCTGCTGGGTTGTATGGAAACTTACAAATCCACCTAGTGTATGATAGAGTCCATCTCAAAAGTAATCGACGGATGAAGACAAGCATTCCGAGATAAAATATGCCAATTTCTATTGATATTACAGTATGTGCCTCGTTTTCACCTAAGAATTGGGAATTCGATTGATTTATTTAATTATTTATTAAATGAGATAAACGATATAAAAATACAAACCAAGAAATGCTGGTAAGCACCATGCATTAATTGTCATAATTCTCTCTTTGACTAGCTCAAAGTAGGTATTATTCGGATAATAATCTTGCGCCGCACCAAGACCAATGCAAATAATAAACTGATAAAGTTGGACAGGCCAGATAAATGAAATGAACCATAATCTGAAAGAAACGAGGGCATAAGTAAGCATAGAAATAACATACAATAATGGGTAAAATCCCAGAGGATTGTAACAGGGCGTCTGAAGTGTTGAGATATCCTCGATAATAACGTCCATTAGTACGCTATAAGGGAAGTGCGAACGGGTATGATAAAGTTTGAACCATTGAATAGTAGGAAATATTGAATTTGTGACTAAAAAAACTAACTTTAGCAGGAGATCGCAAGAAGTGCAAATGACTACTATCAAAATTGCAGTTGTGTTATGCGCGATAATATAGTTAAGGTTAGTAAAGGTCGCGTGTGTAGATTTTCAGCGCAGGTCAAGAATAAGAAAACAAATTACTATTAAAAGCAAAAGGATTAAGAAGTCTATTTTGAATACTCTATTTAATTTGCCTATAATGAACATTTACCTGTCTGAGACATGGTCAATTAAGGTTTTGTTGTTCATAAAATTACTCATAGATATTATAGGTTAAGGTTTATTTAAAATATCGCGTAATTGCGCGCAGTATTTAATCAGAGTGCATCGTAAGATAATATTTTAGAAAGGGTTCTTAAATATCTTTTCATCTTAATCATAATCGGGCAGTTGCTCAAAAATATAACATCATTACTGAAGAATTAAATAGCAATTAATAAGATACAATGGCACTTTTTGAAATAAGGAAGATACAATAAGTTCCAACGATGCCAAACTTATGAAGCGTACAAATAACAAAATGTCACTTAAATGAATACCAACTGATGTAGAAACTTAGATAACCATTTAAAGAATAATTAAAAGGTCGAATTGACTCAAAATGTAGAGCTGCTTTGCTTCCTTAATATTTTGCTATATTTAATTCGCAAAGTGAAGTAAATTTTATGTATTCTTCAATTGTCCTGTTTTTCTATCTTCTCAAGTATATTGATGGCCTTGAATCAAACACTAAATTGAATATTTTCATACTTTGAGGTGTCCTTGTGATTAATGACGTTTCTGAACTAGTGGTCTTGTTGTTCGTATATCTCGAATTATGGATCTTGCATATTTTCGCAAATTGACCAAAGAAATTCATGCTTCCCATCCACAGGTGACGCATTTCGCAATATGTTGTATTTCCGCGTTTGTTGGCGAAACCGGTATGGGCAAATTTCCCTTCATTCGACTATTCTTCTTCAGTAACCTACCCACTTGATAGCGTTAAAACTCGCCTTCAAGTTTCGGGTCAAATTTCAGGCTTTAAAAGACGGAGAAGATTAGTTCCGATGGTCATTTCAATGGTTAGGAATGAAGGAGTCTTCAGCTTTTGGCAAGGTCTATCGCCAGCCTTGTATCGACATTTCTGTAAGAATTGGCATTTTATAAATTCATTTTCTGTCAAGTGTATACTGGTGCCAGAATGCCGATTTACGAGATTATAAGAAATCGGGTTTTCGATATGCCCCCTGCGAGTGACAAGGCTAGACGCGAAAGGGAACTTGCAAGGCAGAAGGAGTCTCAAGAAGCTCTATCGAGAAATTATGTCATTCGAGCAGCTGCAGGTGGAATCATTTCTGGTGCTTTGGCTCAATTCATCTGTAGTCCAACTGATCTCCTTAAGGTCCGTATGCAAACGGAGCAAAAACGGCACCTGATTTCCTCAACAGTAGCCTTTGATAAATGCGGCAAATTGGTTCCATCCAACAGGTATGTTTCTGATTATACTTTAACTTCTCTCTTATTTACATTTAGTTAGCGTTTTTTTCTAATCTTCCACTTTTTATTTAAAATTGCTAAGCCAACGCTAAGCCAAGTAGACTATGGTAACTGTTGTTGATTTTGCCATTATCCATATTTTATTGATGTATTCCTACTTCGTATAAGTGTATGACGTTTGCGCATGATGCAGACCGATTGTAATCAGGAAAGACCACCCTTTTGTACTGGTCTGGAATTGACGGCTTATCGTAAACAACCCCACGTCATTAAATGGTCTTGGACTTTTGCTTTACTTGTTTATGTATGTGAGTTTAATAACGATGACATTTCCGTTTTTTATCGATGTTGCTTTATTTTTTCTCCCTTTTGGCCTGGGGGGAAGGGGAAATGAGTTCTTCAAGGCGAGAAAGGATCTCGAGAATAATCCGATTGATTGTTTTGTTTTGTTTTGTTTTTCCCCATTTCATGTTTTTAGTGCTTCGACTCTTAAGTGTCAGTATTATTCCCTCAGTTCCTATTTCTAAAATTCATCGGCTTAATTTCCCACTTCTTATGACAAAAGAAAGAAGGCTAATGCGCTTTTAGTTTTACTCAAGAGTAACTAATAGTATTATAGTAGCGGAATTTCAAAAATACTTGCTCGTCTTTCACCTCCTAATTTTATAACCTTTGCTATTTATTAACCATACCAGTAACATATTTAAGCCATCCACCAAAACATCCAAATCCACCGTCAGTGAATTTCCGTCTTCTGCTCAAGGAATGTGGATTCCTGGGCCTTTGGCGAGGTGGTCTTCCAAACGTCCAACGTGCTGCACTTGTGAATATGGGCGAGATGACAACCTATGATACCGCCAAACGATGGTTGCAGCATCAATTTGGTCTCACTGACGGTCCTCTTCTTCATGGCTGTGCTTCCACCATGTCTGGTTTCGTATCTGCTTGTCTAGGAACCCCTGCAGATTACATCAAGACCCAGTTGATGAACCAACGTGCAGAAAAGATTGATGGTATCACAAAATTCACTCACTACAACGGAATGATCGATTGTGCTGTCAAGGTCGTGCGAACCGAAGGCTTTTTTGAGCTCTACCGAGGGTTCTTTCTAATCTGGGGCCGTATGGTACGTCTCACTATTTAATCCACCCTTCTTAGTGTGTCTAAATTAGCTGACCGTTTCCTTTCCACTCAGGCACCGTGGTCTCTCACATTCTGGCTTTCTTATGAAAAAATGCGCACATTTGTTGGCGCTGGAGGATTTTAATTCACGATCATATAATTTCATTATTTTAGATTTAGATGCATTCTTTACAGATTTTTATAGCCAATCCGAAGTTATTATAAAAGATATATAAATTATTCAAGCATTTACTCGTTTTCTCTGTTCAAAAAGATAATAGAAATGAGGGGGAGATTGTATTTGTACACAGTAATTAGAATCTTGGACCACGACTTCGTCCCGTAAATTTGGAGTCATGCGCAACGTCCTTTCCACGCCTGCGAGCGAGGTCCTTCTTGTGTTTTATCCATGCGACGCTCTTCTTAGAACACTTGCCGTTTTTCCTGACCTCACGGAGTCTATTTAGCGCCCGCCGACGTTGTTCCACTATGGTTACCGTATCGCCGGTGGCTTCATTACCAGTCATGGCTTGTGGAAGGCTTCGTATAACTCCCACATTCAATACCATAAAGTACCTATTAAAAACAAAAGTAGATGGAAAAAGACGATAAAATAATTAAATTAAATCACTAAATGAACGCACTTTTTGGCTCTGGTACTGTTGGGAAAGTCAACTACGATACCTCCGGTAAAGCCAGCCCTAATTGCCTCGGTTTGAAGTAAATCAAGCTGAGTAGAGCTTTCAGGGTAGATCTGTAAAACAGCTCGAGAACTTCGAGACAAACAAGCGTATAGAGAAGCGAAGAAAGTACGAATTCGCCTGATGGGATTTTGGTTGGAGGTTTCAGAGTTGAACAGCCACTGGACTGCAGAAATACTAATGGCACCGTCAAATGTGCCACTACGAAAGGGGAGGAATTGACCAATATCCCCCAAAATAAGGTCTCCTTCACATTCGCGTTCTTTGGCGACATTTAGCATAGCCTTACTAATGTCGATACCCACCCATGAGAGTCCACTTTCTGTCAGAACTTCGCCGCTAAGACATGAACCACAACTAAATGGAAAATATTTTACAGTGACGACGACGAACCCAATATCCAGAATTAATGCTTGTTTGTCTTCTGAAAGAGCCAAGAGTTCCAATGCTCGTTCGGAGAGTTTAGTTTGAATTTCGATGATGTGAGAACTAAATAAAAGCATAAATTTGGCAGGCCGAAACTTACTTCGCGGTATACTTTTCCGCCTCCTTCTCATTATAAAACTAAACATAAATAATTAAATTAATACGTCAAAAACTTGCAATTTCGGGAGGAGCTGTGTGTTCGGGCCTTTTATTACGAGACATTTTAACAGGCGCAGCAGCAACAAAGTGCAAATTGATTATGTCGCTAGGACTGGAACTACTGAAAACAAACCGGACCTTGAATCTTAACATACTCCCCAATATAAAAGATCTTGCTTGAGACTTAAGCATTTTTCAATATGAACGAAAACAATTAAGCATATTTTGTTTTAATATACAAGCTAAAATTATTTGTCACTTTCGATTTATCATTTGACGATATATATTTTTCATGAAAGGAACTTTCTCTTCCAGTTAAATCGACGTTTTAAGATTATTCAGTTAATACAAAAGGTGAAATTTATACAAAGTAAATTAGAGCAATTGTAAAAACTGGTTAAACGTGTTTCGGTTTTGATTATAGTGTTGATTTATCAGCAACATTCATTTACAAATTGAATGAAGGAAAAAGATGAAAACTATTCAACTATTCTTTTTCTGATTTAACTCTCACAAACATTGGTTTTTTACCTTGGATCAAAAAATTGGAAATTACAAATTAGTTTCCCTATATTGTAACGTATCTGTTCGACTACCTAATAATGTTCCTGTCTTTAATATCATTAAAATCAGTCCAATCTCTTTAACAATTCATGATTTGGATATGGTAACCAATTTGAATTGATTCTAGGTGAAATCTACACTCTAAGTGATCGGGTTTATAACCACAGGGAATACGCTAATTTTGAGGTTCATATATAGAGACATTATTTGATTTAATTATCCGATAATATGCTATTTTAATTCTAATAAGAGGGCAGATTTTCGTAATTGCGAAGAGCTGCAGAAGATATCTAGACACAACATTGCACTAGACTACTAAACTATTAGGTCACCTACCCATAAGCAATTTTAGTAAAGAATCACAAAAGCATTTTGTGTTTATTAGTTCCTTAGGCGGGAAATTCTATCTTAATTCGAATGGAAACATTGGCATTCTAGCTTCAAAGAGTCATAATAAGCAAAATAAAGTACCAATATTTTGAAAATAACCAAAAATAATCAAAAGAAATTTGAAGTGCTTGTTTTAGTTTGTTAAATGGGATGTGCAAAAGCAACTTCAAGCGAATGTAATTTGGTTATATTCTTTTAAAATATTCTGTTTTAAATCTAAACTAATTCAATTTGTGCTGAAATTAGTTTGCATATGAAATATCATCTGTTTGTAAGCATTCTTGATATACACTTTCGTGCCTTAATGGTGGTGTGCCGAATAGCATTCGTAGACTATACTAACTACTCTAACACTGTCTGAATTCAAAACTTAAATATTGCGGTTAGCGACACCTTTGAAGTATTCGGTTTCAAATGCTTGAACTGTTGATAAGCTAAAAGGGAAATACACTTTCTTCTAATATTTATCAAAGAATGAATGAAATTATGAAGTAAATACTCCGGATAAGATTATCTTCGGTAGTATTGTATCAAATTAATGAGTCTTTCCCGCATTCATATTGATCGCATAGTGTTACCCAATTTATTGCTCAATTAGAGGATGATGATATCAAAATGACAACAGATGTTTACAAAACATTTCAGTAAGTATTATAATTCTTCAACCACACTGACTAAAGGAGATATTTAAATAAGGATCTTTTGATATCACTGTTACGACCTCTTAAAATAAAATAATTACTAGAATTAATAATATCTGCTGGTTAATCTTCATATGTCGCAAGTCACCCAATCTTAATATCATCAGAAATGACAAAACAAATGCAATTTGAAGTTCTTTGCCAGTTATGTAGGTTGTTTTTCTTTATTGTAGAAACTTTTAGTTAATTCACATTTTATATAACAGTATTTAAGATTTCTCAAGGAACTAATTTTAGGGAAGAATCTGTGCGAACACTCAAAATGTTTCAATAGCATTCAGCATATCATTTTTGATATCTTATCCTGAAGAGACAAAATCACTTTACTATTTGATTGATGTTAACTTTTCAACCCTAACACACCACTCTGCCGAGTTGCCCAGTTTATGGTTTCGGGCGTAGACACCAAAGTATTTGTATTTATTATACGTTTGGCTATTAACTTTGATGCACTACTTTTGTTCTTTTCTCTAATTAGAGAACTATGTGACTCATTGAGCCAATGAGTTCATTCTCTTACTCAATCGACTAATTTTCATTAATCATATTGACTTCTCTTGAATTATCGACTTCTACATCTGCTTGGCTGTCCAATGACCTTGAGTAAATTCATTTCAGCTTTTTTCATGAAATCGTGGAAAAGTATCAAACCTAAAAACTAAGCGGTAGTGTTTTCGAGACGAATCAGAGTACCCTAAATAAGTAGACATAGAAATCATACCTTAGTCCAATTTTAGATGCACTATGTTTACTGCCTTCTCACGTTAATTATGATTCATTCCATCGTTTCCCAGTGTTTCCAGATTAGTATCGTCGTTATAATCCACGCCTGCGATGCTTAGAGCACATAGACCACTTAACTAAAGTGGGAAGTGGATCGCGCTGCTCCACCTCATCAGGTTCTTTGAGCAGCCAGGCTTATGAGCCTTCGTTACATACACAGCCACGCCGAAGGGGACCTGCCGCTACTTCCAACGCACCCTTTTCACTCGACGATGCCCGAACTAAACAACCACCCCGAAACACCACAGCACTCAGCAACGTCTAAGACTACTTCTCCTATCTTTGATGATTACTAACAAGTCTGCCGATTACAATTGTCTTACCTTTATTCTCCGTTAGTGTAATGAAAATTAGTGAGAATTGTAAGACAAGTTTACGTAGTAGCTAGTTCTGCGTCTAAAGATGCTCCGCATACAATACCCCAACCGGTAGATTTTATTTATTTTCAAATTCAAATTTGATAGAAATAAGGTGGGGATACCTGCCAAAAACGTTAAAGAATAAAAGCAGAATGCTACATAACATCCAGAAGATGAGTGTGCGTATGAGTGAAATATCCCACTCTACCCCTATGCACAACACTAATAAGCATTCAACACTTGTCCCTCCGTTTACACGGTTCCGTTGCTGTCGCTCATCAGACGGATGCACGAGCTCGTCTCAAACAGCCCAGGTGGAGGAAATGAGCGCTGGTCGGTAGTCATTCGACTCAAAATCCACTTATTCAGTCCCACGTCGACAAGGTGGACTTCAAGTGACTCAGGAACTTGCATTGGAGAAGCCACAGGCAAGCCCAGCTGAATTACCCATCTCCTTGAAGCTTGTGATGGAACAAGGGAGTCTGCTCTAAATGGGGGTCTAAGTGCTCCAAGTTGGATAACCCAACTGATCCCCTTGATATTTTCTAACCACTGGCGGATTCCTGCTGGGTACTCTTCAAGAGGTTGACCTAACACCAGAAGATCAATATGAGCACTTGTGAGTTGACGAGCAATGGATGTGGGGGGCTTGGTGACAAGAATCAACCCAGGGATTCTTCCAGTCCACAAACGGCGAGTGGAGTACTTGAGATCGCCTTCTGTAGCAAAGGAACCAACAACTTCATCCTCGAAGCTTTCTTCATCACCACTTGAATCCTGAGTTTGGAATGATTGGTTGAGAGACCTGTTGGGGTGGAAGAGATTGGAGCTCTGAGGAGCGAGGGTTTGAGCAAGGACGAATTCCTCTGAGTAGGTGGGGAATGGATGAGAAGAAAAAGAGGGAGTGGATCGATGGGCTGAGGAAGATGTTGGTGGAGGAGAGGTGTGAATAAGTACACAGGCTGAGTCACGATTGGCTAGATGCCGCGCTAGGTTCAATGCGAGAGCACCGGACCAACCTTCTCTGCCAGGAAGGACCAGGACACGTAAGGGATGGGACTGGCTCTGCGTTTGTCTAAAATAAAATTGCATCTATGAAAGAATTCTTACGCACGTATTCGGATAGATTAGAAGAAATACCACTACAAAAAAAGATTTCAAAGAGAAGTTATACATAGGCTTGAAAATTGAGGCTTGTTAGAAGTCCACTTATGCGCCGCCAGTTTATGAAAAAAGGACCTTTCAAATGCCACAAAATCTGCAGTCCTTCATACTCTTATTTGATGCTGATAATGAACTAGTGAAATCAGAATTTAAGGATGGAGCGGAGGTGCTTGCACATTTCCAGAAAGAAATGACAACTGAAAAACAAGAACGAGTCAAACAACCAAACTCGACAATTTTCAATGAAGGTCATTCACGAAGGTATCCAGAAATGCATTCTGTTAATGACGAACAGGTTAACTTAGATCTTATCAAGTCAATAAAACTTCCCAACCCATTTAGGAAAGCATTCCAACTCCCATCATAGTTCACATGGCGGAAACTCGAGATGTGGTAGGCCATTTTTAGGCAGGCCTAAGAATTGAGTTTGACAAATAAAAATCAGTGGGCACACACCGATGGACAGCGAGTACGTAGACGAGCACATCAATCGAAGCAACATTGGTGCTTACATAGAGCTGCGTTTAAAGCAATATAGCACTTACGCAATAGGAGTTCCGGGGGCAAATGAGCGCAGTTGCTTGAGAGTGGAAAGGGCATTGTTGATAATAGCCTGTCCGGCCATCTCAATGATACGAGTCCACGAGAGGCCCAGAGGAAGGGAATTTGTTATTCCAGTGGGATCTCGTCCAGAAGCCAAAAATTGGAGTGCTCTATCGAGTACACTCGACGCCACAATGGGAACTCTTTTTCCACTAGGGGTGAACCAGTTAGAACCAACAGAGAAACTGGGTGCAGGGGATTCAGAGGACGTTTTTACCGGAGTTGAGGACCTTACAGTTTTAGTAACTGCTGTACAAAGAAGAAATAGCCATCGTCAGTTTTCTACTCACTTTTAACAAAAGGATAACATTGAGAAATACAGGACATGAAAAATAAAAACAACTGCAAAGAGATATTGAAGACCTTTTAAGAGCATGTTGTTTATCATTCACAATTAAGTGTGGAGCTTATGAAATTCGCTTTCAAAACTTCTAATGGTTTTTTCAAGCACAATTAGCCAAGAGTATGAGGAAAAATATAGCACTAGGGAGGAAGTTCACCAAATTAGGAGGAAAAAAATATAAAAATAGTAGAAGCAGATCAAGAAAAGACGAGCAAAAGCATCCAAGAAGACATAAAACCCTTCAATTAACAATTGGAAGCGCTAATTGATTTTTGAGCTATTTGTTAAATCTGATTTATCAACTATAACGAAAAGAGCATTTCCGATCATTTGACATAAATTAAGTAGCAAAATTGCGATTCAATTATTTTACCGTAATGGTGAACAGGAAAAAGAGAATCATGAAGCGACAGGAACTAGACATTTTCGCAATAATCAGCACGAGCATCAGTAAATGTTAGTGATTAAAAATTCTAACTCCCAACGGAATACATTATATGTAAAACCTTAAGGCATACAAACCAGAAGCAAATCGATGGGGAAGGTATTAAAGTTAATTAAAGTTATGCCACTAATAATGAATGAACATTTCCATTAGCTCAAAAAGTAGGAAAGAAGACACAGCGGAACGAAGCATTAAGGATAAAGGGCCTTCCACAAACACGAAGATTATCAGCGTGAAAATTCAAATTATGAAAATGATATGACACAAAAAAATAATGATGCGTTACAGCGTACAAATAGTCAGACAGTAAATGCATTGTTTGATTAAGAACTTACGAGCTACCACATAACCAATCCCATTAGGGCCCTCAACAAGAACATGCTCAAGTTCAGGACTTAAGTCATGGCGATAGCCATTTTTTCCATTGCCACCACCGCACTTTGCATCTGTCATTTCGTAAAACGCCTTTTTATCAAATTTTGCTAAATTTCCTTCGAAATCAAACTCTGTTTCGAGAAAATCCTCAACTCGAAGAGAGAAGCAGTCATTTTGTCGTGAGGAATTGCGTCTTCCCCGTGCTTTTGATTGTCTTCCAGTCTGTTTATGAGGTTTAGAAGTTGCAGAATCGCTTTCAATTCCGGAGGCGGAATCACTCTGCAAATTTTGATCTGAAGTGACGAATTCAAAGAAAAATTGCAATATTTACTTGAATATGACGCATTTTTCCAACGATTGGAAGAAAAGCTGTCATCTTTGACAAAACTCTGCCCTTTGTAAGGTCTGTTGAGGTCATCTAATGAAGTAACCCTTTGGTTGATCATCTGCGGTTGAGGAGTTTTAACAACTCTTGGCGGGGACTTATCACAAACGTAGGCTGTAATTGCGCCAGGAATTCTCTTGAGACGTTCGCGCCTGAGTTCTCGAGAAGATGGAGTTCGTTTGTCGCCATCTGAAATTTGACTCAGTTGTTGTCTATTAACAGCGGTAGAAAGCACTTTGATGCTCTTTACATCATCGGCACTATTAAGTCAAAAGTGAAAGGCAATAGTTTGATAAACATAAAGTTATAGTAGTGAATGGTGAAATTACTCAAAAGACAATGCTGAAACTTTTTCACCATCGATGTTGGGAGTTGTAAGGTCGATCCTTGAGTCATCACAGTATACAACAATTCCGGATACGGTTTCAAAACTAGTTGTTATAATTTCAACTTCGAATCCAATATATTCTGACATTATTTACAAAAGTAATAAGAAGACAACGCCCAAAATTATTGGATTTTTAAATGTACCTCCTAAAATGCAATACATTAAATCGGAAATTACTTCAGCATGAAACTAAAATAAGCAACAAGAAGATTTAGGTAAAAATTTACCACGTTAACTACGCTTTATTAATTTTGGCTTCAAAATTGTCATGACAAATTCAAGACCACAGAACATAACATTATCAGAATCATTTCATTATAAACATTCAGATGTAGTTGTCGACACATCTTATTATTGTATAATATATGATCACAAATAATATAATACGTTAAGTATAACATAAATTATCGAAGAGGTATGTATGCGACATATAATTTTTCAATTATTCAAATTTTTACATCGGAATGTGCAGTCATTTCATTTTTTGTTCATCACCTGTTCTTTATCCATTTTATTTCACAGAAACAGTTGAACGATCTTTATTTATCTGAAATCAGAAGTTTACAACTTCGTTTTAACATAAAATCCCCTTTTTGACATAACAGAAGTTATGACGTCTTCAGAACTGTCTTCTGGAAAATCATACATATATGTATATTTACATTTATATATTTATAATTAACAAGCATGGATTGGTGAAATTTCTTGAGTTTAACTAATACTGCGATTTACTACCATGTTTCATTAGTATAAATTAAAAGTGCACATATTTTTTAAGAATAAATAGGGAAATAGAATTCGGAATTATTTAATTTTATGGACTCTACTCTTAGGATATATATATATATATATATATACATATATTTGAGGGCAAGTGCTCTAAATATAAAGAGGGAATGATCGTATGATCGTTGAAGCATCTTTGATAACTATCCTTGACAAATAAGAAGGGAAACATGAATCAGTGATCTCTTCAAATAACTGAATAATTTCGCACATAGTTTGGCTCGTTGGCGCTGCTGTACAATAAACAAATGTCAAAAAAATCAATTGTCAGTTAGTGAAACTTTGGCCTGTTTAAGATATGCAGTATTATCGATTACAGTTGGAGCGAAGATGGTGGAATGTTTTATTGATCCAACAATTCTATACCGCTTATCGATGGATGGAAGATAATTGATTAAATGCTTGAGGAAAGATATTAGAATTGATTAGCGCGAGACAAATAAATATTAAAATCGTGACAGAATAAGCTCCTTTGAAAAACCTTATTGCACAATAGCAAGGATGACGATTAAAACTAAGGGCAGATCTTCACAGAGAAAACGGAATTTCAGAAACTGTAGACTTACATAGTAGTTATTATTATTGCCACCGTTTATTCACGTAGAGCTTATAAATATAGTTACAATACTACAATACTTCCTGATCAAATGGCATATTCACAGGACGTGCTTAAATTAACCATTGTTGCCTTGACCAAAACCGTGGTGCGTTGAATAATCTGAGATATTTTAAGTACACACTGAGTTTATGATTTCTTTCACAAATTTCAGGAGCCTTTAATATAATATAGACAACGATTTTTGTATACACCTCTGTAACTGGAAGGGCTTTGACCAGACATAGGTGTTCGTGTCCGTAACGATTTGTGTTACACAAAGAGATTCTTGACTGGCTTACAAATTCATACAGACATTTCAGAGCATTGTTTTATTTTTCAAGGTTATTTACTTCAACATCTTTTCTGAAAAGTTCATTCTTTAATGATTTATTCATCTTCACTAAATTAAGTTTGTCCTCATATGCTAAGAAAATATCGAGGTTGCCTTGAGGGCAATCTTTATCACATTTATAAAACTATCATGTATTACCATATGAAGCTGTGCTTCATAGCAGTGTAATGCATATCAAAGAACTCTATAACAAACTAAACTTCTAAGAAGATTAGTGAGGTTAAGGAAAGAGCGTATTTGAGGAAATTATGAACAGATTGAGAAGTATGTGGGGACACAACTTTGGCGTGACTAATGCAGAATCAATGACCTATACCAATGCGATCAATCAATGCTCAATTCCAGTACACGGTTTTCCGACCAATCAATGATCCAAGTTATATGAGGTCATCATATCATAAAGTGTATATAATGACTAAGTTCCACGTCGTACTTACACACCACACAATACGCCATATTAAATAAACGTATCCACGGTATACGTCTATCTATTTCTTCTATTCTGGGAGACTTACCAACTAGGAGAAATTGTCACTGAGGTTTCTGAGAACAGTCAAGGCTTATTAATGTAACTAATCCGCTACAAGTATGATAAACGGGTGGAACTTCTGCTTATCTTTGTTCAAATTAAGGACAAAAAACAGTAAATTGAGTAGAGAGAATCTGTTTATTTATAGAATCAGTGAAAAGATATCTTTAATAAAGTGAAAAGAATAAGGAAAATAAAAACTCAGTGCTTATTCATTGTTAGTATTGCAGAATTCAGAAAAACCAAGTCTCGACAAAATTTGTGCCGAAATAACCTTGGGATGAAGTGTCGCATCGATTAATAAAACGTTTTCTTCATCACTGTTCGGAGGTTCGAGAGTGTCTAATTGACTTTGAACTAAGCAGGAGGGTAAAAAATGGTTTTTCCTTGAACTAACTCGATCTTCCAAAACATCCTTTGGACAACTGAGAAAGACGAAAAGAATACCAGAATTGGGGGGTTGGCCAAGAACTGTTCTGTATTGGCGCTTCAATGCGGAGCAGGTTGCCACAACAAATGTTGATGATTGCCGAGCTTTAGTAATAGCACTATGAAGAGAAAATAACCACGGTTGTCGATCTTCATCAGTTAAAGGTATGCCAGAGGTTATCTTAGCAACGTTTTCCGGTGGATGGTAATCGTCACCTTCGATGTAAGTACAATTTGTAAGATGACGAAGGCAATTAGCCACTGTCGTTTTCCCACAGCCGGATGGACCCATAATAATAACCGTCGACATTTTTGTCAGGTTTTGAAACGATTTAAATTGTTGCTAGTACTCGACTGAGATGAATAATGAGCATCTAGATATATTGCTTAAAGTTCACAATGCTGTTATCTCTTGATAGCCTTGAATTATATTGCCGGGTTTAACCTATAAATGAAACGTCATTATTTCAAAGGAAAGTGATTTTCATGGCATTTTAAAACAGAAATAATGAAAGTTTAAGCATTGTTTATTGTCCGTACTTGCAAAATTAATTACATTGTAATAAGGGTTCCAAAGTACATTTTAAAAGATGGGTCAGAACTATCCTTAGTCAGTGAGATTTCTGCTTCATTTTTCCACTTTATGTTAATTAAATACCAATAGATGGATCATTTCAAAAGCACACTAGCTTTAAAACACGTTATAACTTGTTCATATGTTGTTGACACCGGAGTTCACGTTAGACTTACCTCCACGTGGTGCACCCTGGACATTATATACTCATACGGTAAAAAGTCTATGATCCGGCAGTTGACTTCAAACTGCCATGGCGTCACTGTATGTCATATTCGACTACTTCCACGGTACTCACCTTACCTTTTTCTCTACCTTATGTCTGTCCCTGAATCACTCTTCTATTCTCCCTTTCGACTTGTCGTGACTTTGATGTCCCTTCCTTTTGTTGACTAAGAGGCTAATGATAACCATCATGAAGCCTGCCATTTGATATAAATAAGTGTTGCTGATACCAGCCTCCGCGGGACCACCCAAATAAAGCCAGTAAAAAATACAAATTCAACCTAATTCCAATTGGTAATTAAAGAGCGAGTGAACAGAGATAGGAAAGAGCCGATTATGGAAAGATCGCCAGCCACAGCCAGCTCACTAAGTCAGCTTCCTCCGGCGTGAATATAGCAAGTGAAAAATGGGTGTGCGTATGTTCAATGATGGGAGCAACATATGCACAAGTTTGCATTTTGTGACTGGGGGGAGGGGGGGGGGAGTGTTGAATGAGTGTATCAAAAAGGTCGCACTTTACACAGAACTGATTTGTGAGTTGTAAATATCACTGTTACAAACGTTCTCACTCGGATCACAACTCTTCTGTCCCAGCTCATCAGTGGAAAAGAGAAGGGGAGGGAGAGTAGAGGTGGTAGAAAGAGCAAGGTTGGGCTTGAGTAAAAAAGGTGGAGGGCATCTAAGAGGGAACATTGAAAGGGGATCCAAACTGTAGGAGAGGCGCCTACGCCATTCCGTACCCCTCAGAACATTCCCGAATGGCAGTGAGAAGACGATCACGTAGCTGTTCATACGAAGTGTAGGCTGGAAGCTCCAAAGTGTTAAAGCTAAAATAGACAGAAAGGTCAATACAATAACAGGCTATTAAAAATCAGCTTGAGTCCACCATGTTTCTATATGGGCATTCAGTGCAGAATGGAAATGAGCAATACAATCTTGTCTAAAAAAATTATTCACTATACAAATGTACAAGAAAAAATTATATATCCATATATGCAGAATTAGTGAAAGTTACTCAGTTAAGAAAAGATATAACTTCATTAAATTCCTTAATTAAATTTAGTACGGTTCTGTTGCAGGCTCTTGGCTAATCCCAACTTCTGTTCCATCCGCCTTTTTGCTCTTTGTAAGATAATTAACCTCTAGAATACCTGGACCAAGAAGTAAATAGTGAATATAGTGAGTGAGAGGAAGTGATCGTTTCTCCATAATCCTCTGAAGCAGCATGGAAGTTTGGCTGAGTATATCTCCTGTCCTGACCGATGACCACCGTTCTCCTACCATGTTTATGTACAAGGCCGACAAGTTTGCTGGTCTACTTTTCCTATTCTTTGGCAGGAATGAGCTGGGTACTGTGTTTATTCGAGCACTGTCACTACTAAGCCTTTACTAGATAAATTTCAATACATTTTGCTTCAGGAGACATTTTGAGGGAAATGAAAATTAAAAGGTGTACCATGTATGAGCAGAAGGGAGATGACTAGTGCTAGAGACAGAGGCGCGGCTAATTGTGAACTTGGTTGGTCCATGCATTCCCTCAAGATTTTTAAAACCTCCCAGAGGAACTCGACTAGTTCCAGTAACGAATTGAATAAATCTCGCGCGATCCTCCTCCTCGAAAGACTCCATGGCCTTCCAGAACCACAGAACCTGCGGTGCATTGAGTTCGTATTTATTGTAGCTTGTATTACTTCGTAAATCCTCGAGATCGATTTTGGGCAGACCCGATATGAGGAGTTCCAACTCCTGCTCGTTGAAGATATTAATCCAACTCTTCGATATTATGGAATAGAAACCCTTGAGGAAGGCATTCAGTTGCGGTCGAATGGATTCAGTCATTTTCTGATTGCACAAAAGACGCACATACTCCTTCTTATTCTCGTCTGTTACAACGATGTTTCGACCATTTTCAATCAAGTCAACTGTTTCACTCCGACCGTATTCATTTCTCTACAATGAAATAAGTACAGAAACAAGTGGGATGAAAAGCGTGAATTGTAAATTGCTTTGTTAAGGAAACTATCAGAAACTTGCCTCTGTGCAGAATGTCACCTCGTAGTTAAGCTCTGCAATGCGGTGATTTAGAAGGAAATCCAACCCCTTGTAGAACTCGTAGTCTTCACTTTCAAGATCTTGGAATCTGGAGAAATTAAATAAAGGTAAGTGGTCAAAATAGCTCCGTCAAGTACGTCCTGTTTATCCAATTACAAATTTGTGATCTGGTAGAGACGTTCTCTCTCTGCAGACCCTTTTTGGTTAGAGAGGAGATCATTATAACAAAAATTACTTCCTAAAGACATTGATGACTAAACTACCACCCCGAATCTTGACACTAAATGGGTGGCTCAATCATCGTAGGTAAAGCATATGTGCAAGAAGAACAAGTGAAAATTCTTTAACTCTATGGACATACAATCGCCATAAAATTAAAATTGTTTCTACCTCATAAATAAATGGATGATAGTTTCCATTAATCGCTTCGGATGAGTGCCAATTCGTGGAATACCGTGTAAAGTACATAAATCGAATGAAGGTGAGATCTTACCGAACGTGTTTTCCAAGGATGTGTTTGTAGAAAGATCGAGTAAAGTAGCATTCGAGGTGTTTGTTGTCATAGATTGCCTTGGCAATAAAGCGACCAACGAATTCAAAGTAAGTTAAATGGTTGCTATTAACACTTGATGCTGGATTAATCGTATACGTGACACGATCCGAAGGCGAGACACTGAAGAGCCCGTACATTGGATTAAAGATCTCTCGACTCATTAGTAGATACCACTCTCTCAACAAACCACCGGCATCTTGACCTTCCTCATCTGAAAAAATCGAGAATCGTGGGTCCTATGTATAAGAAAATAAGTAGATGGGAAAAGGGGTGGAGGGATAAACTCACTTCGGAATTGAATAACAAATCTCTTCTTCCAATCATGAGCAGTTTTTGAGTGAAGACGAGCGAAGCTGTCCTCAAATATCCGGCTGCGAGATATTGTAATGTGTTCTTCTTCTTGTCTGAGTTGTTCCGACCTAATTGACTCGAAGAGCGAATGGAGAAATTTTCTTTTGACGTCGAAATCCAATGACTTGGGATAGGACAGGAATACTGAGAGGGCCGACTCACTGATGTTGCCATTGTGCTTACGCAGAATGTGATTCAATCCAACTCGATGTTTCTCAGCAAACCAAGCAATCATGTCGATTGGTTTTTCCTGAAGGGCACTCGGATCGGGAGAAAGAGGTCGAACAGTGTCAACGGATGGACTTGTGCCTGATGAGGAGTCGGATCGTGGTTCTTCAGGGAAACCGTTGAAGACGATGATGTTCTGGCTATCCAGCATGGGCAAGTTCATGCTTCTAGGAAGAGAGTTTTCAGTCCAAGGGGTTGTGAAGTTTCTACGTTGGAGTTGAACTGGCAAGATTCGGCTGTTATTTGAGATAGTGGCTTGGTTAGGATTGGCGTGAGCCAAGCACATACATTCGACAAGAGGTTGGAACAACCGGATGGTGTTTTCACTTGTTCCTTGAAGTGCATCCAAAACATCAGAAAGACGTTTCCACAGGGTAGAGAGGATCTCGAGAGACCGAAGAGATACTTCCGGATAGGAGGAAAGATACAGCATGAGCTTAAGGATTTTACAAAGACGGGACTGTTCGCTTCGCATAGAGAAAAGAGGCTGGAGAGTTGCTAATTCCAGCTCTCTTGAAGAAGTAGGTGAGGGAGCAGAACTCGACGGAGCTCTTGAGGTAGAAGGTCCAGCCGCAACTGCTGCATAAGAAGGAGTC
Organism: Hymenolepis microstoma; assembly: GCA_000469805.3. Lineage (NCBI taxonomy): Eukaryota > Metazoa > Platyhelminthes > Cestoda > Cyclophyllidea > Hymenolepididae > Hymenolepis > Hymenolepis microstoma. The sequence goes on along the minus strand of LR215995.1, from coordinate 424,042 downwards.
ATACGAGTCATAGAATCGGAGTGATGAAGATGTGTTTGGCCGTCTCCATCATGCAGACGACGTTTAGAATTTGGGGAAAGTCTATTGACCTCATCAATGACATCGGTGAGCTGCTGTTCGATAGTCTTCGCCAGACTGCTTGCTCCAGCAGCCAAGAGATTAAAGAAAGGCTCTTTAGCGGTCTCGTCAACTCGTGTAATGAGAACAATCAACCAAGTTACAAGAGTTCGAGTCTGCTCTGATGAATTTTTTGAAATCACAAATTCACAAAGGTCGTGAATAATGCTACCAACCAGTGGAGTGATGATGCGCACAGGCTCTTGATCAGGAGCAGGATTCTGCCGCGTCCTAATCTTGTGATATTCGTCAAGAATTCGAACAAGAAGGGAAATAACACGCTCTTGAAGTACTGGACGAGCCCTTACAACTGGATGTCGCAAAAATTCCACTATATTCACATAACAATTGTAGGAATTGAGAGCCGTACTTGCCTGTGGTTCTTCCGTAACACTACTCTCAGATGGAGCGTGTGATCTGCTTCGATGGTGTCTTCCTGAAGAACGAATTCTAGATGGACTATTTGACTTTCGAGAGGAACTACAAGGAATCGAGTCACAGGTTGTTGGAATGGTCATTCGTGCGACAATCTCCCAGAAATCTGTTTCCATTTCACTGGCTGATTCCTGAGGTGTTTCATTAGTAGAAGGCACAAATTGGGTGAGATTGGAATTAGAAATATCGTAGAGAACATCAAGAAGGGAGAAGCAGACGTTTTGAGAAGCTTGAGGGTGAATTCCAAAACTGTTCGTGGACGGATTAATCTGAATATTCTGCACAAAACTGCCTGTAGGTCCTTCAAAACCGGATCCGAAAATAGAGGTATTTGAATTAGTTATAATATTCTGTGGAGAAATGGAGGAATCAGATAGACCCTTTACTATATTGAAGATAGTTGCGATAATCCAACGACGAGTAGGCACATGGGCACAGAGGTTCTCAATAATTCTCTTAAGAGTAACGTACGTCAACCGGCGAATATCAGGAGAACCAGAGCAGGCAATAATCATGACAAGAATGCACGAGAGGCCCTCATGGTCAAGCATGGCTTTCCATTTAGTTGTTATCGAACTCATAAGCAAGTTGAGCGAATTAGATGTAATTCCAGCAGCACGCATTCCTCCACGAACTCCGCGTCCATTTCTAGCAGCAAATTCGCCAGGATGGTGGACACGACTTGGACCAAAGAAGGCGGGGAACATTACACTCCCAAAGGAACGAACTCGATGCTGATTGCCCTGCCCAGTATGAAGAGGATTAGCTTGAATGTGAGCGTGACGTTGAGTATGTTGCTGACGAAGTTGTCTTGCTTCAGCCTGCAATTCCGGTGTGAGAGCGGCCAATTGAGAATCTTCCATATCGGCGAGGACTTCGCGTCGGAGGTGTGCGGGCATGGCGTTGAATAGTTCTTCGGTGGTAATAGCAGGGCTGGAAGCATTCACAGCCTCAGCAGTGTCACGATAAGCCCCAAGGACTTCCTCTTGCAACTCGGGAGGTAGACTAGCAAGGACAGTCTGGTCAACTTCGGCAGGGACATTGCTTATCATGCTGGAATGGACACGCATGCTGCGCTGATGATCTTCCAGCAATTCACGGCGTAAATCGGGAGGGAGAGCATCGAGGAAAGAGGGGTCTACACCAGACGAGACCATTGAGGCGATTATCTCATCATCTGTGACGGGGATGCGAACCTGTTCAACTGCGATGGTAGTCGCCTCAGGCTGCTCATCAGTTGCAGTTGAAGGGCCGGGAACAGGAGCTTCACGTTGTCCCAAAAGTGTTGTTTCAGTTTCATCAGCAACTGTAGTTGCTGGTGCCTCAACACCTTCGTCTGAAATGCAAGAATATACTGTGTGTGAACCGAGAGACGATGCCGCCATATTATTTTTAACTCTCCAATTACACGCTAGAAAACCTCAAAGGGTTCACTTTAAAAGGTAAATACATATAAGCGAAGATACCTGGACGCGTAATAAAAGTGCTTTTTCTGACTGAAGTCGAAAACAATTTAGGACAATATTTTATACGCCAAAATGCCAATGAAATTGATTTCAACAGTTATATTCCTCTTTACGCAGAAACAGGCATGAATATGATAATTTTTTCCCAAAACTACAGTTTATTTGATAAATACCGATGTCATTCAGACCTTATTACAGCCGCTTGTTTAGTCCGAAATTCAAAGCATGCTGCACACGCAAGATCCATGATTGTGAAGCCAAAACCAAATTAACGCAGAAAACACAACAGGTTCAACTCATTTGGAATCATTTTGAATCAGATGAGTTGTCTTCAATTAAAACTACATTAACCCTCGCACTAAACTAATTCAAAACCGATGCGTCAAACGCAACCACACTCTCTCCCAGAAACCAACACATTCGTCCACCCCCCAGACAACTTTTGATCTGACTTCTGCTAATGTAACTGGCTGATTGAAAAAAAAATTTGGTGTCAACAAGAATAGCGAGGACAATAATACATACCAATATCCGAGGCGATGAGGTCAGAGAGAAGAAGTCTGTCAACATTTCCAGTTAACTGTGGCCCAATATCCACAAGTCTTACAACAGGAGAACCCAGATCCTCTGCTCTCTGAGGAGGTGCTGGCTCAGTAGCAGGCACAGGCCCCAATGTCGGATGTTCATGTTCAACCGGCAGTTCTACCGATTTTTGCTGATGTTCTTGAGTAGAAGATTCCTGCTGTTCTGCTTCGGTAATTTCCGCCAGTTTTTTAGCAGACTGTGCAAGTTGGGATGCCTCAAGTCTTAGTTGAAATACCTCTTTTCTTCCTTCCACAGCGTAAACACCGACTTCGTGTCGAGCAAGGAGAAGCATGTCCATGATTTCTTGACCACAGAGAATTCCTGCAGTTCCCAAAAAGTGCCTATAGGAAGAGAGGATGGTGAAGAATACATTGATAGGCAATACAGTGCCTACAGCCGCACCGGACAAGCCATTCACAGCATTCCGTGACACCTCACTTATTGCATGTGTGCTGATATCCTCAAGGTCCATTAGCATAGCAAAGGCTTGATTATCGCCTTCTAAATCACTCATTTCCTGCACACTACTTCTGTGTCTAGTATAGGTTGAAGAGGAACCACCTTGAGCATATTGTCTTCGGCGGTATTGACGAGGAGTATCGTTAAGAAGAGGTGAAAAGGGAGGAAGGGGGTACATGTAACTTGGTTGAAATATGGACAGATACCCTGGTGTTTGACCAGAGGCCCCAAAGTTAGTTCGAACGAGAATAGGCGTATTGGCAAGCGCTCCAAGTCTAGCAAGGGCTCCTCTACTGTTGTTTGGAAGGAGGGTCAAGTAAGTAGAGTTTGCACCCCCTGAAGTATCTCTTCTTGATGCAGATGTAACATTGTACCGAAGGTGTCGAAGATGGACATTTCCACCTGTGTTTGAAGCATCAGAAATTCCTCCAGTGGCAGAACGTAAGTTAGTACCACTTCCAGGAGGGAGGAAAATAAGTGGAGTTCTAGACGGAAGAGCAAGATTAGAGATACGGTAAATGTTTTGGATCGATCGGGAGGCATCACGGCCGGAGGTAGCATTTGTTTCTCCCAAAAAGGAGGCTCCATGGCTCAAGAAATTGTATCTCGTAGAGCCTTCAGTAACAAAGTCGATAAGTCGCTCCCCGGGTAAAATGTCATCTCCTCCACTTACAGTAGTGAATTGTAGGACGAAACTGCGGTCATTTTGACGATTTTGGATATGTGTGGTACCTCCATCAGTGTTTGCAACGTCAAAGACATGACTCATGAGATTGTTGATGAGATTTACATGAGGTGGGCCGCTATCTGTAACAACTGCTGCTCTCTGATTATGTCGGAAATCGTCATCATCATCTTCATTTCCGTCAGTGAAGGCGTCGTCATCCTGATCTCCGTCATCCCCCTCATCCTGATTCGATTCTTCGTCTCCTTCCTCATCTTCACCACCATGGTCATCATCAACACTCCCTTGACTATGGCTCTCTTCACTTGTTAATTCATCACCGTCTCCCCCGTCGGCATCACGGTAATTATCTACATCGTCATCATCACCATCCGTATTGTCCCCATCATGATTTCCTCTACCACTTCCTGTATTTTCTCCAAGAGTTTGAACCCCACCCTCGTCTAAGATGAGGATCGCGGTACTATCTTCTACCGTCGTATCACCCATCTCACTAGCATCTTCCGCTTCGGCCCAAGTGTCACCTTCTTCCGTGATATGATGCTGAGTAGTTGTGGAAGGCTGTCTCTGTGAGGACGTAGTCGTTGTAGGGGCAGGATGAACAGAGTCAACAGATTCCACAATTGTTGGGACAAGAGCTGAAGCGAGCGGTTGCAAGGTTTCAGCCGCTGTGTGCATCATTGCATCGGCAACTGTTGATACAACGGAGACTTGAGCCTCGGTGTTACCTAACGCACCTCCGCGGCGCAAAATCTGGCTCTCAATTTGAGTGAATGTTTCCAGAGCCTTCATGATAATGTTAAGAGCTTCGATACCATTAGAAACCTTGCAGTTCACTACAGCAAGTAGTTTGGCCAAATCCCCAGCAACCTGACGTTTAAAGACGTGTCGAATAATGTTGATTTGAATGGGTTGTGGGAGATTAACTGCTCCCTTGAGGAATTGCATTAGACCGATAATGTGCTGGTTGTTACACATTGATTCCTCGCTGTCAGTAGCTTGTGAATAGGAAGAAGAATTAAAAATAGTCCTCAAAGTCGACTTGAAATCAGCTATTACTGATCCTTGAGTCGCCGATGAAGCAGAAAAGATAATGGTGATAAGGAGATTGATAGTGGAACTGCTGTTAGCCCCACGAAGACCGTCTGTGAAAAGATAGGCGATGAATGTTTTCATTTTGCAAAGACTTTCAGCAACAGATCTGGAAACCGTAGCCAGATCCATCAGGTAGTTTAAACAAAGCTCCCTTTCGAATATAACCTTGTCACTTGGCTTAGTAGTCGATGCTTGAGGCTCTTCGGTCTGAAATACGCAAAAAAGGCACAAATGTCAAACCCAAAGCTTTCCTGAGAATTTATTAATTCATCGATTAAGAAGTCCTCATATGCCTCGTCAAAAAATATTGTGACTGTCAATCCATTCAACCTTACACTCTTCAATATATCGTCTCAGATAAAGGACTCATAAAGTAATCTAGAGATCCATTTTCCGTTTATTAACCATCTGGTGAAGCCTAATTCCGGTTATTATTTATCGATATGACGTATGCAATAATTTAAGCCGAGCTTAAATTTCGGCATATTGCGGCCGAGCGTAAATGACTTAGAGATGAAGGCTTAGTTACAAAGAATTAAAAGGTTAGAATTTTAATGGTGAGGATATCCTATTTAGCAGTAGGAGGCATTAGTCGCATTTCGTAATAATTCTTTTGGTACTCTTAATCCCCAAGTAAGTAAGTAATATTACAGCCTTACCTTTGGCTTTATGCAAGTGAAAATAAATATAAACCTACCACTGGTCTTGCAGTAATTCTGTCGACTAGAAATGATACGATCGTTTTCTGACGGTCGTTCAACTTTTCAGGGATTTCAGGAGCTTCATCAACACTAGAATCCTTCTCCAACAGATAAGATCTTGGCGGACAACCTTCTACAAAATTGAAGGCATTAGGATTTCCCGATACCCAGTTCAAAGTTATTTTGAAGGCAAAGAAAATTACCACTTAGGCTTTCTTCAGTAATTGTGAGTGTAGCATGTTCCTTGAATACCTCCAGAGCCAATTCTTCATTTCTTACCATTAGAGGAACCACAGCAGCAAGAGAGAAGAATAGATCTTTACAACACCATTGCATTAGGGTTGAAGAACCTTGGAAAATCTGTCCCACAATCTCCGACATCTTGGCTTTCAATGCCTTTCGGTTGTAAAAGAGCTGCCTGATCAAGTGACCTAGAAGAGCCTTGTACTGCGTTTTCCAATTATCTACTGGCGAGTAGTCGAAGAGAATTTTAAGAGCATTTGATCTGATAATCGTCTCTGCATCATCGAAACTTGTAGCAGCAAAACGAAGCAGGAGACGAAGAAAGTTATCAGTGCAGGAGATATCCAACTTGCCCTTTTCAAAGCTATTCACAATAGCAGAACACAGAGCCTTTCGCTGAGATAATGATAACTGGTAGAGTTCTTGATCACACTCTTCGTCGTCATAAAGAATTTTCTCCTCGTATGGGGTCAAACTGGAAGCTTGTGAAGGGCAGGTCAATTTTTCTTTCGAGGTAGGAAGCTTGGGGAAAAGAAGAATAGGCCTACTAACATGACTTTCCCCCACTTGAACCATAGGCACAAATTCCATAAATTGAGTTCTTCGACCATTAATGGTGCCTCGAAAGACTCCATTATGAAAAGCCTCGTCTGCCGACTGCACTTCCGTGGGATCGTGTTCATGCCAGAGATTTGCACTCTCATCAAACCAAGCCCAGGAATGCTGACTTGCGTATAGGTTAACTACGCGTTTTCTGAGTCGAAGAGCAGTTATGGCGCGTTCGTATTGGTCGATAAGAAGTGCACAGAGAGCATAAAGACAAGGAGAATAGCGATCAGCAGCTTCAGTGTCCACCATGACGAGGAGTTTGTAGAGGAGATCAGGCATTCCACTCTTGCTGAAAATTCTCACGCAAGTGAATCGGCAGCGATAAAAGAAGAAGGCAAGTAGATGAAGTGCAACTTCCACATCTTTAGACGATTCAATAGAGGTCATCTGGCTTTTAAATGACGTAAGCTCTCTAGAAACAATGTCGACCAACCGCTCGATACTTGAAGATTCCACGTTGGTCGAGACAATAACTTCAGCAACCATGTGAATAGTCTACCAGTAAAAAGAAGGTTAATTGATATCACTCTACTCAAAGAATGCTTAAAAGAGGGAGGAAGTACAAACCTCGTCTGAGTTGAAGCGCTTGGCAATTGTGAAACAAGCCTCAAAGAGGTGCTGCTTGAGATAATCGATGAATTTGGTTGCTTCAGTTTTAGGCATGATAGAGAGGAGACTCTTTGAAGGCCTTATGGCTCGAATTTCTTCTAACAACGCATTAGTGGATTCCTACAAATAAAGGGGGGACGAAGGGGAGGTTAGTAATATCACGGGACTCTAAAGTGACTACATTCCCCTTCGAATACTACCATCTTGTCCATCTCACTGCATTTTGTAGAGAAGGAAGGGCCCCAAAGCGAAGCCAATGCTTGCAGGTTGTTATTATTAGAAGAAAACATTTCACTTGCAAATCAACCTGATGGATCCCGCAGCAAAACATTACCTGACTAAGTATATTAATTTTGATATAAACTACAAATACCTCACTGAAATCAGCTAAGTTAAGCAGGGAACCAAAAATTTAACTATTTCTTTATTCCCGAAATGAAACACAGGAGAGTAAACAGACTATCCAAATCTGAAGATGGGACATGTTTACCAAATCTGTCATAGAAGTTAGTTAATCAATAACGATCTGTCCAATCCGCTCTCCGATTAATTAAAAAGCATTTAAATGCTGTAAATATTCCTAAAGTAAAGTAATAGATACCAAAGTGAACAAAACACAACTCTCTTATTTAGCCTTATAGAAGTAACGACGGTGTAAGGTTTATAACAAAAAAAGCACCCCATTTTTATTGAAACATCTAAGCTATAGAAGGCGGCAAAATCATAACCTGCCCAACTTGAAGGTCTGCTGCTACTTTAACGTACACCTAACTCATTGAGATTTTTAGTTTTAAGTAGGGGGTGGGGAGGGGGACAGGATAAGATCCTATGAGTAAACTGGAAATTTTTTTACTTAGAGTGCTTCAATTGTTACTACTCCCGCAATTTCAAAGTTTCCTTTCCCCTTTCTCTACGAAAGCGAACTTACCGAACCAAAAAAGCTTTCAAAGTCCTCTCGGCCGAAGCCCATTCCAGCGATGGGATCATCTGTGATGTCGGTTTCGGGATCATCCGAAGCGTAGATAAAAGACACAAAGTTCTTAAGGATGTTAAGGAGAGACTCGACGCTCCTGATTGTGAGCTTTTTCAAGATATCACCCTCACAAATTAGACAAAGCGGTTCAAGGAGTAACGTAAATATGTACTTGGAATACTTCGGCAAGTCAAAAGAGAATCGAGAATTCGTGGAGTCAGTATTGAGTGAAGTTAAATCTGTTAGACGGTCAATATCTGCTAACATTCCTTCCAACACCTTTGAAAACGTTTCTACAATAGGTAAAGAAGAAATGATGGTTATTCGGAAATGCTACTAAAAGTTGTAAGGAGTGCCAAGTCAACATACCTTCATCATAGTAGTCTTTTCTATTCGCGAGTTTAAGGAACTCACTGAATGATCTGGAAAAGAAAAATTATTTACGCAGTGTTCAATTGGTTTATCACCAAAAAACTGTTTCTTAAAGAAAAAGAAATTGGAAGTAAACGTGTAACCAAAATGGAACCGGCCGTTTGAGTGAACGCTATAAAGGTTACATGACTCATTTATCAGGTATTGAACAAACAAAAAAGTAGAAAAATGTAAATCAAATAACTGCGGAAAATTCTTTTCAATTTTAGTCTTATTGAGAATAACAGATCTTGTACTTTGCATGAGTATGGCAGATATCTAAATGGTAACTCATTCTAACCTGATAAATAGATCTATTAGGAAAGCAGTCAAATTGAAAATGAACGGAGACAATCCTTGTTTCTATGATATGCATGTATCTGGATTCTCGACATATCGAACTATTGGACTAGTCTATCTTCAAAGTTCCAAACTAACATAACACTAACAAGAGGTAATACAGTCTAGACGTAGTCACTTAGGGGTTTTCGGTACGTAGTTTCCAATCCGTTACACTTCCACATTCCCAAGTGCTATAGAAACTCTCTCGTTCATAATAAAGCACGAAATGATATGATTTCCCTTTCTCAATCGCTCTAATTCACATAAATTCTAGCTTCCTACTTTGAAGCTCTGAGTCTGTATAAATAAACAGAGTTCGGCGAGGTTAAGGTCGCCTTGAACAGGACATGACATGTTAGAGCTTTGAGGTATCTCAATAGCTTACAGAAGAAAAGGCAGTGATCAGACTTGCAAATTAAGCAAATGAAGCCGCCCTAAGGAGAGAGGAGAGACTTACTCAAAGATGTATTGCATACCACCAAGAAGAGCAAAAGCCCTGAGGATGATGTTGTTTGGCACATGGGCCGAAGCGGTCTGATCAAAAAATACGTGAGTCAGGTGGAAAGCCGAGTATTGGAGAGCATTTTGAAGACGCGGAATGGCCTGACTACCTCGAGTCTTTGAGGGACTAGATGGAGGTGGGGGTGGCGGTCGCCAAACAAACGTCTCGGCAATGAAGAGGGCTACTCGAGCAACAATGGCCATTTTGGGACTGCTTGTGGGAATGGTTATGTCTGCTCCGGTGGTGGTTGGTCGAGGGGAGACTTGGGCGCCCGAGGGTCTACTTTCACCAAAGACGATGGGGGGAGTGGCGTTTGTTCGACGCGATGTGGTGGCGGCAGAAGAACTAGTAAGATCAGAAACGATGGCTGAAGTGCAGAGACAGGTGAGGGCACTGCAGAGCTCTGCCACTGAATTAGTGAAGCAAGCTGCCACACAGAGAACTCGATGCGCATTCGTTACTGGTCCTGAATTAATATTAAAACGTGAATGCAATTATTTATCCCACCCAATCCCCCCCCCGCATCATGCCCAGCTCCACTTTGTTTTATTTTCATTGCTACTTCCGACATGTTACCCTGTAATTACCTAGTCCATATCAGTTATCTGAACTTGGCTTCCTCCTCTAAAACATGACTTTTAAGAATAAATATGATCCAAAATGAATTTAAACAAATACATACACACATTTGGTATTTGTGTATGTGCTATTCACGAAATTACATCGAATACGCGCATTTAGCAGATAATAGAAGCATATAAATCTCCGAAAGTTTATTAGTTGGGATTATTTGACTGCAAAACCTACCTCACCCTTATGGCCAAAGGGCATAATGATGATGATACTCTAAGCAATTTTTCTCCAACGACACATTATCCCTTACTCAGCCGTTATTTCGCATCAACGAAATTCCTCACCCTAAAATGTTTCGATTGGAAAACTTTTCTGAATAAAAAAGAAATGAACGATCAATAAGTATCGATATCTTCAATCCTTGGTAAGCTAGTTTCAATATAATACTGAGAGGAGACAAAAAAACTTGAGGGTAAGAATTTAATAGCTAAGAAAGTTTCCACTGCTGTCATAGTAAAACAGCCAAAAATGTGAATCTTCAATTCAAGAAAATTCGAGCGAAGACGTAAACTGTTAGTAAAAATTCACATAAAAGATAGTATTATCGACAGGATCATTATTCCTCCGATTCAAAGACCAACAATGACTTCCGATAAACAATATTCGACACCCCTAAGTCGTTTGAATATAATAGCAGTTGCAGGGACACAGTTCAGAACAACAAAAATAACTCTAACATCTGATTCAATACGAACCACTACCTAAAGACCTTTAAAAATTAACAGTAAGAGAAGAAAGAAATAATTTTTTCGTATGATATGGACCTACTCTCCCTATCCCTTCACCAAATTATTTCCTCCATGCTATAACCTAGCAACCCGCTCTTCCAACTAGGGGTATTTACTGGCTTTAAAAATAAATTGATAAAACAAACTTTAAGAATTCACCATTTGTACTGAGAGGCGGAGTGATGATTTTAAAGAAGCTCAGACCTTCAACACAACGTGGAAAGACATTACGCGTGTCACCACCAGAAGCTGACGGATCGCTGGCTTGGTCTGCAGAAGTAATTTCCATTTCACTGCCACCCACTACTTCTCCTCTTTGATGAGCCCCTTCGCGGATTATTGAGAGTATCACTGCAGCCTCCCAGGACACCTCCTGGTACAGATGTCTGCAAGGAGAGTAATAGATCATAAACACTTCTGACCAGACACATTTTTTTCTTCCAAACGACCTATATTCTTCACATTGATCAAGGAACTATTTACCACTAATACTAGAGCAGAGAATATGAAGCCTCCATTTTTAGGCAAACCTCAACTCTCTATCATATTTATATTGATACTATATGGTTATCAAGGACGTTGGCACTGAAGAATTGAAAGAAGAGTAAGCTAGCAATCCCGCCTATTATCTAGTATAGTGCCCGTTGAAACAAAATGGTCACGGTCTTTAGCATCTGCACCCTTTATGTTCGTAAGTTCACTTTTTTACTTAATATACTTGAAGATATATTGAATTCGCTCTTATGAGAGCGCAACTCATTCTACCATCTTGTTGGCTAGAAACAACCAAGGGATTTGATCACCCACGACATTGGATATGAACCGATAGGCATTGATTTCATGACCTCTAAATTTGCAGATCTGCACATCGACTAATCACTAAACCATTCGGCTATTCACTATCACCACTTGATCAACACGAGCCTATAACCATTAACTTAGCTAGTCCCATGCTAATACAGAAACAGCAAAACTTTACTTACGATAAATTGAAATATAAAAGTATCCAAGCTACTACAATTACAACTTTCAGTACCAGTGGAAGAGAAGTAGTAACCTTAGTGCTTTCGGGTTTTCAACCATTGGCAAATTCGCTGCTCACATCTGTAGAAACCATGTAGCCAAATCTTGTAATAACCACATACCACCACGTGAAAAATGAATCTCGTGGTTATTTTTAACACAACTATAATCGTCTAACTTCCCGTTGCGCTCGAAGATGATAGAGGTAAGAGAGATAACAGTGACTCGGAAGCCGGAATAATACTCTAGGAGAACTCTTTACGATTTCTCTTTGAGATACACTTAATTCGTGGTCTAAAGGTGCCGAGGTGGAGACAGCTTTTCTAGTTTACTGTACAGGAACTAAAAAATAACGGTGTTCGATACCTTTTTATTCAATAAAAGATACTTGAGATGCGCGGATTTTTGACCAAATACTATGTTCGAGACTCACCCAAGATCCCGTAGGTATTCCCTTTCAGACCAAATTTCAATAAAATGGTGGCGAAAGGAGGATTTCATGTGGACATTGAGGTAGACTATAACACAGATAATAGAGGAGAGAATAGAGAGGCTGTGAAGGAAGTCCATTTCCAAACTGTTTGGACTCTCTGTGTTCAAAAGCTTGCTCGAGAGATAGTCACTGCTCCCACCAGATGCCTTTTTCTTAAGCTCCTCACAAGCTGCAGTTGCTTTCACAATCGCAGTCCACAGGCGCTGTTAAGAAATCCAAAATAAAAAAGGGCTAGAGAGATATCAACGATGGAATTAAAGCCTTCTAAAATACAGGTCAGTTGAGGACTTTCATGAAACAAACACTGAGTAAATTTCAACCAAGATATTATCTTTTTAACCTTCCTAACTGAAACCTTTTTGCTTCACAAAAAGAGGACGATGAAACTTACATCCAAGAGGGCATGAAAAACAACAGCGGGTGACACATGGTTGAGAAGGACCAAAACGGATTGAGCAAAGACAGCACAGCAATAGGAACTTGGGAATTCATAGGGCAGACCGGGTAGAGAGAGAATATTTAAGACAGTTTCGATGCCCTCGCGAGAGTGCAGCTGATGGTCTTCACTGAGCAAATCTCTTGAAGCGGTATCCCAGTCAGGTCCCAAGCCGTGTAAACGCTCCATGAATTTGCACTACAAAAGAGAAAAAAAAACGAGACTCAGATGGGTACGGCATTGATTCCATTCCAGTAATGTTATTCAAAAACTGGTCTACTCTGCATAACTAACACCTCTATATCATAATAACACTTACCAAATTTAGAATATAGTCTAAAACATAGCTGTGATTCTCGATGCCTAGATCACTGTAGAACTGATTGGTAGAATCAGGTTGAGGAACAGAGGTAGATGGGTGGTTGGTAGAAGACGAGGCTGGTACTGGAGGAGTATTAGTTCTACTGGGAGGGGTTTGTTGTTCGTCTTGTTGATGATCCACATCACTAACGTTTCCATCACTACCAGAAAGAAGCATTTCTTCAACTGTATCTTCCACGTCAGGATCCACGTAAGAAGACAAGCCGACATGTCCAGTCTGTTCCAAGACGTGTTCCATGTCCTCCTCCTCCATTTCCACATCATCATCATCACCAACATGCATCACTTCCATGTCAATGTCCATGCTTCCCCCATCTCCATCACTACCTCTAACACCACCACCGACATGGTGATGGCTACGAAGTCGACGTCGACGGCGTCCGGCGACCAGTCCTGACGACGTACCACCGGTTGATGCTGTAATGTAGATCCGAGAGCCATCGCCGCCACTTCCTGAAGTCTCCGCAGTTGTAGGAATCAGTTTGGCAGGTTCTTCACTCATCGCATGAATCTTTTTATAGCCCTGCAGAGAAGAAGTGAATAGGAATATACATATAAAGCTAAGATTATCGATTTTTATAAGCTCATGTAGTTCTACAGTTTGTACTTTCTTCAGCTACTAAATCAGGCACATAAGTTCAGCGAATGCGAATAATTATTAACTTTCGGTCAGAGGTCAATACACAAAAGTTAACTTCTTTCCTAACTTAGTACAACCTCTAACATCTCAAAACAAAGGTCAATCATTATTCAAATTCTTCAGAAACGAACTTGCAGATTTATTTACCATTCTTCTCTCTGTTTATAGCTGGCATTTTTGAGACTGTATTGATTATTTAGAAAAGATGGACTTGACAACATATTACAACTTCGATATTTGTAAATATTTTACAAAAACTCCAACTCCTATTGAATTGTTTTCAGTAAAACATAATTTAAACGTTCAATTAACTCCTTGATCTTAGTGAAAAATTACTAATAATAACATAATTAATAATCAATAATAAAAGCTAGACCTAACAAAGCCAGATATTCTGACTATTTTTCAATGCCTAATAAATCGTCCATCATATAAGAGCCATTTTAGGACCACTTTATGCCCCGTCCTTTAACATAAACAAGAAAATCGTGTACTTTGAACGGTTAGACATGTCAATACATGTATGGCCAAATCGGGGTTCTGGAGAAGTAAACACGCAACAAAATTTCTCCAGCTTTTTAACAGCATGCTCTCGACATTCTAACTAAGAGAACAAAGCTTTTAACAAGAACTATTTATCAATGGAAAACATGCGAAATGTCCTGACCAATGCCGTAGTAATGATCACTACTCGAACACTCGTGAACCCTATTAACTTGAAAAGCTTCATTTCAGATATAGCAAACTTAGAAAGGAGAAACTGGCCATGCACTAGCAAGTATGTGCTTACACTAACAAAACAAGAGTTACCAACTAAACTCAATAAAACTCCCTTAGAGATTATGGCGATTAAAAGAGAACATCTTTACGTCATTTCCACCTCTCAAATTCATTCGATAGAAATTATCTTCCCGAACCTGTGATGAACAAAAGCCTACTCACTGCCTTCCTCAATCTTATTCAGCCTTAGTTGTCCAGAGTCAAAAGAAAAATAGCTCCGCAATACTTCATTCTACTCAGTGGGAAAAACTTGCAATACATCTATCTCTCTCTCTTCATTTAACTACACACAATCGGGATAAATTAACCGAATTAAACATAGAAATTACACGGAGAATTGCATTGAAAACCACAATGCGGAACTCGCGATGTGATCGAATGAGTTCCTGGAAGTTCTGAGCCATCTGAATAGCCAATGCACCGGTGGGGACATTCTGATTCGAGCCCAAACCGTTGAGATTGCCTTGGTTATAGCTGGGTGGATCACGAGTACGTCGGGATCGCATCACAGCCAGGTATTCCTTGCTTACCAGCGTATCCACGTAGCGTTCGAGGATTCCAGAAGATAGAACGGCTTCCTTACCCGGAGCATTCAGTGTCAACGACCGCAAAATGACGGGGAGTTGGATTAGAAACTCGCGGAATGCTGGCAGAGGTCTTGCCAACAATGCGTTGAGGATATTTTCTGTCACTCCCTTCTCCTGTAACATAAACAACGCGCTCTCCGTATTATTAGTAGAAAGACAAAATAGAATAGGTAAATGTAAAAAGAATGAAAAAAAAAGTTAATAGTAAACTAGGACACGAACGCTTTGCATAACGGAGTAACTAGCTGCAATGACTATATACTTGAACAGAAACAAAGGCTATACTGATGAAAAGAAAACCAAGAAGAAGCAAAAATAGAGAGAAGCAGAGCATTTAAAGTCATGGAAAAAAATGGTCTAAAAACGGCAGACACAAAATCGCAAAAGAAAATGTCGAATAGTGGTAATGGGACACTACGCGGAGAAAGAGGGACTCAATGAGGCTTTACTTTAAATAAATTACGATTCTATCACTGACAAATACTAATCCACCCCGTTTAAGACCTTTTTTACACTGCTGTGCTGTTTTGGTGTCCATAGAAGCTTTCTTTTCCTCTACTGTGGGTAACACCTATTGTACTAGGATGATGTCTAGGTAGCAGCTAGTTAAAATCCGCTTTAGAATAATAATTGAGTTTAAATCAATTAGGCAAAAGATCGTTACTTAACTTTCATCGTTTCCAATTAGAGTGCTTTAAGTGTTTCCCTTAGTTTATAGAGAATTGATTTTAAATCACGTAGATTAAATGAATTCTTCAAAAGGGGAAAACAGAAATATAAAAAACAACGTTAGCAAAGTATACAGTTTACTTACTTTTACTCAATTTTAACATGTGACCTATGTCGAAATGCAGAATTCGCCAGATCAAATACACATGAACGAAAGATGGAAAATACCTATGACATTTCAAATCTGGCAAGCTCAAGGGCAAAGTTAGACGAGATTTAAGGCCACAGCGGGAAATACCAACTAAAATAAAATATCAATATAATAGCTCAAAGGAAGGAAACCTATGAATGTGAATTCAATGGCAAACATTTTAAGCGGGCAGGTGTATCAATGAAAAAACGTGCACTAGGTTTCGAATCAATGTCATCCACACAGCATAGTGGTCAATGGATATGTCTACCAAAAGTTTACAAAATAAATATCCATCGAAATATAACTACTGATATGAGTGAAGAAGGGAATTGAATTATACTGATATTTGAACCCGGGATTCTAAAATACCTACACTCTGCATGAAACTAGCTAAGGGGAAAATTCTGTCCCTTAGCTAATTTTAATACTACCACCAAAGTGTCGATATTATACAATGAAAATGATAAACTAAGAAAGATAAGAAATTCTTGAAAATAAGGAATTAAATTGTAAAATATTGCGCAATTCAAATGATGCAATAATATGCCTAGCTCATTCAAAAATAGTAGAAACAAATAAGAGACTCAAGCATAGCCTGAATAGGCTTCATTTTTACCATTCTATAAGATAGATTCCACAATAAAAGATTTCCGTACACTGAATCCGTATAATGTTCACATGTACTTTTAACATGGAAATCGACATTTGAAAGTACACTCTGGCACGTCGGTCACTCTCTAACTGCGAAGAAGCCTAATTTTCTTCACTAGAACTCAAAAAAAACTGGTCAAGGAATGAGGAAGTTACTATTAGTAAGAGATATTTTGAAGCACTGATCCGACACCCATCGGTGTACATTCACAGACTGGAAACAGGAAGTAATGTAACGAAAAGGATTGTAGGTATGAATCGGTATTGACAAAAAAATATATGCCTGATTTAGAAACTGCATCATATAACACTGAAAAATTAAAATGAGAAGAGAATTTCGGCTGCAGAGGCTAGAGAATATGCTTCCATTTTTCTTGGATTGGTTTCGTGAATTATTAGGAAAGAGAATTACCTGTAGAACGGATATGTTCGAGGGAAAGGCATAGATGAAAGTCGTGATGATTTCGATCGCAAAGAGAACAAGGTGGGGAGCTGCAAGGAAGGCTTTATTGGTGTAGATTTTGTAGAGCACATTTGGCAATTGTTCAGAAACCATAACTGCAGTTATGGCGTCATTCCAATTTTGTTCCGAGGAGATGCGTTTGAGAAGATTCAGGATAGATTTCATTAGACCCGAACGCTGAGTGTTCAGGATACCTAATGGTGGTAAGGTGTCTAGGGAACCACTCTCATTGCCAAATATTACCGACTCCTTCAAGGAAAAGTAAAAATATGAATTAGGAGAATCTGTAAACAAACCTCTCCAAGAGTATGAAATCAATGAGACTACAAAATGTCAAACAGATTGATTAAACTATTTCTTTTCTCTCTCCCCCTCTCTCTAATGGATAAAGTGAGTAGGCGTAAATCAGAAATTATTATTAATAAGAGTATTACAACTGTGTGTTGAAAACCTGCAGCAGCGGTTGGGAACTAGAGTGTGTGTGCAAACCGATATATTGCATTTTCTAAGCAGGGAAAAATCTGCCATAAGATCTTTTAAAGATCAATAATTAAAATTGATTATGAGAATATTAAAAAGGTGAAGTGGTAGGATAAAACTGTGCCCATGCCAACACCTCCCAATAGGAGAATAAGGGAATCTAATTACCAATTGGGGCTCCTATGCAATAGTGTGCATAAATAATTAGCAATCACATCTTTGCACTAAAAGCTAATTTAGGCAGGGGAAAGGAGAAGCAAAGTGACCTTCAGTTAATGTTAGAGGTCAAAAAAACTTACTGGTGGAGGGTAGATAACCAGATCAGTCTCGTAATCAAGGCGTTCAATTAAACGCGTAACGAGAATTTGACGAATTGGCGACGTATTTGAGATGCCGGAGATGATCTGATCTGTGACTCGTACGGCTCGTGTCACGTAGCTTAGATAATCATTCCGAGGCACATGCCAACCAATCAATTCCATCATTGAATCTAGTATTCCATTTGAACTCATTGTTCGACTATTTACACCAGCTGCATCAAAAGGAGAAAATGAGCGTGTTAATATCTTCCACAACATGCTTTAACCAAGTTGCTAAGGCAACGTGTAATAAGTGTAACATTTGAATACATATCAGAATCTTACCAACGGCAGAATTTTGCTCAAATGTGGCCAGGTGGTAGAGGAAGGAGAGTAAAGCGATGGTATATTGTTGATTAACGCTACCACCTGAAGCATCACAAGTCCCATCCACCAAACCCTTAATCCATTTACGGATTCGTGTTGGAAGAGCACCATGAAAATTAGACATCTCAGTCGACTCAAGAATGCTATTAAGACTGAAATAAAAGCAAGGCCAAAAGTGAACCATAAATGTTACTAATGGCGATAAGAAAACAAAAGCACCACTTACTTCATGCTACCTCGTTGAATATTGAATATAGCTGTCATGGTCCTCAGAGCACATGCCTTAAGCGACATAACATCGCCGTCTGGTAACTGAACAACATCAACCAATTCATCCAAAAGGCCGGGATAGATTATCCTTTCCTCGCAGGAAAAGGCATAACAGAGAGTCGAAATAGCCTGGAGTCGAGCTTTAATGCACTTCATTCGCTTCTCATGGTCTGAGTAGTACACTGCATTGCGAAGTCGGGAAAAGAGAATCATCTGTTTAGACTGAGGAATTCTATGTGACTGTAATATCCCTTCCATAATTTCTGAGGGGGATTTTAAAGAATTTTGAAAATTTTGACTGATAACCCGATTTTCAGAGATCAAAGAATCAGGGGAAATATCAGTTGCATACTCGAAATTAACAATACCAGCATCTGTAGGAACCTAGAAAAAAGTCGGACGTCATATATTCACATACGTAATCGTCTTGGCAACAGGATGCTAAATCGAATCCCTTTTCTACACCGCCCCACGATTCGGCGATAGCTGACAATCGTTCATTGATTTGAGTTCTGTTAAATTCATCAAGCCTTGCAAAGTAATTGCTCCGTTTACTAAAATAGCAATGGTCAGAGAAAAAAATTGAATGTTACCTGAAGTTATAAGTGAGCCCAAGAACAGCTAAAAGGATATCCATATTGCTGGTAGAGAATAGGGAAAGAATGTGACTCCAAGAACCATAAAGACAACGATAGATGCTATGTTCTATCAAATGGCTCGTAAATTCCAAAACGATGACAATATTTTGAGCAAGCTCTTCATTTCCAACAGAGTCGACTTTTAAAGTCCAGGAGCCAATCTTGGTAGTAGCATCTTCAAGAATTGTGTCGAGCCTATCAAGAACATCCGACCAAAGCCCCAATTCGCATTTTCCATAATTCCAGACCTTAATTTTCTGCAATTCTTTTAAGAAATCATCATCTGGAAGCGAAGCTAGGCGTTTAGCAAGTAGCTGACATTCAGTTTGATCATAACCACACTTATTTAACAACTTCTTTCGATCGATTTTCATTGAAACTAAAAAAACAAGATCAAATACATGTAATAAATCAGGCCCCTAACTAATTTTATTAACAAAATATGAAGTAGTTTCAAATCACAAAATTAACGAACTTAATGACGCAAACCTTCTCTCCCGTTAATTCAGGAAGAATGAAAGCGAATGTTCGAGCAGCCCGCAGAAATAAATGACCAAATAAACAATTTTTGATTATTTATCATATAGTTGTATAATTAATCACTTATCTATGAGCCACAATGAAATTTAAGTTATTTATAATTCGGGTTTACAAGTTATATGTTTTCATTCACAAAGTGTCTAATATTTATGGTAATTAAATTTACTGCTGTTTTAGAGTTAAAAATACTAAAATCATCATCATTTGCCGGGAGAAAAGCGAAAAAATAACAGCTTCTTGGGAAATGGTTTGAATAAGGATAATCAAATAAAAATTGATTGAATTATGGAAATTTCAGAATCAATGAAAGAAAATGCTAAGATCTTAATACCTGATAAATCCGACGAATCGGATCTTAGAATTTATTATTCAAGCATTAATAATAATGAAATTTTGCAAATAATATGAGCTATTTTAAATCGATCTATTAATAAACTTAATGAATTTATGTATAGTTAATATATTGCGCTAATCTTAATTTCGCATACTCAGCAACGCGTTTGTTCACGTTCGTGCGTAGTAGTTTGCTCTTACATTCATTTGCAATCGGTGGATGTTTGTAATCTAACTAGCTTCGTTTGACGTATGGTCTAATGAGCGATTAAATAAATTTATAAACTAAGGCGATATTACGATGAGCTCGTGTGTATCATTGAGGATTTATCTACTCCATTTCTCTTTTATATTTACGTTCATATGACGATCAAAGATTTCTTTTATTGCTCAACTTGTATTTGTTTCTTTTCGTATTTTAGCATGGAAACTCTAGGTGGCACACCTCAATTAACTTTCGATGAATTCGGGAGACCTTTTTTAATTCTCAGAGATCAAGATAGGAAAAAACGTCTAACTGGCATTCAAGCTCATAAGGTTTTGCTTCTTATTTATATTTATTCCTGTAGTCACACATATTGGCGGCGAAATCTGTCGCTTCTACCCTTCAAACTTCTCTTGGTCCAAAAGGTCTCGACAAGTTGCTTGTGAGTCCCGATGGTGACATAACTGTCACTAATGATGGAAGAACCATTCTTGAAAAGATGGACGTCCAGCACGAAATCGCTAAATTATTGGTTCAATTGAGCCGATCCCAAGATGATGAAATTGGTGATGGTACTACTGGTGTTGTCGTGCTTGCTGGTGCTCTCTTAGAGCAGGCCGAATTCTTGCTGGACCGTGGTATCCACCCTATTCGTATTGCTGATGGATATGAATTGGCTGCCAAGACTTGCATGGGTGTCTTGGATAAAATCAGCGAGGATTTTAATTTCTCTCTAGATGATCGTGAGCCCCTTGTGAAGACCGCAATGACTGCTCTTGGATCCAAGATGTAAGATTTGAGTTTTAGTTTTCTAAATCTTCTGTCTAGTGTGAGCCGTTGCCAGCGGCTATTCGCAGAAATGGCCGTTGATGCCGTTTTATCTGTCGCTGATATTAAGCGGAAAGATGTAGATTTCGAGTTAATTAAAGTTGACGGCAAAGTTGGTGGCCGTCTTGAAGATTCAATCCTTGTCAAGGGAGTTGTTGTTAATAAAGACTTTTCCCATCCTCAAATGCCGAAGGAAGTAAAGGACGCCAAAATGGCTATCTTAACTTGTCCCTTTGAACCACCGAAGCCAAAAACGAAACACAACCTCTTCGTTGAAAGTGTTGAAGATTACCAAAAGCTTCGTCAGTACGAACAGGATAAGTTTGTTGAGATGGTTGAAACGTAAGTGTTTACACTATTTCATGCTTTACAATTCCTTTGTCTTTTTAACATATCATTTTTTCAGTGTTAAGAAGACCGGAGCAAACTTGGTGATTTGCCAATGGGGCTTTGATGACGAGGCTAACCACTTGCTTCTGACTCACAAGCTTCCCGCCGTTCGATGGGTTGGTGGTGGAGAAATTGAGCTTATTGCCATTGCTACCGGTGGGCGGATTGTTCCCCGTTTTGAAGAGCTGACTCCAGAAAAGCTTGGTCATGCTGGTATCGTCCGCAGTGTTCCATTCGGAACAGCTAAGGATAGTATGCTGGTTATTGAAGATTGTCATAACTCGAAGGCTGTTACTTGCTTCATTCGCGGATCTTCCCAGATGATTGTAGAGGAAGCTAAGCGTTCACTTCATGATGCTCTTTGTGTGGTTCGCAACTTGGTCCGCGACCCACGTGTAGTAGCCGGAGGTGGAGCCTGTGAAATCGCCTGTGCTATTCGTGTTGCTGAAGAGGCTGAAAAGATTTCCACGATTGAACAATATGCCATGCGTGCTTTTGCTGACGCTCTTGAGGCCATTCCCGTTGCTCTCTCAGAGAACTCGGGTCTTCCTTCCATTGAAACTGTCGCCTACGTCAAGGGACGTCAAGTAAAGGAAAAGAACCCCTATTTGGGTATCGATTGTCTCAATGTAGGCACCTGTGACATGAAGGAACAGAATGTCTTGGAGACGCTCACATCGAAGAGGGCCCAAATCATGCTCGCTGTGCAGTTATGCAAGATGATTTTGAAGATCGATGATATTCGAACCTCTGCCGATGAGATGTAAACCGCCGTTATTCACTTCTTCACCGCGTTTGCTAAGTTAAAATAATAATATGCATTTAATGTTGCGAAAGATGCATCTTTTTTATTGCTAATAGTAACGCAAGATTGAACTATATAGTTGGAAGTATGGGTGGGCAGGATTGTGACTAACTGAATTGTGGATAAAAAATAAAGTTGAAATGACTTACGAATTGTCTTATCAATTTTATCTAAAGAGTAGTCATATGTGAGTTGCAGTTAACTAATTAGCGCAGCAAAGCAATCTCATGAGTTCGACCGAATCGGGTTGACACTAAGCCAAAGCTGCTCCGAAATGGGGAAGTGCGGAGTCGTGTAAGACTTCTGTTTGCTTGACAAATAGAAAGGAATGAGAAGGGGAAGGGGGAAATAGCTGAAATGATGGGACAAGTGCCAGTGCCGAGCGCGTGTAAATTACACAGCCTTTGTTAGTCTGGCAATTGGATCTGCACAGAGCTTCGAATCCACTCTGTGGTTGGGAAAACGCTAGGAAATGTAAAACCTCCGTTAGAACATTTGCTTCACGTGAGGCTTCTTAAATTGTTTAGGTTGAACGAAGGGGAAAGAAGGCAAACACTTGATCTTCAATTACCTTTATCATAAGCATGACATGAATACTGGTATTACCATAAAAACAGGCGAAACGTCACTTATGTGCCAGTCAAACAGATGAAATAAGACTGAGAAGTGAGTAAAAGTACGGGTTTTCCAATACCCATCTCGAGCAGATGACTAGTTTTTTGAGCCTTTCTGGTAGGAAACTACTATCTTGTTACTATTTTCGACCATTGTGGCTTTTAACACACTAAGAAATAGCTGAAAACCGATTATACATTCAATTCTCTCCTATTAAGACAGTCCGTGGTAGACTTTTGTATAGACATCAGGACGTATAATGGAAGTGCTTTAGGCGTTTCTCGAGTACTTCTTATATATGAGAATTTTTTATTGTATTTCAAGTAGATAATGACGACTGGCTCATAAAATGCAACACTGAGTCTTTCACTTTGATGCAATTTGAGATAAAGAAAGGGGCTTTTAGTAGTAAAGTAGTTATTTTCAGATACCGAAGTAGTTTGTTCATCGTCTTCATAAATAAACCGTTATCAATCGAATAGGTTACTGCCGTAATAAGAAACGAACCATTATTTCCGTTGAGGTACTTCGTGTGAGAGATGAATGTTCCGTGATCTTCGCAGATCTGACTCGTTTTCCCTACATTTGGGCAATTGGTTGAGGGAAAGGTTTGAACTTTAAAAAGAGTCGATTGTTTAAGGCTCCGATGTTAGTCTCTGGTGATTCGCTGCTCTACACCTTTTTTGCCACTTCCTAACGTGCATCATATTAGGTTTTACAAAACAGACATATATCACAACATCTTGCCAATACTCAAGGTTTCAAATTGCGGGAAGATGGATGACTTCCCGTTTCATGAAGGAGTTTCACTGTGTCTCCCTCTCCTCTCCCTCCCTCTCCCTCATCCCTCCACCAATTTGATGCCAGTCTATCATGGTACGCATCGACACGAAGGTTTTATTCCCTACTGCTCCAAAAATCACCGATTAAATATTCAGTCCTCGGTATACATTTTTCGTACACCTTTGATTACATACAATTCACCACTGAGTACTTCATTTCAAATGACTTTCCAACTGTTAAAAGATACTTATTCAACACCTTAGAAAAATTCCAGTTACTGATATAAAAGACTAGAAGATTCCTAAAGACCACGGAAATATCAATAATTTGTTTCCACTGACACATTCGTAAAAGGTTGTCAATGTATGCCAAGCTGTAGGTAGTGTGCAAATGTATGGCTTATTTCTTACTATTTTTAGATCTTGCTGTTGCTAATTAAAAATAGCCAACAGTTGCGCCGCCGAGACTGAGGTCCTTTGAGCCACCTTATTACGACTATTTTGAGATTAACAGTCAGCTCAACCTAATCTGCTGCTCTACTTCTTCTCTGCAAATTTCTCGCGGAGGGTGATTGCTTAAGGATGTCTATTAGGGAGGAGAGCTATATTAAATGAAGTAGTCAGGAAACAGTCATTTACAATGGAGTAGGCACTAATACAGTGTGACCTAAAATTGCTATCGTAACAGAGAAGAGAGGTGTGAAGTATTTATTTTATTTGTTTATATCAAATGGCAGGCTTTCTGATAGTTATTATTAGCCCATTAGTTGACTTCGGGCTTGACAGAGAGGAGGAACATCAAAGTTACAAAAAGTCGAGAGGGAGGGAAGAACAGACACAAAGGTAGAAATAAAGGTAAGATGAGGAGTGTACTGTGGAAGTGGTTGAATATGACGTGGAGTCGGGTCATGGTAGTTTAAAGTCAACTGCCGGTTTATAAACTTTTTTGCCGTATGTGTATACTTTGTCCAAGGTACACCACGCGCACCTTCGTGTGTGAAATAAGAATGTTCGAGCTTCCTCTCTATATTCTTTCTTGGTCTTTCTTGAATCTCTCTTGATAGGATTCTTCCAAAGTATGGGAGGGAGTGCGTGTTTTCCACCCAATCACAGCAGGCGTCATGAGGATGATGAAAGCTACGAGGTAATTCCGTGAGATAAACACCCTACGCTGCTAGCGATGTTGCCAGCACAAAGGTGATTCTTAAACATTGAGAACCCTGTAGAAGAAGCCTTTGGACAAAGTTGAACGAGGGAAGAAGATAGATCGACGGTAAAGGTCACTAATTAATAGTGGGTTCATTTTAATTAAATTAATGGAACATCAAATTTATTAAAGTAGGAAGTTTTAAGTTTGTACTTGATGTGTGAACAGAAGGTAGATAATGTTTTGAAAACAATTTTGATTACACAATTCTTAAACCTACACGATTAACGTACTGTTGCCGTGGTTGTCGTCAAGATTAATTATGTAAGATAAGGAAATTCCTTAATAAAAGATTGACATTGTGAGACACGTCATCGCATGAGCGCACAGCGTGACTTGAAGGTGCGGTCGTTCAACTTCGCATACGGATTGAGTGTGAGGACACACAGCCAATGTCCAATCAAAAGCCTCCGCTCGTTTTAGCTAAACCGCCATTTTGAATGACTAAGCTTCCTCCCTTGTTACACTCCACGCCATGCATGTCTAGAATAATCGCGTTCTGGATACCTCTGTCTCTTCTTAGCTTTACAACTAGCTTAGCTAATTCTGGGGGTCTTACGGACTAGGAGAAATCTGCCAGCGAGTTTTCTGAGTACAGCTAGGCTTAGTTAGGTAGCTAATCCGCTACAACATCAATTTAATAGTCTCAATTAGAGAAAGAAATAAAATTCCTATTAGGGACATCTTGGAATCTTTTTGTTTTTTTCGGACTCTTGAATATGAATTAGTGTCAGTGGTGATGGCATTCGCTACTTATTGGAAATAGTCAAAAGTAGTTGTTGGGATTTATTCGACCACTAAACCCAAATCACTGTCACACTATTTCATCGATTTTAAAATCTCGGAATTTGCTAATAAAACTTCCCTGCCTGTCTATACACCCTTATTATCATTCATTTCAGACCTTGGTAACCCACTCGTAAAGCTCGTTTTCCACCTTATTTAAACAATGGGTATGGAGATGCGTCACAACTTGTGTACCTTGCGAATGTAACAATTCGTACCTGCCCAAATGAAGACGCTTAAACCAGAGTAATAACTCTTGGCCAAGTTAACGACTTCTAGCCTCAAGCCTTAAGTGACACTTACATCATGATATTGTATGCAACGAGTGGTTTCAAAGCCATTTCTTTATAATAGCAAGAGTTTGAGTTAAGCGAAATATTAAGGATGGAATAAGCCAGGCATTTTTGTCAGCGTTAACTTGATATTATGGGAGGGGGGGGGGGGGGCTCATATGTACTATGGACTGTAAATTCCCAAACCAGCCCCCCATTATCCACCATTTTATATTCCAAACTTACCTCTGTTTGGTTGTTAACATTCAGATAGTGCAAATTCGTGTCCTTACTCTAGAGATGGCTCAAATCTAACCTTTTCTTATAGAACACCACTAATCACCTCTTATGTGGCAAAAGGAAAACGGCATTGCTTTTGTTCATAAGAAATCTGACTAGCATAGTCTGAGTAAACCGAAATCGGGGTCTCAGAAACTAAAAAGAGTTTAGAGAATAAATAATTAAGTTTTAGAAACAGCTCGTTCTG
Source organism: Hymenolepis microstoma (assembly GCA_000469805.3). Classification (NCBI taxonomy): domain Eukaryota; kingdom Metazoa; phylum Platyhelminthes; class Cestoda; order Cyclophyllidea; family Hymenolepididae; genus Hymenolepis; species Hymenolepis microstoma. Next base: position 397,809 of record LR215995.1, on the reverse strand, counting down.
TTGCAGAATAATGTAGATGAACTTGAAGTCATCAGATGCAGAGAAATCATAGCCCAATAAAGAAAGAAGATAAAGCAAATTTATAGCCTTACTAAGGAGTAGTCCAAGGTAAAATAATATGAAGATTTCAATGAAGCAGACAGGTGGGTTCAGAAGAGAGCATTAATAAGTACTTGCCACTGATAACAAAATTAGGTGTGGTAGTAATGGCTGTTAGATATATATGGTTAGATATGGGCTTTTTTGAAACTGATGGTAGAAAAGTTAGGGCCCTTGGTAGGATCCTTATAGTTTTTGAGTTGGCAAAGACAGTAAAAAATAAACTTTAGTAATTTGATTAAAAGTTAAAAGGGAGGAGGAGGAGTTGGGAGAGGGGAGAGTTGTTGGAGTCTTTAAAGGCTTGGAAAACGAAAAGCAGACTTCAAGAGTTTTTGAAAAGCTGTCAATAGTTTGTTTAAAGTAGGTTTTACGCTATCTCATCATTATCCCTAGCAAGCGTGAAACATGCATCACCATCCCCTATTCGATTTAATGCCGATAGACCGAGTTAGATCTTTTAAATTCATGAGAATCACTTTAAGATCACGAGATATTGTAAAAATTTATCTCCAGCTTAGAAGTCAACAAAACAGGCGAGAAAATCTGACAGTTTAATGGCTTTTCTCAGCTTTTAATTCCTCCTGTAGAATATTTGTTTATTGAAAGAAGTTAATAGAAGGCAAAAACCTTAAATAAAGATAACAGATTATTATGTAATATTCAAATCAGATCTAATTACACAATTCCAAATAGTCGAAAACCAAATAATGAGTAAAATAATAACTGAAATAAGGAAATAATTAAAGAGCAAGTGTAGCAAATAAGAAGTAGAATTAATTCAATAAAATTTTATTAGAAAATTAATTTTATACGAATAAAATGTATTTTTTTCAATTTGTTAGATGAGGCATAAGTTGCTTTATCTGATTCAATCGAGTGTAAAGTATTCCCACTCACGCTTTGCTCCCATAATTGAAAATGGTGTTTGGGGTTTGTACGTGATTTGCTAGCTTCATTCCTAAAATTCAGAAAAGTACGGCATTGATATCAAATTTTCCTTAATTAACTTATGGTAAAATGATGAAATGCTGTTTCCCAGGTTTCTATATTTACCGGGGAGTGGTCCAAATAAAAAGGCAACTTAAAATGGAAGAACATAACTTCTATAAAATACATTAAAGGTGGAAATATGGACCCAGAAATATGAAGGGTACGTAGAGTAATGGTTTTATTTCCCAAAATTACAACGATGATTGAATTTTTGATTGTTGGGAAAAGAGACTGAAAGGATGCTAAGAGCCACTTCAAGGTGTCACAGTGTCTTATTCCGTTTGACTTTTTCACTCCTGTTGTACAGTATTTTCCATTTGGGCAGTTCAAGCTCCAAAATCCAAATTTTGCGATTCGTCCCTGGATTGCAACGTATTCTTGTCAATGATATTTATTTTCTGTTGATTAGTACTATGTAATCTAGAAAGGTAGTTCTGGCAATTCTTTCTTCTGCTGGCTGAGGAGGCAAAACTCTTCCTCATGCAATACATCTTCCTGCACTTTTAATACAGTCACATTCAATTTTCTTGTTGGTTGCTGGTAGGCATGGGCTTTTAACGCTGTCCAATTTCGATGTGCTTGGTATATATTGTCTCCACGATAGTAATTCACGAAAACTAAAACGATTTAATTAGTATTTCTGCGATTTAAAAAGACTGCATTCAATTCATTTTAAAATTGGGAATACCTTTGCACCTGATTTGAATCTAATCGATACTAATTTTACGAGTAATATCTAGATATTTTACTACCTTGACTTCCTACTGAATAGTAATGGTCAGGCAATGGTGCTGCGGACCTGAATATCATGTACGCTGAAAGTCAGTTAGCGTAATTGCCACGATTGACAGATCAAACTTGCTTTTGCAGGAAAATCGAGTAAAACTACCAGAAACATGAGGTGAATCAAGCCTATTGTGTAATTCATCAACATTTTCCTCTTATAAAATCCTTTTGGTTTTGCCACGGTTAAATAATTTAAATATTATTAAATATCAGTACTATGTTCAATATTATCGACAATTGGACTTTATTTGAAATGACAAAGTGAAAGACCGAGCCCAACATAAAGTAAAATGAGTGATAAATAGGTTATTCTTGCCAAACTCCCAATTAAGTGTTCGCGCGCCCATAAAGTACTAAGAACTCTTCGATGTTATGCATTGTAATAATTATCTACACCCATTTATCACGATTACGTCATACATAACACGAATTTTTGCAATAGTACGCACAAAATTTGATTCTACTTTTTCACTAATAGAACAGGATGAGGAGAGGAGATGAGTGATATGGATGGAAGACCATTCCTATTTCTACTTTCGGGATATTCAAATTCCGACTTCCTTCTAACCTATTGTCACCAACTTTATGGTGAGTAGATACTCGTACTTCAAATTTTGTAAAATGTTCTCGACGGAAACAGAATTTTATTATATTGCCCATATTTATATATAATTTATATGGTATTAACTGCAACGACGTTTGAACTAATTTCCTCGCCCAAATACTCCACTTTGAACCCGTTCACGACTTTTCTTCATTTAATTAACTGTACCACTTTAAAAGGAGTCACGCTCGTGGTCTTAATATGTCGGAGTGTGCAAGAGACCAGGCTTTACGTGCCAATATAACAAACAAATCAGGCAATGATATGAGCCCTGAGATCATGACACATTTACATTGTTATAATCTCTTCTCTAGTTCTGAGGCAACTCGCCGGTTCCTAGTCAAATAAAACAAGCTCAAAAGACTGATTAGTGGATCCACTTCCGCCATTATAGTAGTAGAGACGTTGGTAAATTTAAGTTGGTGAGATGTTTTATCCTACTGACCATAAATGTCAATCTGCCAGCCTAAAATAGAAACAAAGTCACGATACGCCAATTTTAATTCTTGATCCAGCGCCAAAAGAACACTCAACTATTAATGTCACGTGATTTAACTAATTTTATTTATTTAATCTAAACCCATTGTTTATACTCAATCTCATCTACAGGCAAAACCAAGTTTGCTGCTTTATTTAAAGAAGTCCTACCAAAGTCCTACCAATTTGGTCGTCTAATCACGCGAGTAGTGTTGAAAGTGCCAATTTTGGGACTGGGTTCTGGTAAAGTAAATGTGTTTAACGAGCCTATTTAAAATTTTATTCAATAAGCCTTGGCTTATTCGGGGTAAATGATGTAGCAGGACAACAAAAGTCCTTCAACAAAAGTGGTTTATTTCTCACTGGAATTTGGAAGTGATTTTGAATTACCCTCGTTATTTACAAAATGTATTTGAATAAATCATTTTAACTTCGTACTGAATGGGACCACTAAGACGGTGGCAGTCTGTAAATTTGAGCCTAAATAGAGCACATTACAGATCGAAATTGAATTTAGGGCGTTATGATTAGCAGAGAACTACACCGTTTCAGAGCTCACGATTTTCATACTTCATTTAATTAAACACTCTAATAAAAATGAATTTACACCCGAGAGATAAATGAATCACTTCCTGAGGATAAAGTAATTATATCGACAAAAATAACTATTGTTAACTAAATAGGTATTTGTACTTGGGCTAACTGCAAGACCAATAATTTGGTATAGAACGAAGCTCTTCTAAGAAACAGATTGGAGTATTTTCGAGGGCACGAGAATAGAACATAACAATTTTGATAGTCAACTTTACTTCAGGGGCACTGGATTTCCGATCTCTTCTCCCTCTTGTTTCTACGTCCATGGGACCATTCATAACTAGTTCATTTCTGTTACTGCGGCAAGTTTCTCTCCTCCAATCCTGAGATCGATCAATATCACTGGGTTCAAACCATTCGCCTAAGCTTAACCAGCGGTCTTAGATACCAGGTGCCTTTGACAAATCTAGCTACGACCGTCTTTTTCCAGCTTCTACTCTTCCATAGTCTGCTTTCTACAGACCTAACCTATCATGGCCAGCTCTATCTCTAACACCCATCTAGTCACTGTATTTGTCGTCCTTTCAAAAATTAATTCTGAAATAGCGATTCTGTAACAACTCGATTCATTAGTTCGACAGTCATTAATGAATTTTATTCACTTGACTTTAATATTCACACCAAAGCTTTCAATATAAGTATGCAAGAAGAGGACCCATTGAAAGCTAAATGAAATATTTAACAGGATGATTGTTATTTGTATTCTGAAAAAGTGAACGGCGCACTAGCCGGATGTGCTCTTTAATAGTACCCAAAGGTAGTTGCAAAAAACGGTCTCACCGATGGGTCTTACTAAAACAATACATGCGCAACTGTAATGGAAAATTGATTGCCCTTAGATCAACCTTAAAACGGGTTTCCGTTTGAAAAGAGATGCAGTGGACTGCCATACGAATGTCTTGACTTATCCTCAGTCATCTCTAATGGCAAGATAACCTCAACAATATGGAGGAAACAGACGTACAGTGTGAAACACGTTTATTTGGAATACGTTGTCTGTCACAGGGTTTGACCATTAAAATACAATGAAGGGTTGATTGATGGCTGGCCGAGAGGTCTCTACGCTCACGACCACACTTACTCTCTATGCGACAGCACGGCCATACCTTTGAGTCTGTCTGAGTGCGCAAGAGGCTTCTTTGTTCAGCCATGGTAGCGTTGCGTACTCTACAGAAGTGAACTGTATAAGTTAAACTTCCAAAGTGCACTCTTTTGAGGAAAGTTCGTGTACTTTGGGAATTTTGTTATTAAGAACTTTAATAATTGCGGCTACTTTATTTACCAATATAAACCATCCAGAATACATTTTCGTTCACCATGTTTCTTCTGGTGGAGAGATATTCTAGCTACTATGTTTACTAAGAAACAATCAAGAACTTTTGAACATTTACATTTGAAGAGAAATCTTTTTAACTTTTCATCACCAAAAATTCAAAGTCGACTTCGTTAACAGTAAATCACAAATTCTTAAAAGTTTTAGAATCCTTATATATATATGATAGTGAATCATAGTAAAATATGAGGTATATCTAAAAAAAACCAATTCGTCACTTAAGCTAATTGTAGGTTTCATCCCCAAATGAAAGTTGATGTACAATTAGCAGAATAGAATAGAGAACGTGTAAGGCTATCTTAAATTCACCACTTTCAACTGCCCTTCTACTTCTCCTTACTCTCACCTTGCTACATGGTCGTCCAATGCATCTCTAGTTCATCACGATTTTCCCCTTTCGAACCTTGAAAAAGTTGGCTGCATCCTATTTCCACTGACTCAACCAAATTAAAGGGGTAGACTTAGGTGAAAAAGTGCTACTTGGGTTTCTTTCCAGTGAGACACAATGTACCTGAAGTTTCCTTTAAAATTGTGCGCTTTGTGTTTAAATGGTTTGAAGAAGGTAAAGCTAAAAGGACCGCGCGTCCAAAGGCATACATTTGAGGTGTCAGGCAAGGTTATTCTCGATGGACGTGAATGTCTATTCAAACCATGTAGACGGTAATACCGAATCTCAAAGTTATATCAAGTTTTTGCTTACGAAATATTTCTGCTTCAAATGCAATTTAACGAAATGAAAAAAAAAGCGAGTTCAAAATTTTTCAAAGACGGATGACATAACAAGCTTTACTAGTGATTTATTCCGCTAATCAGGGTCTCACAGCATGAAGTCCTTAGTTGTAGAGTCTGGAATAGATCGTCAGTCCCAATGTACCGAAAGATAGAAAGTGGGAGAATAAAATATGTGCATATGGGACAGTGGGAAAAGGGACATAAGAGGTGTAAAGCATTCATCCCGGCATGCCAATAAAACAAAGTGTGGGTGAAGAATTTAATTTTATTAAATTTAAGCCCAAATGGCTAAAATTGAAATACTAATAGGAAACTATACAACTGTTTACAGATCACCTTTAAAATCCTTCTATTTCTCCGTCACCTCCTCCTTCGTTGTCGCTTCAATTTCCAATTCTTCCGGTTTGATAGACCGACGAAGGAGAAGATTCGTCTGTTCTCCGATTCGCCTAAAACCATTAGCACTTGAAAGTTATTGAAGGAATGCAGTAAAGACAAATTATTGAAACGAAGAGGGTGACTTACCAAGGGGTCTTCTCTTTGATCCAACCCAAATTATCGGCGATGAGGTGGAGAGATTGGCAGGAAGGACAACGGATTATCACAAGACCTTTCAAATAAGCCAACTTGGAGAAGAACTTCTGAGTCCGATTTTTACACACCTATAAAGGAAATAGACTAATATTAATAGTAACGCTTACGACAAGGAGGATTTTCCTAACTGGTGCCTTGCATAATAAAGGAGCATTCAAAAGCTCTTCCCAGAAGAAATTTACGCTATTAATCTGGATCAGTATTAAAATTGTAAACTCTAGCAGACATGCACATGAGTTCTCAAAATGTTTATATTGGTCATCACTAATCTCTAAAAACTAATTATCTCGATCGCACATTTACGCTTAATCCTGAGATGATATCAAGTAGTTTTTTTGTAATTAGTGAAGGAGAAACTCTGATGAGTGTACAACGCTATCCAGGATGGCAAAAGAAATCTCTTGAGCGCAAGAATATTTTGAAAAGTGCAAATGTGCGTGCAGAGACCTCCCAAACAATCCACGATAAATTTTAGGCAACTCAGAGTAAAGTCGATTGCATTTAATGTTGAAACAAGTTGGCAGTTTTAAAAACGCTGCCTTGTCGCATAGTCACTCGCTCCCTTACTCCGTTCGATTCCACAGTGCGGTTAGTTTAGTACATTTTTTGACTACACAACACAGTGTTCAACTTTTTTGTGACGGTTTACTTCAAATAGCTGTTAGCTTCTCCAATCTGCTTCTGGTCCATTATTTCCTACAATTTGGCAACTCAACAGACCTCCGACACCTTCGTTTCTGTTACCCCAAAAGTAAAATGGCGAAGAGGACAAACACCCCACCCCAAAATGTATACTTATAGTGATCGAAATAGGATTTATTGGTACAACTAAAATATATTTACAATCGCAATCACAATTCCGCAGTTGATAGGATTCAAAGATGAGATTAGAACTGATCGTAAAGATACTCCTTGATTGGTACGTCAACGTTATTGTCAAAAAATAAACGAGTCAAATAGCGCAAGCTATTCAAAGCCTATTGACGGATAAATTTAAATATACATCGCCTCAGTTTGCCATATAACAGTTTGTTAACATATAACTCAGATACAGACTGCTAACATTTCAAGTGAATTAAGTTAGGTTTGAATTTTAGAAATTTGTATTAACATGAACTCTTAATTGTAAGTGTACCTTCAACCTCTGATTGTTACTCACACGCTGCTCCTCTAAAAAGTCGTTTCAGCTGTGAGAGAAAGCGATAGCTGTTCACACATTAACTTGGTCAGAAGAGTCGCCTAAGCAAAGTGTGTCCTCTACGCGATTATTCTTTAGCTCAAAATATTCTCCTGGTTTGGAGATTTATAGTCTCGGATATCTATTTATATCAAATGGCAGACTTTATAATGGTCATCATTAGCCCTTTAGTTGACTTCGGGTTTCACAGAGGAAGGGGGAGTACATCAAAGTCACAAAATGTCGCGAGGGGGAACAGAACGGTGATTCACAGATGTGAGAGAGACAGACACAAAAAAGAGAAAAAGGTAAGGTGAGGTGAGTATTGTGGAAGTGGTAGAATATGGCATACAATCGGATCATGGTAGTTTGAAATCAACTGGGGGTTTATAGACTTTTATTGACCTGGGTGCACCACGTGGAGGTAAGTCTTGGATATAGTGCTGTAACATGACATAAACTATAAACGAAGCCATTTTAGTAGAATAGGTAACGAGTCTAACTCAGTTGCCTGCACATGCAAGGCTCCAGCACAAGGTTTGAAACAGAATACGACTTGTACAGCAGCAGTGCATAAGGCATTACGAGAGCACGACTAAATGCCGCAACCTGACAAGTGAAGCACACACATACAGGAGCACAATGTTCACCCGCTTTTATGCAATCGGACACTCATTAGATGAGAATTTAAAAGAAAAGCTAATCCGCCGATAAATTTTCTAAGCAGTGTAATAAGATAGAGCATTTCTCGACTTACTAACAAGAAAATAAAGCACATATATTCGAAACCAGTCGCTATTAATCCAGTAAACAGAATATCGATGGCCAAAATGGGGCCCTTTTATTAAGCTGCGACTTCTGTATGCAGCAGAGGGATGATGAAGGGTCTAACGTAGACGCCCAACAACTCAGAGGTCACGGACGAGAGATTTAATGACTACTTATTAGTGAGGTGGCGAAATCCGAATTTCTCACCAAAGAGGATGCAAGATCTAACTGATTTGTACTAGAGAGAGTAAAGCTTGATCGACTGAAAAAAATATGCCCAAAAGTCAGTTTAATCTTCAGTACCCTACGAAGTACAAGAGTTGAGAGAAATAAGGTTCACTATTTCAACAGTAGTTACATTACAAACTCATGTCTTCTCAAGCTAGAACAAAGTAAAAAGAAATCAGTGTGGCAGAGGTTTAGCAGTTTGGAGAAAATTTCATAAATAGGAAAATATCTTTGAATGAAGCCCGAGATCATTTGCACAAGCAAACTGAAATTCAAATGACTTTCAGTTTGATGGCATCATGGAGTTCTGACACTCGTGTGCAGTCAATCATGTAGTCACATGAAGATTATTAATGATGAATATGCAGTATAATTAATAGAGTGTGGCCGAGATAAAAGAGGTCCTGTGACATGTACCGTACTGAAAATGGTATTGAGCGCTTGCGGGGATCACGTGATAGCCAGCGACCATTTCGTGCTAGTTGTGATACGTAAATCAACCAGATGTTTATCCTCCTAACTAATCACCAAACTAGCATCATCTCAGAACATTTTAAAGCCGTTATATACGCCAGAATATAAGTCCAATAAATCCCAAGTGTCAATTCCAATTCAGTCTCAACAATCACACATTCTCTCTCGAGTATGCAACTAAGGCCATTTCAAACAAAATACAATCCCTCAATTTAAAGAAATAAACACGCGAAAAAATTGCATTCCAAAGACATTGAGAAATAAAACAAAACTGCTTACATTGCAAGTAAAACTGATACACATATTCTTGTCGGACTCCTTGGTGGCAATGGTTCCAAGTTGTTTGACGTGTTCAGCAGGTTGGTTGATTGGTTTTGCATTAGGTGATTCAAAAACGAGATCACATCCAGGTTCCACTTTCAATGTTGGAGGTACAGAAGATTTGGTGGTAGAGTAGAGCAGTCTGGGAATAAGACTGCACCGCTGGTTAGCAATGGGGGGAAGCACAAACCTATGAACAGCTCCCCCTACCAGAGGAGCAAAACGTTTAAACGCACTGACCTAAGAAAACATAAGAATATTTGGTCTTAGAAATCAAAACTACAAAAGTCAAGTATAAGCGACTTAAGTAAAAGGACAGTTTTTTTGTATTTGAAATTCCAGAAATAATAGGCAAATAAAGGTTGCCTCAACGGAAGCAAAGTCTGAGGGTGCGGGTACAGAGGGAGGGAAGCGGAGTGACCAAAAATACGCACACATCTTATTTTCCACCATAAATTCATAACCAATCTACCGCTACGAAGAGAAGATATTTGAGTTGCACATGGGACAAATTGGTCTTCGTCGAATCCACTGAACTAGACACTTGGTGTGGAAAAGGTGACCACATAGAGTTTTCTTCGTGTCCGAAGTTGTCATCGACTCATAACAGATGGCGCAGTGGTCGGCATAAGCCTCCAGTTCCTCCTTTGTCGGAGAGGGAATTCTCGACATAGAGACAGACAAGTGGTAGCGCGTTTTAATCCACGCAATTCCCCGACAAGTAGCCGGATAAAGCACAGAGAAAACATGCACAATAAGAATAAAAACGCGGCAAATTCCGAAAGATTCATAAAAGATGAGCCAGAGAATAACCAGCACAGAGAGGAGAGAGATGAGGTAGTTAGCAAAAATGTTGAAGAGTCTAGAACATGCAAGAAGTTTGGAGAATCCAGTCCAGAGGGGCCATCTGTGATGTGCTTGGTGAAGAAGGTATTCAAAGAGAGTACAAGTCACGTCAAGAAGGAGCTGACCACCGCATAAATAGGTCCTAAGACGCTGTGCGTACCCAGTGTAAGCAGAAATAGTTCCACCACTTTCAACACCGGTTAAAGACGGCTTTCCATCAAGAAGCTGATAACTTCTACCCGTATAGGGTAGGTAAGACAACCATACTGGGAAGTAGACGAATACACATCCAGAAAGAAGGATCATCATGCCACAGAAGATAAGTGGGGCAATGTGCTCGATCCAGGGCGATTGAGTTCCAGGGAGGCCAAGTCTTAACAGAATGGCCTTAACTAATGTTTCTACTGGGTAAACACAAGTAAAACCCATAACTATTAGTAGATGAGAGAAGCAAAAAATCCTTTGATGAGAAGTGAGATTAGGTAAATCGTATTGGACTGCAAGGAAGACAAAGAGAATGACACAACTCCAAGTCGTGTTGTTTAAGAGCTCAACAGCTGTGACTTCAATATGCTCATTATTGATTAACTGCTCCTCAATAGGAATCCAGGGATTCGCGGCAACAGGTTCGAGTTCGGCTACCTGAATTAACTGAGCAATATTTGCTCCAAATGGATCGACAATAAAAGCAAGAATGTTAACAACTACACCTGAGAGAAGACCAACAAGCACGGCGGCTCCATAAACAGAAGTCCATGTTTCCGCCCCGATAGCCAGTGATCCAGTGAGAAATCGATAAAATACACGCTCGTAGAGTGGGATGGAATTGATAAAGTTCGCCTCGTTAGCATAGGTCGATAGGAAAGTAAAATTGAGTGAGTGCTTGATGGGGACCCCAGATTCATCTGTGGTACGAGAAAGGAGTTCAATAACCTTAGCATCGATTGGCCAAACTATAGGACCGAAATACACTACAAGGCCTAATTTAACGAGCCAGAATGTGAGAAAAACCATAGGCACTCGAATACGATTCCAATTAGCTGAGATAAATGCCGAGGGGTCTGCGGCAATTTGGACAAGCTGATCTTTAAAAGCATCAGAAATAAAGCTGCCGACACTTCCACAAAAAAAGCCAGAAGAAATAATGAATATGAGCAAAACGGTGACGATTTCTGGGATATAGGTGATCATTTGCTCAGTAAGAACTTTAGCAATAGACTGTGTGTAGAGACAAGCGGAGTATTTCAACATGACAGAATGTTTTAAATGTTTGCTTCGACCTACGAGAGCATAAAAGTAACTACAAACAGCTGGAGATGAAGCACGAGATCTATAGAACTCCATTTCAAACATCCCCTGAGTTATCACACAAGAGCCATAATAGCAAAGCGATGGAAGGACCAAAATGATGTAAATTTGAGCAAAACGAAGAAATCGATCAATGCGGCTTAGCGATCGAATTCGAAGGGTCCTTGGAATCAGATTGCAACAAACAAAGATCGTTAACGCGATAAGTACAGGTATAGGCCAAAACTTGACGGAAAAGGCATAACCACTCCACTGATGATAATCATGTGCAAGTTCATTAAAACGTCGTACAAGAAAGAATACTGTGACAATAACGAGAAGAACCGGCAAACAGAGGAGGCTGATTATCCGGAGGAACTTTTTTGTAACGAAAAAAGCTATGACGCAGTATGAGAAAGCTGAAATAAAAGAGAGACAGAATTGATGATTATGCATACGCAGATTTTTTTCGAAGTTTAAAAAACAGTTGAAAAATTGCAAAAGTGTAAACTGACACGCCAAAATTTAGTAAAAGAAATTGAACTCACCGAAGAAGATTGCAGTAGAGGTAAGAAGATCTGACATCCCACTAGTGTACACTGTATCCTTATACTCCAACCAGGAAACAATTCGTTCTTTAAAGATAAATATCCAATTAGTCCTGTTTGCAAGAACATTATCAATAAAAAGAACTAGTAATGCCCTAAAGGCAATGTCTGCACAAACTGAAAGCATCATTCCGCTAAACTCTCGATGACAGCTATTTAAGCAGTTCGCATTAATAGTGGTCCATAGAAAGCATGGATCTCAATATTACTTCAAAGAGAGAGAGTGTGCGTGATAACTGAATTTTGCCTAAATAATATCAGTTTAATTTGGATCTGAATTTTTATAATAGGTTATTTACTTATTCTTAAATTCGTGTCAATCATACACAAACTCTCAGGTTACGTCTTTATTGCGAATGACGTATATTTTCGAACTGACGTTGTATAATATTTGCTTCTTAGTTCATACTGCTAAATTTTTTATGTTTCATATAGTACATGCAATCAGCTTAGAGAAATTCGATGTAATTACAAAAGTAATCTTTCCATTACAATCGGCTAAGATCATCTATCTAGGAAACAGTTAGCTGAGAATTCTGACCAAAATGATATATATTCAACAGAGATCTCCGATTATATAGTTTAGAGAATTCGCATAAGAGATTTCTTTGCGTTTTCCGTTTGACAAACGTGTGATTAATTCCGAAGTAATTGGCCTGAAGGCAAATTTTCCAACATACTCCTACAGTTTATTGATTTACTGCTTATAACTGAAATAAAATTAATTTTTTATTATATTCGCAAAAATATAGTTATCGAAACCGACAGCACCAAAATAAATATTTGACAATTAATCTTACGTGCTATTTTCAAAAGCAATTTTATCATCACCAACACTTTACATCGAATTCATAATTTTTTATACATTTTGAATATATTTACTAACATTAGATTAATTTAATACAATTACGCCTTATTAGTTCACTCTAAGCACAGTGTCAATTGGTGTTTGCATTTACGCGGTCATTCTGGTTGTGGAGTTGGTTCTCTATCATGGCAACAGTGGTGCCCGATTCAAGACTTCGCCAGCTTAAAATTAGATCAAACGTCGTTAAAAGGTACATTTTGTTTGAATTACATATAATCGATGCAGGATAGCAAAAGATAAGGAGAAATATGAGGAAGAATACACTATGCTCCAACAAAAGCACGATGCAAAAAAGGCTTCCGGTGCCGAGGATATTGTAATTAAGAAATCAGTATGTTGCAGACTCTTTTGATTATTTTTCGTTTTTAGAGCGAACTCCTTGAAGAGACCAAGATGATGATTTCTGATTGTTCTAGTCGTTTGACTAAGGCCTACGGAGACTTGGAGACCTGCTTTAGTGATTGTTCTGATTTATGTGATCATGAGGAGTACAAATGCGCCAAAACCATTCTTGATGAAAAATGTTCCTGCAAACACTAGCCTAAGTTTTTATTCAAAAATTATTATATAAATCTCTTGTAATGTGCGCTTGGCAAGAAGTGTTAAGTTTTGTACCTTATCGCAAATTCAGTGAAATAAATACACTATTGACTTTCACCATTTTCCCACTTTTTCTTATTACGAAATAACTGCTTGCATTTGTACAAAAAATTTATTTTGAATTGGAGTTTTCTTGATGGGCGTCAGAAGTCACGTTCCAGCGTGAAATTTCAAAGATCACTTCAATCAGAATGAGTAGAATGATCATCCACTCTAGACGGGAGGAATGCCGAGCTTCGAGGTGATTTGTTAGGATTTCTGTTAGTTCGCAGCAGGTATTCAGTTTCGAATTGAGTATCTAAGCAGATTTTGCAATCGAAATACCTCAACTTACATTAGTTCTACTTTGAACACTTAAAGCTGTTTTGAGGTTTTGAAACAGTTTCTCAACATCTGGTCTATCCCAGTAGAAATCCGGTGTCTCGCTGATTGTCGTACTAATATTCAGTAAATGCCTAGAATCGAGCAGATTAGACTAAAAATTAAACGTGTTACCTTAGAGTGAATAGCTCTCCTGTTTTTCGAAAGACAGCCGACATTGGGAAGAAAACTCCCAGCCCTATTTGCATCTTCTATTTTGCGAATTAGGAAAACACTGCGAAACTTACATCAATCCATGGCTGCATCTGAACTGCTACGGCGTCAAAACTGGATTCCAATAGAGACAGCTTCACTAATGGAGGGAAATTCGACTTTACCAGAAAATAGAATTTCTTTTACAGATTTTAACACCCAAATAATTTTGTGAAAATTGGACCCAACCGCACTCACGCGTCTCGCAGCAGACTGGTGCCGCCGATGTGATGAGTTTTGGTGGTATCAGACGTATTGAACATGTTTCAAAAGGCAATGGCGTTTTCTGCTACGAGTCTAGTACCAATGGGCTTATTTTAAAAGAGTACCGTACGGTCCTAAGGGCGTTAAATTGTTAATATAATTCCATCTAAAAATCCCAAAATATTCACAGAAATAGCCGTAGGGAGGAAAGAGAAGACGAATTAATAGAAGCTAAAATCTCATAACGGTACTCCGAGATAATTAAGACTATCATAAGTATATTTTATCAACCCGGATAGACAATTTAATCAATAAACGTTATTTTCAATATAAAGGGTGAAAAAGAGAATGAAATGTTCATGTCGCCGGGGTAAAACAATTGATAATGAGCATACGTTCATGGTCGTCTTGACAGTTGCCAGAGAATGAAAATCTGATAGGTTTTATGCCTAGTCAGAACGAAAAAACTCTCAGAGGTCCCTAATCTGATAGGGTGTACAAAAGCCTTCAAAGTATTTATTCAGAGGAGAAAAAAGGCGCTAAAGATTTCGATGAACTTACTATAAAATTGCGGGCCACGGAACAAGATTTTGGAGAAAACTAGTCTCTGTTCAACTACCTCAAGCTTCCAATTGAGCATGAAAAGGACTTATGACCTTGGAGACTTTGTAAGCTTTCAATGGGATAAATGTGTTTTCACACACTAGCAGAGGAATAGTTAGGATGTCATCATTTCACCCATGGAATATAAGCAAAGGCTACCATTAGGAACCCTCCACACACCCAGGAGATAGTAAGAGAGAGCTAAAGTAGAATTGGTAAAGTGTTCTAAAATTATGGGTCGCTGCTGGAGATAACACGAAGAAAATGGAAAGTTTTGCCTACTTCCGAGTATGTAACTAAGTTCGGAGTTGGGAAAATTTATAAGTTTCATAAATTCGCGACCTAACTTCTTGCTGATTCAAATTCAACAATCTGTGATTGCGTGATGGGTATTTTCGACTAATTAAAAGCCACTCAAACGAAAATAAGGAAGGGAGAGGATGAAAGAAACATCGAGACTCCTGATCTTGAAACGCACGCATAAGAAAGTTCATCTTCTTTATTTTATTTTCTTGAATAAAATTTCATATCAGAAATGCCATTTTGAGTATGAAGAACATAGCTGGGGAGAGAAAAATGCAAATTGGGGGACCTACTTCAAGTCTTCTATCGAGAGCCTTCAGCCGGACCATTGTCATCGAGATAAGCGGATGTAATTGGTGAACGTTGAGGATTTTTCGCAAAAGTTAAGGCCTTCTCAGACTTATTCATGTGAAATTCGTCAAATGTGAAAAAGCAATTTATCAAAAATGGTGATTCAGAGTCCAGTTCCTTGATATAAACCCCAGTGAGATTTTTGTCTTACGACCAAGATCAATGGACTAAGATATTAGTTTGCATACATTGGAAAAGCACATCGTTCATAGGGGGAGAGGGGGGTGGACCTCTTCTCACATTCAACAAACTTTGGAAATCCTCAGAAATTGTCAACAGAATGCTTCTCACCAATTAAGCTTGCACTTTATTACTGACTAAACCTGTAATCTTTAAACCAAATAAATATATATATGTTGGAAATTTCCTAATTTCTCAATCTCAGGCTGAGAGACTATTCTAGCAATAATTCTGAGCAAAACGATAATTGTGCAGTGAGGATTTATGTGTATTTCGGAAATGAATTAAATAGCAATGTCCATTCACGACTTACCAGAAGCAGCAAGAGCATCCGAGAAGGCGATTTTCTCCAAAACCAGGCGTTGAACTTCCTTCTCATAAACCTCCTGTAATTCCTTCGAGTCAGACTTTGTTGGAACTGCGTGAAATCGAATATCTTCAATATCAAGTACCGTTGGTCCACTGAAACGAATCAATGTCGATTTTACAGCAATAGTTATACATTTTGATGTGGGATAATGAAGAGTATGAAAAGGCGTAAAGTTTTCAAAATCAGAAATTTTAGGAGAGGAGAATAAATTTGTCAATCAAGATATGGAATTCCCTCTACTACGGTAATTGGTGTTTATATCAAGGCTCAAGTTTTTAGCAGTAAACCACATTTATAAATTGCTGTCTTATGAATATCCGAAGAGGTGAACACTACCAATCTCCTGACTTCATTTACTATTCAGCTAATTCTTAAAACTGTGGAGGCTATTAATCGTCCTTCACAAAACACCCATTTTTTGAGCTTCCACGATTGAATCCCACGACTTAGACATTGACTAGAAGGTTGAACGGCATGGTGGCCAAAGCAGCTAACTTCTTCCGATACCTAAACTACTCAGATACCTGCACGCATATCACTAAAATTGGTTCATAATCTCCCTCGTTTAACTACTGTAAAATGGATAATAACGAACCGTACTTATTTTTGCTGCGAAAATCTCTTGAAAACATCAAATATACATTAAAGAAAATTTCCAGCAAATTTGGTTATAAAACATGTTAAGGATCAGATGTTCAGTAATCACTCATTTTCGTTTATCACTTATGGTTGGTACAGTGAGTGGCCCGACCAGTCCGAAGCTTAATGATAGTGCCACTACCGACCAAGTAAGACGATAACTTTTTTAGAAATAGTAATAAATACAACTGAGAGTTCAGTTGTAGCAGGTCGATCGAAATTTGTGAATTTAAGTTCAACTGAAAATCCTACTGCTTACCTGGTAAAAGAGTAGACTAGTTCCTCGAATTCCATCAGTTCCAGAGCCATGGGTCGGTTACATTCGCTGCGAAGTTTGTTTATGATATCTTCAGACTAAAATATGGTCAATGTAGTAATTTAAATGACGAATATGGCTTAGACATGCTGCTTAAACATCAGGACTAAATAGACTATTTACCTCAGAGTCTGAGACGTTCCAAAAGACGACAACACCGGTTCTGAAGCAAGAAAAGGAAACACGATGAAACAACCTGTGGGTCGTAAATATCCTCGGACTAAACATAAGCAATGTAGCTATGGGCCTTGTTCTATCTGAGAGTTATAGAGCCTAGTTTGTTACTGTAGCGGCTACTTTTACCACATCTCACCTCAATGAAACTCAACACGCATGTAAATGGCGTAAACGCTGGTTAAAAGGAAATAATAATACTTTTACCACGCGTTCAGTAACTCGGATCTTGTTTGTCTTTTAATTAGGGAAAAGGAGAGAGAACGATAAAAAAGATGAGAATTCGAACTTTTAAATCAGATGCACTTATCACGATGATTGCGATTCTAGGCAAACACACTTCCCCAATAATTCCTTCGATTAACTAGTGGAAATAAAGGAGACACATATTCCAAGGTAAAAAGTCCAACAGAATCAATTTGTGGCAAAAGTTAAGGTACTGATCTAAGAATCTATATTTTAAAGTTGGTGTAAAACACATCTCTTAATATGGGAAATAGTAAGGGGGTCCATGTATCTGTTTATGTATTCAAATAACGAAAAATCTAGCAGGCTCCATCACAGAGAGAGAGAAAATATCGGTTTTCATTTAAACACAACATTTCGTTCGGTTAATCAAAACTAATGTAGTTAGTTTTAGGAAAGGGAAATGACACAATTAGCCCACTGATAAAACATAATTCGCACAATCCAAGTCTTAAAGGGAGAAACAAAGTGGTTCTTCCATAGGAAATAAGGAGGGAGGGGGCGCTGTCATAATATTCATAATCTTCGATGGTGCAGAGATTAGGTTAGAGGAATAAAAAATCAACCTTGTTAAACCAACATTGTTAATTTTGAATATTAATTTTGTGTGGAAGGGGAGAGAAAACGGATTAATGGAAGAAAACTGGATGCTAAAACTCTACCCAGGATAGCAATTGAAAAGCACTTCCTTCAATGGGCTCGATCAGCTCTTTAGCAAAATTTTGCCATCTATGAAAAGAGGGAAAAAAATTACTGAGAAAAAAATGACCATATATGTTACAAATCTTTAGAAGAGATAAAGTGTTTATACTTTCTTGCTATCAAAGTATACTTCTTTGGTTTGTAGAATTAGAGCATACGAAAATAATCACCAAGTGAAACTTTCCACTGCAGTACTGAGGGGATATAAGTTGCCATGACTTTAAAGGATCAAATGGATTAGACAAATGCATAAATTGCATACAGTGAGATTCTGAGTTTAAGTACAATGATAACAAAAGTAGAGAGACTCACTTGAATACGAGGATATCACGATGGGATACAGGGTCGTGGACGTCAGAGGGAGTGGTGAAGAAGAGGATTTCATTGGCAACTTCGGGAGGAAGACGAAGACACCGGTAGCCCAAAGCCTGGTAATCCATTGCAAAACTCAACTGGTCCAAATTTATGGACTGTCCAATTCCATAGGCGGAGACTCGGAAGGTATTGCTATCGGAGATGGATTTCTCTGTGGACTAAAATGGGGGGGGGGGGTAGCAGGAGTTTACAAGTCTACTCTAATCAAAGAAGACAACATAAGTAACAATTGGGAAATTCTCCAATGGTTAGTTTGGCGATTTCATCAAACTAGCCGAGACACTTCTTGTTTCTTATTTCCGTCCCACACAAATCTTACTCACCCCTCCCCTCAAGCCAATTTATTTATTCCTGTCTTGTTAAAAAGAAATTGCCTAACAAACACCTATTGACCACATTTTTTACAAGCTTCAACAAATATGCTAGTAGTGATGTAGTTGCGAACTAAAATTTTAGGGTTGAAGAGATCAGTTCCTCAAACGTCATCTATTCAAATAGCATCATCTATGCTCATCTTGGCATATGTACTCAAACCGAACTGTCAATCGTTCGTATTCAAAGGACGACATAAGTTATTTCAAATAAAAGTTGATGCATCGTAAACATGTAACTTGTTTGAAATTGGGGGATCCTATCATTTTCGTAACGATTTGTTATCTTGAAATAAACATAATCAGTACATATTATCTCATTCACTAGCCTTCATCCGAAATGTTAATATTTGCAAAAAATATACAATAAAAAGTGTGTGTTCACTGCTAATGACAAAAGTAGTCTTTTAGATATTTGATAAAATTGAGAATATGGTCCTGATCTACCTTGGCTGAGGTTGATGAATTAGTGAATGCAATTAATGGCTGAGGGAACGCAAGTTTAAACATCGCATGACTTGGATAAAGGGACGGCATTCTATAGCCGCTGCTAAAGGAAGTAGCCAATGCAGCTAGCGATTCACATCACTGGATTCTTACTCCTGTTGCTACACTTTGATCATTGGCATAAAATTATGAGCTTATGCCTTTACAGGCAGAAACTTCAAATTGGATTGAAGAAAATTGTAAACGTGAAAAATCGATAAGTGGATATCCCTTCGGAAGGTTAAAAAGAACTCCAGCTGAGTGTACTAGAAGATGAAAAATATTGATACTTACAACGGAACTTGATAAATGCACGCATAAGTTCAATGAGACCATCATTTTTAGAAAGAAACGGAAAAAGATATTTAATATAGTGCCTGTGGTTTTGGTTCGAACTGTCAGTATGCTAGACAGACAGCTAGGGTTTAAGAACGTAAATTCCCATCGGAGCACTTCCTGCGAGTGGAATGTTCAAACGCTAGTGTAACAGAACTCAGGTCTCCCACCGGGGAAATTCGTTTACGGCACTGTCTGCTCAAAATGGTCTGTGGAGTTATTATATCCTATACATGGATATACCAGTTACGATATCAATAATATCTGAATTTTAAAGGCTATGGTGAGATGAGAGTTAAAAATTCATGGAAGATTTAAATCGACAATTAGACGAAAGCATAAGCATCTACCTTAGATAATTATAGATCGAACTGACAAAAATAATGTTTTAATCTTAAAAATTATGTCACCATATGGGCACAGAAAACAGTAACTCAAATGCTATTAATCATACTATAATCAAAAATTCAACTATTTAACTAATGAAACTTTTAGAAGCGAAATCACGAGATAAAGAAACAAACACTCACAGGAGAAGGTAAAAATCGAGCTGACTTTGGTTTCATTGATTTTCCTGTAGTCAGAGGGATATCAAACTCACGAACAGACTCAAGCTTTGATCTGAGAGATGGCAATCGAGGCACTTTAGAGAGTTGGCTTTCATTATGAAAAGATCGCGCCAATGCGACACATCTTAATGATGTTAAGCGTAAGATCCCTTGTCTCCAACTAGTCAAGAAAGCCTTAATTGGAGAAATCAACTTTAAGAAACAGAACGAGAACACGGTATCGCCAAAAAGCAGGGAGCATAAAAGAAAACAGTTAAATTAAACTAGATTATATGAATTTAATAAAAATTTAAGGAATGCGAACGTTACAGAGGCCGATCAGAAGGAATAGAGGCCAAGAGAATACAAGAGGAGTTTTAGTGAGTAAGAATAAGGAAAATCATGTTTCTGACTAGAAGTCAGAATCAGCAATGAGGAGATTTGCTTCCAATTCGTCTAAGGAGAAATACTTATGAGTAAGATTAGTAGGAGTAACGTGGACAATTCGAAGACCCGGTTTGTCATCACCAAGTTGAAAACAAACGGCTGAAGTGGTGATATTTTCGAGAGGAGTCGAATTTGAACCCTCCGGTCGCCAAGACACCGTCACATTATAATGAACATGACCAGAAAAGACGTGCCGAATGCCGGCCTTGTAGTATCTGTTCATGAGATCCACACGTGCTTCTTTTGGGATAACAAAATAATCATCATCCTCATCCGAAGACTTCCTAAATAAAGGAATGTGCTAAAAGAATATAATTACTTAGCTACTTTGTAGCATACCTGGAAGACTAAAATCTTCTCAGCATTTTGGTTTTCCTTACTACAGAGTTCTGCATTCAACCAAGCATCTTGGGCTTCGGATTCAGTTGGACAGTTTTTAGAGTTGAAGTATAACTGCGAGTTAATAACAATGCTTTTGACTTTTCCACACCAAAATGAATAGTAATCATCACCCCAGTGAGATTTGTAATCTTCGATATCAGCAGTGCAAGGACTATTTCCAACATCGTGATTACCAGGGAGCGTAAAAATGGGGACACCGGGAGTAATTTTCACAAATGCAGATTTCAAGTCGGATATTTGTTCTCCTCGTTCAGACCTTCCTGGCTCAGCATCTACCAAATCGCCACAAACAATGACGAATTTTGGCTTTCTTGATAGGCTATTTATTGCGCTGATTGCACGATTCACAAGAGCAAGCTCGCGGTCCCATTTATAAGGTGGATCACGCTTTTCACCGTAGCGTTCAATTAGAGCTAATTGGGGGTCAGAAAGTATAACAAAGGTAAAATCTTCAGACTGGGCATTTAAGTGTTCAGTGTAACGACGATCCTTTATATAAGCAATAGCAGAATCCATTTTTAAAAAAGATGGGCGTTAAATCACATGTGAATAAAACGATGACGAGAGTGGACGAATCAGAACTCTACCTTGCAGACGCTAGTGGGTGGTTACCTTGGGTGGGGAAGGATAAAATAACATGATACCTTTAAGGTTTAAATACTAAATTTTCACCTGCAATTCGTTAAAATTTTCCAAAATTTGTAATATTAAATGAATTTACATAACTTAACAGCTCTAATCGTGCAATCGAACAATATTTCCTTCTGTTGATTTTTATCTTTTTTGTTATGGAAACTTTTGATCGTATTTCTATCCCATCTCTTAAATTTTATAACAGTTCAATATATGGAACATTTTTTGGGTTAAAATTTAGATTTGACGTGTTGCTATTATTTCAACAGTGGTTCACATTAATATTACAAAAATACTGAAATTGGGGCTCTAATAGTACATATATTTTAACGCCCCTATAAAAGACGTTGCTATCACAACCCAAGCCACTCGCTTCATTACTATCTTTTTGTGGTGGTCGTAGATAACTATGAAATCCACTCATGCCCCTCCCCTACTCCCCTCACGCCGCTCAATATATTGATCGAAATTTTAAGTTAAAATATAAATATTTCCTCGTAAGTCAACAGCCATATCCAACTTATAATGTCTCCGTAGGTTAAGTTGCATCTGCTTGTGTGTTAACTTACACTCCTGAATTTTCGACGCCTAATAGTTACGGATAGGTGGATGTTTATTAATGTCATTTTTCAGGTGTAAACGGTTTTCGTTGTTAGAAGACTTAACAAATAATCGCATACACGTGATTGGCGCATCCTCAGGAATATTTTTCATGCCATATTATATTTTATTGAATGATGTTCATATCTATTTAGTAATGACTTCTATTTCTAAACTCGCAACTATCATTATGGATTTCAAACACGTAAATTGATTCGTATGATGCATGCTAAGGAATTTGAAATCCTGCTAAGCGTGAATTCGTTTTGTTTTCTAAATTAATTCATTAATTCATAGTACCGCTTTCATTTAAATTTCTTCCAATCTATGTCGACGATTCTTCATCAGCACTAAAGGCGAACTAATAAGACGGAAGAATATATTTATACAATCAATATCCATTTCACAAATATTTCGTGAAGCAAAAGAATCTGTTGTGAACTTTTTATATTATTTCGGCACCACTGGATGATATTATAACGCCATTTGTTATCATATCGTAAATCTTATGTAGAAATTGAAATAAAATCTGACCACTTGCTTTGGTCATAGGCCTCTAACCATTTCAGTAAAGCATTTACCGGGTTTGAATTCTCAAATTCTTACAGGTCCTACTTTTGAATGTACTGTCTACCATTTGATTAAAAGTAATGATCGTCACATAGTCATCACAAATACCTTCCAACAATGGTTTAAATTTTTTCTAATGGAGATTTGAGCAGTGTGACAATCGCAGCTATATTATTTTAAAGACTTTAATATTTAGTATTTCTTTCAGAACAAGCAGTAGTATGGAAATAAGCGTTAAATAATCCTCAGAAATTAAAGAATTGTGAAGTTTATTTGTAAATTAGCAAACATTCGAAAAATTATGCAATAGTGACATCGATATTTCTTTATGTTAAAAAATATTATAGGCCATTGAAGGTTGAAATCGAATTTTAATTAGCTAAACGTCACACTATTTTAGAATATATTAAGATATATATATATGAGATATTTGTAATTGGTTATGTTTTTGTCCCCTCTTTTCCCTCGATTGGGTCAAATGTCCAAGGTTAGGTATTGGCATTAGCACGCATCTAAGAGGTTTTTTCTTGAAATTTTTGTAACTGGAAGGATATCTAGAGGTAAATATCTTGCTTGAAAAAGAGTGAATATTTATTTTAATACTAATTTACAATTGTCAGATTTGGTCTTTTTCATATTGTCATTTTCTGTTATTAAACCCTCGTAATAGTTATTTTAATTCTTGTATCATACATTAAACTATCCTTACTGGTTAATTTTTATAGATTTTCTGCCGAAATGCATATTGTTCTGATGGTAGCTGAAAAGCCATCGTTGGCCGAAGCTTTGGCCAGGATCATGTCCCATGGCAAATTCTCTTCTCGTAAGGGCAGCAACGGCGCTTGTAGTGTCCACGAATGGAAGGGAAACTTCCTTGGTGAACCCGTTCATTTCAAAATGACCTCCGTCTGTGGTCATGTCATGACCCTTGACTTCAACAACCGTTATAACAAATGGGATGCTGTTGATCCAGTAATTTAGTCATAGTCTTTATTACTTTCCTCAGATTGAGTTGTTTACTGCCAAGATTGAAAAGAAGGAGGCAAATCCGAAGCTTAATATGGTTAATTTTCTCCAGAGAGAGGCTAAAGGTGCTTCATCTCTCATTCTGTGGTTGGATTGTGACAAGGAAGGCGAGAATATTTGTTTTGAAGTTATAGAGGCAGTGTCTCACATCATGGGTCCTCAGGTTGGCAGTCATTTTATAATTCGAATTGAAATTTTTGTCGTCATTTGTAGGCAAGGATCTACAGAGCTCATTTCACCGCTGTGACTGACCATGAAGTCCAATCTGCAATGCGGAATTTACGTCAACCGAATAAAAATGAAGCTCTGTCAGTGGATGCTCGGCAGGAGACAGATCTTCGAATCGGATGTGCTTTTACTCGCTTCCAGACAAGATTTTTCCAAGTGATTTATTGTCTTTTATACTAGCTGTAAATATGGGCTTAAGCTCGATTTGAGAATAACAGATTTAAAATATGAGTGGGGGAGATAGCTTCGTTCGTAATTTAGGTAGACAGGGGGAAAGTTAATCCTTCTTTTCTTTATCGCGTCGTATCTCATTGTTTCAATTACAATTTTCTCGTTAGTTATATTGGTTGCAATTAATCCACGAGAGGACTTCACCATATTTGAAGGCTTAGATATAGCTCAGCTACCTCTTTTCTAAATCGGATGTAATGGCAATTATAATATGCTGAAAAGGAGGTTAATGTTTTCTCGCTACAATACATTGTTAAGGCTGTTGAAGAAACTCAGAAATACCCTGGTTAAATGCTGACATAATACTACCTGGGCCAGCTCTTATGTTCAAACTTTTTGAAAACTGTTGAATTATTTATTTCAGAATTGAATTTCGGATTTAACTTATTTAATACCAAATTTTGGCCTGGCTCTCTTCTGTTGTGCTGATAGGACTATGTTTACAGCTTGATTAAAAGGCAATATTATGGTTTCTTCGCAAACTCTTGGTCAAATTGTTATTATAACTAAAATAACTTAATATAAAGCACAGTTTTTATTTTTAAATTTATCGACCTCGAACATGTTGTTATACTAAATTCTCACTGCTTTTGGAACCTTTAATTATACGTCATACTTTCTTGTATTTATTACTGGCTATGCTTTTCAGGGCAAATACGGTGATTTGAACAGTCGACTTGTTTCCTTTGGCCCATGTCAAACTCCAACTTTGGGTTTCTGCGTGAAGCGCCACGACAGAATACAGTCTTTTAAGCCGGAAACCTTCTGGCGTATTGCTGCTTCGGTTAGTATCACTACCACTTTATAACCTACTCATTGTCACCGTTTTGTGTAATTAGATTGTGGCTAATGAGAGCGGAGATCGGTTGCCACTAACATGGAATCGTGATCGACTTTTCGACAAAGAGGCAGCAACTGTTTTTCTCAATGCTGTATCTGGCGTTGATAAGGCGGTGTAAGTTAAGCATTTCTATACGATTACGAAATCTGTAGAACAGTCATTGGCTGAATGTGTTCACCAATCTCTTTTCTTGATTGACTCTTTCTCCAATCAGAGTAGTGGATGTGAGTCGAAAGGTAAAAATTAAGCAGCGTCCTCAGGGTTTGAATACCGTAGAATTGCTACGAGTGGCGAGTGCGGCTTTGGGAATTGGACCTCACAGCACAATGGCGATCGCTGAGCGACTCTACACTTCGGGATTCATCAACTACCCTCGAACTGAGTCTACTGCCTATCCACCTTCCATGGATTTGAAAGCTCTCTTACGACAACATGTACGTTGGTGATATTTTTAATTCCGTTGCTGTCTCTGACTTGATCAAGGCGTAGTTTAACTAAAATGTCGTCTGCCTAGATTTGCAGCAATGCAAATTAAATGTTTAGCAGAAGACAATTGAAAATATCCTTGCCATTTGTCCTGGTATAAAATTTTATAGTAACCTTTGGTGAGGTTTGAACCACTAATCTGAAGTTGTACCCCATAGATGAAAATACAGTTGCAATTTAATTGATTGCGAATTATTGTCTTACTTTCTTCATGCCTCACTCTAGGTCAACCATCCAAGGTGGGGTAGCGTGGTGCGTGAGATGTTGGACACTGGAGGTTGTCACACTCCTCGTGCTGGCCACAATGCCGGCGACCACCCACCGATCGCTCCAATGCGCTGTACCACCGAACTCTCAGGTGATGCTGCTCGGATCTACGATTATGTTGCGCAGCACTTCATCGCCACTGTACGTTATTTATTCTTATTTGGTCGTCTTCAATGTTATAGATGCACCCGAGTTAATTGGGTGCTTGTACAATCCCTTTCATTGATCTAATTATGGACATGTAATATGCCTGTTATACACTCTTTTTTTGGGTTATTTACAAGGTATGCCACCTCCAAGTACGATTCGGGTTTAGTTCTTTCGTAGGAGTGAGACTGGTGGCACTTATTTCAAATCCGGCTTTAAAATATAATGCTACGAACAGCAACTGGCTCTTCTAACTTGTAATTTCAGAAATGGACAGAGTTGCGACCAATGTTCCGATCTCGATTAGTAATGTATTGTGAAAGAAATTTATGCAAACGTAAAGTTTTTCACAGTGAAGTAACAATTGAGAAACTAATGACCATGTGGCGAAGAGTTGTGGAATTCTGTAAAGCTTTTAATTCCTTGGAAATAGATAACTAAATAAGTGGATAGAGCTCTGGTTATTTACAGAGGTGATAATGAGTCGATATTGATTTGATGAAACCGTAATTTATCTCAAACCACAAAACTATTTTTACTGAATTTCTTCGGCTTCCATTTTGAATAAACTAAGTGGCCAATGTTGTCGAGGATGGAGGCTTGATGCTTTCTTGAACACTTGGAGAAATTTTGTATTTCGAAGGGTCAGACGGTTGGGAAGTGCTTGCTCGAAGAATTCAATCGTTGAGATGCAATAATTGTACATCTAAGTTGTCTTATTCTGGTATAGCTAGGAGAAATTATGCAGAATGAAAGCGTAACGCTGGGTTGGTCACTTGATTGTTGTATAACCTTAGTATTTGATCAGGGTGCACGAACTCTATCAGATCAAGGGCATTGAAGTTTATAGAAGTAGAGGAGATTTCAAGATTGTATTTAAAAGTAACCATGACACGAACGCAGTGATTTTCAGCCACTTTTGGTATATACAGGATAATCTATTTGTGTTAGGAAAAACAGTGTTATAATTTCGCCAATGTGTCAGGATTAATGTTGATGTGCACATTATTTCTTGTTCCTCTTCTTTTTTTTAAGTTGATGCCAGACTGCAAATACGAAACAACCACAGTGGTGTTAAGCGTCGGTGACGAGAAGTTTACCACACGGGCCTCCCGCGTTATTGATCCGGGTTACACGCGCATTTTCACTTGGCAGGCAATTGGCTCCACCGTTGTGATAGAGGGTCAGGATGGAGATGAATGTGATGGGCCCGAGGTCACACTTCCTCTTGCCCTTACAACCTTGGGCTCCAATTTTCCCCTTGGAGAGAAACCCCGACTGGTTGAGGGCCAAACGGGGCCTCCTAACTACCTCTCAGAAGCTGAGCTCATCACTGCCATGGAAAAGCACGGAATTGGAACAGATGCCTCGATTCCGGTGCATATCGAAAATATCGTAGAGAGAGCTTATGTTGAGGTACGTATTTGTGAGTCTAACGTAGTTTTCTTTTGGTTAATTTCATCTTGGTGAATGAGAATTTTTAACTAAATTTTTTTCCTTTTTGAGCCTCTCTGATTTCCTTGAGAACTCTTTCATTTCGTATCCATCTTGCTGTGTCATTTTCGTTTCTGGTGGGTTGTTAATTTCAGTCCTAGGCTGGTCATGTGACGACTTATATTTATTTCTTTATGTTTGAAACTAATATCGAGTAGATAAGACTAGCATAACTCCCAAGGTTAACTCGCCTATGTTTTTATAAATGTACAAATTTTATTTATTACCTTTAACTACAGATTTTACCGGGCCGTCGATTGAAGCCAACTGCACTCGGGGTCGTGTTGGTTCACGGCTACCATTCCATAGACTCGGAACTAGTCCTCCCTCATATGCGTCGAGCCGTAGAAGAACAGCTGAACCAAATTGCTACCGGTCAAGCCGACTTCCGTGCCGTTCTCCAATTCGTTCTGGCCATTTTCACCACCAAGTTCCGCTACTTCGTCCAGCACATTGCAGCAATGGACCAGCTCTTCGAAGTCTCTTTCTCTAGTCTATCAGACTGCGGACGACCTCTCACAAGGTGTGGAAAGTGCAGGCGCTACCTTAAACTTGTGGAGTCCCACCCACTCCGTCTCCATTGTCCCTTCTGTGCGGATACGTACAGTGTCCCTCAGAACGGTTCCATAAGACCTTATAAAGAAACTAAGTGTCCTCTTGATGACTTTGAACTTGTTCTGTGGACGCAAGGAGCCAAGGGGAAGGTATGATTTATAAACTCTGCTGATTACTTATAATTAGTTGAGTAATTTAATCCCACTTTTTTTATGCAGAGCATGGTGTTCTGTCCCTACTGTTACACAAATCCTCCCTTCCCGGGTCAGTGGCGAAACGCTGGATGTGCAAATTGTCCTCATCCTTCCTGTAGTTTCTCGTTGGCTGTCAATGGTGTGGACGCCTGCACTGAATGTCCTCGCGGAACTCTTGTTTTTGATGATGCTCATGCTCCAAAATTCCGTCTCTGCTGTAATCAGTAAGTATTCTTTCATCTGATCAACTGTTTATTTAAATACGATATATTTTAAAGAGAGTCCAGAAAGCGTGTATGAAGTGAAGAATTAGTGACTGGAAAGTTGAGTCCAACCGATTTCATTAAGATCGAGAAGTCAGATCAGACTGGCCCAGTGAGTTGACAGTCTTGTATTCCTTACCTCTGCAATTCAGATTAACTCGACCACGCAGGTCTTGTGGACACAAGAGTCTGAAGTGTCGAACTGAAATATTAAGAACGGGTCTACTCACATGGGAAATAATTTGAAATATTTACAAGGAAGAATATGCTTTCATGACAAACTACTTTCAAATGGAAATGATTGAGGGATATTTACTGGAAACCCAATTAAATTTTAAAATTAAAAGCTCATCCTGAAATAGATGCGCTTCAACCTGAAGATATCTGAAAATTATAGTAGGTTTAGGTGTCTACCATGTGCTAAGAGGTCAACGTGTACGTCGGGCAATTTAGAGATAACGAGGTCAACGCTCATCGGTACACTCTAATTGATGTGGGGAATGAACCGCATTGGTTAATTCTGGTCTAAAAAAGTGAGAGATGGTAGAATGTGGGTTTCCCGTAAGTGAGATTCCAGGATATCTTCTCTTTTTTAAAGTGGTGTAAAACCTTTCTATAATGGGTTTGGGAAGTTACAAGTGTATTTGATGTATATAAATCACCGTTACCTGCTTAGATGCTAATGTTATTTCTCTACCCGAATGCAGTTAGCAGCAATTCATCCTTTTGATCAATAGCGTAGCGCTCTATTTCATGCTTATCCATTTTTTCAGCTGCCCCGCCATAATCCTCCTCTCCGATGCAGTTAAATCCGCCGCAGTGCGTAAAGCCACTTGTGAACAATGCACAGCTCGTCATCTTACCCTTCATATCGATACCGTAAGTGACGTTTACCTATATCCCTTTAAGAGGAATCTTTCTTATCTAAATTACAAAAA
Organism: Hymenolepis microstoma; assembly: GCA_000469805.3. NCBI lineage: Eukaryota > Metazoa > Platyhelminthes > Cestoda > Cyclophyllidea > Hymenolepididae > Hymenolepis > Hymenolepis microstoma. The sequence continues at coordinate 368,324 of LR215995.1, read as the reverse complement.
ATTGTTCTCCTATTTTTTATTGCAGTCCAAAGTGAAAAGCATTGGTAGCAATGGCGATTGTGAGAGTGAGATGCCATCAAAGTTCACGGGTTGCATCTTCTGCTCGGAGAATATGTCTAAGCTACTGTCTGTTAGAAAAGCGACAAGCAACTTCAACATTTCTTCTGCGTCAAACAATTCGTTCAACGCACGAGGCCGCGGACGGGGACGTGGTGGCATTGGTGGTACCAGAGGAGGTTCACGAGGAGGAAGTGGGAGAGGTGGTGGTGGAGGTCGACGGTAATTTTTTACACTCTTCCCTCTCACTTACGAATTATTCCCTCTGATTTCTCCCTTTCTCTTTGTAAGCTTCTTAATAATATAAATGCTCTTTTGTGCCAAATACATACTATGTTACTGCGTCCTCCTGTTATCTTAGCTGTTAGAAGATAAGCACAAGTTAATGCTAAATTGTAGCTGGGTGACCCTAATGACGATAACAAGAGTATCTCTAACCAAATCGAATGTACGATTGCATTAATAAAAGCAATTGAGCACAAGCCTTCGCTTTTGCACATCCACTTAGACTTCCATTCTCTTGCGTTGAAAGACTTTCTCAACTCTCAATGAGACCCTAAACGAAGTTGGAGATATTGATGATTCCCAAAGTTTTAAGCCGATATTAATTTGATTTATTTCTTTTAAAACAAGTCATGTTTGCGCTTATACTTTTGTTCAATCCTCACAACTGGTAAATATTGGTTATCGATTTTTCCTAGCCCTTCCCTATAATTCGGAATTCGGCTGGTGAAGAGCTACGTGGGGAGGGGGGCTTCTGGCGACAACAAGACTGTAGGTGCGAGTACTCGATTCTTCCTCTAACTCCCCTCCTTTTCCTGACTTTCTCAACTTTTCATTGTCATCACATAATATGATTTATTTAATCTCAGCCCTTGTCGTTGTGATTTTAAAACATTAATCTTGTTCTCCTTCCCTCGGTAATTATTGTTTTATGTTTCATGACTAGATGACATTTTAGATTTTACCATTGTTTAATTGACTAAATGTTTTAAAATAGATAGAGCTTCGGATTTACTTTGCATGGGATTTGTACTCGATACTGTTTATGATTGTAAATAGTCCTTTAAACGTAGCTTATTTGAATATATTTTATTTAGGATTAACGTTATCCGAAGTAATATTGCTTTATTTTTCCCATAATTACGAAATGAATACTAAATCGAAGTTTATTTGCACAACTGTGCTACCATTGTAGCGGAATTTTGTGGTGTAGCGATAATGGTACTCGTCCATTTGACGAATATGTGATAATTGGTATTATTAAATGGTATTTTGAAAAAGTTGTTTTTTTATAGTCTAGAGATTCGTCTTCTATAATATCGCGTCATTTTGTTCTTAAGTTTATAATCCTTCCTCAAAAAACTTGCAGACTGTATCGTTTTCTTTTCCAACCGAAAAATGACTCACCCACGCACCTTTAATAAAACGATTTACTTATTAGAATAAATGTAAATGTACAATAAGCGCTAATTTATTAATGAGTAAAAGGAAATACAGGAGGGTTTTCTAATAAGTATTTTAGCAAAAGAAGGTGCTGGAGATACCAGGTACCCATTCTTAATGGCAATTTTTTTCCAAGGCTCCAGTTTGTGCACTGATGGCGTAATGATCACATTTTGTCCCTATCAACCATAGAGATAGTAGAATACCATTTTCCTTTCAAAACTGTTCGAGACCATTTCTTACTTTCGTTTAGTGGGATTAGGAAACCAAATCTCATGAATGTAAAGATCTATTTTTGCATTCAGAATAATTTTTGATCAAACTCTTCTTTACATAAACAGGGGGTTACATATTGTTATGAATTAATGTGGTACCAGTATGAAACACTTAGTCAGCATAGTTAGAACCACAAATCTCTGTTATAGTAGTAGCAACTGGATACAAATGCCTTGGAACATTTTTTTTCACTGGTGAGTATCCAACTGGACATCTATTTTCTCTCTTCCTGTAGGTACAAATAAACCCAATCTCTTCTTTCTCTGGTGCTGCTGACAGAATGAACTCCTTCCCGACACCATATTCATCATTTTTATTCGGCACAACAACAGGCCAAAATTTTTCCAGCTTTTTTTGAGGTGTATGAAAAACCACGTCGTCATTTTTGAACATTTTTTTCGAATGGTCTCCAATCAAGCTGGATTTGGCAGGAATCCAAATGCAAGAGGTATTTTGTGGGACACATTTTGGATCCTTTAGATATCCATCAATCCAGAAATAGGTGTTAAAACTCATATAATGAAAACTCAGTAAATGGTTAAGCATATCTCTAGTGGTTTTTAATTCAGTATCCCCCATCCAGGCCAATCTTCCTCCTGGATAGATTGCTTCACAAATTTTGATAGCCTTAGAACGCGGTACTCCAATTGAGGCAAATATGGCATAGTTAAATTTCCCACATTTGCCATCATAATCTGCTCCACTAAAGTTATAATCAGGTCTGGAATCGGAATAAACTGATTGAACTGTTAAGAGGATGAAGACAATTCTTGAACATCCCATTTTACCAGTGCGGTAAATTGCGTACTAATTAACTGGAACAAATAAAAAACAGATCGAATTATATGCATGTATTTTTCTATAATTGAGACTGATTAATTTATGAATCGATAATTAAATCATCTTATTTGCAAGTCCATTTACATGTATAAGCATTGAATTGAGTTCATTGTATCGATTTTCTCATAAAATAATTGATAGAGAGGGAGGGGGGGGGGGGGGGAGAGACTATGCGGGGTTTATTTCAGTTGAGATTTGCGTAAGTGCTGTTATCTCATAGTTCCGATCGATCCCGTGTTCTACTTAGAAAGTAATAGTGAGCGAATAAGGCAATAGCCACAGCCACCAAAACAGGCACAACTACACTTAGATTTTGGATAACTGAGGCGGAAAAAGCTGACGTTTGTAACGTTCTGCCGGCCCAAAATCTGAAATTCCTGCAGTTGCTGATGCGACCGTCGAATGGATTCAGATCTTGGTAGCTGCGAACCGTACACAAGCTTGGATTTTCTTTGAAAAATCCACTTGAAGTAGATCGATATTCCGGCATGATCATGGAATATCATCTGCTTTTAGTTCGGTATTACTTCCTTAAAAGGTCTCAACGTTATGATTGAATATGCTTGAATACCCTTTGCATTTTGTTATATTTTCTCTCAGTTGATAGTAAAACGTCTTCCTTTCTCGAAAAAGCATTAGTTTAAAACAAGATATCGAAATTCTCCTTATTTCTTTTATTTTTCTCATTATAATTAAAATGGAAGTTTTGAAAGATTAGAACAAATTATTGCAAACAACAAATGATGTTGAACGTAGTATCTTACAGTATAGCCACTTGAACAATGCCGGAAGTGGCGTTCGAATAAACTCCACTTATCATTGAATGAATAGACTAAACCAATAGGGAACCGAAATGTTATATGATCGGCGCTGTAGAACGGTATGGGAACGGGTTAAACGTAATTTCACGCAGCTCTGCTAACATCAAAGTTACTGACATTCCATCTTTGCTATGCTAGAACTGAGAACCGCGTCCACCATGTAAGTTCATTTGTCTTCTTAACTATTTGAAGAAAAATGAAAATTGAAAGGTCAAGAAGGTCAATTAGAACTGGACTTCGTTGACAAGCATTTGCTACTATCATGATTTTGAATTTTGGAATATGAAAAACCCATTTAGTGAATTCTGCAAGATTCTCTAATACCCTGACTTTACTCTTTTAGATCCTCTTCCGATTGTTATTTGCTTTAGTTGCCGTATTATGATGTCAGTTCCTTTTTACATTATTGAAATAGTAGAACAACAGCAATCATGTGGGAATGAAGGCAATTAGCCATCACATTGACCTGATGGAGCCTATGACTCCAATAGGGGTAAGCCCGCGAGAAATGCGTTTAAGTAAGTAATAGTTTATTAATTTTAATTTCCTACAGTTAAAAGTGATTGGCTGCTGAAATTTATGCCTCGGGTACTAAGAGGAAACGCAAATATTTCTGCTTCATAAGTATTAAGCGGTTTGGATAGGATGATTTAAAACATTCAGACGTCTCTACTTCATGGAGCCTCACTTCAATGGAGTCTGAGCGAAAATAATGAACGATTCCAATATATATATATATATATATATATGTGTGTGTGTGTGTGTGTGTGTGTGTGTGTGTGTGTGTGTGTGTGTGTGTGTGTGTGTGTGTGTGTGTGTGTGTGTATGTGTGTGTGTGTGTGTGTGTGTGTGTGTGTGTGTGTGTGTGTATGTGTGTGTGTGTGTGTGTGTGTGTGTGTGTGTGTGTGTGTGTGTGTGTGTGTGTTCAATTAAATGGATCGCTCAAATAATCAACGAAAATGTAAAAAGCTTGCTTTTTTAATTAATTAAGTTTTCACAAGTAATACGTTCCATTACATGTTCGGCATCTAAAAGGCTGCACTGATATCTTGAAAATTTAAGTAGGGCTATTCTGCTGATTTATCAAGGATGAATGACTTTCAGCGTAAGTAGAACGCCCAAGTGAAAATCACAGAGAGAAGTCCTAGTTGGAGTGATATAAGGGAGACAGGGTCAAGCCAAAGCCCTCACTTGCACTTCTTTCTCTTCTTGCAACTCATTACGTTTTTATTAAATATGTGCACCACGCATATTTTTTTAACGATAAACGAAAAATCAGTTATCCGCTTAATTATTAAAGTGAACGAGTACAGTTGTCACGCATGTGAGTATGATTTTCTTCAGTAATCACGCGCCATTAAATTCACTTTACTGTCCTTCTTTTGAAGTAGAATATTGGATAATTTACGTACTATTTTTATTTCTGAAAGTACTTTAAATGATTATAATCAAGCAGAGACTTTATGTTTCTTCCGTATGTCCATATTAGGAAGCCAGATAATATCACAATTAGTCCAAACGAACATATCAGAAATGTATTTGTGACAGTATTCCTGGGTTTTCTACTTGCACACACCTCCTTTACAATTCCATCCCTTGTGTTTCTTTTCTTTCCAACTCGGAGTGCTGCTGAGAGTTCGTTGAGGATGGAAAATTCCTCATCAATTAGTCTTCTTCGTCGCCTTCGTGACGGTCCTCGTGACGAGGGAATTTTGCACGCAAAGCAAGGTTTGACACAAATATCGTCATAGGAATCTTCATCGAGGAAGTCGTATTTATGGGGCATCCTAAGTTAACTTCACGTCTAAGTCACCAATGTATTTAATGTCCACGCAATATTATCGATTTTGTCGAGTGACCTACATAGATATGTTAGATATAAATTACGAAAAATCGGTCTAATAATTAATTAAAGTTCTGTTTTTGGGACCTTAGAAACACCTAGGGAGTTTGCTAAAAATTATCATAACTGTGATGGTGGTCTACAATATCTGAGACCACAAGTTTGCTGTACAATGAACCAATGAGCCATAGCCATTTTTATAAAAGCAGAACAAATTTACCGTGAAATATTTTGGACCTTCTTATTAAGAGAATAAAAGATGAAAATTTAAGATGCAAAGCCTTATTATATATAATCCAAATGTACGTTTGAATTCATCACTCTAATAAATCGAGTTCCTAGGTCAAGGATAACATCGTTTCAATTGGATGAAGCTTTTGATTCACACAGTTACTCGTAACCGGAAATGACTTTGCTACTTGTCTATTGTGTATAACCGTCTGATAAATAATAAATGAGTTATTTTGTCTACGCCTTATGCATTATTTAAGACAAATGCATTGTTTTATTAAAATAATTATATTTATTGACCTCTGCTATTATTTCTTAATTATTTTCCTTAGTGCCTCCATTTATTCTTACGTTTTAGAATTTTTAATAATATGTTTTACTTGCTTGTACTATTCGCATTGTGCATACCTTCTAACGTTAATTCAAGAACGGAGTATGGTAATTAAATACAATTTTTTTGTGATAAATTATTCCTTTAGTTAATGCATTGGAGTGTTTTCAGAGTCCTCAAAATCCCATCCGATTTGACAGTGTGGTTCTCTCGAGTGAAAGCAGTCGTGGTAGCGTTAAATGCTACCTAGATTGCACCCATAGTGAATATTATCTTTCCGTCCGGATTACTAAACTCGATCTTCAGGGCAACTGCCCCACCTTCACCATTTCTGAATATTCAACGCTCATGATAGCTGAAACATTAGAATCGCCAAACTTTCCTGCTATCAGTATTTATAAACCCGGCGATGCTAATAAACTGGTAATTCGATCATTTATTATTTTTAGAATGTCTCATAAGAATATTTGAAGGTATATTTTTGCCAAAATCCACTTCTGATTGGTTTTAATTAAGCCTAAAGTATATCAAATAAAGATTTATCTAAAAAATCTCGACTCTTTCTCCGAGAGTCTTTAAACGTTTGAGCGCACCTTCAACAATGATCCTCACCTACAATTCTAGGGGTTTTCATTTAATTGCAGTTGAGATTCATGCTACGATTGGAGCTATTTTATACCTTAGATCATCAGCTGCTATTGATGTTTTAAGATGGAGATCTACATTTACTTTCCGTAAATTTTACCTAGATCTTTCAACAATTCAACATATATGTCACTTTTCTGAATAGTAACGTTTTTTTTACTATTTGTTAATGCAAATTTTTCAATATCTCATTGGCAAAGGTTTAATGAATTCCAATTATGTATTTAAAATACTAAGTTTAGTTAGTCACATTATTGTTTTCTGAGGCTATGTTTATTTGATCGATATTGGGCAACTCACAATGGCAATTATTGTTTAAACTGGTTTGAAGAATTTTTTGAAATAGGTTTGGAGCCCCTTACTAAAGATCTAGTCTTGTAGTCAAAATCGACATGTACTTTGCAAAAATTCATAAATTTTAACTCTATCAACTTTATTATTGTGCTCCAACTTCTATTCTAGTTGAAAATTGTGAAGATGGCTTAACTTAGCTGCTCCTAACCACTTCCATTTTTCCGTTCGATGCAGTCTATCCAATTATTTCGCCATTTCTATCTTATTTCATATTCCCACAAGAGTTGCACATTTTTTTCGATAATTTTAATTGGATTTGTTTGTTTATTCGCGTTAAAGTGTAGCTGTTTGCTTGTAGCATAGATTTACGTTTAGTGGCGCCGTTGACAGATTACGATGCTTCCAATCATCTCATGAACATCTGATCTTAGTTGATATTATTCCTAGTTCTAACTTGAACGAATTACATTAATTTAAACCAATTTAGGCGTTTTTGGTGCCAACACTGTTGACCGACTTGATTTTTCTGCGAATGCGTGGGGATTTTAAGTCCCGAGTCTGACCTACAATGTTTTTTCTAGGCCAAGGCCACATGCAACGACAGTGCCGGTTTCGTCAACAAGGTAATTCAGACTTCGACGCCGGGGCGAAAGTTAATGGTCGAATTCGATTCCGGCAGTGTGGGAAAAGTCAATTCCTTTGAAATCACCGTCACCCCATACTGTACGTCCCTTTATTTTGGAAGAGAAGGGGTAAAAGACGAATATAACAAAGTGGGTAGGGGTCAATATATCTATTAGGTCTACAACTTTGCTCCCGCTGTTTTTTTAATTTGAGCCTTTATTACAGCAAAACAATTACATACATTAAGTTTCAAAGTATTGTCCATCGTTAGCTACCACTTTGGCCCATCTCTTGGACAGCAGGCGAATCCCGCGGCGAAAAATTCGTCATCTTTCTATAAGATCCATGAGTCGATCCAATTTTGCACTTCTTTATACGAGCTGAAGTGTTGGCGAGCCAGGCCGTGTGCCTTTGAGCGGGGTGAGTGAGGTGAAAAGGAGACGGAGCAACATCTGGGGGAGGGGGGGGGAGGGGTACGATGGCGGGTGAGGTGAAATTTGCCATTTCAACGTTTCGAGATATGTTTCCCTCACCACTTTAGCCCATCTCGTGAGGTCTAGCATTATCATGCTGTAAAATAACCTTATTGTGTCTCTCCTTGTACTGTGGCCGGTTTTCTTTTTCCTTGAGCACGGCTCAGGCGCATCAGATGAGCGTTCTATAACGCTCACCTGTGATAGTTTCAGACGGTTTCAGAAGCTCATAATAAATTACGCCAAGTTGGTCTCCCAACCAAACGCAAAGCATAAGCAAACGGATGACTTTAGAGCCATGGATATTCGGGCGAGGTGTTGATGTAGCAGTATGCCCACCGGGCAATTCCTATGATTTTCTGGGCTTGGGGTGGGTTATTGTAAAGTACCCATTTTTGACACGAGTTGTCCCCAGTAACAATACGATGGAGAAATTCCTTTCGCGTTTGCCTTCCCAGCAGCTGTTCACAATCAAACAAACATCACTCGACAGACGTCTCTTGGTTTCAACTCGTGGGGTACCCAATATCTAAATATCCCCCTGTCTTAATCATTCTCAATTGTTTCAGGCTTTTCGAAATTGCTTGCTGACTGATACTCACCCAATGATTGTGATAATTCTTCTTCAGTCTCACACGAGTCTTCACTAAGAATCTCTCGCCTCCAATTCTGCATCTTCAACAACTTTTTCCTCTTCACCACTATGCCGGCACCACTTCGACAGCAAAATCACCACTCACCACTTTAAACTTTGGAACCATTCCCACCGACACGTTCTGTCACTAATAGCCAGCCGTTTTACCATAAGTATCTGAGATAATCCGGTGAGCCTCAGCCAGTCCGCACTTAGTTTCATATTGAAATAAAGAAGGAATGCTTCTCAAAAATGATGAGAATTCGGTTTCAATTCGGACATTTAATTACAAATGTTATTATTATGCGAACACAAATTAAGTTGTATCAAAGTAGGGTTATATTTGCAAATGTCAAAACAAAGTGTTCGACATCTGTGATTAATATATTTCAACGACTATTGACTACTACCACCATCTTTCGGAAAGCGAAGGGAGCAAAGATGTAGACCTAATACTTAAAAGATTTCAGTCATTACTTTCCAAAGGAACCAAAACGATATATTCTTCAATTTTAAGGCTCTGTTAGCATTTACCAATGATAATAAGCGTGGTTCGAACCGACGTTATTTTGCTAAAATTCCTCTTAATGAAACCTTTTTGCGGTACTATATAATTAGTCAAGCTATTTTAAGCGTTGTCGTAGCAAATTTAAAAAAACACACCAGAATTACTTGTACATTTTATAATAATGGGACTTGCACCTTATGTGCTAAACTTCTTGGTTGCTATTGACGATATTTCCCTTCACGCAAATATTTGGCTTCTAATTTTAACAAATCCTTTGTTGATTTGTTGGCAATGCTTGCAGAAAGAAACTAGTTATTTTTACTGTATTGCATTGACTTTCGAAAATAAATATGTAGAAGCTTTTGAAATTATTTCTGTTGCGATAAAATTTACTTTCAGTTAATTGGTTTTGGCTCAGTGAATTTGAAGGACGATTATTTCAATAATGTTTGCAATTTGGTCCATTCGAGTTTACCGGACGGAAGTTGGTGAAATTTTTAATGTCTCATTTTGTGTGAGGATGGACCTTTTCTTAATGAGTTCGCTATTGTAATAACAGTAGTTTTGAGTCTTGGAAGACAGTTCTGATTATTTAAATCTTCGAATTCGACAAACTGCTTTCTGGACTACCTTATGCATCAAAAACTGTGATGTACTGGTGAATAATCTCTTAATAACCGAAAAAAAACTGTTAAGTGTCTCAGTCACTTTGGATAATTGTTCTTTGAAAAACAATTAGCCAAATTGTCTGAGCCAGTATCCCTTCTGCAATTACAAGTAAATTAGCGGCTTTCGTTTTGTGCAAAAGGATTGGTATGGTTAAGGTGTAAATCGAGCTGATATTTAAAGGAATAGCACGCTTGATGATATGCTGAAATTTTAATTCGGGGGGAGGGGGAGGGGGGGGGGTGAATTTTAACCCTAGTTGTCCCCCTTTAACGAAAACTTGATTGCCTATTTTTATGGCCTTTGGTGTAAAAATACCCTTTTAAACTTTCGGTCATGAAGAAGCATGTAATAGGAGATCGGGTGGGGATTGAAAAATACTTCCTTCAAAATCTGATTTTTCATGGTGCTTCGGTTGATGTTCACAAGCCACAATGTTGACTTACCAGATGACTGAGTTGCCTTTCCTTGGCAGAGATATTAATCAGCATTATTTGTGTGATTAAGCATTTTTTAAGTAAACATCTTTTCTAACACCTAAGATAGTGGCCCAATCCTAGTCATTTTCTGAATTTCACTCGCAACATTTTATGCTATTTCAAAATCATGTCTACTTATATTTCGATAGTAAGCATCTCTATCTGCCTTGTAGATCTTGGAACTTCATACAGCTGTCCGGCGGATCATTTCCGGTGTTTCAATACTAAGGACCACTGCATTCCCGACAGTATAACCTGTGATGGTGTTGACAATTGTTTTGATAATTCCGATGAGTCAAACTATTTATGTAAGCTAACTGCTTTTAATGCTCCAAACTGTAATTCTATTCATTCATCTCATGCAACTAACTGCCTTCTCATGCTTTTGCCCTCAGGTACCGGACGAATAGGAAATCTCCCATTACCTCTCTTCATTATCCTGGTTATCGGTAGGCTAGCCTTGTGCAGTGTTATCATGTTTAAGTTTGTTTTAAAGAGAGAATTAAGCCGAAATGCCTTACTTTTTTGGCGCCGAGGTAAATTTGATTTGGAGTAATTTTTTCCCTGAGGAGTCATAATTGCAGTAGATTGCAACGCTAATATACCCTGACTATACTCAGTAATCGCCATGGCAGCAATAGAGGAAACAGACCCTTGGCGCGAAACACGTTTATTTGGGCTGGGCGCGTGCAGTGTGTGTACAGACAGGGAGCTTAGTCATTATTATCAAATGGCGTGATTGTGCTAAACTAAACGAGGACTATATTGATTGGCAGTTGGGTGTCTGTTCTCCGCGCTCACGACCGCACTTATTCTCTACGCGAAGTTGCACGTTCGCACCTTCGTGTCTGTCTGAGTGCGCATGAGACTGCTCTGTTCAGACAAGATTGTGTTATCTCCGAGGATTCTCGGAGGACAAATATGAAAAACCACGTGATTCAAATAAAAACTTGTGGTATTAGGTCTAAAACTCATTGAACAAACTTTAGTGATTTATGCTATAGAAAAATAAAGTTAGCTATTTCCGGGCTATTATAATAAAATGAAAAATTATCTTGGCTAACCACTCAAACTATTAAATGTTCACTAAGCTTTGATCATCGTGACCACGAAATAATTTCTCATTATATTTGAACTTCAGAACAGCGAACACTTGAGTATATCTCGGTTAAGTAAAATATTCCGGAATTAGGTGAGTTCAGAATTCAAGTGAAGTAGATGTCTTGAAATAGTGGCCTATTTTTCTTTACTTCCACATTTAAAAGTGAGAAATTTTGCTCTGGCTAATCTGAGGTTATGCTCTTCATGTGCCCTTGTCCTTAAATTTCAAGTCGAGACGTGCAGTTCTAAAAACAGGCAAAAAATTGAGAATGTCGGTGGATGGAATTTTTCGTTTACTATTTCTTCTTCAAGATTTCACTCTTAAGCCAAATTTCAAACTGATTTCAACCTTTTAATCCTTGAAGCCCTATAGATATTGAGATTCAGGTAAATCTTTTTGCTCTTTACAATCGGGATCTTAATGATTTCGCAATCGCCCTCACTCCTTCTCCATAAATTTAAAATAAAAAAATTACATATTTCGCCCCTCAAATTGTCTTTTAGTGTGATTATTTGCTAATTTTTATTCGATAAAATGGACGGTAGAAGAAATGCACTCTCCGAGCGATGGCCAGTAATTTCAGCATGCTATCCTGTTTTTGCTTCACAGTTGGAGTTCTCTTTCTGTTGGCACTTATCACGGGTGTGGCGATCTACCTTCGCCGTCGGCACATTCGTAAACAGCACAACAAGCCTGAGCAAGTTTTGCCTATTTTATGACTAATTTTTCGTCCTTTCACTTGTTAATAGTTTAGCTATTATAGGAAGATAAACATTTTCTAATGCCCTTTATATTGTACATTCTAGAGTTATTGACATGAATATACTACGAGGACAATCCGCAGTTCAAGAACGTGAGTCTCTTTTTCCTTACCATTTTTTATTATTTGCACCTGCCAGACTTGTTCCATGGGGTTTGGCTAGTTGGCACTCGTTAAGCTCTCAACCTCGAATTTTGCTTAACTTCTCCTCTTGCGATTGTTGAGGAGTTTAAAGCTTTTTTTGTTCGACCTGCATCATGACTTCAACATTTTTTAAATGCCATAGGTTTACATCTTAGATACATTAAATAACGTAATTCATTTGATGAAAATGGTAAATTACAATTGAAGGCGTAGGGAGAGAGAGAGAGAGAGAGTAAGGTTTTGATTGAAGAAAATTATTACAAATAAGTTGATAAAGGATCGACTAGAGAGAAGAAACTGGGAAAAGGAAGAGGAGACGACCATGTCGCTCACGCCACAAGCGGACGTGACAAGGCGAAATGCGGTCAGGTGTAAGTTCTATACACATATGCATATGCATATAGCCATTTCTTCGTCGGGCTTCATTGCCATTTATCCACCTGTTTGCAGGTAGCTGGTGATTAAGTTCTTTGAATGACGGATCCACCCTTCTGGTTGACGTGGTCGTTAGCTCAGCTTAGTTTCGTCTTATTTCTCAGTCAAGTTTCTGCTATTTTAACAAGTTTAACAAGGAAAACGCGTTAAACTAACAGTTTATTGGTGACGTTCCCCAACGCTTTCCTAATTTTTTCCCCATTTATCGTTCAGTCCCTTCGATTCTGAATGTATTAGCTGGTGTCCAGGTAACACCGATTACAACTTGTTATATTGTATTAAGATGGCAAGCAGGCAAGAGCTAGTGTTTCTGTATTATCATGCGTAGTTTCGCTCTTTATTTTATTATTGAGGCATTAATTAATGAATAATTGAAGAAATTGGAAATCGTTTTTTTTTGTAATTTTCTAATAATTTTCCCATGATTGTGTAGTGCCTACCTTTTCTCCCCTTACTTTTCAGCTCTTATGCCTCCACCACCAGCGCCGCAACAGACGATCTAGTCACCCAAATGTCCTCTTCCCTTCTATTTATCTCTACTGGCAACTGTTTTTCCCCACTTCTACCCTCTTTTATTGTCTCTCTGACAGTTTGCTGCTTTGTATTTTTTCTACAGCTCCTTCTGTTGCCTTTGTCTTGCTTCAATCTATCGCAAGACTATCGCTACTGCGCCTCCTTTTCGCTACTGGTTGTGGGGCGAGATAGACAAAGAATAACACTGAATGTCGCATTTTCACTACTTCATTTTGTCTTGTGTTTCGGGTGGGGATGGGGAGGGGAAGGGATATTTTTAAAATTAGATGGGGTGCTACTCAGGTAGTAAATGTTACTCGTGTTTGTCAGCGAACCTATTTATCATGATTTAACGTCCGATATTGATAAGCGGTGCAGTAGCAACGCCTTAAATCTCGCACAACTTATCAACACTCAAAGTGATGAAATAGAGGAAGGAGTTGGGCTGAAGGCGATAATGAGGTTAGTTTGCATTAAAAATGCTTTTGAGTAATTCATCTTTCCGCACTGGTAATGTCTTTCGTGTGGAGAGCTTGTTGACTAAGTGATTTAGTTTAATGGTCGATCGTGTTATCACACAATTCACTTGTTTCAACTCAGCTCAGAAGAAGTGGAGGAGAACAGCGGTAATCATTTGGTTATAAAGAGTAACCGATGTGACGACTTTAGGCCGCCGCTGTGACCTATTGCCACGCATCTTCTTAATACTACAACGGCTGGCTTGGAAAATATATTCGCCTGATAAAAATACATATTACTGTTTGGATTCCTTAAATCTTAAGTATATGGTCAATGCTTATATGTCCATCATTAAGTAGCAAGAGAGGAATAATCCCGTTAATGCTCTCATTGACTGCCTGTGGAATACGAATAGTTCTTGCTGCAACGAATTTGAATTTGATACCGTTCTAGCAGGTAGATCTCGTCTTAGCAAACAGAAGGGTTACATGGACGAACAAAGGTAAAATATGGCGGGTTCAGGGGAAACTATTGATAAAGTGCATCGCTTCTTACGGAAGATAGACGAATGCAAATCGTCATTGCAACTTGAATTCACAATTTCATCTGGTTTCATTTTAGGCCAAGTATTAATCATTTCTTCTGATCAGCAGTTTTGATTAATAAAATATGGACGTTACGCGTGAAGTGGGCAACCTCGCTTAACGTTGGTTCCACTAAAAAGTACACCTCATGAAGGTATTACTCACCAGAACAAACAAGCGAGGAATCTTCCCAAACGTTATTGTTGTAATCTTAAGCACAACCACCAGTACAATAATAGTAATTGGGAAGTTGTGTCAGCCAGATAGTCTACTATTTCCGTTGAACCCCGAACCCACAAGAATGGGGAGAATTGTAACACAAAGGAGATCTTTCTTTAAGCATTGTAATCATACAGCTGAATACTTTGATTTATTGGCAGGCAGTGAGGATATTTCATAAGCAGAAGAAAAAAAGCAGAAATAGAAAGATATCAGATTCGAGGTATTGCAAATAAATTAATTTTTTGAGTTTAATAAAAGGACGTGCCGTAGGTATAGTGGGTGAAACATTCAATAAAGTCGGTTTCAGAAATGGAAGGCGTGCAAAAGCATGAGACATAACCCTGACAAATATAAGCATTTTTTTGCAAAATATTTCACTGTTACACCACCAAAACGACCAAGTAGAACATCGAGGGTTGGGTTGAGAGGTATTATCTCAAATTTTGACATTTGTCTAATTTCGAAGAATTTTGGTGTTGATGTCGTTCAATTTTGATGGCTGCTAGTGACTTTAGTTAAGAAATATCCAAAACAAGCGACATTTCGGTAACATGGATTGGATTTAAATGAGGTTTGAACATATTGTTTGTAATTCTCTACTCTTCCTTCAATTGTTGGAGTTGAAGTTCTAAGAACCGACGTCACCAATTTGGGAATTTCCAAATTATTGGAGCTAGTGAACCAAAATTAGACTGTAGAACCTAATACGTCTTGCAAATGGCAAGCTGGACTGTAATTGGAAATACACAGGCAATCTACATGAGCCAATTTGACAATGAAACGTGTGAAGGCAAGAGTACACTTGTAATTTAAGTGAAATGGGATGGTTATAGATACTCAAAATTGATAAACTCGAAGCGACACGCCAGATGGAGGTTATTCGTTCTTCTAAACTTAAAGAGGCCTGTAGACGTTGGAGAATTTATCTTAATATAACATAGTCAAAAGTGAACAATCTAAACTGTTCATTATAAGCTGTAGTCTATCTTACCGACATTCTTTATTTCAACTTAAAATAATACTTTACCATTTTCTTCTCTAAGCGCTAACGCCTTTTTCCGTATCTTCTCTGCTCCATCAATTTTTGTGAGAGAGAGTTTATTCTCTCAAATACAGCTAAGGGTTTGTTGAGCAATACAACGACCATTAAGTGGTGATCGACTGAGAGGTCTCCGAGCTCACGACTCACCTTTAAGTCTGAGTGCGTATGAGATTCTTTGTTCAGCCATAGTAGTGTTGTGTGCTCTACGCAGTCTCGTTTTAATTTCCAGTTGAAACTGAGAAAGCAGATACAATTTTTAAGAAAATATTTCCCTTCCTGCTTACTGACTCAATAGACTAGCTGTATTTCCAGGATATATCTACGAATTGCTTATAATGTAAGGAAATTTCGGACTTTGATAATCAAATAAAATTAGTAGTGAAAAGGGGAAAGTAAGAGATTGGGCAGTGCTCTGCAAACATGATCTTAAAATATATCAATTTTTAAGATGGAAAGTTGCTTAAATAGTGATCTCAAAATTCATGATATACAAACGGTTTACAGAGTACTCAGATCTGTGGAGTATACAGCGCTACCAAGGCAGACAATGGGGATCTAGCTAGCTAAAGCATGCTCGTACGTGGGCACGAGCCATCTACCGTGTATCGATCAAGTGGGAGTGTGTGTGCTGAGCACCTAATATTAGCGTAGTGCAGCGTCAATTGTAGTCAATTCCTAAGTACTTTTGGAGTGACCTCTCTTCACACGGTACCCATCGCGTTCTCACTACTTGCGGTGCAGCTTAGCTAATTTTGAACAATTTAAGTAAGAGGCCTCTGAATGAGGCTAGTTGCACTAATTTGGAGCTTGTTGGACTTCAAAGTGGAGCACATCGTTTTAATCCAGGGCCTATAATTAAAAAACGGCAGATAAATTTCTCGAAATATCGACTGGAATTAAATGATTGCATATAATTATATGTCGAACCAGCAATTCTCTACTCAGACAATTAAGTTGTCGACTTCCATTCTCGCAGTCGCGTCTGAACATGTAAAATATTTACACAACCTTTGCTAAGAGTCGAAAAATTTACAGTTTTTTTCACCTTCTTTCTGGAATTGAGCTATTTTGAGCACTTCTTAACTTAAATGTGGAGAATCTACTTTATTTTACAAAGAAATTTGAAGTTGCTAATTGAATTTACCTGACAAACTTTGACAAACATTATTTATTTTGCCAATATTTTTAAAGGATACTTCAAAACCGCCATTACTACTATGGCTAATTGACAACTCCAATTAAAAAAGCATATTTGATCAAAACTACCCTCTTAAAATCTCAGATTTGCTAAACATATTGCTTCAGGCAGTCAGGACAATTTTGTTGGTTCAAAGAAATGGCTTATAGTCATTTATCTCTGACAATTTCGAAGCTGATCTGCTATTCGGGATATAAGATTTGGAGCCAAAAAGTCAGAAAGCATCGCTTCTGAATAGTCTTGAAATTTATTTAAGGTCAGATGATTTTCAAAATAAAGTAGCTCTTATTTTGGTAATGTCAATTTAAAATAAGAAAGTATGGAGTGGTCAATTAAGGATTACACGAATTGATCACGAAGCAAACAGCAGCAGCAAATTTTTTAGTGGTTGAATCGTCAGTTTGATTTTTCTTTCGAACTCATACAAATTTCTTGACTAATTAGAAAATTTAAAAACACTTTATTGCTATTTTTAGTAGATTAATTTTATCATGAGGTATTTCTAACTGACAGAATTATATTTCCAATGTCTATCATTAACCCCTGGGTGACCCTAATTCCTGACGTAGAATTAAAAATAGCTCCATGTTATTATTAAGAAAAATGCAAATTCATGCTACAAGCAACCACTGAGTATAATCACCTGGCCAGTTAACTCTAAATATCAAGAATAGAAACTCACTGTCATAACCTTCGAGCGCCATTACTTTGACCTCCTAAAAATTACTGGGAAATTCAGTGCAATTAGAATTCAATCAGAATTTGATGCCTTTATTTTCCTTTCTATGTCCGCCTTGTCTGTGCTCTTTTTCATGACAACTAGGTTTTTGAAATTCAACCATATGATATTAAATTTAATAAAATTAACTATTTCAATACAAAAACTTTTAAAAGGCTAAATTTTCTGACCTTTGGACAATCCTTATGAATTAAATAAAGTTTTGTTAGCAGAAATTAAAAAAAAATAATTGATTACTTTTTAATTTATATCAAGTGAGCAGCAATAAACATGCCCAAATATGGACTCAATTTCGATATGAAATCTACAATAGTTTAGCCAACCAATAGCGAATAGTGAAAAAAGCATTTATTTTCACTCCAGAAGACCAGCAGTCCTGTCGCGCGTTTAATGAACATTGGCCATAAATATGCCAATCAAATAGATCACACTTTTATTTATTGCTTTCTGAATTAAAATAAGTCTGTTTCAAGAAATACCGTCTCCTGGAATCCGAGACAATAATTGCAGAGCTGATTTATGTTTGAAGATAGTAAGGAGGTTGGGGAGAAAGCTATTCGTCTCCAAGTTATCTTAAAAGGAGCAACGATGAATTACAATATCATCAACAATACTTGAAAACAGCCCGAATGCCAATTTTCGAAATAACTGTCAGAAAATGAAATAATAGGATGTAGAAGGATGGGGTCAAAAGTTAGAAACAAAAGCAGACAGAACACAGACAAGTGTGTGTGTGCATGGAAGACGTCAGGAATTTGTTTCGAATTATGGAGTAATGGGAAGGAAAATTGGCGCAGGAGGGATAAGGGATGATAACATTGTTATCATGTTCTAATTGCCTGGGAGGAGGGGGAGGGGGAGAGGAGGGAGGTGGGGGGAGGGGGGGGGCTAATTTCGTGAGCAAATGGAAGGAGGCGATACTTTAGCGCCACGGCTCGTACAGATGGATATCCTTTTGTAGGGACGCTATTAACTGATCTTTGTCTGCCATCTCCTTACGCAGTCGCTGTATTTCCTTTCTTTGTTCCAAAAAGGCTTCTAGTAGCTGAAATAATATATTGTTATATGTAAAAACTCGTACAGTAGTCTAAAATCGCGATCATTCAGCATAAGGCATGAGAACCTTTCAGGCAGTGGACAAAAAAGTTGAAATAATATCGTTTGTTATTAATAGTATGGCACTTGCAATCGCGTTAGCGCATAGTATCATTCATTACCTATAATTCACTTGCTAGTAAAACTGTTCACATAAAGTATATGTCTCTCTTTTCCAAACAGTTCTTTATTGTTCCATCTGTTTAATGCCGTTTGGAGTTAACTTCAATTCAGAAGACTAATTAAAGTTTAGTCTGGGTCCACTTGTCTTGAATACCATGAACGATTGGTACTCTTCTGCCTTTGAGTGCTTTGTGCAGTTACTTAAATCATTCCTGTGCTTAAAGCTATTCTTATTCCCTCCAAATCAGCTTTTGGTATGTAGATACTTCACTATACCTGAAGGCATTGCCAATTGATTGTGTGCTTGCTATAACCAGCAGTTTATTTCAGATAGATATTTTGGCTTTCATTCCTTCTGTGGTTGCAATATTACTTGTGTGTGTGCGCAAGCTAAGCAAAGACGAAGTTTTTAAATTAGACAAGCGCGCTTGGCAGCAGTTCATAAAACAGGCCTCTATAAATATATCGCAGAAACTTGATCCGATCTAGGCGGGTCATTTAATGGCAATGAGAGTGGATAAATCGATATTGCTAAGGGGAGGAGCTAGGTTGGTAATGAGAACATGCCAGCTTACCTTCTGATAGTCCTGAGGAAGGTTGGCTATCATATCTCCTTTCTGTGCAACATGAATAGCCTGTGTGCATACGCAAATGAGAACACATAAATTATTTTAATACATTCAGCACATTTTCGTCTGTTTCTGATAGATTCTATTCTTCTCTGCTTTAATGTACTGCTTTGCTCTCTGACATTCCCCAGCCATGGCTCATTCACTTTCAAAAGACATGCATAAAGTACAGCAAGAAATTGTAGGAGATGCTTATGTCTGTGCAATTCAAAGGGACAGTCAAAGACAGGGTCTTACCGACTGTCCGGCGCTTCGTCGATTATCTGAGTCAAAATCTTCCCGTCGCATTGTGGCGTACTATAGAGAAAATTGACAAAAGTCAAGACCATTTTCTAATTAGGCGACTTAATTCTCAATGGAAAATAAAAGGCAAAAAATTTGAAATCGCTAGATTAAGTTAATTGAAAAATATGTTGGACATAAAATCTATTAATTAAACTCTCGTTCTAATTTTAATAAAACGAAGTGCTTTATCTGAATAATGTCAAAATGAAAGTTTTATTCATAATGCTCAAGGAGATTTCCCTGCACTTCACTCGAATTTTCTCTTTCAATGGCTAAAAATAGGAAAAATGTTAGGAAAAGTAATTAATGAGTTTGTTACGATATAATTTCTGTGAAAACCTTTGTGAACTATTATCGATTAAAATAAATTATTTTTTTAATGCGCCATCACTCTCGTGCTTTCGAGGTTAAAACAATTTAATGAATTTCCAAACTTAGTAGAATTAACCCCATTTTAATTTAATTCCACATGAATTAACTACATATATTAACATTTAAAATTAATATTAACATTAACATTAATAATAATAATAACTTTAATTTTAATATACTTATTTATGGATTTGTGTGCTTTCTTACCCCTCTTCCGACAGTGTGTGAGTCGAAATCACTGGAATTCGAGTTGATGGCGTGGTAGGTTCCATTGTGATTGCTCATTCTCCCCAACGTTCCTCCATTAATTTGTGCAGAGGAAGCCGAGAGCGATCTGTTGTTCTCTCCTCTACCGGACATTTCAGCATTCACAGGTCGGGAAAGGGATCTCGAGATGTGCATTGTTGATCCACCGGAGTGACTGTGGTTCAGCGAGGTACTGCTGTTGTGCGCCGAACTGTTATTCTTCAATGTCATTTCTTCAACCTGGCGAATGATCTCACGTACAGAGGGCAGGGTCTGGTTTTCATCATCTTCACCCTGCATTCATTCGATGTAGGCAAAGAAAAGAACTCCTTATTTGAGATCCCTAATGGGGTGCCCTTTCAACTGCTCATTCTCATGAAAAGGACAAAATATTAATATTTTGGTTTCATGACTATCAACCGGAAACATCAAATCGAACTCTGCATAGAAAGTTCGTGAGCGGATGACAAAAATTAATGCCACATTGGTCTTCGGTACTTATTTCTTCTAAAATTTAACTTTTCAAATTCACTATAATGTTTTTAGTGCAATCATTCGTTTCCATTCTTAATCAGCTGGGATTTTGAGATGTAGGTAGGTAGATTTAAATGACTCAAATTTAGATATTTATAAAATTTTCATTAAAATTTAATAGGTACCATCTTATCCAGAAAAAGGAATAATTTTTTCCATGGGGAGGAGCGGCAGAAAGCTCTTAGGAGTCTCTAGAACGGTTTTCTTCGTTTTAAACTTGAATACTGAAAATTTGGATGTTTCCTAACGTAAAACATCTACATATTTCCTGATTTCAGCTTTTGTGACTGATACATAAGGCGTGAGAATATTTTTTCGAAACGATCTTACCGATATTCCAGACGATGAGAAAATTATACTGTTGTTACGGAAGCTCGGAAGGGCTGGAAGGTAAAGCCTCAAAGATTGCATCAATCCCACTACGATTACGTAAATTCATCTCGAAAAAACTGTCTCTATTCTCTCTGAATTATTTTATATAAAGAAGAAGAAGAAGGACATAAAGTGTAATGAAAATCCGCAGAAGAATTCCACTAGACGTGGTAAAAATACGGGAGGACAAAGAAAGGGAAGAGAGAGAAGCGTTGTACTGAGTTGGCCTCCGTAATAGGCACAAAATCAAAATCTATACCAGAAATGAATTCTGTCAGAAAGACAGACTTTTCTTTGAAACCGACAACGATTGCAGTATTTCCTTGAACACTTTGGAGCAAGAAAAAGGAAAAGAACAGGCCCACCAAAAAGGTGGGAACCAGTATTAGAAATCTAAAAGTCATAATTGAGAACTCCTGGATGTCTGTTTGCACAAGTCTTGGTTTGAAATTTCCAATGGAAAGACTAAGTGAAAGAAGAAGTAGGCAGAAGCTACATTAATCTCTCGGATATGCTACTGAAGGCATAAGTAGGCAAGAAAGAATACGCCTTCAAAATAACGATTTCAAGGAAGCCCAAAGAGGTTCTAAATGCAGGACGGCTTTAAAAGAGAAGCATCGCTGTGGAAAAAAGAAATAAATATTTGATTTTGCGTTTTTGTCATCATTATTGGGCTAAAAATTAAAACTAAACGGTTGTTTTTTTTTGATGTAACAACGAGAACCTTATGATTTTGGATATCGGCTTCCTAGATCGCAAGACAATCCTTTCAGGCAACAAAATTAGTGCAAAATCGTAAATGACTAATCAAGTAAACAGTCATTAAGATAATGCAAAAATAAATTTGCCTGAAATGCCAATTTTGTTTATAATAAAAAAAAATTGGCAGAAGAAGCTAATTGAGGGAGTCGGTGCCCCTCCTTAAATATTTTTTACTGGAGAAATCGGATTGTCCCCCAATGTTGCCTGCTTCGAACGAGCATCAATGGAGACTTGATATTTTTCTTCTTGAAATGCCTTGATTTAGTTCATTTGGTAAATTATACAATTATCTCTAAATGAGGGTGCTCTATTGCTAATATGAGAGTCTATTAAATGAAAATGAATTTAAAAAATATCTGAATTTGTATTTTTAATTACGTTATTTGAAATGGTGTCGGAAAATATTCAGCAACGCTAGTATTAATATTACTGTTACCCTCAACAGAACAGAAATTTACGATTTATAATTGTGAAAAGTATCTGATGTCAGTTAGTGGGAAATCCCATAAAAACGCACTGACATCAACGTCGTGGTAACACAAAGCCACACTTCAAGCGATTTTTGGATTCGGTTTCAAAATTCATGATATTCACCCTTTATAGCCCAGCAAATAGCTGCTTACAATATAGAAAGTCCTGCCAATAGTCGTTATTTGTGGCTCACAGCCTTAGCATAGCAAGGACAAGACGACTGAAATTCCCAGCTGTGCTCACTCGAGGTAAATTTTATACAGCTACGCCAACAAATGAAGCGTATTCGCTAAAAAACGAGGTACAAAATCGTACAGAATATTTGTGTGGAAGAGGGTGAATTGAAGGAAAAATTAGGAAATTCAAACTAAGTAGCAAGATAATCCTTACTTTATTTGATTTAAAAAATTCAATTGTATCCTACTCTTTGGAATTTCAAGTTCAGTTTGCGCTGGTCAGGGCTTACACAATGTTCCGTTAATTCTACTGTTTTCCCCTCCGACAAAATGGAGAGTTGGATGATATTATCATTCTTACTCAAACACATTCAACGAAACTGAAATTCCGCATTATTCCACCCTTAGTGCCTCAGAAAAGTTGTATGAAGGGATTAAAGTTTCCTTGCCCACTTATTTGCGGATCATATTTTCTTAAATGTACTTCACAGTAATTAGAAGCCAGGTACTATCGTAGAAGTCAGTAACGAACCTGTGGACCATCTATAGACGAGGATGTGGTAGTTTTCGATTGAGCGCTTTGAGGGAGAATGACATGTTGTGAGCGCACGCGATCATCATATGTTACACCACCACTACCTCCTGCCGCTACTCGAAAAACCTGTCGGGGACTTGCCGGTCCATTAGTGGGACTCGTTTGCTCACTTCTGCTTCGAACAGCAATTTTCACTGTTCCTGCTTTTCGACCGGAGACATAAAATTGGGGCATCATAGAGTTCGGTTGCTACAATAGGATAATAGTTTAAAGTAGGTCGCAAGTCGATTTGTACACTATTATCGATTTTAGAGATTTATATTAAGTAAACGAAAATCAATGTTAAATTAATCGCAATTAAATGGTTAAATGTTCATGTTCGGTTGTTTAAAAGAATCATATTATGCTACAATTACATTTAAAACTGGTATTTTGAAATAGGGTATTAAATAAGAAAAT
The DNA here is from genome assembly GCA_000469805.3 of Hymenolepis microstoma. NCBI lineage: Eukaryota > Metazoa > Platyhelminthes > Cestoda > Cyclophyllidea > Hymenolepididae > Hymenolepis > Hymenolepis microstoma. The sequence goes on along the minus strand of LR215995.1, from coordinate 344,899 downwards.
GAGTAAATTTCAACATAAATTAAAAACAATAACTGTTTTGCATAATTTAAAAAATCAATCGGATGCCTGTTTGAGAAAGGATGTGAATTTCTGGACATAAACATATTCCATTTACTAATAATAATGTTATCTTCAAAACACGCTGAAAAGTTTTTGTTCATTTACGAATATTTACAAGAAAAATTCCAAATCAAGTGTAATTTAATTACTAACGACCGATGGTCACACATATTGGATAACTTCAAACACAAATTAATTATTTACAATACAAATTCTAAACATGAAATCCTTCAACTGTAATCTCATAAAATGAAATTTTGTTAATAATTGGGGATGGTTTTTATAAAAATAAATCCCAACTCCAAGGTTTATAAAAAATAAACGTTCAAGATATATAAATGTCCAAAATAGGCATTTTAAGTATTCAAAATGAAACTATTTACCAAAAAAAATAAGTTAAGATCTTTTCAGTTGGATATGTAGTAAACACGAATAGCATTTAACGTGAAAAGAAAAAAGATTTTTCAGTAAAAAAGCGACCAATTTAGGACGGTTTAATTAAAACGGTTATGGATTGTTAGACCCTAAATCACTGTAATAAAGGGAGTTAAGACGACCCTACACGTGACATTTAGTGTGGTAAAATCCTCTCCTCCTTCGGTACAAATAACTCCTCCCAGTCGCCACAAATGTAGATGATTTTCCACCGAATGTTACATCCACTCAGCTATCACCCACCTGCTGACAACCTGATTGGCCGGGTGTTTTAGTGCACTCTTGAAGGTCACTACCTTTGGCCGCCTCCGCTCTTAGATATTGTGCCCCATACACCATTTGTCATTTTTGCCTAATAATGATCAGAAGCCTCTCGCCAAAAGACAATTGCATATCTAATGTTCTTTAGTAATATTTTACAGCGTACGAAGGAGATTGAAATCATTTGGCAAAATTATTTAATTTAATTACGGTTTCAAGCTAAAATATTCAACAAAATTTCTAACATTAATCGCGGGTTACTTATTGTCTTACTTAAGAATAAACCTATTCACATTTATAAAATGAGTTTGCGTTGTGCTATTCAGACATGCCAAGGCATAGGTTTAAGAAGGCGGTATTCTTCTGGGAATGAATTGAGAGATTGGTTCCATGTGCGCATGGGTTCTGCTTTCCACTTAGCTCGACTTGAATTATACGTGAATTATCATGCTTTCTCAAAATTCCAACTAACCTGTACATAATTTGGAAAGAGAGGTTATTTTAACTTATTTCTGAAAAAACTTCATTCATAGCTTCGGTATGCCAGTTTTAAATCGCTATAGCAGTGGAAGATACACTCTACGGTCACACAAGATTATTTCAAGAAGGAAAGTTAAATGCAGTCGCCAACGCAATAGTTTGCCGCTGTTTCAAATGGCAAACGTTAGGCTTAACAATACGGGTAAATTTGACATTTTCAAGACTGACTATTTTTATTTCTGATCCTGCAAATTAGCTCCTTCACTCTGCTCCAGAATTTAAAATTTTGAACAAGTAAAAATGAAATTCCAAAAGCAAGTTTTATTTATCGCCAAGATCATGCATGCTGCCTTGTATCAAAGTAGGAGTAATCTGCTATAAAGCATTAATTATTCAGTTGAATAGTTACGAGGATTTTGAATTATTATCACCCTGAATAAAAAATGAAATAAAAAATGATTGAATTTTAAAATTTAGGATCAGAAACATTGTAATATAATTCGCATTTCATATTCACCTCAGTAATTAAAAAATATTTCAATTTATCAGGTAGAAATTTATTTGCAAGGCAAATGCTGGCGAAGTGCACTGATACTGACCTGGGGTTTTTCCTCATTATAGGTCATGTCAAGCGCGTTGTCAGATGGGTAGCGTTTCTGATTGATATTTGAGGTGCCGTAGAGAGTTTGCAATCGCCGAAAACTTGGACCTGTTCAGTGAAAAATGATTCTTTCACTAAATAACGACTGATTTTAATTGAAGAAAAATGGACATATTCTTCAATGTAAAGATAGAAATTATTAAAAATTTCAGCTATCGCTCCTCATCTTGAATTGAGTACTTCATTTGGCAAGGTAAAACAAATAAAATTTGACCCTCTATTTGTTGTCACAATTATTCCACTTATCCTATATGCAGCTACTTTGGTTTTGAATGAGATCATCATGGTCATATGACCCAAATATCCGCCTGTCATGACAAGACGAGCTTCCTTATTTTCCTCTAACTATCCAATTCCACTTTAAGTGCATCCCCACTCACATCCTCATTTATCCACTCGCACGCTTGCCTCTCACATCCCCCTTTCTTCAACATCGCTCTCTCGTCTAACTTCCTTGAACCCTCATCGTAGTCTTGTGGCACACTTTGGCCATGGTGTAATTCAAAAGTTTGAATTGTTTATCCTACATTTTAAGGTAATCCAGTCAGCCACGATTTTCAATTCATGACATTGATAACTGACTTAATCACATTTACTTTTAATAAATAAACTAGAATCTTTTTAATAGATAAGTGAAGTAGAAACAAATGACTCTCAAATCCATTAAAGGCGATTTCGAACATTCACCTCTGGATATGCAACCACGAAGATTAAACCCATATCCATTGAATAATTTGATACCATGGTTGCCTGTTCGCTGAAAATCAAAAATTTTTGCAATACTGACTAATTTTAAGCGTGATAATGTTTTGCTGTTTAGAGTAAGTACATTTCACAAAAATGCTTCATAATAATTGCCGTATAAATTTTGTAGTTTACTTTTTAATTAAAACCAGCACCCAAATGACAGAATTGTAAACCCCACGCAAATGCGCAAATTTGAGAAAAATCTTAAATGGGCGTTGCTGGAACTGGAAGGCAGAATTTGCCGAGGGATCTTAGAAACTTTATTATGAAAAAACCTGTGAGAAAATTCTGGTTTTAATAAAATGTTGCTATTTATGGCAATGAATGATTGTCTTTAGCTCTGTATTATAAATTGCATGCTACTGAGGAGAGAGAGGCGTTTTGGCCACATATTTAAAAAGTTGAGTATATTCAGTCCGGTTTTCAAATGCCGCGTAAAATGGTTTTAAATATCGAAACCAGATATTTATATGCGGACAGGAGAAGCCAAATGCCAGGACATCCTGGCTTAGATGAATTATGATTGGCAAAAAAGGAGTTTCGACAGCCCATGTTTATATTCAATTTAACATAAAGGTCAGTTGAATATTACATGATTTGTATGAATATCAATTTAAGTAATGTTATACAAACCTTTACAATTTTCGCTATCTCACTCTCAAGAGTATGAAATTATTTTATTCAATAAAAGTCCCATTTCAATTAGTTGTAAAATAAGCGGATTTAGTGTACTGATATTTGATCCCATAACATTTCATCGCTACACCCTGCATTTTGTTTTAAAAATTTAAAATAGGAACTTCTTGTGACTGTGGCACTAAAACACAAATAATCTACTTACGAAACTATCTAAAAATATCAAATCTTGACCATAAATAATTTAAGAAAATTCAAATAAATTATTTGTAAGTTAAATATTAAACAACTTTCATTCCCTGCCCATAACAAACTCAAATCGTTTTTTAACAGTACTTGATTGTGTTTTCATAAATGTTTATTTTACTGAAGTTATTTGATCTATTTAGAACATAATAAGCTAATGTGATGGAATATAGGCTGCATATTCAGGACGCCAAAGATCCAGATCAACTAACGCACTTTAATTCTGCTGATGCTTCAATATATCTAACCTTGCACTTTTTTCAGATAAATCCAGTATTAATTTTTTTTCTAAACCAAGTAGCCATTTTTGACACGATATAATTTAAAGAATCAGAAACAATTTAGGTCACATTTTACCTCCAGCTCTTATTTTTCCATTAGTGTCCATTTTTACAGTCAAGGCGGTATTGATCGCTCTTGTGGGAGGTTCGAAAATAATTTCGGCTGAGGTAGTAGTTGGGAGCGTCAATTCAGACTGATGATGGGGTTTTGTAGACAACGAAGTGGTCGATGTAGAAATTGCTGTGGCAGTTCGTCGATGATACACTGGTGAAGAGTAGTCCGGATTTATTGGACCATTCTTCAAAATCGGTCTTTTTTCTCTCAACCGGGATGAGTTCTGGAAACGACCTTGTAGCTCCTCAATCACGGAGGAAGGACTGGGTTGCCCTGAATATCGTGTTGATCCCCGACCCCCTGTTGGGCTAGTAATAGCAGAGATGGAGCCAGATAGATAGTCATTGATTGTACTTTCATTTCCAGAATTGTTATTTATAACAGCAGTGGAATTTCCGCGGTAATCCATGGTCTGAAATTTTCAAGATGGGAAGACGCGTTATTGTGGATTATGTACACACCCCAGCGCGACGACTGTGTGCAATGTGTAAGCGTTCGTTTAAGTGTATGTGTATGTGCAGAGGTTTGGGTGGACAAGCAGGAAATCGATCATTAAGTTGAAATCTAATTGGTTGGGATAAACGCAAAGTGTACATTTTTGCGCGTTTGGTGCGAAGGCAACCGATGCGTCATCTACCACCGGAACTTCCCACCAATTCGACCTTTTTCGTTTTTCGTAATCACCCAAAATTATCAATTTCAACTCGAAGTGGCTTTAAATTTTAATACATTTTTTATTTGACCCGAAATTTATTTGTGGCAATTTACAATTCATGAGAATGATAATATAATTTCCCCAAAAATAATTATTTAACTTAACTCATAATCAATCTTTCAATTATATAATGTCTATTGCTTATTTTGATTGATTTGGGAGATAATTATATGATTTGCCTTCAGATTTTTAGTCGCAAGTACTATTTTTGAAATTTTATCCTCCACTTTGATTTTAAGAGAAAAAATAACGCCACTTGATTGCTCATTCTGTAGTAAGTTCAGCGACATTCTATGACTTCAGTCGCCATAGTTGCGGGTATTCCAAACATTGTGAGGCCAAGATTTTCAATCAAATTTTATTATATACAAATTAAAATTGAAAGAGAATTGATTGAGTTTAAGATCCATCGTTTTGACATCGAGGAAGAAATTGAAATTCGACAATAATAGAGACCAATAATGAAAAAGAAGAAAAGAATTTAAAAATGGCGAATTAATCAAATCTTACCTACTTTTGGCATTTAGAATTTTAGAATATTTAAACAACTGCCTCATTCATTTAAGTTCCGAAAGTCAGTTTAAAAATACTCCACATTGTCAGGTACTTATTGAGTTATTTGAAGCGTTTGTTCCATTTCACTCTTTTTCTTCCGTTAGGCCTGAAAGCATGATATTCTCTTATGACCTTGGCATCGCGCAGCTTGTTTGACCTCTATGAAATTGTTCCAGTCGTCAATGGGATATTAAGACTGGAACTTTGAAAAGTGTTGACGAGCAGCGAATTACTTCTGAAGCTAGCTAGTAGGCAATTTCGACAAATTCAAGAAAAAAATTAAGAAGACGATAAAATTATTTTCTAGTTTATAACTCGAATTCGTAACACTATGCATTTGTTCTTCTGATAATACATTATATATACTTGAAGAAAAAATTGTCGGATAAGTATTTCCACTTTTACAACGACTTGCACAATTGGCACTTAACTGGAGTATATCATAGTATTTTGAAATTAATTGTGTGAGAAACTCGCATTATGCAACCCACACCGTCAACCATCGCTGAAATCCCTCAAATTAACAATTTTTAATAGACAACAGTAGATCTCTTTATCTTGGAATGGGCTACAGTGCACACTGACCTTTGCATCACCTTCCTGTGGTTTCTGAAACTGTAGTGTCTAGGAACTTGGGAAGCTTTTTTCTCTCGAATTACGCAGGCATGACTTCCGCTGTCAATAGACTAATCCTGTTTGTCTGTTTTAATTAGCACAATAAATTAAAATGTATTCCAACAGAGAAATATTTTGAAAATTCTGTGGATATTGGCAAGCCACACTAGCTCGTGATATGGCTTAAAATGATCATTTTCGAAGTATGTATAATGTAAGTTAAGAGCATTTCAAGCCCGTCAGTTGTGGCGAATGTGCTGCCTTACAAATTTCACTATTTCCAGCCCGAATTTTTCGCCTGTGTTGGGGATTTAATGCCTTCTCACATTTTCTACCTACTTCGTTAATTATGCTCAATTTGCTGAGTTTTGTGAGGAAAAACCCGAAGTTCATTTCATTCAAGTTGCATTTAAATAAGCAATCTATTTCATCTCCAAATGCTCAAATTAAACTCCAGAGCTACGCCTTTAAATGTTAGATGCAACATAGGACATAAGAAAAGGCGTTCGTGTCTCCACAAAGGATATTTGTTTTGCAAGCAGTGAGGCCTCTATATCCCTATAATTTATGATAGTAAAAAAAAATTTATTTTCCAGTCCCCTACATTTTATGGTGATTTAATTTTCTAGTGTTTATTTAACTGCAAACGAAGCTAAAAATTTTCTTAATCAATACTGTGTTATCACAGACTAATGGATATGCAGCCGGCCGCAACTTACACGAACGTTGGACATAGGTCATCACAACTTTCCCATTTACAGGCGAATGGAGAGACGGATACACAGTTTTTGCTGCTTTTATTACCGTTAATAATAAAAACTAGAAAGTCATTAACGGCGCACTAAAAATAGCAAGCATTTTTCCTGCAACTCTACGCGCCAGTAATGCGGTGGGGGTATTTAGGTTAATTTATCAGGACCGAGGACTGAATGAGAAAGAAGGTATATACTTTAACCCATAATAACTTATCATTCAATCTCATTGTTCTCCTTCTTCTTCTTCTTCTTCTTCTTCAAGTGTAGTAGAATAAAAAAGAATGCCTTATTTTTGTGGAAACTGACAGCGCCAAGGAGAAAAACTACGAATTATCATTAAACATGAGATTAGTAGAAACGGACGAGGGTATTCAAGCTACTGTGCAGTTAAACACGAATATTTTTATCCGTGAAAGATTAAATTAACAGCTTTTGTTGACTATTCATTAAATTTATCAAATTGCTGAACCCCTGCCTCGTCCATTAAGGCGATCTCGTCTATTTTTTGTTCTGGGAAGATTATAAAAAGTGCCGAGTGCATATTATCATCCAACTTCAACCATTCATAAAATTCCAAAATCAAAAACTCCTTCTGTTACTCGACAAATGGTGGATTGATCAAACAATTATAAAATCTTTCCGAACTTGTCAGCAGAGATGAATGCCCCTTTCGAGAAAAATCGGAACCTCAACATCTTCCAATGTATTCACGCATCTACTGTTATTGATTCTGTAAGTTCTTCTCAATTTTCTCCCCTGCTTCCTACTGCAACTCAAGTGGAGGCGTCCAATGACAATATGAGGTCGTGTCCATCAGTCGGAGGTAGTTTAAAGGTCCCAACACGACTTGTCTTGAAATCTAGCGAGGTCGTTTAGCAGTCAGCACCGAGATCCTGTCAACCTGATTAACAGACAAACCAAATCTTGCACCGTCTTCAAGTTTATAGAAAGCGATCGACACCAGTATATGATAGTTAAAAGTAACCTGAGGAAATTGGTCTTTCCAAACCTGTTTCTCGCACAGATGGAGCTGTGCTAAAAGCGTTCGTACGAAGTGCTAGTGAGGCACACTGCCTTATCATCCCGATCTTAATTACCCATTGTGATTTCCTTCCTACTGAGACCATCTCGAATTTTGTATTAAAAATATCTTTTCCCATTAATTCTGCATCAACCAGTGCTAACATTTACATCCTCAACAAGAGGTTCGTCATTCTTGGAGTATCAAAAATTATAACCCTAAACATGTCACCACGTTCTTTTCTACCCTATTTGAGGTTTTTGATCTAGTTGAACAAATGATTTAGAATAAGAAGAGACAACTTCCAGTGTCATTTGTCAAGGAGACAGTGAAAGAATTCTTAGTTCATAACAGTTTAGGTACCGAATGACTCCTCATCTTGAAGTCAAAATCTGGGTGTGCTATTGCAAACATCGGAAAACAAATACATCTTCTGAAAGGAAAATAAATTAATTGGAGATTTATCTGGAAGAAGTTTTCTTCAGCTTGAAATTCCAAAACACCGGAGATTCAGCTGAATCATAGTCATATTGGCTTCAGAAGACTTCAAATACGATTAAGGGTAGATCTAACGTCCAAAAACATGGATATACAACTCTTTCTGGAGGAGTTAGATAAAAATGACCGATATTTATCCAAGAAAAGCTAAATCAACAATTTACTGTTGATTATTTTTAAATTTCTCGTAGTTCTTAAAACTGATCGAATCGATGGGTCGTTGTCTTGCCTAATTTGGAAGTAAAGCCCATTTTTAATGCATTCGGTGGCCTGTTCGTTGGGTAAGTAAGTTTATACGACAAATAAATATTTTTTTCTCTCGCCTGAACGTTAAAAAAGAGAATAATGATTTCCTTGAAAGAATGACACGTTGTTCGTTCCCACTTTTTTTGGATTTATGGCTTATTTTAGGATGTACTTATATTGCTAATATATTAAGCCAACAAAGAGACCTGATTAAACTAAAAATGATCTGGAACCTTTGCGCATTGGCTATTCTTGGCTGCTTCTGAGGGAGAACGTGCTTCAAATGAATTACCATCAAAAGGCTGATAAATACGTTGGTTGAGGTTTTTTGGGTAAACATTTGTAGTAAGACATTATAATGGAGAAAGAGATAGAGGAGGATATGATGAATGAATTAGTCATCAAATTAAATTAGTCTCAAAGTACTTGGTATAGATGGGTCAATTTTTAAAGTTGTGTTCTGCCACGGATGATGATTTAATCCAATAGAAAACTTAGAGTAGAAAATTACAATATCTTTACCCTTGAAAACAAATTTCTAGATGTGACTAAGTGGTCAAGTCACCATCGCAAAATTTAACAGAAATTACAAAGGGGTATTAATTCTTCAGAAAACTGAAAACAATTGGTTTCTACTCACAATTCACAGTCAAGTGCTTTTGACTTGTGAAAATAAGTGAACAGTTTGGTTTAAATGTCAACATTTACCTTAATTGTGATAGAAAAAGTGTTCGTACCCGAAAATAATTATTCGAATTGACTTTCAATATCCTCAGACGTTCTGACTTTTGCTTCACTTTCTTTTTTTTCTCTCAATACCTGATACTTGAGAAGGGTGAGCTCCGTGGATTTCTCTGAGAAATCTAGAAGTCAACTTTCCATTTCCATAGTAACTTAGAAGAAGATTTACATAAAGTCGTGACTGTAGAAACTCGGACGAGGTGTCATGAAATTCTTTCGTTTATTAGTATCGCTATGGAGAGTTAGTTGCAGCATCGACTTCTTCCTCAGTAAGCTTGAATCCATCGGAAAGAAATACCACCAAAAATGGTGACGTGGATAGATCTCAATTGTCTGCGAGTGTTCGCAGTGTTCGAGTGATCCTCAGAGCAGTTAACAAAAGTGACTTTCGGTAAACGATTTCTGGTTGCTTGAAATCTTATTGGATTTAAGGATGGTCTAGAAGTCATATATCAGAACGTTTTCCTAAACTTTGAAGTCGGATATAGTGCAAGCCTCTTCGAAAAAAAATTTGATCAGAAATAGTATGTTTTCTTTGAACTAAGGTGAGAATATCCAAAAGTAATACTCACAGAGATCAAAATTTCTCTGAATTTGCCGAAAAAAATTTCTCCATTCTACTATGCATCCGCCTATCCTTACAATAAGCTTTTAGTAATCAACCAACACAGAACTCCTCATTAAAGTATTTTTAATTGTGATAGAAAATTCTATCAAGATTTCTGTAAATGTAAGATGCCTGCAATATGTATAATCATTACTAATAATTGGTAATCGTGTATTCTATCATAATTGGCAAATTAAATACACTATATATATATATATATATATATTCCTGAAATGAACACTGGATTTATATCGTATTACGGGTTTTGTAAGGGAATATCATTTGTCACTGATGGATGGCCTTTTTCTCTGTCAAAGATCAGCCAGTGGGATGGTGAAATGCCCATAAAGAGTGGAGGGAAGGGTTTGTGCACCAGACAGAGGAGGCTGATATTAAGGATTTTGCGTGTCAGGCGTTTCTCCTCCTCTCATCTTCTCCACCTTTCCTCCCTCCCTCCCATGCAAGGGGCGGAAGCAATTAATTGTCGGCCACAATTTGCCCTGTTGGTTGTTTGCGCACTACATTCTAGCCATTTGGAGGGTTGGTGATTCAGCTTCTAGGCTCGCCGCTCAACTCTTTCGATCCCACTATTTTCTACTTCTCTTCTTACGGCCGTACAGAAAAACACAAATACGAAATCAGGCTATCACGTATCTCACGAGTATTGATTTGACTGAAACTTTGATTTTGATAAACTGATAAAGAGATTGCAGAGTTGGTCAGTTCTCTTAATCAACAATGTCTCGTGTTTAAAATGGTAAATTAATCGGTATAATTTAAGCAGCGAAACAATAGCAAATAAATGACTTTGCAACTGGATCCCTTATAACCAGTTATTTATCGTTTATGAAAGATTTTAGAAACAGAACTATAGAACCATTTTCATATTTCAATAATATTCAATCAGAAAATGTCATTATTTAAAGAAAAAGCAAACACAATTTTTATCAGTTCATAAAGAACCTAATTAGTGAACTTGCTTATTGAAATCGGTTTAGAAAAGGAGAGAAAAAGATGCGAATTAAATGTCGATCTCGATAATTGTCATCCAGGTTTTACTGAAACTGTGAGAAAATTATGATAATTTTAACCAATTCGTAAAATGTTTGAAATAAAAAAGGAAGTTTTACTGAATTTTCTTAAGTACTATCTACAAAATATTTTGAGCAATGGTAAAAATATTTGTTACATAATAACAACTTTGCATACAGACGCAATTTTTCGCTAGAAATGAAATAACTACAGCTTATTCATTTTAATATAAATGGGAAAAATTATTTTAAGATGTGCGCAGATCAATTTAAGTGGAGTTTGATTGGAAATGCCTCAATCCCTGTAATTAGTCGAAGGAAATCGATGCTTGAATAGGTAACGGCGCTCTACATTTTACTTATTTCGTAAGTGGAACGTTTCGCAAGTATTGGGGTGATTTGAGCAACATTCTTCAACAACTGGAGAAAGATTAAGTTAATTTTAATTTTGAAAAAAAAGGCGGTGTGGGAGGGGGGGGGGGGGGGGAGGAGGGTGCAAAAATGTTGGAATTAAAAATAGTGACAAGGTGAGGTCAAGTCTTCCCAAATTTGTATTGTTTAAATTTTCATTTCTCTGGGGTTTGTGGGACACGTCATCGCATGAGCGCACAGCGTGACTTGAAGGTGCGGCCGTTCAACTTCGCATACGGATTGAGTGCGAGGACACACAGCCAATGGCCAATCAGAAGCCTCCGCTCATTTTACTTAATACGCCATGTTGAATGACTAAGCTTACTCCCTTGTCACACTCCACGCCATGCATGTTTAGAATAAACGTGTTCTCTGGATACCTCTGTCTCTTCTTATCTTTGCAATAGCCTAGCTAATTCTGGGGGTCTTACGGACTAGGAGAAACTGCCACTGAGGTTTCTGAGTACAGTCAGGCTTAGTTAGGTAGTTAATCCGCTACAGGTTTGATGAAAATTGAAACGATGTACACACTGAGTTTTTTTGTATTTGAATGAATTATATTTGGGGATGAGTTTCCCAGGACTTAGATGGTTATTTACTATTTATTTTCTTTAATATTTAAAATGTTTAAAATAAAAGTTATACCTGTCTCTTATCACATACTTCAAACTCATTTAGAAAGATAATTTCTCTCCATTTATTATTGGAACAGAAGTAACAGCATTGAGTCTCCGTGGTTAGAAACTCGAATTCTGCAACATTTTGTGGTAGACAATTCCGTTCGCTGGATAACTTACGACTTTGCCGTGAAAGTACGCTAATGTCGACTCACACAATTACATTTTTTTATTATAAATTAGTGAATGTGTGTGTGAGTTTTAAAAACAGTTTTACTTCATTCTGATTCTATCAATAACTTAATTACCCGATCACTGTATTCTGATCTTGTCATACAGTTGTCAGCTGAACGTGAGGGAATAATGACGGTTCCACTTTGCCGTCGCATCTTCTCGAATCGAGGCTGCTCTTGACTTCTTCTCAGGCCACCAATATCTGCTCTCTTACCAGCTTGAAATTGGGTCTAAAAATTTCAGTAGAAGAGCATTTTTAATGCAATTAAGTAATAAAAGTGGAACTTTTCTCTACCTATACGCATTCATTAATAATGAAGTAGTTTTCATATTGAGAATGAATTATTTTAAATACAGCGGGGTTTTACAGATTCTCGAGAGAAGTTTGTCATCTAACTTGGTCAAAATTTGCAGTAATTTTGGAAAATTGTGAAAGTTGGATTGTGAAATTTTAAGAAATATTCTTATGTTTTTAAGAGATCGATTAATAATCATCAAAGTGAAGCGACTTGAAGTTTCTTTGACCCTTCTATTAGGTCTACAACTTTGCTCCTCCGTTTTTTTAATTTGAGGCTTTATTACAACAAAACGATTACATACATTAACTTTCAATATATTGTCCATCGTTAGCTTCCACTTTCTTCATCTTTCTATGAGATCCTTCTTTATACGAGCTGCAGTGTTGGTGAGCCAGGCCGTGTGCCATTGAGCGGGGTGAGTAAGGCGAAAATGAGACGGAGCAACATCTGGAGAGTGTGGTGGCGGGTGAGGTGAAATTTGCCATTTCAACGTTTCGAGATATGTTTCCCCTCACCACTTTGGCCCATCTCGTGAAGTCTAGCATTATCATGCTGTAAAATAACCTTATTGTGTCCCTCCTTGTACTGTGGCCGGTTTTCTTTTTCCTTGAGCGCGGCTCAGGCGCATCAGGTGAGCGTTCTATAACGCTCACCTGTGATGGTTAACGTGATAGAACGGTTTTAGAAACTCATAATAAATTACGCCAAGATGGTCACTCCAACAAATGCAAAGCAGGACTTTTGAGCCATGGATAATCGACCGAGGTGCTGACGTGGCAGTATGAACACCGGGCAATCCCCATGATTTTCTGCTCCGCTTGGGTTAGGGTTATTGGAATGTACCCATTTTTCGACCCCAGTAACAATAAGATGGAGAAATCTCTTTCGCGTTTGCCTTCCCAGCAGCTGTTCACAAGCAAACAAACATCGCTCGACAGACGTCTCTTGGTTTCAACTCGTGGGGTACCAATATCCCAATATCCGTCTGTCTTAATCATTCTCAATTGTTTCAGGCGTTTTGAAATTGCTTGCTGACTGATACTCACCCAATGATTGTGATAATTCTTCTTCAGTTTCACACGAGTTTTCACTAAGAATCTCTCGCCTCCAATTCTGCAACTTCAACAACTACTTTCCCTCCACCACTGTGCCGGCACAACTTCGACAGCAAAATCACCACTCACCACTTTAAACGTTGGAACCATTCTCGCTGACACATTCTGTCACTAATAGCCATCCGTGTTACCATAAGTATCTGAGATAATCCGGTGAGCCTCAGCCAGTCCGCATATTTCTTTCATATTGATATAAAAAGCAATATTTTCCACAAATTACGTGAATTCGGTTTCGATTCGGACATATTTAATTACACATTTATTATTATGCGAACACAAATTAAGTTGTATCAAAGTAGGGTTATATTTGCAAATGTCAAAACAAACTGTTCGACATCTGTGATTAATATACTTCAACGACTATTGACTACTGCCACCATCTTTTGGAAGACGGAGGGAGCAAAGTTGTAGACCTAGTACACAGCCACATTCATTCCAAGAAGGATAAAAAATGTGAATGCACCGCCAGGAAATGCCTTGGTAACCAATTTGTCTTAGTGCTATTAAGGGCATAATAGAGACAAAATTGCTTAACTAATCGACTTAAAATTTGAATTTCATATGAATTCCTGCACCAGATCTATTATATTAATGGAACCTAACCAACATCACTATTTACTTCTGATCTTGTGGAATTTAAATTCGAATACCGTAACCATTCGCAACATACGAGATTTGAGTCAAGATTATGCCTCCAATTGCATTAATTAGAATAAGCAACCTCTTTTACCCTACGATAAATTAAAATCTTGCTGGCTATTATCAGATAGGTACGCGTCAGCTTCCAAATATCATTATATCACCAAAAGTACTTGCATCCAGAAGGCCTTTAAAATTTAACAATAGGGGTGAATTTAGCTAGTCTTGAAACCGCGTCTCAAAAAGGAGCTCATTCATATGGTTCAACATTGGAAGCCTGTATATCAAAACCGTTTATCTGATGAGATGACACCACATACCTCTAAGTTTCAATTATGCGTCTACGAAAACTGTTGCCAGCATAACACTTATGAGATGTTATTAAATAATTTAAATTAAATTTAAAATTTAAGAAACATGTATGATAAACTTGAAGTTTTAGTGAAGCAAAACTTCGTGTCAGGCTTTTACCTTAAAATGACTCTCGTATTGTTTCCTGGAATTCGTGTTTTACGTTAATTCATACTGAGGTATTTTGCGTCTCTGGCATTGCTAAAAAAAGGCGTTTCAAATTACTTGATAATAGTAACAGATTTTCAGAAACTGAAATTAGTTTTCTTTTATATAACGTCAGATATGTTTTAGTGCTAACAATATATAGCTACTGGGGTGTGCGATATACTGTCCTGCACGTGGTGCAGCCTTGACAGCGTACACTCACACGGCAAAAAGTCTATAAACCGGCAGTTGACTTCAAACTAGCATGACCCCACTGTATGTCATATTCGACCACTCCCTCAGCACTCGCCTTACCTTACCTTTTTCTCTACCTTCGTGTCTGTCTCTCTTACATCTGTGAATCACTCTTTTGTTCTCCCTCTCGACTTTTTGTGGCTTTGACGTTTCTCCCCTCTGTGGAGCCCGAAGTCGACTAAAGGGCTAATGATAGCCATCATAAGGGCCTTCTCCATTTGATAGAAATAAATAAATATATAGATACTTAAACAGATCACAATCTTATTAACAGCGGATTATACATTACTCCATTCCACTTAGAAACTCACCATTTTGTCATAATACGAGGGAATTGAATAGTGACAACTGTCCGACAAAGATGAATTCTCATAGCTCATATCTGTTTTTAAGCGATTATCCTGGTATTCCTTGAGAAGTCGTCGTTTGATGGTCTCAGCTTCACTGCTGAGTGGTGGCTGCTCCACCCCGTTGACGTGCATTCTCTGTATGATGCCTTCATTCGACCTGTTGAAGTTTGTTCCCCGTCGAGGGAATGTTGCATTATTTTGGGACATCTTTTTAGATTGGATTTTTGACATATCCGAAAGTTGTGTGTACTTAAAAAATAAAGAATGCCTTTAAAAATCAAATTTTTGTCATGGAAATTATGATTAATTCTTTTCCACATAATTGGCAAAAATTAACCTTCAAAAATTTCACATAAAGTGATTGTGAAACTTTAAAAAATTCGAACTGTTATAGTATTGAGATGATATCTTTATACTTCTTTTGCAAATAGCAGAGATGGAATGTAATATATTTCAAATTGTTCGATGACACGGGAGTGGGACAAAAAGTTCTCAGACAAATGCCATAGCTTTAAATGGAACAAAGATTTGCAAGTTTTTACGAGTTCAAACATGCCCAATCATTCTATGTCAGGTTGGGTTCAGAACAGGTTGCCTCTCAAAGTAGCTAGAAATTGTCAACCCTTCAAATGGCAAATCTAGAGATAAGAGCTAACATAACATTTTAACTCAACTAAATTGAAAACCTATTCAGATCATAGAATCTTTTACAACAGATTTATGAAAACTCTGCGCCATGTAGAGCAGTCATTCATGATTAGATGGAACGCTTTAAGGAGAGAAAAGTGCAACTTGATGACAACACACAAGGAGGGAGGCCCAGCATAGCAAGAAAACAATAAAACATCTCTCTTGTGCAGAACCTAGTGGAACAAGACCAAGGAGTTATCATTGAGGAAATTTTTAATGTGAAGTAGGAATGACACATGGATCAACATTTCCAATTTTCACTGAAAATCTTGGTTTGAGCAAGCTCTCGGTGGGCACGGTGGATTCCAAAAGCTCTGCAGGAACAACAACGGATCCAACGAGTTGAACTTTCTTTACAAACTGTATTAAAGATGGAAGTAAATGAGGACAGTTTTTTAAGCTATGTGTTGTGTAGATGAAACCTGGATCTACCACTTTGATTCAGAAAACAAAATTCAGTTAAGGGATTGGCACCCAAAGGGAACATCTGGACCTGTCAAACTGAAAACTGAAAGGTCCGTTAAGCAGGTCATGAGCACTATTTTAGGAACTCAAATGGGGTGATGTTGGTAGACTTTCTAACAGAATAGAAAACGGTCATCTCAAGTTATTACGAAGGCGTTTTAGAGAAGTTGAAGACACCCCTCACCAAAAAGCGGGTTGGGAAACTGCTGAGTCAAATTTTGTTTCATCAAGACAATGCCTGTACCCATTATTCAAGAGCTGTCAAGGTCTTGTTGCACATCCTCCTCATGGTCCAGGCCTGGCTCTCTCAGACAGTCTTTGTTTCCAAAAATAAAAGAACATCTGAAAAGCTTCCGATCTACATCTTCAGATGGAGTCTAAAAACGTACTTTCATGGCGCCAGAGGCAGCCCCCAAAATTCTTTTATGAGGACATTTACAAGTGGAAATAGAAATTATAAAAGTGCATAGAAAACTTGTAATAACTTGTTAAAAAATTAATTATGAAATTTGCCTGAGAAATTTTTAACTCACTCTTGTATTAAGTGGCAATCGACAGAATTATTAATATTTCATATTTTAGAAAATCAAAGTCTGCATTTTTTACACAAAGAATGCTCCCAATTCATTCGCCCTCCAGTATTTGGAATATTTTTTCCCCAAAGAAATCGCAACTAGGTTTCAACTAAATACGCTACTGCCTTAAAATATGTGGGCTTTGATACACTCACAACAAGACGAGACACCCTCGGCTCCTGAGTGCCATCGGAAAGTTCAATATTGAGTCAAATTCACTTACCGCTTTGTTCGTATTTTCGAAACCATTCCAGCCATGTACAACTTGCTTTATACTACTTTGATATACGTCATAGTAGTTTGAGTGCTACTTGAGTTAATTTTTATTAATGGTAGAAGACAGGTCAGTCGTTGACTCACCATATTGTCGGCTGTTCTAGAAAGTGTGGAGATAGAATTTAGAGCATTGGGTCGTGAGGTTCTGAAACAAATAAAAAAACATTTATACTGAGTGAATTTACTCTCATTTGTAAGCACACACGACTGTATGTACAATAATGTCGGTACACGTGGAATTGATTCAAGTTAACTGGAGTATCAAGTGCCCGATCTGATAGTTCAATATGCAAGTATGACACAAATACTGCATCACGCTTCTTTCACGCTACCACTGTTCAATTTCCATCATATCCTTCCGCCTATCTCTTTGCGAGCATGCGCGATACATATATCTTTTTTTTCAACACAAACGCAAAAATTACAACTTGCTTCACAATACATGTCAAACTCAATCCAATCCTCCCTACTTTGGGTGTGATGAAGACAGCACAGCCATATTTCAATCCCACAGTACTGAAACTTTGCATAGTTTGGTTCATTTATTTTCAAGTGTCTACTCGTTTAATTAAGACCAGAGCTTTAATAGGTTATTTTTATTGATTACCTTCGCCTCGGAGTCTCATTGAAGTAGCCATTAGTCTGCTGGTTTCTCTGCTGCTGCTGGTCAGTTGGAGTGAGTGCAGTAGTGGAAGGTTCTTCCTGATGATATAGACTCATAGTGGAGGGAGAGAAGGCGTAGACGGTGGGAGATTCATCAAAACCCACCTGTGGACGGAAATTTTGGTTGAGGTAACTGTGCTCCGAGGAACTTCGTGAATGCCAACTGCCTTCCACATTTGAAGATCCTCGGTCGCAACATCGAACCTACATTATAAAGATAAATGAGGGATTTTTCTTCCTATAAACGTAGCTTTGAATACAGTGGAATTACAACAGTATAAAAAAATCAATTTATCGAGCGAAAATACACAGATACATTTTATCAATGTACTTTCTTTGACACAGAAATTACTAGTGTTTTAAATGGATGAAACTAAGCTGGCCTAAAATTCACATATCGTATTGGAATATTAGCTTAAGAATTGGCCTCTGTGTTCTCTAGCATGTTAAGACATCCTATTTGTATTTTCTAATTTTTTAGCCTAAAAGTATCACTATTGCAAAAAATGTAGTCTTTAGACGAATTGCAAGGCGATTTGTTACCCGCATAATTGTGCTATTGCTGACGAAGCAGCAGTCAAAGATGCAATAGGTTCCTTAATGTCATTGCAGGCGTTGCATCTTTCCTCCAGTTCCCTGACAACCTTGCAACTGATATTGACAGCAAGCTTGTTCAGGGCTAATAATCAAAAACGTTATCCATCTGGTACTATTCTGACTGTTAGGAAGTGAACGAAAAACAATCGAAATATCCATCTCTCTTTCACTGGCTTTCTGATTAATGGATTCCTACGCTCACACACCTGGATGTGTAAGGGCACCTGTGGAGAAGTCGGTAGTCCAATTATTGGTTAACCAGGAAGCCAGTCATTTATCATCCGCTCAAATTTATCCTGGCATATCTATTTTGTTATTAGAAAGACCGTTGTTTGAGATATTTAGGCCTTTATTCGTTCGTAATCGAAAAGATTTTAAATTTCCTTGTAAAGGTGTATATATTGCCACCTCACTGTGGGAAAATTTCTTCTATTTATGGAGCCCCTATTTTGTCATATATGAACATAACTTTTGTGCTGAATTTCGGAAACTTTAGGGTAAGTGATGGTATTGCAAGTGCTCCTGAAGCCATAGCTTCTTCTACACTACTTTGATGTTATGTTATATCCATGCATCTCAGGGCATGTCAATCAGGAAACATTATTTTGCTATGAAAATGCCATGGAGTTTCGAAATATGGTCTACTAATATGTTTAAGTAACAGATAACTACTTTTGCTCGAGTCTCTTATTATAGAACAAGTCAATACCTGTTTGATGGAAGAGCGCGGAAAATATCGATCAGATCTGGCCACGGGTGAGACAGGCTTGGCTGTAGAATAAGAAGATTCATGGTTGATGACTCTCGAAGGTGGCCCTGGATTTACTCGGGAAGGACCGGTGGAACCTACTTGAAAGGTTTGTGAAGTAAACCGATTCGTTGCATAGCTGTCTGTGTCCTTTCCACCGCCTCCAAATGAGCAAATTCCTCCTCTCGAATACCCATGCATTTTCTAATCAAAGGTTTCAAAGAAATATACACTTTCAAACACAACTTATTTAAACTCATTACTGGGGAAAAATTAAAATCACATATAAAATGATGTAATGAAGCCAAATTAATAGTAGTCAAGTAGGCACATCCTGCTTATCTATATCAAAGTTAAATTATGCCTAATTGCAAAATACCGATACAAGTATTTTGTTTCAAACGCAGTCATTGCCAAATCTATTTAAATACAAGAATTTTTCAGATCCATTTTAAATTTTTACAAATAGGATATCTAAATATGCTTTCCTTAGTTAATTTTAGAGAAAATGTCGTCAATTCGAGTTGTCACTCCTTTTTTAGCACAAAGCGAAAGAGGAAAGCGAAATCGTGGCAGCAAATTGGCGAATACCATCGAAAGTGATTGAGATTACTATCTAGATATTAACAGTGGATAGAAATTGACCTTCAAACAATTTAAAATTGACATATTGAACTTCTCCATATCAATATTTGTTAGTTATAAGGCTTCTTTTGACATTCCACGGAGGAGCAACCATTACCAATTGTCTACTAGACCCTTTGGACGTTTCCACAATGAAATCCTCTCGCTCTGTTCAATGATGTTTCCATTTGTTGACTAAAATACCTCAATTAACGCCAAAATATTTGATATCAAAAATATCTTGTCAAAATATTGTGGATTGATGTAACAGTTCTATTGAAGATGAACGATGTTTTCACAACCTTTTCAATAGTTTGTTTTTGTTTTTTGTTATTGATGAAAATAGAACAAGCTTGGCACTTATCTCTTCTTACCAATGATCTGATATCAGACGTCTTTCTGGCTAAGAAATTAGGATGCAAAATCTGGGATAATCGTTTCACCCACTGCTAATAACAAACTATTCCCTTTATTCTTCATTACCTCCGGGTGCATGGAGTTACACGAAAGAAATGGATGATGAATTACTAAAGCACTTGTTATTTTTCAGAAACTACATAACCATTAACCAAAATGAATAATTTGTTCGATAATGATGGGTATTTTTGTGCAAGTGAAGTGCTCGAAGCTATCATGGCTGAACCAATAAGCCTCGTGCTCACTCACATGGACTTAAAGGTGCGGCCGTGCTACATGCCACGTAGGGAACACGTGCTGTGTGAGCGCAGAGACCTCTCAGAGTGTCACCAATCAATAGTCGCTGCATTGCCTAACAAACCCTTAATGAGTAAGTTCTGTGACAGATATGCATCCCAAATAAAAGTCTTCCACGCCATACTTCTGTTTCCCTTATAACTTCGGGAGAGATTACTTATTCGTGGAGAAATCCGCTACAAGGGCAACGATAATTACTGGGTTCTGTCTAAGGTGAATAAAGTAGCCTTTGTGAATTAGGTACTAAGGCTAAAACGAACGCTTGATGCACATTATTTATTGCACTGAGATAGAACGAAATCAAATCAGATATGTGAAAATAAAAAAAATCGTAAAAAGGCAATGAGATTTTTTCGTATAAATTGAGGTACATAATTCTAATTTATTTTTCTTGTAATAAAATTGGCCTTTATGAAATTAACCAGTCAGGCATTTTAGCATTTTGAGAATGAGAGTACAAGCATTGTAAATAGTTTCAGTCTTGGTGACACCCTTGATGACACACTCAAGGTGACTGGTGTCCTACCCGAAGGGAGTAGCCTGGAGGATTGATGCTATTGATTGACGTGCGTTATTCGATATAAAATCAGTCTCTGGGTAATAATTTCCTACGGAGGGCATTTATAAGAAGTTCAAAACGAGTTGAAAATCATATTTGCCTATAAGAAATGACACACACTTAAGCGTCAATTTGCTCGATTAGTGATCAGCCATGTTTAAAGTTGTATTAAAATTGCCAATGCTATTACATATACACATGAAGTGATTTTAAAAATACTTAACCATTAAGGAACGGCCTAGCATACAAATTTAAGAAAACGTAGAGCTATTTAATTTCAATGTTATTTTTTCATCATTGAAAAAATATTTCAA
The DNA here is from genome assembly GCA_000469805.3 of Hymenolepis microstoma. Lineage (NCBI taxonomy): Eukaryota > Metazoa > Platyhelminthes > Cestoda > Cyclophyllidea > Hymenolepididae > Hymenolepis > Hymenolepis microstoma. Next base: position 323,550 of record LR215995.1, on the reverse strand, counting down.
TAAACGAAAATGAATGTTTTTTTTAAACTTTTATCAAAATTTAAATTGGGAATAATTAGATTTATGCAATGTTTGAAAAAGCGCTTTTGAGTAAAATCGATCAAATATCCGATGGAAATGTTGAGAATATATTTCCCAAATCAGTGAAAATTCCACTAATGGGCGAAAAGAAGTCAACAGAATAGTAATAACAAGCAGCTTGTCTGTAAAATTAAATTAAATTTTTATTTTAAACGAAAAAACAACGAACGTGGTAAATTTTCATATATATTGTCTGCTGATTAACTGGAAAGCAATTTCGTTCCTAAAATTAGAACTTCGGAACTTACGAAGAATAATAAATGGTAAATCTACAGAAAGCAAAATATTGGCATTTGAAATTTTTTAATGTCTTCTGTATATGATTTTACCACTGAACTTTTAAAGCATTTGAATTATATACTGAATATATATCTATATATATGCAGGTATTAAAATATCAATTTTTAAGTAAATTTGGCAAAATAAAATGAATAATTAGGTAGGGGTTAAAAGATTTTAATAAAATTCATGTATTTATTGACTTGACTGGTATAAGTTTGAAGTTTACTTAACACCACTATTACATTTTTAAAAGCCTTTCTAGCTTTAATTGACTTTTAACGTGTTTTAGTCAGAATATTTAACCATTTAATTTCAATCCTGCTTTTAACAGGAATTGTTTTAATGGATATGCGTGAACCAGATAATTTTTGAATTATTCAAAAATAGTTCAACGTGCAAACATAAATCAATTCCTGGTTCAACGTGGTAAAAATGTCATTTGTAAGTAAGGCAAGAACAAAAAGATAGATGCAAAAATTATTTTCCTTATTTATAAAAATTTAACAGATTTTCTTTCAATTTCAATGCATATTTAATTGAAATTAAGTAATAAAAAATTAAGATCTCATTTAATTTTGGTTTTTAAGTAGTTTTACCAGGGTTTGACTGATTCTTTGGGACATAGTCTAGAGTTACTAATTATTATAAAAGTATATTCAAATAATTACAAATCTGAGTTCTGAAATATTACTTTAATTGAAAGGAAAACCTAATAATTTACAAGATGTTCGTTTGCAAAACAAGTTTCTCGAACTTTAAGTATTTAAAATAGTAACTGGAATCACAATTCCCTCACTGTGGATTTAAGAATATTCCAAGAGGTTAAGTTTAGTTAATTTTGAAAGCATGCGAACCAAGAATAAATAAATTATATTATAGATTACACATACCAATGGAGGATTAAATTGCTTACAAATCAAAATTGAATGGGCAAAAGCGAATAAAACTCACTGCTGGAAGTAATTATCCAACGAAATCGAAAATCACACAATCGAAAATGAAGATGGATGGCCGAGAGCCCGAGGGAGAGCGAGAGTACAAGAAAGGGTGTTTTGGGAGAGTGAGGGAGAGCCAGAAGGAAATGCTGAAATGCTGCGGTAGCAAATGCCGCACTCTCTCTCTATGTGTGTTCAAGGCAGAGAATTTGTGGGCCTGTGTGCAAGGCTGTACCTGTCCACGCCCACGCAATTGCAACACAGGATGGCGATCGACAGTCAGCTGCAGGAGCAGCAGCAGCACACAATTAGGCTGGGCGGCAATTAACGGGATCTTCATTGGTGCGAACTTACGCCAGGCGGAGGAAGGGGGTTTGTATGCGAATGCGGCTGCTGCTCCGGAGACATACGCAACATGACACCATGAAATCAGCAATTACTTATAGACGGATCTTGACGTTTAAGTGTCTACTGGTGACCTCAAAATGTAAGATTACCAAGAATAAAATTATATTTTTGTTTGACAATGGGAATACGCACGGTTAAATTAGAACCTAGTTAGACATTATATAACTAAATTGGATTAAGGTCTGCGGTAAAAAGGGGAATTTTTCCGTTTGCAAAAGTTTTCCCAAAATCCGGTTTGTTTCTGAGTTTTCAGTTTGAACAAGACATCATACTGAAGTATTAGGAGGCTAAGAGGAAAATTCCCCGAGCAGGCTTAAAACGATGAAGAGTTCACCTTTGAGCTTTTGGAGATGTCCCTGATTCATCGTGCACTTTATAGATCTGGAAAGATAAAGTGCATTAGATTATAGTAATAAATACTCAAGAACCCATGAGGGTATTTGGTTTGTCCAAACTGTCATTGCAAAATTAGTAAACAGCAAGTTTCCTTGGCTCTAAAATCGTCGATTTCCACCTCATATGACTTTGAGAGTAAACAGCGAAGTTCAATGCTACCTCCTGTGTTCGAATGCTATCAGAAAAAAAAATAAATCAGGCATTTAAAATATCGATAAGATCATCATTCACAAGCGAGGAAATCAAATTTACAAAACACTAATTTAAATTGGTAAGATTTGACTCATTTTGACCTTTTGAAAAAAAATGCCTACGCCGCTCGACTGCTTATATGGTCTCATTTTGTACGCTGCCTTAAAAAATAAACAAACCCATCATTATCTCACTTCCTTGAACATTAAGTAGTCAGATGTTATAATTTCACAGATAGGTTTTGCGAAGTGGAAGTCGGAGAGAGTGCTTGACCAAGTTCATGCAAATTGCAAGGTGTAAATGCAGGTGTTTATTGGTGACCGTGACCTCCTAGGTCGCAGTGACGAAAGCCTTCCGTGGTTATAAATTATCTTTCCATCTTAAAACATGAACAGAGCGAGTATTTCGTGACGTCTTGTAACTTTTTTGCTCCATATCGGAAGTATAAGGAAGTGATAAATGTTGCCATTTACTCTTTACAATTTTAAGAGAAGTTATGAACATTCTTGGAAGGTTTCACCTGTCACCCTAATCCTTTAGAAGTTGTGATGAGGGGAAACGCAACCAATTTTCCTTAGAATCTTTCAATTTTAGCACATTTTTTTGAGGATTTCTTATTTTACCTCGAGCTTCCACCCTTGGAATGACACGGGCCCTTAACCTTTTTTTTGACTAGGCGACAAGTTTATTCTTATTAAAATCCAAAATTTGCGTTGTCGAATTTTCCTTATTTCGCCATTTTTTTAAATTCCTATCCACTTCTGAACACTATTTAATGAACTATTTAAAGTAAACTAATCATTCGCAATGCCAATAACTGTCCTAAATTACAGAAGTGTTCTTCCTACACGTCCTCTCGCTTTTAGTGTCCTTTAATAAAATCAGTCTTTGCTAGTTTTACGGTCTTTATTTCCAATTCGAATAAATTAATTTTGCTACAACTTTAGGCAACAATAACAAAGCCATTTCGTTAGTTCTAAGTAATTGGGGCGTGTTGGGGCTTGCAGACGAGTTGCTTGCCCCCGCCTGCTTCCCCCCCCCTCCCTCCCAAAAGCTACTTTTACGCCTCTCAGAAATGAAATTTAGCGCTTATTTTTGTTTGAACCAGTGGATTAGCAGTGACTATCATCAAGCGATTAAGAGTTGTAGCTTTTAATAACAATCATTAGTTAAACTTCCTTTTTCGCAATTTTGCTTTTGTCAAAAATATACCCCAATTTACTCTTAAGCGTTACCACTTCTGGGCAATATGCTTATATGGCATTTATGACAGTATTGATAAGCAACGAGCTGGAGATTTTCTTAGATTCACTTAAAATGAACGGCCTCAAACCATCAGTGAGCTAGAAATGCCTATTTTTCTTATGCAATTACGAAATATCCCGAAGGTACCCTGCAATAAAAATTGATTTGCCATAGCCCTAAATCAAGCGAAAATGACAATTATTTTGAAAATGAAAAGCTTATTACTAAAGGTCAATTCCAGTGGGATTCTAGACGATAAAATTCTGAGAAGAACATTTAAAAAAAGAAATTGGAAAGAGAAAATAAAGGCGATTAATCTTTAAAGAAAGTAAAAATGTAGATGACTAAAACTAGGTCTATTACTACCGATTTCAATCCAATTAAATTATAACAAATATTATGTTAACCTACAGCAGTCTGAAATTCTTTACTGAACGTTCATTTCGGAGAGCCAGTTGAAATCGATTAATTAAAGTATAATTGGAAGTTTAAATCAGGTCTTCCCTTTGTGGCCGAATCACCGCTTCGCATCCTGAGGATTACGTTGCAAGTTGCTATTTAACTAATTTTTTTTTTCAAATGGTTAATTATGAGGTCAAGTTATTCCACTTTAATTGATTATTTTAAAAGGACGAATAATATGCGCATGATTTTGCTTTACGTTTGGTCTGACCAGGTTAAATGGTACATAACCTTACTTCTATGTTCAAAACGATGAAGGGGAGAGATTGAAAAGGTCTCTAAAATCAATGTGAGGTTTCGAGGATTTAACTTTGAATTCGAAATGAACAATTGTTCATTTAACGCCCAGCTCATGTAAGATTAAATTATCACGTTGGGTGGAAAAGTCTTGTTTACAATAGTAAATTCTTATTCACCGGGAGCTTAGTAATTACTGTTTAGAAGGCCTAATGATTTTACAGCAACGCAAATCAGAGACAACTCTGACGAATTCCATTTTTAAATTAAGAATTTAAGGAATAAACTATATTCAAATTGAAAAGTGATAGGGCAATGGGGGCTTCATTATTAATTAGGCTCTATCACTAATAAAATTACACATTCATCAATATATCTATCGCAAATATATGTATTTTAATATAATCTCTAATCAACACACGCTCCATAATTGTAATCGAAAATTCATTTGAGAATTCTTATTTGTATTATATGGACGAAAGTAGAAATGTCTTCAAGTAACATTGAAATTTTTCAAAAATTGATTTGTCATTAATATTTATTTGCAGATTTTCTTAATTTTCAGCACCAAATGAACCAAGGCCACTAAAATGTGGATAATAACCAGATAACCATACTTTCCAAATGAAAGGAGTTTTTGGCGGACAAAATTTATGTTGAAGAACAGCAATGAGAGTCCGAGTGAGAGGACGATGAAAGTAATCAAAGGCAGAAGTGATGAAGATTGGAGCACAGAGATAAACAGAGACAGCTTGATGCTGATAGAGCAGATGGGATGCATATGTGCTGAATCGTAAGAAGATTGAAATACGTGTAGGAAAGCCTTTTTCACATTCTGTCTAAAATCGTTGCTTCCAGCAGGAGTTTTTGTAGCATAATAACTAAATCCTCTAATTTTTCTCCATCTTAGAGTTCCATATTTATTACCTCTGTAAGTCACTGGCTGTTTTGAACAACTTGTATTGTAAACCAACGAATGAAAGCCTAGCGGTCCATCGGTAATCTTCGTTGGCCAGCTTCGTTTTGCCTATTTGGTGTGACACGATGCACTAATTTGCTCACACACAATTATGGTTCATAGTAATTCTTTGTGTGTGTGTGTTTGCTCTACATTAAGCAACGAAATCACAAAATTTATCGTTTTTTCTTGAAATAGATAACCGCGGTAACAACCTTGTAGTGAAACATTTGAATCATCGACTTTGCGTGCCGTCATTAGCAATATCTAAGATAGGCAACGAATAAGAAGGTCAGAAAAGAGTAATTTACATACCAGACGATGGCATCAACCGGCAATAAAGTAGAAGGGAAGGTTAATCAGCTGATAAAAATTTGTCAGAGGATTCAGATGATGTTCAATTAGCTCTAATTTTAAAAGGTCTTCTGAATGCTTTACTTTCCATAGGTGACTATTGAAAAATTTACATATAAAACGGATGTAAGACTTGCCTATTGATCATTTTTGTATATTTTTTCTGGGGGGAGGAGGAGGGGGGGGGGGGGGCTATGTGGCTCTCCACATCCTATTCTTCAGGTCATGCTTCTATCTTCTAGCAATCTTCACTACCACCCAAGGATAGAACGCAAGCATTTAAAAGGAGGCATACATATATATAGTTCACGTATTCCTTGATGGGGAGTCCAAAGTCGTCTGTGTGTCCTCGACAGGTGAACACTTCACATTCGTGTCCTCTAAAAGTGATGACGGAAAATATGACAGCAATAAGTCCGAGGTCATATATGCAAAAGGGAACAGTGGAGAAATTTTTGGCTCTGAGAATATTTACTCATTTCGATCATTAATTTATACTCCTTCGTCTGGATCGAAGGTGGTGAGTGGGGTGAGCATTGTACTAAATCTAATCGCCGTTGCTGCCATTGCTTAAGTAGCTGTAGAAAGTAAGCAAGTACGACAAATGCTTTAGGGCTCAACTCGATCACTGACTTCCTAGATTGTCAAAGAAAGTTCTCATGAATATTAGTGCAATTTTGTATTTCGCTCAATTGCTTTGGCCTTATACTACAGCGATGATCTTAGATGCCTGAATTATTATGCGCGAAAGTCGTACAACTCCAAAGCTTGTGAGAGTGAGACGAGACCCGAAGCGCTCCCTTGGAGGTTATGATAAGACATTGAGTGTGGTATTTTCAAGCCATCACCTGTCAGACTAAATATTGTTTGGCCTGATTTGAACATTTTTAAATCAGAATAGCTCAAACAAACATTCCTACTCTCCCTCTCTCTCTGTATTTCATAATTTTATAATTCTACCCTCCTTTGGATCTCGGCGATGTAATTTCTTAGATAATAATATATTCATAAATTTTATTATTTGATAGATACAAAAATCAAATATTCATTTACTTATAAACGATGCTAACCATTTTGATACATTTGATTCTGCAATATTTCACTTAAAAGCCGTATGCATAAATCTAGACAAGAGATACTTCGTCGCTAAATTTTTCGGTTAATTTTTTGATTTTATTTGAATTATCATTTTTAAGGGATTTCAGAGGAACATGTTGTGACAAAACTCCTTTCGGGCAACGAGATACTACTAAAAGGTTTACAAATTTAAAGTACTATCTGCAATTCGGAGTATCAAATAGAGTCAAATACATCTCAAGCGGATGGATTATTGAAGCCCTAATGGGGCGTCGTGCATAAGAACAAGATTTTTTGCAATGACTTCTTTTTTTTTAAAACAAAGGAGATATTTACTATCTGGTTTGTGAAATACCATACAAGGTTTTTAAAATTCCAGAGCGTGTTCTACTAATATCTCAACGAAAAATGCTTTTTAACATGCATACACTCGCAAAAAGTGCTTTTCACTCACAGTTCATTCTTCATCTCTCCCAACGAAAGTAGAGATAGCTAAATGTGTAACAATCCCATTGTTCCGTTTAATTGCTATATTTAGGAACTTACCGGCTAAAAATAAAAAGCTTAGCCCTTGACACTTGATTTGCGGATTTGGCGAAGCGTCCTTATAAGAGGACAGAGGGAGATACCTTAACATGTCCAATAGAGAATAGAAAGTTTTTCTAAGACTTGTAACATAGTCTTCACCATTTACTGTATTCATTTCATTTAGTTTGTGTCAGAATGACTCTTACTGCCTAGTTATTATCCGATGGTACATTATCATTGCACCCAATTTGATGCTTATGAGTGCTTAACAGTTACAGCAGTTTCTGAACCCTGTTTTGAAAAAACATAATGTTGAATAGATATTCCCACTAAGCCTTGAAAATTATTAATGAGTACATGCTGTTCAATAACCGAGGAATCCGTGATCTACAATTCAGAAATTGATGAGTATGGTAAAATAAATTTTTAAAATTAAACCAAAGTTCTGTACTCACAAATTATTGTGCTTGCTGATGCAAGTATATTCAAAGCTATTGCAACTTTATAGATCGGTAAACACCTCAACATTATTTGAATTGGTGACTCTCACTTTCAATTTTATTCCTGAAATAACTCATCTTTTGACTACCCATAATGTTCAGAAAAAAGACAGGATTAGGTGGTGAACCTTACTAAATTAACTTATAATAGCCTCCATCGGGAAGGACACTTCCTCTTGACCTCCTCCTGTATACAACAAAAATTTCTTGAAATTCCATCATTCAACTACTGCAACTCTCAAATTTTTTTGTCATTGCTATTAGCAAAATTGCTTTTCGCCCAAATAGCATGTGTTAGCATATATTATGCCTAAAACCACCATATCGTCTGTTTGACCATAATCGACTCATGCATCTCACAATAGCACTGACATTCGCATCACAAATTGCCAATTTCCTACAGCCTGATGAACGTCAGAGACGGGCAAGTTTTTACACTCTGTAAATCATTGAACGCCTAGTTTGCTTATGCACCGGACACCCTTTCATATGCTACTGAATTGGCGAATTGTGTATGTTCTAATTGGAGTTTTTGGAGCTGTAGTCCGTCATCGTAATCCGGTGATGTAAAAACTCAAAATACATTGGGCATTCTGTGAAGTCACCATTACCTACAACTTCACTAGAGCCTCATCGCATGCTAGTCGAATTTGCTTGGAAAATTTTGTCTTCTTAATACTTCTGTTGGCATAATACCTCCTTTATGCATTTTTGTTCAATAAAAAGTTAAATATCCATGATATTTCTGTTTTCCGAATAGTTTTACTCTTAATAAATGCCTATAGACAGAATAGATCCAACACTTTTAGCACTAGCTTGTAATTCGACTGCAATTTAATTATTCCCATTTCTGCATGCGATGATTCAACCTTCCTGAGTGTTGCCACAACAAATAATTGAATTCCCGAATAACCGAGATCTCCAATGCAACTGACCATGTAACAGTTGTTTCTTAAAAGACTGTTCCGTTGCAGGCAAAATCTAAAAAATGTCCAAAGAGAAATGGGCACTGCAGGCAAAATCGAAGGCGAATGCACAAAAAATGTGTCCGCAGTGTCTGAATAGTTATTCCTTCTCGTGTGGCAGAATGTCTTTAACTTTATCCACTCTTTGAGTTGACTTTAAAGATCAGAATGTCAATTGATGTGTTGATCAATAAGCCAAATATTGACTAACATTTTCTTTCGGTACAACTGAAGATGACGGTCTAAGGAAATATCTATTACTGCAGTTGTACTCGGATTTTTACCTTAAATTATGCGATAGTCTGTAGTGCGTATCCGTCTTTGAGACAGCACATTTTGGGTTTTCTACATGGTATTACTCTACTCCACTTATCCTAATTTAATGTGCATCATAAAATTGGAATTTTACATTGAAAATGAACACGAATGAATGTAAATTTACGTCCCAATTCATCCACAGAAATAGCATATCTCATATATCACTGATAGATGGATACATTACGCCCAGCCCAAAGGCGGAAATGGAGTTTGCACATTGACAGGAAGGTAAATTAGTAATAAAAACACATATGTGGGGAAGTTTTCAGAACGCTTGACTTCACTTAGGCGCATGTCAGTCTGACTTAGCAAGGTTGAACGAGCATAATCATCACAGGCTCTGCAGCGTCGTTCTCTCAGGCTCAAGTTTGGCGGACACGAGCGTGGGCTACTACATTAAACATAGTTGAAATAATAGGTTTGAAAAAGAGGTTTTGCACTAAGACGTGAATAGGGTGTAAATTGCTTCCTATTTAATGGTCATTAAGAAGAGAACTAAGTCATGTTAATAAATTCACTCAGTTTCACGCAGTTGAGATTGCGTTTAAAACCACTTTATCACTAAAAATTCCGTTACGATTTATACAAGAATGAATATCAGGGTAATAATTCTTGCAGATCTTGATCCGAAGGCTGACATTTGACTGAAAATCTCAAATCTCTTTCCAGTTCAAATTCATCAGGTAGACTTATTACCATCTTAAATTGAGGATCTACGCGTATGATTTCCTCCAATTCAAACTAAAAAATGCTTGACAATATTGCCTAGAATGTTTTCTAATGTAGAAAATTAACTCAAAGTGAATAAATTTCGTGATTTAAATCGCATATAATTCATTTCGTCTTATTGTTTACCAAAATAGGAGCAAAAATATTAAAGTGAAAGAAACCAGCTGCTAAATCATGAGAAGAAATATAATCTGTTGGACCAAGTATTGCCTGCTTAAAATGAGATTGAATACTATGCTTAAAGATTAATAATAATATATAATAAACACTGCCTCTAATTTGGTGCATGGCCACACCGAATGCCATCCATTAGATCTCTTCATTTGAGATTCCAGTCATTTTGCTCCATGAAATCAAGAGAAATGCAGCACTAAATGCAGCATTTGTAATCGATATCCAATAAGTAGAGATCTTCTATTTCTCTCCCTGGAACAAGTCCCATCATGAACGGATGAAAATCAGAACTGAAACAAATACTTTCAATATCTCATATTTCACACTAGAAATTGATCATATGCGTGAATATTGCTAAAATATTATGTTCGTGGCTTATGTCATATTAACTGTACACTAAGTAAATGAAATAATGACAACAGTGTGAAGGTAATCGAAGAGTAAATGAAGATGATGATGGTGGAGTTGAATCAGGTTTTTTTAAAGACAGAATATTTGTTGATGACAGCGTCTTGATCGATTGGAGAAAGCAGAGAGGGGGCATTTGTAAGGAGACTGAGTGTGACCACGATGGAAACCACTGTGAAGATCACCAGAACCAGTCGATCAATCACTGAAGCTGCATACTTCCATTCCTGGACGACCTTTAAATTATGAGTATTTAAAATTATATAATCGTCATATTGAGTTGTTTCCCATATAAAAGTGGATAATTAGAATAAAAAGGAAATTTTTAGGCATATAATAAATCACTTTTAAAATATAGGTACTGTTTCATTTTTTATGAATTTGTAAATTATTATAAAAGTCCTAGGTTTACACTTCCATAGGTCTTGGAATTAGAGTTTACTGTCCGTTGTCGGAAGTCATGAGAGTAGAATCCATATGTGTGCGTCCCGAGGGTCTAAGGGCTTGACTCATTTGAAAATTCATGAAAACTAGCTTCTCCACAGTTAGTGATTTACTTTACTTCTCTGCACTAGCTTCATTGTTGATCATCCTCGTGCACTTTATTAATTCCCTGAGTCAATTATAATTGCTTGCAATGGGTGAAATTCGCAGTGTTTGTAATTATATATATTTTTTAAATTATTTCATAATGGCACAGGTTTCATTTCGCTTTGACTTACGATGGAAGCTTTTGCGTGTTCTTGACTGATACCTTTGTCCATCAACCGTGACTTTTGTCCAACACAAGCTCTTAAATCATACAAGTGTTTTGATATAATTATGTGCTTAGAATAATTCCATATCAGTGTCACAGCCTCAGAAAATGGTGCCTTGATATTGATTTACTCTTTGACACTCTCGGAAAGGCACATTTTTCTCATAAAATGCATTTTTTACAATTGAATTAGTGCCAATCCCCAATATTCAAATGCACGTGAACTGTGGTGAACAGAAGTATGCTTTTTATTTATAAACTCAAACTTTTCTCCGAGAATTTGTTCTGTTCTCATCCTCCTATAACGTCCAGTTATTACAATAATAAAAGGGGACCCAACACAAATCTTCTTTCCCATTTTGCATTTTTAACTGGCGTTTTTGAAACTGCTTATTTCATGCCGTTCGGAAGGTCCTTAGATGCATCTTTTATGTTGTTTATCGGAGGTGACTCCGGTTGTTATGGGGATTTTATGAAAGTTGCAATTGTTTACTATTTGTCTGCTGCACAGATTAGTCAGCCGGTCTAATTAAATGTACGCTCTTATCCAAAAAATCTTAATTTGTGCCTTTATGTCCAAAAATGTAATTACTCTATTATTTTTCAGAATATATTTACATATAAGTTCTCCAATTTTGAATAAAATGTAATCTAGCACGCATCTTGCAGACAGGGTCTCTCAAGAAAGATTAAATAAGCTCCACTGGGGTAAAGTAAAGCACAATGAATCCATGCAGTTATTGCTACACACAGAAAAAGCTTCACAGTTAATGAGAGCTTAATCGAAGTAGGCATTATTTAAGGCAGTTTGTGGGCTTTAGGCTACTCAAACTCGAAGTGGGAAAGTTCTTTTAAGCCACTCCATTATTGATCATCTAGCTCGTCTTTCTCTTGAATAACGTCGGTTTCGAGGTTTATCGGCTACGTTTAACGTAAAGTCCATCTTGAACTGATTTAATTGTTGCATGCATCTACCTCCTCAAATATTTACAATCACGCGATTTCACAAAACAGTTGGAGTAATGCCAACAACTTTCACAATTTCCACAAGTGTTTTATAGCCGATACTGTCATATGCCGGTGATATGATTGAATTAAAACGTGCTATTATTGATTTTTTTTGTTGAAAAGTACAATTTCAAGATTAAAATGGAAGAGTTTTGGATAAAATGTAAAATATCCGAGGAAGTTCGGAGTTCGACTATCATCAAACGATGTTACATGCTTAACTCTGACAAGCCTGCCCTCGATTAATACTTAAAAGCAATTAGCGTTACCATCAAACATGGTATTAAAACCTCTAACAAACTTAGCCAGTTATTAAAATAAAACTAAACAACTTCAAATTTAAATAACCTACAAGTCTGGCTTTTTTCTTTTCTTCCAGGCATTCAAAAATATATTCAATCGCTCTCACAGCTTCCGTCAATGTAAATTCTCTTTCAATATCTCCTTTCTGTGCTACAGAACCAACGTCCTCTTCTTGTCCCATTATACTCATTTTTTGGGGCCTTATTCCAATGCGATGTGGTGAATGTTTCCATTTTCTGAGTTTCAGGCTTCCAAAAAAAACAACTCCTTCTTTTTCGCTTGAAGATGTTGATGATTCATCATTTGTCTCGGATTCTGAAGGCTGACCACTTGGTGCAGATAAGCAATTGGCCATCAGATTTTCATAGAAATGCCCCCTACTAATAATTGAAGCCGATTCCAGACTATTTCCTTCAGAATCGGTGGATATTGACGAGACCAGATCAAGAGACGTTCCTTCTGGAAACTCTTGTATGAACGCATCTTCGTTTTCGGATGGATATTTATTAATTTCCAAATAAGAGGAGGTCGAATTGATATCATCTTCTATGTTATTTAAGTGTTCAACTCGGTGCATAAAGAGAAAACGCGGTAGGACGTCCAAAAAGATTATTTTAGTCCACTTTGACATCGTATGAGTTCTCGGAGATCGATAATTCCAATTGACAACCAGAACGGACATAAACACAGCAAAGATGTCAGATACAAATGTGAACATTAGGTAACGAGATATCAAGGGAACTGTAGTGGACGTTGGAGGCAGGATTTTGCTGACCAAAATCAGGAATACTACCAAGGCTACAACAATGCTGATTGTAAGGGTAACTTTCTCTCCTGCATCAGAAGGCAGATAGAACACGAAGATGCTTAACAGAGACAGCATAACACAAGGAATAATCAAATTCACGGTATAAAAGAGCGTTTTCCTTCGAAGCTTAATTGTATAGACGATGTAGGTATTATTGATTTCTCCATTTGAGGTATTCACAATTCTAGCTGGAACATCAACCAAATCCCAAGTCCCACTTCGCCAGTAGTTCGATAGATCCACGAATTCCAGAGAGGAATAAAATCCCATGGATACCTGAAAGAGGGAATGATGATGATGATGATGATGAGTGGATGTGTAATTACCCTGTGCATCCAATCGCATTTAGGCATAACCTTTCAATAATAACCCAACGTGATGACACGCTTGGCATTTTGGGGCTGCGTAAGCAACGTTTGCAAGCATTAATTTCATCCAAGCATCAAAAGCTGGCAAAAATAAATTCTCGCTGTTTCTAGAGGCCTGAATCCATGAGTCATACGACCGTAGACGTGCCTTATGCCAATTTCAAGTGCCTTAAGCACTTCATCTCCTCTGACTTAAAGCAGGTTTTTAATTAACGTGAGGGCAGTTTTGTCCAATTACCTTGAGAGGAGGGCATGGCAGCCACAAATGTGAAAACGCCCAGGATCTTGACCAAAATAAACATGTAAATTTGAGAAGAAAGTCAATGAGCGCAATCAATACACGTCGGAGATAGAGAGATGTGGTGGAGCCCAAGGTGTTTAGAACTTTGTTCGACATAGTTAGATTTGTACAGAATGGATGAAAGGCCTAGAATAGATATGATGGGAGAGACTTTTGAAGAAATGCGGGTACATTATAAGGTTGATGTTAAGGTGGCAGTGATCAAGCGTTTACCAGTTTGAACAGTAAGTGGTATAGAATGTATTATTTGGATGATGAAGTGAGTTGCCACAGTTAACACATTTGGGCTGAACTCAGAGATGTCGTGCACCCCAGTCCTATAAGTAAAGATATTTTAAAGAATCCCTCTTAGAACGGGTTGACATTGTTAACAGTTTTAATTTACTAGAAATAATAAGTTACCAGCACACCTTTAATTGAGTAAAAAACGGTCATTAAGTGGGATCAATGGTGAAGTGAACGTTTTGATCTGAATTTCCTAATTGACGTAAAAAATGGAACACAGAAATACTATGAATTTGTCTTTGTACTTTGTTTTTAGAATAATCTCATATATCACTTTGAATAAATCTAATTCCACCTACATTTCTGATAATTTATTTTAATTGGGCCTTTAAATGTGAGTAACCATGTCGGAGACTGTTAGAACTAATGTTCCTTCTATTCTCTAAAGCTCTCTTACATACATATAGGGGGGAATAAAATACAAATGGCGTTTCTTGCGTATTTGAAAATTCCAATCGATCTTCTTAAGTGATTTTCATTTCGCCCTTGACAAGCTGCCAGTGTACAACACAAACGCCCCAAATCACTTGTCCAGTTTATATATAACATCCCCTTTATCCGTAGAAAACATCAATTCCTTAAACTTTGCAATAGCGCAGATTTACAAAATACGTTCAGTTTTAACTCCAATGAAAGAATAATGCACAATTTCCTTTGTGAGGTTGATAAAAGCGAGAAAGTGATTTTCGGAACCATTTACTTTCATTTATGCCTCATAATCGTAACAATTTGCCTGCAAATAAGCGAAAACGGTTTATAGTTCAATAGTTTTAAATGTATATGCACTTGGAGCAAATTTTGAAAATCGATATCGGACATTTAGTAAGAAATGAAAAGTGTTTGAATTTGGTTATAAGGGTTGATATTTCGAAAAGCAAATGGGAAAATGCCTTACAAGATAATGTTCCAATCCAGAGACCAATCGGAAAGGTACCTCATTGGTTATGAATTTTATTTTTGATTTAATAAATCCCTTAGGCACATTCTTAATGCTGTATCGTGAAAAGAACTAATATGGATATCCTCGAATTTCATATAGCGATACAAAAATTAATAAATTCAAATGTTTTATCTAAATATATACGTTCTAATTGAGAAGTGGATCCAATTTTTGCCCATTTATATCTCTTAAATTATTGTTAGTCGAGTTTGTGCAATGCTGGCTTAAAAAATTTCAATAAAAACTGGAAACCTCAGCTAATGCCAACTAAGCGATTTGCAATTGTGGATTTAAAGAAAGCGTAAATGGCTTGAGAAATGCATGAATGTTGAAAATCTCTTCACCTACACTAACTACACCTCCTGCCGAAAGAGACTTCCTAAGAATAGCGCAGACCAAGGAGGCATTAAATATAACTCCAATCCAAAAAGAGGCCTTACACTTTCCGTATTCTTTGGTAAATATAGCATTCCACTCCCCTAGCCCCTCGCGCCCTCTATACCACATTCTATTCTCGCACTGATAGCATCTAAACAAATATAGCTCAAAGTCAATGAGTTGCAAGTCTCTTGGGTTGCCTCTAGGTGACACTTCGTCGATCTTGACAAGTTAACGGTTAGTTGAGGCAATAGCTGTCATCGGTCAACGGCGTTGTGAAATTCAAAATCAATAACGCAAAGACGGCTTGATTTGCTAAAATCCTCCTTAATGTATTTACAAAATTCTTGGAGTAACTAAATTCCTGTCGCTCACCACTTCTTCTCGGTTATCATCAACAATATCTACTATGAACCAAGTTCAAATATACAGAAGTTAGACTATTTTACAGTGTTTTAGCATATTCCTTGGGCATTTACAAAATGTTCTATACATGGCCTAATTTTGAATTCAATTTAAGGAGCAATTTAGGGTTTACTAAACTTGCCCTTGAAGCGTCGAATGACCAACTTCCGAATTTCATTTCGCATTCCTGTTCGTCGAAAGGAAAATATTCTACGTCGATTGCGCAGTAACTCTCATAAACCGCTGGAGGCATCCACAGAATGAATCCATCGTGATGCAAAAGGAGATTTGGTTGCCAGAGTACTTCGTAGTTGCCATCCGCACTGATGCAAATACAGAAGTAATCAAAAAATGTCAAAAATAATTGCATTGTAATATAAACAAACAATGAAAAGTTCGTAGCTGTGTTTTCTCCCCTAACGACAAAAAGTGTCACGGATTTTTTACGTCTTTCTATTCCTAAATATCGGCCTCCCTTTTCCAATTATTCTATATTCGACTAAGCATTCAAGCATTAAATTAGGTAGAAACTTTAAATTAGAATAACAACGAGAACACAGTTTGAAGTAATAAAGATAACAATAATTAGAAGAGTAACTGTAAAATGCGATAAAATTCATTGACCATTTCGCCTATCACAAAATATTAATTACCTCACGAGAATTCACTGGCACCTATCTCCCAGTTTACATTATCGATCTCAACGCCTAGAAGTGGCCTGGGGAGCTCATGGTTAATATCTTAAACCTAAGTAAACTATACAGATTTTAGTCCTCAAGTTGGAACCTGTAGCGTTAACCCCTCAGCTATATTCACACATTGTCTACTAATTTGCACCTTCGGAAAACACATAATAATGTTCTAACTCTATAAAACTGCAGCTTTAAATGTAATGCACTTTGTGTAATTCCTAATTCCTATTGATGGGCAAACACCTTTCATTAGAAGAACAGAAGTTAAAGCAAATACTGATGTGCTGCGTAGATTTTTAGCAGAAGAGTTAGAGAGGTGGAATAATTGGATGAAGGCAGTGGGGCTTCACGGTGATATAATTCTTAAAGATGTCCTAGGATGTTGAAAGGTTCTCATAACTCTACGGAGAGTGATACACAACTTAAAAACGGAAGAAGATAATAGATAAATAAAACGTTAGCCAGATAATTAAATTCCACCAATGGAGAAGACTCTTCCCTGAATCTCAAAAAGGCCTCTGCGCTTTCTTAATAGAGCTCAAGAATTGCAGGAAATGAATTCAGAAAAACTCAACTTACAACAAATATGCAGTTAATAATTTCTGAGGCATATTTCATATGCATCCTGGATTGCTATACCTTCAGGAACATACTGAATGCGTAGGAAAGAACTTTTGTAACGTCCGGTAGATATCTATATTTCTAGTCTCCCTTATGTGAACTTAGTCTAATTTCAGTTTGCCTTCCTTTCAGCTTCTCCAATTTAATTAACTTGAATTTCACTCGACTTTTATCCCCTTTCGATCACGAGTTTTCACAAATGAGAATCATCATATTCACCAGATATTTGTTATAAGAAGTACTGAGGATCTCCCCTAGAGTTTTGGCATTCATAATTTCCTTCACACTAATTATTTTTCCACGAGTAAAGATGATTCAGGTAGAGCAGAATAACCCCAAATGAAATTGTGTTAGCCAGTAAATCTGAGGGAATATAATTTCAATCATGCAATTTTCACTAACTTCATCTCACTGTCTAGGTTGTATTCAAATTTTTTTACCGCATCCAATAATCGAACCGGCAGTTTCAGCTAAGTGAAGTCGTAAGGTATTTGTTCGTCCTTCCTTGTGTGAAGCATCAAATTAAGTTGATTTTTAAAATATTCGGCATTGTACTCAACGCCTATTTGGGTGCTATGGATGTTAGTCGCGTGATCCATTAATCGAACTGCAAGGTAATAATACGTTTTGCTTCAAATTTGAGTTAACAATTCCAGAAATCTGTGAAAATTGATGTTTACTGGGGTGAGTTCACTTCCTAAGATCAGCATTGGTGATCGTGTTTATCTCGAAGTAACAAAATGGGTTTTGTTTTACTACTTAATGTTCTCGTCTGTGAGGTCGTAAAGTCACATACTTGAAGGCGTAAGTACGTATTCAATAATATAGTGTAGGACATAATTCCTATTTTTACGAGTAACTTCTGCCTTACCCACAATGCACCCTGGGGTGAGGGACACTTTCCTTAAGCGGCCAGTATGCTCATTTTAAAACGCTCCGCCGGTGCTTTAAGTCATATTTCCATTTGTGGGAATTTTCCGTGGTGAGGTAGTGTGGTAGCATATATCAAACAAAATGATTAGATTCCATTGGATTTATGACCCAATTTCAGGGGGTGGAGAAGAGCTTGCAGACGAGGTGGCAGTGACCGGCATTTTCCGAGGTATCGTTTTATGAGTCCATATTAGGAAGTAACCTGCACATTTTCTTGCACACGTAAATGATTAAACGTTTGACTTCAAAAGATCGAAAGAAAATTATAACTTTCAAAGAATGGTTTGTCTTTTAATTGGACCATATTTAAAGTGCAGATGCCCAAAGCATTCACCCCAAATATGTTCGCAATTCTACTCTGTGGAATTGAAGTCAATCCTTTCAAGCCAAATTTATTTTTGGGTGAATCTAGTGTAACCAAGACAGAGATTGGTCCTTTTTTGTCCCACTTAAGTAGGCACCGAAAGAAAGGAGTACTTTCTTGAAGTCTGTGTTTTCATATTTAAGAAGTCTATTCGCGAATATGGATGTTACATTCCACCTACAGTAAGGTGATGGCTTAAGCACTTGCAAATATAATCAAATTTAACCATTAATATGTATATAATATCACGTTTTCACATTACGTAAATGAAACGGGCTCTGGGAATCGAAACATTGAGTACGCGCCCGTAACTATTCGACGAGGAGATTTCCTTCAGTAACACCATTATCCCTTTAGAGTTTAATTGACAAGAGTATCAAGTGATTGATTACTGTTATCGCTATTTAGTTTATCTTGGTGCTTAATTTTTACCCGGACTTGTTAGTACTACGCATTTCGTAAATAAAATCAGCGCGGAATTTTTCGAGTCATTTAACCAGGTCCAGAGAAAAAAAACACTTGGTGTAACTGACTTGTTAAAAAGGACGATATCGGGCTTCCAAACACGATTGTGTGGAACACGAACCACCTTCAAGCCTCCGTACTTTGCGGGATCCCAAGTTAGTTGATAGTCCCGCCAAACCTAAACAAAAAAATTCTAAAGAAACGCTTCTAAATTTTTAAAACGGAAAGGTGCACGGATCTATATTTACAACAGCAACGTTTCATGGGGAAACCTATTCTGTGAGCGAATTAGAATAACTAAGAAATTCAGACAACTTTAAAAAAATATTTCACCCTACAATCACAAATTTGGCTTCCACTTTATCCGCACGTTGCAAAAATGCTATAATTTGCCCTTGCCGCAAACGCCTACAGTTACTTGAAAATAGCGTTTGAAATATCTGTTGTTTCTCTAGGCCACTAATCAAACAACAACACACAATAAAATTATCGTGAAAAAAAGCAGAGTCTATCTTTTTCTTACCATGGGTAACCAAACGTTACTCTTCATGACTTGGCGTCGTTCATCCTGAAATCGAACAGAGAAATATTAATTGCATTTGAGCACTTCAATAAACTATGCAGCACAAGGTATGTGATATTCAGCCACCCCCCCCTTCCCACTCCAATGTCCGGTCACGTTATAAATTTAACATCAAAAAAGGCAGTTTATAAATGATTTTTCGAATAATCAATTATTTTCAGTATATAATACTAAGATGCGATTTGACTAAGACGTATTCCCTTTGGCACCTCTAAACTTCTTCTACGCAGTTTCCAATATTGTAAAAAAACCGGCTTTTTAATATAAACGTGTATTGTTTACATATGAGCAAAAAATCACATGCAAGCAACTCAGATTAATTGAGCAGTTAAAAATGGACATTTGTGCTTTGATCTTTCAATTTTATATCCAAATTCTTCCAATTTTCTTTACTTCTTTTGTGTGTTGCGCCTGTAGTCTACGCGCGAGCCATATTGTACTCCTATTTGCAATTGGCGTCTTGTATCCATTTATAAAAGTTTTTCATGATAGTACCACTTGCATGTGCTTATTACTTCTTCATACTTCTCAACATTATTTGCTCAATATCGCACCAAACGTGTTTAACTGTATTCAAATCTCCTGAATCCCACGCCAATCTCATTGGTCCAATCAGTGAAGCGGACCAAAAGTGGCGCAGCCTATTTCCGCCCCTCGGCATTTATTCTAAGGGAGAGGGAGGCGGGGGGGGGGGAGGGGGAGGATGCTTTAAAGGGGCTCGAATGAAAACAGTCCAAAAGTTTATTTCACAACCTTTTTACTCAAATTTAATTACTAGGGACGGAATAAGACCAATTACAATTACTTTAGTTAAATTCATGCTCATATTGCATAATCTCGAATATAACTGCGAAATGTCTATAATTTAATCAAGAACAAAATGCCACGTATTTTTCTATGTTCAAAATGTTACTCCAGTTAACCCAAGATCAGTCCAAATTTTAAAATGTGTCAAAATGTAGTAATTAGACTACTAATAATCCTTCTTTTAAGTTCGGAGAGAAAATCATCATTAACAAGTATGGAGACAATATATTAGGACGGTAAAAGCGCTTAATCGCCATAAATCACCTTTACTAATATAACAATACTAAGGCGCCTGCCTAGTTGAACAGGGAACACTTTTGCCTGTACACTGGCTTTGCAAATGATTTATTTTAATTAAAATTTTTCTTTTACGAAAACGGAAATACGCATTTTTGAAGCATGCTGCAGTTGCATTAATGGTGAAGTGTTTTTCAAATAAGACATTTTTTGGATTCGTCGTTTTAGAATGCATAATACAATATTTTCATTGCAATTGAGAGAACCTCGAAATAATCATCGATAAGGCACTGTTTGTTCGATCATTGGATTCCCACACACATCTGGATATACATGACCACATCTGGAGAAGCGTCAGTACGATAATTGGCTAACGGGGCAGCCAATCTTTTATCGCCTAATTTAGTCCATGTTGGTAATTGCATTTTGTAAATGGAAAAATCGTCGTTACGTTTTCTCCATTGCTTTTTTAATCTAAGTATCTGCGGATTAGACAACTAGTAAGTAATAAGTTATTAAACATTACCACTTGACCTCAGGGTCATGTAAGGGATGTTATCATTTGGATTTGTGCGTCTAAAATGCCACCATGGCTGATCAAATGAATCTCAAGAGCGCCAGAACAGTTCTGAAGGCTCGGCCATGGTACCGATCGTGTAGGGAGTGGGTGTGGTGTGAGCAGGGAGACCTCTTAGCCAATCAGAAATCAATAGTCGCTGCAAAGTAGATCGGAACAAGTTACATTCGATCAAAATGCTTTGTGCAATAAACACTGCTCACACCATATGATCGGTTTGCAATGTCCGCTACAGATCTTATATCTATTAAAAAAATGCACTTGTTTCCTTATTTTCTGCAATCTAACATTCGGCAGATTTAATCAAACTAATCATAAGTACACGCAAAATGTACAATTTTAAGCAAAAGAATTTTGATGTTGGTTCGGAAAAATATAAAGAATAACAAGGAGTGTAATAAAAACGAAATATCAAGACGGTAGACCTATAATTTGTACAACAGGAAAATTTTTCATTTTCTGTGAAAAGTTGAATCTATTCTTTGAGTCCCATTTTTATTTTTATCACTAAATAGTTGATCTTTGCTAATAGCTGAACTCAAGCAAAGTTGTTTACATTTTTTCAGCCAAATGCACGCTTTTAATTTGAGAAAATAGTTCAAGCGAATTCTTGCAAGAGAATGAAAGTTGAATTCCTTGTTTTATCAAGCGAAACAAATTCCGACCATTAATCTAATTGATTTACCTTGAAGCAGCATTCACTTTCAATTTGCTCTAGTGCAAATAAATTTAAAAAGAAATTTACTGGTCAAATTGTTCATAATGCACAAAAAGAAATGCATTTGTAAGGAACACCCATAATGAAAGAATTGTATAAAATAAGTTAATTGAATTATTTGGAAAGCAGACAATAGTCAATATCTAGTCTTCCTCTAATGGATCTAGAATCCTCTTCAAATAAGTCTAATTAATATTTATTTAAGATAAATTTCAAATATAGATCATGATCTTACCATAATGTGTCAACATATTTTAAAGACTTTGGCAAATGAATATTAATCGTTTTATCTACATATTTCATATACATTTCGTTTGAAATGCTTCATGTTAAAAGAAAATATATTACATATTAATAGGTTCAAATGTGTTATTCTTTCACAGCCTAATAATGTTACGACGTTTTTAAAATGCGAGAACCGTGTTTGCTCTAAAGCTTTAGTCAGTTAAAACAAATACCTTCTCCAAATAACTTACAATGTAAATGAGCTGTATCATGCAGAGTCCAAGGTCAACACGCAGAGCTTCAGAGGCATTTGCAACCGGTCGTATAAGGGGATTGTAACCTTGCTCGTTGAAAAGGTAATTTGTCAACTCGCATTCTTGTTGGGAGGCTATTTTGGTTTTAGGTGTGACTAGAAGTAAGAAAGTGTACTTTATGTAATTTACTATCAGGACCACAGATAAAGCGAGAAGAAATTCATGAAATTCTAGGGAATTCATTTCATCAAATCTTTGAAAAATTTGCACTTATAAGAATGCTTAAAGGGATGAAGTGGTGTTTTCCATTAAGTCACCTGTCAATTATATAAAAGGCATTGTTGGGCGTATAAGGGCATCTGAAGAAACTTCCTGTTTGGAACTATTCAAGCAGACTGTGTTCCAACATATTTGGAAGAAAACTTAAAACCTTCCCCTTTAAGACAAATTAATAGTGCACTGCGAATATTTGAAAAAAATAAGTCCAATGACCTTTTAAACCTTCAAGTCCAGGTCTAAGCAAATAACGAGGTTTCGAAAACGCCAGAAATTTTAACATTTCACATTCCAAAATATCAAAAATTTTTACAATATCCACTCGGTTATAAAAGCAAGAATATTTCATCGCGTTCATTTTAATTGCCCACATGCACTCAAACTCCATAATAAATGTAAAACTATAAAACTACTCAATTGTTTATCAAGTACATTTTAAGCAACATTATTTACATCAAACATGAAGGATTAATAATATTTTTAAGGTTAGGAGCGTTTAAATTCAAATAATTGTCAGAATAAGGCAACAAGTAAGGTAATATTCAATGATTAATTCCTTACAGTCTCGTTTGAGTGCCCCATACCACCATTTTTCACGTCTAATTGATGGTTTCCTGGATTGGGTTTCTTGCTTATCTGATTTCTTTGTATCCAGCTGAGGTGCCACGAGTCTAATCACACCGCCTTCTGCTTTGTATAAAACTGACATGCTAAGCAATACCAGCAAGAATCTTAGAAGCAAACGATGTGGATCATTGTTCATGACTTAATAGAGTTTAAAGTGGCCAAGGTTTGCGTGCTCAGGAGCGAGTAAATCGTGAACGAGGTAAATGGCCAATCAAATACAAGTTGAATACTTCTGTTTTAACTGACGTAATGAAGACAGACAGATAAATTAAATTTATGCAATTTTTAGTCAAATAAGATGAATCGTCCTAAAGTTGATCTTTTTTCAGACATATTTAGACATATGTTTCATTTTAAACAAAATTACCTACTGCCTGCAAAATTTATCAGAAAAACTGCCAAAAATATAAAGCATTTTGTTTCGACCTAAATAGCAAATTTTCCACAGTTCTAAATTCCAATCCATGGTTAACAAATTTCTAAATATCTTTAATGCTTTTGCATGACTTGTTAAAAGAGGCTCCTAAAGGTAAACTTTTTATCCGTTTTAGTAAAATTTTCTTCGAATAAACCCAATGCCATTCTTACTAAATAATTCACATAAACTTTTTGAACATTTTTAATTCTAAAAAATTAATAACTCGTTGTGTTTATTTAACTTACACTCCTCATTTGCAAGATCGTTTGCGTTATAATCGGACTCGAGAAAGCAGCGTCTGTATTGGCTTTCAACTCCATATTTTTACCACCAAAATAATTGTCTTTAGTAAATTTTACCATTCAAACCAATTTTTGTGCGGTTCTCTTTCTTAGGCAATTATTATTACATTTTTGTTCCTTTCACTATGACATTTAACAGAGCATTTGTACTTAAGCAGGTAATCTATTCGGAAACCGGGAAATTCCAGTGAAATATCCGATTTTAGGTTTAAAGTGATTATGGAGAATCCTGTTGCCTATACTTGATTATTGATTTTTTATATTTGTTAGCATTTAAACATTAAGCCTCAATCAGTTTCACTCAGAAATCATCCCCTTGCCTAAATCATATCAATATTAGATTTTTCCTTGCTATCTAACCCTTACCACTGGTTGTTTGCTCTGTTCCGCTCAATTTACTCTACCGCAACCTCCAAAAGTTACCATCTTGAGATGATATATATCAGCATTCGAATAAAGGTAATAAAATAGATACTTTTTTACATACATTGTAACCTTCTTCACAGGCTTATCAGAGTTCGTAATTCCATTCAGCTGCGCATAAACGCACAGGACCACTTTGACGGTAAATTGTCTCTAGGACTTGAATGTTGGAAATATTCGAGAGTACGATAGAATTCGCAACCTTGCTTAATCACCAATTAAAATACTGGATATAACAACGAAACATCGCTGCATCTTACTTTGGGCCATCGAATGATTAGCGGGACAATCAATTTCAGTAGTATTCTAATAACCTGTTTAATCTTGTGGAAAATACAATGCTATCAAGGCTGATCAAAAGGGTCCCACGAACTAGAAAAAACTGGAAAGTGCCGCGTGCTACCGATTCTGAATTCAGTGGCCACGACGCATTTGTTGAGGTCTTCCAGTTAATTAGCGATCAATATTTCTGTAGTGTAAAGTTAATTTTGGTTAATTAACATGTGCTTTTGGAATAGAAACTTTCCATACGATACCTATTGTGCGCTCGACACTTTTAGTGTTGCATTACTAGCTCTGGGAACAAGTTATACCTGTGGGCTCGACTAGAGGTTTACTGTAATTGTATGAAGCACTTGGGCTTCTGAGACATCAAGGGCTTATTTATGTTGTTATTTATGTGTCAGCTCAAATTTTCCTGCTTACTACACAAACGACACTAATATATATTTTAGTGAACTGAACGTAAATCCCCGCCTCCCCATAAGGAAAGCCTCGATCTCACTTTCCTCCTCCCATGCACCAGTGTCAAAAAAGGAATCGAGGTTATAAAATTTGAATGCATGGTTTATTAATACTTGCACATCAATCGTAAATACCTCTGTATCTGGATAGGGTTAGTTTTAAAATAGGGAATCACCAGGTTTTAGTTACTATCAACATTTCTTTAAACGCAAATAGTCATTGTGTCGGCATGGAAATTCTTCCCATTTGGCAAGAGAATTCCGCTCATTTCTAAAACGCAAAAAGGAGGTTAAAAAATAAATGCGCAATTAAAGTAAAGAAATGATGAAAAAGAGTATCATTTAAACTTGCCATTCATACCATATATCTTGCTCAAAAAATGTCAAATTGGCGCCTTGAGCTTGTCTTGGCGGTCTTGGCAAAGATGGAAGACTGTTTCTATATGGCGTTCCATTCGCTAGAGGTTTGGATGCACGGAGTTGTGATCTGGCAAGGTTCTTGCCTGTAGAGTTTCCAGAACTGGACATATCAATATGTAGAACCGATCTGAAAGTCTTGTGCAGAGAGGACTCTCTAATACCTTGTTTCGAGGAAATCGAACTGACGCAAGGAGTTGAACCAAAGGTCAGCCTCAAAGAAACAGGGATTCCTTCATCAATTCCTACCTTATTCTCTAGATCAGCACTGGAGAGGCCTCTTAAAAGAGGCCTATGGAGATCATCTGCGGATGCCACTTTGGAAATACAGATCTGCTTCCCCTTAGCCGCAATACTGAAAGCAAATGGTGTTTCCGTTTCAATGCAGATATCCTCGTTGGAAGCTACCCGCCCCAAAATAAATTTTTTTGGTGGAAGTGCTTGAACTCTTGAGGTCATTTTATTAGTATTATCAGTAGTTGAGATAATTTTGAGTCCTTTTGACAAGTCAGTAACGAAAGGATATGAATTGGCATTTGGTGGTGGGGGGATGATTGTTGGACCGACACTTCGACTTCGCGTCGTCACTGTATAGTTGGGACTCTTTGGATACATTGAGACGCCTGAATGTACCGATTGACTATTAATTATATCAGCTGAGGGCATAGGCGTTAAATTTACACGATTTCTCAGTGGCGTCAAGTACTTTGAAGAGGATCCTGAGGTGGGTATTTGAATCCGACAAACAGAAGGATTCACATTTGTTTGTTGAATGGATCTAACAGGAATTTTTATTCTTCCAGTACCATTGAAGGAGGTAACATTCAAATTATTAATTGAATGGCCATTATGACCTTGAATAACAGTAAATTTGGGATATATTTATTTCCATTTCATACTAATTTAAATAACTGAACGTCTTCATACCATTTGAGTTGTTCATAATGAACGTGTGAGTAGCATGTGCAATTCTCCGAGGCTCGCCGTTAATTCTCCCATCTTGGAAGCCATTTCTATATCCGTGTGGTCTAGATAATCATTAAAGCAAAGTATACACTTCTACTTAAACATTTTCAGTAGCAACATTAACCAACTACGATTGCTTCAAGCAATTTGATAAGATTAACAATGGTATCGTCTTTACACTTATGAGTCATATGGTGGCTCACTATGGCAGTCATTTGGTTTATCGTATTCTAGCTAATAAAATGACCTCGGGTATGTTAAGTAGGAATTTTCATAAAAGATTAGTATGAAAAAACGGACTGATTCAAGAGGTCATAACTACACTTCTACTTATGTCAATTACCACTTATTTAGAAACTAAGCAACATAATATGAAACAATTCTATTGAGGAAAAGCCTTTCGATGTAAATGAACATCACTTTTAATCATTCAGAAATCCATTTCCTGTTGATTTCAATTAAGGCCTACATTTCAAAACCCATATTTTTTTGAAAATGGACTAGCAAGTAGAGTTCAATTAGCTCATATTTTAAAGATACTAATGGGACAATTTCTGCTTTAATTCTTGAATTTTCTTTAGGTTACACTAAAAGAGTAAACAGATATTACTGTACATAAATAAATCATGATTTATTCACAATGCAAGTTAAAAAATATTTTTCAAATGATGCTGGCAAGGCGTTTTCCCGCATGCATTTTGAACAGGATATGTGACGATTATTTCAAATTGCAGTCTCCCGAGCAGAGATTGGCAAAGCCATGCGAGGACGTGCTTCAAGAGAGAAAAAAGGAAGAAAAAAGTACAGTTCGTGAAGCGGTAGTTGTTAACTTACTGGTAGCTATGGGCATCGCTTGGTAGCGACGCCATAGGCTGCTTGAAATTGTGCCTAGCTATTTGGAATGGAATAAAACGCATATCATTCATGTGAATGAATCATGATTCAAGACCTCGTGTTTTCGGTCTAAATAAGTTTATTTATAAGCATGCCTACATGCAGAGTTTGGTTGGGTCTTGGATTTCTCCCCGCACTAATTGCTGTGAAGCGGAAAAAACGCTGAGTATCCTTATGTTCCTCAAGTAGCGACCCAACAAATATGAAAAAAGTTGATCGTAAATTATTGGTGACTAACTTCAGTGTTTGATCTCGGTATTAAATTTCATATAAGTGCTATGAATAGATCTATTATTTATGCCAACTCTTATGAAAAAGACCGTTTCAAAATGTAAATATTATCTGTTAAATATAAATGCAGCAGGCTTCATAAATCGAATTATTCACTTTTGAATGTTTCAATGCTGATATTCCCTCACCGGATCTCTTCCAATTTGTTCTTCTCTTCTTGTTATCTCCGGTCTTCTATGTGGTTTCTGCATTAAGACAATCCTAACGTAACTCGCAACTTTCATTCTCCCATTGCGAATTCTGATTTCAAAATTTAAGGAATGGTTTTGAATTTCTGAGGCGTATATCCTTTCAATCATAGAGAAACGAATTGACCAGATTAGAGTGTCAATAGCTCAAGTGGTTTCACAAAAACAGGAAATGTTAATTTACCAGCCACGTATATGCTTGAAAATCAATAAACGCTAAATATGTAATATTAGTTTCGGTTTGTAACATGTTCCAACTTTTGGTTTATGACATCAATTGGTAGGAAACCTAGTGTCTCCAGTAAATTCAAAATATTTTGATTGAATACTCAACACTTTAAAGAGGGAGATGAATCCCTCTGCGCTCCCAAAACTTTTACCTTGGTCGCCATGTGGTTTATTTTAATTAACGAGATGAGCTGATTAAGTGGTCCACGAATGAAACCTGCTTGTGTTCATTTCTCCCTATGAAGAATGCCAAAAGCCATTCTATCCATCTTATCTATGGAACTATATGTAACTCCTTTTATGAAAACATCCACGCATAAACACACACATCATTTCCCACTCCAACGTTTCATGCTGATCTCCGTTTCTTACTCCCGTGGATCCTCAGGACATTTTAGTTAACACGACTCCTGTGTTTCACTTGTGAAGCCTTTACTTGCTGTTGTTAGTTGTCAATCACTGGTTGCAAGTCGAAAAAAAAATCCTATTAATTTAAAATAAGAAGCTTCATTCGGACAGAAATACCTTGGCGAGGGCAACTATTAAGAGGAGCTTATTTACATTAATTACTGCTCTAGTTATATTTAATTTCTGAATTTATGAATTATTCAATTCATATATCCGCCTTTTCAGGGCTTATTAACTGAAATTTTCATATTTATTTTCCAAATTAACTAGAATATATCTTTCAATAAAAAAATTCATTTCCGTATTTTAAACCAATTTTATGGATTTTCATGCTGTTTTCATGCTTCTCACCATCGTATCCACCTCGCTTACTGAAAGCTTCCGAAAGAGCGTCGTTAGCGGCCGTCGCCAGGCTTAAAGCTTCTGCGTATCCAGAAAGGTCATTCCTTGGAAATGAGATACCTGAACCTCTGGTGAGGCACAACGGTTTTGTGTCCACATTCCAA
Organism: Hymenolepis microstoma; assembly: GCA_000469805.3. NCBI lineage: Eukaryota > Metazoa > Platyhelminthes > Cestoda > Cyclophyllidea > Hymenolepididae > Hymenolepis > Hymenolepis microstoma. The sequence goes on along the minus strand of LR215995.1, from coordinate 294,585 downwards.
AAACTGGGCACCAAGACACTAACTATAAGGTCAATACCATGTCTTGTTTTAATTTAATACCGAAAATGACAACTCGATGCGAATAAAAGTTGACATTTATTTATATTTCGATAATCAAGCAGATCTCGGCTTCCGAAAAATCATTTTTAAAGAAAAACCTTTAGCTTTGTCTGAAGATTCAGGGATTAATCTTGCTATATTATAGATATGTAGATTTGAACTGTAATTTTCGAAATTGGTGAGTATATAGGTACATATATATAGAAGAAGAGAGAGGGAAATTTACCTTTGGGATGAACCTGCGTAGGCGAAGGCGATATTTTTCCATTTTGTTTGCTGGGATCAATTACGTGGTAGACAGGGCTTTCTCGTTTAAAGTTAGAGGACGTCAAAAGCTCCTTACTGGAAGTTAATTAGTGTAAAAATACGGTTTGATTTTAATACAAATTAAGATCAGATAGGAACTTACACATTTCCTGAAGGGGTCGGAAGAGGCTTAGGGAATGCAGTTTGTTGGCCGTGAATTGGATTTGGGGATATTCCGAAACGTCTCGAAAACATATCATCTCGAGCATTTTCGCTGAATGTGTTAGCAGATGTTTGCAACAAGCGCTGCTTTAAAATGGATAATTTATTAAATATGATTTAATATTTATTTTGGTTTTAAACTTTAAACAAAACGGTAGCCTGTTACCATGCTTTCCAATTTGTTTCCATTAACTGGTTGAGAATCACATTCAAACATCCGGGTCGTCACCATTGTTGGTCGTTGTATGGTACTTTTGTGATCTCCATTAAGCCTATTCCTTCGTTTCAGTGGTTTCGGTCTACGCGATTCAGATATGGTTAGTTCATCTCCAACTTCGTCTCCAGGAGAATTAATAAAGGTTCTGTTCGAAAGTCCATTCTGCATGGCCATATTTACATCTGCTTGCCATTGAGCAATTTCCTTAATCTTTCTGGCCCACTCATAATCGTCATCAGCGGTGGATTCCATATTCTTTGGCCTCTGAATCACCTCTTCAATGCGTGGTCTGGGCGTAAATTTTGGCGAATCTTTCCTCTCACAAAGCTGCCCTTCACAGGCAATGGGCACATTAATAGCAGTTGTTTTCACCCCACGGCGTTCGCTTTTCACCTCACTGTATTCTGATTGGTTTATGCCCTCAGCAACCTGCATATGGTCCTCTTTTCCTAAAGTCGTCGCCGAATGGGTAGAAGACGCGTCTATTTCTTTATTACCATTTTCTGGAATTGTAGGGGATGGTTCTGATGAAGGAGCGGATATAATTTCACTGATTGACGTCGTAACAGAATTTGATGAAGGGGCAAAAGTTTCAGTTCTCTGAGGAAACCTAGGAGGTGGGGTAATTTCTTTCACAGGTCTGATTTTAGGCACGTCATCTTGAAGGAAAACAGTAACTTTGTGTGAAGGAACACGGATTAGCTCATTGACAACTTGTTCCGATACCACAGGCGGTGAATAGACACTTTCAAAAGATGACCGTCTGTTCCCATCTAGTGAATAAAGTTGGCGTTCAACGCGAGAGTCCGGACTTGTATAAAGGGATAGGGGACAAGTTTCCTCATCGTCACTTCCATTTTCTTCGGTTTTGAGACTGCAATTAAAACCCCATTTATGCTCATTTGCTGTAGGTGCTAAGTGAATATTACTAGTTTGGAGATTTATATTAACTGAGCCATGTTCACCACAATCGGCTGGAGAAATCCCAATACCGGACTCTGGACCGATATCCTGGAGACAACGTTCCAGGTTATTGATCGCCTTCTTTGTGGATTCAGATAGAGAAAGTTCGGCTAGAATTGAGGGTGTAGAAGTTGATTTAGCTTGAAGATACAATGTACTGAGACCAGCACTCGTGATGTTAGTTACATCACTCCGCATAGTTTCGAACCCGATATCGTCGGCGGCGGCGAGAACTTGAGGGAAATTGGCATTGATCATGCGATCGAACTCACTCGGAGAGAGCGAGGTGTCTGATCGAAGAGTACTTTGCTTACTGACAATCAAGTGCGGTACTGTAGAGCTCACCTCGCTCACGTCGCGTTGATTCTAATGTTGATATAAAGAATATGCAAAAAAAAACTCAATTATATAAAAAGGCAAATTAAGTGATTCACTCATGTTCAGAAAGCGAGCGAGCGGAGTAATGCTTCAAGTTCTCATCTGCGAGGGCAAAGGTCATGAAGTTAATAGAAATAACATTTGATCCAATAGGCTAAGCCTGACTAACTAAGAGTGATAGAGTTCGATTTTCATGACAAGTTGACTATAGGTTGCTCTTCCTTTACCCAACACCATCGTTGGAAAACGATTTTCGCAGGAGGTCTGAGAGTGTGTTTTATCGCAAATGGATTCCCCACTACATGCATTTTCTTTGTTGTAACATATTTTTTAATAAATGTATCAAACAGCTAATGAATTAGGATAGAAAAGTGCATTAGTGACCTATAGATTCAATTATAAAACTTCCTTCCAAATTATATTAAGACGGCCACTTAATTAATTAATTATTAGGTGAAAGGGACTTTTGCTCTTTTGCGTTAATGTGTAATATGTGCCACTGAAGGTTAAATCAACCAAAAAGGCGGTGCTTATTGGTTTATGCAAATTTCCGTTGCCATTTCTCCTGTAGGCGCAACATTAGCATTCTGGAATCATTTGAAAGTAAGCAAGTGAGTTTGATTCTTTTTGATGTAATAAATTGAAACAATCGCAACAATTCTACAAAAATGTTAAAATCAATAATAATGAAGGCTGCCTTAAAAGATAGGCAACGGTCTACAATCATTAATATAACTTTGGGAAAATTAGGTTAATCTTTAAATTAACTTAAGTTTTAAATAAATAAGCAATTTTCATCCGTGATTAATTGATTTAAATGCTATGAAATAGAATGCTCTTTGTTTACTTATAAGATTCTCAATAGAATTTAACGAAATAAATGCAACATTTTAATAGTTTTTATATCAGGTTTCAAAGCTCGATTAAATTTAAAAATTAAATACAAAATCACGATTTTAGTCTTATAAAATACAGACTAAGTAATTAATTAATGTGTATTCATGCAATGAACATTCTCAAAAAAAAGGTAATATCTGCTATTTGCATGCAATAGGTTACTTCAAGCCATGTAAAACTTGTGTAAAAAATTCGATTGTGACCTAAATACAATTAAATTGCAATCAAGGAAGTTGCTATAACTAAACTATGGAAATCATTTTTGAAATCCAGCTGATGTTACCGGATAATGTAAAATATTTTGAAATATTAATGTGAATCAATATTTCAACATGATTCCACACTAATTGTGTGGTCAAAAAAGGCATACCAATAGTGTCCTAGATCTGACTTATCAACGGGCGTTAATTTAACCTGAGAAATAATAAACTTATGCCTACCTTATAAATTGTCCAAATTAAGCCCTTTCTGATTTGTCAGAGAGGTTAATTTTAACGCTAATTAAAAAACAATGCCAATAGTTAGCGTTCAATTATTTTAACCAAAGTCCTATAATTAAAACGATTGTTTCGCCAGTTTATTCGACTAAATGGCTGCTTCATTTACACTATACTTTATTTTTTGAGAAAACATTGCTGTTGAACCAATTTCGACAACAGAGTGCAGAATTTCTATAGGAGGTACAAGGATTGATAGGTAAAGAAACAAGGTAAGATATAAGTAAACATTTAAAGAAATCTTCATTAGACAATGACTATTTCTTACCGGTAAAAGTGAATCAATTTCAATGAAAATGTAAAAGCTCCATCAGAATTTCCTCTAGCATTTTGTAATCTCTCACCAATCATAGATAGTCTCTCGTGCGATTGGCTATTTTGAGATCTTCTTGCGACGTCATAACGACGACTACGCATCGACTCAAAAATCTTGGCTCCTAAGATACTCATGTGATCTAGCGCTAACGTGCTGTGCAAGAGTGAAGCTCGTTTATAAAAACGTGCGGATGATAATTTTATTAAAGAAAATTTGCTACTCGTAAGTTTCAGTACACCTTTTTAATAAAATAATCTATAACACGCTATAGCAAATCCGTATGTAATTTATGCTCGTATATGGTGTAATTCATGAAACTAATAGAATTGTCTGTGGTTTCGACCACAATAAATAATTCCCCTCTGCTTTAATTTCTGAAAATAGTTTTAGCCAGTGAGTTGAAAGGAAAAGCGAAATTTGTCCTGAACGTATTTAATTAGCTTGATATTTCATTTTGTGATTTAATGTAGAAAAAATGAACTCCTTTGGCTTCCTTTGATTTGAATGAAACCCTTTTCTCGCTTATAAGTATTATTTTAGCATTACCAATGCTAGCTAACTAGAATTTTTAATTTCCTTGCTACTCGATTAGCATTAAATGGAAATTGGATTCTAAAATCGTCTGACATTCTTGAAAAATCATGCAGTAAGAGGGTGAAGAGGCGCACATATATGTATCAAGAAAGGATTGTTCATTTGTACTATGTGAGATGAGTCACCCATAAGTGAACCGAAACAACGCGATGTTTTCATTTGCATTTTGCCTGGTCGATTGAATATGCACACCAAAAGACGTTGGAGCCGAGGCTCCATTGGCTTAAAGTCATTGTATGCACCTAGCCAATGAGCTTCAAGTTCCTATATTACGTGTTTCTGCCTTTTGGATTCCTCCAATAGCTGACGCTTTGGTGGCAAATAAGGCTGAATCATAGCATCAGACGGAAATAATCTTTGCAAAGCTCTCGAGAATTTATTGTTGGCCTCTCTTTGACAATAGTTAGAAACTGTTTTTGGTCACAAACAAAACACAGTACCATTGTCTGACTAGTAACTGAATAGTTTTATACTAGATTCGGACATATTTAATATTGCATATATTGATACATAAGGGTTCCAAAAGCTGCATTTCATTGCATAGACAGCGAGATATTGGTATGGAAAACTGACTGCATAAATGAAAACCAAAACTCATCTTCAGTGAGCTCTGCTAAGATAAAAAAGAGCCAACTAGTTTTAAGAATGCAAAGTTGAACTTTCAGTCATCTTAAAAGGAGGTTGAAATTGTGCAACCTCTTGCAATGTTGTCTCTAGCAATCTTAGAAGTCAGCGTTACTTCTGACATCAAAACAGTTTAAGCCTGATTGTGATTCGTTTGATCATGATATTGCAATAGAATTGCATTCATGTATCATCGCCTTGAAATCTATCCCTCCACAGAACTGAAAGCCTCAGCATCAAGGTGATAGTAGGACTAAAGGGGCGCAAATCAAAATTCGAGCTTCAAAAATACCTTTATTTCACGACCGATATTTTCCTCTCAATTTTGACTTTATGAGCTAAAGATATTTATGTTCAAATGGTATTTAAAATAGCATTGTTATTGACCAAATTGACTAAAAAATTCCCCGAATTAGAAATCAATAAAACATTATTTTGATTTAAATATTATACCACTCCATTAAGGAAAGTTGGTTTGAGCTTTATATATTCAGTAGATTATCAAGCCAATCTGATAATGGATCGTATCAAGGATAGACATTAAACAAATGATTATCGATTTCAAGTTTTGGAGCATTAATTCAATTATCACTTTTCTGTGAAGCAACACAATTTATTTCGCTATCTATAGTCCCATGGAGCACTCTCGATTTCTGCATGGGATCATGCCAAGGCTTCCATCTTGTCAGTAAATTTTGCAGGTAGGTTGCTTGGTCAATATCCGGTTTTATACTGTTAATGATGGGGGGTGTGAGATATTCCACCAATTCCAAACTACTCACCTTACCTTACCTTTTTCTCTACCTTTGTGTCTGTTGCCCCTCCCCTCCTGACCGCTTGCGACCTTGATGTTCCTCCCCTTTGTGAAACCCGAAGTCAACTAAAGGGTTAATGATGACTATCATAAAGCCTGCCATTTGATATTAATAAATATTGTTAATGAGGGATTTGAAATACTATCGAGTTATTACTAATGTTGCTTTTAGCTTATTTGATCTAAAAGCCAAACGATGACCAATACTAGTACACAAACCCCTATTGAGAAGGAATCATAACTACGGGGAGTTTGTGCACCAGAGCTTTCACAGTCCGAAATTTTGATTAGAAAATTATCATGAAATGTCATAAAATAAGGTTCCCTCCAAAATTCAACAAACTTAAATTTTTAAGAGACATAATTTTTGTGGAATTTAAAAAATAGGATTTGATAGATTTAACATTCTAACCTTCTACATAATTTAGTAAAATAAAGGAGAAAGCAAAATTTAATGATATATTTACGTAGTAGAGGTCAACTCCAAAAGCTGGAAAAAAAAACATGTTCGGGAGGCTTTTGAGCGAAAATTAAAATCTGAACGAATTTTTAGCTGTCTCATATCCACTGTGTCAATACCGTAGGCAGTTAATGAACATGCCAAATCATTCTGACTTCTCATTCATCGAAGGAAAAATTGAAGTCAAGTGGAGGAACTGTCAATCACAATTGAAAATCGGTCGTGGTAGAAAAATCTTTGCCGCAATTCAGTGTGGGTGAGAAATGAAAATCCGCCTTTTGAATGCGAAACAATCATTTAGTAAAATGCAGAAAAATTCAGAATCTTTCGAAATCTGTTTCCTTTGATAATATTACACTTTCCTCAACAAAATTTTTTAATTTCCTGCTTTTAAGCAACTACTGGCTTTGAATTATTTCACACAATATAAAGCAATTTTAGCATTTTTGGGTATTAAACTTGCTAAGCATTAAGATCATCCATCTTTTAAATGGACTCCAATTTTATGCTAACTTTTACTTTCAATTAGAATTCGCTCCTCCTATTTTGCTCCAAACAAGAATTTTTCTGTATCTCTTTAATTCTACGCTTTTCTAAGTAACAAATTGTAAACTTCCTTGTTTTATCATAACTAATGGAATGAACACGCACTTCAAAAGTTAATGTGATTACATAAATTGCGCATTTATAGCTTTACGTAAAGTCGTGTGGCTACAAATCACACTTTTCTCTAGGATATAAGTCTCAGAAAATAGTAAATTAGAAAACGACTTTTCAGTTATGCAACTTGTCGTGGAATATTGGCATAAAAATTTTCAAACGTCTAAAGCAAATCAAATTTAAAGTATCCTTAAATAATTAATTTTAGAATATTTAAAGCAGCAAAAAATTGAGACTGGGAACAATGTCAACATTCATTAAATAATAGACACTCCAATATCGAACTTCGAAGCGATAACAAATACGGTAATACAAAGTTTAGTATAAGCGGAGCCAGGATTCTAGAAAGACAGCAACTGATCAGAAAAAAAGGCTGATATCATGATCTCATGCACCAGGACTTTTATTACGCCTGATAAAATGGAAGGCGAAATACTGCTTTATGCTTCAAGAAGGATAACATCACTTAATGAAATTAATAGATTTACATTAGAAGTTAATTTTGAGGGCATCAGGTAATATGGCTGCAATTCAGGATATTAGACCATTATTTGCAGTTTGTATGCGCACCTATTGAGACCTGTTGATTTGGGCATCAACGTTTATGATGAACACTGTGAATTATCGAATGTTTAACTGGCTTTCATTTGCATTGTGCCCTAAATGTACCACTTTTAAATGAAAAGATAACACTAATTTTTTTTGTCAACATGCATAGAGGACCTCTTTTAACCATGAGCACCAGATATATCTGAAAAGTTCTCCCGTATTCTCACAGGTGGATGAAAAAGTGGGAATCAGGATGAAGGTTTTGAAGTGACAAACGCTACCATGGATGACTAAAGGCATCCAAGAGCTAAAACACTCTACAAAGTGCGCATTTACTGCGAATAAGTATCGACCAATTGCTCACTTATGTGTGGAAGGGTCTTCTAGTCAATCAGCGATCATTATTATGCGGTGAATAGTTAGTTTCACTCATTCAATAAGAATTTTTATTGTAACTCCCCTCCCCTCCCCCCAGCAATGTGTGATTTTGCTGCTTTGGACGCATTCTAGCAAATACTTGTGGCTATGTTTAGAAGAAGACACTACCAAAAACAATTTGTACCTCTCTGCAGATAGTTGCACTTATTACAGTTTAGCCAAGAGCTTGTTTGTGTTGTGACCACTGCTTACCCTGACTACAGTGTGACAAAGTCCTTTCTTTTTATTGTGTTAACTTTCACTTCATTTTGGAGAAAATGGGGGCAAAACATAACAAATTTCGGATTTTTCGAATATGATTAAATAAAATTAATGCGAACTTTCAGTAGAACGTATATATTTTTGGGAAAATACCAAATAATAGTATAACGAATGTTTTAAAATATAATTACTGAAGTAAAAAAATGCAGTTATTTTATTAAAATAAGCAATCTTTGATGAACATATTCGACATAATTCTGTGTCATTTTTCGAAAGATCAAAGTTTTCATTCCGCATTTTTGCTAATAACATACAATTTAGTCCATTTCTACATCTTTAGACAGTGATTTATTAAATCTGTTTAATTAATACTGAATGGAATGCGAAGAGGAAGGACGCGAGTGACGGCCATAACCTTTATTCAATGCGTGTAACCTCAACCGATCCTTTGATGCGCACTTAAACGAACGCATGCAACAATTGCAAAACGTCATTAGTAGAGTCTCTCAGCTCGTGAATTTTTAACCACCTTTGAAAAGAGAAACTATGTATTGAAACAATAAAATTATCCATTCCATTTGACTTTGCAAAAACCAGCAACTATCGGAGAGGATGATCTCAAATGCCTTTAATATTCCAGCAAAGTTTGCCTATAAACTATAGACAGAGATATTTGAATAATTAATAAGCAATTTCGTTGATAAAATAGGAACCAGGTGATCGGAAATCGGGGTGCTTATAATCAATAAAATGAGAGCGATTTGGTCTTAAATTGTCACGAAGTAAGAGACTACTTTGCAAGAGACGATTTATTGTTTCATTACATGCCAAACATTGAAATCTATGTACTGTTCGCATGCACATTTGCAAAGATGGCCGTTGTGCTGAATTGCGATAAAAGGGAAGGAGATCGCAAGATGAATCAGAAGACAAACACCGTTGTAGTAGTGCCCCCGCATTTTCCTTTCTTCCAGCAAAGCTATTTTTGGCTGAATCAGTATGTTCTATTAAGGTCTACATCTAGAGACTGAGATATAGCTCTCAATGGAGACTTTTTGAAAGGTAAAATTGTTAAATTTAAAAACAGACCAGATTCTTTATCGTTAAAAGGATTATTCCAAAGAATGACCGAAAATTTACAATAACTCCTGAATTTGCTATATAGTACCGATGTTTCCGCTGGTGTGACCTCATAATTTTATTTGGAATTATCAAAAATTATTTATTCTTATCGAAAGAACAGCTGTTAAATTTTTATTGTCAAACTTTAGAAACAGTAAAACTCTGCACATTCGCTAATTCACAAAAATTTGCGTCTAGTATATAGCAGCGAGTTCCAATTACATCACCAAAATCACCATACCAATCACTTATCTAATTCACCCTCCCAATGCACCCACACATATGAGAATTTAACTTTTAAGCGTAAATGCGTTATAGTGAAACGTCAACAGTTTCTTGAACCGCTCTGACAACAAGCTTCGCATCAAAAGTCCCTGGATCCTTTTACATCGATCTCAACATATGCCTCCGAAATGATCCATGCCAATCTGCACACCAGAAGGACCACTTTTTCACTTTACAGCGTGTCAACAACTTGATGAGTCGCATTTCTATCACCAGCGAATAATTTTACATTAAACCAGCAAAATAACTGCCAAGTTTGGATAACTTGTGAATTTTGTCAAGATGCGATTTCTCTTAGCTAATGTAATGTGTTATGGCATTATGACTATAAATAGTTAAAAGGGAATTAAATTTTGGCCAACTCTTTATGCTTCCCCCTTTTTTTATTAGGCTATTTCGAAGAGGAGTAGCGAATGCGACCTAAAACTTCCGCATTAATATAAAAAGCAACTCCTATCTTCTCCTTTAAACGCCGCCCATAGTAAAGTGACATAAACGTGACTAGAGATAAAACTCGCAAGAAGGCGGAGTATACGATTTCACTGGTGAGGCAGCTGCTGTACGCGTAGTCCCACTCCAGGAGAAAATTTCGTTCTTTCTATATTGCGCATATTTCTCCATTTGCATTTCAATGGATGCGCAGCAAAAGACAAAGGATTTTCTGCCGACTTTCATACTAATTTAGCACACAAAATGAAAAGACATTAGTATAATAGCTAAAAGGAAAGTTAGCTACAAAATTGTAATTTTATACATAATTAGTGTCAATCAAATGATTTTGAAATTAATACTGTGAAATTAACAAATTAAACCACAGTTTTAAATATTTTGTTCTTTTGCTAAGACTCCTCTTTACCTAGAAGAGTAGGAAAAGAAGGAATAATGATATGGATTAAAAATGTTCCATACGTATTCACCTAATTCATTCATTTATTTACTATCAGTTTGAAGTTAATTTCACTTGGTGGGGTAAATTGCTGAATTAGATGACACTTCAACTTAACCTTTCATTTACCTCATATCTCCTATGGAATTTCCTGTTGAATTTTAAGGAATGATTTTTTGTCTTCTCAATTATTGAAATAAGAACTCGATTAAGGAACATTGAACATTGCCGACGAGCATTTACTTCAATCCAAGCGACACATATTAAAAGTGGATTGTAGAATGTGAACAGCCAATTGAGCATTTATTAAATAATTTCAATTAAAGTACTTAAAATTGGCATTGCTCATTTTTATCTCCTACGCATTTTTATTGACTAAAATTAAATTTACTGGTTATCACTTGGTTCTCAAAGTAAAAGAAGCAGTTAAATTTTACTTTTTTATTGAGAGGAATTGTAACAAAAGTGACACAGCACTGAAATAATTCTAAATGCCAGTTATAAAACGTTTGTCTTTCCCCCCCTCTCCCCCCCCTCCCCCTCCCCCTCCAAAAAAAGGTCGAATATGAACCAGTTGGCAGAATTTATAGCATGCAAATTAGTCTCATGCTCCTATCTTGGATATTTAAATAAAGCGGAAGTGTCATCACACAACTGCTATTTTATACTTTGTCACATCACGTGCTTACTATCCTTTGCCACGGAATTTAAAGTTGAATAAGTCTAAGAAGCTAGGTGTAGGAGCAAGCCTTCGATCTTGAAAGCCATCTAATAAAGCTCTCTCCCACTGGTCTTGAAAAATAAGCTCCAAGTCTACAAATTTTTGAGATTCAGTGAAGAGACGTCCCAATTACAATCGGATATTTGCAAAAGTTTGATTTCAATACTGAGATGCATTAATTCACTTTCACTTGGTATTCAATAAATATTAATTTAAAGACCAAACATCTCGCACTGTAAATTATATCTATGCAAACGAAGTAGGTATAACAGAATTAAATTGACCAGTATTTCTGATACCAGTTTTCAAATAAATAGACTTCATCGTAACTTTAACAAATAATGGTTTCATTTTTGAAGGAAGTAAACTGATGTATTTGAATACAATACTGAAGAGTTTTGGTGCATTTCACAACGTGGTTTTGATTTTGTTTTGCTACAAACATTTCTATCATATGACAAATTACGAAGGGACAAAAACGTATTGGTTTAATGAATAATTAAATATCTTTTAGAAATTCCAAATTTTGCTTTTATAGAATAGGGACATTGAAATGTAAACCTGAAAACTTCGAATCTACTCTATTTAATTTACTTTACTTTTTCCATGAATAGTTCCACAAAGTTTATTTAACCCTCACGAAGTCTAAATTAAAGAAAAAACATATTTTTTAACTGAAAAGTTAATAAAAATAATTCCAGATAGAATAGTCAAAAATAAATTGCACATACTGCTGTTCCACCATTAATCACTTCGAAGTTTCATTTATAACATATTTTTAGCCATTAACGCAATTAAATTCCAAAATTAAATGAATTTGAATCATTTGTCAAATGGTTTGAAAAAGTCTACCTTGAATGGAGCATCGGTATGAACAGAGATTCCCTACTTTATTGCCTTTACCCAAGCCCTGATTATTTTTGGATTCACTTTGAAGGAATCTTTAGTTGTTTCTCTAAATCTGATAAAGAATAATTATTTTATAGCAAAACCTTCATCTTTTAACGGAAATTTTTTCAAACAGAAAATCAATCAAATTTAAATTTTATATTAAATTATTTTCCGAGCAATTACAGCAATAATAGGATTTAAACGGCATTGACTTAGAGAAAAAGTCATTGGACGCATAATCTTTAGCCTGAAGTCTCTTGCTGCTTACAAGTAGTAAATAAAGCCTACTAACTCGGAGTCATTCTGCATTATTGGTAGCAAGGTGGAGCAATCCGTTGGATACATTACTCTATTTAAGTAACGCAGCTCCTATAATTCAAAAATTTGATTTTTGCTATAAAAAAACAATGAATTATGTGTTCTAAGTGGAGGTATATTATGCTAATTACAAAAAAAAGCAAGACAAATGCACTATTTCTACTCATTCAATCACGAAATCATACAACCCTCTCTACTAGGACTTGCTTATTACTATTATTATTATTAATTATTAAAAAAAACAGAAAAGACAGTATCTATTTAATTCTTACCACCTCCATGGTGCTAAATCCAAGAATTTCGATTTATGAAGAAGGAGGCTTGTTCCTGGTATGTGTCACGCGGCCAGCAATTCTGCCAGTATTCTTATCAGAAATCGGACGAAATGTACGCAGTAGGTAACTGCGGGCAGAATTCTCGCTGTGCTGTCAAGGGTGCGCTCTCATTGGCCACTTTCGATTTTTTTTGCCTGCGGCCAATTCGAATAACTTGGTGCACTTTGAATATTATACTTATCAAAATTTTGGCTGAGATCAAATTCCACATCTAAAGAGTTCGTCGCCAGTGGATTATGGAATTTTGAATTTGGTAGGAAAGCAAGGAGATTCAAATTTACTGTTATTGTTTGCACGCATAATGCTATTTAGTTTTTACAATAAACCTGAATACTCTTGTGTCGCTGTTTTTGTCGGCTTTCCACCTAACTTAGTCCTTAATTATGTAGCATGTCTTCTTGTCTTAGTATTCGTGACGCATATTGGACTATGCTTTTCGTTAGGACTCTATTCAGCCCTTGCTAACGACAATCGGGATATTGATTTGCAGTGAATTTGCTGTTGACATCAACGTCTTTATAATGATTTTATGGATTATTTGTCTTTACAGATGGCCAACTGTCCGAAATACCATTAATTTGTTCAAAAATGGTTTAAAAATAAATGGTGCAAGTAACTTGGGACTAAAGGAAGGAACGACTTTTTGCGTTAAGAGGGTTTAACATACCTTCATTTTTTGCATAAGTAATAAGCCTAATGAGATGATTTCTGACTTTTTTTGCAAATGTGTCTCTTCTGTTCCTTGAAAGTGGTGTTTTAATAAAAGTTCCCAGCTGAGTTCATGTAAGAACAAATAATACAGAATAGAGTCTGTTTTCTAGCCAATAAACTATTATTTAATGTCAGACAATAGAAAAGAGCCATTGAACAATATCGAGAATTGCTAATTTCAATTATATCGAATATGTATCAATCAAAATAATATCTACTTAAATAAAGTCATTAAGGCGATGCAGTCCTTGTTAACGGCGGTTTGAGTATATTTTCATAATTTCCTGGAATAGATGAATATGTCATTACAAAAGTTTCTTCTTCATATACATATTTTGGTTGGTTGGTATGAAATTATAATTCACAAGATTAAAGCAGTGAGAACTCCATCGACATATAAGACCTAATTTGACAGGACATTTTTGATTTGATGATTTTGTTTCCTATTTCCTCTTGATCTTCTCATGTTACCTCATTTGAATTTGAAATAGCTTTACAAAGAAGAAACTTTCAAATTTTTTTATTACACCACATATAAAAATGTCTGCGCTTTCGATTTTGATGAAAATAGAATTGATGATTGGGCTTTAAAACAATCAGCCAAGTGTAGATGGAGTTTGAACTAGTGCTGAACGTCTTCGAAAGAAAAAATGCTTTTATACGTGTTCTATTGGCGTTAAATGCAGAATCTAAAGAACAGTGCATGATCACATGCAATGGAAGAGTGCAGCTTAGAGGAACCGTTTCCTTTACTTTAATAATAGGTCATATTAATGGGCTGGAAAATGCAATTTCTTGTCATACTGTAAAATAACTTAACTTGATTTAAATTCATCTCCTATCTTCCACCCTGGGTCCGAGAAACTGTGACTTTAACAAATTATTCATTGGCCAGTTACCGCCTTACTTAGATTTGAATAGCTGAAATTAATTTAGCCGAAATACGCTATGGCGTAGTGATGAGGCGGGACCCGTTTCATTCCCAAAATATAATTTAACATTTAAAGGATACTTATGAGCAAAATGCTTTACGGAAAAGAAGTAGAACTTGCAATTGAACTAAGTTTGCTTGAATTTCTAGTTGTCATAAAAATATCCAGCCTACGATTGTGCTGTCGACATGTGCTATTCACTCGGACAAGATCGTAAAATTGCGCCATATACATTAATTAAGCTAAAATTATCGGAAATTTGATTATTGAATATCGGTCAAATCTAATGGAATAAAAAGGAGATTTCTTAAAGTATGTAGAACATACAACACTACCACGGTTGACTAAAAGGACTTTGCGTGCACTTGAACATTCTCCAAAATGCGATCATGCTACCAATCGCACATCGCGTATGCCAGTCGGCCAATTATTATTTTTTTCAGTCAAAATACTCCTCACCCGACCCTCTATTTCACACCATTTTATGCGTAGTCTAGCTAAATTCTGGGGTAATTTACATTGGAGGACTCTTCTAGAGGCTTTTCATACTTGTCTGCAATTAGTCGGACATCTAAGAACTCTACTAAGGTTTAGCCAAGGGCTTATTCACAAAAGGTAGTTCGGACGCTTTATGATATCTCTGGAAATACGCCTAGTTAATGGAAACGCAATTTTATCATTTCAGCATAACATTAAAATTTCTTCAATTAGGAATCAAATACTTTCTGTTCATTCGAAATTTAAGAACTGCTATGTACATCTTAAAAGTTAATACTTTTTATAATTTGATACGGAGCTGTTAATGCAAAAGTCCTGTAATCAGAACAGCCAACCACTGCTAAAAGCATAAGACGTACATGCAGCGTTGGTTGCTCCGCCGATGCTGAAGGAACAGGTCTGGATGTTTCTCGACTTGAATTCAAACGAAAAGAAACATGAAACTATTCGTTCGTTCTATTACTTATTATATTGTATTTGCTGCAGAAATAATCTACGTTTCAAAGTCTCCGAGACGATTTTTGTATTCACAACAAGAAAGCTTGCACTAGTCAGAATGAATGGCCAATGTTCATAGTGTTTGGCACTAACTGCCTGGTTGATCAAACCGGGAGGTTGATCGAGCCAATCTCGTAAATTTATCTCCCGTTTTTTTTATCAGTGCAAGATAAAGCGAATTAATAACAGCTATTAAATTGGTACCAATTTATGATGATATGCTTACGAAGGTAAGTCAAAAAATTCTACAATATATTTTTTTAACAAGTGTTACATTAATTCTTCTAAATAGGCTCCTTTGTCGTCTATACACTTTTGTAATCTCTATTATCACTTGCAATTTCCCTCCTGATAAAATTTTGGTGGCTTTTGTTTAAATTTAGAAACAAAAACAGTCTGAGGAAGCTAGGCCTGAACTATAAGGACTATGTGGAAGTGTTTCCCATCGAAATTCGCGCGACGGGGCTCTCACGACTCTTGAATAATGTGAAAAGGCATTGCCATGACGAAACAAAATTTGACTGTACAGTTTTCCACTCCGATTTTTGGCGAGGGGTGTCTTCAAATTCGTCAAAACGCCAATAATAACAACATGACGAGATCGTTTCCTGCTCTTCTAGAAAGTCGATCACTATCACTCCTTTTGACTCCCAAAATATAGTGTCCATGACCTGCTTAACGGACCTGCTCAACTTGACAGGTCCACATGTTCCCTTATGGTGCCAATTTTTAATTGGATTTTGATTTCTGGATCAAATTAGTAGATCCATGTTTCATCCTCATAATGCGGCGCTCAAAATATTATCCTCATTTGCTTCTATCTTCGACAAAGTTGCCGAAGAAATTTCAGCTCATTAGATCAGTTGTTGTTCTTGCAACGCTTTTGGAATCCACCGTACCCACCGAGAGCTTGCTCAAGCGAAGATTTTCAGTGAGAATTAAAGATTCTGAACCGTGTACGATTTCTGCTTCACAATGACATTTTCCTCAATGATAACTCCTTGGTCTTGTTCCACCAGGTTTTGCGCAAGAGAGATGTTTTCTTGGATTTTTGCTGTGGTGGGTCTCCCTCCTTGTGGGTCGTCATCAAATTGCACTTTTCCCTCTTTAAAGCGTTCTGTCCGATCGTGAGTGACTTTTCTACATGGCACAGAGTCTCCATAAACCTGTCGTAAAGCTTCTATGATCTGAATAGGTTTCCAATTTAGTTTATTTAAAAATGCTATGTTAGCACTTATCTCGTGATTTGCCATTTAAAGGGCTGAAAATTTCTACCTTCTTTGAGACGCAGCCAGTCTTCATCCTGACCTCACATAGAATGATCGAACAGTTGCGTGCTATTAAGGAAGCTCTAAAGACATATGTGAACCTGAAAATCTTTGTTCTATTTAAAATTATGGCATTTCTCTGAAAAATTTTCGACTCATTTTCGTATAATTAGTATAATTCTAGTCAGGATTAATCGATTATGCATACTTCCTTTGAAACTTCCAATTTATATAAATTGGGCTAAAAATTTCTGAAAAAATTCTCGAAAAACTTAAAATACCTTAAATTCCAAGAGCATATTCTCTAATCATTCAAACATTCAGGCAATAAAGAAGGTCTTTTTAAGCCTAATAACAGTTAATAGAGATCTAGTTTTTCAGCTCTTTATGTTTTTGGTGAATTAGCAACATGGTCTTCTAAAATACCGCATTTAGTAAAGTCTCCTGTGACTGTACGCGAGGTCGTGAAATGAGCGAACGAAGGACCAGTTTGAAGTGATTCTGCAGATCTGAAATCATCCCTGGATTAGGATGTGGCGCCCATGTATGTAGAGCAGCATATACTCTACCTGTATACATCCTTCTGATTCGTTCGCACCTATTGAAAATCCATTTCCTTTAAGGTAGATTAGAGGGATTTACTGTCAACTGGCTAAAATTATGAAATGTTGCCTAAAAAGTGGTTGTTTATTTTAACTCTTAAAATGTCTGATATTCAAGAGCTAATGGCTTGGTTACTGTTTTCCCATATACATCTGAAATGTCTGCAACTATGTATGATTTTGGTTGGTCACAATTATGGATTTATCAGCCAGAAATGCCAAATAGCAACAAGCATCATAACACCATGGTATTTGAAAATATTAAAATTTTTCAATTGTGCAATAAGTTGCTGGTTTATCAAGAATCGAGATCACCAGTCTATGGAGATGCTGGGGTGTTGGATGCAAAGTGAAAGGAGCTAATGAACCGAAGATGAATCGTAGACAATCAAAGTAGGGTCAACAAGTAACCCACTTAAAGAAATTTCCAAAAAGTAGAAAATAACGGGTTTTGAAGGTTAATGTGTACTGAAGAATCACGATGAGGGTTCGAGAGAGAAATGATGGAGTGTGGAGATGGCAGACAAGCTTACGAGCAGATAACTGGAATGCGTGCGTTTCTGTGCAGGCAAGTGGAAATACACAGATAGTTCATACGAGCCCCTTGAGCATGGATGCGTGTGAGGACATGAGTGTAAGGTGTACTTCATATGAAATAGAACAAAGAGAGAAAAAAGAGTAATTAATGAACTCAGTAAGGGTTGTAACAGTAAGGGTCAAATCATGATGACATCACTGCAGCTTCGTGGCCTTCGACCAACGTAATTTCATTGAGAACTTGATTAACTAAATATTCCGCAAATGCCCTAGAAAATCATCCTTCAGAGTCAATGACAGAAAATGGGCTGAAACTAATTGCTATTAAAAAAACTAACGGTTTTATTTATTTTATTTGTGGAAAATTGCTTACTGCTATGGATTTACGAGCTGAAAAATTTCACCTAAAATCAAATCATTGTCACTTTAGCTTTCCTATCACTGTATTGGGAATACCTTTGATTGTCGCACTGACTTTGCTTCTTCTTTCATTTTCAATGGGAAATGTGGCAATGCTTGAAATTTTTGTTTTTCTTAAATCATAGAGTCATCCTACGGAACTGGCTTCCTGTCAGGTTCAGCCACAATAAAGAATTCAATAAGTTGCTAGTAGGATATAATAACTACGGTTTTAAAGTATATCATTTGTTTAATTTAAGGAATTGAAAATTAAAATCTTGAAATTTAAGACCTTACCACATTTCCAGTTGCAATTTGTGACGTTTTCGTCATTTACTTCTACCTTGAGACTTTTATTAAGGTTTTGTTTGGAGAAAGCTGAAAATATCCCATAATATACTTAAGGATGGCTCTGTGTATTTTTAAACTTATCCTTTAATCACTTTGGTTTGAGTCAACGAAGCTACAATGAAGCCATTATGACCCAAATCCTTGTCTCTCTCGACTAGACCGATCTATCAATTTCTCTTTTGTTAACAACCTGTCCCATTCCAGATGAAAAAACATCTGCACTCATCCCTCAAGCCCGCCCTTTCCCAACTAATTCGTTTAAACTCTCCTGGTTATATCCACTCGGATGCACACCCAGAGACACACACGCCTTCTATTTGTCTTCTCGTAAACTTGAATGCTTTTTTGCTGCATCATCAAGATTATGTATATAACAGAGAAGATTGCCAAACCGATTCACATTGAAACAACAGTCGAAATACTTTCTCATAAGCTATTTGTTTTTTTGCGTTTGAGAAATGAATAAAACGTTGATTTAATAGTGAAATTTAGAAGTGATTTGAAAGAGGAAATTTGTCCGCATTATAATGAGCGCAAATGACTGCAAGTCATTTTTAGGCGTTTAGTGAAGAGAAATTAATGAGTTTCGCTTTACGTAGCGTCCTATTCCCGTATAGACCGAATAATAGCTTTCAGTTTGAAAAGGAAATTCATTAAAAGCTTCGAAAGAATATTAATAATGTTGCCGACAATTTAAATTAAATTTAATTTCGTTTACTTTAAAGAACTGTAAATAAATTAAATTCATTTGATATTATTTTTCCGGAAAATTAATGGATCAGCTTGGCATTATCGAGTCTCTGCATTTCTAATGTGTCAATTCAACGAGACCACGCACTACGGAATGAAAATTCATGTTGGAAGTTTCCGAGATGATGTTGAAAGAGAAAACTTTCAGATTGCTTCAGGGCATTTTCTATCTGAAGAATCTGATAAACCCAATGATAGCCTCGTGATTATGATTATAATGGAAGTGGGGTCCCCATCCAATATTTTGACTATAATATTTTCTAAAGTTCATATGCCCGTCGATTAATAAAGATGCAATACGAAATATTTAGGGGTTCTTTATAACTGCCTCTCAAAATACTTTTTGAATGGCATTAATTCAAATCACTTTGATAAAAATTGTTTTCACCTTTGTGGGCTTACAGGAATTACATTCGATCGCCGCTGTAATTTACTTTTTCGCCTATGTAATTCTGACTCACCGTGATTGAGAGAACTGAGGTACAAGGAGTCGGTTCTAGCACTCCTTCCACCTTCTTTCACCCAACTTTTTGTTCCTCTTTGTACGCATTCTATTGAACTTCTCTATTCTCTCACACTCCCCCTCCCCCTCCAATGTGTAATTTCAAAGGGTCTGCTGGCCAATCTGAAAACTGTGTTTGTCTGTAGCAATTGGTTGTTAATTCAAAAATTGTGAGCGAACAAGCAGATGCTTAGCGATTCACACATGGGTTGATAAAAGTTGGTTATGCAGTGTCAGCACTGCCAATGATGGAAAAATACCAATGAGAAATTAGGAAATATTTAACATATTTCCGTTCAAAGTGAAATATTACATAAATTTCAGTAAAATTCTTAACCTTTAGAAAAGAATTTTAATTGCACTTATCCACTTGTACTTTCCAAATTCAATTTAATCTAAATTTCCCGAGGTGATGTCACTTATTTAAGGACGACTTGAAAGCATCACAATTTTGACGCGAACGTAGAGGCATTCACGCCACGTTACGAAAGTACAAATCAGGACTATAGTTTAAGTTATTTTACTGTGGCAAGAAATGCGGTGTAAAAAACAAGTCCATCGATCCTTGTGAGGTTATTTTCTACTATGGGATTCGTGGAGTGCACACCACTACCATGGCTGACCAAATGAATCTCAAGAGCGCCAGAAGAGTTCTGAATGCGCGGTCATGCTACTGAGCGTGTGAGCACAGAGACCTCACAGCCAATCAGAAATCAGTAGTCGCTGCAACGTAGATCGGAACAAATTGTAGATTAGATAAATATGCTTTATGTAATAAACACTACTCATTCATTATGTACCCCGTTCTCGATACTGCTGGCGTAGCTTAATGATTTCTGGGAGAAATGTAATACCTGAGAACTTTGGTCAGAGAGATTTTTTAAGCTTTATGCGGGCCTTATTTATGCAGTAAACGTATCTAATCATTCAATGTATAACCTATCAGATTGCAATGTCGACTTATCGAAAGCGACCAAAAAGATATAGAAAAAAAGGTTCATCTTGTGAGCTCATTCGACAATTATTTATTTGTAATGAAGATAAGGAAGAAATTGTGAATATTTTTATGGTCTTCTTATTTGGACCTGGCAATGCTCTAATTTCAAGACACTAGTGAAATTAATCTAAACCGGTTCATGGCCTTAATGGGTGGTCAGTCAAGATTTCAATTTTGAAATAAAAAATTCCTCTTCGTTGAGGCTTAACGATCTACACTACCTGCAAATAACTAAAGGTGGCTAATAAATAGAGGTAACTAAAAATTCATATCTTAAGTTAAGAGTAAAGTGTGATTTTCCATTCTTACAAGTAAGTTCAAATTCAATTCTTGGGTTTTATAAATTTTCAACTAGTGATAAAGTAGTCGGATTCACTTAAATTTTAGTAGGGTTCACATTGAAAAGAAATGCTTTCTAAAACAGCTTGACCTGTACGAAGTACCGTATCATTAACTAGACGCATATGAAACCTTGGATTTTGAAGATATACGTCGACTTCTAAGTCAACAATGAACGCGATGCACGCATAAAAACTAAGATTTCGTAAAAAACAAACTGTCCTATATTCCGAAATCATTGTGACATTAACTTCACGCATTCGCTCTCAAAAATGAGAAAGATAACTAAAAGGCTTTGAAGTACTCAAAACTAACCCGTGCACTTCCCAAATATAGCAAAAAAGACGTAAAAAAAATTTTTGGCGGAAAGTAAACGCATTATTAATCAGCGCAGTAGGCCAAATACATCATTACGTAGGCACCAGCCAATACGAATTTCGTGACTTCTAACTTGGTGTAACAAGTACAATACTAATTGAGACCGATGTTAACAATGCGGCATAAATTTGGCAATAATTCTTACTTAAACTTATGATAAAAAGGTCATATCATCCAAACTATCACAAAAAATTAGTTATACATGCATAGAAAGACGAACACAAAAGAAAATAATTATAAATAGTTACTAAAACAACAGAGAAGATTAAGGCACACTCGGAGTTTGCATGAACTAATACAAGATATCGTTCAGAGAACGGTAAGGTACTTGACATTTAGACAAATTTTATGCTTCCTCTCACTGGAAACAGGAAAGCTACGTAAATGCTACATACCAGAGATATTAACCTGACAGTTCGAACTAAGATAAGCACGTATATAAAATAAGATACGAAAAGTAGTAAGCTACTTATATTTACAAGTACGATATATATGAAGGGAATCACTTATTCATACTCTCGAGTTCTTTAAGCAGGTAGTTGATACGCTCCTTCAAGATCGGTTGCCCTTTTTTGTTCAATTTACACCAAGCCTTATTTCGCTGTTTACGTTTCATATCTCTTTCTTGTCGTTTCGATTCAATCAACTTTCGCTTTTCAACTTTGCCCTGGAATGAGTTAGATTATGATAAAATTTCAATTACCTGTTCGATTTCTTTCTGCCTTTCCAACAACTTTTGAAAACGCTGCTTCTTATTAAGGACCTGGTTTCGCCTTTTATTACATTCAATTCTAAGACTGAATAATTATTAAAGGTAAATAAAACTAAAATTTACTAATCCTTCTTCATCTTGGAAATACGATTTTTCTGTTGATCAACATTATATTTCTGTGTAGAAGCCATCTAAATCAAAAAGACAGAAAAAATCAAATAAAGCTCATTCGCATTTGTAAAATTAAGCAAGAAGAGAAAATAAGGACGAAAAGACATAAGCTAACAGCGTTAAAATATAAATATTACAATAACATCTGAGAAGAAAACAATGTAAAGCGAACACACAAAAAAAATTAACAGTCAAATAATACAACACAAGAAAAACTAAGAAAGTATTAGCCACTTTAGGTGTAAAAATACTAGTAAAAATACTACCAAATCTCAAATATAAATGTCACAGAGATCAACCAATTAATGGTTAGAGATCGAACAATCTAATAAACTGCAGCGTACCACACCACAACATAAACAGATGCTTGACTAGCTATCTAAAACAGTCGCCAATATTCGAATCAGTAAAAAGATTTAATTATTTTAAATTACGTTAACTTGGAACTCAACCAACATACAAATATTCTCGCAGAAATATAAATTATTTTATCTAATAAACCTTATCTTTTATATTTTAATGTATAACAAACTCGAAATTTGTTGGTTAATGGAAATGACACATTTCAATGTAACACAATCCCTAATGGCAAACCAAATTCTTTGCGATATTACTGTGGAATTTTTGACTCACAATTTTATATTGAAGCAATCGCTATTTACTGTGGAACTGACAAAATCATAATAATAAGCAAAACGGTTACTACTCAAATGTAATAAAAGTTACTCTCGTGTACAGTAAATGCTTAACACTAAAGTATTAAAAAGGATACCTTTAAAGTTGTGGGAGGACGTATTGCCATTTGCTGGACGCTTACATTGTAATCCTGAAATGATTGTCGTTTTTAACAGTCCTTTATTTTACTTTTTTTGGGTTGCTGAAATTTTGTCACACAATAACAATTTGTCAAGAAAAAGACCATTTTTGGCAAATCGACTAAATTGAGTAGCCGGTAATAAGCCCTTTAAAAAACAACTGCTTACTAGTGGTTAAATTAAACTAACATGATATATAAAACTACGCTTCACTTAATGTTATATTGGAAGTGAAGTTTAACATTTTGTTAGAAAATCTGATTACTGTAATTGCAGTTAACTTTGCTCTACTGGAATGAGCACATTCACCAAAAATCAAATCTATTCACTTTCATTTCCATTAATAAATCTTTTATTTGTTAAAAACTCAAGATATACTATAACCTTTTGGTAGATTGCTCATCCTCTGTCAGAAAACTTATTTCTATTTTTATGTTTTATTGAATGGCATTAAGTAATCCGTTCCTCAAGATCAAAGGATTGTCTTATGAGAGCAGTTGAATGCAATATTAATATTTTACAGCGAATTAAATAAATTTAACGTTTAAGAGGTTATATTCAATTTTGAATTTCTAGCCTTTGGCGTCTTGAATAAAGTGGTCATGTCGATAGCCAATTTAATGATCATTCGCATAGACACCCTTAAAATAGTTTCAATGTAATAATGTGTCGTCATTCTTACTATTACTGATGTTTACGAATCAGTGATTTGATATGTGGTTAAGAAAAATGGAGCATTTATTAACTCAAAGCTTAATAAAATGATATGAAGATGTCCGTGTTTCTCTTATTGTAAATAGAGAAAACCTGTTAGTAAAATCTATAACACATAATCGAAATTTTCGTAAGCGGGAATAAATGAGCGTTAATTTACGAAATTTAGGAGGAAGTAAAATCTTTAACATTCCTTTTAAACCTCACCAATTTCCGATAATGTTGCTTTTGTGGTAATCCTTGCTATAAATGAATATGATTGCTAGATCTGGATCTATATTTTATTGTTATAGAAAAAATATAGTTGAAATATTAAATCGGTGCGTTTTACTTTCTGTAATGCAGTTTTTTTGTAATCGGTACTGTTTCTATTTTTTGACCATGAATTGTTTTTGTGATTTCATTTTTATTTATTGCTTAACAGACCAATAATAACTTAGCCTTATCTGGCCTGTGGTTGGTTAATCCTTCCATTACAATTTTGATCTTAGTTTGATTGACGTCTTTTTATTTTTAATATATTAACATATTAATATTAACATATACCTTAATTAATTTTTCACAGTTATATTTACAGCGAAAAGCTAACGTTTGATCCACTTTGTTATATATGTTCGATGTAACCTACTTCCCGCTTAAATGCTGTAATATTTTTTTCGTTTTGTAGAATTCGAATTCTAAAATGGTTGAGTATATCAATTTTTTATTACAATATGAATAGACGTGGAGTTAACGGAACACCCCCGGCTCTTCCTCCGAAACTTTTCAAGATTCGACGTAGTGAATCGCAAACTAATAACACATATCGGTCTCCTCTATCGTTAAAAAATACCCAAAATGGTCATCAGAATTCGGTACTTACCCCAATATACGAGTGTTATGTCGTTCTGAATTTAGAGATCTTGTGCTCAATCGAAACAGCCGAGTGGACTGGATAATGTTCTCTCAAGCATTTTAAGCTTAACTTCTACGGACCTCAAAGGAAAGCCGGTACGTTATTAACTATTACTTTATCCTAATTTTCTATCTTTTAAACAGAGAGATGAGCTTGTATTGATGCTGCTGCACCTCAATCACGAAAAGGCCAACCTTCTGCGATGGAAGGAATATTTCAATGAACAGATTATGAATCTCGCCTCTGCAGCAGAGTGAGTTAGTCAATAAAAATTATTTATTTGAAGTGATATTTGAAAATAACTTGATATTTACGTGTAGTTTATGTCGTATTCAAAACACGTTATTTATTAGCCTTCTTACAGGGGTGCAATTTACGTGCCATGTGCAAATTTGTACCTCTTTTGCGTGACTGGTTGCTTAGTGTTTGTAGATTAACCACCCAATCGTTTTTTTATAATTTGCAATATTCTTTGAGGGCTTACTATTTAATTTTTTTCAGTATGGAGGAATATTTTAATTAATTAATATAGTTTCCTATTGGTCAACTATTTCGCTCTCTGTCACACCTTCATTTCTTATTAAAAAATATTTATGAAATCAAATAAAACTTGGTGGAGACTTTTATGGTTTATAAATTAGTATAATGGAAGCACTTGCCTTTGTTGTGATAATTTCTTACTCATTTCAACTATTCATACTCATTTAATAAGCTACTTGTGATTAATTTAACTGTACTTTGTGGCAAACTAATCCTATACTGAAATAAAAATTATCGATAAAATGTGCAAAAGTGGTCAACTACGTGAGTGACTTATTTGTACCACTTTCTCTTTGTGTGTGATGAGACGTACTGCGATAGCTTTACTCATATTCACTTGCTAATATATATTCATATGTTTATTTCCTTTTTGCGTCCTCTTTCACTTTTTTACTTTAAATGCACAATAAATTAAGAGTTTGCCTCGAGCATGCTCATTATGCATGCATTTGGTATGAATTCGAAGGCGCTTTCTGCTTTGCATAGGTACGTTGTGTGCAGCTTACGTGGTAGTTTTTAGATAATGGATTGTTTTCCATTTTGTTTGTAAATTTTTCTTATCTCTCTCTCTCTATCTCTTTTCTTCATGAACCACAACACTTAATATTTATTAAAGTAACAATCGGAGGTATCTTACACCATGTCTCCCTTACTGTTCTTCCATAGTTATTAGTGATATTATTCCAACAAAAATAATAAAATCAAGGGACCTTAAGAGAATAGCTGCTCTAACTTATAATAAAATTTGTCTGTGTGAGGGGACTACTGTTAATCAAGTATTTCTACCACTCAATCGCGTGAACTTTGCTGCCGCTCTTAGGGGAATCAAAAGCAATCAGGAAAATTGCTCACAAATTCGGCATTTATAGAATCTTTATTTAGTCAGAACATATTCAGAAAAAAATTAGTAGCTTTTGAATTTTAAGACCGAGACGTGATACTGTTCTTAATGTTTGCTGAAAGAGTATGCCTTTCAAGAAAAGTACTGCAATGCTTTGTCCTTATTTTAGAGCAGCTAAATATGTTTCAGTCCGGTTAGTTTCTATCTGCGAGGTTAACTTTCAAGACTCAATTCAAAAAATTGCCATTAAAGTTGAATTATTCAAAAAATTCTACTCTTGTTTGAGTTAATATATGCATATTTTGTAATGAACGACCTACTCACGTCTAATATAGATAATATTTTTAACGAAATCTTTTTCTTATGAACAGTACCTATTCTGAAAATGAAGGTAGAGTTACTGGGGAATTTAATCATAAAAAGGTGAATAATTTGTTTAAAATTTTGCAGTATTAGTGAAGTTAGTTAGTTACTGACCTCTATTCGATTTCCAATTACTACAATGCAAAAAAGGTCTTCTAAATCCTTTTCTAAAGTATTGCGCCCTAAATTAATTGATTTTCTATCTTTATGCTGTCCTATATAGATATGAAAATGTATTTGATTGAGATCAGCACATGTCTACTATAATATTGTTTTCAAAATAATGACAACCGATTTTGGTGAGGAGTACAAAAAGACGTGTTTTTAGTGATTTTAGGCACATTTATGGGTTTCAACAGCGTTTCCATTTTTAATTTCCTCTTTTCGACAGAACGGATCCGAAAGCGAGTGAAGAGATTGATAGTCTGTGCTTGGCGTTGAAGGATGTTGAATCCCAGTTGAAGGCCTGCCTACCCATCACAACCTTTCTCAACAAAAAACTTCGTATGAATGATGTCTGTGCCGGCGACAACAGCATGTCAGGCTCCCCAGCATACGAAAGGGCAAGTTTTGCACTGTTTCTCCTAACCAGTAACTTTAGTTCATTCAAATTTCAGTCAGTGTTGACTTTTCCTATTAATTCCAAATTCGCTTTCCTAATATGCTCAGAGAACAGTGCTCGTTGAAAAGGACTTTGACGCTTTGCTACATCGTGGGACGTTCAACTTTGCATCAACGGCTGTCTTTTGTATATCGCTCCGATCCAGTGTTTCGTCTTTCCATGGCAAACCTGAGATTTCACATATTGATTCGCAAATTTTCGATTTAAAATGCGCCCAATTTACGCTCTCTGAAGTAAAGAAAATTGTCTAGGTGCCCAACTTTTCAATTTCACTTACACACGTCCAGCTTATTAGACCCCCCCCCCCCCCCCCCTGTTCTAAACAAGTTCTCTGAACTCGAACAGTTCAGCACTCACATTTGAATTTGAACGGATGTTTTCTTTCTTTTACAAGTGGAGAGAATTTCCAGTAAATTATTTAAATTCATTCGATCATTTGTTTGTTTTAAGGATAGTTGAAGTTTTTTAAATCTACTCATTTCTTATTAGTTATTCTTTATTTAGAAGTGGGCTACTGCGAATTTTTTTCAACGAAATTGAAAGTGATTTGTGAGTGGTGGTAATAAAAATACAACCGAATTCAAACTAGTAATGTAAACATTTCCCTATCGTCACGACAATTAGCCCGTCTGAAACAAACTTATACATCCCGAAGGGAACGAGCTTAATATCTGAACTGAACTCACCATACTTTCTTTAGCTTGGATTTAGATCATAATCTTAGATTGTTTGGACTAACTGCATAGAAATGGGGTGTACATCGAATGCAGTTTTTTAAAGCACTCATTCATTTTTGGACTAATCTCTTGTTTTTTCAGACAAATCTGTCACTCACTCGCCAGAAGAGCATCAATTTCCTTAGACGCGAGGAGGAACGGGAGGTGGCACGCGCCCTGAAAGTGAAACTGAGTCAGAATTCCATGGAGCTTGCTGAGACTTATGGCGTTGTCACAGCCTCCCGGATGCTCGAGGGTCGCAAACGCCAATCCTCTGTGGAATCGACCCGTGTCATCAAACTTAAGGACTATCCCGAAGAGCCCGCTTTTAGGGAGAGACGACTGCAACTGGAATCTGAGCTGAGAAAACTGGATGAATTGTGGAAGGAGGCGTGTGAATATGCTCCATTAATGTCTCCACCGACTTCGAAAACAGTAAGTATTCTCGTCTTAATGTGTTTTTTAAATAAAAATCGGTGTTACAAATACATAAAGAAGGTCTATTTGCCGGTAGCAAAGTTGATTTAATTGGGTCTAAAAAGGTTTGACTACTTGTAAATTTGTGAACTATACTCATTTTGTAAAAAGTGCGTACTTCCATGCCATATGACCGAAGTGAATATGGACACCGTCGTCATTTCATTTTTTGATCCCACTATTTTTAATGAATAAAGTTTAGCCTAAACAAAATTTCTTTTAAATCAAGATTTTTACCCTATTCTAAGGTAAGTACCAGCTGTCGTCGTCAGAAATCGTCAGTTTTAAGGCGTCTGGAAAGTCGCAAGCTGGATTTCTATGAGGCGACACGTCCACTATCCGCTTGCGATGCAACCAACTTGGCCTATGTTCCTCGTCGAAGTACACGTCGTCTGTATCGCTCCGATCTTTCCTCCTCTTTCTCTGCTGATCTAGAACGTAGGCCAGTGCGAAGTCAATCACAAAGTTCTTTGCGCCACAATCGCGAGGTTGTTGAAAGCTCCCAGCTCCGAGCAGTCAATCGATCGTAAGTTTATCAAAATCAAGTTTGCTACTTTGTCGGAGAATCTTCCGTGTAAATAAAATAAGATGTCCCTAAGTATCTCGGCACTCAATTGCGTTTACAAATATTTTTTGCTGATCTTTAATGATAGATAATTAGCACGTACGATGCTTGTATGTGAAGATCGACGCCACTTATGCATCCAAAATTCCTCTATTCTGTTTAAAAGCTCACATATTATTTATTAAGTGAATAGTTGTACGACATTATTGATTTATTGAGAGCATCCCTCTCCCACCTTATGAATAGGTTTTGCTATAATATTCAAAACAAATTTTATTTTCTCTTTCATTTTGTTGTTATCAAGTTTTTCAGTTGGCTTGTTTTATTTTAATTTAGACTTGAGGAGAATACAAAAATGCAAATAGTTCACATGCATATTTATTAGGAAAAAAATATTTCTAAACTTTTCACAATAACTTGGTCAAGAATGGATAAGGAGTTTGATTGCTTAAAACACTGCTCATCTGATATGTATATATATATACGGAGAACTGTTGCTTATTGTCTGTGACAGGTTTATACATTAATCACATCTGGCGTCATTGAGTAATTTCAGGTCCTTCGAGTTAGTTGTCTTGCAGGGTAATAACTGCGTTTACTTCAGCTTTGCATAACTAATAAAAATTTTTTTGGCGACTTCAAATTCTTGGAACCGAAGCAAGGATAATTGCGAGCTTTGAACTGTCTGGAGGCGGACCTATGCCATCAATAGTTTACACAAAGAGCCTGCGTAACAGACTTGTTTTCAGAAAAAAGGGCATTAGTACCCCAGAGTCAATAGTGTGAATGTTAACTAACGATAATTGAGACCTATTATGCATTTATGTGACGAATTAGCTAAAATGTGACCAAATTAGAGTTTGCAGATTAAACGATACATTGTTATCTCATCCGTTGCATTAAGACTTTAATCACAATGTTTAAAGCAGGATGTCTAATAACGAAAATTAAAGTTATTTTCTTTCTATTTCCAGTCTTTCATCAGCTTCAATCGGTGGCCCTTCGGTAAGGCAGAAACAACGCCACTCGTCAGAAAATCCTAGAATCTGCACAGTTCCCAAACAGAAAAGCCAAGCTGCATCTGGCTACTCTTCCTTTCTCATGCAACCTACTCAGGCTGTTCAATCTCGATGGAAGGTCTCCACTGACGAGGAAGATGTCTCTTCATCAAATTCTGCCTTCTCCTCACACCCACCTCTACTTCCTCCACCTCCAGTGCCTGGACAACGAAAAAGTTCCTCCTTTGTTAAATCTCCTTCCCAGCTGAACCGATGGCGCAGCTTCGGTGTAAGTGATTTACCCTATATATTACATTTAACATAGGTCATAGCCAATGAAACGTTCATGAAACTTGAAATTTGAAGTCATCAGTACTAAGAACATATTTTACAGTTCAAATTATAAATTAAATGGGCCTTTTGAAATCTCATTCACTTTATCATACACTGAACCTGTTTTTATCAGATTATATCTTCTTTCCCACCTAAAAGTAATATATTTGTGCACTATTGATTACTATAATATAAAAGTTGTTAATATAATAATTGTGAAGGGGGATGCAATCGGGGCCTATAATGCATCTAAAGATCGTGAAGAAGACTATGCAAATACGGGCAAGAACATTCTCATAGTTATTGGTGAGCGCTTTTTCTTCGGTATCAATCGCAGTAAGCGTAGTGTGTATGGCAGATGCAGAGAGTGGAGGTAGAAAAAGCCAGGAGTCCATAATTATAAAAGAACTTGGGGAACGCTGGATGGGACATTTTGATTTTCATTACTCAATAGCAAGCAATCCAACAATCGTTTAGGTAGTTTCATCGTTGAAAAATATTTATTTTCCCAAAATGGCTTTCCTTCGACTGGCCAATTCAACCACTCAATATATACATAGATTCAATGCGGTTTCCAATTGATCTGTTTTCAGGCTATCAAAAAGGCACACACTTTTCACATTGAGACAAAGCTTATTATGATACGAGCATCAGTTGAATATTCTTCTTCAAGGTACAAATCTGCGAGTCACACCGAGTTTCCAGGCAATCGGTGCTTAGTAAATGTAGATCCTCCAAGTCAGCATTTTCTCAAATTTGGTTAAGGTGCTCTCTGTTCTCTTCATTTTTGCGAAGATTTGCTTTAGTACGATTCTAATTCTGGAAAATACTAGTGTCTAAATATCTCATTTGTATTTACGAAATATTACCCATTTGGATTCATACATTTTCCGGTAAACTTTTCCCATTCTCTTCTATTAATTATGATAGTCAATGTATAGGCTGTTTCGCACTTTCAGTGTTTGAAAATAGGAGCATTTAAATGATGGCTCGTTCAGAAGTCGATCCAATAAAAAGGTGAAGAATGACCATTTGCTGCTCTCTTCACTATTTCAATTCTTGTGGTACCGCCTGACGATGATTGGTTAATCGCACAAACTCTATTAAATTTGTCAAGCTACAACTAATTTGCAAGTGTAGACTTCATCTGTCATCCTAATAAGTTATCTCCTACAATTTCAGGACAATCTAGCGCAACTGGATCCCCAACTGAAGCCTAGAATTGATGGCAGTAAGTGCTCTGAAAGGTCTAGAAACTCCCATCGTCAAATCAAAAGCATCACAAGCGGTAAAATTACTCCTAATTTTGCTATGTCAATCATTGCTAGATTCTTCAATCATATATTATTTTGAGGTAGACTCCAACCAGCCAACATTTCTCGAGAGAACGGACGATGTACTTCCCATTCCCAGCGAAGACTTCTATGAAAAAGAGCCATATGTGGAATCTCTCTATCTTACCGTGAGTCGGTCTTTTGCGTGAGCTACTTACATTCTACTGACTTTTTGAGGCTGATTCATTCACATTTTGGTTTTTACAGCCTCGAGACTTGAATTCATCTTCAACCGGTGCAAATGGGCAAACTTTTGAAGAACAGCCACTTAGTGCGAGTTTTTTAACTACAGCTGTTGAATACATTCCAAGCGAAACCAATTACGGTAAGTTATTACAGTTTCCTTCAACCTTTATACGGTTCAACCAGTCAGGAGACATCCTTGCAAGAGTCTAGACCAACCAGATGGTTCATTTTAGACACAACCGAAGGCAACTCTGTAACCACCTACACATATCCTCCCGATTTGACTAAAGAGCCGGCTAATAAGAGAGTCCTTGCCCTCCCCAAACCTGTATATCCCCTGTTTGACCAACAAGTGAGGTCATTGTGGTCCTAAAAGTCGATAAATCAATAAGCACTACTAATTTCTAACGAACCACCTATTGCTAATCTCCCCTAACCAATCACATTTTTTCGAGTGGAATTTAACAAAGTCAATTTTTTTTTAGAATGATAACGAGAAGAAGCCCCTGACGCTTCCAATCTCAATGTTCAGTGCTTTTCGTATTCCAGAAAAGTCAGTTGGACTGCATCAAACCCAATCGGCTATTTAGGATTCCATAAAAGTGAAAACAGATTCAGGCCTAATGGGAATTCTGTGATGTAAAGAAACCCCTTGCTTAATTTCGAATAAAGTTGCTTACAAAGCGTTTCTAAATTTGATTTTTCTTTAAAAGTATTAATTGAAAATATTTTCATTGTGTAATAATAAACAATTTTTTTACTTTTTTTTCAATACGGTGCATAACGTTTTTTATGAATGTCTGTCGTCTTTTTGGGATGAGATAACCATTTGAGTGTCGTCTTTTTTTCACAAACATCATATTCGAATTTGAAGATTAATCGGATTGAACAAAATTTTTTGTCGTTTAACTTGATAGAAATAGAAAATAATATTTTACTGAAATTTGGAAATTAAACAACTTTTTGTCGCTTTAATCGGTTAGCGTTTCCTACTTTTTTCTGATAATGGGGTAAGGGCGCTTATTTACTGTGAAATATGGATGCGTAGCGGATCTAGAGTGAGCTTATTCGATGAGCCCAGTAAAATGAACAGGAATAAAACTTTTCTAAGTGCTCAGTTGGCAATTATAAAGTTACACACTACTCAGACTGCAGGAAGTAGAGTAAAGACTCGGTTCAAATGGTAGTTTTTTTCTTGTATTAAGAAAATTAGTTATATTTGATTGGCAATGCGATAAAGGCATGGCTATCCGGTTAGTCAATAATTAATGCAATGGGTTTGGAGTATGTTTGGTCTTACCTGTACTGATAAGAACGTGAGAATCCAAAAATCGCTAATTCAATTCATAAGAGATCAAGCTTGTATGCTCCAAAAATATTCTTTTAGGCACCCGATCAAGAATAAAGAAGACGCGTAACTGCTTTCCGGCTAAAATATGTCAGATATTACGCAGATGGCATCAAAAGAACTTACTTGGGCCCCCTTCTCTCCTACTCTTCATCTGGAATTGTGCTAATCAGTCATGCTCACCATCTTCTGATTACTCTCTCAAAACCAACTTCGCTAATTGGCGCCTTGGGAATGGAGAAATTCATTTTTAACTATACCTGTGCAGGTTATTTCCATAGGCACTATGCCATATAAGTACCTTGGTTTTACTAAGAGATAATTTAAAGAAAATTGACTGTAATAATATTCGGTTGGGAATAATCCCGGTTATTAAAATGGCTTTTTTCTTAAAACCCAAGACCAATGAATGCCAGCCTAGTTGTTGACAGGTCTTGACGATTCAATGACGCATTATTTCTATTGTACCGTATCCCCTTAAGCCATTTGTGCAGTGTGCCCTTTTAGTCATATTGCAATAAGAGTAGACTCAACATTTACGGACCTAGGTTGACACAACCCTTGCCCAAGTTAAATTTTAATCTTAGTTCACCTTACCTACCATAGATGGACTGGAACAGCTTAAGATCATAAAATGTCAATGCTTTTATAACCATAAGTTGCCCATAAAACCGAAGAATTTGATAATAAGATCATATGTAAATGTGGAATGCTTTTACTCAATCTAGTACAACATAACAATTACATAAATTTAGTCAGTAAATAATAGTAGAATGAATAAGTCACCGAATCGTTGTCACTTTAATTTCATTTAGATAAAAGACCTATCTTTTTACCCAAATGGCACATTCCTGTAAACCAATGCAAAGCTTATAATTTAACTTTCAATTTAACCAAAAGCTGCATGCTTTATAAGTGAAAAAAGAAGAAGGAATATTTTAGCACGTGGGTATCACCATTTCTTTAGGTCAGATGACACAATTTGATTTAAAATCGCAAGAATGCACGAGGCAGCACAAAGCCACAAAATATTAAACATTACAAAGTTCATAATTTCTATCATCAATGGCAGTGTAGACAACATCAACGTAGATGTCTAAAGAAAGAAATCTCAAAGAATGTACTCGAGCCTCTAAGAAATAAGAAGGAGAATTGTGAGAATTAAATCTACAATTTGATTTATCACAGAGCACAATGACTGACGGAAGTGGAAGTATATATAGAGAACACACTTGAGAACATTCAAAATTGGTCGATCACCTGCAGAATCAAAAAAAGACACTTAAGCAATCTATTTCTACTGAAAAAAATTAAGTAGGAAATCATTTTAACTTACAGATTTTTAGTGCGTGAGGTCAATTGCTAATAATGGCCTCGATATGACTAAATGAAAAAAAAACATATCCAATAAAATAGATCAATTATGCGCTCAAATATTTGATTTACTAAATTTCAGCTAATCGAAATAAAACTATGCACTCATTATCTAGCCAGTTTAGAAATCTTACTCACAATGCCTTCATCTGAATAGTCAATGTCACCGTCTTGTTGCTGCCAGTACGGTTTATTCACAGAAATAGAACGTCTCTGAGGGGGAATGGACTGCTGATGATGCGGAAGGTAGTTCGATGATTGGTGGATAGGCTGATATCGAGGGGCGACACCTCCAATTGTAAATGGATGGTGAACAGACTGTCTGGGATGAATTATGGGAGGTTTGCGATGGTCTTGAGATACTGGTTGATACCCTCCAAAATAATAACCACCTCCAGCAGGATGAGATGTGACTTCTTCGTCATATTCAGCTGAAGTGAAAAATGCAACAACTGTAAAGAAGAAGCAAAGGTATTGGATAACTGTAAATAGCTATAAATATTAGAATTTGAATAGCAGTGAATATTGAGGACTTTATTGTGCATTGAATGGAAATAGTAGGTATTTATAACTTCAATAATACGAGGGCAAGTCGAAAGGTTCTCAGACAAATACCATAACTTTAGATATACTAAAGATTTGTAAGTTTTTATGAGTTCAAATATGTCTTTAGAGCTTCCGTAATAGCACGCAACTGTTCGATCATTCTGTGTAAGGTCAGGATGAAGACTGGCTGCGTCTCAAAGAAGGTAGAAATTTTCAGCCCTTTAAATGGCAAATCACGAGATAAGTGCTAACATAGCATTTTTAAATAAACTAAATTGGAAACCTGTTCAGATCATAGAAGCTTTACAACAGGTTTATGGAGACTCTGTGCCATGTAGAAAAGTCACTCATGATTGGACAGAACGCTTTAAAGAGGGAAAAGTGCAATTTGATGACGACCCACAAGGAGGGAGACCCACCACAGCAAAAATCCAAGAAAACATCTCTCTTGCGCAAAACCTGGTGGGACAAGACCAAGGAGTTATCATTGAGGAAAATGTCATTGTGAAGCAGAAATCGTACACGGTTCAGAATCTTTAATTCTCACTGAAAATCTTCGCTTGAGCAAGCTCTCGGTGGGTACGGTGGATTCCAAAAGCGTTGCAAGAACAACAACTGATCTAATGAGCTGAAATTTCTTCGGCAACTTTGTCGAAGATGGAAGCAAATGAGGATAATATTTTTAGCGCCTCATTATGAGGATGAAACATGGATCTACTAATTTGATCCAGAAATCAAAATCCAATTAAAAATTGGCACCATAAGGGAACATGTGGGCCTGTCAAGTTGAGCAGGTCCGTTAAGCAGGTCATGGACACTATATTTTGGGAGTCAAAAGGAGTGATAGTGATCGACTTTCTAGAAGAGCAGGAAACGATCTCGTCATGTTGTTATTATTGGCGTTTTGACGAAGTTGAAGACACCCCTCGCCAAAAATCGGAGTGGAAAAATGTACAGTCAAATTTTGTTTCGTCATGGCAATGCCTTTTCACATTATTCAAGAGTCGTGAGAGCCCCGTTGCGCGAATTTCGATGGGAAACACTTCCACATAGTCCTTATAGTTCAGGCCTAGCTTCCTCAGACTGTTTTTGTTTCCAAAACTGAAAAAACGCTTTTAAGGCACCCGACATACGTCATTTTACCCTTAGGACATTTACAAGTGGAAATATAGATTACAAAAGTGTATAGACAACAATGAAGCCTATGTAGAAAAACGAACGTAGTTACTTGTTAAATGAGTAAATTGTAGAATTTGTCTAAGAACCTTTTGACACATCCATGTAACTTAAAGAAATAGATGCCGTTGAGTTGCACATGTTTAAGAGGCACGAAAGTTTGACTCATTTCGCGTAGTTAGGCAGATAAAGTACACTTCAGGCAACAGACAATAACATCGTTTTTTAGTTTTTTTCAAGAAAAGAATACAGGCCGCGTTAAAATTTGGAGACCTCAATTGTCTAAGTTAGATTAGGCGATCGTTCTCCAGCAACGAACTCACAATCCTGTGAAATATTCGTGGAATCCGGTGAATCTTGGGTTCAGGTGAAGAAAGGTTCCTTAGATTTCTACCTCATCCCCATCACTAATAAACGAATCCTAACCGGTCTCTGTATCTTATTACTTCATACCTAATCATGGTGAAATCGTTGTCTGTTATTAAAGCCACAAGAAAGAGATTTTGTAGCCTTTTCCAATTAAATCGTAAGCGGTTTCAGGAATCTTGCGGGAGAATGTCTTTTCGAATAATGATGACTTCAGGAGTCAAAATAATCTGATAATGAGTCCTGGAGTTTAATACAGAATACTAATAGCTTTGGAACTCCTCAAACATAAGTTAGACTTGCTCGCTCTGAAGTAGTGCATTAAACAGGACATTAGAAAATGCCACTCAGTTAGAACACAGCGAAATTGTCAACAATCAATAGCTTTGATATTCAACCATCTACAAGTCAAGATGAATATAAACTTTGAGTCTTCCGAAACTCACAAGAATTGAGATATTCCTCATGGTCATCCTCCAACTCTTCCTCTTCCACTTCTCCTTCCGCATCCATGTTGACATCATCCTCCTCTTCCCCCATCACTTCCTCATCCTCGTCCTCCTGCCACTGTCTTCTTCCACTGATTGCATTACCATCATACTCCTCACGAGGTCTCACGCCTTCTCGCTTTCCTCTTCTGACCGATGCTTGTCGTCTTCTACGCGAGAGGGACAACGAAGGATGTTCTGTTGACTCGGAGACATCTTCAGATGGGGGGGATAGGAGACTTACGCGATCCTCTGGAGTGGGGGAACGTGGTGCCGTAGTCCTCTCGCCGGCGTTTTGGAGTTCGTCTGGTGGTATACTAGATTCCTTTACTTGTGGGGAAATTCCGAGAACACGTTCTGCCTTCGCTGTGTTACCGATCTGTGGATGACTCGACCGCCAGTAGGCTTCCAAATACTCGGCGAGGTGTTCACAGGCATCCTGAAGTTGATTCTCCTCCAAAATTACATCAAACTGGTCCTAAAGGGTGGGCAAATTTTTCTTTTAAAATTATTATTACCCATAGTTGGAAGTAGGGGTTTTTATTTATAACTGCACGCAATTTGCAGAGGTTCAAAACTGGAACGGACAATAAGCGAAAAAAGCTTCAACACTGACGTTCTACGTTAACGTAAGAGAATTAGAAAATAATTAAAGTTTAAACCATTTTCATTCCAGCGGTTACACCATAAAAAGAAATTGTGGGAGCATGTTAACGATAATTTTGGAAATGTCAGTTAAATGAGCTTCCTTCGCCAATGATATCCCCATCAATGTCTTGAACACGGAAAGAGGTGTTTTTCCATGGATCTCGTAGGTTAGTTCCATGGGGATATCAGAAAACAACCTGTGGGTTTCCAGAAAGGGGCCTTCAAGGAGCAGAATTGTTGAGAGATAAAAGTCGAGAGGTAGCAGGTATTCTAGTGACAATTTCACCACCTGAAAAATGGAGTGGTCAAATAAAAATCCAACTCTGTTGTGAGGGCCGTGATCGTGTAAATTGCAATTCAATAAAGTATATACTACAAATATACAGGGCATTGCACTTATAGCTACACAGTAAGTTTGCAAAACGAAAAGTACATTGAGAGAATGATGATAAAGCGAGCAAAATGAAAGGACACATTGGCATTCAACCCCACGCAAAACAACTTGAGCAGCGAATGTGCAATCTTAGAGAAGAAAATGTGGATAAAAAAAGCTAAATGAACCAATCGCATTAAAGGGAATTTAAGGACAAAGGTAAAACATGTTTACTGACAACTTGTTTTCGAGTTCAACTTCTCGAATATATGTAAGCATTCACAATTAAGAATGAATAGTACAGAAATTTGACTTTCGCTCAATAGTGTCTTTTATGCTATTGTCTCGTTTAGGACTTATGATTTGAAGGTAATTATATTTTATGAAGTCATATTAACTGTACCATTGTACGTTTAATAGTATTCAAAGATGGCTAAATTTGCTAGCAAACTTGCCGTTGACAAACAGGAAAAAACACTGGATTCTAGGTTTGAACATTTTCAAGAAGAACTAAACCATACTTGAACGTAATCTGTTTATAAGATTGTAACAGTCTGACCTGTATATGCCATGTAAGATCACTCTGCTAGCCAACTTTAGGATGAAAAAATGAATCGGAGAATCAGAAGCCGAGTAATAAGTATCAGATACCGTAAACAGGGGATCGACTAGCAAAATTTGATTTTTGGAATGTGAATTACCCATGGGATAAGTGTTACACAACCTGAATGCAAACATCAAATAAAGTAAGGCTTTTAGTAACATAAAGGTGCCCTCAGTGTATTGTGATCCCCCACTCTCCTGTCATACCTCTTTTTTATCTGTTGGAATTTCTGTTAACTCATTTCTTTCGCTTTTTGAACGTTAAAAATTGCACAATTTTCGCTTGTTTTGCTGTGGGTTATAATAAATAATAAAGCACCTGATTGTTGGATGACCATCCAATGCTTTATGATAAATTAATTGAATTCCAAAGATAAAAAACAATAGACATTGTTCATACTTTGTCCACAAAAGAATTTAATAGGCCAAAATTCACCGATAAGAAAAATCTATGTAATTGAAATTAAAGAAAAAATGAAAAAAAATCTATCGGACTGTAAACAAGAGAAGAATAATTAAATTACTTAATTTAATAAATGGGTGAAGCAGCGAGTCAGAAGGTCAAGAAATTCTGTAGATTTCAACAGCATACGCCAGACGGAGGAGGATATTTAGATTCAACCATTTCTAAGAGAACGAAAGCGAATACAAACAGCCCTATTTCCAACCAATGAGCGGCCCAAAACTCTCTAGTTGTTATGAGCTCAATTTGATTGCTTCGATGTCTCTAAAACCTCCCATTATGGAGAAGGTGGGGAGGGGGAGGGGGAGAAATATAGTCATCAATGTGTATCTAAAGCCTGAAATAAGAAGAGAAAATGAATAAGTTCTGTTTCCTACAATCTTGACAGTGTAAGGCCATGTGGCCAACGGAGATTTTCTATCATGTACTAAACACCGTAAAGTTAAGACTAGGAGCCAATAATTCAAATATACCATAAATAGGTTCAATTTTGGTAAGTATAAGACCCATTATATTGTTTACAAATCCTTCGGCAACTGCAAGTTGATCAAATAACTCGTAGATCCATCTTTTTACCTTGTTAAATACTTTTTACAAAGTAAGGACTCAAAGCAAACGTGAAATACCTGTTTTACCTTCACAGCAGGTAATGAGGATTACTGCTACAAACCACCCCATAATTTGTGAATACTTACGTTAGTGCATTGGAGCAGCTTTTCCGCAGCAACCATTTGCACATTCATATTGCGCGATTGAGACTTCCCCCGAGTCTTGATGAGTCGTTGGAGAACCTTGGTGGAGGAGACCTTCACGTAGACATTTACAGGTGCTAGTGACGTCTTTGCCAATTGGCTAGGATGGTTAATAGTATCACAGTCTAACACCACCAACTGTTGAGTTCGGGCCAAGTCGAAGATGCGCTCAATCTCTTGCTGCACTTCTGAAATGGGAAGGAACCTTTATTAAAGAAAGCGCTTCAATAAGTTCGCGAATACGCATTTAACGACTGTCCAAACATATGATTTTCCCTATCCTTCACTGCCCGCCTTTCATTAGACAGCGGTGAAATTTGCAGTCAAGGTGCAAGATGAAAGTACTGTGACTATGTCTCTGGAATGGACAGAACTAGCTGCAAAAACTAGATTTTAAAGCTCTGTACATGAGAGTGGAGCCACTAATCTTTTCCTTAAATTCTGAATCTTTTAATAACTCTGCTTCATAGGAAAGATTGCTTTCCAAAGCTTACTTTCGACTGAAGTTAACCTATCCAGCATACCTTAGATATTTTCCATTTCAAGAATTGTGTTTTATATTGTTTGCCTTCATCTTCAAATGAGACCCCTATATCTCCCTGGCTAAATCGTACTGCTAGTAAAAGCATTAGCTAACTACAATTTAGATTATCGTAGCTTCAACTTGAAAGAGCAGGAGAGGGGGACACTGAGTGTTCAACGCAAAGAAGTTTATTAATAAAAAGCAAATAGTTGTAGTGAAAAGTGTTAAAGGAGTAAAAGACGCATGCAATAAATGAACGAGTGGAAATAATATGACCGAATACTCGAGTAAATCAACCTATGATCAGCCTTTGAGTAAAGCGGGTATAAACTCATGTATTAATTGACGTGGAACAACGACTCTGAAAATGAGGACATTACAGCACAGAAAACAATGCTTCCTACGCTATTATGGATTAAGGCTAAAAAACTATTGCTGCCTTAAATTTATTTAACCATGATCCCTCTTCAATGAATGAAGCTCATATTACTTAACTGCTCCAATATTCCAACAAATGAGGGAATTGAAGTCTGACCTGCAACGCAAAATTCGCTGCATACCTTTGAACTATCAATCAGTGCTCAAATGAAAAAAAAACGAACTTTTCAAGAAGGAAGATGCAAATTCCCTCTCCCCAACTTTGACAGTCACTAAAAGGAGAGTAGAGACTAAATAATGGGGAGACGTAGGCACGGAGTAGCAATAATAGAGCAACAAAATTTGACAAGTGAAAAATCTATCACATGCACAAAACACCATGGCAACCAAATCCCAGGTTCTCTTTACTCGAACGTCTGCTGCTTTTACAGAATTTTCGTGCATTATCAGCGTTCAGAAAGATCCAACTAGGGTACAATTGGTGACAATTAGGATTGAAAAGAAGGAATATGCGAAAAAACTCGCGTGTTTATGTTTAATTGAGGGGGGGGGGGAGGGGGAGGGGGGGGGAGTGAATTCTACTAAATTTGTGGAAAAAAAAATCAACTGAGCTATATAAGCTCTGGACACCACAAAGACCAAAGTAACTCAGATCAAAGGAGAAAACGCTCAAAACTTGAACACCGAGGTATTAAAACATCAAAGCACACATATGAAGTGAAAATATTTTACAGTCAGAATCGAAATTTTGTAACCACTCCCCATCCCACTCTCAGATCACATTGGGCCTTTATTTTGCATCCTGTCTTTAAATGCTTTCCACGCGATGCAGCAAGTTGTAAAATTGGCTGCTTTGCTGGGAGAAAAGTGGGCATAAATCA
This sequence comes from Hymenolepis microstoma, assembly GCA_000469805.3. NCBI lineage: Eukaryota > Metazoa > Platyhelminthes > Cestoda > Cyclophyllidea > Hymenolepididae > Hymenolepis > Hymenolepis microstoma. The sequence goes on along the minus strand of LR215995.1, from coordinate 252,928 downwards.
AAACTTCTCAAAGCTGTCAATTGCGATAACGCGTTTCTTTTTAAAGTACAAAAACTGCTTGATGCGATATATCTCCGCTCTTTGTATCTGCGAGTCAAGAATTATTATTCCTACAAGTACACACCCTCTCTCCCCGCTTGTATGGAAGTGAAGTTTAAGCATAATGTCTATAAACGCAACATTAAGCTTCACATACGCAGCATAGAAACGACGACTGATCTTTCTCAATCCCAACCACTTGCTCAATTTCCATCTCTGAAAAAGTACTCACAATAAACAAATTGAGAAAATGGTTATATTAAAGTGACTAAGATTGATGAAAACCGATTTTATTTTGTTCCAAGAGTATCAAAGATGAAATAAGAACATGGCATAAATTGAGAATTAATCATTTGAAGTAAAAATGTTGTCATTCCAACAAGGAAAGCGTAATCGAACTTACCGAATGACTGATTCCGAGTCGATGCTTTGTCCATGATTGCTCTTCGAGTTGGATTATTGAGAAGGGATCGTTTGGCTAGAGAGATATCTGCAGTCACTCTTGTTATAATTATTCTACAATAGGGCGTAAGTAAATTTTAAGCGGTGTAAAACATTCCGTAAACGGAAATTTTTCTAACTATTAGGTAAATCAAGTCTTACTTTGATATGTATCGCTTTTATTTTCACAACAAAAGCAAAGGTTTTGTACTAAGTTTACCCCAAATGAAACACATAAATAGGTGTAAGAAGGGAAGGCAGTCTAGTATAAGAGGTGTGGGGAGAGTAGGACTGAATCAGGAAACGAAGAGAACCAAGATCCATCTGAGTTCGAGAGTCATAAAATTAAGCTTCATCATCCTCATTCAGATGACAGCATTGCCATTTTGCACAAAACGCTTATAAGTGACTAAATTGTGCAAACATAAATTCATCTCCTGGGGTTATATTTTTGGGCAACAATTGATATGGGAGGGGATTAGATACACGAGTACTCCTCGCGCGGAGGAGTTCAGGTTAGAATAGGCAGGTGAGGTTAGTTTAAAACTAAGCACGCCAAATGCCAAGCAGATAATGCACACAGATTTGTACAACGACATGAGGTGACATCCAGTATCTAAGACTCAAATATCAAGAATCTCTACCACTGTCTCCTCCACCTATTGCACGAGAAGACGATTTTACAAATTTTTCAAATAGAGAAGGATTCCACCAGCATGAGACCCCTTGGAAGGCCGAAAGCAATGCATGACTAAGGAAATTTAGCTTGAGAACTTATAAGCAGATTATGGAGAAATATTGGTGCAGCCAGTTGCTATATCTCATCTGCATTCTGGCAACCACTCTTGATACTGTTCAAATTGAACAATAAAAAATTTGCGTAAGACCGATTCCATTTGCAGCTGTTATAAACTAGCGCCTATTTAGTGGGGCAAAATACGACTTCGATCAACTTTTTATGAGTTAAAAGGCCTAATTTCGGTTTGGCTTAAATCGAGAGAGCTAAATTCAACTTCGAACTGACCTACAAACTGACAATGAGGTATAATCCGACAACATACAAATTTATTCATTTGTAAAAAACGTAGGTGGATAATGATAACGAATGTTCAAAAAATTAAAATTTAGTCGGAGGTTAGTCGCCTCCAATTTAAACTTTCTACAATGGATTCCACGATAAGGAGTCCTGATAGATAAGAATGCGCTTGTCACCAACAAACTTGTTACCTCATTCAAAACAAACAAATTCAATGAATTTATTAGGACCGCAAACTCAATAAATAAGCGGTTAGTTATTATTACCAATTATAACGAGTATGAAAACATGGCGTTGACGAGGGTAGCTGACGGTGCAAGCTGATTGGTTGAAAGGAAAGTGGGAAGGAATTATTTTATTGACTTGGACAGGTTGGTAAGCACTAACACGTCGGAAAGCAGCAAGTTGAGACTGCTTCTGTTATTCCAAAATACTTATCAACCAGGCGAAATAAAATAAGCTAGATGAGTTTTGACCAAAATGCACTCTGAAGGGGAGGACTTACTGACAATTGACAAAATAACATTGCATTCGTTTAATCTAATCTCTTTTACCAAGAAACCCAAACTAATTAACGATATAACTGATGATTGAAATGAGCAAATAAAATTTCAAGTTTCAATGAAGTAATCAATGCAATAATTGAAGAGAAAGCCGAGTTACACATCTAAGGAAAAAAGATGCAGCGAGAAGACCAGACAAATGGGGCTTGAAAACCAACCGATAGCCATTCTGTGGATATGAAGTAGTGATCAGTGGCAGCCTCCAGTATTGTTTGTAGCTCGAATTTGTTCAGTTCCAGATATGTGATTTTATTTGCATTCCAACCAAGTAAAACTCTTTGACAATCTCAAAAATAAAAATGAATGCAAACCGCGCTTTATGAAAATGGATACCAGACAGTCAAAACTACACTGTTGCAAACGTTTAACGTCAACTAAGTACAAAGCACAAATGAAATCTGCAATTTTTAACGACTGGAGCTATTAAACCTCATATTCTTTTCACTTGGTAACTAGACTAATGGAGGTAACATGAAGGTGCACCCATTACACAAACCTTGGATGGTATAATTTCCAAACTAGACTAAATGAATTGAAAATGGGTAAAGTTGCTGTTTTAATGACCAGATTGAATTTCATTAATGCCCTCCTCCCCTCTACCTCTCTCTCTCCTATGGACCTAACTCAATATCTATTAGGGTGACAATATAACATTAAAAATCGTCAAGATTTTTTCAAATTTCCTTCCCAATCTTTAGTTTTAAAATGTATTACTCCATATATACTTGCATGAATTAAATGGTCCATGATATTTGCCATGTATTCAAATAGTTACTTCACTGTGATAATAAGAAATTGTGTTTTCTCTTCAGCCTTGGATATCGGTTTGTAAATTCTAACAGAGACCCTCGAGAATATCTCCATTACAAAAAGTATGCTGCAACCTGACGAGAGGAGAAATGACTTTTGAACTAAAATTTTAAAGAGGAGTCACAAGAGAGCACGGAGAGAGTCAAAAGAGCACGGATTATTTGGTCGGCCAAATGCTGTTGCACTTATTTTCAGATCTTCACGAGTAGTGGTGGCAGAAGCGTGCAGAAAGGCAACTAGGAAAGGGTGCCTGGGAGGCTAATCGTCCCAATTAGAACTTCCCAACAAATCTTCTCCCCTCCTGCGCGCAGATTCCCATTTTCTAGTGCATTATTTTCTGTGTCACCTACTTCTTTGCCTGCTTTGTGAATAATGCTGCGAGCTGTTATTTCGGCTATAATTTAGATAACTATTTTAAAATCAAACCATTAATTTCAGAACTCAAAGAATCAAAATTTTGTTGAAATTAGCAAAAATTTTGGCTTAACAGTACCTAAAACTTTAGAAAGAAGGCCTTGTTCTCTTTCGTCTGGTAAGACCTTGTCATTAACACTTTAACCTCTTCAACTCTATCGTGACCAAAAAATGTCCGCATATATGTGCCTTGGAAAATCTGCACCTGCCTTAAGCAAGCACAGCTGAAAGCACCCTCGTGTGCATAGTACTTAAGACCAGTGTTCACAGTCGAATTGGCAGTCGTTGACAATTGGAATGTACATCAACTCGGGCACTTTCCCAGCATTCATTAAACTGGCAAATATTTTAAATCAAAACGGTCTCTGAGAATAAAAACATAGACAAATAGAATAAAATGTAAAACGAGGCCACTCTACAGAAGTAAATGTTCGTTAAAATTAAGATTTTGCCAAAAACAGTGGAGAATCTTTCGCTCAAAAGAAGAATATAGTCGTAATGGGATCAGCATTGTTAGAACATAGGCAAGATAGAAAAGGCATTTCTAACTATTAATTTACCCCCTTAATCTTGTGCATATTAATTATTAAGAAGTACTTAATAAGCATACACACCTAACCGGTTTGGTGCAAGTGTATCCACCAAATAGCCCAATTACAAGTCTAATGAGTAGAAACGAGGGGAATTAGAGCAAGTACTAGGTTTAGGGAATAAGAGCGAACATCAGTTACGATGGAAGATTATATGAACGTGGTGAGAAGCGAACGTAGTAAAAAACAAGGATAAGGAAGTATAACTGACCTGCCCTCGAAGCGATGTTTGAGAAAGTCGAAGAGAGCCTTTTGCATCATATCTGTCACTTCATAGCCCTTCAGCGAGGGACCAATCAACACGACAGGTCGCATAGTTGGCACAACTTCATATGGCGGAATGTTGTCCGTCTATATAAACGAAGGCATCAACATAATTTCTAACGTATACGATAATAAGAATTGAAATTTGCATTCGCCCCACCTTCTTAAAGAAGGCCTTTCTGCCGCCCTTCGTGTTGCCGAAGCTTTTAGATCGTGACGCTAGCTCATTTTCGTCTCGACCCTCTCCATCCGTATCACCTTTATTATAATGATAGCAATAATAAGTGCACCTTTATTATTTCCAGCTATCTGGGATAAGCTGAACATATTACGGGTAGAATAATTACGTAAATTAAAAAAAAATTGATTTAATAGCAAATATACTAAAGTTAAAGTTACCTGGAGGAGTTGAAGCTCTAGAGGCTGTGGTACGAGGAAGCGAAGACGAATCGAAATTCCCCTTTCCCCTAAAAGGATTAAAAATCCAAGCTAATTAAATAGATTAAAAAAATATTACCAACCTCAATAAAGGCGCAACTGAATCTCATTTCAATTTGGACACCAAAAAATCTCATCTCACTCTCAAATCATTTTAATTTAGGATAAAAGAAAATTATCAATTATTACTATTTTTAAGCGCTAGACTATTTGGGGTGAAGGGAGTGTAAATTGGAGAAAAAGCTAATCAATATTGGATAAATGGCCAGAGAGAGAGAAAGAGCAGACACAAAGAGAGCTTTAATAAAAAGAAGGCATGGCTTTTTGGGCATTAATTTAAAGGACAATACATCCGTCCCACAACTCACAAACTAACAAGTAGAGAGAACACAAGGGAAGGTGGAGTTCAGGTACTAAGATTGGAGCAAATCCGTAGATGAAAGCCTCAATTAGATTGAAGCGTACAATGCACTTTAACGATGAAATAAAAATTGAAAAGAGATATACAACCATTAATATTTGTTGAATAGACCTAGTGATGACACTGTCATAGATTTTAAAACTCAAAACAATAATATCCATACAATTTACACATGCGAATGAGGGTGCATATAAGCAACTGACGAAATTCCTAGTCTGAAACAATATTTTTTGAATTGGCCAGCTAGAAACGTGGAAAATATTTTATCCGCAAAAGAACAAAGTCCCAAATAAGCTATTTCAGAAAACTTCAAGAAAATCTTTTTCTTATAAAATAATATAAGGCATTCAACCCACCCTACGTTCTTGGATGGACGGGTACGGGTCCGAAGAAATTCGAGTTTGGCAGGTGAGGGAATAAAACCGACATCGGAATTTTCTTTCACCAGCCGTCCAATCCACCACTCATTATTGAATTTCTCCTTTATGTGCAAAAAGTCCTTCAACTGGAGGTAAATACAAATTAAGATGTAATTTAAATCTTATGAGGAATTTCATGATTGAACATGATTTGAATTTAAAATTTCAATGAAATACAAATTAGGCAATACCTGAAAGCTGACTACATGACCAGGTAGAGGACAATCAGAACATGCTGTTCCGTCGAAGCTGACATTTGTACGTACAGCAAATACAACAGAAGAAACCTAAAATAGGTTGAAAAAATCAATTTTGTAAAAGCCTTGACTTACTCTGGCCTTTTCTAGCTGTTCGTTTGCAAGTCGTTCAAGTTCAATACGTTCTGCCTCGACATCTAGTGATTTGCTTCCATCGTCGTTATCATCGTCCCCATCAAAGCTCAACTGAGACGAAGGAACTGAATGTTCCGAATCCTGAAATATAACAAAGTATACAATTTAATATTATATATAAATATATATATATATATGTGTGTGTGTTTGCGTGTGTGTGTGTACGTAGAAAGGTAAATTACCTGCCGTTCGAAGCTAGTGCTTTTACTGGAAAATACGCTATCTGACCTAGTACCGATCATTTAAGGCTGATTACCTACTAAATAGGAATGGATCATTAGACAACAAAATCAAGTACACAAACAGGCTATCCATAAAAGAAACTTTGACACAATGCAAAAAAAATTAAATTAAGTAATAAAATTTAAATGCGCCACATGACTTATAAATGAACTGGAATTATAAATATATGTGACAATTATGCGCAAAAAGTAATTTTTAGCGTGAACGCTAATGACTAAAATACTTGCAGTATAAATTACCACTTCAAATGTCCAATGCAACCTTGACGATAATGAAATGTGTTAGCTAATTATAAAGCACGGGGTTTTAATAAAAGTAAGCAATTTATATAAATAACAAAATAATTGTAATTTTATTATCTTCAGGAAGTTAATATTTTACCTTATTTTTATCTTTTATTTATCTCTTGCGATATATACATATAGGTCCTCTTTTAGAAAAGCGATTATAAACATATATTCACTAAGTTGTCACTCAAAATAAACTTTGTTTTTTTTATAACGTTATATCGACCAAATGAAACTAGTTCAAATTGTAGATAGCACCACTCCTATTTTCGCTATATTAGGTTACGTGTCATCAACACAGCCTTAACATATTTGGTCATATGCCCCCTGCACATTTATATTTCGTTAGTCAAATAAAGATCATATTTTGATATTTGAATAAACAAATTTGATCTTATTATTAAGCTCTTCAAACCCATTTATTAATCACTTTCTTGTATGCATTCGCTCATATCTCGTTTTATATTTTACGTGGAGAACTTATTCCAATTATTTTTAGGGTATTCACTTAACTACCACTAAAAAGCCTTCTCTCTTTTTCTTCTGTGTTTTATTCAAGAAATTTTACTTTTGGTAATTCATTAAGTGATTAATATGATTGTTCAATTTTCTACAAAGAACGCGCACCATCGTTATCATTTATGCATAAATTAGTGTGTAAAATTAGTGAATAAAAATTCACTCATCTTAATGAACTTTTGACAACTCAGCTTGCATACGGATTGGAATCCATGCACCTTTTCGAATTAAATGATGCGCCAACTTATGCAAACCAAATTGTCATTATTTCCTTTTGCAATTTGAGCAGTTTCTTTTATAATTGAGCCAGGTTCCTGCTTAAATAAATGCCATAATTGTTTAACCCATGTTGCACAACAAGAAGTCAAATCTTCAAATTATATTTGTCTAAAAAATATCACCGATTGCCCAATATTGCGCAATAAATTTGGATTAATTTTATGCTACCTAGAATATTAGAAAATGTTGGAAGTAAATTGAATACAAGGATGACTGCTTTTCAGTCTTCTTCTCGAATGCATTACATCTAAATATCTTCGAATTTAAGCTGTAAAAGCAAACTCCAGACTTTTTTAATTCGAAGGTTCGTAAGTCTGGCCAAAGCGATTCATTAACTAAGTGCATATAAAAGAATACGTTGCGTCTTGAAAGGGTTCTTGAGCGTTAAAAATTATAACTATTTGCTAGTTAAATTGCTATTTTAATCTTTTGCCTAGAAGCGTCTGTTTGGTTTTATTTTTAAATAAAAAATATCTCTTCACGACTTGTAAATTGAATAATTTTCCTATTTTCTCTTTTTAACAGTTATAATTTGTATTAAATGGAACTCAAAAAGTTAAAGTTCATCGTTTTCATGGTAAGTGATGACGAAATTCATGAAATATTATTGAATTTGTATATTTCTGACAAGATTTCTCCAAAATATGGTTCTTTCACCACAATTGATCTATCTAGAATGTTATTACGGAGTTCGTTCGACAGAAACCGATTTAAAACGGCGATTTTGACAATTATTCACATAACATTAATTCTTCAATTCGAGGTCAAACGACAACCACCATCACTGTGGTTGCTAAAAGTCCTTCAAAATTCACTTTTTTTTCAGGGTAATAGTTAGACACCTTGCATTGCTGGTCCATGATACTTCCATGTAAACGCAAAATTGTTTATCACTTTAGGCTACATTAACATTATTAAAGGAATGAGAAAAAGCTTTTATTGTGTGAGTTGTTACATCTTTCTAATTGACTTTCTTTATCTAGAGTTATTCAGGCATTCTGATATATTTTAATGCAATTTATTATTTTCCTCATAAATTTTATACACTTTTTAGTTTCGAGGATCTGTCTAATGGAATGTCATTTCAGATAGGAAGATTCATAGAGCAAGTACCAATGAAGTTGCTCTCTCGATGGGACTATTTTGCATAATTGACCGAGTAGGTTAGAGAGTAGATTGAAGAAGGAGAAGCGATTTCTTTTATTTTGTAAGTCATAGTTTCATAAACTTCAGGAAAATTTGATTTTTTCAATTCATACTCAATTTTGTACTATGCACGCAAGGGTAAGTTATGTAATGTAAACAATTAATTGAAAAGTCCACCTAAGTACTAAAAACAGATGAAGGCATGTAAGCTCAAGCCCTAAATTAGACAACTCCTAAATGAATAGCCTTTAATTTCCTCAAAAATTTTTCACATTTGCTTTTTGTTTTTTATTTTACTTTACATTGGTTTTGTTATGATGTAGCAGTGATTAGAAGGAGGGAGAGTTGAGAAGAGACTTAACACCAATTTGAACAGAAGTGAAAAGTGTGTGAGAGTGGAGAGAATCGAACTAGTAGATAAATGCCAAGTGTGCCTTTGCAAGCGCGCAAGTGTCTATATATGGCGTTATGTATATTTGCATGGAAGAAGAGCAGCGCAAGCAGGTGAAATGGTTTGGACGACGTTGATATAAAACACTGAACCCTGGCAACACTCATCAAGAACCATTCATGTGGCTCATCACCGTATATAGGATAAACGACATTTTAACTTTCTTTGGTGGTCTAAGTTCTCTTTATTTGACGGGCCTGGACTTTTTCTTATTTCAAATCTTGATTTGGTCTTGATAGTTTGGGTTTTTCTGGCCACTGCTTTCAATGACTCAAAGATAACAATTTTAATTGTTATTCCAATGCTGGTACCGAGAGTATGTCGTTTTAACAGTGGACTTAAAATTATCACGGTACAAAATATATTATTTCATTTAAACTTGGTTACTTTTACGAATTGCAAAACGTAAATCGGTGTTACTTGCCTATTTGTCACTCTTTTCTTGCAAAACTCGGGCTGTTCTCTTGCCATGCAATTGCACTTTATAGAGTCAGTGCTTATCTCACATGAGGCCTTTCTTTGGAAGGCGCATTTGAAAGATTATATAAATCTTTAAAGTATTTTTAGAACCCTCTGAACTTTCACATATATTATTTTATTCTTGTTCCATATTAATAGGGCTGATTTTCGGATGATTACAATTTCCCAATAAAAACCAATTTCAGGCATTTTCGGAACTAATTAAATTAAATATGAAAAATATTTTCGAAATTTATTTTCACTTTTCCCAACAAAATAGATTAAAACCCCCTCTATTCTCCTTTTATTTTACTAACATAGAAATTACAGATTTTTATTGCAATGCTCGTTTTAATCGCTTAGTTGTTTATGACAAATTTCTTTAGTCACACTCTGAGCTAAAAAACATTATGTACTCAAAGACAGCATAACACCTGTTCTTTTCAAATCAGGGCGTTTTTAAAGCCATAACCACCCAAGACGCCCCCTACTCAGACACGGGGTACACTACCGCACCTAGACAAGTGCGCAACCAATAGGAAGGCGAAACTACTGGCTTAGGTGAGCACCAGAGCAATCTTTTCCAGATTCTGCAAGTGCAACCGATTCATTCTGATCTTGCTTCTACAGTGATCACTCAACCAAATCCTTAGCTCCTCTATCTTATCCTCTGAACCCATCTCCTCAAAATGACTGTCAAAATTGTAAGTCTCCAGTTGCTGTCATGAATCAATCTTATTAAGGGGGAAACCTACAGGGATTCCCTTATGCGCTTCTAAACATTTTGAAATGTTTTATCATTTTATTTGTTTCTTACATTCCTATGCTTAATATCAATTATTGATAGCTTAAGTTCAATTGAGGTCACAGTATGTTCTGAAGGCTGTAACCTGATCACTTTCTCAACTCATGCTTTAAAATTAACATTAATTAACATAAAATGTAGTAGTTCAGAACAGCGTGAGAAAATAAAACCGACATCGATTGTATATGGGGAAAAAATTTCAATTTACAAACTTACTTTAAAGGTCTATGATCCTGACGATAGCGCCGGTCGCATTCCGAATACCGAAGTCAACCGAAGAAGCCTTGTCAATGGCAAAATTATCAATGTTAAAGTGGGAAGTCCTGATGACTACAGTAAGCAACAGTTTTGCCATCTTTGCTTTATTTACAGTCATTAGAAATTATACGAATATTTACAGTTGGGTATTATTTTTCTACTCAGTCAAAATATTTTTTTGAAATATATTAATTCTAAGTTAGAAAAAATATGAGTTTACATTACGTGTTTCTGGCTGGTTACTCAAGTGATTAGTGAACTAATGAAGTCGTGTGACTGACCAATCCAATAAAATACTTCAACTTGACCTGTTTTCTGCAATGGGGTTTGCCAAAATGTGATCAATGAGAAATAATTAGTCGCCTAAAATGAAGGCAAAAGGACTGACAAAGGTATTGCCGGATTGTCCTAATCCAGTAAAATTAAACCACTTCATTGAAAATGATAAAAGCAAATCGAGTCCTCCTCTGCTTCTGGGGCTAAAAAATGACTCCAAGGCAGTTGGTGAAATAGATTCTGGTTCTGGCAAAAACAGAGAGATCAAAAGCATTTACCAGACAATGCGAAACAACCCCTTTGTTGTTTCGCAAGGTAAGCTATACCCCTTTTGTCTGGTAATCACCATTCGGTAGTTCAATTGTATCTAACTTAAATTGCAGCTTTTGACCTTTAATTAAATTATACTTGCTTTTTCAATCTCATAGAAAACCTCGTGAAGCCTCAGCACTCAAACAAACGTCTTTCCCACAACCCAAATGTCCCCAAATCGCTGACTCCCAAGGGATACACCAAGGTTGGTATTCCTAGCTTCTTAACTGACTTGCATTTTACGATGTAATGATGAAGATGGTAGTGACGGTGTTGGTGATTTATCTTTTAGATGCAACTTATGATGAGTATTTCAAAGAAGAAGTATGATAATATAGTGAGGAAACTGAAGGGAACTGGCCAGCTCTGGGAGGATCCTGACTTCCCACTGGATAAGGCTATTGGAAATATTGAAAATCTACCTAGGTACGAATGGAAAAGACCAAAGGTATGTTTTTACCAAAGTATAGCTCTATTTCCAATAATGCATGGTATGCTAACTTGAAAACTGTATTACAGGAAATTGATCCTACTGCTGATTTCATTGTCGGCGGATTTGACAGAAGCGATATTGCTCAAGGTCGTCTTGGTAAGTTGCATCGTGGTATTTTGCTATTTTAATACATTTATTTTCATATTTACTGAAATTTCAAATGAACAAAATATATTACACATCTTTGCAAAGGTGTTGTGTTGGCGTTTAAAACCGTAACAGGACTAAATGCACATTTAATCGATTTTGAGTCATTTCTAATGAGATAAACTAACATAATTAGTCACTGTATGTGAAAGGAGTAGACGCAAACAGCTATTTAAAGTTTTGCAAAATATACAACGTGGCTTTCAATACTTAAACAATTCTATAGTTTTATAAAATCATATATATAATGCGCTAACAAACTCTAGCTGTTTCGAAAGCGTGGTAAATACCAATGTTTCTAATTCATTAAAAACTTCTTCCACTTAATCAAACAAAATTATAGTTTTATAAATCATGTATTATTTTTCCCACAAAACTAGGGGGCATGTTCAAACTGATAATGCTACGTTATTTCTTGTATTACGTCAATCAAGTTACAAATATCAGCAAAATGTACATTTCTGAAAGCTATCATTATAAAAAACGGGGTTTTCAGATCTTTCTTTTTAATTGCAACTGAAGCCTCAGCAAATCCATAAATTAAAGAGTTCAAAGACTTAAAAACGCTGTCGTTTCAAAGGTGATTGTTGGTTGCTGGCTGTTATCTCTACGATGGCCGATATTCCACCCCTTTTCAATCACATTGTACCACCGGGACAAACAATGAAGGGAGACGATTACGTCGGTGTCTTCAGGTTCCGTTTTTGGCAATTCGGGCAGTGGATAGAAGTTCTCATTGATGATAGGATTCCGGTGGTCGCTGGGACCAAACAAATGATCTTTATGCACTCCGATGAGTCAAATGAATTCTGGTCTGCTCTTCTTGAGAAAGCCTATGCAAAGTAAGTCCTGAATCACTTACTCTATTCGAATCCAGGCAGAGTGAGCTAATAATCGGTCATAAAACTTGCAATTAATGATGATATCAAGGGGCTTACACCTCCTCATGGTAAGTAAAATGTTTACGGTACCGAGCTAATAGGGTGGACTGACTAAGATGCCACTCCATGACTCCTTGTCTATCAATAGAAGACGAGCGGATGAAAAGAGATATTTAGTAAATCCATTTAATGGATTAAGTCAAAAGGATATGCTTAGAAGATTTAACAGATCACCTTAAAGGAACTTATGGTAAAATGGATATATACTTGTAACATTGGGTGGATATGCTATGGACTCGTAGGAAGGTCTTAAATGTAATGTTTATCTTCGTGATTCATCGAAATTCCTACTGGTATATTTATGAACGGATTCGAAAGCGCCTTCCATAAACGCCTCGTATTTTGACTATTCGAGAACTAGGATTACCTAATCAAAATAATAAAGATTAAATTATGAGTATACGATGGAACTACCAATAAAATTACCTATCTTTCTGATATAATTTTTGGAATGCACTTTAGATTTCATACCTTGGAAATCTAAACCGACTTATCCTTTTTTAACAAACTATGATTCAAACTACGAATCCTGTTTCCGTAAAAACGATTTGAGATTGTCAGTGCCAAAATGTATTAATTTTATTTTTATTTTATCGACCTATTAATAATTTTATTTCAGATTGAACGGTTGCTATGCCAACTTGTCGGGTGGTACTCAAGGTGAGGCCATGGAAGATATCACCGGTGGTCTAGTGGAATCCTTGGAACTGCCAAAAATCACCAGCAATGAGTTCTATAAAGATTTATTCAAGTACATGAAACGCTGCTGTCTTATGGGGTGTTCCATCACTGTAAGCACTCAAAAAATTTCTATGAAAAATGTGATGTGAATTGACCATTTAATCTTTAGCGTGAAAAAAAAATGAAAAGGAAAGGATTTTCCAAGACAACAAACTCTCAAGATTTAGTCAAAATTCTGCCTGTCCATTATAGAACGCTTCCCAAAAAATTCTAGTCTGCATTGATGTACTTCACTTGACTTCCCTAGAGACTAAAAATTTCCGTTGGATGTCTTATAGTGCGAGTTCCATAACTCCACAGTTGCTCCACAACTCAAAGAAGAGGCAAGGTGAAATGGGACGGGACTAGTTCTTTACTGGCAGTGTCTAAAAGATAATAGACAATAAAAGTCTTTCTTTAATTTGATATTGGAGTAGTAATTGATAGGCAAATTTAACTTAATAAAGACAGAGAAATGAAGTTTGTTTTGTAATTCTTGCTTGTAGTCAAAGGAGATCGAAGCTAAGCTGAACAACGGTTTGATCGCCGGTCATGCCTACAGTGTCACTGGAGTGGACTGTGTGAGTCCTCTTTCTTTCTTACTCTCTTTCCCTTTTTAAAGTCCTCTTAGTTGGGGTTTTTATTTGCGTGGATTAAGTGCACAGATAATGATAAAGCTAAAAGAATGTAAAAAATCATTTTATCAAAGAACTAAAAGCCTTTTGCAACATTATAACTAGAATTCGCTTTGAGTGAAATTCCATGAGCACTGCTATCTTATGTCAAATATATGAATTTCACTGGCAAAATATATAAACTAATCGCGGGTGACAAGACCGATCACTCGATCGAGTCAATTGTTCAATAAGCTCCAATCTGAACATTAGAAAGTTTAAATATTAATGTTCTGACTTCAATACCAGATTTTTCTTTTTAGGTGAGATATAAAGGTGAAAATACCCCTCTGATTCGAATTCGTAATCCCTGGGGTAACAACTATGAATGGCGGGGTGCTTGGGCCGACAATGCACCCGAATGGAGGGACGTTAGCGAGACTGATAAAAAACGTCTCAACTTAAATTTCAGTGGTGACGGTGAATTCTGGCAAGTTACATTTTTAATAGTACGAAATAGTTGATTAGATATCTAATAAATCATAGTGAAATCCCTTCTTGACATTATGTACTTCCATTTATTAATAAAGCTGTTATGCATCATACTATTCTACAGGCAAATGTATACTCTAACAGAGAGGTAATTGCGAGGGACGGTTTTGTCAATGGGATTCAGAATAATTATTTTTCCTCTTAGCTAGAAAAATACATGGTGCATTTTCAGCTGATTTTTAAACCAGACCCATTCACTGAATCCTATGTTAACATCAGAAATGGGTTTCTCATATATGATCATTTTTTAGAAGGCCTCAAAATATCTGAAATTAGTCACTGGAGGCCCTTGTTGACAACTGCTCTGTCATCAGACACCCTTAGCACTGCTAGGCAAATGCCGTAATGGATGATTGCCTTGAGATTACTCCAACTGATAACCATGTACATATTAAATATATCGGAGTTGTTGGAGTACCTGTTTTACTTCACAAATTTTGCGAGTCTCATTTGAATTTTTTGACATTGTATTTTGACGAATAGGATGTCAGTTGATGACTTCCGGAAATGTTTCACAAAACTGGAAGTCTGTCACTTGGGCCAGGAGTCTTTAGATGATGATCAGACTGTCAATGGCAAGAAACGTCTCGAAGAAACTTTATTCACCGGAGATTGGGTGAAGGGTGTCAATGCTGGTGGATGTGCCAACTTTAGAGGTTTGTCACTTATATGAATTGCTAATAAAACCAACAAAATCATCCATTAGTCTACTAAATACGCACTGTCGGTCCCTTCTAGATACATTCTGGACCAATCCTCAGTTCAAAATTACTGTCGTGGACTCAGATCCAACCGACGACGAAGATAAGTGCACTCTCGTTATTGGTTTGATGCAGAAAAACATGCGAAAGAAAGGAGCCTCCAAATTCTTTACCATTGGTTTCTGTGTCTATCAGGTGAGTGTCCACCCGATAACCTAATCGTTTTAATATCGGAATTTTTACAAACAAAATTGGTCAATTTCCTTTTAGATCGCTTCGGACACTGAAGGTATTCTTAAGCGTAACTTCTTCATGAACAACCGTCCAATTTCCATTTCTGAGTTCACCAACACGCGTGAGGTCGTATCAAGGTTGAAGGTTCCTGCAGGTACCTACCTTATCGTTCCCAGCACCTTTAATCCCAATGAAGAGGCTCAATTCATTGTTCGATGCTTCACTGAAACTCATATAAAAGAATCGTTAGTTTTAATTCGTTAAAGTTGAATAGAAATTCCTTATTTGTTATCTAAAATATAATTTTCAACACTTCTCCATTCAAGTGAATGCGATGACAAGAACAGTTTCAAGGGATTGTCAGAGGTAAATCAGTGGTGAAAGTGGTTTAACCCTATGCTAAAGCAATAGTTCGTTTGCTCCTATTCATTAAAATTTGTTTTTTAATAAGGAGACACTCAAAATCATCAAGGAGACGGAAAAAACAAAGGTATTTTTCTGATTATTTTCACCACCAATCATAATTTCAAAATGTAATCTTATTCTTTTTTTAATTTTTATTTAACCGATTTAGAATGAGGACGACTTTGTTGATAATTTGTTCCATTCTGCTATGGACCAATACACTAAGTCGATAAATGCAGAACAACTCCGTGACATCTTGAATAAATCATCAATGAAAAGTAAACAAATATACACACTTTTATATACTAATATAAGCTTGAAAAAGGCACAATTTACTCCATTCATTTGTAGAACAGTGTCTTGATTCTGAAGGCTTCTCCCTAGAAGAAAGCCGCAGTATGCTAGCCGCTATGGATGTAAGTTGGGTCTCGATAACTGTTAAATAGGAAACATGTGACTTTTATTTTTTTTGTATCGAAAGGTTATGTTACCGATTAATAATTAAATTTTATAGAATAACTTGACGGGCAAAATGGAATATGATGAATTTAAAGCACTTTGGGAGAATTGTCAGTGCTGGAGAGTAAGTTGAATCCTGCAATTTGTATTTTAATTAATAAATCATTTGATTGGCATGAATCAATTTTATTTTTTTTAACAGGATGTGTTCGTTAGTCGTGATAAGGATAATAGCAAGACCCTTAATGTGGCGGAACTTCGTGAAGCTTTAATCAGTGCTGGTATGTTCATCCTACGCCAAATATCGCATCTAATTGAAAAATACATTTCATCTAAAATAAATTTAAAATAGAAACTATAATACCTTTCCTCTATGGCTGCAGTTTGCCCGATATAGTAAATTAATTTGAAGTCTTGTAAAGTAGTGATTAGAATTATGACAATTTGAAGTTAAGTGAGGGGAGGAGAACGAATGTTTAAGCAAAGAAATTCATTCCCAATTATGAGCGTCGAAAACCAATACTCAAACACTGTGCCAAGTGAAGGAACTCTACCCAAAACCTTGCATAGCTTCCTTAATGCTTATTCGTTTTCGGGAATGCATAATACGAACATTTCACAAGAATTCGATTTTTTGCGATAATTAGTGTGAAATAACTTAACCAATTCCAAATCCAGACATGCCTCGTCATAGTGTGATTCTGGTTTCCAAACGATGAATTTCAAATAACCACCTTTGCACCATTTCTTTTATTTTTAAGGTTTTCACGTTTCTTCTCTGGTGTTCACTGTGCTAGTTCAGCGTTTCGTCACCCAAAAACTCAGCGCCGTGACATTCGAAGATTGGATTCTCTGTTGTGTCCGTTTAAAAAATTGTTTTGACAACATGAAGGCCCAATTCAAGACCAATGACGGGAATCTAATGTTCACCGCCGATGACGTAACTTTTAATAATTATTTTTGGTTCACTTATATAAAAATACTTGAAATTAATTAGTAAATTTTTTCTTTCAGTTCCTTCGACTAAGCATTAATCAGTAATTGATAAGAGAACATCAACTCGAATTAACCGCATGAAAACATTGTGACTTTCCCTGCCTTCTTTTTCTCATGATATCCTACTCTCTCTTTTATCAAACACACCCTTTCGTTTGATGCATTAACTATTATTGATCTGATCTTCAACCTGTCTTTTCTTCACTGATTGCATTCCACTGTGGTAATATGTGCAGTAAAATCTACTTTTTCCAGTGTGTGTGTGTGTGTTGTTGCTGCACTTTTATCATCAGTCCTTGTCGTTGCCGGGTGCAGAGTTATTTTAGATTGAGTGCCATATTGAATGTGATTGGCACAATCACTAACAATCTCGACTTAATTGGTGAGAGATGATGAGTTTATTGTGACATTATAAGATCAATATCAGACATAAAATTGGAGCATTTGTAAATGGTTATGCAGAATCGAAATTAGGTTTTTTAATCACTTCCAAATGCAATCAACACAGAAAATAACCCCCTTAATGTTGAGAATACAATATCAGATTCAATTTCTAGCTATGTCAAATGGGAAGTAGGGCAAATTCTATCACTCGGTATAATATAGATACATTCTCAGGTTCGGTGATCTTGAAGTGCTGATGGTACTCAAAATACTGACTTATTAGCCCAACTACCGCCTCCAATAAGCCGTTTTCGTCTGTTCAAATAACCATAAAAAGTTATTATATATGAGTCCTTCACTCTATCCACAGTTCAAAAACATGTCACACTAATCACTTAAGTTTAAATGAATGAAGCGACTGCTAGTCTTCTGTTTAGTGATGAAGAACACACTTTAACATTAATGAATTAAGAAATCAATTACTGCTACGAGATTAAATTTGGGTAAAAAATTAAGACGCGAAATGCCCAGTTGTTCAATAGATCCAACACGAGTGGATTATTTCTTCATAATACAGATAGAAATCGAGAGACTGAGTATATTCATGATACCGTCGGATTAATCGTTCATACGGATTGAATGTAATCAATGTCCCACTCCAAATTTAGTAAAATTTGCATGAACATAATTCCTTTAATTGAAAATCTAATTAGATTTGGGTTTTATATTTTGCTCATTTGCCACTTTATAGATACATAACTACGTAGTCGTTTGGAAAATGAAAGAAAAGATCTGTAGCTAATTCGACACTCCACGATTGAGAAAGGAAATGTACTTACACGGCATTAGATGAGATAAATTAATGTTGCACCGTCTTAATAATATTGGCATCGACGGATTCTTCGATGTTTGCCATAAATATCCAAGTCTGAGAATAGAATTCAAAACTTAATGATTCAGTAAATATTCTGTTTGGCAACATATTTATGACAGAGAGAACTGCAAAAATTATAGTGAATGATGATAACTCGCTACGACAAAGAAAATTTAAAACATGTAACAATCAATCATATCGCTAAATAAAATTCAACCCATCGTTCTGAAATGAGATCAAAAAATAGTATCCAAATATCTACTCAAGTAGCTTATGAAATAACCCGATCTATTGATGAAAAATAGAGAATTCTCTTAAAACATATTATATAAACCACAATGCTTAAGATGCTTAATTAATTAAAATAAAGGATAAGAAAAGTGCGTTGATGAAAGATACACGATCAACATGTGTTATCGATAGTTTCAACTCGTCACAACTATCAAGAGACCGTTTTGGCACAAAGAACTATTCATAACAAAATTTTAAGAGCCAGTTTCTTTTCAGTTATTCATATATCGAATTATAAAGAGTCAGCGAATGATTAAATTCCAATTGAAAATTTTTTGAAATATTCACACAAACAGGCAGAAGGAAATCAAACCCATCGGAGATACAAAATGACCATATAAATCTCAGAATGCAGATATATGCACAAACTTAATTATTATGACCTTTTAAATGACTATGGATAGTTTGACAATACTTACGATATGTGACAATTGCATTAAATAAATTCAGATAACACCAGTTTTTCCTCATTTTCTTTTCAAAAACAAGTTTTTGTCATAGAGAAGCATTCGAAAAAAAGGCAATGGTTTTCTGAAGGGTTTTTTTAAGAAAATTAAAGCTGACTTAAGCATACAGCACTGTATAATTGAAGCCAAATAAAATGTCTTAGAATTATGCATTCTGATATAATTATTTTTCTAAATATTCGAAGAATTTACTGAATATTTGGCAATTTAACGTATGTGAAATCTCGAAATGTACCGAATTGGCTGAAAGTTAAATTACCCCGACAAATAAAACCACACATATAAAATTATTCCAGGATTGATACATGTGCTAAATCCTGTGTAATAGCGAAATTAATGTGATATTTTATTGCTGCGAGTAATTGCACAAAGTTTATTTTTGAAATGAAAATGTTAATATTAACAAAACCACCATTTTGAGATCTAACAAAGTAAAGTATGATCCTATGAGCAATAAGTTAATTTTTTTAAAAGACCTATTAGCAAATTCCATTGATAAAATAAATGATATATATAAATCAGTCGACATAAGGAAACGTGCATAAATATTTATTTAAACACTCGGACTGACATTAAAAATGCATTTATGTTAAAAACATTAATTAATAATTATTTATGAAAAGATCATTTCGAATTAATAATACTAAATACTTTAAACCCTTAGGTTTGTTTTAATGAATCAGATTCTGATTCTTCTTGCAGAGGCCATTTATTGAACTCATTTGTTATCATAAAGAAAGATTCAAGTGGGCTGCATTTCATTTTGAATTTAAATATGAAGAAACTAATTGTGATAAAAAACTATTATAAATGAAAGAACTTTTGATATAGCGTTGCATAAACAGGAATTAAATGAGATTTTTTCCTTTGATTTATAGTCCGAGTGTATATAAATTTCTTTAATACTTACATTTAATTGACTTCTAATATTTTAAAATCTTTTAATTTTAGAACTTCCTTTATATTTTTATTTAATACGAATGAATATCTTTTATGGAACTTAATGTCTTTAATCACGAATTAATCAAAAATATTTTTAGCTTTTGTTTGACAATTCATCTTTAGTGTGAAAACTAAATAGCTACTAGTTTTGAAAATTAGCTATATAGAAATTGTATTTTTTGATAGCTACTTAGGCTACATATTTTTTCATCATTACTTCGAGAGCAAACGAATTTGTCGCACTAAGAATATGTAATCATTTTGCACATTCATTTCCCAATAGTTTAGCTGGATTTTTTTAATTTTAAGATAATGTCTAATGGATATGGATTTAACTGAACTTCTACACTCTATTCGTTTACTTGCGTCCCTATTCATGCTAAATACAATTTTGCCAGTAAAATCTAATTCTGAATTTATCCTTCTCCGATACAAAGACTACTACTTTTGGTTAGGAATCGGGTAAGCGCTGCTTGGAACCATAAATTTATGTCTAGAAACCAAATTTTTGAAGTAAATACGCTTAACATGGCTGCCAGTCCGAAGCATATTCTCACATGGTTTCAACGCGAACACTGTTTACGATACCGTATTTCCAGTTCCTGCAGTGGATCTATCACGCATACAACTGAAGTTGAATCAGGCCTATTTGAAATTTGTGGACTTATGCAGCAGAAGGCTTTTTGCGGTCTCTATACAGCTTCAGCTCAGGGAATGCTTTCAGCCGTGTCCGAGAAACGTGCCGCTGATGAACTCACCAACCGAGCTCTTGAACCTTCTCTTCTACAACATGCAGGTAAGAACATAGCTGCCTGGCTTCTTCATAAAACTCTTAAAATCAATTCTGTGGGTGTAGAAAGAATTTTCTGCGTACTATGACGTTTTATGGTGTCTATCAGTGCTTTCTCATAAATTAAGTTTAATAGTTCAATCATAACATAATGTGCATGTAATAAAAGGTGGCTTTGGGCCCAAATTCCCCTACTCATTTAACTTCTCTTTGCATTTGATGATTAGAACAACCATGTTCACCTATTTTTATGCTGTAAATTTACTAGATATAATAAGTCAGAATATATATATATATATTTCAAAAGATAAATTTAGAATATTAATTTGATAATAAATGGGGAGCAGAAAGAGAGAAACCTTTCGGATCTAACTACTGGGTCTGCCCATGAAGAGTTAGAGAGAGAAAAGAGGGGTTAGCAGATATGCCATGGAAATTAAGGATTAGGACTGTTCTGGCCGCTTATAGATGCAGAGTTAGCCTAAGTCTGTTGAAATGGTTAATGGACCTTGGGAGTAATAGAAGTTATAGGGGTGTTAGAGTTAATACAGACTAGTGGTGGATTTGGATTACCCACTAAATTACTTAAAACTAAATGTTGTCGGTAGTTGGTAGGCAGTGAATATATCTCCGAAGTCAAATGAAAATTTTGCACGTTTACGGTAGGGGAAAAGGAAAAAAGAGAGCTCGATAAAATGCCAACGAGTTTCAGGGTAATTTTACTATGCCAAAGGGAAGGACATTTTAAGCCATTGACGGGCAGTGCATAGGCACAATCAAGATAGCTCAGTGCGAGAGTGCATTGCAATTAATACTGATGTTTTAGAAATTAAATCTAAAATTCTGATGTAAGAACTTTAAAATAGTTCCGATTAAGAATGGAAATGCAGGAAGAGAATAAGTAGCTCTCAACTATCCATCAATTTCTTAAATGGAGAATCCTCCATCAAAACACTTTTAGTTGACGCGTTTATTTAATGTAAAATTTTCCAGTTATTTCCAAATTTCTCTCACTTGGTTCGTTTCCCCGGTTTCACATCATGTTCTCTAACTTTGTGGACTAGAGTATTTTTCCTGGTGTGCAAATGTCAATAAATTTATCGAATGCGTTAAAACGAGTAGAGAGGCAATCATCCAAATTATCTATCACTTTCGAAAAGAAAGAAGTAGAAAGAAGGTGAATGAAACTAATGATGTTTGATATGCGAAGCATGCATTGTGAAATACAATTTGAATTATGTATATATTTTACCGCAGATAAATTCGATGTAAATTGTATCTTAGTTAATTAATAAAAGCGATGCGATAAACTGAATTTGTTTATGAAAGACCTCTTTCCTATTTTTTTAGGATTTTTATTGAGTCTTGACTTGAGTCCAAGCAAACATTCCAAAAGATATTAAAATCATCGAGAGAGAAATCAACTTAATCTTTCTAATAATGGTAAATTCAAATCTTTTATTAAAATTATTTAAGCTTAAATAAGGTCTAACTAATCCTATTCACCTTTTGAAGAGGAAAAGATCAAGAGTTTTGACGCGGAAATCTAAAACAGGAGGGAATGGAGTTGTGTGTAAATGACAAAGAATCCCATGAATACTGCTTCGCCTGACTTTCAGAGGCATCAAAGTATCCAATTGCTATCGTTTTAATTCCAAGATGCATTGCTTTTAGAGTTTTAAATTTCTGTTTAAAATAAACGCCTGTGTGTTTGTTTTGGTGTGGTCAATCCACGGGCATCTTTTACCTCATTTTCATTCCCTTACTCTCAATTTCTCATTCCAGAACTGATAAATTGAGCAACTGGCATTAAAGAGATAAGGCAGAGGACAGCGAATGAGCAGAGAAAAGCTCTCTATCACATCACTACGTTTAGAATCCCGCGTACAAACAGCTTTCTAAAATATGAAAATTATTTAAGAGTTTGAAAATTATGCGAATGGCATCTACTCCAAACTCCAACCGGGCCCAGATTTCTGCATTTTTATGCACTTTTCAACCTCGTTAAAACCTTTATCAATCTAAAACCAAGTCATTGTTATTTACGAAGAATCAGAATTTTCGTCCATTGGATAACATATGAAACATGACTGTATTTTTCTGCTACATAGTCGATTTTTTAATATTTGTATAAAGATCTCCGGATTATTCATTTTGCATATTTTTAGAGCCCTAATTACAGAGGTCTGCATTGCCAGAGTTTGTCACCTGTAGATGGGCTTTACATTTGTTGGTCTAATGCTTTCGTAATGCTCTAATAACGCCTAGTTTCCGCTCAAATAACCCTACTTTAACAGACACATTAATCAAGATTAATGATAAATAGATTTCTTTAAGTGGTGTTAGCAACCAAATTATACATTTTTCTCAATTAAAAGTCGATTTTATTGAACTGTTGAAGTGATAAGACAGAAGCTACGTCTGAGGAACTCTTAGAAACAAATGTCATATTCATGGGTGCCTATTGATTCCCCATTTATAAAACTGAATTTTTCTCAAATAAATGTTTAGCTACGAAAGCTCAAAGTTAAAGTGAATTCATAAAAAAATAATAGATTTTTGATTATTCAAATTTTTATTTTGCACTCGAAGATCTAAGCATATTTTCGCTCCCCTTCAGTTTGCATTTTGCTTTATTTGCTGTAATTCGCTGTTTATATTTTCGTTCCAAAACGAAGTAAACCAATTTTATTAAATTTTGACTTTATTTGTCATTATTTAATTTATCCCCTCCTACTCACAATCGCTGAAATAATTGAAAATAAAAACCTCGCAAAACTCACCGACATTCAAATTACCTGCGCTTTATTCAGCATCAACCTACTTTTGAAATCATCCATTCATTAATTCACTTAGTAGCTACCAAATTTTTTGATTTTAATATACATTTTGATAGCCCTCATTTACTTTAACTAGAACAGAGTTCTTCACAAAAGGCGTCTTCAAGGTTCTGTTATAAATATGGTTTAATTTCAGAGTCTCATTGGGATAAATTTTATATACTTGTAACAAATACTTTGATATGTGAATCCAAAGGCATTTTGATATGGTGACTTTATAATACTTACTTAAACTGGGGGCTTGGAATTTATATATTAGGTTTACAACTTTGCTCCCACCGTTTTTTTTTAATTTGAGGCTTTGTTACAACAAAACGATAACGAACATCTTCATCTTCTTCTTCATCTTTCTATAAGATCCATGAGTCGGTCCAATTTTGCACTTCTTTATACGAGCTGAAGTGTTAGTGAGCCAGGCCGTGTGCCATTGAGCGGGGTGAGTGAGGTGAAAATGAGACGGAGCAACATCTGGGGGAGGGGGGGGAGGGGTACGATGGCGGGTGAGGCGAAATTTGCCATTTCAACGTTTCGGGATATGTTTCCCCCACCACTTTGGCCCATCTCGTGAGGTCTAGCATTATCATGCTGTAAAATAACCTTATTGTGTCTCTCCTTGTACTGTGGCCGTTTTTCTTTTTCCTTGAGCGCAACTCAGGCGCATCGGGTAAGCGTTCTATAACACTCATCTGTGATGGTTTCAGAAGCTCATAATAACTTACGCCAAGTTGGTCTCCCCACCAAACGCAAAGCAAGAGCAAACGGATGACTTTAGAGCCATGGATATTTGGGCGAGGTGTTGACGTAGCAGTATACCCACCGGGCAATTCCCATGAATTTCTGGGCTTGGAGTGGGTTATTGTAAAGTATCCATTTTTGACACGAGTCGTCCCCAGTAACAATACGATGGAGAAATTCCTTTCGCGTTTGCCTTCCCAGCAGCTGTTCACAAGCAAACAAACATCGCTCGACAGACGTCTCTTGGTTTCAACTCGTGGGGTACCCAATATCTAAATATCCCAATTGTTTCAGGCGTTTTGAAATTGCTTGTTCACTGATACCCACCCAATGATTCTGATACTTCTTCTTCAGTTTCACATGGGTCTTCACTAAGAATCTCTCGTCTCCAATTCTGCATCTTCAACAACTTTTTCCTCTTCACCACTATGCCGGCACCACTTCGACGGCAAAATCACCACTCACCCCTTAAAACTTTGGAACCATTGCCGCCGACATGTTCTGTCACTAATAGCCATCCGTGTTACCATAAGTATCTGAGATAATCCGATGAGACTCAGCCAGTTCGCACATTTTTTCATATTGAAATAAAGAAGCAATACTTCTCACAAATGATGAGAATTCGGTTTCAATTCGGACATGGTTAATTAACTATTTTTATTATTATGCAAACAGAAATTAAGTTATATCAAATTAGGGCTATATTTGCAAAGGCCAAAACAAGGTGTTCGACATCTGTGAATAATATATCTCAACTACTTCCGCCATCTTTTGGAAAACGGCGAGGGCAAAGTTATGGACCTAATAATTGTAGAAGGAAAAATATTCATAACAGTGGATTTCGTGAGCAATATTAAGTGAGCATAGTGTGAGTGACTGAACTCAAAGAACAGCAAGTCACTTAAAAAATCGGTGAAGAGTGGAACTTGATATTGAAATCGGAGTGCCAAGGGCCTTATTCTGATCAAGTTTTTTATGCAATGCATTCCACAACAACCAATGTACTATAAAATTGACGTTTCATGGTGTCCATTTTTAGAAATATATTTGCAATTTTCTCAAAAATATGAAAGCACGGATTTTAACATCACATAGCATTAGAGCGTTAAATTTTTCCCTTTATTTGAACTCTACACTCACGAAGGGGATAAAATTTAGTGTTTAACTTATTAATTTTCTATACCTAGTAGTTTCATATCAGAGCTTATCCAAATCACAGGTCATTAAATTCAATTATCTCACTGCTAACACTTCTTCTACTTTGATAGCATCTTCTATGGTACCAACTAAAGTAAATATATTTTAAACTTAAGAGTTTCATCAGATTTCACTCGAAATAAACTTAAATTGAGAATTACTTAAATCTATATAAGATTTGCTGAAAATATTTCAAAATTGAAAACTTGTAGTGTAGAGTAGACTTCGTATTTTACCAAAAGCGTAAAAATAGTCTATGGGGATTTTCAATGCATACTTATTTAAAGAAGTGTTATTAAATAGAAGAGAATCTAAAAGAATATTTACTAATTTAAATAGATGTCAAAACGTTTTGTGATTGGCTGTCTATCGGTCGAAAATATGCCATTATAATAAAGTAGAATTCACTTCTATACAATGTTCATGAATTTGATATTTTGTAAAATAATTCACATTTAAAGTAAATATATTTTTACTTTGTTCTATCAAATAAATTCAATTCGAACAATTCACAACGCATATTAAAAGTATTTTATTTGAATATGAAATAGCTCGCTGACTTAAAGCAAAACTCAGAGGTAATCAGAAGCAGTTATTTGTATAGCAAATGGAAAAAACCATTAAACCATTCCTTAAAAGAGCAATTTATAAAAATTAGAAAATAACTCATTTTGACAGCTTAAGGAAAGGGTTTATTTCTTTAAGTTGTTTTAGCACTTATGTACATCGAAATAAAGCGAATTTAGATTTCCATTCACCACTTCAGGTCAATTGATCAATTTCAAGAAAAAGTGTTCAAATATCACCATAAAATTTATTTACTGTATTTGGATTACAAAGTTCTACTTTATTTAGACGGTACGATGATTATTGTGAAACAATTTAATGGTGAAGACCAACAGCCTCTTATAATTTTACGCCGAGGATACAGTCAAAACTTCTCGACTGTTCATCAATCAGGACTCAGTCCAAATTGGTGGAAAGAACAAATATTTTCTAGAAATTTCCAACTTCCACAAAGCCAGCGTTATAAACTTCTTCATCAACGCCTCCACTATCGTCATCACTACCTTTTCTTTAACCGCGCTCAATCGTACTCTTATTCCCTGGATGATTTTCTACCTCCAAACAGGCCGAAAATCGAGGTTAGTTAATTATTATAACTAAAAATTTTTATTCTGATATCGCGAATCGTTGCGTCATCATCAAAATAACCTGTTTGAAGTGCTGCATTTTCGTCATGTTGCAAAGTCATTCTCTTGCAAGACGATTGAAAAGTATTCGACATTAGCAAAAAACTTAATTTTGTCAAAGGTGGATGGAAAAACATCATCTGAAAATTGTTGTGTGCATTTTATCTCCAAAAAATGCACATTCTTCGCGGTGGTATGATCAACCAATAAATTCAGTGATCAGTAAAGTATGAAAATTAAGGACGCATCCCCCTCCTTCCCTCCTTTGCCTCCACACAAGAATATGGTTGTCTAAGCGCAAAATCCGAACATTGTGATAAGCAATTGATTTGACAAATTCATATCCTTAGAATTCAATTGAAGTACGGCCAAGCTTCACTCCACCTTATGCCTTATTTTATTTCAGTCTGCTATTTTCCTCTTCAGGCGTCGAACTTGTGTATTATTTGTTTCGTCACAAACGCCAATGAAATACTCCGTGGTGTTTTCACGGCCTTTTCAGTGGCAAATCTTGTTATTATTAACCATGACATGAGTCGAAATGGAAGTCATCAGGTCTGATTTGTGTTGAGACAAGACTATTAATATCCTGAAAATGTAATATATTTTCCTGTTCCTAAGATATCGCTCTGATTTATTTTTCCTTTACAGATAGATGATAAGACGCTTTTTCAAACAAAACATTAAGTTCCCTCTAATGAGAATAAGATGCTTAAGAGATGAATGTTTTGGCTGCATCAGCTCTACAATACGAAATATATTTTTTCGATTACTGGTTATCGATTTGGAATTACTTTCACTGAGTTATTGCTTTCCATTTCAGCAGACGTATAAACTTGAGTTGATTTTAGAGTAAAATTGAAAACGTTTTTAAAAGACATTTGTTTTAAGTAAAAATAAATTTTGTAGATTATTATTAATTTAGACTTAGATAAATTGAACTGCTTTTCGATTGCTCATTAAAGGAAGAATTAGCACAACATAAATGGGATTCTTGAAGCATATAATTTGACCGCATTTGGTTATAAAGGAAGTTTAAATCAAAATTTATTTAGTATGTATAGGGAGAAGTTATATCATCATTATGTCTGTAAACAATTTGTTGTCGACTTTAGATGTAAACAGCTGCAATAATTTTGGAAATAGTAACGATTTAGATATTTTAAATAAGAATACTTGGAATCATTACTCTGGTACACCAGTCCCTATTCATAATCTTCAACGTAGTGGGTGCAGATTTAGATCAATTTACACGACTCTGTTCTCAGTCTACCTTGAAACATGCCGGAAAATCGATAGTACTTCTAGTAGTTATGGGAAAAAATTAAACTATGCCTCTTTTATATTAGGGCATTTGCATTTGATACAAGATTCAAATGTATGAATATTACTTGATTAGTTGCATTTTATGCCTTGTTTTTTCCTATAAAGAATTTAAATATGTTATTGTGTTTGTGACGAACTATTCGTCCCTTGGACCAATTGTCTTTATTACACGTATTGTGTGCACAAAATTGTGAACCCCATTTATTATTGCTCCTCCATTAAAGGCAGCTCCATAATATATGTTCTCAGATAATTCAACATTTAAAATCAAAATTGTCAAAACGCTTGAAAATGTTCTTTTCCATTTGAACAATACTCGAGGAAACATCAGTTCAAGTGGTTCGGAATTTATGTAACCTCATTTTAGAAACGTATATTAAATGTCAAAATATCAAATTCACGACGAGAATTGTAGCGGTAAAGGTAAAAACTAAAGGACTTCTACCCGTGTTCACTTTTTCGGGCGTCTTTACTTTTCATACGACACAAATCACCGTTTTTTGCAGGTAAGAATATTAAAGAGGTGAGATATACATCACCACCCCGATAAGTATAAGTTGTGCCAAAATATTACCCTAAAGAGCACTTTCCAAATTTAGAATCCCTTTTTCAGCCACTTTTTACTTACGAATTTGCAGCTAGTGCTGCAATCTATTTCAAAATTTCAAAAATGTCCATCATTTTAGCTATGCAAAACTCGAGGTTTCGAACATTTTGGTCTGCGGTTTAACTTTCGCCATTAAATGTCCTTTTAGTATCATTGCCTATACTATGCCAGTTAAGGATTTCGGCCATTTTTAGAATTCAAGTTAAATAAATTAGGACTCTCCAAAGATTCTGAAGGACATCGAGTAAAGTTGATACACTCAGTAAATATGTCCAGCTGAAAATATTGGCTATATATATATATATATATATTACCTCAGCTCACTTGACAGAGATGCAGCTGACGCCCACTTCCTTCTTCCCTCCCTCCCCTCCCCCTCCCTCCCCCCTCTTAGCCATACCTCACTTATTCACAACTGTCCAGTTCAAACTTGCCCAACTTCACTCTTGGTCTTCTCCCTCGAGACAGAAAACTAGAAGGATCATTAGATTGCATCGAGGATATTGAGTCTAATTTAAGGTAGTTTTTCTTGCAGTTAGCCCTACCTTAATGCAAGGAATATCCTAAAGACGTGACGGGGTTTGAAATACAGATTGCACAAATTGCTGACCAAACGTTGAGTCAATATTTGTTATAAAACAAAATTCCAACATTTTATTTGTCCTGTACACGTGGCTTTTATTTGATACCAGAGGAAAAATGGCATGAAATTCGAAAAGATTAATTAATTCGGCCAATCAGATCTAGCTTTTCGTATATTTCATAACAATTCTTTTTAAAGCTCACACTATCTCAACACTTTAAATCTCACCAGATTTTGATTCTACGCGAATTTCTGCCGGTTGTTTCACCTATTTACGAATTTTATACAGTATTATTACTTATTTTAAAATTTGATTAAAATTTAAGTCGTTCGGCTAATAAATCTAAAACGTTTATAAAAAATGCATTTTCTGGATCACTTAAAAGTTGACATTTTTGTGTCTGATATGGGCCATTGCAAATTTTGGCGTTTCAGCCGGCTTCACATCTTCACGAATTTTAAGCGCTAAGCCAAGCTGATTTGGAGTTACTTCAAAAATTACGAAAATTCTTTGCACGGAATTTTGTATTATACGGTTTTAAAAATCTCGTCAACTATTGAAGGTGAATTTATAAGATTGTATGACATGGTTTTAAATAACTTCTTAAGGAAAGGAAGTAGATGCATGCTTATAACTTTGATTTCTAAATTGAACAAGATTTTTCCTTCCCTCGAAAAATATTTTTATGAAAATACTATAAATTAGTTCGAGTGTTGGTCCATTTTTGCATTTCGACACTTCAATGGATAGTCAGCTATCGTTCTTTGACAGATGTATGTACTGTATGGAACGACACTTTAATTAATCACCTTGACAGTGCATTCAAAACTGACGTTTCAGTTTAAAAACGATAACATTTTATTTATTCTTACTTACACTCATTTGAGAGAAACGTGCACATTGAGTTAATTATAACCAAGGGAACCCTCAGGATTTTTTCCTTTGCACACGCAAGTCCATTTTCATCCCATTTTTTAAATAGCAATTAGTTTGTTATTATGAGACGATGTAAATAATTATAGATTGCATAATTGACGGAGTCCCTTAAATTTCATAAGACGTATCTCCTCTGTCAAGCAAATTTTGCAATTCAACACTCAATAGACGTTGGTCATTAAAGGGTCACCCCCTGCGTTCAACTTCCCAATTAAAAGAGTTACGCGCTGTTGTCCATTGAGCGCGTTAAAAGTTAAGTGAAAAGTGGAAATAGAATCTTTACTTATGATGTGAGCAATTTCATTTGTAATAGACAGGCTATCCATCTGCTTCCTCTTATTCTAAAATATGAACACAAGTGTACTTGGGTTTTATTCTTTCACGCAGTTAAGGAGAATATGAAACATTCAAAATAACTTAATGTTAGTCCTATTTACAAGGAATTGAATATTGAAGCTCAGTACTGTACGGTATGAAATGCATTGAGTTTTGGTGTTTAAATAGCCTATCATATTTGTGTTAAGGGAAAATTAACTCACGCATTTGATAACATTCAATTTTGTCTAAAATGGGAGTCAGACGAATAGTTGGGGATTAAAGATAAGTGCAATTATGAATTTTTAAATGGAATTTGCTTTAAAATGTAGATTTTATAGTAAGTTGGTTATCGTTGTATATTCGATTTATAAAACTGAATGCATTTGGTTAAAACCATTTCTTCAGGCGCGTTATTCGATTATAAATAAATAACTTATCCTAAATCAATATAGATCGCGTGTGCCCCTTTTACTTGGACTTTAAAAAAGGACTTGTAAAATATGTTATCTCTATTCCGTTTGGATAAAAGAAGGCAGAGAAGGGATGGAAAAACTGACGACGGAGACATAATAACACAAAAAAACTGATTATAACTATGAAACTACTTTATAAATTATTGGAGGAACAAAAAAAGACTACTGTGAAATTAGTGTGCTGAAAGGTTAAGTTTGTATTTTAGAATATTAATTTACTAAAATGCATTCGAAATTCAATATAAGAGGTCAAAAATATCTAAATAGCATCCATTGAGGAAAAGAATCCCATATTTTGCTTCTACGCAAGAGTTTTGTCTTCAAGTAGCACTAATTTCAGATGAAGCTACCTTTGTGATCCAAGTGATGTGTTTTCTCTAAAAGCTAATAATCTACTGTGAGTGGCGTATTAGACGGTAGAGGTGAGAAGACAGAGGAATGAGGGGAATTTGTTGCTCGTCCAAACAGTCAAAATGACAGTGGAGCCATGTAGATTCCAATAGGATCTTTACGCAACTCTTGGCAATTCATAACTGCTTTTAAATAAAAATTTCGATGTCCATATGCAATAATATTGAGTTTTGATGATATTTCAAAAAAATGTATATGCAGATTGGCAAGATTTATCTTTTCAATTACTTTAAAATGACACACACGAACTGTCATGTAAGCACGTGAAGTCTATTTGCACAAAAAATAACTATATTCAGGTGTAATAGAATTCGTAGTCAAGCCTTCTGTCGTAATGTTTGTTTTTCAGACCGAGTTTAGGAACTTCTAATTCCAGTTGTGATTTCCTGAAGAATAGTTAAGTAATCGCTGGAACTGTATGACCATTTGTGTCAAAATTCGATTAGCCAGACAACAGACCAACTGGTGGGTGATTTTTTTGTGTCAACATGGCCGAATCTGTCATGGAAGTGGTGTGGCGTTGACGCGTTATCAATGCAGTACTTCTGGTGCACAGAAACGCATTTTTTGCTTTCTTGTCAATCTATGCCCCGATTGTTTCGATACTTCCCAAATCACATCAATGTGATTAATTAATTTTTCATCCAAAAATGGAACATTCATTTAGTTTAAATCTTTATCAGTAAAAATCTCAATACGAAGATAATGTACAACCATTTAGCTTTAGATAGTTTAAACTTTTAATAGAAATAAAAGTAAGTCACAAAATTTCCTTTACCTTTTTGTAATATATATATAATTATGATTATAATTTTGTAATATCGCTGCCAACTCAAGGATTATCGCTCCAATAAAATGCCTTCAGTTTTAACTTGATCTTCCCTTTTACGAGCATAAACAGTAACTAATTGAAAATTCCTTTACATTAAAATATTTTAACTTCCCACGAAAAAATTTAAATGTGCTAATGAAGCAAATTTAATAATTTCGCAAATATCTTATTGTTACTTTTTCAATTGCAAACTTAGTTGAAATCGGCCATGGCCGTTCGATTTTGCCTCAACGACATTGGATTCCAATTGCCTGATAACGGACTATCAGTCTTTACTACTTTCTTGAAGGTCAAACTCGCCTGCAGGGCTAAGATCCCTTCATCTATGAAACAGGAGGAATTCTTTTCTCTTGGCAGGCAAGTACTTTTACGGGAGCTTTAAATCATTATTTAGACTAGATGTTTGAATTAAGCATTGAACTGTTTATGAACAGTGTGCATGATTAACCTCTCAGTGCAAGTTGGTCAACTTTAGGAATTTTTAACAATGGAACAAGAATCCAAAGCATGTAGATAGAGGAAGAAGAATTTGGCTATTGAAAATAGGGCTCCTTTCATGTTTTTAATTTTAAGGATTATTTCATTCATTTTCCAAATATAATCTCACCGAATGACGAAATTTCCAGGCCGTCTCTTTTTCTCATAACTGATTGGGCATCCTTCTGTCAGGCAAAAGTGTCTGCCTCCTGTCAATCATTGCTTTACTTTTTTATTCTCTCATAGCTATTTTTCATCAGAATTTAATATTTCAGTGCTTGGAGCGTAAAAGCTATCTCACCTGAAGTCACCCATTCGTTGCTCATCGAAGCACCCTCAGTGATATGGATTACCAACAGCACTAATTAATAATGACTAATAGCGGCAATAGAAAAATTTGATAATCTTAAAATAGCTCTTTCGAGACAAATTCTTTCTGCATAAGTCAGGATTTGATAAAACCTCTACTAATGGGCTCGGCAATCAGTAGAATTCCTCATGTAATTTTAGCTTTCCTTCTAGAAGAGTACCTTCTTGATTCTAGCACAGAAAACATATGCTCTATGTGCAATAAATGAACTGTTAAGTTTTAACCAAATTATTTGGTATTTTAACAAAATGTTGAGCTGCCCTGCAGGTACATCAGAAATCATACCTGCTGCGGAATAAAAAATGGGTCTTGTTTCTTTTAAGTAATTGTTCCATTTGGTAACCATTTTCGGAAAACTTTTGATGGGAGACTGTAAAACTTTATAATGAGATGCGCATTTTACTTGAATATAAATTTAGTTCAAATAAAATTTTGATCCAGCAAAGTTATTTTAGTTTGATGGATTAGATAAATTCATTAAAAACACCTAGTCTATCTCAAAGTTATCTATTTTTCAAAATATTCAATAAACTTTGATTGGAAAAGGTAAAATGCGATTTAATTTCACCTTCATAATAAGTTATATTAACTTTATTCTTTATTTTAATTAAACTATTTTGATTGGTCTTGTAAATTAGACATCAGGAAGACCATTCAGTAGTCGACTTTGAATATATCGTTGTGAGCGGCAGTTTTGTCGGTGCCGATAAAGATCTCTATTTCGTCGGATTCTTTGCACCAAGCAAATTCAGTACACCCCTACAAAGGCTACATAGAGTGCTCAAAGTCCCTGAAACGACAATGGCTCTTTGTATCTTTCAAAAATCTGATTTGGATTCTCTGCTCACTGAGGCCCCTCTAGTTTTTGAGACGCAAAACGAGCCGATTAAAAGACTGCTAGCGGTTAACAATACAGAAGTGGGAGGAGTGCTCGAATCGTCGAGGTTCATGAGAATCAACAAGAGTGATGAATATCTAAATTCATTTCAGGTTTGTTTTTTCATTGACATTGCATAACTCGCATATAATCGATTTTATGAATTCAAAGAAATTGTAATATTGTTTTAAAAATAGCTGCCATTTTTCTTATAAGGTTCATTTGTTTGTGCATTGCGTTGTACAAATTTATGCAGACGAAATATTTGCTATTAGCGAAAGGGACTCGTGTACATTAAAAGCTTAATGCAAATCATGTAAAATGGAGAAAAATTATTGCAACTGTGGCAGATGAAGTGTCTGCAAATTGATTTTCATGCGAACACCGTCAATTTGTCAAAAAATTAATACTCAGTCAAATTTTTTTATTCAAAATAGTAATTGGCTTCAATCTACATTTTCATTCAACATTATATTTAAACTATAATTTAATAATGTGGTACACTTCAAGATTAAAAAAAACATTGTGAAAGAGTATAAAAATGAAGTTTTAAAAAGTACATTATTTGACAATATATGAGGTAGAATTGAACGGACTTACAATCGTCTTGTTACATACCTTTAATGCAAATCAGCACATCTGCAAATGGAGTGGAATGGGGAATTTGGGTTCCTCAGCATTAGCTCTCCCATTATCACATAAATAAGTGCATTCCACTGTTGCCGAGGCAAAAATTCGTCCATTTTAAGCCAAATTGTTACCAACGACAAGAACAGGATAGTTTATAAAGCTATTAAGAAAAAAATTATAATCCTCATCTTCAAATAAAACACAGATTCTACCTCCTAAGCCATAGTTAAATCTTTGAAAATTCTATTATGCATTTGGTGGAATGATTGACGAAGTGCTAAAATCGATTCAACACATGAAGTCGAAGTTTGTTGTCATGAACTGGAAAGACCAAACCAGAAATTAGAAGATGAATGTCTCTTGCTGGTTATCAGAAATGGAAAAATTCTTCTACTCGGCACTGACCGCTATCTTCTCACACAAATCATGAGTGACCTCGCAGGAAATGAAGGAATCACCTTGGGAATCTCTACCATAACTTTCAGGTTTGCTAGACCTCGTTCCATTCCATTATCAACTTTTCAAGTTCATGAAACATATTCAAAGAGAAAAATAACTTCCACATGAACGAGTATTTTAATAAAAAAAGAGATTTTATCAGACTGAATCGAAAAACTACCTGACCACCCAGAAATAGTTGCAAGTGATGGTGGATTAAAGTTAGTAAAAATTTTATTACTGTTTTTAAAATGCTACTCCAAATTTTTGAGAACGATTAGTTGGAACCAAAGTGGCAAAATTAGCGTTGATCAGTTGCCAGACTTCTAGTTAAAAATATGAAATAACATCATCGGATTTAATTACTAGGTCAAATGTTACTTTGTTTGAGTTCTTTCAGGGTCAACAATTGGAGGAATTTGAACAACAAATCGTAGTTGATGAATAAAGATCAGTGAAATAGCGAACAAGAATTCCATAAATATAAAAAAATAGCCCTGCAGACAGGTATATTGAATAATCCAAAATGTGGATTCGGTGTGTAGAAGAGAGCCAAGTGTACAGTGTACGATTCGATCAGTACAAAGCGCGTGTCTGCGACTGTGTATGAGAAGAAATGAAAAATTCATTTAATTGGGTCATTTGAGATAGAAAGTGTCTGAGGATATGAGTAGTGACGCACTTTTGAAAGAGAGGGGACTGTTACATAAATAACGATTTAGGTAAATGTTAAGTGAATCTTCCTTCAAATTTCGTTATTTCAAATATTTGCATTTTATAAATATGGCAGGTCAATGAAATAATTCTTTGAATTACACACTCGTGTCCAAAATACCACCCAAATAATATCTAAAAATCGACTTAACTTGTCGTGATATTGTAGGCACAGGAATAAGAATTTATCTTGTTCTTAGTTATAACAAATTTAAATAATTCACTAGAAGTAATCAATTTAAACAAAGTCACTTCAATCATTCGTCAATAAATCTCCTTGCTTAATATTGATAGATTAGCGGCAATATTCAAAAAGGGAAATCGATATTTGCTTTACAAAATTCACCTATGGAAAAATTTCAATCCTCGTAATTTAAAATAAAGGAAAATATTTTTGTATGTCCCATCTATATTTTTCATCTTTCGTAGCTTGCTCCTTTTGTTCGAATCATCCTCTGCGTGGTGAACTTTTACTCAGCAAAACATGCGGTGAATTCAACTTTTGAAAGCAAAGAAACTATCTCCATGTTCTATTTAATGCATCAATATGCGTCAGGTCATAAAAATAGCATTTGCTTATGCAGTTACAACAATTTTTCCCATTTTTTTGTTTATTTTGTCCTAGGGAATAATCAACTTTGTATGCTGAAAAAAAGAACTTTTAGCACAAGATTAGTACGATTCATTTATAAAATTGGATTTTTACCCACTTATTGGAATAATTTCATTCTATCTTTTTCGATTTTACAAGTAACTCAGTTATTAGGATCATATTAGAAATACCCGTGTAGCCATGATGAGCATACTGAGTTAATATCAAATCAGATTAGCAAATCGATCAAAGGGAAAGCTGCGCATTTCTTTGATTTTTTATGTCAGCATTGCAAAAGGACGTCGAATACACGCACGACAATAAAGGGCGTATTTGTTGAAAAGCCTTGGGAGCCGATGAGCAACGGTGAGGCCTTGGCGATACTTCAGACAAAGGAGCGATTCGTTGCAATGCTGGTGGACAGTGCTGACAGCTTCTCAGATCTGCCACGACGAAAACTAACTCAGGGACGAGGAATTTGTATTCTTTACGCTATTACAGGTAATAATGCACAAGTGATACAAAATATGATTTCATCTTAACGTACATATATAATTAATACGTTGACCATAAGTATTCGCAATCACAAATTCTTGAACTCAGTTTTAAAGAATGTTATTTTCTTTCGAAAAAAAATATGCCTATTCCCAATTTTTACTAATAGTGCAAATAAACGACTTATTTTTTCTAGACCACGAAATATAACAAGGATGCTTAAATAAAGCAGCATGCCAACATCGACACTAGTGTACTAAGTGAAAAAAATAGTCAGTTTGAAATTCAACGGTACTCTTATAGTGTCTGAAATTGCCATGCGAATGTTTCTATAAACATCAGTTTATCGTATTTTTAATTTAAAATATGTTTTAAACGAAATTTCAAACTAATTTTTTATTATGCTCCACCTTCTGGAAAAAATTTTCATATAACACAGCTTAACAAATGCAGTCGTTGTGCCAATTAACTATCTGTGTTCGTTCAGATCACACATCGATTAATTTCCGTTTGTTGAAATCGATTTACTCTAGAAAGTGTTAAAATGCATTTAATTAAATACGACTTGTGGGAAATCTTTTGTCATTAGATATAATTTGCTCTGCATGACACATTGTGGAAGTTTAATGTTTAATCCGTCTAATCGTCTCTTACTGTTAATTAATTCGAAATTGAGGCTTCGACTGATCACTTTTGTTCATTGCTTATCTTTCTAAAATGTTATTTAATAAAATTTTTTTTCGAATTGCCATTTCATGGTAAATCTGGCAATGAGTGTTTTGAATTTGGATGACGTTTAGATTACTGAGTCCAATAGATTTAATACTTCAATTTTTCCACTTTTATGATAATTACGTTAATAAGGAAAACGGGAAACCATCTGAACTACCAGTCGTCGAAATGCATTTCACCTAAGCTGAGCTTAAATACAATACCAATTGAGCTTATGGCATGATATTGAAAGCATAAATTTCGGTAGAATAATGTCACTTGCTAGTATGTTAGACGTTGAACTTGTGAAAATGGCAAAGTGAATTAGTAAGCAAAGGCTTACCTACTGTACCTCAAAAGAACGATAGTTCTCTAGTGATATTTTGATTTCCAGGGATTTTTTGCATCCTTAATTTGAATCTCAAAAGTCAACAGGCAATTTTTGTGCAAAAACGTGACTACGCCATCTGTCACACTTGATTTTATGTGATATAATTTATTTAAATTGATATTCAAAATCGTTTTAAGAGTAAATGGGTGAAAATCTTAAGCAAAGAATAACTTTGAATACGGATAGGTTTGAAAGTTAATTTAATTTCCCATTTGCAATAAATACACAGATGTATTGGTAAATGTTTGGTTTTACGAAGCATTTCAATTTATATTTTTTAGAGATCGATTATACTTCTTTTAAGCAAGAGTCGGTATTCGACCTGCTATGGAAATCATAGTTTTGTACAAAAATTTCATTTTATAGTGACTATGAATTAAATATGACATTTAATTTATTTTTATTTTAGAAACATCAAACTTGATGGTATTTTTACTCTCGAAAAGTGTTTTATTCCAGTTAAAGAACTCTAATGACAAACACAGCTTCACAAAGTCAACTACACAAGATTTACTTCTAACAGGAGGAATTGAACTGCTCTTTTCTGTGATGCTGTCACCTGCATTTCTTTCTTCTTTTATTCATATGGAGTTTACGACTTTTCGGGAGATCACAATTTCGGATCGCCAAAGACTGGCAATGGTCGACCTGAAAAACTGCTTCACAGCTTGGTGAGTATTACATCGTTTGTGCTCTAAGTAATTAAATGAATAAATTTCTCTCTTGTGCTTACATCAAAGAACTGTTATGTGAGGATATTTACATAATCTAGGACAGTTCGCCTTGTCCTATCCAAATAAAATGATTGGAACAAAGTTGACAGTCTCATCACAATTAATAATAATGAATTTTGATCAACATATATATTTATCTATTTATTCATTTAGAAGAATTTTTTAGACGTGGAAATTACACTGTTGTTAAAGAGGCTTACACAAAATATCCGCCACTAACATACATTAGGACCCTAATCGAGCCAACCCAAGCACCTGCCCTCGTCATGAGTCCGTAATCTGGAGAAAACTGATTTTACACCCACCTTTGGAAGAGTCTCGAAAAGGGCGTGTGCTCAACCCCTTCGGATTAAGAGCTGAATGGGTGGTTTTGGACGGCTAAAGGGGCATCGGGACTGGCTGCAAACAATTCCCTTGAGTTGTGACAGGCGACAAATCCTGCTACCACAATACATATGGCATATTATTATCAAACCACGTTCGTTAGTCGCCAGAATTCAACTTAAACTCATCTTCGAAACGGATTTGGAGGGAGGTAACACATCACTCATGACGGCAGAGGAGGTTATTCATCTGTTAATCATGACAATTTGAGTAACTTTGGTCTGTGTAACTTGAGGAGTGTTTTCGGTAAATTTGCAATTCAGCTCATTTGCTATTTTGAGCGCTGTGCTTTCGATTTTGGCAACTTTTCTTCTGCTCCGAAAAACATCGATTATTTTGTCTTTCAGTAGTATGTTTTACTTTGCTCAGAAGTTTCGATAACTTTCCAGAGGATTTTCTTGGGCATCTGCAAGAACTTTACCTCTACAACTCTTGTATAACCTTGCAGTAGTGAATATCTTGAATTGTTGTCAACTGCTTAGTAGAAGCTGAAATGTCCAACTAACAATGTCAACAACGTTGCTTCAACACTTGCTGTTGTGCTGATTTCTTCTAGCCACAGCAGCCTAATAGCCTCTCCTTTCAACTCTTTAGTTCATGTCGGTTATTTCACAGTGTTTAGGAAGCACTGAGAATCGGCCATACTCTTATCGTGATCACCACCAACAAGATTCATCACGATACAATTTGTTCTCACACATGATTCAGGAGGATTCTAGTCATCTTCCATCATCTATCTCATCGTGTATAGGAAGGAAAGAGAGAGTTTAGATTTCTAAAGGTTGTGCGGTGTGCTTTTCACCACTAAAATATGTTTAATAAATTCAAATATTATTGCGTAAAATTTGTTTTGAACACTCTATCTATATTTTTATTTATTTATTTATTACTATTTAAAATAACGAAACTTCCAAATGAGGTATATATTGATTTGCTACATTAATTGTATTTATATTGCCTACGCCTGAGGTTTATGTGTCGCTTTAAGTTAATTAATTTTTTTATTTAGTGGGTTATGCACTTTTATGCTTTCTATCAACCTTTCTTTCTTGTATTTGTAAAGCTTCCATGGTCGTCCTGGATTCACTAATGCAAAGTACCTTTCAGTAGGAAAAGATGCTGAAGTATTTGATTCCAGTACGTCACGATTACAATTCGCTTATTACTACTTTTATTACATCTTTTCACAATCTTCACATAATTGACCTGTCTGTTTCGGTTCAATAACTTGCATTGTTTTGAATTCGTCTTATGCAAGTTTTGAAATTTAATAAAATTTGTCTTCTCTCAGAAGAGAAATACCTTGCAAATAGTGGCATGAAATGACAGAAAGCACCATCTGCCACCCTATCCCAGATAATTTTCTTAAAAAGCTTTTAAATTGCTGTGAATTGCAGAGAAAATATCCAATTAGTCACTCATAGCAATAATCATGGCGGAAATGAAATGTTGCACCTAAGCAACATATTTAAAAGATTAATAATTATTGCACGGTGAGTGCTGTACCCAGACCTGTTCAAATGTACACATTTTATTGCGTGGCAAAGCTGTCACCATTTTCCTCTGATAGGAAATGGGTATCTGCCTGTCTGGCAGAGAATACAAGATTTGAACATCCGTCACTACTACCCACAATAAATCGAAAACCTTTCAGTCAATAGAAGCATGCCATAATGAAGAGCCTTCAATTAGATTAATAATTGGAGAAGGAAGGGCGTCAAGTGAAGTAGGGAAGATGGAAATTAGTGAATCTTTGTGAATTAAATTTCATTGCGCTATGTCCGCGTGGTGTAATGTCCGGCTGTTAGAGTTTTGTCTTTTGATTAAGACAATGTCATTCACGCCCTATTAAGCTTTTCCACTAGAATTGATAGATTAGTTACGTTATTTCGATGGAGTATTTACTCACTATTGCAAAAAAATGGCAAGTAGATATTTGAATGTAAAAAGAGTTTCCCATCAATTTGCCTGTTTAGCATAAGTACAGAATGAATTTTCTGCAGTTAATTTATGAATTATCCAGCAAGAGAATAGCCAACCCAGATTTCTCACTTGCTAGAAGTTATTAGATATGGCATCCCTCTTTTCAATTTAAACTGTTTAAATTAGCGTCGAGTAGCCAAATAGCAATAAATAAACTGGTGAGAAAGAGGTCCTGATATTTCTTAATGAAATGCTTAGCCAAATTATTCTTATTAATTTTAAAGTTAAATACTTCTCAAATTTGTCACTTAAATACTTTGATCGATTTATTTTTTAAACATACCTGCACTACATAGTGCAATTTAAAATTAGAAATCACACATGCTATTCCATATTATGGTTTTATTGCATATAATTTTTCTTTTCTTTAATTACCTTTTTCTCAATTTTCGCAGAAGTTTTCAAGTGGCGGACGGTTAAATTAGCCTGTGAACTACCTCATGTGACGTTCATACCCAATGGCACCCGCCCAGTTAGACAATTCACAGCAATTACTAAAATTCCTTTATCTTCTTCTCAACCTTCAAAGATCTCTCCACAAAAGTCCGTTCTTCCACCCATCGTATGGGTGCTTTCAATACTCTCCGCTATTCTCTCTCTTTTCTGTTTTTGTCTGCTTTTTGCCTATGTGCGAGCCAAGCACAGCTATTTGCGAAAAATCAGCGGATCAAGAAAACTCAATGCCGAATGTAATGCTCATTACCATCAAAACACTTTTCAGGGTCAAGAAATGACACGTGATGTAATGAATCCTTCGCAACCGAGTGTTGTTTTGGATGCAGATTGTTCCTTCTCTAGGTTTACATCATCTAATCATCAGACAAAACTGACGAATCCGCTCAATTTAAAGGCAGTTTCTGAGCAGTGTTCAAAGATCCGGAGATACCCTGTTGTCACTTCTATTCCCTCCA
Source organism: Hymenolepis microstoma (assembly GCA_000469805.3). Lineage (NCBI taxonomy): Eukaryota > Metazoa > Platyhelminthes > Cestoda > Cyclophyllidea > Hymenolepididae > Hymenolepis > Hymenolepis microstoma. The sequence continues at coordinate 210,897 of LR215995.1, read as the reverse complement.
TACCGATGCGCAATCCACAACTTAACAATGACCTTGAATTGAAGGCACTCAAAATCACGCCAATTAGATCAAAACTCAGCATCTAACTGATTATAATTATACCATGATTATTGGATCACTAATACAACAAACAATAAGTAAATAGTAGTGTTTTTTTACTCAATTGTTGGTATAATAAAATTGTTCCACAATATTTTTTTAGGTCAAAGTGAATCAAAATCTGTAGTGTTTATTTTTAAGAAAAAGCTTATCTGTAGTAATAATTGGCGGTCATAATCTAATAATGCACTTGATTATATCCCCCTATAGCTGGATCAAAGTATATGCTAAGTTTACTCACGTCTTGTTCAATAATTTATAAGTATTCGAACGAGACTACGGAGGTTTGCAAAATTTTAACAGACAATGGACGATTATTTCAGTTCAAGGACAAAAGTAGATTAATCAATGAACTAGAAAATACTCTCCACTTTAGGAAAGAAAAAGGTCTTAATCCAGAACCAAATATTTGCTTTGTGAAAACGGCAGCCAATCATGACCATTTATGGCTTAGTAAGTCTAATTTTGTGATTGGCCCTGTAAAACTAACTATATCTTACCAGATAATCGGCTAAATAATAATAAACCGAAAAGTCAGGTACACACAGACAAGAGAAAATGATGATTTGGTTCACCAGATATGCTAGGTAAGGTAGCCGACGAGTTCAAAGTTCAGATACAATAAGATCAAGTAATGAGAGTGTGGAACTGTAATTAAATTTTAACCTTTAAAAATTAAAGCTTTCTCTTCTTGGCCCACCTAGTTTATGCTACTTTGATTGATCTCTATCGAATCAATTGGCATGAGATACGCGACTTTACTTTCTCTCACTGCTTGGCGACTCTAGACGTTCTTAGGACCCCTTATTCTATAGAATTAGGGAAGTCAGAAGTTACAAGATCTTTGTCAGTGATCATTGTTCGCTGTTGTATAAACAATAAGTGGAAAGAGCACAGAGGGGAAGTTTTGTTAATGAAGAGGTGGAAAGCACCTTTAGTAAATTAAATAAACAAATGCATCTTAGCGGGTATTTTAAAATTCTCGCGGACTTTTTGAAGAGAAATTTTTACTTAGGTCAGTGTGAATTAAGTCGGAGATTTATTCCATTCATTGCGGTTTTCACGGTTGGATGGAAGCCTTGCTTGACTTGTTTAACCAAATGCAAATTTTTATGACTGCAATTTTGCCAACTACTTAGACTAACAATCGTTTAAAGAAAAGAATTTATTGGATGTTAAATTTTATAAATAAAATATTTGAATTCTCTTAAAATACGAATTGTCTCCTTGACTCTTCCTTATGTGATAAAATGAAAAGTTCGCCTTCCTTCAGAAGGGTAGAACGAGTTGAGTCGTATTTACTTGTGCAATTATACAGAATACTATATTAAACAAAACAGTGACTGCACATTCCGAATCCCTCGAGCATTCACTAAAAAGCAGCAATTAACTAAAAAAGAGCCAAATATCAATTTTTCTACTCCACTCTAGGTATTCTCTTCTCAATCTCGAAGCTGGCAAAGTCTGTCTTCAGTTAAGATGCCATTGAAGTTGAAAAGATGTTAATTCTTAATTCATAGGCTACTGATTATTCATAGTTGAAAGTAGCGCTTTTTCTACCAATGTGATGAGACAAAATTTTGCATGTTCTGAATTCTGAAATTGCTATTCAAAATTAAGTTTCAATTGATCTAAGTTGACAATTATTTTATTTACATCATTTAAAAGGGCTTCATCTGAATTGTCATTTGGACAGTGAAGGGAATGAGAAATTTACAGATTTCTGCAATTCTTCAATTGATGTCTGTACCTCTGTTCTTTAAAGCGTCATTTCCAATGCACCTTCAGTTGGAAATTCAATTTCAAAACCGGTTATTGAACATCTTAATAGATATAGGTTTTAAAGAGCAAAAGCTTGGGTCTAATTGAACTTTCGCAATCTAATACAGCTCGAATTCATAAGATGACAGATGATGCAGGTTAAATGGTAGTACAACCTATCCCTTTGAAGGAAACAGGGTCATGCATTAATAACGAGGTTTCTTCTAACTTTAAAGTAAGAAAATTTTTTAGCACTTGAAATTATTAATTTGCCTTCCGTCAATGGCATGACCTGTTAGTCACCTCAATATTACAACATTTACATCATTAAACGTCTTTAAACAGTGTGACTCCTCAAAAACGCCCATTCGAAGAGGATAAAATGTATAAATTTATATTCCGGTCTACATTGTTTGCAACCTTTCACTGGCACGCGGATCCTCCTTGTAGTAGTACGCAATTTTAAATGGTTGTTGAATCGCAAACTTTGGTGGACCGAATTGCTTATAATGCTTATACATATTTTGCATTTTTTTGATATTATATAAAACAAAGAGTTTTGATATTTTCTAAAATAAAGAAATGATTCATAAAATTTCGTTTTCACATTACTATTATTATTTCAGAAAGTGCGGTAACGATTATGATCTCACAAAAATCTTTCTCCCACCCTTTTTCAGTTGCCATGATCGATGATTTGAGAAATGACCAATGAACGGCGTGGGACACGTCATCGCATGAGCGCACAGCGTGACTTGAAGGTGCGGCCGTTCAACTTCGCGTACGGATTGAGTGCGAGGACACACAGCCAATAGCCAATCAAAAGCCTCCTCTCGTTTTACTTAATCCGCCATGTTGAATGACTAAGCTTCCTCCCTTGTTACACTCCACGTCATGCATATCTAGAATAAACGCGTTCCCTGGATACCTCTGTCTCTTCTTATCTTTGCAATAGCTTAGCTATTTCTGGGGTTTTACAAACTAGGAGAATCTGCCACTGAGGTTTCTGAGTAGAGTTGGGCTAAGTTAGATAGCTAATCCGCTACAAGGGAAAATTCCCAACTTTGACTCCAAACTCCTCGATTATTACCAAATCACCCAAATATGAAATTACTTTTAAAACAAAAGGAGTCTGCTGAGTAAAATAAGGTTTGTGGTAATCTCATAATCTTAGTAAAAATATGAAATATTGTTGTAAATTTCTTTTATTGGCACAAAATCTTCTCTCTGTTTCTTTATCTTCCTATATTTACTATTAAAAATTATACCAAAAATTCTATCGATATAAATTTATTTGTTTATTTATATATTTGGGTCTATTAGTAAATTATAAACAGGCATTCTTCAAAATTTAGTTTAAAAGTTCATTTAAGTCGCTTAAGATAGAAAAGAAACTCATAATGTCCACTTTTGACTTTTTCGGAGAGTTGATAAAATGCAAAAATGCAAATCTTTACTGAAATAAAATATGAGCGCTTTCATAAATTAAATGAAAATTTTAAAAAAATGAAGTATCTCTCCGTAATTTAAGATCAATTTCAAGATACCTTTGACCACCTACGATCAAAATCATTTATGGCTGTTTTCATCAGAACTTGTCAGGCTTCCTCTTTGTTAAACATTTTGGATTCAATTCCGATGAATTTGTCATTTGGAAAATGACCATACACTACCAATGCTAACCAAAGCAATCTCTCGGCCTATTATGTTCGAGTAAGTACAAACAGGATCTTTCAGAATTGGTATTCGTGGGGCGTAGAGCGAATTGTACTTAATTATCAAACACTGAAGAAAATTCTTCTGGGTTTCTACTACTTTAAACATGCTCCAGCTAACTTTGAGATTGAAGTTAAGCTAGAGAACTCCACTGGAGGCTAGTTGTATGTGTTCGAATCTAGATGGAGTACGAGTATTTTTATTTTTTTGCTAAAAGTTGACTTGTACAGTATTTATTACGCATGCAATAAATCTACGTGCATCATTTACTTATTTAGTTGTAAAATTTACATTATTAAATTCGAATATTTCTTCTAGTCGAAGTCAATTAGATAAAATAGCATATCAGTGCATTTTATGATATGCTAATTCTTTTGTTCAACGGATCTAATAAAAAGAGAACCAACATTAGTGTGTATTATTTCAAGTATATCTCTTTAAATTTTTACGGTTATTAATTACTGTGCATGCTTTACTATCCAGGATGCATTGTTTGCGGAGTTTTCATGATAAATGATCTCGTGAAAGTCAGCAGGAAGCGTTTTGCCTTCTCTGCCTATCACAACTCAATCAGCTCTCTGACAAGTGCACTTATTCATCAAATATTTACAAAAATAGTTTGAATTATGCGGTAGGTTCTTCAACAGGAAGCACAGTTGCAAATATTGCAGAAAAATAAAGCAAAAAGTTTAGAAGTTGTGTCCAATAAATAAATAATTTGAGCAGCAGCAGTGAACCAAAATTTCTCCCTATAGATACTTCGTCTTTTCTATTTTTATCAGTTGAAGTAAAAGACAAAAGAACAGATTCCGGAAGTCAAACTTTGGGACATTAGATTGCACTATGAACCAAGCAAGTGGTCGGCCTGATTTTATCAGAATTTCTTCAATTTCTTCTCTTCCCCTCCCTGAAATATATGCATATATATATAGAATACTTGAATATTCTTGCTTTCTTTCAAGGTTATTACGATGGAGCCTTTCTTGGTTCATAGCAGTGCACTAGCCTTTAAGTAAATATTCTGCAACCCAAATTCAAAATCAAATTTAGTAACGACCTTTTCATTGGTGCCTCCAAAACGAGATTTCTTATCCGTTTTCACAATGATAACTAATTTAACTTTTAAAATTTCTAAGAGTTATGGGAATATTAATGCCATAATAATAATATAAAGACTGGGATTGAAGGCTTGTTGCTTCCCATTGCAAAAGCTAAAAAAAATCTTTAAATATTAAGGAACTAATAAATATCGTTTCCTTAATCTCAGACATGAAATGTATTTTAAAAACCTCCGTTATGCAGTTATTATACTTTTTAATTTAACCCTGAGAGGCATTATGTATCCAACAACGGTCTTTTCTATCCACGCGGTATTATTTTGAAGTCGAGCTGGCAGCGAAAAACGATCGACCTGTCTCTAGGTATGTTAATCTGGCCGCTTTTCAATACACAGATATGTGAATAGGTGAATAGCAGTCAAAGCACCACCAATTCTGTCAATCCACGAGGCAAATAGTTTTAAAACAGTTTAATGGTTTGCTGAAAGTCTCGTGGGTTTTTATTTATCGAATAAATGCGACAAATGAGTTGAGTTGGGAGCTTTCCCAAATACGCAGTTCGATGAAACATTTAATTTGTTCATGCATTGCTGCAAGAGTTATAGGCACCATCACATAATGTTCAGACCAGGTGCATATTTCCTTCATCCACTTTCCTCGTTTCTTTGTTCCTTTAGAGTTGCTTTTAGTAGTACTTACTTTTGATGTATAACCCGCACTTACAGCTAAGCAATAATTTTCCTTTAATAAGATTTTTAGTTTTGTGACCCTCTATCTAAAGATAAAATTCACCCTTGCTTCGATGCATTCAATCAAAAGACTAAATTCTATTTTTAAAAATGTAAAAATCAGTAGCTGTATCTACCAAAATTAATTATCTATTAATTAACCTCCGATGGCAATATGAGCCCCACTTAATTCAACAGCATTTTGCCAGAAAATTAAAAATACTTTGCTACTCTTTTTTGCATTTTTGAGAAACTTTTGAGATGCAGCATTTGAAGGTGATATGACAATATGACATCTGAAGCCACGCCTGGGAAGAGAGGAGAGCAATGTCAAGGCTACAATTAGCATTTTTCACATTCACTCAATTTCTTCTCACTTCTTCATTAATTAACATTTGGACACCCTTGCGATAATATGTTCTCTTTCAAAAATATTTACAAATTCGATTTTGTATTATTGTTAAACTTAAAAGGTTAGTCTTTGCAAAACATATAAACGTTAGATTTCTCACAAATTTAAAATTAAAGTAACGACCAAACTGTGTTATTGTTCTTTATTGGGAAATTTTTTATTAAAGCTTTTAAAAATTGTCAGATTTAATTATGAAGCATGAGTATGAATATTTTGAATGTTTGGAAGGCAGTAGATTTACTCCTTTATTTTAAAATATTATAAAGTATTTAAACGTAAAAAAAGCGAAAATATATAGAAAAGCATTGGAACGCATTTTGTTTCGTAGAGGAAAATTTTCTGTTACAATTTATCTCCGGAAACTATCTTTCCGTCAGCGTCCATTTTCACTTTTCCCACTTTACTGAAGGCTATTTCTACAGATTTTTGTGAAATAAAGCTTTAAATAATCTAGACATTTCAAAATGAATACTTCGAAATTTACTAAATTAAGCTTTAGATTCCGTCTGAATCAAATAGAATAGATATGTTCTGTAATTTCGCAATCTGTTACAATATTTAGTGGAAGGTCTATAAATAATAAAATTCGTGTCCCAAAGTTGATAAACGAAATAAATTTTCCATATATTTAAATTTTCGGTATTCCGTTAATTTTATTTTGCAATTTTTATATTAAATACTATCTATCAAAACAGTTTTAACCTTAGATGTCTTATAAATAGCCAGAAACTTCGATCTGAATTGGACAAAACATTCCTTTAACTTTGAATTAACGATCATTAATTTTTGTGCATTATAACAATTAAGTAAAAGTATAATCAATTGATAATTGAATCAGTCAACGTGTCAACTTGTTACTTTAATTTATTTTGCTTTTTTGGATAAAAAATTCAATTTTATTCAACAAAAGCCAAATATGAATTAATAAATTAATCTGTCTATATTTGTTATTTTTATTTTAAACCTCCAATTTCGCATAAAAATAACGTTTTAGCATCTACTCTACATAAATTAAGGCACTTAATTCAGAAACAATTAAATTCTTGAATTTCGATTTAAAATAGGGGAACTATCCCAGCTTGTCTTACGTTTAAAATTTAAGTTTAAATTTTTGAACTACCCTTTTCATAGAACGTCTAAATTTTAAAAACAAAATGAATTATTTTGATTAATTTTTCAATCCCCTGCACACAGTAAGCCGTCATTATTGTTTTAACAAGTTATATAAAATAATATTTCAGATATTTTTCATACAAAATTCTTATTTTCTGCAGAATTTGAAATTGTATTTTTGTTTAAATTTTTTAGCAAATTGCTTAAAATTAAAATTTTAGCTTTTTCACATTTGGGTAAGGTAACACTTGAAGTTGTCCATAAAAGGTGTCGCATTCGTTAAGTTATATAAATGGTTTTTTTAATTCGAATATTTCTTATGATAATGTAGTTAACTGCATAATTTTCAAATTTGAAAATTTTGCATTCGACCCTTTGAATTTTTTGTTTCTTCAGTTCAACAGAGTTTTTCAATCAACCTATCATATGAGGCTGTTGATTATGTTATTGTAGAGAAATGGTTAATTTAATCTAATTGATAGCAGGAGAGATACTTCGAAAACAACCTATAAATACTTTTCTTTCATATTAGTTCTATTCTAAATAAATCTCATTGCAAGAATCATTTATTGGCATGGCCTTTCTTGCAAAAGTCTTATTTTATATCTCCGAAAAGATCCTATCTAGCGGCTCACAGCTGAAAAAGCCTAACGTACTCCCAAAATTATACCAACACCGAAAGATTTCTTTACCACCAAACCGGATATTTTCCATAAATCACGTTAAATCTGAATAAATAATCCATCATTTTCTTGAAATTGTTCTTTTGTTACTTTGACCAATGTTTTGAAGTTAATGGCTCGCCAAATATTAAACTGGTATTTTAGCTTGGTGATTAAAAAAACTCAACAGTTCATGTATTTGGAACCACGCTCGAGCATTTGCACACCTTTGGAAATCAGTTGTTTGGGCGCAATGATGACGATAGGTCAATGCGGAGGGACACGCTCTGACAAATGCAAAGATGGTTAAGATATTTCACTCAAAAGTAAAGTTCGAACCCTTTATAATCGAATCTTTTTCGTGTAGGAATTTAAAAAAAATTATTCAATCTATTTTTAAAATGATTAACTTATCCCAATTATAATGTAATGAATTGGTTTTAAATCGCTTTATACAATGCTTATAGCAGTTTGCCATGAATAACAAGTTATGAATTCATTAATTATATCTCACCCTATTACATGCGACAAAAATGTGTCTTGAGATTCTTATTATGAGCTTTGAAACGTAAAGTTTTGTGCGTAGTGAGTTCAAAAGCAAAAGGTGATCACCTTATCGTGCCCAAAAATTCAAAATGCCCTTCAGATTAATTAAAAGGAACTATCGTGTATTATTGAATTGAGGTTGAAGTGGAATATGTTTAATTCCATGACCTCCCTAGAATATTCCGAAATTTTAGGATGACGATGGTGCTAAATGTAAAAAATAGGAAATAAATGTATGAGTAGTGATGTAGTGAAAAACTAAAGTCGCCCTATTATTTCCATTCTTATACTTTAAAGTTCATTCTCTTGATTTTCCAAAAAAACTTAGCAATTTCTATCTGTACATGTGCAATTGAAGGTACCAAAAATAGTACACATCATACTAAGTTAATAATAACTAAATCGGGTAATACTTTGGATTAGAATTGCTTTTAACACCAACTGACCAGTTCTAGTGTAGGTATTCTCTCCTCCCTCCCCTCCCTCCGCCCCCTCCTCCCCACCCCACATTTTGTGCAGAGTGGTCTTCTTCAAACTTCTTGGAGCTTCCTACCTTAAATTTCTTTGAGCTCTATTAATCCTACGATCTTGAAAGTGTGAGTCTTTGTTCAGAATATTACCTTTCAGTAAGATGTTCTATGTGTAATATAATTTATTATAATATAATGACTTCAAAGTTCACAATTATTCATTAGTTCAACTTCTTGAAAATGGAAAAAGTGATTTAAAATTACATTCTCTAATTTAATACCGATATCAGACCATCTTAAGCACAACTCGTGTCTCCAACACACATTCGCACTGGTCGTTTTACTGTGCCATGCTTAATTTAATGCATATTAATACAGTCTAATTAGCGAGCTGTACGATTTAAGTTATCATGAAGAAGATGTCAATATTTTTCAAGCACTATTTTGCAAAAATTCTACAATTATTTTGCTTTTAGAAAAATGCCAATTTCATGGTTAATTGACAACTCATAAAATAGTTAATTCTTCTTCTTTTCTTTAGGATTTTATTAACTTAATCTAATTGAAATGTAATTTATTGCGCATCTTCCTGAGTTTGCTATTCTGAACAAGAAAATGACTCTGCTTAAAATTGCGGTCTCAAAATGGGATATTTTCCCGCGGGTAGTTTAAAACTGGCACCTTATGAAAGCAAAGAAGAAAATGCTGGCAGTAATCTTACTTGTAGAAACAGGAACCATCCCCCATATTTCTAAGCATTGTTCATTCGCTTGCAAAGCTACAAATTTCGCCTGTCTCTCACAAGTTGCGTTTCCTTCTCCTTCCCTCCCAATTTAAATATTTAGTTTTCGATAATTCACTTAAGGGCTCTTTTACCAAAAATTCGTGCTTACTTTTCGATTAGCATTAGCTTACCATTTCGAGGAGGTGAGGTCATTGATGCGATAATAATAATGATCCAAAAGCGAATTTTCCATATGTAATAGAATGAGTATATATGATTGTTAGAAGGCAATGAAAAATCGGTTGATTTTATTGGAAATTACACCAAATGTTTTGAATGGTATCATTTGAATGCGCTTTTACAAGTAATACTCCCATTATAATCCCCAGCAGATGGACCTTCTTATTTTATTAAAGAATAGACAACTAAACTATTTACTTTATTTGGTAATTATGCATTTATTCCAGATAAATCGTAAATGCGAATAGAAATTTAATTACTTCGTATTCGATGTCTTCTAGGAGTTGGATGGTGACTTCGCGTTAATGAACCCGTCCAAATTGTAATAAATTTTTTAGTGGAATATTTGGTCTACAACTTTCCTCCAGCTATTTTCAAGAAAAGATGGCGCTAGTAGATGGTAGTATCTGAAGTATATTAATCGCAGATGTGGAACACTTTGCTTTGACATTTGTAAATATAACCCTATTTTAACAGAACTTAAAATATGGTTTTTGATATAAATTATACCTTTCATTCTTTAAGGTATTTTTTCTAATCTTTTAATGGATTATAAATTTTGTTTACTACTGTTTTCAACAGCGGAGTAAATATGTTTTGAATTTTTAGTTTTGAATGCGAATCTTGGCGTATTGACAGTGGAGTAGTTCAACTAGAGTTTGTCTAGTTTGTTTATTGTGTTGAAACGCAATTCCAAAAGCACAAATAAAGGGACATTCAATTTCATACTTGCTTCATGCCCTTTTAAATTCAATGAATGATATTGATGTTAACAATTTCCCTGATAGTAATTATGATAAGTGGCTTCTAGACAGTCCCAGTATTGCCGGTATTCAAAGTCCAGGGTAATTGGGTGTCTGGGACGTCATAATCCTATCTGCGGGGCTAGAGTAATATTACGTTTCTCCTGCGAATATTTGCGCTTGCAGTTGGCAACGTTTCATTTACTATCTGGCCTCGAAAGTCCTTGCGGTTGAGGCTTAAGATTATACAAACCGGAATTCACAAAAAAATTTATACAAATTATGCTCATTAAGAGAATTTTTCCATCATCAAAGCGCCAAGGTTTTTAAATATCAGATTTCGAGTTTGATCACGCCATATTAATTTGTTTGCATTTTTTTAAGACGATCTATTTGTTCCTTTCGAGTTCTAATGTGTTCATTGCCTCCAATTTTAAGCTCTATTTTCGAATGGCGCTATGAGCTCTGCAGTCCATAAAAATAAAGTAGAACACCTTCAAGATCAGGTAAATGCACATTTGGAGATTGAACCACAAGATGAAGGACCTTTCATGGATAGGATTTGAAATTTTATTAGCAATAGTAAAAAAGTCTTACGAATCATTCTAGAAAATGCGACCGGTGATGAGATAGCATAATCTCTTCAAGATGATCCAGATTTTTTAGTACGAAAAAATAATGAGTCATGTGATATTGGAAAAGATATTAAATTTTACGATGTAAACTTTTGGTTCAGGCAAGAATTTGGGAGTATAACAGAAATTCGATTTGGTGATATATTATTTCTTGATAGGTCTTAAAAAATCAACGCATATTTATCAAATATATTTATTAAATGTTTTTAGAACTATTTTAAAATTAATTTTTATTAATTTTATATTAAACGATCAAACGATGGCATTTCACATACTCATGCTTCTTAAGGTCTCACTACTTCAGTGTCATTTAAATCTATTAAGTAATAAACGCTCGAGTTTTTAGATTAAGATATTTTTATCTCTGTACTGTGTTCTCGCAGTCCATTGCAAATTTTTCCTGGCTAACTTTTTTTTTGGGGGGGGGGGGGGGAGGGAGGAGGGGAAAGCGAACACTTCCTCCGAACTTATCGGTGAAAAGATCGGTGCACAAACCCGGTGAATTAAATTAATCCATGACAAACTTGACAATTATGTATTTTTACGAGATAATAGATGCAGATGGAATTAAAGTTAGTATTGTGACTCTCAGCGTGATAACTGAAGTGAACGTGAGTGCACTTATGCCCAAAAAAAGGCCTGTGTGCTTCCTCCTGATAGTATAACCTCTTAGTTTATCATAAATATTTAGCGAAATCGAATGCTAAAAAAGTAAGCGGGCGTTTTAACTCTGACTGGAGAAGAGTAGAATTTCATTTGCACTCAACGTAGGAAATTTGTTCGTTTTCCTAATATAAACATTAGTTCCAAATATTATTTTCTACATTGATCGAATAAACACTTTAATGTTTCAGCGTTATTTCGTACACTGAGAAGAAAGCATTTTCTGCCTGATAAATCGATTTTTACTTCCTTCAAATCTGATCTTATATGAGCAAACATCTCCAAAGTTACGGTAGCGCCACAATTTGGGGGAATAATGAGCACATTAATATGTCCATGCTAACCGGCTTTTTAGTGCTTAGATAAAATATTACGGACCTTCATTAAACATTTTTCGTCGTGAAAATAGCTTTTTAGGTAATTCCTCTTGATAAAGTAACTACTCTATTATTTCTATTAATACGTTCAAATGTCTGTAGTTATAAAGACCCTTAACCCTAAGACTTCAATCAAGACACATGTTGACTTCAAGACAGAAATCTTTAAATTGCACGGCAGATTCAGATAGTAAGTATCATGCATTTATACAATTCAATATTTTCACTCTCGTTTGATTTCGATTTTATTGGATTCGGTTTGCGAACTGCAAGTTTACGAAACACAGTATGATTGTTAGTCTTCGAATATCCTAAATATCTCCACTCATGAGCCTGTGGAGAGCACAAACTCACGAGCATTCTGAAAGGTGTAGAGGCCTTCTTATCTATTTAGCAATTGACATTCATTCAATTTGCATTGAATGTATCTTTTTACTAATCACCTTTGTTATTAGCATAAATTGCAGTAAAAGCAATACTTCGTATAAGTCCTGCTTCCTCGATATTACTGGCATAGCTTGTCTGACATCGGAAACAGTTTTACAGAGCGGATTTGGCCAGAAAGGACCGCTACAGGCTTTTCGTCAAGGCCTATTTGTATAGTAACCGCTACAGGCTTTTCGAATCGAAGTTGGCAAGGAATACTATAAAACAAGAGGAATCTTTTATTTTCAAAAGGCTTTATAGTGAAAAATTTCATCCAAATTTATCTTTGAAAAGGCTCAAATTAAAGAATTTCATTGGTTGTTATTGTTCACACTGAATTCGGTTTTCTAATCACTAAAGTTCTAGCTATTATTTTATTCATTTCATGCCTTAATTAAATGTCTCTACACATTTTGAGACGTTAGGCTATTATTTATTAAACCGCGATTCAATTTAGCATAGTTTTCTGCACTTCATGAAGTTGATGGCCGTAAAAATGTATTTCCATCTTAAAGGAATGACACTAATTTTCTTGAAATTTTCTGAACATCATTCCGTTATTGTTAATTTAATCAATATATAACTGCTTGTAGCGGATTAGCTACCTTAATAAACCTTGACTGTTCTCAGAAACCTCAGTAACAAATTCTCCCAGTTGGTAAGTCTCTAGAATAGAAGAAACAGACGTATGCCGTGAATACGTTTATTTAGTACGGCGTACTGTATGCAAGCGTGATATGTATGTTGGTGCGCTAGCTTGCTGTGCTGTGTATGACGTGGAACTTAGTCATTATATACACTTTATGATATGATGACCTCATATAACTTGAGCCATTGATTGGTAGGGTAATCGAATACTGGAATTGACCAATGATTGATCGTATTGACATAAATCATTGGTCGCGAGGCTTCTGCATTTGTTACGATAAAATTGTGTCCCCACAATACTCCCCCCTCAGAGCGTCTGTAGGCAACTAAAAGGTGGAAGAAAACGCCCGAAGGTCAATGGATGTAAATAATCGAGAGGGGAAGGTAACTCTTCGGCCGGAACGAGTGTAATAGGATTCGTGATGGAGAGGTACGGGTGTTGAAACTAAAGGGGTCGAAGCATCTTCAGAAAGGGATGATAGCGGTGGGGGGGAAGGTTGTGGTACAGTGACTTCAGTTGTTTGAGTAGGAGGCCTAGGCAGGTGTGCTCTAACCTCGGACGCCGGCATAGGAGGAGGCTCCAGATAAGCCGGTTTTAACCTATCAATACTGACTGAATCCTTGGTACCATTGCCGTCAAGAATAAGATATTTGAAATTGCGTTGGAGTACCTTGTATGGTCCGTCGTATGAAGACTGAAGGGGTTTCTTTACTGCATCTGCTCGAACAAAGACGAAGGGGGATGTAGATAAGTCTTTGTAGATATATGTAGGCTTGCTATCCTGACGGGTGGGTGTGGGCAGGACAGATCGGGAATGTTCTTTTAATCAGATGGCATGCGATGAAGGGTCTACAGAGGCTCGGTACTGGGATTCACAGATCATTTCCCCGGGAAGCCTTAAGGGGGTGCCGAGTACAAGCTCTGCCGGACAGCATCCCAGATCTTCCTTTACTGTACTTCTAAGTGTAAGAAGAATGATAAGAAGACGTTCCATCCAATTGAGACTGGAGGAAGTAGCGATGATTGTTGATTTGAGCTGCCGGTGAAAGCGTTCGAAGAGACCATTGGCTTCAGGATGGTACGCAGTGGTACGGATGTGTGTTGAGTCTAATGATTGGTTTAGTTCCCGGAATAGGGTAGAAGTAAACTGTGATCCTCTGTCTGTCGTGATGACGGATGGAACACCGAATATGGATATCCATGAATCTATCAGGGCTTTAGCCACCGACGCAGAAGAAGTGTCGCATAAGGGGGCGGCGATTGGTCAACGCGTGAAACGGTCAATGCAGGTTAGGGTGTACGAGAAAGAATTCGAAGGTGGGAGGGGACCGATAATATCAACGTGGATATGGCGAAAACGGGCTTCAGGAAGAGGGAAACAAGCGAGAGGACTTCGGGTATGTTTGTGAATCTTGCTGGCCTGACAGGAGAGGCAGTTTTTGGCCCACTGACGGACGCCCTGTCGTATGTTCTTCCAAACAAAACGGTTAGTGACCAACTTCGTTGTAGCGCGAACGCTTGGATACGAAAAACCATGGAAGTGGTAAAAAATCTTCCGGCGATACGCTTGCGGGACAAAAGTTTTCGGCTTGCCGGTCGAAACATCGCAATGGATCACCGTGTTAGATTCCGGTAAGGGTAAAAATTCGAAACGTAAAGAAGAATTGGAAGTGATTTCTGTGAAATCCGAGTCTGACCTTTGTTCAGAAGCAAGGACTTGCAGATCTAAAGAAGGCACGACGAAAGCAAAAAAATTGGTTTAATTGTTTTTTACAGACTAGCTAACATAACCTAGTTAATATTTCTTCAGAAGATTTTCTTCTACCACAAAAGTCTGTTAAAAAGTCCATTAAATCCCCTTGTTTCATAAAAGGCGCTTTTGTAAGACTAAAGATGACCCGAAAATTACCTACATCTGTGGAAACACAACTATAGCATGACAAATGCAGAAGCCTCTCGACCAATCAATGACCAAGTGTATATAATGACTAAGTTCCACGTCATCGATACACACAGTACGCTTGCACGCCAGGATGCCATACTAAGTAAACGTGTTTCACGGTATACGTTTGTTTCTTCTATTCTGGGAGACTTACCAACTAGGAGAATCTGTCATAGAGGCTTCGGAAAGTAATCGAGTTTTATTAAGGTAGCTACTCCGTTACACATCAATTGTGACGTTACGATTGCCTTTGAGAAGTTTTAGCTTTCAAAGCCAACTAATGGAAATGAGAAATTTAAGTTTTTCTGACAGTTATTAAAATATTCTGAACAAATTTTAAAACGAAGTCGACAACGATAATTCGGAAACATGTACGCATTAAATGGAAATCGCAACACAGCAGGAATGTAAGAATTTTAAATGCTTTTTACCTACAGAATTTAAAGATTTCATTAGGAAAGTGTCTATTATATCTCAAATTCATTGGCCATTATTTGAACGAAGAAGCATGACTTCCAGAATTAGTTTAGACAGGTGAAAGCCAACCTTTGTAAATAAAATTCTAAAATATAAATTCAGAGCGTTATCTCGAGATATATCATTTCAATGAAATGATCAGTTCCATTTTAATAACTCTTTAGCTATCGTTGAATACGTGAATTTTGTGTACATTAAGTTCGTGGTTTTTAGACCTTGTATCGGTAAAGTCGTTTTACAATTACTAGTTCAGTTGTGTTCTAGATTTCAGTAATTATAATATATATAAATATATATATAAATATATAAATATAATATAATATATATATGATATAAGCCTATCCAAACTATAAATTTAAGTAAGTCGAAAATTTTGAACTTTTCGAAGTGACGTATATTTGTTTAGTTAATATCCCAAAATTTTTATAATAATTTCAATAAATCTCCCTCCTTTTGACAAAACAGCAATAAATATATCCATATTTTTATTTATCGTCAGGTTAGTTCAATATATCAAAAATTTTTATTAGGGCCATTTCCTAAAGGCGTCAAAACGGGGTTTTTTCATTACTCTTTCCACGCAGATATTTAATATTTATTGTAAATTTCGCATTTTTTTGAAAAAACATCGGTTGTAGTGCTTTTTGGGAAATATAGAGCGAATAGCAATATAACAATGCTTCTGGCGTGCATTTTTAATAATTCTGTCCTCACGAAAAATGTTGTAAGACTAGGCGCAATAATATCTTTGGGAAATACAACGTCAGAATAGCGAAACAAAGAAGCACATTCGTGTTCCAGTATTATGAAATATTACATGCGTCATTACACTAACGCTATGGGGTCACGAGTGCAGATACCTCTCGGCCGCTCAATAACCAGTCATTACGTAGTTATCATACCCGAAAGTGTGTACAATCTTCTTCAATCAAGTACTAATACACGCACATCACAGTCCAATACATACCTCGATTACAACCCAATACATAACATCGTCCAAATAAGCGAATTCCACGACATACACTAGTTTCCCCTATAAGGTTGTGGTAGCTTAGCTAATCTTGGAAACTACTCCAAACTGGGAGAATGTGCCATAAAGATTACTAAGTATAGTCAAGGCCTGTTAGTGTAGCAATCAGCTGTATATCAAATCGAAATAGTTACCCAAATTATTCAAGAGGCATGAACATTAAGGAATAATGAACCCAGTATAATATTTAATCATCATTAAAATAATTCAATAACGAAATTTATGAATATTCGTTAATCCTGTATGTGTTTAACAATTATAAGTATTTATGTCTTTATGTTAGAAAAATATTGAAGCATTAAACCCTTCTATCGTTTAACTGTTTCTTTATAACCTAAAATGGTAATAATTATCAACTTACACTTTGGTTTTAATTTTTTCTTTCGTATGATACCTTTAAGTTAGTTGATAAATTCCGCGACTTTCGAGCTCTTCCTTTTGCACGTAAATCCGTATACTTGACAGTAAATATCACCTCCTTGTTGCTATATTTATCACTCTATTCTACGGTGATTATCTGATCTTCATAGTTTTATGCGATTCTATTGTCCAGAAATGTCCCCATCGTGGAACTTCCACTTAAACGTTTGGGTTATTTTAACCGTGATAACGCAACTCGTCTTCTATGGACTATCATTTATCGAAGGTGTCACTCCCTGCTTAGCGGTCACTGTTGCCCGGGTTTTGCCGCCTCATTGCTGGGTATGGACCTTAATTACATTTAATTTTTACAATGTACATATTTTCCACCTTCTTCTCGATATGGTTACTGTATACCTCGTCGGTGTAGTCATGTTTCCATCTTGGAAATTAATAGAAGTCATCAAATGCTGTGCTATATCTCAAATTTTTACTACTTTTCTTGTCGTTTCTACTCTTTTTATCAGCTATGCTTGTACATTTAATCTCGACCTTCTATGGGTCGCTCCTATCTGTGGTTTGACTCCTTTGTTTGGTACAGTTCTAGTTGTCGCACGTCAGTTAACTCCAGACACTATTCTTGCAACATTGCCTTTGGGCAAGTTTCGGATCAAACATATCGCCTTTACCATGTTCTTCTGTTTTCTCTTTTTCCCAATCTTGCAAATAAGCGATTATGTTCATTTTCTTCTTTTCTCTTATGGAGCATTTGTAACCTGGATTTACCTCCGATTCTTTCAAAGGCATAACAACGGTGACGTTGGTGATACTACAGATGCTTTTAAATTCTCTGGGTAGGTCCAAAGTTGAAGTAGGGATATCGTTCTATAGATTCTTCCCGAATCATTTAGAACCGCCTGTATCAATAGCATCCAATGCTATCTACAATCTTTTGGTCAAAATTCGCATGTGTCCACCGAAAGCCGTCTTTGAAACAGAATATGGAGATCCGGCATTTACAGTTCGAGTTGTTACTAATGGCAATAAAAGTTCTAGTGGGTACGTCTCCATGCCTTCTACATTCCATATTTTCATTTATTCCTTTGTATTTACTAATTTTTTACTGTTTTAAGAGACCCGAATGAAGGTACCGATCAACCAAGTGGTAATGCTATTAAACCTTTACTGCAAACTGTTGTAAAGTCATCATAATAATTTGTATTTAGCGTGATAAAATGCCATTGTATCACTTATACAAGAGCTTTTGGCGGATTACTACACTAACAGGCCTTGACTATACTTAGTAATCTTTATGGCACATTCTCCCAGTTTGGAGTAGTTTCCAAGATTAGCTAAGCTACCACAACCTTATAGGGGAAACTAGTGTATTTCGTGGAATTCGCTTATTTGGGTTGTAATCGAGGTATGTATTGGACTGTGATGTGCGTGTATTAGTACTTGATTGAAGAAGATTGTACACACTTTCGGGTATGATAACCACGTAATGACTGGTTATTGAGTGGCCGAGAGCGTTAGTGTAATGACGCATGTAATGTTTCATAATATTGGAACTTGCACGCACACATATTTGAGCATGCATGAGCTTCTTTATTTCAGCCATTTCGATGTTATTCTCCAAAAGCTTCAAACGCCATCGTTTATTTACTAGAAATTCTTTCTGTATTTGTTCTTATGTAGCTCCTTGTTCCTTCTCCTTTTTTGCCTAAATGTGCTCTTTTGCATAATATTTCGCTTTTTTTCTGGTTCATATCGGTAATATTCGCAAAATTAATAAGTCTGTTTAACTTTGTCCAATCAAATATTAAAGTTTAACGAAAATGAAAAACTTTAAGGAATAACTGTTTATTAAATTATAACGAAGTAGCGCTTTTTCCATAATTTTCTCGATTCAAGGTACTTTCGCATGTCCATTCAATTTTGAATCTGTTGATAAGAGATATACGTTTCTCATAAATTATAAAAATCTCTTTTTTTCAATGCATTTCATTGTCGTTATAATTTTTCTAGCTCGCTTGGTGTGTTTGGAATTTGTAGCTGAGCTTAATTTTCATAGCTTCTACAATTATCTATGGTAATGGTAAAGTCTATGATTCCTACAACTTTTTGTTGGTTTATTCCCCATCCTATTATCAATTTGATCCTAAATCAATTAGTCTTGGTGTGACATGAAGCGTTAATATCCTTTGATGGTACTCCAAATCACTTTGGAGATGATTTCGATTAACTTATATATTAACTTCAATTCCATTTTGGTAATTACCTATCGAATTGTTTTTAATTTCACATTTGCATGCGAAAATGGTGGTGTCGATACCGCTTGTGTCCCTCGATCTCTGCTGGTGTTTACTGCGATGGTGATTGCTATCTCCTAACGTAAATCTTGAACATGTCACGTTCGATATTGTCTAAGAATGTAGATACGTTTTACAATTAAATATTATAAAGCTTTTGGTTTGTTCCATTAAAAGAAGTTAAAGGTCGTCTTTTTGCTGCTTCGGATTAAGTCTTGACCTGAAATGGGGATATAACAGCTTTGAAAATAAGTCATAAAACATATTAATTTTTTAAATGGATTATATAAAGATCCATAAAATTATGATTTGAGGTTTGGGCTAACGACAACTATTATAAAGCCTGTCATTTGATATATGATTTGAGGTCAATGGTATTTAAGGCTTGGTTTGACAAACATGTTTGTCGGGCAATGACAATACGTCAACGATCAACAAATTTTGGAAAACATGAATTCATATTTTTCACCAGGCTATCCCATCATTTTCGAAATTAAGGAAACTTGTGATCAAGGAACAATGAAGTTGTTTTACTTTAATACTTTGGTGGCAGAATGTTTTGGTAATTTCTCTAGCTGATTGGTATTTCAGAGCCGACGTAGGAAGGGGTTCTTAGAATGTTAATTAAGTTGGCAGGCAGAATTTGTAGCAATTGTATAAAGGCGAGGGGCCATCTGGAACATAGTTTTAAGAATAAACGAGTTATCGCTCTCTAAATGAATAGTGACTAATAAAAAATTACATCTGGATTGTATGTGTGTAGTGCATTGCATCATAATTAGTCTCGATCATCTATCAATTGAATTATCTCTAGAAGCCTTTCTTACGTTCAATGATTATTTGTTTTCCACTAGACCAAACCAATTTGGACGTGGCTTTTATAATTGCAAATATATGACAACATGAGCATATAAAAAGCTAAATCACATTGAATTGGAGCTAAGAGTTGTGCTCATCTACTTAAATTCTGTTGTGGAGTGTGCTATGATCATGGAAAGTGAGCATACTTTGTGATATTGTTGTAATGTGGGGAAATGTTAGAGGTTTGAGATACATGGCTATCTTCCTGCTAGGTCTATATTCTCGCAAACACTCTACCTATTGCCATATGGGTAACACGAACGAGGCATGAAAGGAAGAAGCAGATCATGGCTTGAAGTCGGATATACCATCATGCCATCGTTGGGCTCAGAAATGATTGAAAAATAAAACGCTTCGTGATTATAAAAGCGATCAGATTCGAGAGAGCTGAGTCAGGAGAGCCTTGCAAACGTATTGGCTTTTTACAAAAATAGCGCTTGAAAAAAATATTCAAAAAGATTCACACGCAGTCAATGTCAGGACCGAGTTGAAAAATTGAATCAATATTGTCCGCTTTAGAGGTTTGCGATTTTCATGATTTTCTTTTTGTCTTTTGAAGGCTTGTCGAAATTTAATTATGGGTCATAGTCCAAACAAATTCTTACAGAAAGTTAAAATAAGAGTTAAATGAAAAATGGTTCTAAACATGTCGATATTGCCCAAATATGGATTTAAAGGGAAAGGGTCAAACGAACTTTTCTTCAAATGTATCCTAGAGCCTGAGGTTTGAATTAATGTTCTAGCAGTAAGTAAGATTGAGGATTTCGTCTTTTATCTAATTTGCTAAAAGATGAGGAACTATGGCCATACCGCGAGAGCCAAAACCCACTTATTCGCAGTCAATCAGAAAATCGATGATCACGCCGTCATTAGATCTAAGTGAGTTACTTATTTTTCGAAAAATAACAAAATAGTTTATTTTAAATTAGATGACAATTGTTAGTTTTCCACATTTCTCAGGAAACTAGCTAGCAATTTCTTCTGATTGCGCTAGTTGCAAATAAAACGAACACGAATAAAATGTCAAAGCTAGAAACTGACGTCAAAATGAAGTCGATTTATACTAGCTGACAATTGCAGAATCAATTTCCATTAAAATGGGGACGCAAAGTTTATGAGGTAAACAGATCTGCATCTAGAGATAATTTTCCAGAGAAGTTATTTATATATTTCGTTGAGGCTCTGTGTAAACTTCTCAAAGCTCCTAATGAGTGAAAACACCCCGAAATATAACCATATTTGTATTCACAAAACATTGACTGACCATCTTTTTAACTTAACAAATAATTTCCCTTTTAATTATAGTTAATTGTTTTAATGTTGGAAGTGCAAATATTCTCCCGTGAAAGTAATGGTACGAGTTGCCACTCGATTGCTCGTAAGTCTTTTTAATGAGAGAATGTTCTTGTTGGTTACAAGATAGCATGGAAAGAAGAAATTGGGTATACAATCACAGATTTCACGAATTGTGCTGCTGAATGTGTGCGTTCATTTAATTGTTTCACACTCAGCGAAATGAAAAGAAAATCACTCTCTCACTCTGAATACGATCACCAGAACTAAATCAAAAACTGAACAGGATATTCAAATATGGATGAAGGCAAATATTATGGCTCGCAGAGTTCTCTTGGAAGTTATACATCCCATTTTTCAATTGTTACTTTATATACGATCTTTGAGAGAATGGATATATACTTATTACACCTCGACAAGGAAATGCCCAGTAAAATAAATTAGAAAATCATTTTGTTACCTTTCTTGTCAACTAGATTGTCATGAAAAGTTAGTTTTTGAAGGTCATTGATTCAATATTATTTTATGCGTTCTTTCAGTTCTAATAAAACCGAAAAGCTAATACTTCAGTGAAGTATGGTAATTAAAATTTGTAGTTCGTTCGTTTACTAAACTATGAGTTTATTTCAAAAACGATTCGACACAGGCAGAAGATCCTAATTAAAGTTATCTCGATTTGAATTACACGAGCTAATTTCGAGTAGTTGATCTTCATTTTAATATTGATGTTGCCATTGCACTCATATAAGTCAAAAGGGAAATTATTTTTTTTCTAGCTTGAGCTAATGCATAACCACATGAAATGACACAACTGTATATATGGGTATGTGACGTGAAGGTGGGTATGAAAAATAATTTAATTATTAATTAATCATTTCTGGGAGGTGATAGATGGTGTAAGATTAAATATATTAGAAGAGGTTTAGATAGTCCTTTTCAACCTAGTCCTTTTCAATCTAGTTCTTTTCAATTTAGTCCTTTTCAATGACTTATACACATTCAAAAATATTTAAATATTGCTAATGCTACAATTCTCAAAAAATCCATTAAAATTCAAGCTATATAAATTTTAAATAAATGAAAATGTATGACTTTAAATCAATCCACGTGAGACTCAAATATAAGCCAAGATCTTGATGATTGGCACGGATTTTGTTCGAGATGGAATAAAGTTGTGTCCTCACAAAATGGTTTCAACCTCTAAATAAAAACAAAATATTATTTAACAACATGTCCCCTATTTACTTTTATACAGAAGAATTCGTCAAAATTCGAATTCGCAATCCGTGCTCAATTAATTGGGAATATGCCAAAAGTAACAACAGCTCGACTTAAGAAATATGATCAACGATTTGAGGTTGAGTTGCCGTCCACAAACATAAAATACCACTGAATACTTCCGTTACAAATAAATGGACAATAAATAACAGTTCAATTTTGAGAAGTCTGTTGCAATTTTTTTCACATAAGATAGAATAAAACCCAACTAAGCATTAATAGCATATTCTGAGGCGCAAATTTTTGGGAAGCAAATAACAGTATTTATGATAGATCTAAAAGGCAAATACTGTCAAAGATAAAGTTTTAAAAGAGAAATCTAGAGACATTTGTTCGCATAAGATGGATTGAACTATTATTATTAATCCTTAAATAAAATTGTAAATACAAAAGGGATAGAAGTATGCGTAGTTTGATTATGCAGAGAAAACTTAAAAATGAATACCAGTTAAACATCATCACAGGATAAAGTATATATTGAAAATAATAAAAATTTTCTCCTTCCAAAATTTCTGAATTCATTTCGCATATTCGTACTCAACTCATAACGTAACATTGTAAGATAACTTCAGATTAAAATCAAATAATACTTAAGTACTTTCCTGTTCAAAATAGTAAATAAAACGTTTGACTATTTACATCAACAATATTAAATAAATATGGCTTTATTTGAATCTCTAAATTTAACTCATATTTCGTTATATTTGTTTAAAATAGTGCGCTAGCACTCTCTACGAAGATTTCTCGTGAGCGCTTTTTCGCTATAACCTCGCTATGTCCGGTGGCTCTCATGCTTTGGAATTAAAGGAGGAGGATGTTAAACTTATGACTGCTGCTAAGGTTCATATTGGCAGCCCTAACGTAGATCATAAGATGGAACAATACGTTTTCGGTAGAAGCCCCGAAGGAAATCATATTATCGACCTTGGTAAGACCTGGGAGAAGATTCTTCTGGCGGCTCGTGCTATCTGTGCTATTGACAACCCTGCCGATGTTGTTATTATCGGTGGTACACCAGCCTGTCAGCGCGGATCTCTTAAGTTCGCCCACTACACTAAATGCACACCCGTAAATGGTCGTTTCACCCCTGGTGCTTTTACTAACTACATTCAGTCCGGATTCAAGGAACCGCGTCTTCTCATCGTTTGCGATCCAAAGGCTGATCATCAGCCTATTCGTGAAGCCTCAGCGGTAAACATCCCGGTGATTGGCTTCTGCAATACTGATTCTCCACTCACCTGTGTGGATATAGCGATTCCTTGCGACAACATCAACGTGAGTCAAGAATTTTATAGAACAAAATTTTTTTAGAAATTCTCCATTGCTCTCATGCTTTGGATGTTGGCAAGAGAAGTTCTTCGCATGCGTGGCGAGATTGTACGCAGTGAACCATGGGACGTCATGGTTGATCTTTTCATCATGAGGGAACAAACTGATGAAAAGGAAGCTAATGTTGAGGGCGAAGCCCGGGATGTCCCATATGAAGTTCCTGCTGGAGATGCTGGTAACCTCTATTTCTTTTAATTAAACTTGTCTGTCCTGTTATTTTAGCTGAAGCAGAAGTGGAAGAGTGGGAAGCCGAACATCTCCCCGTTGCTGTTATGCCGGAACTTGGTGTGGGATCTAATGGAGCCTGGTCCAATTTTGATGTTAAACCTGAAACCTCCTGGGCTTAAGGTGTAAATAAACGGATTTTTTCCCGGAAATGTTTGAATCTTTAATTACAATTCGGTTTTCTGTCATGTTGCTAAACCAAATGTTCGTTATGTGTTTAACTAGTTTCGGATTTGGTAATTATTCAGAGTTCTGAAGGCTTGTATTATTTTAGATACGCGCAGGTGGGGCCTTTGCAAATGGTGATTTGTAATCGCTGTCAATTCCATGCTAGTACTATCGGGTCGTGGATATATTCGGAGTTGAGGTTAATATTGATATCGCTCTACAACAGTCGCGAAGTGTAAAATATTTTGCTGAAATAGATTCGACAGTTGGCTTGCTCGGGATAGCTTGCTTAATCTTTGAGTAATTATTTACTTAACTAGTAAATCCTTTAAGAAGCCTTTGGTGTGGCTAGTACATCTCAAGTCACGAACTCCCGTCCGAGGGAAATTGAAACACCAATGCTTAATTGTGGACTAGTCACTTGTTCGCGATAAGCTTATGTCTTGTTACTCTTTTCTGAATACAAAGCTACCGGAAACCCTATGTGGCTAATTCAGAATACCGTCCCCGGTGTTGAGAGTGGCAATGTTCCCTAGTTTGTTGACCTGGGCTCTTATTCTTGGTTATATCTACCTTAATAGTACTCGCCGATTAGACGTGGTCTCCTATCTATTTTGGATAGTTTGTGCCTAATAGTTAAGCCCACCACCCCAAGCCACTGGTTGGTTACTAGTTGAAATTGCGGACACTAGACCTGGGTATACAGGACGCTATCGAGATAAACTCATAAACTGAAGCTTCCAAGATGTTAATCAACAGGACTCGTCTAATTCTTTGAGTCTTTCGATGACGTTTTTAGGTAATTGTGATTAAAGGTTGAATATCGGTAAAGCGGTAGTTGGACTGAAAAGCTCGATACAATACAGAATATGAGAGATTATCCTTTTCCTTTGTTTTAAATATCGGTTCTATCGGCTGTACCAGTTGCTAGATTAGACAAGTTATGGTAAAGTAAAATTCACTGTAGCTCGGTTAAATTAAAACCATCAACACTTTATGGGTGATTTGCTAAGGCTTTGAAATAAGAAATACCGATCAAACCCAGAGCGCAAAAAAGGAATTACAAAAAGGAGAATGCAATAATTACATCATCACATGGTTTCGTTTTCCTTGTACATGGTCAATAACGAACTTCGAATGGTAGCATATAGCTTATCGGCCTGATGAAAAGCATCACTAAAGAGTTTTGACAGGGTCTGTGGCGATTTCAGCTCTAGCTCCTCGGCATTAAACATCGAAACTTGTCGCAATTGTGTCAACAGCGACACTGAAGAGGCCCTTTTCTCGCCGCAGTCTGTAGAACTTAGAGAAGAAATATCAATATCTATTCCAATAGCCAAATCGTACATCTGAACACAACTGTTGACGAGAGCCAGTGTGGCACATGTTATACCCGCAGAAAGACAAGATGACATATTTGAAACCTGGTCACCTAATTCTGTTCCGATATCAAGAACAGTAACCACAACTGTGTATTTTCCTCGGGGAAAACTGTCCTAAAACAATGAAATGGGGAAGAATTAGACAAAACTTACGAGAACAATAGAAGGCTCAAGAGCAGTCAATAGCAATTGACTTAATCTTTTTTCTTCAGCTTCCTTTCCACCTTCTCGTCGAATTTGGGAACAAAAGGGCGCAAAGTTGAAAGTGGTAAAGAGTTGTCCATCTTGTTTAATCTATAGAAATTATTATATAATATAAACTCTCGTACATCAACTGGACCACACACGCTGCAAATAACTTTTATATTATTATATTCTAAATAGGCAGATCCATCGGCAGTTGGGTTAATTCCTATTGTAAAATCTATTTTATTATATTTTTGCGAGATTACTTACATATTTGTGGAGGTTGATCAATAGGCTTCTCCGTCTAAAAAATCGTATACCTTTACAAGAATTATACCTTCTTCGGCCTCATAAAGTAGCATAAATCCAAAGCTTCTGATGGCGCTTTAAACCTGTCCATAACACATGAGACAACGATGCAGCTCAGATACTTTAATAATAAGTGATACGTTTCTGACCTTGATATAGTTCAAAATATTATGACTTCTTTCAAATTAGCCATTATAAGTGATAGGTTTATAAAAAAAATCACTCATTTTCTTGATTTAAATGCCTTATTTGATATATTTTATTGAAAAATATAGTTTGCATTGTCTCCCTACGCTAGTGATATACCATATAATAATAGCTTTTAAATGTGATTGTATTTTGGATTTAATGTTTTATTGCTTTCTTCACAAGTTTCTTTAAACAACTGAAATGTAAGAATGTGAAACAACATATCATTTTTATTTAGATCTTTATATTTTAGTAATTTTATAAAATGCTATATTTTTCGTTGAAATTACTTTATGAGATGTCCGATGGACAGTTGCTGTCCATCATAGTTGTGCACCATTATTGACCTTTGATGGAAAGAAGATAACATAGGAACGGAACGTGTGCATGAATTAATAAATATTATCAAGAATTATGAATTTGTGTCGTATTATGACATATTATATATCTTAAGAATTACTCATCCTATTAGTGGTGATTAATCGGTAAAGGCTGATATTTATGGTACCGGTTGTGACGCAATTGAGGAGTGTGACTTCTGGGCACCTTGAGTAAGGTACAGTCAAGATGAGACTGAAAATTCTTCAGAAAATTGTAGAAAGACTGAGACCAATGGTGACCAGGAAACATTCGTTTGAAAGCATGAAAGAATTTTTACCGTTTGTTGCTTTTTTTTTGTACAGACTCTTTTATTCCTTAGTTCCGTAGTTATGACATGTCTGCGCGTAAAATATTGCTAAATGGTAGATGATTCGGGCAGAAGATATTCAGAACGCCGTTGCTACAAGACATTCTATTAACAAGGCGATGAAATTAACCAACATATTGTTGGCTTGGAGATTAAAACACCGTTAACGAACTGGCATCGAATAGCTGTCAGTTGGTTTAGAGTGATATGTGGCAGCGTATTGATAGCGATAATGAGCGAAGAGGAAAGCAATAACACCTCAAGTTCGAGCTTGACTTCGTCAGCGCCATATACCCTAGCAAGCAGATTTCTGGGTAACTCCCCCTCACCCTATCTCTGCTTTTAAACAGTTCAACTTGCACATTTCTTCCTCCTATTTGCCCATTTGTCTATCAGTACCTCTGAGAAAAATGTGTAGTGCCTCGTCGACAATGATGCTTGATGCCAACAAAACAGGATTTGTGTTTTATCTTGACAAAATATTTATGACTCCCATACTATTATGGCTAGTAGATGCCTACAGAGATATAAACTTTAAAATTCTCCTTGACTTATTGGTCAGGAGCCATTTAGCTCTCCTACAATGACATCATTTATTCATTTGTTGTACCACCATTGCAAGATCTCAGAGCAGACACACCAATATTAGCAAAAACACGGCGAATTTTAATAAGATATATTAAATGCTAGCAATGAAATACTACAAAATAGTTTGGTAATCCATATACGAATAAGAGATCACTGTCCTTGTCACCACCTTTCGAAGGTGCGAAACCAGAAAGACTTGGTGATGTCATAGAGTCCAAGGAAAATCGCTCCACCTATGGCCAGCATACTCACTCTTGGCACCAGACCAGTGAAGAGTCTAAAGTTAAAATAGGGTTCGCATAACCTTTAACAAATTGTAGCAGTGCATGTGTTAAAACAGCAGTAACCTAACTTGTATAGTGACCCATTTATCATTTATTTCCTACCTCTCTATAAGCACTTTTCATATTACCCGATATGACTTTACTCTAAACAATACACAACAATAATCACACCACAGACACCTTTATGAAAGCTTCCCAACACTCACCTTGAATAGAGAAAGGAGCACCTATTTGTCAAACAACGCACAATATGTAGCAACATATTAAGATGTCACCCTTTCTTCAACAAATGTATCATATTTACTAGTCAGAATTAACGAGCAAAATTAATCAGTCAGTTTACTGGAAGTTCAAGTCAACCGTTGTGGTACCAAACATAGGTAAATATTATGGGTACCAATAAGAAACCGCACAATGTAAAAACAAATATTTGTGTTCACTTTGGGTCCAGATGCAGTGTCCAACCACAAAGCAAACAGAGGACGCGTGAGGCATTGCATGCTGCTTTTCGTCCGCTAGGATTTGAACGCCTACAAGGCTACTAAAGTCATTGCCAACATTCTTGATCACCAAGTTATAACCGTCCACCGATGTCAATTTTGGTTTAAACGATTGAACTTGGTCAATCAGGATTCAAATGAATCACCAACATCCATTCTCCCAGTCTAACACAGATGAGTGCAAAAACAAGCGTATTCCTCCGTTGTTAAGACAAAGAATTCGTTCTTTTGCACCAATTTGTTACTGGCAACAAGAACTGGGTCTTTTACGACGTTAGTTGGGAAAAAAAATGGACGTGGAGTGACCCATTACGAATTACTACAATTGGGCGACGCAGTAATATCCGACGTCTGTTGTCAACAATTAGAAAGAGTAGCCCAAAACCTAAATGTCAAACTTCTAAGTTTATTTATCAGGATAAAAGAGGATAATTCCTCAACCTGACAATGTCTGGCCTCTCACCCCATCCCATGCGAAGCAAGAATGATCTCCGAAAATTCCAGGAATTATAAATTAGGAGGTCCTGCCATGACTTCCATACCTACCAGACCTTGCATCATCCAGTTATCACCTCTTCAGGTCCATGGAGCGTACTCTAAGAGGTAGTGATATTAGAAAGCGGCTGAAGTGGAGAACCACTTGCATGGCTATTTTAATCAGAAAGCTTTTGCAAAAAGGGGACAGTAATAAGAAAAAAAACAATACCCCCGTATACCCGACTCGACATAGATTAGACGCATCACAGTGAACACATTGCTTGTAGAGTAGGCGCTTTGTCTCTACATAAAAACAAAAAGCAAATTAGGTTATGATTTACATATTTTGAATAACAACAATTTTCCAAGTCGGTTTGGAAAGCGTGTTTTAGCACTCTGATTGGGTAATGAGATAGCATCATTAAGTCGTTCAGGTAAGGATTACGAATTATGCTAATCCACCTTCATTAGTCAAACCTTAACAAAGCGGACGGTCAATCCGCTCACTGAGAAGACATTGGCGGACATAAAAGCTGTGACCTCTGACTTTGTAGACAAGTACGTTAGACATTGTGTTACCAAGCCAATTATATTTTAACTGGTAAATTTAGCTTTCAACGACAAGAGGATAAGACACATAGAGTAATACAAAAGTAGTTCTAAGTGAAAGTTGAAGTTGCTGACGAAGAAGGCAGGTTGTCATTTAATCGGATCCCCAGAAGGCTTACCTGTTTGTAAATACAAGAGCGCTTTTAGCTGAGAAAATCACTAGAGGTCTTTTCTCCCAAATTCATCATGCCAATTTTGTATAATCTTAAAAGTCTCATACTACAATGTTGAAGTTGGGTTAGTAAGTGAATCTCAATGAGGATGATTAATCAAGCTCTCCGAGCATGAAATTCACTGCTCCTGACCAAGGAGAGAATAATCGAACAAAACGACTCTAATTTAGCGTAATTTTAGGTCAGCAAGTACGTGGCTAAACCGAAAGACAATATAAAAGATAAACCAATCTGATTAGAGTGAAATTATGAATGGCTTGAGCTATACGCATACACGTAACCATGGCGCTTGAGTGTAGAGCACATTGAGCATTTTACCGCCATGAGGTCCATCTTCCATGAGCCTTTTCAAATCACGTTTCCTATGCTAATTCTTACAAATCACCAACCTCATTCAGCCCAATTAAATACATGATCACCGGTTGAGACCAGTTTAAAAATATGCATTTGACTAAAAACTAAGTAAAAGAAGGTCGAATTTATTTATACAAACAGTTTACCGGGAAGCAGCAGTCAGTATGTCTGAGATAGTAAAAACACCAAAAAGCTGATTCTAAACATAATTTAATCATGATTTACCTCACATACACTCGTGAGTTTGAAATCAGAATATAGATTGCCAACTAATTCAATGAAAAAACCCAAAGACACGTTTTAATAAAATATCTTAGTATGAATGTTGGCACCAAGTAGAGTATCAAATGAAATCATAAATTATCATAAAACTATCTATAAGCATTTAAGAAAAAAGAAGAGTAAGAGAAAACCCACATCGGCGAGCATGATGCGTGTTTTGATGACATCAAGGGGAGTTGTGCAGGCACCTGCAAATGCTCCCGCGAGAGCTCCACACAATGCGAATTGTCCCTTCGATAGTTCACCATCGCCAACACCACAGTTTCTGAGTTGATTGTAGCGCTGCATGGAAAACTGAAATGACAAATATAAGTAACACATAATAAAAGTCGAAATGCTCAGCCACACATGGGAAAGTACATACCTTGAGTGCTTCCCAAATTGGGTATTGAATGAGAGAGAAAGGAAGTTCACGAAAGATAGTGCTGAGATATCCACGATACAATCCTGCAAGACCCTGCCAAATAAAAGCTCAATTTAAGGGACTATTATATTTGGTATCTCAAAGGAACTTAATAAACATTAAACAATTTTTATGTAAACCAGCAAAATGAGAATCATTAATGCACTAAAACAAGCAAAACACACCTCACTACGAAGAGCATTGGAAAAAATACCCACAATGCCTAGATGAGGGTGAGCCTGAGCTCGCTGTTTGATTGTTTCACAAGGAACGCGGATAACACAAGCACAAATTTCACCGACACAAGCTGCTATCATGGGTGGAAACCACCGAGGAAAGTTCTCCGAGGAAGTTCTATTTTTTGTCATCTCATAGGCACAGAAGAACAGGGCTGCTGTAAGAAAAGCAGGAATAGTTTCTCAAAGTCAGGCGAAAAGTAACGAACCACTTGGAGCGGAACCGAAAAGTACAGCAGGGAGGCCGGCAAAGAGATGAAAGCCACCTGTAGGTTTAACAGAGTGAGCCATACTTTGCAGACGCGTTTTTATTGTATCCAGAGGATAAAGAGCTAAATCTACGCAGAGACCTGCGGTAGCTCCCGAGAGCAGAGGTGCAATTTTCTCGTGGGGAAACATTTTTGAAAAGACCGAGAAATTCTGGAAGACAAGAGGTAAAATCTATGACTAGCACGCACAATAAAGAAAAATAGTGAAAGACTAAACACGACAATACCTACATAAAGAGAGCGCAAATACGAAGACAACAAGAATCCCGTCCACGTGACTTTGATGAAGGAGCCAACCCAATCTAAGGTGTTGAATAAATGCTGCCAATATTGTAAGAGCCTAAAAAATTATTGAAATTTAAAAATCGATTTGGTTTATCTATGTTATTATTCGATTATGAATTAATTGTCATTTGTAGATATGATTAAAATCTGAATTCGAGTTTAATTAAGGCATAAAAAAAGTTTTTAACAAAATCGAACATGCTCCCGACTATCTTATTTTCAATGAATGGAAATGACTAAATTAATTATTTATTAATTTTCACTCGCTTAGACTTGTATCCCAAAATGATCTTTAAGACTAAACAGATTAATAAGATTATGTGAAATAAAACTAATGAGTGCTTTTTTTTTGATCCATATTATCCATATAAATTTCATATTTGCTTTCTATCTCCTACTTATACTTGTAATCGATTGAGCTCTAACCGCGTGTATCGAAAGACTTTTGCAAAAGATGTTATCGCTTAAGGCGTTTGCTGCAGGTATCAGCTCTAGGAATGCTTTCTTTGCAGCTTCTAGAAGGTACATTACGCTTTCATGTCTTTATTTTATAGGGCCTTATCAACTCGATGGATGCCCGATAAAGAGTTCGTAGATGCTCAGAAAAGTCTCTACAAATTACCAAAAGAAAGGATGGATCCCGAATATGTCAAAAGAAGTAATGTTTGTCTTCGATGATTTAATGTGTTTAGGAAACATGTTTGATGTGCGCCACTACGAAGTACAATCAATTCAACTGAATTTCGGTCCACAGCATCCTGCTGCCCACGGTGTTCTGAGAATGATCATGGAGCTTGATGGTGAAGTAAGCTATTGTCGATATTCTTTTCACTTTTAAAAAATAAGATTATTATTAGACTTGATCCACACGTTGGATTTCTTCATCGTGGTACTGAAAAACTGATGGAATACAAAACCTACACTCAAAATCTTCCTTATGTTGACCGACTTGACTACTTCAGTATGATGTGTAGCGAACAATGCTACTCATTAGCTGTTGAGAAGCTTCTCGGAATTGATATTCCTAAGCGTGCAAAGTATATCCGAAGTGAGTTTCAAATAGTTTTTTTATTAATTTCATTTATGTCCGTAAGTCATAATTGATGCTTTCTCTTAGCTATGTTCGCGGAAATAACCCGTATCTTAAACCACTGCATTGCTTTGGGTGCAAATATTCTTGATATGGGCGCCATCACCCCATTCTTTTGGCTCCTTGAAGAGCGTGAAAAATTGATGGAAATGTACGAACGAGCATCAGGAGCTCGTTTTCATGCTGCATTCATTCGTCCAGGGGGTGTGGCGATCGATATCCCTCTCGGTTTCATGGAAGATCTCTACGAAATCATCGAAAAGTTGCCCCAACGTTTGGATGAATTGGAAGATCTACTTTGCACCAACCCTCTGTGGATTCATCGAACAAAGGACATTGGTGTTGTTAGTGCTGAAGATGCTATTGATCTTGGTTTCTCTGGTGTCATGTTGCGAGGATCCGGTGTCCAATGGGATTTGAGAAAGA
This sequence comes from Hymenolepis microstoma, assembly GCA_000469805.3. Lineage (NCBI taxonomy): Eukaryota > Metazoa > Platyhelminthes > Cestoda > Cyclophyllidea > Hymenolepididae > Hymenolepis > Hymenolepis microstoma. The sequence goes on along the minus strand of LR215995.1, from coordinate 177,870 downwards.
CCCAACCCTATGATGCCTATGAGGATATGGAGTTCGATGTCCCTATTGGTGTCAATGGCGATGTTTACGATCGTTTCATCATCCGTATCGAGGAGGTTCGCCAGTCTTGCCGAATTATCCTCCAATGTCTCAATAAGATGCCTTCGGGGGAGATTAAGATTGATGATGCAAAGATTTGCCCACCAACCAGAGCTGAAATGAAAAATTCTATGGAAGCCCTTATTCACCACTTCAAACTTTTTACCGAAGGCTATAGTGTATGTTGCATCATGTTCTGATAACTTCTCAATATGAAGATTAGCTTATTATTGATATTTTATTAAAGGTACCTCCAGGAGTAACATACACTGCTGTTGAGGCTCCTAAGGGTGAATTCGGTGTTTATATGGTTTCGGATGGAACCAACATCCCCTATCGAGTCAAACTCCGTGCTCCAAGCTTTGCGCACCTTGCAGCTTCCAACAAACTCTGTAAGGGATATTTGCTAGCTGATGTTGTCTCTGTTCTTGGTGAGTTCGCTGTCCTACTTAATTCGTTCGAGTAGCAGTCAAAGAATCCCACTATTTTTGTAACTGCTTGCGTTTAGGTAACTTGGATCTTGTATTTGGTGAAGTGGATCGATAAAGGCTGATGATTAGAAGAAGACTACTGGTACAAAATTCAATCTTGATGTTACCAACTGTGTTTAGCGATGTTTGTAATGTACCTAAGAATAGTACTTAGTAGTTTCCTCATATTTTTTGGATTTATTTAATCGAAGCGTGTAGTTCTTCGACGTATCTTGAATCAGGCCTTATTTTTCCAATATGTAATAATGAGGCGACTGGCCACATCTTGATTTGATTCGTTTCAGTCTTGCGAATTTCCATTGTTGCTCAGTCAGTTTAACTGTATTTGCTTTAGTTGATCATTATTGTGTTAAAATGGTTTGGATTGTACTCGCTACAGACCCAAACAGAATGCATGGGTTGCCCTTTTTCTTGAAAAGAGAAGCTATCGGCTGTCAGCTTAGCAACAATCAACTTTACTTAAATGAAAGTCAATACCGTTGTGCGAAGTGTTTGTATTCAAAGTGCTGCTGGAGATGTTACCTATTGGAGAGCACCTTATTGCAGACAAGTCAATATGTAATGGAAAATCTTTTATGTTGACGTAACTCTTCCGTCTACCGCACATCTATGTTGGCAGGGGCTTCCCTATTGGCCGACAAAATTTCTAACTTAATCCACTTCCATTTGCTCGAGTCTCTGACCACTGAGGCTCCAATCGAAGATAGAAGTTAGGAAGTGCTTTCCTAAGTGGGTTTGTGAGTTATTGCATTTATTGTTGTCGATAAATAGTTTGAAAAAGCGTGGTGTAAATAAGTCTATTAGGTTATGTGAAAAGGCATAAAACCCGTAAGACGTGGGAGAGATGGAAATGTGCACTAAGGAGCCTAAGGAGTACGAAGTGTGTTGGAAAGAATCCGTCTTGTCAACACGACAAAATCGCTCAGTTTAACAAGGGAAATCAAGACAAGTGTATGACATGATCTAGTCAATGGCCAACGTTCTCAGATGTTTGGACAATGGATACAGACCAGTACGTCCGTACTTCCTGGCATGATTGTTAGCTTAGTGAAATTCCAGTTCTCCAATAGTGACGCGTCTGGTGACTGACATAATGCAAGCGGGGAAGTGAGTGCTAAAAGAGGATAGGGATGTAGCTTAGTAAACTGAATGGAGAAACGGTTGATCAGTTTACCCGTGATATCCATTTAAAAATTAATTGATCGCGAGAATTGTTTCCTTTAGTTTTTTCATCTCCGATATCGATTTAGTTTTAAAACTTATCATTTTTGTCTGGAGTCGTGGTCTTTGAGAGGTGTGGATCCTGAGCAGGTCATTTAATACGAGGTATTGTTTTGATCAAGTAGTTACATTCTGTTATGTACCGATTCTCTTTGCTTGTCTTGAATCCTAGTTTATAAGTAAACTAACAGATAGTAATAAGATGGAGGACAAATAATGATAATCTAGTCGCTGAATTAACAGTCAGTAGCAAGTAAACAGACAGTGGGGGAGTGGGAGACGTGAGTCTGAAATTGGTGAAGCGTTCGTGTAGCAGCGACATAGCATAGCTGTGTGATCGAATGCCAATGAAAGTGGGTTGCAAGACGATGTAGGAAAAAGCAGAATATTGAGAGAATCCGAAGAGGGCATATACAGACAGGTATTGAAGGCAGCTCAGTCAGATCAGACTTATTGTGTGGTCATCGAGTCTCTGATGTCGAATTCGAAGTATCAAGGTTTGACTAACTCACAACACGAGAAATACGGTAGTATTAGAACGCAGATTAGTGCATAGAATGAATTGTGATTCTAAAACCTGAAGATCAAATTTTATTAAGTCTGAAAGATAATTTGGGCATGGGATGAATAGTTTTCATTAACAGATATGGGAGGAAAAGAGGATTGTAGGATCTAGACATGCTGCCCTTAAAACGACCTATTTTTCATAACTCAAGTTGTTAATGGTGCCAATTCATCGCCAAGACCCTCATGACTTGATTATTTGAGAGTATGTCGTTTTCCGCAAACTAATGAAAACTTTACCCCATTACAGTATTGGAGCTATTCATGGGCTCTTTCTAGATTATCTGAAGTTTCTTCGCGTACTTCGGAAAGTGAAGCATATATGAATGCAGTTTTATATAGTTTTCCAGAGATGCACATACTCGCTGAAGTATTTGGTTATAATCGCTCAAGTATATTGAAATATTTGAGAATTTAAAGCATGAAAAGATACGAATTGCTATGCATATATTATTAATTTATTCTCCTACTTCGGTTTACAAGAACGATATTATTCCTCCTCCTCGAAAGAATTCTGTTATTTAACGATTTCAAATATAAGGGCTTTTGAAAAAAATCTTCGGCAAGTGTCTGTTCAAATACCCCAGTGCATCCGCTAAAAGCATTGAAAGATGGTCTCTATTGACGAAATGGTGACATTTGTTACTAAGTGACCAAAGCAGTAGGTGAAACATGAAAATGATGTATTAAGTTAAAAAAATACGAAAAAGTAAGAAAAGTTGCGATGGAATATGCGTGTTAAAGCAGGTTAATGCTTTAATAATTAGGATAAACGCCGAAGATATCCGAGTTATTCTGACAAATATAATAGACTTTGCTCTCAAAATAAGTAGCAAAAGATAACTATATTTTCCTAAATCAGAATCTCTCAGTTCGAGAATATCAACCTTTTATAGATGATAATTATAGCATACTTATCTTATAAAAATGAAAAAGATATTGCGGTTTTTATCAATAAGCTTCTTATAAATGCTAATTAATAACTTCTTACCTCATCAAGAATGGAAATAATAATACTTCGTGAAAAATATTGAATTTACAACTGTTTCAAATAATTTGTTTAAACCTACGTCCTCGTCCCAGTTTCGCTATTACGCTGAAGGTATACGATGCTTCGGTCCGTCTTTCCATTCGTTACGAGAGTTGGGGGCTCTTTCATTAAGGCATGACAAGTTTTTAACTTTAACTATATTAGTCTTCTGATCAGTTTAAGCTCTTTCTTGGTTTTATGATTTGCTACACTTTATTACTAACATCTTTACAGTCTTGCTAGTTTTTGTCGCTACAGTTGAGAAATGTCGTGTTATGTATTATTAGGCTGCTTCCTTGGCCTCCAATGCTGCTCGCCACATTTCAACAACGAATAAATACTATGCTCAGTCGCCCGAGTTTTCTAGTATCTTAGAAGAAAGAATTCTTGGCCAATCGCAGCAAGTAAATTTGGAAGAGACCGGTCGCGTATTGAGCATTGGTGATGGTATCGCTCGTGTCTATGGTCTAAATAACATTCAGGCAGAGGAGATGGTGGAATTCTCTTCAGGTTTGAAGGGTATGGCTCTCAACTTAGAACCCGATAACGTTGGTGTTGTCGTTTTCGGCAACGATAAGCTCATTAAAGAAGGCGATATCGTAAAGCGAGCTGGAGCTATCGTAGATGTGCCTGTTGGTGAAGAGCTTTTGGGCCGTGTTGTTGATGCCCTTGGTAATCCTATCGATGGTCTCGGGGCTATTGGTGCCAAGAAACGCCAGCGGGTTGGTGTTAAGGCTCCTGGTATCATTCCACGAACCTCTGTCAAAGAGCCCATGCAAACTGGTATGAAGGCTGTTGATAGCTTGGTCCCAATTGGTCGTGGTCAGCGTGAGTTGATCATTGGTGATCGTCAGACTGGTAAAACTGCTATTGCTATCGACACCATCATAAATCAAAGGCGCTTCAATGAGGGTGCTGACGAAAAGAAGAAGCTATACTGCATCTATGTTGCTATCGGTCAAAAGCGTTCTACTGTCGCTCAGCTTGTAAGGCGTCTCACACTTGCTGACGCCATGAAGTACACTATTGTCGTCTCAGCTACAGCGTCTGATGCTGCTCCTCTGCAGTACCTTGCTCCTTACTCTGGTTGTGCCATGGGGGAGTATTTTCGTGACAATGGAAAGCACGCCTTGATTATTTATGACGATCTTTCCAAACAAGCTGTTGCTTACCGTCAAATGTCTCTTCTTCTGCGCCGCCCTCCAGGTCGTGAGGCTTATCCTGGTGATGTCTTTTACCTCCATTCTCGTCTTCTTGAACGTGCTGCTAAAATGAGCGACCAGTATGGTGGTGGTTCATTGACTGCTCTCCCTGTTATTGAGACTCAAGCTGGTGATGTGTCTGCCTACATTCCGACCAACGTTATATCTATCACTGACGGTCAAATCTTCCTTGAAAACGAATTGTTTTTCAAGGGTATCCGTCCTGCCATCAACGTCGGCCTCTCTGTTAGTCGAGTCGGTTCTGCTGCTCAAACGAAGGCCATGAAGCAGGTCGCCGGTCGCATGAAGTTGGAACTTGCCCAATATCGTGAAGTTGCAGCTTTCGCCCAGTTCGGATCAGATCTCGATGCTACTACTCAAGCTCTTCTCAACCGTGGTGTCCGGTTGACTGAACTCTTGAAGCAAGGTCAATATGGTATGTTGTGATTTAGACCCCTTTTTAACCTTAGCTATCTTCTAGTCCCTATGGCGATTGAGGAGCAAGTTGTGGTTATCTATGCCGGTGTCCGTGGTCACTTGGATAAGATGGATCCGTCGAAAATTACCAAATTTGAACAAGATTTCTTGAAATATTTTCAGGCCAATCACCAGGATATCTTGAAGACCATCCGTGAGGTTGGCGAAATATCTCCGGAGTTGGATGAGAAACTGAGGACTATTGTCACTGACTTCTTGGCTAGCTATCAGTCATAAGATCATACCAAGAAAAGACTTCTCCGTAGTATAGGTTTTTATGAATCCTTCTCCAACTTAGCTGCAATTTGTGAAATATAATACTTCTGTATCTACTCTTTCATTCTCGTGGTAAATTGTTATTTGTAGAAATGTAATAACGACAAGTTATTTCCATGCTTCGTTTTGTAATTGTTTTTGCTATCAACAAGGTAATATGCACTTTTTTCCGTGGAGCTAGTGTTAAGGTTAGCTGATTTGGTTACTTGAGCGGATTATGTTACGTTTTAGAGTGCGGATTTCTAAATCTCATCTATCTTTTTCTCGTGAAAAGCGGAGAACCAGTGTCGGTTCACTTGTAACTGTCTAAAGGTAAATAGAGAAATTGTAGGTATAACCGAGCTTGCACTCATAAGTAACAACTAATTAGCCTGTGGTTCCCTCTTAGATCTCTTACCATTCTGCTTATATCCCGCTATATTTGGTCTATTGTTGGAGTTCTGAGCGTCATGATACCAATGAGAAACCGCACAATGTAAAAACAAGTATTTGTGTTCACTTTGGGTCCAGATGCGGTGTCCAACGCGTGAGGCATTGCATGCTGCTTTTCGTCCGCTAGGATTTGAACGCCTACAAGGCTACTAAAGTCATTGCCAACATTCTTGATCACCAAGTTATAACCGTCCACCGATGTCAATTTTGGTTTAAACGATTGAACTTGGTCAATCAGGATTCAAATGAAGCACCAACATCCATTCTCCCAGTCTAACACAGATGAGTGCAAAAACAAGCGTATTCCTCCGTTGTTAAGACAAAGAATTCGTTCTTTTGCACCAATTTGTTACTGGCAACAAGAACTGGGTCTTTTACGACGTTAGTTGGGAAAAAAAATGGACGTGGAGTGACCCATTACGAATTACTACAATTGGGCGACGCAGTAATATCCGACGTCTGTTGTCAACAATTAGAAAGAGTAGCCCAAAACCTAAATGTCAAACTTCTAAGTTTATTTATCAGGATAAAAGAGGATAATTCCTCAACCTGACAATGTCTGGCCTCTCACCCCATCCCATGCGAAGCAAGAATGATCTCCGAAAATTCCAGGAATTATAAATTAGGAGGTCCTGCCATGACTTCCATACCTACCAGACCTTGAATGGCTATTTTAATTCAAATTCCCCTTTTTTAACAGGGGCATCGTAAATCGCAAGAGCAATGGTGAAGAGTTGTAAGTGATGTTGGAAATTGCATTACATTGTATCATGTGCACCATTTAAAAATAAATAACCTTTCAGTGCAGTTTTTAAAATTCACGATTTCTTATTGACACTCTAAATATATTTATATACTAAATAACTACAGAGGGGATGTAGAGGAAGTGAATACATTTTTATAGAAAGAGAAGACCAAAATCGAAATCACACATTGAGGTGATCTGGGCAGAGATGGCCAATACAAAATGGGTGTCTAGGGTTTCGGTTTTATATTTCTGCTCTCTAAAGTTGTCTCCCAGAAGGACATTGTCATATCGTAGAGACCGAGGAATATTCCTCCGCCCAAGGACATTAGGCCAACTCGAGGAAGAATTCCAGCGAAACATCTATAATGAAAAAGATCAATTTATGCATTTGACTGTTTCGTGGAGAGGGAGAGGGCATTAAGCACACACAAATAATGAATAATTTACCCCAAGACACCGGCCTCTTTATAGATTAACTTCAAGGCGGTAGAGATGCGACCAGAAGCAAGAACGCTGTCTTGCTAAAAAAAATATAAATTAGACCCTGTGAACGCACAATTTAATTAAGGGCAAAACCTTGCTAATACTCCTTTTCAGAATGTATTTCGATATTATTTACGCTCTAAATAGTGAGAGTACTAAGCGGTTCTAGACTACATACGCACGACTTATAGATTGTAGGCCATAAAGCGAAAAGATAAAAGTTATAATTATTGAAAATATCTGAATAAATCATGGAAGGTGGAAGGGGATTAAGAAAAAGTAGCCCATGAATTCATGCCGTCAAGTGTTCTACTTTGAATCAAATTAGCCACTTTCTCATAAGGAACTCGGTTCATTGTAGAGTGCTCAATTCACATTCGAATTAATTGCGCATGGAAAGTCACTAAGATTTCCCTTCAAATTGTAGTAAATATATCTGAACTGAGCTTTTGGATGGTTGAATTTGTGCGATTACAGAACAGTCCTCCTTTATAGATCTTATTGTCCATATCAGCGCAAAACGCTAAGGCCCAAGCTTCACTAACTGACTAACTTCCCAATTCACGAGTGAGATTACCTCGATGATATTTAGGGTTTGATGGTCGGTCGTGCCACTTCACCTTGCTAGCAAACGAGTGGATGACTGAGACTTGCAACACCCGATGGAGCTACAGGGCCACCTCAAATGTGGTAAAAAAGCAGATGCAAACTGTTAGAGCTTTTATAAGTGATGTGAACAGTTAACTATTTAAGTTGCAAACATCCACACGATTGAGAAGCTAATGTACCCCATTCTCCTTCTCTCTCTCTTTCTCATTATTGTCACACTGTCTTATTCTTCTTCCAGGGGGCAAGTGAAAGTAGGTAAACTATGAAACATTTTTCCTTGATGAATATTCATATTTACTTTAACGCTTTCTTTCCAGTTGTGTTGAAAACAACGCTTAATTATGAAACCGATTTTCCGGAAAGTGAGAAGGATTGATATTATGGTTCTTTTCTTAAAAGATTGTCTTTCCCTTCTCTCTACTGCAAGTTTATTGATTTTGGGGGTTGTTAGCTGGATATGCATCAGTTTTAATGAATAACTTCTAGTCTTTTTATTTAGAAAAGGCTGCTGTTGCCCTCCAACCTCGAGAAAGAGCATTCGTTTTGTAAGGAGTATCTTTAAGCCCAAACTTGATCGAGCTTTTACAAGTTACCCCTCTGTTGTTAATGGGGCACATTCTACCAAAAAAGTTGCAATCGCAAAGCGGGTATTAATTATAAGTAAAAAACACCAACCTCCGCGAGCATGATTCTAGTCTTTGCTACATCCAGGGGAGTGGTAACCGTGCCGGCGATAGCTCCTGATATAAATCCACACAAGGCGAATTGAAAGCCCGTCAAGTTGGCAGTGGAGGGAGGAGGAGGAAGGTTTTGGTACTCGGTATCGCCTTGCGAATGCTGTTGGGCGAGAAGGAGTCGATGATGATTTCGACGCGCGAAGAAAGTCTTCAAGGCCTCCCAAATTGGAAATTGGATCAGAGCACAAGGGAGATCACGAACTATCGTACTGACATAACCCCGATACAGGCCAATCCAACCCTATAGAGAATCATATTTGTAAATGTAAAATTGGTAGCAATAAGAGCCCAATAGCCGGTAAGATTTATATGGATGAGGAAGCAATGTACGCCGAATCGTTCAGAGTTAAGGTAAGATATATGCTGGTAGATTGCAATACTCACTTCATGTTGAACATAGCCTCGAAAAATGGATCGAAGAGAATCAAATGGACGACTTTGAGCCGACTGCTTGACGTTCTCACAGGGAACCCACAACACCATTGAAGTCTGCAAAAGAGAAGAAATAGGGAATTTAAGCAGTGGTTAGCCACTATACTGAAAGCAACGAAAGATTTAGTATATTTCTACATTATAACATGCATAATTTTCGATGTTATACCTTGGTTCAATAGTTTTAAGTTCCAAATTTTCACACACAATTACCTGTAGAATTCGGAAATTCCATTTAAAATTTGAATATACGTATGCTGGTGGTAGTGCATCATTACTTTTCACGTGAAGAAGTTAATTTCGACCTGTTATCAAGCCGATTCGGATGACTTACCCCTTTGTTCTCAAGAACGGAGACATAGGCAGTTAGTTAGCCAGCCCATTTACTATCCCATCTGAATGGATGGATTTAGACACTTCATCGTTTTGAACTTGGACTGAGATGAGACTGACAACTTAACGGCATGGGATGGATGGATGTTGAACAAACCCAGACTTAACACGGCTAGTACATTTTAATATTGGAGGGATCATGGAAGCACCAGAAAACTACAATCTTGACCGGTAATAAGGCAACGAATATTTGCTTTATTACTAGAACAAGTCCGCAAATGGTTGGAAGAATAAATGAGCGTTTTTTAAAAAGCTTACGATATCAGCAGCAGCAGTTCCAACCATTGAGGAGGCCCACATTGGAAGACCGTTTTTCTGAGAAAGCTCCTTCGCCACCTCATAGAAGTAGAAGAATACGGCAGCTTAAGTAGACAGAAACAAGGAATGAATCACACCTAATTTGTAATGTTATCTCAAAGAGCTTCAATATATGTTGTACTAACAAGCAGGTGCGGATCCAAGAAGAACCATAGGAAGGCCTGCAAAGAGTTTTAGCTTGCCACAAGATGTAAATATGTTTCCAGAAGCCGATTGCAAACGCGTCTTCAATGTGTCGATAGGGTAGAGAGCAACATCCACACATAGACCTGCTGTAGCTCCAGCACACGCCTGCGATCCCCTCTCCCGATTCCAAAGATTAGCGCTATCAGTCGACTACAGTGTAGAGCAATATTTGCATGTTACGAGCCAAGCTAATGACCGCCCCGATGGAATAAAATTCTAGTGAACACTCCATTCAAATAGGTATAACAGAACACTCCCAAATGACAGGGAGAAATAGAAAACAAAAACGCGAAGTCAGGAAAGCATTTAAGGTTTATTTGGCAACTATTATGGACAAAATACGGGTGCCAGTTTGTTAGAACTGGAAAGGCAGTTCTACTTAAATTGTATAAAAGTGATAGTTGTGGGAAGCTATACAAAAGATGAGATTGAGAGTAGGAATTCAAAGGACCGAAGATACTTCAAATCTTAAGGACCTGGTATTACTGTCCGCTCTCGAGGAGGGAGGATATCAAGCCACATGTGTTTTGTAATGTCGTAGAGACCGAGAAAAATGGCTCCACCGAAAGACATTATGAAGAGACGAGGAAGCAGTCCCGCGAAGAGGCTTCAAAGAAAACAAAAAAGGTTTTATAATTCATTCAAATAAACAGTAATGTAATGTACAAAGACGGTATATGCAGAGTGTTCGGAATAGATTTGACATTCTTATCAGGAAAAAAGAAAAAATCGTTGATAGCAGCAACATTGAATAGATTTAAAAGAAATGCAATAGATAAAGAAATTACATTATCAGGAAAGGCTTCTACTCAAAGTATCCAAAATCAACGTCTATGACGGCTTCAACTCGGCTTCACTCATGCCCCAAAACCTCTAGCGAGCAGATTTTACACTTTTTCTCTGAAGGATCTCAAAAACTGGTTTCATTCTGCCCATTTTTCATTATCCAGAGCTTAACTAACACAGTGGTTAGCAATTCCACGCCGGAACTAAGCCACTCTTTCAAAAATACGGAAAGAGGTATCAGATCATCCACAGATTCGAAAGCCACGAAAATTTGAGGAGATTGAGGCTACGTGACTGGAGGAGTGTCCTTTAGACTCTATGCAAGCCAAGACTCCGGTTTTTCAGCACATTAAAATTTTCATCTAACTCGTGAATGTGCTTCAGGATGTTGCACTTTGTTCAGAAATTTCTTCGCCTTTAGGAGACAAGGATTTTCGAGGGCCTTTTGTTTGAGAAGTTGACCATGTGACACTTGTTTAATATAGAAGGAGCAAAGGCCTTCATGAGGAGACTGAGACATTCAATGGGCTGTGGCGACAAAGCCAAAATTCTGACGCCTAGGAGCAACCAGATTAGATCGCCTGTTATGGTGTCTTATTCTGTCCACATCAGTCTCGTTGTCTCCACTACAACTCTAGCTCATAGTGGATTGTTTTCAAGCTGTACGGTGGGCATTGAGCAGCGACAATAATCTCCTTATCTTGACAGGCCGGCTAAAATGGTAGTGATATAATTTATCCTCTTTCACAAATCGGGTGGACTCCAGTCATCATTCACTTTCGTTGTCGCCACGTGTAGGAATGAAGAAGGGTTTCAACTTTGAAAGGAAGCAATGTGCATTACCACCAGTAGAAAAAATAACCAAGCACTATTTTGTAAAATCTAACCCGAATATCCGATATATACTGATCAAGACAGTCTTCTAGTTACTCTCAAAAACGACATTGCCCTATTATCATGTCCTGATGAGAGATGACACAAATTTTAACAAATTAAGGAGAAAAAAAGGAGATGGGAAAGGAAGATTAGAGAGAAGACTAGGTCGAAACGGGGCAAGGGGAGGTGAAAATAAAAAACCTGCAGCTGCGCCTTCGGGGTGAAAGAGAACTCTTAATTTATTCAAGTGTTTGCAAGGGTAAAAAATTTTCCATTAAAACTGCTTGATTTAATATGTTGTTATAAAATAAATTTAGGAAAAATTGTAAGGCCAGACTTTCGAATTCCAACAGTCATTAAGTCATCATTTTCTACTTTATTCTATCATCTGCCCCCCCCCCCCCCCCCCACCACCCCTCAAACGACCACACTGGCTGTTCTTCGTTTGCACACACTTTCCAATTATAGGAGTTGATATAAAGGAACATACCCTGAGGCGCCACCTTCTCGATAGATGGTCTTCAACGTAACAAATACATTCCCTGATGCAAGAGGAGTTCCCTTCTGAAAAAAAGAGTAAATATTAAATTCTTCTACTAGCCCATTTGCAAAAAAAATGAACTACAATGTCACGACAATCATATTCGCCAGAAATAGCAAGGTCAAATTGCACACAAGACTTGCATCACAGAACTCCACATCTGCATATACGTAGCGCACAACGTCTGATCACAAGTTAGATCTCCGCGAACTTTTTCCACAGGAAAATATCTCGACAAAGCTACAGATAGCCACAAAGTGCTGTTTGCATTTAAAAAGATGATGTGGATTAGATGGCGAAAAATAAACTGCCTTTAAGTGTGGCGTAATTTAATATGGCTGTATATAAATATGATCAATAAGAGCGAAGCCTATGAGTCAATTTTACCAAGGAGTGATAGCGTGAACAAGTTAAAAAGATTCCATGATGAAAAAAATTATAAAGATATGTAAAGGTCCCAATTTATTAAAACATTGAGAGAATACGTCTAAATAAAGGTACGTATCTCGAATCTTATCCAATGTAATTCCAGCTAAAAGCCTCACAATAATCACAGGAATAGCAGTAGAGAGGGGAGTAAAGATAAGCCTGAAGACGTTCGGACTTTACAAAATGTGAAAAATGTAATAATTTGCCTACTACCATTTTCTCCTTGGCAACATTCACCACCAACAACTTCTCAAGTAGCGGTACGGGAAGTGGGAAAGTAGCCAAACACAATGGGATGTAGCCCCCGAAGAGAATTACAACACGGTGCCGTCAGGAAGCCCGTGTAAAGCAGGCAACAAGGGGACACATACACATGCGCGTCAATTAGGCTTGAAAAGGCTTCAAATCTATCTAGAGTGCTCTGTAGAAAAACTGCCACAAATGAATAAACAGCCAAGAGGACCATCACTTGATCTCAGGGTAAACGAAATGAAAATGAGGTTTAACCAAATATTCAATAATAATATTGATGCTAACCTTCACTTCTAATAACTAGCATCCAATGGACAATTTTTAACTATAAATCTATATCAATTGAGCTCAAGAAAAATGTACACTTTTAAAGGAATAAATCAACCTGTGTAAAACAATGGTACATCAGAAAATTTTGAACTTAACAAAGAATGGACGTTTCGCAATGACACACGCAATCTAAAATGATGGCGTGAAGTGAATTACCATTGAACGGCAGAAAGACAAATGTAATGAGATGACGTAAAGTGTTATTCAATTTCAGAAGATTTGAATTGGGTGGGGGTATCAACTTGGAAACCGAAATAAAGTACTGAAATTTTGAACAATAGGATACGACGCAGTGAACTATGTAAAATAGGTAAAAGTAGATGATTCTAGGAATAAGATGAAGTGGAACTTACCTTATTCCCTACTTTATGTAATAAGAGAGGAAAAAATCGGAGTAGCATGACCGACAACGGAAATACATCAACGATCACCAACTCATTAACATTGTGAGTGCACTTACCAGTGAAGTTAGGAGGGAGATGACGAAAGTTGAACATTACGATATCACCAATTGAGAACTGTCCTTTTTGAAAATATGGACAACTTAGTGCTTTCGAATTCAAACAAAGACGTAAATAAGAGCCAGACACTTTAACTTAGTGTTGGTCTGCTTCATTTCTTATTAGACTCACCTGTTATGTCTTAGGAAGGACAAAAGGCAAAATCGTCTCCTTGGGATAACAACTTAGCGTTGATAAATCGATATTTTGGATTTAGAATCAGATCTTACCTTGGCAAGCATAATACGCGTTTTGGCGACATCCATAGGTGTGGTAAAGATGCCCCCGATAGCGCCTGCAACAGCCCCACAAATGGCAAATTGCGTCTTGGAGAGACTAGGACCAACTCTTTCCTCCTTGGCAAGGGAGTCCACTTGGATAAAGCAATCCTTCTGATGATGTTCACGATTATATTGTTCCATTGTCCGCTATAGGTAAAGAGAAAGAAAGCGACTCTAAAATCGTTTCTTAAAAGGACTTAAACCAAGGCACGTATTAGGGTCACAATTCAAATGAAATACCTCGGCAATACAACTGAGATAAACCAAAACGACAGGTTGGACGACTACGCCAAAAGTGTGCATCATCACTGAATGGAAGCTAACATTTTGACTGCTTCCAGTTCGGATAAATGAACAAGTAGGATCGAAAGAATACATCTTCTAAAACGAATGGCTCTGCACGATTCCATAACTACTCATTATTTCATGAGCTTTGCATGAAAACTGGCATTTTCTTTATTAAAATTTTAATAGAAGCATTTAAACACGAACGAAATCAAATTCTATACACAATCACCGACTGAAACACCTATACAAGGAAAAGATACAGTCTCTAATACCATCTATAATGAAAGATACTCGATATAAGCGATGAAGAACAAACCCGGTGCAATATTATAAAAAGTAGCGATTACAAAAACAAAGAGAAATTAAAAGAAAGATACAAACAAAGTGACTGTAAAAGTTGTAATTTTAGATGACAAAAGATCCTATATAAAGATAAGGAATTCGTTACTTTAAGTAACTCCCAGATTGGATACTGAATGAGACAGAAGGGAAGACCCCGAGAAAGTTGACTCCAATAACCACGATAGAGACCGCGCCATCCCTAAAAATGCAGAAACGATGAGAACAAAACATTGATACTTACTTCTTCCTTTATGCTTTCTCGAAAGACGATTCTGACATTCAAATGAGGCTGAGTTTGCGTTCGTTGCTTGATTGTTTCAACGGGAACTCGAACAAAGTAGGCAACCAAGATGAAAAATAAGCCAACATCATGCCAGTTAGTATGGAAAATGGATGCACATAAAGGAATTCCGTGTTTACACCATCAACATACCACATCACCGGCGCAAGCGGAAAGCATCGAGGCCATCCCTAATGGAGCTCCAACATTCATACTTGCTTTCTTAGCGGTCTCATAGGTAACGAAAAACAGAGCAGCTGGAATTGAAATATTTGTAAAGTATGTGCGTGATTAAACAAATAAGCTCCGAATAGAAATCACCGACAGACCTCCAGGAGCAGAACCAAGAATAACAGCTGGAAGACCAGCAAAAAGACCAAGTCTTCCGGCTGTCTGAGGTTTTATCGCATGAGAAGCACTTTGAAGACGAGTTTTGATAGTATCCATGGGATAAACAGTTAAATCAACACAAAATCCAGCGGTAGCTCCGCCCAATAATGATGCAAGTCGCTCATGATCTGACAAAGAGGTTGGATTCATTTATTTTCTACTATAAAATGTTAAACTGTAGACTTAAATAGTGCATTTTGATAATTTTAGCTTAGCTTAAAAAGTGGAAAATGCGTGACAGACAGCGGAAAGTTAACTCACATACAAGAACTTGTGAAGGTCAAAATGCTTAGGTCACACTAGGGATTACTTGATTGGTAAAAATAAATGGATTTTTATTTGAGCATTTAATTCCTAATTTTAACTCAAGTTAAAATCAGGCAATTAGTACCTTTAAGTTATCACTTTGAATATGCTTATTTGTGTGATTTACTTTTTGTAAGCTTAATTATAGTATGTATTATAGCAAGCATTGACTTATCATTCTGATCAACAAAATTTTCATGGAACATTTTTGTAGCTAATGAAGTTGATATGGCGGTCTTGTCGACTGTCCTTGTAAAATATTAAATAATTGAACATTCAGATTTAAGATGAAGTTAATACTGCTCTTACTTTATCATTCGCAGTATCTTCTTTAAGTTAGCATAGGTCGAATCTATTTTTCCACGTACGCAAAAGTTTCAAGATGTGACACTTTTGGATGCTTGCAAGTTTACATTCTCACTATGTATTCTCATGCACAATCGTGGTTACTAAATCTGAATAAAAGCATATTCAAATAGCTGTCTGTACTTCGATGGAGTTGTCTCTGCCTGTTGTTAATAGTCTCGAAGATTTATTGGTGCCGTTTTATTAGTATGTGGAGCACACAACACCGTCACCGTTGAACAAAGTAATCTCATGCACACTCAGACAGACGCGAAGGTGGGGCCGTGCAACTTCGCGTAGGGAGTAATTGTGGTCGTGAGCGCGGAGAACTCACTTCCAACGGCTAATCAATAGTCCTCACCTGGCTTATTAAACCCGCCATATTAATATAATGACTAAGCTCCATATCCTTACACGCATCCGTTCACACACATCTCAAATAAAGGTGTTCCGTGTGATACCTCTGTTTCCTCTATAGCTTTGCGGTAGCTTAGCTGATTCTGAGAGGCTTTCCAAACGTAAGAGAATCTGTCATAGAGATTTCTGAGTGTAGTCAAAGCTTATTAGTGAAGCAATTAGCTACAATTATGCTCATTTGTCGTATATTTATTAAAATATTTTATGCCAACGTTTTTCACATAAATATACATTTTTAGCTATCTTATAAATGTAGTTGCAAATACCAGTTTAAGAGCTATTGGTGAAAATTTGCCCCTAATAAGTTTTTGAAGTACATTTTAGATGCTTTAATATTTGTAAATCCTAAGTGTGATTATCTACATGTTAAACTTCCCCATATTATTATTAGTAGTATCTAAAAGGATAAACACTTATCTTAGTGCCCTATGATATAACATTAGTAATTCTACTCGTACGTAAGACCGGAAAAAATGGAACATACCGAACCATAGACTGCGAAGTTAATCTAACTTAGTGAGCACGAGGACAAATAGGAGGGCTCTGCTATTCGATGCGCCTAACCACCAGCTCTCAGCAAGAAAGAAACAACAATGTCAACGAATCTCGCCGACTAAAGGCCATATACGAGACTAGTCCTCAATTGCAAGTCGTTCTGTCAAACGTTCTTGTCCACTTCCATCTTTGTGGAGTTAGAGGATTAGTAAACGAGTTTAACGGTTAGGATTAATATTGTTTGTGTCATTAATGAAACCTTGTGACTTTAGTGCAGTTCTGAAGTGTCCAATAATAATTAAAGTGGGTCAAAACAAGTCAGAGACGGTAGATAATATTGCACATGTTCCAGCCGAATTGATATTGCCATCATACTGCTGAAATTACTATTTATTAAATACTAGATTAGATGCTATAGTTGAAGGGTGGCTTACTTATATTCCAAAAGTAAGACATTTTAATTCGAACCTACATTCTATTGAAAATAGCATCAAGATCAACTTCCGCAACTTTCCGTGACATTTTTTATCACTTCAGCATCCAAACGAGTTGGGTTTGAGTAGCATTCAAAATTCTACAATTTATTTTAGTCTTATTTTTGGCTCAAATGCTGAAAGGACAGGAGTAAATGTCAAATCTTTGTCAAAATAACGC
Organism: Hymenolepis microstoma; assembly: GCA_000469805.3. NCBI lineage: Eukaryota > Metazoa > Platyhelminthes > Cestoda > Cyclophyllidea > Hymenolepididae > Hymenolepis > Hymenolepis microstoma. The sequence continues at coordinate 160,681 of LR215995.1, read as the reverse complement.
ATAAGCCACAAATTTTCCCTTGACAATGTCATCAACTTTAATTGCTTTTTCCTTGCTGTCCATTGTTTATGATAGACATCCAAATTTAAGTGAAACTTTTAATGTAAAATGTCACTGATAGATAGAACGTGATTCAAATTAAAATGGCATTACGTTAGATTAAATAAACAGAATCGACAAATCTATCAATAATTGTGATCTAATACGACATAAACATAGGAGGTAGATGTTTTATAATTCTGACTGAACTCTGGTGGGCCACCTCACAATAATGTCACCTCACTGATAGCACCACTGGTAGATTATACAACATCGACTTTACTGAAGCCCAATTTGTAGAACTTGATTTATACCTGCATCAGTATGCTAATACTATTAAGAAATTGATTTTTAATTTCTTAGGAAGTCCAAATTCAGCATCCTGCGAGTGCTTTCCATTCAGTTTGTATCGAAAATTACCTATGCATCATATCGTACTTGGGAATTTAAGCACTACTACCAAATCAGACGAACAAGCATGTGTGCATAACTAAAACCTCCTCCTAGACAGTAGTTGACCTACTCTATCTCCTACCACAGGCGACCAAAAGTATGACAATTAAAGGTCACAGAGCTTCATCCAGGCAATAAAGACACGCATTTTGACCTACAAACTCAATTGCTTGCCACGTAAATGAAAAATGGATTTTCAAAATCTGAAGTCCAACAGAAATGAAGTTCGTGTTTGACACCTAACTACTCACCCCCTCTCCGTGCCCATTAAAATCAGAGCTATGAGATAAATAGTGACAGAGCTTCACGCAGGATGGGAATCTCTGGCCATTCCCGCTTGACATGGCCAACTCAGCCAAAGAGCCTATTTTCGTTTCTAAGCCAGTGAAGGGAATTCTAAAGACAATGGTGAAATGAAAATCCACAAAATTTATGCGTACTGTGCTATTTCCCCATATATGAATACGTTTCTCTGTCCCCACAACGTTGGCTAATGACCTCAAACTATGATTAATTTCAAACTAACGTTTTCTTACACTGAAATAGTCGCATTTCACAATCTGTTAAAACTACGATAACGAGACCCCCCTAATACTGTGCCTTGATGTATTACCCCCTATGAGAGGAATTAAATTCCCCTCTACCCTTCCTTCTGACCTTAGAGCAGATTGGAGTTGATAAATTAGATACTTCGAATGATGGATTATGAAGATGCATTACCTTTTGTTCAATAAATTCTCATCAAGGTCCTTTCCAAAAACGAGACTTCAAGTTTGATTATTTAAGCACTTCCGAGTTAGGATATTATTTCCATTAAGACATGGTTGAAGCTACTAAAGGTATTTATCAAACCAGTTCTTTCATTGTGTTTAAGCATAGACGGTTAATCAGCTCACAAGAAGTACTATAATAGTTGAATTTCTGTCCGGTAGATATTTTGACGAAACCTCTTAATTCACTTACTAATTCCAGCCTTCATCTATGGTCTCTATTTCAAATTTACTCATTGATTTCAATTGAACCGAAAGATATTCGGACTAATTTTACGCGATTGAGGAGTATTATTATGAGCCTGCAGTGTGAAATTGCCTCCCTCCAAGTGTATTATTTAAAAACTGAAATAACACACGCCTTGGTATCATTAAGACAATAGGGCGGCTCTAATGAGGGAACTGTAGCGGATTAGCTACTCTAGTTAAGCCTCGACGGCGCTCAGAAATCTCTGTGGCAGACCTTCCTAATCAGAGAAGGCCATCGCGGTGATTGCGAGAAGGAATACGTATGGCAAGCGAAACGTTTATTGCAAATTATGTAAATTGAGAAACATGATTAGTCATCAAGTAGTTCTAGCATATTTCGATTGAACTTTAATAGCAATATATCTGAGCTCTGTTCTGCACGTACGGATTGCGTACGCCACAGAACAATAAAGGTATGACAAAGTAAGCCGAGCCTTTATGAGAAATCTCACCAAATTTTTCTTAGTAATCAGAAGTGCCCCCATTCGAGCCCGTGACTAAATAAAGGTCAAGATTTTGCCTTAAACAGGATGGAAAGTGTCATTTCTGTTGACCTCCTTCTATATTTGGTGAAGCAAACACGTTCTTATAGAGTACTTTTGAAAACATTAATGTAGGCTATGCTTTGGAATGACATGATATTGACTATTCAACAGTGACACTATTGAAAATATCATAAGCATGGACAGACGTTGAATCACAGAGACAAATTAATATCCATTGAGCCTTAAAACGAAATTATCCGCATGGGAAAACTCCCATACACCTTCCTTGAAAAAACTGGGTTTAGTATATGAAAAGTAAATTCTGTGTCAGTGTATAATTATGTAAATTTGTTGGAATAATAAGGTCGAATACTCTTACATCCAGTATTTAAAATAATGTCCCTTGACTAGTTTTTTTCTTCAGCAAAACCTTTTCTTGTGCCTAGTTTTAGCTTCGACTTCATTTTCGGAGCCTCTAAAAACACGTGGTTGCTTGCTGTTAGTTAAAGAACGGACAATTTGGTGACCTCCACAATGCTTTACAACTAATTCAAATCTGTTCTCTGGGAAGATAGCGAGGAGCCACAATTGGCGCATAAAAATGGTCGTTGATGAGGTCCCACAACGCGCTACTGAGTACCAACACTGAAGCACTATAGCCACAGGAGGGAGATATCACAGATATTACAGGCGGCACGATTAATTCACCTCAAAGAATGGAATTTAACGCAGATGTACAGTAACGATAAATGTCTAACGCTTTAAATCAGTATCAAAGATTGTGCTACGATTCAGCGAAGCTAATCCCTCTTCTGAGTTCTCCATTGAGAGCATAATCATATAATAAAGTTTATGGGCTCACTTAAAGGAGATTAGGAAGATAAGGGCGATTCTTCGGGTCAGTAAAGGACAAAAGCCTCCCAATGCAAAGTAGGTTGACTAATTGAGTTCTCAGAAGTGGTTACCGATATAAGGACAATCCCTTGTCTGCGAGGATTTTGTAGTGCAGTTTATAAACTTCTACCCTGTCTTCTTTGAAGCCTAAATGCAGATATGGAAGAAAATACTGGTTCAGACCTTGCAATTTGTTAACTTGAGGATATATTGGTGTATTGCAATGAACTTGCATGAAAGTGTGCATCGTCTAAAATTTATCAGCGAATAACGTCATAAAAATCAATGGCATTATATATAATCTCAACACATAGCATGATATCAAATAAAACTAGCATGTTCCCAAAATTGCACATTCAGAGCAATCCTTCCCGTTGATACCATCAATTCAGAAAATACCTAATATTATATGTACAGCGAAATAAATGTTGATGTGCAGTCCAGTAGACTATCGTAATTTGGTGAGACACTCGAAAAGAGCCAAGATGAAGGATGAGGGATTTGAGATCGTACCACCTAGTTCACTACCAAACTTATCGAAAATAGTGTAGATTCCATTATGGACTAAGTCTAAGTTGCTTAATGGACCTCCGCATTTCTTCTGAAGGGACAATTTCATACAGACTGCCATTTCCTGGCAGGTGGAAGCAGAGAAGCCCAGCCACATCAAGTTCTTGATATTTTCATTAAAACCAAGTTGAATGATTTCAAATTTTAGACTGAACAGATTGTATAAACGGGCAAACTGGCTAGCAAGAGATGGTTTAAAAAGGATTTAAATTAGTGGCAAACTACACACAACAAAAATATCAATAAGCTTATATTAAAACTAAAATTAAATGAATATCTCACCAGTATAGTGGATATATTCTTTCAATTATTTATAATCCTCAGATGTGAGGTCAAGACTTCACAAACTGCTGATGCACTGCTCGATATGATTCGTACCTAAATCGGTTGGCATAAGTTGCTTGGTATCGTAGAAAACTCCTAGCCAAGGCAAAATTGGTTCAGTCAAAAGTGGAAGTTTTGCTGACGCTGTTTTGGAAATCATTTTGTAATCCAAATTCAAATTTGAATCAGCTATTGCGATAACAAGTAAACGAAACCAACACTTTCTGAAAATTGAAAACCAGTCCTTACTCCTTTCGAAGGCATTGCGCAAACCGTCAGCTGCCGATTTTAAGAAATGCATGACGTTTCGTTGAACGGATTCTGATTCACGGAGCGCTTTTCGGACTCTTCCTGTATAAGATTTGTACGAGGAACCTTTAGTTGATTCTGGATTGAGCAAGGTATCATCCTTAAACGAAATGAAACATTCGTTTTTGTTTGAAAATTTGCCCTGTCGCCGCTGAATATTCACGCGGATTGGAAAGGTTTCCAAGTTCAAGTATATTTCTCAGAGTTGAACATGAAGAAGGTGAGAAAGAGAGAGAACGTATTTGCCGTTGTATTCTCTGTTGTGTGGCAGTCGTAGAAGTCGAAGCTAAAGAATTTTAAATTTTAGAAACTCATTTTGCTATACGACTGTTTTTAATCTTAAATCGAGAAAACCTTGAAAACCTGCCCTGTTTCCTTCTTTTCTTCATTGAGAAGAAAAAATGGGATGAATAAGCGGATCGGGGAAATAATTGGACGTGATCACAGCCAAAGGACACAAAAAAGAAGGAACACGCACTAGCATATTTGATACTGGACTTTAAAAGAGGTCATTTGATTCTGATTGGTGTATCGATTCAACCAATAGTTCGTATTATAAACTTTCTATAGGAGCGATGATTTTCCTATGATTAGAATTCACAAATATTTGAATTGAGCAATTAGTAGCTCCTAATCATCACTAAGAGATGCGTTAAAATTGAAGGACATCTAAAAGACGGAATCAAAATAATTCGGATATAAATGAAGTAAAACTTGCAGCAGTAGAGCACCATTACATTCTATTTGGTATTAGAACTACTCATCCAAACGCAGTCTAATGTTGAAGACCTCCACAGCTTTACCTTCATCTCAGTCATGATGCTTTTGTGTTTCCGACTTCGATTTAACTCAAATGAGTTCTACTTAGACGTATTCGTCTTTTGAAGATGTTGAAAATGCTATACAGCTTTTGAAGAAGAGATCTCGAAAACGCCTTTCTAAAATGAGCTTGAGAGTTATAGTCAGCTAAGATTGAAAGTCGAGAAATAGAGCAAGCATCCGAAATCAGAATATGAACTAACTGAAAGTTAAAAACTTTAAAGGTCATTTGAGCACTGTATATGTAACCACAGATATTAAAAATCCGACCAAAGTATAGATTTCCTGAATGAGAGTGTTTGAGGGACCTTTAATAGGTAATTTAGGCTCTGATTGTCTCCCTCTCAATTTATAATTTCACACTCAAAGTTGCATGTTGCTGTAGGAAAATGAATTGCTTAGCTTTTGGTGTATTAAAGATTAGCATTTAAATATCTTCATAAGTTACTTGTATAAACACTTTTCAAGCATTTGTCGATAAATTTTGTCGATAAACATTTGTCTCTCATGTTCGCACATTGTGCTCACCGTGGTGCATCGAACATTATCGTGTAGCTTAGTAGGATACGCCAATGAACACGGGCATTTTGAGTAGAGTTGCCCAGTTCAGCTGATATCCTGAAAAATTCAAAGCTCTGAATATCTTATAATTGAAGTTATTACCATCTCTATTCGATATGTCCGGATTTTCAACACTATCGAAACCAATTGCACGTTTCATCAAATCAAACCCGTACTTCAGTCGAGATATTTTAGGGATCTTTTGATCAATTAGATGTGGTGTTGAAGAGAGGCCGCCGGCATAATACAGGTTTATTAGGCTCGTCTTTTGAACACCGATGTCTTAAAAGGCAAGTCAGGATGTTTGGTTTATGTAAAAAAGAACAGCTGTGTTCAGATGGTTTCAAATGAATCTTCGCCTCCTGCCACCAATATAAATTAGAACTGGGATAGTCAATGTAAAACAAGCACTAGAATGTGAAATAATGGCCTGAATTGATACCTCCTTCAAGGTAAAAGACGTGATGAAATGATCATATTAGTTGTCTCACATTGGCATGTCCGTCCTTGTGACTGATGTTGCAATATCAAAAATCGTTAAAAGAAGATTTTGCTGAGAAAGAAAAGTTCAGTAGGAAATTCTTTTACAAGTGAGACCATTTGTTTAGTTGGGCCCAAAACGGTAAGCTTATAGAGTTGGGAATCATTGAAGGGCATTCGAGTGGAGGTGATTGGGGAGAACACAGTTGAGCAAAAATGATTTTAGCTTAAATAGCCCTAATCGGGGCTGCGCAGAACAAAAAACTAAGAAATGCAGGAGATTCTGACGACTGGGATGACATCAATAGGACTTGAGATAAACAGTATGCAGCAGTGAACGTAGCTCCACCCAACTTGCCTGAAGGTTCATCACTATTATTACCGCCCATAAATACAGGATCCTTTAAGGGAGCAAGCTAATACCAAATTCCCCCAAGAGCAACAAACATGCCAACCGGAATGGCAACATTATGAAAAACAGAATACGCGAACAGGAATAACTTATTGATTTCTTGAGAAGCATTTCGCATAACCGCATTTCGAAAATAATCAACTGCCCTAATTGTTCATCTTTGTCATCAACTTTAAATTCCCGGTTGATTACGTGGATGTACACTCGCCGAACGATTAGAAGAATATATTTTGTTTTAGTGACACCTAGTTCTTCATTTTACATTTGCTGAACTTGACGAAGTGTTGTAATAAAATAAAAGAAGAAATCCTTTTGATCACCTCAGTATTGCTTCATTGTGTTCCTGATTTTTCCTCACAAGGAATCCATTTCATCCTGATTTTATCTAGAAGGAGCTCAGAGTGATCAATGTTAAATATTTTTCTCTGAATACGCATTAAGATTTGCAAATTGTTGATTATTCATGGCCAAATTCTACTATCGGCGTTATTTCCAATAACGACTGAATGAAAATATAATGCAAAGAATATTTATTTTCCAAAAAAAATCTTTATTGATGCAGAATAAAGTTAGCTGGCCTCAACAATTAGATACCATTTGGACTAGGAACAGGTTAGACCAAACAGATTTCTAATATTACTTGAAGTTATCATTCAATGTGACTAGATCAAAGGCTGAAAAAGTAGTTTTTTCACTTGGAGCGTGATTGAACCGATAGAGATATTTAAAATACTAGATCTTGGACCATCGTTTATGAGCTTTTTCTATTCCTTCGGACAACATATTTTATTGGCCTAGAAATTACGCTGTTCGAATTTCGGGATTGATTGTTTTGACAAGGAGGACTGAATAAATAAATTTCATGCGCATTCAGACAGACCCAAAGGTGTGGCCGTGGTGCTTGTCGCATAAGAAGCGCAGAGACTCTCAGCCAGCCACCAATCAATAATCCCTGCATTACTTAACAAACCCTACATAGTATTAGGTCTGTAACTTTGCTCCCGCCGTATTTTTAAATTTGAGGCTTTGTTAAAACAAAACGTTTACATACATTAAGTTTCAAATTATTGTCCATCGTTAGCTACCACTTCGGTCCATCTCTCGGGCAGCAGGCGAATCCCACGGTGAACAAATTTCTCATCTTTCGATAAGATCCATGAGTCGATCCAATTTTTCACTTCTTCATACGAGCTGAAGTGTTGATCAGCCAGACCGTGTGTCATTGAACAGGGTGAGTGAGGTGAAAATCAGACGGAGCAACATCTGGGGGGGGGGGGGGGAGGGGTACGATGGCGGGTGAGGTAAAATTTCCCATTTCAACGTTTCGAGATATGTTTCCCCTCACCACTTTGGCCCATCTCGTGAGGTATAGCATTATCATGCTGTAAAATGTCCCTATCGTGCCTCTCCTTGTACTGTGGCTGTTTTATTCTAATGAGCACGGCTCAGGAGCATCGATTGCATTCTATAACGCTCACCCGTGATAGATTCAGACGGTTTCAGAAGCTCATAGTAGAATACGCCAAACTGATCCCACCAAACGCAAAGCATTACTGACTTTTGAGCCATGGATATTCGGCCGAGGTGTTGATGTAGCAGTATGACCACCGGACAATCCCAATGATTTTCCGCATCGCTTGGGGTTATTTTAATGTACTCTCTATTTGTCCCCAGTAACGATACGATGGAGAAATCCCTTTCACGTTTACCTTTCCAGTAATTGTTCACAAGCAAACAAACGTCGCTCCACATCTCTTCTGAGTTTCAACTCGTGGGATACCCAATATCCCAATATCCTTCTTTCTCAATCATTTCCAACTGTTTCAGGCGTTTTGAAATTGCTTGCTCACTGATACCCACCCAATAATTCTGATAATTCTTCAGCTTGACACGAGTCTTCATTAAGAATCGATCGCCTCCAATTCTGCCTCCACCACTATGCCGGTATTCAACGACAGCAAAATCACAACTCACCACTTTAATCGTTGGAACCATTCCCACCGACACATTCTGTCACTAATAGCCAGCCGTGTTACCATAAGTATCTGAGATAATCCGGTGAGCCTCAGTCGGTCCGCATATTTTTTTCATATTGATATAAAAAGCAATGCTTCCCGCAAATTACAAAAATTCGGTTTCAATTCGGACATATTTAATTACAAATTTTATTATTATGCAAATACATAGTAAGTTGTATTAAAGTAGGGTTATATTTACAAATGTCAAAACAAAGTGTTCCAAATCTGTGATTAATATATTTCAACTACTACCGACTACTACCGTCATCTAATTGAAAACGGCGGGAGCAAAGTTGTTGACCTAATACCAGATTGATCCTTCAGTGCGCTTAGTATACCAGAAAGTATTCACAAGTCAAAAACACTTTTTCCTTGGTTTTTAATTGCTCTTCCCATGATCGCAATATGAATTATTTCAGAATTATGAAGTAAAAGGGGAACTTTACCGGATTTGTCACTAGAGTGTCTTACTTAAATCGAATCACTTACAACACTTGTTCAAAGTTCAAAAGTTGCATTTAGTTGAAAACGTTGGAAGTTGTCACTGGCATTATATTCAATAGCATGTCCAGAATATCATGAAATATGAAATTCGACATTAGCATTAACCTTCCAACGGTACATTCTGGAAAAGATATTTACATTTCGATAAGTTCCTTGGGAAATTCAGATCACTTCAATCTTGTAGGTGGGAACGCCTTAAATCACCTGAATCTGATTGCCATCTATATTGTGTGATGCATGAACGTTGATTAGAAAAAGGTTATTTTGAAATCCACAGTATTACACGGTCTCCACAATTCTTACAATGGCTCTTCAACACTGGCGGTAGTTACATTTTTGTGAGTGGCAATGGTTGCAACCATTTACTTTCCCAGTCAAAGTAAACTATAATTACGAGTTCTGAAATTGTACCTTGCTTTAATTCTCAAATTTAATCAAATAAGACTTCCATTTTAAGTCTTATTTCTTTGAAAATAAACTGATTTGAGTGTTTTGGAGCTAATTAAAATCCCATTAAAAGAGACAATTTCAAATCAAATTATTTTACATCTTAGAATAATGTCAGTCTTCTAGAAAGTTGCTCGAAATTCAAAAATTCACTGTTCGCGATGTTTTTATTTGAACAGTTGAATACCACTATAAGTACGCAGACAAGGAAGGTAGGGAGTGATGTGTCAGAAGATTGGAGCTCTTTTAACAACTATGGTGGATGAATGTATAGAAAACATAACGGAACTTCAAATAGTTCGAAGTAGGCTTGCACAGTTTGCATTTGGGTACTATTTATCAATTGATTTCCATCAATCTTAGAATCGCCGACCTGATCATCCTTTTGTCTAGTGGAACCTGACTATTCCAAAGACCATGCAAGTTCGATTATCTGAGATCGTCAATACAATTTAAAATGTTTCATTTGCTTGATTCAGTTCGCGTGTTTAGCTTACATCTAGACAAAGGTTTTAAAAACATGGTTTAAAAGGGTAACTAGAGTTCTCAATGTTCCCTAATCCTTATTCAATTACATTGGAGAATAAGTTTCAAGACATTAAGAGGTGAGGGGTGAGAGGGGGGTGTGGGTTGTTGGGGTTGGACTGATTTTTGTGGATATTAGAGCTGCCTTCTAACTTCTCGGTGGGATGTTTAACGACACAGCTCTAAATTGGCTGATAGTGGAGTGGATTAATTTCTCAATTTGGATGAATTGGCAGCTACACCGCTCTAATCTTCATTTTAGTAACTGTTGGTTTGAGATTGGAGGTCACTTCAATGATAAACACTTTATTTGAGTGATGGCTTTCTAACTTACCCCCCTTCAATTGTACACATGAATTTATGGCAGAAATCTCTCTATTAAATTTGAATTAGAAACACGCACATCCACATTCAGATGGAACGAACAGGCATGCACAGACTGAATAGGCATTTGATTAAGAGCAAATTCTTAGAGATGCAAGACTTGCTCATATTTTCAGATGAAGAAGCGACAAAAAAATTTACAACGTGAAAATAATCACTTCGGCTGCCTAAAATAGTTGTAGAAGTGAGGAACATGTGTAATCTACTTCATTGCCAATTGTTTCAAAATTGGCACTCTATGGGGCAAATAGAAGTGAAGACCTACACGCTTCTTTATGAAAAGTCTGCTTAAGTTTGTTACGTGTCAAAAAAAAATAAATGCAAGAAATCGTCGGAAATGCTAATCGATTCACAATTTTCCCATAAACAAAATGAGTGCAACTCCAGTACGCTGCAACGAATGAACGGTTCATTGAGTCTACAAATCTCATAGGTTCAACACCGTTCAGATTTCTTGCAGTAATTTTAAAAATTGTCTCCTTATCACTTGTAATGCAGCTGTGTTGATGAAAATAAGATATTGATGTGGCAGTTAGGTGGAAGCAGAATTTGATGACAGTTCAGAAGGTGGTTCTGGTCTTTATCTCATACGGAGAATAAATACATTGTATTTTTTATTGCAGAGTTTATCAATGTCATCCCTAACTCCACCCTGCGTTCCTGAAAAGGTGAAAATGAGCAGAGAGAGAACGCCAACGAGTTAATCACACGATACAGCACTATTGTGCAATCTTAGTAGGGGTGGAGTGATTTTCGCTGTTGGTCTTTGAGTCCGCCCTTAGTTATGATTTCATCCAACCAGTTGAGGGAGACAAGGTAAGTGAGCGAAAACTGGGTGTCCACGTGCACACACACAGCCTCTTATTTTGCGCATAACTGTGTAGTTCAGCCAGTCTATCAATGCAACTGCAATTTCGATCAACATTTCCTGTCTGCAACCACATGCGGCTGCACATATTCAGTTTAAAATTGGTCATTCATTTACCTCTGACCTACAACACGTCATCTTCATTCCAATTGCTCACTTCTTCGCTCATAAAATGGCTTCGATTTGAGAGTGATCTGTGAAAGCATATATCCAACAGTGAGAAATGTGAGGAGTATGATTGCACTGTCAATTTCTTATATGCTTAAGTAGTATTCCGGCAAATACAACACTGGATGTTTGGTAATCCATCAACTCAAATTTTCCACAAATGAGGAAATGAACCGACAGTTTGGTCAATCAGGAGGACAAAATAAGACAAAAGTAAAAAAATTAATTCTTAGTTCGCAGATTATCCTAAACTAACTAAGAAGTCGTGTTATTCGTGTCAAAGATATTGATTTAAGCATTAATAATTAGATTACAGTTTTGATGGAAACACGAACACTTCCAAAACGCACAGCTTCAATTTACTTTTCTCAATTTGGACAAGTCCTCTCTTTAATATTTTCAGAAAAAGGAGTCCATATGGAAATTTTGGCTTAATAGAAAATAAAATAAGTTGAAAAAGAAATAAAGGATAATGGCTTTATGAAAGACTAATTCATTTGAATTACCTTCGTTTGATCAAGTCCTGTTTTAAAATTCTTTCAGAAGTTGATCGCATAGGCAAATTGACAAGCGCTACTTAAGTTATTTCAGTATTTCAGTCCTTACTATCCGTTAAATAAGTTAAGAAAATGTTTGAAATAAAGGGCACTTTTTCAGTGAGAGAGTTGTATTATAGATTTTGAGTCCTAGCAGGTCGCACTAATCTAGTAATGAGTACAGGATGGTAATTTTTGACTATCCTTGGCTTAACTGTGAGAAAGCTTGATATTAGTATGATATTCGTAATCGATTGATCAGTATACGATCCCGTAAGGCATAAATCATATCAAATTGGTTTTCTTTACCATTTCCCATGATAAAATCATCAATAAGCGCGGGCAATAGGAAAAAGCTGAAAACCTAGACTAACTATTTAAGTAATTTTTCGATTAATCAGGTCTAAATAATATTGACGTCCGGGATAAAAAGAAAATTTGTAAACTCCACTCTGACCCCATGTGCTCCCGTCCAACTTCGAAGAACCGGTTTCTTGATTTTAAACTCTGCTTATGTCACAAAAAATTCAAACTTATTTCTTATGCGTCAATAATCTGCTCGAAACAACCATCTTGCAGCTATAGCAGAAACCGAAACTACAGAAGTATTAAAACAAATTATTTCCTAAACTTACTTTTCACAATTCACTACATTAAGTAACTCCGTAAAAAGTTGATGCTGTTGCAATCCTAATCAGTGATTCCCTGCTTCACTGAAATGAAATTCGAATTGTAAAACAAAAGGTGTAATTGGATGTACCCCTTATAGATTCCTAGAAGTCCATGTAAAATAAGAAAGAGTTAATCAGACCAACTGCTACTTCATCACGAAAAGTAGGGTAGGTTCTGAATGCTGTGTACACAGGTGACGGAGACTGATCTCATAGTTTGGAACTATTTCACTGAAATGACTCCGGCCTTTTAAGTAGGAAGTTCGCAATCTCCTGGTTTAGAACGCTACCTCTACACAACACTTTTTCTCATTCGCTCCCCATTGAAACGCTTCAGTAATCCTTTTCGTGAACATAAGAAGCAATCTCTAACATTTTGATTTCAAAATTTACGATTTTTTAAAGAGAATTAATAAATTTAAACCACTCCAAAAGAGAGCGTTTGATATGCAATTAATTGCATCGATTTAATTAATGAAGTAAAATTATCTGATTGATGTGCGCTAGTGAAAAGTTTCTGTCAGCTGAATAAAACTACCATCATTTTTGCATCCTCATCTTTCAAATGTCCATTTGACAATTTTCCTCAAAAGAATAATAATTATGCAGTGTCTTTATCTCTAAGCTTTACATTTTGGCTATCTAACACCTGATTACTGAGCTTCAATTCCCCATACCCCCGATTAACCACCTCCAATCCTTTCCACATTTCCAACGCATTTATGCCCATGCTTATAAAAGACTGACTGCTTTCGGTTTTCTCCAAATGTCCAAAAAGTACTTTTAGACCTGAGTTGGTTCTCTTGACTTGGCACATTACAAATCCATTTCTTTTCCTATGTCGTTTTTAAATCTCATAAGACTCTAAAACTTCGCTCAATACGTTTGAGTAATGCGCCAAATATACCAAGTGCCTCATTTTCACACTAGGTGATATCGATAATTCCAAATAATGAATCAAATTAATAACAGAAAACGTGCTGAAAGATAAGATATGAATACACCAAATACCGTTAATAAAGCTAAAAGGAGGTTTAAGGAGAATTGCTACGATAGAAAATATTTAGTACCATTATAAAACCATCCAAGTATTCCACGCGTCTGAGGTAAAACAGGCGAGTGTTTAAACTTGTAAATTTGAAAGCATACTCTTCCATAAGATGAAATTCAGCAAGACCCGTATCAGTGGTTACCGATGGATATTCCGATATTCGTCAGCAACACAGACAAGATTGTAGATTTGTTCCTCTTCCTCTACCGACAGGTCATTTCCGCTAAAGGAAGCATCTGTTGCATAATCTACTTCATCTCTACCATGGTCATCAAATGTACTCTCGTCTTCAGCCGCATCGGAAATATCATTTTCATCACAAGAACACTCAAATTAGTTTTTGTGCTTTTGGCGAGCACGGTACTTTCGATTTCTTTGTATTGTCTTAACATAAGCATTATTACGCCTTTTTACGGGATTCCTTTATCGACTTAATCATTCACGCAATGTACCCGTTGTTATCTAGGTTAAAAATAAAGTGAAATACACTTTTATTTCTACTTTAAAAGATTGGCTTAGTATGAAAGGAGATGGACTTTGATGCCATACGAAGAAGGCTGCACTTAAAGTATGACCAGAGGGAAACAAGATTTATTAATTTTTAATAAATATTAGCTTCAATCTAAGAAATTAGAGCAACAATAACAACGGCAACAGCATTCAAATCGAGGTGAAGCGCAAAATATGCGTACACGCGCAGTAGACAATTTGACGAAGCACACCAACACACACACATTTACGCAAGGGAATATTCACTCAGGTCAACAAATGTGTTTCAAGCAAAATGAATGATGCCATGAACAAAAGTAATACGAAGCCTACGTATAGGCAAGCAGGGTTGTAAAATCGTTCCCTTTTCTCTACCGACAGGTCATTTCCGCTAAAGGAAGAATTTGTTGCATAATCTACTTCATCTCCACCATGGTCATCAAATGTACTCTCGTCTTCAGCCGCCTCGGAAATATCATTTTCATCACAAGAACCCTCAAAGTTGTTTCGGCACATTTGGCGAGCGCAGTACTCTTGATTCCTCTGTATTCCCCTAACATATTCTCCATTGCGCACAATTTTACCTGATTCCGTTTTTGTCTTTCTTCTGCATTTCTTTCTTCTAGCCATCATTTGGCGTTTTGCTCTCTTTCTCCTTGCTTTCATCTTTCCACTACCAACCTATTGATGATTAAGAAAGGCAAATGTAATATTATTCAGCCCTTCGAGATTAACTTCGATGGGACCCATTTACTTTGAATGATAAAACTCAAAGCACATCTTTCTATCTGTATTAATCCTTCGCAATATCAAAAGGCCCAGCAATTATGAGGTTCTGTTAATAGTCTATCTGCGCAGGTATGACTCTAGGACAGTCATTCATGCTATCTGAGCATTTTAGACAGACATTTCAATGCGTCCCAAAAATTATTATCCACTGCAAGTGGCAAAAGATTTTGCAAAAAGCATTCAATCACGTTATTCCCATTTAAAATGCTTGAATAGAATGAGCTGAAGTGATAATTGTAATTATTCTCTTTGAAAAATAGGAAGAATAGCTTAGAAGGCAGAATTGCATGAAAGCAAACCTACTGGATTTGGGACTGGAGACAAAACAATCGTAGCTTCATTTGCTATCTGTATCACTAATTCATCCATTCTCTGTAGCTTTATAAATTTTTTTATTGATATCACCAAGCAGGGTTTTCGTTCCTCATTCTTCTGCATTCCACTTGGTTGTGGAGGTGGTTGTAACGCACCGCATCTCCTTTGAAATATATTCATTACTATAAGTACATTCATTATTCTAAGAGAAATGTAAAATACTATAAAATTCAGTTACAATGTGTTGATTTGCAATAAATTTTCTCAAATGATACATTGATATTAAATGTATTAAATGAGATATCATCAGATGGTCATTTTAAACAGGGCAAATTTCGAAGGGCTGAATAGTGTTCTATTTGCCTTTTTTAAACACTTACAGGTTTGTAGAGCAAAAAGAAGAAAGCAATTGGAAAAGTGTGGAACGACGGGTGAAGACGAGAAATAAGAAATGTAGAAGAAAGACAAAGAATGATATCAGTAAAAGTGGGCAAAATGCAAAGTGGAAGAAACGCAAAGAAGGAATCAAGTAAATCCAGACGCAATACAAAAAAATGAATACAGCAGAAGAAAGAAATGAAGTAAAAGTAATCAATTCAAACGATGTGACCTCAAATTTCGAAGATTCTTTCTCCAAATTTTAATCTGTAGAAGATTCTAAATCGGTCTTCGTTGGTGATAAGGAAGAATTACTTGTGGAAGGGGAATAAAGCTCTGACAAGGTTTTCCGATATTCCTCAATTGTTATATATTTGTAAGATTTGAATTCCCCTCTTTCTAAGTATAATTCTTCCTTACTGCTATCAGCGTCCATGTGTTCCAACGCAGGTTCTTCAACAAAAGCGACTCGCCTCCTTTCACCTTCAAAGCAATCACTTCCCCAAAGTAATGAATCAGATGCACAACCCATTTCGTTTATTTTATGGTCATAAACTTTCATCTCGAAAATGTCATCTTTTTCTGGTGATTCCTCACTGTGAGCGCGGCAATTTCGATTAAAATCTGAAGCACGCCCTTTTTTAAGGGCGTTGCTACTCTGTTCTATATTAGGTTTCTTGGCTCTCACACTAAATGAGTCTTCTGCGTTGCTGTTCGCAGACAATCTTTCTTGCAACTGAACCAGTAGAAGGTAAAAGATCCGTTAGAAAACTTAGAACAAGGGATATCAAGGGGTATTTAGCAATTAAAAGTAACTCTAATCACACAATAAACTTTAACTGATTTGAACTAAGACCATCTTATAATAACTGAGTATTTCCACGGAGGTTAGCTTTGGATATTGCTGGCATTAGTCACATTATAATGAATTTCAATGATGGGGTAGACGGCCTTAGCAAAGTCATAATTTAACGTAATGAATTAACCCAGCTCCTCAAACTCTTCAAACAATCAACAGTCTCATCTGATCTCTCCTTTCCTTCTTTGAAAACTAAGCCAATGGTAGCACTACAACAGACATCAAATTTAAAAATAAATTATTAAGGATCTAGAAACTCGTTGAGTCAAAAGAGAGTTATATTCAAGAGTAAATGGTGTGCTGCTTAGAAAGAGCAAGGAAGATACTAAAAACCTACCTTCTCTTCGGATAAAACTGCATCGCAGTTACTTTGAAGTTCAGGAACAGGAATGGGACTCAAACACTCCTGTAGTACTATATCCGTCGAAGAAGGTCGTTTTAAAGGCTTACAATGATTTTGCAATGAGGACGTCTCTTTAAAGCCACTCATTATGTTGATGAAATCGAAATTAATGCAAATTCGATCAGAAGTTGCCCTCGATTCAAACTCCTGGAATAGTATTCTCACAACTGAGTAAAATTTTGATAATATTAAGCGATACTCACTGGACTCACTCGCCCATTTTATTACCTTTGAATTCTAATAATTTAATTACTGATGTGAATTAAGTACTTTGGAATGAATTTTATGGAGTTAAAATGAGATCATTTAAGAGGGGATATAAAGCAAGAAAGCAGAACTATTTTTATTTTGAGTGGTTACAACACGTGGTAACGAATTATGCGAATTTCCATAAATATAAATAAATAAAGACAGATGTTTACTGTTTTTCTTTCCATTTGGCAGCCCATTCAATATATGCTTTTATGACACTTCTTCAGTCTTTCAAGCTCAATGCCTGAGACTCTTGAAATAGTTTATTACCATGCATGTACGCACTGTAGAATTGGAAGTTATATTACTTTCAAAAACTGCTGTCTTCAAAGGCGATATGGTGCTCTGGAATTTCTCAATTATTCTGGCAACATCATCCATTTTTATAAAACAAGTTCAAACTACTATTATTACTACTATTACTCAACTAAATGTTAGTAAGTAAGAAGTATTCCAAAGAAGGTCATTGTCCAAATATCCGATTATCGTAGAATTGGCATTGAAATTCGAAGGCAAATTTGATAAGCTGTTAGTGCAGGCTATGGCTGAAAAATTTGTTAAACTGCCCAGTCGTGCCAATTTGTGGAAAGGTTAACCACAATGTGAAAGCTGCATGTTGAAATCTACGGACAAGTGATTATGGGGCACTTCATCCACATTAATTAATTACATATCTGAAAAAATCACTGTTCGATTTTATAAGCAATTTAAAAGAAAAATAATTAAAAATTCGATTCCTTGAAAATGCTCTGCTGATCATCACTCGAAGCTGCTTTCAAAGTCATCAATGTTATTGTATACATACCAGGTGGATGTTGGAGACAACATGAAGGCATTCCCAAGTGAAGCTCTGGCTGAACAAACAAAACGGCAAAGTATCAAAAATCTCTTATAATGTGAGCACTCACTAAGACAAAGGAGGGAGTATTGACTTTCATACTGCCATACCGTTGATTCGATAAGAAGATCTCAGTAGCATAGCCGCACTTAGTTGCGTCGTGCCCTCCACACGTCTAGGCCTATGAAAACACAGTTGACTGTGCTCTATTTGCATGAATATTTTGTTTGCAATGGAAAGACTTAGTGCTTTTGAAATTTCTTGAGTAATCCAACGCTGCCAAAAAAATTTTTTTATTCTTCGATAAGTCCACAATAGTATGCAAAAACGGAAGCTGCCTCGCTCCAAATTTATTCAAAATTTATTTCGAACTGCACATTTTGTCAATTAGATTGAATACACATTTTATAGCCCTCAAACGTGATTTCTTCTGCACACATATTTCCAACACCCTGATCTCCAAGCTTTAGTTACAGAATTTTAACACATCTTATTTCACATGTTCACCATCTTGCGACACTTTCCGTGTTTTTCCCTATACACACACAAATATTATATAAGCTGAGAATATTCATTACTAGAGCGTCAGCAAAACGGTTATGATGTTGGCGTATTATCGTCAAACCGAGTACAATAGTAAAAACTAGATCGGAAATATAATCAAGTAATGGTAGGAATTGAATTTAAAATTCAAATTGCTTCATTGCACGAAGTCAATTTCAGAACACACATTTGAGTGAATTGGAGAAAGCAGACAGTACAGTACAAGGTGCTTTCCCAATTTCAGCTCCTGCCTTCAATGCTGGGGATGGACGACGCTGGTCCATTTAAAGCACAGGAGAACGTCGAATTCTATTCCCAACTGGTGCATCATCTGCCTTGGCAGTTGTTTTAAACAATTTATTATCCGCGTTGTTTCCTTTAATTGTGACTCGTATATGGTATATCGAGCGGTGATTTATTCGTGAAATTTGCAATTCGGTATTTACATTAAAATTTCGCAAAATTGACATGACGACACTGATTAACTAATTATTTATTTGTTAATTGTCACATAATTGCACTCTAACTGTAATCACGCTTAAGGTGTTTACATATGCACTGTAGGCGACGAGGGTATATTTTTCAGTTCTTCCATGAATATGTTCACAATTCCATCCTTCAAACGAGATGGTTCATAGGGAAGGGTAAGTGATACTTGAAATATGTCCGCTTCCATAAAAAGTACATCTATGATGAAAATACTGCTCTTCGCCTCTGCTTTCAACGGAATCAAGAAATATAATTTTTTCAGCCCGAGGGCTTTGTTTTTCCGATCTAGTTCATAAATGCCAGCATATCTGAAGTAGAAATATATTTATAGATAAAGGTTTTTAAAATAATAAAGACTACAACCAGCTGTTTTCTATTTTGAGAGATTTTAAAATTGTTTTCATTCATTGAAAGTTACTATAAAAGTGCATTTTCAGATTGATTGTGATATATCCACATGAAAAATTTTTTATACAAAATGAATGCTTAGAAGAAAAGACATACTCATCATTAAATAGGCACGAGAAATAGATTTCCGATGCCTTTACTGAACACAGGTATCTTATTTTATCTTCTTGAGGAAAGCAAACAGTTTCCCAAATTGTGTCTTTGGTTGTCTTTGTAACCCAGGTGTGTCCATACGTTGTTTCCCGTATAATTAAATGTGCCCATGTACTTTTTATAATTGATTCGAGACAATCATTAATATAACCTGATGCAATATGCGAAGAATTGCAGAAGACTTCAAGAAAGGAGAATAGAGCAGTAAGACTTTATATAAAAACAGAGCAAATCATTGAAATTAGTTCCAATCAACATACCTAATGGATACTCATTGTTTAAAACTCTGAGTACTGGTACAGTTGGAGAACAAGCTAAAGCAGAATTTGCCAAGAAAAACAAACCCACATGCAAGAATTTCAACATTATTAATTAGTGAGCGATTTTATTTAAGGCGTATTTTATACCTTAAGCAGCACATCTCATAACCTTTCCCCCTTTCTGATTGGTTAATTTTGCAAAATGTTGTAGAGTAGTTATCTTCTTTTGAAAAAAATATTCATATAATTGAATTCAGAATCGAATGCTCTTTATGTTAGAACCCACAGGCATATGATTAAATAGTGTTAATCGGGAGTGTTGAGTTGTGGATGCCTCAGGGACCTAAATAAATTGGAAGGTAGATGCACGTTTTTATCACGCATCGTTGAGAAGAAATATACATAACGGAGACCGATTCAAATAAGCGGGAGTGAAGCGCATGCAGTAGTCCTCTCCTCCTACCCTCAGCTATTCAACTATTCATTCGAGCATCCACACGATGTACTCGGCATGCCAACACTAGAAATGGGTTCTCATCTTTCGAACATTAACACGTGAAGTTGTTAAAAGTTCGATTTAGCAGACGTCACCCATAAATAACATTACTATCTTTTGCTTCGTTATTGAAATGCAAATATTATTAAATGAATATATTGCGTTAGCCTGGAAAATACATATTGAAAAAGGTTACCGTTGAATTGATTTTCTCAATGCTACTCCAGACCCCAAAGATTTCAGTGATTGCAGCAAAATTCTCAATGCATTCAGTTATAACTTGGCAAAAAATAGAAAAAAAACATTTTTAATGTTCAACTAATATTTCACAAATTTCGTCTAATATGGTTTAAAGACACAGAGGTTAACACTTAACCTGTTAAAAATTTCCATTTGGAGTTAGTAATAAAATAATTTGTGTTAATTAATGGATTAGTATGACAAATATTTTTACGCCATGGATTGTTTTCAAACATTCAAGTTGCCATTATATGATGTTTATAAATAGTGAACAATATCTGATGCAATCTGCGACATTTCCCAAATAACCACATGGCTAAACGTCTATTAAAAGAAAATAGTTAAGGTCTTGATATCAAAAAATTGAAGCATTGTTAAAAAAATGTCGTAAAATAGCGTGTAAGACATTGTTTGTAAGTATTTCCATGATTCCAATTACTTAACTTAAGGTTATTTTAAGAGAGTAGTTAAGCGTATTTTTCTGCTTGAATTAGGCTTATTTTACGTCTTCTCCTTTGTCCAAATCGTCTGCTGTTCCTCTTGTACCGCTCAAATCAGTTCATAACAACCTACAATGGCTATTCCGTGCCGAAAATGTCTAAAATAGAACTAACAGCATGTGTTGAAATCTGTTAGGAAATGCATTTTAACTATGAAAAAGTTTCTCATACTTGAAGCAAAATCTCTGTGACATGAACAAAGGATCCGTTTTACGAAAAATGGACTTAATTGTGTCTAAATGCAGTCACATTTGCACTATGCAGTAAAATGTATGTTTATACGCACGCCAGAAATTGCGCAGGAAGCTAAAAGATGGAATACGAAATTGAAAAGTCTTAATCATTAGAAATTTGGAGAACTAAATAGCCCCAAAAGAAGCATTATATTTCAATGCATTACCGAGGTCACAGAGGTATTTGAAGTGCTCAAAACTGTAGTGACCTCAAGTATCCCATGGAGAACCAACGTGAGTTCTCAAGTGTCTGATATTGGATTCTAAAAAGCCTTTAGATCAGCTTATTATTTGAAAGCACTTGGATATGTATATTTTAATAGATTTAATTTCAATGAAATTACACAAAAACAATGAGCTATAGGTTGTGATTTAAATTATTAATTTATATTCAAGTTACAAGGTATGCTCGAACTATGTTCTCCATAATCGTAAATTTCAAAACTTTGCTTTTTCACAGAATGTAATAATTTCCTTCCAAATATTACTTTGAGTTCCAAAATATGCCTCGCCAACACTCAATGAGCGCTCAATATTCTCTCGAACAAACTGTGGTGACTCCTAAGCTAGTGGTTATGATTTGACTTGTCAGAAGGTAAATAATTGAAACACCAGAGCTAAAATGGTTCACGACTTTACTTTGAACGTCAATAGAAGTGGCCAAGTTCTTTAAGATAAACGAAGTTACTTTCAAATATTCAAACAAAAATTGGTAGCAGAATGTTAGGGATATTGTTCAAAAATGCCGGTTTTTCCTTCTGCGTATAGGAGGGGTAAGTATTTGCTTGCGTATGAAGAAAAAATTGCAGATGAGTACTATATGGGAAACTGCGCAGAAAACGGAAAAGCTTTTAGCATAGGTTAGTCCATACGGGAATCGGAGCTTTAAATTATCGACTTTTGTTACCATTTGTTAAACACACATATAGATATCTGTGGAAGCCGTTGCTTAGATATTATCGTTTCGATCTTTGGGTGTAGATGACACCTGCACAAATTGGTATAAGGCATGGTTTTAAGATTTTAACCCTGTTTTAGCTTAGACACTATGAATATATACCAATAATGGGATTCTATTCGTTAATTTAAAATTAGAGCAGCAAATTGGTTTTTAATTCAATGAAAGAAGTATTGATTGGTGAACATAATTAGCCATTTATATATCAAAATTTTTCAAAAGGAAATGTACTAATAGTAATGTTAACAGAGATTTCCAACTTCACTTGATGATATTTGGGATGCATTTCTAAGCTTTGATCTTAGCTTGTCCAAGTTAGCCTATAACTGTTATACGCGAAGTTTTCGCCTCTCTGCTACGTTAATCCTGCTAGCAGGGCAACATCTTGTAAGATCACTATGACTTCCCAATGACTGGATGAAATGGTCAAAAGGGCAGCCAATAAGCAGTTGATATAGTAGGCAGACACTTGTTCCACTCCAGGGAACGAATCATGAAGCATGAATTCTGGAATGTGATCTACACATTTGTTAAATATAGTGTAAATCCAACTCAAATTCAATGAAACTAAGACACTTAAATGTTCCTCCTTGAATCCCTCCTTTTTTCAATGTTTACCGATTTCAGTCATTTTCCTCAATTTCGGT
This sequence comes from Hymenolepis microstoma, assembly GCA_000469805.3. Taxonomy (NCBI): domain Eukaryota; kingdom Metazoa; phylum Platyhelminthes; class Cestoda; order Cyclophyllidea; family Hymenolepididae; genus Hymenolepis; species Hymenolepis microstoma. The sequence continues at coordinate 137,894 of LR215995.1, read as the reverse complement.
AACATAATATTTACAGGTACTTTTTTTTACGGAAGATGAAATATTTGGTTTCTTTAAGGAAGAAGTCACTATTAACTACAATTTTGCATGCATTTCATCAATTTTTCTCCTATCAAAGTTGACGCGTCAAGCAATTAGTGCTTACTGCCATAAACGGAGATGTTTGCAGTTTTAAGCTACTAGTGGTGAAACCAGGGGCAATTAAATCCTCTTCCACTCCATGGCGTTAACATCTCATCCTCGGTCTACATCAAGTTAGAAGACAAGAGGGTAATTGAAAATGTCTGTGGGACACATCATCGCATACACGAAACGAACAAACAGCCAATCTTAAGCCCTCTTTTGTTTTATCGAATCCGCCGTGCTGATTTTGACTAAACTTCCTATGTTAAGACCGTTAGTAAATTTTTTTCCTTTCAATACTTCTGTTTCATAGCTTTGCAGTAGCTTAACTAATTCATTGGGACTAACTAACTAGGAGAAATTGTCACAGAGGTTTCTGAGAATAGTCAAGGCTTATTCAGATAGCTAAACCGCAACAAATTGGTGATCCTGACGTGATTCAAGCCTAATTCTATCAGCTCAGCTGGGAAACAATCTCTCACTGGCATTGCGATTTCTTTTCGATCGCGCAATTCTTTCTTCTTGCTAAATCACCGTCTACTCAAATCTCTCCATTCGCCTATTTTCTACTCTCTCAAAATGTTTAAAGAAGCTGAATTCGTTATCCCTCTGCGTACCCCATCTTCGATCCAGAAAACCGATACTCCTGGTTTACTCAATCTGAAATGATACTCCGACTAAGAGGCGTAACCGAGCGAGGACTTTCGTTCCAGTATGCTATTCCCGCCCTTCCGAACGTCAATTCAAAGAATTAACATTCATGACGCCGGACAACAACTCCTATGACCGGCTCAAGCATGTCAAATAGTTAACCGCCGTTGTGCAACTGAAATCTAGACACGTCAGGTAGAATACATGCATATCGCTCGTGTTCCTTTTGGATTTTACTTAGAAGAGACATTACAGCACAAATTCATGAGAAAATGCACTTATATTCGAATGAAATCACGAACTAATGAAGGCAATAGTGTAATTGTTCATAGCGTACGATTTCCAACATGTTCTTTATATTTTAAATTATACTTGCATTATTTGCACTCTACACGATTGACAATCGAATTAGGTTAAGCAGCTTAAGAATACGCATTTTCATTTTCAAGTTCAAATGAAATCATCGGACATTGTGACTCTTTTTCTCGAAGTACCTTTTGACAAGTATTGAATAAAAACGCTAATAGAATTCAAGAGAATTCTTTTTGCAAAATTGTTTTCTTCAGACGGAAAAGCTTACTTTATGTACAAGAAATCTCCAAGAAAGAGACAAAATATTTCGTTGCAAATTTACTTTGTCAATAAACATTCTATTTATAACTGCATCAAGCTGACGCGTTTTGGAATGTTTTTGTGTAAAAACAATTAGAACTTCATGCTTGACGGGGCTCCTTATCACCCCCAAAACGACAACTGCCAACGCTTAAATGGCACGGACATATAAAAATTTCGCTGCACTTTTAGGTAAGCAAAATGTGCATCAGTACTTTTCGTGTTGGGAGTAAATGTGATCGTGAGTGCAAAGATCTCTTGGCCAGCCATCAGTCAATAGTCATACCATTGTTTACCAAACCCTTGATTATACTTCACTTATTAAGGCCTGTGTCAAGCATAAACAACCCAAATAAACGCATTCCACGTCATACATATGATTTCTTTGTATCGTCGAGGCAGGAAAATGTAAGCCGCCAAGCATGCTTCTACTAGACATACCAGCCAGCACTAATGCCCATGTTCATGCAGAGTCGACAACGAAACAAAACAGAATAATGGCAGTTGGATAGCTGAGACATACTCAACTTTAGGTCTCCTGCCAGAAATGATTCTCATCTTTGTACTCCAAAGGCTCCGTGGTTTTCATTTCGACCTCTTGCACATCTTATTAACTGTTTCCCCTCTCACTGCTACTCTTATTTTCCTTAGGATTTACATAGTTAAAAAGCTGCTTAGACTCATCTTCCTATTAAAACCGCCACAACAAGACCAAAATCAAGGATGGTTTAGCCTTATAGTGCACTTAATTAAGAAGGCACTACTACATCTCTTGGTCTTCTTAAAATTTGAGTTAGTTTGAGTTATAGCGTGGAAGCAGTTAATTAAAGAGGAAACCAAGCAATGAGGAAATTTATATTGCAGAAAATATTTTCTAATGTTGGGGTGACAAGATAAGGAGGGGAGGGGGGGAGAGAACTCATTTCACAAAAATGGATTGATTGAGTTTAGTATGTCAATTGCATCAAAACATGCTGATCATAGATAACCGAAGGGTGTAGTTATCCTAGGGGAATTGGAATGGTATATGTAAGGGAGAATCTCATATCGAAGAGTATCTCAGGTAATGTCAATTTACCTTGGGATACGATAGGCAGTATTAGGAAAAGGCAATTAAAGATTGCCCAAGGAAACGGTTTTTTTTATTTGCCAAACCCCAAAGGTAGACTGAGTATGAAGTTATGAAGTCATTCGCCATTTAAAAAGAATTGATGTGCTACGTCAAGCTTGAAATGGGTTGTTCAGCAATACGTGTACTTGAGTCGTTCTACCTCTAAAAGAGGTAAAAACTAATGAAGACATAGGAGTGTTTAAAGTGGAAAAGATAAATTTGGGGGCGTCTACTTAAATGAACCGCTTCTTAGTGCCCTTCGCGATCTTCGATTTCCTCGAAAGTTTTTCCACAAGCCTTGCATTTCAATGATCCGAGTTTCTTCTCTTCAGGAACTTGTGAAGGTGTCTCATTCGTGCATGCATGAATTTTGCTTCCTGGGAATGGACAAAATTTTGACTTATAGCCAGTTGTTGATATATATTTTAATTGTTCCTTAAGGCAATTAAAACCAAACAATCTCCACCGCTTTTCTTTATTTTCATTCCGAATTTTAACACAACTTGCAAGAGATACCGATCTTTCTGAGACCAAAAGCCTTTCCAAAGTGGGAAGGCCGAGGGTTGGTTGGGACCACGTGCATTGGACAGATGGGAAAGAATGAATGAAGAAGAAGAAGAAGCAGGTGTCAATGCTGGGTAACGAAAATTAAGATTATAAAATACCGGCAAAATTAGCTACGATATGGCAAATAACAAAGATTGCCTACTTTTGTTCAATGATGAAAATTGGCAACTATGACAGGGATCCTGGTCAGCAGACACGCAACATGTCAATGAAACTGACCTGGCCAATGAACCAGCGGGCTCATCTCAACAAAAAAATTCGCTCTACGAAAACCGGGTAGCCTTAGGATGTGTCGTGAATGCAAATAACAGCCACTAAATCAGCACACATAGGGCCAATATATCTGTGCCTGTTGTTTATGGCCTTTGTCTATTGATATTCAAATGTGGTGATTACCTTTTAGTTTACGTTCAAATAAACAAAACAAAACTTACTATAGAACGATTCTGGGCCAAAGATAAGAATGCTTTTCTCTTTACTGGTAGGAATGACCTGATTGTTCTCAGGAATTATTGCTTGAGCTACAACAAAAGATGCGGCTTTTATGAAAAAAAGTGTTGCTCGATTACTGGGAAGTTTTAGATCAGAGCTAACCACTATTAGCAGGTTTTGAAGTGAATAAGGGGCAGTTTCTGTTCTGATCGGGCGACTCTTCATCGTCTTGAGATTCGACCTTGCCTTGTTGAAGCATAGAAAATATCGAGTTAAATGGGATTCATCGTTTTGGGTTATTTGATTTTGGTAGCTCACCCTTGACTTTCCTGGCATTTCGTCTTCTTGTAGAGCCTAAAAGGTAAATATCTTTAAATAGGTCAATTAAGTATTGAAACCAGATCATCGTGACACATGTTGGCAGTGTTTAAACACAGATATGTTATAAATGACACATCTAAACCAAAGCTCGAATAAGTCATAATTTGTTTGCATTTAGTGACGCAAGTCAAGCTGGTTTTAAAAACGAAGATAAATTAAGCCCAACTTTTACGGCCACGAGTTCGGCGTTTGATACGTTTATCCATCTTCAATTCCTCCGACTTTAGATTTCCATTAGCAGAGAAAAATGTCCAAATGCGCTATTAAATGAATATTAATTATAACTTAAATGACCTGTATTTGATTCACGTTATACCTATTTTAAAATAAGCCGATACGTTGATTAGCAATCAGAGATTGAGAGTTCACTTGTTTTGCAGGAGATCGTGATGGAGTGTTTTTTTTTCAATCTGGAACAGTAAATAAAACATTTCATTTGTCCATTTTAGTCTTACCTTTATTACTATGCGAATTTTATAATATTCGTAACTGATCAGTAGACGTAGAGATAAGTGCGGATAAAAGTGGAGAAAGGAAGTTGATGAAAAGTGAAAAAAATCTTAAATTAGAACTTATACATCCTGACCAAAATCGAGGTTTCAAGGCAAAAGTTGAGTTAGACCATACGTAAATTTGGTATGGGAAATCAATGCGTTAAGTAGAAACGGGTAGGACTGGACGGTATGATCGGAAAAGGGTTTTAATATTGAGATCAAGTTATTTTTCACTTAGAGAAATTCACCACTTTGTTTACAAATGGAGATTCGATAAGGGTGCAGTGCGTCATTGGTTAATAGAAAATTTTTAACTTGGTGGTGTATATCTCTTGAGTAAAATTGCAGTATTTAGTTCTCCTGGAGTACTCTTGAAACAATTTATACACTTCAACACCAACGTGAAGACTTTTGCTACCATCGAATGCATATTTAGTGGGACAAAGAGTTCGAAGACATGGTTCAAGGTTTGTTTATTAACTCTACCTTCGTACTTATTTCGCGAACGCCTAGTTGGTAAGCTAGTATGAAGTACAGATGAACGTGGATAAAACTGTGCGGATGTATGCTGGGAGAGGAAAAAAAAGGAATTTTAAAACTTTAGCCGTTTCATTTCTGAGATCACAAAGTAATGTAAATGAGACGGATACTGAAACTGAAACCCGTAAAATTTCTTGAGTCAGACCATGATTCGTTAGACTCTGACCCCTTTAAAGTATTTGCATCTATCTTTTAATGATGATACAGAGCTTGTCGAGATATTCGTCTAAACAGTCCTCTCTTACGACTTTCAAACAGTGGTACAGAGGGTAACCGCTGGCAATAGACTCAGGGCCCAATAAATATTGTGTGAAGGTTGATCCTAGTAACGCATTCTTTCATAGCCATAACCTGTGAAAAGCTATACCAGCAAAATTCTCTATTAAAAATTACAATCACTTTTCGATAAAGAAGGCAACGCCTTTAAGTTGCTAAGAAAAGCTCACCATTCTCTTACCCTAAGTTTCTTTTGAAACATCGGTCTTCTAGACGAATAAGAAGGAAAGCCTGACTAAAGGCACGATTGAAAGAGATTGACCAATGTGTCAATCAAGCCTTTGACTTGACCTAAAAACGGTGAATAAAACAGTCACGTTTATGCGAGATACCGCGCACTCACTGGCATTGGTACCATCCCATCTCTCTCAACAGAGTTTACAACTATATTTCTACGCAAACACATCCAGTGCATAACTAGTAAGTTATCCTGCTAACACGCAGTCGCTCACTCTCACCACACTGAACTTTCACTTGGATCCCAATTCAGCTCATCATAAAGGTCTCTCTTCTCTCTCCATTCTATTTTAGAGCGAAGGTCAGCGATAATAAGAAGAGGAGAGCTCTACCTAACAGTACATCTGTGTGGTTGGAATCCACCTATTGCAGACAGAATAACTGGTGGACAGTGGAAAGTACAACATGAATATGTCTCCACCAGAGAGAAGAAGAGGACTCGAGTAGTAATAAAATTGGGGTCTCAGCATCACGGACGCTCGAATAATGCACACAGTCAAGTAGGGGTCTCTTTTGGTAAATAAGCTTTGATGCATCTGCTCAGGAGGGTGGCAGTAAAGAAGCCTAGGGAACGGATTTTTATCTAATAGGTCAAAATACACCTTATTAGTGTAAGCATTAAATAAGTGCATCAGTGAGGAGTAATAGAAATCCATTACTTCTGTGAACAGAATCAATTTGTTTATTCAGTTCATGCTAGAAGAAATGGACCTTACCATATTGATTACACTTGTTATCATTAATTTCTGAAAGACAGAAATGAAGGAAAGAGAAGTAACTTTGAATAAAATCAGCGAATATAGATGGACAAACAAGTTGTTCACCTATACTTTTGAGAAAGATTTTATAATGGTAAAGAGGTTCCGATTCTGGAAGTATGCCCTTTCACACCTCACAAATTTGAAACGCTTTATCTCTGAGAAAGAGAAAGAGCCACTAGTAAAGAGAAGAGGGGTTTGTGAAAGGGCGAAAAGATGTGGCCACTTACTCAAGTGAACTGTTTTGTAGTGTTTATTGCTGTCACCGCTTAACTTTAAGGTTCTTTCACAGGATTTGCTTTCGTATAGTCATAAAAAAAGTCAGCAATGGAAGACCATGACTTAAGCCGAACACAAGTGCTCAAGAGGCCACCGAATGAGCAGACACAGACATAATTGCACCTATAAGCATCCTATTTAAATTCCATTTGACAATAGCCACAGATAATTGATTACAGGCTTACTTGTTTCTAATTCATTCTCTTCGAGACATTTCCTTTCTGGTAAAATAAACTAAGCAACTCATTCAGTAGTTCGCCTACTTATTCATTGAAAATAGATAAAATAGGGAAATTAGCTTCCATTTGCCGCTTAATTTGTTTGCTTTGAGAAAAACAAAGGATACTTGCTTACTCCTCCACCTCGCGTCGTCTTTTTTGGTTAGACATTCCGCTCCATAGCCCCTTTGACGTGCATATTCAATGATGGTTTACTTTACGATTAAACGACCTTACACGATCTAAGAACGATTTCATTTCAATTAAATTCATCTGGCTTCTACATAATTTTCTCATGGTCATTTCGAATTCGAACTAAGCACAGATGGAGACAAAACAGTCTTCTTTTGAATTAGAAAACGGAATTAAAAGTTTGAAAGTTGAAACGAAACATTGAATTTGATGTATATCTACACAACACAGGAGATTTAATTCCAAGAACAACTTTAACAGTCGACTTAAAGAATTGTACCAACATGTCAGTTATGAATGCTTTAGATATCGATTATTTTGTTAACATAGAATCATCGATGTTGATATTTGAAAAATCAATAGCTTTTGAAAAACGGTAACATTGTTGAGAGTTCTCTCATTGCGCAAAATCACGTTAACTTAAGAAATCACTTCGCTCATTTTGCATTTGTCACTGGTAAAGAATAATGTTTTATTAGAAAAATAAAAAACAAATTGACTTAAATGCATTAGGAACCCGTTTTATAGATTTTATTTGTCGGATAAATTCAACTAATCTAGGCTAAAACCAGATTGAAATACCATTTTCTGTCAAAAGAACATTTTATCACATTTCAAGATAAATTCCGAGCTATTTTTCAGGTAAAAACTATTATTTGAATTACATCAATGTCAAAAGCCAATGTACTTTCAAAGAAAACTTATTTCTTTAGGTAGCTATTTAGTACCAGATATCGGGCATTTCTTAAAGGAGCTCTTCTTTGTGATCTCAGCGGATTTCCAGTTCTGATGGGGACATTATCATTCACTAAATCTTCGTGTTTCAAATCTTCTTGATTATCTATTATCGATGATTTGGGTATGACAGAGTTATTTTTTCCCATTATAATATCCAGAACGCGAGACCAATCATCTTTATTAAGCGATTCAACACGCGCTTGAAGGACCGAAAATTCGTCTTTTCCAAGTAGTTCCTGAACACTCAGGCAGTACTGACAAGGCTTTGACTTCTCTTCCGTCGGTTTTTGGTCTGCCGTAGCAACAGAAGCGTCAACAACAAAGCACATATCCGTGCAACTCGTTGCCCGTTCAATAAACTTAGTCAATTTTCGCACTTCTTGTTCAGGTTTGTTATTGACAATATCATTAATTTTCATACCATGGCCTGTTTTTTCTAAAAAGATAACAAAACTGGGCATTAATACTTAGACTATGTTTTCAGTTTAGAATATTATTAGCACTTTATTGTTTAACAACTGTACTTTTTATTTCTTGGATTACGAACTTGAATAAACCTTAATTTAGCAGTGCAAAACTATTTAAAATTATTTCTAATCTTCGAATGAAACCAGGTTACAATAAGTTACATCTTTTGATGACAAATTAAAACATTAGACCAGATATATCTATTATTTATAATGAAATAGACTAAAATAGTTGGCTGGAATGTGTTCATTATTTTTTAAATATTATAAATAATGAAACAACTACACCATGTTTCTATTTATAGTAAGGAAGTAAAGTATTTTGCCTTGAAGGCGTCTATTCTGTTATTTCTGTAATAATAACTTATTTATTGCAGGTTTTTAAATGAACTCAGTAAAATTTTAAATTTGGAGTCCACCAACCTTCAATAGCATTATGATTGGGACTGATTTTAGCTATAGCCGCATCCTGAGTTGATGACTCCTCAACTATTTCATCTATTGGTCTGCAGCTTTCCTTTTTTAGATTATTATAATTAATTGTTATGGATTTCTCTTCCTTTACCGAATCGGAAGTTGAAACAGAGCCCGATTCATCGCATATCATGTTAACCTCAGGAAACTTGTTATTTTCTGAAACAATCATATCTTCCGATTTATCACCGCGAATGGATTTTTGAATATATTCAACATCCTCTTTTGCCCACAAACCTTTACTGCAAGCTAATCGAAGTGCGATGAGGTCATCTTTGATAAGCATTTCACTTTTTCGAAAATTCAGCGCTTTCATGCATCCAGAATTCCAGAAAAAGTACTGAGTTACTCGGGAGTTTGAAGTTGTTGGATTTTTGGAATCCTGTGGTGACAACATGATACTAATTCGATATCGGAATATCTGCAACCATAGGTCACAGTTATCCGGTTTTCTATCCGTTGGAACAGTTATCCAATCGCCAGAATGTCTTCTATCTCCTATAAATTTAAACCATTCGCAATTTTTAATGAGTTGACTATCTCTGGATGAATTGAAGCAAGAAAAGAAGCTCCTCTTGTCTCTCATGGGTTCTTGTTGAGACATGTTAGATTTCCGTAGGCCAGGAAATTTAAGTTCAACAAGAAGCATTTCACCATTCTGTACTATTGCCGCATTTATCTCGGCAGGAGATTCAAATACTATTGACTCTTTCGACATCGCCTTCTACAATAATAAACATGCCAAAATTCACAGAGTGACTTTATCGATTGATATAAATTAAATTTTAAGCACATGTATGCCTGCAGAATTTCAAATTCTTAACTTTCATTCAAAGCGCATGGATTTAAGTTAAATCAACTTTGAAGTCATCCTGACTAAGTTTTTCAATTTACATCTCCGAGCTGTACGAATAGGTCATATTCTGAGAATTTATAATTTGAAGCGTTATAATTTTAAACGTACCTTTGCAAACACAATTTTTAAGATTTAATAATATTCCGTCATTTATTCCGAATATCAGTATCTAATCGAAAATCATGAAGACTTATACTAATAGTGGGATAATTGTTGCTTTATTGAATTATATTAATTGAGTCAATTTTTTAGGACGATCTATGAATAATAATAATAAACCTCAGACTTTTGTCAGTCTATCTATAAACAGGCGCTTAAAATTTTGCGAATGAGGCAGTTTTGCTAAATTCAAACTGTCCGCAAACTTAATAATAGGATAGGCGTTTTGATTAGTTTTCGTAATTGCTACGCTTGAAGGCATACGGCATTCAAATTCGAATAACATAGTATTTCACGAAAAACGAACTTTTATCAAAAATAAAAAACATTGTCAGTTTCAAAATTTATATATATGTTTTTTTATACTATCCTTCTCTTTATCCCTGTGTTAAATTGATTCACTCTATTTCCAAAGCTTTACCAAACTAATCTACTGTTTTTATTTTCGTTGAAAGTAAGAACATCTAATGTCATCCAAACCAATGATTAAGTAGAGGATGTATTAGACGATCAAGTGAAGTTCAAGGCCGCCGAATAAAACGGTGGTCCGCTATTTGAAAATAATTTGTTGTAACAATTTTCTGCACCATGAACCATCTTCATTTACGACTCGTACAGAGTTAAAATGTGTGGGACACGTCATCGCATTAGCGCACGGCGTGACTTGAAAGTGCGGCTGTTCAACTTCGCGTACGGATTGAGTGCGAGGACACACAGCCAATGGCCAATCAAAAGCCTCTACTCGTTTTACCTAATCCGCCATGTTGAATGACTATGCTTCCTCCTCTGTTACACTCCACGCCATGCATGTCTGGAATAAACGCGTATCCTGGATGTCTCTGTCACTACTTAGCTTTGCAATAGCTCAGCTACTTCTGGGGGTCTTACGAACTAGGAGACCTCTGCCATTGAGGTTTCTGAGTACAGTCAGGCTTAGTTAGGTAGCTAATACGCTACAAATGTTATCAGCAATAATGGCTAGTGGCACTAACTACTGCTTCACAGTGCCAATAATAATTCATTCTTTACTTATTCTAGCTGCGTAATGGAATATTATTACATTTTATTAGCTTGCATATCACAGCAACCTGAATTATTAATGTTTATTTAACAGGAACCGGGAAGAAATTATGAGTCAATGAAATGGTTTCTTATACCCTGGGATGAAAAGTGACAAAATATTAATTAATTAAACTGCTGTTTTTAAATTCCGATTCCTAAGACATGCGGTAAACAGAAGAAGACCCTTATGAATTCAGTTCTCGAATCAGGTTAATTGTAGTCAACAATATAATTAATTCATTCAATTTATGAATTAGAAGCTTCATTGGGAGTCATTAAATAATGACCACAAAGGACTGAAATTATATCATTTTAAAAATAATTTTAGTTTTGTTACTGGTATAATCTCTAGTCTTTAGTCATTTAGTTAAAAAATTGCAAAGCGTAGAAGTATTAATAGAAGTATATTACTTCTTTATTTCTTTTGTTTAAGAGCTTAAAATGGTAGTTAAAACACTACGTGTTACAATAATTTTTCGAATGAGATTTTTTAAGAAAATTATTACAGATGATCATAAAAATCGCTAGAATATATCCGCCTTATTGCTTGCAACTAATTTAATTTCGAACAAGGATGCTAAATTATAATTGCCACATACGAGTGTTTTTCAATCTGACCTTGTCTCTGATGTCAATCATCGGCCTCTTATTTCAGATATTTCCTCCAGCAATTATCCCGTTTTTATAAAATCCTTACCCTGCTCACATTTTTGTTTTATTTAAATTTTTATAACCTAAGATATTAATTCATGCACAATCTTCATAAGCTAAAGTGTAGACGTTGGCAATTGGCAGATATTTGACAAGCTCCTCAGAAAATGCATTCATCTCATGCAGTATGTCGAGAACATAGGTCCCCAATCTCTATACTCCCGACTTATTATAACTTAGAATGCTCTGAATTGTGGTAGAGATGTGAGTGAAAGCTGAACGCTGCGTTTCTACTCATTATTCGATACTAGAAAAGAGTCACAAGGTATATAAGATAACTCCAACAAAAAGTAATGCTGCTACACCAACTGAGTAGATGCAAACTAAGCTGGAACACCTCAGAGGTGATAATCCATCGTGACTATAGGTAGCCTACCCGACTGGGCATCCATACCACTAAATGTGACCCGATGGGGGTCGACGTTACGACCCTTGCGCGACGAATGAGTACATTAGCGACGGCCCTAGTAATACTTCAAACTAGATCTTGGGTAACAAGAGCCAAAATTCCTTTCGATACCTACTCTCAAGATAATGGAAGATATATCCAACCTCATAGCACCGACAATATTAGAGGTAAATGAGGCGCATCAGGTGTTTCACACGTGAAAAAAAGGTTTATTCGCAAGAGGGAGCACATAGTGGGAGGAATAGATGAGAAAGAGATGAGCACAAAGCCTCCCAATAGACGAGTTTTGGGCTACGTGTGGACGGAAGGATTTTGAAAGATAACTAACTCAATCCCCCTCTTTTCCTAATTTTTACTGCAACACAACACCAACCTGAAGAGGAAATACCATTCGTTAGCATGAATTTGATTGTAACAACCAAGAGATAGAGAAAAATAATACCTCCTCCGGTTTGAGAGTTGGACACCTCCAGTTGTAGAGATAGTAGTGTAGATTGCCGTCGCCGATGCCAAATTTCAGCTCTTCAAAGAACTTGGCGTTTTCTAGCAAATCTAACGCGTTGAATACATCATAGCCCAACTGCAAAGAAAATAAAATGTAGTCCTAATTATTTTTTACTTTTGCATTTGTTAAAATGAGCTAAATTACAGGCCATGCCTTGCAGAATTTTAGAATAAAGCCTAACATTAAAGTATTCACGTTTTCTTATCGAGTTCTGAGATATGTGGCTAATCGGGTTGTAGCAGTCACAATGGTATTAGAGATGTAGTTGAAGCAATTTTAGTGAAAAATATCTCCCGTGAGAGAACAGTTAGACATGAATAACCAAAAGCAAAGATATGATTTGACAATTGAAACAAAACAAAGTTAAGAATCTCTATTTAAAATAGATACCAATGAAGATAGAACAATAATGGAATGGTATTCTAGAGGAAATGCTCAAACATTGATTAACTTATAATTCTAACGTGACCAACTCGTAGAGATAAATAAACTATCGGGTCAGAGAATATTGTTATGTAACGTCACTTTTTACACTAGTGGTAGGGAAAATAGCCTTGAGGGGGACAATTTATTAAGAGTGAAAAGATGAAGGGATTAGCTCAATTACTGCTCCACCTTTACATTTAATGATTTCTAAGCTATGATATGGGTATCCACTTTTACCCACATTAACTCTGAGAAACAGGTGAAATAAATTAGCAGAAAGGCTAACAACAAGAGACAAAGGGAGAAGATGTAAGAGATATGCTTAAGTGAAATGACGCTTTACTTCATGAGATTCTGAATCTGATTTGACCGTTTTACAATTAAGAAGAGTCAGTGATCTTGCCAATCCAATTAAATCTACTTCTCGAGATTGAGATGGAATAGTGATCTTCGTTCTCTATAAGGAACGCCTTTAACCAAATTACAGCCTATATTGCATGGAATAGAGGAATATCAGGCAATAATCCCATAATCTTTTAAGTGTAATGAGAAAATTTAGCTCAAATAAGCAGAATACCAAAAAGATAGAATGATTTCAAATAAACAAGACAAATATTACAGAATAGAATATTACCTCACTGCAGTTGGCAATTCAATAGTACTCAAATTTACATCTAACCAACCTTATCGACTACAATTACGTTAAGATCTTATTTACTGGGAATAAAATCCCTATATTTCACTCTAAAAACTCAGCAATAAATGTAGTATTGAAGGATGCAGTTAGAACTTTCACACTAGTATTTAACCCAAGTTGCGGATTTCTGCAGTGACCTCAGCTGTAATTCTACTTCCTATTCATAATGCTCACGAGGAGGATTTCTTATTCGAAGTGTGTTGATTTGTATTTAAGTCCTGCATCAGCAACTTTTACCTAGCATACTAAACATCCCTCAGTTTGGTCGATTTAAAATACGGCGACAATCAAACATGAAGGTAAATTACAATGATTATTCTAGTTTTCAGTTAAGAACATTAACAATTCAATGATCATACTTTATGTCACTTTTCCTCTTCATTCGAAATTCTTACCGGCTACAACATAAGCGGCATAAATGAACTGGACGATCTACGTCTAATGTCTCATCATTCAGTCGTGATAGCCGCATTTTTTAACTACTCAATCATATATCTGATACTGGATAGGAGTCAACAAACATTAAAGATTCTGAGGATGATAACGAATAGACCACAAGAGTGCGACTTCGGTTATACAGAAGTTTTGAAACACTCGTCCTCCCTGCCCTTTCCTTTTATTCTCTTGCACAGCGTCATCTACTCTAAAGGACCATTCTACAAAGGAAACTTTCGATTTTTGAAAGGACATATAATGTACGAAATGGGTGGTAGAGGGGTGACGAGGACACACCTGCTTGGCAACAATGAGAGCCTCCTTCATGAGAGTGCTCCAGGGAGTGACGGTGGCGACGTTGTAGAAGGAGTAGGCGGCACGAAGCAAACTGTGGCGTGGATGCTGCATCACCGAACTGGGCAGCGAGTAGAATGACACCATGTCGGTGATTTGACCGCTGTCCTCGGCTTCTACCACATAGCTGTGCACCACACCATCTTGCGGCAGGAACCTAAACAAATGTACTACTTAAATAGATGTAAGTAGAGAGCGGTTGTGCAATAAGATAAGGTTCAAGGACAGAGGAAAAGCCAGAAGCTAGTTTTAGCCAAATTAGCTACTAGAACTAACAAGTCTGAGATACTTTATACAAATTTGTATTATTACATAACTAGAGTTCATCTTCTCGTCAGGATATGTAAACGCACAAGTGGCACCTTCATACCCAAGAATAATTTTTTAAGAAATTCCTTTGACTGAATTTGGATATCATACCCACTACTAAGTATCGTTACATCACTAAAGGAACTGATGTAAAACTGCAAACAAACGGCTATGTACTACTTAAATTGACGCAAGCACCCCGACAAGTGGTTTTGAAGTGGAAGTAAAACCTAAAAAAGGTAATTCCGATCAAATTACCGAGTGCTTATAGTTTGGGACATTCGTTTAACGGCTAGAGTAAACTTCCACAAAGGTTGAATAAAAGATGTCTCGGCTTTATCTGGGGAATTTGAAAATGCAAACTCTAAAAGACTATATTATTCGAATTAAATGTGGGATTCAATATAAGTAGACAATAATTACACTTTCGAATCGATAAATAAATGAAGTTTAAAATCAAATGGAAAGAAATGAGGAAAGGAAAGTTATAAACACAAATAACCATAGCAAACGACAAGAAAACACGATTTATACTTGCAATTTTCGAAGTTTAAAAGCAGAAAACTTGCTATTTTCACTGAAACAGCAGAACATTAAAATAAAATTTAAAGAGAAAATCGAAATGTTATTGTAACACATTCAGCTACTTCAAAGATTAAGCGGAAATAGGGGGGAGGGGAAGGGGACTAACCAATGCGCAAATTCCTCTTCAGAGAAGATAGGGCAGAGTTTGGATTGTCTTTCGAGGTATTCGGAGAGAAGTTTTCTGCACGCAGGCAGATCACGGGCCTCCAGAACACGGAAGCCGGGTAAGGAGTTTTCCTCCGGAAGACGATATAACTTGATCGCCCGTTGCAGAGTCATTGTACGCGTCAGATGAGAGAAGCCCACGTCTACGAGTTTTCGTGGGTTCAGTGGACGGTGCCAATACCTTAAAAACGGAAGAGAATTAAATTCAAAATTGGACATTTACAGAGTTTGTCATTTATTTCTTATTAACAATTTCAACAGATTATTTTCAAGACTGAAGAAAGTAACACACCAAGCCATTTTCTTAATCCACTAAGTTCATCGATAATAAGGTGGGAAGAATATTTCTTATAACAGCTTGACGTCGAACCAAGACGTTTAGTTAATCAGCCATTTCGCATTCACCCACTTGTTAAGAAAAATATCTGGAAAAGCCTAAATGAACAGCTATTAAGGGGAAGTCTTTTCTTCCGTTTCTATCTGAATATAAGTGATCCAAGTAACTTAAAAGCCAATAAACCGATCGAGAGGCGCACCTGCATGTACCGACCGGTCGAGGAAGGACAACACCACTTGTGTAGACAGCCTGATAGATGGCATGGAGATTGACGCGTCGCGTAATCTCTCTAATGAGAACAGGAGCCATTCGCTTGTCACGCAGCTTCTTGTGGACGCAGAGGAAGTTGATTTCAACCATCTTTCTTACTCTAGAAGAAAGTAATTAAAAGAAATAATAACCAGGTTCATTCAAAAATACCATTACCGACACAATCCCGAGAATAGAACTTATCAAAACTAGCGTGAAATAATATTTTGAGTACTATTAGTTACCAACTGCTCAATATACCAAATGAAAAGTGTGCTTACTTGCCATAGACACGAACATCACAAGGCATACCAGCAATGAAGCCAACGAGTTTCCTGTTTTTGGAAACGCGAACGCTAACGTGCCACTCGGGTCGCCAGCCTGGTGGTTGCATGGTCCTAAAAGTGTCCAAAAAAGCGACAGATAAAAATTTGAAAATAATAACGTTGAATTGAAACATTCAATACCATTTGAGAAATTCGCGAGCGTAAGAAAACCGGAATATGTGATCGTCGTCCTCAACGTAGTTTTCATTCAAAAGGGTGTACAGTTCATCGAGCTAAGCAGCAATTAAAGGGAAATAAAATCGAAAATGAATTTGTATGTCTTGAGGAGAAGTAAAGGATTCCTACCTCGCTGGAATTTAGATCCAAATCACACCATTCAAAACCAGCCGGAAGAGCATAGGATTCCTTTCGGATTTCAGAAATTGGCTGATCAGATTCAATCGGCTCATTTACGGATATTTTTTCATCTGAAGATAGAGACTATCACAACAGATATTGCAGGTCATTACCTAGATCTGGAACAGGCTGAGTCTTCCAAAATTTGTAGTCCTCTTTTGATTTTTTTACGGATTTTGATACAGGTATGCCAGAAATATCGCGTGGAGCTGTGAGCATGACATTGGTAAGTTGTTTGATTAAATCGGTTTCGTTGAATTTCACAGCATCTTCATGAGGCACTGAGGAGGAACTGGAAGTAGCTGGAATTTCCTCAGATGCCTCGTTATTACTGGAAGTTGAAACGTTTGATTTTGTCTACGAAATATAAAAAGATTAAAATCTTGAAATAGCAATAGCATTGATAAGAGTTAAAATAATATTCGTTTCAGATAGCAGGTGACGAACCTGATTCTTTTTCTTACTTGGCATTGCAAAGTGTAAATAAACAACTAGAGTATAAATAGTTGCGAAGATTAAATATGTTCATGTACATGATACTGCTAAACAAAAAAGCGAACCTACACGGGCAAGCAAATATACGCCTTGTGAACAAGCAAATGAATCGCTAAAGAGATAGTAACCTTAAACAAAAAAATAAGTTAGAATTTCGTAAACATTTAAAATAAAATCATTTAAAATCATAATAGTTAGAAATATTATGATTTTTTAAATGCCTTGAATCCGAAGATAGAATAAAAATGTTTCATTATTTTGCACTAAATTTTTACTTATATAATAAAAAATATAAATACTAATACAAATTAAAAATTTGTGTTTTACCAGTAAAATAATTTCAACCTTGACGCTAACCAGATGATCATTTTTAAATTTATTATTTCTTATCATATATTTTTCAATCTCTCCTTCTTTCACTCTTACTTACTATATAATAATTTAGATTTTTCTATCTAAACGCATCGTACTCTTTTTCAAGATGAATCCATTAAGACTTTTAGAAACAGGCGAGTTTTCAGACGTTAATGTGTTTTTTGAAAATGAAGTTTTTCATCTGCATAAATTTCCGCTTCTTCTCAAGATTGGATACGTTAAAGATAAATTTGTTTCCTCTTCCGAGTTACACATGCCATTTATCGATGGTGGTTCAGATATTTTAGCAGATGTCATCGCCTTTTGCTATGGGAAAGAAATCGAAATCAATCCGCGGAATGTATCCTTTCTGAATAGTGCTGGCCGAACACTAGACATGTTTGGAAAACGAAATCTTGTCGATCTTACTGAGGAATATATCAACTTCATTATCTCAGACATGCGTTTGACTCATAAATATGGACCAGCGATCGTTGCTCTTGCTTTTGCTGCTGGAATAAAGAATTATGAATATTGTGAAACCTTTATACGTTTATTTGACTCTATTCTCAGTATGTGGGCACGTCGATCTCAACATAGCGACGAGCGGCTAGCAGTTGATCCCATTTTGACCGAATTTCTTGTTTTCTTGCCAGAAAATGTTGTTATTCGAATTATCCAAGAAATATCTACAATGAAATCCACATACTATGCAATTGCCGAACTAACTTCGAAATTTTTTGCCCTAAGATTTGCTCTAAATAGTATCATTTCAGAATCCGATTGTACTCAGGAAGGAAAGCTCGAGGATGATAATGGAGGTCAGGAGCATAAAGATAGCAATGTGATTTCGAATTTTATAAAAAAGGCCATTGCTACAACATGTGTTCCTTTTGAAAGGTTAAGTAGCTTTGATAAGGATCTTCTAGCTGAAGAAATTTCATTAATCAGTTTTGAATCCTCTTCTCTGGATGAAATACTTGATAATATTCTCTCTGTTCTCCCAAAAGATGTTCCTCTTGCCAGCAGAATCAACGTTGATTGGTGTAAACAGGTAACTGAGAGATTTCGTTTTATCTCTAGGTTCTATTTTTTCGTTTTCTCATGATTTTTAATTATATTCACCTGATACATATAATATTTTCTAATTTGTTAATCAATTTTCTTATTTTTTTACCTTTGTATTGATTTAAGACAACCATACAAGTATTGTTATCCACTTTGTTGTAATTTAAAGTAAATGATGAAGTATTTTCCTTAATCTGGTCCTAAAATAAATTTAAAACAAACATTTTTGCATTAATTAAAATAAGCATATCATAGAAATTGCAAAAATACATGAAGACTACCTAAAAGTGTTAAATTTCTATGGTCAGAACAGAATTAGTGACATATTTGGCCTAATTTTTAAAAGAAGAAGTTCCTATTACTTTTACCAAATTTGAATTTTTCTAAATAAATGGAAAAGAATAAGCTTTACTAATATAACTTTTTTCAAATGCCTAATAACATTGGAAGCTACTTGATAAATGTGTCAGTTTTTATTTTGCTTTGTAGGCTCTTTCAGCAACAGATGTTCGACGGGAGAGTTCGATTAGTCGTCCACTGATTCTGGAAATCACTGGCAAGATGTTGGCCCGTTTCAGTGTGCAGAAGCTGCGAGTTATCCCTCCACAAACTATCAAGGATATTCTCTCCACAATACACAAGCGCGGCCTGACATCAACTAATGACGGCCCTCTCTTAATTTCTGGCATTTCTGATACTGACCAGGGAAAACAAACAGCTTCTTCTAATGGAATCGAAGCAGGATCAATTGCTGAGAATCTGGATCTCTACTTTAACGCAGCGATTGAAAGTCAGGATATGAACATTGAGGAATATATCAGCCTTCTTAAGACTGCAATGCCTCTGGCCAGAAGGGAGAACCATGATGGTGTCATCAGGGGCATCGTTAAACTCATCAGATCTAGTATGATTAAAACACGGTGATATTTTTATTTAAAAGTATATTTATATGAATGCCCAAGTAGTAATATATATCTTGACTCTTCGATAGGTTTCAGTATTCATTTCCATTCTTTTCATCAGAACGCATTTCATTACATTGCAGAAAAGGAGACATTGACGGATGGATTGAGAGAGGAGATCTTAGGTATATTGGATCTTCATCGTTGTTCAGCTGCCGCTTTACAGGAAGCCCTCGAGGCTAACATTCTCCCAACCCGAGCCGTCGCTGAGGCTGCTTTAAAATTCGCAAAACAGAAGGAGAATTTTAGCAATGTGAGTTCAACTAAATTCTTAATCAAAATTTAGTTTAATACTTGATTCTTAATTGATATCAATACCAAAAATCTCTTTTGATGAGGTACAACTCTCAAGAAATCTGCTCTATCTTAACTCAGAGCAGTGCCATCTGGTAATGTAGTTCCACAGTAGATCAGCACACTACGATTACTTTTAAATTTATTGAATTAGTATCTATGCTCCTTGTCGGGGAATAGGGTAGGCATTTATTCCACCGTCACTAAGTTTGCCTATTTTTTCAGCTTTTCCTGATAAAATTTAGGTACCACTTCAAAATATCAGGTAATGAAATCTTAATTTTCAAAGCGAATGAGACTAACAGAAAACTGCAAAATTCCTTCAGATGGACCAAGTGTTGAGTTAGCCAACGAGAGTACTGGATAATATGGAAATAACTGAGAGAAAATGTGAAGCCCTGGAAGAAAAGCCATCCAAATCGGAGGGGGTTAAAAAAGTGAAACTCTGTTTACTTTGCCCGACATTGGGGTCTTTGTTCTGCTGATGATCAATTAATGACAGTCACCATTTGATAGTTGGATCAGCCCTGAGTTATGAGTCTGCATGTGGAAAGGGTAGAATTTTATTCGATCATTTAATGAAATCTCCCATACACACACACTAATGATTATTAGGTTTCCAAATTTGACAGCACTCGTTTGCTTGCGTTGAATTTAATTCCAGTCGCATAATATAGGTCATAAACATGCGTTGAAATCGGCATAATTTCTACCAATAAGGTATTTTTAATTATTTGGCAGTAAATTATGTCAATTTACTTGACAAATAAACTGTAGCAGGGAGTGGTAATTGTGGGGCTGAATTTCATTCAAATTGAAAGTCAGTCACTGACAGCAAAGTGATGATTATCAAATCGCTTCTAATTTAGATGTGTATGTATTTGGTATGGGTGAGGTTTGGCATCCGTGACAAGGCATCCTTTAGCGGTAAAAACGAATTAAATTACAACAGTAATTAAAGTCCACAAAATGGGTATACTATACTTAAAAATTAGAAAAAATATTTGAGAGTAATTTTGAAATATTCTTAATTGGATAGTTTATTAGTTATTAATGTATTTCAAATGGAGGTAATTTTGGAACAATTCGAATTCGATTTAAAATTAACAACAAGATTTTTAAAATAAAATAGTAATTGTAAAGTGAGCAAAACCTCTTCGACTAACTCAGAGAATGTTTACAATAGTAAAGCTAAAATATCACCAGACCAAAACTGGATTTTGAAATGGAATAGTTCAAAGTAGCCCTGAAAGAGGAGATTACTTCTACTCCTCCATCAGACTCACAAGAATCCGGTTTCTGTGGAATGCCTCTATCTAAATCTGGTAATTTTCATGATTCCTCTTCAATTTCTCTCATTTGCTTTGAAGACTTCGACACTTCCATTTTGCATTTATTGAACACAATTCTAAACAGAATACGAAATGGTATGTTTTACATCATTTACTGAATAAAATATTGATTTCAAATAATAATAATACCACATTTGTATTTCGAGTTCTCTTTTATAGTGGTGCGTGGGCTAGAGAAAAAAGCCAAAGCAAAACCTGATGTGCGCTCATCCGATAACGTCTCACAGAGAGTTCCCTTGTAAAGCATGCGGTCTATGGGCAGTCATAGGTTCTATCCATAAAATTTATCTTGAAAAATTGGAGCAAAACTAGTCACATTTTTCGACAAACCAAAATCCAATCACCGAGTTATTTAGGGCAGATAACCTATGAACTGCTTTGTCTAATTAAATGGGCATACTGGCATAAAACAAAATCGCGGTATTTAAGACATGATTTTCTAAATAAACTTTCGTTCAGATCAATACGTATGCAAAGAAAATAATGTTATTTCCAAAAGAGCCATTTTCCGTGTTTTAATTGAATGGTTCGAATCAAATGAGAAAATATTTAGAAATATGACTAATAGACTGAAGCTAATATTATGAAAGTGTTTAGAACATGAACTGTAATTATTATGCTTGCTGCTAACTTCCATAAATTTCAATCGATGGAAATAATTTGACCGTGACAAAATATTGTAAAAGGGGATAAAGCGCTATTGGAGGTGGAATAGAAGTCTTAGTTCATTTGAATTCTGGTTTAATGTTACCTAATATAACAACAGTAAGTAATCAAAAATGCATTTAGTTACTCAATTTTTTATTAAATGTTCTATCTGCTTCGAAAATTTCATTATTAACTCCCGAGATTCCTGAATGTGCTCACATTCACAATATTCAGGAATAATTGAAACGTTGTTTTAATTGAATAGATGGTCAGTCAAAAACAAGTAAAAACGAATATTGGCAGAAGGTATAGACAATTTTATAGTTTTCAGACTAATTTCTTTAATGTAGACGAGTTCTTTGATAGTCAGCGATCGCGGTGGTACGACATCGCCATCTCGTTACCCGTCATCGACGACCTCACTTTACCGAGCGTCAAGGTATGCACTGCCCTTCCAGCACTATGCTATGCCATCGGCCTATCACCATTTCGCCTCGCTCTCCGGCTCCTCCACAATCTCTGCATCAACAGGCTACCTGCTCTCCAATTCATCGCCACTTCGTCAGCGTCGTCGTCCTTGGGAACGCGTCACCGTTGGCAGCGGGGGACTCTATGATAGATACGATGACTCCACCACATACAGACACTACGATGTTCGTAGCAATGGTAATCCCTCCATTATATAATTTACACATTCCCTTACTTGCAAAGAGTTTTCACAATATAAAATTTTTGCGCAAGTTCGAATATAACCTTCTCACAAGTCTGGTATAAGCATTTTATTATTTTTAGGGCTCTACCAATTTTATGATCAAGCATGTCTTCATTTCGATGACGGACTAGGGTTATTTGTTATTTGTGACTCGAAGTAAATTTAAATATTGGAGAACAAGAGAGTCCTTTTACGTCGTAGCTTGGCCTAGGAATTCCCCGGAAGAATCCAGGGACTGACTTCGTTTTACATTATGGGCCATAGTCCTGAGAGGACTGAGGTGCCTTCCTAATATAAGAATTTGATAGTTTCAAGGAAACTATTTACTAATATCAGATATCATATAGACTACTTGAGTATTGTAATCCGTATAAACCAAGAAAAAAAATAAACTATAAGCTTCGGATGTTGTCTGTCGGGTTTTAGAATTATGCGAACAGCTTTTTAGATTCTTAGAAGGTTCAAGCATGCTTTAGTGTGTTTCGCATGCGTATCAGAGTATTATATATTTTTGATTTATTGCAATATCCAATTTTCCAACAACTTAAACATCACATCTTTATTTTACCAGCAGAAACTTGTCAGAAATAATGATTGTAGGGATGTTTTTTAGGATCTCATTGTAAGCGAATGAGATGTAATATGAGATAATATTTTTATGAGAACTTTGCGTTATAATTTTAAAAGTGCTTGAAAAAATAATTGTAGCTTCGTTTCTGGTAGGAAAATGTCCCTCAGTAGTCAACCTTTGTGTTCTTATACAGTACCGTTTAAGAGTATTTCAAATGACCATGTTCAAAGGAACTGTTTTCAAGAAGAAAATCCTTTATTTTTCATAAACTAGCAATAAGCTAAGTTGTAAATAGATTTTGTATATATCTTATTAAGGTTAGAATGAATATTTATGGGAATAATGTGTGGGGACACAATCTTAGCATGACTAATGCATAATCAATGACCAATGGCAATACGATCAATCAATGGTCATTTCCAGCACACGATTACCTGGCCAATCAATGGCCTCAATTATATGAGGTCATCATACCATAAAGTGTATATAATGACTAAGTTCCACGTCATCCAAAACAGCAACACACAGCGCGCCATACTAAATAAACGTATTCACGGTATACGTCTGTTTCTTCTATTTTGGGAGACTCACCAACTAGGAGAATCTGTCACTGAGGTTTCTGAGAACAGTCAAGGCTTATTAAGGTAGCTAGACCGCCACAAATGGTGGAGAATTTTTAACTGTTTGTAATTGAATAGTCTTTTTAACCACTCCGAAATATAATAGTTAAAGTAATGTCTTTGGCATGAATCATCGTTTATTAAGAATTGTTTGCATCTTCTTTTCGAATTAACTTTCTAGCAGAAGAAAATTGTAGTTCGTTGTTTGTTGTCTGGCCATTTTCAAATAACAGCTTAATTAGCTAAACTCTAAATGGGTTGGAGGATTTACCATTTTCGCAATTGAATTTTTGGAATGTTTTTCGGCATGGCGTTTGCCGTCCATTGCCGAATAATTTACATGAAGTTTATAAGAATTCGGAATAAATACTAATTACTTCTCTTAAATTAACTTTTTTGGAACTGACATTCAAAAATGCCTCATGGGAAGTGTCTAAATTCATCCGAGAGTGGAGATGAAACACCGACAGTTGACTTCTTGACCATCTCGTTCATAGAACAAATTCTTAATCTTGATTCATCAAAATTCGTAATATCTGGAGTATTTCAAGACATAAACACATGCATATGTGATGCAATGATACAATGTGCTTATATAGGAGAGGAGTTGAGGGAGCATATCCGGTCACTATAATGTTACAACTTTCGAGAACAGGGCGTTACGTAATGGGAGCAGTTTTTCGAACAAATGCACATGACTTTCTGGGCGTCACCGCTGTGACGGAAACCCGCAGTTATTCTACATTTGTAATTTCCTTCCACCTCACCTTCCCATCAATGTCAGAACAATGTTTCCGGTGATCTCTTATCTCCTTCCCACCCCAACGCAACCATTTTTAAAAATGACTTCCTCAATATGAGATAGTATCATTACTTCATTAAATGAGTTATTTCACATTTTATATTTAAATCAACCCACACGTGTTAGAAAAATTAAAAATAATACTCTCTTCATCAGAACTGCTCGCAGAAGTTTTACTTTTAAACAATTTAAATAGATTTTCTTTTTTATACTTAAAATATTCACCATTCCATGGCGTCCATAGCCTCGTGTTGAGATAGCGTTTCCTGTGCCCGAATAGCTATCTTCCATGCGTGAATATGAATAGATTTCTCTCCATTTTACGCGTTGTATTATTGTAAAATTGCGACTCTATTGACTATTACCCTTATTTCCTACCTGCTATTATTATTAGCATAAATATGAGCGTCTTAAGTACAATCAGTAGATCGAGTTTTACGTGACTTAAAACTTGAGTTATCCAGTGAACCGTTTAACAGAAAAGTAGATTGGATCAAGGATCAATCAGCTAGTCAACTTCTGCGGATACACTCTGCTTTTGGTGCTGATAGGCTAAATCCCGGTTGGGAATATGCATGTAAATGAAATTTTTCGAACGTGACACACTTCTATGCATTAATAGGCACGAACTTATATCTAATATTGTGCCATAAACAAATCTTTTCATATATGCTTGACTAACCTCAACCGTATATTTTTTAACATAGGCTAAATTGCCGGCTTTTTTGAAAAATCATGTACTATTCTAACTTTTATGATATTTTAAGAAGTATGTCTTTATACATGACCAACATAATACCAGAATAAGCTATTATAGCCGGTTTTCTTTTCTCTTTTAACATCACATGTAAATGATGTTAAATATGGAATTTCATCAGTTTTTTGATCAGACGCCAACTCCTGCACATTGCGTATTTTCGATTTTTACTTTAACTAAGCGGCGATTAACTATCTAAAATTAATTTTTAGGTGATTATACAGCTACTAAACTGGAAAACGATGAATCTGAATGGAACGATAACGATGTCACCACCAAGACGGCCTCAACAACAAACCTTCGAGGTAGCGAGTACTGATCTACGCTACTTTAAACCTTCTTATTCTCACTAACATCACGGCCATCGCCATTATCATTGCCTTATTATCTCTAGCCAGTCATTTGTTGTTAATTTCGCTCTCAAAAATTGTCTCCTCTGCATCATGTTGTTGACACTAATAAACGTACTTAAATAAAATCAGTAGATATGTTATTCCAATATTGCTCTAGAATTCCAGATTTAAGGAATGATTTCAGACTCGGAAAGTAGAATGTTTTTTGGCACCTAGTTTTAAAGGAAGTTTATTTGGTTAGTTATCGAAAATCAAAATTCTTTAAAATTGAAATATTTCATTCAAATGGGAAGTCAATGCAGTTATAGCAGCAGAAACTCGTGTATCGTTAAGAATTATTTTAGGATTATAGTTTCTTCTTGCAATTAACCAAAAGCGAAATATTAAAATAGGAGTGACAATATGTAATGCAGAGGTATTTTTGCATAGAATGTTACGATTGGCAAAAGTATACTTGCTGAATTAATAGCAAAAACAGGTCTAACGTAGTTTGGATTTTTAAAGCACTGGGATGGTCAAATTCGCATTAGATCACTGTGCTCAGATCCAATATTTACTCGATTTTTTCGCCATTCTCAAAGCTTCTAGGCCAGATGCTTTTGCTCCGCAATGGTTGTTATGCCAACCCGGTTCATTTGCATATTGCAGGCAAATGAAATTCGCAATGAATTTTAGTCAAGCACTGCCCATTAGGCCACGAAGTGATCGTATATTTGATTTGTTCGACTTGATAATCAACTGATTTGACCATTTCTCAATTAGCATCTTTTGAAATACAAATTAACTATTTATTGGTACTCGGCATCATTTGTCAAAAAAGAGGACTAAATTTAAAGTCGTTAGACTCTTTCCGGTACGAAGGTAGTGATGGAAGATTTTATGTACCCCTTCAATTACAAACATATGAGAGATGATCAGACAGAGAGAGGAACGTGGTGCATTCTCATTCAAGGCACTTCATGCATCTAACGGCTGGTCTAATCGCTCGTATATTTTGCGCCTTTTAACTACTCCCTTTTCCCCCTCATTTAACCCACATTCGACTAGTATGATTGAGACCCTGTGCTTGATTATTGCTTTAAGTTGCCTGAATTTTAATTATTTGACAGCGGATCTTGTAAGCAAATATTAACACATGCTAAAGAGCATTATGTCTGCCAGGATACTTGGCCACCGTTCCTGGTATTGTAGCACTGGAGCATAGGAGTGAAACGTAGTAGACTGAAAACATGGATTAAATTACTTACAATATAAAATTTTATATGGCAAAACTGACTAGAATTTTTATGAATTATAAACCAGAATTTTTTCAAAATAAATATCCAAGATTAATTAAATTTTATTTTTTAAATATTTGACATTGAAGTATTTTCACCAATGTACCATTAAAAGCTGGGCTTCTATTGAAATACGGGAGAAAAATGTCAATCATTATTAAATATGTTGACACCTAAGGAGAAAACTGGATATGAAGTCTTAGATAGGGAAAACGCTGAAAAAACGGGTTTTTTGCAAATGAGAAAAGTCAATTATCATTATGGACTAAATCGGCCGGTCCGTAAATGACTAATGTTTTCTAGTAATTCTTCCCCTGCAGATAAGAGACATAGTGATCATTCAATTGAATCTTCCTGCTGCCATGACAACGCTACATGTCCACCATGAGCCTCTTTTGTCTTTCCATATCGCGGCCTAAATTCATTCTGCCCAATTAGACCACTTCCTTCCTCTCTGGGCATTCCAACCTGCACACCACTTCCGAGGCAAAGGTATCTCCACTATATAATTAAATTGGTAATACTTTTATTTGTTTTATTAATGTGCAAAATAATGCAAACATTGTAAAATTCACATATTTAGTCACTTCATATTTTATCTTTGAAGATTTCAAAAAATTAAAATCTACCTTATCTAAAACAAATCTGTTCAAACTCTCTTACATTTAAGTACATTTTAATATTAATTGGAACTTACTAGCATTTTTAGACTTCCTTAATAATACCAGTACTTGCTTTTTGGAGTCGTACCATTTTTTAATGAAATGCAAGAGATTAAATTTCACAATTGTCTCGTCTAAAAGAACGAACCGATTATGCTTCTGCAATACTTCTTTTAAACGCTTTTCAAAAAATTATTGCCAAAATAAATTCATATTTGAAAACCTCAATTCAGCTCAAAAATGCATCTTAGTAGACTTTTCGTTGTTCAGTCAAGTGAGATTACTGATTATTTCACATCCATCTCTTATAAGATAAGATTAATGGACTTATTTAAAATGCGGAATTGAAGTTGGCTTCATTGGTCAAATAGTTATAGCTCTTATGGCAGATGTACCTTTCAGGACAATGGATTTCATCAACACTAATAGATTCTACATTCTCTTACAGATTCGCAAATATGGGACTAACGTCAAGTTGTCCATCAAATACACAAGGAGACGAAATTGCCTTAGAACCTAATGTTGACGTCGAGGCGGGTCCTGATATCCAATCAGAATCAGAGTGTTCTCCTCCATCAAATGACCTTAGCACGAATGCACCAATGGCAAATGTAAAAGCGCATACCGAGGAGATCAATTGCTTAGTGGTGTCTGAAGATGGGTCATTAGTGGCCTCTGGTTCAGAGGACTGTTTAGTAAGAGTCTGGTCCACAGAACGTTGGGATTGTGTTCGAGAACTTCTCGGACACGATGACTACATAACCTGCCTTGTCTTCGTTGGAACACGTCTTCTATCTGGCTCCGGGGATATGAAGGTTCTAATGTGGGATCTCATCCAAGGCGACTGTATTTTCGTATGTTTCAGCTGATACCAGTAAATTTTGTCATTACAATAGAGATCGATTGAGTGTGTCGATTTACCGATGTCACGATATATAAAGGTGGCTGGAAGATTCTATTTACCCTCACATATGTCCAACCCATTAAAAATCCGAATGATTCGTGGTATTTACTTAGAAAATAATTTTAATGATACTTTGGGATTTTGAAATCAATCAATGTAATGCAAATTAAACTCATTAAAAGTGATTAAATCGTATTGAAACCGAAGGGTAACTATAGTTAAAAGGGTCCTTTCCAATTGGAGTAAAGAACTTTTATCAAGTTCATAATATGAACCAATTAAAATTCAATGTCTTGGAAGAATTCTAAAAAGCAGTTGTATATGTGACACACCATTTCGATGTTACTTTGGTAAGTAAAAAATTTGAAAACCCACAAATTATGTGACTGATCAAAGAGGAAATCCTTTTTTGCTTTGATACAACCAAGCATTAAGATAGTTCTTGTATAATTCGATAATCCCATCAAAATTTCTCTCCGTCCAAACAGTAACTGTTTAGCAAATTGCGAGGAGTGTTTTGATATTGGTTGCTTTCCATTTTTTTTCTGTTCAACTTTACTGCAGGGACGTTTGGCCTTAAGGGGAAAAACGAACCCCTTACTCTGCTTATTTGCCCTAATCACACCCAAAAGAGGAAATGACTTAAGTATTCCTTAACTGCAAGAACTGTCGCTGAGGCTGCTTGTGGGGAAAAGTTCATTTTCTTCTTTTGGGTTTTAAAAAGAAATTTATCAATGTTAAGAAACTAACCTTTTAAAAAATCATATAAAAATAGCAAACATCGGAAATGGGAATGGTCTACTCCTTTCCTACTAATATGTTCCTACCTTTCACCATCAACTATTTGGGATGGAGAGTGGATGAGATTGTTTTCAGGTGAGGATCATTCTACTGACGCATTATATTCGAGAGTTAAATGAAAATAAAAGTTATTTTCTGTGGCTGACTTTTAGCTTCCAATTTCGACGCAATCGATAAAT
Organism: Hymenolepis microstoma; assembly: GCA_000469805.3. NCBI lineage: Eukaryota > Metazoa > Platyhelminthes > Cestoda > Cyclophyllidea > Hymenolepididae > Hymenolepis > Hymenolepis microstoma. The sequence continues at coordinate 108,591 of LR215995.1, read as the reverse complement.
ATTCCATAAAACGGCTTGCCTACGTGTTCGAGCAGTCAGAAATCCTAGAAGACGCCTGGTTTCAAAGATAAGAGCTGAGTCAACGTAGTTATACCTAACGTAAGGCTTTTAGGTTGTTACTTGTTTAATTCGTGTACATAGTTAGCACCGATTTTATCAATCGAAAAGACTGTGTGTGTGCGTTCAAGGTCAATAAAAAACTTAACCTGACACAACTACACTGCCAGAAAAGTTACCATTCATTTTTTCGTATTTCAAGCGATGGCTTGACATTGTGAATAGGGTTATGCTGCCTAAACTAAAACCATGGCATCTAACTTGAAATCAGACCAAGTTAAATTGAGGGGTCGCCTTGATATACGACTTTATCTTCCGTATATTTATATGGTCAACTTACGAACAATTTCGAACAAAATTCTACAATTTCTTCATTGGAAATTTATTTCATTTTCAACTTAACTTCGCAATTTGGGAAGAGATTAAATATAGACAAAACGAAAATCCAAAAATAATTTCAGTCTGTAATAAGTATATGAGCAAATCAATGTTTTCCTCATGTTATTAGACAATAACAGGCCACACGGGCTGCATCACGTCAATCTGTGTCACACAAACGCAGATCTTTACCTCCGCAAATGACCACCAAGTGCACTGCTGGAGTTTGGAAGACGGAACCCCCATAAGAGAGTATACAGGCCACAAAGGGACCGTCTATGGTATTCGAATCTCAACTGGGGCCAATGAGTCAATTAATCAGGAAAATTCGATGGATGCATCGGCTGGGCGACGTCGAGTTCGGTTTGTGACCTTTTCAGCTGATTGCACAGCGCGTCTGTGGAGTACAACGAGATCAACTAGTCTGCAGACTTTCCGTGGCCATTCTGGACCTGTCACTTGTGTGGCCGTTGATGAAGAACGCCACTACCTCTACACCGGCTCCTCTGATGGTCGTGTCGGCAGTTGGTTAATGGAAACTGGAGAGAGAATCCATTGGTTTGAAGGGCATTCCGCCCCAATCATTAACCTACTTGTAAGTTTCTGTCCTATAGGTCACATTAATAAGTTACTGTTTTTACATGTAATACCCATCCATATTTTTCTATTTTCTTAATATACCTCTTGGATACAATATTGGAATATAGAGTGTCATAAGTGTCAAAAAGTCAGATTTGACTGCATAATTTGACTGCTGGTTGTAAATATGATTTATACAAGTAATAGAAATGAATAAATAGGTTGGCAAAGTCTACCACACGAAGAAGTGGGGCTTGAGAAGGAGTAAGATAATAATTTACCGGCAAAAGTACACGGAACTCACTTTATTTTTCTATTGTCAAGCTGTAAATAATAAAGTCTGGAAAGACCACATTTTAACCCCGGAATATTTTGCAATCAACCGTGAAAATGTTCCAAATTCATCTATAAGAAGCGCATGTCTGTTTACTGAATATTGAGGTCAATCAGCCCGTGAAATTCCTTGAATAAAGGAGGAAGGTGTTTCGCAGTTTAGAGAGTTGTGATAATAAGTTCCACCCCCAAATGCCCAGAGTAGTAAGCTGAAAGGTGGGAGGGGAGGAGGGTGGAGGGAGAGATATTTGAACTATCATGGAAGTGAATGATCATAATTGCATCCAACTTGATGTCCCATGCATGAGTTACTCGTTATTCCATTACACCGAGTTGTATAAAATTAGTATATAATTTTAAATCTTGCTCTGATTTTGCAAAGGAAGTGCTGTTGACCTCGAAGAGAACCACAAGAGTTACAAAAATCAATAATTTTTAAACTAAGCCAAGTTGGAAGTTGGTGTATCATGTGTTGCTATATTCTAGCAAAAACCTTGTAGGTATCAGATGACTGTCTCTTCAGCGCCAGTTCGGATGAGACGGTGAGGGCCTGGGTCACGGATATTGCTCAAGAGTTGCAGGTCTTCAAGGGTCATGGGCACACTGTCTTTAAGTTGTGCCTTCTCAAGGGAGATACGTGTAAGTTACAGAGTACTACTTCGAAACTAACTTCAAAACCTTCTATTTCTCTCAAATTTACTCACAATTTCACGCTTTTCCATTGTGTTTAACTTAAATAATAGGCATTTATTGGTTTTAATAAGTTTGAGAGTTGGGTATTGGTTGTGCCTGTTAATGATGGTGCTGGTAGTAGCAATTTACTATGATTCGAGATAATAATATCAACATCTGTCTTCACAAATAAGCTGTGTTGGACAAAGGATTTTTAATTTTGGCCTGTGAGATAAAATTTTAATCATTTGGACGGAAATTCATTTTTCGAATCAGTGCTATCTCTGGCAGTAGAGCTGATTATATTTATCTATTTATTTATTTGAAAAAGCAGCAATGAAATGAAAATGTGGTTATCTGTGAAAATGCTTGCTGGAAATGCTACGAAATTCCAGAACCACACCTTTTTCCGTTCTCTGTCCAGCTTTCTAGTACTTTTTTTCAAACTGAAAATATTTCACATAAACTACACAAAGTTGAGAATGGTTTCATTTGGAAAATGTTTAACACTTTTTCGTACTCACTTAGTGATAACCGGTTCGGGTGATGGGAAGATTCGCTGTTTCGACACTAAGACGTCCACCATGTTGGAACAATTCGTTTGTCCTGAAGTGGGCAAATTCTGTTGTTTTGAGGTAAGTCACGCAAACGAAGAACATCTTTCGCTAAACACTTTCAGTGAATTATTCAGTGAATTCAGTGAAATATTATATATCACATATATTACTTGGAGGGACGTGGAGACATTTTAAAGATTGGCGCAAAAGAATAATAGTGGTGGAGTTATTTATCCACCTCCTCTGGAATGTATTCAAACAGAAAAGGAAAATAGAAGCTTCGTTATTGACTGAACGCGTTGAGTATGATGTTTCAACTTCGCCCATTTAAAGTGAGCTTACTTTCACTAGCACAGCCCATTGATAATCGTTCCCTTTACAACCATTTGGGACCGATTAATTGTTATTATAACTTATCGGGCGGCATTTTGCAGTATCTTCAACGGTTAGTCTGAACTTTATTCAGTTATGTAAACCCCCCAAACTGTCTGCAAAAAAGTGCATATATATTATAAATATGTATGCAATTAGTGGTTTTCATAATTTAACAATAACTGCTATATTTATACCCTGAAAATTCTTAATTTGTGTTTATCATGGTAATCTTTTTAAAATTTGCACCTTGAGTGTCCCCATTTTTCCTATTTCCTGTTTTGCAAAAAAAACTTGGCGAAAAAGAGGCATAGATGATAAATGATGTTTCACTTAGAATGTCTTTTTTAATGAAGAACAAAACATAATTAACTCTTGAATTGGAGAAAATATTTTTCATTTCTATTTACCACATAATAACATGACAATAGTTTAGTTCTATTTCTTTAAGCTGAATGGACGCAGTTTGATAGCCGCGTCGCAGGAGGGTCGGATTTGCGCCTGGGACCTTTCTGCAATGATGACCAGGACAAAAGCGAAGGAGAATGCGTCGTTTTGACCTACTATGGGGACAAATCCATCGGGAGATTGAAAATGGATATCGCAGATTATTTTTTCCCTAAACTTCTAACTTTTCAAAATATATCTCTCACAAAAATTTAAATAAAGAAACCAAAATTCTTCCTTCCACCTGGGCTCTAACCCAAAGTCAAAACTAATCTGCAATCCATTTTAGTTGACATTCCAAACTTTATGACCACAGAATAGCACCTTCTGAATTAAATCCAATGAGTAAAGCTGTCAAAATTCATGAATGAATAATTTTTGTCCAAATTAGGTAAAAATAAAAGATACTATTTGAGCAACTCATTAATCATTTGTGCTGCAGAATTTCATCATCCGATCGCCAGAGTTGTGCTAATTTGAACGATAATACTTCGCCTGTAGAGTAGTCTGGAACTTAGAAGAAGGTTGAAATGAACGAGCTCTGCCTGAACTCATCATTGACAACTTATATTTCACAGGAACATCAGAAGAAACTTTCTATATCTCACACAATACTTCGAACGCCATTCCGCATTCCCACCGACAGTTGAGGTTTTAAGAAGGTACGCAGTGCTCGAAAAACATCTGGCTATAAGACAATAAAGAGCATCGAGTAGCCTCGTCTGAATTATGTTGGAAATTGTCGAAATGCTGATGTATTAACTAGTGATACCATTAATTGGGTGTGAGTCCAGTCAGAAGCTCACTAAATCGTCTGTATCTGTCTGTGAAGTGTTTTCGACAGATGAAAATGGAGGTAATGATACATTTGCATGAAAATTATTTTGTTCGAATTTTAACTTAATGAAAGTACATTTTCAATTTTTATATTGTAATTAAAATATTAAATAAATGTTTAACTTAAAATAGGAAACAACAGTGAATGGACATTTTAAGCCAAGCTTTTTATAGGGAATTCCTAATTAATTGTCCCATTTTGGGCTTTTATGAACTTCGGGGGACGAGAAGCTGAAATATATTGGCTATAAGCAGTTGCTGCGGTGCAGCTATTGTCACTGCTTTCTTTCAAAGCACATTGATGGTAAACTTCTATTTATTGTCTGTTTTGCAAAGTAAGGTTCCTTCGGGGTGCCCTAATCCTAGAGAGTTTATCTTCTGCTGCTAACACTTGATATTACCTTAATAGAATTGATTTATGCCCAGAGAAAGACGAATCCGAGCTACTATATTAATTAAACAAAGTTTATAGTTGAATACTATTCGCTTCAAAATTATAATCCCCAGGTGAGGTAGAAATAGACTGGCGACCGTGCTGGGCAAAGTGAAGCACTTGCCTCCACTATGAGTGAACCAATAGGGAATCCGAAATTGGGATTCAGTACGTTTATTGGCTACACCAGACTACATAGTCATCGATCGCTATCGCTCTAGTTGGAGCTGGGGGAAGAGGAGAGGTAGTCGCGTGCTCTTACTCACTGAAATCTTTATACCTCTTGACTCCTGCTTTCAATTGTCATGCGCTTTATAGACTTTATGCACCTTCAAATTTTACTTATCTCTATCAATATGATGCGTCTTAATAAATATATCTTAAATGCGGTTGTTTTTTCGATTTGATGTCTCTATGACACTAATCCCTATCTAAAATTTTCTATATGACCTTATCGAATCTCATTTTCTATTTCTGTACCGTTTCACTCAAAAGGGCACTACACTCATGTCCCCACACCTGCGTCCTACTCTCTCGAATCCTCATTGTTGTTTAGTCAATACACTTTAAATAACACAACTTTTGTGCTTTTCATTTTGGAACTGTTGTTCTATGCTAGCCAGTGCCTTAGCTTCTACTATCTGCTTCCTGCTCATTGGTTCTTACATCAGTGAAGCTTTAGCCCATCAGGCCGCAACCCATAGTTTTATCATCTTGACTGAGTTTAAACTTGGACTGGTGTAATATTGAGTCATAATTGAAGATTAGTTAATCTATGGTGATTAAAGTCATCCTATTGATAAGAAATTATAACCTTGCACCTAACGCGGTAATACCATCTAGTAACTCTAATATGGAAGGAAAGATCCTGTAAATTGTGTCCATTCAAAGATCGAATATATTTTCGATCAAGATTTAAGCCAAGCCTACTACTTCTAACATCTTATCTTTAGTTTTTTATCAATTTAAGGCCATGTTCGATTTACGACTAGCATAAAAGTATTTGAACAAATGATGCATGGCCTACAACGCAGAAGAGAAGGAGATGTTAAGGTAGGTGCTAGAAAAGCCTCATTGAAAGTCTTCAAATTTGGGGGCTAAAATTGTAGAAGGGCAGTCATCTTGAAGATGATGTATTGGCCAAAGTGCTCTTAGTTTTAAAGTGGGTGGCATTAAACTTACATGCTCCAAACGTTAACTCCAGCAATCCTAAACTTTTAAATTAACTGGGAGTGGATCTCGCAAATTCGCATGTATTAGAATTTTACATGTAAAAAATGTTGTCACTACCCATTTGTCTCTATTTAAAGCTGCAACTACGCGGACCAAGGGAAGAGGAGAAGAGGGGATTTGCACAGCCCAAACGACAAAACTTCCACTAACCAACCAAACACTTTACTTATCTACACATGAATAGTTGCTAAATGGTGGGCTGTCGGATTAGCAAATAATTACAGCGACTACATTTGAGCGTGAGAAGTACGCATGGGAACTGTAATTGCAAGTCTTTCATGAATGGCACAAAACTATTCGACTTGGCTTCCTGACAATACCATTATACTTAAGTTTGTTATTTTGTCAAGAAAACATGCTGATTCGTCTTTTTGCCGGACAAATAAAACACTAATTTGTCGAATAATACCAACTCATTGTCCAATTACCAGGCCAACTTGCCAATAAGGTAAATGGGCTTGCGAAAAGGAAAATAAATCTTTTGACTAATTCAAGGCAATAATTCATATTGATGGAGCAACGCATATCAAAAATGCTTGACATCTACCGCATCTGCATCAACATTCGGTCACTTAATCCCAATCAGCAAACAAAAAATAGGAATTTCAGTCCTGCCGCTATTATCGATATCGATAAGTTACAGGGGACTCAATTAATTAACTCCGACTCGGAGAAGTGATACATTAACAGGAACTATTTTATGTGAATAAAATCTTCGCATTTATAATATTTAAATGCTAAAACACGGAATGACCGTTGATATTTTACTCTTATTAAATTCCAAGGTTTACGTCCGAAGTAAAGAACTGCTCATCAGGAGAAAAAGAAAATCTGTGCCAGTTTGCAAGTGGACAAATTAAATACTTTAGATTATCTGTTAGCACCAAGACCGTCTGAAAAGGTTCTTTAGAGTATTCCGAATAAAATTCCTAAAGGATTAAACTCATAAAGTTGGGATGCATTGAAATTCAGCTTACAAGTACACGAAATAATGTGATATTCAGTGCCAGTCACCCTGGACAGAAATTACTGTTACATATCCAGTGAGGCGATTTCCAACAACTATGATAAGCTCTAGTCAAAATAGGATTTGAAAAGCGAGCTCCTCATAGGAATAAAACTGGACTCCTTTCCTCTTCTCAAGTGCACTAGCACGTTACTGTCTTGCTAGGTAATACAAGGAAATTGTCTTAAACTGACTCAAATTAACCCCTGACAATACCAAGAGTCAATGCAAGTACTGCGAAAAGGGTCCTACAATTGATAAATCTCCTCTTATTATGCAAGAAAATTTTCCGTAACAATATAAATGTGTCAAATTCCAGTTAAAACAGCCCAGTTACGGAATAGAGTTAAGAAACCCATTTCCAATAGGAAAAATATTGGAGATGAGGAAAAAGCTGGTCGATGAATTCTGATTGGAAATTTAAGTAGCACTTATTACACCAGAAAAGCTTCCTACAGAGTTGTACCGAATTGGGATAGATCTCGCGTCATATAAGTGATTCCCTCCCAAAGGCTAGCAGGTCAAAGCAGCCTTTTTGAGTGAAAAGCCCAAGATTTGAGTGGAATCGCGTATGCACTGGACAATTGGGGAGTGAATAGAGTAAAGGATTAGAGAGCGGAAAAGGAGAGGCGTCATCACCAATCGAGGACAATCAAGATTGTGAGGATTGGGTGGTAACCCGTACAATAGTTGGCCTATAGAGGTAAATGACAAATTGCCGCCCAAATCATCTATTTCCAACAAATTTAAACACCTTCGCTACACTATCTTTTAGTTAATTTGAAATTCACTACGCTCACGCACGTTTTCATTTGCACCAGTTTGCTTGCGCCTCCTTTCTCGTAATTTCGTCAAGGACCAAACAAGCTGGAGTATCATTAGCAGGATTAATTCCTTGTCGATAACAATGCCAAAAGTCTACACCCATTTTTCAAGTGTTCCAAGATATGGTAATAACTCACGGAACCAAATTCATGATAAATATTATAATCTGAAAAGCAAAACTGTCCCTAATTTTATAGAGATTGGCCACCTCCTTATTCGTTTATTGGCGAAGTTAAATCACCCTGAATTCAAAAATAAAGCCTAAAATGCGTTTGTATTGACAGTTTCACAGAGGAAGAGAAAGTAGAAGAGGAAAAGGAATCAACGAATAGCAACTACACGAACAGCCAATAAATGCATATACATCTCTGAAGAAATGAACTTTCCAAGAGGCGATAAGAAGAGATAATTAAATGGGAGTGGAATATGCTCTTGTGAGCAACAGTGAGTGAAGGTCATAGTGAATATATATATATATATATATATATATATATATATATATATGTATGAAAGGGGAATTCAGAACAAGTTAGGCCGAGTGAAGTGATTCCGAGGCATCTGCATGATTATCTTCTTTCATAACTCGAGCATCTTCCATGAACGTAACCTTATGATTATTGGGACTCTTCGGCCTTCCAGTTTTCAATGCGCTGCACAGCTAAGAGGAAATTAATTGAAAATTAGTCTAAACTCAACAAAATTATAATTTAAAGGTTAGAAGTGAACAAGGTCTCACGCGAGGGTTGAAAGACAGTGTGCGATGCCGTCGGGAAGACTTCCCAGTTCCACAGAGACCTCCACAATGAAGCCCACGAAATCCTCGTGGTACCTCCGACACACGTTTCAATGCTGAAGGCGTCACTGGGGTGATGGACTGATGTTGTGGCGACTGACTTTTCGGTCTCTGTCGTGCATCCATCTTCACTGACAAGGAGGTACATTTGATTTGGCTTGGCTTGTCAATCACCAACGGAATGTCTTCTTCAGGCCTTACAACTTGAAACGAAGCATTTGTAATCGGTGCTTTCCTATGAGATCGATTCAACGCCGAGCTTTCAGTTGTTTGGTGGTGATCCACCAGTGTTAAAGAGGCGTGAGATGAACCCGAGGAGACAACCGACCCAGAGGGAGACAAAGCATGTCCCCCTATGGTGGAAGTTGACTGATCAACTATGGACTCAATTTGACCTGGACCATTTCCATTGAGATGAGAAGTTTTAGTTTTATCAGTCACGTCGTAATAGAGCTTGCTATTGCAGATACTGTTCGTGTATAGCAAAACCTGAATTTCAGAAATCACTGATTAAAATACAATGTCCCAACTACTGAAACTAGTTTAAGTAGAAACGCACATTAGACCAGAGTTCGAGATTAGCACGTTGAGCGAGAGCATGAATAGCTGAAACTGCGAGATGCGATTGAACAGTGCAGAGGATGAAGTGCAGACCGGGGAGCAATTCAAGCACGAAGTAGGGTGGTAGTTGTGGAATGCGAGCAGATGCGACTGACACCCCGACAATACCAGAAGACTTACTACCACTGCCAACACCTAAAGGAAAGTGTTTCCGTTTCGATTTCTTTCGCTTTGCCCTCTCTCCGATTTCAGCTCTCCGTATAGTCTTTGTAACTTTCTCCTTCAGCGCGATGGATGATTGTTCGTTCAAGGAACTTACAGAGGTATTAACGATACTTCTAACGGAACCTAGCTCATCATCAACAACGCTTCCAATGGGGATGGCACGGCCAGGAATAGCTCTGAATTTACTAAGTGGATTTTTTTCGTATTTAGTGATCTGACCATTTTTTGACTCTGGGTCCTGATACAAAAAAAGAAGGTATAAGATTATTTGAACCTTAAGATACATAAATATCCCGGTAAGTACTTCTAATGTACTACGTGTTTTACGTCGCTGTTGGTGCATATTTTCAGAAGAAAAAACATTTAATTCAAATTGCTAGAGATAAATAAGCGAATGGGACTCTACCATTCCACCACTCAAATTTAATATAACTAATTATTAGTTTGGAAGTAATTCAAAAGTGGACGTTTTGAATTCTCGCAAAGATAAAGACATGCATCTAGCATAGTTCCGACTCCAGTTCCGACACCCCAAAACAGACGAAATTATACAACTGGCACAAAATGAGGAGTACCTCGTCTTGGTTTCAAAGAGAAATTGGCAAAAGCCATTTTATTATTAGGAGACGATGAGTAAATTAGATTGTGGATATACCATGTTTAATGAAAATCCACTCCATACAATTTCTAGTGCAGATCTCAAGCGCGAACAACAGAACTTGAAATCAACATTCAAGAGAGAGAGATTCTACTTTCCTCTTATGATCAAAAAAGTTGTTTGACAACCATGGCTCCCGTGATCTCTCTAGTGACTTGCCCGTTAAAAATCGCTTTTAGCAAAAAGCAAATATAACGTTACCAATAATGAGTCCTACCACATTAAAATCACACAATAGTCCCAACTGCCTGCTACACCGCACAAGTTAACTAGGCAACAAGCACGGAATTAATTTCATGGGGATTAAATCGACAAGAAATTAAGGAGCTCACTAATGGACTATGAGTTCTGAACTATATTGGTAGTGGTAAAATAACGAAATAAAAAAAGTCTCGAAAACTTCTGGTGCTAGTTTCATTATTTTCTCATGGAAATCGACACCTCTCCAATCCAGCCGCCCCCCTTTTGGCTTCAGAAGGTTTCTAGATATTATCACATTTTCCGTGCCAATGATTATTGCTATTAACACTTGATGCATTAGGGGGAATTGCCTTACTTCGTCCTTATTGCGCTTCTCTTGTGCATTTCCATGAATAGGATTTTCATCGCTGAATTGATCCGTAGCTTCTTTGTCTTCTTTGTCATCAAAAATTTCCTCCTCCCCGACCACAGTGAGGGCACCGAAGGCTTTAAGGAGGTCGGCCTCTTCCTGAAACGCTGCTTCATTGGAAGGAGAAAATGAGCGAGTGGAGGCTGAGGAGGAATGCGAAGAGGAAAGTGAAGAGCGAACTAAATCGTCATCTTCACTGACGACGATGGAGCTCACCTCGGAGCTACTGCTGGTATAACTGCTGCTTGCACCTTGAGGTATGGATGGTGACGCCGTGAGACTTCGAGAGACAGCTTCTCCTTCAACGACAACTTCACTATCTTCGTCTTCAAGACCCAAGAGCAATTCATTCACAACTCTCGAATCGTCGTCTTCTGCCTCCTCACTCGGCATTGCCGCCTCCGTCACTGCCGTTATGGAGTTCCCAAGACCAGTGATACTGTTATCGGTATGATCATTTGAAGGACTAAAAGGAATGCGGAAGGAGGGTTTATCAATCAGTATACCTCAGTGTACTTCTCAACACAATTGGTTTTGGAACCGATGTGCTATAGTAATCAATTTAAGAAAACTGTATGGGGAAAGATTTACCCAAAAATATTTAAAGGAAGCATCGTCACATATCGTAAGAATAGTTACACCTTTTACATTATTTGACCTATCGACAGATGGAGATGGAAAATGAGATTAAAAGTTCGACTACATTGCATCCTATATACAGAGACTGGGAAAAACTGGTAATTAATGATCGGAAACACGTGATTCAGTTATCGCAGAAAAACCTCCAACTCTACGGCCAGAACCCCAAGTGTCACGCCCTCCTATCTATGGATTAATTAGATTATGCTTGGAATTTTTACCTATCAAGAAGTAGCAAACAATCCACGCACCAAGGAAACAATCTATGATAGACTAGACGTGAATCATGGATGTCACTAAGCCAATAACGGTTTGTAGTGGTCAATAAACTTATAAGTAGAAAAAATGGAGGCCCTTAAAATTTCCCACTTAGAAACTTAAGAAGCTCTAACACGGTCTTTAGTCTCCTCTGAAGATAGCCGCTATAGATTTTTGTAAAGGGCTAATTAGAAAGGAGTCCCCAAGCACATAATCAGCACACACACACACAAACTGTTCAGGCAATTTGAAACGCCAGCAGGAGAATCCCACATCCTTCGAAGTTTGTCGAGCAAATCAACGCATTCTTTTTCCGCAAACACCTATTATTAGTTATGCATAATCTAGTTTTGGCACATGAACGGTCTGAATGATGTAACAGCATAACCAGCCTCTCCAAACGAGCGAATTTTGGATAATCTTTTAAAGTCAAAACATTGATAAGAAGCGGTAGTGCGCATAAGCTATGCACCTTCAAAAAATTAAATGCGAGATCCACTGAAAGAATACCGAGCAAACTACTAGTTTCTTATTCGTGTAATGCAAGTGGAATAACACGAAGTAATTATAATTACGAAGTATCGTGAGATCTCGAGCGACGATCTTTTGACAACAAATTTTTAGGTCGCAGGTCGAACTAAATAGCTTGGCTATCATTATTAAATCATCTTTTTTAACGTTTGATTCCAACAAATATGAGAAAGGCATCCAATCAATCAATTTAATGATAATTAAAGGAAGCCTATTTATCAAGGGTTATAGCCTCTTAGACTCAGAACTAGATGAAAGATATCTCAATCAGTCTGTTGCACTTTCGACTATAAGATATGAGCGCACACAGGTAAGAACATCACGTTGTTGTAGTACACAGCCAATGAACGAGTCGAGTGAGAAAGAAGAAATGGTACATGAAACAGACGGGGGAAAGAAGGAAGTGCGAATACGCGAATCAAAGCAAGTTCTGCCATCAACATGTTTAAGAGACTGTAGAGCAAGGCTGTGAATACTTGACAACTCTCGCCAACTGAAGCAGGAATGTTAACAGGTAAAATCAAAATGACAAATAACCAAAAATTTTCCTCCAGTGCATTCACAAGAATTAAGGGCGTCACACAAGGAGAAGTAGGTATTTGAGTGACCAATAGAAGTGATAAATATTTCCATACTAAAAGGTTCTGCATGAGAAAGCAGAAACAAATAAAGAAGTTTAATGTTTGGATTTTGTGCCTACGGTCACTGCCATCATATCTATGAATTACTTTAATAGGCGAAAGGTGAGTAGCCCATAATCAGTCCGTTTGGAGAACGTGTTGCCTCAGACACTCACTTTGAACAGAAAACCAATGAATCATCTTTTTACTTTTTGACCAGCAGTTCAATTGCCTTGTAGACTCTCGTTACTATCAAACAAGACGAATACCAATGATGGGTTCTACAAGCCTGCGGAATCTTAAAGCATTCATGGAAGCATCGCTAGTCCAAAAAGGACATGAACGATAGCACAAGGTCCATTAATCTCCTCATTGAAATAGATTACAACCGCAAATAGCATAACTCATATAAATCAAAGAATATAACTTAAATCTCGAGTTGAGGGTTCAAATGAAGGAGAAAATCAACTAACCCAATAATATTGACTTCCGGAGGTGGCTTTACTTTCGCACCTCTGACGGAGAGTTTTCCTCTTTTCAAAGGAGCAGTGATCTTCGCCAAATCAATTCGACCACCACCTCCTATTCCATGTTTATGGTGATACGACTCGTTCATTGGAGTGGACGTCCTCATCTCTGTTTCTCTCCGTCGATTAAGATGACTCTGGGTCATCGAGAACCCGCGCCACCGCGACTTTTGTTCACCATGATGGTGAGTGGAAGTGGAATATTGGTGGCGATTCCGAAGGGTGTCACTGTTTGTAACGAAAGAAACAGGACTCGGGGGGAGACGGTGTTCCCGCAGTCCATAGGGGCCTAGAAGGAGGGCGAGGTAACAGAGCGCTGCACGACCTCGTTCTGTCAAGTCGCCGATCCTCTCGCTACAGAGACGACAGAGGAGCCGCAGTATTCGCCATCGATTACAAGGTGTTAATTCCATCTCCTCGCCTGTCACGGCGGCAAAGGACCCATTCGTGGCGTCTTTCTTTCCACTGATTAACAACTGTTGAATAAAAAATATGAATACTCGATTAGGCCCAAAAGAGTTGTTTTCAATACATAATTATATACGTTCCCCTATGGGCTGCTTCAAAGGCACACCACTTCACGCCGCTGAAACACAACTGCTTCACCAACTTCAGGCTCACAACTCTCTCACTTCCGCCTCTCTTTTCAATATATCTGAGTATCTTACTGTTATTCGATCTACAACTTCTATAACGCTCACCTGTGATGGTATCAGACGGTTTCAGAAGCTCATAATAAATTACGCCAACCTGGTCTCCCCACCAAACACAAAGCATGACTTTTGAGCCATTAATATTTGTCCGAGGTGTCGATATAGCAGTATGAACACTGAGCAATCCCCATGATTTTCCGCGTCGCTTGGGGTTATTGCAATGTACCCTCTTTTCGTCCCAAGTGACAATACGATGGAGAAATCCCTTTCGTGTTTACCTTTCCAGCAGCTGTTCACAAGCAAACAAATGTCGCTCCACATCTCTTCTGAGTTTCAACTCGTGGGGTACCCAATATCCTTCTTTCTCAACCATTCCCAACCATTTCAGGCGTTTTAAAATTGCTTGCTCACTGATACCCACCCAATGATTCTCATAATTCTTCTTCAGTTTAACACGAGTCTTCACTAAGAATCGCTCACCTCCAATTCTGTACCTTCAACAACATTTTCTCCTCCACCACTATGCCGGTATTCAACGACAGCAAAATCACCACTCACCACTTTAATCGTTGGAACCATTCCCACCGACACGTTCTGTCACTAATAGCCAGCCGTTTTACCATAAGTATATGAGATAATCCGGTGAGCCTCAGCCAGTTCGCATATTTTTTTCATATTGATATAAAAAGCAATACTTCCCGCAAATCACGAGAATTCGGTTTCAATTCGGACATTTTTAACTAAAAATGCTTTTATTATGCAAACACAAAGTAAGTTGTATCAAAGTAGGGTTATATTTACTCATGTCAAAACAAAGTGTTCCACATTTGTGATTAATATATTTCAACTACTAACGACTACTACCGCCATCTTTTGGAAAACGGCGGGAGCAAAGTTATAGACCTAATAATTGCAGTCAGTATTCAATAAGTCTACCATCTCTCATTTTACTACTGTGGGGAAAAATAAAAGGGCGCAATAAAATGGCAAGCCACAAGCCAGCTACAAAAGTCCCAACGGTTAGGTGTATTTAGTTAAAATAAATCAATCAAGACCATTTTAGAAGAATCATATTACAGTACTTAGGAACAATACACTATTCAAATGTCTGAGTTACGATAGATGAGGATGTCCCTATTTCTGAAATAACTCACGCTGGAAGGATCCGGATTAGAGAAGAGTTGAAAGAGTGCTTCCACAAGTTCTCCATCTTGTTCCTCCTTCTTTCCACGTACATTCAAGGGCCCACAAAACACCGATTTGCTTGAAAGGGGAGGCAGGGCAGAGTATCTACTAGGTGCCATCTGATTCCTCGCAAATGTGTTGTAGAGGCCCAGAAGAAGGGCTTCCAACACTGCTGCCAGATTCGTCATGTGCATCCCAATTGTCTCCACGTACTTCATGTATTCCAAAGAGGGAGGGAAATGAATAGAAGATTTCGCTGTAAGGGATGAATCTAGAGAAGGAGAATACTGCTGCTGCTTCTGCGGTGGCGACTCATTGATATTTGAGACGTTGCTGGAAGCATCGGGATTGAGACCCTTGAGAAGGCGATGAGTGCGCTGACGCATCGACTTGCTGAGACGGAGGGCTTCCATCGAGGCTATAGAGGACTTTTTGAGACGACTTCGAAAGGATGTTTGGGTCCGAACGCCAGAAGGAGGAACTATTGAGATAGGTATTTCAGTAGTAAGTGAAGTTGTCGCGGAGCAATTTACAGAGGTGGAATGTTTATGTCCAGTGTGCGACTTCCGGGACGCCGGATGATTAGTCTTGAAATTACCGATTCCACAGGAGAGGGTTGCTATTGGAGAAGGAAGTCAAATGAATGGCAATTCGTAGTGTTCGTTCACACAACTGCGTCAAAGTAACTAAGTACAAAGGGGTCGGAATAATTGCAATAGCGATTTTCAGAATAATTCAACACCGGAAATAATGACAATTCAAATAATGAAACAATTGTTGAATTATCATCTAGCAAGGAAGACAAAGTTGTGCTTTAAGGTAAAAATAAAACAAAAATCGATCAAGAAGTAGAACAAAGACTAACAATCAGTGTTAAGGTAATATTTGAAGTTAGCCTAGTTTTATATAGGCATTTATTGATTTTGTTGGATGATAAGACATCAATCTTGAGCAGAAGTTATTTTAGATGACAGACGTGTACGCTGGATCTGTACCGCCGACATTCAGTGCATAATCTAATTACGGTCACATGAACTCTCCCAGCGACAAAGAAAGGGTAAATGATTTTGAATCCACACTCTACTTTCCGTCAAACCGATCGAAAAAGACAGACGAGGCCTAAAATAGGTTCGTGGAACAGAGGTATTACTTTACGGGTGGGAATACAAAGTAAACATTTATTTTCATTTATACCATTCGGTCGATCACGTGGCCTTGGGAGTGTGTCACCACCAAAAATGCACTACCTAGCGTCACACAACAAGAAGGCCAGGGTTAAGGAAAATAGCAAAATCACAAAGGGGCTAAACTCTATTTACAGATATGATCTACCATTTTTCAGCGGAACAAAGTACTCGGGATCAGCACTTAAGATGCTCAATGACAAGGAACGCAGATGGACCGGAAATTCTTGAAATAAAAAACATATTACATTAATAATATGTTCATAAAGTAGTAACAGAGAATTGATTAGCGGAGGGGATTCAGGGTGTTGTGGTGAGAGGGCTGTGACAGTTCAGTGCCACCGATTAATTAGAGCGAAATGTAAGCCACGGTGCCAATTGCTTGAAAATAGCCTTGTAAATGTTCATTGGAAAAATTTAACTGAGGCAAATTCTTGAATGTTGTGATATTAACTCGTTGTGATGAAAAAAACTGGGGTCACCAATTAGGAATTGAGACTAATAGTTAGAAGCTAACAGTGGGAAACAGCAGTGCCAAGTCAAACAAGATGGTAAAAGCTGGGTGCCGAAAAAAGTCTCTGACATAACAGCGGACAAAATAATAGAGTAGGAAATGGGAGGGATTGGAAAGGAGAGAAAGTATGAGAGAACCAAACTAATGGATAAATAGCAAGTGTTTCTGTGGTTTCAGCCATCACTGACCGGCGAAACTGAACCCTGGAAATGCCCACTTAAGGGCCATATTAGTGGTTCATCCACAATTCAAATAAACCAATTGAGAACAAACGACTGTTCCTTGTGTGAAACCTGAGACCACAGCAGAGTTAAGCACTTTAAGTTCCACTGCGAGGTTGGTAACTGTCTTGAGGCCGAAACAGGGTCGAATAATTAAAGGGACACTGAGAAATAGGGATACTTAATTCCCAAAGATTAGCGACGACCTAGCTAAAAACTATGGAGACGCATAGGAAGTCATTTTTTAAACTTATTTACATGGCTAAAAGAAGTAAAAGTTTAAGCGAGGCAGCCGAGTGAACGGTAGTTGGCAGTCCAATCCACCTGCTATAAAAGGTGGAATTAAATCGAATAATGAACTAGCTCTGAATACAACGCAGACAACCGTATCCACGAATATGGGGCATCGGATGATGAAAAGTACATAATTAAGGAGAATTTGACAGCTCAATGGTTCCATAATTCTAACAAAGCATCACTCATGATGCTTTAACCTCTTTATCTACGTGTTTTAATGTTATCCTCAAAAGTTTCATTCTCCTTTTCGAGTCCCTTTGTTTCACATGATTGAAGCTTGAAAAATTAGCAGTATCATAAAATAGAAGCACCGAAACAATGAATTGCGACGTTTAAAGAATGAATACAAAATGCTTAAAGTGAGAGTTTCTCAAGGTGGATATATCTCCTCAACTCCACCAGATAGATCGCTTTCCGTGGTTTTTAAGCTTTTGCGTATGCGAAAACGCACGTTTCCCTACATATTCTCTATTTCATCATCTGCTTTGAGACTTGTCAACGTCATTTAGTGGAACGCAAATCTGGAAACTGACGGAGGAAAAGTAAAGCAACTAAAGTGGTTCAGAATTAATTTCACTTACTTGCTTCATTTGATGAAAGATAATAGCATTAACATCTTGACAGAAAGATCGAACTGGTTGCGAGGTCACAGATTTCTTAATCATCAGCCATTATTTGACACATCCATTTTATGGGAAATATTATTTTCTTCAATTCTTTTATAAATGTCAACGTTTGATTAGAATGTAAAGAGAAAGAGATCGAGGTTTTAATGTCGGAAACAGCATAATAGTAAAGTTAGACCGATTTCACACTCCGCCCCCAAAATCGCAGGCGGTTAAAACAGAAACGCAGATACGAAAAATAAAATCCTAAGGATTAAGTAAGGAAGCGGGGCAAAAATTTCTTTAATTCAGTTAAGAAAAGACTGAATAAGTGAAATTTTAAACCATAATGCGTACAATTGATCTGGGTTACATTACAGTGTACCCAGCTTCTAAAAATTTACTTCTTCGCCAAAAAAATCAACATCTTTTGTGTTAATTATTCACATACATTAAGAAAGTATAATATGCCATTACGACATTTTCTAAGAGGGAAGTTGCAGTGTTTACGACTTTGCTCTATTTTAATTTAAAAAATGATAATTTACATCCAAGAATAAGTAATTATGCATAACATTTGCAAATTTAAAATGTATTAAATTGCAGGGTATTTGCCTTGCGAAATTCGGAAGTAAAGTCAACCTATAGATAAATACGTAGTATCTTCGAATTATGGAGTACAAAACTGGTTTGAGAGGTTTGCATGATTATAACACCAACCATCACCAAATAAAATTTCCTTCAAGTCCGAGCTGAAAGTGAATAATGTCAAAATATATCCGAATTCAATGGTATTTAGGAAAAATGTAAATCAATTCAAACTATACAAAGAATCCTGCTGCGTCAAGTGGAACGACCTACAGTAAATGCTGCGGTTCTGGAAGGAATTTCAAATAGAGGGCAAATGAATGGAAAATTCCTCGAGGCTCAACTATTATTGCTACTACCAGTAACTTGGATCTTGATTATTCCTTACCCCAAGTTAGTGTAAATAACCATTCTGCTGTAGCGTAATTATAAACTTACTTTGGGCTAATAGTGCGGATCCTTTCGGTTTCACTAGAAATTCAAACGTGTAAACAAACCTTATCCGTCAGCAAACCAAGGCAATTAAGAGGGGGGAGGGGGGGGGAGGGAGGTGTTTAATTTCAACCAAATTAGAGCACAGAGAACAAAGCCACGAGGGTTAAAGGGTCTTGTGCGCTTGTGTGTGTGGAGTAAAAATAAAAATAGATTTCAACACTCCACTTTTAGCAAGATTCACTGCCACTTCTTTTGCAAATAAAACCTTCGTTCACCAATGATCACTTCTTCCTCCTTCTCCAATTAAATCTCAGGAGTGACTTGACGTACAATCACAAGGACTCTCCCTCCTGTTCACAAGGCAAGAAGGCAGCATGCTCAACTAATTAAAGAAATGGTGCCTGAATGTTATCCACACATTGGGCAAAATATGAAGAGAGTGGAGTAAAGTATGATGTTTATCTGAAAAGCCGGAAGTTCGCTCCACGCAAATTCAGCAGACTAATGATAATCAACCGTTTGTGGCGTGTAAAATGCAATCGAAGACAACCAAAGTTACCTCGCACACTAAAATATTCCAGTAAATGCAGTCGTGAGTCCAGAAGCAATATCATCTATTGTGCAATCAGTATTCATTTAAAGTTGCGAAAAATGTATTCTTTCACTGATCATTGTTGCTGTAATGAATGCTATTCACTCCATACGATCTGTTTCAGCAATACCGTTGGTGTAGCTTCACTAATTTAGGGATGAATTTTATACCAGGGGGTTGTTAAGGAAAAGTCAATGTTTACTTGTACAGTATCCGGTAAAGCTATAAAGGTCGTTATTTTCTTTAACGACAACTTCTACCCATGGAAATAAATCCAGCAGCTTTAAGTGTCCATGAAAAGCGTTCAAACAGAGGACATCTAAAAACACTGTAAAGATGAGGCACTAAAACACTAAACCTTAGGAAATCTTGCTTTCCGCTCCCCAAGATATAAGCGAAGATAAAAGACCAAGTCCTCGAAAGACGAGTCTTAAACAAATACACCTTTAAAAGTATATGGAAATTTGCTAATTCCTCAGATATTGATTCTTTGAAATTGAGGATTTAACCAGCCTCAATGTGGAAATTACACCAAATCTAAAATGGTGCGCACACAACCCTCAAGTGGTGGACTCAAAAACAACAAATCTACATCCCCAACTTAGGCATTTTAAATGAAAACCACAACTGTCACAGCTCGGCTATCTTCTGCCTTATTCCACAACCGATTTCCAAATGCGAAACCTAGAGTTGGATTATTGGCATGCATTGATAGAACACTCACCTTTAAAATTCTACTCAAACTCGCTTCAAACCGCTCTTCTTCTTTTCCAACAGATTTACTTGAGTAAGTCTCATTTCCTATGATTAGGTTTGACAATGTCCAGTTCAGAATTTCTCACATTATAAATCTCAGGAAGTCACTTAGACTTTGCTATTAAAGGCTCCTGTTTGCAATTCATCATATTTGAGACAATCTGAATTTTCAAGTCCGTTGTTAAAAGGTGAGGTATGGTTTAGAATGAAAATTGAACCGAAATTGCTCCTAGAGAAAGTTGTCCCGAGTATTGGCTGTACTTATTCTGATCTTTCTTGTAATGTCAGTGAAAAAGATCTTCCATTACTTGCAAGTGGATACTTCTACATTGTAATCATGTAAGCTTGTGCGTTCTCTGTTAGAAGACCGTATACTCCGTTAATCGCTAAGACTCCAAAAGTTTACAACTACCTCATAAAGTGCATGGAGTGAATCGCTTTGGATTGACGAAAGTCAATAGCTGATGCAACAGTTATTCATGCGAAGCTGAGAGTTTTACCAATTTTATATCGGGAGGTAGTTGTCAGTAGGGGGTTGAAGGTAGTATTTATGAAAGCGAAATAGTGAAAAGAATGTTTGGGAAACTTAGCCCATTTTTAGGTTATCTAACTACTGCTCTCTGTATTTGTAGGTACGGGTGTCAAGCGTGTAAAGTCATACAATTTAACTCGAACTCCTCCAGATTGCATCGTCCTGGCAACGGGTCTTAATTTCCTCAATTCGCCTCATTCATCTTCGATGGACCGAGCCGAAGACGACGACGGCGACTTTGAAGAAGTCCTCCAAGTAGATGAAGGTGATGGCAGAGTGAGTACAAATGAGGTCATTAACTTATTGAAAGAACAACTGAAGGAATATACCAAGATGAAGTACGTTCATGTTCCACGGTGAGTACTCAATTGCTTTATTGGCAATTTCGTAATTTGGGTTTTAGGTGTATGGTCTGCAGAATTTCAAGGTCGCTTTTCAGTATGCATATTCTGTTTTTATAGATTATTGGAAATCATTGGGTCTCTATTTACGCCCTAACTACTGAGTGCAAAAAATGTTTGAAGATAGACGTGTGCAATGAGGGGGTTACGTGTTTTTCACGAATTGAATCCACTGTGAAGATCTTCATCGCATTTTGCGATTCATACACGTATGCTCCAGATGCATACAATTAACTTGGTCTCAATACAATTACCCCGTGGCTTCTTATCTAAACAGTGATCTAGTTTTATTTGTTCCATAGCCATTCGAAAGGGAAGTCAGGTATAGGTCTCTTGAAAATAGGTTGGTGATATGGAGTTCTAATATCACCCTTCGTCACTCTGAAATAAAAGAAGTCCGACTTATGAACGATGACACAACAAAGTGGATCAATATTTATATATAGTATTCGGGACAAGTTTTACAGCATCAACAGGAAAAAGAAAAAGCAGTTGGTATCTACAAAATTTAGCAAATTTACAAGAAATTCAATAGACAAGGAAATTGCACTCTAATCAAACAACTTCTCTCTAGATAACCATCAGTAGCGTATATTGTAGCCCCAATCGGACCCTCAACTTGGAGCTTCCTCAATTCAGCCCGTTAACAGTGTTTGTAGTAACAGCTCGGCAGTTAGAGACTTTGTCCACAACGCCCAATACACACGTAATAGCCTATCTGGTCAAGCATTAGAACTGCGCGGTAGTCGTGAAAATCGACTCCCAACCTTTTTTGATTTTTCCCTGAGGTATGTGGCAAGGGACCAAATCATGCTGTCGCCATATATATGGCCTACTACTAGCTACCCTCGTTCGTTATCCAGGTCACAACTACTACAGTGATTAGCAATTCTACTTAAATATCCAATTTCAACAGTTCGGGAAGGTTAAGTCCGCACGGCTCGAGGGGTGTCCTTAGGACCGTATACAAGTGAAGCAATCCTCTATTCTGCGTGCTATGTTTCTGACCTTGGCAGAGGTTGTTTTTATCGGAAAAGAATCAGTTGTTTGTGCTTTAGCAGGGTGCTTCACTTTGCCCCAAAGTCTATACGCCCTTGAAAGGCGAAAATTTCCGTGGCCTTTCCTAAGAGAAGCCTCTATGGCTGGTAGTGACGAAGGTCTTCATTGAGTGCAAGCTTCATGGTGGAGGCCTAAACATTCAATTCCGATACCAGAGAGCCAAAATACTCTCGCACAACAGATTTCTACTCAGTTCAAGGATGGGCATTATTCACAACACGTTTTCAGCTGAATCTACCTCAACAATACCACTTTCAATTTTCACCCTTTATTGGGCTATTTAACTCGTCTCTATACTCAGATACCTTTTCAGTTTGCTCTTCTTCGAGATTGAATTTATATATACTTTGAAATCACTTCACAAGAATTCACCACATCATTGTAGTATCAGACAGGATTGTGATTTATTTCAAAAATATTGCACTATGAGGGAGCAAAATGGAGAGATAGAATTGTGTGTGTAAAAGTGATGTCGAAATGCAAATAAAGCCACTGACATGCTGAACCAACTTCGCAAATAGACATGCCAGAAACCTAATATTTGCCAATTGTCTCATTGAATCAGAAAGAACTAACAGAATTAAAAAGGTGGTAGCTAGTATTTGAGGGTTGTAATCTCATTAATAATACCCTGTTAAAGCATGCATTTTGAGAAAAGAAATTTTAAATGAAGTCCTTAACGCAGAAAAGAACAGAAATATTTCACTCGAAGATTGACTGATTTATTGGCATAGTACGTTTTAATTAGTTAGATCAAGAGCGATTCTTTAGACATTAACCAAAAATGTCAACTGGGTATCCCGATTATAGGATCTTAACTTAAAAAAAAATATTTAAAAATGGAAAAAATTAGAGGGTTGAGAGTCTTAAGTCCAACTCCCATCCTTAGGGTCTAATCTATAAAAAAATCTTGGAATTCAAACCACTATTTTTGATCCATACTAGTTGACCACTTTTTTAAATGCTTGAAATTAAATAAAAACAACAAATATCAAATGCAAAACGACGCTCTAGACTTCAGAGTTAAACTCTGCGTCATTGACAACTTGAAATTTATACTAAAAAGAGAAAGAATTCCATACGGTAATAAAAGGATTAATACTCAGCATTTGATAACGATTTAAAAATTCCTAGTTTTCTCTTAAATGGTATTATTTTACGGCTTCATCGCGAGTTTATTATGACGTACAAAATAAAATTATCACAAAACACTGGCATCCACTCAATCGACGGGTTGATATTTATTTATACGCCTAAAAACGTAATATTTAATTTTTCAAATGTCTGGAAACGAAGCAGAGTAAATTAGGCAAATAAAAAATAATATGACTCACTTGACAATACAAGATAGACATGCACGAGGGTTGGCAGCAAATCCAAAACAAGAAGATGAAGGGAAGGGTCATTACTTTGAGCAAGGCCATAGATGTGTCCACAAATAGTTTGAGCTATACTTACAGAATCTGCAGTGCAGACTGGAATCGCAAATATCTCATAACAGAGATTCTGAAGGGATTCTATAACAAGAGGAGAAGCAGCAGTAGTGGATGGCGTGTGCAGTTCGTCTTCTGTTAATGTACGCCGCTTGGTCGAGGTACCGAGTGTATTAAACCACGTCTGAACTGGTGCAGGAATTTTAAGTCGCATAATCTGAAAATAAAAATAAACGGTTAGCTAAAAATTACAACCGTGACATTAAAATAAACCGTCTTTTAAGAGGAAATGAGAATATAATAAAATGACTAGAAAAAAAGAGTGTTGAAATTGAGATTATCCATAACAATAGGTTAAAAGAAAATACGTGCATTTCAATAAACTGAATCGTCAACCGCCACTCCAAGGCCATTTATAAAATCCGCTATTATGGTCAAATGCCCAAACAAATATATGCCAGAATTGTTTGCTTAAAACACTAAATTAGAGACATCTCACATCACCGTTAATAATTATGCTGCAATTATTATTGCTTTCCACGCACTACTTAAACGTTCTGATATAAGGTATAAAGTTATTTAGCACAAGTAGAATAGCAAAATAAATTTTCAAACTATTTATTCATCAAACCATGTTAGTAGCCAAATTAAATTCAAATGAGGCCTCTATAGTTATCGAATAATTCGCCAAAAAATATCCATCTATCAGTATTCTTCACTGAAAACATCTAATATATATTTGATATTCAGAAATATAATTGTTTGCAAACATTACAAATTTAGTGTTAAAAATGAAATAAGTCCTAAATGGAAAACTAAATCAGTAAAGCTTTTTGTAGTTCACTCTCTTACAAGCTTTAAAAACCCACTCGAACATAATAGAATGTAAGTAACCTTCGCCAATTTCGATTCTTTGTTTGATAAAATTTTAACTCAAAGCCATAATGAGCTTTTAAAAATCGACACCGATTTGTTTGGCATTTTTTATGAAGATCCAAAATAGATTTAGCAAAATACACGATCCAAGGCTTCTACAAATCTTCGCTTGGTTCACCGATTCAACTTCCTCAAAACTGATGTCAAAAGACGATGTAAAGCTATTTTACCTTTATAAGCGTCCAAGTTTTTTATTAATAAGAAAAGTTTGGCATGCACTACATATTGACAAATTGAGGCACAATATGAATCAACGCACGATTATTATCTCAAAAATTGGAAAAGATATCAGGCAATAAATATATTAGCTTGGCATATAGTACCACTGTGCTTTGACACTGAGTTTGGAGCATGCAATCCAATAATGTACAACGAAAAATCAAAAAAATAGCGTAAAATAATTGATATTGTGACACTAGATTATCTTCTCTACCCGTTTAGATAAAGGTTTTGCTATTCAAAAAACCAAATATGTAACACTTTTTATTGCAAAATGACCTATTTCGTAAAATTAAGTGTGGGAGATCAGATTTCAAAATTTTGGGAATATTGAGACTTGGCCATAATTTACTAGTTTCGTTTTAAAAACAGGAACAACAATCTTAGGGATCAAATTTACAAACTGCTCATGTTGAGAATCACAGATTTATCATAAGCTTTACCTATAAGCACTTAATTTGACTTATTCTAATAAATAGATTACTATTTGCATTCTTTTCAGCTGTTTTAACGACAATAACAATTATGAATGTATTTTGTTTAAATGTACAAACAGAAGCCTTTAAAGCTCAAGGACACGTTTTTAAAGCAGCTGAAACGGAGTGCAAAATTTCAGTGTTTTTGTTTAATTTTTATTCTTATTTGCTTATTCTACTATCCCTTTTAATTGGCTATAATTATATTGCTCAAATGATGTATTTAAAATAGTGGGGCAGCAATTTACATATTAATTGTTATTTCTTTCGATTTTAGGCTGCTCCATCAATTTCAGATTTCGTTATTTTCAAAGCCATAAGTTCCGGTGCCTATGGGTTTGTTGAATTTCATTACACGACTGGTCTAAAAACTATAGTAAAGTAATGCTTGGTGCCAAAAAGAACAATACAGATCAAATATACGCGATTAAAATTGTGTCTAAATCGGCAATGTTAGAGAAGAACCTTGTTGATCAAGGTAGTACCATTTAGTATTCTTATATTTCAGTTACCGCCGAGAGAAATGCTCTAGCAATCAGCAATTGTCCCTACATTGTTCATCTCTATTACTCTTTGCAGACAGATCAATATATATATTTGGTTAGTGTTTTGTTTGATGTTCACCTGTTTGTTTCTTCAATAGGTGATGGAGTACCTAATAGGGGGCGACTTGAAATCACTTATTCTCCTCTGTGGATATCTTTCTGAACTCCATGCCGCTCTCTACATGGCAGAAATGTCCATCGCCGTAAAGTACCTTCATGGTAATGGTATAATTCATCGCGACCTTAAACCAGACAATGTTTTAATCACTGCCAAGGGACATCTCAAACTTACAGACTTTGGTCTCTCCACTGTCAGACTCCCTAGAGGTACCCATCGTTATCCTCCTTTTATACCCTCGGGCTTTTTATTCAGATTTAAATCCACATGATTTGATGAACACACCAAGTGCCTCAATTGATCCACAGGGACATCTAAGAACTCCTGGTCAGATAATCTCCCTTACCGAGCGTCTTTCTTTTGTATGTCGCTTTGCTGACTTTATTGCTTCCCATTCTACTTCCAGTTTGATTTATTCGTGTTTGTTTCTTTCTTTAATAGAATCATTGCACATCCATTTATGAATCTGAGAACGATACACTTGCACACCATGTGAGTTAATTTTCTAGAATAATTAACTGTTACACTTAGGGAGACCGATTGAATAAGACTTCTATTGTCACTATAATTTATGGTTTCATACTGTAAATCAATTTAGTCATTTTTCGTACGTGTTAAAGTTGGGAGTAATTTATAGCTTGAATAAAATGTCTCTTTTCTCTCTTATCTAGTCTTCAAGTAAAAAAGCACTTCTTTGTTCAACGCCTGGTGGCGATAACACTTCACAAAATCCGCAAGTTTTCATTTTTTTATCAATATAAATTGTTTTAAGTTTTAATCTCTACAATTCAATTATCCAAGATGTATTTTTCATTGTTGATGTGGATTTTAATCAGGGGGACTTCCTTACTTTAAACTTTGCCTTTATAGAGTCGCTTGCACCTTTTGTATATGTTCATGTGGAGTTGTAGATCGTGATGAACTTGTGCTCAGTATTCAAATCATTATATCGCTTTAGTCTTGCACTTGTTGAGCTACATCTGTCTGGATCTCTAGTCCTTGCCTGCTCTTAATGTCTTCCCGATCACTTACAAACATGCTCAATTGTTCTATTTTTATGGCACATAGTCACTTTTGATTGAGTAATCGTGCACTTTATTTCTCTCTGCAATAGTAACGACGTTGGGATGTGCCATGCCGTTAAAGTGGGGACTTCTTTCAAGACTCCCTCAGTGCCGCCGCAGCAGAACAATCCTGCCTCTGACATGTCCTCCCTCATCATTTCTCTGAGTCGATTTGGTCTCTGCAAACGCCTCTCTTCTGTCGAACTTTCTAGTGTGTCTTCCCTCCACTATTTCGATTGGATTTTTTAATTGGCACTTTCACTTGTTTTCTGTATTTTCATCTGTAGATGCCGTATGCTTATCGGAGTTGAATCCAGCCCACCTCCATCACCATCATCATCATTCTCGAATTCTTCGAACCCCACAGACGGAAATGCGCCCGAGACCTCTCCGCTCGCCCATGTTTCTTTCTCGCCATGCTCGATCCACCATCTCTCGAGTTAGTCGTCAACTTTCGATTAATTAAGTAATTCCAGGAACACTCTACTTTATCCCGGGGATGTAGAGTATATTGAATTTTAGTGTAGCACAAGAGCCGTTTTTTAAGGCGGAGCAGCACTCAACGACAAAGTATTTTATCGAACCATAGTAAAGAAATTTGAATTCGAATACTGAGAATGATTGTGGAAAATCGATGCTATAATGATTTCCTCTAACAAAACTGATTGGGAGAATGCAAAATGAACTGCGATAAAGAATTAACGATAAGTCAGTTAAAGCTACTTCTGTTTAAGTCGTACAAGTCCCTAAATGGTGATTACAGTTTAAACATATATACGATTATTCTGGATCACCTTTTTCGAACAATGTTAACAAAATTCCGACTATTTAATGAAGTTAAGGAAATATTATAAGTCATTTGATGGTCAATGTCGAGGTTATCCAGAAGCTCAAGTTTGCGTTTAGGTATTCAGCATAAATGGGAGCAGATGGAAGCCATGGTTATTAGCACTTACCTCGCTTTTTCTCCATTAAAAGGAGGTTTTTTGACTTTCTAAAGGACTTTGTTACACTTTGGAATCAGGGTAACTACTTTTTTTCTATTAAATTATTGATTTAACCCTCGTTTCCACCCTTTTCTTGATAGTCAGACAGAAGGGTGATGCAGGGGTGTGATGTGAGTAATGGAATACGGAGATCTCGTATTGGCAGAGGTAATCTCTTCGCCGACTACGAGACGTCCACGAGTACAGTCATCAACGACAGTCGCCTCTTGAAAGACAGCAGTCGGGAGGGTGATTCTGTTTATGAGCCACCGACAGATACGATACCTTTCCCTCCACCCCAAAATATGGATGTTTCACCACCATTGCTTCCTCCCACACTTCTTTTAACACCTTGCCATGAAGTCGAGGAGGAGTTTCTAGCGCCTTTCAACTCTACATTCATTCATGATGTCGAGGAACCGGTGGGTTGCGACTCTCTTTCATTTATCAAATCAGCGTTCTTATTCATGCTCATTACTATACTTATGTTGAGTGCTATCAAATTTGTCACTATCTGGAGCAGTCAAACTACTGTCAAATAGTTAGTAGTAAATTAGTTATTTTTCTAACTTTGATAAGATAGTTTTCAGTTTCCTCTTATTTGTTCTGATTCATCATTGCGTACGGCTGGATTCATATTCGAAGCACGAGCCGCAAGTTCAAATTCTTATAAAATCTAATGGACATTTAAAATTCCCAGGGATAATTTGTATATCGACTTTACGTTTGCTAAATGTTGTATGTATGTAGACTAAAATGTATTTGATCACATATTAAATGCCTTTGTTTATGATTTTCTTACTTGAATTTTCTGTTGCATTTCAATTGACTGCTTAGCGAATATAAAATTCTCTTATTTAGCTCACTCGCTCTTCAACTCTCCCCCCCCCCTCTGGAATCCTTTTAGCCAGAAATTTTACACTTCAAGGACCATTATGTTGGCGCAGCTTTTTTCAATTACTTTGTTTTTAGTGTCCTCTGTGTTGTTTGGCTTTTCGAAGCGGATTTAGCCTTTACGTGAATACATTTGATCAACAGTAGTGAGAAATATCCTATAAAAAGACGGGTCTTGACTAATAATTCGATTTTCAAAACACACAAGTAACCAAGTATATAATGGAATTCGAGCTTCACCTAAAACAGAAAAGCTCTCTGTCCAGTGGGCTTGGGAAATTTTTATTATTGGTAGTCCAAGTTGATATTTTTCCTCATCTGGGTTTCACTGAATTTATTCCGAGAAGAGATCATTTTTAAAATAACAAAGGTATGAAAACTGGTAGACTTTTAGATATTGGGAACAGGTGTTGATATTTTTTAATTTTCTTCTACTTCAAACTCGCCTATTTGTGGTCTCAATGTTTGTTTAGTAATTCGAGCAGTTTGGGCTAACTAATACGGCTAATAACACGTATTGTTGTATGGTATTCGTTTGCAGATGGAGAAGGGCGATAATGAAGAAGGTGATGAGATGAGATGGGTTGAAGATGAGAAGACACGATTGGACGCGTCATTGAAGACTGAGCAAGATGAACCTCTGTTGGGGACACCAGAGTACTTGGCGCCTGAACTCCTTTTCCCAGGCAGCTCACATGCAGCTGCTATCGCTTCGCCAGCAGTCGATTGGTGGGCGCTGGGAGTCATTCTCTTCGAAATGATCACTGGCGTTTCACCTTTCGCCGACTTGACTGTCCCTGACATCTTTGCTCATATCACCAACCTCGGTGCGCCATCATTAGCTTTTTGCACTTTATAGAAGTTCGATTACTCCATTTATCAATTTAATTTAGTGATCCTATCTTCTCTTCGTTTTGTTTTTCGCAGAGCAGCCTTTACTTCAGAGGGATCGTTAGGAGGCTAATATCCTAATGGAATATTTAGTTTGTCGGCATGGCCAATTTCTTCTGCCAAACCTTATTTTATCTTATTTATCTTTTGCTCCTATCGATTTTATTCATAAGGTCCTGATCAATAAGTAATGCTACTTATGGTGAGTTCGTGAAATCGTGTAAGCATGTAGGTATTTAAAAGGAGTGTCCATGCTGACTTGGAAGTTTGGCTGGAAGTATTTTTCAATCCTTTACATAATCTAGTGGGACAATTCCCTTGGAATTTCA
The DNA here is from genome assembly GCA_000469805.3 of Hymenolepis microstoma. NCBI lineage: Eukaryota > Metazoa > Platyhelminthes > Cestoda > Cyclophyllidea > Hymenolepididae > Hymenolepis > Hymenolepis microstoma. Next base: position 78,527 of record LR215995.1, on the reverse strand, counting down.
TTTACACAGAAGAAATCTCCGAGTATCACTTACTACACTGGCAATAGGACGAGCTTATTAAATTAATTAGTCTATTTCCAAACTTCATTTAGGCGTTTTGTTGCAGCGCACTTAAAGTTCGCCTTTACTCAGCGTTCGAGATTTGTTAGGAAAGTAACGTTCAGACTCTTAAGTGAAACGGTTCTGCAAATAATGAAAAGCCCATGAGAATGTCTATCGTGATCCTATAAAATGCTTGTATTAGCTTTCGTTTATGAAGATATTATGGAGCTTATATTACCAAAGTTAAATGTTAAGATCGAATTTTCCAGTCGATTCGAACCAGTAGAAGGTGATGCAGAATGGATGGGAATGTTTAGATAGTCTTAGTATCAATGAATCGAGGTAGCGATCATTCTCATTTTGAAATTATGGATAAATCTGGGATTTGTTACCTTTTTCCTCCTTTTCAGAAATCCCTTGGCCAGAGACATTGACAGAAGATAAGAAGGGGAATGTGGCCTCCGTCGTCACCAACGAGGAGGATCAACAATTTGTGGGAATTTCACCCGAGTCAAAGGATCTCATCGGGTGTCTCCTTGTGCGAGAGCCAATGCAACGCATCGAGACTGCGGCTCGCATGGAGACGCACCCGTTCTTCGTCCAAGTGGGTCCCTGGCGGGACCTTCCCAACGTTACAATGCCGTTTATCCCCTGTCCAGATGATAACACAGACACTTTCTACTTCGAGGTACACAACCCCTTCTGCTATTTAAATGCGTTCAGTAGTTATGGATCACTTATTTTTGCACCTTTAGCCAAGGAACAGGATAAGGCCGTGGAAGGTCACAGACAGTGGATGCAAGCTCTAAATTATTTGAATTGGACTTATTCCTTTTTCCTATGTTTTGTCTTGCCTTGGTGTATATTGTGTCTCTTCATCATTTCTATAAAAAATTTGTCAATATTCTGGCCTTAATGCACTGCTAATACACTGTTTTAGTTTGAAGCGACTAAAAAATTGTTATAAGGTTGGTGCGTTTCTGCATAAAGTATCGTCGTCGAGCTGCTAGTATAGAGTATATGCATTTACAATGAAATAACCCCACCAGTTCGACAGGGGAGCACTTATCACCACATGGACCAACACGCCAATCGATGGGAAGTTGGGACCTTTGGTATACTCTACCATATTTTCTTGTTGCCATTGTGAAAGGATAGCTATTTCCTTCTGCCTTTACCGCGTTTCCTACTTGCCCTTTGACTATGAATGTGAGTTGGGTCACAAAGGCCGTTAATAGGAATGAAATTTGGCAAAGCCAAAAGTGAGATGAGAGCAGACGTCCTCTTAAATGAAATAGTAGTTATAGGAGATTGATAAGCTCATCCAGACATGCCAAATGGGGATCTAAATGACAGGCGCATGACGAAGTCATGCAGAATGTGACTAAAGCGCGATTTTGGGAAATCCGTACAGTGATCCCTCAATTTGACTCAAAGCAGTTGCCTGTAAATTCTGATTTACTGTTCAACACTCAGCACCGAACTCACTAAGATTTTATTCATTACAACCTCTTCAGTTTGTAATTTTGTATTAACCAAACCCAATTGGTTATCAGAAAAGATGAATTTGCTAATAGGATGCATAACCGAATATAGGGAAAATATTCTCTAAATATCTTCAATATGGTGTACCTATTCTGAAATCCAGACAGAAATTAATGGTGTGAAAAATCAGAGCCCAAAGTAGAGAGTTATACACAAATTGAATGTAAACATATTTGCTGCCCAGATGGTCAAGCACATTTGTCAATGTTCGCAAATAAGAAGGAACGGTAGTGCGTGAGTGCTTCTCCTCAAAGCGATTTTAAATCATCTTACTTCTAGTAAAATTAAGCACTTCCCCGTGCTACTAATAAAGAACAAAGACGATCGTCTGACAAGTACAGAAGTGTACATTAAAAAGTAGAAAAGTTGACAAAAATGGTGATTTAAATGCCAATCTATAGGGAAGCGGTAGCCTTTTGACTCTTGACCTTTTTGCGTCGCTTGGCAGCCTGAGTCCGGCGTCTACGCTCCGCGGCGCCAGCTTTGGAGGCTGCAATAGCCGCACAGTATTCTTCCTCACGCTCACCCTCAAGGATGTCCGCTAAACACCCACCCCGTCTTCGCCACGTACCTTCGGCATCTCCACTATCTAGAAAAGAGTACTGAAATAACGGGCGGTCATTACATAACGCAGAAAGACTTAGAACGATTTTCAGATTGAATAGCACATGAGAAAGAGGGTATTTCCAAGATCTCTTCTAAGGAGCATTAACCAAAAGCGTTCTGAACTGTCGTGTTTGGGAATTGTATCTCTTCTGACCATGACCCACTCAAAAATGGTCTTCAGCTTACCAACCACTAAAAGGATATCCTTTAACAAAATTATTCAAACGCAACCACTACCTAACCTTGTGGCGTAAGCTTCACCGCGTACCCCTCATTCTGCCACCGAAAAACAATGAGAGTTAAATCACATTTTACAAGGACTTAGATGACATAAAGCATGTATATCCGATTTCTTTTCCTATGATGAGGTTGAAAAGCTACTTCGGTCACCACATAAGGAACAAATGCGAAAAAAATAGATCATGAATTTCATTTCAGATCTACATTACGGAAATGTGATTGCCTAAATCACGAAACATCCGTTCCCTCATTCCACTCCAAGTGTCCAAAAAGATAATTGACCAACTGGAAAGTATTGACACCAAGAGGTTAATCCTGCAGTTTCCAAGCTTAACAGAAGTCAATATTTTCAATTTTGCGGTTAAATAGTGGGGGAGAGAGAGGTTGCAATACGGCGAAGTTGACCCGCAAACAAGAATGCACGAATAGATTTGGGATTGGTAAAATATTCGAAACGACCCAAGTAAAGTGTGATTGAGATACTCATCTTGCAAATAATGGCAAGATGCTTCAGCACTAGCGCGCGAATGTATGGAGTGAAAAATAACAGCTTGTGTAAGAGAAAACTAGATTGGAGTAATACAAAACCCACCCTGGGAGGAGCCGGAGGCAGGTTCAGCAATCGCACTGACGAAGGCCTTCGCCTCCTGAGGTTCCTTGAATCGAATATATACACAAACAGTATGGTTGGGCTCCACTAAAGCGGAGGACAGATGTTGAGGTCTACGCAGCGGCGGCAGCCTATTACCGCTCTGTGTGTCAAAGTGCATGACAGAGTGGAGGAGATTGTGAGGTTGAAGTACGCTTGATTCAATCGCAAGCCGCACGTGGCGCATCTGCTTTCGCAAGTCTTGATTCATCACCTCCGTTTCCACTGGCCAGAAAACCTACAATAGTAATATGGTATTAACTGACCTTAGAAATGGTAAAGTGGACGCATCTTTACAACCAACAGACTCCTCTTTGATATAAAAATTATCTAAAGCCAATTTGCAAATGGGCATATATATCAAAAAATGTGATAAAACTTTGAAATGCTGTCAATTGTTTCCGACCACAGAAAAATTACATGAAATGTATTTCAAAAATGCAAACAAGCGTAGGAAAATGTCCAAAGTAATGACCACCTAATCGCATTCAAGATTAAATCACAAGTGAATAAAATACCATTCAACATTTCAAATTAAGGACAAAAAGGTCACTAATAACACTGAAATGTCGAAAATAAAATTTTCATTCCCCTTCTACGCGCACTTTCAATAAGGAGAAGAGCAGACTAACCTCAACGACAGTGCCAGGAGAGTAGCTGCTGGGCAGATCTAGCCTGACAGAAGGAGGCGAACCATTGGCCTCAGAATGTGATGGAGAAGTGACTTTAGGACGATTCCGTGAAGAGGAGACATTGACAGCTCGCATCTTACGCTCGGCCTGAGCGGACAACTTCTCGGCCTTGGCATTCATCCGAGTCACCCAAGCGCGTTGCCATTGGTAAAACCGAGCGCGCCACAACTCCCAATCGCTGTAGGGAAGGAGACGCAGTCGTTCCTTTCTCTCCTCCGTCACCTTCCCAAATTCGGCAGGGTTTGTAGAAGTGGTATAGCCTTCTGTTATCAAATAATCTACAAGTGGGGCGATGTACCTCATTTATGAAACTTTTCGTCTATGCAATGAGCAACAGTAGACCATCTTACATGACGTACAGCAGAGAAATTAACTTGGTTGAAAAGATGGTGTATATACACGATAGAATAAATGGCATAGCACTAATGTAGCCGGTTTTATAGCAGTTTTGTGCTTTTTTAACCATAGGCTATTTATAATGTCAAAAGCGACCGACATCTCTAAATTCAATCAACTCTGAATTCCATGTATACCACGCACATAGTAAACCGCGAGTTCCAACGTCAGGAAAAGAAGTGATGAAGTTTATCTCTCTGGTCATAGATAAAAACATTATAGAACAGTAAGATAAAGGAAGTGAATGCGAATTAATATATAAAGGGGACTTGAAAAAAACGTTGACACTAAGCTGATTATTGAAAATACCATAAAGCACTTGAACGCAAAAGAAGAGTTTAACACAAAATTTAGAAGGCTTTAGTAGAACAATCACTATAAAATTGCAGATAACTAATGAGCAAAGGAATTCCTTATTCCGATACTTTGTATAATCACACACTATACTCTAATTGGAAAGTGCGAAAAAGGAAACCGACGATCCAGTGTAATAAGATACAACTATAAATAAAAAAGCACGAACATTCAGCATCAAGAGGATTTGGTCTTCTATATCCAGCGTGGAGAAGTCGACGGAAGGCAGCTCTCTCCTGCTTCGATCGTCGACTGCAACAGCGCCACACCATTTGACGTGCCAACTGCTCCGACAGGCTCAGTGATGAAGTAGCGTAGGGTGCTGTTTTGGGCATCCAACCTGACTCCCTAGCCATCTTCTTTCCTTTAATAGAAGCTACAAGAGTAGAAATACTTTCGCATCTAAACTGATAAATACGACAACGGCACAATTATAGGTAGGGGAGACACTAACTTGGGATGGGCGGGGTTCGAACTAGATCCTCTTCGGTAGGAGCAAAAGCTGCGAGAGCACTATCAGCAGCATTCTTTGATCCAAATTCAACAAAGGCGAAACCACGGAGTGATCCACTTGTTTTAAATCTAAACGAAAATCAAAATGCCCGAAAGAGACGTGCATCAACGCCCACTTAGGACATTCTTTACTCGAGTCTTTAGCCTACTATTTGGGTTGCAAATATAATCTAGTCGTGTAAACCATTACAATTTTGTTATGCATATATTGCCGTCGCGATCTCGACTTATTTTTACCTTGGTTTATTAGGTACAGAAGTTAAAACGCATTAACTGCCAATTTTTACCTAACAAAGAAAATAATGGCAAGTGTAACTCAATTCGGTGTATATTATTCAGTTGGGAATTTATGACTGCTGGATTTCAGGCGGGGAGCAGCAATAATTAAATTCTCTGACCTATTCAACAATGTGGAAACCAAAATTTTGGCAAGTCTCTCAACAAGCAGTAGATTTTCGCAAATATTCGGAATGTCCATCGGTCAATCTGCAGAAATAAGTGTTCCATTGGCTAAGTTAGGTAGTTATTAACAATTGAATCCTTCTATTGTATCTATGACCCCTGATCACTCCCAGTATCTGGTGAAACTTACGATCCCACAAGTGCTGGTGATATCGAAAAAAATATTCCTGAGTTCACCCATGAACCTAAATCAAGCAAATTATTCGAGCCGTTGTAAAATGAATAGATATTTATTCACAGAGAATCTTGCCAAGTGGAATGGAAAAGCAAGAGTTAGTCATCACGACAAGAAGATGTGTCCTGTCCAACACAACACAATCGAAATTCTTCTTACCCAAGGAACTTCATGAAATCAGCTGCTGTAAAGTGCAAGTTTTTGGCCAGACTTTCTCTCAATTCAACGCCCACTTCAAGTGCCTCATAATTCTGATCGAGAATGATAAGAACTTACATGGTTTTAAAGACGTAAAATTTCATCCTAACCAGTATAATTTCGGCATATTAAGAGAAGAATAGTTCAGGTATCTTAGTTCCATTCTTGGACTTCACACTAAGATGATGCTCTACCGGTTTTCCGTGATATTTTGAGGTCTTTGTCTATTTAACCACACTCATATACTCGGCCACATTTGCGATCTAAGCGCCCAATTCTATTAACAGTCTTGCCTGTAACAGACTTAGAATTTCAACGTTTGGAATAAAGGTTCGTTCTACAACCTGTTTATCGGCGGAAATTTCAAAGATGTGACACCACACTTCTCTAGCATATTCAGGAGTACGGTTTTTGTCTTCAAGCTAAGAAATTTAAATTATCTGTGCTCTCCACTAAGTACATAGAATGTACCTTTGATGAAAATGACCGTCTTCCGAATGCAGAAGAACCACGAGTCATAAAAGAAATATCACGACCTGTGGACATGACTATATTATGTTTACTGTCTCGTCACATCAAATACTACAATACATTTATGAAAAAAAATGCTTGATATTTGAACTCCTCCACATGGATTTCTGAGAAAAGATACGAAATGAACTGGACTCCCCAACGTGTGAAAGCTTGTACAGAGCTAATGAGATGCTCAGTTATAGCATTTTTTCCCTTTAGATCCCAAAATCTACCAATTATGGTGGCTTCACATGCTTCGAGCTATGACGCTGGTGCGGTTATCTCATATACTCCTCGATGGCTCCAACCAGATTGAAAGAGTTTGGCAATAATCTCGGATGTGAAAAAGTTCAGTGAATTCCTCTAGGATCAGTACTTTACACTGTTAACGGAGTATAAATCACTTCTCTCTATCTTTGAATTCGAAATGGCATTCCGGTTTGTATAGCAAGCAAACTTCAGTTGGTCAATCATCCATCTTGGCTACCATTTCTATACAAAATATCGGAACACCGCCGAACTCGAAAGTGTGCTGATGAAGAAACTAGCATCGCAAGTCTGACTATTGAAGACGAAGTACAAACTTTGAAAGGTTTAAATGAAAAGAAGGATGTGACAGCCAAAGATTCAGTGCCGAAGAAGATCATGAAATGTGCTAGCATAGGAAAGTGGAAACCTAAACAAAAAGGCGATCTTAAACAACTTTATAGACGTTATGATAACCTGTCTGCACAGTGTTTGCCGAGCGTGCTACTATTTCTCCAGCAATCAAACGAGCTATATTATAATAGCTTCATATTTCATAGTGTTAGCCAAATAAAACCTATTGAAAGAATACTTACCTACTGACGCATCAAGATCTAAATGATCACAGTCTTAAAGAAACCCTTATACGATGCTGAAGGCCAAAATAAAATCATCGAAAATGGAAAGGAGATCTATGGACGTCATATGGATGGTTTTGACCTCCCGCCGCTTGAAAAGGAACTCTGAAAATGCAACCTAGCAATCAACAAAAGCTTTGCTCAAAACATCCAAGGCCCATTAAGATTTCAGGTGAATCCAACAACCAAGCGTTAAGATGAAAACTTTCGTCGAGAGGCGTTAGACAATACGAGATATCTTTATTCAAAAAAAGAAATAATTGAAATCCTTGCTTATTTCAGCTCGTAATCTATGGTTCTTTTGGAGATGAACGGTTATAAACGTTTTTCAAAACGGCAAACATCACGAAGAACTAGAAAAAAAGACAGCTAGCCAAGCAATTTAAACATGCACACAGTTTTCAGGACAAGTCTGATAGAATATGGTGTGATTGTTTTTTTCAGATGTGTCAAGGATGCTCACGCACACTACCCTTCCATTCCAAGTTCTAGCTATTTTCATCCATAGACGATAAGAACAGATAATGACCAGAACCCACTAGAATCATGGAAAAGGATAATTTGCACCATGATGATTCCCATCGGCCATAAAAAGAGGATATGATAGCAACTTAATGCATCCTCAACACTAAAATAGAAATCCGACATGAACTGGAGAGTTTGTGTGGCCGCTGCGGCAAGAAGGATGCTATATAAAAGACAACCCGATCGGATTTCAACGAAAATCTCCTGTGGAAGAGTATTTTGACTCTCTAGTATCGGAAATGAATGTTTAGGCCTCCACCATGAAGCTTGCACTCAATGAAGACCTTCGTCACTACCAGCCATAGAGGCTTCTCTTAGGAAAGGCCACGGAAATTTTCGCCTTTCAAGGGCGTATAGACTTTGGGGCAAAGTGAAGCACCCTGCTAAAGCACAAACAACTGATTCTTTTCCGATAAAAACAACCTCTGCCAAGGTCAGAAACATAGCACGCAGAATAGAGGATTGCTTCACTTGTATACGGTCCTAAGGACACCCCTCGAGCCGTGCGGACTTAACCTTCCCGAACTGTTGAAATTGGATATTTAAGTAGAATTGCTAATCACTGTAGTAGTTGTGACCTGGATAACGAACGAGGGTAGCTAGTAGTAGGCCATATATATGGCGACAGCATGATTTGGTCCCTTGCCACATACCTCAGGGAAAAATCAAAAAAGGTTGGGAGTCGATTTTCACGACTACCGCGCAGTTCTAATGCTTGACCAGATAGGCTATTACGTGTGTATTGGGCGTTGTGGACAAAGTCTCTAACTGCCGAGCTGTTACTACAAACACTCTGTTAACGGGCTGAATTGAGGAAGCTCCAAGTTGAGGGTCCGATTGGGGCTACAATATACGCTACTGATGGTTATCTAGAGAGAAGTTGTTTGATTAGAGTGCAATTTCCTTGTCTATTGAATTTCTTGTAAATTTGCTAAATTTTGTAGATACCAACTGCTTTTTCTTTTTCCTGTTGATGCTGTAAAACTTGTCCCGAATACTATATATAAATATTGATCCACTTTGTTGTGTCATCGTTCATAAGTCGGACTTCTTTTATTTCAGAGTGACGAAGGGTGATATTAGAACTCCATATCACCAACCTATTTTCAAGAGACCTATACCTGACTTCCCTTTCGAATGGCTATGGAACAAATAAAACTAGATCACTGTTTAGATAAGAAGCCACGGGGTAATTGTATTGAGACCAAGTTAATTGTATGCATCTGGAGCATACGTGTATGAATCGCAAAATGCGATGAAGATCTTCACAGTGGATTCAATTCGTGAAAAACACGTAACCCCCTCATTGCACACGTCTATCTTCAAACATTTTTTGCACTCAGTAGTTAGGGCGTAAATAGAGACCCAATGATTTCCAATAATCTATAAAAACAGAATATGCATACTGAAAAGCGACCTTGAAATTCTGCAGACCATACACCTAAAACCCAAATTACGAAATTGCCAATAAAGCAATTGAGTACTCACCGTGGAACATGAACGTACTTCATCTTGGTATATTCCTTCAGTTGTTCTTTCAATAAGTTAATGACCTCATTTGTACTCACTCTGCCATCACCTTCATCTACTTGGAGGACTTCTTCAAAGTCGCCGTCGTCGTCTTCGGCTCGGTCCATCGAAGATGAATGAGGCGAATTGAGGAAATTAAGACCCGTTGCCAGGACGATGCAATCTGGAGGAGTTCGAGTTAAATTGTATGACTTTACACGCTTGACACCCGTACCTACAAATACAGAGAGCAGTAGTTAGATAACCTAAAAATGGGCTAAGTTTCCCAAACATTCTTTTCACTATTTCGCTTTCATAAATACTACCTTCAACCCCCTACTGACAACTACCTCCCGATATAAAATTGGTAAAACTCTCAGCTTCGCATGAATAACTGTTGCATCAGCTATTGACTTTCGTCAATCCAAAGCGATTCACTCCATGCACTTTATGAGGTAGTTGTAAACTTTTGGAGTCTTAGCGATTAACGGAGTATACGGTCTTCTAACAGAGAACGCACAAGCTTACATGATTACAATGTAGAAGTATCCACTTGCAAGTAATGGAAGATCTTTTTCACTGACATTACAAGAAAGATCAGAATAAGTACAGCCAATACTCGGGACAACTTTCTCCAGGAGCAATTTCGGTTCAATTTTCATTCTAAACCATACCTCACCTTTTAACAATTAACGTAGGAACACATTTCGTACGTTGAATACAGCCATTCCATTTCCAATTCAAGGGCTCTAACAAGAAAAAATCCCCATATACTTTCAATCTCATCCTCAAACAAGGGCTTACGCACAACGAAACTAAAATCCCTCGGACTGGTAAAGTAAAAATGACATCTAATGCATTGAACCAAAATATAGCACTTAGAGCCCAGGAGAGGATGTTAAGTACTTGTACATAGTAGCCCGTAAAAATGTCAGACAAGAGGCTATTCTGACCAATATAGGTGTATACAACTTATTTAACAAGCCCAGTCTCATTAATTCTTGGTAAAACACTAACATTTTTCGACTACCAAATGAAAATCTACCACTACATACCTAAATCATTGATTTTGAGTGACTTTGAGCGTTCAAGTGCCAATACCAAGTGTTCTTTAGTGGTGGCCCCCAGAGCACGCAGCTTATTGCACCGAAGGAGGAGATCAAAGCCTATCGACTCATCAGGCGAACGCTTCAACTCAGCAAAGAAGAACCCGTCATGAGAGAGATTTGCATCGCTGAAATAAAACTCTAGCTGCTTTCGAATAGCCCTCGTGCTCACTTCTGTTTCCTATGCAAGCACAACAAATGGGGGACCTTAGAGCCTAATCTAACCAATCATAAGAGCAAAGAGAAGTGATGGAGATGTAGAAGATGTGGTATTTTATTTCCAATATTAAAAAAAGTTACATTAATTCCATTATGGGACAACTACACAACACCGAAATATACACCTCGAAGCAGGGGCAAAGACCTAGTGCGATCCAGAACGGCTACGAGGTGAGGGGCTGTGAGAGCGACCAGGTGATTGAGAATACCTGCCGCGTGGACTTGGTGATCTCGAGGCATCACCGCGTGAGGGCGAACGTCCAGCGCTTGGGGACCTCGAGTGACGGTCATCCACGCTGTTTCTACAATAAGTGTCATTAGGCAATGTCATTTGTTTTCAAGAAAAGTAAGACAGAAAGTGGGGATAATTAGTACATTACACTTCTCGTAAAGCGAAAGGCTAGTAACAATTTCGTACTAGATTTAAAGCTAAAATTTCATTTAGCCCAAACGCTTGTTACGCAAGTACAGACACTAAAGCATCATATAAAGGAACTTAATTCCTAATTATCTCTGATTAATACTGACAAAAAATGGAAAGAGTTGAATCCATAAAATTTCTCAAAACGATCAGGGAAATATGAATGATTTAGGACGGAAATTGGATAGTTAAACTGGAAAGAATGAACTGTTACGCAATTTCAATTAATAGCGACATATTAGTATCTCTACTTTTAGTTATAAAAATTTTCGGCACGTTTTTTATACATCAGGTGTTTCATAGAAGGTAAAACAAACCTGCGTCGTCCATTTCGGCCATTTTCTTCCTCAGGAGACCGAGAGAAAGAATGACGTCGATAATCGTCGCGACGCCGACGACGATCACGTGAAACCGATCGATCGCGAGATGATCTGCGTCTACGCGGCGTACGAGAACGAGATCGACTACGCCATGACCTACCACTGCGACTTCCGCTGTCTCGAGCACGCATTTCAGCAGGAGCTACACAAACACGCAGACATTGATAATAAAAAGGAGTATATAAAGGATAAACGAATGACATTGGACATTGAAATTGTCCGCATGAACCAGTTTGGTTGATTGCTTTGCATTTGAAGACTAGAGCTTGGCTTGATCTAGCTGTGAGCTTTGACTTGAATTGTAACTGGTAGTACATTGGTTGATTGTAATTGACTGACTTGGATATAACTCAAGAAAGCTAGAAGAAAGCAGGGGAACATTAACACTTCACTGCACAGATTCACTCTATGATCGACTACTACTACGGTTTTAATGACGCAAACATGGATCTGACAGCCACTTAAAAGAAAGAAGCGACCTACTTTTCCTAGTTCCTCTTGTAAATTCAACAGAAATTTCCCGTCCTGCGAAGCGAGTCTTGTTCATGTGGTAGACAGCATCCTCAGCGTCACGAGGGTCCTCAAACGTACACTTTATAGTTAAGGGAAAATAAAGCTACGGTCACAAGCAAAAAACCAAAACAAAAATTGATTTAAAAAGGATATTCTACAAATGCGAATCCTTTTGGTCTTCCTGTGTGGTAATTCACGGGAACAGTGACATCAACAACTCTTCCAAACTTCCCGAAGGCATGGCGGAGTTCTTCGTGTCTAAGAGATAAAACAAGCAAGTATACAAAACCTTATTTGCACTTTAAATCAAATCCGCATATTCTTAAATGGTAAAACTCCTATTATCAAAGAAACTTAAAGTAGTCCCAAAAACTAACTTACCGAACTCCATCGGCAAGATTCTTAATATGGATCGAGGTGTTCCGCCTAGGCATCTCCAAACGAAATGTAAGTACAGATGTGGCGGGAAGTTAGAGATACACGTTGCTTAAAACAATATTAATAACATAGTTAACTGTACGTGTTTTAGCAATTTGTTCGAAATATATTTCCTTCTGATTTCATTTGATTATTTAGTCACTCCATTTTTAATACATTGTGTCAATTATTTTTTTAAAAACTGATGGTCCTTTTCGGCATACTTATTAAACAGGTTAATAACATCCTGAATAGACTATCTTTAAATGATTTTCTATTTTTCCTTTTAATTTATAATTTTTAGACATTTTACAACTCTTATACATATTTTGAGCACTATTTGCTGCTGCATGTCTGGGATTTTCGCTAAATGTACTATAAAATCCATTAACTTAAAATTTTCTTCATTCATGAAAATCTCAATGGAAGTACATTGAAATTGATTTTTTGCAGTCATTTTAGTGTGTCGAAATTCAAAACTATTATGATCTCTTGATAAAGTAATATACCTGTCCTAACCGATGCTTTTACCGACGATATGGATCGGAAATACGCATTTCTGTGATCACCGTCTTTTTATTAAACAAACTGAACCCTGAATATATTTTATTTCTCCAGCAACGAGGTAAAAATGCGACAATGACCTTTATATTGTAGTTGCTGGCAGTATTCGACTACCCTTACCATAATTGGAACACAAGGTACTGAATACAAGGCAAAATGAAAGTTTGTGCAAGTGAGGTATGAATGGTGAAAAAGGGGTGGATCCGACAGTTGAAAGGAATGGTGATTGCTAAGTTGAACGTTTGAAATGAATCTAGTTCAGATTATTCAGTTTGGCAGACAAAACTAATGTGGAATACGCAGTCCACACACGATAAAATGCGTAACCGAACATTTTTGAATGTGCGGACATACGTGCAGTAAACTGCTCAGATATTTAACTATTAATGCTCACTAAAATTATAATAGATTTATTCGGTAACTAATCATGTTTATCGATATTATGATTTGCAATAAACGTTGCGTTTGCAACACGTCTTCCTTCTCTCTATCATCGCGATAACCTTCCCCACTAGGGGGATCTGCGACAGAGATTTCTGAGGATAGTCGAGGCTTATTAGGGTAGCTACTCCATTACTCTAGCCAGTGATAAATGCGAATTTGAGTATACGAATGCAGTAGAAAGCTAAATTAAATGAATCTTTTCAATAAGATTAGAAACTAATAAAGACAACTTGACTTGGCAGTTTGGAACTTCTAATATGGAAATATTCTTTTTTGGAAAGGAATATGGAGTCATTCACAGATATTTACAAACTCACCTATGTGTTTTCAATTATAGCAAAATGAAACATATTAGAAGCAATAATTAAATACGTACATAGTACACATGTTCATACATTTTTAGGGAGATTCTTAAAGGAACTTGATTGACAAATTTCGTCGTCTGCACAGACAATGGCACCTAGTATTACGGCCACTCTTTTTAGCCCAAAATGCAATTTTCTCATTGGGTATTTGACATCCACCAAAAACTGTAATTTTCATTATCCACAGTGTGTTGTAGCTCTCATTGAATGCTGATGAAATATCAATCAATACGTCTCAACTTAATGTCAAATTATTACTTTTGTTCTTTTTCGTATCTAACTTTGCCCGTATTAATTGGCGAATTGATTACTACTCTATGTAATAGATGATAAAAATTGTGAAATATAAAATTTTATTACTTAGTAGGGTGATCCTGTATGTATATTATATAACTTCGTCTTCCTCTCCATTCCGAAATTGAGTCTTACGAACAATAAATGTACTTCCACCTGGCACACGTTAGTTTAATACATGTTTAACTATTTCTATTAATTATTAATTAATTATTATTTTCGTCAATTCGCCCTTCTTTTCAAAATAAAATGAGGCATGACAACGTACACAAGTACAATTCGTATCCAAATATAATGTATTCTACTATTTTAGATTAAGTAACACTACCTAATATTATGAATAGCTTTAGATAGACTCGTCAATTAAAAAACGGAGAATTGGAATGAACTCCTAGCTAACAAGACCTGTCACACACGAAATCTTTCATTCCAATTAATTTAATAGTTCTCGAAAGCTCTATGGAATCGGTCCTTGAATTAAAAGTCAGCAATTGGTAAAGATTCACGAATATACTCCTAGAGGATTTGAGCTTTTTTGAGGTATCCACCAAGTGTTCCCATCCTTCTGTCCCTATTTTGATAGCTCGATTAAATAAAACCCGTAAAATTCTGCGGCGTCTCGTACAAACAGGTTTGTGGAACACTTGCGAAAGTCGATGATTGTGTGAGTAAATTATTGGTCTTTTAGGTGATAAAGGCTTAAATGCGTACCATCAAAGTATGGTTAAAATTTTAAAGCTTATTTTTTAGAGTGCACATTGACTGTATTCTGACGGTTTGGGAAACTGTTGCCTCAATGTTCATGAAGTAGTTTAAAAGTCGATTTCTTTAGAAAGACTAATTATCAATTACCATTGCTGCTAAAACTCTTTAGAATTTTGTCTCACTAATGACTAGGAAGAAGCTTCAGAAAAAAATGAAAGATCAACCGATAACTCGATAAAGTGAATACTTGACGAACTATATCAAATCCCACACACCTTTTCACATGATCCGTTTCGGCTTCCTATTAAAGCATTCATTTGAATTCCTACATAATTAATAACTTTAACACTTACATCAGAGTAGTTAAATATAAGGGTGTCGATGCACACATAACTTTTGCAGAGAAAAGGGGAGACTAATAGAACCACTTCGTTATCGGCTGCTACTCATGATGTACTTGAACAAGATTCTCGAACATGAGCTCGCACGTTAACTTCAGGTCGGACTCAGTGTTACCTTTCCTACCCCAACCATTTCAACGCCTCTTTAAAGCACAACCTATATTTTTTAAGGCCTTTTAGCTACGTTGGCATATTCATTCTAGTATTATCGAGAATGACAATGGTGCGTTTTTAAATTCTAATTCTTACGATCTGAATAGCTTAAGCGCCAAAGGGCCAATGATTGACTTCTTTCCATACACTTAGTAAGAAAAACTGTAGGTGTTTTTTGGAATACTAGCGCCTAACCTCAGAGCGGAGTAGATAAATGCGGAGAGTAAATATTGCAGTAGATATTATTTACATTTGCCAAGATAGAGGGGAAAAAAAGGAGAGATAGATATATTGCAGTAGAGGAAGGGTAGTTGTGCTTTGCTGTATTTGTGAGACATCATTGTTACAATAATAAAAATGGCATTTCAGAAAGGAAGAGAGAACAGAGAAAGAACGCACAAACAAGCCAATGACCACGCTTGTCTATCATCATCAACAAAAAATTGCAAATTGATGAAAACTCAACCGATAGAGAGAGGACATGACGCAGGGGAGTAATGAAATGCTTGTCTCTCGGATTTCCTAAGAGGAGTACAGGAGCAAGCCCAGTCTTCACACTTTTTACACAAATTCGGGCGCTTTTCATCAGTAAGGATGGGAAGATAGGTAGTATCACAAGTCCTGGGCCAGAGGGAGAGTCGAGTGTCTTTGGTGTCTTCCTCCTAATTGAACGCTGCCGGATACAGACCGGAGTTTCCAGATGCATTCTCTGTTTGCAACAGTGGAGGCATGCTACAAACAATGAGGTTACTATTTAAGGGATCATAAGGGGGACCAGTGACAGTTACACCACCGTTGCTATTGATACCAAAATCAAAATTGCCCTGAGAGGAAGTCTGCAGTTCCTCCAAATTCGATACGGAAGATGAGTTCTGTTGCTGTTGTTGGACCATCAATCGAGAATTCATGGCCTCGGAGAAGAGTCCTGCATAAGAGGAAGAGTTGAACGCAGTTGGAGTCACCACGTTGCTCCCGCTACCTGTCACAATTACATCACCCCAACCACCGACATAGCTACTACCGCCCCCGCGATAACCTGTTGACTGGTTGTCAGGTGGATACAACGGGTAGTTCATCGACTGAGTTTGCCCTCCGTAAGGATAATCGGTATAAAGGCAGGGTTGACCAGAATAGGCACTTCGGGACCATTCATTGGAATTTGTGTTTCTTTGGGTTTGCTGATCGGAATATCCTGAAGCAAAGTAGACTCCCGTAGAATGTCCCGTTGAAGACCAATTAGACTGTGAATAGTCCCTGGAGGGCGTCTGGCTGGTATAACCAGTCTCCGATTGGTTAGTACTCCAGTTATTAATGGAGTAGGAAACTCTGCTTGATTGATCAAAAGCAGAGCCCACACTGCGTGATTGATTAAAGTCAGGCGCCCTTTGTTCGCTGACTGTTGTTTGAGCATTAGAAGACAGTTGGAAGAGGCAACCGGATTCTGTGTCATTTCGACTCTCCCAAAAGGCCATCTTGCTGGATGCAGCAGCGGTGGTGGTGGTGGTATCCATGTTAGAGACACAACTTCGATGCGAATTTGCTTCGCCTCCACAGTTACTCGACCCTCCAGTTCCTGATGAGCTCACCATGGAGCCGAGGCCACTGCTTACTTGCGAGCTGGTTGTACTCATTTGAGTGACCTGATCGGGCAACAATTGGGATGGTTGGTGGTGCTGAGACGAGTCATCCCAGTCGGCTGGCGTGTTACCGCCATCTTTGATGACTGGTGTGGGGGTGGTTGGGGTCGTGATACCCCTAATTCGCAGGTCACCATCCTGATACCCGCTGTCCTGTGTCATGTTTGTTAGACCTGAACCCACACCTGATGACGCGCTACCTCGGCCACCCAACTGCTGCTGCTGCCGTTGCCATCGATCTACAATGATGCAGAGCATACATCGATTAAACTAACAATCGTATGAAATTGGTTCCAATAAATTGTGTTCGACATTTTGCCCTTATCGAACTCATTACAGCTAATAATTTGAATAATTAGACAAAGTTATGGCAAAGAATGAAATGGACCAAACATAGATTATTACTAATACTAGCTCGATCCGGCCTCGTTTTTACTTTTTTTATCACCAGCACACTTACCGCTAGGATCGTTTGAAAGAACAGAGGATGCTCCATCTTTGCACGTGGAAGTACTGTCTATTAGGCTGTCAATTTTGTCAGAGTGATAGGAGAGACCCGAGGACTCGGATTTGAGGGGATTTTGGGGACAAAGTCCGCGTGGAAAGACAGGAGCTGCTGCACCTTCTGGCTTAAAGGATGGTGGTTGTTGCTGATGAACATACGCAGACACAGTTTCAGATGAAAGGAGAGAAGAGGGACAGGAATTTGTTATCACTGAGGAAGAATTTGTGGAGGCCACAATGGAGGAAACTGGTGAATGGAATTGGGCCTGCTGTGGCATCGGCTGTGGCTGATGGTACCGAGTTCGACTTATCCCCAGAACTCCACCTCCAACAAACTAAAGGAGAAAAAGAGAAAAATTAATATTTGCATTGAATCGAGGATTCAAAAGACTCGTGTGGGAGAATTAGACTTACTCTAGCGGCAGAATGCTCAATGTTCGCGGGTTGATTCAAAAGGGGCTCGTAAGAGTCGCCATATCGGGGATCACGGTAAGCTGCCACACCACTAAGTCGAGGGCTGACCCATCCCCGAGCTGAGGAATAAGAGCCACCACCACGGGAATTTGATTGGCTCCAGTCACCACCACCAGTGCCCGTCCAGCCATGATATTGGTGAGGAGCCCAGCTCGAAAAATTCTCTCTTTTCATTGAGGGTGTCATCATTCCTTCAGCGTGAGGAAAGTGGTGTGAAGTAGGGTAGGAACTGTTTTGTTGATATGGTGGATAGACACTGACACTGAGATTATGCTGATACTGAGCTGGGATGGTTCCTTCTGAGATGTAAGCCGCACCACCATTACCCTTCGGTCCTCGTGACCCCCCACGACCCCCTCTTGTGCCTGGACCACCTCCACTTCGTCTGGAACTCCCACTACCATCTCCTTGGAAAAAGAAGGGGAATCCGCTTCCTCCATCTGCTAGTCCCTTTGAATCGTCTCTAGAACTTTGAGCTCCACCGCCGCCACTTGAGTTGCGAAAAGAGGTCCCCAGCCCACCAGCCCCACAAGATCGACTACTCCAGCTCTCGCCTTTGTGCTTCTTGTTAGCGTAAACCTAATAATTGGAGTAAGAAAAGAGAAGCAGTGTTGCATTTCTCAAGAGTTGCTTTTTTATTTGCTAAATGATCAAAGGGGACTGTGCATGAAGAAGACGAAGGAAAGTTAGCATGCGAAATCAGTCATTCAAGTCCAAAAACGAGAAAAAGACAGGTGCACTTGTGCGAGAGCCTGAGAATATGATGAAAAGCACGAATTGGTGCGTCTATTGCTCTCACACAAACGCAGAGGGATCAATCATCATTATCAGCCGAACACCAAGAGGTGATTCATTTGCGCGCGCGCACACGCACACACACACACACACACACTACAACAGCGAGAGAGACAGAGAGATAAATAGGCGCCGATGCTGCTGCTTCTTCTTCTTACATGCAGTGGCAGTAGCAGTAGAAATTGTGTGCCTGTATCTGGATAAATGCCCGATAAACACAGCCAAGCACATGCAATCGATGAATTACTTAATGGAATTAAAAATTTCCTAACACAAAGACTAGTTCCATTTAAAACATCCCACACGTCAGTACAATTTTTCGAAAAGGGATGGAAAAATTAGAAGTTATAGAAACATCCCAAAGATTTAAGATATTTTCACATTATTTTGCATTCTACAGACCAAATTTAAATACACAGAGCCCAAACAACTATTATCTTTGTATTTTAAGAGCAACTAGATTTATCATTTTCAGTATTCCACAACTGGTGATAAGTTCTTGATGTCATTAAGTAGATCTCTCAGAAGAAAATGAGGCATTTAACGATGTCCCGAATAACATTTCAATTAATAATTTTCACCATAAGCCAATCAGCACGAAATCTTATACTGTAAATGAGGTATATCTCAACTCAGTTGAAAATTTTGCGATTACAATTTAATAATAATGGATGTCACAAATTCATTCTAATGTGATGACTTAAAGTCACTTAAACAGATTCTGAAAGCAGTTTTGTCTTTGGAAGAGAATAAATAATTGGAAACTGTAAGACAAATCTTTCGTTGGCAAATAAGCAGCATACCTCAGCACCGTGGACAGTTTTGACGTGTTTTCTGAGAGATGAAGGATCAGTATATCGTTTGGAGCAACCCATGACTTTGCAGACATAGGGTTTCTCGTTGCTGTGAGTGCGATTTTGGTGTTTTGCGCGGTCAGATGCGTTGCTGAAGGCCTTGTTGCAGCCCGGCACTTCACACTGATAGGGCTTCTCCCCGGTGTGCGAACGCAAATGTGTTTTCAGGTTCTCCAGTCGGGAGTACCTCTTTGAACAGCCATCGAACTGTAATGGGGAAAAAACAATTACATTTACTGTGCACTCCTGGGTAATTTTTCAACCCTAGAGTAGTCAATTTTCATTTAAGAATGTAGACACTAAGTAAAGCCATTTGGAAAATTAAAATCCACCACACAGTCGCCCGCTTGTGCGCCCACCCACTCACTTCTCGCCTGAGTGATAAGGGATGGAGGGCACTGAAGTAATCATCAATATTGCCTTCTTGCTGTGTAGGCGAATGCAAAAGCTCCCCATTACTGAATACTCGTGACGACCTTTAGACGATTTGCAGTTGGCCCTTTTATATCACCACAACAACGAGACACTAGCGCAGCAACCTCACTTTCACACTCTCTTACCGCTTTCTAGGCCACTTACTTATCTCGCAAATTAAACACAATAATACTAAATTTGGCCCTATGATCCCCAGACCCCGCCTCCCCACACACACACACTCCCTATCCCAAAATCAGAACCTCCACTCCACACCCCCTATTTATACCTCATGTCAAATGTTCCAATCACCGTTTTAAACGACCACGTGCTACCATTTTCCTGACACCACTGTTCAAAATGGAAAAGAAAAAGCAGATCAGTTTTATCTTTTTAAATATTTTTTGATTTAACTTCGATTATTATTAGGATATGTGTCAAAGCGCCAAAATAGCGAAGCTTAAAGGTGTCTTTTACTTTCAAGAGAACTCTCGAAATGTACTTATATTCGACTTCAATACAAACAGGATATGTATCCACCAGACCTCAAGTTAACGCGATCATTTCAATGTTATTAAACAGAAAATTGATTGGAGAAACACGATCATAAATGACAAACGAAGTAGTAAATTTGCGCGTGATTCAATTAAATTGCCAGAAAAAATATAATTCTTTACCTAAGAAAAAAAGTCCAAGGCTTTAACGAAGTCCATCTTTCCTTTCAAAAAATCTGAATATACAAGGACCTCAAACATTCTGAATTTAACAAAAATAAGACCAATTAGGAAGAAAGTGGCCAGGAAGAAAAAAGCAAACATACCAGCCAAACTTATTGTCTTAGCTAGGAGCATTACTGTGATTTCAACTTTAGAGAAATTTAGGGCTGAGGAGTATATGGGCAAGTGTGGGGGTAGGGTGTATGGAATGATGAATGGATAACGACGATGATGCTTGCAAAGGAGTCAAAGAATGGACTTTATTTCTGATTAAAACATCAGAGGCAGCGGCAAAACTCGAAAAGAGGGTGGAGCAGAGACAGACTCAAATCTGACGCCACTCCAGACCGCCCATCAACAACACAGTCTTATCTATTACCCCTTCGGGCAGTGAGTTCGAATTTGTGAGTTGAGAGTGGCAGAGCTTCAAAGGCTTTCCGACTCAACTTATCGGGAATTACCTTCTTCTGCCGCTGCTGTGGCGTATTGCCAGACCTTAAGGACGGGAGGGGTATGGGGGAGTGTATACGAGAATATCCCAATCCGGGTGGCCCGGCAAGAAAGAATTATTTGAAAATTTAAATCTACTTACAATGCACTTGTGAGGCTTCTCTCCAGTGTGGCGACGCATGTGCACGACAAGCATGTACTGGGCCTTGAAGGGTCTGGCGCCGCGCACGCAGTCCCGCCAGTAGCATACGAAACTCTTCTTGTTTCCTGCGATGTGCTCGTTGCTTATGTGCTACCAAGGCAAAGGGAAACAATAGTCAGATTGATAGAATTAGCTAAATTGTTGCACAGCCAGAACCAGTCTCTAATTATACCTTAAACAAATCCACTCTTTTTCTGCCAAGAAAGCACTGTTCGTTTGGCTAAAAGCAGGTGCTAATTCACTACTATAGTACGCACTTTCCTTGTGCCATTAATTAAAATACTGGAACATATCACGTTCCCCTCCCTTTTATTCAAAAAAGGAGGGATGAGGTGATTAATTTCTAGCAAACAAACACTAGATGGCTCACTAGTTAGCGTTTGTTTAACTTTTGAGCGAGCGAGAGATTTAAATCGTATTCACTGGGTTCCCAGGCTAACAGACAAAGATTTTAGTACGAATACGAGACAAGAGATGCAAACACAGGCACATCACGTACTTTGACAAGTTCGTCTTGCGATTCGAATTGACATTGACAATTACTCCATCGGCAGGTTGTTTCGACAAAATCAGGATCTCCTTCTTGAGGAATTCTACCATCTTCGTCCATTAACTCCTCCTCGTAATCTGAACATCCTGCTTCGTCTCCAGCCAATAAGGCAGATACTGAAGCCCCACCGCCACCTTCCACTTTCATGGACTTAGCAGTCGATGAAACAGGCGAGGATAGATCCTCTCCTTTAATTGTAATGATGGTGGAGACTGAATTTCCATTAGTGTTTGTGGTTTGGGAGGAAGACACGTCCTTGCGAACGCCGTAGCCCTTTCCTCCTCGATTCAACCAAGAGTCGTAATTAGGCGCCTGGAAGGGGTCTGAATAGTTAGGTGGTGGAGGTTGCGTTCGACCTCCGTAGAAAGAAGCACCGGCGTTTGAGGACTTTTGAAGGGCGTTGTGATAGAGCATCATAGCTTGCGGTGAGAGCATGAAGTTGGTCGGAGCCCCGGATTGGGTGGAGGGCGGCTTCCGGGGAAAAAGAGGCGGCGCAACGCCCGGTGCAGACACAGGTGAGGAGCCGTTAGAAGAGGAACTGGTGGCAGCTGCTGAAGCGGAGTTTGAATCAGAGGCCTTGGGATGACTGCCCACCCACCCCATTTGGTGTGGCCCCCCAGGGGTTCCTGTCCCAAAATTAGCAGCCACAGCGGCCGCAGCTGCTGCAGCGAAAGCCATAGCAGCCACTGCAGAACTGTTTTGCGACTCCTTATGTGCATCGTCTATAGAAAAGAGCAAATAAGGAGATAGAGCGTGTACATTATCAATGGACAGATAAAGTAGCTGTTAGGTGATCTGAGAAGCAGCGGTAGTAGTAGAAAAATGAACCCGGGACAAGTATTGAGAAACTACTCCTATGGGACTGGGTGGGGCGTGCGAGCATGCCTAACGAGGACGTATTAAAGCAGTTCGATCTTAAAAATAAAATTGAAATACAAGCGCTAACACCTTTGTCCTTTCTCAGATCACCATCATAGCTCTTCTCTTTGACAGGTAGACTAAAAAAGAACGCTAAATCAATACCATGGTACACATCCCAATAAATTACACACCCCATTTTGAGATTAGATTCTAGTGAATTGAATTAAACTCTCGGATTGCAACATCAAAAAGGTCATAATACTTCTTCCCAGGTCACGATTAAGCTCTGTTATGTTAAAAGCATTATTGCTTACCGAATTTGCACGTTACCACTCTCAGTTTCCGCTGTACTCTGGTGCTTCTCGTCATTAGATTATGCTTTTTGTGCCGTACCAAGGGCAACATCACCAATACTAGCTCTTTCTAGCTGGTTGGTTGATTGGAATATATCTCAAGAAGAAAGGCAGAATTCTTTCTCCGCCCTCAACACTTGAAATGTAATAATGGAGGTCCACAACTGGGGAAAACTCTGGGTAAGTCTCTCATTCAGGCAGTATGATTCAGCAAAAAATGTTTGAAACCATTCCAAACAAAGGTTAGACCTGCAAAAGCACACACCTTACCATGACAAGAGCAAAAGGGGTGGGGGTTGGGAGGGCGGCTAAAGTGCTGAATCATCGTCGAATAGAGGTTCCGATTTTAGAATCACCTTTTATGCCCCCCTTTCCTCCCCCCTTCCCCCCCCCCCCCCCCCAAAAAAAAAATAAATCCAATTTTCCCTGAAAAATCGAATTCCACTCAGTTGCTGCAGTGTCTGCACCAATGTGTAAAAGGGCAAGGACTGTTATTTTCACTGCTGATTTTGACTTCGAGATCAATAGTTACATCAATTTAGTTAATTTGCTATAATAAATTCACATAGTAGAACTGGAAAATCTTTATACGGAGTATAATTAAATAAGCTAAATGGTTAATGGGAACTTGAACTATATAATACCGAGATGTATGCCAGTAATAATACACGAACAGAGGCTGTAGAAGGATATGAAACGCCTTCAAAACACAAACGGAATACGAAGAGATTCCGAACCTTAAGAAACGAATACGGGTCTTCATTTGGTTCAAAAAATTTATAAAATACCTTTTTCGAACTTGTAACCTCAAAGGAATTATATTTATATAATACGACCTTTAGAAATGCATTTTTCGTGATTTAATAGATCGTAATTCATATGTTTTCAGTCTCAAGGCCATAAAAAATAAAAATGTGTGGATGCATGTTTTGGATAGCTAATTACAACTAGAGGATTGATTATAATCGACTAGTCAAACTGTGCAACAATGAATCTTGAACCTGAGCTATCCGATTACATATGTGGTGTAATTTTTTACTAGGTATTCCAGTAACTCTTAGTTCGTTTATCTTTCTTTCCAGCTTCTTATTGAGTTTCACTGTTTCACCCATGACTCACTCCTCTTCCTTACTCAGGCCTATTCGAACTCCATCTTTTAAGGGTTAGGCTCTTATTATGCCTAACCAATTTCAGCTTTCTTAACACATTATCTATTTCATAAATTATTTTAACAAAATTTTTGAATGGTGACAGAACCTGTAGCTTTCAGCAATTCGAATGAAGATGAACTCACTGGAGGATTTTTTGTCGAGTGAGGAGTGAGAAGAGCAACCGTGGAATGCAGATGGAGGGAATGTGTTGACAGCCGTAGAGGAAGACGAAGACAATTGCTGTTGTGTGGCCCCAGGCGGAGGAGGAGGTGGAGGGAAGAGGAATGAGGTGGCCGAAGACATCATTGAGGGTACCCCTCCACTGCTGATACCCGTGTTGGGTGGTGTTGCTCGGGGGTGTGGCATACTGTTACGAGGTGTGAGGCTACCTGCTGCCTTGCGTCGAAAATTGCCCGCTGAGGAAGGAGTAGTGGGTCGAAAGCCTCCGACTCCTCCAGGTGAGTTGCCAAAAACGGAATTGTTATCTGTGCTATTGTTGCTCGCTCGCCTTCCAAACATTGGTACGGGGCTCGCGCCTAGTGATGCTGAAAAAAAATAATAAGCAGGTACAGAATTCAAGTCCTCAGAAGACAAAGTCAACGACGGTTCTCCTCATTAAGGCACGAACGTGATCAAATTTAAGATTTAAAGAAGAGGCTGCATCTATGCGAAGACACGCTTACCTTAACCAGGAATACAAATGATATCGAAAAATGAACATATCAGGTATGTTTAAAATTCGATTTTCCATCTCTTGTAACTTTAACTGACACTATTTATACACATAAACGCAGGAAAATACGAAATCAAAAATAAAGTACACCACCAATCAAAGAGGTCATTCTTTTATTCCCTTCCTCGATTAAAAGAAAAGAAAGAAAAAGACTCATCTTATAGAAACATCTACGCGACAGCTCTTCACACTGAGGTGGAACCACCCACTAAAAGAAAATTACAGACTACAGTGGACAGCTACAACATCTGCTTTTCGAAAAAAAATATTTGGATATTTTGCATTACATTTTGTAATAACCTATGAAGTGTCTGAACGAAAAAAGGCAAACTGGCCATTTGAGAAGAATTTCAGAAGAGTTTAGTAGTTCTTTTAAGAGAACAGATGGTCAGCGGCGTTAATAACTCACCTACGTCAAAGATATGAGCTGTTTTGGCCAAATTCTTTGCCTCCCCCTCACACCTCCATATGGCCAGTCGAACGCAAAGAATGGGTGGGAAGAGGACAAGCTCTGTTATCATCTCCAAGCTGTGTCCAACAACATCTGCCAACCGCCCGCGCTTCAAATGGGTGGCCCAACGCCACACACACAAACCCGTTGAAAAAATAACTCTTCTTCTTCCTCTTAAGTTGACTCTTAGTCAGAGAATGAAGGCTAATGAATTGGACAAAAAAGACTCAACCTGTTTTGAAAACAGCACACGTCTATTTTAATTTGCTACACTAATTAGACTGCTGGTGATATTCGCGATAGTGGAGTAGGTTTATTAAATTACTAGGAACAAAATTCACATTGAGAGAAAAGTGGCAGGGGAAATAACAAAAAGAGGTGTTTGCTGTTGAGGCACTGAGGCGTAGAATGAGGCGTAGAGCGGGCAATAACGAGGAGTGGAGCCTTTGTGTTCGTCGCTTATTATCTCTTTCCCTCCCCTTCCCCTCCCCTCCCCTGCAATACCCACCTCTCACTCAGCGTATTGGAACTGGTCCGATGGAGTGAAGAATAAAATTGACACACACAAAGAGCAAATGAGAGGGTGAAGAGGAAAAGGTGGAGCTGTATAACCTTAACGCTGCTGCCGCCTCCGCCACCGCTGTAGGTTGCTAATGACAACACCTCCTACTTGTTATTGGGCCACACGCGCACAATACACGCCCGTGCCTCTCTGTCTTATTTTGAGGAGGTATATTTACGTCTCCTCCTCCTCCTACTCTCTTCCCCTCTCAAACGCTAGGTGGCTTATTTTTACTTATCGATTATCGACTTTCACAGGTATTTCCTCACAAAATATTTGCATCAAGTGATGCATTGTAAACTCGAGTTTCGCTCATTCCACTTAATGTAATCGATACGAAATTTGCATAGAACGTTGCATTTTCCCATACTAAATTCACGCTGTAGTTTCTTTAAAAAAGACAAGTTTTTGGCCCGCGCGAAAAAGTCAACCTCTCCCAAAGAGAGGGAAAGCGTGTTTGTGTTTGGAAGTCAGTGACGTTTTTCCTCTGCTTTCTTGTAAAAGGAGTTACTGTTGAACCTGAAATCTTAAGACCGCGTTATAAATGAAAGACAGCTAAAAAATTATCCAATTGCCTCCCACCCCGGGTGTGCACTCTTACAACCGACCCTTTTGTCAATGTGTGATCAGATTGTCGCGACTTTCTACTAAGCAGACATTTTACATATGCAATATTGAAAGTTAAAGAGGAAGCGGTAAGGACAAAACCTTGCTTTACTAAATAATACATGAGGCAGTAAAAATAGTCACAGTAGAGGCGTACCGGCAGAGAGATGACCATAAGAGCCTCCCATGCTAGAGACACCACTGCGAGATGTCTGCATGGCCTGAAGCATGTTGAGGGAGCCCTGCGAGCTCCGAGTGAGGCTAGGAATATCCAGGTCATTGACAGAGGATTGCGAATGGGAGCGCTTCTTTCCACCGCGAAGATAACTTCCGCCGCCGCCCAACGGAGTTGTCCTGGATCCTGAGGAGGTTGGCACGAATCCGCTGCTGCGGTGGCCAGGATGAGGAGGAAAGCCACCAGGGAGCCCCAAACCCCAGGAAGAGGGAGAAGTGGGAAGAAAGGTCCCAGGATGTGCAGACTGTGTATGAACCGATGAGGGAAGTAGTGGACTCGGGGTGCCGCTTACTGACCTTGTAGTTTCTGATGCTCGGGAACACGGACCGACAAACCAGTTCCGAACAACACTGAATGCCTCTGCAGCAGCCTGAACCACTTCCTGTGACGGTTGCGCCACCGATTTCCAGGTCGAACTGCAAAAGAAGAAAGAGGACGAGAAATGGTGAGTTTTCAAAAAAATATCAATCAAACGAGGTTGACCTTTAGGAAGGAGAAATCGAACCACTATTTCCACACACAAAGCGCTTCTTCATCTTCCACTTATTTGGCATTTGACTAATGGAGACAGAGTTATGCAATAGAAGGGTGGGGAAGCTTGCAGCATAATTTGGGTTTATCTTTCACCGGAATTAACATTTCCCTTCTGTTCACACACAAACAAGGGGCATTAGTATAGTCCACATGGTCTTCCAAAAACCCTCTGAAGACCCCTTAAATCTGTGAAAAGGGGGTCTCAACAAGAAAAACTCTATTTTATTTCTCACTTGAAGAAGGATTGACTCAGAGGTACATTGAGTGTTAATTAATCCTTCGGATGGGAAAAAAGTACAGGCACAACGAGAGCGAGAGAGGGATAAGGAGGGAGAATAGTGAGAGGAAGAAGATGGAATAAAAAGAAGAAACAGTCCTCTTTTCTTCCTCTCCCCTAGGTGGTTGGGTACACAATCAGTAATTATAGACTTGGCCAAGAGGAGAGAAAAATACAGATAATTAGAAAGCTGATATCTACATGACTGTGCTACCGGATTTCTTTTTCTACAAATTCTTTTCCTACTTCTCCAGAATGTGGGTATTTTAATAACGATTAGAAAATTTAAAATTTCATCAATCCTTATATTATCTACATGCACACTTTATTTCGCTTCGAAATTCACATATTTCCTAAACCTTGAGACTTACTGCATGGAAAGTCATTTTGATTTGTGAATGGTACTCTATGCACTACACTGCAAAAGCGATGAACTTCTTACCTTAATGTATTCCACAATATATTTCTCATATCCCCAAAAAGGAGAAGAATCCATCATGACTCGTACACCTGGATTTTATTATGACCGCTGGGGACTACGTGAAAATATTGAAATTGTCAAATTTAAACGAGGGAGGGGAGGGGAGGAGTAATATATATGTATATATACTGAAGGCAATAAAAAACCACTGCCGACCACGCAGTGGGTACCCTGGTGTCCGGGGGAGTCTCGAGATGACCGGCGCCGAACACGCGTGACTAAGAAGCATTAAATTGATGTCACCGGTGGGTGCTGCCACAATATCGAAGTAAACCCTCGTCAACGTCGCATCGTCTCGTCTCGTTTCGTGCCTTGTGTCTTGTTCTTTTTTGACTTAGTCCCTAAGTCATCATAGTCAACTTGGAAATCCATTCCTAAGGATTCCCAACAGGATTCCCAACAGGATTCGTTTACCACCTAGAGTGAACGAGTGAATACCCATTTGCGAAATGAAAGGCCATGTGCACGTACGATGTAGAGTGGAAACGACATTGATTCCGGACTTTCCCAGGAAGTGTACTCTCTATCCAGGACACAACCAAAGGGAGGAAGAGAAGAATATAGACTTAGTCATTGCATCTAATCCTTCATTTCCTCCCGCAAAAAAATATGAATGAATGTTTATACAAACCCATGGTTTACACGTACCTATAAATCTTAACAATGAAGCTCAATTCAATTTCTTTTGATGGTTCCCTTTTGGATAATAGCAAATCTATGGTCTTTGAATCTATATACATGGACACAAGCAACTAAGTTTCAGCAAACCCCTGAATCCTGGATGCACTGTGAAATGGAGCGTTAATGAGTGTTTAATAAAACGTGATCACAAGAAAGTGACAAAAGTCGAGCATAATAGGATCTATGTTGTTGATGCAAAACCATTCCGTTTTATAAATAAATAAATAAATCTCAGTGATAACTAACAAATCAAGGGTCAATAAACGCCCATCGTACGTAACATGAATGCTGTACATTATAAAATAGACAAAGTTTGTCCACAAATCCATCCTGCTTAAAGTTTCTTAGGAATTTCGAGACGACAACGGCATCTTCTAAGACACGCAAATTCCAGACGCCATCGCTTCAGACCAACCGCAGACACAAGAAGGAATTAAGCTTGGCGACAGTCTGGCAGACGTCAATTAGCCATCAAGCCCTGCTTATCCTGGAATTGGAGACTGAAAAAAGTCTACTAAGCACATAGGAGACTACTGAGCAACTGTTATCAAGATACAAACGCCTACTTCTCGCTCTTTTTCTCCATTTCTTCTCCTGGTGCCTTTCAAAGTAAAGAGAACGAAAGAGGGGAAAAAGCATGGTATATCAGAGTCGGAATCGATTAATGTTCCCATTTTTGATTGCCCCGCTAAATGACGCATGACGGGAGATGGAGGAGGGAAGGGGGGGAGGGAGGAATAAATGGGTGGATTTGACCCGAAAATTAACTTCTACTACTATTGCAATTACTGATGCAGCTACGGCTTCCGATGTGACACGGGCAATAAAATTAAACACACACAGAGGACGCGCAGAGGTGATTTTCGCGGTCTGTAAGTAGAGGGACGAAGCGAGGCAATGAAAGCCCTAGAAATGGTTTTTAAAGAGTTGAGCCAAAAGAGGAGAGAGGAAAGGGATGAGACTTCTGGCGCCGCTCATTTGACAAACTCACACAAACGTCTACAAAGCCGGCTCTCAAAAGCCAACCGGAGGGAAGTCGTACCACGCGTTCCATCATTAGCGGGCAATTAACACACACATTGAGAGCGAGGAATTCACTAACCGCAACCGGGTTTAAGTAGTGTCTAGCAGGCCGAGAGGGGATTTTGGCTTTAAACTGTCCTCTGCTCCTCCCCACCACTTCAAACTAGGACTTTTGCCAACTCCAGAGTGAGTGGGAGGCAAAAAAGACAGAGTAACCAGGGTCGCTAAGACCAGCACTAATCGCTCCCCTACTTCGTAACTTGCCAGTGCGCATTGCAGAATCTGAACTTGAATTTATACTCCGTGACCTCAGGGGGAGGGGTTTAATGACGACCTGGGTATAATTATGTCCCCACCATCCCATGCAAGCTTATAAAAAATGATGCGACAGGGTAGTGAACTTACGGTTGCGAAAGGAATGCCGAAGAAGAAAGTGGGTTTGAGGGTTCATAGGAAGGCGGAAGACAACCAGAGACCTGGGGCACCGCAGAATAAGGAACGTGAGTCATATGAGGGTTTTGATGCGTTTCAGGAGGAGGTTTAGAGACAGCTACATTTACGGAATTCTTGCTGCTTCCTCTTCCCGCTGTGACTACAGACATTGACGAAGACTCCGAAACACCTACCAAAGTAGCACTCTCTTTGGGGGGACCTATTAAGGCACGCAGAGTACATTAAGACGACATAAATCATCATGTGAGTGCGTGGTGAAATCATGCGTCATACACATTTGGGCTAATTTATCCTAAGCATGTTCAAACATGAGACGCGCTGATGTCTTTCCCCAACCCCCCCCCCTCCCACCCTTCCATTCAGATCTCAAATAAGAGTCGAATTTCGAAGCTTTAAATGTGGGCGTGGACACATCGTGCCGTGTGTTTATTCACAAGTCTAGTCTTAGGAAAAATTTCACCTGCGAAGTTCTAATCATAGGCAAACCTCACACACCTAACTGAAACCCGTTTAGCATCTTAAATAGCCCGTACCCAACAAAGCTTTAAACAAGAGGGGTGACGTATTGCCTGCATGGAAAAATGCGGGTTCATTACAATGAACCCATTTTGATTGTGGTCACACATCTGTGGGTAGTTGGTACAGTAAAAGACGAAAATAGAAACGTACTTGGATTGGGAGAGGTAAGAAAAGAGTTCACACTAAGTGGAGGAGGGCCAGTGGTGGAGCATTGAGTCGAAGAAATACTTTCTTCCTGGCTCGCCTTGACGATAGTAGTCAACGACGACAAAGGATTGCTTACAGCTTTGTTGGCCTTGCATCTTTTTTGCTGTTCCGTTATTAGAGTTCCCTCTTTATCCTCACCACTACCACTATCATCTTCTCCTCCTTGATTTAAAAGTTTGTTCGTTGTTATTTTTGTCGTTAAGGGATCAGGCGACTCAGATGTCATGACTGACGCAGTTTTCGCTCAACATTACCTCTCGCTGCATAGGAAAAAATAAGACGTTATCAGTTATTCAGGAAAAAACAAGCACCCATACACACATTCTTAAGGTTATCAAATTAGTGGAAGGCGAATTCGTAACAGGAAACTTCTGGTAGAAGAGCAAAGAAACATAAGAGAATGAGAGAGGAAGGGCCTGACATAGCGAAATTCTCCCACACAAAATATTTCGATCCACGGATCAGTGGGTGTCATTCAAACACTCAGGATTTCACCAAATCTGTTGTAGGCGAGAACAGGCGAAACGACAGAGCGAGTGAGAGATGGTTTCAGAAGAGAAAGCATCGATTAGTTGGCGACGGCACAAAACACCTGTGTGTATGTGTGCGAAAAGCCTGTCCGCACACATATCCGCCTGCTGATGCGTGCACCGCCTGCCACCGCTGTACAGACACTCCCTGTGGGGCACACACAACAATTCTTCCCCCTCATTTTATTCTCGACAACAGCAGCAGCAGCAGCAGCAAGTGTTGACTCACAAATCTCTTTCGACGGGGCTGATTCATAGACGCGCACGCATTAAAATCGCCACATCCATCTCCTACACACACCTGCACAAAGCCAATTGACCCAGATCAGTGCCTGCCTATTCAGAGGGAGAGGGACACAAAAAGCACAATCAGGAAAAAGTTCATTCATGGGGCTTAAACAAACGCTGATTTCGTCACCGCCTCCTCAACCATACCCATCGGTATGACTCACTCAAAAGTGTCCACCTACTCAATTGCTCTATAGAGCAAAAAGCATTTCCTGTTCTATTAAACAGAGCGTTGCAGACAACATCGCTGTACCTATATATTATTTTACCCTCACGACGTCTTAATATGTGAAATAAGCGTGAAAAAGGCCCGTGTGAGAGAGTACGAATCGGGTATTAAGAATCAATCGAACTACCGACCTACAAACACCCCTCATTCGTTCGCCATTCCCAAGGAAGCTCTTTCTGAGGGATCACTCCGCTGCAAAGAAAGCTTCATTTGCAGCTGTCCACTAAATGACCATTCGCGCACATAAAGCATCTCTTATGTGTTTGTGTGTCAGTGAGCTTCACATACATTGCGTATGTGTGTCTCGAAGATGTCACGCATCGCAGTACACACCCAAATTCAACCACCCTTCGCACGTATGCACGTCTATAGAGAATTCAGCATGAGATCAATATAATGCGACAGAGAGCCGATTTGTGATAACATTCCTCGCTTTGTCACTCAAACTGTCAAATAGATAGAGGATGCGGCTTGTAAGTGTGATCATAAAGTTATGCACTAGTAGTACTGCAAAATGAGAACGGCAATAGGAGTATAAGGCAAGTCAGCACCTAATATCTTGTCCCAGTGTGCTGTGTGATTATGAAGGCGATGCTGCTTACGTGCAGCAGCACAGAAAGAGGAAGCATGCCGAAACCTCCACTTGTCCAACCTCCTGCCCCGCCCCCCGACAACTAAGCAAGCAAGCAACAACAATTCCAGACTACATGCAGTAGCAGACTAATTGTGCAGTTGCAGGAGGAGGAGGGGGTGGAGAACGCTGTGTGGTTTTATGAAAACTCGCCTGTGCTGGAGAACGGAAGGAACGAGTGAACGCGAAAACAGCTGTTTCTATAAAGCAGACAACGCATTTACCTGCTCGCCTGTGGAAGAATATGCGAATTTCTTAGTGAGACATGTGCCGTCCAGAAGAGCGAGAGAAAAGAAACGCGGAGATTTAAGAGAGAGGTAATATCTCCCGGCGTATTCTCTTACCTACCGGAAGACAAGTGGCACCTCGTGTGCGTTTGATTTTGATTTTCAGACACTCGTTGTCACAGACAGCTGTGCAAATGACAATACCTGCTATTCAATTCCCTCGAACAATATTCAAAATTCGACCTTAATTGAAAACCCAGATATATTGAATTAAATGAAATTAATATACTTTAATATATATCACCAGATTTGGTACCTTCAAGCGTTTTTTTTAACTTTTAAGCGAAACAATAATCAAAGATATTTATCATAGATTTTCATTCAAATTTATCACTGGTCACTGAAATTAGGACCAGGATGTTTATCAGGGATACCCAAATAACCAATAATCAAATTAAGTGCATAAATTTGCTATAAACAATCACTATCAAAAAGTAAAATCTATTGATTAAAATCGTAGCAAGCCTTCTATGGAGGCAAGAAAGTTTCCCCCACTTAAGAGCTGATCTTAACAAATGAATGCCTTCTATAACTGCCCAAAGAATGACTGCATATCTCATAAAAAGGAAACGGGACTTTCCATAAGTTGTGGAAGTAAATTATGCGTTTTAAAACAGTTGAGCACATCTCAAATTCGCTGAAAGGATCTCACTTAAGTTGTAAGCAAGCGTAATGAGTCTAATTAGGAATTAACTAACACAACTCAGCAAGAAAACGTATCCCTTTCGACAAAGTATCTTGACCTGTGAAAGGTTTCTAAAATCTAGCTGAATTAGAATTCCACTTCTGATGAGTTCAAGGAATTCCATACACTGATTATTAAACTGAGAAGTAAAAATACTCATTTATTTAAAAAAAGCGGGCTTCATAGATCACAACCACAACCCCCTTCCCTCCACCCCTCCCCTAATGGGAGGCGAATGTAAAATTTAATTAGGTGTTTAAAGTAGCATAAATCGCTTCAAAACCTTTCAGAAGTATCAAATTTTACGATCACTAATTTACGCTCCTCCTTCATTTCCATCTGAAATGTGCAATCATTTTTATTTTTTGGAATAAAACAAATTCTATCGTCAATTGTTGAGCTATATTAGAGAATGTAAGTTCGAAAAAAGGCTTCCTGCTGTTTTCAAATCAGATACACTCTGAAGGCTTTTCGTTTAACTACAAACGCCGAAGTCGACATTTCTTTGAAACCTACCGAATTAATTTAAGCCTACAGGTAGTCTCATACCGTCGAAACGACGGAAATTGCGTAAGAGCAACTAACACGATGGAGGTAGAAAAAAGAAGCACGAACGCGCACAGAGGCAGACCACCTCGACAGACAAAAAGACCACTTCAGACAGACAGAGAGCGAACACATTAAAAGATCAAACAACACAGTGCCGTGAATTTAAATGCACCACTCGATTCAACGCAAAAGAAGCTATACATTAAAGGCATGGACATATCCGATCGCAGAATTTTAAGCACGTTGGTCAAACTAATCTCAAATTTAAAGGGTCAATGCACTTGTTTAATTGGTTGATCAACATAAAGCCCAAAATCTTGATCATTCAAGGGAATTAAAACGAATAACAAAACTACGAAAGGAATTTCCTTTACACTAGAGTACTAAGAGAATTAATTTTAGATTTGAGAGGAAATTATTTTCCTCTCCTCTTCGACTAGAAGCGGTGTGCCTGACTATTGCTGAATGGGGAGGGCACATACAAAAAGAGGGAGACTGATTTCCTAACAAAATGTTATTGTGAAAAGGCGCAAGAGAAGTGGCAGAAATGGCATTCTGGCTGGCCCCGCTTATTTTTAGACGCCCAATATTGCGTGCGTGAACAACCAGGTCCTCCGCATCATTGCCATGGTATTCAGCTAAATGAAACATTCTACCCGAAAACTATCGCCTGAGACAAATGTGAATCGGCAGACATAGACGCCCACCCCACATTATAAATTCTCGGGCCACACAATGAAGTATCATCAAATTGCCTAAAGCGACGAGTTCCAGCGAAATTGAGTTCCATCGTTCACACAAACACACAAGTAGGATTTTTAAGGGTTTAACTGGCTTAAAGCATACTAAAGGGGAAAAAACATAGATACGTAGGTTGAGATGAAAATAAGGAATCTACAAATATTGCCTAAAACAAACCATCCTGATGTTTGGAGGGGGTGGGGAGGTTGGTTGGAGAGGAACTAATGTCAATCAGAATTAAGCATTTCCAGCGTGGCATAATGAAGATGAATGCTAATATTCCGAACTACCCCTCCAATAACAACCAGCGTTGTCGTCGAAAGAAGAAAATGGATGGGATTTGATTGAGAGAAGGAAGAGAAATGAGGAGCGTCGGGGAACAAAAATAGGGAAGAATCTTTTTTTCACTGACAGGAAATGTCAAATGGTGGGTATTTCTGTACATCACCGCCAAAGGCGAGAGAATTCTCAAGAACACAATGGGAAAGTCCCCACTACCCTCGTTACAAGCGTTACAAACAGCAAATTCGTGAGTCCCAAGGGAAGCACTTCCCGGCCGAATTTCATTGTACCAATAAACACGTTCAGTTTTCAGGCCCTTTGGGAGGCGTAAACGTAACAATCGTCACCACCCAGTTAACCAAAAACACGCTGATAATCAATATGGGAGTCAAAAAATTCTCCCACATAACCTTAATAAATGCACCACGCAGATCAAAAATTGCAACTTGACTGGGAGAAATAACTTACCAAGAAGAGAGGTAAACTGCCTGTGTCAGCTCGAAAATGACCGTAGAAGGCAGAAAGGGAGAGGGAGAGATAGAAAGAGAATGTCGAAAATCAGGAGAGTAGAATATATTCCACGGGAAAGGGGCCGTGACAACGAAAGGTGTCTACCTGAATGTTGCCTGTGTGAACGAGTGAGGAGAATGCGTGAAGAGAGTGCAACTATGCACGCCTAGAAAGTGCGCGCGTATGACTTTTCACGGCACACACGCCGTAGGGTTTTTTATTCAGTAGTGTGTGCGTGTGCTGAACAGTGGATCAACTGCGATGGTAAGCGAGCGAGAAACTTCTGTTTCGTGGGGGTGCCCCTTTACTAACGTACGTTGCGTGTGCTAACGTACAAGTGCGTGTCTATACCGCGATGTACCATGTGCGTACCTATCATTGCCATCAACACCACATCCTCTCGTTTATTGGTGTGCGAGGATGGAAGTAGTGAGACAGACAGGTATGTGGCACGCCTGCGCGCACTCATACCGACGCACCCCAGCTGCTCTGTCTTGGAGTTATTTTATCCCGGGTGGGCAAGTCT
The DNA here is from genome assembly GCA_000469805.3 of Hymenolepis microstoma. NCBI lineage: Eukaryota > Metazoa > Platyhelminthes > Cestoda > Cyclophyllidea > Hymenolepididae > Hymenolepis > Hymenolepis microstoma. The sequence goes on along the minus strand of LR215995.1, from coordinate 42,261 downwards.
AACCGCGTGCAGCTTCGATGGTCGCCATGTCACCCTCTTTCTAATCACCCTTCAACAGAGGAGCGTTGTCCAAGGCACCACTGCCTCTCTTAATTAATTGAGGAGATGGAAGTGCATGTTTGGCTAAGCACATTAGAATAAATCGGGCAATATTAGGACCTTCATTCGCTAATTTCTTCTTTACATTGAAGATGCTCAAATTAGGCTTCTAACAAAATAATTCAGGAAGTTTGAAAAATTATTTGGATAAACAGGAATGTGTGTTTTCCATTGGAACCTACCCACCCCTACTCTTTTCCGAAGAATCTGAAGAAGGGAGGGGGGGGGGGAGGGGTTAGCTGTGTGGTTTGCAGCAGTAGAAATAGAGTGGGATTCACGCCATTCAGCCATTAATCTGAGTACGACCCGTTTCAAGAACTTACCCCAATGGCTACAGCCTATTAAAACCACATTAATGTGTAAGCGTGTCCCACTCCATTTCAGCTTAATAAAAACGGCTTCCCAAACCCACGTCATTTTTTCCTCTTCCAAAATCTCCTTTTTAATATTTAAGCCTTAAATTGCACTAGTTTAGAATAAGGTATATTTTAAAGTCACAAAGAAGTGGAAATATACGAGGCATGGGAAAGGGATGTGAAATTTATGCGTTTTACAAAATGGGGAGAAATGAAAGTTGACTGAAGCGTTTTTACTGCCCCTTGTCAAAGCGTAGTATGGGTGGCGGTTTTAGCCTGAATTAGAGGGGAGGAAATGCTTTGGTAAAAGGAGTAAATTATACAGTACGCGTATAAGGCCGCCTCACTGCGTCGTCGACGACGACATCAACTACTATATAACTTTTCTTCCCACAACGGTCACAAAATTCGCCCCAAAGCATGCCCACTTGCATACTTTTATTCTCTCGTTTTAATCAGCATTTGCAGGTGTCTCCTGCGCACATTTATTTAGGGAAAATCAATACGGAGGCCAAGAATGCACTTTGTTAAAAAGTCGATAAATTTAGCACAACTTCGGCGGCGCAAAGTTGTGAATTTCGACCAGGAACCAAGTGATTAGTCATCGTATGAAAATGGGCTGTTTCTAGTAAACAAACCGCACAATAGGCATTTGTAATTAATTATATAATTGTTTAAATGGAGATCACCAGCGGAAGAAGGTTTGAAAACAAGAATGATGCAAACTTTGATGGAACGTAATAACATTCCCTACCACAAGTCAGGCGAATGAAACGATTTTGACCAGAATTTCACGCATGTGGCGACAGAGCAGCTAAATTCAGCTCCTTTTCTAACTTCTTCAGCACCTAAAAGTGACCGTTTTTTTCAGATTATTACAGTGTGCTTTTTCATTCTCCCCTAACGCACCATATATTTAAAGCCACACCTTGTGGTTAGTTTTGGCCATTCTCAATTAGACAATTTTTTATCTCCATCTCTCGTAGTTCTTTGGACATCAAACGAACCTGTTTTTTCTCTCACACACTCACTCACGCGTATAATGATACACAACACACAATACAGCACATCTCTTCAACTTGATATATGTTTTATGCGTGGGAAATCAAGGCCAAATTATAGTCAGTCAGCCAACCCCCAGAAATTCCTTCACATACTCCTATTTTACTAAAATAAAGATGGTCCACCCCTGAATGAGTTTTGAAATCTCTTTTTACGAATTTCCGAAAAAAGTGACCCATTATTTGAAAGGTGTTCAACCATTCAAATGGGTATCTTAAGTCATCACTTGTATATTTATTTATTTATAGTGGTTGGGAGGGTATTGGGTCAAATACCCAAGGATAAGCATAAAAATGGTGGTAGTTTTCTATTGGTTACCTTACATTGAACCATCTCTAAATAGCTTTTCAATGCTTTCTAATGGCCCTTATAGTAATATTTGAAGGAAACATTGTCAGAGTGTATTGTCACTATTTCACTTCCATATATATATACATTTTTTTATCGCTTGGGCCTCACAAGGAAGGGATATCCAATCCTAATCCCGTCGGGTTATTCCCCTTTACGAACTTTTATCAGTTCAACAATTATTGGCCATCTACGTCTCTTATGATGAGTTACATCAAATTAAAAAATGAAACCTCTAATTAACTTGTGAAACACACAAGAACAAATTAGTTGAGAGCTTATAAATTGGAAACGTGGATCAATGGAATGGTAAGGAAAAGGTGATTTCTACTTCATTCGAATTTTAAAACTATCAAGTGTTGGGATTTTATCTTTTTAATTTAAACCCGATTTAATATCATTTTCATAATTTAGAATGAACGATGTGGCCTCATGGGATTCAACCTCTTACAATTCAGACAGCAGTAGGTTGTTGTCGACCAATGTTTCAAAGCCACCTCAGCTCACTTTCAGATAAAGTGTCTGGGAAATCTATGCAAAAGCTTTGATCTCCTCATTTCAGATTTTACCAAGCTAGATGAAGTTTAAAGTTAAGACAAAGGATAACCAAATACAAATTCCCTTCTACTTAACCTGCACAGACCGCATTCGATGTTTGACATCAGGCATCTGGTATTTAAGTATTCAATTTTTATGCCTCCAAGAATGTGTGCTTACAATAGACAACGGTTAACATGCACAAATTCTATCCGGTGACCTGTCTCGCAGTCTGCCTACTTCTCATGGGAGAGTCAGATGATGACAACAGAGGGAATTTGGCAAAGGCTCACAAATTTAAGACTCACGAAGGGGGAAGAAGGGGATATCTTCCCACTTCTACCACTTTGTGGTCCAGATTTAGTCCAGGAGACCAGATGATAAATCCGATCCTCCACATCGTGTCATCATAGCTATTTCTTTCATATCTCTGTGTGTGGGTATCTTGAGCGAGGTGGCTGAGTGAGCGTGTAAGAGATAGAGATAGCTGGGGATAGCGGCGGACAGGCGCGTTGGGTGTGGTCGCCTACACGCGTTTCCTTGGGAGATTTGCCTAACTAACATCCTCCTACTCCTTTTCCGTCTCCTCCAAATCGGAATATGTCCTTCTGTTTTCATTTCTTCCGTATTTGTGAATTGTAACTCATGTTTACAAAGAGGCGGTGAAAATTTTGTTCAGTGTCAAGGCAACACTGGACACAAGAGCCTTACTTCGGAGAATTCTCAATTTCATTCCCACTTTTAAGCATCAGACTTTTATTATAAAAAATTACTACCTCTACTTGATTGCCTTGTTGCCGTCTTTGAAAAAAATGTACCTAATTTTCGGTCAGTAGAACAACTCATTTATTTATGAAAAAGACAACTGGCATTTCGTATCTAAGAATCCTATATGTCGAATGAGTAAGTAGCATGCAAAGCAGATTTTAAAATTGGGAAAGTCCGGGAAATTCAGCGACAATAACTCATTTTCAAATTTATTCAAGGTGATAACAGGAGCTACAAAAGTTAAAAATAGTAAAAAGAGTTTATTTATTCAATCAAGCGCTGTTGTAATCTACCTGACACTATGATCAATCCACCTACTGGATATAATCGTCCAGATTCAGGAGGAGGGAGGAAGAAGTGCAGTTGTTCCAAGACACTGGACTAATTGAACTGCGACTATAGTGCACGAATGCAAGCGGTCTTCATATAATTGATGTCGATGGCCAAAACACCACGAAACTTAAAGCAGTTTTTAGCCCGAATAACGGTCAAGCCGTCGGGAGCGACGTGTGCCCGCATACTGAAAAGGACGATTGGTGACTTAGGGATTGCCAGCCGGAATTGCTCATCTGAAGACAAACAGCAACTTGATCTTTGTGTTTTAAGTTCACAAAATTAAGGCCGATCAACTATACAAAGCAAAGCTCTATTGATGAAATCGTTATTTGTAATAATTACCCCTTAAAGACACTTTGTTGATACGAGGACAAACAAATCGGAATGAATTAACTACTTTATCATATATTTATCCATTCATATCAAATGGCAGGCTGCATGATGGTTACCATTAGCCCTTTAGTTGACTTCGGACTTCACAGAGGGGAGAAACGTCAGTCACAACAAGTCGAAGGGGGGGAGGGAGGAACAGAAGAGTGATTCACTGATGTAAGCGAGAGACAGACACAAAGGTAGAGAAAAAGGTGAGGTAAGGTGAGTACTGTGGAAGTGGAATATGACATACAGTGGGGTCATGGTAGTTTGAAGTCAACTGCCGATTTATAGGCTTTTTTGCTGTATGATTATACGTTGCCGAGGGTGCACCACGTGGAAGTAAGTTTATCGCGCACCCCACTTTATCATATATAAATACTTATATTTGTTAATTCATTCTGGTTAACAATTATTCACAAAAGAATGAATTCATGCCAGACGCAGATACAAGAGATACAAGAGTGTTTTCTACAGAGGTCTAGAGAAACATTTCAATAGCAGATTTGCGATCTAGGACTTGGAAATCGATAAAAAGTGATGTGGGTTCACAATGTGTAGGTCAAAATAAGCCCAAATCCAAACTATGAAATTGTAGAGAGAGAAGGCGGACACATTCTTCAGTCTCGAAATTGTGACCTCCATTCTAACAAATAATGCGATGGGGATAGGCATCTTCCTTCCTATGCAGTGACGCAAGACTCATCAATTGCAAATGTCATTTAACACATTATGCCACTGTTGCTCTTCTTTGCAATCTGATTGTTTCTGTAAAGTATGTACAACCATATGTTTGCTAGCTGGGATATGCCATCTTAGAAGTCGAATTTACATATTTGCGTGCAATATAAACTCGAACATTCGATGAATAGATAAAATTTGTGAGGAAAGAATTATTTCTTTGTTTTAAGATATTTTGCTCTACAGATTTTTATTGATAAGTACTTAGAGCATGGTTAAATATATTTTTCAATAATTTGATAACTATTTCAGTAAATTTCCCTTTTCGAAGATGGATTTTAGAGGATATCTTCACTCAGTAGTTTTGGTAGTTACAATTTCACTAAAACCATAAGTAAAATTGAGTTTAACCTATTCAAACAAGTGAAAAATGATATTTCCTCTAACCTGTAGCCAAAGATGAAGACCTCACACTAATACGATCCAATCTGTCGAATTTGGTCAATTCTATGCATTTGCACTTTCCTCCGGTTCGTACAAATTAGAACTGATTTCATGAAGTCTGACGTCCAAGTACTTTCGAAATTTAATTCCAAAAGCATGGACATTGAAGCTGCGTTCATTTGAAGATGTAATCTTGGCGTTTATGCTTCCTTTCAATAATGGAATACTTTAAGTAGTGAAAAATCTCTTCCAATGAAGCAAGCTTGATTATTAATCTGATTGACCCCCTGTGGCATCACAAACACCACCACCAACGTCAATTTAAAGAGAAAAACTTGTCCTTATCATGAGCAAGGTACTTGCTTTTAGACAAATGGGGTAATAGATATCGTATTGCATGCACATGGAGAGATGAGCTTGCACCTGAGAATCTCAGGCATACAACAACTCGAAAAAATTAATGCAGGCCTGGCCACTTGTCAACCGGCTTCAATTAACTCTCTACCTCTGCCCCCAATTGGAAAGGCAGACCTCAAAATTCGCAACTTCCCGGCACACGCTTTTCAAAATGAGCCATCCAATGAGATGAGAACAAAGCACAATTTATAAACTGCCAAACTGCGATACTTCAATTAGGTTGGTGGAAGTTGCATGATGATTTCTAAGATGAAGTGAGCAACGAGACTTAATGGGGGCGACAACAAAAGGCAAAAGTAAAAACCCAGGGTATCTGATAAATCTCAAAATATTAAAATTCTAGATTGACCAATCTAGTTTTACCATTCTTTGCTATCACACCTTCTTCTCGTATATTCCAAATTGTAAATATCACAATTTGATCCTAAACACTTCTGAGTTAAGCTAATTGAGGGGTTGGCAACACCACCTGGGGGAGTTTACCGCTTAAATCGGAATATTCATAATCAAAACAGGGCTGTTTAGGTAAATGATTTGCATATCAATTCAATAGTGACTTCTATGGTTTGAAACAACGATACGTTTTTATTCTAAAATGAATAAGTGACACTGCTTTTTGTTTTTGAAAGAATGACAAAGCGATGTATCATCTATAAGAGAAAACTACGATTTTCTTTCATACAATATGTATTTTGAAATAAGTAATCGACAACCCTATGCATCCTTTGTATTAAGGGCTCCAAAGTGTGCTTTATTTCACAGTTATAGTTGGTCGAAAACATTCTGCGCCACTGTGGAAGGAAGGGCTTTTAATGGCATATATCCTCATTTTCCTCTCCGAAATGCAAACTCTCAAATCGTGGGAACCCATCCAAAATATGAAGTAGCGATCAGTGACATATCTGTCATGCTCGAGTTAACGAACTAAGGAAAGGACCTTTCCGATCTAAAGGACAACACTTAACGGTTGGAAGAGCTTCCTTTCTAAGGACGCAATAATTAAGTGAGCCAAAATATTGGTCTCACCGAAACCCTCTCCGCTCAACCGGGTCAGTAGGAGAAGGGGAGGGGATAGGCAGTGGGATATGCGGTGGGTGTGGGAGGGGATCCACAAGACGACGGTGGCGGCGACGTTATGGTGATGCGTCGGTAAAAAGAGCAAAGAGGTGGTTGAGCTGCTGGAGATTTGCATTTAGCTGCCTCGCCAAAACACCAGTTATTTACTCATGCGAAAAGCGCGAAACTTAATGCGCCCACCAGACTCAAACTCCTTCCTCTCATTTCCAGATGCTATCTTTTGGGACTGAGTGATTTTCCATGAAATTTCACAATTTCATGTGCTTTCATCTTCATATCTCAGTAAAGCCATTAGATATGGCAAACGGGGTCCATTTTCCATTTTGCAGTAGAAGGAAATTTTGAAAAAGTTAAAGTTCCTGTCCGGTATATAGCAGAGTAGTCAATACATGTCCAATATCGATACTACCTATTTAGAAAGAAAAAAACCCTTTGAGAGAAATTTGATATTGGAACAGTAAATTCAACAGAGGTAATTAAACTCAAAAAATATGGGCAAAATACATCTAAACAAAGCAAATTGTGGTATAAGTAAGTAAGTTTTCAATAAAGTTAAGAGATGAATTTAATGCTTCGTTGTGGATTTTTAGTTGGATTTATAATTGGTAGAATAGTTGCCATATAAGTTAGGTGAAAAATCGGTCCTGAGATAAGTAGAACAGATCCAAAAAGGGCTGTGATTTGGCCTGGGCTTGTCCTCACTCCACTGAACTGATATATACCTTTACACGCATGTGTGAATAGCACAATAGTCACTGCAATTGTCAAGAGTGAATTGATTTAGACCCACATCTGGCTGAAATGTAAGTTGCAGTGACAGAATCCCTTTTCTCAGAGCACCTATCCTTCCTCTCTCTCCCTGTGTCCAACATGTTTGACCTGAATTGGCTTAAAAATTGCAAGTTCTGATAATGTCTTATTTCTTTTACTGCTTTAGATCCGTGGAGAATAAATACTAATGTTAATAGTACCTACCTCCGAACTATCGCGATGTGATACTAAAACTAACCGGACTTGTTTATTACCAAATATTTCCTGACTGAAATTCACGGCATCATCTCATTAAAAATTTTTTTAAATTGTGTTTACTATTTCCACTATTCCTTGAGTTGAATTTCTCTCCTTGCTTAAACATTTCCAATTTGGTTTTATATAATAACATTAATTAGCATTTTAATTTTTAATATACGTATAATAATGCACTATCTTCCAAAATCATATTGCTAAATTGTCATAATAGCCATACTTATATGACGGATTAGACAGACAATGAAATGGCATTTTCATTTTGGTTAACTGACTAGCTTCATGATATAAATATTTGCTTCGTAATTTTTGGCGTCTTGGCTCATAATTTTAACAGGCGTGATCGACTTGTGATGATTTACACACCTCAGTCTTCAGCTGATTGACTGACGCGCTCAGTTTTTCGCTAAAATCCTTCAAAATGTCCAGTCTACCACACATGCAGTCAACATTTTAAGGCCTTGTCCTAAAGCACCATTAGAGAACTTTAAGTTAAAGTTAATCGATCGATATATGTTATCACATTAGCGTTCAATGCAGTGATGTTCTCCTCTAGCAACCCAGCTATCTATCAGAGTATCCGATCACTTTAGCTGAATGGGGATCTTCCAAAGGGCGATTGCGGGGAAATATTACAATTACCTCAAAATAATGCTCAAAATTAGACAACGCTTTATGATGAACAAGAGAATAACGACAAGCGATTGTTTGGGGTGGGGGGAGGGGGGGGGGTGTAGAGTAGGCAAAATAAGTCGAGATTGAAGTTAATGATTCAAAAGTCTTTGTTTATTTGATTTTAGATTGCGGGTTCTTGATTTTTTTTATTTAACGAAAGTTTGCTTGCCAAAACTCAAATTTTGTGCGTACTGAGTTAGTTATTGTCTTTAAAGTCCAGTGCTTATTTACTGGTAGTTTAATTACTATAGTCAATCTTTGTTTGCTTTTTTAGAAAGTTGAGATGCAAAATGTCTTTACATGGTACAATGTTGCTTGCATAATTGTGACAACAGAGCTGAGAGAGAGCTCAATTTTAAACGCTCTCGAGGATAATTTAACTATTAAAACGTATTTCTCTAAAATTCAAAATAATCCATGACTTGTCTACGTGTTATAATCTACCATTCATATTGAGTCGCCAAATTCGTTCATTCAAATACGAATATTTTGAAACATAGAACGCCGTAAGTGTAATACTTTTTGTAAATAATTGAAATGGGCATCAATTGCAAGCTATTTAAAACATCATCGCTTCAGGAAACAAAAGTTCACACCCTATATATATTTTTTAGTCAGAAATACCGCTCCATCTTCCATTGTGAATCTAGTCAAAAACCATGTGGAGTGTCTGCATTTCTGGTCGTAAAGTTGTCATCATAGGACGGCACGAGAGAGGAGTTAGAAAAAACAAAACCTTCCAAATTTTACGACCTTCTTAGTACCTTAACAGGAAGTACTTCGCCAGATTAAAACATCACATCACTTCATAGAAAGCAGGACGAAAGTACGGTGGTACCATTTAAGTTATCAATTTCAATGGAATTTGTTTTAACTCAGTTCTAATAATTTGATAGAGGGTCATATTCCACTGCCACATTGTCAAGATAAAATGGTTTAATCTTCAAGTCAGATAAGAAAAAAGACACTTATTTGGAAGCGTAACTTTCAGAGATTGACATTTTAAGACCGATCGAATGTGCCATTATTTGTTATTTCCTGTCATAAAAGGTTAAGTTCCATGAGTGTCAGTTCATATCGAAAGACGACTTTTATGAAGTTGACGATGAGAAAGAAGCAATAGATTCAACTGATGTGACTCTCTTCAAGAAAGAAACGGGCGTATCTACAGTCAGTAATGTCTTAGTAAAATTAAAACATAGATTTCAGAAAAATTCTTCATTATTATAGTAATTCAAATAAACTGGAAAATTATTATTATAAAGTAAATTCCAGATTTGTGAGCATTTTCGTTCCTTTACCAGAAGAAAATAATTAAACAAATAAAAATTTATTCATCGCATTGCTCATTCTCTCGTGAAAACATATTCTTAGTTTAAGAGCGTTAGAAAGCGTTAGATTTGTGAAAAGACAATTCTTTGTTATTTTTGAGTCGTGATCAAATCAAATGTGTTTTTTTATTTCAAAAGTTTCTCATCATGTTCAATTTTTCTTGAATAATCTTTCCTTTATTGAAGAAATTGAAAGGCAAGAAGATTCTAGGGCTCTGGCTATAACACCTCATGATCATGAAATGAACAATGCATTCAGTAATGAATGCTTTGTGGAATTCGAATTGGCTTTTCTGGACTACCTCCTTTCGTTCCGAAATAATCGTTAGCAAACGCACTGAATTAAACTATTTTAAAATTATATACCTAAGGCTTTATTCCACTACCATAGGAAATGAAACTGAGGGGCTGGGATTTTCCTGAACATTTTTCTACTTTTTTCAGAACTAAACTGGAACTTCAGGCTCATTAAATGAATAATTCTTTGTTGAAATAATTTGAAACTAGAAATTTTTGTTCACTTAAGTTGTGTATATTTCTAAGGTTCAACTATGCATAATTATTACTTTTGTTTTAGTGGATTTCAGTTCTTTATTGCCTATAATACATGGTATATTGACTTTGAGGGCAGTCAATGTGGTAACTTTTAGGAAATCGATAATTGCGAATAAACTAAATGAAAAATCCCATTGTAGACACCATCTTAATTGCAAAAAGATATGTTAATAGAAAAAGAATTTGCAATAATTAAAAATGCACTTCGTTTTTGAGTATGAAATATTTATTTTCGTATAATATTAAAGAAGGATGTAGGATTTAATGGGACTTTATTCATTTTCATTTGCGTGATTGATTAGCTCTTTATTTAAGTAAAGTGAACTTTAAATTAAGCTAATTTTAAATTTTTGTGAACTGAATAAATATTTTGGCCACCAAGAATAGTCTCTTTAGCTAACTTAACTCGAAAAAGCACATAAACATAGATCAGTTATGGATTTAAAATATCTCATTGAGTTCGAGTAATCTTAGAGAAATCCCAAATTTCAAGAAATATAAGTTGATTATTTCATTAATGTAAATGATTGATTGGATTGCATCTTACCAGTCATTTAACTGAATTGAGTCGCAAAAGTACTGTTAGCTTTATTATCAAACATATATTCAGAAGCAATTGGTCAATATAGAGAAAAGGCAAGTCTGAAGTACGTTTGACATTGACTTAGAAACCATTTTTAATTAGAATTTTATATAATAATAACATTTAGAAAATATTTATCAAATTTAGAACGATATAAGCACAAATATACTGCAATTTCAACGCTTTTCAAAAATGCCCGAAGCATTAATTTATTGGGTTTCAGCACTCAACATCAATGGCCAACGAATTTTGAGCTCCCTCCTGTTTAATTAAAATTTCGCAAATATGTCCATTTAATACTTTAGTTTTACTCCCCTGGAAAATGGTATAAGATTTAGACTTTCTTTCGCCATATGCTACCTATTAAATTCCATTTAAACTCAAAATGTATAAATCTAATTCATTGTTTAGTAATTTGAATTAAAAATGTGCATCGATAGTGTCCACAATAAAATGATTCCCGCTTTTTAAAATTTTATCGTCTGACTTCTAAAACACCGCACCTGCACAAATGGATAAGCAGCCATTCCATACCTTGTTATTCATTTTTACATTTTTGCATTTTGTCGGTGTCCTCTCTTCCTCCTCTTACTGCTGTTCTAATTGCAAGGACGCATCGGTCATGAGATCGAGTATCAAATAAATTCGCTGCCTTGCTAATGAATCTCCCGACCCCTTTACACGCCTCGCCCTCCTCACCACTTCGCTTACTCTATGCCATTAGCACCTTCCCAATAGAGCGTATTATCATAACATCATAAAGGAGGCAGAATCAACAAAAATATCAAAGTTAGCATCGTCACGCCAATCAACAAGATAAAAATTCACATCTATTTACTTTATTTTTCCGCATTAAAACCCTTCTAAACATTATAGTAATAGAAGATTTTTCCTTTATGAACTTTTTAAATACACTTATATATTAAATCACAAATTGCGTTTATTCAAACAAGATTGGGAGACTCAAGATAGTCCATTACTAATTTAAAGCCTTCGAATTTCGTAGAAGTCGCTAAGGTTAATTTGGATAACCAAAGTTAGGTAAAGATTTGTGATTTTCAATATCAAATTCCAGTTAATTGATTTAAGGCTTAGCATTGAATTGTGCCACAAATAATCTTTTGAACATATTGAGAACAGGGTTAAGAACTGGACAGATTAATCACACTTCGATCACTCAAACTGCTAAAATTCGTACTTTCACGACATCAAAATTCCTAGCATTCTGCACTAATTTTGTATCTGAAATTGAAAAAATTGTAGCAGCATTAAACTTAAAATTAATGAAAATTATGAGAAGTTCACTGAAAGTATTAGTATGCGAAAATCTATGAAAATATTCAAATAGAATAACAAGGCGACAGCCCACAATGATTTGAATTATTCAATCTTTGATTGGTTGACATTTTAAAAAGAGGAAAGAAATATCCTTTGTGAGTTTTATCACCTTTATTCATTTTATTATGTGCAATAGGGTAGATTTCATTTAATCAACATATTTTCAAGGAAAGAAGTTTGCTTTTAAAAATGATTTTCATAAAGTGATAAATCAAGAAGGAGCGAAATTTCTGATGAAAAATTCAGCATCCATCATTTTGAGAACCTGTTCGTTTGAGAAAATTATGAGATAGGCAGAGGTTGAGGAGGGGAATAATTCATTAATTAAAATCCATTCACGAAAGGTAGCTTGATTCTGCTGCGTGAGCAGTTGGTAGGGGTGAGGAATGGAGAGGGCTGCTGACCTCATTTTACCCCAAGGGGCAGAGAATTGGCCACACATGAGAACGACCAGCGCCACACGCAATCTTATTTGTTGAGTTATCGGACGCTGGTGTGAGTGGATGATCCCATTCTCACAGTCACTGAACTCACTTCAGCCTAGAGCTATTTTAACCTGTTTCAACAATTTTCAATAGAGATTTTCCCATATATAATTTATTCAGTGGTGAATTAAAAAAAGCACGTTATTTTTCACCTTCTTCCTTTTATCATCTTCCAGGTTATTATTGTCACAGTATGCGAGGAGTTATGATCGATTCGGGGGGTGCGCGATAGACTTACCACCCCGTGGTGCACCCTGGGCAACGTATACTCATACGGCAAAATAGTATAAAAATCGGCAGCTGACTTCAAACTACCATGACCCCCCTGTGTGTCATATTTGACCACTTCCACAGTGCTCACCTTACTTTACCTTTTTCTCTTTTTTTGTGTCTGTCTTTTTTACATCTGTGAATCACTCTTCTGTTCCCCCTCTCGAATTTTTGTGACTTTGATGTTCCTGCCCTCTGTGAAGCTCGAAATCAACTACAGGGCTAATGATAACTATTTGATATAAATAAATGATTGATTAGGTAATACATCAATGCACTATTTTTGTGGCATTGCTGACAGAGAGTAACGACCATTTTAACTTTTCATAAATCAACCATCCATTTCTTAAGACAATGGTTAATCTTCAATCCATTTTAGACCAAAAATTTTTTAAAAAACATGGCAAGAGCAACAATTTTGAATTTAATACCTTCAATCTGTTTTTGGGTAAAGAATTTCAGTTGAAATATCTACTTTAATGTTAGAAAATTAAATAATGAATGGCGTATACTAGGCCATATATTTTATCCATTTTTTGGGAAAGCAATTTCATTATTTAATTAAAACAAAAGCTTGCCAAAATATGGGAAAATTTTAATTTCAAACTTTGCTCTTCATGAGTGCACTCTGATACAGAGTTAATGAGGAAAGTAGTAAAAATAGATCTTTGATCAACATTCACTGGTGTTGCTTCTAATTCAACATGGCTAATATTTTGTGATAGTATTTTATCATAAAATATACAATTTCGACTAATTCTCGAAAGTCCTCAATGATCAAATTCTAAGTTATATGCCATATATTCGCGAGTTGTAGATACCGCGGTTACTCCAGGTCGGATAACATGCACTAAAATAATGAACATGAAACAATTTCAAATTGTAATTATTAGAAGTTGGCAAATCAACAAAAATGTATAAATATTTCACTAAAGGACCTTTTCGTACATGCAAAAAGGAAATCAAGTGCAAACACAAATGTAACCGCTGTTCAATTTATGAATAGTAATTTTAAAATCCCCACTTCTAAATAAATAAATAAATAAATTCAGTCTTATAAAAACTGTAAACATACTGGCATACTGAATATAGTAGCATTTGAAAATGCGTATTTTTTCCAATCAACGTAAATTTTATCATCTGTTGAATCAAATTTAAACAAGTGCATTTCCTGTAAGAAGTCGTCTCCCCTTTACACTCCAGTTTTATTAAAATAGGTTTTTCAATTATTTTAAAAGTTTTATTAATCAAATAAATTATACCAAATTTATATTTGATTTATTTAGTTTTTCACCTTAACAAGTATCTGATTTCTTGAATAAGGATATTTAATTTTTTCCAAGTCAATTAGCTAAATTTGATAATGCTGAGGTGACTACAGAATTATCTGCTTAAATCGAAATTGGCTCCTCGGGCTTGCAAAGCTACTTTGGGAGCCCAAGCGAATTGAGCCTCACCATTCTGAGGCTTTGGGGCACAAAAATTCGATTAAATTATTAGAAAAATACTCATTGGACGGGTAGAAAATGATTGAAAAGTGGGAGGATGAGGAAGAATGAGAGTGACTTTGAAAAATGGAGGTGCCAGTAGCGATTATGGATATACTTTGTCAGATGAGTAACAGAGTTGAGAATTGACAATGGTCGATTAAATCCTAATTCTTATTCATGACTCCCAGAAGCCGTTTAATTTAATGAGTTGCTTGTAAAGCTTTGACTAACATGTTTAGCCTTTTACATTTTTAACGAGGGCTCTTGAAATTAATTAGACGATGTTCTCAGTGTCTTGAGGCAGTCATCGTGACGTATAAGAAAGAGTAGATGTGAGTTGGTGACTTAAGTGCCTGTCACTGACTTCTGTCAATCCATTGCATTAGCAGCAGTCACCGAAACACTATAACTTTTTCTTTCACACTTTGTATGCCATCTCTTTCCAATTATCCTTTGCTCTTTTTTAAAGGCTTGACTTTTATACTAGGAAAATTCAACTCTTCAATGTTACACCTAGAGGCTAATTTACGGTTTTTAGCAGAGGCATCCACGTGGGGAAGGGGACTTGACCTACTAGTTCTTAATCTAGGTAAGTCCACAATGGTTAGTTCAGTTGCTCTGTCAGGAGAAAGAAATCTCTCTGGCTCAAGAAGGTAACGGGTCGACATTCGAATTCAATTGCATGTATAAGTTGAGTCATGTGGACAGAAAGGATTTTTTAATTAACTAAAATAAGGTATATGCTTCAGTATTGATATTTTAGTAAAATATTAAATAAATTAATTTGAATAATTATGCAATTTAAACAAATAAATAGTGTCAATTAATAATTTTTTTAAGTTGAATGTTTCCATTAAGTGTACTTCAACATTGATCATGATGAGATACTTGAATCAAGTGGGAAATATGGCCTAATTTGTTTAAATGTAAGAAAGTGAATGGAAAACAATCTATCACACAATTTTACATTAATATAGTAATTAAATATTAAGATAGCAATGGCTCTAACATCTTAACAACTGTAAAGGAAGTGTTTGTTAACTTGAATACATCTACATAAAGGATATGGTAAATAATTAATTCCCAACCTGTCGCTCTGAAATCAGGAATGATGCTCATTGCAGTGGGTGATCTGAGCAGTTCTCTTGCCATTCATCCAATTCACTTCCTCCTGAAATTACTTGGTCAAATGGCCATTTAACAATGACTTCTAGCACCAGGCAATGGTGGGTTTTATTCCTAATTAGCCAATTAACTAAAATTTGCATTTGTGCTTAATTTGTATATTAATGGCTCAGCAAATAATTACAACAAAGAAATTCAATGATAATAAGCAGGATTTTTTATAAAATTTAGAAATGGTACGAATAGCTATTTTTAAAATGAAAAATAACTTATTTCTCCAACTGAAAGGAATTAAAAAATCAACTTCTATGCACTTGCTAACGTTTTGATCACCAGTTTTAGAGGTCAACAGAAGCACCGTGTTCGAAAGGGTCTATACTGCCTTTGAAAGGTGTCCATAAGCTCAGCCATTAATTCCAGTGACTCAAATTCCTGAAATGAAATAGTAGACGAGGTATAAACATATACGGAGACTGCATTTAAAATGAGCAAATTTCAATGAATGCTGGTGAATCTGCAGGAATGATCGCCTAATGTAGCAAAATCTTACATAATGAAAGGAACATTTGAGGTCATCCGATTCCCCAACTTTATGATTTACTCGGCCGATTATGTGATCTACGGTTTTTGTCCTGGCAGCTAAAGTTAAAAATATTACGAATCAAGAGGCTCGTATAAAGTGATCTTTAGCAAGACGTATTTTGATTATTCTCCACCTTCTCTCGTTGGGTTTTGAAGAAGTGTGGCAAACATTATACCTATGGGCTGACGACACTTGCACAGAAGCAAATCAGAGCGAGAAGCTGATCAATTTACGTAAAATATCCTTGGAATTGAAAGAGAATTAAAAAATATCCTTTCTTCTTCGTTTAATTTAAACGTGATGTGCGTAATCAAAACAAAAATTTCGAATGCACTTTAAGATACCAAAATAATTTAACCACGTGATTTATTTTAGCTTTATTTACACTTTATTTTTATCCAAAAAATAGAAAAACTACCACATTGAACAATTTTTAAATTTTCAATGAAGTTTGAGTGTCGCTCTTCATTGAATTGAAGAATTGCGAAATTTTCCTCATCGTAAATCAGAAAAGTTGAAAAGTCCATTTATACGCCTTCGAGTGGTTAAAGAGGAAGATAGAAATTTATAAGAGGACGACAAATTTGCAAGAGTTAGGAAGAGCAGTGGTATATATTTAAATATATCCTATATTCATAGACTTTTTTTGTAACTTCACATTTGCTAAGTTGATTAGTTACTTCCAAGATTCTCAAAGTAAGGTAGATATTTAACGAAAGCCCGTCCATTTTGACAAAATTTAAAAGAAACTATAACCCATTTGTGATTTTGAATATAAGTTTTAAGCAAATATGAGTCGCTTTAACGTCTCAAGAGTAGACTTGTATGAGGTTAAGCAAATTCCTTAAAGATATACCATCGAATTTTCATACAACGATGTGGGCTTATTGGGAGGGGGATGAGTGCGAGATACGTTCTGTGGAGACATCATTCAGAAGGACGGAAATGAACTGAAGGCAGCGATGGGAGGACAGTTTGGGAGAAGAGATATACTCACTATCTCCCTCGGATCGCGTGTCATGACACTCTCTCTTCCTCTTTCACTCTCTGACAAGTTGGCAGGTCTGCCTAATGCAGGCTTCATCGCTCAACTCACTCATCGCCTCATAGTTGCCTCTCTATGTGTGATTGTAACTGTCATCTCTGTGGGGAGCAGAGCGCGCCATATCAACACCCCACCTCCGCAAACTCTCAGAGTGAATTGAGTCCCCACCCCTTCCAGCGTGTATTTGAATTGGATAAACAAGAGGCGCAAGCGAGATTTAAATGATGAATTACTTTCTCTGCTGCTGCCGTCGGACTTGAGTAAGAAAAATGACGAGCACCAATTAGAGACTAGGGGAAGGATTAAATTATTTCTTAATCTCAATTGATTACTTAAGGTGTTTTCTCACTCCAAAAAGAAGACATTTGTTATTAATAAAATTGGCATAATCCAAATTTCGTTACATTGAAATAAATCAAATAAAACTATTATTTTTATATATGTAACTATTGTTTCAATTTCATTCTTCATAAATGTTAGATTGGTTCTTTTTGGGGAAGCAATTCTTGAATTTTTGGGGTAATTAGTACTCAATTTAATTTAACCTCACTTAATTGCAGTATCCGCATTTCTGATGGCTACTCCGACAATGAAACAGGTTAGCAAAAGCTTTCCTTAGCAGGTCCAAAGACGTGGAGAACTCAGTGGTTTTATTAACCTTTTGAGGATTACTAAGTAGTTTAAACTTTGACGAGGAGGTGACATCCAGAACGTTCAGTGATGAGAAACACAGGGCTTGATGACCTCTTAGCAACCATATTTACTTGTCCTATTTCGATAATTGCTGAAATGTTGTCAATTAGACTCACATCACCGTCACAGTCTACTGTCTGCTTCATAATTAGCTTACAACACAATCGGGAAATAATTGGGATCTCCTCGTTTTAATTACATCACAATCATTAGTTACATTCGTCAATTTACAATATGTCTCCATATAAAAGCATCACCTAATAAAGTACAAAAAGTGTCTGAAATGGGGACGTATTTTGATTTCCTGCCCACCAATTTTGCAGGCAGAAAAAGATATGCAGTTATTCCGTTGGTGAAGGCAGTTCCTTTGCGCGAACACTTCCTGAATGTTCCATCTCACACCAAATCATCAGAAAGAAAGCATAACACGGAGATTCAAATTACAATCGACCAAACTTATATTTCAGTACCCTACTGGCGGTCCCATGGTGTATGATACATTAAGTTCATTAAAAATTCTACACTTAAATATTGCATGCTATAACAATTATGTATTATTACATAAATTCTGAATTAAATTTAAGTTCAAAAGACTGTAGAAGATACAACTGTGTCTGTCCAGAGGAATGCTCAAGTTTGTAGTGCAAAAAAATGGTAAATTTTTTGGAGAGCCAAGTGTTATCAAAATATTTAGTAAATGGGATAGGTATGAATTGGAGGAGAACCAATCATCCGGTTGACCAAATCAGAAATATCAACATAATACCCCCAATTATACTGAAAAATATTTTGCAAACGGATCCATAAGTAGAGGCTCAGTCATGATATAAAATTTAACGATTCTTCATTTTATTTACTCAAACACTTAATGGGTTGTCCCAATCGTCTAAAATTCAAAAACACGACTTCCAACGACTAGATGAAACTTGAACGAAGAGAAGAATCCAAAACCGATGAAAGTATAATAGGAGCTCTGAATTTTACATTTGTCTCTGAGGTTTCCAAATCAAGGAATGTAAATCATATTTTAAATTCATATTTTGACATCCAGAATAAAGAACGGGCAAAAGTTCGATTACAAATCAAGACGAAATACAAATAATTGCATTTGATTAATTTTGTTGGGACAAAATCTGCCTGTGAGTGTTAATAATAATGTCGGAAAATTGGTAAAACAGAAATTTACTGACGAGAAACTCTTTAATTCAACTCCGGATTTACATATTTAACTAGAGCCATGTAATGGGAAGAAGAGAACGACAATTATCACGTTATCGGACCTTCTCACCCAAATCGTTTCAGAAAACTAAGTCACCTCATCTAAAGCGAATAAGCAGTAGCTCCTACGCACTCTGTGTCCACTTCTTTTTTCTTCCACCGCGTTGGTGTATCAAAACGGTTCAACCAATATTCGAGAATTGTTAACAAATTTAAATGATGATTAAACCAAATGACCAAATTGCTAGCATTGGCAGTAAGAGTCACTAGTTTTCTCTGTATGTTTATTTAAGTAAAACGAATTAAGAAATCCAATTTTTTTAACCATCCGTCAATGCGATTGAATAAAAAATAAAGCGCACATAAAATATTTCATTTAAAATAATGATAAATTACCGTTTTAGAGACGTAGTCAATATCATTTGAAGAAAATTTTAACTGAGATGCAAAGTACCAATTGTAGGTTCATTGAAAAGGGGACTGAAACTGCACCGCGCAATCAAGAAATAAAAGATTTCACTTGAAGACACTCCACGACACATTTTTGGGTTGATTTGATTTAGGCCATTGTTTCTGTTTGGACTAAACCTGAATTTTGTCTAGTGGAAAATCATATAAGATTCAAACAATTAAGCAATGGAAACAGTTTCCATTAATGCGCCCTAATCAAATTTGCTTGAATTTATTTCAAACCCCAAAGTAAGTTTATATCACAAATTTCAGACAATTTCAATTTGAAAACTTGAATTTATACCGAAATTGTGGAGCTTTTGGCATTATTTAAAATATGCAAAATGAGAAGAAGCCAAGTAAGAATAGAAGAAGCTGAAATAAAGTTAACAATTTTTCATCTAGAAATGCACAAAATATGAAAAGTGCTGGATATGTCTGTATGATAGAGAAGTCCTATATTTTACTTTCTGGAGATTTTTGTGCAATATTTGATCGAGTTAGGCACAGAAATTACACACAGGCATTAAAAATAACATCCAGACGGAAATGGCGAAACTAAAGAGGTCTGTGGCATATGACAAGCAGGAACGAAGTACTTTTAACGATGATCTTTCGTCGGCAGTTGCAATGGCTCTAATAAAAGGACCAAGGAGTCTATTAAATTATTCCGAGTCTGCTATCACCTCTCACTCCATTTCTCTTAAATTTCAGAATCCGTTCTTCATTTGGTATGCAAGTCGCATTGCCCTTCGCTTGAATTTACCATAGCTTATTTCTTGATAATCGGACCTCTATGATCGAATTTTGAAAGAAAATTTAAATAAAAAATTTTCTGACTTAAATTTGTTTATTAGTTTATTTTTAGTGAAGAAAATTATCGGAATTTCGACTAAGGAACTTCAAATAAACTTAATTTAAATCGTTCTCTGAAAAAACTCCAGACTATGTTAAAATGTTGCGTAAATCATTTTTATACTGCTAATCCCTTTTAAGTTTAATCAATAAAGAAACTAAGATTTTACAGCCTACTTACTTACATAGATCGCGGCAAGCGTATTCTTCATTTTCAAAGCCTCACCATAACTGAAATTAGGCGAACACATAATTGCCAATATTATTCAATTTAGGTGAAATTCGGACCAAAATCTTTCTGATAGCTGTTTTGAAGACCATTTCTTGGTAATTTTCTTTATTTGCGCTTTCCATGAATTTAAATTAGGTGAAGTTAAATATATTACCGTTTGTAAGACAGGATTCTAAAAGCAATTATTTTTAAATTGCTGAAAAAATCAATCTCTTTTAAAAACAAATTCGCAAGTTGTACAAAGAGAAATACTTAGAAATATTTAAAAATGATTTGCATTTTGAATGAGTATATTTATTGTGACCAGTTAATATGGAGCGTGTGAAGATCATAAAAAACACAAAATGTGGCTCTATCAGTATTAGTCAACAGAAGAAAAGTTAACGTTTTTGTCCCTGCTTCGAGAGTCTTAATTCTGTCAAAGTTCGAAGAGGTTAACAATTTTTTAAGGAACTTCAGAGTGCTGCTGTTCATTTTGCGTGATTATAGAAAATCAAATGGAGGAGTTATCGTTATAAAAAAAATGTTAAAGGTGGTCAGAGTGAAATTCTAAACCATTTTAATCAGACTCACCTACCGTCTTGTCAAATTTGAAAACCATAAATAATTACAACCGTTTGTTGAAATCTTATTTTATAGCTATTAAAAGGGAGGTAATTTTGAGGAATATTATAGATTATATCCAAAGTTATGTAACGTTAACCTAAAAGATATGCTAAAGTTGAAATATATTCAATTATCATTCATATTTGTGCAGAAATCGCAACTGTAACTCTAACTAGTAAAGCCTTTCCAAAACGAAATTTAGAATAAAAAAGTGAGCTAAATATTTCAAACTTCCACCCTCTAATTTCAAGTGTATTTCAGTTATTACTTAAAATCTATCGTGTAGCAAATTGAAATACGCTTTTGAATGATTCATAAAAGAATTTGACTGGAGGAAAAGGCTGGCTCGATTGACAAAAACTCAATTTTAGTATATTTATGCTAACTGGTCTACAGCTAAAAAATCTTTCCTACTCTGCAAAACACAAAAGTACCTCTCCATTAATGATTTCAATTAAGTCTGCTTCAAATTACTGTTAATGATTGAAAAGGAGCACAAAAGTGCGCATTAGAACAAATATTCAGAGCAGAGACGAAAAAGATGTGGAGCTAATGAGGAGACGCGGATGGTTACGTTACTTACAGACAGTCGTGAAGAGAAAATGTGGTAGAAATGAAAGCAAAACAATAAATCGAGTAAAAAATCATTGAATTTCCTCTCATCCTTCTTCACCTTGCCTGTTCTCTGTCAACCCTCACGGTAACTATGAGCAACAAGTAGAACGCCCTCATAAGCAGAGGCGAGGAAAGGGATGTAGAGAAGAAAGTGCTCACAGTGCTGAATTTGCTGTCAATATTCGTGCAGACAATTGAAGTTGAGGTCGTTTTTGCGCGATAGAGTGAGGAAACGCTCCGCTGACCGCCATGCAAGTGTTTCTCACTGGTCTCTGAGAGTATGTTGAGAGTGTTGCTACATACAACCGAGACCTATTATTTGAGAAAGGTAAACGTGAGTTTTCAATACTCTTTTTAAACTCTTTATTGAAGATTCACTTGTCAATCACAAGCGCTCAAATTCGACCGCAATGGGCACACTCGAAGTAAAATTGAACTCAAAGTTGGTACTTATTTCAATTGTATAATATTCGAATCCTCAGTTGCATTCTACATGAATAATTACCTATAGATGTTCTACCACACTAGAAGTCTATTTCTTGCACGGAGAAAACGACTTAATATACGGACATATTTATAATTTTTGATAAAGTGATATGAAGAAACATAGTCACTGTAACGATAACGTAATTAAAGAATTCAATAGGATTGGAAATACAATGCGATTCCAAAGATAAGCTAAAATTCCTGATATTGAAATTTTAGTTCCCAGGAACAAGTTTGGATTTATTATTTCAACATTTTAAAGGACAAAATGATTTACTAAAGAGAATATTTAACATTACATTTTTTATGAGGTGATTAGAGTTCGTTATATCGTAAGGAATTCATAGATATCGAGAATTTTTGTGAAATTCTAATTCTTTGCAGTACTTTTTAAAAGGACTATTCAATAACTTGCTTAACCCACAAACAGATTTTATGCTATGGAATTGTTTTTAATAATATTTTATTTTCAAAAATTAGTTAATTCGATCAAAAACTGTTTCGTCTTGAATAAACGACGCAAAAAACGCTTTCAACCAAGTTAAAACTTATATAAGTTTTACTTGTGAAAATGTCATCTATCAAAAAATCAGATATTCAAAATAATTGCTGACAGCCAATCTTCAACACTAGTTAAGAAATAAAACGCAAGAAAAATATAAATTTTTAAATAGGAAGTTCAGATTTTTTCGACAAAATACTCAAATTTCACGAACAAACAGCTTCAAAAATAGTTTAATTATCCACCAATAACGTTAAATGCTTTTAAAATTTTCCGTGCTGGAGATCATTCGAAGTAAAGAAATACGCGACAAGTCCCCTTTGGTCGCGGATAGGAAACGGTCTAGTAAAATCGGTGATGATGAATTTTTGCATCCCTTTACAGACAAATCAAATACGTGAGACTGGCAACGATTCCTTCAGTATTGAGGAGATTGAGTTTGATCGAGGATACCTTGCAAGAAAATGATCAACTTTTGTAATTCTTTGTTCCTCCAAGTGATTATAATCTTTTGCAGTGAAAGAGGGAGATAAGGGGAAACTAGAATTTCTCAGGCAAGAAACAAAAAATTAAAGAATTATCTAGTCATGCCGGGCGTTCCATGGCTATGGCGTGAAATTCATATTGCATACCCAGTGCCATATCCAAAGCCTTGCTTCGTTTTCCTATCACCTCTCATCTGTTAAATAAAATACTCCTTCTTTGATATTCAATATGCTTTCTTTTTAGCCATCTTTAATCTGTAAAAATTTACTTAATTTCCGAACTGACGAAATTTTGTCAGAATAGATTACTCCTACGTATTTATTAGGTCTACAACTTTGCTCCCGTCGTTTTCAATAAAAGATGGCAGTTTTAGTTGATTTTAGTTGAAATATATTAATCGCAGATGTGGAACACTTTGTTTTGACATTTGTAAATATAACCCTACTTTGATACAACTTAATTTGTGTTCGTATAATAATAAAATGTGTAATTAAAAATGTCCGAATTGAAACCGAATTCTCGTGATTTGCGGGAAGTATTGCTTTTTATATCAATATGAAAAAAATATGCGAACTGGCTGAGGCTCACCGGATTATCTCAGATACTTATGGTAAAACGGCTGGCTATTAGTGACAGAACGTGTCGGTGGGAATGGTTCCAACGATTAAAGTGGTGAGTGGTGATTTTGCTGTCGTTGAATACCGGCATAGTGGTGGAGGCAGAATTGGAGGCGATTGATTCTTAGTGAAGACTCATTTCAAACTGAAGAAGAATTATCAGAATTATTGGGTGAGTATCAGTGAGCAAGCAATTTCAAAACGCCTGAAGCAGCTGGGAATGATTGAGGCAGAGGGATATTGGGATATTGGTACCCCACGAGTTGAAACCCAGAAGAGACGTTTGCATGCTTGTGAACAGCTGCTGGAAAGGTAAACACGAAAGGGATTTCTCCATCGTATTGTTACTGAAGCCGAAATGAGGACACATTACAATAACCTCAAGCGACGCGGAAAATCATTGGGATTGCTCGGCGTTTATACTGCTACATCGACACCTCGGACAAATATTCATGGCTCAAAAGTCATGCTTTGCGTTTGAAGGGGAGACCAGGTTGGCGTAATTTATTATGAGCTTCTGAAACCGTCTGATACCATCAGGGGTGAGCGTTATAGATGCCCCTGTGCCGTGCTTTAAAAGAAAAACAGCCACAGTACAAGGAGAGACACGGTAAGGTTAATTTACAACATGATAATGCTAGACCTTCCGAGATGGGCCAAAGTGGTGGGAGAAAAATATGTCGAAACGTTGAAATGGGACATTTCACCTCACCCGCCACCGTAGTCTCCAGATGTTGCTCTGTTTCATTTTCACCTCATTCACTTCGCTCAGTGGTACATGGCCTGGCTCACCAACACTTCAGTCCGTATGAAGAAATGAAAAATTGGATCGACTCATGGATCTTATCGAAAGATGAGAAATTTTTTCACCGTGGGATTCACCTGCTGCCCGAGAGATGGGCCAAAGTGGTAGCTAACGATAGTGAATACTTTGAAATGTAATGTGTGTAATCGTTTTGTTGTAATAAAGCCTCAAATTAAAAAAACAGCGGAAGCAAAGTTGTAGACCTATTACCATTTCTTGATTTCAATGGGAAATCTGATTGAATTAGTACTTAAGGCAGTTTCAAATTAAAAAGGCCTACTTTATACTTTCATTGAAACAAATCTTGTCGGCTTTAGCTCACTTCCATTAGTAAGCAATTGCGAAAATCGAACGCAAAGATTAACTTAGCTTTATAGAAAAAGGTCCAAATTAGCTCGCCAAATGTAGCCTATCGCACAACTTGTTCATAAATAATAGCATGAAAAGCAACGTAAATCGCATTTGTTTAGTCCATTTAAGATGTCCTCTTTTCTGACAAGCTGAAACATCGTTTTAAGTGAATTTATGACTAAAACAAAGTATTCACGCAAGATTAGAATAAGTGGAATCAGACACATTGCACACAACACGCCAATCGAGAGTGAGTGAGATAGGCGTAATGAGAGAGTACAAGGTCTTGGAAGAAATTGCCCTGGAAACATCAGTCTTGACGAAAGGATTCCTTGATCATTACTTCAAGGAACGTGATAGCCTCTAATTTTCTATTGTCAAAATTCGGTTATAATTATTTTACTTTACGAGAGGTTGTGGAATAAGTATCGTTTTCTGCATGTGTGAAAATCATAATAAATCATCCTATTGGCATAATCATTGTTTCACAAATATATATATATATATAAATCTTTTTGTGCAGATAGTTAAAATATTGCATATGTTAACTTGACATGCACTCATTCATAGGTTGATTGAGATCGGATTTGCCCGATATAGTTTCTTAAAATAAATTATTCGTGAGTAATTTCAAATTCAACGAGGAATTACAAATAAGCTTGAATGAAATGTTTAGTAAACATTTCTGAGTATTCAGTAGCGTTACTTTAAATAATGAAATTTTTCTTTCGAATGATCGCCTGTAAAAGCAACATTCTAATAATGAGAAAACGATAGGTAATGAATTTAACCTTTAGTCCGGTGGCCCTTTTTACGGGTAAGTAGGATCAAACTATCCTATTTCCACCACAAAGTCTCGTTTTGTTGAACAATTAAAGTTTTCTTAATTGTAACTCTGAACACACAGTAGAAATCGGCAAAGTTTGAAGATTGTGTTGAAGTGTCGATTTCATCTTCATAGCGATTGTAAAGGAACATATTGCCATAAATCTCAGCAAGTAATGTATTCATTGCCAAAATTTTTAAAATAAAATTACTTGTTCTAATACTATACAAAATTAAGATTGATCTTCAAGAAGCAATTCTGTTATAAGTGAATTTTCAAAGCTGATCTGAGAATTTAAAGGACATCATATTTTCCATAAAAAGAACATTAAAAGGAAAATTCTTCTGCTATTTTAGAGCCCAAAATTTATCTCTCCTTCATTTGGTAAGAATTTCAAACACTTGATTCGAGTGCGCGAGTTGAGAAAAGTTGGAAAGCTTTCAACTCTTGACTAGAAAACTCCACCTACCACATGGCTGTTAGTGTTCATCATTTGTATTTTATGCCCATTTTTCTACTCTCTCTCTCTCTCTCTCATCAATCTCATTCAATGTGTGCCGTCCGTGGATTGCTGTACAATGACTTTCGTTCATCTTGCTTACTTGAACTACTATTGCTAAGATGACTAATAAATAGGACATAATGTCCAAGTATGATAAAATTAAATCCTTGTTGTTTATACACTCGGAGTATTGTTCCACTCTAAGGATTCATAGTCTATGGCGCTGCGTTAATTCTGTTCCCACTAATGAAGTTAGGCGGACAGGCAAACCTTTACCCCATCTTTAGAATAAATCAAGTTATCAAGGCTTAAATGTTATCATTAAGCGCTTTATATAAGTCAGCATTGGTTGGTAATTTATTTATTAGCATATCTGGCCACTGCTTGATACACATTTGAATTGTTTGTTAAGCTGAAATTGCAAATTCTCTATCATTTATCGATATACTAATTTATAATTAGATATCGAAGTAATGAATTTTCCTTACGGTCTATGAATTAAGTTTCGAAAGCTCCTACCTACTTCTCTTATTACTAAAATACTAATGGAATTATTCAGTCATTAGAGATGTGAATATAATTACTCTCGACAATGCAAAGGAGAGATTTTGGTAATAAGTAGAACGTTCTGACGGATAATTTCCTCTAAACCGATAAATTTGGGTAAATAAGTCATCTAGATATTATCTTGGGAAATATTCTCACTGTAAGTACGTAATACTTTTCTAAATTCCGTGGAAGTTTGAATAACCCTAACAAATTTCCGGTATGTGTGAAAAACTATATGTTGTCAATTTCAATATGCATGCATAATTAGGTTAAACTATAACGCTAAACTGTCTTAACTTGCAATGAAAGATTGGAGCCACATGAACTGAAGTAAAGTATTGCGATGGTTTAACTGGAATCCTTATAAGCATTACTACGCTTAATGATGGATAGTGACCTTATT
Source organism: Hymenolepis microstoma (assembly GCA_000469805.3). Taxonomy (NCBI): domain Eukaryota; kingdom Metazoa; phylum Platyhelminthes; class Cestoda; order Cyclophyllidea; family Hymenolepididae; genus Hymenolepis; species Hymenolepis microstoma. Next base: position 15,062 of record LR215995.1, on the reverse strand, counting down.
CTAAAAATCTCAAAATGTCTTGTATAACACCGTCTTAATAGCCTCATGTATTTTAAAGTTAAAGATCCAAAGTATCCGTTAGGTGCACACATGAATTTAACAAAAGATTTGAATGGGCATTATAATCTCATATTTTAAAAATGTCAAAGGACGAGAAATAGCCATACTTCGACGCATAGATTATTTGAACGCGTCTATGCATGAAGTAAAATAAGTCAATACTTAACTATTTCCGGCTTACTTAAGTAGAAATGCTCATCGCTTTATTAATAGCATCCTCAATAAATTTTGAAAAAAGTAGCTTGGATTTAACTGATTTCAGATAAAGATACTGAAAACAATAATCTAAAGGGCAAATAATGTATGCCTCTTATCAGGCGCCCATCTCAACTTGCCTGTGATTCTTTATTCATTGCAGTGGCCAATTTTCTCAGCAAGTACGAATGCGTAAAACTTATTGCAAAACCGTGCAAGACGATTACCGGGTCATTGTTTCATTACCGACGGCAGATAAAAACAAAATAAGCAATACTTTATATTCAAGTCAGCTGGGAAATAGCAATAGTGGTTTATCACATATAATCGTCCACATTATTACTATGAATCTAGTAAAAGGATCCACGAGTAAATGAAACCGAGGAAGAGATCGATTGCTTTACTTTGCATGAACGATGGAAGCATTGCGTTGTCATTGTTCTTTAGATTTTAAAAATGTTCAAAATTCATGATCGCCAGATACAACCTCGTCCTTCTCTCTTCGGCGTATTAATATTAGTATATCAAATGGCAGGCTTTATAATAGTTATCATTAGCCCATTAGTTGACTTCTGGCTTCTCAGTATCTCTGGGTTCGGGTTAGGGTTCGAAATTATTCATATTGTCATTGTTAGTGATTGGAATAACGTGGAAATTTGAAATCAAATTAGTTAACATTTCCATCACAGAGGGGCCTGGAATTCTGTGCACTCAGGTTTGAGTAGAGGGAAAACATGGCTAAAGAATGCTAGAAAGGAACAATACTAGAATTGCGCTGTTTTTGGGCAACATATAAGTTTATTCCCATTTTGCGTTAAAGTAGTCTGGCTATTCTCCTCCCATTCAATCACCACAATGGACATAGTTATCGCCGCCAACGATGTCAATGCAAAAACCCAGGGAGATAAGGGAGAGCGTCAGATCTTCCTCAAGCATTGGATGTGGTCATCGCTCGGAAAGTGAGCATCTACTAGGTAAGTCAGTTTCATCTGCATTTTTGAGCAAATGCCTTTTTTTTAATACCCTTCTACTCTGCTAATTCTTCACTGCGCAATTCATACAGAAAGCGACATGTTCGAAAGCATTAAAACGAGTGGCACACCAGATAGTTTTTGTTTGACTATGTTCAGGGGCACAAAGTCTGCTGAGCTATATGAACTTCTACGCATTGCGCTAATTTTATCTAAATCGAATTCGCAGTTTTCCGAAAAGCTCATAAAATTTCACGAAATCCAAATAAATCTAAGTTCATTTGTTTCAAATGAATGCTCTGGATTCAAGTAAGCATAGACATAACTGACGTTATTTTCCGTTCAAATACTAACTAATGCAATCTGATTGACGTAGTTAACGAATTTCATGGATCTTTGTCAAGATGCAAATAGAAATAATTTGTCATTAAACTCTCTCATTGTGATAAGCTATATCTGCATAAATTTCAATAAAGCTCATTTTGTCTGCAAAAAATTAGTATTTGCCTGAGCCATATTGAACGTCCACTTTCTCCTTTTTGTTACAGCATAATATCACTTAGTGGCGTCCTTTACCTAACACAATTATTAAAATTAACTTGTACATTCTTAGCTGTATTTGAGAAATCAGCGAATTGCCTAGAAATTTTTGAGCCAGAGATAGAGATCAAAGCATATTAAAGCGGAAATAATAATACATACTACACTTTTAAAAAGTGAACTCCGCATATATTTAACTGTTGGTAAATACTGATTTCATACATGGATAGAAAAGCTTTTATTTGTTCGTAAATATAACGCAAAATATTAATATCTGGCTAATAAAAGTTTCAAACATTCTTTGAAAGCGGAATTTTATTTTTTGTATATCTGGGCACGCTTCAGGGACGTAATTTCTAACACCGACTGGCAGCTCTCAAGCGGTCTGCCTGCATTGCACTACTCAATTAAATCAGTTGGTCACAAAGCTCTAAACACCTCAGTTATGAGCGCACACACGAACTTAAGTGTTTTTCCTGGAATAGTAAAAAATGAGATATTGATTAGTAAAAATATTTCAGTATATTATTCCATATTGTTGTCTGTGTCGTTCAAATAACGGATCCTCTTGCTGAAGATCGCAAGTGACTTATATTTCGACCTGGTAAATAAGAAGACAATGAAAGTTGATATGAAAATTATTTTGCTTAGGGATAAGTAGTGACGACTGGAATTGCCCCACAGGACAATATTCGAATGCCAAAACGGAAAGATTAAAAGTAGATGAGTCCTCACACAATGATTTGCAGTAATTGTTAAGGACATTTCAAAGGCAAGATGCTCAGAGAACAAAGAGAAATTAAATGTGGATAAGTCGTGCGATGAGAAATAATTCGAGTAAATTTGAGATTATTATTAAGATGTTTTTTTAATGAAAAATCTTGTATTCAAATGATCACTGTTGCAGATGCCCTATGTATTCTGACAATGAAAGTCTAATATAAGACAAGAATGAATTCGTTTTAATACTTTCAAAATCAATATTTCTCTTCTCGAAAATTTTGTCAATGCTGAGAGCTATGTCAATCATTTCCAATATGTGCAGTCTAAAATAGAAATAGCATATTTAATGATAAGCAACATTTAATATGCTTTATGCACGTTCTATAATGATAACGTTTTGTAAAATTCATTAGGTACCTCGTTAAAAGAAGTGCCCTGCAGAGTGTGAATGATCAATGGCTGGTTTATTGGGAAACTCTTAAAAAGAAGCAGAAGTGGTCTCGACGCCGGACAGGCTCAGGGGGCCTGCATGAAGAAAAATTGCAAGACGAGGCAAAACAACCTGTCAAATTCTCGCCTCCTTCTCTTTTTCTGTAGGCAAGAATAAACCCAGGAGGAGGGAGAAATTGCGTGAGACTCACAGGGCGTCTACGTGCTCAGTTTAATTAATTAGTTACACGCAAAAATTCTCAATGGTTGGTTGTAGTTTGCTTGCTAGTAGGCGAGAGGGAGTGTTATCTGATTTGACACTTATTGAAATTACTCCCCACAATCTCTGTCTCACCTTCCAAGGAAAATCTTTTGTTAAACTTCGCCCCACTCAGACGCATTTTGAGTCATTTATATGTGCATGAAGAGTGAAAATCATAGCATTGGATATTCAAAAAATAATCCTGGGTGTGTTTATGCATAATATAAACCTTCATTGTCCTTTAGTCAGCCTGATGCGATCGACTGAGAGTTTGAGTGAAGTCGAGTAGAGTAGTTTTGTTGCCACGATTTTTGAAGGACGTCAACATGTACTGGTCTACGGATTTAGATATTTGTGGACGTGTTGACTGTTATAATGCCACAGCTTGCATGCCAACCCAGTCCCACTAGCAATCTTTACAAATATTTGCTAACCGCTTAATTCATCCTACTCTATGATTTGGATCTAATACTTGTACCTAGACAAGATAATTCTCGGTCTATTAATTAGTATTCTACATGGCAGGAATTTAGACTAAAAATCATTGGATCTGTGATCAACGTTTTTTAACTTAAGTTCTCTTGTTCCATTGCACTTTAAGCAAATGATGTCTATTCTTAAGAATCTATTTGTAAAATAAACTTAATTTATTGTGTGATATTTAAATTAATTTCAATCCACTATTCTTTCTTGAAAATGTCTTACTTTTGTGTCTTGGTTGCTGTTGCTGCTTATTGAGTGTTCGAGGATTTTTCTCACACACATTAGGTAGTACTGCACTCTTCAATAAGCGATAAAGTTATTTAAGGAGGTTTACTAGGTAAATCATCACTTTCCCACTCAGCGAAATGGGTTAGCTCTTTTCCCTCTTTGTCTGGCCGATGCGCAATGAGTGGGTTTGTTAGTTGGATGGAGGCAGAGAACGAGTTGTCCGTGTGCACGGACGTAAATTTTTAACGAGTTCACTTTGCGCTGTCCCTGGGGAGATCCGAAGCAGCAGTTCACGCCTTTTTCGCTCCAACTCTTCATCGCTTTCCTCAAACCACACCAGCAAGCACCCACCCGCCTCCAAGCTACCTGCGTGAGTATTCATGCGCCTACGTGAATTTTAAGTCATTTTCCATCTTGTCAGAGGGCGACTTTTTGTCTAACACTTACAGAACCCCTTCACTGCTCTATTTAGTCTCAAACGGATATCATTCTGCTATCACAATGTAAAGATGCAATTAAACATCATATTGCGTCAAAAAGTGTGAGATGAACGGTTTTGTGAGAAAGTGGCTACAATTCTAACGTGTTGACTTTAGATTCCAATAAAATAAGAACAGTGGTCGAAATCACGGCGAAATTGATCGTGTAAAATTGCAATTAACTATAAATTGGATTAATTAATCACGTAATGAAGAGTGAATTATTCGATTTTATAATAAATATATCAATGTTTCATGATTTGATCTTCACTAAAATATTCTAAGTCTAAGCATAAAAGAAGGCAAAATTTTGCTGAAATTTTAGAATCATCCATACTTAAAGGCAATTAAATGGAAATAAAGCAAGCTAAACGGGCAAGTGAAATACTTATCCAGACATCCAGGCTTCTATTAAAATGTGCAGCATATCGTCTGAGGCCTTTAGACAACAATCGGCGCGAGAGCCTATTCGAGAGTCAAAAGCCGCTGCGTGCTTCAATTTTCGCAAGCGTTTTTCTCCATCCATTTCTGTTTCACACCCTTCCTCTCCCACTTACTTCCTACCATCCGCACTCCATTTGCGCTTCGTTGCCTCGCTGGATGAAGGGTGACGAGGAAGTTTTTCAGCTTGAGGAGTGAGGGGTAGGGGAAAGCGTGGTAATTGGGGACGACCGCAATTCATCCGCTAAAAAAACATGCGGCAACCGCGCTAGCACCTCGGCTCACTCGCCATCGCAGACGGGAGATGGGAGGGGATTTCCCATTCCCCATTTTAAGGGCGGGGAGTTAGTTTCACTCAAGTTAAGGGAAAAGGAAAAGAGTTTGTGATTCGGAACTAGTCGCCTACGGAAAATGTCGAAAATAGGCTGTAGGTTATGATTTGACAATGAGATTAAGAAATCAAGTATGACGGAAATGGTCATCAAAATTCCAAATTCCAAATTCCAAATTGTTTAAAAATCATACTTTAAATAATGAATTTTCTAAAACTATGGCCTTATTTTTTGGTTTTTATTCTACTTGAATCTACCTTGTAATATTTCGCACTTTTGATTCCCATTAAGGAAAGATAAAGTGATTTATTAAAGCCTCTTCAGTAAACTTAATTATAAACCTTCTGTGTTAATATAGGTTAAAATTTATTAAATTTATACTCAAAATTTGTACGCAGTTGTACCATAATTTTGTGATTTTAGTAAGTGTCGTTCTATATGCTTACAATATAAAACAAATTATACATAAAAACCGGGTCATATTTGAAAAATTATTCATCTGCTGAAGTTATGGAATAGATTATTACTCTCCGCTGACACTCATAATTTATTTCAATTCGTTGGGAATTGCCAACTTTGTGGAGCAGTTCATTGCCAATTTTTGAACAGTTGTACCAGTGCTTTAGAGGTCAAACACTTGGAGGTGGTTGTTAGAGGTTGGTAGAAAATATTAGTGCAATTCATCTTCCAGTTAGTGTTAGTACATTTCATGCATTTTGGCTCGAAAGGCTCATGAAGTGCTCATAACTTTTACAATTTTCTTCATCAGTTCACGTTTGTGTTATATATACGAATAGGACAAAACATGTATAGCTTTAAACATAACAGTTGTCAAGCAAAGTGCGGATTGGTTCATTATAAATAAACTTATATCAGAAGTTTCTGGCGAACCTTGTTAAAACATCTTTAGGAATCATGAGGTGTTCATTTCTTTTGAAATTCTTCTTCATGATAATTGGGAAAAAATTAAACCATTTCAACTGAGGGAAGTTTGAATGTTCTTGTACCTTCTGGGTTACTTAATTCACAATCTAGGCCTAAATTCCTTGGGACCAAAAGAAATACAACCCCTTAAATTGCGCAAGTTAAAAAATGGACGATTACTTCACCCATGTGTTTATCTTTGCTTAGCATTGAAAAGGAGCAAGGTATGATTCGATGCACAGAAACCTGTTTAATCTCTTTATACAACAGCATCCACTTAAGGTGTTTGACTATAAAATTTAAGATGCTGATTACATTGGTATTAATATTTATTTAAATAAAATTAAAAGTTGATACTTTTATTTTAACCCAGTTTGCAGAAGCGAGTTCTTGTTAAGCTTATTCCTTGGACGCTTGCAGATAAATTATTAGTCCATGCTATTTACGGAAACATTTTAGTCATACATCGGGACGACCCTTTAAATGAATTAGGCCAAAGAACAACTCACTCAGTCACAGAGAGAGGTAGGGAGTGCGCAAAGAGCGAAGGAGGACACCTAGAAACACGGAAAATTCGCATTAATTGACTGGGAAATTTGACAGGCCTCACCGTCCTGCATTTGCCTCCATCACAGCACCTTAAATGCATTTGAGAAAGCTGAGCAGTGAAAAAAGGAGGGTAGGGGATGAGAAGACTCCTCTTGGCAGTCCAAATTTGGTTTTTGTGAATTGTTCAGCTCACACGCTCGTGTGTGTACGTTTTAGAGTTAAAAAAACAATGAAGTAGAAAGAAAGTGGACAGAATCTGCCGGCGCTAAGTGACCTTCGCCGTCCGCTCACCCATTCTCCACTCATTTCTGCAAATATTTACAACACAAAAATCCAGAAAACAAAAGTGCTCTTCTTGCTTTTCCAATTAAGTTCATTCACACAGTAAGTAAAATTCATTAACCGCGTTGCGGGTTACTTCCCTACACTGTCTATACTGGGTTAATAAATCCTCAATTTTATACATTTATCTTCTACACAAATATGACATTTAGTTGAATATAAAACTTTTCCAGACAGTATACAACATAGAATCAAGGACATTCGTATCTCCTGGCGTTGACCACCACCTCGAATTCTAAAACTTATACTTGTGGGTTTATCATTTAGTCGAAAATGAGATGCTTGCTTAGGTCAACTCTGAGTTCTCTTTAGTGCCTATGAGACAATGAGGGGACACATTTGTGAATATGAACATCTTCTGTCAGTTCTAATGATGGGAAAATTGAGATATTTGTCTGAAAAAGCACCAAATATCGCATGTTTCTAATTGTTTATGAAAAATTATGCACGCAGTATATTCTTCGCATATCCCGATTCTTATCGAGCGTTACCATAACAACAAATTAGGGTTAGGGATTGGAGCTCAAATTATTCTCATTTATGAGTAAGTATCTTTACAAGATTGTCAGCCGGGTAATGGGATAGTTACTAATTTAACTCTAATAATTAATTTGTCTCACAAAGAGCCCCAAAATCCAAGAGCTGAGTAATGTAACTAGTCCTGTACTTAAGTTAATACGTAGCTTAGTGAAAATGCCACAAGGTTTCCCCAATAAATATAAAAAATGGTCAAATAAATAAAAAGAAGCGTATTGACATATTTTAAATTCTTAATTTTTCCTTCACGGATAAAATGACTCAAATTTTTGTCTATTAACAATGGCCTATCTCGGTAGATGAGCAATAAAATTTAATAATATGCACATAGGCCCTTAAAGTGGTTTATTTAAATTTAAAAAATCAAAGTCACGTGCAAATTTTCAGTGTCTACTTCGTGGCGATTCTAGTGGAGTATCCGATAAGGGGACTCACGCGAAACAATAAATTCGGAGATATTTATGGCAATTTAAGATTTGACCACAATAGGTATTTTGAGGTTAGATATTGTCATATGCTCTAAATGAAATAAAAATTATTTTTTTGTCATTTAATAAGACCCTTCCAAGAGAAGCTTTTGACAAATCTTGTTCATTTTAGCGATATTTTCCTTCATAAGAGATGGCATTTTCCAGATATGCAATTCATTAAACCGTAGTGGAATCACCTAAATTTAATTGTATATTAAAAGGGCACTGAACACTGCATAGTTCAAAATTGAAGATTCAGCATATTTACATAATGTTCCTCCATATAATCTGTCTACGTACAAGGAAACAACTAAAACGAAGTTGAAAACTCTACTCATCAATCCGATACATGCTAGAGAGTAGCGAAATGTTACGTCTAGATATGCCTGTGTAGCGAAAGAAAAACAATCTCTTAAACCTAATTCGGAATAAGACTAAAAAAGGATACTTTGCACGCTAAAAGATCTACTAAGCAAGATTAGAACTTTCAGTTGTGAAAGAGAACTTTTTGAAGTAGGTATTCAATAAGATCAATTTCCGATTGTCACTTTCATTACTTGCGTCGCCACAAAAATTATTATTGGTCAAAAGACCTTTCCATATCCAGAGTGAAAATTGATGACTAATGATGATTAAGAATCTGTCTTCACTAATCTTAATTTCTAAGAATCCAGATGAATGGCTAATAGTGGCTTTGATTGCGCGTACTAAACAAAATAACGATATCTTTGATCCGATATCTTTGACAGCTCAATTTGATAATTGGAGCAGAGCACAATCTTAACTCATCTTTTATGAGTCAGCCGAAAATTTATTCGAGGTTACGCTTTGGTACACTCTATCAGGACTGAATACATATTGAAACTTTTCGCCGACTTGCCTTGTTTCTTCCGTCCTGGGCAGCCACATGCATTCCACTGACGAAGCGGGTCTTTCATAACCTGTTCACAGTTGACTTCCTAAGTCTACAAACACATAATCAAATTACTCTTTAGCGGACCTCTTTCATTCTTGAATATCCGAACACTGGAAAAGGGTGGTCAGTCATCAACTTTGTTCATTATTCATTAAATATGATATTCTAATTGCGAGACAATTTTTACGCATAAATTCTACACTTACCAGGATTTTCCTAATTTATTCACAAATAGAATATCACTCATATAATTTAAGTAGAATGCTTAAATCACAAAATTAATTAAGTGGTAATCAGCAATGGCTGAGTTCAAAGATCAGATTTTAGTGAACTTGTTTATACTCTCACAATTGTTTTTTTTGGTTTGAGAGACGAAACAAGAATAACAAGAACCTGGAAGACAAAAAACTAGAAAGCAAGTTTGTGCGATATCTACGCCAAAGGAAATTAACCAAAAGCGGGAGAAGTATTTGGATTTACGTTAAATTCTAGATAAATCCTCTTAAAGAGAGGAGACTAGTGGTAGATAAAAGAGCCACATGGACTAAATTAACATGGCTATTTCGGCAATTTAAATACAGTGAAATTCGTTCCAAGAGTGTCTATGGGAATGAGTTGATTCGGCAAATAGTGATACACGATCATTACAGACAATTTTAGGGTTAGGGTTAGGGTTAGGGTTAGGGTTAGGGTTAGGGTTAGGGTTAGGGTTAGGGTTAGGGTTAGGGTTAGGGTTAGGGTTAGGGTTAGGGTTAGGGTTAGGGTTAGGGTTAGGGTTAGGGTTAGGGTTAGGGTTAGGGTTAGGGTTAGGGTTAGGGTTAGGGTTAGGGTTAGGGTTAGGGTTAGGGTTAGGGTTAGGGTTAGGGTTAGGGTTAGGGTTAGGGTTAGGGTTAGGGTTAGGGTTAGGGTTAGGGTTAGGGTTAGGGTTAGGGTTAGGGTTAGGGTTAGGGTTAGGGTTAGGGTTAGGTTAGGGTTAGGGTTAGGGTTAGGGTTAGGGTTAGGGTTAGGGTTAGGGTTAGGGTTAGGGTTAGGGTTAGGGTTAGGGTTAGGGTTAGGGTTAGGGTTAGGGTTAGGGTTAGGGTTAGGGTTAGGGTTAGGGTTAGGGTTAGGGTTAGGGTTAGGGTTAGGGTTAGGGTTAGGGTTAGGGTTCGGGTTAGGGTTCGGGTTAGGGTTAGGGTTAGGGTTCGGGTTCGGGTTAGGGTTAGGGTTAGGGTTAGGGTTAGGGTTAGGGTTAGGGTTAGGGTTAGGGTTCGGGTAGGGTTAGGGTTAGGGTTAGGGTTAGGGTTAGGGTTAGGGTTAGGGTTAGGAGGGTTAGGGTTAGGGTTAGGGTTAGGGTTAGGGTTAGGGTTCGGGTTCGGGTTCGGGTTCGGGTTAGGGTTCGGGTTAGGGTTAGGGTTCGGGTTAGGGTTCGGGTTCGGGTTCGGGTTCGGGTTCGGGTTAGGGTTCGGGTTCGGGTTCGGGTTCGGGTTCGGGTTCGGGTTCGGGTTCGGGTTCGGGTTCGGGTTCGGGTTCGGGTTCGGGTTAGGGTTAGGGTTCGGGTTCGGGTTCGGGTTCGGGTTCGGGTTCGGGTTCGGGTTCGGGTTCGGGTTCGGGTTCGGGTTCGGGTTCGGGTTCGGGTTCGGGTTCGGGTTCGGGTTCGGGTTCGGGTTCGGGTTCGGGTTCGGGTTCGGGTTCGGGTTCGGGTTCGGGTTCGGGTTCGGGTTCGGGTTCGGGTTCGGGTTCGGGTTCGGGTTCGGGTTCGGGTTCGGGTTCGGGTTCGGGTTCGGGTTCGGGTTCGGGTTCGGGTTCGGGTTCGGGTTCGGGTTCGGGTTCGGGTTCGGGTTCGGGTTCGGGTTCGGGTTCGGGTTCGGGTTCGGGTTCGGGTTCGGGTTCGGGTTCGGGTTCGGGTTCGGGTTCGGGTTCGGGTTCGGGTTCGGGTTCGGGTTCGGGTTCGGGTTCGGGTTCGGGTTCGGGTTCGGGTTCGGGTTCGGGTTCGGGTTCGGGTTCGGGTTCGGGTTCGGGTTCGGGTTCGGGTTCGGGTTCGGGTTCGGGTTCGGGTTCGGGTTCGGGTTCGGGTTCGGGTTCGGGTTCGGGTTCGGGTTCGGGTTCGGGTTCGGGTTCGGGTTCGGGTTCGGGTTCGGGTTCGGGTTCGGGTTCGGGTTCGGGTTCGGGTTCGGGTTCGGGTTCGGGTTCGGGTTCGGGTTCGGGTTCGGGTTCGGGTTCGGGTTCGGGTTCGGGTTCGGGTTCGGGTTCGGGTTCGGGTTCGGGTTCGGGTTCGGGTTCGGGTTCGGGTTCGGGTTCGGGTTCGGGTTCGGGTTCGGTTCGGGTTCGGGTTCGGGTTCGGGTTCGGGTTCGGGTTCGGGTTCGGGTTCGGGTTCGGGTTCGGGTTCGGGTTCGGGTTCGGGTTCGGGTTCGGGTTCGGGTTCGGGTTCGGGTTCGGGTTCGGGTTCGGGTTCGGGTTCGGGTTCGGGTTCGGGTTCGGGTTCGGGTTCGGGTTCGGGTTCGGGTTCGGGTTCGGGTTCGGGTTCGGGTTCGGGTTCGGGTTCGGGTTCGGGTTCGGGTTCGGGTTCGGGTTCGGGTTCGGGTTCGGGTTCGGGTTCGGGTTCGGGTTCGGGTTCGGGTTCGGGTTCGGGTTCGGGTTCGGGTTCGGGTTCGGGTTCGGGTTCGGGTTCGGGTTCGGGTTCGGGTTCGGGTTCGGGTTCGGGTTCGGGTTCGGGTTCGGGTTCGGGTTCGGGTTCGGGTTCGGGTTCGGGTTCGGGTTCGGGTTCGGGTTCGGGTTCGGGTTCGGGTTCGGGTTCGGGTTCGGGTTCGGGTTCGGGTTCGGGTTCGGGTTCGGGTTCGGGTTCGGGTTCGGGTTCGGGTTCGGGTTCGGGTTCGGGTTCGGGTTCGGGTTCGGGTTCGGGTTCGGGTTCGGGTTCGGGTTCGGGTTCGGGTTCGGGTTCGGGTTCGGGTTCGGGTTCGGGTTCGGGTTCGGGTTCGGGTTCGGGTTCGGGTTCGGGTTCGGGTTCGGGTTCGGGTTCGGGTTCGGGTTCGGGTTCGGGTTCGGGTTCGGGTTCGGGTTCGGGTTCGGGTTCGGGTTCGGGTTCGGGTTCGGGTTCGGGTTCGGGTTCGGGTTCGGGTTCGGGTTCGGGTTCGGGTTCGGGTTCGGGTTCGGGTTCGGGTTCGGGTTCGGGTTCGGGTTCGGGTTCGGGTTCGGGTTCGGGTTCGGGTTCGGGTTCGGGTTCGGGTTCGGGTTCGGGTTCGGGTTCGGGTTCGGGTTCGGGTTCGGGTTCGGGTTCGGGTTCGGGTTCGGGTTCGGGTTCGGGTTCGGGTTCGGGTTCGGGTTCGGGTTCGGGTTCGGGTTCGGGTTCGGGTTCGGGTTCGGGTTCGGGTTCGGGTTCGGGTTCGGGTTCGGGTTCGGGTTCGGGTTCGGGTTCGGGTTCGGGTTCGGGTTCGGGTTCGGGTTCGGGTTCGGGTTCGGGTTCGGGTTCGGGTTCGGGTTCGGGTTCGGGTTCGGGTTCGGGTTCGGGTTCGGGTTCGGGTTCGGGTTCGGGTTCGGGTTCGGGTTCGGGTTCGGGTTCGGGTTCGGGTTCGGGTTCGGGTTCGGGTTCGGGTTCGGGTTCGGGTTCGGGTTCGGGTTCGGGTTCGGGTTCGGGTTCGGGTTCGGGTTCGGGTTCGGGTTCGGGTTCGGGTTCGGGTTCGGGTTCGGGTTCGGGTTCGGGTTCGGGTTCGGGTTCGGTTCGGGTTCGGGTTCGGGTTCGGGTTCGGGTTCGGGTTCGGGTTCGGGTTCGGGTTCGGGTTCGGGTTCGGGTTCGGGTTCGGGTTCGGGTTCGGGTTCGGGTTCGGGTTCGGGTTCGGGTTCGGGTTCGGGTTCGGGTTCGGGTTCGGGTTCGGGTTCGGGTTCGGGTTCGGGTTCGGGTTCGGGTTCGGGTTCGGGTTCGGGTTCGGGTTCGGGTTCGGGTTCGGGTTCGGGTTCGGGTTCGGGTTCGGGTTCGGGTTCGGGTTCGGGTTCGGGTTCGGGTTCGGGTTCGGGTTCGGGTTCGGGTTCGGGTTCGGGTTCGGGTTCGGGTTCGGGTCGGGTTCGGGTTCGGGTTCGGGTTCGGGTTCGGGTTCGGTTCGGGTTCGGGTTCGGGTTCGGGTTCGGGTTCGGGTTCGGGTTGGGGTTCGGGTTCGGGTTAGGGTTCGGGTTCGGGTTCGGGTTCGGGTTCGGGTTCGGGTTCGGGTTCGGGTTCGGGTTCGGGTTCGGGTTCGGGTTCGGGTTCGGGTTCGGGTTCGGGTTCGGGTTCGGGTTCGGGTTCGGGTTCGGGTTCGGGTTCGGGTTCGGGTTCGGGTTCGGGTTCGGGTTCGGGTTCGGGTTCGGGTTCGGGTTCGGGTTCGGGTTCGGGTTCGGGTTCGGGTTCGGGTTCGGGTTCGGGTTCGGGTTCGGGTTCGGGTTCGGGTTCGGGTTCGGGTTCGGGTTCGGGTTCGGGTTCGGGTTCGGGTTCGGGTTCGGGTTCGGGTTCGGGTTCGGGTTCGGGTTCGGGTTCGGGTTCGGGTTCGGGTTCGGGTTCGGGTTCGGGTTCGGGTTCGGGTTCGGGTTCGGGTTCGGGTTCGGGTTCGGGTTCGGGTTCGGGTTCGGGTTCGGGTTCGGGTTCGGGTTCGGGTTCGGGTTCGGGTTCGGGTTCGGGTTCGGGTTCGGGTTCGGGTTCGGGTTCGGGTTCGGGTTCGGGTTCGGGTTCGGGTTCGGGTTCGGGTTCGGGTTCGGGTTCGGGTTCGGGTTCGGGTTCGGGTTCGGGTTCGGGTTCGGGTTCGGGTTCGGGTTCGGGTTCGGGTTCGGGTTCGTTTCGGTTCGGGTTCGGGTTCGGGTTCGGTTCGTTCGGGTTCGGGTTCGGGTTCGGGTTCGGGTTCGGGTTCGGGTTCGGGTTCGGGTTCGGGTTCGGGTTCGGGTCGGGTTCGGGGTTCGGGTTGGGTCGGTTCGGGTTCGGGTCGGGTTCGGGTTCGGGTTCGGGTTCCGGGTTCGGGTTCGGGTTCGGGTTCGGGTTCGGGTTCGGGTTCGGGTTCGGGTTCGGGTTCGGGTTTCGGGTTCGGGTTCGGGTTCGGGGTCGGGTTTCGGGTTCGGGTTTCGGGTTCGGGTTCGGGTTCGGGTTCGGGTTCGGGTTCGGGTTCGGGTGTCGGGTTCGGGTTCGGGTTCGGGTTGGGTTCGGGTTCGGGTTCGGGTTCGGAGTTCGGGTTCGGGTTCGGGTTCAGGTTCGGGTTCGGTTCGGGTTCGGGTTCGGGTCGGGTTCGGGTTCGGGTTCGGGTTCGGGTTCGGGTTCGGGTTCGGGTTCGGGTTCAGGGTTTCGGGTTCGGGTTCGGGTTCGGGGTTCGGGTTCGGGTTCGGGTTCGGGTTCGGGTTCGGGTTCGGGTTCGGGTTCGGGTTCGGGTTCGGGTTCGGGGTTCGGGTTCGGGTTCGGGTTCGGGTTCGGGTTCGGGTTCGGAGGTTCGGGTTCGGGTTCGGGTTCGGGTTCGGGTTCGGGTTCGGGTTCGGGTTCGGGTTCGGGTTCGGGTTCGGGTTCGGGTTCGGGTTCGGGTTCGGGTTCGGGTTCGGTTAAGGGTTCGGGTTCGGGTTCGGGTTCGGGGTTTCGGGTTTCGGGTTCGGGTTCGGGTTCAGGGTTCGGGTTCGGGTTCGGGTTCGGGTTCGGGTTCGGGTTCGGGTTCGGGTCGGGTTCGGGTTTCGGGTTCGGGTTCGGGTTGGGTTCGGGTTAGGGTTCGGGTTTCGGGTTCGGGTGCGGGTTCGGGTTCGGGGGGTTCGGGTTCGAGGTTCGGGTTCGGGTTCGGGTTCGGGTTCGGGTTCGGGTTCGGGTTCGGGTTCGGGTTCGGGTTCGGGTTGGGTCGGGTTGGGTTCGGGTTCGGGTTCGGGTTCCGGGTTCGGGTTCGGGTTCGGGTTCGGGTTCGGGTTCGGGTTCGGGTTCGGGTTCGGTTCGGGTTCGGGTTCGGGTTCGGGTTCGGGTTCAGGGTTCGGGTTCGGGTTCGGGTTCGGGTTCGAGGTCGGGGGTTCGGGTTCTGGTTCGGGTTCGGGTTCGGGTTCGGGTTCGGGTTCGGGTTCGGGTTCGGGTTCGGGTTCGGGTTCGGGTTCGGGTTCGGGTTCGGGGTTCGGGTTCGGGTTCGGGTTTCGGGTTCGGGTTCGGGTTCGGGTTCGGGTTCGGTTTCGGGTTCGGGTTCGGGTTCGGGTTCGGGTTCGGGTTCGGGTTCGGGTTCGGGTTCG